>OY978440.1:4807279-14807279 GCA_963854805.1 Plagodis dolabraria
ATAAGACTGGGGATGTATCCGACCCTGCCAACTATAGGCCAATATCACTTGCTACCATCATAGCGAAGGTACTGGACGGTCTGTTTGATAAGCACTTGTGTGAGCATCTTCACCTGCGGGACGCTCAGTTCGGTTTCCGGCCTGGCTTGTCTACAGAAAGTGCTATATTGGCTCTCAAGCAGACTGTTCAGTATTATACAAAAAGGAACACACCTATATACGCCTGTTTCATGGACTTGTCGAAAGCATTCGATTTAGTATCTTATGACATACTATGGCAGAAGCTACGTAGTGAAACCAAACTACCCCGGGAGCTTATATTCATGTTCCAGTACTGGTATAGCAATCAGGTGAATTGTGTACGCTGGGGGGGTCAGTATTCTGATACATACAAGTCGGAGTGTGGTGTTAGGCAGGGTGGGCTAACGTCACCTCGATTGTTTAACTTGTACGTGAACCAGCTGATCGTGGAACTCAACAACACTAAGGTCGGGTGTTCCATTGGTGGATTAAGTGTCAACAACTTTAGTTATGCTGATGACATGGTGTTGTTGACTCCCGCGATCAGTGCAATGCGAAAACTAGTCGCAGTGTGTGAGACATATGCTTTGACCCATGGACTCAGATACAATGAAAATAAGTGTGAGCTAATGTTATTTAAGTCAGGAAGTAAAACTTACTCTCACGTACCACCTGTGCGAATAAACAATAAGCCACTTAATCTCACTACATGTTTCAAGTATCTGGGTCACTGGCTCACTGATAATATGAGCGATGACTCTGATCTGGACAGAGAACGGAGGGCGTTATGTATTCGCGCTAACATGTTGGCCCGGAGATTTGCAAGATGTACCAGTGAAGTCAAGATAACGCTTTTTAAAGCATTTTGCCAGACTTTTTACACTTGCAGTCTCTGGGTTAACTATACTAAAAAGGCGTACAATGCTCTTAGGGTACAGTACAACAATGCCTTCAGGATATTGTTGGGATTACCTCGCTTTTGTAGTGCTTCTGGTATGTTCGCGGAGGCAAGAGTCGATGACTTCTACTCCATCATACGCAAGAGAAGTGCCTCGCTGCTAAACCGCGTTCGTACCACCTCCAACGGTATCCTGAACGCATTAAGTGATAGGTGGGATTGTCCAGTGTTACAACACTGGATACATCTTCACACAACACCTAATAGGTAATGTTTTGTGAATGTATCTCTTATGTAACTAACAATAATTTTAAGTATTTTTGTAAACTAACAACATTATGGATATGAATCTGAAATAAATTATTATTATTATTATTATTATTATTATTATAAAATGCCCTTCCACTATGCGGTTAAGCTCAAGCCCGCGGCGGGACCAACCAACGTCCCACTACGCGGCAATCCATAGCCACCTGACCACTGAGCCATTACTGCTTCATAGTTCTAATGTTAATTTCAAGTATTTGTTTTCTGTTTATAACACTAAAGCTGATACAAAAATAAACCTTTTTTTATAGAAAGAATTGGCTTTTGTTTTATGTCTGATAAATAAAGCTACATTTAATCCAGTTACAGTTCATTGCGATCCCACTTCAAAAAAAAAGTTATAAAATGCTAATAAATTGGGCCTTAGTGTTCTATCAACTGTCTTTTGTCTTCGGGTAGGAATGGAACAGAGTTTCTTTCCCTATGCTTCCAACATGCCTCTTTTTTGTTGGTTTGCTGTTGTCTTCGAACATCCATTTAGAAAACTTTTTTTTTTTTTTTTTATGCCTTTATAGGTTACCCTTTGACCACTATCTCACCTGATGGTAAGTGATGATGTGGTCGAGGATGTTGTTCCTCCTGTGTTACCTGTGAGTTACTGGCTCTCAAGGACAGCTGCCGGAACACACCGTTAGGTGCTTGGCGACAGATTTTTTACTTAAGGGTGGTCGCTAGCCAGGCGGGCATTCGCAAAGTGCCCTATCACCATGCTGCAATGACTGCTATCCTAAGACAACAACCGGGACCGACGGCTTAACGTGCCCTCCGAAACACGGAAGCGCTCAGTAGTAATGCCCAACCAGCGGTCACCCATCCAAGTCATGACCGCGGCGGACGTTCCTTAACTTTGCTGATCGATTCAGAATTCCTAAGTAAACTTGGCTACGAGCGCTTCAAAAAACTCTTGCTTTCTCATTAGTATGTAAATATATATATATCCATGTTTCATCTTGTATCACAATGCTATACACAGCATTTGAAAATGCCAAACAAATGGTATAAGTGTCTTCGTAGGTGGGTGTCGTAAGAGGCAACTAATGGTAAAATACCGAAAGGTGGCAGTTTGAAGCAGTGATGGCTCAGTGGCATTGACTATGGACGCGTAGCAGGTCCATGGTTCAATCCCGCCGCGAGCTTGGGCTTCACCGCATGATTGAAGGGTATTTTGCGATTGCCCGCCTGGCTAGTGACCACCCTCAAGTAGAAAATCTGTCGCCAAGCAGCTATCGGTGTGTTTCGGCAGCAGTCCTTGAGGGCCGGTACAATTACAGGCACATGAGGCTTACCTAACAACTTTGTCTCAAGGTGACGGGCGCAGTGCAATTCGTGACTTGTGAAGAAATGCATCTGTTATAGGCAGAGGTTAGTCCACTTAACATCAGGTGGGCCTCCAGCTTGTTCCGACACAATAACATACAAAAAAGTGGGCAGCAGTGCTTTCGGAGGAACTAATATAATAGAGGATAACTTAATCTGCGATCCCCAAGCGTTGAGATTATAACAAACCTTCCCCTTAGTGAAGGAGGTTGCGTTCAGCATTGTACAATTTGGCTGATACTGTACAGTATGCACTGTTATAGGTATGCATTATTTGTGATTACTTTTTCTGAGGTATGGATGCCTTGTTCTAAACCAATACTACAGAAATCAACAGCTTTACATCGTTATTGTCATCATCAGCCGGAAGACGTCCACTGCTAAACAAATCCTCCCCCATAGAACGCCACCAGGAACGGCTATTAGCCACTTGTTAACATTGGCTACCTGCATCTTTCACGATGTCGTCAGTCCATTTAGTGGGAGGCCTACTGACTCTACGTCTTCCGGTGTAATGTTGTAACCGCTCGAGAACCATAGGTTATCAGTTCATCGAGCAATGAGAGTTATCAGTTCATGGGCAATGGACCTGCCCATTGCCACTCCAATTTGCTAATTCTGAAAGGTATGTCGGTGACCTTGGTACTTTTTCGAATATGCACGTTCCGGATTTTATCCAGCTTCACAATAGCTCATAAGTATATGGATTATTAATTATACCTTGTACCTACCAACCTTGGGTCAATATAACTTTTTGTATTATTCACTTTCATGTTTGAGCAATGCGCCGAGCACTTCTCCAATTACGATCGATTATTAAACGTTCTGTGATATCAGCAGAAGCCAGCCGGATGCAGTACTTAGTCTATAAAATTGGATCATGTCTCTCTCGAATGCGAAAATTGCGTTTTGTAGCCAATTAGTGCTCGAACAAAAACGTTTTATCGGAACCCGGGCTCCCCTTTGGCCGAAGCGGTACCTGAATGCCTTGATACTTGTGTACCTTGTGTTATTAAATCGGGAAGCGTATGCTTCAGTGAAATTCACCCGAAGTAATTTAGTTTTCTCGGTGCACTAGACTGTGATGCAGTTTACTTTATTATCGGTGCTGATGAGGAGCAGGAAGGAACTTAACGAAATAACGTTTCGTATTTCCATGGTTTTCCATCCAAAACAGAGCTGATAAATATTTTGGTATAAAATCTAGTCCAAGTATTCTGTCATGTAATTTTTTTAACTGACTTCTAAAAAATAGGAGGTTCTCGAGTCGACACGTAATTTTTTTTTATATTTGATCAGGCATTACTTTTTACAGAGTAGTCCAATTTTGATAACTCCATTTGATTTGATTTTTATTTTTATTGGAAAGGTGGACCTATATACTTTTATCTAAATTGGTTGAATAGTTTATGACTTATAGTAAATTAACTGAAAAAATATTCGCTTACCTGTACGATTTAATGGTATAATATGCTATAGTCGACGAGGAACACTTAGATGAGTGAATGATTACTAATTGGTGATGAATGAAGGACTAATTAGACGCTGAAAAAAATATTTTTCTAAGAATATCGGAACGACTTTTAACACTAAAAAGTACCACATAATTTGTGAAAGTCGGTACCGACCTCACATTAAAGTGGCCCAACTCCCTTTCCATTATTTAAAAAAAAATATTTTCTCCAAATAATTATTTCTAATGGAAATATGTCCTAAAACAACAATTCTCCTTTTACCGCCATTTTGAGAGGTCTATCATAACACAAATAAAAAAAAGAAACGTAAAACGAATTGATAGCCGACTTTGAATACTTATCTACAGATAAGTATCCCAAGATCTAGTCTGCTATCATTTAATTTTAACCGACTTCAAAAAAGGAGGAGTGCCTTTTTGCAACTGTTTTATTGTGTTTGTTACTTCATAACTTTGTTTTGTGTTAGGGGGTTAGGTACCGATTCTGATGTTTTTTTTTTATATTCGAAAACTGGTGCTTGTCATCTGATCCTATTTAAATTTCAATGAGATCTCATGAATAGTATTTGAGTTATCTACACTAATATTATAAAGTGAAAAGAATTGTATGGAAGGTATTTTTTTATCTTTATTTTATTGTGACGGAACAAGCGCAAGGCCCTCCTGATGTGAAGTGGACTAACCTCTGCCTATAACAGATGCATTTCTTCACAAGTCACGAATTTCATAGTGCTGAGACATACTGTTGTTAAGTCTCAAGTGCCTGTAATTTTACTGGCTCTCAAAGGCTGCTGCCGGAACACGCTGTTAGGTGCTTGGCGATAGATTTTCTACTTGAGGGTGGTAGCTAGCCAGAAGGGCATTTGCGAAATGCCCTTCCACCAAGTGCTGAAGCTCAAGTCGGCGTTACAGATCGAAACATACCTGTGGCACGGCAGTCTATAGCTATTAGCACTCGGCCATCATTGCTTCAATATAGTTAGCAAAATAACGTTAAGGCCCTTAGATACGTAAGGAGACGTAGTTGACGTTAACTTGATATTCCCGAGCGAAGCCTCGTCTCACTCCGCAGGCTAGCCATTAACCGGAAGCAGCGCCCGGAAGTGAACGCCTTTGAAGCACTGATTCAATATACGTCATAGAGCACAGCCTTCAACCATGTCACAATTTATATCGCTTTCCCAGCATTTTCTTGGTACCACATACCTATAATTACGTTGTCTAAGGGGCCGTTTCAGAATGTCCTAATAAAGTTTCGGGTTGCTAACCAACACATAAAATAACTGAATGATAAAAACGACATATAACATGCAGCACGTTTCAAGCTTTAACCGATGGATAGGCTAAATCGATGAATGTGAAACGCAAAGATAGTGTTTATTTGATAAATAAGTTCTGGGTGGTATAACCGGAACATTCTGTAACAGACCCTTAATCTACGCTTGGTGCCGTAGTGAGATGGTGTCATATTATACTCTATATCTATATCTTATTTTGATCGTTAATTAATGTTTCATGAACATGTTTCTGACCTGTACAAAGAGGCTTAACCGTCGGCTTGACTTCGCTCTCGAAACTCAAAGGACTTTGAAAATCCCTAGGTAATTATAATTTTGTACAACGGTATATTTAGGAGCAAGCTCGAAGCCAACGCATGCGTCTGGAACCCGTACCATGTCAGCTATGGCCATGCTCGAGAAGATCCAAAAAGCTTTCCTAAGGTCACTGTACAATAGAGTGTACGGCTACTATCCGAATCTTTGCACTAAGTTTTTGCTGGACCAGCTCAGCTATGATACTCTGGTGTTGAGAAGAATGATAGATCAACACACAATGTGTTGTAAGATACTATTAGAGTCGGTTGATTCCATGCAGCTGCTTAATTTAGTTTGCACACTGTTCGTGCTTGACGTTCCGTGGGCTCCAGCGACTAGGCGTGGTAAGCCGCACAACTTGTTTGCAGTGGATACAAGTTGCACTGTGGCGCGCTCGATGTCACCGCTATTCGCAATCAAAATAAGCTCTGTCATCAGTAGCCATCTGATTGTGACTTATTTTTTGACGATAGGAAAAAAAATCATGATATTAGCTATAAGGAATTATGGCGAAAATGTACCCGACCAATGGAATAGAAATGTAAAAAGCCCTGACTGAACTCATTTGAGGTTGATGACATGCCTTGATTTTTTTTTGTGACTCAATTATTTGTATACAATATTTTAATTTTTTTAACTTTTGTATTATTGAATTTGTATGTCTTTGTTCCTGCGTCTAATTGTAATATAATTGTAATTGTTTTCTGTCTTTATTACGTCAATTAATAAATAAATAATTTTAAAATTGAAAGCAAAGAAGCTGAAAAAGCTGTCTACTGACAACCTGGCAAATTCGTAAAGTTTCCAACGACAAAGTAATGTTATGTCCAGTATTACGGATTTCTTCAAAGTAATAAATACCAGAAGCTATTAAATATCAAGAGATATAAGGTTGTATCCACCCCATGTCATGGTTTTCGCTAAGTTAGTGCCGAGGAACTCAAGGAATCAACTTAATTTTTTCTAATTCAAAATCAAAGATCATGCCCAAAATGCATGTAGAATGATATTGTTTAAAACGCCATCCAACATGCCGCCTCAGCAATTTAAATACAGAATAGGAACTCTTTCAATTACGGTTTTTTAACCCAAGATTTAACAACGTCTAATATGTTCATAAATGCCTCTTTTGATTTTATATTTCCCCAGCATGATCTTGAACGCATAGGCAGGGTGGCTTCAAATGTAATTACTCTATCTCTCCCTTTTAGGGTTCCAAAACAAAACGTTATAGCTATTATTTTAATTTCGCCTCTCCACCTGTCTTTCTGGCAGTCTATACTCCACGTTTTTTAATCGTTTGACAGTTAGATCTACAATCTCGAAGTTTGAGACTGTACTGTATCAGCCGGATTATTTAAAAACAGCTACCCATATTAAAAAGGGAGTTAGTCATAATCCCCATGTTTGGCCGACTTCTTGGGGATCGCAGTTTAAGATATCAGTTCCTCAAAAGGCGCTGCTGCCCACCTTCCGGTATTTTACATTCAGTCACCTCTTATGACACCAACAGGTAGTAAAGAGGGTGACATTCTAGCCCGGCACCCCACGGGTCAAAGAGACTCACCATAGGTAAGATATTGACATTTTAAACAAAAATGTTTATTTGTTCCTTAGATATGTTTCTTTTCCCTACCTTTCCCACGCTAAGTGAGGTCGCGCATCATGATTACTTACTCTACTATGTTCTGTTACTTTTCATATAACAACTTACCCTTACTCTTTCTGCAGCCATCAACATGTTCTAAGTCAGAGTCAAAATCATTTATTCAATTTAGGCGTCTACGACGCTCTTATGAAGGTCAACTACAAATTTTAATATTGAAATATACTACATTGTACTGCCACGCTCAGCAAACAAAAATTATAGAGCCACTGCGAGAAGGACGGGCAAGAAACTCAGGGCCATTTTTTTAAACGTTTTTTAACAATGTGTTAAGTAATACTATATAGTAAAATTATTATAATACTTAATTTACATTACGTAGGTGTCAGCTTGGCAGAGGCGAACCAGTCCAAGCATTTTTGTCGTCTAAGTAATCACAAACTGTGTAGTAAGATTTCTTTATCAAAATATTCTTCACATGCAACTTGAATTTTCTTTCTGTGAGCATTGTAATATGTTTAGGCGATTTATTATAAAACCGCACACAATTGCCTAAGAAGGACCTTTTATTTGTCTTTGCCAATCTCAAACCTGGCCCCGCAATTTATCTCTATTCCTAGTGTTATAATCGTGATTGTCACTGTTTGATTTAAATTTGCTCAAATTTTTACGAACTGTTATATACCTATTTAGTTAGCCTTAGTGCTGTCCTGGCAGCCTATCTAGCTTGCTCAGCGGTACTGAGGTCGAGACCCTACTCTTAGTACTACTTTTAAATCAGTCTTCTTCCATCCTTCAAAAAGAGCGGTTGCCTAAAGATACGTTTTAAAAATATATACTTAGATTAATTTCCCTCGAAATATACTCTTAAGTCGCGAGTGGAAAATAGTTTTTTTTTAAAAACCGAAATCCTATTTTTGTTATAACATTTTTGGTGGCAGCGGTGGGATCCGGAAATCCCCAGTGCCCAGGCACCGCTTCGAGAGACTCAATCCGGATCCTAATCCTAAAATATAACAATTAAGTGTCCTAAAACTTATCTTGTGATAGTGATTAAAACACAAGTGTTAAATACTTACCGTGGTATCCTTAACGTGTCGTCATAAAACTCTGTTAGATCCTGGAAAGGATCTGCATATCCTGTAAAGAAGAAAAAATTGCAGGCTGCAATTTTTACACTGCACTGCACTGCAATCTACTTACCTTCAGCCGTGTGAGGAGTGCTCCAAACCCCGACCTGCAGAAGAAAATACTCAGAAGTGCTCACCGTGCTTCAACCCTGCTTCGTGATTGTTCATCATAGCATCCAGCACCTACAAACAAATCGAAAGTTTATCCCATCAATTAAAATCATTAAAAATCAGCGACCGGAGAACCATAAGCCGAGACGCGCCTTATCTCATCGGGATGTACCCAGCCGCCGTCGTGTTCTTATCGGTCGCCCACGCATTGTTCATACTGTAAGTCTTTGGTCATTGTTTTGTCTAAGCTGAGATATTAGGGTTCCGTTATTTAATTATTATTTTACTCTGTGTTATTTTAATGTTTCTCTATGTTTTATTTTATTATTTGCAACTTGTTTTAATTTCATTTTGTAAGTCTAATTATGCCAAAATTGCCGAAAGTTGAAGAGGGAAAATTAACTATTGATATCCCTGGACCAGAACAGGTTGCAAGTGATACTGAAGCGAAGTCACCTGTTGGCTCTCCACGCATTACCAGGAGAACAGCCGCAGCTCTCGCAATGGCCGAACTAGAACTTAACATCTTATTCAAATTTATTAAATCATATGATGGTAGTAGGGAAACTCTCAACTCATTTCTTGTAAATTGCGATAATGCTTTCGACCTAGCAACGGAATCCCAAAAGCATATTCTATTCAAATTCATTCTTAGCCAATTAAATGGAAAAGCGGAAGTCGCCTGCTCTATTAAGGAGTTCACATCCTGGGAACAGCTCAAGGAATTCTTAAAGACACAATTTAGTGAGCGAAAACATTATTCGCATCTTCTCACGGATCTCCAAGAGAGCAGGCAAGGTCCGCAAGACAACGTGAGCCAATATGCACTACGCATGGAGACCTGCCTCTCACAATTATTGACAGAAATATCCTTATCCAATACTAAAACTAAAGAGTTACCTGGTCGTACGGCAGCTATGGAGGACCTTGCCCTACATCATTTCCTAATGGGGCTTCACCCCCGAATTTCAAATATTGTACGTTGCAAGTCTCCTAGAACATTAAATGAAGCTATTAATTTTGCTATTTCGGAAGAACGTATACAACAGACCCTGTATAAACGCCCACAAACAGATCAAAAATCTGTAACTAACAATAATAACAAGTTTAAAGCCGGGCCATCCAAACAAAATTTTAATACGTCTTTCTCGCCTCAAAAATCATTTAATTCTACGCCACAAGGGGCTCTTAACGTATTTTGCCGCTACTGCAAAACGCCTGGTCACGATATCTCTGCCTGCAGAAAACGCGAATATAATAACAGCCGTTTCAAAGTGCAACAAAATCAAACGACCAACCAAAACTCTTATAGGGCGCCCCCGCGCGTAAATTTTCTTGAACAACCCGACGAGGAGACCGGCCATGATGAAGTAGACCTCTCGTGCGATAATACTTTAAACGAATAAAAGTCTCGCCATGGTGTCGCACGAGACAAGGTACAAAAGTCGATACCATAACCAATTCTTGTAATCCTAGGTACCACATGGGTAACCAGCCCCAAATGAACGCCTATCTTTCAAATTCTAGGGACCACATGGGTAATCAGCCCCAAATAAGCGCCCATACTTCAAATCCTAGGGACCACATGGGTAACCAGCCCCAAATAAGCGCCCATCCTTCAACTTCTAGGGACCACTCGGGTAATCAGCCCCAAATAAGCGCCCATACTTCAAATCCTAGGGACCACATGGGTAACCAGCCCCAAATAAGCGCCCATCCTTCAATTTCTAGGGACCACTCGGGTAATCAGCCCCAAATAAGCGCCCATATTTCAAATCCTAGGGACCACATGGGTAACCAGCCCCAAATAAGCGCCCATCATTCAACTTCTAGGGACCACTCGGGTAAACAGCCCCAAACAAGTGCCCGACCTACTAGTTCTAGGGACCAAATAAAATCCCAATCATCACAGTCAAATAAAACCTATCGACAAGGTAATCAACCCTTACCCGAATGTCAGAAAACTACTGAATCAATTTTCGAAGATATCCAAAACCATCCAGTTCCCACTGAAACCAATAAAGAAATCTACGAAGTGAATATAGACACAACAAAAAGACTTTTACCACACGTTTTATTAGATTCGCAAGTTTCTGACACCCCACTATCACTACTAGTCGATTCAGGCTCTGCCATATGTTTACTTAAAGAATTTAGTATCCAAAAGGGTCAGAAACTAATTAAGGAATCAATCAAACTTAAGGGCATAGACCCCGGCGATGACCCTACTCAAACCGAAGGTCATTTCCAACTTAAATTAAATTTAAATGAGAAAAAACCCATACAATTCAAATTTCATGTTGTTAGAGACATTAATCTGCCGTATGATGGCATCATAGGTACGGATTTTTTAACCGCCTTTGGTTGTAAAATCGATTATTCACATGATATCCTGAAAATAGGAAAACTCGACATTCGATTGCATTTTTCCGAACCATTTTACGTTATACCACCTCGTACTGAAGCCGTTATTGAATGCTCAGTCCAAAAAACCAATCTCAAAGAAGGTATCGTTACAGATCAACATCTCTCTGATAACTTGCTGATATCCAACTGCATCGTTAGAATCAAAGACAACAACCGTATTAATTTGACTATTGCCAACACTTCAGAAACCTTTGTCAATGTCAAGACCAACTTAAACCTTAATATTGAACCCCTACATTCCACTGCGTATCCAATTAATACTAGCATCCAAACAACGTCTGAGCGAACCTACGAAGTAATCAACTCACTGAGAACTGATCACTTGAATCGGGAAGAAAGAGACGCTCTTATAGAACTCTGCTCACAATATTCAGATATTTTCCATCTACCCGATGATCAACTAACATTTACTTCCGCTCTTGAACATCAAATCAAAACGAATAGTAATGTACCTGTCCACACTAAATCATATAGATTCCCAGAATGCCATAAAAAGGAAGTGGAAACCCAAATCGGTAAAATGTTGGATCAAAACATCATAGAACCTTCATCTTCTCCTTGGAGCTCACCGATCTGGATAGTGCCCAAAAAGACAGACTCACAAGGTCAACGCAAATGGCGAATAGTAATAGATTATCGGAAACTTAACGACATAACAATTGGTGAAACATACCCTATTCCACAAATATCCGAAATTCTTGACCAACTAGGAAATAGTAAATACTTCACTACCCTAGATCTCACTTCCGGTTTTCATCAGATCCTTATTTCTCCCGAGGATTCTCTTAAAACTGCATTTTCTGTGCCTCAAGGTCATTACCAATTCAATAGAATGCCGTTTGGACTTAAAAATGCCCCATCTACCTTCCAGAAACTTATGAACAACTGTCTCTCAGGCCTTCAAGGCTCACGATGCTTTGTTTATTTGGACGATATTGTCATTTACTCGCATGACCTGACTTCACAGATTGATAATCTAAGAGCAGTTTTCAACAGAATCCGCGATTTCAACTTAAAACTTCAGCCAGAAAAATGTGAATTCCTACGTAAAGAAGTGGCCTATTTAGGACACATTATCAGCGAAAATGGCGTCAAACCAAACCCTGAAAAAACCAAAGCCGTGTCCGAGTTCCCGACTCCACAATCTCCTAAAGATATAAAATCTTTCTTAGGTTTAGTATCATACTATAGAAGATTTATACCTGACTTCGCAAAACTGGCAAAACCTCTCACGTCTCTCCTAAAGAAGGATATCCCATTTCAATGGCAAAATGAGCAACAACTCTCTTTTGAATCGCTGAAAAACAAACTCGTTTCTGCCCCAATTCTGGCATACCCAGATTTTACTCAGCCCTTCCTTCTGACATGCGACGCTTCAAACTACGCCATATCAGCAATATTATCACAAGGACTTATAGGGCAAGATCGACCTATCGCATTCGCATCTCGCACTCTCAACAAAGCCGAGTGCAACTATAGTGTCACTGAAAAAGAGTGCCTTGCTGTAATATTCGGCACCAAAGTATTTCGGCCCTACTTGTACGGGCATCGTTTCACGGTCCTCACAGACCATAAACCTTTGGAATGGTTATTCAAGTGCAAAGATCCAGGATCACGTCTTATCCGATGGCGCTTGAAATTGGAAGAATTCGAATATGATATTAAATACAAAAAAGGG
Source organism: Plagodis dolabraria (assembly GCA_963854805.1). Taxonomy (NCBI): domain Eukaryota; kingdom Metazoa; phylum Arthropoda; class Insecta; order Lepidoptera; family Geometridae; genus Plagodis; species Plagodis dolabraria. The sequence goes on from OY978440.1 coordinate 4,819,864, forward strand.
AAAATCAATACTAACGCCGATGCTTTGTCTCGTTTCCCCGTAAATCCAATTCAACCTGAAAATGACTCACCCAATTCCAACGTAGATAAAGAGCCAACTCAGGGATTAGACAAAGACCTAATGGACTTACTATTATCACCACCATCATTCAACCCAGACGAACTAAACTTACACCCTTTAGATGCTCCTGACCCTAGTGCCGACATTCTGCCATTACCTGAAATAAACTCACCATTCCCAAATCTCCTCGATCCTAGTGAAGAAATCCTGCCAGCACCTGAAATCAACTTACCTTCTAATATCCCCGATACCCTTAGAGGAGAAATCGAAAATGAAATGAATAACTTACCTGGACATGCTCCCAATCCGTCTCCAGCTCCAGACGCGCATCCTGCTGGTACCCCAACGCCATCCACGAGCGCCTTCCCAGACTTACCAGATGATGACTACCCTACCTTTCTAAAAACAATAGCAAATGAAAATAAATCTTTCAATACGAACATTCAAGAACATAACGAAGATATCACAAAATCTAAATATAAAATTATTATCTTACCTTCTTCAATCGACCTCGATGAATCTAATCCCTATGTTCAAAATATTCTTGATAATTTACCAAGCAACTCTGATATCACAAACAAAGAAAGGCCTTTATATTCCTTTATATCATTTACACATGAAGGCAAAATATATTATCTCCTCTTCTTCAAAGTATACCATTTTGACGCGTCCTCTTACGGAGACATCTATAAGAGTCTTAAATCACTCAGAGACGATCTAGTTATTAATCTTAATAAAGACATTACCCCAGATATCGCGATAACAGATTTTAAGAACCCGTTCGACACTCACCAATATGTAAAACTGTATAATATGCTTCTTTTCCTGTTCAACAATACAGGATTCAATATACACATATACAAAGGTAAAATCATATACCCATCTCTCTCTGAAATTCCGAAAATACTTAAGGAGAACCATGATATCCCAATTGCCGGACATCTCGGCAGTAGCCGTATGCTAAAACGAATCCAAGAAACCTTCTACTGGAAAAACATGCGCAGTGATATCGAATCCTTCGTAAAGAAATGCCCGCAGTGCCAGACTAATAAAGCTCTCAGGCAAATAAATCGTGCTCCCATGCAAATAACTAGCACTTCAACTGAACCTTGTCAACGAATATCCCTTGACATTGTTGGGCCACTACCCGAAGCAGGACCTGCAAAACTAAAGTATATATTAACGATACAAGACGATCTCACCAAATTCTCTTCTGCATATCCAATCCGCAGCACTACAGCCGAAGAAACGAGTGAATGCTTGATCCACTACATATCCATCTTCGGTATCCCCAAAATGATCCTAACGGACCAGGGAACAAACTTCACATCTGATCTCTTCAAGAAGACTTGTGAGTTTCTCAAAATAAAGAACCTCTGGTCTTCTCCATATCACCCTCAAACTCAGGGTGCCCTGGAACGAAGCCACTCAACTCTCAAGGAGTACCTTAGATCCTTTACTAATGAAGAACAGTCCAACTGGCCCCGCTATGTCTATACAGCTATGCTTACCTATAATACAACAGTCCATTCCACAACCCACTTCACACCTTACGAGTTAATGTTCGGAAGCAAGCCAGTTATTCCAAACTCTATCTATGAGGAATCTCCTGGAGCCACATATCCTGATTATGTCCGTATGCTCCAAAGTCGGTTGAAATATTCACGAGAAAAAGCCTTGGATTTCATAAGGAAATCTAAGGAATCTTCTAAGGCCTATTATGATACTCATACTCGTCCAGCCAAATACAAGACTGGCGATTACGTTTATCTGAAAAACCATTTGAGAATGCGTAAAGCGCTTTCACCTCTATGGAAAGGACCCTATAAAATAATAAAAGTAAATGGTAATAATACACTTACCTTGCTTATTAACCGACGTCATGTTACGCATCACTTTGATCAGGTGAAGCCAGCCGACGTTGGAACAAACATGTAAATACTTAATTAAGAAACTTATCTATGTTAATTAATAAATCGATAAAATAACGTAATACTTACCTCGCACCTATACTGCAAACGCGACGATACACCTAAGTTAACCTGTAAAATAATAAATAAGATTAGTTAGGTACATAGAAAAGATAGAAATAAAGCAAAATAGATTAAGTTTTATTAAAGATAGGAATAAAATAGATAAATATACTTACCTTACCTTATCGTTAATGATAATTATTATTTGCAGTTCAGTTCGAGGTCAATCTCCTCAAGATTTCATCCAGCCAATCACCTCAAGTTCGGGACTCTATTACGATTATCTAGGGAAACTCAAAATTAATAATGTTCAATTAAAAATTGTAATACCAATAGACATTTCGCATTTTGGTCCCCACATTCAAAATATTGGAAACGCTTTAGGAATTACAAGAAATTTGTGTAATCAGACCCGAATAGTAGAAATTGATGCAGAATGTCACAACATGCTGCAACCATTATCAGCGCGGTTCCGAGACATGAGTGGAGAGTTTGCGTCCATCTAGCATTTAATAGATAGTAGAACCAAACGAAGCGCATGGATAGGAGGTATGGGAACAATCCTGAAACAGGTTTTTGGTTCCCTGGATGAGAATGACGGACTGAAATATGATGAAGCGATAAGATCTTTGGAAAATAATGATAAACAGTTGGCTTCGCTAATGAAGGAAAATATTTTAGTTACTACTTCGATATTAACATGTTATAATAACACTTTACATAAGATAAGAGAAAATGAAGCCAACCTCAATGAAGCTATCGACAAGCTCTCACTCGATGTTAAAAATATTACTGAAATAACCAATGGACTACAGTTACTTGTCAATATTAACGAAATACTCGACATTTTAGAAACGTCGATATTGACCTTGTCTTTTCAGTTAGAAGATATAACTAATGCAATTTTATTCAGTAGTCAAAACATTTTACATCCCGCGATAATAACTCCAACTCAGTTACACCAAGAGCTTGCCGATAACTACAGACATCTGCCTAGCGACCTTGAACTGCCTGTGGTTTTAGATATTAATTCTGTACATCTTATTTTAAATATCTCTAAGTTAGTATGTTATTATAGTAGTAATAAGGTCATATTTGTCTTACAAGTCCCTCTAGTAAATATCAAAGAATATGTATTGTTTCATAGTATTGCACTTCCTACTCCTTACAAACCTGAGGAACCGAACTCATTCAGCTTAATTATACCTGATAACAAATATATAGCAATGACCAAAGACAAATCATATTATTGCATATTCGACGACCTGAAAACCTGCAAAACTGTGAACTCAGGAAACTTCATCTGTGACATTGAAAATGTGTACTCCACCGACGCAAAACCTACATGTGAAAGTGAATTATTGGCAAAAGTGATTAGTGAAAAACCATTACAATGTGAAACAAAAATTATAATAGGGAAACTAGATATCTGGAAACCGTTAATTAACAATAGGTGGATTTATATACAATCAGAACCCAATAAAATTTCTGTTGATTGTCTTAATTCAAATTTATATGAAACTAATATCTTGGGAACGGGCATACTCACTATACCTAAGGAGTGTATAGTATATTGTAAGAGCACTACACTGATACCGAGACATAATACTATAAATATTACATCACCTATCAACCAATTCCCAAACTTTAACTTAATTAACGATACTTGTTGTAATTTAATTCAATTAAACCATGTTACAGAAAATGTGTCTCCTATTCACTTACACAACATAGACCTAGACGATTTTAATTCCGAAAATAAAATAAAAATGAAATCAATCTTAAATAATTTGAAACCCATTGAACATCCGCAAAACCCACACATCGTTGAATATGGGACACATTACTCCATTCTGATAATTATAATTTCTCTAATTATATTTCTATTTGTAACTTGTTTAATCTTTAAGAAAATTTGTAAATCTGGCAGCAACCGGCCCTTCCAGTTTAAATTGAATATAAATAAATTATCACCTAAACCGTTATCCAAAACCACGAACATGACGGACGGACAAGACCCCGAAATCGAAATGGTTAGCCCTGTAGCCCCACTGAGAACCAGAGTCTAACAGAGACTTTGGACTAACCCCAAAGTCTCCTCTAAAAGGGGGAGATGTTATATACCTATTTAGTTAGCCTTAGTGCTGTCCTGGCAGCCTATCTAGCTTGCTCAGCGGTACTGAGGTCGAGACCCTACTCTTAGTACTACTTTTAAATCAGTCTTCTTCCATCCTTCAAAAAGAGCGGTTGCCTAAAGATACGTTTTAAAAATATATACTTAGATTAATTTCCCTCGAAATATACTCTTAAGTCGCGAGTGGAAAATAGTTTTTTTTTAAAAACCGAAATCCTATTTTCGTTATAACAGAACATACATAATATTTTCAAATATATACAGACTTGGTAAAGTAAAAATATCAATTTTGTTAAAAACATCTCTCAGGGATTCCATATCCATTTCATATAAGGCTCGAATTGCACGCTTTTGTAAGATAAAGATTGTCTCTATCTCAGCAGCAAATTCCCACTGCAATATACCATAAGACATAATACTGTGGAAGTACGCGAAATAAACGAGCCTAGCAGTAGCTACGTCTGTTAGCTGTCTTATCTTACGAACTGCATATGCAGCAGAACTAAGTCTTCCAGATAGATCATGTATATGTGGATTCCACTGTAAAGTTGAATCCATTTTAATTCCCAAGAAGACTGTCGCATTGTCAAAAGATAGTTTTTCTAGGCCAAGCTTAATACTTGGTTCAACATAAGTAACATTTGGTAAAGAAAACTTTAAACATTTGGTCTTTTTTGGATTTAAGAGAAGATTATTAGCCGCGAACCACTTAGAGATAATAGATAACACATTATTTACATGAATAAGTTCACTATCCCTCCTATCTACTTTAAAAATTAGGGAGGTATCATCTGCGAATAAAACTATATTGCAGAAATTTTTAACCATGCAAGGCAGATCATTTATATATGCTAGAAACAGAAAAGGTCCTAAAATTGATCCTTGCGGTACGCCTATTCTTACCAAAGACCCGGAAGAAGTATTGCCATTTATTCTAACCTTCTGTAGCCTGTCTGACAGATATGACTTTATAAGATCCAGAGCTTTTCCACGAATAAGTACCATAATGTGAAAGTTTTCGAATCAGAGTGCGGTGCTCTACACAGTCAAACGCCTTAGAAAGGTCACAGAATATTCCTGTGAACTCTCACAGGCTTCAAGTATATGTGACATCAATTGAGCACCTGCATCTGTTGTGGATCTGCTCTTTGTGAAACCAAACTGATTCTCATTCAATATATTATGCTCATTAAAATGGGATAGAAGTGGTTTGAGCATAATTTTTTCGAATACTTTACTCAGAACAGGTAAGATAGAAATAGGTCTGTAATTGCAAGGGTCAGATGTAGCCCCCGACTTCAAAATTGGAGTGATTTTACTTCGGGGAAGTTTCTTTTATCAACACAAAGATTTAATATTGTTTTAAAATATGGTGCAATAATGCATATTATAGACTCTGCCACTTTAACTGACATACCCCAGAAGTCTTCGGTGCTCTTAATGTTTAAATTTTTAAATGTGTTTATAATTTCATATATTGTTGTGTGTCTGAAAGAAAAGTCCGGCGATTTGCAGGGGAAATTATGTATTAGCAGAGTTTCTGCTACATCGGGACATGTCCCGATGGACATGCATCCAATGACTTAGTGACTTCTAGGGGTTAGAAAAAAAATTGTCTAATATATTTGCCACTTGTATTGGATAAGATATTTGATTTTTATCAACATTTAAGACAGATTTAGAATCTCTAGGTTTATTTTTACCGGTCTCAGTATTTATAGTCTTCCAAATGGTTTTTATTTTATTTTTATATATTTGCCTCTTGTATTGGATCAGATATTTGATTTGTATCAACGTTTAAGACATATGTAGAATCTCTAGGTTTATTTTTAACAGTCTCAGTATTTATAGTCTTCCAAATGGTTTTTATTATATTTTTAGACTTGCTAATTTTATTTCTAATAAAAAGAGATTTAGCACACAAGCAAACAGACTTAAACATTTTTGAATAGTTCCTAACATAATCACGAAACTGCTTGCAGGATGTCAAATTCTTCCTGCGATACAGATCAAACAAATAATCTCTACTTTTTCGAATACCTGTAGTTGCCCAATCACCGAACTTCAACTTTCCATTTACTTGTTTCTTTATTTTTGGACAAACTTTTTGAAACTCAGTATTTACTAAAGAAAAAAAACTATTATAAATGTCATTCGGGTCACTATGTACAGTGATCGTTCGACTTCCGCAGAGAACGCTAGCGTCACGATGCTCTTTCCCTAGTTACTAGCGCTGGGGTAAAGCACTGACATAGCATCAACGCTGGCCGTCGCGACCGCGACCCCGTTCGCGAAATTACCTCGATAGTGATATTGCCGTGAATCATTATTGTGTAATCTAATACAATTAACGTGTTAAGGCGAAGCTATACTTAAGAACTATGGCTAAATAAGTCGATATAACTTTGACAACTGAAACAGAACATTTGTTGTTCAAACATTATACCGAAGAAAAGTTGGAACGCGAAAAATTGCAGGTCTTATTTAATGACCTAAAATCACAAATTAATGAACTCCAGTGCCAACGCGAGCAAGTTCAAAAAAATGCATTACCACTTCAATCGCAACCAAAAGATTTGAGATCCTCTGAATCAGCCCAATATGAGACAGACGAAGAGGACCTCGCGAGAGAAACAGAATGGATTCGACAAAAAAGCAGGAAGAAAAGGAAATTGAATTCGACACTCTCCCCACAATCTCAACAAGAAGCTGACTCCGACGAAATCCTCAGAAAAATCCGATGCCCAAAAAACCACCTCAACCCCCACCTATAGTAGTTGAGAATATAAAAAATTATCAGGAGTTCTACAATTTTCTCGAGACGACTGTTGAAAAAGACTCATTCATCGTGAAAATGCTGAACGGAGAGTGTGTTAAGGTAAATGCCAAGAGTGATAACTCTTATAGATCTATAAGCAAGTTTCTTTAGCAAAATAATTTTCTTTGGCACTCATACGAAAACAAGCAAGATAGGCCGATTAGGGTGATGGCAAAACACCTACACTCGTCATGCTTGCCTAAAAGGATAGTCGAACACCTTAAATCTAAAGGCTATATAGAGGATGCTGTCAATAAACTGACTTGGAAGAAAAAAGAGCCTTTAAATATGTGTATGCTATCCTTCCAAAAAGATGAAGAAATCAAAAAGATCTACAACATTACATCAATATTAGGTTGCAAAGTGAACATTGAACCAATCAAATCATCCAAATTAAAACCACAATGTAAGCGATGCCAAGCATACGGCCACACACAGAAATACTGTTCCAAAGACCCTAGGTGCGTTAAGTGTACAGGCAAGCACTTAACTAAAGACCGTTTTTTGCTGAAGTTATAATGATACCTAAACCAGGTAAACCAGTTCACGAAACAACCAATTTTCAACCAAAATTCCAATCATGTCAAAATTATTTGAAAGTTATTATTGAGATGCCTAAAACCTGTAATAGAAGAAAGAAAACTAATCCCGAATACCAATTCGGGTTTAGAGAAAAGCACTCTACAATAGATCAAGTGCACAGAATCACCAACATAATTGAAAATTCATTGCAAGAACAGCAAGTCTGCTCTGCGGTGTTCCTGGACGTAGCTCAAGCATTTGACAAAGTGTGGCATTATGGGCTAATGTATAAGCTGAGAAATATGTTGCCGAAGCAATTTGCTGATATAATTGAATCTTATCTTACACAAAGAATGTTTAGAGTAAGACAAGGCAATTCATACTCAGAAATTAAACAAATTAAAGCGGGAGTACCACAGGGAAGCGTCCTTGGTCCGACCTTGTACTTATTGTACACTTATGATATTCCACACTTAGAAAATAACACCATTGCAACCTTTGCTGATGATACAGCTATAATGGCTATAGGGGCCACTCATGAGGAAGCAGTGGTAAAAGTACAATCAGCCATCGATAAGATTTCCGAATGGACGAAAAAATGGACAGTAAAGCTCAATGAATCTAAGTCGGTTCATGTAGATTTCACTAATAAAAATGCCAATTACAACCCGGTATACATAAATGGACACGCGATACCATACGAAAATACTGCCAAAAACCTTAGAATAACACTTGATGCAAAGCTTCGCTGGAAAGCTCATGTGAAGAAGAAACGCGAAGAGTTAGAACTTCGATACAAGAAGATGTACTGGCTACTTGGGAAGCATTCCACGTTGTCTGTACAAAATAAAATTGTCTTGAACAAGCAAGTCCTTATGCCAGTATGGACTTATGGAGCTCAGCTATGGGGCTGTACCAAACAAAGCAACATCCAGATAATCCAACGATTCCAAAATAAAGTACTATAAGATATAGTCAATGCACCATGGTACAGAACTGTCGACCTCCATCGAGACCTGAAAATGGATATCGTTGTGGATATAATAAAAAAACATGCAGAAGCTCATGAACATAGACTTTACCACCACGTGAATGTTGAGGCAATCCAGCTCCTTGACAACACAGACATAGTGAGAAGGCTAAAAAGGACGAAACCTTTTGAGTTAGTGTAGTTGAGTGACAGTGACAAGTAGTGAAGTGAGTGCTTCATATAAAGAACACAAGAACTCATAGTGTCTTCCCCTTAATAGAAACAATAAGATAGGTGTTAATGGACACATTCTTAACTTGACTCTATTTAGCAGTTTAAGTCAAACTAAAATTACTCATTAGTCCGTATTGTTGGCTAGATTGTAATATAATGTACTTACGTACTTACTAAGTATATCATTAGAAAAAAAAACTATGAGAAAAATTTGTAATGGCAAGCTTAGCTTCTATATTGGTACTGAGTATTTCTAGCCTACAGGTTGTTAACGGCCTATGTTCAATTTCATACCTCGCTGTTTCTCTGCTTCCATCAAATCTAATCGCCAGGCCCTCATGATCAGATCTAACACCCTTCATTGTTGACTTTTGTTATGTCTTACAGTTCAATTATATATTGTCTATACAGGTAGCTGAAGTAACCATCTCAAACCTTTTCTCAAATTTCAAACGTTTTGTGGGTTGAAAGTCACCCACGGTCGTAGAATATATCTTCGAGACCCTACACGTGACTGACGGCTGGTGCTAAAGTGGTAACAACTTCCCGGTGGTAGGCTTCGGCAGTTTGAACCACCCACCGAATAAAACCGTGCCGCCAAGCGGCTTTGCCAGCTGCGGGCTTTCCCGCAGTCTCAGGACTGGTCTTCAAATGGTACGGTATCGGAGTTGTGTGCCAATGAGTCGGCAGGTAGCGTCTCGTGCCACTGCTGTCCTCCTACCGTATTTCATTCTACAGTATGAAGAATAGGAAAAATAAGAAGTCGGTTTCACAGCGGATGCACGTCCTCTCGCCCCAAATGCACCTCTCGAGGCCTACAGTTAAATATCAACTCGGTCCACCACCACCTCGAGACCGCAAAACCGCAACTTCTATTTCTCACTGGTCACAGAATACAGCAATAGCATCCTGTGAAATCTCCCTTCAAATATACGTGACATCAATTGAGCACGTACATCTGTTGTGGATCTGCTCTTTGTGAAACCAACCTGATTCTCATTCAATATATTATGCTCATTAAATTGGGATAGAAGTTGTTTGAGCATAATTTTTTCGAATACTTTACTCAGAACAGGTAAGATAGAAATAGGTCTGTAATTGCAAGGGTCAGATGTAGCCCCCGACTTCAAAATTGGAGTGATTTTACTTTGTTTCATTAAGTCGGGGAAGTTTCCTTAATCAACACATAGATTGAATATTGTTTTTATATATGGTGCAATGATGCAAATTTTAGACTCTGCCACTTTAACTGACATACCCCACAAGTCTTCGATGCTCTTAATGTTTAAATTTTTAAATGTCAAATATTGTTGTTTGTCTGAAAGAAAAGTCCGATGATTTGCAGGGGAAATTATGTATTAACAGAGTTTCTGCTACATCGGGACAAGCATCCAATGACTTAGTGACTTCTAGGGGTAAGTTAGAAAAAAAATCAAATGGAATATCGTTAAAACTGAACTCAATACCAATATGAGACACCCGTAAAACTTTTTACTGTACTCCTTAAAAAAAAATTGAAGCGTGATTTACCTATGTGCTATACATACACGATAGTGCTAGTGATATTCAGAATTCATTTGTCGTATCCCTCCATTTTGAAGACACTCTCCTTGCAGAGATGCTAGCTATGCTAGAAATTTTTCCCAGAAATACTCGGAATCGAGACAGAATTGTATTACCGAAAACAGCATTATATAAAAAAATTGTTACGTTATGTGTATACGTATCTACAACACCATACCTAAAGAAATAAAACAATTATCAACCCGTAGATTCCTAAGTAAGTTAAAATTATGGCTGATAGAGAGACCATTTTACTCAGTCAAACCAAATTTATATAGACACATATGTCAAAATTAATTAGATATTAAGTATTCATGTCATTTTAATTGTATTATATAATAATCAAATTTTAAATATAACTCAATAATTTGCACGCCGCTATGCGGCAAAATGTACCAGGAACAATACCTTACTGAATATATTATCTATCTTTATGTACCGACATTTTAAGCAAATAAATATTATTCTATTATATTCTAACTTTATAAGGCACAGGTTCAACCTCACATGGAGTACTGCTCTCACCTTTGGGCGGGAGCTCCCCAGTACCAGCTTCTTCCATTAGAGCGCATTCAACGCAGAGCGACTCGAATCGTCGACGATCAAGTTCAGTCCGGTCGGCTCGACCCTTTGGCTTTGCGTAGAGATATTGGATCACTCTGCATCTTTTTCCGTATATATTACGGGGAGTGGTCTGAGGAACTGTTCGATTTACTACCTGCAGCTGAATTTCGCCACCGGACTCCCCGACAATGCATGATGTGACATCAATTTCATGTCGACTAATATCATGTTTATAAAAGTTTTTACCAATTTTTACCCCCTAAGGAGTTGAATTTAAAAAAAATCCTTTCTTTTACACCTTTACGCATCAAGACGGACACACCCTCAAAATTTCATGTTGATTACATCTATATAATCGTTATATCTCAAAAACGGTGGCTCGTAGAAAAAAAGTATTGATAAATTTTAATAATACTTCAGGCAAAATTGTGAAGAATTTTATGATCTACAATTTTTGTCTAAAGTATTTTTATGATAATACTTAAGTTTTGGTGAAAATGGAGAAATACTTATTTAACCTTCAATATTTTTTTTAAATGGGGAACTTGCAAGTTTTATTTTAATAAATCTTACTGATTTTCTGCTTGGTGGGAATTTATGTAGCTTTGAATGTCTAAATTGACCGATGATTATTGGGAGAAAATAGGGATGTAGAAACCCACATAGAACTGAACTTGTCGCTTATTAGTGACGGAACCCTTCACGAAGCGTGAAGGGTTCCGTCGCTATTACGTTCATGCTTATTACTGTGTCGTTCCAAACATAATTGCTTGATTCGATTTCTCCACATTGTGTTGTATGCACTTTAGCGTTGCTTTTAGCCTTGTACACTTTTTAATGTGATTGTGTCGAAACAAGCACGAGGCCCACCTGATGTTAAGCGGTAACCTCCGCCTATAACATATGCGTTTCGCCACAAGTGACGAAGTGCACTGCGCCTGTCGCTCTTAGTACTATTGTGCCTGTTATTTTACTGCCTTTCAAGGACTGCTGCCGGCACACACCGTCAGTTAAAGCCAAGCCAGTCATTCTTGGTTAGCCTGAATAACATCTTCGACCACATCATTTACAGTCAAGTGTAATAGTGATCAGGTATAAAAAATAATGTAAATTGGCATTATAACTTCTATTAAAGTACTTTGGCGTGGTCAGTTTAGCTGTATCAGCCAGATTTTCCACTGCTGAACACAGCCTCCCCCATTCAAATTTTTTGACATAATCCCCACGCTTTTCAGACATCGCATTGCCAGGTTTAGGGCATCACTCTTTAAATCTGGGAATGCGATCATACAAGTACTGGCAAGTCATTGCCACGAGTATTTGATCATATTATGAAAAGTTTATTAACTTATATAAGTTAACTAATTATTAGAATAGAAAAAAAATATCTATATATCAATAGTCTCACGGTAGATATGAAGGGGTAATTTCATGTAAATTTTAAAATTTAGTAGATAATTGTATATGATTCTAGTTGATTGAAATAAAGATTATTATTATCGTCATTTATTATAATTATTATCTTCACGTGTCTTGGGGACGGCAGTTTAAGATATCAGTTCCTCAGAAGGTGCTGCTGCCCCCCTTCCGGTATTTCACCTTTAGTCGCCTCTTACGACACCCACAGGTACAAATGGGGGGGTTGACGTTCTAGCCATTCAACTCATATAATGTATAGTCTACCGAAACCCTTAATATAGCTATTATATACTACGAACTTCTAAACTTCGGAGGCGCCTGTATCAAATGGCATCGCAAGAATACAGTATCTGTGTCTCCAATTTATTTGTCAGGCGTAGCCAGAGATGAATGATTTTGATTGAATTGCAAGATATACAAACCCTCGACTCCATCGCTGATGATAGTCTTCTAAGTAACCAGGTAAAGCGGAAGGAAGTGGCCCATGGTGCTAAATCCTTTTTGTAACTGGTTTGTTTGTATATTGATAAGCCTGTTGTTTTTTAGAGATTTACACAAGAAGCGGAATATTGATGTGTTCGTTTTATTACTAATAACGATAAAATTTTTGTTAGAACAATTTTTGCTGGATTGAGTTAAACCTCAAGGTTTTCAACTTCGGTCAAATATTTTTAATGTATTTATTATAATATATATATATAAGTAGCATATGTTATTATAGTATAAACTGAACCGACTGAAACAATATTTTCTATTGTCCCTAAAGTAATTCTAAATATAATTACAACTTCTTCCGCTGGCGATAACACTGTAAATAATTTACAAATTAATAAACTCCATTTTTATGGCAAAATGTCAAAATTAAGTTTAAATCCGGTGCTAGAGAGTAACTTTTTTAAGATAGATAAACATGAACGATTTTTCGTTGGCACAGTAATACTTCGTATTAAATGTCACGTCAGAGTTTGCGAATTGACTGAACAATTTGATGTGACTTCATTAAAACGACGAGCTATTCTATTAGCGTTTGTAAGCTTGCATAACTGACGTATAGGTATAAAATCTAGCAGTAAGATTTAATTTGGCTAGAAATGCTGAGTTCTGGTAGCCGAGGATGTTTAGGCATCCGAGGCGATATCGAAGGGCTCGGATTCCCGCCTTGGGCATAAAATTTTGTACTCCAATAATTTGTAAAATTTGATTTTCGCTTAGCACGCCATAGTGCTTCTAATCTTACTCGTATTTAGAAAAGTAGAAGGGTAGCTACATTATACCGAGAGTTAAGTGTTTGAAAAAACACTTCTTTCGATCTGATGAAGTCTAGTAGTTTGGTTGATGGCCGCGCACCGTCCCCTACGACGGTTAAAGTAATACAATTGGAGCACAAAATTTCGGCTAGAAATGCCGAGTCCAGGTGGCTGAGGAGGTTTAGGCATCCGAGGCGATATTGGAGAATGCGGGTTCAATTCCCGCCTTGGGGATAAAATTTTGTACACCAATAATTTGTAAAATCAGTAAGATTAAGTTATTATTAATATAAAAGGTGAGAGTTGGTCTCCTGTCGACTTTGCGATGGTATACGCTTGCTAATTCATTTATTATCTAAACATATTTTTTTCAGAGCTTGACAAACATCAAATCAACGCAAAATCATGCGTGACGGGACATCCTTCAATCAATGTTGACGCACTTTTCAAATGACATATTAATAAATGAAATGCACATGCATTTTCATATTTATATTTGAATAACTGGCAAATTAGAAGCCAAGAATGCATTCATCGAGAACAACTGGTTTTTAAAATATGAGGAAACTACGTATTTAAGCGAAGAGCTACGAACACAAAATTTAACTCCCCCACATTGCCCCCATGCACTTTCTAAAAGCAGAAGCAATGCCACATCAGGTCTGCCTCACTTAGTGTCCTCTGTACTCCATCTTATATAATATATACTGTCGAAATATTAATCGAGGAATCAATGAACGGTGGCGTGTTGTGCTGGGTCCGGAAACGATCAATTTTCACGAGTGAATACTCTTGTCAAATAATAGTATCCGGCCAGACACATTGAACATGATTATGCTTCAAGTTGCAACAAAGTAAGCGACACTAACAACTTTGCAAATATGATCATTGGTTAATGTTGTCGGTGTGACTTTTATAGTTATTTTGATGAAAATATAGGTCGAGGAACTGAGTGAATCACGGAGTATGGTAATAGTAAGAGTCGTATATAAGATGCCGACCCGTGAGCGACGTGAGCCGTTAGACCCGTGTGTTTTTGTGTGTGGCTTAGAGTAAATGTCGCATATCAGGAGTGATTTAGGAGTTTATTATTGTTTATAGCTGATAGGCTAGGTTACCTTATGGCCACTATTCCACATATCTAGTTTAGGAGTCAGGAGTTTGTATTATAACATATTTTGTAAACTTGCCTTTTTAAGAAATAAACAATTATTATTATTATTTTATTTAATAATAACAAATACTTTTAAAAGTATCCTAAAAAACATTAAATAATATTTAAATAAAACACTTAAAAAAGCATAAAATTATATATCTAGTGACAATTCCGCCTAATTTTCCTGTTATCTACGTGACGTCATAAACATCACGCAGCCTAACCGGAAGAATACCCGACTAGTTTCGCTTCTAAACGAAGCATCTTCAGGAGGTCTTGACTTACCGAGCGCACGATCGAGACATTATTAAATATGGATTTCCGCAAAGTAACGCCTGAATCTATTCATTATTATTTTATTTTATTATTATCTATGGTGAAGTAACCTCATAAACAGTAAATAAGCTGCTTGACGTCATAGTTTTTACCAAAACTTTCGTGGTAGCTAGCCGTTCAATAACGACTGCCATCATAAGATACTTGTATCAACTAAGGCCAACGGCATTTACGGCGCTTTCTATAGAAGCGTAATTTCATCATATTTTATATACCAAATGTTCGAATTCGGTAAAATTTTGTATGTCCTTGAGCCATGTCTATGTTTCTGGTTTGGCAGGTTGTCGTTTCGTTATCTATTTTATCTCTATTCGTGATAATATGAATTCCCATACATAACAAATAATTTTGAAAAATAAAATACAAAAAACTGATAAACCAAAAGCATACAATGTATTAGGTTCAGGGACAGGTATACAAAACTAAACACTTGTCATTTAAAATATGATGAAAGTACGTTTGAATGGAACACTATGAAGACAGCGTGCTGTAGTAATGCCATTAGCGGTCACCCATCCAAGTCGTAACCGCTGCGGACAAAGCTATAGTTGATCGGTTAGAATGATAAATCAAGAAGCGCTACGATCTCTTCAAGTTCTATATAAGTTAAACATACTTAAAATGTGTAGGTATGTTCTAAACTTGGCTTCGTCCAATGATCTATGATTTTCAGTAGACTGAAGACTTGTTTCAGGTAACTATACAAAATTACAAATTTACGAGGGAAAAAATTATTGTCATTTGCGGGATTCGAACCCGCGTCCATCCACCCCTTAAGCCGGGGTATGCTCTAACGAATTTAGCTAACATGACACAATGACTCATTACGTTAATTCTTGCTCTCGTTACTTTTTTTCTCTCGTAAATTTGTAATTTTGTAAAGTAATTCGCTTAGCAGGCGTTATTGCAGACTTAACAATATTAAAATTAAAAGGTGCGTCATCATTTACAAGATTACAACCAATTGCAAAATTGGTCTTGTTTGTAGTACAATGCAAGTTGAACTATAGGTGTCGCTCCATCCCGATACGATGGTTGAAGAACGAGAGCAAGAATTAAACTTATGAGTCATTGTGTTATGTTAGCTCAATTGGTTAGAGCATACCCCGGCTAAAGGGGTGGATGGACGCAGGTTCGAATCCCGCACATGACTATATATTTTTTTTCTCTCGTAAAGTTGTAATTTTGTAATGTAATTCGCTTAGCAGGCGTTATTGCAAACTTATCAATATTAAAATTGTTTCAGGTAAGTTAGTTATTTCGTAAATTTGCCTGGTATCAGTACTATTATTATATAATATTTTTACGCAATAAACAGCTTTTATTCCAAGAAAGTTATTTTGGCATATGTGTACCTAAGTCACGAAAGGATTCAAAAAAAGTTTAAAGATTTTTAATATTTTTGTTGGGTTTGTTGTTTGAATGCGTGCTTATGCGTGTGACAAATGGAAAAGATACACACTTTTCTCCTTCAATGTTCAGACGATTTTAGTACTTACGGCATTAAAATTTTAAAAAGACATCCTGACACACTTTTTGTTAATATCCATAAAGTAAATGTGGTCAAACATGAACCTAACATAAACAAAAAAATAAGCAGCGCAGCTGCGTTGTACTAATTTATATAAAATGTACTCGTACATTTACTATTATTAGTATTCATTACACACTAAAATATTCAAAATAAGACTCAAATGTTATAAAATATTGCATAGGGGCAGAGCTGACAGCCTTTTTGTCTATATTATAAATGTTAGACCGTTCAAAGGAAATCTACTGCCCTACTTTACGAAGCAAATTTAAAATATATTGTTTATTAAAATAGTTTTATCCGTCTGTATGTGATGGTTCTCTAAATTAAAATTAAAATAAAAAGTAAAACAGGAGTCGAGAGCAATAAGCCCAGGAGTGAAATAAACTGGGGATTTCTTTAATTTCATAAATAACGGAACCATTTTTCACCGTTGGTATTCTAATAAAACTAAAGTAGTCAGGAATTTCAAATTACTAACAATCAGTTTACGTTCACTATATCTCATTTCTTTATATTTACGGAAAAAACACCCTAAGATATCATTCAATGCTATTGCTTTTATAATTCATGTCTGAATCATGAATAAAAATTGTATCATGCTGGCGGTGTTCCTGTACTAAATTTCCGCGAATGCATTCAGGTAATCTTAAGACTGATAGATTTGAATTTTAAAGTTCTTTATATTAACATAAATATTCACTTGTAATGTACAACTCAGCGCTAGAAACTAAGTTACAACTATCATTATAATTATTTATTTTACATGCCAAGACCGCCATTTTAAACTTTAAAATCAAAATGTTAACATGTAACTAGTTCTCATTAATTCTTGAGTTGTAGATGGTAGTTACAAATAAAATGACATGGACTATCTTACGTGCTACTGTGTATTTTCGTACGTTTATAACATAACAATATGTTTTTATTAAAATAATATTAATATGTTAAGTTGATCATAACTAATACCTAGTGGGAACTATTCGATGGCCCAATGAGTACCTATAACCTACGGATACAAAAACATATTCTCAAGACTACACATAACCTAAAGACTATTGCAGATACAGGTAGTCCAAGTGCTCCAGCCCGCTACAGAAGGCAACGTGCCCAGCATGCTGGCAGCATTATTCCGTCAGATTGCAATGCTTAATCGTGGAGCCATATAAGTGCCAGCATTTTGATCAGTAATATTAAAAAAAAATACCTTATGAAAGTTTAAAAAAATATATCTTAAGAAATGAACCGACCATTATGATTCAATACATCTGCGTCACATTATCATGGACCAACCTCCACAAATTATTTCATACTTTTTAGTATTGGAAGCCAGTACGTTCATTCAAAAAAAAGTATTTACTCTTCTTATGTGAGCGTATTGCTTACAAGATTATTCGTCTTAAATACGGTTCTCCATCTACAAAGGTTTCGTTTATAACTAAATCATCCCGGTACGAAAATATTTTAAAACTTAATACTAAAAAAAACATCACCCATTTTCAGATCCTACTTCTTTTTTAGAAATCTGCAAAAATAACATTAAATGACAAAGTGTCGATTTTGAATCTGAAATCCTTGTGTCGCAGTTTTGAATAAGTCTGCATATTAGGCCTCATCTACATAAATTTACAATTCATACACGTACAAGCCTCGCGGGGTGCCAGATCTCCCGCTATTTCTACCGGTGGGTGTCGTAAGAGGTGACTAAAGGTAAAATACCGGGGGCAGCAGTGCCTTCTGAGGAACTGATATCTTAAACGGCGATCCCGAATACGCTAAACGTGGGTATTATGGCTAATACACCCTCAAAGACTGTGTTCAGCACTGGAAAATCCAGCTATATCATCCGTACCGGCTGTACTCTAACAAGCGCATTTTTTTACGAAGCCGTGTTCTTTAAACACGATGCTACACACAGTATATATTATATATTTATGTAATAGCATTTAAACGTATCACCATCAATTTGTGTTTAGCTATGATGGAATACATGAATACTTTCATGCGACCATGCGTTTACGTGCAGCGTCCTTGGTACGCAGACTTCGGGCCAGCTCCAACACCATCCTGGAGATGATTGCACTAAGATTGGACTGCCCCTACCTTCGACATTGCTGCGATAGACATGTGGCAGTACCAATGCCGAAGAGAAGGTACTAATGTGTATAGTGGATGTGGCGATATATGTTACCAGGACCATTTTGACTGTTATTTGTACCTACTATAACATTTGTTTGATATGAATCGATTTGACATTATTTTATTTTATTTATTTAAATTATGACAATTTTCTTTCATTTTGATCAAAATTTTGACACCATTTTTGACAATAATTTATTGAATTTTGATAGAAATTATGAAATGTATTTAGTTTTAATTAATTATTGTAATTTGATTGTAATATTATCTTAATTTTATTATAAAACATAACTAGTCTATATGTATGGGTGTAACTTACCTGAAATAAATTTGTTTTGATTTTGATTTGATTTTGATTTGATTTTGATTAATACGATACTATCGGAGCCAGGCCAAAGAATCTCCAATAGAAAATAAAATATCCTAACCGTAAATAATTTTAGCTTATAACCATTGCACGACTCGCGTTTTGTTTTTTTAACGCTAATATTATTTTTGAAGCGCTCGTAGTAAATGTAAAGTCTTTCTTAACCGATCAACAACGGCTACTGCGGTCATTAAGTACTTGCATAGGTGACCGATAGTGACATTAATTTACTAATAAGCGCTTGCGTGCTTTGAGAGCACATCAAGCCGTCTGTTAAGTATTTATCCCCAGACGGCAGTCAGTTTAGCTCGATAGTAGGGCATTTTGCGAATGGACATTCGTAGTACTTTAATTACCTGGAATAGAAAATCTGTCGCCAAATACCTAGCCGGTGTGTTGGCAGCAGTGCACCGGCCAGCAATTTTACCGTCAAATACTTTTCGATTTTGTCACTAGGTCGAAAACTTGCATAAGCCGCGTGGCCACATTTGTTCAAAACCTTTAAGTCTTTCATGCTATACTATACATTATAATGATAAAGATACAGTTGAGACTGGTTTGCCAGTAGACGCTGGCACTTCAGTCTGAATTGAACCTAACCCAATTCACTAACGAGTTCAAGAGGTATATCCTATATATTATGTGGTCTTACATAACTATAACTATGAATAGCTACTCGACCTAGTCAAAGTGTTGACGTATTCGTAGTCTCGATTTGATTGTGTTGGTAACGCGATTTGATTACAGGAAAATAGCACTGCTGGAGCTGGAGCTAATCCAATTGCAGCGAGGCGTGAGACGGGAGAAGATTATTTCGCCAAAACTCTTCAACAACGTAATTGAGGGGTTATGAATGATTGTGTAGACCTCTATCTCACGGTTTTTGATTTAGCAGATGTTGTGGACGCCGATGATAGCAGAATATACTAATACTGAAACAATGATGTAATATCTATGGACTGCCGTGCCCCAGGTCTATGGTTCGACTCCCACCGACGGCTTGAGCTTCACCAAATAGTAAAAGGGCATTTTGCGAATGCTAGTCTGGCTAGCTACTATCCTCAAGGATTTCTCCTGTCTATCTCTGCCTATTTGTCGCCAAGTACCTAACAGTGTGTTCCGGCAGCAGTCCTTGAGAGCCAGTACAATTACAAGCATATGAGACTCAACAACTGTATGTCTCAGAGTGACGAGCCCAGTGCAATTTGACATTTGTGAGGAAATGGATCTGTTATAGGCAGAGCTCTGCTTAACAGCAGGTGGGCCTTGTGCTTAATCTGTTACAATACTTAACATAAAAAAAAGAATCAGAAAGATCGGTAGATAAATCCTTTTTCATTTTTAACGACAAACACTGAACGTCTTTACATATGTATGATACCTTTTTTAAAACCGTGATAAACATGGAAAATAAAAAAAGTCCTTCAGAACGAAGCCCCATTCACACGTAGCCACTTTCCTGTCTCATTTGCCGGTTACCTTAAACTGCAACTTTATCCTTCAGAACATGGTAATTTAAACAACTGCTTCTCATCACCTATCAGTTCACTGGATTCTAGATACCTACTTACCAGGCTTGCCTTGATAAATATACGCTGTCTCACTCCGCACTCTATGTACAATGCTACAGGTATCTGTTTGGATTGGATTATTATACGGTGCGTGCCGCGTGGAAGAGATCAGAGCTATGCAATAGAATAAGATGACACAGCGGTGGTGGACAAGACCCACCAAATAGGACTCTTGTTGAGGAGACCTATCTGGTAAAATTAATAGTGCCAGTGTTCTGGCACCAATCACTGGCTCAATACAAACACGTTTTATACGAATCCTTTACATTATGCAACATGAAATCGCGTGAAACAATACCGATATCTGAAAACAATATTATTATGCAAAAATACGAACTCAAAGCAATAACAACAGATGCATCAAACTGACGTTATGCTAACTTTTTGATGCATAAAGCATTTTTCAGACGTTTTTATTTGCATGGATGTGTATGAATTTATGTCAAACCCTACTCTTACAGGAATTATACGATCTTGGTATCCTGCGGAAAATTTTGGATTTAATTCCTCTGGAGGGGTTTTTACAGTTTAACAAACAGTTTTCAGTATGATATCGTGACCTTTTTACATATTTCTGTTGGTTTTCAGCTCTTCATATATACCTATATTTAGTATTTATTTTTTCTCGTTTGTGTTTTTAATAAAGTAGAGGATTGTTATAGGTATAATGGAGGAGACGGGTGGCGATACAATCGTAGCAAGGGCGACTCTACGATTTAATGTACGATTGCCTAAATACATAGTTCTTGCACTCGAATAAACAATCAGCATTTTCAGTTCGAATATAAGAAAAGTAAATTAAAAGTAAGCGTGTTATTTAATTAAATCTGGCATAAACATTATATCTGAGAATTATAGATGAACTCATATACAAATGCGTAAATAATTAGTATTATACACTGAAGATCGAATGCCGCTTTCCCGCTTTTTATGTTTTTTTTTTTATATAGCATGCTACCAGCCTGTATATAATTATAATTGATGATTGCACAACGTTATGTTGATTAAGTTAATATTTAGTGAAAAGTAAAATACAGGATAATGTTACAAAATTGTTGATGTTTTGAAATACAAATTCACGCCGCGATTTAACAGAGTTGCTACATAAAAAGTTGGGTCATGGCGTGCATATTTTACAAATGATTTGAGAGCAAGGCGTTTCTCAGGTACGAAAAATACTGTTTTCATTCCTCTGATCGTTTTTTTTCAAGTATGATAATTTGAAAGATACTTTACTGACCGAACATGCATTGGATAATGGATAAGAAAAGTTAATCTACGATGATAGACGTTCTTTGGGAACTTACTTAATATTTTTTTCGAAACATCCTTGACAATTTTGGAGTACTAAATATTTATTTTCACCTGGTTAGCTCGGAAACGTGTTGTATGACATTCTAAGTCTGCGTGGAAAGCTATATCGATTAGATTTAAAAAAAAGCATCTTTACTTTTTTTTAATTGTGTTTGAACAAGCTCGAAGCTCACCTGATGTTAAGCGTACTTACTCTCTCCTGCAACAGATGCATATCGTCACAAGTCACGAATTGCGCTGCACCCGTCACCTTGAAAAATAGCTGTGCCTGTTATTTCACTGGCTCTCAAGGACTGTTTTCAGAACACACCGTTAGGTGCCTGGCGACAGATTTTCTACTTGAGGGTCGCCCGGCGGGCCGTTTCAAAATGCCCTACAAACAACCATGCTATAACTTCTGCCATCCTAAGACAGCAACCGGAACCGACGGCTTAATTTGCCTATATATAATTTATAAAATTGCAAATGTACCACAGGAAAAATTTTAATCATTTAAGTACAACGTAAGTTGAACTATAGATGTCGCTCCATCCCAATACGATGGTTCACAAACGATAGGAAAAATGTGAGTTATGACTCATTGTCATGTTAGCTCAATTGGTTAGAGCATACTCCGGCTAAAGGGGTGGATGGACGCGGGTTCGAATCCCGCACATGACTTAATTTTTTTCTATAGTTAATTTGTAATTTAATCCACGTAAAATGTATATAATTCAGTTTTGAAACTGTGATAAAATCGATCTTACCATTTTTTGTCGGACTGATGTTATGTGAAATCCGAATACAGTAAAGCCCGACCCGGTATTGGCCAGCTTTTTCGCCTTATGGGTACCAAAAGTTTTAAAATGTACTAATACATAAAACGAGTATAATGATTTGCTCACTAAACCAGCCTACCCAAGACCTCTAAATATACACCAGTAAATAAGGAACTGGTGTTTCTATTTGAAGAAAATCCCAATTGATTAAAGATATAAATTTACAAATTATGGGAGTATCGTCCCCTATGATAGATAGATAGATAGATAATACTTTATTGTCACACCACATAAATGAAAGAGATAAAAAATTACAATTCAGATTGATAGTGTTACAATGGGCGGCCTTATTGCTGAAAGCAATCTCTTTCAGGCAACCATTGGATGGAGTGGATCTGTAAAACCGATTATAAAGGGGTGTAGTAGTTGTACATAACTATAAAAGAAATATATTTAAAATAATAAAGATAATAAATTAAGTACAGTTTCTGATTTTAAAGCATGTGCTATTATATGTATACAAATAAACATGTAAAATATAGGTACAAAAACATAGATATGTAAACATATATATTATATATAATATATAGCATAATATATATCTTTAAAGTTAAATATATGTATAATTTTAGTACAAGAATAATAGCAATTATAAATAAAACAGTAAAGATATCCATAAACAATTTTAAGCAAAAAGGCAAGAACAAGTACATACAATGTGAATTTGACAGATAAAACTTTTTTGATTTGGTCCTTAAATATATTTAAAGATGGTGCACGTCTGATGGAAACAGGTAGAACGTTCCATAGGCGGGCAGCTTTAACAGTGAAAGATTCGTCGTAGAAAGAACTGGTATGTGGTGGAATGTCTAGTATTAGATTTTCTAATGACCTCAAAGAGTATGCAGAACATTGAAGGAAGTTGAAAGGTTCCTTGAGATAGCGCGGGGATGTAGGATTGAACAATATATTGTAAAGGAGACAGAGAATGTGAGTATTCCGGCGAAGACGTATTGGAAGCCACTTGAGCTCAGAACGGAATTGAGAGATATGATCATATTTGCGCAAACCAAATATGAATCTTATACAAACATTTTGAAGACGCTCAAGCTTATTCAGCTGTTCCTCCGTGAGATCTAGATAGCTGGCGTCAGCGTAATCAAGTATAGGCAGTAAGAAAGATTGAGATAAAGCAATTTTGGTGGTAATGGGAAGGAAGTTACGTAGCCTTTTTAAAGAAGCTGTCGATGCAAAAAGCTTACGACTTGTTATTTGTAACTGCAGATCCCAAGTCATAGAGTTGTCAATAGTCACACCCAGATTTTTAACAGATATACTGAAAGGTATAACATTTCCATCGGAAATTACCTGAGGAAGCGTTGTCCAGTCTACCTTTGACAATAACCTGGAAGTGAGTTTTGCCGGGATTCACTTTCAATCCGAAAGATTTGCTCCATTTTGTTATGCGTTCAAGATCAGTATTCGTTGTAATAATAGCATCAGATAATGTATGTAATGGAGCCTGTGAATATATCTGTAGATCGTCTGCATATAGGTGGTAGGAAGAAGAGAGATTTTGTGAAATAGAGTTAATAAATATTGCAAATAATAAAGGAGATAGCACGCCGCCTTGCGGTACGCCTGCTGTCGTGTCACACCAAGACGATAAATTGTCTTCAAGACGTAGACGCTGCCTGCGCCCGTACAGATAACTGTGAAAGAAATCGATTTCTGTTGGAGATATGTTAAGAGAGCGAAGTAAAGCAAGGAGAATGTCGAAATTGACAGTGTTAAATGCATTACTGAAATCTAACAGTGTCAGAACTGTAAGCTGACCATTATTCATACTGAAACGTATATCGTCTGTGACTTTTAAGAGAGTGGTGATGGTACTGTGCCCTGGCCGAAAACTGGGCTGATACGGATAAAGAAGTTCTTTATGGGAAAGGAATTTACTGACTTGGTTGTGGATAAGACGCTCCAAGACCTTTGACGAAAATGGGAGGATAGCAATAGGTCGGATATCGGAGAAAGATTTAGGGTTCAGTTTTTTGGGGAGAGGAATTATTTGAGCGTCTTTCCATGCAGAGGGGAACACTCCTTTAAAAATGGAATTATTAAAAATAAAGCACAAGATAGGGGGAATAATGTCAATAAGAGGTACAATCATGTTGTGGCTAATGTCGTCACAACCAACAGCGTTAGAACTAATGGACAATATACTCTTCTTAACATCACAATCAGAGAATCGATGAAAAACAAAAGGTGAATGGTCGGGTATAGGTAAAGTAGAAAGAAAGAGTAAAGCATTATTTTTATCTGCATCGTTAATGTCAGATGTTGAAGAAAAAGGAATGTTGAGGGCGTTAATGTTAAAATCACTAGGAATTGTATCTAGTCTAGATTTACCAATACCCAGTGACCTCAGGAATCTCCACACTTTGGCGGGGTCCTCGTTATCAACTGATTTATGAACATGGCGACGAAATGCATCCCTACACACCATATTGCATCGATTCCTTGACATCACATAAGCAGCTTTCGTATCTTCACTAGGGCGGCGATTATATTTGGATTTAGTCACCACTTTCTTATGCATCAAAGCTTTGATTTCACCACTTAGCCATGGCGCTGGACAATTTTTTAATTTAATTGCTCGCAAGGGTGCGTGTTTATCGTATAACTGTGTTTTTAACGAATTAAAAATTGCGACTTGGTCATCCATATTGCCAGCATTTATTACCGCAGACCAATGTTTAAGAAATACGATTGGAGTACGAAATTTCGGCAAAACAGCCGTACCCTCGGTAGCTGAGTAGATAAAGCATCCGGCGCGAAATCGGAAGGTCGCGGGTTCAATTCCCGCCCGGGGCAAAACATTTTGTACTCCAATAATTTGTAAATTTATTATTTTCGCTTAGTAGGCGGTAGTGCTTGTAATCATAATATTTGGAAAAAAAATATTAAAAATATTTCAAGATGTTCAAATTAGTCCCTGTTATGAAAATTCTAAGAATAAAAATTATACTATACATATTTTTACCCACGCAGAATATTCAATCTTTTTTTACTGGCGGTATGACTTTATTAACTACATACTACGAACTATGTACAACACTACAGCTACTACAATAAAAGCATTTAGACAACCTATCTGTCATAGCAGACTTAAAGGCAGTCCAAATGCTCCATTTAATTTAATCTTTTAACTATTCCGATTTCTAAGAATAACAAAATCTGGCTTATCGCAAGTCAAGCCTGGCCTTAATAGGTTTATCGACCTATTTCAATTGGTTTTTATTTACAGTTTGAATCTTGCTAATAAGGTGAACTAGAGGAATTTGGTACTTATGATACTGAAGTTTCAGATAAATAATATTTAAGTTTTTGAATTTTTCTTTATGTTATTGTGGCGGAACAAGCTCGAGGCCCACCTGATGTTAAGCGGTTACCTCTGCCTATAACAGATGCATTTCGTCACAAGTTGAAGACGAATTGTACTGCGCACGTTACCTTGAGACATAGTTGTTAAGACTGCAGCAGGAACACACCGTTAGGTGCGGTGAAGCTCAAGCCCACGGCGGGATTCGAACCATGGACCTGCTGCGCGGCAGTCCATAGCCAATGCCACTAAGCCAACACTGCTTCAAAATGAGGGCATGGGGTATTCATTTTATTTTCTTAGATTAAAAATATCATGGTCGTCATCGTCAGCGGGAAGACGTCCACATTAGAACAAACGCTTCCCCCATCGCCGCAAAGAACGGCTACAAGTAACCATTGGCTACCCGCGACTTTCAAGATGTCGTCACCACACCTAGTGGGCCTACCAAACTTGAAAAACATAATAATATTAATACCTTGCTCAAGGCACTCTAAACGAAGATATGAGTATGTTAAGGTGCAATAAAGTTTTTATTTTATTTTAATTAATACATTTGTGTGAGAAAATTCTAGATTGTTAGTTGTAATTTATACTGTTATAAGTACTTATTGTTAAAAATTTCTTTAAATCGCAAACGTATGGATTTGATTGAAGGGTATTATGTTAATAAGAGAAACACGGAATCTGCATTGGTGTGGTTCGCGAAGAAAAGGTTTGTGATTACATTTCTTGATGGTAAGGATATACTATTCGTATCTACTATCAAGAAATGTAATTACAAACCTTTTAAAGAATCTCGAAGAACATGGTTCGTTCAACAAGAATTTAGTGCGGCAGCCTCGGGGACGGGACATAGACACTTAGCTAGACAAGTTCTGTAATTTTCTTATACCCCCTATATTTCCGTACAAATGTATGAAAAAAGTTTTTCACCATTTCTGACATTTCTAGTACTCAAACCTCTGTCGGTCCTGTAAACACTTTTGATCCTTATAAGAAACAGGATCGATTGGCATCAGAAAAAGTTTTAGTGTAAAATATCTTTTTTTTGTTGACTGTATTTTTTTTTCTAAAATCTGTAAATGCAGTTCAGAATACCTTAAAAATGTATGGATAGTTCCTAAAATGTTTTCATGTAACTATAAAGGTAAATGTACCCTGAGCCTAAGGCTATTACCCTCAAAGTAGAAAGAAGATCAAGCACCTGCATGTCTTCCGGCAGTAGTACTTGAGAACCAGTAAAATTTCAATCACATGAGACTCAAAAACTGTATGTTCAGGGTGACGAGTGCAGTGTATTTTGTCACTTGTGACTAAATGCATCTGTTGTCGGCAGAGGTTACCGCTTAACATCACGTGGGCATAGGGTTTGCTCCGTCATACTAAAATCTAAAACAAAAACACAGATTGTACCGTAATTTAACTAATATTTTGTAAAATCATTATTTTTTTACGTATAGTTCAAGATCGTTTTTGAGAGTCTTTATTACTGACGCTTGTTAAGTATTTATTATTCGTTATTATATATTTTTATATAATACCAAGTTTGACGCTTGCATGAACTTTTTATGATATAGCAAAAATAAAAAAATATTTATATAAAAATATATTTAATTTTGAGACACTTTTATTTTCAAATGTAATTTAATAATTACATTTGCAAGGAAATCCACCATACCAACTCATATTCCTTCAAAATTTCATCAGTTACCTATAACGTTTCCGAGATATTATAAATAGTATTATATATTATACAATATTATATATGCGATCCCCAAGATGCCTGCCAAGCGTGGGGATTATGGCAAATACCTCCTTAATAGGGGATGCTGTGTTCAGAAGTGGACGATCCGGCTGTTACAGTAATATATAGTAGCTGCGCCCCACGGTTACACCCACGTAGTGATGGATGATGATGATGATAAAGAGTATCCTATGTGTTAATCCTGCGCTTCATCTAATTCCATACCAAATTTCATCAAAATTGGTTTAGCTGTTTGAGCATGGAGAAGTAACAAACATTCAAACACTCCCAAACGTTCACCTTTAAAATATTAGTTTGATATCGACAGACCGAAAGACGTGACCCAGTAAGAGGATCCTGTTTATATAACGAAACCCTAATATATACATATACATATAGAGAAAATTGACGATTATAGAGGAACCGCAAAAAATCTCTACTTGTAGAACAATACTATATGTATAGGACTCTATCATCTATCGAAGATCTTGTTTGACCCAGTGTTACAAAATAACTAATAGTACCTACTAACGTAAATGAATAAATAATAGTGCCAGTATTACAGTTTTGTTGGGAAAGATGACAAGCGGCTCGACTGAGGCACTGCAAAATCACCGGCAAAGGTTAATCTATTAATAAGAAAAAATAAAATTTTCTTATTTCTAAAGATCTTTCTAGACAAGTTAATTAAAAATATATGAAGAGTTGCTATTTCTGATCTCTTTGATGGCTGTACATTTATTAAATCTACATTTTACGGGCTTCAGCGTCCAATCGTGAAATTGATGAGATTATTTGTTTATTTTTAAATAGATTTATTATAAGTTCTGTAGCTTATAATTATATATGCTATTAATATATTAATGAATATTTATTATGAAATACGACAATGTTTAATATTAAATATATCTATAGGTATATGATGACATAAGCACCAGACCTAGCTTACTCGTATTCTGTCTTATAATAATATAACCAAATAATATAATAAATATCACCAAACTTCATCTAGAGGGCGTCGTAAGAGTTGACAAGGTTCTGTACCCAAAGGGGACCCTATTACTGAGATTTCGCTGTCCGTCCGTCTGTCATCAGGCTGTATCTCAAGAACGGTGATAGCTAGACAGTTGAAATTTTCACAGATGATGTATTTCTATTGCCGCTATAACAACAAATACTAAAAATAACATAAAATTAATATTTAAGAGGGACTCCTATCCAACAAAATTGATTTTTTTACTGTTTTTTCTCGATACTAATAACGATGACAGCTAGACGCTTTAACTATTCAAAGAATATTTAGTTATATGTTTTCTTAAAATATACTTAATTAAAATAAGATAAATAATTAAGCGGGTTTCCATACCATAAAAGAGGTTTTCGCCGTTTAATCGCCGCCGAAACTTACAAGATTAGGTTACAGATAATGGTACGAAACTCTATGTGCACGAGTCCCACACGCACTTGACTGATTTTTACAGGTTTTCACTACATACAAAGTCTGCTTTAGAATATTCTTGTTAATTGTATCTTCAAGTAGACAAAGAGTACATTGGAATGACCTTTTGAGTATGAAACCTCAAAAGGGTATCTGTATCTCTTACGTATCCAAAAGTAAGCATGGCAAAAGACAACAATTCAGACCATATGTGAATTGAGTACTTAGGTACTTTTCATTATGAAAGTACACATACCACTTTCTTCGTCCAGCTCTTATCCTACACTAAGTGGGGTCAATGCTACATGTATTCTTATTCTGCTCTGTTCTATTTTTGTCATCGCAATACTCGATTGTGCTACAATGTAAGGAGAATGCATATTGAAGTATGTAGGTATGCATCATCATATATTTAAGAGGTACGGCGTAATCGGTGGAGTAATGGCCTTCCTCTCCCGCATTTCTCTTCAATTTTTCCTTCCATGATCTTTCATAAAACGTTATTATGCCGTATGATGTCTGATCTCTTTTATTTTAACTTTGATTTATATTATATACTATTGTCTTTTTATTTTATAATATGCTGTGTCTTGGCAAGTAAAATAAGTTTGCTCAAATAATAATTTCAGTAGCGCACAATTTACTTTTTATAATCATATTTCTCTAAAAGAATTTCAATTAGGTTAATTTCGATTGTGCGTATTTCATTTTGTTAGTCTTCACAAAATTACTTCATGAGAAATCCAATCTCTAAAAAATGTTAAGTCGCTGCTAAATGAATTATAAGTAGCCCACAACTGTCTCTGAGAATCTTATATTTAAATTATTTTCAGAATTAGAAGAAATTATAACTTACTATAAAGAAGGTATTAATTTAGGTTAATATTGTGTATTCTAATTATTATGTTGTCTTCGCATGGGAGTCGTTATGGCATGGTGGTAGGGCATTTTAAGAATGTCCACCTGGCTAGCTACCACCCTCAAGTAGAAAATCTGGTGCCAAGCACCTAACGGTGTGTCCGGCAGCTGTCCTTGAGAGCCAGTAATTCTCTAGGTTAGCCTGGTGAGATAGTGGTCAAACGCTAACCTATCATGCATAAAAAAATTATGGTCTAGTCACTTATTCTGCCGGGTAATATGAGGAATTACTCCCTGATATAAGTATACATTTTAGTACAAAAGCAGCCGTGAGAGATATACTAGTGTTTAAATTCCAAATGCATGCATGCAGGCGACCTCCTTTATACAGTATTTCTCTGTTATAAACGGGGGATACGAGCATCCGACGGCTAATTCGTATCCTTTCGCCGTCCTGGATACGTGGCGCGTTTTGTCTCCAAATGGAAGACAAGTATCGTGTTGTGTGTCATTAAGATTTGCTACCTGCAGTTATCTGCGTGAGGTGTACAGATTTCTCAAGTAAGTTTTCTTCATATACACTATAAAATTGCGCGTCTAATTTAGGTGTTGCCTGTCGTGTTTTTTTGCAATATTATCAGATATATGCTTTTACAATGTACCAGGGTATTTTACTGTTATTTATTTGTTTTACTCTGTCGTTGTTTTAATGAATATATGATTACATTTACCGTATTTGTAATATAATGTTCTATATTAAAACGGATTTCTTATAGGATCACTCGCGAGTCCGTTAGTGACTGCCTATTTATTTACATCTTAAATTTCATAAAATTACTTAAAAAATGATATTATTATTGAGCTATACGGGTCTTGAATATTCGTAAATGCTGCAGTGAAAAAAAATAAAGCTAAACCAACAAAAGAAAAATGTTCTAATGTGTAATATCTACATAATTGAATAAAAGTAAACAAAAAACCAGGCAAGTGCAACTTAGGTTCTTACACCAAAGGTTCTGTACCAACAAAGAATGTGCCAAAAAATTGAGACGAGTACATTTTTAATACAGAAGCGGAACTTAGCGGAAGTTCAACCTGCAGTTGAACTGGAATTCCGTACTAGATTGGTCTTATGAGAGTACGGCTGTTGCCATTATCTGTTATACATATTTTTATTTCAATATTCCAGCAGGACGAAGACAAATAGGCACATTAGATACCAGATACATCTCCATGGCCTGTATCGCACTGTAAAACGGTGCGGTGCGGTGCCAGACATTTTCGGGGCACGGCGCCGTGCTATGGAATTTCACGGTGCAACAGGCACGACACTATATACGTGTGCGATCGCACGATGTTGACCTTGAGCCGGCGTGTTTTAGCAATAGGGTTGTTACTAGGTAGGTACTGCCAAAGTTCTGATATACGAAATTAATAAAAGATGGACCACCTAGAGTACCGCTTAGAGTTACATAATAAATTTATCAGGACTATTTCCAATGGGTTATTTATACACCTCACAATAATGAGTGTGCGTTATTCAAAATTTTGATTGGCCTCCACTGTTTCAAAATCATGTTATTCGTAAAAACATAAACTAAAGAATGAATAAAAACTCATTGTAAAAGTATGTGCATTTAGCGTCAAAAGTAGCTTTATTAGTTACTATTAGTTTAAAAGGATTTTAAAAGGTTTAATAGGTAGGTATATAAAAGAAAAAAAATAAAGGAAATGCAAAAATATCCCGTATGTACCTAATGCAAAAATATACTTAATTTATACAGAAACGATTTTAAATTACATATGCGTAACACGAGTAATCTCATGTATCTAGTCTGAGCAAGAATGAGCGTGTGATCTCCTTGAATTTGAGGTGCATTCAGAGACGTCCGTCCACAAACCGCGCGGCCCGCGCACCACCCGCGCTGGCCGTTTTACTCACACATAGCCGCGAGCGGTTTTATTAGTGTACTTGAGTGTCGCTTCTTTACTAGGGTATATGTTTTGAGGCAGTGCGGCGCAGTGCCACATAAATACACGGTGAGACACGGCCGAGACGGCATCGCAGAGCGCGCAAATCTCGCACGTCGCCATTACATTCCCGAGTAGGGATATGCTGAAAAACAGCGCAGCGCACGCTCTCGTAAGTGAGTGATAGCGCTGCATAATGCTGAGCCACGGATTAAATCCGTGTGCTGAGCATAACCCTTTTGCCTTATGACTGTTATTAATTTTTATTATTCTGTACATATTTTTATTTTGTAATAAGGCAGTAAATTGATATTTTATTTATTACCTCCGCTAAGATTTACGTATGCGCGGATTTCGCTGTGAAGGTGTGAGACCGTATATTTTTGCAGCACCGCGCCGTTAAGTTGTGCCTGGGCCCTTAGTCTTTTTGATAGGATAATTAAGTGGTCCCATGAAGAAAATACCGAGTTTAATATTGCTTATTACATACACTGGGTTAAAGTATGACATTTTCGTAAACATTTTTATAATACGTTTGAATTGGATGGTAAAAAAAACTTACAATGTTGATTTAGACATCAATTTCACATATAAGTATGATGACTTGGAGGATGAGATAAAGTTTCAACTAGAAAGACTGTCTTTTAACCACCGCGACCGAAACCTAACATTCAATTCTTGACGACAGTTTTTCTACTTGAGTGTGTTAGATAGCTAGGCAACCATTCGCAAAACAAACTACTATTAATGCGTTGAAGAACATTCTCGCAATGGGATTTGAATTAAAACGGTCTGCATGGCAGTGCCTTACGAATACCACCGGGATATGAGCTGCTATTACAAATAAGTTCAAAATGTAAGATTATTTTCATTTTTGCGTCGAGTCTTGTCTTCATACCGAATCAAACTATATGCAGTGCAGCTTATCAAAGCGTAATTATAGACAATGCCTGTTCTACTCGCAGTGGCTCTATAATACCTGCCCTTTCTTCTCGCAGTGGTCCTATATTTTTTTTTTGCTGAACGTTGCTGTACGTACAATGTTGAATATTAATTAATATTAATTCAAATTAGTAATTGACTTTCATAAGAGCATCGTAGACGCCTAAATTGAATAAATAATTTTAAATTTGATTGCAATGCATGAAGTATTATGGAAAAGAACACATCAAATGAACGATGCTTTACAACGATGCGTAGCTACGCGCGTCACGCGCGCTTATCATGTCACGAAGAGATGAACAGAGAGCGCAAATGCAGAAGGAGGTCTGGTAACGTCGCTAAGATGGAGAGATCTTTGATGGAATTACATTGTATGACTTTATTTACTTCATAACACACTGAGTCACAGAATATTGCAGAATAGTGCATTAAAACGCGGCAACGTCAAATAGCATCGCGTTTGGTGATTAGTTTTCCGTAATATTCCATATATTGTACAACGAGCTAACTTGCGCTGCATTTATGGTACATGGATTAAACTGTATCCCAGCATACGATACCAGCCAGTTTTTCGTTGTGGATATTTCTGTAAATTTTCAGTTGATTGGCTCATTATTTAATTATGGCACATTATTAAGAAATCGTACAAAATTGGTGGTTTGTGATCACACAGACAAAGATTTTCCGCAATCCTAGACTTTACTACTACTTTTGCACGCTCTAGTACGCAGCATCTTAGATTACTGCAGTGTGGTGTGGAGTCCTGTTTACCAAGTGCACATAAACAACATAGAAAAAAAATGAATTTCGCTCTCGCGGTGTGCTAACGATACTTAACCTTTTTAAATAGGCGTGATGAAAAAACCTTACACTTCTTTTGAGCAGTCGTGTAATATAATCCAATTTTTTTACCAATTCATCAATTTATTATTAAATATTTCATCAGTTATTTCTCAACTAAATAATATATATCTAAAATAATACGCATGTAACTGAGAACCTGCATTAACATGTGCGTAAAGGGTGCGTAGAGGCGGCTTAGTAACAGAATTGGTTATAATTGTAGCGGACAGCGTAGTCAAGCAACACGCGTAGCATGGTACGCTACGCGTTACTTCATTGAAGACTTGCTGAAATAAATTACTAAACTATAATATGTACGTTACGGAATTCGCTAAATATTATACAATAAAAATATTGATATCGATTTTTATTATTTTGGATCTATTTCAAAGTTACTTCCATTATCAACCTACGATTTGAAACCACAAGCATTTAGTTTTGTTTTTAAAATGACATGTATCACACATTTATCCATAGATATCTATATAATGCAATTAAAATTTCTCCCAGAAATCTTTCACTTTTAATACTAATTTATTTGGCATCTCATAGTAATTAAACAACTTTAAACGGTTTAAATCGCGTATATTTTTCATTATTTTATCCCGTTTTATCCCATGAGTCACCCCGCGACCACGATCACTGCAAAGTGTTTGAAACGTCGGGATAAAATAATGAAAAATATACGCGATTTAAACTGTTTAAAGTTGTTTAATTACTATGTGTAACAATCGCGAAAACCTAAGACAACATTATTTGGCATCTACTTAGCTCTTGAGGTATATCATCATAATCATCATCAGCCGGAAGACGTCCACTGTTGAACAAACCTCCCCCATAGAGCGCCACAAAGAACGGCTATCAGCCGCTTATAACCGTTGGCTACCAGCGACTTTCACGATGTCGTCAGTCCACCTAGTGGTATATTATCGAACATTTATCCAGACTAATATAATAAAGAGGAAAGATTTGATTGTTTGTTAGTTTGTTTGCATCGAATAGGCTCTGAAACTACTGGACCGATTTGAAATATACTGTAAGTCATAATGTTAGGGATCCGTATGAAAACTTCGATAATGTAACCCATATTGCGAAAAAAATACTAAAAATAATAAAAGAGCAAAGTGATGTATTACAATTTTATAGAGGACATCAAGATCTACAAAAAAGTCCCCCAATACTATAAGTCTAACTATTACAGCAATGTCACCATAACTATTTTTTATGTGTTTAAATGTATTATTGCTAATTTAACTTTGTATGCGACAGAAGAAAAGGTCGGTGAAAGGTTGTTGACATCAAATATGCTCAGCCATAAATTATTGGTGTCAGTAGCCTTCTAAATATTATTAAGCGTATCACCATACAGTGGTCTAAGCTATAACTCGTAAATTTAATATTCTTTCATATTGATTTGACCTTTTTTAACTCTTGTGTTTTTAATCTTTCTTAATCAAAGCAAGAAATTTTGTTGGCGGAATATTAATAATATAATAAGCATATTAAATTATTAATATAATATAAACTATTAGAAAAATATAATCAGTGAACATAAAATTAATATTTCTAATAAACACTTAAAAAAATAACGCCAAGCAGCCAAATCGGATCTCGTTCACGATCGTGCGCTTGAAGAATGACGCTTGAAGAGTCGCAGACTCCTGAGGATGCTTAGTGTTGAAGTGAAACGCTTCGAAAATTCTTCCGGCTTAGCTACGTGATCAGAAACATGCCACGTCGGCTTAACAGGTCAATAAGGCGAAATTGTCACTGACTCTTTCTCACATCTCACATTGCGATCCCCAAGACGCCTGCCAAGCGCACCCTCCTTCCCTCGTAATGTCAGTCGACAATCCAGCTGAAACAGTACAGTATACATTAAGTAATTTTCCTAAAATATTAAATAAATGTTTAGTTAATATATTTTTAAATTATGTGCTATTCTTGTTTAGGGATTTCCGCAAAGTAACGCTTGAATCTATTTATTATCTGCAGCAAGAAATATTTGAAATGGTATCTTAGTATTATATAATAATATAATTCAGCAAATTGCATGCATCACAGCGTGCTGAGCTATAAAAAAAAAGAAGTTGTTAAGGAGAGGAAATATTTTTACTTGGACCAAAACTTTACCACGTATTTATAATGTTTCTGCACATCCAATACATCAGATAATTTTTTTTGATAAAAGAGGGTATTATAAAATAACATATTAGGCAGAGGTTAGTCCGCTTAGCATCAGGTGGTCCTTGAGCTTGTTCCGTCACAATAATATTAAAAAAAACCTGCATAATATCGTTAAAATTTTTACCATCATATTTCTATTCTCTATTTACTTCATGTTGATTAATATTTTACGAGCGATATTATATATTTTCATAACTACTTTCTTTTAGATATCTTTACTTTTCTAATTAAAATAATTTTAACAGTCCTTATACTTCCTGCTGTGCGCGTATTATATTGTATTCAATACATAATGATTGGAATAAAAATATGGTACAAATACTAAACTTATTTAGCTAAACGTTCTGATCATATTATATATAATTCGGCTGGCGATGTTAATAAGCGTGCGATTAAATAAAGTTAATATACAATTAATTGCTTACAATTTACATGGGACCAATCAACTATCTTATTCTTCTAAGCGAAGGAATATAAATCTTTAGCCAATTAAAAAAAAAATTGTAGATTTCATGATCAGAAACGTAAATGGCTTGCCGCGTAAGTTTCATGGTTAATAAACTTAAAGAGACCGTTACTGCAGACCATGTCACATCTTATGACATGTACCGCGTGCTCGACCATCTGCTCACACGATTATTTGCTGATATATAGATTTTCTACTTGAGGGTGGTAGTCAGCCAGACGGATATTGGCAAAATGCCCTACCACTATTCTATAACAACTGCCACTCTGAGACTACAACCAAGACCGACAAAGTGCCCTCCCATCCAACTAATGACCGCAGCGGACGTTGCTTAGCTGAGCTGTTAAGAACAGCTAAACAAACTACGCTACGAGCGCTTCAATTCATTATATATGCATCGATACTTTAAATTTTGAAAATGATTTTATGTTAATTATAGCGTACCTGCAAATTGGTTTTAAATTACATCAGTTATTATCAAGTAGTATCTAATTTACACGACATTGTTGACAAAAAAATACGTTACTAACTTTTGATAGTTACGCCTTAAAGTGCCATGCTAATTTAAACAATCTAAGCCCACATTTACAATGTCCATATTTTTTAATATTCTACTCAGGGTTGGCCCTGAATAGAATATTAGAAATGTGGATATTGAAAACGTGACCTTAAATTGTTTAAACCAGCATGTTAGATCAAGTTCAACATACACTACATTGCTTGCTGTGCGCTTATTTTATTCAATAACAAAATGACTTTACTCATTTATAAAATTTAAAAAAAAAACATATCTTTATAAAATTTTACTCCTGTTGCGGTTTGCACGTGGCTGGGCGTGCTTAACTTGACTGATAGCATAAATTTTATTTATGACTATATGTTCTTGTACTTGTATAGGGACCTTGCGACACCATTTTATTCTAAGCGAAAACTGTTCACTTTATAAACATATTTGTTCGTTATATATATTTTGTATTATTGAAATTCAGCCCATTTAATAGAGATAAACACGTATAAATTAATTTAAAGGTAGAAAACACGTCTGCAAATATTTTCGTTATACTTTTAATTGTTCCATTGAAATGAAAACTGCAAGTTGTATATATTTAAGGAATCGATTTTTAAAGCACACTATCCTGATACCCTACTTATAATATATTGGAAATGTGGATATTGAAAACGGTACCTTAGATTGTTAGAATCAGCATGTTACATCAAGTACAACACACACTACATAGCACGCTGTGCGCATATTTTAATTATTAAAATAACAAAATGTCTTTAAAAAAATTTTACTCCTCTAGCGGTTGGCGCGTGGCTGTGCGTGCTTAACTTGGCTGATAGCGTAAATTTTATTTCTGACTATATATGTTCTTGTACTTGTATAGGGACCTTGCGAAACCATTTTCGTCTAAGCGAAGTACTGTTCACTTTATAAACATATTTGGTCGTTATATTTTTTAGTTGTATTATTGAAATTCATCACATGAAATAGAGATAAACAGGTATAAATTAATTAAAGAAGTATAAAACAAATCTGCAAATAATTTCGTTAAGCGTTTAACCCGGCGCCAATGATCTGAAAAATATTACGCTGCTAATGACGTCGGGTCATCATGACCCGAACTTTAGATAGTTAATTTACAGTACCTTTATATTTTTAGTAATCGTTTTAGAAATTACGGTATTAATTTTGGGTTTATGATAAAAAAAAAACAAAAAATATTAAAGTTAATGAATATATGATAAAAACAATTAATGAAAAAAAAGGCATGTATATTCAACCTGAACAACATAACTCGCATATTTACGTTATTGTTTTAATAAAACATAATTAATTTATATTTTTTATGCTTATATAAAGATCACAAAAACTCCTTATCAAAATAAGACTTTTAAATCAGCTATTCAAACTTTCAACACTTTGACATCAGAACCTGGTTATGGATCACGATCATTTTCGCTCATGAACTTCGCCAATATTCTCTCTAGATGATTAAATGATCATCTAGAGAGAATATTGGCGAATTTTAAAAGACCATTTTCCTCAAAGATCCAAAAAACGTAAGAAAAATTAACAATAACTTGAAATTAAAATATGTTACGAAAATACCGCGCCAGCGCTCTGGGTCATATCTACCCGTTTTGCCGCAACACACTTGTATCTCACTGCGCAGGTGGCGTAGCACCTAGTACAACATTGCTACAGGTAGAGGGGGGGTATATCTCCAGCTAGACGAAAGGTCAATTACACAACGAGTGTTAAAACATTTTTACGAAGGTTTAAAATCACCTCAGGTCAATTTGACCCAGCATCATCGGCGCCGGGTTAATCGTTCCTTTGAAATGAAAACTGCAAGCTGTATATATTTATGGAATCCTTTTTTAAGGCCCTTCATTTGATACCCTACTTGATGAGTTTAAACGAAAACAAAATAATTTCATAATATGGCCTCTAAAATCCGCTTGTTAGTTTTTTATTTTTTTATGTACTTAGTGTTACTTGCGCTATCAAGATGAACCTATTGATATCTCATACATTAAAATCAGTTGAGCTGTTTAGAAGTAATGGTGGAATAAAGAATCTCACAAACATACATACATGAACCCTGAAAACATAACACTCCTTTTTTGGACAGTCGTGTGAAAAATAGCGTTTCCGGAATAAATTGACCAGATACAATGGGATGGTCCCATCCGATCCGACATAGTATGTAGTATGTCTATCGATTCCCAAACAACATCAACTAACAAAACAAACAATCAAAGCCTTTCGAACCTAATTTGAGATATCATCGTCGATAAAAGTGTAAATAAAGTAAGAGACAAATTTACTTAGCAAACCATGGGGGTGCCGGGTCCATAGCGTTGCAGAGGAAGAGGCCCAAGTCAAATTGCCTGGTCTTTGCAACCCAGGGAATAAGGTTAAAGGGCCCCTTTGTGATGACATCAATGCGTTGGGCAGGGGAGGAGGCTCGAGCGGTGGGATATCACCGCTCGAGCCTACTAATTCCGCCTTGGATACACGTTTTAGGATGGAAGTTACGGTTGTTTTTTGACAGGCCAAGGTCTTATAGTAGGTTATATAGTGATTTTGCTGGTATACCCCTTGCTTCGACTTCTACAGCAAATAAATTGAGCACATAACCGTTTTTTGGTAAATTCAATTGTTAAATCATAATATTTGGAGTGGTCTTTAGGTATGTTTGTTTCCCACCGCACAGTAAGTTCTATAAGTAGTTTGTGTTTTAGATTTTTGACTATAGAAATATATCTGGTCTGGATTACGAAACACCAACATCTTAGAAGTTTCTGATCTCCGTATAGGAAATGACATAAAACGGTTTATTAGTTACTCACAAATTACCAAAATACGCTCCATGTCTTAGATCACGTCGTCACTTACCTTCAGATGAGACATTGGTAAATTAAGTATAAATTAATATTAATAAACAGTTAGTATAATTATTACCATTTCCATGGGGTGCCGGTTTAGAATGTCACCCCTGTGCCTGTGGGTGTGGGTGTCGTAAAGGTAAAATACCATAAAGTTTTGGAAGCAGTGATGGCTCAACGGCATTGACTGCCACGCAGCAGGTCTATGGTTCAAAGCCGGCCGCGGGCTTGAGCTTCACCGCATGGTGGAAGGGCATTTTGCGAATGCTCGTCTGGCTAGCGACCACCCTTAAGTAGAATATCTGTCGCCAAGCACCTAACGGTCTGTTCCGACAGCAGTCCTTGGGAGCCAGTAATTCTAGGTTAGCCTGAACAACATCTTCGAACATATCATCACTTACCTCAGGTGATATAGTGGTCAAAAGCTAACCTATCAGGCATAAAAAAAAATTTTTAGATAGGACGAGGAACAAAACAATGAAGAGAATGTGTTACATGTACTAATATCAATCTGTGAAAAACAGTCAGCAAACAACAGAATATAATCTCAGAAGTTTCTTTTTGGTTCGTTGTCTTGGTAACGACTAAATGAGTAAGATTCTTCACCGCATAACAGCGCGTGCCGTTTCGTCTTACTATCATGCAAAATATGTGTCCTACACAGACTCCCATTAGACACCACACATTCCACACTCACAGAACGGTGGAAAACAAACCTGAAATACGAATTAATCCTTAAAAATATGTGGTTGCTGATTTTCGCTAGTCTCATGGCTGATAGAGCGCTAAGTCAAGGGCGCTAGACACGTTTTTCTTATTGATCTAAGAGAGGGTAGGAGTAGGTGATTAAATGTTCAGGTATTTCAAAGGACAGTGGTGCATCTGGAAGTAGGTAATCTGTGGTTGGGTTTAGTAACTAAGCACTTGTGAAAACGATGATACAATCAATGAGTCCTTTAGTGGGACCGTCGGATCACCAGAGAGAGACGTTTTAGTTTATTTATTTCATGTACCTAAAGGCCCCGTGGTGTGCCGCCCCCCGTGGGGTGCCGGGTTAGAATATCACCTCCCCATATCATCCCGTGGGTGTCGTAAGAGGCGACTAAGAGAAAAATACTGGAAGGTGGGCAGCAGCGCCTTCTAAAGAACTGCCATCTCACACTGCAATCCCCAAGCTGCATGCCAAGCGTGAGGATTATGGCAAATACCCTCTTTAATTGGGGAGGTAGTGTTCAGCATTGGACGATCCGGCTGATACAGTACAGTACAGTACCTAAAGGCTGTCAACGCATGGATCACAAAAAAGAAGACTTGTTCCTTTCAGTACTTAAGGCTAGTATATTCAAAATCAACCTATTTTTTATTCACCCGTAAACAACTTCCTTCAGTTGGCAGATGATATTGAATAATAAATTCCAAATTCGGAATAAAGACGTCCAGAACAACCTAGATTTTGAATTTGAGCCAAATCGTAGTTACCTTCTTCACTTGGCAGATGTTGTCGAAAAATGAATTCCAGGAATAAAGTCGTCCAGAAAGACCTAGGTAGGTATGGATTTTCGTACTGATCCGTGGCAGCTCCTAATTTGGAAAAAGGCGTCTAGAAGACATCGATTTTCAGCCAAACCGCCATGTTAAATTTATGACAAGTATCATTTGACTGCTCTCCAGATTCCCTATGATAATTGTTCAAATCTCCCATACCTATCTCTTCCTATTTTCGAGATACGTGATTAGATACGTTAGCGCAGGCGTCCATACTTTCAACACCTTAGAATGTATATCTCCGTCATTTTGAAAAAAAAAACCAATAACTCAATTGATAAAAAAAATATTGAACTATCAAACCTGCTCCCAAAATTTCGTCGGAATTGGTTAAGAAATGCGACCTGTAGAGGAGAACAACCGGACATACGAAAGCATTTTTTTCTAAATTGAAGCAACTCGCTCGAATTAAGTTCTCGCTCGGTCAAAAATACCGAGTTTAAAGTTAGGTATGTAAGTACTTATTCTTCATGTGTGTTTTTTTTGTTGTAAATACTCCTTTAGATCTATGTATCTTTAAACGGAAACCAAAGTAAAGGAAACAGCAAAAAAATCTAGCTATGTTTATTAGTTATACTTCTGTTACGTGTATACTGTGATATTAAAAACGTAAAAATGAGCTACATTTTTAAAACTGTAAGAACAACGAATAATTCTAACCGGAAAGCGATCGATTAGTGAGGGAATGCAGCGAGTCGGCAAAAGCGACACAGGTCCTACCTCAGACAGGTCTGCCAGACGACTGAATCAAGTCAGACGGGCCGCTCTGTTATATAATATTGTTTTAAAAATAAACCATTTTGAGAAAAAGTAACACAAAATAATCTTTTAAACACAATTGCCTATTTTTTGTCACATTTTTTTTTTAAAGTAAAAGATTAATATAATATACGTACGACTCAAAAAACGATCAAAATTTCTCTCTTTTCGTGATTTTTATGATCGAGTGAAGTTGTAATGATCGTATTTTGAACCA
This sequence comes from Plagodis dolabraria, assembly GCA_963854805.1. Classification (NCBI taxonomy): domain Eukaryota; kingdom Metazoa; phylum Arthropoda; class Insecta; order Lepidoptera; family Geometridae; genus Plagodis; species Plagodis dolabraria. Next base: position 4,862,291 of record OY978440.1, read on the forward strand.
CAAAATAATCTAGTAAATATATTGAACTACAACATATATTTTTATTTCTGATCAATATAATGAATATTTGATTGTTTACGGGTGAATAAAAAATAGGTTGATTTTGAATATACTAGCCTTAAGTACTGAAAGGAACAAGTCTTCTTTTTTGTGATCCATGCGTTGACGGCCTTTAAGTACTGTACTGTACTGTATCAGCCGGATCGTCCAATGCTGAACACTACCTCCCCAATTAAAGAGGGTATTTGCCATAATCCTCACGCTTGGCATGCAGCTTGGGGATTGCAGTGTGAGATGGCAGTTCTTTAGAAGGCGCTGCTGCCCACCTTCCAGTATTTTTCTCTTAGTCGCCTCTTACGACACCCACGGGATGATATGGGGAGGTGATATTCTAACCCGGCACCCCACGGGGGGCGGCACCCCACGGGGCCTTTAGGTACATGAAATAAATAAACTAAAACGTCTCTCTCTTGTGATCCGACGGTCCCACTAAAGGACTCATTGATTGTATCATCGTTTTCACAAGTGCTTAGTTACTAAACCCAACCACAGATTACCTACTTCCAGATGCACCACTGTCCTTTGAAATACCTGAACATTTAATCACCTACTCCTACCCTCTCTTAGATCAATAAGAAAAACGTGTCTAGCGCCCTTGACTTAGCGCTCTATCAGCCATGAGACTAGCGAAAATCAGCAACCACATATTTTTAAGGATTAATTCGTATTTCAGGTTTGTTTTCCACCGTTCTGTGAGTGTGGAATGTGTGGTGTCTAATGGGAGTCTGTGTAGGACACATATTTTGCATGATAGTAAGACGAAACGGCACGCGCTGTTATGCGGTGAAGAATCTTACTCATTTAGTCGTTACCAAGACAACGAACCAAAAAGAAACTTCTGAGATTATATTCTGTTGTTTGCTGACTGTTTTTCACAGATTGATATTAGTACATGTAACACATTCTCTTCATTGTTTTGTTCCTCGTCCTATCTAAAAATTTTTTTTTATGCCTGATAGGTTAGCTTTTGACCACTATATCACCTGAGGTAAGTGATGATATGGTCGAAGATGTTGTTCAGGCTAACCTAGAATTACTGGCTCCCAAGGACAGCTGTCGGAACAGACCGTTAGGTGCTTGGCGACAGATATTCTACTTAAGGGTGGTCGCTAGCCAGACGAGCATTCGCAAAATGCCCTTCCACCATGCGGTGAAGCTCAAGCCCGCGGCCGGCTTTGAACCATAGACCTGCTGCGTGGCAGTCAATGCCGTTGAGCCATCACTGCTTCCAAAACTTTATGGTATTTTACCTTTACGACACCCACACCCACAGGCACAGGGGTGACATTCTAAACCGGCACCCCATGGAAATGGTAATAATTATACTAACTGTTTATTAATATTAATTTATACTTAATTTACCAATGTCTCATCTGAAGGTAAGTGACGACGTGATCTAAGACATGGAGCGTATTTTGGTAATTTGTGAGTAACTAATATACCGATTTATGTCATTTCCTATACGGAGATCAGAAAATTCTAAGATGTTGGTGTTTCGTAATCCAGACCAGATATATTTCTATAGTCAAAAATCTAAAACACAAACTACTTATAGAACTTACTGTGCGGTGGGAAACAAACATACCTAAAGACCACTCCAAATATTATGATTTAACAAATGAATTAACCAAAAAACGGTTATGTGCTCAATTTATTTGCTGTAGAAGTCGAAGCAAGAGGAAAACCTTGGCCTGTCAAAAACAACCGTAACTTCCATCCTAGAACGTGTATCCAAGGCGGAATTAGTAGGCTGGAGCGGTGAAATCCCTCCGCTCGAGCCTCCTCCCCTGCCCAACGCATTGATGTCATCACAAAGGGGCCCTTTAACCTTATTCCTCCTTGTTTCAGCCAAATCGGAGTAACTATTCACTTGGATGACGTCGTCGAAAAATTAATTCCAGGAATAAAGACGTCCAGAAAGACCTAGGTAGGTATGAATTTTCGTTCTGATCTCAGTCACAGTTGCAACTGCGGATACTCACTAGAATCGTAGGCATATAAAGTGCCATGTTGCCGGAGCGTGTCGCGCATCTGCATATTCTTTGACCGTTATATTTGTGTTCAACTAACCTTCGCTGGGGCCCGCCTGTCATTGATTTTCTTTACCAAAGTCCAAAAAAAACATTTATTAGCTACAGCAAGTACGAGAAAAAAACTCGAAATCCTTTAAAAAACTTTGACTTTGATAGCGCCGAGAGGTCTACGTGGCTGCTTACATGTGCTCACCCTACATTTTAGAATCGTATTTCTACGGGCGCAGTGTTGTTTTTTTTATCTTATTTATCAGTTATATACAATAACAAAATAAAATAATTCCTTTTTATAATATTAGCATCGATTAGTTTGTTGTATTTCAGAAAACCTATGCCAAACTAACCCTACAAATCATTGAAAAGTATGCAATAACTTGTTAAAGTCGGTACCATGCTCATCTAAAATACTCTATTTTCAACTTCCGCAAGTTATTTCATACTAATTATACATTTACTCTACAGACGACCACATGCAAGTATGCAATTTTTCAGCTACGTTACTACGTATTGGTAACAAAAATAATAAAATAAATAAAGTCTAGTCCATTATTCGTCGTTTGGTTTGGTAAGCGTTCTACACAATATATCAAAATTTCAGGTTTGTTACTTATTTCGTTTACGAGCTAAAGACCAATGACTTACGGACGGACATACAGACAGACATCGGGCACTCATAAATATGCGCTCCATTTTGCGTTTTGAGTTCGGAACCCTAAAATATATCCGAACCAAATCTAATAAAAATAGGTACTTATTGTGAAACGCATATTTTTCTATAAGCGAATTAAAATGTTCACAAGAACAAAACAATTATTTAGATGCAGTTCTGGATTTAGTGGCAGTTGATCAACTAATACACTGTGACGCTAATAGCGTGCGGCTGGGTACAATCAGCGAGCGACCTGTCGCGCGCTGTGCGACTAGAGCGCAGCGCTACGTAGTGTTAATAGCCCGCAACTCTCGGACGTTAAATTTGCCTACTGATTGAGAATATAATAGCCTTAAAGGCCGTTAACGCATCCTTGATATCTCAGATGTTGCGGTGGTCCGTGGCCGACGGTGATCATTTACCAGCAGGTAAGCCTCCTGCTCGTTTATTCTCCTATCCCATATGGACATGTGACCTGTGGACAGGATCGAATATGTCACTGAAACTGTCAACACAATAAATTAAACTGCAAATTATCATTGCTTTAATTATCATTCCGTTGCAAACCTCACAAATCATAATAAGTAGAAATCTGTGGTCTGTTTTGACCGGCCAGTTTCCTACTAGCTACTTATGTTGGACATTCAATCACTCTGCAATCAGTCGCCTTGATTTCATGTTGACTGTAAATAAGTTTGATAAAACTGCTACCTACTGCAAGGATTTATTATTCTGTGATTCTTTGTATTTTATTATACCATGCAGTAATTATTCTACTAAACTGCCTGATAATATTTTTTTCTTAGAAATGGTATGTAATGTTGCCATAACAGTCTTAAAAGTATCCAGAAAGTGAAAATCCAGAAAACTTAGTCACAACTGTAAGTAGCGAGATTTTATATTTGAAATCTCCTACTGTCCAGTAAGTAAGTATGTAATTTGCTTACTGGACAGTAGGTCATCCTCTTTAGATCTGCTTTTTTTATGGCTGATAGGTTAGCCTTTGACTACTATCTCACCTGATGGTAAGTGATGATGTGGTCGAAGATGTAGTTTAGGCTAACCTAGAATTACTGGCTCTCAAGTATAGCTGCCGGAACACACCGATAGGTGTTTAGCGACAGGATTTCTACCTGAGGGTGGTAGCTGCCGGGCATTCGCTAAATGACCTACCACCATGCTATAAATGCCATCCTATGGCAACAACCGGGACCGACGAGGGCTTAACGTGCCCTCCGAAGCACGGAAGCGGTCATTAGTATGTTACCAGCGCAGTCATCCATCCAAGTCATGACCGCAGCGGACATTGCTTAACTTTGCTGATCGGTTCAGAACGGCTAAGCAAACTTTGCTACGAGCCCTTCCTTTAACAGCCATTTTATAGTCTGTGACACTTAACGCGATGCAGAAAAATTATGCACTTTGCGTTTTGTACTTAGTAATGATGTAGAAGTAGTATGGGATTTTATGATGTATTTAGTAATTGCAGTTTATAAATCATGTTGGATTTAAACTTTCCTTTGTAAAATTAACATGGAGTTTTAAAATCATTTTTTTTTACTAAAAGATTCATGTAATGTAGAAATAGAACAATGTTCAAAACTAAACGCGAACTTAATAGTAAAAAAAAACGACTGGTGGGATTTCACATTCAATTGCAACCATTGTGTTTTGTTAAATTTAACAACATCTTTCATTTATGAAAAAAGCATTATAACAAGCCTCAACCAGTATGAAAGCCACCCTGGCTCGTATATTACTGGATCGTATATAACCGGCCTCACCTGCAGTTCTGTCCGGTTAACTCATAGTTGGCCAGGAACGCTAACTAACTAGATTCTGCAGTAATTTACTATTGTTACACAGCTGCATTATTCATTTTTTGAAAACAAAGGCTTGTTATTACTTTTTTAATAATAATTAAAACTCAAAAACTTTCCGTAAAAATAAGGTTTATGCTCGCATAATTTTGGATAGTCAGGTATTCACTTACCGTACATAATCAATGAGAGAGTTCGTCTAAAAGTCAAATAGTGTAAGGCATCAATTAATATGTTTTTAACTTAGATCGTCTGACATTGAAACTACTGTATAGTTTTTTTTTATTTTATAGCATGAAAGACATAATTAATCCAAAACTATTGTTTTAGCTCTCCCTAAACACATGGTTTTATGCCTTAAATTATTTTTTTTAGGTTTCTATATGTTATATGTTTTAATGATTCAGTGTCTTACTCCCGATTACTAGATCAAATTTATCATATTATTGGATTGTTATCAGAGTTTCATGAAATTGTCAAGTTGCATGCAAATTAAACAGTTTTCTTGACTCCTTTACAAAGTTGAATACAAATCAGCTCTGGCAGTTTGTTTTCTCGGAACGATATATATAGTATTTATTGAATAATGCAAAAAATGAAGTGATGGTCATGATGTGTCCCTTGAAAGTCAAATTTTTTTGCTGTTGTTGGCAAATGCGTCATCGTACGCAAATTTTTGTTTTTCAAAAGTAAATTCATGCAGTTTTGATACAGATACATGCAATTATTGAGCTACATATTGCGTCGACTTATCATTTTACTTGCGACACATGATTTATATACGATAGCGAATGCGGTGTCATTTTTTAATACTAAAAATTTTGTATAAACAGAAAACAAGAGTTTGTTAGGTACTTAACAACATAGTAAACGTAAATTTTTGTTCTATAATATCTAATTTAAATCTATCAAACATAGTTCAATGTTTGAAGCCAAAAGCATCATTGTTAATTGTCATTGCTACCCACCGTAAACTTCTGTCACCACCTAGGTGAACCGTTTAAAGATTTTTTTTTACAATGGTTCACCTTTGTCCACCCGGGTATTCTTTGGGAAATTCTCATAAAGACGTTGGGTTGGTAGGCTCCCTATCTCTCGCCAAAACTCTAAAGATGTCGTCAGTATACTACTAGTATATTATTATCTAGTAGACTGACGAGTCAGAGTCGTGGGAATACGATCGATATGTGTCTAATAGCCGAGCATTGTAACACCTATATACCTAGGGGATTAATTTATTTAATACTCAACGTTTCCCAGCTGATAATGATGATCATGTTATTGTAAGCAATGATCGCCAAGCTATGGACTGCCATGCCGCAAGTTCATGCAGCTTGAGCTTCACCGCATGCTCACCTGGCTTGCTACCAAGTTGAAAATCTCCAGGAACCTAACAGTGTATTTCAGCAGCAGTCTTTAAGATCCAGTAAAATTACAGGCATATGACTTAAGAAGTGAATGTGTCCGGGTGACGGGCACAGTGCAATTCATCATTGTGGTGAAATGCATATAGTCAGAAGTTAGCCCGCTTAACATCAGGTGGGCCTAGTGCTTGTTCTGTCACATTTGGCAGCTATCCTTGAGAGCCAGTCATTCTAGGTTAAGCCTGTTAACACCTTTGACCACATCATCACTTACCATCACGTGATATTGTGGTTAAAGGCTTACCTATCAGCAATAAAAAAAAACCATAAACAAAACATCAATTTCTAAAGAGCGTCGAGGAAAATGAAGTCTGGATGTTTACTGCATGTTATTCATTTCCAGTCGTCGAAGTGAAATACTATGCACATAACTTGTCAATGTCTAGGTTTATTCAGTATGCAGTTGAATACAAAATACCGGGGTGCGATGATCTGGAAGAGCAAATATGTCATTTATTTAACCTTGTTTGTGCACTAAGGTCGTACTGTCATGGCCCCTGGCAATTGTACTATGGTTTATCTGTGGTGGAATTTAAAAGTTTAAACTCACTCTAAAAATAAAACTCTTTGGTAAAGAGAACACAGTTTTTCCAGCCAGTATTTATTTTCTTAAAACTTTCAAAGAGTATATGATCATTACTTTTATTGAATGCACCACGTTGAATATTTTATAAAGTATTTTTTAAGTTATTGTAACGGAACAAGCACGAGGTTCACCTGATGTGAAGCGGATTAACCTCTGTCTATATCAGACGACAGATTTCGTCATGAATTGCATTGCGCCCGTCACACTCAGACATAGGTGTTTAGTCTCAAGTGCTTCTTATTTAACTGGCTCTCAAGGACTGCTGTCGGAACACACTGTTAGGTTCTTGGCGACAGATTTTCTAATTGAGGGTGGGAGCTAGCCATAAGAGTAATCGCCATTGGTGCCGGTTGTTGTCTTAGGATGGCATTAGTTATAGCAGTTATAGCATGGTCAGCTACCACCTTCGAGATGGAATCTGTTGCCAATCACCTAACATTGTATTCCGGCAGCTGTCCTTGAGAACCAGTATTTCTAGATTTACCTGAATAGCATTTTTGACCAGATTATCACATATAGATGAGACAGTGGTCAAAAGCTAGCCTATCAGCTATAACTAACGATAATTCTTAAGAAAGGTTACATTCAGGCAGGCTTTTGTCGATGGTACTGAAGCCAACAACACATGTATTATCTTTGGATGTTTATTCTGTATCTTAGTATTTCAACCCTACTGAATAGGTGGTGGTGGAGGAAAGTGGGGTTCGGCTTTAATTTAAGGGTACAATTTAATTGCTTTCGTTCATTATTACTTGGCATCTCTCCGTAGCGATAGATTTGTATTGTTAGTAAATGCAGCTTAAGTTGCGTTTATAGATAAAAATATAACATTTAACCTCAATTGGGTATCAAATCTGCATCTCTCGGTTCTATGTAGGAAAGGTTCAATTCCGGATCAAGATAAAAAATATTGAGTTATAAAAATGTTTTTTTATTGCCTAAGTAAAACGGTAATGCTTCTCATTGAAACTTTAGGCTTTTTTAATTGGTTAAGAAGACGAAAAATCGTTTAAGATACAAATTACATTAAAAAAAATGCGTTAGACAGACTTAAAAAAAATCTGATAATAATAAGATTGTTATCAGAACAACCATAACTAATTTACATCCACATTATGATTAGAAAGTTATAAAAAGCTATGTCATACCTAAGTGCTAACCTTTCATACTTGCATAAATGGTATTTTGTAATGCAAGGTAAGCAAAAAGCAATTACTACAAGGTTTATATGTATCATACATGATATGATGTAGAGAAACAATGATAATTTTAGAGGTTTCTAATATGATGTCGTAAATAAACACTTTTTTACGAACGCTGGGTAAACCGTACGAGATAGATCAAAATTATGTACTAGTGTATTGTACACCTTAAAAAGGAATAACCGACAATATCCATTTTTTATCCTTTACTTTCTACGAGAAATAATGACTTATTTACGTAGCGATTATTGTCTAAAATTATTTTTCCTGTCACGCGGATAGCCACCCGCATATGGATCTAGCCCGCATGTGGGCTGTCGGCATACTATAATTTCACGCTTATTTTTCCTATAACGCGGTCAGCACGCGTGCGGCCAGTAGCATGCTATCACCCGCATGCGGACTGGATGGGCGAAAATACGAATGACAGGAAAAAAGCCCTAATGAAAAAAAAGCCATGAACGTTGTATAAAAATACATTCTGTGGTATATTTGGTATCAGCATTGCACCCGTGCGAAGCCGGGGTGGGTCGCTAGAATAATATATATGAGTGTATGGGAACGACTATCAGTATGATCAATATTACGAGTAGGTATCATACCTAAATAAAAAATCCCATAGTATAATTTGAGTAGTTAAAATGTGGAATGCGTAATGTTGCACAATAGGCTACCTAATTGAAAAACTATAGGAGTTATTCCATATCGTCATAAGACAAGTTCATGAGAAATTCTCTTACATAGTTTTTTGGAACATTTTGCAGTCTATATTACAGAAGCCACACACATTTTTGTTCGTGTGAATCAATGAAAAGCTCAGCGTTTCATAAGCTGTGAAGTTGCTACGGAAATAGGAATTCTGTACACATATGGACATTGTCAGAGATGAATAGTCATACGACATAGTCATTAGTATTTTATATGTCATTACTGCACTCCTAACACCATGGCCCAGTCGATACGTACACGTGGGCAGTTACAATAGTACATATATACATAAAATCACGCCTTTTCCTGTAGGGGTAGGCAGAGACCACAGATTTCCACTTGCTACGATCCTTACATATCTCTTTCGCTTCATCTATACTCATCAATCCTTTCATACATAAGCGTCAATTTAGAGTACTCCTGACCTGGCCTTTTTTCAGAGCATTTTCAATCTGATTTCGGAACGTTCGCCTAGGTCTTCCCCTTCCAACACTTCCGTTCACTTGTCCTACGTATACCTGTTTAGTCAAATTTATTTCATTCATTCTCTCTACATGTCCAAACCATCTTAACATACCTTTCTCGATTTTTGTCACTACATCCTCATTCACACCACATCGTTCCCTTATCACACTATTCCTTATCCTGTCTCTCCGTTTGACTCCAATTATGCTTCTCAATGCTCTCATCTCCACTACATTTATTCTACTTTCATGCTTTTTCTGCCATACCCAACTTTCACTCCCATAGATTTGTGTCGGAACCAACACTCCCCCATGAACAGCCAGACGAGCCTTCTTAGACACCTTCTGACTGTTCATAAAAGCGTGCAATGCTCCGTTAACCATGTTTCCAGCATTCACTCTCCTTTCTATATCACTTTCACACTCTCCATCTTTTGTAACCATGGATCACAAGTATACAAACTCTTTCACTTGTTCCACTTTTTCACCTCCATTCACAATATTATTAAATAAATAATAGTATTAATAGTTACAATAGTATTGATACTATTTTGATTATTTTGTTTCATAGCATATGAATCGTGTAAAGTACACTTTTAAAGTCAGAGCTGTTTACACGATTTTGAGTTCATAGTGGATAAAGTAGCAAGGCGAAAAATTACAATCGGTAATATGCCTTTAATTTCCTATCGGTTTGTTTTTTCTCCCACGAATGAGGTCAAGTACTAGGCTTCAAAATCAGAACACTGGCTTTTAAAACGCGACCTCTCATAAAACTTTACCAATGAACATCAGTGTAGTTTTTTTGTTTAAAATGTTAAAAGCAAAAAGTTACAAACATAAGTGACTGTATGACCTGTCACCCAGCGGAGTCATATTTGTAAAGGAGTTCATAAAAGCACTACTTTCAATAGAATTTTGTTTGAATAACGTCACAACCATAAACTCTTTTGTTGAAACGATTAAATTATTTTTTGGTACTTCCTTTCAATGGGCTCACGGTGCCAGTTTCATATATAAGCCACTTTGTACTCTAATTAGAGCATGCCTGCCTATATGGTATACCTGTCCAGCAGTTCTGCTTATTTCTTATGGGACTGATTCAGAGAAATGGAGTTAGCGTGCGCTATTATAAATGCGCTAATATAATAAAATTATTGCTAATCACCTACATGACGTAGGAGCTAGGAATCATCATTATTCTTAAGTAATATTTTGGATATAATAATTACATAACTAATAAAAACAAATATTCTATATGAAAATTTAATTAATATCATATAAAAAATACTACAATTAATAATCATAACATGATACTGCACGTGACATCATTTTGAAATTACGTGGGGCAAAAAAATACGCGTCGTATATTGGTATTTTTGTTGCAATTACGTTACTGTAACTCATAGCACTCGTTAATTGTTATTAAATAAATTTACTTGTCATAGCTGCAGCGTAGCAATTCTTAGCTACAAAATTTATAATTATCGTAGCAAATAGCGTAGACACTGCACGTGATATCATTTTTAAATTACGTGACACCAAAAAATTACGCGTCGTATATTTTTATGTTTGATGCAATTATGTTACTGTAACTTACAACGCTCGTTAAAAGTTATAAAATAAGTTTACTTATCGTAGCTACAGCGTAGCAACTGTTAGTTACAGAATTTATAATTGTCGTAGCAAATAGCGTAGACAATTCAGTTGCTACGCGGTGTCTGTATTATAGGTTTTGTAGAATAATTAGTAAAGGGAGTTAATTTTCTAAAAAATATCACATAACATCACATAATACAAATGTTTTTGATGAGTAATTTTTTTTTTTTTTTTATTACCGGCGGTATGCCTTTATTAAACAAAATACTATGAACCATATACAACACTACAGCCACTACAATAAAAGCATTTAGACACCTATAAGTCATAGCAGACTCATAGGCAGTCCAAATGCTCCAGCCCACTCCCAGTTGGCAGCGTGCCCAGCATGCTGGCAGCATTGCCCCGTTGAATTGCAATGCTTATTCGTTGAGCCAAATATGTGCCAGCATTTTGATCACGCGTCGCATCGACCAAGCGCTCAGATAGGTTTTGGAAAATATGATGAGCTCCCGGTCCCCACGGACCCAACGTCTCTACACCAAACGGCTCAAATATGTAACCCATACCGAGGTTAGCATATTTGCGTCGCTTGAGTTGCTCCGCCGAAGTAGCCGCAGCGCCAGCCCTCACGTTGGTTTCAGAAAGATGTGACGGCGCTAAAGTGTCCACGCACGTAGCGTCCCACACTAAGGGCCGTCCTAACTTCCACGGAACCAGAGTCATGCCGTCAGGTCTTTTACCATCGTCACGCATCAGACCATTCGGTTCGAGAATAGCTGGAACATTGGCGCTGGTAAAAGCCCGGCGAATGATATCGTTAAGGCTGGCGTGGCGGGAAATTCGACCAGCACTTCGAGAGCAGGAGAGGCCATGGTGACCGAGTTGATCAACTGCAGTACCACACTGGCAGTGATGTGCAACACAACACCTTGCACCCAAGCGTAAGCTAATAGCTAGACGAAAAGCGGATGGATCTATAAGGCTACCAGTTTTGTAAGAAGGAATGGCCTGTAACCAAAGACTGGATTCCCACACAGAAACAGCAAGAATACGAGCAATTATTAATATGAAAATAACAAAAAAATGTGTCGCACAGTTATCGTAGGATAAAGATATTAGCTACTTTTCAATACTTACACATACTTACATACTTACATTGCTACACGTCATTAAAGAAGGCTTATGAAAAGCGTTCTATACTGTTTCAACGCCCTTATTAACGGGAATGTTGTATTTTTTCTGGCTTAGACTTTGACCGCTATCTTACCTGTTGCTAATTAATGATGAGGTAAAAGAACAGACATGCTGATTAGATTTATTGGTGAGATTTACTCTGATCTAGATGGTTCTCAAGCTCAGTTGCCGGAACACCACTCAGATGCTCTTCCTTAATGCGGCAAAACTCACGCCCGCGGCGAGTGTCAATCCAGGGATATCTTGCAATGCAGTTCATAGTTTTAATATTATTATTTTTGCAATGACGTATGTTCCGCTGATTATATTACAAAATTACACCGTGAGGAAATAGACATAGTCATGTGCGGGATTCAAACCCACGCTATCCACCCCTATAGCGGGGGTATGCTTTTACCGTTTTTTTTTTTGTTGTCGCTGGGAAAAATGCATTACGCATGCCCCCCCATCGGGAGATGGAGGGGGTATGTGGGACTCCCCGGTAGAAGACCGGTATACCCACTAAACGACCCAGCGGCATTCCAGCATCGTCTGTTTGGAGAAGGACTGGGAGACTGGCAGAGCCTTTACGTCCAGTCCCTCGCCGACGACCGCCCACCTTTACAGCGGGGCCTGCACGCCCCTCCCAATGGGAGGGGCCCGGGAATGACCAGGAATGCTCGGCCATTCCCGCCTGATGGAGGTGATGAGTACGTGCAATGCGAGAGAAGACGGGTATGCTTTAACCGTTAAGCCAACTTGATATATATCCATAACTCTATTTTTTCCGTTCATTCTTTGGAGTGACCCCTATGGTAATGCTTACGGACAAATTAGACGTATACGTCATGTGTTATGCTTAGTAGTTAGAGTATCCCCCGACGGTTCGCGCCTTGTCATGGCGGTGAAGCTCAGTAGCCGTGGCTTCATCACGCACGGTAGAGTGGTGAAGAGAGACCAGGGGCCGCACCGGCTTGGGCAGTTGGCCGGCCCCAGAGGGGCCGCTCCACTGGGCTTTGCCTCTAAGTCCAGAATTGGGCGGCGAGGGGTAGGCTGCGGTCCTGTATGGGGAGCACTGCATCTAAGGTGGGCAGTGGTTTTGTATGGGTGACACCACAGCTGACGGCGAGGGGGCCACGGCGGGAAAGGAGTGCCGGTATTACGGTGCGCCGTTCTCCCTACCTTCCGTGACCACGGTGGGGCCACCACCGTTGGATGGCTGACGCGGAGGCGCCGCAGGCAAGGAGGAGTGTCGGTATAGCGCGGCGCTTCTCTCCCTATCCTCCGCGGGTGAAGTAGCAGGCGACGGGGCTACTTATCTGACCCATCGCAGGGGGACCTTGTGCGTCAGAACCGGGGTTGCCTAACGCCCATTTCTGGGCTAGGTCCCCGGGTGGTAGTAACGTGCCACTTGCTCTGGTGCGTTACGAGGAATAGAACCCCACGAGGGGTCCGGAAATGGACAATCGTGGTGGAGTCATGGTTCATTGCTAAAGCATCCCTGCGGCCCGCCGAGAAGCAGTAGAGTTGGAACATCGTGTGTTATTTAGTCCGACATATCCCGGCCACCTTTCCCGAGGTGGACGGGATAGTGTAAATGCAATTTTCACACGTTAAAAAAATGGTGACTATATTTTTTCCTCTCGTTGTAATGTCCATAGTACATACAGGCCATAGTTATTCCTACTGGTATCTCACTGTTCAGAAACTGACACTGCCTCGCGGATATACTACTCATTAACCGTCACAAGAAGTTTGAGGTAGGCTGACGGTTACAAAACTGAAGTCAAAACTTTCTACGATAATAATTATGTTCTAGTATTGTAAGCCGTAGGTGGCATTTGGGAGTCGGAAGAAGCGATGAAACGAAAATACGAAAAGCGGAACCAGCACTTTCTGAATAATTGCCATTTTACAATGCAATCCCCTAGACGTCTGCAAAGCGTAGAGAATATTGCTAATACCCAGCTGCGGGAGGATTTCAACAATGATGGATTGGCAGTAGAAATGTGAATATAAGTCAAATTAATACTGTACCATCTGTACATCTGTGTTGGAAAAATGAAGGTAAGCAGAAAAGAGATGGACTTAACTTACTTTTCTTTTTGAAAATTGATATAAGTGAGCAATTAAGCCGAGATTTAATCAAGATATCTTTTAGGCGTCCGTGTTCCATCCATCAAGTAAGAATATGATCTATTACAGCTAATATATATTATATCATTACGTAACGTGTTTCATACATAAAGTGCAAAAGGAGCCCTATTAAAGGACTCTGCTGTATTCCTGTCCGTCTGTATATCATACTCTCGTAAACGGAATGAGTTAAATTGCTGAAATTACGATATGGAGTATAATAATGATCTTAAGTCAATCAGAATAGAGAACAAGTTGAAATTAGTATCTTCATAGCGCTTTCCATGCTAATGTAGTTTCGACATTTATTTTTAATATCAAGTGTTCTAGCATAGTGAAATGGCGGACATGTCCTTTTCTTTTAACATATATCCCTGTGGCTTTCCAGTTTATCACTTTTCTAATTATTTTATCTCTGAATGTGAAAATAAGAATTCCTATATGAAACAGGCAAACCGGAAGCGCAGATATTAGTCTAAAGGACATGTATGCGAAATGTCACCGAGTTTGAAAACTTTGTATTCAAATTATGAAGAAAAAACGTTTGTATGGAAAGCACTAATTCTCCTAAGTTATCCGATGTTGGGTGACATCGTCAAATGAGTTGATGACTACAGTACAAATATTTATTTTTATCTATTAAAATATATGACCGGGTTATCCTCTCAAAAACTGAACAATTCAGGAATCTAATGTTTTAGTATATTATTACCATACCTTTTAATCAACTAACAATTGCTGAAAACTTATTAAAACTAACAAAAGTTTTGCATTTTAGAGACATTTGCAAAATACAGATTGTAAGTAATATCTAACTACTGACGTTTCACTGTCTGGAATATTACATAGGGTTAACTTACCATATTTTCCCCAACGTTTTCTTGAAAATAAAATGATAATCTATATAAATAACTGAATGAATGATTAATTTGAAGAGGGCGTGTCTACACCTCTTTTACCTCATATGGGGGCGGAGCGTAACACGCCACCCAGTGCGCTTCTTAGGGTATAAAAGGTAGTGGACACATTCTCGAGCACACTCTTAGTTTTTCGGTCCGGGAATACGGCTGCTCTTACAACATTAAAATAAAATAAAATTAAATATAATGTGTCATTGGAAAGAGCTTGCTTTAGTGAAGGTAGAGATCAGGCGCACCAGTTACAGAATTGAATTGACTAAGTGCCGAACATTTTCGTGTCTTTTTAAATATCGTGGTTTTTATTTTCGATGTTTTATTTTAAAACTAATGGTGTCGCCCTACCTTACAAATTATATTTTGATCGTGTTTGCAGCAAGAAAACTTCGGCGGGTAAGTACATTTTCTGAACAATTTATACTATTTTATTTGACTTTATTATTTTATTTAAATTTTAGATATATTTATTTTTACACTTATTATTTCATGACTATTGTTGGACAATTTCCACTTCTGAGATTTTGTTGGTACTCTCTAACTTTCAGTTTATCTGGACTCGCAATTTTAATTATTATACAAAATTTTTGAGCATGAGTTAACATTGACATAGCTGTTTTCAAGCATAAAAGTTACATAGTCAAGACGATTAGCCAGTTTTTTGACATAAAATGTTTTGCTTCCTTATGGGATTTCCACGAATTCTGGCTTTAACGGCATTAACAGCCTTTGTAGATATAACAGCACGCGGCCGCCCAAATTTTTTATGGTCTTTGACAGAGGAAGTGTTGTTGTATATGTGTTAATAGTACGATACACGAACATACAGCTGCAAAGCTATTGAAATGTCTGGAATCTGGAAAAGTCAAGGCGATCACTGCAATCCTATTTTCTTTAATACCCTATTCCGTATTGTAATTTGATAATTAACACATAGAAATATATAAAATGGCGCAAAATATAAAGTTTTTAAAATAATAAACGCTTTACAAATTCTAAATAATTATAAAGTTGGAAAATATTAGTATCAGTATTTATGGCCACGTATTTTATGTATACATAATTATGTATATAGCCATCTAGTCAGAACTTTATATAAAGATAACAGAAGAATATTAATAAACACAAAAAATATTTTTAACAAAAATTGGAACCGACTTCAACACCCAAACGTGTGAAATAACTTGTTGAAGTCGGTACCATGATGGTTCAAAAGTACCTCTTATCACAATATTGTGCGCATGGTACCAACTTCGACAAGTTATTTCACACTTTAGGGTGTTGAAGTCGGTTCCATTTTTTGTTAATTCTTTTTTTTTCAATCTTTATAGTGTAACTCAAAATCGCGTTGACCGATTTTGATGAAATTTAAAATGAGACCAACCGACAAGCATCAGCTTTCAAACAAAAAAAGAATATAAATTTATGATTATCGCTTAGTACGCGGTAGGGCTTGTAATCATAATATATAGAAATATAGAAGGGTAGCGACATCATTCCGAGAGTTAAGTGTTTGAAAAAACACTTCTTTCGGTCAGATGAAGTCTAGTAGTCTGGTTGATAGCCGCGCATCGTCCCCTATGACGGTTTAAGAAATACGATTGGAGTACGAAATTTCGGCGACACAGCCGTACCCCCGGTAGCTTAATAGATAAAGCATCCAGCGCGAAATCGGAAGGACGCGGGTTCAATTCCCGCCCGGGGCAAAAACATTTTGTATTCCAATATAAATTTATAAAAAAAGAATTTTCAAAATCGGTTCACCCTGTCAAGAGATCTGGTGTAACAAACTTAAAAAAAAAAAATATACAGATTAATTCAAAACCTCCTCCTTTTTTGGAATTCGGTTAAAAAGACAATTTTGATAATGCAATTATTTTCCTTTATCGAAAAAGAACGGATTAAGTACTATTGTTTCGGAACAGTACAATGATTTTGATCGTAACCCAACCCTCACAAACTTTTTAGTTTCAAAGTGACAATAAAGAAAGCGCAAAAAATTAATTAATTTCTGAAGCGAGGACTGTAAGAAAAGAAACTCATAGAGTACATATTGTTCTCAGAATGTACATTGTAGAAGCAACGTGACATTTCAAACTTTATCACCAAATTAACGATAGATTATGCATTGTGATGTCTTTTTTATGCCTGATAGGTTAGCCACTTGACCTCCATCTCATGTGATGGTAAGTGATGATGTAGTCGAGGATGTTGTTCAGGCTTACCTAGAATTACTGGCTCTCAAGGACAGCTGCCGGAACACACCGTTAGGTGCTTGGTGACAGATTTTCTATTTGAGGGTGGTAGCTAGCCAGGCGGGCATTCGCAAAATACCCTACCACATGCCATAACTGCCACCACTGCCAGGACCGAAGGTCCCGGTTGTTGTCTTAGGATGGCAGCTTAACGTGCCCTCCGAAGCACGCGTAAGCGCTCAGTAGTAATGTCACCAGCGATCACCCATCCAAACCATGACCGAGGCGGACGTTGCTTAACTTTGCTGATTGATTCAGAACGGCTAAGCAAACTTCGCTACGAGCGCTTCAAAATGTTTTATCACTTTTTATGGCAAAGAAGGCTCCCACGAAACTAGTCGGGCGTCGTCACGTTCTCGACTATAATAATTATCGTAAGTGCAAACCGTATATAAATTAATTATACAATTATACAATTATACAATTATACAATTATACAATTATACAATTATACAATTATACAATTATACAATTATACAATTATACAATTATACAATTATACAATTATACAATTATACAATTATACAATTATACAATTATACAATTATACAATTATACAATTATACAATTATACAATTATACAATTATACAATTATACAATTATACAATTATACAATTATACAATTATACAATTATACAATTATACAATTATACAATTATACAATTATACAATTATACAATTATACAATTATACAATTATACAATTATACAATTATACAATTATACAATTATACAATTATACAATTATACAATTATACAATTATACAATTATACAATTATACAATTATACAATTATACAATTATACAATTATACAATTATACAATTATACAATTATACAATTATACAACTATACAATTTTACAATTATACAATTGTGCAATCATTGTTAAGAAAGTCAACACGGGGTAAATATTTTTTACTATCTGTGAATTACTAGTTTCACATCATTCTGTACGTTTGGTAACATCGAGGAACGCGATTAAGCCTACCGGTAGGCTCTCCGAGAATCTTCCTTTAAACTCTAATATTTATTCTATGGACTATGGTTGGATTTTAATAAGGTGATATTTTATAATATATTATCATGCTGAAACAAGATAATAGTATATAAAAAATAGAACTGAAAAAAAATCAAAAAGCAAGCAATTTTCTTGAAATCTAAATAAACATGCATATATTATGGTATTCGCCGAGAAAATACTTTATTTTGACCCCATGTAAATTATTATTATATTCTATTTTTAACCCAAATATAAATCGCATTAAATCCGCCATTCTATGTACCCACTGACACTTGCGCCATCAAGGTGAATCCAATCACGTTTCATTTATCCAAATCGGTTGAGCCGTTGGGTAGTTACGAACAACATTGGAATAGACATACGTCCGTACAGGTCAAACAGATGACCCTTCTTATGAAATTCACCGCAATTGGGTAATAAGCGTTGACGTGCATCGTTTGACCCTTCGTCTGGGTTGCAATTTCCAGGCACTCTCAAGCTATTGTGTAACGAAGTGGACTTGGCACCCGCGTGGTCAATCCAATCAATACAGATTAAATACATTAAATCTTGGACGATATTTTCAAAGCGTAACATATACAAGGTTATTGGTAAAATGCTAACATCTTAGGGTCGACTTCTGCTAGCCCTCACAAACATTTTGAGTATTTTTTGTATATATTTTTTTTTGGTGATTTTTGACCTTTTTTTCTGTTTTGAAGCCTACTCCGAGCCAAGAGCGCCCTGGGCTCCCTTTCAATAGAGTTTCAATTATTTACATCGATCAAAGTAATAAAAAATATGAAATAATACATTTTAGGCACAAGGGACTTTTAACGTCTTCGTCTTCGTACTTATCCGGTCAAAAAAACAAAAATATATAAAAAAATGTTTTTTTTTTTCAAAACAAAAATAAATTATCTCAAAATACACACATCAACAATGTCTAGGGATACTACATGAAAGAATTCTTAACTTAAAAACTATTTACAGTATAAAAAAAGTTTGTATATAAAATATTTTCGTCTCCACCTCCTGTTTCGAAATTCAAAAAAATAAAAACAAAAACTCATTGAAACAAAAGAATATCGATTATTCGAATTTGGCGGTCGAAAAGTTAGTTTGTGTTACAATAAATTTTGAAAAGTTAAAAGCAATTACACATTTTCTTTATTCTAATTTAAACGTGTGTTACATTTATTGTTATGTCACGTCGACATTTGACAAGGGAACAGCAGATTAGAGCTGTAGGCATGTTGGAAGCTGGCGCTATACAACGCGTGGTTGCTGAAATTCTGCAAACCGGCCAAAATGTAATCTCCAGGTTATGGTCACGTTATCGTGCTACAGGCGATGTCGCCGAACGGCATTCAGGCAGAAATCGCGTCACCACTCCTAGACAGGACCGTTTTCTTCATAATATCGCTAGGCGACAACCCAATATTACGGCTATGCAAATGGTTCAAAGGCTACAATCTGACCACGAATTGTTGGTTAGTGACCAAACTGTAAGAAGAAGATTACATGAAGCTGGTCTTCATTCTCGCAGACCACTTCGGGTTCCAGCTCTGCGGCGGGGCAATCGCGGGCGGAGACTATTGTGGGCTAGAGAACATTTCACATGGAGTGACGAGCAATGGTCCATGGTGCTTTTTACTGATGAGTCTCGGTTTGGATTTCATCCGGATTCACGAAGATTAAAGGTTTGGCGAGTTCCTGGTAGACGAAGCCGTCTCCAGCATCCACAAGAAGTCCATTCATATCAAGGCGGGACTAACATGGTATGGGCTGGTATTCGTATAGGTGCGCGAACCGATCTCATTTGGATAAGAGGGAACATGAATGCATTGAAATACCGCAATAAGGTAGTGGAACCTGTGATTATCCCACACAGGGTACAAATGGGTCAGGAGTTCCAACTCATGCACGATAATGCCCGTGCCCATACGGCTGAGCTGGTATCAACTGTGCTTAGGGAACATGAAGTCAGAGTTTTGGACTGGCCTGCTCAGTCCCCCGACATGAATCCCATTGAACACACGTGGCACATGTTACAACGAAGAGCTATGGTTAACTTTTCTCCAAATCTGATGACAGAAGAACAACTTTTCCTGCACTTGAAAAGAACCTGGGACCTGATACCGCAGCTCGATTTGGATAATTTAATTTTGAGCATGAATAACCGATGCCGAACTCTAATTAATGTTAGGGGAGGAAATACTGATTATTAAATTTAATTAAATGCCTTTTTTTTGTTATTTTTGACTTTAATTTTCATAATTCCCTATATAAAATCCATCATGTACAAAGAAAAAAATTACACCCAAAAATAAAATTACAAAAAAAATAATCAAAAATCTTTAATGCATCTGTTTTTATGTATTGCAAGCATAAACCATAAAATAGACTTTAATTCCATATATAATTGTTTTAAAAAAATATTTACAAAATTTTGTAAAATAAGGTAAAAATGAAATATCCCTAGGCATTGTTGATGTGTGTATTTGTTAGGACTAGCAGAAGTCAACCTTAAGAGGTTGTTAGCATTTTACCAATAACCCTGTATAATTTGTATTAGTGTTAACCGACTGTGTTTAAAAACAAATTATTATTCCAGTCCTGTGAATGTAAATTGATTTTTAGGGTAAGGTCATTTATTCTAATTAAATACATACGAGTAGATCACTTAGCTGTTAAATATAGGTAACTAAAAATAAATTCATAAATAAGGGTAAAAAATATACTATGTATACTACCAAGACAGCGTGTCTTTGGCACAAAAATAGAGCTTGTGAGTCGTTAAACGGTTACAAACATTTTTGACCGACTTTAGAAAAGGTGCTTCTTAATTCGAGCGTACTTTTTGTGTGTAATTATCCACATCACTTTTTACAGGGTGTCTTCGCGGCTTTAATAATGTGCGGACATTACCTTGTCGAATATCCCCTATTTTTTTACATTTGAAAAATGGCGCTTGTCAAGTGGTCAACTTTAAATTTGATTGTGATCTGACGTGTTATATTTGAGATATCCCTAATCATGCGCAAAGGTTAATGTACTTTTAAGTGCAGTTTTTATTTAGCTAATTAATATATTAGGTTTTTGTTGGAAAAAAAACCCGGAACTAGCGCGTGTCTGTCAAATCAATGAAGCTTGCGAGTAAAGCGATTACAATATTTTTTTGCTTAGTGATATGCATGTTTGTGTTGATAGTCTCGTTTAAAGCTTATTATGAAAATGCACCAGGAATATTTATGAAACTTTTTCATTACCAATAATTTTTGTGCAAGTAAGATAATCGTAGTTGAATAGCATTAAAATGATTCTGGTTTGTAATACTCACAGTTTGGTCAATCTAGTTTTGGCTGCATTTCTCCAAATTTTGATATGACATAGTAGATGTGACGTTCTGATCAAACTTTCGATAGGACTGGTAAAACAGAAATCGGTTTGTAATACTGACCTTCACTTTGCTGAAGAATTTTCAAGGCAACCATCTACCATCAATATAATATTATTATTGAATCATTACCAGTTCTCCTTTTGCTTATTTTTTATTTGTAATGGCGCCCAACGTGGAGCGTTTCATAGGAAATGAATTTCTATATTTTAAGGTTTTTTAACATCTAACATAAACCTAAATTTTGTCTTTTTCGCAGCAATTTGTGAACAAAATTATATTAATGAATAGATTCCGTGTTACTTGGCAGAACTCCATATTGAGTTATAACACATATTTTAAGAAAACATTAAATTAATATTTTAATAAAAAGTATAAAAATATATCTAGTGACAATTCTGTCGAATTTTTTAGAAATATTTTTCGAGAATTTTTTTGTTTTTTTTTTCTGTATCGTGCGCTCGTGGTGTCAAGATCTCCTGAGGATGCTTCGTGTAGTTTTTGTTTAGGGCTTTGCCGAGCGTCAGCATGAGTAAAAACACTTTATATGCAGTTTAGAACATATAATCACTATAAACACATTAGGTAGGTATACAAATTAGAGTCTCTCGCGTCGTTCGGCACGCTCTCGGGCCGCGTCCAACCTGTATCGCGGTTTTCAAAGACTAACGACTAATTCCTTCGTTCATGGACGCCACACAGCGCCGGCGCATCCCCCGCACCCCTGCCCGTAGCGGGTAGGGGCGCGGGTGGTACCCCCACGCGTCTCACACACCCCTCTAGCGTCCGGGCGACGCTCGAGACTAACACAATATAACGAAACATACATAGTTAATTAATATACATAGGTATGTAGAAGCTGTATCGCCTACCCTTGTGTCAGAACACACTAATCTTGTGTAGGTAATACAGCAACTTTCACGACAGGTCTCGTAAGAGTACCACTTTTTGTTCTTATTGTTACAACACGGATATGCCCGTCACGTCCCGGGTGTACAGCGCTGATCACGCCCATGGGCCACGTGTTGCGAGGTTGATTATTGTCGCATACGACTACAGCATCCCCTACCTTTACCGGTATTGACTGTTTGGTCCATTTTTCGCGTTTTTGAAGAGTTGGAACGTACTCTTTTAACCAACGTCCCCAGAACATGTCAGCCAAAGCCTGTGCCTTTTTCCACGCCTTTCGCCCGTTAAAATCTGAAGCATCAGCCGAACAAGGTACTAGAGCACTAGTTGCTGTTCCCAGTAGCAAATGGTTGGGTGTCAAGGCGATAGGTTCGTCCGGATTAGCATTAACGTAAGTAAGAGGCCTACTATTTAATGTCAACTCGACTTCAGCCAACAACGTCAGCAATACCTCTTCTCGTGGTTTACGGTCTTTGAGCACTACTTTTAACGCTGTTTTAACAGTCCTTATGAGCCGTTCCCAACTACCACCCATATGCGGGGAAGCGGGGCTATTGAATCGCCACGTTGTACCTCTTGTAGTCACGAAATCACGGATCACGTCATGATCTAACTGACGCAATGCATCCCTAAGTTCTTTGTCTGCCTTAACAAAATTGGTTCCTCTATCACTGAACATGACCGAAGGTTCTCCTCGACGCGCGATGAACCTACGGATTGCCATAATGGCAGAATCAGCCGTGAGAGAACTCGCTAAATCCAAATGCACCGCTCTTGTGCATAAACAGGTAAAAATTACCCCCCACCGCTTCTCATGACGTCTACCAATGGTGACTTCAATCGGACCAAAATAATCAATTCCACAGTTTACGAAAGCACGTCGCGTATTTGTGAGCCTAGCTTCGGGTAAATCAGCCATTTTTGGTGGGATAGGTAATGCACGCCGAACACGACAAAGTTGACATACACCAACGACAGATTTCACCGTCCGCCGGAGCTTAGTAATCCAGAATTTCTCTCTAATAGAATTTATCACCGTTTCAATATTTGCATGATGTGCGCGTTTGTGATAATCAAGGATTATAAGACGCGCGATGTAACTACTCCCACTAAGTATGATTGGATGTTTCTCATTAAAAGTCAAGTCAGGCGCATCACTCAAACGTCCCCTAACTCTCATCATCCCGTCGCCTTCATACAAAAATGGATCCAGGTCACGAATGTTACTCTTGACGGGCAATGCGCTTCCATTTTCTAGCCTACGCATCTCCTGAGGGAAGTCTTCTGTCTGCGACTGCTGTATCAAAAACACCTCAGCATCTCGAACGTTCTGCCCTATAACCGATTCTGATTGTTTTCTTTGACAGATAGCTACAAACGCCAAAACTCGCGCTGTAGCTCTAACGAGACGTATCCAAGATGAGAATCGTTTTACATCAACCAACGATTCTCGATGCGCAACAACGTTGATTCGTTCTACACGATCACATTCTACGTTCGCGTCTACAAACTCATTAGCCGGCCACTCATTTTCCGGGAGCTGTAAAAAAGCAGGACCTCTAAACCAGAGACTACAGTTAGTGGGCCAGTACAGCTTCGTCGCCACGTCCGCTGGATTGTCATCCGTCGGTACCCAGCGCCATTCATTTGTGTGTGACTTTCTGTCGATTTCCGCTAGCCTGTGCGACACGAACTTTTGAAAATCACGTGGGTCTGAATGGATCCATTTCAGAACGGTCTTAGAATCAGACCATAAAAACCTCCTAGCAATCGGTACACCCTGCTCTTTCTCAACCGTAGCCGCCAATCTGCAAGCTAAGACACTGGCCTGGAGTTCCAACCTAGGGATCGAGATGACCTTGAGCGGGGACACACGCGCCTTCCCAGCGACCATGGCTACTCCTATACTTCCCTCTGAATCTCGACCGACTAAATAAGCAATCGCTGCATACCCCAACTGACTAGCATCTCCAAACACGTGCAGATCTATGCTACCAGGGGCTAATCCGTACCAACGAGGAATACGCAAATCTGGAAGTAGTTTTATTTCCTCCAACCACCTCCACCATTCCTTCAAATCATTTTCCTTCAACCGCTCGTCCCAGCCGATACCAGATCGCCAAATGCTCTGAAGTAGAATTTTGGATTTTATTGTGTAAGGACACAAAAAACCCAAAGGATCATAAATGCTCATAACGAACCTCAAGAACTCACGCTTGGTTGGGACCACTCTTCCTTCAACTATTTCAGACGGCAACTTCTTAAACGATAAATCAAATGCGAACTCGTCAGTGTCCGGTATCCAAATCATACCTAACGTACGCTCACCACTGCTCGATGACTTTTCTAAATTTACAGCTCCAGGCACAACCGTGGGTAAATCACGACGTAAATCAGGTGAGTTCGTCACCCAACCCCTTATTTCAAATCCTCCCGCGGCGTGTATCATCGATACATCCTGTATAAGCTGACGCGCTTCACTCACCGTCTGACAACTATCCAAATAATCATCCATATAATGTTTATTATTGATCGCTTCCACGGCAGTCGGGTAAGACTCGTTAAACTCACTAGCATTTTTTCTTAATATAAAGGTAGCCGAAGTCGGCGATGACTTCGCTCCGAATATCATGGAGTCCATGACATATGTATCAGGAGTCCGAGTCCGGTCCTGACCTCGCCACAAAAAGAGCTGCGCGCCTTGATCTTGCTTTCTAATTTTTATTCTCATGAAACAGTCTGCGATATCAGCAGTATACGCAATCGGACCAACGCGAAATTTAAACAGTACACCTAATAATGAATTTAACAAATCCGGCCCTGTGAGTAAATGGTCGTTCAGACAAGTATTTTTAAACGTCGCGGCAGCATCAAAAACTAGTCTTAGCTTTCCGGGTTTGTTAGGATTGGTGACCCCAAAATGGGGTAACCACCACACAGGGTTAGTATTCATTGCGTCATCCAATTTTAAGGCGTATTTCTCATTTATCAACCTATTTATCTGACTTTCATACGTGGTAGCATATTCGGGATTCTTATCCATTTTGTTCTCGACAGTACGTAATCGCTTTAACGTAGAGCTATAATTATCAGGTAAATGTACCTCATCACGTGACCACAGTAAACCGACCTCCCAGCCGCCATCGATTCGGCGACTTGTTTTCTCTAAAATCTCACACGCGCGCTCTTGTTCGACATTTTTACGAGACACCTCCAAAATACCTATAGAGTCTAGCTCAAACTGTTGTTTCACGAGATCGTACAAATCGTCCGATTTTTCCGTTATAAAATTTACTGACTCTGAGGCGGACTCGGGAATACCTAACGGCCCATGTACAACCCATCCTAACATAGTACGTGACGCTACGGGTTGACCGGATTTTCCTCGCCGTATCTCATGGTTAATAATTAACTCCCAGTTATCTTGCCCTAATAACACCAACGGCTTGACACCCAATAATTCGCCACAACCTAGATCTCGCAAATGTACATTTCGTTCTAAAACTCTAGCTGGCAAATTCTGGGGTGGCAATTCTACACCTTGCATGGTACGTAAAACTATACTATGTTGAATACCATTGGGTCCCGTAATCAGCGCAGTCACCTTACATGAAAAATTATCAGTTACAACATGACCACTCGCACTTATAATTTTTAATGGTGTTTTCGTACCATTCACCTTAGAACACAAGCTACTGTCAATCAATGAGATAGTAGCGCCATCGTCTAATAAAGCGTAACACGCGCGTTCAACATTATTAACACTGATAATCACCGGTAAAACTTTTAAAAGTGATTTTGTACATCGCTCACCCATACTGGTCACAGACTCAGCGTCACTCACGGTTAATCCGGGCGGCGGCGCCCGCGCCGGCGGCGGCCGTGTCTCCGCCGCGGCGCGCCATCCTGGCCGCGCCGCGGCAGGAGCAAATGCAGGGCGGGTGGCGGCGGCGGTGGGCGGCCGAGCGCTCGCGCTAGCGAGCACGGGGCGGGCGGGCGTCGTCGAGCCGCCCGCGTCAAACGCAGGATGCACACGGGAACTCTCTCCAGTGTCGACGATGACATTCGATGAATTGAAATGTAATATTTCGTGGTGTGGAGCACGACACCGTCCACAGCGTTTAGCTTGGCACTGATAACGCGAATGTTGTTTCACAAGACATTTGAAACAGAGTTTATTTTGTTTTACAAAGTCCCACTTTTGGTCATTGCTCTTTTCGGCGAACACACTGCACTCGGGTAGTAAGTGATGTTTATAACAGAGCGGGCACGATGACTTGTTTGACGATTTATGTGACGACAGCCGGTTACTCGAAGTGCTCGTCGATTCGTCCGTCGATATATCCGCGCTGTTATGTATCGCGTGTACTCGATGCGTCGCGATGCGTCGGTGGCGAGATGACGTCGCGTCCTGTGTATGTCCGTAGTTTCGGTGGGGCGGATCAGCATTCAAAGGTTGATAGTACGCCGCCGCTCTGGTTAGATGACTGAGGAATTCTAAGATTATGTTCAAGTTAGGTGATATTCTTAGATCTTCTGTATTTGTTCTGTCCATCTTCATTACAAACTCGCCGTATTGCGCACGTTGAATAGGTGACAGCTTCCCTAGTATTTCATGTGTTATTTGCGGGTTATTTAAGTAACCGTCGGCTTTTATATTTTTCAAAATATATACACAGTTTCGTACCACAGACGTCATTTGCCTTAATTCCGAGCCACTGTCCGACACTCTTGGCAGGCCCCTTATTTTATTTATTGCACTTTGCAATAGAAGATTCGGGTGGCCGAACTCCTCCTCAAGGGCGTAGATCACTTCCGCTGGTTCGGTCCCCACTCGAAGAAGATCTTCTACGGCTTGCTTCGCCGGTCCACGTAGCGACTTTTGCAATCTTACGATGTTTTGATAGCTGGAATAATGGTGCGCGGAGTGTTCGAAGGCGTTTTTAAAGGAAAGCCACTCCACGGGTTTTCCGTCAAACTCAGGCAGATCATATTTTTGCTTAGACATCGATATTATTGCGTCGGCAAGGTGCATAATTTCGGATGCAGGTGTAGTAGTTACGGCGGCCGGCCCGCTAGGGAGCGCGGCAGCGGCAACGCGTGATGGCGCGCTTTCGAGGCGCGCGGGGTGCAGGAGCGGTACGTCCGCAGCGAGGGCGTATGGAAATTTCCGTTGCGCGTCGTCGATATGCACGTTTGAACATGTTGCCTCGCCCGCCGGCGGATTTACAACAACATGTTCCGTATCGAGCCACTTCTTCACTTTCTCGCTTCCACTCACTACGCTTCGCTCATCAACGTTATCTCCAAATTCGTCTTCAATTTCTGCAATCTCCGCTGCTAACTTCTTCTTAATTAGTTCTTCTTTCACCTTGGCTAACTCCTTCTGTGCTTCGTACTCTGCACGGCGAAGCGCGGCTGCACGGCTCGAGCGGCTAGAGGGAGTTGCCCGTTCGCGATGCGGGAGTTGTGGGACACACGTATCGTCCGATGCATTGCCGTTGGCCTCAGTCGCTTGAGCCATACTTCTCGTACACACTCCCTTTTTCTCTTCCATATTTAGGTACCTACTACAATATGCGACTCAATGTAACGCACGACACTAGGTACGATCCGGCTCGAAAATGTAGTTTTTGTTTAGGGCTTTGCCGAGCGTCAGCATGAGTAAAAACACTTTATATGCAGTTTAGAACATATAATCACTATAAACACATTAGGTAGGTATACAAATTAGAGTCTCTCGCGTCGTTCGGCACGCTCTCGGGCCGCGTCCAACCTGTATCGCGGTTTTCAAAGACTAACGACTAATTCCTTCGTTCATGGACGCCACACAGCGCCGGCGCATCCCCCGCACCCCTGCCCGTAGCGGGTAGGGGCGCGGGTGGTACCCCCGCGCGTCTCACACACCCCTCTAGCGTCCGGGCGACGCTCGAGACTAACACAATATAACGAAACATACATAGTTAATTAATATACATAGGTATGTAGAAGCTGTATCGCCTACACTTCGTGTAGAAGCGAGACGCGTAGATTTTTTTCTGGTTGGGCTGCGTGGTCTTTATTACGTCACGTCGGCTTAACATTAAAATTAGGCGGGAATTATCTATATATATATATTTATATTTTTTAAGTGTTTTATTAAATAAAATTTAATGTTTCTTAACGTAAAATAATTGTTATTACAAAATAATGTGTCTATATAGTGTTTTTAATTTTACTGAAATGTGTCTGCATACTCTCACCATTTCATTACGTAAAATGTATTTTACTTTGTATATATTGTAATTATATTTCAATTATATAATGAGTAAGTTTTACGATGCCATAAGACATAATATATACTTATGCAGGTAAAATTTCCATGCGACAATTACGTATCAAAATTTGAACATAATTTTCATAAGCTAATTGCAAAATTAGTCTTGTTTGTATTACAACGTAAGTTGAACTATAGATGTCGCTTCATCCCAATATGATGGTTAAAGAACGATAGGAAAAAATGAGTCATGATTCATTGTCATGTTCACTCAAGTGACAAGAACATACCCTGGCTAACGAGGTGGATGGACGCGGGTTCGAATCCCGCTCATGACTCAAAATTTTTCCTCTCGTTAATTTGTAATTTTGTAATGTAATCCGCAGATCATGCGTTATTGCAAACATAAAAATATTAAAATTACCAGTACTGTCTACCCCTTTTTTTATTTGTAACATCAGTATACTCGCTAACAGTTGGATAATAAGGGAAAAACCGGCCAAGTGCGAGTCTGGCTAGCGCATTAGGGCTCCTCATCGCAACAGCCCGTAAAAAGAAAGATTTTGCGGTGTCGATCAAAACTGCATTTTGCATGGTGGTAGAGTATTTTGCGAATAGCCGCCTGGCTAGCTACCAGCTTCACGCAGAAACTCCGTTTCCAAGCACCAAACGGTGTATTCCGGCAGCTGTCCTGGAGAGCTAGTAATCCTAGGTTAGCCTGAACATCTTCAACCAGAACGTCACTTACCATCAGGTGAGATAGTGGTCAAAGGTGCATATGAACACAGAAATGTCTCGCTGACACCAGCTTCGCAGTGTATCCTCATACAACATTGTGTTTATGGAATGTTTTGTTATAAAATTAACAACGCAATAGTGAATAATATTTTTAAGATTGTTTAGTAAATTTGTTAATATTGTAGAGTTTTATTAAGTTAATCTATGCGTATGTAACGGTATGTAAATAATATTTATATATATATCAATAATTTTAATTCTTAAAATGTAAATAATATTATTTAATTTGTAAATACTTCGTAATTTTCATAGTATCTGCGTTTTGCTTGTCTTAAAACAGTGGGCTCTAGACTAGACTATTAGAAAATACCTTTTAAAGTATCCTAAGTAATTTTATTTAATTAACATCTTATTGTTGCCTCAACATGAAACTGATTTATGTAGACACATTATTAAGCTGAAATCAACGAATACAATCCAATTCAGCGCCTGAATACTAGCAATAGTTGTATAGAGTATGCAAGTACTTTTTCTGATTTGGGCGTTTTGAAATGTTAATATGCACTCTATAATATAGTTTTTTAAAGGTAATGTTAAATGTATTAATAGCGCTTTCCGTACGTACGGAGATTCGTCATATATTAAATACTAAGTGTTCAAACTCGGTGGTATTTTACACGAATACCTTTAGCCTTACAATAAATATACTAACTCTTTTGCAAAGAAAACGGGCACTTTAGATTTTTTTCTCTACTTCAATGAAGAAGAACAAGAAATAGGTTTTGTTAATTTGACGATGTATTGGCATGTTTTTTGAAGCATCCTGGCATACTTCTTTACGTTCCACATTTAAAATTTGAAATTATTAAAAGAAAAATTTATTTTTAAATTGCATTACTAATGGCGCGAATTGCTGAAACGGTTTTTAACTGATTACGATATTTTAAAACTTTTTGGATATTTTCTGCAAATTAAACAATTTAATCTTTCTTTTTACATTCAAAACCACTTTTTGATATGAGTGATAAAGCGATAAGGGCCGGTAAAATTATAGCCCTACTTGAAGAAGGTTGTTCTCAAACTTACGTGTCTCAGCGGCTAAATGTGAGTCGTTCAACTGTCCAGAGGACTTGGCAACGGTATCAAGAGACTGGTTCGGTCAAAAGAAGACCCGGTTCGGGAAGAAAACGATGCACAGAACCAAGAGATGCGCTTTTTGGTAAGTCAGGCGTTGCGTAATCGTAAGGCGTCAAGTGTGGACCTGAAGAAGGGCCTTGAGAAAGAGGCGGCGTAAGAGGAGTAGAAGTTAGCTTGTGGATGGTCAGGAGGAGGCTTTTGGCTGCCTATATCAAGAGTTACCGCCCAACTCGGGGCCCTAAATTACTCCGTAAGCACCGTGTTGCTCGACTTCAGTTTGCTCGGAATTGTGCTTCATGGACTCTGGAGGACTGGAATAAAGTATTGTTTTCTGATGAAGCTAGAATCTCTTTGTGTGGAGAGGACCAACGCCGGCGAGTGCTGCGAAGACCACGGGAACGCTATGCGGAAGTGTGTTTCGAAGAAATCACTCCTTATGGCGGAGGCTCCGTTATGTTTTGGGCAGCAATTAATTCGACGGAGCGTACGGAGTTAGTTTTCATAAGAAATGGGACATTCAATGCACACCGGTACATAATGGAAGTCCTAATTCCATATGCATAACCCACATTGACTGCACTTGGGGAAGATTCAATTTTTATGGACGATAATGCTCGCCCGCACCGTTTTGGCGACGTGAAAGCGTGCATGCAAGAAGTTGTGATCCATCGTTTAGATTGGCCAGCTCGAAGTCCTGACCTCAATCCAATTGAGCACGTGTGGGATGTTCTAAAGTAAGAACAGTGCAACCTGCTCCACAAAACATCAGGGAGCTAAAAAGAGTCATTGCAGAAGAGTGGGAACGTATTCCTCAAAACGTTATTAAAAACATCGTGGAAAGTATGCCCAGAAGGATTCAAGCTGTGATTTTGGCAAGAGGAGGTCACACTCGTTTTTAGGTTTTTACATTTATAACTTTATTTGATTAAAAAAGTAAAAAAATAACGTGTCTTTATTGCCAACCACTTCTTATTGTTTGGGCGTGTACATCGATTTTAAAGAATCTATCCTTTTTTTTTGTTTTACTTGCTCGAATTCACTTCACGCGCATTAATTTACACGATATTAAGTATACAGACTACGTCAAAGAAATAAATTTCATTTAATTAAGTAAAATCGACCTTAGAACGTAAATTTCCTTAGGTGACCGTTTTTTTGCAAAAGAGTATATATATATATATATATATACCATATATTTAAAGGGCTTCTGGTTTGCCAGTTATTCGTTTTATTATATATTTTATTTCTAGACATACAATCACATCCGTATGGTAGGCAGAGACCACAGATTCCCACTTGCTACAATCCTTACATTATCTCTTTCGCTTAATCTACGCTCATCAATCCTTTCATACATAAGCGTCGGTTCAGTGTACTCCTCACCTGGCCGTTATTCTGAACGTCAACAATCTGATTTCGGGACTTTTGCCTAGATCTTCAACTTCCAACACTTCCGTTGAGTTGTCTCATTTATACCTGTTTAAACACTCATTTCATCCATTCCCTCTATGCCCAAACAACCTGTTTCTCTCGATTTTTTCCTGCATTTATTCTACTTTCATGCATTTTCTGCCATACCCAACTTTCACTACCATACGTTAGTGTTTGTTCTGAATTGTGAAATGAAATTGTAATTTCATTAGAACTTAAAAGTTAAATAATTATTGCAATATTTTTATTTTAAATAATGCATAATTTACAGGACACTGGCAAACCAAATATATCAGCTCCGAAACCTTCATCCAAAATTTCAGGGAGTTCAATACTCGGTACATATTTAAAATATGACCAAACTACGTTTGTACGGAAAAAAATCTCTTCAAAGATCGTAGATGTTATGTTATACCGCTTAAGATCTTCATATTACAGATAATTCAGAGGAACAAAGGAGAGTTACATACTGCTGGTGATTTGTAAAGACATGCGGTATATTTCATCAAAATGGTAATAGCGATTCATCTTTGGTGATGTATACCTAAAACTTTACAATTCCTATCAACGAGATAAGAAATCAATCCACAATCAAGTCAGCCAAAATGAGTTGTGATTAGCCTGCGAAGCAAACACCGGAGCAACTTTGTAGTCCAAAGGCTATAAACGTAAAACATTACCCATATTTTATATTACTATGATGTTAATAAGTGTTTCTTTTTCATATTAATTTATAAACACTATGTTTTATAGAAAAAAAAGTATAAATTAATTAAAAAATAAATAAATCTACTGCAAATTGTTCATTTTTGTTAAAAAAAATATCGTTCCATTTCTGTAGACAATACTTGATTAAGCTGTGATCAATGAATACAATCCAATTCAGCGCTTGAATTCTAGCAATAGTTGTATAGAGTATTCAAGTACTTTTTCTGGTTTGGGCGTTTTGAAATGTTAATATGCACTCTATAATATAGTTTTTTAAAGGTAATGTTAAATGTAATAGCGGCTTCCAAACGTACGGAGTTTCGTCATATATTAAATACTAGGTGTTCAAACTCGGTGGTATAATACAATATAATATAATATATATTATTTAAAGGGCTTCTGGTTTGCCATTTATTTGTTTTATTATATATTTTATTTCTAGACCTACAATCACTACAGTATGGTAGGCAGAGACCACAGATTTCCACTTGATACAATCCTTACATTATCTCTTTCGCTTCATCTACACTCATCAATCCTTTCATACATAAGCATCGGTTCAGTGTACTCCTCACCTGGCCGTTATTCTGAACGTCTACAATCTGATTTCGGGACTTTCGCCTAGGACTTCAACTTCCAACACTTCCGTTGAGTTGTCTCATTTATACCTGTTTAAACACTCATTTCATCCATTCTCTCTACATGTCCAAACCACCTTAACCTACCATCCTCGATTTTATCCTGCATTTATTCTACTTTCATGCATTTTCTGTCATACCCAACTTTCACTGACATACGTTAGTGTTTGTTCTGAATTGTGAAATGAAATTGTAATTTCATTAGAACTTAAAAGTTAAATAATTATTGCAATATTTTTATTTTAAATAATGCATAATTTACAGGACACTGGCAAACCAAATATATCAGCTCCGAAACCTTCATCCAAAATTTCAGGGAGTTCAATACTCGGTACATATTTAAAATATGACCAAACTACGTTTGTACGGAAAAAAATATCTTCAAATATCGGAGATGTTATATTATACCGCTTAAGATCTTCAAATTACAGATTATTCAGAGGAACATAGGAGAGCTACATACTGCTGGTGATTTGTAAAGACATGCGATATATTTCACCAAAATGGTAATAGCTATTCATCTTTGCTGAATTATATCCACAACTTTACAATTCCTATCAACGAGATAAGAAATCAATCCACAATCAAGTCAGCCAAAATGAGTTGTGATTAGCCTGCGAAGCAAACACCGGAGCAATTTTTAGTCTAAAGGCTATAAACGTAAAATATTACCCATATTTTATATTACTATGATGTTAATAAGTGTTCCTTTTTCATATTAATTTATAAACACCATGTTTTATAGAAAAAAAGTATAAATTAATTAAAAACGAAATAACCCTACCTTTTAATTTTGTAAAAAATTTTATCGTTCCATTGAAATCAAAACTGCAAGTCATGGAATATTTATGGAATCGTTGTTTCAGCCCTTCATTTTGATATCCCACAAGGTGGGTTTAGATAAAAAAAAAATTTAACCGCTCAATATGGCGTCTAAGATCCGCTAGTTTATTTTTTATTTTTTCATGTACCTCGTGTCGCTTTCGTTTTCAAGACAAATCTAAAGACAGGCATGTTAAATGACGGAGCAAATTAATATAACACTAAAAAGTTAAAACAACTAGTTGAGGTGTCGGTAAGACACTGCTTCAAAAACTCTGTATTTCATATAAACATAGACATTTGTGATATGCATTCTGCTTCAAAAAAAAAATTACTCGTATACTTACATACAACGAATGACCATTTGAACCTCTATTGATATATCACAGTACTTTAGTCATGGTTATTCCAGACTGAATGCTTTATAGAGCCGTTGATCAATCCCCTAGAATTTGTTCTGCACATCTGTATCTGTGAAACCTAATATAAATTCTTTTATTGGTGCGTTTTAAAGATAACTTTTATTCTAAGGTTCGATTTCACTACGCTCCTTAAAGTTCATCTCACACCACTGACTTTGTCATGACTGTCCTCATATATAAAGAGAGATAGAGTGCCAAATATTATTACTTAGACTATATTTTCTTATATTATCCACTCTTAAACATAGTATTTATATATTTTATTCCACTATTCACCTTTGCATCCACGTTTTACAGAAAATACCAAGTTTAATATTTGTCACTTACTCTACTCGAATTTACGAGCTAGAGCCCCGTGCATCAAATAATGAGATTCTATTAGAGATGGGAGAATTATTCTCATTTATTACATATTTTACAACCCCGTGGGGTGCCGGGTTAGAATTGCACCTCCCCATCTCTTCCCGTGGGTGTCGTAAGAGGCGACTAAGGGAAAAATACCGGAAGGTGGGCGCCTTCTGAGAAATCTAAAACCATACCTGCGATCCCCAAGACGCCTGCCAAGCGTGGGGATTATGGCAAAATCCCCCTCATGATAAGCACAAATATGACTCGGCCCCCAGTCCCCGGCAGCTCTATTATTCCTGGCCCCCGTAGCAGGCCAGGTAACGGTGGAGCAGGGGGTGCTAAGAATCCCCGGAAGATGCCCGGCTACCGCTCTTTTAAACGACGACCCTTGGCCCTGGCAACACACAACGTACTTACGCTCAGGGAAGACCACAAGATTGTCGAGCTGGAAGAAGAATTGAACAAGTTTCGCTGGGATGTCATGGGATTATCGAAAGTCCGAAGACAGGGACAGGACGTATCCTTGACTCCGGTAATTTGTTATTCTACCGGGAAGGTCACCAAAAATCTCAAGGTGGTGTTGGGTTTCTCGTCCGGAAGCCCCTCGTTAACAACGTTGTTAAAGTCGAAAGTGTGTCGAGCAGGGTAGCGTACCTTATACTCAGAATCACCAAACGGTATTCGCTGAAGGTCATACAGGTTTACGCACCGACATCGACACGCTCAAACGATGAAGTAGAGGCTATGTATGAGGAAATATCTGAAGCCATACATTTCTCCGAAACATACTTCACCGTAGTTATGGGGGACTTCAACGCTAAGTTGGGCACACGGAATGGCGATGAGTTGAGTATGGGGCCATTTGGATATGGGCAGCGGAACCAGAGGGGCCAACGGCTGGTCGACTTCATGGAAAAGGAGGGACTCTTTGCGATGAACTCCTTCTTCGAGAAGCGACCATCCAGGAAGTGAACGTGGATAAGCCCCGATGGTTCAACAAAAAATGAGATTGAGTTTATCATGACGATCAGGAAGCAAATATTCGATGATGTCTCTGTGATCCATAAGGTGAAAACCGGAAGCGATCACCGTATCGTTAGAGGCAGATTGAATATCAATGTTAAGCTTGAGAGGTCGCGTCTGATAAACTCCACGCTCCGTCCTAGCGTTGCCCAAATCCAAAACCCCGAGAGCTTTTAACTCGAACTACATAACCGCTTTCAGTGCCTAGCTGAATGCGAAACAGTGGACGAGATTAACAACGGGTTGGTGGAAGCTGTCCAAGCGGTGGGGTATCAGTTTTTAAGACCTCCCGCCGAAATAAACCGAAGAAACTCACAGAAGAAACCATCAAGCTTATGGAAAACCGGAATGAGATGAGACTGCAATCTTCAGCTGATATGTCGAACTACGGCAAGCTCAATAGACGAATTTCGAAGGCACTACGACACGACTTGCGCGCGTTCAATACAAATCGTATTAAGGCCGCAACTGAGCGTAACCAAGGCTTCAAAGTGTTCGCAAAAAATTCGTCTATAGGGCAAAGCCAAATGACCAAGCTGAAGATCGACGATGGCAGAATCATCTCATCAAAACCGGAGATTCTGGGAGAGCTTGAGAGGTTTTATGGCCAGTTATACAACTCGACACGAGGACCCGTTGTAAGTGCAGCTCAGGACAAGAGAGCTAAACTGACCCGACACTATACCGAAGACATCCCGGACATCAGCCTATACGAGATTAGAATGGCTCTCAAATAGCTTAAGAACAACAAGGCGCCAGGTGATGACGGAATCACGACAGAACTTCTGAGAGCGGGTGAAAAACCGGTACTCTCAGTCCTCCAGAAGTTATTTAATTCCGTCATCCTTGAAGGTAAAACGCCAGAAGCGTGGAGCAGAAGTGTAGTGGTACTGTTCTTCAAAAAAGGTGACAAGACCTAGTTGAAGAATTACAGGCCCATTTCACTTCTGAGCCATGTTTATAAGCCGTTCTCGAGAGTCATTACGAATCGTCTTGCTCGTAGGTTTGATGACTTCCAGCCCCCCAAACAAGCCGGGTTCTGAAAAGGCTTTAGTACCATAGACGACATACATACGCTCTGCCAGATTATACAGAAGACTGAGGAGTATAATCGGCCATTATGTTAACGTTGACTATGAAAAAGCCTTTGATTCAATCGAAACCGGGGCCGTACTGCAGTCTCTTCAGCGATGCCAAACTGACTATAGGTACATCGAAGCGCTGAAGTGTTTGTATAGAAACACCACCATGTCGATTCGACTACAGGACATGACCACGGAACCAATCCAACTGCAGCGAGGCGTGAGACAGGGAGACGTTATTTCTCCGAAACTGTTCACGAATGCGTTGGAGGACGTTTTTAAGCTCTTGAACTGGAAAGAATTCGGCATCAACATCTATGGCGAATACATCACTCACCTTCGTTTCGCCGATGACATAGTCATTATTGCAGAGTCGCTTGAGGAACTCAATACAATGCTCAGCGACCACAGTATAGTTTCCCAGCAGGTGGGTCTTAAAATGAACATGGACAAGGCGAAAATTATGTCTAATGTCCATGTTGCACCCGTACCAGTAGTTGTTGGAAATGATACGCTACGATATGGGACAGACTATCCAGTTAGGTAGGTCCAACTTCGAGAAAGAGGTCGCCCGAAGAATCCAACTCGTATGGGCAACGTTCGGGAAGTTACGCGACATCCTCTCGTCAAAGATCCCGCAGAGCCTGAAGACCAAAGTCTTCAACCAGTGTGTGTTGCCAGTGATGACATATGGCACCGAGACGAGGTCCTTAACTGTGGCCCGTATGGACAAGCTCAGAGTCACTCAACGAGCCATGGAGAGAGCTATGCTCGGAGTTTCTTTGCGCGATAAAATCCGGAACGTGGATATTCGCCAAAGAACCAAAGTCACCGACGTAGCTTTCAGAATTTGCAAGTTGAAGTGGCAATGGGCGGGCCACATTGCTCGACGAACCGATAACCGATGGGGAAGAAAGGTTCTCGAGGGGGTACCACGATACACCGGAAGACGTAGAGTTGGTAGGCCCCCCACTAGATGGACTGACGACATTATAAAAGTCACGGGTAGCCAATGGTTACAAGCGGCTAATAGCCGTACTTTGTGGCGTTCTATGGGGGAGGCTATGGTTTGTTCAACAGTGGACGTCTTCCGGCTGATGATGATGATGACATAATATTTTACTAAAGTTATATTTCTTAGTCTTCCAATGGGAGATCATCCTTTAAAGAACTCCTAAAGCCATTTTTATTCATTTACTTTTTAAAGTTGATTTAATAGCTTAGTCAACCATAGATTTGGATAGAAAAATCCACAACCGCCTCTTTAAAGCCGACAAAAAGTGATAATGTATCATTGTAGTTTATTTTACTTGACCAATCCTTTGCCGATACATATATCACCAAAATCGTGTACAGAACACTTTAGGCTTCCATTGTTCCGAGGCAACGGACGCGTTAGTTTGACTTTTCGGAGTTAGGTTTTAGGTTTAAAGATATTTATTCTCATAACAAGACAGTGCAGTCACTTACATGAGAACATTAATTAAAAATAATATTAGGTACATCGTCGTCATTATGAAGGAACTCATTCAACGTATTTATTTTGTTGTGCTAAAATGTAGTCCTGCAATTTAGATTTAAATACGTTGAATGAGTGTACATTTTTAATGTGAGTGGGTATTTTATTATAAAGCTTTGCTCCATCGTACGTTATTGTTTTCCGACCATAGTTCGTGCGGATCCTTGGCAAAACTAAGAAACTAGCTCGTCGGGAACTGCGTTTAGTTATATTTTTTATCTTTACGAAATTTGTGTCCGTATGTATGTTTTTGTCTAAAATTTTTCTGATTAAAATGCAAGTGTTATATGTATATAATTGGTTATTATATATATTTATAAGTTCATTTGCATATCTGTGCATATGAACACAGAAATGTCTCGCTGACACCAGCTTCGCAGTGTATCCTCATACAACATTGTGTTTATCGAATGTTTTGTTATAAAATTATCAACGCAATAGTGAATAATATTTTTGAGATTGTTTAGTAAATTTGTTGATTTTCTAGAGTTTTTATTAAATTAATCTATGCGTATGTAACTGTATGTAAATAATATTTATATATATCAATAATTTTAATTTTAAAAATGTAAATATTCTTATTTAATTTGTAAATACTTCGTAATTTTCATAGTATCTGCGTTTTACTTGTCTTCTTACAATGGGCTCTAGACTAGACTATTGGAAAATACATTTAAATGTTTCTTAAGTAATTTTATTTAATTAACATCTTATTGTTGCCTCAATATGAAACTTATTTATGTAGTGTATTTCTATAGACAATACATTATTAACCTGTAATCAATAAATACAATCCAATTCAGCGCCTGAATTCTAGCAATAGTTGTATAGAGTATTCAAGTACTTTTTCTGATTTGGGCGTTTTAAAATGTTAATATCCACTCTATAATATAGTTTTTAAAGGTAATGTTAAATGTATTAATAGCGCTTTCCGAACCTACGGAGTTTCGTCATATATTAAATACTAAGTGTTCAAACTCGGTGGTATAATACAATATAATATAATATAAATATATATATATTTATATATTATTTAAAGGGCTTCTGGTTTGCCATTTATTCGTTTTATTATATATTTTATTTCTAGACCTACAATCACACCCGTATGGTAGGCAGAGACCACAGATTTCCACTTGATACAATCCTTACATTATCTCTTTCGCTTCATCTACACTCATCAATCCTTTCATACATAAGCGTCGGTTCAGTGTACTCCTCACCTGGCCGTTATTCTGAACGTCTACAATCTGATTTAGGGACTTTCGCCTAGGTCTTCAACTTCCAACACTTCCGTTGAGTTGTCTCATTTATACCTGTTTAAACACTCATTTCATTGATTTTCTCTACATGTCCAAACCACCTTAACCTACCATCCTCGATTTTATCCTGCATTTATTCTACTTTCATGCTTTTTCTGTCATACCCAACTTTCACTGCCATACGTTAGTGTTTGTTCTGAATTGTGAACTGAAATTGTAATTTCATTAGAACTTAAAAGTTAAATAATTATTGCAATATTTTTATTTAAAATAATGCATAGTTTACAGGAAACTGGCAAACCAAATATATAAACTCCGAAACCTTCATCCAAAATTTCAGGGATTTCAATACTCGGTACATATTTAAAATATGACCAAACTACGTTTGTACGGAAAAAAGTCTCTTCAAAGATCGGGGATGTTATATTATACCGCTTAAGATCTTCATATTACAGATAATTCAGGGGAACATAGGAGAGCTACATACTGCTGGTGATTTGTAAAGACATGCGATATATTTCACCAAAATGGTAATAGCGATTCATCTTTGCTGAATTATATCTAAAACTTTACAATTCCTATCAACGAGATAAGAAATCAATCCACAATCAAGTCAGCCAAAATGAGTTGTGATTAGCCTGCGAAGCAAACACCGGAGCAATTTGTAGTCCAAAGGCTATAAACGTAAAACATTACCCATATTTTATATTACTATGATGTTAATAAGTGTTTCTTTTTCATATTAATTTATAAACACCATGTTTTATAGAAAAAAAAGTATAAATTAATTAAAAAAGAAATAACCCTACCGAAAATTATTTAATTTTGTAAAAAATTTTATCGTTCCATTGAAATCAAAACTGCAAGTCATGGAATATTTATGGAATCGTTGTTTCAGCCCTTCATTTTGATATCCCACAAGGTGGGTTTAGATAAAAAAAAAATTTAACCGCTCAATATGGCGTCTAAGATCCGCTAGTTTATTTTTTATTTTTTCATGTACCTCGTGTCGCTTTCGTTTTCAAGACAAATCTAAAGACAGGCATGTTAAATGACGGAGCAAATTAATATAACACTAAAAAGTTAAAACAACTAGTTGAGGTGTCGGTAAGACACTGCTTCAAAAACTCTGTATTTCATATAAACATAGACATTTGTGATATGCATTCTGCTTCAAAAAAAAAATTACTCGTATACTTACATACAACGAATGACCATTTGAACCTCTATTGATATATCACAGTACTTTAGTCATGGTTATTCCAGACTGAATGCTTTATAGAGCCGTTGATCAATCCCCTAGAATTTGTTCTGCACATCTGTATCTGTGAAACCTAATATAAATTCTTTTATTGGTGCGTTTTAAAGATAACTTTTATTCTAAGGTTCGATTTCACTACGCTCCTTAAAGTTCATCTCACACCACTGACTTTGTCATGACTGTCCTCATATATAAAGAGAGATAGAGTGCCAAATATTATTACTTAGACTATATTTTCTTATATTATCCACTCTTAAACATAGTATTTATATATTTTATTCCACTATTCACCTTTGCATCCACGTTTTACAGAAAATACCAAGTTTAATATTTGTCACTTACTCTACTCGAATTTACGAGCTAGAGCCCCGTGCATCAAATAATGAGATTCTATTAGAGATGGGAGAATTATTCTCATTTATTACATATTTTACAACCCCGTGGGGTGCCGGGTTAGAATTGCACCTCCCCATCTCTTCCCGAGGGTGTCGTAAGAGGCGACTAAGGGAAAAATACCGGAAGGTGGGCGCCTTCTGAGAAATCTAAAACCATACCTGCGATCCCCAAGACGCCTGCCAAGCGTGGGGATTATGGCAAAATCCCCCTCATGATAAGCACAAATATGACTCGGCCCCCAGTCCCCGGCAGCTCTATTATTCCTGGCCCCCGTAGCAGGCCAGGTAACGGTGGAGCAGGGGGTGCTAAGAATCCCCGGAAGATGCCCGGCTACCGCTCTTTTAAACGACGACCCTTGGCCCTGGCAACACACAACGTACTTACGCTCAGGGAAGACCACAAGATTGTCGAGCTGGAAGAAGAATTGAACAAGTTTCGCTGGGATGTCATGGGATTATCGAAAGTCCGAAGACAGGGACAGGACGTATCCTTGACTCCGGTAATTTGTTATTCTACCGGGAAGGTCACCAAAAATCTCAAGGTGGTGTTGGGTTTCTCGTCCGGAAGCCCCTCGTTAACAACGTTGTTAAAGTCGAAAGTGTGTCGAGCAGGGTAGCGTACCTTATACTCAGAATCACCAAACGGTATTCGCTGA
Organism: Plagodis dolabraria; assembly: GCA_963854805.1. Classification (NCBI taxonomy): domain Eukaryota; kingdom Metazoa; phylum Arthropoda; class Insecta; order Lepidoptera; family Geometridae; genus Plagodis; species Plagodis dolabraria. The sequence goes on from OY978440.1 coordinate 4,904,322, forward strand.
AGGTCATACAGGTTTACGCACCGACATCGACACGCTCAAACGATGAAGTAGAGGCTATGTATGAGGAAATATCTGAAGCCATACATTTCTCCGAAACATACTTCACCGTAGTTATGGGGGACTTCAACGCTAAGTTGGGCACACGGAATGGCGATGAGTTGAGTATGGGGCCATTTGGATATGGGCAGCGGAACCAGAGGGGCCAACGGCTGGTCGACTTCATGGAAAAGGAGGGACTCTTTGCGATGAACTCCTTCTTCGAGAAGCGACCATCCAGGAAGTGAACGTGGATAAGCCCCGATGGTTCAACAAAAAATGAGATTGAGTTTATCATGACGATCAGGAAGCAAATATTCGATGATGTCTCTGTGATCCATAAGGTGAAAACCGGAAGCGATCACCGTATCGTTAGAGGCAGATTGAATATCAATGTTAAGCTTGAGAGGTCGCGTCTGATAAACTCCACGCTCCGTCCTAGCGTTGCCCAAATCCAAAACCCCGAGAGCTTTTAACTCGAACTACATAACCGCTTTCAGTGCCTAGCTGAATGCGAAACAGTGGACGAGATTAACAACGGGTTGGTGGAAGCTGTCCAAGCGGTGGGGTATCAGTTTTTAAGACCTCCCGCCGAAATAAACCGAAGAAACTCACAGAAGAAACCATCAAGCTTATGGAAAACCGGAATGAGATGAGACTGCAATCTTCAGCTGATATGTCGAACTACGGCAAGCTCAATAGACGAATTTCGAAGGCACTACGACACGACTTGCGCGCGTTCAATACAAATCGTATTAAGGCCGCAACTGAGCGTAACCAAGGCTTCAAAGTGTTCGCAAAAAATTCGTCTATAGGGCAAAGCCAAATGACCAAGCTGAAGATCGACGATGGCAGAATCATCTCATCAAAACCGGAGATTCTGGGAGAGCTTGAGAGGTTTTATGGCCAGTTATACAACTCGACACGAGGACCCGTTGTAAGTGCAGCTCAGGACAAGAGAGCTAAACTGACCCGACACTATACCGAAGACATCCCGGACATCAGCCTATACGAGATTAGAATGGCTCTCAAATAGCTTAAGAACAACAAGGCGCCAGGTGATGACGGAATCACGACAGAACTTCTGAGAGCGGGTGAAAAACCGGTACTCTCAGTCCTCCAGAAGTTATTTAATTCCGTCATCCTTGAAGGTAAAACGCCAGAAGCGTGGAGCAGAAGTGTAGTGGTACTGTTCTTCAAAAAAGGTGACAAGACCTAGTTGAAGAATTACAGGCCCATTTCACTTCTGAGCCATGTTTATAAGCCGTTCTCGAGAGTCATTACGAATCGTCTTGCTCGTAGGTTTGATGACTTCCAGCCCCCCAAACAAGCCGGGTTCTGAAAAGGCTTTAGTACCATAGACGACATACATACGCTCTGCCAGATTATACAGAAGACTGAGGAGTATAATCGGCCATTATGTTAACGTTGACTATGAAAAAGCCTTTGATTCAATCGAAACCGGGGCCGTACTGCAGTCTCTTCAGCGATGCCAAACTGACTATAGGTACATCGAAGCGCTGAAGTGTTTGTATAGAAACACCACCATGTCGATTCGACTACAGGACATGACCACGGAACCAATCCAACTGCAGCGAGGCGTGAGACAGGGAGACGTTATTTCTCCGAAACTGTTCACGAATGCGTTGGAGGACGTTTTTAAGCTCTTGAACTGGAAAGAATTCGGCATCAACATCTATGGCGAATACATCACTCACCTTCGTTTCGCCGATGACATAGTCATTATTGCAGAGTCGCTTGAGGAACTCAATACAATGCTCAGCGACCACAGTATAGTTTCCCAGCAGGTGGGTCTTAAAATGAACATGGACAAGGCGAAAATTATGTCTAATGTCCATGTTGCACCCGTACCAGTAGTTGTTGGAAATGATACGCTACGATATGGGACAGACTATCCAGTTAGGTAGGTCCAACTTCGAGAAAGAGGTCGCCCGAAGAATCCAACTCGTATGGGCAACGTTCGGGAAGTTACGCGACATCCTCTCGTCAAAGATCCCGCAGAGCCTGAAGACCAAAGTCTTCAACCAGTGTGTGTTGCCAGTGATGACATATGGCACCGAGACGAGGTCCTTAACTGTGGCCCGTATGGACAAGCTCAGAGTCACTCAACGAGCCATGGAGAGAGCTATGCTCGGAGTTTCTTTGCGCGATAAAATCCGGAACGTGGATATTCGCCAAAGAACCAAAGTCACCGACGTAGCTTTCAGAATTTGCAAGTTGAAGTGGCAATGGGCGGGCCACATTGCTCGACGAACCGATAACCGATGGGGAAGAAAGGTTCTCGAGGGGGTACCACGATACACCGGAAGACGTAGAGTTGGTAGGCCCCCCACTAGATGGACTGACGACATTATAAAAGTCACGGGTAGCCAATGGTTACAAGCGGCTAATAGCCGTACTTTGTGGCGTTCTATGGGGGAGGCTATGGTTTGTTCAACAGTGGACGTCTTCCGGCTGATGATGATGATGACATAATATTTTACTAAAGTTATATTTCTTAGTCTTCCAATGGGAGATCATCCTTTAAAGAACTCCTAAAGCCATTTTTATTCATTTACTTTTTAAAGTTGATTTAATAGCTTAGTCAACCATAGATTTGGATAGAAAAATCCACAACCGCCTCTTTAAAGCCGACAAAAAGTGATAATGTATCATTGTAGTTTATTTTACTTGACCAATCCTTTGCCGATACATATATCACCAAAATCGTGTACAGAACACTTTAGGCTTCCATTGTTCCGAGGCAACGGACGCGTTAGTTTGACTTTTCGGAGTTAGGTTTTAGGTTTAAAGATATTTATTCTCATAACAAGACAGTGCAGTCACTTACATGAGAACATTAATTAAAAATAATATTAGGTACATCGTCGTCATTATGAAGGAACTCATTCAACGTATTTATTTTGTTGTGCTAAAATGTAGTCCTGCAATTTAGATTTAAATACGTTGAATGAGTGTACATTTTTAATGTGAGTGGGTATTTTATTATAAAGCTTTGCTCCATCGTACGTTATTGTTTTCCGACCATAGTTCGTGCGGATCCTTGGCAAAACTAAGAAACTAGCTCGTCGGGAACTGCGTTTAGTTATATTTTTTATCTTTACGAAATTTGTGTCCGTATGTATGTTTTTGTCTAAAATTTTTCTGATTAAAATGCAAGTGTTATATGTATATAATTGGTTATTATATATATTTATAAGTTCATTTGCATATCTGTGCATATGAACACAGAAATGTCTCGCTGACACCAGCTTCGCAGTGTATCCTCATACAACATTGTGTTTATCGAATGTTTTGTTATAAAATTATCAACGCAATAGTGAATAATATTTTTGAGATTGTTTAGTAAATTTGTTGATTTTCTAGAGTTTTTATTAAATTAATCTATGCGTATGTAACTGTATGTAAATAATATTTATATATATCAATAATTTTAATTTTAAAAATGTAAATATTCTTATTTAATTTGTAAATACTTCGTAATTTTCATAGTATCTGCGTTTTACTTGTCTTCTTACAATGGGCTCTAGACTAGACTATTGGAAAATACATTTAAATGTTTCTTAAGTAATTTTATTTAATTAACATCTTATTGTTGCCTCAATATGAAACTTATTTATGTAGTGTATTTCTATAGACAATACATTATTAACCTGTAATCAATAAATACAATCCAATTCAGCGCCTGAATTCTAGCAATAGTTGTATAGAGTATTCAAGTACTTTTTCTGATTTGGGCGTTTTAAAATGTTAATATCCACTCTATAATATAGTTTTTAAAGGTAATGTTAAATGTATTAATAGCGCTTTCCGAACCTACGGAGTTTCGTCATATATTAAATACTAAGTGTTCAAACTCGGTGGTATAATACAATATAATATAATATAAATATATATATATTTATATATTATTTAAAGGGCTTCTGGTTTGCCATTTATTCGTTTTATTATATATTTTATTTCTAGACCTACAATCACACCCGTATGGTAGGCAGAGACCACAGATTTCCACTTGATACAATCCTTACATTATCTCTTTCGCTTCATCTACACTCATCAATCCTTTCATACATAAGCGTCGGTTCAGTGTACTCCTCACCTGGCCGTTATTCTGAACGTCTACAATCTGATTTAGGGACTTTCGCCTAGGTCTTCAACTTCCAACACTTCCGTTGAGTTGTCTCATTTATACCTGTTTAAACACTCATTTCATTGATTTTCTCTACATGTCCAAACCACCTTAACCTACCATCCTCGATTTTATCCTGCATTTATTCTACTTTCATGCTTTTTCTGTCATACCCAACTTTCACTGCCATACGTTAGTGTTTGTTCTGAATTGTGAACTGAAATTGTAATTTCATTAGAACTTAAAAGTTAAATAATTATTGCAATATTTTTATTTAAAATAATGCATAGTTTACAGGAAACTGGCAAACCAAATATATAAACTCCGAAACCTTCATCCAAAATTTCAGGGATTTCAATACTCGGTACATATTTAAAATATGACCAAACTACGTTTGTACGGAAAAAAGTCTCTTCAAAGATCGGGGATGTTATATTATACCGCTTAAGATCTTCATATTACAGATAATTCAGGGGAACATAGGAGAGCTACATACTGCTGGTGATTTGTAAAGACATGCGATATATTTCACCAAAATGGTAATAGCGATTCATCTTTGCTGAATTATATCTAAAACTTTACAATTCCTATCAACGAGATAAGAAATCAATCCACAATCAAGTCAGCCAAAATGAGTTGTGATTAGCCTGCGAAGCAAACACCGGAGCAATTTGTAGTCCAAAGGCTATAAACGTAAAACATTACCCATATTTTATATTACTATGATGTTAATAAGTGTTTCTTTTTCATATTAATTTATAAACACCATGTTTTATAGAAAAAAAAGTATAAATTAATTAAAAAAGAAATAACCCTACCGAAAATTATTTAATTTTGTAAAAAATTTTATCGTTCCATTGAAATCAAAACTGCAAGTCATGGAATATTTATGGAATCGTTGTTTAAGCCCTTCATTTTGATATCCCACAAGGTGGGTTTAGATGAAAAAAAATATTTTGAACCGCACAATATGGCGTCTAAGATCCGCCAGTTTATTTAAGTTAAAAATAATTTAAGTTAAAAATAATAGTAAACTATTATTTTTTCAATATAGACAGTCATGTTAAATGACGGAGCAAGTTTATCTAACACTAAAAAGTTGAAACAACTAGTTGAAGTCGAAAAGATACTGCTTCAAAAACTCTGTTTTTCATATATACATAGAAATTTCTGTTATGCATTCTGCATCAAAAAAAAATATTTTTACTCGTGTACATACAACGAATGACCATATGAACCTCTATTGATATATCACAGTACTTTAGTCATGGTTATTTCAGACTGAATGCTTTATAGAGCCGTTGATCAATCCCCTAGAATTTGTTCTGCACATCTGTATCTGTGAAACCTAATATAAATTCTTTTATTGGTGCGTTTTAAAGATCACTTTTATTCTAAGGTTCGATCTCACTACGCTCCTTAAAGTTCATCCCACACCACTAACTTAGTCATGACTGTCCTCATATATAAAGAGAGATAAAGTGTCAAATATTATTTCTTAGACTATATTTTCTTATATTGGATCCACTTTTAAACATAATGTTTATAAATTTTATTCCAATATTCACCTTTGCATCCACATTTTACAGAAAATACCAAGTTTAAGATTTGTCACTTACTCAACTCGTATTTACGAGCTGGAACCCCGTGCATCAAAGAATGAGACTCTATTAGTGATGGGGGAATAATTCTCATTTATAACATTTTTTACTTAAGTTAGTTTTCTTAGTATTCCAATGGGAGATTATCCTTTTAAAGACTCCTAAAGCCATTTATATTCCTTTACTTTTTAAAGTTGATTTAATAGCTTATTTAATCATGGATTTGGATAGAAAAATCCACAGCCACCTATATAAAGTCGACAAAAAAGTGATAATGTATCATTGTAGTTTATTTTACTTGACCAATCCTTTGCCAATACATCTATCACCAAAATCGTGTTCAGAACATTTTAGGCTTGTTTTGTTCCGTGGCAATGGACGCGTTAGTTCGACTTTTCAGAGTTCATTTGCATATCTGTGCATATGAACACAGAAATGTCTCGCTGACACCAGCTTCGCAGTGTACCCTCATACAACATTGTGTTTATCGAATGTTTTGCTATAAAATTAACAACGCAATAGTGAATAATATTTTTAAGATTGTTTAGTAAATTTGTTAATTTTGTAGAGTTTTTTTTAATTAAAGTATGCGTATGTAACGTTATGTTAATAATATTTATATATATATCAATAATTTAAGTATATTCTTTAAATGTAAATAATATTATTTAATTTGTAAATACTTCGTAATTTTCATAGTATCTGCGTATTGCTTGTCTTCTTACAGTGGGCTCTAGACTAGACTATTGGAAAATACCTTTGAATGTATCTTAAGTAATTTTATTTAATAAACATCTTATTGTTGTCTCAACATGAAACTGATTTATGTAGTGTATTTCTGTAGACAATACTTGATTAAAATGTGCGGGCTTCTGGTTTGCCAGTTATTCGTTTTATTATATATTTTATTTCTAGACCTACAATCACACCCGTATGGTAGGCAGAGACCACAGATTCCCACTTGCTACAATCCTTACATTATCTCTTTCGCTTCATCTACGCTCATCAATCCTTTCATACATAAGCGTCGGTTCAGTGTACTCCTCACCTGGCCGTTATTCTGAACGTCTACAATCGGATTTCGGGACTTTCGCCTAGGTCTTCAATTTCCAACACTTCCGTTGAGTTGTCTCATTTATACCTGTTTAAACACTCATTTCATCCATTCTCTCTACATGTCCAAACCACCTTAACCTACCATCCTCGATTTTATCCTGCATTTATTCTACTTTCATGCATTTTCTGCCAAACCCAACTTTCACTGCCATACGTTAGTGTTTGTTCTGAATTGTGAACTGAAATTGTAATTTCATTAGAACTTAAAAGTGGAATAATTATTGCAATATTTTTATTTAAAATAATGCATAATTTACAGGAAACTGACAAACCAAATATATCAGCTCCGAAACCTTCATCCAAAATTTCAGGGAGTTCAATACTCGGTACATATTTAAAATATGACCAAACTACGTTTGTACGGAAAAAAGTCTCTTCAAAGATCGGAGATGTTATATTATACCGCTTAAGATCTTCATATTATAGATAATTCAGAGGAACAAAGGAGAGTACATACTGCTGGTGAATAGAAAAGACATGCGATATATTTCATCAAAATGGTAATAGCGATTCATCTTTGATGATGTATTTCTCAAACTTTACAATTCCTATTCAACGCGATAAGAAATCAATCCACAATCAAGTCAGCTAGAATGAGTTGTGATTAGCCTTTGAAGCAAAAACCGGAGCAAATTTGAAGTCGTAAAATATTACCCATATTTTATATTACTATGATGTTAATATGTGCTTCTGTTTCATATTAATTTATAAACACTATGCATTACAGAAAAACAAGTATAAATTAATTAAAAAAGAAATAAATAATTTGCAGTACGGTTCCTGCAAATTATTTATTTTCGTTAAATTTTTTATCGTTACATTGAAATCAAACTGCAAGTCATGTTTTATTTATGGAATCGTTATTTAAGCCTTTTATTTTGATATCCCACCCATTGAACCTCCTTTGTTATTTCACAGTACTTTAGTCAGACTGGAGTCGTTAATCAATCCCCTAGAAAATCGTTCTGTACATATGTAACTGTGAAACCTGATATGAATTCGTTTATTGCTGCGTTTCAAAGATTACTTTTATTCTAAGGTTCGATCTTACTACGCACTTTGTAGTTCATCCCACACCACTAACTTAGTCATGACTGTCCTCACGTATGTTATCATCGTTGCCTTAAAGTTAGACATAACATATTTGTAATATTTTTCTTTGCCAATTTTTTCATCAAGGTGTGTTATCTGTTACATACACACTGTGATGTATATAAAATGTACTTATCGCAAGATAAATTTGCATAAAATATAATGTGAATACAAATAATTATTGTATGCAAGAGAAAATACACCGTAAGTAACGCACTATTTGTTTAAACACAAAGCAAACTAATCTTTATAAATATTCTACGAATGAAACCACAACAATAACATAAGAAGAACCTTTTATTTGTCTTTGCTACGTTAAAACCTGACACTACTATATTATCCTTATGCCTAGTTTTGTAATCGTGAATGTCGCTGTACATATTTATTCGCTAATATTAGGATAAATTGTTAATAAGGGTTACAGAATAAAATTAGCGATTTGTACTGAAAAATGTTTATTTTTAATTAAACATATTTATTTATTCCTATAAATTACGATTATTACCTATACATTGCTGCCATCTAATGGGAAGGTCATTTATGCCTTAGATAGAACTCTGGTGATCTAGATTCGACAAACTCTGTGAAAGAATTGTGTACTGCCTACTGGAAAGATTATTTCTTATCACAAAGAAAATTGTCCAAATCACGAAAAAAATGGTAATCCGTTGGATCAAGGTCTGGCAAATACGGAGAGTGACGAATGGTTTCTAATTGCATTTCCTGCAGACTTAAAACGGTTTCTCGTGCTGTATGAGGTCTCGCGTTATCATGAAGCAAATGTTGAAGATCGATTCATGAGTTTGACAGCTACTTTGGCTACCATTATACGAAGTTTGGCACAGTTGATATCTGCCGTTATTGCTTGACCAGATCGGAGAAAGCTATAGTGAATAACACCATGCTGCGAACACCAAACAGTAACCATTACCTTTTTATTGATTAGCTTTGCTTTAAGACAACGTTGCAGCGTTTGACCTAGGGTCAGCCATTGCATTTTCCACTTACGGTTATCCTAAATAATCCACTTTTTATCACATGTCCTAATTAGATCCAATATTCTTTCATTTTTGTATCGAATCAACAAAGCCACACAAGTTTCAACACGCGTTTCTTTCTGCACATCAGTCAAATCAAGAGGCACTCATTTTTAAATATTTTTTTATTTATTTGATTTGACGCATATGAGTCAATATTGCTGGTAAGGTAACGTTATACCATGCCGCTAATTCCTGGGTAGTTTGGCTGGATTGGCTTCCACCATCTCTTTCAACTCATTGTTATTTACAATGTGTGTATGCAGTCTTCCACGTGGTTCATTCTTCAAATCGAAGTTTCCATCACAAAAGCGTTTAAACCAAAATATATATATAGTGTCACTTGCACTTTAATTTAAACCGTTTGGAAGTTATAATGGAATAAAGAAACTTACAAACTCTTATGAAACTAACAAAATGTAATTCATACATGAACCCTGAATTCATAACACTCCTTTTTTGGTTAGACGTGTAAATCGTTTATAAATAGGGCTAAGTTGTTAGTTTGTAATAGTAGACATCAACCCACAATGAAGCCAGTAAGAAAGTGTGTAATTCCAAATTTGATACTACCATCTGAGTTTCTTTGAAATATAACTGTTATGTACAAAAGCATTATATTTTGAAGAACCTTTGATGGTTTTATTAAGTGAATTTCTTGTTTCAATTTATGTATATGAGCATGAAAAATACTTAACATTGGTTATGGCAGGAACACCGAAAGATGGTTGAGCTGGTAGTCAGTAGTGGGGTCCCTATTGACCCTGAGTCTGACATAACCACCTGCTCCCTGGCGGATGTGTATGCTTAAATGCATTTTCCTCATAACAATAATAAAAAAAGGAACACCGAAAGACGGTTCACCTGCAGAAATATTTAAACGTTCCACCGTAACCAATAGGATAATCGAATGTCCGAGAACGAGAGTTTGGCTTTTAAAACTTCGCCCCTACCTCAATAGGCGAGTTCATACATTTTCTGAAGTTTTCTATATACTGCGTCACTTTTGTTGTTGGAAAATCCATTATTTATAGCAAAGTTTGCAAATCCTCAGTGTAGCTAATGGACAAGAAGTAGTTCAGTAATTATTGTTATACAGGGTTACTGGTAAATGCTAACAACCTCTTAGGGTTGACTTCTGCTAGTCCTAGCAAAGATTTTGAGATGTTTTTTTTGTTTTGAAAAAAGTTTTAATTTTAATTTTTTTGTGTTTTAATGCCTTTCCCGAGCCAGGAATGCCCGCCTCGACAACACTGGTCCACCCCGTGCTCCCTTTGAATAGAGTTTTGCATATTTACAATTAACAAATTAATAAAACATATGAAATAATACATTACAGGCACAAGATACTTTTAACATCAGGTGGTCCTCGTACTTATTCCGTTAAAAATTAAAAAAAAACTAAACAAAAAAACAAAAATCAAAATGTTTGTTAGGACTAGCAGAAGTCAACCCTAAGAGATTGTTAGCATTTTACCAATAACCCTGTTTCTGTAAGCAGTTTTTTCAATTCAAACGTTACTGTGCATTGTGGAATAGTGCGAACATTTTAATAAATGAACTACTTACAAGGATCCACAATCAACACAGCAAGATAGCGTAGTGACCAGCCTGCCTGCCTCAGAATCACTTATACTACGATCATTGTGACTTTGATGTGTTTATGTTTTTGCACATCTATCATCAACACTCAACGTCACTTTGATTGTGGTGGATTGAGGTCATTGAAATTTAAATCTTTAACCAAGCTGAAGCGTGCGGGGATGATGGTAAGTGATAAAGCATGTGTAATATTATGTAACATTAGTGTATATTGTACCAATAGTATATAAGGTACTAACTACGTTCTAAGTGAGATCAATTAGGTATATTAATTCATGAAATTGATTAAAATTTAACTTTATATGTTTAATGTTAAATCTCTATATATCATTTAAGTAAATAATAAGGGATAAATCACGTGAATCACTGAGATAGCTCCAACTATAGTCTTTTTATATATAAAAATTACGTATCACGTTGTTCGTCTGCGATGGACTCCTAAACTACTGAACCGATTTTAAATTTGATTTGCACACCGTAAGCAATTTAAACCAAACTGAAAGATAAGATAGCTTACATCTCAATTTAAAGTCGCAATTACCTGTGCGCAGCCGGGGCGGGTCGCCTGCCTTTTATTTTTTTTTTAAATATTAGTGATTCTAAAACTATGTACTCATTAGATGAAAATAATGAAAAACACTAAACTATCACTTATATTGTTTCGAGGATACGTGTTTCTCTCTGCACATCAGTCAAATCAAGAGGCGCTCATTTTTCATATTTTTTATTTATTTGATTTGACGCAAATGAGTCAGTATTGCTAGTAAGGTAACGTTAAACCATGCCGCTAATTCTTGGGTAGCTTGGCTCGGATCGACTTACACCATCTCTTTCAATTCATTGTTATTTACCATATGTGTATGCGATCTTCCACGTGGTGCATTCTTCAAATCGAAGTTTCCAACACAAAAGCGTTTAAACCAAAATATATATAGTGTCACTTGCACTTTTATTTAAACCGTTAGGAATTTATAATGGAATAAAAAAATTTACAAACTCTTATGAAACTAACAAAATGTAATACATACATGAACCCTGAATTCATAACACTCCTTTTTTGGTTAGACGTGTAAATCGTTTATAAATAGGGCTAAGTTGTTAGTTTGTAATAGTAGACATCAACCCACAATGAAGCCAGTAAGAAAGTGTGTAATTCCAAATTTGATACTACCATCTGAGTTTCTTTGAAATATAACTGTTATGTACAAAATCATTATATTTTGAAGAACCTTTGATGGTTTTATTAAGTGAATTTCTTGTTTCAATTTATGTATATGAGCATGAAAAATACTTAACATTGGTTATGGCAGGAACACCGAAAGATGGTTGAGCTGGTAGTCAGTAGTGGGGTCCCTATTGACCCTGAGTCTGACATAACCACCTGCTCCCTGGCGGATGTGTATGCTTAAATGCATTTTCCTCATAACAATAATAAAAAAAGGAACACCGAAAGACGGTCACCTGCAGAAATATTTAAACGTTCCACCGTAACCAATAGGATAATCGGATGTCCGAGAACGAGAGTTTGGCTTTTAAAACTTCGCCCCTACTTCAATAGGCGAGTTCATACATTTTCTGAAGTTTTCTATATACTGCGTCACTTTTGTTGTTGGAAAATCCATTATTTATAGTAAAGTTTGCAAATCCTCAGTGTAGCTAATGGACAAGAAGTAGTTCAGTAATTATTGTTATACAGGGTTACTGGTAAATGCTAACAACCTCTTAGGGTTGACTTCTGCTAGTCCTAGCAAAGATTTTGAGATGTTTTTTTTGTTTTGAAAGAAGTTTTAATTTTAATTTTTTTGTGTTTTAATGCCTGCTCAGAGTCAGGAGTGCCCGCCTTGACAACACTGGTCCACCCCGTGCTCCTTTTGAATAAAGTTTTGAATACTTACAATGAACAAATTAATAAAACATATTTAAAAAAAATAATTTAGACAAAAATGAATTCATCTCATAATGTTTGTTAGGACTAGCAGAAGTCAACCCTAAGTGGTTGTTAGCACTTTACCAGTAACCCTGTTTCTGTAAGCAGTTTTTTCAATTCAAACGTTATTGTGCATTGTGGAATACTGCGAACATTTTAATAAATTAACTATTTACAAGGATCCACAATCAACATAGCAAGATAGCGTGGTGACCAGCCTGCCTGCCTCAGAATCACTTATACTACGATCATTGTGACTTTGATGTGTTTATGTTTTTGCACATCTATCATAAACACTCAAAGTTACTTTGATTGTGGTGGATTGATGTCATTGAAATTTAAATCCTAAACCAAGCTGAAGCGTGCGGGGATGATGGTGAGTGATAAAGCATGTGTAATATTATGTAACATTAGTGTATACTGTACCAACAGTATATAAGGTACTAACTACGTTCTAAGTGAGATCGATTAGGTACATTAATTCATAAAATTAATTAAAATTTAACCTAAAATGTTTAATGTAAAATCTCTATATATCATTTAAGTAAATAATAAGGGATAAATCACGTGAATCACTGAGATAGCTCCAACTATAGTATTTTTATATATAAAAATTACGTATCACGTTGTTCGTCTGCGATGGACTCCTAAACTACTTGATTTTAAATTTGATTTGCACACCGTATGCAATTTAATCCAAATTGAAAGATAAGATAGCTTACATCTCAATTTATAGTCATCACTGTCGTTTCGATAGCCGGCTAGAGTACACGCATACAGCGACGACTCGATGCCTGACCCAGTTTTTATACACGTGTTGAAATTATTGCGAAATGGCGCAATCAAAACGTTCGGATACTATCATCGTCCATGAAGCACTTGCTTTCATCCAGCAAAAACTGGATGTAATGGATGAAGTTAGCCTGGAGCAGATCTGTTCATCCCATTTTACAGAGGCTCAGATTCTAGAAGCCAAAAAAATTCTTGCCGATACTGCTGTGACCAGTGTTCGTTTCACAGTACGACAAGGGGACGGCCGAAGAAAAAAGGATCTTTACGACATTTTGCGAGTATTTAAGGAAACTGATGAAGATAATCTGCCCACCTACGTAATAAAGGACCTCAATGTGATTCCAAGCATTAGTTTTGACCACGTTGAAGCCAGTGCTCTCCTGAAGGACATTCTTATATTGAAGTCCAGTGTTACAGAAATTCGCTCTAAGCTGGAAATTTCAGAGCAGACAGTTGACCAGTTGAGAAAGGAAATATGTGATTTGCGGAGTAAAACGTTTTCACAATCACCTAGTCTGCAAAACGTTAACCTACATCGAGGCGTCACTCGACAACAAATATCGCCACTCTGCAGTTCAGCGACAATATCGCCTACTGAGTCACCGCGGGGTCAAAACCACGTAACTCGACCTGCACCTGACGTCTCGCCATCGTCACAGCCTATGACGTCCACTCCGACTGATACTATACGACCACCTACAACACGGCATCAGAAGAAGTCATACGCACAGGTTTCGAAAACGTCTCAAACTGTTATGAAAACACAGAGACAGATTGTGGATGTACAGCGTACTGTACCCCGTGCTGTTCAGGATGACAATGGGTTCACCCTTGTAAAAAAGAAGAGCCGTCAGCCTCGGCAGACCCGCAATCATCGCGGCACAGCTATTGCTACGACCTTTACACTACGGGTCGTAGCACCGACCGTTAAAATATACCTTTCTCGATTGGACAAAGAGACAAAAGGGGAAGATATCCTGCGTTACGTCCGGGAGAGACTGAAGGGCCGGTGTGAGGAGCAAATCTCACTGAGTTTGATGCGGTTGGAGCAGAGTAAGGTCACGGACTTTAAGTCTTATACCCTTCAGGTCCCAGCAGCTCAATCCAAGATATTCCTGACACCGGACTTTTGGCCTGCAGGGGTGGTATACCGGTTGTTCAGGGAGAGGAAGCAGAATCAACCTGTTTTGTAGTGTCACGGAAATATTTTTTTTTTATATATATATATTTTAGATTAAGGTATTTATATTCTATGGGTCCGTACATTTATTTAAATTTACTTATTATGTCTGTTACCTGAAATAAAGATTTATTATTATTATTATTATAGTCGCAATTACCCGTGCAAAGCCGGGCCGGGCCGCTAGGCCGGTATTTTGTTTAAAATATTAGTGATTCTTAAACTACTCATCAGATGAAAATAATAAAAAAAAACACTTAACTATCACATATTATGTTGTTTCGAGAACAAAACTTATCCGGGTACAAGCTGTACCTAAGAATAATTATAAATACGCTTGTAAAACATGACCTCTTGTTCACATTCCTATACAAACACATTAACCTACCTCATACACATTCAGCTTCATTTTCAATTCACATACTTCCATACACATAAAAATACTACACATAAAACATATTACTATAAACAATGATGAACTTGGTCCAGTTAATACATAAGTATTTTCTTAATATTATTATCACGTTCATTTACCTTTGTCAATAGCATAATGCATACCAAACCTTTTTAATTATCACTATCTCGCTTTTCATTAATTCGTTTCTAAGCAGATGTTAAATTTTTTGATGCCGAAACTCAGGTGAACATAATAGTGAACAATTACTGGGCATCAGGATCCGTCGCGGTAGCATCACTATATTAAGTGGGAGAAGAATGAGAAGATATATAATGAGATCGCTATGGTGCACATTTTGTAAGTAAGCTAGTAAGGTAGTTTAGTTGTTCTTTTTAGAAACGCTAGCGGCGACGACCCAGGTTTTATTGCGGTGCTCCCTGCTAGACAACAGATGAGACAATGGCGACCGAGCATAGGTGGTTTAACCTAACACCCAGTATTGCGACCATCCGGAAGAGGCTACAGCAGCTCGGGGAACCAAATATTCCCCAAAAGGCCTGGTGCAGAAGGCAACGGGAAACCACTGCACTATTCTCCCAAGAAATCTAATATGAAATGAGTGCACAAAGAGATAATAAGGCATGCAATCCAGCCACCACCCGGCGCCATGACGATTCCAGGTCACGTGGTATAAAGTATGCTACTGGCCATGCGGGGGTGACTCGCCAGGCACAAAGTGGACCAAATGCTGCTGGTGACAGTATGATGCCATTAGCGAGCCAACGATCGCTGCAGAAGATGGTTGCGCTTGCAACGTGGAATGTCCATGGC
The DNA here is from genome assembly GCA_963854805.1 of Plagodis dolabraria. Classification (NCBI taxonomy): domain Eukaryota; kingdom Metazoa; phylum Arthropoda; class Insecta; order Lepidoptera; family Geometridae; genus Plagodis; species Plagodis dolabraria. The sequence goes on from OY978440.1 coordinate 4,920,083, forward strand.
ATAATTCAAGTGGTAATGAAAGATAAGACCGACAAAGAACAACAAGCCTACAAGTTGGACATTTTGGGCCTAAGCGAATTTCACATGAGAGGCACAGGTTTCTACAAAACGAACAGAGAGCTCACTGTGTACTTTTTTTGCCCTGACAACGAGAGTAGCCGAAGCGTAACATTTGACATCGATAAATGTGTTCTGGGATAAAACCCTATTAGCGACCGTATAATTGCTATGAAACTCAACCTAAGCCATGTCGTATGAACATCAAGCAGGTGTATGTACCTACAAGCACTTCGAGCGAGGCGGATATCGAAGAGTTTTACATTCAGATAGAAGACACTTATAACTCGTTATCTAAGAGAGAAGTGAATATCCTCATAGGAGACCTAAATGCTAAAGTTGGGTGGACAGAGAATGAAAACCACATGAGAGATATTGTTAGACGTTTTGGACTAGGCGTTGAGAAATGTGCGAAAATTTTAATATATGAACTACTTACTAAGATATGTGGTCAACACAGCAAGATAGCGTGGTGACCAGCCTGCCTGCCTCAGAATCACTTATACTACGATCATTGTGACTTTGAAATGTTTATGTTTTTACACATTTATCATAGACCCTCAAAGTCACTTTGATTGTGGTTGATTGAAGTCATTAAGATTTAAATCCTAAACCAAGCTGAAACGTGTAACATGTAACAATAGATTTATACTGTACCAATAGTATATTAGGTACTAACTACGTTCTAAGTGAGATCGATTAAGTATATGAATTCATAAAATTAATTAAAATTTATCTTAAAATTTTCAATGTTAAATCTCTGTATATCATTTTAGTACAGAATAAGGGATAAATCATCTTAGAAATACTTTGGAAATGTTAATTACTCTAAAATGTAAATTAGCTTGGTAAACAATAAAGAGTTTTTGTATTGTATTGTATTGTATTGTAAATCAGGTGAATCACTGAAATAGCTCTAACTATAGTTTTTTTTCTATATATAAAAAATATTTATCACGTTGTTTGTCCGCGATGGACTCCTAAACTACTTAACTGATTTTAAGTTTAATTTACACACCGTATGCAATTTGATCCAAATTGAAAGATAAGATAGTTTATATCTCAATTTATAGTCGCAATTACCCGTGCAAAGCAGGGGCGGGCCGCTAGCCTGGTATTTTGTTTAAAATATTAGTGATACAAAAACTACTCATTAGATGAAAATAATAAAAAAAACACTAAACTATCACATATATTGTTTCGAGGATAAAACTTATCCGGGTATAAGCTGTACCTAAGAATAATTATATATACGGATGTAAAACATGACCTCTTGTTCACATTTCTATCCAATCACATTAACCTACCTCATACACATTCAGCCTCATACACACTTCCATCACATAAAAATACTACACATAACACATATTACTATGAATGATGAACTTTGCCCACTCAATACATTCGTTATTTTTTTTATATGCAGTTTTTTTAATATCACGTTCATTTACCTTTGTCAATAATTTAGAATACGAAACCTTTTTAATGATCACTCTCTCGCTTTTCATTAATTCGTTGCTAAGAAAATGTTTAAATTGTTGATGTTGAAACTCAGGTGAACATAATAGTGTAAAAATACAAGGCATCAGGATCCGTCGCGGTAGGATCACTTTATAATAAATGGGAGAAGATATATAATGAGATCGCTAGGGTGCACATTTTGTAAGTAGAATTAAGACAATAGCGTTTTACGATCAGTGACTCATGTTCCTAACTTTATAATTCTTACAGAACGCTGTGCAAGTGAAATTTGATTTATGTGTAATATGAGACCAATTTAATAATCTGTAGAAATAGTTCGACCCACAATCAAGTTTGCAAGATAGCGTCTACACAACTCTGCGTTCCTGCCTCGAATTCACTAACACTACCACCATACTGTCTTTATAATATTTATGTTATGAATAAGTCATATAGATTATATGGTCAGTACGGTGGTGGTTCAATTACGAAAAAAGTGCCGCTAGTATTTAAGGAAATGCTATCTGAAGTGTTAGTGATGTTAAGAAACACCTGCTATGCGCATGTAAAATATTGTATTCAGTTTAAAAAGTTACGGGAATGGATGATTTGTATTCGGTTATTTTTTTTTTGTTGGTGTTAGATTTGCACAACTGTTTTCCATTATGGCGCGGGGTTTAAGTTGCATCTGTTATTTAGATTAAATATATTGCTGTTTTTAACAAAGACTTTGACTAAAATTTTGCATCGCGAATCGATTTTATCAAAAACATACGATTATGAGTCGTACAAGGCGTCCAAAGGCGGTCGAGATGTGATAAAAGATTTGCCTCGCTCTAGTAGACCATCAACGTGTACAAGGGAAGTTAGTGTGGAAAAGCAATAGTGATATAAATTTTCATTAAAGTTTGAGAGAGATAGCCGCGTAACTTTTTGTATCAGGAACCATTTTCTTTCAGTATAATTCGCGAAGAGAATTGTAATGACATGACAAAATACATGTAAATATTTCATATTATTGTGAATATACTGCTCATAACATTTTTTTTATATGCCTGATAGGTTAGCCTTTGATCACTATCTCACTTGATGGTAAGTGATGATGTGGTCGAGGATGTTGTTCAGACTAACCTAGAGTTACTGGCTCTCAAGGACAGTTGCCGGAACACACCGTTAGGTGCTTGGCGACAGATTTTCAACTTGAGGGTGGTAGCTAGCCAGGCGGGCATTTGCAAAGTGCCCTACCACCATGCAAATGCCTAGTAACATACGATCATGCTAAGAGATGGTATATATATAATGATGGTATATATATGCTAAGAGATAGTATATTTGTTTTTGTGTGTACTTCGAATATATTTCATATTTATTCGTAGGTTGTGTAACATACTGTTAAGATTTAGAACATTTAAAGCATCAATAAACTTTAAGATTTTATATTGTCGGTGCTATCCAATATTTAATGAACCATAGTTCTTACAAATATTGCAAGAGAGATTTTATTATACTCGTATGGATATTGTTACATTGTTTTTTAGTTTTTTTGAGAATGTCGCCAGAACGTAGTAAACATAATCGTATTTAAACTGTTTTATTCATCATATTATATCATCTTAAACAAACATAAAATAAGTTATTTTGTAATCATAGATATATAGTAATAAAACTATTTTACTAACTATTTGCAATTCAACGGGGCAATGCTGCCAGCATGCTGGGCACGCTGCCAACTGGGAGTGGGCTGGAGCATTTGGACTGCCTATGAGTCTGCTATGACTTATAGGTTGTCTAAATGCTTTTATTGTAGTAGCTGTAGTGTTGTATATAGTTCATAGTATTTTGTTTAAATTTATATTATAACATATCTTTTATGTAGTGAGTATAATATTCAGACCCGAAGGCTGAAGTGAACCTAGCATTCTGTATTAATGTTTTATTCATGTTTTGTGAACTCGAATGAGTAAAATTGTTTGAGTGATTCAATGAAGGTGTATGAATATAAGCGTGATTAAAAAATAAAAATACAATTCTACAAACGTACACAATGAACTTTGAAAGACTTCTGAGAGTAGACGAAATGAAGAGATACAAAAATATACTTGCAATATTACTTAAGCTTCGCATGTTATGCGTATTCGAGCACCAACGTCAAACATTTTCACGTATATTTTTTTCCATTTATATAACCAACAAATGAGTACCAATTCAATTTTCTCAGTCTTCGATCCTTTTGAGTCAGATTTTCTGAGATATGATACAGCGACTTATATTTGTGGTGTTCTGTTTCACATCATTAAACAGTAGACATTATTGTACTTACTTCTTAAATGTGTTCTCAATAAGTGTATTTATATTCTGAAAAGAATTATATAGGTCTTGATAGTGTTAATTAACTCTGGATAATGGATGCATTTTTCTTATAATCACGTACATAATCAGGACGTGCAGTCAAAACAACAGATACCTACGAGTATATTTTAATTTATATAATTTTCAAAATTTGTAAATGTATTTCAAAATTGTATGATGGGTCATCTACGAGTATATAATTTTTGATTGTTGTTTTTATGGAGGATTTTTTCAAAATATGTCCTTAATTGTGTGCAACACTCGACTTAGTCTCTATACAAAAGCCGCGTTCCAACTACCTATTACACGACACTACACAAATTGATCTTGTTTTTGTACAAGCGTGAATGTGTGCGTGAAGTCTAAGGTTGTCACCGTATGAATAATTGTTGTACTTACCTATCTAATAATCTTTTGATACTATTATTAGTCGTATTGGATTTCGTAAATTATGCGTATCTACTTACCTAGCTGCAGAAACATTTACAAGCACAACTATCGAAATCCATGTAAGACTCAGGAATATGCAACACCCAGACGAGTAGGAAACATTACTTACTTCACATTTCACTGTATTACTATACAAGAATAGATACCTACACTCCACTATACAAAACATATCATTCCATGTTTACATTTTATACAAGTAATGATAATAAATACAGTCACAATAATAATTTATGTTCTTCTCGTTTAATAAACAATCACGAAATCTGTCGTGTGTCTTCCAAGGCGAAGGTCTACCAACAAATCAACCAACAAGCGACATGACTGCATTAGCGGCATTCGTGCAAAGAAACGTGAACCTATGCTGCCCAAACCTATACCAACCGGTTAACATAGGTACATAAAAACGTACAAATAGACGATCACACAATTGTAGAACCTTCTTCTTTTTGAAGTCGGCTAAAACTTGCAAAGTACTCTCTATGGATTCAATAATAAAGAAAAACTATTTCCATTTACCTGTTTCGCTGCGAATGAAGTCTGATATCCACTGACAAGTGTGCGAGTGAAACAGTTGCGAAAATGTATGCAAACTAAAATCTTCTAAAACAATTATTATTTGAATAGCGGTTGGAAAAAAATACTAAGATACACGTTGCAGTACGCGTATGGCACCGGGCACGTCCCGAGCTTACGTAAGCGCAGCGACAGCTCAGACTCGGTGGCGGGGTGAGGTAGGCTGGATTGGGTGAGGGATGAGGAGTGTCTATACTATAGTGTTAGGTATACTATATATAACCGTTAATATTACCACGCATGTTGCATACATGATTGTTATATTTATACTTATTTTCACAATACTTTAAATGTATAATAAGTAACTTTGATTTATTCCCGCCTATCAATTAATCCCAAGAAAATTAGATATTGTATTGACTAAGTTTTACGTCAGCCAACCAGATGTATCGGCCAATCACAGCGCATTTCCTTTTAATGACGTACTCGGGTGATACGTGTGGAACGACAAGCAGTCTTGGTTGAGCGCTCGACGAGGAAACAAGTGTACAATATTCTATGTGAAAGTGTAATAAATAGTGCAATTGGTGTAACGTGACGCTGTTTAATTCCCACTGACCTACAAACCCTTACAATAGGTAGTATTACTATAATATGTTCTATGATAAGCAGTCAATAAAGCGTTTTTCTGCTTGGAAGATATTGTAAATGCCTGAATAATAATAATTCTGGCAGCAGCAACTACAGATAACTTTAACGTTTCCAAGTACCTTCTGCGTAGTGCATCATTTAAATTTCCGTTTATTGTGCAGTTGTCTGATAAGGCACCTCACAATTTATGATAAATTCTTACTGTCAAAAATTAAAACAAAAAATGTGTCGCTACTACTGTAAAAAATCCTGTTTCATTTATAGAACCTCAATCAAAACAAAAAATAAGCTTTATAGAGACTGGACTGCTTAATAATTGTATAATGTATACCATTAGAACGATATTGAAAAGCATATGTTATATACTTACAACATAACTTTTCATACTTGTTTTAGTGGTGTTATTGTAGAAACAGGAAAATTCAGGAGTGTAAAATGGGAAGAAGACAGTAAGTAAAATCTTCCCTTAGCTATATCAATACTTTGCTACCTATATTTTATTTATTTTATATTAAATTTCTTTCTGGTATTGTTGACAAATAAAAGGTCTTTAATATATAAATTATTCAACTATATCTACTTATGACCTAAAAATGTTACACTTAAAAATTGTGAGCTGGTATTGTTATACAATAAACTAAAAATAATTTGGTTCATTTTAATTTTTGAGGCACAGATTAAGAGAAAATTCTGGTGACTCTCACTCCAGATCGTTCCTGGTGCAGAGGATGGCCATTCAGCGCGGGAACGCTGCAAGTACTTTGGGCACTGAATAACTATAATTTTTCTGTTAATTCGTGTTCTTAAGCATAAGACATTTGAACCACTATTATTATTAATTTAAAGTTAAACTCTTTGAGCCACTCAGATGTTTTGAGAAAAATACATTGTAAGTTATTTTACTTTAGTTTTAATGTGTATTATCTCCCTATGCAATACAATACAATGTAGATGAGATAAAAAAATATGTGTATTGTATAGATTTCACATGACTATGAAAATAAACTGAACTATTGATACCAAAGCCTTTGTGGGTAAATAAATAAATAAATAGTGACATAGGTAAGTTAAGATCACACCTATATGTCGAGGATGGTATGGTAAAAGGTGGATATTAATTCATCAACAACACTGCCGGGGATGGTGTAGAATCGATAATGGAATGTGTTCCACTCATGTTTAATTTTCACATACAAAAAATCAGTATAACAATTTTCTAAGCGCGACGCGTTGCCTTTTACGATAGCGAGAACCGCAGTTTACTCCATTCTCACACGTACGAACGCTACCCGATGTCAATTAGGGCAAAACAGCTGTTGTCTTACCGGCCAATCTAGCTAGATCGCCGAATGCTTTGCATAATCGCCAATCGATTAAACTCTTCTAAATGATAAAAAAAATTTACTTACCTAAATTCTTTTTAATTTCAAGTTTACGTAGGTACGTACTGTATTGCAGCTACTTAGGTATGTGTTAACGTATTGTGTTAAACTGCTACCGAGTCGCGCGTTCTTTTGTCGCAAGCCGCCAAAGACCGGCTAGGCGAATAGTTACACAAAACAGCTGTCTATTGTGCCTAATATAGTAGATCATTGACTTCGCGTAGCAATCGTGCGTCGTGCGTGTGCGTGAATAGAGTAGATACACAGTGTCCGTAGACCGCGGTTATCCTTACTATTTATTCCAACAACGCCAACGTGCCTCAGCTTAAGCAATAGTACAGAGTTTTTGTGTATGTGAAAATTAAACATGAGTGGAACACATTCCGTTATCGATTCTGCACCATCCAACTTTATAATAAGAGTTCGTCAATGCAAGTGATATATAAATAATATATATATATATATATAAGGTGGATATTAGAAATTTTTAAACTCTTATTATAAACTCTTTCGTTATATTTACATTTCACCTATATATATATAAATATATATATATATATATAATATGTATGCAAGTGATAATAAAAGTGAGTGTCACTGTACAGTTGGACGAAGAAACATCGGTAAACCAATTCAGACTGAATGAATCTGAAATAACATCAATCTGATGATATTTAAAATAAAGCCAGTGTTGTACCATTAACAGCAAGACGTGTTTCAATATTGTCATCTGTGGGAAACAGGCGTGACTTGTAAATGTTTTCTTTTGTATTTTAGTAAATGCTGAGATTGCAGATCTTCGTTAGGATAGGGAAGCATTCATGCTACTTATGGCTTGTGAAGCACCTGTGTATAATTTGCCAATGATAGTTTGGTATTTACCGTTGGCGATTTATAAACATTGCTTTATAATGCCCACACAACGCTCTGCAGTTGGAAATTAATTAGTGAGTGCTTAGAGATGACCCTAATGCTGAGTAACATTTATCGACCCACTTTCAAGCTGATAAAGAAATATCATGAAGCCAATCAAGAAAAAAATCTCATATATTTACCACAACCAAAGTCACTATGACAAATGAATTATTATACATACACCTTATATATTTTTTTGAGTGATTTGTTTTACTTTTAAACTACCAAAAGCAACTGCGTAAAGCCAACTTAAATTGGTGGTTGTATTTTTAATTGCTAATGCTTTTATACTTTGAAGCGCTCGTAGCAAAGTTTGCTATGCCATTCTGAATCGATCAGCAAAGTTAAGCAACGTCCACCGCGGTCAGGAGTTGGATGGGTGACCGCTGGTGACATTACTACTGAGCGCTTCCGTGCTTCGGAGGGCACGTTAAGCCGTCGGTCCCGGTTGTTGTCTTAGGATAGCAGTCGTTACAGCATGGTGGTAGGACACTTTGCGAATGTCCGCCTGACTAGCTACCACCTTCAAGTTGAAAATCTGTCGCCAAGCACCTAACGGTGAGTTCCGGCAGCTGTCCTTGAGAGCCAGTAACTCTAGGTTAGCCTGAACAACATCCTCGACCACATCATCACTTACCATCAGGTGAGATAGTGGTCAAAGGCAAACCCATCAGGCATAAAAAAAAACCTTATTATTTTAAGGTTAAAGAAATTGTCATGATCATTACTGTTTATTTTGTTTAATGAAACCTTTGTTTGGATCAATATTAATTAGTATCTGAGATTTAATTAAAACATTCTGAGTTTGACAGTTGTCATCAAAAAAAGGCTTCTAATGAGGTATGTCACTTTTTAAAGATACTATTATTATCGTATTGTCGTCAGGGACATACACATCCATAATTGCCTGTCCAGTGATTGTGGTGGTATGCGGGTATACGACCCCGACGTCCTAGTTGCTACTAGACTTACCATACCCTTCCAAGGTAGTAGTATCCTACATATATACCTATTTCCTACCCAAATTCATGGATATCCTTTCCTTGTCACCAATCCTTTCTATTTCCCTTTTCCTTCCCTTTCCGCCAATCCAGGATCTGCCGTACCTATGGATGCGTAGTTAGGGGCGTGTCTAGTCTCAATCGTCTTCTCTGGGTGAGACTAAAAGTTGGGCTTACGCGACTTTTTGTAGTGGGTGTCTATGCAGCAACGGACATGGGTTCGAAAAAGTCTCCAAAAGCTCAAAAAGAAAGAGAGGAGTTTTGGGACAGTATGCACGATATTTAAAAAATGTTTACAGATAATGAGAAGATTGTATTGTTAGGATATTTTAATAGATGGGTAGGAATAAAGCGAGATGGAACGGAAAGGGTTTTTGTTGCTTTTGGGGATGAACGAGTGAATGAGAATGGACTAAGTTTGCTAGATTTATGTCTGGGATTGAGTCTCTGCTTGACAAATATAATGTTTGAACATAAAAAGGTCCATTTACATAAAAGGGAAGAAGGTGTTTTAAGAAGTATGATTGACTTTGTGATTGTGGATGAAAGACTGAGGATGAAAGTATCAGACACTCGGGCGTACCGTGGAGTCAGCATCGATACAGACCACTACCTGGTGCTAACACGTGTTAGTGGCCATTATAATCAATGGCGACACCGAGTGCGTGCACCTATAAGTGCAAATTGTTTGGAACTAGTGAAAGTTGAAAATTCGCAAGAGAAGGATGTAAAAATGTGTAAGTTAATAAGCTGCAAGAAAGGCTTGATATTTTGGAAGAGATAAGTGACATTAGAGAAATTTGGATGAAATGTAAGGAAGTGGTAGACATTGCCATCAATGTGTGTGGAATTTCTAAAAGGCGAAAAGGAAAAATGCAAAAGAACATGTGGATGGATCAAGAAGTGCAAAAGGCTGTGGACGAAAAGAAAAAAGCATGGTTGGATGGGTTATCAACCAAAGCTAACCAAAAAGTACAAAAGGCAACGCATGATAATATACGTAAAGCAAGAAAGGATTATATCAGATTCAAAGAGATCGTTAAAAAAGTTGCTGAAGATGCTGTTAGCTGGGCGAGGCATAGTATCTAGTCTATTGCATCGCCTTTTTAATATATATTGGGGGAGCGGCTGAGTATCAGATGACTGGAAAGGCTTTGATTGTGCCACTATATAAAGGAAAAGGCTCACAACAAGACTACAACAATAACCCCGGAATCAGCCTCCTCAGCGTCGTCGGTAAACTATATGCGAAAGCATTAATTGAACGGGTGATAAAAGTAACAAATGAGAAAAATGTGATGCACAAGCAGGGTTTAGAAAAAGAATGGGATGTGCGGATCAGGTCTTTTCTTTTTGATGCATTGCCGAAAAATGCTTGGTGAAAAGCTAAAAATCAATTGCCAAATTGTTGAATAGTGGTGAAAATGTTAGTTGCAAGCGCTGAAATCCCTCTATGAGGATTCCAGCGCATACACTGATTGGATTAACATTGAAAACGGTGTTAGGCAAGGATGTGAAACGTCCCCCCGACGGTTCCCGCCTTGTCGTGGCGGTGGGGCTTAGTAGCCGTGGCTTGGTCACCCACGGTGAAGCGAAGAGGAACCAGGGGCCGTGCCGACTTGGGACATCGGCCGGCCCCGGAGGGGCCGCTCCACTGGGCTTTGCCTCTAAGTCCAGTATGGAGCGGCAAGGGGGGGTAGGCTGCGGTGCTGTCTGGACAGCACCGCATCTGACGGGGAGGGGCCACGGCGGGAGAGGAGTGCCGGTATTACGGTGCGCCGCTCTCCCTACCTTCCGTGGCCACGGCGGGGCCGCCACCGTTCGATGGCGGACGCGGAGGGGCCGCAGGGGAAGAGGAGTGTCGGTATAGCGAGGCGCCGCTCTCCCTATCCTCTGCGGCCGAAGTAGCAGGCGACGGGGCTACTTATCTGACCCGTCGCAGGGGGACCTCGGGCGTCAGAAGCGGGGGTTGTCTGACGCCCATTTGCGGGCTTGGTCCCCGGGTGGTAGCGACGTGCCATGTGTTCTGGTGCGTCGTGAGGGGAAGCACCCCAGGAGGGGTCCGGCAACGGACAACCGTGGCGGGTTCGTGGTCGAGAGCTAAAGCGTCCCTGCGGCCCGCCGAGAAGCGGTAGAGTTGGAACACCGTGTGTTATTTAGTCGGTAGGGGCACTTGCTGCTGTGGGAGTAGTTGGTGTCGAGCCCGACATATCCCGGCCACTTTCCCCGACGGTGGACGGGAATGCGTAAATGCATTTTTCACACGTAAATAAAAAAAAAAAAAAAAAAAAAAAAAAAAACGATGTGAAACCTCACCTTGGCAGTTCAACTTACTCATGGATGATTGTATGACAAACCTGAAACACAGTGAATGTTGAATAAGAACGGACGAGTTACCTACTCATAAAATGTCTTCTCTACGCTGATGACCAAGTGATACTTGCGTCTTCAGTAAAAGAGTTGCAGGAGATGGTAAATATTATGCACGAGGCTTTAAAAAGAAAGGGAATGATAATAAACGTAAATAAGACGAAAGCTTATGGTGTTTGAACGAGTTGATAGAGTGACCGATTGCAATATTGTGATTGAAGGTGAAAAAGTGGAACAAGTGAATGAGTTTGTATACTTGGGATCTATGTTTACAAAACACGGAGAGTGGGAAAGTGATATAAAAAGAAGAGTGACTGTTGGAGATATGGTGAACGCATTGCACGCATTTATGAACAGTCAGATGGTGTCTAAGAAGGCTCGTCTGGCTGTTCATGGAAGAGTGTTGGTTCCGACACTAATGTATGGTAGTGAAAGTTGGGTATGGCAGAAAAGGCATGAAAGTAGAATAAATGCAGTGGAGATGAGAGCATTGAGAAGCATGATTGGAGTCAAACGGAGTGACAGGATAAGTAATAGTGTGATAAGGGAACGATGTGGTGTGAATTAGAATGTGGTGACAAAAATCGAGAAAGGTGGTTTGGACATGTAGAGAGAATGAATGAAATGAGAATGACTAAACAGGTATACATGGGACAAGTAAACAGAAGTATTGGAAGGCACTAAGCGAAAGTTTCGAAAGCAGATTGAAGACATTCTGAAAAAAGACCAGGTCAGGAGTACTGAGGCATGACTTTTATTATTGTATCCGTACATTTATATTAAATTGTGTTTTTATATTGTGCAGCTTTAATAAAAAAATAACAACTTGACAATATAACTTAAGTTAAAATTTCATTTGATTTATATAATTAGTCGTCTTATTACATACACTAATTCATAATATTAAGTATTTGCATATATTTTCAACACATCGCTGCTTTTTTAGCATACCTGACTAGATTGACAAAGCCTTCATAATGTACCGTATCAGTCACATTGTCCACTGTTGAACTCAGCCTCACCATAAGGGGGGATTTTTAGTAAGGGCTATGTGGTGCTAATGATGTCACGTCGGCTTACCAGGAAATTTTGGCGGAATGGTCACGAGATATATATATTAGTGAATTTGTTAATTGTTTTTCTACAATTATTTTTTAATATTATTTTAAGATTTCCGTAAAGCAACGCATGAAACTTTGAACTGTCTTAGTATGTCAACATATACAAAAGTAATGTCTTAGATGACTTAAATGTAAAAAAAACCATATTTGTATGTGGTGATTTTAATGTAGATATTTTATTGAAATCTAAAAATAAGACTGATCTTATTTCATTGTTTAAGTCATTTAATTTGAAATTTCTATTCTGTGAGCCCACTAGAATAACAGATACTTCAGCTACCTGTATAGACAATATATACTCGAACTGTAAGACTAAACAAAAGTCAATAATGAAGGGTGTTAGATCTGATCATGAGGGCCTGGCAATTAGATTTGATGGAAGCAGAGAAACAGCAAGGTATGAAATTGAACATAGGCCGTTAACAACCAGTAGGCTAGAAATACTCAGTACCAATATAGAAGCTAAGCTTGCCATTACAAGTTTTTCTCATAGTGACCCGAATGACATTTATAATAGTTTATTCTCTCTAGTAAATACTGAGTTTCAAAAAGTTTGTCCAAAAATAAAGAAACAAGTAAATGGAAAGTTGAAGTTCGGTGATTGGGCAACTACAGGTATTCGAAAAAGTAGAGATTATTTGTATGATCTGTATCGCAGGAAGAATTTGACATCCTGCAAGCAGTTTCGTTATTATGTGAGGAACTATTCAAAAATGTTTAAGTCTGTTTGCTTGTGTGCTAAATCTCTTTTTATTAGAAATAAAATTAGCAAGTCTCAAAATAAAATAAAAACCATTTGGAATACTATAAATACTGAGACCGGAAAAAATAAACCTAGAGATTCTACATATGTCTTAAATGTTGATAAAAATCAAATATCTGATACAATACAAGTGGCAAATATATTTGACAATTTTTTTTCTAACTTACCCCTAGAAGTCACTAAGTCATTGGATGCATGTCCCGATGTAGCAGAAACTCTGCTAATACATAATTTTCCCTGCAAATCGCCGGATTTTTCTTTCAGACACACAACAATATTTGAAATTATAAAGACATTTAAAAATTTAAATATTAAGAGCACCGAAGACTTGTGGGGTATGTCAGTTAAAGTGGCAGAGTCTATAATTTGCATTATTGCACCATATTTAAAAACAATATTCAATCTTTGTATTGATAAAGGAAACTTCCCCGACTTAATGAAACAAAGTAAAATCACTCCAATTTTGAAGTCGGGGGCTACATCTGACCCTTGCAATTACAGACCTATTTCTATCTTACCTGTTCTGAGTAAAGTATTCGAAAAAATTATGCTCAAACAACTTCTATCCCATTTGAATGAGCATAATATATTGAATGAGAATCAGTTTGGTTTCACAAAGAGCAGATCCACAACAGATGCAGGTGCTCAATTGATGTCACATATACTTGAAGCCTGGGAGAGTTCACAGGATGCTATTGCCGTATTCTGTGACCTCTCTAAGGCATTTGACTGTGTAGAGCACCGCACTCTGATTCGAAAACTTTCACATTTTGGTATTCGTGGAAAAGCTATGGATCTTATAAAGTCATATCTGTCAGACAGGCTACAGAAGGTTAGAATAAATGGCAATACTTCTTCCGGGTCTTTGGTAAGAATAGGCGTACCGCAAGGATCAATTTTAGGACCTTTTCTGTTTCTAGCATATATAAATGATCTGCCTTGCATGGTTAAAAATTTCTGCGATATAGTTTTATTCGCAGATGATACCTCCCTAATTTTTAAAGTAGATAGGAGATGAATAAGAAGAACTTAATCATATAAATAATGTATTATCTATGATCTCTAAGTGGTTCGCGGCTAATAATCTTCTCTTAAATTCAAAAAAGACCAAATGTTTAAAGTTTTCTTTACCAAATGTTACTTATGTTGAACCAAACATTAAGCTTGGCCTAGAAAAACTCTCTTTTGACAGTCTTTCTGGGAATTAAAATGGATTCAACTTTACAGTGGAATCCACATATACATGATCTATCTGGAAGACTTAGTTCTGCTGCATATGCAGTTCGTAAGATAAGACAGCTAACAGACGTAGATACTGCAAGGCTCGTTTATTTCGCGTACTTCCACAGTATTATGTCTTATGGTATATTGCTGTGGGAAGCTGCTGCTGAGATGGAGACAATCTTTATCTTACAAAAGCGTGCAATTCGAGCCATATATGAAATGGATCCTAGGGAATCCCTGAGAGATATTTTTAAAGAAATTGATATTTTAACTTTACCAAGTCTGTATATATTTGAAAATATTATGTATGTTCGTAAAAATTTGAGCAAATTTAAATCAAACAGTGACACTCACGATTATAACACTAGGAATAAAGATAAAATAGCGGTGCCAGGTTTTAGATTAGCAAAGACAAATAAAAGGTCCTTCTTAGGAAATGGTGTGCGGTTTTATAATAAATTGCCCAAACATATTACAACGCTCACAGAAAGAAAATTCAAGTTGCATGTGAAGAATATTTTGATAAAGAAATCTTACTACACAGTTTGTGATTACTTCAACGACAAAAATGCTTGGACTGGTTCGCCTCTGCCAAGCTAGCGCCTAACACCTACGTAATGTAAATTAAGTATTGTAATAATTTTACTATATAGTATGTACTTAACACATTTTTAAAAAACGTTTAAAAGAATGGCCCCGAGTTTCTTGCCCGTTCTTCTCGCAGTGGCTCTATAATTTTTGTTTGCTGAACGTGGCAGTATAATGTAGTATATTTCAATATTAAAATTTGTAATTGATCTTCATAAGAGCGTCGTAGACGCCTAAGTTGAATAAATGATTTTGATTTTGACTTTGACTTGACTTTACAATATTTGTTTTGACTTTAAATATTACATAGATATATAAAAAAATAACTCTATTCTTGGAGATAAATTTGATATTTATTTAAGAAGTGTTGATATGACTAAAAGGCAACCACGTTAAAAAAATATGTATTCACTTAATTGAATAAATATATATATTATGTTTATGTAAAAATAAATATTAAAAAAAATATGTGCGGTTTAAGTTTTATTTACTCATATTTGATAAGTAAATAAAACTTAAACTGCACATATTTTTTAAGAAACTGTATTCAAACATGGTGTTAATATGCTCTGAAACCAGATTAGTTCGTGGCCCAAGCTAAAGCGAGTTGACAAAATAAAACGCTTTGGTAAAATAATTAATTAATTCTAAGCTCTGTCGGGATATGAAGTGAAGTGAGGTGAGGTGAGGTGAGATAAGGTAAGGAAAGACTAGCGTAATATGGTATGCATTCGTAGAAATACATACAAAACACATTCTATATTCCTATATTTAAGTATTTCTTAATATTTTATGCGGCTATTGTGTCCATGTTTTGAAGTGAAATGCAGTTAAGATAAGAATTTTTTAAATAGTTCATATATGATTACGAATAAGAAAACAAAAGTGGAAAGAGAAGGTCTTGGCGAATAAATTTAGTCTGGATTGATGATGCTGACAAATATGCTTAAATTTCAGTAGCAATCGCTACGTGCGTTTGAAAATATAATATGGGCATAGGAAAAATTATGCAAAAATTGTCTCTATATTTATACTGTGTGAGAAGTCGTCAACATCGCAGGTATTGTAGTGGAGCAAAAATAACGTGCTGCTAATGGTTTTTGAAGCTATTGTGTGTGGTTTATTCATGACAATGGCTTTAATTTATCATGAGTAAAATCATACACCAAGCTTTTAAATGTGTACACATCACTTTGCGAAACATTTGAATTGAAAAATAGAATATTTTTTAGTAGTTAGTTAGTGTAGGTTTCATCGATACACCATCGAGCTAACAAGGAAACATCGTGAAGAGTCTGCCTAAGAACCTCATTTAACTCCAAGTATCACTGTCAGAGTGATTTTGAGTAACTTATGTAAGATACCTAAAACATAGTCATTCACAATCACTTTGATGGCGTTATTTATAACGGGTTATAATAACAAAAACTACTGTCACATGTTGTCTACTACTTTTTTATTTCTATTTATTTATTTATTAAGATGCACAATACAAATGACAATCACCAACTAAGTGTACAATATGTATAGATATAAATATATTTAGTTTTGAACTTAAACATATGTTCATTCAGCAAAAAGAAAAAGTATCGAACGGGCACTTTTGTAATCCAATAAAATAAGGAGTTATTATATATTTACAAAAAGGTAATTTATAAACCTGTTAGTTAATATAATGATGCTTATGTGGGCACGAGTGCACGAGCAAGCAAACAAGCCAATCGATATGCTACAAACTATACGAGTAGACATATTTTCATTTTCTTTGTTAATAATAATTATAATTATCCACATAGCTAGAAGCAAACAGCATCAATTCAACCCCCACGTACAAACATGCCCACTCACATCACTTATATATTATTATTGATAATTAACTAGGACCATACGTACAAGTTTCATCAGACGTTCCCGAACTTTCCGTTTTGGGATAGAAGATATCTTTCAAAATTTTTATATAACCGCTGAGTTAAGGAAACAAAATATCTAATTCTGCATAATTTTTTGATAATTCATTATATTGACGGAACATTCTAACTAGAGGGTTGAAGTACGAGTACTTCAACCCTCTAGTAGTCAAGATGTTGTTTGTGTAAACATTGAGAACAAATACATTAGTAGTGTAAGACCGTCGTTGGCTGTATTTTATATTCAGGGATATATTTGAAAGTAGATTAGGGGTGTCTGTAATAGAGTAACTTTATAGAGATAAATAAAATCAAAATACCTACGGCGCGACTCTAAAAACTGAGTCTTAGGCGTGGGCCAGATAGAAGAGACGTAAGACGGAGACGCGTCGAGGACGGGGCGGAGACGAGGCAGAGACGCGACTTTTTGAATTATACAGAAGAGACGCGTCGCGGACGCAACGCAGTCAGAGCGGGCGCGGGGTGGCATGCCGCCCGGCGGGCATGCCACCCCGCGCCCCGACCTCGCCCCCGCCGTGTCTCCGCCGCGTCTCTCCTGTGTGTTTCGAATAAGGCGGAGACGTAAAAGCGTCGCGCCCGCGCCCTGCCTCTTCAGTATGTTTTGCGTCGCGACGCTTCTATACATTTTGTATGAAAGAGACGCGGAAGAGACAAAGGTCCGCGCCCCGTCTCCGTCTTACGTCTCTTCTGTCTGGCTCACGCCTTAAATTTAGTCAGCCTCAACGCGTAATTGAGGTGCGATCGCCCCAGCATCTGACGATAATATAATATTTTTAGGCATTTTTTCTTTACTCTTTCTATATAATCCATGTGAATTTTGTAGACCAGATTGGCCTTCCGTATTCAAAAACACTTCTTACAAGTGTATAGTAGAGATAGAAAATACTACGAGACTTTTTAAAACCTTTTGCCGATCTGAGAAGTTGGTTGGCTTTATTTGTTATATGTTGGTAATTTAATGAGGACGGAATGATAGCTGTTCGTCAAAATGGATGCCTAAATCTTTAACTGTATGACCTATATTCAACACCGGTCCGTCGACAGTGTAATCATTAATGATTTTATTGCTTATTAGTAAACGCTCTAATGCAACTGGGCTCATTCAAGTTTTACTTCTGTCATCCACGATAAGCAAATCTATATTATCTACAAATATGATCTATTACCTACATTTAACTAGTGTCTTTAGTTGGTGAGGTATAAGTGACAAACCTAGGCGTGACTGCATGACTATTTTTATTTTTAAGCTTTCAGCCCCCACATTGCCGTCGTTTTGCACAATTTTAAATTACTGAATCGATAAATCCATTTTATCACCGAAACTCTTTCACGATAATCGGTTGCGAAATACGGCTTATTTTTTTTTTATACCAAGGTTAGCCTTTGACCTCCTGATTATGAGTGATCATGTGGTCGAAGATGGTGTTCAAGTTTACGTAGAGTTACTGGCTCTCAAGGACAGCCACCGGAACAACCGTTAGGTGCTTGGCGATAGATTTTCTACTTGAGGGTGGTAGCTTGCCAGGCAAGCATTCGCAAAATGCCCTACCACCAAGCTATAACGACTGCCATCCTAAGACAACACCGGGACCGACGGCTTAACGTGCCCTCTATTTTTCCGACAGGCAAACAAAAATATTTTTGCCCAAACAGAAACCGAGACGCATCGCGATTGCTCAGTCAATGATAATTTCTGTTATGGTTGAAGCTGCGTAAATAAATAATAATAATAATAGCTATAAATTTTAAATAAGTAGCATTCAATATTTTGTTTTCATTCAGGTTTTTTGTTAGATCTACCTATTTTTCTATAATTTGTAAATTATAGTATTGTACTTGGTCACATAAAACATGATAATTGGAAGAAGAGTTATACAATATAATTTTTTTAATATTTGAATTACACATAATATTACTTATACATTTACATATACATTTGTAACGGGTAGTTTTTATTATTTCGATATTTATAGGGGTTATTTATGGGACCATGATCAATGGTGTCCGTTAAATAGTGAAGATAATGGGAACAATATTATTTTAGTATCACGAAAACAATGGGCCTGTAGAATGATTTCGAAATCTTGTTACAATTTTTGCCAATGGCGTGAATTTCCTCTTTGAGGAAAGGAACTTATAAAAAACCCTGTACCTATCTGCAATTTTGCGCGGATATATTATTTTTAATTCAATTCTTACAAGTCATTTAAGATGCCACATATATATATACTAAACCACATATATACATACATATTTTTAAATCGTGGATATGCCTAAAGGGGAACCTCGTTAAAAAAAACGCGCCTATAACTCTACCCCATGGGTGGTGTGGAAAAGAGTTAGTATAGATGAAACTAGAAAAGTATTTGTTACTCGTAGATTAATTAAATAATAGTATAAAAACGAATAAAATTGAAACTTTAATGTACAAACTTTTTTAATTCTAAAATTCAAATCTCACATTTATGTTACTCTCAATCAAATTATTCTTGTGAACAATATAATACAATTAAATGATTTGGTGTTAAAATAAATGAAATAATTGAAGTAGTTATTTAAGTCATTGGCTAATTTTTTGGGGTAAGTTAACTTCTTCATAAATTTAGTAAGGGTCGTTTAATTTTTCACGATTTATTTAACTTGGTGAACGGCAGTGTTAAGGATCGTTTATTTTTTCACGATTTATTTAACTTGGTGAACGGCAGTGTTAACGGTCGTTTATTTTTTCACGATTTATTTAACTTGGTGAATGGCAGTGTTAAGGGTCGTTTATTTTTTCACGATTTATTTAACTTGGTGAATGGCAGTGTTAAAAGTCGTTTATTTTTTCACGATTTATTTAACTTGGTGAACGGCAGTGTTAAGGGTCGTTTATTTTTTCACGATTTATTTAACTTGGTGAACGGCAGTGTTAAGGGTCGGTTATTTCTTCACGATTTATTTAACTTGGTGGACGGCAGTGTTAAGGGCCGTTTATTTTTTCACGTTTTATTTAACTTGGTGAACGGCAGTGTTAAGGGTCGTTTATTTTTTCACGATTTATTTAACTTGGTGAACGGCAGAGTTAAAAGGCGTTTATTTTTTCACTATTTATTTAACTTGGTGAACGGCAGTGTTAAGGGTCGTTTATTTTTTCATGATGTATTAAACTTGGTGAACGGCAGTGTTAAAAGTCGTTTATTTTTTCACGATTTATTTAACTTGGTGAACGGCATTGTTAAGGGTCGTTTATTTTTTCACGATTTATTTAACTTGGTGAACGGCAGTGTTAAGGGTCGTTTATTTTTTCACGATTTATTTAACTTGGTGAACGGCAGTGTTAAGGGTCGTTTATTTTTTCAAGATTTATTTTACTTGGTGAACGGCAGTGTTAAGGGTCGTTTATTTTTTCACGATTTATTTAACTTGGTGAACGGCAGTGTTAAGGGTGGTTTATTTTTTCACGATTTATTTAACTTGGTGAACGGCAGTGTTAAGGGTCGTTTATTTTTTCACCATTTATTTAACTTGTTGAACGGCAGTGTTAAGGGTCGTTTTATTTTTCACGATTTATTTAACTTGGTGAACGGCAGTGTTAAGGGTCGTTTATTTTTTCACGATTTATTTAAATTGGTATACGATAGTGTTAAGGGATGTATATGTATGTATATATATATATATATATATTATGACTGATAGGTTAGTCTCTGACTACTATCTCACCTAATGGTAAGTGACGTGGTCGAAGATTTTGTTCAGGCTAACCTAGAATTACTGGTTCTCAAGGACAGCTGCCGGAACATAACGTTAGGTGCTTGGCAACAGATTTCCAACTTGGTAGCTAGCCAGGCGGGCATTCGCAAAATTCCCTACCACCATGCAATATATACGTATATATGAAAGTGTGTTTTAGTAAGTAGTTGTAAAATTTTCATGGATACCAATTCCTCGGGAGGTAAATAAACTTCACGTCTGTAATAGGTTCAGAAAAAGCAGGTTTTACAAAATGCGCATAAAACCATCTCACGCTATATGAGCGCTAATTTTTAACAATACCAGTTCTAGTAACAGATATGTTTTAAAGATTTCGCCGTCTACCGATTTACGGGTGCCATTAGTAACATATTTTTGATTTAGGATTGATGGGGCTGTCCGTTTTGTAATAAAGTTGTTTTTTTCTATACGAGGTACCATTGTGTGTCTCTCTGCAAATATTGTAACAGAATTGAAATGTTTGGTTTGGACTTAAAGTTTTTAACTAAGCGTGACTACCACGTTTCGGTCACATTTAAATTAAAGTTATATTTTTTTACTTTTTATTTTTAGGTAAGCCTTTGACACTGGTCATTGTATTTACAAATAAGAATGGTAAGTGAGGGTGTGTTTGAAGGTGTTAACATGGCTAACCTAGAATTACTAGATCTCAAGGACAGCTGCCGAAACACACCATAAGGTACTTGGCGACGGATTTTTTACTTGAAGGTGATAGCTAGCCAGACGGGCATTCGCAAAATGCCTTTCCCCCTTACCTAGGGTGTAATTCCAAAACTTTATTAAAATACATCCACAAAACCATTTTATGTTTATGTACCTTATCACATATATTTATCACAATTATTATTGTAAGCACTGCGAATGTGTTAGTTATACTTCAACAAATAACACAAATTATACATGCATATCGCCCTAGCGAATGTTTTTTTTTGTATACCCACATTTACAGCATAAAACATAGACAATACCATATACCACAATACCCAGGCCTACAAGGGTGTCTAATCGCATTTTTATAACATTTGAGTGAACTTTAACAACGATAACAAAATGCAATGTATATAATAGTTTTAATCCATTCGCTCAAACGTTTTAATGCGATTGGTCATTGCAATTGGCTACACATGTTACTAAAACTGATATCGTTAAAAAAACTATTCTTCTATAAGTATATATTAAAATAAGCCCCGCGCTGGCCCTCACGGCGTATGGGGAGCGTCCCCCGGGTGGCGGATGGGGGAGTGGCCGGTACTACAGCCTGGCTAGGTACCGGCTAAGTCCGATGGGCTCGCTGACCGAAGTAGAGTGTGGTCCTCCGGCATTTTGGAGGTTGTGCGGGGGGCTGACGACTCTCCCACATAAAAAAGTTTTGTCACGAAACCGACAAGAGAAATAAGAATACGATCCCAACATCGACGACAACTGGCGAGGAACAACAGATACCCTCATTATTATTTAGTAACCGGCTAGGACTCGCGTAATAATTACCGGATATTGCTCCGACCAGTTTCGAACTTATTTGAAGTTCTTCGTCTGGGAGTCACGATTGTGCACAGCGTCGAGCGCGGGCCTCAGCACGTAACTGGCGTTGAGACGGTTGCGCCGCAGCTGTCAAAGTCAGGATTCCTCCGTCCGAACTGTCACTTCTGTCACTATCACTGTGATTGTCACTGTCGTTTTGGTAGGTAAGGGAATGTTGACACACTACACTTGTACTATCCTCTTCGCGGTTCCACCCCGATGTGTAGCTGCTATTCAAGAAGTCAGATGGCCTGGTAAAGGAGAATGCAACATTGACAACAAGGATATCCTGCTTAACAATGGTTCAGGTTCTGGTCAACGTGTGCATGGGACTGGATTTATGGTCAGAAATAATCTCTTGGGAAACATCATCCGACTTATTACAAAACACAGACTAAATCAGGGTTTAAACCTAGACCAACAAGTCCGAGTTTGTTGCGGTACTAAGCAGTTAGTGCTTGACTTTATTACAAAACGCAGACCTATCGAAGACCAGTTAGTTCATGGTTTATATATTGATCATAGATTAAATACGAAAAAAGTTCATTCTCTTTGTGTCCATTCGTTCACGACGTTCCGTGTATTACGCAATGTAGATTTATAATTACTGTTCCCGTTTAAAATATAGGTATATTAGCCTTCGAAAGCATATTGTTTTCTTAATTTTTAATCAACATATAATCTAATTCATGAAAATCATCTTTGTAAAAATATTTTCAAGGTTGTTAGTTTTTTAGTTAGCAAAGAGACTTGCGACAATTATAATATGACGTTGCGCGACGCGCGAATTTTTAAAGTGACTTTCATTGATTGTTGTATTACTTAGTTACAATAAACAAATCCAAAAAGCTTTCAAGTGCTTCTTAATTCTTATTAACTGGAACAAAGCACTTGTGCACCAGTGTTTTATCACGAAGCACTGTTGCACGTCTGTTAGTGAAAATAAAATACTAAAAAATAATAAATAAAAACAATGGTATATATTATTACTATAATAGCATAAAACTATAAACAATTCGTTGGCAGGTTTTTCATGCTCTAAGTACTTACTTCATGGCGAGCCCAACATCGTAATGCACAAACCACTTGCATTTCAGGAGGTAGTGGACATCCCCGTGGGCCATGAGATAACTTATATTTCACTAAATCCTCAATTTTATCGGCGAAATCCTTTGTAAACCTATATTTGTATTTAAAATCCTCGTCAATTAGATCAAAAGCGTTCACGTGATGTCTAAGTTTATTACGTGGCCGGGTAGCCTCTAACAACTCCAAATCGTCTAAATCTATGTAATCTAAGATTTCAAATCTATTTTTCTTTAAAAACACGTAAAATTAAAGATATCATTCGTAACAAAGATCAAGATAAATTTAAAAAGACGAACTTGACAGCTCTCTTTGAGGTTAGTACCATAGATAAACTAGGGTCTTCAGAAAACTAACTTTAGACCATAGATGATTTGTTAACAGCACAGTCTCTCTCTTTGCATACTTATCGTGACACATTTATTTCATTTCAATTATCTGTGTCGGCACTGATACAATCTTAGTCCTTTTAACCTCTATGTTAAGGTCAATTTTCGCTACAAATATTGGGCCAGCATTTTGACCCCCTTAATTTAAAAATATATAAAAATTTTAATTTTATGGGTTTTTATTAATATTATTTATTAAACATTTAATGTTTATAATATATGTTATAATATTTTTATATATTATTTTTTTATTTAGTTTTTTGACATTTCCATTTCCATATTCAAATAGAATTGTAAGAAATATTCTTACAATTGTCTGCATTCAGTTATTATAACACCAAAGCATTTCATTTTATCATAATGCTCTATTATGCCGTCCGAGATTTTCATGTTCCTTTGTGAATTTCTCTGTGGGGATACATTTTACTTTTGATTACATGTGCTATACAGGCAGCCATACTAATTAGTCTCAGACCCTTGTCCGTAGACACACTATGTCGGCCAATCGTATAGACACAAAAGCTTCTTCTTGCCCAACTTATGCGTTTAAATCTCCTATGAGCATTTTAGTCGTAGCTGCTTATTTGGTCACACGGTTTAAAGGTCCCCGTAAAATTGGTCCTTAGCTACATCACTTGAAACATCAATTAAACCATAAGAATTTATAAGATTTTATAAGAATTTTTCCGTGCTTCGGAGGGCACGTTAAGCCGTCGGTCCCGGTTGTTGTCTTAGGATAGCAGTCGTTATAGCATGGTGGTAGGGCATTTTGCGAATGCCCGCCTGGCTAGCTACCACCCTCAAGTAGAAAAATCTGTCGCCAAGCATCTAACGGTGTGTTCCGGCAGCTGTCCTTGAGAGCCAGTAATTCTAGGTTAGCCTGAACAACACTAATCATCACTTACCATCAGGCGAGGTAGTGGCCAAAGGCTAACCTATCAGGCATAAAAAAAAAAAAAAAAAAAAAAAGATAAATAAGGGAGAATAGGCTTTTGAGGCGTAGGAAATAGATTCTGCATGAGACATTATCAAAATGTATGCCGTCTTATTACAAAACGTAGACCTTAGTCATCTCGGTGGCTGTCTCCAATACGGTCCTAATTGTAAATAATGAGCCTCTTACTAGAAAAACTTTTATTAAGTTAACCAATAGTTATGACATTATAGGTGTTGGGGCGCAGAGGCTTGGGATTCTTTAGTGAGATTAACAATAATAAATGTTTTTAATAATAATTTCTTAGATGGTAGGTACTTACAAGGCTTTGGGTTGTACTATTTGTACATAATATAGACATGACAAAATTTCTTGGGTCAGATTGTTGATGCCTGTTGTAGTATTAAAACTGTAGTACCGACAAAAACGCCCTCCGTTCATATCAAAACTAAATTCATACCTATATATAGCTAGGAATTTCGGATACAATAGCAGTGCCAGGTTTTAGATTAGCAAAAACAAATAAGAGGTCCTTCTTAGGCAATTGTGTGCGGTTTTATATTAAAGTGCCCAAACATATTACAACGTTCACGGAAGGAAAATTCAAGTTGCACGTGAAGAACATTTTGATAAAGAAATCTTACTACACAGTTTGTGATTACTTAAACGACAAAAATGCTTGGACTGGTTCGCCTCTGCCAAGCTAGCGCCTGTCACCTACGTAATGTCAAAAAATACTGTAATAATTTTTTATTTTACTATATACCTAGTATGTAACACATTGTTAATAAAACGTTTAAAAGAATGGCCCCGAGTTTCTTGCCCGTTCTTCTCGTAGTGGCACTATAGTTTTATTTTTTTATGAACGTGGCAGTGTGATGTAGTATATTTCAATATTAAAATTTGTAATTGACCTTCATAAGAGCGTCGTAGACGCCTAAATTGAATAAATGATTTTGGCTTTGACTTTTGGTAGGTAAATACCGTATAACATTCAGATTGGGCGTAGGTTACGGGAAAAGACTCGTGACTCCCGCTCTCGTTCGTTTCCGGTGCAGAAATTGGCCATCGCCATACAACTTAAGAATGTAGCCAGTGTCGTGGGCACATTGGTACCGGGGTCTATTAGAGGTTGGTCATTAGATAATTATGTAATTAATTTTAAGGTTTTGTGACTTGAGTATTGTAATGTTAGTAAAATATCGTGATCTTTGATGTAATCTATGTAGATGATATTGTACAAAAAAGATTATAATAAAACTTAGTGAAAGTGTCACCTTACCTATTTTTGGACTTCGTATTAAAAGATAGAAGATATCAAGTTATTTTACCTACTCAGTTCAGCTACCACGAAGTGAAAACAAAAGTGTCCAGCGAAATTTACTCGTCTCAGTGAACAAAAATTTGCACAGATACAGTAATTTTGCCTATAACATTGTAAAGACCGGCCTCCCCTAGCTCGCCTCTTTTGTATATCATGCTTAAGCCACATTAATAAAGTACGAAACTCAATCGCTCGACGCCATACAACGGGAGACAAGATACTACGTTTTTCCGCAAAATAAAAATTAAGTAATGCATTTCGGTGAACGAGAACGATGCCATTATCGTTTAGGTGGCGGTGTTAACTTGTTTACTGTACGTTATTAGTTTATAATTTTGTATATCGTACAATTGTTTTTTCTAGATTTTAGTCTTTTTATCCTTTCGGTGTTACAATAACGTTGGATTAAATGGATGGAAATAGTAACGAATTTGATAAATTTCATCAAAATG
This sequence comes from Plagodis dolabraria, assembly GCA_963854805.1. NCBI lineage: Eukaryota > Metazoa > Arthropoda > Insecta > Lepidoptera > Geometridae > Plagodis > Plagodis dolabraria. The sequence continues at coordinate 4,946,315 of OY978440.1, forward strand.
TATCAAATTTCACTTGACACTCTCCAAGGTGATGATCTATAAATATAATGTTCACATTGCAGGATAAAATGGCTGGCTTCGCACTTCTGATGGTTTGTTATGTTATGACACGTAGATTAGTAATGTAAACAGTTTTATATCATTACTGAATTATGTGCCTAGCTTAACAATTCTACGCAGATAAAACTTACTAAGCTTAATAATAGACCTAACATTCTGTAGAATATTTTTGTCCAACAATCAAGTTAGCAAGACAGCATCAAGACAAGTCTGCCTGCTTTGGAATCACTGACACTACCACCAAAGTGACTTAAAAGTATTTATGTTATAATATCATGATATTTCTACAGTGACTGTGATGGTGGTGAAAGTTCCAAAATATTGCTGCTTGGGATTTGATAAAACGCTTTTAATGTTATATTAATGTAGTTATTTAATTCATTGCAATTCAACGGCGCAATGCTGCCTGCATGCTGGGCATGCTGCCAACTGGGAGTGGGCTGGAGCATTTGGACTGCCTATGAGACTGCTATGACTTATAGGTTGTCTAAATGCTTTTATTTAGGTAGCTGTAGTCTTGTATATAGTTCACAGTATTTTGTTTAATAAAGGCATACCGCCGGTATAAAAAAAATCGTAGCTTATAATCGCCTTAGAATCTTTTTTATTGTGTTATAATATATATGTTGATACGAGAAGCCGTAACATATTGACGTGATTTTTCTCTTTTTATATTCGTGAACCAAAAACTAGTTCAATATGCTATGAAATTCTTGGGTTTTGAATCTTTTCAACCAAAGGAGGCGGGAACATTTATTACTAAATAATGGTCATTGATAGAACGACTTGGGTTAATTTCTTTATGAATAACATTCAAATATAAGTTAAAGGTTAAATTGTTTTTTAAAAGTTAAATTGTTTTAATGATGACCGTTGAATAATAATAATGCCAACGCCAAGTTATAGATTATTTCAAGCATCTACTGCTTTGTCCGTCATATACGACCCACACTGACATATGGTTGCCTGATTGAGTAACGTACCAATTTTCCATATAAACTATTTAAAGGATCCCTAGATAGCAACAATAAATAAATCATAAAATATTTCACATAAAATTATAAATATTGTGCTGCACATAATCGGTTAAAAAATACGAACTACAAATGAGAACAAACGGTCTTTTGTGAATCCAAACAAACATACAAAAGCATTTTGCCTTAACCGAAACAGAGACGCTTTGCTCTCACTTCGCGATTTCTCAGTTTAAGTTTTAACTTATTGAATAAATTAAAATTCTCAGATGTAATTTTGCTGGTCTTAGAAGTATTGTATCATGATTATTGGTGTCCTAAGTGTCCTACTGGTTAACCTAATACGAGCAATATTATTTTAAAAAAGCATATACAATGACCCTGTAGAATAGTTTGAGAATTTAGATACAAGCGTCATTTATTTCAATTTAGAAATTCCCGCTACAGGATTCAGTTTCCACTTTGAGGAAGGAAATTATAAAAATCCTGTTTACTTGCGATTTTGCAGTGAAATATCAATATATCATACATTATTTTACATGTAATCCTTGCTGCTGAAAAATTCTCAGTCATTGAAAAAGCCAATTTACAAAATATTTTTTATTCGTGGATATGCCTACCGGGGAATCACGTTAAAAAAAACGCGCCTATAACTCTACCTCATGGGTGGTGTGGAAAAGAGTTAATTCAGATATTTTATTTTATTTACGAATTTATAGAAAATTCACAGCTAGATAAACATAATATTAATGTATAGAATAACAAGAAAAACACAACATGTAATGCTTGTAGGTGATACGGTTCGCGTGAAGTGGCCATAGAAATAAAAACAACACTGTTTTTGAAAAATATTTAAATGGTGTGCGTGCGTGTGTTGGGTGCCGGATGTGTTTGTAATGACTGATGTACCAATCGTAGCTTGACAGACGCGCGGCCGATGATTATATTTAGATAAGTGCGGGTAAGTACAATAAATATATATTATTTCAGACCAGGCTCCAGAGGTGATTCAACTTATGGACGACATGGAGCCACGGGAGCCAGGTCCCTCTGGAGAGCAGAGGCACGATAAAAAAAACTCCTTTTCTGCGAACAGTTCCTTACCCTCTGTACCAATTTTGGAGACAGATCAGGATTGTTGACAGCAGTGAACATAATAATATGGAGCCCGGGGACGATCTCCTGTCAGAAAAGGCCGTGTCAGAGGCAACACTGAGGGTTAGAGGATCAGTGGAAAGGAAAACCTGTATAAGCCGGTGTCGGTTGGCGCAACGCTCTGAAAATCCGGTGGAGCTGAACGTCTGACAGCAGTAGTCAGCAACCAAGTCTTCCCCAAAAAAAACTGTACGCTCTCTTGTCGCTCCGTCCTTCGGTCTGGTAAAATATCTGTTCAGGTGTATAGGTATTGTACTGCTACATCATTTTTGTCGGTCTTGTCTTTGTTATTTTATATTGTTTTAAATAATTAATTTAAAGTTTTAAATAAATATTATTTCAAGGAATTAATTTTAAAGGGATTATTGTCGATAAAGTGTATTTGTTTTTGTGTAAAGTAATTAAATTATAGCTACATGTATACTTCTTTTAAAAAAACACTTTTGATCTAGCTTCTAGGAATATATATTTTTATTTCAAACAGCAAAGATCCATATTATTAAACTATTAAAAGGGTGGATTACCTTATCCACCGTTTTAATAACGAGAGAAGAGGCTGAAAATCACGATGGATTTTATTAATTTAACCAAAAATACAATATATTATATTTTACTTGGTATTCGTATGTATATGGTGATCTATAAATAGCTGCCTTCGCACTGTTGATGGTTTGTCGGATTAAGGTACATATTTTATTAATGTAAAGAGCGTTTTAACATTGATAAATCATGTACCTAACTTTACAATTCTCATACACATCTATGGAGTTAAAACTTACTTAATGGTGGGAAGAGACGAAACTTTTGTTCAATAGAACTTATTTAACCAAGAATCAAGCTAGCAAGACAGCATCAAGACAAGTCTGCCTGCCTCGAAATCATTTACACTACCACCAAAGTGACTTAAAAGTATTTATGTTATAATATCATGATATTTCTACAGTGACTGTGATGGTGGTGAAAGTTCCAAAATATTGCTGCTAGGGATTTGATAAAACGCTTTTAATGCTATTTTAATGTAGGGCATGTAAAGTAATTCATAGCTTGTAATAGTCTAAGAATCTTCCTTATTGTATAATATAAATAATTTTGTGTTCATATATTATATTGATACGGGAAGGCATAATATACTGACGTTATTTTTTATATTGATTACACAATAGGCACATTTGTAAGTTAAAATCTATTAATGCAGTAGAGATCTTGATTTTAAAATCTTTTCCAACAAAGGAGGAATAACACTAATCCATATTTTAAATAATGATTATTAATAGCACGATAACACTTGGGATATATGCAGGGTTATTGGTAAAATGCAAACAACCTCTAAGGGTTGACTTCTGCTAGTCCTAACAAACATTTTGAGTTATTTTTTTCAATTGTTTACATATTTTTTTGTGTTTTAATGCCTACTCCGAGCCAAGAGCGCTCGCCGCGGCTACACTCGACCGCACTTTGAATAGAGTTTTGAATGTTTACATCGAGCAAAGTAATAACAAATATGAAATAATACATTACAGGCACAAGAGACTTTTAACATCAGGTGGTCATTGCGCATACTGTTAAGTATGAAATAACATATTGAAGTCGGTACTATTCTGGTTCAAAACACTGACTTCACACGATCAATGTTGGCGACAGAACATCCTTTTTACAATGTTTACTGGCCATTAATACCAAATATTTTAAGTTTAGAACGTATCATTTTTAGATATCATTATTTTGTGATAAAAACTCAGTTTTCAATATATATCATCGTGGAATGTACTCAATTGGTATTTTTATTTAATTCTTTCCTAGTTACTTTTGTGGGTTAAGTAGGTACTGTGTGGTTTTCTATAATCATGGCCCAACATCCACTAGTTGTTTCACAATTTTGAGTGCTGAAAATCGGTTTTGTATTTTTTTGTTTTCTTTAGGTTGAGTACTGTATACTTCTTACAACTACAGATTATTTACTAGCTTGAAATACTGTTCACCATATTCAATACAATCAACAAGTTTCAATTACCATTAAATCATCTAGGTATACAAATACTACAATAATTACTCACCTTTTTTTCTGTCATCCAAAATAACGAAATCCATAAAATCTACGCATACGATTTATTACCCTATTTATTCATTATTTTTGTTGAACCTGTTTTCTTTTAACTTTTTGTATATTTTCATGGTTTTGTTGATAGATTGTCTAATAGTACTTGATGACATAAAATGCGAAATTCGAAGAAGAATTGCATTTTGTTGTCTTATATTTTTGCGATTATCAAACATATTAATAAAATAACATCAAAATAAAACTCTTAAAGAACTTTGGACAACATGGACGGTTACAACATGCATAGGAAACGTTTTGAATAAAAATAAAATTCAATTTCGTTAAAAGAATATCTCAAGTGATACATAAAACTCACTCTTGAACCACAGCCACTGAAAAGTTTTTGAAACATTGGTTAAAAGTAATGATAAATATACGCGATTTAAACTGTTTAAAATTATTCAAATAGTATTTGATTATATTTGTAACCGGTAATTATTTTTTTACTGTTTTGGGGGTAATTTATAGGATAAAGCATATTGGCGTCACATGCTCGAGATAATGCGAGCAACATTATTTTAATCTCAGAAACACCAAGATTTTGAAGAATTGTTTCAAAACATAGCAAAGTTTGAATATTATTTAAATTTTGGAACTATTGCCATGGCAGGCGTGACATTTCACTTCAAGGCATGAACTTTTTTTTTTACCGGCGGTATGCCTTTATTAAACAAAATACTATGAACTATATACAACACTACAGCTAAAATGAACTAAGGCATGAACTAACATATATCCTTTCTCATTAAAATTAAGCACAAAAATTTAAAATTCTGCAAAAACTCCTTCATAAATCCTTGTTGGTAAAAATCAGTAATTAAAGAAGCCAAATAATTATGTAAAGTTAAGATAAACTTTATATTCGTGGATATGCCTACCGGGGAACCACGTTAAAAAAAACGCGCCTATAACTCTACCTCATGGGTGGTGTGGAAAAGAGTTCATAGTATAGATGCAACTAATACTTGATCTTGGTAGATATATTAAGTTATAACTAGAAATATTTGGAATAAGAAATGCATTTCTTATGTTTAAAAAATATAACATAAAAAATTCAAGCATCTATGAGAGGCTGGGAATGCAAAACTTTCATTAACGTACGCATACATTGTCACAATATGCATAGTTCATTAAAAAAATGTCATATATGATTTGCCCTTTGAGGTATACAAATCTAGAATTTAAAATTACATAAATTCCAATTAAAGACAATTAAAACAATCAAATTCCGGGTATAAAATAATAATGTTCATTTACTCATATACGAGGGCTACACTGAATGACTTTAGAACTGGCCACTTGTAAACAATGTAATAAAAAAAGACGTGTGGCACTCGGAGACTGCCGCGGTGAAGCTATTACATAGGTAGCATTTTTTATCAACTTATGCAATTATAAATCTCGACAAGTTAAGTGTCAAAACCTTTTTTTCTGCCAAAATTTAGTTCCTTTTATGCGTAAAAGGAACTAAATTTTGGCAAAAAAAAAGGTTTTGACACTGTGGTCGCACTAATCTGTAGAGGCGCTGATCAAATATAGTATCACCGTTGTGCCGGTCCGGGTGTTAGGTTATTTTCGTTACGGAATTTCTGGATTCGGTCTCCACGCTCAAGGCCCGCGATAGAAGCTTTGCAATAGCTTAAAAATATGTAAATTTTGAAAATGGCACTCTTTGCCAATAATAATGAATATTTATTTTATTTAATTATCATTTGTTTTACGACTTGGCGGCCAATTTAAAATGTCATTAAAGTCAACAAAAAAGTTATGATAGACTACGATTGGCTTTTCACTATAAAGCCCCATCTCGTACTTGTGCTTTCAACTGGTTTAATAAGTTTAAACGTGGTCGCACTAATCTCAGCGATGATCTACGTGAGGAATGCCCTTCTACGGCGACGACTGAAGAGAACACCAGTGTTGTGCGGCGTAAGATAGAGACTGAGAGAAGAATGACCGATCACCAGATTTGGACAAGCTGAAGCATTGGAAGTCAAACAAGTGCACAAAATCCTCCATGGATATTTAGCGGTCAGGAAGCTTTGTGCCCGGTAGATACCTCATAATTTGACCGAGGTCCAAAAACTACGTCGTGTTGATTGGTGCCATGAAATGGTTGATAGATTTAACGGTCGTGACGTGCTGTGTTAGACATAGTTACGGGTGACGATTGCTGGATTTACTGTTATGATCCCAAAACCAAAAGACAGTCTGCTCTGTGGGTGTTTCCTTCCAAGGAGTTGCCAACTAAGTAAAAAGAGGTCGAAGCGTGGAAAAAAGAAAGTGATGTTGTTCTATGGAAGTCATTACGCGACAATTGTTTTAGAAGATTAAAAAATAGTTACTGCAGAGTGATTAACAATTGTTTGCCACTGGTCTTGGAAAAAGTTCGGGAGAAACGAACTCGGAGTAGGGTCTCCTTCACCACGACAACATCGCACACCGCCAGGCGAACGGTCGACTAATTGGCGACGTCTGACGTGTATTACTGGGTCACCCGCCGTATAGCCCCGACCTCACCTGATCGCACCTTGTAATTTGCATTTATTCCGGAAAATAAAAGAAAAACTTCGAGGAAAACGTTTTATAGACGCAGTGGAACCTGTGGCTGCGTTTCGAAATGCTGGCGAAGAGACCCTAAGGACGAGTGTCCGGAGTGCTCTTCTCAGTGGATCCATCGGATGCAGCGATGTTTTGACGTGAATGGACAATATTTTGAAACATATAATAAAACTAATAACTAGCTAATTTAATCAGTTTTTGATTTTCTAAGAACTTTTTATAATACGTTTGATAAATTATATGAGATATACAATGTCAAATTGAAAATAAAAATGTACAATACTCATAAAATAATTAGAATTATAATAAGTAGGTTTAAAACATTTAGAATTTTTTAATTTAGTGTTTTTTTTGTGTGTGTTTTGGTTGTATTTGCACCAATGTTCAAGTTATATTAGGAATTAACCTTTATTATAATAACATTTGTCTATCATATATATTTTGTCTGTTTTTAAAACAAATCTGTATTTAAACATCTAATAGAATTCGGTATAGGGTTGCAAAGTAGAGAAGACGCTCTTAGGCATGAGTGCAGTGTTAAACTTGTGCAAGCATAGTTTGCTGTTGTCTCGCCTGTTACGAACGGCTCTGTTAGTCGTGGAAACAGTTTTGGACTCTCCTTTTCAAACGTAAGTATGTCCAGTATGTACATTGAAGGTAGAGTTAATATAATGTTATTTAAAAAAAAAAATATTTGTTGCTATCAGTCTCCCTCAATCAAACAAACCTATTATGCACTCTTTGAAGACTTAAATGCAGATTCCCTTTTCATAGAACTTTCCCCGGAAATGATGCCGTAACGCAGAACGGATGCCACAAGTCCAACATTACTGAGCTACGGTATTGTATGATCTATGATATATAACGTTATAGCTCAGCTATACAAATTCGATACTAACAAGGATCACGCCGCATTGGACGAGGGCTTATAATACCGTAGCTAAGGTTGTAATAATGAGATTTCTATACTAATTTTCCAGTATTAGCAGATTGAAGATGAAACAAGAAGGCTGTCAAATAACAAAATTCTTATTATATTGGCCCATCTAATGATTCTGTTATACTTGTATGTGACTAATAATATCAGTACCTGCAGAATTATTGGATGGTTCTATAATAAATGCAATACCAGTTTCACAACCAGCAACCAATACGACAATGAAGAATCCAAGACGACCATCACAAGGTAGGTACTTAGGTATCGTGTTATTTTGATAGATCTTCATAATTAAGAAGACGTCCTTTCTGTTGATCTTAATGTCTTATCCCAAATGTTAAGTAAAATATAAAGAATATAATATATGAAGTTATTCACTTCCAAGTTGAGCCACCGCATCATATTTCGTTTATTTTTAGTGAAGATGACACGGTGTTATAGACGCGTCGTTAACGTCATCATAAAGTCGGGTAGCCAGTGGTTACCAGTGGCTAATATGCGTCCTTTGTGGCTTCTATGAGGGAGGCCTTTGTTCATCAGTGTACGTCTTCTGGCTGATGATGATAATGAAGTAACTAAATCTGCCAAGTGCGATTAGCGCAGTATCGGTTTCGTACCATTAATGTATTTATTAAATTTGTTTACCGGAATAAAATCAAATTGCACTTGGTTAGATTTTATTGTTTGTAGATAAATCTTATCTATAGTAGATAAATCATCTTAGAAAAATGTGGGTTCTCCATATCGCTGCAAGTTGCATCTGTTATTTTAAGTTAATACAGTTATTTTAAGTTAGTACTATTTTCTAGTGTGTTTTGCGAATTTCATAAAGGACAAAAACTTCGAACAAAGAGTTTGTCTTACATTTTGCGTCACCAATGAAGATTGGTTTTCGGAGTTACTGAAAATATTGCAGAAGGGTGGTGAATGGGAAGGTGCAGTGAATCGATTTTATCAAAAACGTTGAAGAGCGGTCCAGACGTGGTGGGAAAATAGTCTCGTTCTGGTAGGCCATCAACGTCTGCAAGTGAAGTTAAAATCGCAAAAGTGAAGGAAATAGTGACTACAAGGGTACAAAACTACAACTAAATTACAAGGATGCGTCAAAGTGCCTGTGGGAAGTAGTTAAATTTTTGGAGGACCATAACACTGATTTGAGTCAGGCCCTCGCCCAGTGAAGGATAACCTGGAGAATGAGTCCGCCAGTTTGTCCCCACTGGGTAGATTTGTTTGAGGCCATGGTAAAATTCGTCGGTTGATAGGAGAAACGGCTCTCACCTTCGTCTACGTCTACGTCTACGTCTACGTCTACGTCTACGTCTACGTCTACGTCTACGTCTACGTCTACGTCTACGTCTACGTCTACGTCTACGTCTACGTCTACGTCTACGTCTACGTCTACGTCTACGTCTACGTCTACGTCTACGTCTACGTCTACGTCTACGTCTACGTCTACGTCTACGTCTACGTCTACGTCTACGTCTACGTCTACGTCTACGTCTACGTCTACGTCTACGTCTACGTCTACGTCTACGTCTACGTCTACGTCTACGTCTACGTCTACGTCTACGTCTACGTCTACGTCTACGTCTACGTCTACGTCTACGTCTACGTCTACGTCTACGTCTACGTCTACGTCTACGTCTACGTCTACGTCTACGTCTATGTCTACGTCTACGTCTATGTCTACGTCTACGTCTACGTCTACGTCTACGTCTACGTCTACGTCTACGTCTACGTCTACGTCTTCGTCTACGTCTACGTCTACGTCTACGTGTACGTGTACGTCTACGTGTACGTGTACGTCTACGTCTACGTCTACGTCTACGTCTACGTCTACGTCTACGTCTACGTCTACGTCTACGTCTACGTCTACGTCTACGTTCACGTCTACGTTTACGTCTACGTTCACGTCTACGTCCACGTCTACGTCTACGTCTACGTCTACGTCTACGTCTACGTCTACGTCTACGTCTACGTCTACGTCTACGTCTACGTCTACGTCTACGTCTACGTCTACGTCTACGTCTACGTCTACGTCTACGTCTACGTCTACGTCTACGTCTACGTCTACGTCTACGTCTACGTCTACGTCTACGTCTACGTCTACGTCTACGTCTACGTCTACGTCTACGTCTACGTCTACGTCTACGTCTACGTCTACGTCTACGTCTACGTCTACGTCTACGTCTACGTCTACGTCTACGTCTACGTCTACGTCTACGTCTACGTCTACGTCTACGTCTACGTCTACGTCTACGTCTACGTCTACGTCTACGTCTACGTCTACGTCTACGTCTACGTCTACGTCTACGTCTACGTCTACGTCTACGTCTACGTCTACGTCTACGTCTACGTCTACGTCTACGTCTACGTCTACGTCTACGTCTACGTCTACGTCTACGTCTACGTCTACGTCTACGTCTACGTCTACGTCTACGTCTACGTCTACGTCTACGTCTACGTCTACGTCTACGTCTACGTCTACGTCTACGTCTACGTCTACGTCTACGTCTACGTCTACGTCTACGTCTACGTCTACGTCTACGTCTACGTCTACGTCTACGTCTACGTCTACGTCTACGTCTACGTCTACGTCTACGTCTACGTCTACGTCTACGTCTACGTCTACGTCTACGTCTACGTCTACGTCTACGTCTACGTCTACGTCTACGTCTACGTCTACGTCTACGTCTACGTCTACGTATACGTCTACGTCTACGTCCACGTCTACGTCTACGTCCACGTCTACGTCTACGTCTACGTCTACGTCTACGTCTACGTCTACGTCTACGTCTACGTCTACGTCTACGTCTACGTCTACGTCTACGTCTACGTCTACGTCTACGTCTACGTCTACGTCTACGTCTACGTCTAATCAAATCAAATCAAATTATTTATTGCAAGAAATACATGTATAAAAGATGTTATAATTATTTTCATAAATACAGGTTCAATGTATTCTGCCTCAATAAGGCGTTGTAACCGCCCCAGGATCCTATACTTTTTTTAAAAAATAAATAACTTTATTTGAATCACCAAATTAATACATTTTAAATTAAAAAATAATTAATAAAGAAACATTATTAATAATAAAACTAAAACAACCACCTAACTTACACTGAACTGAAAACTGATCCCCAAAATCTGAAACTGATCCTATTTTTGCTTTAACCGTTTAAACTTAACGATCGTGCTTGACTAAAAATTCTGATCCCAAATTTTCGAATTACTAAAGAAGCCTAAAATAACATATTAAATATTTTTCTTTAATCTAAATATTGTGATTTGAAATATGGCATGTGAATCGTCTAGTATAGTGGTAGGACCTTAAGAAGTGACCTATTGTAGTAATCCATTTTCTTTTAAGGTAATTAAGAAAGAACTTGTCTAACCTAACAGATAATACTCCTAAATAATATCTACTTAACCTATCATTTAAATCTATCAAATTAAAATTTATAATTAAAATAAGAATCATAAAGATGTACCTATTATACTAGTTATTATACTATACTCGTAGTATTCTTATAATAAAATAATTGCTAATCATTCAATATCATTTTGGAATATTATTTGTTCATTTGATGTTGTAAAGGAATAGAATTTGAATGTATTATTAGAATAACGTAGACATTCTGAATAAGAGAACAGAGAATATTAAAAATCTCATAAAAATTGGAATTAGGTATCTAAGACCAATAGTAAATTATTAGGGAAACTAAGTCTAAAACTAGGTAAATCAGTGTAAGAGATGTTACATGAAACATATGTTTCTAGACCATAATTCAAGACAAAACAATTATAAGTGAAGTATCATTAGAGTATTAAATCGTTAAAAATAATTAAATCGTTAGAGTATTTAATTAAACAACGAAATATTTTTTGTCTGGGAGTAAATAATTGTTTCTTAGAACAAATTAGAAATTACGGGAAATTGAAATGAAAAACAAATAATATATTTTACAATTATATAAAATCAGATATATGAATCCCAAAGTAATTTGTACAGAACCCAAATCTAATACCACGTGTATTATTGAAGATAATCTCAAATTAAAAAATAGATACCGGGAAAACCTAACATAAAATCTAGACAAAATAAGTAGTATAGAATTTGGCTTAAAATAGCAAAAGTATAAATAACTATAAATTAGGTATGTATTGTAAGGAAAACAATATGAAACTAGAATTTACTTGAATGATGTACTCATAATAAAATAGTTTCATGACTCCTAAGACTTCCCGCGATTTTCTAAAAAATTGCAAAACATATTATAGTTTAACTATATTATTATAATGTTTTGTGAGAGAGACTGATAAAGGAAATATACTAAAATGGATAATCAATGAACTTCGTAATCACTTTATATTTTAGGCGACTTCAATCATTTGAAGATCTAAATAGGAAAGGAGAGACTAAAATTAATTTAAATTATATACTACAAAATCTGTGTTATGTATTTCTAAACGAATGTAAATCTATCGGAAATTATAAAGGAAAAACTATGAGATATTGAATATTGTATTCTAAAATACAAATTGACCATTTTGGATAATCAATGAATTTCGTAATCACATTATATTTTAGGCGACTTCAATCATTTGAAGATCTAAATAGGAAAGGAGAGACTAAAATTAATTTAAATTATATACTACAAAATTCGTGTTATGTATTTCTAAACGAACTTAAATGTATCGAAAATATAAAGAAAACTATGAGATATTGAATATTGTATTCTAAAATACAAATTGACCATTTACTTCCTCAACTTATATTCACAAGTTTCACAACGTCGTACAGTAAAATGGATATTAAGATAAAGTATTGCACAAAATTGTTTGATGAAATTTGATTAAGTAAATTGAATTATTCTAAAATTGGTCTAATTAAAAGAGTAGGAGAATGGACTAGACTGATAGACACTATTACTTTTTGTAAGTATAACGTTTATTGGAAGTAAACTAGCAAATAGGTATTTCATAACATTTTGTTATTGTAAGATTTTATTATTTGATAAGTTGCAACTTTGATAAGTAGATGGATCCATCGTATATTAGTTAGCAGTTTTAAGGAAAAGTTCAAATGCTGAAGTGCCAGGGACTTGCAACCCCTGGAGTACGTTTCAGAAGGCCTTCTTTACGGCGCACGACGCCAATGCTCATCGGTTCACTTAGGTAAAGCCTTCTCCTTAAATCAAATACTGCTTAACTTCCTAATTTGAACACATTATTGGATAATCCATCATATCCATATAATGAGTGTCATTGATTGATTATTTCTCAATTTACTTTTACATATTTCGTACATGACATCATGTCTAGTTAGTTAATATCATTGATATGATACCTTTCGGTTTGAAATAGAATGTTATTTAAAGTATTATGGTACAATCCATATTATTATTTAATTTCAATGAAAAATTTGGTTATATATTTTAGGACTTACTTTGCCTAAGTTTTGTAAAATCACGTGTTTGTGATATCAAAAGTGAATTATATTTATACTCTGACTCAAGTACTCAAATATGAATATATAAAGTTTAGAGGAGTTATTTATATTCCCTCTGATTTTCTCATGTCGAATATAACATCTTTCATCCTTACAGCAGAAAGACTTATTGAAGTTGTGGTCGCATTTGCACCAATATTCAACAATGTATCATCATGGTTGAATATAATTTATATTTCATATTGTTGTTTACATTATATACGAGGACTTACATGCCTCATTCTTGTCGTAAAGGTGTCAATCCATATTGGTTGAACAAACTTAAAGCATTCGTTATATCAACTTAAATACTTGAGTAGAATAATCATACACATTTATAAGTTAGTTTAGACAAAATAAATTTTCTGGAACAATATTCAGAAAACATTGGGGTAGGATTAGGACACAAAATCAATATAATTTACTATTGCAGTAGATTAGAACTGATAGACCCAAGAATACTAGTGTATACTAGTTGAATAGTGTATCGATCCCGTAAATTTTATAATACTCAAATAATTCAATATAAACTTACGTACATAAATTTTCTCCACATAATTTTTATGCTCTCCATAAATCGTTTTTCTAGTATGATTTCTTTCTAGTATCTTCTAATAGTAGGCAAATCATACCTATGTCTTATATTTTAGATTTAAGCGAAAATTACTTTAAAAAATACTATGAGGATTTCAATGTTTCATGTCATTTTGTATTCTTGACAGATCCTCTCAACATTTTCAAACTTTTCTATGCTTCTTTCTTTTTAAACATAAAATGAGGTCACAATCACATTCCAGATTTAAGACATCAAAAAGGTTAGCATACACAAATATTGACTATAAAATTTTTTTACTTAGGATGAATAATTTATTTCTGGTCTTTAGGTTCTGTACCACATTCAATTATATTATTAGTATTTAGTGACGGAACTTCCTACTCAAGGTATGTTCCGTTACAGCGTGCAATGTTATATTGTTACAAATTTCATTAAAATAATAAAATAATTTTATATCTAAATACACTTAATTAATTGTCAAAATAATTATCAAAATATATATAGCCTATTAATTATTATCATGTGTCAATAACTTAAACGTTAATATGTCATGTTATATAATAATATATGAGATTGAATTACGTAATAAATAATAATAATTAAATAAACCACAATGAATACATAATTAATAGTCACATGAAAAAAATATATATATTATTTTTAAAATGTCATGTCTTGTCATTTAAGAATTCTTTACATGTGTAGTAGCATTTATTTATTAAAAAAGTTTTCAATTTTCTTTGAAATACTCTAACCGGTAATTCTCTCAAAGATTTTGGTAACTTATTATATATAGTGACAGACATGCGAAAGATACTTTTGCGTAACAACTTCGTTCTAGAGCCTTGAACCCACATCTTATGGTTGTCACGTCTTTTTCTAATCAATATGTTTGATTGTCTATAGAATATATCTTGATTATTTTTAACAAACATCGAAGTTTCAAAAATGTATAATGATGGAATTGTTAATAAGTTATAATTTTTGAAAAAAGGTGCACATGTGTCAGTCATTTTAAGCCGAAACATAGCTCTTATAGCTCGTTTTTGACATTTCAATATTTTGTCGACATCAGTAGAATTGCCCCAAAATATAATTCCATATCTAATATATGAGGCAATAAGACCATGGTATGCAGTTAAAAGAGCTTGTACGCTAACTATTGTAGAAAGTTTATAAAGAGCATAAATTTGACTATTCAGTTTTTTGCACAGTATATCTATGTGTTGTTTCCAGTTAAGTTTTTTGTCAATTGTTAATCCTAAAAATTTTATTGAGTCAACTTTTTCGATTTCATTATTTTCATATTTTATGTCTGGTATATATTGAGTTGCATTATCGCGTTGTCTAAAATGAATTATTTTAGTTTTATTGAAATTTATTTTTAAGTTATTATTATTTAACCACGTAATAATATGTCTGAGAGATACATCGATGTCAGTTTTATATGAGTTTATATTGCTACATTCTATGGTCACGGCGCTATCATCTGCAAAGAGTGCAATAGGTTGTTTGGTGGCCTTTGGAAGGTCATTGATGTATGCTAGGAAAAGAAGCGGTCCTAGCACGCTTCCTTGTGGTACGCCGTATTGTGGGGTACGCTCGTTAGACGTGTAAGTTTCTTCAATTTTAGTTTTAACATTTATATTGTTAATTTGTGTATATTGCCGCCTGTTTTCTAAGTATGATTTTATTAATTGTAAAGCGTTACCTCAAATACCCATAACCTTCAAGCTTTTGCAGTAGAGTGTTATGTCTTACATAATCAAATGCTTGGGTCATGTCGCAAAATACGGTGCATACTGGTGTTTTTTTATCAACTTTTGTAATAACTCGTTGCAAAAAAGCATAAATTGCCATATTTATAGTTTTACTTCGTCTAAATCCTTTTTGTTCCTTGCAGAAAATATTTTTTTTTTCGAAATAATTGTAGAATACATTATACATATACTTTTCGAATACCTTAGAAATTATAGAGATTGGTCTGTAATTTTCCATTTGCTCTTTACTTTGTTTCTTGTGTATAGGTTTAATTATCGAAACTTTTAGTCTATCTGGAAATATTCCAGAACATATACACAAGTTTATTATAAAACTGAGAGGCTCACATACCATATTCGCTACTGATTTTAATATTTTGGTAGAGACACCATCGTAGCCTACACTATTTGTGTTATTTAATGACGTAATAATATGTTTTATGTCATGTGGTAGAGATGGCTGAATAAATATAGAACTTTTTTGGGGTGATAGAAATATCATGTTATTTGAATTGTTTTGTACAGTTGGTTTAATGTTATCCACAAAAAAGTCATTAAATGAATTAGCTATGTCAATTGGTCTGGTAATCATTTTATTGTCCATTTTTATTTTATCAATGAATCCTCGGGGCAAATTTTGCTTAGCGCTATTTATTATATGCCATGTTATTTTTGCTTTATTTGTTTAGCAATTAATCCTATGATTATTTTGTGCTTTCTGGGTAAGTTTAATTATTTGTTTTAATTTATTTGAGTATAATTTATATTTAATGTTATTAGTTTCAGTAGGTTTTTTTCTATATTGCCAAAGAAGTTTTCTTTTCCTCTTACTACACACTTTTATTCCACGTGATATCCACTGAACAGGTTTCGTTATTCTTATTGTTACTAATTTGTAGGGGAAGCACAAGTCATAGAATAATTTAAATATGTTAATAAATTTTTCGTATGCAATATTAGGGTCCATTTCATTATAAATGTCAGCAAAACTTAAACTACTTATACATTTTTGAAACTTATTAATGTTGACTGTAGAAAAGTCACGTCTTCTAACCCGCCAATATTTAGATGTGACAATATTTTTGACAGGACATTTAATCAATTGGGCTGTATGGTCTGATAGACCAAGTTCAATGACTTCAGCAGGGCATCGGTTCTTAAAGTTATGTGTAAAATTATCTATGTATGTCTGGCTCTTCATTCTTGTAGGTTGTCTCAAAGAAAGTTTCAAATTAAAGTTTAAAAGCAAACATTCAAAGTCAATAGACGTATTATTATTTTTAAGTTTATCTATATTAAAGTCACCGGCTACTATTATATTACTATAACTTCTTTTTGACAGCTCATGCAATACTTTTGTCAGTGTATTCATAAATACGTCTACGTCTACGTCTACGTCTACGTCTACGTCTACGTCTACGTCTACGTCTACGTCTACGTCTACGTCTACGTCTACGTCTACGTCTACGTCTACGTCTACGTCTACGTCTACGTCTACGTCTACGTCTACGTCTACGTCTACGTCTACGTCTACGTCTACGTCTACGTCTACGTCTACGTCTACGTCTACGTCTACGTCTACGTCTACGTCTACGTCTACGTCTACGTCTACGTCTACGTCTACGTCTACGTCTACGTCTACGTCTACGTCTACGTCTACGTCTACGTCTACGTCTACGTCTACGTCTACGTCTACGTCTACGTCTACGTCTACGTCTACGTCTACGTCTACGTCTACGTCTACGTCTACGTCTACGTCTACGTCTACGTCTACGTCTACGTCTACGTCTACGTCTACGTCTACGTCTACGTCTACGTCTACGTCTACGTCTACGTCTACGTCTACGTCTACGTCTACGTCTACGTCTACGTCTACGTCTACGTCTACGTCTACGTCTACGTCTACGTCTACGTCTACGTCTACGTCTACGTCTACGTCTACGTCTACGTCTACGTCTACGTCTACGTCTACGTCTACGTCTACGTCTACGTCTACGTCTACGTCTACGTCTACGTCTACGTCTACGTCTACGTCTACGTATACGTCTACGTCTACGTCTACGTCTACGTCTACGTCTACGTCTACGTCTACGTCTACGTCTACGTCTACGTCTACGTCTACGTCTACGTCTACGTCTACGTCTACGTCTACGTCTACGTCTACGTCTACGTCTACGTCTACGTCTACGTCTACGTCTACGTCTACGTCTACGTCTACGTCTACGTCTACGTCTACGTCTACGTCTACGTCTACGTCTACGTCTACGTCTACGTCTACGTCTACGTCTACGTCTACGTCTACGTCTACGTCTACGTCTACGTCTACGTCTACGTCTACGTCTACGTCTACGTCTACGTCTACGTCTACGTCTACGTCTACGTCTACGTCTACGTCTACGTCTACGTCTACGTTTACGTCTACGTTTACGTCTACGTCTACGTCTACGTCTACGTCTACGTCTACGTCTTCGTCTACGTCTACGTCTACGTCTACGTCTACGTCTACGTGTACGTCTACGTCTACGTCTACGTCTACGTCTACGTCTACGTCTACGCCTACGTCTACGTCTACGTCTACGTCTACGTCTACGTCTACGTCTACGTCTACGTCTACGTCTACGTCTACGTCTACGTCTACGTCTACGTCTACGTCTACGTCTACGTCTACGTCTACGTCTACGTCTACGTCTACGTCTACGTCTACGTCTACGTCTAAGTCTACGTCTACGTCTACGTCTACGTCTACGTCTACGTCTACGTCTACGTCTACGTCTACGTCTACGTCTACGTCTACGTCTACGTCTACGTCTACGTCTACGTCTACGTCTACGTCTACGTCTACGTCTTCGTCTACGTCTTCGTCTACGTCTACGTCTATATCTATATGTCTATTATAGGGAAAGTACTCAATATTTTGTACACCGGAGTCCTATATTAAAGGCTGGGACAGACCGGATGCGTATGGGCGGGTCTGGGTTTATTCATTAATAGTTGCTTTGCCTAGCTTGCATGCTTTGCGCTGCTTGTTTTGGATAAACTCATCCCGGATGGGTAAGGAGGCAACGGTCTTAGGGGAGAGCGCAAGTCGTGATGATCCCTAAGGCAAGTCTGACGGATACCTTCTCGTGGTGCTGCCTGTTATTGGTTTATTTCCTTCCGAAATAAACGCAACAGAACACCGTCAGGCGCCGCGTGTATTGTTATCTATATGTGTATGTATATGTATATATTGTTTCTGTATATAATTGTATTATTTGTGTATATTATGTAGTTCACAGGGCTATTTAACCCCTTATTAGTAACCAAATTGAAAATGCTCGGTACAGACCGGGGCCGTAGTTAACTGTCTGTCATCTGTATTATACGTGCTAAGGTGCTTAGCACCTCTTTAAGACAGATGACAGAATAGACTTACGGTGTATAAATTGTAGTTTTAAGGCAAGGCTACAGATAATTTGTCATGTTTATGAGTAGATGAAAAACAGTTTGGCGGTGTGTGTGTTAAAATAGGGACCCCTCTAACTGGCAAACACCAGCGCCTACTACTGTCAAACGTATTGTGACATAATCGAAAATAACCGCTGTCTTTTATTTGGTAGTGACCCCTGTTCCGATAACTCACGTTATTGGAGGCGGGGACAAACTGGCTGGACTAGTTCCAAAACCCCGATGATAAGTGTATCCTTAGACTTCGGGAAAATACCTCCAAGGTATTGTCAGTCTTCTGAACTCTAAACTTCCGGAGGCTTGAGTAGAAAGATTGAAGCCTGTCCATTTCCCAAAAAATGTTTCTTATGGTCACGAGTTATAATTATATTGTATAATTATTTTGTTTTATCTAGCCTGTATATCGTGATTATGTCGAAAACTAACAGAGACGCGAAAGGGAAATTTGTGAAAGGCCCTTCTCAGGGCCAACCTATTGTTTCGACTGAGGACCGCTCGAGCGGCACCAATGAGAGCCGGAAAAACGGCCCTTCAAGAGATCCATCGGAGGTCTCCATGGGGGACGAAGTGAGGTCGGACGCCGTATTTGAGGAGTTTTGCGACGTGGGTGACAGCCAGAGGAAGTGGCCTTACTCTTCGTTTTACGTGCCCGGCTGCCTAGAGTCGGACACTGAGACCGAGGAGACGTTGGCCGCTAAGGTCAATACGGCGCGGAGGGGAAGGACGAAGGGCACTAAAACAGGCCCCACGCGTGAGGAATTTGTGAAGCCCAAGCCCATTCCACTAGTGGAGGACTGGCGGAGGTCCTGCAGAGCAGGAAATACAAAAAGGGGCCGGCCGCTGTGGCAGCCGGAAGTCTTCTCGACATTGGAAGCGATTCCGATGTCCTTGCCGGGGTCGATGACCTTAGCGGGCTAAACGCCCAGGAGCTGAGGGCTCAAGCGGGAGGGATGCTCGCCTGCATCCTAGAGGTTGCCAAAAAATCTGGCAACCTAAAGGGCGAGTTTGTTGCTCGCCTGAAAAGGTCAGCGTCGACCCTGAGGGAGGTTGTCGACGCACTGGCCAGCAGGAGTGAGGCGGAGGAGACGCGGCGGCTGAGAGCCGAAAACAGTCGCGTGCGCCTCGAGTTAGAGGCCTGCAAGGCAGAGGTGAAGGCGCTGCGTCGCGGCTTCACCGAGGCCAAGACCCAGGCAGCTGCCGCCACGTCTGCTGCTACAGTAGCAGCAGCAGCCGCTGCCGCCGAGACGCCGGCCCCCCCTGCCGTTGTACTGGGGGCAGAGTTAGTGGAGGAGATGACGCGCTCCTTGACTACCACGTTCGGGCAAATGCTCAATGCCCGACTCGCTGGTATCGAGGATCGCCTCCTGCCAGCGCCGGTTCTTCGCCCGCCTCTCAGGGCGGACGCCAAGAAGGCTGCAGCAGCGGTTGCGCCCCCTCCCCTTAAACCAGTCCCTCAAAAGCGGGTTGGCCAGGCGTCGCAGGCTGCTGCCACGCCCTCGACTGCGGCTCCCATCGCCCCAAAAACGACCGTGGCAACTGCTGTGGCCCAGGCGGAAACCTGGGTTGCAGTAGTGAAAAAGGGGAAAGACAAGGGGAAGGGCAAATCGTCTTCTTCAGCCACTCCCGCTCCCGCTCGTGCCCCCCCCCTCCGCCGTGAAGCCTAAATCGAAGAAGGCTTCCGCTGCTGCCGGGCCCAAGAAGGCGAAGGCGATGAAAACCCCCAAATCCGCGGCTGTTGTGTTGTGACGCTGCAGCCCGAGGCCGTGGAGAAGGGGGTCACGTACAAAGCCATCGTTGAGGTGGCGCAGGAGAAGGTCGATCTCCAAGGACTGGGTATCGACCGGATCCATTTCCGCCAGACGGCCACGGGAGCCAGGATGCTCATATTCCTGGCTCCCAAAGCGGCGACAAAGCGGACAGGCTCGCAGAGAAGCTGCGTGGTGTCCAACGTCTCGAGGCCCGTAAAGTCAGTGCAATTGCATGTGACGGGCCTGGACGACGCCGCCACAAAGGAGAAAGTGGCGGTGGCGGTCGCCGAGGTGGGCGGCTGTGACGTACTGCACGTCAAAGCCGGAGAGGTACAGCGAAGCTTCGGTGGGACCGGCTCCTCCCTTGTTTCCTGCCCGATTGCAGCAGCCAAAGTGTTGCTGGCACAGGGCAGGCTTTTGGTGGGGTGGAGCTCGGTACGAGTGGTGGCACTGGCGGCGCGTCCCATGCGCTGCTTCAAGTGCATGGGACTCGGCCATACGCGCCCTCAGTGTCCCTCGTCGGCAGACAGGGGGGACCTGTGCTTCCGTTGTGGAGGCGCAGGCCACAGGGTGGCAAGCTGCCAGAGGAGGGCCCCATACTGCGCGATATGCGCAGAGTCGGGGCGAACAGCCGAGCACAGGATGGGGGGACAAAACTGTGTCCCCCCCAAAGACGAAGGGACAAGCCGCCAGGACCTAGGCCATCCCCCGACCGGCTGCCAGAGCCGCCCCTGAGGTTGTTCGCCGTGCGGCGAGCATGGAGGTTGTGACGTCCGATTAATGGATCAATCGGACGTCGGGCAGCACAACCTCCTACAGACGAATTTGAACCACTGCGTCAGGGCTCAGGATTTGCTAATGCAGTCCCTGGCGCAGTGGCGGATCGATTTGGCGGTCGCCGCGGAGCCGTACTACATTCCCCAGTCCCATCCCTACTGGGCTGGGTATCTGGACGGCTCCGTGGCCATTATAGGACGTGCCGGTGGCGGCTCCCCCCTCTCGTTGTTAGAGAGGGGCTTGGGGTACGTGGTGGCCAAGTGGGAGAGGTATGCGGTAGTGGGCGTATACTTCTCCCCCAATAGAACCGTCGCGGAGCTGGAGGCTTATTTAGACCTCCTGGCCGCGGCGGTGAGAAGGCAGGGACCACGTGAGGTCCTCCTCATGGGGGACCTTAACGCCAAGGCCCAGGCCTGGGGCAACCCCTACACTGACACTCGCGGGGAGACTGTCAGGGAGTGGGCGGTTGCCACAGGGCTGACCCTCCTCAACAGAGGGTCGGTCCACACGTGCGTGCGACACCCAGGCCAGGCCTGGAGAGTGGAGGCGGAGGTGGCGACTCTCTCGGACCACAACTACATCTGGTTCGAGATCGCCACCTCCCACCAAGGAGGGACTCGGCGCGTGGAGAGGGAGTCCTTCGCGCGCTGGGCGATTCGTCGCCTCGATGCCGAGTTGGCTGAAGAGGATAGGTCCAGTCGTGGCTGGCCACCCCGGTGCACCCGGAGGTGGCCATCGCGGCGGGCCACTTCCGGGAGGCGGTGACGGCCGTCTGCGACGCCGCCATGCTGAGGTCCCGACGCCGCCCCGAGCGCCGCCAAGTTTACTGGTGGTGCTCGGAGATAGAGAATCTCCGAGCGCGATGCTCGGAGACGCGCCGCCTCTACTACCACTGCAGGAGGCGGCGTCACGGCCGGACGGACGACCAGCTGCCGGCGGAGCAGCTGGCGGCCGAGCAGCTCCTGTATGGCGATGTGAAGATAGCCAAACAGGAGCTGAAGCTGGCCATCGGCCGGGCTAAGGCCCTCGGCTGGCATGAGGAGCTGGAGGGCCTCGACAGGGACCCATGGGGGCGCCCGTATAAGTCTGCCTGGAATAAGTTCCGAGGCAGAGCGCCCCCTGTCGCCGAGTCCCTGGAGCCAGAGCTCCTGGAGAGGGTGCTGGGGGGGCTATGGAGCCTCCACCGATGGCCACACCGTCCTTCCAGGAGGAGGAGGACCCGGCCTCCATTCCGCCTATTTCAGAGGTGGAGATGGAGGTAGCAGTCTCTCGCCTGAGTGGCAAGTAGACTGCCCCGGGACCAGACGGGATTCCCGGGCGGGTCCTCAGGATCGCCCTTAGGGAGATGGGCGGTCAGCTTCGGGAACTGTTCGACGCGTGCCTCACGTCAGGGTCAGTTCCCGAAGCTCTGGAAGGACGGGCGATTGTGCCTGTTGCGGAAGGAAGGGCGAGACGCCGACTCGCCCGCCGCATTGTTAACACAACGGCGACCATAATATGTCACCTTACAGCTGAGCAGTGCGTCAGGGCGGTCCCCCCACACCTCATCCAGCTCCCCCCGCGGGCCATATATATACCGCAGGCGCGCCCGGCTTCGATCTCTTACCATCACGAAAAATTGCATCGAGCGGACCTCTCGCAAATATATCCAAATTATACTACAAAGTTGCTGTCTTTCATTCAAATCACAACGAAGAATTTTACAAGTTTGGTGACCCCAACATTAAGGAAGAAACGAAGGTCATCCGCGGCCTTCTTGGACTTCCGAGAAGACCACCACGAGGCGAGCGCGCGGGACCGCGTGCACGGGCCTAAGTACCTACCTCGTGGGCGAGCGTTGGCGCGGTGAGCCGTTTAGTGGCCGACCGCCACCGAGCGAGCTAGGCCTGAGTACGGGTGTCGACGAGCACGTGCGCGAGTGCGTGGGTGGAGTGCCGCGCGGACCGAGTGCCGTCGCCGCGTGCCCACACCGCACCGAGTGCTGCGTGAGCGGCGCACCCGGCAAACGAAGCAACCTTATACGAACAGGAGCGGAAGACGAGAGAATCTGAAGCAACGAGACCGAGCGAATGGGCACATGGGAACATCCTACATACCTAAGTATCTACCAATTCAAGTAAGTGAGCTATCCATTATTACTTATATAGTCATCGATATCGATTCAGTTCCCCCATTCGCGAGTTTAAAATTCCTACCTTACATATTTTTAGACATTACAATAATATCGAAAACCTTCTTGTACTAACTGGTCGTGTATGATTCTACTTTAGTAATATGGCCACTGCAAACATTGAGAATATGCTAGAATCGAAAGAACTAAAAGAAAATAAAAAAAAACGTGGCATATTGAAAGGAAAATTAACATTGTTTAAGAAATGGGTAGGCACACTAGTAACTCCACTGTCCGCAGAGTCATGTCTCGATGCCGAGCTACGGATCGAGAAAGTACAGGTTACTTTCAATGAGTTTGAAAGCATCCAAGACAGGATCGAAACTTTATGTACCGATGTCGAAGTTCAACTGTCAGAACGAGAATCATTTCAAAATATTTATTTCGAAAGTGTGTCTTTGTGTAAAAAACTAATTAACGATGTTGTGGCTAGAGATTCCAACACAACACTCGATGTGAGTGCCACAGCTACATTGCAACAAATAGATGAATCTATAAAATATCCAGAGATAGTACTACCGACATTTAGTGGCTGCCTCACAGAGTGGTTGGAGTTCCGAAACACATTTGATACCCTCATTAACCAAACTAACCTTAAGCCCATTCAAAAGCTGAAATACTTGAGAAGCTGTTTGAAGAGCACCGCACTAAATGTGGTGAGCTCATTGGAGTTCACCGAGGAAAATCATACAATCGCGTGGCAACTTCTTTGCGAAAGGTTCAATAACCCCAAGAAGCTTGTCACTTACCATCTAAAGGCACTTTTATCGATCGAAAATATCCCGTCAACCTCAAGTGCATTAAGAGAACTAGTAGACAACATCACTAGGCATTTGAGGACACTAAACAATCTAAATGTATCCACCGAAAATTGTGATATTTTATTAATACATTTTATAGTACCTAAATTGGATCATCAAACTCAAAGAAAGTGGGAAGAGCGCATCAACTCAAATGAATTACCTTCGTTACAGACATTCAAATCATTCATCCGATCACGGGCGGACCTGCTGGAGTCCCTAGGATCCGAGCAACTAGGAGTCCAGCCCAGGACGAGCACATCCCAAAAAGCGATGGTAGCCACGTCCTGTCCAGGTTCCACATCTAACAAGGTAACGAGACAGCCTATTAATAGTCGATGCCCGTTTTGTAAAGAAACCCACTATCTAAATCAATGTACTAAGTTTTAGCTCTCAATGTGAAAGCGCGTTTTAACGCCGTCAGAAAGCTACAGCTTTGTACGAATTGTTTACGAGGTAATCACATAGTACCTAACTGTCGAGCGACCTAACTGCAAGCTCTGTGCAGGCAAACATCATACCCTATTGCACATAATGCAAACATCTACTACAGCGACTAGTCCCCAACCGACGACCCTCTATGACCCACAACGATCTACCGAATCACAACAAACAGTAAACTTACATACCAACGAACAAACAATAGCCGATGCTACCAACCGAGATACCCATATACAACGACAAATACCGAATGTAAATAAAACTGTTATCTTATCAACCGCTCAGGTGAATGTGATCGACAACGAAAAGCGGTCGCATACATTACGAGCACTCCTAGACTCGGGTTCACAATCAAATTTTATTACAGAAAAAGCGCTCAAAATGTTAAATTTACCTACTGAGCCAATATCAATACAAGTATTAGGGTTTAACGAAAACAAAACAAATGTAAACAAAACAGCGAATCTAACCTTAAAATCGAAGACAAATAAATACTTACGCCAAATATCTTGCCTTATTGTTCCAACTATTTGCAGTCAAACACCAAATTTATCGAAAATTCGAAGCTTTGACATTCCCGTGGGGTACAGATTAGCAGATAGTTTCTTTTACGAGCCAAGTGAAGTAGACATGTTGCTGGGCGCGGAAGTGTTCTACGACATTCTGTGTGCTGGTCAATATAGGCCAGGGAAAGGACTTCCCATATTACAGCAAACTAAGTTAGGATGGGTAGTATCGGGTTCAATAATCGCATCAGCCCCTGTAAATAAATCTCAATGTAATTTTGTACAAACGAACGAACTGAGATCCTTTTGGGGAGAAGCAAAACATACACGTCCTCCGCATGATGAAATAAAAGAGTGTGAGAAAATATTTCAAACCCATACTCGAGATTCTGACGGAAAGTTCGTGGTGAGCATACCCCTAAAAGAATCCCCATCGAATATAGGCCAGTCGAAACCTATGGCATATAAACGATTTAAATCATTAGAGTCAAAATTCGAAAAAAATCACAACTTCAAACAACAATATGTGGAATTTATGCGTGATTTTGAGCGGGCAGGGCATATGCTGAGAGGTCTACCTAGGTCTGAGCCCTGCAATTATGTACCACACCATGCGGTCATAAATGTTCAAAATCCTGCCACACCGATTAGAGTAGTTATCGATTGTTCAATGCAAACAACAACAAAAAAATCATTGAACGATATCCAATACAAAGGAACAATAATGCAAGACGATCTATTTAATATTTTATTGCGATTCCGAGAATCCAAATATGTTATCAGTGCTGACATTCAAAGAATGTATCGAAATATCTATGTATCTCCCGACCAACAATACCTACAGTGTATACTTTGGCGAGAGAATCCTAACGAACCCCTATTTACCTACACTTTGACCACACTAAGCTTCGGACTAAAAAGTGCACCTCATATCGCGACCCGATGTCTATTCCAGCTAGCCCAGCAGCATGAGCAGAGCTACCCGGAGGCAGCCAACATACTGCTATCATCGTTCTACATGGACGACCTAGTCCATTCTGAGAACGACAAGCAGAAGATAATCAGGTCAGCTGAGCAAATCGACAGAATACTACAGAGTGCCGGCTTTCAGCTGAGAAAGTGGAAATCGAAACGCACCGACATTCAAAAAATTGTGAGTAAAACTGACACACCTATTACACAACTGAACATACCCACACAAAACATCACAAAAGTGCTAGGCGTAGTATGGAATAATAAGGAGGATTACCTAACATACACACTAAAAATACATCACTTACCGAGTAGCTTAACTAAGAGGAAAATTTTATCCATGGCATCCGAGATCTTTGACCCCTTAGGGTTATTGACACCTGTTTTAATTTTTGCAAAAACCTTCATCCAAAAACTCTGGAAAATAAAATCCAGCTGGGATGAAGTACTTCCTTCATCAACATACGAACAGTGGAAATAATATTACAGTAGCCTAATATATCTAAACTCTAAAAATACCAAGACATGCCGTTATTCATGAACATATAGAAGCAGAATTACATGCCTTTGCAGATAGTTCATTAACGGCATACGGCACTGATTTTTATGTCAAATCGGTTAACAACAGAGGCGAGATCAAAGTCCAACCACTGTGCGCGCGCTCACGAGTAGCTAGAAAGGAAACTATTCCGAGATTAGAACTCAGAGCAGCGGCATTATAAGCTAACCTATACAAAGTGATAAAAAAGGCATTAAAAGGGGAATATAATGTTTATTTTTGGTCAGATTCGAAGATTGTACTGTCATGGATAAAAACCTCAAGTAAACTAAACACATTTGTTACTAATCGAGTAAAAGAGATACAGAATCTAACTGATACTTATAACTGGCATTGGACAGGAACTAAATCCAACCCAGCAGACTTTATAACGAAAGGCATCCCAGCAAAAAAAATTTCACACACACACATGTGGTGGCAAGGCCCACCATGGCTATCAAAACCAAAAATTGAATAGCCACAACAAGAACAAAATACACAACCATCATTAACAGAATTAACAAGCGATACGCTCTGTAATGTAATTAATAATATACCTCAGGAAAATAATTTGCTTTCCTATCTATGTGCGCAGTGGTCAAACTCCACCAAGCTCATAAGAGTTTTAGCCTCTATGCTTAGATTTATTAACAATTTGAGGGGACAGAAATGCACCGGTCCACTAAGTGTAATTGAACTAAACAAATCATTACATAAATTAATTCAAAATGCACAAATGGAGTCTTTCCCAATAGAATACATACTACTAAAAAACAACAAACAATTGCAACAAACTTCGAACGTTTTATGCCTCAATCCATTTATGCATGAGGGGATTATAAGGGTAGGAGGTCGTTTAGCACTTTCGACTTATAAATACGATAAAAAACACCCCATGCTCTTTCATCACAAACACACACTTACACAACTTATCCTACAAACAGAACACATAAAGTTACTCCATGCCGGACCACAGCTGTTACTGTCAACCGTAAGGGAGAGATTCTGGCCTACACATGGTAAGTCTCTAGCCACTAGAACAGTACACAAGTGTGTAACCTGTCTCCAAGCAAAACCCGGTATGTACAAACCCATCATGGGAAATCTACCTACTTCGAGAGTAACCCCCTCCCCCCCATTTCTTCAAACGAGCATCGATTATGCAGGTCCTTGTCTCCTAAGGACTGGAAGAGGGCGTGGCTGCCAAACCTACAAGTGCTATATAGTTCTGTATGTATGTGCTGTAACGAAGGCGGTGAGCATTGATTTGGTTACAGGACTAGAATCTCAAAAATTCCTGGCATCACTTCGGCGATTCATAGCGCGCAGGGGTAAGCCCCGGACCTTGGTAAGTGACAATTCAACTACATTTCACGGGGCAAATAACGAACTTATCGAACTTTATCAATTTCTCCATGTGCACTCCAATGAGCTTATAGCATGGAGTGCAAGCGAGGGCATCGATTGGAAATTTTTACCTGTATACACGCCCCATATGGGCGGCCTGCACGAGGCAGGTATAGGTAGTTGTAAGTACCACTTAAAGCGAGTCATTGGAAAATCTTTGTTAACTTATGAGGAATTTTTAACTGTGTTGATTGAAGTAGAAGGAATTTTAAACTCGCGCCCACTATATCCTTTATCGACAAACGATACCGATTTCTCAGTCTTAACACCAGCTCACTTCTTGATTGGTAGATCTATGACGTCATTGCCCGACTTTGACTATAAGGATGTTCCCACCCACAGATTGAACCACTATCAACAGTTGCAACAGATGCAACAAGACTTCTGGAGGCGCTGGGCGAAGGACTACGTCGGCAACCTGCAGCAGCGCACCAAGTGGCGAGCGTCGAAGGGAGCCAGCCTTGCTGTGGGCACGATGGTGCTCGTGAAGGACGACCGCCTCCCACCTTGTCAATGGCGACTCGGGCGTATTATCATCAACCACGACGGTCAAGACCAGGTCACCAGGGTGGCAACGATCCGAACTGCAAAGGGAATCATCAAACGCGCATTCAATACTATATGCCCACTACCAATCTAAAAACATTTTGCATTATATAATCCTTAGGCCCTAACTACATTTAAAAATATTTAAGCATAGCAATAAGTACCCAATCAATTTACTAAACCAAACCTAGATAGGTAGACCAAATAGGAAAGCACCTAATCAATTACACCTAAGAAACTAATGTAAAGTCTGAATCTATCCTAAAGTATCTAATCAATTTACTAAACCTAATACTTAAGAAACTAATGTAAAGTCTGAATCCGGGCGCGCCAGCATGTTAACACAACGGCGACCATAATATGTCACCTTACAGCTGAGCAGTGCGTCAGGGCGGTCGAGTCCCCCCACACCTCATCCAGCTCCCCCCGCGGGCCATATATATACCGCAGGCGCGCCCGGCTTCGATCTCTTACCACCACGAAAAATTGCATCGAGCGGACCTCTCGCAAATATATCCAAATTATACTACAAAGATGTTGTCTTTCATTCAAATCACAACGAAGAATTTTACACGCATACAGGCCAATCGTGCTGCTGGATGACACGGCGAAGCTGCTGGAGAGAATCGTAGCTTCCCGTGTCATCGTGTCATGTGGGGGGAACTGGGCCTGAGCTTTCAGAGGCCCAGTTCGGATTCAGAGCAGGGCGGTCGACGATAGACGCCCTGCTCTGGATCAAGGGGTGGACGCAGGACGCGGTCAGCGGGGGGGAAAAGGCGTTGGCTGTCTCGCTGGACATTGCCAACGCCTTCAACAGCCTACCGCACGGAACAATACGGGAGGCGCTCCGCTATCACGGAGTGCCCCTGTATCTGCGTAGGGTGTTGGCTGACTACCTCCAGGACCGCGAGGTCCTGGTGGAGGGACGCGACGGTCTGAGACGACGTCGCGTGTCCTGCGGGGTTCCACAGGGGTCGGTGTTGGGACCGCTCCTGTGGAACATTGGCTACGACTGGGTGCTCCGCGGCACGTTTCCCGCAAGTATGCGGGTTGCGTGCTACGCGGATGACACCCTAGTCGTAGTAAAGGGGAGGGACCTCAAGGAGACGGTGCGGCGGGCCACGGTGGCCACGACACTCGTGGTCGGCCGCATACGTGCCCTGTCACGAGTGTGGAGCGCCAGAAGACACGGCTGAGGCACACGCTGGAGGAGTGCGCCGCATGGAGTCCCATGCGGCACACCCTCACAGCGGTCATTGGCGCAGATCTGTCGCTGCCGAGCGTGGTAAACGCTATGCTCGGCAGCGACGGATCGTGGCAGGCGGTGGTCTCTTTCTGCGAAGCGGTGATGGCGCAGAAAGAGGCCGCGGAGCGGGCGAGGGAGGACGACGTCCTCGCGGACCCGCTCCGGCGTAGACGAACTGGGGGGAGGAGAAGGCGGTTCGGGCGCCTTCTCGCTCTTTCCTAGTGTTGTGCGGATCACCGCACAACACTAGGAAAGACCGCTGGGGCGAGATGGTGACTGCTAACGCTACCCCATTTCGCCCTACTAGGCGGCAGACTGCTCATCCCGGGTTTTTAGTGGGTAACCTCACTTACTACCCCCCCGAGGGGGTAGTAAGGCCCTTCAGGCGAGGACTGAATATGCGTGCTGCATGCATGCGAACTGCGTATGCGTGACTACGACGTAACAACGCCGTAATCACCCGTGTAGTTACGGCCTAAACCAATGTCACACCGGGTTTGCGTATCCGTATCCGTATCCGTATCCGTATCCGTATCCGTATCCGTATCCGTATCCGTATCCGTATCCGTATCCGTATCCGTATCCGTATCCGTATCCGTATCCGTATCCGTATCCGTATCCATATCCTAGCTAAGGCTGTAATAATGAGATTTCTATACTAATTTTCCAGTATTAGCAGATTGAAGATGAAACAAGAAGGCTGTCAAATAACAAAATTCTTATTATATTGGCCCATCTAATGATTCTGTTATACTTGTATGTGACTAATAATATCAGTACCTGCAGAATTATTGGATGGTTCTATAATAAATGCAATACCAGTTTCACAACCAGCAACCAATACGACAATGAAGAATCCAAGACGACCATCACAAGGTAGGTACTTAGGTATCGTGTTATTTTGATAGATCTTCATAATTAAGAAGACGTCCTTTCTGTTGATCTTAATGTCTTATCCCAAATGTTAAGTAAAATATAAAGAATATAATATATGAAGTTATTCACTTCCAAGTTGAGCCACCGCATCATATTTCGTTTATTTTTAGTGAAGATGACACGGTGTTATAGACGCGTCGTTAACGTCATCATAAAGTCGGGTAGCCAGTGGTTACCAGTGGCTAATATGCGTCCTTTGTGGCTTCTATGAGGGAGGCCTTTGTTCATCAGTGTACGTCTTCTGGCTGATGATGATAATGAAGTAACTAAATCTGCCAAGTGCGATTAGCGCAGTATCGGTTTCGTACCATTAATGTATTTATTAAATTTGTTTACCGGAATAAAATCAAATTGCACTTGGTTAGATTTTATTGTTTGTAGATAAATCTTATCTATAGTAGATAAATCATCTTAGAAAAATGTGGGTTCTCCATATCGCTGCAAGTTGCATCTGTTATTTTAAGTTAATACAGTTATTTTAAGTTAGTACTATTTTCTAGTGTGTTTTGCGAATTTCATAAAGGACAAAAACTTCGAACAAAGAGTTTGTCTTACATTTTGCGTCACCAATGAAGATTGGTTTTCGGAGTTACTGAAAATATTGCAGAAGGGTGGTGAATGGGAAGGTGCAGTGAATCGATTTTATCAAAAACGTTGAAGAGCGGTCCAGACGTGGTGGGAAAATAGTCTCGTTCTGGTAGGCCATCAACGTCTGCAAGTGAAGTTAAAATCGCAAAAGTGAAGGAAATAGTGACTACAAGGGTACAAAACTACAACTAAATTACAAGGATGCGTCAAAGTGCCTGTGGGAAGTAGTTAAATTTTTGGAGGACCATAACACTGATTTGAGTCAGGCCCTCGCCCAGTGAAGGATAACCTGGAGAATGAGTCCGCCAGTTTGTCCCCACTGGGTAGATTTGTTTGAGGCCATGGTAAAATTCGTCGGTTGATAGGAGAAACGGCTCTCACCTTCGTCTACGTCTACGTCTACGTCTACGTCTACGTCTACGTCTACGTCTACGTCTACGTCTACGTCTACGTCTACGTCTACGTCTACGTCTACGTCTACGTCTACGTCTACGTCTACGTCTACGTCTACGTCTACGTCTACGTCTACGTCTACGTCTACGTCTACGTCTACGTCTACGTCTACGTCTACGTCTACGTCTACGTCTACGTCTACGTCTACGTCTACGTCTACGTCTACGTCTACGTCTACGTCTACGTCTACGTCTACGTCTACGTCTACGTCTACGTCTACGTCTACGTCTACGTCTACGTCTACGTCTACGTCTACGTCTACGTCTACGTCTACGTCTACGTCTACGTCTACGTCTACGTCTACGTCTACGTCTACGTCTACGTCTACGTCTACGTCTACGTCTACGTCTACGTCTACGTCTACGTCTACGTCTACGTCTACGTCTACGTCTACGTCTACGTCTACGTCTACGTCTACGTCTACGTCTACGTCTACGTCTACGTCTACGTCTACGTCTACGTCTACGTCTACGTCTACGTCTACGTCTACGTCTACGTCTACGTCTACGTCTACGTCTATGTCAGGCACACGCTGGAGGAGTGCGCCGCATGGAGTCCCATGCGGCACACCCTCACAGCGGTCATTGGCGCAGATCTGTCGCTGCCGAGCGTGGTAAACGCTATGCTCGGCAGCGACGGATCGTGGCAGGCGGTGGTCTCTTTCTGCGAAGCGGTGATGGCGCAGAAAGAGGCCGCGGAGCGGGCGAGAGAGGACGACGTCCTCGCGGACCCGCTCCGGCGTAGACGAACTGGGGGGAGGAGAAGGAGACGAACTGGGGGGAGGAGAAGGTGGTTCGGGCGCCTTCTCGCTCTTTCCTAGTGTTGTGCGGATCACCGCACAACACTAGGAAAGACCGCTGGGGTGAGATGGTGACTGCTAACGCTACCCCATTTCGCCCTACTAGGCGGCAGACTGCTCATCCCGGGTTTTTAGTGGGTAACCTTACTACCCCCCCGAGGGGGTAGTAAGGCTGCGCCAATGACCGCTGTGAGGGTGTGCCGCATGGGACTCCATGCGGCGCACTCCTCCAGCGTGTGCCTGACATAGACGTAGACGTAGACGTAGACGTACACGTAGACGTAGACGTAGACGTAGACGTAGACGTAGACGTAGACGTAGACGTAGACGTAGACGTAGACGTAGACGTAGACGTAGACGTAGACGTAGACGTAGACGTAGACGTAGACGTAGACGTAGACGTAGACGTAGACGTAGACGTAGACGTAGACGTAGACGTAGACGTAGACGTAGACGTAGACGTAGACGTAGACGTAGACGTAGACGTAGACGTAGACGTAGACGTAGACGTAGACGTAGACGTAGACGTAGACGTAGACGTAGACGTAGACGTAGACGTAGACGTAGACGTAGACGTAGACGTAGACGTAGACGTAGACGTAGACGTAGACGTAGACGTAGACGTAGACGTAGACGTAGACGTAGACGTAGACGTAGACGTAGACGTAGACGTAGACGTAGACGTAGACGTAGACGTAGACGTAGACGTAGACGTAGACGTAGACGTAGACGTAGACGTAGACGTAGACGTAGACGTAGACGTAGACGTAGACGTAGACGTAGACGTAGACGTAGACGTAGACGTAGACGTAGACGTAGACGTAGACGTAGACGTAGACGTAGACGTAGACGTAGACGTAGACGTAGACGTAGACGTAGACGTAGACGTAGACGTAGACGTAGACGTAGACGTAGACGTAGACGTAGACGTAGACGTAGACGTAGACGTAGACGTAGACGTAGACGTAGACGTAGACGTAGACGTAGACGTAGACGTAGACGTAGACGTAGACGTAGACGTAGACGTAGACGTAGACGTAGACGTATCCGTATCCGTATCCGTATCCGTATCCGTATCCGTATCCGTATCCGTATCCGTATCCGTATCCGTATCCGTATTAGAGATCCGCGCCTGAGATGCATTACTGTAGTGAGCAACCGCCGAGTTGCTTAGCGCGGATTCTGAGATCTCTCAGATGGTCGAGTTTCGTACATACCGCGGCGCGTCTGCGATGTGTCTCAGGGCCAAGTTTTGTTGCGATCTCATCCTGATTGATGATTCCTGTGACTTTTGGCGGTGAGAAAGCCAGGCTAGCGCGGCCTAGGTTAAATGGAGATGGATGTAAGTCAAGTACAGGGCTCTCTTGAGGCGGTGTGGAAGGGCTGATCTGAGCACTGGATTCAATAGGGCTCGAGCTGCCCTTTTGACTGTGACTGTGTTCTGGACATGCTGTGCTATGGTGTGAGCATCCGGTCTATGGTGATTCCAACGTACTTACCGGATTATTCCATGAGATCGCTGCACCTAGGAGATGGAGATTAGGTGGTAGGGATTTTTCTCTCTGCTTTGTTACTTGAGTTTCGGAGTAGGGCCGCGTCGTCTGCATATAAGGCGAGCGTCGTCCCTGGTTCGGAGGGAAGGTCATCTGTATATATGGCATAACATGTGACTGATAGGCAGCTACCTTGGGGGACGGCTGCCTCTATTTGGTGCTCTTGTGACAGCTTTCCGTCTCCTTAGCACGAAATTTTCTGTCCTCCACGAATTGATCTGATTGTTAAGACTGCTCGTCGTTGTGCTCCTATTTTGGCGATCTTGTAGAGTAGTCCGTTGTGCCAGATCCAGTCGAATGCTTTCTCCCATGTCCAGGAATACTGCAGCCGTGTTGTTGTTAGAGTTTTCTGTCATGAGGTGCAGTACCCTGGATAGCTGAAGTATGGGGGAGTGCTCCGACCGGAATCCGAACTGCTCCAGTCGGAACTTCATGTGAGGGGCTATCAAGAAGAGGCGTTAGAAGACTTTCGTAATGCTTGGCAGTAGAGTGATAGGCCTGTATTTCTCGGGTCTCCAAACGTCTTTGCCGGGTTTCGGGAACATAAAAACGTGACTGCCGTGGTTTAAGAGGGCAGGTGACGGAGCGCCGCTCAAGATCTTCCGCGTTTAATATGACACTGAAGTATTAATCGAGGAACTGTTCCACAGAGTCTGAGAGTTCTCTGTTCACTGTGAGATTGGGCTTGAATTAGTTCTCAAGGGATTGGGCAAATATTTCTGCCTTGTCCTCTGCTCTGTATCTCAAGTTGCCATTTACGTGGAATAGATGACGATTCGGTTCTGAGTGTTTCCTAAGTTGCCTGCAGAGTTTGTGGAGTGAGGCCCAGTTCTGTGGATGGAGTCTCGTTTTTGTTGCCAGGTTTTTCTGAGCAGGCGTTTTTCTTTTATGAGCTCTCTTATATAGCGGGGGAGGGTGGGTAATCTCTATTGTACTTAGGGGTTTTCTTTAATTGTAGCGGTATGAAGTGCCTTCTGTATGCATTGAGTGATCTCTTCTGCAAGACTGTCCACCGTTGCGGTTGTGATAGGGCTTGAAGTTGAGGTCTCTCATGCGGTTTTCATAAACTTAGGCCAGTCGATTTTGGGCTTTCGTGGAAGTTTGTGTATCGGTTGGTGGCAATATTCTGTTTCTTCAATATTTTGACTAATTAATTTATTTGAGTAAGTACTTACTTGTATGCAAGAAAATAAATATTTACCCTTTTAGTATACAGCAGTATACAGCAGTTTTTTTTTTCAATTCCAACATATAGTTAAAAAAATAATATCACGCCGGCTACGCCGCGCCGCGCCGGGTACGTTTACCAGCACGCCGCCGCCGACTTTCATGACCGCGGCGCGGACCTCTAATCCGTATCCATATCCGTATCCGTATCCGTATCCGTATCCGTATCCGTATCCGTATCCGTATCCGTATCCGTATCCGTATCCGTATCCGTATCCGTATCCGTATCCGTATCCGTATCCGTATCCGTATCCGTATCCGTATCCGTATCCGTATCCGTATCCGTATCCGTATCCGTATCCGTATCCGTATCCGTATCCGTATCCGTATCCGTATCCGTATCCGTATCCGTATCCGTATCCGTATCCGTATCCGTATCCGTATCCGTATCCGTATCCGTATCCGTATCCGTATCCGTATCCGTATCCGTACCGTTTCCGTATCCGTATCCGTATCCGTATCCTCATATTTTACAACGGACCTATTGACACTAGTTCAGTATTCTTGTGACCGTGGCTGTTGTTATACGATTAACACTGTCAGACTAAATAAAAACGTTGATGCGATAGTGTATGCATAATAAAGATAAGTCTGCGTAAATAAATAATTGTATAACATTTCATTTCAAACAACAAAGTCTCGCACGTTTTAGGAAGCTAGAACAAAAATTGGTGCTGTAAATTCAAAACTCCAATAACTGATGACGATCAAACAGTCGCTGGGATGTAAAATACCCAACGCGAGTAGGAGTTTATATTTTTACTGAGTCTAAAATTAAAAAAGATATAAGCTGTCAAGAAAGTACCGGGCACAAATCAAAAATACACAAAATACTAGTTATTCATCCACATTTATTTTATTACCTTCAAAGTATGCTCCTTCAGAAACGATACACATACACCATTGACTAATACAATCATTGTATGGGAATGGGGCCCCTTATAATCCCCGTAGTCCCACACTTTACCACTATGCCGTCGCGTATTCGACTGGGTTCCTGGAATGTCACAGGAAGACACCAGCCGATATATGTGCTATTATGCAATCGGAAAAGGGCGGGAACGACCTACCTTCAGACGACGTGCGATACGGATACGGATTTATTTATTTATTAAGGTTTTCCAACAGACTTAATACTAAACAAGCATTTCATACAGAGTTCAATAGACAATTTATAGCGAAAGTCCAATTACAGGAAAACACATCATGCCTGACGAAAAAATTGTTTTATATGTGGAGTGAGTTTACTACAAAAATTGCGCAAAACCATCATAAGATGACGAATCACTAATGATGCTTCAACGCATATGCACTTACAATGTGTATTTTGGAAACAATTCAGTATCACATATACCTATGTCTTAGAAATACCTTCATACAGTCTTTATCAATTAGATGAATAATACTGGAAATTAAGGAAAATATAAGGAAACTATGAGACATACACAACAAATAAACATGCTAAGGAGATTTAGTAGGTACTCCTTATATATTGTTTTTATACTTAAACATTAAATCTTTAAAGCTGAGCAGAGAACAATTTAATATGTCAATCTGCTCAGCCTTAAAAAGAGTATTATGCTTTCGACAGACTCTGTCGAGAACACTAGTATACGTCTTAGGAGCAAATGGTTTAAAATTCACAATTCTAGCCCCCATACGGGGAACTGTAAAGTTAATCTTAGCGACGAGTTCCGGACAATCTATTAGACCATACAAAACCTTGTATAACAGCACCTGGTCCGCTATCCAACGACGGTCTTCTAAGGTCAACATATAGAAATGAGCCAGACGCTTTGAATATGAGTTTAACTGAGATATTTTTCTTTGATGTACAGTAAAAAAGAAAAGAAATCGCTTCTGAATCCTTTCTATTCCATAAATATGACATGATATGACGGGCTCCAAACATTTGAACCATAATCTAGAATGCTACGAACCAATGTATTGTAAACGACTTTTAAAGCGAGTATACTTTTGAACTGCTAGTTACGCCAAATAAATCCTAACATTTTATAAGATCTGCAAATAATATTATCGATATGGGGAATAAATGTCAATTTTCTGTCCAAGGCAACACCTAAGTCTCTTATGGATTCTACTTCTTCTAGCTTAGATAACCCCAAAGTGTATTCAGTTGGAATACACAAAATCTTTTTACTAAATTTAATATGTTTACATTTTTCTGTGTTCAAAGGAAGCTTGTTAACTATAGTCCAATTGAAATTGCAATCGAGACCATGCTGAAGTAATTTTGAATCATCAATGTTGTTAATCATTTTAAACAATTTCAAGTCGTCTGCAAAAAGAGAAAATCTTGAATATCTTACCTTTGATGCTATATCGTTAATAAAAGCCAAAAACAAGACAGGACCAAGATGTGCTCCTTGGGAAACACCACTATAAGCTACATATGCTTGAGACTCAAAACCGCAAACCACCACTTTCTGAGATCGACCGGACAAACACGAAGAAAACCATCTTAAGATTTTGCCATGGACCCCCAATGCATACAACTTGTTAATTAGCAATTGATGGTATTAAATACTGCAGGAAAATGAGCTGCAAAAGCATTGCAAATAGTGGTCTGACAATGAAAGGTTTCGTCTTTTTAAATCATTTCGTTAGGAATGGTTTCCACGGTTTTACGTTTATTACGAATATATGACCAGAATGCTTTCATATTGTTCTTAGATATAGAAATTTCTAGCGAGATACGGATACGGATACGGATACGGATACGGATACGGATACGGATACGGATACGGACACAGACACGGACACAGATACGCCATTTTTTCTTATCTTCTTTGTCATATCATATGAACTGCATATTATGCAGCAGAACTAAGTCTTCCGGCTAGATCATGTATATGTGAATCCCACTGTATAGTGGAACCAATTTTGATTCCCAGGAATGTCGCATTGTCAATTGACAGTTTATCTGGGTCCACAATGTTTGAATCAACATAAGTAACCTTTGGTAAAGAAAAACTATAAACATTCGGTCTACTTTGAATTTAAGAAAAGATTATTAGCGGCTAACCATTTACACATCATAGTTATCACATTATTTACATGAATGAGTCAGTAACGGTGGAGCCTCAATGTCGTCCATTTTAGGCTCCGTTGGTCCCATTGGGTACGGAACCCTATATAAATTATTTGTCTTGTGCATATTTCAGATAAAACTGGATGGAGCAGGAGCGATAGGTGATGTTTCAGTCAATGAGAACAGACTATCTGCTTCGCTGTGGACCGAGACGGTCAGCCTAATGGATAAAGGTGAGTTCGTTTACATATCACTCCGTACCAATTTGTACGTGCTTTCCGCGTTTTATAGATTAGTTGTCGATGTCGACTGTATTATTTAGACTGCTATTTTTTTGCTTATTTGCTTACTTATTGCAGCTTTGATGAAGAAATAAAGTGTCAGTAAAAAGCTCAAAACAACCGTCAGAATGGCAGTGATATTATTAGTGTTATAAAACTTTTATCATCTATACCACCTGGCACTGACCCACTGCTTGTTGATATGAACGACTTCAGAAAAAGTTGAGGATTTTCCCTGAAAAGATAAAAATGGAGTTTCAAAATGGAAACATTTTCATCACTATCACTGGTACTCTTGGTTTATTGCAGGACTCCGGTGTTCACAATATTGAGTACTTTCCCAAAGTCAAAGTCAAAATCATTTATTCAATTTAGGCGTCTACAACGCTCTTATGAAGGTCAATCACAAATTTAGACTTTGAAATATACTACTGTACTGCCACGTTCAGCAAACAAAATTATAGAGCCACTGCGAGAAGAACGGGCAAGAATCTCGGGGCCATTCTTGTAAACGTTTATTAACAATGTGTTAAGTACATTCTATATAGTAAAATTATTACAATACTTTATTTACATTACATAGGTGACAGGCGCTAGCTTGGCAGAAGCGAACCAGTCCAAGCATTTATGTCGTTTAAGTAATCAAAAACGGTGTAGTAAGATTTCTTTATCAAAATAGTCTTCACATGCAACTTGAATTTTCTTTCTGTGAGCGTTGTAATATGTTTGGGCAATTTATTATAAAACCACACACAATTGCCTAAGGACCTTTTATTTGTCTATAATTTAACCCAGTTTAACTATACAAAGTATTTCACGATGATAAAGACTGTGCTATGCATATGTATAGATGAGAAAGAGCCTGTCACTTATTGGCAACTGGGACACAACATTTGCAGGGACATCGCCATTAAATTTAGCGTAGGCGTCCATAATTTCAACACTATATAAATGCAAATTTTATTTAATAGATGAGGAAGATGAAACTCTCTGTGCAGGACGATACAGGCAATTTTTGTACTAGAACCTGTAGCTACCAAGAAATATACTTTAGTTGATTTTATTTCAATCACGATAAACCACTACATCCATGGAATGTTTCATGGCAGTGGTTGTATCTTATACGTTTTAATACGATTCTAATTGTACTGGGCCTTGTACGAAGTAAACTATGTGTAGTTATGTTTTTTATTAGGGCGTGTATTAGGCTAGTCTTATTTCCGTTAATGTCAGTAAGGTAGAAACTAAATTAATTAGAAAAATATAATTAGGATTCTAAAAGGATGAGAAAGTCGAGAAACATGTTCAAGGGCATACAAGTCACCGCAAATAAGACTGTGCAAATACTGCAAATTTATACCACAAATGAAGGTCCAGTTAATTGTGTATAAATAAGGGTAATACCATATATATTATCAATAAAATCATTAGAGTAACAACAAGTTTTGTAAGTAAATAACAAAAATGAAATCTTTTTCAATTTTGTATTACAGCACCTACGCCTACCACGGACAAATATTCGTCCGCTTCGGGTCCAAGCAAACCTCCACCCGCGGCGCTTGCTCTCTTCGCGAACCTTGTAAAATAAGGCCTTGTTGGGACGAGTGAGCCGCTCGTTGATGTACAGGCGCACCGCAAGGTTGGACCCAACCCCAAGACCATCGGTGGTGAAGTTCCTGCGCACGCGCGCGGCCTGCAGCAGTGCATCGCGCAGCTGTCTCCGCGCCAGGCGCACCAGCACGGGACGCGGGTGGTGCGCGGCGGCGGCAGTGGCGGGCTCGCGCCGCAGCGGACCCGCACTCTCCACGTACACCAGGTAGCTCTCAAGGCAGACCGAGCTTCTCGGCTATGATGCCCACCATGTGCATCAAATTCTCCCCCGACTACTGGAAGACCCGAGATTTCCACGTCGGCGTGTAGTGAGTCCTGTTCGTGGTCGCTGAGCTCTTCCTTCTCTAGGAGCTCGTTTGCTGCAGGGCGAGCCTGAAACTTGGCGACCTTGTCTTCTAGCGTGAGAAAGCGATTTTCCAATGCCCCTATTTGGCTTTCGAACCCTACTACGATGGCACTCAAGCTGGCCTCTTCCTCCCACATATAGTTGAAGTCCCCTCGAAAAAACTTCATTTCTTGAAGTATTTCCCGCAACAAATCATCTGACGACCTACGATAATCTCCAGAGCTGATATCCTCTGCGAGAGTCACTTCAGCTGGTGCATTGCTCGCGGGGCTGTCCTTCTTCGGGGCCTTATATCCCGGACAAACCCACCCCGATGCGACTCGTCCCTCCTGAGGGATACCAACGCATGTATGAGAAATTATTTGTATCTAACTTCTTGTTCTATTGTATTATATTTCATTTCATCATAAAATTGCAGCTCGCCGAATGCGAAAAATTTATATATTGGAAAGTCAATGGTCTTCCGTCACATTTTCAGTATGAACCAGCTCTCTCTCTCTGGGGAGGATTTGGGATTATCAAAATAAATGAAGTAGTTACATTATCAAAATTATGTCCACTGAAAACTTAGTCGAACGTCCGTTCGTCATGACAATCATGTCCCGTCTCACTATACTGACTTACGATAATCCCATGATGTCCTATTGTAATATGCTCAACCTTTTCTCAAGATCAAAATTATATGGTCTTCCTGCATCGTACATACGTGATGTGTTATCAAAGGCAAAGGTTGCATTTTTGTTGTAGTCAGTGGCATTTGCTGGAGATTTTTAACATCTATGTTTAGCTGTTACCTGACCTACTATTGGAGCTGGCAATAGAAGAGCTGCTGGGGACAGGGGTCCGTATATTTTTTGTTCTGATCATAGGGGTAGGTTCGTCATAATCTTTACACTTGGCACGCGTCCTCGGGATTGCAATGTATGGTGATAGTTTTTCATACGGATCTGCATCGCACCTTCTGGTATTTGTTTCTTCGTTGTCATCGACCAGCAACGACTCCTTGGGTACAATTATTTTCAGGCCCGTCACGGGGGAATGTAGTTATGTTTAAATAAACGCGATTGATCCTTGCGCGTCACAGATAATGATAGTTTAATTCATAAATGCTCTGATTCGCATGCGTGTGATGCAAATAACGAGTAATATATATATATGTATTGTTCAATTTGATTGCTTGAAGAAAGATGTAAATGTCATTTTAAATTTTGGTAAGCCACTTGATGTCCTTAGCTGTCTAAAGTAAGTAAACAAGAAAGTATCGTAAGAAACTTGCTCGGACAAACCACACATATC
Organism: Plagodis dolabraria; assembly: GCA_963854805.1. Lineage (NCBI taxonomy): Eukaryota > Metazoa > Arthropoda > Insecta > Lepidoptera > Geometridae > Plagodis > Plagodis dolabraria. The sequence continues at coordinate 4,988,648 of OY978440.1, forward strand.
TATTTTCATGTTCAAAAAGAAAGTAAAGTCATCACGTCACATTAGTGGTATAAGAAATGAGAACCCCCCATGGTGTGGGGTTAGAATGCTACCCCATCGGCACCTCCCCAAATATATCCATTAATTATTATTTATATATATTATTTCAAGGAACAATTACATTTAAAACATTATAAGGTATACAACTAGTCAAAAATGTACGTATTTTGATGAATGTTACAAATTATACAGTTATTTTTACAAGTTAATGATAAAAATAAATATTTTGTCAAGTTTCAAACTATATATCAATCTTAATTAAGTTTTAAAATCATATATTAGAAACTTACATTCATATATACCTAGTAATTATGTCAATATCTGTTTAGTGAGCAGCTAGGATATTGAGCAGAAAGGTGGCGTGAGCAAACGGTGAGGCCTAGGCAGTGCAGTCCTGCACGATGGATACCACCAGCGCGATCAACTTCCGCCAGCGCAAGCGATTGTTGGAATTGCCTGGATTACCCAATAACAAACCCAATTGATTTATACGAATTTTGTCAGAGATCCAAGTAATATTTGAGCTTGGTCCCAAGCTTAAACTTGCCGTCTATATTTTTTATATTGCCTTTATAGGAATGAAGTACGAAATCAATTTTTGAACATCGTGATTAAGGGAGTAAGGAAGGTAATTTTTTTACCTCTTTCCTGATGTTAAGCGGGAACATAATATCCATTTCTTTTTTACTTACTCTCAAACATTATTAGTTAGTTATTTAAATCGAAGAATTAATCAATTTGACTGCTGCCCGAATGCACTGTTCGACGTGACAGATTTTCTACTTGTGAGTGGTAGCTAGCTAGGTGAGCAATCGTAAAATGCCCTTCCACCATGTGGTGTGGCTAAAACCAGCGTTGGTTGGCGAACCATGGAGTTGGGGAACGATGGTCCATAGCTATGACAGCTCGGCTATCATTATTAAGTATAGGTGGGAATAAGGATGATATACTAGGATGGAGGTAATTAGATTGAAAGTCAGTATGCGATTTATGATTAAAGTGGAAATTAGAGGTAAAGTCGAGGTCGAGGTAGATGTTGAGATTGATATTAAGGTCAAGGTTTAGGTAATGTAAATTGAAATGTAAAAAACACTACCAAAGGCCAAAGTAAACGTGGGTGGAGCCGCGGACATAAGATAGTTATTAGCACAAAATTCTGTGTTAATTTTTTATTCATTCAATGTTATTTAAATCGAAGAATTAATCAATTACAATCGCAATATGATGAATGCTGAACTAGGAGTTCTAATGCATCAAATTTTTTTTATTCATCATTTTCAGCAAGCAGTTCCTTATGCCTGATTTCAACCATGAGCAAGTAAATGAATACGTTATCAGGCTAAGTAGAAAATTTGACTTGTGTAAGCATCCGTAATTCCGAAACACGTCACACACGTGATCCACATTACAATGGAAGGACGAGTAGAAAAAGCAGCCCATCCCTTTGTTCAAAACCGAAGCAGACGCTAATATTGCACCAATCATCAATCAAGCAAGAAGAATTATATATTGGATATTCTAATTAGTCTGACTTACATAATGTAGCTACTTATATCATATATCAGTCAGAATAATTGGATGTTCCATATATGTGTCCCACATATTTTTCGTTTCCTCAATCAAGAAAACAAGAAAACTTAGCAAAGAGCTGTTTAGTACAACATTAACGTAATATCATACAACACATGACTCGATGCTAGTGGCTTGTAGAGTATCGCGCGTAATTTGAATGTTGTGTTTCGGAATTTGAATTTTTTTTTCATTGTTTTCAGCAAGCAGGTCCTTATGCCTGATTTTAACCATGAGCAAGTAAATGAATACGTTATCAGGCTAAGTAGAAAAATTGATTTGTGTAAGCATCCGTAAAAAAATCCGAAACACGTCACACACGTGATCCACATTACAATGGAAGGACGAGTGGAAAAAACAGCCCATCCCTTTGTTCAAAACCGAAGCAGACGCTAATATTGCACCAATCATCAATCAAGCAAGAAGAATTATATATTGGATATTCTAATTAGTCTGACTTACATAATGTAGCTACTTATATCATATATCAGTCAGAATAATTGGATGTTCCATATATGTGTCCCACATATTTTTCGTTTCCTCAATCAAGAAAACAAGAAAACTTAGCAAAGAGCTGTTTAGTACAACATTAACGTAATATCATACAACACATGACTCGATGCTAGTGGCTTGTAGAGTATCGCGCGTAATTTGAATGTTGTGTTTCGGAATTTGAATTTTTTTTTCATTGTTTTCAGCAAGCAGGTCCTTATGCCTGATTTTAACCATGAGCAAGTAAATGAATACGTTATCAGGCTAAGTAGAAAAATTGATTTGTGTAAGCATCCGTAAAAAAATCCGAAACACGTCACACACGTGATCCACATTACAATGGAAGGACGAGTGGAAAAAACAGCCCATCCCTTTGTTCAAAACCGAAGCAGACGCTAATATTGCACCAATCATCAATCAAGCAAGAAGAATTATATATTGGATATTCTAATTAGTCTGACTTACACAATGTAGCTACTTATATCATATGTCAGTCAGAATAATTGGATGTTCCATATATGTGTCCCACATATTTTTCGTTTCCTCAATCAAGAAAACAAGAAAACTTAGTAAAGAGCTGTTTAGTACAACATTAACGTAATATCATACAACACATGACTCGATGCTAGTGGCTTGTAATGTTTCGCGCGTAATTTGAATGTTGTGTTTTTATAAACATTCAAGTTGCATGTTGAACTCTACGCTTCACAACGGCAAGCTGTTCATATGCGTGGGAATTCTTTTTCTACCTAATTAACGTACCGTTGCACCGACTCCAAGTAACTAAATATTTCTGCTTTTAAATGATTTTAATATAAGATTCTTATGTTATGATATTTTTGGCCTAAAATATGTGAATGTGTTTATTTTTAATCCTAGATGCCCCAACCGCTTGATGGAAGATGAAAACATGTTTATTATATTATTCATAAATATTTCAACATACATTTTTTGTTACGTAATTACCTATTTTTATTTAAGTATGGCATTAAAATGTTCATATTTTATTGATGTTTTAATATTTTGTTTTAACCAGCTTTCCACAAAAATATATATCCGTCTTTTGTGCAGGGGTGGCTCACTTGTCCGCACAAATGAATAGTGTTGCCGAAAATCGGTCATCATCATGTTCTTGCTTATTTACAATTATTTATTTTTTTAGAGCTGATAGGCTAGGCTTTGACCATGATTTCACCTGATGGAAATTGATGATGTGGTCAAATATGATGTGTAAGCTAAACTAAGGAAAGAGACAGCTACTACAACAACAAAAGCATTAAACAATCAACGTGAAACGCTTCAGCTCGCTACGAGTTTGCAGCGTGTCTAGCATACTGGCAACATTGGCCCATTGGATTTCAATGCTTACTCAATGCGCCGAATAAGTGCCAGCATTTCGATCACGCGTTGCATCGACCAAACGCTCTTATGAGTTTTAGAAAATGAGATGAGCTCTCACAGACCCAATTTATCTTCACAAAACATGTTACCAATACCGAGATAAGCATACCTGCACGGTTTCGCTTCGCCGAAGTAGCCCTCAGATTGGTTTCAAAAAGTGAAATAAAGTATCAATGTACGTAGCAACTCTCACTTAGGGCCGCTTTTACTTCCATGGAACAAGAGTTATACCGTCATTTCTTTTACCATCATCACGCATGAGACCACACGGTTCGAGAATATCTTCAACACTAACTGTTTACCAGCGATGAAAAAACGTCGATGTTGCACGTGGATGATATCGTTAGAGCTGGGCGGAACTTTGACCAGCTCTTTGACAGCAAGAGAAGCCAAACTGTGAGTCGATGAACTACACTGACAGTGATAGCAACACAATACTTTGCACCCACGCCCAAGATAATATGCGAGATGAAAATCACCAGTTGAGGTTACCCTTTCCTACAGCCCTTGACATTTTACCATATTATGCATGTGATTTTTTAATTGATTGTTTCCGGATCTATCGCATGTGCTTAAATTTTATAAATTTTACTGTTTTAGGCATTACGAAATCCATGTTATTATCAGTCGCTTGTGAATAATGTGAAACTGTAACATACTAAACAATTATAAATCAGCAAATATGTCAATAAAAGTTTGAAGCCCCATACAAATTCAAACAGATATATGATTGAGTGCGCAGTGCTAAAACCAAGAACAAGAACAGCTATATAGATGATGGACCAACCCCCCACATCTCTATGTAGGGATCAAAGGAAGATGGACAGCAGTCCATCTACTGGTGCCTTTGAGGAATTGCCCTCCTACAATGTAATTTCATTTCCTTTAATGCGGAAGCCTTTTATTTGATGTTGAACGACATGACTGTAGTTGTTGACGATACTGTTGCCTCCTCCTCAAAAATAGAGAAATGTTTACCTAAGTCATCTTGACTCACATGGTAAGTTGTTTCTTGTTATAGTATATTGTAACGGAATTAGCACAAGGCTTACTTGAAGTTACTGGACTGCGCATGTGTTAAGTTTTATGATGATGAGATGATGGTTACTAGGAAGGAGGTAATTAGATATGAATCAATATGAGGTTAATGATTAAAGGGGCATTAGAGCTATTAAGAGTCGAGATATTAAGGTCAACGTTGAAGCTGTGGTTCAGGTAATGAAAATTGAAATTTAAAATAACACTTAAAAGGGTCCAAAATAAACGTGGAAGGCGCTGCGGGCAAAACATATTTATTAGCACAAAATTCGACAAGCGGATTATGAAATGCCAAACAAGGAGTTCATATGTGTCAATTAATTTTTATTCATTATTTTCAGCCGGCAGCTCATAATGCCTGATTTTGCCATGCTGGCAAGTAGACGAATATGGTGCCAGGCTAAATTAAGAGTTTGATTTGTCTCCAACTACGCATCCGGAACTCTGAAACACGTCACTGATCAACATTGCAATGGAAGGGCGAGTGGAAAAAGCACCCCATCGTTTGGTTCTAAACCGAAGAATTTGCGAACATTGCACCAAACATCAAACAAGCAAGAAGAATATTATATATGGATATTCCAATTAACCTGACTTACACAATGTAGCTAATTATATCACGTGTCATTCAGAATAATTGGATGTTCCATATATTATGTGTTCCACATATTTTTCACTCCTCAATCAAGAAAACAAGAAAACGTCGCAAGGAGCCAGTACAACATTCACGTAACGTACATACAACACATGACTCGATACTGGTGGTTTGTAGAATCTCACGCGTAATTTCAATGTTGAGTTTCTATGAACATTGAAATTGCATGTTGAACTCTACGCTCCACAACGGCAAGCTTTTCATGTGCGTGGGATTTCTTTTTCTACTTTATTAAAGTACCATCGCACCGACTCCGAGTAAATATTATTGCTTTTAAATGATTTTTCATATACAAATCTTATTATATTTTAATATTCAGAAGTCCATTGCAGGCCCACATATAGTCCAAATGTTTCAGCTCGCTACCAGTTTGCAGTGTGTCCAGCATACTGGCAACATTGGCCCATTAGATTTCAATACTTACTCAATGCTCCGAATAAGTGCCAGCATTTCGATCACGCGTCGCATCGACGAAGCATCCTTATGAGTTTTAGAGAATGAGATGAGCTCCCACAGACCCACTTTACCTTCACCAAGCGACCCAAAAATGTTACCAATACTGACATTAGCATAATTGTGTATTGAGGCTTAAGTCGCTTAACCCTCAGGTTGGTTTCAGAAACTCTGTGTTAATTTCTAAATAATTCGATGAAATTTAAAACGTTAAATTAATGAATTACAATCGGACTATCACGAATGCCAAACAAGGAGTTCAAATGTATAAAATTTTTACTTCTTTATTTTCAGCTGGCAGCTCTTTATGCCTGATTTGTGTTGAACTCTACGCTTCACAACGGCAAGCTAGTCGCACCGACTCCATGTAAATTTTACTACTTGTAAATGATTTTTAATATACAAATCTTATTATGTTTTAAAATTTTTAGCCTTCATTATGTTATTTTTAATCCTAGATGCATTTTCTACTAGAAGGAAACAAAATATTTTTTATTAGAGTACTAATAATCATTTTAACATAAATTTGTTAATACCTAATTATTTATCTTTATTAAAGTATGGCTTTAAAATATTTGTATTTTATTGTTATAATAGTATTTTAATGAACCAGCTTTCCAGAAAAATATATTTCCGTCTTTTGTATATTAGTAGCTCACCCACGAACAAGTTAATAATGTTGCCCAAAACCAACCTTCATCTTGCTCTTGCTTATTTAAAAAAATATATATGTATAGCTGATAGGCTAGCCTTTGACTACTATCCCACCTGATGGTAAGTGATGATATGGTCGAATGGTCGATAAATGAAATGAATGTTGTTCAGGCTAACCTAGAATTATTGGCTCTCAAGGACAACTGCCGAAATACACCGTTAGGTGCTTGATGACAGAATTTCTACTTGAGGATGGTAGTTGGCACCTATACCTACACCATGCTGGGTCAAGGCCAAGACCACCTTATTGTAGCAATACTAATTCCATGACTCACCCTGCAAGATTTGAACAAGAACAAGACCGCGACTGCGAAACCCTTACGCCTTGTAACAAGTATATGAAACAACATAGGCGTAAGTTTCATATACTTTTTGTTTTACTCACATAGGTAATTCCAACAATTATTCTACAGTACTAAGATAACAAAAAACTAACGAGAGGGACAGCTACTACAACAAAAACATTGAACAATCCGAAGGGCATTGCATCCACAGATAGTCCAAATGTTTCAACCCGCTACCAGTTTGCAGCGTGCCCAGCATACTAGCAGGAATGGCCCATTGGATTAAAATATACGAAACAGATTATTGTTTAGCCGAGCCGGCAGTGTAGGCAAATGACACGCGTGAAACTAGCCATGGCAAATCAAAGAGGAAACATTGGAAGTATTTACATATGCAACACTGGTTTTTAACGATCGTTTTCTTTACAAACGCTAGTCAGGTACCTTAAATAAATAAGTACCTTATAATTTATTGTTTTCAAATTATTGAAGCACACAATTATATGCCTTGGGCGGGAATCAAACCCGTGTCCTCCGATTTCGCGCCGTATTCTAGGTTAAGCCTGTTAACACATTCGACCACATCATCACTTACCATCAGATGTGATTGTGGTCAAAGGCTTACCCATAAGCAATTAAAAAAAAAAGTATGCCTAAACTGGTAGCGGTTGACTGAGTCAATAATTTGTTAAATATGATTTTCGCTTAGCACGTGATAGTGCTTGTGATCATAATATAATATATAAAAATGAATTTAGTACTGAGTAACAAAATACTTATACCATACTAAGGACATCCACGCAAAGAACAAAGAAAACGAAATACTTATGATGAAAATAGAAATAAATAAATATGATTTACATTAAACAACCTACTTATAAAGATATACTGGTATATTCTTATAAGTAGGTTTTCCTATGATCAAATTAAAAACGTAATTAATCCGGCGAGCATGAGGTGAAAAAAAGTTACATCAAGCATGTGGCAGGGTACGACATACCCATAGTTTGATGTACCATAATATGGTTGTTGTTATTATTATCCTAATTATTTTGATCTTATTTTGCATTATAATGAATTGTTTAATGGAATTTAATGAAAACAATTTTTAATTATGAAATAATTACTATTTATTAATGTTTTTATTATACTTAGTAATTATAAGGACAAAAATGAAGGGGTTTATAAAAATCAACAATTAAACCAAAATATTATTTTTTGGAGAAATCAACTTAATACCATAAGATAATAATATTCTATACGCTATAAATACAGTAATTATTTTCTTTTACTAAAATTTAAATTGCAGGCTTCTGTCGAGTTCAGCACAATTTTGGTAAATAAATTTTGCGTGCTCCATACAATATATGGGCTTCGCACAAGTATTTCAGGAATGCTTGGTTTTTCTATCCTTCTTGAATGGGCAATATTGGCATCTGACATATCGTCCAGGGACATTCACATGTCTAGGTGATGGTTTACCTAACTTTTTCTCGATTCGCTGAGGGAGCTAGGTGGGATTTTTTTATTTCTTGAATGCAGGTATTCGTTTATCATAGATAAGCCCAGATTACGAATGAATTATGTTCTCTTGATCGTAAAGTTTTTACTTGCTCGATAAATAATGCAAGCATTTATAGCTGCCATGTTCAAGACACCATAGAATAAAGTCATAGGCCATCGTTTACTGTTTCGAGAAACGTTGTAATTGACACTCAGCTCATCAACCACATCAATGCCAGCTTTGGTCGAATTATAACATGTTATCATTTCAGGTTTTTGTTTCGCTCCTGTAGATTCATCTATTGAATTATCATGGTGCAGGATGGGCATAACCACCTTGTCCTTCTTTGGCGCATAGGAAACAAGTGTGATATCTTTTTGAAACCCAAAGACTGAACTGTTATTTGTCTGTCAGTTCTAATGAAAGATTCGGGAATCTGTCTCTAACATGGCACGGATTCGCTCTTCTTGTGTTTCTATATCCATTTTGATCAAAAATTGAAAATAATATAAAAAACTCAACTAAAATAACGATAGACAACCGATATAGTAAATCATAAAAAAGAACAATGCATAATATAAAAAAAGCGAATAAAACAGTTAAAATTAATGATTGAAAAAATTACATAGAAAAAATACGTCAAAAATGAGGCAGGGTATAACATACCCGAAACAGGTTTGCACGCGAATATCTCGGGCGGTGTCCCGTGCCACACTGCGATCACGCCATTATCCCCTCCCGAACGCCCCTGCTTCCAGCTACTGAGCGAGCTAGTATTGTCATACGAAGATTTAAAAAAATACACAACTTTTAAATTTTACCAGGGTGTGAGATATCCTGGCTTATGCTCGCCGGGTTAAATAAATATCACTAATAAAATGGCTACATACTGGCGTAGTCTAACAATTAACTTTAGAATAATAGCACTAATAACCATCATATAATTATGTTTACTTTAACTGTATACAGTTGAAATAGTGTCAACTCAAAATATTGTATAAAAATCCTACTAATATTATAAATGCGAAAGTTTTGTAAGTATAGATGTATGGATATGTGGATGTATGTAGGGATGTTTGTTAATCTTTCACGCAAAAACTACTGAAAGGATTTTAATGAAACTTTACAATAATATAGCCTATACATCAGGATAACACATAGGCTATAATTTATAAAGATATGGTTTGAATTGTCGAAAATATAACGATAAGTGTCAAATAAGTAAGAAAAAGATCAGCCATATGCGACCTTTTTTGGCATACGCTGCAAAAACCTTAAGTGTCACACGTTCATTAGGTATAACGCAGATGTTTATCTTATTTTTTTCTACAAAAAAGCCCGTAACAGCATATATCGATCTTTTATTGTAAGGCATTATCGCCAACTACAAAAAAATATAATTTATTTATAATGCATATTCGGTAGCAACAAATTGATCCTTTTCAAACTAATATTACGAGTATATTTGTTTGTATGTCTATTACATCTTCAGGCCCAAACGACTGGATCGATTTTAATGAAATTGGGTGTGATAAATAGATAAATAGATGACTCTTTATTGAAAACACAATAATAACAAGAATAATCTTATTACTACAACATAACTTAAATGCAAGTATATCAATGGGTGGTCTTATCGCTCAGAGCAATCGCTTCCAGACAACCCATCAATAAGTGATATGGTCAAAATATTGGACGGGGTAATTCTATACGTAAATAACAGATTTTACCAAATGATTAACTAATTAACCAAAAACTACATACTTAAATAAAATATATATATACATATGTTTTAATATAAATGCTAATATTATTATAATATTAGTTATTATAATTATAAATAAATAAATACATAAATACGATATATATTACGTAAACATATATAATAGAATATATACACATATAATTTTATACATGTTTAAAACAATTTAATTAAGAATGATGTTTGTACCATTATTTTAGAAATTTAGAGCAAGAGATAATAGTTTTTGACTTGATCCTTAAATAGTTTCGATGAAAGATCACATTCAATTTCTAGCGGTAGTAGATTACACAGTATGACAGCTTCAGCAGCAAATGAATATTAGTAGAAAGTAATTTAAGTTGCAGGGGGTTGTAGCGTTAAGTTTTCTAATAACCGTAACGACAGAGAATGGCTTAAGGCAACGTCGATACCAAATAACAATTCGTATATTCCTACGGTATACTATATACTATATGGTTCTTTATTAAATACAGTGGTAACTACATAAGGTAGCGCCTTATGAAAACATAATTATAATCTATAGTACTTATTGTGATATCCTATGATATCCTAAATGACATTGATTCTTAACGCTAACTTATATATTTCAATGCTTATCTACTATATTACAAGGTTTATGGCCCCGATTCCATTCCGTCCTGCACACTATGTGCAAGTCAGAATGAATTGTGCACCTACGTTCACTGCTGCAACTCCAGTCTGCACTAAAGACAGAAAGCTCTTAGACCCCAGCTCCTTGTATTACAGACCAATTACATAGGTATATTTACACGACAGCCATGCGTGGGACGTTTTTCTGAAGAGTCAGATTTACCGTGATTTTTTCTAAATATAGTACCCTTCATAAATGTTATGTCAAATCTTTCACCTTGTGCCTTAAATAACAGTGAAATCAACTTCATCGAAAACGTGCGAAGTCAAATCTCGAGACTGAGGGAATAAAATAAAAAGAAATTTCAGTATACGCGGTAAGTACCTCAAATATTCATTAGATGATAGTCAAATTAACTTCATCAAAAACGTGCGATGCCAAATCCCGAAACCGAGGGAACAAAAAAATAAAACTTCGTTTCTTTCTCTAATTTTCTTTACGCATTAAGCCTCCTCTACATGTCGGCGGACGCGTCCGCCAATGACATCTGCCGACGAATCTGTCTACGTGTAGAGGACCCTTTACAGCAAATGTACGTGAGATGGCACGACGTAACTTTTGGCGAAGATATAATTTACATAATCTTGACTTCAACCACCACCTAGCCTGATTGCTCATATTCGAACTTAAAAATTGTATTGGCCTAATTTATACGTATATACAAATTTTGTGCCGATAGAACCAACGTTACTCAAGTCATCATCGGACATAATATGATACATACCTACAAACATATATATCTACACGTTATTCGCTAAGCGAATAACGGCTTAGAATTTGGCTAACTCTAACGGAGTTTGGTAATTTTCTACTCAAGGCTCGCCATGTGAGCATTCGCAATATACGTACTCGTATCACAATGTTATGACTTGTGAGGCTCGTACTAATATAATACGAACCCAGAGCAGCATGATCAGTCGACATTCAATATTAACGAAGCTAAAATAGTTTTAATAGGAGTAAATGTTTAATTAAATTTGCACTTAGTTCATGTTTAATTAAATTTAAGCATACATAGTTCGATTTAGTAGCACGCAGCATTTTATGGAATACTTTTATCATAGTAAGATGACAGAGCTTCAGACACCTTGATTAGCTTATCACGACGCTATTAGCGTATTTCAGTTGGCCAAATACCACACGAGGTCTTTAAAATACTAGTTTTATCCTAAGATGAACCTAAAAATTACTCTTCACTATAATTAATAATTACTTAACTCCTTAAAAAAATAATGTATAGGCCCCAATTTGTACGCCGTTATGACGGATTCAATATTGATAGTGACACAGAAACGAAACCTTAACATGCACGATTGACATTTCCAAAATACTGATAAAAAATTTGATATATGAAAAATTTCTACCGGCTCCGTTGCCCGTCTCATATACTGTAAATCACCGTAAAATATCGTTATTTAAACTGTTGAGTGATGACGCGTTTAACAGAGTTAAATAATAGTCTATCGTAGATGCTGATGTTGCCTTCACTACCCTTATAATAATTTATTAATCGCGAAAACTGAAGGCAATATTACCGATATAATCTTTTTATTTGTCCTCATATTGTACTTAATAACATTCGGTTATGTATGGTTTAAGAACTATATTAAGTGATGGAAGAGATAAATTTCCGATATAACGTAACCTATCCCTCACACCGCTTTTAAACGTTATTTCAATTTTGTGTCTGGTCATACTAGTCTCAAATGTAGTAAAAGCTTCGCCGTGTTTCTGCTAGATGGCTTACCGTTCGCTATAGCAAATTTCTGAATCGCGCTGACGAGATTCTCCGTAACACCTAGGTAGGGTAAATCGTTAATACTTTCTCTAACATTCGGCGAGGATCACCACATCCAACCCGACTGTAGAAGACGGTCTAGTTTTTGGAGACGTCGAAGTGCGCAATTCGACGTCGTATAAAAGTTAAAGCCCATTATGCATGGCTGAAATCTATGGCCACTCAGATTTCAGACAGTAGCATGGGAATAAGAGACTTTATCATACCAAAGAGTTCGAGTATGTGTCGTCATATTGCATATGAAAACACATACGTTAAAATTCGGCATTTCTAAAGATGATATTAATATCACTAGTAGTTCGCCCCGAACTGGAACTTGTGATATCACGACAAGCAACTCTTGCAAGTAAAATTTTGTGAAATAGGACAGACTTTGACAATGATTACGATTACTTATCATTGGACATACAAACAGGCGTTTCAATACATTAAATATACCGTAAAATGAGGTTACATTGGTTAGATTTTTACAATTACTGTATTTTTGTGAATATTTTCGTAAAACAACATGGTAATGACGACTTAACATATATTTTATTTTGCCATAAAGAAAACAAATTTCAGGCTTAGTTTTTGTTAAATAATTTTTTGTGTCTTATCCTTATAACTTTATCCTTGAAATGGGGTCACTTTGACGACCCCTGTTTTATGATTGATAATCAATGTATTTCAGTGCAGGATAAATATAAAACTGAAAACATAATTTCTAATGGATTTGATTTTGAATATTTCAAAATATTTAGGGCAAAATTGATAAAAGGGGCTTAATTGATAGCCTCATTTGAATAACGTTTATCACATATATTTTATTCATCTATATTTTTTTATACATGCTGGGCTATCCTTTGACCACTATCGCACCTGATGGTAAGTGATGATGTGGTTGAAGATGTTGTTCAGGCTAACCTAGAATTTCTGGCTCTCAAAGACAGCTGCCAGAACACTCCGTTAGATGCTTGCTTTAATCAAAGTCCTGACTCTCTGACTGACAGACCACCCACAGCCTAAACCGCTGGTCGCAGATACTTGAAATTTGGAGGATGTATTCGTCTTGATGCGTAGGGAGTACTAAGACAGGGTTTTTTGAAATTCAACACGTAAGAGGGTAAAAATGGATGAAAACGTTTATATTAAAGTCCTATTAGTTTTTTAACTTACAGTTCTGAAAATTAGTATTTAGATTGATTACTTAAAATAGAACATGACGGGTTCAAAATTTTTTTGACAGGGATGACTTAAGTTGCTGTAATTGGGGATGAAACTTTGTATGGAAAGGTCATTGTTTTTGCAGTGATAGTGATGAAAATTGATGTCTGTATAGACTTTTTAAAACAAACACATGCCAAAATAATATTTTTTGCTATGGTTATTGAAAATGGGAAGGAGTGAAAATTGGGAAGAAATTTTGTCACTAAATAATTTAATCTAAACCACTGGCGCTCGGCCTGTTCGCCCATGTGTCATATTGATGCATCGTTTGAATTGTAATAAGCAGTCACTTGAAATAAAAATAATTTTATTAATATTTAATTTTTTTTTAAACAAGCTTTCTAATAAAACTTTATTTAAAAAATTATAATATTATTGTATCTTTGTACAATTCAGATAATTTTCAAAATCAGTTAGCTATTAGACTATTTCATTATTTCAAATTTGTTTTACAAAACATGGAGAAAACTACGTGCTAAGCATCGGGATTTAGATGAGACGTCCGTCGCGCGTCAAGTATGACAGGCAATTGTAGTATAGTGTTGCGAACCAACACGTGGTGCCTCACCACTGAGCAGGGACTGAGCGAAAAACTGTATCCAACCGCGGCCATGTTTGGTGATTACAGACCCCAATATATTGTAGGACAAATAATGCACTAAGTACTTCCATTTCACCATTTCCAAAATCGCAATGAAATGTTACTTGACACCAGCACATTACAAGTCGTACATTCCAGCATATGCTTCGTCCAAAGCTTTCCATGCAATTCAAATTTAAAATCATTTATTCAATTTAGGCATCTACGACGCTCTTATGAAGGTCAATTACAAATTTTAATATTGAAATATTGTACATTGTACTGCTACGTTCAGCAAAAAACATTATAGAGCCACTGCGAGAAGAACGGGCACGAAACTCGGTCACATTCTTTTAAACATCTTTTAACAATGTGTTATATACAATATAATACGAATATTACAATATATGTTTAAATTACGAAGGTGAGTGTTTTTTTTTTTTTTTTTTTTTTTATAATATGTAAAACTACGCTCTACAGACTCCGGGTCCGTGCTCTTTTTAGATTTCGATTTATTTTGACATATTTAAACATTTTTATTACATTTTACTACATACATCATTGAATACATGCGGATGTTATTAACAATACGAATGTTATTTCTTAAATACTAAGTGAGTCCTTTTTTTTTTTTTTTTTTTTGTAATTATTGAATTTGCTAAAATTTAAAATTTTTAACTTTAGAAATCCTCTTACATTAATTTGTTATTTATTCTACTTGATACATTGCGATAGTTATTAAAATTAACATTAACATTGATTTTATACTTAAAATGGAAAATAAAAGGAAAACATGCTTAGACTATAAATGTAGGATTTAGGCTCTATTTAACAATTTTAAAAACAGGTCATTTTGTCTCGGATGGACCTGCCACCGACTCTGGTGTCCGTTTTCGGTTTGTCATTTCCCCCACGACCCTATCGTTTCTGTCCCTTATAGCCTTTCTGAGGTTATGGTTACAGATTTCTTCTTCCGTTGCCTTTACCGCCCGCCGCACAAACCCACCGATGGTGTCGGAGCTGTCGTCGGTGTAATACGTGCAGCTTTCTGTGTGTCGCGACAGAGCCACGACCGCATGCGGAACACTGTCCCTCAACCTGGTCACATTTTCCCTCGTCTGGATGATGATGACGGACTCGTGTGTCAGTCCCTGTGCCTCATGTACGGTCAGAATGCGAGACCCCTGTCCGCACCCATACCCTCCACTAATTAAGGAAGATTTCTCCTCCTGAGTCAGTGTCAAGTATAGGGTGTTTGGGAGGTCTTTTGGTATTAAAGCACCTGTGTACCGTTTAAGCTTCAGGGAGTGGACACGAGATCTTGAGGAATAAAAACCCGGGTATACTTCGCGTAGGACGTATGCCACGTCCATGGGATTGCGGTGCGTGCAGTACAACTCTTGGCCGATGGTCGCCAGTACGTTGGGATTGCTGTACCGTATTTTGAAGAGGTTCTCTCTTTCAATATACGGCAGCTGGTTGACATCTCCGATGATAACGACATCCTCCGCGTCCAGTAACCGTGCAGCCATTATGATGGCCCCGAAATGGTTCATGTGAGCTTCGTCTATGAGTAGACGCTTTTCTCTGCGCTCCATGAACCCGTTCGCCAATATGGAGGCCAAGGTACGCACTTTGGATTTTACTCCATCGCCTATGCGGTGCGCTACCTTGGCTCTCAGGTCTTTTGCTGCTTCGGTTGTTGTGGTTACAATGATGTCTCTGTTAGCATCGAAGATGTCAACTATCCAGGTGGTTTTGCCGCATCCGGGAACCCCATTTATCCAGGTAAACTTTGGCAACGTCCAGTTTTCCCATGCTGCCGTTGGTTCGGAGCCTTCCGAGATGGTTTTTGCCATCTCGATTATTTTCTCCTGCAGCATGATTTTTGTACACCGGGCTGTGACCACGATGGGGTCGTCTGATGGTGTGACGAAAGTGAGATTGCCTGTTCGTGTAGTTTCTTCTTCATTTAGTGCAACGAATCCCGCCGTGGAGTTAAATGCCGCCATATAACGACCCGACATGCTTCCCTTGATGACGCGGGATCTCTCGTTGTCGTATATGGCAGCTTCCGCCTCCGTTAATCTTACACCCAATAATCCCTCGCTCTCCCACAGATAGGCTTGCAGGATGTTTTTGCAAGTGGTGAGGTTAACTTCTCTTGTTGCCTTTTCTATCTGTAGGAACTCGAGGAAAGCAAGATCTGCGGCCTTCGTCACCGAAACGAGGTTGGGCGGGCTGACTTGCCCCTTGTCGGCTCTATTCCGTTTCGTCTGCTGTTGGTCAGTATATTTTTTGGATGGTGATGGTGGTTTTGTGAATTCGAGAACGGCAGCTGATTGTCGTTCTGCCGTTCTGGATATTTTGTCTTTAAGTCCGTGCATGGCCCTGCTTACAATTTTCATGAAGGTCTTATGTCTGACTCGGCTTTCGCTCCCTTCTGGTCTCTGCTTTTTCCTCTCCTCGGCTTTTCTTGTATCAATCTTTTCTTGAAGGCGCTGGGACCCTGTCTAGGTAATCGAGCACGATTGGAGGCTTAAGATGTTTGTGGTTGCGGGCACAGAGGGTGCTTTGAGGTAACTTAGGTCTTCCCCTCGATCCTCGTACGCCACTATGTTGTGGCGCTCTGAGGCTTTTATGCACCCAATGTGATCCGCAACTTCGCCTCTCGAATACTCGATTACCATCGCGTCTACGCTGATGATCCTTGATGTTAAATTAGCGCCTTCATCTGCCTCGCCGAGCTTGGAGAGCACTACATTAGCCAGAGAAAAGGGCGTCCGACTGCCCCAGTCGACTAGTATGACCGTTTTGTTGCGCGATCGCACCAGTCGACACCGGCAGCCGGCTATCCTCGTCTCTGGAAGCTCGTTGTACTTTTTCCGCTTTATGGTGGTCTTTGTAGTGCTTCCATTAATTAGAGATGCCAGTCCGGGTGATATTGCAACGCGGTTTTTTGCTTGCGCGTTGCAATAGCTTATGCCGAGTCGTTCGTTATTGTTGTCCATGAGGAGCGCCACCCCCCTTATCCTTATCCCAGGCTCGCCTCTCTCTCCGCATTCCAGAATCTGGTTTAACCCAGTTCTACTATGAGAGGTCTGCCTGATGTCAGGACCCGGGATTGTGGCGCCTGTGGTTAGTGTGGGTACCGGTTGTGATGGGATGATTATGGGATCTGCTGGTGTTCTGCTGCTGTGTCGCCTTACCACTACTTTGAAGATTTTTTCACCATAGTCCAGGAAATACTTCCTGCTCTCAGAATTGGCCAAAATAGTGCGCAGATTTTCTCTGGTAAGCCTGGTGTTGATCTGTATTTCCAGGTCTTGTCTGAGAGCAAGAAAGCGCGGACATTCTAGGACTATGTGCCAAACAGATTCATTGATGTTGGGATCGCAATCGCAGCCTGGGCTTTCCAATAATCTGAACCGATGGAGATATTCGGCAATACCTCCATGTCCCGTCAAGAGTTGCACTTGTAACGGTGTCAGCTTTATGGCTCGTACCATTCGATATGCTTTATCGACATCCGGTAGGAACCATTTAGTGACACCGCCTGTGCTGGAAGACATGTATCTGTCCTGCCATTTTTGGACTGTCTCTTCCCTGATCTTTCTCTTGACGTAGGACAACGGAACTTCTGCGTAGTCTGGATCTGGTTTTGCTTGTAAGGCCGCGGACTTTGCCAGCTCATCGGCTCGCTCGTTCCCAGCGGTCCCTACATGCGCTCTTAACCAGAAAAGCCGCACCTGTCTTCCTTCCGCACTTAGCTCTCGTATGCACTCTTTAATTTGTTGCGTGAGGGGGTGTGTCAGCCTGGGATTTTCTAGCAGGTTGAGCGAGGATCTTGAGTCGCTCAAGATGTTGACCACTTTTTTCCCGCTGGATTTGGCTGACTGAACCGCCCTGAAGAGTGCATAGAGCTCCGATTGAAATACTGTGCAGGAGGAGTCTAGACTGAAGGTGGAGAAACACAATTCCTTTCCTTCCTCCCACCATGTGAGGGCTGCGCCAACTTTTCCCTCAATTTTACTGCCGTCCGTGTAGATGTGTGGACCGGCAATTTGGTGGGAGTCTAGGGTTTCCGAATTCGTGTCCTCCAGGAGCGTGTAATGAGTTACCTCAAATGTGGAGGGGTGTGGTTGATGTTGGTAGCACACCCTCCGCTCCAAATTCCTTCCAGGTGGTATGTAGTCTAGAGACAGGCCTTTTTTTGCCATGTATAGACTTGCGGCTTCCTGGATTCTCAGATCCAAAGGCAGAGTTCCTGATAGTGCTAGTGCAGAAGTGAGCGAGACCGTGCGGTACGCCTTACAGATCTTTTGTGCAAAGCCCCTTTGAAGTGCATTCAGACGATCTCTGATCATCTGAAGCTCCGTCGCCTGGTACCATGCACAAGAGGCGCACATCACGATCGGCTCAACGACTGCTACGTAGATGGTTCTGATTATCTCGGTGTTTAAGCCCCATGTGACCTTTGCTGCACATGCCAGTTGCTTGTAGATTCCGGTTACCTTCCTGCAAGTTGCGTTGATGTGTGGAAGGAAGTTCAATTTTCGGTCGATTATGAGGCCTAGTAGTTTGATCTCATCTACTAGGTTCAGCTTGCAACCCGACATGTAGATGTTTGGGGGATCATATTTAAGTTTCTTCGTTAGCTGCATCACGTTGGTTTTGTGTGCTGCGAAGTTTAACTAATTATTTCCTCCCCATTCAACCACTTTGTCGAGCACTGCATTTGCCGAATCCTCCATGGCGCTGACCGAGTGTCCGGAAAATACAATAACCGCGTCGTCCGCGAACGCTTGGCAATAAACTCCCTCGCCAGACAATTTCTGCAACAGCGGATCCAGAATGATGTTCCAGAAGGTCGGTCCACCAATGGAACCTTGGACACATCCCTTCGTGGTACATCTCTCGCTTGTTGTACTGGCATAGTTGACCACGATCTTTCGGTCACTGAGGTATGAGTTAACTATTGCGTAAAGGTTCTTTGGACACTTTCGGGTTATCAACTGGTGTTTTAGAGCCGTGGTGACAGGTGTTAGCTTGGCGGAACTTTCCAAGCATCTTTGTCGTTTAAGTAATCACAAACTTTGTAGTATGATTTCTTAATCAAAATATTTTTCACATGCAACTAGAATTTTCCTTCTGTGAGCATTGTAATATGTTTGGGAATTTTATTATAAAACCGCACACTTGTCTTTGCTAATCTAAAACCTGGTACTGCTGTTTTATATTTATTCCTAGTGTTGTAATCGTGGTTGTCCCTATTTAATTTAAATTTACTAAAATTTTCCGAACATAGGTACATAATATTTTCATATATTAGCGGCGAACCGTTAAGAAATCAGAGATAACACATTATTTACATGAATGAGTTCACTATCTTTCCAATCAACTTTAAAAATCAGAGAGTAGAATCAGAGAAAAAAATCGAGGAAGTGCTTCCCTTATACAATATATACCTACCCGTCACTATTGTTATGTCATCCTATATATCCTATAGCTTTTCTTCCTTTACCTTTGTCACTTTGTTGGTCCATTGATATTCCTGCATGTCATCACATTCCCATGATATTTCCGTTAGATTTTTAAGTTTCAGGATATTTCGAATTGTTTAGTCAGTACATGCTTACTTTATCTTCGCCACAAGGTCTCCACTTATTACCATTTAACAACTTTACAAGAATACGGTGTTAAAATCTTAATTCCATTCTGCAGCTTTAAAAGTCTTTACATTTGGCAGTGACACAAAATGTCCGAGACTCTATTTTTGGATTGGTTTTCTTACTACCTTTTCAATAAGAAAGTTTTAACTAATGGAAAACATCTAGGCGTATAGCAGCACTAAAGAGCACCTTCGTTCGAGTTTTGTCAAATTGAAACCTGAACGTACCACTATTTAAGAGATGCGGGTTAAAGTCGTGTTATTGCGTAACACTATTTCAGTAAGTAGGTTACCTGCGGCCACTTACATCAACACACGCCGCCCGTAACGATTGACAAAATGCGTCATTGAGTTTGCATCGGAAAAGTTTTGCTGCCATCAGTAATCAACACATCGCCACACGTTGCACCGTGCCTACTGCGCTCGACAGCTCCTGTGCAGTTGACGTCATGCGTTTTGCATCGAATCCTGAACGTGGCTGCGCCTCTGTCTCTCACGACATCCCATTATTCAAACTAAAACACTAGGGAAATGCAGTCGTTTCAGGCATTAGTAAATAAGTGCTTTTGGTCCTTCAGAAAAACCAGTGCGACCGTGATGGCTGTATTAGAAAATTTGAAAATGAAAAATAAGGAATCTTTCAAATTAAGTGCAATCACTACGATACAAACGCATCCATTTATATCGGTGTTCGTTAGATTACACCACGCTAGTAGACATATGGCGAGTGCTATTAACGAATATGGGATGAGCTTCGGCAAGTGTGAGTATTTCCATTAAGTACAAGTAAATCCTGCGTGTTTCTAATAAAAATCAAGAGGCGTACTTTCACAGCCTTCGCGACTTTCAAACTACTTTTGTGGCGATTGGTGGGCTATCGAAGTTCACAATTACTGCGCGTGTTGTCAAAACACTGAAAGGTTCTCTACTCATCTTCTCCATGTGTAATTAAAGTAGAATCATAACGCTGTTTTCGAATGTAATACTGACAATTGTTGCAAACATTAAATTAATGTCGTCTCACGGGGTTTGATGTATGAGGTTGTGTGAACTGTCAATTCCAGATTTTGTAAGAACACCGCTAACAATATGTTTTCAGCTCGTTTCTAGTAAAACCTTATACTTAGAGCTGATATTTTTAGTTAACACGTCCCGGAAAAGGTAAGAGCATGTTTTATGCAGTATTTTATTTGCACTTAGCTGAGTTTAACTATTACAAAATAAGTCCATGTCTAGTATTGAAAAAAATTAATCATAACTTAAATAGAAACCTTCCAAATAAAAGATTACGTTTAAGTAAAATATAGTAAAATAATTGAGTAGTGTAGCTTGCCTAGCCAATCTTAACCCTAACTACGTCAACTACAACTACGTCTAAAATCAGCTGCGGTCATGACTTGGATGCAATGGGTGACCGTTAGTGGTATTACTACTGCACACTTCCGTCCTGTAGAGGACACTTGAAGCTGTCGGTTCTAATTGTACTTAGGCTGACAGTCTTGATAGCTTGGTGATAAGACGTTTTGCGAATGCCCACCTAGCTTGCTATCGCACACTCAACTAGGACATCTGTCACCAAGCACCTAAATGAGTGTGCCAGCGTCGATCCTTGAGAGCCAGAAATTTTAAGTTAGCCTGAACAATATGTTCGACCGCATCATCTAGTACTTAATACCGGAAGTAGCGCTTAGCCAGTACATTTCTTTATATCATTACCCATAGCTCCGAGGACATTGCACTTTTTGTCACTAATGATAGTGAACCTTTAGAGAGGGCCCATTTAGTCGGTGCCGCAAAAATATTTCAAATATAGATTTAAATTTTAAGAGTAGGTAGTTGGTTCTTTCCAAATAAGCCCGTCATCGAGCCATTGTGACATGTACATAGCACGTTTTTAACATAGTACTCAAGTACTGTCTATTATATGGTATGACGTATTTATCAACAGACAAGCACATGCTACATAGCTGGCGCCTAATGTTTTTATTTATTTTAATTTTGTAGGTTTATTCACTTGAAGTAGAAAAAAATAATCTCAAGTGGGATTCGAACCCACGACCATCCGTCTCTGGGGCATGCTATTATGAGATGAGATATCGTAGGCGCTGACAGGTGCTAAATAACTTGATTGAATTTTATTAAAAGATTAGTTTATAGCGCATAGACAATTATATGTTAGTAGTGTTTATATATTCTAGGGCCAAGTTAATACCGAAACAAGTTTAATTAAAAAAACTCGTTAGAACAAAATTACAAAATCGACTCTAAGGGCCTGTTTCAGAATGTTCGAGTAAGTTCTGGTTTTACTACTCAGAACATATTTATTAAACAAAACACTATCTTTGCGTTTCACAGTTATCGATTTAGCCTATCCATCGGTTAAAGCTTGAAACGCGCTGCATGTTAACTGTCATTTTTATGATTCAGTTATTTTATGTGTTGCATAGCAACCCGAAACTTTATTATGACATTCTGAAACGGGCCCTAAATTACTCAACGTAAATATCTTAATTATAGTGTATGTGTATAAAAATTTAACAATAAAATAACAATCAGTACTAATATTATAAATGCGAAAGTAACTCTGTCTGTCTGTCTGTCTGTCTGTCTGTTACGCTTTCACGCCAAAACTACTGGACCGATTTGAATGAAATTTGGTATGGAGATAGTTCGAGACCCGGGAAAAACATAGGATAGTTTTTATCCGACTGCGCAAAAAGAGGTTCATGTTTTCGCGCGATAACCGACATACGCGCGGAAAGCTAGTACTTCATAAGGAGAGACGACTTAAGTTACATTTTCGATTAAAGTTCGTAGTTTTTTTTTCTAAATATGATCGCATTTACTAATTATTGCAACGCTTTTTTTTTCTTTTGGACGAGAATCGTATCCGCCTTCTCCAGTTTCTCGACGGATGCCTATTCTTCTCGGCCACCGAAACATTATCTACTCTTTCGAGCCGAACTTGCTATAATTGTAGTACTTTAACTGTTTCTCCAAAATTTAAAGTTAATGTCAAAAAAAACTTCGTCAGTTTTGACACAAGTCCGAAAAAAATGTTTAATCAAAAACTGGAACCGACTTGTAAAATAACTAGTAGGTACAATTCGGTACTATGATAGTTCAATAGTACGTATTATCACAATATTGTGTGCATTTATTATATCATCAATATTATATTTCAGTTATTGGAGTGTAACTCAAAAACGGCTTGACCGATATTGATGAATTTTAAATGGGACCAAACTACAAGCATCAGCTTTAACACAAAAAATCGATTTTCTAAAATTGGTTTACCCAGTCAAAAGATCTTAGATAACAAACATAAAAAAAGTAAAAAAAAAGTACAGATGTATTGAAAACCTCCTTCTTTTTTGGAAGTCGGTTAACCAATAATTGGCAGTCAGGTTTTTTAAATTTATTTACACTTGTTTTGTTTTTCATGTAAGTATAGTTATATAATTATTTTAAAAATCTACATTAAAAGGTTTCCGTCTACATTCAACACAAAATTAATCAGTACAAATATTATAAATGCGAAAGTAACTCTGTCTGTCTGTCTGTCTGTCTGCTGTTACGCTTTCACGCCAAAACTACTGGACCTATTAGAATGAAATTTGGTATGGAAATAGTTTGACACCCGGGATAAAACATAAGATAGTTTTTATCGAACTGCGCAAACCGACAAACGCGCGGCCGGAGCCGCGCCCGGTAATCTAGTATCCAAATAAAATTACAGATTTGTCTGTCTTATGTCATAGAAAAATCTGTAATTTTATTTGGATATTAATTTATTTTGGTCCACGGGTAGATCGCGCAGTGTCAGTAATTAATAGGGCTCACTTTTCCTTTTGGTCTACGGTGCCCTAACAACGTGCTAAATTAGTTACTATTAGAATATATATTTGTAATCTGTGCATATGGGAGCACAAGCTTGTATTTGTTATGTGTACACTTGTACATGTCATAATTATCTCAATTTCCGATAGCGATGCAAATTTTAGTTGATCACATGATGTACTGGCAGAATATTAATTTTCTAAATAATTGTTGTTTGCGATTGTAGCGGGTTTGCGAGGTTGCTAGATCATATATATATTTATTCGAATATATAAAACTAGCTTTCCGAGCGCGGCTCCGCCCGGCCCGCGCATATGTCAGTTATCGCGCAAAAACATTAACCTCTTTTTGCGCAGTGGGATAAAAACTATTCTATGTTTTTCCTGGGTCTCAAATTATTTCCATACCAAATTTAATTGAAATCGGTCCAGTAGTTTTGGCGTGAAAGCGTAACAGACAGACAGACAGAGTTAATTTCGCTCGTGTCACAGTGTTCGTAAAAAAAGTCCTCCGAAACGGTTTGACCGATTCCTATGAAATTTTGTGTATCTTGTCTGAGAATAGTGCGTAACTATTACAAACAAATAGGTATATTAAACGTTTTTTTCATTTGATTTGCCTATATGGCAAAATAACGTTCTGTTACACCTAATATATTGCTGACCTAGGCCCGAATCCCTCACAAACCTATTTACGCGGTGTCAGCAGTATTTTTCTCTATATAAACGGTGGCTTCCAAAATTAAGTGCTCAGATTTATTGTGATAACTCCAGGAGTCACCAGACTCAGTACCAGTATACCCTTCAGGTGGAACCTCTGCCCAAATTAGTAGTTAAAAGTGAGTTGCGGGAACTTCAAAGTCAAGTGTATATAAATAATTTTATATTTTTTTAATAAAATAAATGTGTGTGTGTCCATAAGTTGTTTTTTTTTAAGACAACTGAATAGGTCCACACAACATTTTGGTGTCAGAATTAAATGGGATCTAGTCCCTTGGCCGCCCTACCTGACGAGGTCGTCCTACTGCACGAGAGTGGCTGAGACCAATTTCTTTGGTTTCGCCGCGCTGGTCATCGCCTGCATACTGCCGCCCTGCCCTTCACGAGGACCGGTTGCACCCTGCTGCGCTGGCCATATTGACTAAAAGAAGACGAAGTGCTGCCCGTGCTGAGGCTCTCTGCCTGGCACTGCACCTCTACCTGCACCACCACTACTGCCGGAGTTCCACCATACCCAGGGTTTACCACCCGAGTACCATACTGAACCAACATTTACTGCTGCCAGGTTCTACAAAGTCTGGTTCTCAACCAGACGCTGAGCCAAGCTGCCTGCTGTCGAGCTGAAACACTTGGTTCACTACCGAGTACCAAGCCGATAGCTTAGTTGAAGACCCAGGAGTCGCAGCCGAGCTAAGGTGAATAACCGCTAGCGCCGGCCGCACGCGCCACAAAACGCTGACGCGCAGGAACGTGTTGAATGTCGACCTACATACTGCCGCTGACTTTCCTGTAAGTGCTAAATTCTAATACAATATCTTATTATTATTTCATTGCTATTTCGTGTACTTATTGTGTATTATCATTGCAAATATGGCTCTTCCTAACAACTCTAACAAACCTTACAAAGCAGAGATGTCGGAAGAAATTCAGTTTAATATTTTAATGAAATTTATTAAACCATTTAACGGAGACCGACATAAGCTATCACCGTTCATTAAAAACTGCGATAATGCGATTAATTTAGCATCATCTTCGCAAACGGATTTGCTTTTTAAATTTATTATATCTCAATTAGAAGGCAAAGCCGAGTTGGCATGTTCGCTTAAAGTCTTTGAAAATTGGTCAGAATTGAAACTGTTTTTGAAGTCTACCTTTGGAGAAACCAAACACAGGGACCACCTGTTATTGGATCTCCAAAACTGTAAGCCCAAGTCTTCAGAAACCGTTTCGCAGTACAGCCTGCGATTAGAAACTTGTCTGACTCGTTTACAAACTGACATTGCCCATTCAACCCGAGATCCGAGCGAAATGAAAGGTCGCATTGCCAACACTGAAGACCTAGCCTTACACACCTTTCTGTTAAGTCTTCCGAGCCATATCTCCACCATCGTAAGATGTCGTAACCCTTCGAATTTACACGAAGCTATAGATCTAGCCATCCAAGAAGAAAAGTTACATAACTATATGCAATCTTCGTCAAGGACTACTGAACCAAGGTCTCATAAATGCAGGACTTGTGGTAAAACAGGACATTCCGAAAGGAGTTGCTTCCTGAACAGGCGTCCTATTCATTCTATACCTGAACCACAGCAAAAGCCGTTGACTTCTACTATACCACAAGCTCCGCATTCTAACACTGTTATTTGTAGATATTGTAAAAATATTGGCCACGATATATCTCAGTGTCGTAAGCGCCAATATAACAATAATGCACGCCTACAAGGCAAACCAAACATTCCTAAGTCTAATAATAGGGTTCATTTTTACGATGAAATGTCTGACTCCGAATCTGATCATAATTTAAACTTAATATGATTCCGGTTCAACGTCGTACGGAATCTTCTACACAAACCGACGTTATTTTCGATAAGTTACATGGTTTTATTTCTATGTCCTCTGTGTCTGCTAAAACTAATAAACATGTTTCTTTCAGAGATGATTATTTTAATCAATCTTTTGCTAAGCCGACTCAATCCTTTGCTAAGCCGACTCAATCTTTTGCTAAGCCGACTCAATCTTATTCTAGCCTGACTCAATCCTTGACCAAACCGACTCAATCCTATACTAATGTAACTCAATCCAATACTAAGCCGGCTCAATCTTATGCCAGACTGTCTCAATCCTATACTAAACCGACTCTATCTTATGGTTCGACCACTACTAAGTTGACCCCATCTACTAAATCGTCTCTATCGTCTCAATCTCTGTCTCTATCGACTCAATCCCTGTCTCAATCGCCTCTATCGACTCAACCGACTCAATCGACTCAATCGCCTCAATCCTTAAACCAATTGTCTCTATCAAACCAATCGTCTCTATTGTCTCAATCTCTGTCTCTATCGTCTCAATCCCTGCCTCAATCGTCTCTATCGACTCAATCGACTCAATCGACTCAATCGACTCAATCGCCTCAATCCTTAAACCAGTTGTCTCTATCAAATCAATCGTCTCTATCGACTCAATCGTGTCCATCGACTCAATCGCCTCAATCCTTAACTCAATCGTCTCTACCGATTCAATTGTCACCATCGACTCAATCGCCTCCATCGGCTCAATCCCTGAATCACTCGACTCTATCGACTCAATCGCCTCTATTGACTCAATCTCAGACTCCATCGTCTCAACCAACTCAATCTCCAGTTCAATTGTCTCAATCCCTAACTCAACCACTTCAATCGTCTCACAGAACTCAAACAACTCAATCACTACGAAAATCTTCAAATAAATCAAAGGCAAAGTATTCGAAATCACGTTCAAAGCGTCAACATTCTAAAAAATCAGACGCAACTCCTAAGCCCGAATGTGAAAATCACTACCAAACTGTTTATGAAATTAACTATAATAATAAAATTCATTTGCCTCATGTTTATGTCAAATCTTGCTATGCAGATAAGCAACTAGTGCTCCTTGTTGACTCTGGTGCTGCTATATCACTGCTAAAAGAATCTTCTCTACAAACTATGCCTGAACTAGAATCAAAGAAGATCAAGTTCAAAGGCATCGATAAGAACTCCGAATATACCGAAAGCTTTGGTCAATTTAAATTTGATATTGCCTTCTCAGATCACATTATGCTTGCTGATTTTAATCTTATACCAGACTCTGTTGAAATAAACTTCGATGGAATCATTGGCAATGACTTTTTAAAATCGAAAAATGCTACCATCGACTATGAATCAAGTCTTCTCAAAATAGGAGAATATAACATACCTGCACGTTCTGAAACGATTATTGAATGCAACGTTGCTAACCCTAAAGTCTCAATCGGTTTTATAGATAAATTTGAAATACAAACAGGCGTTTTTGTATCGAGTTGCCTTGTCTCTGTTAAACCCAATAATCATGTTAATGTCTCTATTCTCAACACTACTGACTCTGACGTAAATATTAAATCTTTGTGTGTTGAACTTAATCCATGTGATTTCCCTGACGAAACTCAGATCAATCATATTTCACCGCCATCTCAGACTCCTGACAGACTCAGAAGAGTTAAAGAACAGATCAGATCTTCTCACCTTAATGACGAAGAAATACGAGAATTACATAACCTCTGCACCGAATACTCTGATCTCTTCCATCTTGACGGTGACCTCTTGACTCATACTAACACTTTGGAACATTCAATCAAAACTACTAGTTCACAACCAATCCAGACTAAGACTTATAGATACCCTGAAGTTCATAAAGACGAAGTTAACAAGCAAATATCTAAAATGCTTGAACAGAAAATCATCCAGCCTTCTAATTCTCCCTGGTCTTCTCCCATTTGGGTAGTTCCAAAGAAGCAAGATGCTTCTGGCCAAAAGAAATGGCGTATTGTCATTGACTATAGGAAGCTCAATGACATTACGATAGGTGATGCATATCCTATACCGAATATAACTGAAATCCTTGACCAACTGGGACACAGCAAGTACTTCTCAACCCTCGATTCAGCTTCTGGCTTCCACCAAATTAAAATGAGTGACGCTGACTCTGCCAAAACTGCTTTTTCTGTACCAAACGGACATTTTCAATATACCCGGATGCCTTTTGGATTAAAAAATGCCCCTGCAACCTTCCAAAGACTGATGAATACAGACTTATCAGGTCTACAAGGCCTGCACTGCTTTATTTATCTTGATGACGTCATAATTTATAGCCACGATCTGTCCTCTCACATAGAAAAACTCAGACTAGTCTTCAAAGCTCTCAAAGAGCATAATCTCAAATTGCAACCTGATAAGTGCGAGTTTTTACGTCGCGAAGTTGCTTATCTTGGTCATATCATCACTGATAAAGGTGTCTCTCCCAATCCAGACAAAGTCAAAGCTGTTGTCTCTTATCCTACTCCCAAGAATCCAAAAAATATTAAAGCTTTCCTCGGCCTAGTCGGCTATTATCGAAAATAAGACTTTTCGAAAATTACAAAACCTTTAACTGCTCTTCTAAAGAAAGACGCTGAATTCATTTGGTCTGACGCTCAAACGCAAGCGTTTGAGACACTCAAATCCTTATTAACTAATGCTCCTATCCTACAATACCCTGACTTTTCCAAGGAATTCATCCTTACTACCGATGCATCAAATTACGCTTTAGGCTGCGTCCTCTCGCAAGGCGAAATAGGAAAAGACCTTCCTATCGCATACGCATCTCGCACTCTAAATAGTGCTGAAGGAAACTACAGCACCACAGAAAAAGAACTATTAGGTATTATCTTCGGTGTCAAGACTTTCAGACCTTATCTCTATGGCAGAAAGTTTAAAATTGTAACTGACCATCGTCCTCTCGTCTGGTTATTTAATTGCAAGGATCCCAGTAGTAAACTCGTCCGCTGGCGATTGAAACTGGAAGAATTCGATTATGAAATAATCTACAAACCAGGCAAAATAAACTCCAATGCCGATGGACTATCTCGCCCTCCTATTAACGCTATTGACGATCTTGACATTGACCTTACTGTAAACTTAACCTATGACTCTTTCCTCAAGTCCCGTTCTAGTCCGGTATTTTTAATCAATTTTGACACTCAAATCGTGGAACATAACCAAAGTCTTCTAAAGACTACATGTCCCACTATTGCTTACCCAAGCTCTATTGATCTTGATGAATCCAACTTTTATTGTGAAGACATTCTATCCTTCATAGATGACAAAGAAAGTTTTATGCAGTCGGAAAAAGAATTACATCATATTAAAGTTTCGACGGCCAAAAACAAAACATTTTTCCATCTCTTTACAAAGGTTCACCACTTTGAATCTGCCTCTTACAAAGATGTGTTTGCAATTCTGAAAGAATTACGCAATCAACTCATTATCTACTACCCTGACGTTAAAGAATTTGCAATATCTGACTTCGAAAACCCATTTGACAAACTGAAATTCCCTCTAATATATGAAATGATTGCCTACCTCTTTAATAAGACACAGATCAAAATAAATATTTACCATAACCAGATACTATACCCTACACCAACTGAAGTCCCAATCATACTTAAAGACAATCATGACACTCCAGTAGGTGGTCACGTTGGTACTGCTCGAATGTACAACAAATTAAAAGAACTCTATTTCTGGAAAAACATGAGATCTGAAATAGAATCTTATGTTAAGCATTGCTCCTACTGTCAACAGAACAAAGCTCTCCGATTAGCAAATCGAGCTCCAATGGAAATAACTTCTACATCCTATGAGCCTCTACAGCGGATAGCCACAGACATCGTAGGTCCTCTACCTGAATCTGGTCCGGAAAATTATAGATATATTGTTACTTTCCAAGACGACCTGACAAAATATTCAATGGCCTATCCCATCACACAATCGACAGCTGAACAGACATCTAACTGTCTCATCAAATTCATTTCTCACTTCGGTATTCCCAAAACGTTACTCTCCGACCAAGGTGTTCATTTCATAGCCGAAGTCTACAAACAAATTACTACTTTATTTAAGATCAAACATCTCTTTTCTACTCCATACCATCCCCAAACGAATGGTGCTCTTGAAAGAAGCCATTCTACTCTCAAAGAGTATCTCAAATCCTATGTCAACGAGAGTCAAAACGATTGGCACTAGTATCTTCCCACAGCATTAGTCTCATATAATTCATGTGTCCATTCACCGACTAACTTCACTCCTCATGAGTTACTCTTCGGCTGTAAGCCCCACATTCCAAGTTCTATCTATGACATCTCCCCTGACGTTACATACCCTGACTACATAAGAAATCTCAAACATAAGCTTACCATGACGCATAAACTAGCTCGTGAAAATCTTCTTCGTAGTAAAGAAAGGTCAAAAGTATACTATGACAAACGGTCTCGCACCGTATCTTACGATGTTGGAGAAATGGTTTACGTGAAATGCCATCACAGATTGCGTAAGGCTTTGTCACCCATCTGGAAAGGTCCATATCAAATAATCAAAGTTCACAGCAATCATAATGTCACAGTCCTCATTAATAGAAAACATGTTCGCTACCATTTCGACGAAGTCAAACTTGGTCATCATTCTGTTCCAGGGCCATCGTGCCAGGAATAACAGTCATGGCCCTCTCCATACCAAATCTTACCACACCAATCATCAACAGTCCCGGTATCTACTATGATCCTATTGGCACAGTCAAGTTCTACAATGATTTCTACAATATCTTAACATTTTCTGATATATCATATTTCAATCCGCACATCAACAATCTTAAACTAATCCTAGATCATTCTAAAACTATTTGCTCTAACTATCCTTCTTACCAAATGCGCATAGACTGTAACAATGTCCTAGCTCCTCTAGAAATCATGCTTACCAATGTCAATAACAACTTCCATTCACTATCTCATTTAACATCAACTAACACTTCTAGATTTAAAAGAGCCGCCTGGTTTGGCTTCGGCGGTCCTATTTTAAATCAACTGTTTGGATCCTTGGACGAAGATGACGCCAAGGCATTCACAGATGCAATAAATAATGTCCAAGATGACCAACGACATTTAGCTGGTCTTATGAAAAATAATATCCATGTCATATCATCTACCATTACTACATTTAACCAAACCATAAATCGTCTTAATGATAATGAAATACATCTTAACGAAAACATGGAAAAACTTAATAAAATCCTAGAAACTATATCTGATAGTACTAACCGTCTAGAGGTAAATACTCACCTGGCTATAACTTTCAGCGCTCTTGAAAGTTCTCTGATGATTCTTAACTCTAATATTAAAGATCTAATTGACTCTATCTTATTTGGTAAAATTAATATCGTTCATCCTTCTATTCTAAGTCCCATTCAACTTTTTCATGAACTATCTTCTAACGTCAATGTTCATCCTAACTTCCCAATCCCAATTTCCATTAATAATATTCACACGCTTTTAGACATCGCAGACGTCGCATCTTTTGTGAACGATGATAAATTAGTATTTGTAATTAAAATTCCTTTAGTTTCATTAACTGAATACAATCTTCTTCACATTTATGCTCTACCAACTCCTCATGACATAAATAAGCCGAACTCATTTGCAATGATAACACCAAATACTAAATATTTAGCAATAACTAATGATAAGCTATTGTATTCTCCGCTGGACAACCTAAGTGAGTGCAAAGTGATACCAAACGAATACTATTTGTGCATAATGAAAAATATATATTCAAGTGTGTCTAATGAAATGTGCGAAGTGACAATTTTAACGGAACACATAAATACTATTCCTAGTTCGTGTAATTTTAAGATAGTAATAGGTAACATTGATATCTGGCAGAAGATAAGTAATAACAGATGGCTCTATGTTCAGTCAGATATCACAAAAATAACTTCTTAATGTACAGATTCCATTAATGATTATGATATCGTTGGTTCTGGAATCCTTTCAATTCCTAAAAACTGTAAAGTTTATCATAAACTATTACAGTTTATTCCATCACGCGAATACGAAGTCCAAATTCATTTACCGACACCTAATTTTAACATAATAGAAGATGACTGCTGCTCAAAAGAAAAACTCAATAAGAGCATCCATCTACTCACTCCTATTAAACTATCCCAGATCAACCTTGATTCATTACAATATGCCTCTCATAACCTTGAGCAAAGTGTCGATGAATTAAATAAAATAGAGAACCAACCATACCATATTACTTATGGCTACTATTTTAGCATTTTAACAACTCTTCTTTCCGTCTCAGTATTTTCTTTTTTAATGTATAAGGTGTATCGCTGTTTCTGTAATACTAGTGCCAAAAGTGGCTGTTGTGTTCAAATATACAACCACTGTCATACTAAATCTAACACTCGGGTTAAAAGCAAAACGAGCATCGAGATGTCAGATCTCGAACTAACTTCCGAATCATCATCTTCACCAAGAACTCTGAGGAGAAACCTTGATTTTAATTGATGTTTTATATTCCTATCTTTACGTTATTTTCTATATCTAATAAAGTTTCTAAATCCTAATGCTATGTCGTATTTCTATAATGTGCTACTTTATACACTAATATACTATACCTAATACTTAATAATTGTTAATTATGATAATACTAATTCTTTATACAATAACTTACTATTTTCTTAAGTAAAAAAAAATTCTAAATCTTTGCAAACTTGAAATATTTTCCAAGTTCCTATTCTATGCAACTTTCTTAGTTTTAAATGTATAAGTTCTAACTTTATACAGTCACTTGTGTTTAAAATGATAACGTGTAATTTGATATTATTGTTTTATTTCTGCTAATGTGTGTTTTGATTATTGTTGTAGTTAAGTATAAGTACCTAATGATAATTACTATGTTAATGACTCAATTGTTTTTAATGCTATTCTTATTTCCTAAATCTAATTCCTTTAAATATAAATTCTATTGTAAAGTCCTTGCATCTCACAAGTCCCTTACTATAACGTCTTAATGATTTCTTTATAACTATTTCTATAACTTATTTTCTACTCACATCCTATCCTTAATTTCGGATGTTCCGTTCTAAAGGAGGAAGGTGTTACACCTAATATATTGCTGACCTAGGCCCGAATCCCTCACAAACCTATTTACGAGGTGTCAGCAGTATTTTTCTCTATATAAACGGTGGCTTCCAAAATTAAGTGCTCAGATTTATTGTGATAACTCCAGGAGTCACCAGACTCAGTACCAGTATACCCTTCAGGTGGAACCTCTGCCCAAATTAGTAGTTAAAAGTGAGTTGCGGGAACTTCAAAGTCAAGTGTATATAAATAATTTTATATTTTTTTAATAAAATAAATGTGTGTGTGTCCATAAGTTGTTTTTTTTTAAGACAACTGAATAGGTCCACACAACAGTTCGTCGGGTCAGCTAGCATATTATAAAAACTGGTCACAATCAACAAGAGTTGCAATACGATGTCATCCAGGTATAGGCATATTGGCAAATACTATTTCCTGTTAAATGAGTGTTATTTAAAAACTACCCAACTGATGTTCATGAAAATTAAAACATACAGTCGGTCTGAGAACCACCTTTTTTTGGAGTTCGGTTTAAAATCCACATTCGTGTAACACAAAGAATGACAATTGTAAAAATATAATTCATAAAATAAGTATACAATTTGACCCAAACGGATAAGACGTAGTCCGGGTGGTGCCCGGTATATATGAGAATGCTAATTTTGCCAGGCTATTATATTATGTAAGGTGATAAAAAATACTTTTGTAACACGTGTTTAAATGTTCAATACAAGAACACAAAAATCACCGAAATCGGGCAATATTAAGAGGTAGAAAAGAGCTTTTTCTTTTTGTATGGAGAAGTACGCACTATATAATCCTCTTAAGCTACCATAGAACATCAAACCTTTACGATGATGAATTATGTGTCGTGGCTAAAAGATAATTCCTTGGTATGGACTGCCTGAAAATTTCTAAAAGCACGTGTTTGCTATTAGTATCTGTGTTTGCTATTGAAACATAATACCAAGTAGGTAATCCATTTTAGGTTTTGTCCTCGCAGATTCATGAGTCTGTCTTGATAAAAAATACTTTTGTAACACGTGTTTAAATGTTCAATACAAGAACACAAAAATCACCGAAATCGGGCAATATTAAGAGGTAGAAAAGAGCTTTTTCTTTTTGTATGGAGAAGTACGCACTATATAATCCTCTTAAGCTACCATAGAACATCAAACCTTTACGATGATGAATTATGTGTCGTGGCTAAAAGAAAATTCCTTGGTATGGACTGCCTGAAAATTTCTAAAAGCGTGTTTGCTATTAGTATCTGTGTTTGCTATTGAAACATAATACCAAGTAGGTAATTATTCCATTTTAGGTTTTGTCCTCGTAGATTCATGAGTCTGTCTTGATAAAAAATACTTTTGTAACACGTATTTAAATGTTCAATACAAGAACACAAAAATCACCGCAATCGGGCAATATTAAGAGGTAGAAAAGAACTTTTTCTTTTTGTATGGAGAAGTACGCGCTATATAATCCTCTTAAGCTATTATAGAACAACAAACCTTTACGATGATGCATTATGTGTCGTGGCTAAAAGAAAATTCCTTGGTATGGACTGCCTGAAAATTTCTAAAAGCACGTGTTTGCTATTAGTATCTGTGTTTGTTCATAATACCAAGTAGGTAATCCATTTTAGGTTTTGTCCTCGCAGATTCATGAGTCTGTCTTATATAAAACTGATATTTTGCTATAACGTAATCTCACCATCACCACAGAATAAAAAGAATTTCACACTAATCACAGTAATATTATAAACACGAAAGTTTGTATGTATATAATACTTCTTCACGCTCAAACCCCTGGATCAATTTTTATGAAATTTGGTATGGAAGTAGACGAGGCGCTGAATTAACACTACAATACTATTCTTCGTCATTATCCATCACCACGTGGGTGAAACCGCAGAGCGTAACTTGTATTAAAATTTTTAAAAAAGCGAAAGTTTGCATTTGTATGTTTGTTACTTCTTCACACTCAAATGGATGGGCTAATTTTGGTGCAATTTGGTATGATGAGGCGCTGGATTAACACAGAATACGTTTCACCATCATCCATCACCATGCGAGCGACAACGCGAGGCGTTATTAGTAAGTAATAATTTCAACATTATCCAATGTAATATATTATAATTATCTCAACAAGATGACGTGATATTTTTACTATAATAGTAATATTTGAGTGGATACAATAAAAGAAACATCATGTTACAAACTTTACGAATCTTTTATTAAAGGTAAAAAAGGCAACATTAAAAACCTTGCACACGGAACATGATCCATTTACTCATAATAATATATTGATATTTATTCATTAACTTGCTTGAATACACAAAATAGAATCCCCAGTAATGAAACTCTGTTGTCTGGATTTTCCGTCCGTCCTTCCGAGTATGTCACAAGTATTGAATCTTGGTATAAACCTACTTTTTATTATATTTTGTGTAAAATTTTTATTTAAAAAATATTTTCGCCTAGCAATCTGATTTTATTAACTTAATAAATTTTTCAGGTAAGGATTCTAAAACATAATAGTAACAAATAAAAAAAAACTCAAATATATGCGATTTAAACCGTTTAAAGTTGTTTACTTACTATCTTTATTTTAGTTTTCACGCGCTCGAGTCTGACGCGCACATGGCCGATTTTGAATAGTTGTTGCTATAGCGGCATAAGAAATATATCATCTGTGAAAATTTCAACTGTCTAGCTATCACCGTTCATGAAATACAACAGCATGGTGATAGACAGACGGATAGTGGAGTCTTAGTATAGCACAGAATAAAAAGGATATAGGGACCCGTTTTTACCTTTTGAGTACGGAACGCTAAAAATATTGTTTGCTTTCCAGCTTCAGGGAAGTCATCATCTTAAGCCTATTGAGTCGGGTAAAAACATATTTATAGCAACAATATGGGGCCAACAAAATTGTACAATATAGACCATCTACTATGGAGTAACTCTACCCACTTCATAAACTACGGGATTTATCACATAACAAATCTCTTTTTGTGTTCTAAAGCATAAAATGTACTTATACCTATTTAACCTATTTGTAGTGAATTTAAAAATACTAGCTATTTTAAAATTAATACTATTGATTGGTTAGTCAATGTGTTTGTTTTTTGGTATAATACAGTCATACTTACTGAGTTGCTCTGTGCTTTATAGTATGCTGTGCTGCGATATGTACCTATATTGCGTTATGTTAGATATTGATTCTTCGTACTTAGTAATAAGAATTCTTTTAGAATAGCTCCATATCAAGCAATCAAGAATGCGTCGTGAGGAGTCTGCATCTCAACTAGAATCATTATGCAACCACCTGAAGGTTTCTGAGATGTAC
This sequence comes from Plagodis dolabraria, assembly GCA_963854805.1. Lineage (NCBI taxonomy): Eukaryota > Metazoa > Arthropoda > Insecta > Lepidoptera > Geometridae > Plagodis > Plagodis dolabraria. Next base: position 5,025,332 of record OY978440.1, read on the forward strand.
ATGTGCCTACACCATGGCATCTCGAAAACCTTTTAAATGGTTTAATTATGTGTCTTGAAAAAAATAATGGACTCGAAGGCGGAAGCGGATTCATCATGGTCGCCCTGTAAACATCTGCATTCTGTTAAACGTAAGTAGATTGTTCAACCCCGCTACTATTCCGGACTCGAATGCTTTTTCTATTTTATTATTAAGGTTGACAGACTACCCTTAGTCCACAATATCAACTGATTGTAAGTGCAGATGTGGTTAAAGATGTTATTCAGACTAACCTAGACTTACTGGCTCCCAAGGACAGTTACTGGAACATACCATCGGATGCTTGTTAATAGCTTTTCTACTTATCAGTGGTAGCTAGCCAGGCGGCTATTCGCAAAATGCCTTACCACCTGTAAATGTGCGTGTTTAGGGTCGACATCTTTTTTTTAAAGTGATTCCGAAATACAAATATCTACTACGTAATGCATCTTGCAATTTTAAACGACATCTGGACATTTTAATTCAATGTGATGAATATTGATTACTAATATAAACAGCCGTTATGCTGTAAGATAATAATGATTATTATTTCGTTTATGTAACTTATTATATATTTATTTAATTTCGTAATTTTAGTGTAACGGTTATTATAAGTTTGATCTCCGTACTAGCATTCATTGACCTTGGTAGCATTACACTTATTTCGGGAATATAAAACAGGCTCAGCACTTTTGTTATGTTTTTGCAGACTCCATGTAGTGTAATGAGCAAATATTACACGAGCCGCTTGTCTATTGCTAAAAGAAGATTTTATTGTGACCTCCATACTTTTGCGTAATGGAATAGTTTTCAGCGATAAAAAAACTTTGAAGAGTAAGGTGAAGAAGCAATATAATTATGGCGTAGCGGGTTATCTACTCTTCTCTTATATACGATATTATAATATAGTGTGAATATGTGTCAAATCTCTCAACGCAACAAGCTACAACACAGAACTTAACGAATGTTTTATACTGAAACTGATTAACCATTTACATCAAAGATACAAAAAATAACAATAAGTTATATTGCAAGCGATAAAAATATTGACAATAAATTGGAAACAAAAGTTAAATCAAATACTTTTTACACACGAGAGGAGAAAATAAAAATAAGAACAGTAGAATTTTAAAAACTGAAGTAGTCAATATAAAAGAAAAACTCTAAGACAAAATATTAAACTTACTATAACTTTGAAACAAAATAATCAATTAACAAAATTTGTAAATAAATTTAATTCATTTTTAAAAGCCACTCAGGCTCTAATGAAATGAACTCGACTGAGTGAATAAAGAGAATACCAACAGAGAACCACTCAGTAACTATGAATATTATTATTATATATAATCTCATTCGGTAATATTTTAATTATGAAATGAAATATGTACAGACTTTTATTGGCATATTTTATTAACGTACTTCTTTAAGAAAATTAAAAAACTAAATAAAAGCATTATTCTGCTAACAAAACAATGCTTTAAAACATTTTTTTAATTATTAAAGTACAATGTGTCCCGACCAAGGAGGTTTCAATACATTATATGTGGTGAGCGCGCTGCGCGCGCAACGCGCTGTTTTTTATGTTGCATTTTATTTAATGTAGCTACCTATATGTAGCCCCGAGATCAAATAAAGTGGTGTATGCAACTGCATATAATTAGGTATTAAAACACTCGTATAATCTTATTTTGATACTCGCCTGCGGCTCGTTTCAAAAAACTACACTCATGTTTTAATATCCTCTATTGTATAACAGTTGCATAAACTACTAATATAATACATAAAACAGTCAGTAAGGTATCTATTCTAGAACACTGCTAGGGTCAAGCAAGATACTAAATTACTAGGCAATTTACAATCGACACTCAAGGCTAGATTCATAACGTAAGTGTGCCTAGATCAGGCGATCAAAGATCAAATGCAGTGTTATACAATATTACTCGATAAAATTAGTTATAGATACACTTGAAATATACAATTTGTTTTTTATAACATAATACTAGCTTTCCGGGCGCGGCTCCGCCCGCGCGTATGTCGGTTATCGCGCGAAAACATTAACCTCTTTTTGCGCAGTCGGATAAAAACCATCCAATGTTTTTTCCCGGGTCTCAAACTATCTCCATACCAAATTTCATTCAAATCGGTCCAGTAGTTTTGGCGTGAAAGCGTAACAGACAGACAGAGTTACTTTCGCATTTATAATATTATAGTACTGATAATCAGTATTATATTACGAAGGCTATCAGGGGCTGGGCTTCATCTTTAATGAAGGATGATATGTAGGTATTAGTAATGTAAACGGGGTGAGCAGCAGTTTGAAGCACTCGTAGCGAAGTTTGCTTAGCCGTTTTGAAGCGATCAGCAAAGTTAAGTAACGTCCGCCGCGGTCATGACTTGGATGGGTGACCGCTGGTGACATTAGGTACTACTGAGCGCTTCCGTGCTTCGGGGGGTACTTTATGCCGTCGTCGGTCCCGGTTGTTGTCTTAGGATGGCAGTTGTTAGATATAGCACGGTGGTGTAGGGCATTTTGCGAATACATATTATATATAAAATAATACTAAAAAGTTAAAAATAAAATTAAAAGGAAAAACTTTTCAAATAAGTACAAGCTTTTATTGTGTTCTTGTTAATACAAGCTTGTATATAAAAAGTTTTTGTTTTATGTTATATTATAAAATAACTAAATATTTAAAAATAATAATTTTAATCTGAAAAGTAAAATTTCTTTATATAGTAACCTATAACCATATTCATCTGTCACAATATCACCCATATCAAAGCACGTACCTATCTATTAGATATTTTTATCAAACACTAAAACTTTACAACTTGTATTTTTGGGTTTTTATCTGTACTGTACTGTACCAGCCGTATCGTCATATGCTGAACACAGCCTCCCCTATTATGGGGGTATTTGCCATAATCCCCACGCTTAGCAGGCGTATTGCGGATCGCCGTGAAAGTTGAAAGTTCTTTAGAAGGCGCTGCTGCCCACCTTCCGGTATTTTTCCCTTAGTCGCCTCTTACGACACCCACGGGATGATATGGTGAGGTGCAATTCTAACGCGGCACCCCACGGGGCTTTTATCACATACCAATAATTATAAATAAAAGCGTGTTATATTACATTACATCATAGATATGGGATTATTGTGACGTACGCAAATTTAATGTGGTTAATAATCGTTATAGGCTGTAATGTAAGTACTACCTATATAATTATATTTTTCTTATCAGGTTAAAATTATTATTTTTAAATATATAGTTATTTTTATCATTTTAAATAAGACAGTGAAAGCTAGTAAGAAAAAGTCTAAATCTTTTTTAATTTTATTTTATAATCTAAAAATAAATATTCTATTCCTTAAAAATAAATACCCCTAAGCCCATATCAAGTTCACACCTTAATAATTACTTTTATCAGACCACTGCAGCACGGTAATGTTATCAATACAGTATTTTAACTTCATAGAAACGGACGAAACGCGAGTTATACTTACGCGCCTCGATCTCGGCCTGCGCTCGCTCGGTACGCAGACAGTCGCGTCTCAGCTCAGTGGTGACAAGTTTTCCCCCTAAATTTGGGGGTAAAAAATGTAAACAGGGGCAATTTTAGGGGTAGAAAATATTTGGGGTTTTTTTTAGGGAGGGCCTGACAAAACCTGCAATTAAATTAAATAGAACTAAGGCTAAGCCTGCGTGTTGTGTGCCTCGTGCGTAGTACGGAACGCACGACACGATCACACGTATGTATTGGTATTGCAAGTCTCGTTCAAACTTCACAGCAGAAACAGGTTATCGCTGAAAATGTATCAAAACAACATGATGTTCTGATTTTCCCTGCAGCGAGAATATAAATCATGTGTATATTTCTCAGCAACTACCAATATGATAAAAAAAATCAACGTGCGAATGTACGACAACACAAAATCGTCAAATGACGAAGACGCTCACGCCGACGATACAGTGCTCGAAATAATTAAAAACTATTTCTAGCACTGTTCTCATCCTAACCTAATAATAGAGCATTTCTATTTTCCCTTGTAACCAAATCAGAAATTATTAGCAGAGAGCCAAATTTATTTGTTTGTTTGGTATTGCATTTTTTCAATGTTATTCAATAGACATATATTTCAATATATATTACTATTCTTTTATTTTTTCAATATAATTTTTATTTAAATATAAGCGTTTTTTAATTTTTTAAGAGACTTTTAACAAAAAAACATTCGACAGAAACGCAAGTGTAGCTTAAAAGCGGTTGTTGTGATCATTTGCAAAGTTTAAGGCTTTGGGGACTACAATACTAAAAATATAGAAAAATAAGTGATTACAGTTCTAAGCTCTCATGTCTCTGCAATAATTGAGAAATGCACTAAAAAAAAAACTCAAAAAAAAAATTAGGGGTTTTAAGGGGGATTTGAAAGAATACTTGGGGGTATGGGTTGGCAACACTGTCGCGTCTGTGCCTCAGTGACGAATGGACGGTATGTTATTTTTTTACAGTAAACGCGCGCTATTTTCACTAAAAATAAGTTTATGCATATTACATATTTAATATGACTAGTAGGATATATTGTGCTGTTTTTGGTTGCATGAATTTGTCAAAATCGCATCCAGAGAAAACTTTTTTTAGATAACCTGGAAACTGAAAGGTTATACTAAAAAATAATTTTACTTATTATTAACTAAATTATTTTATAGTCTACATAGTTAACGGTACATCATGTGTAACTTTTTAATGGACAAGGATTTCCTTTAATCCCACGAAAAATTTCTCGATTATTAAAGAAATAGTGAACAGAGTAAAGGAAAGTGATACGAGTGAAATAGGTAGTTATGGCCAATAAGTCCAATACCACCATGCCCTAATTAGGTACTACTGAGCGCTTCCGCACTCCGGAGGGTACTTTATGCCGTCGTCGGTCCCGGTTGTTGTCTTAGGATGGCAGTTGTTATAGCACGGTGGTGTAGGGCACCACAGCTAGGTATAAGCTATATATTAGAAAATGCAGATTTTTATACTTTAAAATTTAATAAGAAAGTCTTTAGTACGTCTCACAAATATTTTTCGGTCGCAAATTTTTATGACTGATTTTTTATTCAAATATAAACATGTTTTTTTAATTAAATCTACTTACTAGTTAAAAAACAACACGCATTTATAGTGAACACTACCTGTTCATTTCACAAAGAATTTTATTGGTTTATATAAAAAAAAGTATATTTACAATTACAAAACTAAATGGAAATACAAAGTAGGTAGTTATTTCAACGACAGAGCCAAGTTAAGATACTGTATAGATAACATTACCGTGACGAGGGTTAAACACTCCTTATATCCTTCTTTAGATATAAAAATTACGTGTCACGTTCTTTGTCCGCGATGAACTCCTAAACTAGCGAACCGATTTAAGATTTGATTTGCACACCGTGTGCAATTTGATCCAAATTGAAAGATAAGATAGCTTACACTACATCTCAATTTATAGTCGTAATTACCCGTGCGAAGCAGGGGCGGGTCGCTAGTAATCACAATAAGAAACAAAATGACGATTACCTCTTTACTCTACCACTATTCTTCTTTATCTAGCTAGTGTGCGAGTAGCAGTTTTGCCGGCGCCATTTTCAATTAGAATCGTGTCTTTGTTAAGGTGGTTTAAACACGAGTATAATTTTGGATAGGTACCTATTGAATTAATTATGATTTTACGGGTAAACCAAATTCTGAATATTATTGACGGTTTCATAGGAGTAACATAATATGGAATCATGTGCATTGGTGTTCAATAACTAGTCACTTATTAATACCATGAGAACGTATGTGTAATAAAGTAGGTATCTATACAAAATCTTCATTAGCTAACCCATATTCTGAAAAACCTTTTCATATGCTTGCTGCAATGGTTTGAAAGATTTGCACACTTTTTATATACATTTTTAAATTATAACTAAAACTTTATTTTGCATAAATTTGAAGCACTCGTAGCGAAGTTTGCTTAGCCCTTCTGTCACCCTGCTGAAAGGTGAACAATTTATATTATTTAATTAGCGCCATCTATTCAATTAGCTGCAAAATGGAATTATCTATCGGTTCTCAATACGATCTCACTACCAGCATTTGCTCGCTGAAGTAGTGCATCAATGATCTGATAGAGGTCGCATATTCTAAAACCCTCAATCTGTAATATATAGATGTCGGCTGAAGAGATATAATATTTTCATAATATATCTATCTATAACTTACCCTGTTAGTTTATTGTTATCATTTTGTATTTCCTGGAAGATCTTTATAATATTTGTCAGAAAATAAACAGGTAAACAAGTATACAACTAAATAAATAATTAAATCTTAAAATAAATAACAATTATTAATAGGACTATATTATAACAATAAAAACTATAGGTCCAAAAATAATATCTGTCAGGAATGCTTTGTCATTTAACTGTCAATCTAATGAACGTCAAAAATGGCCACGGGTGATTTTTCACTTCCTATTAGAGGAACGTTGTGTTTTAAAAACTATTTAAATAAACTTAACTGACTGGAGTAATTATTTCAACGATTTAGTGGTCTTTTTGGTAATAAAATGGAGCATGAACTTCCGGCTGAGTTTGCTAGTTGACGACAGAGAAATTTGGCGTCACTTTACTACGAGCCACGCCTTGAACAAGTGAATTATATTCGCCCTAATAAGAATTGAAGATTAACTCAATCTTTACAACTAGTATCTTCTAGTATTTTAATTCGAAAACCCCATTGCGCGGGGTTCCAGTACCAGGGTTCCGTACCAGGCTACCGGTACCCGACGAGGCTGACCTCCGTACGACCCTGAACTCCAGCCGTCCTCTGATCTTCAGCACCGACCGCGGCCAATTCTCCCGTCTCTACAACACCTAGCTGGGACAGCCTACCGGCGCGGCAGTGTTGGAGCTGAGCCACTGCACGGCAGACCTGCTGCTGGGCATCAACTCATTTACTAGCGGACCGGAGATAAGTCCTTGAACAAGGAAGCCTACCACACGCCACCTGTCTGAAATCCACGACCCCTCTCTTTCTAATATACTTCTAAATCTGTTCTTTTTTTTTAATTTATTCTCCCTACTACCCCTACTACACCTTAATCGATCAGCTAAGTAAAGCAACGGCCGCGGTCTGGAGTTGGATGGGTGACCTCTAGTGACGATACGATACGATAACTCTTTATTGACACCAAAAACAGGGCATTACAAAGAAACAATAACAATATATAGGCACAAAGGGCGGTCTTATCGCTAAAAGCGATCACTTCCAGACAACCTTAGGATGTAGAGAATATGTATTTATTTTTGAACAGATAGGGTGGTGCAAATCTGTAATAATATGAACAAGTAGGTACGTAAAATAAAATGCTGCATTATGATATGAATAAACTACTTATATTAGTTACATAATGTGACAAAACCTATACAAAATAGTGACATTACTACTGAGCGCTTCCCTGCTTCGGAAGGCACGTTAGCTGTCCCGATTGTTGTCTTACGATGCCAGTCGACCACCCTCAAGTAGAAAATCTGTCGCCAAGTGCCGGTGTGTTCCGGCTGCTGTCCTTGAGAGCCAGTAATTCTAGGCTCGCCTGAACATTTTCGACTTCATCATCGCTTACCAACAGGTGAAATAGTGGTCAAAGGCTAACCTATAAAAAAAAATTGCTACTATTAGTACCAACACTACAGATTACATAATCAACGCTGCCATCATCATTCATTACACAGAAATCATTCAATATAAATCGGTGTCAGCACGTGAGATTAATCAGTAGATTTATAAGCTCTGTAGCACTAGCACGAATAACTTTTTTTTTATTGTGGCAATTGTCAAATTGACATTTGTGCCAGATGCACGTCAAAAAAAAACAGAATAAAATTAATAATTAAAAAAAAATATTAATAATTGTTAAATTAATAAATAATTAATTAATTAATAATTGTCAATAAAAGACAACATTTTGATAATAAAAAGTGATGACCAGATTAACTAACGTAGTTATTTAACATATACATATTTTTATGTAAGGAGAAGTACAAAATATTACATATTGAGGAATGATTAAAATTAACATGATGTACATATAACTTATTATAAGTGAATATTATTGAGAGAGAGGAGGTCAGATAACATTTTATAAATATCAATATTATTAGACGATAAAAGTTCAGGCATGTAAGTTGGAAAGGAAACTTTTAAGGCATAAATAAAACGCTACATGGTTATAAAGGGGACATGAAAAGAATATACGATTGAGATCCGGCTCATCCAAGCCACATTCACATATAGAAGAATCTTTAACATGAATCTTTTTTAAATGAGTACAACAATGACCCAACCTCATACGGATTTATGATGATGTAAAACGTTTGCTTAACTTCATCCGGGCAAACCACGGTATGTTCGGAATCAAAGGTAACATTTTAGCAAAATCAGATCCAGATGACCGACTACTGGTTCTCCAATGTAATGACCAAGATATTGATAAATAAGATTTTGGAAGATTTAATAGGTCATGGCAGTAATTCATAAAAGGAACCTTATCTCCACAAACAACTGCATCTTTAGCAACTTTATCAACTCGTTCATTGCCAGAAATCCCAACACGACTGGTTATCCAAGCAAGAATAACGTCAAAACCCTTAGTATAATATTCAGCAATAGAACTTTTTATTTGAAATAAAATTGGGTTGGGTGCATTAGAAGAAAAATAATTTGAAAGTAATGATTGGAGAGAACTCCGAGAATCGGAAAATATAATAGACCGATGCAGCTTGAAGAGAAGGATAAATTTAATAGCCTCAAGGATAGCCAAACATTCCCCAGTAAAAACAGATGATTCAGGTGGATATTTGACTTTTTGAACGATATCGTATTGAGCATGAAAAACGCCATAACCAACACAGCCAACTGGTGAAAGTTTTGAAGCGTCTGTGAAGATTGTATGCCAATCACGCCAGTCTCTTTTAAGTAGCTCACGGAAGTATTCATCTGCATATAGATCACCTTTACAAATGTCAAATTCTAAAATAATATGAGGTTGAGATATAATAACATTAAATTCATAATTGAACATTGGAAGCTTTTGAGAACGATAAACAGGGTCTTTTAAGCCGCGTTGACACGATCAGAGTACTCTCGGACCGAGTGCATTCGGATACCTACTCGGACGCTACTCGTATTGTGACAACCGGTAATCCGAGCACACTCGGACGACGGCGTCCGATCTGTGTTGACTCGGACCGCGCTCTATTCTTACGAGCTAGCTCGGATGGAGATTGTAAAACAAAATAGCGGCTAACAACAATCTTAAGCGTCTCATGCGAAGAAAAAGTGGTTTGAGCATGATAACTATTAGATTTGTTGAACTTTATGAAGCAGAAGAAGTTCTTTGGAACGTTAAATAAAAGCTTGTCATAATTTGACATTTCTTTGATTAATATATCTGCAAAAGCTTCGACACCCTGTAGTAACAAATCCGTATATGCCATATGATCATGAATGTTATTGGTAACGATTAAACTTTGATGTGTGTAAACCACTATCCCTGTACACTCGTATGAAGCCGACTCGTACGAGGGCACTCGGTCCGAGAGTACTCTGATCGTGTCAACGCGGCTTAAGGAATCAAAAATAACGTAACTCTTTTGTTTGTTTTTGGAAATGTAAACATTTTCCTTTGCTTGTTGCAAAGGAAAATGTTTACATCTCCAAAAATGAGTAGTGTTGACATATTGATGAAGCAGTTGTTATTTTGGAATCAAAGGGTGATTAGAGAATTGGATAAATCGGAAAAAGAATCTGTTAGCAAGGAATTGATGACGAAAGTGGAGGGGAGGGTCAACACACTCAACTTGGAGAGCATTGACTGGAGAAGACTTCATAACTCCTGTGATAATACGAAGAGCTTTCGATTGTATCAAATCAAGTTTACTAAGGCTTAGCTTGTTAGCAGGATCCAAAAGAAAGCATCCATAATCTAAGATGCTTCGAATAATTGCATTGTATAAAAGTTTTAAGTTAAAAGGATGGGCTCCCCACCAAACACCGGATAAGCATCTTAGAACGATGATGTTTTTTACACATTTTTGGATAATGTATTCACAATGCTGACGAAAATTTAACTTGTTATCTAAAACAAGACCTAGAAATTTGGAGGTGGACAGGCATCTTGTGTTGTGTGTATATCGACCACCAACAGATGAAGGTTGTGCTCAAAAGTTTACTGAATTCTTAGCCGCTCTGGAAAGTATAATGCTAAAAATTTCTAAATGTAAAAAACCCATATTTGTATGTGGTGATTTTTATGTAGATATTTTATTGAAATCTAAAAATAAGACTGATCTTATTTCATTGTTTAAGTCATTTAATTTGAAATTTCTATTCTGTGAGCCCACTAGGATAACAGATACTTCAGCTACCTGTATAGACAATATATACTCGAACTGTTAGACTAAACAAAAGTCAATAATGAAGAGTGTTAGATCTGATCATGAGGGCCTGGCAATTAAATTTGACGGCAGCAGAAAAACAGCGAGGTATGAAATCGAACTAGGCCGTTAACAAGTAGGTTAGAAATACTCAGTACCAATATAAAAGCTAAGCTTGCCATTACAAGTTTTTCTCATGGTGACCCGAATGACATATAAAATAGTTAATTTTATTTAGTACATACTGAGTTTCAAAAAGTTGGTCCAATAATAAAGAAACAAGTAAATGGAAAGTTGAAGTTCGGTGATCGGGCAGCTACAGGTATTCGAAAAAGTAGAGATTATTTGTTTGATCTGTATCGCAGGAAGGATTTGACATCCTGCAAGCAGTTTCGTGATTATGTTAGGAACTAAACAATTTTTAAGTCTGTTTGCTTATGTGCTAAATCTCTTTTTATTAGAAACAAAATTAGCAAGTCTAAAAATAAAATAAAAACCATTTGTAAGACTATAAATACTGAGACCGGTAAAATAAACCTAGAGATTCTACATATGTCTTAAATGTTGATAAAAATCAAATATCTGATGCAATACAAGTGGCAAATATATTTGACATTTTTTTTTCTAACTTACCCCTAGAAGTCACAAAGTCATTGGATGCATGTCCCGATGTAGCAGTAACTCTTCTAATATAATATAATTTCCCCTGCAAATCGCCGGACTTTTCTTTCAGACACACAACAATATTTGAAATTATAAAGACATTTAAAATTTAAACATTAAGAGCACCGAAGACTTGTGGGGTATGTCAGTCAAAGTGGCAGAGTCTATAATATGCATTATTGCACCATATTTAAAAACAATATTAATCTTTGTGTTGATAAAGGAAACTTCCCCGACTTTTTTTTTGAAGCAGTGATAGCTCAGTGGCATTGGCTATGGACTGCCGCACAGCAGGTCCATGGTTCGAATCCTGCCGCGGGCTTGAGCTTCACCGCATGGTGGAAGGGCTTTTTGCGAATGCCCGCCTGGCCAGCGACCACCCTCAAGTTGAAAATCTGTCGCCAAGCACCTAACGGTGTGTTCCGGCAGCAGTCCTTGAGAGCCAGTGAAATTACAGGCACATGAGACATAACAACTTTGTCTCAAGGTGACGGGCGCAGTGCAATTCTTCACCTGTGACGAAATGCATCTGTTATAGGCAGAGGAAACCACTTAACATCAGGTGGTCCTCGAGCTTGTTCCGTCACAATAACATAAAAAAAAAAAAAAAAAAACTTAATGAAACAAAGTAAAATCACTCCAATTTTGAAGTCGGGGGCTACATCTGACCCTTGCAATTACAGACCTATTTCTATCTTACCAGTTCTGAGTAAAGTATTCGAAAAAATTATGTTCAAACAACTTCTATCCCATTTTAATGAGCATAATATATTGAATGAGAGTCAGTTTGGTTTCACAAGGAGCAGATACACAATAGATGCAGGTGCTCAATTGATGTCACATATATTTGAAGACTGGGAGAGTTCACAGGATGCTATTGCCGTATTCTGTGACCTTTCTAATGCATTTGACTGTGTGGAGCACCTTACTCTGATTCGAGAACTTTAACATTATGGTATTCGTGGAAAAGCTCTGGATCTTACAAAGTCATATCTGTCAGACATGCTACAGAAGGTTAGAATAAATGGCAATACTTCTTCCGGGTCTTTGGTAAGAATAGGAGTACAGCAAGGATCAATTTTAGGACCTTTTCTGTTTCTAGCATAAATAAATGATCTGCCTTGCATGGTTAAAAATTTCTGCGATATAGTTTTATTCGCAGATGATACCTGCCTGATTTTTAAAGTAGATAGGAGCGATGTGAACTTATTCATGTAAATAATGTGTTATCTATGATCTCTAAGTAGTTCGTGGCTTATAATCTTCTCTTAAATTCAAAAAAGACCAAATGTTTAAAGTTTTCTTTACCAAATGTTACTTATGTTGAACCAAACATTAAGCCTGGCCTAGAAAAACTCTCTTTTGACAATGTGACAGTCTTCCTGGGAATTAAAATTGATTCAACTTTACAGTGGAATCCACATATACATTATCTATCCGGAAGACTTAGTTCTGCTGCATATGCAGTTCGTAAGATAAGACAGCTAACAGACGTAGCTACTGCTAGGCTCGTTTATTTCGCGTATTTCCACAGTATTATGTCATATGGTGTATTGCTGTGGGGAGCTGCTGCTGAGATAGAGACAATATTTATCTTACAAAAGCGCGCAATTCGAGCCATATTTGAAATGGATCCTAGGGAATCTCTGAGAGATATTTTTAACGAAATTGATATTTTAACTTTACCAAGTCTGTATATATTTGAAAATATTATGTATGTTCGTAAAAATTTGAGCAAATTTAAATCAAACAGTGACAATCACGATTAAAACACTAGGAATAAAGATAAAATAGCGGTGCTAGGCTTTAGATTAGCTAAGACAAATAAAAGGTCCTTCTTAGGGAATTGTGTGCGGTTTTATAATAAATTGCCCAAACATGTTACAACGCTCACAGAAAGAAAATTCAAGTTGCATGTGAAGAATATTTTGATAAAGAAATCTTACTACACAGTTTGTGATTACTTAAACTACAAAAATGCTTCGACTGGTTCGCCTCTGCCAAGCTAGCGCCTGTCATCTACGTAATATAAATTAAGTATTGTAATAATTTTACATATATTATGTACTTAACACATTTTTAAAACACGTTTAAAAGAATGCCCCCGAGTTTCTTGCCCAATCTTCTCGCAGTGGCTCTATATTTTTTGTTTGCTGAACGTGGCAGTACAATGTAGTATATTTCAATACTAAAATTTGTAATTGACCTTCATAAGAGCGTCGTAGACGCCTAAATTGAATAAATGATTTTGACTTTGACTTTGACTTTGAAGAGAAAAACTCCAGAAGAATCTGAAATACCACAGCCCCAAACAGTATGGTGACAATTAAGATCGCCAAGGACTAGGAGAGGTCTAGGAAGTGAGTTAAGATCAGGGATAAGCTTACGGATAACAGATATGGAAGGAGAGCAGACATATGTAACAATCCTGCTAGTTTTTAGAAACACGTTAAAAGCAAACGTTATCAAGTTAGGCAGCTTTGTGAATATACGTTTAAGAATAGTACTGTTACTAGCCAGAAAGCAGTAGACGCATTCGCAATTTATTTTAGCTCCATTTTCTTAAAAAAATGTTCCAAGCCTTGATGCTGAGGCAGCAGAATCGACGTCCCATGAGTGCCTAAATGTCCTTTCTGTGACTATAAGCCCCGTGTCTGGAAGTGATCTGCATTTAGTTGCTAAGAAAATTAAACCTTTTTCAGCTGTAGGTCCAGATGGGGTCCCTGGTTTCCTAGTCAAGGATTGTCTTAGTGCTTTAGAATCACCCCTGTTGCATATATTTAATATTTCTTAACAAAACAGTACTTATCCTTCTACGTGGAAAGTGAGCAGGGTCTTTCCAGTGCCAAAAAGTGGTTCTTCAAACGATGTAGAAGCACATAGGCCTATAGCAATTCTCTCAATTTTTGGGAAAATTTTTGAATCTTTGTTAAACCGGTGTATCACTCTTCAAATAAGTCACCGTTTTCAAGATTCGCAACACGGATTTCGTCGAGCGCGGTCTATGACTACGAATCATGTTGAATTTGTAGATTACGTGGCGGCCCAAATGGACGCAGGTAAACAAGTGGACACGGCGTATTTCGACTTGGCCAAGGCATTCGACGTAGTGGATAACGACATTCTTCTGTCTAAAATATCTCGTTTTGGCTTTTCTCCTCGTCTGCTGAGATTTTTTGCTGATTATCTGAAGGATCGAAGGCAGTACGTACAGTTGGTTAGGTATCTTTCGAAAGACTACTACACAAGATCTGGAGTAAGCCAGGGATCGACTTTGGGGCCAACTCTATTTCTGATTATGATAGACGATCTTCCGAAAGCGCTCACATCAACAAAATGTCTGATGTTTGCGGATGACATGAAACTCTATCGCGGAATTGCAGGTCTTCCAGACACCTCAGGCTTCCAACGCGACATTAATGCTGTGGCCAGTTGGGCCAGTACTAACAATCTTAAATTTAATGTCAAAAAATGCAAAGTAGTCACTTATACTAGATATCAGTTTCCCGTGACACACTCGTATTGTCTGGATGGAATTAGACTGGAGCGAGTGAACCAAATCCGAGATCTAGGTATTGTAATGGACAGCGAATTGCAATTTGACGAGCACATTACGACCATTTGTAAAAAAGCAAATAAACCTCTTGGGTTTATATCTCGAACCTCTGCGCAGTTTAGAGATATAAATATACCAATTCTGCTCTACAACGCATATGTTCGTAGTGTGCTTGAATTTGGTGCAGTTGTATGGGACCCGAAGGAAAAAAAGTACACTATCATGTTGGAAAGAGTTCAGCGTAAGTTTGCCAGGTCCCTCTACAAGAAGATATACGGTTACTACACCTTCCTTTTCCATCCTTGTTTGTCTCCGGTATGGTAGGGCTTGTTACTTTAGGGCGCAGGCGCAAGCTTCTACTGATTATGCATTACTGTATGTTGTTGCGCAATTCAGTAGATAATCATCACTATCTCGAGTAAGCTATTATGTTCCACAAAACTACACTAGCGTGGGTGAGCATCGTTGGCACCATCTGTTGGCGTTTTCTAGCAAGTTACGCACCCGATATGCCAATAATGCGCCCACGGCAAGGGCAGTAAATCTTATAAACTGTTTCGTCAACGAGGTCCAAAATGCCGACATCCATGTCGATCCCCTTGGAACTATTTATAAGCATATTATGTTTTGTTTAAAATTGTAAACGTTTTGTGCTCCTGAGCTGTAAGTTTACTTTTTGTAATAAATAATAATATAAGGAAATTATTACAAAAGATTTGGTACGGACAGCCACAGCTTCAAAGCCAATTTGAGAAGGAATTGAAATAGGAGAAAATTATATATTATCTTTTAAAAAAAGAGCAACACCACCACAACTATCCTGTCGATCTCTTCGTACATCAACATAGCCAGATAACCTAAAAAGGGAATCAGGTCTAAGCCATGTCTCAGAGAAAGACAGGATGCATGGTTTGCATTTATTGATTAAAAATATTAAATCAGTTTTTTATTGTTTAAACTACGACAGTTCCCCTGGAGGATCCTGTCGGAGGGATCCATTTAAAAAAGAGAGAAGAGAGTATTCCAGTTGAAGGCATCGTTGGACGGTAAAGCGTTTGGGGAAGAGGAAGAAGAATAACACATAACAGTTGATAGCAAATTTAAAAGCTTTATGAGTTCTGCAATAATATCAGGAACAGTAGGCATCTCAGAATTTTTACCTATAGAAAGGAGATCGGAACAAGCTCGAGGTGGGCCTCGAGCTTGTTCCGATCTCCTTTCTATAGGTAAAAATTCTGAGATGCCTACTGTTCCAGATGATTGAGATAATAAAAATTATTGAGCTTTTCAGTATGCGAGCACTTTAGATATCTTTTAATAAGTAAGTATTTCGTCAGGACTCTTTACATAGGTAGGGACTAGGTAGTAGGCAAGATACCTATGTAAATAATCAAAAGTTGACAACTAGGTACCTAGGTTAAGTAGATCAAATATGGAAAGGATAAGAGGACAAATACTAACATCGAAATGGTCTTCACAGCAGTGCAGCAGTTTTGAAATCACTGCTTAGCTAAGGAATACTGCGCAGTGAGTCCGTGGTTCGAATCCCGCCGCGGGATTGATCTTCTTCACCGCATTGGGGAAGGGCATTTTGGGGTGGTCGCTAGCCAGGTGGGCATTCGCTAGTTAAAAAGTAATAAATCTGGTGTGTTTAGGCTGCAGTCTTTGAGAGCCAGTGAAATTACAGGCACATGAGACTTAACAGCTATGTCTCAAGGTGAGGGGCGTAGTGCAAATTTTGACTTGTGACGCAATGTATCTTTTATAGGCAGAGGTTAGTCCACTCAACATCATCAGGTGGGCCTCGAGCTTGTTCCGTCACATTTTTAGGGTTCCGTACCCAAAGTTGACCCTATTACTGAGACTTCGCTGTCCGTCCGTCCGACCGTCTGGCACAAGGCTGTTTCTCAAGAACGGTGATAGCTAGATAGTTTAAATTTTCACAGATGATGTATTTCTGTTGCTGCTGTAACAACAAATACAAAAAGTTGCCAAGTGCGAGTCGAACTCGCGCCCGTTAAAACAAAAAAGGTTAAAATATGAACTCTAGTGTTGTGAAGCTAATCGTACGGAACCCTTCATACGCGAGTCCGACTCGCACTTGGCCAACTTTTTTTTGTTGCTAATAGGTTAATCCACAATCTCACCTGGTGGTAAGTGATGATGTTGTCGAAGGTGTTAACAGGCTTAATCAACCTAGACTTACTGGCTCTCAAGGACAGCTGCCGGAACACATTGTAGGGTGCTTGGCGACAGATTTTCTACTTGAGGGTAGTTTCTAGCCCGGCGGGCATTCGCAAAATGCCATTCCAACATGCAAAACGTAAAAAAATGTGCGCTTTAGTGTTAAGGCCTATCATCATATGTCATCCACTTTTGGGTCCTCAGGCACATAAAAAAAGAGTTTGTCGGGTGTTTTAACTGTTGAATTGAAGCACTGAGGCACTATAAAGTAGGTTTTTGTCCATTTTTACCGCAGATAACTTTATAATTTTGATTTTAACTGCGCAGCGGCGTACGAACGAGAGCGCGACTGTTGAATGACCCGGGCTGTGACGTCATCGGGTAGTGAGTGCCCGCCCGCGTTTTTGAAAACCTTCGGCCGGAAATACGCACTTTGATCGTTAATATCTCAGCCAGTTTTTAAGATATGAAAATAGTAAAAACATAGTTTTTCTCGTAATTTTTTGTAGATTCATTTGGCATGTAAAGTAAAAAACGTTTGTCAGACCCATTATAGCCCTTTGTACAAATTTATGTAGGTACTGGCAAGTTGCCAGTTGCCAGTGGCAACATCTTCACATTGTAAACAATTTAATCTGATTTCCTGATACGTTAGATAATAATCATGGAAGTAAACAAATACAATTATATCTATAGCCACAACTTGAGAATACGAAAATAATATAGCCGCCTGACATCTTTCACCGCTGCAAAACAGAAAACAATTTGGAAAGATAACTTGCTAAAACGTAGTCTGATCCGATTTTAAAATTTATGTACTCGCAACATTACTAGCTAGTGCCAAATGATTTTGAATTTGTCATTTGTCAGAGGTAGCCGCCTGACATCTTTCTTTGTGCAATTTATGTCGAGTCGTTCATAAAAAAATCCCGTTATTTCGCTTTCGTAATTCATCTAACAAAGGTATTTTAGTTTCGGAGTGTGACAGTTGCGATCGGTGGAACGACGACAGAGAATCGTGCTGCATTCGGTGACACCGTGCCTCAAAGTTATTTTCGTTACATTAATATCGATTTTAGTCATCGTGCTAAGAAGAAATTGTTTTTATGCTGTTTATTTATTAGTGAGATTGGGTGACGGGCGCACAAGCGAGGATTTTTGGGTCACAGTACAAACCAAGGTACGTTAGACTTAGCAGTGAGAGGACTGCCCTGGCTGATCCTTTGTGACGCGAAACCGAAGCTTTAGCAGCGTCTAGCGGTCTCACGCACCGTTACTAGCCTCTTTTTGATTAGCTATCGATCATGTGGGGCTATTTTTAGCTAGCGATCAGCGCCTCGACAAGTGATGGATGCCCTCTCCTGCAGATAAGCTGGTGGTTAGCAGTGTGCCAGTTCTGTTACCAATTTCATTTTGTCATCGTATTATTGGCGAGTGTAATGCATTGTAAAGGTCAGTGACTGCAACCAACTGTACCTACTAGTTGTTATTGTATCCTTGATCAGCCAATTTGAGTAATTATTTCCTTATATGTTCAATGAAAATGCCTTCAGTTTGCTTTTGGCATTCAGTCACCCAGTCTGCAATGTTATTGAAGTTTAATTTATCAGGTACTCACATAATATTATTTATATCAGTATGTTTTCATGTTGCTTTCATATTATTATGACTCATGCAATAATTTTGCTTTAAAAACACATGAAAAGTCAATTAATTTGTATGAATCTTTGATATTTATCTCTTGCACAAAAACAACTTTGCCTAATTACAAAGAATGTTTTCAGTACCTAACAGAACTTAATTTTGACTGTACATGAATCTGAAATGTTTATTTAGAGAGAATATGCATTCTACAGGAACCAAAAATGTCACACTGAGTAAACTACTAATAAAAATGTAAGATCTCATATTATACAAATCATCTTGATATACCTGAAATTGCGCTAAATTTATTCAACTAAACTGTCAATGTTAATATTGTCCATGTAGTTAACAGAAACTTATATCAAATGAATCCATATTTTCATAAATAAGACAATCAAAACTGTGACATATACTAAATAAAAAGTGCAACATTTGATTAGACATCTGCCTTGGGCCTTGCAATGCACCTCAGAAAGTAGATTAATGAGACCCCTTTATGATGTTATAATGCTCCTCCACTCCTCAAGCCTTCTTCCCTGTGTAAGCAAGTTTGATAAGATCTTACTAATGCCGCATTGGATATGCATTTTATGATGTAATTTATGGTTATTCATTCCTGAATGTTCATTATAAACTACAGCTAAATACCTAATGATAATAACTAAAATCAAGAAATGTGAGGCAATGAGAACTGTCAATTTTATAAACCTTAGTTCTATCAATAAACAAAAATATGATAAGTTTACATGCTGAGGCCTGTGCTCAACACTGTCCACAATTGTGACTCCCTGATAAAGAACTTCAAATTAAATAATTTTGAAACTGGTTAGAGCAATATCCGGTAAATATTACGTGAGTCTTAGCCAGCCGCTAAATAATAATCAAAAATATCATAGCAGTCATATTATTATATCCTATTTAAACAACAAATGGGTAATATATTTTCTCAAACCGAACATAGATTTGGTTCTTTCACAAATTGTTGCAATTGAGTAGGTAGCTAAACAGAATAGTGAGAGGGCTGACTTGCACTTGCCTGGATTTTATGATATGCAATAACAAACAGTAATATCTGGTAATACTAAGGGTGCGGCCTGAAATGCACTAACAGTACTAGCGGCGCTAACAGTGCTAATGATTGGACCAATTTTCATATATATGCATGCTCATATTGCTCATGGCATGGAGGCAGAAGAAATGGCTGTGCACATATTCACCGAGTGTGTGAGCGTAGCGCCCCAATGGGCTGAATTCGACGGTCCTCGGGGCACCAAGGACTGTCAAGGAGGCTAAATCGAGAGAAAAACAAGGTGTAAAACCACTGTAAAGGGTCATTAGTTTTAACTTTTTAGTTTTCAATTGTTGTGACAATTGAACCACAGATTTGTAAGTAAGCCAATGTTTTATCCAAATTGTGCTCTAAGCAATATTGGCACAGAATGCTCACTGTGCCTATCTGCAGGGCCGTGAATCCTATTAGCTCTGAGTGACATCATCAGTGACATCACATCTATCAGCTGCGCAAACATTTGGTGCCCTTCTTACAATTCAGACCAGATCTGAGTGTGCTATTGATACCAATTGCGTAAATCAGACCGCAGCCTAATAGTCTCACAAAGTGCAAAACTGTTGAAATTAGTGTAGTGCTAACTCCATGATCTTAAAATTTAGTATCTATTCAAATTAAAAAACTTGATATCACTGACAAAAGATGTCTACTGTTGAACAATGGCCTCCCCATTTATAGGAGAAGTTTACTTTAATCATCATGCTTGGGGAACTCAGTTTAAGATGGCAGTTCTAAAGTTGCTGCTGCCCACCTGCTGAAAGAATGCCTCTGTACCTGCTGTGGCTACAAATTTAATGACTGCTAAACTAACAAAACAACCCTAACTGACAGCTTGAAGCACCTAAGTACTCAGTAGTACATTGCCACTGGTGGTCACCAATCCAAGTAGTGACCGCATAGAATATTATTTGACCTAGTGGCATACATCAACTAAGGAAACTCTGCAACAAGCTCTACTTATTAGATATTTTGTGATTTCATGTATTATGCTTTCTCGAATGAACTTTGAATTTCGAGAGTCACAAACATACAATGTTTTTGTGTGAATTCTGAATAACAATTCAGATGGATTGATTTAGGTCACCACCATTTACATAATTGAATGTGATGTACAGCTAGAATCCTAACTGTTGAACCTATTCAAATCAGAGAACAAATAATAGATTGGACACAACAACTGCGAGTGGATAAAAGTTTTATCCCTTGATATTATCCACTTTAGAGAGATAAAATTGTCTTCTTCGTCTATTATTGCACAGCAATAAAGGAAATTACCTTAGCGGTTTTAAAGAATTGAAACAAAGTTGATAGAACAGTCTTCATCTGACATAACAATAAGTGACAATAAAATATCCTTGTTCCTAGGATGTGTATGTGGATTGTGGTTATACCAATGGAATAATGACGTGGATGATGATGTTATACTTATTATAGTAAATAATATGGGATAACTCACATGAATAAGTCAGATAGCTCTGACTATCCTATATTCTTTACTAAAATGAGTGAGAACCACAGTAGTACATACTAAAATCACTTTATTATCATTCAAACTAAATAATAATAGCTTACTTAAAAGTACTTTGTGCCTGTCAAGTTTTTGAAATTATCATAGTTATGCAATATGCAAAGGCAACAGTTGTTGTATTTTACAAATCCCTGGTGAACTTGCCCAATGTCAGTATTTATCATTTAAGTGTTTCTATTTGCCCAACACATCATAAGTCTATAGTTAACAAAAAAATATTGCAACAACATCCCAGTGGGGTTCTCCATTGGTGCTGTTGACAATAAATGATCAAAAACTAGCCAATTAGTAATAAAAAAACAACAACATTGATAAATTGCAAGTAATTTCATTTTATATTATTATTTATGACAACAGTTATAAATAGTAGTGAACATAGTAGGGCCAGGTTTTGTCTATAGTAGAAACAAACACACTAGAATGACTGTGCTTGTAGTTTATTTTTCTCGAGATGATTATGTTTTCAGCCAGTGCTAGGGCTGCTGGTACAGATTCTCTTATTTATTGGTGTAAATTGTTTCTCTGTTCTGTGCTGCATCATCTCTGCGCATTATGCTTAGCTATATGTGTTTTGTTGCAGAGTGAGCCGTGTCTTGGGGGAAAAGCACCCCGGGCACTACGGTGGCCCCAGATACACCGGCGCCGGCGCCCCAGCCTCCGGGTAAGTTTTCAAAGGTGGTTTATCATTTTGTTATCTAGAGTTAAGCAACAAGGCTGCACACTTGGAAACATGTTTTGATGTTTTTAATTAACTATTGCTGACTGGACTGCCAACAACACCTGCTATACCTTCTTGCACTGTTGTAGGGACTTGTAGGGACTGACTTGTTTGTGATATCAACATGATCCTTTAGAGCATACAAAATTACCAAATGTTATAGCCATTAATGTACAAGATTTTTATGGCAGTCTAATGAGACACTTCCGTTTCTTAAAACCCTTGTTCCTCACTATATGTTACAAACTGCTTATTGTGTCCAAGTTCACACACAAAATATTATATATTGGGGAAACAAACAGTGATGTCATAATTTTTTTTTATGTGACTTTACTGCCTTACTACTAAATATTGAATAGCTTATTGCTATTTTATTCTTATACACATATTTATGGATCGTAAAATCAGTTAGAACATTTAAAATTATAAACAAATAAGCAGTCATTTAGGGTTCCATACTAAAAAAAAACAACATACGAAAACCAAGCCTCTCTCTGTTAGTCCATCTGATCTTTAACCCTCTCACTCTATATGGGATAACAACTAAAATAGATTATAAAACTTTAAAAAATCATTAATAGTTTAATTAATCATTACATCATTTTGAAATAGGTACTTATATTCGAAAATATAAGGTGTCACAATGAAGTGACAAGAAGTGCAGGACTGGATTGATCTATCCAAAGTCTGCATATAAAAGTTAAAGTGTTTTTGAAACTTTGGAACATTAATAATAAACCAGTTGAAATTTTCCGGGAACCTGTGTTAAAAAGGTGCCCATACTAGAAACAAGATTTTTGTACCTAGAAAAACTGCAGATCCTTACACGTATATATGTATTTATATAGAAAGTGATGATGAGGTCAAAGATGTTGTTCAGGCTTACCTAGAATTACTGGCTAACAAGGACAGCTGCCGTAGCTAGATAGGTAAGCATTCCACCCTAAAAAAATGCTCCATGGTGCACATATTTATCAACAATTGATTATTTTGTAACATAATATATAGTGTTCTCGCCGTGTCAGAGGTTGACTCAAACACTCTGGAATATGCCTACACTCCTAATATCCCCCCTTATTACGTATCTCTTAGCTAACCATAACTAAGTTCACATTCTATTTAATATAGTAGATGTTCTCGATTGTATTGCAGATTTCACTATTAGGTAAATCTGCTTTTTTCATGTTACGTCTGTGTAATGTTCAATCAAATATCGAGGTTGGCAGGCCAAACAAACAATACCAGCACTCCTATGGGTTAATAGTTTTTTTTTATAGGTGATTGTTACGATACAAGTGACGAACTGCACTGCTCCCGTCACCCTAAAACATGCATTTGTTAAGTTTCATGTGCCTATAATTATACTGACTTTCAAGAACATTGTTAGGTGCTGTCGGCAGATTTTCTACTTGAGGGTGGCTACAAAGGCGAGCGTTTGGACCATGCGAAATACGCTTCTAAGATTGTATATGTATATGCCGTTTTACATCGGCATACAACCAAACAAGTAGAGGTATCTTTCTTGTTATCCAATATTTCAGAGGTTGTGTAGTTCCTTCAGCAACACATTTGTTATATTATTATGCCAATAAACTAATATTATAAAAAGGAAAGATTTGTATTTTTGTATGTAACAAATAAACTTATTTGACGAATTCTGTCGCCATTAGAATCCTAAATTATTCATACAAAGTTTTTATTATTGATGTTATCTATCTATTTTATCCATAATGTAAATGACATTCTGCTTTTTGCTAAATAGGCAAAATTGAGACTTACATTGGCCGAACTTCCAAACCTATTTATTCATCATTTCTGCTTATCTAAAGCATTTCTACGTTATTTTGAAGCAGTGATGGCTCAGTGGCTTTGGCTATGGACTGCCGCGCAGCAGGTCCATGGTTCGAATCCCGCCGCGGGCTTGAGCTTCACCGCATGGTGGAAGGGCATATATGCGAATGCCCGCCTGGCTAGCGACCACCCTCAAGTTGAAAATCTGTCGCCCAGCACCTAACGGTGTGTTCCGGCAGCTGTCCTTGAGAGCCAGTCATTATAGGTTAAGCCTGTTAACACCTTCGACCACATCATCACTTACCATCACGTGAGATTGTGGTCAAAGGCTTACCTGTAAGCAATAAAAAAAAAAAAAAAAAATTGCATTGATAGACAAGTTTGGATTTTGTGAGTAGAAAACAAAATTATCCGTATTAATGCAATAATGCACATTGATAATATTTTAGGCAATTAATATCAAGTTTGTGCAATATTTAGCTTGGTACACGCGTCTTTTAGATATTTCATCTGTATTGTGGCGAACGTTAAAAAAAACGTTTTTCGTAAAGCTTCTGTCAACAGTCACTGAACTGGACTGAGTAAGTAGGTATGTCAATACCATTTATGTAAGTACCCAATAACATTAAAATATGTATATAAAAATATTTATATGTTAATTTATTAACAGTGTAATTGTATTTTAATATTGTTAAGTTTGCAATGACGCCTGCTAGGCGAATTACATTACAAAATTACAAATTTACGAGAAAAAATTATAGTCATGTGCGGGATTCGAACCCGCATCCATCCACCCATTAGCCGGGGTATGCTCTAAAAAATTGAGCTAACATGACACAATGACTCATAACTGTAATTCTTGCTCTCGTTCTTCATGCAACCATCGTATTGGGATGGTTGCATGAAGGTCGTGCCGTAAATTTTGGCTCGACTAGTCCTCATCCCCTCTCCTCTGATCTCAAGAGAGATATTTCAAAATGATTATAGTGTAAACATCTTGTTATGTCCTTTATTGCGTTGTATTTATAAAAAAAAATCGCATAATTTTATTTGTGACCTGCACTCAATGTGTGCAGGTCACAATTTTTTATTGTTGTAAAGATTATTGATCAATAAAGCCAATACAATAAAACCTGAATAGGAACAACTTAAAGTCGTAAAGGAATATTCATTCTAATTCAGTCCACGGGGACTCATGTGTGGTCAATCGTGTACTGGAATCAACGTGTCCATGGCATAAACTGGATCTAACACGTCCATGTTATTTTCACTAAAATCATCTGCTTCTTTAACTGATTTAGCTACTCTAATCCATTTTCGATTACAAAAGCTCAGTAGCTATACGTTTGACAATCCATGTGAGACGCGCTTAGCTCGCAGGATCAGCTGGTAGGTACTCGGTGAGCGCACGCCCGTGCTCCGCAGCTCGTGTGATGAAAGATAAGAAAATATCACATGTGCTGCTGCATCTCTTTTCTGGATCACCACGTATTATTATCCTATGATCTGTTTTGCCCAAGTGCAAAACAGATCATAGGATAATAATATGCTGATTCAGACTTGCAAAGATTGCATTGGTAGACAGTAGCGAATCAAAAGAGGAGCAATGGCTTTTTCAATCATGCTTTTTAGACCCAATTTTCTCGCAATCTTACACTCATACTTGGGGAAAAAAATATTAGTTATATAGTAGGAAATATATACAAGTCAGGAAATACAGCAAACACGTGGAAACTTACAACACCTTTATTCCAATTATCACAACCTTTCAAGCCCAAGTCTCGAGACCGAATTGTCATTTCGCGCTCCGCCAACCTTCCACCGTTTGTTACAAAAAATGGCGGCATTGGCGGCTTGCGGAACCAGAAAATGGCATTACTTACATTTTTAGAATTTAAATTAATAGCTAATATACTTACGATACAATAATTACGTTTTTGCTAAATTATTTACATAATTTTTTAGTAACATCGCATCGGTCGAAGAAATCCATAAATAAAAACGTGAAACTAACAAACCAAACTTGTCAACATCCTGTAAACTAACTGCTTTTATTTTATAAATCATTAACAACGCAACATATGAGCAGCAAATTTGAATTATATAATGTTATTTAATACATAAAGCTTACAGATTATATCGAGACCCCCTCTCACCTACATGAGATTGGGTAAGGTTGGGTATGACCCCCTTCCCCCCTTAATGCCCCACGTTATTAATTGACGCCATCATACATTTATTCAAAAGATAAAGAAAAAAACGTCAGTCTCTGTTTGGCAAATAAATTTAGTACAAGAACCAACAACGAACCAAATTGTAACTATTTCCTTACGAATTGTAAGGAAGGAAGTCTTCAATTATCTCGCTCCACAGAAATCAAGACTTGCAAAAATAAACTAATTACTTTGGAAAATGAAGCATTTCATAATAAGCATCCTCTGCCAAATTGATTGCGTTCTGATTGCGAAACGGCATCTGATTGGTCGAGCTCATATCTATAGAGACCAATGGCAATTAAGGCACTCGATTGCGGTTATCGATATCTCACAAAAACATTATATAGTAACAGATTTTGAGATGATTAATAAAAAAAATGGCGTATATTACTGTGTTAAATAGAACCAAATGGAAACGGCTCAATGGATTTTGTCCAAGTTTTCTTTGTATATAGAATGTCGCTTTAGTAGAGAAGTGACATTCGATGTCAACGGACTTCAGTACTATTGTGTAAATGTGTGCGTGAGGAATGTATATATATATACACAAACAGATTGGCGTACTTAGGGTGTTGTTGTGTATGAGTCCCTATTTATTATTAATCTCTAAATAAAGTCTCTAGAAAAATATTTAGTGGTTATGTAAGAGAAAAAGGGACCCTGTTGCTAAGCCAACAAATATACTGTGTATTGGCACGGAATCCACGGTGCGTTAGTCCGACTCTGACTAGGCTGATTTTCGTAACTATATATGAAGCAGTGATGGCTCAGAGGCATTGGCTATGGACTGCCGCGCAGCAGGTCTATGGTTCGAATCCCGCCGCGGGCTTAAGCTTCACCACATGGTGGAAGGGCATTTTGCGAATGCCCGCCTGGCTAGCGACCACCATCAAGTAGAAAATCTGTCGCCAAGCACCTAACGGTGTGTTCCGGCAGCAGTCCTTGAGAGCCAGTGAAATTACAGGTACATGAGACTTGGCAACTATGTCTCAAGGTGACGGGTACAGTGCAATTCGTGACTTGTGACGAAATGCATCTGTTATAGGCAGAGGTTAGTCCGCTTAACATCAGGTGGGTCTCGAGCTGGTTCCGTCTAAATGTACAAAAGTATGCTAGAAGTTCATACGAGAAGCGGCGAGTCTCTCGGTAGCTAGAGCAAAAAAAGGTTTGACCACGAACAAACGTCACGTCAATTTTGTAAAAGAAGGGTCATCTACAAAATCTAAATCGAAGCCTTACTCCATCTTAGGCGCAGCTCCCGATTGGACTCTTTTGATGGACACGTATGAAAAACACTACAAAATTCCTGAGGACGTTGGTGTTTCGTCTTCCAGACCGGACATATTTCTTTACCCAAAAGATCTAAAACGCATAGTACTTATAGAACTTACTGTGCCGTGGGAAACAAACATACCTAAGGACCACACATGAAAAACAAACAAATATTATGACTTAACAAATGAATTAACCAAAAACGGTTATGTGGTTAATTTATATGCTGTAGAAGTTGGAGCAAGGGGTATACCAGCGAAATCCCTATATAACCTACTTAAAGACCTCGGCCTGCCAAGAAGAACCGTAACTTCCATCCTAGAACATGTATCTAAGGCGGCATTAGTAGGATCTTACCAAATTTGGTTAGGTAGGGGAGGAGGCTTGAGCGGGAAGGGGAGCGTTGATGCATTGTAAAGAGGCCTCTTAACCCTGCACCTGGGTTGCAAGCCCCATGCCCCTCTAGCCTCTTCCTCTGCAACGCTATGGACCAGGCATCCGCACGGTGAATCCATGGAATGATAAGTGATTCGTCTCAATAGAACAATACGAACCAGCTGCCTGAGCCTGTCACATAAACGCAGCTACTGTTGGTTTAGTTTTTAGGGTTCCGTAGGGTAAAAACGGGACGTTATTACTGAGACTTCGTCCGTCCGTCCGTCTGTCTGTCACCAGGCTGTATCTCAAGAACGGTGATAGCTAGATAGTAGAAATTTTCACAAAAGATGTATTTCTATTGCCGCTATAACAATAATAATAATAACACCACGAATTCGGGATGCATCGCGATGTCGTGGCGGTTGACAAGAGCCTCACACCGCTCTCCTTGGCGAACGATAACTGGCGCAAACCAACGATGCTGAGCACTGATGACCGCAAGGCAGTATGGAAAAGCAAGGAGCTGCACGGGAGGTTCTTCCGGGCCCTAACAGGGCCTGATGTGGACCTACCCGCTTCGGTGAACTGGCTACGTTTCGGAGACCTCTTTGGAGAAACCGAGGGTTTTGCCTGTGCAATTGCAGACGAAGTAATGATGACGAACAACTATCGGAAATATATCCTGAAGGATGGTACGGTCGACATTTGTCGAGCATGCCGCCGTCCCGTAGAGTCACTCAGGCATATCATTTCCGGTTGTTCGCATCTTGCTAACGGCGAGTATTTGCACAGGCACAATCAAGTGGCCAGGATCATCCACCAGCAACTTGCCCTTCAATACGGCCTTGTCGAGTCAGAGGTGCCGTACTACCAGTACGCACCGGCGCCAGTTCTCGAGAATGGTCGTGCATTGCTCTACTGGGACCGCTCTATCATCACGGACAGGACTATTGTTTGCAATAAGCCTGATATCGTGGTGGTCGACCGATCCCAGCGCCGGGCAGTGCTTGTCGACATCACCATCCCACATGACGAGAACCTCGTGAAGGCCGAGAAGGACAAAGTCAGCAAGTACCTTGACTTGGCTCACGAGGTAACCGCCATGTGCGATGTTGACTCGACGATCATTGTCCCGATAGTCGTTTCGGCGAACGGCCTAATAGCGAAGAGCCTCGACCAACACCTCAAGAGACTCTCGCTAGACGGTTGGATCAAGGGTCAGATGCAGAAGGCAGTGATACTCGATACCACACGCATTGTCCGAAGGTTCCTCTCTCTGCAGTCCTAACCGCTGGTAGCTTGGGCCCTGCCCCGCTGCTGGCGGCATCCTAGTTTTAAGTTTTTTATAATATTTATTTTTATTATATGTATGTTGTAAAAAATTTAAAATTATGTAATTAAATAAATGTCGTGATAATAATAATACTTAAAATAAATATTAAAGGGGGTCCCATACAACAAACTTGATATTTTTACCGTTTCTTGCTCGATAATAATAACGGTGACAGGTAGACGCTTTAACTATTCACAGAATATTTAGTTCTATGTTCTCTTTGAATATAATAATATAAAATAAAATAAATAATTCCCATATAATAAAAGAGGTTTTCGCCGTTTATTTGCTAAAAATAATAATAATGAAAACAGGTAGATACTTGATATATATTCACCGAATAATTTAGTTGTATATTATTATTTACCTTAAAAATAAACAATTAGTGAGATCACTATTTAGGGTTCGTACCTACCTAGGATAAGAACGTATCTACCCAGCAAACGAACACTGCGAATAGTGTCTGTAACTTGGAAAATTAGGTTACAGATGATAGTAGGGAAACCATCGTGCGCAAGTCCCACTCGCACTTGACCGATTCTTTGTTATACCCGCTGCATCGGGCTGATACTGTTCTGCTGCATCTCTTGAGTTCGGGTAGTCTTCTCGAACCATAGCGACCATTTGAAATTGCCAAGAGCATCTAAAGTTTAAAAAAAATATAAGCAAAATATGGCACCGACATCAACACTCAAAAGTGTGAAATAACTTGTTGAAGTTGGTACCATGATAGTTAAAAAGTACCCATTGTCACAATATTGTGACAATGGGTGATGACAAGTTATTTCGCACTTTTGAGTGTTGAAGTCGGTTCCATTTTTTGGTGAAAATATTTTTTTTCACTCTTTTTAGTGACCTTTGCTACTGAAGGGATCGATTGTCATTCACTGTCAACGACTAATAGTGTCAAGATAGAAAAATATTTTTCAGTTATTGGAGTGTAACTCAAAAACTACTTGACCGATTTTGATGAAATTTAAATGGGACCAAAAGACAAGCATCAGCTTTCATATAAAAAAATATCCAAATCGGTTCACCCAGTCATTCAAAATCAGAAAATTTTAAAGTTCAGAGCTAACAAATATTTTTCTTAAAATACAGGTGAATTGAAAACCTCCTCCTTTTTTGTAGTTGGTTAAAAATCGCGTGACGCTCGTACCACATACATTATACGTCATATCGCGCGATGACATCATACGCACCGCTCTTTACTTTACCGGCTTGATTACGAAATGGTTGCTAATCACTGGCTGGGCTCGGCAGTGATAAACACGATGGTTAGTACTAAAAGTTAGTGTTTTATCAAGGGCGCAATGGCGCGCCGCGCCGCTCTTGCGTTTATTACTGAGGTGTAGAATTTGAATGTTTTGGTACTCTCAAATCTTGTCACAAGTGCCAATTTCTCTTAAGTCTAGGGTGACACTGCGTTTACTTCTATATTTTTGTATCTAATTAGAACTATAGGCGCGGTTTAGGCATCCGGCGCGAAATTGGAGGACGCGGGTTCATTTCCCGCCCGGGGCATAATATTTTGTACTCCAATAATTTATAAAATATAGTTTACCTGTTTGACTTAGTAGTTTTTTTTTACCGGCGGGTTGCCTTTATTTAACAAAATACTACGAACTACATACAAATACTATAGCTACTACAATAAAAGCACTTGGACAACCTATAAGTCATAGCAGACTTACAGGCAGTCCAAATTCTCCAGCCCACTACCAGTTGTCAGCGTGCCCAGCATGCTGGCAGCATTGCCCCGTTGAATTGCAATGCTTATTCGTTGATCCAAATATATGCCAGCATTGTAGTGTAATATATAAGTATGTAGTATAATAAAAAAAATTAGATAAGTAAAACGGGCTTTAACTATTAAAATTCGCATTCATGCTTCAGCGTGTTGGTGGGGTATTTTGAGAATGCCCGCCTGGTTAAATACCACTTTAAAATCTGTCGTCAAGCACTAAACTTGTAACGGCAGTTGTCCTTGAGAGCCAGTACTTATAGGTTAGTTTGATCAACATCTTCAACTACATCATAACTTACCATCAGGTGAGATAGTGGTCAAAGGCTAGTCTGTCAGCTATAAATAAAAAAGTGCGTCTGATCTCACTCAAATTTCAATGGTACATACCACATGTCAAGCACCAGCTTTCAAAAAACACTCGAAAAGAAAAAAATCCTCCTTTTTTGAAATCGGTTAAAAATATTAAAGCTGAACGAGACACAACAACGAAATATTTTTTCAAATTAGTTTTTCAGTTTATTCATTAGGAGAATCATTAATATTATTTTACATGCGGAAAATATTTCAGAGTAATTTAGATTTAGTATATTTTGACTCCAAAGCTATAATGCTTGTGAGTCTTGTGACAAAAAATGTTTCGCTAAAAAATGGAAACGACTTCAACACGCAAAAGTGTGAAAAGTCGGTGTCATGATAGTTCAAAAGTACCTATTAACCTATTAATATCGTGCGCTTGGTACCGACTTTGACAAGTTATTTCACACTTTTGGGTGTAGAGGTCGGTCCCATTTTATGGTAAAAAAAAATGTCACCCTTTTTAGTGACCTTTGCTACTTACGGGATACGGGATCGAGTGTCATTCATTGTCAATGAGTATATCATCAAGATAGGTAAATATTTTTCTGCAATGTAACTCAAAAGCGGCTTGACTGATTGATGAAATTTAAATGATATTAAACGACAAGGATCGGCTTTCAAACAAAAAGGAATTTTCCAAATTGGTTCTCCCAGTCAAAAGTTCTGAGGTAACAAACAAAAAAAACGCCAGATCTCAACGCGTTCAGTACCACAAGTACGAGTATTATCTAATATGTGAAGTTATCATTGTTCCTCGAGTGGCTTTATCTCGTCCCGATTCCAGGTCAATGTGGTCACAGATTGGACAATAGTGAGTGCCGTGGGCGGAAGCTGTATCGTCATCGGCCATCACATTGCACTGCGGTGCGATACGCCGACCAGGGATACCATATCTCGTTCTAACCCCAGGATACGCCTTGTTTTTAACTGACTTAAAAAAAAGGAGGAGGTTCGATTCGACTGTTTTTTTTATGTTTGTTACCTCAGAACTTTTCACTGGGTGAACCGATTTTCATATATTTTTTTTATTTAATTGAAAGCTGATGCTTGTTGTTTGGTCCCATTTAAATTTCATCAAAATCTGTCAAGCCGTTTTTGAGGTACACTCCAATAAATGGGAAATATTTTCCTAGCGTGAAGATATTGTCGCTGACAGTGAATTACAATTGGTTCCGTAAGTAGCAAGGATCACTAAAAGAGCGAACATTTTTTTTTACCAAAAAATGGAACCGACTTCAACTCTCAAAAGTGTGAAATAACTTGTTGAAGTCGGTACGATGCGCACAATATTGTGATAATAGGTGCTTTTGAAGTATCATGGTACCGACTTCAACTAGTTATTTCACACTTTTGAGCTTTGAAGTTGGTTCCACTTTTTGGTTAATTTATTTTTTTGAATAAAGTAAGTAACAAGTCAAACTAAATAATATTCCGGTGGCAGGGTAGGGTAAGGTGTTAGACAATATATGCGTTGGAAAGATGGCAAAAGAATCCCTTATTACTTGAGATCTAAGCTTAGTCAATTGAAATTTCTTAATTCTGAATATGCCAATATTTAGAGCCGATTTAGTGCAATTATGAATACCAACTCAAAATTTAGGTGCCAAATAAACTTCGATGCTACACGTGATTATTAATGTGTTAGCTGGCGTTATGGTCTCCAGCTGACACATGCTGTATATACGAAACGGCTGAAGATGTGATTATATACTATAGCCAGAGATTTAGCGCATAATTTGTGCCAGTGGCACAAAAAAATTGAAACGCCGTACTTGAAAACTGTAGTAGTAATGACCCGATTACAACGTGTAAGCTGGAGACCACGTGTCTACAGCTGCTCATCTGTATCTTCTGAACGAATGGGCCTACGACTTTGTATAATATGTCAAAATTTAGCGCCAAATTTGTGGCATCGGCACTAAAATTTTCAAGTCTGTGGCTATTAAGGTTTTGGAGCTACAAGCTCAAATAAACGTGTAAGCTGGAGACACATGTCCCCAGCTAGCACATGCTGTACAGCTCAAACGGGAAAGGCTAGACTACTGTTTAATAGCTTAAAATGTTGGGTAGAATTTGTGCCATCGGCACCAAAATTTTCAAAACAATGGGCTTCATAGTTTTTGCGTAATAAGCAAAAACATTTCTTCCCGCCTAAATATTTAAATATTTCGTTGAAAACGTTACTGAACGCGGCGTTGCCGTCCCGTTCGCTGTAACTGCAATCTGGTTTGAACCTTTTTTCTATAGTGTTGGAACTTACTTTTTGCTTTCACGTTAAGGATATGTGGAAGAAGTTACAAAGAAACAGTAAATGTATAGACTAGGAGAAGGTGTTGTGTAGTTTGACAACCATATAATGCCAATATTTACATGATATGTAGGTAGGTATTTTTCTCTCAGAATGTTGACCTATTTACTAGATCTTTATTACATCCTCTTTGTTTGAATGTTGGTAGGTATTTTTTATCTCAGAATGTTGACATATTTACTAGATCTTTATTACATCCTCTTTGTTTGACCAAGATATTGCATTCTAATCTAATCCTACACTCTACATCTATCAGTGATAACTGGTTACGAATATACTGTAATTTTATAATTGGAAAAAAAAAGATAATTGTTCGTAATTCTGTTATGGAAAACCAACTAAAATTAAGTGATATATAAAAGTTCTTAGTTTGTTTGCAAAAGCCCAAATTGGTATAGCATTTACAAATCATGATCTAGAAAGACAGTAGTTCTGCAATCGCAAAAAAATAACAGGCCACGTTTGAAATGATTGTATATGTATCACGCACACAACAGTATGCGAAGCTAGTATTGTTTTTAGAAGCGGAGTGCATCACTGATGGTAAAGACGTGATACCAGTAATTAAAAGCTTTTTCATAAAAGTAGGTGAAATTTATGTTTTGATTTTGGGGTACCAATGAATTATCTTAAATTGATTTAAACATCTTCTTTACATAGTAGCTTGTGCAATTCTTTTTTACCTGATAGGTTAGCCTTTTACCACTATCTCATCTGATGGTAAATGACGATTTGATCGAAGATGTTGTTCAGGCTTACTCAAAATTACTGGCTCTCAAAGACAGCTGACGGAACACACCATTAGGTGCTTGGCGACAGATTTTCTACTTGAGGGTGTACGCACATTTTTTTTCGCGAGAAACGCACGCGGCGTGCTATGTATACCGTTTTCAAAACAGCGGCTGTTTTGTGTGTGATTGTGTTCGGTGCGGTCATCGTTATTTTGGGCGTCGGACGTTCATTGGGAGTAAGGGAGCAACGGTTTCCTGTCTGCGGGCCTCTACGTTACCATCGGGCTCAAGGGACGATTGATTAAATTAAAATTCCTTAATCTACGACTATTTAACTTCAGTTAACGTAGGTTAGGGTGTTTTGCATTAAGCCCCCTTCGACGGAGCGACTAGCGAACCGTTAAGGGGTAAGTTATATATATCGGCTTGTGTCTTCTTGTGACATTCTAGGAAACCAGTCGAATACGCCACGACTTCTTGGTAAAGTGTGGGACTACGGGACATTGAAAAAGGGCCCCCTGCCCATACAGTAAGCCCTCGTAGCGAAGTTTGCTTAGCCATTCTGAATCGATCAGCAAAGTTAAGCAACGTCCGCCGCGGTCATGAGTTGGATGGTTGACCACTGGTGACATTACTTCTGTGCGCTTCCGTGCTTCGGAGGGCACGTTAAGCCGTCGGTCCCGGTTGTTGTCTTAGGATGGCAGTCGTTACAGCATGGTGGTAGGGCACTTTGCGAGTGCCCGCCTGGCTAGCTACCACCCTCAAGTTGAAAATCTGTCGCCAAGCACCTAACGGTGTGTTTCGGCAGCTGTCCATGAGAGCCAGTAATTCTAGGTTAGCCTGTACAACATCTTCGACCACATCATCACTTACCATCAGGTGAGATAGTGGTCAAAAGCTAACCTATCAGGCATAAAAAAAAACAGTTATATTGCTAAGAAAAGTCTCGAAATATATACATTTTGGATTATATTTTCATTTATTTTTAGTTGCTAATGCTTACGTATGCAATTTTTAATCCAAAGAATAGGGAAACCCATTAAATTTTGGTTCCATCCAGATGTTCACCATAACTGATGCCACCGGACTGACCAAGGCAACGCCATGCACGTGGAAGTAGTGCTTGTTACGATAAACGAAATAATTTACAGCCAAACGGTGTCGTAGTAGAACGTTGGAGTTCTCTGGAAGGTGATTACTAGCCAACTTTACGTTTATAACCTCAAGACACTATTTTACCGGAACATTAGTACAAATAAACTCACCATAATCTCGTCTGGTTCAAGAGTAAGTTTTTCGATAATTTAGAAGATATGGCGAGAATCTTTTACATAAGACGGGGTGTTACGTACGAGCGTTAAGTCCTGTTAAATACTTATAACTATGTGTTCAAGTCGCGAAATTCCAAAGGTTACTGTTCCATTCGATGTTTTCTTATCCTTCATCAGATCACAGAATTTCATGTCCAGAATAAAGTGAATGAGCCCAATCAAATACACCTAAACACAGTGTACTTGCTATATGCATGCACAGGTCCCTACGATCTAGTTCTTTTCCGTCATTAGACCTCAGGAGTTTATTTTGGTACAGAATATGCTCACCGAGTCTAATCAAATAAGCTTAAACACGGAGTTAACATATTCAATAACAGATGCCGTTAAAGTGTTAAAGGTTAAAGTGATGGCAGCCCTAGGGCTGCCATCACTTTAACCACCGAAGCCGGACAAAATCTTAAAAAACCCGGACATTTGGGTGAAAGTGACATTTTTTCTCGGACACCCATGAAAACTAAGTTCATATTTTTTCATTTATACAGCTTTTTTAAAATAAATATGATTACATCAAGCACTTTCGCGTACTGTGCGATTTTATGGTGGCCGAGGTGGTTTAGGCATCCGACGCGATATCGGAGGACGCGGGTTCGATTCCCGCCTTGGGCATAACATTTTGTAAATAATGTCTCCAATAATCTGTTAAAAAGAATAAATTAAAATTTTTGTTTTAATATATAATCTTCACTTTGAAAACTATCGCGAGTTTTTTCCATATTAACTTATTTTTTTAGCCATTTTCAAATAAGTTAATAAATAATCAATAAATTAATACCTAGTCAGAAACTATAAACTACATAGGTAGTATCATTTTTTTTTAAGCCATCTTGATGTGTTACGTAGATTAGGTACCCAAAACCGTAATACTTCTTTATTTAAATTAAAAATTGGTAATTTGGAAAAGTAAAAGCAACTCATGCCCTTAAATTTATACTTTATTTCGATCAGATAAACCATGTGCCTTTTCTCCTTCGTCCATTGCCGTGAGACTAGCGAACATAATAAACTCACAATGTAACTTGAGTTGCCAGCTAATATCAAGATAATCTTGTTTGTAATGTATGTAAAGTTTTCCGCCAGATTTCACTAGACGTTTTTAGCGTATGGTAATGAGAAAAAAGCGCTAAAGACCTTGAGAGAAATATTCTAGACCTAGCACCAAATGCGCCAAAACGGTAACAAAGTGAGTGAATGACCGGAGTCGGCGGCAGCCCTGAATGGTGGGGGCCGATGCGGACGTTCTGTTGTTGTAGAATTTGCAATTATGATACATATATATAATACAATCTAGTAGGATACCGATTGCGGCATGAAGAGTGCTGCCGGGCTAAGAATTCAGTCAGTCATTGAATCTCATTTCGAGTTTCAAGGTGGATCCACGGTGCAACGTTGATCGAAAGCAATATGGTAAGTTCAGTTCTCTTATATTTACTAATCAAGACCAGGGCACAGATTACCTACTAATATATATAACACTGTCCTTTCAAAGAGAAAAAATACCTACAAATTTAATCGCTACCACTCTCAGATCAGTAAACGCAAATACGTGTCTAATGCGCTAGACTTAGTGTTACTTTCGCTATGTACAGCCCGCGATGATAGCAGCATTCACCATTGACCATCATAAGACTGATGTGCTTTCTTAGGGCTGACTTACCGAATCAAAAATAAAAGATTCATAAAGCAGCCGCAAGCAAGAGACGCGCGGATGTGCAGCGAATTTATGTATCGCTATATCATATAATTTTATAGAACATATAATAATACGTTAAGCATATATTTCTTCTAGTAAAACATTGGTCAACATAGGTGTCATGTTTTCTGTTGCCGCTTGATAGTAAGTGTCTGTCACGTCGCTATTGACAAATGTTTTATTATATGTTTATTTAATATTGTAATTTATAATCTGTTGACTGAATGACTTATTTTATAATTTATGTAATTTATTTTTAGGACCATGTAAATTTGTTTTTTTTGATTAATTATTATAAATGGTATGTCCGTAATAATTAATAATAAATAAATAGTTACAACTTTCCGCTTTGATTTCTGGTCTGTGTGGTTTCTAATGTGTGTGTGTGGAACACACTTTTTCTCGTTTGGTAGAAAAACACGAAAAGCGGGTTAACAGGACAACAAAATACCGAATGTGTAAACGAAATAAGAATCGCATTAACAGAAGAAGAGAATACCGATTTATCCAGTAAAACAGGAAACGAGTTAAGAGAAGGACATAATAATGATTAACCAAGCTTAACAGGAGAGTAAAAACTCCGTCTTACCGCCGGAAATAAGATACAGGAAATTAAATTATATAAACATAATACTGACCAAAATCCTAGCACTAGTAATGGCTGCAAAATATATCTGGAAATCAGTTCAAAGAAGCAATGAAAGAAGACAGTTTGAAGAAACGTTTCAAATTGGCAATTAAAAAAAGATAAAAGCTTTCATAAAAGATACATACAATATCATGACATGCAAACACAAATGCACTATTAAAATAATTGATGACATTTAATACGTTCCTTTGGGAATATTGGACGACCTTCAGGATATGAATATATAAGAAATTATCAGTCCAGTCGAAGAAAATGTATATATACAACTTTTTTTTTATTGCTTATTGGTATGCCTTTGACCACAATCTCACCTGATGGTAAGTGATGATCTGGTCGAAGGTGTTAACAGGCTTAACTTAGAATTACTGGCTCTCAAGGACAGCTGCCGGAACACACCGTTAGGTGCTTGGCGACAGATTTTATACTTGAGGGTGGTCTCTAGCCGGGCGGGCATTCGCAAAATGCCGTACCATCATGCGGTGAAGCTCAAGCCCGCGGTGGGATTCTAATCATGGACCTGCTGCGCGGCAGTCCATATCCAATGCCACTGAGCCATATATCTTTTTCTAATACGCTACGCGCAACGGCTGCCTGGTGAAACACTGTAATGCTTATTTTCACAGAATATGTTGAATAAGTATTAAGTATGGCAGATTGCCATACTAACACATTCACACACATTCTGTGAAAATTTCATCCGGTTACCTATTACCGTTCCAAAGATACAGACCTATAAATGTCAGCTATCCATGCTGCTTTGTAATAGGTTCCTGTTTTCTAGTACGGAACCCTAAAATCTGTTATTTAGCTACTAAAATATGTAGGTATTTACACTTACTAAGTAAGTATCTATAAACTAATATTTAACATTTTATTTGTTCACATTAACGAAATACACTACGACCTTCCCTACCTAAATTTAAAAACAGACTGCAAAAACATCGCGCTTTATCAAATAATACAAACAACAGCAAGCTAGTGAGATAGGTACATACCTGCTATACATACGAGTAGGTACGCATGCATGTAGCGACTAGCGAGTTACCGACCCGACGAAACTCGAGTGTGTTCGAGTACTATGGTACCGAATGTTTCCGAAACCGATGGGAGCTTTTTATACTTATACAGCCGAATTAAATAGGCGCTAACTAGCTACAAACGTGGACTTCCGCGTAATATATCCTTATTCAATACGTCGGATTTTCAAAACTCTAAATAGTTTCATTTCAGAACGAAAACTGAAAAACCGCTATAGCAACGATGGGAAGATAGTTTTCGAAACCAGTAACGTTTTAAAACGACCACTCGTAAATAGTGACGGCTTCAATACCTTTGATATCCGGAAAGCATGCATAGTATAAAATATTTGTCAGATTATATTTAAACCTTCATGCTCCTAGCCTATGTCTCAACGGCGTTTATTTTGTATGAAAGCGATAATAGGTTCCAACCTTATAGAAATAAGGTTCAAGACAGATTGTAGCTACAGTTATCGGAACGGCAACGCCGCGTTCAGTAACGTTTTCAACGAAATATTTAAATATTTAGGCGGGAAGAAATGTTTTTGCTTATTACGCAAAAACTATGAAGCCCATTGTTTTGAAAATTTTGGTGCCGATGGCACAAATTCTACCCAACATTTTAAGCTATTAAACAGTAGTCTAGCCTTTCCCGTTTGAGCTGTACAGCATGTGCTAGCTGGGGACATGTGTCTCCAGCTTACACGTTTATTTGAGCTTGTAGCTCCAAAACCTTAATAGCCACAGACTTGAAAATTTTAGTGCCGATGGCACAAATTTGGCGCTAAATTTTGACATATTATACAAAGTTGTAGGCCCATTCGTTCAGAAGATACAGATGAGCAGCTGTAGACACGTGGTCTCCAGCTTACACGTTGTAATCGGGTCATTACTACTACAGTTTTCAAGTACGGCGTTTCAATTTTTTTGTGCCACTGGCACAAATTATGCGCTAAATCTCTGGCTATAGTATATAATCACATCTTCAGCCGTTTCGTATATACAGCATGTGTCAGCTGGAGACCATAACGCCAGCTAACACACTAATAATCACGTGTAGCATCGAAGTTTATTTGGCACCTAAATTTTGAGTTGGTATTCATAATTGCACTAAATCGGCTCTAAATATTGGCATATTCAGAATTAAGAAATTTCAATTGAGTAAGCTGGAGACATACACATTCTATGTCTACCTTTTGGTAATACAGCCACGCTCAGAATTATAGGATTCCGTACC
Organism: Plagodis dolabraria; assembly: GCA_963854805.1. Lineage (NCBI taxonomy): Eukaryota > Metazoa > Arthropoda > Insecta > Lepidoptera > Geometridae > Plagodis > Plagodis dolabraria. The sequence goes on from OY978440.1 coordinate 5,065,235, forward strand.
AAAATGGAATAATAGAGCCATATTAATGACAATTCACTGTATTTCTGTCTATGTCAGGGTTCTATAGCTTGTAAACATAATATCAAACCTGAAGGTGTAGAATATTAACCCCAAAGCTACTGTGTTAGAGATTATTTTCCCTCAAAAAATGAATGTTTCTCATGCCATCATCTTCCTCTAAAGCTCATTGAGCATTGTTAAAAAATATTAAAAAGATACCGACGACGTGGTAGTTTCTCATTAATTTCGAAAGCGGGTAACCAAAATCGCTCAGAGACGTCGCCACAGGCATCCACAAATTTCCACAGGCGTAGTTAGTCCGGGGCGTTTACTAGGCCGTTGGACATGCTTGGGACCCGCCGCACCGTGACTCCACAGTCCTCTACAGAACCCTACAGGCACAGCATATACCTACTGCGCGACCGTTCAGTTTATCGGGCCGTAGGACCTGAACGTTTTGAAGTTTCATGGCCTATACCCATCGCCTGTCGGTAGCTTAATCCGATGGAACGATATTATTAGGTATATAGGCGGCTTGAGCTTCACTGCATGGTGAAAGGGCATTTTGCAAATGACCACCTGGCTAGCTACCACCCTCAAGTAGAAAATCTGCCGCCAAGCACTTAACAGTGTGTTCCGTCAGCAGTCCTTGAGAGCCAGAAAAATTACATGCACATGAAACTCAACAACGGTATCTCTTAATGTGACGGGCGCAGTGCAATTCGTCACGTGACGAAATGCATCTGTTATAGGCTAAGGTGAGCCTCGTGCTTCTTCCGACACAAACACAAAAAGTTAAAAAAAAAAATTTAAAAAACCTTATTTTAAAAGAGCTACACCGCAAGAAGGGTATTTTACGAATGGCCGCCTAGCTAGATACCAGTTTCAATTAGATAATCCGTCGCCAAGCACCGAACAGTCTGCTACAGGAATAAGAGACTTAACAACTGCATGTGTCAGGATGATGATGGATCGTCTGTTGTGAATCTGTTATAGGCAGAACTTTCTGCTTAAAATTAGGTGGACCTCGATATGGTTATGTCACAATTCCATAAAAAAATGTATAGATTTAATGAAAGCAAGTTGAAACAAAAAAAAACCTGCAACAAGTGATAGCTTAAGACAGATTGTCTCACCATTCTGGCAAGGCTATGGAAACACGAGCGGTTTGGGTCACGGTCCAGTGCACGCATTGACTGGCTCACGCTTACATTGGTTTCTTTTCTATGGTCCACGGGGTCTGCGGACTCCTGGGGGCCACGGAGACGTGACCCGCGCCGTTCTGGTCACAAACGTGAATAAACTGTTTTACTGTGACAAAAATGTCCAGACTGGAATTACTTGCCTATTAAAATTTTAAATAACTTTTTTGAATTGAAATCGTCTTTGTGTTTCTTTGTCACCGTTGGGTGACATGCCTAAGACTGTTTATTTTATTTTATTTATTCAACAAAATCCACAGCCCTTAATATGTATACAATGAAGATCAAACTTAACTTACATTTTTTAAGTAAGAACTTTACATTTTTTACAATATATATACAAAGACAAAGTGTAAAAAGTACGCTTAATTTACAATTAGGTGTTTCCTTAGTTATATATAATCGTTTAAGTAATATAAAATAATTTGTTGATATAGAATATATATAAATACATAAAATAACAACGTATTATTAAATTAAAAGAAAAAATATACCATTTTTTTTTTGTTATAAATCTATATTTATAATTTAATCACTTACGAAGGCTAGGGAAGGTGACCACTAGCACCTTCTGAATTACCACCACCTTAACACCGTGATACTCGTATACAGTACGCCTGCCAAGCTTGGAGAATATTGCAAATCTTCCCTCCCCCTGGTGGCTGAGGCCTTTGTTTAACGGTGATGTTCATATTTTTTTTTTGTTATTGTTACGGATCAGCACTTTGCCCACCATAAGCGGTAACCTGTACCTATAACAGACGAATTAGGAGTTTACCCGAATAGTAAGCATATAGCTGTGAGGCTGGTAGCATGTCAGAGTTCATGTAATTACTGGATGTTACTGTACTATAGAGAGCGATATGGAAAAAGGCAAAGGCTAATTGCCTGTTTGGTCGTTTTACTTTTTCTATTAGTTGACATAATGCTACTTGGGCGAAATGCCATTTTGATGTTACTTTTTCTATTATTTGACATAATGCTACTTGGGCGAAATGCCATTTTGATGTCGATGTGCTGCTACTTGGTCCATTTGCCTACTAAATGGTTTGCTTAGGATATTTCTGGTACGAATAGGTTTAATATTAATTATACTCGTTTATCATAATTTAAAAGATGATCTTATCAATTGATCATCAAGTTGATCGTTTTTAAATCAATCATCAATTGTTCGAGTAGTTATTAAGTAGCACTTAATTAACTGAAAACAGTATTTGTCAATGTGTATTTAGTACCTGTTTTATTATAGTAAATTGCAACGTTTGAAAAAACTTGCGGAAATCGAAGCATGAAAATTGGAGCTCAGAGTGTTTTAATTCAGCATTTCGCCACCTTCAATAGGTTTTTCATACTTTTTTTAAACATTACTATGTTGATATTAGGTACCTTAAGGAAATTCAACTAGGTAATAAATTGTAAGATGGCGTACATTGTTTTTATCATTTATTTACTAAATAAAAAATCATCTACATATCCATATCATATAAAAGAACTGGGGTCAGTATATTACAAAGTATGTTCCATATACGAGTATAGGAATTAAATCGTACACCGTAATTGTCAATATATTATTATGTACCTACGTATTGTTCTCTGAAACAGCTGAGTCTGTGATGTGTGGGGCAAATACGTCCAGTATGTACTGGACATGTTGTACAGAGTAAAATCAAAATAACTGCTTTGCACATTGTATACGTGCTCTATACACGATTATCGGCGCATGATGTCATTATGTTCAAATCGACAATTTTAAGTCTAGTTGACGTAATCGAAACATCGAATCGTGATAGGTATCTCAAGATCTTTGTCCCAGTAAAAAATAATCTGTCAACCGTTTATGAACGCACTGTAATATGTAAGTATTTATTGTGACAGAGATGTAGTAGTAATTTAAAAGCAATGATCTCATCCAAATATGGGAGAGAGGTATCGATGGTAGGTCAAAGGTACTAGAAACAGAGGGTTTATTTGTTTTTTTTTGTATCGAGGTGGAACTTTTTTTTATTGCTGGTAGGTAAGCCTTTGACCACAATCTCAGATGATGGTAATTGATGACGTGGCTGAAGTTGTTAACAGGCTTAACCTAGAATTACTGGCTCTCAAGGACAGCTTCCGGAACACACCGTAAAGTGCTTGGCGACACATTTTTTACTTGAGGGTGGTCACTGCCAGACGGGCCTTCGCAAAATGCCTTTCTAGCATGCGGTGAAGCTCAAGCCCGCGCCGCGGCGGGATTCTAACCGTGGACCTGCTGTGCGGCGGTCCATAGCCACTGAGCCATCACTGCTTCAAAATTACAAAGGATACGTACGGCTTCGGCTCAACCGATGTGTAAAGTCCTGAATGTGTATTTCATTCGGGACTGACACACCGTTTATTGAAGTACCTAGCTGCTTATTCTATGGTACGGTACAAACCTGTGAAATTAGGAATGAGCGCCTCTCCACAGCCATTTATTATTGATGCTCATTTGCATGGGTAGACCTCGTTTGTAAGCTATGTCTTAGTATGGGTGTAAATGGTACTAGTAAGTACAATAAAACGTAAAGTATAATACCTTGGTCAGTCAGTAGTAGTTGCACAGTCAAAAACTATGGTGATGCACGTCTTCGGTCGTGGAAAGGTCTATAATGTTGATTATTGTATAGCATGGTCTATTACATCCTTGAGATTGAAAATGCGGTATAGATGAGGACAGCAGCCGGGGAAATAAAGCGTGGGGTCATGCGTGCCGTTCTTTACAGGACCTCTTGCGTTTTTAGCCTAAATATCTAAGTATACGTCATGAATAATAGGCTTTTCTATTAACTAAAGAGAACGTTTATAAACGTCGCTTTGATTATATAACATTACCAATTAGCAAATGACCCAGAAGCTCATTGAGTTGTCCAAAATTTATTGGAGGCTTGGTCGATGCGATGCTGTACTATATCACTATATCATAACTATATGTACTACTCGTATTATAGCCGGATTGTCCACTGATGAATACAGCCTTTCCTATTCAGGGGTAATTTGCCATAATCTTAAAGCTTGGCAGGCGTCTTGGGAATAGCAGTATAAGGTATCAGTTTCTCAGAAAACGCTGCTGTCCACTTTCCACATTTGGACTGCTCTATACGACTACGATGGCTGTAAGGTTGCACAAATGCTTTCGTTGTAGTAACGGTTCTAATGTATATTGTTCGTAATGTTTATTATGACTCAAATAATTTATTTTTTATAAATGGTCTAAATTTTTTTAATAAACTGATTTACTCTTATGTAGCAAAACGAGGTCGAACATTACTTTCATTTACGTACATTAAATGAATAGCAACTAGTCTAACTTCTTAATTAAATTTACGTAATACAAGGTTAGTTACGTAGCCATCTTCAAGTAGGCAACTGTACAGCCGAAGTAGAGGATTGCATAAAAATGTTTTAGTTGACTCATAATTTACAATTTCCTATTATTTTTATACTGATGACAATAGAGGGATGTATTTATGCGTTATGTATGTGTGTGGCATTGTAGCTCTTCCTGGGTTTAGAAATCAGCCCATTCAGTCTTTTTTATAGTAATAAAAATAAAGTAGTTCGAAATCTGAAATTTTGGTTTATCTTGTAGCTCGGACGTGCTTCGTCCGAAGAAAGCGTCGACTTGTAATTTTGTTTTGAAGCTGTGATGATGTGTGAAACCAACAAATTTTTTTACGGAATGTTGGAATGTGTTACATCAGCGGTACACGACTCGAAATGGGGTACTTTTTATAATGTTTTTTTTTTAAATCAAAAACTAATATCTACTTTACGTGTATTATTTACCATATTAATAAGTGTATCAATTCTCGATTTAAGAAGTATTTTGAGTTTATTTTTGAAAAAGCGATTGTCATACCCACCGCTTTAAGTACAGCGCGGATGGACATGAATGGTACCTACTTAGTTTTATTTTCGCGTCGCCGGCGCGCGGCGACGAGTTATTAATATGGCAAATATATGTTACCCCTTTAATTGAGGAGACGCTTAAAAAAGTGTAATATATCGCTAGTTTTTGGCACTAGTGTTGTCAATAATAATACAAGACTATGTCCAATGAATACGATAAAGAATTTGAAAGATGGTTTTTCTACTAGACTCAGCATTTTTATAATTATGTTGGTGCCAAAACCCATTACTCTTCGTTTTATTTTAAGTATTCTGTCTTCGAAATGTTCTTCCTATAAGCCGTGATCATAGAGGTGTAAGGTGCCGGGGTAGAATGTCACCCGCTTCTCGTGGTTGTAGTAAGATGCGAACAGTAAAATGATAATAATACCAGAAGGTAGGCAGCAGCCCCATTCTAAGCAACTGCTATCTTACAGTGTGATACCCAAGACGTCATGTCGAGCGTGGGGATTATGGCAGGGGAGACTATGTTCAGCAGTGTGCGATCTGGGGGCCAACTCTTACCTCTTATAATTATAATAATTTGATTTTACTGCTAAATTTTATACCTCCACGTTAATTATGCAGATTTACAAGCGGTATAGACTACTAAGTATTACTGTGCCAACGACAAATCCGTCATGTTTATCAATCTTAAAAAAGTTACATTCTATAATAGCAGCGGATTTAAATTTGATTTTGATTATTTTACGATAAAAATGAGTATAAATAATGTGTAAATTACGTATAATGTTTTTTCTATTATTCTTTTAAATAAATGCAGCAAAATTATTTGATGAGTCAAACTATAAAAAGTGACAGACAGTTTTTGTGAAGCATTCAAAAAAATTTGTAAAACTATGGTAATACCGTTCCATAACATCGTTGTTCGAAACAGTGCGAGCGGGATAACGCTATATTATACACATCTTGTATCTCGCTTGCACATCCGTGATTCCGTGATACATATTTCATTCGTTCTTTAAGTAGGTTTCAAACCAATATTGCTTGACGCGATTGTGGGTCGGTGATAGTTCGTGTCTGCGAATGATTATTTTAAGCATAAAACAAAAGTTTTTATGTAGTTATGACTGTACCGGATTTTTTAGTTTTCAAGCCTTCGATTCACGAAAGCATGTTTCGAATGAATTTTCAGGCACGTGTTATCTCACTCAGACTCATTGAAGATTGTATCATTTATCATCATACGAGTAGATATGGGTGGATGTCTGATACGCTTTATCGACCACCGCACCGGGGTATGAACGTGATGATATAGCGCATTTACGCGTTTATTAATCGAAAACTGGGTTGTTTAGCTAGTTGACATGTAGGCGTATATCCTGACGCTTTTATGATACCATTGCATGGTGGTAGGGAAATTTGGGAATACTGGCTGGCTAGCTACCACCCTCAAGTAGAAAAACTGTCGTCAAGCACCTAACGGTGTGTTCTGGCAGCTGTCCTTGAGAGCCAGGAATTCAGAACAACATCTTCGACCACATCATCACTTACCATTAGGTTAGTTAGTGGTCAAAGGCTAACCTATCACGTATTAAAAAAAAATAAAAAAAACAGTATTCCATGTATTAAAGTAGCTATAAATGGCTTTGTCCTGCTGAGTGACTGAGTGATAGACAACATTTTGAGAGTAGACAGGAGAGTCGTATTGTTTCATTATAATTTTGCGTATCATGTAAGTACGATTTCAGTCCTTGACATTATGATACTTAGGTGAATTGCCTGTAGGACCGTTTTGATAAGTAGACGTTTCGAGTCTTAGACATTATGCTAATTGGACAACTTGCGAACTTGACATACTGCTACCTGGTCGATTTGCTAAATTATCCGTTTTGCTTAGCAATTGTTCCGATAAGGATAGATAAAAGAATATGCTTGATAAGTATGTATTTTTTTATTCACAAAGACGTTCGTTTCGTTAAAATGCAATTAACACATGTTATCGAAGGGTCATGCTCTATAGCTCATAACAATAAGTAGTAATCAATGATTGTGCGTTGTCGGTAGTGCATAGATAATGATGTATAGACGCTGAGTGAACTGTTTGGCTTCTTCACTTCATTGCTGAATTAACAGTATGCATTAAAACAAGCATGTAACTGATCTCTAGGGAATAATCTGTTACATGATCAGTTACATGCTTGTTTTAATGCATACTGTTAATTCAGCAATGAAGTGAAGAAGCCAAACAGTTCACTCAGCATAATATATATATATATATATATATATATATATATATATATATATATATATATATATATATATATAAGTATAGTGTATATTATAGCGACTTCAGAAGCTTAATAATCTGAATTGAAAGCGTTACCTATGGTGAACTGACGACATCGTTAAAGTCGCGGGTAGCCAATGGTTACAAGCGGCTAATAGAAGTTCTGTGTGGCGTTCTATGGGAAAGGCCTTGATGGCTGATGATGATGAATCCAGTACCTACCTACAATATCGTAAATCAGTGTTTTAAACGTATGTAATATGGGGCGAATTCGGTCAAAAATTTTAGTTGGGTCAAAAAAGGGTATTTTTTAGAATGTGGAACTAAACAGTGGAGCATACAAGAACAATACATACCAAACATTACTTACTAGTTAACTCATAAATGGCAGTTTTTTTTTTTTTATTATTTATGTTATAACATCACTAGCAAATGAACTGTTACAGTGACTGAATTGTTATTTTGATAATATATAACTTTGCAACTACTTAACTATTAAAGTGAATTGATTAGATTTTGTTACTTATTTATATTTTTTTTTACGTACGCTATTACAATCATAAACATGACTTCCGAAACGTGTGCGTTTACTGTTTAAGCTGAACACTCATCTATATAAACGGAGGAGAAGCACGCGCCGCAGTCATCGCATTTTCTGATGCGCAAATCCGCGCCGACTTCGCCGCAGTGCAGGCGTCACACGCGCCGAACTAGGTGACATCCTGAACAAGCGCTGCTGGAATCCGTATACTTACCTACAGCATTTTACTGATGTGCGGGTCATTCCGCTCGGATAGTGGCGCATCCTTACATACAATTTCATATAGGATTTATAGTCTGCGGTGCGTGCGTCTTCTTCGGTGCGACTAAGTGCGCGTTGATCTCAAGACCTCTGGCTCCCCATTCGGGATATTGTATGTGACGCTATGTCATATGTATGTTTAACAACTGTTCGTAGATATCATTTAATTTTCATAGTTCGTATCAAGTAGAAAATCTGTCGCCAAGCACTTAACGCTGTTCCGTTAACTGCCCTTGAGAGCCAGTAATTCTAGGTTAGCCTGAACAGTACCTTCGACCACATCATTACTTACCATCAGGTGAGATAGTGGTCAAAGACTAACCTAACAGGCATAAAAAAACAGTCCGGTAGATGGATCGGCCCATACCCGGCAAATGCTAACGTATCCCCATTCCATAAAACATAAATCTTATTATGAGTATATAAATTTCTGCCTACCCCTTTAAGAATGTAAAGGCGTGACAATGTAATAAAAAAAAAACTATTTCACGGTCCACGACACGCTTCGTGCTCAAGGTTGGCAATGCTAGACTAGAGCACGTGGCGGTTCTCGTACCGTACTTATTATTTGCTTATTGTCATGCGTCATATTGATTTCTTATTACCTCCAGCTCGGACAGAAAATATCAAAAATACCTCACCAGCTTCCTTGTTCTTTAAGCAAAGCAATAATTACCTCACTGGCTTCCTAATTCTATTAGCAAGGCGAGTTCTATTGGCAAAGTAATAATGGAAATAATAGCCAGCATTCGTCTTTCATTTTGAAAATAGACTGTGCGTCTTGAATTTTAGTATCAGGCAAGAATTAAGTGTTATTTTTAATATTGTCTCATTGAACTTATAAAACGGAAAAAACAGCACCCGTGCCTCAAACATGTCAAAGCTCTCCTGATTGATTCTTAGTAGTGTGCGTATGTGCATCTACTGCATACAGTGCCTGTGGGCATTATTATAATTTGTTAAGTTTTCTCCACTATATAGTGTCGTGATATTTACAGCGTACTCTATCTTCCTTTTTTTATACAAATCGGCGTTTTGTCTCGTTTAGATATAAAGGGCAAAATTTGACAACAAAATGCATTACAAAAATATAATATTACACTTAAATCTCGTAAAAATTCAACCCTTGAATATAGGTAAATACGGGGCAAGTAGACAAGTAATGAGACTGATTTTATTGCCACGCTTGTGGTAGGTAAACCTTCGACCTTGAAATTCCCTTCCCCTTCCCGACATCCTTCCTCTATCCATTGATATAGTTGCCATCGCTCGCTGTTCGCCTGCTGTGTTATGTTGAGTAGACCTGTGTTGGTCGTGCTCTTCACGAAAATTGTGAAATGAAATCAAGAGCAACGCGTCGCGATAAAATGTTGCGGGAGATTGGGCGAAACAGGTTCGGCAACGTACGCTAAAATTGTTAAAGCGCCTGGTGATAATCCAATACGACCCGGAAACCAAACGCCAAAATTCACAATGGATCTCTCCACACGCACCCCACCTGAGAAAAGCTCGCATGAGCAAGTCGAAGATGAAAACGATGATAATTGCCTTTTTTAATAGCCGTGGAATCGTCCTTATAGATTTTTTTCCATCGCGCATCGGGGCAAACCGTGAATCAAGTTTACTATCGCGAAGTACTCGAAATATGCGAAAACAAGTCAACAGGCATCGCTCGTAACTGGATCCTTCATCACGACAACGCGCCGTGCCACACCGCCCTCAGCCTCTCTCAGTCTTTGTCCTCTAAAGGGATCGCCGTGTTGCAACAGCCGCCTTATCGCTCGATATGACACCCTGTGACTTTTTTTTGTTCCCTAGAACATAATCGGTGGTCAAAGGAACCCATTTTGAGTCGATTACGGACATCCAGGCAACTATGAAGAGGGTACTCGCGAACATCCCAGTCGAAGCGTTCCAGAAATGTTACGAAGCATGGAAAACTGGAACCGTTGTATAGCTAGAAGGGGACGGCAGAGTTGTAGAATATTTTTTTAATATACGGTTTTTATGGAATCGGTCTCATTACTTAATTGTCACACCTCTTATTAAACATAACGTTTAGGGCTTTAAATAAAAAAGCTGATACAAAAATATATATTTCAATCAATGCATGTGTTTCATCGTCTATACAAAAATGGGCCGTCTTCAAAATTGAGTGCACTTGTTACGGGATCTCGATAGCTAAACTATGTGTACTTAAAAGTCTATTATTTATGTGTAGTGCCATTAACTCAACTGCTGTAACGCCGATTTACCTACAATGTTCATAAGTTAAAATAAAAACAATCATTATATTTGTTCACGGCGAAGAAGATAAAAAAGAAAGTGCTCTCAAAGGTGATATTTTTTTATTGCTGATAGGTAAGCCTTTGACCACAATCTCACCTGATGGTAATTGATGATGTGATCGAAGGTGTTAACTGGCTTAACCTAGAATTACTGGCTCACAAGGAACACCTGCCGGAATACACCGTTAGGTGCTTGGCGACAGATTTTCTACTTGAGGGTGGTCGCTAGCCAGCCGGGCATTCGCAAAATGCCCTTCCACCATGCGATATCAATAAAGAGATGCTCTAAATGTAATACCCGACTCGCTATCAGCCTGTTATTTCGCGCGTGCTCAATAATTCAATCGACAGTACAGCGATATAAATACCTGCTTGGCGGTAAATTTAATTGACGTGGTAGCGAGGACCCAAACTCACTGTAACCAGATAATAGATAAAACTTTTTGGTTGGCACATTTGAAACATACTGAATATATATATGAAAAATATCTTTTTTTTTTTTTTTTATGCCTGATAGGTTAGCCCTTGACCACTATCTCACCTGGTGGTAAGTGATGATGTGGTCGAAGATGTTGTACAGGCTATCCTAGAATTACTGGCTCTCAAGGACAGCTGCCGGAACACACCGTTAGGTGTTTGGCGACAGATTTTCAACTTGAGGGTGGTAGCTAGCCAGGCGGGCATTCGCAAAGTGCCCTACCACCATGCTGTAACGACTGCCATCCTAAGACAACAACCGGGACCGACGGCTTAACGTGCCCTCCGAAGCACGGAAGCGCTCAGTAGTAATGTCACCAGCGGTCACCCATCCAACTCCTGACCGCGGCGGACGTTGCTTAACTTTGCTGATCGATTCAGAATGGCCAAGCAAACTTCGCTACGAGCGCTTCAAAATATCTACTTCAGTCGTTTTGCTATTACCCTCAAAGGCGTATAGGTAGGTAGTTATATAATAGGTACTTATAGTATATACTAATAATAATGTTTGTGCTGCGATTGTATTGTTTATTTCAATACTGGTATTGATTTATTGTTCCGATACGCGTCTTCTCATTTATTGAAGTGTTGTCGAGTTGTTGAGTGTGTCGGCGCTCCCGTGTTTGCATTTCAGAGTAAGATATTAAAGTAATATTTATATGTTGCATGACTTTTAGTAATACCTACTTGTTTGTGAGCGTTCGAACTAGACAAAGAGTTTCTATCACACCGTCGGTATATATTTTCAAATGGTTGCTGTGTTTTGAACCGTTTTCGGATGATTTTAGTGTAGCCAGTTGATTTTTTGATTGAATTTTGGTTGCTATGGTGGATAACGTTAACAGATATCAATAAAAATAGCTTTTCTATGTTTTTACCTTAGAGTGCGAGATTATTAAATCCGGCCAAGTGCGGTTTGGACTCGCACACCGTGGGTTGCGCGCCTACACAGAATGTACCATAAATGCGTAATTTTTTTGAGAAACTAAGCGAGTGTTCGACCTGCAATTGGCCAATAAAAAAACACGGTGACGTTTTTATAATGATTTAGATATTGGCTTATAATCTTACCAAGTCTGTCGCTTGTATGTATTACTGTTTACACGATAGAACAAAAACAAAAAACGCAAACGTCATATTTTATGGGTTCCCCTTGTATTCTGAATTTTTGGATATTATTATTATCTGATGGGCAGTTCCGATAACCTATTACCGATCCAAAGACACAGGCCTTTAAGGTGTAGCCCTTTAATGCAAACGTGGTTTGGTCATATTTTATATACCAAGTGTTGAGACACGATTAAATTTTGCATGCCATCTCTTTTGGATCAATATTTCAATCATCAATAATTTCAAAATCAATTTTAAAGCGCTCGTAGCGAAGTTTGCTTAACCATTCTGAATCGATCAGCAAAGTTTAAGCAACGTCCGCCGCGGTCATGACTTGGATGGGTGACTGCTGGTGACATTACTACTGAGCGCTTCCGTGCTTCGGAGGGCACATTAAGCTGTCGGTCCCGGTTGTTGTCTTAGGATGGCAGTCGTTATAGCATGGTGGTAGGGCACTTTGCGATTGCCAGGCCAGCTACCACCCTCAAGTTGAAAATCTGTCGCCAAGCACCTAACGGTGTGTTCCGGCAGCTGTCCTTGAGAGCCAGTAATTTTAGGTTAGCCTGAACAACATCTTCGACCACATCATCACTTACCATCAGGTGAGATAGTGGTCAAAGGCTAACCTAACAGGCATAAAAAAAAACAATCTTTTATTATTTATTTTCTCTCTAATTGTGTAAATAACTAATCCCAAATAAATAAAAAAATTGTCTTATCATTATTATAATACATCATTTTACGAAAACTGGTAGACCAAATCATAGATACATTATGCTCAAGAGCATGTATGCAAAATTTCAGTGAGTACTTTCAAAATTTCACTTGGTACTTAAAATAACCCGAAACTACGTTTGTATGGAAAGCAATATGAAGATACTAACCGTAAAGGTCGGCGGGACTGACGGACGGACTGACAGTCGACGTACGAAGCTCATTAATAGGGCTCCGTTTTTTGATATGGAACCCTTGGAAAGCAAGAACAATAAATACAAGCGTTAGAATTTTTGCCCGTGCAGGCCTCGTTTCCATCTTGACTACCATGCTTGCAGAGGAAGCAAATGCGCTCCTATTAACTAAAAAATCATCACGGGGCGTCGTAAGCTGAAAAACTTAGGAAATGCATGTAAAAATGCGGCTGACCTCGCATTTAAATTGTACATTTCAGGGGTCGTCATAAGGAATAATGCGCCTAATTAAACCCTCAGGCTTTACTAAAGTGATATTTATACATCTCGCTATCAGCAGAATACCCGTGGGGTGCCGGGCTAGAATGTCAACCCCTCCCCCCATTGCTACCTGTGGGTGTCGTAAGGGGCGACTAAAAGGTAAACTACCGAAAGATGGGCAGCAGCGGCCTGCGATTCCCTAGACGCCTGCCAGCGTGAGTGCGTGGGTATTATGGCAAATCCAAAGGCTGTGTTCAGCAGTGGACATTCCAGCTGATACCAAGAACCAATCTTAGCTTGGGACATGGGTCTGAAGATACTAATTCCTATGAATTGATGTTATGATATTAAGATGCTGATGTCCTGAGAGAATACCAGCGGTCTTGATACCAAGCCCAGGATTGGTTTATATACAGGGTTATTGGTAAATGGCTAAAAACCTCTTAGGGTTGACTTCTTTGAGGGAATAAGCACTAGGACCAGTCTAAGTCTCTTGTGTCTGAAATGTATTATGTAAATATTCAAAACTCTATTCAAAGGGAGCGCACCGCGATCCACGTTGCCGCGGCGAGCGCTCGTGGCTCGGAGTAGGCATTGTCTTGCATGTTTACATGTAATGTATTATTTAATAAAAAATATGAAATAATACATTACAAGCACAAGTCCCTTGTGCTTATTCCGTTAAAAACAAACAAAAAAATACAAATTTTTTAAATCATCTCTAAATATTTGTTAGGACTAGCAATAGTCAACCCAAGAGGTCGTTATCCATTTACCAATAACTCTGTATATGGACCGTAATTCCACTCTGAATTTGTCAAATATGATTTGTAACCGACAGTCTCTTGCGCAACGAATATCTCATTTTATTTATACTTCGTAGCTTCTTCGGTATACAAATTCCATTCATTTTGTTTTAAAAAAATAATACATCATTTTTTGTCTTATATTGAAAAGGTGTTCGTAAATTTTCACTTCTATTGACTTAACAATAATTCCGCTCTCACATTTGCATACTTTTTGTAAGTAACATTTAAGTAAATATTGATATATTCAAATTAGCATTGACGAGTGTAGCAAATTCGTTTTGTGCTCTGCCATTATTATATTTCGTGCGTTTCACATATTAACGTTAGTATTTTCCTAGCCACGAATAAATCACGCTCTAGCAATTAAAGTCGTGCTTTTATACATACGTTCCCAAAGGAATGGCCAGAGGTGTCTTAGCTATTAAACTAAAGCCCGCTTAAGACATCAGACAAAGACCTCTAGTTTTTCCTCATAGTTATTTATATACCAAACGGAGTAGAGGCTTGGACAATAAGAGCAAGAAAAAGGCATAAGATAGAAGCATTCGAAATGTGCTGGTGGCGAATGTTCAGGATACCCTGGACCGCTGAACGCAATAATGTATCTATTTCGGCGATTTAGGACCTATGATGAATGATGCGACAGAATGACACACACACACAAGCAGAGAAAAGGATCCAACTTATAACACTGCTCTTTTGCCGTCGAATATATATATAGTAATCGTCACACAAGCATACAAAATATCCTCATATTCCCAAACTAACAACGGAGACCTTGTTTTGCTTGGTCAGTTATAGTCATGTTAATGTTATCTTTTCACATGAAAAACGTCTGACATTTTTACTCAGAACTTTGTTATGCTTACCGTGCATTACTTTTAGCGTTCAATTTGATTTTTGATTACTCATATAATAACACAATGATTGCGTGTCAACCTTGCTAATTGTTGGAGGAAGTCGCCAGAGAGTCAGCTTATTTGATAAATTTCTGTGAATTTGAATAGAAGGGTCACTAAATAAATTATTTTTTTACTGAAGGTCTTGGCAAAGGCTAAGAGGTTTCTTTAGACTTTTTGATCTATTTATTAAGCAAACTTTAAAGGTGCGGTTCCGAATGACGCTGCTGACTAAGTGTAGCGGATTCACGCGATTGTACGGCGACTAGTAGACGGCGTCGCCGCTGCACTCAGTAGTTCTTCCGCTGGATTGCAGCTTGCCGGTAGTCTTAAATTTTACGGTGTGTTCTGGCTGCAGTTGTGATAAGTGTTTTTGTACATATATATATATATAAGAAGAACATATCATAGAAGAAGTCATTATTAAGGTTTTGTATTACTAAATGTAGTAGGGCACCGTTTTTTATTAATTAAAATTATTTTAATTTTAGTCTCTGCGCGGTCTCGCATAAGTCGCTGCAATTACCTCGTTTTACACAATTGTGCCGACGGATTTCCGAAGCCCTTTTTTTTAATAAAAGTGACTGTTACTTAAATACTCATGTAAGAAAACTTCATTTCAAAGGTGTAAAAAAACAAAAAAAAAGTATTTTTAGTATTATAGTATAGTCAGGCAATCATCACAAAAACGATTATAATTTGCGAAAATCTGGTGTTAGAAGAAATATACTCAACGGTGTCCTGTGTATTGTTCGCAGGGGTGCTGGAAATGACTGGGACGGATAACATCCGCTTCAGCGGGCACACGCTGGACAAGGCGACGAAGGCCAAAGTCACCCTAGAGAACTTTTACACTAACCTCATAACACAGCACTTGGAGAGGAAACAAAGGTAACCTTACTATATTTTACAAATTATTGTCGCACAAAATTTTTGTCCCCGGCGGGAATCGATCCCGCGTCCTCCGATTTCGCGCCGAAACCACTCGGCCACATGGGTACGCTAATTCTAGCCGAAATTTCGCCCTCCAATTGTATTACTATAACCGTCATAGGGGACGCTGCGCGGCCATCAACCAGACTGCTAGACTCATCTGAACGAAAGAAGTGCTTTTTCCTCTCGGAATGATATCGCCGCTACACTTCAATATTTTTGAATATGATTATTTTGTACTCCAATAGTAAAATATGATTTTCGCCAAGCATGCGATAGTGCTTGTAATCATATTTAGAAATATCGTGTATTGTTCTCAATGAAACGATATTGGCGCAGTGGTGGCTAGTCTCGGTTGCTGCCCGTCACCTTGTTCGAATCATACAGCAGGCTTGTTATTGCACTGCGGAAGTCCATTTTGCGAATGCTTGACCGATAGCTATCAATAGTTGTCGAGAGCTAAGCATCCCAGTTCCATTCTAGGCCTAGTTAATATTCTTGAACTGAATCACCAGTTAAATAAACCAGTTCGACATGTTTTGATATCCAAAGCTTTTGGAAGATGACCACTCCATTTGTATTGGTGGACGTATCGTCAGTGGCTAGTTTAGTGCTGTCACCGACTCATCTGTCATTCTCGATGCCATTGCAATCCAAATTAATCTTGGATTTATATCCAACTAGCATTTCGGCCGCGGTATCGCTCACAGACTTGAGTTTATATTATGCACGTACGTTATTGCTTGGTAAATAAGGATAAAAAGTATTCCATGTGTTAGTAGAACGTTATGAATTTATGTACCATATAAATATATTTTATATCCGTTGAGCTGTTTTGGAGATAAGTGATGAACACCCAATACACAGCACATAAACATTTGCAATTAGTATAGAAATAGATTTTACATTAGTTGTTCATTTCGAAGTGCTCCTATCAGAGCTTTTATAGTTGTGCCTAACCGATCAACTAAGTTAAGCGACATCCACTGCGGCATCACTTGTTCATTCGACATCGTTATTTGTACTAAGCGGTTCCGTGCTTCGCAGGGCACGTTAAGCTATTGGTCTTGGTTGTTTTCTTAGGATGGCATTCGTTATAGTATGGCTGTATGGCATTTTGCGGATGCCCGCCTGGCTAGCTACCATTCTCAAGTAGAAAATCTGTCGCCCATGGACAGTGAAAAACAGTGGAATGGTGTGTTCCGGCAGCTGTCCTTGAGAGCCATAACTTCTAGGTTAACCTGAACAACATCTTCGATCGAATCACTTACCGTAATTTGTGAAGTGATATGTTATCCGTTTATTCATATGCTTACCTCTATACCTAGTCAATCTACGTGAAAAATACATAAATCTTTTTATATATTTATCTCGCAGACTTGAAAAGCTGGAAGAATCCCTCAAAGATGAAAGCCTGACAGAGAGCCAGAAGCAAGAAAAGAGACAACAACATGCGCAGAAAGAAACAGAATTCCTCAGACTCAAGCGATCTAGGCTTGGAGTTGAGGACTTCGAACCGCTCAAGGTAAGATTTTTAGATCTTCCTCCTTGCGACGTCATCCTCAAAGCTGAGGGTCGTGATACCCTGTGAAAATCACCTTTATTTGGCGATGTGAATGGTGTCATGAACATTATCAAGGGTAGTGCGAATTTAGTCTGACCATAGCATGGGACTGTGATCTCTTTGGCGTTTCCCTTCTATCTTGCCAGTGACAATGACAGTGACAACTCGCCTATACTGTTATAGGCAGAGGTTACTGCTACTGCACTGCGCCCTTCACCCTGAAATTTAAAGCTGTTACAATTCATGTGCCTGCAATTTTACCGGCACCCATACCTTTTTAACCGAATGCAAACCGAAAAACAATTTTAGTATAAAAATGTACAAATTAAGCTTAATATTTACTATTCCCTTTTGCATTGAATACCCATACACCCACATTATAGTAAGCACATAGTGAAATGTGTTATTGCCATGTGTTTTTCCTGATACATCATCATACAGGCATCTTCTAGGCGAGCGCGTATCATCGTGGATCTCATCTTCACTTAAAAAACTAAATAATATTAACTTTCTTCTTAAGATTGAAGTCAAATGCAAGTCTGTTTAGAAAAAAACAGACTGGTAATGTCTTCATAGCAACTGTTAATGGAAGAATAACTCTCAAATGAAACTAAATTTATTTGATTGATTACATGCAGCTAGTTTAGACACAAGTGTGCATGTGAATTTCAGAGCTAGTAACTAGTATGATAAGTAGTAAAAGAATATAAATTACGAAAGAAGATAAATACAAAGTCAAACCAAATTGTAAACAATGTCTGTTACTTTTACTTAAACACGTACAAAAGGAATGAACACAGTAAGCATTGTTGAATTTTAAAAAAGCTTTACTGAATAATTAAAAGACTTCAATAACGAAGGAGGTTCTTAATTAGGCTGTTTTTTTGTGTGTTACCCAATAACTCTTTACAAGTTGTACCGATTTAGACGATTATTTATACTGGGTGGCGCAAAAGTACTGGCACTAAAGAAAATTTTTTTTTTTTTTATATGACATTTTCTGTCATTCTGTTGTTGAAAATTGTGTAGTGAACAAATGTAAAATACACTGAAAATAAACATGGACCGTTTTACTCCCCAAGAACGTGGAATAATTGTGTCAATGTTCTTACGGAATAATTCATCAGTGATAAGAACACAACGTGAATTTCGTCGACGATTTCCCCACCGTCCGGCACCGATTGGTCGCACAATTCGACGCTTTGCCACACGCCTTGAAGCAACTGGCTCAACATTGGATAGACCTAAGTCTGGGAGACCAAGAACAGGCCGTTCAGCTGAAAATATCGATGCTGTGCGCGAAGATGTGGAAGAGTGTCCAGAAACATCAACGAGGCGACGTGCCACGCAATTGGGCATTTCCAGACGGACCCTGCAGCGTATTTTGGTGAAAGACTTAAAGATGTTCCCGTATAAAACTCAAATGACTCATCAACTGCTGCCTGCTGACCACCGAGCTCTTCTAGATTACTGCCAGCGCGTCATAAACCTCAACCTTGAAGAGGAATTTTCCTTCAAAATTGGTTATGAGTGACGAAGCGCATTTCCATCTCTCAGGGCATGTCAATAAGCAGAATACTCGGTTCTGGGGCACTGATAATCCGCGCATTATTCAAGAAACACCTCTACACCCACTAAAAGTTACTGTATGGTGTGGCATCTGTGTTGACAGAGTGATCGGACCCTATTTTTTCGAAGACGCTGGAGGCAATGCGATAACTGTCACTGGAGAACGCTACAGAACCATGTTACGTGAGTTTTTGATACCCAGTTTGGACGAATTGGGGCTGGAGCACATCTGGTTTCAACAAGACGGCGCTATGGCACACACAGCGCGCGACACTATGGACTTAGTGAGGGACGCTTTTCCAGGCCGAGTTATCTCTCGTTTTGGCGATTTGCCTTGGCCTGCAAGATCACCCGATCTGACCAGTCCAGACTTCTTTCTTTGGGGTTTTTTGAAATCTCGGGTGTATGTAAACAAGCCACAGACTCTCACAGCTCTAAAAGAAAACATTCGTCAAGAAATAACGAACATATCGCAGGAAGTGTTACGGCAAGTTATGCAAAATGTCATAAATAGGGCTCAAATGTGTATCAACTCTGGAGGTCACCATTTAAAAGACATCATCTTTAAATCCTAATGGTACGAAATTTAATGGCACACGTATACATTTAAAAAAATCTAAATCTAGTTTTCTAATTTAGAAAAAATGTTATAGCTGAACCAAATAGGGTCTTTACTTTTGCGCCACCCAGTATATTAGAAAGCTGCTGCAAGCATCTGGTGCTGGTGTATGACAAGTCATGTGGTCCCTTTTATTTTGAGTGAGATCTGATGAGTAGTATTTGAGTTCTCCCTAATAATGTGTATTCCATTAAAAGTCGGTTGTATTGTTAAAAGTATACTTTATAATTTTCAGGTCATAGGCCGGGGTGCGTTCGGAGAAGTTAGATTGGTGCAGAAGAAGGATACCGGTCACGTGTACGCTATGAAAATACTCAGAAAGGCAGATATGCTTGAAAAAGAACAGGTAAGGCGCACTAGACAGTGAAAACCACGATTACAACACTGGGAATAAATATAAAATAGCGGTGCCAGGTTTTAAACTAGCGAAGATAAATAAAAGGTCCTTTTGAGGTAATTGTGTGCGGTTTTATAATAAAGTTCCCAAACATATTACAATGCTCACAGAAGGAAGATTCAAACATTTTGATTAAGAAATCCTACTACACGGTTTGTGATTACTTTAACGACAAAAATGCTTGGAAAATTTTGCCTCTGCCAAGCTATCACCTGTCACCTACGTAATTTGAAACAATTATTATAATAATTGTATTAGGTATATTGTTTTCAACACCCTTGCTCGTAAAGTGAGCTTTATTATATCGTCTTTAGGGCCATACACGGAACTATAACACCCTCGTGCATAATAATATTATACACTAGTGCGTACTTGATACAATTATCGTAATAAATTGTTTTGAATTTGTACAATGTAGAATATTTCAATGTTAAAATTTGTAATTGACCTTCACAAGAGCGTCGTAGACGCCTAAAATGAATAAATGAATTTGAATTGAATTTGAATTTAGACTGAAAGGAATTCGCTAGTTAGTTCGTATAATAGGCAGTATAGTCGTAATCAATAGTAGATTGCGCAACGACTCAATTAAACAAGTAGTTTTGCTTAGACTAGCATATATTGCATACATATATTTAATAATAAAATAAATGATTATGTTTACATTTTACAAGTCATATTTAAGTCGAGGCTAAAATGGGTTATGTGCACGATCTACACACTCAGCTTTTACATTTTAATTGCGCAGAAATAAAAAAAAAGTGATGATGAAAACAATACAATATCTCTTTAATATAAATTGATATATTTGATTTCTAGGTCTGTAATAATACCCTGATCTATGTTTACTCTTATTATTAATGACCCAGACAAACCTCCTACATGAAATATATCATAAACTGAACATCTTAGATTGTATTTTACATATTATTGGAGCACATTTTTTTATTTTTTTTTATATGCCCTGGGCGTGATCTTAAATAACCATTCTATGAGGGCATAAGTGTATATATACCCCCAATTCACCAGATGTTTATTAAGTGGTCGTAGCGAAGTCCTCCTTAGGCGTTCTTAACCTGAGCGGCTAAGGAAATCAGCTTAGTTAAGCAAGTCCGCTGCGGTCAGAACTGGGATGGGTGACCGCTAATGACATTACTGCTGAGCGCTTCTGTGCTTCAGAGGGCACGTTAAGCCAACGGTCCCGTTTGTTATCTTAGTATGGCAGTCGTTGTAGCATGGGGAAGGCCGTTTTGCGAATGCTCGTCTGACTAGCTTCCACCCTCAGGTAGAAAATCCGGCAGCTCTCCTTGAGAGCCAGTAGTTATAGGTTAGCCTGAACAACATCTTCGACCACATCATCACTTACTATCAGGTGGGATAGTGGTCAAAGGCTAGCCTATCAGCTTTAATTAAATACTAAGAATAATTATGTAAAGTTCACGTACAGTTACTGCTTTGATTTCGGACTCATCGAGGTCACAGTTAACGAAACATGCACAAGCTTCTGAATTCAATTGGATTTTTTAGTTGACTTGGTGCTTAGAATCCCTATATAATTTTGCACCGCATAGTACACATTTTAAACCACGCACGCTGCGGTAAGGTTTTCGTTCTGCTGTTTTTGAGCTTGACTACATTTCTTTAGATTAGGGTGGATTTACTTAACCTTGTTGATCAGTTAGGAACGACTAGGCAAGCTTCGCTACGATCGCTTCTAAGAGTATAGTGGTATTCTCATCAACCATCAGCCACCTAATGCATTTTATCAAATCGTTTCCAGGTGGCTCACGTCCGTGCCGAGCGTGATATCCTGGTGGAAGCTGACCACCAATGGGTGGTGAAGATGTACTACAGCTTCCAGGATCCCATGAACCTGTACCTCATCATGGAGTTCCTACCCGGTGGAGATATGATGACGCTTCTCATGAAGAAAGACACGCTCAGCGAGGAATGCGCGCAGTTCTACGTGGCGGAAACGGCTCTCGCTATTGACAGTATACACAAGCTCGGTTTTATACATAGGTGAGTTTATTTCCCCTGTGGGGTAACAGGCCCGAATACCTCTATGCTGCCTATGTGAGACGTAAGAGGTAATGAAGGCAGAGTAGGAAGAATAGGTACCAACTAAAAGTTAAATGGAAGTCGTTGCAATTCTGCACGTTAAACATAACACTTGTATTCGTGAATAATTTTCCTCCCGCTTGCTGCATAAATGATTTGGCTGCGACCGTATTTAAACATCGAAACCTTTCTGTGCTGGAGAGGTAAGAAAAGATTCTTTTGTAGCAGTCCGGTGTCGGAACCGTGAACGCTAGATAGGCAATGGTCTCGCTTACTATTACATACAAAACATGTCTAGTGAAACGTGGGTGTTTATTTTACCTTTTGGTTAAACATTCTAAACACCTGACGTGCATCCAACGGTGGTTTTTTTATGCCTGATAGGTTAGTCTTTGATTGACCACTGTCTCACCTGATGGAAAGTTTTGTGGTCGAAGATGTTGTTCAGGCTAACCTAGAATTACTGCTCCCAAACTAAGTTTACACTGACTATAACGTCCACTTTTGAACAAACGCCTTCGCCATCCGGAGGGGACGGTGGTTGCCAAGCGTCAATTATGGCAAAGCCTTTCTTATAGGATGGCAAAAGTCACCTATCCAGTTATTACAGTAAGTTAATAGAGGTGGGTAGTGTCGCAAACGAGAGCTAATGTTTCTAGGTATCTTGTCTTCTAATTCGTTACTGTGCCAGTAGTTATATATTCTCTACGCTCGTGATTTAATCCTAAACTAATTCGATGGGTCAGAATTGAAATCTGGCGCTTGGAACAAACCACAATTATTTTCACTTATTCTCTCGATTCTTTATTTTAACAGCGACGCCGCCCGGCTTCGCTCTGGTGCAATACTGATACTAAATAATCAGTACTAATATTATAAATGCGAAAGTAACTCTGTCTGTCTGTCTGTTACGCTTTCACGCCAAAACTACTGGACCGATTTGGTATGGAAATAGTTTGAGACCCGGGAAAAAGCATAGGATAGTTTTTATTCAACTGCGCAAAAAGAGGTTAATGTTTTTGCGCGATAACCGATATACGCGCGGGCGGAGCCGCACCCGGAAAGCTAGTCTGTAATATCTTTGAAAATATTAATTTAAATAACATATTGTAAAGGACTTTATTGATCTATATTAAGCCTGCACCGAGGCAGCGATACGTAATTGTGGTTCGTTTGATCCCTCGCCGTATCTTTATTTCTTAATTTTGAGATATGTATTTAATATAATATATTATATTTAAGGATTTATTCTATAAATCATACACTTTGGAAACACGATTACTTAAAATTTTCTCGATAGAAAATAAATCCAGAGTTACATCTAAAAACGAAATAAACCCTTAGTACTGCGTAAATATATAACGGAGAGTCGTTTTTGTATTTGAAAAATAAAAAAACAACATGCTTTCTATAACGTATACACGTTACATTTTTCAAATAGGTATTTGTTTTTATTATACAAAGGAAATATGGACTCGAATTCGCGCAAGTTCCGCCCATTTTAGTCAGAGCCGCGATGCTTTGTCCCTATCCGCTTTTGTAATTCTTCGGCCGTCGGACGGGGACGGATGCTGTTGGCGTGCCTTACTTACGCACACATACGCGGCGCGCCTAAAAAGCTCGGTGCGCCCTTAAATGCACAATGTATTTAAGGTACTTAATTTGATAAGGATTGATGCTGTATTGCATCCTTTTTTTTCTGTGGTATTGCTTAAAATCGCTTTGTAAATAAGCCACTATTTCTCGATAAAAAATTATTATTGTGTGTTATTCCTAAGAGATATACATATACCATAACAAACTTTTTTGTAGCCCTTTTTAAGGTGTACAATAATGTAGTACATTATTTTGATCTATCTCGTAGGGTTCATCCAGCGTTTGCAATGTGAGCGCAAAAAATGTGTTAATTTACGACACCACATAAGAAACTACTAAAATTATCAGTGTTTTTCTATTAAATTATGCATATATTATACATATAAACCTTCCCCTTGAATCACTATCTATTAAACTCGAATCAAAATCCGTTGCGTAGTTTTAAAGATCTAAGATAGATAGAATAGATAGATAGATAAACTCTTTATTGAACACCTTAAACTATACCAAAATTAAAAATATTTAGCTTATAATAGTGAACAATAGGCGGCCTTATCACTCAAAGCGATCTCTTCCAGACAACCTTTGGAGAGGAGCAAGTTTTGAAAAGGGATGGCGGTGTACAATATAGATAATTAATGTATTCTTACATAATATATACATATACATACAAAAATACATACATATATACAAATACAGTACATAAATATGATGTTTACACGTATGGAGCTTATTGCTAGCACGACAGGTAAAAAGCTTTAACTTTGTCTTTCAAAACATTTAAGGACGGAGCTCGTTTGGTATCAAGTGGCAATGCATTCCAGAGTCTGACGGCTTCGACCGAAAACGAACGGTCATAAGCATACATAAGGACAGACAGACAGCGGAAAGTGACTTTATTTTATACTATGTAGTGATGTTTGGTCCATCTAACAATCCTTCTTTCTAATCTTCCAGAGACATAAAGCCGGACAACTTGCTTCTCGACGCGCGCGGTCACATTAAACTGAGCGACTTCGGTCTATGCACGGGGTTGAAGAAAAGCCACCGCACTGACTTCTATAGAGACTTGTCTCGCGCCACGCCTTCCGATTTTAGTAAGTATTAAATCTCACTCGATACTTGCTGTAGATAATGACTTAATGTATTACTAGGCATTTTGCGAATGCAAGTAAAGCTACCACCTGTATATAGGAAACCTGTCGCCAAGTACCTAACGATGTTTTGAGGGTGTCGCTTTTTAGAGTGCCCCCGGTAGTTGCCGCGTGGGGTGCCGGGTATAATGTCACTTCCCCATTTCTAACTATAATTGGCGACTAAAGGTAAAATACCGGAAGGGGGCAGCAGCGCCTTTTGTGGAACTGATATTTTAAATTGCGATCCTCAAGGCGCCTGCCAAGCGTGGGGATTATGGTTAATCCCCCTGATAAACCCTTCGTCTTTACGGTCAAAAGACGCTCAGTGCGTAGAATTTATTCGATTTAGAATGGTTTTGTTCGAATGTAATGTCTTTTCGATAAATTAGAATTAATTATTCGTTATTATTCGAAATCGCTCATCGCTACTGTTCAGTATAGTGATAGAGATAAAGTCGAAAATGGTTTGAAATCAAATTTGCCTGCTTCTGCCACTTCCGTGTGAATTGAGCCTTAATTACTGTTCTATGGCAAAGCATATCTTCCATTCTTCTAATATTACTTGTAGTGTCGTAGTGTATGCTTTACGCTTTTATACAAACATGTAGTTTGGTCGTACCTGATCCATGTAGATACCAAATCACAGCATAGTGCCCGTGGGGTGCCGGGCTAGATTATCACCTACACATCTCTATCCGGGGGTGTCGTAAGAAGCGACTAAGGGTAACACACCAGAAGGTGGACAGCGGCGCTTTCCGTGGAACTGATATCTCAAACTGCGATCCCCAAGACGTCTGCCAAGTGTGGGGAATATGGCAAACCCCCTATAATGGGGGAGGCTGAGTTCAGCAGTAGACAATCCGGCTGATACAGTACATAGTATTAAACAAAGTCGCTTCACACTTATTGTCCGTATGTGTGCTTAGATCTTTAAAACTTTGCAACGGATTTGGATTTTTAACTAATACAAGTAACAAGTGCGATTACTTTTCTACCAAACGATGCTGTAGACTGAAGGTCCCGCGCGCATGCTCTGCTGTAGATATAAAGCTGTCGCGGTGTTTGGAAATTATTTCATAGAAATACATACATATAAAACAGTAGTAGAAGCGGCATCACTTGCAGCTTGCAGTTGCAGCCGGCAGCGTCATTTAAATTAGAATCTTTATTGTGTAACTAGAATTGTAATGGAGATCGACTTTTGCAAGGTGGGTAGGGCATTTTGCGAATGCCCGCTTTGCTACCTCAAGTAGAAAATCTGTCGCCAAGCCACACGGTGTGTTCCGACAGCTGTCTTTGAGAGCCTAAGTAATTCTAGGTTAGCCTGAACAACATCTTCGACCACATCATCACTTACCATCAGGTGAGATAGTGGTCAAAGGCAAACCTAACAGGCATAAAAAAATAATCTTTTAAAACGAAGGTCATTTTAAAGTTCCAATTTCAAAATCAAATTTATTATTTTGGATTGTTTGCCACAGAGTTTCCACCTTAAGTAGATATCATCATAGGTCGTACATCCACATTCACCCACACTGCCTGCACACTGCATCCATGCAATAAAACCACCGTAGTTGTTAAACATCTTCTTTTAATGGTTAGTAGGTTTCTTTTCTTTCCCAGTTTCGACGTCGTCGTCCGCGATGGACAGCAAAAGACGCGCTGAATCTTGGAAGCGGAACCGACGCGCTTTGGCATATTCCACGGTTGGCACCCCTGATTACATCGCTCCTGAGGTATTCCTGCAGACCGGATATGGACCTCAAGCTGACTGGTGGAGTCTTGGAGTTATAATGTGAGAGCTCAATTAAATATTCACTATTAATATTTAGGGAGTTCTTATCCTCCATACACTGAAGCGCCCCCCCCCCCCCATCTCTGTCCCGTGGGTGTCGTAAGGGTAACATACCAGAAGGTGGGCAGCAGCACTTTCTGAGAAACTGATATCTCATACTGCGTTCCCCAAGACGCCTGCCAAGCGTGGGGATTATGGCAAACCTCCCCAAAATGGAGGAGGCTGTGGTCAGTAATGGATAATCCGGCTTATACAGTATACACTGAAATGGCAGGGACCGTTTGCATAAGTCTCGCGGCCCGTCGCCGTCAGTACTTTCATCCTATATTATACATTATAGCGATTGAGACAAAGTCGAAAATGGTATGACAGTAAAAATGATCTGATGCTCTTAAAGGCAACGCACACGTAACACTTCGGCGTTGAGAGTGTTGTTGAGTTCGGTGGGTCAGTGTGCGCCAATCTTTAAGGTAAAGTGCATCACATCATTACAGGCGTCTAATACTGCCTCGTGGATGTCTGTATGAAAACACTGCTTTCTAATCTTGAGGTCCAAGGTTCAATTCCTGGGTCGGACAATTGTAGGGATTCTTAGACAAAGAAAAAAAATCATTTTATTTTTGTATGCAATGGTGGTGTTTCCAAGATTGCTTCACATCAACACAAGAAACATCACCATTGCCGATGGCCGAACGATACTTAATATGGACTGCCGTGCCGCAGATTCGTGGTTCGATTCCCACCGCTGACTTGAGCTTCACCGCATGGTGGGAGGGCATTTTGTGAGTGCCCGCCTGGCTAGCTACCACCCTCAAGTAGAAAATCTGTCGCCAAGAACCTAACAGTGTGTTCCGGTAGCAGTCCTTGGAACCAGCAAAATTACAGGCATATGAGACTTAACAAATATGTCTCAGTATAACGAGCGCAGTACAAGTCATCACTTGTGACAAAATACAACTGTTATGAGCTGAGGTTAGTCCACTTAACATCAAGTGGGCCTCGTGCTTGTTCCGTCACAATAACATAAAAAATAAATAAGTAAATAAAAAAAACTGTTTACCAGTCCGGAGCCATGCAAACTGTACCCGATAGTAGCTACTCTTGAACAAAAGCCTCTCCCATTAGGGTGTTATGTAATTTTCCCCACGATTGGCAGGTGTCTTGGGGATCGCAGTGGATGATGCCAGTTCTTCAGCAGAAGTTGCTGCCCACTTTATGGTATTTTTCCCTTCGTCACCTCCAACGACTCCCACAGGGAAGCGGAAAGTCCGATTCTAACCCAGCACCTTACTATGGGTAATGAGATGTTGTCCCTTCGGGTTATAAAGCTGATAATTTTTTTCTTATGTTTCACGATTATAGTTTTGATGGATTTTCTTGATTTAACGCTTATGAACCTTGAGCTTATAGACAGATTTAGCAAACAAAAACTAAATATTTCAAGAATAAAATAAATAGAATAAATCCTTTGGCATCCGTGATAATGAAAACAATACAATTTCATTCATAAATGGACTATATCGTCCACGCGGATGACAATGGGATACTATTAAGTTGCGGTATAGTTCCTCATTATATACATAGAAACTGGTTGATTTATATAATTACAACACGTTTGTATATTTCTAAGGGAGATAATATAAATCATAAAAAGTTTCAAATACTTTAACATATGACCTATCCTGTAGATCACATTCTGGTGGTTTATTTATAGTTTTAATATTTGAAAAGCTTGTATAAAAGTTTGCTTAGCTGCGGTCATGCTTTTCGATGGGTGGCATTACAACTGAGCGTGCACGTGCTTCAGAGGGCACGTTAAGTTGTCGCCTGGTTTTTGTCTTAGTATGGTAGTCGTTATAACTGCATTTGCGAATGTCCACCTGGCTAGCTACCACCTTCAAGTAGAAAATCGCCAAGCACCCAACGGTGTGTTCTAGCGACTGTCCTTGAGAGATAGTAATTCTAAATTAGCCTGAAGAACATCTTCAACCTCATACCATCAGGTGACATATACCTGATAAATGCTGATGTATACCTGATATATACTATATTGATTAAAGTCTCCCAAAACCAATAAGTTGTAGATTAACCTTGATAGGTTAAGTTTTTTTTCGGCGGTATGCCTTCATTTAGTTAAGATAGTAATATATAAATTGAATGCTTCATATAAAACATGCTGTGCTACCCGTGGGGTGCCGATCTAGAATGTCACCCCCATCTCAACCCGTGGGTGTCGTAAGAAGCGACTAAGGATAACACACCAGAAGGTGGACAGCAGCGCTCTCTGAGAAACTGATCCCTTAAGACGCCTGCCAAGCGTTGGGATTATGGCAAAGCCCCTCATAATGGGGGAGGCTGTGTTCAGCAGTGGACAATCCGGCTAATACAGTACACATAATATAGTAATATATAAATTTAATGCTTAAATCAAAAACATGCTGTGCAGGTAGTACATTATCATGATTTTTCGTCTGGTGCTGTGCTTAATATAGTTATTTTTTTTTTTTTGTATTAAGCCGCTTGCGAAGTTTATAATATAAGCAATGTATATAAGTTATCTATGCTGGCAGATCTATATAGCGATATAAGAGTTGAATAAATTTTTATTGCATAATAAATGTTAGACTTATGTCTTTCATAAAGCTTTTGGTTCGCTATTGCCATTTCTATTCAAATTCTTTATTAATTAAATATATTGCCTAAATTGATGTAATGTATATTATTAACGGAGTCTCTGCGCGATAACATCTGGAACGAAGATTTTCGCCGAAGTATCAAAGTCATAACCAGTGGCAATGGGCGGGCCACATTGCTTGCTGAACTGATAAACCGTTGGGGAAGAAAGGTTCTCGAGTGGTTACCACACTACACCGGAAGACGTACAGTTGGTAGGCTCCCCACTAGGTGGACTGACGACATCGCTAAAGTCGCGGCTAGCCAATACTTACAAGCAGCTATTAGCTGTTTTTTTGTGGTGTTCTATGGGGGAGGTATTAGTTCAGCAGTGGACGTGTTCCGGCTGATGATGATGATATCTTATTCTGCGTTATCAATTATCGTTCATCAGTTGCATATGTATCAAATAGTATATGTATTATATATATATATATATATATATACTATGATTAAACCCACATCATGTCGGTGCATGGCTCACTAACGCTGTGAAGTGTGCTCTTTAAGCTTTATGCCAGTCCAACTGTCATAAGCGGGTACAAAAATGTACACCTCAATGAGACCATTGAGATTAGTATCGGACCTTGTTTGGAAGTCATTGCTGTCAGATATAGTCAGATTGCAATGATAGTCAAGATTTATTAGGCTGCCTGAAAGCGGCAGCCTAATAAATCTTGACTATCATTGCATAGTCGTAGGGCAGTTTTTGGATGCCCGCCTGGCTAGCACCACTCTCAAGTAGAAAATCTGTCGCCACGCAAATAAGATTCTATCGTTTCATTCCATAACGTCCACTTCCTAATTAATAGTTCTAGGTTAAGCCTGTTAACACCTTCGACCACATCATCACCTATCTTCGGGTGAGACTGTGGTCAAAGGATTACCTATTAGCAATAAAAAAAAAACAAATTGACCGCTGCCTATAGTTTCTACTCCCCAATGTCTACTTCAATATTCCATATCGTTAGGCTTGCGGATGTGTTTACTGAAATTGTTAAAATAGCAATAGCGAAAATTCATCCGCCAAAGCGAATATGGAACGTCGACGAGAATATGAGAGAATAGCACTGCAAAATTTGTTTCACACGAATTTATAATCGCGATTTCATTACCGTTGCCTATATTGCAATCCTGCGCATTCTGATATATATAAAATGTCTAATAATTTGATTGTCTTCAAGTGATTTCTAGATGAGATATGTACGCTGCGAGTTTTGAGTGGTGTGTAATGAAAAAGCTGTATTTTCCAGGTATGAAATGCTGATCGGCTACCCGCCGTTTTGCTCTGAGTCGCCGCAAGAGACTTATCGCAAGGTGATGTCGTGGCGCGAGTCCCTCACCTTCCCCCCGGAGATACCCATCAGCGAGGAGGCGCGGGAGACAATCATGCGCTTCTGTTCGGAACCAGATCGCAGGTAACACACACACCAATGTTATATTCACCTCTGCAGCTCTAATATGCATATACCTTGACATTATTTGTTTATTTTGACTTATTATATTATTTTGACATTTGATTGTATTTTGATTGTTTTTCTATATTAATTATTTGATTATCTTTACATTATTTTCCGATTTCATATTAATTTGATTGATTTCATAGAAATGTATTTAATTTTTTCTGTGTGATAATTTGTAATTGTATTATTTGTACGTTTTTTTATCACAATAAACAAATTTGAATTTGAATTGAATGTAATACTGAAGAAAAACAGTGAGCAGATTGCTGCCAGATTGAGATAGTCATTTGAATTTAGAATATCACGATAACCATAAAACCTAAACTAAGACAAGTTCGAAAACGCTTATAATTTGAAAATCATGTCCTTATTTTTTTTATTCCATATTCATAATTGAAATTATTGTATAATGGAAACAGGAAAAAAAAATATAGAACGCTATCAAAGTTTATCACATATATCGTTATGTTTAGTTTTATCAATCTTAAATACCGAATTTGAATATCACGTTTGCCTTTTGAAAAAGTAGTGGGAATCATAGTTTGGGTAGTTTGAGCACATATGGCTGACCCATATGTGCTCAAACTACCCAAACTATGATTCCAGTGACGACGACAGGAATTATGTACCACAGTATATAAGTGTCGTATGTATTACTGTATCAGCCGGATTGTCCACTGCTGAACACAGCCTTCCCCATTATCAGGGGATTTGCCGTAATCCTCACGCTTGGCAGGCGTCTTGGGGGATCACAGTTTAAGATGGCAGTACCACAAAAGGCGTTGCTGCCCACCATCCAGTATTTTACCTTTAGTCGCCTCTTATGACACCCGCAGGTAGCAATGGAGGGGGGTGACATTCTATCCCGCACCCACGGGCAATTCCCCTTATAAGAGATAACACATTAATTTAAACCACAATTGAACGTGACGGGGTAAACCGATTCTGAAAATTCTTTTTTTATTTGAAAGCTGCTGTTTGTCGTTGGGTCCAATATAATTTTCATCATAATCGGACAAGCCGTTTTTACATTACACTCCAATAACTGAAAAATATCTTCCTATCTTGATAATGTAGTCGTTGACAATGAATGACAACCATTCCCGTTAGTAGCAAGGGTCACTAAAAAGAGTGATAATATTTTTTTACCAAAAAATGGAACCGACTTCAAAATTCAAAAGTGTGAATTAACTTGTCGAATTTGGTACCATGCGCACAATATTATGATAATAGGTTATCATAATATCATGGTACCGACTTCAACAAGTTATTTTAAGTTATAACACTTGAGAGCTGAAGTCGTTCCATTTTTTGGTTAAACATTTTTTGGTATTTTTCGGCACTTTGGGTTACATTATCGATTTTTTCATACGGATCCCTAACTTTTTTTTAAATCTATAGCCTGTGTTCATTAGAGATAATGCATGGGTTCTCATGGTGAAAGAATGTTTCAAATCTGTCCAGTAGTTTCCGAGCCTATTCAATGCAACATGGTACATTAGAACTGTCGACCTCCATCGAGACCTGAAATGTTGTGGATATAATAAAAAAGCGTGCAGAAGCTCACGAACATAGACTTCACCACCAAGTGAATGTTGAGGCAATCCAGCTCCTTGACAACACAGACATAGTGAGAAGGTTAAAAAGGACAAAACCTTTTGAGTTAGTGTAGTTGAGTGACAGTGATATAAGTAGTGAAGTGATTGCTACGTATAAAGAACACAAGAACACATAGTGTCTTCCCCTTAATAGAGACAATAAGATAGGTGTTAATGGACACATTCTTAACTCTACTCTATTTAGCAGTTTTAGTCAAGCTAAAATAACTCATAAGTCCGTATTGTTGGCTAGATTGTAATATAATAACGTTCCAAGTATATAATAAAAATAGTAGTTTATGCAACTGTCATATATAGGGTATTAAAAATCAGTGTAGTTTTTTAAAACGAGCCGCTGGCGAGTTTCAAAATAAGATTACACGAGTGTTTTAATACCTAATTATATGCAGTGGCATACACTACTTTATTTAATCTCATAGCTATAGGTAGCTACATTAAATAAAATGCAATATAAAAACCAGCACGTTGCGCGCGCAGCGCGCTCTCCACAGATAATGTGTACTTAAATACAACCTCCTTGGTCGGGACACATTAATAAAAAAAATGTTACAAGCATTGTTTTGTTAGGAGAATATGTAATGCTTTAATTTATTTTTTTAATTTTATTAAAGACGTATATGTAAATAAAATATGCCAAAAAAAGTCTGTATTCAATTTCTTGATTAGAATATTACCGAATGAGATTATATGAAATATATTAATATAGATTAGTAATTGTTTTTGAAACAAAATACTTTAATCTCGAGATGGAATAACTAGCTTTTACGCAAGGGGCGTCTATACAGGTGGAATGACATTATAATTTTTTGCTCAAATATAATTATTTTAACTGTACTGGGGAACAGCGTGACGATCTACGATACATTATTTATTCTTAGGCGACTATAAACCAAAGATTTGTCCGGAAAAATGCTTTCACAAATACTCTTAGTACTCGTATATAGCCACACTTCTATATTTTTTAATATTATTTGAAGCTCTGTGGCATAATAATAGCAAATTTCACATAATACAAATGTGACGGTGTTTAAAATATATGCTGAAAACTAATCAATTTGTATTTCTAGTTGATATATTTAATTATGTACAGATTGGGATCAGCGCGAGGCATCGAAGATGTAAAGTCTGTGCAATTCTTCCGCGGCGTGGACTGGAGTCACGTGCGCGAACGTCCCGCCGCCATCTCTGTTGAAGTCCGTTCCATAGACGACACATCGAACTTCGATGACTTCCCCGACGTCAAACTAGAAATACGTAAGTACAAACATCCGAAGCGATGAAACACGCTCTCGTAGCGTCAATAGCGCTCAGAATTTTGATGGTGAGAATGAGCCAGTTTGTTTTTGCTGTGGTATTTTAAACTCTATTATACATAACTTATACGAAAGAGTAGAGTAGTTTTATAACAAAAATAAATGGGTTATGTGCGAGTGGGATTCTTGCTAAAAATCCCGAACTAAATCTGCACTTTATTGGTAGGATATTTTTCACATTGCTATTGCCCCCTCAAATCAATAAAAAGAATATCTGTAGCCAAGTTGTTTCAAACCATTACCTCAATTGGAAAAAAACGCATATAGAGATGAGAAATGTTGTACTCTAAAAATGTGTTATAGTTATTCAATTAGTTTTCAGATAGAATAGGCAGAAATAATATAGACAGATAAAGGCATTCTGAAGTTATGATGCCATGAGACGTCCCGCCCGTCTATTACTGATGCATTGTCTTCCACCTCGTTCTGCTTGTACTAAACTGCGCTCATCACTCTGAGCCGTTAGTTCCTGTGTTTCGATCGCCCAGTAATTTCGCTAGCTACAGTGGCCTTCAGGCCTAAACACAGTAATGTTTGCGAACTACTGCTGCAAGGCATAGTATCTGACTGAGACAAACTCTTGTTGAATGTACCTTCCTATGATTATTTTATTCCTGGTGAGCCATTCGTTGACCAACCAGTATATCACCTGTTATCCAGTTATTGTGTGATCGAAGTACGCAAACCAAGACCCTAGGATTTATCTCTCGGGTCTCAAGAACAGCTGCCGGAAAAGCGTTAGATGCTTAGTGACAGATTTTATATTCTGCGGTCGGAGCTAACTTGGCATTCGTAAAATGGACCTCTGGCGTAGAACTACCTATTAAGTGTGACAACACAAGGTCTAAAAATAATTTTAATGTATTAAATCGATACTTTGAAAAACTTAAAAATTATGCATTTTATCTCTTCTCTCTCAAAAATAACACAACGTTTTGTTTTGATTTTTACGCCTAAAATAACTAAGATCTTATCTAGTCGAATAAAAGCCAGAACTCGATTTGTAAAACTTTTTTTAATAGGTTTATTTAGGTTTAAAGAAATTTATTCTCAATAAGACACACATAGAGTCACTTACTTGAGAACTAAACTATTCGTAGATATATGTACATTCGCCATTTCATTCTTAATAAATAAATATTATAATATAAATTGTAATTTATAATACATATTACATAGGTACCTACTACCCTCACACATTTCATTTATTGATCATTGAAATCATTGTAACAGCTTGATGTCAGATATAATATAGTCATATAGTATTTCCCAAAGTTAGCCCTATATCACTTTTTACGTTTTATTCAAAAGTATACAAAGATTAACAGTACATGTTGATACAATTTGTTAGACAATAGTAACAAGAACAATCAAATAAAATAAGTTTTTCGTTATAACTTAATAGATTTTAAATTATTACGTATATATTTACGACTAAACTAATATTTTTCTTGTCGCTTACGTCGTTTACTTTCGATCACAAATTGATCAACACCCAAGGCGTCAATATTATGTCTATCTCTTTTCGCAATACTTCATAATTAGCGCTATCCCTTTCTTGCTGGCTCGGCGCAATCTCTTGACTAATCTGTAACTAGTTATGTGAACCCTCGCCTTAAGGAACTCCTTTTCATTGGAATAGTGTGTAAAAAAACTTCAAATCATTCTATTTGGGTATAATCAAATATTTTTTGTATTTACAGCTGCAGCTCCGATATCACAAGATGGCGAAGTTGCTTACAAAGATTGGGTGTTCATCAACTATACTTTCAAACGATTCGAGGGTCTTACGCAGCGCGGCACGCCCACCAAGAAGTGAACTCCATGCACCTTACCCACGGGTGCATTTACAGGTCACGAGTCACTGGTTGCTTTGCCTTTTGTGTTCTCATAATATCGCTCGTTTTAGCATCGAGTTAATCAACTTACTCGATTATTTGTAAATTACTAATTGTTTTTATTTTATTCAAGTTTAATTTTACGTTACTCAGAACAAGTTTATATCGAAGCAATAGGTAGGCGGAACGCTTAAACGTAGATGTATAAAATCGCTTTGATTATTGTATTTCTTTAATATTTTCACTAGACAAGGATGGATTGACAAAAAGTATTCTTTATTTTGACTGACATGATATATGGCACAAGGAAATATTTTTCTATGAATTTCATCATCAAAACAACGGTCTATATGTATACTGTATGTCTTTGAGACATATATAATACCAGATTATTTTTATAGTTTTCTTGCTTGCACATATCTTGTTATGTTATTAATATTATGATTAGGAATTCTTTTCAAAATGCAAATCTTATAACTAAATGATATTTGAGTAGCAAACTGAAATATCACATTTAATTAGTTTATCTCTTTTATCTTTGTTTTTACTAGGAAAAAATATACAGACCTCTAATATTGACGAAACATAAATTCACAGAAACGTATAATGGATTTTGATTATTTAATTTAACATTATTTATTTATTATTTTGTGACTTTTGCAGGTCCTATAACTTGTCTTTACCTTTTCAATCATCAGATAAAAATATCGAAAAGAAAAAATAATAATCGACTAAATTTAAAACATTATCAGTTATTGTAATACTGTTATTGTTTACATTTATTCCGTAAATAGTATCTGACTGATGATTGATAAACCTGACCTAAGTTGTGTTGTAATATCTGACTTGATATGAGAATATAATGCATTTGTATGCGAACATAAACGACGGATAATGATTTGGCATATTTTAAAGCGGACTGTGATAATTAAATATTATTTAAATTTTGAGAACATTATCTATATGCGAATTCCGGGGCTTATTGACTACGCGTATTCTAACGTTTTATTTGCGTTACCATAATGACGAACCGCCGTGGGTGTGTCCAATAACTCAACTATAACAATTATATTGGTATTAAATTAATAGTCAACGATGACGGTATGTTCGCCTATGCCGAGGAATCTCACCCGTCAATACATGACGATGTAGTTGAAACTGCTGATCAGGCTTCAGTATTAGCATAAGTTCTGCGTGTTGACGGTCCTGTATCGGCCCTGTGGCTAAAATTCATTTGATTTGAATTAAATTGTACTCATCTGAAGTAGTGACATAGATTCAACTAACTATAAACTAGTTAGACGTAACTATATGAAATCGTCCAACCTTACAAAACAGGCGGGTTATCTTATTTTTCTCGCAGTGTTCAATATTTCAAATTGTATTTCATTTTACTACGAGCAAATGTGACGTATCTAGAAACATTATATTATTTTATACACCATACTCCTTTCATAGTGTCCGGAGTTATATCAGATAACACGAGTACATATTTAGGCGTCGTTTTCTTCAGCGGTGTACCGATATGTGCAGACAAGTGGCTCCATAATCTTTTGGGTTTTAATTTTGATGGTATTATACAGTGGTATAAAACAGTTTTTTATCATATATGCTGTCAAAGGTTTGATTTCCTTGTGCCGCACTTTTCTTTCTATTGAAGCAATAATGAAATGTGTTCTCTCTGTTAATTATTGTAATTTTTTGTGGATGTTGTCATTGTATTTTATCATTGTGTTATTTGGCATCGTTTACATACGCCTTGCACACCACTTAATGACTACTATTTAAAGCTAAATGTATTAAAACACAATTCTTTGTATCTAATTACCCGAGACGAGCAATTCTTGTGTATATATATATATATAAATATCTCACCATCGGAACGGCTCTACGATTTCGATCAAATTTTGTGTGTACATAAGGTTTTGCTTTGCCGTCTTTTCGGAAACCTCAATTTTACACAAAATTATTTTTTATTTTGAATTAATAGTACCTTTTCCTACAATTGAATATAATTAGGGCTATCTCGTAAACTTTTGGGGTACTTGCATTGTTGTTTGATGGTAGCCTACTGGTGCCAAAAAAACTTTGTAAGATGACGCCATGAAATGTCCGTTGCCCTTAATAGCCATTATATAAGTTGGATACTATGACATTTAATTTCTATTTTGATGTGTTTGTATCTATGACAATATGTGCATTCTAATTTTATTTATACTTGTTTGACCTATTCGCTTGTGGCCCCTGTAGCTTGAATTACTTCCACAATGCGACATACTATCATTCATATTTTCTATAATTTATGCCATTATATTTTATTTTTAAAGCACTGATAGCCCAATTGTATTATCTATGGATTCACATGCAGAGAGTAAATGGTTAGAATCTTGCCGCGCCCTTTAGCTTCAAAGCCAAGGTATAGCTAGGGAGTTTAGCGAATGCTCGCCTCGCTAGCTAACATCTTCAAGTAGAAAATGTGTCTTTCAGAAGTATATGTGCCAAGAGTATATCTGTTCAAGACAGCTACTGAAACATATTGGCGATAGATCTACTCGAGGTTAGTGGCTGGCCATACGATCATTTATAAAATGAACTACCCACATACCAAATTTCCTGCCACCTTCTCGAAGGGCTAGTTAATTTATTTATCATTTATATTGTTTATTGGTTATGTACATCACTTTCTTGTTCTTCAACTACTTTATACCATCCATTGGTTCACCACCAGTACGATCAATTTGTTTATGTATTTTATTTCATAGTACATTCATATATAGATTGTTCACATTACATTGAACCTTTGCTATTTATTAAGTCTTTGAGATCATGATATGTGCATTCACTATAGTTTTTGATCTATATGAAGGGTAATTAAAATTATAGTCGCTCATAATGTTCATAATATAAAAAGGCAAATTTAATTTATGTATTAATTAAATACGCCTTCTTAATTACTATTGCGCTAATTTAAAGAATTTTTAGTTCTTTGTTTCTCACTTGATAATACAATAGATGTATATAATAAGCCTTCTAGATACATATTATATATCTGAAGGCTCGACGGCATCGGTCTACACATATGAAAACATTTTATTTTAATGTTGATTAGTAACTTGTCCTTCTTTGCAGTACATTAATACTCATTAACAGAATATATAATATTCTTAAAACACTATACTATGATGTACAAATATTTTTTTTTTTGTGTGCGTAAAATTTATTTTAATTCAAGTCTATATATAATTATTTTACTATACGAAGATTCTGCCGTGTCTGACTGGTTTCTTTTTATTTATTAAATTAGGTATAATGATGTAATAATTGAATTCTTATATATCGAAAAGTATTTGGTCTTTAATTTATGAAATTAATATCTCTACAGCTGCTCTAATCAATCACAATAGAATTCCGTCCAAAATTACTTTAATGTAACAACTTCAACTGTGAAATATATGTATCTATAAACCATCCAACAAATCTTATGAAAGATGAACTTAGTAAATATAATTATTTCTACGTAAAGAAGGACAAGTAGCGGAGTCTATTCACGAGAATCTATTAATATACAGTATGTAATTATTTTAATTTTTATCTTAGATGTGATGACATTCTATTCGAGTTTATATATCTTGAATAGGCTCCCTGAATAGCCTTCAACATTGTAAAGGAGTTCCGATACGTTCAATCAGCTTGATGGCAAGCCGTAGATTCTTGCTTGAGGCTCATGTTAACCGTTTCCAATATTTACTTCATTCATGAGTCAAGCATTTACGTGCTTGCCACGTGATTCACGCGATTTTATACGGCAACGTTTGTTCAGTTTTGCGTGACAAGTGTAGCTCAACCGCGCAATTATTGAGGTCTTGTCAGATGACAGAATAATCATAATCACAAATGGAACCAAAAAGAGTTTCTCAAGCGGCTTGACTGGCGCAACAAGTTATTTGAACAAAAATGCGTGCTAGCTGTCAAGCTGCTTGACCGTTTCGGAACCCCTTAAAAGCCCGACCGGCGCCTTACGGGTGTGTTACTACAAAATGTATGAAACACAACCTACCAAGAGTCCGTGCGGCGCTCGTCGACTGCGAACAGTATACTGAAGGCTTTTGTGTTCATATATTGAGGTGCCAAACGCTTGCTGTGTTCTTATCTTTATGTGTGATATTATAAATTTGTCGTAAACTTATCGTCAGTTGCACTGTCGTAAAGGATCACTGAAGTCGCCTCACCGATAATTCTACTCACAATATGTGCTTACAATTCTTACCATGATATTTATCGATACGCAATAGTATGTCTTCAGTATAGTAAGTATTGTATTAGATAACAGCACTCTCAATGCTAAATTTAGATTAAAAGAAAGATATAAAGCATTTAGAGTACTATAAACAGGGGGATGCTTCTACCCTTTATTCTAAAATGACTAAACTTGCTATGTTGTATGTACTATAATTATTCTACTATAGGTACAAAGGGTACATACACGTTAGTGGAATAAAACATATGTTTTCTGTGTCAATATAATTATCAAACGATTTGTTATGAGTTATGACAAAAATTAATACTCGTTCTACCAACAGTATTATATAAAACCAAAACTTTGTGTTTGATATTTTTGTTAAATATAATAATTATTGAAGAGTCAAGTTGTTTATTATTATATGAGACGGATATGAAAGTGTATATTCATGCTGAGCTATTCTGACGCGGATTCGGTTATCGCTGGAGAGCAGAAAATGTTGTACTGAAAAAAAAATGTAAATGGTTCTTACGAATTAAACTCGTCCAATAATAAAAAACAACTTGTCTCTAATCGTTCACGTGGCCGATAATCGATATCGTAATAAAAAATCTTTGTATCGTGTAGATGATGAA
The DNA here is from genome assembly GCA_963854805.1 of Plagodis dolabraria. Taxonomy (NCBI): domain Eukaryota; kingdom Metazoa; phylum Arthropoda; class Insecta; order Lepidoptera; family Geometridae; genus Plagodis; species Plagodis dolabraria. Next base: position 5,105,602 of record OY978440.1, read on the forward strand.
ATCGATAAAATAAAATATCATTTGTATTATGTACACATGTTTGTATTGACAAAAAAACACTTATGAAAAAAAAATTAATAGTACATAGAAATCATGTACGAATGAAATGTTTTGACTTGAATTTCAAAGAAGTTATTTATATATAAGAAATAATCACATTCTGATACCATACACAAGGTTTATCCAATTCACTTTAGTTAGTGTGCTAAATCAAAATGAGTGAAGTAACATGGTACGCCGTATTTTATCACAACCACAAGCAAGTTTTGGTCGTTATTGCTTTTTGTGTAGATAAAGGTAAATCATAATATATACTGTGACCTACGAGCCTTATTGGGTTGTCGAGACTATTATCACATATGCATTTGTGTATGTTACATAATTTACTTTATAATAAGCAAGTGTCTATGTGTTGTGGCCAGGGAAGCTCTTGCCCTTAGCGTAAGTACAAAGGCTGTTTTTATAGAATACAGCGTTCGTTCTTTCTATGCTTATACATGATCTTTTATCGCATTATCAATATCAAAGCGAATAAAAGATTTGGGTGATTTTCATTATTTATTTCGTTCAATTTTGACTCGCGAAATATAAAACAGCGATGGCGGATATTGTATCATTTTACGTATATTTCTATACGTATATAAAACTATCACTAAGTATATAATGTCCTAATATTTTTGCACTATTATAAGAATCACAATTTAATTCTCATTACGTAACTTCATGTACAAATTGACAAAGTCTATTCGTTTAGTTGGAGACGGCTAGTGAGATAACCCATCAGATAGTACTGTATCAAGTCTCATTATGACATATAAAAAGAAATTGAGTCTTGTGTTTTTAAGTCAATATGATAGTTGAGTCTCCATCATGAAAAACTAAAATTTTAAATACGCTAATATCTATAATCCGAAACTATAAAATTGCCCGCGAGCGTCGTAGAACTAGCGTATAGAGTTTCGTACCTTGATAAATGGCGGGACTAATTTAGTTGCAGTTAGTTGTAGTTTATATTATATTTTAAGTAGATTAATTTTAGATATTCTGATGGGGACTTTACTGTGTAACTTATAAGCGCTATAAGTATTTCCCTTCAGGGCACGTTTATTAATTTCTGCGCAAATAAAATACAAGGTACCTTACTCTTCTAATGGGTTGTTTTATCTGCTGGTTGGGGGTACTATTTGGTACGCTGTTAGTAAAACAGTTTAGTACTAATCATGTAGGATTTTTGGTGTTATATAATTTTGATGTTAGTGTTTTTTTTTAATTATTTGGTATGTAATATGTTAAGTTACTAAAAATCATTTAGTTAAATTATTTTTATGTCTGACGGTCGATTGTATTGAGCGAAGGTGATTTTGAACTGTGAAAATGTTGTGTTCGGTTTAGCGAAAATGAAGTTTAGTTTTATTAGTATAATTAATAACAATTTGGACTAATTTTCATTTGTTTATATCAATGATTTACTGTTTTCATTTCAAGCGTTAAGTTCGATGATGTGAGTTAAGAACCGAAATGACACATGATGGGCTGTATTTTCTGTGTTTTGTAATGACATCAATATGATTTTCGGATAAACGATTTCGGACGAATGACATTATGGCTGGATAATCTCGCAAATAATATTGATTGCGGTGCTGGTTATACACCAACGGGTTAGAAACTTCCTTTCTTAATCCACACTGAGTAAGTTGACCTGATAACAGCTAAGATTCAAAATGATTTAATATAAAATTCACCTGTGTGTATGTTAAAGTCCATATTATGTACTCGAAGTCAATTTGAATGTTGTCATTGAGATCATATCGTCTAAATCGAATTCGATCGGATAAACTGAAAATACATTGTGGGACCAAAAAATGAAATGTCTGTGACAAGACAATATTGTAATTATAATTGACTGGACTTTATTTCAGTGGTCACCAGTGCACAGTGTGAACAGGCACTTAAACGGCAGAATAGGTCTCATTTCTTGCCAGTATTCGTATTTGCCAGGCTAGAGTCGGTTCGTGTCAATCTAAACAATTTATTTATATCGTGAATAAGTTGGAATATACGGTCCGTTATATGATTTCACGTGAAAATAAATTATATGAAAATGCTGAAATATATTTTTTTTTTATTTTTTTTTATCTGGCTGATCGGAATTGGTACTTGTTATTGATGGATTTAAATAAATGGTCTTGATTTATCAACTTTATGAGGTTTGTTATCATAATTTATATTGTCATCTTAATACATGTCATGAACTTGGTAAATTTACAATAAATACTCGAAGGTTATTGAAATTGTAACTCATATTTTTCAAATGAGTTTTTTTAATATATTGCTACTTTTAAAGAATTTGTGAAAGTGTTACGATTATGATATCTCTCGTCATATTATTCATAATGACAATGATATACATCATAAATTCATGTATAACTTTATATTTCAATATTGTTATTTTTTTGTTTTATACACATTTAATTTTTGAACTAAAATCAAGTTCGACTTATTTAGAGTTGAGTGCCCATCATGTTTCACTCCTGTTACAACATATTTCATTGTTAGTTGTTTCTATATAATATGTTTTATAACAAATACACGATCAGCGGTTGCGAGGTGATAGAAAACCGATTTAGTCGACTAAACTATCAAGTGTACCATTCTAATTGTTGGCTTATAATGACCCTGGAGAATGGAAAAGTAGAGAAAAACAGTAAATGTCAAAGTCAGTTTGTAAGCTAACAAACACGCAGCGCCATCTGTAATAGTATTCTGTAATAAACCTATTGAGAAAACAACCACGATCGTAAGCCGCACTGTTGAATTGTTGTCTGAAATCTGATATGCACCAAAATATCAACAAATCGTGACCCCAATCAATAGTTTCCTAAACATACATTAAATCGGTAGATACTGAAGTGTCCCGTATCACCTAGCAACCGATAGATGTATCATTGTGTATAATATTATGTACGTACATAAATGTAAAATGATCGCCACTTAACACAGGGATGTTGACTTGACTATTTACTATGCAGTCTTTCAGGTATGTCGTTAATTTCACTAGACACAATTAGTGATATTATAAAGGGATGCCTTGCACGTTCCGATTGTTTGATCGAGTGTTTTTATAATTCGAATTAGTTCACACAAAATCGATAATGGTCAGCGCTGTTTAAATTGTATATTTTTTATTAACTACACATGATTTACAAATACGTGTGGTGTATAATAAATGGGTGACAATGATGGTTTTGAAGCAGTGATAGCTCAGTGGCTTTGGTTATGGACTGCCGCGCAGCAGGTCCATGGTTCGAATCCCGCCGCGGGCTTGAGCTTCACCGCATGGTGGAAGGGCATTTTGCAAATGCCCGCCTGGCTAGCTACCACCCTCAAGTAGAAAATCTGCCGCCAAGCACCTAACGGTGTGTTCCGGCAGCTGTCCTTGAGAGCCAGTATTTCTAGGTTAAGCCTGTTAACACCTTCGACCACTACATCACTTACCATCAGGTGAGATTGTGGTCAAAGGCTTACCAAACAGCAAAAAAAAAAATAAAAAAAATGATCTATCAAGCTAAGACAATTTTATCACTGATTTTATATAGTGAAATTATGATATAACGGCTCCTATTATTGTAAAAGAAACGATATTATTTATATGAATGTCACCCATTTATTGTTTTAGTGGAAATGATAAAAATGGGTTATATTTTTTAATGTTACGATGTTTACATTATACCGGTGTTTGGTAGTGTCGCTTATTACGCATTTGTGTGAAGTATGGACGGACAAACACGTGAAATATCTGATAATTGGTTGCATATCAATATAGTAGCAACAGGTTCGATGATGTTTAAAAAGTTATTGGACGATTGTGAATAAAGGGGTGAAATCTTTTTAAGTTTATGTGCGTGGTCAATAATTTAACAGAGAAATAACAGTTGTGGTATGTACTTACATTATTATTTTTGTTGAAAAGAAGTCAACATCCCTAGTAGAAGAATGGCTTTTATGCAATTTTTACTCATTTGCTGCCCTTGCCTTTATTGTATAACGTAGCCGCTTAAAGTCAAATAGTTTCTAGTCAAAAGTACTTTAATAATCATACCAGTATTGATCTATTTGGCGATCCCGTTACATATTATCACGTTGGGCGAAGTACTCGCAAAAATAAAAATATATTCCCTGTGGGGATTTCAGAACTTACAAGTTTACATACTATTACTGAAACTATTTGACTAAACAAGTGTGCACATTAAACATCTGCAGATTTACATAGAGCTCACTAAACTAAACTGCACTAAGTTATACATTATTAGTTTGTTCATTGTAATAGGTAAAGTGGTCGTCGTCGGGATTTACACTAGTTTTGAAATTACTTCATCGTAGGTATTTGCTTTGTTATTGTTATTCAAAATAATAAATAGAAGTATGAATTATTTAATTTCAGTAACTGTAAGTTATAAAATGTATTTTGTTTTTAATAATAATTATGTTTCTTCCATGTGATTTAAGAAAGTGGCAATATGATTAAGAATTAAAGCGATATGAAATTTATCTGTTTTGTTTTAATTAATCTCTTACGGTCGCACGTTCAGATACAAATACGAAGTCAATTGATTACCATTTGTAAGTACACATAGAAGACATCAATATTTTAGGACCATTCCTGGGGCTGCTTTTCGGTTTGTTGCTTTTCTCAATTGGTCTGGTGTTATTTTGCTGTAGCAATTATTCGCCTAGTATTAAATATAACCATTAATTAAAGACGAATTGAGAGCTAGACCAACTACGAATGTTTTTTTACGTTATTATTTAAACAAAATAAAAACAAATAGCTACAAGGAGGTGGGCAGCGCCTTCTGAAAATTACCATTTTACACTGAGATTTTGGGTAGCCCTTTGTTCAGCGGTGGACATAATGACTGTTGATGATGATGATATCTAAGTTAAGCCTAGAGGTTTACCCCGTTTTATTCTGGCATACAAACTTATACTTTGCTGTTCGCATGCCATACAAACTGCTAACTTTGACTTCGCATTTGGTCTGCTAGACAAACTGACAATATGCGAGACGGAATAAGAAAATATATTTTCAGATCGCACACCAGTCAAATTGAAAACCGACCAGCCAAGAAGCAGCCATTCCAGATAGCAACTCGAAGTCGAATAAACGGGCGATGCCCCGTCCATCCACTGGATTTTCCCACTGCTGGGATGGGGAATTCAAGTTTTCTTCATCGATATCACAAAAAAAGCCTCGTATTTATGGAAAACATTTGTTTAGAAATCACAATCTTCTTCGATTTAACTGACGTCAACTTCAACTCTTGTGGATTCTGTGGGCACCACCATAATTTCTCTAATGTCACGTAGTTAACTAACATCTATACCTACAGGCAAACTAAATAACGTCGTTACGATGTTTATATAAAACGTTAAACCGCCGGTTTCCGGTACGCGTGTCAAAACTCAATTCATCTAACAAGCCGTCACAATTAACAATCTGCTAACATTCAACGGGTTTCTGGAACGCATATTAATGAAAAATTACAGAACACCTGAATAAAATGCTTGTTTACCTATGATAACACGAAATTTGAAAATGTCGTTCAAATTCATTCATTCTCTAGTGTTCTGTCTTGTTTTAACGCATAGCGTTGTCTCTTCTGTTTTGACAGAAATTATTAATCCCAAATCATTTTTGGCATCGCCACCGTTACTATGGTTACCAATTAAATATGACGGATGATCGTAAACTTACTAAAGCAACAAGAGAGAGGAGTTCGAAGCGTTCCTCTTTGTCAAAATACAAGCCCATTTGGGCATTCACATCCAACAATACTATTTGCGTTCTGATTTCTAACTGACAGAGTCCAGTCGTGCGAGTGTACGCTCTAATACCTAAAATGTCAACTTTGATGGGTGATCGCTACTGGCATTATCTAATTTTATTAATTTTTATGAATCCCTTTATCCTCAATACCATCATGATGATTATAAATACTCATTAGTTTTATAGTTATTACCTATGTCAGTAATAGTTTATTGTTAGTGAAAACCACTAGCGTACGTGAAAATAATGTGTTTTTTGGTTTTGCTAGACGGTGAAAAGGAACTGCATTCTCTTGCATATTTCTTTTCGCAAAAAAGCGGTTTCCCCTCACTTGTTGCTTTTTATCGTTAAATCGATTAAAATAAAAAAATAATGAGCAGCATTTATTATTGCTGATAGGCTACGCTTTGACTATCTCATCTGATGGTAAGTGATTGACGTCTGATGATGATGAAGTCAGTAGAGATGAATAGGCAAGAACAGCCGTCGTAACATATTATTAGATGCTTGGTAATATATTTTCTACTTGAGGGCCAACAACTATCAAGCCTATCAATGATTCTCAAAACTCCCGCCCTCGCATCATGCGGTGAAGTATAAGACCGCGGTGAGATTCTAACTATGAACCTCCTGCGCATCAATACAAAATAATACCACCTCTCACATCAACGTGAATATGTTGTAGCCGTACATCAGGCGCACAACAGAGCTTTAAACCATATCTGAACGCCCTTAGCCAAAAGGTGTTTTCTCAAAGAGGGTTGGGGTCAGGAAGGTCCATAACCTATCTTGAAAATGCTTTTGTTGGTACTACTATCTACCTAGCTGCGGTTTGCTTAGGGGCTGCTATGGTTATGTTATAGCACCCTATTGAGTAACAAATGAGCAGCAACACTATAATCACGTAGTCTTTGGTAATATATTTACGTAGTTCTATAATCCTAAGGTTGCCTGGTAGAGATCACTTTTAGTGATAAGGCCGCCCATTGTAACACTATGTTACTATAATTTAATGTGTTAACTTTTATATTTTTAAAGTGGTGTAACAATAAACAGTTTTCTATCTATCTATCTATCTAATCGGACTCTTGTTCTATACTCGTCGTTCACACATACCGCTAGGGAATGGAACACTCTGCCTGAGTCTGTATTTCTGGTTAATTACGGGGTTCTTCAGAACAGGAGTGAGTAGCTGGTATCTCCTGGGTAAGGGCGCTCCATCACCAATCGCATCGTCACTTAACATCAGGTGAGATAGTGGTGAAGTGCTACCCAGTACCTACGGTATAAAAAATAGCAATATGTGTTTTTAGAGTAATCATACTTGATATAATTCTGTTCTAGTTCTATCTTATCAGTTATTAGAGAAAACGTTGTAGGTAGGAATGCTTAAAACTATTTTTTATATATTTTTACGATATCAAGGCGTTAATCTTCGAATAATAGGTCGATTTTGGGCAATTAGAATTAGCCGGTTTGACAAACAGTAACAGTTAACATACCGAAAAGCTTTTCAGAAACCCAAAATTGCAATAATTGGCGATTAATTGGAGATTTGACATTAGTGTTGACAGTCACATGAACAGTCACATGAAGTTTTCAGCAACCCAATCTGCGTTTGACAATGGATTAACAAGCATTTAACATAATTTGTCGCTGATTTGCGTTTCAGAAACCGGGGGTTATGATGTGAAAATATTACCTCAAATTGAAGTTTTTGCGTTCACGCCTGCCGAGATGTAATGAATAATAATTAATAATAATTAATTAATGGAGATGAATGACAATTTTTTTCGGCAACTGTCCTTGTGAGAGAGAGAGAGAGAGAGAGTGAGTTCAACATAGCTGGTGCTCATTACGCAAAATGTAACCACAAAGACCACATTAAAACCACTTACCATCTGGAGAGGTTGTTTTTAAAAGCTAAGAAAGCAGCATCAAGAACATGTATATAAATGTCAACAAAGTAATGAGCCGTATCTTATTTAAGGCAAAAAGGTAATTAGTCTTCATTAGAGGAAAGTCACCAAATAGGGAATAGTATCCTAATATGGAATATCTTAATTTCTCTAAGTATATAGGTATGAAACGCTTCTGTTTTATTCGGTCTATTAGCTATTCCCCTGACACCATTCGTGTCAGTTGCGCGTGGCAAAAAAGGTGGAACGCTGTACGTGTGGCAGGAATGTTTTGTTTTGTTGTCCCCCAGAATTTTTTAAAGATAAGATAAAAAGAGGATTATCTGTTATTAGGTATATTAGTATTTTACCTTTTAGAATATCGATATCATGTTGATTTTTAACATTTTGTGATATTTTGTAATTCAAATATTGTGACTTTAAAAAATATTCAGACGAGTTTGAACTAGTATAAAAATCCAAATATGGACAGTTGTTGTTGTCTAATTATGGAATATTCCATAATTTATATTTTACCCGATACATACTTGCAACTATTCATTAAATAATCGTATGCTATATTTGTTTTTAGAATGTCGACTTCACAATTAACCAAGAAAGGAAAGACTTTTTTTCTATGGATGAACGTGGAGAAAGTTGGATAAAATGCTCAATGTGTGGGCTCTGGGCAAATTATGATTGTGCTGGTCCGGAGCTTAATACTTAATACGTGACTTTTACAAGTGAATTAAGTCACTTCTTTCATTTATCATAACATTTTATTTGCATTTATATTTTAATCTCATAGATATTTCCGTCTATTTTTGTTAATGATTGTTGATATTCCATATATGGGTACCTATTCCATATTTGGTAACTCATTTGTGACTTTTGTTTTTATGATAGATTTTAATTTGATTACTCATATATATGAGTAAAAACTGTTATTTAAGTACTAAAAAGAAATATATGACTGATTGGTAATAATATTAAACTGTTTTAATTTTTATGAAATAAATTTTTTATATCCCTAAAACAATTTGGTATTCCATATTTGGTGACTTTCCTCTATTGTATTGTGTCAGCCGGATTGTCCACTGCTAAACACAACCTCCCCATTATAGGAGGGTTTGCCATAATCCCCACGCTTAGCTTCTTGGAGATCGAAGTTTAAGATAGCAGTTCCTCAGAAGACTCAGGCAGACTGCTACCTTCCGGTATTTTACCTTTGATCGCCGCTTACGATACCCATAGGTAGCAAAAGGGGGGTGGCATTCTAGCCTGGCACCTCACGGGGCATTTTTCAGTAATAGTCAATAATTAGGAAGGCTACGCTTGCAACTAGACTAGCCTACTTGTTCACGCAATAACTATGCATATAACATATTAACGGAGCTCCGGAACCAAGGCAGTCTACATCGTAATGTGATTACAATGTATTTTTAGTTGTTTTGTGTGTGCATTTCTATTTGGGAAATTGAACAATGCAGCCCATTTGCAATCAGCAATATGAACACTACTAACTAGTCGTGTATACCTCCTAAAATATATAGGAAGGAAATGAAACACCATATTATTGTACTATCTATGTATATTTGAATAATTATATAACAAAGTTCTATTACAATACAATAAGTAAGTACTTATAATGCTTATTAAGGTACGAGTAAGTATGTATTATAGTTGACGCACATTGATCCGCCCATCACAGTATCGACATCACGAAGTAGGTACTTTATAGATATACGGATCGACATCGCCTCAACGGAAACCGTATTCTTTGTATTGAATTCCATACTACAATACAACGACAGTACAGGCACAGTCAATCTTACCTAGTAGTAAGACTAGTAAGTCAGCAGTAGTAGACTGTGGTACAGTGAAGCCTTACACTGTGTCTACAACGCACACAACATAATTAATAACGTACCTATCGTCATCAAATCAACAAGCTCGCGACTTGTGGATGATGACCTAAGCTAGGCAACGCGCGACATCGATATCGATATATGTGCCAAAGCTATAATTCTGATATTAAACAACTAAAGGAACAAACATTATTAACAAATCATTAGCTGCCGCATACAGGATTACTTTATTTACCAGTTCCCGATAGCTCTATTCTTGCCATAGATATAAACGATCAAATTAGCGTGACTAAATAATTAAATTTGTTATTAGCAGTACCATCATGGGACAAGCAAGTGTGAATCGGGCCACGACAGCTTTCTAAACATACGGTTTAAATCACGCAAACACTGCTGTCACTGCATACAATACAAAAGCTTGGTTCATAACTGAAATACGAGAATATGCACTGTTTGCGCGCAAACGATGTGAACCGATATGTAGCCGCGCTTATAATATCTGATAACTGTCAATTAGATTTTTCGCAATTGACCCAAAATAACCTTCACGTCAATTATTGATGATAAAAATATTGCATTTCAAGGCATTCTTTTGTGAACAGATGTTTGTACGTTCAACATTGTAATCACAACAATAATAATCTCCTCATCTATCTGTTAAGATTTGAGTTTGACGTTTGTGCACACATGGCAATACCACTTTTCTGTGAGCGTTGTTTACGGCCGGAGGTGACGTCAAAGATGACGTCATTATGCTATCGTGGTGTCTGTTTAGCAAGTTATGAACCGACCGTTTGCGTGCATACAGTGCAAATAGCGCATATTTGCGTGACTTGAACCGTAGGGTAAGCATCAGCGCTCTAATCAAACGTTATGAGTGTGGGCGATCTGAGATGAGATCTAGCAGTGCGGTCCGTTTTGTCGTTTCGGCTTACGTATGAAGTCAAAATAATATTTCATGGCGAGGTAGATTTATTTTTGAATAACCCGATTTAAATGGAACAAGCCTAAATCCGTATTGAAACGTCTGCTAAGAAAAATCGACTAGGTGCCAGTATGTTGTTATGTCAAATGGAAAATTGCCCATGTAGATTTTAAACGTCAGGTTGTTAATCTAAACGGCCAAGCAAGCAATTCGCCTAACTATAATAAATATTTATAATATCACGGGCGCCAATCGTGCCTACGACCAAAATCATAATAAAATATAAATGAATTATACCTACTTAGTCTCACAACGTTGTCTATAGTCAATTACACAGGACAAAACATTATACGTACGTGTAGTTATATAGTTAAACAAAAACTTTTCTTTCTATATTTGATAAATACTTACAATTCTGACGTTCTACTACTTAAGCCTTAGCCTTAGAGCTATTTATACATATTACTATTTTGACATTCTGCTACTTAGTCACATTGCTATATTATATGAACAAATGTTGTTCCTATCATTCTACGAATTGGTCGATTTGCCTACTTGCGTCGTGTTGCTTAGCAGTCATTCCTATACGAATAGCATCAATCTATTAATTATTCCAATCTAGTTGCGAGACTACGATATTGTAAGCCCTATCCTTAAGTCAGGAAGATTGTATTTGTTTTGATAAATATAAGATAACATCGACTACTTGATCGTATTATCTCGAAAATTTTAAACACTGCACAGTGCACATGACATCATAAATAAGGTAACAAACAACATCAAACCGTAACTAATCTTGCAAACTCAGGTAGTATATAACAAACCACACGCACATATTATACTCGTATATACAGCAGGCTCAACAGAAATAGGTCCCTTCTTGGTCCTAAGATACTATTTTTTTTTGTCCCTGATAGGTTAGTCTTTGACCACTATCTCACCTGATGGTAAGTGATGATATGGTCGAAAAAATAAAAATAGTATGTACGTATTAATGATATCTGTAATGTGATGTTTTCAATAAAGAGTTCTGTCTATCTAATACAATACATTTTATGGTAGAAACACCAGAAAACGGCGGCACAAACCAAGAACTACGTAAAATTTGTTTCGTTTACATAATGTTATTATTTACTATTAAACCCTTTTTTTCGACTTTCTCTCTATTATAAGATTGCATGGTATCGCTTGAAAAACTTCCAAACGGCCGCCCGCTGCCCATCGCCGTCAATAATAGAGACAAACTCGAAACGGTTTGTTGTTGAAACTTTCGGCGGCTGCGCTGCCGACCGCTCTCACTTTGGTACAAATTGATGCTTATTCTTTTATTTACGACGCTTATATACAAAGATATTAAGAAAATCAGTCAATAGAGGGGAAATTTACAATTTATTTTGAGAATTTCTAGAGGGGTTGTGATAATTCGAATTTTGATAGTGTTCAATATAGGATCAGTACATATTATGGAAGTGCTCCTAACAGACCGGAAACAAATAATTATCTTCTTCTTTCTAGCTTTATCCCCCTGCCTGTAAAAGATGTAGTTTGTTTCCACTCTCCTTCATTATCTGATGACTCAGTTATGTAGGTACCTACTTACGCAGTCCATCTATATACCATCCATTTCCAAGCTTATATACCCAGCCACTTTTTCTGTACACATTCATGCTAAAGAATAGATATTATTCCATCCCTCCTCATGAAATACTAAGCTAACCTCTTCCTCTCCCATTTTCAGTCGCAGACAACTTTCAAGCTTCTTAAGATATACAAGCACTAATAAGCACTAATCCAAAATCTCAAAAGTAACACTCACTTTCAACTTTTTTCACTGCACAACTCGCATATTTCTTAACATTCGCATCTCTAAATTACCTACTATTTTTTCGTCTGCATCTGTTACGATTACACAATCCCATCGTTACACCCCATCTTCATGCAAATGTAGAACTGAAATCACTGCCCACATATTGAAATCTACAGTTAAATGTGTAGACTAGTAGGAATGTAACACGTATTCTATTTTTACATTATCATGACGCATGTATTACAGAAAGGAATTAGGGGGTGCTGTGCAGTTCATAGAAAGAAAAGAAAAGAAGATAACCATACTTACATCGTTCTCAATGTGATGACATTGACACACACTGTCACGAACCAGCTGTGAGTCACCGGTACATCTCGATTATTCATGCACGATACTACGACCGCGCGGCACCACGAAGTGAAGTCAGTTTGCAACAATGAAATATAACATTCGACAGTTACATTTTGAATAATATGAAAATAATTATTTATGTAAATAGCTGCTGGTATATTATATACACATTCGCATAAATCTTATAGGTAGCGTGTCCACAGTTGAACGAGCCTCTCCATTGGGGAGATTTGCCATAAACCCGCGCTCGGCAGGCGCCCATCTTCTGGTATTATTCCTCCTGTCACCGTCGAATCTTGACGGAAGCCATGGGTGCCCACAGGAAGATATTACTTTATAACAATTGCTATAATTAAAATTATAACAATTATTTTTACAAAATATATGACGATCACTATCATTTAGTTTAGTAGGCAAATGATCGTGATTTAATAAAAGGGCTACAGTTCTCGTTGTAATTATCACGCATGTATATCCTAAGTGTAAGTTCTTTTTTAATGCTTATAGTTTAGCCTTTGACTACTATCTCAACTGAATATATAAATAACCACAGAGATAGGGGACGCACAGCAGTACCCTTACGACGAGCTTACATATGTACCGAGTACTTTTATGGAAACTCGTACTGTGGGTACAGAACTTAGGCTTAGAATATGCTGAGAGGCAGCATATCTTAGGTTCGGAGTACGATCTTCTGGCTACTGTGTCTCGGAATACGTTTAACCACAGAGAGTTAGACCAAAAGAGTTTACACGCAACATTTCCAAAGAAACATATTTCATCATATAATAACAAATGTTTGAATACTGTTAAATTTTATATGCAACTTCTACTTCTTTCTGTACTTTATATGCTCCTGGTTTGTCAGACATTTTTTTATATTCTTGACAGTAAATAAATAAAAACAATATACAAATTAATATGTAATTACTACTTTTGTAATAAATACTTTTAGCCAATTCTGGCAAACCAGAAGATATTTTAAATGCAAAATATCAACACTTGTTATGTATACTCGAAATACTCGCTTACGGCATATTAAATAAACAATCGCTAAAACCAGGTCGATTCTTCGAAAAAACATTTTTAGGCAAAAAGAGCTCAGCTTGCAATCGCAGGGGTTTCTTTAAATAAGATTAATTTTAATTAATTAATTTCTTTAAATTATTAAATTTTTTAAGAACATTAGAATTTTCAAGCCTTTTTATATGTCCACATCAACGATTAACATAGAATATGAAAAGGCTAGATTTTAATTCTTTTTCTTTATCTTTCGACCATTTCGCAAGTGATCGACTTGCAACCCTCTTAATTTTTTGTCTTCAGGTCCTAATTGTGTTTTGAGGATGCAGTCTTTGACAGCCAGTTACCATTCAAAATTTAGTCTAACACACTCAAGCATATTTAGAGAATAAACATATTTAGAGGCAAATAGTTGCCATATTCCAAAATCTCGCACAAAATAATAGGTTTTATGTCAACCATTTTCGACAAGTAGAAAATTGATGATGAACACAAAACACAAAGTCTTAACATTAAATGGAAAAATGCTAAGCACGAGCGGGAGTCGAACCCGCTTCTATTTGAGATACCACGGTAATACATTTGTTAACGTATTCGCATCGCAGAGGTTAGTAAACATTTTATCAGTGTATTTAATATTGGTGAAAAATGGAGATGCCACGAATATCCAGCTGTGATGTAATGTAAATAGGTGAAATCTCGGTATTTAGCTAAATCAATATTCTTGTCATGTTTAGTTGTTTGAACGGTCACACCATGCAGCGCAATAAATGTTTAGATAACAAAACTTCCCAGTTTTCAGCAACGCGGCAACTTCATTCACCACGTGGTGCCGCGCGGACAACAGACGGGACCACTACTGCAGCGCCTACTACCTGTAATAATATTCACTCATATATTACGATACTCACAATTATATAATAACAAACATTGAAAATATTACCGGGGGTATGCCTTTATCAGTACTCAGTACTAATAATACTAAATGCGAAAGTAACTCTGTCTGTCTGTCTGTTGCGCTTTCACGCCAAAACTACTGGACTGATTTGAATGAAATTTGCTATGGAAATAGTTTGAGACCCGGGAAAAAACATAGGATAGTTTTTAACTAGCTGCGCAAAAAGAGGTTGATGTATTTGCGCGATAACGGACATACGCGCGGGCGGATCCGCGCCCGGAAAGCTATATAATAATATACTACGAACTATATACAACACTACAGGTAGGTACTACAGTAAAAGCGTTTAGACAACCTATAAGTCATCGTAGACGTACAGGCAGTCCAAATGCTCTAGCCCACAAGATGGCAGCATTCCCAGCATGCTGGCAGCGTTGCCCCATGATTAACATCGATTACAATAGGGTCAAT
The DNA here is from genome assembly GCA_963854805.1 of Plagodis dolabraria. Lineage (NCBI taxonomy): Eukaryota > Metazoa > Arthropoda > Insecta > Lepidoptera > Geometridae > Plagodis > Plagodis dolabraria. The sequence continues at coordinate 5,120,670 of OY978440.1, forward strand.
AAAAATATACGATAAATCGGGTTATGCCTGCTGTCTTCGCTGGGGACAGGTTTTTTTTCTTTAATGCCCTGCGGGGCCAACCGTTATTTAAATTCTATGAATATCAGCATAAATTAAAATTCAGGTTTAGATAGAATACATTCCATATTTTTATTTCGTACGAGTGAATAAAATAACAGTAAGAAGTTATATTGCCTAAATAGTACATAAATGCAGATGTGTTTATCCCCCGTGACACAACTTCTTCGCACTCCCAGTAGAGTCATAGGGATTGATCACCCTCGGCACTTTTTGAAGCGCTCGTAGCGACGTTTGTTTAGCTGTTCTTAACCGATCAGCTAAGTTAAGGCCCCCATATAGTGAATCAGTAGGCAAATTTAGCGTGCGAGAGTTGCGGACTATTGACACTACGCAGCGCTGCGCTCTAGTCGCACAGCGCGCGTCAGGTCACTCGCTGATTGTAACCAGCCGCACGCTATTAGCGTCACAGTGTAACTAAAATAGTTGATCAACTTTAGGTATCTGCTACTTAATCCAGAACTACATCTAAATAATTGTTTTGTTCTTGTGAACATTTTTATCCGCTTATAGAATATAAATATGCGTTTTACAAACATTGTTTTTAGGGTTCCGAACCCAAAACGCAAAATAGAGCCGTATTTACGAGTGTCCAATGTCTGTCTGTATGTCGTCCGTAAGTCATTGGTCTGTAGCTCGTAAACGAAATAAGTAACAAACCTGAAATTTTGATATATTGTGTAGAACGTTAACCGAAATAAACGACAAATAATGGCTAAACTTTATTTATTTTATTATTTTTGTTACCAATACGTAGGGTAGCTGAAAAATTGCATACTGGCATGTGGTCGTCTGTGGAGTATATGTACAATTAGTATTTGTTTGTATGAAATAACTTGCGGAAGTTGAAAATGGAGTATTTTAGATGAGCATGGTACCGACTTTAACAAGTTATTGCATACTTTTCAATGATTTGTAACTTTAGTTTGGCATAGGTATTCTGAAATACTATCTACCTATGTTTAGTAGTTACATTTCTGTTACGTGTATACTGTGATATTAGAAACGTAAAAATGAGGTAAATTTTTAAAACTATATAAGAACAACGAATAACTCTAACAGGAAAGCGATCGATTAGTGAGGGAATGCAGCGAGTCGACAAAAGCGACACAGGTCCTACCTCAGACACGTCTGCCAGACGACTGAAACAAGTTAGACGGGCCGCTCTGTTATATAATATTGTTTTTAAAAAAATAAACCATTTTGAGGAAAAGTAACCATAAAATAATCTTCTAAACATAATTGCCTATTTTTTGACATATTTTTTTAAGTAAAAGATTAATATAATATACGTACGACTCAAAAAACGATCACAATTTCTCCTTTCGTGATTTTTTATGATGGAGTGAAGTTATAATGATCGTGTTTTGAACCACAAAGTAATCAAGCAAGTATATTGAACTACAATATATATTTTTTTCTGATCAAAATAATGAATATTTGATTGTTTACGGGTGAATCAAAAATAGGTTGTATTTGAATATCTTAGCCTTAAGCAACGTCCGCCACGGTCAGGAGTTGCATGGGTGACCGCTAGTGATATTACTACTGAGCGTAGACGTGCTTCGGAGGGCACGTCGGTTCCGGTTGTTGTCTTGGATGGCAGTCGTTATAGCATGGTGGTACTTACGGCATTTTGCGAATGCCCGCCTGGCTAGCTACCCACCCTCAAGTAGAAAATCTGTGTTCCGGCAGCTGTCCTTGAGAGACAGTAACTCTAGGTTGGCCTGAACAACATCTTCGACCACATCATCACTTACCATCAGGTGAGATTGTGGTCAAAGGATGTTAGCCTTTGACCACAATCTCACCTTCGATCAGGTATAAAAAAAAGGAAAAAGACTGGAGTAGGCATTAAAAATAGATGAGATTTTAATGCCTACTCCAGTCTGGATATACCTACAGGTTGCCCATATCCTAAGGTTTTATAGATATGCTTGTAATAATATGTATAGATATAATATGCAAATAAATTCGTAGTAACCTACAGGCATGACTATTATGACGGTGAATAATTACATTCTCCGAAAAAAAAATTGACTAAAACATGGACCCGACTTCAACACCCAAAAGTATGAAATAAATTGTTGAAGTCGGTACCATGACAGTTCAAAAGTACCTATTATCACAATATTGTGCACATGGTACCGACTTCGACTAGTTATTTCACACTTTTGGGTGTTGAAGTCGGTTCCAATTTAAAAAAAAAAACTTTTTTTTAGCGACTACTTACGGGATCGATTGTCATTCATTGTCAACGACTAGGTATATATCAAGCTAGTTAAATATTTTTTCAGCTATTGGAGTGTATAACTCAAAAACGGCTTAACCGATTGTGATTTAATTTTAATGGGTTCAAACGACAAGTATCAGCATTCAAACAAAAAAAGAATTTTCGAAATCAGTTGACCCAGTCAAAAAGTTCTGAGGAAACAAACATTAAAAAAACAGACGAATTGTGAACCTCCTCCTTTTTTGAAAGTTAGCCTCTGGACAAGCTAGATGTGTCAAAGTGTGCATGCTTGTGGTACGTGCGTACTGGCGCGTAAATGCCGCGTTTGGTACCGCTTTATGAAGTCACGCTGCTATCTGGTTTTACGATGCAATTACTGTGTGATAAATAAATAAATACCCCAAAAAATTTATAAAAACCAACAAATTTGGCTCCATATAGCATGCCAGGTAACAGTGGAGCAGGCAGTGATTAATATCTGCGATCGTTGACACACTATTACAGAAATGACAATCTTTTGCCTTGGAAGACGCCCATGCGAAGAGATAAGTAAGATCATGGAGCTAAAGAACGTCTGCAAGTTTACAATGAAAGTCATGAGGTTTTTTCTGCGTACCAACAAATTCCCATTTCTATTATGTACCCTTTTATAACGTAGGTACTATACGTATTATGCATTTTTATTGTAGGTACTCATATTTTTTTCTCTGTTGATTAAATATTTTTCATTTTATTTTACGATACTGGTACGTGTATTGGTGCCCCACCGGCCATATTGTGTCCAATGCGCGAGCGCCTGCGTCCCAGCGGGGGAGCGCTACGTAGGTGCCTGCGCTGGATTTCTTAAATGGATGATAAAAGGCTGACGGAACGGCCCACCTGGAGCAACGAAACCCGTGTATGGCCGCTGCAATCCATTTGAATTGGAGATTGATACTCCGTGGTATCACCCCTAATACGCTGCCCACGCCCAGCCACCGCCACCCAGCCGACCTCTTGCGCACGGCCTCTGCCAGTGTTTGAGGAATTGATGGTGAGCCAGTCCCCGTGCATGCTCATTTGGATTCAGGTGCTTAAGGATGCATTGTATTGGAAGGGCTGGTGAGAAAATTCTGAGACTTTTTAGTTTTGTGCTTTGACATAGTAATTTAACTTCACATCTAAAAAAATATTTTTATACCACACCCACTCAGAAAGAGTCTCATTACTCGTTCAAAAACGTATTCGTCACATCTCCCTTATAATTAATGTGCGACGGGAAAGATTAATAGAATTTCAGTCCTTCCCTTCATGGCAGTGAAGGAATTTTGTATGAAAATCCATACCTGCCCTTCTTTTTGTATTTTAGATGCTAACAAAAAAAATACAATAATAACAAACCAGATCAAAGATTCAACTTTTAAAAGTATCTTAAAAACATTAAATAATATTTAAATAAAACACTTAAAAAAGCATAAAATTATATATCTTGTGACAATTCCGCCTAATTTTCCTGTTATCCACGTGACGTCACAAACATCAAGCAGCCTAACCGGAAGAATACCCGACTAGTTTCGCTTCTCAACGAAGCATCTTCAGGAGGTCTAAAAATTCAAATTCAAATTCAAATTCAAATTCAAAATCATTTATTCAATTTAGGCGTCTACGACGCTCTTATGAAGGTCAATTACAAATTTTAATATTGAAATATTCTACATTGTACTGCCACGTTCAGCAAAAAAAGTTTATAGAGCCACTGCGGGAAGAACGTCTTGACTTGACACCCAGCGCACGATCGAGACTGATCTCGATGACAATTGTATTTTTTTTAATGAATAGATTCAGGTGTTACTTTGCTAAAATCCATATTTAATAATAACAAATACTTTTAAAAGTATCTTAAAAAACATTAAATAATATTTAAATAAAACACTTAAAAAAGCATAAAATTATATATCTAGTGACAATTCCCCCTAATTTTCCTGTTATCTACGTAACGTCACAAACATCACGCAGCCTAACCGGAAGAATACCCGACTGCAGCAGCCTCAAGTACAAAATATGTTAGAGCCATTTATTATTGACCTATCTGCAGAAAGTTCATCAGAGGGATTCATCAAGAAGGATGACGATTTTTTTTAAGATTACAACATTGTAGTTGAATTATTTGATCTATATGTTCTAGTGCATAATATATATGTTAATACAATTCAATATGTTAATACATATTATAAACGTGAACAGAAAATTTTGATACGAATATACTATGTATGCAAATTTATATCTATACTTATAAATTATAATAAAACTGTAACAGGTCCAATTCTGTACATGGCAGATATTTTGAAAAAAAAACATTTACAGTACTCTGTAGCTGATACTGATTCCGAAACTGTATTTTTTTTTATTTTTGTCTGTCTGTCTGTCTGTATCCCGGCCGCGTATCACTCCAAAACTACTGAATGGATTTCAATGAAACTTAGCATGATTGGAGTTCATACTACAAGGTAGGATAATTTAGCTTTTTATCCCGAAATTCAGCATGGTTTCCTTGGGAGAGGGGATGAAAGTCAAAATATACACTTAGTTGTAATTTATTAACGCGTAGTCCGATTTCAGACGTTCTTTTTAGGGTTCCGTACCCAAAGGGTAAAAACGGTCTGTCCCGCTGTCCGTCCGTCCGTCTGTCACCAGGCTGTATCTCAAGAACGGTGATAGCTAGACAGTTGAAATTTTCACAGATGATGTATTTCTGTTACCGCTATAACAACAAATACAAAAAGTTGGCCAAGTGCGAGTTGGACTCGCTCACGTTAAAACAAAAAAAGGTTAAAATATGAAGTCTAATGTTGTATAGCTAATGGTACGGAACCCTTCGTTCGTACGTCCGACTCGCACTTGGCCGATTTTTTTAATTAGAATAGTGGTGCTTTAAAAATTATCCCGTAAATATTTCAAAGTCATCGGGTTTGAAGTTCAGAAATAACAGACATCACAACCTAAATATTACGTTCCAAATAACTTGACACACAAAATGTACAGAAACCTTTCAACGTACGGCTCATCTTAAGCTGGCGTTTGCATTTTATCGTATAGGTATAATAGATAGGTCTGTAGTCGGACCTCTCCAAAAGACTGATTTTTCAAACGATAAAACACAGTTTTTTTATTTATCGTAATATTCAAAACCCCTAACACAAATTCCCTACGTATATTTTTCATAACATGCAATGCTCTAATCAGTCTAATCTATACCTATAACAGGTTGCAGAAGGCAGGTAGGGAAGCGCGAGGGGTAAGACGCTTACATTTATCCATTTATACCTGTAACAGGTCCAATTCAGCACATGGCAGATATTTTGAAAAAAAAAATTACAGTACTGTGTAGCTGATACTAATGCCGAAACTGTATTTTTTTAATTTTTGTCCGTCTGTCTGTCTGTCTGTATCCCGGCCGCGCATCAATCCAAAACTACTGAATGGATTTCAATTAAACTTAGCATGATTTGAGTTCATACTACAAGGTAGGATAATTTATGCTTTTTATCCCGAAATTCAGTATGATTCTCTTGGGAGTGAGGATGAATGTCAAAATATACACTTAGTTGTAATTTATTAAAGCGTAGTCCGATTTCATACGTTCTTTTTAGGGTTCCGTACCCAAAGCGTAAAAAACGCGACCCTATTACTGAGATTTCGCTGTCCGTCCGTCCATCCGTCCGTCCGTCTATCACCAGGCTGTATCTCAAGAACGGTGATAGCTAGACAGTTGAAATTTTCACAGATGATGTATTTATGTTGCCGCTATAACAAAAAATACAAAAATTTGGCCAAGTGCGAGTCGGACTCGCGCACGTTAAAACAAAAAAACCGACCAAATGCGAATGGGACTCGCGCACGAAGGGTTCCGTACCATTATCTGAAATTTTATTGCATGGGTGCCCCCTTATTTATTTATTCTAATTTAATTAATTATATTTAAAGAAAACATAAAACTAAATATTCTGTGAATAGTTAAAGCGTTTACCAGTCACCGTTATTAGTATCGAGCAAGAAACGGTAAAAAAATCAAGGTTGTTGTATGGGGGTACCTCAAATATTTATTTTATTTTTAGTATTTGTTGTTATAACAGCTATAAAAATACATCATCTGTGAAAATTTCAACTGTCTAGCTATCACCATTCTTGAGAAACAGCCTGGTGACAGGTGGATGGACGGACGGACGGACGGACGGACAGCGAAGTCTTAGTAATAGGGTCCCGTTATTACCCTTTGGGTACGGAACCCTAAAAAGGTTAAAATATGAAGTCTAATGTTGTATAGCTAATGGTACGGAACCCTTCGTGCGCGAGTACGACTCGCACTTGGCCGATTTTTTTAATTAGAATAGTGGTGCTTTAAAAATTATCACGTAAATATTTCAAAGTAATCGGATTTGCAGTTCAGAAATTACAGACATCACAACCTAAATATTACGTTCCAATTAACTTGACACCCAAAATGTACAGAAACTTTTCAACGTACGGCTCATCTTAAGCTGGCGTTTGCACTTTATCGTACAGGTATAATAGATAGGTCTGTAGTTGGACCTCTCCAAAAGACTGATTTTTCTAACGCAAGAATTACACGTGTTGATTCCACCATGCCCCTTTTACCAGCGGACTACAAGGCGCTCTGATGGCCGTCATCCTTTCTTAGTTGACATTCCTCCAGTTCGTTCGAAGCGTTTTGCTTCAACATTTATCTTCCGTACGGCAAAGGAGTGGAACTCATAGCCCGGCGCCCCACGGGCAGCACGGCACCCTTATTTAGTTTTGCAAGCTTGCTACGATCAAACTCTAAAATGTGGTACATTTGAAGCAGTGATAGCTCAGTGGCTTTGGCTATGGACTGCCGCGCAGCAGGTCCATGGTTCGAATCCCGCCGCTGGTTTGAGCTTCAACGCATGGTGGAAGGGCATTTTTGCGAATGCCCGCCTGGCTAGCGACCACCCTCCAGTGGAAAATCTGTCGCCAAGCACCTAACGGTGTGTTCCGGCAGCTGTCCTTGAGAGCCGGTAATTCTAGGTTAAGCCTGTTAACACCTACGACCACATCGTCACTTACCATCAGGTGAGATTGTGGTCAAAGGCTTACCTATCAGCAATAAAAAAAAAAACAATCAGTTTTTTAAACTAACTACATAATTATCTTTCTTTTGACGGATACATTTCGGAGACTGCGCAATGAAAGTGCACAATGTAGTCTTAGGTTTTCGCGATTGTTACACTTTGTAATTAAACAACTTTAAACGGTTTAAATCGCGTATATTTATCATTATTTTTGTCCCGACGTTTCAAACACTTTGTAGTGATCTTGGTCACGGGGTGACTGTCGGGACAAAAATAATGATAAATATACGTGATTTAATCCGTTTACAGCTGGAAGTGCACAACTTTAGTAGATTGTTACACAAAATAGCTTTTCTAAAAATTATTCATTGATACAATAACATACTTACTAAAAATTTATTGAGAGGTTTGAACTATTTGTGAAATTTTACGTAAAATTTTGTTTGGAATATTTACGGGCGGCTCGAGCCCGAATAGGAATCTCTCTGCTTTTCACTACTAACATAAGGAATAAAGATATAAATATAGTATGTTTTTTTTATATTATTTATTTTGATTTTAATAACATGAGCAGTATATTTTTAAAATTAATGCGGCTATAGTCCAAGTAGGAATCGATGACTTACATCCGTGTTGAACACTCTACTTTTCATTTAAAATATGAGGAGGGTAAAAAAATAGTAGTTTTTCTAAATATTTACTAAAAATAATAAACATGAGTAGAAGATACAAAGATACACTAGGAGTTAGAACAATGAAATTTAGGGAAAGTTTTAATTTTTTTTTTACCTACACTTTCTACCTTATATTTAGTTACTACCCTGCCAAACATAGTTGTTATTAATTGTTTTACAACAACAGAATATTTTACAACGAAAAATCTTAGACATATAACTTTGTTTACACCAATGGTTACCATGGTTACATGTCATTCCGGCCCAAGAAAAGGAAGCATTTACTATGAGTTTTTCCCGGCCTTAGGTGGGAAGGAGCGTCTCCCACCCGCTACTCAGATCAAACAAACACTACTTTCCGAGAATGAGAAATAAAAAGAATATCGATCTAACGTCAAACAAACCGCCGTTTTAAAATCGAAATTCTAAAGAAACGCACAAGGTACTTTGCTTCAACATTTATTGTGCGAACCGGGAAAGAACTCTCTGAGTTACTTAACTACTGTCTTCTGGAAAATACAACCCGGGAGTTTTGAAATCCTAAGTAAAAAGCTCCATTCTGAGCTATGGTTAACTATAAGAGTGCTTCACCGCAGACCACAGTGTTACTTAATATGAGATAAATAGTGCACAAATGTGAATAATTAGTCTGCAGGTACGGCAATCGCGAACGAAGTCGCGGGTACAGCTAGTCATAAAATAATAAAGAAAATTTTTCTACGGTAAATTTTAGAAGTATTCAATATGAACGGGCCTTAACAATTCAAAGCAAGAACAAAGGCATTGACAAATGACGGCAATGACCCATCTGACTCTGTCAATATCGGAAGTGAGCGAGAAACATACTCAGTACTCGTTTGTTAAAAAAAAACAGACTATGGTATTTTCCCTTTCGTCCCATCACAAGATGATATAGGGGTTAAAATTCTGGCCCGGTATCTTTTAGACAAGTTTTGTGCCTAAAATCCAAAACCTATCACTGCCAATCATACTGACTATATTATTTGAGCAGTATTTCCAGCTGAAAAAAGTAACGGACAGCAACACTCTGTAGTGTTACTTGCTTAGCTAAATCTCGAGCTAGGTCAGTAACCCATTATAATTGGCGGTTAAATTTTCCTAATTTTCACCCAAGTCCAAAATGGCGCAATGGCAAAATTTAGATACTACGCTGTTGTGCTTATATACCTACATAACACTGCGACTAATTGAACAAACCTTAATAATATGGTGGTGAATAAATAAATTTGTATGTTGTTTGAATTATATTTGTTAAATTCTGTATAAAACAATCCACAAAGCTAGTCTTTCTAATATTTTTCTATACCTATCGTTTATATTGGAATCGATTTAATTGTTATCGATATTTTGTAGTAGTTGTACAACATTTGAAGGGTGCAGGCAAATAGCAGGGTATGTCACAAATTTTAATATTTTATATAGAATCATATCTTTAACCAAAAATGCAGTTTTGTTTATGGCCAAACGAAAAGAACAGGAATGTCCGTGATATAACGTCAATGAACAAGGATTGTCACATCTGATTGTTATGATTTTAAGGTTAGAATTTTTTAATGAAATGCAAATGACCTCTGCAGAAACAAAGAGAATTTATGGTATCTGAAGACGATCTTGTCATACCGCATAGAGAAAATTATAATTGAGCTTGGGAGAAGACAAACTTTTTAAATAATAAGTTTACGAGTAATGAAACTCTTAAAGGGCTTCCTGATTTTTAGGGTTCCGTATCCAAAGGGTAAAAACGGGAACCTATTACTATGCTGTCCGTCCGTCTGTCACCAAGCTGTATCTCAAGAAAGGTGATAGCTAGACAGTTAAAATTTTCACCGATGATGTATTTCTATTGCCGCTATAACAACAAATACTAAAAATAATATAAACATTAAAGGGGGCTCCCATAGAACAAACTTGTTTTTTTTACCGTTTCTTGTTCGATACTAATAACGGTGACAGGTAGACGCTTTAACTATTCACAGAATATTTAGTTTTATGTTCTGTTTAGATATAATTAATTAAAATTATATAAATAATTAAGGGGGCTCCCATACAAAAAAGAGGTTTTCGCCGTTTATTTGCTAAAAATAATAAAAATTAAAAAAGGTAGAAACATGAAATATTCACACCCAGGTTACCTCTTAACCAACTCAATAAATTAATGCATCGTTACTATTAAGACGCTATCTAACGCTGAAATTTTGACACTTTCGGACTGTGGGGTTATTTCTGTTGTCCCCCACTTTTCGCCCCCAGTGGGGGACAAAGGAATATATTTTTCCTTTTGAGCCCCATAGGGGCAAAAAGTAATTTTAATTCCTATTGAGCCCCATGAATATGTATTGTAATATTTCGTAGTAATGATGTGTTACATTAACTAACTACATTAATTACCATGCCAATTTTTTACAATTTTCATTTTGATTTATCTATTTGAACATATTTATCCCTTATTCTATCATGTTTTGCAGCCTACAAATTAAGTTCATAACTATTAACAGTTTGGCATTTTTAATAAAATATTAAAAAAAAACTTCAAACAAAAAAAAATATTTTATTTTGATGTATAATAAAATATGTTTTGCTAGATTTGTGTCAGGAATGCAGTCTTTGTGTGACAAACACAATGTTCGACCACAAACAGATCCATTTGTATACAAGGACAGGTGATTCAAGCGCTCGTTCCACTACGATCCTCTATTTCCGTCCCCGAGGGGACTGTACAGCACTCCCTACTCCACTACAGTCCACCATAAGAACAGTGCTTACCAATACAGCAATATTACGGAAAAGATGCCAAAGCGACACCAGATGTCATAAAACTCGATTTTGATTTCGTATTTAGGTTATTTTTTTTATATAAATGGCTGAGAAAAAGGTTTAAAATGTGACAGGTGTCAAAGTGACAACTGATGTCGTATTTTATGTAATTGAGTACATAAAATACGACATCAGTTGTTACTTATCGTTTTCATGATATCTGTCAAACTTTTATAGACCTCGTAGAGATCTTCATTTCAGATGACAGCTGTCAAACTAATATAGTGTTTATGTCGGAAACTATTGATCCTCCACTACTAGTTTCTTCACAGATATGATAGATCTCATAGAGATCTTCATTTCAGATGACAGCTGTCTAACTAAAATAGTGTTTATGTCGGAAACTATTGATCCTACACTACTAGTTTCTTGACAGATATGATAGATCTCATAGAGATCTTCGTTTCAGATGACAGCTGTCTGTGTGATGACAACCTTTTAACGACTGATTTTGAAAGTTTAATTGTACACTGCACTAAAATAATAACGTGATTTTAGAATTATTAGAAGTAGGTACGAGTAAATAGTTACTCGATTATTGAGTGGAATGCCCAATAAATTTCACATAATTTGATGCTTGATGTTAGCAGATAGACAATAAATTACCTTATTGCTCAAGTGAAAGATGAAGAAAAGAATGTTCATTTAGAAAAAAATGCTATATCTGCAGAGAAGCAGAAGCCCAAAGGGTACTTTCCGTTGATGTCCGTCGAATTGAGGGGGATGGGCTGGTGTTGGGAGGGTCTCACTGATCAAATTTATTGCTTTTTGGATGTGTAACAGACACTATTTTAAGCGCTTCGCCGGTAACTGCCGCGGCACGCTCGCTTCGCTTGGTTCCGCGTTGTATCATCGCAGTTTCAACTTAGGTTTTTTTACTGGCGGGCTGTTCTTATTAGTATATTTATAGCTCTAAAATTATTTAAGTTACTAATCTTAGCAAAATGTGTAGATTTGCTATTCTGTTGTACTATACCATCGAAATTGGTGTTGGCTAAAGCTGTAATGTTCTGCAATTATTTTATTTTGGCTGTTTTATCTTAATTACGGCTTTCTCAGTTGTATGAAGTATGCGGCTATGTGATCGCGCTTCTCTCAAAAACTCTATCTTCGAGATTATTCTTATATTTAAAGCATAACTAGAGATAGAGCTTTGTAGGCATGTACCTAACAACAAAATTGAATTTACAAAATCATGTCACGCCTGTATTACTCGGAGGGATGGCAGGTGTGTTTAAATAGGGGATGGGCTTATTGTCTATCAGGCACAGTGCCAGACTTCAGTATGTCTTGACCGGGGTCAAGGCACATGTGGGTTTATTCTATAAATAGGACCTTTTTTTCTTAAGCGTGTATCAAACCTTACCTACTTAATTATCAGATAGAATAACTATCGATAGTAATGCCATTCAAAGTGTAAGGAACATAATCAGGCTGTGTAATGCCGTGATTTAAATAAAGCCTTTTAAATAAGAAACACGTACCACAGACAAAAAGTCTTGTAAAACAACTTGAATGGTGCGCTATCTAGCGTTAAGTAAGCGGAAAAACTAATTCAATTCAGGATATTTCGCCATATTATATTTAGTTCGATGTCACAGCAGAATAACTTTTAGGATTCCTAAAATTAAAATTCGATATTTTTAATTAGTTAGTTTAGTTAGTATAGTTAGTTAGTGTACAACAGAATTGCTGCCAATGTTTATCAGGGTTATTTTGTATTCTAATTTTCAAATCGGTCTAGTAGTTTTTAAGTTTATTAAGATTATAAATACAAATATTTCTTCTATAAATTACTAGCAGAGCCGGCGAACTTCATACCGCCATATTTTTTTATTACATACTTTCCCCTAATAATAATGCACATATAAAAAATATTTGTCCAATTTATTGCAGTCGTTTGGAAGTTTGGGCGTACAAACATTTTGGTGATTCATTTTTATTAATATAGATAGAAGATAGATTAATGTGTAGATTTACGTAAATTTAAGAAAATAAAATGTTACCGAACGTATTAATTTAACCGTAGGTAAAACAGAACGTGCATTGCCGACTCAGACTGTATACTTAGTCTGAGATTGGCGACAATTCTATATAATCTGTGCTAGCAGTTAGCACAGACTAGTAAATTCCTATGGAATGTCATGTCATAACTACATAATACTTGATTTAATCTGTGGTCGTAAATACGCCAATATTTTTTCCTAAAAAGTAAAAACTATGATTCTCCGTATGTTAAAACTTTGTTTGTGTGTTTATAATAATGTAACCTTACTGTAAAATAAATTTCAACCCAAAACTCGACGCGCGTCAATGGAAAGCTATGCTCAATCAAAAGTTCCCACCCGGTAACATCCCCAGTGTGCGCTAGTCAAAGGTTACACAATCAAACACCGAACTCGCCGGCGAGCTCGAGGCAAAAATAAAGTCCCGATTGATGTCTCTCTATTTAGTCACAGAGTAATTTGCCGTGGGGCCCATTTTCAACGGTACAACACTGCAGTTATATCGGGGCATTTACATACAACAAACCCAATATATCCCAAATAAAAAATTCAAAGCAACCTTAAGTTTCCATAAAAAATTGCGCATAATTAGGCTTAGATACAACAAGCTCATCTTGAGGTATTCACATGTCACACAGAAAAGACTACAAGATTTCAGACCTAAATTTAAATGTGTAAGCCTCGGAGGCTAGGCACCAGTAGTACCTACCTACTGTAAAAATATGGAAATTTATTAATGGACAGTGTCCTTATGCTTTATTTACCCAAACTACCTTATGGGAAACCTATTCTCAGATTGGTGGTGTAAGAAGGTATGAGTGGTTACTAAAACTTATTCAGCAGTATAAGGATGGCCAAGAACCTTCTGGACCACTATGTTGAATTTGCAAAATGTTGAGTTCCAAAATGTTATAATCCCACAACGTTGAAGGCAAAAAGTTGTATCTCAACAATCCAAACAACAATGTACATAAAATAAGTACACTCTGAATTGATTAAAAATTGAATTGGATTTTATAGATAATATTCGTTACCATCCCACCGATAGACAAGTCCCTGTCAAATATGCATATTTATATTTATATGCATACCAAACTAAAATTCTTTTGTTTTATTAATTCTCTGTGCATCAATTACTCGTAGTATCTAGGTTGGTACTGGCCACTTGTAATAAAGTGATAAGTTATTTGTCATCCTTTACTATTGGTAATCCAGTTCATTTAGGATCAAATTAAACATGATTTAAAGTGAAGTGAAACAATGTAAAAAAAAAATATTATGGTTCCTTACGAAGAAGTGGTGTTTTCGAAAAACCATAATAATAAAGATGTTCTTCGTGTAAAAGGCAAATATAATCCGGTGGAGCTGAATGACCAAACAGTCGGTAGTCAGCATCTATGTCCTCCCTAAAAAAAAAAGGTTCTTGAGTCAGTGGCCACTTGTGGCCACTTGTGCCATGATTCGCCTTACAAGAAAGTAAGGCGAATCATGGCAGTACTACACGATGGAAGTGCACACATAGTGAAATATGTATAGCTACCGTAACCTTAAGCACGGATAAAACTAAAATAATTCGTGAAACTAGCCATACATGCTTGATAGACCGGAATAAAATTCATATTACTGGGCTTTGTATGCAATCAAAGTAGTTTGTACAAATTTAAATCCAATTCAACAAATTTGTGAAGATATTATGTCAAATGATTTTATTCAGCAAAACCCTAATGTACCTTCAAACCTATCACCAATATTTTCCTTAGTGAAAAGTTCTCTATATAGGGCACGGAAAAGTTTTTTAGGATCAGATAACCTAATTTTTTATTTTATTTTAGATGTCCTAATTCCTTAAGGTGTTGAAAACTTTCAAGATTATTGAAGATGCTTAAAGTAGTGAAATCTGAGAAAAATATTTCATATTATGGGGATGGTACTTTTAGATTGTGTATGTGGCCATTCTATCAGTTATACATAATAATACACCCTGATGTTTACTCTAATGGTAAAAGCATAAATATTTATCTGGTAATTTACGCTTTTTTGCCAAATAAAGCAGAGAAAACTTACACACGGCTATTTCAATTTATTAAAATAGAGCTTGGAGTCTGTATTGCAATTTTCAAATGCGATTACGAACAAGCTCATATAAACACAATTAGGGAGATATAGACAGATGCTACAGTGACAGGATGCTTTCAGCATTTTAACAAAGCAGTTTGGAAAAGGCCAAAGCAATGTAAAGAAAAATACTCTTGAATATAGAAATATAGTATGATTGTGCTCTTATTTTGTGTTACTACCACTGATGTATATTTTAGATACTGCCCCTGATTCAGAAAATTTGCACACAATTTTCTGCAGTATTTTGAAGAGCAGTGGTTCAATATAGATCATAATTTGATAAGTTTTGCAGACAATACCCACAGTATAAATAATTCGTGTGAGGGTTATCACCGAAAAATGAATTCACGACTCCCAAAAACACCTAATATATTTTTGGTTTTTAAAATGCTGATAAAAAAGCTAATTACTATGATCGACAAGTTGCATGATCTTACTTTTTTCATATAAGAGAAAAAGATGTTTTATTTGACGAGAGGTATTCTGAGTTATTAAAAAAAACTTGAAAGGAAAAATTGGAAACTTAACAATTTTTAAGAAAAATTATGGTTATTAAGCTTATATTAGGATTCTTATTGTATTTTCAAAAAAAGAAATGATATTAGTTAAGTATGACGAGTACAATTTTTCGTTTAGGCTACTTCTGACGAATTTTTGTTTTAGTTAAGGGTTCAAGTAATGAGATTTTTTTGTTTTAGTACTTTAATAAATGAAAATGTAACACAAAACTTGTTTTATTTGGTTGATGTTATTTAGTTTTTTACTTTTGTTTTTAGATTTTCTTTTGTTTTTCGCTATCGACATGTCTTACATAGTACCATACAAGAAGGAACAATAATGCCATACACCCAGCAATTTAACAGTAAGGATTCAACATCTCGCAACTTCAACTTTTTGCGAATTTAGCATTTAAGGAATTCAACATTGTGATCCGGGTGGGAAATTCAACTTTTACGACTTCAACGTTTTGTGAATAATAATCATAAGAATCCAACATTTTGCAAATTCAACATTGTGGTCCAGAAGGGGCCTAGAAAATGTAATGGCTCAAGCTACCAAGCAGGTTGTTAGGCCAAAACCTGTGTTATCTTCTAAGTTCTATGTCAAGATCTCAAAATCAGCATGGAAATATAGCTAATGTTACAAGTCTAAAACAATGGCATGAGAGAATTAGTCATGTGAATATCGAAGGTTCGCCTAAAATTGTAACTTGTTCCGTCAATTACATCGGTGACTTTTTCTTTGAAACTTGTATGATCAGGAAGCAGCATAAGCATCTTAAGAATTAAAGAAAAGTGTAGACCCAGTATATGACTAGGTTTACAGTGACATGTGTGTCCTATGCATACCATGTCAGTTGCGAGTTGCAAGATATATTATAACATATAATGCTGTGATACATTATATTACTGTTTACTTTCTAAAGCAAGAGTAAAGCACTTCATTATTTCAAAAGACTTCTTCTTTAACAAGAAAGTTGAGAGTTACACAGTCTCAATGGCAAGGAGTACTAAAAAGATGAATTATTAGAAAATTTGCAATAGAGGATGGTGTAAAGATAGAATACACAGCACCAGATTCTCACAGTAAAATGTTACGAGTAGAAGTGAGAGAGCAAACATTAGCATCTCTATGCTATATTCAAAACTGCTGCCCCTGAATTTATGGGCTAAGGCAGTCCAAATCTCAGTATATTTAATGAGTATACCTGTAACAGTGGTATTATTACTTACTCAAATTACTTGTTCAAATACCATAAAAACTGAATATAATTTGCTACTGCCTTGCCAAAAAAGAAAACAGAACCAGCAGCATAACAAAGACATATAATTTATTACCTATGTTGATATTTGAGATGTTTTTGATCAACATTGTCACTGTATTAAGTAGAAAAACAACAAATCTCTCTAAGACTCTGAAGGTAGCCCAATACATTTATTTGTTTTCTTAATTTAATTTTGTAACCTCAGTATTTGATAGATGTTTATGTTTTACAAACTGATGATACAATCTTGTACCCAGTTTTATATGTCGATGATGGCCTGTGGTTAATCAAAAGTAAACATGATTGATAATTTTGTAAAAAATATTGTATATGGAGCTTGTTCTATGTCAAAACACTTTTCAGAAAAGAGCTAAACATGTAGATTTCTATATATTATGATTACAAGCACTACCGCGTACTAAGCGAAAATCATAAATTTATATTGGAATACAAAATGTTTTGCCCCGGGCGGGAATTGAACCCGCGTCCTTCCGATTTCGGCGACACAGCCGTACCCCCGGTAGCTTAATAGATAAAGCATTCGGCGCGAAATCGGAAGGACGCGGGTTCAATTCCCGCCCGGGGCAAAACATTTTGTATTCCAATATAAATTTATAAACATGTTATTTATTATTATCACTATTATACTATATACAGGGATATTGTTAAATGGCTAACAACCTTTCAGGGTTGACTTCTGCTAACCCTAACAAACATTTTGTGTGTTTGACGGAATCAGCGGCCACCTGGGGCTAAGTCTATTGTGACTGTAATATAGTATTTCATATGTTTATTACTTTACTCGATGTGAATATTCATAACTCTAAATGAAGCACGGCGCGGTCCAGTGTTGCCGCGGCGGGCGCTCAGGGCTCTGGGTAGGCACAGTCTATTACTATGAGACTCAAAACTTAAAAGTTTCAGAGACTCGTCAGAGAGTCAGTCTAGAAAAACTTATTAGAACAAAGTAATAAAAAATATGAAATAATCCATTACCTACAGGCACAAGAGACTTGTAACATCAGGTGGTCCTCATGCTTATTCCGTCCAAAACACATTAAAAAAAAATACAAAAAAAAACACCTTAAAATGTTTGTAAGACTAGCAGAAGTCAACCCTAAGAGGTTGTTAGCCATTTACCAATAACCCTGTATAATAATATATTACTATATAATAAAATAGTAAGTTAGGCCTGATTGTGCTATATCATATTAGCTATACTTATAACAATTATAAAACATTGTAGTAGCTGTAGTGTTGTATATTATATATATACTTTGTAATGTAAATAAAGGCATACCTACCAGCGGAAAAACAAACTTAGTTTAAATTTTTATATTATATGTAGAGTAGACACGGGAATATTTAGTGGGAGTGTGGAGATATATTGTATTAATATTGAGTTTATTAATGCATACTTTCCTAATGGAAACATTGACTAGGAAGCAGTACCTAATTATCATGTGTTCATAGAGTACTGTCTTGTTGTTCACGTTCACTTTCTTTGTAAGTCCACTGCTAATAACTGTTTTATTTTTGAAATACTCATGTACCTTAACTGTGTATAATTAATATCAAAACATTGGTGAAAGAATTTCCTTCTGAGATATGATTCGAACCACACATAATTATGCAGCTCTATGGTTGGAGCTAATGGTCACCATGCTATCAGCTGTCATTGCTCAAGGAGGTATCCGCATCACCATACTCGATATCACCGGAGAGCTCTAGAGCTCTTGTGGCACCCAACATCCTCTGTGTCCCCCAGTCTCAGTCGCACAGATGGCAAAAGAGCGAATGGCCTTAGTGCCCTGGCACAGTACCTTCGCCGCAACCCACCTCAGGCGTGGTCAGACAGTTTCTGCCTCAGCCGCAGAAGGGCTGCTTTAAATAAGCATGCCAAATACGCGCCTCTGGAGGAAAGCTTTTATTTTGTTCCTATAGCATTGAAGTCGATAGGTTGAAGGGTAAGCCATAGACTTTATTAGAGAAATTGGCCTGTAGGCCCAAGATGTGTGATGCAAGATGGTTTATTTAGTGATTATTTAAATTATGTACTTACAGTATTTACACTATGTAACTTTTTTAGAAAATATGAATTATATTTTAAAAGTATGTAATAATGTCAAGTAACATTATAAAAATTGTTAAATTTCTAAATAGCATTCCTAGCACAATACATACTTTATAAAAATACACTTTTAATATTCTCAGTCATCAGTCCCTGCAGAGTGAAAAGCTGGGGCTCTATTGGCTGAGACCAGAAACTGTTTGACGGGCTGATCAGATAAATCAGTTTTATCTTATTGCACAATCGAAGATTGAGGCTAAAAATAAAAATTTGGTAATGTCATTTACAGTGATGTCAAAATAACCTTCTTTGGCACTCGTCCAAGAAGTGCTCAAAAATGAAAATAGTTGCGAAATCTGTGTAGGTACTGATACTCATCTCATTCATTTGGTCATCAATCACTGGTTGAAATGTTGGTGAAATTACCTACTTTTACCTAGTCCCTATGGAAGGCATACTTGTATTGTTATTTTTTATTAAAGAAACGGTTGGTTGTATAAAAATAAAACCATCATAAATGTACAAAGAACTGTTCGGGTAAGTATCTATTTACAATGGTAATAAAATTAGTATAAAACAATTAATATACACATAATTAAATAACCAAAGCTCTTAAACTATCAACTATGGACATTCTATTACTATACTACAAGACAGAGGAATAACAAATTACTTTATAGTGTTTCACAACAAATAATTCTCCCCGTTACATTTGTGAACCGGTGATGATTGTTGGGATGGCAATGAAGATGGGACAGTCAACTGAAGAACCTCACCTGGCAATGCAGTAATCTTCTTTCGAGGTAGAGTTGCCGCAATCAAAACATTTACACCCAACACTTGCGATAACACATTTCATAGTATGGACATGCTTGAGATCCGGGATTCACTGAGATTTTACAAATATACTTATTGTTATGGTTGGTAATGATTTTTAGAAGTGCTCGTGTAATAATTCAGATTCAAAACACAATGTTAAATAGAACTGGGGCCCAACTCCCACCTTTAAAAAACTATTATAGAAAACCAACGTCATTATTTTAAGCTTAAAATATTAATATTGACATTCGTACCATGGCCATCACGAAACAATAATGTTCATATAGCGCTATCTCTATCGCACAAATGACTTGATTCAATGCATACAGCCCGCTCTCACGTTGAAGTTCTAATGTAAGTTTACTATAGTGATATGTGGTAGTGCGAATTAAAATTGTAAATATACGGTTAAAATAAGACTGAATTAAGAGATGGGAGTCGGCCCCCCGAACGCACTCTAAGCATCCAACAGAGTGAGCTATACTAATGTTACGAGATAATAGAATTCTATAGTAAAGTGACACAAACCCTGAGCTATCATCTTTTAACGAAATAGGTGCTATTGGTCAACATCACATAGAATTAGTGTAGACAGGAGCCAACTTGTTTTAGAGTAAAAAACGGGCTCCAATTGTGCGAATACTTGGAAATGTTACGAGTAAACTGTATAGCATCACTGACATTAAAAAAAATATTTAATTTTCTTTCAATATCTAACCAGCTTCAACTTCCCGGGATCATTTCCGGTCACTTTTCAATTCCAGTCGTCTTGTGCAACAGTCTTGACATGAACTAGGTCCTTCTGCCGATGATCTCTGCATTATCGAATCCACTGTAGAGGTTGGGTTTGTCCAGAGCATACACACAAACTGCTTACTTGTCTTTAACCTGTTTATCACAACCTCGCTGACTACAGTGTTTTTTTTTTGCTTTTAATTTAAATTGTAGTTTATGAACAACTTTAGCATTGTTCGGGTACTTTTTTCAATATTGCTAGCCTCTTAGTTTGTCATGACGTGCGTTCCTGCATGTCGATACAGGCGATGACATGGTCAAGGCATTTTGCTGCTATACGTAAACTGCTCCTGCTTATAACAGCCAAATATGTAAGTATAAGTCTGCGCAGCACTTGATTCTTTTAACCACTAAAGAAGTAAATGTACTCAAAGTATGGTCCGAGTCGTAAAGCAACGGTCGCCGGTCGGTAAAGAAATTCGGTACGAAGTTATATTCGCATTTAGCAGGTAACGTTTACATTCGCATAAGGCAGATTGAGACATGTGCGTTACATATAACTATAAGTCCTTTCTAAAGCTTTTATCACAATTGCGCTTGGCTGGTTGTATGGAAACGGTTCAAATCTTAACTAATAACTGTATGTACAGTTAGGATTCAATACACTAGATCAGGCTTACACACAGCGCATTATATAAAAGTAAAAGTAGGTACTCACGATATGCTGCAGTGTGTAAACCGGTTTTGAGATATCAATCTCTGCTAGAGATGGTCATCACTTTCTACGACCCATGCAACCTGTAAAAGTCAAACTTCTTATTACAAACAATTATCATGTATTGTTAAAAATATATAATGAAAAAGGTTTGATGCTCATATCTTTAAATTTTATTATCATTTTACAAAATAAAAGCACAAGTTTAAAATAATGAAGAGATGAATCAATATCATGCTTATTTCTGGACCTAAAAGCTCAAATAAAGTAGTGACAACCATCCGATGTGTATATGGAGAAGTGAATTGCTTTCATATTTTAAACTGGATTTACAGTTTGTGTTTATATACTATCACGATATCGTAGTTTTCTTGTAGGTATAGTACGCAGCACTATGTATCACTACGTAAAAAATGTTTTTCGTTCATTGTATCGGAACAAGCTCGAGGCTCACTTGATGTTAAGCGGACTAACTTCTGCCTATAACAGAAGCATTTCGTCACAAGTCACGAATTGCACTGCACCGGTCACCTTGAGAGATAGTTTTTAAGTCTCATGTGCCTGTAAATTCACTGGCTCTCAAGGACAGCTACCGGTACACACCGTTACGGTGCTTGGCGACAGATTTTCTACTTGAGGGTGGGGCAAACCAGGCGGGCATTCGCAAAATGCCCTACCACCATGCTATAACGACTGCCATCCTAAGACAACAATCAGGTCCGAAGCACGTGCAGGCTGAGTAGTACTGTCACTAGCGATCACCCATCCAACACCTGATCGCGGCGGAAGATGCTTAACTTAGCTGATCGATTAAGAACGGCTAAGCACACTTCGCTACGAGCACTTTAAAATATTGAAGCAAATGGCCAGCAATATTGAAGCTAAAGCAGTTAAGGTATTACAAGTCTATGTTTGGTTTATAGTTTGGTGCCTAGGTGCACTTTGGGCAGTACGGTCTCAGCGGCAGTGACGCTGAGTCAGTATAGTGTATTTTGAAAATGTATGGACAACCATTCAGCGCATGGTACTGCAGCGCGCTTCAGTGTCGTTGTGACAGTGACGTCAGAGGCATACATGAGAGACGCGTTCGCACTTCTAAGTGTCGCTGGTTCCCTAGTACTTTTAGATTATTTATGTATATTGCAACACAGATGACCCTTTTTGAAGTTGTTACGCAAGATGAAATTTTAGTTACTTTGGTGTTACATCACCCATGGATATTACTATACGATTTAAGTTAAAAAGTTCAGAAAAACACCCGAAAGAATGAGAGAGCGTCTGAAATTGGTTAAGTAAGGGTATGAACTTTTACTTTAGTGGTACCCTTTATAATAATAAATCAGATAAAACAAGGTGACTATCGCGACTTTTAAAGTTATCAATCACCCGCTGAGACTGAGCTAAGCACTGTTCAAGAGTCCACCAAACTGATTTAGGCCCGTCTTTCAAAACGAAACTTTTTTGTACTCGTAATAAAATCTAAACTTAATTCTCGTATGAGCCATTTAATCGATTTTGTTCTAGAACTATTTTCATATTCTTCTAATACTAGCGGCCCGCCCCGGCTTCGCACGGGGAATTACGACTGTCAATTGAGATGAAAGCTATCCTTTCATCTCAATTGATCAAATTGCATACGGTGTGCAAATCAAATTTAAAATTGGTTCAGTAGTTTAGGAGTCTATCGCGGACAAACAACGTGTCATGTAATTTTTATATATAAAGATTATAATGAGGAAAGATTTTTATTTCCGGACTTTGGTATTTTTATTATT
Source organism: Plagodis dolabraria (assembly GCA_963854805.1). NCBI lineage: Eukaryota > Metazoa > Arthropoda > Insecta > Lepidoptera > Geometridae > Plagodis > Plagodis dolabraria. The sequence continues at coordinate 5,143,584 of OY978440.1, forward strand.
AGTATGCAACGAATAAACTTAAAAACTACCGGACCGATTTGGATGAAATTTGATACAGAAATAATTTGAAACCCGGGGAAGGACAAAGGCTAGTTATTATCCAACTGCGCAAAAAGTGGTTAATGGTTTTCCGTCATAACCGACATACACGAGGGCGGTACCGCAGCCGGAAAGCTAGTACGAAATATACTCGCAGTTCTATGCTTTAATACAAGTACACAGACTTGTATTAAAGCATAGAACTGCGAGTATGCAGTAACATTATTGCATTTTGTTAATTCAACTATGTACTATTAACAATAAAATATTGTTATCATTCTCGTGATTTACTAGGGCCTTAATGATTTGTTTTGAAATGAACATTTGACAGGTTGTTCAGGGGATAAGGCAGCATTCACTATTCCACTATGATGCGTCCCAGGGGACTAGACAACAATCATAATTTCACTACTACACAAACCCCATGGGGACTTGTCAGCATCTTATTCCACTAAGATATCCAATATAAACATAAGTCTCACCTATTATGAGTTTCTGCTTGCTTAGTAGTAATAGGAAATCTTAGCCAGCACAGTAGTTGTATGTCTTAATTCTAAAAATCATAATATCTGTAACAATAGATAGTTAAACATTAATAGGGAATACTTAACGTATACACGAGGCGCTTTGCCTATACTTTCGCAATACACGGTTAGTGGCAATGATCTGTGTTTTTATTGAGCGAGCAATAATATGGAAAACAGTGAATATTCGTATATGGTTAAGGATATAGTATTCATATATGTAACTAAGAATATATGACACAAAATTACCAAGGATTCCAATCACTAGTTGAAATTTTGAAGAAAAAATTAAAAAGAATTGAGTTAAAATTTGACTTGCATACCGAGGGTTGCTCACCAACACACTATATACTATGTTATGTAGTTAATATTATAATATTGAAAACAATTGAAAATTTGAGATAATCCAAACGCATACTTATTTTATGTTATGTTAGTTTTTGTTACAGTTATTAGTGTATAGTTATTATATACATAATATAAGGTGTGTTGTTAAGATACTACCCCAAATGGCTCTCACCAAAAACGATACCCTTCCAATCCTATACCCATAAGGATTTGGAAAGGGAATCAATTAGTTCAGCACTCTCAAAATGATCGCTTTCAGATTATTCGTTATATCTGATGAATCTCTCCTGTGAGAAATCGAGAACTGGTTTGAATAACTTGTCCATACATTTAAGAAAATATTTACTGATTTTTGGTGGCGTACGTTAAAAATAGCGGTCCCGAACTAACTATTTCATAAAATTACTATAACAATATACATAAACCATCTGTTCAACTTCTTTTTTTCAATACGACTATGCTGTACTTCGCTGTGTAATTGCTTTATTTTGTGCTTTATCTGTTGTGTATTTTCTTTTCTTAGTTAAGTTATGGATATAATATTGCGAACATAAATGAAAAATATCATTGAATTGAATAGAATATGATAAAGTGTACCTTTCAAATTAATCAATATCAATTTATAGTAGTAAGATTTCTACTAAGGAATGGTCTTATAGATGTTTAAAAAATATATATTGAATTTATCAATAAGTTATGTGTTGTGATAACAAATAAGATTTTTAAATATATTATATTCTAAATCGATTTGGAAACTTTGGTGATTTTGTACCTTATATTCCGTTACTTGTATATGTCAGATGACTTTAATTACATTTGCTTATGGCATATTCTTTTAATTATATATAGATTTGCATACTTTGCAACTTATTAATTAAAAACAAAGTTAAAACATTATGTACATGTTGTCAGGCTACGAAATACATTGTATCGGCCGCATCATTATGACGATTATATAAGCGGCAGATTTACACATTTAGAAAACAGCATTTTCATGAAAATAAATTAGTATTGTATTTGCCAGATGGTCTACTGCCTAACACAATCTCCCCATTATCCCTATCTTCACCATTAGGGTTTGCAATAATCCCCACGCATGACAGGTGGCTAAGATGTGTAAGATGGCAGTTTTTCAGAAGGCGGTGCTGACCACCTTCTGGTATCACTCCCACAGGTAGATATATGGGACCGATGCTAATCCTTCACCCGTATGTACAATGTACTTAAAGAAAATTTGTTATTATGAAAATGCTGTTTTGCTCTTATCCAAGTAGTCTTCAAAGATGTAGGCAGTGATCGTTTCTTACTCGTATTATATAAACAGGCAATATTTCAGCAAAAGAATAAAAATGTATATTTCTAGTTCCATCGCACTGGACCATGCATTCCACGCAAAACGCCGTTCACTCTATACCTGGCATTTCATACAAAACATCAACATACCTAATAGTATATCCAACTCACACAGTACCCTGCTTCCACACAGCACAACATAATATCAAAAGACGCACAGCTAGACTAGATAAAAAAAATTAACAAGTTGTAAAGAACATAAGGATTGGGTGAACTTGTGGGTTAAATGTAATTTAAAAAGTCCCGGCAGCGGTCCTCGTAGTGAGATTAACGTCGGTCGCAGCTCCAATATTTTGTTACTCATTTTAAACATATCGATCAGTTCGTAGAAGAGTGTGTCCCATCGCTCGCGGGCAGCGAGTTGTGCCGCCAGGGTAATTTACGGGTATCCGTTGCAGCACTGCATACAGCTGCATGTGCCTCATCTGCAGCGCCGGCAATATACGGGCATCCCTTGCAACATTCCATAACACTGCATGCTCCTCAACTAAAGAGCCGGCAATATACGGGTATCCCTTGCAGCACTGCATAATGCTGCATGCGTTTCAATCGCAGCGCTGGCAATAGACGGGCGTGCCTTGCAACACTGTACGTACAACGCTGCATGCGCCTCTACCGCAGCGCCGCCGGCTCCCTGTAATGTCATTGAACATTCTCTAAACACTAGCGTCAGCGTCACAACAATATAACAAAAATAATGTTTATAAGGAGTATAAATATAATGGAAAGGAAAGATTTAGTAGAGTCATAGAGTAAGCAACTCATTACAAAATTACAAATTGACGAGGGGCAAAATTTAAGTCATGTGCGGGATTCGAACCCGTGTCCATCCACGCTTTTAGCCGGGGTATGCTCTAAACAAGTAAGTAAGTGAAGCCAGATTCAAGTGGAAAAGGTAGGTAATTTGTATGATGTCATGGTTCCCACTACTCGGATACCTATATCAGACAAAACCTTTTTGACCTCTTATCAAAACTTGTTGGTTAAGAACACCGACATCACCGCTTAAAATAAACTGGAGAAACATCCATAATAATTATCACAAATGTATCAACATTGCAACTTCTTATTTTGAAGTCACTTATTTCACAGTTTCCATGTTAGAGCTAAATTTTGTTGAAAAGATTTGCTCTCGAAGCCATGATAGTTTCTTTCATGCTTCATTTTCTACAAATGACGCCTAGAACTGGTAGCTACCGCACTCCTTGGAACACATCAAATTCACATGCCGACTAATGGCAATAGGAAAGCTTAATTTAAAATACCTTAGACCTATGTACCCTACCCCCACAAAAAATAGGGTATGTAACCCTATTTTTTGTGAATTATATTAATTTCATTTCCTTATTCTGGGCATAGATATTTCAATGTTATTGTGGAAGATAGAAACATGATAACTTTCTGTTCAGTAATACATAATCCATCCACAACACAAATTTGTCTTTCAAAGCGGTGGCATGTGATCTTCGGATTGCTATCATAAATTTTTGGAACTGTTCTATCCAATTTAAAGTACACTGCCATCTTGAATTACTTTATAATGCATGCAAGAATAACAACACTAGGTCGAACACCCTCTGTAACATGTTTTAGCTACTTAAGTTACACTTTCACACGCAATTTGATCTTTAATGACGTTATAATCACAAAAATTTAGTAAGAAACGCAAAAACGATAAATACGATTTTTAAAAGATAAAAAGTTACTAGTTTTCCGGCTGCGGCTCCGCCCGCGCGTATTTCGGTTATCGCGCAACAACATTTACCTCTTTCTGCGCAGTTGGATAAAAACTATCCTATGCTTTTTCCCGTGTCTCAAACATTTCCATACCAAATTTAATTCAAATCGGTCCAGTAGTTTTGGCGTGAAAGCGTAACAGACAGACAGAGTTACTTTCGCATTTATAATATTAGTACTGATTAATATCTCTGAGAAACACAAAGACAATCAAGGACATATGCATGTGAACACACCATTCAGGTCTCATACATACTCTCTACTTGCTAACAGTGCATTCAAATAAGTGAGAATACTTCATCATTAATAGTCATGACGTCCACGATGCAACGAATGACTCAGTCTTTATAGGGGTTGCCATAATCTTCATACTTAGCAGGTGTATTAAGGATTGCAGTGTAAAATGACCTTTCTTCACAGGGCGGTGCTGTCCACCTTCTGGTATTGTCCCTTTAGTTGCTTTTAACTCGCGCAGGATGATAGTGGAGGATGCAATTCTGGGCTGCCACCCTATTGGCTTAGTACGGTATGAGAGAGTACTTACAATTCATTAATGATACCACCATCAACTTATTTAATACTAAGGTAGTTGTGATGAGACACATGGGTCTAGTGCATGTCCATGGTCTGTAAAGCTTTGTAGGTGGCCATTACTTCTTCCCACTTGAGCAGCTGCAGCAGCAACTTGATTTTGGCCAGCACACTAAGGTGACGGACGTCTGAAAGTGAACAATGAAATAATCCATCACATTCAATCTAATACCTCCTTTTGTCAGTTGGAATTGATGAACATTTTTAAAACAACTTTCTTTTGAACCATTATAATCTTTGACGGCAATATCACCAGTGGGATCACACCAAGTGGTGCTTGGTCAACATTTTAGGCTCATCGACACGTCTTTAGAATCAGTATAAGCCACAGTGTACTTTCATATTAAAAATACATTACTATATTTAAGACTGTAGAGGGGACACGCAGATAATATGTAACAGTGCCACTCAAAATGAGAAATATTACACTCTAAAACATCAAACAAGTGATTTTTGATATGTGCAATTGTCTAGTAAATATGTTTTGAAAAATATGAATGTACATTGTTTCATATTAAAAAATATGAGGATACCTATATTATTTGCTTCATATTTTTTAACTGATAGATATAGTTTCCTTGAATAGCCACACCAAATTGTATCCAGCAAAAATCAATAGTTTAGTAAAATAAAATAATTAAATAATTCATAATGGTCCACTAACTTAAAACAGCTGCTACAGAGTGTTATTTTTTATTCTAACTTAGGTCAATAGAAGAAGACAGAGTGAGAATTAGCAATGCTTTAAGTTAGCAGACTATTAGGAATACCCTTATTCATTATTAGTGTATTTTGCCCTTTCTTACATGTCTTTTGAATACTCAGATGACTTAAATTAATCTATTTTGTGTAAAAGTAAGTACAGTAGATCCACAGAAATCTGGCACCCAAATATTTTTTCATATGGAGGATTATCAGAAATGCCAGATTATTGAATTTTAAAAATGTCTAAAAACTTCTATAACCAAATTGAAGTCTAGCAAAGTCATAAATAATTGTTCCATGATCAGAGTAGAAAATCTTTATCGTAATCACAAATTTTGTGTGCATTACCAGTGCAAGAAAATCACTTCTGGAATAAACTGAGTTCTACAAATAATTAGAACGTTATACACTGTAAATGTGCACCAAATAACAAATTTGTGCACTTTGCCGTTTTGTTAAAAAAAAGGGAAAACCAATTCTGCTGGAGTAACGTTGTTCCAGCAAGAAAATTTTAATCGAATGATCGGAAAGAAAAATTAAGTATATATATTTCATTAAATGCACTTATTTTTGGTTAACGGCGAAACATGCTGAGTTAATTCTATTTCTTGCATTTTGATGTCTAACTATGACACTGTTGGTTGCGGCATAAATTGATATTATTGATAAATGCGTGTATATTTAGTCTAGTAACTTTACTTTTAATGAATGGGATAACAAGAAGAACCAAATACCGTTTTAGTTACAACTGTTTGTTTGTTTTAGCGCTAGACATATTTTTTTATATTCGAATTGCACAATTACTTAAAAATGGTACAGATTTTTGAAAATCTAATGCTGTCACAAATAAGCACAAATTGAGAGCTACTAATATACTTTTATTGTATGGTCGCACAATTATTGGTTTTCGAGAAATAAGATTTTGCTGAACGTTACTCCAGCAGGAAATTAAATATCTCGAAAACCTTACGCTGCACAAATTTATTTTTTGCCGCACATTTACGCACAAATATAAGTTATCTGTCTGTAAGCTTAATTTTTTTTTCCGATCATTTGATTAAAATTTTCATGTTGGAACAACTTCCAGCAGAATTGGTTTTTCCTTTTTTTTAACAAAACTGCAAAGTGCACAGTTTTTTTATTTGGTGCACATTTACAGTGTAATTTATTAACGCTCTAATTATTTGTAGAACTCAATTTTTTCCAGAAGTGATTTTCTTGCTCGGGTAAGGCACACAAAATTTTTGGAACCACCCTTCACTTGCTGTGATTGCTGTGAATATAGCATTCTTGTAAGATCCTTTCCATATATAACTAGTTTATTGAATAAGATCACCTGTTATTCCTGAAGAAACCATGAATACAACGCATCTGCCATTGGAGGGCACTCCACAGCAGTCCTAAGCCTCTATTCTGTGAGCTCGTCTCAGAATCAGCGATGTTTGCAAAGCTTTCGATCTTCTATGATTCTATAAATATCTGCCGGAGAGTAGAATAGCTTAGTGAATAAACGCCATACTAGTGAACGTGTCGATATAGTGAGTGCCGGATTACCGAAAACCTACTCAAGTTGCATGGCTGCCCGTGGCCCATCACCGTCAATTCTTTTATCACTTATTTTATTACACACTCAGAGAAATGAATAAGAATTACACATTATACATACGGTGACAGAGACCACGCATGTTTACATAGTAAAACCGTAGGGACGCTAAACTGCCGGCCACTACCACTTCACTTTTAATTTACGCTGCGGAGACTTGAGGCAGACATTCATCAACCACTTCTACAACGCTAGAATATTTTAGCATGAGATGTGGGAATACTTACCCTTGCTACCAGTACAAACTACAATGCAATTTTTCTTTCAGCGAACAATTTTTGGCCCAGGGATCGCCTTTACACGTGTATTTCTCGAAGCTTTAAAATACTTGCGCAGTGGAAGCTTTTACATTTGAAAAATCAATAATTTCGTGTCGCGTTCGGATTTTTGTAAATATGAAATATTATACAAATTACCAACACTTTTTTTTTCGGCAATCGCATAAAACTTTTTTGCCGGATTCACATCAAAAGGGAAAATGTTAAAAGGATTTTATTTAAATAGATAATATGTACTTTGAAGATTATTACCGAGAACTACAAAATAATATTTACAAAACACATAAACATAGTATATCTACCCAGTAGCATCGGTGGTTCCATATCAGTTGATTATGACATTTTATTCTTTACGCTGCTGTCTAATTAAGCTGTATAAGAGGTATTTTATATAGCACGCTATACATCTCTTGTACCACTTGTTTGGCCACAAATTATTCAGCCTTAAGCTTACAAAAGGTATACAGTAGCTGAAAAGCAACACTTTAACGGCAGTTTATGAGAAAACAAGGGGTATATAGGTATGATTCCGTGTGGTTCTTCATACAGAAAAGAGAGTTACAAGAAGTAAAGAGTGAACAAATATATAGCCTCTATCTTGTATTAAGCTCACAAGAGTACCCTAAAAATATTATTCTATTTATTTTTATTTATTTATTTGATTATAGGCGAGCAGCGCAATGTGCCTATATCACACTGTGTCGAATCATTAGGCTTTTTTGTAGTGTCCACACACTTGTGAGTCAGCATTGGTTACAAGTAATTGGCAAGAGACGTTTTGCTTTTACACAACCAGCCTGTTCTTAAATGCGTTCACAGATGAAGTAGAGATAAACTCCTCAGGCAACCTGTTCCAGTTGTGAACATCTCTGTTTCTGAGGATATGGTGCGCAGTGTTTGTGCTAGCATGTACACGCTGAATTTGCTGGTTGTGCCCTCTGACTTCTCTGTCACGGATTTTCACAAACAGATTATGTATTTCGGGGAGGTTGTATAAACCGTTGAGGATTTTGAAAGTTTCTATGAGGTCCCCACGTAACCTCCTTTCTTCAAGAGTAGTGAGACGCAGGATTTCCCGTCTCTGCTCGTAAGATTTGCGGCGTAAAGCTTGCGGTATCTTTGTGGCTTTTCTTTGCACACTTTCAAGCAGATCTATGTCTTTTCGAAAGTGCGGGCTCCAGACTTGAAATCCATACTCCAGCAATGGTCTTATGTATGTCTTGTAGATCTTGCGAAATACTTCAACTGTCATAGTGTGGAAAGTTTTGCGAATCATATAATATATAAAGGAATTTGCTTTCTTGACAATCGTTCCTATATGTTCTACCCTTTTGAGGTCATTGGAGATAATAATGCCAAGATCTTTTTGATGACCGACAGAAGACATGATTTGGCCATCCAATATATATGTCACTTGTGGATTATTTCTTCCTAGATGTAGGACACTACATTTGGTAGAATTCAGCTTAATAATCCAATCACTGGTCCATTGTTGTAATCGCTCAATATCTTCTTGGAGCTGACCAGATTTAATGATCAGGTTGGCAAATAATTTACCGTCGTCCGCTAAAAGGCAGTTTGACATTCTATGAGCTCTACCAAATCTGTGATAAAGAGGCTAAAAAGGTGGGAAGCTAACACTGAGCCTTGCGGTACACCACTGAGGACTTGTTTTTGTTGAGATAAGGTATTGCCAACTCGGACTTGAAGAGTTCTACTAGTCAGATAACTTTCTATCCATTTGTGCAGTCTTCCCCATATGCGGAAGTGATCCAACTTCATCAGGAGGCGTTGATGAGGAACTTTGTCGAAAGCGCGTTCAAAATCTAGGTAAATAATATTTATAGGATTTTTACTGTCGACCTCTTGGCACCAAGTGTGAATACAAGGGAGTAGATTTGTAACAGTGGACCTCTTCTCTACAAAACCATGCTGCTTCACAGAGATAATGCACTCCCTATTCAAGAAGAAGTTAGTTGCTTGCTTATTATTTTTTCTCTCTCTCTTTCTCTCTCTCTCTATTCTATTATTAGGGACCACTTTTTCTCCTCCACTTGTCAAAACGAACCCATTTCAAGTGATAATTCACTTGAAATGGGTTCGTTTTGAAATTATTATATTATAGTATTTTGCTCTTGAGTGTCTAATCTAAACAGCCATTTTTATTGTGATATGAATTATTATTGGTGTGGACTCCTGTGATTATTCTATTCTACTGTGTCAAAATTATGGGCAATTTAAATTTATTGTTAAGTATACAAATACAAATTTTTATGTAAAACTTTAATGAATTCAATTAAAAATAATGCCGTTTTATTGAAAAAATACTTTCTAGATAAACAAGGACGAACAATTTTTTTTTTATATTTGTATTTTTATGGCATTCAAATTAAATTATGATTTTGTATTCAGACATTAACCACAAAATAAATTATGAAAAATCCACAGTATGTGATGAAGCCACAATTAATTTAGTTATATTATAATTTTTGTATAAACAAAATGGTGGTCATTGTCTTCAGCTACAGTGAAACTCTAAATAAAATCTGTCATCTCTTCAAAGTCTTACATGTATACCATTTTAATGCCATAAGCTCTAGAAAGGTTCACACTTTATGCCATTAAAAATATCCCAAGTAGCACAAAAGCGCTGAATAGGAGCTAAATCACTGTTCACAATGGAATCTTCTGCTGAAAAAACCTGCTGAATAAGAGCGTTAGAGGCGCCTTCTCAGTTAATACAACTCTGATTTGGGCACAATTTAATCAGCTGTTAGTTGAATAATATGCCTGAATGCACTATATAAGCATTATTTGAGCCGTATTATAGGTAACAGTCGCCTTAAGAGCTGAATAATGACTGATTATCAGGGTATGTCTTATCTTTTATACACCACAAGGGCTGAATAATAGAGTAATTGTTACCTATTTTTCAGCACAAAGTACACTACTGGAAATTAGTAACTCTTTCATGGAGCTGACAATTCACAAGTGGCAAAATTGTGAATAATTTTCACACTACTACTTTATTATTATTTTTATATGTTTTGTGTGAACCATTTTGTAAAGTGTTTGTGGGAAATAGGCAAATTGTTATCGGTTAGTAACACTTAATTGATTTTCCTCCATGTGCATGAAATTCGAATGGGATTGTCAAATACTATATAATTATGGACGAAAATTTTCACGCGCTCTCAAAATATTACAAACTTACTACTTGAAAATTATAGTAAGAAGTAGGTTAATGATATTATTAAAAAAAATCTTTTTATTTTTCCTTTATAATTTGACAATAGGCTGTTTACGTGTAAAATCATTACATTTTCTATTCTAATTCTGTTGTTATTTCCGATGACTAATCAAAAACAAATTGTTATTGTACATTAATCTCAAGAACTGGCACCGCGCCGGTGCATACTGGTAGTTCTGCACCCATGGCTCAACAAGGCCATATTGAAGGGCAATAGCTCATGAATAAACGCCAGACTAGCGAACGTGTCGGTTTTGTGAATGCCGGATTACCGAAACTCTACATACTCAAGTTGCTTGACTGACCGTGGCCCATCACCGTCAAATCTTTTTTCACTCAAGTATTTTACAATGTTTTACAGACAATGATTAGATTGTAAAACTGCGGGACGCGGAACTGCCGGCCGCTACCACTTCGCTTTGAATTTACGCTGCAGACTTGAGGCAGGCATCCATCAACCACTTCCTACAACGTCACAATATTTCAGTATGGAATGTAGGAATACTTACCCTTGCTACCAGTACAAACTACAATGCAATATTTCTTTTAGCGAACAAAAAGGCCAAGGATCCACCTTTGAACGTGTTTTTCTCGAAGCTTTAAATTATTTGCTCAGTGGAAGCTTTTGCATTATTAATCAATAATTTCACGCCGCCGCGTTCCGGACAGGGCCGCGTTCCGAGGGTCAGAGTGCGTTGTTTGGTTGCTTTAACTTACTCGAAGGTTCCGAACGAACGGTTGTTTTATAACCTCAAATATCGTTTATGGCGGGAAATTTTACAAAATTTATAGACTTTTTATGATGTTTGAAAAGCAATAACTACCGTTACGTGCATAATATAAAAGAGTGCCTATAACTCTCTCATCAAGAAATGTCAAGGTCATGTCAGTTAAATATTCAACATTTTTACGACCTCTTCTGATAAAAGTTGCACTCTACCCGAAGGTTGTGAACGACGTTAAAGTGAAAAGTTGCACTCAGAGTGCACTCGGGGTGCACTCTAACTGAGGTTCGTAACGCGCTCTAGCTAGCTACCTACAGGGCTGCCATCCGTCCGGGTTTCCCCGGATTTGTCCTAGTCTAGAGGGCGTCCGGGGGTCGTCCGGTAGGGGTTTTCAATTAGTGTCAAAACCCGGACTCTATTGTGTCCGGGCCATCAGGATTGATTGATTGAAATATAAGCAATTAATTGAATCACCGGCGCTGCATATATGCATATTCACTCGTTAGCTGCAGCCAAGTTAACTCCAGCGCTGCAAAATCTACGCCAACAGAACGTCCCTAGCGCCGCGCCGGCCCCCACCCTAAAAAATCTACCGCCGACCCCAATTATTCGCTTACTGTATTGCTGTTTTGGCGCATTTGGCGCTAGGTTTAGAATATTTCTAGGATGTTCAGCGTTTTTTTCTCATTACCGTACGCTAAAAACATCTAGTGAAATCTGGCGGAATACATGATAATATTGATATTAGTTGGCAACCCAAGTTACATTGTGAGTTTATTCGCTAGTCTCACGGCAATGGACGAAGGAGAAAAACTCACGGTTTCTTCTCTGATCGAAATAAAGTATAAATTTAAATTTATACTTTATTTCGATCAGAGAAGACTTGACTTGACTTGAGTTGACTCTGGTTCCGTGGAAGTTAGGACGGCCCTTAGTGTGGGACGCTACGTGCGTGGACACTTTAGCGCCGTCACATCTTTCTGAAACCAACGTGAGGGCTGGCGCTGCGGCTACTTCGGCGGAGCAACTCAAGCGGCGCAAATATGCTAACCTCGGTATGGGTTACATATTTGAGCCGTTTGGTGTAGAGACGTTGGGTCCGTGGGGACCGGGAGCTCATCGTATTTTCCAAAACCTATCTGAGCGCTTGGTCGATGCGACGCGTGATCAAAATGCTGGTACATATTTGGCTCAACGAATAAGCATTGCAATTCAACGGGGCAATGCTGCCAGCATGCTGGGCACGCTGCCAACTGGGAGTGGGCTGGAGCATTTGGACTGCCTATGAGTCTGCTATGACTTATAGGTGTCTAAATGCTTTTATTGTAGTAGCTGTAGTGTTGTATATAGTTCATAGTATTTTGTTTCATAAAGGCATACCGCCGGTAAAAAAAAAAAAATACAGAAAAAAAAAATCAGAGAAGAAACCGTGAGTTTTTCTGACCTGAGTTGCCCGCACACGACTGTAACTTTTCCTCTCGTATATTTGTAATTTTGTAAAGTAAAAAAACCTTGAGCTCGTCAAAATTTAAACTAACTAGTTTAAATTTTGACGAGCTCAAGGTTTTTTTACTTTTAATTTACATTAAAAAAAATACCATTTTGTGTACTTAATCTACGGAACCAAACAAGATGACTTCAAAAAATTTTATACTATGTATGTAGTTTGTAGTTTCTAACTAGGTACTAATAGTTATTTGATTATTTATTGAACCAAAAATTTTAATTTATTTCTAATTTGATGCCAAATAACACTGCTCCTCATTATCTTTATCACCAGATTGTCTCAGAAAGAGAAGTGTAAACAATTATGTTTGTAGCACTGTAGTTTTTGCGCAAAGAAGCTGTATAAATGAAAAAAAATATGAACTTTGTTTTCATGGGTGTCCGGGGAAAAAACTCAATTTCACCCAAATGTCCGGGTTTTTTAAGATTTTGTCCGGTATCGGTGGTTTAGTTGATGGCAGCCCTAGCTACATGAATAACCTGTGGTTCCGAATATATGTATATTAAGAACATTATATTCCGAAAATCACAGTCCCTGTTTTTTGGCAATTGCTTATACTTAACTTTTTTTTTGCCAGAATCACGTCAGAAGGAAAAATGTTGAACGGAATTTTGAATTTGGTGTGATAAATACTTTTAAGATTATTTGAACTCTAAATTTCGAATATAATTGAATAAAACATAAAATTAACTAAATAAACACTACATATAATTTTTTTTAAATGACATTATTCGTAAGTTGCACACATTATTAGATGTTATACAATAACCAGCAAATCACTCAGGTTGGGGATCGAGTAGGTACGTCGACCCGGGTTTCAAGCATGTCAGATGCTCATCATCAAGGTGATTGCGCAGCTGCGTCTGCGAGCTTCCGACGGGTACTGCGGAGCGCGGCACGCGCGGCTCAGCGCGATACCAGCGCCGGCGGCAGCGGGGAACTAGGTGGGGGCGGAGCGTGCCCCATGCTGCTGGTGCTAGGTGATGAGGTCCTAGCACGGTAATGTTATCTATACAGTAGTGTAACTCGGCTCTGTCTTCGAAATAAGTACCTACAGCCGCGCTGTACGTAAACATGAGATAGGGCTGCCCACCTCCAGCATTTTAATTACATTTGCCTACTTTGTGTTTCTATTTAGTTTTGTGATTGTAAATATACTTTTTTTTATATAAACAAATAAAATACTATGTGAATTGAAGAGGAAGTGTTCACTAAAAATGCTTGATGTTTTCTTGGCCAGTAGGTAGATTTAAACAAAAAACCATGTTTATGTTTGAATAAAAAATCGTTCTTAAAAATTGGCGACCGAAAAATATTTGTGAGACGTACATACGAAATGCTTTATTATTATATTTTAGGGTATTAAAAATCCACATTCTAATAACTACCTGTAATATTATTATAACTTGCTTATAACTACTACCTATTTCACTCGTGTCAATCACTTTCATTCACTCTATTCACTTTTTTTTATTAATTGAGACATTTTTTTCGCGGGATAAAAGGAAATACTTGTCCATTAAAAAGACACACATTATGTACCGACAACTATATGTAGACTATAAAATAATTTTACTTACTATGTAAAATTATTTTATAGTATTACTTTTCAGTTTCCAGGTAATCAAAAAAGTTATCTCTGGATGCGTTTTTGACGAATTCATGTAACTTAAAACAGCACAATATATCTTACTCGTCATATTTTATATGTACTTGAACTTATTTTTGGTGCAAAAATCGCGCGGTTATTGTTAAAAAACAACAAACCACTCGCTCGTCACTGCGGTGTAGTAACGACACTCGAGACTGTCTGCGGTACGAGCGCAGGCCGAGATCGAGGCGTGTAGGTATAACTCGCGTTTCGTCCGTTTCTATGAAGTTGAAATATTGTATAGATAACATTATCGTGGTCCTAGCATGCCCGGCTGAAGACGGTGGGCCTACCTCGTCATCTGTGATCGCATCATCATCACAGACCATATTATAATGCTAACCGTGTTGCATTCTAGACTGCCCGACATCTTCTGCGTCGAGGTAGCGCTAAGGATAGGAATCCAGGCTGGTGGTAGCGTCCAACCCCCATCTCTCTTAAAATTAGGATGTCGATAGATTTCTAAAGCCTCACGTTTTTTACGAGGCACATAAAACTTTTCTCTAGCTAATACGGAGGCTTTATCGAAACGAATATAGTGATTAGAGCCCAAGAGATGAGCGTGTTCTGTGAGTGCTGATTTAGTAATGTCCATATTCTTAATGCTCTTAATGGGCTCGGTCAGTCTAGTAGCGAGGTTACGTCGAGTCTCTCCCACATAACTCTTGCCACAGTCGCATGGTATACTTTATATACGCTCGGTACGTCAAGGTGGTCTTTGTCCTTCGGTGAACGCAGCGTATAATTTGTACATATAATAAGTTCAAGCCCCTTTCATTGCACTAGGATATATATCACCTGGTCTTCCTCTGACTTTCCAGGAACCCAGTCGAATACGCCACGACTTTGTGGTAAAGTGTGGGACTACGGGGATTGAAAAGGGCCCTCTTACTAAATAACGAAATCAATACGGATATACATATCAACGGAACAAGAGACTTTAAATAACTCGACATTACAATTACTGTTAGCTCCGATGAACTAGTTTCATGAAAAATTTGAATTATTGAACTCCAATAAGAATGACATGAATCTGGAGCACTTCGTCACGCGAAACTGGTAGCATTGCATCTGAGAAATGTAGGGGAACACCAATACCAAACCAAAATATTTTCGTTATATAACCAACCATTAGCAAACCTATTTTTGACGGAAAATCACAAATAAATCGTATAACATTCCTAAAAAGAGTTATGAAATATATTAAGTCATTAAATACGTTTGACTGCGAAATTGACATCGTATTAGAATGAGTCACTGGACATGCTCGAAAAATCTTAGAATTATTTTCAAAGAACTGGAACACATTTTCCGATTTCCAAAGCTGATTTTAGACTAATTTATTAGACTGATCAAATATGAAAAGCAACTGAATCTACCCCTCCAAGTTCTAGTAGCCTGCTGCCCCAAGCATAGCTCTGTCCTAACTAGAGTGAAATAGGGCAACATTTGTCACTACATAATTTGGAAACATTTTGCGATGATGACACTATCATGACGGCACATGCCACAATTCGTCAATTTATTTGCCAGGTTTCGTAGATAATGGATATGGATTTGAAATTTATATCAATGATTTTAATCGATGCTATTTATATATATAGAATGATTTTCCCATGCTTTTATTTAATTCAACATGAATGTTTTTTATACTTTGAATACTTTTATGACCTTTTCTTCGGAATTTCTACTCCTACAGCCCACGTGATGATTAATTTTTAATGCATCGGAGCCACATTAATATTTTTTACACAATATTTTACAAATATGAGTTGGGAAGTTACTCTCAAGTATTAAGTAGTAAGTTCCCATTCTAGGCGTAGTATCAATAACATCACGTAACTTACGGTACCATGAGTACCTTATTACAAAACTATTCAAAGTAAATATAAATCTGACTATCGTGATTTTAATAAAATTAGGCTAGTATTCTCATATGACTTTACTTTAATATAAAATATAAATTACTTTTACAAAGCAAACTTATTATGACACGTACCTCTGCCGGCAAAATTACACATGAATTCGGAATTAGGTGTTTTTATCCATTTTGTGTTAGCTTACACAAATTATTAATAATCAATTATGACTAGGGTGGAATTTTTACTTTTCTTTGGATGGAATTCCTCTTGTTAGAAATAGTAAGCCGAGTAAAATAGACGCGCAACCATAGCCGCAATGCTGTTACGACAGTTGCTAGAACAATACTAATATCATTGTTACAATTTAAAAGTTTTCAGTTATGGGCTGTTATCTAGATTTATACCATGTTTACGAATATTATTGTCACCCTTATTAGAACGGAGGTAATGCGGTCAGTTAGAGCCTCTCGCTCGGCACACTTTTCTGACAACAAGCTCAATCCAGTTGCATGCATAGAAAGTCCTTGGTTCATCTAGGGTGCAAGGAGGTTGATTCTAGTGAATGTCAAACAAGTGGACTGCGTTCCATAATCAATACATAAAATAATGGAGTATAAGTATTGTCCCCCATCTTCCTGAGTAAAAGCTAAAAAGTCTGAACGTAGCATGCAATGAAAAAAAAACAACAGCCAAAATATAAAATTTCTGAACAAAAGTCTGTATTGTCTATATTATTATTTTATTCTATTATTATTAGATTGCAACTCGGTATGTTTCTCAATCCGGCCGGGCCCGGCTGCATTCGTAGATTTCGTAGCCAACTGGGTTGTGTTAGCGATGAAACGTTTAAAGTATTCTATGAACATTTTCTATTATGAATGGATAAAGACAATGATTCAAGGATAATAATTATTACAAACTGGCTTATGAACAATTATCACAATAAACAGTCTGATTTATGTCTCAAAATCACATTTTTTTATTTTTACAAATTTTTATTAGGTACCTACCTTTACTCATGGATGGAGAAGTAACATTTGTATTAGTAATTGTTCATTTTATTAGTTTATACAAGCAGGTCTTTCCCATTACTCTTTACAGTATTTATTTGAAAACATAGTATTCAAATAATAAACTAATAACGCAGCTTAAAGTACTAAACGTGTCATAACATAACAACTGAAATAAGATAGATAAACTTTGCTAGCTTTGTTACAAACAAAACAAATTCTTATTTCCTAAAAGTGAAATATTATGTTTTTTCTTAAACGTTGGTTCATGGCTATTAATACCAGTGAGTGGTTCTATTTGTGATTATTAATTGAGCATATAACGAAATCTTATAGGCTAGGTTGTACTGCATACAACCAAACGCATCGGATGCCATGCCAACATAACTATATTCTACGAATTGCGGAATTGGTGCTCCCGCGCCACCCACCACGGTTTACTTACCGGGTCCGGTGACAGGGTCCGGTATGAATAGCCCGGCCCGGTGGGTGCCAAAAAGGGCCGGGTCCGGTTTGCAATCTCTACTCTGTATGCATTGGAATCAGCTGAAAACCACTGAATAGATTTTCATGGAATTTTATGTGTAGGTATACCTACACAAACAAAAGTGTCAAGGACACTTTTGTGTCCGGGGAATCCGGATTGATTGAAATATAAGCAATTGATTGAAACACTGGCGCTGCATATATGCATATTCACTCGTAAGCTGTATACATGTTAACTCTGGCGCTGCAAAATCTACAACAACAGAACGTTCTCAGCGCCGCGCCGCCGCCGGCCCTCACCATAAAAAACTGCCGCCCCGACCCCGATCATTCACTCACTGTGTTGCCGTTTTGGCGCATTTAGCGCTAGGTTTAGAATATTTCTAGAGTACTTAGCGCTTTTTTCTCATTAGCGTACGCTAAAAACATCTAGTGAAATCTAGTGGAAAACATGATAATCTTAATATTAGTTGGCCACTCAAGTTCAGTGTTAGTCATTGTGAGTTTATTCGCTAGTCTCGCGGCAATGGACGAGGGAGAAAAACTCACTAAAAACATACGGTTTCTTCTCTGATCGATATAAAGTATAAATTTAAGGACCTGAGTTGCTTTGACTTTTCCACATTCCTGTTGGAAAAGAAAGATCACTTTGACAAAAATTTGAACATCTGAAAAATAGCGAAATAAGTAAAAAGATTTTAATATTTTTATGTTTGCAAAAACGCATGTTTTGCGGATTACATTCCAAAATTACAAAAATACGAGAGGAAAAATTATAGTCGTGTGCGGGATTCGAACCCGCGTCATCCACCATTTTAGCCAGGAATGCTCTAACCGACTGAGCTAACATGACAATAAGCATTGTGACAATTGTTATGTTAGCTCAGTCAGGCAGATCAGAGCATACCCCGGCTAAAGGAGTGAATGACGCAGGACCCTAAACGACTATAATTTTTCCTCTCGTATATTTGTCATTTTGTAATGTAAAAAGATCTTGAGCTCGTCAAAATTTTGTGTTTGTCTCAGAAAGAGAAGAGTGAATAATTATGTTTGTAGCACTGTAGTTCTTGCGCAAATAAGCTGTATAAAGGAAAAAAAAATAGGTATGAAAAACTCAATTTCACCCAAATGTCCGAGTTTTCTTAGGATTTTCTCCGGTATCGGTGATTTAGGTGATGGCAGCCCTAGCCAAAAGCATGTACGGTGTGAGACAATACAGTCGCAAACAGATCATGATGAATTATGTCATATAGTTAAATACTAGCACGTTTCTATTGATAAGGTACCTTTCTTGTATTACGTACTTACCTACTTCCAAACAATAGTAGTGGTAGTTGGTAAGCAGTGGTTGTTGAAGTTTATTATAGATAACTGATAGATTATCTAAGTAACGAGTCTCAATATACGATGGAACCATAAACGATATCTACTCTCTTCTTTAATTTGCAGCTCACGTAGATACCAATCTATACAAACATTTTTATTGATTTTGTTTAATTACTACCAATATACATTCGGTACCTATCGAGGTATTTTATTGATCAAGATCTAACACGGTTAAATAAAGAAGAAGTCGCGAAACCTCTTTCGTACACAGTAATATTACTGTCTAGTGTGCGAGTGAGAGATCAAGCAGCACCATCTTCGATTAGATTCTTTATAAAACTGGTTTATACCTACCTACATTAATTATGAAAAGGTATGCTTACTTGTCATCAATGGCTACTAGAAACATTTTACAGACGGTACCAGCATAGCTTGTACAATTTCTAGATACTTTTGTTTTTGGAATGTTGAACATGTCAAATATACACTGGCAAATGTCTCGAATTGACTAAATCCTTACTTTTTGTCAATAATTGACAAAATCCGTACAGTAGGTAAATGGTGCAAGCTATGCTAGCGCCACTTTGCCAGTTGCCAACTCCACTGTCCCAAGGAAAAGGGTGACAAAAAAAGAAACTACTATTACATTTATTTCCTTTATTTGAATGATTAAGTAAACTTACTAAGGACTACCTTATGTTTTATGATAGTTGATTCTAAGTATAATAGCATGCATTATTATACGTCTAAGTCCTTTATTTGGTGACCTTATGCTAAGTATAATGTTTAACGTATTACTACCTAGGAGAAAACATATTGTGCTCTTTTACGATCAGTGCTTTTGAAACAATATAAAAATGATCACCTAATGTAACCTTATAAGCAGTCGCCTGAACTTGCAACATAATTTAATACATGACAATATTCATTTGAGTAGTATAACAAAAACTACAATACCTATTTCACTAAATTTAATCATTAAACAGTGTTTTAATAAGAGAACAGTATACAGCTAATAGTCGAAATAATTCGGATATTTAAGTTATTTTAAAACCGAACGCACAATATACTGTTTTGATATAGATTAGAAACATTTAGATATTATGTTTAAATTATTCTAGTTTGCTTAAAAACTACCATGCATTTAAAAAATAATATTATTACAGTAAGATCGCTAGGCGGAGTTGATGTGCGAAATTAACTTTGATACATATAGCAGTATCTGAGAAATATATATACATAGTTACCTATATAACTGGAATAAATTGCTGTGTAGCGAGTTATATACTATATTATACGTATTCAGTAAAAACCACGCGTTCACGTATCACAGTGTTTCCCGTGTTACACTAGAAAACACTTAAAACGTTAAAACGTTCAAAGGAAATTATGGAATACAACGCCGTACAGTAAAAAATGGTTTTAAACACAATAAAAACGCGTTTTGAAAATGGGTTCTTACTGTTACGTAAATATATTACACTTGTCATATGTTATATTAGTTTAGGACCTAATTTATTAAGAGCCCTTTTACATTTTGCAGCCCTCTCACTCGCACATTTAAAGATAATTTCAAATAGAAAAAAAATGGTACTGCTTTTTTCAGATGTTGTCTGACATTATTTTGCTTCTTGCGACTATAGATGTTCTCAAGATATTTTTATTTTGTAACTTGTTGAGTCCAATTATAATTTAGAGACCCAAAGTTTAAAATGAATAAATTACATGTTTTGGATCCCCCATTACAGATATCAACATGAAAACTTGTCGAGAACATCTATAGTCGCATGGAGCGAAAGAATGTCAGACCACATTTAAAAAAAAAACATTACCATATTGTAGCTATTTGAAATTATCATTAAATGTGCGAGTGAGAGGGCTGCAAAATGTAAAAGTTAAACGCGAAATGTTTTTTGATAACAGGAAATGACACAAACTATAGAAAATTATGTGGCATAATTCAAATAGTAAAATATTAGCGCACAAACAAATATTTTTAATGCAGGTACATATTGACTCTTTCGATTCAAAAATAATAAAGCATATAATATAAAAAAAACTTAAATGAAATAAAGGAGTAAATCCAGGAATCTAGTCTATCTAATCTATCGCCAAAAATCTAGGAATTATCTAATATATAATCTAATAAACAAATAGCTATACTTATACCTAACCTAATTATAACTTGTTTTTTATAAAAGAGATGTAGTTAATATAAACATTGCGGATCGTGAAAAATAATCCTGGACAAGTACATATTTCAGCGTGTGGATAAAAAGGGCTGGATGAAGAAGACAGGACACAAAAAGTAAAGCGAAGCTATCTTAAACTAAATTCTTAATCTATAATCCACATTTAAAGTGCAATAGACATAATGTGCCGACTTGAACATCAAACATTTAGATAATAACTACAGTGAAAACATTAACTTTAAAAACACCTACATACCTATACCAAATAGAAATGACAATAAGACAAAATCAGAAGACATTGAGCAACAAAACAAAATTATTATCGCGTGAAGTATCGGATACATACTGTATAGATTAGGAGTGGTGTGCAGTGCTGTGCTGTGCAGATCGTTTTGAATACCTAACAACTAAACTAAGTAGAGAAACAGAATAAAAAATATCTGTTGGTACGAGAATAGAGTGTAGTTGCATACTTAAACCTATGCAATGACAGAAAGGTTTATCGCGTGATATATATGTACAAAAACTTGGTGTGAACTTTTATTTAATCTGTGCTAATAGAATGACATACCTAGTAACTAAAGACGTAAAATAGTTAAATTTCACGTGGAGGGAAGAATGATCGGTATTGACCAGATCTTCAATTTAACAGTTATTTATTATAAATAAAAACACACCTATACTGGTAACCTAACCTAAAGACATGACAGCTTGTAAAGAAAAGTGACAAAGATCGGCATAAAGTATTACCGGATAACCTAAATATCTTATCTAATTAAATTAAGGAGATATATATCGATTGTTACGACAAAGTTAATTATTACAGAAAACATGAGGGTCAAACCTCTAGACTGTAAATACTAAGTCGCAATTAATAGCGCGATTGACAAAACTATCATGTAAGGATCTTAAGAATAGGATTGATAGTCAAGGTTATGACCTTATACCTATAACTATTTAAATTTATGAAAAGATAAATGATACAAGACTTACTATGATCACGAGAGTTAGTTACACAATGAATGACCCCAAAGTATCTGGTTGGGAGTATGTGTGGATGTAGTGTGCTGGGATTACCTGGATAAGTAATGACGAACTTATCACAAACAATATGTTTTCTGACGAGGAAAGCTTATCACTGTGATCATCGACAGGCATGATGTCCGCTGTTGAAAGAATGCCTCCATATTAGGGTAGTTATGAAACAAGAAAAGTTAGCTTAACGTAGGGGAGCGAAGATATGACCGGAAAGCTATGTAACCTAAGCATAAAACATATAATAATACTAAATACCTAAGTTTAATATTATAAATGCGATTAGACATGATCGTCTTGGGCTATGATTGTGAGGGGCTACATAACCATGTATCTCCTCATCTATGTAATCAGCCGTCGTTCTGGGATTGCTGATTGAATTAATTATAGCTAAGTGAATGAGAAACTTACTAAAAATCGTTAAATAAAGTCGGGATTGTAACTAGGAATCATATAATCATCATCACGCCGTAGTCATGATAAGAAAACATGAGATGCTTATAATATAACTTAAAAAATTAGTACGACTAAACCAAAGACATGCTTACATATCTCAAATAAACCGTGATACTTCAATACTATATATTTTATGATTTAGAAAGGATGTCCGAGGTGTTTACAAACCCGGGTAAATAGGAAAACCAATAACCAGTTTATTTGAAATAGTACTTACCACGCAATAATAGATAAAATAAAGTAAAGGTTTACAACATAGTGTCTTAAGCCAGAGTGTCCTCGTTAACGGCAGCATTAGCGAGGGCCCCTACGAGATCGTCAGCGGCGGTGGCAGCGTCTTCCTCTGTATTGGGAATGTCAAAAAGCTCGTGGTAAAGTGCAGGAAGCCCGATGCGCTCCCAGTTGTCCCGGCAATAGGCCAGCAGAGCGTGGTGACGAGTGCCCAGGAGACGAGCATCCCGTGCGGCGTTGGTCAACCCCAACAGACGCGCGGTGCCTGACTCAACCGTAGTCGCACTCCCCATCACCTGAAATGTCAATATTCTCACTATACAAAATAAACTTTTCAAAAGCGCGTGATGAAAAATTAAAATTGCTTTGTTATAATTATCTTAGAACAAAGTTTAAGCCACATTTGAAACCGTTGATTTTGTGAAACAGATTGCGCGCTACAAAAGATTATTTATCTACCTATACGGGTTAAATTAGATTTTCCGGTAATTAGACTAGTAAAAAAGAAACAAACCTTATTTTAAATAATAAAGTTGTAGATCTTAGACATTTTTACTGTCGATAGCTTTTGACCACAATCTTACCTGATGGTAATATATGAAGTCGATGACGTTACCGAGCCTGAAATTATTACACCTAATCCAGTTCAAAATGTCCATAGTCATGTTTATTGAAAAGAACTACGTAAGCAGGAATGATGTAAAGTACCTACCACATCATGAAAGTACGAACACGAGTGAAAGTCATAAAACCCTATTAGACGTTTTAAACTCAGCGGTATATATCTCAAAGATACTGCCGAGACAAAATATTGTTCCTCTATTTCTTGTACTGCCTCTTTTTATGTATGTTTATTTAATTCTTCGCGTAAGCGGTAACAGAGTTCTAAATTCAAAACTGTAATAGCAGGATACTTACGGATCGCCGTAGACCATCAAGAATACCAATGTAGGTTTCTCTGATAGAAGTTTCATGAAACAGGGTGCTCCTGTATGGATTCATGATTTGCGCTGCTGTGAACATAGCCATCTCCCTCTCGGACAAGTGCAGCTGTATCAGGGACCTGATGTAGACCAGCATCGAGCTCACGAACGATATCTGTGCAAGTTAACCCTCTTTTTTAATAATCGTGTATAACATTAAGACTTCATAATAATCTTTAAATGTTGCGTAATAATAACCATAAAAAAACCACTATATTTACAAACACTACATACAACATTTAATTCATTTTTTAATTGCTTACTACATATATTTTTTTATCATAGGTAAGCTTTGACCACCATCTCACCGGATGGTAAGTGATCGAAGGTGTTAACAGGCTTAACCTAGTATAACTGGCTCTCAAGGACAGTTGTCGGAACACACCGTAAGATGTTTGGCGACAGATTCTCTACTTGAGGGCGGCGCAGGCGGGCATTTGCAAAATGCCCTTCCACAATGCGATTAAGCTAAATATTCGAGCCATGGACCTGCTGCGCGGCTCGAGATTGGGCGGAAAAAATCGGGCATCAATTATTGTCGCAACATACAAGCTCACTCCACAAACAATATGAAAAATATTTCAGAACTTCAAAAATTTTTTTGAACTGTTATATCTATGGAATGCGGTGCCGTAGGTCAGGTTCCCACCGCCACCGGCTTGAGCTTCACCGCATGGTGCAAGGGTATTTTGCGAATGCTCGCCTGGCTAGCTATCACTCAAGTCGAAAATCTGTCGCCAAGCCCCTAATAGTGTGTTCCGGCAGCAGTCGTTGAGAGCCAGTAACACTACAGCCACATGAGACTCAACAACTGTAAGTCTCAAAGTAACAGTAGTAGTGCAATTCATAATTTGTGACGAAATGCATGTTAAAGACAGAGGTTATCGCTTAACATCGAGTGGGCTTCCTGCTTGTTCCGTCACAATAACACAAAATAAAAAAAAACTTACGTCGTCAAATGCAAGGCAGAGCTGATTCTGCGAGATAGTGGTGCCATCTTCAAGCACCAACATGTCCCTGGATGAGAACTGCGCGGCGCGGGTCAGCCACACTTCAAAGAACCCTTCCTGCGATCAAAACACACAGAGAGAGGTCATGGTGGTGCAGGGCATATTGAAGCAAGGTTTTTTATTTATTTATTCATTACAACTATTCTTACAGGATTAACCCTAATGCAATAGTTGGTTAGTTGGGGAAGTAAGATCCGAAAAGAGAAAGATATATCTCAATAGATGGCACTGGACTTGGACAAGTTATGGTACCTAATGATTATGATGTATGACATACCTTGATCAAAATGATTTGATCATCTTGCGGCAGATTCTGGAAGCAAGGAAGGTGCTTGGCACAATGAATCATTTGCAAGACGGCAGGCAACATTCGGTTGGCGATGCGCCGCAGCAGCACAGATCTTGGATCCATCAGCCTGCCAGTAGTAGAGCTGGCTTTATCGTCACCCGTCTCTGTACAGATATACACACTACTATTAATTATCCGTTTTATACGAGATGGGAGAATTTTAAAATATGAGATAAAATAAACATTGATGGCTTTTTACCCGATTGCCAACGAAGGGTCTTTCGCACGTATCTTGTATTTAGGTAAGTTTGTTTGTTGAATTATTCCTACCAGTAATTAAAACCAAACTGACCTAAAAATACCAAAGTAAGATTGAGTATCCCGCATTAAGGTTGAGCTGGCCGGTCACTTCTCCATAGAAAGTCCTGAAGTAAGAGAGTGATCGACGACGATCACTCTCTTACTTGAGATTTTAGGTCCAGAATTAAGCATAATACCGATTGATCCCGTCTTGGCTAGGCTAGGCTTGTATGACGCCGAATTAGTAGCAAGCGGGACCTAATTACAAATAATTCAAGGCGAAAGAATATTAATAGGCTCCAACTTGCAATTAAACTTAATGTGGGATTCTCAATCTTGTTTAATTGTTAAGATGGACGTATTATAAACTTGGTAGCTTGTGGAAAAATAACAATAACTCATTTCACTTTGAATAGTATTATTATTATTGCTACAAAATGACAACATTTATAAGAAAAATATGTACCTAACTTTATTGTCTTTACGTCGTAACGTTTAATATTGCGTGTAAGCACAACGCCATTTTATGTTCAATCAGATGTAGAAGGTTAGTTCATTTTATTCAGAAGCTAGATTATATAATACCTACCTTTGATATTCTGTCGGCGTGGGTGGTTTGATCTCACATCAACTAAGTGCAATCGAGCGGCACAACACCGAGCCGGGACAAGTCTAATACCCCCAGTTAGGATCCAGGCCACCGGATGCTCTCAACACTTGTGCATCACATATATGGGTACAGGTACTGTGTAGCTGCGCTTCCGATTACTGTATAAATTTGTTTTGATATCTAACTACACATTGATCTGAGTTATCTAAATTGAAGCGATCGCGGTATGAGGAAGAAATAAAACAGTAGAACTCTTTGTAAACGAGTTCGTCCGGGAGGAAGTGCCACTATTTTTTGAAGCGCTTGAACCGAAGCTTGCTTAGCCGTTATTAACCGATCAGCTAAGTTAAGCAACGGCCACTGCGGTCATGACCTGGATTGATGACCGCTACAGAGACTACTACTAATCAGTCGTTCTCGGTTGATGTCTTAATATGGCTGTCGTTATAGCATGGTGGTAGGGCATAATGCCCTCCTAGCTAGCTACCACCCTCAAGTAGAAAATCTGTCACCAAGCACGTAACGGTGTGTCCCGGCAGCTGTCCTAGAGACAGTAATTCTAGGTTAGACTGAACAACATCTTAGACCACATCATTACATACCATCAGGTTAGTCAGTAGTTTATGGCTAGTCTATTAGCGATTAATAAAAAAAAAGATCTAGGTGCCTATTTTTTACACGTGATCAAAATACAAAGCACCTATTTGGTTCAACTGGTCATAAACATACTTAAACGCCAAGTAACCTAACTCCATAATTATATACGCGCACTTAAAAATTGTGCGTATGAACGAATTATTAATACAGCGCGACAATATATAGTTTTTATTTACATCCGTGACCATTTAATTCAAAAAATATTAACCGATTGGTGTGATTAAGTCGGATTGATATTCTTTTTGACTCGTTACATGGACCACGTGCCGCCATTTTGTAAAACTCGCATGGCATGGATAGAACCAACACGTTAAACACATGGTCGATAAAATAATTTGGCTCCGCGACCAAACCGTGTATTTAAACCTCTCAGTAAAAAAAGTGCTGAACTTGTTATGGGAAAGAGCGAAAACTTATCACAAGGTGGACCGCACTTTAATAATAATATTAAAAAATCGCGAAGCAAATCTCTTTATTTAGTCATATCTGTATACACTTTGATATTAAGAAATTTAATACAAGAAAAAATAAGTAACACATACTTGACTTGATAGACTGCGTTTTTAATGCATTGAATATTTTTATTAGAGAAAATAGCGTATCTTAATTTTCTATAGACGGGACAGTGTCTGTACAAGGTCTAGATTAGAAAGTAAAATAAAATGATGAAACAGCGAACTAAAAGAATAAAAACACTTACATGAATAGTATCAATGAGTTGAGAATATGATGGCGAGGCGTGCCGCCGGCCGGGCCGGCCGCCCGCCGACCCGGCCGAAGACTCGAACAAACTGCAGAAGCGTTCTAGGCTCGAGTCGTTTATATACCAGCGTTGTTTTCAAACTACCCACAATTTTACTCGTTACTTAAAAAAGATCTTTATAGCATGGATATACAATACTAAATATGCCGTTCCCAAAATATTCTGCTCAAAGTTACTTGTATCCAATTTGTCCTCTGTTGTAATTTTATTATGATGTCTTTACTGTGTTTAGCTCATTAAGCTCAACACAACCTTGTCATTGTGTTGAGCTTAGATTTACAAGTGTGTAAAACAAGTCATTTACTATTAATAAGGAGGTGTATTAATAAATCACATATCGTTAAAATGCTAGATATAAACCTTCCAATTTAGAAGTAAATATTCAAAATATTTTGTTTATCGCTGTTTGCAATTTAGTAGTATATTTACTATTAAATTAGTTGAGGTAACAGAATAGGGATAGTTATATTTTATCTGCACAGCGATATTAACCGCTAAAGAACGGTGAATACGAGTTGACAAAGAATAACTACAGATTTAAGTAATTACCGATATATAGCAGTTTAAGAAGATAAATATCTAATAAATTATAGATACTTCTTAGTCTTGCCTCGTAATTATTAGTCAATTGGTTGTACATGACATATATAAGGCATCATAATATGTAAAATTTCATACGAGTAAGTTTGGCTTTACGATTCTTTAGTTTCATACTAAAATGTTAGGCCGAGGCAGAGGAAAAGCAAGGTTTCATTTTAATATTGCGATGTAACCTATTTTGTCATTCTATTTAAAAAAAACATTACTTAAGTATTGTATTGTTTTTATTTTTTTTAAACAGAATGAATACGAGTTGACAAAGAATAACTACAGATTTAAGTAATTACCGATATATAGCAGTTTAAGAAGATAAATATCTAATAAATTATAGATACTTCTTAGTCTTGCCTCGTAATTATTAGTCAATTGGTTGTACATGACGATATATGTATATGTATTAGATTTCAGGATCTGAACGCTCATTTTGTTTGGCTGAACTATACTGATAACTATAAACCTTACCCAAGTCTTCCATTATGCGATACGCACCCGGCGTATGGAGCTGACGGCGCTAATACCTAATACGCGATTGAAATTATAGTATAAAGTTGGACTTATAATAATTCAGTAGTACTTATAAATTCAACTTATAATACTAACCATAACCATAGACTAAAATGCGATCTAGCTCTTAATCATAAGCGATCTGGCACTGTATGTTTTAAATAACATTTAGGGCTTCAGTAAATACCCATCATATACATATAATACTATATCTCAAAGGCATTTAATGTCTGCTTTAGGATAAAAAACAGGATGTGCATCGGTTTAGCCGTTAGGTATTTAGAGGTCACAAAATACTTAGTAAGACACATATGCACAGACAAACGCTTCAAACTAAAAATACCTCTGCTGTCGGGGATGAAAAACGAAACAGTTTTGAAAATAACAAATATTTTAAAGAGTATCTTAAGAAAACATTAAATAAAACACTTTAAAAAGTATAAAAATATAAATCTAGTGACAATTCCGCCTAATTTTCCTGTTATCTACGTGACGTCACATAATATTATTTAATGTTTTCTTAAGATACTTTTAAAAATATTTGTTATTATTAAATATGGATTTCCGCAAAGTAACGCCTGAATCTATTCATTATTGAAACAATTTTGGATTTCTGTGTTTTATATGACATTTTATGAGCTCAAGCCCAGAATACTTATGACACGTGGGTGATCTTTTGCCGGTGCCATGAGAAGTACCTAAGGGCTTATCTAGTCGATATATACATCCATTTCGACACATTCAATAGGTACCGATACTAGAATGAACGCTGGAAATACTGACAGATTTACGTATTTACGTTCAGCAGTCCGATATCGTGGAATATCGCTATGTTTCAAGTGAATACATACTCGTAGAATAAACTATAATATGGATAACATCCAATAACGTTAGTAAAATGTTTTGGATTACAAGATACGAGGTATTTTATAATAATCATAGTTGGTTATGTAGGTAAGTGTATCATTTCTGAAAATACTCGCCTCCGCACGGTACTAGGAAAAAAACTGTTTATCATTTACGCTAAATATGTTTTGAAATAAAATAGTAATTGAATGAAATATCTCGTAGATACCAACTTAAATTTGATAACATTATTCGTAAAAGTTTTCACTACATGCTTGTATGGGTTGAAAGGCAACTATAAACACGTGTTTTGATTTAACGAGTAAGGTAGGTAAGTAAGGTTAAGGTTTCAACTGGATTAGATAGGTAGATTTTGTAGGTTATGTAAAGGTATTGGAAGGAAACAGTTCCAACGTTACTAACTCACCTTCCTCTCCAGAGTCATCAGGAAGAGTGTTGATCGAATGATGAATAATGGTGTGTCTTAAGTCACCAGTGTAGCCAGGGAACATATGATAGGACGAGGCAACAATCCTGACGATATCCTCGATACGGGAATACGGGTATCCCGCCACGACGACTTCTTCAGGTTGTCTAACCACGGGGACAGGTGGTGCTTCAACCACTTCCTGAAGGTTTTCGACAGCAGCGGTTTCCTGTCGTGGGCGCTTGGGGGCACGCCCATAACGTACAGCTGAAATACAAATGGACACGTTTATTGGAAAATTGCTCCTAATAGGGAGAACTAGGGATCAATCGATATACCCTTCACTGTTGATTCCGATAAATGTCTTGATAGTGACAGGATCAACAAAGTATTGAAATCGAATCTGAGTCAGAAATTATTTGTAATTGACAGTCCATTTTTATGTGATGATTATACTGATGATAGACGTGTGATATACATAGATAACAATTTTTAAATTTCTTTTCAATTAATATAATTATATTTACAAGCTTTATTTGAGCACATACCAGCTTCGGGTGCCAGATAGATGATCCCTCTGAAAGTTGTAGCTAGCCAGGTGGCTATTCGCTTAGTGCACCATTATTTTTTATTATTTATTCCTGGCAGGCTAGCTTTTGACCACTATCTCACCTGACCGTTAGTGATGATTTGGTCGAAGATGTTGTTTAGTGAAACTTATCTAGAATTACTGGCTCTCTAAGATAGCATCCGGAACACACCGTTAGGTGCTTGGCGACAGATTTTCTACTTGAGGGTGGTAGCTAGTGAGGCGGGCATTTGAAAAATGCCATACCACTGTAACAACCGCCATCATATGACAACAACCGGCACCGAAGGCTTAGTAGTAGTGTCAATAGCGGTCACGCATGCAAGTCATAACCGCAATGTACGTTGCTTAAATTTGCTAATCGGTTTAGAACGGCTAAGCAAACAAGCTAGCCAAGTGGGCGTTTGCAAAATGTTATACCACCATGCTATATCGACTGTCATCGTAAGACAACAACCGGGGCCGACGGCTTAACGTGTTTTCAGAAGCACGTACCCGTTCAGTAGTAATTTCTATTCAAAATCATGCATATATTTATATACGATGAACTAATAAATAGATAAATCTATCTTCTGCTGCGATCTTTGAGAGTCTACGTACCCTATTTTACATAGGTTTCTCTTTCTCAATGGCAACTTGTGCGATAATGCTCAATGGCTTATAACTTAAACTTAACTATAACTTGACTTAAAGCTAATAACTTAGCTATTAATTACTTAAGAGCTGTTAAAAAACCATAACAGTTAATTTTTATTTTATTTTTTAACGTATAAAGCTGTAGACGTGAAGTTCTCGATAAACATCAACAACTTCGTACCTCCTACGATAATATGTTAACCTTTCCAAATAGATTAATTTAGTGTTCGATTTTAGACGTTCTAGGATATCCGAATCAGTGGAGCGACAACAAACATGGTTCACTAATAAGACAACTAAGGGCAATAGAACGACGAAGACGGCGTAGGCGAGACGAGCGACAAAATCTATAAATTACGAATACATTAATATAATCATTACGAAATAAGACGCGCTCTATTTACTTTGAAAATGACCATATTATGAGACTTGCTGGCCCGTGGGGTGTCGGGGTAGGTTTACAACCGCCATATCAATGTGATGATGATGACAATGATGTGTGCGTATGAAGGAGGTATACAAATCGTTCTTTCTTTGTATATTTTTAAACCGAATTCAAAAAAGGAGGAGGTTCTCAATTTGTCTGTTTTTTTATGTTTGTTACCTCAGAACTTTTACTGGGTGAACCGATTTTGATGTTTTTTTTGTTATGTATATAGATTTGATGATTTTATTATATGTATACTTGAAAGCTGATGATTGCCGTGTGTTCTCATTTAAATTTCATCAAAATCAGTCATGCAGTTTTTGAGTTACACTCCAATCTCTGAGATAATCTTTATGATATAGTCATTGCCAGTGAATGCCAACCGATCCCGTAAGTAGCAAGGGACACTAAAAAGGCGAAAAATTTTCTTTACCTCAAAATGGAACTTCAACACTGAAAAGTGTGAAATAACTTGTCAAAGTCGGTACTATGCCCACAATATTATGATGATACGTACTTTTGAACTATCATGGTACTGACTTCAACAAATTGTTTAACAGTTTTGAGTGTTGAAGTCGGTTCCATTTTTAGGTATATTTTATAGTTTTATTTATTAAGTGTGCATTTAAAAATGTAAATCATATTCATTCAATAAATTTTTTTTAATATTTTATTTGTACAAAGAATCTGAGCCTAGGTGATAACGACCTACCTATCTAATGATAGAATTTGTAATTTTAGTTAATAGTTTGGTATTATTGTATCTAATATTTATGATGCAACAATATTGATTGAATTAAAGAAATTGTACTACTATTATATCTTGCCGTAGGAGTTGTAATAGGCCATGAAGGGAAAATATCAGAAGGAAGGCAGCAGCACCATCTGAAGAATCTCCTTCTAACATTGCGATACCCAAGACGCCTGCCAACCGTGCGGATTGTGGCAACTCCCCCCACGGTACTATACAGATTCCAGTTTAAGAAACAAAGAACTAATCCATATCCTTTCATTGAGTGATCGCATAAGAGGCCACCAAAGAAAAAATGCTTCAAATGAGCAATGAGCAGATAAATAACACAAAGTGTATCTACCCACAATAATGTTCTTAAAACCTACTAATATGTACAAATACCCATTCATATTGCTCCATTGAATGACGCATATTAATTAAATGTAAACTGTCGATCTTCTTCAACCAACGCAACGTGTCAAGCCAGACAAACTAAAAGCCATTGCAGGCCTTTAATGACAAAAAATCACAGTAGGTATAGATGGTCGCCAAATCCAAATAGTTTATGACGTATTTATATAGCTCACATATACAGCTTCAAACTTAGCAAGATTAGAGTCCATTATCACACGTATAACATATACCTACATTTGAAGCTCGTAGCGAAGTTTGCCTAGTCATTGTGAACCGATCAGCACAGTTAAGCAACGTCCGCCTCGGTCATGAGATAGATGGGTGACCGCTGGTGACATTACTACTGAGCGCTTGAGTACTGTTACTACGAAACTATCGGTCCCGGTTCTTGTCTTAGGATGGCAGTCGTTATAGAATTGTAGTAGGGCATTTTGCGAAGGCCCGCCTGGCTAGCTACCACCCGCAAGTAGAAAATCTGGCGCCAAGCACCTAACAGTGTGTTCCGGCAGCTGTCCTTGAGAGCCAGTAAGTCTAGGTTACGCTGAAGAACATCGTCTACCACATCACTAACTATTAGGTGAGATAGTGGTCAAAGGCTAACCTACCAATTATAAAAAAAAACTGCTTAGTTCAGGCCCTGTATGAATTGTCAGCTATCAACTAGAAATCGCGGTAACTCAAATAACTGTTAGGGCGTTTCGTACTTCAACCTTACGCATAATATATTATGTAGATCCATATCATATACAAATAAATTTTAGCCCTGGCCCAGTTAATATTGTAATATAGCAGGTTAATAATTCAGGATCCCTAAGCCTGTAACGAAGAGTTAGTTATTTTTGCAATGGATCCATTATTCATACTACGATTACTGCAGATGATTGCATAATATAGTATTTCAGTTCAACGCAGTTAGATTTTATCACATGTGCCTATTCATTGATTCCAGAATTTCTGTACATTCCATACAAATTTATCATAATAGAAAAGTGCTTTAACTTGGCCTGAAAACCCCGAAGTACTGATTCCAATCTCCGAGTTAAACGCATGTTGATTAAGGCAAACATATTTTTGTATGAGTCCAGACTGAAATTTACATTTAAATTTAAATTTAGATTTTTTTTAAATTTCCCTATATATGATATTTGAAGCACTTCTAGCTAAGGTTGCCAGACGTCTGGGAAATCCGGGATTGTCCCGGAATGGTGTGTCTTGTCCCGTGTCCAGTAATTTCGATCTAATGTCCCGGAATTCACTAGGTTTTTACAGTAGGTAGTGTTTTTCAAAACCATACGGACACCAATAATATGCTACGCACGGCGCACGCCAACCGTGTGAGATTTCAAAGTTAAAAGACCTTAATAAGATTACAGAACTTATTTGTTTAATGTTGATCTAAATTTTATAATTTAGCCTTAAAGACTGGCTATTTTTTTTTTAATTAAATATAATGTTATATCGATATATTACCTAATTTAGGTAAAAAATCGATATTTAGGTAGATAATATTTGTGTGCGTGACAATGATACACATTTCTGTTTTCCTATGTATAAAACCACTAAATTTAACGAATATTTATATATGTATGCATATATTCGTTTGTCAGTTTAACTGTACATTTATTTAGATTTAAACTTGAGGTCAAACTAACAACTCCCTTTCGATCACCAGAAATGTCCAGGAAATTATATACATTGATCTGGCAAATTTACTCGTAGCGTAGCTTAGGCACCTAGCTGTGAAATAAAAAAGCCCTAAATGTGAAATTCAGAATTCCTATTTTAAAAGCTTTTATTTAGTTTCATCTGTCCCGATGTTTTTCATCAAATCTTGCGAATTAACTTTAATCCACTTCCTGGTTACCGTTTGTACTGAAATTTTGCATACACATGTAAATCGCGTAACAATGCAATATTATGATTACAGGGTTCTGATCTGATGATGGAGCTGGAAGGTGGCTCAAAAGCACTTCGCAATGAGACTGCACAACCTCATCGAGTTTGGGCTCATTTGAATCGCCTTGACAAGCATTTTATTAAACTTTTAGTTCGTTTTACTAACGAGAACATAATAAAAAACTTGTTTTTAAGTAATTTTTTTTATGGAGAAAACCTTGTCTAATCTAACTATATTTCCCCATTATTTTGGAAAAACATAAAACTATTTTTATGTTATCATAACTAAGTGAATTTACTGACATGTCGACTGCCTGATGTGCAGCGGGCACGTCAGTCCATTACAGGTACAATGTCAGCATCCTCGTTCTGCTTAACAGTGTACTGCGCTCGTCAGTCCGAGACGTTAGTTCTTATGTCTCGTTTGGTCTGTAATTTCACTTGTTACAGTGCCTAGGTGTGAACTGTGAAGAGACAGTACTGTTTGTACACTACTGCTTTTAGGTAA
Source organism: Plagodis dolabraria (assembly GCA_963854805.1). Taxonomy (NCBI): domain Eukaryota; kingdom Metazoa; phylum Arthropoda; class Insecta; order Lepidoptera; family Geometridae; genus Plagodis; species Plagodis dolabraria. Next base: position 5,178,685 of record OY978440.1, read on the forward strand.
AATATCTGATACTGTGGTACCCACCTGTATGAACTCTTGCTGAAGAGACATACCACCAGTACTAGCTGCACCTCTAGTACTAGCCGTCTATAAAATCTTAAACCAAACCACTTACCAACAGATAAAATATTTGTCCAAATTTACACTCAGAAATATATATTTTTTGCTGAGCCATTGTCAACGTTCGTGATGATTGATGATAGGAACAACTGCTGCTACATGGCCCCATTAATTTACAATTCACTGCCCCATCACATAGTAAACCTCCCTTATAATAGGTTTTGTTCTAATTTAAAGAACTGGCTGGTTGAGGAAAGTTTTTACACAATCGAAGATTTTATAAATAAAATGTCATGTCGTTTTTACGTCTACGGAAGTGCATTGTAGTATTCGTAATACCTATTCAAATTTTATGGGATATAGATATTATTATGATTATGTATTGCATGTTATAGTAACTAATATGAAATATTGAACCTAGATTTGCATATCAGGATTCTGATTGAATAAAGAGAGACTTGTTTCATAATATAAGACCACAATTGTACTTATTTCAGCAAAAAATAAAAGATGCGGTCAAAGTTATTGGGCTAACTTAGAATTACTGGCTCTCAAGGACTGCTGCCGGAACCTTTACTTGTGTGGCGACAGATTTCCTACTTGAGGGTGGCCTTGCAAAATGCCCTATAACCATGCACTATAAATATACCAAACACTAAGTATAGACCTCATATAAAGCAATGGCAAGATTGGCAAGAACCGCACGTAATAGGTGTATCGAGTCTTGAAGTTGACTCGGAGTCGCATTGAATATTTTAGTAAAATGCAATTTCCAGTCTTTGCCGTGTGTAACATACCAGCCTCTTCCTAATAATGGAATACTTGGTAGTATTCTATTTAGTTTGGTAAGGCAACTAGCATCAGTAGGTACTATATTATTAGTAAACATGCGATTCGTTCACAATTCTCTTGCTATTCAAACTGTCTCAGGCTTTATGTATTTTTTTATGGCTGTTAGGTAAGCTTTTGACCACAATTTCACCTGATGGTAAGTGATGATGTGATAGGTTATATACGATAGGCTTAGATAAGAGGGCATTTTCGAATGACCGTTTGGCTAGCTACCGCTCAAGTAGAATTTTGTTCTTTTCTTGAAGATGATAGTCAATATTGAATAGATTAGCCTGACTGAACAATATCTTCGACCGCATTGTAACCTACCATCAGGTAAGGTTCTAGTAAAAGCTAACTAAACAGCGTGGTGATTAATAAGAGGCTGGACTATTTGCCATTACAATATTCGACTCATCACATTATCAAACTCATAATAATTATTTTTAAGGGACTGACAGATTTTTGCTTTTATCAGTCAACTAGCTTCAAAAACAGTATTGAGACAAACCTAGCAATCATTTTTTCTGATCGGAAAGTTATTTATTAGCAAGAGTTTATACATATATAATTCTTAGAGCCTCTTTCAGAATGTTCGAGTAAGTTCCGGTTTTACTACCCAGAACATGTTTATTAAACAAAACACTATCTTTGCGTTTCACAGTCATCGATTTAGCCTATCCATCGGTTAAAGCTTGAAACGCGCTGCATAATAACTGTCATATTTATCATTCAGTTATTTTATGTGTTGGTTAGCAACCCGAAACTTTATTTGGACATTCTGAAACGGGGCCTTAGTCTAACTTCTTACTTTGTTTTTGGAAAATCACTCCGCATCTCAACGCAATAGAAAAATTCACAATTAACTAGAAACTCAGTCAGCTACTATAGGGTGTTGTAACACAGTTAAACTAAGGCAAAGATGACAGCTGCCAAAATGATAGTTGAAGCATTAAAAGATGTCATACAAGCAATGGGGAACAGTACTTACAGTCGCGAGACATTCCGACGGCTAGGCACTTCTTGAATCGGCAAAACTGGCACCGGTTCCGGTTGAGTCTGATGACTACGCACTTCCCGTCTCTCAGGCACCGGTATTCAATCTGCTTCTGAATACTTCGGCGGAAGAAGCCCTAGAAAAATATATAGTGTGAGAATTGCCTCGAAAGTTGTATCGTTGAAAGTTTATCTTAGGCTGATTGTTTATGTAGCTAATATGAACTTCTGAATACGATTTACCTACCTAATTCAAGACTTGTTTACCCGACTGCTGTGATTTTGAGATTTTGAAGTAATACATGTATGTCTACCCTTATATCTACTTGTAACTACTCAACGGCGCAACCGATTCACATAAATGTTGTAGTTTAAGAGTTAATTAAAGTAGTTAATAAATTTCACTTGTTGGCGCGAGTGTCACATGGTAGGTACCAACATAAAATGCTTTAAAACTTAAAGTGAAGTGAGCGAGCAAAACTGCGGCGAATAATGGCGAATTTTAAATTTAAAAATGGTTTCAGCACAAGTGTGACTAGTGGTGTATTCAAATAAAGGAATTTAAAAGGCAAATATGATTATTTTTTATACCACTAAGGTGGAAAACAAGCGTATGGCCCGCCTGATGGTAAGCAGTTACCGTATCCTACGGACGCTTGCAATAAATATACAAAAATACAAGTATATGGTTGAAAACATTTTGGATTGGCAAGTCGTACAATATGGATATTAATTGCACTAAGTTAAGTTATATAGTTTTTAAGTAATTTGCTTGTTAGCAATAATGATGAATGAATTTAGCGAACATTTTTTCATTGTATTTTACATTTAACAAGGTATATCAAAAGAACGCATCACAACAATAATTAATCAAAAGAGATGTTGGGAGGCAGTAGCCTCCTTCTGCGAGATTATTGTCTCGCGGAGGGAGGCGGCGGAGCGGGAGACGGAGAGAGACCCTCTCTTTTTTCCGCTCCAGAGAGCACGGACACGGTGGCGGGCTAACAGAGCCCGCACTCCGTCTCCGCTGAGAGGCCCTGGGCCATCAGATGCAGGGGCATCCGGCGCCCCTCAGAGATAGGTCTTCGCCGCGATGTTGATGCCCCCTCCGTGTTCGGGGGACATCACACGAGGTGGAGGGGTGGTCCTGTTGACACCCCTCATCGAGGAGAGCCCGCTAGTTTCCAACGGGAAGCGGCGTCGACGGGGGCTTCGGTAGAATATTAGCGGTCCCGCACCACACCGTCATCCGTTGAAGACGCTGGAACACCGTTGGGTTTTAGACGGTATGCGCGCCTTTAGCCGAGTCCGTCATACCCCATCTGCTCCAGCGGGCAGGAATGGGTAAAAGCATTTACACAAAAAATATTAAGATATAAAAAATTAGACACAAAATAACATAATTATTCCTACTTTTGCACATATTTATCACCATTGTATTTTTTCAATTTGTTTTCAATAAGAAGTATTCTGTAAAGTGATATCAGCGCTCAATTTTTTAAATCACCTGACTGCAGTTTAATCTCTGTATGGTAACTGTGAAGAAGTAAATATAGTTTGACGGTGGTTGAGCAAACCCGATCAAAGTCTGCCTGGTATTATGGCCAAAATTTGAGTGTGTGGTCTTGAAGGTCAGCAGAACAAAAGCTGGACTAAAGTGACTTCAGATTCTGTTCTACACTGAAGTTTCCTCTGATATCTTCATGCCACATGCACCCGTTATTTTTTTCTCGGTCAATGCATCATAAACTGTCCCTTTGAGAAGCCTCATTTAAATATCACATGTTGTCCATAGACCTGCCTTCGATCAATAGGGGCCAGCATTCACCCTGTTCTCGCGTCCCGGTGTTCGTCACCGTCGTTTTTTGATTCAGGTTTTTTATGTAAGTTTAGGTAAGGTTTGATTAGGTACCATCTATTATAAAAAAACCAAGGTAACGAGAATCAGAGCAGGCTGGAGAGATACTATTTGTAGCTATGTAAAAAAATGATCGATGTATCATAAAATTCGCCGAGCAGGTGCTCATGAATATGATGCAGTTACGATATGGCCTTGGTTGTAATATCTACCACAAGAGCAATATTGGTGGCAACCAACATGTATACATCCGAGTTTATCCTTCTGTGGGATCAATATCATCATATAAATATTCAAGACAAACAATAATAACAAATATTTTAAAAGTATTTTAAGCAAACATCAAATTAATAATTTAATAAAACACATTAAAAAAATATATCTAATGACAATTCCGCCTAATTTTTCTGATAAACCGACGTGACACAATTGAGACTTTTTGATCGTGCGCTTGTAGAGTCAAGACCTCCTGAGGATGCCCCGTGTAGAAGCGACACGCGTCGAAAATCCACGATTGCGTGGCTTTTGTGGCATCACGTCGGTTTAGCAGGAAAATTAGGCGGAATTGTCACTAGATACATTTTTTAAGTATTTTATTACAGTATTCATTTGATGTTTACTTAAAATACTTTTAAAATTTGTTAGTATCAAATATGGATTTCCGCAAAGTAAAGCCTGAATCTATTCATTAAGAAACAAGTATTTTATTTTATCTGCGATACGCCTTTATTCACAAAAAACAACACTACAGCTAGTGCATTTAAATATATTACCTGTTAGTAAGAAGTACTACACTGTACTGTAACAGCCGGATCATCTACTGCTGAACACAGCCTCTCCTATTAAGGGGGTATTTGCCATAATCCCCACGCTTGGCAGGCGTCGTGGGGATCGCAGTGTAAGTTGGCAGTTTTTTAGAAGGCGCTGCTGCTCGCCTTCCTGTATTTTTCCTTAGTCGCCTCTTACGACACCCACGGGATGATATGGGGAGGTGCAATTCTATCCCAGCGTATATTAACTGGTGTGACTATGTATATTAGCCAATTGAACTTGTCTGTAACAGTAGGCTCAGATATGACTAATATATCAACTCGATTGTAACGAATATTCAGAAGGTATTTTTAATGACATTCTATGATTATTTACTTGATTATATATACTCCAAAGCTTTCTCAGGTAGATTCGTCTTGTTCAAGTGTATCACCGGAAAATCATGATTTAATTTCTGGGAAATTTGGTTCGTGAAAAGTGAAGTATTGTGTTTAAAATAACAAGAATCACTCACTAATCGAATATTACTCGGTTTTACTTCACATTCTTTGTTTTTATGGACAGCTTTAAAGTCTTTCTCTGCGAATGCCAAATTTGAAAAGAAAAAAAACAATTATTGTTTTTTGTTTACCTATAAAATACGTGTTTTTTAATGTTATTGTGACGGAACAAGCTCGAGGCCCACCTGATGTTAAGCGGACTAACCTCTGTCTATAACATGCATTCCGTCACAAGATACGAATTGCACTGCGCCCGTCACCTTGAGACCTACTTGTTAAGTCTCATATGCCTGTAATTTCACTGGCTCTCAAGGACTGCCACCGGAACACACCGTTAGGTGCTTGGTGACAGATTTTATACTTGAGGGTGCTTGCTAGCCAGGCGGAAATTCGCAAAATGCTCTTTCATCATGCGGTTAAGCTCAAGCCCGCGGCAGGATTCGAACCATGGACCTGCTGCGCGGTAGTCCATAGCTAATGCCACTGAGCCATCATTGCTTCAAAATCATTGTTTCCTGACCTCTTCACATTTGAACGCTTTATCGAGAATGAGACATAGTTTTTAAACTAAAACATAATAAAATCACGTTATTTTCCATGACAAAGAGTATTGTGATTGGGGCAATGTAAAGGATATCCAATGCGATTGGTTATATTTTGATGATGACAGTAAAAGTTCTAGAATGTGTTATCAGAGCAACACGTCAGAAAACGGGCATTTAGCAGTTAATCTCGATTTAGTTTGAACTTGGTTCCATATTTATTAGGGTAGATTTATTTTACATGTTTTTTATTTCGTATGAAAGAACATTTTTGCTTTACTGAATCGTAACTACTTAGTTATTAAAAAGTATTGAATCCAATACAAAACTATGTTTCATAAACAAAAACAAAAATTGATTCAGTTTAGTATACAGGAACGAAAATGGCTTTCTTTTTGTCAACTACAAAAATGTATACTATTTTTTTTCTTTTCTTCATAACCTACCAGATACAAAAATAAATGTTTAATTTCTTCTTTAAACATACCGTTTTATGTTGGTGATGAATGACACAAAATTTTCATTTTCTGCATATCTAACGTTCCGCATGGCCTATAGCCTGAGACGTGTTCTGGACATGCTCAGAGTTGCTCAATGAGCTACGGAGACGGCTGTGCAAGGAGTTTCTTTACGCGATATAATCCAGAATGAGGAAATTCGCTGAACAATCGACATGTTTAGGATTTGGAAGTTGAAATGGCAATGTGCAGGTTTCATTGCTTTACGAACTGATAACCGGGGAAGAAATATTCTTGAGTGGTTACCACAATACGCTCAAAAACGGTAGGCTCCTCACTAGATGGACTAACAATATCGTAATAAGTCGCGGGAAGCCGATAGCAAGTGGCCGATAGCAAGTGGCCCATAGCCGTTCATAGTGACGATCTGCTATGGGTTTATTAATTGAATATACTGAATCTTTGAACTCAGCTTAATAATAATAAGCAGCGAAATTAATTTAATTAATTTTCGAAGCGCTCGTAGCGAAGTTTGCTTAGCCATTCTGAATCGATCAGCAAAGTTAAGCAACGTCCACCGCGGTCAGGAGATGGATGGGTGACCGCTGGTGACATTACTACTGAGCGCCTCCATGCTTCGGAGGGCACGTTAAGCCGTCGGTCCCGGTTGTTTTCTTCAGTTGTTACAGCATGGTGGTAGGGCACTTTGCGAATGCCCGCCTGACTAGCTACCACCCTCAAGTTGAAAATCTGTCGCCAAGCACCTAACGGTGTGTTCCGGCAGCTGTTCTTGAGACCCAGTAATTCTAGGTTAGCCTGTGCAACATCATCACTTACCATCAGGTGAGATAGTGGTCAAAGGCTAACCTATTAGGCATAAAAAAAAAAAGAAAGCACATAATAAAATAAAGGAACTGATCTCCACCTGGAACCCCACCGAGTTTGATTTTTACGAAAAGAGATCCTTTTTCAAAGGATAGCGCACCATACACTGCTGCGCAAAATAATAGAATAGGCGGCCTTGCTTTAGCAGGATTAGCAGGGTTCGTTGCATACGCACCCAATGTCAACTCCCCTCGTGTCAGTTGCCCACGATCTCAGTTCCCCCGATAAATTTGTTTGAAAGAAATAATTACCATATATTAAATGTACCGTTAGCAAAAAAGAGTTTCTCTTGATCGTAATATATTTATTTCAATGTTATATTTCAATATCATAATTGCTAAAATTACATTTAGTTAATTGTTTCGAATGGTTTTTATATGTTATCCAAAAACTTTGCATATTAATAACACATACAATTGTGTTATTAAAATTCAAAATCCTAGCTAGGTATTATATTGGGGGAACCGCAGCTGCCGGTGTTATGAATGAAATTCTATTGTTCTCGTAATCTTTCAATTCTGACGGGTTTAACTTAATATCACCAATCAGTCCAGCGCATTTCTTACAAATTATAAAATGTGGGTTACTGATAATAATAGTCGGCACCCAGAAACACAGGTGAAAGTGAAATAAGAATTATGCAAAAACTAAATCAGTTAAAATATTTTTTGAAAGGCGTATTTGAAATTTTTCAAAATTATAATATAACTGTCGTAAATTGGACATTCCAGCATTAAAAAAAAAAGCATAACAAAGATTTGAAAGTTCCAATAACAAATTTTAAGAAACCTTATATTTCATACCTTATGTGGCGGCCATCTTGAATTTTGATTTTTGGTTTATGTTATTACGTTTCGACTATGTTCTATTATTCTACATTTTAATTTAGGTACATTTAAAAGAAAAACCTTTTTGTATAAATGAGCTCCATAATCTGTACACTAATTTAAATGTTTACCAAGAATATTAATTTATAAAATAGTATCATAATATTGAGTTAATTATTGTTACAAGTTGTTTGTTGAAGCTTTCGCAACTTCTCAGAAATAGCAAAACAAAAGGGCAACGATAACAATACAAAATTAAAAGTGTTTTGTAAATTAGTAATTTTTATGGTTTCCTAAGAAGTGTCTTTGTAAACATTTTATTTCGCAGATGTTTACGTAAATAGCTGCTAAACATTTTCTTGACGTCACGTCCGTCCTAGTTTATTGTTTATACTTATTTCGAAAGAGGCAAGCTAAGACTTTACAAGTGTTTCAATGGAAACAGTTAGAAAATAAAACATGAAAGAAAATATTTAATAACGTACCTTTTTAAGGGTTTCTCCTTATATTAAACATGGTATTATTTAGATGGAATAAATTGCGTAAAATCATTTTTTTAACAAGGCTATGATTATTGAAAAAAACGTCGTTTGTTCCGGTTGTATCGGTGTACAACCGAAACAAACGACGTTTTTTTCAACCATTGAAATTCATGAACCATTCCTCAAAAAATGTTTTGTATATTAATAGTACATTACAATGCAACAAGTGCGCGTAGTTGTTTATTACAACCGAGACGGGTTTCAGATCTGAGCTCCAAGATCGAAAGCCTAAAATGGAGTAGAGATTGTAATAAACAACGCGCACGAATTTCGTACACTTACGAGGAACGAATACGAAAATGTCGATACGAAAATATTTTCTTGATCTTTTCGATAGCAATAATAATCTGATTAAGAAGGTTTATAATAAAAACTTCTAAAGTTCTACTAAAGTAGGTAAAAAAGTCTTTGGTTTGTTTTTATATGAAAAACGATAATCTGATTAAGAAGGTTTATCATTCAATTTTCTAAAGATCGCCTTCAGTAGGTAAACAACTATTTGGTTTGTTTTTATATGAAAAACATACGAAACATACTACAATCTCCTTGGTGGGAAGTATGGAAACGTTGTTTTTTTCTATTTAAAACACTAATGCGATGAAGTAAACAAAAAGCACGAGTGCGTAATAGCCTATATTATGATGACATTAAAATCAGTGCGTTTAAAGGCTATACATAAATTAGGCGCGAATGTGTTGAAAAATTATTTTCAACACCCTTGCTCGTAAAGTGAGCTTTATTATATCGTTCTTACTTAAGTCTATTTTCCATAATTTTCGTTTGTTGTTTGTATCGCATTTGTGCAATATATATTTTTTTCCTCGCAAGGGTATTGAAAGAGTGCGTATGAAACTCGTGAGCAACTTGTTAATTATACACTCGGCTGATTTATGCCCTCACCTACGGCTCAGGCTGCAACCCACAGCCTCGTGTATAATGAGCAACTTAGCTCACTTATATCATAATATACTATAACTAACTTAATCTATTGAGTATTGTCAGAACAGGTACCAATTAAAAAAAACACTGGCACAAAAATCATACATGATTTATGATCTAACAAAACGGTATTTCAAAAGTCTGAAGAAATAACAAAATTCATCGTCTTCTCTTTTCCTTAAATAACATTATAATATTGAATGTTCAATCATAATTTCATGTATAATTTTTAGGTTTTTTTTGTTGAGTTGAGTGGTTATGATGTTGAAGATGATATACATTGTCTGCATCATCCGCAGCTGGAAGACGTCCACCTTTGTTCAAAAGCCTCCCCCATAGAAGAACGCCAGTCCAACTAGTGGTGAGCCTACCAACTGTCTTTCGGTGTAATGTAGTAACCACTCGAGAACATTTCTTTCCCAACAGTTATCGGTTCGTAAAGCAATGTAACCTGCCTTGCCACTTCAACTTCCAAATCCAAAACATGTCGGGTCTTCAGCGCATTTCCCCATTTCGGATTTTATCGCACAAGAAACTCCGTGCATAGCCAGCCGTCTCCATATAGCTCGGTGAGCAACTCTGAACATATCCATAAGGGAACACGTCTTAGTGCCATAAGCCACCATTGGCAGCACGCACTAGTTGAAGAGTTTGGTCTTTAGGCTCTGCGGGACGTTAGATGAGAAGAAAACAATCATTCCGACCTGTGCCGCCACGCCGTGCACACCTGTCTACAGCTCCGCCAGTATCTCCCAGTGAGACCGCAATAGTCCCCGCACTATTGCCGTCTCACTCGGGTCATCGTTCCGACGCTAGTTGCAGACCAGTGCCTTGGAATACGCAGTCCTGACGAAGTTTTTGTTTTGTGTGCAGAAGCTGAGCAGCCGCCGAACGCCGAGCAACGCGAGCTACGAGCTCGACGTGCCGTCGCGCAGAGGCGCTCTAAGACGTCAGGCATTACCACCTACCCAAGTCCCTTGTTTCGGACGAACAACATCATATCGGGCTGGTGGTCTTGTTTTGACCGCACTTTTCGGTGCGCATTTCACCACTTTACTACCCGACACAACATAGTAACAGTCGCGTAACAACACACTTTGTGCTGTTAAGCGACGTCGTTCAGGCGTGGGGTAGCGTCAGCCAAACCCGTCTGAACGATCAAATCCGCCATTTGCTGCGGTCGCAGTGTGACACCCTACGGTGACAACGGCCACTGTTGTTGTTTTGGTTTAACCTTGCACCGTGGCCTTTCCCGCTTCACGGGTCAGCCGAAGCAAGCTGGGCTCCGGGATTACTGGCCTTGGGGTCACCCCTAGTCAACCCCGGAGTAGCGCTTAGGAGCACCCCTCTCCGCCGAGAAAAAAGCTCGGAGAGGGTACACAACTAGGGCACACCTTAGGTACACACTCCCTCTCACACAGTGAGCTCACAAGGTGTGTGAGGGAATTCAAACCCTTGATAGGGCGTCCTGAGTATTCCCCTCAGGATGCAGTCCCGTCCCTCTAACGGTGAGGTGCAGGTCCTTCAGACCTTCGCCCTCCGCCACCCCGATCTGTATGTTGCACACATGCAACTCCTCGAAGAGGAAGCGAGTGCCCGCCTCACGGACACTCTTATTGCTCCCTCCGGGACTTCAATCCCGGAGGCCAACGTCCCTCCTCTGACCCGGTCCTTCTCAGAGGACAGCCCGCTTTCGCCCGCTCCGGGCCCGGATAATAGACGCACGGTGGCAGCCCCTCCCCGTGAGAGGTCTCGCTCGCGCTCACCGATCGGGAGGCCAGCGAGCACCCGTCCCTCCATCGCCGTTGTCGAGCCCACTTCGGACTCCGAAACGGAGATGGAAGTAGATCCGAGTCGCGCCTTACGCACTGACTCGGACTCCGATAACGACGGCTATACCGTCGTTGACCGCAAACGCAAGCGTGCTCCTAAAGCCGCTAGTTGCGCAACTTCCGCCCCTCCCGCCAAGGCACCCGCTAAGGCCCCCGCCTCCGGCAAGAAGCCGACCCCCGCCCCGCGCCCCGCGTCTCCTCCCTCCGCTCCGGCCACCACTGCCGCGTCCCCTCAGGACGCGAGCGCGCGCCGCGAAAAACCGCCTCCGCCCCTGTTCATTCAGGACAAAACCAAATGGGACATGCTGTCCCGTTTAGTTTCGGATCGTGGGATCCACTATACTAATGCCCGCTCCACGCAGCAGGGCATTAAAGTCCAAGTTTCCACCATTAGCGACCACAGAGCGCTAACTAAACTCCTCCGCCACGAGAGCATAAGTTTTCACACTTATGCGCTCGAAGAGGAGAAAGTCCTCCGAGTGGTCATCCGCGGTGTGCCCAAGGAGGTACATACCGATTCGGTATGTGCCGACCTGAAGGCACAAGACTTCCCCGTACATGCAGTTCACCGCATGTACAGCGGGAAGGACCGCAGCCCCTACGATCTAGTACTCGTAGTACTAGATCGTACTCCTGAAGGCAAGGCCATTTTTAATTTAAAAAAGGTCTGTGGCCTCTCAGGACTCGATGTCCAAGCCCCATACAAGAATGGGAGTCCCTCGCAGTGCCATAACTGCCAACTATACGGGCACGCCTCCCGTTTCTGCTTCGCTCGCGCTAGGTGCGTTAAGTGCCTAGGCGATCACGCGACAGCAGCGTGCACTCGCACCCGGGATTCGCCGGACCCACCCAGCTGTGTTTTATGCGGTGCTCAAGGGCATACCGCGAATTACCGTGGCTGCCCTAAAGCACCACGAGTGAACCACAGGGTGGCAAGGCATAGGCCGACCCGTCCCTCTTACGACCGTTACCAACGGGTAAGCCCTAAACTAACGGTAGTACCTGCCTCACAGGTAATACCCGCGCCGCTCCCAGCCCGTAACGCATGGTCTAAACCACCCAGTATGGTTAAGACCGTCGCTACCGCCCGCGCCCCGGCCCGCGCGCCCGCACCCGCACCCGCACCCGCCCGCGCCGCGGCCCCTGCCCGCGCACCGGCCCCGGCTCGCCCCGCGCTCCCGGCACCCGTCGCCAACACCATTCGCGCGCCTCCCCGCGCCGCTTCCCGGCCTCAAGCTCCACCTATGCCATTGATGGCTGCCCCTCTTCAAGAGGCAATCAACCTAGTCAGCGATCTGGCTATGTCGGTTGACATCAATGAGGTACAAGAGCTATTCCACAAGATGCAATACGCTCAATCCCCAGCGGACGTGATCCAATACACATTGGAACACGCGAACTTACTAAGCGCCCTTAAGCGCTTCGTTCCCCAGGCCCCTCCCCAGTACAACCACTATGGGTAGTACAACCGCACGCACGAAACCGCGCTCAGTTTCGTTAGCGTCTTTCAACGCTAACGGTTTCTTTAGACAACGTGACCTTGTCCACGACTTTTGTTGCACCCACCTTATCGACATTATATGCGTGCAGGAAACCCTTCTAAAACCGGGGAAGGCGAACCCTAGGTTTGCCAATTACAGAACGGTACGTGATGATAGAGTGAACTCCCGTGGGGGAGGCACTCTTATCTATTACAAAAGGTCCCTGCACTGCATCCCCCTACCTACCCCGACTCTTGTTAATATGGAAGCATCTTGTTGCCTTCTAGCTATGACTGGTCATCAACCTATAGTCATAGCGTCCTGTTACCAAGCTTGTCAAAAGCCGATCGTCCAAGCTGACTTAGAAGCATTGTTCTCATTAGGAAGCGCCGTCCTTCTGATTGGCGACTTCAATAGTAAGCACATCCTATGGAATTGTAACGTCAACAATCCCAGAGGCATTGCACTTGAAAAACTAGTCGCAGAACTTAATTTTGACATAATTGCGCCCACTGAGCCCACTCACTACCCTCATACGGAAGACTTTCGACCTGACTTGCTTGACATGGCACTACTCAGAGGCGTAACACTCCAGTTACGCTCCATAGAAGTGGTTCACGAGCTTCACTCTGACCACCGACCCATTATACTGCGACTAGGTCCCGACCCAACAACAGACCTCCCCCGCCCCACTAAGACGATAGTGAACTGGAAGCAATTAGGCGTTGCCCTAAAAGCTATCAGTTCACCGGACCTTGACAAGATCCCTGACGACATCCTGACTAAAGATGACGTAACCCTTGCGATCGATTCGTTCACTAATCACCTCTCCACCGTAGTAGGTGAATCCGCAAAGGAGGTCATGGTGCCGGACGACCGGCGCCTTGTCATTCCAGCGGATGTGAGACGATTAGTGACGGAAAGTAAAGCAGTGACCCGACATTACGACTCTTACCCCAGTAAAGAGAACAAAACTAAGAAACGCCACTTTGAACGCATGGTTCAAAGTCGCATGTCTGAGTTGCGTGATCAACAATGGGGCGACAAACTTTCAAACCTCGTGCCAAGCCACCAGGCTTATTGGGACTTGGCGCGAGGTATGAAAGGAAGTAACTACAACGACATGCCTCCCTTATACAGACCAGTCCCACTAGTCCCAGCGTTCTTTGACGAAGACAAAGCTGAGTGCCTAGCTGATAGCCTAGAGGCTCAGTGTTCCCCTAACGTAGATCACGTTGACCAAGCTCACCTCGATTCGGTGGATGCTGAAGTCGAACGTAAAAGCTCTGTGGTCACCTCTGAACTCCCACCAATCACCTTAGCGACTTACGCTGAGGTGACGAGACTGATCAAGGCCCTCCGACCGCGCAAATCCCCCGGTGCCGATGGCATCTCCAACAGGGTTCTTAAAACCCTCTCCCCTCCTCTCATCCATCTCCTAGTCAGCATCTTCAATGCTGCTATGAGCCACTGCTTATTCCCAGACACCTGGAAATGTGCAAATGTCATTGGCATTCACAAACCAGGCAAAAGCTCATCTGACCCCACCAGTTACCGCCCCATCAGCCTCCTCAGTGCCTTAGGCAAACTTTACGAGCGGTTACTTGCAAACCGTCTCCAGTCCCATGCTAAGGAACACCACCTTATCCCAGATGAGCAGTTTGGCTTCAGACCCGGACACTCATGCGTCCAACAGGTGCACCGCCTCACGGAGCACATCATTGAGGGCTTTAACAAGTACCCCAAACCCCAGACAACGCTAGCAGTCTTCCTCGACGTAGCGAAAGCTTTTGACAAAGTCTGGCACAATGGCTTGATTTACAAGCTATACCAATTTGGCGTGCCAGAACGTCTTGTGCTCATCCTACAAGACTTCCTTAAAGCCAGAAGCTTTCGCTATCGCGTGGAAGGCACCCTCTCCTCCCCCCACCCAGTCAGAGCCGGAGTCCCTCAGGGCTCCGTGCTATCACCCATTCTTTTCGCGCTGTATACCAGCGACATCCCACGCTCTCAGCCTAACGTCCTATTAGCCCAATACGCGGATGATACCGCTATTTATACCACTGGGTGGCATATCAGTAGAAAGTCCATTCCCGCCCTCCAACGGGCCATCACCGAGATCGGTGACTGGTTCCGTAAATGGCGCATCGCGGTCAACCCAGTTAAAAGTGCAGCTATGTACTTTACTGAGAAGGGCCGCCCCCGTTACCCGCAACCTATAACTTTGTTCGACCAACCCATCCCCTGGGTTAGTAAAACAAAATATCTCGGAGTCACCCTTGATCGGAATCTCACCTTTAGCGATCATATAACAACCGTCCGTAACAGAGCGGCCTTTGTAATGGGTCGCCTTGGTCCCCTGATTCGCAAAGAGAGTAAAATGTCTCTTAGAAATAAGAAGACACTTTACACTGCCTGCATCCGCCCCATCATGACTTACGCATCAGTAGTGTTTAGTCATGCTAGTGAGGCCCATCTCCATAAGCTTCAAGTCATTCAAAACCGTTTTCTTCGTAGTGCAACCGGCGCTCCGTGGTACATCCGGAACACCGAGTTGCATTGCGACCTAAACCTTCCCTCTTTAGCGCAGTTCAATAAGGACTGCGCCCGCCGATACTTTGATCGAGCGCCCCACCACTCGAACCCATTGGTTGTCCAGGCATCGAACTACTCGACCGCCTCTTCTATCCCATTTTTCAAACCCCCCCGTCGCCGACCACGGCAGGTATTAGACGACCCGGATGACCCCATCGCAGTCATTACATTGGCAGCTTTAGCGTTATCCGCAAGTCGTCGAGGTAAAATCCCCAGGTGTGAGGTAATTAGAGGTCACACAATCAAACACCGAGCTCGCCGGCGAGCTCGAGGCAAAAACAAGGTCACGATAAATTGCTCTCCAAATAGTCAAAGAGTATTATTCAGTAGGGCCCAATTGTGCAACACTGCAGTTGCACAGAGGCATTTTGCTCCGATCCCCCCCATGTCTCTCGACAGCGAGACAAGCCGAGGTCCGAACCACAGTGGTGCCCTTGAGCTCGCTGTCAACCCCTCCTATAATAGCGGTACGTTTTCGGCGTCCGCAGGAGACGGAGGTAGAAAGCGCTTTTCGCCTTCTACGCCCGTCTCGGGAGAAGTGCCTTCGGCACTTCTCCCTCCCGGGCTATTGTAGGGCCAGGCCCTCGCCCAAAACCCGGTGGAGCTGGACGACCGCACAGGCGGTAGCCAGCATCTATGTCCTCCCTAAAAAAAAAAAAAAAAAATGAGAAGAAAATAATTTTTATTTGTAGCCATTGCTAAGTCTATGTACATAACATGATTATAATACATCATATGTAAAAATATAATGCTATTGTATGTTATAATATGAATAAATGAATATTTAAATATATATTATCAAGTTGAAAATCTGTCGCCAAGCACCTAACGGTGTGTTCCGGCAGCTGTCCTTGAGATCTAGGATAGTCTGAACAACATCCTCGACCACATCATCACTTACCATCAGGTGAGATAGTGGTCAAAGGCTAACCTATCAGGAATAAAAAAAAAAAAAAATACAATAAACTCTTGTCAAATTTCTAGTAATTTAACAAAATTATTTCAAGTACTTATTATGAAAAATTTTGACTAATATTTTGTATAATAATAGATGAACTATTTTAACTTGATTTAATTGTCCAAGACGTAAGATGATGACATGGTCTAACCACAACCCAAACTTTTAAGTTATTTTTAAATTATTGACGTAAATTGCATTTTTAATTTCATTAGGAATTAGTTAAATATATATATGCCTGAGACATATAGTAATTTTTCAGTAGTTATTTCACCTACCACGTGCGTCAAAAATATTTATTTGTGTAAACAAAAGTTGCAGCCATATGTTGCAGTACATAAATGATAGTAAGGGTCAATATGCACTCGGCTCTAAAGTGTTCCCTTACCAACTCGTCCTATCGAATATAATCCCAACGATCGCCCCTACGGCACGTTTATGGACTATAAACACGAGTAACTTGTCGTGGTTGGTTCCCACAACCCATGATTGATTTCATTCAAATGTTATGAAATCAATCATGGGTTTACTAGAATACCTAGTTATTAAAAGTTCTTAAACAATATCATAACACAGTTCTTTGCAGACGTGTAAATAAAAAAGGTTTTTTGCCTATAATAATTTTATGCTTCTCATATACAGTCCTTGGTGAAAAAAATGTGGAAGTAGTTACAAATTTATTTAAATGACGTACATTTTGGCGACAAAATATTATTTGAGCTTGTTTCAGATATCATAAAAATATAAAAAATACCTTCCGTTATCTAATAAAAATATGTATTTTTTCTCGTATGCATGGTTCTAAAAACGTTCGTTTGGATTATGAAAATCAGACTTACGCAGATTTTAGGACGATTTTGTAAAAGTGGTAGCAATTCGCCGACCAGGATCTTGGTTTAGGCAAATAATAGAAAAGCCGGGAGGCTGGTTTGGACAGACGAGGAATAAAACATTTAGATAATTACCAGTAAAATAATCTATTTATGTGGTTCCTTTCAAAAGTGAAAGATGGATAGTTGTTGAAGAGGCCGCGTTATATCCCCAACAGTGCCCATCGGAGTTAAATTTTTCAGGCGACCTGTTTGTCAAAGTTGGGCAGACCCAAGTGGATAGTCCATGTCTTAGACAAACATAATTGTCAACAACTTCTCCAGTTCCGTTACCTACAACTACTGGCAGAACAAAATTCCTTAGTGTTAGAAATTTGGCGACCGATTTTCTGCCTGAGGGTAGTAAGTAATTAACTAGCACGACCGTCATTAGCAATACTACAATATGCCTAAATGCATGATAGGATTATTGTGTTGTTATCATAGTTACAGATATGAGTTTCTTGATATTTCGGATACTCATATTTTACTTGGATTGATCTCAGCTGATGGTAATTGATGATGAGAGTTAGTTCACAGGCTTAATATATAATAATATATATAGAAATTGGATCTCAAAGACATCGGCCGGAAACCCACGGTTTAGTGCTCCCCTATGTAGGGGGTATC
The DNA here is from genome assembly GCA_963854805.1 of Plagodis dolabraria. Lineage (NCBI taxonomy): Eukaryota > Metazoa > Arthropoda > Insecta > Lepidoptera > Geometridae > Plagodis > Plagodis dolabraria. Next base: position 5,196,259 of record OY978440.1, read on the forward strand.
TGCCATAATTCCCACTCTTGGCAGGCGGCTTGGGGATCGCAGTGTAAGATGGCAGTTTCTTAGAAGGTGCTGCTGCCCACCTACCAGTAATTTTTCCTTAGTAAGGGAAAAAAGCTGGAAGGATAATTATAGTAGGTAATATTCATTATTAGCAACCAAAAGTTTTTTTTAACCTTATAATAACCGGACCTTTAAATATAATCGAATTTCTTGGTGGAAGAAGTGGTGGATGAACTGGCATAATAAAATGTTACAGTACCTTGCAGCCCTCACAAGAAGTGACTCCGTAGTGGTATCCGGATGCTTTGTCTCCACAAACCTTGCAGGGTGGAGCTGCTTTGCCTCCCCCGGTAGCACTGTCTGCTGGGTACTGCTGAGGATCTGCTGGGAGAAGATATTCTATTGCTATTATCATTTAACAAACTTAGCTCATTTATGTAGCCTCTATTTAATAAATATATCTTTTTTACAAAAAACAAGTATGATGGTTTAATGATAACAATAAAAAGACAATTTAACTATGAATTTATAACCACGGCAGCTCAGATTGGCATAACACCTTGCAATTTTATAGGTTCATACATTAAGTAGGCGGAGATAAAAAAAAAAGGTTTAGATTTATGGTGAATTTATATTATATCTATTATTCTTTTAAATGACTTCATTTTATTTGTAAAAAAGGATGATATTAACTTCAATAAGGAAATGCTTACGTAGATACTGCAAATTAAATCAACAGTTAACAAAATGGTTAACATTTTTTATATAATTTATAGGTATATGTATATATCATTATCTATTTATGTATGTTGCTATGTATATGTTTATATATATATATATATATATATATATATATATATATATATTATATATATGTTTATAATTGTATTTGTATAATTATTATAAAAACCTATATGTATGCTATTTTTTATATATTTGTTTAGAAATTACACTAAAATACGTTTTATTTTAAAATGTTTTTATGAAATTTGATTATGTATTCGAACTACACCCGCCTCTATTGTTTTATTCGTTCAACTCCATCCTAAGGTTGCCTGGTAGAGATCACTTTTAGTGATAAGGCCGCCCATTGTAACACTATGTTATTATAAGTCCTGAGGAGTAAAGACTTATTTTTTTACGGAAGGTACAGTCTTTGATCATTTGATCGATTCGATTGATCATCACAATAACACACATGTACTGATGTAATCAAAGATGTCGATCAGGCTTAGAACAGGCTCAGTGGAAATCTTTATTTTTTTATGACAGCTGTATTTTACATAAAGAGGTTTATGGTAACTAAATAATTTTATAAATATTACACCTAGTTTCTACACAGGCGTTATAAAACATTTTTACAACTTAATTTAAAAAAATAAGTTTATCGTATATGTTACTTATCCTACTTGCAAATGTGCAGTTAGTTCGCAACAGTGATAAATCTTGTCTAATCTTATTTTTTTATGACAGCTGTCAAACTAAATAGGACTTTATATCTCCGAAACTATTGATCCTAGATATTCACTTCTAATAATAGATATCTTTAAGATCTTTAGTTTAGATGGCACCTGTCAATATTATAAAGTTTAAATCTTAAAAGCTGATGATCATAGATTTTACAGAAGTGATAGATCTTCTGGAGATCTATCACTTCTGTAAAGTTTATGATCATCATCTTTTAAGATTTAGACTTTATAATCTCCTCCTGTATTTCTAGTGACTAGACTAGAAGAGCTTATAGATGATTCTAGAGGTGTATCTTGACGAAAGAAATAATTCTCACTGAAATCTACATTTAGTATGACAGCTGTCAAACCATAAAGGTTGAAAAGATTTTGTTACTCGTTTTGATGCCGTAACTGTTATGGACAGGCGTTACACTTCACGTGAGGTGGGTGCCAAAATATTAATTAAAAAAAACACAACTGTTTTTATAAATTTTTATAAAACCTCGGTTAATATCGTTTTATCAACATAAAATTACAAAGTAAAACTATGTAATAGTAGGTACAACTTTATTAATGCAAATTAAAATTTTCTTTATGCACTATACTAGCTTTTATAATTATATAAATTATTGATAATAACTCTATTGATTCTTTGGTCATGTGAATGAAAAACAAGTTACTTACTATCTTTGTAAGAGTACGCGTTTTAATATTGAATTCATACAAGATATAAAAAAATATAATTATACACGAAACAAAGAGTTTGTATACCTATATTTAATAACCTTGGTTAAAATCTTTGGTCTCTTAACCGTTAATTCAAACTGCGCATGAGTAGTAATATAACAATATCCTCAATTTGTTTTTTAAATATTGTTCAAAAATTTTAGTACCTATAATGTAAGACTGTAACTTAGTGATTAATGGTAAGTTGATAGTTTCCAATGGAGCTGTATATAACCAAATCCCACCCAGATGGAGTCGCAGAAGCCGCTTTATGTACACAGTTACATATAAACGCAATCAATAACATTGGCAAACAGGTTACATGTCGATAAGGTCGCTAAAGAGGTTACATTTAGAATGCAATCAATAAACTCGCTATGTAGGTTACAATGGAAATACAAGCAATAGCTAGCAAAGTAGAGGAATTCGCACTGCAGTAGGAATAACCAGAAAGCTAGTTGACTATTAGACGATACAGAAGGTCGACTGTCAAACTGCGATACTGGGTTCGAATGCTAACAGCCTTTGAATGGCATCTTTCAAAAATCCCAAAATCGCGGCCTCAACATAGTCACCATACAAAGTGCATCTAAACTAAGGAAGTCAAATAATCTCGCTAGCTATTTAGGGTTCCGTAGTCCTGACAAGGAACCCTTATAGTTTCGTCATGTCCGTCTGTCCGAGGTTTTGCTAAGAGACCGTTAGTGCTAGAAAACTGAAATTTTGTACAAACACGTAAATCAATCACGCCGTAAAAGTGGTAAAATAACATTTTGTAAAATATTTTTTTTTAAGATAGCTCCCATACATATGAATTGGGGAAGAATTTTTTTTTGTCATCTAACCCGTCGTGTATGGTATCGTTGAATAGATCTTTTAAAATGACTGAGGGGTTGCTAATATTGTTTTTCGATTTGATGCTCCATTGAAGAAATATTAAACTTTAAAGAGCATATTTTTATTCCAGTAGGGCGTCCCCCCCCTCTAAAAGCTAAAATGCTGAGTTAAAAAATCTGAAAAAAATCATAATGATAGTGCAGTTCATGAACTTTAAAGGAAAAGTATAGCGGTTGAGATAACTTTATTACTTTAGCAGTAATAGTCGTTGAACTTGGGTATTAGATAATTTTGTAGCAAATATAAAATCCTTAAAATAATTCCTTCAAAATGACTAAGATGAAGTAGTTGGTTGTTTTTTAAGGGTAAAGACCTGCATTGAAAATAAATCATAAATAAAAAATCTTACTGCAATAAGTATTTGGACCTTATACTCCCCGTACACAAGAAGTGTTTGTTGGTTCCACGAACACAAGACTGGAAGCCAGATTATATGTTTTACTGCTAACCTATACCTATACCTACTTGTATAAGTTCCAAATGAAAATGCAATTTTTTAATGAAGTTATGTAATATTACTAAAACTGATATGTAAATATTCATTAAAGTCTCAGCAAATAATAAAAGCAATATTCTATTCGAAATGGCCACCTTTACCTGTCTGGCCATAAATCTCCCATAGATTTATAGCCAGACGCATATATAAAAATTTATATATAAAAATAAATATTTAAAAAAGTTATGTTACATATTAATAAAAAATATTTTTAAAAGTATCTCAAGAAAACATTAAATAACAATTTAATGAAACACTTAAAAGAATATAAAATATATATATCTAGTGACAATTCAGCCTAATTTCCTGCTATGGCCACGTGACGTCACAAATGCCACGTAGCCTAACCGGAAGAATATTCGACTAGTTTCGCTTCTAAACGACGCATCTTCAGGAGGTCTTGACTCACCGAGCGCACGATTGAGACTGAACCATATATTTGTTATTATTAAATATGGATTTCCGCAAAGTAACGCCTGAATCTATATATTCAGTTATCTTACAAATGAAAATGCAACTTTTTAAAGAAGTTATGTTATATTGCTAAAATTGATATGTGCATATTTACTAAAGTCTCAGCAAAAATGCATTACTCACTGTTTCCATGGGAAATTTCGCCACTGCTTGCTTCAGAGAGAGCTTAAGCTTAGCGCTTAAGAGACTCAATGTCAGCGTGTCATTTAGAGTAAGCCATGTTATTTTTTTTATGCTTGGTAGGTTAGCCTTTGACCACTATCTCACCTGATGGTAAGTGATGATGTCGTCGAAGATGTTGTTCAGCTTCAGGCTAACCTAGAATTGGCTCACAAGGTCAGCTGCCGGTACACACCGTTAGGTGCTAGGCGACAGATTTTCTACTTGAGGGTGGAAGCTAGCCAGGTGAGCATTCGCAAAATGCCCAACCACCATGCTATAACGACTGCCATCCTAAGATAACAACCGGGAGCGACGGTTTAACGTGCCCTCCGAAGCACTGAAGCGCTCAGTAGTAATGTCACCAGCGGTCACCCATCCAGCTCATGACCGCGGCGGACGCTCTTCAATCGTGAAATTTTTTCATCGGTGAAAAGAATATTTTTGTGCCCTTCACCTGCGTATCGCGATGGAAGATTATTAGAATTGATTTAGGGCATTGACCGTAAATCTTCTTTTCTTGCAATAAGATTATTGTGTAGTTGTCTGTCATAATATTTTTGCTTCCTAATGGGATTTCGAAAAATTCTGGCTTTCACAGCATTAACAGCTTTTGTAGTTCTAACAGCACGTGGTTGCCCTTATCTTTTATGGTCTTCGACAGGGGATGTGTTGTTGTATCTACTGATATTACGATATACGAACATACGGCTGATACCAAGCTTTTGAAGTGTCTGGAATATGACCGACGGCTCCATACCCACTTTGTGCAAGGCGATCAATGCAATCCTATTTTCTTTAACACCCCATTCCATATCGTAATTTGATAATGAACACGAAAAAATATGTGAGTGGCGCGAAATCGAAAGAACTTTAAAAATAATAAACGCGTTCCTAATTCAAAATAATTGTTTTTGATTAGATGAAAAAAAAAAAAGTTTTTATCTGACAGTATTTATGGCCTGACTAGTTGTATAGTATGATAGCCCTTTTATAAGCCTATTTGCATTTGTCGGTGTATACTTTTTATTATTCTTTCAAATATACATCAACTATGTTAGAATAGAATTGAATAATTATTTATTGCTACAGAAAATAAATTAAATGACATACAACTTGTAACAAACAATATGAAATGATAACTTGGCGGCAATCGTACTCGTATTATTTAGCTTTAGCAGGACAAAAGTGAAGGAGAATAAAGAACTACAGAATCGTTTTACATACATGTTATGACAACGGGCTTTTACGGAACCCTACATTGTGCGTGGCCCGACACGCATTTGACCCTTTATTTTTATTGCTGAAAGGTACCTGCTGGCACATCCTCACCTGATGGTAAGTGATGATGTGGTCGAAGGTGTTAACCGGCTTAACCTAGAAGCAACTTACGTTTTAGAATGAAATTCTCGTGAGTTTCACACTTTGTTTTATATAATAAAATATAATTATTCTATGTATTATAATTAACTCTGAATTATTATATGTATTATAATAATCTCTGAGCTCACCTTGATGATGAGCATCAGGTATGCCCGCAACCCAGGTCGACGTATTAGATCGTGATAGTACGTGAGTGATTTGCCGGTTAATTTATAATATTTATAAATCGCTAGCCAGTCAATATAACAGATATTTTCATTATCAAACTAAACGTTTATATACCATTGGAAGAAGAAGAACGTAGTAAAACAAACAGATAAACATCGACCTCGATACGTTCTAGTTAGTAGTCAAACTAGTAAAATACTCGATATTTCGGGGCTATAAAATCTATCATCAAACACCCAACCTAACAACGTTGCGGCAGCCACCTCACCGCCAGTTCATATTTAAGCCTGCCTTCTTCAGTCACGACTTTGTTTACCAAAACCTGAGAATATGCTCAAAGTAATCTTTTGATAACAGCATCTCTCGCGAGGTATAATATCAAAATGACTAATTTTATTGAATTGCTACTACGCTTAGAAGTACAGAAGACTGTGCATTTATATTGCGGGTCATATCGATCATAATTCCAATGAAGTGCGTATTAATAATTGAAGCTGATCGTCAATGCAAATTACATAGGTATGGAATATGGAAACATCATTGAAAAATCATAGAGGGGCACGTTGTTTCCAACTACATCCACTAGTTTCAATAATTCACGAATCAATGGAATGATACGAAATGCAGTTTGAATATGCGGACTTCAAATGTTATGTAGTGGTACACCAATAGACATTATGACTACCTACTTCACTCCTGAGCAGAATGATAAAAAAAGTTTGTGGACATTAGCATATGTAGTTTTTAATAAAACCGGATAAGCCCGAGTTGGACATCCTGAATGAGGGTTCCGTTCGAATAAACAATATATTTTTCTACAAAAATCGTATTTGTCACATTGAGTTCGGAATTGTTAGCATAATTTCGATTTGTACTTTACTTTAATTTTATTTCTATTCATTTGTTCTTTTGTAATCGTATTCTTGTTTTTAGGGTCCTGTTTTAGAAAATGCGACCTTAGTACTAAGGATCGGTTTCCGTCCGTACGTCCGTCCGGCCTTTAAAGGGCTGTCTTTGGAACTGTAATCGGTGGCCAGTTAAAATTTCCACAGAAAATGTGTTATTACGCCAAATTCCCTAAGATATAATAATAATAAAAAAAAGTTTAAAATAAAAGGGAGTTCCCATACAAAAACATGTTTTTTAACCGACTTCTAAAACAGGAGGAGATTCTCAATTCGATGCGTATATATTTTTTTATATATGTTACCTCAGAACATTTAACTGGGTGAATCGATTTTGATGATTATTTTTTTATTACTATCTTTTTACTACAATAGCTGAAAAGGTTCAAAGTGGTAAAATAAAAATATGTTTTTATTTTTGTATTTGTTAAAATGATAGTTCTCCCCTGAATGTGAACATTCAGATGAATGTTTTTTTTTCATCGACTACCTCATGGTTTTGGGTGTCGTTGAATAGGTCTTTTAAAATGGGTAGGTATACTATTTTTCGTTTGAATGCTCCATAAACGAATTATTAAACTTTAAAGTGCAATTTTTTGTAATATGCCTCCTCTAAAAGCGAAACGGCAGGCCTAAAAAAAATCTTGAAATATTTATGATAATAGGGCATTTCATGAACTCTAACTGAATAAATCCAATCAAGTGACTAAAATGAAGTACGTGCTTGTTTACGACGTATAAACAAACGGATTGAAAAACAAAATCAAAAATAAAATGAAATATATTAAAGTCAGCTTTGTAAACCTGCCGCAGATGGCGCTGTACCAACGGGTTCTGAATCGCGCTATCGTTACGTCAAAATAATGGACTAATACGCGTAGCCTGACGCGCACTTGGCCGTTGTTATTATATATTTTAAGTGTTTTTCTAGAATTTTAATTTAAAATTTTCTGATAACACTTTTAAAATATGTGATATTATAACTTATATTAAGATTGTGCAGGGCTCTATTGTGAACCTAATGAGCATCAACACGCTGCACTCATATCGACGTCAGGAGTGGTACTCACTATCGTTCATTCCCTAAGCAAACTTATACGACAACCAACAGGTGGATATGTAACGGTCATTATTTAACCGGGAGCTGTACAGGGGGCCAACTCCCATCTCTTAATTCAGTTTTATTTTAACATTACATCTACAATTTTAATTCGCACCACCACATATCACTATAGTATACTTACATTAGAACTTCAACGTGAGAGCGGGATGCATGCATTGAATCAAGTCATTTGTGCGACAGAGGTAGCACTATATGAACATTATTGTTTCGTGACGGCCATGGTACCAACCTTAGTATCAATAATTTAAACTTGAAACAATGACGTTTGCTTTCCATAATAGTTTATAAAAGGTGGGAGTTGGGCCCCTGAACCGAACTGTCTATGAATATGATTTTATAGAATCTTCAAAATTATATACATTACATAAAGGAATTATAAAAAAAACCGCACCATCTTGAACGATATCTACGAATTCTTTAGGTCCTTAATGTTGATTCCTAAAAGTTTAAAATCCCAAGAAATCCCTTGTCCTTTGGTAATATTTAGTATAAGCACCTAACGGTGTGTTGCGGCAGCAGTCCTTGAGAGCCATTGAAATTACAGGCACATGAGACTTAACAACTATGTCTCAAGGCGACGGGCGCAGTGCAATTCGTGACTTGTGACGAAATGCATCTGTTAAAGGCAGAGGTTAGTCCGCTTAACATCAGGTGGACCCCGAGCTTGTTCCGTCACAATAAAAAAAAAGTAATCTGAAACTGTTTTTTTAAAAGCCTGACAACTGCTAACCTATCAAGCAGAAAAAAATAGTGTGATCATTTACCATCAGCTGAGATAGTGTCTGTGATGATGTGATCGAAGACGTTGATCAGGCTAACCTAGTCTTATTGTGTATACATTGTTATGCTTGCATTTTATTTCATGGTACTAGCGATTTTAAGATATGGTTGTTTCCAATGTAATATTACATATCCAAATAAATCCAATGTATCGAAATATAAAGCCATTTCATTCTGTTGCTTCTCAATTTGTTTTATTTAAGGAATAAAAATTAAATTAGAAAAGTAAAAAAGCCGACTGCATATTATTTTTTTTCGTTAATATTTTATCATTCCATTGTAATAAAAATTGCAAGTTATATATATTTAGGGAATCGTTTTTAAAGCCCTTCATTTTCATACCCAATTATAAGGGTTTGGAAAAACAAAATCACAATATAGCGTTTAAAATCCGCCAGTTATTTTTTGTTTTTTTTTATGTACCCTGTGTCACTTGCCCTATCAAGGCGAATCTAACGATATCACTTAAATTTAAATCAGTGAAGCCGTTCAAAAGTAAATGGTGGAACAAAGAAATTCATAGACATACATGAACCCTGAACATACAGAAGAACCTGAAGACATATAGAACTCCTTTTTTAGGGCAGTTGTGCAAAAAATAACAAACTAATGTTTGCTTGTGTATAAAACATTTTAAAATAATAAATAAGATATGATTTTTTATAATTAAATATGTAGAAATACATCTTACTGATGTATGGACGGCAAGGAATATATTTATTGAGCTCCTTTCTCCTATATTAAAATATAACTTGCTCTAAAAGTACTTACTATTATTAATTAAATAAAAAAAACATGGATTTTTTATAGGAGTGTGGCGGAACAATCATTAGGCCCATCTGATGTTAAACAGTAACCTATTAATCTATGCCTATAACAGAAGCATTTCGACACAACACGAACTTCACTGCGCTCGTCACCCCGAGACATACCTACAGATGTTCAGTTTCATGTGCCAGTAATTTTACTGGCTCTCAAAGACTGCTGCAGGAACACACTCTTAGGTGTTTGGTGACAGATTTTCTATTTGAGGGTGGTAGCTAGCCAGGCGAGCATTCTCAAAATGCTGTGAACGGTTGAGCTATTGAAGCGCTCGTAGCGAAGTTTGCTAAGCTGTTATTAACCGATCAGCAAAGTTAAGCAACGTCCGCCTCGGTCATGACTTGGATGGGTGACCGCAGGTAACATTACTACTGAGCGCTTCCGTGCTTCGGAGGGCACGTTAAGCCGTCGGGTCCGGTTGTTGTCTTAGGATGGCAGTCGTTATAGCATTGTGGTAGGGCATTTTGCGTATGCGCGCCTGGCTAGCTTCCACCCTCAGATAGAAAATCTGTAGCCAAGCACCTAACGGTGTGTTTTGGCAGCTGTCCTTGAGAGCCAGTAATTCTAGGTTAGCCTCAACAACATCTTCGACCACATCATCACTTAGTCAAATGCTAACCTATGAGGCATTCTAAAAAAATTATACATTAGAATTTGTTTTTACTATTATAAATATGTGATATGATGAGTGCAATTTTTATATACTACAATAGGAAAAATCAATGGGTTTAAGCGAATAAAAATACTTCTTATGCTAGTTTTTTAAAACTGCAGGAAAAATGAATCGATAAAAAATTAAAACATTTTTATTATTAATATTTTTATACGTAACTCGTCTAAACTGATGATTGATCCAATTCATCAGGCAATATGATAATGTTTTTTATTTTAAAACGATGGTGCGACCTTTCGATATAGGGTGTGTTTTGTTTTCAGGGTCCATAATTATGTTTCTGAGCTTAACCGATTTTTATGTATGAGATATAATTAGATTTGTCTTGATAGCGTAAGTGACACATACATTAAAAATATAATATACACACTTTTGAATTCCAAACACCATATTGTGAAAAAAAACATCTCTTCCATACATCTCGAGTTGGGTATCAAAATGAAGAGCTTTAAACACGATTTCATAAATATATATAACTTGCAGTTTTAAATATAAAACGCTTAAAAAAAATTGCAGTCGGGTGTTTTCCTTCTTTAATATTTTTTTTAAATACTGTAGAACACAAATTTAACGAAATAACCACATAAGACCAATACTTGTAGAAATTTAGCACAGTTATTTGAATTTCATCATTTCGACGATCAAAGATTCATTTTCAGTGTGCCGTAACAACCACATTATATATTGCACGTATCGACCGTATTCGAAAATAATACATTAAGACTAGCGGAATAGACTGAATTTTGAACTCGGCGCAATAAATATAGGCGAAAATATAATGCTTATAATAAAAACCGAAATACTTGACATAATTTTATGTGAAAACAACAGGAAAATACCTGCTATTCGCGGCACACATCCTAAGTGTTAACAATTAAGGTGAAAACTCACGTCGTGGCGGGAAATTAAAATTTAAACAGTTATGTCGCGTTTTAGGTAACTGGTAACCATTTTTCAAGTTATTACGAGCACTTATTTGAAAGTTACAAATACCACGTGGTTATAATATTAAGAAAAAATATTGAATAGCACATGGTTAGGTAAAAACATCAAAAATGTTAGAAATTACGTTTAAAACGTCATAAAATGTAAAAATTTCATAAATTCAATATGTTTATTTTTTTTATTTAAATATTGATATAATCTCATTATCTCGCATATTACGTGACTAAGTCAGCGACCTATTTATAACAAAAATAAATATTATTGTGAATTTCACATTTCAAAATATTATTCGCCATAGACGTCAAATTGCACCTTAAGTACCATACGAAACAAATTCGGTCCTTTTATACAATGTACACATAACATTTTGTCACCAGAGTGTTATACTTTTGCAGTTTGTCACTGAAACAGCCATGTTGAAGGTGTGCAATCCATGCAAATTTCAAATCATGTAAATTTATGTACTGATCACCATCAATGCTCAAGTAGCTGTGTCGTGAAAAACCAAATGAAACTCAGTGAAAAAAACATGAAACTAAACTGTAAAATGATTTGCAAATGAAGTCACGTTATAAAACCTTTTTGGTACAAACATTATACCGTTTTGTTATTGGGGGCTCAGAATCTACATAATATAATAAAATTAAGAGTGTGGTAGTGCTTCAAAAAATACAGACATATTAAGAACTTCCTCTTTTTTTGGAAGTTGGTTAAAAATAACACGAATTCAATTTATTTCTTTAACTAGACTCAGATATTTCACAATACATTTATTTTCACTTAAATTATTTTGTCTTAACATCATACAATATTTCTGTTAAAATTTATGTAACGAAATCAAAAAGCAGTATTGAACAATTTCACACTTGAAACAAAAACACAAATTATCTTTAAAATAAGTTTTTTGATCTCGTTTTTGTTTTTTTTTTTAAATATTAACAATTATAATTTAAATTCCCGGGAAAAATCGCGTAAAATTTGAATTGTTTGAAAACAAAGACCATTTGAATTCGAATTCACATTCTAATTTCAAATAATGAAACATAGCAAAGTGAAGTTGGCGGTATGGATGGCTTACCTTATGGATGCAGCCTTCTTCGGTGCAGGCAGGAGAAAGAGTGACCGTAACTGCTCCTGCCCGCCCCTTTTAACCTGTACTCCGCCTATGTACGACGTCATTCTGCGCGTTTCAGGAATTTATCGACACTTCGGCGCAGTAAAATATTACAGCTAAAATTCATGAACATTTCATACAAAATTTTCCACTAACATCTTATAACGCCACCTACTCATATCACCTTCGAGAAATTATCACGGGGTGGTATAAGATTTCACAGTGAGTGCTCTTGTCAATTTCCCATTATAATACCATAATGTTATTACAAAGACCGTAAGTGCAGTTGTTTTTGTCGAATTTCATTGGATACATGTTTTTATGACGGTGTCGGATATTTATGCGCAAATTGATATAAAAATAGCATTGTGACAACCTCGACGCTGATATTAATTTGTGTGAGAAAGACTAGGCGCTGCCAATCATATTCATATGAATGTAGGTCGCGGAAGTAAGGGATAATAATGTGAACGATGACTTAGTTTAGACTATTCTTTATTCTTCTAAGGTAGAAGGGGATTTTGCGAATGTCTGGCTAGCTACCACCTGCAAGAGAACCAATCTCTATTTTAAATTAAGCCTTTATACCATCTTTGACCGCATCACCATTTGTCACCAGCTGAGATTATTGCGAAAGGCCAGCCTATTGGCAATTAAAACAAGTATTTTGGGGCAATAGTCTGACATGTGATTATTGCATTTTTGTGCCTTTTTAGAGTACTGTATAAAAAAACGGAGCCTTTTAAGAGAGACGAATTACTTAGCATTCCATGGATTCACCTTTCGGGTGCCGGGTCCATAGCGTTGCAGAGGAAGAGGCTAGAGGGAATGTCTGCCCGTACGTTCGTCCGTCCGTCTGTCCGACACTAAGAGGGCTGCATCTTTGGAACGGTAATAAGTAATCGGTTCAAATATTCACAGAATTCGAGACAGTATAGCGGATCGCCAAAACTATTATTGGCAAAAATTTAAAAATTAAATGGGACAACCAATTTTTACTAAGGTTTGTTTTGTTGTAGTCCGTATCGTAAAACGGTAACGGACATCCGAATGTCAAACTTGGAATAATTATAGTCCAATATCTAACATAATAATAAGAACATAAAAACATAAATATATGTTTTTTTATTTTCTTATGATTTAAACTAAAAATATACAAAACATATGTATAAAAATACGAAAAAAAAAATTTTTTTGCGGAATCTAGCTAAGGATTTCGAACTGTAAGAAAGTATCATAATCATCATGAACATCCAAGATGTCCACAGTTGAACAAAAACCGTCCCCCATTATACGGGATACCATTCCCACGCATGGCAGGCGTCTTGGGGTTCTTCAGAGGGTGCAGGTAGCAACCTACTTTCTGGTATTTTTCATTCCCTCATCTCTTATGAATCCCGCAGGAAGATATATAAGGGTGTAATTCTTGGCAACCCACAAGCCAGAAACATATGTATGTAGTTGTTTTGGAAACTTGTGGTCCTAGATTCGATTACAGGTCAGACTTACCTATATGAGTTTTCTGACATAAAAATAGTTTTCGTTCAGTGTCTGGATCTGTGACTTTTAGATCGCAGATAGTTCGCTTCTACTTACATCTTGGACAAAAAATATCAGACGAAACGTATTTAAACACCCTGCCTGGATGTCCAAGGATTGTAGAGACATGGTGTAATAAGTACGTTGGATTCGATAGCCAGGTTAGATATTTATTGTATTTTTCTGACATATTTAGTTCCTGGAATTCCTGTGTCTGGAATTGTTTCCAGTTGATGGCAATAGGTCCCCGTCTATTTACGTCACGAGACTAAATATAACAGCAAAACGTAGGTTCTGAAACAGATGTGCCTACGTCTTCGGTGATTTAAAGATGGAGTGATCGAGGGCGGGACTTGAACTGACGACCCCCGGCCGCAAGATTTGTAAAGAATAGGGAGACAGTGCTTAAATCAAATTAAGAAACGTGGTGACATATTTGTATGTAAATAAATATAATACAGTTGGTATGGAATGATAAGGAAAATTTTATTATGCGAATATTTCTGTAAATCAGCAAAGTATTGCTTAAAAATACACATCGCCTGTGTTTCCCAAAAAGGTGGACTAAAATAAAATCCCATTTTTATTCTGACCATTTTTTGGGGCCATATTATAGGTGTAGTAGGGGGTGAACCTAATACACCAAGAACGATATATATATGGCTCCAAAAACGGTAGTTATAGGTAGCAGCATTAAAAATATTACCTTGTTTGGCCTAATAAAAAATTTAATTCAAATATGAGCCAGGATATATAACAAAATCCGGTGTTACACAAAAAGGGTGCTTAGTGCATTATAATACAAATAAATTATTCTGATTCTGAAAGTGTAATGCCATGTCTAAAATTTAAGTCTATAATTTAAAAGGTAATCCACGATTGTAGGCTTTATTACAATTCTACAATATCATGATATTTGCGTACAAAAAATAAAATTAATCTTGAAATTTTTTGAATCCCAATGCACGAGATTCCATAGGTTACTAAACAAAAATATTCAAAAGTACGTGTATCCTTTTAAAATAATTATCAATGCAATTTGTATTAAAAATCATATTAGTCGTAAACATTCTTATGAATTTTTGTTTTTTTTTATTGTTACTGTGATGTGAATAGCTCGATGCTCACCTGATATTAAGTAGTATCCTCTGCCTATAACATATGAATTTCGTCCCCAGTGTCGAACTGCACTGCGCCTGTCACCCTGAGAACTACTGTTGTTAAGTCTCATCTTTTGCCTGTAATTTTACTGGCTCTCAAGGACTGCTGCGGGAAAAAAACTGTTAGGTGCTTGGCGACAGATTTTATACTTGAGGGTGGTCACTAGCCAGGCGGGCATTCGCAAAAAGTCCTTCCACCATGGGGTGAAGCTCAAGCCCGCGGCGGGATTCGAACCATGGACCAGCTGCGCGGCAGTCCATAGCCAATGCCACTCGTAACGACTCGTAACGACCAACGTAATCGAAACAGTGGGACAACAAAGCATCAATAGCTATAAAAATGTTTAAATTGAATTCCCAGCAATAGACAAGCGTTCGCCTTAATTAAACCTGAATACCTACTTCAAAAACGGCTGGCCAGCTTTTCATCAATTATAGTTGCTGTAGAATAAAGCATTTATGTACTAACATATTTAAATTGGTTTACCCGTTTAGATGGGAGACACCGAGACATACTAGAAAACCTGCACGTACAAAGGCTCCAAGCCATATTTGTCGTCGAGGGTTCATTATTTGTTTTTTGATTGAGTTCATTGTGTGATCTGGTTGAATCTGAATCAAGAGAGCATTTACATGCACCGCTAATCGGGACGTCCCGAACAGTTCGCGAGTTCGCGACACCGGATGGCAGTCGGTCGATCTCGGTCGGCAACAAATATTTGATAAATTGACCCTACGGCATAGATTATACCTTCGGTTGCATTGAGTCGGGAGTGCATCTACTTTTATGCCTACTGATTTAGCAAGAATAGCATATATATGTTCAATTGTGTGTATTCTTGCGTACATACATACATAGTACATACCATTCACTAATTAATATTCTTCACAGTTAACTATTGATACATATTTGTTTGGGCATGCCTCGTTTGCAGCTACATCTTAGTATGGGTGTTAATGCTAATTTTACTAACAGTAAAACAATATTATGTAAAATATTTTCACTTGGGCGGACCTGGCTCGCTCCGAACTTCATCATTAATACATAGCATAAAACTAAGTCACTTCCCGCTGTCTGTCTGTCTTTATAGGCTTAGATCTTTATAACTACGCAACCGATTTTGATGTGGTTTTTATAATAAATAGAGTGATTCAAGAGAAAAGTTTATTTGTATAATACATGCATAATATAATCGAGGCACACTGATAATATTAGAGATTTCTAATGTAATGTCGCAAATAAACACTTTTTTTTTCGCTTACATTGCGAACGCTGGCTGAACCCTACGTGATAGATCAAAATAACTTCCTGTATATAATGTATAATAATATATTATAATGTATTGTATACATTATAAAGGGCTATAAAAAGTCTGCAATGGTATATGGTTATCTCTTAGGAGTAACTTTTACGAGAGTGCTTTTTACGAGAAATAATGGCTTATTTATGAAGCGATTTTATGCAATACAGCATTAATCCTTATCCAATTAATTACCTTAAGTACATTGTGCATTTAAAATTGATCGATATGACCTTTACAACATGTTATTTAAACGAATATTTTCAAAGATATAACAGATTATTTAGTATCAGCATTGCACCCGTGCGAGACCGGGACGGGTCGCTAGTTAGGTATAAAGCTACAAGTTGGTACGTAAGCTTATCCGTCCGCGCGGATTTATCTACAGTGTCTGCCGCGTCAGAAGACATCATCTCATTTCGAACCAAATATTTTTACAATCACTACCGCGCGCTAAGAAAAAAACCCATTTAAAAATGTTTGTATCGCAAAATGTTTGTCCCGGGCGGGAATTAAACCCGCGTCCTTCGATTTCGCCAGATGCCTAAACCAATAATTTGTAAATTTAGAATTTTAAGGGTCAACAAAATACATAAATTTCATGTTTTCTCATTTCCCGCTTGCTAGAATTCCGTGACACGGGGACGAATACATAGATAGCAGAACTATATTATTAGGTCCTTATAGACAAGAATGGCAAGAGCTCGTAAAAAAAAATGGTTATGTTTAATTAAATAAATTAATTAATAATTATGTAATCTATTATTACATAATTATTAATTAATTTATGTTTATAATATATCGAAATATCAGATTTCTAACTAGTTTAGTTATTGAAATTCTCTGCTCCAATACAAAAATCTATAGTTGACGAAATTGATGGCCTCACATTGACATATAATTAGTGCTATAAAAAACTGCAGTGTACTCAACGAATTATAGACTATAACTCCCCACATGCTAAAGTAAAAATAATTTGTTTCGCCAAAATATTCACGTATTATAAAATAAACCAAACGGATTTTTAACCAACTTCTAAAAAAGAAGGAGGTTCTCAATTCGTCTGTATTTTTTTTCTTATGTTTGTTACCTCAGAACTCTGGACTGGGTAAACTGATTTTGAAAATTCTTTTTTGTTTGAAAGGTGATGCTTATCGTTTGGTCCCATTTTGAGTTTCATCAAAATCGGTCAAGCCGTTTTTGAGTTACACTCAAATACCTGAAAAATATTTACCCATCTTGATGATATAGTCGTTACCAATGAATCATAATCGATCCCGTAAGTAGCAAGGGTCACTAAATAGTGTGAAAAAAATTTTCTTTGCTAAATATGGAAGCGCCTTCAACATCTTAAAAAGTTAAATAACATGTCGAAGTCGGTACCATGCACACAATCATGATGAACGAATAATGAATGAATGATGAATGAATGATGAATGAATGATGAATGAATGATGAATGAATGATGAATGAATGATGAATAAATGATGAATGATTGATGAATGAATGATGAATGAATGATGAATGAATGATGAATGAATGATGAATTAATGATGAATGAATGATGAATGAATGATGAATGAATGATGAATGAATGATGAATGAATGATGAATGAATGATGAATGAATGATGAATGAATGATGAATGAATGATGAATGAATGATGAATGAATGATGAATGAATGATGAATGAATGATGAATGAATGATGAATGAATGATGAATGAATGATGAATGAATGATGAATGAATGATGAATGAATGATGAATGAATGATGAATGAATGATGAATGAATGATGAATGAATGATGAATGAATGATGAATGAATGATGAATGAATGATGAATGAATGATGAATGAATGATGAATGAATGATGAATGAATGATGAATGAATGATGAATGAATGATGAATGAATGATGAATGAATGATGAATGAATGATGAATGAATGATGAATGAATGATGAATGAATGATGAATGAATGATGAATGAATGATGAATGAATGATGAATGAATGATGAATGAATGATGAATGAATGATGAATGAATGATGAATGAATGATGAATGAATGATGAATGAATGATGAATGAATGATGAATGAATGATGAATGAATGATGAATGAATGATGAATGAATGATGAATGAATGATGAATGAATGATGAATGAATGATGAATGAATGATGAATGAATGATGAATGAATGATGAATGAATGATGAATGAATGATGAATGAATGATGAATGAATGATGAATGAATGATGAATGAATGATGAATAAATATAATCAAAATGAAAATACTTCTTTTCACATTCAGAGATAAAATAAAGACTAAACGAAAACAGTGAACACTTACGAGTGCCACCGGGTAAGCTGCAAGCTCGTTTGTTCTGCTATCCCTTAAAAAAAATCGTTAATGAACACTTACCATCAAGTAAGCCACCTGCTTTTTTGTCCTATTCCATAAACTTTTTTGTTTTTATAAGACCTCTATTTAACATAAAATATTATTTACAATAACTACAAGACACTATCAAGTACTTCTTTCACCTATTTTACAATGGTTTGGCAGGTTAACATCACCTTATTATCCCATAAACTATACGCTGCTATAAGCTATAAGTGTATTATTGTTCATCAATTATGAAAGCGTGCGAAAAACAATGTAAACTGAGGATTTGACTAAAAAACAATTGGTTCTGTAGACATCCTATCAGTGCTTGAAATTGCGCCCTCTTTACAAATCACCGAGAAGTTTTTAGAGACGAAAGTAACTTATAAGTAAATTATTGAGAATATGTATGCATATTGTTGTAAATTTACATGCTTTATTTGGTAACTCTGTATGAAAACATAGATTTTAATGTATAGCTTGAAAAGCCAACAATGTTCTATTCTTAACATAGATTATTTGCTTGTTACTGTGTAGTTCCATCAGGTACCAGTAGATTGCGTTAGTAATCACTTAGATCTTTGTTCGGTTGCCTATATGTTATTCAGAATGATCATATTTATTTGAATAATATCTCTGGCCCAATAATGTATTACTTCAATAGTAACACATGGCTCAATTGGATCAGATTGGTACGTTTTGTTCAATTGCCATTCGTCAAGTATGGCATGAATGTATTAAAAGGTTTTCGAGGGCAAGTCCTAGTTATGTAGAAATCATGTCTAAAAGGCACAGTTATATTTTTTAGTATAGTGGTTGACTTTATATTATTATTATTATGTAATACTGATGCTAATTTTATATTATTATTGTGCAGATTGAGGAACCTATAGTTACCTCTTACGTCTCCTATGCGAAGATATGGAGAGGGAACCCATGCACTGGAGCGAGAATCGAAACGTGTCGAAAATTGTTCCGGTTTGGCTGCCCGGTATTTGTGACATCACGTCTGCCTTACAGGAAAATTAGGCGAAATTGTCACTAGATATATTTTTTTAAAATATATTTATGAATGTTATGTTCAAATATGAATTTAATCTTTTCTTAAAATATTTTTTTAATATTAAATATTAAAAAAATATTTTAAGAAAAGATTTTGTTATTATCTCCTAACTTGTTATTTTTAATGTATCTCTATTAAATTTTAATGTCATTAACCCACCCCGTGTTCAACTTGTATCAACTGAACCATGGGACATTGAGTCACGTTGATTTTAGTTTCAAAATAACGGTCTTTATCACCGTTCATTGCATTCTGTCGCATAAGATGATATCATATAACGCACTCACTGTTTTGTCTGTACGATATTAATTTTTCATTTTTCTTATTTGCGGTGTGTTATTGACAGAACAAAGAAAAGGTATCGGATTTATGTTTGTTTATTTTCAACGATATTTTCTATTGTATGTACTGATCTTCATGATAAGAAATATATGTTTAGGTCTTAATATTTAATACCTTAAGGAAATATTTTCCTCTAACCGTCAAAATTAAATGTTTCCGCCCAAATTTTCAGCTCAGATGTACCAACGTGAAATCAGTAGGAATAGTTTTCGATGAGTTTTGGTTCTTTAATCGAGCAGTAGGGTGCTCTCGGAGTCCGGAAATTTACGAAAATTCAGAAATACGTTAGTATTATCTAGAATTTAAGCGGAATTATCATGTAATATTTTATTTATGATTGTAGTATATAATGGGGTACAGTATCGACTGTAGACAAAATAATACATATTAGTGTCGAAATTGGAAGTAAGTGTTGTACGAGGAGGTTCACTTTGGGGTGGGTGGACTAAGTACCATCATAAGGAACTTGAGCCCTTATATAGACGAGACAAAAGCTGCTTTAACTCTCTAATAAAATGCGAAACTACTGTATAAAAATAACGTATTAATAAGTAGTTACATTATTTAAAAGCTTAATGTGCTGGTATGACTGCACTGTATTGTATGAGCTTTATTTAAGTAGGATTTATTGGATGTTTTACGCATATTGTTCTTTTCTGTCTTATGCATATTATCCTTAGTTTTAACTCAGGCTCACTTGCTCAGGCACAGATTACTTATTGTACACGTGTCTACAAAAAATATGGAACGGGATACATTATAAATCCCTGAATCTAAAATAGTTTTTAATCGGGATTTGTGTGTTTTGAAGTATTCACTTTATTTCTCTTTTTTATGTTTTAGGTACTCAAAGGAGGTGAGTTTCTATAGTTTTAGGGTTAATTTTTTGTTCTGATAGAACTGAATAGATCTTTATGGTGTGGTCTCTACGGTGAAAGATTTCGTAAAATTTCGAAGTTCATAATTCGAATGACATTAATAAAACACTGTTATTATGCCGTACTTAAAATAGTTTCCATGATACATTGAACAGTATTCACACGTGACATTTCTGAACGATGCCGATGTCTAAGGCTTGATATCCACCGAATTGGCGATGGCTGGTAGTTTAACTGTGAAACAATTTTCGACTTTGTCTCTATCGCTACAATGCATACTATCGCTTGAAAAACTTGCAGAAGTCGCGCAGCTGCCGGCGTCCCATCATCGCCAATTATTTAATTTCCATCTCCATATGAATTAACAGGCACAATTGCATTTAAATTAAATTTGTATAATAGAATCATTATGTAACGTAGGTAATATTTAGAGAATGGAATAGAAAATTATATTGTTGATATACAATATAATTTTATTATATCAACCGCATCATAATGAAAGAAATGTTACTAGTAGCCGGTAGCTTCCTAAGCAACCGGCCCACCAACGAATCACCACCCACGTGGTAATCGATTATATAAAAAATATGTCAAAATATATTCCCCAAATAGGGATGAAGAAACAAAATGTAATCTACATATTAGGCTTGAAAAGTTTTTAATGTAACGGGTTATATTATTTTTCTTTTTTAATATAACTTAACGTTGCCATGAAGGAAGTTGGAAGCACGTTGGTTTAAATAGTGTCATAAAGCCAAGGTTTTGTTGTTATTATTTGCTTATCTAACTTAAGCAAAACCAGAAAATGGATACCGGATACCGGACCTTCTTTTTGAAAACTTTTGTTCGTGTACCTCGGAACAAAAGATTTCAACGCGTCTCGTAGATAGCTCTACGCAGATACTTTGCTACGAAAGTTTTTCTTAAGACTAGTGTGCGGTGTACACGTCGCGCTATCCAAACAAATGTAGTTTCATCATATTTGAAAGAAAATTTCTCCAAACTCAGTAAACAAAACTCCAATGTCTATGTTTCTAGTGTAAAAAAATGCTGGCAAACCAGTAATATTAATATTCGAACCAAGGTTACGCATGTAAATTTCCACAGGGTTTGATTAAGTGTTGAAACTCTATTTAAAATACATTAAATATACGTTTGTATAGAAAACGCTCCGTGCACGCTAAAGTAGAAAATCTGTCGCCAAGCACCTAACGTGTGTCTCGGCAGCTGTCCTTGAGAGCCAGTAATTCTAGGTTAGCCTGAACAACATCTCCGACCACATCATTACTACCATCAGGTGAGATAGTGGTCAAAGGTAGCCTTCAGTCAAAATCAGGCATAAAAAAAAATAACTTTATTAGTTTGTTTACGACCATTTAGAACATTGAGATGGCATAACGGTGAACCTAGGCGTTTCAGTTAAGTTGCAATGATAGTAGTTATAAGCAGACTGAATATAATTTTAATATCAAAATTATACGTCAATTTTGAGAACGGAGAATCTTTGCCATAATATGGCGTATGGTCTTGGACTAAATTTTTCTCAACGGAATCACAAAGATAACAGCCAAAACTTAACTAAATCAACGGCGTTATGAATTATAACCAAAAAAAATTAAGAGTCTCTTTTAATGAAAAACAAAACTGTTTTTAAATAAATTTTTTTTTTATAACTTATCATATAGAAACCGTCTCACATACAAATTTTACACCGTTATTCTATTTTTCTTAAAACGTCGTCAGACTAATTGCAAATTTTTCGTTTATCTATTTCTGTAACCTTAAAGTAAAAAAATGCAATTTAAGGTTAGAGAAAATTTACCAATTAATACAATTTTAAATGGAGAATTACCTCATTGCTCCCTTTTTAAAAGTCTATCGATAAAATGACTTGATGCTTGATGGAAAGCGAAGATAGAAGGAATCAAGAAGCGATGTCCATTTTTGGAACTGTAGATCACACTATGATGACCGGGAAGATGCTTTTTCTTGCCCCGCTTGAAATACCAAGAGTCTGGCTGAGCTTTCCACAATTTTAATACACACGGTGATTTTGAAAAGAATTTGAACAGAAACCTTTTTCATTTTTCTAGTTAATATATTATATGGTAAACGCTGGGTAGTGTTTAAATCAGAATGTATTGTTTATGTATTTTCCATCCAAGAAGGTCTGTGACAGACAGATACGCATAGTACTGTTATAAGGGTTCTGTTTATTTTCTTGTATGGAAAATTAAATAGTATAGGCAATGCCATCTATTTACTGTCGCATACGTAAACTGCATAAGCTGCAGGTAAAATACGCTAGATGGCTCTGAATAATGATCCAATGATAGAATAATTTATTGTTGCCAATAAGTAATGGGCACGTAAATATTTTGACAACAGATTGGATGTTGTATTCTGTTCGTTGGTAGATACAATTCAAATGATGAGAAAGTGCAGTAGGTGGATAATTATTGTATTATGATAAAGAAACGTTCGAAATTGTATTACTGTTTATATCTGTGATGCATTTTCAAAGTCAGGCAGGACAGTGAAATAACATGTGCATACATGTTTACATATTAAGTGCGAAGTGAGGTCAAGTCCCCATAAGTTTGTTAAACAGAATGTTCCAGATGGTAAAACCCATTAACCCCAGAAGGTAGACCTCTGTCTATTTACGGTGGAGAAACAATGTAGGCGAGTAATTATCTAGACGGCTGTAAGCTTCTTTTAAAAATATGCAACATTCTTTCTTAACCATGTTTGTGTATTAAAAATATTTGGGGTTTTGCCAAACAAAACCCTGGCTATTTTCTGAAACGCAGTGAAGTAATTTTTTGAAATCCTAACAATGGATATGCTTCGGCAACAATACTATCTTAGTGCTAATCAAATACTCGATGGTATGCCCAGTTAGAATATCACCCACCCCATTTCTACCCGTGGGTGTCATAAGGGGCGACTAAAGGTAAAATTCCGGAAAGTGGGTAGCAGCGCCTTCTGAGGAAATTATATCTTAGCCTGCAATCTCCAAGACGCCTGCCAAGTGTCGGGATTATGGCAAACCCCCCGTTCCCACCTAGACCAATATTTATTTATTTTAATGGGGGAGGCTGTGTTCACCAGTGGACAATCCGGCTGATACAGTAATCATCACATAATAATTTAGAGTCATGAACTATATACCCCAATGTCAGGAATAACGAAGCTTCTTACCAAAGCTTGCTTTTTAAAAGTATATGTTTACTGAAGGGGTTTCAATTTATGTCCGAAAGAACGTTATTGTGGTACATTCGGCAGGATTAAGATCTAGTTTATTCAACTGACAGTAGTAGTCAAGACGATGTGGGTCAGTCTTTACTTTGATTGCATCTTTTGATGTTTTAATTGCTCTCAATATTGTCATTTCATCAGCAAAACAAAGAAATTTTATTTATGAATAAATATCGTTACTAATATCAAACGAATAATGATGTCAAGGTATTAAAAATTCTTGCTTTTGCTACCGATTTACAATAAATATTTTTTTTATTAAAGCGTTTGTTTTCGTGGGATCTCTTATTAATAAGGCTTAACAGAAGTTCAACAATTTCTATTTAAATCAAATTGCTCTAGAGTCTAAAACGGTCTGAGATGGAGCAAAGACTACGTAAGTATCCTTTTATAAGAGTGAGATTTAATATGTTTACTTGGTTCATAAGAATTCATTGTTAAATTATTTATCATGGAAGAAGTTCAAAAATAACTTCTTAGTACCATTGAAGATCTTTAGCTGATTCTAGTTGTTTCTTATAATTTTATAAAACTTCAAACAACATTGGCAATTTCTTACCATATTTTTCTACAAGAAGATTTAATTTCTAAGCTTCATATTATTTTAATTGCTTTAGATTGATATAAGAAAATATTTTTTCTACAAATGAGGCTTAAATCGATTTTTCTCAGACAAATTATTTAAATAGTTTACAGAAATACAAATTAAATAGGTTGCTATGATTGTACCAAAAAATAATTGGATAAGTATCTACACGTTTGTTTAATAATGGAATTCAAACGATACAAAAAAAACTCATAAGCAGTTAAATCATACCCCCGCTATAGGGGTGCATTTGAGTTTGAAACAGGTTTACATTTTTTATTTTTTATGTCTGATAGGTTAGCCTTGGACTACTATCTCACCTGATGGTAAGTGATGATTTGGCGAAGTTGTTGTTCAGGCTAACCTAACATTACTGGCTCTCAATGACAGTTGCCGGAACACACCGTTAGGTGCTTTTGGTGACACTTGAGGGTGGTAACTAACCAGGCGGGAATTCGCAAAATGCCCATGCAATAAACCACATTTTTCTCACGTTGTGATTTGTAATGTAATTTGCATAGCATGCGTCTTTATAAAAATAAAAAATACTGAAGTAAGACTAGTTTGGGGTTATAATCTATTTAAAAATAATATATGACTTTGATTTTCGTGGACTTTATTAGATTGAGGGCCTGTTTCAAAATGTTCGAGTAAGTTCCGATTATACTACCCAGAACTTATTTACTAAATAAACACTATCTTTGCGTTTCACAGTCACCGATTTAGCCTATCCATCGGTTAAAGCTTGGAACGCGCTGCACATTAACTGTCATTTTTATCATTCGTTATTTTATGTGTTAGCAACCCGAAACTTTATTAGGACATTCTGATACGGACCCTGATCACGTGTCATCATCATCATCAGCCGGAAGACGTCCACTGTTGAACAAAGCCTCCCCCATAGAGCGCCACAAAGAACGGCTATTAGCCGCTTGTAACCATTGGCTACCAGCGACTTTCACGGTGTCGTCAGTCCACCTAGTGGGGGGCCTACCAACTCTACGTCTTCCGGTGTAGTGTGGTAACCACTCGACATTCCGACCTGTGCCGCCACGCCGTGCACACCTGTCTACAGCTCCGCCAGTATCTCCCAGTGAGACCGCAATAGTCCCCGCACTATTGCCGTCTCACTCGGGTCATCGTTCCGACGCTAGTTGCAGACCAGTGCCTTGGAATACGCAGTCCTGACGAAGTTTTGTTTTCTGTGCAGAAGCTGAGCAGCCACCGACCGCCGTGCAACGTGAGCTACGAGCTCGCCGTGCCGGCGCGCAGAGGCGCTCTAAGACGTCAGGCATTACCACCTACCCAAGTCCCTTGTTTCGGACGAACAACATCATATCGGGCTGGTGGTCTTGTTTTGACCGCACTTTTCGGTGCGCATTTCACCACTTTACTACCCGACACAACATAGTAACAGTCGCGTAACAACACACTTTGTGCTGTTAAGCGACGTCGTTCAGGCGTGGGGTAGCGTCAGCCAAACCCGTCTGAACGATCAAATCCGCCATTTGCTGCGGTCGCAGTGTGACACCCTACGGTGACAACGGCCACTGTTGTTGTTTTGGTTTAACCTTGCACCGTGGCCTTTCCCGCTTCACGGGTCAGCCGAAGCAAGCTGGGCTCCGGGATTACTGGCCTTGGGGTCGCCCCTAGTCAACCCCGGAGTAGCGCTTAGGAGCACCCCTCTCCGCCGAGAAAAAAGCTCGGAGAGGGTACACAACTAGGGCACACCCTAGGTACACACTCCCTCTCACACAGTGAGCTCACAAGGTGTGTGAGGGAATTCAAACCCTTGATAGGGCGTCCTGAGTATTCCCCTCAGGATGCAGTCCCGTCCCTCTAACGGTGAGGTGCAGGTCCTTCAGACCTTCGCCCTCCGCCACCCCGATCTATACGTTGCACATATGCAACTCCTTGAAGAGGAAGAGAATGCCCGCCTCACGGACACTCTCATCGCTCCCTCCGGGACTTCAAACCCGGAGGCCAGCGTTCCTCCCTTGACCCGATCCTATTCAGAGGATAGCCCTACTTCGCCCGCTCCCGGGCCCGACAATAGACGCACGGTGGCAGCCCCTCCCCGTGAACGGTCTCGCTCTCGCTCACCGATCGGGAGGTCAGCGAGTACCCGTCCCTCCTTCGCCATTGTCGAGACCGTTTCGGAATCCGAAACGGACATGGAGGTAGATCAGGCCGGCGCCTCACGCACGGACTCTGATTCCGATAACGACGGTTACACCGTCGTAGATCGCAAACGCAAGCGCGCGCCCAAAGCCGCTAGTTGCGCCACTTCCGCCCCTCCCGCCAAGGCACCCGCAAAGGCCCCCGCCTCCGGCAAAAAACCGACCCCCGCCCCGCGCCCCGCGTCTCCTCCCTCCGCTCCGGTTTCAACCGCTGCGTCCCCTCAGGACGCGAGCGCACGTCGCGAAAAACCGCCTCCGCCTTTGTTCATTCAGGACAAAAGCAAATGGGACATGCTGTCCCGCTTAGTTTCGGATCGCGGGATCCATTATACTAATGCCCGCTCCACGCAGCAGGGCATTAAAGTCCAAGTGCCCACTAGTAGCGACCACAGAGCGCTAACAAAGCTCCTCCGTAAAGAGAGCATAAGTTTTCACACTTATGCGCTCGAAGAGGAGAAAGTCCTTCGCGTTGTGATTCGCGGTGTGCCTAAGGAGATACATACCGATGCGGTATGTGACGACCTTAAAGCACAAGACTTCCCAGTGCATGCGGTTCACCGCATGTACAGCGGGAAGGACCGCAGTCCATATGACCTAGTACTCGTAGTACTAGACCGTACACCAGAGGGCAAGGCCATTTTTAATTTAAAAAAGGTCTGCGGCCTCTCTGGGTTAGACGTTCAAGCCCCATTTAAAAATGGAAGTCCCTCGCAGTGTCACAACTGCCAATTATACGGTCACGCCTCCCGCTTCTGTTTCGCTCGCGCTAGGTGCGTCAAGTGCCTAGGCGATCACGCGACAGCGGCGTGCACTCGCACTCGGGACTCGCCGGACCCACCCAGCTGCGTTCTATGCGGTGCTCAAGGACATACCGCGAATTACCGCGGCTGCCCAAAAGCACCACGCATAAACCACAGGGTGGCAAGGCATAGGCCGACCCGTCCCTCATATGACCGTTACCAACGGGTCAGCCCTAAGCTGTCGGTAATACCTGCTTCACAGGTAATACCCGCGCCGCTCCCCGCCCGTAACGCATGGTCTAAACCACCCAGTATGGTAAAGACCATCACTCCCGCCCGCGCCCCGGCCCGCGCGCCCGCACCCGCTCCCGCCCGCGCCCCGGCCGCTGCCCGCGCACCGGCCCCGGCTCGCCCCGCGCTCCCGGCACCCGTTGCCAACTCCGTTCGCGCCCCTCCTCCCCGCGCCATTTCTCGGCCACAAGCCCCACCCATGCCGCTGATGGATGCCTCTCTTCAAGAGGACATCAAACTAGTCAGCGACCTGGCGATGTCTATTGACATCAACGAAGTCCGCGAGCTAGCGCACATGATGCACTTCGCTCAATCCCCAGCGGACGTGATCCAATATACATTGGAACACGCGAATTTACTTAGCGCCCTTAAGCGCTTCGTTCCCCAGGCCCCTCCCCAGTACAACCACTATGGGTAGTACAACCGCACGCACGAAACCGCGCTCAGTTTCGTTAGCGTCATTCAACGCTAACGGTTTCTTTAGACAACGTGACCTTGTCCACGACTTTTGTTGCACCCACCTTATCGACATTATATGCGTGCAGGAAACCCTTCTAAAACCGGGGAAGGCGAACCCTAGGTTTGCCAATTACAGAACGGTACGTGATGATAGAGTGAACTCCCGTGGGGGAGGCACTCTTATCTATTACAAAAGGTCCCTGCACTGCATCCCCCTACCTACCCCGACTCTTGTTAATATGGAAGCATCTTGTTGCCTCCTAGCTATGACTGGTCATCAACCTATAGTCATAGCGTCCTGTTACCAAGCTTGTCAAAAGCCGATCGTCCGAGCTGACTTAGAAGCATTGTTCTCATTAGGAAGCGCCGTCCTTCTGATTGGCGACTTCAATAGTAAGCACATCCTATGGAATTGTAACGTCAACAATCCCAGAGGCATTGCACTTGAAAAACTAGTCGCAGAACTTAATTTTGACATAATTGCGCCCACTGAGCCCACTCACTACCCTCATACGGAAGACTTTCGACCTGACTTGCTTGACATGGCACTACTCAGAGGCGTAACACTCCAGTTACGCTCCATAGAAGTGGTTCACGAGCTTCACTCTGACCACCGACCCATTATACTGCGACTAGGTCCCGACCCAACAACAGACCTCCCCCGCCCCACTAAGACGATAGTGAACTGGAAGCAATTAGGCGTTGCCCTAAAGGCTATCAGTTCACCGGACCTTGACAAGATCCCTGACGACATCCTGACTAAAGATGACGTAACCCTTGCGATCGATTCGTTCACTAATCACCTCTCCACCGTAGTAGGTGCATCCGCAAAGGAGGTCATGGTGCCGGACGACCGGCGCCTTGTCATTCCAGCGGATGTGAGACGATTAGTGACGGAAAGTAAAGCAGTGACCCGACATTACGACTCTTACCCCAGTAAAGAGAACAAAACTAAGAAACGCCACTTTGAACGCATGGTTCAAAGTCGCATGTCTGAGTTGCGTGATCAACAATGGGGTGACAAACTTTCAAACCTCGTGCCAAGCCACCTTGCTTATTGGGACTTGGCGCGAGGTTTGAAAGGAAGTAATCATAACGACATGCCTCCCTTATACAGACCAGTCCCACTAGTCCCAGCGTTCTTTGACGAAGACAAAGCTGAGTGCCTAGCTGATAGCCTAGAGGCTCAGTGTTCCCCTAACGTAGATCACGTTGACCAAGCTCACCTCGATTCGGTGGATGCTGAAGTCGAACGTAAAAGCTCTGTGGTCACCTCTGAACTCCCACCAATCACCTTAGCGACTTACGCTGAGGTGGCGAGACTGATCAAGGCCCTCCGACCGCGCAAATCCCCCGGTGCCGATGGCATCTCCAACAGGGTTCTTAAAACCCTCTCTCCTCCTCTCATCCATCTCCTAGTCAGCATCTTCAATGCTGCTATGAGCCACTGCTTATTCCCAGACACCTGGAAATGTGCAAATGTCATTGGCATTCACAAACCAGGCAAAAGCTCATCTGACCCCACCAGTTACCGCCCCATCAGCCTCCTCAGTGCCTTAGGCAAACTTTACGAGCGGTTACTTGCAAACCGTCTCCAGTCCCATGCCAAGGAACACCACCTTATCCCAGATGAGCAGTTTGGCTTCAGACCCGGACACTCATGCGTCCAACAGGTGCACCGCCTCACGGAGCACATCATTGAGGGCTTTAACAAGTACCCCAAACCCCAGACAACGCTAGCAGTCTTCCTCGACGTAGCGAAAGCTTTTGACAAAGTCTGGCACAATGGCTTGATTTACAAGCTATACCAATTTGGCGTGCCAGAACGTCTTGTGCTCATCCTACAAGACTTCCTTAAAGCCAGAAGCTTTCGCTATCGCGTGGAAGGCACCCTCTCCTCCCCCCACCCAGTCAGAGCCGGAGTCCCTCAGGGCTCCGTGCTATCACCCATTCTTTTCGCGCTGTATACCAGCGACATCCCACGCTCTCAGCCTAACGTCCTATTAGCCCAATACGCGGATGATACCGCTATTTATACCACTGGGTGGCATATCAGTAGAAAGTCCATTCCCGCCCTCCAACGGGCCATCACCGAGATCGGTGACTGGTTCCGTAAATGGCGCATCGCGGTCAACCCAGTTAAAAGTGCAGCTATGTACTTTACTGAGAAGGGCCGCCCCCGTTACCCGCAACCTATAACTTTGTTCGACCAACCCATCCCCTGGGTTAGTAAAACAAAATATCTCGGAGTCACCCTTGATCGGAATCTCACCTTTAGCGATCATATAACAACCGTCCGTAACAGAGCGGCCTTTGTAATGGGTCGCCTTGGTCCCCTGATTCGCAAAGAGAGTAAAATGTCTCTTAGAAATAAGAAGACACTTTACACTGCCTGCATCCGCCCCATCATGACTTACGCATCAGTAGTGTTTAGTCATGCTAGTGAGGCCCATCTCCATAAGCTTCAAGTCATTCAAAACCGTTTTCTTCGTAGTGCAACCGGCGCTCCGTGGTATATCCGGAACACCGAGTTGCATTGCGACTTAAACCTTCCCTCTCTAGCGCAGTTCAATAAGGACTGCGCCCGCCGATACTTTGATCGAGCGCCCCACCACCCGAACCCATTGGTTGTCCAGGCATCGAACTACTCGACTGCCTCTTCTATCCCATTTTTCAAACCCCCCCGTCGCCGACCACGGCAGGTATTAGACGACCCGGATGACCCCATCGCAGCCATTACGTTGGCAGCTTTAGCGTTATCCGCAAGTCGTCGAGGTAAAATCCCCAGGTGTGAGGTAATCAGAGGTCACACAATCAAACACCGAGCTCGCCGGCGAGCTCGAGGCAAAAACAAGGTCACGATAAATTGCTCTCCAAATAGTCAAAGAGTATTATTCAGTAGGGCCCAATTGTGCAACACTGCAGTTGCACAGAGGCATTTTGCTCCGATCCCCCCCATGTCTCTCGACAGCGAGACAAGCCGAGGTCCGAACCACAGTGGTGCCCTTGAGCTCGCTGTCAACCCCTCCTATAATAGCGGTACGTTTTCGGCGTCCGCAGGAGACGGAGGTAGAAAGCGCTTTTCGCCTTCTACGCCCGTTTCGGGAGAAGTGCCTTCGGCACTTCTCCCTCCCGGGCTATTGTAGGGCCAGGCCCTCGCCCAAAACCCGGTGGAGCTGGACGACCGCACAGGCGGTAGCCAGCATCTATGTCCTCCCTAAAAAAAAAAAAAAAAAAAAAAGTAACCACTCGAGAACCTTTCTTCCCCAACGGTTATCGGTTCGTCGAGCAATGTGGCCTGCCCATTGCCACTTCAACTTGCAAATTCTGAGAGCTATATCGGTGACTTTGGTTCTTTGGCGAATATCAACGTTCCGGATTTTATCGCGCAAAGAAACTCCGAGCATAGCTCTCTCCATGGCTCGTTGAGCGACTCTGAGCTTGTTGAGCGACTCTGAGCTTGGTCACGTGTGGTCATTTACGTTGCCGTTTTGGGCATCAGCATATGCACGAGTCAGCATGTTTACGAGTTAAACTGGTTAGTTTGTCAAAGTTACAAGAACACAAACAGCTTAAATTAAAACTCATTGGAAATATTTTCTTTCACTCTCTGAAAATCTCACGTTGGAGACGTCACACCTTTATTTACATCAGCTATGCTAGTGGCAAAGCCCTGACTCGTATATCCAAGATGTACAATCAAAAACAACACACATATATGGCAAAAAAGCCAACATTGCTTCTCTACATATATACCTATACCTACTATACAATTCATACACGAAAAGAAATGTATACTTAACAAAAACACCTCATATAGCACAAACAAATACTTACCATCAAGGTCATGTATAAGCCACCACGGTCAATTGTAGATAAGATTAAGATAAGCCCAAGGCCACATCCCCAATAAACTTAAACGACGATTAAACTAATACAAAAAAGGTTTTATTGTTGGTATTACAAAAGGGATATTGGTCATCAACCAAACTGAATTCTCGACACCCCAGGCTTTCTTAACCCCTGACAGCACGATGCTAGTATGCTGGTACGTTTATCGGTGTAATGCAACTGAATATCGATAACTCCCAAGGAGAAATACGAGCATACAGTAAGCAATAATAAATTCATAAGTGGAGTTCAAGAACGGTGAAGCAATTTATTTAATCTGCTTACTTGAACTTTTGTTTTTTTTTAAGCATTCTTGGTGGATATTTCTTTATATACGATCAGCTAGGATGAGCAGTGTGCAATGCGGGTGCTACTTGGGTGGGTGACCGGTAGCAGCATTTATTTCTGAGCGCTTCCGTGCTTAGTTGGGCACGTTAAGGCGCAGATAAGACAAGTGCAAACTATCTTTACTTGAAGAAATATGTAGCAAAATATATTTAGTTTGTAGCAGTAAAATTAAATATTCATTTTAGTCATAATATCCTCTAGGACTAATTAAATTCCAAAACACGTTTCCGTGAAAAAAAAAAGATGTAATAAAGTTGCAAAGTTGACTTTAAAATAAAAAAAAGGTGTTTTTTTTTTCTTTTTTAATGTTGGCTTTTGAATAATATTTAAATTCCACTCATAACGTTAATATCATAATTCATACATGTATGTGTATAGTGATAATAATAAATAGTGATATATATATATATGAAATAGGAACTCCTTATCAAAATTGACGAGTAAGGTTATATTTTCAATTTGAGTTAATAGTTTTGTGTTAATAAGGATGTTTTCGTTTTCCACCCAAATTGACGGTAATTGTTTTTTTTTTTTATTTTTTTTTATGCATGATAGTTTATCCTTTGACCACTATCTCACCTGATGTTAAGTGATGATGTGGTCGAAGATGTTGTACAGGCTAACCTAGAATTACTGGCTCTCAAGGACAGCTGCCGGAACACACCGTTAGGTGCTTGGCGACAGATTTTCAACTTGAGGGTGGTAGCTAGCCAGGCGGGCATTTGCAAAGTGCCCTACCACCATGCTATAACGACTGCCATCCTAAGACAACAACCGGGACCGACGGCTTAACGTGCCCTCCGAAGCACGGAAGCGCTCAGTAGTAATGTCACCAGCGGTCACCCATCCAACTCCTGACCGCGGCGGACGTTGCTTAACTTTGCTGATCGATTCAGAATGGCTAAGTAAACTTCGCTACGAGCGCTTCAATTGTATCGTTGCTGCCTCTCTTTCACCCGTACGCAGATAGTGACACAATTTCAACACTTAACAACGTCTTAACCTTTTCGGCCCGGTTGTTGTTTTAGGATATTAGTCGTTAGGGTTTGCCGGATACCTTAGAGTGGCAAAAAAGTTCTGACACTTCAGTGAGAGTACCTTAAGGTTTTTTGTAAAAGTTTTTTGTTAAGGTTTTTTTGAGTATTAGTCAGAAAGTGTTATTTTACGCAGAAATGTGCATAGCACGCAGATATAATCTTTTGCTATGAGCATTTTGTAGGCCACGCGAGTGGGACCGCAGATGGATGCATCTGTATTTTTTTTAATGAATAGATAATTAATAGATAATCAGTAGATTCAGACGTTACTTTACGGAAATCCATATTTAATGATAACAAATATTTTAAAAATATTTTGAGAAAACATTAAATTTATATTTTATTAAAACGCTTAAAAAATAAAAGAAAATGTACTGTAAGCAGGATCGTCCACTGCTGAACACAGCCTCCCCAATTAAGGAGGTATTTGCCATAATCCCTACGCTTGGCAGGTGTCTTGGGGATCGCAGTGTAAATTGGCAGTTCTTTAGAAGGCGCTGCTGCCCACCTTCCAGTATAAAATCGAATTGTTACTAGATATATTTTTATATATTTTAAGTGTTTTATTAAAATATTTATTTAATGTTTTCTCAATTTTTTTTTTAATTTTTGTTATTATTGTATTTTTTGTTAACAGGACGATATTTGTTAGCATTTACACTCATCATCTTCCTACACTTATCTCAGTGTGTGTAGGGTTGGTTGGTACACTTCTTAACATACCATGTTCATACATTTAGATGCTTGGTTACATATTTTCTGCTTGAGGGTGACAGCTAGTCAGGCGGGCATTCGCATAATGCCCTCCCCCATGCTATAACGAATGCTATCTTATGACAACAATCGGGACCGCCGGCTCTCCGAAGCACGGAAGCCCTCAGTAGTAATGTCATATATAATAGTTTTTGTCATTATTTAGTTTTATCGATCTATTATTTTAATATCGGACAAAATCTTCACATTTAAAAATCAAGACTTTTAAATTATGTTTTTTTTTATAATTAAAACAATTATAAAAAAATTGTGTAAGTAATTTTAAAACAATTTATATCATATTTTCAATATACATATTTCATAATTTGTAAGCGACAGAGCAGAACATGCTGGAAACTTTAAAACCGCTTTATAACATCTTATATGTATATTGAGTACCCATGTTTTTGACACATGTACTATTATTTCATTTCATTTTAAACCTACGGAAAAAACTCACTATTTTTCGAGCATTCCAAAGGATCATATAAACTTTCTAAATTTGTTGTTGTGTCGTCTTCTGTATTGACGTAGAAAGCATATAATTTACCGACGCCAAAAATGTGAGATATGGGGAAGAAATGACCTGGAATAAAGGCATGGCTGAACTTTTAACAATACTTAATCACATGTACCCAAATTTGATATCGAGAAAGAAAACAACTGAACCAACCCCACATGGATGGAACCAAAGCAGGAAGATGATGTTGAATAGATATCCTAATTCCAACTAGTCACTGTTTACTAATTTATTTGAGCAAGTTCAAGTTTGTAGTTAAAAGTAATCTCTAAAAGTGACCATTAAAACATTTGCTGTATAATTCTGCTATAAAGTAGATATGGAATTGACAATCGCGACAGTACTCTGATTGGCGATAAGTAACTGGTTACATAACCACGACGTGCTTTCTTCCGCGAACGTTCTGTCTCTTTTTAATGCAGTCTGTTAGACAGAGATGCGCGCGCGCATGTCTGGAGACTGGTTCTAGGGTTGTCGCTCCGGTTTAGGAAATTATTTAGATTTTTGTAGGAGAGTTTTATTTTGCATTGTGAAGAGCTTATTTAATTGGTTTTGATAATGACTTAAATAGTCCTTAATTAATAAAATATAATGTTATAGAACATTTATTTGCCTTATAACACTGTTTGTCAGTCTGGATAAGTGAAATCACATTTTTTATTAATTATTTTGCTAATTTATAAACACGACACGAAATAGCTTTAAAACTATATACATAACAAGAAATTAAAATGAATACATTTTATATCCTTACATAAGTTTCATGAATTATATGTGCAGTAATTAATTTCACTAATAATTAAACTCCCAGGAAATTATGTCATTATTTTGTCTAAACATAAACAAGATCCGTCTAAAGTTAAAAAAGTAACAAAATTTACAAATCAAACGCTATAAAAATTATTTTGGTTGTTATAGAGTTCTAAAGTAACTAAAAATACACTCTAATACAGTACGCACATACATAAGTAATATGTACATAAATATTCTTATATTGGCAGTGATAACCTAGAATGGGATGTGACTCTCATGCACGGTTAGCAGAATACCCCATACGGTGCTTCGCGACAGAATTTTTACTTGAAGATGGCAGCTAACCAGAAAACCAAAACCTATATCAACATGTAGAAATGTTGCACCGTTAAAATTTTGTGGTACATTATTGATAACACACATTTTTTATAACCTTGCATATATTAATGTGCAGTATTTAAACGTGTAAATCACGCCATGGTTAAAAACAAAACAAAAAACAAGAAACGTCACGAAGCGGAAATAAAATAACGTATTCAACAGCCCTAACAATTTTCCAAAGCAATGATTGCAGTTCACAAACCTCGCGAGAGTCGTTGAACCTGCACTAACTGATCTCTCGTCTCATTCTCTCTCATGACATAATATCACCTAGCTCTTTCATTCTAACATATACCTTAGAAAACAACTTCCACTGAAGACTTTATTCGATGAGAAAATAGAATGCTGCCCGATCAACACTCGATGTACGTCGAAACTTAACGGCATAGGAATAACCATAGATTAGTACGAGATTCACTCGAGCGTTTTCTTCTCTTTCATGTATTAAACATAAAATACGTATTATGTATTTTATCGCGAGTGTTTTTACTGCGTAGGCGCACAAGTGCAATGGTACCTATCGTTTCTTGTTTCGTACTAAGTTTTTTATTAACGTTATTTAATAAACAGGTACCTACGTACTCCGGTTGATTTGATTATAATTGATGATTATGTATTGCTGACAATAAGTAAGTGTAAAGCGTCGTGTAAATTTAAAATTTAGAGTAACGATGGCCTGCTTTTATCTTCAGGTTGATCTGTCCTTGATTTCCTTCGTTACCAACCGAATGTCTTAGTTGTCTATCTAATTCAGATTCCTAGTTGACCAACTGTTCAGCTTGGAATCTGAATGACCACCTGAGTTACCAAAATAAATTCTCAGAAACGGCCCTCTTCTGGAACTGTGCTCATTAAGTGGCAATAGGCTCGTCCTTATGGGACATAAGCTTGTCTGGAAAAACGTAGGAAATTAGTTTGTGATTTTCTGCCTACCTTTTTGGGGAATATAATACACAGACTTGACGAATAGGTAATCTCAGAGGCAAATTTCAACCTTAGAATTTGTGTGTACACTTTTAGTGTTTTCCAGCCCACACATTTTCTCAGGTACATTGAGTTAAATGGTAGCTAACACCCTCAAGAAGAAAATCTGTCGCTAAGCACCTAACGGTGTGTTCCGGAAGCTGTCCTTGAGAGGCAGTAATTCTAGGTTAAGCCTGTTAACACCTTCGACCACATCATCACTTACAACATCAGGTAAGATTGTGAACAAAAGCTTACCTAATATTGGGGCACAAAATGTTGTTTCTCGGGTGGTATCGAACCCGTGTCCTCCAGTTTGGCGCCAGAGGACAAATTAAATATTTATGTAACCTGAACGTAATGAAAAATCGGCCAAGTGCGGGTCGGACTCGCGCGCATAGTGTTCCGTACCATTAGCCATACAACATTAGACTTCATATATTAACCTTATCTTGTTTTAACTTGCGCGAGTCCGACTCGCACTTGGCCAACTTTTTGTACTGGTTGTTATAGCAGCAACAGAAATACATCGTCTGTGAAAATTTCAACTGTCTAGCTATCACCGTTCTTGAGATACAACCTGGTGTCAGACGGACAGCGAAGTCTCAGTAATAGGGTCCCGTTTTTACCCTTTGGGTACGGAACCTAAAAACGAACAGACATGTTTTCTTCTTTAAAGGGCTGCTGTAATGCAATACCATTACGAGTGTGGCCCAATTCGCAATGCGCCAGGTTTTTGCAATCCATTTATGAATTACAAAGTTAAACCTAATTGACAAATTTTCCACCTTATCGACGCATTCAGAGTCAGTGGCATAAAGATGCCCAATTAAATATTATTAATAGATCGATAAGTAAATGTAGGACGTTACAAATACGTCGTCGCCGAGACGTCAAGTGATTGCGCATTTCAAATTAAATTGAGAACAATATTGTGGGTTCACGAATCTGGAGTATTGCACCGATATTTTACTTATTTTCGTTAACTAAACAGTGTTCATATAATGTTGTCTTAGGTTTTCGCGACTGTTACACATAGTAATTAAACAACTTTAATCGTGATCGTGGTCAGTCACCCCGTGACCACGATCACTGCAAAGTGTTTGAAACGTCGGGACAAAAATAATGACAAATATACGCGATTTAAACCGTTTAAAGTTGTTTAATTAATAAGTGTTCATATATTTTAATATATTTATGTTTGTAATAAAGTATGCTCTGCGGATTACATTACAAAATTACAAATTTACGAGCGGAAAAACTTAAGTCGTGTGCGGGATTTGAACCCGCACCCATCCCTTTAGACTAATACTAGTCTTGTTTGTAGTACAACCTGAGTTGAAGTATAGATGTCGCTCCATCCCAATACGATAGTTAAGGAACGATAGGAGAAAGTTGAGTTATGGCTCATTGTCATGTTGGCTCAATTGGATTAGAGCATACCCCGGCTAAAGGGGTGGATGCAGGTTCGAATCCCGCACATGACTTAAACTTTTCCTCACGTAAATTTGTAGTCTTCACATATTTTGAATTGTGAATGCCCGCCTGGCTAGCGGGTGGTCGCTAGCCAGTCAAGTAGAAAATCTGTCGCCAAGCACTTAACGGTGTGTTCCGGCAGCAGTCCTTGAGCGCCAGCGAAATTACAGGCACATGAAGACTTAATAACTATGTCTCAAGATGACGGGTGCAGTGCAATTTTTGTGACGAAATGCATCTGTTATAGGCAGAGGTTAGTCCACTTAACATCAGGTGGGCTTTGAGCTTGTTCCATCAAAATAAAAAAAATAAACTAGGCGGGCTTTTGAGCACTGTATGACCTCTTTGGTGACCTTATTAACCCTTTGGCTGACAGAAGAGTTTTTAGGTTAAGTCAGACGTCTACGGCGCGCGGCGGCGGGAAATATAAATGTTGAAACCGATGCGGAAAACTGATCTATAAAATGATAACTAAAGGAAAAAGCACAATAATCAATTTTATTTTATGATACTTTTTTACAACATCACTCAATAAAACACTATTACAGACTACTCAAAATAAGTTCTTTTTCTTATGTCAAATTATATAAAAACAGCCAGTTTCAAAAGAGGTAGAATATCAGCCAGTACTAAAAGAGGTCGGTCGGGAACAAATGTTGTTATGTTTTGTCTATGTTATCTAAATATTGTACTTGAACGCTAGATTCGGAGAAAATTTTAGATGATCTATTTTAATACTTATTCAATTGTTTACATTAGTTACACGTAACAGTAATTAATATTCGACTGTTACAGAAATTAAATCAAGATTGTACTAGCAATATCGTTTGATACTCGTGAACACCATTACCTTTTTAATGGAAATTAAAAATGAAACAGTCCTATTAAATCTAATACTTTTTTAAATTTTCTGTTTCAGACTTTAGTATCTAACCACCAGTGTCTAACCACCCAAGTTTTTCTAGACATAATTATTTTGGTTTCATGTAATGGTGGGCGAACTTTTTACCATCTACCGGGCAAAGTAATACACTCCAGACTGATAATGAATTTTTTTAAGACAAAAGAATACAATTACTTGAAAAAAGTTTAAATAAAAATCAAATCGGCAAAATTGGAGTACATGACATTTAGTTGTTTGTTAACTTCGAATGTGATTTGATTGTGATTGTGTCACGAAAAATCTCGAAAATCTCATTATCTCTTATTCCATCTACTCATACAAAGGAACTCTTCTAACAGTAGATAACATGTGTTTTGACTAATTTTGAAAAGCCAATATTGCCTGTCGTTTAGGAAGGTATTTTACGAATCTTAAATAAAATGTTTTTGAAAACAAAAAACATAAATGTTTAGTTTACGTATGTTACCTACCACTTACCTATTTGACTGTACAGATTTTGATGAAATTTGCTAGGCATGAAGATTCCTAAGGCGTGGAACATACAGACGTAGGCGCGGGCGTGCCATAAGCGCAACCATGGCAGCGTCACAACCCGCATTGCGCTCAACGGTCGGGGCTATAGTATCAGCAAGCGTTTGAAGAGGCTTTGAGCGGACGTGCTAACGGCGAGGAACTGACGTACCAGTCGTCACGGGGCTTCACATGCCCATCAGTTGCCCAACAATGTACGAGTACCAGGCAATATCCCATATGCTAGGCTTGATGCCCGCCACTTGAACACCCGAAGCACGCGCAAAAACACCGCGCCCGCGCCACACATTCTGTATGTCTACGCTTTAGGTGCTAGAATAATACAAGGGTACCTATATCATGGCTAACGACCACGACACAAAGAAAAACACCGAAGATTCATGTTTCACGTGAAATTGAGACTAAAATTAAGAGAGGACAATTCATTAGAAATGATTACAAGAAAATAAATATAATAAGAAAACAGTCATAACAAACTATCGCATGGCTAAAGAATTTCGCGGAAAATAATATTAATCGTCATCTCGCAGAGCAAAATACAAAGAATAAGCTGTAGGTAAACTATACGATTCAGTATTCGAACTGACGATCTTTTCTAAAATTAAACGAAAGACTGAATATTATTTCACCAACAATATGAGCATAAAAAATATGAGTAAATTTTATTTTCAAAATAACATATGGTTAATTGGTTATAATGCGCTAAATGCACAAAAGCGTGCTAAGCGAAAATCATCATCAAGTTGAAGCAGTGATGTCTGCCTACCACTCTCAAGTAGAAAATCTGTCGCCAAAGCACTTAACGGTGTGTTCCGGCAGCTGTCCTTGAGAGGCAGTAATTCTAGGTTAAACCTGTTAAAACCTTCGACCACATCATCACCTACCATCAGGTAAGATTGTGGACAAAAGCTTACCTATCAGAAATAAAAACAAAACAATACTTGAACACATTTTAAAAAAATATTGGAGCACAAAATGTTAATGTTGTCTTAGGTTTTCGCGATTGTTGCACATAGTAATTAAAAAACTTTAAACGGTTTAAATCGCGTATATTTTTCACTATTTTATCCCGACGTTTCAAACACTTTGCAGTGATAGTCACCCCGTGACCACGCGATTTAAACCGTTTAAAGTTGTTTAATTACTATGCACATACAAATGTTGTTTCTCGGGTGGTATCGAACCCGTGTCCCCCAGTTTGGCGCCAGAGGACAAATTCACTCGGCATCCGGTGCGAAATTAGAGCATGTGGGTTAGATTCCTACCCGAAACGTGAAATATAGTGCTTCATTCATTTTTCAAAATTAGTATTTTTTTTTGCTGTATTTGATGCTGACTAAACTCTCCGCGCCACACGCATCTCAAATCATCAGTGATATCTCACAAGACATTAGACCTTCAAATCTGTTCTGATAGGATTTCGCACAGCATTTTGCGCGAGGTTCTGCGAGGTTAGGTGGGACCAACTACGGTTCTCGTTTTTCCCGTCACAACGGCCCGAACAAAGTTAATTAATATTATGAATAGATTCAGGCACTTTTTTGCGGTAATCCATATTTAATAATAACAAATATTTTAATATATTAAGAAAACAACAAATCATATCTTAGAAAACACTTAAAAAGTATAAAAATATATCTTGTGACAATTCCGATAAATTTTCCTATTAAGCCTACGTGATGTCATAAACGCCACGCAGTCTAACTGGAAGAATTTTCGACACGTAGCGCTTCTACACGAAGCCTCCTCAAGAAGTACAGACTCTTCGAGCAGGAAAATTATGCAAAATTGTCACTAGATATATATATATATATATATATTTTATTTTTGATAGGTAAGCCTTTGACCACAATCTCACCTGATGGTAAGTGACGATGTGGTCGAGGATGTTGTTCAGGCTAACCTAGAGTTACTGGCTCTCAAGGACAGCTGCCGGAACACACCGTCAGGTGCTTGGCGACAGATTTTCAACTTGAGGGTGGTAGCTAGCCAGTCGGGCATTCGCAAAGTGCCCTACCACCATGCAAGTTAAACATGATAGGCATTCCAAAACTTCTAATAAGATATCGTATTATAACATCGTTAAAAATTTAAACTTTGCAATGGAGGTAAACGGGTGGAAGTTCAACATTGAAGAAGTTTAGGAACACTAGTGATCTTATGTACTTTTAAACAGGGCTATTGGTAAAATGCTAACAACTTCTTAGGGTTGACATCTGCTAGTCCTAACGAACATTTTGATATATATTTTTTTTGTTTTGAAAAAAAAATGTTTTTTTAAATATATTTTTTTTGTGTTTTTATGCCTACTCCGGGCCAACAGCTTTCACCGCGGCAACACTGGACCGCACCGTGCTCCCTTTGAATAGAGTCTTGAATATTTACGTCGAGCAAAGTAATAATAAATAGGAAATAATACATTACAGGCACAAGAGACTTTTCACATTAGATGGGCTTCGTACTTATTCCATCAAAACACATAAAAAACATGATAAAAATGTTAAAACTTTGAAAAAAAATTGTTTTCAATACAAAAAGAAATATCTCAAAATGTTTGTCAGGACTAGCAGATGTCAACCCTAAGAGGTTGTTAGCATATTACCAATAACCCTGTATATACTTGTATAAGTACATAAGATCACTTGACATAAGAAGCAGTGATGGCTCATTGACATTGGCTATAGACTGCCGCGTAGCAGGTCCATGGTTCGAATCCCGCCGCAGGCTTGATCTTCACCGCATGGTGGAAGGTCATTTTGCGAATGCCTGCCTGGCCAGTAGAAAATCTGCCGCGAAGCGCCTAACGGTGTGTTCTGGTCGAAGTCCTTGAGAGCCAGTAAAATTTTAGGCACAGTGCAATTCGTGACTTGTGACGAAATGCATCTGTTATTGGCAGAGGTTAGTACGCACGTCAGGTGGTCCTCGAGCTTGTTCCGTAACAAAAACATAAAAAAATAGGTACGTAATTTGCTGTCTAGAATAAATTTCCTGCTGAGAAATGAGAAACAGAAAGAAAATAGTCTGACAGGATGCTCGAAACAGATATAGAAAAGGAATCACGTGCATTAATTTTTCATCCGTTATACTTGGAATTACTATTCTCGGCGTCGAGAAAAGGATCTTCGCAGAAAAAAATAATTTCTGTAGAGAAAAATATTAACTGAAGTTAACACCTACTGAGTCTATAAAATGAACAAAGAAAACATTCTAAGTATTATCAAGAAAATTATCATCTCCGATAAAGTGTTTGGCATATAGTATACACCTTTTTTTTTTTTTTTTTTTTTTTTTTTTTTTATCCTTAATAGGTTAGCCTTTGACCACTATCTCACCTGATGGTAAGTGATGATGTGGTCGAAGATGTTGTTCAGGCTAACCTAGAATTACTGGCTCTCAAG
This sequence comes from Plagodis dolabraria, assembly GCA_963854805.1. NCBI lineage: Eukaryota > Metazoa > Arthropoda > Insecta > Lepidoptera > Geometridae > Plagodis > Plagodis dolabraria. The sequence goes on from OY978440.1 coordinate 5,239,518, forward strand.
GACAGCTGCCGGAACACACCGTTAGGTGCTTGGCGACAGATTTTCAACTTGAGGGTGGTAGCTAGCCAGGCGGGCATTCGCAAAATGCCCTACCACCATGCTATAACGACTGCCATCCTAAGACAACAACCGGGACCGACGGCTTAACGTGCCCTCCGAAGCACGGAAGCGCTCAGTAGTAATGTCACCAGCGGTCACCCATCCAAGTCATGACCGCGGCGGACGTTGCTTAACTTTGCTGATCGATTCAGAATGGTTAAGCAAACTTCGCTACGAGCGCTTCAAAACCTAAATCAGTAGGCGTATAGACCAATGGCCCTACAGGGATTTAAAGATATTATGATATGTTTTTTATTGTTAAATCGAAAGTAATATAAACCACTATATTTTCCAGAATAATTATTTATTCTGTACTTATTAAATAAAATGTTGTGGCTCTGTAATATCAATTACTAGCAATTCAATACGATGATTAAGTACATCTTAATTTTTACTATAATAATAATCGTGTACCTACTCTTATCCCTCCATTGGGTGGTCGGTATATTTTTTATATGTATCTTTTGCTAACTAAAAATGAACAATTTTTATAGAGGTATGCTAGACACCTTCCATTATATCCACGCCCACCCTCCAGTACTTTCCTAGCAGCCTTTCAGCTTAGTTAGTAATTCTAGGTTAGCCTGAACAACATATTCGACCACATCATCACCTACCATCAGTTGAGATCGTGGTTAAAGGCTAAAATATCAGACATAAATAAAGAGTAGTGAACCTTGCCGAGTATTTATGCAGCACACACTACTTACATACCTAGTACAAAAACGTGAGTAGTGGCATGCTGCTCATGGGGCAAATTTTCATTAATTTCTTTTTAATGCAGATCATGTGATAGGAGTAAAAGAGAACAATAGTAGTTTCTAAGTTTTTAAATTATTATACATTTCTACATATCTTAAATATTTTTTACGGCTAGTCTGCACTGGCAATATTGATCATGATCACTGGATCATAATCACTGTTTATGAAAAAAAAACTACGAATGTATTATGCGTTAATAATTTTTAAATCAGTACTAATATTATAAATGCGAAAGTAACTCTGTCTGTCTGTCTGTCTGTCTGTCTGTTACGCTTTCACGCCAAAACTACTGGACCGATTTGAATGAAATTTGGTATGGAGATAGTTTGAGACCAGGGAAAAAACATAGGATAGTTTTTATCCGACTGCGCAAAAAGAGGTTCATGTTTTCGTGCGATAACCGACATACGCGCGGGCGGAGCCGCGCCCGGAAAGCTAGTAAGATATATAAGGGAACAGTTGTGTGATTCATATAACCTATATGGTTATAATTAGATATGACTAATTATAAACGACTTCTAAAATGTTCAATTATGTTTAGCATTTTATTGGATCTTCCGATTTCGATGATAGTTTTGTCTTCAATGATTTAAATTAGATTAGATTCGGAAAAACCGTTTTTCTGTAACATGTATTAAATGTACGGTAAAAAATGGCAAGTAATAACCTTGATAATGTAATTATTGTGATGGTAAGAAATACCATGGAATCATAATATGAACCTTAATCTGTTTTTATTTGATAGTTATACAAATCTATATCTAAACTAATAATATTAAGAGGAAAGATATGTATTTTTGTACAACAACGAAGTAACTCGAAAATTGCTGATCTGAATGAAATCTGGTATGGAAATAGTTTGAGAACCCGGGGAAGCATATAAATTTTATCCAACTACGCAAAAAGAGCTTAATGATTTTGCGTGATAACTTACATACGCCCGGGCGGACTCGCGGCTGGAAAGCTAGTTTATATATAACTACTTCGAGTATATCGTTCATGAAAATGTAACTATACTTTCAAAATAAGTTGTGGAGCACATAGGAGCTCAGGTACTAACAATTTTCAATACAGTTAAGACGCTGTCAAATGCTGAAATTTTGTCACTATCTGACTGCGCAGGAGTGAAAGAGAGGCAGCGATTGTGAAAGCATGATCAGTTTAGGTAAAATCTGAAAGTAAGCTTAACATCACAAAACTATAGCAACCTTAATCGAAAATATAACTTATCTTATCTTATCCCTCTTGATGAGGTTTTGCTATTATATCAATGTGATTTCATACACACTCATACGTAAATAATAAAAAATATGTTACAAGCGTCATTTTTTAAATTCTATCGAAATTTTTTTAAGGGACCGTGTTTCGAACTTTTCTTGGCCTTAGATAATGTGATCAAGATTAACATGTAAGATACCACAAACAACATTTTGTTAAAACCCTGTACAAGTAAAGCTTTTGAGCACTTTTCAGCGTCTTAATGAAAATGACTGTACACATTGTTAACGTGCTCAATTTCTATTGCAAAATTGACCAAAACATATTAAAAATTATTTGTTTACGTTGTCTGGGAAATTGCATGTTCTATTCCAGTAAATTTCAAAGTATTTTCAATGAGTGAAACTACTTAGTGATTAAGTGTGACAGTAAAACGATAGATATATTAACCAGCGAAAACAATTATTGATGTATTAAATACTAAGAAGCATCTTAAAGAGGTATTATCTCCTCAAGCGTACGACCGAGAAAAACGGACAGAATTATTATAAAATATATTTTGGATTAATTAATTAATCATATTAATATATTATACATATACTAAATAAAGAAATCAAGACTTGAATCTATTATTTTAACATATCTATTTCTGTAGATAATTTAACTGAATGTTTGCGCTTGGCCTTATAATCCTAACCTACGGCAACGAGCAAGCAGCGCGAGCGGCTAGCCTCGCCGCATAGCCGGTTGTTCTTACCATCACATCTTTATCAAATTGCATAACGCTGCAGGGCAATGACCCGCCTCTGCCGCCGAGAGCCTCTCGATACACAGATCTGCAATAGCTTCCGACTAGTAAACGAATGGTCTCTATAAATAGGAAACAGCACCAGCGTCACGTGTCGGTGACACTGTAGAAGCCTTAATAGACCGGCCCTAGCTTAGCTACGAAAAGGTATATGGAATTCTTTGGCCAGTTCTATGGCGTGCCTATATAATCAACTACTTTTGCCCGTGAATTCTTTCGCTCATGGCTAACGTTAAGGAAGTTCAAGTTTGCGAGGACCGGTCAATAATAATTACCTATAACTAGTATTTTATGTTCGCCTAGTGGATTTCATGTCGTTATCTTTGTAGCCAACCAAAAAAGGAAAGAGGTTCTCAATTCAACATTATTTTCTGTGTGTGTGTGTGTGTTACCCTATAACTCTTTACAGGGTTACTTATTTTGATTTTGTTTTTATATGCGAAATATAATATGAGTGACTTATGACTGATCTGACGAGTACTATTTGAGTTATTCCTTACAATGCATATTCTATACCAAAAGCATTGATGGACCGAGCTCTTAGGCTATGTGACCCTCCATTTATAGAAAAAGAGCTCCAGCACGTGAGAGGAGTACTGGAGGACAATGGATACAGTTGGCGACAATGTTGTCGCTGGGCGAAGAGAAGTGAACGTAAGCGACCAACTAGAGTGGAACGTTCTCCTGCTTATCTTCCTTTTGTAAGAGGAATAACGGACAAAATCGGATATCTCTTGCGACGGAAATATGATATCAGAACGTTCTTCCGTCCACCCGGTCAAATAAGACAGATGCTGCGTTCACCGAAGGACAAAGACCGCCTTAACGTACCGGGCGTATATAAAGTACCATGTGACTGTGGCAAGAGTTATGTAGGAGAGACTCGACGCAACATCGCTACTAGACTGACCGAGCATATTAGGAGTATTAAGAATATGCACATTACTAAATCAGCACTCGCAGAACACGCTCATCTCTTGGACTCCAATCATTATATTCGGTTTGATAAAGCCTCCGTATTAGCCAGAGAAAAGTTTTATGTACCGCGTAAAATACGTGAGGCTATAGAAATCAACAGACATCCTAATTTCAACAGAGATGGGGGTTGGACGCTACCACCAGCCTGGATTCCTACCCTTAATGTCACCTCAACGCAGAAGATGTTAGGCAGTCTAGAATGCGACACGGTCAGTACTGTTTGTCACGGTACGTGTGCGGATGATGATGATGCGATCACAGACGACGAAGTAGGCCCACCGTCTTCCGCCGGGCACGCTAGGAGCTCGTCACCTAGCACCAGCAGCGCTGGGCTCGCTCCGCCCCCACCCAGCTCCCCGCTGCCGCCGGCGCCGATATCGCGCCGAGCCGCGCGGGCCGCGCGCCGCAGTGCCCGTCGGGAGCTCGCAGACGCAGCTGTGCACTCGCCCTGATGATGAGTATCTGATATGCTCGAAACCCGGGTCGACGTATTCGATCCCCAACGTGAGTGTTTTTTGCCGGTTTTATTTATAATATTTAAATATTTATAATATTTAAATTAAGCATATTCTATGTTTGATGATTTTTTTTTTATTTTTTATATATTTATCGTTTATCAATTATTTATTTCCACATTCGTTATATCCTTTACTATATTCATTTATTTTTAATATTAAATACCAATTTTTGTACAAAATTTCATTTGATATTGGTTACTTATTTAGAACCAACAAAAATGTATTATGCTTCGCGGAGAGAGGCTGTGAATTTACTAGGATACTCTTCTTTCCTGATATTAATATTGCTCTTTTAACGCAGTCAACAATGGCTAGACGACATCAAACGGTATATAGATTAGACTATGCGTAAGCCAAGGAAACTGATGATAAGCCAGTGGGATTATATAAAGCCCTGCCAGAAAGATTTATTTCTAACGAATTTATACTCTTATTTTATGCCAGACGAGGCAAACTAGTAAATATACCTCCCGATGGTAAGCAATCTTTGCCAATCAATATCTGTGACACTGAGGGAACTACTAAAACCAACATTGACGATCTTTCAGGGCTGTGTTGAGTCGCCTTTTGGAGAGCAGTAGCTACTCATGAATACCGCGGGAAAGTACTCCTCCATATTTTGCAGAAGAACGGAGCCAAAAAGATCGCGTAAATTGCACGGTGTATGATTTCACAAGTTATTTATTGGCGAAAGAGCTTTCTGGAGATCGATGGTTGGAAGACTGAGACGCCAGCATTTAATTAAATAATTTTTCAAAGCAATCTCCGTTTTAATCAGTCTGCATACATACATTTTCACGTAAAGAAATTTAAAAAGTAATAAAATATTGTGACAAAAAATATAGATTTTGTATCATCACTGTTTAAAACAAAGTCGCTTCCCGCAGTCTGTCACTATGTATGCTTAGATCTTTAAAAGTACGCAACTGATTTTGATGCGGCTCTTTTTAATAGATAGAATGATTCAACAGAAATGTTTATATGTATAATACATGCATAATAAAGGAGACCAACACTGATAATTTTAGAGGTTTATAATGTGATGTCGTAAATAAACACAATTTTTTACGTATTTTAATTTGTACGATTTTGGGGTGGGTCTCTGTTTAAACAATAATATATAAAAATTTGATTTCGAATTTTTAAATTTCCAAAACTTTGTAGGTTAAAAAAGGGACGCTCAAGTTTTAAAATAGATCTATTAAATCTGCGATAAGCGATGAAATATACAGACGTAAAATCGTCACTTCATAAAATCGGTTTGTTGCTACCTCTTCGGGGAATACAGGCATTTATTTGAATTATTTTTACACATTTAATCCGATCAAAATATAGAAAAAATCGCTCCTCAAATTTAATTATGATGACTGATTTCTCACGTTCATTTGCCTTGGTACCAATAGACAATTCCTATGCCAAATTATTCAGCCACGAAAATGCTGATTTCTATTTACCGTGGTACCATTTAATCATTATTAAGATCTCTTGAAGAAAGACTGTCCCGTAATTTCGTAATTTAAGAGTGAGTTCGAAGAGAAGCGTGTCCCAGTCTCATAGAAGCGTATCCAGATGCATAGAAGACCGTGTTATACGAACTCTGGCATATCTTAACATGCCTTCAAACATGTGCGTTCAAATTTGCATAACTTTAAACAAAACAGCCACTTTCACAATTATAACAGCATAAAGATAAGCGTGGTATCTTATGTTTGCCTGACAAATAAAAACACGTCTTTCTTAAGTAAGCGATGTTTCTGTATGCGATTCTACAGTAAGATTTTGAAAATGGCTATTCTACTCTAAGTCGGAAAAGTAATGCTTATCATTTTCTTCCTACTCTTGTTTGATAATATGCAGGATAGTTACCACTCCATATAAGTTAGATACAATATGTTTAACTTAACAACTCAATAAAAGAATATAGTTTATAAGTGTTAGGTTAGGTTTTTTGAAAATAAAAATGTTTTTAGACAAACCGTCAGTCTGACGACGACCCTTCGTGGGAATGCTTTCGTTGGAAGTTTATTTATCTATAGCTGATATTCTAGCCTTTGATCACTATTTCACCTGGAATATAACTAACCTAGAATTATTGGCTTTGAAGGACAGCTGCCGGTACCCAACGTTACATGCTTGGCTACACGATTTGGAGGTCTTAATTAGCTAGCCAGGTGAGCCAATTTGTAAAATGCCCTACCACTGCCATCACGTCCTAATGCGCCCTCCGAAGCAGGTGTACGCTCAGTAGGGATGCCACTAGCGGTCACCCATCCAAGTCATGACCGCGGCGGCTGTTGCTTAACTTAGTTGATCGGTTAAGAACGGTTTAGAAATACAAGATACCCGACGAGCGAAGTGAGAAAATTTAAACAGAAGGGCTTATCGAAAGGTAGACCTTTCAATAAGCCCTTCTGATGTCGAATTACGAGTACCTTATTATGCAGTTAATTAGCATTAAGATCAACATGAGTGGTGGCATGCTGCCCATGTATAATTTTTTTTCTTCGTTGTCTTTTATAATGCTAAGGTTGAAATGGAGAAGTGCGTAAAGTCCTGAAGTCAGGATAGACTGAAAGTTTTACTGTTTGAAGTACTGTTCTCCTATTAAGTTTGTATTCTTATATTGATTCTCCTACTATGATGAGCTTAGAGATATTTTAATTGTTGATATGTAAGCTTTTGAACACAATCTCACCTAGTTGTAAGTGATGATGTGGTCGAAGGTCTTGCCCTGCAATGAACAATATTTATGTTCCCAATTCAAACTCCTTTCCGCCTTCTATAAAACACAGAAAATACCTAATTTGCTCGAACTTATAGATAAACCGATCTCTAGGTTTTGATAGGATGGCAAACATATTTTAGGCTTATCTAAGGCGGCTTGCTTAAGACATTAACAAGCGACTAAAGGAACTATCGACGCGTCAGCTCATGAGCCAAAATGAGAATATTTTAATGTCATCTTTTGTTTTTTTTTTTATACCGGTCAGTTGAAAAATGTAGTAATTTTTGGGGCTATTATTTACACTTGGTTGTTTGCTAACCAGTGCATTTTTTACTCTCAAAATTACGATTTCAATCCTAAATTGATAGTAACATATCATACAGTGTTATTGGTAAAATGCTAACAACGTCTTAGGGTTGACTTATGCTAGTACTAACAAAAAATTTGAGATATGTTTTTTTGTTGTGAATATAAATACAATTTATGTTTTTTTATATGTTATTGAAGGAATAAGTACGAGGACCACCTGATATTAGAAGTCTCTTATGCCTGTAATGTATTATTTCATATTTTTTATTACTTTGCCCGACGTTAATATTAAAAACTCTATTCAAAGGGAGCACGGCGCGGTCTAAGTTGCCGCGGTGGGCGCTCTTGGCTCGGAGTAGGCGAAAAAAACCAAACAACTAAATATCATCTCAAAATGTTTGTTAGGACTATCAGAAGTCAACCCTAAGAGGTTGTTAGCATTTTACCAATAATCGTGTATGATTGCTCCGCCTGATGCTGCTCAGTGTAAATAGGTTAAATTACACTCTCTCGAGAACTACACACTTGATCGGGCTAAACACCTATATACTAACATTAGCACATTTATATTGATTTATTTTAGGCGCTCGGTACTCGTACCATGGCTTACATTGCCGTTATTAGCCCATCGACTAGGTTAAGCAATGTTTGCTGTGGTTATTGTATAGTTACTTGTATTTCTAAATATTATGATTACAAGTACTACTGCGTACTAAGCGAAAATCATAAATTTACAAATTATTGGAGTAAAAAATGTTTAACCCCGGGCGGGAATTGAACCCGCGACCTTCCGATTTCGCGCCGGATGCTTTATCCACTCAGCTACCGGGGGATCCAATTCCCGCCCGGGGCAAAATATTTCAACTCCAATAATTTGTAAATTTAGGTACTCAGATGCTCGATCCAAGCATTCAAATACCTTTTTTTTAAATAGGTACTTGGAAGCTCGGCCGCTAGTGGAAATGATTACCTCTTGCGTTCTTCGAAGCTGTCGGTCCCAGTTGTCGTCTTTAGTCGTTAAGCTTCGTCAGAGGCATTCGGAAGGTCTAAAACTCCCACACTTTTCATGGTGGTAGGATATCTAGCCAATGCCCGCCTGGCTAGCTACCACTCTCAATAAAGAATCCTGAGCGTAACGGGCAAGGGTTTCAAAAATGCAAGACGCAAAATAACTGCTACCGAGCGAAACTCACAATTTTTTACTTCACTATGGCTATAAAAAACTTGAATAACATGTTAATTAGTGTCTATATCAATTAAAAATTTAGAGTGAATCCTTCTTCAAATAGTAACATAATTTTAGAATTTTCTTTCGGAGACTGTTATAAAGATTTGAATTAAAAAACACACAAGCGTACGAGTATAAAAAGCACTTTTCCGCGCAGATTTCAAACGATCAGCATCAGGAACCTTTCTAACCTTGGTGTGGTGAAAATGTATTTTGTCTACTCAGTATTCCCCGGTAGTCTAAAGACACTTAAATACGTGGAAAACGGGTGAGCCTTATAATATGCCATCTAGCTCAGTGTCCGAGCTCAGTTCCAGATTCCGGACTGTTATTTAATATTTATTTCCACCTCACAAGCCCGGAAAGGTGTTGTTTATCATACAAAATCTGCGTGGAAAAGTGCATTTTACCCCCTTCCCCCCCTAGCGCGGAAAAGGTTTTTGAAATTCGATCCTCTAGAAAAAAATATTTAAAAAAAGTTATTTTAAATACCTTCTTAGTATAAAAATTAGTAATTTATATACTACATTATTTAAGCTGTACTTTTCTGCAATTAGCATTTTCTTCGATGAATTGAGGTTCAAAATTGTGTGTTGGGCTCGGCAGTAAAGTTATTTTGCGTTTCATGCCTTTAAAACCTTCGTTCGTTATATTGGAACCACTTATCTTGCTCGTGGTCCGATCCTAGAATCCTTCACTACCTCAGGCTTCAATCAATGTACATGCTCCAATAAATGACTTAGAAGCCTTGGAAAAAAATCTTTATCATTTTATTTTAATCGCTTATTGGCTTATCTTCTACCATCTATGTCAGATGATGATACAATGCTATTGAAGATGTCGTTCAGGCTAACCCAGAATTATTGGCTCTCAAGCAATAACTGGAGCATTAATGGCTCAGTGGCACTGGCTATGGACCGCCGCGCAGCAGGTCCATGGTTCGAATCCCGCCGCGGGCTGAGCTTCAGCGCATGTTGGATGGACATTTTGCGAATGCATGTCTGGCTAGCGACCACCCCTTGGATTTTCAAAATTACCTACCAAGTTTCTAAAACCACTAGCAGACTATTTTTGTATGTCAGACAACTAAGCCTCCACCATAGAATGCAACAATGGTCGGCTATTATATAGGTATTTGTATCTAGCGCCTTCACAAGACTTTTACGATGTCGTCAGTCGAACTATCAGGGGGCCTAACAACTCTATGTCTTCCATTGTAATGTGGTATACATTCGAGAACCTTTATTTTCCATCGATTATCGGTTTGTTGAGCAATATGGCCTGCCCATCGTCATTTCAAATTGCAGAATCTGATAGCTATGTCAGTGACTTTAATTCTTCGGCGAATAACCTCGTTTTGATATCATCGCGCGGCCATGCACACCTATTGAAAAGTAGTAGTTAGAACAAATATAACAAAAATTTCAATAATATATCATCACAATTATTTTGCAAAATAAAGTGTTTCATAATTTTTAATGGAATAAGTATTTGAAGGTTGAAGTCGGTTTTTTTCGTTTTATAATTACATATACATATTATGAATGCGTGAATAATATAAATAAAACATGTCTAATTGTTACTAAATCAGCCATCTCCCCCAAATTTGTTAAGTTCCGCTTACAATGTCCATTTAAATAAAACAAATCGTCACAAAGATCGATAAACCAATAAAATTTGATGCCGTTACAATCAAGTCGAGAATCCATTATATAATTTGACGAAACACCGACTTTTTTCCTTATTCTTTATACAACCACTAGAGCAGCGGCGGGTATACGCTGGGTTACCTTTCCATACCACAGCTACAAGGCAGGCAAGTTAAGCTTCACGTTGAAATAAAGCAATGTATGTTACACGCACGTATTTTGTCGAATAAGCATGTGCTGAGATGATAATTATAACGGTAATAGCTGTTCTCGCGCATCAGATAGGTAGGCAGCGTTTTATTACTTTACAACTTAAAATGTTTTACCGGATGAAAGTAAGTAAAGAATGTGAACTAAATAAAAGTGAAATAATAATTTTATGTGTGATATTTTTACATGCGATGGAAAACATTATTACACTATTTACATTATTAAGTTATTTTTAAAGTTATGGTTATTTTTAGTTGCAAAGGAACAAGCTAGAAACTCTTCTGTTGTTTATCCTCACAAACAGATGCATTTCATCAGAAGTGACTGCTCACTGCACTGCGCCGATCACCCTGAGATATACAGTTGTTAAGTCTTGTCCTGTGCCTGTAAATTTTACTGGCTTTCAATGACTGCTACCGGCTGAGGGTGGTAGCTAGCCGTTGTCGCCAAATGCTCTTCCACTATGCGTTGAAGCTCAAAGCGACAGCGGGTATTGAACCATGCATCTGTGGCACCATAGTCAATATCTATAACCGCTCGGTTATCATTGCTTCAAATGAGTGAGGTGTTGTTGCACATTTGGTATGCAACAAATTTTATTATTATACTTAACGGGTAGCATCAGGAATGAGAATTTCAAGGACTCTTTCGTCAGGATAGCTGTCACGGCTGGCACAAGCCATGAACGATGTGTTTGCGACTTAAACAAGCCACCGGACATTTTAAATAATTGTATTATTCTAAGAACATATTCAGAATATACTCAGAAGCCTGCAGTATGATACCAGGAAATACCAATTTCTTCACCTTCTATTAAATATAATCTAAAAAGTTGCCATATGTAAGCCTGTTACTCCACGGGGGCTAATATTAATAATTATATCATTATTTAAAAAAATACTCATTAAAGAAATTATTATCATTCATTCAACTTTTACTATATTAACTAACTAGTGGCCCGCCGCGGCTTTGCATGGGTATTTAACAAAAAATATAAATATAATCACATGAAAAGTAGTTTTTACGACATAACTGTAATATTTGTATTTTTGTATGTAACGAATAAATTTAAAAAACCACCGGACCGATTTGATATATTCTTTCAACACTAGAATTCTACATTGTTCCTGATGAACATAGACTATAGAAAATTTTGAAAAGAGTTAGGAATCAGTATGAAGAGGTCGACAAAGTAACCCTACGCGTGAAAAAAATATCGTTATATAGCGTACGCTGCGGAAATGATTGACAATAAAGCTGTACTACAATTTTATAGAGGACATCAATAATACAAAAAAAAAAACACAATACAATATGTCTAACAATTTCAGCTATGTCACAACAACTACTTTTTTATGTCTTAATATTTATATTTTTTGAAATTAATGTTAAATACCCGTGCGAGGCCAGGGCGGGCCGCTAGTGTAATGGATGAAGGGAAGGCTCACTTAGACCAATGATAACGGTCCTGATTTTGTCGCATCGGATGACAGTACTTACGGTCTTTGCCTCTACTGACAACTGCTTTGTCTCTTTGTTCGAACAGTCCATTCGTGCAGTCTTCTGATACAATAAAATATGTACGTTACTGTAGTAGGCAACGCGGTTCGTACTTTTAACATTCTTTGAAAATTTTTTTTTTTTTGGTGATAGGTACTTAAGCCTTTGACCACAATCTCACGTAATGGTAAGTGATGATGTGGTCGATGGTGTTAACAGGCTTAACCTAGAATGACTGGCTCTTAAGGACTGCTGCCGGAATACACCGTTAGGTGCTTGGCGACAGAGTGTGGTCGCTAGCCAGGCGGACATTCGCAAAAATGCCCTTCCACCATGCGGTGAAGCTCAAGCCCGCGGCGGGATTCAAACCATGGACCTGCTGCGCGGCAGTCCATAGCCAAAGCCACTGAGCTATCACTGCTTCATACTACTAACTAACAAAATTAACACCAGAACTACAAACTTTAATTTTATGATGGCTGATCGGTAATAGTTATGGACTGCCGTGCCGCAGTTTCATAGTTCGATCCCCGCCCCGGCTTGAGCTCCACTGAATGGTGGACGGGCATTTTGCGAATGCTCACCTGGCTAGCTACCAGCTAGAATATCTGGCTCGGGGGGAAATCTGGGACGGGTCAGCGAGGAAAGTGAACTCGCTGACCCGATCCGAAGGACAAGGAAAGATACCGGGGCGGAGAAGGCCTCCTTGGAGGAACTACCCATCTGGTGGGTCGGAGGATGAAAGGCAAGGGAGAAGAATGCCTCCCAGAGAGGGATACCAAGGCTCGCCCAAGAGATCCTATCGTTGGTGTGATTGCGGTAGAATACGGAGGCGACCCCGCTCCACCCCACATAAGACGTAGAGGCCCACCACTGGGTTTTTAGTGGGTATAACGGTCCTAAATAACCACTTGGCTTAACCCCGCAACTGCGTGGTACGTGTAAAGCGTTTTCTTAGCGAAAAAAAATGGCTACCTATATGAAAAACTAAACTAAATCTTCTACATTTTGTGGATTAAAATTTAGTTTTTCGGCGAACCATGCTCTCGGCGAACAGTTTATCAGTAAACGGTCCGTAGCCCGACATTTGAGAGTAAAAAAAACTCTAATAATACCCGTACGTTTTTAATTAGTGTATATTTCATCTTTATAATTTTCTTTGGGTGATAAAAGAATTTGATCCGTTGCTCCGTCGCTGTATCAAATAAAAAAATTAACTGATACTATACACTCTATCCCATTATATAAGGTGTGTCATAGTCTGAGCAAATGAGTATTTTTTTTATAATTCTGATAAAGGAGAACACATACATATTTTCAAGTATGTACCGGCACAAATGTTAACTTATATTACGTACGAGTACATACGTAGGACATCCGTAAGCTGTGAATTGGGCGATTTACAATTTAGTTTGGCAGTGTATAATTTGATTTTTGTATTACTCTAATTTGACACAATTAATTTTTTATATATTTTTTTTTTCAATTAGAACGGCTTTAGGCCAATTACACTAATGATAAAAAAACTATATAAACATACCATCGAAATCAATACATTGTTAAACAATTTAAGATACAATATCAATGTCAAACAATCTTCAGTCATAATAATATATAAAATGTCACAATTAATTATCATATAAAAAATACCTGTATTACTTATATTAGTCTCATACAGTTTTTATATGTATACGCCTAGTGTAAGCCGACTAAAACGGATTTGTATGCTATAGTGCAAAAAAACCTTTTTTTTATTATTCAAAGGGGTTCCGTTTGTGATATATGTCGTGGAGAATGTTTGCCTGGGTCTTACATAATATCCATAGATTAGGGGTATTATAGTAGGATTTAATAATATTTTCTACAGCTATTATTAACTTTTTTTTTTTTTGATAGGTAAGCCTTTGACCACAATCTCACGTGATGGTAAGTGATGATGTAAATTAACATTAACTTTGTTGAATTTCTCGCATTTAAAGTTTAAATCCATGTGTTCAACTCGTGCATAAAACTCTTTTTAACCTCGATGAGTAAAATGAGTAGGTTTCTCATCTCGTTGTAAAAACTGCTACTTAAATTGATTAAATATAAAAATATAGAAAAAAAAATTTTAAGACTTTTTGATATCTATTTAACTTTGCTATCGTATAATGAAATGAAGATAAATGTTGCGAGGTACGAATTTTTTTTTCCCTCATAATGGAACCGAATTCAACAATCGAACGTGTGAAATAACTAGAAAAAACAGGGCCAAAAATTGTTTTTTAACCTTTTTGTGACCCTTGCTATTTACGAGATCGATTGTCATTCACTATCAATGACTATATCATCAAGATAGGAAACACTTTTCATTCATTGGAGAGTAACTAAAAACGGCTAAACCGATTTCGATGAATCTTAAATGATACTAGACAGGAAGCACCAGCTTTCAAATAAAAATGAATCATCAAAATTGGTTAACCCAATCGAAAGTTCTGAGGTAACAAACATAAAAAAAATTTAGTTGAATTGAGAACCTCCTCTTTTTTGAAGTTGGTTAAAAATGCTAAAATAAAATATTTTACCAATAAGTTTTTAATTTTGATAACGAAAATTTTTATTCACATTTTAATACATTACTAGCCTTACTGTCTGAGAACCCATAATTAATAAATACAAATAAAAAAAAGGTTAGTAAAACGTAAAATTAACATTTTAGTGCTACTTTTATACTTGTCGTTAGCTAACATAGAAATTTGCGTAGATTTGTTCCTAAATAACATTTTTGTATTAAATTTTATTTTATTTTTTATTTTTATTTGGGGGGCCTACAGCTATCCTCACGATACAGGTTTAGTTACTTAATTAAGAAAAGCCATTAACAAGCCTCCACAGATATAAAGAATATATATTTAATTTATTAGATTGAAATATATTTAATTTATTATTATCATATATGAGTAGGTATACCTATAAACCTAAAAATACGTGCTGTTAAATTTGTATATTACTGAGTTTGACAATGTCGTAGCGTCTGGACCGTATTCAGTAGGTAGCAATAGGTTCGGCCCTTATAACACGAAATATGTGGCGAAGCGTTGCTTAAGAACTTTCTGTTCCAGGCAATACGTATCAAATTTAAGATATATTAAATTACATTTATTCATTATTACGTCTTTTTACTATTTTATATAGCCACTGATATTATCTGCGGTGTAAACCATATCATGTTAGGAACAGCAATAAATATTTAAACATAAATAATTAGGTATAAATATATATATAACAATTTAATAAAAAAAATATCAGTATCACGAAGATATCTTATTGACAAACTATTTTTATCCATAGTTAAATTTTCAATAGTTTATTGATTTAAGTTCATAAGTTTCTATCACATCCTTTTGAACAACAAGACAATATAAACATCGTTTGAAATAGTCAGACGTTCTAATCACATCATATAAAACCGCATCGCAATGCACGCAGAGCTTTACCCGAGTTGCTTTTACAAAGCGCATTGAACTGTTCTGCAACAGCTCAGTATATAACAAGTGAAATTGCGAACAATAGCCTTTCTTCCGGGATCGCAAGATATACCCCAGCCGCGAGCTAGACTGAAAAGACAGGCGGTATTGAAATTGACAGACCTGGTTTGGGTGGTGACGGTGGCGGAGGAACGGCTTTTGTCTCGTAGAAAGCGAGGAATCCCTCAGTGGTGGTGGTAGGGGAATGCACACAGGGCGCAGTATGTCCTGTCCACACGTCCATTGTCCGAGCATGTCCGACTCGACCACTCGCGAACGCTCCAGGCAGCGCACTGAGCTTTCTAAGCTAAAGGTAGTGCGCCCGCGCTCGCTCCGGTGAGAGTCTAATCTCGCTTTTTTTACAAATATTGAAGTTATGGCAGCAGTGACGTGGGCGCTGGTGCTGAAACTTCGCGGTTCACTCCTTGCCTTGCACCGTCGTCGTCTGAAGAGCTAATATACCTAATAGCGAAATAGATAGAAAACTGTTGAATACATAATTAAATTTTCAGGCATAATAACGTTGGTTGAATGCGGTAGTAAGTGGAAATTTGTCGTAAATATGTTCATGATTCATTTTTATTATTAATTTTAAAGCTATCACGTTTTATATATTTACTTTTTGTCTGTCATTTCACAGATTAACTATAAAAGAATTTACAACTCGACATTTTAATGTACAAATCTTGAAGTTATAATTTTGCGTATACGATAATTTATGACATAATATATAAAAAAACAAGCCAATATTCGAACCACCATTTAAAAAAATATTTTTCAAATGTCTTTTTTCATACAAACCTTCTCCTGACAATAACGAAGACACAAAATAAAGATTTATCCAATTTGGTGCAGTCGTTTGGAAGCTACAAACATTTCATTGATTATTTTTTATTTATATAGATAGTAGATTAGCAAGGCCAAAACAGTGTGTCCCTATTTATTCGCAGAGGTATATAAACAGTCCTACTGACAAATATTCAAATATCCTGTGTATGAAGACTGTCAGACCCTGGGTTGTAAATTAAAATGCAGGAAATACAATAAGGTTTCTCCGATATGGAGATCATACCAAGGAATTAGAGGCTTGGGTTTCGCTCTTGCTACTACACCAACTAGGCAGTATCCATCAGTTAAAATAACCAAACTAACTATTACCAGCAAAGAAAATTCGTCAGTGCCGAAGAATAAAATAAATCCACAAAAGAAATTAAACATCAAGATATTTATTCTGAATTTTATTCAGACGGAAATCATTAAAATAAATTCACCATGAAAAAACGACGCTGTTGAAATTCAAATGCCTTAGCTCAAGTGGTTGGACAAATAGACGAACTAACTCCTGTGCCCGCTATTCGGTCAAGATCGGAGTTTTATCACAATGTAGGTTAGTAGGTAGTAACAGTGCCTAAACGGAAGGGTTTTGCTGTCGTAGCACTTTGTGATGATCTACCTACCTAAGTACCCATTTCTCCAAAGGTAGTCAGCAAGTCTTTTGTACGCAGCAAAACTAGTTATTCTGCAAGAAATACTAGCCTAGTAGTTGTATCCAATTTGGAAGCAATTGAAATACTGCTCAAACTAGACATAAGAATGCGTGACACTTCCATTGTCATCGTCGTTATCATCTTCTTCCTCTTATCTCACTCATGTGGGGTACAATATGACTTGCAATATGACAAAAGGATATATTGAAAATACTTTTCGTTAAAATCATTGTCATCAGCCAGCTTTCTAGCTAATTAGTTCTCTCCATAGCTCGTTAAGTGAATCTGAACTTAACAATAATTAAATTAATAATTTGCCCACAGTTAAGGACCACGTGTCAGTGCCATAAATTATCTCTGGCAACATGCTGTTAATGTGCGACGAGAAGATTTCGCGTAACATCCCAAACCGAGGTCAGATTCTACGGTGATAATTGTTAAAATGGGACCTTAGCTAACTAGACTGCCTATCCCAGGTGAATATAATGATCAGCAACAATAAACAAGTGCTAAGCGAGACGTCAGCGCAGGCGTTCCGAGCTCTCCTTGAAAAATACCACCGAATGTGGTTGAAACTATAGTCGGAGTTATCTGACTGCTTTACGTTAGTTCTCCCGTATTATTTACTAAAATGAGTGAAAACCACGTTAGTTTTTATAATAAAACATTGAACAACTCCTAATCTATTCAATTGAGGAGTCTCTTATGAGGACGCTCTTATGACGGTCAATTACATATTTTAATATAATTATACATTCTACTGCCACATTCAGCAAAAAAGTGTTATAGAGCCACTGCTAGAAGAACGGCCAAGAAACTCAGGGTCGTGTTTCCATAATATTTTAACTGTGTTACAAATAAAATATTAAAAAAATATATATATTATTTTTTTGTCATAAAATAATCACAAATAATTTATTAGTCTTTCTCAATAAAACATTTTTCACGAGCAACTTTTTTTTTGTAAACATTGATTTTTGGAATTTTATTATAAATTCACGCTCAATTCCGTAATACGGGCTTTTTATATTTTTATGCTAACGGTATCCCTGTTTAATTTTAAAATATTTAAAGTTTTACGAACATACTTTAAATTTGCAAATAAATATACACTTGGTAAAGTTAAAATATCACTTCCTTTTAAAAAGTCCCATAGAATGATGCGCTTGGATCCATTTCAAATATGCCTCCCATTGCACGCTGTTGTAAGATAAATATGTAACTATCTCAGCAGCAGCTACCCTTAGCAGTATACCATCTGGCATATTACTGTGGATGTACGCGAAATGAACAAGCCAAGTCGTGGCTTAGTCAGTTAACTGTCTAGTGTTACAATATGCATATGCAGCTAAACTCTAAATAATGAATAATATGAGGATGAAGCTCTTTGATTCGATTGAAGCGCTCGAAACGAAGTTTGCTTAGCCTTTCTGAACCGATCAGCTAAGTTAAGCAACGTCCGCCACGGTCAGGAGTTGGATGGGTTACCACTGGTGACGTTACTACTGTGCGCTTCCGTGCTTCGGAGGACACTTTAAAGGTGGAGATAAACGGTGCGTGCTAGCGCGAGCCAGACGACGGACGACGCATCGTTCGGCATATCGCGCGTCGTTTAGCACCATGGCGCGGCTTGCGGGGCGGCCATCGGCGCTGCTCGCCCTAGCACGTGCCATTTACCAGTACTGGCACGAGCCGAGCCTTCAGACGGTGCAGCGCGCCCCACGGATCAAGACACCTATATGAAGTAAAAAAAATCTTTTTGAATCACAAATAAGTGATGTAGTGGAATAATGAAATTATTATGGACTTGTAGTGACTGAACGAAAAGCGAGCAGCGCGGTGCGTAGCTCGTGTTGTACGGACGGTGCGGTCTGCGCTATCACGCATCGTTTATCACCACACAGGCTCATATCCGGGCTAAGACGAGCCGAGCCTACACGGACGATGATCCGTCGTCCGGCTCGTGTTGGAGCGAGCCATTTATCTCCACCTTAAGCCGTCGTCGGTCCCGGTTGTTGTCTTAGGATTGCAGTCGTTATGGCATGGTGGTATGGCGTTTTGCGAATGTCCGCCTGGATAGCTACTACCGTCACGTAGCAAAATCTGTCGCCAAGCACCTAACGGTGACAGATGACAGATGACAGATGACAGATGACACATGACAGATGACAGATGACAGATGACAGATGACAGATGACAGATGCCAGATGACAGATGACAGATGACAGATGACAGATGACAGATGACAGATGACAGATGACAGATGCCAGATGCCAGATGACAGATGCCAGATGCCAGATGCCAGATGCCAGATGCCAGATGCCAGATGCCAGATGCCAGATGCCAGATGCCAGATGCCAGATGCCAGATGCCAGATGCCAGATGCCAGATGCCAGATGCCAGATGCCAGATGCCAGATGCCAGATGCCAGATGCCAGATGCCAGATGCCAGATGCCAGATGACAGATGCCAGATGACAGATGCCAGATGACAGATGCCAGATGCCAGATGCCAGATGCCAGATGCCAGATGACAGATGACAGATGACAGATGACAGATGACAGATGACAGATGACAGATGACAGATGACAGATGCCAGATGCCAGATGACAGATGCCAGATGCCAGATGCCAGATGCCAGATGCCAGATGCCAGATGCCAGATGCCAGATGCCAGATGCCAGATGCCAGATGCCAGATGCCAGATGCCAGATGCCAGATGCCAGATGCCAGATGCCAGATGCCAGATGCCAGATGCCAGATGCCAGATGCCAGATGCCAGATGCCAGATGCCAGATGCCAGATGCCAGATGCCAGATGCCAGATGCCAGATGCCAGATGCCAGATGCCAGATGCCAGATGCCAGATGCCAGATGCCAGATGCCAGATGCCAGATGCCAGATGCCAGATGCCAGATGCCAGATGCCAGATGCCAGATGCCAGATGCCAGATGCCAGATGCCAGATGCCAGATGCCAGATGCCAGATGCCAGATGCCAGATGCCAGATGCCAGATGCCAGATGCCAGATGCCAGATGCCAGATGCCAGATGCCAGATGCCAGATGCCAGATGCCAGATGCCAGATGCCAGATGCCAGATGCCAGATGACAGATGACAGATGACAGATGACAGATGACAGATCACAGATGACAGATCACAGATGACAGATGACAGATGACAGATGACAGATGACAGATGACAGATGACAGATGACAGATGACAGATGACAGATGACAGATGACAGATGACAGATGACAGATGACAGATGACAGATGACAGATGACAGATGACAGATGACAGATGACAGATGACAGATGACAGATGACAGATGACAGATGACAGATGACAGATGACAGATGACAGATGACAGATGACAGATGACAGATGACAGATGACAGATGACAGATGACAGATGACAGATGACAGATGACAGATGACAGATGACAGATGACAGATGACAGATGACAGATGACAGATGACAGATGACAGATGACAGATGACAGATGACAGATGACAGATGACAGATGACAGATGACAGATGACAGATGACAGATGACAGATGACAGATGACAGATGACAGATGACAGATGACAGATGACAGATGACAGATGACAGATGACAGATGACAGATGACAGATGACAGATGACAGATGACAGATGACAGATGACAGATGACAGATGACAGATGACAGATGACAGATGACAGATGACAGATGACAGATGACAGATGACAGATGACAGATGACAGATGACAGATGACAGATGACAGATGACAGATGACAGATGACAGATGACAGATGACAGATGACAGATGACA
Organism: Plagodis dolabraria; assembly: GCA_963854805.1. Classification (NCBI taxonomy): domain Eukaryota; kingdom Metazoa; phylum Arthropoda; class Insecta; order Lepidoptera; family Geometridae; genus Plagodis; species Plagodis dolabraria. The sequence goes on from OY978440.1 coordinate 5,260,331, forward strand.
GATGACAGATGACAGATGACAGATGACAGATGACAGATGACAGATGACAGATGACAGATGACAGATGACAGATGACAGATGACAGATGACAGATGACAGATGACAGATGACAGATGACAGATGACAGATGACAGATGACAGATGACAGACGGCAGGTGACAGATGATAGCTACTTTCATTCTAGGTTAAGGGATGCAGATAGAGGTTAATGCAGATAAAAACTTACCAACATGCTGGACAAAAGGTTTTTTCTTTTGACTCTATATTATTCACATTTATAAATTATTACAGAAAAAAATTATTGTCCTTAGGGAGAATCCAAGAGATAGTTTGATTCGATGGTGCTTGTGATTTTTGGAAAGTAAACGACATCCAGAGTTTCAAGAAGCACTTCTTTCGATCAGGTGCGATCTGTAGTCTGGTTAATGGCAGTCGCCTATGACAGTTACAAAAAAAAATTAGATCGCTAAATTTGGCTGAGAGGAAAATGTTCCAATAGCCTAGAAGTCATGGCAATCGGTGCAAATACAGGTGACGCTGGTTAATTTCCGCTTGAGACAGGAACTTTGTGGTCCAATCAATTTAAAATGTGATTTCAGCTTGGCACGTGATGGAATTTGTACTTATGTTTCTCTGCTGTTTCCTGGCTCTATGAATTCCCATCCACTTGCTGATGTTTCGCTGACATGATTTCTTTTCTATTTCCGGCAATATTTCCATAAAATAATTCAATAATTCATTTTGTCACTTAACAACTTTCCGATTTCATTGAGTTTTCAAGAAATACTTTTTTACTGCAAATTAGGAATCGCTCAGTCGCTACGCTACGGTTTCCGCGCCAGACGATTAAATATTCGTTTGAATTCAAATACAAGTATTGAAATTCAATCAGTTAAGGAAACAAATCCATCCAAGTCGAAGCTCGACACTACCGTTATTGTCAAATAATATTTTGGGTCCTGTATTATACTAGAGCAAGTCTCAAAAGTAACTTTACACGGCGATCATAATTTATATCTCTAGGCGGCGAATTCTTGTTTGAATAACGCTCAGTGCTGTATTTTTTCTTTTATATTTTTAATTTAGGTGTCTCTGCTGTTTCCTGGCTCTATGAATTCCCATCCACTTGCTGATGTTTCGCTGACATGATTTCTTTTCTATTTCCGGCAATATTTCCATAAATATAAATTTTAGGACCTCATATCTCGCTGGAACATACAACCCGACGCAGAACTTTCTTCTTAATAACTAGAGGCTGATTTTAAGAAGTTTCTTATGTATTTTTTTATATATAAGGTCACATATTTGTATAGCTTACTTTTTTTTACAAGCGTACAATGGAAAGTTCCAATTCCCAGTCATGAAATTGGGAATTGTATGACATAAGTTTACATATATAACAATTAATATGCAACATAAATAAATAAAAAATGTCATATGAATGGGTGAAACACGGTATAAATGCTTTTTTTAATTCGTTGCCATGGTACCTTATGACTCGTTCACTGACCCGCCTTCTGTCGCGCTATATGCAAGTCACCGTCAACAATTGGTCAGACATAAAATGGGCGCGATGGCGATAAGACGTTTGGAGGTACAACGAAGGGTACGCCCTGGACAGCAAGGGTAAGCTCGTGGGAGGCAGTTATGCCTCAAGAAAAATAACCAGGAAATATTGTGGTAAGTGCTTATAACTCATTATTCATAGTTATTTATGGACCACGAGGTGTAATAATGGGTAAACCGTATTCACGTATGTGTGTAATGGCTGAAAATATTATAGTTTAATCACACGCCACAAAAGACAAAGAAGGCTCACAATTGGGTGTGTCCGGAAGCACACAGGCAAGCCCCAATATCACGCGCGACTTGAGTTGGGCAATGGGCGGAACAAGTAGGGGATGGTCCTGTTCTGCAAAACCCCCAAGTCCGGCAGGTGCCAGAGTTGGGCCTCTGTATACGTCATCCCCAACAATTTGAAGTAGTCTAGGGTCAGAGCTCTGTACACACAGATACTCAAGACATGGTTAATGTGGGCTCTCCGGTTACCAGATCCGACAGGATTACGTAAGGCACCAGGGCACTGTTACGAGTGCTCAGACCGGAAGCGTAGTCGTCCGGGGCATAGTGGTGGGGGGTCTTGAAGGGCACTCCTTCTAGGATCCCCACCCTTTTTGTGGGGACAATGGAAGCCGGTAATAGCCTACAAGGCTATGTGAAGATAGCTAGCAATAGCAGATTTCTCGACGGTTGATATAATTTCAGGTAAATAATAAAATGAATGCGTTCTTTGTTGCCCAATGTATATATGTACATACCTACTAGGATTCAGTCTTACGTAAAGGTATAGAACGCGAGACACCTTTAATAAATGTAACTTCTTAGTTGACCCTGTTCAACACATCATGGCTTTGTTATATGGTTTGTTTTGTATTGTCAGTATCAGAAGTAGTTTGTCGATGTTTTTTGAATTACTTTCAATTAAGGCACGAAAATATAGAAAAATAAAAATATAAAGGTAAATTATGCTAATTATTTACTGTTAAAAGGAAGGGTCGTGACGCAAATATTATACACCTGGTTTGTTGCGTCACACAATCAAAATGCTGGACTGATTTGATTCAAAGAATGCGCATTATTGTCTAACGGGAAAATGTTGGCGGCGCTGCTCTAGGAACGCTGCCAACTATCTACTCGTAAAAGCAGAGGGCCTGAGCCTTTCTTCAAGTGCTAAATGGCTTAACTCATTATTCAACTTAAACCAACATATATTACGTTGCTTTAAGTTGAAATTGTATGTAAACGTGTACAAATTTAACCAACTACAAAAAAGGAGGAGGTTTGCAATTTGTCTGTAGGTTTGTTACCTCAGAACTTTTTAGTGGGTATGTTTTTTTTGAAAGCTGATACTTGCGTATGTGGCATTTTAATTTCATCAAAATCGGTCCAGCTGTTTTTGAGTTGCACTCTAATTATTGAAAAGTTTTTTCCTATTGTGATGATATAATCATTGCCAGTGAATGCCAATCGATCCCGTAAGTAGCAGAGGACACTAAGAAGGGTGAAACATTTTTTTACCTAAAAATGGAACCGACTTCAAGTCTCAGAAGTGTGAAATAACATATCGAAGTCGGTACTATGCGCACAATATTGTGATAGTACGTACTTTTGAACAATCATGGTACTGACTTCAACAAGTTACTTCACACTTTTGAGTGTTGAACTTGGTTCCATTTTTATGTAAACATTTTTTCAATCCGCTGAACATAAAAATCTTACATGATCAAAGTTCAAACTGCTGTAAGATAATGTGTTTTGTTTTAGTATATTATGATACAAGTGAGCTAAGTTGCTCATTATACACTCAGCTGATTTACGCCTTCACCTACGGCTCGGGCTGCAACCCACGGTCTCGTGTATAATGAGCAAGTTGGTCACGATTTTCATACGCAGTTTTTCAACAACCTTGCGGGGAAAAAATATTGCACAAATGCGAAACAAACAACATACGAAAATTATGGAAAATAGCGCGCAAGTATTTTTTTTCGCTCGGCAATTGTATGGTGGTTGATTACATATACTAAGCCGTAAACCTCTTTTTTGTTACAAATCTGTATTAATATAATAATAAACCAATTATTTCAGGCAAATTAGCATAATAAATAACACAGGCCCATAAAATACATACCTTAACCTAACATACATAATAGTTAATATGTTTATGTTTTACCCGGTTACATTGAAAATGCTCTGTTTACTCGCTCTGTTTTAATGTGCAGTTAGGTACTAACTTAACTTTGTAGGGATATTTCCATTACGCACTAGTGTACAATATTATTATGCCTTAAGAACGATGTAATAAAGGTCACTTTACGAGCCAGGGTGTACATTAGAGCATAGTAAAATGGCAGTTAATTAAACATATACTAATAAGAATCTGGCCAAATGCGAGTCGGATCTCGACCTTTTAGGGTGCCTCATTTCGAAAAACCGAGCACTAGAAATTGTCTAATATTTTGATTACAGCCTAAAAAAACTTTGTTATGGGTCGGTGCTAGAGTGAGACGCGACGAATTGCCAGTTTTCGTAATAGATTTTAAATATTTATTCTGTTTAATAAACTTGATATAAAGCCTATAAATAGACAAAATTGTATGTCCTACTCTCTCTTCCATAGCGTAATTGGAATTGAACTCGGAGGGTATTCTGTCGGTGCCGGTTTGTCCCGCTGGAAGTTAGCCTTTTCCGTCTGAAATTATTTCCGATTTCATTACCATAATAATATTATTTCTCGCTATTATTACCGTTGCTTTTCTACACTTTTCTTCACCATTGTCATAATAAAACAAATTTCCTGAAAATGTTAAGCAACATCCGTCTGAATTTATTTTTTTTCCATTTTGTCAAGGAGCCGTTCTAGAATGTAACCACCTCTACCCGCGTGTTTCGTGAGAGGCGACTAAGGGTAACACTTCAGAAGGTGGGCAGCAGCGCTTTCGCTCTCAAGGAACTGATATCTCACACTGCGATCCCCTGCCAAGCGTGGGGATTATGTATAATTCCTCCCCATAATTGGGAATACATATGTTTAATGATGACCCTGTGTTGCATTGATTTTGATGACAAAATCAAACGTAGTGTTGCCAAGAACACAAATAAATTCCGTGTTTGCGTTCGCCACTCGATATTAAAATTTGTTCTTAGTTACCTATTTCAGTATTTTTAATCCATATCAAAACTGTATTTAACTGTTTGTCAATATTAAGAATTAGTCAGTTAAGAGTTTCTCGATCGTGTGCTCGTAGAGTCAAGATCTCCTGAGGATACTTCGTGTAGAAGCGATCACATCGAAAATTCTTCCGGTTTGGCTGCGTGGTGTTTGTCATGGCGGATTAACAGGAAAATAAGCGGAATAGTCACTATAGATATATTTTTATATTTTTAAGTATATTATTAAAATATAAATTTAATGTTTTATTAAAATAATTAAAAAATATTTGTAATTATCAGTCAGTTTTCGTTCTCTTTATGAATCCATTATTTTAAATTCTGGAACTTCATTAATGACGAAAAAACGGTAAAAGAACTTGGCACTTACAGATTCTCAAGGAAACCTGGGAAGTAGTCACTATATCATGAGGGTCGTTTTTGGATATTTAGATAAGCGAGCGTACGCAATTCCCTAACTACACATACTGCAGCACTCATCGCCAGATTTGCATCCAGGACATGTCATCATACTGTCAAGGATTTTATGGTCAAGGTTGACATATTGACAACAAGTCAAGGTCGTAGAAAAAACACAAAGTCAAAACAATAACACATTTGTACCTGCATTGCTTTGATATTTAATTCAAACAGGTGAGGGTGAGATAGCGGGCAAATGCATTATCAATTTGTCAAATAAAAAACACGGTTTCGTACCAACACGCAATATATTACCTGCCTACCAAAAATATTTTTTTCATGACATACGTAAAGCTCTTGTTGCCGATGTAAGCGGATTAAATCGCTTTTCTTATACTCGGAAAGTATTTGTTTGATCACAGTAGCGGGTGGAGGATGCTTCTTGCGTCTCTAGGGCACGAATGCTTTTTAATATAGGAGTAGTTCTTAGTCAGCTACGAAACATGTTGTACAATTAAGTAATATAAAGCAAGTGTATATGGACAGCCTTTTTTTTAGTTTTCGAACACAAACAAATCATCTAAATCGGTATACCCTGTAATTAGTTGTTAGGTACAAACACAAAAAAACAGCCCCATTGAGACTCTCCTCGTTTTTAAAAGTAGGTTTCAAATACTTATTAAGCGGGATGTCCCGCGGCGGTGACGCGGTGTGTTCCATAATTTTAATTTAAAAAAGACTTTATAATTTGGCGGGAATTTTTATAGAGAAATGCATAGTATACGTACTTTTAGAGTATTTTTCAGCGGAGAGGGCGCAGCCATCGCGTGATTCGATGAAGTAGCAAGTAGTGGGGGCGAGGTTACGTAAGCGTTGCATCTCCCTTCCGCCGATCACTTTTTCGGATGCTTGGAAGCGATGGACGGGTCCTAGTAACTCTCATAAAATTGTTTTCGTGTTATGTGATCTTAAATTTTGTTATTTAATTCTTTTTTTGTACCGGCGGTATGCATTTATTTAACAAAATACTACAAACTATATACAACACTACAGCTACAACAATAAAAGCACTTGTACAACCTATACGCCATAGCAGACTGACAAGCAGTCGAAATACTATAGCTCACTACCGGTTTGCAGCGTGCCCAGCATGCTGGCAGTATTGCCCCGTAATTATTAAATAAATTGTTGACAGGTCGTTTCATATTTTATTTAGAAATAATTAAATACGCTTCCGATTATTAAGAGCAAAATAATATTAATAAATAAATATTCCAAATAGAGATTTAACATAATTTCGTAAATTGTGCCAACAAGGGTTAAAGTCATTAATTCTTACTTGGACTATAGAATAAATACCTCGTGTGGGAACTGATTCCTATCAAACCTTGAAAACTTTCCTAATCATCTATTCCTACCATCATTCCTAAGCAGCTACTTGCATATTATATTGATATGCAAGTAGCTGCTAATTCATGGATTAATTACGAGGTTATTTTTTGCAACTATAGAATAATAATTCTGGTGAGATAGTGGTCAAAGGCTAACCTATCAAGCATAAAAAATAATAATAATATCACTTCTCGTATAAGGAATCATATACCTTCTATACACCTTCTATATATTATATACTAGCTTTCCGGCCGCCGCTCAGACCACGCGTATGTCGGTTATCGCGCAAAACCATTAACCTTTTTTTTGCACAGTTGGATAAAAACTATGTCCTTCCCCAGTTTTCAAACTATTTCTGTACCAATTTTCATCCCAATCGGTCCAATAGTTTTTAAGTTTATTCGTTACATACACAATACAAATTTTTCCTCTATACAATATTTGTGTAGATTATAATTATATATAATCATATGCCGTTTGGTGTAGAGACGTGACTCGACCCTATCTAGACCCTCGTATCTATCTACAGCTCATCATATTTTCTAAAACTTATCAGAGCCTGTATAAACTATTTGGCTCAACTAATAAGCATTGCCGCATTTCCATTCAACGGGGCAATGCTACCAGCAAGCTGAGCATGCTGCCAACTAGTAGTGCGCTGGAGCGCCTGTGAGTCTGCAATGACGCATAGGTTGTCTAAATGATTTTATTGTAGTATCTGTAGTGTTGTGTGTAGTTCGTAGTATTTTGTTAATATAGGTGTACCTTCCTACTCGATCTTTAGTAACCTAGTTTTTAATTACATAATACGAAAAAACTAAAACTTTACATGGGTCACTGAACCGAAGTAAGTTGTTAGAAACGAAGTCCAAGTGGAAAAGCACTTTAAAACATACACGGTAAGAATTATTTTAACTATTTTAGCATGTTTGAACGAGTTAGCGAATAACCAAACGTGTTTTCTCGCTTCACCGATTGAAAATGACATTTAAGGTTTGAGAAATTAAGATGTTTCTTGCACGCACTAGAAAAGGGTGGTTTTGCAAAGTTGAACTATTAGTTGATAGGTGGGCAGAGATGTCTCAAGATTCAGCTATGAAAGAGATAAGCTCGGAGACTTATAATCTTTAATGGGTAAACGAATGCCTGATACCTCGTTCGCAACCAGTCCTGTTGACAGGATCTCCAGTTCTTGAGACATTTATTGCACAGTGATATAAATGTGACAGTTTATGTTGTATTTATTAGTCTTGATTGTATATATACCAAAAAAATCAATAAATATAGGTCCTCTTATAGTATTTTCTTATAATAATTAATAATACCTTCTGAGATAATATAATGGGTACCCGGGTGGTGTTGGGAGAGACAGTCACCCCCCTTTTCTCCCCGTGGGTGTGGAAAGAGGCGACTAAGGGAAAAATACAAGACTAGAGATAACAGTGCTTTTTGAAGACCTGACAACTTCTGTTGCGATCCCCAAGATGCCTGCCATGCGTGGGGATCATGACAAATCCTCCATATAGGGGATTCCTTTTTCAACTGTGGAGTAAAAAAAATGTAAATAATAAACTCTTATATACTTTCACCTCACTTTAGTTTCTTACTGTCGGGTCTGGAGGCATTGTATGCATGTTCTGTATTTTCCATTTGACTCGTTGTGTCTTGCCATAGACGCAACCAACGATGAACCACAGTCCGGATGCGGAAGTAACTCAAAACTAATAAATCTTGAATGTATGGGAATCTATGCTGCAGTGGTCAACTTGAAGACATACAAAATATATGCTTCTTCTTGGTTACTCGAACACGGCACGTTTGCGTGGTGTTCGAACGAGTATCGCCAGCGTCAAAGCGAAAACGCCTCGAAATGGGCAGAAATATTTGAATATGTTTTGGTCAAAGTTACGATGTCAAATATTTAGATTATATTACGCACTCGAAAAGTAATTATAATATTACGCACTATCGCTTCCTAAACCTACATCTGAAATTATATATTTAGACAATGTATGCCTCTAGTATAAAAAAGCGTAGACAGGGATGTCCTTACATTTTTTTACCAAACATTCTCGTTTGTGATTGTAATTAATTTTTGGCCTTTTTTTGTTTGACTTTGAAAAGGGAAGGTATCTCGATGACATGTTAATGGTAAATCTTGTCAACGTATTGTGGGATTGGAAGGTTAGTGAAAATTGATATATGCAGTACCTATGTATCAATTAAAGAAAGCATAGAACATTTTTATAAATAAAATAAGCAACCGATTTCTGACACTACTTACTATGAAATAAACCGCAGAGCATGAGTTTTAACAAAAAATAATAATATTCAAAGTATGAAATAACTTGCAAATTAGCATTTGTTTATTGAAAATTCGTCGTTTTTGTAACAATAAATTAATTTCACTATTTTTGCCGTATCTTCTCTTTTCAATATAAAAGCCGCGTTTACCGTTTGTTAGAGTGCAAACGATCGCACAGTTTTAAAAATCTTAGTAAAATACTGGATTTTTTGACGGGAATAGGGGTCGGTGAAATTACAATGAATTAAGAACTTTATGCCTCAGGGCAATGAGCGCTGTGCAGTTCGCCACTTGTTACTGCATCTATTATTGGCAGAGGTTAACGCCTTGTCTGTATTCCGTCAAGATAGCGGAAATATAAACTAAATTAATTTAATACTTTTGACATCTTCCAGTATAAAATTAAATATCCAAAATACCGAAGTGCCGCTGATGGCTTTAATACTCTGCTTAAAGTTGTGTGCAACGAAATGGATTCATGTATATTTTACTTTCGTTCAGACGGATGCAAGTCACTTTATATTCGATTATTGATGTTGGATTTGTAATTCTGAATTTCAGAAGTCAGCCCTTGACCTCATTCAAAACTAAGTGATCGATACACCTACCGGCGTATACTTTTCTTCAATCGGCTTTCAATTAGTTGTACATTCTCAATTAGTATAACAATATTTGATGTCAATCTATATAAATTAATAATAATAATAGTAAATTGTACCAGAAAAAAAACGTAGTTAACAATATTTCTTCTCCTGTACAAATAACCGTCTATAATAATGTTCTTGATAATCAGCAGATTATCACAATCATTACAAGCGTTTTGTATCTGTACAAATAATCACTCCCTGTTTTGGAGTAACTATTTTTTTTCCCATATCTGTGCATAAAACAATACCCAATGTATGTCCCTACATACAATTTAATGAATAAGGATGATCCACCAATAAGTATCAATGTTATTTCAAGTAGTATTATTGATAATAATTAAAGAGGTAAAAAGCCCGATTACAAATTATTTATTTTCGTTCAACGTTATATCATCCCATTGAAATTAAAACTGCAATTTATTTATATTTATGGAATCGTTTTTAAAGCCCTTCATTTTGATACTACAATCAATGGGTTTGGAGGAAAAATATTTTATCTCACAGTATGGCATCTCAAATCCGCCATTTTGTTTGCTATCAAGACAAATCTTACGATATCACAAACATTAAAACCAGTTAAACCGTTTAGGTGTTACGGAGGCATAGAAAAAACTCACAAACATACATACATACATGTAGTTATAAAAGGCAAAATGAACATTCGGTTTACCTGATGATAAATGCAGAACAATTAAATTATGCATTAAAGATTCTTACTAAGGGTGCATTACTACATCAAAATATTGTGAAACACTGTAAGAAATAACAGTAGTATTAGTAGTAAAAAGAAAAACACGCTATAGTCGCTATGCTGCATAAGGCCTTATGTTTTGAAACATTAAATCAGACGCAATGCAGGAGGAATTGTTATTATACAGAAAACGACGTAAAAACGTGTTTTATGGAAAGCAAATGCACATACCTTGAGGACTCCTGGCGGCAGCAGGAGAATCAGGCTCCTCTTTGAATCTGCAAACAAAATGGAAAATTCATCGGAAATGCCTACACTTGTTTTGGTGCTGTAGTTTTGTAGGATTCCGTACCCAATGGGTGAAATGGAGCTTTTAATGTCTGATGTCTATCTATTCTTCCGTAGTCACTGGTCTAGTTTGAAACAGACATAAATCATTTCATTTGATGCTTTGACCCTCAAAGGAAAGAAGTGTTATATATGTTCATAACTTTTGTCTTTGAGTGTTTTATCTCGTAGCAATCATCGTTCTTCCTAGACGTATGAAAAGATTTTGTTTTGTTTTGTTTGCAAGCTGACTTGGTTATGGTGCAAATATTAAAACTAGGATGCATATACTCTCTTTTCATTTTATTTTGTACAAAAGCACCAAGGCAATTTCTTATCTGTTAAATTTTGTTATGAATATATATATCAAAAATATCTAAATTTTAACATATAATTGCTTCTTACTCTGAACCAATTTGACTTGTTGACTTGATACATACATTAAAAAATATATCGAATGTAATGCTACAGTTTTGCCATGTCAAAAAAGGATTTACTGGAACGATACTATCTAAATTAAAATATATATAGTTTTGGTTGTTACGACATTTACTTCCAAGCATCTGCGGGGCTCTTGCGTGGTGCGAGGGACGAGCCGTTATGCTTATGCTTTACTAGACGACGTTCCAAGGTTATTGGCGTGATCCTAATCCTTAATAAATACGTCAACCCAGACTATAGATAACGTCAAAAACGTAAGAGCGAGAAGCAAGGATCTTGTGTTGGAATAATTATGGCGAGAACAAACGAGATGTCGCAATTGTTATAATATATTTCGCCTAGAAGCTTAGATTGCAAAATGTGAAATGAGGTGTCATTTTTATAAAAAAGGATGCATCACATATTGTTGGCAGAATAGACCTTGTGCGAGCTCTCAAAATATACAGCTATTGAAACATCAGTATGTGTTTTGCGACCAAGTTTCACGTTAATAATGTGTGCCTAACTACAATTCCTAAAACAAATAAACTAAAATTATGCATTGAAATCTTTTCTACTGTTAGAACTCATACTCACAAAAACTTTTGGGATTAATAATCGTAACAGTTCCCGCCTTTATATTATAAGGACCATAAATATCCTTCTTTTATTTATTTTTTATACCACTAAGGTTGCAAACAAGCGTACGGCCCGCCTCATGATAATATCCTTTTTTTAGATATCCCAAAATGGGACTAAATGGAAAGATGCGCCAAATGAGCAATATTCTTTGCATCTAGCATCACTGTAAATTGTCCGAACAACAGGGCTACTTACCATTTAAACGCCTTGACAACCTGAGAAGTAGAAAGATGATGATAATCATGTCGTTACGAAACAGAAGAATAGTGAGTTTTATAGTCCACCAGCTGAAAGAAAAGACGTCTTGCAGGAAAAAATCAGACGGTGGCATGAATGGGTCTTATTGTAAATCTGAACCATCCAGAGATTCATTCAAACATTATTATACACGGTTATTGGTAAATGGCTGTCAACATCTTAGGGTTGACCTCTGCTAGTCCTAACAAACATTTTATGATAATTTATTCGTTTTGAAATTTTTTTAAATGTGTTTTTGACGGGCTAAGCACGTGGATCACCTGATGTTAAAAGTCTCTTATGCCTGTAATGGATTCTCATATTTTTATTACTTTGCTCGATGTAAATATCCAACACTCTACATATTCAAAGGTCCACGCTCCAGTGCTGCCACGGTGGGCGCTCTTGGCTCAGAGTAGGAATTTCCGTCCAAAACACATAAAAAAAAATCTTTATAAAAAATGTTTCTCAAAATGTTTGTAAGGACTAGCAGGAGTCAACTCTAAGAGGTTATTAGCCATTTACCAATAACCCTGAATATGCAGCAACCACTATTAATTATCCACCGGTTTCAGCTTCACCGCATGGCGGAAGGACATTCTGTGAATGCTCACCTTAAGTAGAAAATCTGTCGCCAGGCTTAAGAGCCAGTAAAATACAGGCACATGGGACTCCAAAACTGTATGTTTCATGGTAACGGGTGCAGGGCAATTCATTACTTGTGATATTTTTGTTGCTTTGGCGGAATATTTTAAATTAATACACAATTTGATTTATTTGCAAAAATTTAACTTACTTAATATATTGTATAGGATATACGGGTACTTAACACGTATTGATTGATTTTTAAATACTTGTTGCTGTCAATTACGTTGTATATAGGTACACGATATTTTAAATAATTCCAACACTTCTAGGGAGAAATTTAGGCTTAATACGTATCACTTCTCTTCGATATACGAGTAATACGTGAAAGTATTACCAGTATACCACAATTTTCAAACAAGTTTATACTAAAACTATTAGAATTTTGCTTTAACCACCATATAGGATAGATCCAACTATATTAATGATTATATTTATCATCAACCTATATAAGAGTTCTTTTGTTCGGAAGCACACAATTATTTTCATGTTTACTTTACAAGCATAAAAGAAAACTGTGATATATATGATATAGATTTGTCAAAAATAGTTTGAAAAATATACACTTATTTACAGTCTCGTTTATCAAAATTTAAAAATGATATATTAATGTTTAAAGTTTAAAAAACAGACATAGTGGTATTTTGAGAGTCTCGTTTGTCGTCCGCTGCCTTACGGTGTGTTTGTAGCTGTCCTGATCCATTATTAAAAACAACATTTTGGCCGTATTATCACTTTACTATCAGGGCCCCAATTCTCATAGCTATTGACCAAATGCCACACTACTGCGATGCTTCTGCGATCAAATTGCTGTTAATGTCAAATTCAGTAGTCTGCTAATTCTAGCTCCTAAACGCAGTTGTATAGCAATCGCGTCGCTATCGTATGGCTGTGCTATGGCTTGCAAATATTGCTACTGAAATAAGATACGTAATAAGAAGATAATAAGAAACGTCAAAATATGGAACAGGCTACCGATTTTATGACATTGTAGCAACGCAATCGCAACAAAATAACTTACAGCATACCATATATGTCAAAAACGATTGATAGCAAGCCACTGAGTTGCGATCGAACCTAAATAGCGGGCAGACTACGGGTACTGTCAAAAACTACAATTTTCATGTAATTAAGTTGCCGTTGAATTCAAATCAGGCCCCAGGTGAGACATTGGCAGCAATAAAAAAGAGTGAAAAAACAAATGTATGACTTTATGCATTTTTAACCAGTTTCTAGTCAAGAACGACTGGCATATCGATTAACAACTATTCTAAGTGATCGTCGGTATTGTCCTTGATGTATAAAGGGCCGTCCCACAGTTCTGCCACACGGAGGGGTAAATATTAATACATTTATTTCTTTCTCCATTTCACATAGTTAATAAGTGAATGTACCTACTTTCCTAAGCCATATCATACATATATACATCATTATGTTATAATACATTTGAGCAGAATAAATAAATAAACTTATATTGCTATAAGGCACATATTTTATATATTTAAGATAGGATATTTCCCATAAAAAGACTTTATTATATTTATAAAAAACATGTAATAATACATTCACAGTGTTTTTTGAAATTATCTCTGTCTCAAACGGGTGCTGAACCCGCGGGAAATATAATGAAAAAATATTTATGTATTTTATGATAACGGTCAAAATGTTTAGTCATAAGAATTATTTTTTCAGAAATAACAACATCTTACATAATAAGAATATCGTGAAATGTAACATATGTTTTTTTTATATGGGTTGAACTTACCATCATAATTTATTATATACTCAAAATGTGATCCATTCTGTATAGTATAGAAAGGCTGACTGACTCATTGCTTCCTGTTTAATTACTTATCATTAAATGTTCCATTGTGAAATTATTATTTCAATAAAATAAAGAAAGTATTTCTTAAGTCAGTTAAACTGGTCAGTGAATACTTTGAAATGATAATGTAGATGTTGGAAGAACGGCAAATCAGAAAACCCTTTTCAAAAAGTCTTTTCCCTGCACAAAATTTTAACGCAAATGTTAGATATCATGGTCTTCCTCGTACTTTGTTATTTCGAAACAAATAATACTTTAGACTAGTTTAAACTGACCCTTTCAAACGACCATAAAATAAATGTTTCTTTTTACATTTCGAGTGGGCTCGATTCCCGTAGGCAGACGATATCAAAACATCTGTGAATGCGATCCAACATAAAAAAAAAAAAAACTTGTTTCAGGAAAATGTCCTACGTCTAATATTTAAGCTACTTTCCCCACATGAAGCATAGCCGTGGAACAACCTGTATAGGTATAGCTCCACCTAATACGACATGCTTTTTACTTCGGCCTCTGTGCTAATTACTTTTTAGGTAAGTGATTCACCCTCATTTCTATTTGTTATATATATTGAAGTATGTTGGGTATCGTAATTATCCTTAATATCCAGCTGTATAGAATTAATGACAATCAATGAATTATTTATTGTATCAATAATGGCCGAGCGGTAATAGCTATGGAATGCCAAGCCGCAGGTCCATGGTTCAATTCTCACCATGGGGTTTTGCGAATGCTCGCCTTGCTAGGTTTTCTCTAGTAGAAAATCCGTCGCCAAGCACCTAATAGTATCTTCCGGCAGCAGTCCTTAATCTGATACTCCATCATCACTGAAGGATACCTAACTCCTCACCAACCTACAGCCGAGAATTGTTACAAGGTTCATTGGTATGGGTCTCAATGAATAACTTATCGACAGAAGGTGAAGAGGTCTTTAAAATTTTGTAATCTGATGTTAAGTAGGACTAAAGTAAGATTGTATGTATTTATTGAACTGCAGAATCGTGATATATTACTCCAGCTATTGTATGTCCATGTGTATCTATCATCACAAGGAGTTAAGTAAAGGAGAAGCTCTTCCCTCCATCTTTGCCTCATATCACGCAGAATAAGATCACATTTATTATTTCATTATTTTCATTTCATCGGTTTGGCAATTTACAACATTTTTTTTTTTTTTTTTTTTATGCCTGATAGGTTAGCCTTTGACCACTATCTCACCTGATGGTAAGTGATGATGTGGTCGAGGATGTTGTTCAGACTAACCTAGAGTTACTGGCTCTCAAGGACAGCTGCCGGAACACACCGTTAGGTGCTTGGCGACAGATTTTTCAACTTGAGGGTGGTAGCTAGCCAGGCGGGCATTTGCAAAGTGCCCTACCACCATGCTGTAACGACTGCTATCCTAAGACAACAACCGGGACCGACGGCTTAACGTGCCCTCCGAAGCACGGAAGCGCTCAGTAGTAATGCCCAACCAGCGGTCACCCATCCAACTCATGACCGCGGCGGACGTTGCTTAACTTTGCTGATCGATTCAGAATGGCTAAGCAAACTTGGCTACGAGCGCTTCAAAACTGATACCTTTTTACACGACTGCCCAAAAATGGGAGTGTTATGTTTTCAGGGTTCATGTATCTACTATTTGGAGATGTTTGGGAGTTTCTCTATTCCACCATAAGTACAAATAGCTGAACCGATTTTAATGTATGAGGTATCGTTCAATTTGTCTTGATACGCAAGTAACACTAGGCACATATAAAAAGCAATTGGCGGGTTTTGGACGCCATATTGTGAGAAAAAATATTTCTTTGCATCCAAACCTATCGAGTTGGGTAAAAAAATGCTTTGAAATTCGATTCCATAAATATATACGTAGTTTCAATTTCGATGGAACGATGAACTCTAGGTTAGTCTGAACAACATCCTCGACCACATCATCACTTACCATCAGGTGAGATAGTGGTCAAAAGCTAACAAATCAGGCATAAAAAAAAAATTTAACTCTTAACGAAAATGTATGTTTTGAAGTTTTTTTACTCGTTTACTCATTATCTACAGGCAGTCCAACTATATCTTCTTTGGCCTTCCATTATCCTTATATATGTCCACGTTCATATTTATTATCTCCCCCTAGGTACCTGTTTTTCTTCCATTCTCATTTTATACTTGTATTCTATTCTGACTTCTGTTATACACATACTTTTTTTAGCTCCCTCCGATATACGATATATATTATCTTGTCTATTCAAGCCACTCCTTCCGCATATGTAATATACGTAGATATGAATGGTAAAAGATGTCATCGATACTAATAATGTTTTACCCGCGACTTAGACATAGGAACTGTTTGATGTGATAATCTAGACCATACTTTTAAAGACGATCACATATAGTTTTCCGTTCTTATCCCTTGGTAAGTGATATCCGCAAGGCATGTCTTTATCTACCTATCTATTTTGTCCCATGACCTGCCATTCCAATGCTTACACCTGTCATGCACGCAGTTCATCTGCATCTTATTTGACCTTCCTTTGCCTGTTGTCCTTTCATACCCACACACAAACCTCTTTGCTTACATGTTTTCAATCCTCCTCATTAAATGCCCATACCACGCCAATCTCGTCTTCTTTTCTGAATGCGGCTGGCTGATTATAAATAAATAATTAAAAATTTCACATCAAATATTAAAATTCATGGTCTTCCTTTTATTTCTGACATTATGATATTTAGCAAAAAATAATCCTTATGATGAAATCTTTCGATCAGTATGATAATACAGGGTGTTTTTTTGTCGTGTAACGGGTTCGATTCCCGGTTCAACCATGTGATTATTTAAATATCTATGAATACAGTTTAAATTGTTTTTCAAATTCAAATAATGTCTTCTTTCAGTTAAATGTTCCATCTACTATATTCAAGGTACTTTCCATCTATGTGGCATCGCCGTGGGACGCCATGTATATCATATAAATCACACACGCAAACATTTGCAAATAACTTATATATTTTAACTAGGATTAATATTATATAGGTAAACAAAGATCACCAAAGAAGAGTACCAGTCGAGGTTACCATTATCCGGCCAGTGGGTTACCCGAATAACTCGGTTTCACAGCCAAGGCCAATTCTTTACTTTTTATCATGATTTTTTCGACTCTATAGATACATGCGTCAGCACCGAAATATATATTTGACTTGCTAAGTGTCGATGAAAATCGTTTATGCAGTATCTCCCGCCGCACTCCAGCCGATTATATTAACAAATTTCTTCGAAACAAATAAAAGAATATAAATGCCGGAACAAAAAAAAGTTGGAAACGGCGGGCGTGACGTATGTTAAATAAATTATTTTGGTTATAGGTAGACTACAGAATATTTCTTGCAGAAAACGATTGTTAAAAGACTCCCTGATAAAGTTTGTGATATCTTGAAGTGTATTATGTAAAACAAAATAATATCAATTTAATTATATAAGTATAGGCTAAGCACAGCTTATGATATATGTACATATGTTTTTATCACATTATTTTTTTATTTTTTGGACACCCTAAACCGCTAATTTGTAAATTCTGTCCATGCAAATTTACGTTCCACACAAAAAAAAAATGTGGAATTTGGTGCATATTGTATACATAACTATGGCTAACCATAATAAAATAACAAGTAACAAGTTACGGAAAATCTGTTGCCAAGCACCTAACGATGTGCTCCAGCAGCAGTCCGAGCCAGTGAAATTACAGGGACATGATACTTAACAACTATGTATCCAGGTGACGGGTGCAGTGCAATTCGTGACTTGTGACGAAATGCATTTGTTATAGGCAGAGGTTAACATCAGGTGGGCATCGAGCTTGTTTCCTCACAATAACACATAAAAAAATGGAAATTAAACGGGGTAAAGTTGAAAACAACGTCTATTCTGAACAAAATATCAAAATTTCAGATTTATAACGCATTCCGTTTTCCGAACGGAAGGACAGACAGACAAAAAACAACGGAGATTCAATTAATGGCTCCATTTTGGCCTTTGGGTACGAAGCCCTAAAAAGAGAGTCATGACCCTAAACACGTAGTGACTATTATCTAATATGTGTCCAATTGATTGATTTATTGCAATAATGGCCGAGCGCTAACAGCTATGTACTGCCGTGCCACAGGTCCCTGGTTCATTCCCTACCCCGGCTTGAGCTTCACTGCATGGTGGAAGGGCGTTTTGCGAATACCCGCCTGGCTAGCTACAATCTTCAAATGGACCTCTGTCGCCAAGCACTCAACAGTGTGTTCTAGCAGCAGTTCTTGAGATCCAGAAAAATACAGGCACATAAGACTTAACAACTGTATGTCTCAATGTGACGGGCGCAGTGCAATTCGTCACATGACGAAATACATGTGTTATGGGCAGAGGTTAATCCGCTTAACTTCAGGCTATATTTACGCTTAGATATGGGCCCGGCACCCGCACGGTGCAATGCTTAGTAATTCGTCTTGTATCAATACAATTTTTTTATCTAATTATTATTCAGCAACTGTGTGACATGAAAGATTTTTACGTTTTTACAAGCTCACTTTTCCATGAATTTATTTAAGAAAATTCACTCACGCTATTTTAATATTGTGTAGTTCTGTTTTGCTCATTCGCATTGGGAACGAGGTATCTCCATCATATACAAAGAGTCTGACATTTTTCATATTATATTAAACATCAAAGCTGCATATTTCACAAATGATTAGCACACAAAATTTGGCTGCGCACCGTCCTCTGTGACGGTTAAAGTAACACGAAATTTCGGCCGAAAAGGGCGTGCCCAGGTGGCTGAAGAGGTTTAGGTATCCGACGTGAAATCGGAGAACGCGGGTTCGATCCCCGCCTCGGACATAAAGTGTTTTGCTCTAATAATTTGTAAAATATGATTTTCGCTTAGCACGAGATAATGTCATAATCATATTTAGAAACATCAACGCTGCATCTTTAGATGCAATTATTAATACAATCCTTACAATAATGTCTACATTTAAACATCGTAAACTATCATAATTTCATCAAAAAATACTGTGCAGCTTATTTTTTATTATTTTACAGCTAATAGGCTAACCTTTGACCACTATCTCACCTGATGGTAAGTGATGATGTGGTCGAAGATGTTGTTCTGGACTGAAGGCTTAACGTGCCCTCCGAAATACGGAAGCGCTCAGAAGTAGTGTCACTAGCTGTCACCCATCCAACTCCAGACCGCGGCGGACGTTACTTAACTTAACACGACTAAGCAAACTTCGCTACGAGCGCTTCAAAAAATATCCCTAGAATAAAATATTTCCATGTCCAATTTCATCTAAATGGGTTCAGAAGTATTTAAGTTTATTCGTTGCATACAAAAATACAAATCTTTCGTCTTTATAAAGTTTATTCATTGCTTTAATCTTCGTTAACATTCATAATTTCATCAAAAACCACTGATAAAGGCTATATTAAGATACGAGACTTCACAAGTTATCGAATCATCGTTAATAAACCGATAAAGCACCTCAGAAACCTAGCAATAGTGTCTAATATCACTTAGATTTTTATCCAACATTTATCCCGCGCCCTCTTTTGTTTCCAAATTTAAAACTACTCCAGCTTAACACTGGCCTTAATTAAGCTTAATCTGGAACTGAACGGGACAATCGATAGTCTAAACTTGGAGACTAGCTACGTCTTTGTTCCACATATTATGTATATGAAGTACATAATCAGTAAGTACTAATATTATAAATGCGATAGTAACTCTGTCTGTCTGTCTGTCTGTTACTCTTTCTCGGCAAAACTACTGGACCGATTTGAATGCAATTTGGTATGGAAATAGTTTGAGACCCGGGAAAAAACATGGAATAGTTTTATCCAACTACGCAAAAAGAGGTTAATGTTTTTGCGCGATAACCGACATACGCGCGGGCGGAGCCGCGCCCGGAATGCTAGTGCCGATATATATAAGCCGAGCGGATATAGTCTACGGACTGCAGTCCCGCAAGTCCATGATTCGATTCCCACCGCCACGCCGCTTGAGCTTCACCAAATGGTGGGAGGGCATTTTGCGTATGCTCATCTGGCCCCTCATGTAGAAAATCTGTCGCCAAGCACCTAACAGTGTGTATCGGCAGCCAGTAAAATGACGGGCACATGAGACTCAACAAATGTACCTATGTCTCAGGGAGACGGGCGCAGTGCAGTTTGTTACTTGTGACGAAATGCATTTGTTATAGGCAGTAGTTACCGCAGGTGAGCCTCGTGCTGGCTCCGTTACAATCACATACTTTAAAAAACATAATGTAGATTGTACTAGGTAGCTGGTAAAGCTTTTCCGTAACAAAAAAACTTATGCAGTTTTAAACGTGCGCGAATTATATTCATATTTAATTTACGGGTATATTTGCGCGAATAATTATATCAAAATACGATTTTGTGTAATACCAAATGTAAAAAAGTTTTTAAGTGTTATGGAATTATGACGGGATTTGCACGAGGCCCACATGATGTTAAGGGGCAACCTTTGCCTATTACAGATGCATTTCGTCACAAACGACCAACTGCACTGCGCCTATCAACCTGAAACATACAAGTTGCAAGAACATACTGTTGGGTGATTAGAGACAGATTTCCTATTTTAGGGTTGTAGCTAGCCCGGCAAGCATTCACCGAATTCCCCTCCACCATGCGGTGAAGCTCAAACTGGTGGCGTTGGCGACCTTGGACCTGGAGCATTGCAGTCTATAGCTATTACTACTCAGCCATCATCGCTTCTTCTTTTAATTTTCAAGACGAACGACGATCACCGCTCCGCAGAGTTTTACAAAAAATATTTTCAATATTATCAGTTACGGCTATATGCATACCAAATATATGTATGGGTATATATTATGTTTAACAGGTTTATTTATGGTCCACATTAATATTTCTCGGTGATGTGATAAATGTATTATGATAACAATCATGGACTTTAACAAACGTTTAAATTTAATTAGATTATTACACGGTGTATATTAATAAAGAAATAAAAACCGGCCAAGCGCGGGTCGGGCTCAGTTCAGTACCAAGAAAGAAATAAGTAATTACAAAAATAGTAACTTTTTAAATTGAGTTATTGATCTTTAGCGGAAGCCTTAGCTGATTTTTGTGTTTTTTTTGTTGTTCATTAGACAATGGACAATCTTGTCACCAAGTTGACGCTAGCATATGTTACCGTTTTTACGATTAAACTAAAATGTTTAAATAATTTCATTTTTTATATGGGACTCTCTTCTATTTTTACACGACTGCACAAAAAAGGATTGTTATGTTTTCAGGGTTCGTGTATTCTTATGAATATTTCTTAAAATTCTATATTCCACCATGACTTCTTAAGGGCTTTACCGATTTTATTGATGAAGGGCTTTAGATATCGATTTCATAAATATATATAACTTGCAGTTTCAATTTCAATGAATTCACCTCTAGTACACACCAACGCCATCTCTCGAATTTTGTGAAAACTTATCCGTTTATAACAATCCATTTATAAGTAACACTCTGGCTTCTAATGTAGCTGTATATAATGCCTGTTTGTATCTAATAATTTGAATTGAAGTAAGAACAATTTGTGTTTTATTCAATAATGTAATATTCTATTATATTCTAGTCCGACACGCCATGGAAACCGGCATCCCACGGGAAACCCCAAAGGAACCTGTTACTGGATGTACACACAGTACACACAGTAGTACATCTTTCTACGATAGTTCATTCTCAGTGCAGGCAGTTCGACTTTGGAACAGTATATGTTAATAGTTTTATGATTAATAATAAAGTTATTAAAGTATGCCAGTCTTGATTTGAAAATCTCAGTCACTATTCATTTTCAAAAATAGAGTCAACGAATTTTACATGTCCACTCTGAGCTAATCTATTTCCTTGGTTATTGCTAATTATATTTACTTTATAAGTAGTATTTGGATACTCATATGTATGTATGTATATAAGTATTTATTTATATTGTAATGTACTTAAGTTTTTTTAATTATTTTATTTAATGATTATTAAAGGTTTATATTTCATATATTAATTAAAATAGTACTTCGATAATGATTGTTATGTTTACCTAGTAAACTGCCAACCTGGCAAATTTTTGTAAATCCTTTCTGTTTGGTTGGCTGGAAGAAATTGCTTTCAGCAATAAGACCGCCCTTTGTATACATAATGTGTGTGTTAATTTTATGTAATGTTTTTATGGTATGCAAATAAAGTGTTTCTATCTATCTATATAATATAGCTTAGTAAGCAGGTAAAACTCTAGGACATTGTTGTTTCGAGCACATTTTTAACCAACACGATACATGTATTATTAACAACATGTTATCGATCCTCGTCGTAATGACTTACTTTTGACATTTGATCGTTTTAAAATATTTATACATTCAACTTTGTACAAATTATTTCAATTGTACTTTTTACGGGGATAATTTCTTTGCTGTCCTAAAAGAGTGCTGCTTGATGGAAAGCATGTGATATACAAAGATATTGGAAAAAAATTAACAACCTCTTACGGGCAACTATTGATTAACGCTGCATACAATTTCAGTAATACAACTTTGCTCGAAACCTAAAACAATTTCTAATCTATACCTACTTATCTATACTTATACTAACTAATATTATAAAGAGGAAAGATTTGTATTTTTGTATGCAACGAATAAACTTAAATATTTCTGAACCCATTTAGATGAAATTTGACATGGAAATATTTTGAGACCCGGGAAAGAACATAGGATAGTTTTTATCCTACTGCACAAAAAGAGGTTAATGTTTTTTGCGCGATAACCGAAATATGTGCGGGCGGAGCCGCAGCTGATAAGCTAGTAAGTATATATACTTACTAGCTTATCAGCTGCGGCTCCGCCCTCACATATTTCATAATATTTAGTTTTATACCAATTATTGAAATTTTTTATTCTTTCTCTTAGTGAACGAAATAGCAACAAACATCATCATCAGCCGAAAGACGCACTGTTGACTGTTGCCTCCCCCTCATAGAATGCTATACAATGAAGATTATTTATTAGTATGTAATATTATCTATATAATATTACCGTGTATTAGTCACCTTTACAATTTTTTGTAATGAAATGAAATGTCATTGATTTGCCAGAAAATACGATCACATAAAGCAGATCTTAAATTATTTAGGTTCTATTGAGCAGCTTAACGTGCTTCGTCACAATAGGAAGTGCAAATATTTAGTACAACATAAAAAATATATAATTATTTGTAACACTATTTGGACATTATTTGTATAATTATAAATCACAATATCTTAGTTATCATCTAAACGCAATATATATATATACAAAACAACTGGAAATAAGTCATTGGAGAAAAAATAGTCCCCTATGATGGTTAAAGTAAAACAATTGTAGTACAATGTTTCGGCTCGAAGGAGAGGTACCGGTGGCCGAGAGGAATAGGCATTCAGGACGAAATCGGAGGACGCGAGTTCAATTCCCGTCCTGAACATAAATTTTGTGCTCCATTAATTTGTAAATGTAACTTTTGCTTAGCACGCGATAGTACTTGTAATAATATTTGGAAATATAGAAGAGTAGCGACATCATGTGTTTGAAAAGCATTTCTTTCCATCAGATAGAGTATCAGTAATATGTGAAAACGTTTTTTTTGTCATATTTGCATAAAATCATTTTTTTATAAGTCTAGCGTAAGAATAGAGGTCAGTGATCCGAAACAGTTTTTGACATTTAATTACCTCACTCAAATAAAAAAAAAACTTTCTAATTAATATTTAATGAGGCATTATATGATAAGTAGGGATGACAAAATAAAAATAAAAATAAAATAGAACCAACTTGCGACTGAAAAGTATGCAATATTTTGTTGAAGTCATCACCATGCTGATTCAAAACACTGACTTCCGCAAAATATTTCATACTGTTTAACGTGGGAAGTCGTTTCCGTTCTTTAAATTGTTTTTCTCTCTTCTTTTTGGTGCTTATTGCTTAGAAAATCAGTGTTATTTACTGTCAAGAAATTCAATTACAATATTATTAAATTATCCATTACAATTCTTCAGTTAATTGACTCTAATTTAAAATTACTCTACTGGCGTTAATATTTTCCCAACATACAAATAATAATCAGAATCAATTCATAATAAGCGGACGCAATGCACAAAACTCGAAAACAAGAAAAAGCACGTTGAATTTTTCAAGTATAATAAAGATCAAATAGATTTTAATTTTTATGCAATACTACTGATTTTATCACTAATGATGCTTCGACAACTGTTTTCAACGACACTCCAGACATATTTTTCAGAACAATACTGATTAAAACTGTCTGGATTTTCAAGACGTTCCAGCAGCTTTGTTCAGCGAAGGTTTCTTTTAATAGTTAAAGTGACCCCATATGAAGGGTGCCACTGACAATGTACTTGACCGATGAAGAGTACAGGCTATATTGTATGCAGACTGAGCTTGAACGAGTTTTAATTATAAAGTATTCAAGGTTGCGAGGGGTGGCTCGAAGGACATGCAGGCAGCATTGATTTGTATCCCATTTGTTGAGGCTTCTTATCGATATTTACTTTTCACTATTTTGGTGCCCATGATTAATATCCAGACCAGCCTGCTTAAACTAAAATTCTATAATGAATAGATTCAGGCGTGACTTTGCGGAAATCCATATTTATTAATAATTTATTTTCAAATCCGTATAAATATATATATATAAATCGGCTAAGTGCGTACGAGTCAGAATCGCGCACGAAGGGTTCCATAACATTAGCTATACAACATTAGACTTGATATTATATTAACCTCTTTTTGTTTTAACGTGCGCGAGTCCGACTTGCATTTGGCCAACTTTTTGTATTTGTTGTTGTAGCGGTCACAAAAATACATCATCTGTGAAAATTTAAACTGTCTATCTATCACCGTTCTTGAGATACATCCTGGTGACAGATGGAAGGACGGACGGAGGGACAGTGAAGTCTCAGTAATAGGTCCCGTTTTTACCCTTTGGGTACGGAACCCTACAAATTACGTGTCACGTTGTTTGTCCGCGATGGACTTCTAAACTACTAAAGTGAATTTAAATTTGATCCAAAATTGAGTTCAGTATGGATGGATCAAATTGAAAGATAGGATAGCTTACATCACAATTTATAGTCGCAATTTCCCGTGCAAATTCGGGGCGGGCCGCTAGAATTTAAATAAAATATCAAATTAATATTTAAGAAAAATACAAATAATGAATAAAAATATATCTAGCGTGATCCACCTAATTTTTCTGTTAAGTCAATGTGACCTCAAACACGCCACGTAGCCAAAACGGAAGAATTTTCGATGCCTTTTGCTTCTACACGAAGCATCCTCTGGAAGTCATGACCCTTCGAGCGCACGATCGAGAGTTAAGTCATAAGATAAGTAAATCATTGTCACACATAGTGTTATGACGTCACGTTGGCTTATCAGAAAAACTAGGCGGAATTCTCACCAGCTATATTTTTTAAGTATTTTACTAACATAATAAAAAAATATTTGGTTTTAACGCTTTAGTAAAGTCGCAAGGGCTTACGCAACAAATAAGTAATTTAAACTTTTTTGTATGCATATCACTTACCATCAGGTCAGATTCTGGTCAAAAGTTGTTCTATCACCAAAACCTGGTCAATAGCGAATCGTCTCGTTCTTTTAAGGTTCTGAATTGCAACTGCCCGTAAAAGAAAAATGTATGTTGGTTATGATCAGAGCTTCAAAACTACATTCTATATTGGCATTTTCAGGATTTTTTAATTGTTTATCTATATAAGTTTTATAGCAGGCCTGGGTCACCACGTACTTTAGGTACAAAGACACAGGTACGTCGGCTCATCCAGGTCTCAGTGTCGCCAACACGGTTTCAGATTTTGGGGCAAAATGAAGTTCTAAAAAGGGCTAGATGGGGGCTAGATTTGGTCAAAAAAAAATAAATAGGAAAAGTTAGTTTTTATATTGAAATCAAATAAAATAGTTAATTTTCTTAACAATCGTTTTCTAAATATTAATAAAAAAATTAAAAAAACTTGTTTGATTAAAAATACACCTTAAAACTCAATCTCCTCATCGGAGGAGGATTTTTCGCCGTACAATTCACTTGTACTTTGCGAAGTTGATGGTTGAAGAGATTGATTATCAGTTCCGCGTACAGGGCCTCTTCTAACGCAGCGCGTTAGTTAGTTAGATACTGTAGCCCAAGCACGAACATTTCGATAGTCCGTAACGTAAACGTATCGAGTTTACAGTACATTTACGCAGGAGGCGATGGTTGACAGCACAACGCATCGTTTGTTGGCTAACGTGAACTCGATAGGATTACAAAAGTGACGTCATCCGGCGTAAATAAAATCAATTGTACCTTCTTTCTAAGAGCTAATCATTCATTCCAAAAGAGGTTTGAATTCTTTTTAAGCCTATATAGGTTTAAAGAAATTTATTCTCAATAAGACTACACAGTCACTTACATGAGAACAAGAACATAGCATATTTCTTACTATCGTTCGTTAATACTAATACAAGTACTCATTTAACGTATAAAAATGCAGGTAGGCAACACATCGACGCCTTGTTTATAAGAGATCATTGTTGACGACGTGTTGCGCTAGTCGCGATTTAAATACGTTAAATGAGCTTACATTTTTTATGTTTGGTGGTAATTTATTATAATTTTGTGCACCTTCGTACGTAATCATTTTTCTCCCGTAATTTGTTCTTATCTTGGGTAGCACTAGAAAACTTGCTCGGCGAGTACTTCGTTTTGTTATCTGTTTTACCGTCGTAAAGGATACATTAGTATGGATTGTGCTTTTCAATATTTTTTCTGACAAGTATGCATGTGTTAAAAATATATAATTGTTTAACATTCATTATTTTAGTTTCATTGTATATATTGGAAGTGGGTGTTAAGTAATGGTAGTGGAATAGAGTTTTTATAAGTTTGTTTTGTAGAATTTGTAGAGTACCTAGTTTTGTTTTGCAAGCACTGCCCCAAATTTCAATTAGGTACAGTAGATGAGGTTTGACAAGGGAGTTATAGATAGTATAGCGGATTTGACGTGGAATACAACGGACGATGCGTCGAAGGGATCCAATAAGTGACGAAAGTTTGGTCTTTAAGCAATCAATCTGCGCATTCCACGTCAATTGGCTGTCTAATTTAAGTCCAAGATACGTTTCGCAAGATTTTTCCTCCAGGACAATATTATTGATTTTTAAGGGATCATGAGAAGGAATTAATTTATTTTTGGCCTTAAAAATTACATAGCATGTTTTCGACGTATTTATTGTGAGAAGGTTATATTGGAACCAAGAAAATATGGCATTCAAGTCTTCTTGTGCCTTACGTATTATATCTTGAATAGACGCTCCGAAGTAAAATAAACATGTGTCATCTGCATACAGCGATATATTTCCATGCAATCCTAGTTCATGTATATTATTTATATAAATTAGAAAAAGCAGCGGACCCATGATCGAGCCTTGTGGAACGCCGCACGTTACGGAGCATTTCGCACTCTCTATGCCGCTATTATCCATTCTAACCACTTGTGACCTATTGGTTAGGTATGATTCGAACATTTTAAGTGCGTTGCCATCGATACCGATACATTTAAGTTTTTTAACCAATAAGCTGTGGCTGACGGTGTCAAAGGCTTTTTTTAGGTCAATAAAAATGCCCAGCACTATATTTTTGTTGTCTATGTTAGATTTTATTTTTGTCACAAGATCAATAGTTGCAGCAAGAGTATTCCTTTTTTGTCGGAAACCATATTGACGATCAGAGATTAGATTGATCGAGTTTAAATACTTTTCCAATCGTTTATGTAGAATATTTTCCAGAATTTTAGATAATGTTGGCAAAATTGAAATAGGCCGGTAGCTACATAGGCCTGTACTTGAATTTGAGTCAAGATCGGAAATGATTTTAGAGATTTCATCAATGCTAGTTGGTTCCAATGTTGATAGTTTGGAACTGATTATTGGACGAGGTAGGGCTAATTCAAAGTTTTCGTGATAATGTTTTGGTATTTCATTTGCTAAAAGGGGGCCTATGGTCGAAAAATATTTATTAAATTCTTCACATATTTCTTTTGCGTTCGTTATAAGCTTACTATCGATAACAAGTTTTGAAGGTGCACAACTGTTTTTTGTTTTATTATTGGCTAAATTATTCACTAGTTTCCACATCTTTTTTGGCTTATTAGTAAACTGTTTAAATTCTTTATAATAATATCTGTCTTTGGTATCCTGTAATAGTTTAGCTACGTTGTCCTTTTTTGATTTGTAGCATTCTGCCAAATGTTCGTTTTTCGGATGCATTTTTAATTCATGCAATAGCTGATTTCTTTGATTTATTCCATAAATCATGTTTTTATCTATCCAGTCTTTTTGGGGCAGGTTAAGTATCTTAGTTTTTACTATTTTACTTTGATTTATGAGATTAATTATTGATTTTTCGAGAGTAGGATAGTTATCATCTATTTCACTGCTTTCATATTCTTTTATATTTTTTTGCAGTTTCGTATAGTCTATCGCTTCATATCTGTTATATATTCTTTTGGGTGGCTTAAATTTTTTTAACACCACAATTATTTGCTTGTGATCGGACATGTCAGATTCTATGAATGCCATGTGGAAGTGACTGTTTTCGACATTGGTACTAACGTGATCCAAAATGGATTTTCGTGTAGTTGAATCTCTAGTACAGTACTTTTTGCTAATTTTGTTTAGTATCGTAAATCCAGCTTCGTTTACAAGTTCTTTATATTGTTTTGTTTTTTTGTCCTTAGCTAGTAAATCTATGTTAAAGTCTCCGAAAACTATTGCTCTATTTCTCTGATTTAATTGCGTATCTAGAGTTTCGAGGAAGTTTTTAAAATTTGTATCTCCTGGATTATATACAACTCCAACTTCCAATGACATTTTTTCGAGTCTTATCCATAGATAATTGTTCCCATCTTTGTAAATGGAGTCTGATATGGTGTGCTTCAGGTTGTTGATATATACTCGTAAAGACCTCTATGATTGTTATTTGTCAATTTTGGCGTCTTATTTCTTCGAGCTTACGTTTAAGCACATGAATAAATAACTTAAAGTTAGGTTCGTGCTCGCGATTTCATACGAATTTTGTTACGTGACGAAACGTTCACGCACTGTAGGGGCGCTGATCCAATCCTATACAAAATGGTGACATTTCGATACGTTAACGAAACGGTTACGTTTTCACAAGTTATTCGTGCTAGGGCTATAGAGCTACGCGTGGCTATGCAATAGAAAGGCAGACGCCCTATAGATTAATATATGTATATAATAATATATATATTACATACTCAGTGCTTTGCACGCTGAAGTGCGCTTTATTGCGTGTAGTGCTATATAAAATATGTAATATCTTTTGTTTGTACCTAGATTCACAGACGAATAAATTATTGTATCATTGTATCATTGCTTCGCAGGTTTTATTCGCTTATTTATTGGAGCGAAGTCCTTTTTTTAACCGACTTCCAAAAAAGGAGGAGGTTCTCAATTTGTCTGTGCTTTTTTTATTTTTTATGTTTGTTACCTCAGAACTCCTGACTGCGTGAACCGATTATGAAAAATCTTTTTTGTTTGTAAACTCATGCTTGTTTTTTGGTCCCATTTAAATTTCATCAAAATCGGTCAAGCCGTTTTTTAAATAACACTATAATAACTTAAAAATTACCTGTCTTGATGACATAGGCGTTGACAATGAATGACAATCGATCTCGTAATTAGCAAGGGTCACAAAAAAGAGTGAGTTTTATTTTTTTACAAAAAATGGAACCGATTTAACACCCAAAAGTGTGAAATAGCTTGTCGAAGTCGGTACCATGCGCACAATAATGTGATAATAGGTACTTTTAAATTATCATGGTACCGACTTCAACAAGTTATTTCACACTTTTGGGTGCAAAGTCGGTTCCACATGTTTTTTTTAAATTTCTTCTTTGATTATACTAAAATTTCAGAATCCTAACTAGTTTAGTTTTTCAAATAGACTCAGTTACAAAATAGTTAAGAACTGACAACTTTAAAGCCACATTTTTTATTATATAAATTATATTTGTAGTGACTAAATATGCTTTTGACGATGTTACTGCACATGCTAGGGTGATAAATAGATTCTTTGGCTTCCTTCTCATGTATTGAAACCCCTGAAAAATGCTTTAGTTGAATTTCCTGTTCAACATATTCATTTTTGGTCTATATTCTATACAAGTTATATTTTTTTTTGATTTGTTATTCCGTATACGAGTTAAAGACCCGTCGCTTACTCGGACAGAAAAATATACAAAAGTTAACAATTATTAGGACCCCGTTTTCCCGTTTGGATACGGACCCTAAAATGAGAAACTTTTTTTTTATGCCTGATAGCCTTTGACCACTATCTCACCTGATGGTAAGTGATAATGTGGTCGAAGATGTTGTTCAGGCTAACTAAGAATTACTGGCTCTCAAGGACCGCTGCCATGCTAATATGTTATTTATATGTTAAAACTCAATTTCTACTAATTATAGACTTACTTATTTAATAATATGTATTTGCTGACAACACACAAAATTTAAAAGTTAAGACCTTGGTTTTATAGGCCTGCCTTACGTAACCTGCCTTATGAATGTTCTTGTTGGTAGTACGAGGTAGATATCAGTCAATCAGGCTGTTTCAATAGAGATCTGGTATCTACCTAAGGTACAGTAACATCCCATTAATATCGTCGTGGGAAGTGAATACTCACTAAACGCATGTTATTCTTGAGTCGCCTTTTACAACACCATTCTGGATATATGGAACAATGTTTACATTGTGAACTGGGAACCGTACGGGAGAATACAAAACCAAAATGGTTAAACAATATTTAGGATTTTTTTGTAGCTAGTTGGTATCTTCTAGTATCTCACATGAAAGTTAGTGACGATGACGTCGAAGATGTCGTTGAAGCTAACTTAGAATTACTGTCTATCAAGGACTGCTGGAACACACCTTTAGGTGCTTGGCGACAGATTTTCTACTTAGGTAGCCTAGTGGGCATTTGCTAAATGCTGGACCTTCATGCTGTGATAACTACCCTGCAGACAACAACCTGTACTGACGATTTTATCGTGCCCTCCGAAGCACGGAAACGTTCAGTAGTAAGAAAACGCCATTAGCAGTCCCATCTAGGTAATGTAGTCAATAAACGTTGCTAGGCAAGCTCTCCTATGAGCACAAAGATATTTCTTTAGATAAAAGAATTGAACAGTTGTAAGATGTTATACTTTTTATATATAAAAGTTATTTACCCAGGAGTGTGATAGTCAACGGCTAGCCAGTAAAAATAAACATAATATGATAGAAAAGAAGAATATAGGTATATTTTATCCAAACCCAGTTAATGTTATTGAAAGAAATTGTTACCGTAGACAACACAAACGCCAGAAGGCTGAAGTTGTAATCCAAGTCCAAGGCTGCCATCGATTATACTCCCACCTATGTTTCAGATGTTTCACACGTGATTGGACTTGCGTTCAACGCTCACAGGGGTTAAGCGACAGACTGAGGTTTTCACAGACGTTATTGACCTGCTAAATGGGAAAATAATGTGGTTTTTTAATGTTATTGTGAATGAACAAGATTGAGGCCCATCTGATGTTAAGCGGACTCATCTCATCTCTCGTCCATAACAGACACATTTCGTCACAAGTCACGAATTGCACTGCGCCCGTCACCTTGAGACAAAGTTGTTAAGTCTCATGTGCATGTAATTTCACTGGCTCTCAAAGACTGCTGCCGGAACATACCGTTAGGTGCTTGAAGACAGATTTTCCACTTGAAGGTGGTTGCTAGCTAGGACTAGTTAGTTTAGACTTACTAGTTTTCCACCATGCGGTGAAGCTCAAGCCCGCAGCGGGATTCAAACCATGGCCCTGCTACGCGGCGGTCCACAGCCAATGCCACTGAGCCATCACTTCTTCAAAATAATCTAGAAGAATATTGACCCATGCGCATCCTAGACCATTTTAACAATAGAAATAACTATAGATGTGGACGATATCGTCCACTGTGGGTGCTAGGAGGTCACCAAAATCAATAATAATTGATTTGGAACTTTAGCTTTACCTTATGTTCAAAATCATATGTATAGGTATTTTTCGTTGGTATTATCATCGTTATAATTTAATCAAATAGAGCGTAAAGGGTAACGAATATATTATGTTGGTGCCATTAAAATGAAAATCAATAATCAAATAGCTGTACGACTGTGTAGCTATGTGTGCACGGTACCTAATGATAGTACTTTTAAAAACGCAAGAATTAAAGACTATATTAAATTTGAATATTGTTATATTTGCAATAACGCATGCGGATTCCTACTATATTACATTTCACAAGAGAAAAAAATAAAGTCATATGCTAGATTCGAACTCCTTTAGGCTGGGTATGCTCTGATCAACTGAGCTAACATGACATTACGACTCATAACTCTTATTTTTGGTCTCGTTCTTAAACCATCATTACAAGTCATTGGTCATTGGGTCGTTATGACCCTGCAGACAATGACCTGTACTGACGATACAGATATACGACATAGCATGAAGGTCAATCATTTAGCAGATGCCCGCCTGGCTGCCTAAGTAGAAAATCTGTCGCCAAGCATCGAGGACTCAAGGGCTCCTGGAACATAAAACTAGGTAATTGTGTGTTCCTGGAGTCCTTGAGTGTCAGTAATTGTAAGTTAGCATAACACGGTTGAATTGCAATGCTTATTCGTAGAGCCAAATAGGTACCGGCATTTGGATCACGTGTCACATAGAGCTAGCGATCTGATAAGTTTTGAATAATACGATGAGCTCCCGGTCCCCACGGACCCAAAGTCTCTCACCAAACTTCTAACCAGTACGAGGTTAGCATACTTGCGCCGCTTGAGTTGATTCGCCAGCCCTCACGTTGGTGTCAGAAAGATGAACGAGTATTTTAGGTTATGTTTTTAAGGATTATTTATAAAATCGTGTTCAATAACGCTAATTGATTTATTAGTGTTGGCACAATTCGTTTTATACCGCGAATTTTATGATTATGTACAACAATATCCAAACATAACTACGTAAATAATTTATTCGTTTAACGATGAATGATTCTTCGATAACTTCAAAAGCCTTCGGGGTAATGATTACTATTGCAAGGTCAAGCTAAATAGGTAAGTATTTTCAATAAGAAACTTTAATCGAGGAGAGCAAAAAAAATGTTTATTAGGAACGTGAATAATGTTCCCATTTTTCGCGACCAAAGAGATTGAACGAAAATATTCCATGAAAACTTGTGCTAGAATGTAAATAGACTTGTTGTATTTTAGGAAAAAGAAACAAATGAAAAACGTATACCACAGTTTTGTCTTTTTGTCACATAAAAAGAAATATTCTATAAACGGAACCGATTTTATACTTGAAAAACATAACACAGCTTATGTTAAAGTCGTTAACATGCTGATTCAAATTCCCTGAGCTCACTTTTTAATAAATAATAATAATGTCAACTTTTTTGCAAACAACGGGCATCTTAGATTTTTTTTCTTTATATAATAAATATTAGGTAGATAGATAGTAGGTAGATAGAGGAACTTGACGAATGTATTGGCATATTATTTAAAAAATCCCGGCATGATTCTTTTCGTTGCAAATTTAAGTTTTGAAATTAACAAAAGATAAATATTGATTATTATTCAATTTCTGTACTAATGGCGCAAATTGCGAAAACGATTTTTTTCTAAATACTAAAATTTTAAAACTTTATGAATATTTTCTTGCAGTGGCTCTAAACATTTTTCTGCTGAACGTGGCAGTACAATTTACCCATGGGAAAAAATAAGGGGGTAACATTCTGACCCGGCAACCACGGGGCTTAATTATGTACTTAATTAAAA
This sequence comes from Plagodis dolabraria, assembly GCA_963854805.1. Lineage (NCBI taxonomy): Eukaryota > Metazoa > Arthropoda > Insecta > Lepidoptera > Geometridae > Plagodis > Plagodis dolabraria. The sequence continues at coordinate 5,294,568 of OY978440.1, forward strand.
TTTTGGGTCTGTTTGATCCTTCGCAAGCAGTAGATAGTGAAACTTTTTCAACGACAGTAACCAAGTGTCCACTGCCATCCACTGCTCTCAGACGTCCACTGCCATCAAGATTTAGATGAATCGTTATAAACATTATTTTTCTACTGATCGCTGCCTTGTTACAGAGGGCGCGTCAAATCAGTTGGTCCTGGTTGTTGTTGTAGGATGGCAACCGTTATAGCATGGCGGTAGGGCATTTTGCGAATGCCAGCTACCACTCAAGTCGATAATCCGTAGCCAAGCACCTAAAGGTGTTTCCGCAGCTGTCTTTGTGAGCCAGTAACTCGAAGTTAGCATGAACACTATCTTTGACTGCATTCTCTGTTACTATCTGGTGAGGTAGTGATGATAATATAGCCTATTATAGCTTTATAAAAAAACGGAAAATTTATTTTGAATTTTTCTACTGCTATAGGGCGATAACTAACCGTTGAGTTTATAAACTTGCAGGTGTTGTTCAATCTCAGCGGAAAACGACCCTCAGACCGACATACTATAAAAAGCCTGTTTATAAAATATATCTATCTATTAAAGTTGACACACTTCTGATCACTCACTACCTGGCTTTGTTCTGACTGCGACATTGTACGTCATTCAGATAATTCAACTTCAGCTGTGACGTCTTTAATGTCAAATTCAGGTAAACTTGAAATTTGACGTCATTGTTCTTCCTGTGACGTTGGTAGGTACGTACTACGTACAGCATTGCGTTGGCTGGCTTAACTTTAGTATACGTATCACGCGGAACCGATATCGTCCTTAAATGAGCAAAATTCAATTGTTATTACTATAAAGTGCGCATGGATTAAAGGAAGAAAGGTCTTTTTATGTAGACATTTTAAGGCATCATGTAAAGACACACCTGCATTCTAAGTAGAAGTAAATTTTAGATAATTGGGAAATTTACTTCCATTTGGACAGGGTTTGATCTCTGAAACATTACTTATTGTCTAGCAATTATTGTAAAAATGACGTAACAGTTCAAATCTTTTGCACTATTTTAATTTGTTACTAACACAAAAGCCTATTAATTTTATCAAATACCTAAGTTGAAAGTTGTTTCTTTTAATTATAGCGTTATAATAAAAGCTATACGCTGTGTGTTGACGTGTGTTAGCAGGTCAAACGTAAGTGACTCCGTTTTAGCACCGACTGTGGTTCGACTTTACGTGACGTTGAGATTGATAGTGTTATTTCTGAGTAAGAATTTACTTCGTGGAAGTACCCTTAAGGGCTATATTTTTTTTATTTATAGCTAGACTTTGACCACTGTCTCACCTGATGTTAAGTGATGATGTGGTAAGATGTGGTTCAGGCTAACTAAAATTAATGGTACTCAAGGAAAGACAATTATAGTCAACGGCAAAGTCGGTAATAAGTATAATACTCGTACTTAATACTACTATGTGCTACAACGAGCGAAGCGCGGAGGATATCCAAGCGCGATCTGAGCAAGCGAAGCGAGAAATATGTACCTATAGAATGTTTCAATGGATATCAAAATAAGTGATAAAATAATGAAGTAGGTTTATATTTTAATTTTAAGTCATATCGTGAGTATTGATGTCGCTTTTGATTTCACAATCCAGGTTACGAGGAGAGAATAATAAAAAAAATATTTCTCTGAAAGGGGGATTCCGCAAATACACCCTCAAAGGGGGAGTTAAACTCCCAAACCGTCACCCCCTTCCACCCCTTGAAATTTTCCCAGAATTTGCTTTTGTATGACGAATTGTTTAACAAATAATAATATCATTATTAAAAAGTTATCTCCATAGAGGAAACATGTTTTCATAACGTTGTGTTTTTTTTATACTTAACGTTAAAACATCGATAAATTTTGTACTGACAAGTGTCAAACTTATTATGACAATAGTCTACCTCAAGTGTAACAAAAGACTATAAAACTGGCCTATTGCGGTTCAGAGCCCTGTTAAGGATCTTGAACTATATGAAAAACAAATTATTTAAGTGAAAATTCTGCGTTGGTACGAAATTCTCAATCTGCGAATCTAATTTGCTCCTGGTTGGTTTTTTATATGCCTTTTTCGACATAAAGGCAGTAACTAGGCAGTACCTACTGTTGCGTGGCAGTTTAGATATCTTAGATGATTTAAGAAGACATTATGGAACATAAATATGTGTTCTTTGAATAATTAAATGAGATAATATTAACATCACTGATAGTATCAGCCGTATTTTGATCAAAAGCATATAGATGGCGACACTTTTGTGACAAAGCGCATAACTTATACAATGTGTAAAGGTCACACATGAAAACATGTTCTACGTAAATATAATAAATGTAGTTAGCGTACAGAATCCCACGCTCTGTCGTGTAGCGTGCTTCAACGCTCAAGCTCTTGCAATAATTAGAAATACCTATAAAATAGACATAATATTTACGGTACTGCAGGCGAAAATCACCCGTTGTTTTCTATACGTACGAGTCTGTGCATACCCGGAAAAATTCAAGGACGCCGCTCAAGGCCACCAACTCAGCTGACTATCGATTTTACGTCATCCGTACATTCCGTTACATATATAATTTAATATTAACTCATAAACGATAATACTTTTTTAACTTACGTGTATAAATCATCTTCTATATTTGAAGAGCTCGTAGCTTCCACGACCACCGGGCAGCTCATTATCGGAACACTGTAATTATTACCGGAAATTATTTCTGAAGCATTTTATTTGACCGGTTTTTTGCAAACAAAGAGTTATTGGAGCCTTAGGCTTAGATACAGTTTTAACGTTTAGGTATTTGCGGTAACTGTTTCGGAATCTCTCTAGGCCTCTGTTGTCGACTGACAAAGTAAATTTGTACGGAGTTGCGACAGAAAATTAAACAAATTTTTAGTTTACGGATATACCTACTCCTGAAAGAGTTATCAAAATCGACACAACTAAATAGATTAAAGTCAGTAGTTTGAATATAAAGTCAAACTACGAGTGAAATGTAATTACTTGTAGATGATTTTAATGTTATCACAGGTGTCTCACAGTTGTAAAATCTACTAGAGCATTATTTTTTTTTTGCTAGAGGGATCTTGTACATTTTGTTTGATAAAAAATGGAGTAATATGCACTCATAGGAAATACCACATTTAAGGAGTATCGAATATCCGCTAATACATTTGAAAGGATATGGGTACCTACTGCGATCTGTTGATAAGATAAATAAACATACAGACCTCCACTTTTCTATGATCACTGTAAAACAATCTATGAAATATATTATTTTGGAGTCCAAAAATATGTATCCATATTTAAACCAAAATTTCTTTTATATTACCTAGAAACACACACACAGAGACATCAAATTGTGATTAATTAATTTAGACACAGACATCATAACGTCTATAGTAAACAAATGAAATAAAAAATATCGTCTTCCTGTGAATATATTCACAGGCTTCACAGCAAATATTTAAAAGCGTAATTTTCTCATGGTGTAGGTATTTAACAATTTTTGATGAGCATGGCATCGACTGCTTAAATAATAAGTTAAGAATATATGGTGTAAAATGTCAGTTAAGCGTTATTATATATATTGTATAGAACTAACATTCCCGAACATTTATTTTTCAACTCTTCGACACGCAAATCCCCCGCGACAATGTCACATCGTTCGGAGGGGGTGGCAAGGGCGCATGCTCGATCGTGACCTTGGAGAATCTTCCTGGTTCACGGTTAACGTCACCTGCTCTCTAGGTCAACGTATCTATAATATGCAGAGCTTACGCCAAAATATATGTTACGTATCCATATTGTATGGTTTCGGGCGTTGTTTGCCTTTCAATATGGGCTTTAGCTTTTGACCTCAAGTTTTAAACTCCCTTTGAGGAAGGCATCTGAATGGGTAGTAAATAGGATGGTGCTATAAGGCAGAGAGCGTAAATTGCAAATTTCTTTGGAAAACGTTTTTTACCTTACAATCTGCGTAATAATGAAAATCGAATTATAATATATAATGACATTCGGGTTGTACAGAAAATCAGATTAGCTAAAGTAAAGAAACAAGGTTGTTATTCGAAAATGTATAATAAATTACCAAAAAGCTTGACCTCCTTAAAATACAGTTTGTTCAAACTAAAACTTTTTTGAAAACAAATCCGGAAATAAAAATACAATATATATATATATATAGTATAGAACACATTATAAGAATATATGTCAATGCAGCTTTTAGAATCTTTGTTCTTAGGATAAGTGCAAACGTGATAACTGCAAATTGTATTTAACTGTATTAAGTGTAAAATATTATGATTCTTAACTTTTATCAATTATTTATAAAGACGTAATTAGAATTTAATATATTTAAGTAATATAAATATGTTTATATGTATCTTGGACTTGCGTGTAAAAAATAAATTACAAGAGAGTTATTAAAATTTCTTTGTATCTTTAAATGTAACTGAAAACTGTTTACCAAAAAATTTGTTCAATCTGGAGGTGATAATCTAAGACTATTCATAGTCTAGCAGATATCCCGTTCAACCGGAATATCCACCGTTGAATAAGGTCTCCCTCATTGAGAGGGAATTTGCAATAATCACCAAGCTTGGCAGGCGCCTTGGGACTCGCATTAGTATTTGCCACTTCTTCAGAAGGCGCTGCTTCCCACCTTCCAGTATTTTTCCCTTTTATTCTAACCCGGTAACCTACGGGTACGTATGTCCCGTTAGCGCCCTCAAATCAATAATCTTTGGCCCTGAGAGAACCCAACGTAAACCAATTTGATTATCAAGATATATAGAGCAAGCTTTGAGCAAGGTATGTGGTTCCGATATTTACAAGACATCACATCATCGTGTGATTTAAAGAAGTACAACGAGACGTGACCTCTGGCGTTTTCCAGACTAGTAGATTCCAGTAACTTGCTCTTATACGGGAGGGCACTAAAATCCCCATGTGGTGTTGGGTGTTTCGATGGCAACCTATACTCACAAATTGACAATGAGGGATGATGCCCCGTCCACTCAATGGACTTTCCCACTGGTGGGTGGACGGGGAATTCAAGTTTTCCCCTCCACCCACTGCACTAGAGTTAATGAGTGGGGTCAGCGGTACCGGAAGGGGCAGTGAAAATTCATGGGTAAAGAGAGCTTGCGATGAACTCTTTATTTTAACTCATGTAATAGAGCATACATTGCTGACATAGGTAATCTAGAGAACTGACTCTCGAGGACTTGTACACCGTTTAGTGCTCATTGATAGACTTCCCGAAGGCGGATGAAGATATGGGCAGAGTATCTCAAGAGTTTTGTGTTTGAAAACTTTGAGTGCTAAGATGACAAGACGTGTAGAATAGAATCAATAATATGACTTGTTTTGCCGATGCCAATCGCGGAGAATAAGGACAGAAACAAGGATGTGTAGGTGGTGTTTGCAATGTAGATCTGTTTATCTCGCAGACTTGTGAATGAGTTGAAGTAGTCGTAAGATAATTAATAGGTTTGTTATCAATAAGTTGATAACAAAACTATCAATTATCCTACGAGACCTACATTAACAATGAGTCTATCACATTTGTGCCAATTTCCATTATCATAAGTGGTGGTTTATATATAATTAGTTCACTTGTGAGGTTTTGAGTTAAAACTGATGTGTGCAATTAAACGCACCAATCAAACGATGGCCCCGGGGGGTGCCGGACTAGAATGTCACCCCGCATTGCTACTTGTGGGTGTCGTAAGAAGCAACTAAAGGTAAAATACCAAAAGGTGGGCAGGAGCGCCTTCTGAGAAATTCATTTAACTGCGATCCTCAGGTCACCTCCCAAGCGTGGGGATTATGGCAAACCCACCCTTCAAGGCGGTGGCAGTGTACAGCAGTAGACAATCCAGCTGATACAGTACAGTACTTATAACGATGCCGAGCCGTGGATATGTGTTATATTACTAAAGCAAAATGAGAGCTGCTGAATTTTATACATTACTAACTTTCCGGCTGCGGCTCCGCCAGTGCATATGTCGGTTATTCCGCAGAAACCAATAACCTGTTCCGCAGAAACCAGTTGGATAAAAACTAACTATCCTCGGCTCATAAACTATTCCCGTACCAAATTTCATCCAAATCGGTCCGGTAGTTTTAAAGTAAAGCATACTTCAATACAAATCTATCCTAATTATAATATTAGCGTAGATGTACCTAGATGTGTGAAGACACAGGGTTTATACAGAAAGTACGGGATAACTATAGTACATTACTGCAGCGGCCAGCAAAGGAGGCATTGATGGACGAACGTGTTAATGTGGGCCGAGGCGAAGCCGAAGCACACATACGTAAGTCCATCAATGCCTAGTTGTGGCCAAGGCTTGTATAGTGCTTTCTCAAATAATGCGCGGAAATGAAAACAAAGTAGTACCTAGGCAGAATTTTTTATTTGAAGATACAGTTGTTATTTATGTACAATTAATGAATTTTAAAGTGGACTTTCAGGGGATTATGTTGGTTTGGGATAATTCTAAAGTGGTGAAGAATTTCAGGTGGCGTTGAATTAAGTTCATCACACTCATTGTCTTCACTTGAACTCATTTTGTCGTAACAATTACTTTTCAAAATCAATTACTATCAACAAACAACAATAAAATTGCCCGCGTTAAAGTGTTCATTTGTTTTTTTTTTTCAATAAATAGCGTTCTATTTGCAAGCTAGATCGAAATTTAAATCAAACCTTTGATGAGTTACCTCCTTGGTTGCCATGCTTCAAAGTAAAAGATCGTTCCATATTTAAATTACACGACAGATATGAGTTTACTATGCAATTTATTTGGCCGCTAGACACGACAGATATAGATTTTCATACATTTTTTGCCGGCCGCTGCGCGCATGTATTTGGCCAGTACAGCAATTTCGATTTATCTCGAAGAAGGTTGTCAAAATAATGCTCACATTTCCAAGCATGTTTGAGAAAAATAAATTAAACGATAGTACTGGAAATATACTGTTGTACTATTACTGTTACAGCAGGATTGTCCACTGCTGAACACAGCCTCCCCTATTAAGGGGATATTTGCCATAATCCCCACGCTTGGCAGGCTTCCTGGGGATCGCAGTGTAAGTTATCATTTATTTTGAAGGCGCTGCTGTCCACCTTCCAGAATTTTCCGTTTGTCGCCTCTTACGGATGTTCGAAGAGAAGATATCGCGTAACTTCTCGAACGCTGCCCATCCGAGTAGGATTCTTCGGGCGACCTCTTGGTCAAAGTTGGACTTACCTTCTGTACTGATCTTCTTATTGTAGCATCTTTACAGCATCTTGCTTATTATGGTTATGACCACTTTTCCACCTGATGGTAAGTGATGATGAGTTTGAAGATGTTGTTCAGGCTTACCAAAATCACAGGCTCTCAGGACAGCTGCCGGAATAGTTAGGTTAGGTGCTTGGCGACACATTTTCTACAGGAAGGTGGTGGCAAGGCGGGCATTCGCTAAACGCCCTATCACCATGCTGCAACCGGGACCGACGGCTTAATTTACTTATTAAAAATTATAATATTAATTACGACGGTCACCTATCCCTAATCGGGGGAGGCATTTGTTTAGCAGTGAACGTCTTTCGGCTGATGATGATGATTAAAAATACGTACTTTATATCAAGTCTAGTTATTTTCTGCACCCTTTGTAACTATAACATTAATCCCATTCCTAGGGATAGTAATAGTTGCAATTCCGTTATGGTAAGTGATGATGAGGCCGAAGATGTTGTTCAGGCTAACCTAGAATTACTGGCTCACATGGACAACTGCCAAAACACACCGTTAGGTGCTTGGCGACAGATTTTCTACTATAGGGTGGTAGCTAGCCAGGCGGGCATTCGCAAAATACCTTACCACCGTGCTATAATGACTACCATCCTAAGACAACCGGAACGGACGCGACGCGCGTACCCTCCGAAGCACGGAAGCGCTAAGTATAGTAATGTCACCTGCGGTCTCCCATCCAAATCATGACCGAGGCGGACGTTACTTAGCTTTGCTGATCGGTTCAAAAGAATCTGTTTTAGAAACCTATAGGTATTTATCATATGTGAAGAGTGTGTGGATGGTCTCATAGAGATATAAAATACTATTGGATGGACCCTGTGAAGAACGATAATACCTACGTATAACACCAACATCCCCGAGAATTTCACTGTGTTTTTATACATATTAATCTTAAACATAATCCAATTATAAGCTACGAGGAAGTAATTCAAAGATATAACTTTGCCCAATTTTAATAAGTAATTATGATATTATATACGTTCATTAAAATATACAATAACTGATAAGTTGAAACGTAGTCATTGATTCACTAGACAAAATTATTTCAGTATTCTTTGGACCTTGAATGATGGGTGGTTCAAGCTAACATCATACATTGCGACCGACACTTATAATTTTATTTTTTAAGAAATGTTACAAGCAACGCCACCTAGTAAGAAGCTCAACAGTTAGGATAATGCAACTGCACCTTATTTTTAATAACTTCAATTCCGTGCCCGGATACCATGTACAGCCGAGTCTAACAAATAGTTCAAATAAATCTCGATAGATGGCGCTGTAGCAAAGACGACGAAAGTGAAAAGGTTCAGAGCTTATGGTTGCATTTGGTGTCACTAGATGGCGTAGAAAGTAAAATATGACTAGTAAAAACGAGTTATATTTTTACCAACCTGTAATTTACCAGCTTTTATTTCACAGTTATTTATTTAAACGGCTCAACTTTTAATATTGATGTTCATCATTTAGCTTTTGGTGATCTAAAATTGAATACCTACGAACTAATTGTCTGGTCAAGTAGAAATTCATTCGGCATAACACCTAATTACAAGTTATGTGTTTAATATGCTTATAATAATTATTCTTGTTTTAAATTATTTGTAATAACACTCAGTTATATGCCTGTATACATACAATTTATCAACTAATTATGAAATAATAAAAAATGTCTGGTTATTTTACCAAATTACAATAAAAGGAAAATTTTTAACCACGAGTGGTACATATACATACCTACCAACATTCAAAACACCTTCGATCACTAGGTCAGGAAAACCTATTAGGCATAAAAAAAACCATCCCTCTTTAGAGCTGGGACATACTGTACCTATTATAAAATTACGAGAGGAAAACATTTTTATTTTATTTTTTATAATGGGTGACAAACAAGCAGACGGCCCGCCTGATGGTAAACGTAACCGCTGCCTATGGACATCTGCAACACTAGCTGCGCTGCCGATGCGTTGCCTGCCCAGAGAGGAATTTGTAGATGCTCCTTTTAAAATGGTCCATGTCGTAGCTTCGCGGAAAGACCTCCGGAGGAAGGTCGTTCCACATCCCACAAGTACGCGGAAGAAAAGAGCGACAAAAGCGAACAGTGTGGGATGTCCATACTAGTTCCATAACTTTACTATGTTTAGTACTACAGTTCTAACCAGGGTTTGGGATAAAAAAGCTTATTCACTGTTACATATATATTGTTAAAATAGCTGATTATTGTTAACTTCTAATCGACTGTTATCTACAATAATAATATTAAGAGGAAAGATAATGTATTTTTGTATGCAACGAATAAACTTAAAACCTCTAGACCGATTTGTATGAAATTTAATATGGAAGTATTTTGAGACCCGGGGAAGGACTTGGGATACTTTTTAACCAACTGCGCAAAAGAGGTTAATGGTTTTGCGCGATAGCCGTCATGCGCGCCGGCGGAGCCGCAGCCGGAAAGTTAGTTGATATACAAATGGATAAGTACTAAGTCAATTGATTGAGAAACACTTTTAATTTGGTGGTAGCAGTCCCCCGTGTGGTGCCGGGTCAGAATTGCACCTCCCCATATCATCCCGAGGGTGTCGTAAGAGGCGACTAGGGGAAAAATACTGGAAGGTGGGCAGCTGTGCCTTCTAAAGAACTGCCATCTTACACTGCGATCCCCAAGCCGCCTGCCAAGCGTGGGGATTATGGCAAATACCCCCTTAATAGGGGAGGCTGTGTCCACCAGTGGACGATCCGGTTAATACAGTACAGAGTACTAGTACATTTCCATTGTTAAATAGTTATTCGTTATACAAGAGTGCAAGTTGCTTTTTGACCGCGTGTTCAATTTTGATGATCGAGTAAGCGAATGATTCAAAATTAGAATCCTAAGCGTTAGCGAGGGAATCAAAAGAGCACAAGGTGAAAAATCTTTGCACTCGAGTGCAACACGTAACTTTTCATTCCACCTCAGCGAGGAAATGATATCGTACTGTTTTAAATCCTTCTCGCATGATTGTTGAGGGAGAAAGCTCATTTGCGCATTATTAACAGTTTCAGTCAATTCTGTTGGCGTCAAACAAACTTCCTCGTCGCTGGAATCACTCATTTTAGTTTTTTCACTTGTTTTCAAGTTTCTTGTTTTTAATATAAGGTTTAACAATGACGTGAAAAAATGCCACGTAAAGAACCGCGTACAAAGCAAATTGAAAAAAGAACACCAAGAAGGTTCCGAGTTTGAGTTTTTAACAAATTAAAAGAAAGTTGTATGATATATTCGGCACCATAGAGGTAGCAGTAAATAGGTTTAATGTTTTTTTTAATTCACAAACTTAGTGCACACGATGTTCTAAATTCAATTTACTTTATCCTCTAGAGAATAAAAACGGCTTTTCTACTCAGATATTGAAGATTAAAAATACTTTTTCCGAGATGGTGGGATGAGAAATATATTTCCGTTTTTATAAAATATATTTATAGCTGATAGGTTAGCCCTTGACCACTATCTCACCTAATAGTAGGGGATGATATGGTTGAAGACGTTGTTCGGGCAAACCTAGAATTATTGGCTCTCAAGGACAGGTTCCGGAACACACTATGAGGTGCTTGCTTACAAATTTTCTACTTGAGAATGGTAAGTATCTAGCTACGTATCGGATACTCGCAAAATGCCACATGCCATATTGACTGCCATCGATGGCATAACCATATGATGATAACCAGAGCCGCGTGCCGTCCAAAGCACGTGCACGTTCAGTAGTAATGTCACCTATCCAAGCGCCGGACGTTGCTTAACTTTGCTGATCGGTTCAGAACGGCTCAGCAAACTACGCTACGAGCGATTCAAAATTTGATCTGCCATTATTATAATAATGTAAATACTGCTATTAATCATGTGCGAATCAAGTTCATCTGATGGCGAAATTAACGAAGATTATTAAACTTTGATTTTATTTTTTTCATTGCCGATAGGATATATAATAAGTAAGCCTTTGACCACAATCTCACCTGATGGTAAGTGATGATGTGGTCGAAGGTGTTAACAGGCTTAACATAGAATTGCTCTTAAGGACCGCTGCCGGAACACAGCGTTAGGTCGCTAGACTTTTTTTTTTTTTTTTTTTGACGCTGGGAAAAATGCTTTACGCATGCCCCCCCATCGGGGGATGGAGGGGGTATGTGGGACTCCCCGGTAGAAGACCGGTATACCCACTAAACAACCCAGCGGCATTCCGGCATCGTCTGTTTGGAGAAGGACTGGGAGACTGGCAGAGCCTTTACGTCCAGTCCCTCGCCGACGACCGCCCGCCTTTACAGCGGGGCCTGCACGCCCCTCCCGACAGGAGGGGCCCGGGAATGACCAGGAATGCTCGGCCATTCCCGCCCAACGGAGGTGGTAGGTCGCTAGCCTGGCGGGCATTCGCAAAAATGCCCTTCAACCATACGGTGGTTTTATATTTTTTTTATAATATCACTCATATTGTTGTAGCAAATCTATTTTTTTTTTTTTTGAGATCATTCGTCTAAACTCTAGGTAATATCACAGAAAAGAGAAAGCAATTTATATCTCTATGGGTAATATTATATCTTTTTGAGCGTTATTGAATGGGTATGATTGGAAATCCTGATTAAGGTTACTGTAACAGCCGCATCGTCCACTGCTGAACACAGCCTCCCCTATTAAGGGGGTACTTGCCATAATCCCCACGCTTGGCAGGCGTCTTGAGGATCGCAGTGTAAGTCAACAGTTCTTTAGAAGGCGCTGCTGCCCACCTTCCAGTATTTTCCCTTAGTCTCCTCTTACGACACCCACGGGATGATATGAGGAAGTGCAATTCTAACCCGGCACCTACGGAGCTAATTTAGGTTAATCAGTAGAAACTATAATATTTTATCCTTTTTAAAGGTTAATCGATTTTAAATGCAGGTATTTTCGATTTTATTATGCTTATCTATTTCTAATTAAGTTCATTTTCGTTTGGTACTTTTTAAGTGGAAATTGTAGTTTTTGTACTATATACTGAACTCTTAGCTATATATGTAGTATATATAGCTTAGAGTTAAAAGAGAGAAAACTACAATTTCCACTTTATTATATTAATCCTTGTAGTAATATAGATTGGCTAAAAGAGGAAACTTTATATACGTAGAATCAACAAGTTCCACAAATGCAGGAAAGATATTATTTTAAGAGAAGTAATGTGATTTTTAAGGGCTACTTGTTGCATGTGCGTTGGTTTTACGCTGGGAATCCATGACGATGAACTTCTAAAAGAAGTAGGCATGTATTGTACCCTACATCTACAATCGGAAGACAACCACCGTTGAAAAAAGGTCTCCAATTTTGGTGCAAATTTGGGGGAGATTTTCTGTAATCTCCAAGGTTGACAGGGGTCTTATCGCAGTATAAAATGGCAGATCTACAGAAGTCACTGCAGCCCACCATCTGTTATTATTCCTTCCTTCAACTCATAATTCTCATTAATTCATTAATAGTCTTGCCTTTCCCATTTCCCTGTTTTTGTGGGTTCCTCATTAGACTTAAAACCCTGACAAGTTTGGTGTTGACAGAGCATTTGATGTTTATCAAATGGTCTTATTTTTTTACTTAATAGATTAGCCTTTGACCACTATCTCACCTGATGGTAAGTGATGATGTGGTCGAAGATGTTGTTCAGGCTAAACTAGAATTTTTGGCTCTCAAGGACAGCTGCTGGAAGCGGAACACACTGTTAGGTGCTCGGCGACAGATTTTCTACTTGAGAGTAGAAGCTAGCCAGGAAGGCATTCGCCTGGTTAGCTGCCACCAGCTAACGACTCACACCCGGGACCGACGGCTTAACGTGCCCTCCGAAGCACGGAAGCGCTCTGTAGTATTATTGCCACTAGCGGTCACCCATCTAAGTCATGACCGCAGCGGACTTTGCTTAACTTTGCTGATCGGTTAAGATCAGCTAAGCAAACTTCGCCATTAGCGCTTCGAAATGGTGCAATCTAGTTTGGTGAAAGTAATTGTTAATCACTTTTGTCACTGTTAAAGATCAAACTAAAACTTACATTAACAGAAAAGTTGGTGCAAGCCGTATTGATGAATAGTTAAAAGTGTGACACTTTTTTTTTTTTTTTTTTTAGGGAGGACATAGATGCTGGCTACCGCCTGTGCGGTCGTCCAGATCCACCGGGTTTTGGGCGAGGGCCTGGCCCTACAATAGCCCGGGAGGGAGAAGTGCCGAAGGCACTTCTCCCGAGACGGGCGTAGAAGGCGAAAAGCGCTTTCTACCTCCGTCTCCTGCGGACGCCGAAAACGTACCGCTATTATAGGAGGGGTTGACAGCGAGCTCAAGGGCACCACTGTGGTTCGGACCTCGGCTTGTCTCGCTGTCGAGAGACATGGGGGGGATCGGAGCAAAATGCCTCTGTGCAACTGCAGTGTTGCACAATTGGGCCCTACTGAATAATACTCTTTGACTATTTGGAGAGCAATTTATCGTGACCTTGTTTTTGCCTCGAGCTCGCCTGCGAGCTCGGTGTTTGATTGTGTGACCTCTAATTACCTCACACCTGGGGATTTTACCTCGACGACTTGCGGATAACGCTAAAGCTGCCAATGTAATGACTGCGATGGGGTCATCCGGGTCGTCTAATACCTGCCGTGGTCGGCGACGGGGGGGTTTGAAAAATGGGATAGAAGAGGCGGTCGAGTAGTTCGATGCCTGGACAACCAATGGGTTTGAGTGGTGGGGCGCTCGATCAAAGTATCGGCGGGCGCAGTCCTTATTGAACTGCGCTAAAGAGGGAAGGTTTAGGTCGCAATGCAACTCGGTGTTCCGGATATACCACGGAGCGCCGGTTGCACTACGAAGAAAACGGTTTTGAATGACTTGAAGCTTATGGAGATGGGCCTCACTAGCATGACTAAACACTACTGATGCGTAAGTCATGATGGGGCGGATGCAGGCAGTGTAAAGTGTCTTCTTATTTCTAAGAGACATTTTACTCTCTTTGCGAATCAGGGGACCAAGGCGACCCATTACAAAGGCCGCTCTGTTACGGACGGTTGTTATATGATCGCTAAAGGTGAGATTCCGATCAAGGGTGACTCCGAGATATTTTGTTTTACTAACCCAGGGGATGGGTTGGTCGAACAAAGTTATAGGTTGCGGGTAACGGGGGCGGCCCTTCTCAGTAAAGTACATAGCTGCACTTTTAACTGGGTTGACCGCGATGCGCCATTTACGGAACCAGTCACCGATCTCGGTGATGGCCCGTTGGAGGGCGGGAATGGACTTTCTATTGATATGCCACCCAGTGGTATAAATAGCGGTATCATCCGCGTATTGGGCTAATAGGACGTTAGGCTGAGAGCGTGGGATGTCGCTGGTATACAGCGCGAAAAGAATGGGTGATAGCACGGAGCCCTGAGGGACTCCGGCTCTGACTGGGTGGGGGGAGGAGAGGGTGCCTTCCACGCGATAGCGAAAGCTTCTGGCTTTAAGGAAGTCTTGTAGGATGAGCACAAGACGTTCTGGCACGCCAAATTGGTATAGCTTGTAAATCAAGCCATTGTGCCAGACTTTGTCAAAAGCTTTCGCTACGTCGAGGAAGACTGCTAGCGTTGTCTGGGGTTTGGGGTACTTGTTAAAGCCCTCAATGATGTGCTCCGTGAGGCGGTGCACCTGTTGGACGCATGAGTGTCCGGGTCTGAAGCCAAACTGCTCATCTGGGATAAGGTGGTGTTCCTTAGCATGGGACTGGAGACGGTTTGCAAGTAACCGCTCGTAAAGTTTGCCTAAGGCACTGAGGAGGCTGATGGGGCGGTAACTGGTGGGGTCAGATGAGCTTTTGCCTGGTTTGTGAATGCCAATGACATTTGCACATTTCCAGGTGTCTGGGAATAAGCAGTGGCTCATAGCAGCATTGAAGATGCTGACTAGGAGATGGATGAGAGGAGGAGAGAGGGTTTTAAGAACCCTGTTGGAGATGCCATCGGCACCGGGGGATTTGCGCGGTCGGAGGGCCTTGATCAGTCTCGCCACCTCAGCGTAAGTCGCTAAGGTGATTGGTGGGAGTTCAGAGGTGACCACAGAGCTTTTACGTTCGACTTCAGCATCCACCGAATCGAGGTGAGCTTGGTCAACGTGATCTACGTTAGGGGAACACTGAGCCTCTAGGCTATCAGCTAGGCACTCAGCTTTGTCTTCGTCAAAGAACGCTGGGACTAGTGGGACTGGTCTGTATAAGGGAGGCATGTCGTTGTAGTTACTTCCTTTCATACCTCGCGCCAAGTCCCAATAAGCCTGGTGGCTTGGCACGAGGTTTGAAAGTTTGTCACCCCATTGTTGATCACGCAACTCAGACATGCGACTTTGAACCATGCGTTCAAAGTGGCGTTTCTTAGTTTTGTTCTCTTTACTGGGGTAAGAGTCGTAATGTCGGGTCACTGCTTTACTTTCCGTCACTAATCGTCTCACATCCGCTGGAATGACAAGGCGCCGGTCGTCCGGCACCATGACCTCCTTTGCGGATGCATCTACTACGGTGGAGAGGTGATTAGTGAACGAATCGATCGCAAGGGTTACGTCATCTTTAGTCAGGATGTCGTCAGGGATCTTGTCAAGGTCCGGTGAACTGATAGCTTTTAGGGCAACGCCTAATTGCTTCCAGTTCACTATCGTCTTAGTGGGGCGGGGGAGGTCTGTTGTTGGGTCGGGACCTAGTCGCAGTATAATGGGTCGGTGGTCAGAGTGAAGCTCGTGAACCACTTCTATGGAGCGTAACTGGAGTGTTACGCCTCTGAGTAGTGCCATGTCAAGCAAGTCAGGTCGAAAGTCTTCCGTATGAGGGTAGTGAGTGGGCTCAGTGGGCGCAATTATGTCAAAATTAAGTTCTGCGACTAGTTTTTCAAGTGCAATGCCTCTGGGATTGTTGACGTTACAATTCCATAGGATGTGCTTACTATTGAAGTCGCCAATCAGAAGGACGGCGCTTCCTAATGAGAACAATGCTTCTAAGTCAGCTCGGACGATCGGCTTTTGACAAGCTTGGTAACAGGACGCTATGACTATAGGTTGATGACCAGTCATAGCTAGGAGGCAACAAGATGCTTCCATATTAACAAGAGTCGGGGTAGGTAGGGGGATGCAGTGCAGGGACCTTTTGTAATAGATAAGAGTGCCTCCCCCACGGGAGTTCACTCTATCATCACGTACCGTTCTGTAATTGGCAAACCTAGGGTTCGCCTTCCCCGGTTTTAGAAGGGTCTCCTGCACGCATATAATGTCGATAAGGTGGGTGCAACAAAAGTCGTGGACAAGGTCACGTTGTCTAAAGAAACCGTTAGCGTTGAATGACGCTAACGAAACTGAGCGCGGTTTCGTACGTGCGGTTGTACTACCCATAGTGGTTGTACTGGGGAGGGGCCTGGGGAACGAAGCGCTTAAGGGCGCTAAGTAAATTCGCGTGTTCCAATGTATATTGGATCACGTCCGCTGGGGATTGAGCGAAGTGCATCTTGTGCGATAGCTCGCGGACTTCGTTGATGTCAATAGACATCGCCAGGTCGCTGACTAGTTTGATGTCCTCTTGAAGAGAGGCATCCATCAGCGGCATGGGTGGGGCTTGTGGCCGAGGAATGGCGCGGGGAGGAGGGGCGCGAACGGAGTTGGCAACGGGTGCCGGGAGCGCGGGGCGAGCCGGGGCCGGTGCGCGGGCAGGGGCCGGGGCGCGGGCGGGAGCGGGTGCGGGCGCGCGGGCCGGGGCGCGGGCGGGAGTGATGGTCTTTACCATACTGGGTGGTTTAGACCATGCGTTACGGGCGGGGAGCGGCGCGGGTATTACCTGTGAAGCAGGTATTACCGACAGCTTAGGGCTGACCCGTTGGTAACGGTCATGTGAGGGACGGGTCGGCCTATGCCTTGCCACCCTGTGGTTTATGCGTGGTGCTTTTGGGCAGCCGCGGTAATTCGCGGTATGTCCTTGAGCACCGCATAGAACGCAGCTGGGTGGGTCCGGCGAGTCCCGAGTGCGAGTGCACGCCGCTGTCGCGTGATCGCCTAGGCACTTGACGCACCTAGCGCGAGCGAAACAGAAGCGGGAGGCGTGACCGTACAATTGGCAGTTGTGACACTGCGAGGGACTTCCATTTTTAAATGGGGCTTGTACGTCTAACCCAGAGAGGCCGCAGACCTTTTTTAAATTAAAAATGGCCTTGCCCTCTGGTGTACGGTCTAGTACTACGAGTACTAGGTCATATGGACTGCGGTCCTTCCCGCTGTACATGCGGTGAACCGCATGCACTGGGAAGTCTTGTGCTTTAAGGTCGTCACATACCGCATCGGTATGTATCTCCTTAGGCACACCGCGAATCACAACGCGAAGGACTTTCTCCTCTTCGAGCGCATAAGTGTGAAAACTTATGCTCTCTTTACGGAGGAGCTTTGTTAGCGCTCTGTGGTCGCTACTAGTGGGCACTTGGACTTTAATGCCCTGCTGCGTGGAGCGGGCATT
Organism: Plagodis dolabraria; assembly: GCA_963854805.1. NCBI lineage: Eukaryota > Metazoa > Arthropoda > Insecta > Lepidoptera > Geometridae > Plagodis > Plagodis dolabraria. The sequence goes on from OY978440.1 coordinate 5,312,366, forward strand.
AGTATAATGGATCCCACGATCCGAAACTAAGCGGGACAGCATGTCCCATTTGCTTTTGTCCTGAATGAACAAAGGCGGAGGCGGTTTCTCGCGACGTGCGCTCGTGTCCTGAGGGGACGCGGCGGTTGAAACCGGAGCGGAGGGAGGAGACGCGGGGCGCGGGGCGGGGGTCGGTTTTTTGCCGGAGGCGGGGGCCTTTGCGGGTGCCTTGGCGGGAGGGGCGGAAGTGACGCAACTAGCGGCTTTGGGCGCGCGCTTGCGTTTGCGATCTACGACGGTGTAACCGTCGTTATCGGAATCAGAGTCCGTGCGTGAGGCGCCGGCCTGATCTACCTCCATGTCCGTTTCGGATTCCGAAACGGTCTCGACAATGGCGAAGGAGGGACGGGTACTCGCTGACCTCCCGATCGGTGAGCGAGAGCGAGACCGTTCACGGGGAGGGGCTGCCACCGTGCGTCTATTGTCGGGCCCGGGAGCGGGCGAAGTAGGGCTATCCTCTGAATAGGATCGGGTCAAGGGAGGAACGCTGGCCTCCGGGTTTGAAGTCCCGGAGGGAGCGATGAGAGTGTCCGTGAGGCGGGCATTCTCTTCCTCTTCAAGCAGTTGCATATGTGCAACGTATAGATCGGGGTGGCGGAGGGCGAAGGTCTGAAGGACCTGCACCTCACCGTTAGAGGGACGGGACTGCATCCTGAGGGGAATACTCAGGACGCCCTATCAAGGGTTTGAATTCCCTCACACACCTTGTGAGCTCACTGTGTGAGAGGGAGTGTGTACCTAGGGTGTGCCCTAGTTGTGTACCCTCTCCGAGCTTTTTTCTCGGCGGAGAGGGGTGCTCCTAAGCGCTACTCCGGGGTTGACTAGGGGCGACCCCAAGGCCAGTAATCCCGGAGCCCAGCTTGCTTCGGCTGACCCGTGAAGCGGGAAAGGCCACGGTGCAAGGTTAAACCAAAACAACAACAGTGGCCGTTGTCACCGTAGGGTGTCACACTGCGACCGCAGCAAATGGCGGATTTGATCGTTCAGACGGGTTTGACTGACGCTACCCCACGCCTGAACGACGTCGCTTAACAGCACAAAGTGTGTTGTTACGCGACTGTTACTATGTTGTGTCGGGTAGTAAAGTGGTGAAATGCGCACCGAAAAGTGCGGTCAAAACAAGACCACCAGCCCGATATGATGTTGTTCGTCCGAAACAAGGGACTTGGGTAGGTGGTAATGCCTGACGTCTTAGAGCGCCTCTGCGCGCCGGCACGGCGAGCTCGTAGCTCACGTTGCACGGCGGTCGGTGGCTGCTCAGCTTCTGCACAGAAAACAAAACTTCGTCAGGACTGCGTATTCCAAGGCACTGGTCTGCAACTAGCGTCGGAACGATGACCCGAGTGAGACGGCAATAGTGCGGGGACTATTGCGGTCTCACTGGGAGATACTGGCGGAGCTGTAGACAGGTGTGCACGGCGTGGCGGCACAGGTCGGAATGATCGTCGTCCTCGTCGTCCGTCGTCCTCGAAGTGTGACACCTACACATGATACAATTTCACTAACAATCTGCTGTTGCAATTTGCTGTTAAGAGCAGGCAGTCAAAAATAATTCCCACGCTAGCTCCGCCCATGCGGCGCAACGATCCCCGCTGCACCGAACGAGGCGATGTGCAGCAGCGGCGCACGCGTCTCGCTTATAAACATATTTGTATACTTGATATTAGATTCGCGAACACAGATACCATTGAGACGATTTCAACTTTTTTTATAATCTTATTCACGTGACGAATATCGATATATAAAGTAACTTTGTATATACTGCAATTGTTGTTGTGTCGCAGTCTCCGTGTTTATAGAAAAAAACATACTGCACCAAACCAACATAAGTGAGACAAGGGTCGGAATATGATGGTGGTACATAACAGCCCAAACGGCACGATATATATTGATAAATGGGGTGTTTTTAAATTCTCCGTAGTAACGAAAGTAATGTTACTTGGCATCCGCGTGGACGATAATTTATGAATGAATCAACATTGTTCTCAGTATCTTGGAATGTGATCAGATTACATGTTACACATCATTAGAATAAAGTAAAATACCATCAAATTGAATGAGCAAAATATTATATTATATTCGGTGAATATGGGTACAATTGACCTGAAATAAATGGATTTGATTTGATTTGATTAAATGTTAGTTGTGGGCAATATATTTTACCACGACTCGTCATACAAATATGAATTATAATTTTTCATAACTGTGCTACTGTACACGTTCCCATAATAATATAATGCAGGTTGTTTTTTTGTTGCTATCATATAATTTTTGACTATTAATTACTTATGTTGAAAATATGTTCGTAATTCGTATACATCCTATTTCGTTTAATTTTTCAGTTACAGTGGTAAACAGAAAGGTGTTATTTTACTACCACTCTGCTTTCATATACCAACTATGGTAAAAATTAGACCAACCAGATATATATCTAGCCACTTCTAAACAGCAGGATAAGATTTTTTTTTACCAAACTTGCAGAAGAGTCTACATACGCAATTGTAAGGGCCTTAAACTTTGGGATATTTTATGAAAAAAGCACACAGCTGCAGAAACATTGTAGGGAACGTGTTATACAGGCTTTTTTAATGAAACATGGCAGACAAGTGAGAGGTACTGGAACAGGTGACTAAATTAGACTTTAAAATAAAAATAGTGGATTCTTAGATTGTTAGTAAGTGGTATAGTCTACAGAGGTTATCGACAAATTAAGTTAAGATGTATATATATTAACAAAAATCATTTATAAAATAAAAAATATATTGTTTTCAATTTATACAGTTTTAATGATATGCAAAAGTGTGCGTGAGAAATAACGAGTATCGGAAACGGAAAGTCAAGTTTTTTTTCAAGTTTGCAGTCCCCGTGACCACGATCACTGCAAAGTGTTTGAAACGTCAGGACAAAAATAATGATAAATATACGAGATTTAAACCGTTTAATGTTGTTTAATTACTATTTGTAACAATCGCGAAAACCTAAGACAACATTAAGTTAAGAGCCCTTATTCCAGCAAAGCCATTTTACAGCCCTTTTCTTAAGGCTGGTGCGGCTAAAGTATAAAAGTTTTTGTTTTTTAAATGATGCAGGAAGAAAGTTTATTGTTTTTGTAATTGAGTGCATTAGCCAAAACAATCTCTCGGTATGATGTCACTACCCTTCTATATTTCTAAATATGATTACAAGCACTATCGCGTGCTAAGCGAAATCATATCAAACAAATTATTGGAGTACAAAATTTTATGCCCAAGGCGGGAATCGAACGCGCTATCGGAGGACGCGGAAAATATAGAAGGGTAGCAACATCATACCGAGAGTTAAGTGTTTGAAAAAACACTTCTTTCGATCAGATGAAGTCTAGTAGTCTGGTTGATGGCCGCGCACCGTCCCCTATGATGGTTAAAGTAATACAATTGGAGCACAAAGTTTCGGCAGAAATGCCAATGTCCAGGTGGCTGAGATGGTGTTAAACATCCGACGCGATATCGGAGGACGCGGGTTCGATTCCCGCCTTGGGCATAAAATTTTGTACTCCAATAATTTGTTTGATATGTATCTATCTATCTAAAGCCGTTCCGCCAACAGGGCAGTTATACAAATATAATGAACCAAGGTATGCATGCACAAAGCAGGTATACAAACTACAAAACTAAGTTATTTGCCTATATGTATACAATTATGGTTAGAAGGACATAATCAAATATAGAATACAAAAATAAAAAAAAAATATATACCTACATAGTAGTCCATTTAAATGTTACAATTTAAGGACCGAATATTGCAATTCCTAGAGGGCGCAATTTTACTTTTGAGACAAATCTAAATTTTGTGGGGTCGCCACCCTTGTGCCCCGGCCACCATCTTGATAAAAGGGGTGAAAACACTTATTTCGCGATATCTCGGAAACGATGTGTCCTACAAAAAATTCCACTGCACATAATTTGTAGCAAATTATTTTTCTACAAATATGTTATTATAACGTTTTGCCCTAAATTAAAAATTTAAGAAGTTATAAGCAAAAAAGTGAGAAAATTTTCATATTTTTTTCTTGCTCTATAACTTTTTTTTCTTATTTTACAAAATAATACCTCAGACCAACATTTTTGATTATCTTTTGAGGATTTTTTTATTTTATTTTAATTCATTTAACACACTGTTACAGCGCTCCAAAGTTGACCAGGTTCGTCAATGCTCATGAGAATCCGGTCAAAAAGAAATGTTTAACTTATTATATTTTTTATTGTAAATATATTCTTAAAAAAAATTGTTGAATTCGTACAACTTTACTTCTTCATTCCTGTTTTCCTTACCATAGAACTTACTAAATTTAACTTACGGTAGGATAAGCAGGTAGAAAAGGTCTGAGTAACCGTTTGGGTTCAAAGGAACATCTGCCTGCTACGACTATTATTATTATACGTAGGCTTAGCTGTTTCTTCTATCTCATTTTATTCTCTTAGTTGTGCTACATTTTTTGCAACGTGTAAACGTATTGAAAATTGTGGATATTATTTTCAGTTTTATCAATAAACCTGCGAGTTTCGTAAAAAAATCCTGAGCAGATCATCTACGAGATTGTTCTAGGGTATTTTTTTTGTAAAATGTATAAAAAAGTTATAGAACAAAAAAATTATTATTGCTTATAACTTCTTTAATATTTAATTTAGGGCAAAAAGTTATATAAATATGTTTGTGGGCAACACAATTTGCTACAAAGTATGTTCTTACAATTTTTTTATAAAACGCATAGTTTCTGAGATATTGCAAAATACGTGTTTTCACCCCTTTTTCCAAGATGGCGGCCGGGGGACAAGGGTGGCGACCACACAAACTTGAGGTTAAGCTTCTTCAGACCCCCACATATAAAAAGATGTCCCAAAAATAAATTGCGTGCTCTAAAAATGCAAAGCTCATGTAACTTTTTAATGGACTATAGTTATAGTTAGTCAATGAGTAGATACCTCAAGGTTTATTATTAGGTTCATTTAAGTCTACTTTGTTTGTAAACAGTAAAAATGAGAAATGAATTTACAAAGTTACATAACATTCCACATTATTTATCAAAAATAAATAACACTGCAAAAAGGATCAAAATGTTTTATTCTATGCGACATCGTCGTTGACCGCTCGATCCTTGCTAACGGTGTCACAGATTACTTAATAGTTACTACGTAACTATTGACGGTGTGCCCGTGTGCGCCGTGCTTCAATAAATGCCTAAACTTGACCGATCGCGCAAAGCGTAAAGGCTCTTAAGTCTTCTTTTTATGGCGGGAGGAAGTACTGAAGGATTTGCACTTTGATGTTGCAAGTCACCCTCGACAGCCTCCTCTTGATTTTTTTTTTCTAGAAGTATCCGCAAATTCTTGATCCCGATCATTCTTTTCTTTGGGTGGCGGGGATCGACCAGCTCAGGAAGAAGGCAGTCCATATAGAATGTGACAAGTTTTGTCTCCATTTTTTTCCCTCCAAAATTCTTCATCTTTTTGTAGAATTTCTATTTTTAATTTTTTGTCTCCATACTACACGGCAAATAAGCATTTAGTTTTGCTCGATTTTATTTATAATATGTGGTAACAGATATTTATGACTAAAATTAACGTATTTAAATAAAAAAATAAAAAGTTACTACAAACTAATCCAATATTCCGCTACCATTAGGCAGTGTTCCCAAAACGCTGGCCGCATTGCCACGTTGTATGGCAATGCTTATCCTTTGTCCAAAGTATATGCCAGCATTTTGGTCACAAGTAGCGTCGACCAGACGTTTTGAGACGTCTTTGAATAATAGTTTGGCGCTCAGTCCCCACGGTCCCAGCGTTTCGACCCCAAAAGGCACAAACATGTAACAACTACTGAGATTACTATATTTGCGCCTTTTGAGGCCTTCTGCTAGTTCAACCGCCGCACCGGCCACTTTTTGGGTAGCAGGAATATGAGAAGGTGCTAAGGTATCGACACAGGTAGCGTCCCATACCAGAGGCCTTCCCATCCTCCACGGAACCAAAGTCATGCCGTCCGGCCTTTTACCATCGCCACGTACAAGGCCTAAGCATTTAGTTATATTACAAATGTGCATTTAGCCTTCAGTTTGATAATATCAATCAAATTTTTGATTGATATATATACCTGCAAAATACATTTTACAGACAATCCGTTACCTGAAGCCTTCAGAAAAGCAACTGTACATTTCTGTTTGTCCGACAATCAATTTCGCACAATTTGTTAGAATGTGTAGATAGAATTTGTTAAAAGGTAGAAGTAAGGATAAATGTCGGGAGAGCAGTCGAATGACACCTGTCAAAAATCCAAAATGGCGATTTCAAGACGGCCACCATACAAACTGCTCCGCCCCTGCTGAAGCTCGGCCTTCAGAAAGGGGGTGTTGTGAATATGAATAAATGAATTTAAATACATAAATTCAGATAATTTTCACGTCAGATTTTTTGCACGTCAAGAGTAAAACATCGCTCTTTACCATCTATCTAATACCCTAACTAATAACCGAAAAGGGGGCAAAGGCGAGTATAATACATATCAACGATGGCATACGCAAAGGCATATTGCTTCAGATAGGCCGGCCATAAAATTTAAGTCTTACTCCGCACAATTATGTCAATGAGTTGTCTTTTGTGAAGGTACTCAGAAAAAATATATTGTTTATACCGACCCTACAGAGGTGTGACAAGTGCAGGGCGATAATAATGTAAAGTTTTTTTTTTCAGTGTAAAAAGCATGATAGCTCGGTGGCTGTGGCTATGGACTGCCGCGCAGCAGGTTCGAATCCCGCCGCTGGCTTGTGCTTCACCGCATGGTGGAAGGGCATTTTAGCGAATGCCCGCCTGGCTAGCGACCACCCTCAAGTGGAAAATCTGTCGCCAAGCACCTAGCGGTGTGTTCCGGCAGCTGTCCTTGAGAGCCAGTAATTCTAGGTTAAGCCTGTTAACACCTTCGACCACATCATCACTTACCATCAGGTGAGATTGTGGTTAAAGGCTTACCTATCAGCAATAAAAAAAAAATGTATATATACATTTATACGTTTTTGTTATTTAAGTTTACCTGCTGCTCTGCTATGGATAGGTCAAAATATTTTTTTGCCTAATATAGGTATTATAATATTTAAATAATATATTTCATTTACGAAATTTCCTGTGAATAAAATGTGCAAATTTAGTAATACTTTATTCAAAGATTACTCACTTATTTTCATATAGTGGAAGAACACAGTCTAAATTTATTATATGAGATGGCGACTCCGACAGTTCTCCCTGTTCCGAGTGATCTCGGACTTTGACTGATTTATTATTTTTTTTCCTGAGAAAGAAGGTGCATTTTATGAGCACAGTCTATTTTATTATATATATGTACAGAATCTATTTATTTTTGTATAAATCGTTACTTATATGTACATGTCTAAGTGATAAAATGTATATTTAAAAGTACCTATGCAGGTGACTTTGTAGATAATCTCTTGAATATATACCTACTTGCCTGATTCTGAATATTCTTTCATTGATATAAATCTACATTTAGTCTTGAGGGACATGAACAATGTTCGATGTTTCATTGCGATATACCCACCAAACCAAATGCTTTGATTTGCTACGCTTGTGTTATTATTATTTAGCAACACTCAACTCCATTTACGGTTGAACGGCAGCTGTACTTTAGAGCCAGATAATTTTAGTTATCACCTGTTTGGTACCTTCTACCACATCACTTACCATCAGGTGAGACCATAACTATACATTACCAGATATTATTATAGTATCCAACTAATCGTACTTAGATTAGTACGACATTTAGTTAATTTATAGCTCCATTACAGTACTATAGGAACCTAGTAGGTATAGAATCTCTTAGTTCGATAGAGATAATATGTTTCATGAATAGAATAAACACCGAAACACAAACGAATATTAAATTTGCATAGGTAAAAATAAACTGAAATATTATACGCTCTCTCATAATTCTTGCAAAGTCTTTGTATCGACTCTTCTGCTTCGTTTTTTATTTTTTAGTTATCTTTATTTCCCATATTGATTGATATACCTACCAAGATACGTATTTATACTGCACAGCACAGGTGTATATTTATATACACCTGTGCTGTGCAGTATATATTTATGTGCATAGCGCGCGAGCGATAGGTCCACGTCCAACGGCGCACAGCGCGGCACTGAAGGACAGCTCTTACGCATTGATTTTATTTCGTAATCCTAAGCTAATAAGGTTGAATATCGAATCTTCCGATTGACCGTAATCCTGCACAGAACTAAAGGTCGTAAGTCTAAAACACTATTTAATTTATTATGACAATACTAATTATTCTAGGTAAATTTTACTTATACAAATTTTACTTATATAGTTTATATTACTTATAAACTACATTTCCTTTCTATGTGTGTTTATTATTAATATGTAACTGATGTAGTTTCCAAGAAAACTCCAATAATTTAAACAAAAGGCTTCATTTTGAAAAATTAAAACTATCAAGTAAATTTCTTTCAAATGTGTTTCTGACTGTACAACTGATAGAAAAAGGTTTGAAATATCAAATATTTAAGTTTTCGTGTTGATTGCATATTTCAGTTGCTTAAAAAAACTAGTCGAATGAGAGTATTTTTTCCGCAGCCTCGTCTTAACAAGCAAATCGTATCGTTAGTATGCGTGTTGTGGCTCTCTTCCAACAAGCAAGTACTGTCCGTCTTAGCAATCTACAGATTGTTACATGAAATTGTAGCCGCATCATAACGTGAATAGTGCGGTTTTAGGCAATCTGGGCTTAACCACAATCGTGCCGTCGTTCGGGGTGGTGTCGCTGTGACATGTAATGTCATGCTGTGAATGAATAGACGCCCAATTGAATAATACTGAAAAATCTATTATGGATGACAATTTTAGAAGTTGAGGACTTGTCACAATTGCAAGATAACTTTTATTACTTTGATACAAAAATGCGAGTAGATGTGTACGGGCTGTGGCGAAAAACTTGAAATCAAATTCTGAATCACAGCCACTAAGTGAGTACTTCCAACCTCGACTCTAGCATGTTGCGACAGCAGATTGTTAGTAAAATTGTAGCAAGTGTAGAAAGCTTGACACTGTTTTTTTATTCTGTGGCAACGTATACACATAAATACAGAATGTAATTATATTTTCTATCAGCTACCATAAAAGGTCGTCCGTGGTTCGTCGTACGTCGACTGTCGTCCGTCGTCCGTCGTCCGTTGTTCGTCGTCCGTCGTCGTTTGTCGTTTAACTCAAAAACTACTAGTCATTGCAGATCTCACTCAAATTTAAGTGGGATCACGTGATAAGCATCAGCTTTTGAATATAGAAAAAATAACATCAAAATCGGTACACCTTGTACAGAGTCATAAAGTAACAAATGCTTGTTACTTTATGACACTTAGAATTTTTTCACTGTACATTCTAAGCATATGGTCAACACAAAAAAAAAATCCTGATTGAGATCCTCTTTATTTTGAAATCGATCAAAAATATGGCAACCTGTGTATTCTAGTCTATAGTTCCCCAACGTCAAAGCTTTAAAAAATTTGCAGAAAAAAAGTAAAACGTTAGCTGTCATGTACGGCGTTTGACAAAACCCTGTTGCAATTTTTTTACAAACAGTGATGAAGCCTAAAAGATCTTTTGACAGGATGGAAATTGGACGTTAGTTTTAGGTGTTCATTTTGGACCTCTGTTTTGAATATTTTCTCTAGCGTGTTTCCATAAGTCTGGTCGTAAAATATAGTTACATTAAATTTAAAAGAAGTAAGTCTTACACCATTAGGTGCCGATTTATAGGAGGAGCATTGATGTCATCGTAAAGAGACCCTAAACCTACTCCCTGGATTGCAAGTCCCACCTGTAACTTGGGCCTCTTCCCCTGCAACACTATGGACATGGCACCCGCATGGTTAATCCATGGAATGCTAAGTAATTCATCTCAGTATAATATCCCCTAAACTATTGTTTAGGGTAATAGTTTTCTCGCAAAAGTTCGAACGCGTTGATATATTAATTTCATCAGAACTGTTTTTTTTAGTCGATAGCTTGGCCTTTGACCACTATCTCACCTGAGGGTAAGTGATTTTATGCTCCAAGACTTTGTTCGGGCTAACCGAGAGCTACTGGCTCTCAAGGGCGGCTGCTAGACCACACCTTTAGGTGCTTAGCGACAGATTTTCTACTTACTTGATAACTGCCGTCCTATAGACAACAACCAGGACCGACGGTTTAACGTGCCCTCGAAAAGCACGGAAGCATTCTGTAGCCACTAGCGGTCACTGCTGTTCGAAGAACGGCTAAGCAAACATCGATACGATCGCTTCAAAAACATGACCTCATTAACAACACACTCGCGCTGGTGAAAAATGTAACTCAAAGCTATTATATTATTATCGCTCAATCAGGCTGTAGAACAAGTGTCTGAAGCGGACTGAAACGTGTTCCGAATTTAGTTAAGATGTATGAGACTGTGTATAGCTACCTCTAATTTCCCCGTGATTATGGCAAACTGCTCGTCAGTTAGGGTGGCTGTATTCAGCAGTAAATAATTCGCCTGATATAGTACAGTTCGCTACAATAGTGTTTTTTTAATTATTGATCGAAAAAGTTACGTAAATATGTCACTTATGGTTAAAGAAATACATTTCTTATAAATTTCTAAGTGTTCCTATAATAATTTTGCCAATGCCTCAAATCTAGCTTAAAGCAATACTATTTTACCAGTGAAAGGTCTCTTTGGCAAGTCCGTCGTGGTGTTTGCGTAAACTGTGTTTTAGCGTTAAGTGTAGCATGAGATATTACTGGGTGAACGAGACCTTAGAGTGACCAGCGTAACACAGTCGCAGGCACGACACTACCCCGTACGTGTGCGATCGAGCGACGTTGACCTGGAGCCGGCGCGTTTATGCCTTAGGGTCGGTATTGGGTACCGTCAAATTTCTTATGCAAAATAAGTATATTCTGACTATTTTCAATGGGTTATGTATTTCATACACCTCACTAGATAGGGTGAGCGTTTTTTTAAATGTTCATTGGCGTAATTCTCTTGGAATAATATTAAAAAAAAACTAATTAATAACATATAATAAAAAAAACTCAACTATTAAGTAGCGTCAAATCTAAGTTTGATTTGTTATAATTGGTTTATAAAGATATAAGTAGGTATAGGTATATAAAAGAAAGAAAACAAGCGAAATGCATGAGATCCCTTACTTAAACATTTCAATTATATAGAAAAGTTTTATAAAAATATTCAGTTCCGTACCTCATACTAAAAATGGACACATGAGTAAACTCGTGTAAAGAAAGTATTTTTTATCAGTTTACAATCTAGCCAGCACAAATAAGCGAGTAAGCTCCTTGAATTTCAGGTGCATCTAAACGCTCCCGGGGCGCGTTCCTGCAAATATTGGTCGAGCTAGATTTACTCCAAGTTAACATAGTTATATTATGTTACTTATCCTTGGCTTAGCTTGTACAAAATCAGATAATCAGATCATGTAGAATCTGTCACATTTGACAGCTAGACAAGATTTGGCCAATTCAAAAGGTAGTAAAAATTTGGTCAGGCAGAGCAAAATTTGCACTGACAAGTCAGCCGGTACGGGTATGATCAAATCTTGTCAGGATCAAATCAAGTTCGATTAGAGTGCTGGAACGGCGTGTATCCGCGTTTAGACCAAAATATGTCACACACCGCGCGGCCCGCGCACCACCTGCGCTGTCCGTCGCACTCACATATAGATGCGAGTGATTGTACGAGCACGCATACTTGATATATGTTCTAAGTACAGTGCCGTTCTGAACGAGAATGTGATATTGCCATTTAATGGACAGGCCAAGTTTTATCACGTAATAGAATACGAACAGTACCGACGCATGTTTCATTTTGAAGCGCTCGTAGCCAAGTTTGCTTAGCCATTCTGAATCAATCAGCAAAGTTAAGCAACATCCGCCTCGGTCATGACTTGGATGGGTGACCGCTGGTGACATTACTACTGAGCGCTTTCGTGCTTCGGAGGGCACGTTAAGCCGTCGGTCCCGGTTGTTGTCTTAGGATAGCAGTCGTTACAGCATGGTGGTAGGGCACTTTGCGAATGCCCGACTCGCTAGCTACCACCCTCAAGTTGAAAATCTGTCGCCAAGCACCTAACGGTGTGTTCCGGCAGCTGTCCTTGAGAGCCAGTAACTCTAGGTTAGCCTGAACAACATCCTCGACCACATCATCACTTACCATCAGGTGAGATAGTGGTCAAAGGCTAACCTATCAGGCATAGAAAAAAATTAAAAAAAAAATAAACAAAAATCCATCCATATTAACTATCTAACTTTGAATGGAATATTCTCTGCGGTTCAAAATTGGAAAAGACTAATACCCACACTGCAAACATTCCGTTCAAATTGAAATTCACGAATGAACTCGAACGTTCTGTTTACGTACAAACAAATTTAATCAGCATGAAAACGTGTAATTTGCAGCGTCCACGTCGAAGCTAAGTCTTCTTTTGATGAATTTTCGATGAGGCTATTGAAAACCCTGATTAGGAATACATGTACAGAGTTAATCAATACATGCAGCCACTAAATTCCTAAAACACTGGTTTGTGAGAAACCATAGTTTATATTTTTGTGCTAAAAACGTTAAAACTGAAATTTCTAAGACTTACAAAACCTTTGTAGACATTTAAAAGCTTTTAAACACTTATATAACCACTCTTTGTGGCGTTCAACGGGGGAGGCGTATGATCAACAGTGGAAGTATTCCGGCTTATGATGATGATGATTTCATCATATGATAATATACTTAGCTGCATTTTTCATTAATTCGTATATTCATTGCATATTCATCCTCCGGCAGAAATTTTGAGGACGCCAACTTATTAAGTTAAGCAGTCAACTGCACTTTTATTATATGTTCAAGGTAGGTACTTTTTGAAACAGCTGAATGAACGAAGATACTTTGGTAAGTTAAAGGTTGGTAAGCGACGGACAATACTAGAATTAGAAGAACTAGACTAGAATACCACCCCCCCTCTTCCCGTGAATGTGGTGTTGTGTCATAAAAAGCGGCAAATATAAAAAAAAACCCGGAAGATGGGTGCCAAGGCGGCGGTCAAGCGTGGTGCAATAATATGCATTATTGCACCATATTTAAAAACAATATTCAATCTTTGTATTGATAAAGGAAACTTCCCCGACTTAATGAAACAAAGTAAAATCACTCCAATTCTGAAGTCGGGGGCTACATCTGACCCTTGCAATTACAGACCTATTTCTATCTTACCTGTTCTGAGTAAAGTATTCGAAAAAATTATGCTCAAACAACTTCTATCCCATTTTAATGAGCATAATATATTGAATGAGAATCAGTTTGGTTTCACAAAGAGCAGATCCACAACAGATGCAGGTGCTCAATTGATGTCACATATACTTGAAGCCTGGGAGAGTTCACAGGATGCTATTGCCGTATTCTGTGACCTTTCTAAGGCATTTGACTGTGTAGAGCACCGCACTCTGATTCGAAAACTTTCACATTATGGTATTCGTGGAAAAGCTCTGGATCTTATAAAGTCATATCTGTCAGACAGGCTACAGAAGGTTAGAATAAATGGCAATACTTCTTCCGGGTCTTTGGTAAGAATAGGCGTACCGCAAGGATCAATTTTAGGACCTTTTCTGTTTCTAGCATATATAAATGATCTGCCTTGCATGGTTAAAAATTTCTGCGATATAGTTTTATTCGCAGATGATACCTCCCTAATTTTTAAAGTAGATAGGAGGGATAGTGAACTTATTCATGTAAATAATGTGTTATCTATGATCTCTAAGTGGTTCGCGGCTAATAATCTTCTCTTAAATTCAAAAAAGACCAAATGTTTAAAGTTTTCTTTACCAAATGTTACTTATGTTGAACCAAACATTAAGCTTGGCCTAGAAAAACTCTCTTTTGACAATGCGACAGTCTTCCTGGGAATTAAAATGGATTCAACTTTACAGTGGAATCCACATATACATGATCTATCTGGAAGACTTAGTTCTGCTGCATATGCAGTTCGTAAGATAAGACAGCTAACAGACGTAGCTACTGCTAGGCTCGTTTATTTCGCGTACTTCCACAGTATTATGTCTTATGGTATATTGCTGTGGGGAGCTGCTGCTGAGATAGAGACAATCTTTATCTTACAAAAGCGTGCAATTCGAGCCATATATGAAATGGATCCTAGGGAATCCCTGAGAGATATTTTTAAAGAAATTGATATTTTAACTTTACCAAGTCTGTATATATTTGAAAATATTATGTATGTTCGTAAAAATTTGAGCAAATTTAAATCAAACAGTGACACTCACGATTATAACACTAGGAATAAAGATAAAATAGCGGTGCCAGGTTTTAGATTAGCAAAGACAAATAAAAGGTCCTTCTTAGGAAATTGTGTGCGGTTTTATAATAAATCGCCCAAACATATTACAACGCTCACAGAAAGAAAATTCAAGTTGCATGTGAAGAATATTTTGATAAAGAAATCTTACTACACAGTTTGTGATTACTTAAACGACAAAAATGCCTGGACTGGTTCGCCTCTGCCAAGCTAGCGCCCAACACCTACGTAATGTAAATTAAGTATTGTAATAATTTTATTATATAGTATGTACTTAACACATTTTTAAAAAACGTTTAAAAGAATGGCCCCGAGTTTCTTGCCCGTTCTTCTCGCAGTGGCTCTATAACTTTTGTTTGCTGAACGTGGCAGTACAATGTAGTATATTTCAATATTAAAATTTGTAATTGACCTTCATAAGAGCGTCGTAGACGCCTAAATTGAATAAATGATTTTGACTTTGACTTTGACTTTGACTTTGGTGGCACCCCAAAATTGGGGGAAGCTGTATTCAGCAGTGGATATTCCGTCTGATATAGTAAGTGCAAATCTTAACCTTCTAACAAGCAACAATTTTTATAATTATTTTAGTAGCAATAGAACTGTTTGTACTTGCTGGTCTAGGGAAGAATGGCCCCGAGTTTCTTGCCCGTTCTTCTCGCAGTGGCTCTATACATTTTTTTGCTGAACGTGGCAGTATTATTAATATTTCAATATTAAAATTTGTAATTGACCTTCATAAGAGCGTCGTAGACGCCTACATTTAATAAATGATTTTGACTTTGTATTTAAAATACTGCCGTTGCACATATTTCTACTTTGAAAATAATAACACTTACCATATTCCATTTATAAGGGTATGGGTAGCGGAGAAATTCCAGGCTCATTTATATATTTACTTGGAAATGGGTGCTGGCCAATTTGCCTCTTGTGACAAACTGCATATGTTGTAATAGCTCTTAACACCTGGTGGGCCTGTATGCTATGTTCTATCAAGATGAAGTTTAAAAAAGTGTACTCACAATGAAATTTTTTGTATGACAGCTCACATGCTAGCATATTATAAGGGTTTAACTAATTTTTAAGGTATTATTATTCGTTGAATCCATATTTTTATATTTTTCAGTTATGGACAATGGTAAAATAATGGTAAAAATAGGTAAAAATGGAAATTATGATTCGGCCGATCTTCAAAAAATCGGCCAAGTGCGAGTCGGACTCGCGCACGAAGGGTTCCGTACCATTAGCTATAAAACATTAGACTTCATATTATTTTAACCTTTTTTGTTTTAACGTGCGCGATTTCGATTCGCACTTGGCCTACTTTTTGTATTTGTTGTTATAGCGGCAACATAAATACATCATTCTTGAGATACAGCCTGGTGACAGATTAACGGACGGACGGACGGATGGACAGCGAAGTCTTAGTAATAGGGTCCCGTTTTTACCCATTGGGTACGGAACCCTAAAAATACCTATATTTCACATTGTGTTCCTATATCTGTTTCCAAACCACAAATCCACTAAATTAGATAGATAGTTATGGATCCCCCTCACCCATCCGCTCTAGACTAGAGGGGGCTTGATCAGCAGAAACTCTTGCAGTTCTCTGTAATGCTGACCAAGACTTCTCGGTGGTCCCGTGGTAGGTTAAGATAGTTGGTAAGCTTCTTTGTAACACGAATTATTCATTATACAGTTAGCCTCCGAATCGGCAACACATATATATTAGTTTTAATTACTTTAGTTTTTAAAAAGGGTTTTCCCTAATCCGCAGTTTTGACTAGATAGGAAATTCTTTATTTATACCTTAAAAGTAACATTACAAAGAAACAACAAATAAACAAAAACATTAGGGAGGACAGGAAGACCGCAAAGTGTCAATTGTGTACGAAAGAAACTGTTTTTAAGGGAGCGAGAGTCTTCAACTTTCCGGAAACTCTTTCCAGCAAAATCGGCCAATAAGCTATTTTTTTTGTCCTAAAGGATTTCAAAGACACTTGTGGCTTGTGGGTGGAGCTAGCTATAAGAAGATAAGTCGAAAAGGAGAATTTCTTTCACTCTTAACTTAAGGCACTAAGGTTTATAAGTAAACAGTATCTTTATGTTTAAAGTGTGTGTACATAATAATGAAACTGACCTCATTTCGTGTCCACCAGCCAGCCAGTCACAGTTTGCCAAAAGTCATTAATGAAAAAATATAGTATATGAAAGTGTTCATGCGAGTTCATAAATAATCCTTGTAATGAATATATTCAGGCGTTACTTTGCGGAAATTCATATTTAATAATAAATATTTTAATAAATTACATATTCAAAAATTATAAAGATATATCTAGGAATTTCTCGATCGTGCGATCGTAGAGTCAAGATCTTCTGAGGATGCTTCGTGTAGAAGCGAACGCGTCGAAAATAATTCCGGTTTGGATGCGTGGTTTTTGTGACGTCACGTCGCGTAATAGGAAAATTAGGTGGAACTGTCAATAAATATTTTTTTATATTTTTTTAATGTTTTAATAATCTCGTAACTAGTTCTAAAGTAATGAACCTAGAATATAGATAATTTCAAAATACCGATAAGTTATTCCGGTTTAGGTGAAGGACTTTCAGATACGTGGAAAGCGCTCGCTGTGTTCTGAATTATGTATTATTTAGGCTGATGAGTTTACATAGAAAGCTGACGTCAGATCAAAGATTATCGCTTCCAGCAGAAGAGCTTGAGTTATAAAAACAATGTTTCAATAAATGACAGTATGTATAATGTCCAACGTTAGCATTTTAACAATAACCCTGTAGGGCTATTGTTCAAATGCTAACAACCTCATAGGGTTTACTTCTACTAGTCCTAAAAAACATTTATAGATGTTATTTTATGTTGTGTGAATTTTTTTTTGTGTAATAATGCCTACTCTGAGCACCCGCCGCGGCAGTTTTGAATATTTACATCGAGCAAAGTAATAAAAAATATTATATAATACATTACAGACACAATAGACATAGGTGGTTCTTGGACTTATTCCGTAAAAAACACATAAAAAAGTCCACAAAAATACTAAAAACATATTTTGTATTTTCAAAACAAAAACAAAATTATCGCATAATTTTTGTTAGGACTAGCAGAAGTCAACCCTAAGAGGTTGTTAGCATTTTACCAATAACCCTGTATATCAAAATGAGGAAGATATAATAAGATACATGCTCCTAATGATACCAACTAAAAAGTCTGTTTCCCTTGGCCGTTGCAACATTTGAAGCGCAGTTGTATTGAGTCGAGATAGCACCTTACTCAGTGCTGTCCTTTTTTTATTTATCTTCTACCACACTTATCGCCGAATTTGGTATTTATTATGGAGCCGAATATAGAACACTATTTTAAGACGTAGTAGTCTTTGCAAAATATCACACTGAGGGCGTAGGATAGAGTGACGTCGTTTCGCAAGTGAATATATGATTTTGACTTTGACTTCACTGCTTTATTACTTGGATCGGTGACCACTTGTATAGTGGCATCTACAATAGCGTTTCCCTGTTTCAAAGGGTACGGTCACAGTTGTTTGTTGCCTTAGGATGGTGGTAGGGCATTTTGCTAATGCCTCCCAGCTACCCCCCTCAAGTAGGCACCGGCAGCTATCCTAGCGGTTA
This sequence comes from Plagodis dolabraria, assembly GCA_963854805.1. Lineage (NCBI taxonomy): Eukaryota > Metazoa > Arthropoda > Insecta > Lepidoptera > Geometridae > Plagodis > Plagodis dolabraria. The sequence goes on from OY978440.1 coordinate 5,330,446, forward strand.
CCATTCTAGGATAAGCCTGTTACCTCCTAATTACTAATATTATGTATACTTTAATTGGGTACTGCAATATTTAAGAGGATTATACAGCATGTACATACTTCTCCATACACAAAGAAAAAGCTCTTTTCTACCTCTTAATATTGCCCGATTTCGGTGATTTTTGTGTTCTTGTATTGAACATATCATTGTCAAGGCTTGTACGTTTTATTTTTTCCAGTTTTCTAAATAACTTTAAAGTTAGAAGAAACTTTAAAGTTTCAAAGAAAGCAGAATATGCTTGATATTGGTAGTTTTGAGATACCTGCGTAGTGGCTTTTCTGTTTTATCTAAGGTAACCTCGTTATTCTATAGAAACTGGCATTGAAAAACACGGTAACAAGGTAAATAATTTAGCAGCTGCACCATGCGGTCTTTGATGAATGTTCTCGGATTAAATATTCTATAGAAATAATTTACCGGACGACGGAAACAGTGTAATTATTATACTTCAATGTCATTTTCCTTGGCCTTCGTGACTATTGATTTACAATTTTGTTATTAAGATTGTATAAAGGTAGTTAAGTATAACATAAAAATAGTATTTTGTTGTGCATGGCTACAAAAATGTTATTTGTCGCGAGTACTTGTATCAAACCAAGGGGAGAGAAGGATTTAGGATTGGACCGTGAATTAAGAGTGTTTCAAACATCAATCCTGAGTTTAACGAGGTTGTCAAAAAAGTGAGACGTAAAATGAATTTGCTGCCGTGCGAAATAAAATATTTCACCTCACCACCACAGTGAAGCATTTGCTGGCGGCAATATAAAAAAGGCTTATATTATATTTTTTTTTAAATTATGAGGTTGTGACAGGACACGCACGATGCTCACCTAATTGTGACATTCTAGCCCGGCTGTTGTACTGATACCTACTACTAATACCGAACATGGAAACTTGCACTCAAAGACAGCTGCCGGAACACACATGTTCTAGTTAACAGCTAGTCAGGCGGACATTCGCAAAATTACTACAATCCTAAGAAAACAAACAACATCACTATTAAATAATACATTATTCACCGAGAGGAGAAAACGATGTCAAGTTTCCTTTCAGCCCTCCGCTGCGCGTCTGGTTTAAACATAATCTTGAACATAAATAGAACTTTCTCCCGAGTGATACATAATGCTTCATACTACACCTACGAGGAAAATAAAATCATTATAAGTTTTCTCATTTTTGTTTCGAGACTGCTCAGGAAGTAAGTTCTTTATGACTTGTTGAGTTGTGTGTTTAATTTTTGGTAACGTTATAATTATTAAATCATCACTTTCAGTATCAGATGAACTCTTGGAAAGTTATTGAGAATAATTAAAAGCATACTGTTAAATGATCAATTAAGAAAAATATAAATTTAACAAAACAAAACCAAATGCGGCGCTTTTTTTGTTGAAATTGCAGAAAACGATTTTCAGCCAATATTCGTTGAAAGTACAAAACAAAACCATCCCTATAGTCTAATTATCTGATATAAAAACTTTTTGAGACGTTTTTATTTTTTTATGTTCGCAGCTAAAATACAAAAGAACACTAGCAGGGTAGGTATGCCTTTTCAAATAACATTCGTGCTACTACTACGGCGGGCAGGAATGAAATACCATGTAACTTTACCTGTCGCACATATAAAAAATGACGTATTTTATAATCCATTTTTGATCGAGCAATGAGATATTTTCTGAGTGAATTAGCGTGGTATTAATTCAATTAGCTGACACTCATCCGAATAGCAACCACAGAGATCACTGATCAACCAACTTTATCAGTTTAGAATGAATAGACAACTCCACTACAATCGTATCAAACCTCAATAGTACCTATATAAACTGCCACTACCACTACAAACGATCCGAAACAATTAGCACCAGCATAGCCAGATAAATTTAATTATAGGAAAATCAAATTTGTCGTATTATCATAATCATAATCAAAATTTTATTGCATCATAATATGAGTATACAATTATTGGTCTTACAAATTTTATGTTATACAGATTCATATGACCCTGGAAGAGTGTAGCAATATAGAGAGAGAGAGAGAACTGACAGATCAATTTTATTTATGTCTTTATGTTATTAATATAATTAATAATTAAAGAATTCGTTTAAGTCATACAAACATGTTTCTATTAAGAACGTTTTCAGTTTTTTTTAAAAATATATTATCATTTCGTATTGATTTTATGTCCTCTGGAATTGTATTATACATTTTTATCGACATAGGAAACGGTCCCGTTTTGTACATCTTTAAGTTCCAAGGTGGTGCTATTAAATTATTTGGGTATCGAGTTGGGTACCTGCGTATTTGATCAACTTCCTTTTTATAAAAGTGTATATATTTTCTTACAAATTTAGCTACTTCTAATATATATATTGAGGTTAAAGTTAAGATCTTCAAATGTACGAAGTGAGGCTTGCAGCTTTCTGATATTTGAATATTTACTATTATTATGACACATTTATTTTTTGGCATACAAAAATACTATCTTCTTCAACGCTATTGCCCCAGAGTAAAATGCCATACTTTATCCAGGAAAAGGCATACGGACATACAGTACATAGATATGGCTGTTTTTTGATCAGTAGCTTTTTTAATTTCTTTTAAAACATATGTGAAGCTACAAAGTTTTGCTTTAATTTTGTGTGTCTATATTTAAGCTTAGTAATGTACATGTATCAACAGTTTCTAGTTTGATATTTTTATATACAAAATTTATGTCTAGGGGAGCCTTTTGATACGGTCTGAATTGCATAATTTTTGATTATGACAAATTTGTGTCTAAATTATGATTATTCATCCATTAAAAGATTCTATTAAGCATGTCAGTAAGATATTGATTTAAATTAGTATTATTTTTACACGAAGTCAAGAAGAAGATGTCATCTGCGAATAAAACGCATGAGTCATTTATTATTTTAGGGAGGTCATTTATATATAATAAAAACAGGTTGCGTCCAATAACGATACCCTGCGGGATTGAATTATTAATTTTTATATTTTTAGATCTTAATAAACTAATTTTATTGGTGTTTGAATCAAAGTATTCGATTTCTACTATTTATCGAGGATATACTCCGGATTGTTGCATTGTATAACTAGAACTTTACTTAGTGAAATAATGGACGAATATTGTAAGTGAATTTCTGAGAATTACAATGTTCTGCGAATTTATTATGATGGTTTTCATCTATATTGTAGAGTTTTAAGCTTAATCACTGTACAGAAAACACGCCACGTTCAATTCGGGCTCGCACACTGTGGGTCCTATGAAATTTGGATATTTTGTGTGAAACCTTTTACCCAGATATTGGACGGATATTGGACGGTAGAAGCACGAGGCCCACCTGACGTTAAGCGATACCTTCTGCCTAAAACAGATGCGTTTTGCCATAAGTGACTGCACTTTCATCACCCTGAAATATCCTGAGACCTACACTTGTTAAGTCATATGTGCCTTTAGTTTTATATGCCCTCAAGGACTGCTACCGGAACACACTGTTAGGTGCTTGGCAACAGATTACCTAATTGAGGGTGGTAGCTAGCTATTCGAGCTTTGCAAAATGCGGTGCAGCTCAACCTGGCGGTGGGGAGCGGATTGTTTTGCAGATAGGAATCTGAAATTTCAGTACCTTGGTAGGTATATTATGTACATACCATAACCTCACTTTCAACAACAAATACTGTAAACAACGATTTAAATCGTACCTTGTTTAAAAGCTGAGATCAAAAGTGGTATAAAAAAAAAAAAAACGTTTTTCTTCAACTGACTGTTGCTCTACTACCTTAACATAAAAAAAATTTCACTTACATATACACGTGTCCCGTGGGGTGCCGGATCAGAATCACACCTCCCCATATGATTGTATCCCCGTGGGTGTAGTAAGAGGCGACTAAGGGAAAAATACTGGCAGGTGGGCAACTTACACTGCGATCTCCAAGACGCCTGCCAAGCGTGGAGATTATGGCGAATACCCCCTTAATAGGGGAGGCTGTGCTCATAAGTGGACGATCCGGCTGTTACAGTAAGACACGACCTTGTTTCCTTTTGATTATACTCGTATGTAAGGTGTAGATATAAAATATATAGGCAGCAAAAATATTCATTGCTACTTATGTACCTGAAATAAAATGCGAGTTTGCTTTGTATGTTCTAACAAGAGCTGTCAAAAGTGCCCGCAATTGTAAAGTTCATTAATATAGTAGATGAATTCACAGTTATATTTTTAAACTACAAATTAGCCTTAGCAACTTTTTGATTGTCGTGCTTTCATAAAACAAATATGCACGTAAATATGTATGAAATTTTTTGTCCTAAATTAAACTCGTCGCACGTGAAATGTGGAAATTTCCACGGACTGGTTGACAATTAGTCCTTTAACTGTAGTTCAACTCGTGTTCAGCATGTCATGCAAATACTCGTAAATAATGCAAAGAGTTTGAAAACTCTCCGGAAATGCACGTTTAAAATTACGTCCCCGCTATAAAATTCTCTAAGTTTGCATATTGTTCCATGTTCTACAAAGGTACGAGTATTTTTCCTTTTTGAAATATTCTATACAAATATAAGTTGAAATCATGGACGATAATTATGATCTACTAACGCTAATATAACTTTCAGTACACCTTGCATTGAGAGAGCTAACTCACTGGCCGAGCCAACATATTTTTCTTTATATGAATCCTTGAATCGAAAAATATTTTTAATGTGTCGTTGTGTTGTTCTTTGCCGTTGGAAGAGAAGACAATATATTACTAGACCAGATAATTGGAATAGGTATTAGGAAACCAAAACTTTTATTCCTTTAAAAGAGTTACTAAAAATATTGCGGAGGAACAGTAGATAAACTTGAGGGTGGTAGCTAGCTAGACGGGTATCCGCAAAATGCCCTACCACCATGCTGTAACGACGGCTTGACGTGCCCTCCGAAGCACGGAAGCGCTCAATAGTAATGTCACTAACGGTCATCCATCCAGCTCCTGACCACGGCGAATGTTGCTTTACTTAGCTGATCGATTAAGAACGGCAAAGCAAACTTCGCTACGAGCGCTGTAAAAAATGTTTACGTCTCTTAGTTTAGCTCGGAGCTCAATTGGCGAACAATGAGTTTTCGCCGGAATGCTCATATTCTCTTTTACAATATGTTGTTAAATCCTATATACCCGCGCTATCTCCAGGAACGCTTTGATTTCCTTCACTATTGTTCATACACTTTCAGGCCATCAGAACATTACACTTTAATCCATCCTCATAGGAGTTCGTTCTGTAGCAGATTTTAAAATTTTAACAAACTTTACGGACGGGGACGGTGAGTGGGACCGGGACAGGGACGGGGACGGTGACGGGGACGGGGACGGGGACGGGGACGGGGACGGGGACGGGGACGGGGACGGGGACGGGGACGGGGACGGGGACGGGGACGGGGACGGGGACGGGGACGGGGACGGGGATGGGGACGGGGACGGGGACGGGGTGTTACAATATAATACAAAACACTCTATTGAACACAATAGAACATACAAAGAAAACAGAAAGACTTACAACAAAAGTACAAAGGGCGGACTAATCACATAAAGCGATCTCTTCCTGTCGACATTTGTGTGGAGATCGATTAAGGAGTCAGAGAATTTGACCAACACAATAAATTCATCCTATATATCTACTTACATAAATCAAATACTTAATTAAAATACAATACTTCTAACCATAACATAGAGTATACTAAACTTAAGCTTATACAATACATAAACATATTAATAATAACCTTATTATAAACATGCACAATACTATGTATTTACGAGTACCATAAATTAATTACTTACTGACTACTGATATACTACTTAATACTAAGATAATGAATAGATTCAGGCGTCACTTTGCGGAAATCCATATTTAATAATAAAGAATATTTAAAAAAATATTTTTATATCATGTCATTCGGTAATATTCTAATTACACATATTAATACATACTTCTATAAGAAAATTATAAATTAAATTAAAGCATTATTCTCCTAAAAAAACAATGCTTTAAAACACTTTTTTAATTATTAAAGTACAATGTGTCCCGACCAAGGAGGTTTCGATTCAATTTAAGTACACATTATATATTACATGCCACTATTTACGTCGACGCGAGTAGGATGTTCTTGCACATTAGGCGCACAATTATTTACCGTCCGCATTGGTCAAAACCGATTGTACCCTTTGGCCTCAGGTAAAATGGTGACGATTAATGATAATTTACGAAAATGAAGGTATATTTTCATATCCAAAAATATAAATTTGTATAAACAAACACGTCATCTGTTATTTTCATATTTTTGTTTGCAATAATGCATGCTCTGCGGATAACAATATAAAATTACAAATGTACGAGGGGAAAAATTATAGACTTGTGCGGAATTCGAACCCGCGTCATCCGGGGTATGCTCTGTCTGACTGAGCTAACATGACTATGACTCATAACTCAAATGTTTCTTATCGTTCTGTAACCATCGTAAGGGGATGGAGCGACACCAACAACCTATGTTGTATTATAAATAAGACAAATTTTACAATTAGCTTTAATCTTGTTAATGATAATGGTTCGAATCCCGCACATGACTTTAATATTTCCTCTCGTAAATTTGTAATACGTCACATGTGAATTTATATAATATTATTTTTCATTATACATCTTCTTGGTAACTCTCAAAGCTCAGTACGTAACTTGGAGCTTCGTATTTCTTCAAATTGCACCGTCGTTTGCTCGCTTGCTATAAGCTTCTTTGCTTGCTTTAAGCTTCCTCATTAGCTATAAAATAACTGGGATGCAATGTATGTTTTTTTTATGCAATCGTGATCGTACATATACGGGAGCCACCCGGTATAAAGCGATAACTTATGCCTATAACAGATGCAATTGCAGATTTGAAACAATGATGGCTCAGTGGCATTAGCTATGGACTGTCACGCAGCAGGTCCATGGTTCAAATCCCGCCGTGGGCTTGAGCTTCACCACATGGTGGAAGGGCATTTTGCAAATGCCCGCCTGGCTAGCGCCCACCCTCAAGTAGAAAATCTGCCGCCAAGCACATAACGGTGTGTTCCGGCAGCAGTCCTTGAGAGCCAGTGAAATTATAGGCACATGAGACTTAACTACAATGTCTCAAGCTGACGGGCGCAGTGCAATTCGTCACTTGTGATGAAATGCATCTGTTATAGGCACAGGTTAGTCCACTTAACATCAGGTGGGCCTCGAGCTTGTTCCGTGACAATACCATAAAAAAAGATGCAGTTCCTCACAAGAGTCAAACTGCACTGCGCCAATCACCCTAACACATAAAGATGTTAAGTCTCTCGAGCCTGTGGTTTCACCGGCACCTTTTAGGGCACCGTTTAGATCTCACCTGATGGTAAGTGATAATGTGGTCGAAGATGTGTTCAGGATGACAATGGGTTCACTCTTGTAAAAAAGAAGAGCCGTCAACCTCGGCAAAACCGCAATCATCGCGGCAGCGCTATTGCTACGACCTTTACACTACAGGTCGTAGCACCTACCGTTAAAATATACCTTTCTCGACTGGACAAGGAGACTAAAGGGGAAGATATCCCGCGTTACGTCCGGGAGAGACTGAAGGGCCGGTGTGAGGAGCAAATCTCACTGAGTTTGATGCGGTTGGAACAGATTAGGGTCACGGACTTTAAGTCTTATACCCTTCAGGTTCCAGCAGCTCAATCCAAGATGTTCCTGACACCGGACTTTTGGCCTGCAGGGGTGGTATACCGGTTGTTCAGGGAGAGAAAGCAGAGTCACCCTGTTATGTAGTGTTACGGAATAATATATTTTTGATATATATATTTTAGATTAAGGTATTTATGTTCTATGGGTCCGTACATTTTTAAATTTTTTTATTGTGTCTGTTACCTGAAATAAAGATTTTATTATTATTATATTATTATTATTTTACCTTTTACCTTATTTCACAACCCTACAAACCTGAACACAGTAATGTGAACATTACTGCTTGACAAAAATTGTTATGGTGGCAGAAGATACTTCCCCGAACGAAATCGCACAGAGAGTTATACTGCTATTTACTTGGATAACAATCTACAATTGGCTAACCTTTGACCACATCTCACCTGATGGTAAGTGATAATGTGGTCGAAGATGTTTTCAGTTTAGTCTAGAATTAATAGCTCTCAAGGTCAACTGCCGTAAGGTGCTTGGTGACACATTTGAGGGTGGTAGCTAGCTAGGCGGGCATCCGCAAAGCACCCTACCACCATGCTGTCACGACTGCCTTGGTAAGACAACAACCGGTACCGACGGCTTAATATACCCTCACAAACACGGCGCTTCCGTAGTTATGTCACTTGCGGTTACCCATCCCAGACCGCGGCGGACGTTGCTTAACTTAGCTGATCGATTAAGAACGGAAAAACAAACTTCACTAAGAGCGCCTCAAAGTTCTGAAAAGTGCTTGTAAAAATTTTCTTACGTCTGTTCAAACCATGTAAATCTCTCTGTCGACTACACGAGAGAGTGGTGCACTTTATGACATGCGCATAGCAGATGAATAGCCACAAGTGTTCCGACAGGACGTAATGCACTCAGTTGACGGTGACACTTGATTGAGCTTGGACTACGATCGTATCTCGTTCTACGATCATATCCGCGTCGTCGCGACTCTATCTTATTTTACTCCTTGTGCAGTGCATAGTATAATAAATTTCCGTGAAATAGACACAGTGAAGTTTAACTTTGGTGAGCTGAAGAAGTGATTTGGAGTTATTGAAACTAATATCTAGTATTTGACAAATATATAAGAAGATTTATTTAGAATATAATATACTCGTAAAATTTGTTTGAAACTGTTGGGAAAACCACGTTAATATTTAATTGTTTCTACTTATGTGTATTAAATAAGTATTCGTTTGTTAAATATAGCACATTTATAAACTTTGCAATTAAGCAGAAAATAAGTGTTGAAACATCGGTCCTGTTGTATTGCCGTCGGTTACCGTCAAGTAAGTTCTTAAACCTAAGTTGATGATTGTTAAAATGTTACTTTTTTATACTGATGGGTAGCACTTGACCACTATCTCACCTGATGTTAAGTGATGATGCGGTCGATGAAGGAGCGCGCTTACCCAGAAGGAATCTATTCACTCACGTTTTGAAGACCCCCACATTGTACTTAACCGGAAACACAGACTCAGGCAGAGTGTTCCATTCCCTAGCGGTTCGTATGATGAACGAAGACGCAAATCACTTCGTTCGGGTAAATGGAATATTAACCACATAGCGGTGGCACGTCTGAGCATCCCTGGATGTCCGATTATAGAATGGGGATAGCGGAATCAAATCATGCAGTTCTGTGGCACACTCCCCAAAATGTATCCTATAAAAAATCGATAAACAAGCGACTTTGTGGCGATGCTCAAGACTTTGGAGCTTACAAGTTGGTCGTCGTTAAGGAATCTCTTGGCTTTCTTCTCAAAAGCTTTCAGTGTCTTCAGCTGGTATATGGCAGAACCATCCCAAAATTGAGAACAGTACTCCATACACGTCCGGATTTGCGCTTTATAAAGATTAATCAGCAGTCCCCGTGTGAAGAATTGCTTCACTTCAGCCAAAACACCAAGCTTTTTTTAGGCAAGCTAGGCTTTGGACTCATTATAAGAGCCGAAATTGAGAGTTGGTGTTGATAAGATGCCAAGAAGCTCGAGATGGTTACTACGGAACGGACACATCCCCTAAAGCAGGAGCCAGCTGTAAAGGACTCCGTTTGTGCGGAGAAAAGACACGCCTGGATTTTTACTATCGTTAGTAATGTTTGTAAATTGTATTGTTTTTATTTTACTCGTTGTATTCGAATTATTTTCTTATTCTGTAGGCTGTTTTGGTAGTATTAAATTCATACAGCCAAGTTTCAGGAGATAGCACGTCTACATAAGTAGCATGCAAGAAATTGTGTTCGAGAAGGGTAAAAATTACCACCTATCACTAGTCACGATTTTTCATCGTTAACGCTAGTAAAAGTAAAGTTTTTTTCTTATACATGTTGTACAGCGCCCTTTCCAATACGTGAACTAACTAAAAATCGTAGTATGAGTTTTCGATCAATTCTTGGTTTTGGTTGTTTTGTGTGAGTTTCAAATTTGACAGGCGAGCGCCGGTAAATACTGGTTTACCGTCCAACTCAAATATTTTTTTGGTATTCATTCTCACGCATGTAATCAGTGATACTTATAATATTGTATACTAAATTATAACTTTTTTTATGTTTTCGTGGCGGATCAAGCACGAAGCCCTTTAACATGCATTTTGTCACAAGGTAAGGAACTGTGCCTGTCACCCTGAGACACGTAGTTGATCTTTGCCTGCAATTTTACTGGCTCTCAAGCACTATTATTGGAACACACTGTTAGGTGCTTGGCGATAGATTTTCTACTTGAGGGTGGTACCTAGCCAGGAGAGCCTTAGCAAAATGCCCTCCCACTATGCGGTGAAGCTCAAGCCGGCGGGCGGTGGGGATCGAACGATCACTCTCAAATGGAATCTCTTTGATTTTCTAACGACCAAGGCGTACTATACAGTAGACGAATTTTTTCAATGTTAAAAATATTAAGTGAGTTAGCAATACATATAAGAGAGGTCACCAAATGGCGGACCGCGGTCCGCGTCCGACCGCCGACCCATTTTGTGCGGACCGCGAGAACACTGTGACTTGCACTAAAGAGTTCGAATTTAATAAAAATGTTGGTATACCCCGCGATATATTTGTTGACGTCAATTCTAAAACGGCTGGACAAAGTAACGAGCTAACAAGCGAGCAAGAGTTTGCGGATTGCGAAAGCGTTGATCGTCGTGGTGTGGAAGCGTGTGGGACGTCGCAAGGGCTTGGTAATATAAAAACAGATTCGAAATTAAAAAAAAAAAAGAACTTTGTAGAAATCTTCAGCAGCGTTAATTACCTGCATCCTGAAGGTGAAAGGAGCAACAAAGCTGCAATCGTTTTTTGGAGTGATAAACCTGCTCTGCAGATGGAAATGACTAAATTCCAAGAAAACAAGTTTTAAAACAGAAACATGCGGAAGTTTCCAGTTAAGAGTTCTGGATTAAAATGTGTGTGTGTGTGGTAATAAATATCTAAATATCTCGCAATACAAAAAATCGCTTTGAAACTTGTTACATATTTTGAGTCAACATGTATATCATCATATATATGGACATATAACTTAATTAATAAAAAAAAAACGATCGCAAATTGCGATGATCATCTCCAGGATTTTATATCACAAGCTTCCACCAATATAACTTCAAACTTCAGACAAAGCCTGCAAAAAAATATTCATGTAAAAAAATATTTTTATATCCGTCATTACATTTGTTCAATAAATTATTTTTTCTATAAAATATTATGCGGATCGTGATGGTCATTTCATGTCTTAAAACGGACCCCGAGTGAAACTAATTGGTGACATAAAAAAATATTTGTTAAACATGTATTACTGTGTCTTGATAATATTATAATAACTCTTTATTATCACGCTTGTATGCTTTGAAGCGGAACCTAGCGTTACTTATTTTTATATTTCAACAACCTGAAATCTAGGACCACAAGCTAATAAAAATATCATTTCATTTCAGGCATTTACAAAATGCCCATCCACTATGCGGTGAAAGTTAATCCCGCGGCGGTATATGAACCTTGGACCTGTTGTACGGCAGTCACCGCTCTCTGCCACTAGCCCGTCACCGCTTGAAATATGAATGTATTTATTAATTAATAAATCGATTTAGGTGTTATTTTACGGAAATTGATAACTGATAATGACAAATGTATACAAATAGTTTGACAGGTAATTTAGGCAGAGTTATATGAATTTATAATATTTAAGTGTTTTCATAAAATATGACAATTATTAATCTTTCTAAATATTATGATTACAAAAACTTCCGCGTACTAAGCGAAAATCATAAATTTACAAATTATTTGAGTACAAAATGTTTTGCCCTGGGCGGGAATTGAACATGCGTCCTTTCGATTTCGCGAAATCGGAACCATTAATTTGTAAATTTATAATTATTATTCTATCAAATGTTTTATAATATTAAAATATATTTTTAAACGTTTGTGATTATTATATTTGGATTTCTTTACGTATTTATACGTTTGATATCGAAATTATGAAGAATTTTGCATAGTGGTAGGGCATTTTGCGAATGCCCAAATTGCTAGCTCAAGTTGAAAATATGTTGCCAAGCACTTTACGATGTGTTCAGGCAGCTGTGCTTGAGAGCCAGTAATTCTAGGTTAGCCTGAACAACACCGTCGACCACATCATCACTTACCATCAGGTGAGACTGTGGTCAAAGGCTAACCTATCAGGAATTAAAAAAACTGCCTTTTTTTGTAACACTGGCAACACCGCTAATAAAGTGACCAAAACAAACACCATATTAACATAAATTTTATATTTCTTTTCACAAATATCAAAAATAAATGAAACAATACAAAATGATGTTGGTGTTATCGACAAAGCGATCATACTTCTCGATTTAACTTTTCTGGAAACTAATCTCGTACTGCCGTTGAAAATGAGAACCATACGTTTTTCATGACAACCAAATCGATACTGTAAGGTTTAATTGCAAATTCATTCTATCGGAAGAATAGAAATCGTTGGCATATCTGGGAACTTCATGTACCATACACGAATAGAAATATGAGAGAAATTATGAGGGAAAATGAGAGAACTTAAACTTTAATGAATAGGTGAAAAGTTTCCGGAGAGTTGAAAATCTGCAGCGAAACTTTGAAAAGTATGTGTTGTGTGACTTTGATGAAAAGAGAGATGCCGTTCGAGAATGTACTCTACTTCAGATATTATGACATGTATGTAAAAAGGAGTTTTACTACATACGGAATCTATCTTATCTTATCTTATCTTATCTCATCTCATATCATATCATCTCATCTCATCTCATCTCATCGTATATCTTATCTTATATATATATATATATATAAATCAATTGCTTTTCATTACTCTCGCTAATACTCGAGAATGTCTGAGCCGATTTAGCTGATTTTGATTTTGAAATGTTTGTCGTAGTCCAGGGAAGGTTTAAATGATGAGTAAATATGGAAAAATTAACAAAAAAAACAGTAAAAACAACATTTTCATTTTCCCATATTAACTGTTCTACCTATACCTTCATGTTTGAAAGTATTTATGATCATCAGAATTATCAGCATCAAATCTATAACCACATTGGGGCAAACGTGCTTGGTTGGGTTTATTTATAAAGTACCAACATATCTACATAACGTATCGCATTTTTTCTGGAGATGCAGCCAGAGAACATAAACTTAAACTTGCAGCAGTTGTGGTAATTGTATCTGTTCTGTTACCACATTCATCCTACACCTGTTAAGGGCATGCATGTAGATACCGGACTTTACTAAACTGTTTCTTATGGGATGAAAATATTTCTCTGAAGTCATCTCAATCCAAAAGTTATATTCACACACGATTTTTATACCTAACTAGATGACCTGGTGTACTTCGTATCGCTTATCCTAAAAGACGAACGTCAAACGTTTGAATTTGTTTTCTGTATGTGTCCTTTACTCACATAAATAATTTCCATCGGACGCGAAAACTTTGTAGAAAAATCAAAATGGCGGTGGGTTTATGCCATAATGGCTATATAGATGAAGAAAAGGACCTCTTCGAGTTCCGCTTGAGTTCGGTCAACTTCTTTTTCGGAGTCAGATGACACGGGATCAATATCCTTTGGATGTTACATTTGCTTTACATCATCATCACAAGAAATTTCTCCATGACAGGCATTTACTGCTTCTACGGTAAAATGCTTTCCATGGATATTGCAAAAAAATAACCCTTGCAATATTCTTCATACTTTGTTAAAAAAATTATTAAGACTGGGTCTTGAGAGGAGCGCAAGTGTACTAATAAAATAAAACATGTTTTAACTATGAAATATAAATTTATTACAAAAACATTAAACATAATATACTGGGATGTACTATTTATCTATAAAAAACCGCATAAGAGTTGTAGATTACAACAAAAACTTACCTAAATTCTACATGGTAAAAAGTATCACCGATGACTGGTAACAAAATAATGTTTCACTTTGAATTCAAATTCAATTTCAATTACCTAAGCGCCATCCAAGTAGTAAAACAGCATGGCTTATTAAATAAAAGTGGCTTTAGATATCGTGAATAACGCCAAAACTTGCTAATAGATGTCACTAGAGGTCTAAAACTCAAATGTAACAAGGAAAACTTTACATAATTATGGTGCATTCTGTGTTGGTACGAAACCTGCGGTGGGTGAGTATAAGCCTTTTTATTCTGTGTTATAAGTTGCATTTGGCTGGTTATATTTCATTACAGAGGAGATAGATCTCATTGAAATCATCTCGAATGACAACTGTCAATGTAAAAAAGGCGTTATCATCGAAACTATTGATTCTACTCGTTCCCGTAAAGAAATCCTAGATCTTATCGATATCTTATTAAATAAATAGTGTTGACTTAGTCAACACTATTTATTTGATTTAGCCGTCTACGACGTTTTGTGGAGTTCAATTACAAATTGGAATATTGAAATATTCTACATTGTACTGCCACGATCAGCAAAAATTAAATGTATAGACCTACAATTATAGTAAAAACAATCTCTTTATCGTCACTTATACTACGGCTCTACCTGGTAAAGGTACTCTACCCATATCTAGGTCTGTAAAAAAAACTAATACACAAATAACACGCGTCAGAAAACATTTTAAGACTAAATAATTTAATAATAAGCAATTACGCAGCACTAGACCGTTGCAGACGGAAGTAAAGCACGCACGCAAGTGAAATTTAGAATTTTAATTTCTACAGAACTTTATTTGCCGAGTCATTACTCTGCAGATAAAGCTCTGCGTCGAAAACAGTTGAGTTGAGAAAAGTTGAAGTCAAAGCAAGAGTGTAGTCTGGAAGCGAGTTTTACTCAACTGCTGCCCTCTTTAATTGGCACAAAAGGTCTGCCTTTAAGGTAACCCCATCCCCACACTTATTATAAATGCAAAAGTGTGTTTGTCGGTTTATTGGTTAGTCTTTCTTTCACACTGCGATATTGTAACGGATTGCATGGTTTTTGCCATAGATACTGTTAAAAGGCTGAAAAGTAATATAGACTACTTTTTATCTTTTAAAAGTTATAATTCCTCTAGGATACCATAACTATTAAAAATACAATTTTCAATTTCTTCAATTAAAACTTTTTACGGAATATTAAGTCATTATGAAATATAAAAAAATGTTGCTGGGTGACGTTTGTTATTCTTCTGTGGTGGGTGGTTCATGATTTTATTCCCAAAGAGATCACAAAAATATGGAGATTCTAATATGTTATGTGGTCGTGCATATCATTGCAGTGTGTTGACTTTGATTATTGTATCTGATAATAAAGCTACTCACAAGACTCTCTTGTTAATTAAATAATAATTTAAGAAAATACCGTAGTTATAATAACAGAAGTAAAATGCACAGTTAGTCCCGGTTGTTGTCTTAGGATAGCAGTCATTACAGCATGGTAGTAGGGTATTTTGCAAATGCTCGCCTGGCTAGCTACCACCCTCAAGCAGAAAATATTCTGCCAAGGACCTAAAGTTGTGATCCGACAGCTGTCCATGAGAGCCAGTAATTTTAGAACTTAGGTTACCCTGAACAACATCTTAGACCACATCATCACATACCATCAGGTGAGGTAGTGGTCAAAGGCTAGACTATTAGTTAAAATTTAAATAAACATTAGGACGAAATGTATTATATTCGGTGTTACGTTATAAAAGCTGCCTGTTATATATATCATGAGGTTCCTCTGCTTGGAATGGCATAAGACTTTTTCGTCGTCGTTTTTAATCTATCTCATTGTGCAGTTTTGTTAGCTTTTTAAATGAGTGCAGTCTGTGTTCAAGTAAGAAATTCTCTTTACTTTATATTCTACTTTACTTTTTATAACAAGGCCTTTGTAATCCGAACCAACAGCTGTAATAATTAAATATTCTTTAACCTTTGAGTTTGTCTATTCACATAATAATATATACAAGTTGCTGATGACAGGTAATCAGCAAATTATTCTTCTGTTGACCAGTAATGCCCTATTTGCCTCACAGACAAGATAATTCAAATTAAATGATTTAATGCTTTAATTCCTTTTACCATTAGTATGAGTGAAAGCATCGATGGTAAAGTCACACCTTTTCTTTGAACTTAAAAACATTTCATGATAACTTAGTTTTGAATAATGTTATCATACAATTGTATGTAGATCGTAATCAATATTGAAATAACCTGATACCCTATATTTTGTCGACAGACATACATATTATACGAATTTTTTTCCTGTTCGATGTTTTATTGTTTCCCGCTCCAATGGCAAAGGCTAAAGACACTGAAATCTATCTTTTCTATCTGGATACGCGTTAGTCAACTCTCTTTCCTCTATCTTATTCATATGATTGAATAAATGTTGTAATTTGTTGTGAGGCTTAAAGTATTTAAAAAAATTTTTATTGAATTTTGTAATTGTAATAAATTTGTTCCCTATTGGCGAACAACAGAACGATTAAGTACACCAACATTCATCATCATCGTCATCAACTGGAACGAGATGTCCATTGTGAATAAAAGCTATCCCATAGATCACCACAATGAACGCCTAAGAGCTACTAGTAACCTTAATTAAAAGCTGTAACCTAAATAAAATCCTGATACTTCTATACATATCTAAACGTAATCTTGAAAGCTACCAAGAGACTATCACAAATGATAAACAGACCTTAATAGACAGATATAAAAGATATAAAAATATAATATCATATCTACGAGTACGACGATATATAGTATGTTTTAAAACTTATCTAATTTTATCATTCCATTCGTAACTACTTAAACTGATAAAAACGGTCAAATGCGTGTCGAGCCACGCACAATATAGGGTTCCGTAGAAGCCCGTTATCATAATATAGAACGATTCTGTAGTTCTTTATTCTCCGCCACTATCTTCCTGCTAAATCTAAGAAATAAGAGTATGATTGCCGCCAAGTTATTATTTCAATTTTAATTCGAAAATTAAACAAAATTCGTTTGTGAATTCTATAGGCAGATACTCGAATGGAAACGTAGCGATAGCGCGATTCAGAATTCGTTGGTACATTGTAAGAATTTGAATGTCATTTAATTTATTTGCTGTAGCATAAATAGTTATTCTGTTATAAAATAGTTGATATATATATATATATATATGAAAGGAAAATAAAAAGTATACACCTATATATGTAAGTAAGCTTATAAATACTATATAACTAGTCTGGCCATAAATATTGTAACATTAAAACTGAAAAAAGCTGAAAAGCTTTAGAATTATTTCGCGTTTATTACATTATAATTTTCTTTCGATTTCGCGCCATTTTAGATATTATTTTGTGTTCATTATCAAATAACAATATTAAATGAGGTGTTAAAGAAAATAGGATAGCAGTATTTGCCTTGTAAAAAGTAGGTATTGAGCCATCGCGTCGGTCATATTCCAGACACTTCAAAAACCTTTGTATGCCCCGTATGTTCGTATATCGTAATACTAACAGATACAACAACACTTCCTCTGTCGAAGACCATAAAAGATCAGGGCAGCCGCAAGCTGTTAGAACTACAAATTAATGCTGTTAAAGCCAGAACTGGTCGAAATCCCATTAGGAAGTAAAAATATTATGATAACTCAACAATAATCTTATTGCGAGAAATGAAGATTCCCGCTAGGAAGCTTGGTGCTTATCGTCGATATACAGTACATGCCCTAAATCAGTCTTTAATTTTAAATAGAGTACCTTTACCGATGAAAAAATTTACACGATTGAAGTGATCGATGACCTTGGTACGAGAGGTACAGTCAGCAAACACTTCTAGTATACGGCGAGGATGAGGTCCAAAAAGTACTTTATACCTATATAAGTCGAAGATTTGTTCTGTCATATCTATATCTATACTAATGATGACTAGACATTATTATTTAGGTTGGTAACGAAAAGTTTGTAGATGAAAAACAGAAGGCACCCTAAAACACTTCCCTATATTATTGAAACATTTTTAAGTCAGAGCGGATCCTTATAAAATGGTCTTATGTTTTCAGATAAAGATTTGTATTTTTTATGCAACGAATAAACTTTAAATATACTGGACCGTTTTAGATGAAATTTGTCATGGAAATAGTTTGAGGCCGGGAAAAGGACATAGGACAGTTTTTATTCGACTGCGCAAAAAGATATTTTGCGTTTTGCGCGATAGCAACAATACGCGCGGGTGGAGCCACGGCTGGAAAACTGGTCTATTATGTATGACATAGGGCATAGTTATTGTTTTAAGATTTTTTATTATAGATTTTTTTTCAATGCCAGTCTTTACCCCTTATAAACTACTTCATCTTAGTCAATTTAAGGATTTTTTCTATAGATTTTATATTTGGTACAAAATTATCCAACACCCAAGTTCAACGATTATTACTGCTAAACTAATAAATTTATCTCAACCGTTATACTTTTCCTTTAAAGTTCATAAAACTCACTATTAGCTTGATTTTTTTCAGATTTTTCAAGCCAGTAGTTTAGCTTTTAGAGGACGCCCTGCTGGAACAAATATTTGCACTTTAAAGTTTAATATTTCGTAAATGGAGCATTAAATCGAAAAACAATATTAGCAATACCTATATTATTTTAAAAGACCAATTCAACCATACTACACAAGAAGAGATAGACGACGAAAAAAAAATGTCATCCCCACATCACATGTATGGGAGGTACACTAATAAAATATTTTTCAAAATTTTATTTTATTACTTTGTCGGCGTAATTGATTTACATATTCATACGAAATTACAGCTTCCTAGTACTAACAGTCACTTAGCAAAACCTCGGACAGACGGACAGACAGACGGTCATTACGAAACTATAAGGGTTCCTTGTCAGGACTACGGAACCCTAAAAAGGGGCGGGGCAAACTTGTTAAATATTTATTTATTTTATCATAAAATAAAACAAAAATATTTTCCACAACGGAAAGCTCAACCGAATTAGGCTTACGATTGAACACTAATTTAAACCCTTTTAAGTTAATGTACAGGAACGAAAGGTTGGGGAAAAATAAGCGCCAAACAATTTATGATTAAGAATTAATTGAGCTCGGCCAATATTGTCCAGAGTGCATGGTGTTTTAAAAGCTTTCACTTTATAGAGAGTAATAGAACATACTCTCAAAAACTTGAAATATATACACGTTTGTATACAACATAAACTAGAGTAATATAATAACTATGCTTGAGGGATTTCGAAACTATCCCATTTGTTTTAGCGATAGCTATATTTTCTTTACAATTTTAGATTATAAAAGATATAAAATAAAATATACATTCGAAATACTTGAATTTATCAGAAAATTCAAGTATTTCGAAACACTCCGCTTACATACTATTTTCTATACTCTGTTTTAAAACTCAAGTACCCATTTTTTTATAAAAAGAGATATGTCATGTTAGTTCAGTTAAAATTACCAGCTAGAGGACTTGCATCTTTTTCACATAAAACAAATGCTTAAGCGCCAGTTGGGCGTATTATTATAATATTGGTACTAGGTCATGTAAATTGATGACTTCACTAAAATATACGTCTGAAACATAGCTTACCATACTTAGTAACCAGTTCAATAATTTCTGCAGATATAATAATAAAATTCTGCAGATCTATTTTGTACGAGTGTAAACTATGCTAGACAACGGTTGCGCACTAATTTCTTCAGTGGTGATATTTAAACTAAATTGTAAGTTAATTTTGATATTAATATCTTATTATTTTATAATATTTTTTTGTTTTCAAGGTGTTCCTCAAGGTATTTAGGATATTTTACTTTTGTACACATACGCTTATGAAAAGCGATATTGTTCTTACACTTTGTATTTAAGTATATGTTGTGACTATACATGAAAATCTATAATTAGCTTTCTGTTATTTTATAAAATGACATATATATATATATATATAACATCAGCTGTTGGTTTTCCCTTAAATAAATAAATGAAAAAGTGGAGCTACCTCCGTAATGGTGATAAGCTCGATGAAAGTAAAATAAATAATAATAACAATGTCTAGGTTTCGTAATGTATATTAAAAAACCTTATTATTATCTATTATTGATTATTATTGTATTGATAATTTTACACGTTCAAGACTTTTGGTCTTAACAACTCGTATTTTAGCATAAAACATAACCGATATGTCCTACGATCCCCAAGACGCCTACCAAGAGCAAGGACTATGGCAAACCCCCCATAATAGGGAAGGCTGTTTTCAGCAGTGAACAATCCGGCTGATACAATAAATAATAAAATATAATTTGAATCATCATTTTGGATACTAGCCGTGAAACTTAAATGAGCTTTACCTCAAAAACTTTTAATCCTACATTAGTGGTTTTTATTCTGAACTAATGGCTACTTTTGGATCTTCATTTTGGGTGCATAAATTTACATTATGGGGGTCAGTACAAATGGAAAAATATTATTTTAATTTAAATATTGAATTTTCCATTTCGATACATTATTCAAAGCTTTTCCTTTCAACTGTCCTTTATATTAAAACTTCACTTGTATAAAATCGGTTTTTTAATCCAACAATATAACAAAGACTTATACTTTCACTTCTTCGCAGGTAAAAGGCCACAACCGCAGACAGACAACAATCGAGGACTGGAGAATTCAAAAGGCCATTGAACGGCACGAAGAGCAAATACTGCCCCCTTTCGTCTTCGCCTACCACCTGCGTGAGACCAAGAATATCAAGCATCATAGAATATCTTCAGCAATCCCAGAAATTAAATGAAGTCGCCGATCAGAGAGGGCGCGAATAAGACCTAAGAGACCTTAGTTTCCTATTCCATAGTAACGTTTAAAAGCTACTGCAAAGGTACATAGAATCAGGTCAATTTACCTACCAGGACTACAGACTTATTCACTCACGGAAGCTCGTTCCTGCAGACCAAATTATAGTGCGCACTAGTTCTTCAGCACACTAAGGTTAACAGTCTTTTGTTTTACAAGTATAATTTAACTTCTCAAATGACAATTACGTGTTTTGGCCACATGTTCAATTGTCGTTAAATTTTGGCATCTAAAAATAAGTTATTTTGAAAGAACTATTCTGTAAGGTGGGCAGCAGCGTCTTCTGAAGAACTGCCAACTTACACTGCGATCCCCGAGACGCCTGCCAAGCGTGGGGATTATGACAAATACCCCTTTTATAGGAGAGGCTGTGTTCAGCAGTAGACGATCCCGCTGATATAGTACCTACTCTTAAAAATATATAATGGTTTTATTTTAATGGTCTCATTCTGAATTCTGGAATTCGGAGTCCAAAATGGCAGAAAATCTAAAGATATAATTAACTAATTCCTTCTTTTTCACTAATTAACCTAGGAAGCTGTATTTTTAGTTTATTGACTGGTAAATAATGTTATATAATAAATATCAAAGTCGTGAGCATAATAGTTGGAATTAAATAATCAAAAAATAAAGTGATACGGGTTTTCGATACGTTTTTATCTCCTTGTACCGTTTTAAAGCTTGTATGATCAGTATTATAACAATATTAACAAAACATAAGAATTTGAGTGACATTATTGATATTGAAATGAAATTAATGTCATATGTATTTTATTTGATACAACTATTGCATATGACAAAGCTCAGTTTAAAACTCTACTACATAATTTGTATACTGTAGGTATCCAAGTATAGCTTGTGTAAGTTGTTTATTAACTGAAAACATAAGACCATTTTATAAGAATCCGCTCTGACTTTAAAATGTTTCAATAATATAGGGAAGTGTTTTAGGGTGCCTTCTGTTTTTCATCTACAAACTCTTCGTTACCAGCTTAAATAATAATGTCTAGTCATCATACATTTTGCTGTTTAGTAAAACTATGGGTACGGATTTTTCTCTGTAAAAGGGTACAAGTATCAAAAACCTTAACAGCAAAATATGCATTCGAACACGTTCCTATGTAAATACTACTAAAAGGGGATACTAATTTATAAAATATACCAAAATTTATTCTCACGCCTATATTTCTTCATAATGCTGCCACGTTCAGCACAGAAAGTTTTGTAGAGCCACTCCGAGAAGAACGGGCAAGAAACTTGGGTCCAATTTTTAAACGTCTCTTGACAACGTGTTACAAAAATATACTATAGCTACAGCTATATAACTCTGTACGTATTTTATTCTCATTAAACATAAACGTTTTCTGTTTCACTTATCACTTCCTACTTATTCATTACGTCATATTTTGTCGTCCATTCGAATCGACTTCCGAGGCAAGACTGACTGTAATATATAACTGGAGTAAACAGAACGTCCCCCCTTACCACAGAAGCAATGATGGCCGAATGGTTACCGCTATGGACTGTCGTGCCGCAGGTCCCTGGTTCAATCCCCACCGCCACCGGATAGAGCTTCACCGCATGGTGGTAGGGCATTTTGTGAATGTCCGCCTGGCTAGCTACCACCCTCAAGTAGAAAATCTGTCGCCAAGCATTTAACAGTGTGTACCGGCAGCAGTCCTTGAGAGCCAGTAAAATTACAGGTGATCGTAGGTTACATCTCAGTGTGATGGGCGCAGTACAATTCATATGACGAAATGCATCTGTTATAGGCTGAGGTTAATCCGCTTAACATCAGGTGGGCCTCGTGCTAATTCAGTAACAATCACATTAAAAAAAAAATTATGTTGATGTAGTCCTAACTAATTTCGGCCACCCACTGCTAGCTATGGATAGGTTGCTAAATTTAGGGATAATGTACTCGTAATTGTAGGTGATGGCCGCTGGTGGCTCATCACGCTTTTTGTCAAGCTCCTCGTGGCGGGTGGTTTGGAAGGCCTGATTGTGGATGAGGCGATGCCATTCAGGGCGTTACGCAGCCTTAGTTTCCCATTGTGAGAGCTCTACTTTGCATCTCTTCATATGTCTTTTCAGAACATCCTTAAATCTTAGGTACTGTCCTCCGCTTTTACGCTTACCGTACTGGATGTCTGAAAAGAAATGTGCCTACACCACCGCAGCTGTCACCTCATCAGATACACACCAATGCCTCCGATGTTAGCGCGCTTCAGGACAGTTGTATTTGGTCCAACCATTTGATGTTCATGATATCCCGAAGACATCTGAGGTGAAATCTGTCTAGGGTACGAATGTGTTTGCGGTATAGAACCCAAGACTCAAAAGAGTATAGGAGGTTCGGTAACACTATGGACATATATATAAATATATTTATATTTTTCGAGAGTATCAAGTCGTGCGAACAAAATACCATTAGTCGAAATTTGCCAAATGCTGCAGCTTCAGCACCTATCCTGCTGTTTATTTCGGCATCTAGGTTACACTTAGAAGTTATTGTGCTTCCAAGGTATTTAAACTTTTCCACCTGCATCAAGGTCTCTCTTCCGATTCTTACACTAGTGGCTGCCAAGTTGTTAGTCGCGTCGATGTTGGTCATCACTTCAGTCTTTTTACATTTATTTTAAGGCCAAATCTAGTGCAAGATTCGTCGAAACTTGAGATAAGATTTTGTAGTCCCTCCATAGAGTCTGCGACAAAGTATAAATCATCCGCGTACATGATTTCATTCATAGTGGTATAGAAAAACTTGGAACGGGATTTGAACCTATCAATGTTGAAAAGGCCTCCGTCCATTCTGAAGCGGATACGAATACCTTCGGATAAATTGTTCATGGTTTCTCGGAGCACAACAGCAAAATATAATGCGAACAAAGTTGGCGTCAGTATGCAGCCTTGCTTGACCCTACAGGTAACCGGGAAATGCTTGGACTGCTTGCTATTGATTATAACAAGGCTTTGCACGTCATCGTGTAGAAGCCGAAGTAGTCTCATAAATTTATCCGGGCATCCAAACTTGGCCAGAACAATCGATAATGCGTCACGAGCGACACTGGAAAAACGCCTTTTTAAGATCAACAAAGCACAAATAAATTGGTTAACCTTGTTCTCTACTCTTCTCCAATAGTTGACGAACAGAGAAGGTAGCTTCACAAGTCCTTATATCCGGCCGAAAGCCAAACTGGGTTTCAGACAATATCGATTCCAATAAAGGCAGTAGGCGGTTCAAGAGATTTCTTGCAAATACTTTTCCAGGTGTCGATAAGAGCGATATGCTTCGATACGAGTTACATTCAGAGCGGTCCCCCTTATTCTTGTAGAAGGAGCATATACTAGAGACTTTTAAACATGTTGGGACTTGCTCGTCAGGCAAATTCAGTATATATACTTTTAACATTACGAATATTCTTATAATATCTAAATATTATAAGAATATTTCCCCATATTTCCTAACAGCTAGGTTCCGTTACGACACCCGCAGGATTCCATTCTGTAGCCCTAGCACGAATAACTTGCGAGTTTTGTATGAAATCGTGAGCACGAACCTAATTTTAACGTAAACACGAAGGCTGGCTATCGAGAGTCTGTCAAAAATCTACGAATGTTTGTCATGGAGAAGTTTTCATTGAGATGGTTGACGTAACGTTTTGAATTTGTAATAAAAACATCGAAATTTCATGTTTTAATGTGTTTTTTCATTCATATTTCAACTATGAAAAGAGTTACAAACGTGGCAGCATGATTACAAGTTGAAGTATATGTACCATTTCGTTTATCAGAAACAAAGTAAGTGTTAATTAATTTATGGCACTGGAGGGAAGTGATGCTAATGTACGATGGACCCAAATCAGGACATTTTCTAAAACTCTGCATCAAACAGCCTCTAAATTCCACCGTTCCAGCCCACATTTACACCAACTTCGCTCTTTGGATATGTCTCGCGGCGCTGCAGTGTTGTTATGAAAGTCTTTATTGTGCATGGTCAAATCGAAAACAATAAAGCTCTCAGCAGATCGCCCATCATTTAGATCAACTAAGGCTGTCAACAAATGCACCAGAAGAAGGCGATACTAGAGGAATACCAACGGCTCGTCAGACTAACTACCTATACGAACTCTGAGGTGATGACCATGCTCAAGCCAACAGTCTAACCACTACGAAGAGAAGATTTTAATATGAAATGTAGAAGCTGTGATATTGGACTTTAGGTTCTTAATAAAAGTAAACGAAGTGCATTTGTGCGTTTTATTTATTGGTATATCGAAAAGTTCTTGGCTTATGAATTTAAGGATTATTCAATATCCTCTTGTTGGATGACGTGAAAGGCGACTACGATAAGGATACGTGACGGCTCGCCACTACTCAGGTCGGTGTGAATGGGGTGTTGCTACGCATTGGGCGTACAAAAGTGCTGATGAAATGGATCAGTGTGCGCTGCTAATGGTTGGCGCACACTGTTCCATCCGACGCCATTCGCTTTAACCTGCAGTATTTTTCGTATGGTGTGTACTCCAAACTGCTAAGCGCATATAACTATTCAACGCTTTGACTAGGAAGACGGTCGCTATATACAGCTATCTTAACACTAGCATCCGTGAGTAGGTCAATATAGGTACCACAACCTCGTCTACAAATTGCAACCATGCAATGTTTACCTACAGTGCTGTGTGATTAAAGATTAGCCAGTGAAATTACCTACAGACACATGTATACAAGACTATTGGGTGGCGAACTCATAGTAGAAGCATTTTTCTTCCCCCTCTGATCGTGTTATGGGCCTGGGTTTACTTGATATCACGCTCTTTTTGCCACACTACCTATTACTTAAGAATACAGAAAAGGAGATGGATAAAAACAAAGCTACACCAACAGTAGTAATTACTTTATTTTTGGCAAAGTAATAACACACACAAAATTATAATCCAACCATAAGCTGACTCATACAAAATAAACACGTATAGGTCCTAAAATTATTATAATTTTAAAACAACACTATCAATCCTGTTGCAAGTCACAGCACTCCCGATTTTTGTAACGGTGCATTAATGGAATGCCAAGTGGTTTGTATTTGCGAAACTATTAGGTATATTACTATATACTCGCTCCAGTTTGTCACAGTATTCTTCTTTCCCAGAACAGACGGTAAAAATACCGCTGGGGATCAAAATTCTATCCGAAATCTCATTCAGTGAACATTTAGAACCAAGAGAGTACACTGCTCGAACTCAATAGCTTTTTCTGCTAAAACACCATCAAATTTAGCGCAAGCTACTCTTCACGACGGCTGACGACCCTTCAGGGTTTCATGAGACTCCTCCCTCTGATTAAAGGTGTAGATTCTGATAGTAGTTGTTTGTAATTAATATATAGTAGGTAAATTATCAGTGGCACAGATTCTAGGCTTGAGAATTCCTGGCTCATAACTATTTATATATCAAATTTTATATTAAATACCTATAAAGATGTTTTATTACAGTTTAGTTTTCACCAAATAAAACGCCAAAATTGACAAATAGCAATCATAGGGACTTTGTATAGGCTGAAAAAGAATTCAAACCTCTTTTGGAATGAATTATTAGCTCTTAGAAAGAAGGTGCAATTAATTTGATTTACGCCAGATGACGTCACTTTCGTAATCCTATCGAGTTCACGTTAGCCAAGAAACGATGCGTTGTGCTGTCAACCATCGCCTCCTGCGTAAACGTACTGTAAACTCGATACGTTTACGTTACAGACTATCGAAATGTTCGTGCTTGGGCTACAGAAGTTACATACAGTATTGTTTTCCCGAGGGCAAGAAAAGTACACATTGAAAAGTTCTCTTACTTTAATATCCTAAATTATTATATTATATACATATTTTAGTCCAATTCTTATGTGTATATAAAATAAGGAGTACATTACCCGCCGGAAAGCCTTAATCCTTACCTAACAAACTTGTTTTGTGAAAACTGCAACTTCACTATATTTTTATCAAGACACTGGTTATACAAGATGGAAGACATTAAACACTCTTTGTTGGAAATGCGTCAGTTGTTCCTAGCGAAGATGGATGAATTCAATGTTGAATTACACAAGACTTCAACAACACCAACTAGCACTAGCTTGGCAGCTGATTTCAACCATTTCAAATCTACAATGATGATTGCACTTCAGGCATTGCAAGGTCAAGTGGAGCTTCTGGATCATAGGATTGATAGTTTGGAGATGCACAGTCGCCGGAAAATTTTAATGTTGCATGGCCTTCCCGAACAAAAGCAGGAAGAAACTTGTTCAGCTGTAGTGAGTGCAATAGTGGAGTGCTTGAAACTGACAGACTTTACAGTCAGTGATATCAGTCGTTGCCACAGGATGGGCAAGTCTTCGCCAGAAAAGCCAAGGCCAATCCTCTTGAAGCTGCGTGACATGACGACTCGTACCAAGATTTGGTTTGCCAAAACTCAGCTCAAAGGATCTGGCGTTACTTTGTCTGAATTTCTCACGAAGTCACGCCATGACACTTTCATGACTGCACGGCAGAGGTTTGGCGTAAGCAAGTGCTGGACACGCGATGGCTCTATTTACGTTGTTGGCACCGATGGAGCGCGGCATCGTGTATCTTGCATGGCGGAGCTTGATAAAGTAGATGTGCTGGCCAAACCGGCAGCGGTTGCAACCGCTAAAGAGGTTAAGGAAGCGGCACCCAAGAGCCGCCGGGCTGCACATAGAAAGTAAAGTCTCCAGGTATATCTTGTACAACTTTGTGAACGATGTCCAAGTTATTGTGGCTCAGTGTACCTGCGATACATTTGTTTTCTATGAAATGCGGTATAAGGTACCCTTCTCAAAAAATTATTTGTTTATTGACATCTGTCTTATACCTTTACGAATATTGTAAATATTTTCGTGACTTTGATTGTTAAACCATATGCCATAGCCAAATGTCAAAGTCTTATTATCGGATGTCAATTTTTTTTTTTTGTTTTAAACTAGATATTTAGCTTTTGGACTTTTTAGCGTAATATTGTAAAATGTTATATTATTCTTTAGTATTCCTAGTGTATAATGTTAAATAATGTTCAGTTTTTTTTTCTTTTTTTTTTTACTATCAATTTTTGTATGAGTTATTATAATTTCTTGGAAAGACTTGCTCAGTTAGTAACATGAAAGTTTGTATGTTTAATTGTTAATATTATTTTTAATACTGGCTATCGGCGGGTGGATCGGTAATCAGTAGTAACTTGATCATTATTTATATATTTATAATTATAGTTTTATATATTAATTATCTTATTTTATATTTTTGTAACTTATATTATTTGTATTTATTTTGTGTATGATGTCTGTTTCTAGCGACGATTTCAGTAATGCTTATATAAGTCTCAACTCTTCTGAAGGTAGCAACAGTGACGATAGCTTTATTAGTATCCCTTCTTTATATGAAAATTTGCAATCCGAGTTCTCCGAAGAACCTAAAAATCTTAATGTTATTCACATTAATGCCCAAAGTATTCCGGCTCATTTCCCAGATATGCTGGCGTCTTTTGACAATAAAAACATTCACGCTATAATGGTCTCCGAGTCATGGCTTAAACCATCTCGTCTCCCCACGATCTTATATCCTTTACCTGGATTTCGCCTAATACGTAATGATCACACCAGCGGCCGCGGCGGTGGAGTAGCTATTTACTTACGAGCTCATATTTCTTTTTCAGTAGTTAGCATGTCAACACAGCCTCCACCGCTCAATGCAGGTGAACACCTTTTCATCGAAGTACTTCTCTCTCACACCAAAATTCTTCTCGGAGTCTATTATAGCCCTTCAAACGATATCCACTATTTTGCCTCATTCGAAGCAATCCTACAAGATCTTTCTCCTTTATATAGTCACACCATTATCATGGGTGACTTTAATACTTGTTTTATAAAAAACGACCATCGTTCTTCCCGTTTAAAATCCATCATTAATTCAAGCAATATGCACCTTCTTCCGTCTAACGCTACTCATTATTTTCCCAATAGTACCCCGTTGCTTCTCGATATAATAATTGTCTCATCTTTGACGCATGTTGCAAAGCACGGTCAGTTGTCCGCTGATGCATTTTCCTACCATGACCTGATTTTTCTTTCCTACAAGATTAGACCTCTTAAGCCAAAGCCTACTATTATTCTGCAGCGCAACTTTAGCGCCATGAATCAAGAACTCTTCATTGCGGATGCTAAGGACATTGATTGGTCACGTGTTACAGATGCGGAGTCCATTGATAACCAAGTGTCCATTTTTGATTCCCTTATTACTCAACTTTACGACAAACATGCTCCTTTACGACCAATTAAAATAAAACATCAAACCGCACCGTGGCTTGTCAATGAAATAAAACTGCTCATGCACAAAAAGACTGTTGCAAAATCCAAATATAAATGTAAGCCCGACGATTTTAATAAAGAAAAGTATACACAGTATCGGAATCGCTGCAATAGGGTGTGTAGAGATGGACAACGTCGCCATATCCATAAATCTGTAGAAAATGAGGACCCTGCTAAGGTATGGAAGTTCCTCAGGTCGTTAGGAGTCGGTAAATCACGCCAAACGTCAGTGTCTAGTAACCTAGATATAAATTCCTTAAATAATCATTTCTCTTTATCGTGCAGCTTACTAGCATCTGATAAAATAAGAACGTTACAACATCTTTCTAATATTGCAACTCCTGACCATTCTCAATTTTTCTTTAGTCAATTTACCGCTTGTGATGTTAGGAAGAGTGCACTGTCCCTTGCGTCGAATGCAGTTGGAGTCGATGGCATTGGTCGGAACATGATTATCCCTATTCTAGACATAATTATTCCTGTTATTTGCTTTATACTTAACTATTCCGTATCAAATAGCGCATTTACATCAATATGGAAATATGCACAAATCATTCCACTTCCAAAAAAACACAATCCCAAATCCTTCTCTGATTATCGACCCATATCCATTCTTCCTTTTCTCTCCAAAATCCTTGAGCGTCTTGTCCACAAACAATTAAACTCCTTCCTTGTCACTTACCATCTTCTTAATCCCTTCCAGTCTGGATTTCGGCCAGGTCACAGTACAATGACTGCTCTCGTAAAAATTACAGATGATATCCGTTTCGGAATGGAAAACGGAAAATTGACTGTGTTGGGACTACTCGATTTCAGCAACGCATTTAACAACATTGACTCCGATATTCTTTCAGCCATACTTCGCTCTACTAACATATCTCCAACGGCTATTGACTGGTTTCACAGTTATCTGTCTGGACGCCGGCAGCGGGTTAGCCTAGATGAGAAGTTTTCCTCTTGGTGCAACTTAACTACTGGTGTACCTCAAGGCGGCGTATTATCTCCTCTTCTTTTTGCAATTTTTATTAATTCAATATCCCAAAGTATTACTTCTTCCTACCATCTCTATGCAGACGATCTCCAAATATACTCACAGGCCTCACTCAATAATTTAGAAGAAGCCGTTGATGCCATAATGACCTACAACACATATCTGACTGGAGCAAAGCCTATGGTCTAGTAGTAAATCCGCTAAAAACACAAGTTATAGTTATCGGTAGTTCGCGAACCATCTGTACGTTGACTGGAACACTCTGACTCCGGTTATATTTGAAGGAGTACAAATTCCTTATAGTGAAACAGTCACTAATCTTGGAGTTATTTTTGACCAATGCCTAACATGGATCCCACAAATAGAAGCCGTCAGTCGCAAGACATTTGCCTCTGCAGGATCTCTCAGAAGGATTAGAAACTTTTTACCAACTGCTACTAAAGTTGCGCTTGCACAGTCACTCTTGCTCCCTATTTTAGATTACGCAGACGCCTGTTACTTAGACCTCAGAGAGGACCTATTAAATAAACTTGAGCGCCTTCAAAACTTCTCTATACGGTTCATATTTGGCTTGCGCAAATACGACCATGTTTCTAAATTTCTCACTAAGCTCAAGTGGCTACCCATTCGTCATCGCCGGAATATTCATATTCTCTCTCTTCTGTATAACATTATATTCAATCCCGCATCCCCCCATTACCTTCAAGAGCGTTTCGAATATTGCGGCACCTCTCATACGCGTGATCTCAGATCATCGGAAAATCTTATGCTGAACATGCCTTCACACAACATTTCGTTTTATGATCACTCCTTCACTGTTAAAGCCGTTAGACTATGGAATGCACTGCCTCTTGAAATAAAGCTTGCACAGTCACTAGCTGTTTTCAAAGAGCGTGTAAAAGCCTTTTATCTAATATCTCGTTAGCTCCCTATAAATATATATAATCGTTGTTCCATTGTTAATGTGAGTCCTATACTCGTGAACATCATTCATTATTTATATATGTATACTGAATAATAAGAAACAAAATATTATGTTGTATGTTATTATGTATGTTTATATAATATTTTATATATTTATGTTTTTTTTTATTCATGTGTATATTTAAATGTATATATTATTATGTTGTATATGTCCATGTATTATATGTATATGTATATTATTTCTGTATGTAGGTATATTAGTATATAATTTTACTTATTTGTTTAATGTAGGTAATATATAAGTTAATTGACATTGTAAGTACTATATTATCTTGTTCACCGCCATCCCTTGGATCTCTTCAATTATGTCTCTACCTCCAATGGTTGTCTGGAAGAGATCGCTTTCAGCGATAAGACCGCAAATTGTTACAATATTTTAAATTGTGTTTCTGCTTAAACTATTTTTAAGGTGTTTCAATAAAGTGTATATCTATCTATCTATCTATCTAAGTCTATTCGCTTTAACCACACTCTTTTTTATCTTGACAAAAAGATGTTGGCAATTTATTAGAATTACACTATTCCTTCACCATTTGGCCCCCCGTCCACAAAGTTAGGTGTTTCATGTTTTACTCAAGGAATCTAGCCACATATTTGCTGAGGCGACTTCCTATCAATGCTAACAGTTTCAAAGGTGGCATTTTTAATCTATCCTGATTTCCAAAAGGCACCGAACGTGATTTTTATAAAGAAGCCATACGTATACGACAGCAGCATAAGCCTCCGTCGAAGAATATATGAAACAACAAGTATTACCTTCTGCAATTTGGATTATAATTATATTTATAAAGATTACCATACATTAGTATCGGAACCAACACTGAATAATACGAGTACTTTGACGCAATGTTTGTTCCTAAGTATACCTTTCATGTTTATACTCAGTGCACCATCCTCGCCATGCCAGTTCAATTCTAAGACTTACAACTTTGTTAATCGTTTAAGGGTTCTGTACCCAAAGGGTAAAAACGGGATCTTATTACTAAGACTTCGCTGTCCGTCCGTCCTTCCGTCTGTCACCAGGCTGTATCTCAAGAACGGTGATAGCTAGACAGTTGAAATTTTCACAGATGATGTATTTCTGTTGCCGCTATAACAACAAATACAAAAAGATGGCCAAGTGCGGGTCGTACTCGCGCACGTTAAAACAAAAAAGGTTAAAATATGAAGTCTAATGTTGTATAGCTAATGGTACGGAGCCCTTCGTGCGCGAGTCCGACTCGCACTTGTCCGATTTTTTCTTAACACTACTGTACTGTGCACGTGGAGTCTCATTGGCTTCTTATATAAACACGCACATTTTTTTGGGGAATTTGATATAAAATCGCTTTAAAACTGATTGAATGAATTGAGCCTGTTAAAGTTATTTGATTAAGCAATAAAATAAAGTGCTTGTACAATCAACTATTACTTAAAAAATTCCAGAATTTTAAGAAGTTAAAAGTTATGTCTCTTTTTAAGTCTAAATCTACTTAGGATACATTTTGAGGTATTAAAAACAGCCAAACTAATTCCTTTAACAAAGTGAGTATTTTAATCTTAAAATATATAAGAAACCAAAATCACAAAACACCTACTTCAGGTAACACAAATAAAAAAATTACCACAGTCTAATAACGTACATTTATTAGGAGTCAATGTGGTCGAAGATGTTGTTCAGGCTTACCTAGAATTACTGGCTCTCAAGAACAGCTGCCGGAATACACCGGATTTTCTACTTGAGCAGTTAGCCAGGCGAGCATACGCAAATAGCCCTACCACCATGCAAAATGAGTTATCTTCTCCATAATGAGTTAAGTAACTATTTGGACGGTTGATACTTACATCCATTGGTGCAAATATTCGCAACTTCAAACGTTCGATCATAACATGAAAGTTACGTGGCATCTAATCTTTTGAATTAATACAAATCATTTGAATGAATACAAAAAATAATTCGAAAATCGTTTGTTAATCTGGGGATGTACGTTCCAGGACTAGCTTACAGTGTACCGATTGCTTTCAAATCTCGTTTAGTCACTCATGTTTTAAGAAGATCTTTATCAAAAACAGCTTTTTGTACTCTTACTGCCTAGTACTGCATTTCAAACACTAAATATTATACAAAGACTTGGCAGGTTATATAGCATGACCTTTTCGAAGACCTTTAACAAGTAACATATTAATTTGAAACTTAACGTTTTATGACTTAAAATATGTCTTTATTTACGTTACATTAATTCATATGTATCCAATGTACAGTAAACATTTGTAGCAACAAAAACTCAGTTTCACACGATCAAATAATATTACTAAATACTATAAAAACTATTACCCAATACTAAGGTACGTTAAGAAAAGCACTACACTGTTAAAGTATGTATTTACAATTACACGTCTGTATAAGGTACACCATGTATAACTGTTAAATTAAATGCCGGTAACACATAAATACCCTGGATTGATTGGTGATTATAGATGTCGATACTTGTTCAGTACTCAGCAGAAAAAGTACACCCTAGAAAAGTTATTAGTTTCTATCGGTAGACATCGCGCCGTGTCACTACCTGTCTTCGTCTGCTAAAACCTTGTGATGAGACGAACGATGGAGTGGAACCATGTAACCAGCATGAAGCAGTATGAAGAGTTGGTAAATCACGTCAAGAATCTGTTACCGTAAATTTAGATATAAACTTATTAAATCAGCACTTTTCATCATAGTGTAATATTGATTTGGCAAACGCCCGTACTTTAAATTCTCTGTCTGACATCTCGGTTCTTCACTTTTCTCCTTTTGTTTTTAGTCAATTTACTGGCTGTGATGTTAAAAAGAGCGCAACATCTATTTTTTCGAACGTTGTTGGTGCGGATGGAATCAGTGGTAACATGCTGATTCCCATTCTTGATTTCATTCTCCCTTTTCTTTGTTATATTCTAAATTTTTCTATTACAAATGGCGTATATCCATCTTTATGGAAGGGGGCCAATGTTATTGCTCTTCCTAAAAAAACAATTCCGAAATCTTTTGCACTTTTTATAAGTATCCTACGAAGGTTACGTTCGATGGGGTTCCTGTTCCATTCAGTTACACAGTAAAAAATCTCAGCATAATTATTGACAGTTGTCGAACATGGGGACCGCAATTAGCTGAAACTAGGCGCAATATATGTGCTTCTGCAGCCGCCTTACGCTGAATTCGTAATTTCTTACCAACTACCACTAAGATTGTCAAAGTCAAAGTCAAAGTCAAAGTCAAAATCATTTATTCAATTTAGGCGTCTACGACGCTCTTATGAAGGTCAATTAAAAATTTTAATATTGAAATATACTACATTGTACTGCCACGTTCAGCAAACAAAAATTATAGAGCCACTGCGAGAAGAACGGGCAAGAAACTCGGGGCCATTCTTTTAAACGTTTTTTAAAAATGTGTTAAGTACATACTATATAGTAAAATTATTACAATACTTAATTTACATTACGTAGGTGACAGGCGCTAACTTGGCAGAGGCGAACCAGTCCAAGCATTTTTGTCGTTTAAGTAATCACAAACTGTGTAGTAAGATTTCTTTAACAAAATATTCTTCACATGCAACTTGAATTTTCTTTCTGTGAGCATTGTAATATTTTTGGGCAATTTATTATAAAACCGCACACAATTGCCTAAGAAGGACCTTTTATTTGTCTTTGCTAATCTAAAACCTGGCACCGCTATTTTATCTTTATTCCTAGTGTTATAATCGTGATTGTCACTGTTTGATTTAAATTTGCTCAGATTTTTACGAACATACATAATATTTTCAAATATATACAGACTTGGTAAAGTTAAAATATCAATTTCTTTAAAAAGATCTCTCAGGGATTCCCTAGGATCCATTTCATATATGGCTCGAATTGCACGCTTTTGTAAGATAAAGATTGTCTCTATCTCAGCAGCAGCTCCCCACAGCAATACACCATAAGACATAATACTGTGGAAGTACGCGAAATAAACGAGCCTAGCAGTAGCTACGTCTGTTAGCTGTCTTATCTTACGAACTGCATATGCAGCAGAACTAAGTCTTCCGGATAGATCATGTATTCCACTGTAAAGTTGAATCCATTTTAATTCCCAGGAAGACTGTTGCATTGTCAAAAGAGAGTTTTTCTAGGCCAAGCTTAATGTTTGGTTCAACATAAGTAACATTTGGTAAAGAAAACTTTAAACATTTGGTCTTTTTTGAATTTAAGAGAAGATTATTAGCCGCGAACCACTTATAGATCATAGATAACACATTATTTACTTGAATAAGTTCACTATCTCTCCTATTTACTTTAAAATCAGGGAGGTATCATCTGCGAATAAAACTATATCGCAGAAATTTTTAACCATGCAAGGCAGATCATTTATATATGCTAGAAACAGAAAAGGTCCTAAAATTGATCCTTGCGGTACTCCTATTCTTATCAAAGACCCGGAAGAAGTATTGCCATTTATTCTAACCTTCTGTAGCCTGTCTGACAGATATGAATTTATAAGATCCAGAGCTTTTCCACGAATACCATAATGTGAAAGTTTTCGAATCAGAGTGCGGTGCTCTACACAGTCAAATGCCTTAGAAAGGTCACAGAATACGGCAATAGCATCCTGTGAACTCTCCCAGGCTTCAAGTATATGTGACATCAATTGAGCACCTGCATCTGTTGTGGATCTGCTCTTTGTGAAACCAAACTGATTCTCATTCAATATATTATGCTCATTAAAATGGGATAGAAGTTGTTTGAGCATAATTTTTTCAAATACTTTACTCAGAACAGGTAAGATAGAAATAGGTCTGTAATTGCAAGGGTCCGATGTAGCCCCCGACTTCAAAATTGGAGTGATTTTACTTTGTTTCATTAAGTCGGGGAAGTTTCCTTTATCAACACAAAGATTGAATATTGTTTTTAAATATGGTGCAATAATGCACATTATAGACTCTGCCACTTTAACTGACATACCCCACAAATCTTCGGTGCTCTTAATGTTTAAATTTTTAAATGTCTTTATAATTTCAAATATTGTTGTGTCTGAAAGAAAAGTCTGGCGATTTGCAGGGGAAATTATGTTTTAGCAGAGTTTCTGCTACATCGGGACATGCATCCAATGACTTAGTGACTTCTAGGGGTAGGTTAGAAAAAAAAATTTCAAATATATTGCGCTTGTACAGTCTCTCTTACTCCCTATTATTGATTATGCTGATGTCTGCTACCTCGACTTTACTGAGAATATGTTAGATAAACTTGAGCACCTCCAAAACAAATACATCGAGTAACTAACCTCGAGAGTGAAATTGATAGTTCGGTTAATCTGGCAACTAATGAGTGATATTGCACTCATTCGAAATTTATATTTTTATCTTTCAAAGTGACGTGCTTACAGTATGGTAATGTATTGTTTTTTTTTATAAATGATAAGTTTTATAAGATAAGATAAGATAAAATACTTTTATTTGCAAAAACATGTGGTGTCATACAATATATACATGCATGTGGTCTTAAACTAGGTCTGTGTCAACATGTTTTGCCTGTTTTAGGCGTACAAATGTGTTGAGATGGCCGTCATTTACAATAATAATAATAATCACATTAGAAATACAAACAACATTAAAATTGATTGTTGTTACAAAAATGTTGAAAGGTTATATACTTTAATAATGTCATGTCAAGGTATCAGTAGCAATAAGAAATACATTGTCAGTTAAAAATTCGCTTACGCTGTAATAGCATTTTTTTACTAATATATTTCTATAATAAATCATATTGGATGTCACAGGTTATTTAGGTGGTCATTGTACCATATTCACTTAATTTTAGGTATGTGAGACATAGTTCTTAATTTATTTCGTTCCTATATTAAAATTTAAACTTATAAAACGATATTTGTTTAGCACTCGTTCTAACTTATAATTTTTTATGGTGTCTTAATCTTCTGTATTTCTTACTTGCATCTATTTAAAAACAGACTTAAAAGCGATGAATGGCCCATGTGAATTTAAGAATGTATATATAATTACTTTAAGTCGAAAAATATCAAATCATAAAATTTTGTAAGTGCTCATTAATGAATTGATAGTATTATATTGAATTTGTAAATCATTCCTACCCTAGCTTGTGATAAGTAACTAATTTTGATGTTGTTAATAACTAGCAATAGGTAATGCTATGTACATTCGGTAAATTCTTACAATGGTGAACACATAATGTTACACATAGAAAAAAGTTTCTACTGTCTACGTACTTCCTATAGTCAAGCACATATTAACATAGTATTCACAATCAACGCTCAAGATAGAATAGAAACGCCTATGTTGTATTTCATCAAAATATTGATTTTATCGATATCGATTAAATTAGCACATTAGTTACGTCCCATCACTATAAACCACGTGATGATGGCTTAGCCAATTAGAACGCGTTTTGATAGAACAAAAATTGTCTGAATTTATTTCGTACAAAGCAACTAGAATGGCTACTCTTTGGGTTACTTTCTCGAAGCGCAAATATGACCATGTCCAACCTATACGCCTTCGTCGGAATGCTCATTAAGCAGGAAACTCGGAGCCATTTTAAACGTCTTTTGACAATGTGTTACAAAGATATACTATAACTATTAACTATTATAACTTTGTGCGTACCACATTTTAAACATTACAATAATTAAAACAATTTCTCTTTTTGTTTTGTAGTCTGGTAGTGGAAAGGAGATGCAGGTATTAGGTTATGTAACTTCTTCGCACACTCTCCGAAATGTATCCTGTAGAACTCTGAGAGGCCGGCAAATTTGCGACGAAGTTCAAGGCTTTGAAGTCTGGTCTTCACCAAAGATTCGCAACCTATGAGGTTTTATGCACGTCTTTCAATGGAGTCCAAGGCTTTGAGCTGGTATTTAGCTGAGCCGTTCCAGAGATGGTCGCAGTATTCCATACATGACCGGACTTTAAACAATATGAATAATCTTATAATATTAGTATTTCCTCATTATTCCTAACATTATAACACATGTTATTTTTCTGCAAAGCAATGCATCCATCAGCCCATGACCACTGATGAGCGCGGAATGACAGCTTGTCACGAGCGCGCGTCTATTTACTATATGCAGTATAAACGGAATACGCAAAATATTTTCGATACAAATTGCTGAAAATGATACATAAATTATTGACCACAATTTTAATATTGAACAAACTAAAAATATGGCACCTGCCAATTACTTTTCTTTCGTCAGAAGATATTTTGGCTGATGATAACTTGCCACCCAATAAGCCGGCCCACTATATAGGGCACCTGAATTGACGAGAAAAGAGGGAACGTTAGTATGGGTTGCTGAAGGAAGAGCTCGTCTGACGAGTATTTGCGGGCTTGGTCCCCCGGTGGTATAGACGTGCCATGTATTCTAGTGCATCGTGAGGGGTATCACCTCAGAAGGGACCCGGCGGCAGACAACCGTGGCAGGTTCGTGGTTGAGAGCTAAAGCGTCTCTGCGATCCCGGCGAGAAGCGGTAGAGTTGAAACACCGTGTGTTATTTAGTCACTTGCTGCTATGGGAGAAGTTGAGCCAAAATATCCTGGCCACTTTCCCAGGGGAGGACGGGAATGCATAAATTCATTTTTCACAAGTATAAAAAATTGTAAATTGTAAGTACAAACAATTACTTTTTCATAGTATGCTGTGCAGAAGCATGTTTCAGTTACTTTTTGAACAGGGATATCTAATTTTATTATTTTAATAATATGTCAATTTGCACATGTGCTATATCAACCTGCCGTATTGCGAATCTAAATCTTATCTGCCATATGCGAACATACCTTTAATTGAAAATGTTAAAGTGAATCTTCACTATAATCTGATGCTCTACGATTATGAAGGGTCATAAAAATCATACATTTATCACATAATATTTTTAGTATCTGTGAGATGAAACAATTCAATGCTGCTTTGATAACGCAATTTAGTGCTGCAACGTCCATTTTCAATTCATTTCCGGGCAGGGTATGGCATCCCCAATTGGAGAACGGGGATCCTACCCTACGGTAGGGTGACTCTCAGTGTACTGTGGGTCCCTACCCTATAGTAGGGTTCCATATTACGCTGGGAAATACGCTCATTTTCAATGAATATCAGAGAAAGTATGGCATCTCCAATGGGAGAAAAAGGACCCTACCGTAGGCCACGCCAACCAACCACACTATCAATAGTTTGTTGGCGTTTGCTGACATTTGGCAAGTCTGCGCCATTAACTATCCTGTAGCTGTCGGCACAGTCAAAACTCATCATCCTATTCTGAAAATGAGTTCATCAATTTCCAAGCGTGGAGATTGTGGCCAATCTTCCAGGGCGCAGACCTTGTTTAACGTTGGACGTTGGGCCTAATTCTAGCAAAGCATAATTCTTATCAAACTATATCGTCATACCAAATCAATATTCGCAGTCGTTTAAAACACTAGACAGTATCACGACACCTTATGCCACGAACCTAATAGAGGTCTCAGCTAACCGCACACCATATCGCTAAACTCGTAATAAGAAATGATGCTCTAGCAAAGGCGACGACTGCTGGCATAGAAGTATTAGAGCTCAGCTTATAAATTGGTGGGTTCGGCATTGCGAGCTCAAACGAAGTGAGAATCAAGTGACTCAGAACTCAGAACAGAGTTTCTTGCACGTTCTCCGCGCAGTTTCTCTACAGATATAATTTTTGCTGTACATGACAGTACAATATAGTAAATTTCAATATTAAAATTTCATGCGAGACTGCTGGAACCCAGTAGAGCAAGAAAGTCTTAACCACCCGCTGACGTGATCGTGAGTTGTAATTTGGCAAACGTAGTGTGGCTAGTAGGTATTTCTAACGAATGATTTCTTTGTTACAGATCACAAATAGATATATACAGCAAGCAAGTTGTAAATTGGCTTAACTCAAGAGGATTCATTTAAGACCATAAGCATACGGAAAGATGGATAACAGTAGTACACTCATCAATAATCAAACATTTATAAACTATACGGATATGCACGATGACATTAGTGGTTATAATTATGCTTGCGCTGTCGGTAATGACTTCACAAATTCGAGCATTTTCGGGATTTCTTTTGCAGTGCCGGTTTGGGAGGCACTATTTTTTTTAATTATATCATTACTGGAATGGCTCGCAATCATGGTACTAAATAGTTTTGTTATTATAAGCGTTATATCTTTTAAACCACTCAACATTCCCCAGAATTATTTAATACTTTCGCTAGCAATAGCCGATTTTTCCTTAGGTTTCTCGGTTTTACCCTTTAGTATCCTTCAGTACTTATTGGGGCGTTGGGTGTTTGGTATGGCTATGTGCAAAATATGGCTTACAATCGACATCATATTTTGCACATCGTCTATATACCACATATGCGCAATTTCCATCGACAGACTTTGGGCTGTCACATTTCCAGTACATTACTCACAGGAAAGGACTTTAAAGACTGTGGTCTCCATGATTTTTTTCGTTTGGTTGATCTCAATCGGTATAAGTTTTCCGCCATTATTAGGGTGGAACGATTGGCCAAAGGTTTTCAACGCTGATTCCAATTGTCGTTTAACTTTAGAACCCGGCTTTGTCATATTCTCCTCATTAGGATCATTCTTCATACCTTTAATTTGGATATTAGTAGTCAACCTTTTCATATACTTCACTTTAAACAAAATATTTCGAAGACGTATAGTAAGTAATAGGAACGCGTCTTCCGAAAGCAACCAATCCAACCAGTCGACCAACGAAATTGGATTGGAAATGGTCGCTGTAGGTAATCGGAATATTTTGTCTAGGCCTGCTCAGCAGCAAAAATTTTCACTAACAAGAGAGCAGCGTGCGTCAAGAACCCTTAGACTGTTAGTAGGAGTTTTCACTGCTTGCTGGATTCCATTTTCGATAACTTACTTACTTATTACCTTTTGCCATAGCTGTTGTATTTCAAAAAGGTTTGTGAACTTTACAACGTGGCTCGGCTATTTCAATTCCTTACTTAATCCTTTGATTTACACAATATTTAACACCGATTTTAGAAAAGCATATAAAAAACTACTTTGTGGAAACCCTTAATGCAGTCAAAAGGTTAAGTAAGGAATTGAAATATTATTGCGGAGAAAATTTGGGGTTTTCTTTCAATGAAAATATTTTTTGTCGATGATGATTTATTTTTATAACAAACTATTTTTGTTGTACATCGCAAAGTAGTTTTAGTGACTCTTAAATTTTTATTGTTGAACGTGGTACTATGTAGAATATTTCAATATTAAAACTTGCCAAGTCTTAAACACACAAGCAGTGAATTTCACAACCATGTAAGTAGCTTGGACCGTGAAGAACTGTGAAGTATGGGAACGCATTTTCATCAGTAGAAGATCTCAGTAGAGTCAGACAGGGCTTTCATAATGCAAAAAAAGGTGTGTGAGGGCTATAAACAAGGCTTGGTTGATAGACAGTTGCAAACCATTATTTAATCAATGCAAT
Source organism: Plagodis dolabraria (assembly GCA_963854805.1). Classification (NCBI taxonomy): domain Eukaryota; kingdom Metazoa; phylum Arthropoda; class Insecta; order Lepidoptera; family Geometridae; genus Plagodis; species Plagodis dolabraria. The sequence goes on from OY978440.1 coordinate 5,372,303, forward strand.
ATTCTGACAAAATGAAATCATGCCGAGGCAAAAACGTGCAAAGTTCATAAACCTACTACATCAACCTCCCTGCTGTGAAAATATTTATAAGAAACTTAAAGAATAGCTTCAATCACTTACTTACGATGAAACGGAAGAATTTGTGAAGTACACTACCTGACTACTACCACTTACCAATGAACAAAAACAAACATACACACACACACGCACGCACGCACGCATACCCTCATACACGATAAACGCCATCATACAAATTGTTATAATGTTTGTTGAATAATAATATGTCTCATATGTTAGTTTATTTACGATGTATTTACTTTGATGTTACTACAATAGTTTTGACCAAAACATTGTATTCATACATTACATATATATGGTACGTTTTACTTCATTATAAAAAAAACTCACTACAGTAATGTCACAAAAAAATATTAATAAAAAAGATTCATAAAAATATTTTCCAAACTAATTTAAGCATAACACTACTCGTAGCTTTTTTGTTCCGTGTGCAAGTTATTGCAACGGCATATTGTTGTGGTAATTTGTACCCAGCGCAGCGTTCATCGATAAATTGTTTCTCGTTTGTCATTTTTTTTCTGTTGTTTTATTTTGATTACCTATTTAATATGTACATTAAACATTATTATTTCTACTTTAGTAAATACTAAGTGAGAACCTGAAATAGTATGTATAGCGCATTTTAAATTGTAATATAACACCTATTGTATTTTAATAATAGTATTAACACATCAAAATAAATAATGTATCCGTATACTCGATTTAACGTATTTCAAATCAAAATATCTATGTTGTTAAAATAATATTTTACGTAGTCGATATCGATATCTATTACGCAATAAGCGAAACATACCACATCCTTGCATTATAACTTCCACTCTTAAAGTATTGCGGGTAACAGTTATTCTTTTTAGGGTTCCGTAGTCCTGACACGGAACCCTTATAGTTTCGTCATGTCCGTCTGTCTGTCCGTCTGTCCGAGGTTTTGCTAAGAGACCGTTAGTGTTAGAAAACTGAAATTTTGTACAGATACGTAACTCAATCACGCCGAAAAAGTGGTAAAATAAAATTTTGTAGAATATTTTTTTTTAAGATAGCGCCCATACATATGAAATGGGGAAGAATATTTTTTTGTCGTCTAACCCGTCGTGTATGGGATCGTTGAATAGGTCTTTTAAAATGACTTAGGGGTTGCTAATATTGTTTTCGATTTGATGCTCCATTGAAGAAATATTAAACTTTAAAGTGCATATTTTTGTTCCAGTAGGGCGTACCCCCCTCTAAAAGCTAAACTGCTGGGTTCAAAAATCTGAAAAAAATCATAATGATAGTGCAGTTTATGAACTTTAAAGGAAAAGTATAGCGGTTGAGATAACTCTATTAGTTTAGCAGTAATAGTCGTTGAACTTGGGTATTAGATAATTTTGTAGCAAATATAAAATCCTTAGAATAATTCCTTTCAAATTACTAAGATAAAGTAGTTGGTTGTTTTTTAAGGGTAATGACTTGCATTGAAAATTAAATCATAAATAAAAAATCTTAATGCACTAAGTACTTTGACCTTATACTCGCCGTACACAAGAAGTGTTTGTTGGTTCCACGAACACAAGACTGGACTGACTGGATTATATGTTTTACTGCTAACCTATACCTATACCTACTTGTATAAGTTACAAATGAAAATGCAATTTTTGAATGATGTAATATTACTAAAACTGATATGTAAATATTCATTAAAGACTCAGCAAACAATAAAAGCAATATTCTATTCGAAATGGCCACCTTTACCTGTCTAGCCATAAATCTCCCATAGATTTATGGCCAGACGCATATATAAAAATTTATACATATATATAAATAAATATTTTAAAAAAGTTATGTTACATAATAATAAAAAATATATTTTTAAAAGTATCTCAATTAAACATTAAATAACATTTTAAAGAAACACTTAAAAGAATATAAAAAATATATATCTAGTGACAATTCCGCCTAATTTCCTGCTATGCCCACGTGACGTCACAAACGCTACGCAGCTTAACCGGAAGAATATTCGACTAGTTTAGCTTCTAAACGAAGCATCTTCAGGAGGTCTCACCGAGCGCACGGTTGAGACTGAACTATATATTTGTTATTATTAAATATGGATTTCCGCAAAGTAACGCCTGAATCTATTCAGTTATGTTACAAATGAAAATGCAACTTTTTAAAGAAGTTATGTTATATTGTTAAAACTGATATGTGCATATTTATTAAAGTCTCAGCAAAAATGCATTAACTCACTGTTTCCATGGGAAATTTCGCCACTGCTTACCTCAGAGCGAGCTTAAGCTTAGTGCTTAAGAGACTCAATGTCAGCGTGTCATTTAGAGTAAGCCATGTTATTTGTTTTTTAGGCTTGGTAGGTTAGCCATTGACCACTATCACACCTGATGGTAAGTGATGATGTCGTCGAAGATGTTTTTCAGCTTCAGGCTAACCGAGAATTACTGGCTCACAAGGACAGCTGCCGGAACACACCGTTAGGTGCTAGGCGACAGATTTTCTACTTGAGGGTGGAAGCTAGCCAGGCGAGCATTTGCAAAATGCCCAACCACCATGCTATAACGACTGCCATCCTAAGATAACAACCAGAAGCGACGGCTTAACGTGCCCTCCGAAGCACTGAAGCGCTCAGTAGTAATGTCACCAGCGGTCACCCATCCAGCTCATGACCACGGCGGACGCTCTTCAATCGTGAATTTTTTTCATCGGTGAAAATAATATTTTGTTGCTCTTTATCTGCGCGTTTATGAACAGTCAGAAGGTGTCTAAGAAGGCTCGTCTGGCTGTTCATGGGGGAGTGTTGGTTCCGACACTAATGTATGGGAGTGAAAGTTGGGTATGGCAGAAAAAGCATGAAAGTAGAATAAATGCAGTGGAGATGAGAGCATTGAGAAGCATGATTGGAGTCAAACGGAGTGACAGGATTAGGAATAGTGTGATAAGGGAACGATGTGGTGTGAATGAGGATGTAGTGACCAAAATCGAGAAAGGTATGTTAAGATGGTTTGGACACGTAGAGAGAATGAATGAAATGAGATTGACTAAACAGGTATACGTGGGACAAGTGAACGGAAGTGTTGGAAGGGGAAGACCTAGGCGAACGTTCCGAAATCAGATTGAAGATGTTCTGAAAAAAGGCCAGGTCAGGAGTACCCTAAACCGACGCTTATGTATGAAAGGATTGATGAGTGTAGATGAAGCGAAAGAGATATGTAAGGATCGTAGCAAGTGGAAATCTGTGGTCTCTGCCTACCCCTATGGGAAAGAGGTGTGATTTTATGTATGTATGTTATCTGCGCATCGCGATGGAAGGCATTTTGATCGGTCCACACCCTTTAATTGTAAATATTAATTTAGGGCATCGACCGTAAATCTTATTTTCTTGCAACAAGATTATTGTTTAGTTGTCATAATATTTTTCCTTCCTAATGGGATTTCGACCAATTTTGGCTTTCACAGCATTTACAGCTTTTGTAGTTCTAACAGCACGCGATTGCCCTGATCTTTTATGGTCTTCGACAGGGGAAGTGTTGTTGTATCTACTGATATTACGATATACGAACATACGGCTGATACCAAGCTTTTGAAGTGTCTGGAATATGACCGACGGCTCCATACCCACTTTGTGCAAGGCGATCAATGCAATCCTATTTTCTTTAACACCTCATTCCATATCGTAATTAGATAATGAACACGAAAAAATATGTGAGTGCCGTGAAATCGAAAGAACATTAAAAATAATAAACGCGTTCCTGTTTCAAAATTATTGTTTTTGAAGAGTTGAAAAAATTAAAGTTTTTATCTGACAGTATTTATGGCCAGACTAGTTATATAGTATGATAGCTTACTTGCATTTATCGGTGTATACTTTTTATTTTTCTTTCAAATATACATCAACTTTTTTAGAATAGAATTGAATAATTATTTATTGCTACAGAAAATAAATTAAATGACATACAACTAGTAACAAACAATATGAAATGATCACTTGGCGGCAATCGTACTCGTATTATTTAGCTTTAGCAGGAAAAAGGTGGAGGAGAATGAAGAACTACAGAATCGTTTTACATACATGTTATGACAACGGGCTACTACAGAACCCTACATTGTGCGTGGCCCGACACGCATTTGACCGTTTTTTTTTGTTTCAATTTATATATTTATAGGATATCTTTTAAATATTCTATGTAAATTAGTTTTTTGTTTAATTACATATCAAGAATTTTGTAAAACAATGAAGTAGCAGGTGGCTAAACGGTATGTATGTTTTTATTGTGTACTTTTTTGTGTTATATAAATGGATTACGTGTCTTTAAATTTACAACTATAGCAGTAACAAAAGTATTTATTAAGTACTAGCTGTACCCGCGACTTCGTTCGCGATTGCCGTACCTGCAGACTAATTATTCACATTTGTGCACTGTTTATCCCATATTAAGCAACACTGTGGTCTGCGGTGAAGTACTCTTATAGTAAACCATAGCTCAGAATGGAGCTTTTTACTTTGGATTTCAAAACTCCCGGGTTGTATTTTCCAGAAGACAGTAGTTAAGTAACTCAGAGAGTTCTTTCCCGGTTCGCACAATAAATGTTGAAGCAAAGTACATTGTGCGTTTCTTTAGAATTTCGATTTTAAAGCGGCAGTTTGTTTAACGGTAGATCAAACATATTTTTTTTATTTCTTATTCTCGGAAAGTAGTGTTTGTTTGATCTGAGTAGCGGGTAGGAGAGGCTCCTTCGCACCTAAGGCCGGGAAAAACTCATAGTAAATGCTTCTTTCTCTTGGGCCGGAATGACTTGTAACAATTGTAACCATTGGTGTAAACAAAGTTATAAGTCTAAGATTTTTCGTTGTAAAATACTCTGTTCTTATAAAAAAATTAATAACAACTATGTTTGGCAGGGTAGTAACTACATATAAGGTAAAAAGTGTAGGTTAAAAAAAAAACTAACTAAAAATTTCCCTAAATTTAATTGTTCTAACTCCTAGTGTATCTTTGTATCTTCTACTCATGTTTATTATTTTTAGTAAATATTTAGAAAAACTAAAATTTTTTTACCGTCCTCATATTTAAAATGAAAAGTAGAGTGCTTAACACGTATGTAAGTCATCGATTCCTACTTGGACTATAGCAGCATTAATTTTAAATAGGTTCTGCTCATGTTATTAAAATCAAAATAAATAATATAAAAAACATACTATTTTTATATCGTTATTCCTTATATTAGATATGAAAGATTCCTCTTCGGGCAATAGCCGCCCGTAAATATTCCAAACATAATTTTACGTAAAATTTCACAAATAGTTCTATCCTCTCAATAATGTTTTAGTAAGTAAGTTATTTTTTCAATGAATAATTTTTAGAAAAGCTACTTTATTTACTTTTTTAAATTCGAAATGAAAAGTAGAGAGCTGAACGCGGGTGAAAGTTATCAATTCCTTTCGACCATTGTATCAAAATCTACTAAACTTGTTCACTTCCAACTTTAAACGGATTAAATCACGTATATTTATCGTTATTTTTGTCCCGACAGTCACCCCGTGACCAAGATCACTACAAAGTGTTTAAAACGTCGGGACAAAAATAATGATAAATATACGCGATTCAAACCATTTAAAGTTGTTTAATTACAAAGTGTAACAATCGCGAAAACCTAAGACAACATTGTGCACTTCCATTGCGCAGTCTCCGAAATGTATCCGGCAAAAGAAAGATATGTAGTTATAAAAACTGATTGTGGTGAATGTACCACATTTTAGAGTTTTATCGTAGCAAGCTTGCAAAACTAAATAAAGGTGCCGTGCTGCCCGTGGGGTTCTGGGCTGCCTGTGGGTTGTCGGGCTGTCCTTGGGGTGCTGGGCTATAATGTCACCCCCCCATCTTTACCCATAGTAGGTGTCGTAAGAAGCGATAAAGAGTAACACTACAGAGGGTGGGCAGCAGCGCTTTCTGAGGAACTGATATCCCACACCACGATCCCCAAGATGCCTGCCAAGCGTGGGGATTATGGCAAACCCTCCCATAGTGGTGGAGGCTGTGTTCAGCAGTAGACAATGCGGCTGATATAATATATCTATTAAGCCTTTATGATAAAGTGCGAATGCTAGCTTAAGATGAGCCGTACGTTTAAAGGTTTCTCAACATTCCGCGGTTCAAGTTATTTAGAACGAAATATTTAGTTTGTGATATCTGTAATTTCTGAACTACAAAACTGAAGATTTTGAAATATTTACGGGAAAATAATTAAATTACCACTATTGTTACAAAAAAATAATGATTGAAATCGGACTACGCGTTAATAAATTACAACTCACTTTACATTTTGACTTTCATTCCTTTTCCTAAGGGAACCGTACTGAATTTCGGGATAAAAAGTATTCTATATCCTTCTTCGTAGTATGAACTCAAATCGTGCTAAGTTTCATTTAAATCCATTCAGTAATTCAGTAGTTTTGGAGTGATGCGCGGCTGGGATACAGACAGACAGACAGAAAAAAAACAGTTTTTGCATCAGTATCAGCTACAGATTGCTCTGAAAAAATATTTTCAAAATATCTGAAATGTACAGAATTGAACCTGTTACAGTTTTATTATGAGTATAAATAGATAAATGTAAGTGTCTTACCCCTCTCGCTTCCCTACCTGCCTTCTCCAACTTGTTATAGATATAGATTAGACTGATTAGAGCATTGCATGATATGAAAAATATACATAGGGAAATTGTGCTTATCGTAATAAAAAAAACTGTGTTTTATTGTTTGAAATATCAAAATCTTTTGGAGTGGTCCGACTACAGACCTATCTATTATACCTATACGATAAAGTGCAAACGCCAGCTTAAAATGAGCCGTACGTTCAAAGGTTCCTGTACATTCTGGATGTCAAGTTATTTGGAACGTAATATTTAGGTTGTGATGTTTTATCAAACAAACAAATTATTGGAGTACAAAATTTTATGCCCAAGGCGAGAATCGAACCCGCGTCCTCCGATATCGCGTCGGATGCTTAACACCATCTCAGCCACCTGGACATTGGCATTTCTGCCTAAACTTTGTGCTCCAATTGTATTACTTTAACCGTCATAGGGGATGTGATGTTTGTTATTTCTGAACTTCAAACCCGATGACATTGAAATATTTACGGGATAAATTTTAAAGTACCACTATTCTAACAAAAAAATCGGCCAAGTGCGAGTCGGACTCGCGCACGAAGTGTTCCGTACCATTAGCTATACACAATTAGACTTCGTATTTTAACCTTTTTTTGTTTTAACATGCGCGAGTCCAACTCGCACTTGGCCAATTTTTTGTATTTGTTGTTATGGCGGCAACAGAAATACATCATCGTGAAAATTTCAACTGTCTAGCTATCACCGTTCTTGAGATACAGCCTGGTGACAGACGGACGGACGGACGGATGGACGAACAGACGGACGGACAGCCGGACAGACCGTTTTTACCCTTTGGGTACGGAACCCTAAAAAGAACGTAAGAAATCGGACTACGCGTTAATAAACTACAACTAAGTGTATATTTTGACTTTCATCCCCTCTCCCAAGGGAACCATGCTGAATTTCGGGATAAAAAGCTAAATTATCCTACCTTGTAGTATGAACTCAAACCATGCTAAGTTACATTGAAATCCATCCAGTAGTTTTGGAGTGATGCGCGGCCGGGATACAGACAGACAGACAGACAGACAAAAATAAAAAAAAATACAGTTTCGGCATCAGTATCAGCTACAGAGTACTGTACATTTTTTTTTTTCAAAATATCTGCATATGTACAGAATTGGGCCTGTTACAGTTTTATTATAAGTATTTTTTTTTTCAAAATATCTGCCATGTACAGAATTGGGCCTGTTACAGTTTTATTATAAGTATAGATTCATTTTTGTGGGAATTTGCTTAGCAGACGTAACACAGGTTCGCCTAGTACAGCTGCTAATGAAAGTTAAATGTATTGTGTTTTACCTTGGACCTTAGTATTTAAGTTAATATTTTTAACCTATTTAGTTTGTTTTTACTTGAAATAAACAATTTGTATTTGTAAGATGCCCTCCAAAGCACGGAAGTGCTGTGATTTCACTAGCGGTCACCCATGCAAGTCATCGCCGCGGTGGACGATGATTATATAACTTTGCTGATCGTTTCAGAACAGCTATGCAAATTTGTCTACGGAAAGCGTTTTGAAGAAGTTAAGCAAGATACTCGTGTTTGCGTTCGCTACCTTTACTGTACTTGTTTTGTTCTGTGTTTTACTATGTAAAGATGCTTGTACTTTTAATATTGTGAAGTAAAGTTCAATTACTACATCCATTTATAATAAATTATTTAAGTTGGAGTAAAATTCATAGAAAGGAAATATCTATCTATACTTCTGAGGAGCTAGCAGCCTAGCACTGAATCTTTGAATTACACTCTATTATATTTATAAGGACGCGCTTTTGTTGCTCCTCTGCGAAACTATATATAAGCTGCTTTTAACGTCTTAAGTTTTCAGAATTCCTTTTGCTTCCGTCCTTGTAACTTGCTTCAAGATACTTTTGAACTGTGCTAAGCTCTTTTAATTGGTCTCAAACTCCGGTAAGTGCACTAACACTGATACGAAATATTATGAAATAGCTAACACATACGAGTTTTCGTTTGACTCTGACATAAGTCTGCGAAATTTGTAAATTTTTTTTAGATGAATCAGACATGTTGGATGCTTTTTCTACTGAGCTCAGTTGGTTTTGAAGGGCACGGGTGAATAACGTCTACGCACAATATAATGAAATGAAAAATTAGCAACTATAATTATGATTCTAACAAATTATTATAAGTAAGCTAAGCAAGTATACATGTGTACCAAAAGTACCACAAAACCGAAGGCTTGGGTATTGGTTATAATATTTTGAAATGAAGATGACTTTGTGATTGTAACTTTACAACAACGCAATCTTCTACATCCAATTGATTTACTATTTTGGAACAAAAACATATTCTTCTACTCCTATCCTCGAAGAGATTTTGTTAAGCATTCTAAATCTGCGTAATAAGTGCTTTTTTCCGCTAGCACGGAAAAAGTTTTTGAACCTATGTAGAAATTCAAGAAAAATAAATTTACCCTAACTATAACGAATTTTAGTAATTTACCTTGTCTCTTTTACCATTAATTAACGCAAATTTACTACAATATCTAAGCTGTTACTATTGCACCTTGCATTTTCCTCTCTGGAATGAGGTGAAAAGTTTCACTCGGCACCAAAAGTATTCTGAGTTTCGTACCCTTGAAACCCTAATTACCCTCAGGATTCTATATTTGAACTAATAGCTTGTAGAAACCTTCATTCAATAACAAATATCAATTTGGCCGTGTCGGTTCTATTACAGGACAAGAGCACGTAACCAATACAACTACAACGGGGCGTGAGGCATGGAGACATATTTCTCCAAATTTCGTCTAAAAGTTATATATCAAACTTTGATGAATTCGGCACACTGGAATGAATTTGGCAGCAATATGGTGAATTCATCAATTCAAAATAGTTTGGCTGATGACATATTCATTATAGCGGAGTCGCAAGGGTCAAGTTGCTATAGTACACACCAAATTCATTCCAGAAGAGGTAAGAACCTTACTCCACATGGGGACGCATCTGTCTTTTTTGTAGCACAATCCATAATAAGGCATAAAAATGGATAATTATTATGACATTACATCCCTGAAATCGCTGCCTGAAAATCACATAGTGAAATATGTTGTAGTAGCCATGTAATAGCAAAGTTAAACAAATTATGTTCAATTATACTTAATGTAAACACAAAATATTACTATTATTATAATAAAGTAAAATACGAGTGTGTTCAAGAAATATGTTATGATATTTTTATTAAAAAAGGCCACTGTGGGTAATTAATCCGTTTACAGTGAAATTTTTGGGCTTCCTTTTGCAGGTTTTAGTGAAATTTTAATATATTATGCAGTATTGATCTGTGGTACGTATTGTTCGAAAGATTGACTTTGTTGGTTACAACAAAGTTATATCAATACAATATAGACACACTTAACCATTAAAACTTGACTTTATAATCTACGAATCTTATTCACGTGTTTTTAATTTTACACGAGGCTTGGCTTCTGTTGTTTAACTTTTCGTTTTTCCATGGCCATTCGCCTATCCAACGATACCCATAAGAAAAGCGTACCAATAGTTGTAGTCAGATATCACTAATATGACTATACCTTTTATATTCCATAGGTACTATAACTGGATACAATTATATTAAGGCTTAATAATTCATTATCATCATGAACCGCTAATAAGTTTTCCCCTCTCATTGGGGGGATTTACTTTAATCCCCACGCTTGACATGTCTTGGGGATTGCAGTAGAAATTGTAAGTTCTTCAGAAGGCGCTGCTCTCCAACCTCCGATATTTTTCTCTAAGTCGCTTCTTACGACACCCATGGGAAGAAATGGAGAGTGACGTTCTAACCCGGCACCCCAAGGGGTGTTATAATTATATCCGTTAAATATATATCATATTGGCGTGATTGTCTATTTTGATTATCTCAAGAAATAATTGGACCGAATAAAACTGTTGTGTTTAGGTAATTTAAATTCGTAGTAATATGTTCTTTTTACTAAAAAATATTATATATAAGTAATAACTGTACAGATAATTTATGGATTTAGATTTTTTACTTTACGGAATGCATATTTAGTGATACTAGATATTTTTAAAATATTTCAAGAAATCATAAAATAAGATAAGATACACAATTTAAAAATTAAAATATATCTAGTGAAAATAATAGCCTCGATGCTGTGAGTAGAAGCAAAACGCGTAGAAAAATGTTTCGTTTTGGCTAAGTGGCGTTAATGAAGTCACGTTGGGTTACCAGGAATATTAGGAGGAATAGTCAAATTTATACATTGCAAGAATTTTACCTAAAATACAAATTTATTGTTTTCTTAAGGTAGATTTACGATTAGGTAGATTAAGGTATTTTAGATTATTATAACCACGTGGACTGACGACATTTTTTTTTAGGCCTGATATGTTAGCCTTTGACCACTATCTCACCTGATGGTAAGTGATGATGTGGTCGAAGATGTTGTACAGGCTAACCTAGAATTACTGGCTCTCAAGGACAGCTGCCGGAACACACCGTTAGGTGCTTGGCGTCAGATTTTCAACTTGAGGGTGGTAGTTAGCCAGGCGGGCATTCGCAAAGTAGGGCAAGCTGTAACGACTGCCATCTTGAGACAACAACCGGGACCGACGGCTTAACGTGCTCTCCGAAGCACGGAAGTGCTCAGTAGTAATGTCACCAGCGGTCACCCATCCAACTCCTGACCGCGGAAAAAACATCGTAAAAGTCACGGGTAGCCACAGGTTAATAGCTTTTCTTTGTTGCGATCTGTGAGGGAAGAATTTGTTCATCAGAGCATGACTTCCGACTGATGATGGTGATCATGATTATAGCTGTGCAGTCTCACATTATAATCAATTTCACATTCACACCAGTCCAGCTTTTTATCTTCAAATACAGCCACATCCTACGGGAAGCTTGAAACTAAGTAAACAGCTTTGAAGCAGTGATAGCTCAGTGGCATTGACTATGGACTGCCGCGCAGCAGGTCCATGGTTCAAATCCCGCCGCGGGCTTGAGCTTCACCGCACTTGGTGGAAGGGCATTTTTGCGAATGCCCGCCTGGCTAGCAACCACCCTCAAGTAGAAAATCTGTCGCCAAACACCTAACGGTGTGTTCCAACAGCAGTCGTTGAGAGTCAGAGAAATTACAGGCACATGAGACTTTAGAACTATGTCTCAAGGTGATGGGCACAGTGAAATTCGTGACTTGTGATGAAATGCATCTGTTGCAGGCAGAGGTAAGTCCGCTTAACATCTGGTGGGCCTCGATCTTGTTCACAATAACATAAAAAAACATGTTGCTTTTGTATGTGTGCTTTAATGTAGAAGTAGCACATGTCGTGGGCAATTTTTCTTCCATTCCCTTCATCCCTAATCGAGGTTTTATTTTATAATTCAAACCGTAAAAGCTACGTTGGAACTGTCAAAAGCTAATAATATGTTCTCCATGTAATTATCTACACAGAATTATACTTAGGACTTATGGTTTTCAAAATAAGCATACGTTCTTGGAGAGTACATAAATCCAAAGAATATATTAATGATAACAGAAAGTCTCTTTCGTGTTAATCAATCTCAGGCATAACAGCGTGTAGGAGGAACAAACTTTCGGTTTGTATTGTTAAATGCGTATGTTTCTGAGTGAGTGTTTTATATTTAAACCAATTTGGATGAAAATTAGCAAATAGAAAATGTTGGCTTTGGAATAACACATATAATTATTTTTATCGTCATTACTTATCATACATTATTAATAAAACTTCAACATAATGCCCTAAAGCAATGCTTACACGCAGCAAAGCGGTAGGAACTGTTTGCTGATCACTTTAAGGCGTAACTTACGACAACTTCCTCAAATCTGGTCAAACAATAACAATAGATGTCTACAATGAAGAACTCCGAACAGTGATGGCAAAACACACAGAAAAGAGAAAGCAATATAAAATACTAATTAGAGTGGCAGCCATGTCAGTTTTCTTAGAAAACGAGCGTAGCCAGTTCAACACATAAATGATACTTGACATTACATCTTTATTGTTCACTACAAACAATCCGATTCCCTGATTAGTCCCATTTTTACCCAATTGAAACGTTTAATAAGCCAATTTATAACACACTTGAAAATACACTTTATCTAAAGAGTGGTAAGATTGTATTTCTTGTGAACTTTGTCAAGCTATCTCTTTCAGTCAGCGAGATAGATATATGGTGATTCCCCTAATATCTGGTGAAAGTTGCCAGTCGACAATATCTGTAGAGTTATTGTGCAGTCTCTCAGTCAAGTATAATTCAATTTTAAAATCGTTCCTTGGTAAAATCTGAGCATAGATAATTGAAAAATAGTTTACAAATAACAGCACGAAAAATGATTACGGGAAAAGATTTATTGTAATAGCTAGTAAAATTTTAGCCTTTTTTATTTATTTATTCGGAACAAAAAGTGGTATCCTAGCCAGTGATGCAGTACATTTTTATCGATAATTTTTTCCATCGACTAAAGACGATTTATAGACACAACCTTCAGCAGTGAAGATGCTGAATAAGAAAATGACGATAAAAATAAAATAAAGCTATTACTGCGAAGCACAGCTTAATTTCGATATAATATGTTATACGCTTGCTTATTTCTAGTAAGATTATTACAATCATATGAAATTCGTAATGAAATAAGAGATAAGCACAGATAGGGATTCACAAAAATAAAAGACGAGGTTAAGGTCGAAATCATGGTACATATAACAAGAGGTAAATTGCAGATGAGTTCAAGTAAATGTTGTCAGTCAATGTAAATTGTCAAGACAAATTTTACCACGTAGAATCTAACAATACTTTTAATTTTTGTTTTGATATTACTATAGCGGTCGAAGCCGCAGGTTAGCGCAAAATTAATTTGATATAAAAAAAGTGCCTTTAGTGGGTGGGTGCGGAAGTATAGCCTACTGGTGATATATTCGTGTCAAGTAAAGGGCTTTGTGCCAATTTACCCTGCTAACCTTGACATAAGTGAGATCATTTGCATAGCACATTGAGGGCCATTACTTGCGAAAACTTTACATTTCTCATCATAATAATACAATCAAGCCATTTTTATGTGAGATTTAAATCTTTTTATGAAATCTGAAACAAAGTGAAATAACAATTTCATGTGTATAGGAAAAAAGTGTTAAAATAAATTTAACCGATAAGATATTTAAAGTATCTAAAATTAATTTTTCGCTTATAAATGATTTCCGTCATAGTAGAGAAATACATTTTTATTCTAGCTAGCCAATGATAGTTGCTTTCAAAAACCTGATTATGAGAATCAGATTACGCAAGTCTCAGGGTGATTCTATAAATCTGGATATCGTCCGCCAACCGGGATTCCGATTTGTATACATGAATGAAAATCAGGGAGACCGACACAATAGTAACTACCAGCTAATTATATTGGTAATCATTTTATTTCCATTGAAACGAATTATACTTATTGCATAATCGGCGATTGCTATTTCTAGATATTATATTTAGCAAAAAATTAAAACAGTATGTTCGTGTATTTCTCTATTACACATTTTAACAAATGAATTGAATGGCAGCCAATGAGATATTCTCCTTATTGATGGTAACGAAAATCTCCTCAAACGAAAACTCATAACCTAAAAGTTCGCGTGTTTGGTTCCGTTCGCGCCTGCGTTGCTGCAACACACCCCGCGATGCTGCAATGCCGCTTGCTGTACATATGTCCTAATCCAAACGGAAGAAAAGGAAAAAAAATCATGTGATGTTGTCAAAGTAGCTTTGGTCTGTCATGGTGAATGAACACTGCTTGAAATCCCTATCAATGCCATGCAAGTTGAGTGTGTAGAACCTCCTCTTAGCCTTCGTAGACAGTTTCTCTCCGACAAATTCCTTTTTAAATTAAGTCAAAACTCAAATCACCCTGTTCGTGAAAAACTAGATTGTTGACTGACATTATATAACTCATGCAATAAATCCTCATCTGAGGACTTCCCTTGTCTCCTCCGCAGCTATTTACAATTCATCCTTCTTAATTATTATCTCCTTCAGAATCCTGTTATGCCTTTGTACTCATCATCTTATTGCGATGGCTTCTCCTGAAAAGAGGAAAGTGGTAGGAGGACATTTATAATTGAAAATTATTCTTGTAGATGGAATCCAAACTACAACACCAATTGGACTATCTGGATTTTTAGAAGCATCTGCATGGCAGTCCAGCCCTTGTATTCTGTGAAGAATTTATTTATGAAAACCTTATTAGCTTCTATTGTGTTTTTATCAATACCAAAATCCAAAATAACGTTAGGTTTGAAAATGAATGCTTTGTAAGATGATAAGTACAAAGGCATAACAGGATTCTGAAGGAGAGAATTTTCAGACTTCAAAAGCTGCTTCCAATCTATTCTTGCTAACCCCTTTCGGTCCAAATCTAGGTTCCCAATTGTTTTAAAATAAGAAACGCCCTTTTCGAATGTAGCTCTCACGGCATAAAAGTGATCCTAGCCTGGATTCCTGGTCACGCCGGTATAGTGGGCAACGAATCTCAAGATCAAGATATCTGTTCGACTTTCTAACTAAAACTATCTATGGTCTACATGGAAAAAGGATGGTCTAAAACCATCTTTAAAAAACCTTGGAACCAGAAATGGCAAATTTCTAGAATTTTAAAAGGTAAATTCTATGGTAACATTCAACCTGAGATGCCCAATAAACTCTGGTTCTCAATATTCCAAAACGCTGATAAAGTGACAACCTCTACAATATGCCGTCCGAGTCAAAACTATTCCTGTAACCCAGTCTTCCTGGCCAAACTTATAACTCCCTCTGTGAATGTGGTTTGGACGAAGGAAATGTGAAACACATATTTTTGTGTTGTCCCAAAATAAACTCTTCTCTCTACAATATTATCCCTATAGATATCCCTCGTCCTTTCTCCCTCAAATGTATCCTGTCCTTAGTATTTAGTCCATATTCAAAGAAAGCTGTAAATTAACTGTTCTTATACTAAATAACTTAACCAAAAGTTGTTCCCAGGTGTTCTATATTTCCCCTATGTATAATGAATTTGTGTGTGTGTGTGTATGTGTGTGTGTGTGTGTGTGTGTGTGAGGGTGCGTGTGTGTGTGTGTGTGTGTGTATACATTTGTGTTCGTCCAGTAGTTAGATGAACTAACATCTAATGTTTCAGCACCAAATTTGGCTTAGACAGTTCTCACCGGACATAACTCATTAAAACTAAAAATCCACTTCGTTTGATGGTCCATATAACTACGTGACATTGGTGAAATTGTGGTGGTGCCCACAGAAGCCACAAAACAAGAGTTGAATTCTTAACCTTGAAAAATTGCGTGTTTGTGAAAATATTTGCATAATTTGTTAATTTAATTGATGTTAACCATCTAACCTACACGTGCATTTTTACGTCCAGTAAAAAGTTCTATATGCGATAAAAGCAGTGGGACAGATGGTGCTTGCTTTCGTAGGTCTAACGAGAAAGCTCCAAATCAGAGATTGGAATGAGGTGACATTTAGTGACTAACAATTTATCGATAAAATTTGACGATAAAAAAAATCATAAATCACTATATGTCAGATTGCACCGTCTTTGTTCATCAGCGAAATATAAAACATTTAGGAACAATTTATTAAGTTTTCCGGTGATAGGATGTTCCTACTTTCTTTACATTCGTGACATCGCTATTAAATCTGCAACTTATAACAGCACATCGCGGCATTTCAATATAAAATGACGGAGTTGCATGCGGCGCATTAGCCGCGGGTCGACTGTCAGTAGCAGTATAGTCCGTTGACGTAAATACTCCTGTTTAGGAGTATGCTAGGCTCGCCGGCCACGCCCCCTTCACCTTTCTATTGCTTTCTCTTTTTTTATATCTCTATGGCAAAACAGCTTTAATTCGCCAGGCAACCTTCGCCATTATTGATCTATAACAGCCAGATCTCGTACTACTCGCGAAAAAGATTTAACATTACAAGAACTGCAGCCAGAAACCATCCATCATCCTCCATACTCCTCGGACCTTTCCTCAAGCTACTACCACATTTTCTGAACATTAGCACAACTTATAGCATAAAAATATTCTTCTCAGGAAAAAGAACACAATACATGACACAGCTTATGGAGTCTAGCTCCACAGAGTTTCATCGGAAAGGTTTAAATAATTTTCCTATTAGATGGCAGAAATGTGTAGACATCAAGGATAGGTACATATTCTCCTTGTCTATAACTATACGTATCTGCCATATTGATATATTTTATCATAGAAATAAAAATATTTTTAAGTTGAGGGTATTACAAATATTATGTACAACTTCCACCCGTAATTTCAAACATTTCAGAATCCCAAATAATCAGACAATAAAACAAAACAAATTGGTTTAAAAAGTATCATTATTATATAACTAGTATACCAAATTTTTTACAAATTCTTTTCATTTTTGATATTTTGTAAATTTAATATAT
The DNA here is from genome assembly GCA_963854805.1 of Plagodis dolabraria. NCBI lineage: Eukaryota > Metazoa > Arthropoda > Insecta > Lepidoptera > Geometridae > Plagodis > Plagodis dolabraria. The sequence goes on from OY978440.1 coordinate 5,389,491, forward strand.
TATTACTATTTAGAGAGCTGATTGGAGTCAAACGGACAGGGTAAGGAATAGTGTGATAAGGGTGAATGAGGATGTAGTGACACAAATTGAGAAAGGTATGTTAAGATGGTTTGGAGATTTAGTGAGAATGAATGAGATGATATTGACTAAACAGGTATACGTGGGACAAGTGAACGGAAGTGTTGTAAGGGGAAGACCTAGTCAAAAGTTCCGAAATCAAATTGAAGACGTTTTGAAAAAGGGACAGGTTAGGAGTACCCTAAACCGACGCTCATGTATGAAAGGATTGATGAATGTAGATGAAGCAAAAGAGATTTGCAAGGATCGTAGCAAGTGGAAATCTGTGGTCTCTGTCTACCCCTACGGGCAAGAGGCGTGATGTTATATAATAATATGTATGTATTATTTTTACGTGTATACTACGAGTATTCAAGCGTTTTGTTCGTTTATTAGTACATCTTTCTAAATTGAAATACTTTTTCGCGCATTATTTTGTCAGCTATGGCAAAAGACATTTTTTTATTCTATTCTAGAAACTGGTTTGGAACGTTGGTTTCTAATATGTCCGAAGGGGCTTCCAACTGAACTCCAAAAATATAGCAATTGAACTGCATTCCTTTATTAACACAATGTCAAAAAATAGTATCGTGCAATAGTACACCGAAGGGAGAAAACGATCTATTACTGTTCGAAGGTATGCTTAAAGGAAATTTGAGATCAGTAATAAAACTTTCTCCCGAGTGAAACATTACGTATTTGTCCCTAGACTTCTCAGGAAGTAAGTTCTTTATGACTTCTTGAGCTGTGTTTTTATTTCTCGTGGCGTCATCATTATAAAATCGTGACTTTCATATATTCATGACATTTTGGAGAAAATTATTTAAAATAATTAAAAGTATATGTATTGTTAAATTATCTGACTTTAGTAAAAAAACAAAATTAAATGAAGCCCGTCCTCACAAAGTAGGCAAATTTGTGGTGACGGGCTTAATTGAAGCGTTCCCTGTCGTAAATAGCTCATGTAGTGGCTATTACCACATCCAATTAATAAACGCTTAAAGGTTTTAACCGCTGAGGGTCAGCTATGAAAATATTGAATAAAGTTTATATTGAAATGAATTATATACCGATACGTATGTATACGTAACCAAATTACAATTAAGTGACGTGTGTATGTTTCTATGAAATAATTTAACTGATATGGCGTTTATTTTTAACTGACTTATCAAATAAGGAGGAGTTTTCGATTATGTTTTTGTGGGTGTTACCTCATAACTCTTCACTGTATGGATTTTGATAATTTTTAGGGTTCCGTAGCTAAAAAGGAAAACATGGTAACCGTATAGGATCACTTTGTTGTCCATCCGTCTGTCAAGACATTTTTCTAAGGTACGCGTAGAGGTATAAGGCTGAATTTGAATAAATAAAACAATTATATAGGTATACCTAGTAATAAATAAAGTTCAAAAGCAATTACCCTAATCAGCATTGTGGTAGGGACAATTTGCGATGTAATCAATTAGCTGAACTAGAGCGCCTTGCAATTAGTTCCCAGTCTAGGATTACACTGTTTATACCTAATCATGGACCACATCGTTATCTTCCAGTAGTTGAGATTGCGGTCAAAGGTTAGCTTATTAGCTATTACTAAAATATATTTCAAATTAACTGCGATCATAATCGTATTCTTTATCGATTTTTATTTTTTGCGTTTTTTTATATCAGGTGATTGTAAGTAACCTACTAAAGCCTATACGGTGATGGTACACATACTTAACTTTAGGTCATTGGGAGCCAGTTACCATTCTCAATAGAATAAACTAGACAGATAATTAAACCTTACATTTTACAAACATAAACTATGGATTGCAAAACAAAATACTTACACTTCTCTAATATTTAAAAAAAATGTATCCTCAATTCAAAAAATACCGTTATACACAATTTATAAATAAAAGTAAGAATAAATATAGAGCTACATGGGCAATGATAAATAACCATATTAGTAAAATAAAGCATGATGGCTATATAAGAACAATAAGATATCTTACAAGTAAACTGTCCGATCCTGTTCAGATATCGACAGCTTTCAACAACCATTTTATTGGTACTGCAAATACTCAGATGCTAAATAAAGCAAAAGTTAGTTTCAGGTATGTTCGATGGTTTCAACCACGTAGTCAATTAAAAAAGTTATTGACGATGATACAAAGTAACCTTTAAGTTAATCCAGGACCAAAACTATGTACTTTCCACATTTTATCCAAATCGGTTCAGCCGATTACTGAATCGGCGAAGAAGTGACACCCACAAACTTTTGCATTCATAATCTTATAAGAATACCTACACTAGGATTCGTCAGCGACACATAAACATTCTCAATGCCTCACATTTTCTCCACGTAATGCAAACCATTATTGATTTTTCCTGACCTAATTTCTCCAAAATTAGTTACCTGTTGATCTCACACCCCAATGTCAAGAGTCAGGGTTGCTAATCCCCATTTATATATCTGCACATGCGATAATCAACCTTCTATCTATTATGATTGATGTGTTTTTGCGTCGAAGGCAGGTATGTAGCTACCTAGAAGGCTTTTGAAGCGGTAGAGATCAACAACCCCTGTATTTTGACGGCGCGACGTTTAGTAGGTCTGTAGGGTAGCGAGGATTATATCGATCATTAGAAGGCCCTACACGAATACGCGTTCCGTAATAATTAATAGATTTTTTTTTTATTACAGCTGATAGGCTAGCATTTGACCATTATCTCACCTGATGGTTAGTGGTGGTGGTCGAAGATGTTGTTCAGACAAACCTAGAATTACTGGCTCTCTAGGACTGCTGCCGGAATATACCGTTAGGTACTTGGCAACAGATTTTCTACTTTAGGGTGATAGCTAGCCAGGTGGGCATTCGCAAAATTCAATCAATCATTTGTAAGTACAATAAGCGTCAAGGCCTACTTTAGTGTTTCCAGCATTCGTCATATACAAAAATCCAAGCCTATGTAGCATACAATTTTCAGCTTAAAAATATTTTTCAAATTCAAATTCAAAATCATTTACTCAATTTCGACGTCTACGACGCTCTTATTAAGGTCAAATAAAATAAAAAGGTAAATCAGTTAACTGATAGTAGAGGATAGATAGGTTATTGAAACCGGCCGTAAGTTAACTACAGTCGTGGATACATTGAAATTTATAAAATTTGCATTGGCGAATCAGAGACAGCAAGCTCAAAATCACGCTATTGAAAACAGTGCTGTGAAAGTCCATCTGCGCTGAACTGTACTTGCAGTATACTTGCTTTTGTCTCTCTACAAATAGTGGTATCGTTTTCATAACCTTTTATACCAGGCTTTAGGAGAACATTAATATGTAGTAGAAATAGTGACAAAGAGAGATCTGACCGATGAGGCACCCTGGAATCGAGTGCTTTTGGTCAGTCTCACTTATTACCTCTAACACCAATCTGATCAATTGTTCCCGTATCTACTAATCAATAGACCAAGCAATTATTTTAATGACTTAGCTCTTAGCTGAAAACTTTCCTATTAAATTCAAATTCAAATTCAAAATCATTTATTCAATTTAGGCGTCTACGACGCTCTTATGAAGGTCAATTACAAACTTTAATATTGAAATATTCTACATTGTACTGCCACGTTCAGCAAAAAAATTTATAGAGCCACTGCGAGAAGAACGGGCAAGAAACTCGGGGCCATTCTTTAAAACGTCTGTTTACAATTTGTTATAAACAATATAATACAATTATTACAATATTTGTTTAAATTACGTAGGAGACAGGTGATGGCTTGGCAGAGGTGGAATTTTCCAAGCATTTTTGTCGTTTAAGTAATCACAAACTGTGTAGTAGGATTTCTTAATCAAAATGTTTTTCACGTGTAATTAGAATTTTCCTTCTGTGGGCATTGTAATATGTTCGGAAATTTTATTATAAAACCGCACACAATTACCTAAAAAGGACCTTTTATTTGTCTTTGCTAATCTAAAACACGGTACCGTTAATTTATATTTGTTCCTAGTGTTGTAATCGTGGTTGTCACTGTTTAATTTAAATTTACTCAATTTTTTCCGAACATACATAATATTTTCAAATATATACAGACTCGGTAAAGTTAATATATCAATTTCTTTAAAAAGATCCCTTAGAGATTCCATAGGATCCATTTCATATATGGCTCGAATTGCACGCTTTTGTAAGATAAAGATTGTTTCCATCTCAACAGCAGCTCCCCACAGCAATACACCATACGACACAATACTGTGGAAGTACGCGAAATAAACTAGCCGTGCAGTAGCTACGTCTGTTAACTGTCTTATCTTACAAACTGCATATGCAGCAGAACTAAGTCTTCCGGCTAGATCATGTATATGTGGATCCCACTGTAAAGTTGAGTCCACTTTGATTCCCAGAAAGACTGTCGCTTTGTCAATTATAGAGAGTTTATCTAAGCCAAGCTTAATGTTTGGTTCAACATAAGTAACATTTGGTAAAGAAAAACTTTAAACATTTGGTCTTTTTTGAATTTAAGAGAAGATTATTAGCCGCGAACCACTAAGAGATCATAGATAACACATTTTTTTCTTGAATAAGTTCACTATCCCTCCTATCTACTCTAAAAATCAGAGAGGTATCATCGGCGAATAAAACAATATTGCAGAAATCTTTGACCATGCAAGGCAGATCATTAATATACGCTAGGAACAGAAAAGGTCCCAAAATTGATCCCTGCGGTACTTCTATTTTTACCAAAGACCCGGAAGAAGTATTGCCATTTATTCCAAACATCTGTAGCCTGTTTGACAGATAAGACTCTATTAGATTCAAAGCTTTTCCACGAATACCATAGTGTGAAAGCTAACGAATCAGAGTGCAGTGTTCTACACAGTCGAATGCCTTGGAAAGATCACAAAATACGCCAATAGCATCATGTGAACTCTCCCAGGCTTCAAGTATATGTGACATCAATTGAACACCTGCATCTGTAGTGGATCTGCTCTTAGTAAAACCAAACTGATTTTCATTCAATATATTATGCTCACTAAAATGAGATAAAAGTTGTTTGAGCATAATTTTTTCGAATACTTTACTCAGAACAGGTAAGATGGAAATAGGTCTATAATTGCAAGGGTCAGATGCAGCCCCCGACTTCAAAATTGGAGTGATTTTACATAGTTTCATTAAGTCGGGGAAATTTCCTCTATCGACACAAAGATTGAATATTGTTACTAAGTATGGTGCGATAATGCAAATTATAGACTCTGCCACTTTAACTGACATACCCCACAAGTCTTCAGTACTCTTTATGTTTAAACTTTTGAATGTCTTTATAATTTCAAAATTTGTCGTGTATATAAAAGAAAAGTCCGGTGTTTTGCAGGGAAAATTATGTTTTAATAGGGCTTCTGCTACATTGGGACAAGAATCCAATGATTTAGTGACTTCTAGGGGTAAGTTAGAAAAAAATATTTCAAATATATTCGCCACTTGTATTGGATCAGAGATTTGATTTTTATTAATAGTTAAGACATATCTTGAATCTCTAGGTTTATTTTTACCAGTCTCAATATTTATAGTCTTCCAAATGGTTTTTATTTTATTTTTAGACTTGCTAATTTTATCTCTAATAAAAAGAGATTTAGCACACAAGCAAACAGACTTAAAAGTTTTTGAATAGTTCCTAACATAATCATGAAACTGCTTGCAAGATGTTAAATTTTTCCTGCGATAAAGATCAAACAAATAATCTCTACTTTTTCGAATACCTCTAGTTGCCCAATCACCAAACTTCAATTTTCCATTTATTTGTTTCTTTATTTTTGGACAAACTTTTTGAAACTCAATATTTACTAAAGAAAATAAGTTATTGTAGATGTCATTCGGGTCACAGTGAGAAAAACTTGTTATGCCAAGCTTAGCTTCTATATTGGTACCAAGAGTTTCTAGCCTACTGGTTGTTAACGGCCTATGTTCAACTTCATACCTCTCTGTTTCTCTATTTCCATCAAATTTTATCGCAAGGCCCTCATGATCAGACCTAAACCTTTCAATATTAACTTTTCTTTAATCTTACAGTTTGAGTATATATTGTCTATACAGGTAGATGAAGTGTCTGTTATCCTAGTGGGCTCACAGAACAGAAATTTCAAATTAAATGACTTAAATAATGAAATAAGATCAGTCTTATTTTTAGAATTCATTAAAATATCTATATTAAAATCACCACATACAAATATGGGTTTTCTGCATTAAGAGATTTTCTGCAGTATACTTTCCATAGTGGATAAAAATTCTGCAAAATTTTGAGCATGACCTTGATCTGTAGGTGGTCGATATACACACAACACAAGATGCCTGTCCACCTCCACACAAGCAACTTCACAGACACGTTCAACAGAACATCTGACTAAGTCATGGCGTTCTTTAAATTTTAAGTTATTTTTTACAAGAATAATACACCCTCCTCCTTCTGCAGATGATCTGTTAAACGCACTGCCTACACTAAAATTCTTAACATTAAATAACATTGTATCAGCTCCTAGCCATGTTTCAGTAAAGCATAATATATCAAAAGGATATTTATCTAAGAGCATTTCAATTTCAAGTATTTTGCCAGAGAAGCGATTTATATTTTGGTAGTACAGTGCTATGTCAAAACACTTCCCTGTTGTCGGACTTAAAAGTTTAAACAGTTTGACTCAACATTTGTATTAGTACATGTACTAAAATCTGTATCGTCAATAGAAGACATGGTTATATTTCCTATAACCGACTCAATATTATAAGCTACCAAAGTAGCAATCAGATTCTTATATTTTTTAGGTAGGTACATCCTATCCCGAGTCAACATAAATTTAGTAATAAATTTATTACAGTCAATAAATTTATTACAGTCATAAATTTATTACAGTCTAGGTCTACAGTCTCTTTATTACAGTTAGGCTGTCTTGCCAAACCTGTCAAAGGCCTTTGAGATATCAAGTGAAATGATAAGCGCTTCGTCGTATCTCTCAATAGTGGCTACAAGTGTAAGTAACATATACAACGAATAAGTATCACAAAATTTTACGATCGGGCTATCCCGTTCGTAAAATTTTACTAACTTTGGTAACGTACTTTTGGAACTGCTCTTACCTTCAATAAATTAACCATAAAATGGTGACAAGGTTATGCATAAATTATTTTAGCATTACCTCGTCGTTACTTTGCTATTTAAAAAAAATTAAAATCGTAGAAATAATGATAACGTCATAATCATAATTATACCACAAGTCAAGAGGGCTGACCAACTTTACGACCACAATAGTTTATTTTAACGTTCAGTACACGTAAAAGCTCTTTAAGTAAACTCGAGTTATATAGTGGGGTTATGCCCATACTACCTTTTTGTAGTATATTATGCCTACTAACGGCCCGCCCCGGCTTCGCACGGGTATTTAACAAAAAATTCAATATTACAAATTTTTTGATATAGCTGTTATAGCCAGCAATATGGTGTTGCAGATTTTTTGTAGATATTGTTCTCTTAAATAAAATTGTGGTACATCACTTTATCCTATAGTCAAATCCGCAGCGTACGTTATATCACGAATTTTTAAGGTAATATTTTTCACGTGGGTTACAATATCGAATTTTCATAAGGATCCTTAACTTCAATGAAAAACATCTATAGTCTATTTTCATCGGGAATAATGTGAGATTCTAATGGTGAAATAAGTTTTCAAATTGATCCAGTAGTTTAAGTTTACTGGTTTCATACAAAATACAAATCTTTCCTCTTTATAATATTAGTGTAGAATAAAATGGAAAATGGCCTGGAAAAATTTACCTATGTTATGCAGTCCATAATTGGATATGGCTTATCCCCGCTAGGTAATATTCTGATCACTCTTTCAGACGAAGCCCCAAAGGTAAAACTGACTCGGTTCTCGGTCCGGAAAATCTAAAATTAGAGTATATTGTAGTATGCATACCCCACCCTCGAGATTTACAGGAGGTCCTTTGTTGCAGGCTTACATTCATTGTTCGTAGTCCATAAAATTTTTTTATATTATATGCGGAGTCCCAGAGCTACACTTTAGATAAACCAATAAATTTCAAATTGCATACATTCATATAAGTACTATATACTATACTTATGCAGCGTTAAATGACTTGTTTAATAAATAACGAACTGTTTAAGGTGATTGATACTTGATTAATTTGAGCAATTTAGGACTAACTTTATACCATACTAGCTTTTGCCCGCGGTTTCGCTCGCGTTAAGAAGTTATATTATTAATAAGCTGGTCGTCAAACATAATCTGCTAGATATATTCTGTAGGCACTATGCACAAAAATGGTTTATACAAAGTTCTCTCCAAAATAACTCAATGTAGGCGCTAGCATACATAAATTCGTATATTTTAATCTGAAAAGTTACTAATCTTATAAAGCGTGCAGCACAAAATCCTTTCTTAAGGGATGCCTACGTCATAGTAGCTTTATGCATGTAAAGTCTCAGCCCGATCGGTTTAAAATTGACAAACTTTCATACAAACTTTCATCCTCTTTTTTATCCCCTTGGGGGTAGAATTAATCAAAATCCTTTTTTAGCGGATGCCAACGTCATAACATCTACCTGCATGGCAAATTTCAGTCCTATCCGTCCAGTTGTTTGGGCTGTGCGTTGATAGATCACTATGTCAGTCAGTCAGTCAGTCACCTTAGAGTTATATATATTTAAATTTATATGTGTAGGGTTAAACAAGAATAAGCATTAGTTCCTCGCGACCGCAACGTGCGAATCTAGCAAGCAAAGCGAACGTGTCTGTTGATCGCAATGATTTTGGAAAAGTATAAAGTATATTATAAAGTAATTTCTTAGTGGCATATCCGTAGGGCATATCAGTAGATTCGGCTATTTTGGTTATAGTACCTTTGTAAATTTACTCGATTTTATTAACATTCATATTTATATTTAATAATTATCTTTAATTTCATAAGTATCTGTTTATATTTTATTAATTTATTATTAATTTGTAGCTAAGAATAATATTTATTTTATATTATATAAATGATATGCTGAAACTCATACTGCTATCATAACGACTAAAATTTATAAATATTGCGTGGGTTTAAAATAAACTAATTATCTTAACTAGTAAGTGGCGCCTTAATTTTACTCCCCTGAGCAACTCGTGTTTACCCCTTAACCACTAACGATTGAATTTTGAAGGATTTCTCCAGCAAGCAGAATTTACATTTCATAAAAAAAACACATGCGGAACAGGGTAACTGGCATACACAATCGGGCAAAAAAAAAACGATATATAATTGAATTCTGTTAACTGGAATATTTCTATACCGGGAATTTTACGTTAATATTGAGCTGCCTTCTGTTCTTGGCATATTTCAGGCTTCTTTTTTTCAATGTCTACTTTACTGAGCTTCTTAATTCATTGTTTTACTTAGACCCAATTTTACCAAACGAGGATTAAATTTAGACGTAGTTAACTTTACAATTAAAACCATTCAAGGTTTTTGTCAGACAATGATGCTCATAAGTACTCGTATTTTAGATACTCGTATCCACTTTGTCATTTCTAATGGGGCGATTTTCAACTAAATACCCTATCTATAAAGTTGCGGATGGTCACTATGGCCAGCTTGTTTCTATTTATTTTAATGAATAAAATTTGTAGCTTGTATATCATTTGTACGGAAACTTGAAAATTAATCTTATTTCTTGAACAGCAGGTACTAACAAATAAAAGTAATGAACTACGGCGTAGACCATCTACGCCACATAAAAGAGAGAGCAATTTATATTTCTATGATCTACGCCGTAATAGGATTGATCGAATTATGGCCGTAGCAGTATTTATGCTATTAAGTTTTGTCAGCGCAACCTCTACGAGGCTATTTCACTGCGGCCTTCACTTTGAGACATAGTTGCAAAGTCTCATGTGCCTTTAATTTCACTGACTTTCAAGGACTGTTGCCAAAACACACCGTTAGGTACTTGGCGATAGATATTCTATTTGAGGGTGGTCGCTAGCCAAGCGGGCATTCGCAAAATGCCTTCCACCATGCGGTGAAGCTCAAGCCCGGGGAACCGAACCATGGACCTGCTGTGCGGCATAGCCAATTCCACTGAGCCATCACTGCTTCAATGTGAGGGTTTTCCGGGTATTCATATCGCATATGAAATTGCTTATTGGTTTTGATTACAGCCTTAAACTACAATAGTAATAGAACAGTACATAGTATCTTACTCCAACAAATACTAAAAACAAAGATTAACATTCTATTTTAAAGCTTTGAACAAAACCATTATTTTTTTCCTAATATACCGACACTTTAGAATGCTAACTTGTTTTATTACTTGATATTGACCCCGTTTGAAAGTGTCAAATTTGATGGCCTCTCCATAAAACTAGTAAAAATATATTTTTACTCAATGAGCTCTAGACATTGACGTCCCACATGCTAGATGATACGTGAATATATTTTTATAACATCTATTTGAAAAGGACTAGTTTATTCTTTGTAAGAGAGCCTAAAATATCTTTTTAATCCCTGAGGGACTAAAGTGATATGAATTTAGAATGTAGATATTTTTGTAGTTCTAATCACCAAAGAGATCAATCACAAACATTGTATGAACAATATTTAAGTTATTTTTTAAAATTTTATTTCAAAAATAGATTTTTATTTTAGTAATATTTAATAAATAATATTTTTTCTCACAGACTACATATTGAGAAGAAGTTTTTTTGGGACTATTTTTAATTCACAAGCTGTTAATAAATCGACAACTGTAACGGATGGTAGTAGTAAATTGTTACGATGCACTTCCATAATTGTTGAAATATAACCATTAGTCTCGTACTATTTCTATGCTCTGTCTTATTTTTCCTAATTATATCTAAATAAATAAACGTACTACATATTCTTATTCACAAGTTGTACTTACTTACTTTGTCACAGAGAGTGATAAAAAGAAGTGTCCACCTCGGGAACCAACAATTATTTTAAGCTCGAGTAACTTTGAATACGCTTCGCTCATGATTTTACTCTAGAATCCTTTGTTACGCTCTAGATTCAAAGGAACTCTCGCCTCTAAAATTTTGTTTTTGCTTTTATGGTAAACAATCGACTATATTTTCGCCTACCTTCTCACGTTCGGAGCTTACTTGAATTATGATTTAAGTAATTGGATTTCAAGTTCAAAGTTCAACGTTAATTCAACGTTCTACAAAGAATATCATTCAATAATTCTCAATTCAATGCAATTAATTAGTTTTGCTAAATCCTAGTTACGATTCCCGTGTAGTATATATGAAAACCCCCGTGGGGTGCCGGGTTAGAATTGCACCTCCCAATTTCATCCCGTGTGGGAGTCGTAAAAGTCGACTAAGGGAAAAATACTATTAGAAGGTGGGCAGCAGCGCCTTCTTAAGAACTATGCTATCTGGCACTGCGATCCCCAAGCTGCCTGCCAAGCGTGGGGATTATGGCAAACACCCCCTACATAGGGGAGGCTGTATTCAGCAGTGGATGATCCTGCTGAACACAGCCTCCTCCATCAGAGGGCAGGGGGAGGATTTCATAATCCCAACGCTTGGCATGCGTCTTGGGGATCGCAGTGTGAGAAATGAGTTCCTCAAAAAGCACTGCTGCCCACCTTCTCGTGTGTTACTCTTAGTCATCTCTTACGACACCCACGGATAGAGATGGGGGAGGGGGGTAACATTCTCGCCCGGGAATGCACACTAGCGCACAATGTTTTATTTTATTACTGTTGCACCTAGTATGATCACTCAAAACACAATGTCCGCAGTCAATTATTGAATCATAAATTCATAAACCGGACGTCCATTGTTGAAAAACAGAACTTCCTCAGGAAGGAAGGTTAAACATTGTCTCCATGCTTGGCAGCGGTCTTGGGATCGCAATGTATCGAATCAAATTTGAAAAGACAGCATTAACAGCTGTCGCACCTTAACCTAGTTATAGGTAATTTTTATGTTATTTGTAGCCCAATTTTTGATTTATAACCGAAAAATACGACATTAAATATGATTTTGATAGATGTCACACATAATACCTATTTTTTCTGTCCATTCACGTGAGTATAGTAAACAATGAGCAGCCTTTTGCAGTTTTAGAATAACACAGGAATAGCACTGGCAACGTCGATGTGCCGTCCTGATCCATGTTGCATCACGTGGCAACAGCACAAAGTGATGTTTCAACGTAAGGTTATTTCCGGTAAGCTTTTTGTTACATGACGTGGCACATGATTAAACAAATTATACTACTATAAAAGAATAAAGTTATAGCCCGCGTATGTATGATACCGTCATGGTATAGTACAGAATCTCCTTATAATAATTTAATAAGATCCGTTGGGATATTAAGCAGTAAAAAGCCTAGGTCTAGGGCGTTGATTGCCTCCTACTTCTAAATTCACAAACACAATTTCTTCCTACACAATATATTTATCAAAAGACATACACAATAAGCTCAAGGACAAACTAGAAGGTATTCCACAAATAGTATCGCGCTCCCGCCACATAGAAATTTTATCTAAATTTAACAAATCATTTTACAAATAGATGTTCGCTAACTCAAGTTCAAGGTCAGATCATATCAATGTTACGGTCGCAGTATTTCTATATCAAGAAAATGTATTAGACCGCAAAAAAAGGCCTTTAATATCGCAATCGGTACACGACAATCGTAATTAGTGTAATGAAAAGTGAATCGTAATCGTGAACTGTTTACTGAACTCTTACTAAGAGCGATATGTGTGGACTATCACTGAAAACTGTCAAAAAAGGTACCTACTACTCACAAAGGCTAATTGTAATTCCAATCTTCTTATCCACTGCACGTAACAGTATAATTAAACGGTAGCATTTCAACTGGATTTGGACTTGTGCGCCCTTTCTGCGTCAGTGAATTGCGGAGAGATGCGCTCCACAATTACTGACGCAGAGAGGGCACACACACTATGATTCATTGCAAAGTGAGAACACATTTATACCATTTGCAATCTTCATAATACCAGCCAATCTTGGTAAAAATTGCTGAACGTTATTCAAGAAACATAACAAAGATATAGGTATAAAGCTTCTCTTATAGGATACATCAGAATGTGAGGCTTCATTTAAAAGTGGATGTCGTTGAATCAATGTAACGTTTTTTATCTCTTTTTATATGATTCCCACGCAAAATCTTAGGTGGATCGGGCGTCTGCAGCTCAGGCAGTACAAAGGTCAAAAGAGGGCATTAAGTGCACGTTTATTTGTAGCAGTGCCTAGCAAGTGTAAAGGGCCGGGTTTTGAAGTATTAGAGCGTAATCCTCTTTTCTTCTTCTTTGTATCATAATTCCCTACTTCGGGTCAAAGAACAGATAAAATGTTCCACTAATCTGCTCTGTATTGAGCCGTTCGTTTTACTTCGTTGCAGGTCCGACCGCTACACTTTATTTCAGATAAATCAGAGCGCCACCAGGAGGCCAATTATGTAGCTATGTATTTATTTATTTTCTTAATTAACGCGGGTAAACTAATTACGCTAATTATTTGTTATTCACTAACTTTAATTGAAATTTCTTACCGACTATAGCTGATACTTCAGTTATTAAAAGCCATAGTTGGCAACAAAAGTGAATATGTAATCCAGATGAAACCACCGTATTTTATAAAATTTTGTTAGTAGCTCATCTTTTCTGGCCCTGAAGATTCAGATTCAGGCCGCAGAAAAACTAATGCAAATTTCACTATGTTATCGATGAAGTATCAAAATGTGTTTTGCACTGGAAGATAGCATTAAAACAGGCCTTTCTAATGTAGTAACTCAAATTTTCTTCCACCTCTTAGAAGTGACCGAAAATTTAAAAAATCTTAGGCCGCTGAACAACTAATGCATATTTTGCTATGTTGTCGATGAAGTATCAAAATATGTTTTATATAGGAAGACAGCATTAAAATAGACTTTCTAACGTAGTAACTCAAAATTTCTTCAACCCCTTAGAAGTGACCGAAAATTAAAAAAATCTTAGGCCGCTGAACAACTAATGCATATTTTGCTATGTTATCGACGAAGTATCAAAATGTGTTTTATACAGGAAGATAGATTTAAAATAGACCTTTCTAACGTAGTAACTCAAAATTTCTTCGACCCCTTAGAAGTGACCGAAAATTTAAAAAATCTTAGTCTAGAAGAAAGCTGAGAAGTCCACATTCTCAGCCTGCCTGAGATGTGGTCTGTATTTCTGCGCAAACTTTGGTTTATCCAAGACCACGGACAACAGAACTACTATAATAAGAAAGGAAGAAAGAAAGAAAATATATTTATTTCGGACAACAAACAACATCAAACATTTGCGAACAAAACGACAAAAAATAATATTACATATAAAAACAAAAAATCAATCAATAAAAGAACAAACATAAACAGACAAATCCAAAATATATAATATTACATAAATAAAAAATAATTTAGATGTTGCGTGACGTCAGAAAAGAGCCCCGACTCAGCATGTGCTGGGTACATAAATGAACCACAGCGCTGTTTTTCAGTCGGATATTCTTGGTAAAAACCTATTCTCTAACACGGAGCTTGGTAAAAGCAAATAGGTTTGCCTACTAATAAAATACGTAAACATGACTTATGTACTTTATATAAAACATGAATATACTTCTTGGCTTAATACGTCTGCTTCCCTTTCTATACAAAAGTAACATTGTCAATTTCTACTATTCATAGCAAAATGGAATACACACAACACAATAAAAATGAAATAAAAACAACACCTGTATCTTTTTAATTTTGTAAAACACCTTTATCCCTTTCTTGCTCTTATCCCACTTACTTGGTATTCGTTATATGTTTTCAGTTACTGTTAGAAATTTGTTGTTCAAAAATAAAACAAAAGATCATCGACTTTAATTTTAAAAAAGGAAGATAGGGTAGGCATAAATGTCACTCCAATACTATGGAAAGAAAATGTAACACAAGCATATAATGCACACAGCTACACTTCCATTTATATGATACGCTTAGGGCCTGTTTCAGAATGTTCGAGTAAGTTCCGGTTTTACTACCCAGAACATATTTAATAAATAAAACACTATCTTTGCGTTTCACAGTCGAAATCGAATTAGCCTATCCATCGGTTAAAGCTTGAAATGCGCTGCATGTCAACTGTAATTTTTATCATTCAGTTACTTTATGTGTTGCATAGCAACCCGAAACTTTATTAGGACATTCTGAAACGGGCCCTTAGTGTATGACAAAGATAGAAATACAAGCATGCAGTAGACGCACATACGCACGCTACTGAAACTTATAAAGGAGACACCTGATTTGACATTGCCATATCAATAATGGCACCCGTACCTCAAAGTAGGGGTGCTGTTTCTCCCGTTGTTTTTAAATTCAATGAAATATATAAATATTTTATCAACAACACAATAGATGTTAATAGTTTTTTTTAGCCTTTGACCACTATCTCACCTGATGGTAAGTGATGATGTG
The DNA here is from genome assembly GCA_963854805.1 of Plagodis dolabraria. NCBI lineage: Eukaryota > Metazoa > Arthropoda > Insecta > Lepidoptera > Geometridae > Plagodis > Plagodis dolabraria. The sequence goes on from OY978440.1 coordinate 5,405,048, forward strand.
GTCGGAGATATTGTTCAGGCCAACCTAGAATTACTGGCTCTCAAGGACAGCAGTCGGAATACACTGTTAGGTGCTTGGCGACAGATATTCTGCTTGAGGGTGGTAGCTACCCAGGCGGGCATTCGCAACGCCCTACCACCATGCCATAACGACTGCCATCCTAAGACATCAACCGGGACCGGCGGCTTAACGTGCCCTCCGAAGCACGGAAGCGCTCAGTAGTAATGCCACCATCGGTCACCCATCCAACTCATGACCGTGGCGGACTTTGCTGATCGGTTCAGAACGGCTAAGCAAACTTCACTTCGAGCACTTCTTAAGTTTGATTTCAGTTTATATCTTTTAATCTTTTCTGATGTCAATTTTAGAAATTAATCCATATATTCTACATTTCGGCAACTATTTTTTGAGATCTGTTGTCAAAACAGGACTCTACTATTATTAATCATTGGATGTCCGTCCATACGCATTTTTAAAGGCTGTATCTTTGAAAAATTAACAAGTAGAAGTTCTGAAACAGTGAAAGCTCAGTTGTATTGGCTATGGACTGCCGCGCAGCAGGTCCACGGTTTGAATCCCGCAGCGGGCTTGAGCTTCACCGCATGGCGGAAAGGCATTCGCAAGAATGCCCGCCTGGCTAGCGACCACCCTCAAGTAGAAAATCTGCCGCAGAGCACCTAACGGTGTGTTCCGGCAGCTGTCCTTGAGAGCCAGTCATTCTAGGTACAGCCTGTTAACACATTCGAACACATTATAACTTACCATCAGGTGAGATTGTGGTACCTATCAGCAAAAAAAAAGGTAGGAGTTAAAGTTTTCACAGAATGTTAGTATAGCGGATTGCCTAATTAGTAATATATACAAACTCCATAAAAGGGAAATCAATTTTCATTTAAAATAACAACCTTGCAACGCTCATTTCTATTACAGAGTCTGATAATATCTACCCACGTTTGTTAGTTCAACGTGATCAGGCTGTAAGCATCAGGCTTTTGTTGATTCAGTTGTGCAGAATATTCCATTTAATAACTAATCCTACCCACCAGCATTCGCAACAATCAATTGTAAACTAGCCATGGTGCAAGGGATTATACAAAATTGTTGATATTGGAACAAACTATAAACGCCGTGTAAACGAATTAATGCCTCGATTGAACAAGTAAAGCATATTCAAAATTGGGGTGCATGATAGGAATTACTTTATTTTCAACAATTTAACGGGGCAATGCTGCCAGCATTCTGGGCACGCTGCCAACTGGGAGCGGGCTAGAGCATTTGAACTGCCTATGAATCTGCTAGATAAGATAATTTTTTTTTTTTTATGCCTGATAGGTTAGCCTTTGACCACTATCTCACCTGATGGTAAGTGATGATGTGGTCGAAGATGTTGTACAGGCTAACATAGAATTACTGGCTCTCAAGGACAGCTGCCGGAACACACCGTTAGGTGGTTGGCGACAGATTTTCAACTTGAGGGTGGTAGCTAGCCAGGCCATTTGCATAAAACATGAGTATTATACATAACTAACGCATGTATAATGGTGTTATAATGAAATATAGTGATCATCATGTTTTTCCCAAATAAGCGTACAAATGTTTTGAGAAGCGGCAATGAATTAATCAAATTAACAATAACAAATAAGAAAAAATATGATTTTAGTTAAAAGTATTTGAACAATTCACACAAGTTACAATATAATGTCAATACAATGTCAATAATAACTTCAATTCTACATTCATCAATTTTCATTCTAGATACATCTATATATTTATGACTATGACTTATAGGTTGTCTAAATGCTTTTATTGTAGTAGCTGTAATGTTGTATATAGTTCGTAGTATTTTGTTTAATAAAGGCATACCGCCGGTAAAAAAAATATTTATATAAAAATGGATTTTAATAATAAAAAATTGCAATAATGCATGCTCCGCGGTTTACATTACAAAATAACATGGAGAAGAATAATTATAGTCGTGTGCGGGATTTCAACCTTTATCATCTCCCTATTGTCGGGATATGCTGGGACAGCTAAGCCAACATGATATATGACTCACAACGCTATTTTTTCCTCTCATTGTGAACCATTGTGTGGGGAAGGAACGACACCTATGTATCAATTCAACTAACGTTGTACTACAGACAAAACTAATTTTTGCAATTAGCCTTAAACTAGTTAAGCTTTACGCAACCCTATATTTTTTTTTTTAATAAACCCGCGGGTTAAAAAAACTACAACGTGAGGAAACATTTCAGTCATGTGTAAATTAACAGTTGTCAGATTAAGTCAAATTAGAGTTATGAGTCATATGTCATGTTGGCTTAGTGGTCAGAGCATACCCCGGCTATAGGTGTGGATGGCGGAAGTTTGAATCCTGCACATGAATATAATGTTTCCTATCCAAAAGTTTGACAACTTGATGAAGTACAAATACATAGTGATACACCTTGTTTCCGCTACTTGTAATAGTTTTTCTCATGTACGAGAATTTACAAGGGTCTCGTACAAATTAGTTGTGAGCTTGTTTATATAAAAAAAAACGCTGATACAACTAAAAAACACTAAATGATCCTTAAAGAAAAATAATTTAAATTCTAAAGGCTCCACCAAACCGTAGACGAGGGGAAAATAAATGTTCCAAAACACATGATATTGTCCAGTTATGAATGAAATTCTAACGTTTTCGTTATCTCGGATGTCAAAGGAAACCAATAAAATTTCACTATTCATACATCTCGTCCCCGCGCACGTTCAGTATATACAATCAAACACCGAGCTCGCCAACGTTCGAGGCAAAAATAAACTCCCGCCTATTGTCTCTCCTAATAGTCACAGAGTATTTTTCCGTAGGGCCCATTCTCAACGGTGCAACACTGCAGTTGTACCGAGGCATTTAGTTCCAATCCCCTAATGTCTCTCGGCAGTGACTCAAGCCAAGGTCCGAACCACAGTAGTACCATAATTACTAGTACTAATAAAATTATAAATACTATTCTTGTTTTTTGGTTTCACGTCAGATAAGCTCTTACAACTTTTTTTTGCGTTATAGGTTAGCCTTTGACCACTATCTCACCTGGTGGTAAGTGATGATGTGGTCAAAAGTGTTGTTCAGGTTAAACTAGAAATACTAGCTCTCAAGGACAGCTGCCGGAATACACCGCTAGTTTGTTAGCGACGGAGTGAGTGATAGTTACTTGAGGGTTTGAACCGCTCGTAGCGAAGTTTGCTTAACCATTCTGAATCGATCAGCAAAGTTAAGCAACGTCCGCCGCGGCCATGAGTTGGATGGGTGACCGCTGGTGACATTACTATTGAGCGCTTCCGTGCTTCGGAGGGCACGTTAAGCCGTCGGTCCCGGTTGTTGTCTTAGGATAGCAGTCGTTATAGCATGGTGGTAGGGCATTTTGCGAATGCCCGCCTGGCTAGCTACCACCCTCAAGTAGAAAATCTGCCGCCAAGCACCTAACGGTGTGTTCCGGCAGCTGTCCTTGAGAGCCAGTAATTCTAGGTTAGCCTGAACAACATCTCTGACCACATCATCACTTACTATCAGGTGAGATAGTGGTCAAAGGCTAACCTATCCAGCTTAAAAAAAAAAAAAAAAAAAAAAAAGGGATGGTAGGTATGCAGGTGGGCACTCGCAACATGCCCTAACGACTGCTATCCTAAGACAACAACCGCTTTAACGTGCCCTCCGAGCACGAAAACGCTCAGTAGTAATGTCACTAGCAGTTACCCATCCAACTCATGACCGCGGCGGACGTTGCTTAACTTTGCTGATCAGTTATGAACAGCTTAGCAAACTTCGCTACGACCGCAACTATGTCGAAACTAAAATCTATCGTGGTAAATTAAATCTTTTTGCACCAAACACCTAACCTGTAAAGTATACCTACTGAGTAGGCGGTGACTGTGATTCATGTAATATCTGTTTTGAAAGTATTTGTCCCGACTGTAAGCCCAGCCCACCCTTTTCTTATAGTGGGATGTAAGCCTGAAGTCGCAAAGGGCCCAGTCTATCAGAGAATCTCAAGGAAGGCGCACATACGAGTTTCATTCGTATACTTGAAAAATTAAAAGAATAACTATTTTTCAAATGAACTATTTCTGTGTTTCAGTGTAGTGATTCTGACTGTTGTCGTATCCAATAAAGAAATTGAGGTAAGTGGTGTATGTTTGAAGGATTAGGTTTTGTTATAGAAATTTGGTTACAAATTTTTAAGGATTTTTTTACTACGACTACCTGATAGGCTAGTCTACGACCACTATCTCACCTGACGGTAAGTGATGATGTGGTTGAAGATGTTGTTCAAGCTAACCTAGAATTACTGGCTCTCAAGGACAGCTGGCGAAACACACCGTTAGGTGCTTTGCGACAGATTTTGAATTTAAGGTGCATTAATAATAATAATTTTGTGATATACTAATATAAAGAAAATAAGTCAGGATTGTTTTGTGGCGTTACACTCGACTTCCGCTCTGAAAAAAATTGTTAGATATTTATATATCCTTTCTTGCAAAATGCACGGTCACTCTTATGCTACCGGACACAAACGGTAAAACGGAATCCTGTTAATTTGACTCTGCTGTCTGTCTATCCGTAAAAATGTCTAGTACTTAATTGGAATTAATTACAAGAGTGAAGTTTTTTTCAATTGATTTAGGGTCTTTTTCAGAATATTCGAGTAAGTTCCGGTTTTACTACCTAGAACATATTTATTAAATAAAACACTATCATTACGTTTCACAGTCATCGATTTAGCGTATCCAACGGTTAAAGCTTGAAACGCGCTGCATGTCAACTGTCATTTTTATCATTCAGTTATTTTATGTGTTGAATTTCATGTAAATAATGTGTTATCCATGATCTCTAAGTGGTTCACGTCTAATAATCTTCTCTTAAATTTAAAAAAGACAAAATGTTTAAAGTTTTCTCTACCAAATGTTACTTATGTTGAACTAAACATTAAGCTTGGCCTAGAAAAACTCTCTTTTGACAATGCGACAGTCTTCCTGGGAATCAAAATGGATTCAACTTTAAAGTGGAATCCACATATACATGATCTATCCGGAAGACTTAGTTCTGCTGCATATGCAGTTCGTAAGATAAGACAGCTAACAGACGTAGCTACTGCTATAGGCTCGTTTATTTCGCGTACTTCCACAGTATTGTTACGGCGCAAGGGCTCGAACAATCTAGAAAAATCCAACGTCAGTAAACAAGTCAAATAAATTAAGAATGTACCTACTCTTCACACAAAAGGTTATAAAAAAGGGTCGCCTTTGTTCTCAGGCAACTAGTAAACAACCACAGTATAAGTAGTAGTTAGTGTTCGTGGAATCTCATACAAAAGTTGTTTACGTTAAAAGGATCATTTATGGCCCTTATTGTTTTTCTATCTAGACTATTAGTGAACTTTCTGGAAACCATGACTTTTGAGTATAAATAGGGTCGGGTCCGGGCCGACCAGTCAGTCTTACTTTGAGTTCGAAACGATCAACAGTGCGATTATCTTTGGACCAAGTGCTCCAAGCGCGAATAGTGAAGTACACTGAAGTTTGTGAATAGTGTTCTGTGAAGTGCGAACAGTGCAGTGTTATAGTGTTGTTGGAAGTGACTGTAGAACTGTTGAATAAAGGTGTCAGTTTGCCGAAAACGTTTTGCATTATTTATCCCGAACCCCCAGCTCGTAACAAATTGGTGTCAGAAGTGGGATAAATAATGCCTGTAATCCCAAAGGAAGACGTTGAGGGCATCCGAACGAGGAGTCAGCGGCAACAGGACATCGACCAACGAAGGTTTGGAGGAGCTACACCACCAGTGCTCTCCGAAGAACAACCAACTACAGAAACAACCGCCGCCGCTACATCGGGAACCCCTTCGACTATGGCTGCTCCAGCTGCGCCTGACTTGGCTGCACTAATGGCGATGCTTCAGGAGCAGGCCCGCCGCCAAGAGGAACAGCGACGCTTGGACAAAGAGGAGCAGGCCCGCCGCCAGGAGGAGCAGGCCCGGCGTCTTGAACAGCAGCTGCAACAAGACAAAGAGGAGCAAGCCCGACGCCAGGAAGAGCAGGCCCGCCGCCTTGAGGAACAACTCCGACACGACAGGGAAGAACAGACCCGTCGCCAAGAGGAGCAGACCCTTCTAATGAAAGACCTGCATGCAACGTTTGGGAAGAAACTCCAAGTGGTGGAAGATCAGGTCCATCAGCATGAAAATCGTTTTGAGAAAGTGGAAGCCAGAATGGATGATATTCAAAAAACGCTGGGCGTTTTAAAAACTGGAGGCGGATTACCTGCGTCAGCACCTGCATCTGTACCGTCACTACGAGGATTTAAAGTACCGCCATTCGACGGGTCCTCTTCGTGGTCGGCCTACAAAATTCAGTTTGAGGCCGTTGTGCAGGCCAATGGTTGGACTAAAGCGCAGGCTATGACAGCGCTTACCCTGGGCCTTCGTGACAAAGCTTTAACAGTTCTCGAGGCTCTTGGAAAAGACATAGCTTATGACCAACTACTGGAGGCATTGGAGTCTCGCTTCGGTGATGCTCATCTGGAGCATGTGTTCCGAGCCCAGCTCAAAGATAGAACTCAGCGAAGCGGTGAAAATCTTCAGCAGTGGGCGCTGGAAGTGGAAATGCTCGTACGGAAGGCGTATCAATCTTCACCGGCACTCATCGACGGAATCCTACTTCAAGCATTTGTAGATGGAATACGTGACATAGAAGTGAGGGCTGCAGTAAGGCTGGGGCACCACGAATCTTTGAAAGATGCACTAGCACATGCTTTGGAGGTAGAAGCTGTGCGGCAGGATCATCGATCGCATTACATTCGCGAGGTTAACACACGGCGTTACCGTGATGACAACCAGGGATTCAGCCCTCGATGTTTTGAATGTGGAGAAAGGGGTCACTTGCGATATAACTGCCCGCAGAAGAGCGATAGAAGAAACGACAGAACATGGGAAAGAAAAGTTTCTACTACTGGTGTCAATATGCAATGGACCAGGAAAGGAGATACACTATCTGATACAAATTTTCGAAGATTCAGCCCGAGATGCTACGGCTGTGGAGAAAAAGGGCATTTAAGATCCAGTTGCCCCAGATGGAAGTTGACATCAGAAGACAGACTTCGACAGGGATGGAATCAACAGCGCGACCGACTTCACTCTAATATTGAACGCAGCGACATTAGAGAAACTCACGACGGCAAAGTGAAGGAAGTCATACCAGTAAGGATGGTGAGAACAGTTATAACCGACGACTGGAAGAAATCCATGCGACGTGCACAGGAGGATGATGCGAACATCAGGCCTATTCTGACATGGATGGAAGCTGGCACTGGGAGGCCCAAGTGGAATGATGTTGCTGGAATGGGTATGGCAACAAGGGTTTATTGGGCGCAGTGGGACAGCTTGGTGATCCATGGTGGTGTGCTGTGCCGCAAATGGGAGAATGTTCGGGGAGATAACTATCACCTGCAAGTGGTTGTTCCGGAAGCGAAAGTTCGTGAGATTCTACGGCGATGTCACGACGAATGTTCAACATGTCACCCTGGAGTGAGAAAGACACTGTTAAAGATACGAGAGCAGTTTTATTGGATCCATTGTCGGAGTGATGTTGTAGACTGGTGTAACAAATGCAGTATTTGTGCTACTAGGAGAGCATCTCAAGCAAGTAGTGGTTTCGCGAGTGACTTTCGCAACCAGAAGAATATCTGCGAGCGTCAAGATCAATACAGAAATGGATTTTCCGATACGAAGAAGACCCGATACAGTGGAGAACTGGTTAATCCCGGATTTACTGAAGGGTCTATGGTGTGGCTGCATAACCCTGTACGCAGTAAAGGGAAGTCACCGAAGCTTCAGCCTAAATGGGACGGACCATACCTGGTTGTGACTAAAATCAACGACATCACGTACCGGATACGGAAGGGTCAACGAGGAGTCTCTAAGATTGTTCATGTGGATCGATTAGCGCCATACTGTGGTTCCAACTATGCTCGGGACGAGCATGTCTTAGGAGGGGGCAGTGTTACGGCGCAAGGGCTCGAACAATCTAGAAAAATCCAACGTCAGTAAACAAGTCAAATAAATTAAGAATGTACCTACTCTTCACACAAAAGGTTATAAAAAAGGGTCGCCTTTGTTCTCAGGCAACTAGTAAACAACCACAGTATAAGTAGTAGTTAGTGTTCGTGGAATCTCATACAAAAGTTGTTTACGTTAAAAGGATCATTTATGGCCCTTATTGTTTTTCTATCTAGACTATTAGTGAACTTTCTGGAAACCATGACTTTTGAGTATAAATAGGGTCGGGTCCGGGCCGACCAGTCAGTCTTACTTTGAGTTCGAAACGATCAACAGTGCGATTATCTTTGGACCAAGTGCTCCAAGCGCGAATAGTGAAGTACACTGAAGTTTGTGAATAGTGTTCTGTGAAGTGCGAACAGTGCAGTGTTATAGTGTTGTTGGAAGTGACTGTAGAACTGTTGAATAAAGGTGTCAGTTTGCCGAAAACGTTTTGCATTATTTATCCCGAACCCCCAGCTCGTAACAGTATTATGTCATATGGTGTATTGCTGTGGGGAGCTGCTGCTGAGATAGAGACAATCTTTTCTTACAAAAGCGTGCAATTCGAGCCATATATGAAATTGATCCAAGGGAATCCCTGAGAGATCTTTTTAAAGAAATGGATATTTTAACTTTACCAAGTCTGATATATTTGAAAATATTATGTATGTTCGTAAAAAATTGAGCAAATTTAAATCAAACAGTGACAATCACGATTATAACACTAGGAATAAAGATAAAATAGTGGTGCCAGGTTTTAGATTAGCAAAGACAAATAAAGGTGTGCGGTTTTATAATAAATTGCCCAAACATATTACAACGCTCACAGAAAGAAAATTCAAGTTACATGTGAAAAATATTTTGATAAAGAAATCTTACTCCACAGTTTGTGATTACTTAAACGACAAAAATGCTTGGACTGGTTCGCCTCTGCCTAGCTAGCGCCTTCATAATTTTACTTTAAATTATGTACTTACTTAACACATTGTTAAAAAACGTTTAAAAGAATGGCCCCGAGTTTCTTGCCCGTTCTTCTCGCAGTGGCTCTATAATTTTTGTTTGCTGAACGTGGCAGTACAATGTAGTATATTTCAATATTAACATTTGTAATTGACCTTAATAAAAGCGTCGTAAACGCCTAAATTGAATAAATTATTATGACTTTGACTTTGATAACAACCCGAAATTTTATTAGGACATTCTGAAACGGGCCCTGAGTATTCGATTACACACATTTAAAATCTCCTTAATTAGAATAAATTTAAAAGAATTTATTATGAGAAGACTAGGTAATTTAAATAACTTTTTTGATGTTTTTGTATTACATAAATATTATAAAAAAAAGATTGTACAGCTACCTGATAAAATATTAAAAATAAAATAATTCAAACATGGTGAATTTGTTGATTCAAACACATCACAAAATTGGGATGTCTCACCCGCAAGAAGACCTGGAAACACCTCACTTTGCTTTATGAACAGATATACACTTCGCTCTTCAAATCATTTCAGATCTGTACAGCAGCGCAATCGTTATCCTTGAAAATTATATATAGATTTGAAGTTGCAAAAGATTTTTAGTAAAAATATAACTGGCGCTTACCGTGATGTCTACAGCCTGGAAATGATAATGTAGTCATTTTACTTCTAGAGTAAAATTGTTGGTCTTAATCTTAACTAATTAATAAACAGACGTCTTTCGAAGACAATATACAAATATATTTAATATTTACAACACTACCGCGTGCTAAGCGAAAATCATATTTTGCAAATTACTCCAATACTTTGTACTCAACACTTTGTATTCCAATAATTTGTAAAATTATGATTTTCGCTTAGCACGCGGTAGTGCTTGTAATCAATAATATTTAAAAATATAGAAGGGTAGTGACATCATTCTGAGAGTTAAGTGTTTGAAAAAACACTGTTCGATCAGATGAAGTCTAGTAGTCTGGTTGATGGCCGCGCACCGTCCCCTAAAACGGTTAAAGAAATAGAATTGGAGCACGAAATTTCGGCAGAAATAGCCGACCCCCCGGTGGCCGAGTGGTTTAGGCATCCGGCGCGAAATCGTTAGGACGCGGGTTCAATTCCCGCCCGGGGTAAACATTTAGTACTTCAATAATTTGTATAATATTTATTTTTAATGTTATTAAGCTCTATGTTATTAGAGTGAGAATAACACCAGGCATTTACATGACTGAAAACAGTAAAACAATGGCGGGCAAGAAAGTTTTGTTAATTTTGTCCAATAGACTGGATATTTTTCCAAAGATACTTATCGATATTAAAAAAAATCCATTCTGTAAGGACTTACGACGTATGAACTGTCAAGGTGAAATCAAGTATCATAAGCTGGCGCAGGCTAACCTCCTACGGTACTTATAAACCCACACCATCAAAAAATTACCTTATTATATCTCAAAGTCAAACATTAATGAAACGTAAATTGTTGAAGCAAATGGAAATCGTTGAAGCCAACGTAATAATTCCCAGTCAATGAATTACTGTCTTCAGAAAGATGGATACCCTAGAACTGTCCAAGTTCTTCACTAATTCTTAATATCTAATTCTTCTAAACTTCATTTAATTTTATTTCTATCGTGTCCACACATTTACTCAGTATGATCAATTGAAGCGCTCGTAGCGAAGTTTGCTTAGCCATTCTGATTCGATCAGCAAAGTTAAACAACGTCCGCCGCGGTCATGACTTGGATGGGTGACCGCTGGCGACATTACTACTGAGCGCTTCCGTGCTTCAGAGGGCACGTTAAGCCGTCGGTCCCGGTTGATGTCCTAGGATGGAAGTCGTTACAGCATGCTGGTAGGGCACTTTGCGAATGCGCGCGAAACAAAACATGTTGGATAATGTGGTACCTTAAAATGTCAAGTTTCCGATCTATTGGAAGTAAATATCGCTATATCAGAACAAATTAACAAAGAAACGCATTACAAGTTAAAATGGTCGCAGCTTCCATTTTGAAACGCACGCAGCGTAGTTTGCTTAGATGGTCTTAACCGATCACCGAAGATTAAGAAACGTCAGTTGCGGTCGGGAATTGGATGGGTGACCGCTACTCACATAACTACTTAGCGCTTCCATGCTTCGGAGAGCACGTTAAGCCGTCGGTCTCACTTGTCGTTGTCTCTGACATATTTACCCAGAGTATGGAATTAAACTAATCATGAATTAGGTAAAATATCACAAAAAAAAAAATGCTGGTAAATATATTTTTATGCCTGATAGATTGTCCTTTGACCACTATCTCACCTGATGGTAAGTGATGATGTGGTCGAAAATATTGTTCAGGCAAACCTAGTGGCTCTCAAGGACAGCTGCCGGAACACACCGTTAGGTGCTTGGTGACAGATTTTTTACTTGAGGGTGATAGCTAGCCAGGCGGGCATTCGCAAAACACCTACCACCATGCTATGATGACTCCCATCCTAAGACAACAACCGGGACCGATGGCTTAACGTGCCCTCCGAAACACGGAAGCGCTCAGTATTAATATCACCAGCGGTCACCCATCCAAGTCATGACCGCGGCGGACGTTGCTTATCTTTGCTGATCGGTTCCAAATTGTTAAGCAAACTTCGCTACGAGCGCTTCATGCTGTGTGATAGTGAAGGGGATGCAAAGGATTTTTTTTGGCAAAACGTCTGTAACTCCCCTTTGTGTGATTGTCTAAAGGAATTTCTGAAATATGCCGTTTAAGGCAATCCAATTTGGGGCTATGGAAGAGAGCAAGAGTGTTAGTAGGTAGGCGGTGATTAGGCTGAATGTAAACCCACACGCTGCCAAAAAGGTTCGTATTTTTATTATGAAGGTAATTTAAAGTCAAAGTCAAGGTCAAGGTAAATGTAGAGATCAATATTTGAGGTCCAGATTTAGATATTTAATTTATTAATTATATATATAAATGAGAATATATAGATGCCATTGGAGAACGCTACTAAGATTTTTTTTTAAAGGTCTGGTTGGTAGGCTCCCCACTAGTTGTACTGAAACGACGCCATAGTGAAAGTCGTGGGTAGCCAATGGTTACAAGCGGCTAATAGGCATTCTTTGTGGCTTTCTATGGGGGAGGTTATTTGTTCAGCAGTAGACGTCTTTCTGAACTTGATGATGATGACATAATCATAGTAGGCATTTTCAACGGATCCCAAAGTAGGATATTAAATATGGGATTAAATGGGGATTTCATCTAAAAAATGTGACTACTACTACTACTACTATAACAGCCGGGTCGTCCACTGCTGAACACAGCCTCCCCTATTAAGGGGGTATTTGCTATTATCCCCACGCTTGGCAGGCGTGTTGAGGATCGCAGTGTAAGTTGGCAGCTTTTTAGAAGGCTACTGCCCACCTTCCAGTATTTTTCCTTAGTCGCCTCTTACGACACCCACGGGATGATATGGGGAAGTGCAATTCTAACCCGGCACCCCACGTGGCTAAAAAATGTGAATGCTGCAATATTTTTAGTTCCATGGAACTGATATTGACGTTACAAGCTCGAGGCCCACCTGATGTTAAGCGGTTACCTCTGCCTATAACAGATGCATTTCGTCACAGGTGACAAATTGCACTGCGCCCGTCACCTTGAGACTTAGTTGTTACGTCTCATGTGCCTGTAATTTCACTGGCTCTCAAGGACTGCTGCCGGAACACACCATTAGGTGCTTGGCGACAGATTTTCAACTTGAGGGTGGTTGCTACCCAGGTGGGCATTCGCAAAAAGCCTTTCCACCATGCGGTGAAGCTCAAGCCCGCGGCGGAATTCGAACCATGGACCTGCTGCGCGGCAGTCCATAGCCAATGCTACTGAGCCATCACTGCTTCATTTGTTGTTTATCATTTGTTTAGATGTTTAGATAATTTGGTGAGAGAGTATGCTATGCATCTTTTTCGATGTTATTAATACCTAATTATATTTTGCTATTGTTACAGAACATAAGGAAGAGCAAAACCAACAGGCCAAGTGAGGAATACTGCCATTGATTTTAAAATGGTAAGTAGTGATTTAAGTCATCATTTTCGATTCAACAGCTTACACAAGCGAACCTAATTATGTAGAGAAAGAGAACAGAAATACTAAATTATAGTGTCTTTAAAGAAAATCTCAAGACTGGTCAAGATTCAAGAATAAACACCAAGAAGGAAAAGTTTTATCAACCAACATACTCGTGTATGTAAATAACTCGATGGCTGCTTGATCTCATGCAAGTATAAATGTTCTGATTGATGTAAATGATTCAGAACGCATTCAGATATTTAGCGGTTATTAAAAACATTCTCAGAACGAGAAGCACATGTTCTTTTAAACACTACAAAGTGTACTAAAGCTATCCGTTCAGACAAGGCAATACAGAGTTCACACAAAAGTGTTCACCTAATATTTTTTTTAAATTTCATAGTGATATTAATTATGTAGGTATGTCTGATATAAATCTATATGGGAATCCTCCATTTCCTAAACCAGTTTAAAATGTTTATTCAAATTCATTCATTCTTTTGTCCATCAGCATTACATATGTTTTTCATGTAGTGTATACATAAATTAACTACACTCGAGAGCAATGAATCCGGGTAACTTAAAAAATGTTAAAAATCTCGGAAACTAAAAATGATAGGTTAATGCAATAAATTGTATTTAATAGACAATGTAATTAATACTCCTTAAATGAAAGTAAAAAAAATATGAGTCACCATACATTTTATTAACACAAAATTACATAACGAAAAAAACTGCTGATCTCTCCTTAAAACAAAAATAGGAAACATGAAATTTTTGAACTTTATTACGATTTTTTTGAATTTTAATACTTCGTATTGCCTCCTCGTGCTTCCATTACTGCGTTTACGCGGTTTGGCATGCTGTACACCAAGTTCCTTATACTATTTTGGGGAATATTCTCCCATTCCTCTGTGAGAGCAATTTTGAGCTCACGAAGCGTGATTGGGGGAGGGTTTCGTTGTTTTACGCATCTGCCTAGCTCGTCCCAAGCATGCTCGATCGGGTTGATATCCGGGCTGCGCGCTGGCCACTCCATACGAGTAATGTTCATCTCTTGAAGGTAGTCATTCACAATCCTACCTGTATGAGGTCGGGCATTGTCATGCATAAATATAGCATCCTCACCTAAATTGACCATAAATGGACCAACGTGATCATTGAGGATTTCTTCCACATATCTTACGCTAGTTAAAGAGCCGTTTTCTATGATCACCAGCTCTGCGCGACTTTCAGAAGAAATTCCGGCCCACACAAGTACAGACCCTCCACCGTAGGCTACTTTTTCTTCGATGCATGCTTGCTTGAATCTTTCTCCTGGTCTTCGATACACTCTGTGTCTTCCATCGTGCTTGTAGAGCATAAATTTTGATTCGTCGGAGAACATAACTTTTGACCAATCTTCAATACTCCAATTTACGTGGCTCTGGGCATATCTTAGTCTCGAAATACGATGCCCACGCTCCAGTTTAGGGCCGTTTGCAGGTCTAAGGGGTTTTAAGTTAGATTCAGCAAGCCGACGTCTTACTGTCCATGCACTTGGGTTACTTCCTCCGAGGCGTCGAAACTGATTGGTGAGTTCAGTTCCTGTGAGAAAGCGATTTCGAAGCATAGTGTTCACCAAGTATCGGTCTTCTCGTGCTGTGGTACACCTGGTTCTGCCCGTTCCTGGTCTGCGTAGGTTAGAACCAGTTTCTTCGTAACGTCGGAGAACTCTTTGTACTGTTGACAGCGACACACCGACAGTCCTGGCTGTATCGCGCTGACTCCGGCCGGTTTCCAGCATTGTAAGTATTCTGGTGCATTCTTCAGGCGTAAGCGACATAATTTAAGCTTGAATAATGAATATAGAGCACTATCAACATGGTTTATGTACCCACATAAATGACAGATTACAAACAAAAGCAAAACCAAATGCTGTAATTTCGTAGTTCCATCTTCGAAAGTGGCCCTTTTTCAAATTTGATTTTTTTATGATATAACTTTACAATAACTAAGAAGTTTTAATACCTTCATTTAAGGAGTATTACATTGTCTATTAAATACAATTTATTGCATTAACCTAGCATTTTTAGTTTCCGAGATTTTTAGGATTCTTTAAGTGACCCGGATTCATTGCTCTCGAGTGTATAAATGTTATTTACCTAGCTGTAAGTTTTCTGAAAATTCTAAAATAAAATAAAAATAACCGCATTCCGACTAACATTACATCGGTCGTATAACACTGAGAAGCAATAAATCATCGTACCATTGAGATGTCGATCGACAATTTAAAGTATACAACCAACATGTTTAGATTTCACGTAGGTAACCCAAATTCTATGCTTGTTTGCTGGAAGGTATTCAAGCAGTTAAGGTTAAAGTTTCTATATATATATTTTTAAATACGAAGATTTAATTTGACGCAAGACCCGCTCGCAGTCCGGAAGGACTCTCGAACTAAAGTGGGAAGAAAAATAAAATGTATCTAGTCTACCTGCGGTAGATGACAGCGCTGCCTCGGAAATGCATTATCAACAGTAGCCCAAGCACGAACATTTCGATAGTCCGTAAAGTAAACGTATCGAGTTTACAGTACGTTTACGCAGGAGGCGATGGTTGACAGCACAACGCATCGTTTCTTGGCTAACGTGAACTCGATAGGATTACGAAAGTGACGTCATCCGGCGTAAATCAAATTAATTGCACCTTCTTTCTAAGAGCTAATAATTCATTCCAAAAGAGGTTTGAATTCTTTTTCAGCTAGGAGAAAATATCTATGATGGAGAAGACATTTATATTCTGTTGGTTGTGAGACAAGAATGGTAATATATACGCTTGCATTAGTTTGAATGAGACAGCATCAGTTTGTTTTGTCCTGCTCGGCGTATGCGATTTTCTTTGTTTGCCACATTTCGCAGTTGTGGCAGACAAATTTGTGTCCTTTTTTTCGTGTTAAACAACGATTTTGATGTGTTTATTGTAAATTGTAAGTTAAATTCGACGCTGCTGCTTCCACCAAACATGGTGAAATGCAGAATTCTTGGCTGTAAAAACAGAACTGAACGAAATGTGGAACACATTACGTATCACATGTAAGTACTATTTTTCATATGTTTTTACCATTCTTACACAGTCTATGTGAATCAAATATGAATTTCTGATCATAACATGAATGTCTGCGTGTTAAATTATTTGATTATCTTACATTTTACTACAAAATAATTTCTTGATTTTGAGATTATAATCCATAAAAATTAAGTAGTGTTCTTTTGCCTATCTGTCTCGCTCTACTATGATAAAATTGGTTTAGGGAGAAAAGAGAGTGTGAACATAGATCAAAAATTATACTTTTTTGAATTATAGCAATTTTCGTAATACCAGACCGAAGATTATTCCCATAAAAGTGGGTAATTTTGTATGAACCACTTTTGACCAATTATGCAGTAAAATTAACGCAATTAAATTTTGACTTGCAGTTTTCATAAGGAATGCTGTCCTTCATCGTGTATGGATTCAAGCAACTGGACGACAAAATTAATTAAATTAAAAATTACATAATTAATTAATTAAATTGTAAGTGGTGCCAAAATGTTGAATCTCGATGTTATTCACACATATGTTTTATATACCATAAAGCTATAGATACATTATTACTTTGTTTTATTTACTATGAAATATTATAGGTACGAAGGTTTGTATGAATTCGTTACTCATACAAACCTTCAAGTCAATCAACGCCGAAGTTTTCAACGAAATTTCGCATATAGATTCCGTAGGACCCGGATTAATAAATTCGCTACCTTTATTCCGAGATATTGAGTATTATCGGGGGACTACGGTATAACTATTCCACGCGGTTGAATCCACAGGCGCAAGCTACTTATCCAGGTCCGTCATTTAAAAGTTTGCATTTTTAAATGACGGACCTTGATGAAATTTGATACTTACATATATTTAGATAGCTTAAGGCGTATAACATGTATAACAACCTTTAAGTAGATTAACATTGAACTATGCTTTATTACCGAGGTTCTCGAAGGGATCGCGGCCCAACCAAGTTCTATGTGGGCGAAATTATATGTATTTAACTAACAAAAATGCCATAGTCTTAAACTCCACCAAAAAATATTCTGTACGTATTCAGTTAGTTTTAGAATCATGGTAATTTTCTAAAACTGGCTGACCTGGTTTCTCTGCCATTAAGGCGGACCGTTCAATCTGTACCGAGAAATTCAAAATTGAACAGTCTGTCTATTTGTTGCGAGATCGAATAACATTTATAGGTATATGATTCTATAATTTACTTAAATCAGAGATTTTTTTTGGAGTTTTTTTTGTAATTGTATCTTACATATATATATCTGATTTCATTTATTTCTCTACTAATCTGCAAAAACCGTTTTATATATTTGTAAGTTATGATACCAAAATACTTTAGGGTATAATTTCCGATTTGCGCAATTTAAAAACAAGACACGTACTAAAGTTATCCGATCTAGCAACATACATTAAATTTTGAATTCCCCGATATAACAAATTGAACGGTCCAGTGCACCTCAAGCAAGTACCATGCAAATTCTATTTTTTTCAGAAAGGGCGGCAATATTTTTTTCTAAAAGCTTCATTGTAATTTGGGTAATGTTATGGAACACTGGCAATTCTGCAATATTAGGTATTTATACTCTGTCTCTATCGGGTATACGCGCATAGCTACTCCACCATAGATACTTCCTCCTAGTTTTTCAGCCTATACAAAGTATTCTATTATTGCTATTTGTCAATTTTGGCGTTTTATTTGGTGAAAACTAAACTGTAATAAAACATCTTTATAGGTATTTAATATAAAATTTGATATATAAATAGTTATGAGTCAGGAATTCTCAAGCCTAGAATCTGTGCCACTGATAATTTACCTACTATATATTAATTACAAACAACTACTATCAGAATCTACACCTTTAATCAGAGAGAGGAGTCTCATGAAACCCTGAAGGGTCGTCAGCCGTCGTGAAGAGTAGCTGGCACTAAATTTGATGGTGTTTTAGCAGAAAAAGGTTATTGAGTTCAAACAGTGTACCTACTCTCTTGGTTCTAAATGTTCACTGAAGGAGGTTTCCAATAGAATTTTAGTCTCCAGCGGTATTTTTACCGTCTGTTCTGGGAAATAAGAATACTGTAACAAACTGGAGCGAGTATATAGTAATATACCTAATAGTTTCGCAAATACAAACCACTTTGCATTCCATGAATGCACCGTTACAAAAAATCGGGAGTGCTGTGACTTTCAACAGGATTGATAGTGTTGTTTTGAAATTATAATAATTTTAGGACCTATACGTGTTTATTTTGTATGAGTCAGCTTATGGTTGGATTATAATTTTGTGTGTGTTATTACTTTGCCAAAAATAAAGTAATTACTACTGTTGGTGTAGCTTTGTTTTTATCCATCTCCTTTTCTGTATTCTTAGGTAATAGTGTGGCAAAAAGAGCGTGATATCAAGTAAACCCAGGCCCATAGCACGATCAGAGGGGGAAGAAAAATGCTTCTACTATGAGTTCGCCACCCAATAGTCTTGTATACATGTGTCTGTAGGTAATTTCACTGGCTAATCTTTAATCACACAGCACTGTAGGTAAACATTGCATGGTTGCAATTTGTAGACGAGGTTGTGGTACCTATATTGACCTACTCACGGATGCTAGTGTTAAGATAGCTGTATATAGCGACCGTCTTCCTAGTCAAAGCGTTGAATAGTTATATGCGCTTAGCAGTTTGGAGTACACACCATACGAAAAATACTGAAGGTTAAAGCGAATGGCGTCGGATGGAACAGTGTGCGCCAACCATTAGCAGCGCACACTGATCCATTTCATCAACACTGTTGTACGCCCAATGCGTAGCAACACCCCATTCACACCGACCTGAGTAGTGGCGAGCCGTCACGTATCCTTATCTTAGTCGCCTTTCACGTCATCCAACAAGAGGATATTGAATAATCAATAAGCCAAGAACTTTTCGATATACCAATAAATAAAACGCACAAATGCACTTCGTTTACTTTTATTAAGAACCTAAAGTCCAATATCACAGCTTCTACATTTCATATTAAAATCTTCTCTTCGTAGTGGTTAGACTGTTGGCTTGAGCATGATCATCACCTCAGAGTTCGTATAGGTAGTTAGTCTGACGAGCCGTTGGTATTCCTCTAGTATCGCCTTCTTCTGGTGCATTTGTTGACAGCCCTAGTTGATCTAAATGATGGGCGATCTGCTGAGAGCTTTATTGTTTTCGATTTGACCATGCACAATAAAGACTTTCATAACAACACTGCAGCGCCGCGAGATATATCCAAAGAGCGAAGTTGGTGTAAATGTGGGCTGGAACGGTGGAATTTAGAGGCTGTTTGATGCAGAGTTTTAGAAAATGTCCTGATTTGGGTCCATCGTACATTAGCATCACTTCCCTCCAGTGCCATAAATTAATTAACACTTACTTTGTTTCTGATAAACGAAATGGTACATTTCAACTTGTAATCATGCTGCCACGTTTGTAACTCTTTTCATAGTTGAAATATGAATGAAAAAACACATTAAAAACATGAAATTTCGATGTTTTTATTACAAATTCAAAACGTTACGTCAACCATCTCAATGAAAACTTCTCAATGACAAACATTCGTAGATTTTTGACAGACTCTCGATAGCCAGCCTTCGAGTTTACGTTAAAATTAGGTTCGTGCTCACGATTTCATACAAAACTTTTTACGTGACGAAACGTTCACGTTAATATCTCGACGCGTTAAATGTCAAAACCTTTCAATCTGCCAAAATTTAGTTCCTTTTACGCACTGTAGGGGCGCTGATCAAATCCTATACAAAATGGTGACATTTCGATACGTTAACGTAACGTTTACGTTCTCGCAAGTTATTCGTGCTAGGGCTACAGGATTCGCGTCCGCGCGAATATGAACACTGTATGCCTAGAGATAGGGTTCAACCCGATTGCATAGTTTAACAAACATTATAAGATTATCAGATTTGATTTTCTAGGAAGCGGAATTCCATGGGGAAATGGAAGTGTAAGTGTAGGTGTAAGTGGAAGTGGAAGTGGAATTGGAAGTGGAAGTGGAAGCGGAATTGGAAGTGGAATTGGAAGTGGAAGTGAAAGCGAAAGCGAAAGCGGCAGCGGCAGCGGAAGCGGAAGCGGCAGCGGCAGCGGAAGCGGAAGCGGCAGCGGCAGCGGAAGCGGAAGCGGCAGCGGCAGCGGAAGCGGAAGCGGCAGCGGCAGCGGAAGCGGAAGCGGCAGCGGCAGCGGAAGCGGAAGCGGAAGCGGAAGCGAAAACGGCAGTGGAAGCGGAAGCGGAAGCGGAAGTGGAAGTGGAAGCGGAAGCGGAAGCGGAAGTGGAAGTGGAAGCGGAAGCGGAAGCGGAAGTGGAAGTGGAAGTGGAAGCGGAAGCGGAAGTGGAAGTGGAAGTGGAAGTGGAAGTGGAAGTGGAAGTGGAAGTGGAAGTGGAAGTGGAAGTGGAAGTGGAAGTGGAAGCGGAAGCGGAAGCGGAAGTGGAAGTGGAAGTGGAAGCGGAAGCGGAAGTGGAAGTGGAAGTGGAAGTGGAAGTGGAAGTGGAAGTGGAAGTGGAAGTGGAAGTGGAAGTGGAAGTGGAAGTGGAAGTGGAAGTGGAAGTGGAAGTGGAAGTGGAAGTGGAAGTGGAAGTGGAAGTGGAAGTGGAAGTGGAAGTGGAAGTGGAAGTGGAAGTGGAAGTGGAAGTGGAAGTGGAAGTGGAAGTGGAAGTGGAAGTGGAAGTGGAAGTGGAAGTGGAAGTGGAAGTGGAAGTGGAAGTGGAAGTGGAAGTGGAAGTGGAAGTGGAAGTGGAAGTGGAAGTGGAAGTGGAAGTGGAAGTGGAAGTGGAAGTGGAAGTGGAAGTGGAAGTGGAAGTGGAAGTGGAAGTGGAAGTGGAAGTGGAAGTGGAAGTGGAAGTGGAAGTGGAAGTGGAAGTGGAAGTGGAAGTGGAAGTGGAAGTGGAAGTGGAAGTGGAAGTGGAAGTGGAAGTGGAAGTGGAAGTGGAAGTGGAAGTGGAAGTGGAAGTGGAAGTGGAAGTGGAAGTGGAAGTGGAAGTGGAAGTGGAAGTGGAAGTGGAAGTGGAAGTGGAAGTGGAAGTGGAAGTGGAAGTGGAAGTGGAAGTGGAAGTGGAAGTGGAAGTGGAAGTGGAAGTGGAAGTGGAAGTGGAAGTGGAAGTGGAAGTGGAAGTGGAAGTGGAAGTGGAAGTGGAAGTGGAAGTGGAAGTGGAAGTGGAAGTGGAAGTGGAAGTGGAAGTGGAAGTGGAAGTGGAAGTGGAAGTGGAAGTGGAAGTGGAAGTGGAAGTGGAAGTGGAAGTGGAAGTGGAAGTGGAAGTGGAAGTGGAAGTGGAAGTGGAAGTGGAAGTGGAAGTGGAAGTGGAAGTGGAAGTGGAAGTGGAAGTGGAAGTGGAAGTGGAAGTGGAAGTGGAAGTGGAAGTGGAAGTGGAAGTGGAAGTGGAAGTGGAAGTGGAAGTGGAAGTGGAAGTGGAAGTGGAAGTGGAAGTGGAAGTGGAAGTGGAAGTGGAAGTGGAAGTGGAAGTGGAAGTGGAAGTGGAAGTGGAAGTGGAAGTGGAAGTGGAAGTGGAAGTGGAAGTGGAAGTGGAAAAGGAAGTGGAAGTGGAAGTGGAAGTGGAAGTGGAAGTTGAAGTGGAAGCGGAAGCGGAAGCGGAATTGGAAGTGGAAGTGGAAGTGGAAGTGGAAGTGGAAGTGGAAGTGGAAGTGGAAGCGGAAGTGGAAGTGGAAGTGGAAGTGGAAGTGGAAGTGGAAGTGGAAGTGGAAGTGGAAGTGGAAGTGGAAGTGGAAGTGGAAGTGGAAGTGGAAGTGGAAGTGGAAGTGGAAGTGGAAGTGGAAAAGGAAGTGGAAGTGGAAGTGGAAGTTGAAGTGGAAGTGGAAGTGGAAGCGGAAGCGGAATTGGAAGCGGAATTGGAAGCGGAATTGGAAGTGGAAGCGGAATTGGAAGTGGAAGCGGAAGCGGTAGCGGAAGCGGAAGCGGAAGCGGAAGCGGAAGCGGAAGCGGAAGCGGAAGCGGAAGCGGAAGTGGAAGCGGAAGTGGAAGTGGAAGTGGAAGTGGAAGTGGAAGTGGAAGTGGAAGTGGAAGTGGAAGTGGAAGTGGAAGTGGAAGTGGAAGTGGAAGTGGAAGTGGAAGTGGAAGTGGAAGTGGAAGTGGAAGTGGAAGTGGGAGTGGGAGTGGAAGTGGAAGTGGAAGTGGAAGTGGAAGTGGAAGTGGAAGTGGAAGTGGAAGTGGAAGTGGAAGTGGAAGTGGAAGTGGAAGTGGAAGTGGAAGTGGAAGTGGAAGTGGAAGTGGAAGTGGAAGTGGAAGTGGAAGTGGAAGTGGAAGTGGAAGTGGAAGTGGAAGCGGAAGCGGAAGCGGAAGCGGAAGCGGAAGCTGAAGCGGAAGCGGAAGCTGAAGCGGAAGCGGAAGCTGAAGCGGAAGCGGAAGCGGAAGCGGAAGCGGAAGCGGAAGCGAAAGCGGAAGCGGAAGCGGAAGCGGAAGCGGAGCTTCTCAATGCTCTCATCGCCACTGCATTTATTTCACTTTCATGCTTTTTCTGCCATACCCAAATTTTACTGCCATACATTAGTTTCGAAGACAACACTCCTCCAGGAACAGCCAGACGAGCCTTCTTAGACACCTTCGAGCTTCGTTGACCATGTTTCCAGCATTCAATCTCCTTTCTATGTCACCTTCTCACTCTCCATCTTTTGTGAACATGGATATCAAGTATATAAACGTTTTCACTTGTCTACTTTTTCACCTCCAATAATTTGTTCATTCTCCTAAAATTTCGTTCAAATACCATAACTATCGTTTTAATTATATTTATTTTCTTTCCCTATCTTTCTAAAGCCTCGTGCATAATATTTACCATCTGCTGCAACTCCTTTACCAACGACGCATTTGGTCATCAGCGTAGAGAAGACATTTGATGAGTAACTCATTCATTCTTATTCCACAATAGAGAGTATTTTTCGACATATAACGAGCGTCCCTTGTGTAAAGCTTATAACAATCTAACTGAGTACATATTATATTCAATCAGTACTGAGTACTTACTAATACATATTATTATAAATGCGAAAGTAACTCTGTCTGTTATGCTTTCACGCCAAAGCTACTGGACGGATTTGAATGAAATTTGGTATGGAAATAGTTTGAGACCCGGGAAAAAACATAGGATAGTTTTTATCCAACGGCGAAAAAAGAGGTTAATGTTTTTGCGCGATAACCGACATACGCGCGGGCGGAGCCGCGCCCGGAAAGCTAGTTACACTATGAAGCATTGTGTAAGTGTGCGAAACCTCGGGAACACTCAGTCACATCAGTAAAGCAGTCCGAGTGATGAGTATTTTGGATCCGCGTAAAATGTCAGCACAAATTTACGCTCACTGACCACTGCACGGCTAACAACAACCAATATCATTCAAACATTCACCGTGAAATAGAATAATTATTGTAACAGTCATAATTTTACTTAAATATTTGATCTTAGTTTGTAGCTATCGTGATGGCGAAACAAACATCTTGCTATTTAGAGAAGTTGGCACACTTCTCTTGCTATAATGTTGCAGAAATAAAGTTTCAGAGTTTAACGTTGGAAGGTAAAAGTTTCGCTACACCTCACAACCTCCTCTTACCCATATAATATTATGATGAGCTTTCCCACAGTAATACAATTCTCGCAAGTAATCTTTGTTTTCATAAAAATATATAAAAAATTGCGAAAACAATATTTCAGGTTGTGATAAAAATGAATCGTTCACAGCTGGTGAGTTTTCAGAACTGTATCACCTTAATCTTGGCTTGGTTACGTAAACCTTGGTAGGTCTAAGAATCTAGATCACCAAAGTCCCACTCAGTATTTTTTTGTAATTATTGGTATGGTAACACAATAAGTGATAATGAGGTCAAACATGGTAAACAGGGTCATCATAAAAAGGGAAGTGACTCTCGAGCAGCTGACGGAACACATCGTTAAGTGCTAAGTGACATAGTATTTTGTAATAGTAGCTAGCTAGATAAGAATTTTAAGCATCTTGGAGTTTTTTGGCTGCCACAAAAATATTTGACCCGTGGAGTACCAGGCTGACTTGTGGTATGTCGTTAGAGCCGACTAAGGGAAAAATACCGGAAGTTCCGGTTTTTTTTATCACTAGGAAGTGATAAACACAAAAATCATCACAGTCGCCGGTAGGTCTATTATTCCTGACTGAGGTGCGAAGAGATATTTGTAGCCATACATTCCTCTAAAACATACTTCACCGTTGATAGGATGAACTTCAACGGTAAGTTGGGCACACGGAATGCCGTAGAATTGATAGGGAAGCCATTTGGATATAGGCATCGGAACCGGTGGGGCCAACGGCTAGTCGACTTCATGGAAAAGGTGGGTCACTTTTCAATGAACTCCCTTGTGGGAAGTGCCAAGTGAACTCCCAAGAAGTGGCCCTTCAAGAAGTGGACGTAGATAAGCCCCAATGATTCAACAAAAAATGCGATCAAGCTTTTCATGACGACTAAGAAGCAAATATTTATTGATATCTCTGTGATCCGAAACCGGTAGCAATTACTGCATTGTTAGAGGCTCATTGAATATTAATATTAAGCTTGACATTGACTTGACGTTACAAATGACGAAGCTGAAGATCAACAATGCCAGAATCATCTCATCAAAACAGAATGATTCTGAGATAGCCTTAGAGGTTTTATGGACAGCTATACACCTCGGTATCCGGTTGTTAGTGCAGCTCAAGACAAGAGTGCTAAACGAACCCAAAACTATACCGAAGATCACAGATAATTTAAGATATCAGTCTCTACGAAATTAGAATACCTAGCTCTTAAACTGCTTACTAAGTATGACAAGGTGCCAGGTGATAATGGAATCACGACAGATTTTCTGAGTGAAATGTGATTTCTCAGTCCTCCAGAAGTTATTTAATGCCGTCATCCTTAAAGGTAAAACGTGAGACTGTAGGTACTTTGAAGCGCTGATGTATTGGCATAGGAATGGCAACATGTCGATTCGACTACAGGACAAAAGCACGACACCAATCCAACTGCAACGAGGTGTGAGGTAGGTATAGAAGTCATATCTCCGAAACTGTTAAAGGATTTTTTTAGTTCTCGATCTTTGGCATATACAGCACTCACCTTCGTTTTGCCGATAACATAGTCATAGTAGCAGAGTAGCTTGAAAAACCAATACAATTTTTAGCGACCTCAATAGAGTTTTCCAGCTTATTAAAAAGAACATGACATGATAAAAATTATTTCTCCATGTTGCACCTGTACCAAAAGTTATATATAGGATGGCTACGGGTGCAGGAAAACCTCACATTAAGAACAATAGTCGGAGCACCAAGATATCTATGTGCGCAAATGTACTATTGCATGACAAGAGCTCTGATAATTTTTGGGAAATAATATTCAAAAATGGACCCAATATCTCGCACTAAACTGTAATATGTAATTTTCTTTCCGCTCCACCGAAGTTATCGCGGCGCCAACCCTCACGTTTGTTTAAGAAAAACGTAACGGTGCTAAAGTGTCAACGTACGTAGATTCCCACACTAACTTCCATTGAACTAGAGTCGTGCCGCCAGTTCTCTTACCGATGTCACGGATTAGACCATTTGTTTCCAGAATAACTGCATTGGCGCGGAACTGGTAAAAGCTCAGCAGATGATAACGTTAATGCTGGCGTGGCAAGAAATTCAACTTGCGCTTCGAGAACAAAGGGAGATCTATGGTGACCGATTTGATTAAATGCAGTGCCACACTATGGGCAACACAACTTTTGCACACAAGCAAAAGCTCATAGCGAGACGTCAAAGTCAAAGTCAAAATCATTTATTTAATTTAGGCGTCTACGACGCTCTTATGAAGGTCAATTACAAATTTTAATATTGAAATATACTACAATGTACTGCCACGTTCAGCAAACAAAAATTATAGAGCCACTGCGAGAAGAACGGGCAAGAAACTCGGGGTCATTCTTTTAAACGTTTTTTAACAATGTGTTAAGTACATACTAAGTATATAGTAAAATTATTACAATATTTATTTACTGTACGTAGGTGACAGGCGCTAGCTTGGCAGAGGCGAACCAGTCCAAGCATTTTGTCGTAAAGTGGATGGATCTACCAGGTTACCAGTATTAAAATAAGGAATGGCCTGTAACCAAAGTCAAGATTCTCACACGGAAACAGTGAGAATACAAGCACGAGCTGCAACGCTAGGACACGTATCTAGAAAATCTTTCGGTGCTAGTTTGCGAAGGGGCTGATCAGAGAGCTGACTGTCTCAGAGAGGATAAAACCTTTAACCAAACTTTAATCTCCATACAATTTTGGCTTCCGCTAGAAATACTACATCAACAGGGCTTATAGATAGTGTGAGAATTCTCACCACTACTTTTGCGTATCTCTATGGCTCCTAACCACTCCGTACCTTGTTTTATTTTCATTATAAAGTCCTAAAGATTTTATTGTTCTGCATCGCCCTATATAGCTCCGTTTACCCTATATGGTTATGTTGTTGAATGTTAGTCGGTGTTTTCAATTACAATTATTTAATACATCGCATTCGTTTTTCTGTTTGTAAATAATTAAAATATCGTTACAGATTGCTCAGTTTCATTCATTGGGCACATACTGCGTGATTCAAGACCTCTAATAGATTGGATTTATGTTTGAATTATGTACGACTGGAACTTTACTGTTAAAAATTTTATGGCATTCTTTTAATAATTCAAAATATGTGAGAAGGATATCCTTCTCTACACATGCTTTTATTAAACTATCTAGCATGCAACTGTTGCACGCATTAAGTACACGATGACGCAGCGTCAGACCGTCACTCCGTCACTGTGATTGCCGTCCACTCTCGTCGCTCTACGGGAGCCAACTGAAGTCTGCACTGAGCTTTTAAGTGCTTCATAAATACTACTTTATTTTTCACTGAGAAAATACGTAACTTTTTCCCTTCTTGATTTAAAATCGTAATCCTCCTTCTTATTACCATACTCTTATACTATTTTCTTATTTTGATCACCTCTTAAAATCAGTGCCTGA
The DNA here is from genome assembly GCA_963854805.1 of Plagodis dolabraria. Taxonomy (NCBI): domain Eukaryota; kingdom Metazoa; phylum Arthropoda; class Insecta; order Lepidoptera; family Geometridae; genus Plagodis; species Plagodis dolabraria. The sequence continues at coordinate 5,432,243 of OY978440.1, forward strand.
ATTTTCATTAAACACTGAGAGCTCACCGCCGTTGATTTCAGTACTCTCAGTCCAGTTCGGTCGCAGACCTCGTCGGAGTAAGGCGCGTGTCAAATTTCTCGGCATCACCAATAAACTAGATGTCTCAACATTTTGACGAATTTATGTGAACCTTATTAATACAAATTGGACAAGTGCGAGTCGGGCTGATAGTGGACTGCGCATCACAATAGCTCGTAAAAGAAGAAACAGTTTGTTAATTTATTTTATTACACTCAACAGAGTACAACTAGTACATAAAATAAAAGCAGCCAGCTTGCTGTACGATTTTAGCTAACTTTCAGCGAGGCAGTAAGGTTAAAAAAAATACAGTTAAGTAGTAAGAAAATAACCATTTAACATAAAGTTAGTAGGATCGATTGGCATAAAAATTTTTTTTTTGATGCCAATCGATCCTGTTTCTAATACTGATCAAAAACTTCTATGGGACCAACCATCGTTGGAGTACTCAAAAATTCACAAATGTCAAAAAAAAAATCCCGTTCATTTTGTATGAAAATTGTATGCAAAAGATTTTTTAGTGACGGTTGAGATCTTATTCTTGACTGAATAAAAGTTGCCATATGAGATCACAAATTTGGAAGCAGTTCTCCCGAGAGAGAGATGCACATTTTGTGCATTTTCTACTGGGGAATTCTTTTTGAATTCCAGTTATCATACATATAAGGGAAATATTGATTTATCTTTTGTTATAGTAGCTGTAGTGTTTAATAACAACAAATATTTTCAAAAGTATTGAAAACATTAAATTTATACTTTAATGAAAAACTTAAAAAAGTATAAAATATATATACGAGTATATATTTATAATCGTGACAATTCGTCTTAATTTTCCTACTGAGCCTACGTGACATCACAAATACCACACATGCAGCCAAACCAGAAGAATATTCGAGTAGTTTCGCTTCTAAACGAAGCATCTTCAGGAGTTCTTGACTCACCGAGCGCACGATCGAGCATCGTTCGCTCCTAGAGTCAAGAAGGCGTTTGTCACTTAGGCTTAACAGGAAAATTAGGCGAAATTGTCTCTAGATATATATTTTTTATACTTCTTTAAGTGATTATTAATTTAATGATTTTTTATATGAATATTTTCTTAAAAATATTTGTTATTACTAAATATGGATTTCCGCAAAGTAACGCCTGAATCTATTCATTAGCCTTAGTGTATTTATTGTTCATAGTGTTTTAACCACTCCGGTAAAAAAAAACATCATCATCAAATCGTTGTAGCATGATGGTGAGGAATTCTGTAGACGCCCGCCTGGCTAGCTACCACCCTCAAGTAGAAAATCTGTCGCCAAGCACCTAACGTTGTTTCCTGCCAGCTATCCTTGATAGCCAGTAATTCTAGGTTAGCTTGCATGAACAAAATCTTAGACCACACTATCAGTTACAGGTGATATAGTGATCAAAGACTAGCCCAGCAGGTATGTGATAAGGTAAATTAATTTAATGATAATGTTTTTTTACCGGGGTGGTTAAACAATTATGAACAATATACAAAAGTACAGCTACTACAATAAAAGCATAAGTAATATTTCTATTTCTGTATGACAACTGGGTCTTTTAAGCAATGATGGCTCAGTGGCATTGGCTAGGGACTGCCACCCAGCAGGTCCGTGGTTCGAATCCCGCTAATCTAGAGCTTCACTGCATGGTGGATGGGCACGTAAATTTGCGAATGCTCGCCTATCGCCCATCACCTAACGATGTGTTCCGGCAGCAGCCCTTGAGAGCCAGTAAAATTACAGGCACATTAGACTTAACAACTATGTTTCAAGGTGACGGGCATAGTCAAAATCGTGACTTGTGACGAAATTCATCTGTTACAGGCAGAAGTTTGTCCGCTTAACTTCAGGTGGGCTTCAAGCTTGTTCCGCCACAATCATATAACAAAAATTAAAAAACCTTCCAAATTACAGTACAGTATTTGTGGTACAGTATATGAGGTGGTAGCCAAAATAACTGATGCACATAACAGAATTCACGAAGTAGGTTATTATATATATTAGGATATATTTTATCCAAATCATACCATCAGCTGGCTATTTTCGTTTTTCAAATTCAAATTAAAATAATTTATTTGCCAGAACAGTAATTGTGCTAGTAGTACTCTGTTGAATCTATTATAAGAAATTAACAAACTGTTTCTTCTTCAAACCCGCATCAGGCCAAACACGCACTTGTCCTGCTTTTTATTAATACGGTTCACATAAATTTGTCAAACTATCGAGTTTAGCGGTGTTGGCGTGAAATTTGACACACGCCTTACTCCGATGAGGTCTGCGACCGAACTGGGCTGAAAGTACTGAAACTAACGGCGGCGAGCGCATGAGCTGTAGGTGTTATATACAAATTCAAAAAACGGAATTTAAGCGGTCATCAAAATAGGAAGATAGTAAAAGATAATAGTAATAAAAAGATTACGATCCTAAGTCAAGACAGAAAAAGCTTCCTTATTTCCTCAGCGAAAAATGTTATTGTATTTAGGAAGCTCACTTAAGGTCAGTTCGGGCTTCAGTTGGCTCCCGTAGCGTGACGAGAGCGGACGGCTTTCACAGTGACGGAGCGACGGTCTGACGCCGCGTCGTGTCACCGCGTAATGCATGCAACTGCTACTTGCTATATAATTTAATGTAGAAGAATGTTTGTAAGAGGATATCCTACTCACAGTTTTGGAATGATTAAGGGCCTGTTTCAGAATGTTCGAGTATGTTCCAGTAATAAATAAAAATTATCTTTGCGTATCATAGTCATCGGTTTAGCCTATCCATCGGTTAAAGCTTGGAACGCGCTGCATGTTAACTGTCATTTTTATGATTCAGTTATTTTATGTGTTGCATAGTAACCCGAAGCTTTATTAGGACATTCTGAAACGGGCCCTAAATATGACAAAACATTTAACAGTACAGTTCCAGTCATACATAATTCAAACATCGACTCAATCTATTATTGGTCTAGAATCTCGTAGCATATGGCCACCGATTGTACAGATTTGTTTGTACAGAAGACAATACTTAAAAAGTTGAATGAGGTGTGAATGCAGATCATAACTAAGCAATTCGTTACGAAGTTTTAATTACTTAAAAATAGGAAAACAAACTCGATGTATTAAATAAATGCTAATCAAAACACCGACAAACTTACATCCAACACACACAGTACACTCGTGCACACTCTCACAACACACACAGGACACATAAATAAATTAGGAATAGTTTAATTTAAAAATAAATCAATTATTTTTTTATTCATATTGATAAATCAAAGACATTCAAGTATTTGAATTATTGATGTAAAATTGTAATGTGTAATGTAATTTGTATAGCTTTGAATGATTAAGGCGACTTAAGTTTAAATTATGTCGTGTATATATTTGTAGAAGATTACATTTAAAATAATGTTACAATTAATTATGTAAACTTGTACGTTACGAAGTAAATAGACTTCCTAAAACAAGAAATCCTAGTGGGAAGGATTTTAGAACAATGTGACGAAAACAAAATAACATTATTAATTTCTAAATTGGATCACCCCATGATATTATGCTATATGTATCTACATAATTGATAACTTGACTGGTAAAATATTCCTTTACCCAGCACTAGCCATAGGATAAACGATGCCATATGGAGGGGGCGATGCAGAACAATAAAATATTTGTAGGACCTTGTAACGGAAAATAAAACAAAATACGGAGTTAGGAGCCCTAGGAGCTCTAGTGTCCCATTACCAGCTTTTTTGTTTTCAGTACACAGTACAAACAAATTAGTGATGAAAATTCACTTCAAACCATCTTTAGGCTCTTTTGGTGTGGCATATCTACATATGGCAAATTTATAAAAGTTATAGGCTTCCAAATCCAAAAAAAAAATAATCGGCTTGTCCAAATACTGAATTCCATAAGGGTTTGTCCCCTCAAAGACAGTGGGATCGGCCCCTCTGTGAAATAGCACTGAACATTTTTTTAGATACGTGTCCTAGGTCACAGACCGTTCCCGTATTCTCACTGTTTCTGTGTGGGAATCTGAGCTTTAGTTACACGCCATCTTTTAATACTGATAACCTTGTAAATCCATCCACTTTTTGTCTCTATTAGCTTAATGTGCTTGTGTGCAAAATGTTGTGTTGCCCATCACTGCCCTTCGAAGTGCAAGTCAGGGTTTTATTTGGCAAAAAACACAAAAACTTTTAGGATACAAACATGGTTAAGTAAGAATGTTGCATTTTTTTAAAAGAGGCTTACAACTTTCTAGAAACCAAGCCCTATTAATTACCCTCACACATCGTTTCTGCACCATAAATACTCTGTCTACCTCAACTGAGTTACCCACCAATATCAGGCCATAGCTGAGAAGACATGACACATGACCATGATATGCCATCAACGCCGCCTCCATGGACACTGTATTCCTAATTTTTTTAGGGCAAAAATGAAACGTTCAAGTTTCTTGCACAATATTACTATATATATATAGTTATACACATTCTAGGATGGAAGTTACGGTTGTTCTTGGCAGGCCAAGGTCTTTAAGTAGGTTATATAGAGATTTTGCTGGTATACCCCTTGCTCCAACTTCTACAGCATATAAATTAACCACATAACTGTTTTTGCTTAATCCAAAACAAAAAACACGAATTTGTTAGCGAAAGTTTTAGAATATTAGGTTAATAAATATATTACAATAATTGACATTAAAAACTACAGTGGAGGATACTACAGTAAAGAACATGGCATAGAAAAGAATCCTGATATATAAATGAGTTTTGTGTGTAATTTATGAGTAATTATCTATTTGGATATACATAGAATATTTTTTCTATTAGATTACTACCCCGGGCAAAGCCACGAACTAAAGCCTATTACTATGACTAGTGCATGTGTTGTTTGACATCCGTGGGTGTCGTAAGAGGCGACTAAGGGAAAAATACTGGAAGGTGGGCTGCAGCGCCTTCTAAAGAACTGCCAACTTACACTGCGATCCCCAAGACGCCTGCCAAGCGTGGGGATTATGGCAAATACCCCCTTAATAGGGGAGGCTGTGTTTCGCAGTGAACGATCCGGCTGTTACAGTACAGTAATGTGTTGTTTAGTTTAGGAATGACATACTCCACTAAAATGATTATCAGCCCGAAATAACGTATGTGACACCATTTGCTACTCACACTTAAAACAATAAAATTTTGTCAAAGTTTTGGCATGTATAATTATTGTAATTTAGTTTTGAATTAAAACATCGAATATTTTTAGCCCTATATAGTGCGAGACCGATACACGGACTATTCGGGGCCATAAACGCGAATAAAAGTTAGTTCTTGTGGTTTTGTATAAATTATTTATGTTTTGTCTTGTTTTAGGCATTCAGAAAATTACTGTGCTGCTGCCGAGAGGAAGAAGAAGAACCTGCCGTTGAGTTCAAAAGAGTGAGTAGAACATAATAAGAAAAAAGTGTTTTTTTTTGTTATGTTAAAAAATATTTAAATAAAAGTTTCTTTACGCCTTTGCAAATATTATAATATACATTTATAAAAAAAAGTAAAAATCCCGACTGAAAATTATTTATTTGCGTTAAACGTTTTATCGTTCCATTGAATTATAGTTATTTATATATTATAGGTATATATATATACATATATATTTATGGAATCGTTATTTAATGCCCTTCATTTTGGTACCGAAAACATTTTTTTTTACACAATATAGCGTCTTAGGTTCCCCAGCTTGTTTTTATTTTTATATGTACCTAGTGTCATTTTTGCTATCAAAGCGGATCTATGATTTCTCATTCATTAAAATCTCTTAAGGCGATTAGAGTCGCCAATGGCCTTGAGCATCTGGACCTAATCGAGCTTACTTTACTCGCGCATCGCCGCATACGTTCCGCGCTCGCTGCACAAATATAACGGTCAAAGAATATGCAGATGCGCGATGCGCTCCGGTAACATGGCACTTTATATTCCTACCGTACGATTCTAGTGAGTATCCGCAATTGCAACTGCGACTGAGATCAGTCGTCAAATGAAAATGTATAGTGTACCTACCTAGGTTGTTCTGGACGTCTTTATTCCTTTTCTTTATTTTTCAATGTCATCTGCCGAGTGAAGAAAGTTACTCAGATTTGTCTGATACTCGATACTTAGGCTGTGCTGAGAGTCATTATTCCGAATTTGGAATTATTTTTTCAATGTCATCTGCCAAGTGAAGAAAAATGCTACGGTTTGACTGAAAATTGATATCTAGGTTGTTGTAGACGTTATTATTCCATGTTAAGAATTTGTTTTACGTTGACGTCTGCCAAGTGAAAAATGTACTTCGATTTGGCTGAAAATCGATATCTAGGTTGTTTTCAGTTCGCACACAGACTCTTTAAAAATCTGCAAATTTTAGTAATATGCTACATAAACGAGTTTTCCAATTAAAATAACCTGTCATTCGTACAACTTTTGCAAGAAGATTTAGCCCTTTTATTAAAACATATTTATATAATCCAGTCCTGAATTTTTCAGTTTATATATCACCATATAGCATCATACATATAAACACGTATATAACACAAATTTAGTTAAAATATAAATACCACCTGTGTGGATAATTTATAAAAAAAATGTATGAAACTGAACAAGATGTTATTTTATGGATAATTTGTATGTTAAATTTATGTTTATAACTATTTTGCGTGAAAAATTGTACTGAAGTCAACTGTGCACTGTACAACTATCAATTAAGGGCTCAACGATACAAACTTCAACGTCGAAGTGTGAAGACCACCAGCAATACAAGATTTGGAAAAAGTGTTATTGGCTTAAATAAAGATTTATATTATTGTTTATATTATTATTATTATTCTGGACGTTTTTATTCCAAATTTAGAATTTATTTTTCGATGACGTCTGCCTAGTGAGAAAAGTTACTAAGATTTGGCTAAAAATCGATATCTATGTTTTTCGGGGCGTCCTTATTCCAAATTTGGAATTTACTTTCCGATGACGTCTGCCAAGTGAAAAACTACTTCAATTTGGCTGAAAATCGATATCTAGGTTGTGCTGGGCGTCATCATTCCGAATTAAGATTTTTTTTTTAATGGCGTCTGTCAAGGGAAGAAAGCTACTCCGATATCTAGGTTGTGCTGGGCGTCATTATTCTACATTTGGATTTCATTTTTCAATGACGTTTGCTAAGTAAAGATAGATGACGTATCTTTAAAACGCTAAGATATATCGGATAAGAGTAAGAAAATTATAATAATCAATCGTTTATTCAAATCTCCTTATAAATGAGATTATAGCCGACGCGGGTTTACTCGTTTAAAAACGACGATATAAAAGGAAGATTTGTATAATGGCGAAAATACATTGAAAAATAAGAATAGGGACGACTGTGTCGTACGCAAAAATACAAAATGGCCAACGTTTGTGCTATTGGACATGTCGGCCCTTGAGAAAGACGTATTTACCTTTAGATTTTCCCGCCCATAGGTGGGAAGCAGTCTTCCACCCGCTACTCGCATCAAACAAACACTACTTTCCGGGTACGAGATATGAGATGAATAATTTCTTGTCTAGGAAATAATAATATGGGCAATTTATCTACAGCTATATTGTAAAGATTGGTTCCATCGTGAAAAGGTAACCGATATACTTTCTCATTTATTAGGAGATTTGAATAATTGATTTATAAGTACTTTTCTTTAAACTTTCGTGAACTAAACTCATGTTTCAAAATTACATTAACGAAAACCAAGCGGGGTAGATTTAAATCGCTCCCGCCGCTCCTCAAGACGATGACACCCGCTTCTTCAGTCTACTCGTGACCACGGTCAATGCAACTTGATCGAAACGTCGAGGTTAGTCAAAATATTATTTTGATGTTAATTCGTGCGTCTTTGATAAGTAATCATAATTTTCCTACTCTTATCGTACTGCGGCGATAGGGAACTGCTAATCATCCCACGGCCAGCAGGTAGGTAGGTAAACTCAGGGAGTAGGTTTGAAAAGTTTATTAGGCCAAGCCTTATCAGGTTGCACAGCCGCACAGTTCTACTGAAGTTACATAGACCGGAGGGAGACACTGGCCTGATAGTACACGTGATCCAGGTCCCAGATGTGGCGGTCTTGGCGTCAGCTGATAGTTCTGGATCTCGGTAGTGAGTGCTCGAAACACCCGTCCTCGGATTAAATCAGTGAAGTGGAATCCTGGAAGGAAGACACCGGCTTAGTAGCTGATATTCCTCAGCCAACTGTTGCCAAGCCGCGCCGACACGATCGTGGTACTGTTACCAGCGACTCACATTTTAAAACTCACAGTCTAGCGCGGTAGGGCAGCACAGCTGTTTACGTTACATAGGTTTTAGTCAGCACTATGAAATAACAATAATAAATAAGGAACTCACCCTAGAGGGATTCACGCACTTCACAACAAGTTAATAACAATTAAGATCGATAGTACGAATAGAAAAGCGTCCAGGAAAACCAAGATAAGTATCGATTTGTAGCCAAATCAAAGTAACTTTTTCCACTTGGCCGACGTCATTGTTAAATAAATTCTAGATTTGGAATTAAGACGTCTAGAACAACCTAGATCAATATCTAGGTTGTTCTAGACGATCGATCTTTTCAGCTAAATCGAAGTTACTTTATCTACTGGGCATACGTCATCGTAAACAAATTCTAAATTTGGAATAATAACGTCTAAAACAACCTAGATATCCATTTTTAGTCAATTCTGAGTATTTTTCTTCACTTGGCAGACGACATAGATAAAATTATACCAAATTCGGAATAATGACGCACAGCACAACCTAGATATCGATTTTCAGCAAAATCGGAGGAACTTTTTCACTTGGCAGACGTCATCGGAATATAAATTCCTAATTTGGAATAAGGACGTCCAGAAAAACTTAGATAAGTATTGATTTTCAGCCAATTCAGAGTAACTTACTTCCCATGGCAGACGTCATCGAAAAATAAATTCCAAATTTGGAATAAAAACGTCCAGAACTACCTAGATTTTGAATGTTAGCCAAATTGGTGTGACTTTCCTCACCTAGCAGATGTCGAAAAATGTATGCCAAATATTGAACAAAAACGTCCAGAAAAACCTAGATATCGATTTTCAGCCAAATAGGAGTAACTTTTTTCACCTGGCAGACGTCTTCAAAAAATTAATTCTTAATTCAGAATGACGATGTCCACAACAACCTAGATTTTCAATTTCAGCTAAATCAGAGTTACTTTCTTCACTTGGCAGATGTCATCGAAAAAATAATTTCAAATTTGGAAAAAAGACGTCCAGAAAAACCTTGATTTCGATTATTAGCCAAATCGGAGCAACTTTTTTTACTTGGCAGACGTCATCGTAAAATACATTCCAAATTCGGAATAAAGACGTCCAGAACTACCTAGATTTTGAATTTCATCCAAATTGGAGTAACTTTCCACACTTGGCAGACGTCATAGAAAAATACGTTCAAAATTCGGAATAAGGACGTCTAGAACTACCTAGATTTTGAATTTCAGCCAAATCGAAGTAACTTTCTTCAATTGGCAGACGTCATCGAAAAATAAATACCAAATTCGGAATAAAGACGTCTAGAACTACCTAGATTTTGAATTTCAGTCAAATCGGAGTAACTTTCTTCACTTGGCAGACGTCATAGAAAAATAAATTCCAAATCCAGAATAAAGACGTCTAGAACTACCTAGATTTTGAATTTCAGCCAAATCTAGGTAACTTTTTTCACTTGGCAGACGTCATCGGAATATACATTCCAAATTCGGAATAATGACGCACAGCACAACCTAGATATCGATTTTCAGCCATATCGGACTAACTTTTTTCACTTGGCAGACGTCATCGAAAAATAAATTCCAAATTTGGAATAAGGACGTCCAGAAAAACCTATATATCGATTTTCAGTACTTTAACTGTAACAGTCAGTTCGTCCACTGCTGAACACAGCCTCACTTTTTAAGGGGGTATTTGCCATAATCCCCTCACTTGGCAGGCGTCTTGGGGATCGCAATGTAAGTTGGCAGTTCTTTAGAAGGCGCTGCTGCCCCCCTTTAAGTAGTTTTCCCTTAGACGCTTCTGACGACACCCACGGGATGATATGGGGAGGTGCAATTCTAACCCGGCACCCCACGTGGCTGCCCACCTTCCAGTAGTTTACCCTTAATCGCCTCTTACGACACCCACGGGATTATATGGGGAGGTGCAATTCTAACCCGGCACCCCACGGTGCTAATCTCCCTTACCTATCTCTCACTATTTTCGAGATACGTTATCCATCTTCACTTGGCAGACGTTATCTTTATGTGGTATTAATTAACCTATATCAAAACACCTAATACAATTATCAAGAAAAGCTTAGAACTCCAAAAGATGTATGTAGCCCCATACAAACTCTAAATGTAGTAGAGAACCATTTTGTACCCTACAAACTACTAAAGCCGGAAACTATTTACCGTAATATAAAAAAATATATTATCTTTAGTTAACCAGTTATAACATGAGAGCGTTATAGACATTACTAATTAATTTTGTACATATATTATAAAACTTTTCATTGATCTTATTGATAAGGCCGCCCATTGTAATTTACCCACAACATTGTCAATTTCAAGTTTTGATTCTTTTCATATGTGAGACAATTCGAATAAAATTTGTCTACAAAATACCAATAATAAAGCGTCACCGCGCATACTTCACGTCGCAATCAAGTTGGCCCTCTGCAGCGAGCGAATCATTGCACGCACACAGCTACGAATCTCGCGTGTCAATGCACTAATACAAAGACAAGATCGTTATCAGTCGAAAGCGCGAGCGGAGCTACGAGCGACACAGCCTCCCCGTGCCAACGCTTGCGCAACACTGCCGCCCGCGTCCGCGCAGAGCACCTCGGAACCGCAAGCGTTCTGAATCTGAATAATTCGACATTTTCTTAGGAAAATATCAATGGATTTACAAATGCTATGTTATAATTGTAGTATAATAATCTAGAAATTTAATGGTACAATTTATTTTTCAAAAATCGTAGCCGTTTAGAAGGAGTTCGCCATATAAGTCAAGAAATAGTATGTAGTTCGAATTTTTTTTAAGGCAAAAGTAATAGTAATACCGTAAAATCATATGTTGCAAATGTTGTACTTGAATTCATCTATAAAATATATTTTTTTCAAGTCTTCAACTTCAGCGGTTACGGAGGAGTTCACTTTAGAAAGTACGAATTTGACGTACCCAAGGGCCTTAAGCGGTTTATTAGTAATGGTGGAATAAAGAATCTTACAAATACATACATGAACCCAAAATCATAACTCTCCTTTTTTGGGCAGTCATGAAAAAACTAAGATATATATATAACTAGCTGCGCCCCACGGTTTCACCCGCGGTTTGATGGATGATGATAAAATGTATAATATGTGTTAATCCAGTGGCTTATCTACCTCAATACCATACATTTTTGTAAGTATAAGATTTATATATGGCTTACGCAAATATGATCATGTCTCCGATTTTCGTAATAAGCTCATGTGGCTAAACTGTATCAATGGGTGAGTGTATCAATGGGTGGACTTACCGCTCAGAACGATCTCTTCCAGACAATCCATCAACAATAGATATGGTCAAAATATTGGGCGGGGTTTCTTATGGTCTTAATAATTGTATCCTACTAATATTATAAATGTGAAAGTTTGTGAGTGTGTATGGATGTATGGATGTTTGTTACTCTTTCACGCAAAAACTCATTCTATGTTGCTTTTTGACATTTCTTGTCGAACTAATTTCTAATCAGTTGTTTTTTGTTTCCATGGCAACGCTGCCCGTTTTATGTTTCCATGGTAACGCTGCTCGCGACACCGGCGCGCGCCCTACGGACGACGTTGTTGACGCGAGCCTTCATCTGGGTTGAGACGTCGCAAAAATTTCTAGTGTGGCTTATTAACAGCTTTTTTGATATGATCGTCAATTTTTACAGTATTTTTTTAAAAATTATAGCCTATGTGTTATTCTGATGTATAAGCTATATTATTGTAAAGTTTCATTCAAATCCGTTCAGTAGTTTATGCGTGAAAGAGTAACAAACATCCATACATCCATACATCCATACACACTCACAAAGTTTCACATTTATAATATTAGTAGGATGTATGTTATTCCTGTATTTTAAGGAGTTCACTTTAGAAAGTACGAATTTGACGTACCCAAGGGCCTTAAGCCGTTTATTAGTAATGGTGGAATAAAGAATCTTACAAATACATACATGAACCCAAAATCATAACTCTCCTTTTTTGGGCAGTCATGAAAAAACTAAGATATATATATAACTAGCTGCGCCCCACGGTTTCACCCGCGGTTTGATGGATGATGATAAAATGTATAATATGTGTTAATCCAGTGGCTTATCTACCTCAATACCATACATTTTTGTAAGTATAAGATTTATATATGGCTTACGCAAATATGATCATGTCTCCGATTTTCGTAATAAGCTCATGTGGCTAAACTGTATCAATGGGTGAGTGTATCAATGGGTGGACTTACCGCTCAGAACGATCTCTTCCAGACAATCCATCAACAATAGATATGGTCAAAATATTGGGCGGGGTTTCTTATGGTCTTAATAATTGTATCCTACTAATATTATAAATGTGAAAGTTTGTGAGTGTGTATGGATGTATGGATGTTTGTTACTCTTTCACGCAAAAACTCATTCTATGTTGCTTTTTGACATTTCTTGTCGAACTAATTTCTAATCAGTTGTTTTTTGTTTCCATGGCAACGCTGCCCGTTTTATGTTTCCATGGTAACGCTGCTCGCGACACCGGCGCGCGCCCTACGGACGACGTTGTTGACGCGAGCCTTCATCTGGGTTGAGACGTCGCAAAAATTTCTAGTGTGGCTTATTAACAGCTTTTTTGATATAATCGTCAATTTTTACAGTATTTTTTTAAAAATTATAGCCTATGTGTTATTCTGATGTATAAGCTATATTATTGTAAAGTTTCATTCAAATCCGTTCAGTAGTTTATGCGTGAAAGAGTAACAAACATCCATACATCCATACATCCATACACACTCACAAAGTTTCACATTTATAATATTAGTAGGATGTATGTTATTCCTGTATTTTACGCTTGTTGCACGTTAGAGTGCATAATTAATAAAAATAAAAATTTGACATAATTTGGAGTATAAATATTATGCCTTGGGGTCCAAGCGCATGGTTCTTATATAAAGGTTTGTCAAAATGGCTGATAGAAATAGATCATATAGGGATGTTTCATAAATGAATACAATATTTAAAAAAACATATCTATGGCTTGTTTGTTTCGTCTCGGTGAGTACTTTATTTTTAGCAGGGTCTGATCTAATGATGAAGATGGAAGGTGGTCATAGGAACTCAGTAAAGAAACGACGCAACCACATCGGTTTTTAAAGTTTTAGTCCTTTATTATTAACAAGAACATATTAAAAGCTTGTTTCTAAAAAGTCTTATTTTCTCGATTCTTGTTATTTCAATTATTTGATTGATAGAATATATCTTAAAGGTCGTCCGATTTGATTTTCATTAACTTTGGTCAAACAGTTCAGAAAAATATTTACATAAAAAGTATTTTTAAATATGCCTTAACTTCGATAACCTGATGAATATAACTATTGCGTTATATTTCATCATTAAAATATAAGTTTTATTATTATTCTTATCTGCTAGAGGGGCCTTTTTAAAAATTTTATCTACTAACAAATTGTAACTCATAGAGATAGCGCTGTTATGCCAGTATATTTTGACACATGTTTAATTTTAGGAAACTGTGCAAGATATTTGCTGATGAGTTTTAACATCTCCTCGTTCCTGTCACCGCACTGACCCGACCAGGCATTATATTAACAATGTTAATACATAACCTTTTTTCTTTGTAGGAATCAACCAGCAAACCCGACAGCCCAGAAGACGTCGAAGGAAAGATGCTGGACTGCGTAGTACTAATCCATAATATGCATCAGCAATGGATAAATGAACAAGTAAGTCATTGAAAATAAGTACCTACAGTTATAATTCTTACTTTTGACATGAGGTTGGACAAGGTCATACGCGCTAAAAGTAACTCTTCATTATCGAGTATTGCAATTAGATTTCTATATAAATTACAACAGGCGTAATAAAATTGCAATACAATACATTAAAATACAAAAAATCTTTATTGTAGGTACACCAAATGTTACACAAACATATAGGTAATTTTTAAAGCTAAGGTACAATGGGCGGACTTATCGCTTAAAGTGATCTCTTCCAGTCAACCTTAGGATGGAAAATATAGATGTATGATGAATTAAAACAGATAGGTGGTGTATATTTGTGAAGATTAATTATATTATGTAGATAGAATAGAAATCTATATATATATACATCCTACAAGCAATTTTATATATAACATATTTATATATAACAACCTATATATAATATATATATAGGTTGTTTCTTTACTTCTTGCACGAACTAATCAGTTTTGTTTCTAGACTTAGGACCTGTTTCAGAATGTTCGAGTAAGTTCCGGTTTTACTACCCAGAATATATTTGAATGAATGAATAATAATAATAATGTTTATTTATTTCAAACAGTCATACATATAAATGACAGTACACAAAGTAGTAGTAAACAAACATTGGAATTGGTAGGCTATACAATTTCTCAATATAATAACAGAGCCCTACCTCACAAACTAGTTTTTAGCAAACTGTATCTTGTGAGACAGTGTTCCTACGCCAGCTAAATAAAGCAATAAATATAGCCCGATATGCTATGGATTTAGTTCAAAAATATGAGATATAACATGACGGTATATGTGACTATGATGTTTGTATATGTTAGTATATATGCGTGTGATTTGAGTTTGTGTACGGATATATAAATATGTGTAAGAGGTGTGTAATTTTTCTGGTATAGGTGTTAAAAGTTTGTTTTTAATAATATATTTACATATATACACATATATATAACAATAAGATATGGACTATTGGATTTATTTAATAACTTGAATAAGTTTTTCCGCTTCATCATACGTTACATTAAGAATCCAGTTTGTAACTTTAGATTTACATTCAATTTTTTTAACATTATTAATTTTTAGGACGCGGTTAACTCTGTTGAATACGTATTCTCCAAGAAAGCAGAGGTATTTATGCGAGAAAACAGTAACTTTAATTGCGACACACACTTTACATAATGGTAAAATATATAATTATGGACATATTGAAAAATAAACAAAGTGTTTGTCACAACCCTATACTAACTCAGCAAAAAGCTGGTTGCTTGCAACCAGCACTGGTCTTCCGTTAGTATAGGGAGGTGACCTCACGCACGTGTAAATAAACAGTGCACGCTCAAATAATAAATATTTAGAAACAAAAACCCGTTTGTCCATATGAACAGACATTAATAAAAACAACTATTGATATACTAACTTAATTAATTAATAATTCTAATCTTGTCTTTCAATTTAACAAACATAATAATAGCTAAATATGATTTCACTAAATATAAATTTTCTAATATAAGTGAAGATCACATACAACTAACTAACTAAATTGCAGTGGTGTCATGAAGATGAAGTTCCTCTCTTTTTTGATGGCCATATACAAATTTTTTGAGATTACTCCTAAATGTATGCAAACAATGCAGATTTCTTATTGGTGGTGGGATGTTGTTCAACATTTCGATGCAGCGTAACGGAAACTTCCTCTAAAGGCGGCTGAGCAGTGCCATTCAGTCGCCAACTGCCTCGAAGCTTGTCGGAAGCCTTGGGGCCCACGTCCTACCAACCACTTCAACTTATTGCTCAGATAAGACGGCATTTTATAATTTATAACGCCAAACAGGAGACACGCCAAGTGTACCTTTCGACGATGCATCATTTTTAACATCATAGCGTTGTTAAGAAAAGGGGTAACATGTGACCTGATCGGGATGTTAAAACAGAATCTGGCACATGCGTTCTGCACCCGTTGTACCAACTTTTTAGTTTTGGCAAGTAGCCTTGGACCGTAAACTGCATCCATATAGTTTAACTTGGATAAAATCGCTTGGATAAATGCGTCGCGCAGCGCTCGGCGCACCAGCCGTACCACCAGCGGTCGTGGCCGGGGCGCCTCTTTCGGCGCGCCGGCGCCGTTTGATTGCACACGTCGGACACCTATTCTCTCTGCTAAAACGAGATCACGGTCCTCGTAAGTCACGCCCAACTTCTTTGCAATTCTGCCCACGAGATGAGCAGCGTTCTCTCCTTGCTCTTCCGGTATTCCGCTTATCTCAAAATCGTTGCAAACGGCATCTTGCTCCCGATTGTTCAGTTGTGCCTTTAAGTCATCGATGGTAGTGAGCAGATCGCCTACTTTCTGTCCAGCCTGCCCTGCCTGTAACTTGGCACATTTCCTCTCCACACACACCAGTCGCGTCTCCATACTATCCAGACGCCCACCGAACCCTTCGACGATGCCCCGAAGTACACTAAATTCTTCTTTTATAATTGTAAGGTCATTTTTAAAAGACATCATATTTTCATTCACGAGCTTCATCTCTTTCAACACCTCTGCACAAGTGCCACAGTCCCGGCTACCCTGCTGATAAGTATGCACATAGACTGCTCTCTCATCGCATGCTGGGTGTTCGGTGTTATCTTTACTGGTGGTAACTGACTTGCAATCCTGACATAGCCAGTCGGTTGCAACCTTTACGTCACCCGTCGCATTTGTGAAAATATGCCAAACATTTGGAGCAGCTAACGCCCTCTGCTGAATTCGCAAAGCGACCACAAGAGTTGCACTTCTTGGGCATTTTGTGCAGTGGTACTGGATCTGATATTCTCAATATATTATGGATAGCAAGCAGTGCAGAGTCAATCCACTAGATGGCGTGACGTTATGTGTATGGTGTGTCGTTTCCAAGTTATAAAGCCTACTTATGCCAAGGTTGCGTCCAAACCTCCAACAGAGCGAAAGCCTAACTATACCCTGATAGTATCAACAACCAATCCACAAAGCACGGCGCAAAACGTTATCGACAAAATAAAAGATGCACTGGATACGAAGACGACAGGAGCTAGGGTCGACCAGGTCCGTAAAGCCAGGAACCAAAAAGTGGTTCTGAGCTGCGGTACCAAGGAAGACCTAAATCTGGTCAAAAGTCGTGTCCAGCAAGACAAATCTCTTAGGGTGGAAGTCGCGAAAGCGGGTAACCCTCTTGTCATCATAAGAGATGTTTTGTCTTATCTCAAAGACGCCGAAATAGTCGACAACTTGCTGACACAAAACAAACACTTGCTGCAGGATGTTGACTTAAAGGATACTACTATCAGAGTAAGGTATAGGAAAAAGGCCCGCAATCCGCATGAGTGCCATCCGGTTTTAGAGCTGTCCCCTAAGATCCACAAAAACCTGACCGAGGCAGGAAAGGTCTACATAGGAATCCAACGGAGGCCTGTGTTAGACCATACACCCCTAGTGCAGTGCACTAAATGCCTTGGTTATGGGCATACAAAAGCAGTCTGCCGAGAGAAAGATCAATACTGCAGTCACTGTGGGAAGTCTCACTCCTGGGAAAATTGCAATGCAAGGAAGGAGGGATCCCAACCTAGGTGTAGGAACTGCTCGACTGCGCAGGGATCAGTCATCTCAAATGCGGATTTGGCACACAATGCATTCGACATATTGTGTCCAGAAAGGCAAAAATGGGATGGTATAGCCCGGTCCAGAATTTCCTACTGCTAAGGGCACTCCCGAGACTCACAGCTCAACCCCCAGTAGTAGTGGCAGAACAGGTTTGTACTTCATCCAAGCGAACCGGCAACACTCCAAAGTAGCAACAGTAGAGCTTCTTAAGGCTGCAAAGGATAAGGGTATTTCTATCGCCTTGATATATGTAGGGAACTCAGGCGTGATGAAGCAGTACCCGGGAACAAAAATTATCCAATGCACCCTTAACAGAAAAAAACCGGTTAAAGCCGCTGTAATAGTATTTGGTGACAAGCTGGAGGTAATTCACGACCCCCAACTTGTAACTGAGACGGAAGCAGCAGTTTTGCTGGTAAACAAAGACTTTAAACTTGGAGTCGTTTCTGTTTACTACGAAGGGGATCAAGACATCGAGCCGTATATAGAGAGAACTAAGGCATTCTGCGGAAAACTGGCGACGAAAGATATCATAGTCGCCGGAGACGTCAATGCTTGGAGCCACTGGTGGGGAAGTGAGATGGAAAACCAGAGAGGAAAAGCCTACGGCGCGTTCCTTAACGAAATGGGCTATCAGATTCTCAACAATGGAGATGAACCTACCTTTGAAACTTACAGGAGAGGCAGAGCGTGTACAAGCAGAGTTGATGTAACCGCTTGTAGCGCGCCGCTCTTGGGCAAAATCAAAGACTGGCAAGTAGACAGTAGTGTCACAACGCCTGATCACAATAGCATCACCTTCACTTTGCGCTCTGGAAAAGATTTAGAATCCCTAAGGCCTATTACGACGCGCAAATACAACACAAAGAAGGCTAAGTGGTCAGATTTTACATCCTATGTGAAGACCTGTCTTGAGACAAAAAACATCACGCCAGCCTCCGTGAGAGAATTAGACAGCACAGAGGCCCTCGAAACAATGATCACAAGCTACACTAGTTGCATCCACGAAGCCTGTGAAAACACCATCCCAACGCAAGGTGAACGTCAAGGGGACCAGATACCCCCGTGGTACACTAAGAAGCTTGATGATCTCAAAATCGAGGTCCTAAGGAAAAAAAGACGCATAAGGAATGCTGCCCCCTGCCGGGTCGATGCAGTAATAGATGAGTACCGGAAAGCCCGAGAAGAGTACAAGGAGATAGCCGATAAAGCACAGACGGAAAGCTGGAAGGGATTCTGCACCACCCAACTTAAAGAAAGCATGTGGGATGGGATATATCGAATCCTTCGGAAGACCTCACGAAGGCATGAACTGGAACTGAAGATGCCCTCTATGACCTGCTAGAGCACATCAAAGAAGGAGTAAACAGCAAAAACATCGTACTCCTAATCTCCCTGAACATAGAGGGCGCATTCGACAATGCATGGTGGCCCACTCTAAAACATCAGTTAGCGGAAAAGAGGTGCCCATCAAACCTCTACGAGATGGTATGCTTGTACCTCAGTAACCGAAAGATCAAGGTCAACTATGCCAGAGCAGCACACGAGAAGGAAACCACTAAAGGTTGCGTCCAAGGATCCATTGGAGGTCCAACCTTTTGGAATATAATCCTAGACTCGTTGCTGCAGAAACTGGATAGCGAGCAAGTATACTGTCAAGCATTCGCTGACGATGTTGTTCTCGTATTTACCGGCCAATCAGATACCTTAGAGCAGAAAGTCAACACGACACTGGACATGATAACGGAATGGGGTCTACTTAACAAACTCAAATTCGCAGCTCATAAGACCAACGTGATGCTCTTGACAAGGAAGTTGAAGTACGATATCCCGAACCTCTTCATGTCTGGTGTCAGACTTAACCTTGTAGAGGAGATTAAACTGCTAGGCCTTGTGATCGACCGAAAGCTAACCTACAAAGCACACGTCTCCGCGCAATGTAAAAAAGCAGCGGACATATACAAGCAGTTGGCGTGTCCAGCGAAGGTGACTTGGGGACTAAACGGCGAGATTACGAGAACGATTTATGTCGCAGTTGTGGAACCCATCATAACTTACGCCGCAAACGTGTGGGCACAGGCAGTGGACCTCGAAATGAACAGATCCCAGCTATTTGCCCTACAAAGAGGCTTTGCCCAAAAGATATGCAAGTCGTACCGTACTGTTTCTCTCACATCAGCACTCGCCCTCTCAGGTCTGCTCCCTATAGACCTAAGAATCCTAGAAGTAGCGAGCCTGTACCGAGCGAAGAAGAACCTCTCACTTCACTATCTTCCTCCGGAAAAGGAGCTTGAACAAAGCGTACGATTTATGGACCAACCCCATCCGTCCACAAGAACATCCGTGAAGTACGAGCTTCTTGAAACCGACACCAGCCACATCACCGGACCCCAAATTTATACAGATGGCAGCAAAATTGAGGGGAAAGTAGGTGCTGCCCTTACATGGTGGGAGGAAGGAAAAGAGATCAGTTCTTCTAAGTTCAGGCTCCATCCTGACTGTACAGTCTTCCAATTGGAACTATATGCTCTTTACAGGGCAACTCAACAGGTAAAAATGAGCAGAGATCCACTAGTCAACGTTCTTAGTGATTCAAGATCTTCACTAGATCTGCTCAAAAGTCCCAAAACGAGTCACCCTCTGGCAAAGAGCATAAAAGAGAACATTGGTATGATTAAAGCTGAAGGTAGAGATATTCGCATGTTTTGGTTGAAGGGTCATGTGGGAACCGCTGGTAATGAGAGAGCTGACGAGCTTGCAAAATCAGCGGCACTCACGGATGCTTCCCAAGACTATGACAAAATCCCCCTCTCCTATGTCCGAAGGAAAATCCGTGAGGAATCTATCCGAAAATGGCAAGATCGGTACGATACCTCAAGCACAGGTGCAGTCACGAAAAAGCTTCTACCGGATGTCACCAAGGCATACCAACTGACGCGGACAGTGAAACTGTCACCTCTTGTAGTACAAATGATGACAGGACACGGGGGAATATCCGAGTATCTCCACAGGTTCAAGCTGAAAGACAGCCCAGGATGCGAGTGCGATCCAAACATTCCCGAGACGGTATGGCACATAATGTTAGAATGTCCCCGCTTTTCCGCTGCCAGACAGGACCTCGAAATCTTGCTCAACAAGAAACTGCTAGAATCTGATCTGCCCACCATCCTAGCAGACACAGATAGCAGAGCACATTTCCTGTCTTTCGTTGAGAGGTCCTTCAAAACAGCGGTGAAAAGCAACTCAAATTTACCCCCCCGTTCTAGTAGCCCGCCTACCCTTCCTGCCCCAATCATAGCCCCACCCATCCCCGATCCAAAAAACACAAATATTTCCCAACTGTTGGCATGTGGAGAGCAAGGAGTGCCTGGGATTCACATCCGAGGCGTTGCTCTCTATATGGAAGGCAGTAAAGAAAGACTCGGAATAAGCTTCTGCCACGCTGGAGCCAAGAGCCGCGTCCGATTATCACCTGGACTAGCTTGCCTGCTGAATGGGAGCAGCTTTAAAACAACCTTGAAGCGGAAAACGTACAACGCCATGCCAGTGAAGGTTGTCATGGGAACCCCATGTCGTTTGGTACGACTGAAAAACAGGACGGTCGTACTAATCGAGTGGACGGACAGGACACCTTTTGCTCAAGCATGTTCGTTGCTCTCAAGTATTTCAGAAAATGCCGACAGAGCCCGAGTGATAAGCGTAGACGCAATGGTAATAGAACACCGAAAGGGAGAACCATCTTGGTTGCATTAAAGCCTCAGAACACCATGAGGTAGTTGTGTATGAAGACAGAGGAAAAAATCTTAGTTACCTCAAAAAATCCATACACAACAATGCAACTGATTGTTGGGGACATCCGATCCCGAGCTCAGTTACCAAAAGTGGTTCAGAAAGGCTCCAAGAAAGAACAGAGGCAGAAAAAAGCCAGGAGTGTAGCCCAAAAAAGAGTAGTGGCCGTGTCGCCGCATTCCTGACAGCTTTCGGTACAGCAGTGGGAAGCTTATTCCGACACCCATCCCAACTCCGAAACCCAATGCCCACAAAACAACCACCCCGTGGCAAATCACCACCAAAAGCTACCCGGACGAGAGCCGACATGGGACAGGTCAGTCCGCCCCGATATATCCCGGCACAGGAAACAACAAGCCATGCAGCTAATGCCTTAATAGAGTTTTTAGCCATTATAAGGGCGACCAGAGAGGTCAACCACAGAAACTGCGAAAACATCTTGCAGTCCTTCAGGCTTAAAAATGAAAACCTTTTGAAGGTGAGACTCGAAGAGGCAGAAGCCGCTATATACAACAACGACACATCCCAGGTCATCAAGGGGAAAATGTTAGGTCAGTATATGGCAGCATACAATGCAACAGGCGGATTTGTGTCCCTGGACGAGGGAGAAACGGAGCGACTAGGTAGGCCTTAATACGCGACACCACAAAATGACCCGATTGTAGTAACGGCCCAGTGCACCAAAATAATGTTAGATGACCGTATCCTCGAAATGGCGAAATCTATTTTGGGGGGATCGGAGATCTAAGCATTCTAGAAAGACTGGGAAGTACCGAAAATACAATGGGTAAATGGAGTTCCAGGATGTGGCAAAACAACTTGGGTGGTAAGGCAATTCGATGTGGACAAGGACATCATTATCACAACAACTACAGAAGCAGCGAAAGACCTGAGGGAGAAGCTTGCGCACCGAATTGGAGACTTAGTTAAAACCAAGGTGCGCACAATGGCTTCAGTCCTCGTAAATGGTTTTAAAAGAACTGAGAGCTACAGCCGCCTAACGGTGGATGAAGCTCTAATGAACCATTTCGGAGCCATAGTCATGGCTTCCAGGCTATCTGGAGTTGATGAACTTGTCCTCATCGGAGATGTCAATCAGCTGCCTTATATCGATAGAGAAAATCTCTTCGTATTAAGGTACAACCGCCCTAACCTGGTAACAAACATCACCCAGGAGTTGTTATGCACGCATCGGAACCCAATGGATGTCGCGTACGCACTGAGGGAAATATACTCTGGTATATATTCCTCAGCTCCCCGTATTAAGTCCCTTAAGCTTGAAAGGTACACAGGTGCAAAAATTCCCAAATCCCTCCCCAACACTTTATTCCTGGTTCACACCCAGGAAGAAAAGGAGACCCTAATAAGTCAGGGCTACGGAGAGGGAAGTGGATCACGCACCCTTACCATCCACGAAGCGCAGGGACTGACATACGAGTCGGTCATCGCCATCAAGACCAAGAGCAGCATGAAGTTGCACGAGAGCGTCCTGCATGCCGTCGTTGCAATTTCACGGCACACTGGAACCTTCATATACTACGCAGATGACGAAAACGACGCCATAGGACGGTTCGTTAGGAAGGCGATGGTTGCGACACCAAAAGCCATCCATGATTACAACCTCAAAATGGCGATCAAAGATCGAAATAGCGCGGTAATGGAGGCCCTGTTAAAATTATTTTTGTAATTGTAATCGTTGGCACGGGTATCCGGAGTGGTCATGCTCACAGAAAGGTGTTGTCTAGCGGCGGCGGTGTTGTGTGTCGGGTCGCCATCTTCCCTCAAAAATGGTTGAGGAAGGCGATGGCTGGCACATGCGTCAACTCGTGAACGGGTGCTGCTAGAGGATACTGGTCTGCTCTGGATGCTAGTGCTAATGACATTAACGAAAAAAAAAGAAAAAAAAAAAAATTTTTACACTGTTCCCCCTTGGAATGTTGCATGTTTCCTATTTCATATTTCTTGTTTACTAATAAATTATGTCATAGTTAAAAAAAGTCACGGACCCTGGAGTCTGTGGAGTGTAGATTTAAAATTAAAAAAAAAAAAAAATGTACCCACTTATAGTAAACAAACAAAATAGTAAGAAACTGGGACAAAATTATCAACACTATATAAATAATTAGTTCGAAGTAATTAGAACACACCAACACTCGCACAGCTGCACGATACAACACAACACAGTTTTAAATTTATTTAAGGTGAAAAAATGCAAGAAAACTATAATAATTACGTTATTAAAAGCAAGAGCGCACACTGTCGTCGATTCGTGCGCGACGTCACTCAAAGATAGTGTTTTATTTCATAAATAAAACACTATCTTTGCGTTTCATAGTCATCGATTTAGCCTATCCATCGGTTAAAGCTTGAAATACGCTGCATATTAACTGTCATTTTTATCATTCAGTTATTTTATGTGTTGCATAGTAACCCGAAACTTTATTAGGACATTCTGAAACGTGCCCTGAATCAGTAATAGTAAAATTATTATACTTTATTATTACAAATTTGTTTTGCAAAGCATGGGGATAAACACTACGCGCGAATCGTCACGCGTCGAGTATGTCAGGCATATCGAGTATAGTGTTGCGATTCATCGCGTGGTGCCTCACCACTGACCTCGGGCTGAGGTTACTTAAGTGATGAGTGTAGCCATTTTCAATCCCTGTCCTATTTATTCTGTGGATCTCAGAGAAGGGCAATGGATGCTCGTCAAGAGATTGTCAGCCATGTAGTGGCTAATTGGAAAGAATTTGCGATATTGTAATGGAGACAATTTCCACCACTGCGGCTGAGTACTCTATCGACATGTTACAATACTCGACATGGGGTACTACGTTGTACCGGTAGACGTAGGGCAAGTAAAAAGTATTTTATTGAAGTCTACCAGATTGGAAAAAAATATAGAAAATTTGGTACTGAAGGTTGACTAATGAAACGATTATGATATACGAAGCCAAATTAAAAGTATTAAATAGTATTCTATTTATGTATGAAACGTTTCACACGGCTCCCAAAAACCGGTAACGGATCCTGAGAGATAAGCCACGCCGGCGAAGCCGCGGGGAAAAGTTAGTTACAGTCTAAACCAATATGACGCTGTTACTATAAAAAAATTCAGGCCACTGTTCACGTTGTCCTGAAGGTAACATACTTTTATAGAAATGATATTTTATAGAAAACAACTGTTAACGATATTTTTTTAAATAATATGTATTGAAAAATTATATATACTACAAAATTACAACGCAAATTGAACTATAGGTGTCGCTTTATCCCGATACAATGGTTGAAGAACAAGAGCAAGAATTAAAGTTATGAGTCATTGTGTCATATTAGCTCAATTGGTTAGAGCATACCCCGGCTAAAGGGGTGGATGGACGCGGGTTCGAATCCCACTAATGACTATCGTAATTTTTTTCTCTCGTAAATTTGAAATTTTGTAATAAAATTCGCCTAGCAAGCGTTATTAACAAGATTGAAATTATAATACCTAATTAATATTGGTTGTTCCAGGAATCCATGAATGAAAGGGAACAAGAAGAATTTAAGCGGGAATTACTGAAATTAGTAATTATATACAAGGGGTATGAGCTAATTCAAGAGATTAATTCTACAATCTCCGAGAGCCCTTTAAACTCAAGCCCTACCGTTCAAAGTTTAGAAGACGAATAGTAAGTGAATCATAATTTTTCTCACGTTTTCGATCACGTATATAACTCATTAGTTTTTCTTTTGCGAATTACTACATGAAGATTACTTTCTAATTTTCATGATAGATTATGAAATACCTACACACTATTTATTTGTGCTTAGTCTACGCCAATGAAGCTGAGAACTGGAAGGAGGCATTCCTTTGTATTTTCCAAATTTCAGGTAGACCATAAAAATATTTATAAATATGATTACAAGCACTATCGCGTGTAAGCAAAAATCATATTTTACAAATTAGTGGAGCACAAAATTTGATGCCCCAGGCGGGAATTGTAGCCGCGGCATTATAAATCTTCGGCATATAGACTTCGGCCCTTTACTGTGCTTCTGACTATTGTATTTAAGAGTTAAAGTTCTTATCCTTAGTTAAACCTTTTTAATATCCTAGATCACAGCCCCATGGGGTGCTGGGTTAGAATTGTGATCCACCCATTGCTACCTGTGGGTGTCGTAAGAGGCAGCCAAAGGAAAAATACGGGAAGGTGAACGGCAACGCCTCCGAGGAATTAATTTAATATCTTAAACGGCGATTCCCAAGATGCCTTCAAAGTGTGGGGATTATTGAAAACCCCCTCAGTGGGGGAGGCTGTGTTCAGCAGTGGACAATCTGGTTGATACAGTGCAGTACATCATCATTTACCAACAGGTGAGATAGTCAAATATTAATCTAACAGCTATAAAAATAAAAACGTATTTTTCTTCCAGGATTCGTCATCTGTTCACCCACTACTTTCTCGATGACGTCAGACAACTATTGGGGTACGATGAGAAGTAGGGACTCCTCATCTTGCGATGTAATGTGTTAACCACACTATCATTTGTTATATCCTGATGATTTCTGTCAATAACTGATAATAATAATATATTTGTCTCTACTTTGCTCCTTTACAGGGCGCATTAAGATTGACGTAATTATCTGTTATTGTTTTAGTATGTAATAATAGTACATTATGATACAAGTGTGGTATGTTGTTCATTACACACAAGGCGATATAGCGCGCGAGCACAATGAGGGATCCGAGTGAGTAATGATCAACATCCCACATACGTATCATACGACGTTTCAACACACTTGCCAGGATCAAATACGAATATTTTGATAAAAAAATATTTATTTATCAATGGCGCGTTGATTTCGTAATTAAAGATGACCCTGATAAGACCCCAAACCACCTTAATTTTTCAATGGTAAATTTGTTGCTATATCCCAAGTACTAGATACAATACAAAATGAATCGAAATATACCTTACATAATCTCTTTTATTGCAATAATAATGTGATAAGGTTTATCAACTCATTTCATCTTCTAAAGTTTTACTTCAGTAGTTAAAAACTCTTTGGTTTGTTTTAATATAAAAAACTAATGAAACAAACTAAAATCCTGGTGAAAAGTGTGGAAAAGTTGTTTTATTTTTGTATCTAAAATACAAGTGAGGTAAAGTAGAAAAAAGCACGACATACATCTTACCGTATTCAAGTTTTTAGATATTACTTTTATCATATAATTTGCTCAATTTTCGTTTATAATAGTACTCTATTTACCATATCAGCAAATATATAGTATATTTTTCATGATGTTATATTAGTAATACTATTTATATAATGTTTGGGGATGCAGAAGTCTATAAGGTTATATTTAATGTGTAAGAGATGAAATTTAAATCATGAAAATGTGTTAGTATTTTTTTATTAAAGCTCTTTTTGTTATATTTATTAAACAATAAGCTTAATATCGTTATCTTAAATATACTTGTCATGATGTTAAAAATCAAAATATATATAAAAAAAATATATAATACACATAAATGTTATAAAAATGTAGTTATTAGGGTTCTATTACTAAAGCCACGTAGAGTGTGAGTAAGTGTTGTTTTGTGTCAATTATAATAATGTTATTGTTTTAGTATGTTATAATAGTACATTATGATTCAAGTGTGGTATGTTGTTAATTACACACGAGGCGATATAGCACGCAAGCACAATGAGGGATCCGAGTGAGTAATGATCAACATCCCACATACGTATCATACGACGTTTCAACACACTTGCCAGGATCAAATACGAATATTTTGATAAAAAAATATTTATTTATCAATGGCGCGTTGATTTCGTAATTAAAGATGACCCTGATAAGACCCCAAACCACCTTAATTTTTCAATGGTAAATTTGTTGCTATATCCCAAGTACTAGATACAATACAAAATGAATCGAAATATACCTTACATAATCTCTTTTATTGCAATAATAATGTGATAAGGTTTATCAACTCACTTCATCTTCTAAAGTTTTACTTCAGTAGTTAAAAACTCTTTGGTTTGTTTTAATATAAAAAACTAATGAAACAAACTAAAATCCTGGTGAAAAGTGTGGAAAAGTTGTTTTATTTTTGTATCTAAAATACAAGTGAGGTAAAGTAGAAAAAAGCACGACATACATCTTACCGTATTCAAGTTTTTAGATATTACTTTTATCATATAATTTGCTCAATTTTCGTTTATAATAGTACTCTATTTACCATATCAGCAAATATATAGTATATTTTTCATGATGTTATATTAGTGATACTATTTATATAATGTTTGGGGATGCAGAAGTCTATAAGGTTATATTTAATGTGTAAGAGATAAAATTTAAATCATGAAAATGTGTTAGTATTTTTTTATTAAAGCTCTTTTTGTTATATTTATTAAACAATAAGCTTAATATCGTTATCTTAAATATACTTGTCATGATGTTAAAAATCAAAATATATATAAAAAAATATATAATAAAAAAAATGTTATAAAAATGTAGCTATTAGGGTTCTATTACTAAAGCCACGTAGAGTGTGAGTAAGTGTTGTTTTGTGTCAATTATAATAATGTTATTGTTTTAGTATGTTATAATAGTACATTATGATTCAAGTGTGGTATGTTGTTCATTACACACGAGACGATATAGCGCGCGAGCGCGATGAGGGATCCGAGTGAGTAATGATCAACATCCCACATGCGTGTCATACGACGTTTCAACACACTTGCGAGGAAGAAATACGATAATTTTGATAAAAATATTTATTTATCAATGGCGCGCTGATTTCGCTAATAAAGATGGTCCTGAAGAAAACACCGAACCACCTTAATTTTTCCATAGTAAATTTGTTGATACAGTCCTAGTACTAGAAACTATACAAAACGAATCGGAATACACTTTACAGAATCTTTTTTATTGCAAAAATAAAGTGAATAAGAAGGTTTTTAAACTGAAGTAAATATATTTTTCATGTGTTAAAAAATAAAATCTAATAAAAAAAAACTAAAAAATAAAGAAATAAATATTAAAAAAAATGTTATAAAAATGTAGTTATTAGGGTTCTATTACTAGAGCCACGTAGAATGTGAGTCAGTGTTGTTTTGTGTCAATTATAATGAGAAACGTAAATAAATATATTCATTAAATAAAATAATCTTTTATTTTTTTAATGTTTACTATAACATCCTTACACTTTCTTTTTTATGCCTGATAGGTTCGCCTTTGACCACTATCTCACCTGTTGGTAAGTGATGATGTGGTCGAAGATGTTGCTCAGGCTAACCTAGAATTACTAGCTTTCAAGGACAGCTGCCGGAACACACCGCTAGGTGCTTGGCGACAGATTTTCTACTTGAGGGTGGTAGCTAGCCAGGCGGGCATTCGCAAAATGCCCTACCACTAAGCTATAACGACTGCCATCCTAAGACAACAACCGGGACCGACTGCTTAACGTGCCCTCCGAAGCACGGAAGCGCTCAGTAGTAATGTCACCAGCGGTCACCCATCCAAGTCATGACCGCGGTGCACGTTGCTTAACTTTGCTGATCGATTCAGAACGGCTAAGCAAACTGCGCTACGAGCGCTTCAAAAAACACTTACCAAAAAAGCGAAAGTGTGCTTGTCGGTTTCACGATTTCATCTTCTTCCACGGTGAGGTCATAGCTGCTGGTGGAGCAACGGTCCGACGCATTCCCTGCACAGGTGGTATGAAGAGTAATAAAATATCGTCGGGATAAAAACAGCTAAAGTTACTCACCTGTAACTTAGACAACTTTGTATCCCGGTAAAAGAGTACATTTCCTATAGAAAGCAATACTATGGAAGACACCTCAAGACCTAGATTAGGCCAAACGTGACTTAAAGTTCATATACTTAACATCTTTCAGTCTTAGCTTCATAGTGAAGTGATCTACTCAAATTATTGATTAAATTGAACAAATAAAAATGGTTTTCAAAAATCTTTGAACGCTGTTATTGTGAAAACGGTATGGAACGTACTGCTTCTACCTACAAATTGGGTTAAAGTAAAACTGTGCATCTAACATGGAAGGCATCTAAAAAGTATGCCTTCGAAGCCATGGCTATTGAGGGTACCCTCGCTCAAGGATCATCAGAGCTGAAATGCAGAGCTGAAACAGGCGGTATCCAACTACTTTCTACACTTATAAATAACTGTATATATCTTTATATACATAAATTACGTGTCACGTTGTTTGTCCGCGAATGACTCCTAAACTACTGAACCAATTTTAATGTTGATTTGCATAAAATGTGCAATTTTATCCAAATTGAAAGATAGAATAGCTTACATCTCAATTTATAGTCGTCATTACCCGTGCGAAGCCGGAGCGGGCGGTTAGTATATATTCATCATGCCATCAATTTCAGGCAGCAAAACCTACATGTTTAAGTTACTGAAGTGAAAAGTTGTTAGTAATATTCGTGAAAACTTTAGAGGGCTCTTTGTTAATAAGCTTAGTTCAGCGGAGCTCTCAGTGAGCTTTAAAGGTTTGGAGATTTTAGTTTCGGCTCAGGTTGCGTTTAAGTTTGTTATGTGAAGAAACATCTAGTACAACTACTAGATGTTTGTTGCCGCTGAGTAGTCCTGTTTTGTTGACATTAGCTAAAGCTCGTAGCGCGTTGCTGCAATATGTCGGCAGTTTCGATTTATTTTTATTTATTGCTATCAGCAATAAATAAAAATAAATCTAGGCTAGCCTTTGACCACTATCTCAAGGGATGGTAAGTGATGATGTCGAAGATGTTGTTCAGGCTAACCTAGAATTACTGGCTCTCAAGGGCAGCTGTCGGTGTGGCGTTAGGGATTTAGCTAGATTTTAGGAATCTATATTGCCACAGACCTATCTATAGTTCAGAGTTAAGGGTATAGGCTTATTATCTAGGTGGGTTATGAAAACAATTATATACATTATAATATTAGATTTATTTTGGTACCACAGACTTGGATGTACTCTAGTGTTGCTCCGCGTTATTATCAAAGCCTAATTATAATATACGATCGCACGAACAGTCGCCTTAAGAGCTATCACTGAAAATAGTATTTTATATCTCTATGACTGGCATTGTCCCGGGCACTGAGATGTTGTTGCGGTGGTAGCCATTCAGACGTCCCTCGCAGCATACTACGTGGTAGTACGTAGGTGGTTAGCTTGTAGACATAGTAGTATCACAGAACATGTGCGGTAAGGCAGCCTGCTCTAGAATAGGGGCTGCCTAATAAAACTGCTAAACCAATCAGCAACAGACGGTGTAGACTGCCTGGCAGTGCTTTTTTTTAAATATAAAATTTTACTAGTACAATATATACGAGTAAAATTTTTGGCAAAAGTCGTAAACCTTAGAATGACTGTACGATTTTGGGCTTTTGCCCAATTATTTGCTTAACTTTTGTGATCCTTATTACATCACACAACTGTCACAGTCATAAGTTTTGCAGGGATTTTACATTCTAATACGAATAAATACTTATAAGTATATTTGAGATTTTTGACGAATAATTATTATATCAGTAATCCTAGAATCCAATCATACTACGATACTTTCTTATTAATTTGACATACATTGTCTCAGCAAATTATGAAACAAAGTATCAATCATAGAATTGTACACGACAAGAATCATTTCCTAGTACATTCGGTTTTCATTACTTATAAAAAAATCCTATGCTACTTTAATAATTTCAAATCAGTAAATAATAATGACACAAACAATACCTTGCTTTTAAAAGTGAATCAGGTGACCTAAATGAGATCACAACCTCGTAATTCTAGTCTCAATATGACCAAAGTTAATTTTACTTTGGGCGAAATCAACACAAAGCCAGTATTTATTAATTTGTCGATGCTTATCAACACAAATTGCTCGCAATGTTTATTACGATAAAATAATTATAAAACAAACGCAATGTGTACCATTCAAGGGGCTCATCAAGCGTAAAGTATTTACCAATATCATTAATTAATAATTCCATTATCGATAGAGATTCAGATAAACATGATAATGTGCAAAATCAAGTTATGAGTGTGTTTGTTGATTTGTTGGTTTGAATGGTTAAATTCAAAATTGGTCCTCAAATTGGTTAATGAAACACATTGCTCGGTGGATTAACGAGTTTAAATGGCAGCAGGCAGGGCACATAGCACGCAGAACTGATGGTCGATGGGGCTGAAAGCTTCCAACAGTTCTATTTAGAAATCTATGGGGGATGCCTTCCAGCAGTGAACTTCTTGCCGCTGAAATGATGATGAAGAACAGCTGTTGAAACACACCACAAGGTGCTTGGCGACAGATTTTCTACTCGAAGGTGGTCGCTAGCCAGGTCGGAATTTGCAAAATGCCCATCCACCATGCGGTGAAGCTCAAGCCTGCGGCGGGATTCAAACCTTGGACCTGTTGCGTGGCTGTCCATAGCCAATGCCACTGAGCCACCACTGCTTCAAGACCCATGACTGTATCTGTATCCGTCAACGGCGTGAAAAAAAAGAAAAGATTACTACCAATATTGAACATATCGTAATGGAAGTGTTGATTCATCTTTCTACTCTGCTTCATACAAAGAGGCCTCAACAGATGTTTCTGGGACTTCCATGAAACGCAAGAACCGCTAAGAATTAGAAACGTGTCTAGAAGGGTGTTTATTTTTATTAATATGAATGTATTTGTTTCATATTCAGCTGAATATTCAGTTACCTACCAAGTCGCCAGTTCTTAATTTATGACTTTTTAAATAATGCAGCATAAATATTTTGACATACGGTATTTAAAGAGGGTTGAGTCAAAATGACTAAATATATACGGCTTCCTATAAGCTCTTTGTATCCTTTGTGCCTGTTCATTCCAGTTATAACCGATCATTCATTTGAGCTCAATGAAATACAGGCACATAAATTCGTACCAAATTCCTAAAATTAAATGTTTGACGACATGACGACATGACGACATGACGACATGACGACATGACGACATGACGACATGACGACATGACGACATGACGACATGACGACATGACGACATGACGACATGACGACATGACGACATGACGACATGACGACATGACGACATGACGACATGACGACATGACGACATGACGACATGACGACATGACGACATGACGACATGACGACATGACGACATGACGACATGACGACATGACGACATGACGACATGACGACATGACGACATGACGACATGACGACATGACGACATGACGACATGACGACATGACGACATGACGACATGACGACATGACGACATGACGACATGACGACATGACGACATGACGACATGACGACATGACGACATGACGACATGACGACATGACGACATGACGACATGACGACATGACGACATGACGACATGACGACATGACGACATGACGACATGACGACATGACGACATGACGACATGACGACATGACGACATGACGACATGACGACATGACGACATGACGACATGACGACATGACGACATGACGACATGACGACATGACGACATGACGACATGACGACATGACGACATGACGACATGACGACATGACGACATGACGACATGACGACATGACGACATGACGACATGACGACATGACGACATGACGACATGACGACATGACGACATGACGACATGACGACATGACGACATGACGACATGACGACATGACGACATGACGACATGACGACATGACGACATGACGACATGACGACATGACGACATGACGACATGACGACATGACGACGTGACGAAATGACGACAGTGTTTATATTAAGCATGCAGATTTAATGTACATACCAATATTTATATTATGTTATCCCTAAAAAAATCCTAAAACATAGTTTATCAGAAAGCCTTGCAAAAACTGTTAACTGCGCCCGTCACCCAGAGATATACAGTTGTTAAGTATTATGTGCCTGTAATTTAACTGGCTCTCAAGAACTGCTGCTGGAACACACTGTTAGATGTTTGGCAAAGATTTCTACTTGAGGGTAGTAGCTAGACTGGCAAGCATTCACATAATGAAATGTATGACACAAAATATTATCATGAAATCTTTCATTTTAAAACTTGAACATAATTTTATCACGCTGCACCTACCGCTACTGGAATTGTTATATTGTTATTTACAGCTTGCACTTATACATTTTATAGTTGAGAACACAACTGTATATTGAAAACTTACTTTAGTTTTCTTTTAAACCGGCGGTACGCCTTTATCAAAATACTACGAAATACTCGTACTAAGCTACTACAATAAGAGCATTTAGACAATCCATGAGTCATGGCAGACTGACAGGCAGTCCAAATACTCCAGCCCACTACCAGTTGGCAGCGTGCCCTGTACGCTGGCAACATTGCCCCGTTGAATTGCAATGCTTATTCGTTGAGCCAAATAGGTGTCAGCGTTTTGATCACGCGTCGCATCGACTAAGCGCTCTAAAAAGTTATTGAAAATACGATGAGCTCCCGACAGACCCAACGTTTCTACAGCAAACGGCTCAAAGGGCTGTTTTAACTTCTTCGGAACCTGAGTCATGCCGTCAGGTCTTTAACCGTCGTCACACATTTGACCATTCGGTAGTTGTGGTGTTGCCCATCACTGCATCAACTCGGTCACCATGGCCTGTCCTGCCCTCGAAGTGCTGTTCGAATTTCCCTCCACGCCAGCCTTAACGATATCATCGCCGAATTTTTACCAGCGCCTATGTTGCAGTTATTCTCGAACCGTAGGTTTTAATTAATGATATCGTTACTCTAATGGAAGGTTTTAGAGTTCGGGCTGCGACAGAAAAGTTGCTTTAGTTCGGTTAACTGGATTAACAATCGAATAACTTTACTTATGGCTAGCCTTTGAACAATATCTCACCTGATGGAGAGTGATGGTGTGGCGAACATGTTGTTTAGGCTAACCTAGAATTACTGGTATTCAAGGACAGCTGCCAGAACACACCGTTAGGTGTTTGGCGGCAGATTATCTACTTGAGGTTTGTAGCTAGCCATGCGGGTATTCGCAAAATGCCCTACCACCATGCTGTAACATCTGCCATTCTAAGACAACAAACGGCACTGACGGATTAACGTGCTCTCCGAAACACGGAAGCGCTCATTAGCGGTCACGCAGAAATAACACATAAATTTATAGCGTAAATGTAACAGTTAAATTTCTGAGGTTTGTTAATACATTAAGTTTTCGACTTTGAGACAAATCAAGCACTTTGAGTGCTGATTACAGCCTCCCCCATTAAGGGGGGGTTAACCATAATCCCCACACTTATTAAGCGTTTTGGGGATCGCAGTTTCTCAGAAGGTGCTGCTGCCCATCTCCAGGGTATTGGCATATTTAATATACCTAGATTAATTCTCAGCTCTTCGTTACTAATATAATATCCTTGTATACGGAAATAAAATATTTGTATTTGTTATTATATCCTGTAATTTAATATTATAAAAACCTTTCACAGCTAAGATTGCTTCCATAAAGGTCAATTTCTAAAATTGAAACGTGGCAGTCTATTTTCAGAATCTTAAAATCGACTGGAATTGATTTCTTGAAACGACGTCTAATATCTTCGTTCGGGGTATTTATAACTTGAAATCACTTTGTGGACGCGAATATTGGTCTCGTGAAGCAGAAAAACAGATCAAAAACGATTTTAGGCGTACTTTGAGGTGAGACCACCTAGAAACTTGGTGTAAACATTTTTATTATTAAATTGGCCACCTGAACTTTTTATCAATTACATTTTGCTACCTATTGTTGCATGTTATTTCACACTTTGATTTTTTTGATTGGTTGAGCCTGGGAAATCTTTGCCAGTAGAGAAGTTTTGAATTAGTCGCAGACACAACATCAATATCGTCTAGTTGATTTCTGTGTGTGGAAGCTTTATGGAGTTGCACCCAAAAGTACGAAGCCAAAAAAAAAAAAAACAGGATTTTTGTGTTTTGTCTGTGGTTCTTTCTTTGCCTTTTTCCTACGCGAATGAGTAAGACGTAGTCTGCATATTTCGATAAAATAAGGTGAAATACCGAGAAAAAGAAACTTGTAAGTAGTGATTTTCTTCAGGGATGGAGTCTCCCAGCTCTGTATCGTTTCGTTGATTGCTGATGTTGCGTATTTCCGTAGATTTGTCAGAAAGAAATACCACGCGGCCCGGTGCAATGCGGCGTCGTGCCGGCGTATGTCGCCGTATCTCAACGCGCCTAAGAAACCGCGGTCGTCCTGCGATCGGGACCGGGAAGAATGTGCAATTATAACACATTGTGCTAAAGGAACGGCAGGTCAGTAGTGCTTTCGTGTCTGAGAAATCTCATAGTAATTCTTTAGGATAGCGTAGTTTTCAGGGTAATCTGTAATGGACGTTTATTCGTTCGCAGGTTGCCGTTCCATGTTAGAGAATAGAAAATTATAAAGACCTTCACACGCTGAGATGACGTTTGCCTGCATCCGGCGCAACCACTGCTGAGAGCTAGACGGTGACATCCACCCTTCACTTTTATTTAGTTTATTCAACATGAGAATTTAACCATCTTGCATTACGGGCTACTGCCACACGCTGTTAGGTTAAGCAACTTTCCCTAGGAGCTACAGAATTCCCTCCCTCAATATTTAGACTAAACTTAAAATAAGAACTCGACATGTAGAGGGATCCATCTACATGCTAGAGAAACATATTTAAAAATAAGCAGAAAATCCTAGAATATAGAATAGAAAATAGCAGAATTAAAAGTTTATTAGCCAGAATAGAGTAAAGGAACCACAATTGTATTAAATTTAAGTTAATTTAAGGAACTAACCCCTTTAGAAATAAGGATGGTATAGAAAACCTGAATGTAATCCCCAAAGAAGCCAATATACAAATTCATGTGAAGGTCAAATACCATTTTATTTTAATAATAGAACCCTATATAACTTTCCAGTGAATAACACTGGTGTCGCCCTTGTAGAACGGACACCACCCTTACATTAGTTACTCCAGTAAGTGAAATCCCCAGCGGACCGACCCGTTGCTCAACCTATAACCTAGCTGGTAGAACAAAAATGCGCATACCAAAGTAGTGTGAAGCATTAACAAATGACGCTTACAACGTAGGGCCAGAAACAGTGTTCAGGTTGGTGTCTCATTTCTTTCTTTTTGTTTAGAATTGTATTGTGGTTTGTTAGGTCATTCTGACGGTAGTAGAATATTAACATAATTGTAACAATGTCTGAGTTTAAGATGAACTTTAGACATCTACTCAGTGATGAGCTCAAATATGAACTTAGGATTCGTGGACATCATAATGTTGGGACAGTCGCTGACATGCGATCCAAGATATCCGCTCTGACTAAAGCTTCACGTTTAGAGATAATTTGTGATCCTTTGGAACTCGATCCTGAATTAGAAGTAGAAGTTTGTGAGGATAAATTGAATGACATCACCCAATCCATTTCATCGGGTGAATTGTCTACTTCACAGAAAGAGAGATTTGTTTCTCGGATTATACACACTCAACTCCGATTAAGTCGTCTGGAGGCTGAGGACCGAGAACTTTTTAAAAGAATAACTGCTCTTAAAGAAAATTGTCAGAATGTTCTTAACATTTTAAATGTTGCTGTTATAGGAAAGGTTGGGGTATGTTACACGGAGGAGCCATCGGTTGTCGAGACAGTTCCAGCACATAGCGGTCTGAGTACTTCTTCTGCGGGGCCAGTGACGACTCAGGACTCTTCAGTAGGAACAGGTGAGCTGCGGATTGCCATTGACCCATCTCGTAACATATCCAACTGGAACATTAGATACTCAGGTAGGGATAGCAAAATCAGTTTACATGCATTCCTAGAAAAGATTGATGAACTGATCATTAGTAAGAATGTTAGTCAATCAGAACTATTGAGAAGTATAAGCGACCTTCTAGAAGGTAGTGCGGCAGTGGTATCGCTTCTATGGCAAACATCATGTAACGTGGAATGAATTTGTAGCTGCTCTAAAGCAAGAGTTTTTGCCTACTTCATATAATAGGAAGACTCTAAAAGAGATTTACAACCGGACACAACATCCATCAGAAAGTGTTATATCTTACATTTATACAATGAAAACTTATTTTAACCGATTAGACATGGCTATCTCAGAAAAAGAACAAGTAGAAATAATTAAAGATAATCTAGCCCCATATTATAAATCAAAGGTATTTTGTGACTCTTTTGAAAACATAGACAAGTTACGCAGGAAGTGTAAGCAGATGGAAGACATGAAGTTAGAATGTTCAACACATGTTAACCCTCCAACTGTCAATCCAAACTCAGTACACACGGACTTGTGTTTTAAAACTAAGATTTTTTACAATGATAGAACACAGAAGAAGAAGATAGAAAGTTCCATCCAGACGGGAACTAATCTCACCATTTGTAAGAAATGTAAACGCAGAGGACACATTGAAACTGATTGTAAGTTCAATGGGACAATCTACTGCTACGGCTGTGGCAAAGAGGGGGTCACACGGCCGCGTTGTGAGAAGTGTAATCCCCAAACCAAGAATTGTTTAAACTCGGAAGGAGCCTCTCACACCGAGGTTGGGTAGACCAAACCTATCAGAACAGTAGCAGTAGACACGAAACTCAGAAAGTAGAATCAAATAGTCAAGTTATAGAAAATCAGAGAAACAAGTTTAGTGACGCTTCATTAAAATATCAAAAACTTCAAGAAGTTTATTTTAACCCATTGCCAGGAGAAACTAGACCTTTTCTGGAAGTGACAATTTTAGGCAGAAAATGTAAAGGCCTGTTAGATTCAGGGGCGATGGTCAGTGTGATCAGCGGTGTGGCTTTCAGAACCCTTGAGCAGTACGGAGCTACATTGAATACATCAGAACGCGCACCCATAATTACTGCCAATGGTTCAGTGAGCGTTGCCGCTGGGTACACATACCTTGATATAGAATATAAAAATTTTATTCACAGAATTAAGTTCCTAGTAATCGAAAAAGTTAAGACTCCCATTATTTTTGGTATAGATTTTTGGAAAATATTTAATATTGGTAGAGACATTTTAAAATTCATAGAAGTAAATAGCTTAACTTATAAAAATTGTTTTATTGAAAATGGCTCACTGCAAGCAGCCAGTGATTTAACTTGAGAACAGTTAGGGGAGCTTAACGCACGTATAGAAAAGTTTAAGAAACTTACTTTGGAATGTGGCTTGAATAAAACAGATCTTGTTCAGAACAAGATCAACACTGGCGATCACCCTCCAGTGAGACAGAAATGCTATCAATTTTCGCCTGCAGTGCTAGCACTCATACATAGTGAAGTTGATCGTATGCTAGAATTAGGCGTTATAGAACCATCCAACTCCCCATGGAATAGTCCATTGGTAGTTGTAAAGAAAGCGAATGGAGAACCTAGAGTTTGTCTGGATAGTAGAAAATTGAACTCTATCACGAAATTTGATAGTTACCCCCTACCAAACATTGATTTCATCTTGAACAGTCTTAGAGGCGCTAGATACATGACATCAATTGATTTAAAATCAGCATACTGGCAAGTAGAATTATCTCCAGAATCTAGAGAAAAGACAGCTTTTAGTGTTGCGGGGCGAGGTTTGTTCCAATTCCGCAGAATATGTTTTGGATTAAGTACCGCAGCTCAAACCTTGCGAAGATTGATGGATAGGCTGTTAACAGCGGAGTTTCAGAACACAGATTTGACCCTATCAGTGTTTAC
Source organism: Plagodis dolabraria (assembly GCA_963854805.1). Lineage (NCBI taxonomy): Eukaryota > Metazoa > Arthropoda > Insecta > Lepidoptera > Geometridae > Plagodis > Plagodis dolabraria. Next base: position 5,471,461 of record OY978440.1, read on the forward strand.
GTACCTTGATGACGTAATTTTGATAAGTAGAGGAGATTTTAAAGAACACTTGGAACTGCTGGATAGAGTCTACGAAAAGTTGAGGTCCGCCAACTTAACAGTAAACATAGAAAAATCCCATTTTTGTAGAGAAGAGTTAGACTATCTAGGATACAAGGTAGATAGAGAAGGGCTTAGAACTAACCCAGATAAAACCCGGGCTATTGTAAGGTTGGCAGTGCCTAAAACACCCAAAGAAGTCAAAAGTTTTTTGGGAATGGTGGGTTGGTATCGTCGTTTCATCCCAAACTTTTCAACAGTAGCAGCTCCATTGAGCCGTTTAACGAGTAAAAAGCTGAAGAACTGGGAATGGAACGGTGATGCCCAAGAAGCTTTTGACCAACTAAAAGGGAACTTGGTTACATCCCCTGTTTTGTCCTGTCCGGATTTTACAAAAGAATTTACTTTACAATGTGATGCGAGTGTTAAAGGTGTAGGTAGTGTCCTAACTCAGAACATACATGGTGTAGAAAAGGTGATAGCCTACGCTTCTCGTAGCCTCACTACGGCAGAAAGGAACTATTCTGTTACGGAGAAAGAATGTTTAGCCGCATTATTCAGTGTAGAGAAATTCGGGTGTTATGTTGAAGGACACCCCTTCACTGTAATAACTGATCATGCATCTCTACAGTGGTTACTAAGTATAAAGTCTCCTAGTGGTAGGTTAGCCAGGTGGGCTATGCGACTCATGCAGTATAAATTTGAAATTAAACACCGGAAGGGACACTTACATGTGGTACCTGATGCACTCAGCAGGTTAGAAGTAGAATCCTTAGAAGAGATAAGTTACCCCTCGGGTGACCATTGGTATGATGCTCTATATCAGAATTGTGAGAAATCTCCACAGCGTTACCCTAAATTTAGCATCATTGAAGGGAAACTATTTAAATTAATTAGAAGCAAGTATGTGCTTGAAAATGACACTTCATGGAAATTAGTAATACCTTTACAAAATAGGACTAAGATCTTATTAGAAAATCATGACCAGCCTACAGCAGGACATTTTGGAATCAGTAAAACTGTAAAGCGCATAGCTCTACGATTTTACTGGCCAAAATTGCTGAAGGATGAATATGTTAGGAAATGTGAAGTTTGTTTGGCTAACAAATCAACTAACAAGGCTAGACCTGGACTTATGGGCCAGCCCAAGAAAGTAAACAGGCCATTTGAGACCATATCTATAGATTTGCATGGCCCATTGCCAAGGTCTAAGAAAGGTAACACATTTGTGTTGGTAGTTGCGGATTATTTTTCAAAATATGTCTTCTTATTCCCCATACGAAGAGCCGTAACTTCAACAATCAATCAGAAATTAGAAGAATTTGTTTTCCTAGTCCAGGGAGTCCCTAAGACTTTAATATGTGACAATGGAAGCGTATTCATCTCTAAAGAATTTAAAGAATTGATAGATAAGTACAAAATACCCAACTTATTCTACACTGCGGTATACACTCCCCAAGTGAATCCAGTAGAGCGTGTCAACAGAGTATTGGGAGATGCTATATCATCATTCCTTAAGGATGACCATAGAGATTGGGACGTTCACTTGCCACATATACAGTCAGCAATGAATAATAGTGTACATGAAGCCACAGGTTTCACCCCTTTTTTCATTGTCCATGGTAGAGAAATAATTTTGGATACAAATCACTATAAATTCAGCACTTTCGACCAACAAGATTTAAATTTCCCAGAGAGAAAGGATTATGCAGAATCATTGAGAGAATTAAAAACGATATTCCTTAAGGTAAAAGAAAAATTGAATTATGCATATGAAAGAGGTAAACGTTTATATGATAAGAGAAAGAGAGAAATCAGTTTGAATGTTGGTCAAGTTGTGTGGAAGAAAGATTACACTCTATCCAAAGCTAGTGATAATTTCGCAAGTAAATTAGCACCTAGGAACATAAAATGTGCAATAGAAGAGAAGGTTAGCCCCTTAATTTATCGCCTTCGAGCGATGAATGGTAAGAAGTTAGGGTTAACCCACATCAAGGACATAGTCCATATAGAACCAAAGTAGAATGGGAAAGAATGTTAGATAAGACTTGTTAGGATAAAACTTAGAGTGAAATAAAACATGTGTAAGCATGTAGGTAGTAAATGTAAGTGGTAGATAGATGTGTTATTAGTAAGTATTTAGTTAGTATGTTAGTAGTAAAAAGGAGAAAGAAAATAAGAGGCTAGGGTGAATGATAAGTACGGAAGGTATGATGAATAAATGAGTATGTTAGGTAACTTGCTAGGGATTTGTGTGAGTGAGATAAATGAAGTGAGAGAAGAGAATATAGAAGGAGAATGGAGTGATAGTAGAATGGATTTCAAATGTATCAAAAGACAAGAGTTGTGTGCCTGGTACTATGAAGTTGTTGACAGATGCTAGAGTGACCGTAGAGCTTCAGATTTTCTTTTACCTTATAGTTAATTTAAAGGTTCAGCGCTGAATCCTCGAGATAATGGTATTGATAAGTAGTAAAAATATAATTAATTTAAGTTAACACTAATTGTGTAGGCAGTATCATAAGTGTTAATTAAAACAACACTTGTTGGTTAGTTTAGGTAAGGTATAGCTAAGATTTCACATGGTATAAACCATATTTTTCCTACACTGCAAGTCAGTTAAGCGTACCTGGTAAGGTAAGAAAACTACATATGTATTAGTTAACAAGAATTTTATTTTAAAGAAGCATTTAGAACAATAGAACACAGTAGTAAAGTTCATAAATACAATGGGTCATTGGTACTCTGCAGCTTACTCTGTAGAATCTAGAATGTAAATAGAATGTCCTTATGTCTCGTCTTAATAACGTTTTGTTTCAGAGAATTTGACTTTACTGTCACAACAGAATCTTTTTTGGTAGTAGTTTTACTCACAAAATTATATTTCACATCGTTCATACTAATTTTGCTCTTATCGGGGGGGGTGTTGTTGCATGTTATTTCACACTTTGATTTTTTGATGGGTTGACCCTGGGAAATCGTTGCCAGTAGAGAAGTTTTGAATTAATCGCAGACACAACATCAATATCGTCTAGTTGATTTCTGTGTGTGGAAGCATTATGGAGTTGCACACAAAAGTACGAAGCCAAAAAAAAAAAAACAGGATTTTTGTGTTTTGTCTGTGGTTCTTTCTTTGCCTTTTTCCTACGCGAATGAGTAAGACGTACCTAGTCTGCATATTTCGATAAAATAAGGTGAAATACCGAGAAAAAGAAACTTGTAAGTAGTGATTTTCTTCAGGGATGGAGTCTCCCAGCTCTGTATCGTTTCGTTGATTGCTGATGTTGCGTATTTCCGTAGATTTGTCAGAAAGAAATACCACGCGGCCCGGTGCAATGCGGCGTCGTGCCGGCGTATGTCGCCGTATCTCAACGCGCCTAAGAAACCGCGGTCGTCCTGCGATCGGGACCGGGAAGAATGTGCAATTATAACACATTGTGCTAAAGGAACGGCAGGTCAGTAGTGCTTTCGTGTCTGAGAAATCTCATAGTAATTCTTTAGGATAGCGTAGTTTTCAGGGTAATCTGTAATGGACGTTTATTCGTTCGCAGGTTGCCGTTCCATGTTAGAGAATAGAAAATTATAAAGACCTTCACACGCTGAGATGACGTTTGCCTGCATCCGGCGCAACCACTGCTGAGAGCTAGACGGTGACATCCACCCTTCACTTTTATTTAGTTTATTCAACATGAGAATTTAACCATCTTGCATTACGGGCTACTGCCACACGCTGTTAGGTTAAGCAACTTTCCCTAGGAGCTACAGAATTCCCTCCCTCAATATTTAGACTAAACTTAAAATAAGAACTCGACATGTAGAGGGATCCATCTACATGCTAGAGAAACATATTTAAAAATAAGCAGAAAATCCTAGAATATAGAATAGAAAATAGCAGAATTAAAAGTTTATTAGCCAGAATAGAGTAAAGGAACCACAATTGTATTAAATTTAAGTTAATTTAAGGAACTAACCCCTTTAGAAATAAGGATGGTATAGAAAACCTGAATGTAATCCCCAAAGAAGCCAATATACAAATTCATGTGAAGGTCAAATACCATTTTATTTTAATAATAGAACCCTATATAACTTTCCAGTGAATAACACTGGTGTCGCCCTTGTAGAACGGACACCACCCTTACATTAGTTACTCCAGTAAGTGAAATCCCCAGCGGACCGACCCGTTGCTCAACCTATAAGCTAGCTGGTAGAACAAAAATGCGTATACCAAAGTAGTGTGAAGCATTAACACTATCTTTCATAAGCTTTAATCATGAAGCAGTGATGGCTCAGTGGTATTGGCTATGGGCTGCCACGCGGCAGGTCCATGGTTCTATTATCCGGAGACCGGGATTTAGGTTTTAAAAAAAAGATTTTATTTTCACACAATTAATTAATGTTTATTAAAATTGGAAAATAAAGTAGAAATAGAAAACGAACTAGAAATATGAAAATAACCGGCGCGAATGGTATATGGATGTGGACTGAGGCAGGAGGGTGAGGTGTCTGAGAAGTAATAAATGCTGACTTAGCTCAAAGGAATAGATTTAGGAAAGGTAAGCAGAATGGCAAAGGGGAAGTGGGGTATAACATCTCCCCCATTGGGTGTAAACTTACTATTGAAAGGAAGTTTACAGATGTAGAATACAGGATAAATCAGGTAAGTAAAGTATGGGATAGGAAAGGTATACGGGAGGTAGGATGCGCCTTTCTTACTTAATGCTAATTACTATTCTATTTATATAAACTTACAAATAGGTATTTGTTATACTCTTAATCTAGGTGGAGGAATTTCTTCTTCTCCAGATATTTCCTCTTCTACATTAGGAGGAGACTTTTTACATAAAGATGGTATATTATAGTTGTTGGCTTTGCAATAATAGATAACAAATAATATAAAAGATATCATAAAAATGATAGTGACAATAGGGAAACTAATATGGTTTGTGAAAACGTTATTATTAGTTTTAATAAAATCGTCAACTTCAGTGGATACTTGATCTGCTTGATCTTTCAGATCGTTGAGTTTATCTAGATTAATGTTAGATATTGTCAATGCAGATGTATTGATATTAGTTTTTTGAAAGGTATTTATATTACAACATTTATCATCAATTAGATTGAAATCTGAGCTAATAAGTGGTATGTTCACTTCTAGGTTGAGCATCGCCAGTAACTTCACATTTCGACAGAATGCCACACACTGTGGTTTAAGAGATAAAATACCTGTACCAATAATAGTTATTTCTTTATTATGAATGTCACATTCTAAAGTTAACTTGGTAGGTCGCGTTTGCACAAATATCCAATTATTATGTCCTAGATTTTGCCAGATGTCAATATGTCCATAAATAAATTTAGTTTTACATTGTGAGGGTAATTCTTTAATAATTTTAGTCATAAATTCTATTTCGCAAATGGGATTCGTATTAATTGATAAAATATTAAGGGTGTTACAAGCAATATATCCATTATATAAGGTTTTACAAGAATTTAAGTCATCGAGTGTACAATATGTCGATTTGTCTTTACTTAAAGCTACATAATTAATAGTGGGAACAATTAGCGCGTATGAATTAGGAGAAGTCACATTATGAGTTATAGGAACTGGTATGACTTTATAGAGGTCGTATTCAATATGATAAACTAATGGAATTTTTAATACAAATACAATACTATTTGAGCTATAATAAGCCTCGAGTTCGGAGATTCTTAGTAATACATTAATATTTCTTACATCTATACTTACTGGAAATTCCTTATATTTAGGTAAGTGTCTTATGCTACTTTCGATATCTGCACATAACTGAGTTGGCGTAGCAACTGATGGATGCAGTGTGTTACTGTTAGCAAACATAATGGAATTAACAATATCTTCTAACTTAAATGATAAAGTGAGTAAGCTGGCGTGAAGGATATTCAACACTTCACTTAACTTGTTCCTAAATAATAATTCATTATTGACTATTGATACATTTTTCAGCAAATTATTAGTTACATCATTTAAACGAGCCTCATTATCAATAATAGTTTCTAGTGTTTTATTGAAGTTAAGAATTGCTGATTTAGAGATAAAAATGCTTTGTTTTATTAGATGAGCTAATTGTTTGTCACTTGAATGTAGTGTTTGAATATCGTGGTAATATTTCTCAGAGTCATCCTCATCCATAGTACCAAATAGCTTTTTCATAATTGAACCTATCCCTGCAAACCAAGCTGATCTCTTAGTCTTAGTTGATATCATATGAGATATGGAATCATAGTCCCGAAAAATATCATTATAGAGGGAAGTAAGTGGTTCAAGTGCATTGAGGCATCGAAAATCATCCATAGCTTTATTTTGCTCACAAATTACTTTAAAAGAGCCGAGAACGTTTTCAATATTCGTTAAATGTGGTTTTATAAATTTTAAATCCACAGGAATAACAAAGTGAACGTGGTCATTTATAAGTTTCAGATTGCTCACGGGATCGAAGTAAATACCAGGACTTTTGGTGATGTATTCCACGTATTGTCCGTCGTCAGTTGCCGACGCGGCTCTACACATAATGGCGATGATTCTGTAAATCATAATAACTACTCTAATTTTAATTGTATATGAATATTTCTTTACAATAGTAAATTTGACAATGTTATTGTATATAAGTTAAGTTAATTATAGTATAATAAAGTGTATTATGTTTATATATAAATTGTAAATAGATTTCTAGTAGTCTTTACTAATACTAATCACTTTCATTTGCAGGTTTAACTTCGTCAAAATGATGGGTGACATGTCTTCGATTAATAAGAAGAGATAAGGTATTGTTACTATGTACTTTTACGATTTTGTATGGACCTTTCCACAAAGGGGAAAGAGCTTTCCGGAGCCTGACGTGGTTTTTTAAATATGCATATTCGCCAACCTTGTATTGAACTGGTCGGCTGCGTTTGTCATAATACTGTTTCGATTTGTCCTTGGAAGTTTGTATATTTTGTAAAGCTTTTTCACGGGAGACTTTGAGACGATGATGGAGCATTTTAATGTATTCGGGGTATGTGACGTCAGCGCGCAAGTCAAAGATGGAGTCAGGAATATACGGTTTGTGCCCAAATACGAGTTCATATGGGGTGAAACGTGTTGTTGTATGAACAGAACTATTGTAGGTAAGCATGGCAGTATAAACAAACTTGTGCCAGTTGGATTGATTTTCGTTTACATACGACTTTAAATATTCTTTTAGGGTTGAGTGGCTTCTTTCGAGAGCCCCTTGCGTTTGTGGGTGGTAAGGAGAGGACCAGATTTGTTTTATTTTTAAGAAATCGCAAGTCTTTTTGAATAGTTCAGCGGTGAAATTAGTTCCTTGATCTGTCAGTATTGATTTCGGTATGCCAAAGAGAGCTATGAAATGTACCAAACATTCACAGGATTCTTCTGCAGTTGCATTTGACATGGGGTAAGCGAGAGAAAATTTACTAAGATCATCTTGGAGAGTGAGTATGTATTTTAATTTTTGTAGTCCAGCTTCAGGTAAGGGACCGACTATATCGAGACTGACTCTTTCAAATGGACGTGTAGATGTAGTTGTGATTTGCATTGGGGCTTTATTTATTTTACGGAGAGCTTTATTTGATTGGCAGAGTTTGCATGTTTTTATGTAATCTTCGATCTCAGAGCGCATGTTTTTCCAGTAGTAACGTTCTTTTATCCTATCGTACATCCTGTTTGAACCTAAGTGTCCAGCAATGGGAATATCATGGTTTTCTTTGAGAATTTTTTGTATTTCTGTTGGTACGGGGTAGATAATAGTGTTGTGATGAACGTTAACTGTGATGTTTGTGTTATTAAACAGGTATACTAACATATTATAAATTTTCACAAACGAATGTTGTTCGAAGGGATTTTTAAAATCCGATATTGCTATTTCGTTAATATCGCCAGAGAGAATTATATCGTCTCTTACTGACTTTAGAGTTTTGAAGATATCCGGATAGGAACAGCTGTCGAAGTAATATAGTTTTGTGAAAAGAAGGTAGTATGTTTTATCATTTAATTGAAGTTTCTTAAATGAGTGAAGTTCACGTTCACCGTCGCAGATAGACTTGTCGGTCGCAGATATTATTTCTTGAAGATATGGATTCGATTCATCGTAATCAATTGACACAGGAACTAATATTGTTTTGACTTTGCTCTTTAGTAAACTTTCGTTGTGCTCCTTCAAATAGGTGTTGTAAGTTTCGTTTTTATTCGAAAAGGATTTAAGAAATTCAGAATAGTCTTTGTTTGTGTTGGTATGCGTTTCAGCTTGGAGATCCAGTTGAGAAGAAGGATTGGATGTAGGGGCTTGATTTAATGTAGAAGGGATATTCAACGGAGTCGTAGGATTCGGTTTGAGATCAGAAGTCACTGGAGGAACAGGATTCAGTGGTGAGTGTGGATCGGATATAGAAGGAGGATTCAGTGGAGAAAAGTCTATGTTGGGTTCGTCTAATGGGCTAATGTCTAGATCACCTAATTCAACTAGGTCATCTAGAATGTTTGTTGGAGTTTCTATTTCAGGGATTGGACAGTCATCGAGTAAACCAGATGTCGAAGGTTGAGGATCTACATCGTCTTGTAATATTGGATTCACGGGATACCGGGACAATGTATCTGCGTTACTATTAATTCTTCCCTTTTTGTAAATTACATTGTAGTCGAACTCTTCTAACTTCAGTCTCCAACGGACTAGTTTGGAACCTGGATCTTTGCAATTAAACAACCATTTCAATGGTCGATGGTCGGTGATAATCGTAAATTTGTGTCCATATAGGTATGGTCGGAAGGTTTTAGTGCCAAAAATTATAGCCAAGCATTCCTTTTCTGTTACGCTGTAATTACACTCTGCTTTATTTAGAGTTCGTGATGCGTATGCGATAGGGCAATCGCTGCCGACAGGGCCCTGGGATAAGATAGCGGAGATTGCATAGTTTGATGCATCACATGTTAATAGAAAAGGTTTTGTGAAATCGGGGTATGCCAATATAGGTGCTGTAGTAAGCGCATTTTTTAGGTTTTCAAAGGCCAATTGATGTTCATTATTCCAGTTAAATGGGATATCCTTTTTCAAGAGATGGGTAAGGGGTTTAGCAATCTTAGATAGGTCTGGAATGAAGCGTCGGTAGTAGGACACTAGCCCTAGGAATGACTTGATGTCCTTGGGACATTTAGGAATTGGGAATTCTTCTACGGCTTTCGTTTTTTCGGGGTTTGGCTTTACACCTTGGTCAGTAATTATGTGACCTAGGTAAGAAACTTCTTTACGAAGGAATTCGCATTTGTCAGGTTGTAATTTGAGGTTGAAATTGCGAAGTCGGTCAAAGACATTAGAAAGGTTTTTCATATGAATTTCAAGGTCATATGAATAAATTACTATGTCATCTAGATATACGAAGCATTGAATTCCTTGGAGACCTGAGAGTGCAGAATTCATTAGTCTTTGGAAAGTGGCTGGGGCATTCTTTAAACCGAATGGCATACGGGTAAATTCGTAATGTCCTTGAGGAACTGAAAAAGCAGATTTAGGAGCATCCTGTTCAGAGATTTTGATTTGGTGAAACCCAGAAGCAAGGTCTAAGGTGCTAAAATATTTGCATTTTCCAAGTTGGTCTAGTATTTCTGAAATATTGGGGATCGGGTATGAGTCTCCTATTGTTATGTCATTTAACTTACGGTAGTCTATAACTACACGCCATTTGCGTTGACCAGACGCGTCCACCTTTTTTGGAACTATCCAAATTGGAGAAGACCATGGGGATGTCGAAGGTTTTATGATACCGTCATCAAGCATCTTATTTATTTGAGATTGCACTTCTTGTTTGTGTATTTCAGGGAATCGGTATGACTTTGTATTGATTGGGACTGTGGAGGATGTAGTAATTTCATGTTGCAGAGCGTCAGTGTATGTCAGTTTGTCTTCGGGTAGATGGAATATGTCAGAGTAAGTAGAACAGAGGTCATATAATGCATCTGTTTCTTCCGAGTTAAGGTGAGAAACTCGTAAGAGGTTTATCACTTCTTCAGTCCGGTTCAGACAACTTCGATTATCGTCGGAATGAGTCACGTGGAAGATCTCATGACTGTTACTGCTATCAAGGGGTAATATTTTAAACTTCAAATTATGAGAGTCGATGCGTATTGTTGATTCAGAGGTGTTTACAACAGAAATATTTACTCTAGAGTTTGATTTTACTTTTACAATACAATTTGCAACAAGGAGGGAGTCGATTGGGTTCTGATCAAGGATCAGTCCTTCTTTTACATCGGGATTCAGTACCGAACATTCGATTATTGTCTCAGTTCGAGGGGGAATAGTAAAGATCGGTTCGTTAAATTTCAGTTGGAGTTTTACTTTATCTACTAAGAGTAAGCCTTCAGCATAGTCAATTTTGCAATTATTTGTTGACAGAAAATCATTTCCGATTATACCATCATATGGGAAATATATATTTGGAACCACGTGGAAGTGGTTGCTTAAGGAATCGAAGTTAATTATTATGTGACCAAATGAATGCATCGGGTTATCTATTGATCCTATACCACTGAAACTAATAATATGTTTCACTATTTCAGGCATTTTTTCAACGGCATCTATTTTAACGAGACTTATGGATGCGCCACTGTCGACGAGAAGCTTCAGAGGTTTGGAGGAGACGGAGCTTTGAACCTCCACGAAAGGTAAGTATTTTTTTGTTGGGTTTGTAGTAATATTATATGTTTTTAATTCATTTTTTTCTGTTTCAGGTGCTGAACACGAAGGACATGATTTGGCAGAAGAATTCACGACATTAGTTAGTTGCGGTTGAATGGAGTCAGATTTTAGGAAGCTAGTATTGTCACTGTCTTTGCGATTTTGGTTACCCGGTAGTTCAGATATATGATGAGGATTAGAAACAGAGCTTCGGGTATGACGATTTCGAGATTGAAGTTTAATAGAATTAGAAACAGTGACAGATCCACTATAGGTTTGGGGCTGGTTACCCTGTTTGTTAGCGGATATGGATTCAGTGAAAGAGCCGCTGTAAGTTTGGGGCTTGTTACCCTGTTTGTTAGCAGGCTTCGATTTAGTGATACAACTATAAGTTTGGGACTGGGTACCCTGTTTGTTAGTTGAATATGATTCAGTGATATGACTGGGATGGAATGATTTTGTATCGATTTTTCCTATTAATTTTCCCGCACGATACTGGGCAGGAAGGCCTGTTCGTTTAAATTATCGGTGTCATTTAGATCAGATTCTTGAGTTTCAGGCACGTAATGAATAGGTTGATTACGTCTTTGAAAATTATTAGATGGTTGTTGATGTTGATTGAAATCTGATCGTCTACTGTTATTAAATTGACGTTTTCTGCAATTTTCAATAGTATGTCCAATGTTTTTGCAATATCGGCAAGTCACATTGGACAATGACATTTGTTGAGATGAATTTGGGGTTTGTTGTGTCTGGTTAGTGTTCAATAGTCTTTGAGGAGGCCTATATTGATTTTGCCTGAATTGGTTTTGAGTTTGTATCCTAGGTTTATTATCAGTTTGATTTCTTCGGTACACAGTTTGTTGGATTCTCTCCTCTGAGATAGCGAGGTTAATGGCCTCGTTCAGGTTACGTGGCGATCTACATCTAACAATGCTAGAAATACGGGGTTGCAACCCCATGAGAAAGTGGTGCAGAGCTAAGTCTTCCATGGCGGCGGTGCGCCCAGCAAGTTCACTTTTCTTGGTATTACTTAGAGAAATCTCGGTGAGCAATTGTGAAAGACAAGTTTCTATACGCAATGAATATTGATTTACATTCTCTTGCGGGCCCTGTCTGCTCTCTTGTAAATCCGTAAGTAGGTGGGCATAGTGTTTCCTTTCGGAAAATTGGGTTTTCAAAAAATCTTTTAATTGTTCCCATGATGCAAATTCTTTTATAGAGCAGGCAAGCTCCGCTTTTCCATGTAATTGGCTTAAGATATATTTGAAGAGAATAGGCCTTTGATTTTCTGTAGCTAGTTCGTATGCGTTATTACAGTTAATTATGAATGAATTTACAGTTTCTCTACTGCCATCGTATGATTTAATGAATTTAAAAAGGGTGTTGAGATCCATATCGGTAAGTTGAGATGATCTAGTGTACCGCGGGGATAAGCCAGATGATTTATCTGATCCTACAGGTGAGGGGGGCAAATCGGGAATATCGATAGTTAACTTACTACTTTCTGGTTTAATACCTTTAAGCATCACGATAGTCAAACACAAGTTATAAAATTAATGTAGAAGTCAAACATTACAATATTACTGTTACAAACATAAATCAATAAATTTAAATATGAATCTAATATTAGAATAAGAAACTGGTACTTAATCTGTACGTAGCTTAAACAATGGCCAGAGACTCACAGATTTGCTGCGTAGGCGGTGATAACGATGAGCGGGAGCCCGAGACGCATTCCGGAGCGATTAATGAGCAGATTCTTGACACGAAGTTAAGCTTGATATCGTAGTATGGTATGGATTGGTAATTACTGGTTTTTTCAATAGGAACTATGGTTGCAAGTGGTGATCATCAGTAATTTGGTAAGTATATTTCCCTTTTGGTTTACTTCACTCGGGAAAAAACAGTATTTTGCAGGATACACGGAGATATAGAAAAAATGTTTTCAGAACACTACACAGGATACGTAAAATACACAGGTAGGCACGGTAAGTACGTTTTTTCACTTTCGTTTTCACACTTTTCACACAGTTTTCACACTTTTCCAGGAATGAGGCGTTCCGAGAGATTTATTTATCCCACCGCTGCCACCATTATTATCCGGAGACCGGGATTTAGGTTTTAAAAATAAGATTTTATTTTCACACAATTAATTAATGTTTATTAAAATTGGAAAATAAAGTAGAAATAGAAAACGAACTAGAAATATGAAAATGACCGGCGCGAATGGTATATGGATGTGGACTGAGGCAGGAGGGTGAGGTGTCTGAGAAGTAATAAATGCTGACTTAGCTCAAAGGAATAGATTTAGGAAAGGTAAGCAGAATGGCAAAGGGGAAGTGGGGTATAACAGTTCGAATTCCGCCGCGGGCCTGGGCTTAACCGCATAGTGGAAGGGCATTTTGCGAATGGCCGCCTGGCTAGCTACCACCTTCAAGTAGAAAACCTGTCGCCAAGCACCTAACGGTATGTTCCAGAAGCAGACCTTGAGAGCCAGTGAATTTACAGGCACATGAGACTTAACAACTGTCTCAAGGTGACGGGCGCAGTGCAATTCGTGACTTATGACGAAATGTATCTGTTATAGGCAGAGGTTAGTCCGCTTAACATCTGGTGGGCCTCGAGCTTGTTCCGTCACAATAACATAAAAAAATATGTCTTTCCACCCCTTATTACTTATATTGCGGTGAGTGCAATATGTTTTCTCAAAAGACTTCTTACATAGATTTTTTGAGAACACATTCATGTGACATAGGATCAGGAACATATTAAATAATATGTTTCTTCTAATCACATCACAGAATATGTAAAGAATATTGTACGAACTTTGACTTCAATTTTGTAGCTGGAAATGCTCTTGTGAAAATATTTCATCTCACAGACCGCATATCACACAAGCACAAATATATATTCTCATAAAGCGATTTACAAGGCGGTACAGGTAAATGTTCTAACATCATACCTGTTACGGTCTCATTCTGCTGAAGCCTCACTTTGTAAGACACTTGTATCAACAACCTGAGAAACCGGTCCGCAGCAGTGCAGAGCTGCTGCCTTTGTCTTGGTTCTCGGAACTGCAGCTACGACTGTAGTGACGCACCGCATAATACCTTTAAGCAGATTTGTACGAAGATGAGCGTTTTCGCGCTCCTAGCGTGCGGTGCGGTTGGCGCATGTGAGTGTGAAGTATATTTCTGTATGCGTTGCATAAGCTTCACTATAGGTAGGTAGGTATAATTTGTATAAATAGGTTACTAGTTACTGAAATTAATTTCCAAATTTTGTTACTTTCTAGAGTAGCGGACGTAAATAAATAATTATGTATCATAATATGTTCTACATAAATTATAAAAAAAAAACTTTTACCATAGAAAGATTATAGTCCGTATAATCAAAAATAGAATATAAAAAACATTAAAAAAAAAAACATATTATTTGGTCTTAAGTTTAGGTATTGATTGGTCCCTTCAAGGTTCTTTGCGGATTATTGTAGACTTAGATAGATAAATAAAAAATAACCAATATGTAGTTTCAATACGTTGTCATTTTTTAATACGCACAGCATAAAGGTTTTAAAAGTTTCTTTTTGTTTTAGTTCTTGGTTAGCCTGAACAACATCTTCGACCACATCGCCAGATATTCACTAGAGAAAACTGACCCTTTAAATTTCTTAAATTATTAAGATTTCAGTTTGCTAAATTGTTAAGTTTTCAGTTCCTAGAAAACTTTAACAGTGAACGCTTTATATTTTGCTACCTGACAAAAGTCTTGTTAACAAACTGGTTCTAATTAGCGTTCGTGTTTTAAACAAGTTATTTGAAGTTCTTTGACGATGTATTTTACTAGGAATGTCAAAAATGTAAAAGAGGAGTTATTGCGCATATTTTTGGAATGTAATTTTTTTATGCTGCATAGATTAGCCTTTGACCTTTATCTCACCTGATGGTAAGTGATGATGTGGTCAAAGATGTTGTTCAGGCTAACCTAGAAGTTGCATTGCAAAAATTGCACAATTAAGTTAATTCATTCTAGGCTAATAGAATAAATACACTTTTTGTTTTCCTGTATTAACAGTTTCCATAGCAATTTTATTAATACTAATATTATATCTGTGAATGAAGAATCTCACTACAAAAAAAAAACCACCATAATCATGTTAGAAAAAACGTGACATAGTGTCACAATAATAGTAGAATCCATGAAATTAGACTTGTTTCCGTACAAATAGACATCTTCTAATAGTAAAAATATGGTTTGTCGATAAAACTAATGAAGTTATAAGTTCACAGTCCTCGCTTTCAATGTTAACTGAAAGAGCGTTGAATGATTGATAAAAGTGTTGCCAGCTCTGTGGCAAACTCACGCAGCCGCTTTGCATCAAAACGTAAGTATCTTGAAGCAGTGATGGCTCAGTGGCATTGGTTATGGACTGCCCCGCAGCTGGACCAAGGTTCAAATCCCGCAGTGGAAGGGCATTTTGCGAATGCCAGCCCGGCTAGCGACCACCCTCAAGTAGAAAATCTGTCGTCAAGCATCTAAAGGCGTGTTCCGGCAGCTGTCCTTAAGAGCCAGTAATTCTATGTTATGCCTGTTCACACCTCAGACCACATCATCACTTGCCATCAGTTGAGATTATGGTCTAAACCTTACCCTTTTTTTGTTATTTTGACGGAACAAGCTCGAGGCCCACCTGATAATAATAAT
The DNA here is from genome assembly GCA_963854805.1 of Plagodis dolabraria. Classification (NCBI taxonomy): domain Eukaryota; kingdom Metazoa; phylum Arthropoda; class Insecta; order Lepidoptera; family Geometridae; genus Plagodis; species Plagodis dolabraria. Next base: position 5,486,913 of record OY978440.1, read on the forward strand.
AATAATAATAATAATAATAATAAATTGTTTATTGAGATAAAAACGTCACGAAATACAATTACATTTATCTCACAGCAATTAATTGAATCCATAGTACCCTCTACTTAATAAAGTTTATGGCAAAGTACATATTACATTTAGCAAAATAAATAATTCAAAATGGTAATAATTATATGTTTCCGTCAAAATTATAAAAAAATAGTTACTTAAAATAAAATCCATACAAAGTCAAATAATTACATTTAAAATAAATAATTTAGGTCAATTGAAATTCTATTTTACATTAATTATTTCTATTGTCATAATTTTATCATTATTATAGTTCAACCTAGTCAATAATAGTCACAATCACAAAGATCTGTCGAACTGTCACGCTTGGCACATCTATCCCATTGGTCAATAAGGCTCTCACAATAGGAAATTATGACTGTCATGATATTGTTTAAGTCATCAGTCATTAAATCACAATCAGTGTTGGCGATAAGGAGTGCATTGAGATGGTGGCGAGCACGAATGAGTGGAGTTTGATTTCGCGCTGTGGTGCTTGCTATATTTGTATTGAAAAGATTTTGCGGACGACCACGCCTGTTTGCCGGGACCCCAGGCTCATCCGGTATATAAAATGTACACACTAGGTCGTGCAGGTGAAGACAGTCAATTGATCCTCTGAGCACCTTGCAAAAGGTTAAGAGTTGATCGGCAATTCTCCTTACTTCTAATGAGTTGTATCCCAATTGACCAAGTAAGAACTTTGTTGGATACATGTAGGGGTAGTACCCGTAGAGCCTTTTGTAGAGGGACCTCAAGAACACCTTCTGAACCTTTTCTAACATACGACTGTAGGTAACATGATTGGGGTTCCACACACTAGCGCTAGTTTCTAGTTTACTTCTACATAGCGAGTTAAACAGTGTTATGATCACTTTCGGATTTTGGAAGTCTTTAGAGTTGCGGAGCACAAACCCTAAACGCCGGTATGCATCTTTAGTAAGGTCAGAAATGTGGTCATGGAAGGTCAGACCACGATCAAAAGTGACACCTAAGTCTTTAACACAATTAGTTCTATTAATTTTAAGATGGTCTAGCTGGTAGATAAAATGTATAGGATTTTTTTTTCGGTCATAACTCATTACATTACATTTGTCTGAATTGAATACCATTTTATTTACCACACTCCATTCAAAAACTTGGTTAATATCGCTTTGTAACGCAAGGCAGTCATTAAGTGATTTGATTTCCAGAAAGAGCTTGAGGTCATCTGCATACAAAAGGCACCTTGCTGATTTGAGTACCCTAGGAAGGTCATGAACCATGATCAAAAAAAGAAGAGGTCCGATTACCGAGCCTTGGCTTATGCCCGACCTAGTATGATATGGTTCAGATTCATATGTGCCATACCTAACAAACTGAGATCGATCTCTCAAATAGTCGGAGAAAAACTTGAGCAGTCCTGGTGTGAAACCTATGGCCGATAGCTTTCGCAGCAAAATGTCATTGTCGATTTTGTCGAAGGCTTTTTGAAAATCAAAGTAAATGACATCAACTTGCAAGCCACAGTCCATAGCGTCAGATATATAGTCGACTACATATAGCAGGTTCGTATCCACAGAACGCCCTGGCCTAAAGCCATGCTGCTCGTCACCTATCAATTGTTTTACTATATATATCTTTATGTAAAATGTATTCAAAGACTTTTGCTGGGGCGCATAAGATTGCTATAGGACGGTATTCACTTACTATTACTTTATTAGCACTCTTAGGAATAGAGGTGACTCTGGACTGTTTCCACTGAGCTGGGTACATGCCTGTTGTAAGTGCAAGATTGAACATGTGATGAAACGGAAGAATAATACTTTTTTTACACATCTTTAGAATAAAACTAGGCACACAGTCGGGTCCTGGTGAACTACCTATTTTTAACTTGTTAATAGCAACGTCAATATTTTTAGGTGAGATAGTAGGTATGCTAACATAGCCGCCTTGTAACCCACATTCACTATGCGCTCTGAAGTATAACAATGGTAATTCATTATGAAATACACTTGAAAAATAATTAGCGAATGCTTTGGCTGCTTCTACTCCTACGCAAGACTTGTCTTGATAATTAACACAAGGCTCAAACCCGCCTTTTGACCTAAGGCTTTGTATGTGACCCCAAAAACGCTGTGGCTGGAGTTGTAAGTTATCCTCGATACTGGACATGTGGTCCTTGTACGCCATGGAGATCTGCACCTTCAATACAGCACGTAGGTCAGAGAACAAATTATAGTCAATTAAACATCCGGACTTCAACCAAGCTCTGTGTAGTAAAGCTTTCTTACGAATGTCCCTAATGATATTAGCGTTATACCAGACAGGGTACCTGTTACTTTTTGTGACACGCCTTTTCTTTTTGGGAACACACAGATCAAATAATTGATAAATAATATTATAAAATGCCTCAGCGGCCATAGATACATTATCAGACTCAAGAACCGGCACCCAAGAAATATCCTCGAGTAATGAATTAAAAAGAACTAAGTCCATCTTTTTAAAATTCCAATCACGCGATTTGTCTATGTTACTAGGCTCCAGTCGGTCGCACCTATCGTTACTTAACAGAAGATTCACCGTTATCTCAAGTGCTGGGTGGTACGGCTCATCGATAGGGACGAAACCATCACCCTCATATACACATACATCAAGTCCCGCAGACTCATTGCACTCCCGTGCCAACACTACGTCAAGAGTACTACCATGAGAATTCATTACATCATTATGGTCACATATATTACAAAATGTCAAAAAGTAGCAATAATAATTTTTAATATGGTTTGACGCACTATTCATATTTAAATCTCCGAGTAGCAAGAATTTGTAACTAATAAATGTTCCTAGGAAAGATTCAATATTGCAGAAAATATTCATATAAACGGCATCCCTAGTTTTTGGTTTAATGTACACTACACAAACAAAAAAAGAGGTACCGCCGTGGGTGACATAAGCCCACAAGTCTTCTCCGAGCTCCGACTCGAGGTCACGCCGGCGCCGATTGGTGAGGCCAGGTTTCCCAGCTAATAAGACGCCGCCGCCCTGGACAATGGCGCGGTCCCGGCGCAGCAGACTCCAACCATCAGGCACCACCTCAGCGTCGTTGACCGACCCATCTAGAAAAGTCTCCGACGCGGCAACAAGTAGATGCTCAGATACTGATATGCTGGGATACCAATGCTCACGCAGCTTCGTTTTTAGGCCTCGGACGTTCTGGTAAAAGATGTTTATCGTTTTGCGCGGCTCATTAAATGCCGACCTCACGTCGAAAGGTCTGACTGTTAGAGGCGGGTGTGCGTTTCTTATAGTTTAACCACTGCTTAACGCGCGCATTCTCAGGCCAAACATTAACTGAAAAACATTTCTCGTAGCAATCCTCCGGCACTCCTATTTTGAACGAATTATAGTGGTTTGCAGTCTTTAGTTGTTCAACCGTGACAGCTCTCTGAGGACACAGTTCATGAAGGTAGGCCTTCACCTCATCTGCACTCGATAACATGTTCCATAAGTGGAAATGCTTTCGCATCTCAGCCGCCTTTAGCGTCGTCACTGATGGCCCGGCAACACAACGCAACGAAAACAAAGCGGTGCGCCGTTTCTTGTGGCGTACCTCCGTCCATTTTTCTTCTGCAGGCGGAACGCTACATTTGTGCTGGTCCAAATCCTTATTATTTTGTTCCTTGTCTAAAGTTGCATCTGTATTTGGAGACAATACTGGTTGTGGAAAGCCGCCGGGCGAGTAAATGAGTACGTTGTTTCTTCGAGTCGAGCGCGAAGGCGTTGCCGGTTGATCGGGCGACGATGCGTCATCACTAACGGCCACTTGTGCTGTTTGTCGTTTTGAAACATTTTGTTTCTTCTTCAATCGGCTGACATTTTCCGTAGTGAGCACTGCACTCCTGTTGTTAGTTTCGCACGGAGACGGCGGCTTATAATTGTTTGTAATGCTCGCTTTTAAATCGCGAATCAACTCAGTTTGAAATTGAACAAGTTCTGTTTGCTTAGTTTACATTTGCTTCAGAAACTGTATTTCAAGGTCTAAGCCAGTCATTTTCGTTACTATACTAGCTAGTATTTCGGACGACACTTCAATGCTTGCCGACATTATGCAAGAAACACAGAAATTTAAAAGTTATACACAACAATAACACAACAATAGCCGGGCGCAGATAAGCAGTTAGCGCGTAAAAAACGAAGCGGTGACGCCGTGCGTGCGCTGCGGGCGCAGGTAGCAAACTGATGTTAAGCGGACTAACCTCTGCCTATAACAGATGCATTTCGTCACGAGTCACGAATTGCTTTGCACCCGTCACCTTGAGACGAAGTTTTTATGTCTAATGTGCCTGTAATTTCACTGGCTCTCAAGTCACTGACAATTAAAACACATTGCTAGGTGCTTGGCGACAGATGTTCTAATTGAGGATGGTCGCTAGCCAGGCGGGCATTCGCAAAATGCCCTTACACCATGCGGTAAAGTTCAAGCCCGCGGCGGGATTCGAAACATGGACCTGCTCCGCGGCAGTCAATAGCCAATGCCACTGAGTCATCACTGCTTCGACCCATATGCACAAAATGTCCAAATACTTATCCTTAGCAAATGACGATGATATATTAGATAAATTTGTAGGAGTTAAGTCCTCAACAGTGTAATGGAACTATTAAGGTAAGCACACTACCAACATACTCTAATTATTAATTCATGATTTCAAAGGGTAGGAAGTAATCTAGTTTGTTCTGATAAATACGTTTTTCCTGAACCAATCCTTTTTATTTTAAATTGGTTTACTAGAACTGGGAACTCGTACGGACAACGCGTCGTATGTCTGAAAAGTAATTTTGAATTTTTCCAGGTTTTAATTTGTTATGTGGAATTGTAATGTAAAACTCCGCAAGGTACAGCACGGCTTCTTTTAATTTCTCGTTTAAACTTGTTCTGAGTCTTTTTAGTTTTTTCATTTCATTGCGTGTTTCCTTAACTTGCGTTGATTGAGAAATTAGGTAAAATAATATTTACAATTTGTTAGAGCACAAAATAATGTTTTGTTTGCTATTACAGATGTGTTCCACACTCTTGATATCCCAATTAATTAAAGTAGGACATTATCTGTAGGGGTTTTGACATAGCATACATTGGCAGAGTACAAAACGCTGCCATGTTTTTAAAAACTTTATCATGTAGTTACCTTTATATTTTCGTAATTCCTGGAATCTGATATATCTTTTTTTAGTATTTAGTAGGAAAATATTGTAACATAAAGAAGTTCTAAGAGATCTATAAAAACATTAAAAGTAAAAAAAAACAGTAAAATATTAAGCAAGCGAGATTCGGAACCATGACTGATCCGCCCCTCAGGCCAGGACATGATCCTTTCGGACCCATGACACATACTCAACTGGTGGTGCCAACTTTTTATTCCCTTCTAGACAACTGATTGGTCTGATCGGAAAAAATATGTACTAATGGCACAACTGACAAAAACTCTAATCCCTGGTTGTGGCGTGGGTGCTTCTGAGATACAACTGATTGATCCGTTGAGGACAAAATGTAGGTACCTATAGCACAACCGACGAAAACTGGGCGCAAACAGCCATAGAAATACCGATGATGATACCGCCAAAGATGATACCGATTCTGACCCACCGTACTCCTAATCATACGCAAGGTGGTACGGTAGGACTTTTAGAGTTAAACAACACCACCGATTAATAGTAATGTATCATCAATACGTAGTCATAGAAGGACTTTGAATGATTTACCAATTGAACTATCGTGGCGATGACTCGTGTTGAATTTAGTCAATTAGTTCTTATATTTGTAATTCATCCACTGTGTGTATATGGAGAATGTGATTCAATTAAAACTTACATTACAAAAGACATGTCAATCTAAAAATAACCAAGTATGACCCTTGCCCTTTTGAGAGCTCCATATTCTGTACCAGACTGTAATACAAAAAAAAATGGTTTCATTCATAGCTTTAACTCTCCGTTTACTCACTCCGTTACACGCGCGGGCCACAAGTGTGCCCCAGTTATAAATATTTCCGTTTTACTTTAAAATATATGGACTCAGAATGTCATCTACTTCAATAGCTGTCTCCTATATCCTGATGTATTTATTAGCGACTCGGCAACAACGATACTGCACGGGTTTATTTTTTATCAACACATTAGTCATACTAGAGTTCCCTTACTTCCTTCGTTTTGAATAGAAACGGCGATCATCAACCAAAACAACACTACAAATGGATGTGTGAGGACCATACATTATTGCATTTTTTTTATATTTTGCGCAAAGAAGCAACTTTCTTTGTTACGGTTATAAGCATAAATAAACGTTGATCTTGAAAAAACCAATACTGTGTGACACTTATATTATATTATACATGTTATCCTCATTTAAAAATGGGGCACGGTGGTGCCCCGCGCGTGTAATTACGTGATAACTAAGACCGCGTGTAACTGAGTGTTAAAAACTATATTTTCAATATTTGGTGGTTAATTAAAGGACGTGGGATACAATATCAAAAATGCTAGAATCTGGTCAGTGTTTTTATGGTAAGAAAATCTACATATCGTACGTAAAAAGTTACTACTAAACTACATTTTGATAGCATTAAATATTTTGAGGCTAACCTTTCAGGTATCGCGGAGTAAACATTACATGTGATGTTTTGTATGAAATTGCGAGCATCAAGTTTGTTATGACGTACCTATGCTTGAAAGCTGCTATTAACAGAATGTTCAAATTCTACGAAAAGCTCGCTAAAAGCTCTCAGTGCGATGGACGATGTAGATTTTAATCCTCAATATAGTCTAGCTGGAGTGCTGAAGGGTTGTTAGTTCTACGCTTCGATATATCCGTCTAAATCACAACGGCTTAGTGTGGATTTTGCCTTTATTTTCCATCGATGTTGCTATTGTTGAACTTATATAAAGCAGACTTCACAACATTTGCATTTGGTCACCGATTTTCATAATGGTTAATCGTGTTCACACTCATGGTGTAGATATGCATGACGCGACGTATGCAGGGTTATTAGAAAGATGCTAAGAACGTCTTCTACAGGGTTGACTTCTGCTAGTCCTAACAAACATTCAGATTTCATGTTATTGTGACGGAACAAGCTCGAGGCCCCTCTGATGTTAAGCAGTTACCTCTACCTACAACAGATGCATTTCGTCACAAGTGACGAATCGCACTGCGCCCGTCACCTTGAGACATAGTTGTTAAGTCTCATGTGCCTGTAGTTTCACTGGCTTTCAAGGACTGCTGCCGGAACACACCGTTAGGTGCTTGGTGACAGATTTACTACCTGAGGGTGGTCGCTAGCCAGGCGGGCATTCGCAAAAAGCCCTTCCACCATGCGGTGAAGCTCAAGCCCGCGGTGGATTCGAACCATGGACCTGCTGCGCGGCAGTCCGTAGCCAATGCCACTGAGCCATCACTGCTTCAAAAATTGTTTAATTACTCTGTGTAATAATAGTGAAATCCTAAAACAACAGTAGCCTTAGACGTTTGTTTGAACAAAAATCTCTAATATTATCCACACTATCATTAACATGTCGCTCAAAGCGATGGATCTTACTGTTGCGCTATTGTAACTTCCAGGCCTATGACGCATTCAGTGCATATATAAGCCAAGATGACCTTTGGTGCTGAGACATCTATTGATTAACTCGGTTTCAATAGAGATACTGGAAGATAGGAGCCGTCAATCATGAAGTGATTCAATCTTAATTTGATTAAGTTCTAGAGACAATATCAGAGCTTCTTCACTCACTACCTCAAGGTTTAAGCCTACCGGCTAGCGTATTCCCAAGAATACAAGTATCAACGGGGTGCCACACGTTCATCCGAGGTATAATACGCATATTTTTAAATGTTATTGTGAATAAACTCGAGCACACCTCATTTTAAGCGGACTTACCTCTGCCTATTACAGAAGCATTACGTCGTAAGTCACGAATTGCACTGCACCCGTCACATTGAGATATAGTTGTTAAGTCTCATGTGCCTGCGATTTCACTGGCTCTCAAAAACTGCTGCCGTAACACACCATTAGGTGCTTGGCGACAGATTTCCCACTTGAGGGTGGTCGCTAACCAGGCTTCTTCTTTCTTCCAAAATGCGGTGAAACTCAGGCCAGCGGCGGGATTCGAACTATGAACCTGCTGCGCGGCAGTCCATAGCCAATGCCACTGAGCCATCACATCACTTTAAAAAAATGCTGAAGTCACGGCATTATTGTGCAGTGGACGGAAGAGCCAAAAGATTAACAAATAGAATTATTCTTAAAAAATAAATGTACTTCAAGTTTTTGTAAAATTAAAAATGTTTCATATAAAACAAAACCTTTTAGCAATTCCGGGCTCAGTATTACCCTTTGGGTAAAGATACCGTCGAGTAGAACATTACAAGACGTTATCATTTCAAAATGATTCACACCAAAAGAAAATAATGCTTAAGGTTCCGTACATAAAGGGGAAAATAGAGCTTTATCAGCAGTGAGACGCGGCTGTTTTTCTGTCTATTCGTTTTGATATCATGAGTTTCTAGCTTGTTAACGAAATTACTTTGAAAACTGAAATTAAGATATTCTACATAAAATGCTTACCCAAAGACGACTGTTGTAATGTGTTGTATTCTAATACATATATGTTGTTTTCAAGCTGTAATCAAAACAAATAATTTTGTTTTCGTTTAAGAACTATTGAAATGCGAACACGTAAAAGAGCGTGGGTCTTGCTCTTTTACGTGTTCGCATTTAAATTTTTATCACACTTATATGCGCACTTGGGTTTTATACTCTTCACAACCTACGTACCTACTTTTAGAAGTTTAGTTATCTTGCTCGTTTAGCTCGATATTGTCCATGTGTATAATATAAACTCAGTATATAAACTCAGAAGTATCTTATCAGTAAAGATGCATGTTTGAAGCGCTTGTAGATCGATTAAGAACTTAGCCGTTCTTAATCGATCAGCTAAGTTACGCAACGTCCGCCGCGGTCAGGAGTTGGATGGGTGACCAATAGTGACAGCCAATGCCATTGCTACGTGGCAATGCACCTGCTGCGTGGCACTCCATAGCCATTGCCACTGAGCCATCACTGCTTCTAAACACAAGAACTCACACTTCTACAAAAAATCACACTACTTAAGTTATATTTCCGACTGATATCAAGGTTAATACTACTAAAAGCAATCCGCTTGTATGTCAGTAATGGACAGTCACAGGCACAGATACCTGGATAAATTATATCAGCCTTTAGAGTTGGCACGGGACACTCGGTGAAGAGTTCTCGCACTCGGCCGGTTTTTTTTTGCTATTGATATCGAATAACACAGTCGATCCTGTGATACATTACACAAATGTACCACGGATATTATTAAACAGTAGAAATGTAAAATATATAAATGTTTTGCATCAGGATGGTAGCAACTTCAACTAGTTATTTCAAACTTTTGCGTGTAGGATATTGGAAGTTCGACTTATTTTAGCCAAATAAGTGTTTTATCGACTACTTCCAATACTTTATTGTAACTAATTTTATAACAATGTTATATGTTCTTGTAATTCATCTAATTATAATTTTAATTTTATCTTACTGCATCACAAATCGCTATAGCCAGACGATTTAGACTTTGAACTGTTATTTTTGAGGCAGCAGTGCTTCTTGTAGGATTTACAAAATAAAAATATTGTTATAAATTTTCAATCTAAAGGGCTACATCGAAAGCTTCATGATTTGAAACTCTATCGAATTGCGGGTTTGCACGCGTGCCCTATTATGTAATCTGTCTTGTGGCTTTCCTATCCAGACACAGCAGGGGAGCTTACAGCGTAGCACCCTGTGCGTATTATTATTTATTCTGTCTAAACAGCTACGAGTCTTCGGGCGTCTACGATCCAAGCTACGGGTATAACGTGGTACCACAGATTATATAATAGGAATTACGTTGTACAATCGTGATTTATGCAAGCGTCAATCAAATTGAACTGATGAGATAATAATATATCATTGCATATATTATATATTATAATTTAGTAGTAATAATAAAAAAAACATATAACGAGTGAAAAATGATGGAGACAATAGAATACACAGTATTTGAATTCACTGGTTTGATTGAATTGAATGGTCTCGTGATCACTCGAAAATATAAAAGTAATATTGGATGATGAAATTAAATTCAACTCTATTATTATTTCAAATTTCTTGAAGATATAAACGTTCGGCAAAAACTGTTCAAAATCAGAAACAAACGGTCCCCAAAAATTATCGGCTTAAACAGCATAATGCAAAAAATATTTGCTCATTGAGGTGTACAATTGCTCAGGCAAAAGTAAGGCTCTATTGCATAGAGGCCGCGGCCGCACCATGAGTTCTCTGCCTTCTATAAGGAGACATGACGCTCCGCAGCAATCTGCGCAGATTACTATTCGTTGCCAAATCGTTGGCAGAGACTGCTCGTTGGCAAATTGTACACGATTGTTGTTGATTACCGCGGACTAGTTATGCCTAAAATAACATTCTGGTGCAATACCTGTTTGCTATTATTCACTGCGTTCTTAAGTACGTTAGGTATGGTTCTAGATGTGTAATACTGCTGTCAATATACAGTTATTTGTTTTCGTTTCCAGTCATTGATGCAATATACATAAATTGGTAAACAAATGTCTTTTGTCTTGTAAAACCTTTTTTATGGACTTGAAATTCATATGTATGATTAGCCAGTATTATCCAGCAACAAGAACTAACAATATATACACAAACACAGCAAATATATACAAACATAGGTATTAGTACGGTATTTAGTAGAGGAATAAAGTATTTATATGCAAAATACTTTTAAGGAGTAAGCTTACGAAAGTTATACATTATGTGGTAGCGAAGGAAAGTAGATATCCAACATGTTTTGTTTGTAGTCCTATTTTGTTCTCCTAAAGTTATGGTGTTCGTATAGCATTACATCTGCGTCAAATTAGGAAACACTAAGATGCTGCGAATCCACGTTAAGATACTGCACAGCGTGGTGCTAGATTAAAATACCTCCTCATATGGATGGATGTGGTCCCTTATAAATGTTTATGAAAGTTTTTTCCGGGGGTACAGCAGCTTTAGAGGCCGGTGCGCCCTGGGCAACGGACATTCACTTTTCTATTACCCTAAATGAGCTCAATCAAGGTCCTCCTTAGCGAGGTGGCAATTTGAAAATATCAACTTGCTGCACCGTATTGAAGTGACTGTAAAACCACGAGACGGAAAACACTTGTGTCGGTTAATTGAGTGGCCCGATTATTAAACGAGCGTTACTCCATACCTCGCTTGCCATATTTGCAATTGGCAGTAGTGTGGTAGTGCCGCTCTCCAATTTCAGTAAAATAAAAATAATATATTAATGAAATACTTTCTTTTTGAAATAACGCATGCCCCGCAGTTTAACATTACGGAATTACAACGAGTGAAAATATTATAGTCGTATGCGAGATTCATGTTTTTTTTGTGTTTGATAGGTTAGCCTTTGACCACTATCTCACCTGATGGTAAGTGGTGATGTGGCCGAAGATGTTCAGGCTAACCTAGAGTTACTGGCTCTCAAAGGACAGATATCGGAACACACTGTTAGGTGTTTGGTGACAGATTTTCAACTTGACGGTGGTAGCTAGCCAGGCGGGCATTTGCAAAATGCCCTACCACCATGCAAAATAGTAAATAACTGCGCCCCGCACCGGGCTATAATATTTTCCTCTCGTTGCAATTTTGTAATAAACAGCGATGCCACGTGCACGAGCCCTGCAGCCCAGAATTGAAGTCTACTGGTATTCAAAGGAGACGAACTCCGACGACGCTTTGGGAGGAGGCACCGCATATACCAACAGTATAGAAAAAGGAGGCTGAGGTGCTACCCCGTTGTTTGACACGTCGATGGATCTCGGCATGTTCAAGGACGAGCCTGCCCCTAGATTCTATTGATAGTAATCGTAGAGATAGGCGCGCCGCGTTGCTCAGGGCTAGGGTCAAGGATATGGTGCTGGGATTGACGGTATACTTTCAAGTCTCTTTTCTCTCCTAAGAGCATCTGGGCCTCCCTGAAGGTCCTGTTCAATAGGCCCAAATTGATTGATTCATAGTGAAAAACCAAACTTATTTTAGTTATAAAAATCGTTGTATAAAAACGATTTACAGATTATTGTATTTTTTTATATAAATATTATTAAGTTAATAATATTTCTTTGATTCTCATTAAATTATTGTTTTCGTTACTTCATAAAAAAACTAAATTTTGTTACTAGTAGTTTATTTTTATTCTCTTCTGCCATAGCCAGTCTGACTTGATTATGTTAAGATAATTTAAAAAAAATTTCAAGAATTGCTAACTGTGCGATCATTGTACATAAACTAACGTATTTGAAAGTTTATCTTTCGTTAAAAATGGGACTTTAATATAAATATAAAAAATAAATAGCCGAAAGTACAATTTGACAAAATGTTCCAAACATAAGTGGTTCAATCGAGATGATGTCCATTTTATGTTATTCTAAAATATTGAAATTTAATAATAAATAATAATTACGATATAATATGCGTTAGTATGTTTCGAGTTAACACAATAAAAGTTTAAATGGGAATAGCCAAATAGTCTCTATGTGTATCCAACAGATGTGAGCGCTGTAAGAGGAAATATTCATCCAGTCTTATTAATCCCCAACCTGATAGGGTAACTCAATTTACTTTTTCCTTCTTATTCTCACATTCACTTTTTCCTTCTCTTCGTTATAAGCGAAGTATGCCTCAGTCCTAAAGTACCGCGTAGCATGTGCACGTAGCGCTGTGTTTGTTTAACTCGTAGCTCAGCTTTTGACTCGTAGGCCGTAGTATTGTAGGCTACCACGAGTATCGCTGATGGAATAGTCAGGTGGCGTTAGAACTTTGTCGTCGTAGATTTCGGTTTGATCGCAGTTCGGTGGCGTTTTTAACTTTGTCGTCGTAGGTTTTGGTTTAATCCCCACGAGACCTTTGTTCAGCATTTGGTAATTTGCACTTTTACCACAACTTAAACGATAAATAATTAACTTAATTAATAAAAAACTTAATTAATACTTAAAGCACCCAAGAAGAAGCAGGATATTATAATTAATACCACAAACCAATCACAAAAATAAACAGTGAATTCGATCCGAGATAATCAACACACTACAGTCAAAAGCAAGTATAAGTGTTATGTTTGAGCTATTAGGATTATGCTGGTCATGATTCCGGTGTGCAAGCTATCGATGTTGGAACCTATCAAATATTATATTTAAATAGCACATATGTTTTCTAATTTGTTCTAATCACAGTAGCACTCAGGTAGTGGCTATGAATTAATCTGAAAACTGTAATCATTGTAAATGCATTGCAAATAAATGCTTAGACTCAATCATATCTATGGAAGTATATAATAGTATAAATGTATAATATATATAAAAATGTTTATGTGTATATATATATATATCAAGCGGCCCGCCGGCCCTACCCGTGCGAAGCCGGGGGGCTTCGCACGGGTAATTACGACTATGAATTGAGATATAATCTATCCTATCTTTTAATTTAGAACAAATTACACACGGTGTGCTAATCAAATTATTAAAATTGGTTTAGTTGTTTAGGAGTCTATCGCGGACAAACAACGTGACACGTAATTTTTATATGTATAAAGATAGTATGAAGTAAGCGTGACTAAAGACGTGCAAATCGAAAATGTTGATTCGATTTACAACAATCGGAGAATCGGAGAGTCTATTATATTATGAGGCGGTATTTCGTTCCAATCTATTAATTTTTAAGAATTTTTGCGTAAATGACTTAGGGAATATCCAAAAGTTCTGAAAATTCACGACAAAATGATCCAATGGGTACAAACGTTATAGTTTAAAGATCTAATTTTTTATGTTATTGTCGGGATCCTCACTGCAGTACAATTTGCAACGCTCAGTTGAATAATTTTTAGCATAATATTGCTTTTACTAAGTGATTTTAAGCTTCCGTTCAAAATTTGCAATTTTCATGCATTCTACAAAACGCCAAAGCAGCCACTGATTTGGTGTTTCGTAGATCGCGCTTTATGATTAGCGGATATTGCTGGTATTAAGGGTGTACTAAAACATTGCAATACATCTTTACATATTATTTTGTCCGTTGAGAATATTCAAATACCCTTAAAAATAGGAATTATTAGGGTATTAATCTATAATATCCTGCTACAAAACGCCAAAGCAGCCTATATCTATCCACCCCTACCAGGAAGCTTGAATAAGGGTGAATGGACTTTCAATTCGCACCTTATTTCCTAACCCTTTTATACATTCCTTGGTGTAGAATTGTGTATCTATAATGATGGTTCTAATATATGTGGTTTTAGCATGGATATATGCAACATGACCCCGAAATTTTGGATAGCATAATTATCACCCTGTCGGCAGGGTACGCGCATGAATACGATATACATATATATATGATACTTCTTTGATCGTTCTACATTCAAAACTGAAACATCCGTTTTATGGTAACATAACCGTAAACCCTGCTTGCACTAATATTATTACAAAATCACCATGCTACTGAGATCAAAGCAACGTTCAGATTAAATTATACCGTAGACCTACGTACTTCCTGCCTTTGAAACATGAAACCTCCACCGCTGACGCAGTCAGCAGTATATTCTCCACCTTTGTTGACAAGCCACACAGCCACTAGCGTAGGTATTTACATTGTCACGCGCATGTGTGCATGGACTATCACAAAATTTAAAATAAGGTGCATGTGAGTCATATTACATATGTAATAATTTTACAAGTACCAACCTTTGGGGCGAAAGCGAACTGTTGTGTGGACCTATTCAGCTGTCTTAAAAAAAAACAACTTATAGACACACACACACATTTATTTTATTTAAAAAAATAAAATTATAAATTTACACTTGACTTAGAAGTTCCCGCAACTCACTTTTGGTACTAATTTGGGCAGAGGTTCCACCTAAAGGGTATACTGGTACTGAGTCTGGTGACTCCTGGAGTTATCACAATAAAACTGAGCACTTAATTTTGAAAGCCGTTTATATAGAGAAAAATACTGTTGACACCGCGTAAATAGGTTTGTGGGGGATTCGGGCCTAGGTCAGCAATATATTAGGTGTAACAGAACGTTAGTGGTGGAAAATTTAAAAGCAGTTATTTCGCGTTTGTATCTAGTTCCATAACTATTGTAGGTACGTGATTATATAATTCAAAACTTTACAATACTATTGCAATTACTTTTTATTTATAAATATACAGCCTACAGGCTCCTGGGTCAGTGACTTTTTTCAACTATGACCATTTTTTTATTAAATGAAAAATTAGAAGGGAAACAGTGTTAAAAAAGATAGGTTTTTATTTCCGGTTAGTATTTATTTTTTTATTTGTATTATCTCTATCTATATCCCTTCAGTTGCCAGCCTTTCTTTGACATACCCTTAAATTTCCAAGGTAAAAATGGTGGGTTAGTTAATTATATATAATTCGTTATACAAACCGATATACCTGAATCACCAAGGAACCTGTGGACGAGAAACCCGACACCACCTTTGGACTGTTGGTCACCCTCCCGGTAGTAGAGTAGGTTACCGGCTTTCAGAATTAGTGTCCTCTCCCTCTCTACGGAGTTCGCATAACGCCATTATATCATTATATCGTAACCCACTCATAATGCACATAAGCTACCAAAATCTCGTATCATAATAGGGCAGTTGCAAAATGTTATAGCTATAAAATCAAAAAATATGTATTTTTTTAATATTCTGCATTTCCGCATAAGGTCTCAGAGATCACATTAATAATATAAGCTAACTGATATACATTAACATTGCCAGACATTTGCGTGATACCATTTTTTTTGCAGTTTTTTTTATTAAACATTACTATGTAATGTACCTATTGTTAACACCGTCAACCACATACATCATTTCTTTCCATCAGGTGAGATTGTGACCAAGGGCTATCCTATCAAAAAAATAAATAAGCTCTAGGCTAGGTCACAGCAATGTGATGTTGATTAATGATTGATGATGAGGTTCATCAACTTTGAAGTTTTTACTGTATTAAAAATTTGAGGTGTTTACTATAAATAATGTCGATTTTACTTATTTTCACAGCACTTCATGAAGTTTTTCTTTAGCCCCATGTAGTTTTAACGAAAAAATCACGATTCCCACCAATTGTTAGGCGGTTCCTACAATATGTGCAATCGTCACAAGTTAAAAACTGCACTGTGCCCGTCACCCTGATATATACAGCTGTTAAGTCTCGTGTGCCTGTAATTTACTAGCACTCATTGGCTGAAATACACACAGTTAGGTGTTTGGCGATACATTTTCTACTTGAGGTTGGTAGCTAGCCTGGCGCATTCGCTTGGCTTGATCAATCAAACTGTGAAATGACCTTCAATTAACTATCATTACCATAAACATAGTTCTTAATAAGTAAATAATGAATACTATATTAGTTACAAAATGATCTTACAGAGAATAAAAACTACTACCTACTTTTTTATCCATTCTCGTAAAATTCGTTTAAAAACACGTTGCGTCTATCCTTGAAGTTCCAGTCTTTTCCGAGCTTGTCCGAGCGTCAAAAATAACAGCGGATTGCACCACCCGACACCCCGCGTGAACCCCTCCGTTGCTCTATGCAAGTACATTCGTTTCATAAATGTATGGATTGAAAGACTGTGGTTTAGGTACATGAATCTTAGCTATGTAATGTGTACCTACAATGAATCGATTAGCGAGTGCGGCTATCAGTGAAATAAGGCTCACAGTCACAGTGCGAGTGCAATGTAGGCGCCTCGTTGAATCTAGTGATAAGCGACGACCAAACGATTTGAAATTTTTGAGAGGTTTGTTTTTGGTCCACCAGTGCATTAGAAAATGGTATTCACTATATTGTGTAGTAAAAACGGGTGGAATTAATTATAAATAACAAGATTTTTTAGGTGCTGATCACAAAAATAGAATGCATTTTAAAATACTAGATCGCACATTTTAAAAAATATAGTATAATACTTGTAAATGATGACGCAACCCTATAATTTTAATAAATTTATCCGCAGCGCAAGCGTTATTTCAAACATACAAAATAATTAGAACGATAGAAAAAAAACTCATCTTTATGGTAGCTCAATTGGTAAGAGCATACCCCGGTTAAAGGGGTGGATGGACGCAGGTTCGAATCCCGCACATGATTTAAGTTTATCCTCCCGTAAATTTGTCATTTTGTAATACATTTTAATATTTGAAATATCCTTTATTATTATATAGATATATATATATATATATATATATATAAACAAGTAGATATATAGTATAAGCAATAAGAGTATGCTGAATGTTAATTATAATAATGTTAGGAGGGTACCTAGTTATTAACAGGTTTAGTAATTTCTCTAGGTTATTCCAAATTAGACTGTTGACTCATAAAGAGAGAAGATTTATTTCAATAAATATGATTATAAAAGTGTATACCCATCTTTATTTTATTACTTATTCATGTACTATATAAAACCGATAATTCTTTCAACAGAACAAACGTTATATAATACAATGAAATAACAAACATTGTATCTATTTAATTATATTTATTACTTTGATTAGTGTATCATGTAGCATGAAAATGCATAACAGTTTACACTTTTACTTTACTCATGCCAATAAAAGGGTACAACTCCCACTTTACAGGATATGTTAAAAAAATCAACAAAATAAAATTTACTCGTTAGAAACACTTCAGTTTTCTCGTCTGTGATCATCGCATGTTAATAAATTAGAAGGTAATTGTTTATTGCCAAAGCATTCCATATCCGAAATACATTCCAATAAACTACGGAAAATCATAGACTTCTTTTTTCAAATTTATAAAAGTGGGTGTAGCGAAGCGTAAAACTAAATTTTATATCGAAAGCCCTCTTTCACAAAATAGTTTTATTTGCTGCAGGATTTTCCACTTGAGTTATCCCATAAATCCACAAAGCTCAAAGATAAAACTGAATACGAACACTGTTAATAAAAATACAAGTGCAGGCTGATGATGAGAGGACTATAATATATATATAAGATATAGGTACCTACGCTGCATTAAAATAACGATGACCATTTTATCATTCTGAAAGCTAAAAATAATAAATCGTGCTTTTGGTTCAATATTTTTTTTACAAATATTTTGATGTCACTAAGCAACCAAAAAATAAATGACAATAGAAAAAAATTACAACATTAACAAAAATTTTGCCACAGTCGTGCACGATCATGTTTTAATTATTAGGTATCCAGATACTCCTTATTTAATGTTTTTTTCGTTGTTGAGGTGTCAATGTCCGTCACATATTCGGGAGAAAAATCGATTTCCGTAGCTGGGTCAGATGTGAGGAGATTTCCCCTCTCAATCCACCGTGTATTATGTTTTTCAAAGGAAAATAATATCTACCTGCAGAGCCCGCATATTCCAGGAAACTATTTTATAGAGCTTTTGCTAGCAGCTTCACCCGCGTGAACTTTAGTTTTCATTCAATTACATATTATGATATGATAATTATATGCTACGTATGTGTATATGTATAATTTTATGAATATATAGCCGTATAATACGAGTATGTAGTCGTATAATTAGGTTCGGTCTTAAAATATTTATAATATTATAAATTTTATAGCTTCACCCGCTTTCAATATGTGACCTTGTTAACAACACCATACAGAATTTGCCAGACAGAGATCTCTGTTAGCGCCGACGCGCCCACCACCACCGCTGCACCGGGAGCTTCCCCGCGAGCCTCAACATACCCCGCGCTTGCCATATAAATAGGCCGCGCGCTGCTGCATTCGCCCACCGTCCGAAACAGAGCGGCCTTTGTAATGGGTCGCCTTGGTCCCCTGATTCGCAAAGAGAGTAAAATGTCTCTTAGTAATAAGAAGACACTTTACACTGCCTGCATCCGCCCCATCATGACTTACGCATCAGTAGTGTTTAGTCATGCTAGTGAGGCCCATCTCCATAAGCTTCAAGTCATTCAAAATCGTTTTCTTCGTAGTGCAACCGGCGCTCCGTGGTATGTCCGGAACACCGAGTTGCACTGCGACCTAAACCTTCCCTCTTTAGCGCAGTTCAATAAGGACTGCGCTCGCCGATACTTTGATCGAGCGCCCCACCACTCGAACCCATTGGTTGTCCAGGCATCGAACTACTCGACCGCCTCTTCTATCCCATTTTTCAAACCCCCCCGTCGCCGACCACGGCAGGTATTAGACGACCCGGATGACCCCATCGCAGTCATTACATTGGCAGCTTTAGCGTTATCCGCAAGTCGTCGAGGTAAAATCCCCAGGTGTGAGGTAATTAGAGGTCACACAATCAAACACCGAGCTCGCCGGCGAGCTCGAGGCAAAAACAAGGTCACGATAAATTGCTCTCCAAATAGTCAAAGAGTTTTATTCAGTAGGGCCCAATTGTGCAACACTGCAGTTGCACAGAGGCATTTTGCTCCGATCCCCCCCATGTCTCTCGACAGTGAGACAAGCCGAGGTCCGAACCACAGTGGTGCCCTTGAGCTCGCTGTCAACCCCTCCTATAATAGCGGTACGTTTTCGGCGTCCGCAGGAGACGGAGGTAGAAGGCGCTTTTCGCCTTCTACGCCCGTCTCGGGAGAAGTGCCTTCGGCACTTCTCCCTCCCGGGCTATTGTAGGGCCAGGCCCTCGCCCAAAACCCGGTGGAGCTGGACGACCGCACAGGCGGTAGCCAGCATCTATGTCCTCCCTAAAAAAAAAAATAAAAAAAAAAAAAAAAAAAATGCATTCGCCCTTCTTTTTTTCATCCCTCCGACGCGTTCTCTCCCCGGACCTCTTTGCAATTACAATATTAAACAAGTTACAAGAGATGAATTCGCTGTTTTCTTATTCATCAAACTGTTGAAGGTATAGTCCTTAACAGGGATTAAACTGCTTATTGTAACGTCATATTCATTTCTGTTTTAGTCAGTTATTATTTTATTTTTTGCGCTGTAATATCAAGGAGTATGAGCTATATTCTATTCTAAAATATCGCTTTGTGACTTTTGTGTAGTGTAGTTCTGTTTCGCTCACTTCTATTCGAAACGAAATCTCTCCGTCCTAGGCTCTCAGCCTGACATTTCAAAGACCACTTAACTTTAATAAAAACTTGTAAGGCGCTTACAAAGGCCAGTGCAGCTCCAATGTACTAAAAGAGATTCCATGAACTCTTTGTCAATTACTGTAAGCCTTTTATGTGCTGTTATGGATAAATCTAGCTTCTAGTCTACAACAGTATACTTATGCACAAAACCTCTCCATATAATCCTTATTTATAAAAATTACGTGTCACGTTTTTTGTCCGCGAAGGACTCCTAAACGAATTAAAAAAAAAAATGTGCACACCGTGTGCAATTTGATCCAAATTGAATGATAGGATAGCTTACATCACAACTTATAGTCGCAATTACCCGTGCGAAGTCGGGGCGGGCCGCTAGTATTATATATAACTTACAACACATTAGTATAGTAAAATGGATAGGATGTAAAATGAAAGAATGTGAGAAGAGAAATACTTTATAATTGATTATAATAATGTGTACTCGTGGTAAAAAGTGCATCGATGGTTAAAATGCTATGTAATTGTCTGAACACAAATTAACAATCAAAATTATTTTATTTAACCCTAAATAATTTGCGTTATGTTGTATATAAGGCCTCTGAGATACGATTTTCTAATGCGTTTGCATATTAGGTACTGCAGATTTATTTTATTTTCACCGTAAAGATATTTTTTACACGGTGGCCGATCGGTTCAGGCTTCAATATATTTTGTACTCCAATAATTTGTAAAATATAATTTTAAAGAGTTGTACCCCGGAAGATCATGTTGTGGATAAATTTTATCAGAATGCTAAGATAAACTGTGCATAGTATGTTGCGATGTGTCCGTGTGAGTATGTGAAGTGAGTAAGGGTGTTATATTATATGGCTTGGAAAAGTGTAAATATTTGGAGAATCTTATTAGTAAAAGTGGGTGTGGAATGTATGAGTTCAGAGTGTGTGTATGTGTCAGTACGATTGAGTATGAGTAGGTCAATCCAGGTTAATATGTTTAATGTTTTACAAGTACCTAGTTTGCGTGGTGGGTGGGGATTTTGCGATTGCTTGCCCGGCTAGCTACCACCCTCAAGTAGAAAATCTATCGCCGAGTACCTAACGATGTGTTTTGGCAGCAGTCCTTGAGAGCCAGTAAAATTACAGGCATATGAGTCGTAACTACTATGTCTCAAGGTGATGGGCGCAGTGCAGTTCGTGACTTGGGGCGAAATGCATCTGTTATAGGCAGAGGTAAGTCCACTATATTTGGTGGGCCTCATGCTTGTTCCGTCACAATAACAAAAAAAAAATCGGCTAAGTGCGAGTCGGACTCGCGCACGAAGGGTTCCGTACCATTAGTTATACAACATAAAACTTCATATTTAACCTTTTTTTTGTTTTAACGTGTGCGAGTCCGACTCGCATTTGGCCAACTTTTTGTATTTGTTGTTACAGCGGCAACAGTAACACATCATCTGTGAAAATTTCAACTGTCTAGCTATCATCGTTCTTGAGATACAGCCTGGTGACGGTTAAGTAATCACTATTAACGGTTTAAGTCATCACTATTTTTAAGGCTAATTGCAAGTTATTGCTTTTAGATTTGTACAGCCGTTGTGGGTGCGGGGAGGCAAAATCTTTATTAGAAAAGACATCAACTCCAAAAGCCTTATCGTTAAAAACGTAGATTTTCTTAATTCCCTATAAACATATAAATCACTTATACTCCCAATAGTCTACATAAAATTAACTTAAATTTTATGTTTTCTGTGCAAAGAAAAAACGCTTTTTGTAATCTTAAAGTTGTATATCAAAATATCAATGGTCTTCATACCAAAACCCATGAAATTCAGGCAAATGTATTAAAACTAGATGTGGACGTTATTCTATTAACAGAGACTAATTTAAATGAATCCGTTTTTGATCATGAAGTTCCACTCCATGACAAGACTCCACGGTCGCCGAACAAGTGGACCGAGGTGGAGTTCTTATAGCTATTCATAAGAAACACAACCCGATACGTAAACTAAAATGGGAATCCACTAAAGAAAATCTTTGGGTAGTAATCAAGTTTGGACAGGGAAGCTCAGCCGTAGAACTTTGCATATGTACGCTATACCTTCCTTCCCCTGCTAAATTTGATCCTCTAGAAATATTACTAAATAATGTCACAAGTGTCCTTGCAAACAAAATGTCTAAAAATGCAATACTTCTTTTAGTTGGCGACTTCAATAGACCGTATCTCCAATGGACTCGCAGTGCAGATATTAATTCAAGTTCCTTGGTACCCAGTGCCCCTACGGATAACATTGACAGTTTGCTATGTGACTCACTTGCATTTAGTGATCTCCATCAAATGTGCATGATACCAAATTCAAACGGACGAATTCTCGATTTAGTCATTACAAATTCACCTGAACTCATCACTGTATCTCAAGGAACCGTACCGCTTGTAGAGCTAGAGACACACCACCCAGTTCTAAGTATTTCTGTTAAAATCAAAGTCAATGCAATAAGATCTCCTAAAGTCAATAGAGCGCCTACGTTAAATTACTCAAAAGCCGACTACCAAAGCATTCGAAATGAATTGGATGAGATAGACTGGGAAGATGTCTTCGGCCCTAACCAGACAATAGATGAGACTGTCGATGCCTTCTATAATGTTCTTTTACCCATAATAACGAAAAATATTCCTATGCGAAGGAAAGGCCAAAATAGGTTCCCGTTCTGGTTTAGCAGATCTTTGATCATTAACTTGAAGGAGAAGGCAAAATATCACCGCAAGTTTCGGTTGTATGGCAATCCTCTTGATCAGCTTACATATCGGTTACTCCGCGAGCGATGTGATGATCTATTAGTATCAAGTATAAATAATCTGAAATCAGAAGCTAAAACATTTATCAAAAAAGATCCAAAATATTTCTGGTCTTTTGTTAAATCACTTCGAACAAATAGTAGCGATATACCGGATGAGATGTTTCTTTGTGATAATCATGTTCAGGGTGGCCAGCATATTGCAGATCTGTTTTCTGTATATTTTCACTCCTCCTTTCAACCAAACACTAGACCCACAAATGACAGTGAACATCAAAATAATCACCCATCCCTTAATTCTTGTTTCTTTACAGAATCTCAAGTACTAGCATCACTAAAATCGCTCGACCACAACAAAGGACCTGGTCCTGATGAAATACCTCCTGCATTTCTAAAGTCTTGCTCGTCTAACTTGGCAAAACCCTTACAGTTGATTTTCAATAAATCTCTAATGTGTGGAACTTTCCCTTCCAAATGGAAAGTCGCGCATATAACCCCGATTCACAAAAAAGGGGACTATGGTGATATCTCTAACTTCCGACCGATCTCAATTCTCTCAGCAGTAGGCAAACTTTTTGAATCCATGGTCCAGAAGATAATTTATTTTCACGTAAAGCCACTGTTTATTCCGCAGCAACACGGATTCTTAACTGGCAGGTCAACCACATCGAATCTCGTTGATTTCGCCACTGATATTACACAGGCTTTCACAAGTGGTCACGAGGTACATGCAGTTTATATAGATTTTTCTAAAGCCTTCGATGTTGTTGACCACCAGTTACTGATCCAAAAGCAGTAGTCATGCTGGAATTTGCGGGTCACTACTGCGGTGGTGCGAGTCTTACCTTAAGAATCGCTCACAAATTGTGAAAGTTCGCGGTTTTAAATCTGTACCGACATCGGTACCATCAGGCATGCCGCAGGGTTCCCATTTGGGTCCTTTATTTTTGCTGATCTTTATAAATGACTTGTCCTGCAATTTAAACTCCAAATTTCAAATGTTTGCCGACGACTTAAATATATATCGGGAAATTCAGACTCCCCTAGACTTTGAAATATTACAGCGTGACTTGAATACGATTAATGACTGGTGCGCTTGCAATAACATGGTGTTGAACTCCTCAAAGCGTTTTTATCTAAATTTGTCCAGAAAAAAAAAACCTACCAAAGCAATCTATTATATAAATGATATTCCACTTGTGGAGGTAAATTCCATGCGCGATCTTGGAGTCATTGTCGACACCAAATTAGATTTTAGAGAACATATTGATAGTATTTGCAAAAAAGCTTCTCGTCTGTCAGGTTTTGTTATTAGGCAGACTAAATTCTTCAAGGATCCAGACGTATCAAAATTGCTTTTCAACTGCTATGTGCGTAGTCAATTGGAGTACTGTAGCCCGGTTTGGAACCCGTCCTACAAAGGACATATAGAGAGGTTGAAAAAACTTCAATCTAGATTTTTGTACCATCTTTCATACTCAAACAATCTCTGTCGCATACTTGATAGTTATGAATCAAGGTTGGCATACTTCAATATGTCTCCACTTCAACAGCAAAGAGATATTGCGGATATAATGTTTCTACACAAACTAGTTAACGGATTTATCGATAGTTCTCTGCTGCTGGAACATATAAAATTTGCTATTCCACGTTCTTGTAGCCGTCTCCAAAATAGAGAAACGTTCAGCCTACCTAGAACTCGCACAAACTATGGTCAGCACTCATCACTGTATCGCATTTGTAATGCATACAATACCATATGTCAGGACTTGGACATATTTGACCTCTCGGTGCCTAGTTTCAAACGGAAACTTCAAGAATTGGTGAATTCTTGGGATGAGGCCCGAGAGGCTGGCATACTAAGTCTTCCTAATTTATAAATTTATTAAGTGTTATATTCAAGTTTCTCACTAAAGTACAGAGCAATGAATCCGGGTCACTTAAAGAATCCTAAAAATCTCGGAAACTAAAAATGCTAGGTTAATGCAATAAATTGTATTTAATAGACAATGTAATACTCCTTAAATGAAGGTATTAAAACTTCTTAGTTATTGTAAAGTTATATCATAAAAAAATCAAATTTGAAAAAGGGCCACTTTCGAAGATGGAACTACGAAATTACAGCATTTAGTTTTGCTTTTGTTTGTAATCTGTCATTTATGTGGGTACATAAACCATGTTGATAGTACTCTATATTCATTATTCAAGCTTAAATGATGTCGCTTACGCCTGAAGAATGCACCAGAATACTTACAATGCTGGAAACCGGCCGGAGTCAGCGCGATACAGCCAGGACTGTCGGTGTGTCGCTGTCAACAGTACAAAGAGTTCTCCGACGTTACGAAGAAACTGGTTCTAACCTACGCAGACCAGGAACGGGCAGAACCAGGTGTACCAGAGCACGAGAAGACCGATACTTGGTGCACACCATGCTTCGAAATCGCTTTCTCACAGGAACTGAACTCACCAATCAGTTTCGACGCCTCGGAGGAAGTAACCCAAGTGCATGGACAGTAAGACGTCGGCTTGCTGAATCTAACTTAAAACCCCTTAGACCTGCAAACGGCCCTAAACTGGAGCGTGGGCATCGTATTTCGAGACTAAGATATGCCCAGAGCCACGTAAATTGGAGTATTGAAGATTGGTCAAAAGTTATGTTCTCCGACGAATCAAAATTTATGCTCTACAAGCACGATGGAAGACACAGAGTGTATCGAAGACCAGGGGAAAGATTCAAGCAAGCATGCATCGAAGAAAAAGTAGCCTACGGTGGTGGGTCTGTACTTGTGTGGGCCGGAATTTCTTCTGAAAGTCGCACAGAGCTGGTGATCATAGAAAACGGCTCTTTAACTAGCGTAAGATATGTGGAAGAAATCCTCAATGATCACGTTGGTCCATTTATGGTCAATTTAGGTGAGGATGCTATATATATGCATGACAATGCCCGACCTCATACAGGTAGGATTGTGAATGACTACCTTCAAGAGATGAACATTACTCGTATGGAGTGGCCAGCGCGCAGCCCGGATATCAACCCGATCGAGCATGCTTGGGACGAGCTAGGCAGATGCGTAAAACAACGAAACCCTCCCCCAATCACGCTTCGTGAGCTCAAAATTGCTCTCACAGAGGAATGGGAGAATATTCCCCAAAATCGTATAAGGAACTTGGTGTACAGCATGCCAAACCGCGTAAACGCAGTAATGGAAGCACGAGGAGGCAATACGAAGTATTAAAATTCAAGAAAATCGTAATTAAGTTCAAAAATTTCATGTTTCCTATTTTTGTTTTAAGGAGAGATCAGCAGTTTTTTTCTTTATGTAATTTTGTGTTAATAAAATGTATGGTGACTCATATTTTTTTTACTTTCATTTAAGGACTATTACATTGTCTATTAAATACAATTTATTGCATTAACCTATCATTTTTAGTTTCCGAGATTTTTAACATTCTTTAAGTGACCCGGATTCATTGCTCTCGAGTGTACTTAAAATTTTGCAGGCTGTGTCCACTTCGAGAAGGTGACACTCGCCCTACGCATGTTTTTGTTTTTGTATCACGGATTAAGCATAAAGAGTGTATCCAGTTTTGTGGAACAAATAAAAAAAAAAAAAAAGAAAAAAAATAAGCATAAATACAACTCAATTTTGACGTCAAAAAACCCTTCAAATTCTATAAAATGAAAAATCTACTCTGATATTATTTTGGCTTTTACAACGGCTTCCTCGAATTCGCGTTTGATTATTACCCGCGATTGCATTATTACTCGAAAAGGGGAAATTCAAATTTATGAAAAAATTAAAGCTGGTTATTTAAAGGCTATAGTTTTACATTTCGCAGGTTTGGAAATCGGATTTGGTATTGAGATATTATTCAACCATGGTACTCGTATTTTACTAAAGTAGGATTGAAATAAGATGCCTTCTCGTATTAATTACATATTTTTGCATGGTGGAAGGGCATTTTGACACTCTGGCGATCTTCTTATTTACAATAAGGTGAGATTGTGGTCAATCAAAGGCTTACCTATTAGGAATTAAAAATAAATAAATGTATAGTTTTTTTTTTTATTTTATTGCTGGTACCTAGTCTAGCCTTTGACCACTATCTCACCTGATAGTAAGTGACGATGTGATCGAAGATGTTGTTCAGGCTAACCTAGAATAACTAGCTTATTTGCGGCGGAACCCACCTTTTGGTATACAATAACGACTGCCATCCTAAGACAACAACCGGGATCGACGGCTTAAAGTGCCTTCCGAAGCAAGAAAAATAATACGTCAGCACAACTGGACCAGAAGCTGAAGTGTCTGTTAATAGTTTTGGCTCACATTTATGGCAAGTCGCAAACCTTATACTTGTGAAAACTTTAGGAGCCCAATTTTACTCTCAATGTGCAAGTTTTGTTCTTCGTTTATTACCATCACAAGCTTGACAAAATATCTTGTCGGATCCACGCATACGAACTTGTATAGCTGTTTATATTTGTAGAATGTTGTGCAACTTAATAGATAACAGGCTTGATTTATATTACCTGCTTGCTTAGATATATCGGATACCTAAAATAATTAAGCGTTATAAAATGTTTTCTTTTTATTTGTCAAAGGTTAGATTTTGACCACAACTTCTCTAGCCTAGAATTATAAGCTTTCAAATACAACTGCTGGAACACACCTAGACTTTTTACTTGAGGGTAATAGCTATCCAGGCGGGCATAAACAAAATGCGCTACCAACAAGCAGTGAAGGTCAATTTCGCAGGTATCGAACCATAGACCTGCTGTGCAGCAGTCTATTGACATTGTTACTGGGCTATTACTGATTCAAAATAAATATTTCTTGTATCCTTAGTGTACTGCAACGTTGGCAATACAATCTAGAATATTTCAATATTAAAATTTGAAATTGACCTTCATAAAAGCGGCATAGGCGCCTAAATTGAATAAATAATTTTGATTTTGAATTTGATTTTGACTTTGACTTTGTCTTTGACTTTGACTTTGACTTTGACTTTGACTTTGATTTTAACTTTTATTTTGATTTTGACTTTGACTTTGTATTTGACTTTGACTTTGACTTTGACCATGACTTTGACTTTGACTTTGACTTTGACTTTGACTTTGACTTTGACTTTGATTTTTACTTTTATTTTGATTTTGATTTTGACTTTGACTTTGTCTTTGACTTTGACTTCACTTTGACTTTGACTTTGACTTTGTTTTTAACTTTTATTTTGATTTTGACTTTGACTTTGTATTTGACTTTGACTTTGACTTTGACCATGACTTTGACTTTACTTTGACTTTGACTTTGACTTTGATTTTTACTTTTATTTTGATTACTTTGACTTTGTATTTGACTTTGACTTTGACTTTGACCATAACTTTGAATTTGACTTTGACTTTGACTTTGACTTCGACTTTGTTTTTGACTTTGTTTTTGACTTTGACTTTGTTTTTGACTTTGACTTTGACTTTGACTTTGACTTTGACTTTGACTTTGACTTTGACTTTGACTTTGACTTTGACTTTGACTTTGACTTTGACTTTGACTTTGACTTTGACTTTGACTTTGACTTTGACTTTGACTTTGACTTTGACTTTGACTTTGACTTGGACTTGGGGTATACTGCTGAACACAGACTCCCACATCAAAGGGGGATTTTTCATAATCCCCACGTGTGGCAGGCGTCTTGGACATTTTACTTGTACATGTTATCCCCTCGTGCGTCCTCGCATCTGTACAGGGTACGCAGTAGAAAGCACGCATCTGCTCAAGCTTTTCATCCCTCGACGCCCCGTGACGCTTTTCTTAAGTACTAAGACGTTTTCCAATACCTAAAATTAAAACCCTCATATCCCCATACCCCAATATATCACTTGCACCATACAAAAATAACATTTTCATCCATTTAGTTTGAGTAGACCAAATAGCGAAATATTTTTTTTTTTACAGATTTTCTGGTTTTATGATTTTAAATCGGGTTTATTTGATGCAATTTATATCATATCATAACTTCTTGGTACCAATGCAATCCTCATCATATAGGCTTTACGGGAAAAGAAATGAAAATAGACCTTTTCATGGAAAATTTCATAGAAAAAAAGGTTTGAAAACACGACGAAAATGACGCGAAACAGCAATTTTTTTTTTCTATTTCTTTTTTCCTAAACTATTTCACCTATAACTTTGTTTTTTCTTATATGAGTATTTACTATGGTTCTTTACCCATGAATTATTACAGATTGTTAGGACAAATATTTTAAAAGAAGTAACGAGATTAAAACAACGCGATTTTTTTTAAAGAATTTTGGTGGGAAATCTCTATGGAAGCGTATTTTTTTTTTTATACTATACCACCTACGACTTTGGTTCTTCTTTTGATATGATTAATCTATACACCTTTTTTTTTTTTCTTTTTTTTTTACTGAACTGGGTAGCACTTGACCACTATCTCACCTGATGTTAAGTGATGATGCGGTCGATGATGGAGCGCGCTTACCCAGAAGATACCTGTTCACTCGCGTTTTGAAGACCCCCATATTGTACTTAACCGGAAACACAGACTCAGGCAGGGCATTCCATTCCCTAGCGGTTCGTATAATGAACGAAGAAGCAAATCGCTTTGTTCGGGTAAATGGAATATCTACCATATAGCGGTGGCGCTTTGGAGTATCCCTGGATGTCCGGTTAAGGAATGGGGATGGCGGAATCAAATCATGTAGTTCTGTGGCACACTACCCGAAATGTATCCGATAAAAACCGATAAGCAAGCGACTTTGCGGCGATGCTCGAGACTTTGGAGTCTCTTGCTTACAAGTTCGTCGTCGTTAATGAGTCTCTTGGCTCTGCTTTAAATAGCTTCCAGTGTCTCCAGCTGGTATTTGGCAGAACCATCCCAAAGGTGAGAACAGTACTCCATACACGACCGGACTTGCGCTTGTTAAAGATTCAGCAACTGTCCCGGTGTGAAGTATTGTCTCACCTTCGCCAAAACACCAAGCTTTTTTGAGGCTAGCTGGGCTTTAGACTCAATATAGGAGCCGAAATTGAGAGTCGGTGTTAATGAGATGCCAAGAAGCTCGAGATGGTTACTTATCGGCACGGAAACATCCCTGAAAGTAGGCTGAAAAGCCAGCTGAAAAGGGCTCCGTTTGGCGGAGAAAAGACACGCCTGGGTTTTAGCTGCATTGAACTTAACCAGATTGGCATCGCCCCAATCGGAGACTGCCTTCAGAGAAAAGTTCAAGCGCTGAACCATCGCTTCCCTATGATACTGGATTTGTAATGCACTGGTTCGTGCGTTAGATGTATAACTCTCCACAACGGTGCTGTCGTCTGCGTACCCAAAAATACCGGGCTTAAGCAGATCATTAATATGCAGCAGAAAAAGCGACACCTGAATTATTTCAGATTTTTAGGTTTAGTAGTTAAAAAGTAGTCACGGGATTATTTATTACGTAAGTTTCCATCGGTGAGAAAAAAGCGATACAATATGCTGCGCAAACAGCGCGGCATAATGTATCGAGTGAAAGTTTTTTATGTTAATTTCACGATTTGAATAACTTCCCGTTACCATAGAGTGATGCGGTTTCTTGTGTGTTGTATAGCCAAGTATACTAGCTTACTAACAACGTTTGAATAATAACGATTAGATATATACAAGCTTCACTCTAGACCTTTTTTTCAGACTACCGAAATCTCGGACGGGACACACAGAGGGTAAAAAACAAAAAAATAAAAAAATACTTTTCAATCCTTATCCTTTTTATTTCTTTTAACATCGTTATTGACGGCTCAATAACATTGTTATTGAGCTATTGCTATTGAGCTATTGCTTTTATATATATTGCTATTGAGCTCAATATCATTGTTATTGAGCCGCGCCTGGAAAGCTAGTATATAAATATACGAGTATAGAACTAGCTTTCCGGACGCGGCTCCGCCCGCGCGTATGTCGGTTATCGCGCAAAAGCATTAACCTCTTTTGCGCTGTCGGATAAAAACCATCCTATGTTTTATCCGTGGTCTCAAACTACACTCGAGAGCAATGAATCCGGGTCACTTAAAGAATGTTAAAAATCTCGGAAACTAAAAATGATAGGTTAATGCAATAAATTGTATTTAATAGACAATGTAATACTCCTTAAATGAAAGTAAAAAAAATATGAGTCACCATACATTTTATTAACACAAAATTACATAAAGAAAAAAACTGCTGATCTCTCCTTAAAACAAAAATAGGAAACATGAAATTTTTGAACTTTATTACGATTTTCTTGAATTTTAATACTTCGTATTGCCTCCTCGTGCTTCCATTACTGCGTTTACGCGGTTTGGCATGCTGTACACCAAGTTCCTTATACGATTTTGGGGAATATTCTCCCATTCCTCTGTGAGAGCAATTTTGAGCTCACGAAGCGTGATTGGGGGAGGGTTTCGTTGTTTTACGCATCTGCCTAGCTCGTCCCAAGCATGCTCGATCGGGTTGATATCCGGGCTGCACGCTGGCCACTCCATACGAGTAATGTTCATCTCTTGAAGGTAGTCATTCACAATCCTACCTGTATGAGGTCGGGCATTGTCATGCATAAATATAGCATCCTCACCTAAATTGACCATAAATGGACCAACGTGATCATTGAGGATTTCTTCCACATATCTTACGCTAGTTAAAGAGCCGTTTTCTATGATCACCAGCTCTGTGCGACTTTCAGAAGAAATTCCGGCCCACACAAGTACAGACCCACCACCGTAGGCTACTTTTTCTTCGATGCATGCTTGCTTGAATCTTTCCCCTGGTCTTCGATACACTCTGTGTCTTCCATCGTGCTTGTAGAGCATAAATTTTGATTCGTCGGAGAACATAACTTTTGACCAATCTTCAATACTCCAATTTACGTGGCTCTGGGCATATCTTAGTCTCGAAATACGATGCCCACGCTCCAGTTTAGGGCCGTTTGCAGGTCTAAGGGGTTTTAAGTTAGATTCAGCAAGCCGACGTCTTACTGTCCATGCACTTGGGTTACTTCCTCCGAGGCGTCGAAACTGATTGGTGAGTTCAGTTCCTGTGAGAAAGCGATTTCGAAGCATGGTGTTCACCAAGTATCGGTCTTCTCGTGCTGTGGTACACCTGGTTCTGCCCGTTCCTGGTCTGCGTAGGTTAGAACCAGTTTCTTCGTAACGTCGGAGAACTCTTTGTACTGTTGACAGCGACACACCGACAGTCCTGGCTGTATCGCGCTGACTCCGGCCGGTTTCCAGCATTGTAAGTATTCTGGTGCATTCTTCAGGCGTATGCGACATAATTTCAGCTTGAATAATGAATATAGAGCACTATCAACATGGTTTATGTACCCACATAAATGACAGATTACAAACAAAAGCAAAACCAAATGCTGTAATTTCGTAGTTCCATCTTCGAAAGTGGCCCTTTTTCAAATTTGATTTTTTTATGATATAACTTTACAATAACTAAGAAGTTTTAATACCTTCATTTAAGGAGTATTACATTGTCTATTAAATACAATTTATTGCATTAACCTAGCATTTTTAGTTTCCGAGATTTTTAGGATTCAAGTATGTGTTCTAAAAGGTCAAAAATAAATATGAAATTACTTCTTCATTGTATTATTATTTATATCAAGTCTCTTGAAATCGAAAATGATATGTTTAACTCAGGGACCACTTACACAATACTATAGAACCAGCTGGGTCAAGCTTTTACGGAATTTTTCTGACCAGTTTCACTCAATTTGTAAGCTTTTGTCTGGTGCTAGCGATTGCACAAAGCACATGATTGCACAAAGCGTCGAGCACTGGCCGCGGCGTCAACTTGGGTTTTAATATTAATACTTACATAATAGAAAAAATAACTCGCAATAGTAATGTCGTCGCATATGTTATTATTTGTTACATGCAATAAGCCAATGCAGTACAGTTTTTTGACATATTTTTTGTAACATGTTCCTATCGAATACTACAGAAACACATTAGTTAATACCAACGCTAAAAAGAACAATAAAGCTAGTACATATTGTTTTGAAATTTACACTCTTACTTTTTCAAGATGTGCATTAGTAGTTATATATACAGTCTAGCAGTGCTACCATGTCAAAAGGCTTTTCCGATACTGGGTTCTTATTTTATACATATAAGAAGTCCGATGCAGTGTTACTGCGAGGTACCAACACACGTCTCATTTACTTCCTGTATTTATACCTGTCTAAACTCGTCTAAATGTATTTTACACCTCTATTTCAGTCGTCAAATAATGCAAAAGTTTGACTGGAGAACCGAAGCAGTATCAATTCACAAATATTTTCAACCCCAACTGTCTCCGTCGGGCACAGTGGAGCAATAATTTGATTACTGAGCCGGGTACACACTAGGACGTCACTAGTAATCTGTACCCTTGTTCCGACCGGTTGCTACCTAAATAAAATTTGCAAGCTTTCAGCGCTACACTTCTAGTGAGGCGAGGGTTTTTAGTGATTGCCGCCAATCAAAGGGCGCTTGATGTCCACTCTTGAAGTCGGACGTTGAGCTAAAGTGGCACAATGCAACCCTTTGTGTTTGTATAATGTCCTTTGTGATGGATGCTTTTTATTAAAAGTTAGTTTTTATAAAAGGTGTTGTAAAGCCCAGTGGTAATAGCTATCAGGTCAAACTCAAGATCGCGTTTGAGCTTCACTGCGTCGTCGAGTCATTATGAAAATGCAATCTGGCTAGTTACCATCTTCAAGTAAGTAGAAAATCTGCTGCCAAGGACCTAGTGGTGTTCCAGCAGCTCTCTTTGAGAATGTTTATGCCTGTTTACTGTTCTTGACGACACCATCACACACCACCAGGTAACATGGTGCTCAAACACTTAATTAACATTTAAAAAACAACTTCACAGACCTCAAATTATTGCCACTGTAAGATACCTGAAAACTTTTTACATTTTGCAACAGTTTAAAACGATTTTAAAATGTGTTGTGTATTTCTTATTTATTTTTTATCTGAGGGGAAGTGTTTTGTTGATCCGGCGGTTTCTATTTTGACGTAAACAGGCTCTGAGCTGTGACCCTGAAGGCTTGAAGTGCTTCCCTGAGTCTCTTTCCAACTTTTTTTTCATTACAATATTTTTTCTTTAACAACAATTATTATTTATAAAAACAAAACAGTTTAAACTTGCTTGTGTGAAGCCAACTTAAAATTAGGAGCTCTCCGGGAGATTAAAACAGATACACGAAGTAAAATATTTCAAAAATTCAAAATTGCGACTAATATTGGAAGTGTCAGAGCCTGTGAATTAATGATGATCCTCTTTCAGTATTCCTATTATCAATGTAAGTGGCATGCCACATGATGGCAACCATCACTGTTCCTCCAAATCGCCTTAACAAACTGATTATCTAAAGTATATCTATTAACTAGCACATTTCCAAGGTGATATGGCATCAGACCAGGGACCGGAAACAAAGCCGAAGCCTACACGATTTACAATTTTATGTCTGTGTGTTTTTTGAAAAGGCATAATATCTACCACACATGAGTAATGAAAGAAAATAATTCTGAGACTGATTACATCCCGCTTCACACCGGTTAACTAAAGACTATTCGATGGGTGGTCATTTGAACCGCAAGAGTAAGTATTTGTAGTTTCATTACAAAATCACATATATTTTTGCTGCGTTATGTTTTTTGAGCTGTGTTATGTCCATTACGCAAATTTTAATCATCTCATGAGTCGTCGTGATATCTGGAGCTCAGTATTCGGTTAAGGACAGATCCTAAGTATTGGCTTAAGTTGTGAGATTTTAACCATATCAGAGAAAACTTGGTATTGATAGTAGGGTCACAGAATAAAAAAGGAACAGAAGGATGAAACTGCAAAGCCATTCTAATAAATAAACGACTCTTAACTTTTAATAAACGACTCTAGTTTCATAGCAATAAGATGCACTTCACCTTGCGGAGTACCTAATATTTATATTGAGCTCTGGCAGCTCTCTTTCTATCTCATAGCTACGAATAGTTCTGATCTTTTAACGCGTCACGCACCGTAGAATAATGGCGTCCTGATGGAAACGCCGATGTATATGTAGCTTTGTACCTTAAGTGAGGAGTGAGCCAGGCCTGGTAGGGTCAAAAAAGTTGAAGGGTAATAATAAAGGAGAGTCCATGTCATCATGAGATATGAAAAACATACGACTAATTAAGCAGTGTAAGATGGCAATTCTTATGGCTTCCGTCAACCTTCTAGTATTTTCATCTTTGTTGCTTCATATTACTCTCACAGAAATATATGGGAGGCTGCAAAACAAGCCCAGCACCCCATAGGGGGTACTTATTACCAAAATAATGTTATTTATAAATATGAAGAAACCTACAGTAGGAAAGGCCAAACATGATAGGACGTAAGATGACAAGTAGTAGAACATAATATTAAACGGAGAATAAAATAAGGCATGTTGTGTTTACTTCATTTAGAGAGGGCTAAGGACAAAGAGCAGATACCTTATGAAACTGATATGTAAATGTTATGTATTTTATTATTTATACTGATCAAGTCCTTATTGTGACGACGAACGTGCTATCTAGCGTCGATCTATATATTCGTATAAATGACTACATGTATTCATTGAGAATAAAATTTCATTAAAGCTAAAACTAAATCAACCACCACTTTTGAAAGTTCTCAATAAGCAGGCAACTATTTGGAAGCTCTCATGGACGTGTAAGCTGAGCTTTAAATACTAAAGAACCACTTATATCAATGCTCGGAATAACTGCATCGACAACTTTCAAATAGTTTGCTATTCCGATGAAATATAAGAGCTATTTTAGATGATTTTCCGAAGGTTGAAGAGCTTTTGTAATAGAGTTATCTGCAGCGCAAGTACCGAACTTACCGATCGCTAAATTTGACGTTACAATCGTCTAAATTCGATAAAATGGTTGCGTTTTATCGAATTTAGACGATTATAACGTCAAATTTACAAATCTGAAGTTTGGACGCTATGACAAAGCAAATTTTGACTGTTTTATTTTTGGCAGTCTTGCGTAATTTTTGATGTGAATTGATTTTTTCTTATATGAGTCTATAACTAATCTGAAAGACAATCACATTTCACAGTCATCCGCTTCATCACTTTCCTTCAGGTGAGACTGCAGTCAATTGCTTGCTTATCTAATATAAAACATGGTTAAAAAGAGATTTCTTTTTTTCAAAAAAATGGAACCAACTTCTTTATCAGAAAAGGATGAAAATACTTGTGGAAGTTGGATTATTCTAATGTGAGATCGATGTTTTAAATCAGCATGCTACCTACTTCCACATGTTATTTATACTTTTCAGTGTTGTAAATTGGTTCCGTCGTATTTATCTACACATAATGTATTTTTACGCCAAACTTTGATATATTATGGGCTCTTTTGCTTCGCAGTGGAGAAGTAAATCGATGATTCTGTTAATATTTGTTAAAGTCGTCGAATAAAACAAATTACATATTTATGTATCTTTTAGGGCTTTGACGCTTACTTTTGCGAAAATCGACGATAATTATGTGCTCGGTTAGACGCGTTAGACGTACATTTTCAATAAGGCCCAAAAAGGTTTCTTAAACGGTTCGAAAATGTTTTAAAATGTATACGTAATACAGTGTATCTACTAAGTTTATTTCTAATTAATTTATATTCTAAAAAGTTGAAAATCGGTCTACTTTGGACGAACTCAAATTACTGGATATATGAGAGTGAGTAAAATGCAATAGTCGAAAGTGGTAAATTTTTCGTAATTTTACCGAAGCGCGTGTACTATAGCAAAATGTGGCGTAAAATTAAAATTATCTTTACTATATTCTATAGTAAGTACAAAGGTTAGTAAATTGTTTATTAATCTGAACTATTAAAAGACCTTTTTTGTTGTGTACCAATAAATAAATTTATTTTACTTTAAAATTAAATATATTCTTGTATATACGAGTTATAATACTGAAAATATTAAGAGTTTTTAACGCAACGATGGTTTGGATTTGATACCAGAATTAATTCACTGTTTTTTTTTAAATATATTTCTAAAGAAATATATCTTAAATAATGATTTTATCAAGTGTCAGACTGAAGAGAAAGTGAAATCATTGTGAAACGGGAAAACGTATTATGTAAAACAATCTGTTTGAGTTTGTTATTTCTGCCCATTCATGTCAACAAGCACAGTGATTATAAACTCGGGTGTAAGTAATAATTGATTGCAAACTCGAAATATAAGCGCGCTTTCTTTCATAGTTTTCGTTTAATCTGAATTTATAAGAATATTATTTACGCAAGCAACGGTATTGCTTTTACAAATTACTATAATTGTATTTATGTAACACATTCAAGAACTACTTCTACTTTTCTTGGTAAATTTATGTACAAGACTTTGAAAAGTAATTTCTTCGGTAGTAGAAAACAGATAATTGTGTTGTTTCAACGGCTGCAGAACAGTAAATAAAGTGAAGTAGTCAGTTGGTTCGAAGAAACCATTCCCAACTCTTGATTACTTTTTCTTTTAGAGCTGCACCTTTGATTATGACAAGTTAAAGTTGCACACACTCAACCAATATAACAACAACTCAAATTAACGTGCTGGAATGAATGATTTTTTAAGAAGAGCCGCTATTTGCATGACTGGGCAAATAGCGGTTCTTATACTAGCAAACAGAGAAAATATATACTGCCCATTGGCTATATCAATCGTTTTAAATTTTACTCAATGTACCTGCTGCAAGTGTATAATAGATATATATATATTCAAAATAGTCATTAATTATCTCAGATAAATTATTTTGTCGGAGTTAACAAAATGACGCTGACACTACCGCTCGTATTTTAAGATTTGCTGGTGACACAAGTCAAGCTCAAGTTTTTTTTTATGTCTGATTGGTTAGCTTTTGACCACTATCTCACCTGATGGTAAGTGATGATGTGGTCGAAGATGTTGTTAAGGCTAACCTAGAATTACTGGCTCTCACGGACAGCTGCCGGAATACACCGTTAGGTGCTTGGCGACAGATTTTCTACTTGAGGTTGGTAGCTAGCCAGGCGGGCATTCGCAAAATGCCCTACCACCATGACGGCCATCCTAAGACAACAACCGGGACCGACGGCTTAACGTGCCCTCCGAAGCACGGAAGCGCTCAGTAGTAATGTCACCAGCGGTCACCCATCCAAGTCATGACCGAGGCGGACGTTGCTTAACTTTGCTGATCATTTCAGAATGGCTAAGCAAACTTCGCTACGAGCTCTTCAAATGATACTCCGTAAATTACCTTTTGAGTGCACTTGGAACACAGAACGTTTCTTTAAGTATGCAGCATTCTTAACTTGTGCTACCTCACGCGATCTTCCTCGCACTGCATCCGTCTGGAAGGAGGAGACGCTGAACCGGATATTCCGGTGGTCGGAGAGCGTTTCCTCGTTGACCAACACCTGCCAGTCGCGAATACGGCAGGCGAGGTTTGGGTTGGCAAACGTCAAATCGACAATCGAGCCACCCCATTGATGAACACAAGTGTTTTCCGTCCCGCGGTTTATCACGCAGAGGCCAACCTCAGCTAACCACTCTAACAGGGTAACACCCCGCGGGTTTGTCGTTGGGCAATCCCATGCTGGAGATTTTGCATTGAACATTTTAGCCCTGTTTTTCGACATCCACACATCGCTCCACAGTTTCCTCCAGAGTCTACCTCGTGGTTGGTGGGGAAAAGAGTAGTAAATAATTATTATTAATATTGAAAAATTACTAATTAAAAGAATTATAATAACAAAACAAAAATAACTGATGACACATTATTAGTACCCACGTCTATTATAATGTATAGTTAAGAATACTGATAAATAGTACTCACTTAGGAGCGCTGTAAAACCTTAGCTATTGACTTAATGAAAAAATGTTGCCTATAAAAGTTGTTGTTCCTTAAAAAACGATCTACAAAAATGATCTGACATCTGACAACTTTTTTCTCGAATTTCTGAACATTTTCCCTTATAACTTTTCTATTTATAGTTCTAGGACAAAAAGTTACTGGAGCAAAGTTATAGAAAATTTAATTTGCAACAAAAACTGTACGCAATTTTTTTTATTTGATAAATAGTTTAAGAGATATATCGTAACAACCGTTTCAACCCCTATTTTCAAGATGGCGGCCGTGGGACAAGGGTGGCGACCCCACAAACTTGATTTTAGCTTTACACTTACCCCCCCTACACATAAAAAAATAAAATTGCGTCCTCTAAGAAACGCAACCCCAAATGTAACTTTTCAATGGACTTTATGCAATATGTAGTGAACAAGATCCAGCTAAAAAGGATATGAAGAAACATTCTGCCAAGATAGACAGGCGCTTCAAAACTGAAATGGGCTAAATTGTAGATAAACTAAAACAAGGGTATGGTAACGATATACCGCCGGCAGAATTTTCAGGAACCCTCAGCTAAGCTAAGATGTTACAAAATCGATCAACTAAGTCAAGCAACGTCCGCCACGGTAAGGAGTTGGATGGGTGGCCGCTAGTGAGATTACTACTGAGCGCTTCCGTGCTCCGGAGTGCATGTTAAGCCGTCGGTCCCGGTTGTTGTCTTATGATTGCAGTCGTTAGAAAAGGTGGTAGGGCATTTTGCGAATGCCCGCCTGGCTAGCTACCACCCTCTAGTAGAAAATCTATTGGCAAGCACCTAACAGTGTGTTCCGGCAGCTGTCCTTGAGAGTCAGTTTCTAGGTTAGCCTAAACAACATCTTCAACCACATCATCACTTACTATCAGGTGAGATAGTGGTCAAAGGTTAACCTATCAGGAATAATAAAAAGATGAAATTTAATTAAAATTTAGGCACCATTCGCGCCCCGGCCCCGGCCATCCGAGCTCCGGCTTCGTGTTAAGATATTCACAATATTATTTCAATCTTTGTCACAAAAACTACATTTTGGTTTAAAAGTGTTTTATCCGTGTTAATACCTTTTTTCTACAGTGCTCATAATTCTTGAGTACAGTGTATAAGTAACGGAATCGGCTCTGCTGCCACTCGGACAGCTTTCTAACAAGCTTAGACTACTAGGTACGTTGTTTCTTTATTTTATGGCCGTGCGGACAAACTCTTTTAAATCCATGTTTTTTTCTACTAATATTGATATTTTTATCCAGTGCCACAAATTTATCAATTATAATTGACCGGGCGAGCACGCAACGCGATCGAAGCTTCTCTACTTCAGCTTACACAAAAATGCTTTCGTATGTCCGGTTGTTCTCCGCTTTAGGTCGCATTTCTCAACCGACTCTCGTGACATTTTGTGTGACAGGTTTGATTATATTCATAGTTTTTTTTATCGATTCATTTTTTAGAATATTTTACAAATAATGGCGATATGAGGCTTAAATACTTAAAAAAATCGTATATCTGCCATATAAAAAAAAATAACAAAAATGTTATATAACTTATTTGTTACACTTATCAATGAGAATCTTTTTTCAGAACTTATTCATCCGACAAACTTACAGAGACCGAGGTGGAAAATAAGTAAAAAACGCTGATTTTCTGTGTCATATCAAAAAATCAAAAGCGAATATATTTATATATTGGATTATTGCTCACTATAAAAATATAATTTAAAAAAAAATACCAAGGTAAATAAGTACCTAAATATCATACGCTCCTAAAATATGACTTGCTCAGTCTACGCTCTTGGTCGTTAATCGTAATAAATAGGATCAGAGCGAGGGCAGAGAGTGTCGATGATAGACGGTGTCAGTCTCTTATCAATGTAAAAACGCAAATTACCTATGTCATATATAAAAAAATTCATTTTAACTGATTTCCAACCATTGTAATATTTTATTGAAAGGGATTTTGACATATTTAGTTGACATAAGTTTCAAGAACCTATCTTTTATTTCTGAGTTATTAAATACATGATACTAATAACAAATATTTTAAAATAAGCTCATAACAAATATCTCTACATTTTTTGATAGTGCGTTCGAAAACTCAAGACCTCCTGAGGATGCTTCGTGTTGAAGCGTAATGCATCGAAAATTGTTCCGGTTTGGATGCGTGGCCTCTATGACGTCATTGTTATTGAATATAGATTTCCGCAAAGTAATGTCTGAATCAATTTAAACAAGATAACAATGTTATATTTACATACGCTTTTAGATACCTAGGTGTTTTAAATACCTAAATTCTACAGCATAGGTCTAAATTTTCTTTTTTTGGCAAAGCTTAATAAATAATTTACTAAACAGCTGCGGAAACTTTGTTGAATTTTGTAGGATTACAAAGTTACAAACACTATATATCCAATGAAAAAAATAAAAAATAAATCAGAGCATGTTGTATCAATAAATATCGCTAGATGGCGTTGAATGGCCTTAAAACACGCAAACGTTTTCATCCGTGCTATACACGACTATTGCCGACTTGCTTCGGAACTCCATTGAAATTTTCTATTCCAGAGTTACAGAGTTTTTTGATTAGGCATCGCTTACCATGCCTTTATTTATAATTATAGTTAGCGCAGTTGTACTCAGGATTCTGATAATCTTATAAATATTTTGATATGAAAAATAACTCCAAGTACAAGTGCCTCAAAATTCCACCAAATGAATACCAACTTCGATTTGCTAAAGTTTTCGTGTTGAAATGAAACTATTCATGTTGATGGCTGGCTTCTGAAAACCCTACGTGTTGAAGAATTCCTACATTATACGAAAGTGGCAGCGGGTTAGCGCCTACTTAATTTGGCTGCATATAAAAAGCTACCATTGGCTTCGGAAACATTCGATACATACCTACTCGGGTACACTCGGGTGTCATCGAGTCGTTACTTGCTTACCATAAGTTTCAAATTCAAATATGTTTATTTGTAGAATGTAGTGTAACAAGATGGTAAAATTAACAAAATCATTCTGATATATTTTTATTACCTTTTAAGAATGCACAGTTTTAAAGTTCCGTGATAATTAGTGCTAGTTACATAACTAAATGAAATGAAATGAATATAATTCACGAAAAGTAGGGTATTACATTGGTCTGAGGTATTCTATATTAAGATCACATATTTTGCCGTTAGACGGCATATGAATTTAGTGGCATTAATAAAATAATAATGTTGAATATAAAAATCTAAAATTGAATGAATACAATTTAAAAAATATCAATTTTCAGATTAATCCTGACTTGTGACGAAATGCAACTGTTATAGGCAGAGGTATGCTTAACATCAGGTGGGCCTCGAACTTGTTCCGTCACAATATCATTAAAAAAAATATTTTTATTATATATTTAAGGGACCATACGAAATATACTTTGACTCATAAGTCATATAGTTAGGTACTTATGTAATTTATTTTTCATCCCTCCATCTCGGAAAGATTATTTTTGCTTTTCGATATCTGAGTGCAAAAGCCGTTTATATCCGCTAGAGGATAGAGTAAATTGAATTTAGAACATCGTGTGCACTACATTTGTGAATTCAAAATATCATTAAACGTTACCTTTTTACTTCTATCTCCCTAACCCGTGGGGTGCCGGGCTCGAATGTAATCCTCGCCTTGCCTGTGGGTGTCGTAAAAGACGACTAAAGGTAAAATACCGGAAGGTGGGCAGCAGCGCCTACTGAGGAACTATTATCTTATACTGTACAATATTTTTACCTCCATGGTGCCGAATTTATCATACAACCTATTTAATTTGTTAAAAACACAGACTTCAGAACTTCTTGGAGTACTTATTTATTAATTTGCTTTCCGTGCGTCATTTTCTTTTCTAGTCATATTGTGAAATTCTTAGGTTAAAAGCAAGAAACTTGAAAACAAATTAAAAACCTAAAATGAGTGATTCTAGTGACGAGGAAGTTTATTTGACGACAACAGAATTGACTGAAACTCCTAATAATGCGTAAATGAGCTTTCTCCCTCAACAATCACATGAGAAGTATTTGAAACAGTACGGTATGCTTAGCACGAGGCGACTAGCTAAAGGAACAAAGTTTTTCAGTAACGTTTTGCTGGCATATTTTATTGAATTATCCGAGACCAAGAAACCAAGCACTCTATGGAGTACATATTGAATGCTAAAATCAACAATAAAGAGGAAAAAAGACAAATAATTAAAAATAT
Source organism: Plagodis dolabraria (assembly GCA_963854805.1). Taxonomy (NCBI): domain Eukaryota; kingdom Metazoa; phylum Arthropoda; class Insecta; order Lepidoptera; family Geometridae; genus Plagodis; species Plagodis dolabraria. Next base: position 5,530,061 of record OY978440.1, read on the forward strand.
AAAAAACACGCCTGCTGTACCCAAAAGTTAACTAAAAAATTACAAACAAGTTATATGATTTAAATGTTTGAATGGCCAAGTGGTAGGTATATTATATTTACTGTGCAATGAAAACACTATTGTGCCCAAAAATGGAAAACTCATAATCAATCTTTTCATTGCAGTCGGGGGACGGTTCCTTGGAAAAGTTCTTTACAGGTAACCCCCGGTGTAACTTTTGTCTACAAGAAGCAAGCGTGGAAACGTATAAAACAATTTTTGTTGTTGTTAGTGAACGAATGGATATTGAATACTAATATTATATATTTTTTCATGTACTAAGCAAGCTCTAGATGGTGATAGGTTTAAAATTTTCAAGAAAAAACTTTTTTTCCCGATTATTTCATGAACCTTGGCTCTCTCTTTAAGTTTTTTTTTAAATGTTTACTAACCTATGTCACCCGGAATAACTCAACGCTTCTAATGATATCACATACATCAAAATCGGTTAAGCCGTTACGAAGTTATGGTGGAATAAGGAACTCACAAACATACATACAAAGATGAACCCTGAAAACATAAGTATCCTTTTTATGGGCAGTCGTGTAAAAAGAGATACATATCGACATCTATCCTAAATTAGTAATAGAACTAAAAACCCCATATTTATACCAATAGAGTAATTTATTAATTAGCCATAGGTTTCAAACTAAATAAAATAGGCAGTGCTTCATCACACAAAGCGTTTCTAATTTTTCACCAGCGTCAATGCTTTCAAAAAGGTTATCAGCTGCAAAAAAGTTAAAGGTAAGCTGTCATTGTCCGGCGTTTGACAAAATCCTGATGCATGTTTTAACGAACACTTTTATGGAGCATAAAAGACCTCTTGACAAGGTTGACAGGAGTGAAATTGGACGGCAGTTCTCGGTAGAGATTTTGAACTTCATTTTTCGACACCCGTTTCGTTAGCGTGTTTCAGTACATTATAGGTACCTAGGTGAATACATGTAATCTTCCGAGAGGACTATTACCACGGTAATATTATCTATACAGTATTTCAACTTGAGTATTTAAACGGACGAAACGCGAGTTATACCTACGCGCCTCGATCTCGGCCTGCGCTCGGCACGCTGACAGTCTCGAGTGTCGCGACTGTGCCGCAGAGACGAACGAATGGTTTGTTGTATTTTTACAATAACCGCACGAAGTTTTCACCAAAAATAAGTTCAAATGCATATTTACGTATTAAATATGACGAGTAAGATGTATTGTGCTGTTTTTGGTTACATGAATTCGGCAAAAACGCATCCAGAGATATTTTTTTTTTAGATTACGTGGAAACTGGATAATACTATAAAATAATTTTACTTACTAGTAAGTAAAATTAAAATTAATAAAATAAAATAAAAATTATTTTATAGTCTACATACTTATAGTTGACGGTACATAATGCGTGTCTTTTAATGGCCAAGTATTTCCTTTTATCCACGGACAAAATGTCTCAATTAATAAAAAAAAGAGAATAGAGTAAAGGAAAGTGATACGAGTGAAATAGGTAGTTATATTAAAATGCAGATTTTTAATACTTAAAAATTATATAATAAAGCATTTTGTACGTCTCACTAATATTTTTCGGCCGCAAATTTTTTATTCAAACATAAACATGGTTTTTTGATTAAATCTACCTACTAGTCAAAAACAACACGCATTTTTAGTGAACACTTCCTGTTAAATTCACAAGGTTTGTGAATATGTGTATACATAAAGTAAGTATATTTACAATCACAAAACCAAATGGAAACACAAAGTAGGCAAATGTAATTAAAATGCTGGAGGCGGGCAGCCCTATCGCATGTTTACGTATAGCGCGGCTGTAGGTAGTTATTTCTAGGACAGAGCCGAGGTAAAAATACTGTATAGATAATATTAACGTAATATTTATTTAAAGTTTTAAATCAGTGCATGTACTTGTACGAGTGTGCGAGCACCGTGTGAGCGCAAAGCGTGAGCGAAACGTCTTCGTTTCAACTGGGGCAAAAATACTTTCGTGTTTCTGTCCAGATTTTTGTTTACCGATACCTGTCGCATTACGTTACCGAATGCCGTTGAATTTTGTTAGCCAGTTATACATTAGAAATGTTTTTTTTTGATTGATTATTTGCATATTTTAAAAACGGTTGAGATATGGAGATTGAAAGTTTAAAATTTTTATAATATTTTAGTCATAAGGTCTTCAAGTCACAGAGTTTCTAGTAAAATCGATTAGTATATTTCTGTCAAATAAAACCTTTTAACTATGAGCCGTTGTTGAATTTGTAACCTTACGCAAAATCATAATTTAACGCTTCGATAGTCAACATTGACGAGAGTAATTCTACTTATAGAGACGTTACACTCACTAAATTAGCGTTTAATACTTAATTATTTCTAAGATAGCGCTTAAGAAAGATTTCCTTTTGTATATATATTTGTGAGGTAAAAAGTGTTTTCAACACCCTTGCTCGTAAAGTGAGTTTTATTAGATCGTTTTTAGGGCCATAAACCGAACTATAACACCCTGTTGCATAATAATATTATACACTAGTGCGTAATAGAATTATCTCTACAAAGTTAAGTTAGTACCTAAATGCAAATTATATGCTAGTAAACAGAGCATTTTCAATTTAACTGGGTAATTTATTCCTACAAAGTTAAGTTAGTACCTAACTGAAAATTAATGAGAATGAAAATATTATTATTATAAATTTATGACTATCAAATTATTTATAATTCGCAAGAATTTGTAATAAATTATTTGCATTTTAACACAAAAATTATAGTTTTGAAGTAGATTGTAAGGCTAAGTATATGTAATCAAACAACATACAATTTCCACGCGCAAAAAAAAACTTGATTGCTATTTTTCATAATTTTCGTATGTTGTTTGTACCGTATTTGTGCAATATATTTTTTTTCCTCTCAAGGTTGTTGATAAAGTGCTTATGAAACTTGTGAGCAACTTGCTCATTATACACTCGGCTGATTTACGGCCTCGCCTGCGGCTCGGGCTGCAACCCACGACCTCATGTATAATGAGCAACTTAGCTCACTTGTGTCATGATATACTGTTCGGTAAACTATGCAATCGGGCTGAATCCTATCTCTAGGCGTATAATGTTTGTATTCGCGAGGATGCGAATCCTGTTGTTATTGTATTTCCGAGGCAGCGCTATCATCCACTGCAGGTAGGCTAATTTTAATTCGCTTCCCAGTTCGTTTCGAGAGCTCCTCTGGACTGCGCATGCGGTTGTGCGCATGGGTGATTTTGTAAGTGTTTGCTTTAGGTTGTGCGTGGTATTTTGTGGGGGAACAGTGTCAAGTTGTTTGTGTGGTCGCAGCGACCTAGTTAAACTATTTGACATTAGTTCTGACGCCGGGCGTCCAGGATTGAACATATATAAGTATTATAAATATCAGTGAATTAGCGGGTGACGAAGAAGGACCCTAATCTGTCTGTGGGCTACCAGCGACGTCGATATCTGGACCGAGAGAAGTGTATGCCAATAGAATCCCTGGATTTATTTAACTGCAGTCACAATAAGTTTTTAGGTGTTTTGGCAAAAAAAATCCCTTCGGCGGAACGATCAGTGAGCCGAATATGCCACGACGTACGTGGTAAAGTGTGGGGCTACATGGATTCCAGAGAACCTTCCCTTCCCATACATATACAAATATATTGTTGCAAGTTATTTCCATATAGCTTCATGTTCAAGCATTGGATGGAATCAGCGCGGCTATTTGGTGTACCTACACTAATATGATCGTGCTTATGTTGGCACTAACTGCCTTTAGCCAACAGGTTGATTTTTAGGTCGATATTATCTACAGTATCTAAAGGTTAAAGAATCAGGTCTGCAAAATTGGATGATGAATATTGAAAAATACGTTTAGCATTAAATTGATACCTATTTGGCTCAACGTAATAATTTGCCGTGACCACTATCACTGCAGTGTTTGAAACGTCGGGACAAAAGTATTGATAAATATACGCGATTTAAGCGGTTTAAAATTGTTTAGTAATAATCGCAAAAACCTAAGTCAACATTTTGTAAAATTGTATTTTAACGTCAATCATGAATCATCGGAAAAAGCAAGAAAAAATATAATGAATGTTCATTAACGAATTGATTATTTCTTATAATATTCTTCCTGAGCTTTTTTACTCGAATAAATCAATTTTGAAAACAACTGCGCCAATTGTTTATCAAACAAGTTTTTCATACCCTTCGACAGCCTCTTCCTTTAATGAAAATCCTAGACCGCGTTGAATGGATTCTTAATTTATCGAAACAGAAGTCCCAAAGTACCAAGATACCTAATAAGTTCTAAGGTTTTCATCTTGAAAAAATCGTTTTGTGTGTGTAATGACCAAGTGAAAACTATTTTTAACCAGCAGATTTTGAAAAGTTACACTGCAAACTTCAGTTCATATTGAAATTCAGGAATATATTCAGTTTACGCCCAAACAATTTTAATTAAAATGTAACGTGCAACAGGCAGCGACCGTGTCAATGCAAAGTCCACTTTCATGAATTTTCAGTGGGGCTATTGGAAAACACTGTTAATGACTGCCGCGTATAGGATTGATACATGCTGCTTTACTATACTCAGAACACGACCATGTGAGAAAACAAAGTATTGAGTTATGAGCAAAAACGTTTGAACTGAAATTTAGGAATAGCGAAAGACTTCCACAAGCATATAACACAGGTGAAAATGTTGCTAAAATCAAAACTCCTATGCAGCATATATTAATTACCTATAAGGTTTTAACATAGCTTATATGTATAAACCTAATTAGTAGATACGTACCTGACCTAGTAAGTAAGTAGGTACGTAATGTTCTATTCATTAGGCATAATTGTACGTAATGTTCTCATATTGATTAATTTCATGTCGACGTCCACAACCTTGCGATTTTCACGGCATTTTCTACCTCACACTGCCACAATATAGAACCAGCTGCCTGGTGAATTTCCAAACAGATACGACTTAGGAGCCTTCAAGAAGAGAGCATATTCCCTCCTTAAAGCCGGCAACTCATCCTTGAGACGTCTGGTGTTGTGGATGTTCATGGCCAACGGTGATCACTGACCACCAGGTCTACCCCCGGGTCACTACATACCACCAGGTGAGCCGACTGCTCGTTTTCCTTCCTATCACATTAAAAAACTTTTTGAGTAAGGAAATATAAAAAAGGTTTTACTTTATTTTGGAGGTAAAAAAAATAAGGTCGGAATGTGGGTTTTGGTTTTAATAGGGTATGATTTAAAAAATATGGAGACTACAAAATAAAGAAATTAACAATATGGGAAACTGAATTGAAAAAAAAATACTTTACTACAGTATAAGGTCCTAAGGATATACACCGTATCGCGTCACTCTTAATGTTAAATCTAAATAAATCAACGCACCCTGACACACGATTTATAGATAATATATGCCACAGCGTGCGGACGGGTGTGCAGACTAAGTATAAGTCGCGTTTGGTACCGCCCTATCATGTTAAGCTACTTGACTGACTTTTATATACTAAGCATAACTGTTAAGTACCTTAACACTGCAGTTAAAAACCTAAGAAGTGAGTTATATCAAATAAAAACATTATCATTACCACATAAAAAGCCGGAACACTTCAATCATTGAACAAAGGGCCCTAAACAACCCATGCTCTAATGAGGTTTGTCATAAGTCTCATCTTGTGATCAGTATCATATTATACTACAGTAAATACAGTACGTCTTAGTTCATTTTGCCCAATTGATTGATTCGTCATTTATACATTTTCTCAACCGTCTCGCCTACGCCTTCCTTTGCGTACTCATAGGTGGGTAGAAGATTGGGATACGTTAAGTGGGGCCTGCAATAACACCCACCCGCAACCTACAGGCATTTATTTATAGTTTACTGCTTTTAATGCGTTGTTAACCTGTTATTTTTTTTTTAAATTATGTACTATTTTAACGATAAATTAAGTAAATGTAAATGAAATATTGTATTATTAAGTACTTAACTGTGTGTGAAAAAATAGTTACTTAAGATAGCTAATATTTTTGCTTTAAATCTCGTACCATAGTCAGTATCTCCAGTAGAATCTTTCACTTGGCAGGCGTCTTGGGAATCGCAGTGTCAGATATCAGTTCCTTAGAGTGTGCTGCTGCTCACCTTCTCGTCTGTTAGTCGCCTCTTACGACACTCATGGGTAGTTATTAAGGGTACCCTCCCACGGACGAACTAGCAGCCCCCATATACAACTTTTCTATTATTATATAAGTGGTAAGAATAATTGTATAATGAGACATACGGCACGCTCATAAACTATAGTTAATTGAAAGAATTGGGTAAATACGTAAAAATTTATAAAATATACCACATTTAACATAATATGTATTTAATCAAAATAGTTTTCATTATTATCTTTACATTGCTGCCACCTATTTGGAAGGTAATTTATGCTTTTGCAATGATGAACCCTTGTGATCTAGATTCGACAATGTATGTGGAATCGTGTGAAAGCATAAAACTTACGCGTAGAAAATTAGCCAAATTACCAAAAAATGGTAGTCCGTTGGAACAAGGTCTGGCGAATACGGCGGTTGACGAATGGTTTCTAATTGCAGTTCCTGTAGAGTTAAAACGGTTTCTCGTGCTCATAGACCACCAAACAGTTCCCCTAATCTTTTTATTGGTAAGAACCTCATAGGTATCACGTAAAAAAAGTTTCGCTCATAAATCTCAAACCATGAAGATCAATTCGAAGTAACGAAGTAGTAATAGTTACTTCGAATTTAAGTATGACATTGGTCATACTTAAAGCACTATTTAAAAAAAAACTTTATATGAAATGAAATTTTGTAGTGGACGTAACATATCGATGCGTACATATGTTATTCGATACATTTACAGGAAACTGAGTTTACAACATGTTTCAGCCAGTGCGATGAGGTGTTGTCTGAAGCTTTAGGATCGTTTATCAAACTTATTGTAGCGAACTGTCGCTGAAAGTTAAAACCTTCAGGAACAGCTAGCTTTTTTACTTCTTTGACTCACTTTCTTCACTCTACTACTTTGAGTTTGAACTTAAAGTAGTATTTTTCAAATGTAAATACTTTCGACTTATGCCTTGCACTTGTATATTTATCTCGGTCTCACCATTTATATAAAATCTCCCTCCAACTATTACCCGTAAAGACGCTGTCAATAGTGAAAAAATTTTAGCATTTGAAATTTTGACACTATTTTTAATATAAATATTTATAATAATAAGTAAATATATATAATTTTGTCACTATCTATAATATTAATAATATTATATATAAAATTTCAGCATTTGAAATTTTGTCTCTATGGAACTGCGTAGGATTGAAAGAGAGGCAGTGATGGTGAAATTGCGATCAGTTTAGGTAAAATCCGAAAGTAGGCTTAAAACCAAAAACTAGTTACGTAAATTGAAAATATAACTTTTCCTGTCCCTCTTGATGAGGAGTTTCTTTTTTATTAATATATTTCCATACACATTCATACGTAAATAATCAAGATATTTACGTTACAAGGGAATTTAGAGTCAACTTTGAAGTTTTATTTTATCGAGAAACTTTTAAGGAAACGTGTTTAGGAATTTTTTTGGCCTTAGATAATGTGATCAAGATTAACATATAATTTTCTTACTTTTACAAACGAAATACATTTTGCTAAAAATGTGTTCAAGTAAAGGTAGGAAACAGTTGTCAGTGCCTTAACCATAGTGTGGGCGCGTCTGTCCGCGTAACGTCAGTGGGCGCGTGAGGAGCATTTTGCCGCTCCTCTTCATTGGCTATTTTAAGTAGAAATACTGCATTTGATTTTACAAATTATTGTCAGAATTTAAGTAAAGCACAAATAGGTAATCAGAAATCAATATATTTATTAACTTATGTTATAGGAACTATGGTTTATTAGAATTTTACGAGAAAGTTACATTTTAATTGACATTTTTGACTTATTCTAAATTATCTTCCGAAAAAGTAGTTAATATGAAAAAATAAAAACAAAATTTTATATAATCTACATTTCCAGGATATGCTTTAGTAATACAGTCTTCACAAAAGTATGTACGAGTACCTTCCATTGCACAGTAAATTGTAGCATCTGCCACACCCTTTTTTCGTGCGTCTATTTTCGTGATGGGTGAATACTCCATTTTCCCTCCTTTATTGAAGATGATGCTTTGTCTGTGGGCACGAACAAAGCTTTTTGGTTCCTCAAAAGAATATTTAATTTCGTAATGGAAGACCTTATGGTCATATATGGCTTAACTAGGACCATTGCTATGTCTTTGAAATATTGTCGGCATAGCATAATGTTTCCAGTATATGTTTGTTTACACTTCCTCTTACCAAGACAGTATAAGGTCCTCAATTTTTTTTTATTGTGTGGCACTTAAAACTTTTAATTATAAACCTTTTTTTTCAGTAAATAAATAATAAAAAATAAAGTAAATTTCAATTTTTCAATTAATATATTTTTTTAATTAATTTTACTAACATGAGAAGGTGCGCGGTGAGCAAAATGCCGCCTTGCGACGACTGACGGTAACACTGATGGCACCCAGCCTTTCAGCACAGGGGGCGAACAATATTGGGGGCAGCTACTAAAAAGCTCATTCTTCAAAAGCAACTATTTTACGAATTATTAACTTTTTTTTAAATAGGGCGGCAAAATGCTCATAGCGCGCCCACTCTAGGGTTAGGCGAATACGTAGGTGGCAATTATAATTTGATCTTCTGAGTATGTAGGTAGCTTAATGCGTAGATAAATAGATCCGTTATAATGAAAACAGAAACATGACGCCCTGTAATTATCGATTGCTAGGGAGATAATCAAATTACCAATCCATTTAGTATAAGTATAGGTATGGAATGCTTGAAATTGTACCAAATGAATATTTGCTATAGGTATAAGGTCAAGCTCATGTTTAGGTAGTCATTTATTGGTTCTGACTTTGAAAACAGGACAGAGATTGTGGACACGTACGTATATTTTTATGCAAGACCAAACATTACTGAATATACTTTTACCTGAATTTTCCAATCTTTATGATTTTTTTTCTGATTCGCAAGCCTTTGACCACAATCTCACCTGATAGAAAGTGATGGTGTGGTCGAAGGTGTTAAACAGGCTTAACCTAGAATTACTGGCTCTCAAGGATAGCTGCCGGAACACACCGTTAGGTGCTTCGCGACAGATTTTTTATTTGAGGACGGTCGCTAACCAGGCTGGCATTCTCAAAATGCCCTACCACCATGAAAAAAGTTTTTTACACTTCAACGTCAGTGAAACATTAAACAATTAAAGACTCCTAACAAAACACTCAATAAATAGGTAACATTTAATTATTTACTCATCTTTTTTCATCGCCTGTATGCTTCTACTATTAAATAAATACAACGATCTGTATATACAATACAATAGCTACTACAATGAAAGCATTTCAACAACCTGTAAGTCATTGCAGACCCCGGTTTCTGAAACGCATATCAGTGACAAATTATGTTAAATGCTTGTTAATCCGTTGTCAAACGCAAATTGGGGTTCTAAAAACTTCATGTGACTGTTTGTCAACACTAATGTCAAATCTCCAATTAAACGCCAATTAATTCAATTTTGGGTTTCTGAAAAGCATTTTTTGTATGTTAACGGTTTATCAAAGTGGATTGTACTAATTGCCCAAAATCGACTAAATATTCTAAGATTAACGTCTTGGAAATCGTAAAGGTACATAAAATAAAGCTTTTAAAATTATTTTAGGAGTACCTACCCCAAATTTTAACTCTATTAACTGATATAGTAGGTATACAAGTAAAGAATTATATCAAGTAAAATTACTTCAAAAACACATATTACTACTACTCAAATATGGTACTAAAGTCGACGTGATTTTAGTGTTGCTGCTCATTAGGAGCTCCATCATCAACATCATCATCACATCAACTGGAAAATACAGCGTTGAACAAGGTCTCCCTCTTTGGGGGTTTGACCCGGAACCCGGCACCCCATAAGGGTGTTCAATAGGGTGCTATAACATCCAGACAGCCTTATTAAACAAACCACAGCTAGGTTTATGCTATCAACGAAAGGATTCCCTAGAAAGGTTACGGATGATCGCCTTCCAGACCTTCACCCACTTTAAAATTTTTTTCGTGGAAACACCTTTTGGTTAAGAAGGGCGTTAAGATATGGTTTAGAGTTTTGTTGTGCGTCTGATGTGCAGCAACAACCAACCTGATGTGAACAGTGTATTCTTATATATTGCTGTGCAGGAGGTCCATGGTTAGAATCTCAACGTGGGCGTACATTTTTCCGCTTGGTGCAGGTGCAGGGCGGAAATTGTTAGAATGCCTATCTTTTTTTGAAGCGCTCGTAGCCAAGTTTGCATAGCCATTCTGAATCGATCAGCAAAGTTAGGCAACGTCCGCCGCGGTCATGACGTGGATGGGTGACCGCTGGTTGGTTATTACTACTGAGCGCTTCCGTGCTTCGGAGGGCACGTTAAGCCGTCGGTCCCGTTGTTGTCTTAGGATAGCTGTCGTTACAGCATGGTGGTAGGGCACTTTGCAAATGCCCGCCTGGCTAGCTACCACCCTCAAGTTGAAAATCTGTCGCCAAGCACCTAACGGTGTGTTCCGGCAGCTGTCCTTGAGAGCCAGTTACTCTAGGTTAGTCTGAACAACATCCTCGACCACATCATCACTTACCATCAGGTGAGATAGTGGTCAAAGGCTATCCTATCAGGCATAAAAAAAAACTCGTAATTTGTTGGCCCTTATATGGAAAATCTGTCACCAAGCTGTTATTGCATTTTTAGGTACCTAAATCAACTTTAATGTTCATCTGACCGATACCTAAAACCTAGAGATTAATTACTACTTGCATTTAAGGCTGTTCTCTCATAAATATCAACAATACCGGGATCTTTGAGCTCGTACTGCTTTTCAAATATTAAAGCTAGGATTCACATACATGCAGATATATTTATTTCATTTCATTATGTACAAAAGCGCCAAGACAGTTTTTGATTGTTAAATTTTGTTCGATGAAAATAAACACAAAAATATCTCAATTTTGACATGTTATGTTTGCCTTTTACTCTGAACCAATTTGACTTATTGACTTGATAATTACATTAAAAGTATGACAAAGGTAGTGTTATAGTTTCGACAAGACAAAAAAGAGGTTACTGGAGTGGTACTCTCTAAATTAAATTATATCGGTTTGGCGGTTATGACATTTACTTCCAAGCAACTGTGAAAATTTCAACTGCCCAGCTATCACTGTCCTTGAGATTCGGCATGGTCACAGACGGATGGACGGACAGCGAAGTCTTAGTAATAGGGTTTTTACCCTTTGGGTACGGCGAACTCTAAAAAGTATCAGCATATCTGAAAGAAAAGTCTTCTTAAATGAGTTCAAGTCGCGAAAGTCTTTAATATACTACTTGAATTGGAATTTTAATATAAGACTAAACAACATTTGTATATAAAACACAAGGCAAGTTTTGCTACGAGCCCAGCGCTTTGAAACGAAAAGCGATCGATTGATGTCATGTCTAGGTTTATCTGAAGATAACTGAATTCGGGAGATATTGTTGTGGAGGTCTAACAGTGGCGACGAGCGTAGAGCATACAGTCGACATTTCCGATACTATACTTTAGTTATAATAAGTATGTATGAAGGTCCCCATTGCAAGATCGACATAGTAGGAACGAAAAATTCTATATCACTAATACAAACTGCCTAGCTCACTTCGGACATGGAGACTCCTTGGATAAAAGGTCATAGTGATTTGAAATGAAAAGAAGACGGTTTATTATAGTATAGTATATTTATCGTAGAAAGATTATAGTAATCTTTCTACGATATTTATTATTATATTATAATAGAGGGTATTAAAACATGAGTGTAGTTTTTTGAAACGAGCCGCAGGCGAGTTTCAAAATAAAATTACACGAGTGTTTTAATACCTAATTATATGCAGTAGCATACACTACTTTATTTAATCTCATGGCTATAGGTAGCAACATTAAATAAAATGCAATATTAAAACCAGCGAGTTGCGCGCGCAGTGAACTCAACACAGATGATGTGTACTTAAATTGAATTGAAACCTCTTTGGTCGGGACACATTGTACTTTAATAATTAAAAAATTGTTTTAAAGCATTATGTTGTTAGGAGAATAATGCTTTAATTTAATTTTTTAATTTTCTTAAAGAAGTATGTATATAAAATATGCCAATAAAGGTCTGTATATCATTTCATAATTAGAATATTACCGAATGAGATTATATAAAAGTATTTTCATAATCCCTTTATTTTTTATCTTTGTTATAGCTAGCTTAGAGCATAGAGGTATATAAGTGGAACATATTGTCATCTATCAGGCGCTGTTCTTGAATACAACATTTTACTGATAATGTCTATGTCAAACAATAAACTACTACCTGTCTGACCAAAGATCTTTTGAAAGTTCTTGAACTCAGAATCTTCAGATCCCGAAGCGCCACTTTATTTATTATATTGAGCTAGATATGATATTCAGCAATTGATTTGTTCTAACCATGTGTATACCCAGCCTTGATAAAGTTTCGAGAGATGTCTACCCAAAGTTGAATCTAATTAAATATTTTTAAAACTTGGAGATGAATCTCAAAAATTTTAATTGTTAAAGTTTTATAGATGGACTATTATACGAGTAGGCACAAAGGTAAAATTGGAGATTATTATATGGGCACAACGCGACGTTGAGAACTAGTAATGTATTTTCAGTGTTCGCCAATTATACTGTAGGCACCTACAAGGGTGATTGACGACGACGTATGAATTCTATTCACGACCTGTCAACGATAACTAAATTAAGTATGATAGCCCCTTATCAAAAAAATCAATTTTCGAATTGTCAAACCTGCTTTGCATAGAGAGTAAAAAACGGATGAAATATCTTATTATAATCTTATACTATTAGTTGTACACAATTATTCGTAGATTAATAATATTTATCTACGATTTTTTTTCCGTCGGTATGCCTTTATTAAAGAAAATACTACGAACTATAAACAACACTACAGCTACTACAATTAAAGCATTTAGACAACCTATAAGTCATAGCAGACTCATAGGCAGTCTAAATGTTCGAGCTCAGTACCAGTTGGCAGCGTGCCCAGCATGCTGGCAGCATTGCCCTGTTAAATTGCAATGCTTATTGAGCCAAAATGAAACAAAAAAAGACGAGTGGCACTCGAAGACTGCAGCGTTAAAGCTATTACATAGCATTTTTTATCAACTTTTGCAATTATAAATCGCGACACGTTAGTTGTCAAAACCTTTTTCTGCCAAAATTTAGTTCCTATTACGCGCTGATCAAATATAGTATCACCGCTGTGCCGGTCGGAGTGGGGGTAGTTAGGATATTTTCGTTACGGAATTTCTGGATTCGGTCTCCACGCTCAAGGCCCGCGATAGAAGCTATGCAATAGCTAGTCGCTCCGTCGAAAGGGGCTTATCGCTAAACACCTTAGTTGGTAAATTGAACAATCACCTAACAATAAGGATTCTAATAGGATATGACATCCCTTGAGCCTTTGTGACGTAGTGGCCCGCAGACAAGACTCGATTGCTCACATAGGTATAAGCATTTTACTGATGTATTTTGTCATTTTGTATTTTTGTTATTATTTGACATGGATTAATACATAATTCGGTACTTACCTGTAACTATAACCTTGTAATTTGGTTAGTCAATTTGTAATGAAATTGTTATTTGAGTGCTAGCTTTATAAACAAATTCTATCTTCATTGTATCATAGAACGTTAAGGGCATATTGATAATGATGTCTTCTAAAACCTTGTGTAAAATGTACAAATGAATAAATATATGTAAATTTTAACAGATCTATACGCAACAGCCTAAACTTGGAGCTGTTACTAGGCTGGATCGCCCGTGGGGTGCCGGGTTAGAATGTCACCCCTCCACATCTACCTGTGGGTGTCGTAAGCGGTGACTAACGGTAAAATACCGGAAGGTGGGCAGCAGCGCCATCTCAGGAACTGATATCTTAAACTGCGATCCCCAAAACGCCTGCCAAGCGTGGAAATTATGGCAAACCCCATTTTTATGGAGAAGGCTGTGTTCAACAGTGGACAATCAAGCAGTTACAGTACAGTACTTAGATACCTCAAGGAAGTTGACGCACTTTGAAGAAATACACTCAACTATGTTGATATTTATTTATTTAATTACTATACAACTTTCTAGCTATTATTATAAATACTCAACCCAATGCGACAGAGTAACGATTCATACAATAACTACATAACATAACATTTTCAAAGCTACGTTTGTAAATTCACTCAGGGCACAGCTAAATAGCTAAATAATCCAAAACGCACAAATATAACTGCTGTAGAACATATAGTTATGAATTTCGAACACAAAAATTTTGAAAAGTAGATTAGTTTGTAATTCCACTTTGAGTCTGCAGACATTCTCTAAATTTAAATCTTGAACCGGACTAATCAAATCCACCTATTGATTGGATTAACGATGGAATTCTAGTACAGGCGAGTTTTAGGATACTAGAGTTGAGCCTAGTTCGATAAAAGATTAATTATCTTTAAACTCTGATGAGTGTATTTAGAATTAAAAACAAAATTATAGAGGCTTATGATTATTCTCAAAATAAAAGCGTCGATGTTGAAAACGGATTTAGACCTTTTGCAAAACAGAGCTAACCATATTATATACGAGTAAATCTGCTCGAAATGCCAAATTAAATAACAATTTACTGAATGTATACATACAGAAAGTATACTTAGAATTTATTTTTTCTCTAATTTAAATAATTTTGATCATAAAATGAAATTAACCGATCATGGCCAAGTTAGTTTTAACTCGCTAGTATTAGCTATACTACTCATGTTAATAATTTCAATAAATATTTTACATTTATACATTTTTATTTTTATTTGGTATTTCTACAAAATGTCATATGGACGAGCTTAAATCTACAAAAGTAACCTGATTGGTGCTATCAAAACACTTGCTAAGTACGTATGCAAATTGAAAAGTAGCTCTCGTAGCTTTGAGCGTTGAGTTCGAATAAATGCTCTCATAGCTAAAAAAGATCTGCTGTATCTTCTGGATAAATATGAGAGAAGTAAGTTATTGCTACATCTATATTTTTGAGAACGCCATTAGTGATGAAAAAGAAAGAGAGTGCGGTGGGGATCGAGCCATGGAGCTGCAGCTCCAGCTCCAGCATCACGCATGATGAACAAGTATTTAGCGAATGCTCGCCTGGCTAGATACCACCAAAGTCTGTCATCAAGCGCCTAACAGTGTTTTCCAGTAGCAGTCCTTGAGAGTCAGTAAGCATTTATGAATTTGCAGGAACGAGACTTAACTATTGTTTGTCTTAGAGTGATGGGCACAGTGCAGTTCACTTATTACGAAATACATATGTTATAGGCAGAGGTCACTGCTTTATATCACGTGGACTACGTGTGTACCGTCACATTCCCAAAAAAAAAACTATAATAAATTATGATTTGATTCAAATGTATCGTAAAACGATAAAATCAGAGATTTCTCATCCCAAATAATAATCCCGACGGCCTTCAAAGTGGGGTTGAGCTAGAGTGGGAACGCATTTCTATAAGTTAGCTAAACTGGGTGTGACATTGAGGGTTGCGATCCTTCCTGTTGGAAATTTCTCGAGTGTGCTATGAGATTGCATCACAAAGTTGAACGTTCTTAATAAAATTCCGTGAACCTAATCACGCTGTTCCCTGAAACATCTTCCAAAATTTCAGTTTTGCATGGCGGTAGGGCATCATGCTGAAACCCGTCTGCCATCCTCAAGTCGAAAATCTGTCGCCTAGTGCCGAACTTTGTGGGCGTCTGTCCTTATCGTTGTATGTCTGTGAGTCTACAATAGTTTTAGGTTGTCTAAGTACTTTAATTGTAAGCTGTAGTATTTTATAAAGTTCGTAGTATTTTGTTACTAAAAGGGAAAGTTATGTGAAAATAGAGGAAATTAAAAAAAATAATTTAAAACCGCGCACCTCAATTTTTTTTAAAGTATTTAGTCAATTATGAAATAACCTTTGGCACGGATGTGTTACCAAAACGTCTGTACATATTTTTTCTGAATAAAAATATCAATCTTTTTAAGAGGCTCTCACCTTGAAAGTAATGAAAATTAGGTTATAACCCCTTTGTACCTAGTTAGTCGGTTAACAACTACTAAGTTTTTTTTACTACTAAGTCGGTTAAGAAGCTCTGATACGGGTCAGCAAAAATAACATAATTTAATAATAATATACAGGGTTATTGGTAATATGCTAATAACCTCTTAGGGTTGACATACATTTTGAGATATGATTTATTGTTTTGAAAAAAAAAATGTAATTATTAATTTTTTTTTTGTGTTCGAATGCCTACTCCGAGCCAAGAACGTTCATCGCGGTAACACTGGGCCGCGCCTTGCTCCCTTTGAATAGAGTTTTGAATATTTACGTCGAGCAAAGTAATGAAAAATATGAAATAATACATTACAGGCACAGGAGACTTCTAACATTAGATGGGCCTTATACTTATTCCGCCAAAAACACATAAAAAACACGATTTTTTTTAGAAATATTCGTTTGAACATTACAAGTACCTCATAGATACAAATATCTACCACACCTATCAACAATCAACACTTGAAGAAGTATAAATTTTAAAAAATAACATATTTATTATACTTATAATATGTCGCTTTTCTATTCCCTTCCAGTATTGAGAGATCATGTTTTGAGAGATCACCTGTTCCGCGGCCCTTGTTAGTTTAGGTCAATGATCTCTATTAATTCTATCTGGATACGGTTAATCAAGTATTTTACCCTTATGATAAGCTTGCTAAAGCAAAGATAAAATCTTATAGAAAAGATCTTTCTTATCTTATAGAAAAACAGTATAAAATCTTCAGTAAGGTTAGGTACTGTATCAGCCGGATCGTCCACTGCTGAACACAGCTTCCTCTATGTAGGGTATTTGCCATAATCCCTGAGCTTGGCATGCGGCTTGGGAATCACAGTGCAAGATGGCATAGTTCTTAAGAAGGCGCTGCTGCCCACCTTCTAGTATTTTTCCCTTAGTCGATTTTTACGACACCCACACGGGAAGAAATTGGGAGGTGCAATTCTAGGTTAGGTAGTTAGGTAATTTACGTAAATTATATTACAGATAGGTTTACTACATCAATGATATTGCACACTATTTGTAGTAAATATTTAGTTTTCAGTCCTAGAAAACGGGGCTCTTTCACTTAGTTATAAATCCATGTTCTTATGACTTTATTTACGAAATCGTAGTTTGTAGCCAGTTGAATGTTTCACCAATAAGATTATGTCAGTAATAAACAATTCTTATCAAATAAAACATAATTCAGTTCCGGTTGAAAACACTTCACAGATTTTATATATAAGCATGATTATTATAAGTATATGATACATGATTTCTTGATGTATATATACATGAAGAAATCAATGCTTGAGTGGTGCAACATGATACTCGTAGATCGGCATTTATATTATATATTATACTCTGATTTAATTTTGCAGCAAAACGTTACATGTAACAAATTTAGTAGTACTCCTGTCTTTTTAACCTGTATCGATGCGGAAAATCACCCCTCTGTTTTGAATGCGTTGAGTAAGTTTGTAGGGCTGTAGGGATTGTAAAAAGCGTTAAGGGTGAGGCATACACAAATATGATTATTAATATAAAGCAACTTTTGCTGTTTCTTTAATTTGTTTTTTGTATGTGTGATTTCCAATTCTCTCTCTTGCAAAGCGAATACTATGTTCCGGCAGCTGTCATTGAAATCAGTAAGGTTAGCCTCAACAACATCTTCGACCATATCATCACCTCATCAGGTAAGTTTTTTTTTTTTTTTTATGCCTGATAGGTTAACCTTTGACTACTATCTCACCTGATGGTAAGTGATGATGAGGTCGAGGATGTTGTTCAGACTAACCTAGAGTTACTGGCTCTCAAGGAGAGCTGCCGGAACACACCGTTAGGTGCTTGGCGACAGATTTTCAACTAGAGGGTGGTAGCTAGCCAGGCGGGCATTTGCAAAGTGCCCTACCACCATGACTGAGATAGTGGAATTATCAGGTATTAAAAAAACACGTGGTAACTTGTTCCCTCGGATTATTTTGATAAACAATGTGTATGTCCAGAAATTAAACAAGTAAATAATATCAAATATCTAGGTATTTTAATTGATGACAGGTTCACATGGCAGCAACACATCGACCTAGTTTGCTCTCGATTACGCAAACTTAAATACGTCTTTATAAAGCTAAGAAAAATAGCAGACGAAGAAACTGTTAAGTTGGTATATGTCTCTATGTCAATCTGTCCTAAGCTACTGCGTTGTAGTCTGGGGAGCAGCCTATAGTACTCACCTTCTAAGAGCTGAAAGAACCCAAATAGCTCTACTTAAGATTGCGCTAAAAAAAACAATAACTTACTCTACTGAAAAATTATATCAGGAATGTAAGTTCTTGACAGTTAGACAATTATATATACTGGCAATAATTGTTAGATACCACAAACAGGCACCAAACATGGTTGTCAAATCTTCCAGGCCGCAGAGATACATTACATGGAACACTCCCCAGCAACGTACAAAGTTCGCTAGAAAGTCCTATTTATTCGCTGCCCCATATTCATACCAAAAAATGAATAAAATTCTCGACATCTTTAACTGTACGAGATACATTTGTAAAAGAAAAGTAACAGGATGGTTGTTAACACTAAACTACACACAAACTGAAAAAATTCTACACATTTATCAATGAATTATTTTAGTCTACTTGAACAATTAATAATTTTGTTTCACTATATTACTAACTAGCGACCCGGCCCGCCTTTGCACGTGTATTTAATAATAATTAGAAATTGAAACACATAAAAAGTAGTTTTGTGAGTTGTGACACAACTGTACCTAATAGTCTAAGCATTTGAACTTTTCTGTAGATGTAATTGATCCTTTGCTCTATTGTCAACTTTATAATATTAGCTTAGATTAATTAATTTAATTATACTGAGTAATATTGATATCTTATCATTTAGTATAATACTATAAGCTTGTGATTGGGAGAACTAGCCCTCATAACACAGGGAATCCTAGTATGAGGGCTAGTGATCAATATAAATATAGTCTATCTTTCAAAAATAATTTATTCTGTCTGCAACAATTTATATATACTTTCTGTTCAGTTATTATTAGTTGTAATCTATACTGTGTTATATTACTTACATACTTATATTTTTAAAAACCTAAGCCAAGATGAAATGTTTTGTTAGATTTGTATGTTTTTGTGAAATAAAGTTATTATTATTATTATTATAACAAAAGAACTATAACAATGTGACTGCTACTACGTAAAGGAAAAGATAATGATCCATCAACAACCCGACCCTTATTTGAAAACCTTTATATTAGAGTTCACTTTGTTGTTTAGTTCATTTAAACGAGATTCTGATGTAGACAAGCTTAACGCTCGTATAAACTTAGCTTACTTAGAAGCAGAAAAGGATGTCTGCTCCAGGTAAAAAGGAAGTTGTTACAAAGCTGCTGTGAAGTTATGAAACAATGGATATTACGTTCCCTACGAACTAATTTCCGGGCTATTTATCGCCATAAAGGGACCTTTTTCTGAAACCAGCCTGATGGCTCTAGAATTCTTCTTTTACACTTTGGTATAAAATCCTTTCAAAACAAGCTTTACCTCCTTTGCAACTTTTTAAATGAAAAATCATGGAACATTATACTCAGCTAACAAACGTATCTATGTGGAGGTTGTGTGAATAGGCAAGATTTGTTCACAATTTTAGGTCGATTGTTTGCAACGGCAAACATAATATATACACCAGTAGATAAGTAACCACTATATCACTATATCCATTTTAAAAAAAGCGCATCAGAATCTGTCGTATAGTTTTAAAGATCTAAGCATACATAGGGACATACAGACAGCGGGAAGTGACTTGGTTTTATACTATGTAGTAACTATAAAATAAGCGGCAATTTTGATGTTTTTCTCAAACATCAAAATTGCCGGCTGGCTGATTATAAAGTAGTTTTCCTTTTATTTTTGGTTACTGTTATTTAGCAAAAAATAATCCTTATGATGAAGTCTTTCGATCAGTATGATAAAAGTTCAGGGTGATTTTTTTCGTGTAACGGGCTCGATTCCTGGTTCATTCATGTGATTATTTAAATATCTATGAATACAGATATTTTTTATTTAAATTCAAATAATACGAGTATCTTCTTTCAGTAAAATGTTCCATCTACAATATTCAAGGTACTTTTCCTCAGTGTGGCATCGCCATGGAACGCCATATAGGCATATAATAATATGCCTATATGGTATTCTCAACATATCTGCAATGTACAGAATTTAACCTGTTACAATTTTATTATAGGTATAGGTTTGTCGTCCTCATCGTAATCCCCAACGCTAAGTTTTACCCATTTTTTCAATACCCATATACTCCAAAGTTGTAAGCGCACCACTCTCAATATAATAATCACAAATTTATGCACATAAAGCAATTTATAATTATTATTACTTTTATTCTATGTGTTTATGTTATCCTTTCTTAAATAAGTTTTTATCGCGTATTATATCTAGTTTTCTGTCTTTTATGCTATAGGCAAGCTTTTCAATACAACATGGAGAGATAATGGTAGACTGTAATACTAACATTTCATCTTTTTCAATAAATGATTTTATTTCTTCTTTGGCAAGAAGTCCGGTTTCGAGTATTTCTAGGCAGGAGTTGTTTTATCATCTACGTCTACAAAAAGCTAATCCAAGCTAGATGATCCTACCGTTATTTTTACCGTCGGTGTTTGCAGAGGTGAGCGCTAGATTCATCACACTTACATTTTTAATATGCAAAATATCTGAAGTGATCAGGAGTAACTATAATACGGTTGTATCGCAGTGAAATCGACGCAGTCGCTCGTATAGCAAGAGCACGTAGCAGTTCGTTGTAGAAGTATGAAGTGAGTGAAGCTTACGTAGACGCGTAGCGCTTATTACTCGTAGCACACGTAGATACGTAACTTAATATCAGTGTCGGCTCTCGCGCTTCATTGGCTCATTCATTATTCATGTAATTCCAACGCATGCAATTAGTGGGCAAGTTCAAATATTGGTGCAGTGACTCTATGCTTTGAATCACCGATCACTGGAATCCGTTAATGAAGACAGGCTTCGACATCAGAGTGTGTCCTGCTACTTAGGCGAATGAAACCAATCAATCACTAATCACTATTTAAGTAAGAACGATTGAGGTCACTAGTGCTAATTTATGCGTGTTCGTAGCTGGCAGATTTAATGCCGTGTCACTATTACAGAACTAAATATAAATTACATTGATACTTAATTTATATGGTGGAAGTGCATTTATGCTCGCCTGGCTAGCTACCAACCTCAAGTGAAAAATCTGTCGCCAAGCCCCTAACAGTGTATTCTGGAACCAGTCCTTAGAGCGCAGTGCAGTTTATGTCCGTATGTCGAAATAAATCTTTTATTAGGTTTTTTATGAGGTTCAGGGCCTCGTACTTGTTCCGTAACAATTTCACAATAAAAAATACAGTCATCAAATGTCGGTAGTTAACAAACTGCAAAGATATTGTTGATTATGTGCTACCTAACTAACCAAATAACTGACTTGGCTTTACATGAGATCTGACTTCCTTTTACGGTTGACGGATCACATTTTGAGACCATTGATACATTTATGTTTTTTTTTTTTAATTTATTCAATCTTTTGCACTACAGACTCTGGGTCCGTACTCTTTTTAGATTTTCCTTTTTGTTATCAATTTATTACAATTTAAAAGTTATTTGTCGTCTCCAATACATCGTCTTCCTGAAGGGAAGGGTGTTAGTATGTAACAATCTTAACACTAGGGTGAGTCCTTTTTTTTTATATTGTACATGTTTTGTTATATATATTTTTCTTATATCTAGTTTGTTAGCAGCCGACATTTACATTAAATTTATATTTACAGTACATCTACAGTCTACATCCTAGGTTGAAGGGCCGGCCACTGGTTCCGGCGTTGCCCTTGATGTTTGTATGTGAGCCTCTACAACCCCTTCGTCCCGGTTTTATATGGCCATTTTTAGGTTGTACTAGCTTATTGCTTTTCCATTTGCCATTTGCCTCCGTTGCCCGCCTCATGAATCTGACATTTTATGGTTTTGACGGAATCAAATGTTATTTTTGTCTACACTTAATTGCTAACGTAACTGCAGATACTATTGTGATAATATCAAACACCTCAGACACCTTCATATAACTTATTCTGCTTTGATACACTTCAATTATGGTAAACACATGTCGTAATGTGTGGTTCGTGGAGTGAATTTATGTGAATTAAGCGATACTTACGACAAATATTTATTATAATAAGGTGTCCTGGATAGTCAGCGGGCAGCATGTGATGACCTTATGACCAGGCCGTCTTTGTGCTGATGGTGGCTAGTACCTATACGAGAGGAATGCTTCGCTAGGGGGCATGGCTGATGGAAACAATCTTTACACTTTACAAAAATATTATTTATTATACCAAAAATTACAATGTCTAACTCTATAGTCCTTTTAAGCCGAGCACTGCTGCTTACTACTACGCGCGGGGAAAATACGGAAGTTTGTCGCGCACATGGGGGTCTAAATTTGATTATTTTGGTACCTTAGGTTATGACGAAGGGAGGTCCCGTCCTTTATGCATGCCGTTCGTTGTTTCCCAAAAATATGTTCTCTTTTGCTCCGTTTAATTCCTCATGGATTCGTGTCGCCTCGTGGCGGCCATTTTGGTGAGCAGCGTCCGTTCCTCAAAGTACAGCGAAGGAAGCTGTGTGGCGCCAACGGCACACGTTTCCTCAACGCCTCTTAAATTTTCCTCGTATATTATTTGAAATGAAAATTAATCTTCAATATGCCTTGACTTGGCACTTAATTTCTGGAACGCGAAATGTGTATACGCACGTACATTCGTGCATGAAGTAACGAGGTCTCTCTGCTTGTCATCGGCGGATGAGGGGTATATATACCAGCTTGCGGGAGGCAGGGTAACACCCGTTAGTTTGATCTTCCTTCTCGCTTGCTCGCATGTGCTACCTCTTTCCTTTTTTCATAACCTCACTTTATTATTGAGTATTCTTTGTAATATTATATTCTAAAGCCTCTGAGTATACAATTCAAAAGAGGAAAATGCCAATACTAATCTATTCAATTTTCATATACAATAGCCCTTGCAATTATGACAATTATCATCATGTGGTCGACCCAGCTTTTCAAATGACTACAACTTTTAAACGAGGATTATTCTTAAATTAATTTATATTGTTACCTGACCAGGAACAGGTGTTAAATATAATTTCATAATGAGCCTGGACGGTAAAAAGGAAATATCTTGAAAACCAGAGACTGTTTCCAATTTCATTGATAAGACTTGTTATTGTTCTCAAATGGTCAATAATCTGTTAGACATGCAATAATTATATATTAGGGTAATCATGGGTTATTGAGAGATCGCCTCGTGATCTTTTCCAGCTTCCAGAATGCCGGGAAAAGCAGGACTTTATTATTAAACATTTTGATTTTATTATTTACTTTTCGCGAGCAATATATTTTCGAGGCGACTATTCCATCGCATTTTTATCATGCGCTTGTGGGATCTCAGACCATTCTTCACATTCAAAACGTTAGAATATCTTTGCCGTGACATTCTCTCAATATTCCTAACTAATCAAAACATACCAGGTTTGGTCTTTCATACGTACATTCCGCAAACAAAACATTTAAAAGGCTTCGGTTTATTTATATTTCAATACATCTCCCAGATTTACCTAGGTTTGAGGTGCTATCTAAATAGTATGCTTTGCTCGCCTGTTTATTTGGGCGTTCTCACCACCGACTAGATAATTCTTATTGGAAATATAATGCAATAGGATAATAACACTACACACAGTAATTGGTCAATACGTATATAAACAGAATCACACTGTAAATTATTAACTTCAAGAATACACTAGTAATAGATGTTACTCCATCGAGTTCTACTGACAGACTGACTTAGCCGATCGTTCTCCCCACCCAGCTAAACATGTCATCGCAAGATATGCAGATATGTGGGGTCTAGCAAAGGCAGCATAGTACTTAATTAATAGACTTACTGGTATTGAAACATTCGATAAAAGACAAATCAGCAACTTAATATTTGTAAATCTTAAAATAATTATAAAAATACCATAAAAATACTGAACATAATTTACAAAATCATCACACTATGGTCGAATATATCAAACCAGTCGTTCATTACTGTGTTTGTTTTAAGTAGCTTTATATCCAGGTACACTGTTTGGTAAGCTAAAACTACTTATGCATTGTTTTCTAGGCACATATATCTATATACATGGAAAAAAAAATAATTAGGAACCACAATACAGAAAACCAAAGAGCTGGGTGTTTCCATTGCTCTATGCTATTGTAATATACGGGATTATTGTTAAAATGCTAACAACCTCTTAAGTTTGACTTCTGCAAGTCCTAACAAACATTTCGAAAAGTTCTTTGTTTGTTTGATGTTAAAAGTCTCTTGTGCCCGTAATGTATTATTTCATATTTTGTATTACTTTGCTCTATGTGCATATTCAAAACTCAATGAAAAGGGAGCACAGTAGTCCAGGGTGGCCGCAACAGGCACTCTTGGCTCGGAGAAGTCATTAATACACAAAAAAATATATAAAAAAAATCCAAAAAAAATATATCTAAATGTATGTTATGACTAGTAGAAGTCAACCCTAAGAGGTTGTTAGCATTTTAGCAATAACCCTGTATAATATAGCAATAGCTCGTTGTATTAGAAACGCTTATTTTGTATATAAGTATGATTAAAGTTCACTAATTAAAACTCTCTTGGACTTGCAAAATAACAAAGCCTATGGGAGTAATACCCGTTTTACTCGTGATGACTTCGTTAGGGTTTACCAGCGATTTAAAGAAGCAGACAAAATCACAGCCAAGTTTGCAAAAATATGTATAAAAATCAGGTTGTATATATAAGGTGGATGTTAATATATTAACAATACTGCGGGGAGTGGTGTGGAATCAGTAGATTCTCACTGAGTTTTTTGTTGTGCCTGATATGTTAGCCTTTGAGCACTATCTCACCTGATGGTAAGTGATGATGTTGTAGCCGAAGGTGTTGGTCAGACTAACCTAGAATTACGGGCTATCAAGGACACCTACTGGAACACACCGTTAGGTACTTGATGACAGATTTTCTACTTGGGGGTAGTACCTAGCCTGGCGGGCAGTCGCAAAATGCACTACCACCATTCCATAATGACTGCCATCATAATATAGCAACCAGATCTGACAGTTAATAGCGGTCGCTCATACAAGTCATGACCGCAACGGATATTTCTTAGCTGATCGGTTAAGAACGGCGAAGAAAACTTTGCTACCGCTTCAGTTCCGCCCTGCTACGAGAGTTTCAAACTGCATTTGGCAATCAAACTTTATCTGAGACGACTATGTTTAGCTGATTTGCAGAAATCAATCGCGGTCATATTAGTAAATAATTTCGTTTATATATTTGTAATGTTATTTTACTAAGAACATTTCGAGAACTTGTATGCACACAAACTATACATTCACCATATTTTATCCTTTACGGTATAACGTAAACGCATTAACAAAGAAAATAAGATCATCCAAAGTGCCCTTTTACTTTCAATCTTTAAGCTTCCTGTGCACTCCGGAAGCTATCAATTTACGCAAACAGCGATCAAATTCTTCATGCGAGAGCGAACCTTTGATCGCTCTAAGCAAATTAGGGCAGCCTGTGAGCCAATATGTAGCCGTTGGACATACCATAGGTACAAACACTTAAATTAACAAGGTAAAACGGGATGGAGCACTATGTATCGCTTCCGCCTTCCCAACGTTGATGAAATCCTTCTAAAGTTTTTCGTTAATCTAATGTTTTTCTCTCTTTCCTTTTCTCTTTCTCATAGTAAAATGCTGTGCTGATAATTAAAACAATAAAGCATGTGACCTACTACTAGATTCAAGTATCCCTTGTCATCAGCTAGTGTCAGATGTAATCAAATTTTCACTAACACTGACAGTGCAGCTTGCCTAACCATAGGTTAATTAATTTTCGCTGCGGTAATGAATTTTATGAGTGACCAACAGTGGCATTTACTGCGGAGCACTTTTGAACTAACAAATTCATAGTTTGTGCACTGTGGGCATGCTCACTATGCTCGGCCAGCTTTATGCTTATGAGCCATTCATTTCTATCATCAACATTTTACTTGTAACTAAAGTCAGGCATAACGCTTCCAGATAAATATTTATAAGCATGCACTATTGGAAATTATAACGACTGAGTCTTTTTAATATTTTTATATCTATGACTATATTTTTCCTGACGTAAATTTGTATTTTTGTAATATATCACGCAGTGCATGCTTTATCCAGAAATAAAAATATGAAAATTATATGGTTGCGTCATTATTCACAAGTTTAACCATAAGAATTTAGAATAATGAGTTATACGTCATGTTGACACAGTCGGTCAGAGCAAACCCCGGCTATAGGGGTGGATGACGTGGGTGCAAATCTCGCACATGACTACAATTTTCCTCATGTAAATTTGTAATTTTGTAAAACAATTGACTCAATCAATAACTCTGCAAAATAGTTTTACTTGAACAGGTTTTTACCAAACAGTTCAACTTGAACATTACAAATGTTACTCAAAATCTTATTTATTTATTTGTACTAATTTAAAAATACAACAGGAGGCATAATTTAAATCGCATTTTTGATTAACGTTCATACTTTAATATGAAAATGCTTTCTTTCGTTTATACACAAATAGATTGCGATTTCATCTTTGCTGCTTCTCTTTTACTCACTTATACGCTCACATAGTGACGTGATTTTAACTTTTGTCAGCATCTTCACTACTTCGGAGATGTAACTGATTGTATCAACGCAGTACATGCGTGGAATACAGGTTAGACGGTGTTTTTTTTTTAAATGCTTCTGTGTCGTCTTAAGTTTTGGTCGGTAACCATTTATTATTAGGTATAAGTGATAGGTTTAAGTTTGTGGAACATAAGATTTCTTATCTCTGTTTTAATATACAGCAAGATGTAGAACTTACAACCTATTTAATACATTTATTTATTTATACAGTCGTTGCTTGTTAATTTATATATTATTATTTTTTATTATTCAGGCTTCCTTGTACCTACTTAATGTTGAAGGCTGGAAAGTAACTTGCAGCTTGGTAAGTAATCAATTTCATTGTCGGACTAAAAGCATCTCCGCTTGCTATAAAAATATCTCGAATGCATTTTGTGCCTGCCTTGGCTAACAATCTACAATGTGATTAAGTAAAAACATCTTCAATTTTGAATGCAAAGCTTTTGAATGAATGATGCCATAGCTATGTGATGTGCCGCAGATCCATGGTTCGATCCCTACCGTCGGTTTGAGCTTCACCGCAAGTTAGAAGGGTATTTTACGTATGCTCGCATTTCTTTTTGAATTTACGTGTCAAAAATGCATTTACGCATTCCGTCCACCTCGGGGAAGGTGGCCGGGATATGTCGGGTTCGACACCAACAACTCCCACAGCAGCAAGTGCCCCTACCGACTAAATAACACACGGTGTTCCAACTCTACCGCTTCTCGGCGGGCCGCAGGGACACTTTAGCTTTCGACCACGAACCCGCCACGGTTGTCCGTTTCCGGACCCCTCCTGGGGTGCTACCCCTCACGACGTACCAGAACACATGGCACGTGTCCATGTAATGCATTGGACCAAATTAATTATTATTATTTATATTATAATACATTAATATTATTATTATTTCACTATGACATATTAAGTTAATTGACCTTATGATTATTGTATTATGTATATTAATTTGACATAAATAGGTATGTAAATGCTCAATTATTGTGACATCTAACTTCTGTTTAAAAGTTCTTTGTAGAATCTATTGTCTTATGTTTTTTTGTTTTTTTTTCCTTTATATTGACTATACTTATTTGAAATTCTACTGTTATTATATATTTTTTTAATTTTTTTTTATACTGTTTAATATATTTTTTGTTCTTCTAGCGTTAAATATGTATATGATTTAATTTTTGTTCCAATTTATTGTAAATAATTTTATCAATTCCTGCATTACTTATTGTTATTACTTTTGTGTCATTAATGTAAATGGTTAATCCGTATTAATTGAAATAAATAAATAAAAATAAATAAATGTCAGAACGAGTCGAAATAGTTGTGATGACCACAATTCACTGCAGCGTCACAAATTGTCCATTACAAATCTGGGGATATATTCGTCATTACCAACTCACTACACTAGTACTAAGTTGCAGTTTAGTCACATTAGTATTTTAGTAAGCTTTGCAAGTATTGTATATGTGTCAATCCACTGGTTCTATTGCTTTCAAAACCTACTTAAGTTACTTTAATCGACAGCGCAGTACTCTTATCATATAAAAAATAAATACTGTAAACTAGCACAATGAGATTCGCCAGACGAATAAATGAAAACTTCTCCGACAAATAAGTGCAGCGCGGCGCTCGAGTAAACTAACCATATTATCCAACCGATAGGTAAACTGAAAAGTTGTTGATCTTCATAAAGCGGTACCAGTTGTATGTGTACACCCTCGTATGCACGCGATGCAGCATACAGACTATGACAAATAGACTAGTGTGTCCAGAGTGCGTTATTCGGGGCCCCACTACGTCACAAGCTCACCACACCGACCGGTACCTCCGCGCCCGCTCCGTTTATTTATTTGTACTGTGCACAAATTGTATTCGCAGTATCGGTCTGCGAAGGGTCAGAAAAATGGAATCGAACATTCTAAAATATCGGATATGAATACCTACTTTCATGTAGCAACATTGTGATAATATAAGAAGAAATTGCTTCAACGCTTTCCATAGCAGTATTTTTTTATCGTAACCATACATTTTTTAACATGCTATATAGTTGTTATAATGTGCTTTAAATTGTTGTTGGGTTTGAAATGTATAAACAAATAACGTATGTATATAATCGTATAGGGTAAATTCAATGT
This sequence comes from Plagodis dolabraria, assembly GCA_963854805.1. Taxonomy (NCBI): domain Eukaryota; kingdom Metazoa; phylum Arthropoda; class Insecta; order Lepidoptera; family Geometridae; genus Plagodis; species Plagodis dolabraria. The sequence continues at coordinate 5,559,322 of OY978440.1, forward strand.
AAATTCTACAAAATGTTTCGTTTTGTAGCACCACTCCTGCTTCAAGACCGGCTAAAATATACGCTATCCACACTTTTAGTTTCAAAACTGTTCCAAACAGCGTTGAATACGATAATGAGATGTCTAAGCGTAAAATAATGCTTTCACCTATCAAAATGTAACGCTTGGTGCGTTACATTTTGATAGGTGAAAGCATTATTTTACGCTTAGACTTATCTCTGAATCTCAGCGTTCAAAAAACGTGCAAACATATATAGACCATTCCTTGCGATTGTCAAACCAATTTCAAGTTTGTTCAGCGAATTATTTGACTGAGTATACCTACCTCGCCTAAACATATTACGACTCAGACCCCCTTTGAAGAGAACTAAAACATCTTTGTGTAATCATAATTCGATACAAACCTCATATCTGAAGATAAAGCTTAATCTCTAGATTGTAAGTGAAAATAGACTATTCGAGGATCGCAAATCGACGTGTTTGTGCTTGTAAATATTTTGTTGTTTATAGGCAATATCCTCAGTCAAGCGACATTATGTGGTTACAGTTTGAACTATAAAGCAATAAGAATAAAGCCTTCAATTCAATCTTAAAAGGTATAAACAAATAGGTTAGAAGGCGTAGAAAATACGGTTAGAATTTTATTCTTGTTGACTCTAAGCCATTTTGCAAGCCAACAATGTATAAACATTGTTGGCTATTTTTGAATAACATGATGTAAAAACAAAACTAGGTGTGTAACAGTATTTTAAATCATATAATTTGAATTATCATTTTTGTGGGCCATCTAGGACGTATAGACACGTTATTGCTGTGCATTTATTGTAACAGTGCTTCAAGAAGGATATATCACTTAGAGTTGAAATATCTAAAAACTTTCAGTATTAAATTTATATTATGGCGTAAGTCCACATTGTAATCCAGCATGTTTTTTTAATGCTAGTGCTTGTTGGAGTTTACCTGAAATATTTTGATTATTTATTTTCGAATAACTTTCAAGATGTATAAGTGTAAGTTTTAAATAGAGTAAATGCGAAACATTGTTAAGATGTTGTATTTTTTTAGTATTAAAAAGCTGCATCAGTACTATCCACCGTTGCATTCTTCCAGAATTGAAACTATTCCTGTGCTAAAAATCACGTCGATCTTTAACTTTGTCACAGTGTGAAGGAATGATAAAACAACACCGATAAACACTCTTTCGAACGTTTTAGAAGAAAAAAGGAGGAGAAAAGTTGCAGTTATACAAACAGTGCATGCATTCAGTTTACCGAGAACGAGCCCGAACTAAGAAGGCGATGAAGAAAGTAACTGGGGACGAACTCTCACCTCTTATAGTAATAATAACTTGATCTTACTATAAAAATTTTAAACCACCACGTCAATTAAGTAGGCTTACAAGCGGTGAAGTAACCGCTCGGTGCTTTGATGACGTCACAACAAATAGTTGACTCTTTTCGCGATCTCTGTCGTGACATTTAATATGAAGTATTACTGTTCCAACGACTAATCCTTCATGTTTACCCATCTTCAAACAGTTACATTCTAGCAGCAGATTTAAACTTGATTTTGATTATTTTACCATAAAAATGGGTTTAGTTAATGAAAATTAATTAAAATTATTAAATAAAAGTTAATTAAATTACGTACGATGTTTTTATTTCTATTATTAATTTAAATTAATGCAGCAAAATTATTTTATGAGTGGAACTATAAAAAATTACAGACAGTTTTTGTGAAGCATACAAAAAAGTCGTAAAAAGATGGTAAAACCGTTCCATAACATCTGTAATGATTTTTATGTTCAGTATTACTATGGTATTTTTATAATTATTTGTATTATTTTAAGATTTACAAATAACCGCTGCGAAGCCACTTGCAACTGTGGTTGCACGCGGCACTCACTACTTTTTACCGGACGAACTTTTTTGTGTATTAGCATTTGCCGGCCGTACGTTAAGCGCAGCCTAATGTAAGCAATTGTCTCTTGTGACTCAAGTATTTACCTTGGAAGGATAAATATTTTTGTATGAGATAGCTAAATAAACGATCAATACGAAAAAATAACATTTATGATGTATTCATAATGATACCTAATCGTTCGGAGGTGTACTACGAAACTACTAAATTCTATTGATTTTAAGAAAAATACTACTGTTTTATTATTGAATTATATAGAAAAGACACATGTCAAGCATATCACAAAATATAATTTAAATATTCATGAAAAAAACATAAAAAAACATGTTTAATAATACCGGTAGCCCGCCGGTTTCGCAAAACGTAAACAAAAAACTGAACTTTTTTATTTCATAGATAAATTTTACTGCAAATGGTTATCAAAACGAAGAGTAGCTATATTCTATTGTCTATTATGGCTACTTTCCATCGTCGGTGATAGTTCGTGTCTGCGAATGATTATTTTAAGCATGAAACAAAACGCTACTTTTGACGATAGCTTCATAAAATGTGGGAGTTGGCCCCCTGAACTGCCCACTGAAAAATGAACAAAAATTTGTGAAGTATTAATTGTGCCTAATCTAAAGGCTCTGCTGATAAAATACTTGCCTTTCCATTACTGAAACGCTTTATAATTTGGAACGCAGGAAAAATAAGATCAACCATGTCACCTTACTCATAACGGAATCAAAATAAGATTGGCATCATCAAATATATTATCATACATCATTATATTGAATTGGTGTAATAAGTTATCAAAGCAAATAGGTTCCTTTATCCTCACATATGGCATGGCTCTGCAGATTTTTAATTAATTAACATAAAACGAGGCCAAGACTACTAATATGAAATAGTTCAGTCTTAGAACATTACCTGGTGGATAAAGCTTTGCGTCAAAAACAGAAGAGTTGGGAAAAGTTTCAGTCATAGCAAGAATGTTGTTTGAAATGTGCTTTGCATATCTGCTTTCCTCTATTATTTGAACAAAAGTTCTGCCTTCAAGTTATGACTTACATGTGGTATATGTCATAGAACATATAATAAGTATATGTCATAAATATATACAACTGTCAGGTGACATTGACAGATATCACCTGACACTTAGCAGGGTTGACTTCCCATTCCTGGCGCCACTGCGTCGGCCATCTTGCTCGGAGCTTATTGTAACAAGTAAATAGATAAAGATAAGAATAGAAAAAAGGCAATAAAAATAAATATTGTGTTTTTAATTACAATAATTACAAGAACAATTCATCTTAAGATCAATTTTGAGGTGTAATATTTTAATTACAAATTTTACTAGAACGCCAAATTTGAATGACGCATAGCATTCAGCAGACCCAAGACTTTGAGAGTCTCAACAATTTATCCTTCAGCGCTGCATATACTAAAGTGAATATATAAGGTGGATATTTTTGATGGAGAGGATTTTGATTGGAGAAGATATACCACGTTTTTAGACGTGCCACAGTTAGTGCAATAGTTAGTGCTGATTTTGTGTGTGTGAAAATTAAACATGAGTGGAACACATTCAGTTATCGATTCCACACCACCCCACGCAGTATTGTTGATATATTAATATCCACGGTTTATTAATTTATATACATTAATGAATTCCGTGTTATATATTTATTTATTTCTGTGTTGATTTTCTTTATATTTGATGTATATGCAGCTTAAATTTACAGTATATTTACTCTGTATGAGATTTTTTATAAAATTGCAAATACGCACACTGTTCCCTAAAAATAAGGTAAACTATGTACTTAGAGCTTAATTTAATTTAATTTTAAAACCGTAACAATATTTTTGAATTATATCAGTATTAAACTTTTTCTTTACTTGTAACTAGTTTATTTGAACGATTTTGGTACTCACTTTATAAATAAAAAAACCTATTTTTGATACAAATTAGTATTTTACTATATAATAATAACGCTAACGATATTAAAATTTAACAATAGATTTTAACAATAGAACGTATTTTTTTTAAAGTAAGCTTTGCTTATCTCTGTTTTAAATTATAAAAATAATTATTTTGGGCAAGGCTAGTGTCAAAAGTGAAATATCTGAGCGTTTGTAACTACTCATTTTAACTGAATCACGAAAAGTGCTAATTATATTAAAAGCACCACTTACGCACTCACGAAATTTATTTAACATATATTAAGTAGGTGAATGTACCTTAAAATTATTAAATTTACGTAAAATTTAGACTACTTCGAACCCTTATAGTGCTTTTAATTTTCAAACTTTCACAACGCGATTATCTCACAACACTGTTTTAAAGATTCCATTTTGTTTGTTGCTATTACTAACAACTTTTTAGAGTTTAGTCCGGTTAATCTCAACAAACATTTTGAGAGTATATTTTTTATGAGTTTCTGACTGTATAAACACGAAGACCACCTGTTTAAAGTCTCTTTTGCTTGTAACTAATTATTATTCAATATATTAATTACTTTGCTCGATGTAAATATTCAAAACTATATTCAAAGGAAGCGCGGCACGGTCCTGTGTTGCCGGCGGGTGCCCTTAGCTCGGAGTGGAAATTGTCATTCACTATGATCCAAATAGTAACAGTCAATGTCCATCCACTGAAAAATATTAATTAAAACCTTACTGAAGCCTGCAAAAAGAAACCTGAAAAATTAACTGTGAACGGCTTGATTACCCACAGTGGCTTTTAAAAGGTTTTTGCTGATAAAAATATCACTGGTTCGTGACATGCCCGTATTTTACTTTGTTATATGCGGAATTTGTTTTAGACTTTATTTGTATAACTGATAGTACGAGTAATTAACTTAATTCGTGCAAGCCTTGCTAATAGTACATGGCTACCAAAACAATATTTAGCAGTATATTTAGAAGCCAAAGATAAATACGAATTTCAAATTTACATTGCAAATTTAGAGCCTAATTCAAACAATTTTTGTTGGTCATGATTTCAAAAGGTATAATATCGGCTTGGCAGGTATATATTGTTGCTCTGCCTTGCTCCTGCACCCTGTTACAACAGGGTGATTCGAACCTCGTCAAATTCAACCTCATAAGCCGCAAGTCACCTAATGGGGTTCAGGGCTAGAATTGCGCCCAGATAATCTCCTGTTGAAGTTATAAGAGACAGCAGCACCTTCTGAAGAACCGCCTCCTTACACAGCCAAGACCAAGCTGACTACCAAGCTTGAGCAACATGGTAGGCTATAGTTAGCTGTAGATGATCCTGATGATACATTCAAACACACAATTTTGCGACTTTCCGCAAAAATTGCCCCCTGTCCTTGACTGCTCTGACCTTTTTCCTTGATGATTTTTGACTTGGTTCCGCTGTTGAAATTTTGCCACCGCACATCTTGAAATCTATAAAAGACCCACCCTGAAATAGCCACACAATCCAAATCTTTCGTGCTTTCCAGGACCAGCGCTCCATAGGGAGCGTTTTAAAAAGGGAGTCCAAAAAGGCCTCTTTAGGGCGGCAAATTACCAGCATCACCGCTGATGTTGCAGTGATCTTTATGCGGTGGTTTTGCTGAAAATTATGCAGACCACAGGCTTCTTTGAGGACTTCTACAATAAACAAACTATTCGCGGAATTTAGTTCTATATTAGGGGATAGTAAATTAATTCCATATTGACACTATCTATTAGCTGCTTCTTCGATGGTCCGGTTCTCAGACTTTTACTGCATTCATATTTATGATTAAATCTTTTGCAGTGCCGAAGGCACCTCTTCTGAGACGGGCGTAGAAGGCGAAAAGTGCCTCTGACTGTATAGGTCATGCAGAGACAAAGAAGCAGTGATGGCTCAGTGGCATTGGCTATGGACTGCCGCGCAGCAGGTCCATGGTTCGAATCCCGCCGCGGGCTTGAGCTTCACCGCATGGTGGAAGGGCTTTTTGCGAATGCCCGCCTGGCTAGCTACCACTCTCAAGTGGAAAATCTGTCGCCAAGCACCTAACGGTGTGTTCCGGCAGCAGTCCTTGAGAGCCAGTGAAATTACAGGCACATGAGACTTAACAACTATGTCTCAAGGTGACGGGCGCAGTGCTATTCGTCACTTGAACGATGAACTGCATCTGTTATAGGCAGAGGTAACCGCTTAACATCACGTGGACCTCGAGCTTGTTCCGTCACAATAATATATATATAAAAAAAAAAAAAAAGGGCCCGGTCCTTTTTTAGATTAAAGGTCCTCGAGTGCAATGTTCTTATTTTAGCTATTAATGAATTAAATGTTCTTTCAATCATCAGGGATGTGTTAGCTGGACCAAATAGGGAATATGATAGTAGACAATTTTGACGGTAGTTCTCAATAGCGGCGTTAAGGTAGGGCGCGGTTGGGCCACCGCCCAGGGCACCAGAAATAAATAAAATAAAAATAAAGTAAGAAAGGCCTAGGTTTATGCAAAACAAGCAGCGCAAGGCGTGCAAGCTAGGCAAAGTAAATATTCATGGATAAACCCAGACCCGCCCAAGCTACCTAGAATCCTAGAACAATGATAATGAATAGATTCGTGCGTTACTTTGCGAAAATCCATAATAAATAATAACTATAATATAAAAAAAACACATTATATTTAGTTATGTTTCTTCTATAGTGGGCACGAAGAGTCAAGGCCTCCTGAGGATGCTTCGTGTAACCTGCGTCGAAAATTCTTCCGGTGTTACTGCGTGGCGTTTTTGACGTCATTTCGGTTTAACAGGAAAATTAGGCAAAATTATTACTAAATAATATTATATAACTGAGTATTCTTTTCTTTGTTCAATTAATTCGGTTCAGAAATCAGAGATTATATCCCAAGAAACTAAAATACAATTTCACCAACATATACTTAAACTTCTCAACTTATGGATGTACTATACGTAAGTAGTCTCTATGCTTTTAATGGACTCGTAGTACTTTGGCAGTTTAACATCTTACCTAAGCTTTCAAAATCGCCCAAGTGATGGGTGCATATATATGTTTATAATTATATTAAGCTACCTCTGTACTATTAACTCCTAGTAGGTACTTTGGCAGTTTATCATCTCATTGATCGTATTTTCTTAGAACTACTCTTGAATTTTTCTTCTTAGTCGGACACTCTTAGGAGAATGGTCGTGGCTTTCCATGGACAGGGTTGTATACCTTCGTCGCCGCTCGTTTCCACGTCTATTGATATTCCTCCATTGGAGACAGCTGTTTCCGTTGCGAGCATATTGTACTGGGGTAGCTTTAGTTGTGGTAGTGACACTCGGTTGATTTACGCCCTCGCCTACGGCTCGGGCTGCAACACACAGTCTCGTGTATGATGAGCAACTTAGCTCACTTGTATCATAATATACTATAACGTATATTTTTCTAAGTAAACAAAGTAATAGGGATACAAAATTATCGTGCCTTATCTTATTAATCAATAACTAATCACATTACACCTACCATCAGATCGCATTTCACGTAACTGACGTTTAATTAGCATGATGCATTCACCAGCATTAATCAACAAATTGCGTATGTAATCAAATCACAGATCATGCATTGTTCATAGGAAATACCTACTTGGCTCAAGACGCTGTCAATAGCTGAAATTTTGTGAACATTAATATTATAATTGGCGGAGTAAATAGCACAAACAAAAAAATGTACAGAGCGGTTAAAATTTTTAAGATATAACCTAAACTTTACCTGCCATAAATAATGAAATAATTCACCGCTTACCCATCTCTCACGACTCCAGAGTCGTTTACCTATCATTTTAAAAACAAATATAATATAATCTTTTGATGTTATTTTTGTATAATAAGTGGTGTAACAATAAAGAATTATCTATCTATCTATCTATCTATAATCAGCAGATCTACATTTCGCATTCGTCAAACTGAAGTGCGCTTCGCAATCTAAAAATGAACAAGGCCAGTGGTCCTGATGGAATTTCCGCCACAGTCCTAAAATCGTGTGCACATGAATTGACACCAGTTTTGACATGTCTCTACCAACTCTCTCTACAGACTGCTAAAGTGCCAAAATCTTGGCAGCTCGCAAATGTGCAGCCTGTACCCAAGAAGCAGTCGTGTAGACCCTGCTAAGTACAGACCCATTTCAATAGTTATTGAACAATAGTCTCCTGGTTTACCTGGAAGCAAATAATATCTCCAGGGATCGGCAGTATGGGTTTCAGCGAAACCGGTCAACTGGGGACCTCCTTAAGTACGTCACTCATATTTGGAGTGAGGCCTTGACAGAGAAGTCTCTCCGTCTCTCTTGATATTTTAAAGGCCTTCGACAGGGTCTGGCATGACAGTCTTGCGAATAAGCATCCATCGTATGGCTTACCCGCTGGCCTGCGCAATTGGATTTCTGACTTCGTGAAGGAAAGATTGTTACGAGTTGTCCTTGATAGATGTTCGTCAGATCAATTGGTACTAACTCTAGGTAAGCCTGGACAATACATCCTTCACCACATCATCTCTTACCATTAGGTGAGATGGTGGTCAAAGGCTAACCTATTGCGTATAAAAAAATGATTTTCAGGGGTGCCTTAAGGGTCGGTTCCTTCGGCTACGTTCTTCTTACTGCACATAAATAATCTACTCAAACCCGGTATTATTGGGTATGCAGATAACAGCACAGTTGTAGAGAGGTATATAACCAAGGCACGGGCCGGCGTTGTACAAATCCAGTCCCATAGAGATCCAATGGTCGAGCGAATGAATTTGGCCCTAGAAGCAGTCTGCGAACGGGGTGATGCCAATTTAGTCAAATTCAATGCTTCAAAGACCCAGGCGTGTCATTTTATTGCTAAGCAGAGTCTTTTGTCATTCACTCCTGTCCTCCGAAGTTTGCCTGATTTTGAGTTTAAGGCTAAATTAGCTGCAAAAAAGCTGGTTATTTTAGGAAAATGCGGCGGTATTTCAAATCAAGAAAATTTTTAAACCTCTATCAAGCTCAAGTCCGGTCTTGTATGCAATACTGAAGCCCTTTCTGGAATGGTTCTAATTACCAGCTCCAAGCCTTGGATTTCATAGAGAATCAAGCAAAGACACAAAGTTGCCAGTTTATCAGTGATCTAGAGGCTTCACTTCGGAGAATGTGCGATCGATTTATATAATCTCATCTCCTCTTCTCCTTCATTTTATCGAACAACAAGACGCACAGGAACACGGCATCCATACATGGTCGATATTTCGAAAATACGCACAAAGCGTTATAAATCCATCATTATAATGCCTAGGGCCGATTTATGGAACACTCTACCAGCATTTCTATTTCCCGATAAATATAATCTGGAAGACTTCAAGTACAAAAAACAGGTATGCTTGGCAAGCATTTTCCATCGTCAACCGCATCTTCACTTTACCTAAGGTAGGACAGCGGTCAAATGCGTGCTTATCTAATTAAAAAAACAACAAAGATATAACTTAAACTTACAAATGATTGGAATACAAAATGTTGTGACACAGCCGTACCCCCGGTAGCTGAGTAGATAAAGCATCCGGCGCGAAATCGGAAGGTCGTGGGTTCAATTCCCGCCCGGGGCAAAACATTTTGTATTCCAATCATTTGTAAGTTTATGATTTTCGCTTAGTACGCGGTAGTGCTTGTAATCATAATATTTAGAAATATAGAAGGGTAGCGACATCATTCCGAGAGTTAAGTGTTTGAAAAAACACTTCTTTCGATCAGATGAACTAGTAGTCTGGTTGATGGCCGCGCACCGTCCCCTATAACGGTTTAAGAAATACGATTGGGGTGCGAAATTTCGGTGACACAGCCGTACGCCCGGTAGCTGAGTATATAAAGCATCCGGCGCGAAATCGGAAGGTCGCGGGTTCAATTCCCGCCCGGGGCAAAACATTTTTTATTCCAATCATTTGTAAGTTTATGATTTTCGCTTAGTACGCGGTAGTGCTTATTTATTAGAAATAATGATATAACTTTGTTAGTGGCAAAAACAAAAAAAAATACTAAAAGTAGGTTACTTATTCAGTTTTTGCCAACAGCTGGCCCCAACTCAGCATAATGCTGGTTGCGAACAACCAACACTGGTCTTCCGTTGGGAATGGTAAGTGACGTCACGCACAATATAGTCCACGTCAATTCACAAAGAAGCCCAAGCCCCAACATTTTGTTAACGTAATAAAAACCGTTATTGATATTTCCTCACCTGTACCCTCCAAGACAAGTTACCTGTTGATCTCGCACCCCAATGTCAAGGGTCAGGGTCGTTGATGCCCATCTTTCCCTACCTATTTTTCTGCACATGCGATAACCAACTTTCTCACCATTGTGATAAAAGCTTTTTTATCTCGATGCTAAGTATGTGGCTACCTACGATTCCTGTGAAGCTTTTGAAACGGTACAGTTCAATAACCCCTGTGTTTTGACGGCGTTTAGTGGGTCTGTAGGGTAGTGAGGAGTAAATCGAACTTCTAGAGGGCATACAGGAATAAACAGGTGTACCGTAATAACTAAAAGAAAGCTGATTTCGTTTAAAAAATTTAACGTTTTAGAAAAGCATTGGTTGGTATTATGTACCTACATTAATTGTGGCCGAAATAATGTATCATGATAGTATTATCCAAACTAACTAATTTAAACTTTTTATTTGTTTGTACGATTTTGAAGTGATTCGGACAAAAATTGAGTTTGTTCGTACAGGATCAATTTAAAAGGTTTCAGAAAATAAATCCCCTTACTGAAAAAAATGGATTTCACTTTCTTAAATGTCCAAATTAAAATTAAAATTTCAATAAATATAATATAATACAAATAAGAACCATTATTTGGATGTTTCTAATTTTTGTATCAGGTATTAGTGTTATGTATGAGTGTTCAAAGTCTGTTAAAACTTTGAACACTCATTTTTTCTCATTGGTGTTAAGATGGAATCAACAAAATGTAGCGTAATATAAGTGAATATTTTTTTGTTAAGAGGTTTAATTAAACACATTAAACAGCATATAAAAATAAAAATAAATATATTAACTGTGTTCAGTTACTTCTATAAAATAACACATATTAGAGGGTGCACAGGAGTTGGCATAACTACGAATCCGCTGAAAATTATTAACAGCGGTGGCGTGGCGGGTAGCGCGGCGCTTGAGCTGTATGTAACGCTTTTATACGTTGTATTTTGTTAACTTTATAACACGGTGTTGAACGAGCGATGAGCCAATTTCGGATTGGGGAAATATAAATATCATTTTCAATAATGACAGCGTAACTGTTTTAGTTACGGATCAAGAAGACAGCGTCCCTACAGTTCTACGAAGAAAATTTTGTTTTGTTATTTATTCTGTGTTTAGTCTGGGGATCGACATTAGTGCCTGGTAATAGATATTTTATTTATTGTTTGTGTTAGATAAAGGATATATTTATTTAAACAGTAGTCTATAAAGCGGATCACCTTATTCAATAAAATAAAATAAATAAATGAAACCTACCCAAAGACGTAAAACTTTGTTTTAATTGTGATCGTATTATAGAAAAATCCACAAAAAAATAATAGTATTGTTTCGTCTAAGTATATATCCATATATACTTAGACGAAACTATACTACTTTTTAATTTTTTTTTAGGACTATAATGATGGCTGCCGCTGAGTTCCATCGGATTTTTGGAGAGGGAAGACCCTCTTATATCCCGGGAGGGAGATGTGCCGAAGGTATTTCTCCTGAAAAGGGCGTACAAAGCAAAAAGCTCTTTCTACCTCCGTCTCCTGTGGGCGCCGAAAACGCACCGCTACTATATGAGGGGTTGACAACGAGCTCAAGGGTACCAATGTGGTTGAGACCTCGGCTTGACTCGCTGCCGGGAGACATTGGGAGGGTTTCACTGCAGTGTTTTACAGTTGAGAGCCAGCCCTACGGAAATTTACTCTATAAATATACTAATATACACACATAGATACTGATTATTGCTTAAAAAGGTGTAAAATTATACATAGAAAAAAATATCTAAAACGATCAGTATGTAATCACTAATATTAAATATACAGCAAAAACCGGCCCTACCTGTAATCACAGGTCGTTTATCTATCTTATGAAATCTTTTCAGGAACTGTCCCGCCGGTGCTAGGGTGGGTGGACCCACGCTAGCACGGTCACGGTAGGCACTGCATCCGTGGCGCTGGAGTCTGATAGACAGTGTATGTTTTGCCATTGCAGGCCGAGCTTAAGGTGACGTACTTCGTAAAAATAGGTACACCATAAGCAGAAAATTATGTTAAACTTGATTAGACATCTCAGTTGACCATTGTGTTCAAAACACATTCTCGTTAAATATTCTAGAAAGAATACATCTTGTTTCAACCTTTAAAATTAAATTTCTATCAGGACGAAAATTGTTGTAACTGTATAATTTATGAACATATTTTGATGACACTATTGACTGATGTAAAATATTTTAATAAGAGGAACTGTTGTTTTTTATGCACCAAAGAAGTATATTTGTATTTAAATTTTATTCTTGATATGAACTCAAACGAAACGTCTCATCCTGCCATTGCGTCGCCATCAGTCTTCGTCAAGTGGTGAGCTGCATTTGCTCTGATAGGTCTTGTCCCGAACGCTCTGTTTTACGTTTTCGTTTTTAACAAATAATTAATTAGGTTTTTGTTTTTATCAGTAATGTTTCGATGTTTAAACTTTTAGTAATTACTGGTACAGCGTAGTGTGTATATTCAAGATCTAACAAGCTAAGTTGTAGCTCAATGTAGAAAAGAAAAGGTTTTAAGTAACTAGTATTAATAATTATTTTTAAAAGTCTATTGTAAGTAATACTTGTCACGGAAATTCTCTCTTAGGTTCCCAATTACGAAGGTCATTTTCATACGTAATGGGCAGACTTTTCCGTAGGGTTGTCATATTACTAATTCTAAATTAACTCATAAGTTTTCGGTTTAGAATCCAAATCACGTAGGTTATAACATAAAGAGTTGATTTGTAAATACAGTAGTGGTTATGGAAACACCAAATTTTATTTATCACTTTCATACGTCTTCCACACTCTAATAATAATAATATAGATAATACTGCTGAGTTTGATGTATATTTTTTAACTGAAAATTGTAAAAATTATAAACATTCGTCATCTACATCTACAAAAAATAAAACCTATAGGCTATAATTTTTGTAGATGACGAATGTTGGGAACACTAATCTAGGCACGCACTTGACGCTTTTTGTAGTTTCCATTGATTGGAGTCAAAAAAATTAAGTTCTTGAGGTACCTTCCTTAGAAAAGCTGATGTAGAGAACAATGTCTAAGAAGTTCGACTATTGACTAGCAATAACATTTGTCATTCGACGTTTTCTATTAGATTAACTTCAGATAAGATTTGGTAATTCACGGCTTTTAACTTTTATTTTAATTCAACATAAATGACCAAAATAATAGAACCTAGGTTATACGATAAAATTTATTTGGTACTGCTTATAAGGGCTATGTTCTTATTTGTAGTATCTATGTCGATAGTTTAAATACAAATTTTGAAGTTCCAAAATTTTATGAACTAATTTTTTATGACCTGCTGATTTCAATATATATATATATATATAGATCCATGAATGAGCTGTACATAACTTAGAATAAGTAATATAATTACAAATTTTATAGAAGCTTTGTATGATACATAAAGTGACTCTTTTGAGCAAGTGGCGTATAAAATTTGTATAATCTATCATAAAAACCTCACTTTTATTCCTTACGCTTAACTTTTATCTGTGCTACGAAGTTGAACTGTATGCATCAACGTGTTCTTGGGAGTATTATTCGTTCGGGCACTTCAGTAAATAAGGATACTCCCTTGACTGCTTCACGAAGTTGCTCAAGTGTCTGTTGCTTAGTTTTAAGAGCTTTAGACAGAACATCGTGACAGTCTTGTAGCTCGTCTTTGATAAGAGTCTTCTTCTTCGAATTTGTATTAGGCTGACTTGCTTTAGAGAGGATACAAAGCGTAGGATCGGATCTTTGCTTGGTATAAGTTCAGACACTGTTCTGGCGTAAAATACCGCATTACTTTCACTAGGATTTTTAGCTACCGAGATGTTAACTTAGTCTTAAACTTTACGTACAAGCCAATGGGTGAAGTTACTAATCCAATTGCCACCCAACAATTCTAGATCGTTTTTCAGTGGTAAGAATAAATATGTGCCTTCGCGTTTGTATCATGGATGCGCTGAATGTTACAAGACTGGCATGGCCCCTTGATTGGGGCCATGCCAGTCTTGTAACATTCATACAGTTCGTCCAGTCCAATTCACGCTATCAAAAATGGCATGATAGCTGAGTGGTTATGAGAACTGCCGTGCCACAGGTCCATGGTTCTATCGCTGCTGCCGGCTTGAGCTTCAATGCATTGTGTAGCTACCACCTCCAAGTAGAAAATCTGTTGCCAAGTACCTAACAGTGTGTTCCGGTAGCAGTCTTTAAGAGAATGTAAAATTATAGCCACATGATGAGATTTAATAACTTTTTTAGAATGACTGGCACAGTGCAGTTCGTCATTTGTTACAAAATGCATCGGTTATAGTCGAGCTTGTTCCTTCAAAAAAACATAAAAAATGGCTTCCCTTTATTGTTGCACCGGTTTATATCTCTCTACGATGGTAATACCGTTTAAATATTCATTTATACATGGATTTAGTATAAAAATAGTCACAGAGATCTGACCGATTAGGTACTCTGGAATTGGTGATTATCTTGACCTAATTACAAATGACAACTTGTTATATCGATCGTTCCCGCCACTAATCAGATATCCAAGCAATTATTTTAATGACTAAGCTATTAGCCGAAAGCATTCCAATTAGGCTGTCTTACCAAACCTAACAAAGGCCTTTGAGAAGTGAAACGGCAAGCGTTGCATCTTATTTCTCAATGATCTATGAATGACTATGTAAGTAATATTCACAAAAGAAGAGCTGGATTAGGCTGGTTAGGAGAAAAGTCGTAGGTACTGGTCACTGAAAAGAACATTTTTAATGGATAAAAGCAGGTGTTGGGAGAGCACCATATTAATTTACTACCTTTGGTTATGTCTAACCAAAGATAATATAAGTATACATAACCAAAGGTTTTAAATTTATATAGTAGGTACTATCCCAAAACCTGCAATCAAATAAAATTAAAAGCATCAATTAAAAGTCACTTTTTTGTATTCTTACTGTATGTAGTCTCCGAAAAGACTAGAAAAAAAAACATTGGAACACGGTTCTATTGTTGTTTGCGATGTTTATAATGGCAACACGTTGAAAATTACAATTTTGTATGCCACCACTGCAAAGTATTTCCACCATCTTCAGCCTGGCACACTAGGACCTCGTAACCCAGCACCGGCCGCGCTGGACTCATTCCACCCCACCCAGATCCACGATGCCACCTGCAGGGGTGTCGCACCATACCACGCGGGTGGCGCTCCGCAGTACTCGCAGACGGAGCAGCGCACTCAACTCTATGACAAGCATCTGATTTGTTCGAAATTCAAATCGAAATATTCGATACGTTAGGGAACGTTAGTGTTTTGCCAGTTAATGGATAATTTATAGATTGCAAATAAAGATATTTGTAATATACAATAAAATATATTACAAATATTTTATTTACAATGCATTATGGACAATGCTTATTTTCGGTTACCATCCCGTGTTTTAAAGCCCACTGAAAAACCATTCAAGTTCTTGACTTTCTAGTCCTATAAACGTTTTGTCAACCTTCTACATAGAAAATCAAGTTGTCGGTATATACCTCATTCCGTGTATGAGCTGAGGACTCGTGACGTGCAAAGGGTCAGTCATCAGACAGTAGTTAAAGCTCCAAGAGGGCACCGTTGTGCCCTATGTTACCTTATGATAATTTGAGCTTCTAAACGTATGTGCCTCCAGGCTAGTGGTTAAAAAGAACTTGCACGTAGAATCAAATGAGAAATAAAACCATTCTGAGCTTTTGACGCGAAAAAATATTTAACCTGCAATATTAACAGCTGCCAATTCCATATTTGTTTTCGAGTATGTATTAGTTTCCATAATACTCTAGACTCGATTTGTCTTGAAATTGCTGAGTGGATATGAGGCTCATTCCACCATATTATTCAACGCCACAGCTGTTAGTGTTGCCATATCAAGAAAAAGTATCCAATAGGAATACAGTAAACAGTGCAGTGAAAAGTGAATCGTAATGTGAAGTGCTTAGTAAACTCTCAAGCACTACAAGTGGCACTTGAATACTCTTTGTAAATCTCTCAATAAAGGACTAATACTACTCACGAGCGTTAATTGTCTTTCCAATTTCCTTACCCTATGTTCTTGGAAATATAATTTTACGACCATGACACCGGATATTACCACTGCGCGCTAAGGAAGTGTATTATAATGTGACAGACACCCTTTCACAATTAATTGACATAGAGACGGCCCACTCTGAGAGATATAACAAAGTGAGAGTACATTAATATTAAAACTACTTTTATCTTCACAATAACAGCCAAGCTTGATAAATATAGCAAAGTGATAATTGTATCCTGTTTGATAATTTTATGAAGAAGTAGACGTCGTGCAATCGAAATTAGATTTCATTTTATCGATAAAACCCCACGCAAAGTCGTAGGTAGATCGGATGTCTGCAGCCTCGGCAATATAATTTCAAGAAAAAGAACTATATGCTTGCTATTTTTAATAAGCACATTATTAGGTCTTTGGTATTGTATCTATTTTGTGGGTATAAAGGAGCATTAAGCGTTGTTTTCAACCGACTTCCAAAGAAGAATAAATTCAAAATTATTAATTTTGAATATGCTTTGATAAGATACTATGCAATATTAAAATTATTTTGATGAAATTACATACACATCCGTGAATAACTAGCAATCTTGTTTTGATTTAGTCGGGCATAAATAGGCTGTGATTTGAGGTGGCTATGCTGAAATTCTGTTTATCAATTTCGGTAACGAACATGTCCCTGGTTGCTAAGATACATTCACGCCCATTACGCAGAAACAAATTTGCAGGTATTGCAGGTACTGATATATCTGGAATATTCACAGTTATTTAGAATTATTGTAGGAATGATTGCGATAGGTAAACTTTATAAGTTCTCTTGAGCTTTCTTTATCTTCCTCGCCAAATGTGTGAATCGGCTGGTAGTTCATCATTTTCAAATTCAGCGCTCTAAAGTGGAATTCCACTGACTAAGAAATGTTGTAAAAAAGGCAAAAGTGAAAGCGTTTTGTAAACTGAATCATAAAGACACCTTTCTATGTTATTTCAAACTTCTTGAATTTTAGTTGAAGTATTAGTGTTTTTTTTCTTAACAACAATGTATAGTAGGATCAACAGTGCACGATGGAAATGATCACAAGTGCTTAATTATACTTATTTTTTTATGCATTATATTTTTTTATGACTTTGACCACTATATCACCTCATGGTAAGTGATGATGTGGTTGAATTGTTTACAATAACCTAGAATTACTTGTTGTCAAGTACAGCCGCCAGAACACATCGTTAGGTGCTCGGTGACAGATTTTCTGCTTGAGGGTGGTAGCTAGCCAAGCGGACAATCGTAAAATGCCCTACCACCATGCTATAACGACTTCCATTCTAAGACAACAACCGGAACCGATGAGTTAACGTGCCAAAGCACGGAAGCGCTCAGTTGTAATGTCACTAGCGGTCAGTTAACCAAGGCATGGCCGTGGCGTTCGTTATTAACTAAGTTGATCGGTAAATAACAAATAAGTAAGCTGCGCTGGGAGCGCTTCACAGTTCCGCAGATATCACTTTATGTTTGATACAGATTCTTATATTTACTCTAAAACCAGCCAACATTGCTCTAAGTGCATAAATACACCCGCTTTACACGTACCTTTACTCATAGCCTATTCTTAACAAGGCCTTACTTTTCACCCTTACCATATCCTTACCGACACCCCTACCTAACCTTACACTCAGCCCTTGACCTTAGACCTTAGGGCGAGGCATTGGTGTGGTAAATAATGGTCAGAGCTTCACTATCACGATTTCTATCAATTACTATATACTTATTAGCAAACAATCAAGCAAATAATTCTACCCTTTGAAATATAAATAGACAATTTTCCGATAGTTCCTTGTTTCCATCCAGCTTTGCGATATATGCGCTATAATCAATTTTCAAGCTATGCTACCGCAAAGCGTGTAAATCGATTATAGCGCGCTCGAGTACTACCTTAGTATTTTGAAATTAAATTATTGTATACTATTTATTTGACGACTAGTATTTTTCTTATAGTTTATAGGCTAACAATTTTGATCACAAAGTGGGGGTTGATATACAGGCTAAGTCTAGAATGCTCTTATGGTCAGCAGATGGTAAACACCGTTTGATGTTTGGTGACAGATTTTTTGTTGGAGAGTAGCAGCCATGCCAGGCAAGCATTTGTAAAATGGCCTACCACCACGAAATAATGACTGCCAACCGACGGCACAAGTGTCCTAGGAAGCACGAAAGCACTCTGTATATGCTGTTAGCAGACACCCATCCAAGTGATGACCGCTGGACAATTACAGGACCAAGTTAATTGTCCTGGAACTAAGAAATGTACAATGAACCAAGTTTAAAAAAAAACAGTTATGCTTCTTTGAAAAATGAAGTGTGACATACGAATTCACAAATATTATATTCATCAAGACAAACTTTTAGAAAATATACAATTAGGTGAAACGTTATTTTGATTTTAGATCCTTACCTATCATGTATCAAATGGGACCCATATCAGCATAATGCTGAGCGTCATAGACATCTCAAGCTGTTTTGCAGATGACCCCATCACGCAGTCGGCACTCACTTGAAACTTGGATTTAAATTAGGAAATCTGCATATTATAATAAAAGATTAAATTAAAAAACAGGTTCCAGAGGTGGTGACTGCAAACACACACGTACAATGGAAAAAAAGTTTTGCTCTGTATAACCAAAACTTTGTCTACCAGTTGCATAAAATTAGTGACAGCCGAACTAGTGTCACAATAGTTGTGCTGGAGTTAGGTTGCTTTTGACTTAATACTTTTGAGTTTTATATTGCTATTTTGTCTAGTTCTGTGTATTCTAACAGGTCGTCTTAATGAGTGTTAGGTTAATATAGCTAAAATTTGTTGATAATATATAGACGAAATAATTTTGAGGACTATTTTTGTAACATACAGTGAATTTTGTGAAGCTTATCACTGTGGAAACGTTTTGTTATGTTGCGTGTTAATATTTGGTTATAGACTAACAAACCAGTAATTTGCTATTTTGACAGTGTCTGGTATGACGGCCTTATCAGCAAGCTTATTGTATTGTCTATCATCCGTACAAGCGCATCGCTTCCACTTTTCTCGTGCGTACTGCGAAAGAGTGGAACTCCTTACCATTGTCAGTTTATCCCGATAGACATCATGGGTGTCTTCAAATCTAGAGTAAATTGGTTTCTTCTAGGTAAGTGTATTCCATCCTTGACCACATCAATGCTTAACATCAGGCAGGGTGTGGTCAAACGCGAACCTATCAGGAATATAAAACAAAGTTTGTCTACAGAAATTCGCCACAAAGACAGAAATTTACAACAAAAATATTGATTATATTTAGACGAATTGAAAATATAGACCACAAAACCAGTACAGTAATGTTTAAACAAAGCAATTTTATTATTTTAAATAAACTTTATTTTTAAATAGACCAATTTCTGTTATTTCTGAAATAACCAAAATATGTTTTGCTATTTCTTTTCCTGAGTGTGTTAGTTTAATAAATAAAAAGTCAAAGTCAAAGTTAAAACCATTTATTCAATTTAAGCGTCTACAACGCTCCAATGAAATTTTAATGTTGAAATATTCTAATTGTAGTGCCTCGTTCAACAAACAAAGTTATATAGAGCCACTCCGAGAAGAACGGGCAAGAAACTCTGTGCCAATATTTTAAACATATTTTAACAATGTGTTACATACTTATTATAAACACTTTATTTACACTTTTACTGGTTTATCACTATTAATTAACATATAAGTAACATGTAAAGTCATTGTTTACATAAACAGATATTTTCCTATCTTATTTAATTGAGTATAATAATTTACATACATTTTAAAAAAACTAAATCATATATAAGCACAAGGAACTGTTTGGAATTACCTCTTATATTCAAAGCTTCATCAGAAATTATACAATTAAAAAACAATTTCAGGTTATTCACAACACTCTTTATTATCTATATTTTATATAAAATAAAAGTAACACTTTACCTGAGTTATTCACTCTGAGCTTGCTTAAAGACGACTGACTTGCTATTCAGTGCCCTTTTCAAATAACAACTTCGGCAGTCAATATAATATAATAATATTGACAATATATAATATATATTATTATAATATCTATATTATAATACTTTTAAATAATTACAATATTGTTTTACTATCAAACTATTTGAATAGAATGTGCTTATAAATAACTATTTTAATTTTTGGTATTTACTACATTATTCTTATTATTGATTTTAAACAATTTCATATGTATTTGAACAAATATACATTTATTATGACTAAAGTCAAATCAAGTATTCTTGTATTAAATCTTAAATAAATGTAAAATTTTTCAACACGTAATAAATACTTACTAATAGTTCCTGGCAAGTTCTATTTTTACTAAGACATCTTATAATTAAAACAAAGGACTCCCAGGAATCCCAACCTAAAACGTAACTCTAATGACACAATATTTACTTATGCTTATTTAAATTAGCTCCAACAGTCGATGAAACTGCTTTGCTTACAGCTTATCACGGTTTAGCGGGCTCTGTGCTGAGGTATGGTATTATCTTTTGGGGCAACTCAACTGATAATGAGTTAGTATTTAAGGCACAGAAGCGTTGCGTACGATCCATGTTCGGCTTAAAAACAATTGATAGCTGTCAACCATATTTTGAAAAATATAAAATTCTGACACTTCCGTCACTTTACATTTTTGAAGTAGCAATGTTTGTAAAAACCAATCCTGATTTATTCTTAAAAGAATCAGATGCCGTTATGCGTAATAGACGAGATAATTTAAAATTGTCTATATATCCAGGCAAAAGCAAGATGTTGCGCAAAGGAATATTAGGAATGGCACCTAATATTTATAATAAAGTACCAAAATATATTAGAGACATGAATCATAATTTATTTAAAAGGACATTGAAAAATATACTGACTGCAAAATGCTACTACACAATAAATGACTTTTTAAATGATACATTTTGACATATTATTATTATTATTTTCTATTTTTATTTCACTGACACAATATCAATATCCTTTTATTTAATTTAATTACTGTAATTTCCATATGATTGAAGTTAATATTGTATAATATAATTTACTATAATCAAAAATTTGATATGTTGCACACCTTAATGGTATACCACAGCGCTCACCCAATTTATAAGACCTGTATACAACCTGTGTTAATGCAATAAAAATAATTTGAATTTGAATTTGAATTTGAAATTTGAATTTATGCTATCAAGTACATGTACACACACACTAACGATAAAATTTTATTAATAAAATGAGTAGAAGGTTGAACGATATGCGTGGTTGTAGACAAGTGCATACAATAGCCCTGTTTTTAGACGAACACAATAAATGAGAAAACAATTTTCATTCAAAATAACAACCTTGCAACGCTTGTCTCTTTTATAGTCCTTTAATATGTACCCAAATCTGTTTGTTCAACGTGATTCAGCTGTTATCATCAAGCTTTTGCTTATTCTTTTGTGCAAATATTTCATTTTAGGCATCTGCAGCGCAAGTACCGAACTTACCGATCGCTAAATTTGACATTACAATCGTCTAAATTCGATAAAACGGGTTATATCGTTGTTTGCAAACATCGATATAACCCGTTTTATCGAATTGAGACGATTGTAATGTCAAATTTAGCGATCTGTAAGTTCGGTACTTGCGCTGCTGGTCCTTGAGTAAGTAATTAGTTACGTAAGTCATTTATGAAATGACTGGCACATGGTAACAAATAATGCAATTGTGCCTTTTAGTCTATGCCAGAATATGTTTAGGGCCTGCTTCAGAATGTTCAAGTAAGTTCCGGTTATACTACTCATAACATTAAATAAATAAATCACTATCTTTGCGTTTCACAGTCATCGATTAAGCCATTGGTTATAGCTTAAAACGCGCTGCATGTTAACTGTAATTTTTAACATTCAGTTATTTTATGTGTTAGTTAGCAACCCCAAACTTTATTAGGACATTCTGAAACGGATCCTTAATATTAAATCCTACCCACCAGCCAGGATTTGCTACAAGAAATTGTTAACAAAACATAATCCGAAAGATTAAAGAAAATTATCTATACTTATAATAAAACTGTAACAGGTCCAATTCTGTACATGGCAGATATTTTGAAAAAAAAAAATGTACAGTACTCTGTAGCTGATACTGATGCCGAAACTATATTTTTTTAAATTTTTGTCTGTCTGTCTGTCTGTCTGTCTGTCTGTCTGTCTGTGTGAGCAGACGGGGAATGACGGACTCGGCTAAAGGCGGCCATAATAATATCGTCTAAAACCCAACGGTGTTCCGGCGTCTTCGACGGATGACGGGGAGAGCTCCGCTGTACTGCTAATATATTATCTACCGCAGCCCCCGTCGACGCTGCTGTCAGCTTTAAATTGGCGCACTTTGGTGAGGGGCGTCAATAGGAACTCCACCTGGTGTGATGTCCCCCGAACACGGCCAACATGACATAATTTCATGTTGTGTCAGCGGTTAGAGCATACCACAGCGGTTAAAGCGTTAAGAAGTTTCAAACTAATTTAAATTAAATAAAATTGGTAAAGTTTTTTTTTTAATTGCTGCTAAATATAGATCGTATCTAACTATACAAATATGAATACAAATAATTGATTCCAAATCTATTATCCTATACCATTTACATAATTACCTTTAATGACTTTATTATTCACATGTATATACCTAGTTATTCCTTAAATAAGTTAAACGTTACAAAATTACAAATTTACGAGATGAAATTTTTTTTTCCACTTATGACTTAAATTTTTCCCTTCGTAAATTTGTTGTTTCTAGTGTAGTCCGCAAAGCATGCGTTATTGGAAACAACAAAATATTAACTTTGCAGTGATCGTGATCATGAGGTGACGGGGTGACCACGCTAATTTATACCTTATAGTCATAAAAACTATAAATTCACCAAATGGTTTTAAAACTACATGTGTAACTACTTAGCTCTTGGCTCTGTAATTTACTTCACAATACTAAGATTTGACAAGATCTTAGTTTAAGCCGTTTTATGAATCGGCTATAAGTTTGACTGTTCCCTTAAACCGACACGAAGAGCCGAGTAAATAAAGTATTTAAAATACCTACAGCTTTCATAACAAGACCTATTTTTTAAATTCACAAACTTTGTTTCATGTGTTTTATATTATAAAAGAAAAGGTTGTTTCTGCTGCTTGGTACGTAATATAGGCAATGCGCGTGGGTTATACTTGGCATTCAACGGGCACGGGCAAGTACACAAGAATATGAACAGTCTAGGTTGGCCCGCCCACCCATTCATGTATGCCGCCCAGCCAGCGCAGTTAGTATTGCCGTGACGCAGTCCGTGTCAATAGCTTTTTTGGCTCGCTGACGCACGCTGAGCTGATTCCAGGGCTGATTGCCGGGGCTCGAGGCTTAACGGCGCGTGTGTGAACGCATTGAATGGCTCGCTTGGCACCTGGAAGCGTGCTTGGCTTCCACATGAGCCGCTTACCAATGTGGGTATTAACGCAGTATATACAGAGCGGTGATGCCACAAATGTTAAAATTCATGGTTTTCCTTTTACTGCTGATACTATGTTATGTAGCAAAAAGTAATCCTTATGATGAAATCTTTCGATCGGAATGATAAAAGTACAGGGTGGTTTATTTTTCTCGTGTAACGGGTTCGATTCCCGGTTCAACCATGTAATTATTTAAATATCTATGAATGCAGTTTAAATTCAATGAAAATTGTAGAGTAGCTTCTGTAACATGTAGAATAAAATTACTTGTCCCCAGTTTTAAACATCCATTGCCATGTCAAAATGTACAGTTTTGTAAGTTCTGTAGCTACATGTGAACTTAGAGTTGAGTAGTTACGGAGTGCTGGTGGTGGGCTTGAAGACTTCAAGAGGACGGAATCCACCCTCAAATAGAAAATCTGTCGTCAAGCACTTAACAGTGCGTTTCGGCTGCAGTCCTTGAGAGCCAGTGAAATTATAGGCACTGGAGACTTAACAACTATGCCTCAAGGTGACAGGCGCAGTGCAATTCGTGACTTGTAACGAAATGCACCTGATGTTGGCAAAGGTTAGTCCTCTTAACATCAGGTGGGTTTCAAGCTTGTTCTGTCACAATTAGAAATAAAATTATGTCCACCATTGTTTTTAGTTATAAGTAAGTAGTTAAGTTACATCCAGTGCACGTTTGTATACTTCGGCGTTCTATTGAGCACTCATCCTAATATTTTACCGATCGAAATATAAATGTAATTAGCATTATATAAATTCAACACAGATTGCATCATAGTTATAAGAAATGTACGTCAGATCGCAGGTACTTAACTTTTGATAGAGCCAACGTATAATACAGCCAACATGGAAAAAAACCTAAGCCTTCGCCAAATATACCCCTGAAAATGTAGTTGGTGCTGTCGTAACAGTCAGTTTCATCAGATATCTCTCTTTTTAAACTTGTTGAATATTACGTGATTCTGCGCACCTGCAGCGCGCATCTGTCAAAATAAAGCCTTGCGCCCAGTGAACGGAAGCTTAAAGCGATATGTTACCAGAGTTATAATTTTAGTTTATTTAAATTATGAAGCAGTGATATCTCAGTGGCATTGGCTTTGGACTGCCGCGCAGCAGGTCCACGGTTCGAATTCTGCTGCGGTCTTGAGCTTCTCCGCATGGTAGATGGGCATTTTGCGACTGCCCGCCTGGCTAGTGACCACTCTCAAAAAGAAAATCTGTTACCAAACATCCGATTTGTTCTGCAGTCCTTGAGAGCCAGTAAAATTACAGGCACATGAGACATAACAATTACGTCTCAAAGTGACGGGCGCAGAACAATTCGTAACTTGTGACGAAATGCATCTGTTATAGGCTGAGGTTAGTCCGCTTAACACAAGGTGGGCCTCGAGCTTGTTCCGTAACAAATCAAAACTTAGTCTTAAATATAAAAAGTAAACCACAATATAAGTCTAAGTTTCTGCCACTTATTACAAAGTTTGACCACTTTTCGTTAAAGTACAAATATATAGTTTGAGTGACAGATCCTTGCTTCCGCTGCCTGTGTTTTTTTTTCTTGTATGAGAATGTCATAAAAATATCGTACAAATTATTTGAAATGATTGTATAAACCCAACATTGATAAGAAAAATAACGCCCATACTTATTAAAGAAACTCTAAGTGGTTTTCAATGAAAAATAATTTCAATCCTAAGGGCCGGAATCGAAACGAAGTCAAAGGGAAAATTTGTTCCTACACACCCTCTCAGAAAGAGTCACATTGCTCAATCAAAAATGTGTAATTAAGTTTGTCATTTCCCTCTTATAAAAGTGCGGTGGGGAAAGATATTTGGAATTTAATTCCTTCTCTCCATAGCAGTGAAGGAATGTTGTATGAAAATCCATACCTGGCCAGCTAGCGCTCTTTTGTTTTTTCGTACTCAATTTTCAATGAAAAGAGATTGGTAACCTTTCTCTGCGCTACGATAAAATTTATTTGTTTTTTATACTAAATTGATAATATAACAGAGTACACTTTTAATTATTCTAGATAATTTTCTAAAATGTCATCTGATAGTGAATGTGACGATGTTATAGTGACGGTGCCACCAGAAAAAAAACACAGCTCAAGAAGTCATAAAGAACTTACTTCTTGAGTCTCGGGACAAATACAAAAAAACTTATATCTAATGATTTTATTTTCTTCGTTGGTGCAGTATAAAGCACTATGTATCTTTCGGGAGAAAGTTCTATTTCGGTTTTAAAGTTTTCTTTAAGCCCTCTGCTGCGTGTCAGGCTTAAACATACTCTCAAACAGAAATAGATCGTTTTCTCCCCTCGCTGTACAATGTACTATTTTAAAAAAGCCTATGAAGTTAGGTTTATATCAGGTTTTAGGCTTATATAAGTATTCATTATATTTCCTTGTATATATGTCATGACCTAGTATTGTTTGTGCATAAATTTTAAGTCTCTAATTACAAAGGAAGGACCAAAGTTTAATGTTCGTTAAAAATTTATTAGTTTCTATCGAATGATTTCGGAACTGAAGTAATATTTTATCTTATGAGGACTCACAAAGTTTTATGTAATAATTGTATTGATTGAAATAATTAAAATAGAGTATTGACTCCTAGCCGGATTCTAACACACGACTGTTGGTGACATCACCATGTCTTTTTCAACAAGCAATTATTATAATAACATAATATCATTTTAGGTAGCACGACATATAACCTAATAAAACTATGTCTTAAATAAAATCTTAAGTGGTTAACTAAATCCAGTAAGGTAGTCTGGTTTGGTGTGCACTAAATCAGACTATCTAGTATAAACTATACTAGATAGTATTAACAAATACCTTTAAAAGTATCGAGACTCGATCGTGCGCTCGGTAAGTCAAGACCTCCTGAAGATGCTTCGTTTAGAAGCGAAACTAGTCGGGTATTCTTCCGGTTAGGCTGCGTGATGTTTATGACGTCACGTAGATAACAGGAAAATTAGGCGGAATTGTCACTAGATGTATAATTTTATGCTTTTTTAAGTGTTTTATTAAAATATTATTTAATATCTTTTAGGATACTTTTAAAGGTATTTGTTAATATTAAATATGGATTTCCGCAAAGTAACGCCTGAATCTATTCATTATACTAGATAGTCTGTGAGTGTGTTTCATATTGTATCGCTTAGCTTCTGACTTGAGTGTAAGAATGGCTTTATAGTATTATGAAAGCCCGACGAGATTCCCTGGAGAGGGACAGTTAGTCTATCCGTAATGCCCGTAGAAGGCTCTCATGTACAAGAATTCTACTCATACTCGTAAACGAAACTATTTTCCTGTGTTTGAGTGTAGTTTCCTGTAAAATTGGCTGTATCGAGACTAATATAAGAATGGAAGTAAGTTCTGATTACTTTAAGGATTAGGATTTCTAGTTGAAAACTAGTTTTTCTTTTTATTTATTTCTATTTGGCAAAAGCCTTTGACTACTATCTCACCTGATGCGAAGTGATGATATGGTTGAAGGTGTTAGGCTTAAACTAGAATTATTGGCTCTCAAGGAGAGCTGCTGGAACACACCGTTAGATGCTTGGCGACAGATTTTTTACTTGAGGGTGGTCGCTAGCCAGATGGCCATTCGCAAAATGCCCTTCCACCGTGTTATGAAGATTTCAAAGATGTTAAAGGTGCTTTAATAATAAAGTTTTGTAATATAATATTTGTAAATAAGTCTTTGTGGCGTTACGCTTGGCGTCTCCCGTGGGTTGCCGGGTTAGAATATCACCGCATTTTTTGCGAGGGTGTCGTAGGAGGCGACTAAAGGAAAAATACCAGGTGGGAAGCAGTGCCTTCTGAAGAACTGACATTTTCTACTGCGAACCTCAAACCGCCTGCCAAGCGTGGGAAGTATGGCTATTTCACCCAATGAGGGAGACCTTGTTCGACGTTGGACGATTCAGTTGATTTGATTGATAGATTTTTATGCTCGGCTTCCGCTCTCTAATATTTGTTAGTTATATTACTCCCTTGCAAAATGCGTGGATATTTTATGGTTCCAGTAAAACAGATAAAACCCCTATTATGCCGATACTGATCTCTTTATATCCGTCCGTCTGTATGTTACGGTTCTTTAGCTCTTAAACGGAGTGAATTATACACACAAAGTATTTCTTTTTTATTCAAAATGAAATAAATTCCATTTTCTATTAAAAAATGTTAGGCGCCTTGAAAGTGACATAATATCGAAGACCGCTAGTTACGACTTACAAAAAAGTGGCCAAGTGCGAGTCGAGCCTGACTCTATGAGGAAACCGCTATTAAAAAAATATCTAAATATTCGATTACATCCACATATCACCAGGTTTAATTCAAGGAGCTTTTTAAGTATCGGTATATATTAATTAATAAACTAGTCTAGTTATAGAAGTGGTGATTGGAACTTTTACTAAGATTAACATTCTAAATTCAAAACACTTTTTGTTCCTTTAGGGATTAAAATGGTATTTCAGTCCCCGTTTACGAGGAATAAAGTAGCACTTTTTGAATAGATGTGTTCAAACTTTTTTTTACTGGCTGTTGCAACGCCTAATGTATTTCTTTATATGCCACGTTTTCCCATTAACGTTTGGAGGGAGCAATTGCAGTAACACTTTACTAAACCATGAGTGGTGGGATACTGCCGATGAGGAGCATTGTTTTTTTAGAAGAGTTTACCTCATCCAGTATATTTTTTTGACTATTATATCCTCTACGCCCATGTCCTCTACCTCGTTATATATTATATATAATCGAGATATCTCTTCGCGATATTCTACTTTACCAATGAAGTTACAATTAGCAAGAAGGTAGTTTTTAAGTAAGAGACGGTAGTGCACAGATATTGCAACCGGAGAGAATTAAGGGCTGGTAAAATCGGGGTTGTAAGCAAAAAAAATATTTTGTAATTAGGAGCATAGAATTCAATTTAAGGATACAAGTAAAAAAAAAAGGAAGCTTTTAACAATTAAATCATAGAGAAGAAGTGAAGGACACACATAAAGTTGAAAGCCAAAAAATATTTGATTTAAAAAGTTGAAATTTGCCTGTTTATAAATAGAATAGGTACATCTGAAGACCTAGTGTGCGTTTTCTCCTGTTTGGAAAAATACTTGATTTATTAAGGCGCCCTCGTGTTTTTTCCATATACATTTTAAGCGTTAACGTGCTAGCAGCGTTTAGTGAGGAAAACTTGCTACCTTTGACTAGGAAGTGATGGAAGGTAGTAAATATGCTTAACCTAGAAAGGTACGGAACGGTACGGAACGGTACGGAACGGTACGGAACGGTACGGAACGGTACGGAACGGTACGGAACGGTACGGAACGGTACGGAACGGTACGGAACGGTACGGAACGGTACGGAACGGTACGGAACGGTACGGAACGGTACGGAACGGTACGGAACGGTACGGAACGGTACGGAACGGTACGGAACGGTACGGAACGGTACGGAACGGTACGGAACGGTACGGAACGGTACGGAACGGTACGGAACGGTACGGAACGGTACGGAACGGTACGGAACGGTACGGAACGGTACGGAACGGTACGGAACGGTACGGAACGGTACGGAACGGTACGGAACGGTACGGAACGGTACGGAACGGTACGGAACGGTACGGAACGGTACGGAACGGTACGGAACGGTACGGAACGGTACGGAACGGTACGGAACGGTACGGAACGGTACGGAACGGTACGGAACGGTACGGAACGGTACGGAACGGTACGGAACGGTACGGAACGGTACGGAACGGTACGGAACGGTACGGAACGGTACGGAACGGTACGGAACGGTACGGAACGGTACGGAACGGTACGGAACGGTACGGAACGGTACGGAACGGTACGGAACGGTACGGAACGGTACGGAACGGTACGGAACGGTACGGAACGGTACGGAACGGTACGGAACGGTACGGAACGGTACGGAACGGTACGGAACGGTACGGAACGGTACGGAACGGTACGGAACGGTACGGAACGGTACGGAACGGTACGGAACGGTACGGAACGGTACGGAACGGGTCGGAACGGTACGGAACGGTACGGAACGGTACGGAACGGTACGGAACGGTACGGAACGGTACGGAACGGTACGGAACGGTACGGAACGGTACGGAACGGTACTGAACGGTATTTTAGGTTGCGGAACGAAACGAACGCTAAATTATTCATAATAATTTATTGATTAAATATCGCATTTTGCTAAGAAGATTGGATCATAGCTTGTGGATATTGTGATGGTGGAATAAACCTTTTGCTAAGAAGTTTAGATTCTTTTCTTAGAAGTATTTTATGTTCAGTTACTAAATAACCAAACTCGAGTCAATTTTACTGTGGGAAGGCTTTACCGCACCCCTCAACTTCCTTGGAGTTAGTCCCCTTACTCATATAATTTGACGATCTTGCCCACAACAATACAGTTTTCAGTAAGAATCTCATTGTTTTACTGAGCGTATGAATGTGGTACAAAGTGCTACGAACCGAAATTTTTCGTAGTAACTTTTGAAAACCACTTACTGCACCAAGATGGACCTGTAATTCAAAGCATCATCAACTCTGTTGAAGAAAGTACCACCAAGTTCCTTTTCATGGAGATGTACTGAAAAATAAAAAATAAAACAGCCAAGTGCGAGTCGGACTCGCGTACGAAGGGTACCGTACCATTAGCTTTACAACATTAGACTTCATATTTCAACCTTTTTTTGTTTAAACGTGTGCGAGTCCGACTCGCTCTTGGCTAACTTTTTGTATTTGTTGTTATAGCGGCAACAGAAATACATTGTCTGTGAAAATTACAACTGTCTAGCTATCACCGTTCTTGAGATACAGCCTGGTGACAGACGGACGGACGGACAGTGAAGTCTCAGTAATACGGTCCCGTTTTTTCCTTTGGGTACGGAACCCTTAAAAACACCGTATTTAGGTACAACGGAATTAATTATCTTTTGAAGGACCATGAGTAGATACAAACTTTGTACCCATTCTCAGAAGAAATGTCATTTCAGCTTACCACGCGATTCATAGATACCTACTGATCTCCAGTATATTTTTGGTATAGTGTCGGGTTAGCATGCTTGTTATTTTTTTATAATACAGTATTAATATATTTAGTATGTTTTGACATACTTATGTACCATATATATTAAAATGTTGAGATAAACATATAGTTAGTTATTATAAATAATAAGTAACTATAGCGCCCATAGGCTACGGTAACTGCTTACCATAAGGCAGGCCGTACGCTTATTTGCCACCTTAGTGGTATAAAAAAAATATAATTAACGAGTGCAGATAGTTGTTATGTAAGTTTAAAGTGAAAGCAATAGTAGTTATAAGTATTTTAGTGACTATTTGTGTGCAATATGTGTGTAATTTGAATGTTAGTTTAAATAATAAGTTAAGTATTATAGAATGACAAATGTTATATGTGATTATTATGAAAATAAATGGTACCGATAAAAATGGTGTAGTTTCTATATTTTGTCCAAGTCCGTCTTGCATTAGATTGGAATAGGAGATTATAACAAACTGTTTCTTCTTTTACGAGCGTTCCAGATGCAGAACCTTAATAAAGCCAGCCTGACTCGCACTTATCTAGTTTTTATTATAAAGGTTCACATATTTATTTCAAAACTATCGAGAGAGTTTAATAGTGGCTGCGAGAAATTTGGCACTCGCCTTAGTTCCAGAAGGTCTGCGACGAACTGAACTGAAAGTACTGACAGTAACGGTGGTGAGCGCATGATCGCATCTCGCCCTGGGTGTTTTAAATACAAATACAGGATATAAATTTAAGAAGGGTCATCAAAATTAAGTAAATTGTAATAAGGATCTAATAATAGAATAATTAGATCCTTAATCAAGGAATGAAATGCTCCTTTATTTCGTAAACAAAGGAAAATGTAATCGCATTTAGGAAGCTCACTTATAAGCTCAGTGCAGACTTCAGTTGGCTCCCGTAGCGCGACGAGAGCGGACGGCAATCACAGTGACGGAGCGATGGTCTGACGCTGCGTCGCCGCGTAATGCATGCAACTGTTACGAGCTAGATAATTTAATAAAATAGCAAAAGGAAAAGATATACTACTCCCAGTTATATAAGAAAATGCCATAATTATGAAATAAATACTCTTTAATACTACTGTTTCAGACGTACATAATTTAAACTTAAATCCAATCTATTAGTCTAGGAACGCAAAGGGGATAATTTATACTCTGGACCATACTAATATAGTCAGATACCTAAAAAGCTCTCTCACATAGTTTGACGAGGTCTAGACGAATATATAAACTGACCAATTAGTTACAAAATTTTAATTATTTTGAATCGGGGAAACTCATGTGATAAATTAAATAAATGCTTATAAAAACATCGACAACCATACATTGATACGAACCCGCCCTACCCCCACACACAAACTGTTATAAGGTGCTTTAAATTAATAAACGAGAACTATGTATTCGTGATAAGCTTTATTCTTCAAATTACAAGTTTTTCTGCTTAGATCACATATCTCCTCAGTTAACAAAGAGTATTGTAAAAGCACAGATTACAACATCTTTCCTTTTCCAAAAGGAATATTCACAAAACCCCCAATCATTATTATAACCTAGATACCTACATAGGAGTAGCACTTAAACTAGATAACTGACAAAAATCAAAGATGGAATAAGATTGTTCTTAACATATATGCTAGTTATGCAGTCAGTAATAATTATAAGTATTTATTGAGATGTACATAATACTATTGCACTGTATTACTGAGTAGAATTCAATTAAATCTAACAGATAAAAACTTACTTTTAAGATAAACTTACTTAATAGAGCTTCTTATAAATCTATAACATAGTCATTTAAATATGCAGGTCTATGGACTCTTCTTTTTAATACAACAGGTTCAGTAATACTTTCTGATTCTGGTGAACTATGATCATATCTCACCGACTCTGAAGCAACAGGATCAGTCTCAAACTCTGTCTCTAGGGAGCTATTCAAAGAGTTCCTATCTATATTTTGCATTCCCTCATAATAGTCTAATGATGTTAAGTTGCTATTATCATATGATTCCTGAGGAGCAAGAATTAAATGCCATCGGTTCCGTCTATAAGTACCTTTTTGTGTCTCTACATCATATGAACGTGGTTCTTGACACCTTCTCTTAATTTTACCATAGCATCTCAAATCCGTTATCCATACCCATCATTTTCATTGAGTTCTGATAGATCAGAAACCCTGTGTCTTCTATTGTAGTAAAAAGCATCATTATATTTCTTTTCATGACGTTTTTCTTTGAAGTCTTTCGTAACCCATACTGGGTTATTTAACCTACTCGCCAATGATGGTAAATTGTCTCTTAGTTTCCTGTTGAACATTAGCTCTGCCGGACTATACCCAGCTTCTAAGGTTGTATTCCTATACACTAACAAGCCTAAATTAATGTCATCATTGTTTGATAGAAGTGTTTTTCAATTTTCACCCCAGATTCTGCCTGACCATTACTCTGAGCAAAATATGGGCTGCTAGTAATTAACTGAAATCCGTAATCTTGAGCAAATTGATTTAATTTTGATTTAAATTGTGTTCCACAATCTGATCGGACCAATTATTCAGGAATTCTATCCCGAGCAAAATTTTGTTTACATGCCTCTATCACACTTTCCTCTGTTAACTTATGTAATTGGCTAATATCTAAATATCTTGAATAGTAATCTATTAGCACCAGGTACCATTTATTGCCAAACTTAAAAAGTTCTATCCCTATTTTCTGCCAAGCACGGTCTGGATTTTTTTCTATTATCATTTCCTGTTAGTCCTAGCCTCTATACGTTTACAACATTTAGTTACTAATGATTCAATATCTTTGGATATGCCTATCCACCATACAGATTGCTTGGCTCTCTCTCTACATTTGGATATTCCGAGATGACCTTTATGGATTCTTTCTAACATTTCTTTCTGTATTGGGTTTGGAATAACAATTCTACAGTTATATAAAAGTAAATCTTCCTCAATTGTTAATTTGTCTTTATACTGATAAAACTTTATCAAAGATTGATCTATTTTACTCTTATTAGGCCAACCATTTACTGTGAATTCTTTTAGCCTAACACAAGTTTGACATTTATCTTGTTCTGATCTTATACGACTAAGTATCCCCTGTGATAGTGACTCATTTGTCAAAGCATTTACAACCGTTACTATGTCCAAATTTAAATATTGTTCAGTGACTGGTAATGGTTGTCTAGAGAGAGCATCAGCTACAACTAAACATTTACCTGGTGTATACTTAACTTCATAGTCATACCTCATAAGTTTTAATCAAAATCTCAGTAGGCGGAGACTCAAGTCATCTAATGGTTTAGTTTGCAATATCTGTACCAATGGTTTGTGATCTGTTTCTTACTGTATGTGCAATCCTACAATATAATCCCGAAACTTTTCCACAGCCCAGGTTAAAGCCAAGCATTCCTTTTCGATTTGCGCATAATTTTTTTCAGTATTGGTAAGGGTCCTACTAGCATAACTCACAACTGATTTTTCATTTAAATTGTTTTTATGCATAAGAGCTGCCCCTAGGCCAAAAGTATACAATAAATAAATCCTGTCCTTAGCGCCAAAAGAACTGCTATCAGCTGCAATGATTACTTTACATATGCACGGATCATAGTGCACTAGAGTAGGAGCCTCTTTCAATCTGCACTTGATTTCTAGAAAAGATTGTTCTTGGCGTATACCCCAAACAAACATATTATCTTCTTTAAGCAAAGCACGAAGCGGCTCTAGAATGGATGACTTATTTGATATAAATCTTCCAACAAAATTAATCATGCCCAAAAATTGCAGCAATTCCTTTTTATTATTTGGTTTACTTAACCCATTGATAGCCCCAATTCTTTCAGGGTCTGGTGTAATACCTTTTTTATTTATTACATGTCCGAGATAGTGTATTTATTCTACACCAAACACACATTTGTTTTTATGTATGGTAATTCCTTCATTTTGCAACCTAGACAATACCTCTCTTAGTGTACTATCATGATTTTGCATATTTTCCTCATAAATCAGTAGGTCGTCCATATGGATTGCCACATCGAAATCTTTAAACAGATTTGCGAATTTCATGCTAAAATACTCTGGCGCACAATTTAAACCAAATGGTAAATGATTATAGCAATAACGACCAAATGGTGTAATTATGGTTGTAAGCTTTTTTGACTCATCATTTAATTTTATTTGATGAAAACCAGAAGTAGCGTCAATTTTAGAAAAATATTTTGCACCTTTTAGTTTTGCCAATGTATGTTCTATCTTAGGAATTGGGAAAACTGGCCTTAGAATGTTTTTATTTACTTGTGTGTAGTCTGCACAAATTCTAACCTTATCAGTTTTAAACATAACCACTATAGGTGAAACAAAATCAGTAGGCTCTTCTATAGGACTAATTATACCTGACTTTTCCAACCTATTTAACTCTTCCTTTACTTTAGGTAGTAAGGGTATGGATACACTTCTAGGAGATGCTTGGACAAATGGTTGCGGATTTTTAATAAATTTTATATTAAACTCATCTCTAAACACACCAAGATCATCAAACATTTTAGGAAATTCTTTATCTATGTTTACTTTACTTGACACAGATGAGACCTCTGTTTGATTTTCAATGGCACAGATTAAAATAATTTTCATCTCTTCAATAGTTGGTCTACCTAATATAGGACATTCCAAATCTTTAATAATGTATACTTTATTTAAACATTTCCTATCTTTATAAACTAACCTTAAATATGTAGTTCCAATAACTTTTAATCTTGCTCCATTGGCTCCTTTAACAATATAATTACAGATAGTCAATAATATGGACTTAGGAGTGTCCTTCCATGGTATTGCCGTTATGTCTGCTCCTGTATCAATCAAAAATTCCAAAGATCCAATTAACAATTCATTTTGCAAAATTTTTACTTTTCACTTTATAAATATTCTCTCTTCTATTCATACCCACCTGATACACACAATTTTCTTCATTTCCCTCTATATTACGGATATGTCGTGTCTTACATTTCTTTGCAAAGTGGCCTGTGGTGCCACATTTATAGCATTTTGATTTAAATGCTTGGACACTTTTCTTTAGGGTGACGTTCACGACCGCAGAACATTCTCCTTTTCCTCGTTCTCTTCCAATTTTGTTAATTGATTCTGTTTTTACCAAAATTCCTACTTTATGAATATTTTCTTGTTTCTGGATTTCTGCTTGTCGACATATTACAGTAGCTTCTTTTAATGAAAGGTCACTTTTTAGCTGAAGCCTTTCACTGGTTTTATTATCAGCTATTCCTATCACTATTCTGTCTCTTATAAGCTCTTCTTTCAGTTGAATCTTATAGAGTCATATCTGTCAGACAGGTTACAGAAGGTTGGAATAAATGGCAATACTTCTTCCGGGTCTTTGGTAAAAATAGGTGTACCGCAGGGATCAATTTTGGGACCTTCTCTGTTCCTAGCGTATATTAATGATCTGCCTTGCATGGTCAAAGATTTCTGCGATATTGTTTTATTCGCAGATGATACCTCTCTGATTTTTAAAGTAGATATGAAATATAGTGAACTATTCATGTAAATAATGTGTTAACTATGATCTCTGAATGGTTCGCAGCAAATAATCTTTTCTTAAATTCAAAAAAGACAAAATGTTCAAAGTTTTCGTTACCAAATGTTCCTTATGTTGTACCAAACATTAAACTTGGCCCAGATAAACTCTCTATTGACAATGGGACAGTCTTTCTGGGAATCAAAATGGATTCAACTTTACAGTGGGATCCACATATACATGATCTAGCCGGAAGACTTAGTTCTGCTGCATATGCAGTTTGTAAGATAAGACAGTTAACAGATGTAGCTACTGCACGGCTAGTTTATTTCGCATACTTCCACAGTATTATGTCATATGGTGTATTGCTGTGGAGAGTTGCTGCTGAGATAGAGACAATCTTTATCTGACAAAAGCGTGCAATTCGAGCCATATATGAAATGGATCCTAGAGAATCTCTAAGGGATCTTTTTAAAGAAATTGATATTTTATTTTTACCGAGTCAGTACATATTTGAAAATATTATGTATGTTCGGAAAAAATTGAGTAAATTTAAATTAAACAGTGACAAACACGATTACGACACTAGGAACACGTATAAAATAACGGTACCATGTTTTATATTAGCAAAGACAAATAAAAGGTTCTTTTTAGGTAATTGTGTGCGGTTTTATAATAAAATTCCCGAACATATTACAATGCTCACAGAAGGAAAACTCAAATTGCATGTGAAAAACATTTTGATTAAGAAATCCTACTACACAGTTTGTGATTACTTAAACGACAAAAATGCTTGGAAAATTCCACCTCTGCCAAGCCATCACATGTCTCCTACGTAATTTAAACAACTATTGTAATAATTGTATTATATTGTTTATAACACATTAGAAAAAGACGTTTAAAAGAATGGCCCCGAGTTTCTTGCCCGTTCTTCTCGCAGTGGCTCTGTATTTTTTTATTCCTGAACGTGGCAGTACAATGTGGAATATTTCAATATTAAAATTTGTATTTTAAAATGTGTAATTGACCTTCATAAGAGCGTCGTAGATGCCTAAATTGAATAAATGATTTTGAATTTGAATTTGAATTTGGACCAAATTCGTATTTTTCCGCCAGCTTATAAAGATCAGTGATGAAGTCTTCTACTCTTTCAAGCGACGATTGGACACGCAAATTGAATCTGAACCTTTCGAAAATCACGTTCCGTTTAGGCGCAAAGTAATCATCGAAATCAGCGAGCAATTGTTTTTAGGAAGTTTTGTTTACGAACTGTAGTACCACATCTTGCGCTTTTTCTCCCATACAGTACAATAACAAGTCACGTTTGTCTGTGTCGCTCTTGTCAACTCCCGATAGAGCTATATAAATTTGAAATCGAGTCTTCCAACTTTCCCATTCTACGGGTTCAAATGAAAATTTCTCTGGAGGCGCCAACCACGGCATTTTTTCCGACATTTTCCTTTTATTACTCTCTGCGAACTTTAGCGAACGCTTCAAGTGAGACTGCTGTCTTTTAACAACTTAACCGTTACTTTACAGCTTCCAGCACCGCTGCCACCATGTTATAAGGTGCTTTTAATTAATAAACGAGGACTATATATTCGTGATAAGCTTTATTCTTCAAATTCTCTAGCTTACAAGTTTTTCTGCATAGATCACATATCTCCTCAGTTAACAAAGAGTATTGTAAAAGCACAGATTACAACACAAACATCAGACAAATATATAGACAATACACCATCTTTAGCTTTTTTGATGTAGAATATCTGGCGGAAGCCAAATATACACGGAAATTGGAAGGCAAAAATTGAATTTTTAAAAGTTTTGTGCTTCCGGAGACTATGAGAGGAGAGTTTCTGCGAACTAGTACGAAAATTTATTTAAGATACGCCTCCAAGCGTCGCAGTACGTGCTCATATTATTGCAGTTTATGTATGGAGATATGGGCTTTGGTTACACGCTATCGATTCTTTCAAAACTGGTTACCTTAAAGATCTATGATCTCATAAGGTTTTCATCTCGCTATTAGCTTACGCTAAGGTGCAATTTGTCTGACGTCCATTTGCGACCTTAGTTCCCAGGTGGTAGGGACGAGCCATGTGTTCTGTTGTGCCGTGAGGAGGCACCCCAGGAGGGGTCCAGAAACGGACAATCGTGGTGGGTTTGTGGTTGCGAGCTAAAACGTCCTTGCGACCCGCCGAGAAACGGTAGATTTGGAACACTGTGTGTTATTTACTCGGTAGGGGCACTTGCTGCTGTGGGAGTAGTTAGTGTCGAGCCTGACATATCCCAGCCACCGTCCCCGAGGTGGACGGGAATGCGTAAATGCATTTTTCACACGTAAATAAAAAAAGGGTGAAAACTGTTGTATTATCCACCACTGACATTGTGGTATTGCAGTTGTTCAACTCTGTCACCATTTCGTCTCTTGCTCTTGAAATGCTGGTTGAACTTCCCACCACGCTAGCCTCAACCATATGATCCGTCGGGCTATTACCAGCGCCAATGCAGCTATTCTTGAACCAAATGGTCTAATGCGTGACATCAGTAAAAGACCTGATGATATAATATTGATGGTAGAATTTGGGGTGGCCTTTAGTGGGGGTCTATACGTGCTTTGACACTTTAGCGTCGTTTTCTGAAACAAACGCGAGGGTGCCGCGGCTGATTCAGCCGAGCGTCTCAAGCGGAGCAAATATGCTTATATCTGTAGTGGTTACATATTTGAGACGTTTGGTGAAGATTTTAGATAGTTATAATTTACTCTTGGATTAGTATATCAACAACTTTTAATCCCCATTTAATTTGATGTGGGTGGATGGTGATAAGCTTATAAGTTTTTTTATATTTGTCTTGTTTCAGGCCTTAAGAAAGTTATGCTGCTGCAGCTGCGGAGCAAACCAAGAAGAATTCACCGTCGAAATGACGATTGTAAGTAAAATATAATAAGAAAAGAGACAATCTTACTTGTAAGGTTTAACATTTTAGAAAAATAGTAGCTATAACTTCTTATGTATTACATAATACTTACTTACAAAAAACAATAAAGAAAAAAAATACTGAAAACGTCGAATTGTGTCTAAATTATGGCATAATACATTTGTATGGTAAGCAACCATAAGGAAGACACCAGATTTAAAAGTAGGATCCAGTGCTATATCGTCACTGAAATATTAGTTTTAGACGTACATATGCTAGAATAAGATGTACATAGCATACCTAGTGTGGTGGCAGAGCCAGAATTACATAATAATTTATTAAAAATATAAGTATAAAATTTGTGTAAATTTAAGGAATTATGCATTTTATTTTTTATAAACTTTAGTAACAATAAATTAATATGTAACTCGCAAATATTGTGCCGATGTGCCAGTATGATTATTATTATTATTATTCACGTCATTTATTTTATAACATAATTTAAATTTTTTACAATATTCATATATAAAAAAAAGAAACAAATATTATAAAAAAACTTAAAATTAGGATGCCGCCGGCAGCAGGGCAGGGCCCAAACTACCAGCGGTTAGGGCTGGAGAGAGAGGAATCTTCGGACAATGCGTGTCGTGTCGAGTATCACTGCCTTCTGCATCTGACCCTTGATCCAACCGTCTAGTGAGAGCCTCTTGAGGTGTTGGTCGAGGCTCTTCGCTATTAGGCCGTTCGCTGAAACAACTATCGGGACAATGATCGTCGAGTCAACATCCCACATGGCGGTTACCTCGTGAGCCAAGTCAAGGTACTTGCTGACTTTGTCCTTCTCGGCCTTCACGAGGTTCTCGTCGTGTGGGATGGTAATGTCGACGAGCACTGCCCGGCGCTGGGATCGGTCGACCACCACGATATCAGGCTTATTGCAAACAATAGTCCTGTCCGTGATGATAGAGCGGTCCCAGTAGAGCAATGCACGACCATTCTCGAGAACTGGCGCCGGTGCGTACTGGTAGTACGGCACCTCTGACTCGACAAGTCAGAGGTGCCGTATTATTATTATTATTATTATGACATCACTTAAAACTTTGCAAGATATTTGATGATGAATTTAACTATTCTACGTTTTAATTCTCTCCCTGTCATCACACGAGGTATGAAATTAACATGTTTGATAATTAATTTTTTTAATAGGAACCTACACAATGCACTGCAGATGTCGGCAATAGCAGCAGCTACTGTAGCAGCACTACGAGTAGCAGCAGTGAAAACACACACTTAAGAAAGGAGGAAGAGAAAATAGAAAGAATTATTAACGTGCAAGCCAAATTACTAGGGGAAACAGTAAGTCATTGAAAATGTGTTGTCACCTGCCTACCTAAGTTTGGTAGTGAGGAGCAGCCTAGTGGTAGAAAAATGGGCAGATGGCGCTAGTAGTAAAATAAGTAGTATTTACTTTAACTTTAAGTTAATTAATATTTGTTCACCGTTCATGAAGGTGTAGTTCTTCTTACATAAGATAGGCCAAACGTCTAATGCTAATAGAAGTTTTAAATAACAAATACGTCTCTATTTGGTATTATTTATACAACGT
Organism: Plagodis dolabraria; assembly: GCA_963854805.1. Taxonomy (NCBI): domain Eukaryota; kingdom Metazoa; phylum Arthropoda; class Insecta; order Lepidoptera; family Geometridae; genus Plagodis; species Plagodis dolabraria. Next base: position 5,600,195 of record OY978440.1, read on the forward strand.
GAGCTCTACAGCATTACTCGTTATTTAAAGTTAAGATTAAAATTCCCAGTATTCCTAAATTATTTAAACATGTATAAATACGAAATATTTATAATACAGTATAATGAATTGATTCAGGCGTTACTTTGCAGAAGTCCTATTTAAGCCGTTTTTAATAATAACGTATATTTTAAATATATTTTAATAAAATATCAAATTAATATATCAATAAAACACTTTAAAAATAATATATCAAGTGACAGTTCCACCTAATTTTCCTGTTAAGCCAACGTGACGTCAAAAATACCACGCAGCCAAACCGGAAGAATTTTCGACGCGTTTCGTTCTACATGAAGCATCTTCATGAGGCCTTGACTCTAAGAGCGCACCATCGAGAAATTCTCGAATCAAAAGATTTAATAAAAGGCACAGATCAACAAAGAGGATCGACAGGTCATATGAACTAGTTTTGTTTGACTGAGGAGTTTTGTCGTCTCACCTCATTGCTTAACACCTTTTTTTATTTTTGCTTTGTGACGTGGGTGACCCTTTCGGCTAGCTGGCCTGGGTCCCTCGTCCAGGTGGATGGTCTTGCTCCTTGCCGCGATCCTCACGGTAAGAGATGGATCATCCTATTGGGATTGTCTATTAAGGGTGATGGTCCAAGGAAACGCACAATAACAGGTTTATACAATATGAGTATGTATTTCGAGTACCACATAGGTTGCTTAGGGCATCTAGATAAACCTTAACTTATCCTGAGTTTACATTAAGTGGTTATCTACGGTGTGGCGGACTCCGGGACGTCGCGGTCGCGGTGGGAACTCTAACAGGAGCGCGACGGCCTGCGAGGAGAAAAGCGTATGACGGGTTCGCGGGTAACGGCGGGCGGCGGTTCGTTTAGTAAATACGGGAGTGCGTCGGGAGATTCGGGAACGAGGGCCTTGCAGCGTGGGCGAACCACTGCGCACCGATTACCTCCGGGAACGGGGATCGGGATGAGGTCCTTTGCAGCGTGGGCGAACCACTGCGCACCGGGTACCTCCAGGTTAGCCAGGAACGGGATTGGAGATGAGGGCCTTGCAGCGTGGGCGTACCACTGCGCACCGGTTACCTCCGGGAACGGGGATCGGGATGAGGTCCTTTGCAGCGTGGGCGAACCACTGCGCACTGGGTACCTCCGGGAGCGGGGATCGGGGTGAGGTCCTTTGCAGCGTGGGCGAACCACTGCGCACCGGGTACCTCCGGGAACAGGGAGCGGATGTGAGGTCCTTTGCAGCGTGGGCGAACCACTGCGCACTGGGTACCTCCGGGAACAGGGAGCGGGATGAGGTCCTTTGCAGCGTGGGCGAACCACTGCGCACCGGGTACCTCCGGGAATAGGGATCGGGTTGAGGTCCTTTGCAGCGTGGGCGAACCACTGCGCACTGGGTACCTCCGGGAACAGGGAGCGGGATGAGGTCCTTTGCAGCGTGGGCGAACCACTGCGCACCGGGTACCTCCGGGAGCGGGGATCGGGATGAGGTCCTTTGCAGCGTGGGCGAACCACTGCGCACCGGGTACCTCCGGGAATAGGGATCGGGTTGAGGTCCTTTGCAGCGTGGGCGAACCACTGCGCACCGGGTACCTCCGGGAGCGGGGAGCGGGTTGGTGGGGAAAACCAGGGTAGGGTGATTTGATGGAGGCTCTGCGAGCGGTCCGGTGAGTGTGCCGGTCACACGTCCGTTCACCGCGGGAGCCTCGAGCCAATGCCACTATTCGCGGGCCGCGTTGGCTTATATAGCGTACGTGTTATCGCGGTTATGCTTGTGTGCGTGCGATGCGGGTGGGCTCGAGCGCGTCGATCGGCGGTGCTGTAGATAGGTAGGTATGTATCGTCCCTGTGTCCGTCACAGCTTCTTTCGGAACAGTTAAAAATAGTTGGCACATAAATTTGTAGTATAAATACAGATATTGTAGTAAAATACAAAACACATATTTATTGGGTATTTTATTCGCACATTTTAAAATATTTGTCCTACTCCGCCCCAAAAACAATACTGATATATTAATCACAACAGTTCAATAGTATTGATCACTTCTTGCACTAAGCAGTTGCGCTTAACACATTCACTAAACAATAATCACTAAGTAGCTCTACTTAACACAAATGCAAGTGTAAACAGATCTAGGTAATGTTTGCTTACTAAATAATTAGTAATTTGCTAAGTAAGGCCTTACTAGCGCCCTCTTTGTTCTTTTTAGTTAATGTTTAAATTTGATCAATAAAATAAAAAAAACATTTAAACAAAAAACTATCTAATCTAGAATTTGAACTGGCAAACATCATCGTATTATGGGCTTTTAAGTGGTTTTGACTGGATATGCCCCTATCTCTTAATCAAGAATCTCATATAATAATATCACAGCTTCTCAGTAGACACCTGCGAATGTTTTTTTTTTTTTTTTTTTTTTTTTTTTTTTTTTTTATGCCTGATAGGTTAGCCATTGACCACTATCTCACCTGATGGTAAGTGATGATGTGGTCGAGGATGTTGTTCAGACTAACCTAGAGTTACTGGCTCTCAAGGAAAGCTGCCGGAACACACCGTTAGGTGCTTGGCGACAGATTTTCAACTTGAGGGTGGTAGCTAGCCAGGCGGGCATTTGCAAAGTGCCCTACCACCATGCTGTAAGGATTGCTATCCTAAGACAACAACCGGGACCGACGGCTTAACGTGCCCTCCGAAGCACGGAAACGCTCAGTAGTATTGCCCAACCAGCGGTTACCCATCCAAGTCATGACCGCGGCGGACGTTGCTTAACTTTGCTGACCGATTCAGAATGGTTAAGCAAACTTGGCTACGAGTGCTTCAAAACGTATCTTATAGCTAGAGAACAAACCGAGAAGTTTGAAATGTAAATGATAGCAAAAGACAAACAGAAGAATACCACAAGGATAGATTTTAGGTCTAGTCTTATTCTTCTTTATTTGCAGCTGTATAATGTATATGCTAATGATACACAACTTTATCATAGTTTTAAACCACACCAATGACTGATTATTTATATAGGATTTATAATTGGGCTCATCGGGACTCTGATTTTCAACCCAAGTAAATCAAAGTTTATAAGTTTATGTGACCTATCTGTTAAAAATAAACATATTATTATAAAGTATATATCTACGAGTAGGAGATTCAATGCGTTTATCGGATAATGAGTAAGCGAAGACCTAGAATAAAAGTTATTTAATTTTTAATAACTTCAATACAAGAGTAACCTCAATATTATGATTGTAGCGCTAAATCGAAAATTGATTGCCTTTCAATGGTTACCTTATAGTTAGAAGAGTTGTGTTGGGGTATATCGTGTGCACATGCGCACCTAAATTATTGGATCAAAGACATCTGGCAAAGGGACTGTTTAAAAGATATTCGTGATTTTATGAATATAAATAAATAATAATTATTTTAAATTTTTATTATTTTTATTATATTATAATGAACTTTATATAATATTCATTAATTATTACATTTAATTTATACTGAAATATAATATTTTACTGTAGTTTTTTATACGTAATAAGATAAATATGTCATAAACGTGGTAGAAGTATTGACGTATCAAACTCCTTGCGCGTCCTTCTTTATAGTTAAGCTAAAGTAATAACAAATATTTTTAAAAGTATCTTAAGAAAACATTAAATAATATTTTAATAAAACACAAAAATAGGTATGAAAATACATATCTAGACGTGACAATTCCGCCTAATTTTCTTGTTAAGCCTACGTGACGTCACAAACACCAAGCAGGCTAACCGACTGACTAAAGAATATTCGACTAGTTTCGCTTCTAAACGAAGCATCTTCAGGAGGTCTTGACTCACCGAGCGCACGATCGAGACGAGAGCGCTTAGGCGGAATTGTCATTAGATATATATTTTTATACTTTTTAAGTGTTTTATTAAAATATTATTACATAAGATATTAAAATATTAATACTTAAGGTATTAAAATATTAATACTAAAGATAGTTTTAAAAATATTTGTTATTATTAAATATGGATTTCCGCAAAGTAACGCCCGAATCTAGTCATTACCTGAAGCTAAAGTAATTGATCAGGAATAAAAAAAATCTAAGAAAAACACACTAGTGCGCTTTGGTTGGAGTATACCTCGGCTAAAGGGGTGGATGGACGCGGGTTCGAGTCCCGCACATGACTTAAAATTTTACCTCTCGTAAATTTGTAATGCAGAGCATGCGTTATTGCAAACATATTTTTTTTAAATATATACTTAATTATTAATGTTTTTTCCAGCCTTCTACGTCAGCAAAAGAAAAGAGCCGAACAATAATGAAAATAATTATCGCTTATAAAGAAAAAATGGCTCGGGATTTAGAAGACCAGGAAGTTCCGGTTATTATAAGAACTATCCCTGAAGGTCTTCAGGGATAGGTCTTTAAACAAGGGGATAAGGAAGAAGGAATAGTAAGTTAGTTCCAAGTCTTCCCTCACAGTTTCGCTCGCGTATATGCGTTTACTACTCATAAGATTTTTTAATATTTTGCGAATTTCTATATTAAAGTTACGTTCCCATGTTCATGTTAGATTACGCACAGTTTACCTGCACACAATACTTGTTCTTACGCGAACGAAGCTGAGAATTGGAAAGAGGAATTTCTTAGCATTTACCAAATTTCAGGTTGACCAAAAGATATTTGGCCTGATAGAAATTGTGCCACTACAATTGTGCCCTTAATTATAGTTTTATTTACCAATCTTAAAAATCATGCTTTTGCGGCAATGTGATACCAATATTGTATCAGACATAATATTGATGGTCAGAATGTTAATAACTGTTAGTGCTTATGAAACGGACTACTCGCTGCATGCGTTGTTTTTTAATATGAAATTATTATGCTTCCTCCAGATTAGAACTCGACAAAAGTCTCGGCGGGTTTTTTGGCGAGCACGTAAACAAATCTACACTCACGAATATTTTGTCTTGTCTTCGTATTTCAATTCGGTATGGTAAAAAGCTGTGATTAACCTTCAAGCAGTCGCGCGGCGTTGAGTCGACAACACTCTATATATTTTTATTCATAATGTACCTAGTTACTTCTTGTTGCATTCACTTCACAATCCTAGTAGCCTATTCTTTACATACTATGCACGAGTTAAACAGTTTATATTCCTTCGATGGCATTGTATTTGTTTTAGTCACGGCGGCCGGCGTAGGCGTCAATAACGCGGCACGCGCCTGTCCTCGAAAATTTTAAGAAACATCATCGAATTAAGTTGGTTCAATATTTTTATAAAACTAATTCGTCGACCTCCTTACTAATAGTGACATATTTGCGCAAACAAAATGAAAGGATAAAGCGAATAAGGCTTTTCGATTTCGTGTTGCAAAACGGTTTTGGAATTCAGTGAAAATTTGAGTTATGTTTCTTGATTTCATAATTTCGTTTCGGATATTCGGATCATTTACAGATTTATCGTGTCCTAACAGCAATAATGAACCTGAATCTAAAAAGTAAATATTAAAGGATTAATTAAAGTTTGCAATCCCTAATATATCCCATAAGTCTTTTACTTTACGCGCAACTGCAGCCGTCACAAAAGAGCGCGTGCCCGCTTGAAGGTTAAAAAGCTATTTCCATTCACGTTTCTCTAGTCTCTTTCTTCGGTGTCTAGGGACTTCTTCGCGAGAGTCTGGAGGCAGTAAGTGTAATTGGAGACCATTCTCACCGAGCTTCTTGACACTTCACTGTGCTCTTCACTTTGAGATATTAGTTATTATATATATTTCTTAGCTGAAGGGGTAGCCTTTAGTTAATTTTGGTGGAGGATAGCTTTGAGGCTAAACCCAGAAGGGAATCTGGTGATTAGATGCTCGGTGAAAACGATACAGTGAAGCAAACTTGCAGCAATTTCAAATATATGAAAATAAGCATTAAGGGTATAATATAGTCATTTTGCTTATTGGATTTTGTATCTTTACTAAATCCATTTAGCAAATTAATTTATATCAATAAAGTAGAATCTTTACCTTTGTGAAAAATTAATATATATTCAGAAGCGAATATTATTTTCTAAATATGTTAAATAAGATGTTGATAATATTTAACTCGGGAAGAATAAATGCAGCTAAGCGCGAGTAGGACTCGCATAGCGAGGGTTCCGCATCTGTTGGTACAAATTGGTAGAGGTTGGTGGTGGTTGGTGTAACTGTGTCACCATGGAACATTACTGGCGCTATATAAAGAGTATGGGTATGAACAGAAGTCAAGTCTAAATTCAAAACTATTAAAAAAAAAAACAAAAAAAACCTTTTTCAGTTTCTGATTTTACTAACTTTTCGGCAGTTTACGGTTAAAACGTTATAAGGCATATATATAAAAACGTTATAAAACTAATTTCTCGTATTTTTAGTAGAATTATTGAATTTTGTCGCATGATCCTGCGCGTAATTGTGAATTGAAACAGAGATCTTTTGTGTTTATTGTAATAGCATAATAAGCAATAAGAGCTTGTAAAATTATAGCGCTACTGGAATAGGGGTGTATCCAAAGTTACGGCTCACTGCGTTTAAACTTGAGTCGTCCAACCATCCAAAAAACTTGGACTTGATACCAAGACACAGCTTTCATTTAGGAAAGCAAGATTTTGGGAAAAACGATGCACATAACCTCGAGACGACTGCTTTATAGTGATTGGTGAGGTGGTGAGGAACCGCAGATACAGCTATATACAAAAAGTAATCTAGAAGAGGTAAGACGAGCACAAATTAGCCTATAGACCGTGAGGAGGCTTTAAGTGGCTGATATACACAGTTGACGACCACCTCGGACCCCTAAGTTACTCCGTGAGCACTGGATTGCTCGATTGAGGCTCGCTAGAAATTGCCTCGATCTCGAACACTAGGTAACTGGAGTAGCGTACTATTCTAAGATGAGGCTCTAATGTCTGCACAGTAAAGACCGACGTAAGCGAGTGCTACGAAGTCCAGGGGAACGCTATGCAGACGTGTGTTTTGAAGAAATCAAAACCTTATGGTGGAAGTTCCGTTATGGTTTTGGCGTGCGTAACTTATAGCAATCGTACCGTGATATCATTAATTGAAAATGACTCACTTAATGCGTTTTCATTCCAAAAATCTATTGTCAACAAGCGCAACCCGCACTGACTTATTTGGTGAAGATGAGGATTTAGATGGACGATAAGGCTCTGGCCCACCGTTCTGGCAACGAATATACTTATATGCAAGAAGTCGGTATTCGTCGTTTGGATTAGCCAGTGTAGAGTCCCGACATTTAGCACGTCTGGGACCTCTTAAAAAGACGAGTGAGATCTGTCCAACCACCTTCACAAAACATCAAGGTGACTGTTATTTAAAAACCAAAACAATCGAGTTGGGTGTTTCACCACCAACATATTTAAAAAATCTGAACTATGGCCCGTAGAACACCCGAAAACCATAGGAGTTCCACGGGAGATTTTTTTCACCTGTGGAACACCCAGTTATTAGTAGAGGTGTTCCACGGGCAAGTACCTGATTATACGAGTGATTTCAGCTGAATGGGAAATTATTCCACAGGACACCATCAACAGCAGGATAAAACGCATGCCAAAACGATTACATGCCGTAATTTTTGCAAGAAGAGGTCATACTCATTATTGCCTTTTTATTTTTTGATGTCTTTTTTTATTCAAATACCGTAAATACTCATAGTCTAAATTTCATTAAACCCATGAAAGTTACTATCTTATCACGGCTGTCTATTTACATTGACTAAAGAATTAATCCAGGATTTAAGAGTTAAAAACTAAATTCACATCGATAATACGACGTAATGAAACTGCATCTTAATCAAATAAAATCAAATCAAAACTCGTAGCTAATCACATACTAAAATATATTATATTTCAAGTTAAGCTCCAAACATTTAAGGGCGCACCGAGCTTTTTAGGCGCGCCGCGTATGTGTGCGTAAGTAAGGCAAGCCCACAGCATCCGTCCCCGTCCGACGGCCGAAGAATTACTAAAGCAGATATCGACAAAGCATCGCGGCTCTGGCTAAAATGGGCGGAACATGCGTGATTTTGCGTATTTCGTTCGTATAATAAAAACAAATACCTATTTGAAAAATGTAATGTGTATACGTTATAGAAAACATGTTGTTTTTTTTATTATTCAAATACGGGTGACTCTCCGTTAAGTATTTACGCCACACTAAGGATTTACTTCGTTGTTTAGGTGTAACTTTGGATTTTTTTCTGTAGAGAAAATTTTATGTAATCGTGTTTTCAAAGTGTATGATTTATAGAATGAATCCTTAAATATAATATATATTAATAATATAACTCAAAATTAAGAAATAAAGATACAGCAAGGGATCGAACGAACCACAATTACGTATCGCTGCCTCGGTGCAGGCTTAAAGTCATCGTATCGATAAGCCATAGTAGTGTTTAAGTCATATTTTCTAACAATGTTGAAAACACTACTAAAACTTGAGAGTGAGATTAGTCTGTAATACGAGCAATAATATTTCTTGCAACAGTATTCACACATTATTAAATGAATTTAAAATCGTGCGCGTTCATTAACACATTATTAACTCGTATTCCACATTGAAATTCGAGTTACTGGAAAATAATATGACAGCAAAATCTCATTTCCAATATTCCACGAAACTACTTTGTTCAGAACACATTTACAAAAAAGTTTGTTATTTATTTTCGCATTCTCGTTGTTAGTCAGCAGCGCAATTTTATTTTTATATATTCTTGCTGAATCTTAAATAACATTCACTGCGAATAATATTCCTAATGATTATTTTCAGTTTCCATATTGCACGTTACAGTAATAGCTAAGCGTCCAACCACGCGATCGTGATTTCGCAACGCAATCAGCGACGTACTCTTAACTCCACAATTTCATCTGCCAATGCGCGATTCATATTTGAAGAATTATAACATGCTGGAAAGTATGATATAATTTTTATGTGATTGTGGTTTTCTTCAGCTGTTTAAGCGAGAGCAACACTGTTGGCACAATCCATGCAAAAATCTTTCGTCTTGTAGAATCGTATTTTAGAACACCAAAATAGGTCTCGGGACATGATGTAGGTAGCAAGCAGGCTAGACCGCACTGCGAAAATACTCTAATGTATATATGTAAATTTGGAAATACATAAATTAATATATTTACGAATATATTACAGGTTGTCTGAAAAAAGTAAAGTATTAAAAAAATATGATCTTTTTAATAGAGCAGTTGAAAAATGTGGTTTCAACGAGAAGGTAGTGACTACCACACCACGCATGATACAATCGATTTATTGCAGCAACGATTTCAGACCAAGACATCTCTCGAAATTCTGAGGCCACCAAGATGCCGCCACTCGGCATGCCGTGCAATCTCTTTCTTTGTGGTCTTGAATTTATGATAATAAATAAGAAAACAAATCCAGAGCTCAAGCTGCATATTTATCAAAATATCATCGGAAACTTCATCAAAGGAGCGATGGCATATACAACGGTGATCGCGTTTCATCAGGCATCCCGTTTGCTTGTTTGTCACATAAGGCATAAAAACATTAATGTCTACTTTGTTACAGCTGATAATACACAATATTTCTATATTGTCAGCTGATGTCACAAGACATAAAAGTCAAACAACGGAGTTTTTTTATATCTACAATAAATAGGAATCCAACAAATTCAAAATCTTCTACTAGATTTCACGTTTTATGATGGTAAAGGCCTAAAACATTTTTATGGCTTATAGCAGAAAATCATTGGCGTATTAATTTAGCCTAATATTGGTAATATTGAGCCTAAGACGCGTATGTGATAGGCAAAAACGACGCTACTACAAAGCGTTGAAAATTGAGAAAATATATAATTGATATCTTTCCTTTTATTACTAATCGTTTCATTATTATACGATAGGTTTATTAATCAAAAGCCGTACTGCACAAAAATAATTTCCTTTGCGCAATATAAGCGAAGTTGATAAACCCATTCATATATTAGGTAGCTATTATAAAGATGACTCAAGTTCAAAGAATTGCTATGGAAAGGATGTTTTAAATACTATATTTTTTTGGTTTATCAATAACGCCAATTCAAATTTTCCTAACAAATTGCATCAAAGAAAGGTATACCTGTTATTATATACTAGTCTTAAAAAAACATTTCATTTTCTAAATTTACAAAGTATTGGAATACAAAATGTTTTGCCCCGGGCGGGAATTGAACCCGCGTCCTTCCGATTTCGCGCCGGATTTCATTTTCTATTTCATCCTAGTCGTCATTAATGATTATGAAGACTAAGATGATAATGATATCATCATAGAACGTCCACCGTTTCCTACATTTACCATAATAGAATAGTTAGTCTTTAACCACCTGATCTGTGGCCCCTGTGGGCAAGTAATGATGAGGTCTAGTATGGCAAAAAGATTTAACCCGGAGCTACTGAGTCTCAAGGACAGCTACTGGTAGCTGTGCTTGAAAGCTAGTAATTCTACATACCGTTACGTATTAGGTAATGTACTTTCAAATTGGCGGCAGGCCAGGCGATCATTCACAAAATGACCTTCCACCATGCAATAAAGATGCGTAGCTCATAAATATGGCCACTGAAGCACTGCTTCTACATAACACAGCAAATTGTTCACGTTTGAAACACTATCTGGATATATTAGTCAAACAATTAAATAATGTAGATGCATTTATTAATCAAAAATGATTAGATTTTCTAAACTCAAAAAATGAAATTTTTTAAGATATATTGAGCCACCAAAAAGGAAAAGATCATCACAGCAAATTTCGAGAACCATAAAAAAAACAACATTATTGGATGGTCCATTCAACGAATATATCTTCATTCAGAAACATTTTTCGCTGTGGCTTATACTGACCAGGCATCAGTTCTTGTGACTTTTGAGCTTTGTAAGCGTGCAGATATAAATATACGCTGTAGAGAGCTTTTTTAAAATGTTTATACCAAGGTACCAAACAGAATTTTTGCCTGGCAACAACATTGTAACTTTTTATATTAACATATTCATAGTATATGGAATTACGGTGACTTTAAATTAGGTAGATAAATTTCCTTTGTTTACGGTAAATGCACAGTTTGCATATGCTAGGGATGTTTGATCCAGGTGCTTTGTATCGATATTCTGAATTGTAGTATACTGTTTATATCTACATATGAATCCTAGTGATTCGATACGATTTTTTTAATCAATCTAGTATCGTATTACATAAGTACTTTTAAAATAAAATTTATTTTTGTAGCATCACAACTATTTAGTAAGTAAAATGTAAATTGGACCAATTTATTTTTATAACTAAAGAAGTATCAATACGTGTACTTGCATAATACACAATTATACATAAAACAACAGATGAATTGATAACTTATTGCTATCTACCTCTGTTCGCGCCATCTATTGGCACTTTCTTTCTTTCTACCTCTTACCTTTTCCTACCCTCATTTTCCTACCCTCACGAAAACGACGACTATCTACGGTTGACATTTCGTGGCGGATGAGTGAACTGCTTGTCATTGCAAGCAGTCTGCGGTCGACCCTTGTTGACGGCGGATGCGTCTGTTCCTGTGAGCTCCCTCGAAGCCAAGGAAACCGCCATTTTGTTACTAACCGCGCTCGCGCTGTTTTCTTGTGTGCCCCATCGCACTGGGATATCCGCGATCGTTTCTTTCGAGCTGTGTACTAACAGCTTCCCGCGCTCGCGCCGCGAGTCTACAACAGCGTGAAATAATTCGAAGAGCCACTACGCCTGGACACCAGCAGGACGCCTTAGAGTGCCGCAGCTGTGCTCGTCAGCCCGAGGATATCCAGGTTAGTCGCTCGTTTTTCGCTCCTTTTCCTATACAGTCCACTTTTCATCACCTTGTTCCGCATTACTTCGATTTACCAGTGTCCTTTCAACCCGCGCCCGCAGTTCGGCGTGCTCTGCCATATAGCTTGGTGGCCGCGCTAACATTCTTTTGGTTCCTTCGAGCCGTATTATTCTAAAAAGGCCTAATATTTCACGATATTTGTACTAAAATATTGTGTTCCCGCGTAATTTCCCGTTTTGTGTCCCTACATTAATTACATTCTATAACCTGTTAGTATCATTTGCATATCAGATTGTGTATTCCGTTTTCCAAAACCGCATTTAATTTCGCTATTTCTAAAAATTATATTTTTTTACAATTAAATTCATTCTGTGTGTAGGTAATCTGCGAGTATTCGTTAACGTTTTTTGACCCATTGTTCGCTTCGCATCTAATCTGTTACCGTGAGCGGTGACGTTGTTCACTCAGTTTTAACACTTCACCGGCTTGTCTCACTTTGACGTTTCTCTTTAAAAAATGGCGAGCACTAATACTAAAAGCGTTCGTTCTAAGGGGAAAGAAGTAGGCGAGTTTGAAGATGCGACGGCTCTTGATGCTTTGGCGGTCAAACGTTTAACTTTAATCGGCAAACGTGATGCCATATTTGCTCGTTTACAGCAAATTTATAACCGCTCGTTGAACGCTTTCACTGATGATACTGAGAAAGATTTATTTCTGTGTGGAATCATTTCACTGGATCGTTTACAATCTGAGTTTAATGACATTGTAAACGATTTAAATGTCACCGAGTTGACAATCGATCCCACGTATTCCGTAAGTTATCAGTCAATTAATGTTTTTGAAGACATGTACTGCCGCTGTAAGTTTGTTTACAATAAACTCAACCCTCCCGCTATGAACGTCAAAGGTACGGAATCGCATGTTACACCGCAACATAAATCTGTCAAACTACCTAAGTTGGAGTTGATGACCTTTGATGGTAATCCAATGACATGGAAAATATTCCATGAATCGTTCCGTCGCACAATTCATGAAAATGCCGATGTAACTGACCACGAACGTATACAGTATTTAGTAAATAAATTGTCAGGGCGTGCATTATCCGTTATTTCAGGCATTGTTCCAAACGCAGATAATTACCATCTAATCTGGTCGACTTTAGTCAACAAGTACGACGACCAGCGTAGCTTAGGTTCCGCTTATCTCGATCAGCTGCTCGATTTCAAACCAACTAGCATTACCGCTTCCGCTAAAAACCTGGAGCTATTTTTAGATAAGTTTTGCACAGCAGTGTCAAGCTTACATTCGCTCAAGCTCGATAATTTATCGGATTTTATGTTGTTGCAATTAGCTTTGAAAAAGATAGATTCGAGTACCGCCCGCTCGTTTGAAATGCATATGCGAGGTAAAAGTATGCCTACGTACGACGATCTAATTAAGTTTGTTCGCGAGCAGAGTAAGATATTAGAACGTACGGCGCCCGCTAGCCGCACTTCTGATGTCAACAATAACAAACAGATTGTTCCTAAGTCTACGCATTCTTTCGCTGCATCGTGCGCATCACAGTGCCTGCTTTGTAATCAATCTGATCACGCTAATTTATATAGATGCCCTGCATTTAATAAGCTTTCCACAGAGGACAGGTTGTCTTGTATAAAACAACATAAAGGTTGTACTAATTGTCTAAGTGTTTCACATAACTATACCGCTTGCAACTCGCAATATAGTTGCCGTCATTGTGGATGTAAACATCATTCAATGTTATGTCGTAAAATGTTACCTTCCCGGGAAGGAACCCGCACTCTCAACAGAGCTGCCGTCGCGTCATCCACGCGCAATCCTGCGCCAGCGCAGTCTTCGCGCGCACGAGCTGACAACGCCGCCGGCGCCGCCGCCCGCGCGCCCCTGCCTTCCGCCTCGAGCGCTGTTACCGCTCACTGCCCGCTTGCAGATGTTCCGAAGCCTCCCGCTTATCAGTCGCAACAACAAAACATTTCGCTATGCAATAACGTGCGCCCTGTTACGCAACCGACCGCAGATACTACGTGTTTACTGGGAACCGTGCAAGTTTACGCTACTGATTCAAACGGTCGTAAGCATGTAGTGCGCGCTTTAATAGATTCTGCCTCTCAGAGTAATTTTATATCAGCGAATTGTTGCGCAAAGCTTAATTTAAAATGCAACAAGGTTACAAATACCGTTGTTAAGGGCATAGGTTCCGCGTCAAACCCAATTAAGGGTGTAATTTCAACCACATTACATTCGCGACTTGATAATAATTTTATTTCGGTCGACGCTTTCGTTATTGACCGCATCACCGACAACCTGCCGTCTGTGAGAGTTGATACCTCTTGTCTTGCATATCTACACGGCTTGCCGCTTGCTGATAAGGATTTCTCGGAACCGTCCGAGATAGAAATACTTATTGGGGCTCCGCTGTTTGCGGATATCTTGCTATCGGGTCGTGCCGCTGGTCCGCCTGGTGCACCTACCGCTTTCGAATCGATATTCGGTTTTATCGTAATCGGGACCGCTCCCGTTGCGACCGCTCAAACATGTACCGCTTTTAATGATGATAGTCGAATATCTCTCTGCGCCTTCGCAGAACAACCGCGCTTGGATGACATTCTTCAGAAATTCTGGCAACTTGAGGAAGTGCAATGCACACCGGCCTTAAGTCCTACCGCTCTCGAAAATGAACGTATTTTTACAAATAATATTTCCCGCGATTTTACGGGCCGCTACTCTGTAGCGTTGCCTTTCTCCCGCGACCCCGCTGCCGCTTTGGGTAATTCTTTTCTTACCGCTAAGAAGCGCTTTATGCATTTAGAACGCAAGCTCTTCGCTTCACCTCCCCTTCGCGTGGAGTATGATGCAATTATCCAGGAATACTTGCAGAAAGGTTATGTCTCGCTGATAAATACCGACGATAGTTTAGCCGGTTGCTACATTCCGCACCATGCGATTGCCAGGTTGGATAAAACCACTACTAAATGGCGCATGGTCATGGATGCAAGTGCGAAAACTGATTCGAGCTTATCATTGAATGACGTCTTGCATACTGGGGATAATTTGCAAAATGACCTTTTCGTTATACTCTTAGAATTTCGTTTTTATGCAATCGTTTTCACATCCGACATAAAACAGATGTATCTACAGGTACTTGTCAACGAAGAGAGCCGCAAATTTCAGAAGTTTTTATATCGGTTTGATCCCGCTTCGCCGCTGAGCACTTACGTGTTCAACCGTGTTTGTTTTGGCCTGCGCAGTAGTCCTTTTCTCGCGATGCGCGTGCTACGCCAGCTGTGCGCTGACGAGCGCGCTCGCTTCCCGCACGCCGCGTCTGTCATCGAAAACAATACTTATATGGATGATGGGTGCTATTCCATGCCGTCCATACCTGTTAGCGTACAGCTTCGCGATGATCTCCGCGAGGTGCTCAAGGCCGGGGGCTTCGAGCTAGTGAAATGGGCTAGTAACGTACCCGAGCTCACTGAATCGCTTCCGGTCTCCGATCGGCACACCGCAGTTATCAATTTCGATGAGCCAGACTCGAACTTGAAGGTTTTAGGGCTACAGTGGTTGCCAAGCTCGGACGCATTTATGTTCACCGTGAACGTCGAAAGTCGGCCTGCGACTAAACGCAATATGTTGTCCGTGATAGCGCGTCAGTATGACTTCTCTCTAGTTCTCGGACTCATAGCTCCTGTCATCTTGTACGCTAAATTAATTTTACAAAAGCTTCATGTTTTGAAGCTTGACTGGGATGAGCAACCGCCGCAAGCAGTGGTAGATATTTGGCATAATTATATTCGCGAACTTCCCGCCATTCAGCAACTGCGATTCCCTCGCCACCTAGGAGTGGAAGAAAATTCGAAAATCACCGTCGTTGCGTTTTCTGATGCTAGCGAGCATGGATATGGATCTGTAGTGTATATTCGAACTCAGTCTGACCATGACTCTACTCCGCTCACCCGTCTAGTATGCGCCAAGTCAAAAGTGTCTCCGCTGAAAACAATTTCAATTGCAAAGCTAGAGCTTTGCGGCTGCTTGCTCATGTCAAAACTGGTTCGCCGCGTTCTCGATACCTACGTAAAGCGTCATACCATAGACAAAGTATATTGCTTCACCGACTCTATGGTAGCGTTGCAGTGGATTACCGCTTCACCCCACAGATTCAAAACTTTTGTTGCTACTCGTATTACAAAAATCACTTCCGCTATACCCGTTGACAGCTTCCGTCATATACCTGGAACGGAAAACCCTTGTGCTGATGCACTTTCGCGAGGGCTGTCACCCGCTCAGCTAGTTAACCACCCGCTGTGGTTGACCGGCCCCGCTTGGTTAAGCCAAGAGCCTGTTGCTTGGCCTGTTAAGACAGTAGCTCCCGCTAAGGTTGACTTAAACCTACCTGAGTCGAAGAAAATCGTTTCACTTCCTGTGACACAACCCGCCGCGGAGAATTCCAACCCGCTGTTGAAACTCTCCACCCGCGTTTCTTCATGGCTGATGCTCCTACGTGTAGCCGTCCGCATCTATCGCTTCATCAAGAAGCTGCCGCGTTCTAAATACTTCACAGCCGATGAAATGAATTTCGCAGAAATTCAAGTCCTGATAGCTGTACAAAGGCATTACTTTGCGGACATTATTCAGAACCTTAAAACCAACACCCGGTGTTCAAACGCTATACAGCGACTCGTGCCCTTTCTAGACGCCGACGGACTCATACGAGTCGGAGGACGTCTCCGAAATGCGGATCTATCGTACAATCAGCAGCATCCCATTTTGTTACCGCGTAAAGACCGCATAATCGAAATGATAATTGAGCACTACCATCGTCATAACTGTCATACAGGTCCGCACGCTTTGATGTCGATTCTCAGACAACGATATTGGATACTCGCATCCCGTAATATCGTCCGCTCGGTTATACATAAGTGTAACTATTGTTTTAAGGCAAAACCTAAACCTACATTCCCGCTTATGGGAGACCTACCCGCTTGCCGCGTGAACGAATTTAAAGCGTTCACTCACACCGCTGTGGATTACGCTGGCCCAATTTCTATTATTCCAATTAGAAAACGAGGTGTGCGCTCTATTAAGGCTTATTTATGTATTTTCGTCTGTATGTCAGTGCGTTCGGTAAACGTAGAGCTGACGACAGATTTAAGCAGCTGCAGTTTCCTTTCTGCTTTTAAACGCTTTCTCGCTCGTCGCGGTACCGTTTCTGTCTTGTATTCGGACAATGCCCGCACTTTTATTGGAGCAAGAAATGCCCTATCTGACGTCTATAAACTTGTAAGCTCAGATGAGTATAATAAGTCGCTCTCAGACGAGTTATCCGCCAACCGCATAACTTGGAAATTTAACCCACCAAGAAGCCCACACTTTGGCGGAAACTACGAAATCTTCGTGAAAGCTTTCAAGGGTCACTTAGCTAAAACAATAGGTTCACAGTTACTAACCTATGAGGAAATGTTAACCGTGCTTACGCAAATAGAGAGCGTCATAAACTCGCGACCGCTAACGCTATTGAGTGAGGATCCCTCTGAGCCCACTGCACTAACGCCCGCGCATTTCTTGATGGCTGCACCGCTTAAACACTTACCCGCGTGCGCGATCTCCGACGAGCCCGCGCATCTTCTTAAACGCTACACTTTGCTGGATAGGATGATCCAATCGTTCTCTAAACGATGGAAGTTAGAGTACCTTCACCTGCTTCAATCTAGAGGAAAATGGAATACACTTTCTAATCCAATCAAAGTAGGTTCCGTCGTGCTTATTATCACAGACAATCTTCCCCCGCTATCTTGGCCGCTAGGTGTTGTCGAAGAGACAATTCTAGGCGCCGACGGAATATGTAGAGTCTGTCTAGTGCGAACGGCGACTTCCGTTTACAAACGGCCGGTCGTTCGTTTGTGCATTTTACCCACTCAATAACTTACCTACTTGCCCCCTGGTCAACCCGCTATTCATATACCCGCTCTATTATTAACTTATCCAATCTTTCTCTACCTTTAAAAACCAATGGTTTTTAGGCCGGGGGCAATGTTCGCGCCATCTATTGGCACTTTCTTTCTTTCTACCTCTTACCTTTTCCTACCCTCATTTTCCTACCCTCACGAAAACGACGACTATCTACGGTTGACATTTCGTGGCGGATGAGTGAACTGCTTGTCATTGCAAGCAGTCTGCGGTCGACCCTTGTTGACGGCGGATGCGTCTGTTCCTGTGAGCTCCCTCGAAGCCAAGGAAACCGCCATTTTGTTACTAACCGCGCTCGCGCTGTTTTCTTGTGTGCCCCATCGCACTGGGATATCCGCGATCGTTTCTTTCGAGCTGTGTACTAACAGCTTCCCGCGCTCGCGCCGCGAGTCTACAACAGCGTGAAATAATTCGAAGAGCCACTACGCCTGGACACCAGCAGGACGCCTTAGAGTGCCGCAGCTGTGCTCGTCAGCCCGAGGATATCCAGGTTAGTCGCTCGTTTTTCGCTCCTTTTCCTATACAGTCCACTTTTCATCACCTTGTTCCGCATTACTTCGATTTACCAGTGTCCTTTCAACCCGCGCCCGCAGTTCGGCGTGCTCTGCCATATAGCTTGGTGGCCGCGCTAACAACCTCTATCGAATAAGCATTGCAATTCAACGGGGCAATGCTGCCAGCATGCTGGGCACGCTGCCAACTGGGAGTGGGCTGGAGCATTTGAACTGCCTATGAATCTGCTATGACTTATAGGTTGTCTAAATGGTTTTATTGTAGTAGCTGTAGTGTTGTATATAGTTCATAGTATTTTGTTTAATAAAGGCATACCGCCGGTATAAAAAAAACTTATTGCTAGTTTCAAGTCACAAAAATTTGAATATCGTAAATTAATGGTATTTACAATTTCCATACAATCACGCGCGGGTACTATTTCTGTATTTTTGTGGTGTCTATTTTACTATTTATGTATAGCCAAATATATTATGTTTTCTTTTGTTTTACATCTAGGAAACATAATTTGCACTTTCCTCTTTTCACCGTTTTTGTGAAAAACGACCAAACAGTATGATTATTTTAGTGGAGTTGTAGATATTCAACTTAACTATTATATGTAACTGGTGGTTCATGAGAGCAAGCTGTAATACACAATAAAGGAAAATATGTACTTTCATCACAAGTAATCATGGCAAAATTTAAGTTATATTAAATCTTAAGATGCAATAACAACTGCTTTAACAAAATCTACCACCACTTTATTCTTTTTTTATAGAAAACATATCTTAAATAAAAATAAATAACTTAATTATTGGCGTTGGCCCTCCAAATACCCACGGTCTCTACGGTGATAGATACAATTTATTTAAATAAGGGAAAACCACCAGCTGAAGTAACTTATATATATAACACTTATAGTAACTGAAAGCTAATTATAGGTTTTCACGTATAGTCACAACACAGTTACAAAGTGTGAGCAATAACAATATCGCTTATGAAATTCATTTATGTGAGAATAAGTAAAATGTCTTAAATACTAAGTTATTTATGATATTTTTAAGAAAAAACCTTGGGGGCGTTAATGGAAATTTTTGCAGCTCAGGACAATTTTATTTGTAGTTATTTTTAGTATAAAAGATACGTCGGCAGTTTCACGTCTTTTATACAGTGGAAGAAAATGAAACTTTTTACGAATTTCGTCATAATTAAAAGACTTGTAGAGAATTTTTAACCTAAAACTGAGATATTTGATAAATTTTATTTGATTTCTATCAATATATATGTTGTAACAAATAAGGGTTAAAAATAATAATGAGGCTCTATTGCTGCAGCTGCTGCGAGCTGAGGTAGCTATCAATCAATACGATGCCTTAAATGACATCGTAAACCAAATTACGTGGTGGTAAGGCGTTTAACGAATACCCGCCTGGCTAGCTAGAAAATCTCTCATGTAGAAAATTTGAGGGCTCTCAAGTAAAAAAAATATTTTCGACTTAGGAGCTGAGTCATTGACGGATTTTTTGTCTGCAAAACCGCAAATAAATTGTTATATGCTGCACGTGTGGACAAATATTCAAGACCTCTTCGTCCTCTAGTTTTTTTTTTTCTGGCAGTTGTATTTAGGAGCCAGTTCTAATCGTCGGTTAAGCTTGTTTATTATATTCGACCACATCATCACTTACCTACAGGTGAAAAAGTCAAATACATATCCAACCGCAATAAAAAATAACATCTTACTGTTCTTCCAGGATTCGTTATCTGTTTATCCACGACCTACGAAATGTTTAATGTCATCAATACTCCTAATGAGGGTCACCTACCTGCTCTTCGTCTTCCGGTGTATTTTTACCACTATATCATTTGTTATATTCTGATAACTCCTGTCTGTAACTGATAACATATTTGTCTTTATTTAGCTCTGTTAAAGATGGCATTATTAACTGATAATGTGAGTATAAGTATGTTATATCACAAATTACTTACTTAGGGCCAATTTCACCAAGCTATGTTTAAGCTATACTAGAACAACTTTAGTCTCTGTAACCAACATTAAATAAAAAAAAGATCATTGTCACTATAGACATCTATTGATGCTTCAGTATTTTATATTTGCCAAGGATTTTTCATAAATTTGACATTAGGCAAACGGCTTTACAAAGGAATGGATATTAAGTATATTAAATAATGAAAGTAAATTTTAACCATTTTAGTAACTTTATTTTAGTAACGCTGAAAGAACATACTATGTCCTCGCTGCTGTCAAATCTCGTAATAGTCCATTAAAACTAGTTATATTTTTCCAAGATATAAAGCCAACTAATTTAAAAGCTGTTACTAAATTTGACGTTCTATGGTATCAAAACACTATCATATTTTAATGGTTTATAATATAAAATAATACGTGTAGTTATTAATTAAATCCTAGTGTGATAAAATTGGGCCTCAGTAATATTGAGAAAAATATAAAAAAAACTAATATTTACATCACTATTATTATATTAAATGTTATGATATTATATTAAATTTTATCAAATATTTTTATGTAAACATTATTATACAACACCCTTACACCTATCATAAATTGTGTATAAAGTTTGACTTTGTCACAAATTTGCTCATTTGAAAACTAATACTGTCTCAGAATCTAAATAAGGTTCAGAAGGATGTAAATTGTCAAGTTAGTTCCCACCCATATTAACTCACTAAAATAATTTTAAAAAAGTTAATGTTATCATACTGTAATTGATAGCAAAATCCAGCTTCTTGTTGATTATATTTTAAGTTTTTTAATGTGCATATCGCACTGCTAGATTAATACTGTATCGACTTAAAATGTGATATTTTTGAGATAATTATTTTACATGCGTAAAATATTAATTCCTACGCGTCAATAAAACCGTCGTTAAAATAGTCCAAGAAACAAATAAGTGATGACGCTGTAAGTCACTGTTCAAAACAAGGAGTACAACAAAACCTGTTGAAGTAACCTCGACTCTTTTGAATCCTTCACCTTTAATGACAAATCCAATTACTCTAACCAACGAATAGCCTCAAAATGCTGCAAAAGAGCAACCGGAGACTTCATTCTCTGTCCTTCAAGAAATTAACATCATCAATGAGTACGTGTAAATCGAAGATTGGATTCAACCAAAGAAAATACTACAATACTTCCCTATTAAATGTTATACACTAACCGGCAAAAAACTCACGTTGGGAAGACGCAGCTGCGCACTCGCCCTGATGATGAGCATCTGACATGCTCGAAACCCGGGTCGACGTACTCGATCCCCAACGTGAGTGTTTTGCCGGTTAGTGCATAACATTTAATAATGTGTGAAACTCACGATAATTTCATTTCAAAAATACTCCCCGATACAGTAAACAGTGTGATTTTGACGGTTTGGGATTGCCTCGTTTTATTCCTGGGTCAACGGATAATGTTTCCAATTCCCAGGGTGCAGCCAAGAGATAGTCAAAAATGTATTCGTTAAATAGTTCTTCTACAAGTAGTTCCTGTTCATCTTCTAGCGGATCTTCATCAGAAAATAATTTAAATCAAAATGTTGTCGTACTCAAAAGCAACGCGCCACTGCTTAGATAATAGTTGATAATTTTTAGATAGTGATTTTGTGGTTGTGACAATTAAACCTGAGTAGAACACATTAAAATACTAATTTAACACCATTGTTAATATATAAATATATTCCTTATATCTATTATAAATATTTTTGATTCCAGATTGATAATTTTGATTTCGTCTGCTTAAGTACCATCTAAATTTATTTTTTAATATTATTTTAGAAGGTTTATTTTGTAATTATTTATTCAAATATAAGTACTTGCGTTTGTATAATTTAGTTGTTTTTTTAACCTTTTTGATAAATACTGTTTGGCATTATTATCTGGCATTTATATCCTATCCTTAGTTTAATAAAAAATGAGTTAGTCTAAATAATTTAGTAATAAGTAAACAAGTAAATGTAATTCAACAAAATAAAATATATTCAGACAATACACTATTAACTCAAAATATTTAATAACTAAATAACCTGCAATCTTTGAAACAATTCATAAATACAGAATTACGTTAATTTTATTATTAAGCTTTACAGTGTCCACTTTGTTGTATTCTACAGGAAGTAAGTAATCAGTTTTTGTCAATTCTGAAAAAAGCTTAAACTTGAATAGATACACTATTAATATAGCGGTGCGATATATGAGTGGAAATACCTGACAATGAGCACCCTAACCAAACTAAAATTTTTAGACACATTCATATCATAGTAAATGAATAATTTTCAAATGTTGTAGTTTAAATTATAACGTATGAATGTATTTTTGAGATTTAGTAGCCTTGAAGGCTCTATTTAATGTGTCGTATAATAAATATATAAATAAATAAATTTTATTAAATATCTTTATGAAATAATTATTGTACAACCTAACACCTATCATAAAATCTGGTTAAAGTTAGACTTTGTCTTAAATGTTGAATGTCTAAATATATATATATATATATATAAATAGGATATATAATGTATCTAATAGTTAAATAAGGTTATGTATATTTTCTCAATATTGTCATATGTTATCATCGTATTGTAAAGTATTAGATGTTGTTATATAGTATAGTATATGAATATATTTTTGCGATGTAGTAGTAAAAGTGTAGTAGTAGTCTATATGGGTCAATTTGATGTGATGTAGATAAATTTTAACGTTAATTAAAGAAAATGTGTTGATGAAATGAAATATGTCTGTTTTTGTAATAACCTTACATTTTGCAGGCTTCGACGTCGTTTTTGCCGCATACCGTCAAAATGTGGAACAACCTTCCTTCTTCAGTCTTTCCTCATAAATACGACATGGGGTCATTTAAAAGGGGGATTAAAAGAATCCTTAAGGGTTGGCAACGCATTGACAGTACTAATAGTATTGCAGATGTCTATAGATGGCGGTAACAGCTTACAATCAGGCGGGCCGTTTACTTGTTTACCACTAAAACCATTTAAATTATAATAGGGGTTAATGTATCAAATTGCAGTTTTATAATAATAGGTACTTCAAATTGACATAGAACCTTCATGATTTGAGATTTTCAACAATTGACCATCGACGTTCAATTGTTTCATTTATTCACCTTAGACAAGAAAGATGGATACTCCGAAAATTCGAGTGATTTTTGAATACGAGTTCCGACTTGGAACTAACGCAGCAGAAACAGCTCGCAATATCTAGGTTGTGTTTGGAGAGGGGACTGCTAATGAACGCACCCTGTGATTTTGGTTTAAACGCTTTCGTGATGGAAACTTAGATTTGAAGGACGAACCACGAGGATGATCACCTCACAGGTGTATAACAATGAATTTAAAGAGAAGCCGATCCGAGCCAAACAACATTGAATCATTTGCGTCTAATAAATTAAATATAAATATGAATTATGGGAGCCTCGTGAATTGACTGATCTGTTGAAAAAAAACGCGTGTTGAAAGTTGTGTTACTTTGTTGAATCGATACAGAAATAAAGGAATATTTGAAGTGACATGTGATGAAAAGTGGATTATTTACGATAACTAAGCGAAAAATGCAAAGGCTGACCCCAGGTTAAACGCCGCAATAGTGTCCTAAAGCAAAGTTTACCAATAATATACCTTTCTCCGATCTGGTCAAGCAATAACGACAGATGTCTACTGTGACGAACTCCGAACAATGATAGCAAAACTAGTAGAAAAACAGCTCATGAATCGATCTTCACCATTATTGCTCCATCATAACGCGAGACTTCATACAACACGAGAAACCGTTTTAACTCTACAGGAACTGCAATTAGAAACCGTTCGTCACCCTCCGTATTTGCCAGACCTTGCTCCATCGGATTACTATTTTCGTGATTTGGACAATTCTATACGTGATAGAAGGTTTTCTTCCCATGGGGCAGTACAAAATACTTTCACACAATTTGTCGAATTTAGATCACCTGAGTTCTATCGCAAAGGCATAAATTATATTTATGCCTTTGCGATAGGTAATTATTTTGATTCAAATAAATATGCTAAATAAAAAAAAAACTAATATCTAATTTTTTTTTTTTTTTTATGCCTGATAGGTTTGCCTTTGACCACTATATCACCTGATGGTAAGTGATGATGCGGTCGAAGATGTTGTACAGGCTAACCTAGAATTACTGGCTCTCAAGGACAGCTGCCGGAACACACCGTTAGGTGCTTGGCGACAGATTTTCACCTTGAGGGTGGTAGCTAGCCAGGCGGGCATTCGCAAAGTGCCCTACCACCATGCAAAATTTAAAGTACATATCGGCAATTTCATACTTTAACCTCTATACCTAAGTATATTATCGTTACAAGTTTTCATTAATGGATCTTAATAGTGGATCCAAGTGTGGGTGGAGACAAATAATTTACATGATAATAATATAAATAAATAATAATAATAAATATTTATTTTATAAAAAGTAAATCTTACAGCTAATGATAGTACTTTAGGGTTGAACTGTTAAAGTTAGTGTTATATGAAATATTTTTTTTAATAATTATTGTATCATCCTTTCACCTATCATAAAGGTGAAGTATGTTTGTCATTTTGTTTGGTTTCTCCTACTATTACGCTGCGGTGGAGCAACTGATCTATGTAATTTTTGCATAGACATAGTTTTCACCTCTGTGCGAAAAAATACGTTATTCTGTTATTATAGAGCAGCTACGAATAACAGTTATATGTAGTAAAAGAGTTATGTCCTTATAGCACATGAATATATACGGTTCTTTATTCATGTGCTTATAGGCTGGTTTTTATTCCGATAAATATGTCCAGTTCCTATAGGATAGCAATATTATGAAGACACGCTAAGTCAGGCAATACCTAGCCCTTAAACATGCCAAATGTTATCTACTACTAAAGTGCTTATTTACACGTCACATTTGGAATCTGTGAGTCTTAGCTTCATAGTAAAGTGACCGGGAGGTCAATCACGCTAAATTGGAATAACGCTAAACGTTTAAAGTTCAGCTGTGATTCGATAGTAAGTGTAGTACAGTTTCGATTCAGCTGAGACGAATTCGGTATTGCACTTAAATTTAATCACTAACCAAAGCTGCATTCTAATTGGAAAGAAAACGCATTACCGTTGATAGGGATGTCACTTTTGATTAACAAACTTTGTGTCAAATAACGTTAAATCGAGTGTTGATTTCGCATTTCACGCTGGTGTAACTCTAGTTTCAACAGATGACAACACGGCGTGGCATTCGAATTTCGAAAGGAATGGTGAACAAAATTTTAACCAAAAATAAATTTAGAATAATTCTAATGTGCCTTGAAACAAAAAAGAGTTGTTGAAGTATTTAGTTGATTATGAAGTACTTTTTTGTGCCGATGGACTGATGCTCACCTTTTCAAGTATACCTGCACATTTGAGATCCATTCTGAGATAAGTATATGTTTCACTTGTTTATGAGTTATGATTATGAATACACTAAGCTATCAAATCTTGTAAGTTTTCTTTATTTCTGTTTTTTTTTTAGAAAATGGAAGAACGCCGTCATCTCTCAACTGTACGTCAGCTAGAGCTCTGGGCAGAGTTTCTTGAAGGACACAGAGACCTTGCCCTTGGACGGGTATGGTCTAAAGAGGCTCGTGCAGTAGCGGCACGATTTTGTCGTGAATGCGCTTAGAAACTCAATGCGGATGGAACTTTTAGAGCAGGGAATGAAAAGGCGGGGGTATAGTACACAATTTGAGGTAAGAAAATATTTTCATATTATGTACTGTTTCCATGTTTAATAAATAATTTCTTGTTCAGGTATGGAATGATAACAAAGCAGGGTCAGATCAAAGTTGGTTAGCATAAATGCTGGCCAACGAGCTACTGATGGCGGACACAGCAATGCCCCTACCCAAACACCATTGGAGGAAAGAGCTGCCAATATTTTAGGCAGAGGCATTGGTCCCCTTCCTGATGTGAGACAAGATCAGTTTGCAGTAGACAACGATGTAAGTGTGTAGTACCTACCAATACATTTGATGAATCTCCCAAGCACTATATGCTTTGAACTATTGTGAACTTTACCTAATAATAATTGCCTGACAATAATTAAATGTGTAACAATTATTTTTAAATAAGACCATTGTTAACACAAATTGAAATGACAACACTAACTTCCTATAATTTTCTGTGGGTCCTTAAACTAGGCAAAGCCTGTATCTTGGCGACCCAATGATGGTGTCACGGTGCAACGGTGACACTCACCTTATGATCATAAATTAAACTGTGGCCAGTATGGTCTTAAGTTGTCCTATGCTGATCCATTAAATAAGTGTCACAGTTACACCATGACCACTCACACCAAGATTTACCAAACGAGATATGGCCTACAGTTACAATTAAAGGATGTGATTTGAAGAACTTACGTATAAATAGTAACCTATTTTCTGACAATCATAATATAGATGTAAACCTATGCATGGATGGTTAAAATGCCTAATTTTCAACATTTTATTGACTTTTAATACTTATTATACTTTTTAGGATGGTGCTGTGTTGGTGAAAATGGTTGATGTGGAAGGCCCACAAGAAAATATTAGAATTGCTTTTCCACCACTAGTGTAAGTTCGAAGAATTATGTAATACATATAAATTGTTCTGTTCTAATGTAATAAAGTAAATTTTCACTAGTTTTTGTAAAGATTTCAATACTTTAGGTAGTATTATTATAAGTATGTTCTATGCTCTAGGTTTACTTACAACACCATATAAATGATAGTCGTAGTGTTACTAACTTGATTTTAGAGATGTGACTTTTCTATTTTGAAATTTCTACTGAAATTTACAATTTTACATTAACAGCTCCAAGTTTATACATTGTGTTATTATTACAGTTTAAATGAGGCTGTACTTCATCCTGAAACTACAGTACAAGTACACCCACAGCCGACGTCTCCTGTGCTTAATATGATGGGACTGGAACCATCACTGCAAAACTCTCCAAATAGCACTACAGGTGTGTTACAGTGAATATTGGATACTTACCTATTATTTCATATATTATTTATTTATAAATGGAAATGTTAATTTATCCACAGAAAAAGTCAATCACAATTACAAAGAAACAAGTATCACAAAAAAGCAAAGGATGGAGCGTGCCTCACGTGGACAGATAATATCTGCACGGAAACAGCATGGATGTAAGTGATGGGCTAAATATGGAACGATAAAATAATAAGTTATTTTGTGTTTTATTTCATTTTTAATTAT
Organism: Plagodis dolabraria; assembly: GCA_963854805.1. Taxonomy (NCBI): domain Eukaryota; kingdom Metazoa; phylum Arthropoda; class Insecta; order Lepidoptera; family Geometridae; genus Plagodis; species Plagodis dolabraria. The sequence goes on from OY978440.1 coordinate 5,627,791, forward strand.
TTTTTATACATTTCAGCTGCTAGAAGTGAATGAGAGGAGTCAAGGTCAATGGTCCTCCATATCGAAGAAATGCGGGCAGAGGCTGCTTTGGTAAATACCCAAGCAATCAGCAGTTTCGCAGAATCAATCAGAGCAATCGCTCATGGCATTGAAAAGTTCAGCCAACTGGTAATTTATTTTGTTTATAGATGGTTTTAGTACTAACATGAACTACTGATATCAAACAAATTATAGGAGTACAAAATTTTATGCTCAAGGCGGGAATCGAACCTGCGTCCTCCGATATACCATCTCGGCCACCTGGGACTTGGCATTTCTGCCGAAATTTTGTGCTCCACTTGAAACTTTAACCGTCATAGGGGACGGTGTGCGGCCATCAACCAGACTACTAGACTTCATCTGATCGAAGAAGTAATTTTTGAACTCTAATAATTTGTTTGATATGATTTTCGCTTAGCACGCGATAGTGCTTGTAATCATATTTAGAAATATGAACTACTGAGATGAAAGTGCTGATATAATTGTTCATGATGTCAGCTAGAACATGTTAGGCCTAGAATAGAAACAGGTTTTCAAGATCAGCTGAACACATCTTTAGGTACTTGGTGACAGATTATTTTAACTCGGGGATGACAGCTACTAGTAGTTAGCCTGGCTAAAATCAGAATGTAGCCTGATTGTCTGAACTGTTGAATTGTCCTGTGGAAAACCTACATCGTACCATATGCCCTGCTGTTGTTTTTTTTTATGCAAGAGAAAATGGAGAAGATTGAAGTACCTAATGTTATGTATCTTTGCATTGCAACTTCTGTGATGTTTTGTTAGAGAATATAATATTTTGTACTGACCCTACACAGAGTGGGACAAGGGTCAATGACAAGGTAGATAATGATGATCACTGCATTTAGATTTTAATAATATTGTAATCAGTATATAGCAAAGCAGTCGCTTTTTTTAAAGCCATTTTAGAATATTGGTACTCATGGAACTCATTATCCATCCATTGTTTCAGTACCGCCAAACACAAAACCCACAACAACAGATGCAGGTCCCAGAAGATTAGCCCACACAATCCGTAGTATTACAATACCTTATTTGACATACCTAAGTACAAAAATAAAAGACTTGATGCCTTATAGTTTTTCTATAATATAAGTTCTGTGCTAAACTTAAATTTCAAAAAAATATTGCATATTTTTACGTTGTAAAAATTTAATATAATGTTAGAGTTTACAGAATTTTATTAAATACAGTTAGTATTTAACATAATATCTGAATAAAATCTGTCTTTAACTGTTTTTTCTAATGCTTTATTGTAGTTTGGAATTAAGATTTTTACCATAAAGCATATTACATATATTTATTTATTTTTTAATATAATGTGAGTAATTTACGTGTCGGTCAATGTAGTTTGTAACTATGATTTTTACTTTATAAGAATATTACCATATATTTAAGAATTTTATGTAAATGTTAGTAATTTATATGTCGGTATGTACTTCTTTGTTTTTTTTTTACCAAACCACCTATACGTTTTATTTTAGTTTGTTTAGGTAGTTATTAGGATTTTTTTCTATAAAAGCATATGACATATATTTAAGTATTTTATTATTTAGATGTAGTAATTTACTTGTCTGTATAAAATTCATATTTAATTATTTTTTTCTTACTGTACCTATATGTTTTATTGTACTTAGTAAAGGTAGTTTGTTATTCGGATTTTTCTATAAAAGCATATAACGTATATTTAAGAATTTTATTATATAAAGTTAGTAATTTGCATATCTGTATAAAATCCATAATTAATTATTTTTCTCACTGTACCACCTATATGTTTTATTCTAGTTTGTTGAGGTAGTTGTTATTAAGATTTTTAATATAAAAGCATATTACACAAACCTATTTATAATTTTTATTATATAGAGTTAGTGATCTACATGTCTGTATAAAATCCATCTTTATTGTTTTTCCTTACTGTAACACTTATATATGTTTTATTGTAGTTTGTTCAGGTAGCTGTTATTAAGATTTTGACTATAAAAGCATATTACACATATTTACAATTTTTACTATAAAAAGTTAGTAATTGACATGTTTGTATGGAATCCATCTTTTTTTTCTTACTTACCAACTATATGTTTTGTTGTAGTTTGTTGAGGTAGTTGTTATTAGGATTTTTACTATATAAGCAATTTAAATATATTTAAGAATATTATTAGATAAGAGTTAGTTATTTATACGTCATTTTTTTTTTTTTTTCATTTTATTATATGCAAAAGATAACTAAAGTGTAACAATAGATATTTATGACTAAAATTAACATATAAAATTTTAAAAATTTTTTTTTAGATAAAATAATAGATAGTATTATTACAATATTAGAAATGAATATAATTAGTAATATGATTACTATTATCAAAATAAATATTTATATTAAAATTTTTGAACTTTTTGATTAAGATCCTTCTTTATTTTTTTGTTACTGTCCCACCTATATTATGTTTCAGAAGTTTTAAAATAATGTTGGTAAATAGTTATATTTGTAACATTAAAAGAAAATATTTGACATTGAAATCTTTTCATTGATAAATACTAACTTACCCTTCATACTTTGGCGGGCTTAGGACCGGCAAAGTTACTTTATGTGTTAAGTATGTAGGTAGAAATAAAGAATAATTTGTGAGTATTAGCTAAATAAAGTAATTATGGCGTATTTAAAAAGTCAGTATCAATAATTTACGAATATTATTATTACAGAGCGCGTGAGCACATGTGTCCACGCGCGTGAATTGTTAATCGTAATTTTGTGGACATATATAGTGAAAGTAAAACTATGCGTCTAACGTGAAAGGAAATGCTTAAGATCACAAATGCTTATGTATCTAAATTGACGACTTGATCTATATTGAAGACTTCCACTATCTTCTTCTTCTTCTTAGTCGGACATTATTGATAAGGAGGTGGTGGCTGTACTTCTACCACATTGAAGTTCAAATGTGATATATTCGGTGAAAGTAACTATTAAAATTAAAAATTATTTCTTAGTAAATTCCACCCATATTGAAAACATAGTAAAATAGATAGGTACATACTTTAAAAAATAACAAATTAATAAATATGTTTGGTGTACTAATGTGAAGGTATAGTAGAATTTTGTTATCATTATGTTGTCTCTCTGTTTTGTGCGCACAAAAAAATATTTATTAAAAAATGAGATATACACGATTTTAAACTTTTTTTATTTATTAATCATAACTAGTATCTCACCTGATTGTAGGTCGTGATGTGGTCGAAGATGTTAATCAGGCAAACTTAAAGTTACTAGCTCTCAAGGACAGCTGCGGGAACATACCGCTAGGTGCTTGCTAGATTTTCTACTTGAGGGTGGTAGATAGTCAGGCGGGCATTCGCAAAATGCCCTATCATCATGCTATATTGACTGCCTTCGTAAGATAACAACCGGGACCGACGGCTTAACGTGTCGTCCGAAGATTCCTTGGAATCCAGTAAATAAATATTTTATTTACTTACTGGACAGTAAGGTCATCTTCTTTAGATCTGCTTGGAAAAAAAGAAGATAGTACCAGACACAGATTAGAGTTAAGCCATTACAACATGGTTTTAGGAGGGAGGCTCCAAATATATATCTATCTCTATTTTTGGTATGACATTTTATGACATAGATATATTATTATTTTTGGAGCTTTCAACCATTTTATAGTTTGTGACACTTAACGCGATGCAAAAAACATATGCACGTTGCGTTTTGTACTGAGTAATGTTGTAGAAGTATAGTGTGGGATTTTTATGTTTGTATTTAGTAATTTCAGTTTATAAATCATGTTGGATTAAAACTTTCCATTCTAAAATTAACATGTAGCTACAAAAACTTTTTTTTTTACATAAACATTCATGTCATGTAAAAATAGAACAATGTGGAATGTAATGTCAGAACTAAACGCAATAAAAAAATTACGAAAGATTTCACATTGAATTGCGAGAGTTGTGTTTTAATTTACCGCGTGGACATATAGATAACCCCAAAAAACAAGTTCAAGCGATTCTGATTTGGAAAAAGGTGGCACTCCTCCTGATTTAAAAGCTAAGGTTAGGTATAGTAAATATAATGTATAATATATATATTTTTCCCGGGAATGCGCCATCGTGCCGTTTGGCAACCGGAAGAGAGGACCCGATGGACATTCTTGGGGGGGCTCGGGCGTCCCCGCGGTCTCCAAGCTATCCTTTGATGCAGCATCATGCGTGTGTGTGTCTGAGTCCGTAGGTGACGCCACGTTTCACTGCCGCCCTTGTACCTTACCGCACTTGAAAAAAAAAATGAAAACAAGAAGGAAGAAAACGGTTTCACAGCGGATGCACGTCCTCTCACTCAAAGTGCTTCTCTCTAACATCCGAGGCCTGCACTCAAATCTCACCTCAGTCCACTATCACCTCGAGACTGCGAAACCACACCTTTTGTTTTTAACGGAGACGCAGATCAGATGTCCGGATGATGCGTCATATCTGACATACCCTGGCTACATCCTGGAGCATTGTTTTAAGCCACGTGCCGGGGCATGCGTATTTATTCGCGATGACATCTGTTTTCGGCGTGTTCGTAATCTTGAAGAATCCAGATTCTCTGTACTATGGATAATGGTGGTGTAGAGAAAATTCTTTACGCTGGAGTATATCGATCGCACATCTGTAATCAGGAGGTTACCAATTTTATGGACTATCTAAGTGTGACGGCAGATATAGCTCAACAACGGTACCCTTCTGCCCAACTTGTGTTACTGGGGGACTTTAATGCTCTCACCATCATGAGTGGCTATTCCCATACCAGGATACTAACCACGCTGGGAAAGAGGCGCATAAGTTAGCCCTGACCTTAAACCTCACCCAGCTTGTTAATGGGGCAACAAGGGTACCTGACGTTGCTGACCATACAGCCTATTGCCTCGACCTTCTGATGACGACAGATCCAGACCGCCACTCAGTGTCAGTTTCTTCACCGTTAGGTCGCTCTGACCAATGTCTGGTGAAATCTGTATCTCCATATTCCCCGCCCGACCGCTGCCAGAAAAGCACCCGGCGGATATGGAGATACAAGTCAGCAGATTGGGATGGGATGCGGTTTTATTTTGCATCCTACCCTTGGCAGTCTCTTTGCTTCTCTTCTTGTGATTCTTCTACTTGCGCGGATGTTGTAACTGATGTGCTGCGTCAAGCAATGAGTATTTTATTCCATTTTGTGATGCGCCGCAGAGCAGCAAAGCAATTCCTGGGTTTAGTGTTGATTGTAGACGCGCTGAAGCGCTGAAACATGAAGCATACTTAGCCTAGGTCGATGCTCGAACCCGCAAAACCAAGGATATTCGTAACAAGAAGAGAGCCTTTAACAAAGCTGCCAAGGCGTGCAAAAAGGCTGTAAAAAGGGCACGATTCGATCACATAAGCCGTGTTGGGTCCAAATTAGCTTCTCATCCTGCGGGTAACAAAGCATTCTGGTCCCTGGCGAAGTCGATCGAATCCAACTTCAGCCGCCCTAATCTACCTCCACTATTAAGACCTGACAGATCATTGGCTCACACAGAAAGCGAACTTGTTCGCTTCTCTATTTGCGGAGTCTTCACGTTTAGATGCAGCGGGGAAAATACCTCCATGTCTACCTCCATACGAGGCATCAATGCCGGAAATACGCATTCGTCAGAACGAAGTGCGTAGGGTGCTCCGCAATCTAAACGTGAACAAGGCTAGTGGTCCTGACGGAATTCCCGTCATAGTCCCAAAATCGTGTGCACCTGAATTGACTCCTGTTTTGAGTCATCTCTTCCGCCTCTCTCTACAGACTGGTAAAGTGCCGAAATCTTGGAAGCTTGCAAATGTGCAGCCTGTGCCCAAGAAGGGCAGTCGTGCAGACCCTGCTAACTACAGACCCATTTCAATCACTTCCATACTTCGCAAAGTATGGAACGTGTATTGAACAATAGGTTCCTGGCATACCTGGAAGCAAATGATATCCTCAGTGATCGACAGTACGGATTTCACCGAAACCGGTCTACTGGGGACCTTCTTGCGTATGCCACTCATATCTGGAGCGAGGCCATTGATATGTACGGAGAAGCACTCGCCGTCTCTTTTGACATTTCTAAGGCCTTCGACAGGGTCTGGCACGACAGTCTTGCTAATAGGCTTCCATCGTATGGTTTACCCGTTAGTCTGTGCTCTTGGATTTCCGACTTCGATGTTCGTCCGATCAATTGGCAATAAATGCCGGGGTACCTCAAGGGTCGGTTCTCTCTGCTACTCTCTTCTTGCTGCACATAAATGATCTGCTCAAACCCGGTATCATTGGGTATGCAGATGACAGCACAATTGTAGAGAGGTATATATCCGATGCACGGGCCGGCGTTGAACAAATCCAGTCTCATAGAGAGGCGATGGTCGAGCGAATGAATTTGGCACTAGAAACAGTCTGCGAATTGGGTGACGCTTACTTAGTCAAGTTCAATACTTCAAAGACCCTGGCGTGTCTCTTTAGTGCTAAACAGTCTTTTTACTCTCACTCCTGTCCTCCGAAGTGTGCCTGTTCCGATAACCGACCAACTAGAGCTATTAGGTGTAACTCTTACACTGAAACTCGGTTTCGGGTCATACATTGAGTCCAGGGCTAAATAAGCAGCAAAAAAGCTGGGTGTTCTTTGGAAAGTGCGGCGGTATTTCACATCAAGACAGCTTCTAGACCAATATCAAGCTCAAGTCAGGTCTTGTATGGAATACTGCAGCCATCTCTGGGACGGTTCAGCTACTTAGCTGAACCGTCGAAGGCTTCGAGCTGGTACTTACCAGCTTGAAGCCTTGGACTCGATAGATAACCGAGCAAAGAAGCTCATTGGTGTTGATGCGTTGGTGGAGGCTAGACTCCAAAGCCTCGAGCACCGGCGCTAAGTTGCCAGTGTATCGGTATTTTACAGGCTTCACTTCGGAGAATGTGCGATCGATTTACACAACCTCATTCCCTCTTCTCGTTTCTTAAATCGGACAACAAGACGCACAGGAACACGGCATCCATACATTGCCGATATTCCAAAAATACGCACAAAACGTTTTAATCCAAGTTTTATAATGCGTACGGCCGATGTATGGAACACCCTACCAGCGTTTCTATTTCCCGATAAGTATAATCTGGAAGTCTTCAAGTACAGAGTTAATAGGTATCTGCTGGGCAAGCATGTTACACCGTCAACCGCCTCGTCACTTTCCATCAGGTGAGACTGCGGTCAACTGCTTGCTTGTAAAACATAAAAACCATGGTTCGAATCCCGCCGCGGGCTTGAGCTTTACCGCATGGTGCAAATGCTCGCCTGGCTAGCGACCACCCTCAAGTAGAAAATCCGTCGCCAAGCACCTAACGGTGTGTCCCGGCAGCAGTCCTTGAGAGCCAGTGAAATTACAGGCACATGAGACTTAACAACTATGTCTCAAGGTGACGGGCGCAGCGCAATTCGTAACTTGTTACGAAATGCATCTAGTCCACCATACATCAGGTCGAGCTTGTTCCGTCACAATAACATACAAAAACAGACTCACAGGCAGCCCAAATGCTCCAGCCCAGTACCAGTTGGCAGCGTGCCCAGCATGCTGGCAGTATAGCTAATAATGCAAATACCTATTTTAACAAATCAGATTCGGAATCGGATCTGAGAGGGAGAGGTACGGCGTGCTCTCATATATACTTTCATACAGATTGAGCTGATGGGCTCGGGTCCACAGAAAGCGTGGGCATGCTAAGAAGAAACGCAAATCACCTGTGTCACATCTTGAAATATAACTATGGATTTTGGATTCTGTGGCCCATTTCCCCTTTTTGTTTTATTGACAATTGTAAGCTATGCAAGGTCTACAGACTAGCGAGGTCTACAGCTTCGAGAGTCACTAATGGATTAATCGCTAGTGTGCCCTTACATAGCTAACAATTAACAATAAAAATAAAGGTTCATAGCGCACGCTGATGAATAGGCCAAAAAATCCAAAAGCCATAGTTATATTCCAAGATGATTAGTAAGAATATTATAAAATAATTTTGTCGATAACACTTGGTCCTGGACGAGTTCACTCGCCTGTATTGTATAAAACCAGCAGTAGCGATGTGGTAGAGTACCAGTCTACCAGTCTACTAGTTTACTAATCTACCAGTCTAGTAGTCTTCTAGTCTACTAGTCTACTAGTCTACCAATCTACTAGTCTACTAATCTACTGGTCTGCTGGTCTACTGGTCTACTGGTTTACTGGTCTACTGGTCTACTGGTCTACTGGTTTACTGGTCTACTAATCTACTGGTCTACTGGTCTACTGGTCTACTGTTATGCTGGTCTACTGGTATGCTGGTCTACTGGTCCACTGGTCTACTGGTCTACTGGTCTACTGGTATATTGGTGTATTGGTCTACTGGTCTACTGGTCTACTGGTCTACTGGTCTACTAGTCTTCTAGTCTACTGGACTACTGGTCTACTAGTCTACTGGTCTACAAGTCTACTGTTCTACTAGTCTACTGGTCTACTAGTCTACTGGTCTACTAGTCTACTGGTCTACTAGTCTACTGGTCTACTAGTCTACTGGTCTACAAGTCTACTGGTCTACTAGTCTACTGGTCTACTAGTCTACTGGTCTACTAGTCTACTGGTCTACTAGTCTACTGGTCTACTAGTCTACTGGTCTACTAGTCTACTGGTCTACTAGTCTACTGGTCAACTTGTCTACTGGTCAACTAGTCTACTGGTCTACTAGTCTACTGGTCTACTAGTCTACTAGTCTACTAGTCTACTAGTCTACTAGTCTACTAGTCTACTAGTCTACTAGTCTACTAGTCTACTAGTCTACTAGTCTACTAGTCTACTAGTCTACTAGTCTACTAGTCTACTAGTCTACTAGTCTACTAGTCTACTAGTCTACTAGTCTACTAGTCTACTAGTCTACTAGTCTACTAGTCTACTAGTCTACTAGTCTACTAGTCTACTAGTCTACTAGTCTACTAGTCTACTAGTCTACTAGTCTACTAGTCTACTAGTCTACTAGTCTACTAGTCTACTAGTCTACTAGTCTACTAGTCTACTAGTCTACTAGTCTACTAGTCTACTAGTCTACTAGTCTACTAGTCTACTAGTCTACTAGTCTACTAGTCTACTAGTCTACTAGTCTACTAGTCTACTAGTCTACTAGTCTACTAGTCTACTAGTCTACTAGTCTACTAATCTATTAGTCTAGTAGTCTACTAGTCTACTAGTCTAGTAGTCTAGTAGTCTACTAGTCTACTAGTCTACTAGTCTACTAGTCTACTAGTCTACTAGTCTACTAGTCTACTAGTCTACTAGTCTACTAGTCTACTAGTCTACTAGTCTACTAGTCTTCTAGTCTACTAGTCTACTAGTCTACTAGTCTACTAGTCTACTAGTCTACTAGTCTACTAGTCTACTAGTCTACTAGTCTACTAGTCTACTAGTCTACTAGTCAGTGAAGCAGTGATAGCTCAGTGGCTTTGGGTATGGACTACCGCGCAGCAGGTCCATGGTTCGAATCCCGCCGCTGGCTTGAGCTTCACCGCATGGTGGAAGGGCATTTTTGCGAATGCCCGCTTGGCTAGCGACCACCCTCAAGTAGAAAATCTGTCGCCAAGCACCTTACGGTGTGTTCCGGCACTTGTCCTTGAGAGCCAGTAAGTCTAGGTTAGCCTGAACAACATATTCGACCACATCATCACTTACCATCAGGTGAGATAGTGGTCAAAGGCTAACCTATCAGGCATAAAAAAAAAAATTACAAACACTGAAGTGTTTCTTCAAATTTAATGTAGGTACTGGTTTAAATTTGAACAAACATCAGAAGCACGGTTGATGACGTCATTGGATACGATCCAGTGACGTCATCAACCGTGCTTCCCTATACATATACTTCGATACAGCCAGATTCATATTCACGCATCTGACTGCAGTAATTTTTCTTTACAGTTTAATTTTTAAAAGCTGTGGGTAGCTGAACACCGCGAAGTTTATTGTCTTTTATTTTCGATAGAATATTCGAAGGTTTCATACACTTTTCTTAAAGAATACAACCCAAGGAGTTTACAATGGAATATAATCTCCTTATTCTTGACCGTATACATATTCTAATATATGACAAGCAATACCTTTTTTATGGTTCTGTAAGCTCCAAGGGATTACGAGGTATCAAAGGGAGGTGTAGAGCTCAAAGACGGAGCCTTCTTACATAGACTTCGCTATATATTTGTCTGTCCATCCTTTTTTCTTTATGTCACAATGTTCAACTTGTATATAAGCGTGTTAGAAAACTAAAATGTAAATATTTAATAATAACAAATATTCTAAGAAGAAACCATGGTTCGAATCCCGCCGTGGGCTTGAGCTTTACCGCATGGTGCAAATGCTCGCCTGGCTGGCGACCACCCTCAAGTAGAAAATCCGTCGCCAAGCACCTAACGGTGTGTCCCGGCAGCAGTCCTTGAGAGCCAGTGAAATTACAGGCACATGAGACTTAACAACTATGTCTTAAGGTGACGGGCGCAGCGCAATTCGTAACTTGTGACGAAATGCATCTAGTCCACCATACATCAGGTCGAGCTTGTTCCGTCACAATAACATACAAAAACAGACTCACAGGCAGCCGAAATGCTCCAGCCCACTACCAGTTGGCAGCGTGCCCAGCATGCTGGCAGTAGACTAGCGAGGTCTACAGCTTCGAGAGTCACTAATGGATTAATCGCTAGTGTGCCCTTACATAGCTAACATAATAACATAATACTAACAACTTTAACTTAAAAAAATATATACAAATACTACGGCTACTAGAATAAAATAATTTAGACAACCTGTGAGTCATTTCAGACTCACATGCAGTCCAAATGCTCCAGCCCACTTTTAAGCGGCAGTTACCCGTTGAATGGCAATGCTTATTCATTGAGCCAAATAGGTGCCAGCATTTTGATGACGCATCGACCAAGCGCTCTCATAAGTTTTGTAAAATACGATGAGCTGCCGGTTCCCACGGTCCCATCGTCTCTACACCAAACGGCACAAACATTTAACCACTAAAGAAGTTAGCATCCTTGCGTCACTTGAGTTGCTCCACTTAATATTTATTTTATAACTGAACATCTATCTGGCTCTTTTGTAGTAGTATATGAAATCACGGTTGACGATGCCACTAGATACGGTTTATCTTTGATTTAAAGTAATTTAAATAAATTATTAACCTTGTATAAATTATTTAAGAACAAGGAGTGTTCTTTAATCGATCCATTGCCAAGCAATCTGTTCGCAACGTTAATTTAGACGGTTTTATTCTTATCTTATAGTTTGAATAAATATTTGATAGTTGTCCTCTTCTCTTTCCTATTTTATTTGGTCATAGACCACTAGCAAATATGGAGACAATATAAAATCGTACCTCATATTTTTTTAATGTATATGCATAACGCGGGAAAAATGTTAGTTTTTTCAATTATTTTCAGCCGAAAGAACCGATTTGAAAAAAAACAATTTTATTTTCTTAAATATAGTCTGAGAAAGTAATCGTGTTTTGTTTCACAGCATGCAATTTTATTATTTTTAAACAAGTTAATATTTCTATCTCATAGCGCTAATGGAGACGTTAATTTTATCGTCTATGACTTTGTATTTATTTCTCATAAAGGTCGGCTTCCCTTTGCTATTTGCTGTTGAAGGCCGATGCCACAGTAGATTATATGTGCTTAGTTAAAACAGTTTTTTAAACTACAAACACCGAAGTGTTTCTTCAAATTTAATGTAGGTACTGGTTAAAATTTGAACAAACATCAGAAGCACGGTTGATGACGTCATTGGATACGATCCAGTGACGTCATCAACCGTGCTTCCCTATACATATACTTCGATACAGCCAGATTCATATTCGCGCATCTGACTGCAGTAATTTTTCTTTACAGTTTAATTCTTAAAAGCTGTGGGTAGCTGAACACCGCGAAGTTTATTGTCTTTTATTTTCGATAGAATATTCGAAGGTTTCATACACTTTTCTTAAAGAATACAACCCAAGGAGTTTACAATGGAATATAATCTCCTTATTCTTGACCGTATACATATTCTAATATATGACAAGCAATACCTTTTTTATGGTTCTGTAAGCTCCAAGGGATTACGAGGTATCAAAGGGAGGTGTAGAGCTCCAAGACGGAGCTTTCTTACCTAGACTTCGCTACATATTTGTCTGTCCGTCCTTTTTTCTTAATGTCACAATGCTCAACTTGTATATAAGCGTGTTAGAAAACTATAATGTAAATATTTAATAATAACAAATATTCTAAGAAAACATTAAATTAATATTTTAATAAAACACTTAAAAATATGATAAATATTTATAGTGACAATACCTTCCCTCTTCATTCTCGATCGTGCGCTCGTAGAGTCAAGAGCTCCTGAGGATGCTCCGTGTAGAACATCTCAAAATGTTTGTTAGGACTAGCAGAAGTCACCCTTATGAGGTTGTTAGTATTTTACCAATGTCCCTGTATATGCGTTCGTATTTTTTTTATTTTTTTCCCAGCGTCTCATAACTTCAAACAAGTAAAAGGGCCACATAAATACAATCTCGTTTTTTTAAGTAGATTAGGTAACTTCAGGGATATAACCTTGCAACTCTAGTCTGAATATAATTCGATCGAAGTTTATTTTACGTTGGTCAAAATCAGCACGTAGCCGGCATTAATGCATTTGTCGATAGTTGTTTAAACAAATTGCTCGCAGTATAGTGTTTACTATGCTAAAATATTTATGAATGGAACACAATTTGTAACATTCAAAAGTCGTCATCAAGCGTATAATTTAAACAAATATAATTAATTAATAATTCCATTATCGATAGAGATGCTGATAAACACGTTAATGTCGTTATGAAAGTGTGTTTGTCGATTTGTTGATTTCAATGGTTTATATTTTTTTTAATCGTGCGATACTACACAAACAATTCCGTGCTTTTATCTGTACTTAATATTGTACACTATAATATAATTTTTTTTTTCGTTTACAGGTTCGTTCCTCCGACTCGTACTTGGACGATTTTTAGTACTTATTGTTATACTGTATCAGCCGATATATATACACTATAGTCGGTAAAGTCCACTGCTTTCCCCAATAAAAACACAGCTGTCCCCATTAAGGGGGGTTCGCCATAATCCCCATGCTTGGCGGCTTGGGAATCGCAGTGTGAAATGTGAGATATCGGTTCCTCAGAAAGTGCTGCTGCCAACCTTCTGGTGTGTTACCTTAAGTCGACTCTTAAGACACCCACGGGTAGAGATGGGGTGGCGGTGACATTTTTGTAATAATTGTACTATATAGTATGTAAAACATTGCTAAAAAACGTTAAAAACAATGCCCCGAGTTTCTTGCCCGTTCTTCTCGCGGTGGATCTATAATTTTATTTTACTGAACGTGGCAGTATAATTTAGATTATTTCAATATAAAAATTTGTAATTGACCTTCATACTGGTATAATGGTCTACTGGTCTACTGGTCTACTGGTCTACTGGTCTACTGGTCTACTGGTCTACTGGTCTACTGGTCTACTGGTTTACTGGTCTACTGGTCTACTGGTCAACTGGCCTAATGGTCTACTGGTCTAATGGTCTACTGGTCTACTGGCCGAATGGTCTACTGGTCTAATGGTCTACTGGTCTAATGGTCTAATGGTCTAATGGTTTACTGGTCTAATGGTCTACTAGTCTTCTGGTCTACTAGTCTACTGGTCTACTGGTCTACTAGTCTACTAGTCTACTGGTCTACTAGTCTACTGGTCTACTAGTCTACTGGTCTTCTAGTCTTCTGGTCTACTAGTCTACTGGTCTACTAGTCTACTGGTCTTCTAGTCTACTGGTCTACTAGTCTACTGGTCAACTAGTCTACTGGTCTACTAGTCTACTGGTCTACTCGTCTACTGGTCTACTTGTCCACTGGTCTACGAGTCTACTGGTCTACTAGTCTACTGGTATTCTGGTCTACTTGTCTATTGGTCTACAAGTCTACTGGTCTACTGGTCTACTAGTCTTCTGGTCTACTAGTCTACTGGTCTATTAGTCTACTAGTCTACTAGTCTACTGGTCTACTGGTCTACTGGTCTACTGGTCTACTGGTCTACTGGTCTACTGGTCTACTTGTCCACTAGTCAACTGGTCTACTAGTCTTTTGGTCTACTAGTATTCTGGTCTACTAGTCTACTGGTCTACTAGTCTACTGGTCTTCTGGTCTTCTTGTCTACTGGTCTACTAGTCTACTGGTCTACTTGTCTTTTGGTCTACTAGTATTCTGGTCTACTAGTCTACTGGTCTTCTTGTCTACTGGTCTACTAGTCTACTGGTCTACTAGTCTACTAGTCTACTAGTCTACTAGTCTTCTAGTCTACTAGTCTACTAGTCTACTAGTCTACTAGTCTACTAGTCTACTAGTCTACTAGTCTACTAGTCAGTGAAGCAGTGATAGCTCAGTGGCTTTGGGTATGGACTACCGCGCAGCAGGTCCATGGTTCGAATCCCGCCGCTGGCTTGAGCTTCACCGCATGGTGGAAGGGCATTTTTGCGAATGCCCGCTTGGCTAGCGACCACCCTCAAGTAGAAAATCTGTCGCCAAGCACCTTACGGTGTGTTCCGGCACTTGTCCTTGAGAGCCAGTAAGTCTAGGTTAGCCTGAACAACATATTCGACCACATCATCACTTACCATCAGGTGAGATTGTGGTCAAAGGCTAACCTATCAGGCATAAAAAAAAAATTACAAACACCGAAGTGTTTCTTCAAATTTAATGTAGGTACTGGTTTAAATTTGAACAAACATCAGAAGCACGGTTGATGACGTCATTGGATACGATCCAGTGACGTCATCAACCGTGCTTCCCTATACATATACTTCGATACAGCCAGATTCATATTCACGCATCTGACTGCAGTAATTTTTCTTTACAGTTTAATTTTTAAAAGCTGTGGGTAGCTGAACACCGCGAAGTTTATTGTCTTTTATTTTCGATAGAATATTCGAAGGTTTCATACACTTTTCTTAAAGAATACAACCCAAGGAGTTTACAATGGAATATAATCTCCTTATTCTTGACCGTATACATATTCTAATATATGACAAGCAATACCTTTTTTATGGTTCTGTAAGCTCCAAGGGATTACGAGGTATCAAAGGGAGGTGTAGAGCTCAAAGACGGAGCCTTCTTACTTAGACTTCGCTATATATTTGTCTGTCCATCCTTTTTTCTTTATGTCACAATGTTCAACTTGTATATAAGCGTGTTAGAAAACTAAAATGTAAATATTTAATAATAACAAATATTCTAAGAAGAAACCATGGTTCGAATCCCGCCGCGGGCTTGAGCTTTACCGCATGGTGCAAATGCTCGCCTGGCTGGCGACCACCCTCAAGTAGAAAATCCGTCGCCAAGCACCTAACGGTGTGTCCCGGCAGCAGTCCTTGAGAGCCAGTGAAATTACAGGCACATGAGACTTAACAACTATGTCTTAAGGTGACGGGCGCAGCGCAATTCGTAACTTGTGACGAAATGCATCTAGTCCACCATACATCAGGTCGAGCTTGTTCCGTCACAATAACATACAAAAACAGACTCACAGGCAGCCGAAATGCTCCAGCCCACTACCAGTTGGCAGCGTGCCCAGCATGCTGGCAGTAGACTAGCGAGGTCTACAGCTTCGAGAGTCACTAATGGATTAATCGCTAGTGTGCCCTTACATAGCTAACATAATAACATAATACTAACAACTTTAACTTAAAAAAATTTATACAAATACTACGGCTACTAGAATAAAATAATTTAGACAACCTGTGAGTCATTTCAGACTCACATGCAGTCCAAATGCTCCAGCCCACTTTTAAGCGGCAGTTACCCGTTGAATGGCAATGCTTATTCATTGAGCCAAATAGGTGCCAGCATTTTGATGACGCATCGACCAAGCGCTCTCATAAGTTTTGTAAAATACGATGAGCTGCCGGTTCCCACGGTCCCATCGTCTCTACACCAAACGGCACAAACATTTAACCACTAAAGAAGTTAGCATCCTTGCGTCACTTGAGTTGCTCCACTTAATATTTATTTTATAACTGAACATCTATCTGGCTCTTTTGTAGTAGTATATGAAATCACGGTTGACGATGCCACTAGATACGGTTTATCTTTAATTTAAAGTAATTTAAATAAATTATTAACCTTGTATAAATTATTTAAGAACAAGGAGTGTTCTTTAATCGATCCATTGCCAAGCAATCTGTTCGCAACGTTAATTTAGACGGTTTTATTCTTATCTTATAGTTTGAATAAATATTTGATAGTTGTCCTCTTCTCTTTCCTATTTTATTTGGTCATAGACCACTAGCAAATATGGAGACAATATAAAATCGTACCTCATATTTTTTAATGTATATGCATAACGCGGGAAAAATGTTAGTTTTTTCAATTATTTTCAGCCGAAAGAACCGATTTGAAAAAAAAACAATTTTATTTTCTTAAATATAGTCTGAGAAAGTAATCGTGTTTTGTTTCACAGCATGCAATTTTATTATTTTTAAACAAGTTAATATTTCTATCTCATAGCGCTAATGGAGACGTTAATTTTATCGTCAATGACTTTGTATTTATTTCTCATAAAGGTCGGCTTCCCTTTGCTATTTGCTGTTGAAGGCCGATGCCACAGTAGATTATATGTGCTTAGTTAAAACAGTTTTTTAAACTACAAACACCGAAGTGTTTCTTCAAATTTAATGTAGGTACTGGTTTAAATTTGAACAAACATCAGAAGCACGGTTGATGACGTCATTGGATACGATCCAGTGACGTCATCAACCGTGCTTCCCTATACATATACTTCGATACAGCCAGATTCATATTCGCGCATCTGACTGCAGTAATTTTTCTTTACAGTTTAATTCTTAAAAGCTGTGGGTAGCTGAACACCGCGAAGTTTATTGTCTTTTATTTTCGATAGAATATTCGAAGGTTTCATACACTTTTCTTAAAGAATACAACCCAAGGAGTTTACAATGGAATATAATCTCCTTATTCTTGACCGTATACATATTCTAATATATGACAAGCAATACCTTTTTTATGGTTCTGTAAGCTCCAAGGGATTACGAGGTATCAAAGGGAGGTGTAGAGCTCCAAGACGGAGCTTTCTTACCTAGACTTCGCTACATATTTGTCTGTCCGTCCTTTTTTCTTAATGTCACAATGCTCAACTTGTATATAAGCGTGTTAGAAAACTATAATGTAAATATTTAATAATAACAAATATTCTAAGAAAACATTAAATTAATATTTTAATAAAACACTTAAAAATATGATAAATATTTATAGTGACAATTCCTTCACTCTTCATTCTCGATCGTGCGCTCGTAGAGTCAAGAGCTCCTGAGGATGCTCCGTGTAGAACATCTCAAAATGTTTGTTAGGACTAGCAGAAGTCACCCTTATGAGGTTGTTAGTATTTTACCAATGTCCCTGTATATGCGTTCGTATTTTTTTTATTTTTTTCCCAGCGTCTCATAACTTCAAACAAGTAAAAGGGCCACATAAATACAATCTCGTTTTTTTAAGTAGATTAGGTAACTTCAGGGATATAACCTTGCAACTCTAGTCTCAATATAATTCGATCGAAGTTTATTTTACGTTGGTCAAAATCAGCACGTAGCCGGCATTAATGCATTTGTCGATAGTTGTTTAAACAAATTGCTCGCAGTATAGTGTTTACTATGCTAAAATATTTATGAATGGAACACAATTTGTAACATTCAAAAGTCGTCATCAAGCGTATAATTTAAACAAATATAATTAATTAATAATTCCATTATCGATAGAGATGCTGATAAACACGTTAATGTCGTTATGAAAGTGTGTTTGTCGATTTGTTGATTTCAATGGTTTATATTTTTTTTTAATCGTGCGATACTACACGAACAATTCCGTGCTTTTATCTGTACTTAATATTGTACACTATAATATAATTTTTTTTTTAGTTTACAGGTTCGTTCCTCCGACTCGTACTTGGACGATTTTTAGTACTTATTGTTATACTGTATCAGCCGATATATATACACTATAGTGGGTAAAGTCCACTGCTTTCCCCAATAAAAACACAGCTGTCCCCATTAAGGGGGGTTCGCCATAATCCCCATGCTTGGCGGCTTGGGAATCGCAGTGTGAAATGTGAGATATCGGTTCCTCAGAAAGTGCTGCTGCCAACCTTCTGGTGTGTTACCTTAAGTCGACTCTTAAGACACCCACGGGTAGAGATGGGGTGGCGGTGACATTTTTGTAATAATTGTACTATATAGTATGTAAAACATTGCTAAAAAACGTTAAAAACAATGCCCCGAGTTTCTTGCCCGTTCTTCTCGCGGTGGATCTATAATTTTATTTTACTGAACGTGGCAGTATAATTTAGATTATTTCAATATAAAAATTTGTAATTGACCTTCATACTGGTATAATGGTCTACTGGTCTACTGGTCTACTGGTCTACTGGTCTACTGGTCTACTGGTCTACTGGTCTACTGGTCTACTGGTCTACTGGTCTACTGGTCTACTGGTCTACTGGTTTACTGGTCTACTGGTCTACTGGTCAACTGGCCTAATGGTCTACTGGTCTAATGGTCTACTGGTCTACTGGCCGAATGGTCTACTGGTCTAATGGTCTACTGGTCTAATGGTCTAATGGTCTAATGGTTTACTGGTCTAATGGTCTACTAGTCTTCTGGTCTACTAGTCTACTGGTCTACTGGTCTACTAGTCTACTAGTCTACTGGTCTACTAGTCTACTGGTCTACTAGTCTACTGGTCTTCTAGTCTTCTGGTCTACTAGTCTACTGGTCTACTAGTCTACTGGTCTTCTAGTCTACTGGTCTTCTAGTCTACTGGTCTACTAGTCTACTGGTCAACTAGTCTACTGGTCTACTAGTCTACTGGTCTACTCGTCTACTGGTCTACTTGTCCACTGGTCTACGAGTCTACTGGTCTACTAATCTACTGGTATTCTGGTCTACTTGTCTATTGGTCTACAAGTCTACTGGTCTACTGGTCTACTAGTCTTCTGGTCTACTAGTCTACTGGTCTATTAGTCTACTAGTCTACTAGTCTACTGGTCTACTGGTCTACTGGTCTACTGGTCTACTGGTCTACTGGTCTACTGGTCTACTTGTCCACTAGTCAACTGGTCTACTAGTCTTTTGGTCTACTAGTATTCTGGTCTACTAGTCTACTGGTCTACTAGTCTACTGGTCTTCTGGTCTTCTTGTCTACTGGTCTACTAGTCTACTGGTCTACTTGTCTTTTGGTCTACTAGTATTCTGGTCTACTAGTCTACTGGTCTTCTTGTCTACTGGTCTACTAGTCTACTGGTCTACTAGTCTACTAGTCTACTAGTCTACTAGTCTTCTAGTCTACTAGTCTACTAGTCTACTAGTCTACTAGTCTACTAGTCTACTAGTCTACTAGTCTACTAGTCAGTGAAGCAGTGATAGCTCAGTGGCTTTGGGTATGGACTACCGCGCAGCAGGTCCATGGTTCGAATCCCGCCGCTGGCTTGAGCTTCACCGCATGGTGGAAGGGCATTTTTGCGAATGCCCGCTTGGCTAGCGACCACCCTCAAGTAGAAAATCTGTCGCCAAGCACCTTACGGTGTGTTCCGGCACTTGTCCTTGAGAGCCAGTAAGTCTAGGTTAGCCTGAACAACATATTCGACCACATCATCACTTACCATCAGGTGAGATTGTGGTCAAAGGCTAACCTATCAGGCATAAAAAAAAAATTACAAACACCGCTAATGGAGACGTTAATTTTATCGTCAATGACTTTGTATTTATTTCTCATAAAGGTCGGCTTCCCTTTGCTATTTGCTGTTGAAGGCCGATGCCACAGTAGATTATATGTGCTTAGTTAAAACAGTTTTTTAAACTACAAACACCGAAGTGTTTCTTCAAATTTAATGTAGGTACTGGTTTAAATTTGAACAAACATCAGAAGCACGGTTGATGACGTCATTGGATACGATCCAGTGACGTCATCAACCGTGCTTCCCTATACATATACTTCGATACAGCCAGATTCATATTCACGCATCTGACTGCAGTAATTTTTCTTTACAGTTTAATTTTTAAAAGCTGTGGGTAGCTGAACACCGCGAAGTTTATTGTCTTTTATTTTCGATAGAATATTCGAAGGTTTCATACACTTTTCTTAAAGAATACAACCCAAGGAGTTTACAATGGAATATAATCTCCTTATTCTTGACCGTATACATATTCTAATATATGACAAGCAATACCTTTTTTATGGTTCTGTAAGCTCCAAGGGATTACGAGGTATCAAAGGGAGGTGTAGAGCTCAAAGACGGAGCCTTCTTACTTAGACTTCGCTATATATTTGTCTGTCCATCCTTTTTTCTTTATGTCACAATGTTCAACTTGTATATAAGCGTGTTAGAAAACTAAAATGTAAATATTTAATAATAACAAATATTCTAAGAAGAAACCATGGTTCGAATCCCGCCGCGGGCTTGAGCTTTACCGCATGGTGCAAATGCTCGCCTGGCTGGCGACCACCCTCAAGTAGAAAATCCGTCGCCAAGCACCTAACGGTGTGTCCCGGCAGCAGTCCTTGAGAGCCAGTGAAATTACAGGCACATGAGACTTAACAACTATGTCTTAAGGTGACGGGCGCAGCGCAATTCGTAACTTGTGACGAAATGCATCTAGTCCACCATACATCAGGTCGAGCTTGTTCCGTCACAATAACATACAAAAACAGACTCACAGGCAGCCGAAATGCTCCAGCCCACTACCAGTTGGCAGCGTGCCCAGCATGCTGGCAGTAGACTAGCGAGGTCTACAGCTTCGAGAGTCACTAATGGATTAATCGCTAGTGTGCCCTTACATAGCTAACATAATAACATAATACTAACAACTTTAACTTAAAAAAATATATACAAATACTACGGCTACTAGAATAAAATAATTTAGACAACCTGTGAGTCATTTCAGACTCACATGCAGTCCAAATGCTCCAGCCCACTTTTAAGCGGCAGTTACCCGTTGAATGGCAATGCTTATTCATTGAGCCAAATAGGTGCCAGCATTTTGATGACGCATCGACCAAGCGCTCTCATAAGTTTTGTAAAATACGATGAGCTGCCGGTTCCCACGGTCCCATCGTCTCTACACCAAACGGCACAAACATTTAACCACTAAAGAAGTTAGCATCCTTGCGTCACTTGAGTTGCTCCACTTAATATTTATTTTATAACTGAACATCTATCTGGCTCTTTTGTAGTAGTATATGAAATCACGGTTGACGATGCCACTAGATACGGTTTATCTTTAATTTAAAGTAATTTAAATAAATTATTAACCTTGTATAAATTATTTAAGAACAAGGAGTGTTCTTTAATCGATCCATTGCCAAGCAATCTGTTCGCAACGTTAATTTAGACGGTTTTATTCTTATCTTATAGTTTGAATAAATATTTGATAGTTGTCCTCTTCTCTTTCCTATTTTATTTGGTCATAGACCACTAGCAAATATGGAGACAATATAAAATCGTACCTCATATTTTTTAATGTATATGCATAACGCGGGAAAAATGTTAGTTTTTTCAATTATTTTCAGCCGAAAGAACCGATTTGAAAAAAAAACAATTTTATTTTCTTAAATATAGTCTGAGAAAGTAATCGTGTTTTGTTTCACAGCATGCAATTTTATTATTTTTAAACAAGTTAATATTTCTATCTCATAGCGCTAATGGAGACGTTAATTTTATCGTCAATGACTTTGTATTTATTTCTCATAAAGGTCGGCTTCCCTTTGCTATTTGCTGTTGAAGGCCGATGCCACAGTAGATTATATGTGCTTAGTTAAAACAGTTTTTTAAACTACAAACACCGAAGTGTTTCTTCAAATTTAATGTAGGTACTGGTTTAAATTTGAACAAACATCAGAAGCACGGTTGATGACGTCATTGGATACGATCCAGTGACGTCATCAACCGTGCTTCCCTATACATATACTTCGATACAGCCAGATTCATATTCGCGCATCTGACTGCAGTAATTTTTCTTTACAGTTTAATTCTTAAAAGCTGTGGGTAGCTGAACACCGCGAAGTTTATTGTCTTTTATTTTCGATAGAATATTCGAAGGTTTCATACACTTTTCTTAAAGAATACAACCCAAGGAGTTTACAATGGAATATAATCTCCTTATTCTTGACCGTATACATATTCTAATATATGACAAGCAATACCTTTTTTATGGTTCTGTAAGCTCCAAGGGATTACGAGGTATCAAAGGGAGGTGTAGAGCTCCAAGACGGAGCTTTCTTACCTAGACTTCGCTACATATTTGTCTGTCCGTCCTTTTTTCTTAATGTCACAATGCTCAACTTGTATATAAGCGTGTTAGAAAACTATAATGTAAATATTTAATAATAACAAATATTCTAAGAAAACATTAAATTAATATTTTAATAAAACACTTAAAAATATGATAAATATTTATAGTGACAATTCCTTCACTCTTCATTCTCGATCGTGCGCTCGTAGAGTCAAGAGCTCCTGAGGATGCTCCGTGTAGAACATCTCAAAATGTTTGTTAGGACTAGCAGAAGTCACCCTTATGAGGTTGTTAGTATTTTACCAATGTCCCTGTATATGCGTTCGTATTTTTTTTATTTTTTTCCCAGCGTCTCATAACTTCAAACAAGTAAAAGGGCCACATAAATACAATCTCGTTTTTTTAAGTAGATTAGGTAACTTCAGGGATATAACCTTGCAACTCTAGTCTCAATATAATTCGATCGAAGTTTATTTTACGTTGGTCAAAATCAGCACGTAGCCGGCATTAATGCATTTGTCGATAGTTGTTTAAACAAATTGCTCGCAGTATAGTGTTTACTATGCTAAAATATTTATGAATGGAACACAATTTGTAACATTCAAAAGTCGTCATCAAGCGTATAATTTAAACAAATATAATTAATTAATAATTCCATTATCGATAGAGATGCTGATAAACACGTTAATGTCGTTATGAAAGTGTGTTTGTCGATTTGTTGATTTCAATGGTTTATATTTTTTTTAATCGTGCGATACTACACGAACAATTCCGTGCTTTTATCTGTACTTAATATTGTACACTATAATATAATTTTTTTTTTAGTTTACAGGTTCGTTCCTCCGACTCGTACTTGGACGATTTTTAGTACTTATTGTTATACTGTATCAGCCGATATATATACACTATAGTGGGTAAAGTCCACTGCTTTCCCCAATAAAAACACAGCTGTCCCCATTAAGGGGGGTTCGCCATAATCCCCATGCTTGGCGGCTTGGGAATCGCAGTGTGAAATGTGAGATATCGGTTCCTCAGAAAGTGCTGCTGCCAACCTTCTGGTGTGTTACCTTAAGTCGACTCTTAAGACACCCACGGGTAGAGATGGGGTGGCGGTGACATTTTTGTAATAATTGTACTATATAGTATGTAAAACATTGCTAAAAAACGTTAAAAACAATGCCCCGAGTTTCTTGCCCGTTCTTCTCGCGGTGGATCTATAATTTTATTTTACTGAACGTGGCAGTATAATTTAGATTATTTCAATATAAAAATTTGTAATTGACCTTCATACTGGTATAATGGTCTACTGGTCTACTGGTCTACTGGTCTACTGGTCTACTGGTCTACTGGTCTACTGGTCTACTGGTCTACTGGTCTACTGGTCTACTGGTTTACTGGTCTACTGGTCTACTGGTCAACTGGCCTAATGGTCTACTAGTCTAATGGTCTACTGGTCTACTGGCCGAATGGTCTACTGGTCTAATGGTCTACTGGTCTAATGGTCTAATGGTTTACTGGTCTAATGGTCTACTAGTCTTCTGGTCTACTAGTCTACTGGTCTACTAGTCTACTGGTCTTCTAGTCTACTGGTCTACTAGTCTACTGGTCTACTGGTCTACTGGTCTACTAGTCTACTAGTCTACTGGTCTACTAGTCTACTGGTCTACTAGTCTACTGGTCTACTAGTCTTCTGGTCTACTAGTCTACTGGTCTACTAGTCTACTGGTCTTCTAGTCTACTGGTCTACTAGTCTACTGGTCAACTAGTCTACTGGTCTACTAGTCTACTGGTCTACTCGTCTACTGGTCTACTTGTCCACTGGTCTACGAGTCTACTGGTCTACTAGTCTACTGGTATTCTGGTCTACTTGTCTATTGGTCTACAAGTCTACTGGTCTACTGGTCTACTAGTCTTCTGGTCTACTAGTCTACTGGTCTTTTAGTCTACTAGTCTACTAGTCTACTGGTCTACTGGTCTACTGGTCTACTGGTCTACTGGTCTACTGGTCTACTTGTCCACTAGTCTACTGGTCTACTAGTCTTTTGGTCTACTAGTATTCTGGTCTACTAGTCTACTGGTCTACTAGTCTACTGGTCTACTGGTCTTCTTGTCTACTGGTCTACTAGTCTACTGGTCTACTAGTCTTTTGGTCTACTAGTATTCTGGTCTACTAGTCTACTGGTCTTCTTGTCTACTGGTCTACTAGTCTACTGGTCTACTAGTCTACTAGTCTACTAGTCTACTAGTCTTCTAGTCTACTAGTCTACTAGTCTACTAGTCTACTAGTCTACTTGTCTACTAGTCTACTAGTCTACTAGTCTACTAGTCAGTGAAGCAGTGATAGCTCAGTGGCTTTGGGTATGGACTACCGCGCAGCAGGTCCATGGTTCGAATCCCGCCGCTGGCTTGAGCTTCACCGCATGGTGGAAGGGCATTTTTGCGAATGCCCGCTTGGCTAGCGACCACCCTCAAGTAGAAAATCTGTCGCCAAGCACCTTACGGTGTGTTCCGGCACTTGTCCTTGAGAGCCAGTAAGTCTAGGTTAGCCTGAACAACATATTCGACCACATCATCACTTACCATCAGGTGAGATTGTGGTCAAAGGCTAACCTATCAGGCATAAAAAAAAAATTACAAACACCGAAGTGTTTCTTCAAATTTAATGTAGGTACTGGTTTAAATTTGAACAAACATCAGAAGCACGGTTGATGACGTCATTGGATACGATCCAGTGACGTCATCAACCGTGCTTCCCTATACATATACTTCGATACAGCCAGATTCATATTCACGCATCTGACTGCAGTAATTTTTCTTTACAGTTTAATTTTTAAAAGCTGTGGGTAGCTGAACACCGCGAAGTTTATTGTCTTTTATTTTCGATAGAATATTCGAAGGTTTCATACACTTTTCTTAAAGAATACAACCCAAGGAGTTTACAATGGAATATAATCTCCTTATTCTTGACCGTATACATATTCTAATGTATGACAAGCAATACCTTTTTTATGGTTCTGTAAGCTCCAAGGGATTACGAGGTATCAAAGGGAGGTGTAGAGCTCAAAGACGGAGCCTTCTTACTTAGACTTCGCTATATATTTGTCTGTCCATCCTTTTTCTTTATGTCACAATGTTCAACGTGTATATAAGCGTGTTAGAAAACTAAAATGTAAATATTTAATAATAACAAATATTCTAAGAAGAAACCATGGTTCGAATCCCGCCGCGGGCTTGAGCTTTACCGCATGGTGCAAATGCTCGCCTGGCTGGCGACCACCCTCAAGTAGAAAATCCGTTGCCAAGCACCTAACGGTGTGTCCCGGCAGCAGTCCTTGAGAGCCAGTGAAATTACAGGCACATGAGACTTAACAACTATGTCTTAAGGTGACGGGCGCAGCGCAATTCGTAACTTGTGACGAAATGCATCTAGTCCACCATACATCAGGTCGAGCTTGTTCCGTCACAATAACATACAAAAACAGACTCACAGGCAGCCGAAATGCTCCAGCCCACTACCAGTTGGCAGCGTTTCCAGCATGCTGGCAGTAGACTAGCGAGGTCTACAGCTTCGAGAGTCACTAATGGATTAATCGCTAGTGTGCCCTTACATAGCTAACATAATAACATAATACTAACAACTTTAACTTAAAAAAATATATACAAATACTACGGCTACTAGAATAAAATAATTTAGACAACCTGTGAGTCATTTCAGACTCACATGCAGTCCAAATGCTCCAGCCCACTTTTAAGCGGCAGTTACCCGTTGAATGGCAATGCTTATTCATTGAGCCAAATAGGTGCCAGCATTTTGATGACGCATCGACCAAGCGCTCTCATAAGTTTTGTAAAATACGATGAGCTGCCGGTTCCCACGGTCCCATCGTCTCTACACCAAACGGCACAAACATTTAACCACTAAAGAAGTTAGCATCCTTGCGTCACTTGAGTTGCTCCACTTAATATTTATTTTATAACTGAACATCTATCTGGCTCTTTTGTAGTAGTATATGAAATCACGGTTGACGATGCCACTAGATACGGTTTATCTTTGATTTAAAGTAATTTAAATAAATTATTAACCATGTATAAATTATTTAAGAACTAGGAGTGTTCTTTAATCGATCCATTGCCAAGCAATCTGTTCGCAACGTTAATTTAGACGGTTTTATTCTTATCTTATAGTTTGAATAAATATTTGATAGTTGTCCTCTTCTCTTTCCTATTTTATTTGGTCATAGACCACTAGCAAATATGGAGACAATATAAAATCGTACCTCATATTTTTTTAATGTATATGCATAACGCGGGAAAAATGTTAGTTTTTTCAATTATTTTCAGCCGAAAGAACCGATTTGAAAAAAAAACAATTTTATTTTCTTAAATATAGTCTGAGAAAGTAATCGTGTTTTGTTTCACAGCATGCAATTTTATTATTTTTAAACAAGTTAATATTTCTATCTCATAGCGCTAATGGAGACGTTAATTTTATCGTCAATGACTTTGTATTTATTTCTCATAAAGGTCGGCTTCCCTTTGCTATTTGCTGTTGAAGGCCTATGCCACAGTAGATTATATGTGCTTAGTTATAACAGTTTTTTAAACTACAATTACCGAAGTGTTTCTTCAAATTTAATGTAGGTACTGGTTTAAATTTGAACAAACATCAGAAGCACGGTTGATGACGTCATTGGATACGATCCAGTGACGTCATCAACCGTGCTTCCCTATACATATACTTCGATACAGCCAGATTCATATTCGCGCATCTGACTGCAGTAATTTTTCTTTACAGTTTAATTCTTAAAAGCTGTGGGTAGCTGAACACCGCGAAGTTTATTGTCTTTTATTTTCGATAGAATATTCGAAGGTTTCATACACTTTTCTTAAAGAATACAACCCAAGGAGTTTACAATGGAATATAATCTCCTTATTCTTGACCGTATACATATTCTAATATATGACAAGCAATACCTTTTTTATGGTTCTGTAAGCTCCAAGGGATTACGAGGTATCAAAGGGAGGTGTAGAGCTCCAAGACGGAGCTTTCTTACCTAGACTTCGCTACATATTTGTCTGTCCGTCCTTTTTTCTTAATGTCACAATGCTCAACTTGTATATAAGCGTGTTAGAAAACTATAATGTAAATATTTAATAATAACAAATATTCTAAGAAAACATTAAATTAATATTTTAATAAAACACTTAAAAATATGATAAATATTTATAGTGACAATTCCTTCACTCTTCATTCTCGATCGTGCGCTCGTAGAGTCAAGAGCTCCTGAGGATGCTCCGTGTAGAACATCTCAAAATGTTTGTTAGGACTAGCAGAAGTCACCCTTATGAGGTTGTTAGTATTTTACCAATGTCCCTGTATATGCGTTCGTATTTTTTTTATTTTTTTCCCAGCGTCTCATAACTTCAAACAAGTAAAAGGGCCACATAAATACAATCTCGTTTTTTTAAGTAGATTAGGTAACTTCAGGGATATAACCTTGCAACTCTAGTCTCAATATAATTCGATCGAAGTTTATTTTACGTTGGTCAAAATCAGCACGTAGCCGGCATTAATGCATTTGTCGATAGTTGTTTAAACAAATTGCTCGCAGTATAGTGTTTACTATGCTAAAATATTTATGAATGGAACACAATTTGTAACATTCAAAAGTCGTCATCAAGCGTATAATTTAAACAAATATAATTAATTAATAATTCCATTATCGATAGAGATGCTGATAAACACGTTAATGTCGTTATGAAAGTGTGTTTGTCGATTTGTTGATTTCAATGGTTTATATTTTTTTTTAATCGTGCGATACTACACGAACAATTCCGTGCTTTTATCTGTACTTAATATTGTACACTATAATATAATTTTTTTTTTAGTTTACAGGTTCGTTCCTCCGACTCGTACTTGGACGATTTTTAGTACTTATTGTTATACTGTATCAGCCGATATATATACACTATAGTGGGTAAAGTCCACTGCTTTCCCCAATAAAAACACAGCTGTCCCCATTAAGGGGGGTTCGCCATAATCCCCATGCTTGGCGGCTTGGGAATCGCAGTGTGAAATGTGAGATATCGGTTCCTCAGAAAGTGCTGCTGCCAACCTTCTGGTGTGTTACCTTAAGTCGACTCTTAAGACACCCACGGGTAGAGATGGGGTGGCGGTGACATTTTTGTAATAATTGTACTATATAGTATGTAAAACATTGCTAAAAAACGTTAAAAACAATGCCCCGAGTTTCTTGCCCGTTCTTCTCGCGGTGGATCTATAATTTTATTTTACTGAACGTGGCAGTATAATTTAGATTATTTCAATATAAAAATTTGTAATTGACCTTCATACTGGTATAATGGTCTACTGGTCTACTGGTCTACTGGTCTACTGGTCTACTGGTCTACTGGTCTACTGGTCTACTGGTCTACTGGTTTACTGGTCTACTGGTCTACTGGTCAACTGGCCTAATGGTCTACTGGTCTAATGGTCTACTGGTCTACTGGCCGAATGGTCTACTGGTCTAATGGTCTACTGGTCTAATGGTCTAATGGTTTACTGGTCTAATGGTCTACTAGTCTTCTGGTCTACTAGTCTACTGGTCTACTAGTCTACTGGTCTTCTAGTCTACTGGTCTACTAGTCTACTGGTCTACTGGTCTACTGGTCTACTAGTCTACTAGTCTACTGGTCTACTAGTCTACTGGTCTACTAGTCTACTGGTCTACTAGTCTTCTGGTCTACTAGTCTACTGGTCTACTAGTCTACTGGTCTTCTAGTCTACTGGTCTACTAGTCTACTGGTCAACTAGTCTACTGGTCTACTAGTCTACTGGTCTACTCGTCTACTGGTCTACTTGTCCACTGGTCTACGAGTCTACTGGTCTACTAGTCTACTGGTATTCTGGTCTACTTGTCTATTGGTCTACAAGTCTACTGGTCTACTGGTCTACTAGTCTTCTGGTCTACTAGTCTACTGGTCTATTAGTCTACTAGTCTACTAGTCTACTGGTCTACTGGTCTACTGGTCTACTGGTCTACTGGTCTACTTGTCCACTAGTCAACTGGTCTACTAGTCTTTTGGTCTACTAGTATTCTGGTCTACTAGTCTACTGGTCTACTAGTCTACTGGTCTACTGGTCTTCTTGTCTACTGGTCTACTAGTCTACTGGTCTACTAGTCTTTTGGTCTACTAGTATTCTGGTCTACTAGTCTACTGGTCTTCTTGTCTACTGGTCTACTAGTCTACTGGTCTACTAGTCTACTAGTCTACTAGTCTACTAGTCTTCTAGTCTACTAGTCTACTAGTCTACTAGTCTACTAGTCTACTTGTCTACTAGTCTACTAGTCTACTAGTCTACTAGTCTACTAGTCTACTAGTCTACTTGTCTACTAGTCTACTAGTCTACTAGTCTACTAGTCAGTGAAGCAGTGATAGCTCAGTGGCTTTGGGTATGGACTACCGCGCAGCAGGTCCATGGTTCGGATCCCGCCGCTGGCTTGAGCTTCACCGCATGGTGGAAGGGCATTTTTGCGAATGCCCGCTTGGCTAGCGACCACCCTCAAGTAGAAAATCTGTCGCCAAGCACCTTACGGTGTGTTCCGGCACTTGTCCTTGAGAGCCAGTAAGTCTAGGTTAGCCTGAACAACATATTCGACCACATCATCACTTACCATCAGGTGAGATTGTGGTCAAAGGCTAACCTATCAGGCATAAAAAAAAAATTACAAACACCGAAGTGTTTCTTCAAATTTAATGTAGGTACTGGTTTAAATTTGAACAAACATCAGAAGCACGGTTGATGACGTCATTGGATACGATCCAGTGACGTCATCAACCGTGCTTCCCTATACATATACTTCGATACAGCCAGATTCATATTCACGCATCTGACTGCAGTAATTTTTCTTTACAGTTTAATTTTTAAAAGCTGTGGGTAGCTGAACACCGCGAAGTTTATTGTCTTTTATTTTCGATAGAATATTCGAAGGTTTCATACACTTTTCTTAAAGAATACAACCCAAGGAGTTTACAATGGAATATAATCTCCTTATTCTTGACCGTATACATATTCTAATGTATGACAAGCAATACCTTTTTTATGGTTCTGTAAGCTCCAAGGGATTACGAGGTATCAAAGGGAGGTGTAGAGCTCAAAGACGGAGCCTTCTTACTTAGACTTCGCTATATATTTGTCTGTCCATCCTTTTTCTTTATGTCACAATGTTCAACGTGTATATAAGCGTGTTAGAAAACTAAAATGTAAATATTTAATAATAACAAATATTCTAAGAAGAAACCATGGTTCGAATCCCGCCGCGGGCTTGAGCTTTACCGCATGGTGCAAATGCTCGCCTGGCTGGCGACCACCCTCAAGTAGAAAATCCGTCGCCAAGCACCTAACGGTGTGTCCCGGCAGCAGTCCTTGAGAGCCAGTGAAATTACAGGCACATGAGACTTAACAACTATGTCTTAAGGTGACGGGCGCAGCGCAATTCGTAACTTGTGACGAAATGCATCTAGTCCACCATACATCAGGTCGAGCTTGTTCCGTCACAATAACATACAAAAACAGACTCACAGGCAGCCGAAATGCTCCAGCCCACTACCAGTTGGCAGCGTTTCCAGCATGCTGGCAGTAGACTAGCGAGGTCTACAGCTTCGAGAGTCACTAATGGATTAATCGCTAGTGTGCCCTTACATAGCTAACATAATAACATAATACTAACAACTTTAACTTAAAAAAATATATACAAATACTACGGCTACTAGAATAAAATAATTTAGACAACCTGTGAGTCATTTCAGACTCACATGCAGTCCAAATGCTCCAGCCCACTTTTAAGCGGCAGTTACCCGTTGAATGGCAATGCTTATTCATTGAGCCAAATAGGTGCCAGCATTTTGATGACGCATCGACCAAGCGCTCTCATAAGTTTTGTAAAATACGATGAGCTGCCGGTTCCCACGGTCCCATCGTCTCTACACCAAACGGCACAAACATTTAACCACTAAAGAAGTTAGCATCCTTGCGTCACTTGAGTTGCTCCACTTAATATTTATTTTATAACTGAACATCTATCTGGCTCTTTTGTAGTAGTATATGAAATCACGGTTGACGATGCCACTAGATACGGTTTATCTTTGATTTAAAGTAATTTAAATAAATTATTAACCTTGTATAAATTATTTAAGAACTAGGAGTGTTCTTTAATCGATCCATTGCCAAGCAATCTGTTCGCAACGTTAATTTAGACGGCTTTATTCTTATCTTATAGTTTGAATAAATATTTGATAGTTGTCCTCTTCTCTTTCCTATTTTATTTGGTCATAGACCACTAGCAAATATGGAGACAATATAAAATCGTACCTCATATTTTTTTAATGTATATGCATAACGCGGGAAAAATGTTAGTTTTTTCAATTATTTTCAGCCGAAAGAACCGATTTGAAAAAAAAACAATTTTATTTTCTTAAATATAGTCTGAGAAAGTAATCGTGTTTTGTTTCACAGCATGCAATTTTATTATTTTTAAACAAGTTAATATTTCTATCTCATAGCGCTAATGGAGACGTTAATTTTATCGTCAATGACTTTGTATTTATTTCTCATAAAGGTCGGCTTCCCTTTGCTATTTGCTGTTGAAGGCCTATGCCACAGTAGATTATATGTGCTTAGTTATAACAGTTTTTTAAACTACAAACACCGAAGTGTTTCTTCAAATTTAATGTAGGTACTGGTTTAAATTTGAACAAACATCAGAAGCACGGTTGATGACGTCATTGGATACGATCCAGTGACGTCATCAACCGTGCTTCCCTATACATATACTTCGATACAGCCAGATTCATATTCGCGCATCTGACTGCAGTAATTTTTCTTTACAGTTCAATTCTTAAAAGCTGTGGGTAGCTGAACACCGCGAAGTTTATTGTCTTTTATTTTCGATAGAATATTCGAAGGTTTCATACACTTTTCTTAAAGAATACAACCCAAGGAGTTTACAATGGAATATAATCTCCTTATTCTTGACCGTATACATATTCTAATATATGACAAGCAATACCTTTTTTATGGTTCTGTAAGCTCCAAGGGATTACGAGGTATCAAAGGGAGGTGTAGAGCTCCAAGACGGAGCTTTCTTACCTAGACTTCGCTACATATTTGTCTGTCCGTCCTTTTTTCTTAATGTCACAATGCTCAACTTGTATATAAGCGTGTTAGAAAACTATAATGTAAATATTTAATAATAACAAATATTCTAAGAAAACATTAAATTAATATTTTAATAAAACACTTAAAAATATGATAAATATTTATAGTGACAATTCCTTCACTCTTCATTCTCGATCGTGCGCTCGTAGAGTCAAGAGCTCCTGAGGATGCTCCGTGTAGAACATCTCAAAATGTTTGTTAGGACTAGCAGAAGTCACCCTTATGAGGTTGTTAGTATTTTACCAATGTCCCTGTATATGCGTTCGTATTTTTTTTATTTTTTTCCCAGCGTCTCATAACTTCAAACAAGTAAAAGGGCCACATAAATACAATCTCGTTTTTTTAAGTAGATTAGGTAACTTCAGGGATATAACCTTGCAACTCTAGTCTCAATATAATTCGATCGAAGTTTATTTTACGTTGGTCAAAATCAGCACGTAGCCGGCATTAATGCATTTGTCGATAGTTGTTTAAACAAATTGCTCGCAGTATAGTGTTTACTATGCTAAAATATTTATGAATGGAACACAATTTGTAACATTCAAAAGTCGTCATCAAGCGTATAATTTAAACAAATATAATTAATTAATAATTCCATTATCGATAGAGATGCTGATAAACACGTTAATGTCGTTATGAAAGTGTGTTTGTCGATTTGTTGATTTCAATGGTTTATATTTTTTTTTAATCGTGCGATACTACACGAACAATTCCGTGCTTTTATCTGTACTTAATATTGTACACTATAATATAATTTTTTTTTTAGTTTACAGGTTCGTTCCTCCGACTCGTACTTGGACGATTTTTAGTACTTATTGTTATACTGTATCAGCCGATATATATACACTATAGTGGGTAAAGTCCACTGCTTTCCCCAATAAAAACACAGCTGTCCCCATTAAGGGGGGTTCGCCATAATCCCCATGCTTGGCGGCTTGGGAATCGCAGTGTGAAATGTGAGATATCGGTTCCTCAGAAAGTGCTGCTGCCAACCTTCTGGTGTGTTACCTTAAGTCGACTCTTAAGACACCCACGGGTAGAGATGGGGTGGCGGTGACATTTTTGTAATAATTGTACTATATAGTATGTAAAACATTGCTAAAAAACGTTAAAAACAATGCCCCGAGTTTCTTGCCCGTTCTTCTCGCGGTGGATCTATAATTTTATTTTACTGAACGTGGCAGTATAATTTAGATTATTTCAATATAAAAATTTGTAATTGACCTTCATACTGGTATAATAGTCTACTGGTCTACTGGTCTACTGGTCTACTGGTTTACTGGTCTACTGGTCTACTGGTCTACTGGTCTACTGGTCTACTGGTCTACTGGTCTACTGGTCTACTGGTCTACTGGTCTACTGGTCTACTGGTCTACTGGTTTACTGGTCTACTGGTCTACTGGTCAACTGGCCTAATGGTCTACTGGTCTAATGGTCTACTGGTCTACTGGCCGAATGGTCTACTGGTCTAATGGTCTACTGGTCTAATGGTCTAATGGTTTACTGGTCTAATGGTCTACTAGTCTTCTGGTCTACTAGTCTACTGGTCTACTAGTCTTCTGGTCTACTAGTCTACTGGTCTTCTAGTCTACTGGTCTACTGGTCTACTAGTCTACTAGTCTACTGGTCTACTAGTCTACTGGTCTACTAGTCTACTGGTCTACTAGTCTACTGGTCTACTAGTCTACTGGTCTACTAGTCTACTGGTCTTCTAGTCTACTGGTCTACTAGTCTACTGGTCAACTAGTCTACTGGTCTACTAGTCTACTGGTCTACTCGTCTACTGGTCTACTTGTCCACTGGTCTACGAGTCTACTGGTCTACTAGTCTACTGGTATTCTGGTCTACTTGTCTATTGGTCTACAAGTCTACTGGTCTACTGGTCTACTAGTCTTTTGGTCTACTAGTCTACTGGTCTATTAGTCTACTAGTCTACTAGTCTACTGGTCTACTGGTCTACTGGTCTACTGGTCTACTGGTCTACTGGTCTACTTGTCCACTAGTCTACTGGTCTACTAGTCTTTTGGTCTACTAGTATTCTGGTCTACTAGTCTACTGGTCTACTAGTCTACTGGTCTACTGGTCTTCTTGTCTACTGGTCTACTAGTCTACTGGTCTACTAGTATTTTGGTCTACTAGTATTCTGGTCTACTAGTCTACTGGTCTTCTTGTCTACTGGTCTACTAGTCTTCTGGTCTACTAGTCTACTAGTCTACTAGTCTACTAGTCTACTAGTCTTCTAGTCTACTAGTCTACTAGTCTACTAGTCTACTAGTCTACTAGTCTACTAGTCTACTAGTCTACTAGTCAGTGAAGCAGTGATAGCTCAGTGGCTTTGGGTATGGACTACCGCGCAGCAGGTCCATGGTTCGAATCCCGCCGCTGGCTTGAGCTTCACCGCATGGTGGAAGGGCATTTTTGCGCATGCCCGCTTGGCTAGCGACCACCCTCAAGTAGAAAATCTGTCGCCAAGCACCTTACGGTGTGTTCCGGCACTTGTCCTTGAGAGCCAGTAAGTCTAGGTTAGCCTGAACAACATATTCGACCACATCATCACTTACCATCAGGTGAGATTGTGGTCAAAGGCTAACCTATCAGGCATAAAAAAAAAAATTACAAACACCGAAGTGTTTCTTCAAATTTAATGTAGGTACTGGTTTAAATTTGAACAAACATCAGAAGCACGGTTGATGACGTCATTGGATACGATCCAGTGACGTCATCAACCGTGCTTCCCTATACATATACTTCGATACAGCCAGATTCATATTCACGCATCTGACTGCAGTAATTTTTCTTTACAGTTTAATTTTTAAAAGCTGTGGGTAGCTGAACACCGCGAAGTTATTGTCTTTTATTTTCGATAGAATATTCGAAGGTTTCATACACTTTTCTTAAAGAATACAACCCAAGGAGTTTACAATGGAATATAATCTCCTTATTCTTGACTGTATACATATTCTAATATATGACAAGCAATACCTTTTTTATGGTTCTGTAAGCTCCAAGGGATTACGAGGTATCAAAGGGAGGTGTAGAGCTCAAAGACGGAGCCTTCTTACTTAGACTTCGCTATATATTTGTCTGTCCATCCTTTTTTCTTTATGTCACAATGTTCAACTTGTATATAAGCGTGTTAGAAAACTAAAATGTAAATATTTAATAATAACAAATATTCTAAGAAGAAACCATGGTTCGAATCCCGCCGCGGGCTTGAGCTTTACCGCATGGTGCAAATGCTCGCCTGGCTGGCGACCACCCTCAAGTAGAAAATCCGTCGCCAAGCACCTAACGGTGTGTCCCGGCAGCAGTCCTTGAGAGCCAGTGAAATTACAGGCACATGAGACTTAACAACTATGTCTTAAGGTGACGGGCGCAGCGCAATTCGTAACTTGTGACGAAATGCATCTAGTCCACCATACATCAGGTCGAGCTTGTTCCGTCACAATAACATACAAAAACAGACTCACAGGCAGCCGAAATGCTCCAGCCCACTACCAGTTGGCAGCGTGCCCAGCATGCTGGCAGTAGACTAGCGAGGTCTACAGCTTCGAGAGTCACTAATGGATTAATCGCTAGTGTGCCCTTACATAGCTAACATAATAACATAATACTAACAACTTTAACTTAAAAAAATATATACAAATACTACGGCTACTAGAATAAAATAATTTAGACAACCTGTGAGTCATTTCAGACTCACATGCAGTCCAAATGCTCCAGCCCACTTTTAAGCGGCAGTTACCCGTTGAATGGCAATGCTTATTCATTGAGCCAAATAGGTGCCAGCATTTTGATGACGCATCGACCAAGCGCTCTCATAAGTTTTGTAAAATACGATGAGCTGCCGGTTCCCACGGTCCCATCGTCTCTACACCAAACGGCACAAACATTTAACCACTAAAGAAGTTAGCATCCTTGCGTCACTTGAGTTGCTCCACTTAATATTTATTTTATAACTGAACATCTATCTGGCTCTTTTGTAGTAGTATATGAAATCACGGTTGACGATGCCACTAGATACGGTTTATCTTTGATTTAAAGTAATTTAAATAAATTATTAACCTTGTATAAATTATTTAAGAACAAGGAGTGTTCTTTAATCGATCCATTGCCAAGCAATCTGTTCGCAACGTTAATTTAGACGGTTTTATTCTTATCTTATAGTTTGAATAAATATTTGATAGTTGTCCTCTTCTCTTTCCTATTTTATTTGGTCATAGACCACTAGCAAATATGGAGACAATATAAAATCGTACCTCATATTTTTTTAATGTATATGCATAACGCGGGAAAAATGTTAGTTTTTTCAATTATTTTCAGCCGAAAGAACCGATTTGAAAAAAAAACAATTTTATTTTCTTAAATATAGTCTGAGAAAGTAATCGTGTTTTGTTTCACAGCATGCAATTTTATTATTTTTAAACAAGTTAATATTTCTATCTCATAGCGCTAATGGAGACGTTAATTTTATCGTCAATGACTTTGTATTTATTTCTCATAAAGGTCGGCTTCCCTTTGCTATTTGCTGTTGAAGGCCGATGCCACAGTAGATTATATGTGCTTAGTTAAAACAGTTTTTTAAACTACAAACACCGAAGTGTTTCTTCAAATTTAATGTATGACGTCACTGGATCGTATCCAATGACGTCATCAACCGTGCTTCTGATGTTTGTTCAAATTTAAACCAGTACCTACATTAAATTTGAAGAAACACTTCGGTGTTTGTAATTTTTTTTTTTATGCCTGATAGGTTAGCCTTTGACCACAATCTCACCTGATGGTAAGTGATGATGTGGTCGAATATGTTGTTCAGGCTAACCTAGACTTACTGGCTCTCAAGGACAAGTGCCGGAACACACCGTAAGGTGCTTGGCGACAGATTTTCTACTTGAGGGTGGTCGCTAGCCAAGCGGGCATTCGCAAAAATGCCCTTCCACCATGCGGTGAAGCTCAAGCCAGCGGCGGGATTCGAACCATGGACCTGCTGCGCGGTAGTCCATACCCAAAGCCACTGAGCTATCACTGCTTCACTGACTAGTAGACTAGTAGACTAGTAGACTAGTAGACTAGTAGACTAGTAGACTAGTAGACTAGTAGACTAGTAGACTAGTAGACTAGAAGACTAGTAGACTAGTAGACTAGTAGACTAGTAGACTAGTAGACCAGAAGACTAGTAGACCAGTAGACAAGAAGACCAGTAGACTAGTAGACCAGAATACTAGTAGACCAAAATACTAGTAGACCAGTAGACTAGTAGACCAGTAGACAAGAAGACCAGTAGACCAGTAGACTAGTAGACCAGTAGACTAGTAGACCAGAATACTAGTAGACCAAAAGACTAGTAGACCAGTAGACTAGTGGACAAGTAGACCAGTAGACCAGTAGACCAGTAGACCAGTAGACCAGTAGACCAGTAGACCAGTAGACTAGTAGACTAGTAGACTAATAGACCAGTAGACTAGTAGACCAAAAGACTAGTAGACCAGTAGACCAGTAGACTTGTAGACCAATAGACAAGTAGACCAGAATACCAGTAGACTAGTAGACCAGTAGACTCGTAGACCAGTGGACAAGTAGACCAGTAGACGAGTAGACCAGTAGACTAGTAGACCAGTAGACTAGTTGACCAGTAGACTAGTAGACCAGTAGACTAGAAGACCAGTAGACTAGTAGACCAGTAGACTAGTAGACCAGTAGACTAGTAGACCAGTAGACTAGTAGACCAGTAGACTAGTAGACCAGTAGACTAGTAGACTAGTAGAGCAGTAGACCAGTAGACTAGAAGACCAGTAGACTAGTAGACCAGAAGACTAGTAGACCAGTAGACTAGTAGACCAGAAGACTAGTAGACCATTAGACCAGTAAACCATTAGACCATTAGACCAGTAGACCATTAGACCAGTAGACCATTCGGCCAGTAGACCAGTAGACCATTAGACCAGTAGACCATTAGGCCAGTTGACCAGTAGACCAGTAGACCAGTAAACCAGTAGACCAGTAGACCAGTAGACCAGTAGACCAGTAGACCAGTAGACCAGTAGACCAGTAGACCAGTAGACCAGTAGACCAGTAGACCAGTAGACCAGTAGACCAGTAGACCAGTAGACCATTATACCAGTATGAAGGTCAATTACAAATTTTTATATTGAAATAATCTAAATTATACTGCCACGTTCAGTAAAATAAAATTATAGATCCACCGCGAGAAGAACGGGCAAGAAACTCGGGGCATTGTTTTTAACGTTTTTTAGCAATGTTTTACATACTATATAGTACAATTATTACAAAAATGTCACCGCCACCCCATCTCTACCCGTGGGTGTCTTAAGAGTCGACTTAAGGTAACACACCAGAAGGTTGGCAGCAGCACTTTCTGAGGAACCGATATCTCACATTTCACACTGCGATTCCCAAGCCGCCAAGCATGGGGATTATGGCGAACCCCCCTTAATGGGGACAGCTGTGTTTTTATTGGGGAAAGCAGTGGACTTTACCCACTATAGTGTATATATATCGGCTGATACAGTATAACAATAAGTACTAAAAATCGTCCAAGTACGAGTCGGAGGAACGAACCTGTAAACTAAAAAAAAAATTATATTATAGTGTACAATATTAAGTACAGATAAAAGCACGGAATTGTTCGTGTAGTATCGCACGATTAAAAAAAAATATAAACCATTGAAATCAACAAATCGACAAACACACTTTCATAACGACATTAACGTGTTTATCAGCATCTCTATCGATAATGGAATTATTAATTAATTATATTTGTTTAAATTATACGCTTGATGACGACTTTTGAATGTTACAAATTGTGTTCCATTCATAAATATTTTAGCATAGTAAACACTATACTGCGAGCAATTTGTTTAAACAACTATCGACAAATGCATTAATGCCGGCTACGTGCTGATTTTGACCAACGTAAAATAAACTTCGATCGAATTATATTGAGACTAGAGTTGCAAGGTTATATCCCTGAAGTTACCTAATCTACTTAAAAAAACGAGATTGTATTTATGTGGCCCTTTTACTTGTTTGAAGTTATGAGACGCTGGGAAAAAAATAAAAAAAATACGAACGCATATACAGGGACATTGGTAAAATACTAACAACCTCATAAGGGTGACTTCTGCTAGTCCTAACAAACATTTTGAGATGTTCTACACGGAGCATCCTCAGGAGCTCTTGACTCTACGAGCGCACGATCGAGAATGAAGAGTGAAGGAATTGTCACTATAAATATTTATCATATTTTTAAGTGTTTTATTAAAATATTAATTTAATGTTTTCTTAGAATATTTGTTATTATTAAATATTTACATTATAGTTTTCTAACACGCTTATATACAAGTTGAGCATTGTGACATTAAGAAAAAAGGACGGACAGACAAATATGTAGCGAAGTCTAGGTAAGAAAGCTCCGTCTTGGAGCTCTACACCTCCCTTTGATACCTCGTAATCCCTTGGAGCTTACAGAACCATAAAAAAGGTATTGCTTGTCATATATTAGAATATGTATACGGTCAAGAATAAGGAGATTATATTCCATTGTAAACTCCTTGGGTTGTATTCTTTAAGAAAAGTGTATGAAACCTTCGAATATTCTATCGAAAATAAAAGACAATAAACTTCGCGGTGTTCAGCTACCCACAGCTTTTAAGAATTAAACTGTAAAGAAAAATTACTGCAGTCAGATGCGCGAATATGAATCTGGCTGTATCGAAGTATATGTATAGGGAAGCACGGTTGATGACGTCACTGGATCGTATCCAATGACGTCATCAACCGTGCTTCCCTATACATATACTTCGATACAGCCAGATTCATATTCACGCATCTGACTGCAGTAATTTTTCTTTACAGTTTAATTTTTAAAAGCTGCGGGTAGCTGAACACCGCGAAGTTATTGTCTTTTATTTTCGATAGAATATTCGAAGGTTTCATACACTTTTCTTAAAGAATACAACCCAAGGAGTTTACAATGGAATATAATCTCCTTATTCTTGACTGTATACATATTCTAATATATGACAAGCAATACCTTTTTTATGGTTCTGTAAGCTCCAAGGGATTACGAGGTATCAAAGGGAGGTGTAGAGCTCAAAGACGGAGCCTTCTTACTTAGACTTCGCTATATATTTGTCTGTCCATCCTTTTTTCTTTATGTCACAATGTTCAACTTGTATATAAGCGTGTTAGAAAACTAAAATGTAAATATTTAATAATAACAAATATTCTAAGAAGAAACCATGGTTCGAATCCCGCCGCGGGCTTGAGCTTTACCGCATGGTGCAAATGCTCGCCTGGCTGGCGACCACCCTCAAGTAGAAAATCCGTCGCCAAGCACCTAACGGTGTGTCCCGGCAGCAGTCCTTGAGAGCCAGTGAAATTACAGGCACATGAGACTTAACAACTATGTCTTAAGGTGACGGGCGCAGCGCAATTCGTAACTTGTGACGAAATGCATCTAGTCCACCATACATCAGGTCGAGCTTGTTCCGTCACAATAACATACAAAAACAGACTCACAGGCAGCCGAAATGCTCCAGCCCACTACCAGTTGGCAGCGTGCCCAGCATGCTGGCAGTAGACTAGCGAGGTCTACAGCTTCGAGAGTCACTAATGGATTAATCGCTAGTGTGCCCTTACATAGCTAACATAATAACATAATACTAACAACTTTAACTTAAAAAAATATATACAAATACTACGGCTACTAGAATAAAATAATTTAGACAACCTGTGAGTCATTTCAGACTCACATGCAGTCCAAATGCTCCAGCCCACTTTTAAGCGGCAGTTACCCGTTGAATGGCAATGCTTATTCATTGAGCCAAATAGGTGCCAGCATTTTGATGACGCATCGACCAAGCGCTCTCATAAGTTTTGTAAAATACGATGAGCTGCCGGTTCCCACGGTCCCATCGTCTCTACACCAAACGGCACAAACATTTAACCACTAAAGAAGTTAGCATCCTTGCGTCACTTGAGTTGCTCCACTTAATATTTATTTTATAACTGAACATCTATCTGGCTCTTTTGTAGTAGTATATGAAATCACGGTTGACGATGCCACTAGATACGGTTTATCTTTGATTTAAAGTAATTTAAATAAATTATTAACCTTGTATAAATTATTTAAGAACAAGGAGTGTTCTTTAATCGATCCATTGCCAAGCAATCTGTTCGCAACGTTAATTTAGACGGTTTTATTCTTATCTTATAGTTTGAATAAATATTTGATAGTTGTCCTCTTCTCTTTCCTATTTTATTTGGTCATAGACCACTAGCAAATATGGAGACAATATAAAATCGTACCTCATATTTTTTTAATGTATATGCATAACGCGGGAAAAATGTTAGTTTTTTCAATTATTTTCAGCCGAAAGAACCGATTTGAAAAAAAAACAATTTTATTTTCTTAAATATAGTCTGAGAAAGTAATCGTGTTTTGTTTCACAGCATGCAATTTTATTATTTTTAAACAAGTTAATATTTCTATCTCATAGCGCTAATGGAGACGTTAATTTTATCGTCAATGACTTTGTATTTATTTCTCATAAAGGTCGGCTTCCCTTTGCTATTTGCTGTTGAAGGCCGATGCCACAGTAGATTATATGTGCTTAGTTAAAACAGTTTTTTAAACTACAAACACCGAAGTGTTTCTTCAAATTTAATGTAGGTACTGGTTTAAATTTGAACAAACATCAGAAGCACGGTTGATGACGTCATTGGATACGATCCAGTGACGTCATCAACCGTGCTTCCCTATACATATACTTCGATACAGCCAGATTCATATTCGCGCATCTGACTGCAGTAATTTTTCTTTACAGTTTAATTCTTAAAAGCTGTGGGTAGCTGAACACCGCGAAGTTTATTGTCTTTTATTTTCGATAGAATATTCGAAGGTTTCATACACTTTTCTTAAAGAATACAACCCAAGGAGTTTACAATGGAATATAATCTCCTTA
Source organism: Plagodis dolabraria (assembly GCA_963854805.1). Taxonomy (NCBI): domain Eukaryota; kingdom Metazoa; phylum Arthropoda; class Insecta; order Lepidoptera; family Geometridae; genus Plagodis; species Plagodis dolabraria. The sequence goes on from OY978440.1 coordinate 5,670,438, forward strand.
TTCTTGACCGTATACATATTCTAATATATGACAAGCAATACCTTTTTTATGGTTCTGTAAGCTCCAAGGGATTACGAGGTATCAAAGGGAGGTGTAGAGCTCCAAGACGGAGCTTTCTTACCTAGACTTCGCTACATATTTGTCTGTCCGTCCTTTTTTCTTAATGTCACAATGCTCAACTTGTATATAAGCGTGTTAGAAAACTATAATGTAAATATTTAATAATAACAAATATTCTAAGAAAACATTAAATTAATATTTTAATAAAACACTTAAAAATATGATAAATATTTATAGTGACAATTCCTTCACTCTTCATTCTCGATCGTGCGCTCGTAGAGTCAAGAGCTCCTGAGGATGCTCCGTGTAGAACATCTCAAAATGTTTGTTAGGACTAGCAGAAGTCACCCTTATGAGGTTGTTAGTATTTTACCAATGTCCCTGTATATGCGTTCGTATTTTTTTTATTTTTTTCCCAGCGTCTCATAACTTCAAACAAGTAAAAGGGCCACATAAATACAATCTCGTTTTTTTAAGTAGATTAGGTAACTTCAGGGATATAACCTTGCAACTCTAGTCTCAATATAATTCGATCGAAGTTTATTTTACGTTGGTCAAAATCAGCACGTAGCCGGCATTAATGCATTTGTCGATAGTTGTTTAAACAAATTGCTCGCAGTATAGTGTTTACTATGCTAAAATATTTATGAATGGAACACAATTTGTAACATTCAAAAGTCGTCATCAAGCGTATAATTTAAACAAATATAATTAATTAATAATTCCATTATCGATAGAGATGCTGATAAACACGTTAATGTCGTTATGAAAGTGTGTTTGTCGATTTGTTGATTTCAATGGTTTATATTTTTTTTTAATCGTGCGATACTACACGAACAATTCCGTGCTTTTATCTGTACTTAATATTGTACACTATAATATAATTTTTTTTTTAGTTTACAGGTTCGTTCCTCCGACTCGTACTTGGACGATTTTTAGTACTTATTGTTATACTGTATCAGCCGATATATATACACTATAGTGGGTAAAGTCCACTGCTTTCCCCAATAAAAACACAGCTGTCCCCATTAAGGGGGGTTCGCCATAATCCCCATGCTTGGCGGCTTGGGAATCGCAGTGTGAAATGTGAGATATCGGTTCCTCAGAAAGTGCTGCTGCCAACCTTCTGGTGTGTTACCTTAAGTCGACTCTTAAGACACCCACGGGTAGAGATGGGGTGGCGGTGACATTTTTGTAATAATTGTACTATATAGTATGTAAAACATTGCTAAAAAACGTTAAAAACAATGCCCCGAGTTTCTTGCCCGTTCTTCTCGCGGTGGATCTATAATTTTATTTTACTGAACGTGGCAGTATAATTTAGATTATTTCAATATAAAAATTTGTAATTGACCTTCATACTGGTATAATGGTCTACTGGTCTACTGGTCTACTGGTCTACTGGTCTACTGGTCTACTGGTCTACTGGTCTACTGGTCTACTGGTCTACTGGTCTACTGGTCTACTGGTCTACTGGTCTACTGGTCTACTGGTTTACTGGTCTACTGGTCTACTGGTCAACTGGCCTAATGGTCTACTGGTCTAATGGTCTACTGGTCTACTGGCCGAATGGTCTACTGGTCTAATGGTCTACTGGTCTAATGGTCTAATGGTTTACTGGTCTAATGGTCTACTAGTCTTCTGGTCTACTAGTCTACTGGTCTACTAGTCTACTGGTCTTCTAGTCTACTGGTCTACTAGTCTACTGGTCTACTGCTCTACTGGTCTACTAGTCTACTAGTCTACTGGTCTACTAGTCTACTGGTCTACTAGTCTACTGGTCTACTAGTCTTCTGGTCTACTAGTCTACTGGTCTACTAGTCTACTGGTCTTCTAGTCTACTAGTCTACTGGTCTACTAGTCTACTGGTCTACTAGTCTTCTGGTCTACTAGTCTACTGGTCTACTAGTCTACTGGTCTTCTAGTCTACTGGTCTACTAGTCTACTGGTCAACTAGTCTACTGGTCTACTAGTCTACTGGTCTACTCGTCTACTGGTCTACTTGTCCACTGGTCTACGAGTCTACTGGTCTACTAGTCTACTGGTATTCTGGTCTACTTGTCTATTGGTCTACAAGTCTACTGGTCTACTGGTCTACTAGTCTTCTGGTCTACTAGTCTACTGGTCTATTAGTCTACTAGTCTACTAGTCTACTGGTCTACTGGTCTACTGGTCTACTGGTCTACTGGTCTACTTGTCCACTAGTCTACTGGTCTACTAGTCTTTTGGTCTACTAGTATTCTGGTCTACTAGTCTACTGGTCTACTAGTCTACTGGTCTACTGGTCTTCTTGTCTACTGGTCTACTAGTCTACTGGTCTACTAGTCTTTTGGTCTACTAGTATTCTGGTCTACTAGTCTACTGGTCTTCTTGTCTACTGGTCTTCTAGTCTACTGGTCTACTAGTCTACTAGTCTACTAGTCTACTAGTCTTCTAGTCTACTAGTCTACTAGTCTACTAGTCTACTAGTCTACTTGTCTACTAGTCTACTAGTCTACTAGTCTACTAGTCAGTGAAGCAGTGATAGCTCAGTGGCTTTGGGTATGGACTACCGCGCAGCAGGTCCATGGTTCGAATCCCGCCGCTGGCTTGAGCTTCACCGCATGGTGGAAGGGCATTTTTGCGAATGCCCGCTTGGCTAGCGACCACCCTCAAGTAGAAAATCTGTCGCCAAGCACCTTACGGTGTGTTCCGGCACTTGTCCTTGAGAGCCAGTAAGTCTAGGTTAGCCTGAACAACATATTCGACCACATCATCACTTACCATCAGGTGAGATTGTGGTCAAAGGCTAACCTATCAGGCATAAAAAAAAAATTACAAACACCGAAGTGTTTCTTCAAATTTAATGTAGGTACTGGTTTAAATTTGAACAAACATCAGAAGCACGGTTGATGACGTCATTGGATACGATCCAGTGACGTCATCAACCGTGCTTCCCTATACATATACTTCGATACAGCCAGATTCATATTCACGCATCTGACTGCAGTAATTTTTCTTTACAGTTTAATTTTTAAAAGCTGTGAGTAGCTGAACACCGCGAAGTTTATTGTCTTTTATTTTCGATAGAATATTCGAAGGTTTCATACACTTTTCTTAAAGAATACAACCCAAGGAGTTTACAATGGAATATAATCTCCTTATTCTTGACCGTATACATATTCTAATGTATGACAAGCAATACCTTTTTTATGGTTCTGTAAGCTCCAAGGGATTACGAGGTATCAAAGGGAGGTGTAGAGCTCAAAGACGGAGCCTTCTTACTTAGACTTCGCTATATATTTGTCTGTCCATCCTTTTTCTTTATGTCACAATGTTCAACGTGTATATAAGCGTGTTAGAAAACTAAAATGTAAATATTTAATAATAACAAATATTCTAAGAAGAAACCATGGTTCGAATCCCGCCGCGGGCTTGAGCTTTACCGCATGGTGCAAATGCTCGCCTGGCTGGCGACCACCCTCAAGTAGAAAATCCGTCGCCAAGCACCTAACGGTGTGTCCCGGCAGCAGTCCTTGAGAGCCAGTGAAATTACAGGCACATGAGACTTAACAACTATGTCTTAAGGTGACGGGCGCAGCGCAATTCGTAACTTGTGACGAAATGCATCTAGTCCACCATACATCAGGTCGAGCTTGTTCCGTCACAATAACATACAAAAACAGACTCACAGGCAGCCGAAATGCTCCAGCCCACTACCAGTTGGCAGCGTTTCCAGCATGCTGGCAGTAGACTAGCGAGGTCTACAGCTTCGAGAGTCACTAATGGATTAATCGCTAGTGTGCCCTTACATAGCTAACATAATAACATAATACTAACAACTTTAACTTAAAAAAATATATACAAATACTACGGCTACTAGAATAAAATAATTTAGACAACCTGTGAGTCATTTCAGACTCACATGCAGTCCAAATGCTCCAGCCCACTTTTAAGCGGCAGTTACCCGTTGAATGGCAATGCTTATTCATTGAGCCAAATAGGTGCCAGCATTTTGATGACGCATCGACCAAGCGCTCTCATAAGTTTTGTAAAATACGATGAGCTGCCGGTTCCCACGGTCCCATCGTCTCTACACCAAACGGCACAAACATTTAACCACTAAAGAAGTTAGCATCCTTGCGTCACTTGAGTTGCTCCACTTAATATTTATTTTATAACTGAACATCTATCTGGCTCTTTTGTAGTAGTATATGAAATCACGGTTGACGATGCCACTAGATACGGTTTATCTTTGATTTAAAGTAATTTAAATAAATTATTAACCTTGTATAAATTATTTAAGAACTAGGAGTGTTCTTTAATCGATCCATTGCCAAGCAATCTGTTCGCAACGTTAATTTAGACGGTTTTATTCTTATCTTATAGTTTGAATAAATATTTGATAGTTGTCCTCTTCTCTTTCCTATTTTATTTGGTCATAGACCACTAGCAAATATGGAGACAATATAAAATCGTACCTCATATTTTTTTAATGTATATGCATAACGCGGGAAAAATGTTAGTTTTTTCAATTATTTTCAGCCGAAAGAACCGATTTGAAAAAAAAACAATTTTATTTTCTTAAATATAGTCTGAGAAAGTAATCGTGTTTTGTTTCACAGCATGCAATTTTATTATTTTTAAACAAGTTAATATTTCTATCTCATAGCGCTAATGGAGACGTTAATTTTATCGTCAATGACTTTGTATTTATTTCTCATAAAGGTCGGCTTCCCTTTGCTATTTGCTGTTGAAGGCCTATGCCACAGTAGATTATATGTGCTTAGTTATAACAGTTTTTTAAACTACAAACACCGAAGTGTTTCTTCAAATTTAATGTAGGTACTGGTTTAAATTTGAACAAACATCAGAAGCACGGTTGATGACGTCATTGGATACGATCCAGTGACGTCATCAACCGTGCTTCCCTATACATATACTTCGATACAGCCAGATTCATATTCGCGCATCTGACTGCAGTAATTTTTCTTTACAGTTTAATTCTTAAAAGCTGTGGGTAGCTGAACACCGCGAAGTTTATTGTCTTTTATTTTCGATAGAATATTCGAAGGTTTCATACACTTTTCTTAAAGAATACAACCCAAGGAGTTTACAATGGAATATAATCTCCTTATTCTTGACCGTATACATATTCTAATATATGACAAGCAATACCTTTTTTATGGTTCTGTAAGCTCCAAGGGATTACGAGGTATCAAAGGGAGGTGTAGAGCTCCAAGACGGAGCTTTCTTACCTAGACTTCGCTACATATTTGTCTGTCCGTCCTTTTTTCTTAATGTCACAATGCTCAACTTGTATATAAGCGTGTTAGAAAACTATAATGTAAATATTTAATAATAACAAATATTCTAAGAAAACATTAAATTAATATTTTAATAAAACACTTAAAAATATGATAAATATTTATAGTGACAATTCCTTCACTCTTCATTCTCGATCGTGCGCTCGTAGAGTCAAGAGCTCCTGAGGATGCTCCGTGTAGAACATCTCAAAATGTTTGTTAGGACTAGCAGAAGTCACCCTTATGAGGTTGTTAGTATTTTACCAATGTCCCTGTATATGCGTTCGTATTTTTTTTATTTTTTTCCCAGCGTCTCATAACTTCAAACAAGTAAAAGGGCCACATAAATACAATCTCGTTTTTTTAAGTAGATTAGGTAACTTCAGGGATATAACCTTGCAACTCTAGTCTCAATATAATTCGATCGAAGTTTATTTTACGTTGGTCAAAATCAGCACGTAGCCGGCATTAATGCATTTGTCGATAGTTGTTTAAACAAATTGCTCGCAGTATAGTGTTTACTATGCTAAAATATTTATGAATGGAACACAATTTGTAACATTCAAAAGTCGTCATCAAGCGTATAATTTAAACAAATATAATTAATTAATAATTCCATTATCGATAGAGATGCTGATAAACACGTTAATGTCGTTATGAAAGTGTGTTTGTCGATTTGTTGATTTCAATGGTTTATATTTTTTTTTAATCGTGCGATACTACACGAACAATTCCGTGCTTTTATCTGTACTTAATATTGTACACTATAATATAATTTTTTTTTTCGTTTACAGGTTCGTTCCTCCGACTCGTACTTGGACGATTTTTAGTACTTATTGTTATACTGTATCAGCCGATATATATACACTATAGTGGGTAAAGTCCACTGCTTTCCCCAATAAAAACACAGCTGTCCCCATTAAGGGGGGTTCGCCATAATCCCCATGCTTGGCGGCTTGGGAATCGCAGTGTGAAATGTGAGATATCGGTTCCTCAGAAAGTGCTGCTGCCAACCTTCTGGTGTGTTACCTTAAGTCGACTCTTAAGACACCCACGGGTAGAGATGGGGTGGCGGTGACATTTTTGTAATAATTGTACTATATAGTATGTAAAACATTGCTAAAAAACGTTAAAAACAATGCCCCGAGTTTCTTGCCCGTTCTTCTCGCGGTGGATCTATAATTTTATTTTACTGAACGTGGCAGTATAATTTAGATTATTTCAATATAAAAATTTGTAATTGACCTTCATACTGGTATAATAGTCTACTGGTCTACTGGTCTACTGGTCTACCGGTTTACTGGTCTACTGGTCTACTGGTCTACTGGTCTACTGGTCTACTGGTCTACTGGTCTACTGGTCTACTGGTCTACTGGTCTACTGGTCTACTGGTCTACTGGTCTACTGGTCTACTGGTCTACTGGTCTACTGGTCTACTGGTCTACTGGTTTACTGGTCTACTGGTCTACTGGTCAACTGGCCTAATGGTCTACTGGTCTAATGGTCTACTGGTCTACTGGCCGAATGGTCTAATGGTCTAATGGTTTACTGGTCTAATGGTCTACTAGTCTTCTGGTCTACTAGTCTACTGGTCTACTAGTCTACTGGTCTTCTAGTCTACTGGTCTACTGGTCTACTAGTCTACTAGTCTACTGGTCTACTAGTCTACTGGTCTACTAGTCTACTGGTCTACTAGTCTACTGGTCTACTAGTCTACTGGTCTACTAGTCTACTGGTCTTCTAGTCTACTGGTCTACTAGTCTACTGGTCAACTAGTCTACTGGTCTACTAGTCTACTGGTCTACTCGTCTACTGGTCTACTTGTCCACTGGTCTACGAGTCTACTGGTCTACTAGTCTACTGGTATTCTGGTCTACTTGTCTATTGGTCTACAAGTCTACTGGTCTACTGGTCTACTAGTCTTTTGGTCTACTAGTCTACTGGTCTATTAGTCTACTAGTCTACTGGTCTACTGGTCTACTGGTCTACTGGTCTACTGGTCTACTGGTCTACTGGTCTACTTGTCCACTAGTCTACTGGTCTACTAGTCTTTTGGTCTACTAGTATTCTGGTCTACTAGTCTACTGGTCTACTAGTCTACTGGTCTACTGGTCTTCTTGTCTACTGGTCTACTAGTCTACTGGTCTACTAGTCTTTTGGTCTACTAGTATTCTGGTCTACTAGTCTACTGGTCTTCTTGTCTACTGGTCTACTAGTCTACTGGTCTACTAGTCTTTTGGTCTACTAGTATTCTGGTCTACTAGTCTACTGGTCTTCTTGTCTACTGGTCTACTAGTCTTCTGGTCTACTAGTCTACTAGTCTACTAGTCTACTAGTCTTCTAGTCTACTAGTCTACTAGTCTACTAGTCTACTAGTCTACTAGTCTACTAGTCTACTAGTCTACTAGTCTACTAGTCTACTAGTCTACTAGTCTACTAGTCTACTAGTCTACTAGTCTACTAGTCTACTAGTCTACTAGTCAGTGAAGCAGTGATAGCTCAGTGGCTTTGGGTATGGACTACCGCGCAGCAGGTCCATGGTTCGAATCCCGCCGCTGGCTTGAGCTTCACCGCATGGTGGAAGGGCATTTTTGCGAATGCCCGCTTGGCTAGCGACCACCCTCAAGTAGAAAATCTGTCGCCAAGCACCTTACGGTGTGTTCCGGCACTTGTCCTTGAGAGCCAGTAAGTCTAGGTTAGCCTGAACAACATATTCGACCACATCATCACTTACCATCAGGTGAGATTGTGGTCAAAGGCTAACCTATCAGGCATAAAAAAAAAAATTACAAACACCGAAGTGTTTCTTCAAATTTAATGTAGGTACTGGTTTAAATTTGAACAAACATCAGAAGCACGGTTGATGACGTCATTGGATACGATCCAGTGACGTCATCAACCGTGCTTCCCTATACATATACTTCGATACAGCCAGATTCATATTCACGCATCTGACTGCAGTAATTTTTCTTTACAGTTTAATTTTTAAAAGCTGTGGGTAGCTGAACACCGCGAAGTTTATTGTCTTTTATTTTCGATAGAATATTCGAAGGTTTCATACACTTTTCTTAAAGAATACAACCCAAGGAGTTTACAATGGAATATAATCTCCTTATTCTTGACCGTATACATATTCTAATATATGACAAGCAATACCTTTTTTATGGTTCTGTAAGCTCCAAGGGATTACGAGGTATCAAAGGGAGGTGTAGAGCTCAAAGACGGAGCCTTCTTACTTAGACTTCGCTATATATTTGTCTGTCCATCCTTTTTTCTTTATGTCACAATGTTCAACTTGTATATAAGCGTGTTAGAAAACTAAAATGTAAATATTTAATAATAACAAATATTCTAAGAAGAAACCATGGTTCGAATCCCGCCGCGGGCTTGAGCTTTACCGCATGGTGCAAATGCTCGCCTGGCTGGCGACCACCCTCAAGTAGAAAATCCGTCGCCAAGCACCTAACGGTGTGTCCCGGCAGCAGTCCTTGAGAGCCAGTGAAATTACAGGCACATGAGACTTAACAACTATGTCTTAAGGTGACGGGCGCAGCGCAATTCGTAACTTGTGACGAAATGCATCTAGTCCACCATACATCAGGTCGAGCTTGTTCCGTCACAATAACATACAAAAACAGACTCACAGGCAGCCGAAATGCTCCAGCCCACTACCAGTTGGCAGCGTGCCCAGCATGCTGGCAGTAGACTAGCGAGGTCTACAGCTTCGAGAGTCACTAATGGATTAATCGCTAGTGTGCCCTTACATAGCTAACATAATAACATAATACTAACAACTTTAACTTAAAAAAATATATACAAATACTACGGCTACTAGAATAAAATAATTTAGACAACCTGTGAGTCATTTCAGACTCACATGCAGTCCAAATGCTCCAGCCCACTTTTAAGCGGCAGTTACCCGTTGAATGGCAATGCTTATTCATTGAGCCAAATAGGTGCCAGCATTTTGATGACGCATCGACCAAGCGCTCTCATAAGTTTTGTAAAATACGATGAGCTGCCGGTTCCCACGGTCCCATCGTCTCTACACCAAACGGCACAAACATTTAACCACTAAAGAAGTTAGCATCCTTGCGTCACTTGAGTTGCTCCACTTAATATTTATTTTATAACTGAACATCTATCTGGCTCTTTTGTAGTAGTATATGAAATCACGGTTGACGATGCCACTAGATACGGTTTATCTTTGATTTAAAGTAATTTAAATAAATTATTAACCTTGTATAAATTATTTAAGAACAAGGAGTGTTCTTTAATCGATCCATTGCCAAGCAATCTGTTCGCAACGTTAATTTAGACGGTTTTATTCTTATCTTATAGTTTGAATAAATATTTGATAGTTGTCCTCTTCTCTTTCCTATTTTATTTGGTCATAGACCACTAGCAAATATGGAGACAATATAAAATCGTACCTCATATTTTTTTAATGTATATGCATAACGCGGGAAAAATGTTAGTTTTTTCAATTATTTTCAGCCGAAAGAACCGATTTGAAAAAAAAACAATTTTATTTTCTTAAATATAGTCTGAGAAAGTAATCGTGTTTTGTTTCACAGCATGCAATTTTATTATTTTTAAACAAATTAATATTTCTATCTCATAGCGCTAATGGAGACGTTAATTTTATCGTCAATGACTTTGTATTTATTTCTCATAAAGGTCGGCTTCCCTTTGCTATTTGCTGTTGAAGGCCGATGCCACAGTAGATTATATGTGCTTAGTTAAAACAGTTTTTTAAACTACAAACACCGAAGTGTTTCTTCAAATTTAATGTAGGTACTGGTTTAAATTTGAACAAACATCAGAAGCACGGTTGATGACGTCATTGGATACGATCCAGTGACGTCATCAACCGTGCTTCCCTATACATATACTTCGATACAGCCAGATTCATATTCGCGCATCTGACTGCAGTAATTTTTCTTTACAGTTTAATTCTTAAAAGCTGTGGGTAGCTGAACACCGCGAAGTTTATTGTCTTTTATTTTCGATAGAATATTCGAAGGTTTCATACACTTTTCTTAAAGAATACAACCCAAGGAGTTTACAATGGAATATAATCTCCTTATTCTTGACCGTATACATATTCTAATATATGACAAGCAATACCTTTTTTATGGTTCTGTAAGCTCCAAGGGATTACGAGGTATCAAAGGGAGGTGTAGAGCTCCAAGACGGAGCTTTCTTACCTAGACTTCGCTACATATTTGTCTGTCCGTCCTTTTTTCTTAATGTCACAATGCTCAACTTGTATATAAGCGTGTTAGAAAACTATAATGTAAATATTTAATAATAACAAATATTCTAAGAAAACATTAAATTAATATTTTAATAAAACACTTAAAAATATGATAAATATTTATAGTGACAATTCCTTCACTCTTCATTCTCGATCGTGCGCTCGTAGAGTCAAGAGCTCCTGAGGATGCTCCGTGTAGAACATCTCAAAATGTTTGTTAGGACTAGCAGAAGTCACCCTTATGAGGTTGTTAGTATTTTACCAATGTCCCTGTATATGCGTTCGTATTTTTTTTATTTTTTTCCCAGCGTCTCATAACTTCAAACAAGTAAAAGGGCCACATAAATACAATCTCGTTTTTTTAAGTAGATTAGGTAACTTCAGGGATATAACCTTGCAACTCTAGTCTCAATATAATTCGATCGAAGTTTATTTTACGTTGGTCAAAATCAGCACGTAGCCGGCATTAATGCATTTGTCGATAGTTGTTTAAACAAATTGCTCGCAGTATAGTGTTTACTATGCTAAAATATTTATGAATGGAACACAATTTGTAACATTCAAAAGTCGTCATCAAGCGTATAATTTAAACAAATATAATTAATTAATAATTCCATTATCGATAGAGATGCTGATAAACACGTTAATGTCGTTATGAAAGTGTGTTTGTCGATTTGTTGATTTCAATGGTTTATATTTTTTTTTAATCGTGCGATACTACACGAACAATTCCGTGCTTTTATCTGTACTTAATATTGTACACTATAATATAATTTTTTTTTTAGTTTACAGGTTCGTTCCTCCGACTCGTACTTGGACGATTTTTAGTACTTATTGTTATACTGTATCAGCCGATATATATACACTATAGTCGGTAAAGTCCACTGCTTTCCCCAATAAAAACACAGCTGTCCCCATTAAGGGGGGTTCGCCATAATCCCCATGCTTGGCGGCTTGGGAATCGCAGTGTGAAATGTGAGATATCGGTTCCTCAGAAAGTGCTGCTGCCAACCTTCTGGTGTGTTACCTTAAGTCGACTCTTAAGACACCCACGGGTAGAGATGGGGTGGCGGTGACATTTTTGTAATAATTGTACTATATAGTATGTAAAACATTGCTAAAAAACGTTAAAAACAATGCCCCGAGTTTCTTGCCCGTTCTTCTCGCGGTGGATCTATAATTTTATTTTACTGAACGTGGCAGTATAATTTAGATTATTTCAAAATAAAAATTTGTAATTGACCTTCATACTGGTATAATGGTCTACTGGTCTACTGGTCTACTGGTCTACTGGTCTACTGGTCTACTGGTCTACTGGTCTACTGGTCTACTGGTCTACTGGTCTACTGGTCTACTGGTCTACTGGTCTACTGGTTTACTGGTCTACTGGTCTGCTGGTCAACTGGCCTAATGGTCTTCTGGTCTAATGGTCTACTGGTCTACTGGCCGAATGGTCTACTGGTCTAATGGTCTACTGGTCTACTGGTCTACTGGTCGACTGGTCTACTAGTCTTTTAGTCTACTAGTCTACTTGTCTTCTAGTCTACTAGTCTACTAGTCTACAAGTCTACTAGTCTAATAGTCTACTCGTCTACTAGTCTACTAGTCTACTAGTCTACTAGTCTACTAGTCTACTAGTCTACTAGTCTACTAGTCTACTAGTCTACTAGTCTACTAGTCTACTAGTCTACTAGTCTACTAGTCTACTAGTCTACTAGTCTACTAGTCTACTAGTCTACTAGTCTACTAGTCTACTAGTCTACTAGTCTACTAGTCTACTAGTCTACTAGTCTACTAGTCTACTAGTCTACTAGTCTACTAGTCTACTAGTCTACTAGTCTACTAGTCTACTAGTCTACTAGTCTACTAGTCTACTAGTCTACTAGTCTACTAGTCTACTAGTCTACTAGTCTACTAGTCTACTAGTCTACTAGTCTACTAGTCTACTAGTCTACTAGTCTACTAGTCTACTTGTCTCCTTGTCTACTTGTCTACTAGTCTACTAGTCTACTAGACTACTAGTCTACTAGTCTACTAGTCTACTAGTCTACTAGTCTACTAGTCTACTAGTCTACTAGTCTGCTAGTCTGCTAGTCTACTAGTCTACTAGTCTACTAGTCTACTAGTCTACTAGTCTACTAGTCTACTAGTCTACTAGTCTACTAGTCTACAAGTCTACTAGTCTACTAGTCTACTAGTCTACTAGTCTACTAGTCTACTAGTCTACTAGTCTACTAGTCTACTAGTCTACTAGTCTACTAGTCTACTAGTCTACTAGTCTACTAGTCTACTAGTCTACTAGTCTACTAGTCTACTAGTCTACTAGTCTACTAGTCTACTAGTCTACTAGTCTACTAGTCTACTAGTCTACTAGTCTACTAGTCTACTAGTCTACTAGTCTTATAGTCTACTAGTCTACTAGTCTACTAGTCTTCTAGTCTACTTGTCAAATAGTCTACTAGTCTACTTGTCAAATAGTCTACTAGTCTACTGGTCTACTAGTTTCTGTTCTACTGGTCTACTAGTCTACTGGTATTATGGTCTACTAGTCTTCTAGTCTACTAATCTACTATTCTACTCGTCTCCCAGTCTACTAGTGTATAGTCTACTAGTCCACTAGTCTACTGGTCTACTAGACTTCTAGTCTACTCGTCTATTAGTCTACTAGTCTACTATTCTACTAGTCTACTAGTATACTATTCATCTCTAAATGTGATTTCTACTTTACCGACACAGATTTTTTTTTTTTACTGTGGTATGTCTTTAATAACATAATACTAACAACTATAACTTAATAAAATATATATAAATACTACAGCTACAAGAATAAAATAATTTAGACAACCTGTGAGTCATTTCAGACTCACATGCAGTCCAAATGCTCCAGCCCACTTTAAAGGCTAGGATATTTGAAATCAACCTATTTTTGATTCACCCGTAAACAATGAAATATTCATTATTTTGATCTGAAAAAAATATATGTTGTAGTTCAATATGCTTGCTAAATTATTTTCTGGTTCAAAACACGATAATCACATTTTCACTTGATCATAAAAAATCACGAAAAGAGAGAAATTTTGATCGATTTTTAGGTCATACGTATAATATATTAATCTTTTACTATAAAAAAATATGTCAAAAAACAGGCAATGATGTTTAGGAAAACATTTTGTGGTTACTTTTTCTCAAAACGGATTATTTATATTCAAATACAATATTATATAACAGAGCGCCCCGTCTGGCTTGATTCAGTCGTCTGTGAGACGTGTCTGAGGTAGGACCTGTGTCGCTTTTGCCGACTCGCTGCATTCCGTCACTAATCGATCGCTTTCCTGTTAGAGTTGTTCGTTGTACTTGCAGTTTTAAAAATCTGTCGCCAAGCACCTAACGGTGTGTTCCGGCACTTGTCCTTGAGAGCCAGTAAGTCAAGGTTAGCCTGAACAACATATTCGACCACATCATCACATACCATCAGGTGAGATAGTGGTCAAAGGTTAACCTATCGGGCATAAAAAAAAAAAAAAAAAGTATTTTAAATTACAAACACCGAAGTGTTTCTTCAAATTTAATGTAGGTACTGGTTAAAATTTGAACAAACATCAGAAGCACGGTTGATGACGTCATTGGATACGATCCAGTGACGTCATCAACCGTGCTTCCCTATACATATACTTCGATACAGCCAGATTCATATTCACGCATCTGACTGCAGTAATTTTTCTTTACAGTTTAATTCTTAAAAGCTGTGGGTAGCTGAACACCGCGAAGTTTATTGTCTTTTATTTTCGATAGAATATTCGAAGGTTTCATACACTTTTCTTAAAGAATACAACCCAAGGAGTTTACAATGGAATATAATCTCCTTATTCTTGACCGTATACATATTCTAATATATGACAAGCAATACCTTTTTTATGGTTCTGTAAGCTCCAAGGGATTACGAGGTATCAAAGGGAGGTGTAGAGCTCCAAGACGGAGCTTTCTTACCTAGACTTCGCTACATATTTGTCTGTCCGTCCTTTTTTCTTAATGTCACAATGCTCAACTTGTATATAAGCGTGTTAGAAAACTATAATGTAAATATTTAATAATAACAAATATTCTAAGAAAACATTAAATTAATATTTTAATAAAACACTTAAAAATATGATAAATATTTATAGTGACAATTCCTTCACTCTTCATTCTCGATCGTGCGCTCGTAGAGTCAAGAGCTCCTGAGGATGCTCCGTGTAGAACATCTCAAAATGTTTGTTAGGACTAACAGAAGTCACCCTTATGAGGTTGTTAGTATTTTACCAATGTCCCTGTATATGCGTTCGTATTTTTTTTATTTTTTTCCCAGCGTCTCATAACTTCAAACAAGTAAAAAGGCCACATAAATACAATCTCGTTTTTTTAAGTAGATTAGGTAACTTCAGGGATATAACCTTGCAACTCTAGTCTCAATATAATTCGATCGAAGTTTATTTTACGTTGGTCAAAATCAGCACGTAGCCGGCATTAATGCATTTGTCGATAGTTGTTTAAACAAATTGCTCGCAGTATAGTGTTTACTATGCCAAAATATTTATGAATGGAACACAATTTGTAACATTCAAAAGTCGTCATCAAGCGTATAATTTAAACAAATATAATTAATTAATAATTCCATTATCGATAGAGATGCTGATAAACACGTTAATGTCGTTATGAAAGTGTGTTTGTCGATTTGTTGATTTCAATGGTTTATATTTTTTTTAATCGTGCGATACTACACGAACAATTCCGTGCTTTTATCTGTACTTAATATTGTACACTATAATATAATTTTTTTTTTCGTTTACAGGTTCTTTCCTCCGACTCGTACTTGGACGATTTTTAGTACTTATTGTTATACTGTATCAGCCGATATATATACACTATAGTCGGTAAAGTCCACTGCTTTCCCCAATAAAAACACAGCTGTCCCCATTAAGGGGGGTTCGCCATAATCCCCATGCTTGGCGGCTTGGGAATCGCAGTGTGAAATGTGAGATATCGGTTCCTCAGAAAGTGCTGCTGCCAACCTTCTGGTGTGTTACCTTAAGTCGACTCTTAAGACACCCACGGGTAGAGATGGGGTGGCGGTGACATTTTTGTAATAATTGTACTATATAGTATGTAAAACATTGCTAAAAAACGTTAAAAACAATGCCCCGAGTTTCTTGCCCGTTCTTCTCGCGGTGGATCTATAATTTTATTTTACTGAACGTGGCAGTATAATTTAGATTATTTCAATATAAAAATTTGTAATTGACCTTCATACTGGTATAATGGTCTACTGGTCTACTGGTCTACTGGTCTACTGGTCTACTGGTCTACTGGTCTACTGGTCTACTGGTCTACTGGTCTACTGGTCTACTGGTCTACTGGTCTACTGGTTTACTGGTCTACTGGTCTGCTGGTCAACTGGCCTAATGGTCTTCTGGTCTAATGGTCTACTGGTCTACTGGCCGAATGGTCTACTGGTCTAATGGTCTACTGGTCTACTGGTCTACTGGTCTACTGGTCTACTGGTCTACTAGTCTTTTAGTCTACTAGTCTACTTGTCTTCTAGTCTACTAGTCTACTAGACTACAAGTCTACTAGTCTAATAGTCTACTCGTCTACTAGTCTACTAGTCTACTTGTCTACTAGTCTACTAGTCTACTAGTCTACTAGTCTACTAGTCTACTAGTCTACTAGTCTACTAGTCTACTAGTCTACTAGTCTACTAGTCTACTAGTCTACTAGTCTAATAGTCTACTCGTCTACTAGTCTACTAGTCTACTTGTCTACTAGTCTACTAGTCTACTAGTCTACTAGTCTACTAGTCTACTAGTCTACTAGTCTACTAGTCTACTAGTCTACTAGTCTACTAGTCTACTAGTCTACTAGTCTACTAGTCTACTAGTCTACTAGTCTACTAGTCTACTAGTCTACTAGTCTACTAGTCTACTAGTCTACTAGTCTACTAGTCTACTAGTCTACTAGTCTACTAGTCTACTAGTCTACTAGTCTACTAGTCTACTAGTCTACTAGTCTACTAGTCTACTAGTCTACTAGTCTACTAGTCTACTAGTCTACTAGTCTACTAGTCTACTAGTCTACTAGTCTACTAGTCTACTAGTCTACTAGTCTACTAGTCTACTAGTCTACTAGTCTACTAGTCTACTAGTCTACTAGTCTACTAGTCTACTAGTCTACTAGTCTACTAGTCTACTAGTCTACTAGTCTACTAGTCTACTAGTCTACTAGTCTACTAGTCTACTAGTCTACTAGTCTACTAGTCTACTAGTCTACTAGTCTACTAGTCTACTTGTCTACTTGTCTACTAGTCTACTAGTCTACTAGTCTACTAGTCTACTAGTCTACTAGTCTACTAGTCTACTAGTCTACTAGTCTACTAGTCTACTAGTCTACTAGTCTACTAGTCTACTAGTCTACTAGTCTACTAGTCTACTAGTCTACTAGTCTACTAGTCTACTAGTCTACTAGTCTACTAGTCTACTAGTCTACTAGTCTACTAGTCTACTAGTCTACTAGTCTACTAGTCTACTAGTCTACTAGTCTACTAGTCTACTAGTCTACTAGTCTACTAGTCTACTAGTCTACTAGTCTACTAGTCTACTAGTCTACTAGTCTACTAGTCTACTAGTCTACTAGTCTACTAGTCTACTAGTCTACTAGTCTACTAGTCTACTAGTCTACTAGTCTACTAGTCTACTAGTCTACTAGTCTACTAGTCTACTAGTCTACTAGTCTACTAGTCTACTAGTCTACTAGTCTACTAGTCTACTAGTCTACTAGTCTGCTAGTCTACTAGTCTACTAGTCTACTAGTCTACTAGTCTACTAGTCTTATAGTCTACTAGTCTACTAGTCTACTAGTCTACTAGTCTTCTAGTCTACTAGTCTACTTGTCAAATAGTCTACTAGTCTACTTGTCAAATAGTCTACTAGTCTACTTGTCAAATAGTCTACTAGTCTACTTGTCAAATAGTCTACTAGTCTACTTGTCAAATAGTCTACTAGTCTACTGGTCTACTAGTTTCTGTTCTACTGGTCTACTAGTCTACTGGTATTATGGTCTACTAGTCTTCTAGTCTACTAATCTACTATTCTACTCGTCTCCCAGTCTACTAGTGTATAGTCTACTAGTCCACTAGTCTACTGGTCTACTAGACTTCTAGTCTACTCGTCTATTAGTCTACTAGTCTACTATTCTACTAGTCTACTAGTATACTATTCATCTCTAAATGTGATTTCTACTTTACCGACACAGAATTTTTTTTTTTACTGTGGTATGTCTTTAATAACATAATACTAACAACTATAACTTAATAAAATATATATAAATACTACAGCTACAAGAATAAAATAATTTAGACAACCTGTGAGTCATTTCAGACTCACATGCAGTCCAAATGCTCCAGCCCACTTTAAAGGCTAGGATATTTGAAATCAACCTATTTTTGATTCACCCGTAAACAATGAAATATTCATTATTTTGATCTGAAAAAAATATATGTTGTAGTTCAATATGTTTGCTAAATTATTTTCTGGTTCAAAACACGATAATCACATTTTCACTTGATCATAAAAAATCACGAAAAGAGAGAAATTTTGATCGATTTTTAGGTCATACGTATAATATATTAATCTTTTACTATAAAAAAATATGTCAAAAAACAGGCAATGATGTTTAGGAAAACATTTTGTGGTTACTTTTTCTCAAAACGGATTATTTATATTCAAATACAATATTATATAACAGAGCGCCCCGTCTGGCTTGATTCAGTCGTCTGTGAGACGTGTCTGAGGTAGGACCTGTGTCGCTTTTGCCGACTCGCTGCATTCCGTCACTAATCGATCGCTTTCCTATTAGAGTTGTTCGTTGTACTTGCAGTTTTAAAAATCTGTCGCCAAGCACCTAACGGTGTGTTCCGGCACTTGTCCTTGAGGGCCAGTAAGTCAAGGTGAGCCTGAACAACATATTCGACCACATCATCACATACCATCAGGTGAGATAGTGGTCAAAGGTTAACCTATCGGGCATAAAAAAAAAAAAAAAAAGTATTTTAAATTACAAACACCGAAGTGTTTCTTCAAATTTAATGTAGGTACTGGTTAAAATTTGAACAAACATCAGAAGCACGGTTGATGACGTCATTGGATACGATCCAGTGACGTCATCAACCGTGCTTCCCTATACATATACTTCGATACAGCCAGATTCATATTCACGCATCTGACTGCAGTAATTTTTCTTTACAGTTTAATTTTTAAAAGCTGTGGGAACACCGTGAAGTTTATTGTCTTTTATTTTCGATAGAATATTTGAAGATTTCATAAGGAGTTTACAATGGAATATAATCTCCTTATTCTTGACCGTATACATATTCTAATATAATATGACAAGCAATACCTTTTTTATGGTTCTGTAAGCTCCAAGGGATTACGAGGTATCAAAGGGAGGTGTAGAGCTCCAAGACGGAGCCTTCTTAATTAGACTTCGCTATATATTTGTCTGTCCGTCCTTTTTTCTTAATGTCACAATGCTCAACTTGTATATAAGCGTGTTAGAAAACTAAAATGTAAATATTTAATAATAACAAATATTCTAAGAAAACATTAAATTAATATTTTAATAAAACACTTAAAAATATGATAAATATCTGTAGTGACAATTCCTTCACTCTTTATTCTCGATCGTGCGCTCGTAGAGTCAAGAGCTCCTGAGGATGCTCCGTGTAGAACATCTCAAAATGTTTGTTAGGACTAGCAGAAGTCACCCTTATGAGGTTGTTAGTATTTTACCAATGTCCCTGTATATGCGTTCGTATTTTTTTTATTTTTTTCCCAGCGTCTCATAAATTCAAACAAGTAAAAAGGCCACATAAATACAATCTCGTTTTTTTAAGTAGATAAGGTTACTTCAGGGATATAACCTTGCAACTCTTGTCTCAATATAATTCGATCGAAGTTTATTTTACATTGGTCAAAATCAGCACGTAGCCGGCATTAATGCATTTGTCGATAGTTGTTTAAACAAATTGCTCGCAGTATAGTGTTTACTATGCTAAAATATTTATGAATGGAACACAATTTGTAACATTCAAAAGTCGTCATCAAGCGTATAATTTAAACAAATATAATTAATTAATAATTCCATTATCGATAGAGATGCTGATAAACACGTTAATGTCGTTATGAAAGTGTGTTTGTCGATTTGTTGATTTCAATGGTTTATATTTTTTTTTAATCGTGCGATACTACACGAACAATTCCGTGCTTTTATCTGTACTTAATATTGTACACTATAATATAATTTTTTTTTTAGTTTACAGGTTCGTTCCTCCGACTCGTACTTGGACGATTTTTAGTACTTATTGTTATACTGTATCAGCCGATATATATACACTATAGTGGGTAAAGTCCACTGCTTTCCCCAATAAAAACACAGCTGTCCCCATTAAGGGGGGTTCGCCATAATCCCCATGCTTGGCGGCTTGGGAATCGCAGTGTGAAATGTGAGATATCGGTTCCTCAGAAAGTGCTGCTGCCAACCTTCTGGTGTGTTACCTTAAGTCGACTCTTAAGACACCCACGGGTAGAGATGGGGTGGCGGTGACATTTTTGTAATAATTTTACTATATAGTATGTAAAACATTGCTAAAAAACGTTTAAAACAATGGCCCCGAGTTTCTTGCCCGTTCTTCTCGCAGTGGATCTATAATTTTATTTTACCGAACGTGGCTGTATAATTTAGATTATTTCAATATAAAAATTAGTAATTGACCTTCATACGAGCGTCGTAGACGCCTAAATTGAATAAATGATTTTGACATTGACGTTGCATTTAAGATACCGCCTGACAGACAGACGGACAGTGGAGCCTTAATAATAGATTCCCAGTTTTACGCTTTGGATAAGGAACCCTAAAAAAAAAACACTACAACCCAGATGACAGTGGGACATCATATTGACGTTTTATTTTACGTTCGTTCATTCGTCGTCTTGTCTTTGTTCCCGACGACAAAATTTGTTTCGTAAATATAGCAAGCGTCAGCCCCATACCATAGAACATATACTATAATAATACTACGGGCGCCCATACTCAAATTCGTCTATGTTTTGAACTTCGTGTCCGAGATATCAAACATCAAACTTCGTACCACAAATTCAATATTCGTTGTCTAAAGTGTCACTCGAAACACGGAAAACGAAACTTCGGTGAATCGTAGTAGCGGCCAAGAGCCTTACGACGTAACTATATTATGTCTAGCGTACAGTCAAAGAAATGATAAGGTCAACCAGAGGTCACCAGATTAAAATAGCTCGAACACTTTCAAGTACGAAAATTGCAGACAATTTCCTTAGCAACAGTATTCCATTGGAACCGATTACCTGAAATTGTAACTGCCAACACTGTGAACTGTTTTAAGAACGGGGTCGATAACTGCTACTACGATATCTAACTACGAACTAATAAACTAACTTTAATAAGTGAACATCCAAAGTGAAATTAATGATTTTCGACACTATGCGATATACACATTCATAATATCAGCATTTATGCTGCTCTTATATAAATAAATATATAAAATTAATATATAATATATTAAATATTTAATATATTAATAAATAATATATAATATATATAGATATTATATTATATATTATTAAAGTTATAATATATATTATATATATCCAGACAAGAGACTAGCTTTCTAGCTTTCTTAATCAATATGAAAACTATTATAACCAATGTTAACTATTTACGCCAGTTAGCCACTTTCACGACGTAGCAGGGTATCCATATGTCACCCGTGGAATTTTAACAAAGGTCTTCGATCCAGGACTTTGTAGTGTGTCATCGGAGCCACGCTGCCTATATCAGAACAATATTTAGTTATATCCGCCAGCTAGTCATATTAAAATGTATTTGTAAATCTTTTAAACCAAACCTATGAAAGGTAAGGAGTATGAAATGTTATTTAACAACGAAGACGTCTCCAACATTTGTGTCTGGAACTTCCATGAAATGGACGTAAATCAAAACATATCTCTATATATAAAAATCAATGGCAGTTGTTTGTCTCGCTTAAACACGAGAAGGGCTGATCCAATTTAGCTGATTTTGTTTTTGAAATGTTTATCGTAGTCCAGGAATGGTTTAAATGATGAGAAAATATGGAAAAATATCGTAGAAGATAGTAAAAACAACATTTTAATTTTCCCATATAGGTAAACTGTTCTATTTATTCTTTGTTGTCAAACGTTTGACGTTGGTCCGCTAGGATAGGTGATACAAACTTCACAGGTTCGACTAGTTAACAATAAAAATGTTTCTATTTTATTCACAAGAACCCGAATCAGAGCCTGAATAATCAAGTACCTAATGACTCACCAGTCTTGTATAAAAAGTTGGTAGATGTGTGGCATTTTCAAATAAAGCAGCACATGTCTGGTGCAACTGTATTATTTCACGTTGAATCCCAATCACTCAACACTAAGGATTCCTACAAGCCCTCTGTGTCCTTTGTGCCTTTTCATTCCAGTTATATCACGGTCAAATAATTCATTTGGGCTGAACGAAATAAAGGCAGCTTCGCCAAAATTCGTACCAAGTTCCAAGAATTCTGTTTGACAACGTATGCACATATTTAATTTTAAATTGTTAATACCGGTGTCAGTAACATATTCAACTGATTTTCACTAAACAATATGCTTTACCTTATAAAATACCCTTTAGAGCCACTATTAAGGGTGTTATATGTCATTGTGATGACAACCACAAGGCTTACCTGATGTTAAGCGGTAAGCTCTGCCTCTAACAAGTACTTTTCACCAGTGACGAACTCAACTGCTATTCACAGATAAAATAAAATAATATATTATATACATGTACATATTATGCGTAATATTATGTATTTTATTTATTGGTAGATAGTTTCAGATTTCAGAATGCACATTATTCACATACAAAGTGTAATATTAGAATGTTAAAGATTTCTGTGGTTTACGTGTAAAAAAAATAATATACACTCGAGAGCAATGAATCCGGGTCACTTAAAGAATCCTAAAAATCTCGGAAACTAAAAATGCTAGGTTAATGCAATAAATTGTATTTAATAGACAATGTAATACTCCTTAAATGAAGGTATTAAAACTTCTTAGTTATTGTAAAGTTTTATCATAAAAAAATCAAATTTGAAAAAGGGCCACTTTCGAAGATGGAACTACGAAATTACAGCATTTGGTTTTGCTTTTGTTTGTAATCTGTCATTTATGTGGGTACATAAACCATGTTGATAGTGCTATATATTCATTATTCAAGCTGAAATTATGTCGCTTACGCCTGAAGAATGCACCAGAATACTTACAATGCTGGAAACCGGCCGGAGTCAGCGCGATACAG
Organism: Plagodis dolabraria; assembly: GCA_963854805.1. Classification (NCBI taxonomy): domain Eukaryota; kingdom Metazoa; phylum Arthropoda; class Insecta; order Lepidoptera; family Geometridae; genus Plagodis; species Plagodis dolabraria. The sequence continues at coordinate 5,693,466 of OY978440.1, forward strand.
CCAGGATTGTCGGTGTGTCGCTGTCAACAGTACAAAGAGTTCTCCGACGTTACGAAGAAACTGGTTCTAACCTACGCAGACCAGGAACGGGCAGAACCAGGTGTACCACAGCACGAGAAGACCGATACTTGGTGAACACCATGCTTCGAAATCGCTTTCTCACAGGAACTGAACTCACCAATCAGTTTCGACGCCTCGGAGGAAGTAACCCAAGTGCATGGACAGTAAGACGTCGGCTTGCTGAATCTAACTTAAAACCCCTTAGACCTGCAAACGGCCCTAAACTGGAGCGTGGGCATCGTATTTCGAGACTAAGATATGCCCAGAGCCACGTAAATTGGAGTATTGAAGATTGGTCAAAAGTTATGTTCTCCGACGAATCAAAATTTATGCTCTACAAGCACGATGGAAGACACAGAGTGTATCGAAGACCAGGGGAAAGATTCAAGCAAGCATGCATCGAAGAAAAAGTAGCCTACGGTGGTGGGTCTGTACTTGTGTGGGCCGGAATTTCTTCTGAAAGTCGCACAGAGCTGGTGATCATAGAAAACGGCTCTTTAACTAGCGTAAGATATGTGGAAGAAATCCTCAATGATCACGTTGGTCCATTTATGGTCAATTTAGGTGAGGATGCTATATTTATGCATGACAATGCCCGACCTCATACAGGTAGGATTGTGAATGACTACCTTCAAGAGATGAACATTACTCGTATGGAGTGGCCAGCGCGCAGCCCGGATATCAACCCGATCGAGCATGCTTGGGACGAGCTAGGCAGATGCGTAAAACAACGAAACCCTCCCCCAATCACGCTTCGTGAGCTCAAAATTGCTCTCACAGAGGAATGGGAGAATATTCCCCAAAATCGTATAAGGAACTTGGTGTACAGCATGCCAAACCGCGTAAACGCAGTAATGGAAGCACGAGGAGGCAATACGAAGTATTAAAATTCAAGAAAATCGTAATAAAGTTCAAAAATTTCATGTTTCCTATTTTTGTTTTAAGGAGAGATCAGCAGTTTTTTTCTTTATGTAATTTTGTGTTAATAAAATGTATGGTGACTCATATTTTTTTTACTTTCGTTTAAGGAGTATTACATTGTCTATTAAATACAATTTATTGCATTAACCTATCATTTTTAGTTTCCGAGATTTTTAACATTCTTTAAGTGACCCGGATTCATTGCTCTCGAGTGTACTTTGATGTTCTACTTTAAAAACCAATCAAAATAAGAATAAAAAAGTTTGAAGGAATATGTGACCTGCTCCTGCCGGCATTCAGGTGATCGGCTGCCATCGTGGCTAGCAGCGGGCTGAAGGTGGGTGAGCGGGCTGAAAGTGCATGCGACCCTCAAGGCGCCCAGCACGTTGCCACGCAGTGCGCTCTCCCAGCATGGCGCGCCACCGCGGCCGCTGCTACCAGCTGTATTGATTACTGCCCAGATACCTGCAGATAAAAAAATCAATAGTTAGTCAATGTCTATGTATAGAATCAATGAGTGAATGAATCATTATTATAAATTTTACATTCAGCTTTTATGTGATAATGGATTCAGCGAAAATCAGATTAATATTCGAATACGAGTTCTGACGGGGGAATAACGCAGCAGATATTACTCGTGATGAGAATGATGTGTTTAGTATGGGTACAGTTAATGGACGCACCGTGTAACCGTGGGTTAACCGCTTTCGTAAAATTCTGATGTTAAACGGACTAACCTCTGCCTATAACAGATGCATTTCGTCACAAATCACGAAATGCACTGCGCCCGTCACTTTGAGACAAAGTTCATAAGTCTCATGTGCTTGTAATTTCACTGGCTCTCAAGGACTGCTGCTGGAACACACCGTTAGGTGCTTGGCGGCAGATTTTCTACTTGAGGGCGGTCGCTTACCAGGCGGGCATTTGTTTTTTTTTTTATAAATAAACTACGAACTACAGACTCTTGGTCCGTACTCTTTTTCGATCAAGTTCTATTTATAACATATTACAATCTTACAAGTAATGTATCTTACACTTAGATGTAAGTTAGTGATCAAGGTGTTGTATCTTAAAAACTAAGTGAGTCCATTATTATTATTATTATTTTTTATTTTTTTTATTATTATTATTAATTTTTTTTTACGCTCAAGCCCGCGGCGGGATTCGAACCATGGACCTGCTGCGCGGCAGTCCATAGCCATCTGATGCCATTGAGCCTTCACTGCTTCAAAATAACATAATACTATGAACTGTATACAACACTACAGCTACTACAATAAAAGCATTTAGACAACCTATAAGTCATAGCAGACTCACAGGCAGTCCAAATGCTCCTGCCCACTACCAGTTGGCAGCGTTTCTAGCACGCTGGCAGCATTGCCCCGTTGAATTGGAAGGATTATTCGTAACTGTTGGTTAGATTTTGATAAACCACTTTCCGCGATTTGGTATTTTTTTCCATGGAAACAAAGTCTTCTACGGAAGCAGTTTAAAATGCCTGTACAGTTTTGTGGAATCCAGACCACATATGTTTTATTGGAAAGGTATTAACTATCTTCTATTAAATGGCAGAAATATAACGACTAAGAGGATAGATACTTTGATATTATAAACACATTTGATCCAGCAAAAATGTATTTTAATTTTCGATTACAAAACATCAATTTGATTCTGTAGCCCCTAAAATAGGACCAAGAGAATATAAGACAAGTATTCAAAGGGGAGTTGTCTGAAGAAACTATATGCCAAGGTCGCGATTTTATCATCGCGTTAGCCACTTCGCACGAAAACTCATCCACATGGAAGTCGTCGGAATCATATTTTGTGCGATTAACGAAATATATATTGCCATACCCCTGAAAAATGTGTTTTTTATAGATGTTAGGACACCACTATATATATGCTTTGAATTAGTATGAGGCCGAGTAAGAAAATATTATTTAATACTTGTCAGTGTAAGAAGTCGGTTCCATTTTTTGTTAATTAATTTTAAATACCTAACGTGTTGGTACATATACATAGTTGAAGCCCATCCCTCTTACCATCAGGCAACCTGTCTGCTTGTATGCTATCAATGGCTTTGAAACATTTTAGAATTATTCAAATTTACGCTGTATTTGATAGATTGAAATATTTTATAGCCACAGATGTAACTAAATTTAAAAATCAATTTCACAACGGCAACACTGAAAAAAAATTAATGGAGGGTAAAAACATCACTATGCGTACATCACACGTGAGCCATGGCCGCTTGTAATGGGTTCTCGCGCGAACAATACCGTCACCCCTACAACGAATGGACAGCTATTTAATTGGTTCCAAGCATAATTCAATTATTTACCTTTAGAGTAGCGCAAAAACGTTGATATTCAATTTTCGTGCACATTTTTACGGCACATGTAATATTGATTATTCCATGGAACATTGAATTACTTATACATGGAGAACTGTTATAACATAGAAATAACATAAAACTGTATCGTTTATACGACATTTATAAAATAATATACTTATTTTATAATTTCTCATACTTGGAAAGTGTGTATGATCCGCGATAGCAGCGTATTCAAATAGCGATTTGAATACGCTGCTCGCAACCACCGCACCATTGCATCGCGGTTGATGCACGCGGTTTCAACGCGGTGGCCAAATCATACCCGACGCACCTCAGACGCACCTAAACCACGCCGCGTGTCCGCCGCGGCTTCGTTCATACGCGGACGCGGAACGGCCGCAGCTCGCCGCGTGACCGGATGCCCTAGGAACGCGCTCAACACTCCGTTACACGCGGTCTTATTTATCACGTAATTACACGCGCGGGGCTCCACCATGCCCCTTTTTAAATGAGGATTACATATTATATAATAGAATATATATGTCACACAGTATCAGTGTTTTCAAAATCAGCGTTTATTTATGCTTATAACCTTATAAAAGTTGCTTCTTTGCGCAAAATATAAAGAAAATGCAATAATGTATAGTCCTTACACATCCATTTGTAGTGTTGTTTTGGTTGAATGATCGCCGTTTCTATTCAAAACGAAGGAAGTAAGGGAACTCTAGTATGACTTATGTGTTGATAAAAAATAAACCCGTGCACTGTCGTTGTTGCCGAGTCACTAACAAATACATCAGGATATAGGAGACAGCTATTGAAGTATTCTGAGTCTATACATTTTAAAATAATACGCAAATATTTATAACGGAGCGTTAATCCACGGAGCATGCGGCGCGGCCGAAGCTTCGTTTGAACAGAGCCAAGGGCGGATAAACTCATATTAATTGCTTCCTTCTATAGTGCAGGAATATATCAGAGGTTGTTTTGTAATCAACTACATACCCGCACAAAAAATCTCTGTCTATCTATGGTAAACATTGTTATAAACAAAATAAAAATTCTATAACATACTCTGCCGTAATAAAACAAATAATAACAATACGTATGTGTTCCTTAGTAATATCTATAAGAACTAGTTTATAATAGACTGAATGTGACTTTGTCAAGTTAGTGTTTGTAAAATGAAAACTTTATTAGCTCTGTTTTGGAGCTAGACAGCCAGTGAAAATTAATCAAATACCTTTTGGGCGGGATGGCTCGCGGCGGTGACGCAGTTTGCTCCAGTAATAAAATTCAAAAAACGAATCTGGTGTGGCGAATGCGGAGGGTGACGAATTGTTTCTAATTGCAGTTCCGCTAGAGTTAGAACGGTTTCTCGTGATGTACGAGGTCTCGCGTTATTATGAAGCAATAATGGTGAATCGATCCAGGAGTCGGGGCTGTTTCACTGCTAGTTTTGCTGCCATTGTTCGGAGTTTGGTATATATTTTTTTATACAGTTAGTACACACTGACTACATAAAAAGTAATTAAAAACCCTATAAAAAGGGAGGAGGGGTAGGCAGAAAAAGGGGTTTGAACATACGACGAAAATGGTTGCCACAACACAGTTTTTTTTTTCTGAAAATGTTCCACATACAACTTTGATTTTTCTTAAAGTATGATAATTTATTATGGTTCTTTACCCATGAATTTTATAGATTTTTAAGACAAACATTTTAAAAGAAGTAGCGAGATTAAACCAATGCAAATTTTTTATAGCATGGCGTTATGAAGAAATTCATTCGATCTGATCATAATATATTTAGTACATACCTAGATCGAATGAATTTCTTCATAATTTAAGTACGGTATTCCTATATTCTGATGATGGGAGATTCTGATAATGACACATTCTGAGATTTCTCGTCGGTATTGAACCGTGATTTTAATATTGAATATTAAAAGCAGGTAGTGCGGATAAATATTTTCGTATTGATATTAAATCCATTTCAAACGTGTATTTTGTTGAAAGTTGTGTATAAAAGATCTTACCTTATACTCATAAAAAACAAATCAAGATTTGAATTTTGTCTTTATTTGTTTAGTCATCGTGATTTCAAAATTTTAATAAATGCCTAAGTTATAACATTACTGAATGGTTCTTAATAGAATAAAAAACTATGTAAGAAAATATCTAATCATAATTTTATAGGTATGTGCATTATTTTAAAGCGCTCGTAGCGAAGATTGATTATCCGTTCTTAATCGATCAGTTAAGTTAAGTAACTTCCGCCGCAGTCAGGAGTTGGATGAGTGACCGTTAGTGACATTACTACTGAGCTTAGGAGGGCACGTTAAGCCGTCGGTCCCAGTTGGTGTCTTACGATGGCAGTCATCACAGCATGGTGGTAGGGCATTTTATGGGTGTGTCAGTGGCTAGCTAGCCAGGAGAACATTCAACCACCCTCGTGAATATTAGGTTAGCCTGAACAATATCTTCGACCGCATCGTCTCTTACCATTAGGTAAGATAGTGGTTAAAGGCCAACCTATCAGGCATAAGAAAAGCCAGCAGCTGTGCTTGAGAGCCAGTAATTATGTAAATAACTTCGACCTATCGATCTTAATATGATAGAAGTTCGGTTTATAAGCTTGTTAGCCCTCGTAGGGTATTTTGCTTAGTCGTTTCTAACTGAACAATGAAGACGAAACGCTGCGGTCTTAGATGGGTGACCAATTTTTATATATTATCATTATTATGGCAGTCGTAATAGCATGGGGGCAGGGCATTTTGCGAATGAGCGTCTGAATAATTACCATCCTTAAATAGAAAATATGTCACCAAGCACCTATGGGTGTATTCCAGCAGCTTTCCTTCAAAGCCGGTACTTAATTCTTAACCAATTTAAAAAAAGGAAGAGATTCTCAATTTTAATGTATTTTTGTTTGTGTTATTAACCGACTTCCAAAAAAGGAGAAGGTTCTCAATTCGTCAGTATTTTTTTTTATGTTTGTTACCTCAGAACTCTTGACTGGGTAAACCAGTTTTGAAAAAAAAATTTTTGTTTGAAAGCTAATGCTTGTCGTTTGGTCCCATTTTAAATTTCATCAAAATTGGTCAATTCGTTTTTGAGTCACACTCTAATAACTGAAATATAGTCGTTGACAATGAATGACAATCGATCCCGTAAGTAGCAAGGGTCACTAAAAAGAGTAAAAAAAATGTTTACCAAAAAATGGAACCGACTTGAACATTCATAATTGCCAAATGTGTCTCTTTGTAATACAATTAAAATTTGAATGATCTTCGTCTAAATTCTTTGTTTTATTTTGTTTTAGAAAAGTTCTTGTTAAAAACACTTTATATATGCCAATGTAAATCAATAAAATTACAATCATGCCTATCATTACATTAAGTTTTAATAAAACATTACACAGCTGAGATTACTTAGAAATAAACGCCTAATATCGACTTACGGCAGTTTATTTCGAGAGATCTGAAATCGGTTTGGCCTCATAATCGAGAGAATTGATTTCTTGACGACATCACATATGTTTGTTTGAAGTATTTTTAACTTAAACTCATCCGTGGCGTGGATGCTGCTGATGGGATGATGAATGTTGTTCTTTTGAAACAAACAAATTGTTAATCGTTATATCACGAGAGATGCAAATGGTACGCATGGCAGAGACAGATCAAAATCATTTTACATTTTTTTTTTATGCCTGATAGGTTAGCGTTTGACCACTATCTCACCTGATGGTAAGTGATGATGTAGTCGAGGATGTTGTTCAGACTAACCTAGAGTTACTGGCTCTCAAGGACAGCTGCCGGAACACACCGTTAGGTGCTTGGCGACAGATTTTCAACTTGAGGGTGGTAGCTAGCCAGGCGGGCATTTGCAAAGTGCCCTACCACCATGCTGTAACGACTGCTATCCTAAGACAACAACCGGGACCGACGGCTTAACGTGCCCTCCGAAGCACGGAAGCGCTCAGTGGTAATGTCACCAGCGGTCACCCATCCAAGTCATGACCGCGGCGGACGTTGCTTAATTTTGCTGATCGATTCAGAATGGCTAAGCAAACTTGGCTACGAGCGCTTCATGCGGTGTAACCCGAGGAACGACTTGATTTTTGCGTTCAAATTCAAGTGCATCCGAAAACTTGTGGTCAACAATTTTAACATAAAACTGGTCTCTAAATATGATTACAAGCACTATCGCGTGCTAAGCGAATATCATATTTTACAAATTATTAAAGTAAAAATTGCGGCAGAAATACCTAACTTTGTCATATTAGCTCAATTGGATTAGAGCATGCCCCGGCTAAAGGGGTGGATGGACGCGGGTTAGAATCCCGCACATGACATAAATTTTTCCTTTCGTAAATTTGTAATTTTGTAATGTAATCCGCAGAGCATGCGTTATTGCAAACATAGATATATTAAAAAAATACTAACAACTTTTTATAATTTTTCTGGATTCATTTAAGGCCAATGAGTTTATTCTCATAAATACACTTGAACTGAACCAATTATTTCTGCACTTTTTTGGTTTAGCCGTACTGGGAACTCGTACAAACAACACGCGTGTCATATATCTGAAAAGTGTAGAGAATTTTTCCTGATTTTCATTCTCGGAACGTGGAACTGAATACTGTATTTTTTTTAAAAATACTTTGCTGTCCGTGTCGTACCGTGACGTACTTTGTGGAGCAAACTGCATTTGCTGTGCTTTACGATACGGCTTATATTCAATTTCGCATTTACACTTGTTGCTCAAAGTTTTTGTAGTTTGTCCTTTTCATACCGTGATTTATTTACTTGTGTTGGTTGAGAGGACAAGTAAAGTGATTGGAAAATCGTTTATTTATACAAACCATGTTTGTTTTTTCTTCATGATATTTCCGCTTTTTCTGCAGATGTTTATCACACTCGTTCTCCTTATTTACTATAATGAGACATTTTCTACAGGTTTTTGACATAGAGAACACTGCCAGAGTACAGAACGCCAACAATTTGATGTTCATGTAAGGATTCAAGTACCTGTCAGCTATAGGTGTAATAAAATAATAGGTGTAGCTATACATGTACCTATATTACCGTATTTTTTTTTATTTTTTATGCTTGATAGGTTAGCCTTTGACCACAATCTCACATGATAGTAAGTGATGGTGGGGTCGGAGATGTTGTTCAGGCTAACCTAGAATTACTGGCTCTCAAGGACAGCTGCCAAAACACACCATTAGGTGCTCGGCGACAGATTTTCTACTTGAGGGTGGTAGCTAGTCAGGCAGGCATTCGAAAAATGCCCTTTTACCATACTATAACGTCTGCCATCCTAAGACAACAAACGGGACCGATGGCTTATCGTGCCCTCCGAAGCACGGAAGCGCTCAGTAGTAATGTCACCAGTGGTCACCCGTCCAACTTATGACCGCGGTGGACGTTGCTTAACTTCGAAAATTCGAGTGATTTTTGAATACGAGTTCCGACGTGGATCTAACGTGGCAGAAACAGCTCGCAATATCAATGTTGCGTTTGGAGAGGAGACTGCTAATGAACGCATCGTGCAATTTTAGATTAAACGCATTCGTGATGGAAACTTTGATTTGAAGAAAGACCGCCCGAAAATGAATAACAATGAATTTAAAGTAGTGGTTGAAGTCGATCCAAGCCAATCTATCCAAATGTCAGTGGCATGGTTTATCGTTACTTTACCAACAATATTGAATCAATTGCGTCAAATCCACATAATTAAAAAAATGTAAATAATGGGTGTGTCATTTTTTCTAATTATTTGTTATAAAACCTTTTTTGAAGTAAGTTCCTTATGACTACTTGAGCTATATTTTTTATATCTGGTGGTATCATCAATAAACTAAATAAATTGCCATTCTTTTTTTTCGTTCTGTACAAAAAGGTTGGCAAACTCCTTTCATTGAAAATCGTATACAAATAAATCCTACCTCTTTTGTCTAATTATTTAACATACAACCTTTTTGAGATTAGACGATTGTATTTTTTTATGTTAGCAGCTAAAAAAACAAAAGAAAGCTAGAAGGGCAGGTATGGATTTTCTTACAACATTCCTTCACTGCTGCGGAGGGAAGAAATGAAACTCCATATAACTTTTCCCCCTGCACAATTATAAGGGAAAAATGACGAACTTTATAACACGTGTTTGAACGAGCCATGATAAACGTTCTGAGTGGGTGTGGTATAAAGGTAATTATTTTAATTAAATAATAAAAATATCCCACATCATTTCCCTTTTTTAAGTGTTTTGTTATGCCTCTATTTAGAATAAGGTAACCATTGGACGGTAGGTCATACAAGAAGCGTCAAGTATGGTATGATTGAAGGACAAAGTGTATAATACTAACTTAAGGTCAGCTGCAGGAATACTTTAGGTTGTACAGCTTTTCTTAGCAAGTGTTGTTGTGTGCGTCAATGTCAGTTCCTGATTCGATGTCACCTCAGTACACATAATGAGTTCTTGACATTGACCCAGAAACGAACTTTACATTTCGATCCAATCTATTTATATCTGACGCCTCACTTTCATCTCTAAGAATACGCAATACGTTTATTACACGAAATACAATTAAATAACATTGTTAGCGCGTAAACCGACAATAATTACGCAAAGTGTGTAAAAATGCTGTCGGGTACAAAAATAAAACTAGCAGTGGCGTCGGCGAGACACGCCGATGGGACGTCGGTTCGCCGGGAATAATTTTACGTACGCATTCTGAAAATATTCGTAAAAGATGTCTGGGAGCGCGCCCATCTCATCCGAGAGGTGACAAGACGCGTGTTTAAGAGCATATATTGTAAACAATGTAAGCAACTGTTTCGTTATAAGCGAGTTAAATCAATCGTTGTAAAGAACTTTAACGTTTGAGTTCTGTGATTTCAGTGTTAAGTGGTATTCAGTTAACTGTGAACAAGTGTGAGTGATTTAATAATGTTTGCCGGTGGTGGAGCTGGGTTCCAAAAGTCATCGAAGCCGCCCTGGGAGTGCGCTAATTCTAATGACCTGCATACAAGTTGGTAAGAACATAGTTTGTTATTATTTCTTTATATATATCTGAAAAAATGAAGACTTTTTTTGCCATTTTTATATTGCTTGTTCAATTGGATCGCTTTCATGAAAATTTATTAGTGGGGCCGGCCACAAATAATAAAATTAAACATTTTGTTTATACTTAATTTCGATGAATAACATTGATTCCCATTTGAAGTTTTTATTTCTAGGTACATAACATGATTCTGGACAGTAATATAAATAATATTCAACAATCGAATGTTTTTCTATCTACTTTTACTTCTAGTGTATCATAAAAATAACTTAACCCCAACCCCATCCCCAACCCCAACCGCTACTCCAAACCCTAACCTTGCCCTTACCCCTACCCTTACCCCTACCCTTACCCCTACCCTTACCCCTACCCTTACCCCTACCCTTACCCCTACCCTTACCCCTACCCTTACCCCTACCCTTACCCCTACCCTTACCCCTACCCTTACCCCTACCCTTACCCCTACCCTTACCCCTACCCTTACCCCTACCCTTACCCCTACCCTTACCCCTACCCTTACCCCTACCCTTACCCCTACCCTTACCCCTACCCTTACCCCTACCCTTACCCCTACCCTTACCCCTACCCTTACCCCTACCCTTACCCCTACCCTTACCCCTACCCTTACCCCTACCCTTACCCCTACCCTTACCCCTACCCTTACCCCTACCCTTACCCCTACCCTTACCCCTACCCTTACCCCTACCCTTACCCCTACCCTTACCCCTACCCTTACCCCTACCCTTACCCCTACCCTTACCCCTACCCTTACCCCTACCCTTACCCCTACCCTTACCCCTACCCTTACCCCTACCCTTACCCCTACCCTTACCCCTACCCTTACCCCTACCCTTACCCCTACCCTTACCCCTACCCTTACCCCTACCCTTACCCCTACCCTTACCCCTACCCTTACCCCTACCCTTACCCCTACCCTTACCCCTACCCTTACCCCTACCCTTACCCCTACCCTTACCCCTACCCTTACCCCTACCCTTACCCCTACCCTTACCCCTACCCTTACCCCTACCCTTACCCCTACCCTTACCCCTACCCTTACCCCTACCCTTACCCCTACCCTTACCCCTACCCTTACCCCTACCCTTACCCCTACCCTTACCCCTACCCTTACCCCTACCCTTACCCCTACCCTTACCCCTACCTTTACCCCTGCCCTTACCCTATATTCACAGACAAATCCGAGAAACTGCAGACGAGCTCTGTACCACCAGTACCTACTGTAGACTGTTTTTGTCAGGCAGTTTAAATATGTGAAGTTTAAGATGTATGTTTGTTATACACTCTGATATTAACCACACGCTTTAATGATATAGCATTATGATTGAGTGACAAGTCACTCAAAGCGATTGATCTTACCGTTACCCTATTATAACTCCCTGGCCTAGGATGCAGTGCAGAGATAAGCTATGAGGATAACCTTTGAGACAATATTGATTAATTCTGTTTCAATAGGCGTAATGCCCGATAGATTCAGGCTGACAATCTTGAAGCTATATAATCCTAATTTAATTAAACTCTCAGGACATTACTGCCCAGCAATCTATGAATGCAGAAGTTACATTATGGACAAAATTGAATTACCTAATCGAGGAATTCGCCGCTAATAATCTTCTGTTAAATTCAAAAAAGACCAAATGTTTAAAGTTTTCATTACCAAATGTTCCTTATGTTGAACCAAACATTAAGCTTGGCCTAGATAAACTCTCTATTGACAAAGCGACAGTCTTTCTGGGAATCAAAATGGATTCAACTTTACAGTGGGATCCACATATACATGATCTAGCCGGAAGACTTAGTTCTGCTGCATATGCAGTTTGTAAGATAAGACAGTTAACAGATGTAGCTACTGCACGGCTAGTTTATTTCGCATACTTCCACAGTATTATGTCGTATGGTGTATTGCTGTGGGGAGCTGCTGCTGAGATAGAGACAATCTTTATCTTACAAAAGCGTGCAATTCGAGCCATATATGAAATGGATCCTAGGGAATCTCTAAGGGATCTTTTTAAAGAAATTGATATATTAACTTTACCGAGTCTGTATATATTTGAAAATATTATGTATGTTCGGAAAAATTTGAGTAAATTTAAATTAAACAGTGACAACCATCATTACAACACTAGGAACAAATATAAATTAACGGTACCATGTTTTAGATTAGCAAAGACAAATAAAAGGTCCTTTTTAGGTAATTGTGTGCGGTTTTATAATAAAATTCCCGAACATATTACAATGCTCACAGAAGGAAAATTCAAATTGCACGTGAAAAATATTTTGATGAAGAAATCCTACTACACAGTTTGTGATTACTTAAACGACAAAAATGCTTGGAAAATTCCACCTCTGCCAAGCCATCACATGTCTCCTACGTAATTTAAACAAATATTGTAATAATTGTATAATATTGTTTATAACACATTGTAAAAAGACGTTTAAAAGAATGGCCCCGAGTTTCTTGCCCGTTCTTCTCGCAGTGGCTTTATAAACTTTTTTTGCTGAACGTGGCAGTACAATGTAGAATATTTCAATATTAAAATTTGTAATTGACCTTCATAAGAGCGTCGTAGACGCCTAAATTGAATAAATGATTTTGAATTTGAATTTGAATTTGAGGATTTTGAATATTATAATATTCAAAATCCTCGAAATTTTTTAGGCATCAAAGATTTGTTTTTTCTACATTGCTTAAAAGTGCAAATTTAAAAAATATAGAATCAGCTTGTACAATATTTGTTGATGCCTTCAAGACAAATTCTCCATAAGTATACCAAATTTTTTTGTTTATGGATTACGTTTAGCTAAATTCAATAAGAACTCAACAAAAACACAGTATGCACACTTCCGTCTATAGAACACAAGTAATATTGAGCATTTATAAGAATAATCCTCATTTAATTTGTCGTAAGATACTGTACTGTTTTTCTATAGTGTATCACATATGGAATGCTGATGATATAAGTTTATACAGCAGTAAGAAACCATGCTATTAAACTTTTGTGTTATATTTTGGACCGATATCAAGGTATTATCTGTACTAATATTATAAATGCGAAAGTAAGTCTGTCTGTCTGTCTGTTACGCTTTCACGCCAAAACTACTGGACCGATTTGAATGAAATTTGGTATGGAGATAGTTTGAGACCCGGGAAAAAACATAGGATAGTTTTTATCCGACTGCGCAAAAAGAGGTTAATGTTTTCGCGCGATAACCGACCGATACGAGCGGGCGGAGCCGCGCCCGGAAAGCTAGTTACAATATAAACCACGTTAATACTACTACAAGTAATCAGCTTATATATGTTAATCACAGTCACAAGCACAATCATAAATGCTATATTGGCTGATATAATATCATATGATAATCATAATATCAGCCTATATAGCGTTTTTGATTTATAATTATAACGTGTGAGACGCAAAACTGTAAATACATGATTGTGAAGCTATAAACAAAAATTGGACCTTGTTTTACTCTTTATCAACAGCAACTAAATTGTTGATTAAACATATAATTTGAAATATTTGCAGCCAAGCCAAGCATATTATAAGCCAATATATTATGTCAGCAGGTATCATCCACCAGCAGGTGGGACTATCACCAAACCGAAAACAAAAAGTTTACGATTTCTAAGTAAAACTTTCGAATGCACAAAAGTAAAAAATATATTCTTTTGTTATATACAAATATAGTAAATTGTCAAGTAGTCGTTAAAATTTTTACAAGTAATTGATGACATATTTAGTACCTCCTAGGAGGTATTTTTCCCTGGTAAATATTAATGTTAAACTCTCAAATTTACTTTGAACGCAAGAAACCAATTGAATACTTTAAAATATCTCAGATATCAAGCTTAATTATTTTAGCCCTTAAAATTCATCCTGACCTAAAATTACAAATTGACGAGAGTAAAAATTATAGTCGCTGGATTCGAACCCGCGTCCATCCACCCCTTTAGCCGAGATATGCTCTAACCAATTGAGCTAACATGACACAATGACTCATAACTGTAATTCTTGCTCTCGTTCTCCAACCATCGTATCGGGATGGAGCGACACCTATAGTTCAACTTGCGTTGTACTACAAACAAGACCAATTTTGCAATTGGTTTTAAACTTGTAAATGATGACGCAACCTTATAATTTTCATATTGTTAAGATTGCTAGCAGTTTATTGCAAACTAAACTATTACTATTATTATAAAGGCCCGTTTCAGAATGTTCGGATAAGTTCCGGTTTTACTACCCAGATCATATTTAATAAATAAAACACTATCTTTGCGTTTCACAGTCATCGACTTAGCCTATCCATCGGTTAAAGCTTGGAACGCCCTGCATGTTAACTGTTATTTTTATGATTCAGTTATTTTATATGTTGCATAGCAACCCGAAACTTTATTAGGACATTCTGAAACGGGCCCTAAAACTCATACTGACCCGTTAGTAAAATGAGTAACAAACAATTGTATTGTACAGTATAAAGTCTTTCCAAGCAATAAGGTAGTTTCTCCTAGGCAAAGTGGTAGCAAAATACTGTAAAATAGATATTCTTACATATGGGTGTAGTTAGTAACAAAGTTACAAAATTTATGTACTGATTGAATCTATTACGTTCACTAAAATAACTGAGTAACACATTCTGCGCATTTTTCTCAATTTGTTGATTTTGCGACTTACTGTATTTATTCATTTCGCGGCAGACAAACAGATGTTGCCTATCTAATTCAATATAATTAACTATTATATCAACTTGCTTCAATTATACTAGTGTGACTCCCATTTGACTGGTTTTATTATTTGCCTTGTTAAAATGTTGCAATGTTTTGAAGCGCTCGTAGCGAAGTTTGCTTAGCCATTCTGAATCGATCAGCAAAGTTAAGCAACGTCCACCTCGGACATGACTTGGATGGGTGACCGCTGGTTGGACATTACTACTGAGCGCTTCCGTGCTTCGGAGGGCACGTTAAGCAGTCGGTCCTGGTTGTTGTCTTAGGATGGCAGTCGTTACAGCATGGTGGTAAGGCATTTTGCGAATGCCCGCCTGGCTAGCTACCACCCTCAAGTTAAAAAACTGTCGCTAAGCACCTAACGGTGTGTTTCGGCAGCTGTCCTTGAGAGCCAGTAATTCTAGGTAAGCCTGAACAACATATTCGACCACGTCATCACTTACCATCAGGTGAGATAGTGGTCAAAGGCTAACCTATCAGGCATAAAAAAAAATTTACTTTACCAATTTCACTGTAGTTTCACGCCGATTGCGTAAAGCTCTCAAAAATCTGTGTTCACGGCATCGCCCTATTGCAATGTTATTAGCTTAGTAATAACCAAATTGATTTACTGGATTTATTTACTGGATTATGGGTACATGTCGGTTTTAACCAGTTTAACGGTACACCTTCTATTGGTACATATTGCTAGTACCTTCCAACGCAATGGTACGTAACTAATGTTATAGAGTAACATGTGTAAAGTTTTCAATAGCCTTGTTTTTTACAAAATTACAACGAGTCATGTGTGGGATTCGAAACGGTGCCATCCACCCCTATAGCCGAGGTTTGCTCTGACCGCTAAGACAACGTGACATATGACTCATAACTCTAATTTGTTCTCTCGTTTTAAACCATCGTATGGGGATAGATGATACGGCTATAGGGATGAATCCCGCACATGACTATATTTTTTTTGTTTCTAATGTAATCCGCGGAGCAAGCGTTATTGCAGAAATTAAAATATTTAAAAGGATTAATTGTTTCATAGAAATAAATAATTTTGGTGCAGTAGTTCATATATGAAAACCATTGCATTAGTCTACTTTTCTATGTAATATATAATTGTGTAATATTATTCAATGTTTTTTTTATTTGCTCAGTCGTGAATACAGTAATTCATACAAATAGTAGCTGTAGTATTGCTTATAGTTCGTAGTATTTTTTTAATAAAGTCAAACCGGCGGTAAATAAATGGGAAAAATAATATTTACTGTCGTCGTGCCGAAGTAGAGATCGCACAAATTGTCAAATTGTCAATTATTATTATTTTTAATTATTGAGTAGAGTTCTCGGAGCGCTTTCCATACAACCTCAGTTTTGTCATATTTTAAATACTAAGTGTCCAAATGTCCTTGAACCTAATATCTATGCTTCTGGTTTGCCGGATTTCCGTAAAATTAAATATTACCAAAAATAATTCGAATAACCGTTTTGTACGGTTTTTTTTAAATTTATAAATGTACTCTCCACAGACTTCAGAGTTCGTGACTTTTTTCAATTAATATTTTTTTTATTTAGTAACAAGACATGAAATAGGAAACATGCAACATTCCAAGGGGGAACAGTGTTAAAAGATTTTTTTTCCGTTTTCACTAGCATCCAGAGCAGACCAGTATACTCTAGCACACGAGTTGACGCATGTGCCAGCCATCGCCTTCCTCAAGCATTTTTGAGGGAAGATGGCGACCCGACACACAACACCGCCGCTAGACAACACCTTTCTGTGAGCATGACCGCTCCGGATACCCGTGCCAACGATTACAATTATAAAAATGACTTGGGACTGCAATAAAATAATATACCTACAAAAAATTCCATATTTTGTTATTCTCCGACGTCACATTTCAACAGGGCCTTACCGCGATATTTTGATCTTAGATCGCCATTTTAAGGTTGTAATCATGGATGGATATTGGTGTCGAAACCATCGCCTTCCTAACGGACCGTCCTATGGCGTCTTATTCGTCATCTGCGTAGTGGGAATTGTTGTTTAGACATTTAGGGATTTAATAAATAATAAAACAAGAATCTGTCAAATCAGAAGCATAGATATTAGGCTCAAAGATATACATACAAAATTTCACCGAGTTTGAAAACTCGGTCTTTAAAATATGATGAAACTACCTGTGTATGGAAAGCGCTGCGTGAACTCTACTCTTGCTTTAGGCGTGAACTAGTTTTTCAAGGCCGTATAAGAATTACATATATATTTTTAGAAGTGGTCAATCTATGGGGATATTTTTAACATATTTATTTTTGAAATGACGCAAGCTCTACGGAACACTCTACAAAATTACAACGAGATTAAAAATTATAGACATGTCCGGGAGTTGAACCCGCGCCTCCCAATTATATAGCCGGGGTATGCTCTAACCGCTAAGCCAACATGACATGACTACAATTTTTCCTTTTTTCTGAAACGTCGTATGGGGTTTGAGCGACATCTATATTCTACAACTTACGTTATACTATGAGTATATGTCGAAAACTGCATGATATGAAACTCGATCTCAAATTATGCTTATATGGCTTTCCTATCAAAACGCAGCATAGCAATTTATAGAGAAGCACCCTGTGCGTACTATTATTTATTCTGCGTCCACCTACACAGCTACAAGTCTACGAGCTTCTTTGTTCAATGCTACGCGTTCGTAGGCTACAAGAATTACGTTGTGCAATGCGCGTTACAGAAATTGTTATTTAAGAACAATGACTAACTGATTTAATAATAAGTATAATAGTCCTACTGAGTAGTGAAGAATCATATAAATGTAGAGTTTACACAAATACAAATAACAAGTTAAAAATAAAGATACAATAAACAATTTCGAAGCGCTCGTAGCGAAGTTTGCTTAGTTGTTCTTAACCGATCAGCTAAGTTAAGCAACGTCCGCCGCGGTTATGACTTGGACTGGTGACTACTTGTCCCATTACTTAGCGCTGCCGTGCATCGGAGGGCAGGTTCGGAGGCGTCGGTCCAGGTTGTTGTCTTAAGATGGCAGGCGTTACAGCATGGTACTACTAAAATGCCCTACGGCATTTTGCTAATGGCCACCTGGATATCTACCACCCTCAAGTAGAAAATCTGTTGCCAAGCACCTAACGATGTGTTCCGGCAGCTGTTCTTGAGAGCAGTAATTTTCGGTTAGCCTGAATAACACCTTCGATCACTTAACATTAGGTGAGATAGTGACCAAAGGTTAGCCTGGGAAATATGGGATAAACAGCTTTGAATTTTTTTTTATATGTAGTGATCGAATTCAAATAATACACAGATTTTCATAGTGAAATGTATATTTAGTTCTTTTATTAAAGAGGTAAATTAAGGTTCGAAATTCCGAAATACTAAACTAGTTATATCAATATTTTAATAAATAGGTATAATACCTCGATAACCGATACCATACTCGAATAGGATTACGATCGATACCGTTACTAGTATTGCGTACGTATTGTATGTAGGTATACGGGTATGTAGAACTGCAAATGTGTATTGATTTAATTTGACACTGAGCTGGCAATAACTTATAATATTGTGTCTCTTGTTGGTATAAGTTCACAAGGTACAAGTTACGTATTTTGAACCATTAGGTGGTTAATTGCTCGTTTAACTTTTAAATTTTTTGGTGTAGTATTTGTCTTTGAGCAGTTAGGATAGTCTATGACGCTGTTGCATATAACAGGTTATTATTTTTCAACACAAACGTGTGATTAAGATTTCAATCCGAAAGCGAGGATCACAACAAGTGTTCTAATACAAACGCAGCATGTACAGCAGCGGTTTTGGAATGTACCAGATATTTTAGATACCTGATATCAAAATCTACTAGTAGTGTTTCATATTTCACAGATATTTTCATACTGTGTTAGTTAGTAGCTTATTGTTATATTTCCTTTTTTTTTCTTTTTCTACATAATTTTTTGTAACTTTATTTTGTTGTTAATAAAAAAAAAAAAATAATACCACTGGTGGCCCTTTGAGCTAAATCTTTCACATTTCAAAAGCCTTCGACAGGGTCTGGCATGAAATTCGTGCTAATAAGCTTCCATCGTATTGCTTACCCGCTGGCCTGTGCTCTTGGATTCCTGACTTCTTGACGGAAAGATCGTTACGAGTTGTCCTTGATGGACCTTCGTGCGATTAATTGGCAATAAATGTCGGGCTACCTCAAGGGTCTGCTCTCTCTGACTGTCTTCTTGCTGCACATAAGTGATCTGCTCAAACCCGGTATCATTGGGTATGCAGATGACAGCACAATAATAGTGTATATATATCCGATGCACGGGCTAGCGATGTACAAATCCAGTATCATAGACAGGCGATGGTCGAGCGAACGCATTTGGCCCTAGGAGCAGTCTGCGAATGCGGTGATGATTAATCAAATTCAATGCTTCCAAGATCCAGGCGTATCTCTTTATAGCTGAACAGTGTATAATTTTTTTCACTCCTGTCCTCCGAAGTGTGCCTGTTCTGATAACCGAACTTGTGCTATAGGTGTAACTCTTACATCGAAACTCAATTTCGGCTCATTCATTGAGTCAATGGCTAAGTTAGCTGCGTAAAAGCTGGATTTTCCTCGGACAGTGCGGTGGTATTTCACATCGGAACAGCTTCTAAACATATAATTTATACTAGTAAAAGACAATGCCTTGTCCGAGCCAAGAAGGCCCGTCCATGGCAGCTCTAGACCGCGCCGCGCTCCCTTTGAATAGTGTTTTGCATATATACATCGAGCAAACAATTAAAAAATATGTAATAATATATTACGGGCACAAAATAATTTTAACAAATGGTCCTCTTGTTTATTCCATCACAAACACATACAAAAAAAATCTCTAAATGTGTATCAGGGCTAACAGAAGTCAACTCTGTTGGCTGTTATCAATTTTCGAATAAAGTCAAAGTCAAAGTCAAAGTCAAAGTCAAAGTCAAAGTCAAAGTCAAAGTCAAAGTCAAAGTCAAAGTCAAAGTCAAAGTCAAAGTCAAAGTCAAAGTCAAAGTCAAAGTCAAAGTCAAAGTCAAAGTCAAAGTCAAAGTCAAAGTCAAAGTCAAAGTCAAAGTCAAAGTCAAAGTCAAAGTCAAAGTCAAAGTCAAATTCAAAGTCAAATTCAAAGTCAAAGTCAAAGTCAAAGTCAAAGTCAAAGTCAAAGTCAAAGTCAAAGTCAAAGTCAAAGTCAAAGTCAAAGTCAAAGTCAAAGTCAAAGTCAAAGTCAAAGTCAAAGTCAAAGTCAAAGTCAAAGTCAAAATCATTTATCAATTTAGGCGTCTACGACGCTCTTATGAAGGTCAATTACAAATTTTAATATTGAAATATACTACATTGTATTGCCACGTTCAGCAAACACAAATTATAGAGCCACTGCGAGAAGAACGGGCAAGAAACTCGGGCCATTCTTTTAAACGTTTTTTAAAAATGTGTTAAGTACATACTATATAATATAATTATTACAATACTTAATTTACATTACGTAGGTGTTAGGCGCTAGCTTGGCAGAGGCGAACCAGTCCAAGCATTTTTGTCGTTTAAGTAATCACAAACTGTGTAGTAAGATTTCTTTATCAAAATATTCTTCACATGCAACTTGATTTTTCTTTCTGTGAGCGTTGTAATATGTTTGGGCAATATATTATAAAACCGCACACAATTTCCTAAGAAGGACCTTTTATTTGTCTTTGCTAATCTAAAACCTGGCACCGCTATTTTATCTTTATTCCTAGTGTTATAATCGTGAGTGTCACTGTTTGATTTAAATTTGCTCAGATTTTTACGAACATACATAATATTTTCAAATATATACAGACTTGGTAAAGTTAAAATATCAATTTCTTTAAAAAGATCTCTCAGGGATTCCCTAGAATCCATTTAATATATGGCTCGAATTGCACGCTTTTGTAAGATAAAGATTGTCTCTATCTCAGCAGCAGCTCCCCACAGCAATATACCATAAGACATAATACTGTGGAAGTACGCGAAATAAACGAGCCTAGCAGTAGCTACGTCTGTTAGCTGTCTTATCTTACGAACTACATAATAATATGCAGCAGAACTAAATCTTCCAGATAGATCATGTATATGTGGATTCCACTGTAAAGTTGATACTGTATAATAACCCTGTATATAACTTATTTAACGTTATTTTTAACTTTTGGAATATATATGTAGCAAAAAGATGACAAAGGTAAGCTCTATTTAATAACTTGAACTAAGAACACACATACTAAAAACCTTAATATCAACAATAATATACACTTTATCAGTATGAAACAGGTATAGTTTTCTATATTTCTGTCACTCACAGGGACTCAACTGTATTGTTTGGAGCACTCTTAGTGTCTATGTGGTTGCCAACCACCACTACAAAAAATTTAAGGCCAACAAGTCCAACAATGAATAAACAGGATTTTTCATTACAAAAGCCATAACCGACAAATTAAATTAAGGCAAATCTGACTATCTCAGATAGCATATGAATAAATGCATCTGAAACTAATATAAGATACGATATCCATCAATACTAGAAATGCAAAAATGTTCTATGAAAGAAGTGCTCTCCACAATTGTAACCCCTGAAGCTTAAGTAAATACGACGGTGGTCGAAAAATTTGCGGCGTGGGAAGAAAAGAAAATGAAATTTAACTCCAAATACATTTACTGATATATCAAATAATTTGGTAAAAAACGTGCGTAATAAACTTTTTCCTAGAAAACTATTTTTCTTTTTCTTGAACAAATTATAATTCAATAGAGCCTTACTTGACGATAGAGCGGGTGGTTTAAGGTTCTGAAGCCACTTGTCAACTTAGCCTTAAAATACTGAAGTAAGTACCTGATTTTACAAATTTCGGCATGAACTATTAAGTGCTGCTAAGGGGTTCCATGATCCGATTCCCACCATAGGCTTGAGCATTTTGCGAATTTGGAAAAATATGAAGGAACTTTCATGGCAATCAATTTCCAGGAGCGTAGCTTTTTCAGCACATTTAAATATCGGTGATTTATTTTTATACCTATTTCTACGCCAAGCAGTAATGTTCACATTCCTGTGTTTTGTTTAAAGGGTATGCCGGTAAAATGTATGCCTATAGGCAAATGTGACATAACATCTTTATGTCTCAGGGTGATGGGCGCAGTGCAGTTTGCCATTTGTGACGAACTGTATCTGTTATAGGCAAAAGTTACCGCTTAACACCAAGTGGGCGAAGTATTAATAATATAGAATAGTAATGATTCATTGCCAACCTTATTAAGCTATTACAATACATTGTCTTAACAATTTTAAATGTCATGCGAAGGTTTCATTAGTGGACACAAGGATTGTATAATAGAACCTGTGTCGCCTGAGCTAGTATTTAAACTGTGTTACAGGCGATAAAGCCCTCCGTTGGTAGGAAACTGATAATTTACTATTAATTTTCTTAATTGTGGTTTTAGGAGGTGATAGCTAATGATTAACATGCATTATGTTAGATATAGTTGAAGGACTGATAGCTCAGTGGCATTGGCTTTAGAATGCCCGGTCCATGGTTCGAATCCCGCCGCGGGCTTGAGATTGATCGCATGGTGGAAGAACATTTTGCAAATGCCCTCCTGGCTTGCGACCACCCTCAAGTAGAAAATTCAAAATGATGATCCGTAGTATCAATTAAACTTTTAGCAAACTCAGAGAAAAAGTTATTAAATAATAAAGTTGATTTTCACTTTTCACTGATGTTTGTGTGCTGAGCACACATGTTTCGGCTTGTGATACGTATCTTCAAACACAGTCCGTAATGGTGATTATTAATATGTGATTAATTACTGTAGTTGGGCGAGACATACTGCCTTGAGCTTTGGTGCGCAAATACTAATCAGTTGAAGTACGACGGGCTCTGCAGCAAGTAAAATAACTGGGTGAACAAAACTAAACCAAAAACTAAAAAAAAAACAACAGTTTGAAGTGTCGGGCGTAGTGTAGTACAAACAGAAACTACTGTTATGGACAGGCGTGATAGACGCTAACCGTCAAGCGGCAACAACACCACGCCTAAAATTTTAACACCGCTTTAGTACACAACTCTTAACTTATTAATTGATTAAACTCAAGTAAGTTTGACACATATCAAAACATTATTTTGAGCCGATTTTACTGACGGTTGTATGACGTCGAGAATGCGTCTCGACCGGCTTCGCGACCTTCAGAGTCGCTTCATCACGGAGTGCCTGCGCTCACGATCGCACCCGCGCATGCAGTGCACGGTCGAGACGCATTCTCAACGTAATACAACCGTAAGTAAAATCGGCTCAAAATAATCATATAATACATAACTCTTACCTTCAGAATCATATTATATTAAAAAATATTATATGACACATACACTCGCAGCACGTTCGCTTGTTTTTTTCTTGCCGCTGATTTAAAGGGCTATTTGCACTTTGATTAGTGTTAAGTAGTTCTGTTTAGTAATTCGTGTTTAGTGGCTGTGTTTAGTAAAACTGTTTAATATGAGTTTTGTCCAATAATGATTAGCTGTTGTGTTAAGTTGATCAGTATAGTTCACGCCACTGACTTCGGACAAGCTATAAATTTAAATTGGACAAACAAACATGGTTAGTTGATTGATATTTTGTAAGAAATATAAAATGCTGTGGTGGTTTTGGAAATATAACAAAGAGTATTAAGGTAATGTAAAATATTTCGGTTTTTTACATTGTAGATATTCGTATTTTAGCACAAAACTATTAGTTATATATTCGCTTCTTGATATAAAAACTAAATAGGTGTTTACTGTATACTTACTACGTTTAAGATATGCTACAATCTATCTGGAACAAAATGCCCATCCAAATGGCAGGCGTCGGGCACACTGAGAGTGAGGATGAAAAAGAACATGCCACACGTGGCTACTCGCAAAAAAACATAACTCTATTAAAGACAACATTATATTGAAAACATACATTGAACAGTCATATAACATAACCCTATGCTTATTTTACCCATAATAGCTACCACGTGCAAAAACGTAGTTAGTACTAGAATGAACTCCAATTCCTTCTTATTTCGTTAATTTTCTAAAAACCTGATCCATTCTTTAACCATCGGCAACACTCGTATCGCATGTCTGAAAAGATAATTGAATTTTTCTAGCTTTTAATTTATCTGAGCGTGGAAATGGATATTGCTTTTGGTGTCGGAAGTCTGCAAGGGTACAAATTCCTTTATCACGTCTAAGTTTGTTTTTTCAAATTGGTACATTTTGAGCTTCCGCACTCAAAAGGCAAAACGAAGCTTTGCCTCTTGGTGCCTAATGAGACAACCCTATTTGTCTGAGCATCCGCATTGCACGGTTCTCCAGCGCGTAAATGGTTTAAGATATGTATTGAAATGCATACATTTTGTGTTGACTTGGAACCAAATATTGGATTAAGCCCTTTCGTTTTATTATTTTTAGAGGATCTCAAATATATTAGATGCTTGTTTTCTTATCAACCTAGCATGTGCGGTGATGTCAACTAGAAATCATTTAGTACCCCGTCAAAATTGACAATTATAGACAAATAATGATATATGGTCCATTAAAATTATTAACTAGTTAGAAATCTGAAACTTTGATAGGAGGTGTTCACATCTTTTATGTTGACTGTTTAGGAGTAAAAGAGTGACAGCGATGGTAAAATATCGATCAGTTTGGATGATAAACCAAAGAAAGCTTAGTAATGCAAAACTAGTAACTTATATTATAGTAACTAGTATTTATATATATATATATATATATATATATGTATATATATGTATATATATATATATACATATATATACCCATATATATATATATATATATATGTATATATATGGGTATAACTAAAATATATATATATAATAAATTAGTATTTATATACTTTTCTTACTGCTATTTAACACATGTCAGCGCCTATATTATGTGGGTATTTATTAAACTGTGATCAGAACCAACAAATATATTTTCTTTTGTGAGTTATTGCGATGCAGGACTCCAATAAAACAAGGCGCGACCTGCTTGCGTACCGGTTATTTCCCTCTTAGGATATTTAATAAACTAAGTTCGTGGAAAACTCAAGAGTCGGATATTGAAAAGTGTTCTAGATTGATTTCTAGAACGCTGGTGTATAATATACCTCTCACGATTTATATTAAATTATGGTCACCTTTATTTTTTTCCGTACTTATAATCATTTTTTTTATTTTTTTTTTTTATTTTTTTTTTTTTATTGCCTTTAAGTAGGCAGACAGGCAGGCAGCCCACCTGATGGGAAGTGGTTACCGTCGCCTATGGACGTTTGCAACACCAGGGGTGTTACCAACGCGCTGCCGACCTTTGAGAAATTTGATGACCCCCTTTTTAAACAACCCCATATCGTAGCGCAGTGGGAAAACCTCGGCGGGAAGCTCCCTCCAAATCCTTAAAGTACGCGGTATGAAAGTTCTACCGAACCGTTGCGTAGTAGAGTGCAGTGTCTCGAGGTAGTGAGGGTGAACATCCCGCCGATGGCGAGCGGTGCGGTGATAGAATTCTGGAGTTGGCATCAGATCGAACAGTTCCTCAGAACATTCCCCATTGTACAGACGGTAGAAAACGCAGAGAGATGCAAAATCTTTACGGAGATTAAGCGATTCTACACCATCTGTCAGTATGGGATCATCGACAATACGAACGGCGCGACGTTGTATAGAGTCAAGTGGGTCAATCTGGTAAGCAGGAGCTCCAGCCCATAGATGTGAGCAGTACTCCATATGCGGTCTGACTTGCGCCTTGTAAAGCGCAAGACGCTGCCGCGGGGTGAAGTACAGCTTGGACCGGTTTAGCACACCAAGCTTTTTTGAGGCAATTTTAGCTTTGCTCTCCAGATGACCCCGAAACTGCACATCATTCGTTATGTCGACTCCAAGGATCCCAATACTGTTAGAGATGGACAGGGGTGTTCCTTGGAACTGCACCGCAGGGACGAATGGGGTTTTTTTCGCAGAGAACGCACAGACCTGTGTCTTCGTGGGGTTAAAATGGACAAGATTTTGTCGTCCCCATTCAGAGACTTGCTCCAGGGAGTTCTCTACTTCAGACACAAGTCTTACCCGATTCTCTTCTACTAGCGGCCGGGGGATATTTGCACGACCAGTATATCTGGCGTCTCCATTGCTGTCATCCGCATAGCAGTGAATATTCTTAATAGACAATAGGTCATTGATATGCAGAATGAACAATGTCGGCGACAGCACGCAGCCTTGTGGCACACCAGCATTGATTGGCTTCGTGGTTGAGCAGCAACCGTCGATGACGACTTTAATGCTGCGCCCACTAAGAAAGCTGGATAGCCAGGTGCAAAGCCC
The DNA here is from genome assembly GCA_963854805.1 of Plagodis dolabraria. Taxonomy (NCBI): domain Eukaryota; kingdom Metazoa; phylum Arthropoda; class Insecta; order Lepidoptera; family Geometridae; genus Plagodis; species Plagodis dolabraria. The sequence goes on from OY978440.1 coordinate 5,719,980, forward strand.
CACGGAAATCCCGTATGAAGTAAGCTTCGATAGAAGCGCCCGATGCCAGACCCGATCGAATGCCTTAGCGACATCAAGGCTAACAGCCAAGGCTTCACCCTTGCTTTCAATGGCTTCAGCCCAACGGTGGGTAAGGTATACCAGGAGATCTCCAGCTGAACGACCGTGGCGAAAACCATATTGCCGGTCACTGAGTAGCTGAGATTTCTCAAGGTAGCCCAGAAGTTGCTCGTTGATTATTCGCTCCATCACCTTTGAAAGCAAGGATGTTATCGCTATAGGCCTATAGTTGGTGGGGTCTGTCTTATCACCTTTTTTGGGGATAGGGTGGATATGGGCTACTTTCCATGAAGACGGGACATAGCCAGAAGTGTAAGAGAGGTTGAAGAGACGGGTCAGAACTGGAGTCAGTTCAGGAGCACATGTCTTTAGCACTATTGCAGGTATACCATCTGGCCCAGACGACTTCTTGACATCGAGGGAGCAGAGAGCTTTACGAACCGCTTTCTGTGTGAAACGGACCTCTTTCATAAAGCTCCCACACCACGGAATAGTAGGTGGGGTAGCTCCTCCGTCGTCAAGTGTCGAATTTGATGCAAAGATACTGCCCAAAAGTTCGGCTTTGTCCTTTGCAGTGTGGGCCAGTAGGTCGTCAGTTGCGCGCAATGATGGAAAAGACGACCGACAAAAGTTGCCCTCGACAGCTTTGGCGAGCGACCAGAATGCCCGCGTTCCCGAAGGAAAGCTCGCAAGCCGCTCGCCGATTCTGCGGATATGCTCAAACTTTGCCCTTGCAAGCCTTTTTTGGAGGGACCAGGAGGCAGCGTTGTAACTTCTTTTCAAATCGGCAGTTTTAGGATCCCGACAGTGTTTAGCTGCCTTCCATGACTCATAGGCTACCTGTTTTTGGCCAACAGCCTCCGCAGACATCTTATTGAACCATGGTTGGCTCGAGCCGCCGATCGGGATTACAGAGTGTGGAATGTAACATTCCATACCTTGCAAAACCACATCGGAAACCAAATTTGCACAGCTGTCGGTATCGTCCGAGGAGAAACAAATCTGCCCCCAAGGATAGGAAGCGTAAAATTCACGCAGTCCGTCCCAGTCTGCTGACCGATATCGCCAAACCTTCCTTTTTCCGTTGGGACCAGCCGGTTTGGTAATAGCAAGGGGCACTTCAGATGATACCAGACAATGGTCAGAGTTACCAAGAGGGGCCTTGACCGAGACCTGGTAATTCTCTGGGTGTGTAGTCAACAGAAGGTCTAGCAAGGAGGGCTCATGGTCTTCAATGTCAGGTATTCTGGTAATCCCAGTGACCAATTGCGTGAAGCCATAAGCAAGAGCAAAATTACGGGCAGTAGTTCCGTGAATATCTGTCCTAGGAGAACCCAGCCATTCGGTATGGTGGGCATTAAAATCTCCAAGGATGATAATTTCCGCGGAAGGATACTGCTCAACAACTTTGTCGGTTGCGTTTTGGACATGCCCAAAGAAATGAGTGTTTCCAGTTCCGTCGCACTCTCTGTCATGGGACCTGTACAGACACGAGTAGACTCTGGTGGATCCTCCAAAGTCAACTCGTACCCATAGTGTGGAAGTGTCCCGATTTTCAAGGCCGTGTAGACGGCGGCAGCAAACATCCTCCCGGGCGTACAGACATACCCCGGCTTTTGAAAGAAACTTATGTTCTAGATTGTAGCCTCGGTACTTTAGGTATGATGTATCACCCGGAATTGAAATTTGCGTCTCCGTTAAAAACAATAAGGCCGGCTTCGTCGTCTCTAGATGGTGATGGACTGCGTTTAGGTTAGCATGAAGTCCCCTAATGTTGCAGAAGTCCACTTTAAATGTGGAAGAGGGGTCCGCTGAAAAACGCTTTTTCTTATTGCTTCGGCTCATATTTTTATAATTTAAAAAGGGAGTCAGGAAGTGCTACAGAGTCAGCGAAACGGAGAAAAAGTGGAAGGTGCATTAGTCACACATATCTGCAGGTTATGTGAGGAGCTAGTGCGGGGCACGGAAGGGCCCCCGGTCCTCCCCGGAAAGCACTGCCGGGTCCACGTCCGGTCACCAACCGGCACGACAATGCTTCCCGAGATTATACTCCAGTTGGCGGGACAGCCTCCCATTGGTCGGTTAGTCCGGGTTCGGGTCCCCTACTGACTGGCGGGCGGCCAGCGGTCAGCCGTTTCACCGGGTCTCCCTGACCCCCGCCCTACCTCATCACGCCTACCAGTATGGTGTGAGCTTAACACCAATCCTGTTCTGAATTTCGCTGGCACTGTGGCACTTCGGGAAGGGGGATATTACTCGCTACAGTGTCATTCATACCTAAACACAGTGTAATACTGCTTTGAGGCTGAATACATGACACTACGGTGGTACCCACCGAGACGGTCTCATGCATAAGAGACCTACCACCTAGTTGCTGCCTGATTTGCACCACCCAGGGACCACGTGTAGGGAATCAAATTTAAGGGTACTCTCCTACGGACGTGGGCAGCTCAGCCCCCAAATTTATACCTGTTTTGTTGGTTATAATTATTTATTTACTAGCTTTCTGGGCACGGCTCCGCCCGCGTGTATGTCAGTTATCGCGCGAAAACATGAATCTCTTTTTGTGCAGTTAGATAAAAACTTTTTTTTTTTTCGGGTCTCAAACTATTTCGATACCAAATTTCATTCAAATCGGTTCAGTAGTTCTGGCGTGAAAGCGTAACAAACAGACAGACATAGTTACTTTCGCATTTATAATATTAAGTACTGAAGTACTTATATATATACTCTTAATGTACCCAAATATTTCTTTTAATATTTGAAATTTTCCTGTCGGTTTATCTTGAATAAGTTCATGATTTCAAGCATCATGGCTTGCTAAGCAAGTATCTTTTGTGTAAATTAGAACTACAGTACAAAATTCTTAATTCATTTCACGTGTCTCGAGGACTGAGTGGTTAAAATGCGGCCGAGTTGCTTATAGCGTGGGATTAATAAACTTTTCATTACTAAATGTATAATGATTCATTAGTATATGTTAGGATAGACTGGTTAAGAACTGATCTTGTAAGCGGACAATGATGACTATGACCACGGCGATAACGAAGGAGTAGTTAACGTTGACGACGAAGGCGATGCCGACAGTGGAGAGATAAAAGTGGCAATGATTAATGGCGATGGCAACGGCAACGACGAAGACGGCGACGACGACGACTACGACAATGATGAAGAGGATGCTGACGGCGATAATGACGATGAAGACGGCAGTGACGACGAAGACAGCAGCGCCGACGATGAAGACGGTGTCGATGACGGTGACAACGATGATGACAACGGTGACGACGGCGATGTCGACGATGACAACGGGGACGACGTCCACGACGATGATGCCGACGTCGACGAAGGCGATGACCATGACGATGAGGACGACGGGGATGACGGTGACGACTAAGGAGACGTTAACGATGACAGCGAAGACGTTAACGATGACGACAACGTAGACGCAAACAATAGTGACGGTTTTTGTCATTCACTAAAACGTAGGTAGCTGTATGCATAATATTGTCATCATCACATCAACCGGAATGCCCACCGTTAATCAAGGTCTCCCCCATTGAGAGGATGTACCAGTAAGTTGCCAGTTCTTTAGAAGGCGCTGCATCCCGCCTTCCGGTATTAAAGTCAAAATCATTTAATCAATTTGTCATTATGCCAAAACACAAAATAAACACTGTCATCTTGTTCTGATAAAACACTTTCTTCACCTTTTTTTGAAGCCAATGCAGCACTAAAAAATAGTATGACCTTTCTAGTCAACGTACGTGTGGGTCGGATAACCTAAAGCGGTTTATATTTGTTAAAAATGCGTTATCGAGATTCACTGAAATGCTTTGATTTTTCAATGCAATTCGACCCAAAAAGATTCAATAGTTTATCTTAACAATATGTTCCTACATTACACACACGTATTTCATTTGATCCGCTAACACTCAAAACCGAAACAACCTTTTCATCCTTACTAGGGTTGTCACTTTTTTTAAGGCGAATAAAGTTTAAATTTATTAATTTTGATAGAACTAAAATAAAGTACACAATACATACAAATTTTTTTTTCACGATTTGTTCCTAAAATATATTTTTTGTTGCAATTTGCATCATTTAACAAATATTTATCTGTTTTAAAGGCACTAACAGCCTTTCATTATTATTTTAGCATACTTATTATTTATCATTAACTTTTTACTGTTAATACATTATTGATGTCGTAGATTATAAAGTACGTGAAAAAGACTTCATGAAAAGTGGAGATTATTCTATTTTGGAGTGCAGCTGGTAACCCTTATCCTGACACAACCGGAAGCTCTGCATGCAATAGTATTGTTACAGAATTCTCCACGGTACTAAAATCAAAACAACGTTCAGATATAATGATACCCCATATCGATATATATGCCGCCTTTGAAACATCACACCCCCGCATCTGCAGATGTATGGAGCTATAGCTCAACACGAGTTTATGTACCTACTGTGCAGCGAGTACTGAGGCTTTCGGTGAAAAGCGGCTCACAGTGTAAATGCATTATAGAGGCATGTGACCGACGACGACCAGACGGTTTAAAATCTTATAACGGTTTGGTGCTCTATTGACACTTGCATTTCTTGTTGTTATCATTATGTTGCCAATCAATATTTAGTCCATCAATTACGGTGTTTTCGTAGCCCTTTCCATACCAACGTTCCTTCGTCATATTTTAAATACAGTGTTCAGACTCTGTGAAATTGTGCATGCATATACGTAAGCCTTAATATATTTGCTTCTGGTTTGTCAGTTTTCTGTAAAATTAATTATTTTCATAAATATTCGAAAAATTCGTTCAGTAAGGGAATTTTTATTTTGCAATAAATTGTTAATCGAAAAACTGGCAAACCAGAAGCATAGATATTCATCATCATCATAGTCATTATCAGCCGGAAGACGTCTACTGCTGAACAAATGCCTCCCCCATAGAACGCCACAAAGAACGGTCATTAGCCATTGGTAGCCATTGGCTACCCGCGACTTTCACGATGTCGTCAGTCCACCTAGTGGAGGGCCTACCAATAGACCAATACATATTAGGCTCAGAAAGTATGCATGTACAAATTCAAAGAGTTTGAACACTTCCTATTTAAAATACCTACTATTCACACAAAAAGTTATAAAAAAGGGTCGCCTTTGTTCTCAGGCAACTACAAACAACCACAGTATAAGTAGTAGTTAATTTCGTGGTATTTCATACATAAGTTGTTTACGTTAGAAGGTTGATTTATGGCCCCTTATTGTTTTTCTATCTAGACTACTAGTGAACATTGTGGAAACTTTTGAGTATAAATAGGGCCGGGTCCGGGCCGACAAGTCATCAGAGGTTATACAGTTAGACACCGAGCTCACCGGCGAGCTCAAAGCAAAAATAAAGTCCCGATCTCTCCAAATAGTCACAGAGATTTATTCAGTAGGACCCAATTATGCAACACTGCAGTTGCATAGGGGCAATTAGTTCCAATTCCCCCAATGTCTCCCGGCAGCGAGACAAGCCGAGGTCCGAACCACAGTGGTGCCCTTGAGCTCGCTGTCAACCCCTCCTATAGTAGCGGCACGTTTTCGAGACGGAGGTAGAAGGTGCTTTTCGCCTTCTACGCCCAAAATCCAGTGGAGCTGAACGACTGAACAGTCGGTAGCCAGCATCTATGTCCTCCCTAAATTACAATTACAAATTACGCCGACCAGTCATTCTTACTTTGAGTTCGAAACAAGCTACAGAGCGATTATCTTTAGACCAAGTGCTCCAAGCGCGAACAGTGAAGTTTGTGAAAAGTGTTCTGTGAAGTGCAAACAGCTCAGTGTTATAGTGTTGTTCAAAGTGACTGTAGAACTGTTGAATAAAGTTGTCAGTGTGTCAAAATCGTATTGTATTATTTATCCCGAACCCCCAGCTCGTAATAAAGAGGAAAGATTTGATTGTTTGTTTGCTTGCATTGAATTGGCTCTGAAACTACTGGACCGATACAAAAATTCTTTCACCATTAGAGTATTACACTATCCCTGATGAACATAGGCTATAGAAGATTTTCAATAAGTTAGAGATCTGTATGAATTCTTCAATAATGTAACCCAAAGTCCGAAAAAAAATACCAAATAAAATTGTTATATCGCGTACGCTGAGGAAACTATTGTAAATAGAGCAAAGCGATATATTAAAATTTTATAGAAAATATCAATATCTATAAATAATGAGCAATGTTATAAGTCTAACTATAGCAGTTACGTCACAGTAACTACTTTTCTATGTTTTAATATTATTAATTTTGCAATAACGCCTGCTAAGCGAATTACATTACAAAATTACAAATTTACGAGAGAAAAAATTATAGTCATGTGCGGGATTCGAACCCGCGTCCATCCACCCCTTTAGCCGGGGTATGCTCTAACCAATTGACCTAACATGACTGTTCTGTCTAAATTTGTAATTTTGTACTTTTCTGTGTTTAAATATATAATTTTTGAATTTACCCGTGGGAAGCCGGGGTGGACCGCTAGTTATTAATATAATATCTTGACTCGAGTAACGATCTCGGATACATTGTCTTGGCATAACCATTAACAAAAGTTTTTTTTATTTCACATAACCAAATCGTTCTAAGGTTTTATATCATGTGATGTAAGTTAAATTTATGTAAATAAGAGTTATACCCCTGAAAACAAGGCATATTTCCATTTTCCCTATTATAATTTGGTACCTACCACCGAACGCTACACTGGTACAACTACTTGTTATTTTGGGCAAATTGCTATTGATTGATCTGTCGCTATTAGAGCGACCGAAAGTAGTTTCTAATGACTGCTGGAGATTAACCGTTTCTCTTATTGTACAATTGTTCTATAGAAACGACAAATTCTGATTGAGTCTATTATTTCTAGTGACCAGTCATGCAAGTTAAGGGTCTTTTTCCTCATTGGCGATCACCCATTCATAACCCAAGTCATGATCGTAGCAGCCCCACGAGTGCGTCTAAGATGGCCATAGCAATTTTTAGAAGCAATCATAGCCGAGCGGTTACATCTGTGGACTGCGGTGCTGCAGGTGCATGGTTCGATCCCTTTCAGCTTCATTGCATGGTGGAAGGGCATTTTGCAAATGTCCGCCTGGCTAGCTACCACGCTTAAGTGGAAAATCTGTCGCCAAGCACCTACCAGTGTGTTCCGGCAGCAGCCCTTGAGAGCCAGTGAAATTACAGGCGCGTAAGACTTAATAATTGTTTGTCTCAGGATGAAGGGCGCAGTGCAGTTCGTCACTTGACGAAATGCATCTGTTATTAGACATGCATCTGTTATTGCATCTGTTATTAGAACATTCAAGAGGCCCCCAGGCCTCTTGAATGTTCTGTCAGAATCACATAAAAAAAAGAATAAAAATTACTGTATTTGTGTTTGCTTTGTTGATCGAGACTCAGGTGTTGTGGTGGAGTGCTACAACGTACTTATTTGTATTTGGACCAAAATTTTTTGTGGCTATACGTAACTTTATTTTAAGTATAGCTTATAACTTAGGCTACGCCGTCCGACACCCCACCTTCATTTTAAAGGGATACATACAAAAAAAAACGCCTTTTGTTTAATTTTGCCAAGCTTGGGGATTATGGCTTCTTCTAATGTGGGAGGCATTGGTTCAATTGTGGACGTTTTGGTTGTTGATGTTGAAACTTTAACGAAATGACGCGATTATGTATCTTAATCATTATTATGTGTGGGAAAGACGAAATAATCATAAACAGCAATAAAAATTAATAGTGGAATATTAAAAAGATTTTCTTCATTCGCTATTAACGTTATTTGTTTTCGTTTGATCGTAAAAACGGTAATACAAGCAAGATTCAAACGTACTCGTAGAACCTACTAGTTAGTGATAAACTCGAACTAACGAAGTACTACTGAAATTGAACAAAGTTATATTAACTCGTATCAAATTCTCCAATCTTCTCGTCAGTAATAATTGTTTATTTCCGAAGCGTTTCGAATTCAAATGCACTCAATAAACTGCGGAAAATCAGAGTTACATTTCAAAGTTTATAAGAGCGGGCGTATTGAAGCGTAAACCTAATTTAATATCTAAAGCCCTCTGTTCAGAATATCGTTTGATTTGCTGCAGGATTTTCTGATTTGATTTAACCTATCCACAAAATTCATAAATATAACTGAATACTGTACACAAAAGTAGATATTTTGATTTCTTTGTTAATGGAGATATGTAAAGTTAAATATATTTCATCCTGATAATGTTACGTTTACTGTCACTATCATTGTCACTGAGACTGCTACTGTCACTGTCACAGTATCCAGGCATTCCACATGTGGATTGCCTACTGCTAAACACAGCCTCTCCATCAAGGAAAGCTCTGATAACCAACACGCCTGCCGAGCGTGGGGATATGTTTTTATTTATGCCTGATAGGTTAGCCTTTGACCACTATCACCCCTGATGGTAAGTGATGATGTGGTCGAAGATGTTGTTCAGGGGTAGTATGTAGTATGTAGTATGTAGTATGTAGTATGTAGTATGTAGTATGTAGTATGTAGTATGTAGTATGTAGTATGTAGTATGTAGTATGTAGTATGTAGTATGTAGTATGTAGTATGTATTATGTAGTATGTAGTATGTAGTATGTAGTATGTAGTATGTAGTATGTAGTATGTAGTATGTAGTATGTAGTATGTAGTATGTAGTATGTAGTATGTAGTATGTAGTATGTAGTATGTAGTATGTAGTATGTAGTATGTAGTATGTAGTATGTAGTATGTAGTATGTAGTATGTAGTATGTAGTATGTAGTATGTAGTATGTAGTATGTAGTATGTAGTATGTAGTATGTAGTACGTAGTATGTAGTATGTAGTGGGGTATGTCAGTTAAAGTGGCAGAGTTATTTTGCATTATTGCACCATATTTAATAGAGATAATCAGATTTTATCTCTAGGGTAATGAATAGATTCAGGCGTTAAATTGCGGAAATCCATATCTAATAATAACAAATACTTTTAAAAGTTTCTATAAAAACAATAAATAATATTTAAATAAAACACTTTAAAAAGCAAAAACTTAGTCTCGATCGTGCGCTCGGTGAGTCAAGACCTCCTGAAGATGCTTCGTTAAGAAGCGAAACTAGTCGGATATTCTCCGGTTAGGCTGCGTGATGTATGTGACGTCACGTAGATAACAAGAAAATTAGACGGAACTAGATATAAAAGGTTATGCTTTTTTAAGTGTTTTATTTAAATATTATTTAAGGTTTTTTAAGATACTTTTAAAAGTATTTGTTATTATTTTATCTCTAAATATAATGTACCAACTATATACATGGTTATTGGTAAAATGGTAACAACCTCTTAGGGTTGACTTTTGCTAGTCCTAACAAATAATTTGATATACTATTTTTTTTTTGTTTATTATTTTCATAATGCCGCGGCATCACTGGACCAAGCCCTGCCCCCTTTGAATAGAGCTTTGAATACTTACATCGAGCAAAGTTATAAAAAATATGAAATAATACACTACAGGCACAAAGTGTATATCCTGAATACATCAGGTGGTCCTTGTACGTATTCAGTCAACAAACCATTTAAAAATAAATAAAAAATATATATAAAAAAAATTTTTAAACAAAAAAAACATCTCAAAATGTTTGCTAGCAGAATCAACCCTAAGAGGTTGTTAGCATTTCTCCAATAACCTTGTAAAGGTAATATACTAACTGAAAGATTTTTACATTTTTAAAAGCTGCCTGTCTCGTTTACTCGCTTGTTAAATGGGGTCTCTCCATCCTACGTCTTCAGTCTGACAATTTCCAATGAATACTTAACCCTAATAGAACTTGTTATACGTTCACAAATGCCACTGCAGCTCGATTTTTCTGAAAGGGATTCCGTGAACTCTTTGTCAATTATTGTAAGCATATTGTAGATTGCTTATGACCAAATTATTTTCTAGTCAAAAAGTAATATTAAGGGATTTTTTACTGATACAACAGTATACAAGAAACCTTTATTCTAACGCATATAAAATGAAAGCTTGTGAGAATTTTTCATGTGATAGGCAAACTTACACTGCAATTTATTTATGTCATATAGATATAATAATACCATTGTTTCATGTATTAGGCGAAAATAAGCATCTAGTTAAAAAGACATACATTATTCACACATAAATATCTTAAGTTAGCATATACCCTCTTTTTATATTGATATTTCCGACAGCTAGCTAAGAAACTGTAATAATTGATTCAAAATTATAAAATAGGTTAGCCTTTGACCACTATCTCACCTGATGTTAAGTGATGATTTGGTCGAACGTGATGTGCAGACTAACCTAGAGAATTACTGGCTCTCAAGGACAGCTGCCGCAACACACCGTAAGGTGCTTGGCGACAGATTTTCTACTTGAGGGTGGTAGCTAGTCAGGCGGGCATTCGCAAAATGCCCTACCACCATGCTATAACGAGTGCCATCCGAAGACAACAACCGGGACCGACGGCTAAACGTGCCCTAGGAAGCACAAAAGCGCTCAGTAGTAATGTCACCAGCGGTCACCCATCCAACTCATGACCGAGGCTGACGTTGCTTAGCTTTGCTGTTGTAGGCGGTAGGCGCTGGCTCGCGTTACCTTAAGTTTATTCTAGTTTGAGAGTAAATGATCTCCCAAGAATTATAAACATTGTTAAAGTCACATCTAATTATAAAATATTTTTTTTCATCTGTTTTTACAATAAGGACTTTTGAGAATGCCCGCCATCAAAGAAGTAAAAATCTGTCGCCTAGTATCGAACGGTATATTCCAGTGGCTGTATGCAGGCAATAGGACAAGGGCCTTCGGTCACTATTTCCAACTACATTGGCACACATCATCAGAGGAAATTTTGGTTGACCGCTAGAAAACAGGCATTTCAAAATTAAGGAAAACCCTTTCAATTTTTTTAGATAGAGTTCCCAGGTATATTTTATCCCGGTCAATTATATTGTATACATAACTACGTCTTGATATTTCTTTTAGTTAGGTAGAATATACTTCTGATCTACTCGTAGTGCTATCCAGTCAAATACTCTGGGTTTTTGATCTGTGCATCCAGTCTATCAAATTCAGATAAGCAATTTTCATTAAAACTCAATTATCTGAAAAAAAAAAAAGGATTTACCTGAATGACGTCATTATTATAACCATTGTTTTCGGTGATTGATATAGTCTATCCAGTATGCTGCATGTATCTACAAAGGGAGTAATTCTTCGTTTTAAATGCATCACTTGCTATAAAGAGAAAATACTGAGAGATTAAAACCTAAATTTAACACTGAAACATTATATGAAATAACTTGAGGAAGTTGGCACCACGAAACTGTGAGCTAGAAAGTTTGTTCCATTTTATTAGTAACAGGTAACAGTTGTATAGAGATATGTTATATGAAAAGCGAATGAAAGAAGTTTCAAATTTTCAGGTTTAATCATAGACTGTGCATTGCAACTCGCACTGTTGAGCGCCGCCGGATTCCGATGAAATAGTTACTAAAATAGTTGTCGATTGAACTATTCAACATTTAAAAAATCCAATTTAAATGTATTAAATATGCAGTGTTGGGAATAGAGCTACATTATATTTGGTAATTTATTTTTCGAGGACTCAAACAAATTTTCACAAATTCTTTTAACAATTATCTGAGAATGAAACAATTCATTACATGTAGTTCGATGCTGCAGTTTTGAACTGAAAGGTTTTTCAGTCCTTTTTTAAGCACACACCTGGTGTAACCGGTGCGTGTGTGAGGTTCAACTGGTGTATTTCTTTAATGGTAGTTTAGCATTATTTTACAAATAGCATTAGGTATTAGCCTACAATCAGCAGAGAGCATATTGAAAATTCGGCTGGCTGGACCCCCTTAAAATGTTATATAACTATTTTCACAAAACAGTTCATTGCAAATAAGATCGGTACTTATCATAAACAGTATATTCGAATATGCTCTGCGAGTTACCACATTTTTTTAGAGGCCGAGCCAGCGTAACTCTCCTTATTTATTTTGTGGTTTGGCAACCAGCTACCTACCTATCAATCAAAGTCTGCTAATAGAGGAAAAAAATATTTAGATAAAATTACATATCTAAGAGTAAAAAAAAATATGCGACATGTTCTCTAATAATAGTATCGTAAACCAATGAATACGGAGATAAAACTTAATTTTTTTATGAAATGTTTCTTCCCATAGCGGCTGGACTTTAAATTGCTGTGCGTTGTACTTTTCAAAGTTGTCTGAATATTTTTAAATAAAATTTCCAAAATCTTCCCTTATCTTGAAGTATAAGGGGAAATTTAAGAGCGATATTAATCTGAATTAATAAAATAACTATCGGAAAGGGTGATAAAAATATCATCATTTATTTTGGCTTTTTTCCTGGATAGATTTTTCTATTAGAAAATATCCAGCAAGTGGAATAAAATATCAAGACAGTCCAAGGCGCCGTGTGTTTCTTACAGAAAAGGTAAATTTTCTTGAAAAAATTTGATATTTTTTCAATTAAATTCCTGATTAAATTGGTTATAATTCAGTCAATCATTTATTTATTTTTAGAATTAAAATTCCATAGGTTTGCATTCTTTGAGTACTGTTAGATGTCAATGTACAAAGAAGTGTAGATTAAGAGTATCATCTGTTCTTGGCAATTGTATTCAACTAAGTAAACACACACCTAGATAGTTAGCTAAGAAAATGGAGCATACCTGATTTAATTTCATTTGTACACCATGTACGATTGTTGCACCATGATGTACACATAACTTCATTTTATAACTCCACGATATCAGTGACATGCTAGGTATAAATAACAACATCGGAGAACTTAAGAACCCAATAGAAATATATTTTTATAGGAAAATATTTTGCAATAATTAGCTCTATTACACTTTTAATTGATATATTACAGCAACAATTTGAATTTCGTTGAATAAATAATATTCAAAATGTACGATATAAATGATGATGAATATAAATAATGTTCAAAATATACGATTAAATAAAGCCTTAAAAATAGACTCAAGAGGACTAATCAGTTTAATATTACATATATATAAGGCTTGACCCGTATCGATCACGACCCATTCGCGTAATGATCGGGTTAAGACGATTCGATCACTCGGATCGTAGGTTTTTTGTAAGACTTAATGATTTATGCTCTCAAGGACTGCCACCGGAACACACTGTTAGGTGCTTGGCGACAGATTTATTACTTGAGGATGGTAGCTAGTCGCTAGTAGTCGAGCATTCGCAAAATGCCTTTCCACCATGCGGTGAAGCTCAAGCCGCCAGTGGGGTTCGAACCATGGACCGCAGTCCGTAGCTATATGCTCGGCCAACATTGCTTCTTTACAATGACGTAATCACGAGACATTATACAAATACGCTATTAAAATTCGTAACTGGCAAATAAAAACTAATGCCATATATATATATCTGAAATATACCATATAGTTATTAATTTTTTTGTAACATGGCAGAGAGTATGACTCTGAGCTACTTCTTAACATAAACAAAGTTTCTCGCACTCATTTCTCGATCGTGCGCTCGTAGAGTCAAGACCTCCTGAGGATGCTTCGTGTAGAATTGAAACGCGTCGAAAATTCTTGCAGTTTGGCTGCGTGGTGATTGTTGCGTCACGTCGTCGGCTTGACAAAAAAATTTGGCGGCATTGTCACTAGATATATTTTAATATTTATAAGTGTTTTATTAAAATATTAACTTAAAATATTTTAAAAGTATTTGTTATTATTCAATATGGATTTCCGCAAAGTAACGCCTGAATCTATTCATTATTTTTCTCAATTATTTCAGTTTGTCAGTTGACACAAAACACTCCATGTATTGTGGAATCCCACAATTCTTTAGATTGTATGCGAAAATTTACGTAAGTTGTTTATAAAATAAGATGTTGTTTTTAAAATGTTAAATTATTTCTGCAAATTTAAAATGCACTGCGGTAATTCAACGGAATGAGAATCGTGTCCCGCAATTAAGGTAGGACGAGTAGAAAAAGGTAAAAGTGTCATAATCACACTGAATCCTATGATTCTAACAGACTTTCCGTTCTAATTTAAAATACTGCATTTTCGTGTCAAATATATTTTGTGGTAATCTCGAAGTGCAAGGAAAAACATTTCAGTTTGTGCTTGGAAATAGTATGCTTTTCTCATGATCAGTAACATAAATCATTTTCGCAAGTTTACAAAGCTTGAAAGCTTTACGTTTTACCCCAAAAATTTAATATTGAACATTGCATAAACTAAAATCCTGAAATAATTATTTACTTTGTAATAAATTGAGATACTGCAAAGTTTTTCTCACTCTCCAATTTAGTATTATCAGAAAAAAACAAATGAGTTGTGTTGTTATTTTCTTTTACGTATCATGCAGAGAATAATTGTAACTTTTAGGCTAGGGCTAGATGATTGATATGAATAATATTATCTGGTGATAAGCATTGATTTCTTTAGCATCACTTTGCTGGCGCGCCTTGCTTCTATACGATCCGTCTACTAGGTTTAAATTTTCAGTAAAAATGAGTTTGTTATCATATTTGCTCTGCCGAACCACCTAATTAGAAATTTAAAAGTGGTGATCGATTCATTGTGTTTCTTTTTGTTTTATTATCAAATAAACATTTATAAAGTAAACATAAAAGACTTGTGGAATAAAAAACTTAACAATCATAACAAAAACTGTTTTAGTCGGTGTGCATTACAAAAGGGATCGAAAATAATAATCTGTATAAGTCTGTTTTATATTATTAGAAAACTGTTGTTGTATTATGATTGCTGTTTTATTAGAAAAGTATTGCCATTTTTTTTACTTAAATTTACAGGGTTATTGGAAAAATGTTAACAACTTCTTAGGGTTGACTTCTGATAGTCCTAACAAACATGTTGAGATAATTTTTTTTAGTTTAAAAAATTATATTTAATTTTTAATATATATTTTTTTGTGTTTTAATGCCTACTCCGAGCCAAGAGCGCCGAAATTTTTCGTAGTAACTTTTGAAAACCACTTACTGCACCAAGATGGACCTGTAATTCAAAGCATCATCAACTCTGTTGAAGAAAGTACCACCACGTTCCTTTTCATGGAGATGTACTGAAAAATAAAAAATATAACAGCCAAGTGCGAGTCGGACTCGCGTACGAAGGGTACCGTACCATTAGCTTTACAACATTAGACTTCATATTTCAATCTTTTTTTGTTTAAACGTGTGCGAATCCGACTCGCTCTTGGCTAACTTTTTGTATTTGTTGTTATAGCGGCAACAGAAATACATTGTCTGTGAAAATTATAACTGTCTATATATATATTTAAGTATGCAACTAGTTTACTAATCTCACTTAGTTTACACTCTACCCTGCTGTTAATCAAATTGATTTTTCTGCCTACGGTTGCCTGGGAGAGATTGCTGCCAAGCAATAAGGCCGAAGATTGTACTATCTTTTTTATCTTCAGATGAACAATTTTTGTTAGTTATATTAATTGTAATAAGAAAGTACAATAAAGTGTTATCTATCTATCTGTTAGTAAAGACTTAAAAATTGTAAAAAAGTGAAGACATAAAAAGAATGAACCCGAGTTTCATGCCCGTTCTTCTCGAAGTGGCTCTGTACTATTTTTGCTGAACGCGGTAGTAAATTATGTCATTGACGTTCATTAGAGCGTTGTAGACGCCAAAAATGGATAAATAATTTTGAGTTTAATTTTTTTTGTGCCTTATAGGTTAGCCTTTGACCACATTCTCACTTGATGGTAAGCGATGATGTGGTCGAAGATATTGTTTAGGCTAACCTAGAATTACTGGCTCTCAAGGACAGCTGCCGGAACACAGGAGGTGCTTGGCGACAGATTTTCTACTTGAAAGTGGTAGCAAGCCATGCGGTCATTCGTAAAATGCCCTACCACCATGCTATAACGACTGCCATCCTCAGAAAACAACCGGATCCGACGGCTTAACGTGCCTTCCGAGGCATGGAAGCGCTCAGTAGTAATGTCACTAGCTCTCGCGCTACCGCGCTGACCGCGGCGGACGTTGCTTAACTTTGCTGAACAATTCAGAATGGCTAAGCAAACTTCACAACGAGCGCTGCGAAAGACTTTGAGATATTAGGCGCAAAAACATGTCCGCGAGACTTTAAGAATGTATATTATTTGATATTCGAAATATAAACGAAACAACATTCGCATACCCTACCTACAATTCATATACACTACACTATGCTTGTTTAAATTGTAATTACAGTGATGAAAGAGAAATTTCCGATGAACACAGAATTACGCGAGTTCTAGCCGATTGCTAAATATTAATTACAAATTGTAATTTATATATTCAGTTTGTTTACAAAGCAAATATACCTATAAATTATTCCTAGAATTGTCATTAATTCTTTGGATCCTAATTGAAGATTATCTTTGAAGTAGTGATGGCTCAGTGAAGCAGTGATGGCTCAGTGACATTGGCTATGGTATGCCACGCAGCAGGTCCTTGGTACGAATCCCGCCACGGGCTTGAGCATCACCGCATTCGTGACTGGTGACGAAATGCATCTGTTATAGGCAGAGGTTAGTCCGCTTAACATCAGGTGGGCCTCGAGCTTGTTCCGTAAAAATAACATAAAAAAAAACTCTAACTCTCTTCTCTAAAAATTTTTTGTGTAATACTTTTTAGAGAGTAATATTTACGCAAATTAACGCGCTAATTGCTTTGGTTTATGGTAAAGGATGCGAGCGAGCGAGCGGCGCTGGCGGGTGGGTACCCTTTAACGCCGCCGCACGCCTCTATTCACATGACCACTTTAGGAAATAGGGAGAAAATAACAGACAGCGATTCAGGAACAAAATAGGATGCGAGGGAGCGACGTGAGGTCGGCGCGTATGTATGTGGCGGAATAGCTGTCACCGCAGCGCCTCGAGTACCCCTCCCGAACTTCATGTGCCTCACTGATACCCTTCTCTAGTAGTGTTTCGCAGAGGTGGGCCTCTCAAACCTTCGTATTTATTAAACAAATTACATTAGCATACAACAAGAATATTCACAAATAAGAAAAAGTAATAATATTGTATCTATAGCTAGATGTTTTAATTTTTGTTTGAAAGTTTCCGTGAGTATAAGACATATTAATGTTTTATATAACCGGCTGTACTCACGCGTATTGAACAAGATTCTTAATGCAACCTCAACTCGAAAAGTGCTAGGCAGTCTAGAGTGTGATACAGTCAGCAGTGTTTGTGTTGGGGTTTTCGACGATAACTTTAGTGACGAAGAGGATGCACTACCATCAGCTGTGCGGTGCGCGGGGCATCCCCCCAGCCCACTCCCCGCCCCCGCAGCTCCACTCTCGCGCCGCGCTGAACGAGCAGTTACGCGGAGTCGTCGCCGCGATTTAGACGCGTAAACTCACCTGAGGAAGGGCATCGGATATTCCCGAAACCTAGGTCGACAATCTCGACCAATACGCGTGAGTACAGCCGGTTATATAAAACATTAAGATGTTTTAATATTCTGTGGCGACGACTCGTCCTCCCATCGATCCTGTTATTACTCAAAATGTAAGTTACTTTTTTTTTCTATATTGACGTGTGTCAACCCAGCTCTATAAAAAACACGTTTTTATTCATTGCCAAGCACGAGATAAAGACTTAGCAAAGGAAGTAAGCGCTCGTAGCGAAGTTTGCTTAGCCATTCTGAATCGATCAGCAAAGTTAAGCAACGTCCGCCGCGGTCAGGAGTTGGATGGGTGACCGCTGGTGACATTACTACTGAGCGCTTCCGTGCTTCGGAGGGCACGTTAAGCCGTCGGTCCCGGTTGTTTTCTTAGGATGGCAGTCGTTACAGCATGGTGGTAGAGCACTTTGCGAATGCCCGCCTGGCTAGCTACCACCCTCAAGTTGAAAATCTGTCGCCAAGCACCTAACGGTGTGTTCCGGCAGCTGTTCTTGAGAGCCAGTAATTCTAGGTTAGCCTGTACAACATCTTCGACCACATCATCACTTACCATCAGGTGAGATAGTGGTCAAAGGCTAACCTATCAGGCACAAAAAAAAAAAAGTTCTGAAAAGTTCTCTTAAGTTTTGAGTTGAAAATATGCCTATTTATAAAGAAAAATAACTGTTTTATTATTTATTTATATTTTGTATTGTTTTATTCTGTTTTACAAGTTATTTAAGTTGTTTAATAACACTTGTATTATTGTTTTATGGTAAATATCGACCTATCACAAATTCACTACTCATCCATGAGCAACATAATGAAAATCATTAACCGCAACGCAAAACCATTAAAGTAAGTCTATTTTTAATGTTATTGTGACGGAACAAGCTCGAGGCCCACCTGGTGTTAAGCGGACTAACCTCTGCCTATAACAGATGCATTTCGTCACAAGTTACGGATTGCACTGCGCTCGTCACCTTGAGACATAGGACCTGTAATTTCACTGGCTTTTAAGGACTGCTGCCAGAACACACTGTTAGATGCTTGGCGATAGATTTCCTACTTTAGGGTGATCGCTAGCCAGGTGGGCATTCGCAATATGTGGTGAACCTCAAGTCTGCGGCGGGATTAGAACCATGGACCTGCTGCGCGGCAGTCATAGTGAATTGGCTCAGTGGCATAGCCAATGCCACTGAGCCAATTCACATCAAAATTATATATATTGTTTGCCATATAAATATATTATATAATATTATTTACCTTTATAGCTCGGCATTATGGTATCAAATGTATGTATTGCCTTGCATATGTGTGCGCCACACGCTACAGCATGCACACTTTTTTTATATTTTTTTATATACTTGATAGGTCAGCCTTTGACCACTCTCTCACCTGATGGTAAGTGACAATATGGTCGAAGATGTTGTTCAGGCTAACCTAGAATTACTGCCTCTCAATGACAGCTGCCGAAACACACCGTTAGGTGCTTGGCAACAGATTCTCTACTTGAGGGTGGTAGCTAGCCAAGCGGGCATTCGCAAAATGACCTACCACCATGCTATAACGTGTCCAAAGTGCACTACGTCACATGCTCACGGCTTCAACCGGGACCGTTCGCATCCGTTTATTTTATTTGTACTGAACAAAAAGAGTTTTCGCGACGGAGCGGCCCCCAAGGGTTTTCCTTTTTTATTTGTCTAATAGGTTAGCCTTTGACCACTATCCTACCCGATGGTAAGTGACGATGTGGTTGAAGATGTTGTTCAGGCTAACCTAGAATTACTGGCTCTGAAGGACAGCTGCCGAAAGGTTAGGTGACACCGTTAGGTGCTTGGCGACAGATTTTCTACTTGAGGGTAGTAGCAAGCAATGGCATCCGCAGAATCCCCTACCACCATGATGTATCGACTGCCTTCTTAAGACAACAAACCGGGACCGACGGCTTAACGTCCCCTCTGAAGCACGGAACGCTCAGTGGTTATGTCACTAGCGATCACCCATCCAACTCCTGACCGCGACAAACGTTGCTTAACTTTGCTGATCGGTTAAGAACAGCTAAGAAAACTTTGCTACGAGTGCTTCAAAAAAAGGGTCATAAAAAAGGAGTAGAACATTCAAATATATAACGTATTAGTTGCTGATATTTAACTGAATCTAGGACTTTTACTATATCTAGTTTTCTCAATCCCTGCTATGCCTGTAGGTATATACATTCTTCCCACATCACTAAGTTATACTTAAGTACTTACGTAATTATATTTTCACATAAATCGTATAGTAGCAATAATGCCAGCCTTGCACCTCCAACTAAGCATAGAAACAATCGATTTATGTCGAACTTTACAGGTGCTTAGTTAACGTGTTACCTAAGCTTCTCTTACGGTAGTGTTTATACAATTTAGTAGTTAGGTAAAAGTTTTGTTTGTAGTGTAAGTTAAGCTTGGTGGTATTGTTTACCGGGTCGAAGAAAATTAACTACTGACGATGCAACACATAAAATGACAGTTAATATGCAGCGCCTTTCAAGCTTTAACCGATGGATAGGCCAAATCGATGACTGTGAAACGCAAAGATAGTGTTTTATTTATTAAATACGAGTATGTTCTGGGTAGTAAAACCGGAACGTACTCGAAAATTCTGAAACAGTTTTTGTAATATATTTCAATTTCGGTTGACTTTACAACTCCTTTGAACAGTTTTACTTCTCTTATAAAATATGCATTAATAGCGACAACCCTTTTATTTTATAGGTGATATATGAGTATAAATATATACATAAGCCCATTATATGTTTTCTTTAGTTTTTGGATTTTTTCCAAAATGACGGAGATAAACATCATATGGTGTTGAAAGTAAGCACTTTATTTAATGGAAATGTACCTGATGCGCACGTCAATTGCCTATAAGTGATAGTCTCTCTCACATACAATCAATTATATATTTTCGATGTTTCTGTAGCCAGTATATTAATTCGAGATAAATGCGGGAGTAAGTGTCTGGGTAGGCTTGTGCAAGGACGACGTTGTATGAGTGCCTTCCCTTTGTATTATGATATATGCCGCATCAAACATTTAAGAGTTCACGACGGTCTGTATTCGTAATCTTTTTTAGCATATAATATTTGAGTGAGTAGCAAAAGAGAAAATAAAAACAAAATCTGCAAAAGCTTCAAATTTACTACGTTTTGTTTTTACTTTTCTAACGTTTGAAATGCGAGTACAGCCCTGTTATATATATCTGAACTTAGAAGCATATTCCAGGAAAGCCCTTTGTCCAATTCCATATCCAGGAATTCCAAAAGGAACATTGAGAGTACTCGAGATTGAAAGTTTTGCGAACTGGCGAACGATATCCTTTGTCAGCATTCTTAGTTAGAAACGATTCTTAGAACTATATCTGTGTAATTAATTGTGCTGCAATGTCGGAGTATGGATAAAAGAAATATTCTATCCCTAAAGAATATTCCTATTTATGTTATTTATTGTTAATGTTATCGCAGCAGATTTTAATAAGTAAATATTTTAGAATGTCTATAACTACATTCTATGATTTATTGGTACGGTTTCAGAAAATATAACCATTTAATATTATAACCATTTAAACTATAAACATTTAATATTTAAAAACTTTTATTGTATGCTTTGACGGGACATACGAAAACGAATTCTTCAGATTGTCAAATGATAGCTGTCAAGTTTACAGCAGTGGTGATCCACCCAATATTTATTTTTGTAGCCTTAAAATGGAATAAAAAGGTGATGGCATGGGCGTAAAAAACTCTTGAAAGCTAGTTAAGCGAATTATTTTTAATATATGGCTAGACTGAACAACATCTTCGACCACATCTTCACTTACCATCAAAACCATAAAAAAGAGACGAAAATCAGGTCGATAGTTGCCAAACAATGCAAAAGCAAGACTGAAAAACCGTAGCAGTATGAATTCACCAATTTTTCAGTCCCTTCTGTTTCCGTCGAGGACAGCGCAACGCTTAATTCAATTGTAAAGCCGGGTACACAATAAACCTAGTCACTAGTAATCCATACGCTTGGTCCATCCCATTGCTACCTAAATTAAATTTGCAAGCTTTTAGAGATCGGAACGCGCTGCACTTCCGGGCAGTGAGCCGAGGGTTTTCGGTGGTCGCTAATCAAAGGGCTATTGATTTTGGCTTTTGACGTCGCGCACAGGTATTTCGCTATTTGATACATGTCTGAATTTTAAAGTATTATTGGACGGAAATAGATACGGGCTGCTGTTTAATCAATGTAAAGATAGCTATAGATATGGTTGCCAAATTGTTTAAGAAATATAATGCTTAAGGATTCTTAGAAAAAAGTATTTTTATTAGACATTTAGACACTTAGACATTTTATCTTAAAACTATATTTGAATATTTATTTACATTTTCACGAAATTTGCTACAGTAAAAATTAAAATTGAAATATGTGAATGTACATCTGCACTAATATTATAAAGAGAAAAGATTTTAATTTTTGTATGCAATGATTAAATTTTAAAAATAACTAGACCAATTTGAAAAATTATTTCACCATTAGGATCCTTAATCCCTGATTATATAGGCTATAGAAAATTTTCAAAACAGTTGAAAGTTTGCCTAAATACCCGCGTGAAGCTGGGACGGGCCGCTAGTAACTGATACAATAATATAGCATTTTTAGGGTTCCGTAACCAATTGGCAAAAAATAACCCTATTACTGAGACTCTTCTGTTTGTTCGTTCAATCGTATATCACGGGTCTCCGGCTCGTACAGGGAAAGAGTAACAAACTTAAAGAGGATAGAACCTTTGTGCCATGTCAACCCGCTGCCATTACGATTATTCTGCAGAGTTTCTACATACGATTCAAGTTGAATAATAGGTAAAGGACACTTATAGCAAACAAAACATGTTTTGTAATATGGTACCATAAAGTGACAATTTTTTCTCTTTTCTAGTCGAAAACGATATTATTTGATTATATCTGAGGAGATTATTTTTATTGTGCCGCCGTTTTCTGTTTTGATTGAAACAGGCCTCGACTTGTGCTGATAAAAGCTTTTGAGATGGTTAGCAGACGCTTTTCTGACTTAATCTTCTTTCCAGGATTTTTGGCTACGTCTTCTCATGAAGTAGATGCTATTTTAAGCTCTTCATCAGACTTGAAGCTCGGTCAATATGCGCAAATTCAAGAGAACGTCAAGGTCTGGGCTTGAGGTATAATTACACCAGGTGAAAAATTGGTTCTTTTAACGCGTGTAGAAATGCTTAATATTGAAGCATCCAGTGCAAATGAATAGAAACCGATCCTATGTATATACTGTGCGTGCCATGCTACACGTTGGCAACCACAGTCCTTTCACCTTACCGTATGATTATCCTTTTATTATTTAATCATCCAAAAGGTAGCAGATACACCTACGAGAACATTCCGAAGGAGGTTTGGTATCCAAGTAGCGGCCGAACACAAAACTGAAGCATTAATGCTTTATAATTATGTCAGTGCGTTGTTTAGAAGACAATATATCGACCCTAAAGAAGTAATAATGGAAGATGATGCTGAATTCAATTACAATAACAACAACAGTAAATTGAGGTATATTTCCTTTATAGTCATTTGAACATCCACGGTAATTACTTATGATGTCATGATATAAATATGTCTCGTATTGACTAACGCGAAAACATGTAAAAACACGTGTTTAAACAAATTCTTAACCATCAAAAGAGCCGTCGTAATGTTTGTATAATAACATAATATATAAGGAGAGGAATAAAAATTGCACGCTGTGTTTACTTTCAGCGAGGGATACGGATGAAAGAAGAAATCACCATTCACCATTTCTGAATAGGCAGACAATTACGTAGCATCGCTCATGGTTGTGTAAGTTGAGCTTTATATACTTAAGGACCACCTAACTCAATGCTCGGAATAACTTCATTGAAAAACCTTTAAGTTTGTTTTTCCGATAAAATGTAAGTCCTATTCGAATGGCATTCCCCGTGCAGTTAAGTGCTATTGTGATAAGAATTCCCCAGTTTTGTAGCTTATTTTGCAATGTTATTGCTAGGTATTATTTGTCCTGTTCAATGATAGCTATGGCTTTGAAAAGAATGGTAATTAATGAACATCACGATGTTATCGTAATAATCTCACTTGAGTTGAATTTAACTGCACGTTATGCATATTATAGATCTGATTCGTATCTTAACGTACATGTTAACCGAAAAGCAGGTAAAGCTTTTACTACCAACGAATGCAATTAAACGGGGTAAAGGCGACAAAAAAAAGAATCGGCTGTAACATTAAAGTATTTTATATTCGCATCTTCGGTAAGATATATTGAAAGTTCCGAGCACACTTTTGAACATCGATAACAAAAGAAAGGAGACGATGACGATACAAATAATGGGTTAGTTGGTATTTAACACATGTACATTTTTCCAAATCTTTCAATCATCGTTTCTCATCTATCCTCGATCATTTTTAAGATACAGTTGAGTACAAAAATATTCCAAAAAATATACTTGTAATATTGATCCACTGAATATAATTAAGCACCAAGAAGACACAAGTTTTAACGTTTACTGATAAACTATCCTGCTTAGTGTGATCTAACAATATATACTCACGATTACTACATACCGAGTAGATTTAGCTAGATAACATTTTATCTATTCTTATAGCATTAATATATTGCATAATTTTCTTTGGTACCTATGATTTTTCATATCATATTGCAAAAAATATCGATACCTCTGGGCTCAAAGGTCGTAAAGGACATTTGGGCGAAAATGAGTTTTTAACACGGTTTTACTCAGTTTTTAATTCTCTATCGATCTGTATAGTCCGTTTTACGTAAATCCCCAAAAAAATGCCTTTACGACCCACATCATTTGATACGATAAACCAAGTTTACCAAGAAAATATGGATGTAAGTAACACTAAGTTCCCAGATTATATTTATTTTGGTAGTAAAGCAAAGTATAAACAAATATTGAGCATAAAATACATTAAAATTATTAATTGTCTTATACCACCTCAGGTGGTTATTATAAGTCACCTCAAAATAAGGATGTAAAGGACACAATTTTTACAAATTGTCTTTTACTCCCTCACAATTCAAAATAAAAAAAATACAAGTGTCTTTTACTACCTAGTTTCATTGTTATTATGTGCTTCCACTAAGGGCGTAAATAAACGTAAGTGAGGAATTGTGTCCCATAAATCCTAGAATCAACAACGAATTTATAGATTTAATTCGTTGTTGTTTGAACATTCTAGGATTTACTACCTTACTTAATAAAAATTAAACCCATTGCAGAAAACTATAAACTAACAACTTTGTGAAATCTATCGTAACGATGCTCGATATTTCAGGATTTGTCTCAATTTCCAAGTTTAGGTATTAACTTCATATTGCTGAATTTGATTTCTGTACAGAAACCTTCAACCCCTACCTAATTAAATTTTTATAATACTCATTAAAACACCTATATTCAAATACAATATATGTTTGTAGTCCCAGTATAGTAGGTACGGCCTGTGCGCTGAATCACTCAGCCAGTTTCTCATTCATTACTTATACAGAAAAATGAAGTTAGCAACTGAACTCTCATTCAAGAGATTCAAGATACATAAAACCCTTAATTCACCCAACAATGTAACTGTAATGTGCAATTTTGACTAACAAAAAGTCCTGAATACATCACATGGTAATAGTATGATTTAATACTATTCAAGAAAGTATTCGTTGTTTAATTTCACCATATATAAAAGTCGCACACAGGATGT
This sequence comes from Plagodis dolabraria, assembly GCA_963854805.1. NCBI lineage: Eukaryota > Metazoa > Arthropoda > Insecta > Lepidoptera > Geometridae > Plagodis > Plagodis dolabraria. The sequence continues at coordinate 5,745,313 of OY978440.1, forward strand.
GAATTGTTATACGTGTGTGTGTGAGAGAAAGCAACGAAATTGCAACTTGCTAAATGAAATATCTCAAAGGACAAAATGGGATTAAAACATTAAATGATGTACTGCAATGCATGTAGTAGCCAGAACAAAAACCAAACCGTAGTAGCTATCATGAACCATTTCCTAAAATCAGCAAATAATTTGGAGGTAATTCAAATAAAAATAAAAACACAACGACAAAATGTTTGTCAAATATTCCATGGAAGACGAAGCAGTGTAACATTATGTGAGAGAACCCCAGGAAAAGAAAAAGAAAAGGAAAGGAGAAAGGGCGGTCAAAAAGCGAAAAAAAGCGAGATTAATAATGAACCAGTGATTGGATTGCTACACAACAGTAGATTACCAATAGCAGCTGATAAATATAAAGATCTTGTGAAAAGTGGAATAATACCTAAAAGATTTCACACTGAGTATAGGGAACTGCCATGCAATTCTAAGTTACGCGAGACTTTAAACGAAACAGGCGAAGAGCATGACGAAGAAAGTAAGAAGTAAAATGAGTAAAGAAACCATGTCTATAAAGTTGATTACAGAAAGAAGTGCACAGTTTATTAAGTTGATTCAAGAAAAAAGTTAAAGTAAGTATGTTAAGAAAAGAGGTAATAATTTAAAGCTTTGTGTTCGATTTTAATTAGCGATCTCAATTTCATTATATATATATATATGTACGTTTTATTTGAATAATTAATTGTTATTTTTTGTAAAAAAAAATAATATACTGTACTGTAATCTGTATCAGCCGGATTGTCCACTGCTGAACACATCAAGAACCTATTAAGCGGGGAGTATTTGCCATAATCCCCACGCTTGGCAGGCGGTTCGAGGATCGCAGTGTAAGATAGCAGCTCTATAGAAGGCGCTGCTGCCCACCTTCCAGTATTTTTCCCTCAGGCGTCTTTTACGACACCCACGGGATGATATGGGGAGGTGCAACTCTAACCCGGCACCCCACGGGGCAAAAGAAAATATAATATAATAAAAATCTATACAAATTATTACATAATTCATTGATTACTTTAGTTTAATTATTAATTTATGCTTAAAAAATACCTTAGCGGGTGATCCTTACGACCCTAAAAATTATTACACTAGTCGATTATTTCCTTATATTGTTCAGTTTTGTACAGTAAAGTAGATTTACGCCCTTAAGTGATAACATAGGATAAAAATTTGAAGGGTGTAAAGAACTAAAAATGTTTAATTCATGGTCGTAAAGGAAATCTATCTCCATAAATACAGCCCTAGGGAAATTTTTCAATACTTCCTTAGAAAATACTATAAATTCTAAGCACTTTCTTCTTAGGTTTCATTTAAATAACTCAAGGAACAAAGATACTAGAGTTTATTTTTATATATTTTTTTAGTTTTTGGCTTCTCCTGAAAAGTCGCATTTTGTCCTTTACGACCTTTGAGCTCAGAGGTATCGATATGTTTATTATTATACAAATAACTTTTTAATATCTTAGACATTTGTCACATTTAAGACCTATTTCGCGGTCATTCAGGTTTTAATTGGTTGTGCCTATAATATATTAAATCCTCACATCCTGACATTACTTTACTTCGTTAATTGATTATAAATACCTGAGGTCGAGTCTGAATATAGGATATTATTTTGCTATTCAGTAGCCCACCGAATTGGAACATGGAGAATTTGAGCGAGTTACTGAAGAAGTCAAAGACTATTATGTTCCTGTTTTTAGCTACGACTATAGTAACTGTGGTTATGCCATTCTTTTTTAAATTCTTTTTATATCTGACTAGCGGCTCACACTTTCAAAATACACTAAGGGCCTGTTTCAGAATGTTTGAGTAAGTTCCGGTTTTACTACCCAGAATATATTTAATAAACAAAACACTATCTTTTCGTTTCACAGTCATCGATTTAGCCTATCCATCGGTTGAAGCTTGAAACGCGCTGCATATTATATTTTTATTTTTCAGTTATTTTATGTGTTGCATAGCAACCCAAAACTTTTTTAGGACATTCTGAAACGGATCCTTATAATAGTAAACACTTTCGGAATCTGAAAGTGTTAGCCTTTATCTAAAACTTTTTCACCTCTTAACATCGATCTCGTAAGGTAGGTACAGTATTAGATGCTTGTGCAATAGGTATGCGAATGTGATCACAGCCAATTTAAGCGGTAAACTCAAAAGCTCCCAACAGCTTGGATCTTAAACGCATTTGCTCAACTCTATTAAGACCTACAGCACACTAACAGTTTTGCGTTCCTGCCTGACCTATAAGCTTTGATGCCATAATGTTGTTAGATTCTAAACGAAAGAGCTTTCATGACAAGTACTACCTGTTTCCTAAGTCAGAAGCTCCTGTTTAGTCCCGGCCGGTAAAACTATGATATATGTGTAGTGTATACGTTTTGTATCCGTGTGTACTACAGTGCATGTGCATGTGCAGGGGTGGGGTGGAAGGTAAGCGATGAGAATTAAATTTGCTCTTAATTCCCTATGATGAAAGTAGGAAGAATTATTTTAAACATGCATTTATTTTTTAAGATATAATAGATACATTAACTTTTTTCACCATATATTGTTTCTACATTCTTCACACACCTCGGTATAAATCTTCATATAACACACACACACACACCCTCACACATACACATATTATACATCGCTGCCTTTGGTAACACAGTTTTGTAACTAAATCAAAGGGCAGAGTACTAATTAAAATTGTTACGTAACTTAAGTTTTACAATAAAATATTTGTATTTCATGAGAAAATAGTTGTAGAATTTTAGCGGTACACTTTCAAGTTTTCGTAATGGTTATAATATTATGTTTCTTCTAGGTATGATATTTTTATTGTTAAGATATTCTGTTAACCATTCAAAGTATGACTTCTCTGCCTTAATTATATATTTATCTTAAATGTAAGGTGAAATTATTATTACACCTCACATTTAGTATTCAAACTATTCCGAATCGAAAGTTCTTTGTTCTATTTTTATTGTTTCAAAATCGTTTGTGCAGTTTCGAATAGTTTTAGCATGTTGGTGGGGTATTTTGCGAATGCCCGCCTGGCTAGTTAACACTCTCAAGTAGAAAATCTGTCGCCAAGCACCTAACCGTGTGTTCCGGCAGCTGTCCTTGAGAGCCAGTTATTCTCGACCGCATCATCGCTTACCATCAGGTGTGATAGTGGTCAAAGGCTAGCCTAACAGGCATAAAAAATATTACAATAAATAAATACGATATTTTGACAAGGTTTTTAATTAATATAAACCTTTTGAATAGTACAAAGGTATAGTAGAATTTTTAATATTGCTAATTGTAGTCATTTAACTTCACCCGTTTTGGAAGTAAGTATCAAGAAACAGACACAATTTTATTTTGACAATAATAATATAAAATGGTTGACAATAAGTTAAAGCGTTCTCAATTTTTTCTTGGTAATGATGATTTTTTTTAGTCCCCTTTACCTGTTTTAATCATATATTAATATAATTTACCCGGGATTGTACCTTGAAAACTATATGCAATATGGTTTGATGAGTCATATAAGTTTATTTTGCAGGAAGAGGTTGCATTACAAAGGGCATAAAAACGTTAACCTACTTTTGCTAGAAAATAACATTACAAGTGTTTACTCAAAAAAGGTAATAATAATGACATATATTAAAAAACTTTATTTATTAAACGCTAGCCTGGGGCTTTCTGTCTCTTTGGATGAATTCTCACAGCTCTGAACATTGTTACAGTTTTGATATTGTATGTACCTACAAGTACAATTACTGTTTTATAGTCGCTCTAATTCGCAGTCAAACATCTTTTATTTTATATATTTATTTCTAGCAGACATACATATAAATGACAGTACACAAAGTAGTATTAAACAAACATTGGAATTGGTAGGCTATACAATTCCAAAATATAATAACAGGGCCCTACCTCACAAACCAGTTTTTAGCAAACTGTATCTGGTGAGATTGTGTGCCTACGCCAGCTAAATATAGCAATAAATATAACCCAATATGCCATTAATTCAGTATGTGACTTTGATGTTTGAATATGTTAGTGTATTTGCGTGTGATTTGAGTGTGTCTATAAATATAAATAAATGTATGAGAAGGTGTGTAATTTTTCTGATATAAGTGTTTTAGATTACTGCAAGCAAAGGAGCTAGGCCAGTATTCGTTAAAGTTAGTTTGACTATTTTGGGTTTGTGCTTGTCTAGACTGCAGAGGTACGTTGAACAAATTTAACATTTTATAAATTAAAACTGATAAGAAACGCTTATATTCAATAATAATATAACAAGTATTTCTCATCATGAGTGACTCTGTAATAGTTTTTTATTTAGCTTACAACGCGTGGGGTAACTTTCGTCCATGGCAGATACTAATTCACCCAGATTCGAAAGTAAAGTTAAAAATAGAACGTTTCTTTTTCAAAGTGCGAATGAAACGAACTTTGGCAATATTACAGTTTGTACATTACACAAAGATGCTACAGGTGCCTAATACACAGAACGAGTGAGTGCATGATTGTATTTATTCATAGTTGAATTAGCACCCAAACGAATACAGCGAATGAAATGTACGTGAGAAAAAAATCTTATAACGATTGTAAGGTATGCGACGATATTAAACTACAAGTTCCCCTCAAACTGAATAATGTAGAGAGCAGCAATAATGTGAATCGTGAAGCGTACGAACTGTAGTTACTCAATAAATTGGTTTTATTTTTAAAACATTTTCAATATTCCTTGCAAGGAGATTGCACTATAGAGGTTTTGCGACGTCTACTCAAGGGATTTGGAAGTAGGTAGCAAAATAAGGGAATGATTGCTTTAAACAACTAAATTGTTTAGTGATATGTTGGAAATTGACTGTACAGGGTTATTGGTAAAATGCTAACAACCTCTTAGGGTTGACTTCTGCTAGTCCCAACAAACACTTTGTTTTTTTTTGTTGTTTTTTAATATATATTTTTCTGTTATAAAGCCTACTTCGAGTAAAGAGCGCCCGCCGTGGCAACGCTGGACCGCGCCGGTGCTCCCTTTGAATAGAGTTTTGAATATTTACAGCGAGTAAAGTAATAAAATATATGAAATAATGCATTACAGGCACAATGGACTTTTAAAACCAGATGTTCCTCGGACGTATTAAGTAAAAAAACATAAAAAATACAGTATTCATATCTATATGTTTGTTAGGACTAGCAGATGTCAACTCTAAGCGGTTGTTAGCATTTTTCCAATAACCCTGTATATACATCACAAGATATAACATGTTTATTTTTAATGAATAGCTGATGTTCTGAGAAAAATATTATATAAGTATATTCAGTCAAAGGCAATCGTCCCAAGGTGGCCATTTTTTTACAGCAGCACGTGTTTCTTTTTAATGAGCGTTGCCGCTCGTTCCCTTCTAATGAGGTCCTAAAAACTCTTTGGACAGAAAAACACAATGTGGCACGAAATTCAAATAATCAGTATTATAGTACATTTACTTTCGTTGCTTGAGTGCTTTCGTGCATATGATAGTCATATGCACGAAGTTCTGAAAACGTTATTGAATAAAAATTAAACGCTTAGATGACGATGATTTGGATGTGATGCCGGAATCCATTCACATCCTATTACTGACGAAGAGCCAGGATGCCTGGAGCTCCTTCACCAGTACTCATTTTCTTCTAATTATGTGGGTAGGAGGGCGCGGAAATACAAATGAATGACTTCAGATCACAATCGACGTATTTTACTCAGCATACACAGGAATGGGTAATTAGCGAGTACTTTTTTACGAAATTAACTTAATTAAATCTTGAAATAGCGTGGTGGTGAGTATTCTGAGCGATTCGTCATAAGTGTGGGCGCCGTCTAGTTCAAAAGTGAGCTTAAGATGGCCGCCCGCACCACCATCGACAATAACGCTTCGCTAGGTTGACATCGACAGTCCTGTCAACCTGAAGTTTGACATTTGACGTAACCGCTGTCATATTTATTTCAGGTAATTCAAACCCATACACAATAATAACAACAATAAACATAAATAGTACATTGTTTACCAAGGAAGCAAACAACCATTATAGGCGAGAGTGTTTTTTTGAATCCAGAGCGGAATGAAGAATTCTAAAGTAGAATCCTGACTGCAGCAAGGGATTCAAATTGAGGATTTTATCAGCGGGAAGGGCGGTAGTGCAGTTGACGAAATTTATCTGTTATAGCCAAAGGTTACCGCTTAACATCAGGTGATGCAACTGGAATAAGCTTGGTTAGATGGGAAAAAATCATTTTGCTCTACAGAATTACGAAAATATCACTTCCTTCTATAATCCGCTGGTAACAATGGCTCGTCGATATTTTTACTCCAAAATTCACATATTATATTAGAACGGTCAAAGATATTCTCTTTACTAAACTCGTTAAATCAGCTTCAACCTCTGAGCTGAGTCTGGTTGCTCCAAACACAAGTTAAGGAATGGCATAGACATTCCGCGTGTGCATCCCAGCGGCAAAATTGGTCGCGGTTGTGCGTCTGCATGTTTTTAAAATTTCTTCAAAATTATCTTTATATAATTATTTAATATTCACCTCTAAATCTGCTTAAATCGTTTTTTCTTTGTGTACATGTTTTGAATTATGGTCCAGTTCTTAACCTTACGTATGTTTCTGTGTATAATAATATGTTATGATTGTAATTTGGGTTGTGTACGAAATATATATGTCGGAGCATAGCCAGCAGCGGAGCATAGTGTTGTCATTATCGTATCAAACTGACTAGTATGATATGATAATGTTACTATGATTTACCAACGATATTCTAGTCTGTGATCGCTACTAGTCTATAGCCATTTGAGCAACTGTGACTGTGACTCAAATATCACGTCACAAGATACTGCAGTTGATTGGGCAGTCTGGTACTCGTCGTCGAAATGGCAACACCTACCTAAGAAGTTAAACAAGTGATAGTTAGCATTGATAGTAACGACCGTGATCAGTGTACATCAGTGATAGAAGATGACAGCAGTTTATGGAGGAGTGTACTCTGAAGACGTGATACGTTATGGATATAATAACACACGCCAAAGTGATGATGAAATATGAGCAGAAAGGAACAAAGTGAGATTGTGCAGAGAGTGCTCTGCAAGGCGAGGACTGGAATGGCTATAAGCGGTGGACGGAGGCTATTTCGATGGTCACCCGTGTAAACTGTGGATGGAAGAACAAACCAAGTGTTCAAGTGATATGTGTCTTCTCATTTGCACGATACCCACATGTACGCCCACGTTATGAGAGTTCTGCCATTAAACATCCTGATGTCAAGAGAGAAACCTTACCTTACGCTATATAATATCATCTGTCTCTGCGACAAATATATTAAGAAGACTAGCTGCGTTATGAATAACTCTGTATTAACTTCTATGCATAGTACAACCACAGTGAAAGCAGAAATTATCCTGTAGGAGATTTATGCCCAGTGTGGGCTAGAGACGCGGAGCTATACAAATCTCTAAGATTTTAAGGTATCTCTGTAATATCCATATTACATCCTAGGACAAATCGATAGGTAGCTAGACACATATAAGAATTTAACAATTAATATTCACACATCCAGCAGGTCTACGACCCCTTAAAATATGTCACCTTGTTATCTACTGTACAATTACTGTATAAGGTGGTATTGCCATAATCGTCACTTAAGTAGAGGATTGAAAATAGCGGTTCCTCAAAGAAGGCGCAACTGCCCAACTTCCGGTATTTTACCGCTTTTTACGATTCCCATGGGAAGTGATAGCAAGTAAGGTAGCACTACCACCATGCTACAACCACTGCCATATAAAGAAAACAACCGCAACCGATGGCTTAATGTACTCTCCGAAGCATGGAAGCGCTCAATAGAAATGCCACTAGCGGTCACCCATCCAACTTATGACTTCGATAGACGTATCCTATTTGAATAGAATCTGTAAAGCAAACTACGCTACGAGCGTTTCAAAAGTATAATAGCAAGAAATAGTGTTCCTCTTAAAAAATAAATTGTATTTTTCTATCACAATCAATAACTAATTTTACTTTCAGTAGTAGGGAATAGATAATTATGTTGTTTGAACGGCTTCAAAACTGTGCGTAAAGTGAAGTACACGGTTGGCTCACAGGAACTATCCCTGGCGCTTGATTACATTTTCTTTCCAGGAAATTGAATGTACCTTGTTACGTACAGCTACATAGCATATTGTCACGCCAGTATTCCTTGCAGTAAATAGTGCATCACATATATCCGAGAGATATGCCATTACCAATTCATTATGCAGATAATACCGTGTTAAAATGTCGTCTCTTTTTCCCCTTATTTTCTCACACCAGTGAAAAATAAGTCTTGACATAAGGTTTGTGTTGTGATCGTTCTAATTTACCAGATTTCCATTACAAAATTAAGCATTAAATATAAGTTTATACAACTATTAACCCAAGCGGAATCTAATAAATGGAAAGCATATTTGCCGCACATCCATTGGGTCAGATTGACCGCATGCTGGCGACACAAGCCACGCTCCCATTTCATATTCAAAAAGGTTTTTTTTTTTTTTTTGTGCCTGATAGGTTAGCCTTTGACCACTATCTCACCTGGTGGTAGGTGATATTAGTAGGTAGTAGTAATGTCACCAGCGGTCACCCATCCAACTCCTGACCGCGGCGGACGTTGCTTAACTTTGCTGATCGATTCAGAGTGGCCAAGCAAACTTCGCTACGAGCGCTTCAAAGATACATGAACAAAGCATGGCTTAATTTTCAAAATTCATAAATCATTCTTTATTTCTGTGCAATCATGCGTTAAATTTTCCGCATGACCCTGTAGGGAATTCCTGTACAGATTTTATACAAGACATTCTACGCTTCACTACACTCGTAATATCCAATGGAATTTCGTGACACTCCGTAAAGTACCGCAAACACTTGGAATGTGCAACATCATAGATACTGACTAAATGCTCAAAATAGTCTAAACAACACTATTTCATTTCCTAGGTAAGTAAAAAAAAACGTTAAGGGTGGAATGGTAGAATAATTTATATTCACTCCCATGGACAGTGTTAGCACATAAATAGAGAACCGTACAGAAGAAAAGCTTCCAAAGTACAAAATATTTTCATAGGGCTGTCACTCAGTAATTGAAAATAAAAAACTGGGTAACTGCAAGTCAGGATTCTGCAATGAGCGCAGAAAAGCAAACGGATGGAGGGATGAATGGACAGACATGTCAGATGTCAAAGTGAAAGGCGATGACGCAATCCTCGATTTTAAATTCATATTTGGAAACCAAATATTCTAAAAACAACTAAGACGTGGGTGTTAGATGTGACAGATATCAAATTGACACTTATTGTCATATATCTTGATTTTGAACATATAATTGGGTTGCAAATATTTTAAATATTACGAGGAAATAAGTTGAAATACTAACTGAAAAATTTGACATCTCGTATCATTTTGAAATCTCTGTCACATCTAGGACTTAATGTCCTAGTTTTTATAAATATTTGCTACTTAAACATGAAATTTTAATTGAAAAATATTACCTTAAGTGTCACTTTGACATCAGTCACATCTAAGATATATGTTAAAGTTTTTTTTTTTTATATTCGCTAAATTTAATAAGTTTCACTTCAAATTCATATTTCCAAGTATTCTTTCTAATATTTCCAACCCAAATATGCGATTCAAATTGAAGAATATGACATTAAAATGTGTATTTCATATTTCCCTGTCTTTTAACTATTTTTATCTATAATATGCAATTAAAAACTAGCATTGTGGCATCACGTAACATATTTGACAGCTGTCACATCAACATCTGCCATACTTATATTGAAATCTATTTATATAACTAACTATACGCTCTTTCTTCTTATGAACTACATATTGATATGCAAAACGATGGGAAAATTTAGTCTAACGATTCAATGGTACACCGGGTCCCTTTTATTCTGTGCCACGGTTTACAGAAAAAATACGGCACTTTCAAAAGAACCATGTTATGGTACCACGACAAATGAACGAAAGATCGGACAGACAGATAGACCGATGAAGGATTAGTTAGTAGGTCTCGTTTTACAGTACGGATCCCTAAAAAATAAATCTACTTCGCTTCTTTACTATTATTTGAACATACAATAAATACAACAGTTTGATACTTTTTAGAACAATATTTAACCGATTAGTAATAAAAACTATTCGGTTTTATTATGGTTTTACAATAGAATATACTAAGATAAATCAAACTGTATAATTGCCCGTGTCGTATTACTTTGTGTAACACCTTATCTTAGTCCCCTGACTGAGCTGGTTCAATCCAGTTTTGTACCCGAGCGGGCGACGCTGCGACCCCGCGCGTCTTGTCGTGACAAGTTACAAACATAGCTGTGCTGGTAGTCAAAATAAAGCAATTGCTAGTTATGCAATGGAGCAAAGTTTCGATTTAAGGTGTACCTCATTGCCATGCACTAAAATTTAGATTTAATCGTAGTTTCTAAGAATTATTGAAATAGACAAAGATAAAAAAAACTTAACTATGTTAAGGCTAAACTCAAATCTGTGTCTGGTAGGTACTTAGCTTTTTTTTCTAAACAGACCTAAAGAGGATGACTTACTGTCCAGTAAGTAAATTATATACTCAATTACTGGACAGTAGGAGATTCCAAATTTAAAATCTCGCTTCATACTGAACAGTTGTGAATAAGTCTCCGGTGGAGTTCACTTACTGGATACTTTTTAGAGATGTTATGGCAACATTACATATCATTTTTAAGAAAATTACTTTCCCAGATCATGAGTAGTTCAGCTGTCATGGAAGTATTGGTTGAAGTTTGTTTCCAGTTTTTCAGTGAATTGTTAATATTTTCGTGCTCTTTGCAGTATAATCTAAAAATATATCACCATGATCAAGCGTTGCATCAGAGGATGAAACTCAGAATCTCGGAAAAATATCCAATTATAGTATTTTTTCAGGTTAAATGTATGTTCTTCCATATCCAATTTTCCCGTTAAATTCATCGCGTGTCCATAACAGGAAGTGAATATTACGTTTTTATCTTATGTTTGTAATTCAAAGAGCATTTTGATTGAACGCAGTAGCATAAAGGTTTGAAAATAATTGCAGTAAACATTTGGTCTGTTAACAAGACAATGATGATATTATTATTATGCCTGTTAGGTTAGCCTTTGACCACTATCTCACCTGATGATAAGTGGTTATATGGTCGAAGATGTTGTTCAGGCTAACCCATTATAACTGGCTCTCAAGAACAACTGCCGGAACACACCGTTAGGTGCTTGGCTACAAATTTCTACTTGATGGTAGCTAGCCAGGCGGACATTCGCAAAATGCCCTACCACCTTGCTATAACTACTGCCATCCTAAATCAACAACCGGGACCGACAGCTTTACGTGCCCTCCGAAGCACGGAAGCGCTCAGTAGCAATGTCACCAGCGGTCACCCATTCAACTCATGACCGCAGCGGACGTTGCTTGGCTTTGCTGATCGGTTCAGAATGACTAAGCAAACTTTGCTACGAGTGCTTCGATGTTTCGTACATTTGTGTATCAAAGTTGTATCGATAATTCGTTCGTCACAAATTCAATAGAAATGATAGTATTATGGTTAATATAACTCACTGAGGCAGGGTATTATAAATATCCTGAAATAATTCTAACACTCTAACTTCATAGATGACACTTATACAAACATGGACAAAATTTAAAATGCTACTATTACTTATGCTTCTAAGATATACGTCTTTAAAAACTTACACTTTACATTGTCGGCGACGCTGGCAAGTTTACCCGAAGGTAATTAGAAGGTATTAATTGGTAATAATATAATTCATACAGTACTCCTTGAAAGTAAGGTTTGTTCAGCTGTTCCAATTCCTGAACTATTTTATTTTTTATTTTTTAAACTATTAGTGTTTATCTGTATGATACTTGAATAAGATAAATAAAAAGGAATATTACATTTTACTCATCGTATTCTCCAAAACTTATCAGTCTTATATAGTCGATGCAAATCGTGATCAAAATGCAGGCACCTATTTGGCTGAACGAATTAGCATTGCAATTCAACGGGACAATGCTGCCAGCATGCTGGGCACGTTGCTAACTGGTAGTTGGCTAGAGCGTTTGGACTGCCTGTGACCTATTAGGTTGTTTTAATTGCTTTTACTTTGAAGCTGTAGTATTGTATATAGTTCGTAGTATTTTATTAATAAAGGCATACCGAAAGACATTGTGAACCGAATTAAACTTACGGTATTTTTACGTCGAGAAGGCGTCTCGACCACCAGCGCCACCGCCAGTGCATGCGTGGGCGCAGTCGTGAGCGCAGGCACTCCGTGACGAAGCGACTCTTAAAGTCGCGAAACCGGTCGAGACGCCTTCTCGACGTAAAAATACCGTAAGTTTAATTCAGTTCACAATGTCTTTTAGTATGTGTCAAACTTACGTTAGTTTTAATCAATTAAAGGCATACCGGTTAAAAAAAAGATAAATAATACTTTAGAATATAAACATGCATTTTTTAATACTCGTTCTTCAGCTAACATTCGAAGATAACATGTTATGATAGAATGACATATTTTTTTCTACTTCATACTTGGAATCCCGATAAAAATATTTGTAACTAAATAAATAAGTTAATTTCCGTTAAATATGGTAACCTAAGCAATGCCACTAAAAACTTATTTATGTATCATTGCAGTACAGCGTAAAATCATATTTATATATTTTTTCTTTAGCTGGACACTTAATAAGCTGTTCATTCAAAACCTTATATTTTTGTATAATAAACTTAATAGCTAAAGTGCAGATTCAGATAATATATAACTTATTCACGTGTAATATATACCTCTAGCGACATCTACCGCAATTTCGCTGATATAATTTTTAAACAAACTTTTGTAATAATTATGTTGAAGTTGAGCATTGTTTGATTATAAAAAAAGATGACATTTGAAGGTAGAGAAGATTTTGTGCTAGTCAATCAACGTATTTTCTTTCTTTTTATAGAAAAATCTATTTGATAGAAGCTTTATTATGTTAGGGATTCGAGATAAGGACATTGCCCCCCGAATAATAAACGTCACGCCGCTCATTTCCATTACAGTTTCAGTGTCACAGTTATCATCCTGCTTGACGAACAATTGCACTCGTCACGCCGCGAAATGAATTCTTATGTGTCGTTCGCCCATTAGGTAATTTCACTTGACTCTTCACGCATAATATCAGAAATCGCAGAGATATTCACCAACACTCTTGCTTAAAAGATTTGTTTTAACCTCTTTGACCTCAATCTTACCTGATAGTATTGTCTTATTGTCTTAGTAGTGTACTTACTGATGATATTGTCGAAGGTAACCGATAAAAAGCTTAGCCGATATTTGTAACAAACAGATACTTGTAGCTGAAAATTTATTTTGAATTTTACAAATTGATAACACTTTTTCGAAAGACGTTTAAAAATTTTCTTGAGGGTTCATCTTGCAGTGGTTCTATTCCTTTTTTTTTTACTGAACGTGCCATAGACGTAACATTGAATAAATTATTTTGACTTTGTCTTTTTACTTCTAGTATCAAAGTATCTATGTATAAATGGTGTCACCCAGCGCGAAGTGTTTCTTACAAAGATAAGGTGACTTTGTAGGGAAATAGTCATATTGTTATAAAACATGGATTGCTGTTACGACGGTAAATAAGAATTTACAAATTCGCTAGTACTTCTAAACTAGATGGTGAAAAAAAGCCTTAAGTAAAATTAATTTGAATAAATAGTTTCAGTTGAATGAAATTAAATTTAATAAATTTCATTCAACTGAAAAATTTTGTACGTATATTATTCTTTTTAATACGTTATGATTCTAATTTAAAAAGAAAACAATGCTTGGTGTCCAATCTATTGCGAAATTTTGTTATGTTATCCGTGGTGAGGATGATTCATAGCATAAATAAAAATATATAAAAATATACTAATAAGTGGTTGCCCGAGTAAAAAAAGGTTAGTCAGACCCTACGTCATGTCTGAATACACTGATAATCTATAAAATCTAACTCTACGCCATAATTATTATATTATTTATACATTTAATAACATATGATGATAGCTAAAATAATTAGTAACATGACATCAAGTCATTAGTCGATTTAGAGTTACTGGTTTTGTGTAAATAAGCTGCCTTTCGTTTTTTACCATATCAAATTGCGATTTTACCATCGCTGCTTCTTTTCACTCCTATGAATTCTGACAGTAGATAATGGAATTTCAGCATGTTTCAGCGTGTCATTACTGCAAATCTGACCAATTAAAATTGTAACTACAGGTTTTTGACAATTTATAACCAAATAACCCATTTGTTTGGTCGTTTAATACGTTTTTTTTTCTCATTAAAAGAATAAATAAATATAAATATTAATACATGTAACTTCAAACGTTATTCCAGTATATTCAAGGTATTTTGCAACAACAGTTTACGCAAATAGATCTATAATTTTTCATGTAATACTTCAGTACCTCTAGCACGAATAACTTGCGAAAACGTAACCGTTTCGTTAACGTATCGAATTGTCATCATTTTGTATAGGATTTGGTCAACCTACAGTACGTAAGAGGAACAAAATTTTGGTAGATTGAAAGGTTTTAACATCTAAAAACGTTAAAAACTTTGTCACGTTGAATGTTTGAAAATTGTCACGTACAGTTCAACCAACTTATCTGTGAAGTGGCAGAAAAATATAAGAAGAACTATAAGAACTACGAAATTGCTTACGAAAAATATTAGAAAAAGAATTTAGTGTTTCGAAGGTGTTTCTCCACCGACAGCGCCCTCTTTGAATTCACACATAAGTTAGTCGAACTGTAAGAATAAATAAAACGCGAAAATTGACAAATAGCAATCCTAGAGGACATCGTATAGGCTGAAAAGGAATTCAAACCTTTTTTCTCAGATCGAATAAAAAGTCTTTTTTGAAATGAATCATTAGCTCTTAGAGAGAAGGTACAATTGATTTGATATACGCCGGCTGACGTCACTTTTGTAATCCTACCGAGTTCACGTTAGCCAACTAGGGATGCGTTGTGCTGTCAAACATCGCCTCCTGCATAAACGTACTGTAAACTGATACGTTACGGATTATCGAAACGTACGTGCTTGGACTACTGAACAGAAGACAGCTTTTGCTTGTGGTAGCTAGCCAAGCAGCCATTAACCATCCATACCACCATGCGATGGGACTTGAAACATGGACATTCTGCGTGGCAGTTCATAGCCATTGCCACTACTTACTTCAAAACCAAGCCAATACCGACATTTATAGTAAACTATATATATATATATATAGGAACTCTTTGTACTTCAAACTCAATGCCAGCTTTATTTGCAACTATTCTGTAGTGTTTGGGCTTTTAATGAATACCCACCTGGCTAGCTACAACCATCAAGAAGAAAATCTGCCGTAACCAAACAGTATGGTACAGTGGGGTCTATCCGATGAGATTATAGGTAAAGCCTTGCTTAACAAAACAACAGTGCTTACAAAATAATTTATAATTCCATGTTATTTTTCATTTCTATTTCCGTTATTGTACTACTTCAACAATCAAAACACTCTAGCAAAAAATATTGTATAGAAGTAGATATGTACAGCGAGAGATAATGATTTTAATATTAAAACATGACAATATGAACCCCTGCTACCTTATTTCAAAAATTTTCGATACACTTACTTTCTTTCTACTCTTAGCGACATCTAGCGGAAGGCATTGTTAACCGTTAGTCAAGAAGCCAAGTTATATTTTTACCCTTATTAGTAAATACTCCTAGTGACATCTTGCGGAGGGTCCTATAATCGCGTAGTCAGTAGAGCCAAGCTTCTCTCAACCTGTTATGAAGTGAAGCCAGCAGGCTTAATTCTGCTTTTCACCTATAAACATAGATAGCGTTAAGCTACAAAGAAATGGTTAACGTTGAGAATATTTTGCAAAATTGACCAGACTTGATTTATTTTCAAAGTTATGACGTGTTCAATATTGCAGCCGAAGAAAGAAAAATCTTTGCAGCTCACTAACCGACAACTTTTTTTCACACTTCATTTTCCCAAATTAAACCTTTTCAATAAAATCATCATCATCACATCAACCGAAATGTTTACCAATGAACAAGGTCTCCCCTATTGGATGGGAAAATGCCACAATCCCCACTCTGGGCAGGCGTATTGCAGATCGCTGTAGAAGTTGACAGTTTTTTTTGTTATTGTGAAGGAACAAGCTGCGCAACACCCACCTGATGTTCAGCAAACTAACCTCTGCCTGTAACAGATATATTTCGTCACAAGTCAGCATTTGATCATTCGCAAATTTACATAATCATCGACAGATTGCTGTATACCTACTCATATTTTATTCTACTACAAAACTTGCTTACTTTTTATTCCTAATATTTTCACATTGTAAAATAACATGTGTTGATTTTAAAATTGAATTTTGCACACCCTATGTCATAAGGTAAAAATCAAAAGTTAATATGTGACGGGACCTCTTTCGTGTTGTTTAATTAAGACACAATGCACAGAATTGGTTATTTTCGAAATAAAGCAAATAATACGTGGCTCACAATTTATTGTGAAAAATGTATACTTTGGTTATATCGAGAATCAAAGCGTTTATGGGTACTGAAAAGTTTTTTTCTCAACCAAAGTATGTCAAAAACGAGACGTTTCCAGGGGTTTTCAGTCTGGGACGTTTTCAAATTTATCGTTTCAATTTTCTTTCTTGCACGATTTGATTTTTACACTTGACACACACGACTCGAATTAAAATACATACAGTTTTGGTGTTTTGGTGATCTTGTAATGATGCATAATTTCACTATTTACATGATGACGTTACTTTTGTTTTGCAAATAACAACTATCAAACTTTTGCTCTTCCTATATTTTGTTAGATCTAATAACTATGTTATTTTCTGTGCTGCCTTTTCTCTTATTTAATGAGAATGTGGTGGTATAAGCACAGCGACCACCTCATATTAGGTAGACTAACATCTGCCTATTACACATGACTTTCATCACAAGTGTTGAAATGCACTGTGCCCTTCACACTGAGATATATGTACATTTATAAGTCTCATGTGCCTGTAATATTTCTAGCTCTCAAAAACTATCAACGAAACACATGTTCTGTTCTTGGCGACAAATTTTCTACTTAAGGGTGCTAGTTCGCCAGGCGAGCACTCTCAAATGCTTTTTCACCACGCGGTGAAGCTCAAGCCACTGGTGGGGAACCATGAACTAGCCCAGTGCCAGTCCATAGTTATCACCGCTTGGTCATCATTACTTTGAAAACTGTTGTTGGAGAAACGATTGTGTGCCTACCAACCACATAAAAGAGTGAGCTAAGGAATGGGTGGTGATGAAAGTCGTACTTTTCTAGTTTAAATCTAGAAGTTAATAATTAATAGGTAATAGGTACTTATATGTTTTTTTTTATTTAGGAACTAGCTTTACATGAAATGACCTAAATTAAAACAACTAGGTAACCAGCAAGCGCTTGTTAAATTGCATTGCGACATTCATGACGTCAATCGCTCAAATTGCAAAAGAACACGTCACCTACTACTAAGCAAGGATAGAACTGATTTGCTATAAGGTTCTGTGAGTTAATTACGCAGATACGCTATTCAAGCAGATGATAAAAAAAACGTTGCAACAGACAACACAATTACTCACAACGCAAATATTGTTAAAATTTGTAAGAAAATGGCAAGCGGTAATTACGCTCTCTTTAAACATAAACCATTGTTAGATAAAAAAAAACCGCTAGTATCCGTGTATGTATGTGATGATGATGATGCATATATATTCAAAAACAAGATATTCCATTACTGTTTGGGGTAATGCTACAGAAATACCAAGATTTCTCAAATGCCAAAAACGTTCAATAAGAACAATTAACGGACTGGAAAGGCGTAGCCCCGCAAGGGAGCACTTTAAAAAAGACAACATTATGACAGTTTTTTTCTATTTACATCTATTGTTTATTGGAAATGTTTATTAGAAATTCATGAGGATAGAGATATTCCCAACGAGCAGGATAATTTTTTTCCCTACAATCTGCGTAATAAAGAAAACCGAATTATAAAATTAATGAAATTGGGGTCGTACCAAAAATCTGTCTAAGTGTAAAACAGCTTGTCATACAAATTGTAATGCAATACAAAATGTGTCGATGGAGGATACACCTTTACCGACATGCTACGCCGTAGTGCTGCTACAAAATACACTACGCCACCGTAGCACTTCAGCGAAAGTCTACCATATTTTTTTTATACATAAATAGATCACGCATATGCAAACAAAACCTGCTGACATTATTGTGGAAGCAGTTTAAATTAATGTTTCTTAACTAAGCTTCTCTTATATATAATTTATTATATAGAGTCTTATACGAGTACGCACATAGAGTCCACGGACGACCCTTTATGTACTGTATGTATGTGTCTTGATGTGTATTTTACGGTATATTATATATATATATATATATATATATATATCAATCTCTGTTGTCATAAGTATGCCCACATATTCTTCCTTAAAAGCACTAATTTCACCACTTAAAACACAACCTCAATGTTTTGTTCTAATTGCGCTTTGATTGAGGTCACGAGTAGGTATAATATTGTAACGGAATAAGCTCGAGGCCACCTGATGTTAAGCGGACTAACCTCTGCCTATAACAGATGCATTTCGTCACAAGTCACGATTTGCTCTGCGCCCGTCACCTTGAGACATACTCGTAGTTGATTAAGTCTCATGTGCCTGTAATCACACTGGCTCTCAAGCTGTGCTGCCGGAAAACACACCTTTAGGTGCTTGGCGGCAGATTTTCTACTTGAGGGTGGTGGCTAGCCAGGCGGGCATTCGCAAAATACCCTTCCACCATGCGGTGAAGCTCATGCCCGCGGCGGGATTCAAACCATGAACCTGCCACTAAACTATCACTGTCTCAAAAATATCCGTAATAGACCCGTTACTGCTCAATAAATATATGTTTTTGTTGCATCGAAAAACACATTTAGAAAAAAAGTCAAGTGCTAGTTGGGAGTAGAACATAGAGGGTTCCGTATTTTAGAATGATTTAAAATGTTTGACTGTTTTTATACATGAAATCTTTAGCGAGAGTCCGACCTACACTAGGCTATATTTTAGTATTTATTATTATCCCTTAGATATGAGACTATAAACGTACTATGTTTGACTGTTGTATATAGATTTTTTTTTCAATAATAAGAAATAATTTAAAAATTAAAAAACACGCCTGCCGTACCAAAAAGTTAACGAAAAAATTACAAACAAGTTACATGATTTTAAAGTTGAATGGCTACAATGTAGGTACTAAATAGATTATATTTACTGTGCAATTAAAACACCATTGAACCCAGAAATGGAGAATAGATAACCAATATTTTCATTGTAAAGAACTATTCCAAGGAACTGTCCCCGACTGCAATGAAAAGATTGGTTATCTATTCTCCATTTCTGGGTTCAATGGTGTTTTAATTGCACAGTAAATATAATCTATTTAGTACCTACATTGTAGCCATTCAACATTAAAATCTTGTAACTTGTTTGTAATTTTTTCGTTAACTTTTTGGTACGGCAGGCGTGTTTTTTAATTTTTAAATTATTTCTTATTATTTCGACCTTTTAGTGATAAAACAATATTTTTGCAAACGCACAATGTGCCACAAAACATAACTTATATTTTTTTGGAAATTACACGCAAAAGATAAGGTGAAATATATTTTTTTATGATTAATTAATGATAACTTTGAGGTCTTTCAGTTCTTGCAGAGACTTTTTGTCATGGGGCTCGTCGATAAGCTTTCGTGGATCTAAAATACCAATTCTTCTAGCTGTCTGACGCGACTAAATGTGACATAAACTTTCATCATCGTCATCATCAGCCGGAAGACGCCCACTGTTGAACAAATGCCCCCATAGAACGCCACAAAGAATCGCTATTAGCCACTTGTGACCATTAGCTACCCGCGACTTTTATGATATCGTCAGTCCATCTAGTGGGGGGCCTACCAACTCTACATCTTCCGGTGTACCATGGTACCCACTTGAGAACCTTTCTTTCCCATCGCTTATCAGTTCGTCGAGCAATGTGGCCTGTCCATTGCCACTTCAACTTGCAAATTCTGAAAGCTATGTCGGTGACTTTGGTTGTTTGGCGAATATCCACGTTCCGGATTTTATCGCGCAAAGTAACTCCAAGCATAGCTCTCTCCATGGCTCGTTCAGTGACTCTGAGCTTGTCCATAAGGGCCACTGTTAAGGACCACGTCTCGGTGCCATATGTCATCACTGGGAATACGCACTGGTTGACGACTTTGGCCTTCAGGCACTGCAGGATCTTTGACGAGAAAATGTCGCGTAACTTCCCGAACGCTGCCCATCCGAGTTGGGTTCTTCGGGCGTTTTTTTTTTCGAAGTTGGGCCTACCTAACTGGACAGTCTGTCCCAGGTAAAATTACATAAACTTTGCCCCTTGGCAAAAAATTTAGCGCCTAGATCCACGACGGTTCTGTCCAGTGTCGTTCCTTGCAGGTTGTGCACTGTCACAGCCTAACATAATTTCAGTGGTAGCATGTGCCGCTCGACTTTACCTTGACCCCGTAACGCGTCAAATACGACAGCGCTAGGCTCAATTTTGACACCCAAACTGACTGTGTTGCCACGCATTGTTTTGTCATAGAACTCAACGAAAACGGCTTGCGGTAACTCTCCCGGTTACGACGTAGCGCTGGCCATACGAATTATCGGATGACTTCCATAGCGCCATTTACCAAGCCGTGTCCAAATTTAATATTTTTCCGCAACATTACCCTAGTACCAATGGTAACTTTTAAGAATGGAACAATAACTCCTGTTACGTCTTTTATTGTATAGTTTTAGTATCTTAATACGTCTTTTATTGGGATTAGAAAGTATAAATTCGGGTTTTGGCCGCTGTCATTTGGTTTTGGCTTCTACGGATGTATCTGATGCTACCACGTCAAACAACCGGCAAATTTTGGCGAGTTCGATGGTCATCGATTGATTTTGATTTGGTGGTTCGATTCATCCACCTGTCTTGTCGTGGGAAATTTTCGCACATACTCGCCATCTGGTCCAGTAAGTGGTACTCTACGATGATCCAGGATTTTAACCCGTAAACTATTCAAAATATCGACAAATGTCGTGTCGTCTGCTTGCCTCACATTCTGTGGCAGTTTGCAGAAGCTATATAACGTCCATAAATCCATTTCAGCACTCAAATGTGGCGGTTGTTTAAAGCAGTAGTATGCAATAAATGATTCTAATTCTGATTCAGTATGCTCCGCTGACAGATTTAGCTACTAGTGGAAGCTGCATCAAGTCACGAAACAGTAAAATGTTAACACCACCAAAATAATCATTTCTTGTAGTTGTGTATGAAATGCCTTTCTCTCTGAAGGCGTTCTCCGGTCAAAAAACGCATGGTCTCTGTCCTGCCGCATGCCGGTGATTTATTTATTTGTATTACTTGTGTCTACAAGAAGCAAGTGTAGAAACGGATAAGACAATATTTATTACTTTTGATATTAGTTAACCAATGTATATTGAATACTACTGTTATATATTTTTGTTATGTACTAAGCAAGCTCTAGACGGTGATAGTAAAATTTGTAAAATTTTCACGAATTTTTTTTTAATTTTATTTTAATTTCATGAACTATGGCCCCCTCTTTATTTTTTTTTAAACATTCACTAGCCTATGTTACCTGGAATAACTCAACGCTTCTAATGATATGACAAACATCAAAATCGGTTCAGCCGTTACGATGTTATGGTGGAATAAAGAAACTCACAAACATACATACATACATGAACCCTAAAAACATAACTCTCCTTTTTTCAGGCAGTCGTGTAAAAAAACATAAAATCAAATATTTATATACATGTTTATTCAATAGGAACCCTTTTTATTTAATTTTTGTTATTATTATTATTTATAAAACAATCTGCCATACTAAAACATATTTTGTAAAAATTTTAACGGACAATAGGGTCAGACGGACGGACAGACACCTGAGTCTTAGTAATAGGTTTCCGTTTCCTAGTTCAGAACCCTAAAAAGTATACGTAAGAAAAGTTACGTAAATGCTGACGTACATAATTTAGAAATCATATACCTCAGGGTTTACGTAAAGTGGTAAAGTGGTCTGTACAAAAAACGGTGTTTCATTTTTCAATATCTAATTATGTTTACTTAATACCTATATAATTTCGTACATATGTTACGTAACTTAAAGACTTATGAATTAACAGGTATAACACTTAATTTAGGGACCGCTAACGTAGCTCCTTGGAGCTCGATGATGTAGCTACGCACTCGCCCTGATGATGAGCATCTGATGTGCTCGAAACCAGAGTCGACGTATTCGGTCGTGCATAAGGACTACACGACTTAGAATCGGCCTATGCCTTCATCCATCGGACGTTCAGACAAACAAAGAGGTGCCACTTGCACATGGTTGATATTCCCAGAACTCGTACAAAGCGCTTTGCTTCTATTTGTCTCATGCGTGCTGCGAAAGAATGGAACTCCTTGCCATTGCCAGTGGTCATTTTTGAAACAAAGTTGTGTCTTCAAATCAAAAGAAAATAGGTTTCTTCAAGGTAAGCGTTCTCCATCTTCAACCACATTAAAGCTTTACATCAGGCAAGGACTGGTTGTCAACCGCGAACCTAAACAGAAAAAAAATAGATCCCTAAATGTGAGTGTTTTTCCGGTTAATTTATAATATTTAAATATGTATGCAACTCAGGAGAATTTCATTTCGTGGATTTTAATATTTAAGGCGGTGTTCGATAACTTTTCAGGATAATACGAGCTTCGTAGTACGAGCAGTATTATTTTAAACTCCAACATAGCATGATCTTAAAGCATAGTAACAACACCTAGCCATCATTGCGTTAAAACTAATTAAATATTGAATTTTTCGCGATACATATATGATTTTGCAAACGTTGTATTGTATGGGCTTATGTAACGTAACAAGGGACTCTAAAAATTAAATTGCATTACAACAGAGTCACTAGCGGCGGTGTTGTATCGATTTAAGGGTTATTTTGTGCTTATTAATATAATTGTAAAAACTTGCCGCATACCTTCGCGTATGGTGACGTCATAGTGACGACACAATGTTGAGATGAAATCCATACTATTTAAATATAAGAATGGTATAGACCTACTGTTAGAAGAACGGAGTTTTCTTAACTTAATAATAATTAACTTTATAAAGTAAACAAAATTATTATGTTTTATTGGAAATCTCCAGTTTCCAATAATTATCTGCTTTTACAAGTGCTACGGGAACATTGCAAAAAACTTTAGCATTAATGAATTATTTAGACTTATTTGTTAAAATATAACAGTAAATATCAATTTAACGATCTGATGATAAAAAAAATATTGCTTTATGATATCTAGTGGAAATTCCACTTAAATTATTTGTTAAGTTGACGTACATTCATAATTCTGCGTTCAAAGTGACACTACCTCTCGAAGAGGGTTCATGTAGAATCGGAATTCATCGAAAACTATTCTGGCTGGGCTATGTGAATTTCTTACGTCACGCGGCTTAACAAAAATTTATGCGGCATAGATCCAATAGATATATTTTCTTACCTTATTTTAATATTTTACTAAAATCATCTTAAATGTTTTCAATATAATTTAAATAATTATATTAGCAATTATTGATACCGAAAAGTTATGCCTGATTTAGATTTAATAATTATAATACGAAGAAAGTTGTATTCGCTACAAATCATTTGACAACCTTTTGAATAATAAAAATTCATTCATTAGTGGATGATATCGTCCACGCGGATGTCATTGGGTTAATATTGATGCCAGATTATTTCCAGCTAAAAGCTTGCCAACGCCATTCAAAGATTTGCGTTTGCAGCGAGCTTCGGAAAAAATATCTTACCCTGACTCACGCCACTCTGCGGGTTTTCATTTGTACATACTGTTATGAGTTGTTCCCCGATCAACATACAAGTGCTGCATAACTTCACTTGAAATAGTTTTAAGCAAAACATAACATTCACCAGGCAAATTACCCACACTATGTTTTTTTAATTTATAGCTGATGGCTAACCTTTGACAAATTTTGTTACCTTATGGTAAATCACGATGTGGTCGAAGGTGTTCTTCAGGCTAAATTAAAATTACTGGCCCTCAAGGACAGCTGCCGGTGCTTGGCGTAAGGTTTCCTACTTGAAGGTTGAGAGCTGGTCAGGCTGGTATTCACAAAATGCACTACTCAATTAATTTTTCCAAGGGGGGGAAATGCCTTCGCTCTACCCGTGGGGTGGTGCAAGGAGATGTGTGTGGGGGCCCTACCCCATGCATTCACACTGCCACTCTGAGACAACAACCGATACCGACGGCTTGACGTGCCCTCCAGAGTACGGAAGCGCTTAGTAGTCCAACTCATAACCACAGAAGACATTGCTTATATTAGCTGATCAGTTAAGGACGGCTAAGCAAACTACAACACGAGCGCTTCGAAATCTTGTTGTTAATCTTGTCAGAGTTTTAAGCACTCCGCTGTACCTATTGTCAACATGTTACTACTATCTGTATAGATAAAAAATACACTACCTTATTTCCACAGTCTTCATTTGGAATAATTAATAGGTAAATAGTTTTAGCATTTATGTGGTCTGTGGCAGAGGGAATTAATATAGTGAAATCAATGAGCATAACACTATTAAAAGTTATGGTTATAATATATGTCAAATGAACTAGGTCTATATTCAACAACCGGCCATGAACCAAGAAATGCTTTGCTTCTCTTTGACATACCTACAGGTAGTCACATCGCCTCATTCATTGCACGAAAATTATGGTAAAAAAATCGTTCGTAAAAGAATCACTTTGCGTGTTGCATGCTACAACGACCTCTCGACATCCCTGACACACTTTTGCCTAGACAATACAGCCATAGCAGTTCATAGAAGTCATTAATGTTGCCGTTGTCTAAGCAGACAGGGCCACTGTTATGCTATTTCATTGGAACTGCAGCTGAAAATAATTAAAATCGAATATTAATCTGTTTTCTCTTTCGATTTGGTTGCCACTAGTATAGCTATATATCTACCAGTTTTGATGACATGAATAAACGTCTTTGTTCTGCGTTACTGATAAACAATTTATTAAGTATCAAAATACAACTTATATTATAGAAATTATATTAATATTTTTCTGCCCCATATTAAATTTAAAGAAATAACATAAGTCTAATGACGCAGAGGAAAGTAACAAACTTAAAATATGTCATTTCTATCTCATTTTTTTGTAGGTATGCCTTTATTTAACAAAATACTACAAACTATATACAACACTACAGCTACTACAATAAAAGCATTTAGGCAACCTATAAGTCATAGCAGACTCATATGCAGTCCAAATGCTCCAGCCCAGTACCAGTTGGCAGCGTGCCCAGCATGCTGGCAGCATTGCCCCGTTGAATTGCAATGCTTATTCGTTGAGCCAAATATGTGCCAGCATTTTGGTCACGCTTGATCAGTTTTGGAAAATACGACGAGCTCCCGGTCCCCACGGACCCAACGTCTCTACAGCAAACGGCTTAAATATGTAACCCATTCCGAGGTTAGCATATTTGCACCGCTTGAGTTGCTCCGCCAAAGTAGCCGCAGCGCCAGCCCTCACGTTGGTTTCAGAAAGAAGTGACGGCGCTAAAGTGTCGACGCAAGTAGTGTCCTACCCTCAGGGCCGTCCTAACTTTCACGGAACCAGAGTCATGTCGTCAGGTTTTTTACTATCGTCATGCATCAGACCATTCGGTTCGAGAATAGCTGTAACATTGGCGCTGGTAAAAGCGCCAATGTTGCAGCTATTGGTGATTTAAAAAATTATGTAAATCCAAATTCATTTTTAATATTCTTCACGGCCTATATTCCAAATAAACACTCCACAGCCAGCTAAAATAAGTGACTCCAAATTGTTCTAATCATAATGAATAATTGACTACCGGTCTCCATTTCAGACAACGTCCAGAATCAAACTATTAATAATAAGGCAGTTCAGATATAATTGAATGCTGGATCAGCTTACTGAAATAGACGTGCTGACCCAATTTTGGCTAAATGGTGAAATTTCGTAGAGAAAATTCGAACAAAAGTTTGGGTCATACATATCGCCCACAAACTCTAATAATAAA
The DNA here is from genome assembly GCA_963854805.1 of Plagodis dolabraria. Lineage (NCBI taxonomy): Eukaryota > Metazoa > Arthropoda > Insecta > Lepidoptera > Geometridae > Plagodis > Plagodis dolabraria. The sequence continues at coordinate 5,771,650 of OY978440.1, forward strand.
AAACTTTAATCCTCTGCATGAAAAAAAGAATATATAGAGTGGCTTCATATTGAAAGAAACCTTAAAAATCACGGTGAAGCAAATTCTCGTCATCAATATAAACAACTCAGCAATATAAAAGAGCTTAACAACTGACTGCAAGTGAAATTTTGTATAGAATTAGGCCAGGGGCAAATGGCGGCGCGCGCGAGGCCTTGAAATCGGCGTTTTCCCCTTACCGGTAATCGTTTACATACTTGTTTCTCAGGAAATTGCTGCTTGAATTGCAAAATACTCGACGTTGATTTGCATATCAGAACTATCAGAAGTCTGACGTACAACACTAAGGCTTCGATAGTCGATAAAATGGCGGTAACATAATGGTGTTGGCTTTCAACGATCAGTCCCAACAATATTACGAGACCGTTGTCTACCGATTCAAAGGTATTCCTTGTTTTGTCCCTGGTCCTAGATTTGAATTTTGGACAGGCAAACGTTTTTAAACGCAAAATTTATAGTCACCGTACAAGTTATCGTTCTCACTAACTGATAAAAGAGGCGCAAATGTGCGTGAAGAAATATTTGGAGATAAAAATTATAAACATTTAGTTCTCAAATGCATATATAATTTCGAAATCTGTACCATAGAAAATAAAAAAAATCATCTAAATAAAAAATTACAGAGTGTAAGAACAGACGCACATCGCGCGCATTCTTCAAACCAAGCAATTTACGTTGAAGAATGTCAAGCCACCCAGCTGGAAGATTTGTTGTAGCTGTAGTGATTTTGCTACAGCTTACAACACTAGATTTTTGAGGTTAGTAGTTGACTGACGTTGACTGACATGGCTTAGATAAACTACTTCACTTTGAGCGGTTTCATAGTTAACATTCAAATTGAGGTCTATAAACAATCAGGGACCAATTTGTTATATAATTATTAGAAGGTAATAGGTATATACCCGGCCCCGTAGGTTGCCGGACTAGAATGTCACTCCCACATCTCTTCCCACGGGGGTCATAAAAGGTGACTTAGGATAAATTATCAGATGGTTTCTTTTCTGCCAAAAGTTGAATACAGTACTATCACGACAATCAAATATAGGACAATCCGGCAGTCCGGCTGATACAGTACTATACGCCTGTACACGCCTGAAGGTGGTCTGATTTCTTGAATTCTAATAGTAGAATCCTGATTCTAATAGTGACGCCATGTTCTTACTCTCAACCGTAACCGTGGTATTGTAACATTATAGCAGTTTCAGGGCGTGAAAACGACAAGAACACATTATGTCTGACGCGCAGAGATGATGAGTAAGGACTAGTAGTGAAGTATGAGACAATATCAACAAGACGAAGATTGGAATTGCTCTCGGGCTTTATTCAATCAATCGTGCATTATGCATGTTAACATAATTGGTGAATTATTGCCAGAGTCTCGTACTTTACAGCCCCACGGATTTTTTCACTGACGCCACGGCTCACAGCTCACGTGATGTTCAAACACGCGATTATACTAACGCGCGTGTTTAACGCCACGAATCATAGCTGTTTATGACAATAAAACACACAAGAGACAAGAATATTTATTCTGTAAGCTGGCGTTAGTACAGTCATACAATATCAGTCAGGAATGCCAACAGCTCACTGACGCCAGCGTAGGCCTCCAGACAGCCCCTGTTATACCAAGTTGCTCTGCGCTTTGGGACGCCACACAGCTGTACGAGTACATCAGTTTCTTCTGCTTGCATACAGTCTTTTCACATTTTGTATATCTGTATCACCTAAGTAATCACCTGTTTATTTAGATGGGAGTGACCGGTAACGATTCCGACTATTTGTCATTATTTATCCAATTTGAGATTGAAAAACATTCTAGGGTACCTAAAATTTTGCTCTGGGAATACTTTCTTCAATTGCCTAAAGTCTTTTATTACAGAACCTGCGCAGTCGTTTTGATAACAGTTTTTCATTCTTTTGTGGATTCAAGCTGGGACTTGGTGGAATAGTACTAAAATCAGAGGTTCTGGTCCTGCAACGTGGAGAACAGACGCCTCTTCGCACTAATTCATCTGGCGTATATTTTATCCACTGAAAAATAACCTTGTTATTGAACTACTTAGCTACACTTCCGTCTTCTCACTTCTTCTCACTCAAGCATAATATCTGTCACCAGGTATTTGCTAGTTCCAGCTGCTGTATATATCGACGTGGCATTGTATTATTCGTGCCGCTTTTTTGAACCAGGAAAGTACACACACATTTCCTACGTATCCCATTATTGAGGGTTAGGTACAAAATGTATATTTTCAACAATCAAGAAGTCTTCCCATTTGAGGGGTTTCCATTTGCTGGAGTCTCTGTGAGCACAGAGTATGATGGTTGTTCTTCAGCACGGGCTGCTGCCTATTTGCAGCTTTTTTCCCCTCCATCGCCTCTTGAAGCCCCCACAGGAAGATGCATTGCACTTCTAACAAGGAATGTAAAGTAACTAAAAACAACACTTAAACATATAAATGATATATATTCGCTAGTTACACAAGGACATAATTGTGTTTGGTTTCGGAGTCATGGCTTAGAGTACTGGATTGGAGTATTTACCCAAAGTGGAAGGAACTTTGGGTAAATACTCTAATCCAATACTCGTAATGGTGGTCACTGTTTTTCTTAGAGTGCATTTTTTTTGGTTGCTTCCAAAGCTAGGTTGTCCCGTAACTCAAACGTATTGAATTTTCAAAAATATTCATATAACCGTTATAAATGTGAGGAATATTGTATGTGTAGATTTAACAAGATTATTATCTAACCCACTCGCTCGTAAATTGTTTGTTAAATACAAATATAGTGTTACACTTGGAATACCAAAGTAATAAACATTATCACAACCGAATTCAGATAGCTATTTTGTTACAACACGCCAGCTTCGAGGCCACCGAACGTTAATGTAAGGTCAAGTTCAACACCCTAATCGGAGTGCGAGAGTTTAGACTCGACGGGGAAATGGACAATGTGAAATAAAATTTTGTATGGCAATTCATTTATTTGAATTTTTGTTACTACTTGTGTGAATGCGTGATATTGGATTATTACGAAAACCGTTGAATGTGTAACGTAGAGGTACGTACACAAATATGTGCATAAGCATTAAATTTATGGTGACTTTGAAATTTTACTAATACAGATATTCGTAGTTAAATAATTTCACTTCTATTCACCTCCATACTGATCGCGAAACCCCTTCAGAGACAAATGGCAACCAACATACTATAACGTTTGTATATCCTCTTGTATTATTTATTTAGAGCTATCTACGAATAATGATATATAAATACTTCTGAATCCAAACAGATTTTTCGCGTCCTTTCAGCATACTAGGTGCAAGACACTTATCAAATAAGGGGCAGGTAACCGAAACCTTTAATCAATATATATATATATATATATATATATAGGCATCTAAAACCTTATGTCAATCACTAACTAGTATATTTATTAATAAACCTTTGACATATGAATCCCGCTGAATAACAATTTGAGATCTCTCAAGTACTTTAGAAATATCTTAAAATAAAACCTTTTCTGACTAGTAGTCAGAACTTCCTAAATATTTTCTTGAAACCTGTGATCGCTGGTCTAAACATACGTGGTCACCATATGTTCTCTTGGCGCAGAACATTACAGCTTTCCAATCTGGAATTCCTATATCTGCTAATATCTAGGGCACGTTCCACGATTCATTTTGAGCTTTAGGCCCTGCCGCTGCAGTTTCCAATTCCTTCTGTGAATTCAGCTGCTGCTACTGGAACCTTCTTCCGTTGATTCATTTACATACAGGCTACTGCTGATACCAAGCTTTTGAAGTTTCTAGAATAGGACTGACTTTTCGAATTACAATTGAAATAATAACTTGGCGGCAATCGTACTCTTATTTCTTAGTTTTAGCAGGAAGAAAGTGGAGGAGAATAATGAACTATAGAATCGTTCTATATTATGATAACGGGCTTCTACGGAACCGTGGCTCGACACGCATTTGACTGTTTATTTTTTTAGACAAACAGCCTTTCTTGCAACATTTTCAGCAGTGGGAATATACCATTCCTCGCGAGATATAATGCTATAGACTTTAAACACAAGAACTATACTATACTACAGTACACTAGATAAACAACTGCCTAGTGTATCTTACTTTTTTTTAATAGCCTTTGAGAAAATCCATTGCTTTCACTTTGCAACACCTGGTTGCAAATAAACAGATCACATAATTATGTTGTCATGTCCAAATTCGTTGAAGCATGCTAAATACCTAATATTGTACAAAACGGGAATTGGGGAGCCTTTGAGCAGAGGCAGTCCTTTGATTAGACATTAATTAACTAGTCCATAATTACCTGATCGATGCTTGTCGACATATAATCGTCATACGATTTGCTGTGTTCATAAAAGGATCATCTGGACTGTCACAAATCATGTTAAGCCGCATCGTTTGAATTGATACAAATTGGATGCATTGTTCCGGTCAATATTCAACTTAGTACGGATACCGTCAAGCTTGTAGGTACATAATATAGTAAAAAATTACAGGTATAAATAGGTGGCCGAGTAAAATTAAGGCCTGTATTAATAAGTGCATCTATAAGTTAAGATCTCAAGATAAAGTTTTGACATTTAATAGAACATCTGTCAAAAACTGCATCTTAAGATTGAATTCAACTTTAAGATGCGTTTATAAAACGAGTCTAAATACTGAAGTAGAACGATTATCTCTGAAATAAGTTCTAACTAAAATTTCGAGTAAAACGTGATATACTGTAACAGCCGGATCGTCCACTGCTGAACACAGCCTCCCCTATTAAGGGATTTGCTATAATCCCCACGCTTCGCAGGCGTCTTGGGGATCACAGTGTGGCAGTTCTTTGGGCTCCAGTACTTCTCCCTTAATCGCCACTTACGACACCCACGGGACGATATGGGGAGGTGCAATTCTAACCCGGCACCCCACGGGGAACATAATGATAGTCTTTAAAAAAGTATGAAAAACACAACTATAATAACCGACCCCACGGGGCCGTGATTTAAACAAAGACTATTAACGAGGTGGTCTCTAGCAAGAGTATGCCTGGGTGAATACCACCGGATTGTCACATATGCTGCTTCAAAGTAGTAGTGTGCAAACATTACCATGTTTAGGCGCAAAGGGCACGGTATGCCAAGTGAAATAGCTGGGTGAAGAACTTGGAAGTCTTGGAGTAATGAGCACATTACAACGACAATATCCGTATCATTATTTCTTGACATAAAAACGTAGCATCCTGATTATAGGAAGGAATTAAATGTAACTCATGACTATGATATGTTTTTCCCCGAGGAGAATATCCTACTTTTTACACTGAAAAGGTTATCATTATCAACAAATAATTTTACTTAGGTGTAAGAAATATAATGTAATTATAATGTAATTAGCTTTTACTCAAGACTTTCAAAAATATCGTCCTTCTAAAAACAGCACTATTCCTAGGCTGCACACTAGGATCCTATTGTTTGCCCCGTACGGTGCCGGGCTAGAATGTCATCTCTCCATTGCTACCTGAGGGTCTCGAAAGAGGCGGCTAAAGGTAAATTACCGGAAGGTGGGCAGCAGCGCCTTCTGAGGAACTGATAAAACTGCGATTCCCAAGACGCCTGCCAAGCGTGGAGATTATGGCGAATCCCCCTTTTATGGGGAAGGCTGTGTTCAGCAGTGGACAATTTGGCTCATAAAGTATTGTATGCCAAGTTCCATAGTTTCTAGTCGTTAATATCTGCATCCTCCATATTTTGCACCCTTTAAGCTGCTTTTTGCTGTCTTTGTTAAAATCTTCATAATAATACTAAAATAAACTAAATTCGTGCCTCTAATACACTTTTAAGTTTTAACTTGGTACTCGTATTTACTTTAAATGTGTTTAAAGTGATATATTTTGTATTTTATAATTCTGTATTAAGGTTTCGTCAAACTTATTTCTTGCTGGCAAAATACAGGCAAAAGTCAGAATACATTGAACTTCATTACGAGTAGAGTGTCTAACGTATCAACTGAAATAACAAGTTGTTTCAAAGATTTAGCAGCTAGTAACCTGTGCACTTATGGTGAGGGTATTTCTAAGCTAACGCACAATCACAAGATTTTAATGGATTATTTTGTGAAACAAAGCCCCCTGGAGGGCTTTGAGCAGACACGCGTCCAGCATTCGCTTTGTGCAAGTTTCAGGAATATTCTAATTTGCTTCGAATAGCTTCTCTCCCGATTGGTAAGCTATCTGGTTTATTCATTGCCAGACGCCACAAACAGGCATTGTTACAAATTCTGACATACAGGTCCTTTGAAACGTAATCAGTTTCCATTTATAGGGATCTTGGTCCATTTAGACTAAGTAAGTATCTATTACACACACAGTTATAAGATTGGTATCTTATAACTGTCTGTGTAAAAAATACATTTGCTTAACTGTTTACAAATAAAATTGAAATTGCATTATCAGAATTTAATTTCAACCTCAACCTCTTAGGGTTGGCTTCTGCTAGTCCTAACTAAAATTTTGACGTAAAAAATATTTTAAAATCCAAAAAGGAGCTATTAATTTCGTTTTTATAACACGTACATAAAACGAAAATATAACTTTTTTGTACCTCTTATTTTTCTATTTTATTAATATATTTTAATATACATTTAAGTACAGCTAATTTATTAAAATATTACAAACGTAATTCGATTCAACTTTGCGATTTTATATAACTATATTCTATATAACTTTCTATCGGTAAAATTTTAACGAAACGTGTTTTGGACCTTTTTTGGCCTTAAGAGCCATTTCACAAAATCACGCTACTGACGTTTAGGTAAATGCCAGCGCATCGCTTACACAAGTGAAAGATGTGACGACGGAATAGCGTGACTGTGAGTAACTCATTTCTATATTTGCACTCATTAATAAATAAATATAAGTTGTGATATAAAAAAATGTGTAATTGGCATGAGTAAGCAATGATAATTTAGAGTTATGATAAATATTCTTTCCTGACCAAGAAAACAGAGTTAGTATCACAGTTAATTGTGAGTAGATTAATTGAAGAATGCAGATTTTTTCTGATATAATATCTGTTTGGAATTACACTTTATTTAACGCAATAAATCGTGTTAAAATGGTTATATAATTCGTGGAAATTGGCGCAAGGTCTTTAATTTTTATTCCATAATTATGATAAATTATCGATATTACACTTAATGTAGTACATTAAGTGTCAACAAAATTATATGCCTGTTTTTAGATTTTTAAAAAAAGTTAATTTGATGAATTTTTATACAAGAGATAGAGCTCAGAAGATGGCTATGTGTACGTTATTTCGTAAAACAAGGTGCGGGAGATTGGTCACTACAAAATACTTGAAGTAATATTTGTAAATATGGTACATAAAGGAAAAGGGAACAAATTATTCTATTGTTATCAATTATTCAAGAATTTGTAGATCTTTCCTATGATAGTAAATTAAGCGCTTAAAATGCTAAAATGTGAAATACCTCTTAAATAAAGTAATCAAGATAGTTATATTTTTTTTTACTTCTTTAAACCAAAATTATATTTACATTGATATTACATTTCGACCATATTTCATTATTGTAATTGGTGTTTCAACACTTTAATTAGAGTAAAATTAAATAAATAAATAAAAATAAATAAATGAATGAACGAATGAACGAATGAACGAATGAACGAATGAATGAATGAACGAATGAACGAATGAACGAATGAACGAATGAACAAATGAACGAATGAACGAATGAACGAATGAACGAATGAACGAATGAACGAATGAACGAATGAACGAATGAACGAATGAACGAATGAACGAATGAACGAATGAACGAATGAACGAATGAACGAATGAACGAATGAACGAATGAACGAATGAACGAATGAACGAATGAACGAATGAACGAATGAACGAATGAACGAATGAACGAATGAACGAATGAACGAATGAACGAATGAACGAATGAACGAATGAACGAATGAACGAATGAACGAATGAACGAATGAACGAATGAACGAATGAACGAATGAACGAATGAACGAATGAACGAATGAACGAATGAACGAACGAACGTATGAACGAATGAATTTATTAATTAATGAATGAATGATTGAACGAATGGATGGATGGACGTATGGAATATCAGCATGGGGCGCGGCACTCAAAACATATTTCCTCAAAATAGAACGCGCTCAAAGAGCTATTCTAAAGGCGGCATACAAAAAGTTTTATATATACTTGGTAGCTTTCATAGTCAGATAAATAAAAAGGTGGAAATACTCAATTTAAGTATATATTCTTCTTCTTTTAACTGTCACCTTTTAGGTAATAATCCTCCTAAATAGGCTAATCATTACTGTACCCAACTCAATCCTTCAACTGTTTTTAACACAAATTATAAGCATATGCATGTTAATCATTATTAACGTTTAGCTATTACCTCCTAAAATCACAATTAACACTTTTAATAGTGAAATATCAGTTTCCTACTAACAGGCTTTGTCGCCTGTAACACAGTTTTAATACTAGCTCAGGTGACACAGGTTCTTTGTACAATCCTTGTGTCATATTCAAAATAAATAAGACATTTAAAATTGTAAAGACTCAGTAAGTAAGTATTGTAATACCTCAGTAAGTTTGGCAATAAATCATAAATCATTTCAATCATAAATCATTTCATTTCTCAGTCGGGCACTCTTGACATTGTAGCCGTGGTTGATAAGATGGTGGTACATGGTGGGTCTTCAACGTCATCAGTCTTCTTGTTGGTGAATACTGATCTGGCAATGCTTCTATTTTTTTCGGTTGGTAGCGTTGCGCGTGCACTCAGATATGGATGATTGTGTAGCCATTTTGATCAAATCAGTCCAATGAGTGGGAGATCTACGTCTAGCTCTCTTTCTTGCTAACTGACCCTGGACCACTAATCAATCCATCGAGTCTTCATTCCTGGAGGTGTGCCCGAAGAACTTTAAAATTCGTAATTGAACAATCGACGATAGCCAAGTCTTGATTTTAAGTTCATTAAGGATTGACACGTTTGTGGGGAAGGCAGTCCACGGGATCCTCAGTAGGCGCCTCCAACAACACATCTCCAGAGCGTCGATTTTAGGGCGGTCCAGTAGTCTTAAAGACCAAGTTTCAGCATCGTAGAGGAAGATTGGAAGGACTAGACAGTTCATCAGGCGCACTTTTGTATTTTTAGTAATCCTTTTACTTATCTTTCCAAACCTTTTCCAACCTCTCTACAGCAGATCTTGTAATCGCGCACCGTCTTCTAATCTCGTCCTCGCAACTTCCCTCATTTGATATAGTATTGCCGAGGTATGTGTAGCTCTGTAGATATAAATGTAGAATAAAACCAAGCAATTAGTTACGACACTTTAACTATTCAGAAACAGAAAATTTATGCGACAAATTATTTAAATGCTATAAAAAAATATAGGCCAACAAAACCTTGAACACCCTCACCCGTCACCACACTCTAAAAAACGATTATATAATATTGCGATAGCGAGAACATCAGTAAATTTTAAATGCCTCAGCAATTTACCTTTCAATTATGTACAAACAATGCAAAAAATTCTGAAATAGCTTACAATGAGTTCTCTGAATTTTTTTGCTGTTCTACAAATTATGTTTTCCAACAGTAAAGGTCAAAATCGGCATTAATAAACGTCCCAAATGGTTGAGCAAAGGCATAAAGGTCTGCACTAAACAAAAACGTTACTTGCTGTGGAAATATAGACATTCGTCATTAAAAAATGACAAAAATAATTTCAAAGTTTACTCGGCTAGGCTCAAAAGAGTTACAAAACAGAAACAAAAAGTACAAAACAATTATCAAATAAAAATGCGAGAAATAAATCGAAAGCTCTTTGGGATACAATAAATAAATACATATACTTAGTATAATGTGAAGGAGGTAATTAGTTTTATTAATGTAAATGGGAAACTAATTTATGAATTACAAGAAATTTCTCAACATTTCAATGACTTTTTCATAAATGAAGTAGAAAAAACCGCATTTAGTGATATTTATGCAATTGACAAATTAAAACACGCTAAATCTAATTTTTGCTTTAAAGATCCCACAAATGAGAAAGAAATTGAAAATATTATAATGTCCCTTAAAAACACAAACAGTAAAGGTAATGATGACATATGTACTAGAATAGTAAAATTAACTAACAAAATTATTTCAAGTTAAAGTAAATAATAATTAATTAATAATTAAGTCAAAGTTAAAGTCAAAATCATTTATTCAATTTAGGCGTCTACGACGCTCTTATGAAGGTAAATTACAAATTTTAATATTAAAATATACTACATTGTACTGCCACGTTCAGCAAACAAAAATTATAGAGCCTCTGCGAGAAGTACGGGCAAGAAACTCGGGGCCATTCTTTTAAACGTCTTTTTAACATTGTGTTAAGTACATACTATATAGTTAAATTATTACAATATTTATTTTCATTACGTAGGTGGCAGGCGCTAGCTTGGCAGAGGCGAACCAGTCCAAGCATTTTTGTCGTTTAAGTAATCACAAACTGTGTAGTAAGATTTCTTTTTCAAAATATTCTTCACGTGCAACTTGAATTTTCTTTCTGTGAGCGTTGTAATATGTTTGGGCAATAAATTATAAAACCGTACACGATTCCTTAAGAAGTACTTTTTATATTGTCTTTGCTAATCTAAAACCTGGCACTGGTATTTTATCTTTATTCCTAGTGATATAATCCTGATTGTCACTGTTGATTTAAATTTGCACATTTTTTTACGAACATACGTAATATTTTAAAATATATACAGACTTGGTAAAGTTAAAATATCAATTTACTATTTCGAACGTAATAACATTTTTGCACCAGAGCAGGCTGGTTTTTGAGAGAAAAAGTCTTTAAATTCGTCTTTTCCAAATTTTCTCGAGAAAGTTTATACCGGTTTAGACACAAAAAAGGGTTATAGCACTCTATATGAACATGTCCAAGGCTTTCGATCGAGTAGTCCACAACATTTTAACAACAAAACTAGAATTTTATGGAATAAGAGGAAATGTACTAAACTTAATAAAGTCATATCTGGGGAATTGACAACAATACACTGAAATAACCAGGTTAAATAAAAATACTCAAGTAGAAATCAAATACTGTTCAGACTGTAGAACTGTAAATTATGGAGTGCCCCAGGGGAGCATATTGGGGCCACTGTTATTTTTAACTTACATGAATGATTTTCCTCAGTCTATCATTTATCCATTCGTCATGTTTGCCGATGATGGCACTGCTATTTTCACAGACCATAAGAACTCTGAACATGAAAATGACTTAAACAATTCTTTAGTATTGATAATTGATTGGCTACGATATAATAATCTCATTATTAACTTAGGCAAAACACACATAATGACATTTAAAAATAATTATTCTAGATTTGACATTTTAAATATTAATTTATAATGGTAAGCACATTGACGAATAATTTTCATTGATGGTATATACAAAATGTTTAGGTATTCACATCGATTCAGATTTATTATGGAGGTCACATATAAACCATGTAAGTACAAAGCTAAGTCGGTTTTCATATGCATTGTATATGTTACGAAAGGTAGCTAATGACAGAGCGCTTCTACAAGCCTACCATGCATATGTAGGGTCTAAGCTAAGGGATGGCATACTTGTTTGGGGAAATTCTGCGGAAAAAGAAACTACGTGTAAGTCTCAAAAAACATGTATTCGCGGAATAGGTCGACTAAAACCAAGAGATATATGTTAGCCATATTTTCAAAAATTTAATCTGTTAACTTTACCTTCGCTCTACATCTTCGAACCGGCTATATTTGTAAGAAACAATTTAAAAGAATTTAGTACCCTTAAAAGTAACCGACATAAAAACGTTCTATGTATACTAAAAACACAAAAACTCTGTATACTAAAAGTGGTTTTATAATGAGTGTACAAATATATAATAAACTACTAATTAGCATAAAAGAGACTGACATTTTTTAATTTAGGATTAAAAAGTTTCTGATTTATGAGGCATATTTTAAAATAAATGACTTTTTAAATGATAAAATATAAGAAATTGTATGGACATGTATGATATTAAGTAATTCAAATATTGTATTCATTAATATATGATTGAATAAAATTATGTAATGGAATTAAATAATATAATAATGTAATTGGATAATATTGTAATAATGTATTCCAGGAATGTAACTAATTAATTTTGTAATTTATATTGTATTGAATCCATAATTTGCACGCCTTGGAGGATATAGAGCAACACAATATCCTTTTAACATAAGACCTGTTTAATGTACCTATATCTAGCAAATAAATAAATTTGATTTGATTTGAGTTGATTGAAATGCAATTTACTAAAATATTCAATTATTATTATAAATATTCATATAACAATATTCAATTTTTTTATGCCTGATAAGTTAGCCTTTGACCACTATCTCACCTGATGGTAAGTGATGATGTGGTCGAAGATGTAGTTCAGCCTAACCTAGAATTACTGGCTCTCAAGGACAGCTTTCGGAACACACCGTTGCCATCCTAAGACAACAACCGGGACCGATGGCTTAGCGTGCCCTCTGAAGCACGGAAGCGCTCTGTTGTAATGGCACCAACGGTCAATACATATACCATCTTAATCATGTAAATTGGTATGTTAGGAAGTAAATAAACTTTTCTGTGGAATCCTAGTGGGAAGCCTGTTGATATTAATTATTGTAAAACTATGTCTTAAGCATAATAAAATTATTATTATCATTGCCTAAAATTTTATAGATACAAACTGTGAGTTCCGTTTCTATCAGGAGGCAATCATAAGTAGAAAACAGAGTGTAGGTCATTCCACGGTTAGGGTACCCAAATGGCTAATGCATGTAATCTAAATCTACTATAATTTTAACGAAAATTTAGTATTTTGCCGTCGGGTGTAAAAAAATAGTATAGAGCGTGTCCACTATTATTGCTTAGTCGTTCAGTACTGGCGAAGACGCACATTTTGGTGTACTTAATTACGATTTCACTTTGCTATTCACGCAATGTATGGGGGGGTATGGTTTTTTTTTTTTATGCCCGATAGGTTAGCCTTTGACCACTATCTCACCTGATGGTAAGTGATGATGTGGTCGAGGATGTGGTTCAGACTAACCTAGAGTTGCTGGCTCTCAAGGACAGCTGCCGGAACACACCGTTAGGTGCTTGGCGACAGATTTTCAACTTGAGGGTGGTAGCTAGCCAGGCGGGCATTTGCAAAGTGCCCTACCACCATGCTGTAACGACTGCTATCCTAAGACAACAACCGGGACCGACGGCTTAACGTGCCCTCCGAAGCACAGAAGCGCTCTGTAGTAATGACACCAGCGGTCACACATCCAAGTCATGACCGCGGCGGACGTTGCTTAACTTTGCTGATTGATTCAGAATGGCTAAGCAAACTTGGCTACGAGCGCTTCAAACACCTACACACGCCTAAGGTGGTACACCTAAGGTGAGTTTTGAAGTATTAAAATTCCAAAAATCTGCTTATAAAATGAAAACCACTAGTCCGATCGTGGTCAAACAAACGGGAAACGATCAAGGACCGCGGCCCGCTCGTATTAATGCAATGGAACTACAAATTATTTAGATAACGAAATTATTAAAAAAAAAATACACTAATGTTTGAATAATAATATCAAATAAATGTTCATATCTTTTGATGCTATGGACTCGAAATAAGCGTGGGACGTCCACCATCGGTGTTTGCAACTATAAAAACAAACAAAACGCACACAATTTGAAACTGTAATTTTAACGCAAATTTAGTTTTTTGCTGTTGGATGTAAAAAAATAATATAGAGCATGTCAACTGTTATTGCTTAGTCGTACGGTGCTAGCGGAGACGCAAATTTTGATTTCACTTTGCTATTCACGCAATGGATGGGGACATGGTACACCTAAGGTGAATTTTGAAGTATCAAAATTCCAAAAATCTGCTTATAAAATTTTAGGCCGAGGTAAGCGCCTTTGATCGTTTGTCTTTTCTGTCAACCATTTTGACAAACCTTTATATAGAAACCATGCGCTCGGACCCTAAGGACCTAATGTTTCTACTCCAATAGGCATCGTCGAGACTTATATTTTCGCCATTTGGAGCCTTCTGCTACCACCGCCACTGCTCTTTTTTTTTATGCTTGATTGGTTAGCCTTTGACCACTATCTCACCTGATGGTGAGCGATGATGTGGTCGAAGATGTTGTTCAGGCTAACCTAGAATTACTGGCTCTCAAGGACAGCTGCCGGAACACACCGTTAGGTACTTGGCGACAGATTTTCCACTTGAGGGTGGTAGCTAGCCAGGCGGGCATTCGCAAAATGCCCTACCACCATGCTATAAAGACTGCCATCCTAAGACAACAACCGGGACCGACGGCTTAACGTGCCCTCCGAAGCACGGAAGCGCTCACTAGTAATGTCACCAGCGGTCACCCGTCCAAGTCATGACCGCGGCGGACGTTGCTTAACTTTGCTGAACTTCGCTACGAGCGAAGAGTTCTTACTGTCATCTGCCCTGCGGATATCTTCATTTTTCTTTACTTTGGGTTGTATTCAATGGGTTTTGAGATATTTTAATAAAATGTACATACGTACTTAGGTTTTGAACAATCAATATTTCCTAGCCTGATGAGTTCTTGCAGTAAATTGCAAAGTTCACACAATGCAAAGTTGTTCTCAAAAATATATTCTTTACCTTCTCTTTACATATTTCTTAGAAAACTGAAATATTTCCGTATCTCTTGTTGATTTTCGTAGCGCTCTGACGTAGCACTTTGCTTCGTAGACCATGGAATTGCATCGATGCTCTTTGCGTGGAAACGAAAATATATATTGTTAGCCTTTGTCATAGAATAAAAGAGCCAAAAATTTGATTTTAAATCTCTTGTGCAAAAATTCGTTTCTGATGGTTCTTCCTGAAATGTTATCAAAGAGGAATATTTTACCATCGTGATACTGCTAGTAAAATTTTTCGCTGCATATTTTGTAAAATTGGCTATCGTATCCAGCAATATGAAATATAGCAATGTCTACCGTAAACCGATGAAGGAATGATCAGCAACTTAAAGCATTTTGAAATTCAATATTACTCAATTATTAATAGCTTTGTGGTATGGCATTTTGCGAATGCCCGCCAGGCTAGCGACTACCCTCAAGTAGAAAATCTGTCGCCAAGCACTTAACGGTATGTTCCGGCAGCTGTCCTTGAGAGCCTGTCAGTAATTCTAGGTTAAGTCTGTTAACACCTTCGATCAACATCACTTACAATCAGATGAGATTTTGGTCAAAAGCTTGTCTATCCCCAATTAAAAAAAATGACCTAATTCTTTCCTTTTACCTAATGCAAGCGTATTTGGTAAGCTTGCTTCAAAGGAAAAAAAATATGTGATTAACAATTTACTAACCATTACTAGTTCCTGAATAGATTGAACTTGTCATTTAATCATTAGGCTAGTGTCTTCGTTGCTCTTCCCATACAAACGTAGTTTTATAATATTTTAATTACCATATATGTGTACAAACTCGTCAATATTTGAAATGCATGTCCTTGAGCGTAGAATTCTTCTTGTTTGTCAGTTTTTTGTTTAATATTTTATTTTATCTGTAAATACTGTTAATTTTTAAATATGTGCACACTCAAATTATAGTTTTTAGTTATTATTGTTTTCACAATTTATTAATATTCCTTTGAGACAGGTCTAGGACAAAATGTTCCTAATAGTTAGATAGTAAACAGATAAAGAAACGTTATATGGGTATCGGGCTTTCGAACCAGTCTGCAACAATTCGAAGAAGAAGCGCTCCTCAAACTTCATTTTAAAATTGAAATTTACCCAACAATCGCATCATTCTCTGAAAATCGGTGCGAACTACCGCAGTGAATGTAAAAATTATTTGCATGCGCAGAGTAAAAATTAAGGCAAGGAGTATTTGAGCGCTTTCGATACATTTGTCATATTTTAAATACCAAGTGATCAAACTCTGTGAAATTTTGCTCGCATATTGCTGAGCTTAATATATATTCTTCTAGTTTACCAGTTTTTGGATTTATTAACATACTTTATGCCGATAAAAAAAAACTTAAATCTGACAAACCAGAAACAAAGATATTAGGCTCAAGAACATACATGCAAAGTTTCACCGAGTAAATATGTCAAAACTACGTTTATATGAAAAGCATCACAAGCACTATAAACTTTTAAAGAGTAAGCCATAGTAGATGATTTGGGTCCCAAATGTATCATGATGATATCCAATCTGCGAGCTGTTGTGAATATTATAAAACGGGTGCAAATTGACAAATAACTTCAGAACGTCTTTTGTTTATTTCTGTTACGTATACCGCAGGTTGTAGAATGCCTAACGCGACATCATTAGGGCAATGTAGCGGATTGAGGCCAACAAGTTGTGTATAAACGTCGCTAAGTTGTAATTTGATGAATTACAGTCACGTTTCGTTGCAACACTAGTTACATAATTATGAAATATGTGACTTTGCGATTGCGACATCGTTTAATATTGTAAACTTATTCGTATTTAATTTATCAGCTGAAGCACACAAACATTACAATTTAACGGTATAGCGCTCGAAGAGTCAAGACCTCCTGAGGATGCTACGTGTAGAAGCGAAACGTGTCGAAAAAAAAAAAAAAAAACTTCCGGTTAGGCTGCGTTGCGTTTGTGACGTCACGTCAGGTTACCAGGAAGAAAAAATTCTTCCGGTTTGGCTGCGTGGCGTTTGTGACGTCACGTCGGGTTACCAGGAAAATTAGGCGTAATTGTCACTAGATATATTTTTGTATTTTTTAAGTGTTTTATTAAAATATTAATTTGATATTTTCTTAAAATATTTAAAAAATATTTTTTATTATTCAACGGTATCCCGTTGAATTGCAATGTTTGTGTTGTCAAAGCGATTGGTCGATGCAACGCGAGATCAAAATGCTGGCACCTATTTGTCAACTCAAAAAATAAGCATTGCAATTCAACGGGGCAATGCTGTCATCATGCTGGGCACGCTGCGAATTGGTAGTGCGCTGCAGCATTTGGACTGCCTGTGAGTCTGCTAACTCTTATAGGTTGTTTAAATGCTTTTATTGTAGCAGTACTGTTTTATATATTTCGTAGTATTTTGTTAATAAAGACAAACTGCTGGTAAAAAAAGCTATAGTTTAATAGTTTAATATTACGCCGGAGTAGGTTTATAGTAAATTAGAATATGAAAGATCAGTATGTGTGTTTTACTGACTTTTTAAATAAGAGGTTTCTCTCCTCTTTTTACAAGCTTTTATTTAGCTTCACCTATCTTGATGTTTGTCATCAAATCTTGCGAATTACACTTAATCTACTTCCCGGTTACCGATTGAGTTGAAAGTTTGCATACAAGTGTTAATCGCGTGACAAAGACAAAGCAATATAATAATATTGCTTTGCTGAATAGAACTGGAAGGTGGTCATATTAACTCTATAATAAAACAATGCAACACAATAGAGTTTCGACTCGTTTGATTCGTCATTAGTTTTAGTAATAAATCTAAGTTACTTAATATTTTCGTTATTAAGTTCCTAAGTTTTTTTTTTATGTTATTGTGACGGAACAAGCTCGAGGTCCACCTGATATTAAGCGGACTAGCCTCTGCCTATAACAGATGCATTTCGTCACAAGTCACGAATTGCACTGCGCCCGTCAACTTGAGGCATCGTTACTAAGTCTCATGTGCCTGTAATTTCACTGGCTCTCAAGGTTCAAAAGTTTTTCTACTTGACAGTGGTTGCTAGCCAGGCGGGCATTCGCAAAATTGCCTTTCCAGCGTGCGGTGAAGCTCAAGCTCACGGTGGGATTCGAACCATGGACCTGCTGCGCGGCAGTCCTTAGCCAATGCCACTGAGCCATCGCTGCTTCAAAGTTTTGAACCGAGTTGGACAATAAATATTTTTTTATTTCGATTGAACCTGGATCTAACGTGGTTCGAAAGTTTTAGTTACAATGAAGTCATGAATATTATTTACCAGTTTTGGAGGTTTATAAAAATCAACAAAATAAAGTAACGCTTTTTTAAAATAAATGTTGATTGTCCGGAAAATATTTGATTTATTATTTTTAGGTTTATTTTTATAGGTTATACCTCTATAACCATTACAAATCAATAATAATAATAAAAAAATACAAGTTCACATTAAGGATTCGTTGAAAGTAACTCTATATTCTTCTCTTTGTCTTGATGATATTATATTTGTTATATGAATTTTCATAGATTTAATGACTCCTCAGAGACCCGGATAAAAGTAATTGTTTAGATTCCGAACACCCAGCTGTCTTCTGATGGATGGCTTTACTCTCTGGACTAACAAACTAATTCCTACTCTTCACGGACTCCAATATCGAGTGTAATTGCTCTTGTAATTGGATTTATTACAGCCAACGTAAGTAATTACAGTTCTCGGCTTTAACAGTATTACGACTGTTAAATAATTCTCTATTTGACTTAAGGACACTTTTTTTTTAATGCTTGATAGGTTAGCCTTTGACCACTATCTCACCTGATAGTAAGTAATGATGTGGTCGAATGTGTTAACAGGCTTAACCTAGAATTACTCTGGCTCTCAAGGACAGCTGCCGGAACACACCGTTAGGTGCTTGGCGACAGATTTTCTACTTGAGGGTGATCGCTAGCCAGGCGGGCATTTGCAAAGTGCCCTACCACCATGCTGTAACGACTGAAATCCTAAGACAACAACCGAGACCGACGGCTTAACGTGCCCTCCGAAGCACGAAAGCGCTCAGTAGTAATTTCACCAGCGGTCACCCATCCAAGTCATGACCGAGGCGGACGTTGCTTAACTTTGCTGATCGATTCAGAATGGCTAAGCAAACTTCGCTACGAGTGCTTCGAAACGTACTAAAGATAAAGCATGCCTTCACTCATGTTGAACGTTATAGTGTTGACACGTATAAGGCTCACAATGAAGTTATTTGCCATCTTATTAATAAAACATGATGAAGAAGCAATGATAGCCTAGCGGTAAAAGCACAGAAAAGGGAAAGCAATTTATATCTCTATGGGTAAAAGCTATGGACCGCCCTGCGGCAGGTCAATGGTTGATCCCCACCGCTGGCTGAAACTTCACCGCATGGTGGAAGCACACTTTGCGAATGCTCGCCTGGCTAGCTATCACCCTTAAGGGTATATTTTAGACGAACGCCCCCATACAAAACGCAGCTCCAATCTCATTTTAATAATAGCTAATAAAACTCAATGATTTATTAGCTACGTAATCACTACCCTAATATCTAGGTTTGTGGTGCATCAGATTTTCATTAAATTATACAGGTTTGAAATTACACTAGCTCAAAAAGTCGTTATTTTAGATGAAAGAAAGACCCAGCTTTAAGCATCTCTTTCAAGAAAAATAAGCATATTTTTAATATTTCTATTACACCACAAACATGGGGAATATAATGAACTTTCTGTAATGGGAAGTTATTTATACATGTGTACTATACTTTTTAAATAAATCTGGAGCTACGAATAACTGGCTCAAACTCCTAAAAACGAGTGCTATAAACTCTATATAATAAAAAATTTAATTATAGTCCAAAAGGATTTAAGCCAGAAACGATAGGTCTAATAATACACTATATTTACATGCGAGTTTTTTTTTTTATAACAAGTTGAGTTTATATGAAAGTTCACTCTTGGGCTGGCGGGTATCTGTCCTTAAGTAGAAAATCTGTCGCCAAGTACCTAATAGTGTGTTCCGGCAGCAGTCCTTTAGAGCCAGTAAAATTACGGGCACATGAGCTGTATGTACTGTATATGTGTACTCAGTGTGACGGGCGCAGTGCAATTCGTCACTTGTAATGAAATGCATCTATTATAGGCAGTGTTTAGTCCACTTAACATCAGGTGGGAATCGCACTTCTTCGAGCACAATTATTTAAATAGGTGAGCATATTTACGACCATGTACATACTCGTACTTTGCATAGTTACTGTTTTCATAGTTGTTTCCAGGATTGAAGACATTCATAACATCTTTCGTAGAATCTAAATTTCAAAAATGTGTTGCTAATTGGAGATTTAAAAAAAAAAAAATTTTATGGCCGCTAAGACTTTTGAGATTCTACGAAAATTAGACTTTGTTTGGTAGATTATTTAAGTGCTACCTTACAGAATAAGATTATTAGGTAATATAATATCATACAAGGTGTAAAAACAATAAAGTAGTATGTAGGCGAGGCTTGAAGAAGCTCGACTTGTTATTGGCACAATTTCCCAACTTCTTATACAGATACAATATACTGCTAGCGTTTATAGATCAGTCTAGTTCGTCTTAAAATTCTACAATTTCTTCAAACTACCTAGTTTTAATAAGCAATTTACTTTTTAAATAAACAAGGTGAACGACAAAATGTATGCAGAAACTGCTTGAAAAGTTTGAGCAGGTAGGACACCTTCTGCCGTCGCAATATTGCGGAAAAATTGCATTTTCACCCCTGAGAGATTATATTTACAAAGTGGAAATCATTTGCAGCGTGCGGCGACGTTATTTTACAAATTGTTAGCAGGAATAAGACGAAGATTAAAGAATTGTTTTAAAATATAAGAAAAAATTCAATGTACTTCGTTTATGAAACCTCCTCGGCCATCTGGGCACGCCATTTCTAGCTAAAATTTCGTGCTCCAATTGTATTACTTTAACCTGTCATAGGGGACGGTGCGCACGCGTTTTCGCTTAGCACGCGATTGTGCTTGTAATCATATTTAAGAATATGTGTTACCCGTGGATCAATAGCTTGGCACTGACAGTATTGACATGTCAAAATGTCTCCCATGGATATTGTTTATACTTCTGCTTACAAGTATAAACATGGATTAAAAGAATCCTTATGAGCCTTTTCGTAATCTAAATTCCTGAATTCCTGAATCAAGATGATGTTATACCATCATATTTAACATCTATCACAACCAAACATTTTATTTTATTTGACGCTTAAGGTTGTTTTGCCAGGAAAACCGTCTAAAATAATCAGTAAATGTCATGTAATAATGACAGGCAATGCTGTATTTTTATTTGATAAGTTTTCTTTGTTTTTTTGTATATATAATTTTTTATTTATCATTTTTTTGATGAGTTTTCTTTGTTTTTTTGTATATATCATTATATATACAAAAAAACAAAGATATCTTTACACATGAAATATATACTAGAGTATTTTGCCTGTCATTTGACAGCTGTTACATCTAAAACCTTTCAATGAAAAAATAACATGAGAGGAAAAAGCTTTGTTGGACAAAAAAGTACGAAACAGTGAACCCTATAGAAGTGCTAAATGGATATTCGAATTAATATTAATTGGTAATGCTATAGAGAGTGTACAAACTGACGGAGATTTTATTTTAGATGTGTTTTTAGAGACATATAAATTACAGCATAAGACAATTACAAACTATAATAATATATAGTGACAATATGCATTTTAGTTATCTTGAATTAATTTTTAGTTTATAACGTTAAAAATCATAGTAATTTTAGTTATTTTACAAACTAAACATTGTTACAGACATGCTACAGAAGGTTGGAATAAATGCCAATACTTCTTCCGGGTCTTTGGTCCCGCACGGATCAATTTTAGGACTTTCTGTTTCTAGCGTTTATCAATGATCTGCCTTGCACGGTCAAATATTTCTGCGACATAGTTTTATTCGCAGGTGCTATCTCTCTGGTTTTATAGTAGATAGAAAAGATAGCGAACTAATTTAAGTATTTAATGTGTATAATATGATCTCCAAATGGTTTAACGCTAGTAATCTTCTCCCAAATTAAACAAATGTCTAAATGTTTAAAGTTTTCTGTACCAATTGTAACCTATGTAGTATGTGAAACAAACATTAAACTTGGCCTTGATAATCTTTATTGACGATGCGATATTCTTCCTTGGGATCAAAATAGATTCAATTTTACAATGCGATCCTGATATGTCTATCCGGAAGGCTTAGTTCTGCAACATATACAGTTCGTAAAATAAGACAGTTAACGGATGGTTCGTTTTGAGCTAGACTCCGTTAAAAAATATATGGAGTTGAGAAAATTTACAGCCCGCAATTAATTATAAAAAAAAAATCGGCCAAGTGCGAGTCGGACTCGCGCACGACGGGTTGCGTACCATTAGCTACACAACATCAGACTTCATATTTTAACCATTTTTTGTTTAAAAGTGTGCGAGTCCGACTCGCACTTGGCCAACTTTTTGTATTTGTTGTTATAGCGGCAACAGAAATACACCATCCGTAAAAAAAATTCAACTGTAGCCGCCGTAGAACGCCTGGCATTAAGGGTTTTGTACGATTTGGCATTCAAGGCAACACGGTCATAACCGCACAGAGTGTGGTTGCGCCACCACTTTTCACATGGTGCCGGTGACACTTCATTTTGCATATCCACAATACGCTAGCGATGTAGTCGGTAAGCATTGTGTGCAGGCTACACAGCGTTGGGAAGCGTCTCCACTCTATTTACAGCGGTAGTGACATATTCGGGAGTATCTCAACTCTGTACACAGTGGCACTGCGTTGGAAACACCGCTAAGGCACTCGTGATAGTACCTGTATTAGCAACGGAACCTGTCAGTCATTCTTAACTGATATACTAGGTTAGACAGCGTATTCTGCGGTCACTACTTGGATAGATAAGAATTACATAGAAACACGGAAATAGTTTAAAATAAATATATACGTGTCCCTCTTAACAAAATCAGGCTCATTATATAAGTAATCTTAACATTCAAATTTCAACTTTAAACAAGATAGTTTTTCAAATTTTAATAAAACGTAATAATATTCTTCTGACTACAAATGTTGCATGTTATTAAAGTTGTATACATATTTTAATTGACAGTAAAGAATAAGTGTTAATTCTAAGCAAACATGACTCTTAATAATTATACAATATTTTCTTAATCGGGCCCTCGAAGAGTCAAGACCTCCTGAGTATGCATCGTGTAGATGCAGAACGCGTCGTAATTTATTCCGGTTTATGACGACATGCTTGTTTAACAGGAGAATTACCCAAAATTGTCAGTTGAAATATTTTTAAATTTATTAAATGTTTTATAAATATTAATATAATGTTTTCTTACAATATTTTAAAATATTTGTTTAATATTATGGATTTTCGCAAAGTAACGCCTGAATCAATTCATTATTCATTAAATTATTAAAAATAAACTAATTTCAAACAAAAAATGTGCTAAATAACTCGTAAAAAATAATAAAAAAAATAAAGACGCTAACTATACCCTAGGTGTTTTAATTTGCTAATGTGCCACACCTGTGCAGATTGACGCC
The DNA here is from genome assembly GCA_963854805.1 of Plagodis dolabraria. Lineage (NCBI taxonomy): Eukaryota > Metazoa > Arthropoda > Insecta > Lepidoptera > Geometridae > Plagodis > Plagodis dolabraria. Next base: position 5,795,104 of record OY978440.1, read on the forward strand.
GTCATTTTAGATATTTATGTAAGCGTCAAGTATTCCGATACTGGTTGAAGCAGCTAGGGGAAGGTTTTCAAAAAGGAGCAATGCAAAGTAAGGGGATGGTTTAATGGCTTGTGTCTTCGTGGGGTTAAATTAGACTAAGTTTAGTCGGCCCCACTTCGAGACATTTGACAATAGGGTCGTGACTTCAGACACAAGTTTGTTCCGATTCTGGTCAACGGTTTTCTAGACAAATTTTATTAATATCATCCGCATAGCAACTAAACACTAAAATTTATCATGTAAACTGGCAACATGTGATAATTTTATATGCGATAATTTAAGTGTATGATTAAATGATAAAGAGATACGTAATTAGTACCTGGTTGTATGCAACAAATCGATCCATACCCTGAGCCGAAAGACGCGTAAATTATTTTGTCCATCGCAATGCGGCTGGCTGAATATAAAGAAATAATTCAAAATTTCACATCAAATGTTAAAATTCATGGTATTCCTTTTATTTCTGACACTAAGTTATTTTGCAAAAAATAATCCTTATGATGAAGCCTTTCGATTGGTATGATAAAGATAAAGGCTGATTATTTTTCTCGTGTAACAGGTTCGATTCCCGGTTCAACCATGTAATTATTTAAATATCTATGAAATTATCTATCAATAGGACACGTGCCTATAGCACATAGTTAAATCAGTAAATTTACGATACTTTGTCTCCCGTAGTAATTACAAAAGAAAATTTTATTAAGGTCCAACGTAAGCAAAAAAACTCTTTAAAATTAAGGAAAAAGTAAAAGAAAGCACCAGGGGAGCCAAGTCCCTGAAACATACAGCCGGTGATAAGATGTCGGCATACGCCTGAACATCAGATAGTTTTTTTTATTGTGACGGAACAAGCTCGAGGCCCATCTGATGTTAAGCGGACTAACCTCTGCCTATAACAAATGCATTTCGTCAGAAGTACCGAATTGCACTGCGCCCGTCACCTTGTAGTTACATAGTTGTTAAGTCTCATGTCCCTGTAATTTCACTGGCTCTCAAGGACTGCTGCCAAAATACAATGTTAGGCGCTTGGCGACAGATTTTCTAATTGAGGGTGGTAGCTAGCCAGGCGAGCAATCGCAATATGCCCTTTCACCATGTGGTGAAACTCAAGCCGGCGGCGGTGGGGATCGAACTAGGGAATTGCAGTACGGCAGACCATAGCTAGTACCGCTCGGCCATTGCTTCAAAAATAATCACTTTTAAATTTTATAAAGGCAAACAATTGGCCGCAGTCTCACCTACTTTAAAGCTTCAACATGGTCTACACCATAGAGATATTATAAGATACCATTATTTTCTTTCTTTTCTGTGGTCTACACTGAAACATACCTGCAGAATATAATTACTTTTTCAATCTGTGTATACTTCCACTACACTTGAAGTTGTTTATTTCTTTGAAGTTTTGTAACTATCGGAAAATTAAAACATTGGTACTTCTACTGATAGTAAAATAATAGTTTTGTGGATTGTAGTGCATCACGAAATGGAAAATATTTTTTTAGAACATCCCAATTCACAAAATCCGCGCATATAAATAATCCCAACAGAAAAGCACATATACTAAATTAATATATATCACATTACAACTGACTCTCATTCCAATTTGTTGATTTAAATCTTCTTATCTGTCAATTTCGGGCAGGGGCCGAAAAGGGAATATAGAGCTACAGATTCAACCATACAGTGATAAACTCAACCTCACCAGAAAACCACTCAACGGTGCAAAACAGCTACTGAGAACCTGTAAGTCTGGTTATGTTATTAATTTCTATAGATGAAGTGGTTGGAACGTCTGATACCTTTGTAGCTCCTTGAACAAGAAAGCTGTCCTAGCAGTATTGATATAAAACTGCTCTTGTGGAAACCTTTACCAACGATAGTAGTATTGTTGGGATGGACTTTTTGGAACCTACACGTGGCCGATATAGTAATGTATTAATATCTAGTATTATCTTAAAACTACTTTTTTTTATTGCTTATAGTCTAGTCTTTGACCTCTATCTCAACTGATGGTAAGTGATGATGTGGTCGAAAATGTTGTTGAGGCTAGCCTAGAACTGCAGTGTACCGAACTTTCCTAATTTATTTAATCCATAAAGAAATAAGGTGTATGTTTTTTTTTTAATTTCGTCGGATTAATACAGGTCATAGTAATTATATATGAACTTATCCATCTCTCTTTACTCTTAAAGGAAATGGTTCCATTATTATATTTGACGAAAATAATATTAACAGTTCTGAAGTAGTCGTTGGATATATACACAAATATAGAAACACGCAGAGAGCCTTATTTTAAAACCTCTGTTTTTAGGTAATTATAAATATACTAACACTCACGTAAAGATGTAATGGCAACTTGAATAGTATTTTAACACTTGTATTTAGTAATTAACATCTTATACGAGTACAAGAGCTTCGTGACATATAGCCTCTGATTCCAAAAAAAATACCAACAACAGCAATAAAGTTCCTCCTTCAAAAGCTCTGCAGAAGCCGCAGCAAATCAAATTCCAAGCGAAATGATAATAAAGAGAACGGGCCAACCACAGGTGGACGGAGTGCCATTTCATTTCTTGGCAAAAATATTGTTCGCGCAGTCCAAATCGAAATGAAAAATACTTCCAGGTTACCGTTCCGTTCTGTGGTTAGCGGTTGTACACTATAAAATTTGTCAACAAACTTACTTGAGTTCATGTTAGCCTGATTATTCTCTCATATAATACTCATAACTTGCTTTTATAAGTTATTTTATGCGAGTTTATATACCGCTTGAGCTACGGCACAAGGAATAAAACAACCTATAGGAGTCCATTACGCAATGCGCCCAATATCTTTCACTTGACGGGGCGTTAAGCGCTGTTGTAAGTCGAATCGAAGCCAATGTTCTCAGCTGACCTTGAAATCTTACCGTCTAGCCACAAATAACGCCAAAACGATGAAAATACCCAATACTATGAAAAGATGTTCAAGTTTTTCCCTCCCAAAAGAAATTATTCACTTGATCTAACCTAAGGGCTAATGCAATTATTGGACCAAACATGATAAATGAAAGGAGTTGGTGGAACAGGTACGGCACGGTAAGGCGAGAGAAGCGAGTGGGTGGTCGCGGGGAGGCTCGCGTCGTGGGTTAGGGTGGCACGGATCCTGGTTTGGAATCGGCATAGCCGGGCCGTTGTCGAGTCGGCATTCGGGATCGGCAGCCACTCGCGCGCTAGCCGCCGTTGCGCCCTCACGCCCGCGCGATCGGTACGAATACGTTACGTAACACCAACTCGACATCTGTTGAGTGAGCCATCTCCGCGGCACGCTTGCACCGCTGACCATCCCGCGCGCACCGTCATGTCTCAAACCGCGGATGCCGACGACGATGCCGTCGCCATGACTACCACACGCCATCCAAACGATACTTAAAAAATGTAGGAATTTCAAATCAAATGTAAACTGCCAATAACATTCCTGCCAATTAAAGTTTAAGTTTAGTTTAAATGTAGAGAACTCGACGCTTGTTGCTTGTGATCGGGACTCGAACGAGATGGATCCGTCGAAATGTGATAACGATTTGCATATATATTGCTGTCATCACAACATTGCTTCACGACCGCTTCACTGCCACGCTGCCTTCCGATAGAGATAAGTTAGGCTAGGTATACCTGTTTTTTGAGAAGAAAGTTAATAATAGATCGCCATCCTGTCGCCGCAAAAGAGATTGGTTAACGACGCCTCCGCAGCCAGCAAGATTCGAGACAACATCAGCTCGTGGGTGCTGTGGTGGCGTCAACGCCATCTTCGGATGGGCGCACCGCAGACACCTAAAACAATTGAAGATGATGAAGATTGCGTGCCGCAATTGGCCTTAGAAGAGCCTTCGCGCGAAGCGCAACCAGAACGCAAGCTGGAGCGGAAACGAGCCAACCCGGGCCCGCGGCGCCGCGGCCTTGAGAATGAGCTGGAAGGCGAGCGCCGTCGCCCTCGGAGAAAGCCTCGGAAAAGGTCAGTTTCTTCCTCATAGAAGTTTTTCTCACATGTCTACGCTTGAATTCTACGCTCTGCAGGCTCTACAGGGGTAGTTAACGTAGCATTCTACATACGTTACAGAGGCAACAGTTGGTTTAAATTGTGAAGGTAAAGAAGATTGAGAAGATAGTTCACGAATCTTTAATATGACGCCACGTTAATTTTTATTATCATAATAAAGCATTGAAGTCTCTGTTGACTATAATGAGTCACAAAAAAGTTTGCAACATCATGCAGCCTCAGATAGTACTTGTTATATATTATCAGATACATTGTTAATTTATCTACGTTTTTATTAAATCAGTTTCTGGTTTGTTTGTCTATCTGTTATTCCAGGTAGAATCTTGTAACTCAAACTTCAAGCACTTCTTATTTACTTTTTTTTGGCATATTAAGACGAGGTTCTTACACAGATTTTAATATATTTTTACTTTCAGTAACGATAATATGATCTGATAATGTTAGCCTGTTATTTGTTTTCTAAGGTTCTTAGAAAAGCGCTACATGAAAAAATAAAAATTTAAGCCAAACTTCTGCCTATACTCAATATTCAAGTTTATTCAGAGCGGCGAACAACTTAGTTAAGGTGGGACAAACTTTTTGCAAATTTGCGCCATTTGCTATTCATCTCTTGATTCGATGGAACTAAAGTTTTCTGATTGTTTATGAGAAAATAGCTTTGGTGCCGTGGAAAATCGGTCGTATTGTATTTAAAGTAATATATCTGATATTAACCTTTGATCAAATTGAGACATAGTAATTTTATTTGATATGTATTGTTTATTAGAATGTTATTTGGAATAATTTATTTTTTTACGAGTACTTACGCAAAGGTCTGATGACTTAAATTTATAATCGCTTTTTTATAATTTCATAATTGATGAAAATGTATGCAGAACTGGTTATTAATGTAATCAGTATTATAATTTTGCTATCGACATCTATTTCACTACTATTAACAGGTGATAGGTTTTTAAGAAGAGTGCGTATTGGTGGATATCACTGCAGTGTCCAATATTGTCCCTGTAAGCAGTACTGTGCAACCACAACTGTTTATCATGCAGAACGTAGACAGTGACACTGCAAAGATAATAGTCAAGCTTGACGCTTACCATCAGGATCAATTTCACAATGCCACATAAAAAATTTCAAAAAAAAGGAAGGAGTTAACGTTATTATCTATAAATCGCATACAATGTTAACTTCATTAGATATAAAGAGACTTCATTAGTTAGACAGAGTAGTTTTAAATGAATTTCTAAAAATTTCATTAATTTTGATCAAGTAGTTTCTTACATACTACTGTTTAACTGAACTACTAATAATGATCGCACTGTTGCGGGCGAGTTAAACAACTTCGTACAAAACAAGCTTAAGAATAGACGGTTCAAAAAACGGAAACATAATATATTGTACCGACTTCAACAAGTTATTTTCTACATTTCAGTAGTCAGTTTCAATGTCTTATTTTTATTTATAAAACCAAGTGGACTTTCTGATGATTGATTAAGGTAATAAAGAGCGTCTCTGTAATCTAATTGTACTTAATTTTAGTAAAGGTTGTTGGCGGTTTGTTCCGGATGCCAAGTAATACGTGATGTGGCGACATGGCGCGTGCTACAGCTGAAATTAGCAGGCGCGTGCAAACAGAACTTAATTTACTGACCAATTTACCTCTGCGGCTTGTATGACATTGAACATTACCGACGTAAAACTTTCATGTCGAGCTCACCTTGAAATAGTAAGTTGTTTGCGAAATCCGTAGAAGGTCTACCGCATCGGCCTCCGAATATCGATCCGGTGTCGTCTCATTTGTACCCACAGCTAGGTGTTTCTGAGTTTTTTTATGACCCTAGCATAAGTACATTTTCACATTGACGCAGAGACGGTGCCAGTTTTTTACTTAGACACGTGAATGTGGAATGGGTTTTTACTGGCACTTGAGCATTGTTTTTAATATAATTATTTCGCTTTTCAGTATTAACGTCGTATATTTTATTTATATTTTAATCGATTATGTCAAAAAATGCATAAGTGTAATTGTATTAAAAAAAGCGACGTTATGACATTATTATAATACATTTTGATAACAGCCAAATAGGATGGTAAATTTGCTTCACCGTAACATACTTAAAAATAGATGGGCTGTCCCTTATTCTCCTGTTGAATGTCATTATAGGCAATATATAATAAAAATATGTTAGCAGCATATCATCACTAAAAACGTAATGAGGTGTTCTTGCACATTTGGCGTACAAAAAGACTCTTTACCATCGTAACATTCTGAATACCCAAAAGGTGACGGGTATACTACCAACAGAAGCATGCCTAAGGTCTTTCATCTCATACAGGGTGGTCGGGTGTAAGCTTTTATTATCGCACCAAATTGTTCCATGTGGTTTCCTTTTATCAACGGTATGCGTTGATTAAATAATCTAAACAGTAATATATAGATACTACAATGAAAGTATTGATTGTACTGTATCTGCCGGATTGTCCCCTACTAACACAACCTCCCACATAATGGGGGATGTTCCATAATCCCCATGCTTGGCAGGCATCTTGGGGACCGCAGTTTAAGATATCAATTCCTCAGAAGGTACTGCTGCCCACCTTCCGGTATTTTACCTTTAGTCGCCTCTTATGACACCCACAGGAGAAGGTAACATTCTAGCACGGCACCCCACGGGGCCAAAAAGATTTAAACAATAAACAATTTAAATACCATTGAAGACCCACATGTAGCCAAAATGCTCTAGCCCACTACAAGTTGGTGGAGTACCCAGCATGCTGGCAACATTGCCCCAACAGATTACAATGCTATTCGTTGAACGAAATAATCAGTCAGTACTAGAGGTCCCCACGGACCCAATGTGTCACAACCTAACGGCAAAAATATGTTATCACAATTGAGATTAGCATACGTTTGCGTTGCTTTCGTTGCTCCCCCGAAGAAGCCGCGGAGCCAGATTACAGGTAACGGATAGTTAAACTTAAAATATAATGTTATTCTAAATCCCAAGCAAGAGAAGTTACCTAGACTTGAACCCGAATAAAGCAAGTGATAGCCTCTGTGAAGTAAAATGTAAGAGGTGAGACTGTAACCACAGTAATCAAACAATGCTTTCATTATAGGAAATCAAACATGTTCTAAATATTATTGTAAGCAATGATGACCGATTTATATAGTTTTACAAAACTACAACTACTATTGGAGACAATTGATTGACAAAGCCATTGTATAAAAATTATATACAATATATTTTTTTTAATATAAAATTTGAGTTGGCTCTACAAACGAGCGTTGATAGTAAATATATATATATTCATTTATATATTTACATGGATACTAGATACTGCATTAATCGTTATCAAAATGTCGTAGCGATGTTTGCTTAGCCATTCTGAACCGATCAGCAAAATTAAGCAACGTCCGCCTCGGTCATGACTTGGTGGGTGACCACTGGTGACATTACTACTGAGCACTTCCGTGCTTTGGAGGGCACGTTAAGCCGTCAGTCCCGGTTTTTGTCTTACGATGGCAGTCATTACAGCATGGTAGTAGGACAATTTTTGAATGCCCGCCCCTCAAGTAGAAAATCTGTCGCCAAGCACCTAACGGTGTGTTCCGGCAGCTGTCCTTGAGAGCCAGTAATTCTAGGTTAGCCTGAACTACATCTTTGACTACATCATCACTTACCATCAGGTGAGATAGTGGTCAAAAGACAAACTATGAGGAATAAAAAACAAAAAAACTAGAATTTAACTCTAGTGGCATACGTTAGACAATCTATGAAAATAATGTTGAATATTAACCTCTAAAATTATTCTAATTTAATCACCTTATTAACGCTGATGTCCCAAGATTATGACAATAGTAGATTTTATTGTATACGAAATATTATATTAGAACAGTGGGTCATATTTTTCCATTCATAAATTTCTATCAATAATTCCTTGGCATGCGTTCATGCTACCTAAAATGATACTAAGACTAAGGTACAAGTATAACAAGTAAATTTGAAAGCTTTAAAAATAAGCCACCAGTTGGAAACATGGTCTCAAAAGATAATGATGAGCAAAGTTCTGTGCCTATGCAAAGGAGTTGAGTTTGTACAACATACCATTTTTACGTCAGTGAAAGGAGCCAACATGGGAATATGGGCTCAAAAAAAATTATGAGCAAAGTTATGTGTGCCCATAATGCAAAGGAGTTAGGTTTGTACACATTTAAAGGTATGTCATATGTCAGTGAAAGGAGTTGGTTTTAACAACATCTAATTAGGAGAGGAACTTGAATAGCCCTATTTCTATTGCTTCGAGCTTAGAATGAGCCCTGTGACTTGATACTGTTCAGCAATGGGAGTGCAAAATAAGTGTCTACACATTACTTTCAAAGAGCTTTCAAGGAGGAGTAAGGGATACTTTCAGGGAGCTATTTTACTATTTGTTTTAATTAGAAAGGTTTTTAAAGCAGTCAGTGGCATGCGGCAATGATAGATAGATAGATAGATAGATAATGCTTTATTGTCACACCACATAAATGAAAGAGATAAAAATTACAATTCAAATTGATAGTGTTACAATGGGCGGAAACATTAAAATTAAATTAAAATTAATTAAAATTAATTAATTAAACATTAAAATTAATTAAACATTAAAATTACAATTTTAATGTTACAATGCAGTTTATCAAAAACATAGTCAAGTAAAAAAGCTCCGGCATCGAATTGGTCTGGCCTGGCTCTCTTTAGGTACAAAGCTAGTATCCGTCCGGACATGATTATTATACGGTGCGTACCGCGTCAGAAGAGATCAGAGCTATGCTTGGCTATGCGATAGAAAGGGAGACGCCTTGTAGGTGAATATAAACATTAAGTACTCCGTGTTCTGCGGACTGAAGTGCACTTTATTGCTTCGTTGGTAGAGTTGGTGATTTATTAGAATGTCTTTGAAGAATATTCTTTTTATTCTGTGGTTGAATGTTAATTAAATATCAACCTGCCAGCCTAAATACGTAGTTTCATGCTATGAAGGTATATGTCACCAACGTCAAAAAAGACGTGCACACAAACGGATGGACAAAATCGACTGTCCAGGACCCGCTTCCAAAGCATTGCACCGGTTCTTATTTTTAACTTCGGATAATTTTAAAAAAGCAAGTTAATTTAAATCATAAACCTTTCAAGTACTGTCATATTTTTATTCAACAAACGTATCATTTACATTAAAACTATCTCTAGTACATAATAAAATGGGCCAGAAAGATCATCCTAAAAGCCATTCAAATAAATAAGCGACACTAAACGCCGATGTACCTGTAGATTTACACCAAAAATGCGGAGTGAGCCAGGCCAGTTTCTAGGTACTTAATTTTAAAATACAAAAGAAAAGCAGATATTATATAAAAAAATATATCATTAGTATTTTTTCGTCAACGATGTTAACACGTGGGGTATACTGCCAGTTTCACGTAACTACTAATTCAAAGGATTTAAAATAATTATAAAAAATAAAAGACAAGGCTCTCATAAAAACTCTACTTTTTCAGAAGCCAAAAATGATTTTAACTTGTTTGCGGTGTGCGCGTCATGGTGCAAAAAACCAAAACCAATTTTCTATATTTTTTTCAAAGTCAAGTTTTTCAATTCCTGATTCTATAAGTTACCCTTTTTAATTACTTAAATTTATATATAATAAATACTAGCTTTCTGGGCGCGGCTCCGCCCGCGCGTATGTCGGTTATCGCGCGAAAACATTAACCTCTTTTTGCACAGTCAGATAAAAACTATCCTATGTTTTTTCCCGGGTCTTAAACTATCTCCATACCAAATTTCATTCAAATCGGTCCAGTAGTTTTGGCGTGAAAGCGTAACAGACAGACAGACAGACAGACAGACAGACAGACAGACAGAGTTACTTTCGCATTTATAATATTAGTACTGATAATATAATATAAAATAAAAATAAGAATTAGGTGCATAAGTGCTTAATAACTTTCCATAATATTTCATTAAAATAAACACACATATTAAACTTTGGGAAATACCATGATCACGTTAAATAATTTACCTAGTTACAAGCGTAATAAAACTGTTTCAATTTTAAATTTCCCGCTACAAAAGTGGGCTTCCACTTTTAGTGAGAAATAATAGTTTGTGTAAATACATTGTTAGCGTGCTTAGTAGGCACAGTATAGCGAAAACTTAAAATTGTCTTCTGCTGAGGTCAACTCGTTGCAGTATCTACATATATAGACAAAATGTAACATATCGTTTTCTATGCGCAACTGGTAGCAGAATTTTCAAAAATGTGAGGTAGTTAGGGAGTGCTTGAATCAATATCGTAGTTTTATTTTATTGCTCATAGGCTATTTTTTTAACCTTTCAAATTTACTTGTTATACTTGCAATTTAGTCATAGTGTCATTTTAAGCAGCATGAACGCATGCCAGGCAATCATAATTGATAGAAATTTAAGAATGGAAAAAGATGACCCACTGTTACTTATATTTTTCCTATACAATAAAATCTACTATTGTCATAATCTTGGGACATCAGCGTTAATAAGTTGTGATTAAATGAGAATAATTTTAGAGGTTTACATTCAAAATTATTTTCATAGATTGTCTAACGTCTGACACTAGAGTTAAATTCATGAATATTTTTTTATTTTTTTATATTTTTTTTGTTTTTATTCCTCATAGTTTGTCCTTTGACCACGATGTCACCTGATGGTAAGTGATGATGTGGTCGAAGATGTTGTTCAGGCTTACCTATAATTACCGGTTCTCAAGAACAGCTGCCGGAACACAACGTTAGGGGCTTGGTGACACATTTTCTACTTGAGTTTGGTAACTAGCCAGGCGGGCATTCGCAAAATGCCCTATCATACAGTAACGACTGCCATCGTAAAACAACAACCGGGACCGACGGCTTAAGGTGCCCTCCAAAGCAAAGAAGCGCTCAGTAGTAATGTCACTAGCGGTCACCCATCCAACTCCTGATTATGGATAATGCATTCCTTTTAGACAAGTTAAAAATCCAATATCGTGGAACTAAGATGGGCTCTCATTCAAAGCGCTTCAACCCAGCGTCCTGTAAGACAAGTAATGTTTTTCTCATTGCTTGAACCCTACTAGAGCTCAGGAAAATCTTTTCTGCATTTTCTCAAACATCATCAAACCAGTATTAATCTGTCTGGCAAAAGTTGTTTGAGCTTTTAGTAACTGTTTTATAATACTTAGATTTGAAAGCTTTTACATTTTAAAATGAACTTTAGTTAAATTAATGTTGCCTCAGGTTTTTGCCATTTTTATTACAGGGTAATAAAACCACTTTCATCGGTTTCAATCACGTAGTTTCAACATTATTTTTATCTTTTTGTTTCTGTCACTTTAGTTATTAAGGATTTTTTTCTTGCTACCGTCAGAAATTTTATTTTTAATCATAATATTCTCTGTGCATGCAGTACACACGTATTGGGCTTTAATTGCAGTTAAAGGTATTTGCCAAACATCATCTCTATTGAAATTTGGATACTTTTTGATTTCAAGAAGATGATTGAAAAGATGGCAGTAAAGTCATAGTCAAAGATTTTATTTGCAAGATGTAGGTAATACATGTTGTAAGATTTATAATATAAAAAGTTCCATATACATCCTTGCCAAAAAGTAAAATAAACAGAATTATATCATGTTATAAGAAATAAAATTCAAGAAACAAAAGCATTAAGAATGCAGCAAGCATTAATTGTCTTAATTATTGGTCTCAACCCATTCACACGTGGTGGCTTGGTCATGAGTTTACAGGATTACACACAGTATTCAACTCAGATGCAAAAATATAGCCATAGCTTTAATAAACATTTCCCTGACTCTAGTGAGGGAGTGTTGACACACGTATGCTTAATGGCATGTTGAAATTGCAACTGTTTAACGACGTTTATTACTCGTATCCACGTCATTAAACATTACTGCTTGGCATTCGCATAGACAGAGTGATGGTCACTGATAAACAAGCAAACTATAGTGCAACTAAAGTTCATTGTCGTGTGCAGCTGAAATGGTAATAAAATTAATCAGTCAATTAGTTAATATTGCATTTGTTACTCCTAGCCATCTTCTGACTATCTGTAATGTCTTTCCAGTTATTTTAATAAGAGCTTTTCTTTTTCCAGCTTTTATTTTAACCAGTTCCAATGTTTGTCACCAAATCTTGCAAATTAAATTTAATCCACTTTCCGGTTACCGATTGAGCTGCAATTTTGCATACATGTGTAAATCGCGTGACAATGCAATACCATGATGATACGGTGCTCATCTGATGATGAAGCTGGAAGGTGGCCAAAGAAACTTCTCAATGAAACGACACAACCTCAGCAGAAAAGCTTGTTTATTCGCTATCTATGTAATTGGTAAAAAATGGAGCGAATTTAACTGATTCTCTAAATACAGTCAGTCTCATCCTTATCCTATACATATGGTATTGGTGAAATGCAGTTCTCTTTCAACAAAACTTCTTTTAAAATTGGAAAAGTTTTGCTTCGGTTTTATGCCCGTCCGCCCGCCTATATCTTAAGTTGTTATATAAGTTATATTACCAACGAGATTTTTGTTGGTATGGATGTTGACTATTTATCAGTTAAGGGAATGGAAAAAAAATAATTTAAAGTAGAAAACTTGATGACCTCTATTGACTTTCTAAAACGCATTCCTATAAACATGGTACAATGTTCGATGTTGCTGCTCATTTAGGTGCATTGTTATAAGGCCACTTTTGAACCGACTTACAAAAAGGTGAATGTTTCTTAGGTTGACGCGTATTTTATATATTTCTTATATATGACCACGCATTACCTTTTATTGGATCATCTAATCTTGATGATTATTTTTTGTTAAGTACTCGTACGTAGTGTATTTCTCCAAATTAGTTCAATTTCAGTTTCATCATCAATAGGGTAGGTATTAAGTTTTTTTTTTATATCTGTGATAGATAAGCATTTGACAATCTCATCTGATGGTAAGTGATGATGCGGTCGAATGTGTTAACAGGCTTCACCTTAAATTACTGGCTCTCAAGGTAAGCTGCTGGAATACACGGTTAGGTTATTGGCGAAAGATTTTCTACTTGAGACATTTCCAAAATACCCTACCACCATGCTGTAACGACTGCCATCGTCAGATAACAACCGGGGTCGACGGCTTAACGTGCCCTCAGAAGCACGGAAGCAATCAGTTATGTCACTAGCGGTAACCCATCCCAATCCTGACCGCGGCGGACGTTGCTCAACTTAGCTGATCGATTAAGAACGACTAAGCAAACTTCGCAACGAGCGCTTCAGTATTGATTTAAGACAACTAACTTTTCAATATATTTAAACAGCTTTTTAAGTGAGAGTATATGAATCCGTTGAAACTGTCTTATGAACCATTTGCAGTTTTGAAAATAATTTTGGCTTGAATTTTTTGGTCATATGCAAATTTCTCATAGATATATATCTATCAAAATACACAGTTACATATTCGTACCTTTTATAGAAATGTTTTTATACCATCCTAGAGATAAGAAACAAATAATACATAACTCTTTCGAAATCTGAAATAAAAGCAATGGAAGTAAGACTATGGACTAGAAATTCACCAAGAAGTTAAAAGGAACGCAAGCCTTAGTTTACTGAAACATAAATAAATAAGTAATTTCTCAGAGCAATTCCTTTCAAACGGAAAATATGTGGATGGTACTCGTAGGTCATATCCGTCGAGTGTTGAACAATATTGTCTTTTCAGAGAAGCGCAAACGGATGAAATGAAAAATACTTTTAAGACTCTGTCCAAGTGGTCTGTGATCACAAAGTAGAATTCAATTTAGCAGAAAATCTGTTCAAATACAAACAGCTTTCTTCATTCTAGTTAATAGCATTTATTCATCATGCAGTATGTTTTTAAATGGAAATAAAACATTTTAAGGAAACTTTGTTACACTTTTCAAAAAGCGTTTAATAATAGGGTTTAAAGTATGAAATTGCCGTTTTTGCAAAGGCATAAATTACTTTCCTTTTAGATGGCAGCAATGTATAGATGATAATAGTAATTATTTTGATAAAATAAATATTTTAAATTATTAAAAGAACGGATTTCAATTTTTCACTACAAATCAGCAATTTCATACTTTAGCCCCTTACATAACTATGTAAGTAGATTGCCAACAATCAGCGAGAAGCAAATTAACTTAATCAAATGAGCAAGTTGCGCTGCAAAACTTGTTTTATAGTTCTTGTTACTAGGATAGATAAGAAGGAGAGTGAAGAAGAGTACTGAATCAGTAGTCTTAGAACTACACGCATAAAAGGCACGTGATTCTAAGGGTATTTTTTTATGAACTTCAAGAAAAGTGTCAATTATTAAGAAGTTTTTACCTAATATAGAGTTTGCAATACCAACCTTTTTATATGAAACCTATATAAATAATAGACAGATGAACTAAGAAGTTAAGTTAGTGGTCACTTTAACCTTGGGTTAGTACTACTTAGCCATTGTGAAATTCATATGCATGGTTACTTGTGACTTAAGCCGGCAATAAGCCTACTCGAGACTTACGTGAAGGTCGTGAAAGAGGCCCTAAGGGTCCGGCAGTTAAGGTCTTGATACGATGTGACCTTTAAATTTTTGGTGTTGACGGTACCGACTCGTTAACTACCAAAACTTTAGCGGCTGAACTTGGCTGAAGGGTGTCAAGTTTCTGTGGTTGTACACTTGACATCGCTGAGTGCTACACCTCAGATAAACCTGAAAGTAAATAATATTGATATTAAAGGACAATAATATATTATACTAAAAATATTTAAGGTATTTAATTAAAGAGCCTGTGTTGTTTTTGGCCTAAGGAGCTCGTTTCAGCTTCAGCACATCAGTAAACGATTTCGTGTCTGTCCGGATGTCCAGATTTCCGGATGGTCTCCTCACAGGTCACATTTATCAACTGAAGAGCTTCGATGAGTACTTGTATTTATGTTTATTTATTTTCTTCTTTTTTAATTGTTTATAACAGCGGAGATATGAGTTTATATATTTCAGCCAATAGTAATACTAAGTTGCCACGAATAAATTGATTATTCGTTGAATGAAAATGCTTATAGAGTAGTGATATTTAATTAAACTGGATAATAGGTTGTGACGTAGTTCGTGTGTTATCCATATCTCAACGGCTACCTATTTTAATCATGCCACTTACACTTGTGATGGAAGTCCTTTTCGTTTATGTTCAACTTTTGAGTGCGTGTGTTTTCTTGTTCTAAATCCCGTTCACTTTGCAAGTAGGGAGAACATTTTCACTACTAGTATAATGCAAACTGTCAGCGATATATTTTAAGTTGGTAATACACATTTTACTTTTATTTACATGGATTCATGTACCAATAGTACGTTCCTTGTGAATTTTTAATAGCGCTCTCATCCTCAATGGGACACTTGCTTTTCGGCCTACATATGTTAATATCGGGGAATGGCATATTCCATGTAAGTGAACTGACGATTTGTAGTAATACCCTGGTTTGGGGACTGAGAATTTGTGGTGCCAACGACTGAAGGACCGATCTTTGGTAGATTTGGAGCTAAAGCTAGCTAGCGTCTTGGTTTTTACTGTGTGTTTACTATTCTAAACTATATATATAAATAGAGATGAAATGAATATGTAGTCGCAACGATTAATACGATATTAATAGTCACGTTGACAATTGTCAAACATGCCTCTAGTTTCATGGCGATTTTTAATTGATCCCAGCCTAACTATTAAATCTGACTTAAAAAAATAAAGCAATACATTTTTTTTTTCTAAATATTTTTTTTTTTTACCGGCTGTATGCCTTTATTAAACAAAACACTATGAACTATATACAACACTACAGCTACTACAATAAAAGCATTTAGACACCTATAAGTCATAGCAGACTCATAGGAAGTCCAAATGCTCCAACCCACTCCCAGTTGGCAGCGTGCCCAGCATGCTGGCAGCATTGCCCCGTTGAATTGCAATGCTTATTCGTTGAGCCAAATATGTGCCAACATTTTGATCACGCGTCGCATCGACCAAGCGCTCAGATAGGTTTTGGAAAATACGATGAGCTCCCGGTCCCCACGGACCCAACGTCTCCACACCAAACGGCTCAAATATGTAACCCATACCGAGGTTAGCATTGAGTTGCTCCGCCGAAGTAGCCGCAGCGCCAGCCCTCACGTTGGTTTCAGAAAGATGTGACGGCGCTAAAGTGTCCACGCACGTAGCGTCCCACACTAAGGGCCGTCCTAACTTCCACGGAACCAGAGTCATGCCGTCAGGTCTTTTACCATCGTCACGCATCAGACCATTCGGTTCGAGAATAGCTGGAACATTGGCGCTGGTAAAAGCCCGGCGAATGATATCGTTAAGGCTGGCGTGGCGTGAAATTCGACCAGCACTTCGAGAGCAGGAGAGGCCATGGTGACCGAGTTGATCAACTGCAGTACCACACTGGCAGTGATGTGCAATACAACACCTTGCACCCAAGCGTAAGCTAATAGCTAGACGAAAAGCGGATGGATCTATAAGGCTACCAGTTTTGTAAGAAGGAATGGCCTGTAACCAAAGACCGGATTCCCACACAGAAACAGCGAGAATACGAGCACGATCTGCGATGCTAGAACACGTATTTAAAAGATCTTTCCGTGTTAGCTCGCATAGGGGCCGATCCCACTGTTTCTGAGATGACAACATTTTTGGGAATTCAGTATATGGACAAGCCAGTCTCCATGTGTAAATAATTACCATAATTTAATATTGTCTCAAAATTTACGTTAATTATTAATTAATTAATAACATGTCTTTGTATATCGACATCTTAAGGAATTTTAAATTATACCTTGTTTAACGCCCTACATAACAATTTCATATATTTTATTTATCGGGTTTTCCTCAGTCCACAACGCCCTTCACACCGCCAGAGACAGAAACAGATGGAGAAAGATCGTGCGAGAGAAAGTAGTACAGAAGGGTGGTCACGACCCTCAGCATTGATGTATACGACGCAAGGAGGAGGATTTATCGGGTTCCTTCAGAATGCAGACTTCTTCATATCATAAAATATCAAATTAGCACAATGACAGAGTACTTATCGGTGCTTATATTCAACTGAGTGACTTGAGAGCTACAATAAATTGTACCAATGATTGAATTTGTTACGAAATATAATTTAAAATAAATTTTATATAATATGTATCTATTTTTAATTCTTAAGCGCAATATACCTGGGATTCTGCGTTGGCACTTCTTGTGGATCTCAGATAATTTCAGGATGATAAATTTTTACTGCTAGACATTCAAATTTAATGCCTTTCAAGTGGTACGCTTACACATCCTGACATCCATCATATTATTATTTATCCGGCTATGTAACCTCTACCAGGCCTGGTTCACTTCTTACTTTAGGTAGCGCTCGTAGCCAAGTTTGCTTGGCCATTCTGAACCGATCAGCAAAGCTAAGCAACGTCCGCCGCGGTCATGAGTTGGATGGGTGACCGCTGGTGACATTACTATTGAGCGCTTCCGTGCTTCGGAGGGCACGTTAAGCCGTCGATCCCGGTTGTTGTCTCAGGATATCAGCCGAATGCCCGCCTGGCTAGCTACCACGTTCAAGTAGAAAATCTGTCACCAAGCACCTAGCGGTGTGTTCTGGCAGCTGTACTTGAGAGCCAGTAATTCTAGGTTAGCCTGAACAACATCTTTGACCACATCATCACTTACCATCAGGCGAGATAATGGTCAAAGGCTTAAATACAAAAAAAAAAAAAAAAAAAAAAAAAAAAATTTGGAACGATGGGAGATACTCAGAGAACTTTGATGTCACAAAGGGTCACGAAACCGAGACCGTCCCTAAAAAAAGACTTGAAGCGCAAATTTACATATTACATTTGCATATTGAAGCCAATTTCAAATGTCTGAAAAGTAAAATGACAGGTATTTTCGTTTATCCCTATACAAAACTTCTTATATTGACTTGAACACTATTAAAACCAGCACCATCACTTTAGACCAACCTTTCTACTAGCCGCTTTTCCGATCCGTTGGCCTACGAAACTGGTCTACGAAATCTGAGTTTCATTGGCAATACTTATCTCTGTAAAATAAATGTTATGAGAAATATTTTAGACGACCAAAGCGTCTCCAGCAAAATAAGTGCTTCCTCCTAGCTACATTTAGTACAACCTTTTAGACTTATTAATTGTTTTAGCGGATATTCTTAGTTGTACTACCAACGAGTATGTCCAAGCCAGGTTGAGCCATGTGAGTAACCCCCATATCGAGCTATTAAAGATGGGAGAAATTAAATTAATGAATTAGAATTATCGGACTCAGTTTATTTTGTATAAAGATTTAGTTCAATATAAAAGAATCCTATAATTTTATGCTACTGATAAGGCTTGTGATCGTCTAGCGTTATTGTTCTAATATTTGAATTAAAATATTTTAAAGTTATACCTATTTTATTTAATCAGTATTATAAAACATAAAATCCGCGGATCGTTAAAAACGTAATACTTAAAAATTTGGCTGAACATGCATCAAACCTTTCTGTATTTCAGGAGGTTCAGGAATCCCTGCTTCGAAGTTGGATTACAGGGTCCTGTAGAGAGAAAAATAAATTCTAACGTGTTCAAATGAAGTTCCTAACTACCTAAAGCTTTTATAATAAAATCATACAAATATACTATCCCTCATTTACGTTATGATTAAATTATAGTTTCACATAATTGAGCAAATACGTTTAGTTTTTGTAAAGATAAGGTCTCGTCATGTATAGTCAATATGTCATATCTAGGAGTTATGAAAATGGTTCCACCATAACAAAAGTAAGTATGAACTCATCATATCTGTTTTGTTTCATAAAACCCTTTGTATTACGCTTCGCTAATACTTTTTTACGCTTTTGTATTTTTTATGTACGCAGTGCCTTAATTAACTAAGTTTTGTTAAGCATATAAATTTGCTACAACTTCGTGCACAAAAGCCTGAAAGCATCCAAGACATATTATTTGCTGTGTGTGTGTTGATATGTAATAATTTAATTTGTTTCTAATGTTTGGGATTGCTAGTAAGCATAGCTTTTCTGTTAGACAAACATATATTCTAGGTGTAGATCCCGCGTTGCAGCGTACTTGCTATCGCGCTGAAAACTCCATGATGAGCGAATATCGCTAAAGAATGGCCATAAAGGACTTATATTCTTTTCATATAACATAAAAGTATTAGAATATAGTTTGCCTAGGTCTTCCAGAGGCCGATAATAGTCTACCAAATGTTCCCTGATAAATAAAGTCAAGTGATAAAATTACAATATAATATTTACCCTTCGGAATTATTTATAGAATAACATTAGGGTACAAGCTCCTTTATTTTCATTGTTACTTTGAGCTTAAACCGCCACTTTTACACGTGCGGCTTTGTTCCATAATGTCGAGTGGGGCTTATAGTTTAGCTCTGTATTTAATTTATTTTCATAAGAGCTAGATCAAATATAGTAATTTGATCTTTAATTAAAATATATCAACAGATAATGAGGCATAAGAACACTCTCTTTGTTCCCTGTCTGAATTATCAATTGGTATTTTATACTTAAATACAGATAAATTCTCCTTTTAGGTGAATGGCAACAATGAACGCACTATTTTGACATAAAATTCAGATATTCTAAGTCATCCTAACCTTTTGGTGAGTTCAAAGTGCCTAACCCAAAAAGGAGAGCATACATAAAATAGATAGGTGAGTCACGTATTGCGCAATTAGCCAACTTGATCATTTGAATATCCTTGTATGCTTTGTGGCAAGTGTGTTATTGAAAGTTAAAGTCCGTGCAAAAAAAATAAGTTTACGCATTTGCTCGCCAAATCTTTGCAATAAAAGTTTTTGTGAAACATAACCCCAATTTTGTGTTTGTAAAGAACAAATAATTATACTCTCAAGTTTGAAATGTCAATCTCATCTTAGTCTGTCATGTGAAGTATGCTAAAGCAAGATTTATTGTCAAGTTTTTCTAAACCTTTGCAATGCTATTTACGCTTGAATAAAGATCTTTATTTAATTAATATAAAATTCAATTATTCAGATGAAGCCAATGTAAAATCAACCTAAAAGTCACACAAAAAAATAACACCTTCCTTTAAAACATAAAACAATAAGATAACAATTAATCTCTGCAATATATGTTATCCCTGACGGGAATCTAACCCGTATTCTCCAATCTCGCTGAATCTCCAATCGCTCAACATTAATTAATCATTTAATATTTAAGATCAATTAACCCTTTCAAAAGAAATAGTAAATAAAAGTAATTTAAAACTCAGTTAGCGTTCTAAAATTTATGCTTAATAAATTATTATTAATTACTTAATTAATAATAAAGTATTTGAATATTTATTGAAATAAAATTTTAATTCAAGAAATAATAACAAGATATCTTGTTACCGTCCAAGCTGAATTGAATGTTCTCAAAATGTTTATCAATTATCAATAAAATTAAAGTAAGAATATTTAATTAAAATTGTGTATTTAATATAAATAATTAAAAGCGTTTAAACCACCAAATAAGTCAATGAATAAGAGATGAATCTTATAGATTTTAATATTTGAGACATCTCTACTAGTTATATGAAATATATATAATAGTTATTAATATTTAAGTCAAATAATAAATTTATTAATTTATGTAAAGGAACCACATTTAAGTACGCCAGACCAAGCACATATTTCTAGTACTTAGCTTTTAAAAACTGCGACTGTAACCCGTAGGCTGAAGTTAAAAAACACACGCGCGGACGACTTTGCCAAGATATTTAATTTACTTGTTTCACTGTACTTGGCCAGTCAGATGGACGCGGAGAACTGAACAAATTTCACAAAATTATCCAGTTCCTCTGGAGTAGGGACCATTATCGCCTTTCTCTCTCCTAAAATGTATCTTTCTCACTCCAACTCATTAAGCATTCGCTCCCCACTTCTTGTAAGTTATAGGCGCGCTATCGTCCAAAAAAATATACCCATTTCATGTTCACATGCCGGCCTGGTTGAGAAGCCCACTTGTTATAAAGACAAAAGTACCAATGACTCTTAAGAATTCAGCCCCTTTCTTATCTATTTTGGACGTCAATCAATTTGCGATTTATTATTTGAAACAATAACATCCCAACATATTTTATCTTACCAAATGTTTCCAAGTAATTCCCAAGCACTGTAAACTCAAGTTTCTTGAACGTTCTCAGAACTGCAATGGCAAAAAAAATACACGTCTCAGGTATTATTTTATTTGAAAAATGTAACGTGACAACTTAAGAGAAATTTATTGCATGTGTGTTAAAATTTTTTTGTAGATATTAGACGCGTTAACCTTTTTTTTATGGTAGGTAGGGTTTAGGTGGTTACAGCCACCTGTAAGACCTTAACACTATAGATATCATGTTGTCGGAGAACCTAGTGATTATTTGCCGTTAGGTGAGGTTAGTCAATCAGCTAAATTAAATAACGTTCGTCGTGGTCTTGACTTGGACGGGTGACCGGCCCCAGTGTTTTCTAAGGATGGCAGTTGTAACAGCGTGGTGGTAGAGCATTTTGTGAATGCCCGCCTAGCTAGCTACCACCGGTAAGTTCTTCAAGTAGAAAAGAAAATTTATCGCCAAGTAATTAACGGTGTGTTCCGTCAGCTGTCCTTGAGAGCCAGTAGGTTAGCCTGAACAACTTCTTCGACCACATCATCACCTACCATCAGGTGAGATAATGGTCAAAAGTTAGCCAATCAGATATTAATAAAAAAAATAAGTCTGTGAAAGATGCTGCCGCGAATAAGGCATATAGTTTACGTCTCAATAGTAGTGCTCAAACATTACAAACTTCAACTATTGCTATTATTTGCTTGGTAGACTGTGGATTAACTAGCAAGGCACCGTAATAAATAAAATAACTGTACTGTATATATTATAATAGAAGAATCCAACTCGGATGGGCAGCGTTCGGGAAGCTACGCGACATCTTCTCGTCCAACATCCCGCAGAGCCTAAAGACCAAAGTCTTCAACCAGTGTGTGTTGCCAGTGATGACTTATGGCACTGAGACGTGGTCCTTAACTGTGGCCCTTATGGATAAGCTCAAAGTCGCTCAACGAGCTATGGAGAGAGCTATGCTCGGAGTTTCTTTGCGTGATAAAATCCGGAACAAGGATATTCGCCAAAGAACCAAAGTCACCGACATAGCTCTCAGAATTTGCAAGTTGAAGTGGCAATGGGCAGGCCACATTGCTCGACGAACCGATAACCGATGGGGAAGAAAGGTTCTCGAGTGGTTACCACACTACACCGGGAGACGTAGAGTTGGTAGGCCCCCCACGAGGTGGACTGACGATATTGTGAAAGTCGCAGGTAGCCAATGGCTACAAGTGGCTAATAGCCGTTCTTTGTGGCGATCTATGGGGGAGGCCTTTGTTCAGCAGTGGTCGTCTTCCAGCTGATGATGATGATGATGTATATATTATACTAAAATTGCGGGATATTGATATTACATTCTAGATACTACGATACAAGATACAAGTCTAGTAGCGACGAGCATAATGCATTCAAACCTTTCTAGAGTTTCACAAAATTCATTTCTTTTTTAAGTTTTTATTTAAGTCATTTAGCTCAAATGGTTAGAGCTTACCCCGGAAGGGGTAGATAGATAGATGGATGCGGGTTCAAATCCCGCACATAACTTAATTTTTTCCTATAGTAAATTTGTAATTTTCTAATGTAATCCACAGAGCATGCGTTATTGCGAACATAACACAACACTATGCAACAAGTGCGCGAAGATGTTTATTACAATCGACACGGGTTTTAGGCCTGAGATCGATGATCGAAGGCCTAAATGAAGTAGTGATTGTAATAAACAACGCGCACGAGTTTCATACGACGTTTTTAACACACTTGCGAGGAACGAATACGAAAATTTCGATACGAAAATATTTTCTTGATCTTTTTGATAGCAATAACAATCTGATTAAGAAGGTATAGAATTAAATCTTCTTAAGTTCTACTTTTAGTAGGTAAAACTCTGTGGTTTGTTTTTACATGAAAAACGAACGAACCATACAACAATCTCCTTGGTGAGAAGCATGGAAACGTTGTTTTTTTTTCATTTTAAAACAAAGGGCGGTACATTAAACAAAAAGCACGAGTGTGTTAGTTTAATAAATAAAAGGTCAAAGTCAAAGTCAAAACCATTTATTCAATTTAGGCGTCTGCGACGCTCTAATGAAATTTTAATATTGAAATATTCTAATTTTACTGCCACGTTCAGCAAACAAAATTGTTTAGAGCCACTGCGAGAAGAACGGGCAAGAAACTCGGGGCCATTCTCTTAAACATCTTTTAACAATGTGTTACTTACTTTCTAAATACATTTTATTTCCACTTTTACTGGTTCATCAACTGTTAATTAACATTATTATAATTATATTTCAATATATTTTATAACAACTGTCAAAACCTTTTTAACAAACCATTTTAAGAACCATTATATATAAACAAGGTTAGTCCAGTAATATCATAAAAGATATAAGTAAATGACTTAACTTTCACACAATCTTGATCGGGCACCACTTCGTCATTAAAGACTACTTTGAAAATATATTTCGACACCACTGTGAGATCTGAGTTGTTCACTCTGAGCTTGCTTAAAGACGACTGACTTGCTGGTCAGACCCCCTTTCAAATAACAACTTCGGCAGTCAATATCAATACTTTCAGATAATTACAATTTTGGTTTACTATTAAATTATTTGATTAGAATGAACTATTTTAATTAAAGGTATTATTACATTAATTTTATTATTGATTTTATACAATTATATGTTTTGAAAAAATATAATATATTTAATATGACTAACGTCAAATCAAGTATAATACTAATATAATCAAGTATAATACTATTATAGTATAATACTATAATAAGCATTGCAATTCAACGGGGCGATGCTGCCAGCATGCTGGGCACGCTGCCAACTGGGAGTGGGCTGGAGCATTTGGACTGCCTATGAGTCTGCTATGACTTAAAGGTGTATAAATACTTTTATTGTAGTAGCTGTAGTGTTGTATATAGTTCATAGTATTTTGTTTAATAAAGGCGTACCGCCGGTAAAAAAAAAAGTATATTACTTTAAACCGTAAATAAATATACAATGGTTCAACATGATACAAATACTTAATAATAGTTCCTTGCAATTCCTATTTTATTCAAAATCTTAAAAGTAAAACAAAGGACATTGCCTTAAACGTAAATCTAACGACACAATATTTACCTATGCTATCAAGTGCATAATAGACTATATTATGACACTAAAATTGGTGCACTTAAAGGCCCGTTACGAGCAAGTGGGTTGAAAAAATATTACAGCTTTTTATAGTTTGCTTTTAATCTCTAGGAGACACTTTAACTGTCATAGGTCAACGGTTTCACATCAATCGAATATATTACTTCAAAAAAATACACATGTTAAGTCCACATGATGATATTCATATTGTTACGGTTTTTTTTTGTGAGGGTCGGAACGATTTGTTTGTTCCATCAAGTGAGGTTCTGAACGCACCCCTTGCACAGAGTATTAATCCGTTTTCTTGTGATTGAGAGGAATATTATCTGTTTTTTTGCCTCCCCTCTGATGGAAGGTTCGAGAGATCCCGAAACTTATAAATAGGCCTGCAAAGGCCCGTTACACTTCTTTTTCCGCTTGGAACTTTAAGCAGCCCCCAATCGACGCACTGCCTGAAGCGAGGTAAGAAAGGAATCATGAGGCGTCTGTCTGCCCTAGTGGCACGTAATAGCAATTCTTGAAAATTCATTTGATCTTTCAGGGCTGCAAAACGAAGCCAGGCAGTGCTCCTTTCGACGTCCGCCTTCCAGGGGATATAATGGACCTACCGGCTGAGAAAAAGAAACAATTTAACCGAATACAAGGAGGCGACTTCGTTCCTGGACTCGTGACGCATCCACGTGGCGTCCTCCGAAAGCCTTCGAACCTCCCCAAAAATAAAGGAGTTCTTGGTTAGGGCTGGTAAAATACCCAACCATACCCACGTCTACCATAGCCCCAACTCCGGTAGACAGCCAGAGCAGTACCTGTGGTCAGCGCTCTGCCTGACATCCCGGACTGCTCGCCTTAACTGAGTCCTCGGTCCAAGGCTGTGAATCTCCACGCTGCACCGGTATTTATGAATTTCCCGGTCTCCTATAACCGGGTGGCGCCCTTTTCTTCTTTTTTACTTAGCGGAATTCATCTTTCACCCTTTGCGACTCACGACCTTACCCTGAGATCTATATAGAATTTTCTGAGCAAGCTGGTTTATATTTTTTTTTACCTACACTTATACTATAGAATAATATCTTCCTAATAAACTTAAATTTTGTGGATCTACGTTGCTGGCACACAGAAATTGTAAATTAAGTAGTTAAACCTAAGACATAATAACTTAAGTAAATTGTTGTTCGCTAGTACCAGTGATTGCTATCAAATTTCCATGTTCTAAGTTACTCTTTGTACCTGGTACTAGCGGATAACCCGACCTAATTAAGGAAAGTGTTCTAGATGTATCTATTCCTTTTTTAAATGAGTTTTGGTGAAAATTTTAATTTTAAATAAAGATATTTAAATAATTGTTGAACGATTCAATATTGTTTTTATTGGTGTATCTGTCGACATCCTAAAGTAGGTAGGTAGTGTAGTTAGGTGTCTGGAGGCTTCTCTTCCTCACCTGGAGAGTGGAACCCTCCGTCCTCTCTCCCCTTAATTTTTTTAATTTTTTATTTCATAACCCCATCTGTACACAAAATCGTAACAATGACGCCGCAACGTAGGGGCCTTGCATAGGGAAAGATGAATTCCTAGGTTTTTTTATATGTAACATATACCTACTTGCATATTGTGTTTTTTTTTCCACAGAAATTTTCTTAAATTTGATGTGACTAACGTTCACTATTTAATTGAAATGTATCTGTATACACTCACCATTTTATTTTACAATTATTTAGTATATGTGAATTTATTATTAAGGAATGTGCCATTAGATATGTACCCATGTATGTATACATCATAACTGTGAAATTTCTATGTGCCAAGTATTATCTAGATGCAAATTTAATTTTCAAATTTTAACACCAGCAAATTTAATCCTAAATTATTACTAAACTCAATCTAGTCAATATGCATATAATGCCTTATTTTAAATTTATTTTCTTAATTGACAATTTTTTTTGAATACTGCCTATTAGTGTTCCGGACTAACTAGATTTTTTTTTCAAGGAGAAACCTACTTTATTTTTTGTGAACAAGTACTTATATAGTCTCATCTTATATCTCATTGAACAATATCATTTATTTATAGCATTCTTTAGCTGACCATTTATTTATTTTAAGAGACTGCGACTATTCAGTCTTTCTTTCTCTTCGTTGTATAGAGAGGGCTGTGACTATCCAGCTTTCTCTTGTTATTTTGATGGCTGTTGCTAAACAGTTGTCGTTACCTATTGTGGAGGGCTGTGACTATACAGTCTTTCTTTTGATTATTGAGGGCTATCACTATACAGATATTTTATGCTGATATAGGAGGCTGTGATGATACAGACTACCTGTAGTGATAGTATTTGAACACTGTTCATATACAGTTTTCACCTCATTTTATGGATGTTGTTGTCCGTGGGTTCGGCTTTTGCTGAATTTTGTTGAAGGAAGCCGCTATGCAGTTTTCTTTGGTGAAGTTGCTGATGAATGGTTTGGCTGCTGTTTGTAGATGCTGCTTTATAAGGGTGATGTTGTTCAATGTAGGTAATTTTTTTTTGTTGTTTCACTTTTTTTATTTATTTACAGGTTTAACAATAGACAGGCTGATCTGGTTAGCCTTTTGCCTCACTCCTGTACAGGCTATGGAATTTTTGTTGGCGTTGTTTGTAGTTTCAGCATTAACAATCTGGTATTACCTCAATGCAGAGTGAAGCAGTGCAGTGCAGAGTGCAAGGAACATCATTTGCAGGATATTTATCTACCCAGAATACAGTTTGCAGTTCCACCAACGAAACTACACGCCATACACCATTTTTTATTTACAGCTTCTCTGCCTTAAGCCGTATGGGATGGTTCGCATTACGACAGTACCACGTCTTCGTCTCCTCCAGTAGTTACTTCGCGTGATGTCTATTCTAAGAAGCTAAGCGACTTACCGGAAGTATTTAAGTCCGTTTCGCAAGCTATTGATAAGGCTCATCGAAAAAGCCGCGAATTTTATAACCGACGTCGTAGAGATGAGGAATTCCAAGTAGGTGATATTGTTTGGAAACGGACCTATCCACTTAGTGGTGCCAATAAATTCTTTATGGCTAAGCTGGCCCCTAAATATGATAAATGTAAAATCATCAAAAAGTTAAGTCGCTTGGTTTATGAACTTCAGGATTGTACTTCAGGTAAATGGCTAGGCAGTTGGCATATTAAGGATCTAAAAAGGGGGCAGTCATAATTATATATATACTGTATCTTCCCAAGATGGTCTGATTTTGGGTATATTATTCATGATTATTAAAGTCTAGCTAACCTAGAGTTGTATTAGGGCACATTCTTCGAAAATATAAATATTTTTGTACTAAAGATATGACACTTTTGTTCTAGGACACTTGTGTAGGTGTTTATTGATTTGGTGGGTTCGCTATAGGCAAAGTGTTGCCTTTTCAATTCACTGTGGTGGTACCAGATCACTCTATAATGTTCTGCTTGTACCATTGTTTTGTACCTTGGTATTCCTGATGTCATTATAAGTTGCTCTCTGTTGAGTCAACTTAGTTTCAGGATACTAAATTTCTTCGTTTTATGGGATTATACATAGTTCAATACTTCCATAATATTTTAACTCACCAAATTGGTACCTATACAAAGTCCTTAAGTACTATGTTCCTTTTGAACGTTTAGACTATCCGGTCTTGGTTGTTGAGTACGGAGAAACACTGTATCTTTCATATTTTTTTATCATATGTTATATATATATATATATTTGTTAAATATATTCATATATTTCAGGGGCGGTTTACTAGGTAACCCCATAAGAAGCCTCATACCTAGCAACTATTTATTTGTCATATGTCTGGGCGTTGTACTCAGCTAAGTGAGTCAACATCTCTAATGGCATTATGAATTATGTACCTATTTATATAGTTTATCTATCTGTCTTATTTCCTTCGCAGAGCGGATTGTAACTCTATAAATTAAGCCTTATTACAGGGGCGGTTTAACTAGGTAACCCCTTTTAAAAGCCTCATACCTAGCATCTGTATATTTGTCGTTATTCACGGCGTTGTACTCAAGGTGATGAGTCAACATCATGATAAAGACACTCCTTATATCTTCTTATTTAGTACCTAATATTGTCTATGTATAGAAATATGTATATATTCACATTTTCTAGGTGATAGGTAATTCCCATGAGGAACCCCATAATGCTCTATGCGATAGATGATGTAAGAATGGGAAGGCTAAAAGGATATGGTGAATATGGAATGAAAGACTGTATTATATATCTATTTATACCTATATTATGTTATATTATTATTATTGTATGAATGGGAATACTGAATGGTCAGAGCAGATGGAATGTTAGGTGAGCAGAGTGGAGGGTGACTCATGAACCTTGTTTGTTTCCCTGGGAGTTGAGAAATTATGTATGTGTATTATATTGTATTATTTATGTAATAATAATTATTAAAATGTTAAATAGGACAGCTTCTCCATACTCTCCTTAGCCATGTCGGCTTGTTTTTTTGTTGCGCGTGGGAACTTCTTTTGTTTGTTTTGTTTTCTTTAGACAAGACATAAACAATATTAACAACTGGCCTTATTCCAGTTAATTTTATTGGTGAGTGGGCAGTCATTTTAGCTTTCGTTTTACCCTCCTTCTGCAGGGATTATTAATTAAATCTTACTCAGTTAGTGCTCATATTGATACATAGTTTATCATTGGCAATTTAGCTGAAATTTAAAGTTTTTGTAACTATTTTACAGACATACCGGAGTGGCTTCTAAGCGTTAACAACGCTTTATTTCTTTCATCTCAGCTGGTACATATATAAGTATAGGTCTATATTGTATACTACCATATAGAATAACTATATACCTATCCTAGTTATAGGTTAGTTTTTTATGTGGATCCTATTGGAAGGTGGCAACCATGCCGTAGGCCACTCTGTCATCAGTGCCCCTTCTGGGTGCCGGTGAAGCCAAGGCATTTTTTTCCTCTTTCTCGCTCTCTCTTCTCCTCTTCTTCTCTGTTCCTTTGTCTATCCCCCTAGGGTACTTATCCCATTTTTTTGTTTGTTGGGTTTTGTTACCTAGCACCTCGGCGACCCGTTTCCGCCATAGTGAGTTCACTTGCCCTTCCTATGGGGAGGGGAAACGTCCTGTCTGGTCGCCGGAGCGTGGGGTAATTCTCCCGTAACTTTTTTTCTTTTATATTTTTTTATTTTGTTGTCAAGGGCCAAGACTATTTTTTTTTTGTTTGTTTGTTTGTATCTACTAATGGGTCTTAATATAGGCTGTTTCTACGGCTTAGACCTGTATCAGTAATGGATGATTATTCACCCTTTTATTTGTTTACTTCACATTAAGAATTGAGGTCTGTCCAGAGGGACAAGGGTAAATTAATTTTGCTTCAAATAGCCTCGTTCTAATTAGCTCTTCGGTCTTTGTCTTTTAGTTTATGGTTATGGGCTTTAGAAAATTTGGCCCCAAAGGGTTGCCCAACTTAGTTTTTTTAGTTTAATGAAGCGTTCAATAATTTTAAGTTGTTTTTTTGAGACTAGTAGTTCAGCTACGAAGAGGTTTCACACCAAATATATTTTCTTCATTAAGGTTTGTGTCTGCACATAGGATGTGTGAACATTTTGGGTAATAATTTTGTTTCGGGACTTAATATTTTGGTAGAGTTCAGTAATTAGGATAGACATGTAGGTAGAGATTTTAGCAGTTGTTTTATTTTCAGACGGCCATATTATGTCGAAGCCTTGGTCCAGGTATGGCATTGTACTTCTTTGCTCGAGTTGATGCTGGGGGTCCAGCTAAATTTTTGTCGGTACCCTTCAAAAATTCTTAAGGGGGGGGGTACTGTTACGGTTTTTTTTGTGAGGGTCGGAAGGATTTGTTTATTCCATCAAGTGAGGTTCTGAACGCACCCCTTGCACAGAGTATTAATCCGTTTTCTTGTGATTGAGAGGAATATTATCTGTTTTTTTGCCTCCCCTCTGATGGAAGGTTCGAGAGATCCCGAAACTTATAAATAGGCCTGCAAAGGCCCGTTACACTTCTTTTTCCGCTTGGAACTTTAAGCAGCCCCCAATCGACGCACTGCCTGAAGCGAGGTAAGAAAGGAATCATGAGGCGTCTGTCTGCCCTAGTGGCACGTAATAGCAATTCTTGAAAATTCATTTGATCTTTCAGGGCTGCAAAACGAAGCCAGGCAGTGCTCCTTTCGACGTCCGCCTTCCAGGGGATATAATGGACCTACCGGCTGAGAAAAAGAAACAATTTAACCGAATACAAGGAGGCGACTTCGTTCCTGGACTCGTGACGCATCCACGTGGCGTCCTCCGAAAGCCTTCGAACCTCCCCAAAAATAAAGGAGTTCTTGGTTAGGGCTGGTAAAATACCCAACCATACCCACGTCTACCATAGCCCCAACTCCGGTAGACAGCCAGAGCAGTACCTGTGGTCAGCGCTCTGCCTGACATCCCGGACTGCTCGCCTTAACTGAGTCCTCGGTCCAAGGCTGTGAATCTCCACGCTGCACCGGTATTTATGAATTTCCCGGTCTCCTATAACCGGGTGGCGCCCTTTTCTTCTTTTTTACTTAGCGGAATTCATCTTTCACCCTTTGCGACTCACGACCTTACCCTGAGATCTATATAGAATTTTCTGAGCAAGCTGGTTTATATTTTTTTTTACCTACACTTATATACTAAACTATAGAATAATATCTTCCTAATAAACTTAAATTTTGTGGATCTACGTTGCTGGCACACAGAAATTGTAAATTAAGTAGTTAAACCTAAGACATAATAACTTAAGTAAATTGTTGTTCGCTAGTACCAGTGATTGCTATCAAATTTCCATGTTCTAAGTTACTCTTTGTACCTGGTACTAGCGGATAACCCGAACTAATTAAGGAAAGTGTTCTAGATGTATCTATTCCTTTTTTAAATGAGTTTTGGTGAAAATTTTAATTTTAAATAAAGATATTTAAATAATTGTTGAACGCTTCAATATTGTTTTTATTGGTGTATCTGTCGACATCCTAAAGTAGGTAGGTAGTGTAGTTAGGTGTCTGGAGGCTTCTCTTCCTCACCTGGAGAGTGGAACCCTCCGTCCTCTCTCCCCTTAATTTTTTTAATTTTTTATTTCATAACCCCATCTGTACACAAAATCGTAACACTATAAATATTTCATATCCATATAACTGTATAAAAATCATGTCAATTAAATTTCCTCTTTCATCAGAAAGCAATTAAAACGAGTTAAATCTGCACACCTTTTCGTTTCATAGACTGTTGCATACGCCAGAATGCTGTGTTTATATTTTGTTCATTATTCAATATTTCATTTCGAAACGCATGAAAACATTTATGTTCCGTAGAATGTGTATGGTCTGACAGCTTGTGTATGTATACGACATATGTATGTGCACGACGCATCAAAGTTTTTGATTTAAAAGTGGTGCAATTGAAATAAATATTAGTCGTTAGTGGCAATGTTTTTTTCTGGAAAAAACACTTGTTTAATCCGTAACGTATGTTTCTCTTTTCCGATATCTGAAACTTTATGGTGTTGCATAATCAGATCGGCTATCATAGTCGATTAAAAATATTACGAGCGGAATAAACAATTTTTATCTTTTGCTTATCAATTAAGCCCATGCAATTCAATCATATTACGCAATCATTCTTCGAACATATACAAATTTTATCGAAGCACTTATTGGATTAAAAAGCTCTTTCTGTTCATGTATGAATGACAACGCCAATACCAACAGTATTAATACATTATCTCGCGGAAATTATCACTGCGCTAAGCTTCTCTACTACTAAGAAATCTAGATTAATTATGCTATTTCCTGAGGGACTTGTTTGATTCGGTTAGATTGGAAATTCTCTATTTGCTTAGCTATTGCTTTGAATTTAGTCTGGTAAATCTGGAATATATTATGTTGCAGGGAACTGTTTGTTATCTGCCGTTGAATTCACAGCGTACTCTGTTTGACTTGTGCTGTTTTGTTGCGGAGAGAAACGTTTGCTCTGACGGGCTACGTCTTAGGGATGCGTTCAGAATACCGCAGATGATTGGCGGTAAGCTGGAATAGGTACAGAATATCAGACAGAAATTGGCAGTTCGGTTCGGGACGAAGACTAAAGCACCGTTGCAAATCCACAACAGAGCGTGCTACGAAGTTTAAGTGCTCTATCCTCTAAGCGCAAAAAATTGTGAAATTAATATTTTAGAATTGCACACAATTTTTTGATAATAAAAGATAGGTATGTCTGCGTATCAGTAGGACGATTTTTAAATACTCGCCTGGCTTAGTACTACCCTTATTAAGCACGTAACGGTGTATATCAGCTGTCCTTGAGCGTCAGGTCTAATTTTTGATTTAACTTGTTTACTATTCTTGACCACATATTAAATTACAGACCTTGCCAGACCCATTTGTAGGAGGATTTGTGGTCAAAGCATATCGTGTATCAGTTGTAAAAATATACTTTTATCAAACCAGAATTATTTATTGTCCTTTTTTTATACTGAACTGGGTAGTACTTGACCACTATCTCACCCGATGATAACTGATGATGCGGTCGATGATGGAACGCGCTTACCCAGGAGGTATCTATTCACTCGCGTTTTGAGACTCCCATATTGTACTTAACCGGGAACACAGACTCACGCAGGGTCTTTAATGAAACACCCTGGAAGGGAACGCCCTGGCGGTGCATCTCTCCACATTTTTGCGAGTAGTGGCAGCGACTACTGCTAAACCAAACTATCATATTTTACATTGAACCGTATAAATTATTAGCATTTACACCCACACAAAGACGTTATGTGCAAATGAGGCTTACCAATTCAATGCGCATCAAGATGCGTGGGCGCGCCGTCGTGAGTTGACAGGGGCTTTAAGAGGGTTATATAGCACGTACTTCTCCATACAAAAAGAAAAAGCTCTTTTCTATGTCTTTATATTTCCCGATTTTGATGATTTTCGTTTTCACGTATTGAACATATCATTGAATAGGCTTGTAGGTTTTATTTATTCCAGTTTTCTATATAACTTTAAAGTTTGAAGCATATTCTGCTTTCTTTAAAACTTTAAAGTTTCTTCTAACTTTAAAGATATTTAGAAAACTGGAATAAATAAAACGTACAAGCCTAGTCAATGATATGTTCAATACATGAACACAAAAATCACCGAAATCGGGCAATGTTAAGAGGTAGAAAAGAGCTTTTTCTTTTTGTATGGAGAAGTACGCGCTATATAATCCTCTTAGTGTTTAACTGTAAAGGTAATGAAAATCTAGTTTGTTTTCTAAGGGCTTCGTTTTCATAGAAAAATGTCATAATACATTTATTTTTATAGAGATGTAATCACCACATACTACAGAGTCCGTGACTTTTCAATTATGACCATATTTATTTAGAGTATGAAATAGGAAACTTTTATTTTAACTCTGTTCCTTCTTCAAATGTTCATGACGGGGTAACAGAGTAAAAAGAAAAGTTTTCTTTTCCGCTAAAGTTTAAAAAAATTTGCTTCCAGAGCAGACCGGTGTCTTCTAACAGCACCTGTTCACGAATTGACGCTTGTGCCAGCCATCGCCTTCCTCAACCATTTTTGAAGGAAGATAGTGACCCGACACACAACACCGCCGTTAGATACGATACGATACAATACAATGATTATTCATTGCATACCAATAAAATGAGAAATAAAAGCACAAATGTGCTATAACCTGAATGAAAAACACAAGTAACAGGCGTTCCATACCTACAAACTTATGACAAGGAGCTATTAAACTTTCAAAATCAGGCTGCTCACTTGTTGTTCTTATCACTGTTGTACTGGACAGTACAACAGTACAATATCCTCTTTAGATCTGCTCGGAAAAAAAAATATGGTCCCAGACACAGATTAGAGTTTAGCTATTATAAAATGGATATAGGAGAGAGGCTCCAAATATATATCTCTCTTTTTGGTATGACGTTTTGTGTGATAGATATATTTTTGGAGTTTTAAACAGATAACATTTTATAGTCTGTGACACTTAACCAACGCAGAAAAGTAAGCCCGTTGCACGTTATGTTGTAGAAGTATAGTGTGGAATATTATGTTTGTATTTAGAAATTTCAGTTTAGAAGAACCGACCACTATTCCCCTGCCCGTAACATCATCGCAAACATCCACCTTCCCAAACAGCCAAATTAATGTTTCACAGACAATTACTGCCAGCCAAGAGACCGTTTATCAAGATATACAACAAACAACTATAAATGTCCCCGGTGAATCGATCGCAATATCTATCAGTAATTGCCCTAATATGCATGTAACCTTCAATATTAATTAAACGAATTTGATGTTAAACTTTCTTTAATTTTCGAGAAAAGTATTATCTTCTCTACCAGTAAGAAAGCTATCCTGGCCTCGAATATAACTTCATCTGCAGTTCGGTCCGGTTAACTCATACTTAGCCAGGAAGGCTTACTAACTGGATTCTGCACTATAGTACTAAAAACGTACAAAATACACAGATAAAAAAAAATCTTTGTGAAATTTTACAGCAATATTGTCCGTCGTCAACAATAGTGTCGATAAAAGACTTTACACCACCAGTTTAATCCGATAATCCTGTGAAAATTAAGTTTTCGTTTAATCACATTGCACGCTGTGCGATATCAGGCTTTTCACACCAGTGAACATAAGACCACGTTTCCAACAGCGGGGTGCCAGCGGTGTCGATAGGGAAAATGCAAGCGTTTTAATTAAAACATTGTTTCATAGCCGGGATTTGATGCATACCCTCACAGGACGTGAATAGAACGAACTTTTTTTTGTAGTGCGAAGGATTTAAATCTGAAAATATTTTTTAAATGTTATTGTGACGGAACAAGCTCGAGGCACACCTCATGTTAAGTGGACTAACCTATGCCTATAACAGATGCATTTCGTCACAAGTCACAAATAGCTGCGCCCGTCACCTTGAGACATAGTTGTTAAGTCTCATGTGCCTGTCATTTCACTGGCTCTCAAGGACATTTTGGCAGTTTAGCAGCAGCCAAACTGCCAAAACACACCACTGGGTGCTTGGCGACAGATTTTCTTCTTGAGGGTGGTTGCTAGCCAGGCGAGCATTTGCAAAATTAGCTTCCACCATGCGCTGAAGCTCAAGCCCGCAGCGGGATTCTTCCCATGGACCTGCTGCGCGGCAGTCCATAACCAATGCCACTGAGCCATCACTGCTTCATTAAAGTGTATCGTTAAAGTAGTAAGTATATTCCCAACGACGTTGTTGAGTGTAACTGCAGGCTGCAAGTTATACTCAAAGCTTCTTATTTGAATGTATTTGTCTAATTCTACTATCAAGCGGAATGACAGCGGCACCTGCAGACGGCATACAATCATTTACCACTGCACGGGCTGCAATAGCAGCCGCTTTACAGGATTGTACGTGAAGCCGCCGCTGAAATGTAGACTCCACTAAAGAGTTACGAAACAAAGTTGACAAGCCACGGATTAAAATTTTCCGTGGTTGCGTAAGATATTAATTAAATGTAGAGAACTATATTCATATTTATCTTAAGCCAACCATTCACTACACGGGCCTCGCGCCGCACACCGATTTTGATATTTCTATTTGCAAGAAGGAAGAAATTTGAAAGTGTGTTCCCATTTAAATTTAATTAAAATTGGTCAAGTCATTTTTGAGTTACACTCCAAAAATTGAAAAATATTTTCCCATCTTATATAAGTAGCATGGGTCACTAAAATGAGTGAATAAAAAATTTTTAACCAAAAAATGGATCCCACTTCAACACTCAAAACTCGGTACCATGCGCACAATATTGTAATAGTAGGTACTTTTCAACTTTCATGGTACCGACTTCAACAAATTATTTCACACTTTTGAGTGCTGAAATCGGTTCCATTTTTTGTTTAAAAATACAAATATGTTTTGTTTAGAGGTTAAAGGTTACTCTTGACATCACAATAGAAACCTTTCACATGATCAATGTTTTTCTTATATATTACGCATGCCTAATATATATTATACCTACATTTTTCTTGAATAATTCTAAAAAGAATCCGCATCATAATCCGTTGCGTAGTTTTAAAGATCTAAGCATACATAGGGATAGATAGCGGGAATAGACTTTATTTTTTGTTATATATTGATAGTGATATTTACATACATGATAATACTCTATCACCTGTCTAAGTTATAATGGATAAACTAGAATTACTGGCTCTCAAAGGCACACACACACAATTAGGAGCATGGGCATTAGCAAAATTCCCTACGACCATGCTAAAACGACTGCCACCCTAAGACACCGCGACCGACGGCTTAATGTGCTCTCTGAAACACGGAAGGCTCAGTAGTAATGCCACTAGCGGTCACCCATCCATGTCATCACCGTAGCGGACTTTGCGTAACTTAGTTAACTAAGCGCTTCAAAACGTTCAACAACGATATATAGCAACGTATGTTTTAACTGTTTACTATATTCGATCACACCATACCTTCTCTATAAGGGTAGGCCATTATAAATCAACATTACTCAACATTAAAAATTATTCATGAGAATGTTAGTAAGAGGAAGACAATGACAAAAGGCTTGCTAGTCTCGGTAGCTATTCACATAATTAAACGCAACAATGTTTTCGGAAATAAATTTTCACGGTTAAGCTTGGATGTTTTTAGGCCAAGAGATAAGAACAATAAAATATTAAGTATTTAGTTGAAGTTCAATTTTAGTATAGAGGCATCCGTAATCAAATTGAGAATATTTTTTGGTTCACCATGTAGGCACGTGTGTCATTTAAACAGTTTACTCAATATTAGTATACGAAAAATTACATTTTAAGAAGTAAAAAATAAAGTCTTTACTTGTAACAACAAAATGTTATATGCGCCAATTTTGATTATTAATTATAAAGAATCCGAGAGGTATAATTAATAAGAGATTATTAATTATACCTCTTCTTACAATTATGTCTAATATCCCCTTATATCTTATCTGTTCATCAAAATAAAGTAAACTTTAATGCGTACTCCTGCAGTAATAGTTTTATCCATGAAACACCCTTTCCTTTTTCCAGATTTATGAAATTTATTTTCTAATATTACGTAATTTAGTAGGTAGTCATTTTGTACCTAAAATGACATAAACTCATAACTTTTATATCTCTGTTAGGTTGTTTGATAACAATTGGTTTTTAGATTTAGCTTCATCGTAATACCCTCTAAAATCTCGTTTGCTTAAGCAAAATCATGCAGTGCATTTTTTAGTCGAATATATTCCAAACGCAGGATTAAGATGCGATCCCTTTTTGCTTCGTCTGCTCCACACATATATTTGAGATCTTCATGTATAACTCAAGTACCAAACATAAAAAAAATAAAAGTGACACAAAAAACTTTTTATGAAGATTTATGAATAATTATTTTTAAAGCTAAAACATTTACGGCATACGTTTAGTCCAATAATTACTTATTATTGGTTTGGAAACAGAAATAATTATTTTTTCGTAATTGGCATGTACTACCTTATTACAAGAAAACTCTTAGTCTATGAAAAAGTTGAGAGAAGCAAAATTCCGACATGGTGTATATGTTAAATAATGAAACAGTTTTTCATGGTTTCATTTTACAAACGTTTTAATTTTTCAATTGCGTAATTAAAAAAGATTTGTTTAAAACTGCATCATAATAGGATTAAACATATATATCCTTGATGGGTAATTATTTAAACACAAGAATTTTATTAAAACTTGGAGATGAATCTTACATTATATAAAATAAGAAACTTCAAAAAAATTATGCATGCTGCAATAGACATTATATATTTTCATTTCCCTGAAGGGATAGGTGGCGCCTAAGTTTCATGAGGTATGTTTTGATCCCATACAATAGGGGGCGAGCCCATTGCCATTTACCGCGCAAAGTTTTAGACTCCCGAGCTGATACCTAATCACACACATGCGCTCCCTAAAAACTCACGCAAACAAGACAGTCAACCTAGAAAATTTTAACAACCTAAGTTCTTGCATGAAAGCGGATCGATGTTTACTCGGTCCCAGTTTCGGACAAGTATTTGTATACTATGTCTTTAATAATGAAACATAATACCACAAGGTTTAGATGTTGCTTGACATACAGTGCGTCTGAGATATAGAACAATCTTTATCCTTTAATGAGAAGGTTAACCAGATTAATTCTGGCTTATATTAAAGTCATCACAGGAAAGCTAGAAACAAATTATCGGACAGATGCGACTTCCAATGTGTAAGTGTGGCCGCGGACTATCATTATCATTATCGATTTAGCAGGATTTCATTATTTGACAGTGAAGATCTATTCTTCCCATTAGTATTAGCAGCTAGCTGTTGTCAACTAAATAGAAAAATAATAAGCAGGTTTTGGGTTAATGATTCGGGCTATTGTAGGGCCTTCCCTCGCCCAAAATCCGGTGGAGCTGGACGACCGAACAGTCGGTAGCCAGCATCTATGTCCTCCCTAAAAAAAGGGTTAATGATGCATGTTTTTTGAAATAAAATATAAAGAGTGTTTGAGAGCCAGTAATTCTAGGTTAGCCTGAACAACATCTTCGACCACATGATCACTTACCATCTACATGAGATAGTGGTCAAAGGCTAACTTATCGAGTATAAAAAAAATTAAAACCAATCCCATACTGAAAATAATGAAATAAATGTTTAGAGTAGGCGCCATGCACATTATTACATAGCGATTTGAAATGAGATGATGATAATGACTATGAAAAGAGACTTAGAGCACTTATTATCTGACTTCGACAAGTGATTTCATACTTTTCAGTGTTAGATATATTGCCTCTTAAAAAAAAACACTTAAGTTTCTGTAGTTAAATGTAATGCAAAATCGATTATTTCCAATACATAATGCTGGTCGGCACCTTCAAGACTTAATTCTTAATTTTGCAATGATTAAGTCATCGGGGCATAAACATATTTGCAAATATTTTTTTCCAGTTGAAAGTGTAGCAAACTACTTAAAAAGTTTGATGAAATATAAATGGGACCTACTTGGAGATATACCATACATACACACCCAATCATTACCTTTACTCCCTCCAACACACATTACACTCGTACATACACAGCATTAAATATGGGTTACTATTAGTTTTAGGCTTTTACCACTCCCCAAAAGCTCAGCCTCCTTTAGCCTGGCCAGAAGCTCGTACTTCAAGCTACATCAAAATAACTCCAAATTCTGTTTAAAGTCCCATAGAAACTCTAATTTCAGTAACAATATACGGAAAATACTCTAAGTTCAGAATTTAAAAAAAATATTGTGCTCATTTGGCATGTACCTACCATTTCACTGCTTCCTTGATGACCTATGACTTAAGTTCCAAAATCATTTAAAAAACATTTACATTCTTAGTACAGCCGAAAATATGAGGTAAAATGTTTAAGCTTATCTACTAACTAATTAGCCAAAAGTTGCTTTGTAAACCAA
The DNA here is from genome assembly GCA_963854805.1 of Plagodis dolabraria. Taxonomy (NCBI): domain Eukaryota; kingdom Metazoa; phylum Arthropoda; class Insecta; order Lepidoptera; family Geometridae; genus Plagodis; species Plagodis dolabraria. Next base: position 5,835,002 of record OY978440.1, read on the forward strand.
CGCTGAGTGTTTTGGCTGGAAATTTGTAATTTTATTATTATTTTGGTTTTGTTGCAAGATCGTTTAACTATTGTACTTAGTTAGATATCACAGGCACATGAGACTTAACAACTATGTCAAGGTGACGGGCGCAGTGCAATTCTTGACTTGTGACGAAATGCATCTGTTATGGGCAGAGGTTAGTCCGCTTAACATCAGGTGGGCTTGCTCCGTCACAATAACAAAAAAGTAAGGTAAATCTAGGAGGTTTAGAAAAGAGTTTTCACAGAATCTATCTTTAATATATAATGAAATATTTACTTTTTTTACAGGTAAACGAAGTAATATTTTTGACAGTTTCAGAGGTAAATTATGGAAGCATGTGCTTTTGTGTCCAATAACTGTTAAAGATAATAAGAGTTCTACAGGGTTATTGGTAATATGCTAACAAACTCTCAGGGTTGACTTCTGCTCGTCAACCCTGAGAGTTTGTTAGCATATTACCAATAACCCGGTAATATGCTAACAAACTCTCAGGGTTGACTTCTGCTCGTGCTCCTAACAAACTTTTTTTTTTTTTGGTAATATTTAATTTTCTTTTCTGTTTTAAAGCCTACTCTGAGTCAATAGCGCCCTCCGCGGCAACACTGGACTGCGCTGTGCTACCTTTGAATAGAGTTTTGAATATATACATCGAACAAAGTAATAAAATATATGAAATAGTACATTACAGGCACAAGAAACTTTTAACATCAGGTGGTCCTCGTGCTTATTCCGTTAAAAGCATATAAAAAAACGCAAAATAAATTAATAAAAAAATTAAAAAACAAACTTTTTTTGAAATGAAATTCTCGTGAGTTTCACACATATTTAAATATTATAAATAAAACCGGGCACTGCGCCCGTCGGGAGCTCGCAGACGCAGCTGTGCACTCGCCCTGATGATGAGTATCTGATATGCTCGAAACCCGGGTCGACGTATTCGATCCCCAACGTGAGTGTTTTTGCCGGTTTTATTTATAATATTTAAACTTTTTTTTTTCAAAACAAAAAAAAAAATCTTCTCAAAATGTTTGTTAGGGCAAGCAGAAGTCAACCCTAAGAGGTTGATAGCATTTTTTAAATAACCCTGTATTATTTTAAAGTAGTTAATACCATGATCTTGTAGAATGGTTTCCAAACCTAGCTATAAGAGTGATAACACTTATACAATTTTGAATTTCCCCTCATAATCGTCAAATTCCACCTTAAGACAATAATTCGACTGCAATTCATTTGAGTCAATTTACTTGAAAAGTTTACAAACCATACGAGTCAAATTTAAAATAAAACCTTCAGTAACACAAGTTTTTTACTTATACCTCAAAGACACACAAAAACCCAACACATGTAGAGCAACACCAAATTAAATAGTAACGCATTCCAAGGTGACGGCGGCAGAGCTTACCAGAATGGAAATAAAATATACCTCCCTAGTGCGAGATATCTCTATCCTACCCTATTACCGCGAAATTGAGATGCTTGCCCTACCGACCCAGCCACGGGGCTGAAATGATCCCATTAAACCTAAAAGCTACTGCGTGCGTAGGTCATCGCCACCAAATGACTTTGATATAATCAATGTATAATCTTAACATTGTAGCCATTCATACAAGTTAAATACCGCATTAGTGTAATAATTTATAACACATTGCCTCGTAATGGGTCTCTTATTTCACCAATTTCAATACCGTAATTTTGACCATAAACAACATATACAACCGTTTATCTGTAACAAAACACAAAAATATAGGACAAAATATATTTGTTTAAGAAAGTCCAAGTTTTATTTATTTTCTCGCAAAGTTCCTCGCTTACTTTTTGAAGCGCTCGTAGCGAAGTTTGCTTAGCCGTTCTGAACCGATCAGCAAAGTTAAGCAACGTCCACCGCGGTCATGAGTTGGATGGGTGACCGCTGGTGACATTACTACTGAGCGCTTCCGTGCTTCGGAGGGCACGTAAAGCCTTCGGTCCTGGTTGTTCTTTGGTTGGCAGTCGTTATAGCATGGTGGTAGGGCATTTTGCGAATGCCCGCCTGGCTAGCTCCCACCCTCAAGTAGAAAATCTGTTGCCAAGCACCTAACGGTGTGTTCCGGCAGCTGTACTTGAGAGCCAGTAATTCTAGCTTAGCCTGAACAACACCTTCGACCACATAATCAATTACCATCAGGTGAGATAGTGGTCAAAGGCAAGGAGATAATGGTATAGAGCAAAAAAAAAATTATAAAACGTCGTATGACATACGTGCCCTTTGATAATTACAGTCTCTGCTTTCTTGTAGCAATATCGCCTCAGCTGTAATTTTCAACTTTTGCAAATTTCTCACTCATGGACAGGAAGCAGTCATTACTGACGAAAAACATTAGTATAATATTTGCAACTCATTGCCATCCTGACCTACGACAACATACCGATCGTCGCTGTGACGTCATAGTTACTGGTAACTCAGACGAACTGGCATTGGTCCTGCATCCGTGTTATTTAGCTTTTTAATATGACCAGGTTTTTTATGGACTGTTTTCTAGACATCATGGACAAAATAAATAGTTATTATGGCTGTAAAACTGTTCTCAATTAAGATTAACATAAGGTGCATGTGTAAAATTTAACCTTCAGTGTGCGAATTTGCCGCCGACGCTACAAAGTCATGAATTAGGAGATTAATCGCTAGTGTGTATAAGCAATCTACCAGTCTGAGAATTCCAGTACACCAGTGTTAGCTCAATTACAATATAATTTAAACTTCCCACCAGATGCGGCCAATTTTGATTCTTTGGTAAATTCAACTTTCAATTCAATGCGTAAAATCTAGAATTTAGCAAATATCATAGAGGAGACATTTCTCGAGGTCTTGATGTCTGAAAAGAGAGCTATGATAGCCATGAAATCGACAGTCAATGGATCGTTAGAAAAGCTCAAATGAGCAGTTCACCACAAGAATAAACGTCCTGAAAAATAAATTGTTGCCAACGTAGTTAAAGTTAAACAAGTCAAGCAGGAGAATAAAGTCTCAGAGAGTACATAAATGATGTGTTACTCACTCAGGGCCCTGGAAGAGGAACACTGAAACTAACAGCAATAGGTGAGGTGGCAAAAATGTTAGACTCTCTGATACGGAGGAAAATGTTATTGACACATAATTGAAAAGCATTGCAATTTATCGGTGCTTATATTCAACTGAGTTACTTGAGAGCTACAATAAATTGTACCAATGATTGAATTTGTTACGAAATATAATTTAAAATAAATTTTATATAATATGTATCTATTTTTAATTCTTAAGCGCAATATACCTGCCAGCCATTCTGAATCGATCAGCAAAGTTAAGCAACGTCCGCCGCGGTCATGACTTGGATGGATGACGGCTGGTGACATTATTACTGAGCGCTTCCGTGCTGCGGAGGGCACGTTAAGCCGTCGGTCCCGATTGTTGTCTAAGGATAGCAGTCGTCATAGCATGGTGGTAGGGCACTTTGCGAATGTCCGCCTGGCTAGCTACCACCCTCAAGTAGAAATTTTGTCGCCAAGCACCTAACGGTGTGTTCCGGCAGCTGTCCTTGAGAGCCAGTTACTCTAGGTTAGCCTTAACAACAACCTCGACCACATCAGCACTCACCATCAGGTGAGTGCTGATGTGTTAGTAGTGCTCCTAATGAGGAGCACTACTAAATACTATTTAAATATAATAAAACTATCAATAATGTATTTATTCATTCTCACATGAAAATAACAGACATGAAGTCCAACACTGCATAGATAAACTACTGAGGTACCTAATTAAATGCATTGTATCGAGTCAATGGATGATTAAGAAAAATAATTCCGTTATTGACTCTCGGTATAAGTTATACATATTTCTATGTTACTAAACTGTTATTTAGGACTGTAAGAATTTGTAAATTATTGGCCCTTGGTATAATTTGTATATACTTCTATACTATCCTACCTTACTTCTATTCTATACTATGCCCCTTGATTATAAACCTACGTTTCCACAAACTATCAAAGCTATGTTATGCTGCTTCAAAATCATTCCTCAGTAAAACTCAATGACCCAGAAATCGAACCTAGGACTTTAAGACTCTAAAGCAACGTGTTTCTCCACTTCACCAAAAAAGTCAGTCAACAGTTTTAAGTGATCATTATTATCATGAGTAGTCTAAAATTGTATATTATTTACAGTCTGATAACTTGCATGTGCCAATTTAAGATACTCCACGCTTAATAAGGAACCATTTAGTATTTTGTGTTACAATCCAACCTTCAGCTAAATTTATGCTATAAGTATGTCAGTATACGAATTATTGGATAAGAAAAAATAAAGCCTTCTTCTTAGCAAAGAACCGTATAACCGGAACATTCGAAAGACTTAATGATTCGGATTTGTAGAAGCATACCAATGTATTGTCATTGTAATAGAAAAAAAATAGAGAAATAAATATAATTTTTATTTGAATTTACATATCACAAGTTATCCATTCAACAGGCTTTCATTAATATAAGTATATTAATATAAGTTATACGGCAGTTGAAAAATAATATGATTTCAAACAGATGTTCTTTAGTAAGATTATCTCTAATCGGTGTCAACGACATAAATCAAACAATTACAAAGCAATTTACTGTAAATCTAAAACTAGATTATCACCGTGCGTAAAAGTTACAAAAATACATGCAGCGTTACGTAATTATATTGCGATGTTCAACTTCTAAGAAAAATATACACAGCCTTTGAGATCCCAAGGCAGAAAAAGCAAGATGCAATCTTGTCAAATAATGTATTTGCTACGTGCAAACACATTTTAAGTAACATCAAGACATAAGAGAATAAAAAGTAACTTTGCGGGATACTAGACAAAATCTCAAATAACGCGGTCTACGGTAAATGGCTTTTTATTATGTGACACACAAATTACAAAAAAATTATAAGTTATGGGATACTCAAAATTTATACAGTTACAACAATTTGCAACGAGGTTTACTGATATGTACATGATTGGCCTTAAAGTCAGCATCAGTAGAAGGATAGTAATTTCAACGACAAATAAAATGTAACCTAAAAAGGTTATACATCATCATGACTATACATCGATTATTTTTTTGAAGGGCTCGCAGTGAAGTTTTATGTCCGCCGAGGTCATGACTAGACAGAGGGTCGTAGGATAGCAGTCGTAACAGCATCGTTTTAGAGCATTTTAAGAATGCCTGCCTAACTACCACCATCAAGTAGAAAATTTGTCGCCAAAAACCTAACGGTGTGTTCCGGCAGCTGTTCTTGGGAGCAATTCAAGGTTAGAAGCTGAACATAATCTGCTCGGGATTTGGTCTTATTACCTTCACTTACCATCAGGTGAGATAGTGGTCAAAGACTAACGTATCAGATATATAAAAAAAAAAACAAGAAAATGGTGGATAAGTTTTGAAAACTGTTTTTTAAATTTTCCTACCGTCATAGGGGACAGTGCGGCCATCAACTAAACTATTGAACTTTATCGGATCAAAGGCAGTGCTTTTTCAAATGACGGTGGAGCCCGTGTGAGAATCAAATTATGATTTCAAAGTCTACCGTTGTAAGGATGAATATTACAATCACAAATGTTTATAGAGAACAAATCGATCAGATATTTATTTATTTACTTATTTATTTATTATAACGGACATACCATTTACAATAATTAAGCATAATCAAACTTATATGGTTACAAAATTTAATTAAGTTATTGAGGCAATAGATTATAAATTACAATATTAAATAAGTATAATACAACATTTTGTTACTACTAATTACATATTTAATTTATACAAGGTAGATATATAAGGTGGATATTAATTCATCAACAATACTGCGGGGGATGGTGTAAAATCGATAACGGAATGTATTCCACTCATGTTTAATTTTCACTTACAAAAAATCAGTATACCTATTTTCTAAGCGCGGTGCCTTGCCTTTTAGTACGATAGCGAGAACCGCAGTTTACTCCATTCTCACTCGTACGAACGCTACCCGATGTCAATTAGACGCTATCACAAGGCCAAAACAGCTGTATTGCACTAGTGATAGATGAAGCTGTTTCACGTAGGTACGTGAGAATAGGTATTCTGACGAACGAGAAGGCCTTACCGGCCAATCTAGTTAGACTGCCGAATGCTTTGCATAATCACCTATCGATTAAACTCTTCTAAATGATAAAAAAATGTTACTTAGCTACATTATTTTTAATTTCAAGTTTACGTTGGTACGTACTGTATTGTGTTGTAGCTACTTAGGTATGCCGTATTTTGTTAAACCGCTACCGCGTCGCGCGTTCTTTTGTTGCAAGCCGCCAAAGACCAACTAGGCAGAATAGGTACACAAAACAGCTGTCTATTGTGCCTAGTATAGCAGTTCATTGATTTCGCGTAGCAATCGTGCGTGTGTGTGAATGGAGTAGATACACCGTGTTCGAAGACCGCGGTTGTCTTTGCTATTATTCCCAAAGCCAACGTGCCACTGCTTAAGCAGTACAGGTACAGACTTTTTGTGAATGTGAAAATTAAACATGAGTGGAACACATTCCGTTATCGATTCTACACCATCTCCCGCAGTATTGTTGATGAATTAACATCCACCTTATATAATAGAGATAGATGACTGTGAAAACTGTTTAACTCATCTGATACGCCACATACACCAGGCAATGTGACGTGCAGTGCGGTGCACGGGCTACGTTTAAATGTCTTGTCTTATCTCTCTTCTCTTACCACATATTGAACAACACATAATAACATTAAACATATTGGGATTTTACTTACGATACATGAAGACGCCTACCTGACGTTAACCTTAAAGGCTTAGAGTAGTCTGCTGTCAAATAAATCAAACTGTTATATTATCAGTTAATCAGTTTCAAGCTATGATGCTACGACACAGATAAACACACATACAAAAGCCTAAGTTATGATACATGTCTTAGCGTCGGAGGTCAAAACCCTGCAACAATTACGATTCTGCATAGAAACATACATTCACTTCGCAACAAACCCCAAAGAAGTCTCAATACTATTTCAGCAGCTCCACAAATACATAAACAACCCCTCTCTCACCCCCTGGCTCCCTCCATTCTCATTGGGTCGCCTACTGCCCTTGACCCACCATTGTATGTACCACGTCCTTTAAGCGCAAGCTACACCGCAAGCTAGGCTATTTAGCAGCGATACTAGCTCGTATCAGTCGTACGTTTGAATCCTATCGCCGCCGTCGTCAACGTGAGCTTGAATTTGTCAGTGTACGAAAAATAATTATTAGATAGTTAAATGACTCTTTTAATCTAAATTAATATAAACCTAGTAGCCCAATATCAAAAGACTGCAAGCTGGTGGGCGTTAGGGCGTTTGAAAACTTTGAAAGGTATATTGCCGTGTTCTTACAAAATAACTTTACGTCCCCTCTACACTTGATGATTACAAGCGAGCATGATCGCGGATCGCGTGGAGAGAATATTCTCTTGTAGTCACCAATCAGCGTAATTGCGGCGATCGGTGTGTCGGATTTTTGGGCATGCATCAAGATAATTTGCGCGTAGTAAGTTGAGTGCGCGTGCCCAGACTATCGTCGATCATTCATTCGCCAAAAGACAATGCAATTAAAATGAGTTCTTATAATTTGGCCATTCGGTGTATCCTTTTAAATAGTATTGGTAAAAAATCCGTTCCGATAATCGACCATAAATTAATGATTGAATTCGATTTTTTTAACAACTTTTTGGTCAGCTAATTGTTTACCGAAATTAAATTAATTGTAGCAGCAGCTATAAACTCGACATTCATCTTTAACGCTCATCTTTTAAGAAAAGAACTGATACCGATAGTATATAAGCTTTAATAATTTATGATCTGATTAGGCAACATGAAAATAAATAGATATTCGAAAAATAAAAATACCAGTTTAAAATACCTTAGCAAAGATAAAAACGTCATATAAGGTGAATCGGAACACTGTTTCAGACTGTCATCATGTCATCTGTTCAATTTTCAAGCCGTCTAAGGTTTGAAACCGTGCCTGAAAGGTGGCAAAAGACTAGCCTCCTTTTACATTAAATCGAAACATAACTGAGGTCACGTGACTGTTTCGACACGACTGTGTATTTTCTCAGAAAATACTATCAATGTTGAAATACAATAACATTCAATAATCAATCAGGTAAAGAGTGAGAAGAGTGAAGTTGAATAAGTGTAACTAAATAAATGTCGCCAGTTGTAATAATTTTTTTCATGACACCATTGTCGACAATATCATACATTACCTACGTATTTACCTATATACAATAACAGTAATCTGTGCTTATATAGCTACGCGTAGGTAATGATTGTTTTGCAGTGTAACTCGTCCTTTATGCCCAATAACAGCCCATACGAGCAAGCCAACCTCGCGGTGCTTACTTTATAACTACTACTTATTCTATGTCATTGGTGGATTTGTTTTTACGATTTTGGAAAATAGTTACCTTGCGGCATTTCGAAAGGTTTGAAAGTGAGTTTACTTGGGTCAAGGTAGGGCTGGTATTAATCATAATAATCTCGGTTAGTACATGTTTTATGTAAGTATAAAAAATGAGTTGAGGGTTGGCATGTGAAAAATTGATTTATTTTTATTGTTGTTTACATATTTTAATTTGTACTCAATAATTATTATGAAATAATGGCCTTACAGTTGCGGTTCTTAGAAGATAACAAATGTTATATATCTTCCTATTGGATGTCGTAAAAAACAAGACGATAAAATCACATCATGAGTAGCATACCACTCAATACCGTCCATGTAAGGTTTTACTGTACATTGGGCGTAGAACATTGGTCCTTACTATTTCAATGTCCTAATTTCCCGAAAGTTAGCTAAAATCATGGGCATATTACAATGAAAGCACTGAGGTTAAGAGCTTAGGAACTGAGGGAAAGACCTTAAAAAAAGTATTATATTATATAAATCGAAGGCTTGCGTATGCGAATTTATATTCTCGGTAATCCTTTACACTGAAACAGCTGAACCGATTTGGAAGTATGTAATATTTCGTTTTTTGAAGCGCTCGTAGCGAAGTTTGCTTAGCTGTTTCTTAACCATTCAGCTAAATTACGCAACGTCCACCGCGGTCATGACGTAGATGGGTGACTGCTAGTGACATTATTATTGAGCGCTTCCGTGCTTCGGAAGGCACGCTATTCTATCGGTCCCGTTTGTTGTCTTAAGATGGCAGCCGTTACATCATGGTGGAAGGACATTTTGCTAATATCCACTCAAATTCAAATTCAAATTCAAAATCATTTATTCAATTTAGGCGTCTACGACGCTCTTATGAAGGTCAATTACAAACTTTAATATTGAAATATTCTACATTGTACTGCCACGTTCAGCAAAAAAAATTATAGAGCCACTGCGAGAAGAACGGGCAAGAAACTCGGGGCCATTCTTTTAAACGTCTGTTTACAATTTGTTATAAACAATATATAATTATTATGTTATATAATTGTTATATATTGTTTAAATTATGTAGGAGACAGGTGATGGCTTGGCAGAGGTGGAATTTTCCAAGCATTTTTGTCGTTTAAGTAATCACAAACTGTGTAGTAGGATTTCTTAATCAAAATGTTTTTCACGTGTAATTTGAATTTTCCTTCTGTGAGCATTGTAATATGTTCAGGAATTTTATTATAAAACCGCACACAATTACCTTTGCTAATCTAAAACACGGTACCGTTAATTTATATTTGTTCCTAGTGTTGTAATCCTGGTTGTCACTGTTTAATTTAAATTTACTCAATTTTTTCCGAACATACATAATATTTTCAAATATATACAGACTCGGTAAAGTTAATATATCAAATTCTTTAAAAAGATCCCTTAGAGATTTCACTTGAATAGCTACCACTTTCAGTGTCGCCAAGCGCCATATGGAGAGTTCCGGTAGCTCTCCTTGAGATCCAGTAATTCTAGTTTATCCTGAACAACAACCAAATCATCATTTACCATCAGGTTGGATGCAAGTCAAAGGCTAACCTATCAGCTATAAACAATTTAAAAGGTTCTGAACACACTGGACACTTTTCTTCATCATCAGTTTGCATCAATGTCTATGCGAGTGAAATCGCGGGGCGCAGCTATTTATAAAGAAATATTTCACCATCATCAATAAATTGCAGAAGTTAACATACAAAAATTACGATTCCATATTCAAACATTTTCATTTTTGGCACATATTTGGCTCAACGAATAAGCATTGCAATTCAACGGGGCAATGCTGCCAGCATGCTGGGCACGATGCCAACTGGGAGTGGACTGGAGCATTTGGACTGCCTATGAGTGTGCTATGACTTATAGGTGTCTAAATGCTTTTATTGTAGTAGCTGCAGTGTTGTATATAGTTCATAGTATTTTGTTTAATAAAGGCATACCGCCGGAAAAAAAAAACATTTTCAGGTATTTAACAAATCGCAAGTTCCACGCAACTTACGTCACGTGCCGTGCAAATAGAGTGTAGCAATAAATACTTTTGTATTCTATGAAAACGTCAGCTTCCTTTTCATAATAACTTGGAGAATCCTAAAAACGCTGAAGTTTAAAAGTATAGAAACATGGAATTCATTAATTCAATTATAAGATTTGTTTGTTAAGATTGGGTATTAATTATGTAGATATAAGTGTTATTAAGCAAAAATAAAAGAGCGGAGATTCTAATTGGTCTGAAGTTCTATTCAATATGAATCTTTTGTTTTAAAATAATTGTATATTGAAACATTTGCAGTTTCCGTCTGCAGTTTCTCAAGAGGTAAATTGTATTCAGACCCGTTATTTAACTTCCTTACGGAAGATTATTAAAAAGCCCTAGGCTATCAATAATTATTGATAGGAAAGGGCTGTAAAATAAAATTTATTTGTGCTTGACTCTAACTTAAGTTAATTTTCTTGTATATAGACATTTTTTGGTATTATTCTTAATTGGCGAATGTCATGTCAGTAACTTTTAGTATATACCTAGTCCGGCTATAAGTTCTGTTACAAATGAAAATTATTTTTCCATGAATTAATGAACCGTACTAAAACGTATATGTGCATATTTATTAAAGTCTCAGCAAAAACTAAAAACAATATTCTATACGAAATGTCCACATTTGGCTTTAATACCGGCTTTTAATCTGTCTGACCACGAATCTATAGGTAGATTTACGCACTGTTTCCATGGAAAATTTTGCTGCTTGCTCCAGAGATTTTTTAATACACTCGATGTCGCCGTGTTGTTTAGAGCTATGTCTTCTAAAACTACCATAATTTTATAGTAACGAATAGATTTAGGCGTTACTTTGCGGAAATCTATATTTAAAAATATATTATATTAAATATAGATTTCCGTTAAGTTTCTTAGTATAATTTGTAGTCTAAAGGGTTGAGGTCTGGACAAAATGAGGGCCAGTTTTCAGCTCTTATAAAGTCTGAAACGTTGGTTTCAAGCCAGGCTTGGGTAGTACGTGCCTTGTGGCCAGGTGCAAAGTCCTGCTAGAAATTTTGCGCTGCTTTTTATAAAAGTGTGCTGAAAGATTTCATAACACGATCCAACACTATCTCTTGATACACTTTGGCTGAAATATTCACTCCAATTTCACAAATATTTGCTTTAATGTGACGCCCTAGATACGTCCCACAAAAGCAGCACAGGATGATGACCACATCACAGACGCAGGACGATGACCACTTTGTATGTGTCCGATCACTTGTGCAGCTTATTTCAAACTTTGGGTGTTCACTTTATCATTTTGCATATAGTAGTGCACTTCAATCGTGAATTTTTTTCATCGGTAAAGAGGATACTTCTGTGCTCTTCACATGTGTATTGCAACAGAAGGCGTTTTGATCGATTCATTCTCTGTTTATGGTTAAGATTGGCTTAAGGGCATGTCCTGTATATTGACGATAAGCACTGAGCTTTAGATATGTTTTATAACTACGCGACAGAGTCCTAGGAGGTATCTTCATTTCTGGAGATAAGATTGGTTGCTCCCTAATGGGATTTTTATAAATTATGACTTTAACCGCATTTACAGCCTTTGTAGTTCTAACAGCACTTGGCCGCCACAATTATCAATGTTTTACGATACAGGAAGTGTTGATGTATCTGTTGATAGTACAATATACGAACATACGGCTGATACCAAGCTTTTGAAGTGTCTAGAATATAACCGACGGCTTCATACGCATTGGTGCAAGACGACCACTGAAATCATATTTTCTTATTCCATATTGTATTTTGATACTTAATACAAAAAATAATTAAATAGCGTGAAATCTACACGTAATTAAAAAACTGAAAAAAAAAAGTTTTTTTTTTTGTAACAGTATTTATGGTCAGACTAGTTATATGTATTTTATATAACACCAAAAAAAATATAATACAGATGAATCGTAGCATAAATAGTGGCAGGAAAATTGTAATGAGTCTTTGCATTATGGCAAAAATTTAATAATATATAAAGAAAAATCCGAGCCATTAACAGGATTGTAACTCAAGTCCGCAGCATCCTTGGGACTGGGAAACGCTCTAATAATTGAGCTCCTGTGGTTGTGAATGAATGTTTGAACAAGTCTTATCGTTCCTATTACTAAACTACTCGTATCATTGAAGGGGTCTCATCTATATTTACAAATTGCCTAAGAAATAGTTCTAGTTTATTAAGTAGCTGTACAGCGTACACTTACTAATAATAATGGATATCAATAATTCTTTACATCCTTCCATAAGAATTCTTTCAAAAGGATGATGTTGAAGCCAAATTTTAATTGAAGTTATATTTTTATCTCCACAGGATGTAAGAATTAATTTGGTAATAAGTAGATTCAGGCGTTACTTTGCAGTAATCAATATTCAACAATAACAAAGATTTTAAAAAGTATTAAGAAAACATTAAATTTATATTTGAATATTTATATTAAAACACTATAACAATAAATCTAGTGACCATCGCCTAATTTTCCTGCTAAGCCGATGTGACGTCAGAAACACCACGCAGCCGAAACGGAAGAATTTGTGACGCGGTTCGATTCTACACGAAGCGTCCTTAGGAGATCTTGACTCTACAAGCGTACAATCGAGAATTATTCTTGATCACTTTTATGTTTTTTTAAATCTTTTTAAAATATTTGTCATTAGAAATTTGGTGTTCTAATTTCTAAATCAAACATTAATATTAAATAAAATAAACTGTCATTGGCTCAGTTGAAACACTTAACTACTTTGATATTTACCTAAAATTATTTACTTTTCAACAAAGCAGGTATATATATATATATATACATACATAGGTATATATATTATGATTAATGCAGCTTCTGGTTTAAAAAAACAGATCTTATAAAATTTGTGTCTCAATGATATTGGCGTGGCAAGAAGCTTTAATGTTGGCCCAGCGAAGAAACTTACAAAATCGGGACGAAAGAAGATTACGACACACAGCCAGCCGAGTCGTTTAAAAAATCTTTATCAATATTGGTTTATCTGTTTGGGAGCAACTATATCAATTCGCAAAACTCGCTCCACCACAATGCAAACACATCTTATATTATTATAAAAACTTTTTAAGATTCCAAATCACTTTACTATACCTAGATAGAAGATTTTAAGGACAGCCAGTGAGATAAGTAGGCTCTCGAATTGTTCAATTTACAAAACTAGGAGATATAAAATTATAATGGACTCGTTAAAAGCCTACAGAGGTAAAATGCTACGAAGTTTCCCAGGCTAACTGCGGTGCTAATGGAAAGAACGTGTTGGCCATCCGGCAGCTGTCTATCGTTAGTGCCATTATATTGTCTTCAGAGAATGATTTCCCAAGGTGGCACTATCTTGAACTCAAGTTTCTTCTCAGTCTCTCAAATAAATGGTCTTTGATAATGCTGTCTAAAATTCTAAGATTAAAGTTTAATTTTAGAGAATATTACAAGCTTACTGATATTTCCGCCACAAGGCTTTTTAAAGCTATAACATTAGCCTAAAACTTCAACTAGAAATATATAAAAAAAAAAGTTGTTATTTTGTAAAATTTGCTTGGCAGGAGTTAACACAATAATTTCATAGAGTATTCATAATGGTTATAAAAATTACTTCATGTAACTTCAAAATAATTTCGCTTATAGTTAAGCTAGCTACAAAGTTGCATAACTCTAATGACAACATAATGATATCGTGTGAGTGTAGGTCAAAGCTTAAATAAGTCGATGTCAAGAGTACCACTTCATTTGCTAATACATATATATATATATATATAAAATATGATTGATCTTCAACCACGATTTCTGCCCCGTCAATTAATTATGTGTCTATTTAACATATATAGAGTGAAGCTATGATATTTTTTAATATTAGGTCAAATTATATATGTACACTTATGAGTATGGGTTAGATACATTTTTGTTTATTTTAGAAATAGTTTTTCAATATATCACATAGATATAGATTGATAAACAGTTTTAAGAAACAATTTTAATGTTTTCTTTTGAACATACTACATTCTCTCTACATAAATTGGTTTTGTACACATTTACTATTCTATAGAGAGTAACTATTTGATAAATTAGAAACCGAGCTTTAGTCTTGTGAACCTTAAGTATATATTCTTAAGGTTTATTTTGACATATACTAAAATATTGTATTACCAGGAAGCAATTTTAAACATTGATCACAGCGAGAGATTCAATTATCTCGACCGACGAAAAATAATGTTTAATAAATCATTATTGAGAACCTATGTGAGACAACGTTGAGGACGTGGTTCGCGCGATTTCAATTATCTTTTTTATGGCTCCCTATTTATGAGACTCCGCTGCTTGCTTTTATAAGTGTGTTTTTTTTGTTCGTCCGTAATTGCTCCTTATTTTGGTTCTTATCTGTAAATGAAATGAAATAGAACATTTTACTATAAGGAATCCCAACTGGTTTGAAAATCAAGGGCGCTTAATTTACTCTCGACGCAAAAAGATGGGTGTTAGAAGTATAACGTGAGTATCTGTGTCTGTAATACCATAGTTTCCAAACAGATAGACCAATTTTTATAAAGGTTTTCTAAACAACTTGCCTGGTTATGAGTCGTAATCATGATATATATTATAAAACATATAATTGTATATTTGTATTGTGTTGAAAGTTTATTTAGGCTTTGTTGAAAAGTAAATAAATTTTCGTACATTTTGGTAAATATCAAAGCACTTAAATGTCATCAACTTAGTCAATGACAGTTTATTTCATAAATTAATTTCTGTTTACATAATTGAATAGAAAAAAAAAATACTAATTTAATTCTTACATCCTGTGGAGGTAGAAATGTGAACTTGGAAAAAATTAAATGTGGATTCAACCTCATCTACCTTGAAAGTTTTTTATAAAGAGATGCCGTACGGAATTATTGCGTACCGTGATTATTAGCAAGTGTACGCTGTACAGCTAATTTATATAAATAATTACTATTTCTTAGTAAATTTGCAAATAAAGATGTGGCTCCGCCTCCTTCAATAATAGGAACAAGAACACATGTTCAAACTTGTACTCACAACCACATCAGATCAATTATTAGAGCGTATCCCTTTAACATTTAATTTTGTCTGTTTGTTGGTTTGTCCTCTTTCATTTTATAATGGTTAATAAGGTTTTTTAAGTACCTATTATACCGCTACTTAAATAATTTACTCGTTATTTTTAAATAATTTGGTGAAGATATTTACTGAAGTTAAAAATGAAATATCAGGTTTCTACCCTTTTTTTTTCTAAGGTTACGGTCAACCATCAATATTCGTAATATCTCACATTATTTTGGTAAGTTAATGTTGACTATATTGAATATCTTCCGTAGGATGTCAACAGGAATGCTTTCTTAGTTTACTATATTTAGCCTTGTCGTCGTTTCAATAATACAACGTCGCCAATAAAAACTTAACGTTTGATATTTGGTTGAAAGAAATGTAGGAGGCGATGCATACACTATATTGGATGATTTGCGAATACTTTTGACGAATTTCCTCTTATTGGATTAGAGAATTTATTTTTCCAAATGTAAAGTTTTTGTTTTTGATACTTTTCCGGACAAATTATTGAAAAATTATATTTGCTCTGGACGCAAAAAATATATGGGCTTGTCCAAATACTGAATTCGCTAAGGCTCTGTCCTCTCAGAAGCAGTGGGTTCAGCCCTTTTACAATCTAGCACGGAAACATCTTTTAGATACGTGTCCTAAGGTCGCAGATCGTTATGTGCGAAAAGTTGTGTTGCCTAACACTGCTAATGTAATTTGAGCTAAAAAATAATAAATAATAATAATAATATATACCGTATATTGCACCGATGTGCAATATACGGTAAATATTACGCGAGTCCTAGCCGGTTACTAAATAATAATTACTGCTAATGTAGTACTACATATGATCAACTCAATCACCGTGGCCTTTCTTTGCCAGCTGTAATGACATCATCCGTTGAACTTTTACCAGCACCAATGTTGCACTTATTATCGAACTGAAAGGTATTAATGCGTGGCGGTTGTAAACAGACCTGACGGTGTGAGTCTGGTTCCATGGAATTTAAGGCCGTGTTTAGTGTAGGACGCTATGTGCGTGACACTCTATTGCCATAACATCTTTCTGAAACATACGTGAGGTCTGGTGCCACCTTCGGCGGAGCGACTCAAGCGGCGCGTGTATCTCAATCTCAGTATTGGTTACATATATGAGCCTTTAGTAGTAGAAAAACTGGGTCCGCGGGGACCAGGAGTAGGTACATCTTATTTTTCTAAAACTTATCAGAGTGTAAATACATACATAGTTGTATTTTTCCAAACTTTTTTTAGACCAATATTCCATCTACATCCAATCTTTACATCTTTTTTTCAAATACAAAATTAACAAATATGTTGATTGTGGCTGATACATACTTATTACATTTCAGGTAAGTTCACTTTTGCAGTCGAAAGTCAACTCATGAATTTTGGTGAGTAATATTGTATCAACTAAGCAATTCTCTGGATGATAAACCGTAGAGCGTGTTTAATGAAAATTTATTTTATAGGTAGGTATAAAGCTTTTGCTATCTTTTTGAATTTAGTTTTTTTTTATTCTTTATTAAAATTCACTCATAATCTAATGATATTAGTGATGGAAACATGGTTAATAAATCTTCATTGTAGTAAATTGATAATAAAGTACCGAGTATACTTAACTCGGTCACGGTAGAAAAATATTACACGGACTCGGATGGGTAATATTAAACCCTTACCTTTGCATACAATAAAAATTATTTCGACAGTACAAAATTAAAATCTCATTTATTTGATCAAGCGTTTGTGTTTTAATTTGTGTAAAATTATTTATTTGTTCAGTCTTTATAAATGATATAGGGGCTTATATTTTACCCAGAAAATATATATTGACAATTTCGTCACCTCTTTGCTACTCCTAAGCTCCATTGCCATTTTTTTATAAAGTTATTTGTTGTATAATAATGGTAGTGATACTGAAATAAAACAAATAAATACCTCAACAGAAAGATAAGAGTTTAGCGTATACATATATTTTTACGATTCCAAATGATATTTCATATTTTATATATACAATATTTTTAGTATAGTATTATATTTTAAATAAACATGATGGATCAAACTACGTGACAATAATATTCACGAATCTTTTGTTAACAAAAACATCTTTATAAGCTCTAAAGCATTACATTCAAAATTTTAAAACGGGATAAAATTTTGTTAAATTTCTATAGACGAGTATATTTTAATAGTATCTGCCTTAGGACAAGAATATGGTCTATATTAGTCGAGAAATTGCTCCCAAGTCTAGCTCAAACCTTCGGCTGATGTTCATCGTAAGTGTTAGTTCAATATTAATAATTTTGACTTCTTAAATATAATTGATTATAACTAAGGTAAGTTTAACACATTTTTAAAGATTTTGCGCATCGCATGCATTGGTGGTTTGCACCACCAGTGCATGCGTCGGCGCAGTCGTGAGGGCACGCACTCCGTGATGAAGCGACTCTGAAGGTCACGAAACCGGTCGAGACTCCTTCTCGACGTTAACAAACCGTAAGTTAAATCGGCTAAAATAATCTTCTTAAATATATTAGACTCCGTGGGGTACTGTGTTAGAATTGCAAGGCAAAAATACTGGAAGGTGGGCAGCAGAACTTTCCAAAGAACTATTTAAATGAAATCTTAAACTGGGATACCCAAGACGCCTGCCAAGCGTGGAAATTAAAACGTAATTGACCCCTTTAATAGTGTTCAGCAGTGGATGTCCCCGCTGATACAGTACAGTCCAGTGTATATATTAGAGTTTGAATCAAAATGATATGGGGAAAAAGCTTCCAACTAAGAGTCAGATTTACGCACCGAGGGTTTGTACATCTATACAATATGACAATAAATTTATGTTTGTTAAAGTATACTTACTTCCTCTCAACAATTTATTGCACTAACTGTAAAATAATTAATTAGTATTCGTTAATCTATTGTATATTTTATCTTTGCAACTTTAATTAACAATTTTAGCTTTTTTATGTATCTATTCCAAAACTATTGAATCTAAGGAACAAGAAGCGCCCTATGGTTTTGGCAAGTATTAAAAATAGTGTATAATGAATATAAACCATACCATGATATATTTCGACTTACCTTTGAAATGGGTTGAATTTAGTGATCTTACAAGGAACTATAGACAATATGTGGTATTTTATTATATATATGTAGTATTTTATTATATAAACGCGATATCTTTACCCGTTTTTAAGAAAATGTGTCTTACCAGCTGAACTATTGGATAGAAAGATGAACCTTAACATAATCGTAAAACAGTTTTTTTTTACCTTTTGAGGTATGAATTCCTATTATTTTTCCTCAAAATGGCAAAAAAAATTTTTAAATACTTATTTGGTTCAAATTATCATTATGTTAATTCTTACCTACTTAAAACAATCAAGAACAGCAAACGTCGCTTTCATGATACCGTAACAGGAAAATAATAGTTGAAGGGGCTCAATCTCTATGCCACGGGCTTCAAACATCACCATCTCCATGCTTCAATAATAAACTATTAACTAATAAAATGACTAAAAGCTTGTACTCTGTTTAATATAGACACGTATAGGAAGAGCTACTCAAAGATTGGCAGCCTCTCCACCACTTCGAGGATTTCAACGCAGAGCGTGCGCCGCGCTGCATAATTTATTCATAATTAGATCTCTTCGTTTGAAATTCGTCTCGTGTAAGATAGCAAACAAGTGCATCCAGCCCAGTTTACTCTAATAACTAGCTTTCGATTTGCAGTGAGGTACTCATTTGGCTCATGAAAAATTGCTGCAGGTACTGTTATAACTGACATTATTATATGACTTCCATATGTGGAAAGTGTTCAAATTCAAAGTAAATTTTATATCCTATGTCTTTTTAAGCTGTGCATAGATTTAAATTGTTTTTTCTTGTTCGGTGTGGTTTATTTTACAATAAATTTGCTGGTGTCGCAGAAATATCATATCTCTTATCATAGCTCTTGTTAGAAATAAATTATTTTTCTTAATGTGGGAACCATAACAATTTTTTAATAAGATCGACCTTCAAATGAAATTAGTTAGCAATTTGAAATTTCTGTCTATCATGTACATGTACATCTTTTATTTAACTAGCAAGTTCTGAAAACGATAATTTATAATGCTGTGATCGAAACCATTTTTTTTGGTTTTACTGGCTGTAGCTGTTATCGGACCTTTTTCTTAAAAAGGTTCTGATATGCCCGTGGCCAGTTTTTTGACATTTTTGAAAATGCGCAAAATCTGAGTAACCCAATAACTCCAGTAAATAAACTTATTTACCGGCGCTATTGGTTTGATCAGATTTTGCGCATTTTTTCATAATGAATCCTGATTCAGAACAACTTTCTGTTTAATGTTTCGTTTATAGGTATTCAATGAAGTCATAAATATTTCTCTATATTAGTCTTCAGAATGTGAGCAGCATTTAATATATATTTTGTGATCTAAAAAAAATGTCGAATACGTCGTTTTAATAACTAACTCAGGGTTTCTAAAAGTGGTATCCATGGACCCCTTAAAGGTCCGTAGCATGTGTGACAGAAGTCCGCTGCAGGTCTGTTAACCCTTAGCATATTTATATTAGGAAACTGTGCAGTAAATTCACGCGTTATTTGTTTACAAATAAATGATTTGATTTAATTTGACCACTAGACGACAGTTCCACAATTTAATGTGCTCACTTAGTGTAAGCAATAGCATCCTTCTCATCACATTTGTTTAAATTTAATTAATAAGGTATAAAAAAATCTAAGCAAAGTACCAATAAAGGTGATTAATTAATAGTAGGCTTTGTTTTCTCTTCCTAAAATATTCATCAAGAGAGGTCCGTGGAAATAATGAAATTCTGAAAGTAGTCCGTGATTGCAAAAAGTTTAAGAAACACTGAACTAACTGAACATTAAATCATACAAAATATGCTCGTACATACGTATACTAATAAGGACAATAATTGCATTCGGAAACTATTATTGGAGCGTCTCTTATAAACCGATCTTCATTAGCACACAAACTATACCCTAAACTTTACCCAATCGTGGTTCCCAGGCAAAGAGTTTCTCAATTTCGAAGCTCAATCTTAATATAGTTTGTTTAAACCAGTTTTGGTACTATAACAAGAGTTTGACACATCTAGGTAGAGCTTCGTCTCTAAAGGATTGTATTAAGAACTCCAACAGACATCATATAATATTACAAAAGGCATTAGCATAAAAAATATTATTGTACCTACATAACAGTGTACATTATATTTTACACCTTACAGAATGATATTACATAAATTACATTTGAGGTGTAATAAATATTAACTAAGGCAATTTAAGTTTATGACATAATTTTTGTCCCGAAACTCTCGTTGGCTGGTACACGGACTAATTTTGCAAACTTTAAACATTAGGGAGTTGAATTCATGCCGGTGTCCTCTCACAGGCACTATTGATACGTACCTGCTTACGTTATAATATAATTGTATTTTACTTGTGATGGTTTGTTTTAGAGGGCTAGAAGAGAAACTCTAGCTTGATCTAATTCTGTTTTTGCTGTTAAATATAGCTAAAGAAAAGTAAAAAAACAGCTTCTTCTGCACACTTGTGAAATCTATAGTAGAACATCTCAAACGTCTGCCAAATTAGACACTGACCTAGGTTAAGCAAAATTACGACTACAGCTAGTAGGAACATATGGATATTTATATATACCTGACCTATCTCTATAGATTTTTACGTGTGTAATAATCTATTGAGATAGGTCAGGTCATGCGATCGCCAAGCGATCGAATATGCTAACTATAACCACCGTACACCAAGTACATTAATAACCGTTATTTCAGTTTCAGAACTAGTTTGGGTGTTGAGATGGACTTTGTTCACTTTGAGATAGATTGGCCTCACAGCGCAGTTTAAGTTAGTATCGCCAGGAATCTCCATTTGCAGTTAATCTATCGATAAACTGCTGAGATGTGATCCCTACTATACTCCTTTCAATAGTTCCATCAAAGGACTTAATACTGTTCAAGAGCAGTCCACATTCACACAATCGCTGGAATCTCGGTTCAAATAGGCTTGAAATTCCAATTCGTATCCGGTTTCACATAAGAGTGGTAATGGAATGCTACGACCAAGTATTTGTGCTAAATCTGTATTTTTTACTGTCAACTAAACTTTTAATGCAATCTCACTTGATGGTAGGCGATGATGTGGCCAAAGATGGTAAACTGGCCTAAAAAAGAATAGAAACTGGATCTTGAAACAGTGACTGAAACACATCTCCTGAGGCTGTTGGCAGATTTTCTACTTGTATTTCTTTTTTCGGGCCCAAAATTTTCTGACATAGCCTGACGATTGCCATTCCAAGACAGTCACCAGAACCAACGAATTAATATGCCATCTGAAGCACGGAACCACTCGAAATAAAATTGTAAATGCAAGCGGACAATCCAAGTAACGATCGCAGAGCACGTTTTTTAACAGTAACTAGTTGATCGTTTAAGGCAAGCTCAGCTATGACAGCTTTTAATAGATTAATTAAAATATATTGTTTTATATAGTTTTTAGAAGTTACAAAAACGGTTTGCATTTCAAAATTGAAGTATTATTGCTATGTTGCTAAACTGAAGTATACGCAATATTGTCAGCAACATGTTTTGACCAAGCGTATTTTATTTGATGGAGTGTATACTGATGTTTTTGTGATTATTACACAATGTGGTTATAACAAATTACAATAAATAACATTAAATTGTTTAAATCATTTATCATTAATTAATGTGTTATTATATTTCATTATTATATTATTAAGTTGTTATATTTCATTATTATATTATTAAGTTATTATATTTCATTTATTAATATACATTTATTTTCTTCATCAAAGTTTCAAACACTATGCAGTGATCGTGGTTACCAGGTTATAGTCGATTTGTTATGTCAATTACTTTTTAGAAATTATTTTGTAATACCATCTGATTTTTTAAAACCTTTCATTGATAGTCATAACGAAATCTATATATCACATAATAATTCTTAGTCACATTTACTTTCTTATAAATAAAAAAAGTATTTTATGTAGTGTACAATTCAGTATTATCTGACTAAACTATGCACTGCTAATATTCCGTTATATATCGCACCTTCGGTGCAACAAAGTCACAAATAGCCAAAATTGCAAAATCGAACTAAGTATGCCAAATTGTTTCTGAATCATACCTATACTTGGGGCAACAAAAACATCCGCGAAAGTATCTCAAAATTCTGCTAGATGGCGCATGTGCCTTTGTGGTTATTGGTGGATTTTTCATGCGTTTTGGACCGACAACGTTTCATTGGCCAATAGTGCCCCCGCGCCCGCGAGTGTTTGACATACGTTGGAGCTATAGCCGCACAAAAGTATTTATGACCATTTTTATTCTCACTTATTGGAGCGACAAAAACGTATCTATTTTTAAGACCTCAATTCTTTTATATAAATTACAAAAATTTTGGAGCTACAAAGGCATTTGTTATTAAAGCGTTTTTGTTGATCCAACATTATCATAATTAACTACACAAATTGGAACTACAAAGTCACTAAATAAAAAGTGTTTTTATAGCTTCATTAATATTATTTTTTGAAATATTCTATTGGATTTATAAAGTCTTATAGATACTATAAAAATGCTGTCGTGGTCAAATATTAGTATTTAGAAAGTTATAATAAAAATATCTGTGACTTTGTAATTAATTTTGTTTGTATCATAAGTTAGCTGTATGCTGAAATTATACAATCTGTACGTGACCACATTAATTCCATTCCATCTTTCACTACACTTGAATGTAACACCAGAGAACAAAGATGAACAAATGAATGTAACACCAGAGCCAATTCATCGAGAGAGTATATAGATGGAGGTTTGACTGTAGCCGAACTACACCGTAACTATAATCAAAAATGTATAGCTGACCACAAGGAACCAGCAAATTACGACGCATACCATCGGTCTTTCAATACCCAATTTAATATCAGCTTTTTTATTCCTCGGAAAGGCCTATGTGACGTATGTGAGGCCTTTAAGAATGTAGATAAAGAACCGTTGAGTGCCAGCTATAATCTTCATCAAGAGGAAAAGATTCTTAGTAGAATAGAAAAAAAAACAATGTAGTAAAAAGCCTGATAGCAACAGCATTGTGGCTATATTCGATCTTCAAACCGTATTGCCTTGTCCTATAGGTTCTTGTTTGTACAATTTTTGAAAAGAATTTTCTTCGACTAAACCTAATTCAGACATAACTTTTTTCTCCGATAACTGTTGTGGCCAACAGAAAAACAAATTCATTCTTAGTTTATATTATTATGCCGTTTCAACCTTGCCAATTAAATCCATTACACATAAGTTTCTAATTCGTGGGCACACACAAAACTAAGCGTATAGC
Organism: Plagodis dolabraria; assembly: GCA_963854805.1. Taxonomy (NCBI): domain Eukaryota; kingdom Metazoa; phylum Arthropoda; class Insecta; order Lepidoptera; family Geometridae; genus Plagodis; species Plagodis dolabraria. Next base: position 5,859,022 of record OY978440.1, read on the forward strand.
GTCCACTCGGTCATAGAGAAAAATATTCGTCGAGCAAATAATCTGGGTCAATTTACACCCCAGATACACAATATTTGGCTCTAATCCGTAATGCCAAAAAGACCGGTAACACTACCGGTACTACTACGATTTAAAGTTACTTTCTAACGATATCAACTTGAACACTGGCAAGAATATTGATGGCGAAACAATCAGAGTTTCTGATGTCAAAGTTGTGAAATTCATTAAAGATTCTGATTCCTATTTGTACAAAACCACGTATAAAACTGAACATTGGCAAGAAGCTAAAATTAAAGTTAGTCGTGCAGGAAAAAAAAAAATGTCGCAGATATTCATTTGAGTGCGGCATACAGCTCTAAGTTGCCTATTGCGAACAATAAAAAGCAAGATATTCGACAACTAATATAGTTCCAAAGTATTATGAAAACACGTTTAACAGTTTATTTGATTAATAATTATTTTTCAAAGCTTTTTGATATTTTTTGAATGTAAAAAAAATATTGACAGTCAATTATTTAAGAGATACTTATTTTTTTTAATATTGTTTGCTGTCATAGTAAAATACAATGTTATAATAAAAAAAATATAATAACATAAAAAGTATAAAACAGTAAAGCTGATTAAGAAGAACCACTTTTTGATTTTGAAAAAACATCCCAATTTCATTCTTCTTTTTATTTTTCTAAGATTTTTATTGTTTATAAGTTTGTAGATTTTATTATGAAACCATTTATAAGACTTAAAATGAGACTGTTCGTAAGTTCTTGAGCGTAAAAGACTGAGAATTATGTAAGTCTGCTTTTCCTAGAATTTGATTGCAACTCAAAGTATGAAAATGATGCCAAACAATGTTGTAGTTATAAGAATTTAATTGTTTTGAGTTACTTTTTTATTAATAGTTGAGCTTTAGAGAAGAAACTATACGATTATGTTTGATTAAGACACTTTATTTCATTTAAAACCTTACCTTAAATTATATACTTAAGTCATAAAACTAAATAACTTCTGGTGCAACAAAATCACAATTCAGGACACTTTTTTTTGTTTTGTCTTTTATTAGGATATTTTTTGTGGTGAAACATAAGATTTTTATGTAAAAGTATAGCAAACTAAATAAACAATTAATATTATAAAGATTTTAAACCTACTATTAATAGTAATCCAGAAATTAACAAATAGATGCGAAAAAAAATTTAAAAGTCTTCTCCTGTAAAATTTAAAAAAGAGCTGTTGTGACTTTGTTGCACCGAAGGTGCGATATGTATAAGCATTATAGGCGAGAGAAGAGCGGTAACTACCTGGTTCATGCCAAGAATTTTACGCGAGGCTGTTGAAATTATAAAGTACCCCATTTTCAACGGAGAAAATGATAGTCTAATATTACCATTATGATACAGTCAAATAAAATTAAAACCCACATGTAACCCAATACTGCAAGCGGACAACGTGGGCGAATACTGTGTGAAAAGAGAACATTAGGTTTTAAGAAAATCTGACGGTACTACAACATAATTTCTAAAAAAGCAAAAAAAAATGAATCGACTTAAACCTGTTAACCACAATCACTGCAAATAGTTTAAACGTTAAAAAAAAGAGAATATATTAAGAGCAGAGTTCACGGAGCGCTTTCCATACAAACGAAGTTTCGCCATATTTTAAATACCAAGTATTTAAGCTCGGTGAAATTTTGCAAATATATTGCTGAGCCTAATATCTTTGCTTTGCCAGTTTTTCGATTTATTATTTATTATATCCCTAAATGTCAAAATAACGGTTCACATACAAAACGATTTTTCGAGTTGTTTTTGAATATACTTAAATCTACTGAAATCTGTTAAACCAGAAGTATAGATATTAGAATCAAGGATATACATGCAAAGTTTCACTGACTTTGAATACTTAGTATTTAAAATATGACGATACTGCGTTTTTATGGAGAGCGCACCGTGAACTTTACTCTTAATATAATAATAATAAATAATAATTGATTTAAACAGTTTAACATTATTATATAACTGTGTTATAATCACGAAAACATAAAATGACATTAAATATTAACTGCGTATATTTGTTTCTAGTATACACTTCATCAAATTTAATGAAAAATTCTTAGATTTCTTGATCACATTTTGAAGAATTAATTTAATTACCAAATAGCAGAGGAGTAATACAATCGCTTTTTTATATCCTTGAAAGGTTATCCCTTGAACACTATCTCACCTGATGATAAGTGATGATGTGGCCGAAGATGTGATTCTGGCTAACCTAGAATTACTGGCTCTCAAGGACAGCTTTTATATTTTTTTGACCCGGGAAAATCCTTTATGGATACCACCCAGCCCCGGAGGGAGCAGAGTGGTTGTGTGGGAGTCCTCGCCTGAAGAGCCTTACTACCTCTACGGGAGGGTAGTAAGTGAGGTTACCCACTAAGAACTTGGGTTGGTCGGGCCGAAATGGGGATGCGTTAGCAGTCACCATCTCGCCACAGCGGTTGGCCCGTCACCGGTGACGGGTCCCGGCCAATGGAGGGATGACCTGGCTCATTGGAGCCATCCTCCAGACGTGTGGGATCGTGCAAGCCCGTGGAGTCGCCTTCTCTTTCCCCCAGTTCGTCTACCCTGGAGCGGGTCAGAAAGAACGTCGTCTTCCCTCGCCCGCTCCGCGGCATCTTTCTGCGCCATCACCGCCTCGCAAAAAGAGACCACCGCCTGCCACGATCCATCAATGCTGAGCATAGCGTTAACCTCGCTCGGAAGCAACAGATCTGCACCTATGACCGCTGTGAGGGCGTGCCGCATGGGACGCCATGCGGCGCACTCCTCTCGCATGTGGAGCGCCGTTTCTTCTGGCGCTCCATACTCGTGACAGGTGGGGGTCACCTCTTGTCTTGCGATGTGATGCGCAAATCGGAAGATCAGCGACCCGAATCGCCGCCCTACCCACCTCCGGAGAACCGGGCGAATGGCATCCACCGTCCTCTGTCCAGGGACCGGTGGAGCCAGGTCCTTCGTCCACTGCCTCAACAGGGCAACCCGCGCCTGCCGGCGCATGCACGTGACCTCCTCTCACGCTGGAGGCTCCCCGCGGGATCTCGTCGCCACCACGAAGTGGTACACTTTGTCAAGGATCTTCGCCTGGAACTCCCAGGGGGGATCACCGGCCAACGCGCATCCCGCCGTCCAAGACACCCGCGTATCACCCTCGTCGCGATGAACCGCTGCGGACGACGCAGCAGGAACATTAGGGCCATGATTAAAAATTATATTATATTATATTCTTATTTCTTCTAAATGCTCTCCATTTCGATCATGGAGAGGGCGACCTCCAGCCCCAGGGCACGTATGCGGCCGACCACGAGTGTCGTGGCCACCGTGGCCCGCCGCCCGGCTCCCTGAGGTCCCTCCCTTTGTCTACGACTAGGGTGTCCTCCGCGTAGCACGCAGCCCGCATACTTGCGGGAAACGTGCCGCGGAGCACCTAGTCGTAGCCATTGTTCCAAAGGAGCGGTCCCAACACCGATCCCTGTGGAACCCCGCAGGTCACGCGACGTCGCGTTAGACCGTCGCGTCCCTCCACCAGGACCTCGCGGTCCTGTAGTCAGCCAACAGCCTACGCGGATACAGGGGCACTCCGTGATAGCGGAGCGCCTCCCGTATTGCTTCGTGCGGTATGCTATTGAAGGCGTTGGCAATGTCGAGTGAGACAGCCAACGCCCTATCCCCCCCTCTGACCACGTCCTGCGTCCACCCCTTGATCCAAAGCAAGGCGTCTACCGTCGACCGCCCTGCTCTGAATCCGAACTGGGCCTCTGAAAGTCCAGGCCCAGTTCCCTCAGGTGCCGGATATAGCTTTATTTCGAGTGGTTCCGTGCTTTAGATTGCATATTAATCCGTTGATTCTGGTTACTATCTTGGAATGGCAATCGTCAGGCTATGTCAGAATCTTTTGGGCCTGAAAAAAGAAATACAAGTAGGAAATCTGTCAACCACTTAAGGGCGTGTTTCAGTCACTGCTTGAAGAGCCAATTTACATTCTATTTTAGGCCAGTTTACCATCTTCGACCACATCATGGCCTACCGTCAAGTGAGATTGCATTAAACGTTTAGTTGACAGTAAAAAATACAAATTTAGTACAAATACTTGGTCGTAGCATTCCAACACCACTCTAATGTGAAACCGGATACGAATTGGAATTTCAAGCCTATTTGAACCGAGATTCCAGCGATTGTGTGAATGTGGACTGCTCTTGAACAGTATTAAGTCCTTTGATGGAACTATTGAAAGGAGTATAGTAGGGATCGCATCTCAACAGTTTATCGATAGATTAACTGCAAATGAAGATTCCTGGCGATACTAACTTAAATTGCACTGTGAGGCCAATCTATTTCAAAGTGAACAAAGTCCATCTCAACACCCAAACTAGTTCTGAAACTGAAATAACGGTATGTTATGTACTTGGTGTACGCTGGATATGTAAACTGTATGTATGACATGATTTACATAGTGTTTTGAGCTGATGAAAATTAACAAAACTTTTAATACGAGCCAAGAATGGGGTTAAGAGCTAGGCGCAAGTCGCGCTTTTTTACTTACACGACTGCCCAAAAAAAAGGATAGTTATGTTTTTCGGGTTCATGGATGTCTGTTTGTAAGTATGTATGTTTGTGAGTTTCCTTATTCCACCATTACTTCTAAATGGCTTCACCGATTTTAATGTGATATCGTTAGATTCGTCTTAAAAGTGCAAGTTGCACTAGGTACATAAATCGTCTAAAAAATGCAAGTAGCACTAGGTACATAAAAAAACAACGTGGCGAATTTTAGACGCCATATTGAGATGTAATTTTTTTTGTTTCAAACCCAACGAGTTGGTTATAAAAATGAAGGGATTCCAAAAATATATTATTGCTGTTTTAATTTCAATGGAAAGATTAAACGTTTAACGAATTGAAATAGTTTACAGTCGAGTTTTTTACTTTATTAATTATTGTCCATAATACATGTTTTGTCCATATAAATGCAATCAAAATGTGCAGGTTTTCACATAGAAATCGACTCCAATCAATCAAAATAAGTAGTCAAAAATCGTCTCAATGAGCCACGATTCGTGTAAAGATATTTTTAAGTAATAATCTGTATAGACGACTAATAATTTAAATAGAGATAATGAGTCAAAACGAGAAACAACTTTTAGGTTACTCTTCTAATTTAAAAATAAGGTTGGTTTTGCACGTGTTACGTGTCTGTTAGTAACGTCAATAAGGCTTACTAGTGTATTCCGAGTTGGAACTCTTTCATGACATCTCACATCTTACCCTTCTCAAATAAATATGATCCAAATTACTATGTTTGATTTTTGTTTTGTATTATTGTGTAATGTTTTTTTCTTTCTCTAGTTTTTACCTGTTTTTTTTTTATTTATTTATTCCAATAGAGGATATATTTGAAACTTTGCTATCTAACCGTAGTGAGAAAGATTATGTTCAAGTTCTGTAACATAAATCCTGTTTGCACGGTGGTAGGGCATTTTGCGAATGCCCACCTTGCTAGCTACTACCTTCAAGTAGAAAATCTGTCGCCAAGCACCTAAAGGTGTGTTCCGGCAGCTTTCCTTGAGAGCCAGTATTTCTAGGTTAGCCTTAACAATATAATAGACCAACTGAACAACATAACTTACCATCAGATAAGATAGTGGTCAAAGGCTAACATATCAGCAATAAAAAAAAGCACGTCACAGTCTATAACTTTACAATATTATTGTTTGAAAAAAAAAATGTCAACAAGCACCCATTGGTGTATTCAGCAGCTATCATGACGAGCAAGATTTTTTTTTGTTCTAAGGATTCTTGGTTGAGCCGGATATTTTTTTCGACTGTATTTCAACGGGTGAAATTGTTAGAATAAGCTAACTTCTAATAAATTCAATAAGTTTATAATGGTAGTCGTATATTTTCCCTTCTGAGCTTCTATGAGACACCCAAGTCATTAACTGATGAGCACTTGTCCACGATCCATGCATTCATCAACTAATAGTCACTTAAAATACCACCACCATAAGAGCAGCTCGTGTTGACAAAACTTTATACTTCTATAAACAACTTTACTAAATAATTCCTATTTGAAGGAACGTTTTAAGTTTTTGCATTGCTTCCACTCTTAAAACCTCTGGTCATCTGAAAATGTTACGCTGAATTTGCCTTAACCATTTAAGTAATTCCTATGGCAGCTCATTACTGTTGAGGCTGTGTGATTTTGGAATAAGCTTCCGCTTAGTATTAGACAAGCTCAGTCTATTGCTGTATTCAAAAGTCAAATTAAAGACCATTATTTATCTTCTTTACTTTCATTAAAATTTTATTCTGCATCCGTTAAAAGTAAGAGTATTTACTATTAAAAAGTAATTAGTTTTATAGTATGTAGAAATGTGTATGAGTATGTATTTTAGTTTAGTATATTTTATCTGTTATAGTGATAAGTATTACATAGAAATTAAGCTTTTGATTTAGGTAAGTAGTAATAATATATAATTAATTTATCGTATTCGCCAACCTCTCTGACTCCTTAAACGATCTCCATCCAAAGTTGGACTTTAGGAAATCATTTTAAGTGAAAATCCGCCCTTTGTACTTTAGTTTTAAGTTTTTCTGTTCTATTTGTATTTTTTTATTGGTGTATAATAGTGTTTTGTATTGTATTGTATAAGAAATTATAGAACAATATAATCCAAAATCAGTAACCTTCTTTCAAACTATAGGATATTTTCAATGTTTTTCTTCTTCTCTTGGTAATTGCAGTTGGCACATTCTTATTCTTCCAATCTTCTTTGATCATGTCAATACTGTACATATTTTAAACTGATTTTTTTTATTCTCTTTTACTAACGTAGCCAAAGCATTAAACAAGAACTTTAATAGAACACCCTTACATTGTATTTGATTTGATTAAAAACATACGATTAGCAAATACATAGAAGATGGGAACCTCTAAAAAGCAAAGCTGTTCAACGATGCTGTTAAGTGCTTGACAGTAAATTTACTGCATCGGGCTAGCTAGATTTGCTTGAAAAATGCCCCGTCACGATTGTGTAATGCTCAAGTGGACAGTCGGCACTTACTACAACTGTGCGCTAGCATAAATGCAGGCTAAAAGCTTTCAGTTCTTTTTATTTTAGCTAGCACATAGTGGAGATAAAAATGATGTAGACTAGGAGCTAACCGGTGGCTTATCAATGGACTTGGCTATGAATCTAGGCGTAGAAGTTCTTTAGGCAGATCCTTACGGTAAGTAGGTACTGCTTCTGAAATGAAATTTATGTCACTATTATATATGTTGGACCGGGGATGTTCCGATATTACCTTTTTTTCTGAAATCATTCTAACTGTTTAATTCTGACTTGTTAAATACCCACTCCGATTCCAAGTACGTATATTTTTTCTGTACACTTTATATATTTTAGTATACTTTGTCTTTCACCTTGACTTGAGTACTCGTACCTTTTAAAAATGTTAAAAATAAATTCGTAAAGAGTTGGTCATCTCGTTCATAACAGTTTACCATTGTTTGACAACTATGATCATCTTCTTCCTACTTTAATCCATTTTTGGGGTTTCCGTCTGTATATACGTATACCATAGCAACACCGTAATATATTGTTAAGAAATATGATTTAGTTTATAAGACACAAGGACATTTTTTTTAATGTAATTGTGACGGGAAAGCTCGATGCTCACCTGATGTTAAGTGGACTAGCGGACTAACCTCTGCCTATAACAAATGCTTAGCCGTTCTGAATCGATCAGCAAAGTTAAGCAACGTCCGCCTCGGTCATGACTTGGATGGGTGACCGCTGGCGACATAACTACTGAGCGCTTCCGTGCTTCGGAGAGCACGTTAAGCCGTCGGTCCAGGTTGTTGTCCTAGGATGGCAGTCGTTACAGCATGGTGGTAGGGCACTTTGCGAATGCCCGCCTGGCTAGCTACCACCCTGAAGTTGAAAATCTGTCGCCAAGCACGTAACGGTGTGTTCCAGCAGCTGTCCTTGAGAGCCAGTAATTCTAGTTTAGCCTGAACAACATCTTCGACCACTTCATCACTTACCATCAGGTGAGATAGTGGTCACAGGCTAACCTATCAAGAATAAAAAAAAGATGCATTTCGTCACAAGTCACGCATTACACTGCACCCCATCACCTTGATACATAGTTGTTAAGAATCATGTTGTGCCTGTAATTTCACTGGCTCTCAAGGACTGCTGCTGGAACACACCGTTAGGTGCTTGGCGACGGATTTTCTACTTCAGGGTGGCCACTAGCCAGGCGGGCATTCGCAAAATGCCCTTCCACCATGCGGTTAAGCTCAAGCACCGCAGCGGGATTCGAACCATGGGCCTGCTGTGCGGCAGTCCATAGCCAATGCCACTGAGCCATCACTGCTTGAAAATTGACTCAGGATTGAACTAATATTATTGGAATAGGTATTGCTTGTTGTCTTATGGCCAACCACTTGCCTAATACGAAGTTAAGCTAAGCAACGGCCGCCGTGGTCATGAGGTGACCGTCGGTCCCGGTCGTTGTCCTACGATGGCAATCGTTGCTGCATGGTGGTAGGGCATTTTGCGAACGCTCGCCTATCTAGCAACCACCCTCAAATAGAAATTCTGTCACGAAGCACCTAACGGTGTGCTCCGGCAGCTGTCCTTGAGAGCCAGTAATTCTAGGTTAGTCTGAAAAACATCTTGGAGCACATCCATCAGGTAGTGGTCAAGCTACATATAAAAAAGGTGTAATTCTTCTCTAAGTAAGTAATATTTTACAACATCCGCGAGGCAATGTATGTTCTAGTTTCGTATACCAGTATTCTTAACTCAGGAACTGTTCGGCATTGCCTGACAGGAATGCTATCTACAATTCCATCATTCGCTGTAAAAAGGCAGCCAATATAAAATATCTAGGCAAATGGGTCGTTTCACGAAGGTCGCCTAGTAATTACCCTGAATCACACAACAGTTAGCACGCGAATGTGTTACGTGGACAAGCAGCCAGTTATTTGTAATGACACAGATTTTTGTACATAAAAGTCTATTAAAGGGTTTAAACTTACAATTCCGCTTGCGTGATTTTATACCCGCATATAAAAGTAGGATAGTTAAAAAATCGATGCCTATTTTTTTACTTTTTTGCATTTTAATGTATGACTATGAATAATTCTTTACTAGAACCTAACTAGGTAAAGGGTTTCGTACCCAAAGGAAAAAAATAAATCCTATTAAAGACAGATAGACAGGTGACGGACCGTATGTAGCTCATAAACGGAATGAAACAAATCTGGAGTTTTGATATTCTGCGTTAAACCAAAGATGTATATTGAACTCAAAGTACATTCAAATTATTTTGAGGTGGGCTCCCCTTATTGTTTTATGATAACATAGCCTTAAAAAGAAATCTTTTTGCGCTCTTGTTTAATTTTTTTAAGCTCATAGAGTAAAGATAAAATATTTTTATATATTTTATTTATAGAGGAATACAAACTAAATTCTAAAGACGAAAAACGGGCCGTTCTTGCAAATTGTTTCAATTCAGACTATTTATATCAAAATCTCAACTATACTATGTAATTTATTCTATATAATCGACAAATAAAAAAAACTGCCTTTTAAAATGTAGTGTTTTAGAAGTGGTCAAAACCAATAAACATTTATCTTTTACGTTCCATTGCAACCCCTAACGCTAAAACAGCGAGGCATGACTACTGCTTAGCCAGTTTTTTTGGCTAGAGTCTTATCTCCAAGGTGATCACTCATATTTGAAGTTTTTTAAATTTAGGTTAAGTGCTAAGTCGTTTTTAAAAAGAGTGTTTAGACATATCTATACTTGATTACCTTACAATTGCAATGTCGTCTGGCAAGTATACTGGCCTATTGACAATATCAATAGGTATTGTACTGTAGTGATATTATTCTTTTGGTTATTTCTAAGTAAATCAGATTAAATGTAACAATGAAATTCCAGGACGTACACAAACTTATTATATAAAGATTGTGTTAAAGGCGATTTTATCAAAACCCTTCGAGATATTTATAGACTCGAAATAATGAAGTTAGTAGGCCCCCACTAGGTAGACTGATGACATCGTAAAAGTCACGGGTAGCCAATGGTCACAAGCGGCCAACAGCCCTTTTTTGTGGCGTTCTATGGAAGAGGTCTTTGTTCAACTATGCAGAGCTTTTGGCTGATGATGATGATGAATAATAAAAACGTCTAAAAGTTATGAATTTGAGACTACTGTATGTATCCATTCGTTCCCCGCGCCTCTGACGATGTTGAAATCTGTATACTAATTTCTCAGAAAAAATATCCAGTATAGTTATTTTTAGAAAGCATAAATCGATATTACTATATATCATCTCCGAGAAAATATATTTACGTAAACCGAGACGTCAAAAAATACTCGGAACATAATAATCAAATGATAAACTCTGAAGCAATCGTAGCGTAGCTTGTTTTGACTTTCTTAACCAATAAACTAAGTTAATCAACGTCTGCTGCGGTCATGGATGGGTGACCATGCTTCCGGTTTAAGTTGGTGTCTAAGGATGGTAGTCATTAAAGCATTGTTTTATGGTATTTTGCATATGTAGCCTGGGTAGCTACCGCCCTTAGGTTGAAATTATGTCACTGTGCACTTGCAGCTATCGTTGAAAGCCAATAATTATTATAGTTTATAAGTCAAAAGTCTAAATAGGTAATTAATTTAATTGAGGTGTTTAAAACGCTCTTACGAAGGTCAACTGTAAATTTTAATATTCCGATATTCACATTATTCTGCCACGTTCAGCAAAAAATATGTTTGGTGCCACTGCGGGAAGAACAAGCAATAAACTTGGGTCCATACTAAAGTATGTCTTTTACAATGTGTTTGATACTAATATAAATGTATAATGAAATTATTACACTATTCGGTTAAATAACGTAAGTAACCAACTGGCTGTCACCTACAGAGGCAGAGGCGGAATTGTACAAGCATTTTTGTCACAAACAGTTTGGTAGGATTTCTCAATCAAAATGTTTCTCACGTGCAACTTGAATTTTCCTTCTGTGAGCGTTTATTATTTTTGGGAACTTTATTATAAAACCGCAGACAATTCACACAATTACCTTTTATTTGTCTGTATAATCTTAAACCGGGCAGCGCTATTTGATATTTATTCCTTATTTTATAATCGTGATTATCACTGATTAATATAAATTTACTAAATGGAAAATAGATAATATTTTCTTTAATAAGATCTCTCCGAGATTCCCAAGGATCATTTTATCATATATGGCTCGATATAACCTGAATAACATCAATGACTTCAAAGAAATGGGAGGGTATGGTTTAGGTATTTTAAGCTCACGAAACTTTGGGTGTAGGTTTTCATAAATTAAATATAATATTAAAATTTTATTTTGTAATACTGCGAACTTTTTTATAGGCGGTGACAATACTTACATATCTTACGCTCAGAGCACTCTTTTATAAATGGCAGGTTCTCTAACGTATACTGATCCCTCTGACTTAGGCCAGCAGGCCTTGCATCGATGTCACAAGTGGCTCCTTTTTTAGCGTTGCTGCTAGTTATACAATGAACAGACACCTTTTTGTCAGAGAGAGTCCAGCTTACAAATTACAGATACGGCTCACAGATACGGCTTACAGATACGATATCTTAAAGATGAGCTCACACGGTAGAGGCTAATAAAGAGCTCCCTCAAGAGGTCCATACACGCCAGAGTTATCTCTGAAGAGAAGTCATAACTGTTCTATATTTCAAGAGATACCTAAAATTTAAAATTATATATGAAACATATTTTATCTTTGATATATTTTTATATTTTTTCTCAAGCTCAAAAACGCTCAATAGTAAATGCTACTTATGACTTATGATCATTCATCAACCTCATGTCATTCAATATGAGTTTGCGAAGTGAGTTTCGAAACTAAAAAAAATATTGACAAAGGAAAAAGTAAATTTAAATAAACTCTACCTAGCCCCATGAATATTAAAATGAAAATTTGAAGAATAATTATCCCCGTGATAAAGAGTCTAGACTTGTTACGATAGATAGTTATCTAATAGTAGAAACGCCCACTTTCTTGACTTTCAAGAAGTCGGAGGTGAAGAGTAGGTGTTGCTGTAGGTTGCTCAGAGAGGCGTTAAAGCTTTTATCGATAATATTAGACGCAAAAAGAAGGGACTTACTGATCTATTATTATCTTTGTATGTAGAGACGTTTTATAATATTTTTCTCTAACCACACAAAGGCTGTCCTTTGAGTGGTTAGAGAAATAATTGAGAGATTTTTATAGATTTTGCATTTATTACACATAGTTATTAAACAAATATAAAAGGTTTTTAAAATAAAGTTATATATATATTTAAGTGATTTGAACTATTAGTTAAATTTTTTTTCTTCTGCTACTTCTTAGTCGAATTGCTGGCATCCAACAGCAACACAACCCAGTATTATAGTCAAGTCTTAAGTCAAGAGATGCATATGATTTTTTTATGGTACTGGTGGGCAAACAAGCAGGTGGCTCACCTGGTGGTAATGTGATCACACTGTTGCCCAAAAACATCCGCAATTCCAAAGACGATTCGTTGCTGACCTTGAGGAGGGAATATGCTCTCTGCTTGATCATCTCAATCGACATCGCAAAGCTCGTCCTTAAAAACTTGTTGATTGTATTTAATGAGTGAATAAGATTTTTCGATTAAGTTGCTGGTCACCCTAACATACATTATATGAAATTTGGATATAATTATTATTTTTTTGACTAGTTGCGACGGAGGGAAAAAGGAGTCTTTTTTATCGCTGGTTATTTATAACAGTTCTGTCCACAATGAGCGGCACCGCAAGGAGCGGCTATTAGCCACTTGTAAGCATTCGGTGGTTCTTCGGCAAATTTCCTCATTCCATATTTTATCGCGTAACATAGCACCATAGCTCTCTCCACAACTCGTTGAGTGACTCTAGCTTGTCCATAAGGGCCACAGTTAAGGAGCATGTAACGAATGACTTCAGGGAATATTGCACAACGAGGGATTCAAAATATCTTTCAGAGAAAATAAACACTTAAATTTGTAGCGGCAGAAGAGATGACACTTGGTTTTTTTTTATAACTGACAGGCTAGCCTTTGGCCACTATCTCACCCGATGGTAAATGATGATGTCGTCAAAGATGTTGTTCTGGTTAACCTAGAATTACTAACTCTCAAGTAAATCTGTCGGAACACACCGTTAGGTTAGGTGCTTGGCGCCAGTTTTTCTACTTAAGGGTTGTAGCTAGCCAGGAGGGCATTCACAAAATACCCTAAAACCATGTTATAACGACAACCATCCTAAGACAACAACCAGGATCGACGGGTTAACGTGCCCTCCGAAGTACGTGCACACTCAGTAGGAATGCCACATATCCAAGTCATGACCGCAGCGGACGTTGCTTAACTTAGCTGATCAGTTAAGAACGACTAAGCAAACTACGCTACAAACTTCGTCCAATAAGATAATAACAAAAATGAAATGTAAGATATTTTATCCTGTTTTTATGTTGGCAGTTCCCAAAATCGCAATCACATATAACGTGCTTGACATCATAGACAGAAAGTGGTTGGACTATAAAGTTGATTGCAATATCAATTCAGCTCTTCAGTATGAATTCGATATTAAGGGAAATGTTCTCATAGCGCTTATCATACAAATGTAGTTAGTTAGCTGGTGCTACGGCTACTTCGGCGGAGCAATTCAAGTGGCGCAAATATGCTAACCTCGGTATGGATTACATATTTGAGCTTTGGTTTGGTGTAGAGACGTTGGGTCCGTGGAGACCGGGAGCTCATCGTATTTTCCAAAACTTATCTGAGCGCTTGGTCGATGCGACGCGTGATCAAAATACGGGCACATATTTGGCTCAACGAATAAGCATTGCAATTCAACGGGGCAATGCTGCCAGCACGCTGGGCACGCTGCCAACTGGTACTGGGCTGGAGCATTTAGACGGCCTATGAGTCTCCTATGACTATACTGACAAATGGTGTAGAATTGCTTAATCTCCGTAGAGATTTTGCATCTCTCTGCGTTTTCTACCATCTGTTCAATGGGGAATGTTCTGAGGAACTGTTTGATCTGATTCCAACTCCAGAATTCTATCACCGCACCGCTCGCCATCGGCGGGATGTTCACCCTCACTACCTCGAGACACTGCACTCGACTACGCAATGGTTCGGTAGAACATTCATACCGCGTACTTTAAGGATTTGGAGGGAGCTTCCCGCCGAGGTTTTCCCACTGCGCTACGACATGGGGTTGCTTAAAAAGGGGGTTATTACATTTCTTAAAGGTCGGCAGCACGTTGGTAACGCCCCTGGTGTTGCAAACGTCCATAGGCGACGGTAACTACTTCCCATCAGGTGGACCGCCTGCCGGTCTGCCTACTTAAAGGCAATAAAAAAAACTCATAGGTTGTCTAAATGCTTTTATTGTAGTAGCTGTAGTGTTGTATATAGTTCGTAGTATTTTGTTTGATAACGGCATACCGCCGGTTAATAAAAAACTTAATTTTATCATATTTTAAATACTAGTTATTAAAACGCGCTGAAACTGTCAATTGCATATTTTTGACCTTATATTTATGCTTCTGGTTTGCTATAGATTTCCGTAATATTAATTATTTTCAAGGGTGTTATGAAATAACGTTGTGTGTGGAATTTTTGTTACCACATTTAAATATATAAAAAGTAAACTGAAAACCCAAAAGCAAGCAGGCTCACCATAGTCACGATGCATGTCATAATTTGAGTTCTAAATCCAATGATTTGTTGAGTCCAGCGGAACGCAGTGCGAGTGTTTCGTTGACAGTGGAAATAAAAAGTGTATGACGAGCTGTACGTTTAATCAATTTAGTGGCTCGCCTGTAAATTGAATTCACTCGGCAAATATGTACCAATCACTAACTTTCTCTTATAAATACACAATAGGTACTAAACGTTTCACTTGCTTATATTTGTAGTTCAAAGCGCTTGTCATTTATTTAGATACCTATAATAGGGGTTAAAATATGAAATTGCAGTTTTGTTATAAAAGGCATTTCGAATTGACATAGAACCTTCATGATTTGAGATTTTTGAGTGAAACTTTATTCATATAATATACTTCGAAAATTCGAGTGATTTTTGTATACGAGTTCCGACGCGGAAATAACGCGACATAAACAGCTCGCAATATCAATGTTGCTTTTGGAGAGCTAATAAACGCACCGTGTGATTTTTAAGGCTCTTAAAACTTTTTAGTTTAATATAGGGCAGTATTCAGTCATTTAACTAATCCATAAATCCATGTCCATGACGTCAAAAATATAGGACTTTTTTATTATATTTCCGCCCTATAGCAGTCCTTGAGAGCCAGTGAAATTACACGCACTTTATTTTGTGCATTATAGCTTAGCCTCTAACCACTATCTCACCTGATGGTAAGTGATGATGTGGTCGAAGATGTTGTTCAGGCTAACATAGAATTACTTGCATTTTCTACTTATGAGTTGTACCTAGCCAGGCGGGCATTCGCAAAATGCCCTACCACCATGCTATAATGACTGCCATCCTAAGACAACAACCGGGACCGACAGCTTAACGTGCCCTCCGAAGCACGGAAGCTCTCAGAAATGTAATGTCACCAGCGGTCACCCATCCAAGTCATAACCAAGGCGGAAGTCGCTTAACTTTGCTGATTAGTTCAGAATATGAGACTAAACAGTGCAATTCATGACTTGTGACGAACGCTTAACATCAGGTGGGCCTCGAGCTTGTTCCGTCACAATAACATAAAAAAAAACTTAAAGTTACTATTTGGTTATTGTTTAGGGTTATATTGACCGTAACAACATCAATAAAAGCCTTGATTGGGTTGAAAACTATTGGGCGTCTAGAAAGTTCTTCGAACAAATTAGTCGAGACCAGTGACGTCAGCCAAGATGGTTCTTTTCTAATAAAACTTTTGGAGTTTCTTGCGGAATTTCCGCCACGAACATTAACTGAGAAAGCCAGCTGCTGACGTGCTACTTATTTAAAGAACCATGACGCAGATTTAAGTTTTTAAGCTTTTGATCTATTAAAAGTTTTAATGTGAATTATCTGAGTAAGTGAATTTATGGTGACTTATGTCACCATAAATTCACTGGCATACCTATATTGGTATGCCAATGCCCTCCGCCGGACATAGGTCACCATAAATTATACAGATATATTTAATACACCATATTATTATACAGATCTCCTAGTTAAGGTACCAATGTTTTCTTATAAATGAGAAAGTATTATGTTATGTAAGTATATGATAATCAATGACATTTAAGATATTTGTGGAAATACAACAAATTATTATATTAGGAGTTAAAGTATTATTATTATTATTTAATTAGATAGAAGCGCTCGTAGCGAAGTTTGCTTAGCCATTCTGAACCGATCAGCAAAGTTAAGCAACGTCTGCCTCGGTCATAAGTTGGGTGACCGCTGGTGACATTACTACAGAGTACTTCCGTGCTTCGGAGGGCACGTTAAGCCGTCGGTCTCGGTTGTTGTCTTAGGATGGCAGTCGTTACAGCATTTCGATAGGGCATTTTGCGAATGCCCGCCAGGCTAGCTATCACTCTAAAGTGGAAAATCTGTCGACAAGCACCTAACGGTGTGTTCCGGCAGCTGTCCTTGAGAGCCAATAATTCTAGGTTAGCCTGAACAACATTTTCGACCACATCATAACTTACCATCAGGTGAGATAGTGGTCAAAGGCTAGTCTATCAAGCATAAAAAACTACTGTGTACTCTCAAGTACAAATATATGCCCATGTCACTTAAGGTCTTTATCGTTCAAAGTAAGTAATTTGGCAGCCAGTGAAAATTTCAAGAAAGCCACCATCAAAATAATATTTATATTAGGGCACCGTGACGGATACGGCAATATATATTCCGATATGAGAAGACATAATACTATTATATTTTCCAAGTTGCAAGTGGGTAGGCTAACAAAGCTGACAAGATAAGTGTGGTGGATAGACTGACAGGACATTTCTATTAAAAAGGGTGACAAACATGGCGGAGAATAAGTTCCTGCATGCTCAAAGTAAGCCATAAAGGGTTTTTAATAAATCCTTTAGAGGCCGTTCTCGTATTTGACTCATTTCGGACAATTTTGCTTCGTGATTGTAAGAATGTGATACAATATATTAATAATTTTATTTATGGTTTGGTTAGTACAACTCTTTATCTTGCATGTAGCGCGAATGTTTTTTTTTTTCAATTGGCTCCTAAATTAGTGGTAAGTCTACAGTATCCAATACACTTTTTCTAAAATATTTCGTTCGAGTGAAGTTTGATTATCGATTCAAAAAAAACTACAAGAGATATTAACTATAAAAAAATATTAGTTACAACAGCACATAACGTTTTTGCATGTGTTGACTACTTTTTCAAGTTCCATACAAAATATACCAAAAAAAAAGTGGAAGTCACATTATTCTACGAAACATTTAAGACAAATATGTATTTTTTTAATTATTTGACAATACTTTAAGAAATTAAAAAATAACACATTCATCTTCAGTTATTCATTTAATAAAAACCAAATTTAATGAAAAACTACAAGATTACTTCCTGAAATTTGATAGTCTTTTAAATCAGTTAACAGCAGCAGGGTGTACAGTAGAAGAAATGGACAAAATATGCTATCTGCTGTCATCCATGCCACCCCAGTATGACAATGTAATCACAAGTATTGAGACTATGACCACAGAAAACTCAAAAGCAATTGACATCGACTTCGTGAAAGCCAGGCTACTGGATGCAGAAGTAAAGGAGCAGAATACTAGTAGTGAGCATCAGCCCCAGGCAGCGTTCCTGACATGTTATAGATGTGGTCGTCATGGGCATAAAGCAATGCAGTGCAGAGGACGAGGCAGAGGTCAAGGTTCTTTTCGGGGACAACAGACACACAATTTCAAGCAGGAGTATAGAAGAGGTCAAGGAAGAGGACATCCGAGAGGGCAGGGTCGTGGATATGCTCAAGGAACAACAGCAATGGCAAGCAGCAGTGACCAGGTATCATTTGTGACTAGCGACTATGCGCTATCAGGACTCGATTATAAAAATGACATACGGTTTGTAATAGACTCAGGAAAAAAAAAAAAAAAAAAAAAAAAAAAAAAAAAAATTTTTGAAAAAGTAATTTATTAGTATAGAAAATAAATCTCAAAATACACTGTAATAATGAGCCGGTGATTTATCACTAATTTAGAAGCTAATTGAAAAAAACATTCGCGCTACATGAAAGATAAAGAGTTGTACTAACCAAACCATAAATAAAATTACTAATATATTGTATCAGATTCTTACAATCACGAAGCAAAATTGTCCGAAATGAGTCAAATACGAGAACGGCCTCTTAACATGGTAAAATTATGATTTAGATGGAGAAAAATATGGCAAAATTTATGTGGTAATTGTATAAGGTTCATTTACCACCTTTTTTCAGCAAACTTTGAAAACTAACTAAACATAACGAAAAGTTTTAACGTACCAACTGTTAGATCAAAACGACATACATATCCAGGTAAAAAGGTTATACTGTTAAATAATATTAATAATAATAAGATAGATAAATAATAATCTGTGTACTCTAAATAGTTATGTGACACGACCATATGAATGTTTATTTTTAATTTCTTAAATGTTGACTTCAAAAACGACATCAGATTTAAATATATTATTTAAATATATTTTATTTATAAGATCCTTTAAATTTTCTGATATTTATTTCTATACTAATGTTATCTACAAACAGAATAAAATCACTTTTTAATATTTGTATTCATCATGCCTCTTACGAAAACAATTCAGAGTAGTGAACACAGACGGCAGTACTTAAGGCGTGTTTTGCCACGTCTTTTTGGTAAAAGTACGGTGTGTTTCGGGCGCTCTATACAATAAGAGTAAAAAGAATAATAGTTTATTGCATACATTATGTAAAAAAACATTTGTACTTGCTAAATTAGTTTCATTATCTATTTCATTCTTACAATAAACACTTGTAAGGGAGGGCAATATAACGGTATAAAAATAGAAAGTTGTTAGTGTTAATTTAAAATTTATGTGACAGATATAAGAAGAAACGAGAAATCAGGTGAGACATGATTATCCAAGTCTTTATCCATTGATCAGTTTCATCGTGGCTCAGATTAATCAGTAATTTCTAAAGTGCAAGTTTTCCGTTTCTCTTTTTTAATGATACTTGATTTTATATTTCATTTTAAGCTATACAGCTGTCTTTGTGATATAAATTCCGACCCTCTGACGGCGCACGTCCTCGGTGCGCACTATTCAGTGTGTTTTTTTTATTAATGCCTGATAGGTTAGCCTATGACCACTATCGTACCTGATGGTAATTGATGATGTGGTCTAAGGTGTTGTTCAGGCTAACCTAGAACTCCTACTGGCTCTCAAGGACAGCTCCCGGAACACACCTTTGGGTGCTGGGTGACAGATAATCTACTTGAGGGTGGTAGCTAGCCAGGCGGGCGTTCACGAAATCCCCTACCCCATGCAATGACGGCTTAACGTGCCATTCGAAGCACGGAAGCGCTCAGTAGTAATGCCACTATCGGCACCCTTCCAACTCATGACCACGGCGGACGTTGCATTACTTTTCTGATCGGTTAAGAATAGCCAAGTAAACTTTGTTACGAGCTCTTCAAAAATACTGATAATAATAAAAAAAATATACTTGCACGGAGTATGTGGACGGTTGCAGTAACAACTAAAAAGTGTTCATCTTGACGTCTGACGAGCGCCAATCGCGCCAAAAACGCGCACTTTGTACGCACGTAACTATAGCGTACTGTGCGTACGCCTCGAGCGCATGTTATGACTGATACCTAATTCTATGCACGTTATCTACGTTTATCTAAGAAAAAACCATATGATGAATCATTGAGAATAACTTACTTAAGATACCGAAACCATTGCAACAGAATTTTGAAAAAATTAAAAAATCAGTATGAGAGAAGAATAATTAATGAAAATAGAGGGGATATAAAAAAGACTTGGCAGATAATAAAAAATATCTGTAATATGGATCAATCTTCCAAATCTCCAACTGAGCTTCTTGATGTATCTACTGACTCGAAACATGCAATTTCACAGATAAACAGTCATTTCGCGAATGTAGGCCAAAACCTAGCTGCCCAAATATTAAATCGTCTTAAAACTACTGAACATAATCTCACTATGCTTAAGGATAATAAGTTATACACACCAAATTCTATAGTATTTTTACCAACCGATGAATCAGAAATTAAAAGACATATCATATCATTACGTAATACCTCATCTTCTGGATGGGATGGTATCTCAGTAAATCTTTTTAAGCTAGGCATTGATATCCTGTCCGCACCGATAGCATATCTTTGTAACGAATGCATGAATTCGGGTGTTTACCCAAATGAACTGAAGAAATCCATAGTGATTCCAATACATAAAGCTGGAAATAGAGACAGTATCAATAACTATCGACCAATATCACTATTGCCTACACTCTCTAAAATATTTGAAAAAGTAATAAATTGTAGATTATTAAACTATTTAGAAAAATATGAACTTATCTCATCAAATCAATTTGGATTCCGAGCTAAAAAATCAACCTCAGATGCCATTAATAAACTAGTAACACATGTTATTAAACAATTAGATAATTCTAAAAAGTGTGTAGGTATATTTATTGATTTGGCAAAGGCATTTGATACTGTCTCTATTCCACTACTACTAAAGAAGCTAGAAGAGATGGGAGTCAGAGGAACTCCGCTTAAGCTCTTTAAAAGTTACCTAGAAGAAAGAAAACAGTCAGTAAGGATAGGAACTTTGCTTAGTGACGAGGAAACTGTATCCTATGGAGTCCCACAAGGAAGCGTCCTCGGACCAACGTTATTTGTGATATATATGGATGCACTGTGCAGGAAAAAACTTGATAATGCCGAAATAATAACCTTTGCAGATGATACTGTTGTTCTATTTGATGGTGACACATGGGATGAGGCTAAATATTTTGCTGAAAAGGGATTTTCCAAAATTATGAAGTGGTTAGATTCTAACTTACTAACATTAAATTTGGAAAAGACCAAGTACATTACATTTAGTATCAAAGAAAACTTGCAACCAGATCATAACTTTGGACTAAAAGCACATTCTTGTGATCAGTTCGATAAGTGTAAATGCTATCCTTTAAGTCCTACCAATGAAAACAAGTATTTAGGCGTAATAGTTGATAAATATCTAAGATGGGAACCCCAGATACGTTTATTTGCAGGAAGAACAAGGAAGTTAATTTATATATTTAAAAACTTACGACATATAGGGGACATTAATATCTTAAAAAACGTTTATTTTTGCTTATGTCAATCAGTCTTATCATATGGTATCCTTGCTTGGGGAGGAGCGCACAAAACATTACTTCTACACTTAGAAAGAGCTCAGCGGGCTGTATTAAAAGTAATGTTCTATAAGCCTTATCGATATCCCACTCAACAACTGTATTTCGACACAGATGTCAACATAAATATCCAATGATAGCAGGCCACCAGATTAAACGTCGAAGTGACATTGTATATGAATCTATAAAATGCAACACAAATTTTATGAAAAAATTTTCATACTGGTTAGGTCCTTATGTATACAATCAAATTAATTATCACATAACATTATCTGATTCAACTGCATATAGCTGCAAAAAAAAGCTTGATAACTATCTGAAATCTCTGAGTTATGATGATACTGAAGCTCTAATGACTATATTATCGTAATATAAATTAAATATATATAAAGTAAATAATATCGAGTCTTATAATTCAAATATTACGCCAGTTTAAATGGTATTGTCTAATATTTTTATCGTATTGTCTTGATCAGTTATGTAGCTGAGTACCAATGTGCATGAATTAACTGATTAAGTGATTAAGCATTATTGGTAATTATTAAGTGATTCATAAATACGTCTTTGGATCCTACCTTTTCCATGTCTTGAAATTAAAAACATTCTGTATAAAAATAAAAATATAAAACCTACAACAATTAAATTTGCCTCCACTTTCAGTTACAATATAACTTTTACACTCGCTAACTCAATACAATTTTAGACACCATCATCTGTATATATACATACAAATGAACACATTACATAATACACACAAATGTATACTTTCTACACTACACCACATTCACATGCATACAATATATATACATATTACTTTTATTATTATTAACTAATATTGTAACACTAATCTACGTGTAGAGAAAAGTTTATATTTATGTTTATACCATTTACTGTAAATATGTTATTAGTGTATATTACATATATATATAAGCATACCTACTATTTGAAATTAAATATTTTTGAGTAGTTCATAATTATTTATAATAAACTTTGATAGATCTTGTTACCGTTACTCCTAATTTCTAATATCATACTTGAAAATCTCTTAATAGTTACAGTTATAAATAATCTGTTTACCGCGCGTATACTGCGTTAGAATAATAACTTGTTTTGTGGACGAGGAACGCTCTGCCCTGCCGTCGTACAGTGCAAACTAGTGCGGAGGGTAGATGTGAATCTTTCACCTAAATTCGTTGTTTACCAATTAAAGTAGTACTGTCACCAAATTTTAAGTATCTTTATGGATGTATTTATAAATACCAAACCCTTAAATAACTACTAAAAAGTAGTATGTACGTATTGGATACGTAAACTGTATTAAATTATAACCATTTTAATAACGTTTACTATATTAACATTAAGTATTTCGTAACTTGAATATATATATCTATAAGTATTTAACGGGACTTAAACGTGATCGCGACTAACTTAATGTTCAATATGTTATTTAGACATAACTGGAAATCGTTTAAGTACTGTAAGTTTTTTTAAGTTTTAAGTTTACTGTAATTAAATAATTTAACGTGTATTGTGTCACTCGCGATATAAATTACTGTACAAAACATGTACCTAACCTACGAGTAGATTATAAAAATTGTTTACAAGTACTTAGTTCGAAACTTACCTACTACAGTAATATACAATAGTAAACGTTTTAATTATTGGTAACAACTTTATTTTAAGTACCTACCTATTGAAGTAAGATTCATTATATGTTAATAGTTTTAAGATTAATAAAGTTATTATTATTAAAGTTATTATTATAATTATGCTGCCACGTTCAAATGATGTTAACTACAATCAAACACAAGTTTTAGGTCAAGAACAATTTACCGAGATAACGACCCTGGAGTTATAAAGCTCGACCGGGTGAGGGTTAATAAGCCAACAATCAGGGTTAGATAATAGAGCCCACTACCCGACATCTATCAATGCCTTTGAATATTGATAGCCACCATTACGTGCTTTTAACAAACATGAGAACTTATATATATTGAAACAAATAAATAAATTGTTGCCATATGTTTTCCCGATTAATACAAAGAGTAAGTAACATTTTACTAAAACTTTTGTTAGTATTACACATATTTAAATAATATTCACACCAATTTTACTTACGTAAAACAGTCGAGTAGCTTTATCTCGACCGGTTTCGACTTTCAGAGTCGCTTCGTCATGGAGTACGTGCGCTCCGGAGCTCCCGACCGCGTCCGCGCAACATTGCGGTCGAAACCGGTCGAGATAAAGCTACTCGACTGTTTTTACGTAAGTAAAATCGGTGTGAATATTGTTTAAATAGTAAGTAAACAACTTTATTATATTTTATTTTACTAGTAAGCATTTTAAGTATTTATGACTGTTTTATAAAATGTATTGAATTAAATGTAAATCTTTTATTGGCAGTTAAATATGCTAGGCCTTAAAATTGTTTTTTAATGTTAAGGGCTGTGGATTTGTGTAATAAATAAATAACTTGAAACTAATAGAAAGTTTAAATCGCTTAATATTTATCATTATTTTTATTCCGACATTTTCCAACACTTTGTTAAACGAAAACGTTGATGTGAATTGCAATATTCAGTCAACAATACTGCCTGCATACGAAACGTTCAGATTAAAAATAATATTTCTGTCAGTAGTACAAAATAATATCATGATAACTCAAGTGACAAATAATAGTACATTGTTCACCGAGAGGAGAAAGTGACCGATTACCGTCGAGGGTGTCGTTTGTCGAGCCGTAGGCGAGGGCCTTAAAACACCCGAGATCGGGAATCGCACTTTCTCTCGAGTGATACATAGTGCTTTATACTACACCTACCTTTTATTTTACTTTTCTACGAAAACTGAATCCTCAAACAACACAGAAATTGAAAATGGCGCCAATGGCGTCTGCAATTTTCACATGTTCTTTTTTCAAATTGTTTGACACCATCCAACACACAGCTAGTGGCCAGTGTCATTTTGCGAACTTGGAGATAAAAACTCACTGTAAAAACTTTTTGGCTTTTGATATTTAGGTTACCAGCGCATAGTCTTACCCAAAATTAAAAAAGAAAAACCACGTAAGAAATGGATTTTCATACACTTTTCTCTCCCGCTCAGATGCGTTTTCTCCCCGCATATTTGTTCGATATGCAATGACGTACTTTCTACCGTAAATTTGATAAAGTATCAAGGTACTTTCCGAGCAGGTGTAGTATAAAACGTATTAGTCACCCCGTGACCACGATCACTGCAGTGTTTGAAACACGTAGGGATAAAAATAATAACAAATATAAACGATTAAAATCGATAGAATCGTTAAAATATAAACGATTAAAATCGAATTTGTTCAAGTACTATGTACAATTATATGAAGTTGGTTATCATTTCTTAGGGATTTTTAGGTATCACTTGTGTATTACGATAATATTTTTTTTTTGGTGATTTGAATTATTTTATAATAAACACCATGTTCTAGGGAGAAAATAAATAATACTTATCTATCCGGTAATAACATTGATTTACAGTAAATTAAGATGGATGTGGGTTCGTAATTTGACAATGCTAGTCTTATAACGCAGAAAATCGTCCCATGTCAAATTTTCGTCAATTCGGAGTTATTAATGGATTTCTAAGACGGGCAATATAAATAAATTACTTATTAATACTGTTGATGTAAAAGTAAAAGCAAGTCATTTACTAAGCAAAGATAGCTAAGCGGTAAGAGAATGCGGTGCCGCAGGTACTTGGTTCGATACTCCCCGCCGCGCGCTGGCTCGAGCTTCACCGCACTGTAGAACGGTATTTTTCGATTGCTTGCCTGGCTAGCTACCACCCTCAAGTAGAAAATCTGTCGCCAAGCACTTTATAGTGTGCAGCAGTCCGTGACAAAATTATAGTCACATGACATTCAATAACTATATGTCTCGGGGTGATCGGCGCAGTGCAGTTTTTCACTTAACGTATAACAGATACATTTGTATTTGTTATACGCAGAGGACTGCCTAACATCAGGTTGGCCTAGTCCAGGTTCCGTTATAATCACAATCAGTACTAATATTATAAATGCGAAAGTAACTCTGTCTGTCTGTCTATCTGTCTGTCTGTCTGTCTGTCTGTTACGCTTTCACGCCAAAACTACTGGACCGATTTGAATGAAATTTGGTATGGAGATAGTTTGAGACCCGGGAAAAAACATAGGATAGTTTTTATCCGACTGCGCAAAAAGAGGTTAATGTTTTCGCGCGATAACCGACATAAACGCGGGCGGAGCCGCGCTCGGAAAGCTAGTAAAATATATAGTTAGAAGATGTAAACAAGATTTTGATCACTAAACCAAGTAAAACCAGTATCGTAGTGGCATAGAACATAATACTACGTAATAGTAGTACAACATTGCGTGTGTTTCAGAAGCAGAGTAGATGGTGAAAACTTATTTAACCTTTAATTGTGCACCCACGTGATCAACCACGTGGGTAGTAACTAACCTCAAGTTGAATTATCTATTGCACAATCTTTAGGCAATTACAATCTCTTGGGTACTTGACCCAACAACGATGCGTTCCAGGTTCTGTCTTCTAGAGTTTCTGCCTTCTAGTTTAAGCTCAATTTAATTACATTCTAGATTATTATATCACTTACCAACATTATAGATTGTGGTCAAATGCTTATCTATCATCTGCGATAAAAGGATTCTGAGTTAAAACCATTCCAAAAGTCTTTTATATAGAATGGAAGAAGGAAAAATAAAGGACAAATCCCCCTTTTTATTAGAATGCTAAGAGCGTCGTCAGCTGATTTACGGCGAGGCTCAAGCGATCCGATAGAGACTTCTCTGTCCACTGTTTGAAAGGGAAGCAGCTATAGAAATACATAAAAAATATAGTAACAGGCAAGCATATGTATGATGTAGTTAAAATAACATACCAAAAATATGTTTTATCTTATCCAAAACACATACACACAATGATTCAGTTTCTTTGTATCTACTTAAAGCTGTGAATGGATTTGGATAATCTCTTATGAGCTATATTTAGATAAATTTATAAAATGGAATTTGAACTACAGAAATTGAGAATAGTTTCAGGAATCAAAATATAGATGATATAAGTCATCAAGTTTTTTTTACGGCCAAATGATTTTGTGTTATATGATCGGGTTATTGGGCAAACAATTTTTGGTAATCTTGCGGAGCTTCGAACTATGTAAGATTGCAATTATCTTGCCCATTAGTAAAAAAGAACTAAGACATGTCGTGTTTAATACGAAAACGGTGTGGTCTTGCAAATCTGAATAAATTCGATAACTGCGGCGCCTTCAGCTCCTGCTTGCTCAAGATTGCAATTCTATTCTGTGTGACTCTACGAAGAATGTATTTATGCTATTGAATATTTATCTCTACAGAGTACCAACAGACACTTATACGCTCTACGATTGCAAATATTTAGTAAAATATATTTCAAAAACCGTGCTTCACTTTGAACGTACCGTGCGCAACGTTAATTTCGTGGTCAACTTAATCGCCCACCCGACCAAGTTATTTGAAATCTCCACGTCCGTTTAATATCACACTTCAGGATTATTTACTGTGGAGATATTTAAACCGGATATACATAATATATATATATATATATATATATATATATATATATATATATGTGCAAAGCTATTTACAGGCATGTGTCACTTTATTGCCTTTAATTGATTTTGACTGCAAAATGTCCATATTGGAACTTGTTATTGCGGGTGCATACCGACCACGTCAAATATTTTTTTTTAAGTTAATTGACTAGTTTTGACTACTACCTTACTTTATAGCAAGTGATGATGTGATCGAAGATGTTATTCAGGCTAATTTGGAATTACTAGCTCACAAAGACAGCAGCTGGAACACACTGTAAGGTGCTTGGCGATGAATTTTCTACTTTAATATTAACAAAGCAACTATGGTAGAATGCCACTAGCGGCCTGAAACTTGATAGGATTCGGTTTTGCAGTTTATAATGTCAGTTCTTCCTTCAGAAGGCGCTGCCACACACCTTCTGGTATCTATCCCTTGCTGACGACTCCCACATGTCAATATGGGAGGTGAAATTCTAGCAGGTAGAGTTAAATACCTGCTAGAATTTCACCTCACTCATCAATCATAGATATATCACTAAAATATAGTTAATTTTTTGGCAAGTCCTTCAGAAGAAGCAATAAGAAAAGCGCCATCGTTCCTCTTAATTAAAAATAACCTTTCCTCAATAGACGGTTGCCTGGAAGAGATTGCTGCCTAGCAATGAGACCGCTGATTGTACTAAGGATAAAATATTTTGTCAGTAATAGTAATTTTAATAAAAAAGTACTTACCATAAGGTCTATTTATCACTAATATGACGAATGGACAGCTGACAGCTTAGTAATTGGGTCCTGCAATTTTTAACGGAAACTTAAAAAGCCTATTTTATAAATACAAGAAGTATAATTATGATTAATTGCATTTGAATTTATTTTACCGTTCAAACTACCCTCTTATTAAAGCTGACGTATAGTTTCCGGCAAAGACGTCAGAGCTGTATTAAAATTTCGTCATTAAAGTGTAATCGTGAACTGCATTTCACTTTTTGGCGTTGGCTTATTTTTTACACATGGGGCGCCGGGCTAGAACAGCATCCCCTATATCCTCCTCTGTGGGAGAGGTGAGAGGTGACTAAAGAAAAAATAGCAGACCTCCCAATTTATACTGCGATCCCCACTGCGAAGCCGCCCGCAAAACATGTATGATGCTGTGTTCAGCTCTGGACGATTTGGCTGTACAGTATTAGTTAGGAGGTTGCTGCACTTTAGTGGACTTTATAACCGCCTTTTGCGTCCAAAAAATTTTACAGCGTATGAGTTGTTATGTCTTACGAAAAAACCGACCACGCACATTTTATAAATAATGAAACTGGAATAAGGTAAAGAGAAAAAATATGATACCAATATGATATCAAGATTTTAGCCACGTAAGAATTGTTTATAAATTGTTTTATGACTCTATTCTCTGAACAACTTTTACCTTTTCCTAGTTTTTTAGGCGGGCGGCGTCCTAATTGTCAATAGCTCGGACGAACAAACGACGCAATTTGGTCGCACGTTGAAAATGCTGGTGCAACGGTAAAACTCGTGTCGTAAAATTGGCTATCGTTCATACAAATATGCGACGCGTATCATTCGATATTGTGGCACGATTTAAATAATCATGTTCTGAATCGATGTGCACAGTTTCAGCGGTACGGCATTATTTATTTAACTGTGGTCCAGTTTTCAATGAACAGATCGTTACTATTTCTAACTCAGATCAATAAAGAAGTTTAGATGGAGATCGGTACACTATTATATAGTCAAGTTGAAACAGGGCAGCAGCGCCTGCTGAAGAACATTTAAACTGCTATTACCAAGTCACCTGTCGAACATAAGAATTATAATATAATTAAGTAGCATAAATATGTTTAAATGTACCTTGGACTTGCCTGTAAACAAATTTACAAAAGGGCTACAAATACTTCTTTATATCATTATACGAGTATCTTGAGAGTATCCGAAAAATATTTTTTCTGTGTTTTGACGACTATCTTGCCTCGTGGTAAATAAGCAAATAGTATGTATAGTAAACAGGTTTAACATAGCGTTATTGGCTCTTAAGAACACCTACTAGAACATCTCGTTAGAATCAAAATGGCGTTGATAAGTTGCGCGATAAAAATTATGTAAATCAAAAGTATCATTCAATGGTGTTCAAAACTGCTATATGGCAATATCTTGCTATAATTACATATTTTTTTTATGAAATAGACAGTTCTGTAACGTCAGACAAGAACATTATCAAAATAAGTAGACTATTTAGTAACGGTCTGAAGATTAACATTTATTTTCAAACAATTAGCATGACCCATTGAAGATATAAAATACGGGAGAAACGGCACCCGTTACCTAGAAAATGGCAATGTCAATTAAGGCGATGTCTCCTGATTGAGTCTCAGTATTGTGCGTTTGTACGTGTACTGCATGTGTTCCTGTCTTGGTCATTAATTAAAAAGTATCATTTACAATTAAAGTGTGTTTTGTGCTTTATATTATTATGCTTGTATTGAATTTTCGCCACATTAGATTGTTGTGATATTAGAGCGTACCCTGTCTTTTTTTTTTTTTATATCGATGGCATAAACGTTGAAAACTGTATTTTCAAATTATATGTACTTTTAATTTAGGGACATATCGATCACGAGTTATGAACCTCGTACATTTACCAATGTCGTCCGCATCGTCACGAATCGTCAGGTTTGTTAACTATTAAGTCAAAAAATTGCAAAACTTTTAAGTGAGACTCGCCTCTCTTGGTAGCGCTGGCACTAACTTCGTTAACGTCTGCTTCGCCGCCTCAGTAAATACAGCGTTTTTTATATCATCGCTTCAGCACTTAACAAACAAGTTTACGAGAAGATAGCGTCAAACACCTTCAACCTCTGATTAAAACTCGAACCAAGTTTATTTTATTAAACTATAAGATTTAACGAGAACAGATCAAGTGCTAGTCGAACGTACTTAGTCTACGTAGTACTAAATAATGTGTATATGATAAAAGTACTTTATTATATACTATTCTAATCAAAATTATGAAATCTACTGAAAAATCAAGTTTGTATTCGCCAATAATATATTTTTCAACACCCTTGCTCGTAAAGTGAGCTTTATGATATCGTTATTAGGGCCATAAATCGAACTATAACACCCTCGTCCATAGTAATATTGTTCACTAGTGCGTAATAGAATAATCCCTACAAAGTTAAGTTAGTAAGTAACTGCAAATTATATGCGAGTAAACAGGGCATTTTCAATTTAACCGGGTAATTTATCCCTAAAAAGTTAAGTTAGTACCTAACTGCAAATTATATGCGAGTAAACAGAGCATTTTCAATTTAACAGGGTAATACAGATTTGTAACAACAAAGAGGTTTAAGGCTTCGTATATATAATCAAACAACACAGTTTAGCAGCGCACAAAAAATATTGTTGCGATACAAAAATATTGTTAGTATCGCATTTGTGCAATATATTTTTATTTTCTTTGCAAGGGTGTTGAAAAAGAGCGTATGGAACTCGTGAGCAACTTGCTCATTATACACTCGGCTGATTTACGCCCTCGCCAACGGCTCGGGCTTCAACCCACAGCCTCGTGTATAATGAGCAACTTAGCATTCGCCGGATGGAAAGAGATAACTTCCAGCAGGATAAATTTAATTCTGTGTTTTCGCTTAGAATGCATCATTGCTCTTTAAAATAATTCTTTATAAATATTTCAGCCAAAATAATTAAAAGAAAACAGTTTTTTTTTAATTTTAAATAGACCAACTTGGAAATTCCCTCTTGTTAAAAAAACTATCCTGATATGATAATCCATTCAGTAAAATTCAACAAGTCATACATAAAAAAATATAAACAATACAATACAAAAACCCTTTCTTGTTTACCAAGCTAATTTACACTTTAGAGTAGCTAATATACTTTTTCTATGGTACTACAATGGGCGGTCTTATCGCTCTGTAGCGATTTCTTCAAGAGCACCACAGAGAGAAAAAAAAATCAAAAAACTTCTACCTTTTTTGGTAGTCGTTTGAAAATCTTCGTTAAGTATGACCACAAGACGAAATATTAGTATTCACGTGACAATTTTTAAGTAATCAGAGTATCACGTGGTTAGCTGCATAGAGCATATTTATCTTCAAATCTTAAAATCTACACCCCAAAACATACTTCAAAACCGAAAAGTCCTCTTTCTTATTCTGCAGTATTGTATTATATAATACGTTCATTTACTCGTACGGTGCATTCGTATGGACTTCACGAGACTCAAGCCCAAGCCATCAGGCAGCGATTGGCTTGAAGCCAAAGAAAAATCATGAATTCTATTGTGAATGATATGTGAACATCTGTTATCATATTTCCAATGCTCCCGTCAATTCGAAATAACGATAACATATTTACTCGTATCTTTTAAAGTTTTCCCCATTTTTGTTTAACAAAACTAATTTCCACAGCTTGGAAACTTTTTGTTTGGATGACTTGTTTAAAAGTGTAAATCTATATATATATATAGACGCAGGGGCCGACATTGTTTTTTTTAAAAAAACACAAAATCACTTGCTTCGATGACTAATTATTTTTAATCACAATTTTTATTACAAACGGCCGTTGGTGTAACGTGTGCACCGGGCAACCGTCGGCTAGCGACTGAAACTCTCGACTGGCCTGCACTGGCTTTTTTTGTATGTCTGTAGTGGGGAGAACGACGGTGGGGATGACGGTGTTGCCCGTTGCACCCGTTGCTTACAAATAATGACAGCGACGCCGTCACGGCCAAACTGACGTGCGTACGTCCTCGTGCGCGTTTCAGTTGTTATCTGAGAACAAGAAATACATTGTTCGATCATCCTGACATATTCTAACATCATCTAATTATAACGCTTAATTAAAACAAAGTTTTGTCTCTAAAATCTGGTCCGGTTCATTTAACCCTTCAGAACGCACTGGCCCGGTCAATAGACCATTCAGTAAAAGTATCCCTTCAGTATATTTACTGGCCCGGATCGTGCTAGTCCGGATATTGATCCCTGTAGCAAATAATGCTAGACCAGATCAATTCCCTATAGCTGGTGTTGCTAGACCAGATGAGTACCCCTTTAGCTGGTGGTGCTAGCCCGGATATACATCTCTTTAGCAAGTCATTGGCCCGGTTACACCCTACAATGACATGTTCAAGATAACTCTTCCTCTTTTTTTTTTTCGTTATACAATATTTGCTGTAACTTAAATAATAATTTATTTTTATCTATTTTTACTTAGAGCGACCTACTTTAATCTATCGTTATTATTATTTAATTTCTATGAACCTCAGCACTAGTCTCAATAATACTAGAATGCGGCAAGTCCGAGGAGGAGTTCCCTTCAGAGTTAGTGCGAGACTTTTCTACATTTACATTATGATTACTATCAACAGACATAGTATCAAAGCTCAACGAATCGCTATTACTAAGAGTAATTACATCTTCAACATCTTGATTAGTTTCATGAACAAGGTTGTCGATTTCATACGCCGTCACGTCATCTTCAGTATCAAATTTTGCAGAGACTTCTAAGAACCCTGAAGGACCATGAGGTACTTCTCGTAAATTTTCGTGTGCGTATTTGTATACCCGATTTGAGCCATTTATGTGTCTTAGCTCATACCTATCGTTTTCTAGGACTGCAGTGATTTTGAAGGGGCCTTTATATTTTCGATCTAATTTTGTTTGATGGCGCTCTTCACTCTTAACAAAAACAAAGTCTCCAAGGGAAAAAGGTTTTACCTTTGCCCTGCCTTGATTAAAACGCACAGTGTCAGACTGGGCCAACTTCTTTATATTATCAGAAGCGTTTGATCGCGCTGCTTCGAGATCTAATCTAGTTAGATCATTAGAATTCGAAGATATCTTAGCAATTTCTAACGAACTCCCCTGAATGCCAAACATTAACTCTATTGGGGTGAACCCCGTCACTCTAGAACGCGTACTGTTGAGAGCAAGCTGTATGTCACCTAACTGCTCCTGCCATGACTGATCCGAGCTGCATTCGGCAATGGTAAGTAATCCTTTTAACGTGCGCATCACACGTTCTACTTGCCCGTTGGCTCGACTAGATCCTGTAGCGATAAGGTGCAAGTCGATATTGTTGCTTTTACAAAACTCTTTAAAGTCAGAATTATCGTATGATCGCCCACGATCAGCGATTATCCTTTTCGGCGAACCAAACAGATGTACAGACCCTTTAACTGCTTCAATAGCATTAGCGGAACTTAGCGTCGTTGTATGTTTTAGCAATACAAATTTTGTGAAAGCATCAATAATGACAGAACAATATTCTTTGCGATCACTTTTGCCACTCAACTTGCCAGTGAGGTCGAGATGAATCGTGTGCCAGGGGACTGCTGATTTTGGAATAGGATGCAGTCGGACTTGTTGAGCACCGGATGGACCCTTTGACGATTTACATATCACGCACGAGTCTACGAACTTCTTTACGTGTCGGGACATATTTTGAAACCAATAAAGTTCGTACATCTTATCAAGAGTCTTTTCATATCCCAGATGTTTTATTTCAGCATGCACATGACTAATAAGGGACCAGATCAAAGAGTGCGGTAAAATTGGTAACCACTTTGTGGTTTTGGCGCGTTCTATCTTGCGAAACAATATACCCTGCCTAATGTCATATGTGTGTGATATTTCGGGGGGCAATTCATTCGATTGCAATTTGCTAATCATGCTTGAAATCTCGCTATCGCGCTGTTGCTCTACGGACAGCCATCCCTTTTCTAGCTCTGAGAAGTTAACAATTTTTGGCTTAGAAGCCTTCTCGTTGGACATCTCTGACGGAAGGCTTTGAGACTCCAAGGGAGAATTACGGGACAGGAAGTCCGCATGGGCCATGTTTTTACCTTCTTTATAAATCACATCAAAATCATAGGATTGTAACATTGCCCACCATCGATGAACCCTAGGGGTCAAATCCTTTTTTGAATGTGATGATTTTAGAGCATTACAGTCCGTGAAGACAGTAAATTTTCGGCCATAAAGATAGTGACGAAAATGTTCGACTGATTTTACGACAGCTAGTGTCTCTAACTCATAGGAATGATAGCGGCTCTCCGCATCGCTTGTTTTGCGACTGAAATAAGCAACCACGTGAGGAAGGCCGTCATATTTTTGGATTAAGACGGCACCGTAACCATCACTGCTTGCGTCAGTATGCAATTCTATGGGTAGTGACGGGTTGAAAATTTTCAACACTGGCTCTGTCACTAGATGTTTGACAATTTCATCATGAATTTTATCATGTTCCATAGTCCAGGTGACAGGGCCTTTTCCTGATGTCAATGGGTAAAGCGGTTTAAGCAACTTAGAAAAGTTAGGGATGAACTGTCGAAAATATGTCGCTAACCCTATCAACTGCCTGACCTGCTTCACATTGCTAGGTTTTGGAGCGTTTCGCAAAGCTTCAACTTTGCGTGGGTTTGGTTTTAGTTCCCCGGAGGAAATGACGTAGCCTAAATATTCAACTTCTTGTTTCATAAACTTGCATTTTCTAAAGTTGAATGAAAAACCAGCATTAGACAAAGTTTCTAGTAATTTATCGAGACGAGAGAGACCTTCATCTATCGTTTCAGACACAGAGAGAACATCGTCCATATAAACCAATATTTTGCCATCATTAAGAGGTTTCAGCGCTGAGTTAATGGCTCTTTGAAAAACCTGTGGAGCATTTTTTAGCCCAAACGGCATAGTAAGGAATTCATACTGTCCTGTCGGGGTGACAAAAGCTGTTTTTTCTACAGACTCTTTATGGACCTTAATTTGGTGGAATCCTGATGCCATATCAATGCTACAGAAAAATCTAGCTCCATTTAATTTGTCTATTTGGTCATTAATCAATGGAAGCGGGTAGCTATCAGAGCGCGTGTTACTGTTAAGCTCTCTGTAGTCTACACACAGGCGATCGCTACCATCTTTCTTTCTTACTAAAAGGATGGGACTTGCGAACGGTGAGGCACTTTCTCTGATTATGTTTGCGACTAACAGTTCCTGAACTTTATCGTTAACGATGTTTAGCTCGACTGGGGATAACCTATAAGGCCTTCTATGAACCGTCTTAGCAGGATCAATTAACTCGATTTTTAGTTCGCCTGTGTTAATGCGTGTGGTGGGTAACCTTTGAATAAAGTTATTGGAATATTTTTCAAGTATTTTGAATAATCTTTCCTTATCCTTTCCCTCAAGATCGGTGTCAATAGATTTCTCATCGAAACTATTTAGAATTGAGCAGCAGTTTGATTTTTTGGCCCTAACAAACCTTAATTTATCATTACTTAGTGTAATGGTTATACCAGCATCTAAAATGTCACGACCTAATAGCACATCATCACTTAAGTTATTATCAGGCAATACATGGTACCTAACATCAAATGTAAGACCCTGAACATTGGTCGAGCACGTTATCTGCGTTTCAGAAATCACATTGCTGCTGCCTAAGCCTTTAAGCGACACTTGTTCATGAAACCGCTCGCCTTGTAAAGAGTTACAATGACTCTGCTTAATAAGACTACACTCAGAGCCCGAATCGAATATAAAAGGTAGCTCAATACCACTTATCTGTAGAACGCCGTGAGAAGTCCTGGTACACACGTTGACCCGCTTGCTGGAACCTGCTGCGGCACTCGGAGCGGCGTCTTCTTTCTTCCTGTAGCGCATGGGGCAGCCGGAGACCACGTGACCCGGGTCGCCGCAGACGTAGCAGCTGACAGGAGGGCGGGAACTATCTACCGACGGCCGTGATTGTTCATTTTTAGCTGTTGTTACAGGAGGCTTTGAAATAAGTCTGTTTTTATCACGACATTCGTAGCCACGATGTCCTGTTTTCCCACAAAAATGGCAGTTCCCACGAAACGGCGTAATTCGGGAGCGTTTGACGTCGGAGTCCGTTGATGTTGAATCTTCACTTCAGCGCTTCAATGTGAAGCTTCTTAGCGTGCGAAATAATTGATGTTTATCATTGATCACTACCGAATTCAGCTCGCGGCGAATTTTGTCATCGCACTGCGATAGGACAGATATTGCGAATCCGGTAGCGACTTTTTCCGGCATATTTGCCTCCGGAATTTTTTCTATTAGTTGCCATAGCCGCATGCCTGCTTCGGCTGGACTTTCCTTGCCATCGATGTGGAACTTGATTATTTGGTCAAAGTAATCCTGCATCATCATCGGCTTTGAAAATCTTGAAATGAGAATCTCCTTTATTGCAGGCCACGATATTTTGTCTGGTTGTACTTTAGTGAGGCATACTGCAGCACGTCCTTTGAGCGCGTGTGTAAGCGCCAGGATTAGATCTACTCCTTCCAATTTTTTCGTTTCGATGATGAGCTCGCTTAAAGTACACCAATTAATAATGTCTGCTTCAGCTTCATCCGGATCGAAACTTACGAGTTTCGGAAACGATGCTGAAACTGCTGGGCGGTTGGTTAAACTATCGGCGATTTTCTGGAATATCGCTTCCATTCCCGACGAAAACACCGACATCTGCTCCATAGTGCTTGAAAGTGGAGGCGGATCCGTAACTTCTGATATAGACGCAGGGGCCGACATTGTTTTTTTTAAAAAAACACAAAATCACTTGCTTCGATGACTAATTATTTTTAATCACAATTTTTATTACAAACGGCCGTTGGTGTAACGTGTGCACCGGGCAACCGTCGGCTAGCGACTGAAACTCTCGACTGGCCTGCACTGGCTTTTTTTGTATGTCTGTGGTGGGGAGAACGACGGTGGGGATGACGGTGTTGCCCGTTGCACCCGTTGCTTACAAATAATGACAGCGACGCCGTCATATATATATATACATAAAAATCAATTGCGGTTCGTATGTCTCGCTAAAATTCGAGAACGGCTAAATAAATTTCGCTGATTTTGATTTTGAAATGATTGTCGTAAGGTTTCAACGGTGAGAAAATATGGAAAAATTGCAAAGTAGGTAGCAAAAACAAGAATTTCATTTACCATAACATATAAAATATGCTACCTATACTTTCCTGTCAAACATTTGACGTTCTCACACTTTGGCACAGATGTTCTTAAATTCCTTGAATGGAAATTAGGTCAAATAAATAATTGAATGTATTGTTACTAACAATTCAGATTCAGAACGGCTAAGCAAACTTCGCTACGAGCGCTTCTAATGTTTCGTACATCGTAATTATTGATTCTTTTATTGCGAAATTATGCTGATAATTTAATAATTTCATTGGAATTTGTGGTCAATTGGGTGGTTTAAGAATCTACTCGTTCTTATTGGCGGCGTAGCATCTTCAAGTACTTCATAGTCAAAATCTGGGCAACCGACCATCGCTTGATACCAATCGAAAACAAGATTTTCAGCGATGAGACCAAACTATATCAATAAATTGTCCCCAAACGCGTCGTATTTTATGTTAAGTGGACTAACTCTTCCTATAACAGATGCATTTCGTCAGAAGTCACGAATTGTACTGCGCCCGTCACCTTGAGATATAGTTGTTAGGTCTCATATAATTAATTTCACTGGCTCTGAATGACTGCTGCCGGAACACACCGTTAGCTGCTTGGCGACAGGTTTTGAGGGTGGTTGGTTTCCGGGTGGCATTCGCAAAATGCCCTTCCACTATGCGGTGAAGCTCAAGCCCGCAGCGGTCTTCGAACCATGGACTTGCTGCGCGGCAGTCCATAAGCCAATGCCAATGCCACTGAGCCATCACTTCTTCATATCTTTATCTTAATTCTTTAATGCGAGTATGTTTAATATTTTGGAAGGTCTCAAGGTTCAATCTCAAGGTCTTGTATTCGACGCGGGTCGCACATTGGGTATTTCTGATACAGAAGTTTTTAAGTAGACGTCTGGAGTCTGGGACTGAACTCGGTGAATGGTAATTAGCTCACATCAAATACAAATAATGATAAATTTACATGTTATAAATATAATTTAGTATCAAAGTAGGTATAAATCATTTAGTATCAAAGTTGGTATGAATTATTTAGTATTAAAGTTGGTATGAATTATTTAGTATCAAAGTTGGTATGAATTATTTAGTATCAAAGTTGGTATGAATAATTTAGTATCAAAGTTGGTATAAATCATTTAGTATCAAAGTTGGTATGAATAATTTAGTATCAAAGTTGGTATGAATTATTACGTATCAAAGTTGGTATGAATTATTTAGTATCAAAGTTGGTATGAATTATTTTGTATCAAAGTTGGTATAAATCATTTAGTATCATAGAAGGTATACATAATTTAGTATCAAAGTAGGTATAGAATCATTCATCCTCCAAGCTGCGACTTTCCAAAACCAATAACCTATGTTTTATTTTTTAGGAGTATACCTTTGAGTTGACCCCAATTTAATTTTCATCAACATCAGTCGAGTAATTTTTTAGTTTCATACTCAATTAAATAAAAAAATATGTGTTTGCCAATATGCCTTTTACCTACATGATCTAAATATAACAATTCTTGCCCATGTACAATGTTATGTAGGAGACCAACACAAAGTAAAAAAAAACGGCCAAGTGCGAGTCGGACTTGCGCACGAAGAGTTCCGTAACATTAGCAATACAACATTAGACCTAATATTTTAACCTTTTTTTGTTTTAACGTGCGCGAGTCCCACTCGCACTTGGCCAACTTTTTGTATTTGTTGTTATAGCGGCAACAGAAATACATCATCCCTGAAAAATTCAAATGTAGCCTTCACCGTTCTTGAGATACAGCCTGGTGAGAGACGGATGGACGGACGGACAGACAGCGAAGTCTCACTAATAGGGTCCCGTTTTTACCCTTTGGGTACGGAACCATAAAAAAGGAACGTAGGTACATTTTTGGGCCCAATTGAACCACTTGGCTCGTGTATTTGAACACTTCGCTGGACCTGTTTACAGGTAGGTATTTGTTCAGGTACCCAATCGTCTCACAAATGAGTAATACAATTGAGCTACCCACTCGCTACAAAATATTTCACTATTATTACTAAAATGGATACAGACAATATCAAATTTATTCCAAAATTCTGTTTCAGAATTAAATATTAACGTATAAATTTTCCCCTCTTTTCCCGTGGGCCTACTAATAACGTAAAGGGGTTTTATTATGCATGTTCTACTGGTATTGAGTTTAAATGAGATGATCTCCTATAATTATTATCAATACATAGTACATTACTAGTACCAGATACCTACAATCTTTTCTGTAGAAACTGCACTGAAAGTATTAGGATAGCAGAAACTACTATGGTTCATTCAACAAGTGATCTCTAATGGTATTGAATATTTTTATAATGATTGTGTATCTTGTATATTTGCAAATGGTTAATATCCGGTAGGATTATGCTACCTGGTCCTTTAAACATTGTAGGATTATCTTTGACCACTCTGTTTTCTAATGTTAATAATGTATTGTACATTCGAAAATAGTGCTCGCTTACTAAAAGATACCGGTTCAGTTTGTTTTAACATACATAAGACGAGGAAATATATTTTGTGGCAGCTTGTAACTGTATTAGCTTCTGTTTTATAAGAGAAACTTATACATTCTGCTCGTGATATGATTCAATACTATTTGTGGGTCCAATTCCAAAATAAAAATATTTAACATTTAATTATTTTTAGATCAATAATTTATCTTCACTCTAATTTGGTTGAATAAATAACGACAAAGGTTAAATTTTATTATAAACAAAATGAATCAATCATGCAACTACGGTACCATCTACGGCGTAGCTCCGTAGTAGCTCCATAGCTTGCGTAGGCCGTAGCTTTCATTTACGTAAGGCAGTTTCACAAGGTTAACTTTGCTGTATATGACAGTACCATAGCTACATACAATCTCGAACCCGATAGTTTAATTAGTGTGTCGCACAATTTGGTAGCATTTCTCGTGAGTTATCCGGGTGGATTACCTATACCATTTCTATTATCTAGGAGCCAGGTAGTAAAATTTTCATTGCCTGTGTTCTAGATTGAGAATAGGGTAGCCCAACGACATTTAATTTTAAACAATTGTATCGGCTAATATCACTAAAGAGAAAGTGGAAGATAAATATATTTTGCGTCTCTATCAGAATTATATTTTCGTTATAAGACGATTCAGTTAAAATTACATGAAGGCTTGGCACCTAAAAAGTATTTTGTTTCATAATATGCTTAATATAATTAAAATCATTGATTTTCATATATTGTAAGAAAATCAATTATATAATTAAAACTTTGCAAGCAGCCCCAAAACGTTAGATTATCGATACATGAAGTGCAATCTATGTTAATTCTGTAAAGCTGTAGTAGCGCGATGAGGTCGAGTGAGTAATGATCAACATCCCACGCGTGACATACGACGTTTTTCAAGACACTTGCAAGGAATAAATACGAAAATTGTGATAAAAAATATTTATTTGTCAATGGCGCGTTGATTCCGCCAATGAAGATGGCCCTGACGAAAACACCGAACGACCTTAATTTTTCCATGGTCAATTTGTTGATATATACTTAGTACTAGATACAATACAAATTATACTAGACTATATTCAGATCAGAATATACTTTACATATATTTTTAATTGTAATAATAATGTGAATAAGTTTTATAAACTCTATCTCAAAAATCTATGTCTTCTAAAGTTTAAATTCAGTAGATAAAGAACTATTTGGTTTGTTTTTATTTGAAAAGCCAATGAAACAAATTACAATCTCCTTGGTGAAAAGTGCGGAAAAGCTTTTTTATTTTTCGTAATAGACTACATTATGACACTAAAATCGGTGCATTAAAAGGCCTGTTACGAGCAAGTGTGTTGAGAAATATCAATAATAAGTTCAAAAAAATATAATATGAACGAATTACCGGCCACTTTGCACGCCACCGCGGACGGAACCGAACGAGTTTGTTTGTGCGTACATTAAACTGCTTACTTTAACTTGACTAAAACCTGTCAGATTATAATTATTC
Source organism: Plagodis dolabraria (assembly GCA_963854805.1). Classification (NCBI taxonomy): domain Eukaryota; kingdom Metazoa; phylum Arthropoda; class Insecta; order Lepidoptera; family Geometridae; genus Plagodis; species Plagodis dolabraria. The sequence goes on from OY978440.1 coordinate 5,900,094, forward strand.
TTTATCAGAAAACAAGGACGTAAGTTGTAGTTTAGTTATCCATTCCATTTATAAATATGGATCCAAAAAGCTGTAATGGTGATGCTCGATACGATATGAACGCCAACTATGAACGGATTTTGAATTTCCGTACAGCTTGTTGTCCAATAATGGAAAGGAGATGGAAGAATTAGAGCGAGCTCCTTCTTGTAAATTGCTAACAACTGTCTCTATCAGAGTAAATTGGGGCGATTCCATACGACGAACTTAATTAAAACGTGGCTACAATTGGTTGAAGACATGCCAGATACATTATTCAGAATGAGGAATAATTTGAACTTAATAATTTAATCACTGAGTTTAAAACCACAAAGGAGAAATCGCCGTAATATGGGTAGTATGGGTTTTGTTTATTTTACTAGAGATATTCTACGGAACAATCGATGAGCATTGAATATAATCGCATGTAATGACCGCAAACATATATAGATAGTGGTAAAAGGCTATCAGCAAAAAAAAATGTATTGATCAAAATTCGTACTAGAGCTTACCAAGTCGTTTTATTTGTAAAAGTGGGTAATTTGGGTTACTTGGATGGATGGCATTTACAACTCAGCGCTGTCATGCTTTAGATGGCAGATTAAGACCTTGGTCTTCGTGGTTGTCTTAGGATGTCAATAGGTATTACATGGTGATAGGCCATATTGCGAATGCCTGCCTAGCTAGCTACTACCCGTAAGTAGAAAATCTGCTACCAAGCGCCTAACCGTGTGTTCCAGCAGCTGTCTTTAAGGGCCAGTTTTCATTCTAAGTTTAGCTTTTTCCCATTATTGACCATATTATCTCTCACCGTTAGGGGAGATTGTGAACAGAGACCAGCCAAACAGTTATTAAAATTTATATGTAAGTCAGCATTTCGCTCGAAAAATGAATATCAACCCACTGAAATGTTAAATCTTTAATAATAGTATCGATACTGGAAATCAAGTCGTTCTATCTGGAACAATATCAATGTAGCTAAAGATATGACATAAATGTAGAAATATGGAAGGCTACACGTCAAATTGATTTCGGATAGTCACAGACTAATTCCAGTTAACAGATTAACTTCTTATGAACGCAATAACAATTTAGTTATGAATATTAGTTTTACAATCATTATTTAAGTATACAGATACTTAAATAATGATTGTATACAGATATATTATGTTATGATATATTTTGCCATTAAACATATTCAATAACTGAGGATTTCCCGAATTTAATAACGAACTAGTGAACTCTATGGTCATTAGTTCGTTAGCTACTTTTCAATGGGAGTGGGCTGGAGCATTAAAATTTGGACTGCCTTTGAGTCTGCTATGACTTATAGGTGCCTAAATGCTTTTATTGTAGTAGCTGTAGTGTTGTATATAGTTCATAGTATTTTGTTTAATAAAGGCATACAGCCGGTAAAAAAAAAAAAAATATGTAAGACTTGTATGCACTAGCTGGTTATATCGTATTAGTAATGTTAAAATAAATAAATAAATTAGAATACATCTATTCCAAATCTGAGTCAAGCAAGGTTCGCTGCGTTGTATGGGTGATCGTAAGTGACATTACTATTAAGCACTTCCGTGTTGCGGAGGCAACGTTAAGCCGTCGGTCCCAATTGATGTCTTTCGATGGCATTTTACAAATTCCCTTCCGCAATGCTAAGTATATCGCTACCACTCTCAAGTAGAAAATCTGTCACCAAGTACCTAAAGTTATGTTTCAGCAGCTGTCCTTGAGAATCAGTTATTCTTAGGTTACGCTGAACAATATCTTCAACCACTTATCATCCGGTGAGACAGTGGCAATGGCTAGCCTATGAGGTAAAAATAAACTAAAAAACTACATCTTTTACATTGTTTTCCTATTTGTACTGAAGATTTTTATAAAAGTAAACAATATTATGGGCAGAGTTTTAGAAAAAAACTTATAGGATAATGTTCAACAACTTCTTAATATATAAATTTATAAATTATTGGAATACAAAATGTTTTGCCCCGGGCGGGAATTGAACCCGCGTCCTTCCGATTTCGCGCCGGATGCTTTATCTATTAAGCTACCGGGGGTGCGGCTGTGTCGCCCAAATTTCGTACTTCAATCGTATTTCTCAAACCGTCATAGGGGACGGTGCGCGGCCATCAACCAGACTACTAGACTTCATCTGACCGATAGAAGTGTTTTTTCAAACACTTAACTCTCGGAATGATGTCGCTACCCTTCTATATTTCTATATATTATGATTACAAGCACTACCGCGTACTAAGCGAAAATCATAAATTTATAAATTATTGGAATACAAAATGTTTTGCCCCGGGCGGGAATCGAACCCGCGTCCTTCCGATTTCGCGCCGGATGCTTTATTTATTAAGCTACCGGGGGTACGGCTGTGTCGCCGAAATTTCGTACTCCAATCGTATTTCTTAAACCGTCATAGGGGACGGTGCGCGGCCATCTTAATATAGTTTAGGTATAATTATCATAAATATGCAAACACGCGAAACCTATGTGTTTCAGAATAGATGATAAACTGATTAAGTATCATAACTCAGTCATGTGCCTATTTTGCGTAACCTAACTAGAAGCGAAATCAATCTGTAAATTTTGAATATACGGTCATTGGAGTGAGTATCCACCTTAAGTTAAGGAATCCAGTTAACATCGTAGTCCAGTACTTTGTTTTCCACTTTAATTTCACCTCGCGAGTTTCTTATCACGTTTTCTTTCAGAGTTTTCGTTTTCCGGGCACGCACAGTCGCACATTATGGGTGTCAGAGTATAATTTAGTTTCTGAATTATGTCAAGGTTAGTATGCAATGTTATTATTAAGCTATTTTTCCTAGTGATCAATCATAATTAAATATATGCGGTATATAAGGCACTGCTGTATATGTATGTTTAATTTTACGGTCGATGAAAGCCGCGTTAAGAGTGGACATAGCTATGATAAATGTACAAACCATACGATTTAATTTTTAAAAGTAATAGTGAGGTATTTTTGTATTATAAGTCTTATTTGAAAACGTTGCAATCTTTGGTAAGTCCTAGTTACTTAAGAGTAGAATGTGCAACACATCAGAAACAATAAGAAGCGCACCCGTTCGATAACTTGGGTGTAAGGTTTTCAGTAGAATCCCGGTGTCTGGAAAAATATGCAGCTTCGCCCCGTTATTATATAATATATGAGATAAAGCCTTTGAAATTTGTTAATTTATTGCGTGCCTACAGAGAAAAAGTAACGTTATGATCATTATAATCAATAAGCGCGAAGTAGACTTTGAGGTTAAATCTATTGCGACAAGACAATGTCCAGCGACGAGGGTTTTAAGACCTCTTTGCTCACTTCTTTCGAGTAAAAGAGGCGTGATGATAATTTTATTTTTATATTTATACCTCCTCTTTTTTATTAATCTTCTTACCATAAATGAAGCAAGCACCTATACATCAAAAAAGTGAGTTTTCTGTAAAAGTAGTTTTATATCAACATAAATAGTTACGCAGTGTGTTTAACTATTAATAACTTTGACTTTAACTACCACTAATATAATTAGCAAAATGATCAATCGGGACTCAAATCTGACGTCACGCCGAATCCTAAATCTATTCATAAACACAATTATATTTTGATTTTTGTTTGCTTTGTGTTTTATTTGTAATAATTTCGATGTCTGCGATGAATTTTTAATGCTGTGTGTTGTCAAAACTAAAAGAGTTCTCTCTTCCTGTATCCTATAATAATATAAAAAATAACATTTCTCATGGGTTGAAATAATGGGAGTATAAAACTACACCTTCGCTTCCGGAGTACCACTGTCCGTCCTACCTTTATCGGCTGTATCTATAATTAAAATTAGCCAATGTGATAAAGACGGGTACACAAAAGTAGAGAGGAAAAAGAAGAAGAAGAACACCTCTTAGAATAAGAGTGGTACTGCACCTACCGGCGATAACCATCTGCTGCGCCCAGAGTTGCCGTCAACACAGCTCTACGTTTCTCGCTTGCACTACACCACGCAAGGTGGAGTACATCGCGCTCAAAACGAATATGAATTTGAGGGTTCAGCGATTGGAGTCTCGACACAACGTGACCTTCAAATCATTTGTGGTGAGAGTGCCGACTCGCGATCTCCATATATTCATGGAAGCTGAATTTTGGCCAAAGGGTGTCAAGTTCCGGCGTTTCCTCGGTCGGATACGTGACGCCTCGCGCATCGCGTGAGGCGATAAGACGTGATTATTAAATTAAAATTATTGTCATCATATAGACAAATATATATGTTATTTTAAGATATATATTTTATAGGCCTGTGTTATTTATAATGCTAAGCTGCCTGAAATAAATAAATAGTTTATTATTATAATCGTAGGAAGTTGCTTAAAATTTTACGCTATTATTGCTTACAACCACAATAACTTAAAATAATATTTTTTTATATCTATCCTTCTCGTAAAACATAAAATACTCGCCAAAAAGTTGATTCTCCATGGACAGCATAATTATATATATTTACTCGTAACAGTCCTATTTTATGAATTCAATCTGTTGTATATATATCTGAAGGAATTATATTAGGTAGTTACTCTCAGGAATATTGAGATAGGGGTTGTAGATGATCCTGACTTGGCGTCCCAAATCCTGGGGGGCTTAGCCAACGCTCTTGTTGCACTAAGCTGACGGTGCGCGCGCGGTTTTTCGAGTAAGGTTCGTACTCTTCACATATATATATATATGGTATTACAGACTTTATGTTCTGTTTGTGCTGGAAGAGATGAGCGAGCGCATGTACACTTTTAAGGATAGCGGTCACCTGTAAGTCACGCGGACGCAATCTATGTCACGGTCGACATTGCACGGGTGAAGTAAGGGCACAGCCCTGCAGCGGGGTGCGTGCGGTGCGAGGGAGCAAAGACGTGCAGAGGCGAAACGTTACTCCTCCCCGCGCCCCTTCAGCGGTGAGGATGACGTCGCGACTCGTTCCATGCGAACAATTACTTCGAATTGTAAGTTTGCCACAATATTTATTTACAGACTCAATATTTTGAACGTTTTTGGAAACTACTTCATAAAACAGGAATATATAGAATTCATAATAAATTAACACCAAGAGGAAAATATAAAATAATTATGACATATGTCATGTTGGCTTAGCGGTCAGAGCATACCCCGGATCATGAAAGACATGCGTCATATGTCATATTGCCTTTGTGGTACGATGGCTATAGGGGTGGGCGGCGCGGATTCGAATCCCACACATGACTTTAATTATTCCTCTCGTCGTAATTTTGTAATGTTATTGGTACAGAGGGCGTCATTGCAAAAATGAAAATATATATATATATATATATATATATATATATATATATATATCTTTCTAAAAAAAACATTTCGTGCGTCTGGATCGCTAAGGTGTAAATGTAAGAACAGAATTATAAAAACATCAATGAAATCTCACAAGAAAACTCACATACATAAAGTATATTGGTACGGAACCCTTAGTTTTATAGTTTAACTCGTACTATGCTGATTTTATTCAAAACATTTACAACAGGCTCAGAATAATAAAAGCTACAAGGTAATATTTGATGAATTCACTGTTGAGCAGTCGCCTCGCTGAGTTCTCGTCTGTACAGAACATTTTCTGAGAATTTTCCTTACTTCACATTTTGTGAAAGCTACTTGCTTTTTGCATAAGTATATGAATTTTTACGGCGTTTTGTGTTAGCAAGTAGAAATAATAGAAGTTCTTTTTTTATGAGTTTGTGACTTAACAATAACCTATGCCTATAACAGATGCTTCGAACTGCACAGCTCCCGTCACCTTGAGATATATTGTTCGTAAGACTCATGTGCTTGTAAATTTACTGGCTTCGGCTATTTTATATTCTTGTCTGGTAGCTAGCCAGGCAAGCATTTGTAAAATCTTTTTCCACTGTAAATCTCAAAGCGGCCATCAAACCATGGACCTGCTGCATGACAGTCTATAGCTATTACCGTTGTCTCTACAAACTGTAGTGTTAATTTATTTATATTAAAAGGAGGTATATGGCAAGTGAAATGCTTGGCTAGAATTTCTACTTCTTATATCATCCAATGACGTAAGAGAGATGGGGTATATACCTGAAGGTGAGCAGCATCATGCACTGCAATTCTCAAAACGACTGACCATGCGTGGGCATAATGGCAAGCCACTTATGGTGGAGGGTTTTGTTCAAAGGTGGACGTCTCCAAGATTTGTGTTTGTAGGTCACGAAGCAGTGATGGCGTATCGACCTTAAACTACTAATACACTCGCTTCGAGACCCAGGATTCGGACAATCATTTGGTTTTTCTGACTAAAAATTTTCAGTAGCATTTCGTAGTCTAAAACTGTACCGTAGTAGTTTTTATATGTCATGAAATACGAGGTCTCACGCCTGATGGTAATAGTCACGCCTGTTCAATACAGTATCGGTGTCACGAATGACAATTTATGTCTCCGATTAACGAGTGCAGTGCAGTGCCAATTAGAACGAGAACGGTGACACCGATACTGTATTTAGGTTGGAGGTATACTTTGTTTAGGTTTGGAGGGCATTGTGGTAAGTGTACTACAATGACCTCCAAACCTAAACGCAGAAGTGCTTGTACACTACTGTTTAAAGCAAAGTATCGAACATTGCGGTAGTATCCACCAAGACAGACTCATGCTGAAGAGACCTAGGAATTACATAAAATAGCAGTGACAGGTTAAAGATCAGTAAGACAAATAATAAAATAATTTTGAAGCAGTGATGGCTCAGTGGCATTGGCTATTGACTGCCGCGCAGCAGGTCCATGATTCGAAACGCGCCGCGAGCTTGAGCTTCACCGCAAGGTGGAAGGGCTTTTTGCGAATGCCGCCTGGCTACCGACCACCCTCAAGTAGAAAATCTGTCACCAAGCTGTGATGTTGGTGGTTCGAGGGGTTTGGATGCGCGTACGATAAGTGAAACGTCCGAATAGTTGAATATGTTCTTTAATACTGCAGGCACACATCGCATACACTCAATACTTAAAAGCTATTATACTATACCTACTTACTTAGCTTACATCTACACACTACAAAGCAATTAACGGTGTGTTCCGGCAGCAGTCCTTGAGAGCCAGTGTAATTACAGCACATGAGACTTAACAACTATGTCTCTAGGTGACGGGCGCAGTGCAATTCGTCACTTGAACGACGAACTGCATCTGTTATAGGCAGAGGTAACCGCTTAACATCAGGTGGGCCTCGAGCTAGTTCCGTCACAATAACATAAAAAAGTCCTTGTTAGGTAATTGTCTGTGGTTTTATGAAAAAGTTCACAAACATATAACAACTCTAACAGAAAGAAAATTCATGTTGCACGAGGTAAAAATTTACGGCCTACGTAATTTAACGAAATTTTTAAATAATTTCATAGTATAGTTCGTATCACATTGTTAAAAGACGTTTAAAATAATGACCCCAAGTTCCTTGACCGTTCTTCTCGCAGTGGCTCTATACATTTTTTTTGCTGAATATGGCAGTATAATGTAGAATATTTATATATTAATATTGTTACTTAACTTCTTATGATCATCGTAGACGTCTAAATTTAATAAATATTTTTGACATTGACTTTGACCTACAACCTGGTAGATATCAATAACCTCAACCCCTCTTACATAGGACAAAACATATTTCTGCAGATACGTGGGTACTAAGAAATCTCTACCTTCTTCTTGAGCACGATGGTATGTACGAGTACTATAAAAAATATGTATTTAATAACCTCGCAGATCAAACTACGGTGTAAGTTAAATCTAGTTTTGTAAGGGAAAAGTGCACAGTGGAAATGTTGATATTGTATTTTACGAGCAGACCATTTTTTAAGATCAGTCAAGGGCTAAAACAACAAAAGCTAAATATCTTCCCTTGAACAGATGTTTTTCAAAATAAATTTAGATTGCAGCAGTACATAATGAAATTGTAATCTTGATAATATTTTCTAGAGCCAAATAAAACGCGTTTCCTCATATATTCTTGATAGAATTAAATCGCAATGTTGACTCTAAATTACGCTTGTAACGTAAATATATTAATTATTCAATTATCTATGTGTATAAAAATATAACAATAAAATTGCAAAACCTTACCACAAGGCATAAGTTAAGTTACATTTTCGATTTATGTCACTAACTTTGTGTTAATAAACTTTCTTTCGTTTTACACAATTGAATCACGATTTCGCCATGGCTGCCTCTCTTTCAGCCCTATGCAGTCCAATAGTGACAGAATTTCCGCATTTGAAAGCATCTAAAGTATTATATCTTTCAAAAATAAACCTAATCCAATATTTTGACTATACGCCGTTAGACAATAAGCCCTTGAATTCATCCATTGCTCAGTTTGGTCGCGTATCATCAATTAACGTACCAATCACAGCCAGCATCACAGTGCGGTACTATATAACTACTCAACTCAGCTGGGTCATACCACTTAGGTGATTTAATTACAAGGTGAAGGTGAAGGTTCACTCAGGAAACTACTTGGGTTGAATATACCGTTTAGCACACTATATATACATCCGTACGTGAGACCGCGGAAGAACGTGTACATCAGTTTGTGCAAATAGGGCTTGAATGTTAAGATGTAGTCAAATTTGGCATATGTACACGAACTTGTGAATAATTTCTAGGTTAGTCGTGGTTCATTTTCTGCAATTCAAATTTGCTTTGTATTTTGAGTTTAGAGTTGAAAAATGTAAATTGTCTATTTCTGTATTTTCTCTCACTTCCAGGTTGGATAGATATCTATGCACACCCTCTTAGAAGGGTCCTCCATTGTAACCTCTTTGAATTTCCTTGTTTTTATTGATGTCTGTTAGAAATGTGTTTTATTATATGAGTATATAGTATAATTTTGATACATTTTGCATAGTTTTCATTTAGTAGCGACTTGAACACATAGTTATAAGTATTTAACGGGATACAATCGCGATAAAAACATGTACCAACATTATTTACCTCGACGTTTCGGCCAAGTTGCATTGGTCGTGGTCACGAGCGGAGAAGTTGAAAAACTGTCGCCAAGCACCTAACGGTGTGTTCTGGCAGCTGTCCTTGAAAGCCAGTAATTCTAGGTTAACCTGAACAACCATCAGGTGAGATAGTGGTCAAAGGCTGACCTATCAGGCATAAAAAAAAACTCAGTCCGCTTTCCTCATACCATATGCTGAGTCACTGACTTAGCATTATTATTAATATAAATTACAAAAAAGTTTGACCACCTTATAATATAGTTTATTACAATTAAAACTTAAGAACTTTTTTGAAAATAATCCTTTCTCCACATTTAAAGAATATATGTCAATGCAGCTTTTACAATCTTAGTTGTTAGGACAGCGCAAACGCGATAACTGCAAATTATATTTAACTGACTTGAATGTAGTTAAATAAAGGTAAAAATATAATGATTATTAAATTTTAATCAAATATTTATATAGACATAATTAGTTTTTTTTTTAACCGGCGCTAATCCTTTATTAAACAAAATACTACGAACTATATACAACACTACAGCTATTACAATAAAAGCATTTAGACAACCTATAAGTCATAGCAGACTCATAGAACTTCTAAATGCTCCAGCCCACTCCCAGTTGGCAGCGTACCCAGCATGCTGGCAGCATTGCCCCGTTGAATTGCAATGCTTATTCGTTGAGCCAAATATTTTATGTGCCAGCATTTTGATCACGCGTATTATTATTATTATTAGCATCAATTAGAATTGAATATATTTTAGGAGTTTACTGTAAAAAAATTACAAAAGAGCTAGTAAAATGTATTTATGACTAAATAGGAACCCGGCTGGGACTCACGTAATATTTACCGGATAGATTCCGACCAGTTTCGGGCTATATTGTAGATATAACATTATTCTCCAATCTGAAATTCTTCTGTATGGTCATTTGTTATATTTTCAGATAAACAAAAATAAAAATAATTATAATCTAATCAATTCATTCTAAACCTTGACACGGTTTAATATCCGTTAAAAATCACCTAAGTATAATTATTATGGTGAATTTTTTGAGCTAAATAATCACATATCATACCCCTTCTTGAAAAATAATTTACTTGAATCAATTTCTAATCCGTATCATAACTTCTTCTAAATGTAATTCTTTTCGGTAGGCTAGATACGTGAAATTCTGACGAGAAGGCAGACAGAACGGTATTAAAAATGTTCCTCTTTGCCCTTGTCGACTTGATCTTTGAAGTGACTTATAACTCAATTTTTATAATAGTTCTTACCATCTACACATAAAAGGATATATTTATGGCTTAATTCGTCATACAAAAATCATAAAATCTCCATATTTGTAGCTATTTTTAACGAGTGCAATCAGTTTTCAATATTACTTACTTCTAACCTTCAATGTAAAACACAGTGGCGCACTTATTTGAATGAAATGCAACGAACACAACATGCAGCATGCGAGACTGGTAAACAGTAACTAATCGAGCAAGGAAAACAGTGCTATGGAAATGTCTGGTTTGGCGCAAAGCCAGAGAGATAAATGCCACCCCTGGCAAACCCAAGGGTAGAAAAACATGTTCATTCATATCTAAAATGAATGGATGGTTTTATGGGGGGCGCGCCAATAGTAACCATTAAGTTTTTGTTGTGACCGATTGCTTGGCATCTTATTTTGTTATGATATCTGTTTACATAATTTAATTTTATGTATGGGTGACTTGATTATTTTCTGCCTCGTTGATGTGTTGACCGATTTTGAGTCTCGAGGTACTAGACTCAATCCCTGGACTGGACAAGCTATAGAGTTCTTCTGACAAAAGATTCAATTAAGTAGCAGACCGTAATCAGGAACTGTGCCCAGTTCTGTTTCGGCAATTGGACCAAAACTTGTCTAGCTAGGATGGTACTCCTCATATCATATTATATTCATATTCATATTCATTTATTGGTAATAATTGATTACAAGTCAAATATTTGCGTTACATAAACATATTATAGGTAAGTATATTAAATAAGTATAAAAAAAATCATTAATACATTTAACCATTATCTGCTCACATTTATAAATGCGAAACTCATATAACTTGTCAAAATAAAATTAAAAATACAAATGTAAATTACAATGTCAAAAATTAAAATCAAATTCATAGAAATAGGTTAAAATTAAATCCTCATCATCATAACAATAAATTATGAAATTGGTAAAAATATGTCAACATAGTACAATTTAAATTATTATAAAGAGTATGAAAAATGCGAGTAATAGAGGTCAAAATTAGAAAAAAGATTAAATAAAAATGTCAAAATAAAATAAGTAGAAATTGTTAAAATAAGGTTCTCATCATCATAACAATAATTTGAAATATGTCAACATACGACATTTAAAATAATTATTACAATACAAATTCGTCAAATGAATAAAAAGACTTCTCGACAAGCCAATCTTTTATTCGACATTTAAAGATGTGCGTTGAAGGGGCATTGCGAATGTTATATATCTTCATATGGGAGTCGTGAGAGTCGCAGTAAATACTAGAATGTGGGCAGCAGCTTCTCTAATCAACTGCTATCCAAGATTGCGATCCATAAGACGCCTGCCAAGCGTGGGGATTATTGCAGTAAATACATATTTACTGCAATAATTTTATTTTTTGTTTTACATTGGACTTGTCATTTAAGTAATGAATAATACAATTTGTTTGTTTGATTTGCCTATTAATGTCAAGGGAGAAAATATGCGCTGTATAATCATAAACTCTTACCTTGTAGTAAAAAAAGCGATGAATAGGTATAATCTAAAATAAGCAAATTTTTATATAATTGATTGTGGCGATACAATCGCGGGATCCTGATGCTAAGCGGACTAAAGTTTGTTTATAACAGACGCATTTCGTCACATTTGACGAATTGCACAACGCCCGCCACACTGAGGCATACAGTTGTTTTTTTTATTGCTGATAGGTAAGCCTTTGACCACAATCTCACCTGATGGTAAGTGATGATGTGGTCGAAGGTGTTAACAGGCTTAACCTAGAATTACTGGCTCTCAAGGACAGGCGTTAGGTGCTTGGCGACAGATTTTCCACTTGGTCGCTAGCCAGGCGTTGTTAAGTCCCATGTGCCTTTAATTTTTCTGGCTCTCAAGGACTGTTGCCGGAACATACTGTTAACTGCGTGGTGACAAATTTTCTATTTTAGAGTGGTAGGTAGCCCAGCGAGTATTCGCCAAAGCCCCTTTCACCATGCGGTGAAGCTAAAGCCAGCTGTAGGGATCCAACCAAGGACCTGCGGTTATACACCAGAAGGTGGGCAGCAGTGTTTTCTGAAGGTGGTGATAAACGGCGCGGGCTAGCGCGAGCCGAGCCTCCACGGACGACGGATCGCCGTCCGTGTATGCTCGGCTCGTCTTAGCCCGGACACGAGCCTGTGGTGATAAACGACGCGTGATAGCGCAGACCGCGCCATCCAACCGCGCCGCCCGCGGATGTGGTTTTTGTGACCTGTATTTTTATGATTTCACATAAACGGTTCCTTTTCATAGAGTCCATAATCATTTAATTCACGTATATGTGTTTCAAATAGAAAATTAAACTCCAAATGGGCACCATGGCTCTGCACCGCCTAGAGGCTCGGCTCGTCAGAGGCGATATATAGCGCGTGCTAGCGCGAGCCGCGCCGCAGGCCGCGCGCGCTCCTTTGGTCCGTGTCAAAAAACCGACTCACGGTGGATCGCGCGGACGGGGCGGGCGGACTGCGGACGCGCGCCGCGAGCCGCGCCGGGGTGCTAGACGGCGCGTGATATGGCGGACGACGCGGCGTCCGTCGTCCGGCTCGCGCTAGCCCGCGCCGCGCCGTCTATCACCAGCTTTAGGAATTGATATCTCACACTGCGATTAGATGCTATACAGATATTACAAGTTAATTCGTTATTAATTGGAATAACACTTAAATTTACAAATCCAATTACTACTGTAACATGTTTTTTTTTTCTTAAATAAACACTAATAATACTGTCGATGTGTTTTACATAAAAATTCAATAAAAAAATCTTGTATCAGCTTTTTGATCGGTATTTGGTCTACGGAAATGATTTGACATACAACGTATCCTTTGATAAAAATTCCGGTGTATTTCGGTTTTTTTTGTGGCCAAGTATACTTTTATTTACATACGTTAGGCGTTTTTCAGTTCTATATCAAATAGAACGCAGTAATACAAATATATGTTTTAAAAAAAAACAAGGCCTAGATAAAAATATTTTCTTTGTAGCGATAACCAATAAACTGTTGTCAATGTGGTCGTTACAGCATGGTGGCAGGCTAGCTACATCCACAAACAGCTACCTACCACCCTCAAGTATAAAATCTGTCGCCAAGCACCTAGCGGTCCTGCAGCTGTTCTTGAGAGCTTCTAATTCTAGGCTAGCCTGAACAACATCTTCGACCACATCATCACATACATAGTCTTTTACCTTTTTAACCAACTTACAAAAAAGGAGGAGGTTCTCAATTCGTCTGTATTTTTTTTTTTTTTTTTTTTTTATGTTTGTTACTTCAGATCTCTTGACTGGGTGAACCGATTTTGAAAATTCTTTTTTTGTTTGAAATCTGATGCTTGTCGTTTGGTCCCATTTTAAATTTCATCAAAATCGGTCAAGCCGTTTTTGAGTTACACTAAAAAGATTGAAAAAAATATTTTAACAAAAAATGGAACCGACTTCAACCCCCAAAAGTGTGAAATAACTTGTCGAAGTCGGTACCATGCCCACAATATTGTGATAATAGGTACTTTTGAACCATCATGGTACCGACTTCAACAAGTTATTTCACACTTTTGGGTGTTGAAGTCGGTTCCATTTTTTGTTAAATATTTTTTTCTTTATTAGATAGTGGTCAAATGCTAGCCTGGTATATAGAACTAACTAAAACTGAAAACGCCAACGTATTACGTTTTGAATCTGAGATCAACGGCACCAAATATTTTTAAAGGCTGTTGGAATGCAAAATCCTAGAAGAACAAGTCCTCACTCGCGTTTCCAGTTTCTATTTCAAAGGGTATATTCTCTTTTTCTACGGTAATGTGATTTGTAGCGTTGTTAATCTCGTTAACTTGAGCACTTGTCTTGCCTCTATTCATGGAAAATATATACATGTAAAGTTGTAAACCGAGTATTTAAATGTAAATATCACTGTGTATATTTAGTTTAAGATAAACTTACATACAGGTTTCGATGTACTATCTTGGACATATATATTTATAATATATTTAATTGGATAATTTCATGGTCCGGCGGTATGCCATTATTAATTAAACAAAATACTATGAACTATATACAACACTACAGCTACTACAATAAAAGCATTTAGACAACTTATAAGTCATAGCAGACTCATAGGCAATCTAAATGCTCCAGCCCACTCCCAGTTGGCAGCGTGCCCAGCATGCTGGCAGCATTGCCCCGTTAAATTGCAATGCTTATTCGTTGAGCCAAATATGTGCCAGCATTTTGATCACGAGTCGCATCGACCAAGCGATATATTATAATATTATTATATATATTGGATAATTCTGAGTAAAATTAAAATATTTAAATAAAAAACTTGAAATTACTACAAACTAATCCAATACTCCGCTACCATTAGGCAGTGTTCCCAAAATGCTGGCCGCATTGCCACGTTGTATGGCAATGCTTATCCTCTGTCCAAAGTATATATAGAAATATCTATTGTTACACTTTATACAGTAATATTTAATTTATTAACTTTTTATTTACACAATTGTATATAATTGATTGGATATAATATATATTTATATTATATATATTTGGATGTATTTTTAACCAACTTCCGAAAAAGCAGGTTCAAAATTAGACTATAGTTATGTTTTTATATGTATTTTAACTCAGGACTTCCCTACCGACGGATTTTCAAAATTATTTTTTTATTCAAAGGGACCTCCAAGGTAGTCCCATACAAAATTCATCAAAATCGATTGAGTCGTTTATAAGTTATAGTCTACTAGCGACCCGCCCCGGCTTAGCACGGGTGCAATTCTGATACTAAAGTAAATATAGTACATCATGTCTTAATACACATCGTTTACATCTTTTATATCAAGAAAACATGTTTGTATGTCTTAACATACAAACATGTTTTCTTTAGAGTTTATTCTTCATAGAGCGACATATAAGTGGCTATTTGAAAAACACTCAACGCTCAAATTTAATGCTGATATTGATATTATTATATGCACAATGTATTGATGATACTTAATTGGATAATGGCTTCGGTCTCGGGCCCATACGAGACTGTTAACCCGGCCCCAGGAGGGATAGAGTGACCTTCTCTATCCTTCACTGGGGTAACTCTTGTCCGGCGCGTCCACGTCGCGGGGCTGGACACAGCTCTCTTCAGTAGGCCGGAGGGAGACGATGACCAAGTTCGGATAGGGACCCAGCTCTATGGGGTATAGCATAGAACCCTTGCCCAGGGTTACGGGTGAAGACCTCAACGGTGGGATGGGCGGAGACAGCAGGTGTCGGAACGGCCAGACCAGCGGAGGAGGCGAACCACAGGGGTGTAGTGCCTGGAACCTGATGGAGGGCAGCGGTAGCCATCAGTACCTATGTGAAGCGCAAAGAGGTGGATTCTGAACCGGTTCACGGTGGATTTCTGCAGCCACTGAGGTTGTAGTACCGCGATGTAGAAAGCAAGGGGAAACTACTACATTATTATCCCATGAGAGCTGTATGATGGACACAGAGAGACACAGAGCAAGTTTGCCTGGCGATCCGCGTAGCGACCGGCGCCCTGAGCTTTCCGGGGCTGGGGGTGTGAAATTGGTTACCGGCCATGGTGATGTAGGCAACCAGGCTTCCCATGGAAAATATACTACTGGAAGAAGCTTAAGGTTAAGAAAATGTCATCTTTTCGGTACATGGAATGTTCGAGGTCTACTCGACAAATCTAAGCTTCCTATGTTAGAAAAGGAGCTGGAGCGATGCAATATGACTTTCACAGGGCTTAGCGAAACACACTGGAAAGGAAGCGGGCATTTCAACTGTGAAAAACATACAATCTATTTTTCCGGAAATGATAAAAGTAGTTTTTCTGGGGTGGCAATCGCAATTCCGAAACTTTGGAATAGCTCCGTACTTGGTTATAACCCGATCAGTGACAGAATTATTTCGATTAAACTCAGCGCATCACCGACCCCACTGAATATTTTGCAGGTATATGCCCCTACAAGTTCTTCCTCTGTTGAGCAAATAGAAGAATTCTACAAACAACTCGAATCTTCAATAGCTAGAATCCCCAAAAGAGAGATTTTGCTCATCATAGGAGACTTCAATGCAAAAGTGGGCGATACAACGATGGATGATGGAATTCGAGACATTGTGGGCAAATATGGTCTTGGTGTTAGGAATCCCAGAGGAGAACGGCTTATAGAATTTGCAGCCAACAACAACTTGACCATCATGAATACTGCATTCAAACATCATCCAAGGCGCTTATATACCTGGACATCCCCTGGAGACAATTGTCGTAACCAGATCGACTATATACTTGTTAGATCGAGATGGAGAAGTTCTATTACTAACGCGCACACTTTGCCTGGTGCAGATTGTGGATCTGATCATGAACTGCTTATTGGCAAATTGAGATTAAAACTACAAAGAGTAAGGACCACGAAGCCACAAAACCGAATGCAAGTAATTGATCAGAGCTCTTTTACAACGTCTATTGAAAGTAAACATTCCATCTGGCGGTCAGATATCAGGAACAAAGATAGTAACATCTTGTGGATATCTGCTAAGAAACATGTAAAGGATGCAGTTATAGAATCACAACCAAGGAAAATATCCGCTAAACGACAGCATTGGATGACAGCAAACACTTGGCAGTTAGTGGAAGAACGTAGGAAGCTAAAAGCTAAAGGGGTGAGTGTTGCTGAACTAAATTCAAAAACATCAGTGATACAAGCTGCTTGTAGACGTGACCGTAATAATGCATAGGCAAAGATATGTGAGGAACTAGAACGACACTCGGACAAGTTACAGACGAAAGATCTTCATGATAAAGTTCGACTCATAACACGCCAGTTCAAACCAAAGACATGGGCAATAGAGAATGCCGCAGGCACAACCATCACTGAGATTGAAGACATAGTGAGTGTTTGGAAGGACTATTGCAAATCTCTCTTCGCGAAAAACAGCAGACAACCTATGTACCTCAAATGAAATCAGTGAGCGAGAACCTGGTATAATGCGTGATGAAGTTCGAGCGGCAATACATCACCTAAAGAGCAATAAAGCCTTTGGTGTTGATGAGATTCCAATAGAAGTGTTTAAGGCTATGGGAGAAGCAGGTGTGGACTTTTTATTTACCATATGTTGCAAAACTTGGGAAACTGGCCTATGGCCTGAAGACTGGTCCCGTTCTATATTTATACCCTTGCACAAGAAAGGATCCACCAAAAAATGTAATAACTACCGGCTCATCTCTCTTACATCTCATGCAAGCAAAGTGATGCTCCATATCCTTAACACACGGCTACAGGCGTATCTTTCAAACCAAATTTCTCCAGAACAAGCTGAGTTCGTGAAGGGAAGAGGCACGCGGGAGCAAATACTTATATTACGGCAGATCATAGAGAAATCGAGGGAGTTCAACACACCACTCTTCATATGTTTCGTCGACTTCCGGAAGGCGTTCGATACAGTCATATGGGAGTGCCTATGGAAAGTTCTGCTGGATATGGGAGTTCCGCGGCATCTCATCTATCTTTTAAGGAGATTATACGAGGACGGGTCTGCTGCAGTGAAAGTGGACGACGTCCTCTCAGATACCTTTAAGACTGAGTCCGGCGTTCGACAGGGGTGTATATTATCGCCATTGCTCTTTAACACTTATACTGAGTATATCATGAGAATCGTTCTGGAAGGATGGGATAAAGGTGTTTCAGTTGGAGGGCGAGTGATTAATAACTTACGATACGCTGATGATACTACCCTTCTAGCAAAAACAAAAGAAGATTTAGAACAGCTGCTGTCTCGACTTGAATCCACCAGTGTAAACTTCGGTCTTACTCTCAACAGAGAAATGACGAAGATCATGATAGTAGACCGGGCTGAACACAACACGCAAGGAGTTCCGTTTATAGCAAACTGTGAAGTAGTGCAGAGCTATATTTACCTCGGATCTACTATATCCAATCTCGGCGGATGTGAGGACGAGATCAAGCGCCGATGTGCTATCACACGATCAGCGGTAGAGCGATTAGGGAAGATTTGGAAAGACAGACGCATAACCAAAAATACAAAGGTTCGACTAATGAGATGTCTGGTATTCCCAATCTTTCTGTACGGGGCTGAAATATGGTCGCTCAAATTGCAAGATCGCCGGAAAATCGATGCCTTGGAGATGTGGTGTTGGAGACGACTGTTGAAAATCCCCTGGACAGCGTTTCGGACTAATGTTTCCATCCTCAAAGAACTTCGTATACAAAATAGGCTTTCGTCGACTGTTCAGCTACGAATTCTGAAGTTCTTTGGGCACATCTCAAGAAAGGAGGATTCCATGGAGAGACTTGTCGTACAAGGCCGGGTGGAAGGCAGTAGACCACGAGGTCGATCCCCCACACGTTGGATTGACCTTGTCACCAGTACTACTAAAGCTACCGCAGTACAATGTGCTCGCAACGCAAATAGCCGCCTCCAATGGAGGAACATCGCTAGGCGTGCGGCTGCCTTGGAAGTGAGCGGCGTCGACGAGATGCAACCCTGTCCATCGACAGCCACGACCACTCTGCCAAGAGTGTCCGACAAAGAAGAAGAAGAATTGGATAATGATCAATGCTGTATTGCTTAAAATCGCTTCATTAGATTTTTTTTTTTTATTGCTGATAGGTAAGCCTTTGACCACAATCTCACGTGATGGTAAGTGATGATGTGGTCGAAGGTGTTAACAGGCTTAACCTAGAATTACTGGCTCTCAAGGACAGCTGCCGGAACACACCGTTAGGTGCTTGGCGACAGATTTTCAACTTGAGGGTGGTCGCTAGCCAGGCACTAGGTATGGGTAAAGTCATTTTTGCGAATGCCCATTCGCAAAAATGCCCTTCCACCATGGAAGCCAAAAAAGTAATGGATAATAAATTGTTATTGTGGGTCATTCCTAAAAGATAGACAAATACCACAGCGGACTTTTTTTTTTAACTTTCTGAGGTATACAATATTTTTTTGATCTATCTCGTAGGGCTTAGCCAGAGTATGCAATGTAAGCCCAAAAATATGATTAATAAAATATGTTTAATTACGACTTCACATTAGAAACCTCTAAAGTTATTAGTGTTTTTCTACTAAATTACGCATATATTATACTCGTATATATAAATATTACCTGGAATTGAAAAAAACGTATTAAAATCCGTTGCGTAGTTTTAAAGATTTAAGCATACATAGGGACAAACAGCGGGAAGATACTTTGTTTTATATTATGAAGAGATTACCTTAAAAAAATATTCGCATACCTGGATGATGGTATTTGCTGTTGTTGGCGATGAACACTATTTTATGCGAGTAAATGAACTTGTGAGCAGTCTTTATCACTAAAAGGATTAAACAAATATTTGCGTAAAAAGGACCCGACTTCCAACAATGAAAATTTGAAATAACTCGTGGAATTATAATACTGTTAAGTTTGCAATAACATCTGCTAGGCGAATTGCATTACAAAATTACAAATTTACGAAAATTATAGTCATGTGCGGGATAATATAATATAATTTTTTCTCTCGTAAATTTGTAATATAACTTGTGGAAGTTGGACCCTTCTAATTTTGTGTGGTCGGTTTCGGCATGGTACCGACTTCCACAAGTTATTTCATACTTTCAGTAAAAGTCGTGTCCGTTTTATTAAACTATTCATAAGACCCACATTAGCAATTAATATTTTTCTGTGCTTTATTTCAAACAGAATATTATTTAAGTAAAACATTATTAATTCAGATTTTTTTTTATGCCTGATAGGTTAGCCTTTGACTGAGCACTCAGTAGTAATGTCACCAGCGGTCACCCATCCAACTCATGACCGCGACGGACGTTGCTTAGCTTTGCTGATCGGTTGAGAATGGCTAAGCAAACTTCGCTATGAGCGCTTCGATGAAGATAATTTAATTGACTTAATAGGAAGGTATATTATTGTTAATAACAGTATTAAATAGTTACTGTGCAACTATAACACACCCAAAATTATACACGTTTCAGATAAATTTAACATTTCCCATCCCTAGTACCATTGGTTGTCATTCAATCAGTCAATTGTGGATATTCGAGATTATAAACGAACGCCAATAGGGCCTATGTGAATCTGTCGGTGTTAATTAAATCTGTCCTAGTTGCGGATTCCACTCGTATTTGTGTTGAAGCTTGGGCTAAATCAAGTCTATTCTCGAACCTAACGATCTGGGTTTGCATACCAAACACTGATTGTTAATATAGGTGATGTCCATGATGAACAGCTTAAACGGATTCAGAAGCTTGCGTACAATTGAATCATTGTTGCGTTTGGCCTTCGTTTTATAATCAATTTTTTTTAAAATATAGAGTAATAAATACCCCTGCTGTATATAAAACAGCTGGGGTATTTATTACCCTATTTTTTTTTATTGCTGACAGGTAAGCCTTTAACCACAATCTTACCTGATGGTAAGTGATGATGTGGTCAAAGGTGTTAACAGACTTAACCTAGAAGTACTGGCTCTCAAGGCCAACTGCCGGTACACGCCGTTTGGTGCTTGGTGACAGATTTTCTACTTAAGGGTGGTCGCTAGCCAGACGGGCATTCACAAAATGCCCTACCACCATGTGGTGAAGCTCAAGCCCGCGGCGGGATTTGAACCATGGACCTGCTGCGCTGCAGTCCATAGCCAAAGCCACTGAGCTATCACTGCTTCAAAAAAACTGGGCAAAATGGTCCCCAAAAGCCCACCTCCTGTCCAGGATGAGACCCAGATACTTCATCTGGGTCCCAACCTGGACCAGAACCCCCTCCAGTGTAATCCGCATTCTTGGAGGGTGTCCGCATCGAGGCCCATTGAACAAAAGGGCCTCGGATGTAGTGTCACATTCGATCTATCAAGACGTATCCAATGATATATGAATACATTAATGTCGGTTGAGCAGTGTAAAAGTTATGCTGGAATAGAGAAACTCACAAACATACATGCACCCTGAAAACATAACAATCCTTTTATGGGCAGTCGTATAATTAAGCAACACTGTCAAAATAAAAGCTTGCAACTGGAATGAAAATTCGAAGTGAAATCATCAATACAATATGTCAGTACCTTTTGCATTTGCGTAGCAATATAGTCCAGAGCATTCGTCAATTAACAAACTAGACCGAGTGTATGAATGCAATTTTATTTTTGGAATTTTAATTAAAACGAAGTGTAAACACAATACACAGCTATGTATCTGCATATCAATTTCTGTTAAATAACTGTTTCGAGGTATGCTCGTACCTACTTTTATAGTTACTTGGAAACGTTATTCCAAAATGAATTTATATCTTTCATACGTGTAACGAATAATAATAAGCGACAACCAGGGACTTCGCTTGAATGTTAAATTATTCTCTCTTCATAATACTAACGAAATCTTGTCGTTAGTATTTGTGTTGTATGGTATTCACGAACTAAACTTGCATATTAATATTTTTACTTCATTTTTAGATTGGTCTGCCATCAACTCTCTTTGGTAACCCTCGGGGACATTAAACCTGTAAAATTACATTATATACATAAGGAATTATTAAACCTAGAGTACAATGGGCGGACTTGTCGCTTGAAGCGATCTCGTCAAGTTTTATATGGAAAATAGAAAAATAAAAGGAATACGACAGGCCGGTAGTGGCATATGTAACGTAGTTGATACATATGTTGCTAAAAATATTTTATGTACTGAACTAGTTAACGTAAAATAATACAAAATGATTAATCAGTACTTCAGTACTAATATTATAAATGCGAAAGTAACTCTGTCTGTCTGTTACGCTTTCACGCCAAAACTACTGGACCGATTTGAATGAAATTTGGTATGGAGATAGTTTAAGACCCGGGAAAAAACATAGGATAGTTTTTATCCGACTGCGTAAAAAGAGGTTAATGTTTTCGCGCGATAACCGACATATGCGCGGGCGGAGCCGCGCCCGGTAAGCTAGTGTTTAATATATAAAAATGATAAAATATAACAATATATTTTAACTGTAAGTATGTATGTAATGTAAAAAATAAATGTTATCCTTTAGCTAATAATTAAGTGAATTGAACGTGATTCTGCACATAAACGAGGCACATTTAATGTTAAGCAGTAACTTCTGCCTAAACCGATGCATTTCTTCCCACGAATCTCCCTGAGAAATACAGCTTAAGTCTCAGGTGTAATTTCATGATTACTCAGTAGTTTTCAAGGACTGCTGCCAGAACACACTGTTACGTGCTCAGCTGCTTATTTTCTACTTGAGGGTAGCCACCCAGGTGAGCTGGTGCCGGTGGAGGGGATTGAGCCATGGAATGGCGGCACAGCAGTCCGTTGCTATTACCACTCGGCTATCAGTGCTTCAGATGATTTTTTTAATTACGTGGTATATTAGGTTAAAGAAAATCTCTCTTTTTTTATGAGTTTCTCCTAACCCTGCACCAACTAACAAAATCACAATTTTTCTGTTCTTCTTCTTTCTATCCGATATATGTCTCTTCTTTCTTTCAGTTCGTTAACTGTTTATTCCTGAAGAAGGACAAGTAACCTTTTAATTAAATGTTTTAGATTTTTGCAGTTTACAACGCTGAAAGTTCACAAAAAGCTGAGTGTCGATAGACATAATTACTCAAATACTATAATTTAGAAATTAATGCATGTTTGGTCTTCGCGGCAAGCTGTTGCATTTATAACATTAAAACATATTAAGAAAATTTTAATAAACAAATAATTATTCCTATAACAGTGAAAAAAAACACTCCAACCTCCGTCTTGTATCATCCCGAACATTGTGGTCCTTTAAGCCGGATTAGAACCAGAAACCCATGGATCTACAGTCCACCTTTATCATTCCGAACATTTGCTATACCGCAAAAATGTTTTATTATAAAATCTAACGTGGTTTTCACTCATTTTAGTAAAGAATACGGGATAACTCACGTGAATCAGTCAGATAGCTCCGTCTATAGTTTCAACCACATTCGGTGGTCTTTTTCAAGGAGAGCTCGGGACGCCCGCGTCTTTGGTGACGTCTCGCTTAGCACTCGAAATAGACCACCGGATGTGGTTGAAACTATAGTCGGAGCTATCTGACTGATTCACGTGAGTTATCCCGTATTATTTACCGTATTATTGCGCAAAAATGTTATTACATAATAATGTTTTAAATAACCGGCACACGGGAACTTTCAACAAAAATGTTATAATATATACATAAACATCAAATTTAGCAACATTAGCACACAATCTTAGGTATTAAAACATATAATTAAAACCAGCTTACGCTCGTCGGCTTCGCCCTAAGGATCCCAAATCAATGCCATACTAACATTTCTTTTGATTGTCATGTTAGCTCAATGGGTCAGATCATATCCCTGCTAAAGGGACTTAAATATTTCCTCTCGTAAATTTGTAATTTTGTAATTTCTGTTGAGATATATGAAAACGATTACAATAATAATTAATACAACACTATATTATGGGTTGGTACGGTAACCATACGATGTGTGAGTCGCATTTGGTAATTTTTAATGCCTTTCTTACAAAACTTGTCTGCTTAACTGGCGCAATATAAAAACAATCTCTCAATCATTCGGATTGATGTGAAAACATTTTGCCGCCTCCAACGACCACTTTAAAATCACAAAGCGTGTAAAAACTCAAACGTGCACGTTTCTAAATCGTATTTCTTTAGTATTAAGGTATTAAATTCCATAGCAAAACACGGTTTGCTGAGTTGAAAAGCTTACCATAAGTGAGCCACGTTGGTTTTCAAAAGAAACGGCGCAACAAGTCGCTTGTTTATTGTTCCGCGACTAAGGGCTTTAGCGAGTTTTTTTTCATAAATGCCAAGTTAATTAAGAGTTGAAATACTCGGTTAGTATTATATCAAGGTGAATAAGGAGTTTTTAGTTTTTTTCACCTAAATTTGTTACAAATTAAGCGACGTGGTTGTTTTTAATATCGGTTTCAATAGAATTATTAACTTGTAAATTTTGCATATTAAGTCGATTGTGTCTTTATAACCTTCCAATATTGTTTTTAAATAATGACGTCTGATATCGATTAATGTGCGATGATTTAAAATTTTAAGAATCAACACAAACTATAAAAAATATCGGCCAAGTGCGAGTCGGACTCGCGCACGAAGGGTTCCGTACCATTAGCTATACAACATTAGACTTCATACCTTAACATTTTTTGGTTTTAACGTGCGCAAGTCCGACTCGCACTTGGCCAACTTTTTGTATACGTTGTTATAGCGGCAAAATAAATACATCATCTGTGAAAATTTCAACTGTCTAGCTATCACCATTCTTGAGGCAGCCTGGTGACAGACGGACGGCCGGACGAACGGATGGATAGCGAAGTCTCAGTAATAGAATCCCGTATTTACCCTTTGGGTACGTAACCCTAAAAAGAATAATTTAAAGCGTTTGACGCGGGGCTTGCTCGTACGTAACCGATCACAAGTTCAAGCAACGTCCGCTGCGGTCATACCTTGGATGGGTCACCTCTAGCGCCATTTACTTCTTCCACGCTTCGGAGAGCATGTTAAACGTAAGGATTACAGTCAATAATAGCATAGGGTTATGGCATGTGAATGCCCGCCTGGCAAATTTAAGCAACGTCCACCGTGGTCATGACTTGGATGGGTGACCGCTGGTTGGACATTACTACTGAGCGCTTCAGAAGCACTGAAGCGCTCAGTAGTAGTGAGCACGTTAAGCCGTCGGTCCCGGTTGTTGTCTTAGGATGGCAGTCGTTACAGCATGGTGGTAAGGCATTTTTCGAATGCCTGCCTGGCTAGCTACCACCCTCAAGTTGAAAATCTGTCGCCAAGCATCTAACGGTGTGTTCCGGCAGCTGTCCTTGAGAGCCAGTAATTCTAGGTTAGCCTGAACAACATCTTCGACCACATCATCACTTACCATCAGGTGAGATAGTGGTCAAAGGCTAAATCAGGCATAAAAAAAATATATGTTCTCAAATTTAAAAATGTACACTGAGAGAGTCTTGCGTTCGAAACCTAGGCGATACTGCCAGTCTTTCTGGTGATGTCAAATCGATTATAGGTTAATTAATGATGTGTTTATATCGAAACGCCAATGTCGATTCGATTACAGAATAAGGTCACGAAATCTATCCAACTTCAGCGAAGCGTGAGACAGGGAGAAGGTATCTCTCTGAGACTGTTCACAAACGCATTGGAAGACATTTTCAAGCTATTACGGCATGAATATTTATAGAAAATATATCACTCGCCTTCTTTTTGCCGATGATGTAGTCACTATGCAAAGTCATTACTCACAGCTCACTGCAATGTTCAGCAACATCAGAGTTTCCCAGCAGGTAGGTCTTAAAATGAACATGGACAAGACAAAGTCCATATTACACCCATATCGTTAGTTATAGGAAACGACACTCTTAAAGTTGTTGAACTTTAAGAGTGATTATTTTTACCTAGAACGTTTCTGGTCAAATACGCAATTCTTCGACAAAGAGATCGCTCGAACAATTATAAAAACATTATATTATTAAATATTAATCACATTAAAGTACTCGTAATTACACTATAAATTGATTTTAAGCCATCGATTCTGGTGGATATTTTTGTTAGGCAACGAAGGAAGCATTCAGTTGGCCTGAAAGCTTTGACAATTGTCACTTCAAGCCAGTTGTCATCCTAAATGAAGTTTGTTTACATCTTTGACCATACCATCACTTACCAGAGATCAGGTGAGATTGTAGGCCAAAGTCTAGCATATCGGCAATGAAAAATACGAAACAAAAATGTATTTGTGACAATTTTAATATATTAATCAATACTATAATTAACTTCGCATATTTTTATTTTCAATGTGAAAATACATCTACACTGGGCAAATCTTTGATCCATATGAGCAAAAAAAAACCATTCTGCAGCAGACTGTTAAATTTTCTGTGCATAAAACTTCAAGATATCCTCAGTTTAAAGCCAAGATATAAAAAAAAGATAGGTATCAAGCACTCAAATATAACATACATCCATTTGTAATTTGTCTAATCTCGACGATGGCTAGCAATATTCCATCAAGCAAAATGCTTTAAACCTGAAATGTATGTTTGAAATTATGGTTTAAAGCATTTTGCTTGACGTAGAATTAAATTCCAGTCTCATTTAAATCTACCTAGAGAAGCTCGCCATTGCTGTGTTGACAATATTTTCATCTTCTGACTAAGAGTATTTTTGTCACATAAGCTTCGAATTCATTCGTTTAATGCCTCGTATCTTAATATAAGGCATTAAAAACGTGCTCGGAAACTGTTTGTCTTTACATACATTAAAAACAGTAACAATAGCATGATTGTGTATAAAGTTTTCATTTCTATATTGTGCGAAAAGAGGGTATGACGAAAAATATATTTTAGGTGTTTTAAGTTATTCTGCTACAGACTCAATAAACATATATTTAAAGACTCGTGAGTGCGTCTCGTTGCCCATAATATAACATAATATATCAGTAAGAAATTTGATAATCTCTTAAAAAAAACCCTAGATAGTGACAAGTTCCCAGATATTGTGAAAATCTGACATAATATATGCCTGCTATTTGTGCATAATATAAAAGAAACGTATACATTATACTTTTAATTGCTTCAAATGTGCGACGATCTCATCTGATAGTAAGTGACGACGCAGAGGTGGTGGCCATTCAAATATGTCGTCCCATCATGCTTTAACGATTGCCATCGTAAGAGAACAACCGGGTCCGACGCCAACAACGATTATTAGAAATGTGTTTTTAAATATATGCATAATATTGATTGCATCTTATAGGTTAGTACTTACCTCATGTTGTACTCGATGTGCTTGCGGTGGTGATTTACAATATAGGTATGTCAATAATTCCTTGCCACTTTTTCTTGTATACTTTTGTTTTTATACCTAGATGTTACTTAGAGGACCTTAAACCCTAAAGGACCTTCGCATGGTTGGAAGAAATAAATTGATGACGTGTTAAAACGTGGAAATATAACACCATTTGATTGATTGCGCATGGCTAGTTGTTAACTGTCACAGGACAGTGACAGTGACAGCTCCACGTCCGTTTATGGGTGTGTTCGAGGTTTTGTTCAAACGGTTATGGTTTTTTATTTTTTTATTTTTTGTTCGTTTTGTTTACTTGTAATACGTTTACGTGTTTTAATTGTATGTTTCTTTTTAATTTCCTGTTCATGTGCGTTCGTGATGTTAGTCTTGAGTTCCGACTGAAAAACAGCACTGTGGTTCATTTATGTACCTAGCACATGCTGAGTCGGGGCTCTTTTCTGACGTCACGCAACATCTTAATTATTCTTTTTATAACTAATATTATATATTTTGGATTTGTCTGTTTATGTTTGTTCTTTTATTGATAGTTTTTTTTGTTTTTTACATGTACCTAATATTATTTTTTCGTTTTGTTCGCAAATGTTTGATGTTGTGTGTTGTCAGAAATAAATATATTTTCTTTCTTTCATTCTTTTCTTTCAACTGATTAACGTGCCTTCCAAAGCACGGAAGTGCTCAGTAGTAGCCACTAGCAGTCACCCATCCATTTAACGCGGCGGACGTTGATCCGTTAAGAACGAATAGGCGAGTTCTGCTACGAGTGTTTCTTAGGCCATTCGTTTTTCATAACTAAAATAATAAAGAGGATATACTTAGAACTAAAATAACAAAGACAACAGGAAAATTAGGTGGAATTTTCACTAGATATATAATTTTATACTTTTTCAAATGTTTTATTTAAATATTTTTTAATGTTTTCTAAGATACTTTTAACGGTATTTGTTATTATTAAATATGGATTTCCGCAAAGTAACGCCTGAATCTATTCATTACCTAAAGAGGAAAGATATGATTGTTAATGAATAGATTCAGGCGTTACACTTAAAAAAGCATAAAATTATATATCTAGTGACAATTCCGACTAATTTTCCTGTTATCTGCGTGACGTCACAAACATCACGCAGCCTAACCGGAAGAATACCCGACTAGTTTCGCTTCTAAACGAAGCATCTTCAGGAGGTCTTGACTTACCGAGCGCATGATCGAGACTCGATTGTCGTGACGTCACGCAGATAACAGGAAAATTAGGCGGAATTGTCACTAGATATATAATTTTATGCTTTTTTAAGTGTTTTATTTAAATATTATTTAATGTTTTTTAGGATACTTTTAAAAGTATTTGTTATTATTAGATATGATTGTTTGTTTGTTTGCATTGAATAGGCTCGGAAACTAATTGAAATTGTATTTTGTTCAAAAAAAAATCTTTCACCATGATAATCCTACATTATCCCTGATGAACATAGGCTTTCATCATCATCTGTGAAAATTTCAACTGTCTAGCTATCACCGTTCTTGAGATACAGCATGGTGACAGACGTCCGTCTGTCGCCGGACGGACAGCGAAGTCTCAGTAATAGTGACCCGTTTTAACCCTTACGGGTACGGAACCCTAAAAATTTTAATATCTTATTGTTTGTTCACAGGTAAGACACAGTGCGAGACAATAATATAAGTCATCATTCGTCACAATCTAGTTCAAGTTACCGAAAGTTTCTTCATCACCAACATTGATTTTCGAAAAAATACAAAGGTAACACAAGTGAGTTTTAATTGTATATATACAATTTTATTTTTGTAAACATATATTTCTCTACATTATTTCACAGTAAAGTATAATGATAAAATTTATGTTTCGAAAGAAATATTTCGTTAAATACATACATGCTAAAAATAAAACGGTAAAATTTAGCTTCTGCTCCTGCCTTATTCCACTGTAAGTGTTCTCGTTATAACATATGCAAACCATCTATCCATCGTCTGTCTAGAATGATAAGGGAGTTGAGCTTTATTTTAACATTTTGAACTAAAGAATGAGAAAATTTCAATGAGCTGAGTTTGATTACCATTACCAGTCTAAGAGTTTATTTACATTTGCTAACAATATTTTGTATTCCAAAGTGATGACCACCGAACTCATCCATAATCCCTTCAACACATTTTTTAGTTTTCTTGAATTCAAGTAACAAAATAGAATTTCATCTCTTTTACTGTTTTATAAACAATGCCCCTTTCTGAAGTTGATATGTTAAAGTTAAATTCATCTGCAATATATGTATATTTTTTAAATATATTTTATTAATACACTACAAACTAAATACAACACTACAGCTACTATATCAGCTTTAGGCAACCTAAAAACCATTGCAGGCCTACAGGCAGCCCAAATGATCCAGCCTACTATCATTTGGCACAGTGCCTAGTATGCTGACAACATTGTCCCGTTGGTTTTCAAAGCTTTTTCCTTGAACCAAATGAGTGCCAGCATTATATTATTGTATTTAGAACCCTATTATTCCTATGGATTTCGTGCACATCATTACACCAGGCAAGGGAATTCCAGGATTTTAGCCCGTGAAACAACAGAAATAAGTTTATAAAACCATCCGTAATTAGAAGACGATACACAGAGTAACAAAAAAATAGAACGGCTTCTCAAAGGCAACTGCTATTTTGGTTGCACCGCGACATATTATCTACATTATTATAATCCATGCGCACCATAGATTTTTTTAAATATTTTTGTGCATGTTCGGTTAGCCTTTGACCATTATCTCACCTGATGGTAAGTGATGATGTGGTCGAAGATGTTGTTCAGGCTAACTTAGAATTACTGGCTCTCAAGGACAGCTGCTGGAACACACCGTAAGGCGCTTGGCGACAATTTTTCTACATCATTGTAGCTAGCAAGGGGGCATTCGCAAAATGCCCTACCACCATGCTGTAACGACTGCCAACTTCAGACAACAACCGGGACCTTAACGTGCCCTCTGAATCACGGAAGCGATCAGTATTAATGTCACTAGCGATCACCCATCCAAGTCCTGACAGCGGTGGACGTTTCTTAACTTTGCTGAGCGATTAAGAACGGCTAAGCAAACTTCGCTACGAGCGCTTCAATTCATTTATTTCAAGCCTTCAAGCCTCATACATATCAAAAAAATATAAGCACATATTTTTTTTACTTATATCTACAATTAGGTAGGTGCCTAACGCAGCAGTGCAGTAAGTTGCAATCATCGCTAAGACGGTGTTGCGGTTGCATCGCACCCTACGCACCAGAGAATCACTTCGTTTGCGCATTGTTGCATGAAAACAATCCATGCGTGCCTCGGCAAACATACGCTTCACTAGCGAGCCCAACATCGCCCTAAACGCGTTATTAAATTGGATGCGAAGAGCATTATACGATGTACGCGTGCATCTCGCCCACAGGCTACACGTATAAAAGGATGTGCGTTATTTTGGACTAAGTTCGGAACTGCGTTATTTTCACCTATTGGTGTAGGCTTGCTTGCCATAAATCGTATTTGAAATAAAAATATATAAAAATTTATTCAATTAAAAATACTTAGGTATGAAAAGTTTTCATAGGCATGTTTGTTAATAAATTATATTTCATAAAATAAAAGCAGCTAGACACCTATAAGTCATAGCAGACTCATAGGCAGTCCAAATGCTCCAGCCCACTCCCAGTTGGCAGCGTGCCCAGCATGCTGGCAGCATTGCCCCGTTGAATTGCAATGCTTATTCGTTGAGCCAAATATGTGCCAGCATTTTGATCACGCGTCGCATCGACCAAGCGCTCAGATAGGTTTTGGAAAATACGATGAGCTCCCGGTCCCTACGGACCCAACGTCTCTACACCAAACGGCTCAAATATGTAACCCATACCGAGGTTAGCATATTTGCGCCGCTTGAGTTGCTCCGCCGAAGTAGCCGCAGCGCCAGCCCTCACGTTGGTTTCAGAAAGATGTGACGGCGCTAAAGTGGTCACGCACGTAGCGTCCCACACTAAGGGCCGTCCTAACTTCCACGGAACCAGAGTCATGCCGTCAGGTCTTTTACCATCGTCACGCATCAGACCATTCGGTTCGAGAATAGCTGGAACATTGGCGCTGGTAAAAGCCCGGCGAATGATATCGTTAAGGCTGGCGTGGCGGGAAATTCGACCAGCACTTCGAGAGCAGGAGAGGCCATGGTGACCGAGTTGATCAACTGCAGTACCACACTGGCAGTGATGTGCAACACAACACCTTGCACCCAAGCGTAAGCTAATAGCTAGACGAAAAGCGGATGGATCTATAAGGCTACCAGTTTTGTAAGAAGGAATGGCCTGTAACCAAAGACCGGATTCCCACACAGAAACAGCGAGAATACGAGCACGATCTGCGATGCTAGAACACGTATTTAAAAGATCTTTCCGTGTTAGCTCGCATAGGGGCCGATCCCACTGTTTCTGAGATGACAACATTTTTGGGAATTCAGTATTTGGACAAGCCAGTCTCCATGTGTTTTTGGCCTCAGCCAGATATGCTACATCGAAAGAGCCTAAAGATCGTGCAAGAATTTTTTCTACTAATTTGTGTGTACTGTGTACAGAAGACAAAAAAGCTGGTAATGCCACACTAGAAATTTTGCGTATCCCTATGCCCCCCAACCTCATTTCATAAAATGTATGTCTCTGATATCTGACGGGTGAAGGTCAACATTCACGGGCTGTTACTTTTTATTTATTTTGGTTTTAAATATTTTATGTTTGAAGTCAGATTTTTTTATATTATTCAAGCAGTTTGAATGTTTTATAACAAACAAAATTTATTTCCCATTAACGATTTCATAGTTTTTATTATTAGAGCTTAGTCTTTTGGCTATGGTATGGGTAAAGTTATTTTTGATGATGACATATTTTTAGGTCATTAATATTTGGTAAAAATATACGGAGATAGCGGGTTTTGTTGAAACCTATTTGGATATATAGGATTCTGCTCAAATTAGTATGGATTTACTGACTTTTGATCAAACTGCTTTTGATTAATCGAGTTTGAAGCAACTTCTTTGCATGCAATGGGATTTGCGAAAAAATTTTGCCCATTAGTAATAAATATGGACTGAAGAATGTTTATGGGTCGAATCCCACTATGGTGAGCTCCATCGAAATGAAATATTATGAGATACGGCTCCAGTCGTTTCACTAGCTACCTAGCATCCTTGTAGGCACACACAGTAGTAATTTTTACGTTACTCCTTGTAGGAGAATATCTAACACTGACAGACTTTTACTGAAGAGATACGACCTGATATATATTTTTAATTTATAGCTGATAGGCTGTCCTTAGATCACTTTCTCACCCGATGGTAAGTGATGATGTGGTCGAAGATGTTGTTCAGGCTAACCTAAAATTACTGGCTCTCAAGGACAGCTGCCGGAACACACCGTTAGGTGCTTGGACAGATTTAGATTTTCTACATGGGGGTGGTAGCTCTCCAGACGGGCTTTCGCAAAATTCCCTACCACCAAGCTGTAAACTGCCATCCTTAGACAACAACCGAGGCCGATGGCTTAACGTGCCCTGCGAAGCACAGAAACGCTCAGTATATTGTTACACTAGCGGTCAACCAACCAAGTCATGACCGCGGCGGACGGTGCTAACTTAGCTGATCAGTTAGCAAACTTCGCTACGAGCGCTTCAAATATATAATGCTCTCACTATTCAAAGTGGCCCCGTTGGGGAAAGCATGACCGTTATACATATTGTTGCACAATAATTATGACTCAGCAGTTTATGGCCATCCCTCCAAACTGTTGCTTATGTTCAACAAGGCTTCGAAGTGATAGATTATGATCAACTTTGACGGTGTTAGCACTGAAAGTTTTGACCAACTTTGGCGTGTGGACACAGTATCAGAGTATTATCCCTCCTATATTATATTAAACATACTTTTTTTTTTATTATTTATAAATCTACACTTAATAGACTCCAGGGTCCTTGACTTTTTATTAAATTATGACATTTTTGAAATGAGTAATAGGATACATGCACCATTCCAAGGGGGAACAGTGTTAAAAGATTTTTTTTTGTTAATGTTATTAGCACTAGCATCCAGAGCAGATCAGTGTCCTATATAGCAGCCGTTCACGAGTTGACGCATGTGCCAGCCATCGTTAGTATACATATTTGGGTCAGAATATATAGCCATAGCCTCAGTTAGGGGGAGGGAGAGTTACCATAACCCCCGCAGCCAGTCCAGCAGTGGTCTATGGTACCTCCTTCAACAAGGGATTTGCTATAAACCTCACGCTTGGCAGGCGTCTCAGGGATAGCAGGGTAAGATAACAGTTCTTCAGAAAGCGCTGCTACCCACATTCTAGTATTGTTCTTCTGGACAGAAGTCAGAAGACTCCTAACAGGAAGATATGATACAATTCTAATTCAACCTGGTCACACTAATTAAGTAAGGTCAACTTTAATCGGTAGGTGAGTGAATGACTGAAGATTTAAGTGCGGACATGATGGTTAACTGAACCGATTTGCATGAAACTTGGAGTACAGATATGAGATAAGTCTAGGTCCTCGATACTTACCATCATCAATACTTTTCATCAACGTCTACGCCAGTCGAACTACGGGGCGCAACGAGTATGTATTTACTTTTCAACCTTAAAATCTTTTATGGATTTTGGGAAGTCTTCTAAAACTGTATTCAATATATAACAATCAAATACAGCTTAATCTTAACATGATGAACCAAAAAATATATCATACAATATGATATATTTTTTGGTTCATCATGTTTTAAATTCTTGATAGCTAGTTTTTTTTAGTTTTGGCTGGCCCTGTGCTGATTTTGTATATCTGGCTCCATAAATAGATCTGTGCCCGGATGATGGCAATAGTTCCGCCCCTCATTACATGAGACCGAAGCTTGTCCTCCTTACTATTCGTTCTGTCTGCCTTTTTGTTAATA
Organism: Plagodis dolabraria; assembly: GCA_963854805.1. NCBI lineage: Eukaryota > Metazoa > Arthropoda > Insecta > Lepidoptera > Geometridae > Plagodis > Plagodis dolabraria. The sequence continues at coordinate 5,934,232 of OY978440.1, forward strand.
TAGACTGTTCGATATATTATGTTTAATGTACAAGAAAATACTTACTATAAAAACATTTTTACTAAAAAGAGATATATCATTCTACGATTTCTTCTTCGCCACTGAATATTAAATTTTTTTTTGAGACCAACTTTTACCTTGACCACTTTTATAATACTTAGCATTTATATAAATTATTAGTTTCATAAGCAAATTTGTACAAGTATAAGTAATTTTGTTAGAAAGCAACAGAACCCCGCGGTTTTACCCGCGTAGATAATATCCTGCAGTGGTGAAGATCATAGTAAATAAACAACTTTAAACGGCTTAAATCGCGTAAATTTATCATTATTTTACAGACAAACAGACAGAGGACAAAAATAGTTATACATATACGCGGTTAAAACCGTTTAAAGTTGTTTAATTACTATGTGTAAAAGTCGTGAAAACCTATGACGGCATAGTGAAGATTTCATGACTGAAAGTGCTAATATTTATTTATATGTCAATTCAGGACATTAACTATCCATATTCTAAGTTTCATCCACATCATTCAGCTATTTCGAACAGTAGTAACGAACATACACACTCCAATTCACACATCTTCAATCACTCGGTCACATAGTTTCACATTAATTATACATACTTACATGTTATCACGCCTGTATTCCCCGAAAGGGTAGGCAGAGGTATGTAAACACCCACGTTTCGCCAATTAGACTTTGGTCCTATTTAATAAGGGGCGAGCCCATTGCCGCATTCACCAGGCACAGTCACACTGAGACATACAGTTGTGAAGTCTCATGTGCCTGTAATTTTCCTGGCTCTCAAGGACTGCTGCCGGAACACACTGTTACGTGCTTGGCGACAGATTTTCTACTTTGAGGGTGGTAGCTAGCTAGGCGAGCATTCGCAAAATGCCCTTCCACCATGCGGTGAAGCTCAAGCCGGCGGTGGAAATCAAACCAAGGATCTGCGGCACGACAGTCCATAACTATTACCGCTCGGCCACCATTGCTTTTCCAGAGCTATAAGAGGGCCTCCCGTAGCCCAAAATCCAGTGTAGTTGTACGACAGTAAACATCCCAGTCCTCCCTAAGCAAAAATAATTCAAACTTTACAAGAAAATTCGTTAAATAAGTCAAACTTAGGGATAAACTTCCTCTGCACTGACTTATTCTCACATATGACATTTTGTATGTGAATGAAACAGAGATTTAAGAAACTTTCAAAGATTAGTGCATTACAATTTAATGTTCCTAAAACCATAAGTGAGATAAGCATTAACTTAGGAAATGTCAAAGTTTAGTACAGACCAGTTTCTGATCCTAACAGTACAATAAATAAAATTAAAGTATTTTTTTTGCACATGTCAATAGCACAAACAAAATATAACACATCACGCTTATTTTGTTTTAGGAGCCACAGAATTTATAATATTGCCATCTAGTGGCCACAGTTCGAGAACCTGGACAGCGACCGAATTTTTGTCAAAATTTTCATTGACTCTCTGACCCAGAGATCGAACCTAGAATGTCTGGATTCCAAAGCGGCGATTTACGCCACTAAACTAAGTTTAAACAATATCAAGCTTCTACCTCTACCTTACATTTCTTGAAAAGGTAAACCACCAAATAACTTTTGTCAAGGACGACAAACCGAAATGCACAACGCTTCGCAACCCAAAATCGATCTCTTAGTCCTAAACAGCTGTACGGAAAGTAACTTTCATATTATCTGTGACCAAACATACATATATTATTATACCTACTACCGAAACAACAACGAGACGGGGTGGCGGCAAGTTCACGGAATGTGTAAAGTAATGATGGAACGGCCTAAGTGATATTTATATTAAGATATATAGTGATATATATTATGAAATTTTTTTCGCTATACTGAGCAAAACTACGGGTGAATTTGGCGTTATGCAAACATTAATTACAAATCGTGAAGAATAGGTATTTTGTGGGACAGTCTAAAATAAGACTAAAAAAAACACATTATAGGTGTGTATGACATTCATAATTTAATATATAATACTTCATACACTTATCGGAATTTCAACTAATTGTAAACCAGCATCATGATTCATTTCATTGATCAAGAACAGAAGTAATTATATATTTATTTTTTTTATTCAGTGTGAAGGCCTTGCGGGGTGCCAGACTAGAATGTCACATTTGACATGATGGATTCGGGTGTATACCGGGTGGTATTTAACCTTTTCAGAAGGCATCAGGGCCTTCTAAAGAACTGATATTTTTAACTGCGATCCCCATACGCTTGCCAGGGCATAGGGAAGAGATTATGGGAAACTCCTCTTAATGGGGGAGGCAGGGTTCAGCAGTGGAAAATCCGGAAAAGAGATATTTAAAAAAATCCATGTGACTGGCCAACATAAACTTATTGGGAACCGGCTAGGACCCGTGTAATATTTACCGGAAAGATTCCGACCAGTTTCGGGCTGTTTTGAAGTCCTTCGTCTGGAAATTACGATGTCGCAAAGTGACGAGCACAGGCTTCAGCCCGTAACTGGTTAGAATCTACCCGGTAAATATAACGTGGGTCCTAGCCGGGTCCTATTAATATGGATAAAACTCGCGATAGCTTTTATACTGGTGTACATATACATACGAATATACTCGTATCAAGTGAATATTGAAGTTATAATAAGATTTGACATGCTGTAAAGGTTTTGTTTGCCTTGCCGCGCACTGAATCGTGGGAGCAACTGGGAATTTTCGATTTCTTTGCGGAACGTACAAAAGATTAGAACCCAAAAGATCTCAACCATGCAACAATTCATTTTACTATGAACACGGATACAGCTCACATTATTTAAAAAAAAACTGGGGCCTCATTGTCTAAAAATAGTAATAGAGATCAATTTAATTTGATATAACTTTGATATTTTCCTTTGAAAATGGTTAGTGATGATGTGGTTGAAGAAGTTATTAAGAATTAACTAGAATTACTGGATCTCAAGAACAGCTGCTGCAACACACCATTAGGTGCTTGGCGACAATTTTTCTAGTTGAGAGTGGTAGCTAGCCAGTCTAGCACTCGCAAAATGCCTTACCACCATGTCGAATTTCAAAACAAAGTTCATTTTCATTCTATTCAGATTTGATTATAAGGTCTGTTCTGTTAAAATATGCGAGAATATATCCAGTTGAATATTTGACATTCGAGCGTGGACTTTTTAATCAATTATGGAAAATAAATAATTATTAATTTGGTGTTCCTTGGATATCGTGTTCATCAGGAAAATCAGGATTTTATTATCAGTCCGCAAGGCGCGGGCCGCAATGCGGACCGGCCCGCCGCGACCTTGAGCGTCTGTTGATCCTTGTCTGGCACAATTGGGTTCAACGGTAGTGAAAGCTAGCTTTGAGACCTTTTATCTTGTGACGTCACCCGTCGTTTATAGAACAGCCTTTTGTGGAGTTTAAGAAGTTTTACACAAGTTCATTTAATGTTTTTATGTCTACCAAATTATTAAGTGTACACAAAAAAATTGCGTCACTCATAAATAAAACAATTTATTTAAAAACTAGCTTGGTTTTCACTCATTTTAGTAAATAATATGGGATAACTCACGTGAATCAGTCAGATAGCTCCGATTATAGTTTCAACTACATTCGGTGTCTTTTTCAAGGCAAGCTCGGGACGCCCGCGTTGACGTCTCGCTTAGCACTCTAAGTGTTGCTGTGCAGTGCTAAGCGAGACTAAGGAGCTATCTGACTGATATTTACTACAATTAATTTAGAGTGATATTTATTGACTTCTTTTAGATTGACTGTTCATTCGTTAAAACCATATTTGAAAACATGAGGACCTTGAGTCTGAGAGCATGTTTTCAAGTCCTTGTTGTAAGCTATGACGGTCTCATCTGGTCCCGTAAACGTCAAGCCTCTCATCAATACACTGATATTATATGAAATAAAAAAAGATTAAAGATATCGCAAGGTGCAAGGTCTGACTGGATGTGTATATGTGAGGGATGGGCCACGAATTCTACCTTTTTAGAAGCCATAACTATTTGTTCATACAGTGCACCGAAGCGTTGCCATGGTGCTGCAGCATGGGTCGTTTTACTCAATTTTTTTCAAAGCAGACAAATTTTAATGGTGATTTTTTATGTGTCCTTTTTTTCAAGTAGGATTGTCACGAGATAATTCGTTTGGGAGAAAAAAATGCAATTATACTATTCCTAAGCTATTCGCTTCTCAGCCTCAATGTTGTTGCTTTGCTATCGCCTTCGACCACCCATACAAAGGACTGTTGCTTGTATTCCGGCATGTTACAATACTTGTATACCCATTTCATACACAGCATTTGATCGTCCGCAATTTTACTTTACCATAATCTTTTTTCCACCAATTAACTCGAGCTTGTTTGTTATGGGCTGTTCATGAAGAATTCAGCGGCAATTAAGTTTCCTAATTTTTTAAATATGTTTATTAAAGAATTGTTAGTTTGATTCATACTAATCCTTACATGTCCTCAAATCTTTTTTTTACGTGAAGGGGCAGTTTTGTTTAATAAGTTGTGTGACAGGAGCCATATTTTTTTTTAGATATCGCAGTTGAGGGCTGACCATCACTAAGCCTTTCTCCATTCGATCACGATCAAATTCTTTTACCAACGCCTTACGGTACTCAAATGCGGTCCTTTTCTCTCAAAAGCATTTTTAAAAAGAGCAGTGCAGTTAAAAGACCACTGTTAGTGACAGTGAAATTTTAAAATTTAATAAATTGACGTTAATTAACGAGTGATTTCCCACCTCAAAATATTTTAAGCAATAAAATAATTTTTTTATGTTTGAAAAATTTACATTTGAAATTGAAAGATTTATGAGATACCTGTGGGCCCAGTGTAAGCAGGAGCGCATAACTTTTAGTGTACAGTTTGTATCTAAGACGTCGTTCACCACGCCAGTTTTAAAGACGTATGCAACGCAGTAATTAAAACATTAATTAGAACTGTTCCTGCAATATTGTACAATATTTTTTTGTAGTATTCAATCTTATGCAATATGCCTTTCTATAGCCGATGATTTTTAGCTGATTTGGGTAACACTTTAATAACAGTTTAATTGAACATTGAATCCGATACTGAAATATTTATGAAAATTTAAGGTCATGTGTCTAATTTTACAGTATTCAGCTTTATTCAGAGCATTCTAAGTTGTTTTTCAAATAAAGTTGGTTAGAAAGTCACGTCAAATAAGCATTTTATTTTGATGTAACTTTATAGGAAAAGACGAACCAAGATTGCAGCAAGCAGGCATCCGCTGTAACTACCTCGTCTTTGCTAATATCAAGTCTATTTCCGCACTTCCAGTTATTTCCTGAAAATGCTAGTGACGTCTTGATGGGAACACACGTCTATCGCGGGAAATTGAAATTGGAACTGTTGCTGTCACTTTTGTACCTAGCATTTGTTTACTATTCTTTGTGACGATGACAGTTGCAAGATTCGTGGAACAGGAAGAGGTATTTTTTCTAAGCCGTTTGGCGTCGTTGTGTCCTTAAAGGTCGGAAGCTAATCTCATTATTCAAATCTAATTGGCGATTAAGTGATCAAAATGCTAACATTCAGGTGTTTGGTTCAGGTGAAACAATAAGCATTTTTTAATGTGATTGTGATGAAACACGCTCACCTGATATTAAGCAGTAACGTCTGCCTATAATCTGCACTCGTTAAATCAACTAACAAGAATAGTGATTCAGTTAAATTCGTGAGCTCAGATATTAAATATACCTATTATAACATAACTTTCGAATTACAACTATAACTTTCGTATAATTTCTGCAGCCACAGTAAAATATTTAATACAATTCACTATCATGGGCTCATTTTGATCACTGTAAATGAATCGTTCGATTATTATTATAAGTTGCACTATAAGAGTCACTAACGTCCACTTTCTTAAAGGCTTCCACAGGTAAATTAACGATTTTGTATCAAAATGAACGCGGGTTGGTGCTGGAAGTGACAAGATACCGTCTGTTTTATATATTAACAGCGCTAATTCTTTAGCTGAACCTGTCGCTTTTTTGTTGAATCGCTGTTTTCGTGAAGGACACTTTCCAGAAATATGGAAAACTGTCCATATAGTCCCCATACATAAAAAGGCACCAAAACTGCAATAGACAATTATAGACCAATATCTATTCTTAACACCTTAATTAAACTCTTTGAAAAACTGCGCATCACTATCTGTATCCCTTCTTAAGTCAAAATATACCAGATCAACAACACGGTTTTATCAGGGGTCGCGTGGTATGGACGGAGGGTCGCAAGTCGATATCACCTACACTGACTTCGAAAAAGCCTTTCATCGCGTCGACCATAATATTCTGCTTCGAAAGCTGCAGGAGGTGGAAATTTGTGAAGATCTCCTAAGATGGGTGGAATCTTACCTCCGCAACCGCTGTCAAGCGGTAGTTCTAGTATCTGGAACCCACATTACGTAAAATACACACAAGATCTTGAAAGAATACAAATTAAATTCATAAAACATCTTAATTACCGCACAAATCACATGTATGTTGACTATAATGAATCTTGCAAATTCCATAACATTTCCAACGCTCTTAGATTTGATGTTTCTGAATAAAAACTGTGTTGGAACGATAAACAGTAACTTTATGAGTCTGCAAGTCTCATCAGTTCCTAAAAAAAGCACAAGACATAATTATTTTTTCAATCTCCCGCGCTCGCACACTTATTATTATCAAAACTTAATTACTTATAGAATTCAAACGACTTATGCTTACAAAGAGTTTAGCTCAATCGACTTATTTAATAATAACCTAAATCAATTTAAAAATCATATGACAAATAAATTTATTGTAGATAATTAGGTTACACACACACGCACCCACACTCCCAACACGCACACTCTCTTAAACGCAATCATACACACACACACACACATATAAAAATATATCTCTGCTCTCTGTAAGTATTTATTGTAGATAAAGTAAATCCGTCATTAGATGTAAGAAAAAGTTAATAAGTAAATCTATGTTTTTTAAGATCTGTGGATTTTGTAATAAAGGAATATAAATAAAAATAAATAAATAACATTTGCATTTCATCACAACTGAACTGCACTGTGCCCATGATACTGGAAACTACAATTAGGTTGTGTGTACCTATAATTTCACACTCACTTACTTGATCTCTAGTATTGCTGCCGTAACAGACTGTTAAGTTTTTGGCGACAGATTTTCAACTTGAGTGTGGTAACTACTAGGCGATTGACGTTAGATTTTCTTCTTGAGAATAGTAGCAAGCCAAGTGGATATTCGCAAATTACTTTACCCCCATGCATAATACGAAAATTATAGGTAGTCAATCCTATTTAAAAATATAAGTTATATTGTATGTGACACATTGTTTAAAGAAGTTTAAAAGAATAGCTCCGAGTTTCTTGCCCGTTCTTCTCGCAGTGGCTCTATACATTTTTTTTTTGCTGAACGTGGCAGTACAATGAAGAATATTTCAATATTAAAATTTGTAAATGACCTTCATAACAGCATCGTAGATGCCTAAATTAAATGATTGTGAATATGTTGATATTTTTTACAAAATTTCAAAATTTTAAATGCTAAATGCTATGTATGCTGCATTGCTAGAAGTTTTCAAATTCATGATCTTCATAAAGTATATATTACCTACTTAATAAATATTGACTATAATTATAACTATCACCAACTTAATCAATACCCTTCGAACTATAGCATCCAAATCTATACATGAAAAGGCAATGGACCTACGAATAAATATTTTATTCGAAGCAATGGACTAATTTTTCCCGCATACATTTAGAGGCTGTTGGTGCAAAATACTTGTAGTAATAAACAATAATTTATACTGAAACCACTGGAATAAACAATTTATAACATATAAAAACACCATAAACCAACTGAATATTTCGATATTATGAGAATTCGCTACGAATTGGACGCACTCTACGACCTCGCAAAATCAAATGACTGTCACTTTGACATTAACATTTCGAGGCACGCTTTTACTATCCTGGGCCATAGACTATTTATGGGCTGTCATTTTACAGGTATCCTGGTATCCTAAATCATAAACGTGACAAAAAAAAAGTGAAAAACCGAAAAGGAACTCTGGCTATTTTGTTTCTTATTGCTTAGTGTAATTTAACGCCGTTGCAGTCTGTTTCAAGCCTATTTCCTACGTATGTGGGGACACCACTCTTGACAAAACGGAACATTATCATGTTCACATAAAATAGTCTAATAGTCTCATAATAATATTACCACATAAAAATAGTCTTTGATATAATTTTTTAATTATTTTTTTATTGCTGATAGGTGAGCCTTTGACCACAATCTCACCTGATGGTAAGTGATGATGTGGTCGAAGGTGTTCCCAGGCTAAACCTAGAATTACTGGCTCTCAAGGACAGCTGCCGGAAAACACTGTTAGGTGCTTGGCGGCAGATTTTCTACTTGAGGGTGGTCGCTAGCCAGTCGGGTATTCGCAAAAATGCCCTTCCACCATGCGGTGAAGCTCAAGCCCGCGGCGGGATTCGAACCATGGACCTGCTGCGCGGCAGTCCATAGCCAAAGCCACTGAGCTATCACTGCTTCACAATCAAAGACTATTTTATGTGGTAATATTATTATTAGATTTATAATACTAGTTTAGATTTGACCTCTGTCTCACCTGATGGTATGATTTGGTTGAAGGTATTGTGCTAACCTTGAATTACTGGCTCTCAAAGACAGCTGCTGGAACACACCGTTAGGTGCTAGCAACAGATTTTCTACTTATGGGTGGTAGCTAGCCAGGTGGGCATTCGCAAAATGCCCTACCACCATGCTACAACTACTATCATCCTAAGACAACAACTGGGACGGACGGTTTAACGTGCCCTCCGAAGCACGGAAGCGCTCAGTAGTAATGTCACTAGCGGTTACACATCCAAGTCATAACCGTGGCGGGCGTTCCTTAACTTAGCTGATCGTTTATTAACGGCTAAGCAAACTTCGCTGCGAGCGCTTCAGAACCATCCTGACCTTAAAGGAGACTGTTATAAGTTACACACTACCCCTCCTTGTGGGTTATGAGAGCGATGCATATCAAATAAAAACAAAATATGAATTCAACAAAGATCAACCTCAATCTGCGCTGCGCTTGTCGGTTACGTCCTTTTGTATATCCATTTATTAGAGCATAATATTTTTACCAAAAGGACGTGGATATCCGTGGATATAACATTTTAGCCTGTGTTACATGTGAAAATTCATAATCGTTGAGGAGGAGTTCCAAAAAATAATTTCAGACATCTGCATTTCAAATATTTTTTTTCTATTAATCAACCATATAATAACACTTTCAACACGTATTTGTTTCTAAAATGTCTTATAATGATGAGTGTAACAAAAAATATTCTGAAGTACACCTAACCGAACTAAAAACTTCCAAAAAAAGTATGAAATAACTTGCTGAAGTCGGTACCATGCTGGTTGCAAACACTAACCTCACATTATCATAGCCAGTTATTTTATACATTTCATTGTTGGAAGTCAGTTTTTTACTCACAATCATTAATTCACTTACATTACTGTTCTTTATCGAAATGAGCTGTTACTTCACTGTTACGTAAATATATTACACTTGGAGCCCTTTTACATATTGCAGCCCTCTCACTCGCACATTTAAAGATAATTTCAAATAGAACAAAAATGGTAATGCTTTTTTCAGATGTTGTCCGACATTATTTTCCTTCTTGCGACTATAGATGTTCTCAAGATATCTTTATTTTGTCACATGTTGAATCCAATTATAATTAGAGGCCCAAAGTTTTAAATAAACAAATTACGCGTTTTGGATCCCCCATTACAGATATCAACATGAAAATTTGTCGAGAACATCTACAGTAGCATGCAGCGAAATAATGTCAGATCACATTTTAAAAAATCATTACCATATTGTAGCTATTTGAAATTATCTCTAAATGTGCGAGTGAGAGAGAAGCAAAATGTAAAAGGCCTCTTAATTGGCTGTAGCTTATAAACTTTTCAACCGATATTATGCGACCAATTATAGAAGGTATATGTTCCCAACAAAAAAATAATCATCAAAGTCAGTTCGTAATTGGCGGAGTATTCAGGTAAAAATTATATGCATTTGAACTGCGAACCTCCACTTTTTGAAGCAGTGGTGGCTAAGTGACATTGGCTATGGACTGCCGCGCATCAGGTCCATGGTTCGAATCCCGCCGCGGGCTTAAACTTCCCTGCATTATGGAAGGGTATTTTTCGAATGCGCGCCTTACTAGCCCCCTCAAGTAGAAAATATCGGTGTGTTCCAGCTGCAGTTCTATGAAATTACAGGCTTATGAGACATAACAACTATGTGTCAAGGTGACGAGCGCAGTGCAATTCGTGTCTTGTGACGAAATGCATCTGAGGCCGAAGTTAGTCCGCTTAACATCAAGTAGGCCTCGAGCTTGTTCCGTTACAATATGATTAAACAACCTTTTTTGGATGTTTTGACAAATAGGTAGTCAATGAAATTGTTATAATATATGTTTAAATTACTTACGTAGTCGACAGGTGATATAAGTATAGGTAGGCAGAAATGGAATCGTCCAAAAATTGTGTTATATACTAATAATCGCAAACTGTGTGTAGGTTTTCATAATCGTTTTTATTTTCACGTGAAACTTGAATGTCCCTTCTGTAAGTTGTAAGTAATTTCAGGAACTTTAAAATAAAATCATGCAAAATTTCCTTAGGACTTTTTATTTGTCTTTGCTTATCTAAAACCTGACACCACTACCTTATTTATATTTCTGCTATCATTGTGGTTGTCACTGTTAAATTTATAATTAAGGCTTTTATTTAATTTTTAAATTAAAATGAATTAAAGTTACTATTTCAAAATTTTTACCCTTAATAGAGACAATAAGATAGGTGTTAATGGACACATTCTTAACTTTACTCTATTTATTAGTTTAAGTCAAACTAAATTTACTCATTAGTCCGTATTGTTTACTAGATTGTAATATAATGTCGTACTTACTAAGTATATCATTAGAAAAAAAAACTATTTCCTAATTTACGCGAGCAAAGTTAAAATATCAATTTCTCAAAAAACGTCCATCAGAGATTCGTTAGGATCATTTTTACAAAAGCTTGCATTGCAATTGCAATTGCATTCTGTAAGAAGAAATAATTACTTTAATAAACATATCCAAACATTACTAGATATTGCAACTTTTGAAGATATAATTCATTGCTCACATAACGTTATCGTAAAGGTAATGGAGATAGTAACTAACAAATTCTTGAAATTCGTGATAATCGGAGATTAATTTACTACAAATTTTCATGTAAAAGTTTCCGAACTGATAACAATCTTCAACTAACAATATATACTCGTTCTTGCAAAAAAACTTTTTTTTTTCTTTGATGCCTGATAGGTTAGCCTTTGACCACTATCTCACCTGATGGTAAGTGATGATGTGAGAGTTACTAGCTCTCAAGGACAGCTGCCGGAACACACCTTTAGGTGTTTGGCGACAGATTTTTAACTTGAGGGTGGTAGCCATGCTGTAATGACTGCTATCCTAAGACAACAACCGGGACCGACGGCTTAACGTGCCATCCGAAGCACGGAAGCGCTCAGTAGTAATGTCACCAGCGGTCACCCATCCAAGTCATGACCGCGGCGGACGTTGCTTAACTTTGCTGATCGATTCAGAATGGCTAAGCAAACTTCGCAACGAGCGCTTCAGAAGCCAAGGTAAGAACCAAAATTGTACTCCGAGGGCTCCATACGAAACTACAATACTTTTATAACGTAAGAGTAGCTTTTTATATATTTGTGGCTGAACAAGCACGAGAGGCAACAAACGTTAAACCTCCAGAAAGAGTAACCTCTGCACATACATTTCGTCAAAGTAATGAACTGCACTGCGCCCGTTATCCTGACACATAAAGTTAAGTCTCATGTTCCTGTAATTTCACTAGCTCTCAAGTACTGCTGCTGAAACACACAGTTAAGTGCTTTGGTGAGATTTTCTACTTGAGGGTTGTAGCTAGCCAGGCGGTCATTCACAAAATGCTCTTCTACCTTGCAGTGAAACTCAAGCTTAAGTCAAGTTGTCGAACTCTGGACTGTGACCACCAGTGCATAGCTAATACCGCTCAGCTTTCATTGCTTCACAATAAATTCAATTAGTTTGGATAACATAAGTCCGAAAATAATTGAGCTTATATAATTGGTCGGTTTATTACACATACACTTTGCTCACGTGTGTGTAATGCTGTTTTTAAGATAGAACAATGCGCTCGTAGCGCGACTTGCCTAGTCAGTATTTTCATGACTTGGATAGGTAAACGCAAGTGGCATTCACTACGGAGTGAATCCATGCTTCTGAGGGCACAATAATCTGTCAGTTCTGGTTGTTATCTAAGGCTAGTAGTCGTTATAAGTCGGTGAGAAGACTATTTAGTTCTTCGGTTATAAATTAAGTACCTACTGATTTGAGTGATAGCATTGCGCTAAAAAACATTAAAAAGAAACTAAAATCCTATTTTTTTACAAATTTAGAAATGTATTAAGTTCTATAAAAAGTATACCACCAAAGTCAGCGTGTACATGTTACTACAAACATTGCGCACTAAATCAGAAACAGTGTAGTTAAAGACAGGAACAGGTTTAAATATTAATGTGTAGAAATTACAACAAAAAAAATAGACACAATATGATATAGGCACATTACGCTGCTCGCGTACAATCGATAAATAAATAATTTAAATAATATACATTTTAGCACTTACCTAGTTGCACTGACTTATTCAAACTATAACTTAAGGAACAGTTGCAATTCTACGGTTATTACCTACTTTGTTATTTTTACTATTTTATGATTATTGATGTAGACTGAATCATATAGCATTGTCTCTTCAAACGCTATGGGTTTTATATTCTTTTGTAAAATAATTGTTTATTTTGATAAAGAATAAAAAAAAAATATGTAGGGCATTTCGAATGCTAGCCTGGCTTGCTACAACTCTTAAGTCTAATATCTATCGCCAAACACCTAACGGTGTGTTCCAGCATACGTTTTTTAGTAGCAATAATTCTCGTATAAAGTAACCTGAACAACACCTCCAACAGCATCATCACTTACCATCAGGTGAGATAGTGGTCAAAAATTAGCCTATTAGCTCTAAAAAAAACAGTTTGTACCTACCCAAGGTATTATTTGACCGCCATAATAATACATATTCTAAGACAAGCTGCCTAACTAATAAGCAATCCCGATAATTGAATGACATATAAAAAAAATTACATTATCACAAGTGCCTTCACAGCCTCGCAAAAGTTTAGTCTAATCTAGTTATGTAAAGTTTACACACTTTCCTGCATTGAATCGGACTAGTGTCTCAACCTAGTGAAAATCATGTTAACTACTTGCACAGTGGAACAAGCTTTCGAAGTTGATTATAGAGCCATCTAACGAGTGATTGCTTGCAACAGTTTCAACAGGCAGCAGGTGACCTACTCAAGTAAGCACGTAGCGGCAGTTTACAAGAATGTGTTGCATAAACTCCCGGTAGTATTGTTACATAAACAAGAAATTGCCTGAAGAAAAACTTTTAAAATTGAGCCGCTGTGAAATAAATTATTATTGCTCATCAGAAAAATTTCAAATATCTGTGAGAGTGAAGAAAAAAATTTGAGGCTCATTGCGTCATTGGTATGCAAGCTATCAGCCCTGCCTATGTTGTTCTAGTAGCAGATCCAAAGGACACTTAATTAATAATTAATACTATTATTCGAACATACGTAAGCAGATTTCTTTTATTTTCATTATTATATGCAAAAGAAATTCTTTGACATGTTTATAATTATTTTAATTCTGTAGGGCATTACGTGGCTTGTGTCGTTTTTTAAGTTGTCAGAATAAACATTGGTATATATTTAATATACATAATCTGGTGTGTGATTACGATGCCATTGCATTTTGTGCCGCATCTAAGGGTGATTACAAATTAGTAACTTTTCCCTAAATACCTACTGTATAAGATTTAGAATTGCCTAGTATTCGAAGGTGAGTGCCAGTAGAACTCTTTGTGAGAAATTTTCCTGGGAACTTATTACGTTTAAGAACTGAGACCTGTGACGTCCTCGGACAGACATGCAGCACTGCTTCATTGAGGGGGCGATTTTCTGATTTTGGAGACATTGAAGATGAATTCCTCTTCAGAGCATAATTTAAGTTATAAAAATATAAGTCCGCATTTTTGCGCTACAAAACCATATTGAAGGTTTTTTCGTTACTGTTTGCATAATAAGTAAAAAAACTTGAAGTGTAGCTGTTTAAGAATACATTTTTAAAAGTCTTCCTCAACGATATTGAATTCTCCCACGTAAGTAACGCTATATTTTTTTACTGGTGATATGATTTTATTTATAAAATACGTCGCACTATAAACAACACTACCGCTAATATAATGAAAGCATTTAGACAACCTACAAGCCATTACAGTCACACAGACAGTCCAAATGCTCCAGCCCACTACCAGTTGGCAGCGTGCCCAGCGCATTGCCCCGTTACATAACAATGCTTATTCGTTGAACAAAATAGTTGCCAGCACTTTGATCACGCGTCGCATTGACCAAGCGCTCTGAAAAGTTTTAGGAGAATACGGTGCAGTGCTCCCGGTCCCCACGGACCCAACCACAGAAAAGAATAGTATTTTATATATCTATGGACCCAACCCACTTTCGTATATAGATGTGTAGTCGGTCACATCTATATACGAAAGTGGGTTGATCCAAAACGGTGTTAAAAATTGAATTTATTCGATTTCTGCACCCAACAAAAATAGTATCTAATTTTCGCATATTTTGGGCGCATACCTTTCGTAATTCTTATTTACCAGTATATTAAGTTATACTTGATAGGGAGCCGTTTTGCCTAAAATAGCAATACAAAATGGAAATTATCACAAACATATTTCACTATGAAATAAGACACCAGAGGGAGCTGCGTTCGCTAACAGAGGGTGCCCAATGTTACAGCGGTGGTTGCCGGGACTTCGCTTCTCTCTTAACCAGGGCTCTGTGAGGATGAACTGTTTTTCTTCACCAATTGTGAAACGCTAGCGGATCAATTACTTTATCAACTTGTTTGCCATAAGGGTCAAATTTGAATATCAAAAACTGTTATTCACATCCATAATTTGTGTGTATAATAAAATAATTAATGTTCTTGAAGAATTTTTGAAAAAGGAAAAGTTTGAATAATGTCAAATGGAAATAGAAGCTTTTCAGACAAACGGAACATTACACCCTATTGAATGGAACACCTTGCGGCGTATTGGAGATCCCTATTTTGTACTTAAGTACAATATGGGGATCTCCAAAACACCAGTGAATAGCCATAGAGATAGATACCTTCTGGGTAAGAGCGCTCCATCATCGACCGCATCATCACTTAACATCAGGTGAGATAGTGGTCGAGTTCAGTACAATAAAAAAAAACATTGCAATACAAAGTTTTACCTGACTATCAGAGACCAGAGTGTAGTGATAAGAGAATACATTAGGGGTTAAAGTATTAATTTGGCGATTTGCACTGAAAAAATTATATGGGTTTTTTTATTTTATTTTAACATATTTATTGAATCAAAATAATTACCATTATTATGTAGATATTGCAGCCATTAATAGGAAGGTCATTTATGCCTTTGCGATAGAACTCTGGTGATCGAGATTCGACAAACTGTGTTAAAGCATTTTGTACTGACTCCTGGGAACAACATTTTTTATCACGTAGATAATTGTCCAAACTACGAAAAAAATGGCAGTCCTTTGGAGCAAGTCTGGCGAATACGGAGGATGACAAATTGTTGCTAATACCAGTTCCTGTAGAGTTAAAA
Source organism: Plagodis dolabraria (assembly GCA_963854805.1). Taxonomy (NCBI): domain Eukaryota; kingdom Metazoa; phylum Arthropoda; class Insecta; order Lepidoptera; family Geometridae; genus Plagodis; species Plagodis dolabraria. Next base: position 5,950,164 of record OY978440.1, read on the forward strand.
TGGTTTCTTGTCCTGTATGAGGTCTCGCGTTATCATGGAGCAACAATGGTGAAGATCGATTCATGAGTCGGGGTTGTTTTATTACTAGTTTTGCAATCATATTCTAAAATCACTCGAATTTTCTATATATTCATCTTTCTTATATAAGCTGAATAACAACTGAAAGTCGATAATCAAATATGGCAAATTTTTAAAAGCACCTCATAGGTACCATGTGAAAATAGTTTCACTCAAAAATCTCAAACCATGAAGATTCTATGTCAATTCGAAATACCACAATAAAACAGCACTTTCATATCTTAACCCCTTTTATTAAAAAATATATAAAGTACTAGCTTTCCGGGCGCGGCTCCGCCCGCGCGTATGTCGGTTATCGCGCAAAAACATTAACCTCTTTTTGCGCAGTCGGATAAAAACTATCCTATGTTTTTTCCCGGGTCTCAAACTATCTCCATACCAAATTTCATTCAAATCGGTCCAGTAGTTTTGGCGTGAAAGCGTAACAGACAGACAGACAGACAGACAGACAGACAGAGTTACTTTCACATTTATAATATTAGTACTGATTATTTAATTTGATTTTACCGTGTATTTCATATGAAGTTTAGTAATTTACATAGTTAGACAAATAAAGATTGTTAGATGGCACAAAATCAACTTTATTTAAGCCTTATCTACAATTTAGGAAAATATATTTTTACTCAAAAACTACGGTTGTGTCATGACGCTGCAAGGGGGTCTGCGTGAGATGGAACCGTCGGCTGAGAGGTCTTCCCGGATCGGTTCATGCGCTTGAGTATGACTAGGAAAAAATAGTAAGAATTAAAGATGGCCGAGATGATGAATGAGCTTGGTGTTCTTGGCGATCACGGCGAAGATTTTAATCATCGGCACCGGCGAGTCCCGCTGACGAATTATAAAACCCGCAAAAATAGTTGAGATAAAACTGATCTAAATTTCAACGGTGTTCAGATTCTTTTTGTTGCGAAAGATTTTTTTTCTAGTAGTGGCGTCATGCGACTCGACCACGTTTGAAATACAAACGCTGTGATATTTTTCCACAGCGGGTTTTTTGTTACCCCGCATTCTTGGGACTGCCAGCCCCAGCCCTACGAACGACCCGGAACCCCACGGTACCTGAGACACCCCCTTCACTACCCCCAGCATTTCATCACGGCAAAAGTGAATAGCTCCACATTGGGACGCTATGCTGCATAACCAGCGTCAGTGTGCGAATATTGCGAGATCCAGTTCATGGAATGAGATGCTCGTCGTCAAGTTTATTATAATATCTATTTAGGGACATTTTTTAGTAATTTGATGCACAAGGACATTGTCTGGCCAACAATGTACCTTCATAAATCTTAGGAAATTTATTATTTCATATAATTTGCTTGAAGGAATTTAATCCAGTTAATTAGTTTATTTATTTAACCAACTGTTATTTCACCTTGTCTTTGAGAATGTTCAATGTACAAGTAAAAAGAGTATTAAATTAGAAATACTTTTCAAGAAGTAGGCACTTGTAAATTTGTGTCATTTCATTGAGGATAGCTACTCTTATATATTAAAATATGCATTTATAAATTGTTATTCCTGTGTTTAGAATAACTAGTTTATAGCATCTTAGACATTATAGTTCTATAACACACATACACACTTCACATGCCACTTCAGTTAGGATTATTTACTCCGGTGTAAGATACGCACTGGCAAATTAGTATTACTAAATATTGTAACCTTCTTTTTTATTAAAAACATACTTCTAGATTCGAATTTAATTCTTTCATTTTGTCCTCATAAAACAATTTTAGAAATAATAATATGAACGGTCCTTGAAACAAAGGTTTGTTGTTTTGTTGACTGATTGTTATCCAGGTAATAGAGTATATAACTTTTGATCCAAAGGTCCTATGACCATCTGCAAAGCAACTTTTAGAATCCTCTTGGTGAGCTCCAGCTGATGGGAACATTTTCCCAGTTGACCCACTTTCCCGTAAGTTCAACTTTGTGAGGTGGTTAAGGTGGAATTATTTTTATTGCTTTGCAAATTACCTAACGTGTGTTTTTATTTATACTACACCACTTATCACGTTACAAGTTATTATGAGATGTTAACTTAACGTTATTTCCAGTTGCATGGTCCTAAATAGAGCAAAACAGGCAGCAATTCCTCAAATTTTGAATGATGAAATAAAAGAAGTATTCCTAAATAAACGTTTCCATAAAGAAAAGGCTCGGTAGCCTAAATGCAAAAACCAACATGGAAAACATACTTATATTGTCTGCGCTATATTATATTAAAACACTAATAGTCTATCGGAAACCAACTACAATAAAGTGCCTAGATATATTGAGGCCCCTATGTCTACTGTGACAGCGTTCTGTAGTGCAGCCGCATTTGTTTATATTAATCTTCAAATAGCATCAATAGCATCAACGTAGACACACAACATATATTGCAGTATGTTGAAAATCACATAACGCATAATTAGATAAAATTCAAATGCACGAAATATTAAACTGAAGTGAGCATTTAAAATAACACATTATCTCTTTGAAGCAGTGATGGCTCGGTGGTGTTAGCTACGGACTACAGCGCAGCAGGTCCTTGGTTTGAATCCCGCGGCGGGCTTGAGCTTCACCGCATGGTGGTGTGTTCCGGCAGCTGTCCTTAAGAGCCTGTTAACACCTTCGACCATGTCATTACTTACCATCAGGTGAGATTGTGGTCAAAGGCTTACCAATAAAAAAAACGCGCAACAGTGCGCTGAAGCGCACTTTGCTCGTTCGGGTCGCCGGTCATTGTCACATTGACATGTTGATTAAAAAAATGGATTAATATTGAAAAGCTGATAAATGAGACTCCTAATATTATGATTAGCCAAAACGTGTACAGCTGGAAAATTGTTGTCTTTGGCGTCCTCTCCAAGTACCAGATGTGGCGTTAACTCTATAAATGAAGATATAATCCAGTCATAAATAAAACAATCGATAATTCAGGTCACTACCATCAAAGTTAATGGGCGTAATATCTTGAGGTGCGAAAGCAATTCACAGAACGCAGATCATCGACGTGCATTGTGGTAAGTATAGGTGATAATACCTACCCTAATACTCAATAATGATGTTGGAAACACATCCAGTAATTGACCTAAATACTTGTGGTATGCTTCTGGTTACTCGTTATGTCAAACACTTTGACGTATGTGAGTGTATGTATACATATCTTTATATATAAAATTACGTGTCAGGTTGTTTGTTGGCGATGGGCTCCTAATACTACTGGTACAATTTTAAATTTGATTAAATTGAAGCACATCTTATGCAAATTGACCCAAATTGAAAGATAGAATAGATTACATCTCAATTTATAGTCGTGATTACCCGTGCGAAGACGGGGCGGGCCGCTAGTTACATATATATAAAAATGACGTGTCACATTGTTTGTCCGCGATGGACTCCTGAACTACTGAACGGATTTTAAATTTGATTTACACACCGGGTGCAATTTGATCCAAATTAAAAGATAGAATAGCTTACATCTCAATTTATAGTCGCAATTACCCGTGCGAAGCCGGGGCGGGCCGCTAGTTTTATATATATCTATACATTTTTAACATAATCAAATATTTTTTGGTGCAGGATGTGACAGACAAATCAAAGTTGGCAGTTGTATTATTACTATTATAGCTTAAACTTAAACTGGACTGGATTCTTCACTACATAGTCTTAAATACTGTACATTTCGTTAAAATAAATATATTTTTCATTCTATTTATACATTTTCTAAAAAACAACGAAAACTGAAGCTTTTGTCTTTTTTTGTGTACCAAATAATCTTTAAAACCTGTAGAAAGGCCCATTCATGCACCCACACGCCTGCATCCACACTCACGCACCCAAACTCACACACCCACTTGCACGCTACCACACTCACGCAGACTCAGGACGGACTTGATTTCGTTGAACTAAGATTTATAACTCTTATCTAAAATACAAATTTGACCCTTTGTGGAAGACAATGCATTGAATTGTATGAAACACTGATTTTCCTTAAATAAATTTAGATTCAAAGATTACAACACAGTTATTCAATTTACTCGGTTAATTCCCGTACTTATCCCACGCTAAGTGAAATCAGCGCATTATAGTATATTTTCTTCTGATTGGTTCTATTATATTTGGAGTTTCTCAAAATTCGCACCTTATGGTTCTTCACAGAATCCATTCTTAATACTTTGTCATCCTGTCTCTATATTTATCCACATTCATTATTCTACACTATTTTAGTGGTCACAACCTGCACAATATGATACTCTAGTCTTATCACGCCGTAACTTTTCAAGTTTCTGTCATGGACACTACTTTTAATCTCTCTCCTTAAATCCTCTTTTTTACCCGGCTGCGATAAGGTGCAAAAGGAGTATTATGTGTAAGGCCTGTATGCGTAACTATAAACCGCTCAACTGATATATTAAATGATAAGTCATTAGATTTCTCTTGATTTATTAACATCAATATGGGCGCTATAAAAAAACCTTGAGTGGGTAATCAAAACAAAAGGTTCAAAAAGGAGAGAACAAAATATATATAATCTATATTGTATTTATTAATATGTGTTCCTTTGTCCACTCGTAACTAGTCAACGCTCAACCGATTTTAATAAATGATACGTCATTATATTTATCTTGATGCTACGAAAATCACTGCATCAATACTCAGAAGATCCTGATTTTAGAACATGATGAAAAGAACAATATCGTGGATTTTATTACCTATTATATGTGCGCAAATAATAAGAAAAGACGACGAGTACAAAAATATAATAATTAACATTTTATGGGATCGCTTAACATAGCTGATTTCTCTGACACAATGAGGTTTTCGTATGGCTAACCAAAAACAATGCTCTCCGATTTGACAGAGCTATTCCATAAGTCCCCGTGGGGAGCGAGTTAGAATGTCACCCCCCCATTTCTACCTGGTCACGGTGTCGTTGGAGGCGACTAAAGTTAAAATACCGGAAGGTGGGCAGCAGCGCCTACTGAGGAACTGATAACTTAAACTGTGATCCCCAAGATGCCTCCCAAGCGTGGGAACTATTGCAGGTTTGAGGTCAAAGCAAAGGTCTTTGATTGTATAGGATCTACACGATACGAGATACGACCAATACCTTTGTAGTTTATACAGACCGCATTCGGGGTTTTTAGGTTTAAGAAATTTGTTTCCTAATTTGTTCTTCCTTTTAATCAAAATCTTGTCCAAGTCTCACAACAGATCGATCTTGACATTTGCGCATGCACTCTCATATTATTTACTGCATGGTTGGACATCTAAACTTTTTCGTCACTTTATTTACTATGCTATGAAGTGACAAGACGAGCGAAACGGTGCCTGATGGTAAGCGTCACATCTGCTCGGAAACAGTTGCAGTGTCATTAATCTGCACACTGCACTGCGCTCGTCACCTCGAGACATCCGTTCCAAAGGCTCGTTTGCCCAGTAATTTCACTCGCTACTGTGCCTTTCATACCTGAACACAGTGCAATACTGCTTTGAGGCAGAATACATGACACCGCAGTGGCACCCGCCTGGTAGGTCTCTTAAGCAAGAGGCCGTCTCGGCGGGTGCAGTTAAGAGCCTAGTTGCAGCTGTTTAGCATCACCCAGGGACCACGTGTAGGGCATCAAGTTTAAGATTACTTTCCTACGGACGCGGGCCTCCCAGCCCCCTATTAACCATGGATCTTGTATTGGTCTAATGGTTTATACCTTGGGATCCGTAGAAGCTCATAAAACAACATACTTACTCCTGGCCACTTCATGAAGGATGTATCCTGCAACTAAACGATAAAAGTAAGGACATGGTTTTCGTGAGAAATTGATATTGTAAGTACACGGTTTAAATCTCATATATATAATATCATTGTTTTTATTTCGACGTTTCAAACACTTTGCAGTGATCGTGATCACGGCACTAATCGGTTTTGTATGATACGATCAAAGCAAAGTGTTTGAAAAGTTGAGACAAAAATTATGAATATACGCGATTTAAGCTGTTTAAAGTTGTTTAATATGTGTAATAATAGCGCAATTGTTATTTAAAAAACAAATATTTGTACCCAAAAACAAAATGGTTGTAGGAAATTACAAGGCGATCAACGATATGAATCATCATATACATCATATCATTACCGTCGAAATATATGACAGCACCAGTCAGAAAAGGAACTGAGCCAAAAAGAGTGCAAGTATCGTAAATCATACATATTTGCATGAAACGAGTGCCAGAATAAGAAGTTTCTACTCTGTGACGTAGATTATGGCTATCCCACGCCAAATTCCTTTCACCGATCGTTCGCGTTTTTATTTTTGTAAGTTACCCTAATATTTCCGTAACCTGTAAAACATTTTAGATGATTATTTCTTTCTTTGTTATGGTATCTATGTCATAGAACATATAATAATACTACGTATATATGTTAATAAGGTTATTAAAATAGATTATTAGATTATATTGATAATACAAAACCAGCCATGTGCGAGTTAGACTCGAACACCTAGGGTTCATACCAACACGTTTAGAAGCAATGATAGCTGAGCGGTAACAGATATGGACTGCCGTTCCCCAGATCTAAGGTTCGATCTCCATCGCTAGCTTGAGCTTTACTGCATGCTGAATTAGTGTGAAATAAATGTGTTTAATAAATTAATCTTCAACTACCTACAGTTTAAGAGAGACTCCAATGTAACATGAAAAACTATTTAATTTAATAATCAATTTAGTGCCTAATTCTAGGTAGCGGTAGACGAAACACATGATATCATCACACACAAACACAATATATTTTGTATATATTTATAGATAATAAGATAACCTTTGGGGTGTTTGCCCACAATCACCACGCTGGGCATGCGGGTTGGCGATCGTAGGACGTCGCTACTCAAACGGTGACACTGCTGCCGGAACACAGCGTTAGGTACTTGGTGACAGATTATCTATTTGAAGGTGGTAGCTAGCCAGGCGAGCATTTGCAAAATGCCCTACAACCATGTTATGCCGACTGCTTACCTACGACCGACGACGTAACGAGCTTTGTGGACAAAGCATGATAGCGCTCAGTAGCAGTAACGCCACCAGCGGAAACCCATCCAAGACTTAACCGTAGTGGACGTTGCTTTACATAATTCATCATTCCAAAAATATTTGGCAACCTACTTACGAGCGCTTTGAAAATACTAATAAACAATTCACAACCGGAACTCAAATATATGTTAGATTCATGTCAACATGCAAATTTACGATTACATAGAATTTTTGCAAAGTAATGCTATCGCTGAATTGACTAGGGCATAGAATAATAGTGTAACCATAACATCTTTTTGGCATGACTTCAGCAAGCCCACTAAACAAAGCCAACGCCATATGTGAGTCTGAGGATAGATTTCTCATATCTAAAGACGAAACAGCAGTGGCGTATGACAAGACAACTTGGAAGCTTTCCAAAGGTCCGGTCAGAGTTGGCATGAGATATTATAAGGAAACGTATTCTGAACTCTTACTTCCGGGCAGTTAAATGTCGTGTGCGTGAGTTAGAATAATTGAATAGCGTATTTTGTCCTCTAAGGCTACCGCTGAGCCTAACAAAAAAGAAATGTGGGGTCTACAACTCCACAACAATAATAACAGGTTAATGAGATTAAAGAAACTATGTTTCAAGTTAGGAATGGAATGCAATGAGATGTACCAACGTAGCAAAGCGAAGACGTGGATTGGCCTCAATATTTTTTTCATAATCATGCATGGACAATTTTAGCGGTTTATTGAAAAATATTTTGTGTGCACTGTTTTGCTATATTTACAAAATAAAATTTCAATTCAACGGGGCACTGCTGCCAGCATGCTGGGCTCGCTGCCAACTACGAGTGGGCTGGAGCATTTGGACTGCCTATGAGTCTGCTGTGACTTATAGGTTGTCTAAATGCTTTTATTGTAGTAGCTGTAGTGTTCTATATAGCTCATAGTATTTTGTGTAATAAAGATAAAATGTATAATTACCAAGTGTTGTAACACAGTAACATGTTGATAGCTAAAAATAAATAGTTTCTTTTATATGTTTACATTTTTTGTAAAAATTACGAAAATGCGCCGCTTATACTAGTAACGAAAAATAGTTAATTTACGCTCCATATTTAAAATTGTGTGAAAGCGCACGTCCCCATCTCAAAATAATGACTAAATGTTCTCTCTGAGGTCACCAGAATCTACTCGAAATATCTGCCAAGTACGAATCGGGGCTCTCTCTATTAGGGTTTTAAATCGTGAATGGCCGGGAAAGGAAATATAATATAATCTATGTTAATTTTGTCCACAGCTTCTCATATCAAAATCTTCATCTCAAATCGACGTTTTCTAGTATTTTTCATGCTACACAAGGGATGCTCTTTAATTCTGCGTGACAAGCAAACAGCGTTTTGTATAGTTAATATATTAGTAGGAATTCAGTTTCATTTATAATTTATTTATTTATTATTAAACATACATAAGAAAACCTCTGTCATCCTTTTGTTTACAGTTTTCTAAATTCTTTTATCCTATATATCTACAATTATACTTTCCTTTTTAATTATAATGTGATACCAAGCGCATTAAACACTTCTATATACTATAAGTGCAGATATTTTTTGTTCCTTAAAAATCCATATTAAAAAATCGATTACACCCAATTTGTTATATGGTATCATCTTTTGGCCCCATGTTAAATATAAATCAAAGTATTATTTGTTCCTTTTTTAAAACATAGTACGCATATAACATTTGAGAATATAGAGGGATGATGGGTAATATGTATTTAATCTAATTGCATGAGGTCAAGTGCCGCATCTCTTGTATAGTATTTATTGAAGGGTGGGTCAAGACATAATGCTAATAATCAACATGTCATTGATAGAAATATAAATATGAACTATGATTATTTAAAAAGTTTATTTCATTAAATCACAAACAAAATACTATTCATGACTGTTTAAGATGGTGTGAAATGTTTTACTCACTAAATTATACATATTTCTTGCAAAACTCACACCAAGAAAACAAAGTTTGAATCGAGGGCGTATGATTCCTACATATTATATAATATACAAGTAACATGTACATTCAAAAAATATGTTGACCTCGCTTCTATTAGCAACTATGCCAGGTACTAAATTCACACCAAATATACTTTCTAACCTATCAAAGAACATCTTCTGCAATTTGGCACTAGTTAGATAATTTACACCGGCCCCGGACTTGGCCAAACTGTCAAACTGTCTTACACTACACGAGCCATTAATGGCCCATTTACGCCTGACATGCACCATCTTGGCCAAGTAAAATTTTATACCCACTTCAAGTACTCATTTAACGTAAATTAGGCATTAGTCCCTATGCAATTACCATAGGACTTTGGCACTTAATTAAAATTCGTCGGATATAGACAGACATCCCTTTAGAATATTCAATGTGTTAGTACGTTCACGCATGCGCTAGAACTTTGCCGCTCAACCAGCAAAAAAATTGTATCCCAGTAAACAAACGAGGAGGGCGCGCGCCACCCGCTACTCCGCCATCTTTAATATCCGCGTGAAACTGTTCGGCGTCGTTTCTAACCCCAAAAATGATGTCTCCAAAGTGATTAAGGTTATTTATTAATTCATATGATGTCATACTGTAATTGGAATGGTGTAATTAACTGTAACTGAAATAGGGCAAGTGTTTATTGAGACTATTAACTGTTTATGTTTTAGTTTCAGTATATTTACTTAACGATGTTTGTTGAGTGTATGACAATATTAGTACTTAAAGTGTACGTGCAATCAAATTTCAACAGACAAAAAATTGGTAAAGTGTATTTTTATTATGAGCGAATTAATTTCTGAGATTAATCTGTAAAGTAAGACTTACGTTATTCCAAAAATAACTATAGCGCGGTAAATGTTCTTAGAATATTGCGTAGCGTTTGTTTACTATTTTTTTGTTTCAAAAATTTCAATTTCAGTATTTTTTCTTAACAAGGAAATGTTCTTTAAAATATTTGCCTTATTCTGTTCAAATGATCAGTAAATAGCACGGGTAAAATAAGGAGGCAGACATCAAAAAGTTTACTCGCTAGACATGGTGTTTCCAAAATGTTTACCTTTGTAGACGTTGTGTTTGTTTTAAAATCTTAATTTAAGTAATATAAATAATTATAATAATTAATAATTACTTTTAAGTTAGGCGAACGCACCATTTGCTAGTGAGTCCATGCAAAAGAAAAGATAATCTGATATTGGTTTCTATAATTTAGTAATTATATACCTATTTTGACGCTATGGTCAGCCATACAGCTACAGCAAGTAAATGTAAATTTTTCGTAGTTAAAGCTTTTACTTGGACGCTAATTTATGACAACATTACTGTGAAAACTAGTACTGTGGTAAATTTATAATAAGTAACTAAATCACGGCGAAAAAATATTTGTAGATGAATATTTTATTTCGCTTTAAGGACTAGTTTTCCAGAGATCATCATCAGATTTTTTACCTTGGTGCCGAAGTGAAATTATTTTTCATTTCTATCCGACAGGTCCTAGGGATAGGACATAAATTCAGGGGATACTCTACTGAGATGGATTCTCTTCACGATCTTTAACATGTCAGTTTATAATTCAAGTTGCATATGCGACCGCTGCATGACAACAGTTTGTTTTTTACACCACGACACATGATTTTAGACTATAATTGTAACCACACTATTAAATTGAATTGAATTTTTACAAATCTATACTAGCGTCGTTTCTCCATCTCTTTCGAGATCTTCCAGCCACTGGGTAAAAGAGCGTATCTGCATCTCACGTACACGCTTCTTAAACCGTACTCGTTACTCAGTACGACTCAATATAACTATTCTCATTTCTAGAAAGACAACATGAGATGTACAGCTCGTATCTTTACGTGACAAGATTATCCACCAAACGAACTATCTACTTTTGTCGCTGATTTGCGATTAGAGTAAAGTAAAACATGGCGATGCGGGTTCTAGTAAACTTAGGTATATACAGCACTCTGTGTGAGTGCGGAGATGCTTTAAATTTATTCAGTATACATTATTAATACCATTTTTTACTTTAATTAATTCTAAAAATCTTACACGGGGCGTAACTACTAACCTTTTAAGTAAGAACGTATATATGTGCTATTCTTAATATTATAGAGATCATCAGACCCGTTCGATGCAAATGGCTCATAATTTAGCCTAAGTTCCTGGGTTTGATTCCCTGCCTCATGACTCTGAAATCTTAAAATAGGAATATAAAATAGTGTTATTTTTTTTATTGTGTTATATCTCCATATGGACGGAATCATTTTGTACTGAGTTATTTGATACGCGAGTTTTAGACAATATTTTTAATCATCATTCTTATGATGTTGATTTCATAATTTGGATGATCTGATATGTTATAGTAATCTTTACTGGACTTAGTAAAAATTCTATAAAAACAGATAAATATTTTATCCATAACATTAATAACTCCATATTTCCTTGGTGCTAAAACCATAAAAAAAACAAGTCACAAGTTTTCAATTAGTAAGTTGGCAGGACTGTCTTCGCTTAACACCATAAATTTGCCGTTGCCTCTCTTTCTAGCTATGGATTTATTTAGTAAACCTTTCCATTTTACGCCAGAAAAGAAGGACATATTTTGCCTTTATCTAGAATTTACTCGTTCAGAAGGTCACTTGCTTAATATATATCGTAATAACTTGTAGGCTTTGCTTGTTGGGAAATATAGAAGTGGTTAAAAGGTGTGTGCCTTCTATACTATTTCTGTACATATACAAGACATTATAGCGGTATTGAACATGAGAATCTACATAGTTAATGGTTATTTCTTGTTTTCACCATGACCCCTACCTTTGTTTTGCACAGACTGAATAGATCTCTCTGAATAGAAATCTTCACACAGTCACTTGTTCATTACAGACAGCAATGTTGCTGCGTGCGTAAAAGGGACACTATAAAATGTTAAGTTCCTAGGTTTGAGGCCCGGGTCGGATATGTTAATGGGGTTCTCTGACAATGAAATTATCAGGGTCTGATTTCGTAGTATAGAATTGTGCGCGATCTAAAGAAACTGTTTCGCTTCCTATGATATATCTGTTTTTATTATTATTATTATCATTTTCATGTATCTGGTGAAAATGAATTGTTACACAAACCCACGTTAGCCACTTCTTCCTTCGAAGTTCCTGATGTAATGTCCCAAAAGTGATACTAAAGATAGCCCCCTATAGATAACTGATATAGGTACAGACAGTTCGGTCACTCTACTACCTGTGTTGTTATACCCTTTCTGTATCTTAGTTCATTGTATAGAAGCTCGAAGACCTGCATATATATGAGCTTTTAATAGTGGCTTTGCCAGCGCTAATTTGATCACACACGAGAGTATCATAGATTAGAATTTTATCTTATTGTATACGAAGATCATGCACGTGGTTCAAGGTCATTCAAGTACTACACTATATATTTTTTTTTATTTTGTTTGGGGTCTGGTTTTTCATTACCTGGCGATTCTTCACATTGTAATTCTGGCCGCATTTACCGCTGAAATGAAAATCTCCCAGACTTGCAAATCACTTTAAACTTAATGGAAGAATTAATTAGGTTGTCAGGTGCACCGGCTGCTGCAGTTAAAATCTGTTTATAGGTAAATATGGTCTTATTTACTGGTAAAAAGAGAGTGATCCAATTTATAATACGGAATTGAAAAGAAAAACAGCGGAACTTAGACATTGAATCAATTTTACAGAAGATACAATTATTATAAGGTTTAATGTATTTACTATATTGAATCTAATATTAGCCTTGGGGTTTTTCTTAAGATAAAAAAAACTTAAAGCAAATGTGAAGACATATAAATGGCTGTAGGGATAGCCTTTTAAGGTGAGTGTCTTCGTGGCGCTTTCCATACATAAGTAGTATACGTCATATTTTTAATACAAAGTGTTCAAACTGGGTGAATCTTTGCATGCGTGTCTTTAAGCCTAAAATCTATGCTTCTGGTTTTCCAGTTGTTGGTTGTTTGTAAATAAGAAATCCTTTACAAAATAGTTTTCAAAAAGGTAGAAAAATAAACTTTTTACGAGAACCGACAAATCAGAGGCAAAGATTTGGTACAAAATTTTGCAGTGAAATTTTTATATCATATAAAATTTTTCAATGGTTCGATTTACTATTTATTTTACCCACAGAAAAGAGAAAGCAATAGAAAGGTGAAGGGGGCGTGGCCGGCTAGCCTAGCATACTCCTAAACAGGAGTATTTACGTCAACGGACTATAATGCTACTGACAGTCGACACGCGGCTAACGCGCCGCATGCATCTCCGTTAATTTATATTGAAATGCCGCGTTATGCTGTATAAGTTGCAGATTTAATAGCGATGTCACGAATGTAAAGAAAGTAGGAATATCCTATCACCGGAAAACTTAACAAATTGTTCCTAAATGTTTTATATTTCGCTGATGAACAAAGTCGGTGCAATCTGCCATATAGTGATTCATGATTTTTTTTATCGTCAAATTTTATCGATAAATTGTTAGTCACTAAATGTCACCTCAATTCAATCTCTGATTTGGAGCTTTCCCGTTAGACCTACGAAAGCAAGCACCATCTGTCCCACTGCTTTTATCGCATATAGAACTTTTTACTGGACGTAAAAATGCACGTGTAGGTCAGATGGTTAACATCAATTAAATTAACAAATTATGCAAATATTTTCAAGAACACGCAATTTTTCAAGGCTAAGAATTCAACTCTTGTTTTGTGGCTTCTGTGGGCACGACCACAATTTCACCAATGTCACGTAGTTATATGGACCATCAAACGAAGTGGATTTTTTAGTTTTAATGAGTTATGTCCGGTGAGAACTGTCTAAGCCAAATTTGGTGCTGAAACATTAGATGTTAGTTCATCTAACTACTCGTCGTTCGTCGACGTTCGTCCGAACACAAATGTATACACACACACACACACCCCTCACCCTCACACACACACACACACGAATTCATTATATATAGGGGAAATATAGAACACCTGGGAACAACTTTTGGTTAAGTTATTTAGTATAAGAACAGTTAATTTACAGCTTTCTTTGAATATGGACTAAATACTAAGGACAGGATACATTTGAGGGAGAAAGGACGAGGGATAATATTGTAGAGAGAAGAGTTTATTTTGGGACAACACAAAAATATGTGTTTCACATTTCCTTCGTCCAAACCACATTAACAGAGAGAGTTATAAGTTTGGCCAGGAAGACTGGGTTACAGGAATAGTTTTGACTCGGACGGCATATTGTAGAGGTTGTCACTTTATCAGCGTTTTGGAATATTGAGAACCAGAGTTTATTGGGCATCTCAGGTTGAATGTTACCATAGAATTTACCTTTTAATATTCTAGAAATTTGCCATTTCTGGTTCCAAGGTTTTTTAAAGATGGTTTTAGACCTTCCTTTTTCCATTTAGACCATAGATAGTTTTAGTTAGAAAGTCGAACAGATATCTTGATCTTGAGATTCGTTGCCCACTATACCGGCGTGACCAGGAATCCAGACTAGGATCACATTTATGCCGTGAGAGCTACATTCGAAAAGGGCATTTCTTATTTTTAAAACAATTGGGAACCTAGATTTAGACCGAAAAGGGTTAGCAAGAATAAATTGGAAGCAGCTTTTGAAGTCTGAAAATATGATAGTTTTGTTCAGATTGTGTGATATTACAAAAAGGATGGCTTTCAGAATTGCGATGGCTTCTCCTGAAAAGACGGAAGTGGTATATAGTGGAGGACATTTATAATTGAAAATTATTCTCGTAGATGGGATCCAAACTACAACACCAATTGGACTATCTGGATTTTTAGAAGCATCTGCATGGCAGTCCAGCCCTTGTATTCTGTGAAGAATTTATTTATGAAAACCTTATTAGCTTCTATTTTTTTTTTATCAATACCAAAATCCAAAATAATGTTAGGTTTGAAAACGAATGCTTCGTAAGATGATGAGTACAAAGGCATAACAGGATTCTGAAGGAGAGAATAATTAAGAAGGGTGAATTGTAAATAGCTGCGGAGGAGACAAGGGAAGTCCTCAGATGAGGCTTTATTGTATGAGTTATATAATGTCAGTCAACAATCTAGTTTTTCACGTCATTTGAATCTAGTTTTTCAGTCATAATTAGCTGGTAGTTACTATTGTGTCAGTCTCCCTGATTTTCATTCATGTATACAAATCGGAATCCCGGTTGGCGGACGATATCCAGATTTATAGAATCACCCTGAGACTTGCGTAATCTGATTCTCATAGTCAGGTTTTTGAAAGCAACTATCATTGGCTAACTAGAGTAAAAATGTATTTCTCTACTATAGCGGAAATATTTTTTTTTGGTTATAAATAATTTTAACCAAAAAAAAATTAGATACTTTAAATTTCTTATCGGTTATATTTATTCTAACACTTTTTTCCTATACACATGGAATTGTTATTTCACTTGGTTTCAGATTTCATAAAAAGATTTAAATCTCACATAAAAATGGCTTGATTGTATTATTATGTTGAGAAATGTAAAGTTTTCTTAAGTAAAAGCCCTCAATGTGCTATGCAAATGATCTCACTTATGTCAAGGTTAGCAGGGTGAATTGGCACAAAGCCCTTTATTTGACACGAATATATCACCAGTAGGCTGTACTTCCGCACCCACACACTATAATAAGGCACTTTTTTTTATATCAAATTAATTTTGCGCTAACCTGCGGCTTCGACCGCTATAATAATATCAAAACAAAAATTAAAAGTAAGTATAGTTAGATTCTACGTGGTAAAATTTACATTGACTGACAACATTTACTTGAACTCATCTGCAATTTACCTCTTGTTATATGTACCATGATTTCGACCTTAACCTCGTCTTTTATTTTTGTGAATCCCTATCTGTGCTTATCTCTTATTTCATTACGAATTTCATGTGTTTGTAATAATTTGACCAGAAATAAGCAAGCCTATAACATATTATATCGAAATTAAGCTGTGCTTCGCAGTAATAGCTTCATTTTATTTTTATCGTCATTTTCTTATTCAGCATCTTCACTGCTGAAGGTTGTGTCTATAAATCGTCTTTAGTCGATGGAAAAATTTATCGATAAAAATGTACTGCATCACTGGCTAGGATACCACTTTTTGTTCCGAATAAATAAATAAAAAAGGCTAAAATTTTACTAGCTATCACAATAAATCTTTTCCCGTAATCATTTTTTGTGCTGTTATTTGTAAACTATTTTTCAATTATCTATGCTCAGATTTTACCAAGGAACGATTTTAAAATTGAATTATACTTGACTGAGAGACTGCACAATTACTCTACAGATATTGTCGACTGGCAACTTTCACCAGATATTAGGGGAATCACCATATATCTGTCTCGCTGACTGAAAGAGATAGCTTGACAGAGTTCACAAGAAATACAATCTTACCACTCTTTAGATAAGGTGTATTTTCAACTGTTATAAATTGGTTTATTAAACGTTTCAATTGGGTAAAAATGGGACTAATCAGGGAATCGGATTGTTTGTAGTGAACAATAAAGATGTAATGTCAAGTATCATTTATGTGTTGAACTGGCTACGCTCGTTTTCTAAGAAAACTGACATGGCTGCCACTCTAAATAGTATTTTATATCTCTATGATTTTACCCCTAATGTGAAATCGTGTCTCAAATGAGATCAAATCGTCAAAATAAGTACGTATATACAACATTCCCTTTTTGCATATTTTTGATTAAACTGATAAAACAGAAGCATAAATATTAGTCTCAAAGACAAGCATGTAAAATTTCAGAGTTTGCAATGTTAGTATTTAAAACCTTCGACCACATTATCACTTACCATCAGCTGAGATTGTGGGCAAAGGTTCACCTATAAGCAATAAAAAAAGTATTCAAAGCGCTTTATAGTAGTAATATTTACAACAAAAAAAAGTAATTTAATAAACAGGCCTAGGGTAACCTTATATTTTTTTTATTAAGTCTAGAATATTGGTCACGCATTGCTATTGAACATATTTTTATGATTTTGGTATTTTAGTTCCGTAGAACATATTACTGTAACAGCCGGATCGTCCACTGCTGAACACAGCCTCCCCTATAAAGTGGGTATTTGCAATAATCCCCATGCTTGGCGGGCGTCTTGGGGATCGCAGTACAAGTTGACAGTTCTTTAGAAGGCGCCGCTGCCCACCTTCCAGTATGTTTCCCTTAGTCGCCTCTTACGACACCCATGGGATGATATGGGGAGGTGCAATTCCATCCCAGCAACCCACGGGGCAGACATATTAACAACAAAAAAAAACATCAATACTTATATGTAGCCCCCGGTTTAATTTTCAGTATCCATAGTATCCCGTATTTATATCACTGTAGATAAGTATATGATAGGTCCCTCCCTATCATATTATATTTTATTTTTGGGTAAATAAACGCCACACATTTCTAACATTTGTGTACTTTAATTCGAATGTTGATATATTTGACTCAATGGAGCGAAATAAGTACGTACTAGTATTTTGATCACGCGGCGCATCGATAAAGAGCTCATAAATAAAATAAAATAGTATATAATAGAAGCTCCTGGCCTCCATGGAACTAAAGCTTCTCCACACCAATGGTTCAAATACGCAACAACTGCCCAGCTTGGCATATTTGCGCTGCTTGAGTTGCTCCACCGAAGTAGCCGCGGCGCCAACCCTCACGTTGGTATCAAAATGATTATAGGGCTAAAGTGTCCACGCATGTAAAAAGACTGCTAACTATATAAAGATTGTTAAAATACACGGGGAGTTAGGGAAAAGATGCACCGAACAAGCAGTATGGTTACTACATCGTGTAAACGTTTGGCCCTAAAACCAATACTTCCCACAATACTTTCTTATGTCATTCATTGTTTTGTTAGAGAAAATATTATACTGACCCCACTTACACGGTAGAAGGGTAGGAAGTGATGGATCAGGTTATCCCACGAAGTGAAGTTGTGACTCTTTTAGCCTGCACGCCACTCAGGTTTAACCCGTCGAGTCGCTCCCGGCTAGTTTAATGACTAACAATACGAGGTATTTAAACTTTGCCTACAGGAAATTATTATTTCAATCTATAATTATTGTTATAAATTGGCTGGAACAATTAACTAAGATTACTACTAAATGGGGAGAAATAAAGTTCCTAGTAGTTAATATGCGTGCAGCATTCAAAGTTTTTTCTGAATTCGGCTTATGCGACATATTTTTGAGATAACATTTGGTGGGACACTTTACTCAAAAATTATCACGCCTATAGGTTTGTGCTTTAACGTTGTAATATTAATTCAAACCCAGATGTGCTATCTGTCAAAAAATACTAAATTTATAACCATTAAAAAATGAACATTAACAATTTTGTATTGTTTCGAATGTTTGTACTACTAACGCCATCTGTTAGAAAACCAAAGAGTTTACATCTCTACAACAAAACTAAACTCAATACTCAAATTCATCGTAGTTAATCTACTTAATGCTAGATGACACTACTAGAATCAGGTTATAAAATAAATGCGAGCCCACACAAGGCTGAGCTTTATGCTAGTCTTTATTTAAAGACACGCTAGATATTTGCCATAGTACAAGCTGTAGTGCATGCGTACAGCCGAGCACACATACTAGACGCGTTTGGTCCGAAATCAAACTACTTGTCTGGTTTTACTATGGTAGATGTTCGGATTTGGGAACTATAGTTTCTAGATGGCAATGTCCACGCACCTTATGACGTGACTAATTCATGTCGGTCGATCATCTCGATTTACTGTTGGTTTGTGGAATAAAAGCTATACCAACGATCGCCAACCTCTGTCAATTTTATAAAGGCATCTATAAAATATGTCTACGTTGCCTAGGGTTATGGCAACCCCTTCCGGTTAATACAATATACATGAAGCCGACAAAGGTAACTCCTGCTTTCCCGGAAGGGTAAAAAACCACATATTTTTACTATCCTAGCTTTCCTTATCCACTGAACCAAAAAGCTTATTTTAAGGGTTCCGTACCCAATCGGCAATACTGAGCCTTCCTTACGTCACTCCGTATGTTTGTCTGTTGGTCGTCTCTATGTCACGAAACTCTAGCACGTAAACGGAGAGGCTTGCAAACCTGAAATTAATTTAGATATTTTTAGTTTGACATTCAATTATTAATAATATTACATTATTTTTCAATACTTCAGAAGGTCATAATCATCAGCCGGAAGAAGTCCTCTGTTGAACATATGCCTCCCCTTTAAAACACCACAATGAATTACTTTTTAATTAGCCATTTGTATCCAAAAGCTTTCCGCGTCTGCGATGTCGTCCATCCATCTATTGAGGGCCTACCAACTCTACGTCTTCCTCTATAATGTGGTAACCATTCGAGATACCAATTTTCTTCCCCATCGGTTATCAGTTCGCCAATTAATGTGGCCTGTCCATTGCCACTTCAACTTGCAAATGTTTAAACCTATGTCGTATGTTTTAGTTCTTCGGCGAATTTCTTCGCTTTGTATTTTATTGAGCTATAGCTCTCCATAGTTTGAACGCCTATGAACTTGTCCATAAAAGCCATTCTGTTAAGAACCACATCTCAGTACCATAAGTCATCACTGGCAATACTTATGTCATAACGGCTAAGCAGAAAAATTTGGTAAATTTGTATAGATTAACTTGTTCTCCTAAAATAATTTTGTTATTATTAAAATGAATAGTTTAAAATGTATTTCTAATCAATTGAACGGCTAGCTCAATAACACAATAGCAAAAACTTGTTTCGATATCAATAACTTCATAAATTTATTATTTACATAGCACCATTCATTCTTATTGCAAAAGCCATCTGGGAAATCTTTGAGACAGCCTAAACCCCAGACCAAAGCACAATATTTGGATTAGAAAAAGATATTTCTTGTTCATTGCAACTTTCCTGACAAACTGACATACGCTTAGCAAATGTCTAGTACATTATGATCATCCATGGGATACACCGCCGCAGACATTAGCTAAGTAGTAAATCAATCTGCGAATTGGGAATTAACTGTGAAATAAAATGAACTTTAAGAAAATAAACCAATGCAAAGTTATATCAACGCTCGCTGCAACGTAACAATTATCGTAACGTTAACGGTAAGTTTTTTTTAATGTAATATAATTATCAAAACTGAATGTCGAGTAGCTTATCTATCAACTACAAAATCATTTACACAACCTACAAGTCTGAAGATGACAAGCCAGACTCATAGGCACTTTTATATAAAATAAATTTAATTTCGCAAAATGTTTATGAATTTTAGAAAAAAAAATGCACTCCACGTTGAATACCTCATTGTGCTAGCCTTTCATTTAAATAATGTCCATAAACATAAATACTATGCCTTTCAAGGCAGAACATTCAATAAAATGTCACGGGTGACTTTTCAAGCGCCATTGCAAAACAAGCCTAGTTTGTTACATTAAGAGCCTGTTTCAGAATGTTCGAGTAAGTTCCGGTTATACATACTACCCAGAACATAATTAAACACTATCTTTACGTTCCACAGTCATCGATTTAGCCTATCCATCAGTTAAAGCTTGAAACGCACTGCTTGTTAAGTGTCACTTTTATCATTCAGTTATTTTATGTGTTGGTTAGCAACCCGAAACTTTATTAGGAAATTTCGAAACGGACATTTACTCTCATTTAACGACTTCCATCGGAACGAGAACACGTGACAATTTGTCTTACGAATATAGTAATTATGATATTAAGGGCCTGTTTCAGAATGTTCGAGTAAGTTCCGGTTTAGCTACCCAGAATATATTTAATAAACAAAACACTATCTGTATGTTTCACAGTCATCGATTTAACCTATCCATCGGTTAAAGCTTGAAACGCGCTGCATATTAGCTGTCAATTATATCATTCAGTTATTTTATGTGTTGCATAGCAACCCAAAACTTTATTAGGACATTCTGAAACGGGCCCTTAGTTTCACCAATCTATCATTTACTTTTCACGAGAATTAATGGTATATATATGAAGCGATTTTAAGGAGTACAGCAATATCCTTATCCAATTAAGTACCTCGAATACATTGTGTATTAATACAGATCAATAGGGCCCCTTTTCACATGTTATTTAAATGAATATATTCTAAGATATTACAGATTATTTATATTAGCATTGCACCCGTGCAAAGACGGGGTGGGTCGCTAGTATCGCTATATTATAACTATCGGTCACTATATTTAAAAAAGTTTATTTTTAAAACTATGACGTCATAATAAACGGTCTGTATTCCCACAGGACACTAGTCTGGGCGGAAAGATAATAAAGCTATGACTTAATACCATAGACAAGCTCTTTAGTTACATGTTTCTCAACGACTTTTTGCTCGGTAATTTATTGTATTTTTACGCAAGTGCTTGATATTTTGTTGCATTTTCACGAAATGCATATTTGTGTAAATGTTTGGAAGGACAAAGTGGTTTTGAATGCGAGCAAACCAAAATTACGCAATATATAAATAGCGTGAGCGATTTTTATAATAAATTCATATAACATTGAAGTTTCTAAAGACGAAAACGGCTTTTTCGGACCAAGCATCGTATTTGTCATATTCGCTATTTTATACTTTGTTCTTAAAAGTAAATTGTACACTCTACTACAGTACAGGATACGTGAGACCTTTGCCCACAGAATTTACAACGCTGTCGATCACTTGCTCAGGAAGGCCAGTGTCCAATTCCATCTTCAGCCTTCCCGGGGAAATGCCTTCCAAGCACCGTCGTTTTGTTTTTTTTAACGTTTTCTATATTGTAATCAATATGTTTATTTCTTCTTCGTGTCATCAATATGTTTATTTCTTCTTCGGTGTCGAGCCTGACATGTCCCGGCCATCTCAACAATTTTCACAAGTAGGTACAAAAAAATATTGGGGTGGAACCCGGGCATCCAAAACAAGGTCCAAGTAGACCGCTTGCCGTTTTTAGCAGCGTACTAGGCAAACCAGTTAAAAGAGGATATAAACGTTTCGAGTGCTCTGTCGAGAGCTGTCTCGCCCCATTGTACACGGTACGTGTGATCAGGGCCTCGTTTAAAAATACTAAATTATCTATATCTTGAGTTCAATTTAATATAATCTCATAACATTTCCACACAGCAGCTACTAGCAGTTAATCAGCTCCCTAAGGAATTATGGAGGGTAGTAGCAGATCAAAGCGGACATTTTAATTAGCTGCGTCTTAGCTGATATAATTTCTAAGGTGGATTACACAGACAGTCATTACTTCATCCTTGTAAGGCGTTCACTATTCAATGGAATAGTTGAATAGCATACGGCAATGAATAGCGACTTAGAGATTTGTTTTATTGGTATCAATAGGCTTTAGGTTATAACAAACATAAAGTGGATACTAGAATTTTCGTATATGTATACATTTATAGCTTATGTTATGATTGTAATTGTTGGCACGGGTATCCACAGCGGTCATGTTCACAGAATGGTATTGTCTAATGGCGGTGTTGTGTGTCGGGCGCCATATTCCCTCAAAAATGGTTGAGGAAGGCGATGGCTGGCACATGCGTCAACTCTTGAACGGGTGCTGCTAGAGGACACCAGCCTACACTCGATGGTAAAACTAATGACTTTGAAATGTAGACTTAAGAAAAATAAAAAGAAATACTTGAAGTATTACACTAACAATGAAGACGTGCAAAAGTGATAAAGTTACCGGAAAAAAATATATATGATAAGAAATGATTAGCAAAAGGGAATTTAAGAATTTTTTTTTTACCCAATCGTGAAAGTTGGTCTCGATTCTGTTGTGATTTCTTTTATGGTGGTAAAAATCTTCATATATTTGAAAGGATGCACCTTCAGTATTTTTTCTATGCAGCTGATGGGCTGGCCTTTGACCAGTGTCACAGCTGTTGGTAAGTAATGATGTGGTGGAGGATTTTGTCCAGCTGATGATGATGATGAACCTAGAATCACTGACTCACAAGGACAGCAGCTGACGGAATACGCAGTGCATGCGACAGTATTTCTACCTACGGGTAATAACTTGCCAGGCAGGCATTCTTTAAATATATTACTTACTGCTATAACGACTGCCATCCTAGGACACCAACCGAGTCTGACGGCTTAACGTGCCCTCCAAACGGAAACACTCCTTAGTTATATCACTAGCGGTCACGGTCACCCATCCAAGTCATGACCGCAGCGACCGCTGCTTAACGAGATCTGTTAAGAATGGCTTAATGCTGGCTATCGGAATAAACGTAATTGCATATTTCTTTCATGTCACTGGCGGAAGTCTATTCAAAAAAATATTTAACATTTATATATATATATATTTAACATAATATGTAATCTGCGTAAGCTGTGCTAAGTATATTTTAGATTCGGGGGTGTTTCAATCCTATTAACATGAATCCTCACATAATTCTTCGGAAAACAACAAACTCCGGAGTTCAGATATCAAAGTGAAATTCATTTCCATTCTGTTGGACAATAAGGCAAGAGCCTTGCTTCTTTGAAGAGTAAATGAGTGACACTATGATGATAAGCTAACTGTAACATAGGTTCTCTACGTTTTTGTTTAGGACTGGGATACTTTGTATCCCGATTTCGATCCGGACCAGATTTTAAGCCTTCTACGCGCTTCCATACAAATTTAGTGTTACTATATTCTAATTAC
This sequence comes from Plagodis dolabraria, assembly GCA_963854805.1. Taxonomy (NCBI): domain Eukaryota; kingdom Metazoa; phylum Arthropoda; class Insecta; order Lepidoptera; family Geometridae; genus Plagodis; species Plagodis dolabraria. The sequence continues at coordinate 5,973,973 of OY978440.1, forward strand.
TGCTGGTTGTAACTCAATGAAAGTTTGCATACATGTCTTTGAGCCTAATAGCTATACTTTTGATTTATCAGTTATCCTAAATTTAAGCGTTCCAAACATTGAGACATTTTAATTTTGATGATTTGATCTCCATTAAGACATGATTTCACATTTAGTGGTAAAGTAAATGATTAATCGATAAACTGCCAATCCAGAAGCATACGCATCAAGGCTTAGGAATTTACAAAGAAAATGTTAGAGTTGGAACTATTGGTATTTTAAATATGACGAAACAATATTTGTACGGAAAGCGCAGCACTATGTGCACACTAGCTTTTTTTTTTTTTTAGGGAGGACAGAGATGCTGGCTACCGCCTGTGCGGTCGTCCAGCTCCACCGGGTTTTGGGCGAGGGCCTGGCCCTACAATAGCCCGGGAGGGAGAAGTGCCGAAGGCACTTCTCCCGAGACGGGCGTAGAAGGCGAAAAGCGCTTTCTACCTCCGTCTCCTGCGGACGCCGAAAACGTACCGCTATTATAGGAGGGGTTGACAGCGAGCTCAAGGGCACCACTGTGGTTCGGACCTCGGCTCGTCTCGCTGTCGAGAGACATGGGGGGGATCGGAGCAAAATGCCTCTGTGCAACTGCAGTGTTGCACAATTGGGCCCTACTGAATAATACTCTTTGACTATTTGGAGAGCAATTTATCGTGACCTTGTTTTTGCCTCGAGCACGCCGGCGAGCTCGGTGTTTGATTGTGTGACCTCTGATTACCTCACACCTGGGGATTTTACCTCGACGACTTGCGGATAACGCTAAAGCTGCCAACGTAATGGCTGCGATGGGGTCATCCGGGTCGTCTTATACCTGCCGTGGTCGGCGACGGGGGGGTTTGAAAAATGGGATAGAAGAGGCAGTCGAGTAGTTCGATGCCTGGACAACCAATGGGTTCGGGTGGTGGGGCGCTCGATCAAAGTATCGGCGGGCACAGTCCTTATTGAACTGTGCTAAAGAGGGAAGGTTTAAGTCGCAATGCAACTCGGAGTTCCGGATATACCACGGGGCGCCGGTTGCATTACGAAGAAAACGGTTTTGAATGACTTGAAGCTTATGAAGATGGGCCTCACTAGCATGACTAAACACTACTGATGCGTAAGTCATGATGGGGCGGATGCAGGCAGTGTAAAGTGTCTTCTTATTACTAAGAGACATTTTACTCTCTTTGCGAATCAGGGGACCAAGGCGACCCATTACAAAGGCCGCTCTGTTTCGGACGGTTGTTATATGATCGTTAAAGGTAAGATTCCGATCAAGGGTGACTCCGAGATATTTTGTTTTACTAACCCAGGGGATGGGTTGGTCAAACAAAGTTAAAGGTTGCGGGTAACGGGGGCGAGTCTTCTCAGTAAAGTACATAGCTGCACTTTTAACTGGGTTGACCGCGATGCGCCATTTACGGAACCAGTCACCGATCTCGGTGATGGCCCGTTGAAGGGCGAAAATGGACTTTCTGCTGATACGCCACCCAGTGGTATAAATAGCGGTATCATCCGCGTATTGGGCTAATAGGACGTCTGGCTGAGAGCGTGGGATGTCGCTGGTATACAGCGCGAAGAGAATGGGTGATAGCACGGAGCCCTGAGGGACTCCGGCTCTGACTGGGTGGGGGGAGGAGAGGGTGCCTTCCACGCGATAGCGAAAGCTTCTGGCTTTAAGGAAGTCTTGTAGGATGAGCACAAGACGTTCTGGCACGCCAAGTTGGTATAGCTTGTAAATCAAGCCATTGTGCCAGACTTTGTCAAAAGCTTTCGCTACGTCGAGGAAGACTGCTAGCGTTGTCTGGGGTTTGGGGTACTTGTTAAAGCCCTCAATGATGTGCTCCGTGAGGCGGTGCACCTGTTGGACGCATGAGTGTCCGGGTCTGAAAAGTCATGGGACTGGAGACGGTTTGCAAGTAACCGCTCGTAAAGTTTGCCTAAGGCACTGAGGAGGCTGATGGGGCGGTAGCTGGTGGGGTCAGATGAGCTTTTGCCTGGTTTGTGAATGCCAATGACATTTGCACATTTCCAGGTGTCTGGGAATAAGCAGTGGCTCATAGCAGCATTGAAGATGCTGACTAGGAGATGGATGAGAGGAGGAGAGAGGGTTTTAAGAACCCTGTTGGAGATGCCATCGGCACCGGGGGATTTGCGCGGTCGGAGGGCCTTGATCAGTCTCGCCACCTCAGCGTAAGTCGCTAAGGTGATTGGTGGGAGTTCAGAGGTGACCACAGAGCTTTTACGTTCGACTTCAGCATCCACCGAATCGAGGTGAGCTTGGTCAACGTGATCTACGTTAGGGGAACACTGAGCCTCTAGGCTATCAGCTAGGCACTCAGCTTTGTCTTCGTCAAAGAACGCTGGGACTAGTGGGACTGGTCTGTATAAGGGAGGCATGTCGTTGTAGTTACTTCCTTTCATACCTCGCGCCAAGTCCCAATAAGCATGATGGCTTGGCACGAGGTTTGAAAGTTTGTCACCCCATTGTTGATCACGCAACTCAGACATGCGACTTTGAACCATGCGTTCAAAGTGGCGTTTCTTTGTTTTGTTCTCTTTACTGGGGTAGGAGTCGTAATGTCGGGTCACTGCTTTACTTTCCGTCACCAATCGTCTCACATCCGCTGGAATGACAAGGCGCCGGTCGTCCGGCACCATGACCTCCTTTGCGGATGCACCTACTACGGTGGAGAGGTGATTGGTGAACGAATCGATCGCAAGGGTTACGTCATCTTTAGTCAGGATGTCGTCAGGGATTCTGTCAAGGTCCGGTGAACTGATAGCCTTTAGGGCATCGCCTACTTGCTTCCAGTTCACTATTGTCTTAGTGGGGCGGGAGAGGTCTGTCGTTGGGTCGGGACCTAGTCGCAGTATAATGGGTCGGTGGTCAGAGTGAAGCTCGTGAACCACTTCTATGGAGCGTAACTGAAGTGTTACGCCTCTGAGTAGTGCCATGTCAAGCAAGTCAGGTCGAAAGTCTTCCATATGAGGGTAGTGAGTGGGCTCAGTGGGCGCAATTATGTCAAAATTAAGTTCTGCAACTAGTTTTTCAAGTGCAATACCTCTGGGATTGTTGACGTTACAATTCCATAGGATGTGCTTACTGTTGAAGTCGCCAATCAGAAGGACAGCGATTCCTAAAGAGAATAAAGCTTCTAAGTCAGCTCGGACGATCGGCTTGGAGCAAGCTTGGTAACAGGACGCTATGACTATAGGTTGATGACCAGTCATAGCTAGGAGGCAACAAGATGCTTCCATATTAACAAGAGTCGGGGTAGGTAGGGGAATGCAGTGCAGGGACCTTTTGTAATAGATAAGAGTGCCTCCCCCACGGGAGTTCACTCTATCATCACGTACCGTTCTGTAATTGGCAAACCTAGGGTTCGCCTTCCCCGGTTTTAGAAGGGTTTCCTGCACGCATATGATATCGATAAGGTGGGTACAACAAAAGTCGTGGACGAGGTCACGTTGTCTGAAGAGGCCGTTAGCGTTAAATGACGCTAACGAAACTGAGTGCGGTTTCGTGCGTTCGGTTGTACTACCCATAGTGGTTGTACTGGGGAGGGGCCTGGGGGACGAAGCGCTTAAGGGCGCTTAGTAAGTTTGCGTGTTCCAATGTGTATTGGATCACGTCCGCTGGGGATTGAGCGTATTGCATCTTGTGGAATAGCTCTTGTGCCTCATTGATGTCAACCGACATAGCCAGATCGCTGACTAGGTTGATTGCCTCTTGAAGAGGGGCAGCCATCAATGGCATAGGGGGAGCTTGTGGCCGGGAAGCGGCGCGGGGAGGGGCGCGAAGGGTGTTGGCAGCGGGTGCCGGGAGCGCGGGGCGAGCCGGGGCCGGTGCGCGGGCAGGGGGCGCGGCGCGGGCGGGTGCGGGAGCGGGCGCGGGCGCGCGGGCCGGGGCGCGGGCGGTAGCGACGGTCTTAACCATACTGGGTGGTTTAGACCATGCGTTACGGGCTGGGAGCGGCGCGGGTATTACCTGTGAGGCAGGTACTACCGTTAGTTTAGGACTTACCCGTTGGTAACGGTCATAAGAGGGGCGGGTCGGCCTATGCCTTGCCACCCTGTGGTTCACTCGTGGTGCTTTAGGGCAACCACGGTAATTCGCGGTATGCCCTTGAGCACCGCATAGAACACAACTGGGTGGGTTCGGCGAATCCCGGGTGCGAGTGCACGCTGCTGTCGCGTGATCGCCTAGGCACTTAACGCACCTAGCGCGAGCGAAGCAGAAACGGGAGGCGTGCCCGTATAGTTGGCAGTTATGGCACTGCGAGGGACTCCCATTTTTGTATGGGGCTTGGACATCGAGTCCTGAGAGGCCACAGACCTTTTTTAAATTAAAAATGGCCTTGCCTTCAGGTGTACGATCTAGTACTACGAGTACTAGATCATAGGGACTGCGGTCCTTCCCGCTGTACATGCGGTGAACTGCATGTACGGGGAAGTCTTGTGCCTTCAGGTCGGCACATACCGAATCGGTATGTACCTCCTTGGGCACACCGCGGATGACCACTCGGAGGACTTTCTCCTCTTCGAGCGCATAAGTGTGGAAGCTTATGCTCTCATTGCGGAGGAGTTTTGTTAGCGCTCTGTGGTCGCTAATGATGGACACTTGAACTTTAATGCCCTGCTGCGTGGAGCGGGCATTAGTGTAGTGGATCCCACGATCCGAAACTAAACGGGACAGCATGTCCCATTTGGTTTTGTCCTGAATGAACAAGGGCGGAGGCGGTTTTTCGGGGCGCGCGCTCGCGTCCTGAGGGGACGCGGCAGTGGTGGCCGGAGCGGAGGGAGGAGACGCGGGGCGCGGGGTGGGGGTCGGCTTCTTGCCGGAGGCGGGGGCCTTAGCGGGTGCCTTGGCGGGAGGGGCGGAAGTTGCGCAACTAGCGGCTTTAGGAGCACGCTTGCGTTTTCTATCTACGACGGTATAGCCGTCGTTATCGGAGTCCGAGTCGGTGCGTAAGGCACGACTTGGATCAACATCCATCTCCGTTTCGGAGTCCGAAGTGGGCTCGACAACGGCGATGGAGGGACGGGTGCTCGCTGGCCTCCCGATCGGTGAGCGCGAGCGAGACCTCTCACGGGGAGGGGCTGCCACCGTGCGTCTGTTGTCAGGGCCCGGAGCGGGCGAAGTCGGGCTGTCCTCTGAGAAGGACCGGGTCAGAGGAGGGACGATGGCCTCCGGAATTGAAGTTCTGGAGGGAGCGATGAGAGTGTCCGTGAGGCGGGCACTCTCTGCATCGTTAAGCGATTGCTGATGATCAGCGTAGAGTTCGGGGTAGCGGAGGGCGAAGGTCTGAAGGACCTCCACCTCACCGTTAGAGGGACGTTGCATCCTGAGGGGAATACTCAGGATGGCCTAACGGGTTCTGTCTCCCTCTCGCAGCTCGTGAGCTCACTTGTGTGAGAGGGAGTGAGTACCTAGAGTGTGCCCTAGTTGTGTACCCTCTCCGAGCTTTTTTCTCGGCGGAGAGGGGTGCTCCTAAGCGCTACTCCGGGGTTGACTAGGGGCGACCCCAAGGCCAGTTATCCCGGAGCCCAGCTTGCTTCGGCTGACCCGTGAAGCGGGAAAGGCCACGGTGCAAGGTTAAACCAAAAATTCAACAGTGGCCGTTGTCACCGTAGGGTGTCACACTGCGACCGCAGCAAATGGCGGATTTGATCGTTCAGACGGGTTTGGCTGACGCTACCCCACGCCTGAACGACGTCGCTTAACAGCACAAAGTGTGTTGTTACGCGCACTGGTACGATGTTGTGTCGAGTAGTAAAGTTGTGAAGTGCGCACCGAAAAGTGCGGTCAAAACAAGACCACCAGCCCAGAGTGTTATGATAACGAAACAAGGGACGTTGGGTAGGTGGTAATGCCTGACGTCTTAGAGCGCCTCTGCGCGTCGGCACGGCGAGCTCGTAGCACACGTTGCACGGCGTTCGGCGGCTGCTCAGCTTCTGCACACAAAACAAAACTTCGTCAGGACTGCGTATTCCAAGGCACTGGTCTGCAACTAGCGTCGGAACGATGACCCGAGTGAGACGGCAATAGTGCGGGGACTATTGCGGTCTCACTGGGAGATACTGGCGGAGCTGTAGACAGGTGTGCACGGCGTGGCGGCACAGGTCGGAATCATTGTGCACACTAGCCTTAATAATAAACAATAATAGAAATAACAATAATATACATTACAATGTGAAACAATAATAATAGACAACGCTTAATAATCAGTATTTACCTATAAGTAGGGCTAAATCTGGTGGTTTATAAATTAATGAAATCGTTAAAGCATTTTGTATAAAGCTGTAAATAAGATTTCTTTTCAAGATTCCTAAATCTTATCATCATAATTTCAACTTAATCCACTTCTGTGGTTTTTTCTACCTTTTGTTAACGGAGAATCGTAGTCTTATCCGAGGTCATGCTATCCTTAGTACCATCAGAACATCAAAAAAAATACACGTTAGATAAAATACCGACAATACCGCAACAGTAACACGCAACTGACACAGCTGATAACAGTTGGAAGTTATGGAATCACCCAACTTTTTGTTTACATTGTGAAACAAATCTTGGCTCCGAAAGTTGTGTTATTCTCACAAAGTTCACATCGATACGGCGCCGGAAAAGCTTATGGCAAGTTTTTTTCGCTCGACTTGGCTCCGTTGAATGAGGCGACGGAAGCATAAAAGCCGGTTTCGGGCAGATAAAGTGATACTGTTTACAACCCTTTGGTATAATATGACAAAAAATCTATTTACATTCTTTATGTAATAAAAAATAGGACATGTTGGCGTACCTGAAGAGCGATTACGTAACAGATTCATATCAATATCTCAATGAAATGATAATTTTTAAAGCACATGTTTACAGCCACGTTTCATTTCAATAAAAAAGACTGTTTTCAAATTATTCAAGTGTACATTTTACAAATGACCGTTGGAAAACAGTAACTAATTTAAATTTACTTTTAAGAACTAATAATTGCCTGGATAATTATATAAACGCTTATAATTGCCTTATCCAAAGAGGGAGGTACTGTATCAGCCGGATTGCCCACTGCTGAACACAGCCTCCCCCGTTATGGTTATGGGGAAGTTTACCATAATCACCACTGTTAGCAGGCATCTTAGGAATTGCAATGTGAGATATCAGTTCCTCCTTATTGAAAATGTTGATCCATATACTACGAGAAGTATATAATATATCAGAAGTAGTATAGCTACATCTCTTGTGTGGTGCCGGGTTAGAATTGTACTCCCCCACATCTTCTTGTAGAAGCCGTAAGAGGCAACGGAAGGAACATTATCAGAAAGTAGAAGAAAAGCAGCAGGGTTTTCTGAAGAACCTACACTGTGGTTAGCGTGAGGACTATGCCACCCCATAATGGAGAAGGCATTTGCTATACATTGTGCATTATAGCTTTTGATGAGTGCTTTCTGAAAAACCTACACTGCGATCCACAAGACGTCTGCCTTAGCGTCAGAACTATGCCACCCCATAATGGAGAAGGCCTTTTGTGTACATTGTGCATTATAACTTTTGATGATACATTAGTTTAGAAGACCATCATTGAAATATGTCAATTAAAAAAAAACTGTTAAAACTATGTTTTCATATTTCTATTTTTGCAATAACGCATGCTCTGCTGATTCCCCTCCTTGACTATAATTTTCCTCCTCTCGAACCTATGACCGTTTATGACCGAAGCTAAGATTTGACTCATACCTCTTATTTCCATACGATGGTAAAAAAACGAGGAAACAAATAAGAGAGGGCTGAGCATGACCTGGCTATAGAACTGGATGGCCCGGGCACAAATCCCGCACATTACTATAATTTTACGTCTCGTAATTTTATAATTTTGTAATAAAGTTATGTTTTCATTTAATAGAAAAACGAATAGTAAATATAATGCGAATCATATACGTATGAAATGAAATACGAATTAAGTATATTTTGTAACCAAACTTCAAAGTCGTTAATGTTCTAGTGGGTTTAGCTAAGCTTTTAAGTGCCTCTTTCTTCAAAGAACACTTTTCTTTGAAGTTAAAGTAATGTTAGTGTATTTTGATGGCAGAAAAGTTGTCAGCTGTGACATAAGCTTGCACTTACGTGAACACAACATATATTTTGTTTCAAACATGAATGGTAAAAGGTGATCTAGATTAGCAAAGACAAATAAAAGGTCCTTCTTTGGCAATTGTGTGCGGTTTTATAATAAATTGCCCAAACATATTACAACGCTCACAGAAAGAAAATTCAATTTGCATGTGAAGAATATTTTGATAAAGAAATCTTACTACATACTTTGTGATTACTTAAACGACAAAAATGCTTGGACTGGTTCGCCTCTGCCAAGCTAGCGCCTAACACCTACGTAATGTAAATTAAGTATTGTAATAATTTTGTACTTAACACATTGTTAAAAAACGTTTAAAGAATGGCCCCGAGTTTCTTGCCCGTTCTTCTCGCAGTGGCTCTATAATTTGTGTTTGCTGAACGTGGCAGTACAATGTAGTATATTTCAATATTAAAATTTGTAATTGACCTTCATAGTCGTAGACGCCTAAATTGAATAAATGATTTTGACTTTTGACTTTGATCAATTTAAAACTACGTCATTATGCATTGTGTCCTATTTTCATGAGTGGTTAGTTTGAAGGCCATGTTAACATATCACATTGAAAATCTACCCGCAAAACGTCTATATTTTCGTCATGATTATTACAACCTACAAGTCATTGCAGACTCACAGGCAGCCTAATTGCTCCAGCCCACTTACAGTCAGCAGCTGCCAAACATGCCGGCAGCATTGATCCGTTGAGTTACAATGCTTAATTGTTGAGCCAAGTAGGTGCCAGCATTTTGATCATGCGTCGCTTTGACCAAGTGACCATTCATTCATTCTCTTTGAAAATAATTGCGCAATGGGAGGCAACCTCAAAGGCCCATTTAGGTGTCTATTTGAGGTCATCTTGTGTGCAAGTGGTCGGGCACTGGGGACATGACATTTTATTAAGAGTGCAATATTTTGCTCAGTGGCACCACACTCACAGCTCACATCTAACCTGTCCCTTACTCCCCATTGGGCAGGTTGCTTTTGCAACGACTAACTTGGGTACGGAGTCTGTTGAGTGACTTCCGAATTGGCCACTGCAGTTCGTTATCATGAGGCAGGTGTTCCGCTGGGGTACTATAGTTTGTGGGTGTGTCTCTCCTCCTTTGCGCATCTTTTTACCGAAGGAGTTGTAACTCGGTAAAAACTTTTTAACACTTTTTGGAACACTGACCCCTGAGTATATGACTGAGTATTAATATAGTCATACGCTGAGTTACAGTTACAACATTATGATTACTCCTGAAGGCTTGGGGGAAGTGTGCAAGTAGTGTTTTTCATACAAACGCAGTTTCGTCACATCTTAAGTACCATGTGCACAAAATCGATGAAAATATACGTGAAATAATAACGTGCATATATCTTCTGGTTTGCCAGTTTTCCGTAAAATTAAGTATTTTCAAAAGTTTTTGAAAACTGGTTTTGTATAGGAATTCTTATTATTAAATTTAGGGATAAAATTAATGATAAATCGCAAACTGACAAACCAGGAGCATAGATATTATATGCATTACATATACATCCAAACTGTATCAGAGGTTAAACACTTAGTTTTAAATAAGTAATGATGAAATTACGTTTTTATGAATTAAAGCTAGAGTGCTAGCCTTAATTAGTTTTAAATGGAACCACGTGCATGGATTCATCAGTTTGTAAATCAAGGTGAGGTAATTTTAATGTCAAATTTAATTCCCGAACGGTTCGGTCTGACGGCATGTTGCCGTCATGTTTGGGCGTTAATAAGGTCCAGTTTCCGTTGTAGTGGGGCTTGGTTGCTAACTACCGATGTCAGAATTACGATTTCAATCGAATATTATTAATCACATAATTGCCGTACAGGCGAAATAAACCTCATTACATCGTTTATACATATAATCAGCTCGCAACTAGCAACTCATTTGAAATACAGGGTATAGAATTAATTATATTCAGCATATCTTCCTTCGGGAGTCCCACGAGGGAAAATATCAGAAGGTAGACTACAGCGCATTCTCAAGAACTGCCATCTTACATTGTGATCCCCACGATGCCTGCCAATCGTGGGGATTATGGCAAACCAGCATAACTGATTAGATATTTGTTTAACAGAGGTTGTCGTTGTAGTAGGAGAATAAATTAGGTTCCGTATCTCTTATCGGTCTAAAATTTCCTGACAAAATATTGTGAAGAACTTTTGGTTCTTCAATATCTAGTAAACCTTGTTAAGCACAGCACAGTACAAAATAACTTTTATTCAGTACAAAAATCTAATTACCATCATTCAAGAGGCTCATATTTTTAAGCGCGCTTTAATAACTAAAACAGTACAATTTGTTTTTTTTTTTTAATTTCATGGTGTAAACAAAGATTTCATTTGAAATAACCACGTCATATAAACTGAAATAGCGCGATGTCTCCGGCTCCATGTCCGAGCCCTAACAATAACAGCTCTCATTTTTCCAAAAATATACCTCAGCAGTCAATATTGAAAAGATTTACACCTCAGCGCAAGCTCGAAAAGATTTTGCTTGTTATTCGAAATGTGCATGCAAAAATGCTTTTTATCCTCTAGCGTGGAATAGGTTTTCAAATTCGAACACACAATGATACGTTCAGAAACTCGGTTAGTCATTGCTGTTTTTATATAACAATAGTTATTCGTTATGCATGCCAGCAAAGTTGATATTTTGCGGGAGTACTTATGAAATCTGAAGAAGTGAACGATTCTTGATAGATATAGAAAGATATAGAATCCAGAGCGTACCGAATATTTCAAAGGTCGCAGACGCTGAATAAATTTGCTACAGAGTGTAATACACAATTTCTCACCTCTCTACAGCGAGAAAATCGTAGATATTAGCGTTCAAAAAATCACAAAAAATTACATGTACAATTACTAAAATTAAGTAAAATTGAAGGTAAATTCATTTATTTTGATACTTTTATAGAGATTCGAATTTTAAAAACTTTTTCTAGGTTAGCGGATAAAAAGCACTTTTTTCCTAGTTTGTGTGATGATTTTTTTACATTTGATGCTCAGCAACGTTACTTTATCAGCGTATTTTAACTTGGACATTATTCACGTACATTTACGTCTGTATTTGTAGTTTTTGACTATATATTTGATCATATCATCACTTTCTTGTCAGCAGTAAAAATATATACGAATATGTCCATTGATTACCAAGTCGGGAACTTATACGTCATATTTTAATATTATATCCCTAACACAATATGTATATAGATTTCTTGCCAAGACAGTAAAAACGGGTTTATGCGCTCAATATTTTTCGGATAGGACACCAAGCCAATATCAATGAACTTAATGATTTATGAAAATGGATATGGCTGAGAACGAAGCGCTTTTTGTTCGGTCATTCAGCAAAAGTAGGGAATTAAAACGGGGTTGGAGCAAGGGCTTTATTTGGGGACGTATAAAGTAGGTATGATTATAATTGCTGTTATAATACTATAACAAACTCGTATTTTTTTTAATACGGTGTTTTGAATCATTTCAATTCTGTAATTGGTTTTCATTAGATGAATAGTAATTAGTGCTTCGCACTTTTTTATTATATATTATATATTAGTGAATAGTAATTAAGGTGACAGACGGTAGCAACGGCTTTTTGATATTTAAATCTGTAGCAATATTGATAATTACACGATTGTTTATATATAAGTAGTAGCTTGATCACTTGGTTTTGTTTGTATACCATTTGCAGATTTAAACACTTCATTTTATTGCAAAAGCAAGTTCCATTGTTTATATAGTTTGTTCACCCTCTCTCCTTGATGAAACATTGATAAAAGCTGACATATGAATACCTTAATATTTTAACAAATACATCCTTGATACGTCCCCCATTAAACTAGTAAATGTTAATATTAAATTGTTAGTATTAAACCAGGCTAGGAATTACGCTACAAACCAATATGTATTGATGTAACGATTTAATATGTACAATCCTATCATATCGTATAGGTATACATAGCACCTTAGAGTTTCAACTTTTTTTTCATACAAGTACGTTTTTTTTCAATCAGTATATTTTATGAAGACATTTGATAAATGCAGAAACTTCTCTAGTGACTCGTTGATTATTTTTAGTTTATTTTTATGTATTTGTTGCTAAGGTTAGTGAACTAAATGTGCTAATAAGTTCGAACCTTCTTATACCCTCACACTGCACGCGATCCAGAAACAAAATATTAAATAGCTAGCATATGTTATTAAATAGATTTAATAAACAACCATCAAGTTGGTTTCCGAAGTGTAAATAGTAGTCTTGACTTATAATTTCGTGTTTACTGTTTTTTGTTACAAAGTCAGATACCTGAGCTTTGAGGTTTATATTACGAGTATGTACGACAGCTAAAACGTACACAATGTTGAGTTTCTCTGGAGCAATACCTTTTCCCCACATAAAAATATTTCAAGATATCTTAGATCCAAAAGGACGGAGGTCCTTTTGGATCGGGACACACTATACACAACGATTTGGCGTAATGTCTTCTCTTGGGGGCCCTAATAAGTTCACTCGGGGTCAAAATACGGTTCAATTAGCAGGCTCGAAGGCGACTCATATAGTTTTTTACTGATATTTAATTCAAGGTTGATCAGTATATTTTGACCATGATCTCAACAGATGTAATTACTTGTACCGTCACACCTGTGTTCCTCAAAGGGGTATGCAGTGTAGCTAAACACCCATATTCTAGCAGACATGTTTATGGGTCGTTTAAAAGGGGATGAGGCTCTCTCCATCTACCGGGATAAAATCAAGACTCCGGTCTGCTGCTTAAAAAAATATTTTTGACAAAAATTCAAGATTTGTCTGCTCTAAAGTTTATTTTATTTATTATTGATGTTATGCTAGTCTTTTATAGTTGTTCAGGATAACTTATAATTATTGGCTCTGAAGGACAGCTATCGGTACAACGCTAGGCGCTTGGTGGCAGAGTATCTACTTGAGGCTGGTAGCTAACCAGACAGGCATTCACAAAATCCCCTCCACTTTAGTCAACACTTCGAAACTTTTATGTCAGAAGTCAGTGGCCTCTATTTCTCTGTCGTTGGATTGAAGTCAAAGATAGCAAGCTTGGCATGATAAGTTCAGATACAGACGCCACCCCAAAAAATGCATTATAAAATGAATTATATTATTATATCAAAGCAGGTGTAAGAGTGTATTTATAACTGCACCACAACTTTCACATAAACAACAAAAAGTTCACTGAGCTGGAAAGCCATCTCACGAGGGGGAGAACGCGTAGCTTTCTACTAAACTGTGCTTTAGAAGTGGAAAATGAGAAAAATTAAATACCAGCAATTATGAACGTGTGCTTGTTATGAAATTCTTACCAGTAAAAGTATTTAAACGAGTTTCACGTGACTTCTCCTGCACCGACTAGCGTATTATTTTAACATTTTTGTTCAGAACTGCTAAGCTCATTTGTATAGCATATGTATTTTCTATTATTATCTCAAATCATCATCACATCATCGGCTATAATATCCACCATTGAACAAACGCTTCTTTCAGTACCAGGAACCAGGGGACTCACCTCTGGTTTGCCATAGTCCCATGGAAGAAATAGGGGGAAAGGAGATGCTGATCACAAATTATCCCTTGCGAAACACGTCGCCAGGGATTTTTGCGGGTGAGGGAGGGTTTAAAGCTGGCCTGGCCCACCTTATTTCAAAAACCATCCGAATAGCAAAAGCTGCATAATAGTGTATCTACTCTCAAGTGCGATTAATACGGCCTTGCTTTTGTGCTAATAGTATAGTCACTCAAGCTGTTGCCCTGTTACAAGAAGGGTTGAATCAGCAAGAACTCGCTCGTCGGTTGAATATGAGTCAGTCTGGTATCTCGAGAATATACAAAAGGTTGCAAAAGACTGGTGCCTTCACTCAGAGGCCTAATACCAGCTGACGCAGGTGCACCTCGGTTTTTGGTCGTGATCTCACTCCGAAATCGACACCTTTCCTGTGTAGATGTGCAGCAGGTGCTACGTCAATTTTGTGGGGTGACTGTCAATCAATAGACGGTTAGAAGAAGGTTGAAGGAGGCTTCCTTCAACCTTACTCCCAAACGATCCGCCACCAGCCCATAGTTGACCACAGCTCACCGTCAAACACGCCTTCACTTTGCTCGAGAAGACGTGAGTTCCTGAACAAAGAAGACTAAACTGAACCACGCCCCTACCATTGACGTAACGACCGAGTTGGATGGAAACAAGGCCGACTTACATATTCATTACTCCTATTTCTCCATGCATAGTTCTCCCTCTTGTCAGTAGTTTTGGAGATCGCAGGTTGTTCTTCAAAAAGCGCTGCTGGTACCTTCTTCCCTCTCCTCTTACAACTCCCACATGAATATGTGGGGTTGCAATTATATCCCGCCAGCCCAGGACGAATCGTTAATATCTAATATTCACAAATAATCTATTTATATATTAGTATGCTAAGATGATAAGAATTGACTTCAACATGTCGTTGAACTGTCTGGTTAGGTCGTAGAAACAATTATATTAATTGCCCAGTTAATCTATTGAACTTAAAAAATAAAACTTTTTTAATATCGATATGGTCACTATAAGATGTTTTTAAGACAAAAGGTTCCAAAAAGTTGGAACTTGATAAATTAATCAATTTGGTATTACATGGATATCACAACTTTTTACGGTAGAAGAATTGAGTTGCGAGACTTGTTCTTTTCCCAAGTTTTGTTCTTGAAGGCATTATATTTTCGTTTTGTAAGTCGAGTCTAAAATGGGTTCTGTAACCCTCTCGTGCCTGTGCACGAGATTGAGCCACAGATTTTTTCTTTTCTTGCTAGTAAATGTAACAAATAATTTAAATAATAACTACATTGCACCAGATATTTGAACAATGTTCTACATATTCTGCGTGTCATTGTTTCGAAAATATTAATGTCTGGGTCCTCAACAAAAATATTATATTATTAATCTGAAACATATTACAAACTGTATCTCCTTGAACAATTTAAAAATAAAAACATTTTTTTGTACTAGTCCTTAAAACCACTTTCATGCTCTAGATCTTAAAAAAAACTTAATTCCACTGCAACCGGGCATAAACAAAAACTTCACATAAGTGATAAACATAATTTTCCGTACAATTACTTTTCAAATAATAAATTGCCTTTTATATAGACAGGTTAAATAACAGAAACTGTCGTCTGATTTAGAATGCAATATGTAACATTTTTGTACTCAAGTTATATTGGACTGAAGCATTCCGACGGGCAACACGTATAGGGTCCTGAATTGAGCTTTTCAGATAATCAAGTGGCTTGTGACATCCAGCCATCCAATATCCAGTGATTCTGGGTATTGCGTCCTTTGTGAATTAGCAAATTTCGAGTTAGCAAGCCTGTTCTACAGTCCAATACACATTGGTCCTACAGCAGAACACCCATCCCAGCATTTAGCACGATGAGTCAAGTCTTTTAAGTGGTCAATTATTTGTTTTTTTTTTATTATTCCTGATAGGTACATGATGGTAAGTGATGATGTGGTCGAAGATGTTGTTAGGACTAACCTAGAATTACTGGCTCTCAAGAACAGCTGCCGGAACACACCGAAAAATGGATACAAGAAACCAAAAAAGATATCATAAGGCATTTCAAAAATAAGTTTGTTTTCAATAATGGTAATTAAAGTTTTGTGACTGATACTAATGATAAATTGTTCACTTACAAACTGGAATCCCCATAAAAGCCTTTTATGTTGTTTAGTGATATCAATTCCGATGTTAAACGAAATCCTTAAATTTTTCAATGCCCTTTCCAAGAGCAAAGTTAATACAACCACTAGGCTAAAGCTAAGTAGGTATACATGGCTCCAAATACCTAGTGTACCAAAATTTGGAATAGTTTTAATATTATTCATCACAAAATGACAGTTGTGACATCTATTCGCAAGAACCATTCAAACTTTGCCGGATAACGCAGCAGACGACCGATGTTCGGGAAGTGGATGGTGTCGCCCGGAACGGTTCACACGGCCACTTTGCTTGGCAAATTTAAACTACGTCCCGGTTTCAAACAACATTTAATTGGATAAAGGCTTCGATAGCCAATGCTCTACCGGGAACGTGGAAATTAATATTTATTCGTATGTGGAGTGCAGCTTTTTTCACGGGCTGAGGTACGATGGGTAGAGGAAACATCTACAGTACAGAACGGCAATAGTAAACGAAAGGAGACATATTTGGAGCACGGGTTTCTTTTTCACCTAAAACTTTTTTTGTTTTAGAAAAGGAAATTGAAACTCACTAAATTGTAAATATGTTCAACTATTAACAGGTTAGAAAATTTCAGCAAAAACTATATGGAATTACTGGACCAGTTTTAAGTTTCGATAGAAAACGAGATGTGGTGCAGGAATTTCGGAATAGGACTATTCCAAATTTTATTCATCGAGTTTAACTTGGTCCTGAGAAGAGTATGTGGCTCAATTAAAAGTAATTGTTATACTTATGGAAACACATTTCATAGTAACTTACAAATAATGGTATCAATCTAAAGTTATGGTATTCATATTTTATATCGACATATAAAATTTCAAATCTCTTCAACTTTTCGCCCCCAGTTGCTTTTTTCAAACTTGACTCGATTAGTTTTTCATGTGTTATTTGTATGCAATTTCATAGTAACTTACAAATAATGGTATCAATCTAAAGTTATGGTATTCATATTTTATATCGACATATAAAATTTCAAATCTCTACAACTTTTCGCCCCCAGTTGCTTTTTTCAAACTTGACTCGATTAGTTTTTCATGTGTTATTTGTATGCAATTTCATAGTAACTTACAAATAATGGTATCAATCTAAAGTTATGGTATTCATATTTTATATCGACATATAAAATTTGTAGACATGTGAATATTTTGGATTAGGCCGGTATAATCGTCTCGTCTTCCTGTCCATACAAGTTGTGTGGTGTATGCAGCTTTATGACTGTCATATCCGTACGACGCGTATAAATATAATTGCCAATATTATTCACATCTTACTCTACTCCTATATCTATCCATATTACCAGCACTTTTATAGCCACATAGTCTTGATCCATTCACAAGACACGCCAATAGCACGCTACTTTACATCTCTTCAACTTTTCGCCCCCATTTGCTTTTTTCAAACTTGACTCGATTAGTTTTTCATGTGTTATTTGTATGCATCCAACGATGCCGTTATTTCTACTCATTACTCAACGGTTTTCGTGGTGTAGTGGTTATCACATCTGCCTAACACGCAGAAGGCCCCCGGTTCGATCCCGGGCGGAAACATGTCTTTTTGCGTTTTGTTTTTGGTATCCAAACAACTTTCTAGGGTACTTGGCTAGAAAATGGGACCCTATGACTAAGCATTCGCTCTGAGTCCTTTTATGTTGTAGATACGCAACCTAAAATCGTATGAATGGGGTGTTACTGTGCATTTGGCACACATCAGGGCTCGTTAACATAATTTTTAGTGATGGGCTAGTAGTAGATATACCAACAAGCTACTCTGTTCATAAAATATCGATCTGATTAATTCTGCATGTTTCTTTTGTACTCAACAAATCCGTAATATCCGCAAAGCTGTCAATGGTTTCCGTGGTGTAGCGGTTATCACATCTGCCTAACACGCAGAAGGCCCCCGGTTCGATCCCGGGTGGAAACATATCTTTGTGAATTTCGTTTTTGTCTCCGAAGACTATATTGTACTTTTTAATTGTTACCTTGCGTGCCTACCATATTGGTGGCGTTATATTATGCATTTGGCACACAACGGGGCTCGTTAACATCTCTTGTTGATCTTATCAGGCGGCAGGTATTCGTAGCCGTAGATGGTAAAAAGCTCGCCGCATTGCTTTGGAAAAATACATATCTGACGAAGCTTGTAAGTAATGCCATCTCTTGTCAACTTCTCTAGCAGGTCTACACATGAATGAATATAAGTTTTGTGTATAACTTTGTTACTCTAACAGTGCAACTACATTTAAAGGAGAGAAGCACATTAGAAATAATAACAATATTAATGTGGGCTAATTGATGCCATTCTGAAGAACCAAGACAATTCAGTAAGTGTTTAATTCTACAGAATTTTAGAAGTGCATAACTACTCCCGTCTTAGACCTTTTTTCTATTGAAATTTTTTGATCACTCATAAAAAAAATGCTTTTCATCCGGTTTTTTAATCGAAATGTGTATTGACGCGACCGATCGGATACTATTATTTCTAAGGGTCAAATAAATCAATTTACCA
Organism: Plagodis dolabraria; assembly: GCA_963854805.1. Classification (NCBI taxonomy): domain Eukaryota; kingdom Metazoa; phylum Arthropoda; class Insecta; order Lepidoptera; family Geometridae; genus Plagodis; species Plagodis dolabraria. The sequence continues at coordinate 5,992,369 of OY978440.1, forward strand.
ATACAATTGAATATTGAAAATTTTGGGTGTTTTCTGAATTGTGAACTTAATGAGTCCGAAATTAAAGCGATAACAGTATGACGGTTATTCATAGCATATACCTATATATTATGTATTACATACTAATAAACTGTAAAGGGATGAAATTAATAAATAAAAAAACATAAGCCAAGTACATGACACAGTGCTGTGAATGCCCGCCTGGCTCACACCGCGGTCAAGTATAAAAATTGTCGTGAAATACCTTACGGTGAGTTCCGGCATCTGTCCATTATTAAGATCTCATTTTAGTCATCGTATGTTCCCTAACTTCAACTTACTTACCATCATCAGAGATTAAGGTGAAAATAATACCCCGTTGGAAAATAGATTTCTTAAATAAACCCCATGGTGAATTTATTGTGGGATGACTGTAACTGTACGTAATAATGCAAATCCCTGCCTACAATCACACGAAAATAGCATCGTAAGTTAATCGAGGGGTTTGTTATTACTAGGGACTGTTTATTGTGAAGTACTACTTACTGGTGGATAATCATGGGAAAAACTGCATGTGTGCTTACAGTGCAATTGTCTTTCGACGAATGTACGTTGAATTAGTAAGAACAAGAAGTTCACTTTGAAAGGTCTGAATTAATGAGCAGGTCCTATACTAGTGCCAGTTTCAAAATGTTTGAGTAAGTTCTGGTTATACTACCCAGAACATATTTATTAAACAAAACAACATCTTTGCGTTTCACAGTTATCGATGTAGCCTAACCATCGGTTAAAGCCTGAAACGTGCTGCATGTCAACTGTAATTTTTATCATTCAGTCATTTTATGAAAAAAACTTTAGTAGGACGTTCTGAAACGGAATAGAATATATTTGTTTGTGTCTTTAAAGTACCAGTTAAATATCAGCTTCGAAGCTATTATAGCTGCGTGAATGTGTGGCAGCTGTCATTGAGGCAGATATACCTCGAATACAACCCTTTATTAAGCCGATGATCCCGGTCTGATGTTGACTGTAACATTTCCATTATACTCCCAATAAAGTCATTGGCACCAACTTCGTAATTTCCTTTATAGTATTCGGAATTCTTCTTAGAATTCGCCCAAACAATAGTGTGCTACTGAATTTTTTTAGGCAGAAAAATTTTTGGTCGTCTATTCCTGAAATTGAACCCAGGGCCTTGGGATTTTCTGGCGTTTCAGCACTCTACTATCATTCTTGAATTTCTCCGAATGTGCAATGCCCTACCAATATATTGTAAAGCGTAAACTGCTGCTGTATTCAAAAAGGCTTTTGCAATTATTACTCATATAACTTTAAATTTTTATTACATCTTTAATATAGTTTTAATTGCGTTTATTTTTATACAATAAGTTCCATGTAGCTACATACGGCACAGGCTCGAGCACGCCCTATAAGTTATTTATAAAGTTGCATCAACCGCTACAGACAGCGATTGATTTTGAAATCACAATGCTGTCCATAATTTATGGCTTCAGTATAAATCGATGACGGACTGCGACCCAAGTTTGACGAAAAATCATAAAAGATTTGATAGACGTCCTCAGACGGACGACTCACGGTAACCCGTGCCTTGTACCAACTTGCCATACACGTGTCCCAGACGATAAAATACATTCTCGCTCTCGATTTTGAAACAGTTGCTTGCTTGTTTTACGCTTTATATATTATCTACAGCACGATATATGGTAGAGAGATCATTCAACAAAAAGTCAGTTTTAGTGAAATTTATTTGGTGGCAACACAGTCTGTCTCACGTCTGTTACGATAAATCCAACAATTAGGCAATATCATAACTGTCCCTAGGCTTAGTAATCGCTCTGCATGAACAGGGCATTCGCGAGTTTCAAATTATTGTTTGTATTATCTAAAAAATCTACTTTTTAAGTTTATGAATAGGGATAAAGTTACTTCAAAAGCCGTTAAATATCTTTTAAATTAAGATTACCCTTACCAATTATATTAAAGTCAATAAGTAATAAAAAATATTAGATATGATTTTTTATGCATAGGAGGGCAAACGTGCAGTTGGCTCACCTAATTACTATCGCCCACAAACATCCGCAACACCAGAAGTCCCTAGGATGCGTAGCTGGCCTTTAAGGAAGAAATATGCTCATCATAAAATTGATGCTCAGGATCTCAAATGTTATGCGGTTAGGACCTATAGCACAGAACATATAACAATACTACCCAATAGCAACATGGACTAGCAACAAAACATAAAACCTACACAAATAGAAATATATCGTTAAAACATCGTAAACCAGGTAATGCCATCAATATAGATCCACGTTGGTGTTTGAACGTGAATAACAATTGAAACAGAGTTCCAATTCTAGGCATAGCCGAAGTACTAATGGACCAATAGCAATAACAATTTAACTGCCAAATAGATAGTTCATAGTTCGATACCGCCGTAGGTTGTAGTTTGACCTACCACTAGGTAGGCATTTGATAAAAGCCAGCCTGGCTAGCTATCAGCCCCATATAGAAATTCTGTTACTCAACTCTTATTCGGTGGTTTCAGGCAGCTGTTTGTTGCCATTCAAGATAAAGCCTGTTAAACACACTTTGACCACATTGACCTTATCGACGGGCTAACCTGTTTATCTATGTAAATCTCACCCTTGATGGTTCAACTATATATATTTGGCTCAACGAATAAGCAATGCAATTCAACGGGGCAATGCTGCCAGCATGCTGGGCACGCTGCCAACTGGGAGTGAGCTGGAGCATTTGGATTGCCTATGAGTCTGCTATGACTTATAGGTTGTCTAAATGCTTTTATTGTAGAAGCTGTAGTGTCGTTTTATTTTGTTTAATTAATAAAGGCATACCGCCGATAAAAAAAAAAAAAAAACTTAGTTGGCCGAAAAAGGTCCAGATATAAGTGGTTGGGCGTCAATATCAGGTATATACTGATAAAAAACTTTATAACGTTTATTCTCAATTGCAGACAATTTCTTTTATTTTTGAGATTACGGTAGACAAAATCAAGATTTGGATGCAATCATTTGAAATCCTCGGAAATACGTTCTAGCACTTCATTATTAAAGCAATTGTGCGGTGTTCAAACACGTGCGAAGAACTGAACTAACTTTGAATTAAAAGTGATTTCACTATTGACTTTTACTACTACGCTCTCATAGATCTATGATAAGATCTTTGTTGGCACTACTTTGCGTAAGATTATACTTAATAAGTGCCGCGAAGTTCTTGTTGCTTCTTTGCAGTTTTTATTTACCTCATTGAATTTTATGCCTTTGCAGTTTTTAAAAAATGGATCAGCCAATTTGCTTGAGTGAGAGCACACATGAAAATTCGCTCGGCGCATAGTGACTAGAGTTTAATACTATGTAGCGGAATTTATATTTAAAATTTCGGCTTCTAGTATATTTTTTGGAAAATCGTCGATATATCGAAAATTTACAGAATTTCACTAATATTAATTGAAAAAAAATTACACTTAGCTTTAACTTTAAATTCTTGGAATAACTTAGCATGTAGCCCACTAACATTAGAATAATAACATAAGAGAACAATAGATCAAATCACTTGTTAAGAAAAAAACGTGAAACCAAAAAGGTATAAATAAAAAAATGGACTCACGTCGTTTTTAAACTAGAATGTAACGTAGTTTTTTTTTTAGTTACAACAATTAAAATCGTAGTTGTAAATAAGCAAATGATGCATGGCGTGTGATTGTTTAAAAAAAGTAATCAATTTACTTCTTTTAATGTTAAAATGTATCCTAAACCAAAAAGAGTGCAGAGCATGTGTCGGTAGTGCGTATTTTAGAATGTAAAAAAAATTGAATATAATATTACACAATATTGTTTTAATTTTGATCGTACAAGCTTAATGACAATACAAAAAAAAACCTAATCATGAACAGATATATAAAAACTGTGGAAAAATATGTAAGAACTTTTTCTATTTTTTTTTACTTCACTATTTCCGGTTTGTCAATCATTAACTGGTTTATAACATGCAAAAAAATTAACAGCTCCCTTGTTTAATCAGTTTAGATGTAGTATGGATATTATTACTCGCTTTGCCGTTCTAGCCAATTGCACGCCTTAATCGACGGCCGTATTTTTTTTAATTTTATGATTTTGAAAACTTTTATCTGTAATAGACTAGTAGTAGATAGTTTTAGATACATAGTAAGTTTTTATTGGTATAGTTTTCAAAAGATGTTACAATCAGATGAATCCGACCAGAAACTCCAGAGAAAATATATAACATACAAAGGAGCATTTAGCCTAATTATTATAATTAATTAATCATCTAAACTACTGAGCATAATTTAGTATTCGGCCACGTAAAGGAGTAGTGTTACACTGCTCATTAGGTTCTCTAACGACATACAAATAATTTAACAGATATGGAACTATACTAATTATTGATAATGACAGTTCAATAAAAAAGGTTTAATTCACATTTATATATTTAATGCGCAAAATGTCTAACCAGAGACTTTCTGAGAACTTGACTAACTACTCCTCGAATAATAATTAGTGCACTTCCATCATTAGTTCTGCAACTTGAAGCGGCTAAAGAAATCTCTCTTCGTTATTTCAAAGAAACTTAATGAATTAAAACAAACTTATTTTCTCTTAGGGTTCCATAAGAAAAAATCCAAACCTATTATATGTTTATAATACTTCGTTAGCATCATTTGCCTTTTTTATTTCTGATAGGTAATGAACTGCTCCCGTTACTCCGAGACGTACCTACTCTTGCTTAGTCTCATGTGCCTGATTTTGTACTGGCTCTCAAAGATTGCTGCCGGAACACACTGTTAGGTAATTGGAGACAAATGTTCTATTAAAAATTGTCGAGGTTGTAGCTAGGCAGGTGAACATTCACAAAATGCCCTTTTACTATGTGGTGGAGATCAAGCAGGCGCTGGGGATCGTGTTAAGGACCAAAGCAGTCCATCGCTATTGCCCCGACTACCATTGCTTCTAATTCAACACTTGATGTTATGTGTTGAAAATAATTTTTTTTTATGTTTTTTTTACGGAACAAGCTCGAGGCCCCCCTGATGTAAAGCTGTTACCTCTGCCTATAACAGATGCATTTCGTCACAAGTGACGAATTGCACTGCGCCCGTCACCTTGAGACGTAGTTATTAAGTCTCATGTGCCTGTCATTTCACTGGCTCTCAAGGACTGCTGCCGGAACTCACTGTTAGGTGCTTGGCAACAGATTTTCAACTTGAGGGTGGTCGCTTGCCAGGCGGGCATTCGCAAAATGCCCTTCCACCATGCGGTGAAGCTCAAGCACGCGGCGAGATTCGAGCCATGGACCTGCTGCGCGGCAGTCCATAGCCAATGTCACTGAGCCATCACTGCTTCGAAATGTTTGAAAATATGATTCAGGCTTGCTTAGAATTACTGGCTATCAAGTACAGGTACCAGAATATACCGTCAGATGTTTTACTACAAATGTTATTGTTTACAGTACGTAGCAAGCCAGGCGGGTATTTGCAAAATGGCCTACCACATATATACATTTCATAACAAAGAGCTGCTTGTAAAAACTACAAAAATACGATTAGCGTATAGTTTTAAAAAGCAAATCTTTTTTTATAATAGTTATTATGTTCCGTTTTTCTCTTGCTACGGCAACGTTATATTTTAATTCAGAAAAGCACCCGGCCATGAGCGATTTGTACTAATTTTTTTACACAGATCGAGATCCTTGTCGGGTGTGCAACTCGACTGATTTATAGTTTTTGTTGTTGTATGTTAGATATCGGACTATAGTCATACCAAGTTTCACGCTGGTATGTATTGCCTATATTTATTGAAAGATAGAGCAAAAAACTATAAAACCACACTTTTTGTATGTAGAGTCACCCGATTGATTTCTTACTTTTTAATATTAAACAATAGCCGTAGAACTTTTCATAAATGATTTCGTAGAAAGTGCTGCCACTATGCCTATTCCTACCTCCAAGCAGCAATATTCACATAACTGTAATCCTATTTGAAGCCACACACCTCATAAGACTTAACAACTTTGTCTCTCAGGGTAATGAGAGCAGTGAGCATTCTTTGTGATGAACTGCATTATGATGATGATTAACAGCAGAGTTTATCACTTAGCAACAGGTAGGTCTCGTGCTTCCTCCGTCACAATAAAATAAAAAAAAAAAAAAAATTATTTGTTAGGCAATCTCCCATACCATCACAAATTCTGGAAAGATTAAACGAGCTATCTTTTATTTTAAAATATATCACTCAGTCGAATTATCGTAACTGTTTACTTAGAGTTGTAACTTTTAAAATACCATAGTTCCCAGGCCCCTCTGGTCTCTTCCTCTTCAACGCTATGGACCTGGGCACCCGCACGGTGAATCCAGGGACTGTACTGTACTGTATCAGCCGGATCGTCCACTGCTTAACACAGACTCCCCTATGTAGGGGCTATTTGCCATAATCCTCACGCTTGGCAGGCGGCTTGGGAATCGCAGTGCAAGATAGCATAGTTCTTAAGAAGGCGCTGCTGCCCACCTTCTAGTATTTTTCCCTTAGTCGACTTTTACGACACCCACACGGGAAGAGATGGGAAAGTGTAATTCTAACCCGGCACCCCTCGGGGGAATCCATGTATATGAGTAATTCGTCTCTCCATATTGTTTTGATTTTGATCGTACAAGCTTTATGTCGATAGAAAGAATAAAAGACCTTATCATGAACAGATGAATAAAAAGTGTGGGAAAAATATGTTTGAACTTGTGCAATTTTTTTACTACACTATTTCCTATTTATCTTTAACAATCATTATCTGGTCATTAATAAGAAAAAGAAATAATAGCTCACTAGTTTAATTAGTTTAGATGTAGTTAGGATATTATTACGCGATTTGTCGTCCTAGCAAATTGTGCTTATTATTAACGGAGAGCGGGCGATTTTTTTACTTTATGATTTGGAATACTTTTAGCTGTAATAGACTAATCATTTTTATACCAAAGTAAATTTGTATTGTATAGTTCCAAAAGTGGTTTCGATCATAAGAATCCTACCGAAATTTCAGATAAGAAATATTTAATACAAAGGAGCATCTAGCTTCGCCTACTTAGCACTTGAACTAACCCACTTAGCACTGGAACAAGCTACTTAGCAACTGGAACTAACCTACTTAGCAACTGGAAAGTTTAAACCGGCTACCTTTTATTTTAAAATATATCACTCAGTCGAATCACCGTAACTGGTCACATATAGTTGTAACTTCTAAAATATCATTGTTAATATTTCTTCTAAAGAGAGATCTAAATTAAAAGTTTAAGAATCTGTCTCTAATACTGATTATACAGACATTTTTTTTTAATGAAACTTCATTTCCCCACAGACTCCAGGGTCCGTGCCATTTTTAGATTTAATGTGTTTTTATCTGATTACAATTTTTTTTAAATATCCTACTTCATACATCACATTTAGACTTACAACTACGATGTTATTTATTGTAGCTTAAAAACTAAAGTGAGTCCAATTTTTTTTTCGCCACATTTTTATTATTACTATGACATACTATATATATATTATTACTATACATAGATTATACAGACTTATCACTTATTTATTTTTGCAGCAACGAGAATAGAACTAGCATCCATCGCGTGCGATAAATTGGCTTGACTTTTCATAACTCGTGTCTGTCCTGATATTATTATGTTGATTCAAGCACGACGAGCAATTGAAGATAATTTAAACTGCTTACCTGGCTTCTGCCTGTGTGTCCACTTCAGTCATTATGTATCATTGTCTTTCTACCTCAGAGTACTTGGTGTTCTTTTTTTTTTTTACTGCTGATAGGTAAGCCTTTGACTAAAATCTCACCTGATGGTAAGTGATGATGTGGTCGAAGGTGTTAACAGACTTAACCTAGAAGACCTTGTTAACCAACATGTGTTTCATGTTGTCGATACCATACTTTTATGCATATAAAAGCCTAATAATATGTATTGTAGAAAATATACTATTTAGTGATTTTTTGCTAGAAATTTTATGTCAAGTCTGCAGAAATTCTTCGATGGTAAAATTTTAGCTCCTTGGGTATTTTTGTTAGTTGAAAACCGATAAGCAGTTTAGTTTATGTGTGAATCAGATAATGATTCCTTTTTTGTCAAACGCTCAGCAATAGTCATATGCACTTCTTTCGTATTCAGTTACTGTGTAAAATAAGGTCAACATTTATTTAGAATGCTGACAGCAAGAGCCACAAACCTTTCGTATCAAACTCTGTGGATTTGGACTCCACAAACTGTGAGAAAGAATTATATACTTCTTCCTGAACAGATGATTTATTTCAGTTTTCTATTGTCTACATATATTTCTGAATTTTTAAATCAAGGATTATTTAGTGTTCCATTATCCATCCAGAGCCAGTTATTGTCACGTGTCTTTTATCGCGTGATTAGACTAAAATTATAAAAATTAAAAAATATTGCCAAGCTTTGCCAAAAAAAATCCTTGCATCGTAGCAACGTCCTTGCGTAGTAGGAAGCTAAGGCGTAATATCGTTTAATTTATAAATTAATGTAATATTTCCTGTAACTAAATTAATAATGCGTGATGTCTTATAACTAATAAACTAATGCGGTTTTCTTAAATCTATATAACGCGTAGTTACCTTTAAGTTGCAAATGATTGGACCAAAATTCTGTTTGTCATACGTAATTGGTGTAATAATAGCAGAAAACACTAAAATAGTTTGATGAGCAGCAGTCCACCACTCAAGTTGTGAGTGGAGTTTTGTAAAGGTAACCTGAGGTTTTGATGCAAATTGGGGGCACAAAAAGATTTCCAACCATTTTAATAGTTGATTATTTGATTGTCAGCGAGCATGACTGTATTAAAGCCCAGACCAAAACAATTGGGAAGCCAGAGAGAAGAAATTGACAAGTCTTTTTAGCACAGAAATATTGTAGAGGAAAAGCAAAACGTAGAAGAGAGCCACCGTTTAGAAACTATAAATTATATCATTATCCATGAGATGAATAAAGTTGGAACAAAATCTATTCAACTCCACAATTTGAAATCACCAATAAGAATTACAAGAGGAATTGAAGAAAAAATGGAAGCGAGCTCCAAAATAATAAAAGGGCTTGTGAGTGTGGTTAAAAAATAAATAGAATAAAAGGAAATAGCATCTCACAGCAACAGCAATTAAATTACTTCTAGGAGAAGGCATACTAACAAAGAGGGGTGGCATCAGGTCAGCCGTGAAAACAAAGCCAAAACTTCTTACAATAATGTCTTTATACAGTGTAGTTAGAAAACATATTATTATTATATATATATTTTTTTTTGTATGCCTTTATTAAACAAAATACTATGAACTATATACAACACTACAGCTACTACAATAAAAGCATTTAGACAACCTATGAGTCATAGCAGACTCATAGGCAGTCCAAATGCTCCAGCCCACTCCCAGTTGGCAGCGTCCCCAGCATGCTGGCAGCATTGCCCCGTTAAATTGCAATGCTTATTCGTTGAGCCAAATATGTGCCAGCATTTTGATCACGCGTCGCATCGACCAAGCGCTCAGATAGGTTTTGGAAAATACGATGAGCTCCCGGTCCCCACGGACCCAACGTCTCTACACCAAACGGCTCAAATATGTAACCCATACCGAGGTTAGCATATTGTATGATATTATAAATATTATATCTATATTATATCTAAGAGATATCATATTTACTGACCCCACATAAGGGCAGAAACATGATATTGTACCAGGTTACATCTTCATAATCTAGAAATAGGTTAAATATCAACATTCACCTATTTCGTAACACAGCGTTGACATAATACATTTGGAAACGAGACTTCACGGCGACTTTAATTAGGTACTTACCACGTTTGCACCGTGAAAGTTTTGCACTCGAGTAAGTGCTTTGTGGCGTAGACTTGTGTAGACTTTGAAGTGATTACGCTTTGATAGTGACTTTGTGAGTGACTCAGCCGGAATAAATTCTCATTATTACGACAATCATCATCATGTTTCCTCCTAATTTATTCTATTTTATCCAAATTTAATCCCATTCTTGGGACAGGGTCGGTAAAATTTTCTTTCGCTGACCAAACCTTCATGTAAAGATTTTCGGTTGTGTAGGCGGCCACTTGCTTACGTAAGTTGTCCTTCAACCAGTCTCTTGGAAGATTATTGTGTACATACAGAAATTAGGCCTCAACATAACTCTATGCAATATAATATACTACTAAATATATTAACTACCAATAAATGAAAACATGTACAAATTCATGGAAGGCAATTTAAAAAAGTACATAATTATATCTTTTCAACACCCTTGCTCGTAAAGTGAGCTTTATTGTATCGTTCTTAGGGCCATAAACTGAACCATAACACCCTCGTGCATAATAATATTATACACTAGTGCGTAAAAGAATTATCCCTACAAAGTTAAGTTAGTACGTAACTGATAATTATATGCGAGTAAACAGTATTTTCAATTTAACCGGGTAATACAGTGTAACAATAAAGAGGTTTAAGGATATGTAATCAACCACCATACATTTGCCGCACGTGCTTTACTTCCTAAAAGTGTGTTAAAAAAAGTGCACACTCGACTGATTTACGTCTTCGCCTACGGCTCGGGCTGCAACCCACAGCTTCGTGTGTAATGAGCAACATAGCTCACTTGTATCATAATATATTATTGTTAAAGATACTTGTCTAAAAACTATTCTACCTTAAATACTTCTAATCCAAAAAAATGTTCTTTTTTGGTTCATAGATATTTCATTGTTGTCTGTCTCCTACACAATATGACAAGACTGGTCTACGACGTAGAGGTGACGCTTTCTACGAAGTAGCGTTGTTTCTCTTTTGAATGCTAAGATTTTCACCGTTGTCTGTAAGACATTGGAGAGTGATGATCCGGTCAACGGTGGAACCATACAGATACAATAAAACATACTATCTATTTAACTTTGAATATAAATTTGCCTTATTCCTGTCACTTGGTAATTTTGGTAATTTCAAAAAAAAAAAAAACTCTTTTTTTTAAGGATGTTATACCAGAAGGGTAAACAAAGTTTTATTTCGATGACTGTCTATAACTCTACTCGTATAATATCTGTCTCTGTCTATACTGTCAAGTTTCTTGCTCGTAAACGTACCTGACATTTTGTTAAGACTTTGACTCAAAGATTTAAACAATATTGAGAGCAGAACATAATGATATAAAAAAAATTTTACTCTAAAAATATAAATTAATAAATTGGAAAGCTTCAGAATGATCTAGAAATCTGAAATATCGGTACATTATGTAAGATACCCTCTATTTAACCAATAAATAATAAAAATACACACTTTTATTGTATTCTGAGGCTGTGATCGACATTGACAAACATAATTTTTTCTTTTACAGGCTGTTTCAATTCGAAACCCTAGATGTTGTGTACCCTCGCACTTGGCTAGTTATCGTAATTAAACATTTGTCCACCCGAGTGCTGCTGTTATCTTGTTTCTAGTTAATGGTTTTTATAACTTTTCAATGATACAAGATTTGGTAAAAGATTTCATTATGGTTTTTGGCTTCGGTTTCAAAAACCTTTTTTATCTAGGCAAAATATAAAAAAACATCACAATTGTGTATACATGATATAAACGGAACCAACTTCGAACGTATGACTTATGAAATAACTTGTAGATATGAGTACCATGCTGATACAAAAGACTGGTCTCGTATTCTCATGATCCGACTCCCACAAGTTATTTATTCTTTTGTAGTGTTGGCAGTCAGTGTCAGTTTTGTTATTTTACACGTACATACTAAAAACAATAAAGAATTGTAAATGCGTCATCAATAAAAACTTAATAATAACAAATACTCTTAGAAGTATCTTAAAAAAACATTAAATAATATTTAAATAAAACACTTAAAAAAGTATAAAATTATATATCTAGTGACAATTCCGCCTATTTTCAGGAGCATCTTCAGGAGATCTTGACATAGTGAGTCAAAACCTTCTGAAGATGCTTCGCTTAGAAGCGACTAGTCGGATATTCTTCCGGTTAGGCTGCGTGATGTTTGTGACGTCACGTAAATAACAGGAAAATTAGGCGGAATTGTCACTAGATACATAATTATTTACTTTTTTAAGTGTTTTATTTAAATATTATTTAATGTTTTTTAAGATACTTCTAAGAGTATTTGTTATTATTAAATATGGATTTCCGCAAAGTAACGCCTAAATCTATTCATTAATAAAAACTTAGTATTATGAAGATTTTGTTAAAAATGGAACGTCATATTGAAAGCAGTATAATATTTTTAGAACATTTCTTGATATGATATAATTTTGACTACTCAAATGTTCAGATATTTGAAGCGCTTGTTTAACCGATCAGCTAGGTTAAGCAACGTTCGCCACGGTCATGATTTGGATGGTGGAATTATGGAATTGGTGGAAGTGACATTACTTCTAAAAACTTCCGTTCTTTGGAGGGCACATTAAGCCCTCGGTCCCGTATGTTGTCTTACGGTGGCAGTCGATATAGCATGGTGGAAGGGCATTGTGGCCACCTGACCCTGACGGTGAGTTCCGGCAGCTTTACTTGAGAGCCAGTAATTCTAGGTTAGCCTGAACAACAACTTCGACCACATCATCACTTACCATCAGGCGACATAGGGTTCAATTTCCTGCCTATAAACAAAAAGATATTTCGTGGTATTTATTTAGTGCGTGTATAATATTTGCATATAATAAAGCTCTCTTTCCGACAATTTGGTATTTTATGCTAATCTGTCCCTAACTTTGATGTAAACTCAACTGAAATGTCAAAGTCATAAGACGGGAGGCCAACAAATCTGCGGATGCATTCCAAATTATGTTTGAACTGGGAAACTTATACCCCAATACTTCGAAGCTCTCTGGACAGTTCTAAGTTTAGGAAACTCGACAAGATTTATTTAATTCTAGATATGGAACTTCTGCTTTTACCTATAAGCAGCAATTTGAGGTTTACTTCACTACAGGAAATTCCGCTAAACCGATTGAAAAACAGATTGAAGGTGAAAGTGTGGCTTGTGTTGCGCCTAGAGCTCTAAAATGGGTAATGGTTATTTTAGTGATTACACAAATGATCACTGGTTGAATTTAGTTAATAGCTGATAGGCCAGCCTTTGACCACTATCTCACCTTATGGTAAGTGAGATCAAGTGGTGGAAGATGTTGTTCAGGCTAATCTAGAATTACTGGCTCTCAAAGATAGCTGACGAAACACATTGTTGGGTGTTAGGCGACAGATTTTCTACTTGAGGGTGGTAGCTAGCCACGCGGGCATTCGCAAAACGAACTACTAACATACTAAAATTTAAAAATCTGTGTTTTATCGTTTGGAAAATCTGAATCTTATGGAGTGGTCTGACTTTGACAACATACCTATTTATTATACCTATACGATAAAGTGCGAACGCCAGCTTAACGGTGCACCGAGCTTTTTAGGCGCGCCGCGTATGTGTGCGTAAGTAAGGCACGCCAACAGCATCCGTCCTCGTCCGACGGCCGATTAATTGCCAAAGCATCGCGGCTCTGACCGAAATGGGCGGAACATGCGTGAATATCAGTATAGAAACAAATACCTAATTGAAAAATGTAAAGTGTATACGTTATAGAAAACATGATGTTTTATTTTTTATTTTTCAAATATGGATGACTCTCCGTTAAGTATTTACGCCGTGCTAAGGGTTTATTTCGTGTTTGTAAGGGTGTAGATGTAACTTTGTTTTTTTTTTGTATCGAGTAAATTTTAAGTAATTGTGTTTCCAAAGTGTATGATTTATAGAATAAATCCTTAAATATAATATATATGAATTACGTAACTCAAAATTAAGAAATAAAGATATAGCAAGGGATCAAACGAACCACAATTACGTATCGCTGCCTCGGTGCAGGCTTAAGAGGAGCCGTGCGTTCAAAGTTTCCTGTACATCCCATACTTGTCACTTGTGACAAAATGAATCTCATATCGGGAGAGGTTACCGCTTAACATCAGGTTGGTCTCGTGCTCCGTCACAATCACATAAAAAAACAGTAATTACGGCTAATGCGTTCTTGAAATGAATTTAAGCTACGAGTACATGTGGGTGAAATTTATACATGATTATAAGTTTGGAGGAAGCATTTTGATATGCTTCCTCCAAACTTATAATGAACAACACAAGAAGAAGTTTATATTTCGATCCAATACTACTTACTTTGGTTTGCATTACTGATAGTAACGCTAGCAAAATATTCGACTCATCGACTTTGTTTTTGATGTTCAGAATACGACGAATAGAAACGTGTATACGACGGATGTAGGATTGAATGTGCTAAATTATACAATATCTTGTGCCTAATACCTAGTAATATCCCCCCAACATGCTGAAGTAGTCAATGTGATGCTGCTTATCAGGCATACGCTTTTAATTTTTTTTTGTTGATCTTCATAGCATTCTATTGTTAGTATCTAATGTAATTATTCTGCTTGTAAATTACATGTGGATTGGGGTACTTGGTAGAGCCGGTAGAAGACACAGTACAAATAAAAGTTATGTGATATCAAGCTTTTATACTGGTTAATAGATCCATGGTTAAATAAGCAGTAATGATAGGCGAGTGGTTATAGCAATGGACTGCGATGCTGCAGATCCATGATTCGATCCCGACTGCCGCCAGCTTAAGCTTCACCACATAGTGCAAGGACATTTTGCAAATGCTCGCGTGCCATACACCTAACTGTTTCAGGAGCAGTCCTTGTTAGCCAGTAAAATTGCAGTTACAAAAGACTCAACAACTGTATCTCTCAGGGTGTCAGTGCAGTGCAATTCGTCACATGTCACAAAATGTACCTGATATCGACAGATGTTACCGCACAACATCGAGTTGGCTGCGTGCTTGTTCCGTCACAGTAACATAAAAAAAAATAGCAACGGTAATACCTACTTCATCACATCTTTTTCCTTATTAACCCCAGCATAAAGAAATGAATCAAAAATTGCGCCAAAAATCATTACCTCTAACTTTTGTCACAGCTATTGCTGTGTATAGTGAGTAAGCAACCGCCCCGTGAATTAAATCACATACAGTGTATTATCAAATAATTGGAATGTTTTGTTTCTGATCAAGAACACTATTTATTGTGCAGTATGGACGTAATTAAAAAGGCCTTTCAAACGAGGCCTCGTACAATTTAATTAGGTACTTAATACGTACGTCAAAGCTTCAGCGTCCGCGTTGCACTATAGTTGGTGCTCTGTACGGAGTAATTAACACGAGGCATGGCCGAAGGAAACCTTTGACAAAAAGTGGCTGATTAAATCGCTCACTTTTTGAATGACAAGGGAACAATAAACTATATTTAATTAATTTTTCATAATGTATCGACTCGGAATAATAATAATAATAATTTAATTCAAAGAATTTTTTTTTTAATTTAATTTCTTCAGGTTAGATATAACACAGTTAGGTATATCAATTTGGCTAGAAAATGTTGAACATTTTAAGCTAGACTATTTGCTGCTGAACTAGGCTTATCACCTGTATTTCAGTATACAGCTCTCCTCCCCTTATATCGGACTGCTACTAGCCTCTACTTTAGTGTTTAATATTATCTTAAAATAAAACTAATACAATTGGTTTCTTAAGCTATTTTGTGTGACCGTGCCTCTCTTTGTGTATAGGAATAGGTTGAAGATGTTGTCCTAACTTAGAATGAAGCAATTACCTAACGATCTGGTACTTACTTTTTATTAATGCAAGTTTCATTTGCAATAATTTTGGACTCTTGATATTTTGCGTATAAAAAGTTAAGTTAAATTTTGCAATACATCTTTTTCAAGTTCTTTTTAATAACCGGTGTGCCATTATAAACAAAATAATACGAACTATATATAGTTCATATATAGTTCGTCAACATTTCAGCTACTAAAACGAAAGCAAGTAAATATCAAGCCATTGCAGATGCACAGGCAGTCCAAATACTCCTGCCTACTGTCAGTAGGCAGCATACCCAGCATGCCAGCAGCATTGCCCCGTTGAAATGCAATGTTTATTCATAAAGCTAAATAGGTGCCAGCAAATGCTGGAATATGACGAAGCACTCTGATAATATTGGGAAAATACGATGAGCTCCCGGCCTCCACGGAACCTACGTCTCAACACTAGACGGCTCAAATATATGACCACTATCGAGAATGCTTGCGCCCTTGAGTTGCTCCGCCGGAGTAACCGCGGCGCCAGCCCTCACGTTGGATTCAGCAAGACGGGTCAGCTCTAAATGTCCTCGCATGTAGCCTCTCATACTAAGTTCCGCCCTCACTCCCATTGGAACAGAATTATCAAGTGTTGGACCATTCGGTTTGAAAATAGCTGCAACTGGGTAGTGCAACGCGGTTTATGAATTATTTTTATAAAATGTAGCGAGACGTCTTTACTTGACCATAAATATCACAGTATAAAAATGTATCATACGAACCTCAGTGCCACAGAATCATTTATAAGAACGATGCTAATAATATGTATACATCAATATATAATAATAAAACATTATAAGGAAATAGTTTAAAAAAAATATTATGTTATTGGCTGTTAATCAAATGTTTTTATATTATTGAGGAGTATTTAAATTGTAACTTCAGAAATTATGTTTAATATTTACACGTCTACTTGCAGGCTGAATGCTGTACCTACATGAAATATTGTAAAATCTTGGTTATGTATGATTTATTGTATTGTGTTTTAGTGTATGTCTAAACTCAACACAAAAAGTCTAATCGAGATCGATTGATCCAATAAAGTTTATACTCGTATTATATATATAATGGAAAAAGAAACTGACATACACGTCAATTTCAGACCGACTATCTGGAGGGGCGGTAGAGTTGTTTGAGTCGCATAAACAAGTGAACTCAGTGGTAAAGACTTCTCGCTTGAGTGAGGCGTCCTGATTCACTAGTTTTGCAACTTCGTGTGCAGCGTATTCAGAAGTTTCGATGTAACACCTGTCAAACTTTGCTTTAGTACAATTTAATTAGATAACTTTTGCATTGATTAACATTTGCTAGCATCGTGAAAGCTCCTCTGGTTCACTTCGCACTGAAGCTAATGTTTACTGATGTAAGCCTTTTGACACCGTGTATTGACTCTCGTGAGTTATAATTATGTGATTTCAAGCCTTTTGGCAACTTGTTCTGAATCTTGTGAGTTTCTGATTATTTCGGACACTTTTGGATGTTGAATCACAGAATATGTGAATGTGAATATTGTTTCTGTTTCACCAAAGCGCTAGTGTTTATTTTGCATTGCTTTTCAGCACTCGGGCCCTTTTTATGTTATCATAGCTAAACTAGTTCAGAGCTTGCCTGCTATATAAAGTTATTAGTTCATATGAAATAAATTTATCAGATTAATTATATGTAGACAATACAAAACAGAAAAAATACGGAAGTAACCTTCCTCTTTATATGACTGTGAAATAATTCTTTAGGTATCTGCAACATGTAACCAGTTTGGAAAACGCGATATGAAATTATCAAGTTTGTAATCAGATATAAAGCAGGAATGTTTTGCCATTTTTATTTTTAATGTTTGTCACTAATCTCCAAACGAGAATTGAGAATATCTAGGTTGTAACCTGTCGCAATCATGAATGGATTCCATATATCCTAATTCAAACCCAAACGAAAGAAAAACCCAGATGTAACCAAGGGTCTAACTCCCACCTTTTACAAAACAATCATAAAAAAGTAGCGTTTTGTTTCATGCTTAAAATAATCATTCGCAGTATCACCGACCCACTATCACGTCAAGCAATATTGGTTTGATCCTACTTAAAAAACGAATGTAATATGTATCACGGATGTGCAAGTGAGATACAAGATGTTTATAGTATAGCGTTATCCCGCTCGCACTGTTCCGAACCACGATGTTATGGAACAATTTTTCCATAGATTTGCGTCATTTTTTTGTATGCTTCACAAAAACTGTCTGTAATTTTGTACACTTTCACTCATCAAATAATTTTGTTGCGTTTGTTTTAAGGAATAATATTAATAAAAACATTGTACGTACTTTACACAATAATTAAACCCATTATTATCATAAAATAATCAAAATCTAGTTTAAATCCGCTGCTAGAAAGTAACTTTTTTAAGATGGATAAACATGACGGATTTGTCGTTGGAACAGTAATACATCGTATTAAATGTCACGTCAGAGTTCGCGAAAAGAGTGAACTATTTGTTGTGACGTCATCAAAGCCCTGAGCGATTCCTTTAACGCTTGTTAGCCTGCTTAGTTCACGGAGAGGTATACAATTTAGCAGTAAGATCAAGTTATTATTACTATGAGAGGCGAGAGTTGGCCCCCAGTTTGAAAATTGTTTCAGCTGAACCTGAATGGAAAAAAAACCCATGTTGATATCAGTTTAAATCAGTTAAAATGGAAGGTTTAAGACAAAAGACGTTTCGTTTCAAAGACTTTTGTTACCAGTTCTTAAATAGGAAAATATTGTCACGCTACTTAACTTCTGAATGGGTACAAAGCTATAACTTTCGTTTGTGACGAAGAGAGAGTCGATAGTACAAATTATTAATTTAGCTAAAATTATCATTACTTACACAATAGCAAGTACCCCTACTGATTGCGGGTATAATCACCAACAAAACCATCTCCAAAAATGGTTGGCAGCAGGAAGGTGGGCTTATAAAACTGATACCAAGACTAATAACTCATGTCCTTTTTATTTCAAAACAAAATGTTCACACTGTAAATAATTGGTGAAGTACCTCACCTTATATTTAGCTCGAACATGTCGATTTGAATGTTCTTCATGCTCCAAAAAGAAAACGCTGAAACACCCACGTTTCAATACGTTATGGGAACTCTTTCTAATCTACCTACTTTTTGTTGGAGAAATCCAATACACAGTTGTTTGGAAATCTTCGTGAAAAAGCCGTGACGCTGCGGCAGTTAGAAAGAATGTATCAACTTTTTATATACATAAAAATTGTTTAGGTTTACTTATATCAGTTTATTTTGATAAACTGTAAATATAATCAATTTTTTAACTATGTAAAAAGAAAATGAAGAAGATCTTTGAGAGCGAGAGGGAAAGAGGAAATAATGTAACCAAATCTATTTGTAATACGCCTAATACACAATTTGAATGTCTAAAACGCTAATTTGGTGGTTGTATGACTAAACTAAACACCCAAAAAAAATACAATTCTTAAGCACCGTGTGATACAAGGAAACAAGAATCGGAATATCCTTGAGAGGCCGAAACGCCAATCAATATTCCATTCTGAGATCGCTATCACTAAGGACTGCCCTCTTACTATTAGTGACCACAGAAATTGAAATTACTCAGAAAGGTCGGTGCATCACAATATAATATAACGAATATACAAAAAAAATATATGTAACTTAACAGCTCAAAAAGGTTATGTTTGTCTCAAAATTCATGTGAAAAGGTGCGATATCCGCTAAAGCTAGCTTATATTCTATATACAAAGAAAAGGATTAAGTTAAAAGACATGATTAAACGTCCGTTTCAGAATGTCCTAATAAAGTTTCGGGTTGCTAACCTACACATAAAATAACTGAATGATAAAAATTACAGCTAACATGCAACGCGTTTCAAGCTTTAACCGATGTATAGGCTAAATCAATGACTGTGAAACGAAAAGATAGTGTTTTATTTATTAAATATGTTCTGGGTAGTATAACCGGAACTTACTCGAACATTCTGAAACAGGCCCTTTGTCTACCGTGTATTATTATATGTACTACGCTACCGTTCAAATTGTCATTTAATTTTTCCAAAATGTGTTGAAAAATGTCGTATGATATGCAAGATCATTTGGTCATTGTGCCGTTACGCCATTAACTTAAACTCAGACTGCAATTCAGTCTCCTGAGATTAAATTACAAACATATGTAATTTATAATGATTGTTATTTACTGCACAGTACAAGTACATAAATAAGTGGTAGCGGGCAACAAATCCAACAAAACCATAACCAATGAATTGATCAAAAATACAAACTAATCCTAAAAAACATTTTGACGTATGTAATTATAGATTCGGGCAATCAATATTAAATAATAATTCCGCCTTCTTTTAGGCGGAAACGCCGCTAGATTTGCATGGTGGTACGGCATTTTGTGAATACCCGCCTGGCTAGCTACCAGTCTCAAGTAGAAAATCTGTCCCCAAGCACCTAACGTTGTGTGTGTTCCGGCTGCTGTATGGTAGAGTGTTAATTAGCGTGCTCGCATGTAGGCAAACAGTAATGCATGTTACTTGTCGTGTTCCCGCATTATATTTTATTTGGTAAATTATTAATATTTACCGTTTACACTTACAAATATAATATAAAAACATAAATGAAGAAAACTTTCTACACACCAAACCAATAAGACGGTGGATTTTAATCTTTGTATTCTGAAACAAATAAATAATTAACAAATTATGTCTAAAAGTCCTCATTCTTTTTACACACCTCACACTTTTCATTCTTTTTACAATTGATGTAGTTGTACTTGGCAGTAAGTAACACATACTATTTACATTACTGTCACTATTGCGTTAAAATGTTTGTATTATTCGACCGTTCCAATAAACTTTATCCACCGTTCCGAGATGTCGACGCCAGCGAGACTACTTCTCCCCGGCAACTAATACATAATCTGTGTCTTGGCGTCGGAATGTCTGAGTTTTTGCCTACTTCGAAGAGAAACACTTGAGATGGGAAGTATTTACACTAGCTAGTGAATTTGGCTTTGGTTGATGATGCGGATACAGATAATGTACCGGGAAAGCCCATTATTTAAGTTGTATACTCATCACTTATTCGAATCTAAATATTTATGAGTGACGTGGCTGAATTGCTTGGCCCAAAAACTGTGACACATTTATATGATTATTTCAACTGTTTTCTCCTCTTTCCTCTCTCCTCTTTTGCTTACTTACAAGTTTTCTTAGCCATTCTGAACCGATCAGCAAAGTTAAGCAACGTCTGGTGACATTACTACTGAGCGCTTCCGTGCTTTGGAGGGTACGTTAAGCTGTCGGTCCCGGTTGTTGTCTTCAGGTGGCTGTCGTTATACCATGGCGGTAGGGCATTTCGCGAATGCCCGCCTGACTAGCTACCACCCTCAAGTAGAAAATCCGTCGCCAAGCACCTAACGGTGTGTTTCGGCAGCTGTTCTTGAGAGCCAGTAATTCTTGGTTAGCCCGAACAACATCTTCGACCGCACCATCACTTACCATCAGGTGAGACAGTGGTCAAAAGGCTAACTAAGGCATAAAAAAATAAAAACTTTACGCACGTAGCGTTTGAAAGAAAAATTACGTAGATATGCTCCCAAAGAAACACTTTACATTATTTTTAAAAAATCTACTTCATAATTACTAATAATTAACCGCGAACTGATTCAATGTTGAACTGAATTTTAGACTTATAAAGTGGGTAATGATAAAAATAACAACAACATACGAAATATCGTCACGTCTGTTCCGAACAGGCAGAGGTACTTACACACCCTCGTTTTGCCAGACATGTTTTGGTCCCATCCCATGTAATAAATGTTCGACCCTTTGTCGAGAAACTGTTCAGACTGCAGCCTGATAATAAAATATTGCTTCTCACAAAAAACCAATAACAGACCGAGAGACGATGCATTCATTTCCCGAACCACGAAGCAGCCGCAGCAAATAAAAGATTTACAATATAGCTCTCACACTATACCATTCCTGAGCTATTTTTGTGTACCCGAAATTTCAATCGTCTTCACTATATCTTTGTAGTTCTTCAAATCTTTATATCAGACGATTTAGCTCACAAACCTAAAAATCCATTAACTTACATTAGTTTTTTTTTACGGTGGTATGCCTTTATTAACAAAATACAAAAATACAACTACATACAACAGTATAGCTACTACAAGAAAGCATTTAGATAACCTATAAGTTATAGCAGACTCATAGGACGTCTAAATGCTCCAGCCCACTCCCAGTTGGCAGCGTGCCCAGCATGCTGGCAGCATTGCTGTTTAATTGCAATGCTTATTCGTTGAGCCAAATAGGTGCCAGCATTTTGATCACGCGTCGCATCGACCAAACGCTCTGATAAATTTTGGCAAATACGATGAGTTCCCGATCTCCACGGACCCAACCTCTCTACACCAAACGGCTCAATATGTAACCCATACCAAGGTTAGTATATTTGCGCCGTTTGAGAAATACATATATGTTATAATTACAAGCTTACATAAATTTCCACCCTTTTAATTTTCATAAAGATAAGTCAAGCGTTCGAAAGTTAAATACTTACATTCAAAAAAAATTTTTAACAAAAAATGGAACCGACTTCAAAAGTAGCTATTATCACAATATTGCGCATGGTACCGACTTCGACAAGTTATTTCGCACTTTTGGGTGTTGAAGTCGGTTCCATTTTTTGATAAAAATTTTTTTTCAATCTTTTTAGCTCAAAAACGGCTTGACCGATTTTGATGAAATTTAAAATGAGACCAAACGACAAGCATCAGCTATCAAACAAAAAAAGAATTTTCAAAATCGGTTCACCCAGTCAAGAGATCTGAGGTAACAAACATAAAAAAAAAAAAAAAAATACAGACGAATTGAGAACCTCCTCCTTTTTTGGAAGTCGGTTAAAAAGAGAGGCTTTCGTGTATTGCTACAGTGACTTCCGCTTTCTCTGATCAAATAAACTTGAAAGTTGCTACGGCTGGGTTACGTAGCGTTAATGACGTCACCCAGTTGAGAGTTGTAGCGAAACTATCACGTTCAGTTCTCCTGTTATATATGTGAAAAAAGAAGATATGTATTTCAAACAATGACAGCCACCTCTTTAGTCCTCTCGCAACCATGATCAGTGCAACTTGATTTAAATATTATTAATAATATGTCATATTTTTTAATTACCTTTCTTACTACATGTTGAAGTCGCGGATGTCTTAAAATTTATATTTTATTACTTAATTTGTGTTTTGTTGATGAAGCATTTATATGGCTCTATTTTCTAATACAACATTTATTAAGGGTAAAGTGCACAAAGCGCTTTCCAAACAGACGCAAATATTTTTTTAAATATTAGGAAACGACTAGGACCCGCGTTACATTTACCGGATATATTCCGACAAGTTTCGGACTGTTTTGAAATTCCTTCGCCTGGGACGCTTTATCGAAACGCACAAAATGCCGACCACAAGAGACCCGGGATATTAGCGTGTTCTGCAACTGCTGATCTTACAATATCCATGTTATTTACACTCCTTATATGTTCAGTGAGCCTAGTTGCTATATTTCGTTGCGTCTCACCGATGTACGACTTACCAGTCACAAGGAATCCTATACACTCCCGGGCCGCTAAAGGGTTCTCTGTTCTTTCCTGAGCGAAGGAACCGTCGTAACTGTTCAGGCGGTTGGAATATCGTTCTCATGTCGTACTTTCGCTTCAGGTAATGACCGATTTGGTCGGTCAACCCTTTGACAAAAGGAAGATATATCGGAGAACGCTGCACTGTGAGAGGACGCTTACGTCTGCTTGTGCTATCCCATCGATTGCAAATATTTTTTTATTAAAAGCATAGATATTAGGCTAAAGAACATACATTAAAAGTTTCACAGAGTTTTAATACGTAGTATTAAAAATATGACGCTTAAACCTATGGACGTTATCTTAAATTTAGTCATTAAGTGCAGACTCAATTCCGACGGCAGTTGGCAATTCCCTGACCACGAGTACGTATCACAAAACAAAAGTTCCAACATTTCAGTGCATTCTGTGAATACCACTTAAACCGGTTTCCAACTACACACATCGACACAACTGAGGATGCATATCAGACTGGCACAGGCATAGCATTATAGGATTTATGATGACTATTACGTAGGAGTTTACATAGTGAAATGTTCAATGGATGCATTAGGATTAAAAATAGAAAATAATATATTATAATGTCTCCGGTTTGAATACCGGTTTATATTTATTTAATTTAGTATTTTTATATTTTCAAATATGCATTGCAATTTGACGGGGCAATGCTGCCAGCATGGTAGTGGGCTGGAGCATTTGGACTGTCTTTGAGTCTGCTATGACTTATTGGTTGTCTAAATGCTTTTACTGTCGTAGCTGTAGTGTTGTATATAGTTCATAGTATTTTGTTAAATAAAGGCATACAGCCGCTTTAAAAAAAATGTATGACTTAAATAAAAAAGATATAAGGTATACTTAGAATATTTAAACAGGCGTTACATTATCAGATGATCTTTTATGACTGTTTGGAAAGTTGGAACTTGTTTTACGTCAAATTGAAAAGCCTTCGTAGAAAATATCAACAAAATTATCCGTTCTTATTCGATTTCCAAAATAACACAAAAAAATATTTTAAGACAGTCTTATTTTATTAAAAAGTACATCGCTTTGTTAGACCATCCAATCTTTATGATTCTTTATTTGTTGCTTCTATACTACTGTTGCCTCGAAATTGGTGTCATTTCGATTATATTTAGATTTCTGAAGACAAGGTTAGATAACTGCATGATAAAGCCATTGTCTTGCGTCCACGGTGGCTAATCATTTCATTTGTCTATTTTATTTCTGACCTTAGTAATAAACATAATTGAATGAACAAAAAAAATTACTACAAAACTCTGAATATGAACATTACATAAATGTAGGACAGAACAATTTCCTTTGTACTAACAAAGGAAATTGTTCTGTGCTCTCCTTGAAAAAGTCCACTAGGCTAAAGATTCCCCTAACTTGTCTAAGTAAGTTATATCAAGTACTATTTACAAAAACATCAGTAAGAATACAAAAATATATATGTATGATACACATATGAAGTTCAGCTATCAGGATAGCATATTCATGCGAATATCTAACTGGAAACGAGCCTAGCTTACCATTTTCTGTGCATTTAGCTGGAAACCCATCTGGCGTTTTGCATTACCGTATTTTCAGCGCGTCGCGTGCAGTTGACATTTGTGGTCAGCATCGGCAACAAGTAGTCGGAACTTCTAATATCCAATTTACGGTGACATAGCTTCATAGCGGTGTTTTAATTATAAATTTTGAGATTGTTATTTGTTTAAACATGAGAACATTTTCAGTTCTAAATATATAACCGATGTTATATATCTATAGCTGTCGTCTTGTTAGGTGACTGAGATGATTTATTTCCTGGATGACTTCGGGGTAAAATGTGCTCAATGAACTGTATGTCACTACTCACTTTTAGGTGAGCAGTGCGTTGCTGCGCGTTAGGCACACAACATAGTTAGCAGATAAAGACTGGTTACTGTAAAAGCCGAATCGTCGACTGTTGAACACAGCCTCCCCTATTAAGGGGGTATTTGCCATAATCCCCACGCTTGGCAGGCGTCTTGGGAATCGCAGTTCTTTGGAAGGCGCTGCTGCCCTTCCAGTATTTTTCCTTTAGTCGCCTCTTACGACACCCACGGGGTGATATGGGGAGTTTCATATTTTGAGGATATTTCAAAAGTATTTAGATTAACCTTATATGAAATGTTCCGAAAACACGCATTGTTTTTTTTGGGAATGGCTTCTCTATTATGACTACAGTTAGTGCTATAATAAACCATCACTAGCAACACACACTGGTTAATGATCTTCAGGCAGATTCGTTTCCAGGCTCTGCGGGATGTTCGACGAGAAGATGTCATGTTACTTCCAGAACAGTGCCCATACGAAGAATCCAACTGAATTCTTGGGGCGATCTCTTTGTCGAAGTTGGACATACCCTACTTGACATACATATGCATGGTAAACAACTAAGATAGTTTCGTTCCTAACACGGCACGGGTGCAACATGGACATTAGACATAACTTTCGTTCTCTCCATAGTCACTTTAAGACCCACCTGCTCGGAAAATCTACTGAGGATGCTGAGAATTGTACTGAATTTCTCAAGTGATCCTGCCATAATGACTATGTTATCCGCAAAACGATGTATTCGCCAAAAATGTTGATGACGAATTCTTTCATTCCAAGAACTTCAAAAACGCCCTCCGACGCGATCATGAACAGTTCTGTAAAAATAACGCCCGCATGTCTCACGAAATGTATCTAGTGTTTCCGCCCAAGTTTTCTACTAACCACGTAGCCAAACCGGACCAAAATTTTAAGTATTTCAATTGTACACGAAGAAAATAAAAGTGCAGTCAAAACCTTCTAATGACGTTTCTATAGAAGCGAAACGCGTGGAAAACTCTTTCGGCCGGGGTACGTGACCGAAAGAATTACGTCGTTTATGACATCACGTCGGCTTAGGAGAAAAATCAGGTAGAATAATTACTACATTTATATCTTTATATTTAAAAGTGCTTTTCATGTATATTAATTAACTAAGATTCCCGCATAGTAACGCCTGAATCTAACGGTAATAATATATAATAATAATTATTAACGGTAACATAAATAATAATCTATCTAACGGTTATACTACCAACAAGAACATTCCCAAGGAAGGTTGATATCAGACAGCAGGCTAGGTGTCAGAAATACCAAGGCAGAACTTTAAAAGAGAATAACATAGAAAAGAGAAAGAGCAGAGCAGATAAGTTTTATGTGTCATCCCTAGTGTTGTTAGAGAAAATATTATGCCAACCCTACAAATTTAAACAATCTATATGAAGACGAGCATCGATACCACGCAAATGAAGTTATGAACATGCTAGTAGGAAATATACAACTATGTAGACACAAAGTGGTCTATTAAATTTAGTTGCCGACGCGGACGCTTCTTCCGATACTTAGTTACCCCTCTGCTGTTCTACTGCGCGCTCGTTTCGCTACTCTCTTAATGAGGAGTCAATAGTTTGCGTAACTTTTTTGTGTACTTATAAAGAACGATGATAGTGAATTAAACATATTAGGTATAATGAGAAGTCGGTACGAAACCCAAACGAAAGTGATATAGTAATAAGCTTAATAATAATTCTATACTCGTATATAGCGAGGGTATTCTCGGACCGAGTAATGTTACGTACTACTCTATCTACGTACTACTCTCTATACTACGTATGTACTCTGTCTGAGAATACGATAAAGTTGTATTTAAAGTTAATGTCATAATAATATACATTATTGATCTGTTACAATTATTATTAAATCTTCGGCTGCATTAAGATACATTTTTAAAATTTTACAAAATGTAATCTCGTATGTTTTACAAAATTTCATAAGTTAATAAGTTTTATAGCCTCGATAGTGGCAATAGTGAAAATAAGGTGGAATTGTCACAATATATATATATACTTTTTAAAATGTTTTTAAAGTTATTTAAGTAATGTTTTCTTAAAATACTTTTAAAAATATTTGTTATTATTAAATATAGATTTCTGCAAAGTAACGCCTGAATCTATTAATTATCAATGGTGGCAATAAAGGAATTTTTAAACGTTCTCTGGATTCTAAATCCGTGCCCGGATATCAGTAGGCTTGCCTCTGCTCCAGCTGCTCCTTCTATAGTAAATATAAAAAAACCTCGATATACTTTTTTTTACTGAACTGCGTAGCACTTGACCACTTTCTCACCTGATGTTAAGTGATGATGCGGTCGATGATGGAGCGCGCTTACCTAGAAGGTATCTATTCACTCGCGTTTTGAAAACCCCCATATTGTACTTACCCGGAAACACAGACTCAGGCAGGGTGATCCATTCCCTGGCGGTTCGCATGATGAACAAAGACGCAAATCCCTTTGTTTGGGTAAATGGAATATCAACCATATAGCGGTGGTGCTCCTGAGTATCCGTGGATGTCCGGTTATAGAATGGGGACGGCGGAATCAAATCATGTAGTTCTGTGGCACACTCCCCGAAATGTATCCGATAAAAAACCGATAAGCAAGCGACCTTGCGGCGATGCTCGAGACATTACGTGTATTACTGGTTCTACTGAAAAAGAATACAAAAAAAATGTGATCCAGAGATTTTTTTATGGTATTTTGACGGAAGAAGCAGGAAGATTGATATTAAGCGGTAACCTCTGCCTATAACAGACGCATTTCGTACCACGATGCACTGCACGACGCCCGTCACTCCGAGAAATACAGTTGTTAAGCCGCCTGTATTTTACTGGGTCTCAAGGAATACTACCGGAGCGCACTGTTAGGTGCTTGACGACAGATTTTTAACTTGAAGGTGGTAGCTAGCCAGGTGAGCATTCGCAAAATGCCCTTCCACCAAACAATGAAGCTCAAGCTGACAGTAGGGATCGAACCACGGTCCTGCGGCACGGCATCCGTAAATATTACCGCTCGGCTATCATTG
Source organism: Plagodis dolabraria (assembly GCA_963854805.1). Classification (NCBI taxonomy): domain Eukaryota; kingdom Metazoa; phylum Arthropoda; class Insecta; order Lepidoptera; family Geometridae; genus Plagodis; species Plagodis dolabraria. The sequence goes on from OY978440.1 coordinate 6,020,743, forward strand.
CTTCATATACATAATCATACAATTTAGAATTTTTCAGAGATAATTAATGCTGATATTTTTTTCTATACTAATATTATAAAGAGGAAAGATTTGCATTTTTCTATGTGACGAACAAACACAAAAGTACTTACCAACTTAAAGTACTACTGGACCGATTTGAAAAATTCTTTCACCATTAGAATTCTACATTATCCCTTAAGAACATAGGCATAGAATATTACCAAAAATTTCATCATTTTTATTATAGTTAAATACCCGTGCGAAGCCGGGGCGTGCCGTTATGTGGTAGTGTGTAGTAAAAATATGTTTAAGCCGCCGACAAATACCGAAATTCCTTCACTATCAGACTGCATAGGAGTGAAAGAGATGCAGCGATGGTGAAATCGCGATCATTTTGGGTGAAAAAAAATTATTAACACAAGAATACAAATAAATAAGATATTTTCGTTACAATCGAATACTTGATTTTTCCCTATCGTGCACTCGTAGTTTCAAGACTGTTTTTGGGAAGAGGGTGTTGGCATGCCATATCACAGGTTTGTCCTAGTTTCACGTGTCCAGGCCTGGAGAGTGGAGGCGGAGGTGGCGACTCTCTCGGACCACAACTACATCCGGTTCGAGATCGCCACCTCCCACCAAGGAGGGACTCGGCGCGTGGAGAGGGAGTCCTTCGCGCGCTGGGCGATTGGTCGCCTCGATGCCGAGTTGGCTGAAGAGGCGGCTATCGTCCAGTCGTGGCTGGCCACCCCGGTGCACCCGGAAGTGGCCATCGCGGCGGGCCACTTCCGGGAGGCGGTGACGGCCGTCTGCGACGCCGCCATGCCGAGGTCCCGACGCCGCCCCGAGCGCCGCCAAGTTTACTGGTGGTGCTCGGAGATAGAGGATCTCCGAGCGCGATGCTCGGAGACGCGCCGCCTCTACTACCACTGCAGGAGGCGGCGTCACGGCCGGACGGACGACCAGCTGCCGGCGGAGCAGCTGGCGGCCGAGCAGCTCCTGTATGGCGATGTGAAGATAGCCAAACAGGAGCTGAAGCTGGCCATCGGCCGGGCTAAGGCCCTCGGCTGGCATGAGGAGCTGGAGGGCCTCGACAGGGATCCATGGGGGCGCCCGTATAAGTCTGCCCGGAATAAGTTCCGAGGCAGAGCGCCCCCTGTCGCCGAGTCCCTGGAGTATTCCCCGACAGCGACCCCCACTACACCCCTCCACCGATGGCCACACCGTCCTTCCAGGAGGAGGAGGACCCGGCCTCCATTCCGCGTATTTCAGAGGTGGAGATGGAGGTAGCAGTCTCTCGCCTGAGTGGCAAGAAGACTGCCCCGGGACCAGACGGGATTCCCGGGCGGGTCCTCAGGATCGCCCTTAGGGAGATGGGCGGTCAGCTTCGGGAACTGTTCGACGCGTGCCTCACGTCGGGTCAGTTCCCGAAGCTCTGGAAGGACGGGCGATTGTGCCTGTTGCGGAAGGAAGGGCGAGACGCCGACTCGCCCGCCGCATACAGGCCAATCGTGCTGCTGGATGACACGGCGAAGCTGCTGGAAAGAATAGTAGCTTCCCGTGTCATCCGGCACCTGGGGGGAACTGGGCCTGGACTTTCAGAGGCCCAGTTCGGATTCAGAGCAGGGCGATCGACGATAGACGCCCTGCTCTGGATCAAGGGGTGGACGCAGGACGCGGTCAGCGGGGGGGAAAAGGCGTTGGCTGTCTCGCTGGACATTGCCAACGCCTTCAACAGCCTACCGCACGGAACAATACGGGAGGCGCTCCGCTATCACGGAGTGCCCCTGTATCTGCGTAGGCTGTTGGCTGACTACCTCCAGGACCGCGAGGTCCTGGTGGAGGGACGCGACGGTCTGAGGCGACGTCGCGTGTCCTGCGGGGTTCCGCAGGGGTCGGTGTTGGGGCCGCTCCTGTGGAACATTGGCTACGACTGGGTGCTCCGCGGCACGTTTCCCGCAAGCATGCGGGTTGCGTGCTACGCGGATGACACCCTAGTCGTAGTCAAGGGGAGGGACCTCGGGGAGACGGTGCGGCGGGCCACGGTGGCCACGACACTCGTGGTCAGCCGCATACGTGCCCTGGGGCTGGAGGTCGCCCTCTCCAAGACCGAGGCCCTAATGTTCCATGGGCCTCGGGGGGGACCCCCTCCAGGAACGCGGATAGACCTGGACGGGGTCCTGGTCCGGGTTGGGACCCAGATGAGGTACCTGGGTCTCATCCTGGACGGGCGGTGGACTTTTGGGGCCCACTTCACTCAACTGGCCCCAAAAGTCATAGGCGCCGCTGCCGCCCTTGGGAGGCTGCTGCCCAACGTGGGCGGCCCGAACGCCACATGTCGTCGCCTGTACTCCGGAGTGATCCGGAGTATGGCCTTGTACGGGGCACCTGTCTGGGTGGACGCCCTCGGTCGCGCCAATAAGGCCCTGCTGCGACGTCCGCAGCGGGTCATCGCGACGAGGGCGATACGCGGGTACCGGACGGTGTCCTGGACGGCGGGATGCGTGTTGGCCGGTGATCCCCCCTGGGAGCTCCAAGCGGAGATCCTCGCCGAAGTGTACCACTTCGTGGCGGCGAGGAGATCCCGCGGGGAGCCTCCAGCGTGGGAGGAGGTCACGCGCATGCGACGGCGGGCGCGGGCCGCCCTGTTGAGGCGGTGGACGGAGGACCTGGCTCCACCGGTCCCTGGACAGAGGACGGTGGACTCCGCTCCCCCCGGGGCGGGTGGTATCCATAAAGGATTTTCCCGTGTGAAAAAAAAAAAAAAAAAAAAAAAAAAAGGTTTGTCCTAGTTTGGGTGCCAATGATCTCCCTAGGAATATTAACTTTGTTATACTTACAATAAGCTATATTAATACCACCAAGAGTGTAAAGTTAAGATAAAATAAATATCATTTCAAAAGACTTCCTGAGGATACTTCATGTAGAATTGAAACGCGTCAGAAATCCTTTGTTTGGCTGCATGGCGTTTGTGACGTCATGTCGGCTTAGCAGGAAAATTGAGCGGAATTGTCACTTGATATATTTTTAAGTGTTTTGTTATAATATTTATGTAATGTTTTCTTAAAATATTTTTAAAATATTTGCTATTTTAAATATGAATTTCCGCAAATTATTTAGAATCAACTTCGCAATTTTAATATCAATGCTTCGGGTTGGAACTGATTGTATTGGCATATATTTTTTTCAAACTTTCCATCAAACATTTGAATGCCTAAACAAAACTTAATCTTGAGGTCAGTATAAAGATTTATTAAACCATAACAATAATAATTACTAAAAACTGGTTTGTAATGTTGCCATAACATCTCTAAAATTTTTTTTTTTACCGGCGGTATGCCTTTATTAAACAAAATACTATGAACTATATACAGCTACTACAATAAAAGCATTTATATATTTGATTTATATTATTTATATTTATATATATTTTATTTCACATATTTGGCTCAACGAATAAGCATTGCAATTCAACGGGGCAATGCTGCCAGCATGCTGGGCACGCTGCCAACTGGGAGTGGGCAGGAGCATTTGGACTGCCTCCTACTGTCCACTTAGTAAGTATGTAATTTACTGGACAGTAGGTCATCCCCTTAAGATCTGCTTCGAAAAAAAAACATAGTAATGGACACAGATTAGAGTTTAGCCATTATAAGATATAGGAGGGAGGCTTCAAATATATATCTATCTCTCTTTTTGGTATGACATTTTATGAGATAGATATATTTTTGGAGCCATAAACAGTCATTTTATAGTCTGTGACACTTAACGCGACGCAGAAAACGTATACACGTTGCGATTTTTACTTAGTAATGTTGTAGTTGTATAGTATGTGATTTTATGTTTGTATTTGGTTGGAACTGATTGTATTGGCTTTTTTTTAAATTTTCCATCAAACAATTGAATGCCTAAACAAAACATAATCTTGAGGTCAGTATAAAGATTTATTATACCATAACAATAATAATTACTCATAACTGGTTTGTAATGTTGCCATAACATCTCTAAAAATTAGTATCCAGAAAGTGAACTCTACCGGAGAGTTATTCACAACTGTCCAGTAAGAAGCGAAATTTTAAATTTGGAATCTCCTACTGTCCAGTATGTAAGTATGTAATTTACTTACTGGACAGTAGGTCAGTAACTTACTGGTTTAGATTTGTTTAGAAAAAAAATGATAGTACCAGACACAGATTAGAGTTTAGCCATTACAACATGGTTATAGGACGGAGGCTCCAAATATATATCTGTCTCTCTTTTTGGTATGACATTTTATGAGTTAGATATATTTTTGGAGCCTTAAACAGCCATTTTATAGTCTGTGACACTTAACGCGACGCAGAAAACGTATACACGTTGCGTTTTGTACTTAGAAATGTTGTAGAAGTATATAGTGTGGGATTTTATGTTTGTATTTGTAATTTCAGTTTATAAATCATGTTGTATTAAACCTTCCATTCTAAAATTAACATGGAGTTTAAAAAATAATAATTTACATTGTATTACTAAACATTCATGTAATGTAAAAATAGTACAATGTTCAAAACTAAACGAAAACTTTTAATTAAAAAAAAACAACTACTGTAGGGATTTCACATTCAATGTCGACAATTGTTCTTTTTTTTCTTATTAATGTTATAGAAGTATAGTGTGGGATTTTATGTTTGTATTTATTAATTTCAGTTTATAGGTATGTTATTCAACTTTCTTTCATTTTTGAAAAAAGCATTATACAAGCCTCAACCAGTAAGAAAGCCTTTCTGGCCTCGTATATAACTGGACCTCACCTGCAGTTCGGTCCAATACTTGGCCAGGAAGGCTTAATGGATTCTGCAGTAATGTAATATTGCACAATTATTCAGGATATAGGCCTGTTATGCTCATTTCCGCAGACAAATCAACATGAGCCAACTTAGCTAAGGTGTCGTTAAGTTGTGATATGTCACTTACGAACAAATAATAGAACGTTCTCGTCGATTTTGAACTTAAATTGCACCCTGCAGAGGAACTTTAAGTTTTCTACTTATAAGCTCAGTTAAAGAGTTTTATGAGTTTTGAAACACTGCTGACATATCGGTATAAGGTTTTAAAATAAGAGCATCATTGAACATTATTCGTTTTTACAACTGTCCAAGAAAGAAAGGTTGTTTTCATGGTTCATATAAGTATTAATGTCACTGAGTTTCTTTATTCTACCATAACTCCTAAACGGCTTAACCAACATTTATGTATCAGATATCGTTAGATTTGTCTTGATAGCGCAAGTGACAGTAGGTACATTAAAATACATTTAAAAAATCATAGACGCCATACTGTGAGATTTTTTTCTTTTAAATCCATCGAGGTGGCTATCAAAATGAAAGACGGTTGTGAGTTTTAATTTAATTGGAACGATTGATTTTGGTCGGGTTTTTTACTTTTTCAATTAATTTATACTCTTCATTTAATACGTGCCACGCCTTTACGGAGTAACAGATACGTAATATATTCATATATAGGTTTTAAAGAATACCTTTAAATATCATTTCTTTATACCCCACGTTGGCAAACAAGCGTACGGCCCGCCTGATGGTAAGCAATTACCGTAGCCTATGGACGCTTGCAACACCAGAGGTATCACTCGCGCGTTGCCGACCCTGAAGAAATCTCTTTACGTAATAATAAAATCCAGTCATATAATACTATCAAGAATTTGTTATCCCTGTCAATAGTTCACTGTAGAAGATCTGTAGAAGTTTTCTGTGAAGTCTGTAGTTCCTAGAGGGGCTGGCCCCTACTTTATAACCGTTTTCTTCTCTTAACCGATCAAATAGGTTAAGTAACATCGTGACCGCTATGGTTTGGCATTCACTACTGAGTTCTTCTGTGCTTTGGAGGGCACGTTAAAACGTAGGATGGCAGTGATTAAGCTAAGTTGGAGGCCTTCGATTGGCTTATAAACTTCAACAATGCATGGTGATAGGATATTATATGAATCCCAGCTCTGAGCTTCTAGTGGAAAATCTGTCGCCAAGCTCCTTACTGTATGTTTTGTCATCTGTCCTTGAAAGCACATTCCCATTCTAGGTTACGTATCAACTGATGATAATCTTATATGTGATATACAGGGTGTCCCAAGAAGTAGTGATATACTGAAGCTGGGAGGTAGAGGACCTAGAGAGCTATCTGAATCACCCCTATGTATGTTCTGCGATTTTTCGTATTTTCGGAGTTATGAATTTTTTCTTAATCACATACATATTTAATATAGACATATTTTAAAGGCCTTTGGAGTTGTGTATATACTGGGTAATTTTATCTTTCTTGGCATTTTTTTTATATTCCATTCAAAGATCTAACGAAAGTAAATGTTACCATACTGAATTGGCCTATCTATCAGCATATGACACAAAAACATCAAGCTTCTACCGTAATAATTCACGTCACCATAAATAAAAATCTTATCCTACTCATCGATAGGTAAAAAATAAAAAAAAATACGAAAATACATAAAATCGCGGAACATACATGGGGGTGATTCAGACAGCCCTCTAAGTCATTTACCTCCCAGCTTCATTATATCACTACTTCTTGGAACAGCCTGTATATAACTCACGGCACAGATCCTATTATGGTTATGTTATAAATAATATACTTTTTTTTTAAGCGCTCGTAGCTATGTGTGCTTAGCCATTCTGAACCGATCAGAAAAGCTAAGCAACGTCCACCTCGGTCATGAGTTGGATGGGTGACCGCTGGTGACATTACTACTGAGCGCTTCCGTGCTTCGGAGGGCACTTTAAGTGGTTAGAAGTTTAACTCCCCATGTTATCCAAATATATCTTTAAAATGAGTGGAGAAGAAATCATTTATGAGCGCGATGTCAATCTAGCGAAAACCGCAAAGATACAAAGTTCCGAAGCGCTCGTAGTGCATCTTGCCAGCTATTTTTAACCGATCAATATTTTTTTTCATAAATTGAAAGGCGATTACAAGATACTTACATAATTAAATGGAAGTGTCATAAATAATTTAGGCCTTACCTTAATATTACTAGCAAAAAGCTGGGCTTTGTGAGGGCTCGCGTTTATTTTAACTGATTCTAGTGGCGTTATCTAGTATTAAGTAGATGTATTTGAGTATTGAGCTTAGTTCTGACTTCTGTTGCATCGTTGTTAACTTTTTAGTGGACAGATGGCGTTAGTAGTACAATAACATTCTATACAATTAATACAATATTGTTAATGTACATTTTTCAAATAGTTAATTAATATAAATATTATTTTTTGGCAGATAACACATCTTGATATGAATTTAAATTATTATGTTAAAGCACTAATCTATGGACGTGATACTTTTTCAGTAAAGTGTGCCACAAATGTTCAAGTTGTTAGATAGTGATAGGGCTTGCTTCGATCGCCTTAATTAATTCGATCTACACAACAACGCAGACGTAGCACTTTGGTTCCGTATTGATACGGAACCAAAGTGCTACGTGCTGAGGCGAGGCGACGTTGATCAACGTCGCCTCGCCTCATTCCCAAGGGGTCTTGCGAGCTTCTTCCAAGTCGTGGCGAAACCTAAAAGACCACGGCGCGGCGGCGCTTTAAATTTGTATGCTATATCTTAGAATAAAAAGGACGATTTGTAGAATAAAGTTGCATACAAGGATGACTGAATGGTTAAGTTGAGGTGCTTTACATTCAGTGACAGCTGGATAAGAGTGCGCCAGCTAGAAGTCTTACTTTACGGATTGTGTCTTATTTCAAATAAAGCTCAGATTTTTTTCACAAATATTTAATTTAATATTTTTAGCAAATATTTCCTAGTAATATAGCTACAAAATGTAAATAAGCTTTGTGATACGATATATATATAAGCAAAGATGTAAAGTGTTACCTAGTGATAAGTGTAAATAGTGATTTAAATAAGTAAAGTGTATGTAGTGAAGTGATGCCAGATCACTCTCAGTGTTACCGCTTCACTCTGTGGCGATTCCGATCCTGGCAACATGCAGATGATACTAGCAGCTGGTGGAGGGTAAGTGAACGTTATTTTTAATCAGCATTAGTAAAAATAACGTTTTTTTTATTTTATACACTGTTTTTGATTGTAGATAACAATATGTATTTTGATCTATTTTTTATTTAACTTTGAATGTATCAGCCTTTCTAAGTTACTGATAATCTAAATTGTCGATGAGATTAATTTTCATCTTTTTATCGATACTTATTAGAAATGTTCTAAATGCATCCATAAAACGAAACATCCACAAAAACAACACTTTACCTACAAATTTTTTATGTTGCTCCTCATATTATTGTCATAAAAAAGAATAAAATGTATTAAAATAGCTTCGAAGACTTAATAGTTTGAAATGGATTGTGAAAGTAGGTACTCGCTGATTTAAAAAAAAGCTCACATTCTCATGGTCCGATTTCTGCAAATGATTTATAATTATCATCATACATATCAAGGTTAAAAGTTGGTTCCGATTTTATTATAACTTTTTAAATATATTTCTTGTCACTCTTAATTGATCTATTGTCCTCGCCTACAATACTAGACACCAACGAAAAGGATTGCGAGAATATAATATTAAGTCATCCAGATATATAGGCATTAGCCATATTGTCAAATATATTATCAGTTAATTAAGAGTAATTAGTTAAAAGACTACGAAATTGAGGTTGATGAAATTTAGAAGGAACCAACTTGGAAATATACTCTACAGAACAAATAAAGAGTTTTACCATTGTATAAGCGAAGACTTACAAAATTACGAGTAAAACGAAAGCCGATGAGAAAACAGGAGTCATTAAGATTACACAATCTTATAAATAGTTAAAGTAATTAAATAACTTAAAACGGTTTCAATCGCGTTTAATTTTATCTTCAATAATTTTTTTTTAAATTAATTTTTTTTCGTTTTATTTTATCTTCATTTTTATCCCGATTATTGAAACATTGCAGTGATCTTGATTATATTACTTATATTTATCAGTATAAACAATGATATATATACGCGATAAAAACCGTTAAAAGTTGTTTAATTACTATGTGTAATAAATAATAATCGCGAGAACCTAAGACAACACGTAACATAGTTATAAATGACCTTTAAAAAAACGAAAAAAAAAGAAATAGGACTCGTTTTGCGAATGCGCGCCTGGCTAGCTACTACTCACATTTAGAAAATCTGTCACTATGCACCTAACGATTTAATCCGACAGCTGTCTTTGAGAGCTTGTTGCATTCTAGAATATGCTAGTCTACTAAACTAGACCTAATCATCAACACCAGGTGTGACTGAGATAGACGGCAGTAAAATAACTTCTCATACTTCGTTTTTTTTTCAATATGCTTTTTCAGGCTCAGTCTCTTATTGTTACAGCAATAATTGTACTTTTACCTTGAACCTGGTTGGCACTACCATCACTTAAATAAAGAATAAAGAACACAATGAAAGGTTTACTACTACAGGCACAGCTATGTGTGCGTAACTAAAACTATAGTCACTGACTAGACGTGCGGGGGGTTCCAGAGCGGCGCCCTCTCGGGTTTGGAGCCGATTTGAGCTCAGTAAGCGGGTAAAGTTTCTGTAATTTTCACTCTGTTCCATTCTTTATTTATGTGCTCCTGTGTCCTGGTTTGAAGAGCGTGGATGCTGGTGAAATTACAGGCATACGAAACCAAAAAACATGTGTCAGGGTAATGGGTGCAGTGCAGTTCATCATTTGTCACGAAATGCATTTATTATAAGCATAGTTCATTACACACCAAGTAGATTCGTGCTTTTACGACACAATTTCATGAAAAAATTAATATAAACTGTTTATCAGTCTGAATATCAAATAATTTGTATATATCAGTGTAATCTACAAATATATATGTTAAGACGTGTAACTCTCATACAATTACCGCTTTGATATCAGTCTAATCAAAATAAACAAAACAAGGACAATCTTCTAAATTTAATAAGACTGGTTAAATAATTTCGCGCTTGAAAATAATCACATCCCATTGCTCGCGTCAAGGTTGTAGACTTAACTCGCCACCTGCAAATATAAACATATAGGTTAAAATGATAACAAATAGTCACAAATAATAGATAACAATGGAAACAAACAGTTGTCAGTGTAAAAACGTCAGTATTTTGAAATATTAAATTAAAAATTGTACTTACCTACCCGCACTTCACTAAATAAAATCACCGGCCACGCGCCTGTGAAGCTGAGATTGGTACATCAGTCGTTGCAAATACCTCCGGCACTTGACACACGCACGCGCACCATTTAATTATTTTCAAAAACAGTGTTGTTTTTATTTCTATCGCCATTTCACGCGAACCGTATACCGTACCTACAAATGTATTGTTGTTACGCCGCACGGTACACTTTTTAATCCACGCCCACCGCGGTACGCTTTGCGTTCTGCTAATTTTGAGCTTGACTTGCATTTCTATACATATTTATTCGTAGGTATCATTTACCTACTCATATTTAATTTACCAAACTTATAGTAGATCATATAAATACCTCGTGTATTAAACGTAATCTAATCAACAATGACCCTTATGTTAAAGGTCACACTTTGGACAGGCCCTTCAATTAAACTTTCATGTCCGATATTTGACAGGTGGTTTGGAAGTTATTTCCTAACTTGTTTAGACCTAAAATGCCTTGTATCAATTACGTAATCAATATTTCAAATTAGATTATTAATAGCTTAATTGAAATTGTTACAGCTAATAGGCTATCACTACTGCGGTACCTGTTTATTAGTACTAATAATGGCGTGCGGTAATTATAGGTAAAAGTAAGTAACTTAAACTTTAATTAATTAGTTAAGGATCCGTTTTAGAATGTCCTAATAAAGTATCGGGTTGCTAACCAACTCATAAGAATGATAAAAATGACAGTTGACATGCAGCGCGTTTCAAGCTTTAACCGATGAATAGGCTAAATCGATTACTGTGAAACGCAAAGATAAAAGAAACACTATTCAATAAATATGTTCTGGGTAGTATAACTGGCACTTACTCGAACATTCTGAAACAGGCCCTAAGTAACTTAAACCATTGTTACATATGTAATCGCTAATATACGTGTTCTATGCATATATACATTCTATAAGTTGTTTCACTATTGTTTAGGGTAATGCTAAAGAGGTAACAAGAGTCCCCAAATGTCAAAAACGTTGAATAAGAACAATTAATGGGCTGAAAAAGCGTGGCCCTGCAAGTGAGCACTTTAAGAAAAACAAAATTATGATAGTGATTTCCCTTTACATCTATAATTGTTTACTAGAAAATCATGAAAATAGAGCTATTCCAGAATAGCAGGAAAAAGTTTTACCTGACAATCTGCGTAATAATGAAAAGCCAATTATAAAAAATAATGAAATTCGTGTACCAAAATTCAGATTAGCCAAAGTACAGAAACAAGGCAGCTATTCGAAAATACTGATGTATAATAAATTACCAAAAAGCTTGACCACCTTAAAATATAGTTTTATCAAACTAAAACTTAAGAACTTTTTGAAAACAAACCCTACTGCACATATAAAGAATATATGTCAATGCCACTTTTAGAATCCTTGTTTCTAGAACAAGTGCAATCGGGATAACACAAATTGTATTTAACTATACTACGAGTAAAGTTATTATGATTGTTAAATTTTATTCAATTATTTTATTAGACGGTATTAGAATTTAATATATTTTAAGTAGTATAAATAAGTAGTACCTAGGACTTCCCGTAAAAAAAATTACATAAAGGCTAAAAACTTCTTTATAATTTTATGATCTATGGTAGTCAACTTTAGTAGTATGGCTCAGACTAGAATTACTGTTCAGGTATCCGAAACCATGATAAGGTTGCGATTGACTTCCAACTTAAGGGTAGTACGTATCCAGGCAAGCATTCGTTAATTGTCCTAATGCCATGCTCATGCCTATGGTGGGATTTTAATTACACCTAGGCCGTATGCCCAATAGCCTGTAGATATAGCTACTGGACTATACATTTTATCAACAAGAAAATATCATTTCAGTATGTTCTTCTAAACATGTCATAGTTAAATTTGGTCTTCCGCTATGTTAGAAATCTATCCTAATGTAATAATAATAATAATAATAATAATAATAATAATAATAATAATAATAATAATAATAATAATAATAATAATAATAATAATAATAATAATAATAATAATAATAATAATAATAATAATAAATGTTTATTTCCAAAAAGTTAAATTAACAAACACATGGCTAATTACACTATTTTAAGGTATAATATTAAAAAACGTATGTTAACAGTGATTCTCAAACTAGGCGAGAGCCTGTGTCTTGAGACTCAGAGTGCAATTTTACAGGCAAATACCTACCTGTTGTACAAAGCAATGAGTGGTTGTTTTCAGAAGTTAGATAAATGAATAAATGAATCACAATCTTAGTCTAGGAATTTGTTAGAGAAATAATATTGTCTACGTTAAATGAAAAGAAGTTAAAATTATACAAAATGATAAATATTACATTAAAATTACAGCAGGACAAGTTATGTTAGAGTTGTGTGTGAGTAGTGTGTTTTGTATGAGTGAGTAGGGTGTGTTGTGTGCACGTGTGTAAGCTTGTGGAGTCATAAAGTGTGTATACAAGTCTGTCTTCGTTTTATAGCCTTCAGGCACTTATTTAGATAAGGTTTTCAGTTGCATCATACGATATCCTCTTCAAATATTCACTGACCAACTTTTTACAATTGAAAAGGGAGCAATCTTTAATGTTACATAGTTTTGCTACATTATTGTAAGTTTTAAAATGTGCATAATCTGGACACCTTTTCACCAGTAGGGAAGAAGCACGTGGTAGTGGTATGTAAAAAGTGCGCTTTGACTTAATGTTGTCATAGTCTGGCCTATTTAGAAGCGCTTTATGCGCTTTGAAGGCCGCTCTGGAAATAAATAATTGACGTACACGCAACACTTGCAATTCTTCATAGAGTTTGTCCGTTGGGTATCGGAAGGCCTTTTTAAAAGATACTTTTAGGAGAGCTCGCTGAGCTCTTTCTATAGTAATAAAGTTGGTCTTTCCGGCACTGCCCCAAACTGAGACACAATATTGCAAGATTGGTTGACAAAGAGTCAAGTAAACTTGTCGTATGAGATCGGATGGCATGCAGTCTCTCAGTTTCTTCATTACAAAAATAAGTTTTCTTACGCGTCCTGCCATGAAAATGATGTGATTGTTGTACGTCAAATTTTCGTCAATTATTATGCCTAAATATTTAATGGATGTTGCTCGACTGATCACAGCACATGAGCAGATATTCTGTTTCTTGTCAGCTTTACTAAGGTTACAAGAGTGAGTTTTTATTACTAAGTGGGAGTTTGGACTAGATACTATAGTTTTTGAGAAGGCAATGTATTTAGTCTTCTCTATATTAAGGGTAAGAAGATTTCTATCAAGTAACTTAGTTATATGTTCGAGACCATCTTGCGCAAGACTGTAAACCTGTTCCCAGTTGTCGTGGTGAAAAATAATAGCAGTGTCGTCTGCATACGTCACGATTTCTGCACCTTGAAGAGAACAGCTTACTATATCATTTACATATAGCGTAAACAGTGTGGGGCCTAATATACTTCCTTGCGGAACGCCGAATTTAATTGTAAGAGCATCACTGCAATAATAATAATAATAATAATAATAATTATTTATTTCAGTCATTAAACAATGAGGACCTACTTTAACAAACTGTTTACGATCGCTAAGATAACTTCTAAACCAGTCTAGAGCTACTCCTCTTATACCCTGATACTCCATTTTCTTTAGAAGTAAGCCAACCGAGACTGTGTCGAACGCCTTCGCTAGGTCTAAAAATACCGCCAAGCAGCATTCATCGTTTTCGATGTGTGAAGACACAAGATTGACAAGGAGTGACGTAGCGTCTTCGGTTGACCTACCTCTTCGGAAACCGTATTGCCTTTCTGAAAGTAAGCGATATTTTTCAATGTATGACACAAGACGATTGTTCACAATTTTTTCAAGTACTTTTGAGACGACACTTAGTAAGCTTATAGGCCTGTAGTTCCCAGGAATACTTTTTGAACCATTTTTGTAAATTGGGGAAATAGAAGATATTTTCCAGCAGTTTGGGAATATACCCGACGTTAGGCTTAGGTTCATTATGTGAGTAAGCGGAACTACTATTGATGAAAGTGATTTTTTGAGTAAGAAAGCGGTAATTTTGTCAGGACCAGGTGAACTATCAGTTTTAAGTTGAAGTATTATTGTAGTTATTTCTTGGGAATCTGTTGGGCTTAGAAAAAATGATTGAACGGATGAAGTTAAGGGTCTATATTCTTTGATCACAGTGTCTTGAGTGATACCAATTTTCTTGAGTATCGAGTCTGCTAGACTGTCACCAACTGACACAAAATGTTGGATACAGCTATGTAGCGATTGATTAATATCGTCCTTGACAAAGTTTAAAAGTTCTTTTGAGTTTTGACAGTTTGACGATGTATGACAGATACTTTTGACAGCTTTGCACAGCTTTTTAGGGTCATTTCTGCTATCTTCTATCTGTCGACGGTTGTAGTTATTTTTCAATTTTTTCAAAAGTTTATTACAGAAATTACGATATCTTGCGTAAACCTTTCGCCGTGTAAGGTCCTCCGGGTGATTTTTCAAGTCAAGGTGTAATTTGTCACGGTGTCGTTTGCATCGTAATAGCCCTGGTGTTATCCATGGTTTCATGGTCACCCATTTTCGACCTATTTTAACTTGACGTGTGTATTTATTAAGGATTGCTATAATCATTTCATTAAAAATTTCGATTGCCGAGTTAACATTGTAGTTGTTGGTGACAGGATACCAGTTTATAGAATTAATTTCAGAAACAACCATATCCATATCTGTTTTGGTAACAAAGTATGGCTTTGGGTTGACAATTTTGGAAAGGCAGGTTCCAGTTAAAACTAGGCTATGATCAGTAATTGAGGTTTCGCAGATTATTCCTACTGTCTCGTGGATTGATTTTATAAAAATATGATCAAGACAGGCGTCACCTCTGGTAGGCTTGGAGATTGCCGGAAGTAAGCCATGGGTTGCTAGTAAACAAAGATACTCTAAATGATGGGTGTCAGTTTTATTACAGATATCTATGTTAATATCCCCTGCGATAGCAATAAAAGAGTAACTTTTTAAGCTGTTCAAGGTCTCATCTAAAGAATCAATAAAAGGGTCAAGGTTTGTAACTTTAGTAGAAGGAGACCTATAAATTCCAAGTACGGCAAATGAGTTATCTATGATTATAAGAAGAGAGTCAGCGTCAACTATATTTGGTTCATATATTTCTATTCTAAAAGAGCACTTAGCATATATAATGACTCCTCCGTTTTTGTTTTTTTGCACTGTAGTACGGTAAGCGTTGTATCCTGGCAAAGGGTCTATTATTAATCCATCCTTAAGCCAACATTCAGACAGAACTATTATGTCTACGTCAGTGCCTAAGCGCTGCAGAGCAAGAGTAAACCCGTCAAAATTGCGCTGAAAGCTTCTAACGTTAAAAGCAAGTATTTTAAACTTGTTATCAGAGTTGCTAAAAAAGTTCTTGCTAAGTTCAACGGAATCGAGCGAATGACATTCTATAACCACAGTTTCATCAATATCATTAGCAACATCAACTAAATCCATCTTTATAATAGCAAAAGTTAATAGAAAATCGTGTTAGAGACCCAGTGGTCATTCTTTTAAGAATAATTATCATGTAAGCAAGAATAGTATCAAAATAAAGTGTGACTTGGTTGTGTATGAGTGTGTGATCCAGTAACTGTGAGTTTAACAGTAAAAAAGTGTGTGTGTTTATTTTCATATTAAGGTATTTAGTGCGTGGTTGTTGGGATTTGCATATAAGATTGTAATTTGTTATTATAAGAATTAATACAATAAACATTATTTCATTATTTGTCACTGAGACAAATTCTAAAAAATATGTTATAAATTCAATTAATTCACGCTCGTAAGGAAAGTTATTATCGAAAAATCTACTATTTTGGTGGAGGATAGCAATGTTTTTGAAGATCTTCCATGGTTCTAATGGGGATCGCAGGGTTTCCTTCGCGCTTTCTGACGTAAATGGTGCCATTTTTGACCCAACAGTATTTGTAATCAGCTGTTTTTGCTTGCTGCCTAGCTGAACGAAATAAGATTCTGGTCTCCTGTGAGAGGCGCTCATTCACGTAAATACTTCGCGTAGGTCCCCTAACATTTATTTCGGTACAGGTCAAATTGCGTCTCGCCTTGCTTGATTTCAAAAAAGCTTCACGATCATGGCGTCGAAGGAAGCGAACAACAAGTGGGCGTGGAGCCCAGTTAGGTGTAGTTGCGGTATGAGCATCAGTTTGATCAACGACACCTTCACGATTCCGATTTTTCGACCCCACTCGGGTCACAAAATCAAGGTCAGTTTGATCAACAGATGACCCGATTTTTTGGGCGATTAGCTTAAACAAATGCATCGGACTTTCGTCAGCAGACTCATTTAATCCCAATATTTCAATCTCATTTCGCAGGCTGTTTTGAGCCCGTGAATTGAGCTCATGTTGCAGCTCCGCTATTTTGCTATGGCATAAAAATATTTCGTTCTCCCGCTCTTCAAGCACCCGTAGTCGCGTCAGTACACCTTCCAGCTTTTTATCTTGTTCGTCTATACGAGTAAAGCATTGTTTTACGTGGTCAGTTAATCCTATCATGTGAGTTTTCATTTCGTTTATGTCTCCTCGCAACAACTTAATTTCTGACGTCAGTAAAGACAAGTCTTCGTATTCACTGGGCCGAACGACGGATGGACTTGCCGCGATAGGAGTTTGACGGCCACAGTCGCGTAGTAGTGCACTTACGCTATCGCTTTCCAACGCAACGGTAGGTGTAGTCGGCTTACTTGCCGTCGTTGACGGCAACGCCGTCGCCGCCGCCGCCACCGAGCCTCGTATTGGTGTGTTCGAGTTATCTACCCGCGGCTCTTTGCAACGGCACATAGGGCAAGCCCAGTTCGATTTAAAGTCTTCTGATAACTTGCGGTCTGTGATATTGACACACATTAAGTGGTAGTATCCACTGCATCTGGAGCATATTATGTTTGGCGAGCTTAAACGTATCGGTTTTGTGCAAGCCGCACAGCTGTTGACCATTTTTCTTTAAATATAACAAGTTTTTATCTTACTAAAAGTGTAAGCAATTAAATGCTGTTTAGCAGTTACTGTTTCACTCAACAAAGTCAAATATCTGGTTTATAAAGTCCAAGGTCCAAACGTATCTCTATCGTCTTGCCGGTCACCGGAGTGTGACAGAGACAAAAATACTAAAATTCGCAGCCCGTCCCGTTTACTCGAGGTGTAGAGGAACTTACCGCAGCGTCCAGTGCTACAACTACTATGTAGCAAACTGTGGCACTAATATTATTTTAAATGCACTTGCAGTGGAGTTATTTAAATTTTGGATGCACTTAACAATGGCACTAATTACTTCCGTATTATAAGTGAAACTCGCGTGAGAAATTAGGCAGAATTTTAGTTGCACACGTAACGCGTCCACTCCTTTTCTGTGTCTGAGGTGCAATGTATATATATTTATATAATATTTATAGATAGCATTTTATTGCAGTTTTATTAATTATTATTAAATGTGTATATAAATTGACTAAAACACCAACAGAGATTAAATAGCTACGGGTAGCACCACGAAAATGACATTAGCTTTGGGAAATATAAAATGATAGAAGACAAAATGGTTATATTGGTAGGGCAAAAAACATCCCCTGAAATAAAGTTTAGTTAATATTTTGACTAAGTCTCTAAAGGTATATAAACTTTATATTTGCATAACCTAATGACCCTACTTTTTAAAAGAAATAACAAAAACACCAAACATTACAGGAATGTTAAATAAAATATTACCACTGTAACAGCCGGATCGTCCACTGCTGAGCACAGCCTCCCCTATTAAGCGGGTATTTGCCATAATCCCCACGCTTGGCAGGCGTCTTGGGGATCGTAGTGTAAGTTGGCAGTTCTTTAGAAGGCGCTGCTGCCCATCTTTCAGTATATTTCCCTTAGTCCGCCTCTTACGACACCCACGGGATGATATGGTGAGGTTCAATTCTAACCCGTTACCCCACGTGGCAACAAAATATTAGTTATTAGCAATAATCAGCCTTAGTAGCAATAGAACTTTTTCTGTGTGCTCGTCTTGGGTAATACTGCCACCTTACCTATTTCTACTGCCAAGCAGTAATGTTGAACTGTATTCCGGTTTGAAGGGTATGGAGGCCGGTGTAATAACAAACACATGAGACTTTACACCTTTATGTCTCAGTGTGTATGGGCGCAGTTCGCCATTTTGACAAACTGCATCTGCTATAGGCAGAGATTACCACTCAACACCAAGTGGGCCTCGCGCTTGTTCAATCACGAAAGCATAGCAAAAACAGTTGTAAAATAATTGCGTTTACGGACAAACATATCAACTGAACTTATTAGTACCCAAATAGGACTCGCGTTATATTTACCGGAAAGATTCCAACCACGGAATTAAACGCGCACCCTCCAGTTACGTCCAAAAGCGCAGAATCGTGACTCCCAAATGAAGGACATCAAAACAGTCCGAAACTGGTCGGAATCTTTCAAGTAAATATAACGTGGGTCCTAGCTGGTTTCTATGGATAAAACTCGCGATAGTTTTCAAATACATCATCGCTGAGATTGCCTTAGAAGATTCACTCCTTGCCGACTCTACAGATAATTACAAATTATCGGCTTTGCACTGGTAATTGCGACTATGAATTGAGATGTAAACTATCTTTCAATTTGGATCAAATTGCACACGGTGTGCAAATCAAATTTGAAATTGGTGCAGGAGCTTAGGAGTCCATCGCGGACAAACAACGTGACACGTATTTTTATATATAAAGATTGAAGCGCTAAAGCTAACCTAGATTTGAGATAACGCTGATTTGATTAGTTTATGATGTTGTTGAGCAATTTGTATCAAACAAAACGTTGTACAAAACTTCCATCAACTCTAAATCTCAAATAATAATAACAAAAAGGTCTTACCTGAGATGGTACTTTCTACGAGAACGATACTGATCACAGCATTGAAATCTCATTTTCTCAATGTGGTTCTAGTAATGCTCAAATATGAGCTGAAATCCTTTGCTTTGGAAATTCTGTTGAATAAGAAATGTATTTTATCCAAATTATTGCAACCATTTATACTATACTTTGTGGATGGAGAAAAGGCACATGTAGGTAAAATGTTGTACCTTAGGACTTTGGTTGGGATAAGAAAAGGTAGAGATAAAAAAACTATCTACTTATGTGTAATGGGACCTTGAGAGGACTGTGTTTGGTAGAAGGTTCACACGTTTGTCTTTTTTACGCCTCAGTTAGCCTTTGACCACTATCTCACCTGATGGTAAGTGATGATCTGGTCAAAGATGTTGTTCAAGCTAACCTAGAATTACTGGCTCTCAAGGACAGCTGCCGGAACTCACCGTTAGGTGCTTGGTGACAGAATATCTACTTGAGGGTGGTAGCTATATAGGCGGGCATTCGCAAAATGCCCTACCACCATGCTATAACGATTGCCATCCAAAGACAACAACCGGGACCGACGGCTTGACGTACCCTCCGAAGCACGGAAGCGCTCAATAGTAATGTCATTTGCGGTCACCCATCCAACTCATGACCCCGGCGGATGCTGCTTAACTTTGCTGATCGGTTAAGAACAACCAAGCAAACTTCGCTACTAGCGCTTCAAAATGTCTTTTGGAGTATTCTTCTCGTATATCTTTGCCCTAATGTTCGTTTTCAGATTGCCTGAATTTTTTAGACTAATTTTGGTTTTAATTATTAAAACCTTAATGCGTGGTTTTTGCAATATTAGGATTATCTTTTGTTTTTTTTTATATGTTTAAAAGAATTAGAACTTAAATAATTCTTCACTTTTGTTAAAAATAATCTTATAAATATAATACTCACGCAAGCTTCATATATTTAAACAATGTGAAATTAGATTATGACATCAGATAAATAAACAAATTTTAAAATTCTAAAAATAAAAAACTTCTATTTTATATTATTATGACAAGACAAGCTAGAGGCCCACCTGATGTTAAGCGGACTAACCTCCACCTATAACAGATGTATTTTGTCACAAGTTACGAATTGCACCAGCGCCCGCCACCTTGAGACGTAGTTGTTAAATCTCATGTGCCCGTAATTTCACTGGCTCTCAAGGACTGCTGCCGGAACACACCGTTAGGTGCTTGGCGACAGATTTTCAACTTGAGGGTGGTCGCTAGCCAGGCGGGCATTTGCAAAATGCCACCATGCGGTGAAGCTCAAACCTGCGGCAGGATTCGAACCATGCGCCTGCTGCGTGGCAATCCATAGCCAATGCCACTGGGCCATCATTGTTTCACGCATAATTCTCTCTAACGTCACAGAAAAGTTATCATTGTGAAATTTTGTGAGCCATTGAGTTAAGATGTTATTGTGTATCTATGTATGTTAATTCTTAACACTGAAACGGCTGAACTGATTTTGGTATAATTTGGAAATTATATTTTAGGTCATGATTAATAACACAACACAAAACAACTCAGGACCACAAGAAATGGCGTCTCTTGGTATCAGAGGCCCAGATCGAGCTTGGGTCAATGCATCATCTTCGTAAGATACACATATCACTTTCCATTATCATCCCTTTTCATCAAAGTCTACGCGACTTTCTAGTTTAACCGCTTAAATACGCTTTAATTAACAGCACCGCTTATCTTACAATACAACACATTATAGTCACGGTTGTATTCTCAAAAGGGTTAGGCAGGGTTTCTGACACTGTATATAGCTGTGAATTTCATAATAAAGTATGTACACTTAAAAAAGTACTTCGCTTTAAAAATAAAGTTTATAGAAGATCTAAAATTTGAAGCGCTCGTAGCGAAGTTTGCTTAGCCATTCTGAATCGATCAGCAAAGTTAAGCAACGTCCGCCGTGGTCATTACTTGGACCGCTGGTGACGTTACTACTGAGCGCTTCCGTGCTTCGGAGGGCACGTTGAGCCGTCAGTCCCGGTTGCTATCTAAGGATGGCAGTCGTCATAGCATGGTGGTAGGGCACTTTACGAATGCCCGCCTGGCTAGCTACCACCCTAATGTTGAAAATCTGTCGCCAAGCACCTAACGGTGTGTTCCGGCAGCTTTGTTTTTGTTTTTGCCTAGTTTGTTCTATGGACATTTCCATTTACTGGAACTACGCTACAAGCCTTTCTAACATTTGCATAGCCCTAGAGCAAAACATTCTTTCAGTTTACAGTAAATATTATAGTTCTTAGTATGCTCAATATTTGAAATTGCTGCCCATGTCGCCGAGTTTGGCCAGCGGATATTGAAACGTTGGAAAGACATGACGCTCTCTTATATTGTTGTAGGGACAGCTGTCAGAAGAGGAATCTTTTCGTTGAATTTTGCGTGGGCTATATTTTGCCACTAATGTTAAAAATGTTTGTTTGGTAGGTATGTTCCTTCGAAAAAACTCTTTGTATGAGTGAAGTATTACATTGGTTGCTTACTTGAACTCGTATGTCTAACACTTTAAATGCATTGGACGGTAGAATCTGTTGAACCACCGACTATATTTTTAACTAGCTTCAATAATGAGTATGAATTTGACTCGCATGTATATAAAATTATTGGATCTGCGATATATTCACATCTGACAATATATTATAAGGGCTATCAAAAAGGTAAATATATGTAAGTTTCATACGTATATGTGTAAATACGGTTATAAATAACGCAATGTAAAACATTCACTAACATTAATTTGATAAGAGTAGGTATTAACTTCTAAATATGTTATTATACAAAAAAAACACCAATTTCAAAGCTATTTCATATTCTATTCAATAACATTGAATTTATCATAATAAATTAAGCTTTTGGAGAAAAATCTGCAGATTTCTCATGCAAGAACTTGTCTTAAGAGCCGTTATTTAACTACGAAAGATTCCTAGGAAAGCGCGAGGCTTTCAATTTATTTAAGCTTCGCTTAAACTTACCTTAAGTTTTCTTGTATAAAAGTTTAGGGTTCATACAGCCAGCGTTAGGTTAGGTATTATTGGCATATATTTCGGAGACGGGGTAAAAAAGAGGGCTTTCACATTAAACTCAATTATTCTGATTATATATTAAGCAGCTTTTGCTTAAAAGCTTAAGCCTGCACCGAGGCAGCGATACGAAATTGTGAAATACTTACGTTCGTTACATCCCTTGCTGTATCTTTATTTCTTAATTTTGAGTAATGCAATTAATATATAAGGATTCATTCTATACATGATACACTTTAGAAACACGATTACTTAAATACATTTACATTGTCTTGCCAAAAATTGTGTTAAAAAAGAAGATTTGGAGGCGTTACGCCAAGATGTTTCTGCTGTTTTGCGTCGAAGTAAAGCGCCCACACCGAATCTACCTCGTGAACAATACATTGAACTTACCAACCTACGCAAGAACCCAGACTTAACCATTATTCGAGCAGATAAAGGTAATTCTACTGTGATCATGGATACATCGGATTATAACCTAAAAATAAAAGAACTTTTGTCGGATGAGAGCACATACAAACCAGTAAAAAGCGATCCAACAGCTAAAATGGTAACAAAAACTAAGGAAATAATTTGTAAACACTCCGATACTCTTGGGTTAGACGTCACGGCACTGGTACCTTCGTGTGTGAAACCACCAAAACTGTATGGATTACCAAAAATACACAAGACAGACGTTCCTTTGCGCCCAATTGTAAGCCAAATTGACTCCCCAACATACAAACTAGCTCAACACCTTGCTAAAATACTATCTCCACTTCGCGGTCAAACTAGTGCGCATGTCAAGGATTCTTACCATTTTGTCAGTCAAATGGAAAATCTACAATTGACTGATGATGAAGTTATGGTTAGCTTTGATGTACAGTCGTTATTCGCCAACCTACCTGTACATGATTGCATTAAAATTGTCAAGAAAGACTAAGTGAGCCTGACCTTCCCATGGAATATGCAGAACTACTGGAACATTGCCTAACATCTGGCTATCTATTCTGGGAAAATAACTTCTACATGCAGATTGATGGTGTAGCTATGGGCTCTCCAGTCTCCCCCGTTATTGCCGATATTTTCATGGAAGACTTCGAGGAGAGAGCTCTCTCCACAGCTGTGGCTATGCCGAAGATTTACAAACGGTACGTAGATGATACTTTTACCATCCTCCCCAGTAATAAAGTTTCTGCATTTCTAGACCATCTAAACTCCTTACATAATAAAATTCAATTTACAATGGAGCCTGAGGTCAATAAATGCTTAGCTTTTCTTGATGTTTTAGTCATCAGGAATCCTGACAACTCCCTTAGTCATACAGTGTATAGGAAACCCACCCATACAGATAAATATCTCAATGGTAACTCCCATCACCATCCATGTCAGTTGGCTACCGTAGGCAAATCTTTGTTACAGAGAGCACATGGCATCTGCGACACTGACCATCTCAAGGAGGAGCTTCAGTATGTAAAACAAGTACTGCGAAGCAATAATCACAAGCTCCCACAAATGCGTCACAGAAGCCGGCCCAAGCCTTCCACAGTTGAGCGACAACCTGCCATCTTACCTTACATCAAGGGTGTCACGGACAAAATTGGTAATATCTTAAGACGAGCTTCAATAAAAACTTACTTCAAGCCGCACAAGAAGATCAACCAATTTTTAAGACCTGTTAAGTGCAATATTCCCCTACAAGATGCAGGTGTTTACAAACTTGATTGTGAATGTGGGCTGTCATACATTGGGCAAACAAAGAGGAGCGTTGGTATCCGGGTAAAAGAACACATTGCTGACATGAAGAACAGACGCTCGACCAAGTCCGCGGTTTGTGAACATGCCCAGGACAAACCCAACCACTACATTCGGTTCGACAAGCCACAAATCCTCGCTAGAGAGAACCGGTTTATGCCAAGAATGTTACGCGAGGCTATTGAGATCAAAAAGTACCCAAATTTCAATAGAGATGATGGTTGGCAAGTACCACCTTTGGGATCCTGTGATCAAATTAATTAAATCCCAAGGCCGACACAAATCTGCAAGACCTCTGGACACTGTGAGCGAATACTGCGTGAATAGGGAACGTTATGATTAATATAAAAAATTCTGACGGTAGACCAAATAATTTCTTAATAACTTATGTGACAAATAAAATCAATTAGTCACCCCGTGACCACGATCACTGCAAAGTGTTTGAAACGTCGGGATAAAATAATGAAAAATATACGCGATTTAAACCGTTTAAAGTTGTTTAATTACTATGTGCAACAATCGCGAAAACCTAAGACAACATTACGATTACTTAAAGTTTCCTCTATAGAAAGAAAATCCAAAAAAGTAATAAGCTTCGGCCGTTGGACGGACACGCATGCTGGCGGCGTGCCTTACTCACGCACACATACATGCGGCGCGCATATAATGTCTTAAAAGCTCGGTGCGCTCTTAAGTGAAGTTGTATCCTATATATTCATGCTGATATTTTGTGAATTATTATTTTTCCAAATAATAAATCTACATTCACAAGATGGATATAAGAAAAACTTGATATTTTTCTAATATTTTTTTACAACTCTTCTCTTTTTATTAGATAAATAGAAAATAAACTATAAATGTAACTCCGATTCATGTTGTTGAAACCATCAAATTCCATTAATTTTACTAAAAAAGAACTAATACACCAAAAAACTAAAATATAACTATATTCTTCAACTTCACTTCAGAGCAAAAAAATATTGAGCGTTGAAACGTTTTGCTATGGAAGCTGGAATATCCACCCATCGCCATTTTTTTAAAGTTTCCGCGTGTGAAATGATTATATTTAAGCAGAGAACGTTTATACAAACAAAACATTTTTGAGCTAAAAAACTGTCGCGAGTTTTGTCCATAATTATTATTTAGTAACCGGCTAGGTTAAAGAGGTATTTAAAAGCAAACACTTTCCTATGACAGCCAAGAAAAAAGTTTTTAACTCTTGTATTTTGCCTTGTCTTACGTATGGGTGCCAAACATGGGCATTGACTCAAAAACATCTTTTAAAACTACGATCATGTCAAAGGGGAATTGAAAGGAGTATGTGGGCGTGACGCTGAAAGACCGCAAAAGAGCAGCAGACATTAGATCTACAACAAAGGTGGAAGATGTACTAAAGAAAATAAGACGGTTAAAATGGCGATGGACAGGACATATGACAAGGGAAAGCAGAATGAAATGGACTAAAATTATTACAGAATGGCAACCACGTGATGGCAAAAGGAAAAGAGGCAGACAAGCTAAAAGATGGACCGATGATATCAAGATTATTGGAGGGACAATCTGGTTTAGAAAAGCTATTAATAGAGAAGAATGGAAGCAGCTGGAAGAGGCCTATGTGTCACTAGACACGCTGACCACTGAACCGGGAAACCCGATGTATTAGATTTAAGTTAAAACAATTTGCTACTGTATACATTACTATACTATCATTGTTTAGTATCAGCAATAAAGGCTAATAATAAACCGGCTAGGACTCGCGTAATATATACCGGGTATTGCTCCGACCAATTTAGAACTTATTTGAAGTTCTTCGTCTGGGAGTCACGATTGTGCACAGCGTCGAGCGCGGGCCTCAGCACGTTACGTGCTGATAAACTAATCTTGGTAACTCTTAATGATTTAGATTATTAAATAGATATTACTAACTCTTTGACCAGTTATTTAGCGTCAGCAGTTATGGGATATGGTATATAGATGGCATCATGCTCGCCCCATATTCAATCTCACCAAGACAATATGGCGAAACATGTGTGCTAAAAAACCTTTGTCTGAGACATTCCTATCTATGATGTACAGGAAAAGATACTGAGGTATCAGTGAAATTACAGGCACATGAGACTTAACATCTATGTTTCAAAATGACGCGCGCAGTACAATTCGTGACTTGTGACGAAATGCATCTGCTTTAGGCAGATGTTAGTACGTCTAACATTAGGTGGGCTTCGAGCTTGTTCCGTCACAATAAAGACCGGAAGGCCACTGTTAGACCCTACTTTATCGAGTATGACACAGTCATTGAAAGGAGACATGCAAAAAGTACGTAAGCTTTAAAAGAGTTGGTCGGCCTAAGCAATAGCTGGCTGGTTACAATGTACAGTCGCGAAAAAATTTGGAGTTGTAATAATGTCAAAATATAATAAAAGATACCCTCATTTCATCTTGTATCAATATGTTATATTCAACAGTACCTATAACAATCTCATGGAGCGTGAAAGGAACAGTGTGTTAGAAGAATGTTTTTTCGGCTTATATTTTGTGTGCCGAGATCCATCTTATATTCTGTATTATTTGAGTGAGATATCATAATTCAACTTTGTGCATACGTTATGACTCGAATACTGGAACATTTGTTTGTTGGTAGTGAATTGTTAATAATTGTTTAATCATTTAAAGATTTGTTGTAAATATTTTTATACAATGAAAAAAATGCCGAAACTCAACTGGACGAGTTTCGGTCATTTTGTTTGCCCAAGGTTTTGAGATGCTTTCCCTTTGGCCCCACACCCGCAGCTCGTATAAAAAAGCTAGACCGTCTCACTCACATGTAGTCCATATCTTGAATACTACCAAACCGATTTTGAAGAAACTTTCACTGTTTTCTACAATAAAGCAAATGTTAGATAATCAGTACTAATATTATAAATGCGAAAGTAACTCTGTCTGTCTGTCTGTCTGTTACGCTTTCACGCCAAAACTACTGGACCGATTTGAATGAAATTTGGTATGGAGATAGTTTGAGACCC
This sequence comes from Plagodis dolabraria, assembly GCA_963854805.1. Classification (NCBI taxonomy): domain Eukaryota; kingdom Metazoa; phylum Arthropoda; class Insecta; order Lepidoptera; family Geometridae; genus Plagodis; species Plagodis dolabraria. Next base: position 6,047,650 of record OY978440.1, read on the forward strand.
GGGAAAAAACATAGGATAGTTTTTATCTGACTGCGCAAAAAGAGGTTAATGTTTTCGCGAGATAACCGACATACGCGGGCGGAGCCGCGCCCAAAAAGCTAGTAATATATAAAGGTTACAATCTGATTCATAGTTTCGAAGTAATGCGTGAACAAACAAAGTTATACATAACATACAAACATTTACCATTTTTGTAAATTCTTTAGAAAACTAATGTAATAAAGAAATCAATAGAATTAGTACTAATAATATGATAAATGCGAAAGTAACTCTGTCTGTCTGTCTGTTACGCTTTCACGCCAAAACTACTGGACCGATTTGAATGAAATTTGGTATGGAGATAGTTTGAGACCCGGGAAAAAACATAGGATAGTTTTTATCTGACTGCGCAAAAAGAGGTTAATGTTTTCGCGAGATAACCGACATACGCGGGCGGAGCCGCGCCCAAAAAGCTAGTAATATATAAAGGTTACAATCTGATTCATAGTTTCGAAGTAATGCGTGAACAAACAAAGTTATACATAACATACAAACATTTACCATTTTTGTAAATTCTTTAGAAAACTAATGTAATAAAGAAATCAATAGAATTAGTACTAATAATATGATAAATGCGAAAGTAACTCTGTCTGTCTGTCTGTTACGCTTTGACGCCAAAACTACTGGACCGATTTGAATGAAATTTGGTATGGAGATAGTTTGAGACCCGGGAAAAAACATAGGATAAAAACTATCCTATGTTTTTTCCCGGGTCTCAAACTATTTCCATAACAAATTTCATTCAAATCGGTCCAGTAGTTTTGGCGTGAAAGCGTAACAGACAGACAGACAGAGTTACTTTCGCATTTATAATATTAGTACTGATATTGCAGTGCTTATAATTTTACATACTATGCTTATAGGATATGTAGACAAATGTATTATGAAGAAAAAGTAACTGGCCAGTGCCACTTTACGGGCTTATTGATAAAAAATATATATATGTCTCGATCGTGCGCTCGGTAAGTCAAGACCTCCTGAAGATGCTTCGTTTAGAAGCGAAAATAGTCGGGTATTCTTCCGGTTAGGCTGCGTGATGTTTGTGACGTCACGTAGATAACAGGAAAATTAGGCGGAATTGTCACTAGATATATAATTTTATGCTTTTTTAAGTGTTTTATTTAAATATTATTTAATATATTTTAGGATACTTTTAAAAGTATTTGTTATTATTAAATATGGATTTCCGCAAAGTAACGCCTAAATCTAAAAATATATATGTTTTGGCATTATACCTATATGAAAATAGGTGGAATACCGAGAATTATAACAACGCGTTAATGGATTTTTTGTCTCGCTCAGCGCATTAGTAATTGATATCTATAAAACTTTCCCTCCTGCTTATTTGCACTACAGAAATGACGTACTTTCAGCATCATAAAACAAGTAATGATGCTATGACACTATTTTCCGAACAGGTATATAGTATAAGTTATATTGCTTTAAGAAATACAATACAAATTATTATATCAGGGATACAAAGTGACTTCATCTTATTTGTGGTGGACACGAATGAATTCTCCGAAAGGTCTTAAAAGATTTTGATGATATTTATCTGCGGGCTAGAGGATTTTGGGGCTAGAGATAAAAAATACAATTTTATTGTTGGAAAAACTCATATTATCTCGAGTCTCTTGCAGTTGCTGGGTTGATTTTAATAAACGCAGCTATTGTTATTGTTTTTGCATTCTACCAATATGTTGTTGTAGTAATTTTACATAGGTTCCTTTTTTAACCAATGACTGAGATTACACTTCAGTTTTATTCTTTTATTTACGAAACGATGACATGGCGAGCCAGACAAAGGACGGAAGGAACATGCCTTTTAATTACAGTCGCACTGTCACTTCTTTTTTTTTACTTGACACTGCACTGCACGAGTCACTCTGAAATGTTTTGAAGCGCTCGTAGCGAAGTTTGCTTAGCCATTCTGAATCGATTAGCAAAGTTAAGCAACGTCCGCCTCGGTCATGAGTTGGATGGGTGACCGTTGATGACATTACTACTGAGCGCTTCCGTGCTTAGGAGGGCACGTTAAGCCGTCAGTCCCGGTTGTTGTCTTAGGATGGCAGTCGTTTCAGCATGGTGGTAGGGCACTTTGCGAATGCCCGCCTGGCTAGCGACCACCTTCAAGTTAAAAATCTGTCACCAAGCACCTAACGGTGTGTTCCGGCAGCCGTCCTTGAGAGCCAGTAATTCTAGGTTAGCCTGAAAAATATCTTCGACCTCATTATCACTTATCATCAGGTGAGATAGTGGTCAAAGGCTAACCTATCAGGCTAAAAACAAAAACGTTAGTTCCTATATCTCGTCCCAGTAATTTCACTCGCTACAGTGTTTTTTATGCTTGAACTCTAAGAGACCTACCACTGGGTAAAATACTTGTTTGGAGAGCAACATTGTGCTTAACTGAATTCAGTTTTTAATTAGACCACTATCTCAATAGTCTGTTTGAGGTGATTTGGCCAGAAACATAAGTCTAACAGAATGTAACCAGCTGCAAAAGGCAGCTAACAGAAAGAAGAAGGCAAAAACCCATACCATAACGATGTGAAATTAATATTATTTATAAAACCCACAGTCGTCGTGACACCATCTTTGCGTATCAACATCTCTTTACCAACTGTTGAGGCTCCGTTATAAAAAAAACGATATATTCAAAAGTTCTCAGTTTTCACTGAAGGTAAAGGTACTAAAATTTTCTTTATTTTACCTACGAATAACATTAGCAGAGGAAATGTTTTCATTATAAACTTTGGCCTAAAAAAGCGAGGTGCAGGCTCCATTAGCGGCCGTCCCGAGAGGGCCACTGCCACTGTCGCACCCCTGCCCATTCAGAATAGGACGAGTTTACCCGCTTCTTCCTAATTAACAGTTAACTAAAACTCAAAATTCCTTTAGACTCTCGGAGAAAGTCAAGATACATAACCTTGCGTTTTGGGTATATTTGGGTGTGTGCCAAGTTTTGTTGGTCAAAATGTAAGGGTTACTCATATATTCAAATTCAAATTCAAAATTCTTTTATTTCAGGCAAAATTATACCCATATGCATTCAAATAATAATAATAATAATAAGTAAATCAATTTAGTACAAATATCAGGTAAAAAAAATAAAATCATTACGTCAATCAAATAACATTCAGTTGAAATATTGCTAGTCACTGCATATTTGCAAATACATATAAGAATTAAACACAATTACAAATAAATTAATAAATCAAATAAAGAGGTCATACAAGTCAAATCAAAAATAATAATATTAACGTTAATTTCATTTATATTCAAAGGATATTTAAATTCTCAACACGTCCAAGATAAGTATATAAATGTGTCAAGTCAAGCATGGTCAGTGATTCTTCAGTCATATCTTCTCGCAGGCATAGGTACTGGGACATGTCTGTCACAGCAATGCCGGAGAAAGGGGCAGTGTAGGCTAGCAGCGATCATCTTCAGAACGGTATTGGAACTGTTCCGCACTCTGCGCACCAAGGAAGCGGCCCGCTTGCGCATAGTCGCGTGGAAGCACGTGGTGCGCGCCTCCGCGAACATGCCTGAAGCGCTACAGAATCGTGGCAGCCCCAATATCATTCTGAATGCATTATTGTACAGAATATATATTAAGTGTGCTATGTTTTTCCGCAAAATAAAAACTTTCTCAATCAAAATTAAAAAACAAGTTGAAGCAGCCAATAATTATTTTATATTGCCTTTGTGTTTCATTGTACATCTATGAAAAAGCTTGCAAATACAGGGTTTACGCCTGGCAGGCTCCCATGATGACAAAACGAGAAGTACAACATGCCAAACCACCTGGCATCCAGTGTTGGCACATCTATTTTGTCATTAACATTATAAGTGGTATGGTTCACTTGCTTTCTATACAAACGAGTATAAAGTTATTTTTTTACCATTTGTTGTATAAAAAGAGTCGCTTAATATATATAAAGAAAGTTATCCGTCTAAATTAAGGCACTTTTTTTTGTTCATTTTATTGTGACGGAGCTCGAGACCCATCTGATGTTAAGCGGACTAGCCTCTGCCTATAACAGATGTATTTCGTTACAAGTCACGAATTGCCCTGCGGTTGTCACCTTGAGATATAGTTGTTAAGTCTTATGTGCCTGTAATTTCACTGGCCCTCAAGGGCTACTGCTGGAACACACCGTTAGGTGCTTGGCAACAGATTTTCTAATTGAGGGTGATAGCTAGCAAGGGTATCCCCATATTGTCCTACCACCGAGCTGTAACGACTGCCACCCTAAGAAAATAACCGGGAACTACGGCTTAAAGTGCCCCCTAAAGCACGGAAGCGCTCATTAGTAATGTCACTATCGGCCACCCATCCAATTCATAACCGCGGCGTACGTTACTTAACTTAGCTGATCGTTTATTGGCTATGCAAACTTCGCTACGAGCGCTTCAAGACCTTCCCTAATATTTGTTATATAATGTTAACAAGTACTTTCAAACAATTAATAAACGCGTTAAAATGGCAAGGTACCATTAATGAAACCGATTTGTAAGATTAATAAATTTTTTGAGATCAATTTATTTAGACATAGATGGACACTTTAGTGCCGTCACATCTTTCTATAACCAACGTGAGGGCTGGCGCCGCAGCAACATCGGCAGAGCAACTGAAGCGGCACCAGTACTTAAGCTAACCTTGGTAGGAAATCCACATTTGAACTGTTTGGTGTGGAGAGGTTGGGTCCTTGAGGCCGGAAGCTCGTTATTCTTTGAAACTGTGTGATTAATAGTATATTACTGCAGAATCCAGTAAGTAAGCCTCCTGGCCGAGAAAAAGTCATACGAGGCCGGAATGGCTTTCCTACTTTGTTGAGGCTTGTGTAATGCTTTTCTCAAAAATGAAAGAAAGTTTAACAACAAATAACGCAGATGAATATTATATCACGCGGTAAATTAAAACACAATTGTCGCAATTGAATGTGAAATCCCTACAGTAGTTGATTTTTTTTAAATTAAAAGTTTGCGTTTAGTTTTGAATATTGTACTTTTTTTTTTTTGACAAACAAGCAGACGGCCCGCCTGATGGTAAACGTAACCGCCGCCTATGGACATCTGCAACACTAGCTGCGCTGCCGATGCGTTGCCTGCCCAGAGAGGAATTTGTAGATGCCCTAAAATTAGATTTTTTTGTATGAATATTTTTATAAATGTACTATTTTTACATTACATGAATGTTTAGTAAAACAATGTTAATTAATATTTTTTAAACTCCATGTTAATTTTAGAATGGAAGGTTTAATACAACATGATTTATAAACTGAAATTAATAAATACAAACATAAAATCCCACACTATATACTTCTACAACATTTCTAAGTACAAAACGCAACGTGTATACGTTTTCTGCGTCGCGTTAAGTGTCACAGACTATAAAATGGCTGTTTAAGGCTCCAAAAATATATCTATCTCATAAAATGTCAAACCAAAAAGAGAGATAGTATATTTGGAGCCTCCCTCCTATAACCATGTTATAATGGCTAAACTCTAATCTGTGTCTGGTACTATGTTTTTTTTCTAAGCAGATCTAAAGAGGATGACCTACTTACGGGACAGTAGGAGATTCCATAGGAAGCGAGATGATGAAAATCTCGCTTCTTACTAGACAGTTGTGAATAAGTCTACGGTAGAGTTCACTTTCTGCATACTTTATGGAGATGTTATTGCGACATTACATATTAGTTTTGAGAAAATATATTTCAAATACCAATAATATTAATTAAACTCCTTGTTAGCGCAAGGAGTGCATTGCTATTAAAAGGGTTTTTCTCTACCCTAATGAAAAATGAGTAAGAACTTCAAACGTATAGTGATATCGGAACTCTTAGTGAATGAATTCTTCCGGGGAAGTACCGTCATCACACTTAATTCCACCGCCAAGCAGTTATGTTCGCATAACTGTGTTCCGGTTTGAAGGGAAGCCTGCGAAATAACTGGCACATAACTTTTTTATGTCTCAAAGTAATGGGCGCAGTGCAGTTCGTAACTTCTGGAAATGCACCTATTAAGGGCAGATGATGTTAGAGGAAAATAACACAAATAATGACGTATAGTTTAGCGCTTAAAATCTTCATTGAAAAATGCAAAGAATAATCTCCTAATCTTGTTAATTACATGACAGGGTGCAACCGTTCTTAATTTAAAATTTGTATTTCCCGCCAAAGTACCTCAAAGTTTCAATCATATCCTTATGATTTATGATATAATTCTGTATTTTCGGCTATACAGGGTTATTGGTAAAATGCTAACAACCTCTTAGGGTTGACTTCTGCTAGTACTAACAAACATTTAGAAATGTTATTTTTTTATATATTTTTTTTCTGTTTTAAACCCTACTCCGAATTAAGAGCGTCCGCCACGGCAACAATGGACCACGCCGTGTGCAGAGTTTTGGCTATTTACATCGAGCAAAGTAATTAAAATATGTAATAATACATTACAGGTACATGAGACTCTTAACATCAGGTGTTTCTCGTGCTTATTCCGTCAAAAAATATAAAAAAAAATCATTTTTTATTTTAAAAACAACAGAAAAACACATCTCAAAATGTTTGTAAGGACTAGCTGAAGTCAACCCTAAGAGGTTGTATGCATTTGTCCAATAACTCTGTATATCCTAACAAACTATACGATATATATTATTTTCCATATAGTACAAGTAGTAATTATCATATAAATCAATTTAAATCAAAGCGTACTTATTCTATATAAAAGTATATAGTATAACTTTATTATCGGTACTAAAAGACATTTGCAAACCTCTTCTATGGTTCAGTTTGAAAACACTCTTGTGTTTACACACATGTGTTGTAATTACAGTGTTATAATACTCCTTTTTTATTCCGTTTGGAACATTGAAAGAGATTGTATTAAAATAAAAATATCAAAGACACTTCCAACAGCTCGAGACATATCGTGAGAACACGAGGTGTGATACCTAAAACATTTATTCAGTCCCCAACACATCAAAGACCGTTGGAATGCGAATCTAGTCTAACCCGTCGAAACTGTCAAGGCGCGACACTCTAAGTGGCATGTTAATTCTTAAGTTACAAAGGGGTTAAAATAACACGAAATACGGGATGTGTTTCTATTTTGTTTCAATTATCTATTGAACCTCTTTGGGTATTTTTTATTCAAGTACAAATAAATCCATCGAGTAGCGCAGACCTCTATATACTGTACTTCTGTATCAGCCGGATTTTCCACTGCTGAACACAGCCTCTCCCAATATTTTTTAGGAGTTGGATGGACGACAGCTAGTCACATTACTACTGAGCACTTCCGTGCTTCGGAGGGCACGTTAAGCCATCGGTCCCGGTTGTTGTCTTATGATGGCAATTGTTACAGCATGGTGGTAGGGGATTTTGCGAATGACCGCCTGGCTAGCTACCACCCTCAAGTAGAAAATCTGCCAAGCACTTATCGGTGTGTTCCGTCAGTTATCCTTGACAGTCAGTAATTCGAGGCTAGCCTGAACAACACCTTCGACCAAATCATCACTTACCATCAGGTGAGATAGTGGTCAAAGGCTAGCCTTAAAAGTATTTACAATAAAAAAGGGGGGATTTTGTGATAATCTCCTCGCTTGGCAGGCGTCTTGGGGATCGCATATCAGTTCCTCTGAAGGCATTGCTGCCTTCTGGTATTTTATCCTTAGTCGCCTCTTACGACACACAGGTAGCAATACGGAGGTGACTGGAGGATTCTAGCCCAGCACCATATTCTATATTCATAGAGAATACTAACAGAACACAAAAAATTACAAACTTTTATCTGGTTTTCGATAATGATCATTATTGAATGACTAAAAAGATGTTCATGACTGTACACACAATATTTATTTCCACAGTGAGACACGAAGAGACACGTTTTCTATTAGCAGTATTTGACGCTAAAGTATTTAATACCACATAAATCACATAAGAAGAAATGACATGATATCAATAACAAATATGTTTGATATTTTACATATACTAGGTTTCAATTTTTATTAAGGGTAACGTTAAGGCATCAAAACGACACTTAAAGTGGCAATTATTATCCAGGTAGACTAAAGGGGTCCTGTACTCCTTGATACGAGTACATATTTTCACGTATTTTGTTATAGCCTTTATATTTCTCAATATCCTTATTGAAATACAAGTAATAAAGTTAGTACGAGACGAGTGTAAAAACGAGTAAATACTAGTACATATTTCATAGCTGGTAGCCACATCATCACTTACCATCGTGTGAGTCAATCACACGATGCGCGGTGGTAAGTGATTATGTGGTCGAATGTTAATCAGGCTTAACAAGAATTACTGGCTCTTGATAACAGCTACCGGAACACACAGTCAGGTGCATGGTAACAGATTTTCCATTTGAGGTTGGGAGCTGGCCTGGCTGGCAATTGCAAAATGCCCTACCACCATGCTATAACGACTGCCATCCTATGACAGCAATTGGGACAGACGGCTTAACGTGCCTTCCGAAATACGGAAGCGCTCCGTGATAAAGTCACTAGCGGTCACCTATCTAAGTCATGACCGCGGTGGACGTTGCTTAGTTTACCGCGGTCATGACTTAGATTATGCGCGGCAATAAATATTATTAGAAATAATTTAAACACTACTCGTCAGATCTCACTCAAATTTAAATGGGACTTCATGACAAGCACCAGCCTTCGAATTATAAAAAACCGGCCAAATGCGAGGTGGAATCGCGCACCGAGGGTTCCGTACAAATAAGTAAAAAATATGGTATTTTTATAGCTAAATGAAATCTATTTATAAATATTATATATATTTTTATTAGATGGTGTAACTAAATTGTACGCTCTTCGCAATTTATTATCTGTGCTATAAGACGTTGCTTCATACCAAATTTCAAGATTTTGCGTTCATACCCTGTAGGTTTTGAAAATTTGCCGCAAAAGCGATTTTTCCACAGCTTTAAGGGACTGATATTTGATATGAATTGCAGCTTGGCTTCTCTACGCGTTCCTGAAGATAAGGACCTTGACAGACAGACAGACGGACAACAAAGAGATAAAGGTGTTCCGTTTTTTTACTTTTGATGTACGGAACCCTAAAAATCATCAAATCGGTACACAAACGGGTATTAAATTATTATTGTTAAAAGAAACCTCCTTGTTTTGACTTTTATGATTGAAGACAGCAGCCTTGGAAATGGTAATATTTATTATTATCAGCTGCAGAAAAATGGCCATTATTGTTTTTAGTTCATGGACATTTTTCGATAGGATATTTTTAGAGACCAACTTCAATGGAATACATTTTTAATTTTGTATATGATTAAATTCTTTGAGACAGCTCTGCGCCTGACGTCACATTTCGTAGAAGTTTATACAATGACACGTTTAAAATAATAGGGGTTAAGGTATTTAGATTGTCGTTTTATTGTAAAATGTACCCCGAATTGCCATGGAACCTTCATGGTATGAGATTTTTGAATGAAACTTTTTTCGCATGGTACCTCCGAGCACGGTAATGTTACCTATATAGTATTCTAACTCGGTCCTGTCCTTGAAATAACTGCCTACAGCAGCGCGGTACGTAAACCTACGATAGGGCTCAGCACTACATTGAACCTTCCCAAATTTATACATCAACTACATTTGCCTACTTTGTATTTCTATTTAGTTTTGTGACGGTCTATATACTTTTATTTATATAAACAAATAAAATACTTTTTGTGAATCGAATAGGAAGTGTTCAATAAAAAATCGTGTTGTTTTTTATTGGTAGATTTAATTAAATGTTCATGTATAAATTTGCGACCGAAAAATATTTGCGCCTCGACTGAGCCGTACGAAATGCTTTATTATTAGATTTTAAGGTATAAAATTCCGCAAATCATCTTTACTTTGAATTATACAAACTAACAAAACAAAACACACATGGCCCGAGGCTTAAACACAAGCGTAAGTACCTACGTGATTACTACAATATTCTTTTATTCCCAGGAGGCAGTACAAAATGCTTTCACACAGTTTGTCGAATTTAGATCACCATCGAGTTCTATCGCAAAGACATAAATGACCTTCCTGTTAGATAGCAGCAATGTATAGATAATAATGGTAATTATTTTGACTAAATATATATTCTAAACTAAACAAAAGAATACTTATTTAAATTTTCAGTACAAATCGGCCATTTCATTCATTAACCCTTAAGATATGAATGGTGACAAAGACGATCTCATTTTAATGGTTAGTAATATGAAGTGATCCGTATCCGCGTATTAAATTAACCATAGTGTTGGTGAAATTAGCCACTAATAATATAAAAAATAGGTCTTTTATCTTTTTTTACGTGCGCCACCTACAGTGTTTTCCTCAAACTAATACACATTCAGCGCCACAGTGGCACTGTGAGGAAATACTAAACGAACTATTATTTCCACCAACACTTTTGTACTTGCGCCATCTACATCATTTTACCAAAACTTAACAGTGGGTGCCAACGTGGCGTCGTGTCGTGAGAGAAACACAACGAACTACACAATTTTCACCTACAGTTTCCTTGTTGCTATTTACTTGACTAGATGGCGCTTTTTATCGTGCACTGTTGTAGGTTTGAACTTTCAATTCGTTGATGTTGCAAGTAATAGTCCTAGATGGCGCTTTAAGAAATTTGAAATTAGTCTGTTTTCATATTCTAAGCTCTCGAACCCTTTCCCTAGTTCGTTTTTTAGGACAGAACTCATAGTGAAAATTATACCATAAAGCTTTATTTAATTTTGTCATAAGATATTTTAAATTTATTTGATCTATAAATCTTGCTACGGCACCTTGCTATGCCCACGGGGGCCGTGGGGCGCCGGGTTAGAATTTCACCTAATTTGAATTAAAAGTAGCTAATTTCACTGTGTGGTGGTAAAGGGAAGTGATAAAGATAGTTTTTTCTATGTATGTTACGTAACAAACACGAGGCTCACCGGATGTTAAGCGGTAACCTCTGCCTATAACATACGCATTTCGTCACAAATGACGAACTGCTTTGCACCCGTCACCCTGAGACATACATTTGTGGAGTCTTAAATGCCTTTATTTTAACTGGCTCTCAAATACTGCTGCCAGTACACACTGTTAGGTGCTTAGCGACAGATTTTCTACTTGAGGGTGGTTGTTAGGCGAGCATTTAGAAAATGCACTCCTCCCATGCGGTGAAGCTCAAGCCAGCAGCGGTAAGGATCGAACCGTGGACTAACAGCACTGAATTCCATAGCTATGCCCGCACGCCGATCATTGCTTCAAAAGGTGCTTTAGTTTGTTGCTTTTGTAAGGTTTTTGAATGGTATTTAGATGTGGTGAAAAAAACGATGAACGTGAAAACGTCATCTAGCACTGCAAAATTTCCCACGTACAAGCTGCGTTGGCGGAATTGAAGCGGGTTTTATCATTGTTTGAATAATACTATGAATAATTCACAATAGGTGACGAGGCGGAGAGGGACATATCGCTGTAACAAAGCGGGCGAGCATCGGCGGCAATGCAGTACGGGGATAACGCGATGCGGTGTGAGCCGTGCGCATCTTTCTAGTTTCACCGTATACCTTTCTTGTGTATAATGGATTTCATACATACTATTGCGGATGCATTGCAATCCGGAGGCGAACTGCTAGGCGTACCGGTTCATAAATTTGTATTCATTATAAAACTGTTCATACTCTATGTGTTATAAATGGTTAACTGAAAATTTTGTATATTTGATAGGTTACCACCGCATCGTTGTTTCAACCCTATATTGTAAGCTGCAATATGCATATATGCTATTGGTGACAACCAATAATAGGTGAAGTTTTACCTTTATTTCGTCCAACAAGTTGCAATCTAACAATGGTCATACTTGTACGGCTTGCACACGGCTCGAGACCGTGCCCGCGCCGCGCCGCCCCCGCGCTACTCTCCGCAATGTAAAGACGGTCGTATGCACATGGCGTCGCCCGTCGCGCCGCCGCCGCCGCCGCGCCTCCACCGCCACACTTGGGGCTCAATTCCCTTCGCTATTGAACGGCGTTAACGCAACTTAATTGCATGAAAATTGTAGTTTTTGACAGTATCCGTAGTCTGTCCGCTATTTAGGTTCGATCACAAGTCAGTAGCTTGCTATCAATAGTTTTTGGCATATTTGGTATGTTGTAAGCTATTTTGTTGCGATTGCGTTGCTACGGTGGCATAAACTCGAGATAATTTAAGAGAGAGGATTTTAGACAGAAAAATAGCTAAATGATTTAAGTATATTTATTTAATGTATTGTTTGCTAGAAAACCACTGTATTGATGTTCGACTGATGCCTAATTGATAGAAGTTTTCATTATTATATCAGTGGCAACATTTGCAAGCCATAGCACAGCTATACGATTGCGACGGGATTGCTATACAACTGCGATTAGGAGCTAGAATTAGCAGACTACTGAATTTGACATTAACAGCAGTTCGACCGCAGAAGCATCGCAGTAGTGTGGCGTTTGGTCAATAGCTAAGAGGATTGGGGCCCTGGTACGCTTCCGCACCGCTACCGCTGCGATACTCATGCCAGTGTGTAAACACCTTTTTGGACAGTTCAAGTTTGTAACAAGTAGTTCACGATTTTCGCTGGCGTTTTTCTTAGTTCTCATTGTATCGCTTAGATGGCGTTGTTATAATGAAGTTCTGAAATATATAGCGCGCAGTATGCGGCTAAAGTATCGACTACACAGACAGAACGTTGGATATAATAATATTCACGTACCAGTGACTTCAAAATTTCGTACTACTTAAAACAAGGGGTGACGTCACCTGCAATCAACATCTGCTGTATGTCTGGAATCATACTGTTAATAAGAATTATTGAATTGGTAACATAATTAAAACCATAATCATTATAAATGTAGGTCCTGCGAACAAATATTGTACACGGTTGAATCGGCTCGATAAATTATTATTTTGCTATTAAGATGTTCTCTACACTTAAAAAGCTAATAATGTGAAAATACAAGCTTTTGAACTATAGTTATTATGATAATAGCAAGCTTGGAAACAGAAATTTAATAACATTGGATAATTTCCTATATTTTACTACTTAAATAGTTAATTTATCCGTTGCTTATTGATGTCGAATTAGGTTGTGGAAAACGTTAAAGAATACTTACATAGGTATGTTTAGTATGTTCATGCAAATTTATTCGATTTAGTAGAGACTTGAAATTTCAACTTATTTGTAGGTACTTTCTTGCGTTGAATTAGCATTTTAATGACATATCTTTTATGTTTTACTATATCAATTTAAAAACATACACAACTAAATTATGTTATCAAGTATCGAAGTATTTTGTGAGCTAAAATTAAAATATTAGTTTTAATAAAATATTATTAATACTATTTTCACGATCTCGTAAAATAACTACACATTTTTATGACAAAACTTGTGTACAAAATGTTGAATTAAAAAATTTATCAACATTATTGTATTTGATGGATTGATAAGAAGAATTTCTCTAATAAAAAAAGGGTCGGAAATTGAAATCTTACATAATGGAAAACGTGCCTGTCTTGAAGATAGTTATCCAAGAAATTACTTACAGATACCCTGTTCTTGTAAATTTCCTTTATAATATCTATCGGGAAATAGATAAACTGGTAGTGTTCCATTATTCAGTCGTACGGATATTGAAGTAGAGCAAAACCCCCTGTTTTTAGAAAACTAAAAAATTTATCATGTTCCGTTCCAGAAACTAAATAAAGAGTCCTTAAGAGTACAGTTCACGAAGCATTTTATACAAACGTAGTGTTGTCATATTTTAAATACCAAGTGTTCAACTTCGGTGAAATTTTGTCTGCATATTGCTGAGCCTAATATCTATGCTTCTGGTTTGCCAGTTTATCGATTTATTATTTTTTTATTCCTAAATGACATAATAACAATTCCCATAGAAAATGTTTATTTGAATTATTTTTGTAAATACATAATTTTACGGAAATCTGGCAAACCAGAGGCATATATAATATTAGGCTTAAGGACATACATGCAAAGTTTCACTGAGTTTGAACACGTTAATATGGAAAGCGCCACGTGAACTCTACTCTTAACAACGTTACCACAAAAATAAGTAAATGCGATTTCTATGCGATTCGATCGATCGACATTCGAATCACGTCACATTGACAAAATGTCGCGTGTCAGAAACTTTGGTCCGTTTCGTAGTGCAATTTGTCATTTTGATGGCATCTTCGAGGTCAGATTGTGAGAGGTCGTGGTGGCGTAAGCCCTCGCTTTTAGCATTAGGTAATTGATAGGTTTTCTATTTTCTATGCAGTGGGGAGAATGAATTAATTTTATGCGATTTTTTTATTACAATTATTATTACCAACGGGATATTTACCGTGTTTTTGGTTAGTTTTGAGCTCCCGATATTTCGGCACAGTTGCAAGCGCCATGATCACGAGTAAACTGAAGTCTATGCGAGTGGGTGGTAGGCACTAAGAGCAGACGAACCGATCTACCCTCTTTCTAGTACGTTTTTTCGGCAAGGCGATACTATTATTGTCATTGTCACTCACACCACTATTTAAATTTCGCCATAAAAATGTAACGGTATCAGGTCGTGAACTATTTGTAACATTTCTTCGGCTCTTGCATACCCATCTTCCCTTTTGAAATTTCGATACTTCGTTATTTCGATCGCTTCTCTTACCATTCTCGGTATGTAGTGGCGTTCTGCCGAGAGTACCTGTGGGTTGTGTAACTCAATCCAGTGGTTAGAACCAGACTCCAGAAGGTGTTGAGCTATGACTGATTTTCCGATATCATTATTTTTGACTGCCATTATATGCTCCTTAATACGACATGATATTGTTCGCATTGTCTGACCGATGTAGGACTCACCACAGCTACAATTGACTTTGTACACACCAGGCTTTTTGCAGGTGATTTTTTTTTATATTTGCAGATCATTTCTTGCTCTGTATTTATATGATTGTTCTACGTGATTGTAGTAAGCAGCATGCTGGTAGTGTTTAACATTTATTCGAAGGTTTAAACTAATACGCGTTGTATGTTATATAGAGCGCATGTTATAAAGAGGAAAGCTTTGATTGTTTGTTTGCATTGAATAGGCTCTGAAACTACTGTACCGATTTAAAAATTCGTTCACCATTAGAATTCTACATTATCCCTGATTGCTATAAACGACAGTATATTTCAAAATGTTGTTTAATTTTTTGATAAATATCCGTGTTTAGCCAGGGCGGGCCGCTAGTATATAATACCTATAGTTTTACTTGGCCCATGACGTTTAGTTTGTGTAGCAAAACTGTGTTGTGGCAGGTGTTCTCTAGAAGGGTTTCTTTTCTGGATTAACTACAGTGTTAATAGAAATATTGTTTGCATTATCTGCTGTGATATGATCAAAGGCTAGCCAATCATCCTATACCACGTAATCAACACATTTATGGCTACAAACACACATTTGAATAGAGACCGCTACGTGACTTTAATCCTTCAATTCCGGTTCTTGTCTAAGATTGGCAATAGTTACAGCAAGGTTGTAGGGCATTATGCGAATGCTCATCCGGCTAGCTTCAAGTGGAAAATCTGTCGACAAGCACCTAACGGTGTGTTCCAGAAGCTGTTACTGGTAGCTAATTTAACGTAAGCCTGGAAAACATTTTCGATCGCTCATCAGAGAGCAAAGGGTAGATTAACACCTATAAAAAACGTTCTGTCAAATATCATTTAACGTCAATGGGAGCCAGCATATTGTCATTTACCAGGCTCAATACCATTCTCCGGATTGATACTATATATTAATCAGCCATAATGACCAAATAGGGATTTTCAAATAACTCTAGCTGACCTAAAAACTAAACTGAAGATCTCAATATGTTGACCCAACACTTAAAGATAGTATTTGTGGAGCGCTTTCTGTACCTACAATACGAATTTTCAAGATATTATGAATATTGTTACAGTAGAGGGGTGAAACTCCAAGCTCTCCCACAGGAAGTGGGAGGGGAGGCAATTCTCCCGACACCTCATGGTTATTTTAATTTTTTTGTAATACCAATCATTTATATTTAACATATTCAAATTGTCGTACCGTAACGTTTTCTTATACTCTGTGAAATTTAAGACTCAAGTCCTTGACACTAACATGCCTATCTATGCTGCTAGTTTACTTGTTTTCCATTTTGTTATATATTATATTTAAAGTATACATAATGAACCAGAAAACTAACCTCGTATATTAGTTTTAAGGAAATGTGTCAAATATGAAAAATTTATTTATATATAAGCATTTGGTATTTAGGTACGTTTATGTGGCATACGATACCACGAAGTATGCATCACATGATCATGGGGCAGTCTATACTTTTAAATAAAATAAATCGCTTCCATACACGAACTCCCTTCATGTTTGTTCAAAGACAAATTATAACAAACGTTTCACAACTAAAACAGGCTAAAATGGCTGCCCTTGTTATATATAGAGTACATTAATACACAAAAAAATATTAAGAAAACTTTGAAATAATAAGTATCTTAGTAAAACATTTTAAGAGTTAAATAAAAATATTGAGTGATAAATCAGACCGAGTACTCGAAAAGTCAAGATCTCCTGAAGGACTTCGAGTAGAATCGAAACGCGCCGACAAAGACTATGCGCGCCTTCGAGACTGGAAAGCTCTTAAGACAAACTATAGAAAAAAAAACCTTATGTATTGCATATCTGTGTCAGACACAAAATAAGATCTGTCCACAGCCAGTAGTTGGATACATAAAATTGTGCTAAATTTAGCGAGCTTTATACAGAAAGAGTATTTTATATTCATATAGCGAGCTATAAATGCACCTTTGAAGTTTTTTAATAACTTATTAATAAATTAACAAATAATATCTCAACAGTGTTTCTCAGTCACGTACACAGAGAAAATATCATTCACACAAACATTCACATGACAGTCCACGGGCGTCCAATAGTGCCGCCAAAATATCGGTATTGAATATTAACTATATCGTAGCGCATAATCTAAAAGGCAGGTATATAATTCATACAGCTTACTGACCCCGATATCGTATCGGCATCCGGCAACAATATCGTATCGGATAATCTAAGCTCGAAACGCTCTTACAGTCAAGGCTGAAACAATTGACGATCTTAATATCGACTTTTAGTAAACCATTTTGGGATGTTGGTCTATGATTCTATATTCAAACTAAGTCCCCTATTTTTTCCTGTATACATAATATACATACTGTATCAGTAGAATTGTCCACTGTTATACACAGCCTCTCCCATTGTGGGGGGGTTTGTCAAAATCCCCATCCTTGACAGGTGTCTTGGGGATCGCAGTGTCAGGTAGTTCCTTAGAAAGCACTGCTAGTGTGTGGTTAGTAAGGCACACCTTTTGGTGTCCTACCCTTATTCGCCTCTTACGACACCCACGTGTAGAGATAGGGAGGTGACAATCTAGCCCAGCACCATACGGGGATACATATACATGAGTTCCATAAAATCTTGCCTTGCTATAAACACGACCATGTTATTTTTATTTCAGCAACAAACTATTACTTATTAATGTTTTTAATAATCAGCTGTAGATACTCACGCGTATTGTTCGAGATTATCGACCTAGGTTTCGGGTATACCCGATGCCCTTCATAACCTGAATTCACGCTAATATAGTAACTTAAAACATTAATGTCTCATACTCAGTAGAATTTTCAAACTAAAAAACATATGACCCTGAAAATCACAATAAATTAACCGCTGTGGTCACAAGACCACCAGAAAAAGGATCTTGAACATTTTTGTATAGAATCTAACATATTCAGCTGCTGCTATTTTGCTTATTCTTCAAAGTTTTCAGGCACGATGGAAGTAATATATCAATAGAAAACACTTATTCAAACTACCTAAAGTGTCATATTTCAGAAATATTTGAAAGTTAAGATCTGAGCTTGAGGTTCTGCATAGGGACACAGTTAAAGACCACGTCTCAGTGCAATTATTCATCATTAGCAACACACATAGGTATGAAGAGATAAGTCTTCAGGCTCTGTGGGATAATTGAGAGAACAACTCTTCTTGAAGCAGTTGATGGCTCAGTGGCATTGGCTATGGACTGCCGCGCAGCAGGTCCATGGTTCGAATCCCGCCGCGTGCTTGAACTTCAACGCATGGTGGAAGGGCATTTTGTGAATGCCCGCCTGGCTAGCTACCACCCTGAAGTAGAAATTCTATCGCCAGGCACCTAACGGTGTGTTCCGGCAGCAGTCCTTTAGAGTCAGTGAAATTACAGGCACATGATACTTAACTACTATGTCTCAAGGTGACGGGCGCAGTGCAATTCGTGACTTGTGACGAGTTTAATCCGCTTAACATCAGGTGGGCCTCAAGCTTGTTTCGTCAACATAACATAAAAAAAAAGTCTTCCCCGAACACTTAGATCCAAGTTGTATCATTCGGTTGACCTGTTGGTTAAAGTTGGTCCCAGGTAAATATAATGGTCAACAACATCAGAAAAGTATTTATCATTCCCAACAAAAAAAAAATGTCCTTTCCGCGCTACTTAAATAGGCCCAGTAAAGCCAAATGTGACTTCACGGTTAAATGCACGGTCATCATAACATGGCCAGCACCATGTTATGATGGCCTTCCATTCAACCACGCGCTCGGCTTTCAGGTTTAGTTATCATGGCAGACCTTAGTTTCCGCGCTATAGAGCTATGTTCCAGCTAGTCCATCACGGAGTGTATTGCTGACTACGCTGTGATAGCCTGGGTCTGGGCTGCGCTTTACCTTAGGCAATTATCAGCTGCTCAATCATTACTTTTTATGGACTTGGGTAAAAAGATAGATGAAATCTAATTCATTCACAATGTAGCTCTTGCATAAACCATACGTATCATAATAAAATAAAGGAAGCGATAGGTGGGCATTTATAGGTAATCTTTGCTCTAGTCAACAATAAATTCAAGAATTGCAATTCAACGGGGCAGTGTTGCCAGCATGCTGGTCACGCTGCCAACTGGGAGTGGGCTGTAGCATTTAGACTGCCTATGAGTCTGCCATGACTTATAGGTTGTCCAAATGATTTTATTGTAGTAACTATAGTGTTGTATATAGTTCGTAGTATTTTGTTTAATAAAGGCATACCGCCTGTTAAAAAAATAATAATAAATAGTATACACAGCAGAAAAAATATGCGTTTAACGGTAATGTAAAAATTTTGCATAAAGTGGTAGGTCATTAAGTGAATGACCCCCAAGCTATCACCCCCAAGTAGAATATCTGTTGCCAAGGAACTACCGATGTTTTCTGGCAGCTGTCCTTGAGAGCCTTAGGATGACACATTATTAGAATGAATACGAACAATCCATATTTGTATATGTTGCCTGGTAAATAACACCGTTTTCTTTCTCTTTTCAGGTAAGATTTGAATTAACTTCCGCTTTTTTGTTGAGTAAGGAGTTTTAAAGGTAAGAGTGTAAGATATTTTTTTATTGCTTAAGATAATTTTACCTGATGGTAAGCACCACCAGGTGCGGTCAAAGGTGGTAAATTACCACCTTTCCTGACATATCGCCCTTAATTTCTTTCATCTCTTTTCAGGTTTTCTCCTTTAACATTTCTTTATATTATATAATATCAGTCTGTATATTAGTATAAATATGTATGTATTATATTTCAAAATGTATTATTTTATTTTATAATTATATAGTATTTTTGTCGTTTATGATTCATTATCAGTTTTATTTAGGCATGTTTTGATTGTACTTATATCTTTTTGTGACACCCTGTCGTGTTATTCCTGTTTTTCTTCTCCATCCAAAGGTTGCCTGGAAGAGTTCACTATGAGTGATAAGCCCGCCCATTGAGACTTTATTGTAAGCTTTTTTTGACTTTAATGTTATTTTCATATGCTAGCAGTGTAACAATAAAGAATTATCTGTCTATGTTCCTCAAGCCAGATGTCGATTTGTACAGGATAAAGTTCACTATACGTGCAATCAAATTACGTGTTAGATGATGGATTATGGGTCTTACCGTCATTTCATACGTCAATCCTTCAGCATCGCGTAACAGCTACGCGACGCTCACATACGTCATATCGATACATAACACAAGTATGTAATACATAATATAGACCACGGCAGTGCAGTGTTGATCCGATTGACAGCCACTAGGGAGCTAATTAATTATATGGCTCAAGTTGATCGATGCGTCGAGCGACAGTTTCAATAGGTTGCAATAATAATATGATGATTATGAAGCGCTTGTAGCGAAGTTTGCTTAGCCGCTTTAACCGATGGCCTCGGTCATGACTTGGATGGGTGACCGCTAGTGACATTACTACTGAGCGATTCCGTTCTTCGTAGGGTACGTTGAGCCGTCAGTCCCGGTTGTTGTCTTAGGATGGCAGTTGTTACAGCACGGGGGTAGAGCATTTTACGAATGCCCGCCTGCCTAGTAGTACTATCTTCAAGTAGAAAATGTGTTCCGGCAGCAGTCCTTGAGGGCCAGTAATTCATCGCCCACATCATCACTTACCAACTCTAACACTATCAACTATAAATTTTAAAAAAAATATGGATGTGATTGTTGGAGTACAGAACCTGCGCGACTCTGGCTTACTACTTTATCTCTTTTGTTTCCTAATATTATTATTTAGTTTAGACCTTGCCTATGAATTAAAAAGCCTGTAATTATAATACCATACCTTCCGTTCAGTGCATGAAGCAGATATATGGCGTAATTTAGGATAAATTCTTCAGATCAAGACGAATCCATTGCAAAGTATGGGAGGAAATAACAGCCGTTGTTTGTTTGTATGTGAAATCAATCAAAGGATTAAGTATTTGAAAAAGCACTTCTTTGTTTGCAATGAATGAAGTACAGTCTGGTTGATAAACGGACAACCATACTGCTCTAAAAGAACTTCTGTATTTTGTACTATAAGGAGTCTTATACAGTAATACTCGTTTGAAATGCTTGGTAGGGTATGGGTTGCGGTGAAATTGTACATGAGACTCAACGACTTTATGTCTCTAGGTGGTGGGCGAAGGGCACGTTTGACGAAATGCATCTGTTATGGACTTAACTCCAGGTGGGCCTCGGACATGTTCCATCATATTTCCATTAAAACCATTTAGTTAAATCAACTGTATGTCATATATTTATATATAGTTATATTTAAAAAAATACTCTGTATAAATACATTTACTTGTACCTGCATAGTTGATATAATGAATGATGGTACTTAGCCTTTAACCGGCGCTATGTCATTGTTAAAAAATACTACTAACTATAATTATATAACAGCTACTACAATGAAAACATTAAGACAACCTACAAGCCATTGTAGACTAATGAATAGATTCACCCGTTACTTTGTGGAAATCCATATTTAATAATAACAAATATTTTAAAAGTATTTTAAGAAAACATCAAATTAATTATTTTAATAAAACACTTAAAAAATACAAAAATATATCTAGTGACGATTCCGCTTAATTTATTCCGCACAATTCTACCATTTTGGACTCACAAGCAGTCCAAATGCTCCAGCCCAATACCAGTTGGCAGCGTGCCCAGCACGCCGGCAGC
This sequence comes from Plagodis dolabraria, assembly GCA_963854805.1. Taxonomy (NCBI): domain Eukaryota; kingdom Metazoa; phylum Arthropoda; class Insecta; order Lepidoptera; family Geometridae; genus Plagodis; species Plagodis dolabraria. The sequence goes on from OY978440.1 coordinate 6,069,313, forward strand.
ATTGCCCTGTTAGATTGCAATGCTCATTGAATTATTTTTAAGGTTTATTTACTATAAAATTATTTTTCGTTAATAATTATGTTATTACCAATGAGTTGGTCAAGTAATATGCCTGTTGGAAAGCGCTACTACTTGTCCCTGACAGATATTGTGTCTACTTTCTTGCTCTGCTTAAAACTGCAGTATCTTTACTCCGAGACTATAGTTCGTATGTCTACGATAGATCTTATTAAACAGTAATTTCAATTGTTACAGGGTCCTTTTTGCATGAACACAGTAGTGCTTGCACACTTCTACTATAGTATATATAACGTGACGTTTGATTTAACGCCTAACAGCTCGTCTTACCGTCAATACGTTAATCTTCGACATCACGCAGCAGCAATGAAACACTGATAAGGCATGACAAATACGTCACGGCTTATCACCGCTAGTGCAGTGTTGATCCGAGTGACAGTGACTTGAGAAATTGATGTCTTGGGAAGATCGATGTGGAGCGATGGACTGAAGACGATGCAGAAACATTATGTGTCTGGATCTTGAAGTAGCTATAATGGTAACGACGCGGAGAAGGTTTAAGGCGTGAGCTTCATCACATGATAGATAAGTGTGTATAATTTTTACAGATATATCATATACTCACGTCTCTTTTATACTTCATTCTGTTATTTCTACTAAACCATACACCATATAAACTAAACTCACACACAACCATAATAACGTACTCACTCTCTCATTCTAATACTACAGCACGCACAGTTCTGGTAAAATAAGAGTCATCTGGAAGAACTAGCTGTCACAGGTACCTTACAGTCCGAAACTGGTCGGAATCTTCCCGGTAAATATAAGGCGGGTCCTAGCCATTTCATAATAAGTTAATAAAGAAATCTAGTCATCATAATAGGTAATTTTATTAGCATGACGTTAATTATTGTGTATGTAATTGAAACATAAAGCGCTCGTAGCGAAGTTTGCTTAACCATTCTGAATCGATCAGCAAAGTTAAGCAACGTCAGCCGCGGTCATGAGTTGGATGGGTGACCGCTGGTGACATTACTATTGAGCGCTTCCGTGCTTCGTAGGGCACGTTAAGCCGTCGGTCCCGGTTGTTGTCTTAGGATGGCAGTCGTTACAGCATGGTGGTAGGGCACTTTGCGAATGCCCGCCTGGCTAGCTACCACCCTTAAGTTGAAAAATCTGCCGCCAAGCACCTAACGGTGTGCTCCGGCAGCTGTCTTTGAGAGCCAGTAATTCTAGGTTAGCCTGAACAACATCTTCGACCACATCATCACTTACCATCAGGTGAGATAGTGGTCAAAGGCTAACCTATCAACCAAAAAAAAAAAAAAAAAAAAAAACATGTATGATTCTATTATATAAAACGTATCTTTAGAAATATTTTAGTAATTTGATATCAACATTACTGTACCTAACCTGAATATTATTTATTATTATTATTGCGATGGATCTAATAAAGAAACATATAATTGTATATGTTACTGATGGGTGCGTAATGTGCCCAGGAACATTTCTCACTAATACATTGACAACCGTGAAGGGATGTGTAGCGTGTTGTATGACCAACGCTCTTTGTTATGCGCCCAATATGCTATAACACCACGTAAATGTACATGTTGCTCAACGAGCGCATTTTTTACCATAGTCGCATTTCATAGCATCAAACTGTCGTAGTTTTGGACTATGAACACACATATGAGTTCATCGTGGATACCGTCTAGCACAAGTCATTTCACATCTGTATTGATGGAAATCGGTTCTGTTCATGATTTTTCTTTTTAATAAGTTTACAGAATAGTTTTAAATTATTGGCAATCAAACCCAGACTTTATTTAGTTACAGTAGAACTATTTTTGCGAGTACGTTCGTACAAATAAGTGTGGTGGCAGTAGGTAGGTACTGCCACCACACTTATTTGTACCGCTAAGCAGTAATGTCCGCATTACTGTTCTAGTTTGATGGGTATGGGTGCTGGTAAAATCACAGGCACATAAGACTAACATATTAGGTGTAACTGTTATAGGCCTCTGCCGCTTAACACCAGGTGGGCCCTGAGCTTGTTCCATCTCGAGCGTATGATAAAAAGCCCAGGTTAAATTAAGATGCTTTTAATAGGTGTATGAATTGCACGGAGAGAAGAATTTTAACAAATGGGTTGTTTACTACCACACCCAAGTGAGAAAATCTGGCACCAAGCATCTGACGGTGGGTTTCAGCTTATATCTTTAAAAGTCAATACCGATCCTAGACTAAGCTCGTAACGGAGTTTGCTTAGCCGTTACCAACCAATCTGCTCAGTTAGTTATGACTTGGAGACCGCTAGTGGCATTACTACTGAGCGCTTCCCTTCTTCAGAGGGCACGTTAAGCCGCCGGTCCCAGTTGTTGTCTTACGATGAGAGTAGATATATCATGGTGGTAGGGCATTTTGCGAATGTCCGCCTAGCTAGCTATTGCCCTCAAGTAGAAATCTATCTCGAGCACCTGACGGTGTGTTCCGGCAGCTGTCTTTGTGAGCCAGTAATTTTAGGTTAGCCTCAGCAACATCTTCGACCACATTATCACTTACCATCAGGTGAGATAGTGGTCAAAAGCTAGCCTATTAGCTATAAGTAAAAATTAAAACAGCGACTTTAAAATCATTTGCACTACAATTTAGTATATAAATGTATAATTACGGCTAGATCACATTTATCAACAATTAATGTACTTTTAATCAAAATTCCTTCCAAAATGCAGAAGTCAGTTCACACGTTCATTGCGTATTCGTGGCGGACGCATCCGTACATTTCACACAGAGTACGCGCTCCCTCGTCGCCATCGCTAAATTATTTACGGAATATGTACTTTTTCACACTCGAGGCGTAAGTGGTTACAGTATGTTAGCTCCAAATCTAACAAGTTAAAAACTACAGTAAAGTTTTAATTTACTAAATGATCTATGAATTCATTCACAGGTTAAGTTTATTAAACATTTCATCTGTTTCCACAAATTTCAAGATTCTAAACAAACGGGAATTGAGAAAAAGCAGTACAAAAGTACGCACTTTGAGAAATTGCTGTCACCTATATAATACGAAAAAGTCCGTATTACATAGCTATTGTCGCTGAGTCTTAACTGCTTCAATGACAAAGATATACTCGTAGACAATATCTACCTACGCAATATTAGACTGCTAGTGAAATTCACTACTGAGAAGTGGTTTGTTTCTTCGTAGCCTTCCCAACAAACGTAGTATTTGTCATAATTAAATACCAATTGTTCTCAGTAAAATTTTGCGTAAACGTCCTTGAGCTCAGTATCTATGCTACTGTAGTAGTATTTATTGCTAAATATAAAAATAACATTGCCTATAAAAACTGTGCCCATAATGAATACAATTGATATTATTTATTTTTTTCTAACAAAATATCTCTTTATATCATTTTATCCTAAATTTAGTTTTAAAGTAATTAAAGTTTCATTTTTGAATCTCTTTCCTTTTGGAAATGTTAAAAGAAAGCAAACAATAGCTTAAGTATCAAATAAAACTAATATAAACATTGTATACAAGCTAAACATCGTGCACGCAGGTTATATGGTCGTGCCATATATTATATAATTTTTGATATATATTCATAATTTTCCATAGAATTGTTTCAGATGTATTGTTTCTATGAGTATTGGTTGATAATTATTTTTAGCTGGTAGGTAGTTTTAAGCGCATATATTAGAATATTTCGTTTAACATCAAAATTGAAAATGGCCCTCAATTTTTTGTAAAGCTTCAATACTGTTTCGTTGTCTCGGAGTGGCGGTCACTAGAACGTGGTTTTATCGCACCGCAGTGATATGTGACTGGACACTCGCCCTTCATACTTTATTTACGTTCCGGAAAATCCTTTGGTCAGAAGACAATAGTGGCCTTTGTTTCTGCAAATTATCAGTCATCCTTTTGAAGCATAGCAGAGCGGTAATAACTAGCCGTGCCACTGGTCCATGGTTCGATTCCCACTGCTGCGCTATCTTGATCACCTGACTACACACACTGTCAGTTGCTGGAACACATCGTTAGGTGCTTGGCGACAGATTTTCTACTTGACGGTGGTAAGCTGAGTCTATTATAACATTATTAAAATTTTAATAACAATAACTGACAATGTCCAAGTATGTTTGTCGTCAAAATCATCAATTATTTTATAATACACTCAGCAATAAACAAGATCAAAATCTTGTTTATTGCTTGAACTTTTATAATGTAAAAGCTATAATATCGTAAGGTTTGTTATAAAATCACATAGGTAATCCATCTAGGAATGATTGTTCTAATTGTCTTTGCCATTCTTCAACCTGGCACCGTTATTTTGTCTGTATTTTTGGTGTTGTAATCGTCGCGGTCCCCATTTAATGTAAATTTACCTTTTGTTACTTTTAAGTTATTTAGAACATACTTTGAAGAATAAAATATATTTGATATTTTGAAGAATATAAAGAATTAATACCTCTATATAATCAAGTTGATATTGTTTATTAAAAAAACGTTGAAACAACTTCGAATAATAACGTTAATTTAAATGGTATTTTGGACATATGAATTCCAGCCTTTTTATTAACTGCCTATGAAATAAGTGAGTCTCAACAATTCCTATAAAACAATTAATAGCGAATTAGATTTTATAACCTTAATTGAACAGATTTCTATTACAACTAAATAACATGCCCATTTAAATCATTTGCTCTGTGTATTCGATATCATCTTACTATAATATACGTGCCCCGCCTTACTTGTTTTATTGTGCAGAACGAAGACGCGAAGTTATATTTGATGTAACAAATTAGTTCTTGTTCTCCAGGAGATAATCACTTTTCTGTTAAATAGGGCATGATAAATAGGCGTATCATCCAAAAATCTACATCTAAATGACCATTCCTCCTTAGTCGTTGACTCTTGACAGAGTGGTCGTGGTTGATGATGCTGCATTTTCATTGGCTAAAGCAGCCCACGCGATGCGCCTTGTTGCGGTTTTCAGCGTCTCGGAAACTCTGAACTATGGAGGTTTGTCATGTCTGTCCAACGCATAGGTGATCGACCGCGTGACCGCTTGCCTTCTCCCGTCCCTAGAACATTTATTACGTCCATTACTATGGAGTATTATCCCGACCATTTACTATGGAGTAGTATTGTATCTAACCCCATATTAAGTTCCTTACCCTGCAGAACGAAGACGTGATATGATACTGTTGTCATAAATTAGTTCTAGTTCTTCAGGAGATAATAAATGTTCTGTTAATCTTGGGGCATCATAAATAGTCGTGTCTCCCAAAAATCTACTTCTAAACGGCTATTTACTATGGAGTAGTATAACATCTCATTATTTCATAGGTACAGAAGTGAAAACAGTTTGTTCTTAATTCGTCACTCCCAGTAGCGACATAGTGGCGAGCTGCGGAATTATTGTAGTAATAGGAATATCGATTGAACTAGCTTTTGCTATTCGCCGCCAGATGACTTGTTTGTTTGGGCGGGGCCAGATGAGCATTTCACTAATATAAGATAAATTATAAACTGATAAATAAGTATCTGCAAATTGTACTTATCTTTTTGATCTAATGATTCCGATTGTAAATCATACTGAGAGTACATGGGCTTTGGAGTTTAATCTTGACTTCCAATAAAATGTTTAGCGTATCTCTATCCAACAATACAGGTTAAAACCAAAAATGAACTTTTTAAATTTACCTAATTGCTCAAACTGGAAATTGTGAAATAACTTGTAGAAATTGAAACCATAATTACAGTGAGGAGCTTAGAGTTCGTATCAACTGGCACATGTAATCATAAGACACTTATCTCCTATAAGCAGGAATACAAATCGATTTATTTTGTTTTTTGTTTTTGGTGATTTATCAGTTTTAGAACGGTATGTACTGGTATGGTCGTAGATGGTCAACAGGCTTGAAACAAAATGGGAACTGACTGTAAAGGACAGCTAACAGGTCGTACAGATTTTCTACTTGATGATATCAAGTCGGGCCTAAGCAAAATGTATACAAATACAATAACAGCGTAAGATTAGCCATGGAACCGTGAATCTCGTAAAAAATGACAAAATTCTTTTCCCGATCGCATTAACGAAACATGTACATACCTCATGTAATTCTTATATCAATGTCATTCACGTGAAAGCATTGTCCAATGCCTTACTCCTCCGCAAAATGTGGAGAAATCCCAGCATTCCACGAATGCCTTCTATTCGACCGATGTTGTGAGATATCTCGGGTGGCATGGCACTGCGGATGAAGCTTTCTCGGCATTCATAGCTACTGCTTACACGAATACTAGAAATATTAAGGAAAACCATGTGACATCCTGTTCCCAGTATTATCCCACTCATTTAGAGTTGGTACAATACGGCTTCCCTTACAATATAGAACATATTAATATATATTTTTGTTGAAAACACCTCTGTGTTTAGGAGATAATAATATTTTTTAAGGTTCCTATCAAACAGGCTTAAAAGGGATATTACTACAGTAAAACCAGAAAAGGAGTTTGACTGGAGGCCCGTAGAAGATTCAATTGCCTACTCTAATCTGGATACGCAAGCGTCTCAAAGTTTTGTACGTATCTATGTTATATATATATATAGATATACTATGCAATTCAGTTCGTAGCAACCTAGAGACACGATTTTTATTATCTACACTGATATTTTAAACAGGAATGATTTGTATTTTTGTATGTAACGAATAAACTTAAAAACCACTGCACCGATTTGAAAAAACATTTTCACTATTAGAATCTTACATTCTCCATTATCTGATGCATATAACCTATAGAATAATTTCAAACGAGTTAGGGATCCGTATGAAAACTTCGATTATGTATACAAACGAATTATTTACATAATCGAATTATTTATCAAAAAAAAATTATATCGCGTTGCGGAAATGATTGACAATAAAGCAAAGTGATGTCTCAATTTTATAGAAGGCATCAATATCTACAAAAAGTTCGTGATACCATATGTCTAATTATTATATTTATGTCACAATTACTACTTTTTTATGTGTTAATTTTTTATTATGATTTTTTTGCTTACCCGTCCAAAGCTAGGGTGGGCCACTAGTTGGTTAATAATTATAAATCAATGCACTCTGGACAAGCTTGATATTTATAATAGTGTTATAACACAAGCGGCGTTTGGTGCTCTAGTAGCTCTATGAAGTCAAAGTACTTCTTTAGTTTTTCGTATTATTTTATATAAATGTTCTATGGCTTTACTATGCTATTACCATAGAACATATAATAATGCAACCTTCCACTAACCGTTTGCTTTTCCCTAATGTGCGAGAAAACCCACTCTCCCCATTTCTTGCCGTGGGTGTCGTAAGAAGCGACCAAGAGTAAAATACCGGAAAGCAGCGCATTCTGAGAAACTGCTAACTTACATTGCGATCCCCAAAACGCCTATGAAGAGGCTTTGTTTAGTAGTGAAAACTCCGGCAGATCCGGCAAAAACCGTATTCTTTCTTGAACCAACAAATAAAAAAACTGTCCAAATATAGGTTTAATAAGAAATTGATACACACTGACTTATTTTCTTCCGTGGCGATGCAGAACCGTAACAGATCGTGGCCGACTATTTCAATGGCTGCTTCTTTAATAAATTTCGTCTTAAATAAAACAAAATCTTTATAGGTTAAGTTTTTGAAGAATGTTTATATACATTTACATACACATTTTTCAAAAACTTAAAAATATATGCAAAATATAATATATATAAAAAATATGAATGGCTATGAAAACTTGAAAACAAAGGTACTGACGTGTTAGAAATATACAACGTTTTCCGAGTCTTCAGTAATCAACAGTGGCCTATGTCAAAGTCGACTGTGTTTTGTTTTCATTTCAGCTCTATGTTGCAGACACGAAAGCTACGTCATTAGGACTGTAACACAGTATAATAATTGTTAGCTGTACATATATATACTGTGACGCTACGTCTCGGACTCCGCATCGGATACCTAAATATGAACGTGGCTTTACTGCAACAATGCAGTAATTTTGGCTACAACACTGCGAATAACCCAGTGCCCCAGAATGCCAACATCATCTATTATAGTCGGAATATTTTGGCATGCGCCAGGCTGTATTAGACGTTTTACTTTTCTATAGACTTTGAATTTTATTGTTTAATGCCAAGGAAATTAAATTTAGAAGGTGTTCTGTGAAAACTGATAGTCTCAAAGGTAGTATGTGATATGTTCGTACAACGCAAATAATATTAGCTATGTTTCGGTACATTTTTATTAAAATACATGTTAATGTGTGAATACTTAGAATGTTCTTTTAAAATGATATTTGGATGCAAAAGACTTACGTAGATATAAAAGAACATAGTTAGATAAGATCGCCATTTTCGTATCCTTACTGCTCCTTTTGCGGGTTTTGTTTTCTCTCACTACTGCGTCACATGAAAAAAATACTAATATCTTCTTGAACAACATATTCAACGACACAAAAATGTTCTCTGAAATTGAAAAGAGTTTTTGGCATCGGTTTAGTGGCCGGCCACATGTCTGACACCATCAATATTGGGGATGTTGGTACTAACAAGTACCGTGAAGATCTAAGCTACGAAGTGCAACGAAACTCGTAGGCACGAGCCACAAAGACATGTAGCTATTTATCTATCTCAAATATTGAATTTAATTTATCAAAGGTATTTGGCAATTGTTAGCCGAAGGTAGGAAATCAACCATTTAGGCAATGAACTTTTTGTAAATTGCACATGTAGGGAATTGAATGTTATTTTACGTTTTATATTTCAACGACTTGAGAATACAAATTTATGTACCGTAATGGCAGAACTATGTTTCATTTTACAGGACAAAAACACAAAAACTCTGCCTTGCCCTGGATTTAAATCCAAAAGCAGCCATAAACAGGCAGCTTAAAGCATTCATGACCAACCGTTTTGTCATACACGAGATCGTTTGAGCAGTGAACTGCTACCGAACAGCATAGCAATGCCGTGCATTAGTTTATACACTCTTAAATATCTTCCGACTGTTGACTACTCTGATGCAGACATCCCTCTTTGTTCACCTAAGTTCCCTCACCCTCCATCACTTCTAACGGCAAAGTTGAAAACGGCTCCTTAATTTTGCGTCAGTTGTACAGAGATCAAATTGGTATTCAACCTGCCCTTATACGAGGGCGTAATTAAAATCACAAAGGACATAGCAACTGATTAAATCATCACGAGTAGATTACTGCAAATGATATGAGAGGTGTTGATCTGTTTTGTTATCACCAGTTGTATGGCAGTAAGGGCATTCATAATCAGGGTTATTCGTCAAGTGTACTGCTAATTTAGCCCCCCTGAGCTAGAAAACAAAGTTACCATTTCGAAAAACGATAGCCGGAAGCAAATTGAAATATTTTATTTAAAAATAGACCGTGAAGTTCTTTAAACACGCATGTGATTTTGTTCCTAATGGTGTTTACCTTACTAGTGACTAATGCTTTTATGGTACAGGAGGTGAAGTTAAAAGAATTATACTTGTTAATAAATGATTAAGAATATCATAAACTTTTCTTATATTAACATGTATGCTCCAGTGCAAATATGTATATTCTCTATTATATGGGTTCTTAAGTGCTCCGAATGCAGTAATGCACGTTTTTTGATAATCAACATAATATAAGGTATTATGTCGATTATCAAAATATATTACGTCTCATCGAAAAATATTATTTAATATCATATGATTTTTATAAGTAATATTTTTGATATATTTTTAATATATATATATATATATATATATATATATATAAAGTAATATATATTACTTATAAAATTGATATTATATTAAATAATATTTTTACAAAAAATCAGTATAACTATTTTCTAAGCGCGGCGCGTTGTTGGTATATAATCATATATTTATATTGTAATGATTGGAAACACCTCTTACGTGGTTTTGTGTGTTCTTCGAAAAATTGTTGTAATTGCAACGAAATACCACCGTGTTTTAATTAATTGTGTTTGAGTAATTTGGTGTTTGTGACACATTTAATCTAAATATTAACAAAATATGTTTGCCATATTAATAGAGTACCTTAATGTATTATGCAGTTTTTTAGGAAAATAATGTAAACCAAATTGTATTCAATATATTCAAATTTATCCTGCACCTACGGAGGTAAATGTTCACATCCCACCCTTACATACAATCACATACTCAAATCTGCTTTCACTGGTGTTAAATACTATGGAAATAAATAACCAATAAATAATTAATGATATTAGTGACGAGATTGACGGTACTCACTTATCTAGAAGATGCTTATTCAGTCTCCCTTAAAATACATCTAGACTATATTAAACAGGTAAAGTAATCATCATCACTTCTCTTAGAGTGAGTGTCCGTAACCTCTTCGACAACAACCCTCGTAAATAGTGGTGTATTTCTCATGTAATCGATAGAACCGCGTGCGGCTACCAATTGCGTATCGATCGCTATTTTCTAATTAACTATAAGCTTTAGAGCAATGTAGTTTTTCTATAGGAAACGCAACTCTAATAGGATCACTCGTGTATGCGTTTATATGTCTCTCCTTTTCTCACAATCTGTGAAATAATATTTAGTATTTATATACTGATTTTGGGTAAGCTGCCAATTTGGACTACCTGTAGGCCTGCAAGGGCCTTTGGGTTGCCTATTATTCTATCAGTGTAGTAGCTGTAATGTGTTATACAGTTTGTCGTGTTTAAATTAAAGGCATACGGTCGGCAAAAATTAAAAATTATTCATCATTAACAAAGGCACTTTGAAATTTTAATACAAAAATTGTAAATCCGTAGCCGTCCGGAGACTGGAACTTGCCATGCTTGAAGTTGAGCAATTGATGGTCGCGTTATACTGTAATAACGAAGCGAAGCCGATTAAAAATAATTTCATAATTGTTTAATTCAAATAACTACACAAGGTGTTGAGTTGTTATTGCTGCTGAGACTTGTGCAGTGTCTTTGTGCCCTTAGTAGAAAGACACACACACATAAATATCCAATTTTCATATCAAATAACAAATAAAATTACATTATAATGCACTAATATGTGCTTGTTAGACTTCATAAGGATCTTGATGTATGAGTATTAGCGAGGTGTTTCATACGAAGGTTTACGAAAAATATATAGACAATTTTTTTTTTTGTAAGTATTGCTTATGATAATTATCTCACATGAGGGATAGTAATGATGTAATTGAAGATATATGTAGCAAATTTCTACTATTGTAAAGTTAGAAATCGCAACTAACAAATTGTTTTGTTACTAAGGTAATATCGCAGAACTCTAGACACAGAAAGGACCCCATCATTCCTTCCCGTGGGTGTCGTAAGAAACAAATACCAGTAACTGGGCAGCAGTGCCTTCTGAGGAACAGCTATCTTATGCTGTGATCCCCAAGACGCCTGCTAAGCGTGGGGATTATGGCAACCCCCCACCTTAATGGAAAATTCAGCAGTGAAAAATCCAGCTTATACAGTACAGTATATCTCATAATAGTAATTTATTGTACTTATCCTTTTTCCAACCGAGTCTGATTTGCAATTCACCAATATTTAAAGAACGTTACAATCTGGTTGAGTAGGGAGTCAAACCTTCAGCACATTGAACCTGAATGGTTTCAAACAGTACAGGAAAAAGGTACTACGTGCTTACAAAGCAACATTGTTTAAACATTAACGTTTCGTCAGATGTTTACCATCATCAGCGCAACCTGACCCTGAAATTAAAAAAATAAAAATAAAACATAAAAATCATTTATTGACATATTAATTTTGAAGCCTCTGCTCCTTGAAGAAGCTTAAAACTGTGTTATAAAAGAGTACCTTATTAAATAATAAATATTTTACACAAATTTCAAGTTTTAATTTTGTAGATAAAGTGTTACATATTAATACTTTTTCTTTAACCCTTAACTTAAACTACAAAGAATAAATTGTGAAGGCAAGCGTTCGTTTTGGTGAAATTGTCTTTTTGTCTGAAGCATAAATGCATTTAAACTGGGTGAATGTTCGGGCTTGCGTCTTTTATTATGCTTTTATTACACCATTGCCCATAAAATGGAGCGATACAAAAATCGACGACTTTACCGAATAGAAAGCAATTTTGGTTACATTTAGGTAATTCGCTTGCAACTTTTTTCACATAGCTTTGGCTAAATATTGATGCAATTATTTAACATGTGCCTCTTCACTTCGCGTGAGTGCAATAAGAATATATTATGTACCTGGTGGGGGAATCTGTGACAAGAATCTCTCTTGGAATCCTCTTTAGATATTACTGAGCAAAAGAGACATAAAAACTAAGGTCTCCAACTGTACCCAGTGCTGTGACACGCAGATCGTGGAAAGACGTAACTGTTATGGAAAGGACTGAGGCTTATATAACCAATAAAAACTTTAAACGCCTATTCTTCAGAAATAAACACCTAAAGTAAGACCCTTTGTATTTCGAATAGAAAATAGTTATTTTTTATGGACATCCATAAAAAAACTAAAAAAGCGGATCAAAAATGTATCATATATTTAAATTATTTAAGTTTAATGCACTGCATAAATACTATTCCTGGTTTTCCTGTCACTTATTCCTGAACCATCCGTTTAAATTCCTCGAAATCTTCAATCTATATTTTGCGATCCCAGCCAGCAGGTGGCCTTTCGGGGATCTTCTACTGCATACCATTACTTATAAACATACCAATAAATAATCTTTGCGTAATGCGTATTATGATCTCGGACCAATAAAGAAATTAAAACAGGTCAGAACGTGCAATATAATTGAAGTCAAAAGTAACCAAGCTCGTTCTCAATCTGTCTCTCTCACAATCTCAGGTGTGATTAACTGATTATGCACGCAAAAGGAACAAGTTGAAATGAGCGTGGTTTTTCAAATTCAAATTCAAATTCAAAATCATTTATTCAATTTAGGCGTCTACGACGCTCTTATGAAGGTCAATTACAAATTTTAATATTGAAATATTCTACATTGTACTGCCACGTTCAGCAAAAAAAGTTTATAGAGCCACTGCGAGAAGAACGGGCAAGAAACTCGGGGCCATTCTTTTAAAAGTCTTTTTACAATGTGTTATAAACAATATAATACAATTATTACAATATTTGTTTAAATTACGTAGGAGACATGTGATGGCTTGGCAGAGGTGGAATTTTCCAAGCATTTTTGTCGTTTAAGTAATCACAAACTGTGTAGTAGGATTTCTTCATCAAAATATTTTTCACGTGCAATTTGAATTTTCCTTCTGTGAGCATTGTAATATGTTCGGGAATTTTATTATAAAACCGCACACAATTACCTAAAAAGGACCTTTTATTTGTCTTTGCTAATCTAAAACATGGTACCGTTAATTTATATTTGTTCCTAGTGTTGTAATGATGGTTGTCACTGTTTAATTTAAATTTACTCAAATTTTTCCGAACATACATAATATTTTCAAATATATACAGACTCGGTAAAGTTAATATATCAATTTCTTTAAAAAGATCCCTTAGAGATTCCCTAGGATCCATTTCATATATGGCTCGAATTGCACGCTTTTGTAAGATAAAGATTGTCTCTATCTCAGCAGCAGCTCCCCACAGCAATACACCATACGACATAATACTGTGGAAGTATGCGAAATAAACTAGCCGTGCAGTAGCTACATCTGTTAACTGTCTTATCTTACAAACTGCATATGCAGCAGAACTAAGTCTTCCGGCTAGATCATGTATATGTGGATCCCACTGTAAAGTTGAATCCATTTTGATTCCCAGAAAGACTGTCGCTTTGTCAATAGAGAGTTTATCTAGGCCAAGCTTAATGTTTGGTTCAACATAAGGAACATTTGGTAATGAAAACTTTAAACATTTGGTCTTTTTTGAATTTAACAGAAGATTATTAGCGGCGAACCATCCAGAGATCATAGATAACACATTATTTACATGAATGAGTTCACTATCTTTCCTATCTACTTTAAAAATCAGAGAGGTATCATCCGCGAATAAAACAATATCACAGAAATCTTTGACCATGCAAGGCAGATCATTAATATACGCTAGGAACAGAAAAGGTCCCAAAATTGATCCCTGCAGTACACCTATTTTTACAAAAGACCCGGAAGAAGTATTGCCATTTATTCCAACCATCTGTAGCCTGTCAGACAGATATGACTCTATTAGATTCAAAGCTTTTCCACGAACACCATAGTGTGAAAGCTTACGAATCAGAGTGCAGTGTTCTACACAGTCGAATGCCTTGGAAAGATCACAAAATACGCCAATAGCATCATGTGAACTCTCCCAGGCTTCAAGTATATGTGACATCAATTGAACACCTGCATCTGTTGTCGATCTGCTCTTAGTGAAACCAAACTGATTCTCATTCAATATATTATGCTCATTAAAATGAGATAAAAGTTGTCTGAGCATAATTTTTTCGAATACTTTACTCAGAACGGGTAAGATGGAAATAGGTCTATAATTGCAAGGGTCAGATGCAGCCCCCGACTTCAAAATTGGAGTGATTTTACTTAGTTTCATTAAATCGGGGAAACTTCCTCTATCAACACAAAGATTGAATATTGTTACTAAGTATGGTGCAATAATGCAAATAATAGACTCTGCCACTTTAACTGACATACCCCACAAGTCTTCAGTACTCTTTATGTTGAAACTTTTGAATGTCTTTATAATTTCAAAGTTTGTCGTGTATCTGAAAGAGAAGTCCGGTGTTTTGCAGGGAAAATTATGTTTTAATAGGGCTTCTGCTACATTGGGACAAGATTTCAATGATTTAGTGGCTTCTAGGGGTAAGTTAGAAAAAAAAATTTCAAATATATTCGCCACTTGTATTGGATCAGAGATTTGATGTTTATTAATAGTTAAGACATATGTTGAATCTCTAAGTTTATTCTTACCAGTCTCAGTATTTATAGTCTTCCAAATGGTTTTTATTTTATTTTTAGACTTGCTAATTTTGTCTCTAATAAAAAGAGATTTAGCACACAAGCAAACAGACTTAAAAATTTTTGAATAGTTCCTAACATAATCATGAAACTGCTTGCAAGATGTTAAATTTTTCCTGCGATACAGATCAAACAAATAATCTCTACTTTTTCGGATACCTCTAGTTGCCCAATCACCAAACTTCAATTTTCCATTTATTTGTTTCTTTATTTTTGGACAAACTTTTTGAAACTCAATATTTACTAAAGAAAATAAGTTATTGTAGATGTCATTCGGGTCACAGTGAGAAAAACTATTACTACGGTTACGTATACGGTTATTTATAGCTTCACTATGTAGTCAGTTTTAACCTAGAATGGTTTTCAAGGACAGCAGGTGGAACACACGGTTAGATGCTGGGCGATAGATTGATTTCTACCAGCTACCACTAGGTCACTTTTTTTTATAGCTTATAGGCTAGCCTTTGTCAACTAACTCACCTGATGGCAAGTGATGATTTGGCGAAGATGTTATTCAGGCTAGCCTAGAATTACTGGCTCTCAAGGACAGCTGCCGCAACACACCGTTAAGTGCTTGGCGACAAATTTTCTAGTTGAGGGTGGTAGCTAGCCAGGCGGACATTTGCTAAATACCCTACCAACGTGCTGTAACGACTGCCATCGTAAGACAACAACCGGGACCGATGGCTTAAGGTGCCCTCCGTGGCACGGAAGCGCTCAGTTGTAATGACACTAGCGGTCACCCATCCAACTCCTGACCGCGGCGGACGTTGTTTTACTTAGCTGATCGATTAAGAACGGTTAAGCTTTGCTACGAGCGCTTCAATTCAACTTAGTTAGTCAGACATTAGCAAAATGCATTACCGCCATAGAAAACGTTCTCAGTTTTATTTTTAATTTATTGATGTATTTCACTGCCGTTAAATTCGGTGTAGGTTAGAATAGAACACGGTAGTCTTCGGAATGGTTAGAATTCAATTTGTCGTCGAGCTTTCACAAATAGTACTGAATCACTTATTCAATATCAGTTACAAAGGGGTACAACCATTTTATCTCCTCCAATGGAAATTAGATTAAAACTGCGGACTGCCCTATTCAGAAAACTCGTCATTCCGTACGATTCTCCTTTTAAAACTTTCGGACCGATTTAGCTCGTTTAGCAATATTAACGTTTTATGTACATTCTTATACCTTGTTAATATATTATGAGGTCTTCTTTTGCTTTTTTTTTATTGCTGATAGACAAGCCTTTAACTTCTTTCCTATCTCACCTAGTCGAAGATTTTGTTCAGGGTAACCTAGAATTACTGGCACTCATAGGCAACTAGCGATACATATTGTTGCATGGCGACAGATTTCTACTTCATGGTAGCTAGCCTGGCGGACATTGTCAAAATGCTCCACTAACATGCTATAATGACTGGCATTTTAAGACAATAAAGCTCAATGGCTTAACGGGCCCTCCAAGCGAAGCTCGAAAGCCATCCAAGTCATATTGATACAAGTCTTAGAATTATATAAATGTGTCGGTATCATTATACTTTGTTATATTTCAAAGTCTCGCTTTTCATTACTTAAAATTGGAATTTATGCGTGCCTTATAAGAATCGTCTCGTAGGTATGTGGTTTTACAATATGTTCTTCTCCGGTAACGAACCCATGGTAACCCGTTTTACTAAGTTAAACTTAGTAAAACGGGTTACCATGGGTCCGTTGTTTATAAGGCACGGTTGGTGCCCGGGACGCCTGTTAAGCATACCCACACCGTCTGGTCTTACACGATCTGACACCACTGATATAGGGCTCGCTGTAACTAAACAAGCGCTAAAAAATTGCTTCAAAGGATTTCGTACATGACTGATGATCGAATGTAGGACCGTCTCGTGAGTTAGCGGTGACGTGATTGTTACAGCAACTTCATTCGCCCGACGGGTTGACTTAAACCACTATCCCACCTTTTGGTAGGAGTTGGCATGGTTGAAGATGCTGAATTCTGACAAGGTCTGACTGTCTCTGAACACCGGCTGTGAAAAAACTAAAGGCAAAAACGGAGACCTATTATACTTACCCATATTATCCGTCCGTCCGTCTGTCACCAGGCTGTATCTCCAAAACGGTGATAGCTAGACAGTTAAAATTTTCACACATGATGTATTTCTGTTGTAGCCATAACAACAAACACAAAAATTTGGCCAAGTGCGAATCGGATTCACCCACGTTAAAACAAAAAAAGGTAAAAATATGAAGTCTAATGTTGTATATGGTATGGTACGGAAACCTTCGTGTGCGAGTCCGAGTCGCACTTGGCCGATTTTTTACCATTTCAAATTATAGCCACTAATAATTTTATTGAATTTTCTTATTGCTACAGAGACTAGTATCCACGAATGTGCACGGGTCTTTTATGAGAACCAAAACAACTACATTGTGTCGTTTGAAGATAATAAACCACTTCAATAGGAACTACCTTGGTTAACATACAATTTGGAACGGTAGATATACAATGACATACTGATACAAGTCTTGGAAATATTTTAATGTTACCGGGCAAAACACACGCATGTCCTCAAGGCAGTAGTTACACGGCACGGTTTGTTTCCAAAACGCCATATAAGATTAACCACGAGAGGATTCCTACACGGTCCGACACCACAAATACATTGCCCAACGTGTCCGGACCGGCGCTGGCACCGCCATCGTGGGAATTGCTTCATAGATTTCCATACAAGACCAGTGACCGGAAATAAACCCGTCTCGTGAGCATACTGATAATTGTTATACTAATTATACAGGGCGTCCCACGGCGATGCCACATGGACGGAAAGTACCCTTAAATATCTATGAATTAGATATTTAAAGGTACTTAGAGAGAAGAATTAACTAATTAAATATCTATGAATGCAGTTAAAATTGTTTATCAAATTCAAATAATGTCTTCTTTTAGTTAAATGTTCCATCGACAATATTCAAGGTACTTTCCCTCCATGTGGCATAGCCGTGGGACAACCTGTACTCGCCCGACGGGCATCTCTGCTCTATTTAGCTACTAAGCTATCGCTCCTGTATGTTTGGCAGGTTAGGTTAGTAGAAGTCTCTGTGCGAGTGCGTTTGGGGAAGTAATGTCACCAGGCGTATTTCTGCCGCCAAGCAGTAATGTTCACATTAATGTGTTCCGATTTGAAGGGTATGGGTGCCGGTGAAATTACAGACACATAAGACTTAACAACTTCGTCTAAGGGCCATTTGTGACGAACAGCATCTGTTACAGGCAGACATTACAGCTTAAAAAGTGCGCCTCGTGCTTGTTCTTATTTAAATCTTAAACCGTCATTTTATGGATGCTAGTTAGCAAACAAACCCAACTGCAATGAAAATATTGACCTCTATACTTGTACACATATGGCATAATTTATTTACCTCTTGTTTGTTTGCATTACCAATTTGCAAGGTGTAATGATATTTTCAGCTATTGTCTTTCATTCTTGCTCTTCAAGTTTTCTGTGTATGGTCCCACTTTCAAGCTTCCTTTGGTACACGTAAATCCACATCTTGTCGAATGTAGTAACATATGTTCATAATATTATATGGTGGTTGGTAATAGCGAGATACAAGGGTCTTAAGCATTTGTTGCGCAGAAAAACTCTCTCAATATATACATAATCAATTTTAATAGATTTAATTAACAAAATTAAAAATGGAACTGATTCTGGAACCGTAAATTCATCTTTTATAAGCCAAAAAAGCAATAGTTTGTTTATATGAAATAAGTTCAGGCAATTTTTCTCTTATCAATTTGGCTAATCACGTAATTAATTATTTTTATATTATTGACAAACATTAACGAGTTAATATCGATTTTTACAAATGTTTTAGATCATTTATCATTATCATTCCTATTTTTTACGTTAAAAATGCCGGACAACTGCCAGTAAACAATAATCGAATCATAAATTGGCTTTGTAAACACAGATCTATAACCACATACTTTGATAAAATGGTCCTAAATTAAAGCTAGAATCATAATAAAATTATTTTTGTATAAACTACTCTCGATTTTTCACAATTAAAAAAGAACGGTATAAATTAAAACGTCAATAACTGCAAGTTTTATACATTTGTTAACAACCGTGTTTATATGGCATAAAAATGATGTCAACCGTTACGTAATACCGACGTAGGCAGCATGTCGATCCACCAGATCCACCTCACCCAATTTGAGATATCCTCAATTTATTTTTTTCGTCAATCTGAAACTTACTTCCGCTGCGCGCCCCGGAATCTTAAATGTGAACCAAAGGCATGCTGGATTCAACCAATCAAAGTTGGATCTGTATTTATCTATAATGTTTGGAAACTGCAGATTAAAGATCTAATCGAAAGAGTTTTTAAGTCTTTAACTAACTTTAAACTTGTAGTTCTTTGTCCATTTGACTAATTTGTGATCTGTATAAATAAAATTTCAAAAGTTCTAGCTGATACTTATAAACGCAAAGGAAAACCACTTGTCACTGGGAATATGAAATTCGGTAGAAGTTTAGCTTAGCTTGTGAGATGTAGGCATCTACATCTCACAAGCTAAGCTAGTGATAGTTTTTTTTAAAATCCAGCGCTAAATGGGTAAAATAGTAGTGGTAGTGGTATTGAGACTTATATGAAACTTTTTATTTTATGAGCTTATGGAATCAGACCTTGTTGTACAAACGCTTTCTTTAAAATTAGCATATAGGAATATCACAGATATTTCAAAATCAATTCCCATTAGGGGCTAGGTAGTTATAAAAAAAATTGTTTAAAAAACGATACACAAATTCTAAACCAAATCAACAAGAAGGAGCTGTAATAATTGAGAGCCAGTAATTCTAGGTTAGCCTGATCAACACCTTCGACCACATCATCACTTACCATCAGGTGAGATAGTGGTCAAAGGCTAACCTATCACGCATAAAAAAAAAAGAAGGTTTTACAGAATTAAAATAAGATACATACGTGCATGCATGTTAGCAGTCATTTATAGATGTATAATGTACCGACCTTCATGAAGTCGTATCGACGCCTTTGTTAGGCAAACAATGACCGCCCTTAAAATGACTAAAACCAGACGTCACATACGTCATTTTGATAACTGGGTGTACACTACACACTCAGTCATTAGCTGGCCAAAAAATCAATAATGTGGGTCAGTAAAATTTTAGGGGCATGGGAATGATATTATATATCCAATATCGCAGTGTGTTCTGGAAGGCTTGTGCTAGCTAGCCCTTATAAGCCCTAATAGACCTAAAATAGCTAGATTTAGAATCGAAATTACTATCTGTCTTTGAATAGCCGTTCCTTACCAATAACTTTAAGCCGGCAGTTATCGTCTATCAATAGATAATCACTTTTCAACGTATTCTTTAAATTTTTTCGAAGACGGCATTCCGAAAACAGAATACCGTGCTTTTCTAAAAACTTGATTAGCAAACATTATAAATTACTTACTCGTATCGAGCAACGTTCTAGTCGCCGTCGTGGCGAACAACCGTTTGCGTGTTTTAAGGATGGTCAGCGCCATCTATTGGGTAGGGCTTTAACTTTTTTAGTATCCGTTTACTTAGCATTTTGTGTCGGTTTAAAAATGTATTAATAAATTATTTTGCGAAAATTACGAAAGTCAGTATGGAAGAATACTGTTACAGACTTAAATAATAAGTATTTTAACTAAAGGCCAAACATAGAAGTTAGGTGTAGTTCCTTGACTGTTCTATGAACGTGCTCGAGTATCAGATGATACAACAGCAAGAAAAAAATATTTAAATAATTATCTAGTGCCTTATCCACACGAAGCTTAGTGACCACATTAATGAAGGACTTGACTCGACCGGCTTAAGAATTTAAAGACTGTCCCGTGTCCTATATAATATCGTAAGTAATAGATTTCATAGAAAGTGATTACGAAAAATAGTCTATTTGCGGAATGTATCTTCACAAATGAAGGGTATTCCTGCTTATCAGATACAGGCACACAGCGCAGTAACAGGTGACAAGGGGTAAACTAAAGGAAGATGGGCAGCAGCGCCTTTTGAGGATCTGCTATCTCAATTACCATTAAATGTGAAGATCAACGTACGAACATTATAATAAATAATCAAATAAAAAATAACGTGACATTGAAAAAAGAAATCAAATCTCAGTTGCATATATAACTTACTAAAGTGACTCACTAGTTATACTATATAGATTGAAATGTTTTTGTGCTTATAAATTCAGTGCAATATAAGACAATCATTGAAATCAACACATTACGATATTAATATTCTAGATATTTAAATTTAACATTAATTACTATGACACCATTTCATCAGTGTTACCATTCTAAATAATGTTTTCCAATTAACTTTAAAGCAAACTAGCGTATGTTTTATTAAGTACCTATACGTAACCCTTCTGAACAAACCGCTAGATTTTTTTATCTATTCATCAACTGCGCAAATTGCGAAGTTGTTTGAATAACGGATCACGATCAGAAAGTTCGGAATCTTGCGGGCTGCAAAATTTTTTGCGATTATTTAAATTGTATGTCTAAATAAAATTAACTTCCTTGAGAATACGAGTATAACATTCCGAAGTAAAAAGGAATCATTGAGATTTATAATGTCAAACAGTTGTCAATGATTATTTAGAAACTTTAGACACAACATATTATACAACCTTACCTTACCATTAGGTATATATTATTATGTCGGATGAAGATTTGGTTAGAAACAGAAAGTTAAATGAGCGCATCCGAAGCACTTGAATTACAATTTGGCAAAATAACTAATATCCCTGTTATTTAAAGCAGTCTTTATTTTGAATAAGTTTATTGCATAATTAGAGAACGAAACGGCAGTAGCACTAGCGAATTCACAAATTCATCAAAATCTACATCCATTCTCTATGACAGGTTGAATGCCTAAAGAACCGAATTTTGTAAATTAATAGCAATAAACTATTTTTTATTGAAATGGCTATAAGGACCATGGTATGATATTATAAGGAAGATGTATGCAACGAAAATACTTAAAATCCGTAGGACCGATTTGGATGAAATTTGGTATTGAAACAGTTTGAGACCCGGGGAAGGTAATAATAATATGATACTTTTTATACAACAGCGCAAAATTAGGTGAATGATTATGCACGATAACCAAACTACGCGCGGGCGGAGCTTTGACTGGAAAACATTTTTTAGGGTTCCGTACCCAAAGGGTAACAACGGGAACCCTATGTCATACATAATAGACTAGCTTTCCAGCCGCGGCTCCACACGCGCGTATTGCGGTTATCGCGCAAAACCATTAAACTCTTTTTGCGCAGTTGGATAAAAACTGTCCTGTGTCCTCCTATTCCCGGGTCTCAAACTATTTCCATGCCTTAAGTTTATTCGTTGCATACAAAAATACAAACTCTTCCTCTTTACAATATTAGTATAGATATAGATATGACTATAAATATATTACTAATGGGATTTCGACCAATTCTGACTTTAACAGCATTAATTTGTAGTTCTTAGACACGCGGCTGCCCTGATCTTTTATGGTCTTCGACAGGGGAAGTGTTGTTGTATCTACTGATATTACGATATACGAACATACGGCCGATACCAAGCTTTTGAAGTGTCTGGAATATGACCGACACGCGACGACTCAATACCTACTTTTACAAGCCGAATTTATTTATTTATTCAATTAGTACCGCACAAATACGAATTACACTAATGATATGAATTTATACATATGCAAACAAATTATCTTGCACGTCACTGTTAATGATCATAATTGGATCTCACTCATAAACGTCCTAATTGGGGGGCATATGATGCTACAAAAGTAAAGTATCTATATATAACAATTAGTATGGAAAATTACCAAAATTTAAAATATTAATCCGAAATGTCAAATACAATAAAAAAATACATGTCTACAAATTTAAAATAAATGTCAACTACTTATTATATCATTCACAGACTACACTAAGTACCTACACGAGAACAAAGTCAATTAAGTAATATAAACTAAATAAGTATTCGTTAAAAAATTAACGAATGCTGCTATCCTATTTTCTTTAACACCTCATTTCATATTGTTATTTGTTAATGAACATGAAATAATATATGAAATGGCGCGAAATCGAAAGAAAATTTTAAAGTAATAAAAGCGTTCCAAATTCTAAAGCTGAAAAGTTTTTATGTTACAGTATTTATAGCCAGACTAGTTATATAATATAATAGCCCATTTAGAAGCTTACTTGTGGCTTATTATTATCGGTGTATACTTTTTATTTCATATATAAATAAACTATTTTATTAAATAATAATTATTTATGCTACAGCAAAAAAATTAAATAACATTCAAGTTCTTACAATGCACCTACCAACGGATTCTGAATCGCGCTATCGTTACGTTTTAATTCGAGTATCTACCTATAGAATTCACAAAGGAATTATGTTTAATTTTCGAACTATAATTGAAATAATAACTTGGCGGCAATCGTACATATTCATATTTTTTAGATTTCGCGGGAAGAAAGTGGAGGAGAATAAAGAACCTCAGAATCATTCTATATTATGATAACGGGCTTCTACGGAACCCTACATTGTGCGTGGCTCGACACGCATTTGATCGTTTATTTACATTCCAAGTTTCTAAACATAAAACAACTAAAAGCTACTAGTCCAATATTCCAGGTACGAATAAAATTAAACAGTTCTTTACGCTTCTATCCTAAAACGAAACAATGCTCACCTCTTACACAAGACATTTAAATGTCTGAAATAATGCAAAATTTGTCTGAAATAATGTGGGTAGATAAATCTGGCGAGGTACCGCACCGACATCGCCGCGCACGCCAATATCGCACAAATCCACGGCGCACCCATGGTAATATTCATGCCCACGTTTTACCAGACAGATTTTGCTCATAACCATGTCCTATGTAACAGGAGACGAGGATTGTTCCATTAGAAAAGTCTAATACCTTATGCAAACAGGAGAATAAAAAAGATCGAGTTTTTTTAATGTTATTGTGACGGAAAAGCTCGAAGCCCACGCAATGATGTTAAGCTGGCAAACCTCTGCCTATAACAAATGCATTTCGTCACCAACACACCGTTAGTTGCTTGGCGACCGATTTTCTACTTGAGGTTTTTTACTTTTGGTTGCTAACCAGGCGGGCATTCGGCCTTCCACCAGCTGACGCCTGAAGCTCGCGGCGGGATTCGAACCATGGACCTGCTGCACGGCAGTCCATAGCCAATGCCACTGAGCTATCACTGCTTCAAAAGCTGAGTTTCTAAAGTGGCGCTTTTATACTAAACTAATGAGTTGGAATAGTAGCACGATTCAATAAATAAAAGAAAAGAAGGTTTGTTTCTTTCCAAAATTAACATTTTCGTTATTAAATATCCGACTAACAGAATTTATGGTATCTTTGTGGCTATTATTCTTTAGTATCAACAGTCCAAATTTGCGTGGCCGCGCTCCAGTAAGCAATGACGATTAAATTCGTGGTTACAAAGGGGCGGCTAATACCTACTATAGAACGCTAAACATTCTTACATTTGCTTCCCCATTTTTCAACTTTACTTTTCGTTGCAGAATAAAAATATTGCTTTTTTTATGTTATTTTGACGGAACAAGCCCGAGGCCCACCTTATGTTAAGCGTATTAACCTCTGCTTTTAACAGAAGCATTTCGTCGCAAGTCACGAATTGCACTACGCGTGTCACCTTGAGACATAGTTGTTAAGTCTCATGTGCCTGTAATTTCACTGACTCTCAAGGATTGCTGCCGGAACACACCGTCAGGTGCTTGGTGACAGATTTCCTACTTGAGGGTGGTCGCTAGCCAGGCATTCGCAAAATACCCTTCCACCATGCGGTGAAGCTCAAGCTCGCGGCGGGATTCAAACCATAGACCTGCTGCGCGGCAGTCCAGAGTTAATGCCACGAAGCTATCACTGCTTCAAAAAGTAACGTTTAAAAACGTACAAGAAACGGAAGAAAATACCTGAATGTCCAATATTACTGAGTAGCTCATTGTATTCAGTATATTGTAAGGTCGCGAGCCTCGCGCCACCGGAAGTGTTAAGGAAATGACAATTAGACTCGTCGTTCGAACGAAACGAACGTTCCTATAGAGGCTATATCGTTATACAGATTATTATTATTGATCAGAACCGAAAAGGAAGATGCGGCACGCTCTAATTTGATTACTTTCCTATCCTTATTTCTCGTATTTAGGGTGGGTTTGGTACAATATGTCAACTCTAACAAGATCAACGATGACGTCATCTCACTGTATTCATTTTTGAAACGCTCGTAGCGAAATTTGCGCTTAGCCGTCTTAACTGATCCACCACGGTCAAGACTTGGATAGGTGACCGCTAGTGACATAAGATACTACTGAGCACTTCCGTGCTTTGAAGGGCACGTTAAGCTGTCAATTGTCAATCATGTTTTCTTAGAAGAGCTGTAGTCGATATAGCATGATGGTAGGGCGTTTAGTAAATGCCCGTCTGGCTAGCAACCACCCTCAAGTAGAAAATCTGTCGCCAAGTACCTAATGGTGTGTTTCGGCAGCTGTACTCTAGAGCCAGTAAAATATGGATTTCCGCGAAGTAACGCCTCAATCTATTCATTAAATTTTTGAAGCAGTGATTGCCCAGTGGCATTGGCTATGGACTGCCGCGCAGCAGGTCCATGGTTCCAATCCCGCCGTGGGCTGGAGTTTCACCGCATGGTGGAAGGGCATTTTGCGGTTGCCCACCTGACTAGCTACCACCCTCAAGTAGAAAATCTGTCGCCAGGCACCTAACGGTATGCTCCGGCAGCTGTTCTCAAAAGCCTGCAATCCTAACATAGTCTGAATGATATGTTCGACAGCATCGTCACTTCCCAACAGTTGGGATATTGGTTGTAAGCTAGCATATTACCAATAGATGAAATTTTTTGTCTGTTTTAATGCAAACTTCACGTATGCACTTACGTGTATTATTATTATAATCAATAAACAGGGTTATTGGTAAAATGCTAACAACCTCTAAGGGTTGACTTCTGCTAGTCCTAAAAAACATTTTGAGAAGTTTTTTTATTGTTTAGAAAAAAAAGTTTTTTTTTCTTTGCTCGATATAAATAGTCAAAAATCTATTCAAATGGAGCACGGCGCCGTCCAGTGTTGCCGCGGCGGGCGCTCTTGACTACGTACGTACTTGATGGAGTAGGCTTTATAACTGAAAAAAATTATACAAAATATATTTAGCAAAACAAAAAAATATCATTTCAAAATGTTTGTTAGGACTAGCAGAAGTCAGCTCTTAGAGGTTGTTAGCATTTTACCAATAACCCTGTACAATAAGTGGCAAATGTTACAAACTGTACGAATCCTAACACAATAATACTTTTTTAACTAGTGACGCTCAAGATTAATTTAATACTACGTAAGTGTTTTGCACTTTGTCCATGATCTGATAATAGATCCTAAGTCGTACATAATAAGAGTCTGATCTAAGTATATTGTTTATTTTTAATATTGTTAAGTTTACAATAACGCCTGCTAGGCGTATTACATTACAAAATTACAAATTTACGAGAGAAAAAATTATAGTCTAGCGCGGGATTCGAATCCGCGTCTATCCATCCCTTTAGCCGGGGTATGCTCTAACCAATTGAGCTAACATGACACAATGACTCATAACTTTAATTCTTACTCTCGTTCTTCAACCATCGTATCGGGATGGAGCGACACCTATAGTTCGACTTGTGTGTTCGACTGTTATGTTTATTCAAATAAGTTTGGTATATTGCAGTCTTATTAATGAGGCAGTGCTGTAAGTCCGTATCACATGGTCTTTAGTTTGTAAACAGAATTCGACTCAAACGACATATGACGACAGTGTCCAACAACGAGGCAGACAGCCAGTAACATAATATAACAGACCTATTTGTTTGGCTTCAAGCTAAACCGAGCTTAAGAGGATAAAACCTTCTTGTATGTATCACTAATACTTACAAAATGTAGATAGAAGCGGTAGACCATAACTTTTCACTTGACATTTCCCTATTGCTTCCTTCACTTTCATTGTATTTTTATACACACCCGTTTGTCAAGGGTAATTAGGACCTAATCTATAGCTGAACCTCTGACATCTAGTCATAATAGTTTCTCCAGGGTCTTCTCCTTACAACTGGTCTGCTCACACATGTTGTTTGCCTACTAGTTTGTCAATCTCTTACGTCCAAACAATCTCAGTCTTTCAAAGTCAAAGTCAAACTGGTTTATTGCATTCATGAGTACCTACATAAGGTGACACAAACATTATAAGAGCATACATGAAACCCATTTGGGTATTGCAATATTACCATGAGCGACATGGTATCATTGACAGGTACATATTTGTAGATATATTTTTATTGAGCGTGTAACAGACATAAACCTACAAACTATATAAATCACTACAGCTACTATAACGAACGCATTAAGATAACCTTAAAACCATTGCCCACAGGAAGTCCGAGTAATCCAGCGTACTATCAGTTGGCAACCTGCCCAGCATGCTGGCAGCATTGCCCCGTTGGGTGTAATGGTTATGCGTTTAGCCAAATAATTGCGAGCATTTTTATCACCTTTGTACTCAAAATATTACATTCTCAAATGATTATATTTTAGACAATCACAGTCAAAAGGGTTAGAGTGAGCGTGGTGTCTGTTTAGTGACGCGTTAAACCATACGTATCTTGATCTTACTACTGATGTTATATTGATCACTAGTCAAATTTTAAAAGATTCTGAAAAAAAAAAATTTGTTCTCACTATTTCCAAATTATTATTTTAGGCATTTGTGAAATTTTTTAGGGCGTAAAAACACTAGAAGTAAAAACAAACAGTTGTGATTTTTTACGCCACAAACGAACCAAATCAAACCTTGGAGTACCAGGAGATAAGAAACATATGGAGGGCAAGTTTATTGTATGCAGTATAGCATAGCAAAGAGCTCTGATTAGTTTTAGAAAATAAGATGAGCTCCCAGCTCCTACAAACACAATGTCTTTACAACAAACGCCTCAAATTTGGAACAAATACCGAGATTAGCATAATTGCGCTGATTGACGCGTTCTGCTGAAGTAACCGTGGCGCGAGCCTCATACGCTTTAGAGATTTGTGACGTAGCTAAAGTGTCAACACTCGTAGCATTCCACAACAAGAGCCGCTCTAACTTCCACGGAACAAGAGCCGCTCTTACTTCCACGGAAATAGAGTAATACCGCCAGGTTATTTACCATCGTAACGCATCAGAGGTTCGAGAATAGCTGCAACTTCTGCGCTGTTAAAAACCCGGCGGAGAAAACTAAACAATGTACAAACGTTTGTAAGTTGATAAGCTGACTGATACTTCAGTTCAATTGTTGAACTACAAAAGTTGCTTTTAGTTGGTTACGTATTCGTCTTTTACAGTAAATATCTTACTTTCTATGTTTAAAGGCATGTAAAAATGAGATTACATAATATTGAATTTATAAAACCAAACTGAGAGGACTACCAAGGAGTAACTGGCAACTTGAAATAGGACCAAAGTTTTTCTTCGATAGTAGTAGGCCAGTAAATACATGATTGATTTGATTTGAAAGATTCCGTATCAACACGCATATATATTCTTTTTTAAACTAGCACTTCTTAATGTTGTTTTATATAAACTGTTCTATTTTCAAATTATGACAGTAAAGTATTTTAAAACAATCCAAAACATTAAACTGAAATGGATGCCAATGACAATCATAAAAAGAACATACTGAATATAAACTTAGCCAACCATGAGTATTCTCGAAGATCTTGGTAGACATAGACACAAGGGGGCTGAGTCATCCGCGTCCGTACGAGAGTACCCTAGAGCGAGTCCCTACACGTGGTCCCCGGGTGGTGCTAATCAGATGACATACTGATGGTAGTGACCACCCACTGGACAAAGCCACGCCGCCAAACTACCTAGTCGTGTTCCGGCGCGACTAGTAGCGGAGGGTAGCGGGATCCGAGGCACGGTGCGCCGCTGGCCGACCACAGGTAGTAGGGGACCCAATTGTGACTTAGCCACTCATGAAAGATTAATTACAAATTGAATTCATAATTTAGTTCAACTTAAAACAAGCTTCAAACAACCCACCCCTGCTCGCTCCCGGTGCAAAGGTGCCCATAGCACTTGCAGCGTTTCCGCGCTGAATGGCAATGACTATCCTCTGCACATTGGAGCGGATTCAACATAGTTTCTCTCTTAGTCTACGCCTTATCTCACAAAATAACTTTGTGGACTCAGTACCCCAAGAACCCGCATGGGTAGAGACCATCTCTACTGCAATGGACATAAATAGGTAAACTGGTTCCTTGTAAATTAATAAAAATTATAAGTATGTTTTTGCTATAACTAAAACAATAAATGCGAAACTCTATTTAGCTCATCAGAAGGATCATTAACATTTGGGAAGTGGTCCAAACTACCAATTATTTATATTATTAACGGCTGCGCCTACTTCGTCGAAAACAACGAATATCTAGGACGCAATGACAGATTTACTGTCGACGAACTCATAAAAAGGCTGATAAAAAAATTGCCATACAGCTTGTGAAATAAATGTTACATAAATAATTTTTGTTCATTCATATTTTTAAATACAGTGTTGAAGAATGACATGATACAATTTGAGTTATGTAGTTTTTAGGTTCATCTGTTTCTCTTGGGCTTGAACTTGACCAGAGAATATTAAACGCATTTTACATATAATATATATTAAGCGATGATGAAGTGGAAGATGTTGTTCAGGCTAACCTAGAATTACTGGCTCTCAAGGACAGCTGCCAGAGCCCACCCTTAGGTGCTTGGCGACAGATTTGCTAGTTGCATATATTTTTAGGATCCTTTTCCTGTACTCATCCCAAGCTGAATGGGGTCGCTATAACAATTTTTTTCAAATTAAATTAATTATTTAAGTAACATAGGAACTATTCAGTATCACTGGCGAAGTCAAATTTATAAATATTTAGATAAGTTATTGCTCTAAAGTAAAAAGTGACTTTTAATGGTTAGATGGGTAAGTAAACTCTATCGTTAAACGAGCTCGTGGGGTGCCTGGCTAGAATATCATCCCATCTCTGTTCCCGGGGGTGCCATGAGAGTCAACTATGGGTAAAACACAGGAAGGAGGGCAGCTGAGCTTTCAGGGGAATTTCGATCTTATTACTAAATATGATTGCAAGCACTACCGCGTGCTAAGCGAAAATCATATCAAACAAATAATTGGAGTACAAAATTGTATGCCCAAGGCGGGAAACGAGCCCGGGTCCTCGGATATCGCGTCGGATGCATAATACCATCTCAGCCACTTGGGACTTGGCATTTCTGCCGAAATGTTATGCTCCAATTGTATTACTTTAACCGACATAGAGGACGGTGCGCGGCCATCAACTTCGATCTTATACTGGCATCCTCAAGATGTTATGAAGCTTGGGGAATATGGAAAATCCTTCCATTCGTGAGGATGGCTGTTTTAGCAGTGGACAATTCAAAGATACAATACAGTAAGAAAGAAAACAAGGACTTCCGTTAACAAGCGAGGATGTTCAATCATGTAGAACAGCGTACAACGCGGCAATGTATGAATATATTTGCATTACGCTCCCATGCAATTTTCCCTTGGGGTGTCGGAATAGAATTTCACCATACCATTTCTTCCCGTGGGTGTCATAAGAGGCGACTAAGGGAAAAATACCGGCAGGTAGGTAGCAGCACCTTCTGAAAAACTATTATGATAAACTGCGATCTCCAAGCCACTTTCCAATTTTGGGGAATTTAGTAACAGTACATCTCTTAGTGGTAGTTCGTTCATTGAAGTACAATTTAAGAGAATATTGTAGCTATGTATGATTTTTTTTTATAATTTAATCGTTTTAACAATAGTGGCTATGTCTACGATTTCTGGAATCTCCACCACATAAGGTGTAAAATTCTAGTTATTTTCAAAATGTCAAATAATTACTTCATTGATAAACAAATAATCGTTCATAATGAAGTCTACAACGAACCGACATTCCAGCAAATTAAATTTCAAAATGTCAAATTCAATGAGTTTAATTAATGAAAGTCGATTATTTCGAGGTTCTCGCTCCAATTTAATTTTGCGAATAAATCCGATATCATTTGTCGAAAATATTATTGGATGCTACGGGTATAGACCGGGAGGCCACTGTCGGTAGCCCTACCTCATAAAGTAATAGCATAACACCTAGTGTGCATGTTCTATGTTTTTCTTTCTAATCAAGTACTAAGTACGTCATTATATTACAATCTAGCCAACAATACGGACCAATGAGTAATTTTAGCTTGACTTAAACTGCAAAGTTAAGAATGTGTCCATTAACACCTATCTTATTGTCTCTATTAAGGGGAAGACATTATGTGTTCTTTATATGTAGCACTCACTTCACTACTTATCACTGTCACTTAACTACACTAACTCAAAAGGTTTTGTCGTTTTTGGCCTTCTCACTATGTCTGTGTTATCAAGGAGCTGGATTGCCTCAACATTCACTTGGTGGTGAAGTCTATGTTTGTGAGCTTCTGCATGTTTTTTTATTATATCCACAAAGACATCCATTTTCAGGCCTCGATGGAGGTCGACAGTTCTAATGTACCATGGTAAATTGACTATAACTTTGAGTACTTTATTTTGGAATCGTTGGATTATCTAGATGTTGCTTTGTTTGGTACAACCCCATAGCTGAGCTATATAAGTCCATACTGGAATAAGGACTTGCTTGTAGAAGACAAATTTATTTTGTAACGAAGTTCTAACTCTTCGCGTTTCTTTTTCACATGAGCTTTCCAGCGAAGCTTTGCATCATGTGTTATTCCAAGGTACTTCGCAGTATTTTCGTATGGTATCGCGTGGCCATTAATGTATACTGGAAGGTTTGTCTATGATGACACAGTCATTGCAAGGGGACATAATGAAAGTGATGTATCAAAAAGTTGGTAGGCCTTGGCAAGGAAAGTAACTACTAAAGTAATAGACGTGCGTAGATTCGTGAAATTCTTCGTAAAGGAAGCCTCTCCATAGTCTTATTTAACAAAATGCGTGTTTATGCACCACTGAACCAAACTTCATGTTGAACACTCGGGAATCAA
This sequence comes from Plagodis dolabraria, assembly GCA_963854805.1. Lineage (NCBI taxonomy): Eukaryota > Metazoa > Arthropoda > Insecta > Lepidoptera > Geometridae > Plagodis > Plagodis dolabraria. Next base: position 6,101,537 of record OY978440.1, read on the forward strand.
GCTAAAATACAGATTGAGATAATTGTTTAGATATAGATTATTTAATATATGACATTTTTAATATAAATTTTTGTATAATTATGAAATGTTTTATGAATATTTTGATTTTAGTTTCAAATTTAATTATGTTTAGTTTGTTACATAGTAACACTACACGGGAATCGCCTTTCAAGCAAATACCGCACGACGACACCAAATGCCAACGTAGCGTTTATCGGACATCGAATTCCTCTCTTTTGCAACTAGCATCGGGCAATTGTAATTTTTATAATTAAATTAAATTTAAATAAATTTTGAATTTTTTTGCATCCTCTGGCTGTGGCCTTCGTATTTAGGTTATAATCTTATTGTGGTTTATTTATGACTTAACTGAAGTAAAACTGAACGAAAAACACTGATATAAATCGTTTGATTTATATAACTATTTTTATTAGTTATTTATTTATGTATTTTCATAACTTTCATTTAACTATTGTTCAACATTTTGATATTTATTTTGAGTATATGGACGTCTGTAGTGATATGAAATATATAGATGATTATAGATATTTTTTCTGAGTGACATATATATGGAATTCGGCAGCGTTGTCTGGAAGAGATCGAATTAGGCAACCCATTGTTTAAATTAATGACATTTGGTCTTTAGATGTAAGTTTTTTTTTAATTAGGCTTGGTGTGACAATAAAGAGTTTACCTATCTATCAAATTTATCTGGATTATATAATTTTTATTAATATGTTTATTGCCAAAACACATCTGCCTACCTTTATGGGGTGTAACATAGAACATTTGTGTAACACAACCCAAAAAACGAACTGTTATGTTTACGGGGTTCATGCATGTATGTTTGTGACTACATATCCGATTTTAATGTTAGAGATATCATTAGATTCGACTTGATAGCGCAAGGGACACTAGATATTAAAGAATATAAAAAAAAAACAAATTGGTGGCTTTTATACACCATTATTATTAAGTTTTTTTTTTCAAGCCCTGGTTTTTTTGAAACCCAGGGTTGCAGTATGAAACGCATTAAAATTATATGACTGGCTTTGTTCTAATTTCAATGGAACGATAAAACCTTTAACGAAATTAAATAATTTGCGGTCGGATTTTTTACTTATTTGTTCAATAAAATAAATTATAGAGATATATTTGGTAGCAGTGATGGCCCAGGGGCATTGGCTATGGACTGCCGCGCAGCAGGTTCATAGTTCGATTCCCGCCGCGGGCTTGAGCTTCACCGCATTGTGGAAGGGCATTTTGCGAATGCCGGCCTGGCTAGCGACCACCCTCGAGTAGAAAATCTGTCGCCAAGCAATTAACGTGTGTTCCGCAGCAGTGCTTGAGAGCCAGTGACATTACAGACAATTAATGGGACTTGACTACAATGTGTCCTGGTGACGGGCGCAGTGCAATTCGTGACTTGTGACGAAATGCATCAGTTATAGGCAGAGGTTAGTCCTCCTAACATCAGGTGGGCTTCGAAGTTGTTCCGTCACAATAAAAAAAGCTTATGTTTAGTAAAAAAACCAGCCATAACCTGTGGATATGAGTAATCGAGTATAGATACGCGGCAACTGTGAAATTCAAAAGCTGGCGAGTTTGAAACCTTATAATGGCTATTGTCCGCTGAAAACAAAACAAAACTCGTTTGTTTTGATTTTGTAAATAAATATTGATATATTTACGTTGTTAAACCGTGGTGACACGGGAAATTATTCTACATTTCAAGTACATCGAATATAAGGATATAAGGTAATTTGAAAATACTCACGATAATACAAACTATATGTGTTAAGCAATGATGGCCGAGCGGCTGCAGCTATGCACTGCAGTACCGTGGGTCCATCGTAAGACAACAACCAGGGCCGACGGTTAAACGTGCCCTCCAAAGCACGGAAGTGCTCAGTAGTAATATAACTTGCAGTCACTCATCCAATTCACAACCGCGTTGCTAGCTAACTTAGCAATTATCACTACAAGCGCTTCAAAATGTCAGAAACATCGAAGTACAAAAATGCAACGGGAAGAAATATGCAAAGCGGAACCACGGAGAATTCAACCAATATTGTTTGGTCTTTTTATTTTGCGTTCACTCTGTTTTATTTCAATATCGACATTCTTTTCGATATTTCCAATATTTCCAACTCCCAAGCTTCGAAATAAACTGTTAAAAAAGTATCAGCAATCCGTATTGACTGAACCTTGCGAAGTGAATGTAGTTTCGGAATATCATAAATGGCGAAAGGGTGAGCATTCTTATTCCATTTACTTTGCTGCGAAAAAGAATATAAGCAACCGGAATCGTGTAAAGTGTAACGAACTGATTTTATACCGGCGCTATGCCTTTACTTACAAAATACTACGAGCTACTACAATGAAGCAATAAGACAATCAAAAGTCATTGCAGACTCATAGGCGGTCCAAATGCTCCAGCCCATTACCAGTTCGCAGCGTGTCCAGCATGCTGTTCCAATTTCACTTTTTATTCGTTGAGCCAAATACTTAGGTATCAGCTTTTTGATCACGCGTTACACTGGCCAAGAGCTCTGATAAGGTTTTTAAAATAAATAAGCTTCTGGTCAACGAATCCAATGTCTCTACACCAAAGTTGTCTTTGCTTTAAAGTTAGAGTGGTCGTGGCACTTTCCATGCAAACGTGGTTTTATCATATTTTAAATACTAAGTGTTCAAAGTCGGTGAAACTTTGCATGTATGTCCTTGAACCTAATATCTACGATTGCCAAATTTCCATAAAATTAAGTATTTATGTTCGGAACCACAACTTGCGGTGGCGCCATCTACTTGTTATGATCTGTCACTTGACGCTCAACTCTTTGGAGCGAAACTTATTTATCTGCGGTTCCGTGTGTGAAAATGACTATTGGTAGAATTATGTACGTTCACTTTTACCTTTTTTTATTTTTTGTTTTTTAATCTGATTTGGATTGTTTAAAATAACTTGATTTGAAGTAGTGTAGCCGGTGCTGCCTTATAATAGGGATCTGTTGAATTGAAGTGTTGTGTATAAACGTTGAGGATTGTTTGTTTTGCCGCGGTCACTGTCGAGGGCAGTGACCTTTGAAGAACCTTGCGGAGAAATTGAACTCTTCACCATCTCTTCACCCCCGACGCGTGAGTACTAAATTAATGCAATTTGGCCAAATAGTATTATCAAGTAAGCGTCACTCTCACCCTCAAGCATTAAAAGGACAGAACTCATGTAAGTTGTATTTCTCTGTTTTATTTTTAGCTCCGCGTATACCGGACCAGTTTATATTCACCAACAGATTGTCTAGGTAGTAGAACTTCACTGAGTTTGAACACTTGGTATTTAAAATATGACCAAATTACGTTTGTCTGGAAAGCGCTTCGTGAACTCTTAAGCTTCTGTCCAATCTGGGTTCGAAGAATTCCATGTGGTTAACGTATTATAGGTAATGCGGCGGTAAATACTTACACATCTGATATCCTCCAGTTATTTTACGGATGTCTTTGTAGTAGTTCGAGACCAGCACCCAGACAATGTTGTCCTCAAATATTGAATCAAGCTGAATGTTTTCAGCGTATTTGAATAGCTCTTGAACGTAGACGATGTACGGCTACAAAATGCAAAATTGCAACAGCAACTAAGCTTTTCTGCAATCCGGAGGTGGCACGTCTGCTCGTGAGATGCACTTACAAATATATCAAAAGAGCTTACACATTTTCATTGGAAACTCTTACACAGTTTTGTGTAAGTGCATTCGTTTGGAAGGAAAAGTATTATTGTTTTAACGTTCAATATTAAAATGTTCTAGGAAGTGAATGAAATATATTTTGTTAATAGTTTATTTCTCAGCAGCTAATAAAAGGCTAATCTACTCTTCTCTTCTACTCTTTTTACAACATCACATAAACCGGACCGTCCATCGTTGAACAAGGTCTACCCCATTGGAGGATTTGCCATGATTCCGACGCTTGGCAGGCGTCTTGGGAATCGGAGTAAAAGTTGTCAGTTTTTGAGAAGGCGCTGCTTTCACATTCTTATAGTTACCTCTTACGATACCCACGGAGTGACAGTTTTACTTGTTTTTTTTTTACACGTGCCCAAAAATCTGGTAAGCCGTGGCCTACTTATTTATATATGTACATCACTTAAATTACATAAACAACAGATTACTTCAAATTGGCAAAAAAACATCTCGTAATAATTTATATTACAAATTGATTACTAATCTAAACAGATTTGGCATCGTGGTACTTTGCGAATGCCCACAAAGTGTAAAATCTGTCACCAAGCACCTAACTGTGTGTTCCGGCAGCTGTCCCTGAGCGCCATTATTCAATCTAGGTTGAGCCTGTTACCATTTTCGATCATAGAGTTGTTTTCGAAGACGATAGCTTATCAGCAATGACAAAAACAAGGTGTTTATGGAAATTGCTGGTAGAAGGAGATAACGGGTCTAATGTTTAACATCTTCGACCACATCATCGTTTAACATCAGTAAGGTAATGGTCAAAGGTTAGCTTATCAGCTATAAAAAATAAAATCTTTGAATTCAGTAGTCTTTCTAGATATGATACTTAGACCACATCAGCAACTGTGCATTTGCAGTTGTTATTGAGACCAAATTCTATGGCCGTTAGCTCTTTCACGCGAGCCACTGCATTGCAGTAACGGCGAAGATAAGCAATTTATAGAAAAATTAAGTAGGTGGTTTTATGGAAAAGTCTGAAACCATATCCAGCAGAAGGCAACAGGCTCATCTCCTTCTACGTGAGACTAAAACACGCCAGGTGTAACTTGGATGTTGAGACACTTGCATTTTGGGCGTGAAGATATAGTATTCCTGTTTGATATAGTACTTCTGTGGAAGTATCACTGATTTATTATCACAAAAAGACAGTACGCATTGCTTGCGGCTTTGGGAAGTATGTGACCTTCCAGATTCAAAAGGAACAGCGTGATAAAAAATGTGACTTTTTATACAGAGTTGGAAGGAACTACGGGATAAAAAGCGATTTGTAGTGAAGAAGTAAAATATATAGACGTTAGCCGAGAAACATATAATAAGATGGTTTCAATATGTAGCATGGATGACTGAAAGGAGTTGGATAAAGCAACCATACAAGACAGGTGTGAATGGGACAACTGGAAACGGAAGACCATAGCGAATGAATTCCGACCAGTCGAAGCGCTCGTAGCCAAGTTTGCTTAGCCATTCTGAATCGATCAGCAAAGTTAAGCAACGTCCGCCGCGGTCATGACTTGGATGGGTGACCGCTGGTGATATTACTACTGAGCGCTTCCGTGCTTCGGAGGGCACGTTAAGCCGTCGGTCCCGGTTGTTGTCTTAGGATAGCAGTCGTTACAGCATGGTTGTAGGGCACTTTGCAAATGCCCGCCTGGCTAGCCAAAGTCAAAGTCAAAATCGTTTATTCAATTTAGGCGTCTACGACGCTCTTATGAAGGTCAATTACAAACTTTAATATTGAAATATACTACAATGTACTGCCACGTTCAGCAAACAAAGATTATAGAGCCACTGCGAGAAGAACGGGCAAGAAACTCGGGGCCATTATTTTAAACGTTTTTTAACAATGTGTTAAGTACATACTATATAGAAAAATTATTACAATACTTAATTTACATTACGTAGGTGTTAGGCGCTAGCTTGGCAGAGGCGAACCAGTCCAAGCATTTTTGTCGTTTATTTAACTACCACCCTCAAGTTGAAAATCTGTCGCCAAGCACCTAACGGTGTGTTCCGGCATCTGTCCTTGAGTGCCAGTAACTCTAGTTTAGTCTTAACAACATCCTCGACCACATCATCACTTACCATCAGGTGAGATAGTGGTCAAAGGCTAACCTATCAGTCATAAAAAAAAAAAGTTGCCTGATTGACTAAATAAACTGGTAATATGAGGTTATTTTGCTTTAAAAATGAACCCTATTATTGAGTTCAAATGTCAATATGCTTACAAATGTTTATATTAGACAATAAAGCTCCCTGATTCAAGACGATCTCAAAAAAGGCCATGACCACTCTTAACGGATAGAAACGAATGAAGCATGTAATGAGACTAAGGAAAGCAAGGGAATATGTGTAAATTCATGTTCTCTGCCTACCGTTCCGCGAAACTGACATGATGTTATGTATGTAAATAGGTTCCTTTTCGGAAGTTGACTTGTTGAGTTGTCTGGTATAACACAGTTATTAAGAAAATTTTGAGACATCAAGTAACAGATTGCAAATGTATAATTTCGCAAGCTAGCATATTTTTTAGGAAAAATGTTAAACAAACTTAATTCTAGCCCATAAGATATAAGGAAATTTAATTATACAGGCATCAATCATTTTTTTATTACAGGATTTTTGATCAAACGATACCTATGAACTTTTTATCTGGTGCTATGATGAGACCGACAATTCGCCCGCCTTCTGAAAAGCGTCACGTCACGTAGGCTAAAGTCTGTGATGATCTCCGATTGATATTTTCTTAAACATATCATTGCCTCCCCCATAGAACGCCACAAAGAACGGCTACTAGCCGCTTGTAGCCATTGGCTTCCCGCAATTTTTACGATGTCGTCAGTCCACATAATGGGGAGCCTAGGCTACCAACTCTACGTCTTCCAGTGTAATGTGGTAACCACTCAAGAACCTCGACGAGTGACTCTGAGCTTGTCCATAAGGGCCACAGTTAAGGACCACGTCTCAGTGTCATTTGTTATTACGGCAACACACACTGGTTGAAGACTTTGGTCTTCAGACTCTTCGGGATATATAAATACTAGCTTTCCGGGCGCGGCTCCGCCCGCGCGCATGTCGGTTATCGCTCAAAAACTTTAACCTCTTTTTGCTCAGTTGGATAAAAACTATCCTTTGTATTTTCCCGGGTCTCAAACTATATCCATACCAAATTTCTTTTAAATCGGTCCAGTAATTTTGGTGTGAAAGCGTAACAGACAGACAGACAGACTGACAGAGTTACTTTCGCATTTATAATATTAGTACTGATATTGTGCGATTACAAGAGTCCGACTGGTACATGATATATATAAAATACAAATTCAAATATACAACCTCTTATTTAAACAAAAACGAAGTGAATTTCAACAATCACTAGCGAGTTTTCTACCCTTGCAACATATACCCTCAGTTCCATAGCCGCCTTTGTTAAGCCAATCTACTTGAGAATGCTTTTGTTTGTTACTGTTTTCTAATACACAATTCTTTTCTACCTTAACAATTACTGCATTTCTTGGGATTCATCAAGCGTTTGATAATCAAAACACGCACGATCTCTCAACATAAATTTTTTTGGTTTATTGAATTGGCGCTTAGAATTGATCACAGATTCACAGCTTCCACATCATCAGTTACCATCAGGTGGGATAGTGGTCGAACGCTAACCTGCCAGCTATAAATATTAAAAAATATTTTATAACTTTCATTCGACAAGCATGCTTAGTGAACGTCACAACAAGAAAGCGGCAAGGAAAAAGTGTTGTTTTAAGCTCATAAGCTAGCGGAGTTAAATTCCACGTTCAACAAACCGGACTATTCTTAGCCATATTGGCACTCCACTGCGCTACGTTGTTTAGCTGAGAACGTTATTTTCCAGTGAATTGTAGGATAAAAATGTACAGCATGAATGAAAGCCTCTTCGATAATGCAATTCCTATGTTTATATAATTATACTAACTAGAAAAAATTATACATAAGTATTTGGTAACTTTTATACCCGTATTTTAGCTACGTAAGGGCTGAATGGTGGAGGCCTTTGTTAAATGGTAACGGAAGATTTTTTTATACTGAACTGTGTAGCACTTGACCACTGTCTCACCTGATGTTAAGTGATGATGCGGTCGATGATGGAGCGCACTTACCCAGAAGGTATCTTACCCTCGCATTTTGAAGACTCCCATATTGTACTTAACCGGAAACACAGACTCAGGCAGGGTTTTCCATTCCCTAGCGGTTCGCATGATGAACGAAGACGCAAATCGCTTTGTTCGGGTAAATTGAATATCCACCATATAGCGGTGGCGCTTCGGAGTATCCCTGGACGTCCGATAATAGAACGGAGATGGCAGAATCAAATCATGTAGTTCTGTGGCACACTCCCCGAAATGTATCCGATAAAAAACCGTTAAACTAGCAACTATGCGGCGAAGCTCGAGAGTTTGGAGTCGCTTGCTTACAAGTTGGTCGTCGTTAATGAGTCTCTTGGCCGTCCTCTAAATAGCTTACAGTGTCTCCAGCTGGTATTTGGCAGAACCATCCCAAAGGTGAGAGAACAGTACTCCATACACGTCCGGACTTACACTTAAGCTAAAACGCCATGCTTTTTTGAGGGTAGCGGGGTTTTAGGCTCAATATAGGAGCCGAAATTGAGAGTCGATATTAATACATACAATATATATAATATATAGACGTTAATGTGATGTGATACTCGTGTATTGTTTATTTTTTCTCCCGGTAGCTTTTGAATTAATTTTAATACAATACGATTTGTGTCATCTGCCACGCGGGTTCCGTGATATTGAGTTGACATAGTCTTAACAAACGTTTCTCTCCGTAGTAACTCTATTCATTCTGGCCAAATCATTTTTAACCAAAGAATTTCACACCGTAAGAACTTGCCAAATATACCAACTTACTTATTCACAACACACTACAAACTAAACACAACACTACAGCTACTGCAATGAAAGCATTTAGGCAACCTAAAAGTCATTGCATGCCTAAAAGCAGTCCATATGCTCTAGCACTCTATACCAATTGCAGCGTGCCCAACATGCTCAGACAGGCCCGGTTGGATTGAAACGCTTGTGTTTGAAGCCATATAAGCCAGCACTTTGATCACGCGTCTGGTAAGTTTTGGAAAATAAATAAAATTTCGGGTCCCAGGGACCCAATGACAAAAAAATCGGCTCAAATATATTACCGAGATTAGCATATTTGCTCCACTTGACTCGATTACTTCTGAACTTTGGTGACTAATCAATCATTGTTCAGTATATCTTTTAAATAAGAATTTTCAAATTTGCTTTAAAACCTATATGGATTAAGCATTCTGAAAAGAACATCTAGAATAGACGGAAGCAAACTTGTTTAAAAGTACCGAGTAATTTTGTTAGATCTCTACGGGGCCGTGGGACCTTGAAGTGGCAACGGTCGGACGAAGCTAGCACTGTTCAGGTTACTGGAAGATCATAAAATATATGTCTCAAGGTGACGGGTGTAGTGCAATTCGTGACTTGTGACGAAATGTATCTGTTATAGGCAGATGTTGCTCCGCTTAACATCAGGTGGGCCTCGAGCTTATTCAGTCATAATAACATAAAAAAACTATCCCTTGTAGGAGTTTTCAAAGTTTACGTAACTGTAAAAAGCACTATGAAAGTCAACCTTAGTACATTATTTGGCAAGCGATTGACAGAACAATTAAAATACATGGGTATTCTTGTATAATACAGCTATCTCTTTATGACTGGTGAGTAGCTTTCACTCGTTAACGAGCCCGCCTGCTCGCAGATTGAAAAGATAAATTCTTGCCTGAAAACTTGGGCACCCCATTGTAACTCCTTAATACTCAAATTTTATGAAATTCAACAGAGGGTACCTATGATTTATTTTATTGTTATTGAAATACATATATGATTACTTTTTTTGTAATGAATGAAAGAGCGGCATAGTATGCAATAATAATAACTCCTACTATTGATAAGCACAGTACATACAAAATTAAAATATATAAATTCATTATAATATTATCCTGATTTATTGATCTGTTTTCTTATGAGCATCATGTTTTCTGTCATTAACAAAAGATCAGGGACATTGTTTAAAAATCGGCTAAGTGTGATTTAAACTCGTGCACGAAGGGTTCCGTGCTATTAGATACATCTAATGGTACGGAACCCTTGTAACAATAGACTTCATATTTTAACCTTTTTATGTTTTCACGTGCGCGAGTCAAACTTTTTGTATTTTTTTTTATTGCTGATAGGTAAGCCTTTGACCACAATCTCACGTGATGGTAAGTGATGATGTGGTCGAAGGTGTTAAGAGGCTTAACCTAGAATGACTGGCTATCAAGGACAGCTGCCGGAACACACCGTTGGGTGCTTGGCGACAGATTTTCAATTTGAAAGTGGTCGCTAGCCAGGCGGACATTAACAAAAATGCCCTTCCACCATGCGGTGAAGCTCAAGCCCGCGGCGGGATTCGAAACATGGACCTGCTGCGCGGCAGTCCATAGCCAAAGCCACTGAGCCATCACTGCTGTATTTTGTGTTATAGCGGCAACAAAAATACATCATCTGTGTAAATTTCAACTGTCTAGCTGTAACGGTTCTTGAGATACAGCCTGGTAACGGACGGACGGACAGCAAGTCTCAGTAATAGGGTCCCGTTTTTACACTTTGGGTACGGAACCCTAAAAATGGGAAGCAACGCTTTCATTATATATATTTAAAACCCACATACAACCACATATGAAAACTATTACTACTACAAACACAGTATTAATAAACGTAAATCTAAAAATCAAAAGAAAGAACTTCAAAACAGAAATTAAATATAACGTTACCAGGATGGTATGACTATAGGTATATCTATAGCTAGGTACTTGTATTTAGGTCAAAAGTCAACATCGATTGAACCCCCAAATGTAGCGTTCACAAATAAAACATTAGTTATCAAGGACAGACTAAATATTAAATAAGGTACTCCTTTCTATCGAGACGGACATTAAATAAATATGATAAAAATAAAAACTGTTTATAAATATCTATACTGGAGCACAGACGCGCTTTGTATAAATATAAATATTATAATCGCGTCACACTTACGATTATAAGTTTGTTTGGGTGCCAAAGAATCAAATTAGAAGTGACAAATCATAAGCGAACAAGGTTGGGATAAAAATGTTGAACTGCGAAGAATTATTATTGTTGCCCAAAGTAGTTTTTATGCCTGATAGGTTATCCTTTGACCACTATCATACCTGATGGTATGTGATGATGTGGTCGAAGATGTTATTCAGGCTTACCTAGAATTCCTGGATCTCAAGGACAGCTGAAGGAACACACCGTTACGTGCTTGGCGACAGATTTTCTACTTGAGGGTGGTGGTAGGTGGTGAGGCGGGAATTTGCAAAATTCTGTAACGACTGCCATCCTAAGACAACAACCGGGACCGACGGCTTAACGTGCCCTCCATAGCACGGAAGCGCTCTGTAGTATGTCACTATCGGTCACCCATCCAACTCAGGACCGCGGCTAGTAACCAAGTATTTTTCTTAGAACTAGAAACAGTACAAATATAATAGATTAAAAAACAAATCAATATTCACAATAGAACTACCGTTCCACTAGCTTGTATTGATAACATTTGGACCAGAATGAATATCTTTTCAACTGTAACTAAGCTGATACCGTTAAACAGGTATCTTGGCTTAACGAACTACTCACAGTACAAATCGTAATAATCTTAACAAAAAAAAAGGTAATTTAAATACCTTCAAATAAAAGATCAGATGTTTGTCAAACTTACTATAACACTCACTGCTTGCTTTAGAATTATGCAAGGAAAACCCTCCCATAGCTCAGTGCGGAACCTGGGTAGAATATCATCATCCCGTCGCTACTCATGGGTGTCGTGATAGACCTAAGAGTAAAATAGCGGAAGGTGGGCAGCAGCGCTTTTTAAGGAAATTCTATCTTAACATGCAATCCCTTACTTGTTCTGACTACTTGTGTGACTTTCTTCCAAAGTATATGTGGGCTCTGCTATTGGATGTATAGTGTTCTTACTGGACATTAACCAAGAACATGCAATAACAAAATATTTTGTTTTCAGGTAAGTTGTTCAACGTTTCTACTCTTATGCTGTACATACATTGGTAAGTGTTAAATTAAGCGAGCTGAATAATCTAGTAAATGTCTGTGGACGTAACGTTTATTGTATATATTATATATAACTTGCGTAGATAGAAAGCACATAACAAAATTGCATTGTTTTGGTTTTTGGTGACGACACTTCTCTTGTTTGTACACCATTCGGATCCGAATTCCATACCACTAATATTAAGACATTTGACCATTGATAAGATATTAGTACTTCATTTTCCCTCTTTGGGTTAGTCTATCACGAATTTGTTTTATTAGGAATCAGGTCCACAGTTATACTACACATTAACACGTTGCCTGAGTCTGCCTCTGCCAAACGTGGAAAGCAGCGTCTGACCAAAATTGGAAGACGGCGGACAAGAAGCTTTAAAATTGTTAAATAATTACTCACCCACCTAAAGCACCTAATTCTACTGTCACAAGTTAAGAAAGACTGAGCAACTTTAAATTAAGCTGAATGGAGAATTAGGTGGGCTTTTGTTAGGAAAGTTCCGAAGTAAAAGTCAAATGAAGTACTGAGGAAAACAAGCTCGTTTATCAAGATGGTGGTCAGGATGTACCTACAAGTTTAAAACAAATTGTGATGACTTCTGAGATTATCGTTCAGAGTTGAGAGGTGAGGAGAAAGTAAAAACTCAGCATACAACTCAGTCAGCGTCATAGTTTCAGTGAGAACAATCACAATACATTTTATATTGCCATAGCTAAATATGGTAAAAGTCTAAAAACTTCAAAAGACGTGGACAACCACATCTGCAATTATCACATAAGCAGCAGATTAAGTACTCATTCTCTACTAAAGTCACTTTTAGTGTTCAGACTATGGTTTATTGAGTATCTCCAAGGCCACACATTCTTTCAGCCGCACATATAAAAATGCTAAATGGTTTATGGATAACAAGCTAAACTAAAAGCTGGAAAGCTTTTACTTGCGTTACTTTGTATGGAATTTAATGGACTGCTATCGTTTGAAAATTTAAGAACGAAATTTTTAAAATATGACAGCTTTTATCGCCGGTATTGTTACATAAAGTATCACCTGTAAGGTTTCTCTGCAAAGAGCATATCAGCATATGCTGGTGTCATCATTTTGTTGAACTGATTTGAAGTGCCAAATAAATGCCATAACAACGTCTACGCATCACATTACCCAATCTCTGAAGTTTGAGTTATATTACCAGTTGTTAGGTATCATCAACCAAGCAATATTTTTCTTTTGTATTCCTCCGAAATAGTGACAAATAGAGACCGATACTATGACTCGACATTTTTCCACCGGAAATCGAAAAGAGCAGGCAACGCCATTCCAAAAGCTGGTCATTTCAAAATACACCGTGACATCGTTTAACTTAAGCAGTTTAGTGAACTCTAGATATGAACTACATTTAACAGTTTATTATAATTATATATCTATGTATAATACAGTTATTTTTTATTACTACTGATTAAATTGACTGATTATTTTTTTTTATCAAAAATGGAACCGACTTCAACACCCAAAACTGTTGAAGTCGGTACCATGATGGTTCAAAAGTACCTATTATCACAATATTGTGCGCATGGTACCAACTTCGACAAGATATTTCACACTTTTGTGGGTTGAAGTCGGTTCCATTTTTTGTTAAAAATTTTTTTTCAATCTTTTTTTGATGAAATTTAAAATGGGACCTAACGACAAGCATCAGCTTTCAAACAAAAAAAGAATTTTCAAAATCGGTTCACCCAGTCAAGAGATCTGAGGTAACAAACATAAAAAAAACAGACGAATTGAGAACCTCCTCCTTTTTTGGAAGTCGGTTAAAAAGTTAATGAAGATATATTGTTTTTAAGTAACTTGTTTAACCGATACACTACAATTTAATACAAGGTAAATTATTTACATTATTTTTCTGTTGGCTAATTTTATCGTATTGTGTTCTTTTACGAGCTGAATCTAGTCTAGGTGTAGGGTCTCCACCAAGCAACATTTGGCAACTTTTGTCAACAACAAGAGAAGAAAACATGGATTGTGTTGTCGACTAAGGCCGCAACCTTGTATGAACCATGAACTCTCTGTGCGGCAATGTATACCTTCTGTCACTTAGGCAGCCAGTGCTTGACACGGAGACAAGATAACAAAAATATATTTAAGTGAAGATACCTCACAGTCAGATAGGTCATATTCCAAACTCTTTAAGCATCAAGCTGTATAAAATAATGGTTCTCTATCTAATGTGTAAATAAGATATAATGAGCTATATAATGAGCTAAATAAGATATAACGAAATTAAGGTGACTTGGCTGAAAAGTATCGATGTCGAAACTATTGAGGATATGTTATCACACTTTTATTATTAATGTAATGCCTGTTTATTTATAAACTATTCGAACAATACTTTCACTCCAAATTACACATTCACTTCACTTCAATCTACACTCAATGAACACATATCATTTCCGATTTTTAATGATATAATTTTTCATGTAAATACTTCTTAATTTTGCTCTTAACTAACCTACTTAATATGATTAAATGTTTATTGTTAAGAAGTCCAAAATGGGAGAAACCACTGGTTCCTGAAACATAGTTAAATACTAGTTTAGGAAATGGGTTCATTGTTTTTACTGTAATCAATGTTTATCAATTAAAAATATTATTATTTTGTGTTTTTGTTTAATTGTACAAGAAAAAAGCTACAGAAATAAAGCACGTTATCCTCTACAACTGTGCGACGAGATTATTTACAGCCGAGCAAAACCCTCGCTCTTTTAATGCATTTGAAAAATCTCTTGGGATATTTCAAGATATTTTCTTAGAGTCTTAAGCTTCTCACAATGCTATTGTATTCTGGGATACGTTACACTAGACTTATATAAGAGTAATATGAGATTATGTATTGCTACAATTATGAATTTTAAAGACATTTGATGCATTCTGATGATGTTCTCAAACACTTTTATTGGAATTTAATTGGAAGTGGCTTTGACGGTTATACAAAAAGAAAGGTAAATTCTGAGTCAGACCTCACAATATTAGGATCGTACAATGAAACAGCTCGTGAAACAATAAAAATATTGGTTTTCACAGGATTACAAATTTACAGGTTTTATAGTCATATATATTATTATTATTATTTTACCGGCAGTATGCCTTTATTAAACAAAATACTACAAATTATATACAACACTACAGCTACTACAATAAAAGCATTTAGACAACCTATAAGTCATAGCAGACTCACAGGCAGTCCAAATGCTCCAGCCCACTCCCAGTTGGCATCGTGCCCAGCATGCTGGCAGCATTGCCCCGTTGAATTGCAATGCTCATTCGTTGAGCCAAATATGTGCCAGCATTTTGATCCTTATATTAATATAAATATATATATATACGTAATATACTCGAATTTCAAATCCTTCACTTTGATATTGACTTCCTTAAATGTGACTCCCCTTTTGCGATTTTATACTGCCCACGGAAGTATCTAGGTATTATTAATATTGTTTATACTACACCTGCTCGGAAAGTACCTCGATACTTTATCAAATTTACGGTAGAAAGTACGTCATTGCATATCGAACAAATATGCGGGGAGAAAACGCATCTGAGCGGGAGAGAAAAGTGTATGAAAATCCATTTCTTACGTGGTTTTTCTTTTTTAATTTTGGGTAAGACCACAGAAAAGATTAGTATTTTATATCTCTATGGGTAAGACTATGCGCTGGTAACCTAAATATCAAAAGCCAAAAAGTTTTTACAGTGAGTTTTTATCTCCAAGTTCGCAAAATGACACTGGCCACTAGCTGTGTGTTGGATGGTGTCAAAAAATTTGAAATAAGAACATGTGAAAATTGCAGACGCCATTGGCGCCATTTTCAATTTGTGTGTTGTTTGAGGATTCAGTTTTCGTAGAAAAGTAAAATAAAAGGTAGGTGTAGTATAAAGCACTATGTGTTAATTTAAAGCCCTCGCCTACGGCTCGGGCTTCAAACGACACCCTCGACGGTAATCGGTATTTCTCCTCTCGGTGAACAATGTACTATTATTTATTAAGTCCACAATTTGTGTAAAGTATGATCGTCACTCACTACTACGATTATAAGCATTATGAAAACAATATTATTTATGTTAGAACATCTTATTAGAAAGCGTTTGCTTGTTCTCAATCTAATTTATGAAACTTGGAAACATATTACCTAAGTCTTAATTAAACGGCTTATGTTTTGCCGGGACTAGAAGTGTTAGTCAAGTAAAACTTTTGTTTGCCGAATATTTGATTATGCGACAGTTACATTTCGAAACGCAGCATATTTTACAAGATAAAATTACTTAGTTAAATTAGACCATTACTTACAAATATATGAATTTGACAGAATTGAGTGCATTATTTCATTTAAAGAAAAAAATAATTACAAAATCACATATGTACGAGAGAAAACAATATAGTCATATGTGAGATACTATAATTTTTCCTCTCGTAAATTTTTAATTTTGTAATGTGGTCCACAGAGCATTTGTTATTACAAAATAAATAAATTTAGAAAAAAAAATGCTGGCAGCTCTTCAAATCATGGACTTAGTTAAAGACCATCAGTTCTTTCAACCTGCATCTCTCTGTACATATCTTGCAGCGGGCAACATGAGGTGTGGTGGTCTAAAAGGCAGGGCAGCTAAAATCGCTCTAACACCATGATGTGGGCTTAAAACCGTGACGGAATTAATATCTAACTATGATATGATCCGTAGCTGACATTTGCTATCAGAAAGCTATCAAGCAAGGTTGTCAGCCATCCAACTTAAGACATTTTTACGACAATCACGGGAGATGAGAGATTGTTCTATCCTGTATGTCCATATTCCTGTACCATGGAGTTATACCAACTCAGATATTTTCCAAATGTGCACGCCTTAAAACTACGCCTTTAAATGTGTTCTGAAAGAGATCGCTTCTAAGCTACAAGACCGCTCATTGTACAACATTATATTTAAGCTGATATTAAGCTCACGTTTTTCTTACATTTGGTGTACAATAAACTGTTATCTATCTATTTACGCCAAAAGAACGAGTTATTTACATTCGGTAATCCGGCATAAATCAATGGTACATATTTCTATTAAGAGTTCAAAGGCGTCAGCTCTAAGTTTGAAAACTGTTTCAAACAGCGAACAAAGTTGCATCTAAATACATGGTTAGATTTAAACGGAGATGAACGGATTAGAATTTTACCCTGTGAACCCATTTACGGATAAATATGTTAAGAAATCTAAGTCAAGCTCAAAAACAGCAAATCGCAAACATTATTGCGGCGGGCGTGGCTTAAAAAGTGTACCGTGCGGTGCAATAACTTTACCTAGACGCGACCAATCGGATACGATGATTTCTAAGCTCCAAATAATTAACCGATCCAATCGAATTTGGAAAAGATTGTGCGTATTTTATAAATAGTGAGCTTGAAGAATCCGAAATCAAAATAGCTAACGCATTGAGAGTTAAACTTTATATATTATTCGTAGAAATCTATATATAAACTTATTTCTATCAATTTTGACATAATGCAAAGAAGGCCACATGAAATGGTTTTCTTTTATGTCTGGCAGTTACCGTAGACGTGGGTTCGATTCGTCGTGATGGTAAACGACGAATCGAACCCACATCCCCGGATCTTACGGTGCCTTAACCACTATGCTATCAAGGATCGCTCGACTAAGCCAAAGTGTTGTGTTCCAATTGTATTACTTGAACCATCATAAGGGACAACGCGCGATCTTCAACAACTAGACTTCGTCTGATTGAAATAGCTGCTTCGAACACGACTGCCCAAAACAAGGAGTATCATGTTTTCAGGGCTCATGTATGTTTGTAAGTTTCATTGTTCCACCATAACTTCTAAATGAATTAACGGATTTTAATGTATGAGAAGTCGTTAGATGCCCAAATAACACTAGATACATAAAAAAATATAAAACCACGATCTGACGGATATTAGATGGTTTTATTGTGAGTTAAACATTTTTTTTATTTAATTTACAGTTTTCATTGCCATGGAAATATAAAACTTTCAACAAAAATAAATAATTTGTAGTCGAGTTTTTTTTACTATTTAATCAATTTCTTTTTATTCAATTAATCACTTAAAATACTTATAACGATATTGTGACCCTCCTATATCTAAAAATATTTTAAGCAGTATCACATTGTAATAGAAAATCATTAACAAAATTATTGAAATACAGAATTTTGCACCTCATATGGGAATCGAATCCACGTCTGACATACGCCAGCACTCAGAAGTAAATGCCATCCATCCAACACAGAAGAGAAGTAACACAGAACATTGTTTGAGAACGACTTAGCAAGTTCCACTAGGGACGCTTCGGAGAACATTGAACAGAAATCAGTACAAGAAAAAAAACATGTAATAATTTCTCAGCAGGAGTAAATGCCAGTTAAAGCCAAGTTTACACTCACCTTGACTACTTGTCAACACTTGGACGTAAGTCGGCTGAATCCAATTGATACAGTTTTATAGCAGGTATTACCACACTACGCTTCTCGGTGATGCTATCCCACGCACCAGACGTAGCGTCAAACGACGCAAATATATGTCAAATTAAATAACCGCGTGACGCGCGTAGACGCGAAGTCAATATGGAGACGAAACTACTTATTTTTACCTGCTTCCAAGTCGTTTATATGCCAAAATACGTTGATTTGAGCAATGCTTTTATCTTATGTAATTTATTTCAAAATAATAGGTAAAAGTAAAAAAAAAATATTACGCTTAATTAATTTTTTATGTACATTTATAACAAAAATTAAGCTAGGCTGTAAGTCATGATCCATAGTTATACTCTTTTCATTCAATAGTATTCCAAAAAAAATAGAGGGTACTAATTTGACGGTTTTTCTGCTGGTTACTTGATTAATCTGCCAATTATAAAGTTTTTTGTTGTGTTAAACTCTTTTGGAGGTATTCCATGGTGGTCCTATTTTAATTTCCTCGTGAATTAAAAACTACTCCGACTAACCAATGTTCGGTTGAGTAGTTTTCAAGTCATAATAAACTGAAAAAATAATTGCATACCTGGATGATTTAGACTGCAACTTTTATCGGTGGTAATAAATATTTTAGGCAAGTGACAGTGATTTTGCAAGCAGTACGCATCTCGGAAATATTTAATAACAGAACCTTGCAACTCTGACCATTATGAAATAATTTGTGGGAGTCAACCAAGACTGTGAAGTCAAAGTTTTGAACCAGCGGTGGTGCTGACTTCAATTAGTGATCTCATACTTTTCATGTGTCTTTCGGCAGATCAGTTTTACAATTTTTTTTTATTAGAAAGTTTTATAATAATTTTCATGTTGATTAAAAAACTATATTAAATAAATAAAATATGTTTTTATGAATTTTAAAATTTTTTAACATCGTATTTTCCAAAACTTATCTGAGCGCTTGGTCGATACTACGCGTGATCAATATGCTGGCACCAATTTGGCTCAACAAATAAGTATTGCAATTCAACGGGGCAATGTTGCCAGCATTGCTGGGCACGCTGCCAACTGGTAGTGGGCTGGAGCATTTGGACTGCCTGTGAGTCTGCTATGACTTATCGTTTGTCTAAATGCTTTTATTGTAGTAGCTGTTGTATTGTATATAGTTCGTAGTATCTTGTTAAATAAAGGCGTGCCACCAGACTATATACACATAATTATTTGTATAGATGCGAGTTAATTAAACTTTTATGTGGCGAATTCAAAATTCACCACGTTTCAAATAATAAGTAATTGTTGAGAGCCTAAATGTGCTGTGAACGTTTTCTTTCTTCAAATAAAAACTTTGCAAGTATCACAAATAAGAAAGTTCATGAAGTTCAACATTTCTGTGGTGTGGTTATTTACCACAGTTTGGGTGCCGTGGTCAAGACATGACTGGACAATTTCTCATTTTGTTGATGTTTAAATACGCTGACGACAACGTTAACCAACTTTGACCTCAGAAGGTTTTAGTACACGTGTATTTTACGAGTTTCACCTCTGTCTTCTTCTAAGTAATTCTTAAAAAATTCAGTTTACTAATGGTTGGCTCACCTTGTTATTTTTGCGCCATGATTCGTGGTCTAACATTTCTGCTCTCAAATTTGCTACAATCATGTCAATTCGAACGGTCTCCGTCCAAGTGATTGGTCTTCAACTTGTAACGTTATTTTGATTTGAATTGAACGTTCATTGTGTTATCCTCTCCTCTCATAGTATGAGAATACCAATGCAAGCGTTTTTCTTTCAGGTTTTAATTTTTGTATACCTACCCATAACTTTAAATGGTCCTCGTTATATTTGGTAATTGACGAACATTCTAATTGACGCCATTGTCTCAACGGAGTATTTTGATTTCATTTCTGTACAGATGTTTTGTCCGCTTTCTCATTGTCCAGCATTCCGATCAGTACAGTAATGTTTTGTTGATTCATTGTACAAATTGTACCTGTAACTAAATTGTCTACTACAGAGGTATTCGAGAGTCTCACAAACCGCATGAGAGAAACAAGGATTATGAAAATCTACCCGTTTTTGATGACTACCTATTTTATTCAGAAAACAGCGCAAGTATAAGCTTTTGACTTACTTTAAGTCTGGCGTTTTATCTTCAATAATTTTGTTTGCTTTCGGTAGAGTTTATCACTGTGCCACATTATATGGAAAATTTTCAATAAAACTAGTTAATCTCAAGACTAAGTCAGCTCATTATTTAATTTCCAAAATGCTCTCGAGCTTTATGTCTTACAAAATCCATTTGAATCATTGAAGTAGTGGACGCTGTAAAGATCCACTACTTCAGAATTAAGGATTGAATAAAAAAAAATACTAAGCATTATTTAACCACCAAATTTCGCCACCAGCACGATGAAGGTACTTCCTTGTTTTAACTGACCATTTGTGAACCATATAGAGCACACACATATCACCACCACTAGGGAAAGAGTTCCAGTATTACTGCTAGGGATACAATGATTTATTCAAAGTAGCACTTCAGCCGCCACAAGTGACTCAAAAAGTATCATTTCCTTATCAGTGGAGTAGTGGTGAACTAGGTCTGAGGACTTTTGTACAGGATTTGCAGCAAACAAAAGAGTTTTATTTTATTTGAAAAACATCCAATGAGATTAAAAACTTCTATTAATTTGTTCTTTGAAAGTAAATGAATATCAAATATAGTTTTGCGTAGTAATTTCACTTGATGTTGGTTGTTGGGCCTTATTTATACAAGAAACACATGTAATTTATTGAAAGTTATCTATGACTAAACAGCCTAGAAGTGTAATTCAGTGCAGTATTTTTTTTTCTGTAATTGCATTATAATAACAATTGGTTATTGTAAGCAATATGATTGAATAAACATGATGGCCACTTTAATACGACATACGTGTATGCTTTTGTTATCTAAGAGCAAATATAATCATACTCAAAGGTAACCTATGACTTCTATGAGCTTCCTCAAATTACGAGGATGTTTGTTCAATCTTTGAAACAATGTAAATTTCAAATTAAATATTTGAGTTGTGTAATTATTGCACTGTCATGTACAAACTTTCCCACAATTTCATATGAAAAATCTTTCCATGTTTATGTATTATTAATGTAATAAATCTCTATTCAGAATGCCAATTCATTTGTTATTCCATTCGTTGATAAAACTTCTTTACGACCCGGAAGCCACATTCCAAACTTTAATATCGTGAATAAAGTAGTTTGATCACTGCTCATTTGCCTGAACTAATTTCAAATGGAGCACCTGACCGAGATATCGGTATGGAACAGAGATGTATCTTTCAATATTGTTTTGTGTTTTTATCCAAGTAAACCAGCATTTGACCACGACTTTGCTTGATGGAAAGTGACGATTTAATTGAAGATGATACAAGTCTGTTCAGAATATGCGTGTTCACTTAAGACTTAAGATCTTTCATGTTGCGTAAATCAGAAAATTCCGTTAGCAAGTGAAATATATGGTTGTATGGTTTTTCTGTTTGTATGACAAAAGGATGCTACAAAGGAAAGTATTTAAACAAATATCAAGTTGATGTGTATTTCATAGTTCTCTCATCGTGTTATTGGATATCATGAAATTCAAAAGTGTGATTCCACCAAACATTCATCAATTGACTACCTACTTTACTAAAATCATAACCATTTGAGGTTTAGCTTACATCAAAGCCTCGTTGCTAATAGTTTTGTCTTTGACTAGAGTCCAAAGCTTTTGGATGAAGCAAACTTAACTCCGTTCGCCATTGTTGCCATGTTGGTCGCCATTTCAAAATTCATATCGTGCGCACACGTATCTTCATGTAGTCGATCTATACCTTCACATGACTTCTTCTACTCCTTAATCCATTTACATTCATATTTTACACATTTTTAGAAATAACACTTCTTCCTCGTGACATACCCAGTTGTCATCAGTGCTGCTTTTCAGGCTTTTTCTGAAATTCTCCTTTTTTTATGTTGTCCATTTTAGCTAACCCGCCTGTTTTGTTACCATCATTCAGTTCAGATGTTGTCTTAAGTTTTCGCAATTATTACACGCATTAAATTTTGAACGGTTTGTTCTAGATCCATGCCATAGAATATTCTTAACATTTGTGGTTTCTGATCAAGATGCTTTTCAATATTCAGGTCCTTTGATTTGTCAACTTATGACTAAAAGTCAAACAGTAACTTTAAGACTTTCGCGACTTGAACACATAGTTATAATCTATGTAACCCTGAACACTTGGAAGCAGAAATAGCCACATATTCAGGAGACACTGAAACGAAACGGTTACAAAAACAATGTACATGGTGGTTCTCGACGCAGACAGAAGAGGATGAAAATGGAAGTGCAGAGACTACCGGCTTTCTTCCCATATGTAAAAGGGGTGACAGATAAAGTTGGAACAGTATTAAAGTCCTTCACTATTAAGACTATATATCGTCCGTTGTCAAAGTTGGCAGCGCAAGTCAGGCCACCCAAGGATCTTATTCCCCTTCAGTCAACTGGTGTATACAAGGTAGATTGCAGCTGCGGTAATTCATATATTGGACAAACCCAGCGAACTATAAGTGAACGGTTCAAAGAACATATCGCAGCTGTGAAAAATCGCCAGGTGGAGAAATCTGCTATAGCTAAACATTTGCTAGAGTCAGAACCTGATCACTGGATTGAGCTCCACGACCCAAAAGTCCTCTCGACGGAACGTCACAACCATTCTAGACTAGTACGAGAAGCAATTTAAATAAGGAAATATCATAATTTCAATCAAGAGGATGGTTTTAAGCTTGCTGCATCCTGGAATCCAGTGCTAAGGAAATGCACCAAGCGCGTTTTACCTTCATTAAGACCTGTAACTGTTGTCAGTGCTGTGTGTCAAGACGATACATTTCTAAATCAAATGCGGGTAGTTGGGGAAAATACCCGCCCTTCAAGACGTTGACACCCGCCTCTTCAGTCCGCTCGTGACCACAAACAATGTCACTTAGTGGAAACGTCGCGGTAAATAAATAAAAATAAACATGTTTTATCGCTATTAAGTCCCTTTAAATTTTATAACTAAAAAGTCATTTATATCTCACATCTCTGGTGGAAAAGCAGCCTTAAAATGGTGTTATAAATTATAGAATAGAAAGAAAACTGATATGTTCCTGTTATTATCTGATTTAACTACTATACTATTTCATAGAACATGCAAGCAATGAACAAGCATGCAAGTGAGAAAGTGTGAAATAATTTTCCTCTACATACTAGGAATGTATAAAATATAACAGGTTACAAGGTATCTTATTGAAAGCAAAACGTAACTGTTAAACATCCCCGTCTATATTTTCTTGGGTATCTCAAATATATGCAGATGTAATACTGTTTTTATAAGCAATGTAATTCTCGTCCTCGAATTAGGCGGCTGGCTCCTGTCTTTTTTTATACTACTTATGCTAAAAGCACTTAATAAATTTGCTTAATCAACAAACTTCTTACGACTGCAAAAGTCTTTCTCCCGTCTTACTATCTGACTCTTGTTTTGTCTGTTTGTTACTTATTAACTAAGATACCGTGTTGGGTTCAATAAAATGTAGGAGATATTGTGGGGCTGGATCGAACGACGGTTAACCACAGCTTAACCAAATTACTTTGATCAAGCTAAGGCTAAGGCTAAACCATACCTTTGGTACTAAAATGTCTGTTTATATTAACTGTCTGCCTTAAAATGTATATCAGAACTTCATTAGTTGTTCGGACTCTCATTGTGTTTCCTGGAAAATCATCGTACAACACCTATATAACAGAAGTATAGAAGAAAAATAAAAAATGGTAAATATATTTCACTACACTAAGACAATTGTAAAAAAAATGCCATTAGTTATATGACCAGACAAATACGTGTCGCCAAAACATTGAAATTTTCGGTAAAAAAAATACAGACAAATGGAGAACCACCTCCTTTTTTGGAAATCGGATAAAAACCAGTTTTGCTCATTACCTTTCTCGTAATCTAAAGGTTACGATGAAATAGAACCCTATTATGAGCCCAATGTACAGATAAACTTACATCAGCGTGAGAGTGGTATGCTGCTCGTAGTGATTTTTCCTTTTTTACTACTTCGTGAAGAGATGGGGGATGTGAGTTCAGTCCCAGCACCCGAAATACTCTATACAACAATATCATCAAATTATGTTTCTTGATAAACACATACTTAAAAAATAGTTCATATCCCACAATGAATAAAGTGAAAGTCTGTTGCTAAAGAACTTTGGTTCTGTTAGAGGGTTATACATTGTGCTTAAAGTTAGTGCCGTGTAAAGCTGACTTCATAGTGGAAAACTTATTATTTTCGAGCTGTCAAAACTTGGGAGCACGGCAGTTTGGTGGTCTGAACGCCCCGTCTTGGATAATATTTCACAATGGATGCGGCAAAATGACAAAATACGATAGATTAGAAAGTTTTTGCCACACTAAATTTAACCGAACGGATATGAAAAGTATCTTTAATAATGCAGCTAACACTCATACACTCATATTAGAATAACTTGGAGTTATGAGTTAGCTTTTACGTCTTTTTGAGTTTGAGATTGCTTATTTTTTCAGAAAGATATTACCTAGTTAAAATATCAGTTTTACACATTGACTGTTTTTCTACACATATTGCTGCAAACATGACTCGCTCTTTGTTTAACTTCCGCAACTTTTGCTCCAGTTTGAATGGGCAGATTTTACTCTATACGTATTTATCAACTGCTCGAGTTTACTTTCCGCTTCTTTTATTTAGATAAGACTCAGGAGCTACTAACTGAAACAAATGGAAGTACATATTCATTCACTAACTTGTTGTGAAGGCATTGCATAGAATCTGCAATGCCGTAAAGTGAATACGATTAGGTACAGCTCGAAGTTCGCAACAACAAAACTGTAATTATTTAACGGTTTAATCAACCATAATTTATTGAAATCAATTTCAGCCCTTTAAATAGTACTTGTAATTTAGGTAAACTCCCTGGAGCTACCCTGGTTTACTTAAGGCCGCGCTGGCCTGCGACATCAAATTAATTGCACTGCAACGTATTACAGATTGAGGATGTTTGGTAGGTTTAAAAAGCTATTAAAACTAAGAAAACTTTCTGTTTAATACCAGTTTATGGTGCAACGGGTTTTTGTGGGCGACGACATCTGCAGTATGGGTATTTATCGAGAGCTCGCACTGCAGAATACGTGGATGTCGTCGAGTGTGACGTAGCGGGAGTAGGCTCTTTGTGCGGGCGGTTTGGGGGCGCTGGCACCGGGCGCCGGGCGGGCTCGCCACCGTCAAGCCCGCCAGCGCCACCGAACGCAAGAATGCGGGCGTGCGTGCGGGCGGCGGTGCGGCAGGGGTGCGGGCGCGGCTGGGGGATGCGTCGAGCGCGCGGGGCGGGCGGCGCGGGCCAGCGCGTGCCGCAGACGCCGCAGTAGCGTGGAGGCGCCGCCCGCCACCACTCGCCACCTGAGGCGCCGCCCGCCCCAGCGAGCGCGGACCGAGCAACCCTCAATCGCGCTCCAAAAACCCGCGCCGAATTCCCGATGGTGGTTCCCGCGTATCGAACGCACGGCGACCGATCGCACGTGCCGCGCGCGATTGTGCTGTCGGTTTAAAAGTGTCACCTCACCCTCGACACCGTGAAGAGCGAGTTCCGATTCAGGTTGAGTGATATATCTTTAAGGATTCAACTTTAGGAAGAACCGCCGGTATTCGTCGATCTTTTTGCCGCGTTCTGTTGTTTAGTATCCCGTCCACGGAAGGTATCGATGCCATTGTCTCGCATTTGCGAATTTGAATGCTAACCGTCGTTATTGTGCCGGGGCTCGAAGCCAAGTTATATAAATGGTAATGATTTCGGTATAGGTATCATGTTCTGGGGACATTAGAGTTGAACTCAGTTGGCATCAAATAAGGCTCTTTGAGCTGTTCTGTCAGAAAGGGGTCCAAGGTACCTATATCGATACTCAATTCTAACTAAGTTAAAGGTTAGGTAGAGTTGCCAAAAGTCATAGAAGTATTTTTAAATTACCTGTATGTTACCTCAAACTTTAATAATTTTAATGATATAACCGATTTGCATCGTATTAAATTTAGTCACGCTATATTATTTGAAATGTCGCCAAGATTTCGACATAGAGCACCATCTACAAAATATTAATGTCACTAAATGCGCCATTAAAGCAAAGATAGCCCCCAACCTCGTTATTTTAGTATACATTATAGAGTATCCTTTATATTAAAAATAACTATGTTGTGTAAGTTTTATTTCCGCTTTGCTCGTAATTTATTTAAATAGTTGTATTTGATAACATGACGTCTTTTTCGACGTTTAAAATATATATCTGGGATTTATTATGTTCATGTCTTGAGAGAAGTTATAAGAATTATAAAATGTTATAACTTTTTTATTAAATCCCTTCTTCCGGCGAGTCAATCACATTTGACTTAAGAGTAGGTATACTATAAATGCGAAAGTGTGCGTTTGTCTTCTAATTTTTTAAACAGTTCAACGGACTTTCATATGTTTCCTTAGATCCTCAAGAAGGGCATAGGATTTAAATACTGATTCTATGAATAGTTCCCAAGGAACGTCACCGTACAACCCACCGGAGGCGGAAGCTTGTACCTACATATTACAATAATCGTAAGCTTTGAACCAAATTATTATGCTATGTTATATGTACTTAAAACTTGACTATTTATCGAAACCTTTAAAATCCTGTATACTTAATGACCTTTTTATATTTTGTAGCTACCAGACGTTAAAATACTATTAAATATTTGGCTTATTTTGGTCTTAGTTACCTGCACAATTTTAATGAAGTTCTCCGAGGAATTCGTAAAAAGTTTCAAAATCCTGTATACTTGATGACCTTTTTATATTTCGTACATAAAAAGGTCATTAAGTATATCCGATGTGAAATACTTTTAA
This sequence comes from Plagodis dolabraria, assembly GCA_963854805.1. Classification (NCBI taxonomy): domain Eukaryota; kingdom Metazoa; phylum Arthropoda; class Insecta; order Lepidoptera; family Geometridae; genus Plagodis; species Plagodis dolabraria. Next base: position 6,128,898 of record OY978440.1, read on the forward strand.
ATATTTCTAATTTTTTGGCCTTATTTACCTATGCAATTTTAATTTAATTCTTCGAGGACTACGATGTTTTTGTAGTGTCATTGTTTCTTTAAAAATAGGTTACACTAAGTAGATACCTAGTTAGTGATTGTCTAAGCGACAGTAGCCGAGCAGTTCACATCAACGACTCATTAGTCCCGTGACTTCTATATTTTATCGCGCCATACGCGGCAATTTCCTGCCGTGGCCATTCACATTTCGCTTTAGTTTTTCTACCTTCATTAGCAACCTTTTGAAAGAAAAGTGTTGACGTGTTTATAAACTACTGACAAGCTCAACGCTTTACTATATAGGTGACTGATGACTAGGAACTCATGGTTTGCTGCACAGTAGTACTTAACCTACTTTACTTTTTTCAGCTATGCATGAGTCCTTTTTGCTTTATACTTATTAACCGGATTCAAAAAGGGAGTTTGTCAATTCAAATTTTTTTTTTGTGTTACCGCATAACGTTTATCTAGACGTACCGATTTTTAACCGACTTCCAAAAAAGGGGGAGGTTCTCAATTCGTCTGTTTTTTTTTATATTTGTTACCTCAGAACTCTTGATTTTCAAAATTCTTTTTTAATTGAATGCTGATGCTTGTCGTTAGGTCCCATTTTAAATTTCATCAAAATCGGTCAAGCCCTTTTTGAGTTACGCTCCAATAACTGAAAAATATTCACCTATCTTGATGAATATAGTTGTTGACAATGAATGAGAATCGATCCCGTAAGTAGCAAAGGTCACGTAAAAGAGTGAAAAAAAATTTTTACCCGAAAATGGAACCGACTTCAACACCCAAAAGTGTGAAATAACTTGTCGAAGTCGGTACCATGTGCACAATTTTGTGATAATAGGTACTTTTGAACTATCATGGTACCGACTTCAACAAGTTATTTCACACTTTTGGGTGTTAAAGTCGGTTCCATTTTTTGGTAATTTTTTTAATGTTTTTTAAATATTTGAAAGCTGGTGCTTGTCATGAGGTCTCCTTTAAATTTCAGTGAGATCTGACGAGAAGTATTTGAGTTATCCCTAATAATGTGTATTTTGGGTTCAACTACATTGGTGATATTCTCAATTTTACTTTTGGATGTAAAATGAACTCAAGAACTGTATATAATAGATATACACATAATATATGCTACACATCCCTAGCCATCGGACAAACTATCGTGCTAACACATTTCTCTTACGCACCATGTCAAACTTCAACTCGCACTACTCCAAATGTACAGACCTATTCACTACGACGCACTATACTTTAAAAAATCTTATATCTAATCAGTTCTTTGATAGAATGTCTATTCAAACTCGAGAATTTAATAATAACAAAAATAACAGGATTAAAAGAATACCGACTGCAAACAAATAAGTAATATTTTTTATTATAGTATTTTATTAGTTATACTATTATTTCTCGTTTTTATTTTTCAGATGACATTGACTTTAATATATATTTTATTTTTGTGCTTATTACTTAATTTTTGGTTTTATCTACACATGTATAATTATAATATATATTGTCATATAGATATAACTTACCTATGAGTGTTACTATGAGCGAAAACTTCTTAAGCTTAGAGTATTAGACTACTGTTCTCATCATTTTGTATTTAATAAGCTGTTTGTTTTCCATGGAATGTAAAATAAATAAATAAATAAATAATGGTTAAGGAGTACGTCGTATAGTATTCCGTGATGGTCTCTTTCTAGTCTGGTGAAGTTCTGATAAAGTCTTCTGTTCATACTACGGCACTCTTCCATAAATGACAGCAAAACTGTCGTAATTACTGCAATCACTTATTTACTTTCAGCGCATTTTTAGTTTTAGAGTATTATTCGTTATAAATCGGATTTTGGTCTATAATTTTTTGTTCTACTTGACTTTCAACAAAAGGAACAAGATGTTTTAGGTGGTTGCGTTTAAACATCTAATCGTAAGGATTATTTTTCTGTTGGGATAGAAACCTCTAAATTATTATTACTAAGTCCAATTTAAATCTCATCAACTTCTGTCAAGCACTTCGAGTTATGCTCATTTAATTAAAGTTAGTATTTGCAAACAAGTTCATTGAACCGGTCATTGCAACTATTATTGTGAGTGATTGGGAATATATACATATACACGCGTGAACAAATAACAATTCAGTAAAAGGAGTTCCACACTGAACTAAGTCTCACATTTATGTTACCAAGGTTTATATAGCTTTAATTAATCTAAGTCTGAGGATTCATCAGAATATACGTGGTTAATGAAATCCAGACCAAAATTATGATTTATTTCAATTAATTTGATAAGAACAAAAGCCCGGCCTCAGCTCTTGATTTATTCATAACCCTAGCTTAACCGAATTAAGGATGAACTTTAAACACTATTAAATACGATTCATATTTTCGGAAATATTGTCGATTCTATTTTTCTTGAAGTGAAAAACTTTACTACGTTATATACCTAATCAACGTTTTCAGGTTTTTATCCAAAACTGCTGTCAATAAATATGATAGGTATTTTAGTAGGAGGGTGGGTACGACTGCAGTGTCAGATGTTCCGGCTCGAAGTAGGTAGTAGTGTGCAATAACTACTGTGTTAAGCCGTGAAGGGCACCGTAACAAGGGAAATTACTGGGTGAAAGGGAAGATCTAATGTCTCTTAGAGACGAGCGTAAAGCTAGTTCCGGTGGTAGGTCACTTTAGGAAGAGTCCGTTTTGGTAGTCACCACACCAATGTCAGATATTCTGCCAACAAGCAGTGATGTGCAAAAACTATGCTTGGCGCGAAGGGCATTCTAGCATTTGAAATTAAGGCGAAACAATAAGGGTCTCATAGACACGTAGTTCTTTTATTAATTATATATACCTATATTATTGATTTGTCAAAATTGGACTATAACAATAGCAGAAAAAATATAAAGGCTCTCTTACTTCAATAAACTTAGGTTGTTAGAAATCAAGCATTAGTTATATAGCCATGGTAGCCGAACGGGTATAGCTGCGATGCCGCAAGTCCTTGGTTCGATACCCACCGCCAGCTTGAGATTCACCGCATGGTGGGCATTATGCGCATTATCGCCTACCACTCTTAAATAGAAAATCTGTCGCCAAGTACGTTACAGTGTGTTCCGGCGCCTGTCCTACAGAACTAGTACAATAACAGGCACATGAAACAACAACTGTATATAGCTACAGTTGACGGGCGCACTGCAGTTCATCAATTCTAACGAATGCATATATTAAAGGCAGAGGTTATCGCTTAACATCAAGTTGGCCTTGTGCTTGTTTCGTCACAATATAGTTAAAAAAACTTTTGGATGGCTCAGTGGCATTGACTATGGACTGCCGCGCAGCAGGTCCATGGGTCGAATCCCGCCGCGGGCTTGAGCTTCACCGCATAGTGGAAGGGCTTTTTGCGAATGTCCGCCTGGCTAGCGACCACCCTCAAGTTGAAAATGTGTCGCCAAGCACCTAACGGTGTGTTCCGGCAGCAGCCCTTGAGAGGCAGTGAAATTACAGGCACATGAGACCTACAACTGTCTCAAAGTGACGGGCGCAGTGCAATTCGTGACTTGTGACGAAATGCATCTGTTATAGGCAGAGGTTAGTCCGCTTAACATCAGTGGGCCTCGAGCTTGTTCCGTCAAAATAACATAAAAAAAACATTCAAGTAAAATTAAACCTGTCTTCGAATCGTTACTTCCTCAAGGCACTTCTGAGCAATAGGTAAAAAAATTTAAATCCTCCGCTTCAAGTAATCGTAAGGTTTTATAAATACATAATATGTATTTCAAACATTTTTTAAAGCTTAATATTAATCATGATATATCGTGGTATGGGGAAGTAAGTACCTAACCGTAATTAAAAAGTAAATTAGGGTAAATGGGCTACATCGATTTCAATAAAGGGTTTTAAGGCTTTCAAACTGAATTGCTTTGTACTTGAACAACGTAGATATTTTTAAACAGAAATTCAAACTTAATAAAGCGAATGGATGGTGAAATCAGAGGTTATCTGGCTATTTAGATGCATAGATGAAAGAAAATTGAAAACAAAACAAGCGAATATTGTGCTTGGCGAATGAAATAAAAATTACTAGGGCTGCTGCAAGAAATACACGTCTATAATATATATAGTATAATAATCAACTTGGTGAATATGTGTATTCGTAAAAAAAAAATAGGAAATTCACTTGGTATAGACTAAACCTCAACAACTAAAGAAAGTTTAATTGAAGAGATTCTAATTCAAATTCAAATAATTTATATTTTGTCAGAACACGATGAGTATACCTACATCATACATATATATATATATATATATATATATATATATATATATATATATAGCATACTAGGTAGTACAGTAACTTAAATTTCGTAACTCAAATCCTTGCCACATGTGGCGTACAAATTCAAATAAAAAAAACCTAAGTGTATTAACTTTTAAAGCTATTATTGATTACAAACAAATTTAAATAATTAAAATCTTCTGAAGCGCTCGTAGCCAAGTTTGCTTAGCCATTCTGAATCGATCAGCAAAGTTAAGCAAGTCCGCCGCGGTCATGACTTGGATAAGTGACCGCTTGTGACCTGCTTCGGAGGGCACGTTAACCGTCGGTCCCGGTTGTTGTCTTACAACTTTATAATTATTAGAATTATTTTATTTGGTATAAAATACACCGTCATATTATATAACTCGCTTAAGTATTAATAAAGCTATTTGATAACTAGGAAAGATATTTTTCATACATAATTACTAAAAACTGCATATTATGTTTATAGGTAATGATGTAATTGACAGATATACAGGTCGACCTGACTCTCAACAAAACATTATACGTGCTTGGCGATAGATTTCGTACTTGAGGGTGGTAGCTACCCTGATTGGTATTTACAAAATCCTCTATCAACATGCACACACATTAAGATAGGTTAACGCTATAAGAACGAAGTATTAATACAGCGACACCTGTCGCAATACACCTGCAGCTTGGTAAACATAATGTCATTGTCCTTCTCGGGGTTATGGCCAGCAAATTTAGAAGCTCTCGTAGCGTGGTTTCTTTAGCCGTTAGGGTTCCGTACTGAAAGGGTAAAAACGGGACCCTATTACTGAGACTTCACTGTCGGTCCGTCTGTCAGTCCGTATGTCACCAGGCTGTACCTCAAGAACGGTGATAGCTAGACAGTGGAAATTTTCACAGATGATGTATTTCTGTTGCCGCTATAACAACAAATACAAAAAGTTGGCCAAGTGCGAGTCGGACTCGCGCACGTTAAAACAAAAGCAATAAAATATGAAATCTAATGTTGTATAGCTGGTGGTACGGAACCCTTCGTGCGCGAGTCCGACTCGCACTTGGCCGATTTTTACCGATGAACCAAGTTAACCAACGTCCGCTGCGGTCTTGACTTGGATGGGTAATCGCTAATGGCATTACTACTGAGCGCTTCCGTGCTATCAGTCATTATTCCAAGCATTTTATGAATGCCCGTCTGCCTAGCTATATCCCTCAAGGAGAAAATCTGTCGCAATGCACCTAAAAGTTTGTTCCGGCAGCTGTCCTTGAGACCCAATAATTCTAAATTAGCCTGATTAACAGTTTTGACTACATCACCACTTACTATCAGGTGAGAGAGTAGTCAAAATATAGTTAAAGGCTATATAGCACCTATCTAAACTGTAAACTAATATAATAAAGAGGTAAGATTTGATTCTTTGTTTGTTGGCTCTGAAAATATTTGACCGATTTGAAAAAATATTTCACCATGAGAACCCAACATTATTCCTGATAAACATAGGCTATAGAATATTTAGAAATAAGTTAGGGATCCGTATGAAAACTTCGATAATGTAACCCAAAGTGCGATAAAATACTAAAAAAAACCTTATATTGCGTACGCTGCGGAAATTATTGAAAATAGAGCTAAGTGATGTACTACAATTTTATAGAAGACATCAATATCTATAAAAAAGTCCAGAATACTATAAATATAACTATAACCGTTAAGTGACAATAATTGTTTTTTTATATGTTTAAATTTAAATTTTTTGTTTTTTTTTTGTTAAATACCTACCCGTGCGAAGCCGGGGCGGACCGCTAGTTGTATAATATAAAGGAGATCATTCATTCATGCATTACTCGAAGTTCCTTTAAGTATTTTTATTGAATATATTTTTAATCTTATATTAAGTTTTCTGTAATATTAAAGTTTTATAATATTCGGAGTACTGCCTCCCACATCAAATATTATATTATAAATCCTTTATTCTTGGTTGTCTGGAAGAAATCGCTATAAGCGATAAGGCCGTCATTTTGCACTCGATTTTTTTTTGTATAAGCTTTTTTGTAATGTAATTTTTTAAGTTCTTGTGCATATAAAGGGTTTTCTATCTATCTATCTATCTAAATAACGTTAAATATCAAGAAAGTATACATATATTTACTCATTGATCTACGACAATAGCTATAGCTACCTTTCATTAGGAAACTAAGGTACGTATTATGCAGGCAAGCGGCGAGACAAGAGGATAGGATTCTCCGAACATACAGCAGAGAAGGGCCATTATGAATAAATTGGCTGTTATTTCGATCCGGTATTCCGAAATCCGTCTATGAATCGACAGCTTTACTAAACTTAGTCTTTATTCCAAAAGTTATATAAAACTCAATGTTGGCAGTTGTTCGAAATATGTTTAATATTCTGAAGATGGCACTGTGAACTTAAACAAAAATTGTTAAAATTAAGAATTCGTTATCTGTGCACTAAATTGTAGTATATATATATCTATATTTTGTAACTTAAATCTCAAGTTTTAGTGCACTAGTTTATTATTTATTGTGTCAGCTGTCAGTGTCACAATTTTAACTCTACAAATAACGGGTATACTCACTTCATTTCATTTATTTTGATGCTATACTTTCCACAGACAGTTCTTATATATTTTTTTATCTTATATAATTGTCTCAAGTAGGTATACATATTATATAATCAAGTTATAAAACCTATCAATACAATATAAGGCATTGATATCTAACGGGGCAATGCTGCCAGCCTGCTGGGCACGCTGCCAGTGGGCTAAGTAGGTTAATTTGGACTGACTTTGAGCCTGCCATGGCTTGTAGGTTGTCTAAATGCTTGCACTGTAGTATCTTAGTACAAATTATATAAATATAATTATAGATAGAAATGTATTCACGTCCATAATTTTAAAATAAATAAACCAAGATTTCTTAGTGATAAAAAATACTTCGAAAACAGTTTTAAATACAGTTTTAGGATATAAAAAGCTTTTTATGAGTCTGATAAAATAATAATAGTTATTACAATCTGTGGTTCTTTAAACAAAATGTGGTCTGAGCTACTTGATCACAAAAACTCTCCGCCTTAAGTGAATCGCGTCTTTAATGATGTTTTGAGAGGGCCTCTTTAAGCGGCCCTCGGGAGGTTTATTTTTGGAATATATAATTTGCAGTGGCACTCTGCCTTAACAGTTTTTCAAGGACTGTAAAAATACTCAGTAATTGTCCGGCCGGAGCATTGAACAGTAATCAAGAAGATGGCAATAAGCTGGCTCTGGTGTTGTAAGGAACCTCTGCTCTCCCCTCCTGGAAATACAAGCTTGGTGACGTTTTTCTTTATTGTATATGATGTCACGTTTACATACAACTTAACGAAACTTTATAGTTTTGGTCTGCTAAAGTTACAGACATATGTTACGTATCGCTTTTTAGGATATCGTACCCAAAAGGCAAAACGGAGCCAGGACTCTATACTCCGCTGTATGTACATTCATCCGTATGTTACTCGTGCAAGAAATATATTTTGTGTAGTCCATTGACCCAAAGACGAATATTTTACTAGAAATTCATTTAAATTATTTTTAAAGTGGTAGCTCCAATACATGAGGAGACAGGTGAAAAAAACTTTCTTGAACCCTAGCATGTGAGATGTCATGGTCCAGTAGATATTAAGCATCTATTTATTTAAATAAACAAGTGAAGGCCGTCAAGGTTGTAAATATAGACCATTTTTGTTAATGGGTCTATACCAAAGACTAAAGTAGTTCGGAGCTTCAAATTTCGGTATGTTTATACATCATCTCTTTTTAAGGCGAATAGAACCTCGTTTATGTATGTTCCCCATACATAAACGAGGTGATTTTAGGCTCGAATTCTGGCGAAAATATTGCGTGTTAAGCTTTGAAAAATGTATATCCTGTAACACGTATGTTAAAGTTTGCTATCCAGGTTTCAAATGCATTTTGTTAGTTATAGTAGGATAGAGTTAATATTTTGAAAATTTGATTTCACCCGGAATTTATTTAAAATTTCGAATTACCGAGATTTCAGTAAATTTTATGAAGTGTATCAAATTCGTTTACTTAAAAACTTAAGTCAAATATTCTTTAAGTTCGTAAAAATTTTTTCGTGGTTTCTTCGATCAGTAATTAAAAATAAGGTATACAAGAGAAAAATCAATTTGCCCCTAATAAATCATGACTATTGTTTGGTTCAAAAACCAACTTTGTTTGCTTTTAGTATGATCAGGCAATAATATTAAGGCAGCGTACCTTCCTATTAATCCAACTTATGCGTTTCTCACCAAACAGAGGGCGCACGAGCGACTGCAAAATGAACAAAATCAACTGGCGTTACCTTTCGTCTTTACAAATAACTCCTATAAGACAATTTATTCTGTAATAATGTGAAGCTATGATCAAAAGTAACAACATTATTTTTCTGTTACAGCCTGTTGCAATACGGATGCTTAGAAAAAAAAATTTTTAATCTGTGTAGGCAGCATGTACATTAGTAAGGCTTAAATTTCATAAATATAAGAAATATTGAACCAATCAGCTTTTTTGGAAATGGCAGGAAATCGATAGATAAACGTATGAATAGATTTTAAGAGAAGGAGCAAATTTAAATATTATAAATACGGGCACTGTGCCCGTCGGGAGCTCGCAGACGCAGCTGTGCACTCGCCCTGATGATGAGTATCTGATATACTCGAAACCCGGGTCGACGTATTCGATCCCCAACGTGAGTGTTTTTGCCGGTTTTATTTATAATATTTAAATATGTGTGAAACTCACGAGAATTTCATTTCAAAAAAAGAAGGAGCAAACTTATAATCGGGAAGATGAAATCATCATCAAATGGGTTTTCATACTAGAGGTTATGGGAATTAAAAAATTACGTATTTTTAGCAATCAAACAAGACTGTCTCGTATATTTCCTGTCCAACACCGGATGCTGGGTTATTACTATCATTTAGTGAATAATAATTTGTCAGATATATGACAGATGATATAAGAGAAAACATCTCTTTTACATTTTAATTTAGCTGTTTGTCAATTATTATTAAAATGAAGCATCAGGATTTATTTTATCATGACATAGTATAATTTGCTTAAAGTACTATAAATTTTCACGGCGGATATAAATTTTAGCAATTTGTAGAGTATTACATTAAAGTTGTACTATTAAATATTAGTATACATTTCTTGTTATATTCAATATTTATCTTTCAAACAAAATATATACAACCTTGAACTATCAGTGTTTAAACGTACATTGTATACTATACGGAATAAGAACTGAACTAAGACTGGGACGGTTTTGTCCTGTATTAGACGAACTTCTAAATAAAAATGATTAATGGACACAAGCGCACATAGGTTATTCTCATTTGGTTCATCGTTTCAAAAAAAAATAATAAGTGAGTGCTCAGTTGCAGAAGGATGCCTTTCATTAGAACACTTCTGAAGCGCTCGTAGCGAAGTTTACTTAGCTTAACCGATTAGCTTAAGTGAAGCAAGGTCCGCCGCGGCCATGACTTCGATGTTGGAGCGCGAGTGACATTACTACTAAGCGCTTCTGTGCTTCGAGTTCCAGTAGTTGTCTTAAAATGGCAGTTGTTACAGCAAGGTGGTAGGGTTTTCTACGAATACCCGCCTGTCTAGCTACCACTCCAAAGTAGAGAATCTGTCGCCAAGTATCTAATGGTGTGTTTCGGTAGCTTTCCTCGAGAGCCACTAATCCTAGGTTACCCTGAACAACATCTTCGACCACATCATCACTTACCTCAGGTGGGATAGTGGTCAAAGGCTAGCCTATCGGCTAAACAAACACTACACCGTGTTGTTTATCTTGACCTTTGCCATGCCCTCGAATACTGTTAGTTTAGAGCCAAAATATTCTACAACATGTGTTGTATGTGTTTTCGGAAACATTTTTTAAATATCTTATTGTCAACACGTTCTTAGTGTCGTTTGTGTTGTTGGAGAAGGTATATTGAACCATCCATGAGAGTAGGATAAAGTAAGGAAGATGATGATGATACACTGTTAACAGGCAGTTAGACGGCCGAAAGAAATATATCTAATCGATACTGAAACATTGTACAATATATTCCTGTGGAAAGTACATTCTTTGAGTCGTAATTTATTTTTAATTACATTCTATGATGTTGGATGTATTCAACTCGACGTTTCGTTTGTCATGTCTGTTCCGCAATTACTCCGACGAATCGTTTATGATATTTTTTTTATGTTACGCAGCATGCACCAATTAAAAGTTTGCAAAAAATATTTTAAACAAAAACAGAACTGATAATGAAACTCAAGCGGCGCAAATATGCGCCGCTTGAGACGCGTGATCAAAATTCTGGTACATATTTGGCTCAATGAATAAGCATTGCAATTCAACGGGGCAATGCTGCCAGCTTGCTGGGCACGCTGCCAACTGGGAGTCGGCTGGAGCATTTGGACTGCCTATGAGTCTGCTATGACTTATAGTTTGTCTAAATGCTTTTATTGTAGTAGCTGTAGTGTTGTATATAGTTCTTTAACGTTTTCGTTATTTAATAAAGGCTGGTAAAATAAAACTGATAATGTGAGATCAGCCTGGCACTGACTTCAAACATGATATTTCATACTTGTCAGTGTTAGAAATCACATTAAATTTATTTATTTTTTCTTTATACAATGTCGTGTCCTCCTTTGCGATGTTAAAGAAAACAGTGTTCCGACGCCATATTTTTGATTCTTATCAAATAAAGGGTGAATTTTTTAGAGTAATACGATTTCTGCACTGTACTATATCAACCGGATCTTCCATTGCTGAACACAGCCTCCCCTAGGTTGGGGGTATTTGCCATTATCCCCACGCTTGGCAGGCGGCTTGGGGATCGCAGTGCAAGATGGCATAGTTCTTTAGAAAGCGCTGCTGCCAAGTCTGCTCCCTAAGTCTTTTACGACACCCGCACGGGAAGAAATTGGGAGGTGCAATTCTAACCCGGCACCCCACGATTTTTAATCCTTCTCATATAGCGCATGATAATAGCAAAAACCTGAAATATGTAAATCAAAACGCTTAATATTCATCTTCTTTATTAAATAAGTCACGTCTTCTCTCAATTTACGAGAATTATCATAGCTTGCGGATTTTTTCGCTTGAATTGCAGATTGGAAAAGTATCCTCGTTTACCTTTCGTGTCAATTCAGCCATCACATAGCAATTACAAGGGTTTCGTTTCAAATTGAAAAGTTCACTTTGTGTTACGTTTATTCACGAATATTTATTATTGATTGACGTTTTATTGAAATGCTTTTCTCCATGTCTTAAGCCACTAAATTTCATATTGACTGTCACAATTTTGTCTATAGTTCCAATTATAGGTGCTATTGGGCATAAAGACAGAAATGGTGTCTAATTTTGGAACTTTATATATGCCAAAAAATTTTAATTGTCCTTTATAAGAGCGTCGTAGACGCCTAAATTGAATAAATAATTTTGACTTTTGACTTTTTTGACCATTTTGATATTTGTACTCTGTTATTTTTTTTATTTATAGCTGATAGGCTACCCTCTGACCACTATCTCACCTGATGACACGCGACGACTTGGTCGAAGATGTTGTTCAGGCTAATCTAGAATTACTCGCTCTCAATGACATCTGCCGGAGAACAATTCTGGATGCTTGGCGACAGATTTTCTACTTACGGGGGCAGCTAGCCAGGTGGGCATTTACAAAATGCCGCCTCCTATACTATGACGACTGCCATCCTAAGACAATAATTGGAATGGACACCCAATAGTAATACCACTAGCGATCACCAATCCAAGTTCGATGATCACAGCGGATGTTTGTACAGATATAGTTATTAAGTTCGTATTTTCAATGAACCTTAAATATACCTTAATTATGATGTTGTTGACTGATAAAGATTATAATCATTCACTAATTATCGTGGGGTACCGGGTTACAATGGCATCTCCCCATATCATCCCGTGGGTGTCGTAAGAGGCGACTAAGGGAAAAATACTGGAAGGGGAGCAGCAGCGCCTTTTAAAGAAATGCCAACTTACACTGCGATCCCCAAGACTCCTGCCAAGCGTGGGGATTATGGGAAAAATCCCCTTAAGCACTAATTATCGTATTTCTTATATACACACCAGCTGTTATACTGGTAGAATGCATTGAGCCATTTCTTTAACTTATAACAACTTTTTTACGTATGTTCTGCACACAAATAAATGAATGTATGAATACACAAGGACTATATTGTAGAAGCTATTGGTTTCGGAATCGGCACGTCCAAATCTTGGGGATAGTTGGTTGCCCTTTACATTTCGGCTTTTGATGTCGAGATGGTAAGGAGCCCTTCTTTGTACCCAGTATATGTATTCCTTTTACATAGACAAGAGTGATGGAATGCTGCTACCTAGGTGGACCTTTTTTATTTTACGTTAAATCTATAACTAGTGGCACGGTGAGCTGAAGACCTAGCGACTACAAAAATGTTTTTTTTTTGTGTTTTCAACTCCCATATCCCGGAAGTTTTTAATAATGTCCAAAAACTCAATTGACAAGTAACTTCCATATAATTATTTAATACTAGCTTACCGGTCGTTGCTACGGCCGCGCGTATGTCGATTATCGCGCAAATACATATATTACTCGTAGTTACTTTCGCATTTATAATATTAGTATGGATTAATATTAAATCTGCTCACACAATTTGACAAGAAATCGGTTGAGAAAAGCGATTTGTAGAGGAGAACAAATGGATATCTGGTATCTGAACTGACAAACGAAAGCATTTTTGCCGAAGCTGAAAAGCTCGCTCTCGCTTTCGATCAGTCAATGAGAACTAGCTTTCAAAGACAACTGCTTGAACACACCGTAAGTTGGTTGGCTACAGATTTCCAAGTTTCTTAGCCCAAAAGTATACGGAACAATCAAAATATTATTAAATCAAGTATTCTATGACATTGTCGCATTTGTAAAACCCAAATTACTATTTTCATGTTACGCAACTCCGTATTGGAATAACGATTGAGTAAGTATTTTAGTAACATGAGCAGTGTTGTAAGCAAGGTCATTAACACGACTGCTTTACGGTTTTCCACGCTACATTTTTCGTACCTCCCCACCCCGGCATTGAACCTTCCCACGAAGCACTCTGAATTCAATCAATAGAGACTGTTCAAGCTTGAGATTGAAATTGTATAACCTACTTTTATTATAAATGCAATGTATGACGTAGCAAATCTTATGTGCACGGATGGGTCCGCAGATGGAGGCCGCGTCGTCTTCACCACTGGCTACTTACATATTTCAAATGTAAAATGATTTTTGCAAAGTTGTTTGAGGGAATTTCTAGGCACAATTACCCGCTTTCCTTTATTTTTATTTTTTTTTAGGGAGGACAGAGAAGCTGGCTACCGCCTGTGCGGTCGTCCAGCTCCACCGGGTTTTGGGCGAGGGCCTGGCCCTACAATAGCCCGGGAGGGAGAAGTGCCGAAGGCACTTCTCCCGAGACGGGCGTAGAGGGCGAAAAGCGCCTTCTACCTCCGTCTCCTGCGGACGCCGAAAACGTACCGCTATTATAGGAGGGGTTGACAGCGAGCTCAAGGGCACCACTGTGGTTCGGACCTCGGCTTGTCTCGCTGTCGAGAGACATGGGGGGGATCGGAGCAAAATGCCTCTGTGCAACTGCAGTGTTGCACAATCGGGCCCTACTGAATAATACTCTTTGACTATTTGGAGAGCAATTTATCATGACCTTGTTTTTGCCTCGAGCTCGCCGGCGAGTTCGGTGTTTGATTGTGTGACCTCTAATTACCTCACACCTGGGGATTTTACCTCGACGACTTGCGGATAACGCTAAAGCTGCCAATAACGCTAAAGCTGCCGCTTTCCTTTATCAATAGCACATATTTTTAATGTGGTACACGATCACACCACTAGATGGACTGATGACATCGTGAAAGTCGCGGGTAGCCAATGGCTACAAGTGGCTAATAGTTCTTTCTGTTCTTTGTGTCGTTCTATGGGGGAGGGCTTTGTACAGCAGTGGACGTGTTCCGGCTGATGATGATGATGACACGATCACATAGATCATCGTCGTTAGGACACTGTTCATAATCTTAACTTTATCTCATCAAGAAATATTTTTCTACTACAAATGAAAGTTGGTAATTTTTACTATTGCACGCTGCTTATAAGTACTTTTTAAAGCTATTAATGATGGAACAAGCTTACCCTCTGGTGTTAAGCACTCCGAAATATATTTATTTCTATGCTGTCGTGTTGGGACAAACAAAATACAGGCCTCGCTTTTTTCTTATTGTAACCTCTGCCGATAACAGATGCAGTTCATCTCAAGTGACGAACTGAACTGCACATTACCCGAAGACATAAAGTTGTTGTCTCATGTGCCTGTATGAGTATACTCATTGAGTATTAAGTGGGCGGCTAATTGGACCAAGAGCATAAAACCAGTCACGTTGGAGTAGCACTCTTGTATCGTCAGCCGGAACAGTCGTACTTTATACATCGGAAAGTGTAATATTTCTGAACAATAAATCTGTGGTAAAATATTCTGCTGTAATAATGCGGAAAGGCCTCGTAATTTCTTTTACGAGATTGATGTGAGTGACGTGAACACGAAATGTGACGCAGGCCGTTATGTTTGTCGTTTACTTTATAGTGACAATTAAATGCTCTATGAGGGAACTTTTATAGTTTCTAAATTTTCAATGGTTTCGAACTCAAAAAACACTTGTATATGCAGGAAGCTATAATTTTCTGTAAGCACGTTAGTACTGTATTTGTTAGTAGCAAGGCTGTACCTGTTAGTTCTTTGTCTAAATAAAATTAGATGCAATACGTTTAAAAAAATAATATGAGGTAACAATAACGCTTCGTTAGTACAATAAAAATATTATATCATAATTTATTTGTTTTTGTGCTGTAGCCTTCCTTCTCGCAGTGGCTCTTTAACCATTTTATGCTGAACGTAACGGTAAAATGAGTCTTTCAACGATAAATTTCGTTATCATCCTTTATGGGAGTGTCTAATAAATTTACTAATACCTTGACTTTATTCCAGAAATGAATACGCCTATTTACTTTTTGGAAATGTTATAGTTACGGCGCGTAGCGTAATTGGGTTTTTAGTTGAGTGGCGTAGACTACCGCTACGAAATATCAAAGTGTTGCGTTCAATCATCAATATGGTTGAATGTTTATTTTTATTTTAAGGGCGCACCGAGCTTTTAAGGCGCGCCACGTATGTGTGCGTATGTAAGGCACGCCAATAGCATCCGTCCCCGTCCGACGGACGAAGAATTACTAAAGCGTATAGGGACAAAGCATCGCATCGCGGCTCTGACTAAAATGGGCGGAACATGCGTGAATTTTAATATTTCCTTCGTATAGTAAAAACTAATACCTATTTGAATTTTTTTATGTGTATACGTTATAGAAAACATGTTGTTTTGTTTATTTTTCAAATACGGTTGACTCTCCGTTAAGTATTTACGCAGTACTAAGGGTTTATTTCGTTTTTTAGATGTATCTTTGGTTTTTTTCCATCGAGAAAAGTTTAAGTAATCGTCTTTCCAAGGTATATGATGTATAGAATTAATCCTTAAATATAATGTATACTAATTACATAACTTAAAATTAAGAAATAAAGATACAGCAAGGGCTCAAACGAACCACAATTACGTATCGCTGCCTCGGTGCAGGCTTAAGGAATATCTATCGGAACAAAACTCGGAGCCTTTCACAGACATAAAGGTCAACACAATCTGATAAGTAAAAATGGTGAATATTACAAATAAGTCTGATACAAAATGCAGTATTTAATTCTATTATATCCGCTTTCCAGATTGACCATACCTTCGCTTTAGACTCTTTAACGTTAGAACATAATACCTAAGATTGAATATCCAATTCAACGCACTACGTTAAAGTAGATATAAATAAAGATTTACCATGTATTTTTATAATTATATGTTTGAAACTATCAACAATTTCACTGGTTACCATTTAAAACTTACAATGGAAGTCATAAAACTACACAGTCATACGTGTATGTCGAGGAAAACGAATGCAAATGTATTTATGAAATAACGCTGCAGCGCTTTATTCCGTTAGCAACGAGCGCAAAGCCACGAGTCGGTCAGCTAGTAAATAATAATCCAGGCTTAGGCAGCTGTCGCATCGCTACGGATGGGTGGGAAACCAGCCTATGTTATTAAGTTAGATCTGGAATACGATTCTATTCTCTGAGTTAAGTTAAGCAATTGATAATAATGTGATTATTATCAGGTGAGAACTGACCGCTGGAAATCTTTTTTCGACCTTTTGGCTTTGTTTGGGATTGTCTCCAACTTGAATTTAGCATGATCTCCTAAAGATGGGTCTTCTCTGAAGACGATTCTATGGCTCTTTGTTAAACAAAAAAAACGCCTGCAAAATGCACATTGATTCCATTAAGTTTATCCTTCTTTGACAATTTTTATAGAACCGGGGACTTGATATATACTTTTGAATTTTAACAATATTCCAATAAAATAAGACAGGTTTTTAGGACGATTTTTTAGGGTTTCGTACCCAAAGGGTAAAAACGGGACCCTATTACTAAGACTTCGCTGTCCGTCCATCCATCCGTCCGTTCGTCTGTCTGTCACCAGGCTGTATCTCAAGAACGGTGATAGCTCGACAGTTGAAATTTTCACAGATGATGTATTTCTGTTGCCGCTATAACAACAAATACAAAAAGTTGGCCAAGTGCGAGTCAGACTCGCGCACGTTAAAACAAAAAAAGGTTAAAATATGAAGTCAAATGTTGTATAGCTAATGATACGGAACCCTTCGTGAGCGAGTCCGACTCGCACTTGGCTGATTTTTTAATGTTTTACCACGCATATCGTTTCACAGGATCCAATCTTTATGATTTTTTTGTCTGGGATGTGTATCACTCAGTTACTTATTAATCATATTTAAATTTCATTAACGCCGGTCTTGTAGTTTTTAGGTTACACTCAATTACAACAGAAGAAAATAGTTTTTCTTCAATATCTGAATAATGGTGATAGCAACTCCTGTCGAAGGTGACTAATATTTAAGTTGAATAACAATCGATCTTGTAATACTTTTAATACGCATAACTGACTTTAACAAATTATTTCATAATGTTCAGTGATTGAAGCCGGTTATTTTTTTATTTTTTTTAAAATTCCTGATTGGTTAGCCTTTGACTACTGTCTCTGACCTGATGGTAAGTGATTACTTGTGGTCGAAGATGTTGTAAAGGCTAACCTGGAATTACGGTATTAATACCTGTTTAGGATTGGTGATTTGGTTAGGTATTGTCTTACACATGCTGAAACTCAGAGCAAGGGTGTATGCGCTTACTTACTCCAAAAATAAATTGAACAAGTTAACGTTTAACCACATTTCGACGTTAGAGTGGTTTGAATAAAATAAATTTTATCTTTAGCCGAGTGTCCGATTAAATAACCGCACATTTGATATATAGGTTTAATTTGTTTTGTAATAAAAATAAACAAATACAATCAAACACAAGAAACCAAAATAAATTACTACGATGCGAGAGGAATCTGAATTCGGAACTTTTGGTCCCTCTGGACGGAAGATGAGCTGGCGTAGTGAGTAGGTCATAGTTCAAATGTAATGTTATATTACGTGTTTTGCATCAAGTTTTTTAAGTAAGCTATTTGTTTTGCAGGCATTAATGTGAAAATTGCAACTGTTTATAAAAAAATGTAATTGATTATGCAAAGTTAAAACGACTATTTGAATCTGTGAAAAAGTGCTGTATAAAACTACTAGAACCACTATGAATGGCACATTTCTTTCAGAAGTAAACAAGTAGCCTAAAATCTTTCAACTGAACGCATTTGTTTCGGTTGGTACTATAGTCACCGCGACATCTGTTTATGACGTCATTTGGCTTTATACAGTAAATTTAAATTCATTTTGAGTTGATTTTATCTAACGATGCAGTTGACGATGGATCACGCTCAATTAACTTCAAAGATGTTGGTTTACTCTATTTCATGAAGATAATTGTTACTCTTGGCAATGAATTGGCTAGAAAGATTCTAATAAAGGATATGACTACTGGCTTGACTGCAAGCCGCATACAAATTCAATAGAATTAAAATTTATCAAATAAAGCTGGGTTCAAGATAATGAAGGTAATGAATAGATTCAGGCGTAACTTTGCGGTAATCCATATTTAATAATAACAAATACTTTCAAAGTATCCTAAAAAAACATTAAATAATATTTAAATAAAACACTTAAAACAGCATAAAATTATATATCTAGTGACAATTCCGCCTAATTTTCCTGTTATCTACGTGACGTCACAAACATCACGCAGCCTAACCGGAAGAATACCCGACTAGACTCGAGAGTCTCAATCGTGCGCTCGGTGAGTCAAGACCTCCTGAAGATGCTTCGTTTAGAAGCGAAACTAGTCGGGTATTCTTCCGGTTAGGCTGCTTGATGTTTGTGACGTCACGTAGATAACAGGAAAATTAGGCGGAATTGTCACTAGATACAATCACAATTTTTGGATAGCTATTATTATGACGCTGCCACGTTAGTTAAACGCCTGAAGTCACTGAGTCGTGGATCCGGTAGCCTGATTGAACAGTTACTAAATTTTTTGCAAAATTACTTTTTTTTATTTATTAAACAAAATCCACAGACGTTAATTAAATACACATTTGTTTTAACTTATTAGCAAGAGGCTGGCGTCGTATATACATTAAAAGATGCCTAAGTAGGAAGCATAGTAAATATGTTCCAGTGCAATAAGCAATCATAAAATTATTAAAAATCAAATCTCAATTTATTCCAAACAAAATCAATAATATTCAAATCAATTTATTGTTAGTTACGCTGCGTTGCAACAGCAAACACGTTTCAATGAAAATCTCTAAAACGGTTAAATTGACGATTGACAATTTTATATTATTCCAACGCGTTATAAATAGCTGTGCATTGAGAGCAGACGGCATATCTACGGTTGAGGACACTACGGTTGATTTACGCATTTACGTGTATACGTCGAAAATAGACGACATACGGGAACCATGCAGAATTGCGAATAGTCTGGCTGGAGACGATACCTTGATGGCTTGTTTTTAGGACGCGCTTTGCCAAAATTTAAAATTCGTTAACTTGGTCAAATATTGACTCACATTGCTCAATTTGATAAACTGGATGTCAGTACTTCTCTCGGCCCTTATGCTACAATATTTATTATTCCACTAGCCATCTCAGTTATTTATACCTTTCATACTTTTTCTATCCATATTTTTACGCAGAACATTCCTACCTTATTTGGCTTCCAGTTTTTTTACAAGCTTTTATTTAGTTTCACCGGTCCCGATGTTTGTCATTAAATCTTGCAAATTAAATTAGATCCATTTCCCGGTTACCGATTGATATATGTGTAAATTGCGTGACAATGCAATATTGTGGTGACATGGTGCTGATCTGATGATAGAACTGGAAGGTGTCCAGACTAACCAATTTTTTTTAATTTTTAGTTTTTCTACTAACAAGGACATGATAAAAGTCGGTTTATAAAGGTTTCTTTCTAAAAAAGACATGTTTTATATTATGAATTGACGAGACTGTTCAGTGACATGATTTTCAGTGAACGTCATGCATGTCTATTACAGTTGCAGTGTCTTACTCGTTCTGCAAGACACTGCACTGCGCGCGTTATTTTAATGCGTTAGTTATGTCTCGTTCACCCAGTTATTTCCAACAGTGTTCTTCACGCCTAAAAACAGTTGAGTCAGGACACTGCTTACACTGTGCACCATACACTGTGGTAGTACAGACCAAGACAGATTTTTTCTCACAAGATCTACCACCTGGTAATATTTTCTAACGATATACGCATGCCACGCCAATCTATCACAATCTTCAGGGCTTCTGCCATTGGTACTATTTCAATCTTCTTCTGATATTTCTTACGTTTATTTTAGTAACACCGCACATTCATTTTAACATTCGCGTCTCTTCAGCACTTTTCTTTCAGTTCTCTATTTGGTGCCCAATAATCATATCCATATATTACAATGGGTCTCATAAAGTCCTTTTAATTTTTCCCGTAAATATCATGGGCATTCTTGGGTCACATGTGGTCCCAAGAGTCCTAACGCTGTTACATCCATCCTTTATTTATTGTCATGTCCCGGTCAATATCGCTGTCCTTTGAATCACTAAACAAAGACCCTGGAGTCGAAAAATTTAATTCTACAAGAGTACTTCTGTTCAAATTGTACAACATTAAAGTAGAAGTAAGTATGTAGTTGTATAAACCGATAACGCTTCCGCGAGAAAGCATTAGCAGCGATAAAAACCACTGGAAACAGTTTTAATCTACACTGAAGCGTATTTATCTAGGTAACATTGATTTGATTGCACTCTGCAAGCGACGAATGGAGGGAAATGTAGGGTTAGCGTTTAAAAGTGATGGGGTTGGTGAAAGTTTAATAGATACTTTCCGGATATTTCAAGAATTTGACCGGAAGTGAAATATCTGTAATTTTTGTGTTCTCTATTAATGTGTTGTTCGTTAATTCTTCTAGTCTTAACTAAAAACGCTGTATGTTTTACTTGGTAATAGTTAATCCGACGCAGTATCTCTTGCTTCCTGCTTTTATTTCACTTGTTAATATGTCCATAATCTCTAACCTTCCTTAACAACGTTCTCGTTGATAGTACGCCCAAATTTTTCGTGTAATCAAGGAGTTAAGATAGTGAGAAGCCCGCTGCCAGGTCAAATAATCAGCATCTCCCAATTCATTTTCTTTTCAGGCATTATTGCTGAAACGTATTTTCAAGAATTGAAGATAGTTGAACTGAAGTTTAAATTCAGTAATAATTGAACTAAATATATTGCATATTAATAATATACTGCATTATTACCTTTTTATATAAGACAATATGACGTCAGAATAATGGCCAATTTTGTTCTCCACGCGCAGAGTCGTTCTTATAAACAAAACTTTTTATGTGGGTAACTAAACAACTAAACTACATTCCGTCAGCCTCTTCATACGGTCGAAGCAACATATCCTAAATATAGAGGATATAAAATGTAATCAAAATGGTCTTTGACAGCTTCTTTACTGATTCACCCGAAATATCATTTGTTTTGCGAATGAATTTATTGTGTTTAATTTTTTTTACTGTGAACCATTTTTACTTCCATTATCATTTTTACTTCCATTTTTACTTCCATTTTTACTCTTATTCTTTGAATCTATATACGTATATATATACTTTATTCTTTATATATAACAGAGATTCTAGATAATTGTTCTTATTTAGTCTTACAAGTGGGTGATTAAATTTAGTAATCTAATTTCTTGGCCGGACATTGGAAGGTATCTATCCGGAAGAAATTTAGGACAGCTGTCCCATACCTAGCACGTCGTTTGGATTAAGGCGTCTTTGTAACTCTGATTGCAGCATTGACACAGAGTCGGAATCTCCGAGTAAATAGTAAAATGAGGGTACCTATAGTACTATAATACTGGAGAGCACGGGATATCGACTGAAACGAACTGAGAGAAACTGATTGGTTTCTAGAGATCCTTTGTCAGAGTCTCGTTGCCAGATTACAGGAGTTATTTTCAGTAATGCTTCAATGAATGTCATTATTAAGATTAGGGAATGAAACCAGTGTTGCGTTGCTAAATCGCTGTCGTACAAGATATAGATATCGTTTGAATAGTCGTGAAGGTTCTTCTATATACTTCCCGTTTTTATGGCACTTTAGTAGGTTGGACCAATATGTATGATCCTTCTCTGCTCTATTACTTCTTATCTTTGTACTCACACAATATCTCTCTTGCAGTCCAATCACCATCACAATATGTTATTTTTTCTTTTGCAAAGTGTTAAAGCAATTCGCGAATGTTTGTTTAGCTAGCCAGGAGACCCATCTAGAAAATCTGTCGATGTGTACAACCGCAGGTGTTATTGATTACGACCGGCCGTACTTTTTTTACTGGAGTTTTACTTTCAAGGAAGTACTTCTAATGGATGATAAACAATAGAGATATCATTCATATAGAATATCAAGAAATTTGGGTATTCAGTAGATTAAAAATTAGGGTAATAAGGGATCTGGTAAAGAGTTCGTAAGTCGTTAGTGATAGTTAAACATTTGGAAAAAAGTGGGTTTTTGAGTTCTACGTACTATGTAAATTATCCGAATTGTTCACTGCTGAACACAGCCTCCGCCTTATTAAGGAAGATTTGCCATAATCCTCATGCTTGGCAGGCGTCGTAGGCATCGCAGTGTAAGATAGCAGTTCCTCAAAAAACGCTACTACCCACCATCTGGTATTAACCCTTAGTCGTATCTTATGGCATGATACAAAAAACTTCCAGGGGTTGAAATGGAGGAGGACATTCTAGTTCGGCACCCCTCGTACTTGCGCTACTTAGATAGTGTAATATATATGAAGGTCAATTTATGGAATGAGGGTAAGGAGAATTTGAGTTACGTGTTCTCAAGTTTTGTGCTATTATTTGGGTGAATCTACTCAAATAATTCTATTTCGGGATATTTGAAAGTAACAATTTTCATAATTGGTTTGTTTTTCTTTTTATCACGTGTCTCAAATTCAAATAGCTTATTATAAAATAATGATACTTGAAACCGGTCGAGACGCCTTCTCGACGTTAACAAACCGTAAGTTAAATCGACTAAAATAATCTTTTAAAATGTGTCAAACTTACGTTAGCTTTAATCAATTATAATGCTACTCATTCAGGGGTGTGACGAGAAATTTACCACCGGATACCCTTTCAATCATATCAATAAAGAAATGACATTAAAACATCAGTGATCATATTTTGTATTTTTCTGGGCATCTTCAAAGCTTGTCCCCGTGTAACACTATACATAATATGTCTTTCATGACCACAAAAATATACACATATTGTAAAAACTGTGTCGCCTACCAAACACAAACAGTTAACTGAGCAATAACATTGCAAAGAATAAATTTAAAACACCAATTTACAGCACATGCCAATATTCCAATTAGTAGCAATTGTTTGGATATAATAAATGACCTCTCCGGCAGAGAAATAGCTCGGGCCGACCTCAAGCCGCACGGTAACCCTGCGGCATATGGCGAACGGCCAAACCAACAGCCAAGCTATGGTGCGAGCTATACCATGCATGTGGCGCATGATACATGGTGCCACACGGCTGCACCCCGGCGCGGTCACAGTGATTGGTTCGACAATTTCCACCTCGACCGGCAATATATAGCACCAAAGTGGTGCTATACATTGGAATTATGTAATTACTCGTGAGGAACACAACCTGTTCCTTGTTCCGTTAGTTTTCCCTACTTCAAACGTATACAAACTGTCTAGGTTGAGTATGATCATAAGTCTAATTCCTGTGAGGTTAGTAGGCCTTGCAATATATTTAAAAGTCGTTTCGATATCGCATACAGATAAAACGCGTCGGAATACCTTATCTAAATACTGAATTTACTAAACCTTTGTGCACAGTAACAGTAGGATTGGCCCGTCTGAAGTAGCAATCTCTCAGATACGTGTCCTATCGTTTCAAATCGTGCTCGTATTCTCAGAATCAGAGTATTGATGTTCTTTGTGAAAAAAATATGTGCAATAATACGCTGATGGGGAAGTGGCTAAAAGGCGAGTTTATAAGCTGCCATAACACTTATGTGAAGCTTAAACCCATGCTGGGGATTAGATAAATTATCAACCATCTGGCAGACAATACTAACTTCCACTTATCTCTGCTCATTTAACTACCACTTCGTAAAAAAAAATATATTCTGATATAAATTTATTTTAGATCAGAGACAGAAGAGCCTTTATATTTTCAGGTTAAAATCTAGTGGTGAATCAAAATTCCCTTAAAGATACCTTTAATGTGTAAGTACCTGTCTTATAACAAGAAACGATCGCAACACACTAGTACCTAAGTAAAGTAAGCGTCATCTTGCCTCCTGACTAAATCGAAGCACACAGCGATAACCTGCCCCATCGTTCTATAAATTTGTCGCAAAGAAACCACAGTTTTGAGTTATGTCGTGTGATGCCGGGTAGCTATTGTATCAGCCTTTGTTTTGGGGAATCTACGTATGACAGCGTTCACAGCTCGATTGGCATACATAGGTTATAGTCAGTAGTAAAACTTACTGGCTTTTTTCGAGTCACTTCATGCGACAGCTAGGTCGTACCTGTGTTACAGTTAATCAATGTGCCTGCAGTTGCTTTTGTGGTATTGTTGATCTTTTAGGTATATAGAGAGTTAAAGTACTAAAAAATATATTCTCTTAGTCGCATTATACGTGAAGCGAAAAGGATATGTAACGTCCTTTTTTTCTTAACCCAGGAACTCTATAGTATTTTGTGTGAAAGACTAATGAAATTTAAAAACAACAAATCTGCTTCGTTTATTTCGTTAGCGCAATTCTTCAAGTTAATCATGCGATTGCATGTGAAATAATGAAACAAACGTTGCTTGGAGTAAACAGAGTCTTACTTTATAGTTTTACCTTTACTCGTTACACTTTAAGGAATAACTTTTAAGGTAAATACGAAATAAACTGAGGCCGTAGCACGAATATAATATTTGCGTTGAAGTGACGTAGTCGTACCGTTAAATAGTACTAACTATCGTTTATCGTGCTCAGCTATGTCACAGATTGAGCGAGAGTTTGTACTGGAAAGTGGAGCGCGATTTTCAATTTTCTTTTATAGCTGACAGGTTGGCTTTTTAAATCACATGTGGATGGGTAGCTGTTGTAGTGGTCTAAAATGTGACGATGGTAAACTAAGAATCAAAATTGGATCATAATGGCAGTTTTTGGAACACACAACTTTTACATAGAAATAATTTACTTAAATCGCCTGACTGCCGCGTTGCTCGCACGGCTAATGCGGCATTTTGAAATTTGGGGATCCATCCCGACAGTTAGTTACTTTATATCTGTGCTAGTTCTGGCAGTGGCGGACATATGCGTTTATGCGGATATAAGTTTTTCCACTTTGAGCATTTTTAGATGACTACTGCTTTTGAGCATCAGTCAATGGTTTGTACTCAATGTGGAAATTGGTGAGAATGTGTGAATTTCAACATGAATTTGGAGTATTTCAAGTGGAAGTAATTTATATTGCAATAAAGTGAATGTTACAACACTAGAGTTGTGGTAGCAGTTTCATTACAATAATATCAAATATTAAAAATCTATCGATAAAAAATTGCACTTGCTACTCCTCCGAAAAAATATTTTTAGAATTATAAGTCAAGCTAAAAAAAGCAGAAAGCAAACCTTACCGCGCCGGACGTGGTTTAAATTGTGTACCGCGTGGCGCAAAAAGATTTCCTTCATGCGACCAATCGGAGCGCCAAATCATTTAACCGATACAATTGAATTTAGAAGACAGTGCGTGGTTTAACTTGATGACGTGTGAACTTGATCAGTCCGAAATAATAGAGGCAACTGTATGACAGTAACACTTCTTTACAAATATATATATATACGTAGGTGTACTCTCAGAGAAATTCAAAAACAAATTGTTTACTTAGAGAAGAAGTGTATTCATAATCTGTTATCAATAGCTTATTAAAGCATGAAAAAAATAACATTACATTTTTGGACGAATTCAGGTCTTAAAATACTAAATTTGATTATTTTCTGAAGAGGTGTACAACACCCATTCTTTTAGTAATAAAAGCATTTTACGAGTAATAACTATCAATTTTCGAACGAGTGTTCGTCTTAATAATACTAAGATAATTTAAAGCGCTCGCAGTGTAGTTTGCTTAGCCATTCTGAACCAATCAGCAAAGTTAAGCAACGTCCGCCGCGGTCATGACTTGGATGGGTGACCGCTGGTGACATTACTACTGAGCGCTTCCGTGCTTCGGAGGGCGCGTTAAGTCGCAAACACCTAACGGTGTGTTCCGGCAGCTGTCCTTGAGAGCCAGTAATTCTAGGTTAGACTGAACAACATCTTCGACCACATCATCACTTACCATCAGGTGAGATAGTGGTCAAAAGCCTATCGAGTATAAAAAAAACTTTTTTTAGCTTAGTTTTTTTTTATTTTTTTAAGTATTCAAATGTGTAATAAAAACACGATAAGAATAAGCTATCTATCTTCGAAAGAATTAACTTCTAACCAATACCATGAAATGCCTCGTATTCAATACGCCCTTGAATACCTAATGTCTTAATTTATACGTCAACATCCAACGAATACCGAAACACGTGATGATTTAATTCGATTATGAACGCGAGAGCATATTAATGATTATGTCACAGCCAATAGAATTAACGTTTGCCCAGAGTAATTGAGTACACGCTCACGCTTGGACAGCCCGGAATCGTATCGTAAGTTATCCGATTATCACCCGTTTAATCGATTAATCGGCTCTGTATGTTTAGTGAACTGTACCTATTTAAAATATGGAGTAGTACATGACAAGAGAGACATGAACACTATCTACTACTAGTGTTTAGATACGTCTATATACCCCATTAGGTATATTCGGAGGAAGTTATTATTGCGTTAAATAGAGTATTGTACTTTTGTGTGTTTTTTTTTTAAACCGGTGGTATGCCTTTTTTAAACAAAATACTACGAACTATATACAACACTACAGCTACTACAATAAAGCATTTAAACAACCTTTAAGCCATAGCAGTCCAAATGAAAAAACTTTTCTGTAGTAGTTATGGGGTCAATTTGTAGTTACGTCCTTATCCTTTATTATCCGACTTCCAAAAAAGGAGGAGGTTCTCAGTTCGTCTGTTTTTCTTATTTTCATTTCATTATTGATAGCTCCCCCAGGCACCCTAGCTCATGTTTTGCATTAGAATTAGAAAATAAGCCTCTAATTACAAAAAATAACGGCATAAAGCAAAGCTGCGGCAGATATTTATATAATATAATATTCCATACTTAAGGCTTTACTCTTCAAAGCGTTTTGCAAACACAAAAGTAGTTTCACTGTATTTTAATTCGATGACATTTTGCATGCAGGTCCTTGAGACTAATATCTATGCTTTTTGTTTGTAAATTTTACGTAGGTATATTTATATATTCAAAAAATCGATTTGTGTGGAAATCCTTATTTATACATCGAGGGGTATTTTTAGAATGAGTATATTTCAAAGACTCCAGAACGAAAATTGAACTGTCGATAGAAACATTTTTGTACTAGCGTGCCGTCAGCTGTCTTTAGTAAACATATAGTATATCGCCAAATAATTTTTGAGTACAATATTACTCTTCCGTTGAATTACAAACTGGCGTCTGTACATCCACCGATGCTGGTATTCGAGGTGTGAATTTGACGCTTTAATTACAAACCGTCATAGGCGCTGATATGGCCATCCATTCAACAATTAAGCTTCGTTTTATGTAGTGTACTTTTGTCTCGATACCGTAGAAAATAATAAAATCAACTCGTGGAGACACATGTCACCCGTGACCACAAGAAACATAAAATTAAATGAGCTAAAGAAGTAAGCAATTGAGTCCGTTAAAGTTGCATTTTTCACAAAAACTAGCTTTCATCGCTTCATTTCGAGGGGCAGTGCCTTCCACAATCTAACGCCTTTAACAGTGAAGCAGTGATCATAAAACTAACTGCTGTGCGAGGGTGTATTGAGCTTAAGATTCTCCGAAGACCTAAAAGCACGTATATGAGACGCGCTGCAATATTCGAAACTCTCTTGAAGGTAATGCTTGTGGGATTGTATAAAACGTTATCCAGAAGAGAGTAGATATGAGTATTCCAGCGATGACAAAAGGGTAGCCACATAAGCTTATAGTGCTTGTGTTGTTTTTGCATTTGTAATAAAATTCAAATCCACACATATTCGATATCAGTTTAAAATTATATACCGATTTCACAGTTAAGTTAAACTGCCAAATAAATTAATACTAAAACAAGTAGGACACTAAAATTTTACTTGAGCTTATAATGAAGTCATTGCACCCCTATTCGAATGACAAAATTATCTCCTAGATCTTTTTTATGAGCGAAATTCTGGCACGCTGCGGACGCTCAGTAGGTGAATTACGTAAGTATAAAGATGTCGGTTTTTATACAAAAATGTACAGGCCCTGCTGCAGTAAAAAGCCACACAGTTAAGAACTTAATCGACGACTGTTAAACAGAACTTTATAAGCTCTGTTGAACAGTAGAGCTTAATTAAACTTTCTGACTTCAAGCGCTTTATACAGAATAGTACCGCATTATGATATCTTTGTATAATGTGTTAGAAATAAAGCAATATTATTTGACTATATCCTACGTGTAAAATACGTATGATTCCTCCAGAATATTTCTAGTAACTAATATTAATTGTGACTATAAACTGCTTCGTTTATGTGTGTGTAGTAGCGCAGCTTTGGTTCTCAAGATCCGGGATTAAATCCATCGGTAAAACGGGTTAAGTTTTCTGACAATTACTTTCAGTAACAGTCTGGAGCCTGCAACGGTCCCCGGTAGATGTCAATGACCTCGCATTTATTGCGTGAAACTAAAACATGGGATACTTCTGCCTACCTAATCAGATAATTGACGAGATTTTCATGTGTTTGTATCCATAAATCACCCGTGGGGTGTCTGTCGGACTAGCTTTGCACCCCCTTATCTTCTCAGAGTAAGAAGTGACGAAGGGATACGAGAAGGCCGGCAGCAGCGCCTTTTAAAGAACTGTCATCTTGCACTGCAATCACCAAGATGCCTGCAACGCGTAGGGTTTATTTAAAAAATGGCTTAGAATATAAAACCATAACGAAATATTAAACATCTCAATAATTAAACTTTACAAAGAAATACGTCTTTAGTCTAGGGATAAAATAATCATAACCTCCAGTTTAAGTAATGAAATGAATGCCATAAATCAAGCTGGCCTAAATCGAGTACAGTATCCAAGTTGCAACTAATGTTCCCAGCAGATGTCTTCGGCAAAGTAATCCAAGTCCTATTTGACAGCCGAGGATCGAGTGCAAGAATTTTATCAAGTTAATATGAACGCGAGTTTTCACAGTAGCCCCTACCCCTGCAGCCAAGCGCATTGCACAGCACGCCGCGTTGCTCCAAGACGTGACCTCTCTACTTACCTACCCCTACCCAAAAATGTGGAGGGGGAGTTAATAAATCTTTCCGCATTCCGTCCTCCCCACACTCCAAGCAAAATGTACTCTATCTTCTTTCAGCTATGGCTGCAATTTCTTTGTCTCGAAGCCTGCATTATTAGGCGGATTAATAAAGTAATTGTTTTTTAAAAGTCGCGTGTCATGTAACAGGAAACACGGCTGTTAATACGGCTAATGGTAGGTGGTTAGAGACTAGTGTTATTGCACCTAAAATCGCCTGTTGTGGTGTTGAAACCCCTTAAGGCGAAAATGCGCTGCTATATTGGGCCAATAAACGGCGAAGTTTCGAATCTGCCTAAAGTACTTAGAGAAATTTATTGTTCTTTCCATGGTATATTATTACCATATTAGTGGACTGGGAATAAAAGCCAATACACAGTGCATAGTCACCATTGTCTTGCCCATATCCCAGTAATGTGAGGTCGGCACAATATATCTTACCTACTAACATCAAGGACAAAAGAAGAATATCACATTCGCAAATTATAATAACACAACATTTTTGACCCGCGTCCTCAGATGTGGATGGCGAGTAGAATAGGTATCCGGCGCGAAATCGGAAGACGCGAGTTCGGTTCCCGCCCAGAACAAAAGTGTTTATAATATGGATATGTAATTTATAATATGTTTATGTAATTTTCGCTAAGCACGTGATGGTGCTTGTAATTGTATTTAGAAAAATAAACATGTATATAATAATAGTAATTTGTTACGCAAAGCTGCAACTATAATTAAAACTTGACGATGCGAAGGATTCCAAAATTGAACTACGAGAAGCAAGTAGTAAAGCAAAATAAATATGCTGCCGAGCATTACACACAATTATTCGCCGCATTCCAGCAAGGAAAAGCTAAGTGCAAGGAAAAAGCTGAAAAAACATTGTAAATATATTAAAAATAATAATACCCAATAACGGGCCCTAAAGTTAAGAAAAATAAATTACAGAAATAATAACAGTTTAGTCATAAGTACGCAGATATAAAATAATATTTAAATATTATATGAACGACATCGGTAAAACAAATGAGTCTCCCAGGCTGGAAATCACAGTATAAATATGGACAGCGCTGCAAACCCGCTTGCGCTTGGTCTTGAGACAGTTTATCCGTTAATTGATTTTTCTTTGACGTTTTACTTCCTGAAATGCCTTGTTAAATGATCTTGACGTAGGTCTATGATAGTCAAACTTGAACCACGCACTGCTACCACAATATACTCAAAGTAGACATAGCCACATTTGTACAAGGTCTACGCGAACCCCAATGCGGAATAGAGACATCAACCGCATTCGTATGCTATGCGACCCGTCTCTGAAAAAGGTCTGAACTACTTACACGCTCAGCTACAGTAACATGTTGTTAGTACTCCGAGCTGCTCCAAAAAGGGCCTCAACGAAGATAATTTAGTTAACATAGATGACACAGCTAAATAAAACGTCCGATATTTACTTTGGACATACATAAGCGAACTAAATGTTCTCTGCTCGTTCTATGAGCATAGTAAATTTGATGTTATGTGCGCCTAATGAGCTGTTTGATTAGATTCGGATTTTCAAATAGATGTTTGACTATCCGCTGAAACTTTAGCTCAATATGTCAAAGTTGTGTCCATGCTAATACTTCATTCCGATTAATACATCATTGTTAAAAGTTTTAATATATTTATTTTTCGTATTCTGCGGATTACATTACAAAATTACAAATTTACGAGAGGGAAAATTAAAGTCATGTGCAGGATTGGAACCCGTGTCATCAACCCCTTTAGCCGGGGTATAGTAGTAGTTGAGTAGTAGGTGTCGTATCCATCCATCTCCATACGATGATTAAAGAACGATAGGAAAAATTAACAATAGAGTAATGACTCATTGTCATGTTAGCTCAGTCGGACAGAGCATACCCCGACTAAAGAGGTGGATGACGCACGTTCGAATCCCGTACATGATTAGTAATTTTTATCTCGTTAATTTGTAATTTTGTAATGTAATCCGCAGAGTACAAAAATAAAAATATTAAAACGTTTAACAGAACTTAAGGGTAAGTTTAAATATTTGTTTTCAGCAAATAATAATGTACATTCTCACTCCAATTTCCTTTTTTGTTTTCTATTTTTTTTAAAGGTATTTTTGTGAGTTAGCAAGCCTCAGTGGCAAGTCAAAAAGATCTGAGCTTGAGATCTTTGAAACACCTGATCACACCTACACGAAGATTGACAAACTTACGTAGCTTATACAATCATAACTAGCATATTCATATATGAGCTAAATAAGTCTAGGAAATCTTGAGATATCGTCTTTCAAATTGTAATTTTTTATTATGTGTGGCAATTACTATAGATATTGTATCTACGTCAATCAACGCCGCCGCAGGTATACTACACTCTCTTTGCAGTCGTGACGTTTGTTCAGGTTGCAACCGTACCTTATCCGAAGGAGTATACATTCTATTAGCTCAGGCTACCAAGGTGTAAGCAATAAATTCAGCAACGAGAGCCCAGTAGTATATTACCCATCTTATTCGGACCTCGAGCTATCATTAGTCACCTAGACGAAAATGCTAAGGAAGATACTTTTATAAATAATGTATTACGTTATTAACTATATTCATAATTTTTCATGTTCTTTATGTTTGACAAAATTTTAACTATTTATTGAAAAAAAAGTTTACAATTAACGGACGAGCGTGCCTTAGTTTTCTCATTTTCGCGAGAGGGAACGCAATGCATAACTTTATTCAGCAAATCATCAAGCGAATAAACCTTATGTACTAATTCACGACTGGAAACCGAACCGCTACCCGGAAACTTTACGTGTCTAGTTACCCCTCGGAAACTACGATATCGATGTACCTCCCTGAAACTTTCGCAACTAATGCCTACTTCACAGGTGCCGAAGTTGTTCCGAATCAAAACTATTCGAACACAAATTAACACAAATTAATTAATAATTGCATTCTGCCTAACATACAAATGTTTGTTGTCTTTGAAGCAGTGATGGCTCAGTGGCATTGGCTATGACTGCCGCGCAGCAGGTCCATTGTTCGAATCCCGCCGCTGGCTTGAGCTTCACTTGGTGGAAGGGCTTTTTGCGAATGCCCGCCAGGCTGGCGGCCACCCTCATGTTGAAAATCTGTCGCCAGGCACCTAACGGTGTGTTCCGGCAGCAGTTCTTCAGAGCCAGTGAAATTACAGGCACATGAGACTTAACAACTATGTCTCAAGGTGACGGGCGCAGTGCAATTCGTCACGAGTGACGAAATGCATCTGTTATAGGCAGAGGTAACCGCTTAACATCAGGTGGACCTCGAGCTTGTTCCGTCACAATAACACATAAAAAAAATGTGATAAAACCTCACCACAGATAATTAAATTAACCCCTTATCATGATGGATAGCTTTTGAAGCGCTCGTAGCATAGCTTGCTTAGGCGTTCCTAATCGACCAACTAAGTTAAGCAACATCTGCCGCGTCATGACATCTGCAACCACTAATGGCTTTAGTGCTACGGAGGGCTTGATAAGCCGTCGGTCCCGGTTGTTGCCTTTGGATGGCTGTCGTTATAGCATGTTGGTAGCGCATTTCGCGAATGTCCGCCTGGCTAGCTACCACCACCAAGTAGAAAGAAAATCTGTCGCCAAGTACTTAACGGTCCTTGAGAGCCAGTAATTTTAAGATGCCTGAATCTCATCTTCCACCACATCATCACCTACAATCAAGTGAGATAATGGTCATAATAATAATATAAGCTAGCCCATCAGGTATTAAAATATCGACTACTTCAACAAAGATAGACGAGCAGCTGAGACTTGTTAATAGGGTCACAATTAATTATTTTTGTAGGGAACTTTAAATTTAATAGACTGAAGACTAATAGATTATACATGTATATCCCCGACTGGGTAGACTACTTTTCACTAGTTAGGTACTAATAAGCAAGTGAGATAGTGACAGTATTGCCATCTATCAGGCACTGTACCAGATTTAGCGACTGATACCATAGAGATATAAAATTGCTTTCTCTTTTCTGTGACTGATACTGAAAAACCCAATCACTGTTTCGACTCAGGGATCGAACTTAAAACTCTCAGATTGGACATCGCCACTTTTTGTCGACTAACGAGGCATAGACCACCCTATCAATAGATAATTTATATGTTGTTTATTCTATTTGAGAACTTGCGTGGGTAACCAATAACGTGTTTGCGTTACCTTAAATTTAGGGTACGTATTAATCTCGCAGATGAATTATTGGCAATCGGTACTAATATTATAAATGCGAAAGTAACTCTGTCTGTCCGTCTGTTACGCTTTCACGCCAAAACTACTGGACCGATTTGAATGAAATTTTGTATGGAAATAGTTTTAGACCCGGGAAAAAACATTGGATTGTTTTTATCCAACTGCGCAAAAAGAGTTTACTGTTTTTGCGTGATATCCGATATCCGGAGCCGCGCCCGGAAAGCCAGTATTTGTATATATATGACGACATGACTCTGGTTCCGTAGAAGTTAGGACAGCCCTTATTGTGAGACGCTACATGCGTAGACACTTTAGCGCCGTCACAACTTTCTGTAACCAACGTGAGAGCTGGCTCTACGACTACTCCGGCGTAGCAACTCAAGCGGTGCAAGTATACTAGCCTCGGTACTGGTTACATATTGGAGCCGTTTGGTTGTAGATACGTTGGGTCCGTGGGGACCGAGAACTCATTCTATTTTCCTAAACTTATCAAAGTACTTGGACGGTGCAATGTTATCAAAATTCTGGCACCTATTTGGCTCAATGAATAATCATTGCAATTCAAAGGGGCAATATACTGCCAGCAGGCGAAACTCGCTGCCTACTGGTAGTGGGCTGTAGCATTTGGACTGCCTGACAGTCTGCAATGACTTGTAGGTTGTTGAAATGCTTTCATTGCAGTAGCTGTAGTGTTGTATATAGTTTTATATATTCAATTTCTATATTGAGATTCAAATGGATTTATATAGTATTTTTACAAATATGTGTTTAGGTGTAAAAGTCACTGTAGCAAATGTAGTGTAGCTACGAGCACTTAAATATATGACTCATAATATTTGAGTTTGGGTACTCTTTCTTCACCGGTCATGTATTTTGCAATCATTAATGGATCGATCGGGTATTAAAAACTAAGTGCTGCCATGTTTCCTCATCGATCCTGGTTGTTTTCTTCGTGTCCTTGACAGTCTTTTCTATTCAATTTTAAATCTGTTGATAATCTTCGACCATATCATCACTTACCATCAAGCGAGTTTGTGTTCGCTTGAAGTAGTAGTAGTGGCCCGCTTAAATCGGGTGTAAACATAGAAAAACACCAAAATTGTAAATCACTAAAATGTTTCTGCGAGGCGCTGAATAAAACGTTATCATATTTTGCAATTCAGTAACTCACCAATTCGGTACATAAAAAAATATGCGAGTTACTGAAGTACCTAGTGGTACCGTAGTATCCCGCCGTCTGTGACAAGAACTTTACGATCATGAGAAGTGAAAAAGTTGTTACTCTTCAATTTTTAACGAGAGTATTGTAAAAAATAGCTTATTCAGCCTCATCCAGATCAAAACTTGTTGCTCAACTCAAGACTCTTGTCTGAAGAGATCTCTGAGCGTCACTTTAAACTTCACAAAAATCATCGCTCCGTTACAAACTTGGACGGTTGTGAATATGAGACGGGCAGTGGAAAGTTTCAGTTTCTTGAAATACAAACAGCTGAACTGTAATAAATATTAAGCTCGATTGATCATATAGAGCTTAAAGTTCACAAGTATCAATGGATTAAAATAAAGTATGTCTACCCATGTCCCACAATGTGGGGTCAATCAAGTCAATAATAATTCAAAGGAAAACGCAAGAACATATTTAAATATATATTTTCACTGACAACAAACAGGATAACACAAGGTGGTGAAAAATATTTGCTTAGGTTTTATTGACGGACACCTGCTATATCCTCCGGGGTATGTTCTAGTTTATAGTATACGTTGAAGTACTCTTGCGTATTTTCTCTAAATCCTTTTTAAATGATCAACTAGATTAAGGGCTGCTAAATTTACAGCTTGCTGTCAGGAATCACCAATATCAAACAAAGTACCATTGAAATACGGATCATTTCAGCGCTCACCCCGACGAGGCAATTGGGTTAATATTTTGTCCAAAATGCGCGAGAATCACACAAAATATTAAAACACAAGAACTAAAGGGTGAAAACATTATGAAGACTGTTTTTATATTTTTAAATTTTGTATCGTGTGGTGTAAGAATCGATTGTAAAGCATAAATAATTTCATAAAACAGAATTAAATAACTGATAATAAACCTGTTCAATTAATAATGCTTCTCGTTAATCATTTGATAAGATAAGTATAATCATACATGTTTTTCATTGACTTTCAATACAGAGAATCTTATATTCAATCGATATGTTTATTTCTTTGAATTATTATTATTTCCTTGATATATTTCAGTTAGATTCTTTAATTCAAAATCATTAATTCAATTTAGGCGTATACGACGCTATTATGAAGGTCAATTACAAATTCTAATATTGAAATATTCTACATTGTACTGCCACGTTCAGTAAAAAAAATATAGTGCCACTGCGAGAAGAACAGGCAAGAAACTCAAGGCCATTCTTTAAAACGTATTTTTACAATGTGTTATATAGAATATAATACAATTATTACAATATTTGTTTAAATTATGTAGGTGACAGGTGAAAGCTTGGCAGAGGCGGAATTTCCCAAGCATTTTGTCATTTAAGTAATCACAAGTTGTGTAGTAAAATTTACTAATTGGATAGGACTCCAAGTTAGTCCCTCTTTATGTCAATTCCGGTTTGATCAACTAAAACCTATAACTAAGTAATTCCAACGTAATTTCTGAAACTAATAAAACTACTCGTAGATGACCTAATCAGTCACAGTAATCATTATTATTCTTCGTTATATATAGTGATTATTAAAAGTAGCATTGCTATTATCGGCAAAAAATAAAAGTAATAATGCTCCACGCAGAACCCATCAATAAAATAAGAAAAAGAAAATTTCAAATAAGTTACCGACTTCCGTTTGTTCTGAAAAGTACGATGGAACTTGTGGAAGGCGCGATCACAAACAATATCGTGCAGTAAGTGCTTAAGACAACATTGCACCGATTTCAATAAGTTATCTCATATTTTTGAGTATTTCAAGACGGTCTCTATTTTATTTAGCTAATCTTTTAACCACTGTTTCACCTGCTGACGACAATGTTAATGTTGTTTTACTACATTATTGCTAACATTTAAATAGTCATATGGTAGGCAACGCACCAGTAATGCTGCGGATATTACGGGTGTTCATAGGCGGCGGTGACCACTTACCATCAGGTGGACCGTATGCTTGTTTGTCACCTTTTGTATAAAAAAAAAGTAATTCATTCGGTCAACCGACTAAATTAAAAACGGAAACTGGCCTTTATACTTTTCTAATATAGGAACAGAACTATCTGCCCTGTTGTAAAAGTATGCGAGAAAAGATACTTTGTGTGCTGTTCTGACTTCCTGACTATATCTCGTGAGTATAAATGATGTCGATAAGCGCCAATCAATATGATCCGACACCTTCTTTACGGAGCCAGTTTCCGTTCTTAATTTAGCCGGTTGACCATCTATGACTATTTGAATCCTACTAATATCAGTACTATAATATTATAAATGCGATAGTAACTCTGTCTGTCTGTCTGTCTGTTACGCTTTCACGCCAAAACTACTGGACCGATTTGAATGAAATTTGGTATGGAGATAGTTTGAGACCCGGGAAAAAACATAGGATAGTTTTTATCCGACTGCGTAAAAAGAGGTTAATGTTTTCACGCGATAACCAACATACGCGCGGGCGGAGCCGCGCCCGGAAAGCTAGTAATATTATAAACGTGAAAGTTTGTAGGTATGGATTTGTGTATGTGTGTATGAATGTTTGTTACTCTTTCCCGCAAAAACTAAATATATATAGAGCTTATATATCAAAATAATACAGGAAGAAGAAATAGAATTTATAAAGATATTGTGTGGATTATCGAAAATATAACGATAAGTGTCAAGTTAGTAAGAAAAAATCAGTCATATACGACCTATTCTGGCGTGCGCTGCAAAAACCTTAATAATCACACGTACATTATGTACATCGGAAATTTTTATCTTAAATTTGCCCGCAACAACATATATGTATCTTTTTATCATCATAATCCATGACCACGCGGGTGTAACTGCGGGGCGCAGCTAGTGTTAGTGTAAATTTAGTAGTACAAAATTATCGTTATCTTCAGCAGGTCCTATATTTTATCATTGATGGTAAAAATTGTATTCAATTATAGTATAGGTCAACGACGTTTATCTTTAAAACACCGGTACAGCAAAACAACCCATTAAATCAATTAGTAGTATTGTAAAGTAAACTAAACAGTTTAGTTTCGGAGGATCAGTATTGAAAGAACAAGTATATCATTATGTTCAAAGAGGTCCGCAGTTTTTAATAATTTACACAGTAAACTGTAGTTCCGGTTCTTTCCGTATCCGAAGGGTGGAACCAAGACCTATTAGCGTCACTCAGCTGTCAGTGTGTCTCTCCATACGTTTGTCCCTAAACGGAATAAGTCGCCGTCTTAAACCTGTAATTTAGATATACTCAGCACTTCAACTGAAGGAAACCTGTTCGGGGAAAGTTTTAATTGTTTTTCATTCATACATTTTGCATTGCAGTTGAATGAAATAGACTATACTACATTAACAA
The DNA here is from genome assembly GCA_963854805.1 of Plagodis dolabraria. Taxonomy (NCBI): domain Eukaryota; kingdom Metazoa; phylum Arthropoda; class Insecta; order Lepidoptera; family Geometridae; genus Plagodis; species Plagodis dolabraria. Next base: position 6,167,237 of record OY978440.1, read on the forward strand.
AAGGGTATTTGCACATTGCTCCTGCCTGACTAGCTATCACCCTAATAAAGTGAAAATCTATCGGCGAACACTGAACGGTATATCCGCCTGTCCTAGAGGGCCAGTAATTCTAGGTGAGCCTAAATCATGTTCGACCGCATCGTTACTTACCACCACTAGTAGTCAAAAAGCCTATTATATAAAAATTCGCCGCACGAACACACCAAGGTTTTTGTACCTGAGGGTGGTTTGTTAGCCAATTGAGCATTCGAAAATGCTCTACTGTGCGGTTAAGTTCAACACTAAGCCTGCTACAGGATTTGAACTATGAACCCTCCGCGCGGCATAGCATTGTTATTTGAGAAACGTTGTGCATCATGCATTGTGCATGAATGTCAAGGTTCCAGGTTTGAGCCCCGAGCCGGACAGTGAATAGTTTACTAGGAGAAATACTAGGACAGACATGTCCTTATTTCAGAAGTCCAAAATCTGACATCTGTGCCTATAGTAAATGGTAATCAGTTTACCATTATTTTGTTCAAAAATTACGGTAATTTTAGGTAAAACTATTCCACTAATAAAGTACACTTTAATTTTATTATTTTTAAGGGATACTATCTAAGTTTCCTTCTTTTTGGCATTTTTTTTCTTATTTAATATTGTACAATAATTAGAATACCTTACGCAAATAAATTTGCTAGTGAACTACAAATGGCCTGCGGTGGCATTTAGGATGCTTAAATGCTTTCGTTATAGAAGCTGTAGTGTAGAATACACTTCGTTGTGTTATGTTGATAACGGCGTACATTCGTTAATAAATGAATTATGAATTTAAAAGCGTCATGATGTGTTCTTCCTTTCTCCAGCACTTTACTCACTATTAAAATTTTGGTTACGGAAAGCCGTACAACAAGATTAAAAACTGAGTGCGAACTTTTTGTGTGAATCTATCCTGTGAAAAATTCGGCGTAAAGCCACACACGCTGCAATACAGTGAAGTTATAAAACTCCGGTGTCCAGTTTAACAGGAGTGGCTAGATTGAAAGCTGTGAAATTGTTTGCGAAATTTGTTTTTACTGCAGATGTTACACCACAGTGTCCGAACAAGTTTCAATGCAGCACGTAACGAATAGTTTTGCCGCAGGAGAATTATTTATACCAGCCACAAGAGTTAAAACACAGTCACACTGGTGTACAGTTTGTGTGGGTTGCCATAAAAGATACGCTGTACTTCGTTAGAAGACAAAGCTGCCTCTTAATGTTACTTGAAGTGTAATTATGCAAAGGTAACTGTAATTTTGATTTTGTTTGAAAGTCCCCGTATGTAAAAACATATTGAGTTAAGTTTAGCAACTGTACTTTCGTCTATTGGTTGAAATTGTCTACATATAATTAGGGCGTATTTGCCGTCAGTTTTTGAATTAAAATTAAAACGAGTAAGGACGATGTAAGGACGCAGTGTATTTTGTCACTTGTAATGAAACGCATCTGTTATAGGCAGAGGATACCGCTTAATATCAGGTGGGCCTGCTGCTTCCGACACAATAAAATAAAAAAACATTGATTTTTTAATATAAATTAAATAAACGTAACTTTTTTATTTTAACTGTTTTTATTGCATCTAGCATTTTCCTCGCATTAATGAGGTTCTTACTCAGCAGCAAACTATTCAATATTATTATCCAATAGATTACTTCGCTTGCTCAGATCCTAATGCAAGTACTCGAGCCAGATAACAATTTTGCAGCCTTGCAATAACTAATTCGCCTTTCAATAACTAATTCGCCTTGCAATAACTAATTCGCCTTTCAATAACTAATTCGTCTTTCAATAACTAATTCGCCTTGCAATAACTAATTCGCCTTTCAATAACTAATTCGCCTTTTAATAACTAATTCCTATCCTCTAGTTAGATGTTTAAACTACAAATTGAAAGAATGTTTAGGAGTGGAAGCAAGAAAGCATCATGCGAGTATTACAAAATTACAAATTTACGAGAGGTAAAATTTAAGTTATGTGCGGGATTCGAACTCGCGTCGGGGTATGCTCTAATCCGATTGAGCTAACATGACAGTGAGTCAAAACTGATATTTTTACTATCGTTCTTTAACGATCGTATTGGGATTTTTTCAGCTTATAAATATGAAATTTTGTAATGTAATTCGCAGAGCAAGCGCTATTGCAAACATAAAAAATATTTAAACATCATGCCAGTAGCTACGTTGACGTCAGCGATTGTTGCTGCGCATTGGGCGTAGAGAAAAGCTCTTTACCATCCTAACGGCTTGGTTTATTGAAAATTATTGGGTATAATATCAACATGAGCACTCCAAAAGAGGGTTGGATCATTCTGAAACTACTGAACTCGAGGCTCACTACAAAATGTGCTTAGTTGCCAAATGTGTATTAAAGAAAACTGGTACGAAAAATTTTGTTTATTTTTATCCTTGATAGGTTAGCCTTGACCACTATCTCACATTATGGTAAGTGATGATGTGATTGAAGATGTTGTTCAGGCTCACCTAGAATTACTGATCATTACAATGTTCTTTGATTATTTTGTTTCTAGTAAGCTTTAGTAACAGCATTCTAGTTATTACGTTGAGCATTATATGGTTCTCAAGGACAGCTGCCGGAACATACCGTTAGGTGCTTGGCGACAGATTTTCTACTTGAGGGAGGTAGCTAGCCAGGCGGGCATTCGCAAAATGCCATACCACTATGCTATAACGACTGCCATCCGAATACAACAACCGGGACCGACGGCTTAACGTGCACTCCGAAGCACGGAAGTGCTCAGTAGTAATGTCACTAGCGGTCACCCATCCAAGTCATGAACGCGGCGGACGTTGCTTAACTTTGCTGATCAATTCAGAATGGCTAAGCAAACTTCGCTATGAGAGCTTCAAAATTTAGTAAAAACAATAAGTTTATACTACGATATAGTCAATTATGAAAGTAATTAATTAAAATCCACGTAAAAATGCAGATGAATTGTATAAAACCTCACTACTTCTAACAGCTTTCTTTGCAAACTGTGGTAGATAAAAAGGTTAATCGAAATCTTGCCGTTTAAAAATAATCTAAGAACTTAGACGATCGGCGTCGTTTTGAAACCAGCGCGACCCAATCGAAAATAAAGAAGCAACTATAACGTAATCTGTGGCTTAACGTTGAAACTACCGGTATATTCTGCGCCACAAGTTATAACTAAGCGCTGAGACGGCCTCGTTCTTGTCCTCGCTTACATAACAATGGTTTTGGAGATTCTACTTCAACTATTGACGAAATTAAGCTTAAGCTTAATTTTAAGCTAAGAACAACCGGGACCGACGGCTTAACGTGCCCTCCGAAGCACGGAAGCGCTCAGTAGTAATGTCACCAGTTGTTGCCCATCCAACTCATGACCGCGGTGGACGTTGCTTAGCTTTGCTGATCGGTTCAGAATGGCTAAGCAAACTTCGCTACGAGCGCTTCAATTTAAATTATTTGAAATGTTTTTTCTGAGCGCTTTTAATGTGTTATCCTAGATGGCTCATAGAAAAGATACTTTAAATTCAGACACCTCCGCTGCCAGTATATAATCAAAAATATTATTTTGACCTTATTTCGTGCGCGATGAGAACTAAAAGTAAAACTTAAATTAGATCAGACAAGTCAATAATCATGGGTGTTACCAACCCTACATGAGGAAAAGAAGCTTAGAATATTTTTTTTTTTTTGTATGCCTGATAGGTTAGCTTTTGACCACTATCTCACCTGATGGTAAGTGATGATGTGGTCGAAGATGTTGTTCAGGCTAACCTAGAATTATATCGTATAAAAAAGTTAATTAGTCATTCTGTTATACTGCTTTGATATTGGACTTTGAAGTTCACAATTCATAAAACACGCGCCATAATCCAAATTCAATTGAATTGTTTAATTGATTCGGCGGTTAGAAAATATCGCATCCCATTAGTTGCACCAAGGAAATGTTGTTGCGCCGTACGGTATACTTTTTAAACCACGTACACCGCGGTAACGTTCGCTTTCTGCTGTTTTGAGCTTGGCTTACTTTTCTTATAGCTCCCAAGAGAGAGCGAATTGTAGTATCTAAAACCCAAGCGGACTAAACCACAAACAGAAGGTACTAAAGACTATATTCTACCAATAATACCTTTAAGAACATTATAGGTGCACGTAAATTAGTCGTGCTCACTCCGCTTCTACTACTCTTGTTATATGATAAAAATTTCACAACAACTTACAGTTTTCGTAACAACGGTTAATTTAATTGAGCTTCTGAACTGGGTTGCTTTTAACTTCTAACTTTTGAACGGTATTGAGGAAACTAATCGATGGATTGATACAAAGTTAACTTGGTATTGGGAACTGCATTACATTAGCGGGCGGCTGGAACGAGAATTGACGATACAAAATACTTCTATTTTTAGATTCACTGGCGAGTTTGTCAATGATTTTTTACTGATGGGCAAGCCTGTGCCAATACCGTTGGTAAAATATTACTCCGAAAAATATGCTAAAGCAAGAGCAATGTTTTCTCTAAATTCGCTGAAGAATAATTCTGACTAAAAACATGTAGTCACTTTTAGGGGAGGCCTACGCCAATGAGGCGACATCTACACATAAAATATAATAAACTTAGCAAGCTATAATTATCATATTCACACTATTTAATATAATTGGATACATATGTTACGCAATAAATAAATTACAATAAATAAGAAATACGAAACTTGTAATGTTAAATAAATAAATCATATAAATTAATAAAATAATAATTTATATCATGAATATCAAGAAAATAATAATTGCAATGTTAATGAATAACAGATTTCTAAAATAGATTGTGAATGTGTAGTTGAATAAAGGGCTTTTTTACTTTTACTTTTACATGTAGTCACAAAAATTGGTATTCTCAAAAAAGTTAAATAAAAACTCAAATTTTGCGGAAACACCCCCTTTCCCTGTCAAAAGATTGGACGGTACACAGTTGACACATTTCTTATATTTTGAGAGGCCGCGGCTTAAAAAATACTTCTAGAGTAATTAACCAACATTATATAAAACCTTCGATCATAATATTTAACCTACTAGATAAAATATTATCGACATTATCCTGTCAAATGGCCATCAAAAAATGTTGGTCAAAGACTAAAAGTTGAACAATCATGCATCGGACATAAACGTCAAAGTGACATTGATTTGATTTCGTGAGGTCGTTGAATGCGTAGATTTCAAACCGAATGCTGTCATAAATGTAAATTTTGTCGAAAAACCGAGAGTTAGGTCGTGCAATTTTTTATATTACCAATATTCGGTTTACTTCAAACGTGTAGCATAGACTCCTAATGTAACTATACTGGATGGCGATACAGATAAAAATAAACTAGAAGCTATGCACAATAGCAGATTGTTATACGAGGGTCGAAAGGAATCAATTCCCCTACGTGGTATTTAAACGAGCGAGCGCAGCGAGGATGGCTATAGTTCGAATAGGAATTGATGACTTCCACCCGTTAAACTCTCTGCTTTTCACTACTTATATAAGGAAAATATAAAAATTATAGTTTTTATCTAATATTTTGATTTTTATTATAATAACTTTATACCTATTATAAATTAATACGGCTATGTCCAAGTAGGAATCGATGACTTACACCCATGGTAAGCACTCTACTTTTCATTTAAAATATGAGGAGAGAAAAAAATAGTAGATTTTCTAAAATATTTACTGAAAATATTAAACGTGAGTAAAATTAATTGAGAAATTTAATGAATATTTTCGTTAGTTTTTTTTATAATTACCCTGCCTAATAATATAGTCTTATTTTAAATTTAAAATATGGGACATAATTCGTCTCCTTCGGGGGCCATCCTGCTTACTTAATAGATGTTTTTTTTTTAATTTACACTGCTCAGAAAACAGAACCAGGGACTAAAATTTCATATAACATACACTAACTTCACAAAGTCGCATTTTTTTAGCCCTTACACAAACGTGGTTTTTATTATTTGTTTCATAACAACATAGTATTTTATAACGAAAAAACTTAGACACGTAATATTGTTTACACCAGTGGTTATCATGGTAACAAGTCATTCCGGCCCTTGAGAAGGAAGCATTTACTATAAGTTTTTCCCACCCTTAGGTGCGAAGCATCGTCTTCCACCCGCTACTCGAATCAAACAAACACTACTTTCCGAGATAAATAATTTATGCTCTAAAATGCAAGCGCGGTAAACATAATTATTATAAATTCAAAGTTCTGCTCAGAATGGCTTACCTAGATATTTTGAAACACGTCTTTCTCTGCCGCCCATTAAAATTCTCGGCTGCACTGTTCCACACGACACACGTTCTTTTTTTCACGAAGTAAAAAGAACACAGCCACCTCTACGCAAAAAACCAGCCAGACTTGGCTGCTCTCCCGTTTATTCTGTTACTACTCCAAACTCCTTTTTTCGTACTTCGGTGACTCAATTAAATGATTTACAAGAGGCAATGGACTTTTACAGTTGCAATGAACATGAACTTTGTAACATCGCATGTGTAGTGTGTTTGAACTTTAAAGTGGTAAAGAAATTATTTATGTTTCATGCCGTGAGTCGAAGTAATTTATTAATATTGTAATCAATTGTAGGTTATAAAGCGTGATACTATATTTTTTATCGAAAATGAAGTATAATCTCAGACCCAGATGAAGAATATATATAAACCTTATTATTATTACTAATTGTTAATTACCTTATTTGCAATAAAATTTAAAAGTATGTAGCTTTTCTTTCGATTACAACCAGATTATCATACATAAGAATTCACAAAATTACAAAAGAAGAAAAATTCTAGTCATGTTCGGGATTCAAACCCGCCCCTCTCCAACGAGAGAAATTACAACTAATTTTGTAATGTAACCCGCGAGGTATGAATTAATACAAAATAATAAATATGGGGTAACTATAAAGTTTTTTTTTTTTACCGGCGGTATGCCTTTATTAAACAAAGTACTATGAACTATATAGTATTACATTTAACTATAAAGTTAAATGTAAAAAATAGAACTATAGATGTCGCTCCACTACTCCACTTACGATAGTTAAGAACGAAAGGACAAATCTCAATAGCAATTTATAAATGTAATGCCATTTATCACAAAACATGTCACATTCGGTGTTGGCGTTAAATAATGCGTTGAGACCAGTCAGGGAACGACACATGACAAAAAATAAAAGTACGATTACATAACTACTGAAAAGTCCGAGCGAATTCACTGATAGCTATTTACCTTCTTCCGAAATAATAAAGCTCCTGTATGTTGAACGTTCTACCTCCAAATTAAGCTAAAACTGAAAACCATTTCGACAAAATGAAGGGTGGCTGCACCGCAAAACGGGGTAGGAAAATTATACCAAATCTGGGAATTTCTCTTAAATTATAATACGTTTCTGTTGATTTTCTCCTTTCATCGTCCACCTGAAACGATTCCGGTGAAACGAAAATTCCAAAGCAAATTTGAACGTATTTGTAATGCCAATGTTTTTAAAATATTTTTAAATGATTTTGAAACAGATTTGAACAAAAAAAACGCCCCGTTTCGCCATATCTGTTTCAGTACCATGTAAGAAAAGCAACACTCTCGTTGCGGAAACTTTTTTGTTTTTTTTTTTGATCGGTAAGCCTTTGACCTCTATGCTATCTGATGGTAAGTGATGATATGATCGAAAATGTTGTTCAAGCTAACTTAGAATTACTGGCTCTCAGGGACAGTTGCCGGAACACATCGTTAGGTGCTTGGCGATAGATTTTCTACTCGAGGATCGTAGCTAGCCAGGCGGGCATTCGCAAAGTGCCCTACCGCCATGCTATAACGACAGCCATCCTAAGACAACAACCGGGACCGACCGTGCCCTGAAGCACGGAAGCGCTCAGTGGTAATGTCACTAGTGGTCACCCATCCAACTCATGACCGCGGCGGACGTTGCTTAACTTTGCTGATTATGAACGGCAAAGCAAACTTTGCTAAGAGCGCTTCAAAAAATTATCATTAACAGCTGAAAGACGCTCACTTCTAAACAATGTCCGTTCTTACAGAAGGCCAAAGTGAACAGTTGTTAGCCACTTATACTAGCTAGCCACGACTCTTACGATATCATAAATAGCCTACCAAATCTAAATACTCCATTCAAATAAATGTTGTCATCGAACAGCATGAAAAAATATTATATTGTTTCATCATCAGTTTTTTTTAAATTACTGATATTTTGTTTAGACCTCAATCGTGTTTGATGGTAAGTGATATGTGGTCGATAGTGGTAAACTGGTTAAACCTCGGCAAGACATAACGGTTACTCTATACGAGTATAGAGCTATTAATGCCAAAAATATTTACCATTTTTTCCAATTTTACTTACCAGTATCTTGCTAAAACGTGAAAATTTCCTTACGCTTATTTTCCAATCAATCAATCAATATCATATTTGCTAAAATACAGTAATACATTTATGTGGTCTTAAATTAATAATATTATTTGTTCTGTGTATTCAGCCTGCACGCATACGTGCAAATATTAAAAGTTATTTAACAGTGATATACTCAGAACCTTAATAATCCTTAGGGCCTGTTTCAGAATGTTCGAGTAAGTTCCGGTTTTACTACCCAGAACATATTTATTAAACAAAACACTATCTTTGCGTTTCACAGTCATCGATTTAGCCTATCCATCGGTTAAAACTTGAAACGCGCTGCATTTTAACTGTCATTTCTATCATTCAGTTATTTTATGTGTTGCATAGTAACCCGAAACTTTATTAACACATTCTGAAACGGACCCTTAATATCGTAAAAACAAATATAATAACCAATTAGTCAAAACCTTCTTAAATCTTTTGCCATCTTATAATTGAATGTCATTTGGTAATGCATTATAAATTAAAATAATCATATGATGTATATACATTTTTCTTATAAATATCCTTCCTACAAGTATCAGGGTTGATATAGTAGGTTTTTGAACCTGTTTTTTTTGACTTGTTACGACTTGTCAGCAGTGTTTTTTAAAATATTCTTGATGAGAACTTGCGAAAAGGCACATTTCTCTAATGTAAAGGCAAGGTAGTGGAAGGATATTCGAGGATTTAAACAGTGGCTTGCAGCTGTCCAAAAACCAGGCCTTGATAACAACCCTAACACAACGTTTCTGTACCCTGAAAACTTCCTGTATATATTACGATCATGGTTGCATGATGAGGAAGCTATGGGACAACCTGACTCTTAAAAGAACTATGCAGTCGCATTACACATGACTTGTGGACACGAGGATGGCACGATGGCACAGAAAAGTTAAGAAATCAGTAAAACCTATTTCGGTATTTTCAGTGCCCGAAACGAATAGCATTAAATCCGGAGACGCATTGAATTTTTATGGCTTGTGTGAGATTCCGTGTGTTGCCTTACTGGGCCGTAAACTGTGTAGCTTATATTCTCTGCGGTAGGTATGTTTTATTAAGTGAGTGAATAGTGATTTTTTTCTTTAATACTAAATGACTGCTTGTGTGGCGTATGCTTGAGCCATGAAGCCTTAGATTTTATTCCTTTGTGTGGGACATTGGTGTTGAGTTTTCTTGATGAAAAATTCAAGTATTAGTCCACAGTATTGAAAGACTTGAAAGGGGGTCACAAACCAGCAAGAGCAGCGTGAGTAGACCACAAACGAGGTATCCGAACTAAGGTCGCAGAAAGACGCTGGATGCAGGCCGCTTCCAACCGTTGTATATGGACATCTATATAATAAGCCTGTATCCAGTGGACTTCTAGCGACTGAAATGATGATGATAGTTGAAAGACGGCCAAGGTGATTACTTACCGAATTATATTGGGGGCGAGCCTTTTGTCTTACAACCTGAAGTCCTACAGTCAGTAAACAAAAAAATATTAATTTATCTTCGCCTATCAAATGGCGACAATAGATAAAATAAGAGTCAGAATATCACTTCCACGTATTTTTATATCTCTAGGGTTTTATTATATTTAAAAAATATTGAGTCGCGTCGTTTAATATCCGATTCTAATTATTTCCCTTTGATAGTGCACTAAAACTATTTAGCAGGTGTTCTATCTATAGCTATTTTAATGCAGTTACTCGTTACAAAACAGTAATGCATCGTAAGCAATAAAACTAATAAAGCTAATAAGCAATTAAACAATATTAAGGAACGCTCTCCAAGCAACCATTAGCCTCAATTTTATCCAGTGTTTATAGTTTTTAAATATAAATGTATGGTCCTACAGAATTAAGTCTTAAATTAAACGACGACTTCTGGAAACGTATATCTGGCACTTGAAATAAATATTTAATATTTTTTTATACCGGATAGGCTAGCCTTTGACCACTATCTCACCTAATGGAAAGTGATTGTTGATCGAAGATATTTTCTTTGGTTGTTTGTTTTAAATATAACTATACATAATAATAAAAATTGTGCATTGCTAGTGTACATAAATTTAAAATCCTAGAAGTGACGGATTCATAATTAAGATGTTTTGTAATCTTATTTGCCCATATAAAACTTATGTCATAACAATTAATTTACAAAAATAATGAATGTGAACGTGCGGCGTGATCATTACAATGTTCCTTGATTATTTTGTTTCTAGTAAGCTTTAGTAACAGCATTATAGTTATGACGTTGAGCATTATATGGCTCTCAAGGACAGCTGCCGAAACACACCGTTAGTTGCTTGGCAACTTATTTTATCTCTGCTGCCACTTCCTTGATGGTCGAGTGGCGCTAAGAACTTAGATTTGGAAAGTCCTGAGTTTGATCCCCAGTTCAGATCAGTTAGGGTTTTAAGTTCAATAAAGGTTCAGTAACTGTCAATGACTCACTGAGTAGAGCCAGGCCACCCACGGGGTCACGACCCTTATAATTATATTCATGTAGGAGTCGTAAAAGGAGAAGGGGAAAATAGTAGGTAGAGGTCAGCAGTGCCTTCTAAAGAACTGCTGTTTTACCGATCTCGGTGACACCTTCCAAATGATGATGGCAAATTGGAGGAGGGAGGTCTATAAAGACTCAGGCACTGTGCTTGAAGATGGAAATAGGCACGCCTTCTCTTACATGGGATCAAATCATATCTGGCTCAATACGTTTGCTTTGACACCTTTTCCTACCCCTTAATTGGCTTGGAATTGAAATAAAACCGACCTGTGTCACATTTTGGGCGGCAATTTACCCGCGCCATCATTACATTAATGAAATTCGACACCACAATTTATTTAAGACAACCAAAAATTAACGCACCAGTGAATTAATCACATTGATTTTAACGTAATAACTCGCTAATAAGTTCTGATGCTCATCAACTTTTTAATTTTACGCAAATTTGATTGATATTCAAATAGGGTTCTAGTGCTTCCGCGTATATTAAAATAAAAAATTTATTTGTCTCCATGTTCGTGTTGCGTCAACCGTGGTCACGAGTTGACTGAAGAAGCGGGTGTCTGCATCTTGAAATGTAGGCATTCTACGAAGGTATACGATTAAAAACTTGTTTCCTTTCTCTACACACAGCACTAAAGATTTAAGGAGTGTACAAGTGAAATCACGCAAAAAACGTTCGTATGTTTCAAAGATTAATGTATACTTCTGCATCTACGTTTCTACACTAATATTAAAAAGAGGAAAGATTTGTATTTTTGTATGCAACGAATAAACTTAAAAAAAACGACTGATTTGGATGAAATTTGGTATGGAAATAGTTTGAGACCCGAGGAAAGACATAAGATAGGTTTTATCCAAAAGATGTTAATGGTTTTGCCCGATAAGAGACAACCATGTGTGTGAAGGTGTGTGTGTTATAATCCAATTTATAATATATTTTTACATTCATCATATGGTTTGGCGTAAATTTTAAGATCTGTATTTTTATTATTGTATAGTTGTACTGAGCGCTTATTTTACAGCCAGTTTACAAAGGTAGTATTTACATAATGAACCTGGAAGACATCTTTTGCAGGTCTTAAAGGACTTATAAGACTAAATCTTATTAACAATCTTAAATTGATAAGCGATTTTATGGTTACTGGTGATGTAACCGAAGGAAGTATGTATCGACACCGATGTGAGAAATGAAATCGATATTTTATTTCAGATCGCAGCTATCCTCCCGATTTAAATTCTTGTATTAGCTTATTTCAATCGCTTCGCGCACTAGTCTAAGATGAAGTACCGATTTGTTTTTGGGTGCTGTGTAGTCTCGAATCAAGAAAGTGTTCAGTGTTTGCTGGTTTATCAATCTCATTGATTGAGTGGTGATGTATCCCTTCACTCATGATGATGGTCCATTTTGTTTGACCAAAGTCACAACTCCGGCAGCTCTAGTGAATTTTATAAACACCGGGTGTTTTGATAGATTCCTTTGCTATTGGATTTTTTTTTGACGCTTTACATCATATAGTATATAAGCCCTCGACAAGAAGATTTTGAAAAATTGTACATAAAGACTTTGCACACACTGGTGGTATTTTTTTAACTGGTATGAATTTGCAGTTTATCTACTGAGTAGAGCTGCGTCGTAAGAGACACTACTCACTGGAGTAGTGTCTCTTACGACGCACAAGATATAAGGCTCAAACTTAAGGTTGACCATGTTTTTTTGCAATAGGAATGCTGTTAGGGGATTCTTAGCGACACAACAAGCACGTTTTTTTTTGTTAATTGCTGATTGTTAAGCCTTTGACCACTATCTCAACTGATGGTAAGTGATGATGTGGTCGAAGGTGTAAACAGTCTTAACCTAGAATTACTGCCTCCCAAGGACAGCTGCCGGAACACTTCGTTAGGTGCTTGGCGGCAGATTTTCTGCTAGATGCCCACAAAATGTTGCGATACTGTGTCCATATGAATAGGTTATATCGTTGCCGTGAAAATCATTAGTCAGAACCTTGGATTAGGGACCTCAGTGACCGTTTTACATGTGGCGTGACGCAACGCGACGTTGCGACCATCGATCTTAAGGTAATCCTGTACTGTACGGCTTCAGAGGCACCAGCAGAGTCACGACGGTCATCGAAGAAATTCAATTATACAAATCTGATGTCGTTTTGAAAGATTGAACAGACGTTTTCTATGATATAAATTACAATAATTGCAAAGAGTGCCGCTTATGTTTAACTGAATATATTTTAAGCTGCTAATTAAGGAATTGATATGTATGTAGAGAAATTACTATATTTTTTTTATGTAGTAGGGTTCCGTACCTCAAAAGGAAATAACGGAACCCTTGTAGGATTACTTTGTTGTCCGTCCGTCTGTCTGTCTGTCAAGACCCTTTTTCTTAGGAACGCGTAAAGGTATCAAGCTGAAATTCTTATCGAATACTCAGGTCTATTATCCCTTCGAGCTGTGAAAAAATCAAACTTTTAAGCCAACGCAATTGGATACAGCCGTTTATGCCGCAAATTTTCGATATTCGCAAGGGAAGCAAAACCTACAGAGTACTTCCCGTGAACTAAGAATCTTGAAATTTGGTACGAAGCAACTTCTTATAGCTTCAGATAAAGGGACATTAGCGAAAAACATAAAACTTTGATTACATCAAATAATAAAAATATTTTTAAGAATTTTAAAATGTTATGGATTTCATATAACTATAAAAAAATACGACAACTTTTACTTATATACCTACAGGTTTGAAAGAAACTCTCGGTGCGCGACTCTGTCTCGCACTTGACCGATTTTTTATTATAGTATATATGATTCTGATTAGAGTAAGACAATATTCAATAGCTTGTGTAGTTTTTTTTACTTCCTGGAAAGTTAAATTGTCAATACATATACACAAAATAACATTAATATTTCTTGCTATGCCTGCTTTTCTCCTATCGTTCTTTAACCATCGTATTGGGATAGCTAAAGGGGTGGATGGACGCTGGTTTGAATCCCGCACATGACTTAAAATTTTCCTCTAGTAAATTTGTAATTTTGTAATGTAATCCGCAGAGCATGCGCTATTGCAAACATAAAACATTAAAATGAAAGAACCTAATACCTATACATTTTGATAAGTCTTATGTTGGTCTTATAAATTATTCCTTTCTGCTCTAGAGCTACAAATATCTTAAGTTTAGTGATTAAAAACTCTATTTCGTTTTTTGTCGCAGTTTAATACTACTTAAATCTTGTCTCTACGTTGGTGCCCGTCTCTAACTTGCGAAGACTAACAAATTAGAAACCTGAATCTTGGATCAGTTACTAGTTTCGTAGATTTCAAAGCTCAGAGGTATATGAGATCAAGCTAACTTCTACGTTATTATAAATTACCTAGCATGAAGTTCACTAAATAGTTTCAAAATGCGCGAATCAAAGGTTATTTTGTGGTCATAAGGTAAAGGAATTATTTTTCTTTTTCAAAAATATCCTACATCATTAAAACAATGATTTAACTTCTCGCGTCAGTGTTGATACATACTACCTTTGGTTCCATCTCCAGTGAACATCAAATCGATTGTAAATTTAATTGTTCCCTTGAGATAAGATTGAATATGGAACGGTTTTGCGAATTGTGTACCTTCATAGAGCCTACATTTCAAAATGCATGGGTGTATGTTCAAACTATTTTAATACTATATAATATCAACCGTTTATCTTTCTGTGATCATATAAACAAATATTTAATAATGACTGTGACGATGAATTTCATTACTTAATTGCATCAGATCTAAATCAACTTTATTTCATGGTTAGCTTGAGGCTGATTCTTGTCCATATTACAATAGCAATATTAAAAGCAAAAAAGAGGCTACTCATTATAAACAAACCGAATGAAGCAAAATTGCATCCGAAGGTTTTCTCACATTATGCGCCGAATCGAAACGGAAAAATACGCCTGTGATACATAGTTAAAAAAATGCGTTGACTAGCGGCAGCGGATGAAGCACGATAGATTCCGTCGGTGGATCGCTCGGTGAGCTTTTTTGAGAACGAAACGTAACATGTCCAATCGTAATTTATGGCGCCCAAGGTACATTGTGGATGGTTCAGTCACTAGTGAATATGATATGAAACGTCATTTAATATAAAATTATTTTGAATTCCTTAAGTAAACTGCAGTGTACTTAAAGGATTCATTAGTAATAAATAATATTGTATTTGTACAATAAACAAAAATACTTTATTGCACACCATGAAACAAAATTTTAAGACCAATAATATAGGACTTCAGCACAATGGGCGGTCTTATCGCTAAGCAACGATCTATTCCAGGCAACCTTTAAATCTTCTCTAATTATATTACTTCTAGAGAAGATATGAATGTAATTAGTAGTTAGCGATGCAGTAATATAATTTAGAATAATATGCCGTTTCAAATCAATATTCTTGTAGTTTAGGCGACTCAGTTCTTTTAAAAAATCAGCCAATATCACTTGTGAATCCATATATAGGCGTGTTTTGTTTACCGTCGTCAACCCTCGCTTAACATTAGGTTAGATGTAATACAATCAATCCCCAACACTGTGTTAAATTGTATAATTTTTAAGTGGGCAATTTCCACTTCTTATATTTTATAGATTCTGTAAACGCTTTCTATTAACTTTATGAAAATTACGCAAGCGTTAAACTTTATAAACATTAATTGTTGAATAAAAGATAAGTTTTGAGGGTACTTGAATATCAATTAACGAGTGATTTTGTGAAGTTATTATATTTATGTTTAAAATAAGGTATAAACCTCTTTTACAATTCTACCACACAATAAGTTTTTATATGTCACTACTATGAGGTTTTCCTGCTTAAGGGTGAAATGGCCAGTTATTTCTGCATGCCAACGCCGAAGTGTAGTCACTGCGCTATTTGAGGTTTTCGATCCAGAACAAAGCACAACATCGATTGATCTCTTCATTATCTAGATTTTTTTATAACAAATTTTAAAAAGATTATTATCTTGAGTGTTATGCGCCTCTTGACATTTCCATTTAACTTTTTTCAGGGCTCATAAGTTACATCTTAATTACATATAAAAAGATAACTACAAGCCCAAAATAATGAAGAGATCAATCGAAATCATGTATAGTTCTGTACCTTGAACTACAAATAAGGGTGTAATCATCCTCCAACGTTTGTATGGTGACCGGCAAGTTCAACCTTATATTTGTCTAAAGTCTTTGTTCTTACTATTGTAAGAACAATTTCATTCACCATTTCCTATTACTTTCTTTATTTTTGTTGACGTATAAAAGTTTGTAATGGGCAGACCACTTGCAACAACTTAGTTGTACTGTTTTACTAACATGGCAATAAATCTAAACATAAGGAATTGATGGCGATGAAAAATATCAACGTTATTGAACATGAGGTAAAGTTATACCTACATCTACTGATGTTAAACCCTTTCATGAAGCAAAGTTCACTAATAAATAAACCCCTAAGACAACAATAAAAGAAATATCACGGGGCTTCATAAATGAATAAGTTATCATATCTGAGTCACAATAGGTAACTATATACTATAACGATACAGTATTATTGAATACAGAGAACAGTCTTCTCAATTTTGTTTCACGTTTGGTGTTTTTGTTACGTACTATTAACCTGACTACTTTCTAAGTACTATTAACCTGAGCGAGGCAGGCCCATTAAAAGTTGGTAGTATGACCAACATACCTCTGTTGAAAACAATATGTGATTGATATCTTCTAAAATTACATATTATGGATAAAATGTCTTGAAAAGTCTTAGTAACTAAATACAAGATTTTAAAAACTTACGATTATATATGCTTTTCGTTTCAGATTAACAGCGACTAATAACACCGATAAAATTATCTTATGTTATCTCTTATAGAAACCTTCAGCAACATGAAGTTTTTACCATTGCAGTGTTCTGCAGTCTTGTTACATATATACCGCTGGTTGCTTTTGGTCTCAGACATTGCAATATGTTTTTGTATATTCTGGACAGAATAAGCAAAATATTTCGATTCAATCTTTGCTATAAATATTCCTTTCTACTGAAGTACATAAGTTGAGCCTTCATCATTATTTATTGTCTTAGACACTATTTTTATTGGAGCTTAGCTACTGTTCCAAGTCTATTGAAGATTAAATGTCACCGTGCGTAGTGAGTGTGTCAATCAATAAAGTCAATAACCTTCTTGAAATGGATAACAAGCCATCACTTTATACTAAATGCTAGTACTTTAATCGTCCCTACAATTTCATCAAAATTAATCTATCATTTATATACGTTTTAAATGTTACCCGTTAAATAAAGAAGTGTTATTTTGTTCTCGAAGTAATATGAATGGTTTCTTTGACTAGTGCGAACTTCGAAATCATATCGCTAAATTCGTATTTGCCTATTTGCAGAGTCTGTACTAGCTAGAAACGCACGCTCGTTCTTTATTCTTATAAACTCAACCATTAGGCAGCCACCGTTTAACAATGGACTTTTTCATTAGGGGAGGAGGAGTACCCGTATTTCCGTGGCGTCCACTTTCTGGAATTTTTCTTACGCTGGTATTTTCTGTTACGAAAAAATAGAGAAGGGTCAATTCTAGCCACCCCACGGCGTATATTAAGTGGGATCAAAACATATCTGGCATAAGTTAGTTGTTTAGACCCCTTTGTTTATCTCTTCAGGAAATACAGGCATAACGAAATACTGTATCAGCTGAACTGTCCACTGTTGAATATAGCCTCCCCCATTATAAGGGTGGCTTTGCCATAATCCCCACGCTTGACAGTGTAAGATAACAGTTCCTCAAAAGACGCTGTCCATTTCCGGTATTTTACTCTTACGACCTCCCCTGGGTAGAGATGAGGAGTTGACATTCTAGCCCGGCACAGCTTAGGCAACGAAATATGTTTTTTTCTGCTTGATAAGTAGTAGTCACACATTCAAGCTCTGCTGCAGCCAATATTATGCGTGGTTCGCAAGTTGGAGAATAATATACGTGCAATCCTGAGGTCGGGTTTCGCTGTTACTGTTAATCTCCAAAACGAATACCCCAAGAACCAGGGGCTTGATACCCATTACGCGACCGTTCTTGAGTCTTGAGATTCAATTATGACATGATTGTAAAAGTGTAAAACTTGGGTTGTTGCGGTTTTTATAAATTAAATTCAAAATTACGTGTGGACACTTTTATTGTAGGATCTTGACAAGACAGAGAAAAAAAGTGAAGATATTACATCTATGAAATAGCATAGACAATATTAAATTGTTTTCTCTACAGATCATTAAATGTTCTTAACATACTCTACCGCAAGAAATTATACAATAAAACATAACTGTTAACTACTTTTTATATTAATAAACAATGTGAATTTACAATGCATGTTTTTATAAATACCTATAATATGAGTAAATTTACCTTTTTTAGTTTATACACATTTTAAATAGGGATAGCTAGAGAGTGGACTGTATTTATAATTTAGTTATTTTCCTATATAATGCTATATAAACTTTATGGTTAGAAGTATACATAAAACATTGCTGAGCGTCTACATAATGTCTCAGCATGCCATGGTTCTTCCAAGTACTTAGACTGAACTACATTCATGACAATAGTTTACTCAATATTGTAAGACAAAATAGGCAACTATGGCATGATGCGGCATAGATACATTTTCTATTGCTTAATTTCTAAAATATACTATAGTAGATGTATGTATAGGTATGAGTACATATTTGAGAAAAGCAATGTATATACATGTGCTTTATATATTATAATTAAATGCTAAAATTATGCTTAAGCATTAGGAACTTAACGAAGTAACATCTTATGTATGAAGTAATTAATTTTGTTCTATAGGAAGAATACATATCTTGGTAATAGATGTTGTATGAACTCTACCATTGGCCTTTTTAACTTCTAAAGCTCTAACTAAACCATCAGCTCCTTGGAACACTCTGGTCACCCTCGCCATGGGCCATGTCATCGGTGGAGTATCTATTTCTCTTAAAATTACCAGAGCACCAACTTTTACATTAGGATATGATTCCTTCCATTTAGGACGGTTTTGTAATACATTTAGATAATGTTTAGACCAATATTTCCAAAATTGTTGTTGAATAGCAGTACATTTCTGCCAGAATTTAAGCCTATTTATAGGTAGATTTGTGAGATCTTGTTCTGGAATACATGTGAAAGGTTCACCAGTTAAAAAATGTGCTGGGCTCAGATAAGAAAAATCGTTTGGATCTGAAGAAATTTCCATTGGGGCAATTGGTCTACTGTTCAGAATTCCTTCTATTTGAATTAATACAGTGTTAAGTTCTTCGTAAGTAAGAATATGAGATCCAAGTACTCTCTTTAACAAAGTTTTTGTGCTTTTAACAGCGGCTTCCGCTAGTCCAGCGAACACAGGAGAATAGCAAGGGACAAAATTAAAATTTATGCCTAACTTAGAAGCTGCATTTTGAACCTGTGTTTGGTGGGCCTTGGAATTATTTAGCTTATAAATTTCTGACAATTGAGTATTGGCTGATTTGAAGGTGCCTGCATTATCACAATAAATGTCAGATGGGATATTGCGCCTAGCTATAAATCGTTTCAGAGATGCTAAAAAAGTTTGGGTTTCTAGGCTAGATAAAAGTTGTATATCACAGGCTTTTGTGACGAAACATACATAGATAGCTATGTACGCTTTTGTCGTTATGACGCCTCTCATCCTAGATTGTTTGATCAACACAGGGCCTGCAAAATCCAACCCTACCTTTTTGAAGCATCTGTGAACGTTTACACGATCAGCAGGCAATGATCCCATCAATTGTTTGGCAGTTACACCTTTGTGTCTGAAACATGTCATACATTTGTGAATAAATTTCTTCACACATCTCAAGCCATTAACTATCCAGTATCGTTGTAATAAGCTACTTAAAACTAGTCTTTGACTAGCATGTAACAACTTGATATGCTCATTTTCAATGAGGAGTTGAGTTACAAATGACTGTTTCGGCAAAATAATTTGATGTTTTTGACTATATGGTAGTGATGAATGTTGCAAACGGCCACCTACTCGTAGGAGGCCTTTTGAATCTATAAATGGATTTAATGACTTTAGATAGGAAGAAGCCGGGTTACCTGCCCTCAACAAAGCCATTTCTTGAAAAAAATATTTTTCCTGTTCATTTTTGATTAATAAATGCAGTGCTTCGCTTGCTTCTACATACCTTATGAAATTTTCTTTAGTTTTAATTGACCCTGGCTTGCTGTTTTTACAGAACCTGAGTAGGTATGCTAACACATTTACTAATTTATTAATATTAGAGTATTTCTCTATAAAAAAGTCAAAGAAAGTTTTTGGCTTCATTTGTGATGCTGCACACACCAATTTTTCTTTCAGCTCAGGTAAGTTTTGAGACATATTATTACTAAACTCGGCGACATTGTAACTTACGTCTTTCAGAAAGGGTGGACCAAACCACCACAGCTGGCTACATTGCAGCTCTGCAGGCGTTATGGGTTTCGTCAAATAATCGGCTGGGTTTAAATTACTAGGTATATATGCCCATTTATATGAGTTTGTGAGCTCATTGATGATTTTGATTCTATTAGCTATGTAGGCATTCAGCAATGCTGGATCAGTCTTCCTCCAAGCCAATACAACTTGTGAATCACTATATAGGTGCACAGAATCGATTTTGATTTTCTTTTTCAGAGTGTTATGCACTCTGGTACTTAATTTTGCAAGTAATAATGCGGCATTTAATTCTAGACGAGGCACTGTTAATTTGTTTGTTTTAGAAGCCACTCTAGATTTTGAGAAGAGTAAGGACACCGTCACCATACCTTGGCTGTCAATAACCCTCAGATACACAGCACAACCCATTGATGCGATGGAGGCATCTGAAAACCCGATCACTTGTATTGAATTGTTCTCTGAGCATATATTGCGTGGTATAGTGATATGTTCCATCTGTTGCAGGCTATTGTAAAATTGCAACCATTCATTTTGTAGGCTTGGTGCAGGTGTCATGTCCCATTCTATGTTTGCGTCCCAGAGTTTTTGCATTATTAATATGGCTTGTACAAAGACTGGCCCAATAATGCCTAATGGATCATAGAATTGGCTAATGTAACTAAGCATTTGCCTTTTTGTTTTAGGTATTTCGTGAGCTAGTGGGCAAGATATTTTAAATGAATCTTGTTCAATATCAAACTTCAACCCCAGGGTTTTTATATCCCTGTTGAGCTCTAATTCCCCAAAGTTCTGCTGATGCTCTGGTACTTCTGCCAAAATCGCCTTATGATTAGCTGACCACTTATGCAGTTGGAAACTACCCTTACTTAGCAATTCGATCAATTGTTCTTTTGTAGCGATTATGTTGGGCAAATTACTGTCTGTATGGAGCACATCGTCAACATAGGTTGAATTGAGCAAAACTGCAGCTGCCAACGGGTACTGATCACCATATCTCACAACTAGCTCTAGTAAACACCGCGTAGCCAGCCAAGATGAACATTTCAGGCCATAGGGAACTGTTGTTAGCTGAATGCATTTAATTGGCTCATCTGGGCTGTCTCTCCAGAGGATGTTTAGCAGAGATCTTTGCTCCTTTTGAATAACTATGTTTCTGAACATACGTCTGACATCACATATGAAGAAGTATTTGTGCAATCTAAATAGCAGTAGGATGTCAAACAGTTCTTGCTGAACTATTGGTCCATTTAACATCAAATCATTCAATGAAACTTTGTTGTTTGTTTTCATAGACCCATCAAATACTGTTCTTAATTTTGTTGTTACAGCATTTTGTTTTATTACTGCATGATGAGCAAAAAAATAGACTGGGTCCTTTGTTAGATCATAAAGAGTAATGTCTACTACAGAGGCATGACCTAATTCAAGATATTCATGAATAAAAGCATGGTACTCTTTATTTAATTGTTGATCTTTTTGTAATCTATTCTCAAGATTTAAAAATCTTTTTAATGCTAGTCCAAGTGAGTCCTAGAGTGTTGTTCATATCAGCAAGAGGCAATTTTAATGGCATTGAAACTTCAAATTGGTTGTGTTCTAATTTGACAGTGTTGTTGAAATGTTCCTCAACATATTGATGTTCAGAAGTATGTTCATGAAATGCTTCAGGTACTTTTTCAGTTTGCCAAAATTGAGATATTGTGCTACTAATGTTTGATTCACAATCCTGGCAGAAGAGAGCAACAGCTGAGCCTGAGGTGGTTGAGTTAGGGACTGTACCTGCCACAATGTAGCCAAACTGTGTATGCACTGGATTTTGCAGGCCCTGTGTTGATCAAACAATCTAGGATGAGAGGCGTCATAACGACAAAAGCGTACATAGCTATCTATGTATGTTTCGTCACAAAAGCCTGTGATATACAACTTTTATCTAGCCTAGAAACCCAAACTTTTTCAGTTTGCCAAAATTGAGATATTGTGCTACTAATGTTTGATTCACAATCCTGGCAGAAGAGAGCAACAGCTGAGCCTGAGGTGGTTGAGTTAGGGACTGTACCTGCCACAATGTAGCCAAACTGTGTATGTATTAAAGTTGGTTGTGCAGCATCACCTTCCACCAGATACTTTGTTAGCTGGAACTTCTCATCCTGCGGCAGCAGCGCCTGGAAAAATACATCAGCACCGAGTAAGATGTCCATATTGCTGCTGATATGATAGGAGTCATCGGCTAGTGTTATGTTGTTAGGCAGGTTTATTTTTGTTATGTCAATCGAGCATTGAGGTAATTTTGTTGTTATTTGATCAACTAGCAGGAGATTGGCTCTCACTTTGTATGGATAAGCACATGAAAAGATGTCTAACTGCATAGCATGTCGAATCGTCTTCCCAGTATTGGCTATACCTACCACTTGAGTGTAGTTTGGTGATAGCTGCTTACCAATTTTTCTAGCTACACTAGAGGTTATGAACGATGATTGGCTAGCTGAGTCAAGTAATGCTTTGACTATAATTTCCTTGCCTGTTTGTGAGATAATTTTGACCTTCGCAGTAGGCAAAAGAACTTGAGTTTTTGTGCTCTCACTTGTACTTGTATTTGTTACATTTGAGCTAATGCCAGGTTCCGTGGCATGTTTTGTTTGCTCACTGCTATGCAGGAGACTGTTGTGTGCAGTAGACTTGCAGGTTTGACATTTAAAGTGAAATTTGCATTTACTTGCATGGGAGTTTAAGCAAATTTTACAGAGTTTTCTGTTATTAATAAATTTCAACCTTTCTTTTACAGAGGCTAGCACAAAACTAGGGCAAGTATATAATTTGTGTGACTTACCACAGAAGATGCAGTCCTTCATGCTGTTGCTGACCACCGCAGAAACCTTACCCGATGTGTAGATTGACCGTGAAGACTCATCACACTCTAGAGCCATTGCTCTAGCTTCTAAAAATTGTATGAGAGCGGTATTAGTGGTTAGTATCGGCTGCGGTTGGGCTAGTGCAAGATGATATGCATTGCGAGTAGCAGCATCTAATTTTCTAGTTAATATGCATACAAGTATACTGTCCCATTTGTTTATTGGCTCCCCAAGGTTTTTGAGTGCTGCTAAGCACTGTTTGACAGATGAAATGAAAGCCCTTAGAGAGGCAGTGCTGGCTTTGTTGAGGGAAGGCAAGTCTAACAATGTTGATATATGCTCATGAACTATTCTATGTTTTTTATCATACCTATCTGACAATAGTTTTATGGCTTCCTTATAACTAGACGCTATTACAGGTAGATTTTTAACTAGATCATATGCCTCGCCCCTAAGGAAACTACGCAGGTAAAAAAACTTTTGTATATCACTCAGGCTGTTGTTCTTATCGATAAACGCACTAAACATTTCACTGAATGGGTTGAATTCTGTGTATTTCCCGTCGAAAGTCGGCATGTCTACTTGAGGAAGTTTTAATTTCGTAGCTGAACTTGAAGCAGATGGGTTGGCGCATCCTTTTTTTGCCAGTTCCGCTAGGCGCGCGCGCAAAGCAGCAATACATTCTAAATAGCAGGTTTCAGTATGAGTCGGGTCTTCGGCTAATTCTGCTAAATCCATATTAATGGTGTCGTACTCACCATAGCTTGCTAAAGTTTTTTCTTCAAGCAGGGTTGTCATTTCTAATGACGCCTCGTCAAGATAACCGCTTTTAATTCTCCCGTGCGTGCGAGTTAGGTTTCCCTTGAGAGCACCTCGTCTTGTGACGAGACGCTTTATTTCTTCTTCGCTCATTGTACTCGCTACACACACGCAACTTTTGGCTTACAATTATTATAGAAACTTTTATGTTATCTTGAACTTAAGCAAATTGCAACATGAAAAAGATGGATGACAAGAGTCAAGCAAGACCTTATCGGAGTGTTCGCTGTTCGTGACCTACTTTGTTGTTCAATCTTTGACGCTATCCTTTATTGGGCGCTCGTGAATCTTGCGCACCGATTGGCCGATACGATTTTAAGGACTTCGCTGATGTCCGCTATTGGTCCGTTGTTTCGCCCTTGATCAATCGCGCGAAGTTTAAATCCGCCGTTTTTTGTTGCAAGTTGCAAATGAAGTGTGCTATTTAGAACGAACTTACGGGTCGTAGTGGAGTTGAATGAACTTGCTTGACTTGCTTTGATTGGCTTGAATCCTTTGACGTGCTGTGTGGAATGGAATTGTGTCGGTCGAACAAAATGGCGTTCGATAATCGTCGACAATGATGATGATGATCTTGATGATCTTAATGCAGTATAATTGTTGTGTACCACTGAAATTGTCACCTGGTAACCGCCGATCTGATGCGATGCGTCGTGTCGGGCAAACAAACCACAAAATTGTGTCTGTCCGCCGACCACGAGTTGGCTCGCAGTATTTCTTGCAGATTGGCGATCTTGCTGTGTAACACCACCAAATTTTACGCGTAGTCGCTGGCTTTTAGTTTTAAGGCTCGTATGGACCATGTAAAAGTGTAAAACTTGGATTGTTGCGGTTTTTATAAATTAAATTCAAAATTACGTGTGGACACTTTTATTGTAGGATCTTGACAAGACAGAGAAAAAAAGTGAAGATATTACATCTATGAAATAGCATAGACAATATTAAATTGTTTTCTCTACAGATCATTAAATGTTCTTAACAATGATATTATAGTCTCATCCGATACCGTTTTCTAAAATATCATCTTAAAATTTGTTAATTGTATATCCCAGCATCGTATTACTCCTCTTGAGAGCATACCTAAAACTGAAATCGGTGTAAAAATCGAAAATCGCTGTGAAACTACCTACGTCAAACTTTTCAAAGATACTTCTTCCTTTGAGCCTTCGTTCGCTGAAATAAGTGAGCAGAATGTAACAAGACTAGTGCATCTAGCTTCTCAGTATAAACTCGAGTATTGCCACAAGCTTTTGAGCTTTCAGCTCAAAGCTTCTTTGGAACTCAATTCCATCTTTTGTGGAAATCTTTCTTTGAAATTTTATACAATACATGGAGAAAATGTAAACCTGTCCAATACCCAGCTTATTAAACATTACATTTTTCGAAAATTGTTTTGCTCTTCATTTATAGCGCTTTTCAAAAGTGTGTCTGGTCCATAAAATTCATTATTTTTCATATTATGTATATGTATACCAACTGACAAAAAACAATGTTCTTTTTTTATTATGTGCACAGATATTGCACATAATAAAAGTCTGTCCACAAGTTATTACGCACGTGCATTACGTGACGACTTTTGTTCACTCAATCATTATCAGTTCAACATCATAATTGGGCGCTCTAGCCAAAGCCTGGCTTCTCGACACAGCTAAAATTTTCGAGTAACTATGTACTCGTAGGTTAGCAAAAAAATATCATCTAACATACATACACGTACGTGCCCGTACGATCACAGCTTAAAAACATTAATTAATGTATTTTCTGTTTAAACTGCGTTGTTCTCCTTCTTGGTGGATTAGAATGTCACTACTCCACCCCCCCCCCCCCCCCCCCCAACATCTTCGTGTGGGTGTCGTAGGAGGCGATTAAAGGTAAAATACCGGAAGGTGGGCAGAAGCGCCTTGTGAGGAATTGATGTCTTAAAGTGCGCGATCCCCAAGACGCCTGCCAAGCTTGGGGATTACGGCAAACCCCCTTCAATGGGGGAGACTGTGTTCAGCAGTGGACAATCCGGCGGATATATCACAGTACATTTCTAGTTGGAAAAACTACTCGTACCACTAGACAAATATACAACTAGATTGACCTGTACATAGAGTCGAAATTATTTCATACTGATCGGCTTATTACAATTATATCAAAATTTTATGTGTGTCCTCTAATATACGAGCAGATTAATGTATATTTTTTTGTGAAACCGACTATAAAAAAACTAACTCTTTAAGGTGGATGTTCCGGGCATGTTGGAAATTGGACCGGTGCGGGTTCCTTTTGTTTAATGCCTCACCTACTCGCCAAACAATCACGATTGTGCGCTAAATCCGATTGTTCCCTTTGTTTGAGTTTGTCATCAAACTCACGAAATCTTGGGGTGAGTCTGCACGCTTCCGGAAACTTTGTCCTACTTAGATATCCTATCTATCATAATTATTTATTGGCTTAATTGTTGAAAATACATTTCTTGATACATATCTCGACAGCAATAACGGCAACGCATCCTCGAGACCTCTGGCGTTGCGGATGTTTGTGGGTGACGGTGATCACTTACCACCAGGTGACCCGCCTGCTCGTTTGCCCTCCTATTCCATAAAAAGACAGTAAATGTTTAACTTACAAACTTAGACATACTTTCTTTTGTTAATTAGCTGACTTCTAAAATAGGAGGAGGTTCTTCATTCGTCTGTATTTTTTTTGTTTGTTATGTCAGAACTTTAGACTGGTTAAAGCGATTTGATATTTTTTTTATTTGAAAACCATTGTCTTGCGGTCCCATTTAAATTTCGTCTAAATTGGTCTAGCCGTTTTTGAGTTACACTCCAAAAACTGACAAATATTTTCATGTCTTGATGATATAGTCATTGCCAATGAATGACAATCACTACATATAAGGGATATATACAATAAGGGACACTAAAACGGCAGATTATTTTTATTACCGAAAAATGGAATCGGCTTCTATACTCAAAAGTGTGAAATAACTTGTCGAAGTCGGTACCATGCGCACAATATTGGTACAATATAGGTACTTTTGAACTACCATGGTACCGACTTCAACAAATTATTATCACACTTCCTATCCACACTTTTGAGTGTTGATGTCGGTTCCACTTTCACTCATATTCCTATATTTATATTTCTTATATTAATATGTGTGTAGAATTATGTATTATAAATATGTCCGTAAAAAGCTTTGCATCGATTTTTTTTTATTCCTGATTAGTTCGCCTTTGACCACAATCTCACCTGATGGTAAGTGACGTGGTCGAAAATGTTATTCAGGCTAACCTAGAATTACTGGCTTTCAAGGACAGTAGCCGGAACACACCGTGCTTGGCGACAGATTTTTCTACTTAAGGGTGGTAGCTAGCCAGGCTGGCATTCGCTAAATGCCCTACCACCATGCTATAACGACTGCCATCCGCCGATAACAACCGGGACCGACGGCTTAACGTGCCCTCCAAAGCACGGAAGCGCTCAGAAGTAATGTTACTAGCGGTCACCCATCCAAGTTATGATCGCGGCGGACGTTGCTTAACTTTGCTGATCAATTCAGAATGGCTAAGCAAACATCGCTATGAGCGCTTCAGTTTCATCTCACTGTGTCTGATTTCTCACTACGTATAAAATAGACAGTTGGGTCATAAAGATGACTATAATATCGTTCTAAATAGAAGTTATCTATGAAATGGCACCAATACATTGCATACTATACGATTCCTGCTTATACTACGTAATGCGATCTCTGCATCCACATCTGCATCGAGTATTCGTGTATACTGGAGCAAAGAAGCGGAATACGGACCGTTCGATTAAATATCTCATGGCAATATTGGAATATTGCAAGACTTGTACTTAATCAAGGTAACAAAACATACTATATCACACACATCAAGGTCAAGACACACAACAGCAGGGTAACAAAACATACTATATTTTGGTTGTCAAGGATTTAAAATGAGCGTTAACACAATATAATATTAAACACTACTATCAAGGCTCTTTGTATTAAAAGTATTAATAAAAGTATTAATAATTTGGGTGTCATTTATACTCGTTTCATATATTTACATTTCTTTTAATCGCCAATATGTTAATCATTGTCAACAATCTCACCTGATGGTAGGTGATGAAACTTTAAGCTAAAAAACTGTCGCGAGTTTTGTCCATAAGAGGTGATGAAACGTTCAAGGTTTAAAATAGAATGAGAAGTACCTCTCAATTAGCGGTGATAACAGTTTGATTCAAATTCAGATTTCTATATATGCTTAAACATGGGTAAAATTCTATTACAGATGTTATTTTTAACAATGTTTCGTTCGCCATGTGCTAACATGTTTGAGTCATTTTTAAAAACATATGCACCTAATAATTTAGGCTTCTAGCAGTTGTATATAGACTAATTGCTACTTTTTGACGACAGATATTCTAATTAAAAAGAGAAATTTCGTTCAAAAGTCAATTAAAAACACGCTACAGGTTGAGTTTACCATATATTTGGTATATACTAACCGTTTTCAGAGATCTCACCACAATAAATGTATTGAGCTAAGATAGAGAATCTATTGCTGTAACGTTTATCTATATATTGTAATGTTTATCATAATTATATAATAAAAATAAACAATGCCATATATCGCATAAAACCCAACACACAGAAAACGGTTCAACCAGTTTCGACACTCTCGTAACGGAGCATAGTCGCCTTCTTACCTTACCCTATGAGTGCCTCCTCCTCGATCCACTTAACTAGGTTGGCCGCAACGTCCGCTGCGGTTTTTAATTGGATGGGTGACCGCAAATGACATTTACTACTAAGCGCTTATGTGCTTCAGGAAGCTCGTTAAGCCGTCGAGCTCGGTTGTTGTCTTAGAATGGCATTTTACGGCTACATTACATTGAGCATAGCGCGCACACACACAGTTTCTAATTTATAACACCATCTTTCTACTGGATATCAAAATTTTAATGAAATCTATTATTCAACAGTTAGCTAATCTGTATACTATACTTATGAAATGAAATAAAATAGATTTTTAGTGAGCCTCACAAGTCCTTAATTAGAGTCTACGAATATACAACATTATTTGTAAATTAGAATATATATTCACCTCAATTTCTGGTCAGATCGAGAGTCAAGACACGGTTTATTGTATCACATTTGCAAGTAAGATGCCGGCTGAATGAAACAAACCGTAGCGATTACAGTTGATCTCCGCTGATCGCCGTTGATCGCCTGGGGAAATCTCGAAACTATTGCAACTGTAGCGCTGCATTACTCCAATAGGCTTTCGAATCGTCGTTACTTATAACGACACTTCGGACGCTTCGTTATTTCGTTAGTTATTTTCTTGCTTTTTCTTTGGAATTCGTCGCATTTACTGTATAGATACATATAAAGGGTGTTAAAAGAGTCTTACAGGGTCGGCAACGCATTGGTAACGCCCCTGGTGTTGCAAATGTCGAATTGTTGCGACGGTAACCGCTTACCATCAGGTGGGCCGTCTGCTTGCTTGCCACTCCATCACATAAAAAAAAAATTATACTTCTATATTTTATTTGTAATTTTATCGAGGTCAGTTAACGGTAAAGTATAAACTTAACGTAGTCATTCCTCCTGATTGAATTAGCTAGTTGCCTTATCGTTCATGTAGTAATTTGTCTACATTAGCACTTATATTTTTGATGTATAAAATTAGACATTTTATTAATTTTAAATCAATTTTGTTTTAGAACGATCCTGCCAATTTCAAAAGATCAGTTCCTAAAACACTTGTTTCAAAACAATAATTTTCCCTACAACATCTGTATGCTAAGTTTATTTATTCCTAGTTTATAATACAATCAAGTTATTAGGCAGTCTGAAACAAATCGAAAAGCATAACGCCTCTTAAGAAAGTTAAATTGTTATATACATATCGATTCAGTTTAAAATAACACAATTTAAAACAATTTTTTGAGTTAATATGGTAATTCATCTTAATTTCTAATTATTAAACAATAAACAACAAAAAATATTTTTGAGGTTATAATAGCTAATGGTGTATTTTTTTAAATAATTACTACTCACTATCTACATTATTTGTCAAATTAAAAAAAACGCAGAGTACTGTCAAACCCGCCATATGTACGAGTACATCAATTTAGTCATCATGCTAAATAGTTGGATGGAAGAAGGTAAATGTGTTTTCTCTTGCTGAAATATTGCAATACTCAAGGTAAGGTGATCACTGCTATTATTAACATGACAATTTTTCTTAAATCTTCTACAGCAAACGAACCATCGATATACCGCGAATTAAGTTAATCCAAATATTGTGTTGCATCTCCATTCGACACTTAAAACACCCATAAAAAATTGAAACAAAATATGTTCTCCTAAAATTGACTTCCTAAATTTTCCTACAGCATTTCCTCATTAAACTTTCTAAGAGGTCTTGAAGATTATATTTATTTTGTGTAAGTATATATACATATTGCCAGTCTAATAACAACTCTCTTTGATGGAAACTCGGGTGAAATGTATCCGTCTGTAAACATGACAGATTATTTCGAAATTGCCGCGCCGAAATTATATTAAACTGTCTAGTTCGTTGTTGCCGTGTTCACATAATATGAGAACACCGAAATTGAACATAGCCAAATACTGAAAGCGGTGTGTGAGCAGTCAATATTTGTAATCGAGAGGCTTTTCATTATTTGGCTCAATGGCGATGTTATATATGCAACCATAAAATAATAACAATACAACCACGCTTAAAGCATATAATATGTACGAAGAAGTAGGGACACATGATAGGCGGTCGAGCCTTTTGCCCTCTACCGAACACAATCAGAGACAAAGTATGTGGTGACAGCAATACAAAACAGTTGTAAAAAACAAATTTTTATATAATTAATTATTTTGGTTAATTAGTTTCGTGGTGCGTTTAATCGTACTCTCTCCAGATCAACTCGGTTAGTTGTTATGAAAAATATTTCGTATCCTATTTTAGGGCTTAAAGAATCTACGGACCAAATTGCAATCATTTTGGAGGTAGGTAGCATTAAACAACTATTAACGATAGCTTTTCTCTATAACACTTCAAATATCATTGTTAGTACTATATTATCTTGTTCACCGCCATCCCTTGGATCTCTTCAATTATGTCTCTCCGTCCAATGGTTGTCTGGAAGAGATCGCTTTCAGCGATAAGACCTACAATTGTTACGATATTGTAAATTGTTTCTGATTAAATTATTTTTTAAGGTGTTTCAATAAAGTGTATATCTATCTATCTATCAATCTATCTATCAAGTTTGTATCGACTAGATCATTACTTACCATCAGGTGAGATTCTATTGACAATAAAAAAAAGTTAAATAATCACAAATATTGTTCAACTTTTGTCGTTACCCCTGTATATTCCATTTAAATCCTGATTTGTGTATTTAGCACTATGTTTGCTCTTCAGTTGAGCTGCATTGCGCTGATATAATCTAGTTGCTTGATATTCGTACCAACCCGCTTGCGCTACTAATTGGATAGACTCTAGCTCCTTAAACGCGTTTATTTCTCAAAAGCTCTTGAGTAAGCGTATCTTTCAAAGCTGGACGGTCGCCCTAAGGTCTATCTCTGGCTGGGAGCCAAACGTAGTCGTGCTTATGGTACCGTTCAGAAAAATACGGGATTGCAAAGGAAATACATTAAATATACTTGTTTTAATGGAGGTAGCTGAATCATTATTTTATTCAGTTTTTGCGGGGCAATGTTCGAGGCAATATGATTTGGGATGTGCTTGACTGGGTCTTGGTTACGTCATTGTTAAAACTCGGCGTACGGCAAGACGAATATTCGAATTTATCTCTAACGTTACGGCCAAGTTTCACCGTAAGCTGGCTGAAATGGAGGGGTGTATCGTATAACGTTCCACAAATTTCCCAGTCAACTAGGGATAAATTTAAATTGGTGTGTCGTTGTGTTGGGTCCTTAATTTTTATAACAACGTTTGGTGCTCTGAAAGCTACATCGTTTAGAATGTGGCATGCTACAATGATTTATCCACGTTCTAGACACAAATTAAACGAGTTTAAGCAGTGCTGTATAGAGCATCTGAGTGACCGATTTGCGTTCATTACACATAGTTCTTCATATAGAAGAACTACGAGTAGGTAAATAACTCAAGTTTTCTTTTAATTTTCTATGAAAATTCCTATAAAACATATTCTCTCTCCTACCACACTATTACTAATTGAAATAATAGCATTACGACGATCACATGGGTATTCTATTATACATTTATAACACACGTTTATATTATACATATTATATATTAAGACGATAATCTTACTGGCTCCTTAAGGACCCTATGTTGAAAATAGGTCTCAAAAAATACGGATCGTTAGTAGGTATAATAGCATTACAACGATCACATGAGTATTCTATTATACATTTATGACACACGTATATATTATACATATTATATAATTAAGTCGATAATCTTACTGGCTTCTTTAGGACTCTATGTTAAAAAATAGATCGCTAAAAAATACGGGTCTTTAGTAGGTATTTCTGAATTTACCGAAACTTGTATTCAGACTTCAGAAACTTAGTTTACATCTTCAGAAGTAGTGTGGTGGCTACTAGAGAACTTTTCTTCTTACTTAGTTGTCGGCCCGTCGAGAGACATGAAATGCACATGGCAACTTCAACTTGCAAATTAGATGTATCAGTAGCACCAGAATATCAGCGCAAATTAAACTGTCTCGGATTTTATGGACAATAAACTGGCATTGCTAGTAGTGTGACTATATCTTGTACAAAGGCAAAATACTGTTTGGAGACTTTTATTTTCAGGCTATGTAGAATGTTATGACGAGAATAATTTGCATAATATCCTAAACACTGACTGTTTGACTTAGATTCTTGAGCGACATCTTTGCGAAAGTTTGACTGGCATATTTGGATATACTGTCCAACGTAGGCATTGTGGTCAAACATTTTGAGATCCTCGCTTCTAACTACTATAGGCGTGTAATTTTATTGTTCATTTTAAGACCCAACCGCTTGAAAACTCATCTAAAGTTGGTAAGCATTGAACTGAAATTTAATCAAGATTTATACGGTCCCCGTAAAGTCTAAATTTGAATTATTGGTTTCAAATTGAAGGTTTGGAATTGATGCTATTTAACATTAACAAGCCAAACGGTGTTTCTAGGTAAATCGATATAAGAGAATGATTATGGCACATAGGTTTGCAAGCCCATTTTGTCGATAAAAAGCAGTTAATATTATACCGCTGATTCAATGCTTCTCAGAAAGTTATTCAACATAATAATAAGATGTATACAAACTTAGTCAATTGTTTTAAATGTGTTAAAGACTAAAATTGAGACCACTGACAATAAATCATCATCATCATCAACAGCCTGAGGACATGCACTGTTGAAAAAATACCCTACCCTTAGAACGCCACAATGAACGGTGATTAGCCACATGAAACCATTGGCCACGACTCTCACGGTGTCGTCAGACCACCAGAAAGTACATAGCGTCGCGCGTCGGTTTCTGTGTCTGTAATTTCATCGCCACGCATGCCTTCAATACGGAACACAGTAATGTGAATTACTGCATGTCGATAGCAATAGGTATGGTTTATTATTTTTTGTTATAAGTTAGATATGTGATTGCAATCGCACCTATGACGGTTTTGTTATTTGTTATTACTATTTTGATTTAAGGAATATTTAAATAAATCGGTAATACATTTAATCAGAGAAATCTTAGCTACATAATCCGTGAAAATTTTGGCCGCCTACCATCTCAGTAAAAAACAGCCCTTTAAAAGACTGGCGACCGAACGTACTATCGGTAAGCCGAAGCT
Source organism: Plagodis dolabraria (assembly GCA_963854805.1). Lineage (NCBI taxonomy): Eukaryota > Metazoa > Arthropoda > Insecta > Lepidoptera > Geometridae > Plagodis > Plagodis dolabraria. The sequence continues at coordinate 6,201,173 of OY978440.1, forward strand.
TGGCAATAGAGTTTCGTTTTCAAGTATGGAATCCTTAAAACCTTCAAGGTTAAAGAAACTCGTTAGATTAATTCAATAACTGCAATTCAGATCCCGTACCACAAAAAATATTTTGGTCAATTTAAGTAGCACGTTAATGCATTTTATAAGTTGAAAAACACATAATTTTGTAAATATCATGTAAGATGCTTCGTTTCGCAAAGGACGTGGGTATTTTCCACTACTCATTTTACACTGAAGTGGGTAAGTGAAAATAGAACCCAGTTATACTGACGGCGACGTAACTAGGTCCCAGGAGGATCGGTCCAGTTAACGAGCTAGGGCCTGGTAACTACCGACGCTGATTACACAGTAACTTGGATTATCTTTTGATATTGCAAAGCGTTCTTAGAGTCGCTTGGCTAGTTTTAACTTTTTAGGTACCGGCTAGGACCCGCGTTATTTTTACCGGAAAGTATCGACCAGTTTCGGACTGTTTTGAAGTCCTTCGTCTGGGAGTCACGATTGCGCGAAGCGACGAGCACAGGCTTCAGCGCTTAACTGAGCAGTATAGACAAGTGACTATCAGTTACTAGACTTATAAGTTAACATGGACAAAACGATAGTTTTCAAAGAGAAGCTTGCCTACTCGTTTCATACTATCAACTATGTTAAGTTTCGGTCTGGCACAAACAATTTATGAGTGAAAGAACAATTAAATCTAGGCAGAACAGAGTCTCCTGTTATATGGATAAGCAATGTTCGCGGTCTTTACTTGTATGGGTGATATCTAGTGGCATTTACTGCTGAGTGCTTCCGTGTTTTGGACACGTTAGGTCACAGTTCTTGTGAGGATGGCAGTCGTTATAGCATGGTGCTAGAGTAAGTTCTCGTATCTTGTGTTTTGTTGGAGAAGAGATTCCACATAAGCGAGACGAGATAAGAGTACTAAGTATATGATAAATTAAACATTTATGAATTAATAAAATAGCTGATGTCTTTAAAGGTTTTAAATATACTTATATAAACTTATTTGAATTTTAATGTTTTCTTATTGTAACGCTATTATTACGCATAGTAATTAAACAACTTTAAACGGTTTAAATCGCGTATGTTTATTATTATTTTTGTACCGACGTTTCAAGCACTTTGCAGTGATCGTGGTCATGGGGTGACTAGTGGTTTTATATTACTTGGGTGATTAAGAAATTATTTTGTACTACCGTCAGAATTTTACTTTAATCATAACGTTCCCTTTTCACCCTGCATTCGCACATAGTGTCTAGAGGTCTTGCAGATTTTTATCCGCCATGGGATTTTATTACTTATATATATACAAATTAAGATTTTGAATCTACTTCTACTGAAATAATCTCTAACTAATTTAATATGAAAATACTTCTGTCGAAAGAGTCTTCAACAAATTAAGCTGTATTTAATTCAATACATATTAAATAAGAGGGAAATATTTATTCATCGTCGTTATATTTAATTAATCGTATTAAAAGGTCGTCGGGTTCTCGGACGGAGCCTGTCAGAGCCAAATGTCCAATTATTTTATGATTTTTTGCCAAAGTTACTTCCAATTTGTATCTTATTGTTATCCAATTTAGTAAATGATGGTTGAAAATTTACGACAATTATCTTTGGTCAAGTGGCGTAAAGAGTCTTTCAAACTAGCGCTTAGATTGTTTGCTATCGGCCCTAAATTTAGTCAATATATATAAATATAGATCAGTAGATAGAGTTAGTAATGCTTATTTTATGTTTGAAGTTCGTTACGTCATATCATCTTCAGGAAATGAGGTTAGCCCCATGTACTGAATCTATATACTTAATCTCTTGAATAAATGTAATATAAATTTTAATCTATAATATAAATACAAATTTTACATAAACTACCCTACAAATATAAAAAACGCCTCAAAAACATCATCAGATTTCATTCAAATTTACCACCATAAGCACCAGCTTCTGAATATAACAAAACATCAAAATCGGTACAACCTGTACCCAGTTGAAAGGTTAACACAAAAAGTCGTTGAGAATCTCCTCCTTTTTTAAAGTCATTTAAAAAAAGGCAAGCTTATACCTCTTATCTATAGGATCAAAAACATTTTGGTAAGTTTGGTGGTTAAGCACTTCTTCCTGCCCACCGCTTCGGCAAGATGTGATGATATTTTAATAAGATTTTCACTATCACATGCGTATACTAAACAACCACACATTTTAAACGATCCATTTCGTTGTGTGTTTTAAACACACATTTAACGGCTACTCATCCCTGACCCCATCGCACTACTACTGTAGCCATCACACAATTACTTTGTATAAAGGAAGTGTTTTTGCTAACACTTCAAACTATTGTCATAATATCACTATTGGAAAAACTTAAAAAATATGATTTTTAAAACAATTTCGCTTGCTTAGCAAATACCACAAATACAATTTTTAGATTTACACACATTATTGGAGCATGACATTTTTTGTTCCGGACGGGAATCGTACCCTTGTCTTCAGATTTCGCGCCGGATGCCTATTGCACTCAGCAACCGGATCCTTACTCTTTCGAGCCGAAAAAGCTTCGCTTAGCACGCTAAGTGCTTGTAATCATATTTAGAAACAATTTTTAGACAGCACTGATGAACACGTTTCCCTTTTTACTGCTGTCTTTCTAACGTCATGATATAAGCAGAAAATTGAGAAAACGACCGTGTCATAGATACCCATCTGTATGAATTACTCGTGACTACGATCAATGCAACTTGTCGGAAAAACACTGGAGTTGATTGTGTTTTATGCGTTTTTGTGTTATATGCCGAAAATTCAACAGTGATATTCAATGATACACTGAGAATAACATAATTTTACGATATAAAGTTATAAAAATTCTTCACCATGGATCTGCTCAACAGTCCATTGGTCTGGACTACCTCTGCTTCAAAAATCAAGATCTTTAGCGTATATGAGAAAAGTCTCACGTCCAACAGCTGAAGTCGCACAGTTAAAATATCAATTCAACTTTACTTGATGCACAAAAAAATCATATCATTCTCAAAATTTAGAATAAATCTTATTTTTCTTAGGGAACTCAATAACTACTAACATTCAAATAACAAAAAGATCTTTCAAAGTTTTTATCTCGTAAATTCAAGACGAAGTTTCCTTGTATAATTAGGGCGATGATCCATATGACCGTATAATACTTTTTACGTGTTCTCAAGTTTTTACAGTTCAACTTCGACGAGAACACGAAAGCTGGATAAAGATTATCAACATTCGAAGTCACAAACTGTTATTATAGATTTGCGATATTATTTTCTGAAAATTTGTTTTTCCTTTTTTTGCCCTTGGAGTGCCGTATTAGAATGTCACCCCCCATTTCTACCCGTCGTGTCGTAAGAGGCAAATTTCAATAAAAGTTCCATAAAAATATATTTACTTTAAATATTACCAGTTTCAGTAATTTTAGTGTTAATTTTTATTATCGTTTGACGCAATTCTACTACCGTATTTTAGACGTCTTACACCTAATGCCGTGACTCGGCCTCGCAGTAACGAGGTTCAACATCGTGTATATTATAAATATAAATAATTTGCAGTTTTAATTTCAATGGAACGATAAAACTCTTAACGAAAACAAAAAAATGCTGTCGTGTTTTTTACTAGTTACATATAATATGAACGAGTTATTCAATTGTTCGAAAACCTTTAATATTTAAATATTTATCCTACATTGCGTTAGCTTAATAAACACTTAAGTTGAAATCTGAACCTTAATATTTAGCAAGTGCTGCAAGATACGCAGTGCGGAGCGCGGGCTATGGTAAAACCACAATAACAGAGACAATGAAAATTGTGGAAATGACAGAGACAATGAAAATTCTTGTAACACTTGCTATCAAATAAGAAACAGCATCGAATTCGTTTCTATCGTTTCGGATCTACGAGTCAGACGGCTAAACAGAGACAAAGACTTTAAACATATAAAATCCCTGTATTCCTGTGAATGGCTAAACATTTCAGTACAAAATTAGAGTTTAAAATCACAAGAAAATTCAATTTTTATAGCTGGCCAGCTATAAAAATATATATAGCACATGAAACATAAGGTTTCTCATGAAGCTTGCCAATCCTTCGCATACACTTGGTACGTGATATTTCATACGTTCAACGGCACTGCCGGAACACATGCGAAATAACCGTGGCATTTCAATCAGCTTGGTGTGGGAGGCACGTTTGAACATGAGAAAAAATATGTAAAAATGTCAGAATTGGAAAAGACTGCATGCAAGTAGTATCATTAAATTTTTAAGTTCTATAAAAATATTCATAATCAAGTCGAATTAAAAGTAACAAATAATTCTCAAAATATTGTAACTGGAATGTACTTATCCTTCCAAAAACTGATGAAGCAGTGATGACTCAGTGGCAATGGGTATGGAATGCCGCGCCGCAGGTCCATTGTTCGAATCCCGTCGTGGGCTTGAACTTTACTGGCTGGTGGCAGGGCATTTTGCAAATAACGCCTGGCTAGCTACTACCCTGAAGTAAAAAATCTGTCGCCAAGCACCTTACGGTGTGTTCTGTCAGCTATCCTTGAGAGCCAGTCATTCTAGGTTAAGCCCTTTAACACCTTTGACGACATCATAACTTACCATCTGGTAGATTGTAATGAAAAGCTAAGCTATCAGCAATAAAAAAAAATCACCGAAACAAATTTTGTGAAAGGAAAATTTGGAAAAGACAAAATCCAAGACCTAAAATCTAGTCTAGATGTTGGATTTCAAATATTTCAAACGGTTTACGAGGGTGTCAGCTAAAAGCACAAGAGATCCAAGAATTAATACCTCCCGAGGTGAGAAAACAACGAAAAGAACAAGTTTTGAGCGGACTGTACTCGTTATAGCATAGTTATAAAGACTTTGGACTATATTTAGTTTCAAAGAAATTTTAAATTCTCGGCTCGTTTCTGAAATGGGCGACACTTCGACGCAGACCGTGTCACGTTTCGCTTCTAAAAAACTGACTGAGTCAAACTTTTTCGATATTCTGTAACTGAATAGCCGCTTTAGAGTTTCTGGGGGGATTTGAGAGTAATCTTAACTAATCCCTCCGTTATCTACTGTTTAAAACCTGCTATATTGTTGTTTGTTTCATGGTATAAGTAAAGTTCTAGGTTTGTAGGACAATAATATTCTTATGGAAAAGAAGATTTCTATATTTTAATTTTTGCAATGACGCATGCTTCCTTTAGATACGATGGTTAAGAATGAAAGTAAAAATTAGAGTCGTCATGCGTTATATGTCATATTGGCTAAGTGGTTAGAGCATACCCCGGCTATAAGGTTGGATGGCGCTGCGGTTCGAATTCCGCATGTGACTATAATTTTTCCTCTCGTTGTAATTTTGTAAATAAGATTTTAATTGCAGACTGAAACTGACGTTAGACACCAATCAACTTACATCCAATTACATGGGTCCAAAATTGAACAATGGCCACCTCCATTGTGTTGGAGGTTGGCCATTTATTTATTTATTTTACATAACTAATAAGGTATAATCAATTATATTAGCTAGTGCATACGAGTCATAAATATAGATATACAAATTAGAAAATAAAATATAGTAACATAAACGAAAATAACGATACCCAAAAAAAAAATATTTGAAGATATATAAATTATAACATATCATCAATTAAATAATACAGTTAACGTGCTAATATACAGAAATTGAAACCAAAACTAAAATAAAAAATGAAAATAAAAAAAAAACATGATCCCTACGGTTAGTAGGCATCTTGGGGATAGTAGTCAAGACTATCTTTGCCGCCTCTTACGACTCCCACAGAAAGATATATGTGTATATGTCCAGCCCGGCAACCCACGAAGTGTTTAATAACTAAATATTATAATTTCATTTATATACGAATACGAAATTATTAGAATAAGAAAATCAGAACTGGCAGAATGGATCAAACTGATTTGACCAGTACCTTAGACCATTTTAGCTTTAGAGTGACATCATCGACCACTTTGTCCTTTTGTTCTCATTGGAATGGTTGATGAAACTTAAAATTATTTTTTAACTGCGTCGATCAAATCTCGATTTCATAAGGTCAATACATTTACGCAGGATCTCTTGGAGTCAACGTCCATTTTGACAATTGGCTTGACTCTCTCTCGGCACCATAGGTCCTATTTCTGAACTGTCCCGAGAGTGCATTAGGCCCTTAACGACTACTCCAAAAGACATTAATTAAGCCGAATGGCAGGATAATACTACATTGTAGCGTTGTGGCCAATTAAATTTTAGGGACATGAGATTCAATAACAAATTAAATCGGTGCCGAGCGCAAAGCATTGTGGCGTATATACAGGTTCGGTCAACTTGCAAGTTTCAATCTATCTGCGTTTGTTATGAATGCAACTTCGAATATTAAGTAAATCATTATTTTTATTCTTAGTGTAATAATGATATATCATTAGTCGTAGTGGCCAAGGGAATTGATAACAATTATAATTTCAAGTCATCATCCATCTTAGAAATTGAAATAAACCACTCACCTCAGTATTGGAATAGATGTATCCTAGCTCACTCAAAATAGACACAAATATAAAAATTGCAAATATTTAAAAAAAATATTTACTCAAACATTAAATCAATATTTTGAAAATACCTACACTTAAAAAAATTAAAAATATTTTATCATATAGTGACAATTCCGCCTAATTATCCTGTTAAGCCGACGTGACATCACAAACACCATGCAGCCAAACCGAAAGAATTTTCGACGCGTTTTGCTTCTACACGAAGCATACTCAGGAGATCTTGACTCTCCATCGTGCGCTCGTAGAGTTTCCAGCAACTGTCCTTAGGAACCAATAATTCTAGATTAGTCTAAGCAACATCTTTGACCACATCATCACTTACTAACAATTCAGATAATAGTCAATGGCTAGCTTATGAGCAATAAACAAACAACTTTCACATTGCGCATTCAAATTTCATTTTGCAGACACCAAGATCAGCTCAATATATTCTAAATCACGACATTCTCCGCAAATCGCATCCATACAACAAGTTCACAAAGAAAAATAAAGCATTCCCCTGACTTCCTCGCGCATAGAATATGTATTCCAAGTGCAAATAACCGTCGCCTGTACCGTATCGCGAGCACAATTGAATGCGATTGCGGAATTGCATTCAGAAGCAAATAGCCACCGAATAACTCAAAGAATAGGCGGTAGAGCGTGCTTCGGTCGAGTATAGTTGAAGAATAAATGATGAATGTGCTGTGAGTGACTAACGAGACCAGGAATTGATAAATGGGGCCAATAAATTTTAATATTTTTATGTTTGCAATAACGCATGCTCTGTGGAGCTCCATCCCAATATGATGATTAAACGACGATAGAAAAAATTAGAGTTATGACTCATTGTCATGTTAGCTCAGTCGATCAGAGTCCCGGCTAAAGGGGTGGATGGAGACTTAAATTTGTCCTCTCGTTAATTTGTAATTTTGTAAGGCCAATAAAGTTTAATTGACATCAGGATGTGACGTAAATGGATATAGCGTTATATACTTACTAATATTATAAATGCGAAAGTTTGTAAGTATGGATGTATGTATGTTTGTTACTCTTTCACGCAAATACTACTGAATGGATTTGAATGCAACTTTACAATATTATGGCTTATACATCAGAATAATACATAAGCTATAATTTGTCAAGATATTGTGCGAATGGTCCAAAATATAGCAATAAGTGTCAAGTATAAGTTGGAAAAAAATCTGAAAAAAAATCTTTTATCACACGTACATAATTTAGAACGGAAATGTTTATCTAAAATTATCCTACCAAAAAGCCCGGGTCGGCATCTCTTTATCATCTTATATAATTTTTTATGTGTAAGCCATTATCTAAAAAATTATATATCCATTATAAACATGAACCATATATATAATGGATGGAATAAACTTCATTTCATTTCATTCATTTCATTTATTATAAAAAAATATCATTAATTTCTAATGCATATATGGTAGTAGCAAATTGATCCTAATCAAACTTATATTATAAAGGCTAACGTTTGTGAGTGTGTTTGTATGTTTAGTACTTCTTCACGCTCAAATAGCTGGACTTGTGATGGATGATGAGGATGGCTGGATACTTATATCATCATCATCCATCACAACCCGGTTGTAACCGCGGGGCGCAGCTAGTATCACAATAATGTAAGAAGAGGCGTCGTATTTCCACACAATTATAATACGTTTGTATAGTATTTTAACATGTAGAAAAAGAAGCAAGCTAAACAAAACGTCGTAAAGATAATAGTTTATTTCTGTGAAGTGGAGAAGCCAAACATAACTATTGTGGGTCGGATAGGATCCCTAGCCATTTTGGTGTTTTTTCAAATAAAGAAGTGGTGAAAAGTCAAGATTCTGAAGGCAAGTGGGTCTGAGACCAAATAAATAGTCCTTAGTGGGCGATGTCACAACCCTACTGTCCTCCAAGATAAAACATTGAAACTTAAAAACAAAGTTATAATCTAAGTTACTATTTTTTTATGCCTTGAACTATCGTGCCTAACCTGGAATCAATTGTAAGCTATGGAAGGGCATACTCGCGAGGTGTACAGCTAGGAGAGCCACTAGTTTTATCCCTGATAGGTTAGCCTTCGACCTCTCACCTGAAGGTAGGTGATGATGTGGTCGAAGATGTTGTACAGGCTAACCTATAATTACTGGCTCTCAAAGACAGCTGCCGGAACACAACGTTAGGTGCTTCACGACAGATTTTCAACTTGAGGGTGGTAGCTAGCCAGGCGGGCATTCGCAAAGTGCCCTACCACCATGCTGTAACGACTGCTATCCTAAGACAACAACCGGGACCGACGGCTTAACGTGCCCTCCGAAGCATGGAAGCGCTCAGTAGTAATGTCACCAGCGGTTACCCATCCAAATTCTGACCGCGGCGGACGTTGCTTAACTTTGCTTTAAAATCGATTCAGAATGGCTAAGCAAACTTCGCTACGAGCGCTTCAAAATATACAAATACTACATTTGTATATTTTTTCCTTTATATTTGAAGGAATGTTAGCCATTAAGTAGCCCCATAATGCCGTGCTGCAGGTCCAAGGGTCGATTCCCACCGCTTCACTGCAGGATGGAAGAGCATTTTGCAAACGCTTGCCTTGCTAGCTACCACCCTCAAGTAGAAAATCTGTGTATCCTATCTCGCAGTCTTTGATAGCCAGTATAATTACATGTTAGAATGAATAACTGTATGTCTCAGGTTTAACGGCCACAGTGCAGTTCCTTCATAATAAAATAAAAAAACACAATCACAATAAATCACAGAAAATGATATTCTACGAAAATGGTGATGAGAGTAGGTAGTTAATATATTTATATAAATAAAACCGCTAAGAGAAAATAACTTTTTCTAAATATAACTCTGAATTCTCAAATGTTCATGTAAAGTGTTATTTCAGCAGTGTGCGAGGTCGCAGGTACGCGCTTCAGTTTAATGAAATGTCTTAGGGCACGTTCACTTTGACACGGTGCAGACGAGTTACAATGGAAGGAGATTCTAGTTTTGAAGCGCTCATAATGGAAGTTGGCTACAATAACTCATTGCATCTATTACTATTAAAATATGTTCACAGGGGTCACTGCTAGAATGGTCGCATTGGAGGGAACGTGCAACCGTCAGCTCCAGTAGTTGTTTTTTTTTTGATGATGTGGTCGAAGATGTTGTTCAGGCTAACCTAGAATTACCGGCTCTCAAGGACAGCTTTCGGAACACACCGCTAGCTACCACCTTCAGGTAGAAAAATCTGTCGTTATCACTTAACTTAACGACAGATTTTTCTACCTGAATGTGGTAGCTAGACAGGCGGGCATTTCCTAAATGCCCTACCACCACGCCATAACGACTGCCATCCTAAGACAACAACCGGAACCGACGGCGACTTGCCTTCCGAAGCACGGAAGCGCTCAGTAGTAATGTCACCAGCGGTCACCCATGCAGATCATAACCAAGGCGGACGTTGCTTAACTTTTCTGATCGGTTCAGAAAGGTTAAGCAAACTTCGCTACAAGCGCTTCAAAAGTTGTCTTGGGATGACAGACGTTAGGCTATTTAGAAGGCTTTCCGAGGCACCCTGAAAACACTGTCACTTTGTATGTCACCATGGGGGGAAAAAAACCATTTTACGATAACCCATCTGGCTCGCTAAGCGCCTAATCGTGTGTTCCGGTAGCTATCCTTGGCAAGCACTTCTCATTAATGGTAAAATGTGTTTACTACCAACGACCACACCATCACTTACCATCAGATGAGATTTTGATTTTGGTCAAAGGCTATATAATAAGGAGAAAAATATAAAGCTTTAAGAATTGTGATATAATTGTACTTCAAAACATTATTACAAAAATTATATATTAAAAAAATTTTGTGTGTAAATAATACAAAAAGATCTGTTTAATGGTACATTGTCAAATTAACCATTAAAAAAATTTCGTTTACCTACTGGAAATACGATATACCCCAATCTTTCCTCAATGAAATTGTGTTATTTTGGGATTGCCTAAAAACACGGGACCAACCAACCTCTAGCTTTGGAACCGTAAAAACTAACCGGTGGAGATATTCGCAGGACATGCTATATAATTATGGATTATCTACTAAATAAGTAATAACAAAAACTTAAGAATTAAACGGGTTCCCCAAACAATACAACTGTTTCTTTTCCTGGTTTGTTTTTGGTCTATCGTAAAGACGATATTATACATTATTCGAACCTACACGCGTCAAACGTGGTGTTCAAAATTTAAAATATAACGTAGACGAACAAACAATAAAAACTAGCCAAGATCAGGTTGGACTCCTGGTAGGAATCCCAAAATGTATGATAAAATAATTATTTCTGGTACATTCTGAGTCAGGACGGTACCCTCGTCGTGCGCGTTCAACTCACACTTATTATCATAAAAAATGCCATTGTCGAGGCGTAGAAAAAATAGATAATTATCATTAATAAGGTAGACAGAAAATTTACATTCTAACCCCGCGGAGTGCCGGGTAAAAATGCCACCCCCCATTTCTTCAAGTCTTATGAGACTACAAAAAGATGGGACGCACCGTCTTCTGATGAACAAAGCCTAGCCTTCTGAACAACTGACAACTTCTACTGCGATTCTCAAGATGCCTGCCAAGCGTGGGGATTATGGCAAATTCCCCCAATGAGGGATACCTTGTTCAACTGTGGACATTCCGGTTGATGTGATGATGAGACAGATAATTATCTATCTTGTCCTTTTTACACGACTAGGTTTATTCTTTAGGGTTCAATATGTTAGTGCAAATTACAATAACCAGTGACAGACGCGAAGCTTTCTCCACCACAATAAATGCATCCCAACTCCTCCCATCTCTTTTCTCGACGTCTTGTCAAGGCATGGCGTGCCAATGTGAACTGGCGTTTACATTTCTGCATGTGTCGTACTAAAACAACTTATTCAGATAAGCTGTTACAGTGCTTGCTGAAATACCGTACGAGAAAAGAGATGACAACACATTATTCAGATGGAAAAGACTTGATAATGTGTAGCATAATGAGTTGGAACGTTGCAACATAAGATGCAATAGGTAACCTCGAGTCTGCAAATTAAATAAAACGGTTTAAGCAGTTCATAACTATCCCAAAACCTAAAATGATACTGATTGAGACACAGCTTATTACATGATGCAACCACCACATGCGGGTTTAATGTCAGGAGCTAAAGCTAAGCGCTAAGCCATCGGTCTCAGTAGTTGTCTTAGGATTGGAGTCGTTACAGCATGGTGGTAGGGCAATTTGCGAATGCCCGCCAGAGCTACCACCCTCCAGTATAAAATCTGTCGCCAAGCACCTAACGGTGTGTCCCGGCAGCTATCCTCGAGAACCAGTAATTTTGGATAGTCTGAACAACACCTTCGTCCACATCATTACTTACCATCAGGTAAGATAGTGGTCAAAGGCTAGCATAACAGCTATAAATATATAAAAATATTGTCACAAATATTACTACTATTTTCTAATTACTTTGTATAATCATTATTATTCTACATATTCTATAATTTTGGTGTAGTCGCTTGATAGATTTATTCATAAGCAATCGATAATAAATCGAATTCTGTATAACCATTTAAGTATGTCTACTTTATACAAACAAGTAAATATTTACTGAACGTGGAATATCACCGCAGCACAGTGTTCAATTCATTTATCGTAAAACAATGTTTGGCGTGTACAGAGAATAATTTATGAAAGTTGTCACATCCGTTATAGATTTCCAGAGCCTTTGAACATGGATCGAGTCAATTGAACGCGATAAAGGGATGATAAACCGTTGTGCCACGGATAACCCAGGAAGATTTGATATGCATTTTTCAATAGTATGTGTTTTGGATACGCTGCATAGATTGAAATGTTTTAGGTTATGCAATATACTCTAAAGGGGTCTCTTAAGTAAAATTTTATGAAACGTTACATTTATTTACAAATACAACTGCATTTTAACTAACTTCTAAAAATGAGGAGGTTCTCAATTTGATTGTTCGTTTTTTATATGTTTGTAACGCGATTACTCCGATGATTTTGAAGTGATTTTTATGATTTTTTGTAGGGTAGAAAAATCTCCAACTTAGTCCTCGTTAAATTTCCTTGATCAGTTGTTTTTATGTTGTAGTTAGTTAACTGATCAAGATATTGGCATACCGGGGTCATTTAATGGTAATTGCATTTCTTGTCGACGGTGAACTGTATTTAAGGTGAGTGCACTTTAGAAGCTGTATATATCACTAAAACAGAAAATAAGTATGTTTTAAATCGGAACTGACAAGCATGAAATAACTTGTGGAAGTCGGATAATAATAGCGTGAGGTTACTGTTTTGAATCAGCTTGGCACCGCATTTTACAAGTTATTTCATACATTACAAAGTTCCAAATTTGAAAATATAGTTTTCTCTCTTTGGTTGATATACATACAGCTTATAAGGTTCGAAGGTTAATATTAACCACTAAAACAGTTATTGAAAAATTACAACCTTTTTTTTTTTAGGGAGGACTTAGATTCTTGCTACTGCCTGTGCGATCGTCCAGCTCCACCAGTAAATTGTAGCAAATTTGTATAATACTTAAAATGTTAAGCAGTGTCTGCAAACATATTAAAATGGAACATATTATATAAAATATCAGGTCACAAAATCCCGGCTTTTGATCCAGCACGAATAAATAAAGCTATTATGGGTTAACATAAATGATAAATCGCTTTTCGACGTCCGTGGAAAATATTAATAAATTGCAACTTTACATACAAAGGCTTTTAAATTTTAACACAAGGCTCTTCACTTTATTGGTCAAAACTCATGCCTGTAATGTAACATTACTGCCGCTTAAGTATTGTTGGCGAAACACACAGTTACGTACTTGGCGACAGATTTTCCAACTGGTAGTGGGCTGAGCATTTAGACTTGTTATCGCGGATGCCAAGGACAAATATTGAAAATTTTATACTTAAATCATAATTTCTATATAAATTGTTTTGTAGGTATAAAATCACTTCATAGCTTTTTATAAAATATAAAATGGATATTTCATGTTACTAACGTTTGCCGTCCGATGTCGAACATTTTTCAGTCTAACTTTTTCATCGGCTTCATAAAGTCGGGATTAGCTCCAATCATCTGAATCTATATCGGGCAGACACTGGTTTTAAGTTACACGAATAGGTGTCTTATTTATGTTTAATTTATTTTTAAAATCACTAGCTTGTGTTGACATAAGTGTAAAGCAGTGAAGTTACTGATTACATTTCTATTTTCATTTACAAAATAATTACTCTCTGAGCACATTATGGTTTTTGTGACAAGTTAAGAGTTTGTGCGTTTGTATGTTTATTGTATTATGTATTAACTTAAATAACACACTATTATGACCTATTTCAAGTCATTGACTCAGACATTCAAGCAGACTCACAGGCAGTCCAAATGTTCCGGCCTAGTACCAGTTGGCAGCGTTACTTAATTGGTCGGTTGGTTGATGAGACGGAAATATTCATTGACTAAAATAGACCTAGTGTACCATATAGAAGACTTTATTTGTGTACTGACTGTACCCCGCGGTTACACCCGCGTAGACTTATTATATGTATACAGTACCCATAGTATCTACAGAATTCGTTCAGCCGTTCCAGCATGAAGAAGTAACAAACATAGGTACACGCTCACATACTCACCCACTCAAAAACTTTCACATTTATGATATAAGTGTTATTTCATAATTAGTCTCTTACTTTGAAGTTTTAGTAATATATTATATCAAAATGTAAATATAAAACAACGAAATCCTGATACCGTGAGGATTTAGTACGCGTCAAAATACTAGTTTATACGGAGTCAGTTTTATATTCGTAGTCAGTGTTAAAAATATTATCCCTTTATTATAACTCTTCTTTATCTTCGTGCCCTTATGCTATGTTTGGTTGACACAATAGGTACACATTTTTCATCCACTCTACTGTGTTCTATTAATCTCACTAAATAACTCACATATTTTATACGTATTTTCTTAATATAATTTAAGAATATTATATGATTGTAGATGATGATGTTGGAATAAGACCAGTACTCCAATATAGTCCGTCCACAATAATACTCAATACTCTTTTAGCAAATAGTTTTCATGCTTCCTCATCAGATGCCCTTACCAGGCCATATAGCTGTTGTATTTTCAATTTTCTTGTCTGATTAGCTACTTTCAAGTTCCTTCAGATATTCAATGTACACAATTTTTTTTAATTACTAAGGCCAATAATTAGGCGGTGATAACCGTCCCCGCGAATATGCGCAATTTCAGAGGTCTCATGATTGTGTTGCGTGCCTTTCACGAAGAAATATGCTCCCTTATTGTTAAAACATATATATTTCAAGGCATATTTACTCTTTTTTCATCAGTCTCTTCCTGTGCCCACCTCTACGGCCCATAAATCACGACAGTAATATGATAGTTTAATAAAAAATGCTTCACTTAGCTTCACGGGCATTCGTTCCAAGGTTCCTGAGACCTGTCACCTTTCATCCATTCTACATTAATCCTATTCGTCACATATCTGGTTATGTCAATCGATGGTCAATGTTGCATCATTGAATCTAAATACCGTAAATTGGAACCTACTAGTAGGTAAAATATATGGGTAACGTTGATAGTACTAACAAAGTCACAGAGCAGGTGTTCAATTCCGGTACTGCTGAACTTAAAACTGGCCGTCTACAAATTGGCCGTTTCTTTCCAGCCTGTTATGGATCTCGGTTGCATATTATCCAATATGAAGAATGTCGGCGGTGAACAGCATTCTCCAGAATACCTCCTTCAGTATTTCTGATAACAGTACTTCAATAATGAAGAGAAACAAATAAAGGAAGAACTGATCTCTTCTAAAAGTCGTATCAAACCGTTAGTAACACCGTTCTCCAACTGGACATGCTTTACTCTCTAACAACTTCTTAAAAATAATTTCGGCCACTTCAGTCCACCGGATTTCAAACACATAATTCTAGAAAATTGTTGAAATTATTTATGTAAATATTGATTATCGCACTTGTGTATTAAATGGTTTTGATATCCGAAAAGCAGTGCCTTAGTTTCATTTGTTGTAGTTTTTTTTTTACCAGCGTTATGCCGTTATTAACAAAATACTCGTACTACAATAAAAACATTTATATTATTGTGATTACGTAACTATTCTTTTACTTTGAAGTTTTCGTTATAAATCAAAATATTTGTGTAAAACAACGAATCTTGTAAGTCATTTCAGACTTATATTATTATACTTATTTGTTGTAGTTAATGGTGTCTTGAAATTTAAAGAAAATGTATATGGTTACATTTTTACAATATTTATAAAAACAACGAATTACTCAAAAATTGTCACATTAAGACTGAAAATAAAAAAGAATACAGTTAGTACAAGGTTCCTTTTGATTAGTCCACCAAAAAATACATATAGATTACAATATATATAGACTCTACCTATCTGACTACCTACTGTTTGTCTCGCCCACGCTTGGTTTATATTTCTTTTTGAACGAACAAAAATATCGTAGTTCTACACAGACATCCCTAGGTACTTTAATTGTACAGTGAATAACGATCGGTCTTGGGTTGATGGTAGGTATCTGTAACATGTTTGATCAAACACGCGGCGCAGATGAGCGCTACTTACGCGTACGCTACGCTCACGTCAGCGTCGCAGTATAGTACCGTTGATGGTACTGTACAATATATAATAAATTTTCCTACGTGTGACTTATATCAGGGTAGAATATATAGCCTTACCTTTACTAGGAAAATACACGTTTATCTTAATTTAATAAACACGCTTTGTTTTCAGTCAATCGTTTGTTCAGTGCTCAGTCAACGCGACAAGATACGCTTTATTGTTTTGAGCGTATGGGTTTTACATTAGCTCATCATGTTACTGTAGTATAGTTTGTGTATTGTTCTCTTTAGCGGAGTTCATTCTGTATATATTATAATATATATGGTTTAGGAACTCAATTTACTGGTGTTTCTCCAACCCAAGAGAGTTCGATTCGACAACTATTGGGTTATGGACAAATAGAATTTCAGTAGCAACCAGGAGTCTACGTATGGCTGTTAGAAGGCAACAGGGTGCCTCATATTACCAAGAACAACCTCAAGCCACTGTTGCAAGTATTCATGAATTGAATTGTCTAATGTGTGACGAAGTCAAAAGATCCCATAGTATGACTGTCCCATGAAAGATAGGGTGGTTTTAGGTGTGGTGTGGGACGCTACGTACGTTGACACTTTAACGCAGTCAAATATTTTGACACAAACATGACGCAGTGACTACTTCGACGGAGCGACACAAGCGGCGCATGTATGCTAATCTTGGTAGTAGTTACATACTTAATTAGCGTTTTTTTTCAAGGCTTCTGCTCGGAAATTTTTAATTAGATTTTTTGTTAGGAAACAAAATCAATGTCTTTTAATAAATGTCTTAAATTTATCTAAATAAATTTATGGTTACGAGTAAGTGCTTTCTTTTATCTAACCGGTTAATGATATAAATTGGTAGTAAAAATAATTCTCAGACAAAAATCAAATGTGATGACTGAAAATAGTATAGTAAAGGAATTTCCTTTTCTATAAATTAATTTATTTTAAAAAGAAAACTCATTTTGGTTCTTTTCGAAGTTTAGCCATAGTTATTATTCTTTAGTGGAATTTATTTCATTCAAAATAGTAAATGAAATACGGAGCTTTTTTGCCGTCAAATCTTGAGGCCATTTTAATGTCATTACATTCCACTTCTTCATACAATATATAAAACACAAAAATATTTATATTACTGATTTACATAGAAAAACAACTTTGATTATATTCAGATATTAAAGCTGAAATTTGATAAGAAGACACCAAGTTTAGACCTGATTGTATAACCACTGACTATACAGACATTCAGTAGATTTTAGGCAAAGCATACTCTCGAACTAAAAAATACGAATAAATTTATCTGCTAACCTATCTATTAGCAGCGTCATCTCAAATACGCAAGACAGTGGTCAAAGGCTAACCTATCAGCGATGATAAAAAACGTCTACAAGAGTGAGTATATCAGAAAACGAGTAAACTTCCCCTTATCGAACTCCAGTGCCTGCCCTTAAGGGAAAACGGCCAGATTGAAAAACCTGCGAGCAGCGATAAGCGGACTATTGGCAAATATCATCCCTTAACCTTTATTATATTTACCCCTGGGACAGCACCGCGGCTGCTGATTATTTTAATCCCTGGATATAACCATTGCTTGATATTTTTACGCTATTTAATTTCATCTTTACTCATACAATTTTTAAGCGTCAGTTTATTATAAATTACTTTATAAATATGAAATAATTATCTCAAGATCTTTAACAATCTACTTCAAACGAAACATCGTCAGTATATTCTTCTCCCTTTGATTATTTATGATACCTTATCATGATGTTTTATCAGAACAAAAACAAATACATCCTATAACGGCTTATATATCCGAAGAGGAGACGAGCAACCTACACTGCTCTTTTTTTAAATTGTTCAAGACTGCTATGTTTTACGGGTACACGTAGACACTGTATTTAATACTACGACCTACGGAAATGAAACGTTACGTAGCAATCTCGTAGAACTTGCTACGCAACTTTGTATCATATCACCAATATTACAAGAAAATTGCTGCAGTAAGAAAATGAAGTAGGTCTTATTCCTGTTATTCTTTGTTATCCTCGTCTTGAATGGCAACCAAAATAAAGAATGCGCTAAACAAACAGCATACCACTACTCAGGTTGACTTTAGTATTTTTCTTTACGTTGGGCGCTACTGAGATCTATATGCCCCCTTATGAAACGTAAATTTGTGGGTGTTCTATAAATAAAAACATTTCAAGGACGGATGGCATCAGGTAGGAGCACAAAAATGAAGTCCACTGTGTAAAGATCTTGTTAAGAGAACTTTGATTTTCAACTTGACTAAATTGTGAAAATTTGTGTATGATGTCTTAGTTATTATGAAATAAACTTATTATTTTTTCTGAGTCCAGTAAATATTTAGGAATAATAATTATTTTGTTAAACACCTTATAATGTAATAAAACATAGATAATATTGGCAGAAGTAAAGATATACACGGCAGGTAATTAAAAATAAATACTTTCACCACTAAAATTTCTGAAATACTCATTTGCTTGAATGACAATTTTTGTTGTTGTTTTGTTTCGAAACCCAACTACTTAACCGACGTTGATGAAGTTTCTAAGGGACCAAACTGAAAGTTATATTCATGTTTCTTTAAATTTCTACATTTATAGATAAATGATAGAAAACAAATGAGAGTCGCTTCTTTTTTGAATTTGGGGTATTTTAAATGATATCATAAAAACCCATCGCCTTTCAAACTTAAGCTTATTGAAGTCGATAACGTTTTAATCTTGGACTGTTAAAAAGCAACACTTAGTTATGCTAGTAATGTTTATATTAGGTACTGTGTTCTCATTTCATTTCAAGGGTATGGGTGCCGGTGCAATTAAAAGCATATGAGATTTAACAACTGAATGACTCATGCACAATGCAATTCCCCACTTAAGACGAAATGCATCTGTTATTGCAGAGTTTACCACTTAATACCAGGTGGAACACTAGCATAAACCCAACATAAAAAATAGTTTACCTGCCAAGAGGTAAAGAGCTTTTTTTTCAGCTAAAACTGATTTTTAACGTGTGTAATTAGCGCTGAGCTAAATTAAAGTTTCAACGGCTGCAGCAACTTTCGACTGCCTTGTTTAATTAATTTTTGCGCAGCTAATTGCAAATTACGCCGTGCCAATACTATATGCAAAATGTTTGTTTCCCGTTAAAATTATAAATTATTATATTTGCATTATGTCACCAATAATATTCTATAAGAAACTACCTTTTTATGAGTAAAACACAGAAGCATGAATTGTATATTAAGCTGTAACGGCAGAGAGTGATTTCAATGATTCAGGAGTGTGAAAGTAAGGGTATCCACCCTTACTTTAACACTTCTGAATCATTATATATTATATCCTAGCCTCTATCACTGAATATGTCAAAGCCACCATATTTTCGCATTTTATGCATTCAAAGATAGGGAGCCAATCTATTGCCATCTACTCACCCAGTTCATTCTAATACTAAACTGCAAATGTAATTTTTTTTTTGTAAACAAATAATTGCCCAACCCAGGCATCTGACAAAGACTCATAAGCGAAGCTATCACCACCTCTCCAGAGCCTCAAAGATCCACCTGTAAACGCATTTCATCATCATCATCAACAACATCCATGACGTCCACCGTTGAAAGAAGGTCTCTCCTATAAAGGACGGGGGTGGGTCACTATATCACTATGCTTGGCAGGCGTTAGGGATCGCATTGTAAAATGACAGTTCTTCGAAAGGCGCCTTCTGGTATTCCTTTTGTCTCCTCTTACGACTAAGGGGTTGCTATTCTAGCATTACGCCCCACAGGGTTAACACACATTTAACACGAGTAAATTGAATAGTGATTTTGTCTATTTCTTGATGAGTCGTTCTTTCACGCAGCAGTAAAGACTAACCTTGTACCTAATCAGTGGCATACCACTAAGCTAAATTCGTAAGCAGAAGTTATTAAAATAATTTAAAAGTTGGCAACTAATACATATTCAATGATGATAATTTACAAAGAAAGAATGGAAAAGCATCACACAGGTTGAGATGGGGTAGACGAGTATTAACTCGTGGCATCCCTAAGAAAGATGGAAGTCTGTGTGACTGGCATGAGTGGGATATTCCTAAATATCGCACTTATGCCGCATGGGCGCGCTCAAAAGAGCTGCGCACTATATTCGCCATGATAACGCGAATAACGCGCTTATGAAGCGCTCGTAGCGATTTTTGCTTAGCCATTCTGAATTGATTAGCAAAAGCTAAGCAACGTCCGCCGTGGTCATGACTTGGATGGGTGACCGCTAGTGACATTACTACTGACCGCTTCCGTGCTTCAGAGGGCACATTAAGCCATCGTTGGTCACGGTTGTTGTCTTCGGACGGCATTCGTTATAGCATAGTGGTAGGGCATTTTGCGAATGCCTTACCTGGCTAGCTACCACCATCAAGTAGAAAATCTGTCGCCAAGCACGGTGTGTTCCGGCAGCTGTCTTTGAGAGCCAGTAATTCTAGGTTAGCCTGAACAACATCTCCGATCACATTATCACTTACCATCAGGTGAGGTAGTGGTTAAAAGTTAACCTATCAGGCATAAAAAAACGCAGTAGTATATTACTTACCTAAAAAGTTTCTCTAAAGAGAGATGAAGAAAGGGGCGAGCGGCAATTAGTGGTTTAGTTTAATGAAAATATGACAAAATAACAACTCAATTAAATCATTTTAAAAAACCGTTCAAATCATTCTACATTTATTTTGTAAGTAGCTATGCATTTTTCTATTCCTGACATCTGATTAATATATGAAAATCTGGATCGAAATATTCGCCCTGGGCGGGCGGTCGGCGGTATTTTCACTTAACATATGAGCTTTGGTACCAGTTTCGCCTTGATACGTTCGCTTCGCTTCATTTTGCCTTTTCACTCATTCCACTTTTAACTTTCGTGAATTATGAAACAGCCAAATCACCCTTATTAAACAGCTAATTGTTATATTACATTTGGTATTTTGATCGCGGTTTTTTCTTGTACAATTTACACTAAGAAATAGTTTTTAAGATTCTTGTTTGCCTTCAATGTTGTTGTTATTTTTTTATCGATTAGTACTCTTTTTCGCATTCAACATAATGTTATTGCACAATATAGGTGCTCAAGAAATCCATCTTGAGCAACTACGATAAATTATATCTATTTCATATTGAGCACTCAGTCAAAATATGGTTACAGAGGAGAACTTAATCCACTCAGTTCTTTGGTGCTTCAAAATTAGGTACCTAAAGTGTAAAATATCTGTATTCATTATCACGTTTGATGGCAATTGCAACAACCTGCGTTAATAACACAGGTAACGAAATTTTTTCTTCATTTGCTTGCCCTATTCGGAATCTGCACGAGTAAGCATGCGCCATCGTCACCAACACGGAAGAGCTGATATTTTTGTTTCCTTGTGTTTGCGTCATTGAACTTATGGGAGAAATGGCACACGTACATTTAATATGGCAATGTCAAATCAGGCGATGTCTCCTGATTGAGTCTCAATTTAAGTATCTGTCTCAAGTTAATAGGTACTTATAAAAAAAAAGTAATATTCCAATAACAAATCAACGCCACATTGTAGCGATGGCTATTAGAAATGTACGGTAAAAAAACAATCGACATTTGAATAAACAAGAAAACAAATTAGCAAAGCGTTCACCCTGGTTAATCCAGTTATAATACAGGGCACGGCGATTACGAAATGGTATCCGGCAGCTGGCAACTTGTGACCGGTAACCGGTTGCGAGAGCCGGATAGGATCGCCGGTTGCTTAACATAGATCCAGATCTTCTACAATGTTCTGGAATTGATTGAAACGAAACAATTGTATACACATGTCTACATTCAGCTTAGATTGATGCAGGTAATATATGCATATAAAAATTAGTTGTTTACACAATATGGTTCTATTATTGTATTTTTTTTATCACCGCTATAGGCTATCCTGTCTCAGAGCCACTATCTCACCTGATGGTAAGTGATGATGTGGTCGAAGATGTTGTTCAGGCTAGCCTAGAATGACTGGCTCTCAAGGAGCCCTCCGAAGCACGGAAGCGCTCAGTAGTATGTCACCACCGGTCACCCATCCAAGTCCGAGGCGGACATTGCTTAACTTTGCTGCTCGATTCAGAACGGCCAAGCTAACTTCGCTACGAGCGCTTCAAATTTGTATATTTAGATCTAATGCAGGAATTAGCGTAAGGACTCTGAACTCTGAAATTTGAAGGTTAAAGAACTTTATTTTCTCATAAGAACTAATGTTTACTTAAAATGAGTTACAAAATATTTAGTTTTTAATTAATAGTAATCTGGTTGAAAGCTATACAGAGCTAGGGTAAATCTGTTAGGTATATTTTCAGTCATTTCATTTGACAATCTGTTTAACATCTGTGCTCATTCACACAAAATTGTTTTTTTTTCCATAGTTGGTACGCGTCTTAATTAGCTCATGTTTGATTTTATTTCTTAAGTTGCAGATATTTTCTCTTTGTGTGTTTTTTTTTTATAAAAATGCATGAGTAGTACGTATAGAGTTTCTTCAGGTTAAATTTTATATTTCTTTAATAGGAACCTAAATGTTGGGTAGCAATTAAATTGTATGTAGCAGACATTAAATGATAAGATAAAGTAAATAATTAAAGTTAAATTAAATTATAATATAAAATTATAATATAATATAATATTATATTATAATATATTATTATTATATTAGTTTATAATTAAATTAAATAATTAATTAAAATAATAATGAATTTAAGGTAAATAATTCCATAGAATGGATGTGTTTTAAGAAGGAAGGAAACACAAGTTCATAGAAAAATAATTAATAGTTCAGTAAACGTGAATGTAGCGGTAGAGGAAGGTGAACAGAGTGGGGGGAAAATATACGGATGAAAAGAAGTTTTCCCCAAATCTTCCTTGAACTAATAATCCTAGTGTAATAGGTGATCTTAGACTTTTATGTGATAAAACGTGTGTATTTAAAGTTTAATTTCATAAATTTCATTTGTACGCACACCATTGGTTTCAGATTTATTATATAGTAATAAATTAAAATGACATCGTTATGATTACTTTTTAGTTGTGCCGACCGCCCAGAACATGAGATCAATAAAATAGGACCTAAATAAAATTTAAATAAGGCCAGGTCAATAAGTACCTTTAGAAAGTAATAACAGTCGATAAAAATAAATTTTATGGAAATATATGACCTCTGTCAACCCCTCCTGGAAAAAAAATGACGTAAGGGCATATATATATATATATATATATATATAAGTAAAAAATAACAAAAACCAAGTTTTTTATTAAAAACACGACCTGGTTAACATTACCAGAATAAATATCAATGACCTCCTAAATCATTAAAAAATCGTTTTTTCACCCTTAGCTCAGTTTAACAGGAAACATAAATCATCTGGCAAGAGGAACCGGGCAAAACGAATTATTGGAAGAGCTGCATCCGATCCGACGGCCGTTTCCGGGATCGGCGCTACAACATCGACACGATAGATTTGGAAACGATTTTAGCCTATTATAGCCTTCAACGGCCTCATCTATTTTAAATTCAAATTCAAAAACATTTATTTACAAGAATATAGTAAAATTGTGTCTATCTATCAGCTTTTAGAATAAGTATACTTAATGGTTCTTGTTGACCCATAATATAGAAGACGTAAACCAATAACCAATATTACTGGTTATACCTACTATGTCCATTACTAATCCATACCCATTTAGATTTTGTTCGCTATTTTTTCTCTTGAAATCTTTAGGTACTTAATATAAGTGAGAAATAATCAAATCAATACGAATAAATAAAAACAGATAAAAAAAGCTACTGGTACTAGCCACTTATCAAAATAAGGTGTGTAATATTGGAAGGATACCGTATTTCATCACTGACATTAAACATATGTGAGATTAATAATACTAATAATAGTTTATTGTGCCAGAAAAAACATAATTTACAATATTTCTATTTTTCATTCTTGTCATAACTCAATGGCCATGTGCGTTATGATACAAATTAATATTGAAAATGTGAAGTTACTTATGTGTGTTTATTGCCACACACCTCCAAAGCGGCTAAAAGGATTTTGTTCAACCTTAGGATATATGATGCTTTTAATCCCGATCCAGAATGGTCCCTAGGGAGTACGCTCCTTATTTCCACGCGGGTGAAGCCGCGAATGGTAGCTGGTTTATGTTTATGTATAACTAAGGCAAGCCCCAGGGGCCTTAGTGTCTAATTAAAATAGTAATGAAAATTTACATCATTTTGACATTGAATAGGCATCGTTTTTAAGGAAAAATTTCAAAACTATTACCATTCATGATAGAAAAATAATGCCTCGTAGAAGGACAAAAATTTCGTTCCGGATCACTCTATAACAAAGTATGCCATGCTTAGGCATGTTCTACAATAAGTGCAGAGAAATTCATGTTAGCACAGTGATAGCGCTCTTTGTTCACCTGACTAGCTACCACCCTCAAGTTTACCAAGAACCTAACGGTGTGTTCTGGCATCCAAGAGAACCAGTAAATCTGCGTCAGGGGAGTTAGTGGACAAATTCTTGCGACTAGCTTATCAGCAATAAAACAGTAATATAAATAAGGGAATTTATACTGGTTACTTAATGATTATTGGTCTGGATTTTTATTGTCACCCAAATTCTCTAAATTGATAATTTATTATTTAATCATCATGTCTGAAACTGTGGCTGTTAGGTGGCTATTGGCACTCACCCTTGAGACCGAAACTATTCCGAGGAATGTTGGGTGTTTAGTGTATAGAACTCTCTCTTGTGACCAAAACTTTTCTGGGTTATGTTGGGTGTATACAAAATCCCTTTGCAAATATGCAGGTGGAAATGATTTTTTTATATACATACTAGCAACGCCCTGCAGTTTCACCTTCTTGGCAATGATGAAAAGTGATGAAGGTATAGATGAAAAGTATCCTATGTTAATCCAGGGCTAAATTATTTCTGTGTCACACTTTCATCTAAATCGGTTCTGCCGTTTCGATGTCAAGTAGTAAAAACATTCTAACATCTTCATTCACTCACAATCTTTCGACGCATACTTTGTTACCGGTTCATCTTCTCTTGACGATCAGGTTATTTCAGTGTTAGAAGCCGGTTCTGTTTGTTTAAAATTATTTTTATACAATATATACAAATATAAATGTTTATTTATAACAACAACGAAAATATATTATGTAAAATAAAACCAAAGCATCACATAACCCTGAAAACGTCGGACACCAGTACACTCCGTTAACATCAAATCAAATCAAGAATCTTTACACATTCAGAGAACGCGCGCCATTTCTGGCAGCTGCGGCTACCCTCTATCATATTATGAAAGTTGTATTACTCGATGCACGCCGCAATAAAGCTAGCCCACAGATGGAATTGCTAAATTTACCACTTTTAGACTGGCAATACGAGCCCGTTTGAAACAGTCCGTTTTGGGAGATTTCTGCCAAGAACTTCAGTTGTGGAACAACTTCAAGAGAGGCCTTTTTGAGAAGATATGCCATGAGCTGCACCCCGAGTGTCGTAATTGTTTTTAGGCAACTGTAACAGCTTTTCTTCAGATAAGATGTAAGCTTGATGCCTGAACAAATCTAGTCATGTACTCGTGCCTTGCTCTATTAGGGTACGTAACAACCCATAATACAAAACAAAGATATTTATTTTTACACCATTATAGGTATATATTGTCTGGGACTTCACTGCATGGTGGTAAGGCATATATATAGGCATTGTTTTTGTAATATTAATTCTTCAATATACTAAAACAGGTCAAGTGCAAGACTTGACCTGTTGGACTCTCACGCTTAGGTACCTACCAAGACTTATAAAACCAGCACAAAAATAATTATATAATGTAACTATATCTATCTATTACTTAAAAATATTAAATATAAAAATCGTGAACTCCGTTACGTACCAGGAGGTAATCATAAATAGAAAACAGAGGTAAGGTCACTGTCCACGGGTTGGGTACCTATCCAAAAGGCTGGCAGCATTACCCCGTTAAATGGCAAAACTAATTCTCTGGCCGAAGTAAGCGCCAGCCTTTTGGTCGTTATCTTTTCTGCCATCCTCTTTGACAAATGTATATTCTAGTTCTAGTATAAGTAAATATAAGTATGTATTTGAAGGTACCTTATTCTCGGCTGTTCTCTTTTTAGGCTTCCGTACTCAAATAATGTCACTCTTCTATTTGTTTGTCCACCCATTCTTGTATAACAGGACCCTAGCTTGTAAACAAACTGAGGTACAAACCAGAAATGTATGTGACAAATACACTATTTATTCATGAAATACCGAAAAGTCTGACTAAAAGTGTAGTAGTTTTTGAATCGTGATAACCAAAGGCTTAGGATGTACAAGATCAGCAGTGACAGATGAACGGTGCTACAAAAAAAGAAATGTAAATGTGTGAGTGACATAGTGTTGTCATGATTCGGCCGTAATATTAGGTATCGACAGATTTACTGGCTGAATCAAAGGATACATTAGTTTGAAATTATGCCCTATACAGTTCATTGAGACTATTGTAATGATCGTAAACAACACTGAAATCACAGAAATGCAAAATATGCAATTTCATTCAGTTGGATAACATATTTTCCAGTTATTACTATTCTAAAACCAAACTACTTAATTTATTATGGTGATATGTCTATGGGATGATCCCTTCAAATAAAATAAGATATTTTCAAATGAAAATCAAATTTCAAAACATGCATATAAACTTATTGAGAACCTCCTCCTTATTTTGGTCTGTTAAAAATGAAACTCATTCGATATAATTATATTATTTTTAAATTAACTCATTTATGATCAATCTTAGTATCGGTTATTTCTGAGGTTCAAATATGTACCGTCGAAACTACAGGTCAGACATGAACTATCGACTTTATCGGTACTTATGACGTCAGAACTTTGTCAAGCCCTATCGTAAACAAATATTTTATAGCTTTTCGCAAAATCTCAACCAATTCTTCATTTAGCAATGTAATTTGATGATAAGTATGAAGAGAAACCTATTATCTAATATATCCATAGTTAATTAAACTAATTTTAAAACAAAATTACGAAATAATGATTATCAACATAGCAGTAAAAATAAACTTAAATTACCAGTGAAACGTATATTTATTCGGGTTATTTACGTCCTGAAGCCTCACATTCTCTCACTAAACAAGACACCATGCTTACAGAATATATATTTTATATTTTAATCGTAAGATATTTGAGCAAATAGACAAAATTCGCGACGACTTAGAAGTGGCTGGGACGCTATGGCCTCTTACTCGCGTAAAAAATGGCATACGGACTTTTTGTTTCGCTATCTCTTTTTCTCTCGCGACGGTTCGTACTGTTTAGGACCTTTCACTCCCTCACTTCATGTCTTTTGAGCGTAGCGAAAATTTCCCTTTTGTATTAATAAAACAAAATTATCTTCACAGTCAGCTGGCCATATCAATCAAGTCTTCCTCTCCTCTAGAAATTCAACCACCCTATGACAGTTAAAGGTCTCAGAAATTTTGGTGAAATCTAGATAAACAATGTATTTGCACCCTGTACTTGGCATACATATCCTTATTATGAATATTCTCAAGGCCATCCCACGATGTAGAAATCTCCGTAAAACAACGGCTAGTGGTCCTTAAATTCGGAAAACCTGAGTCCTGATAGAATCCCAAATCTTTTGAAACTTCACGTTCATCAGCTTGACTTATTCCTCATCGCCTACTTTTATTTACGATAGCCATTCTTCGCAATTTTTTCGCCATATTTTGTTAGGCAAATTAAGTGATCAATCTTGTCGACTGAGCCACGGAACAATAAGCTCTTAATCTCGGTAATATGTCTTTAGATACGCTTGTATGCTCTCTTAGTATCTGATTGCATATTGTCTTCACAATTTTGGGATATGTAACGCTGGTTTTCTTTGTTAATTTAAAATATTTGCTTTGACGAGTCTGTATAATTTTACATACAGTATAAAAGAACTGGCACAAAAAAGATCAATACAAGCGTATCTTCAGTTGTAGGTTATAAGATAGTTTAGGGATCTTTAACTGGCCCACGGGATTTCCGTTACCACATCGGCCGAAACAATTTAAAGAACCGCCGGGAGTACAAAACATAAAGGTTAAAGTCGATGGGAACAAAGCTATCCCGCGAGATACAGCGGTAGATACACGGGAACCACCGATAGCTCCCACGGGGCTCGTGATCCGTTCGTAACATCCACGTCTTCCCAGATGCAGCAGCCAAACGGGCCGTTAACAAAAAGCGAGCAAATGTAGAAATAAACTTTGAAAACTTATGACGAGTTACAATAATATTGTGATTTAGATGATGTACTGTAAAAGATGCGTCCAAATTAGATAGGTTAGTTAGGTAATGTAGTGGTTGTGATGGAGAGACAGAGAGAGGTGACGTGAGACCGTCGAGATGGCGGCGGTCGCCGGCCTGTACGGGCTGGGGGACGAGCAGCGCGCGCGCCACCGACGAGGCCAGGCTAATGCCGAGCGCTCCGAGTCCAGAGATGACAACACAGAAGCGTAAGTCTACAGTCATAAGCTTTTTACTACCCAGATGAGATCCATCTGAAACTAACGAAACTCCTAACTTATAGAACATATCTGAACACAGAATCCCCTATTTAGGTGGTTTTGCGATAATCATCACGTTTGACAAGTGGCTTGAGGATCGCAGTGTAAGACAGGAGTCCTTTAGAAGGCGTTTCAGCTCACCTTCTCCTGTTTTTCCCTTCGTCACCCCTTACGACTCCCACAAGAAGATATGGAGGATGCAGTTCTAGTCCAGCACCCCACGGGGCGTATCATCTTATACTACGCGGTGCATTAACTGCAGGAGTTATATCTCAGTGACTCATATTGCGTGATAAAATTACGAAAGTCTGGCAACAGCGAATTATTATTGTGAATATTTGTTGTGTCTTTTTCAGCTATGTATTACAAAAAATATTTATAAGTACACACTAATCTACTCTTAAAGGTTAATCAATGATATCAGAAACTAAAGATGAGTTCAATAGTAACTAGAAATAAGTAATAAAATGAAGTCTATTTCTATAAGGAATTAATTTAATTGAAAGTTTTAAATGAGTCATAATCATTATGACTACAGTGGACGGGCAGACAAAATCTCTTTCTATATTAAAGCAAAAATTTGTAAGCTATATGCATGTTAACTTTTAAGCTTTTTGCCGGAAAGGACCGTATTTGAAAGTAAAAAGCTTACTTCAATACGAGTTATAATGTCTTCTTAGAGGAAATGTGCTCATTATAATCATAAAATAACTTATTTTTCATTAGTTTTTTGGAGCTGATATAATTTAAAATATATAAATTAGAATTAGTGCCTCTGTCCAAGGACATCAGCTGTAGTAAGACATAGTTAGGTACTTCTCGACAGATTGTCTACTTAGGGGTGATAGCTAGCCAGGTGGCCATTGGCAATATGTGTTACTACCAAGCTATAACGACTGGCAATCAGAGACAACAACCGGGACCGCCTTTGCCCCCCGAGGGACGATAGCGCTTAGTAAACGCCACCAGCCATAACCCATCCAACTCCGCAGCAGACGCTGCTTTAGGGTAGCGTCTTCGTTGCAATTTTAGTACAAGCGTAGTTTTGTCATATTTTAAATACAAAATGATCTAACTCGATGAAATTCTGCCTAATATGTATGCTTCTTGTTTACCATTTATCGGTAAAATTATGTAAGTTTGTTCGTAATAATTAGGAGAAATATTTTTAAGGGATTATAATTTCAACGTTTAGACATAAAATACATTATAAAATTAAAAACTGGCAAACCAGAAATATAGATGTAAGTCACAAGCACATGCATGCAAAATTTCACCGAGTTTGTTATTCAAAATATGGCGATAATGCCTCTGTATGTAAAGTGCTTTGAAGACAAGCTCCACTACTAACGCTCCGAGACTGCTAATTGGGCGCACAACAGGCCTCATTTTTTACACAACTTTAACATCCTGATTACTTGAAATGTAGCGGATATACTATCAACGAGAGCATATCCAAAGAGAGCGTCAGGCTGACTGGCTATAGAACCAAAGCCTATTTTTTTTCTAGTATGCTTATATACGAATAGACTCATGTTGACCTTTGTTGCCTCTTTAACGTCCAACAGGATGAAATTGAATAGTATAATATAATTATTAAACACAAACACATATCGTTAAAACTTCAATTAATTTTGTGTGAGATTCCATAGTTCTTAATTAAACCAAAAACTCCACAAGCAAAACCACTGCTACATTTCGAAAACGTGTTTTAACGAAAAATAAACTGTCAACTCTTTTTATATCTCGTTAAATCCTGTCTGTACATTAAATTCTCTAGCATCGCAAAAAATCCGTGAACAGAATAAGCATTATGTTTTCTCTCTAAGTATTTTTATTGCGCGAGATTTTAAACTTTTCTAGAACTTTAAAAACAGAAAGGCGCAATTTTTACAGCTGTTTTTAGCGTTTCTTTCACGGATGTAGTTTCGTAATATTTTTGCAGTGAACACGTTTTGTTGTAGCAGTTGCCGCAATTGCTCCAACGTTTTGCAGATTTTATTCATTTTCCAAAATTTCAATGATTTCTTTATTCATATTTTTTAAACACGGAGATCTGTATTATTAGTGGGTTAATAAGATACTAAGATACTCAAAATGGTTTCCGTTTGACAAGTACAAGTACCGCTGAATCTAAATCTGTAAGCTTCACTGCAGAACACGTACGAAGTGTTAAGCGGTAACTCTGCCTATAACATACGCATTTCATCAGAAGTAATGAACTGCACTGCGCCTTTCACCCTAACACATATAGTTGCCTGTAATTTGATGTCTCTAACCAACTCAGCATGAAATAAGCATCTTCAGAGCTGAAATAAGCAGTCTGTTGATAAAGGATGGCTGAAAGGCTACCCTATGAACACTACCTAACCTGATGGTAAGTGATGAATAGAAACAGGCTTATCCTATAATAAATATAGGAAATTAAGGACAGCTACCGGAACACTTGATTATGGACTTGGTTACAGATTAAATACTGGTGGTAGTATGGCCAGGCTGGTATTCACCTACTGCTACACTATTATACTGTGCGGAGCTGCCCGAAAGCGTTCTACTTTGCCTATCGACAATAAAACCAATTGCAACCAAACCTTGAAGCTCTCAGTATTCCATGTCACGTTTGATCATAGCAAGATTTGGTTTTTTCTATATGAATTAAGATGCACTGATTTCACGGGTACAAGTTTAGATAAACATCACACTACATAGTATAAAACGATTCGCTTCCCGTTGTCCATCCTTTTTGATTAGATCTTAAAGCAAAGCAACAGATTTTAATGCGGTTTTTATAAACAGATGGAGTGACTCAAGAGGAAGGGGTACATGTATAATACATGCATAATAAACTAGAGATACACTGATAATTTAAGAGCTATCTAGTGTGATGTCAAGAGTAATTTTTAACCTTCTAAGAGTAGATTTAGTATCAGCATTGCACCTGTGCGAATCCGGGACGGGTCGCTAGTATTGTAATATGATAAACTTATTAATATTCTAAGAATATATTTTTAATTAATGCACGTTAAATGAATAATATTACAAAATCACAATGAAAGGAAAAAATCGAACGACAGATTGGATTTTATTTGTATTTTACATACTTAATAATTTTCATCGTGCAACGCGTAGAATACAATAAACTTAGTAATGTGTTAAAAAACAGTTTACATAAGTTCTATATTTTGTTAAAAAAGATACAACTATGTAAAATATAAAGTAATCTCAAATCATCGTATTGCAGAATATTCACAAGAATTTCGCTATTCCCTATAATATTTCATTGGAATTATTAATAGGATCACAATTCAATTCAAACCCGATTTCAGGCGGCAATGCAATCTCTTCTGTAGCTATCCAGGAATTTTATATGCAAGTTATTGCATCGGATGCAATAGATTGAATAATCGTCGCTATAGCAATTTATATAGGAAATAAAGTTTTATGTGTACTGAGCTATGTGGGCTAAGTCTCAAGTGGAGCTAGTGTTAGAAATAGTGTGTAATAGCGACAGAACAAGAAGATGTTAAGTGAACTAGTGAAGGCATTTTATCACAAGTGACGAATTGCACTGCGCCTTTCTCACTGAGACAGTTGTTGACTTTCATGTGCCTATAATATTAGAGACTCTCAAGGGCTGCTGCCGGAACGCACTGTTAGGTTCTTGGCGACAGATTTTATACTTGAGGGTGGTAGTTAGCCAGACGAGCATTCGCAAAAGCCCTCCGAAAGTCAAGCTAGCGGTGGGGATTGAACCATGGACATGCGAACTCCATACGTATAACCACTCCGCTATCATTGCTTTAAAACACGCATGTGAAAAAATAAGAGCGCACATATAACCCTTGATAGGTGACGTGCGCCAGATAACATTCATAAAACCTAACAAATATAATCAACTAGCTTTCCGGGCGCGGCTAGCCCGCGCGTATATCGGTTATCGCGCAAAATATTAACCTGTTTTTGCGCAGTTGGATAAAAACTATCCTATGTTTTTTCCCGGGTCTTAAACTATTTCCATAACAAATTTCATTCAAATCGGTCTAGTAGTTTTGGCTTGAAAGCGTAACAGACAGACAGACAGAGTTACTTTCGCATTTATAATATTAGTACTGATAGTATATATAGTATATAGTATAGTACTGATTCAATATATATTAAAAATATTGTAAAAACTCTTTTTTTAGTCTCGCATTTTACTTGAATAACTACAATAGTTAGACCGACTAGCAATTAATCCTAAAAACAATTTAGATTTTGCCTCCAAAGGCATCAGAGTTTTTTGACTGTATTTCCAATGACGTACGTATAACAGACGTTTAATTTAAATTTAAATACTGATTTAGGCTGACGAGTATTTAAATACATGCATTAGGACATGTGAGTAACGAGCGTGGGTGAGACCCAGGTGGCATTTAACATCTAATTGAGGATACCCTACTCATGCCTATATACTCAATAAAACGATTAATAAAATAAACAACGACTCATAAACCTAATGCATTTACCAATATACCCTAATTACCACAATGTCACCCTAATTTGTACACGACGGCCTCGTTTGGAGCCCTGTTTCGTAATATTTTTTTCTGAAAGGGCTTTATTATTGGAATGCTATTTTTGCTGAAATAGTATTTTTCAAATGAAAAAGTAATTTTCTATTATACACTCGAGAGCAATGAATCCGGGTCACTTAAAGAATGTTAAAAATCTCGGAAACTAAAAATGATAGGTTAATGCAATAAATTGTATTTAATAGACAATGTAATACTCCTTAAATGAAAGTAAAAAAAATATGAGTCACCATACATTTTATTAACACAAAATTACATAAAGAAAAAAACTGCTGATCTCTCCTTAAAACAAAAATAGGAAACATGAAATTTTTTAACTTTATTACGATTTTCTTGAATTTTAATACTTCGTATTGCCTCCTCGTGCTTCCATTACTGCGTTTACGCGGTTTGGCATGCTGTACACCAAGTTCCTTATACGATTTTGGGGAATATTCTCCCATTCCTCTGTGAGAGCAATTTTGAGCTCACGAAGCGTGATTGGGGGAGGGTTTCGTTGTTTTACGCATCTGCCTAGCTCGTCCCAAGCATGCTCGATCGGGTTGATATCCGGGCTGCGCGCTGGCCACTCCATACGAGTAATGTTCATCTCTTGAAGGTAGTCATTCACAATCCTACCTGTATGAGGTCGGGCATTGTCATGCATAAATATAGCATCCTCACCTAAATTGACCATAAATGGACCAACGTGATCATTGAGGATTTCTTCCACATATCTTACGCTAGTTAAAGAGCCGTTTTCTATGATCACCAGCTCTGTACGACTTTCAGAAGAAATTCCGGCCCACACAAGTACAGACCCACCACCGTAGGCTACTTTTTCTTCGATGCATGCTTGCTTGAATCTTTCCCCTGGTCTTCGATACACTCTGTGTCTTCCATCGTGCTTGTAGAGCATAAATTTTGATTCGTCGGAGAACATAACTTTTGACCAATCTTCAATACTCCAATTTACGTGGCTCTGGGCATATCTTAGTCTCGAAATACGATGCCCACGCTCCAGTTTAGGGCCGTTTGCAGGTCTAAGGGGTTTTAAGTTAGATTCAGCAAGCCGACGTCTTACTGTCCATGCACTTGGGTTACTTCCTCCGAGGCGTCGAAACTGATTGGTGAGTTCAGTTCCTGTGAGAAAGCGATTTCGAAGCATGGTGTTCACCAAGTATCGGTCTTCTCGTGCTGTGGTACACCTGGTTCTGCCCGTTCCTGGTCTGCGTAGGTTAGAACCAGTTTCTTCGTAACGTCGGAGAACTCTTTGTACTGTTGACAGCGACACACCGACAGTCCTGGCTGTATCGCGCTGACTCCGGCCGGTTTCCAGCATTGTAAGTATTCTGGTGCATTCTTCAGGCGTAAGCGACATAATTTCAGCTTGAATAATGAATATAGAGCACTATCAACATGGTTTATGTACGCACATAAATGACAGATTACAAACAAAAGCAAAACCAAATGCTGTAATTTCGTAGTTCCATCTTCGAAAGTGGCCCTTTTTCAAATTTGATTTTTTTATGATATAACTTTACAATAACTAAGAAGTTTTAATACCTTCATTTAAGGAGTATTACATTGTCTATTAAATACAATTTATTGCATTAACCTATCATTTTTAGTTTCCGAGATTTTTAGGATTCTTTAAGTGACCCGGATTCATTGCTCTCGAGTGTAGTATCAGGAACAGTGCCCGATAATCGGCATAGGCTCGCCCCCCTATATAGGATGGGACTACAACATATGTGGCGAAAAGTGTGTGCTATGACACTTCTGCCTTCCACCTAGAGGAATACAGACGCGACGAAATATTTTTTTATACTCTCATTCAAGGCCCATATTATAGTTATATAGTTCTACCGTAGAACAAATGCATTCCCGTCTTACTGAACTTAATGTACTGTATTAAGAGTTTGGCAGCGCATATGATTTTCTTGCACTCTATTCTCTATTCCACATAGCGGAATCACTATACTACTAAAGCAATAGGTGGACTGACGACATCGTTGCGAGTAACCAATGGTTATATGGCGGTATATTGGGGAGGCGTCTGTTCAACATTGGACGTCTTCCGGCTGATGATGATAATGATGATTCTCTATTACTTGTCAGCTCTGTAGCCACACGAAACCAGCAAGAAGCAGTTCTTTGGCCTTTTTCTGCCCCTATATCCATGGATTAACAAATATTGAGATTGGGCGAATACGCCAAACAAATAATTTTTGCTGTGATTATATTTGCCGATTGGAATTCGGAAATATCTCAATATGTTACGGTTTCCATTTTTGAGACGTAACTCCAGTTAATGGCTTACTCCCAAACATTTTCGTTGTACCATTTGTTTTTGTAGAAAATAGCTGCACTTTATTCGATGGTTCGTGGAATCAACACTCCACGTCAGAGTGAAGTTTGAAAATTGACAGTTGACAATTGGCTGTCGCCGTTTTGACTGCCCCGAAGTTTTGCTATACCGGGAAAATATTGTGAAAAATTTATAATATAATCCCGGCTTATGAAGGCTGTGGATTATTAGGTGAAATTTGATCTGGTTTTTCCAAAACTATGTGCATATATAATTGATTCGTATATTTTTAAGATTTACATTTTTATATTTAAAGGTAGTAAACATAAACGTTTGTGCATTTACGTAAACACGTTCTAGAAAAAATTGTCTAGTCTATGGTTTTGATTACTTTCAAAGTTTTTACTTTCAAATTATTTTCTGGGAACGAATTTTAGTTCATATTCAGATTTATGATTAGTTCTAATTTTTTAAGTACACCACACCCTGGTTCGTTTACAAAATCTCAATTTACAAATGTGACCAAGTGACCATTTTGATTTATATCTCATCAAAATGTTGTCCAGAAATAATTTTCCGGAGCAGTTTAGCAATCTGTAATTACTTTTATAAGTATTAAGTTTAACAAGAGAACTATCGATCCTACGTGATTTTGAAAGATTAAAAGTTTATGAGAAATTTTAACAACTTTTTAGCGGTTAGACAAAATTTTTCACAATGTCCTTGTGTGGTCCTATATGTTGTAAGTGAAAACATATTTCTGAATATAATCATGTGTTGACCATTGTGTTGTTGGAAATACTGACCCAATATGAATGAGTTACAGAAATTCAGCTTGTTTCGTTTTCAAAATATGTATTTTTGTATAT
This sequence comes from Plagodis dolabraria, assembly GCA_963854805.1. Lineage (NCBI taxonomy): Eukaryota > Metazoa > Arthropoda > Insecta > Lepidoptera > Geometridae > Plagodis > Plagodis dolabraria. The sequence goes on from OY978440.1 coordinate 6,237,845, forward strand.
AAAGTCAAGTAGCGCAAGTATGCTTACCTCAGCAGTGGTTACATATTTTAGCCGTTTGGTGCTGAGCTCATCATATTTTCCAAAACTCATGAGAGCGCTTGGTCGATGCGATGTGTAATCAAAATTCTGGCACCTATTTGGCTCAACGAATAAGCATTTCAATTCAACGAGGCAATGCTGCCAGAATGCTGAAACACCAACTGGTAGTTGGCTGGAGCATTTAGACTGCCTATGATTCTGCAATGACTTGTAGGTTGTCTAAATGCTTTTATTGTAGTAGTTGTAGTGTTGTATATAGTACATAGTATAACGTTAATAAAGGCATTTCGCCGGATTAAACTGCACCAGTCACGTATATTAAAAATCCTTTTAAAATACTATTCCTAATAATCTATTCCACCCAAGTCATGAAACACAAAGAGTTTTCCTGAGAGCAGAAAACAGAAGGTCATAAGACTTGAAACCATCTGAAACCTACCTACAATCATAACAGAACATATTTCTGCCGCAGCGCTAACTTATGCTATTCCTCAGTCCTCGTTTAATTCTATTCCGCGCTTCATCTTGGATTAATCTAAGTCTAAAGTCGTTAGTTCTTTTTATAACTTAATGTGTGTCAGTTAGAAAATGGAATTAGTTTTCATCCGGGAAAGTGAAATGAAATATTAGACTCTGAATATTCTCAGTATACTGCAAAGCATCAGCTGGAACATTTACTATTTAAGCATATCTTGCCTTCCCTAGGGAGGCGGGCTATATCCCGCTATTAACTTAGGGAAGTTTCATATAAAGTTTTAACCAAGAATTTTTCGTTTGGTTTTCAAATGATATACACGTATAAAAGTGAGTGTATTTTTATTTTGTTGCCCACATTAAGGTGCTTTGATACAACACATTGTCTTGTTTCATTCCCCTCCGCCGTCTGTGATCTCAGTGCCCCAAAATACTTCAGATATATTTGAGGCATGGACGCAGATGTGTATTCAAATGACAGCTACCCATTTTGTCAATGAGTATCCCCGCTTAGACTAATGACTGAGTAGTGTGACATGAGCCCCGACTTAGTAATGACAACCTCGGAAACAAATCGCTCTCTAATCTTGTTACACATTGGACTATATAGTTTAGCTAGGTGGCAACAAAATAATTTGACAACAGCTGTACTTCAGATAATTTTACTTGTTAACAAGCAGTTATGAAAAAATCATGACACGGGTTTGTGGCCAAAACGTTCCTTCATAGTTGTATTTTATTTTATTTATTTTATTTTTATTATATTAGGAAAACTAACAGCTAGTTACAAAAATATTAATGAAACATAAAACAGAAAGCCAATTATAAGTTTTCACAGATATATAAAATGACGTTAGGCCCGCAATACACAATCATACCAATATATATATAAGCGATTCAATATATGAGTTATAGAAATAATTATTTGACTGAGTTTGACTGTCATAATAATACATAAAATAATACATTATAATACAAAAAATATATTTTCTATTGAAATATATAGGTATGTATGAAAATGTAATACCGGCCTTAAATAATATATGTAGTCAGTAGACACAGATAAGAATACAGTGCAACACTGTAAGTAATGAATAACCATATTAATCATTATAGTTAAGTACACCACACTAAGAGAAATATTACATTATATTTTTTCAGAAGGCTCTGAAGAAGAATTCACTTCAAAATTTACTTTAAATCATAGAATAACCCCCTTAGAGTCATAAGAGCTTATCAGTACTAATATTATAAATGCGAAAGTAACTCTGTCTGTCTGTCTGTCTGTCTGTTACGCTTTCACGCCAAAACTACTGGACCGATTTGAATGAAATTTTGTATGGAAATATTTTGAGACCCGGGAAAAAACATAGGATATTTTTTATCCAACTGCGCAAAAAGAGGTTAATGTTTATTCGCGATAACCGACATTCTCGCGGGCGGAGCCGCGCCCGGAAAGCTTGTTAATAATATAAAAAAACAGTTGTTTTTTTTATTGTGACGAAACAAGCACGAGTGCCATCTGATGTTAAGTGGATTAACCTCTGCTTATAACAGATGCATTTCATCACAAGTGACAGATTGCACTGCGCCCGTCACATTGAGACATTTGTTAAGTTTCATGTGCCTGTAATTTTACTGGCTCTCAAGGACTGCTGCCGGAACACACTGTTAGGTGCTTGGCGACAGATTTTCTACTTGAGGGTGGTAGCTAGCCAGGCGGGTATTCGCAAAATGCCCTCCCACCATGCGGTGATGCTCAAGCTGGCGGTGGGGATAGAACCAAGGACATGCGGCACAGCAGTACATAGCTATTATAGCTATCATTGCAAAAAGTCGTGCGCATTATGTGCAGAAAATCACACACTTGTATTGACGTGAGTAGTGGCTCCGCTCTATCGCCGTTTGGTACATTAAAGATCACATTGGAGAATGTGAAATATAAGAATAAAATAATATTCTGGAAACTTGATATTTATATAAGCATTATGAATTATGACCAGCCTTCCGTTAGTTGACAGCTCACGGAACAAGTTTTCTCAAAGTTTGTACAGGAAATTCTAGTTGGTCAACGAAAAAGCTATGAGACACGTGATTATAATGTATACCATGAAAAAGAGATGTAAAATACTATTGTGTATACAAAGAACTTTATAGACTATAAAATTTAAGCTAATACGAGTACCTTTCACCATAAATGCATGTATTTGTGTTAGAGACGAATGATAGGTATATTTAGATTACTAATTGTTCACAAGTCTCTGCAAATACTATTTAGAATATAAAATATTGAAATCGACAGACGAAACAAGAAATGCCACTTGGAATTATGTATTATGGTAACGAATTTATTTACTATTTACTTTCTATTGACATTTAATAGTGCAAAATAATTTATTCAGTTTAGGCATAAAAGGGTTATAAATTATTCAGTTTAGGTATGCGAGAAGACCGATCAAGAAACATAGAGCCACTATTTTAAATGTCTTACAGCAATTTGTTATACTTAAAACAATATTTGTTTCAATAGCATTTACCCAGACCTTTTATGAAAATGTTATGTAAACAAATATTGTAATAAAGCTACTAGATTGTGTAAGCTACAAAACCAACTGCGTCGCAAATTTGTGTTCTTGCATCAAATGTTAATAGAAACATACTGTCGGCAAACGCTTTCACATTTCCATGTCAAAGTTGTGACTTACGGGTTCTGAGCGGTACTTTATTATTCATTGCTTAATTGCTATTAATCAAGCGATTTCAGGCGGAAATGGTTTCAATGGACCATATGCGCTATATTTTTATTATTATTATTATTATTAATCTTTCACTCAGATAATAGTCCAGAGATTAATTGTTCTATAATGGATAATTACATGTATTGGAATGCACTGCAACGGATGGATGCACTGTAGCAAGGGCCATTTGAGGGCATCTAGTAGTGTTTACACTTATAGTACAAAAAATATATCGAGGTCAGATGAATACACACGAAAAGTGCAATGACACTCAAGATTCCGACAGGATCTGATTACCTCGAATAGAGGTCAAAACTTTATGCCTAAGAACTATTCATGGCACATCATCAACCTCCCTTGCAACTGACTCAGTTGAATACTAAGCCTGTAGCAAAGGCATCAGGGCTTTTAAACTAGCTGCGGCTAAATAAGTCGTTCAATACGAGATGCGTGACAACCCTGTTCGCCATTTTACGAGGGTACGTTTGCATGCTGATTGCATCGTAACCTGTGAGTTGCGTAACCTGGGGCAGTTTCAACGCTGCCAGTAGGTCATGTACATACGTAATATCCTACTAAATGTCCTACTCTCTCCTTTATTACCATAAATATGAATGTTGAGGCGTCCTTTGTAAGTTTCAATAATTTCAAGACTTTAGTACCGTGGCGGCGAATGCTACACGCTCGTAGATATCACTAGATATAAATATATGTTTATAGAAACAAAACACAAAATATGCTTGACGAATTTTAATTTGATTAGATGAAATACATTAAAATAAAAAGTTAAAATATAAAATATTTTATTTTGAACACAGTGCCAAATCAGAAGGTAATTTTGATTGAAATATACCGTGGTCAAATACTAACCACACCAATGTATGCGCGCCTAGTTCATCTTTCTGCCCTTGATCCACTTAAGTAGGGTCGGTATCGTGGTCATGGTCTTGATCAGTGCCATGCTGTTCATTTGTGCTTTATTTTTACTGAGTCACCTTCAACGGGAGGGTCCATTACTGATCCTTAAGCCGGGGACTGTTCGACAAGTGACGCGAATTTAAATGACATTGACATAATACATTGTTACTAATAGATTACCGAATGACCAGTACTTACGTACGACATTCTATTAAAACATCGTAAAATTTCGTGGTTTAGTTAACGATTCGGCACTTTAGAAATGAGCTGCATTTCACCTATTACTGAAATAATGTGGACGAAGATATTGTTTAGCCTTAACAATATCTTCGTCCACATTATTTCAGTTATATCGCCTAGCATGAGATCTTGTTTCGAATGCAAGACGCTGCCTAAACACACTCCCAGAAGCTTGATGAGAATTATAACTGGTTGAAAATTCAGGTGAACTTGGTTACCTATTATCATGCATTGAAGCTCTAGTGGATTTAAACCATGACCATTTGCTCGGTATTCTAAGCCATTACCTATGGGCCATAAAATAACACAATGCTTCAAAAATCATCGTAGAAATTATTCTAGAAGTTGGCGAAGTTCGATGATGTTTAGCTTATGCTTGTATTATATGCATCCTTATTTTTCAGACAATAAGCACTTAGTTTATAACATCATCTTACTCTATTCCCAGGTATGCGCAGTCGGTTTATTACTTTTTCTCTAACAACATAATCAACAACGCATTAATATTATTGTAGGTAAACTTAGGTTCAGTTTATAACACGCAGCATACCTGATGCCAGCCTTCTGTGGGAGTTTTTTTTTATGACTAGTATTATATTTTGGTTAATAAGGGTGATAAATTATGTATATAAACCGGCAACAGTGAGTCCCGTTAAGTAGTAGGAACACAAAAAATACGTATCAATCCCCGAAATTCTTCTAGCATAAACTTAATTAATTTTAATTTCTTATTATTAAACCAAGAACAACTTTCACAAATGGTAGATAAAGTTCACGGACATATTTGCAAGTTTCCTTACTGAGCTATTCCACTAGTTAAGTATTCTGTGACCAGTCACGTGGCCCACAAGTTCAAGGATAACGGCTGCGGTAGAACCACAAATTATTTTTATCCTTCCCGCGCTTTCCCCTCTTTGTTCAGCGCCCTATTGTTGGACGAGATTCCGGGATTTGGGATTGCCGGAGTTAGCAGGCTTTGTGTTTTAATTGTCCTATTTTCTAGAGATTTACAATTTTTGTTTTTGTTCGAGAAATAAGGTCAATCAATTGGATCATTTTACATGATGGATTAGTTAACATTGTAGCTAATTAGATTTAAATTTAGTAAAATTTGATATTATTAAAAACTAAATAATTTTTTGTTGCAAGTGTACCTCATTTCGATATATTTATTTATCTATAGTCTTATAGACTAGGGTGATGATAAAGAAAACAAGATTACAGTTACTATTCTCGATAGAATAAATCTGAAAGATATATCAAATTATTCTTGATGTTCATGTCATTCTTACTTGAATGACACTAGTATCATATAAGGGAGTTTATTAGTATGTTTGTAAAGCTGTCGAAAAAGCTGAACTGATTTGGATTTATCTTGGGAGATCGATAGTTACGGTATTGGATTCACACCTAGAGTACACTACATCATCAGATCATCATTTGTCATCATTGACCACGCGGATGTAATTGTGGTGTGCAGCTTGTAGATACTCTGTCATCAGTCTCAGAAAACAGAATTTTGATTGCAAGTGTCGCTTTTATGTAGTTTTTAAATTATACTCTTTGACCAACGCCCCTTATTGTCATGACACTCACTAACAAATTTTCGCAATAATAGTGTGGTTAAGAAAGTATACAGCAATGAATGCGGGTACCAGGACGTAGTAATGCCGCAAGATCGTGACTCTCAGACAAAATGCTTCAAATCAGTGCAATACTGGTCGATGAAATTTCTGCTAAAAATCACGTGAGTCCTTGCTGACGCTTAAATAATAATAACTGGCAAAAGTTTCCTTATAATTTAGTTATTATAGGCGTTACTATCTAGGTCATTGAAGTGGTATCTGTTTAATACTAAATTTGTTTTAAATTTCTATAAGTCCGGAGTATGTTTCGACTAGACTGCTATGCTATTTTCTACTCTATCCAGCTAAAGTCTAATGAAATTATATCTGTGTATCATGCGATCGTGTTTTTTTCCTACTTATTTTTACATAACAAAACTAAATTGTGAATCACCAAACCAAATATTTTTAAGCGATCTAATGTTCCGATTAAATTTATCCTGCTCTAACAGCTTTTGTATGTGTTAAGTTTTTAGTGCCAATGGGAGTTTTAATTAGGATAGTTTTACACCTAAATATCAGTATATTTAGTTGTTTTTAATAGCTTTACTAATATACAACTAGCCAATATACCCTCCTTTAATACTTTCTTTAAGGTTCATCTTTATAGACGGAATCTAAGGATATATATTTGACCCACTTTTAACTGTTGTAGCCTCCTGAAGTTTGCTAATTGTGTATTCTCGATTAACCGAAATGAAGTCTGCAGATGAAAAAAATTCCTCCCCCATTAATGGGAGTTGGTTAGTTTTCCTACGCTAAGTAGGCAGACATTTTGGGGATTGCAGTATAAGATAGTAAATTATCAGGAGGCACTACCGCTCTCCACACCTTCTAGTATATTTCATTTTATCACCTCTTACGATTCCCACACGAAGAAGAGGGGAGAGCAATCCTAGCTGGGTACCCCACTGGTGTATTATGTCCATTAATAAATTAACTTGCTGATCGAGGCGAAGGGCGGAAATTCATAATTAAACACATATTGTGATGTGTTCTAGCCCAGAACCACGAAATAATCTTTGTTTGAATTCTGGTTTGTGTAATATATTAACATACGAATTGAATTAATGTTGTTGAGCAACCCTATCTTTCTCGTACACATTTATATATTTTTTTAATTTATATGCAGTAAGTGTATTAAGTTTACTTTGTAGAATGTAAATAAAAAAAGTAAACAATATGTCAATTGACATGTTATCATAAAAGTACTATATTTAATATTTAGTTTTCTAATAATTAGTAAAATAACTTAAACTTTCTCAATGTGTCCTGTGAAGAATAATGGTCCGCAAAAGGCATGAGGGTCACAAGTCCCAAGCCCGCCCAAATCATATTTCGTCCACGAATTTTTATTGTATACTGTTTGTGAACAAACCACTTCGAGATATACGAGTAATCAGGCGTGGCGATATACGACACATATATTATATAAAACTAATAATTTATTTTCAGTTATTTACTGATAGTTTAGTTACCTGTTTAATGCCTTCTCAAATGTTCCATACCATATCTTGAGTTATATCATTTTATATTTAGACTTCTGCATCACACTTTTTATGGGGGCAAAGAAGTTCTATATTAATAGCTATTTTGTGTAGTATGTTGACCAAAAAAGTAATATTTGGCTATAAGTACAACATAACTAATTCCCAATAAATGAAGGTAGCCAAAAAAAAGGTGATGGTGGGATGGCATCGTCGTGCATCGTCGATAGCATAAGTAGAGTATATACTTGATACTTTATTATTTGAAAAAATAAACAAATGGTAAACTGTCGAAGTGTCAAATGAAGACTATTTTTGCTACGTGTTAGATCAAAAACTTTAGTTAATAGGAATTTGAAATCTCGGCATATTGTTTAACAAATCCTCTATTTCACCAATAGATACTGAAAACACCTATTCTTAATGAAATTTTGAATATGTGATCAAAACGGACAAACATTTATTTATTCACTGGATGTTGGAATTCGTAAAACTAATTATCAATAATTATAATGATTATACTAATTATTTTATTGATGAAGTATTTCCGAACAGTGACCACTTAGGAACCTTCAAGAAGAGAGCTTATTCCCTCCTTAAAGGCTGGCAACGCATCCTCGAGACCTCTGGTGTTGCGAATGTTTTTGGGCTACGGTGTCACTTACCATTAGGTGAGCAGCCTGCTCATTTGCCCTCCTCTCCGATAAAAAATACTAACAAAGCAAAGCTAGTTCTTTTTTATATCAATAAGATATGCATTGTTTTTGATTGTAGACAAACAAGGTTAGGGTAGGACAAGAATATACGAACATAGACAAACAAAACTGTTTAATTTTGAAGGAAAATAATCCGATATTCTCACACCGTTCCATTTTGGGACCCCGTAGAGGCGAGATTGTCAAGGCCGCGGAAATAGACGTCCGGGCACGAAGGCTTATCCGGTGGGTCACGATTACGAACTGCGATTGACTTCTGTTCTGTGCTAAACGAGTAGATCCAGATAAATAGACGCTGAAAAACGAAGTGAAAAGCTAGGCACTGATATTCGTATACATCTTGTTGATACTGTACCATACAGAAAATGGATCCTAGGGAATCTCGGAGAGATCTTTTCCTTAAAAATTGATATTTTAACACACCTATTTGAAAATGTTATGCATGTTAGTAAAACTTTGAGTAAATTTAAATTAAACAGTGACATTTACGATTACAACCCTAGGAATAGCGGAAAAGATAAAATAGCGGTGGCAAGTTTTAGATTAGCAAAGACAAATAAAAGATCCTTTTTATGAAATGAAATGAATTTATTTATGACGTTAACAATTTTAGGAAGTAGTATGCGGTTTAATAATAAAGTTCCCATAACATATTACGACGCTCATAGAAGGAAAACTCAAGTTACACGTGAAGAACATTTTGATACTTAAAGAAATCCCACTACACAGTTTGTGATTACTTAAACGACAAAAATGCTTGGACTGTTTCACCTCTGCCAAGCTATCGTCTGTCGTCTACGTAATATAAAGAAATATTGTAATAATTATATTATATAGTATGTAGTTTATTGTTAAATGACGTTTAAAAGAATGGCCCCGAGTTTTTTACCCGTTCTTCTCGCAGTGGCTCTATTATTTTATTCTCCTGAACAATCTAGAATATTTAAATATTTACACTTATCATTGACCTTCGTAAGAGCGCCGTAGGCGCCTAAATTGAATAAATGATGTTTACTTTGACTTTGATACTATTTTAAGAAAAAATTATGCTGCATACAAACCATTTTTAGGCTATCATATAGCCAAACATCAATACCTTAACACCAGATTTCAAAGTTTCGATTGTGGTCTCTAAAGAAGCGTTTTTTAAGTATATTAAGTTTCGCGGTAATCTCTGCTCATAACAAATGCGTTTTGTCATAAGCGACAAACTGGACTGCGCCCATTACTCTGAGACATACTATACTGTTAAATCTTATGTGCTTGTAATTTCACCGGCACCCATATCCTTCAGACTGGGACACATTAATCAGAAGTTTAATGCTTAGAAATAGGTATGTTGGTATCCTTGTTCACAAGGAGTTCAGTATATTTACAAGTACTACGCTACTGAGCATCTGTAACCGTAACCCTACTTCCTTCCCAAATTGATTCTCAATCAAGGCACCCTTCCTTTTCACACCACCCTTGTCAGACAGAGAGGGAGCAAGTATCAGGGGCTTGGGAGTAGAGGATTGGGCGTCAATCTGAAATTAACACATTCTTCAACTTAATTCGAAGCGCTAACTGTTGACTACTTATCCTTACGTAAGGACTCTGATCCGGAGGCTTTGCGACTTATATTATTATTTTACTGCTGAGCGTTTGAACCAATGTGAGACCGGTTTCTTTAGTTATTTTGACTGATAGGTAAGCCTTTTACCACAATTTCACGTGATGATAAGTGATGATGTGGTCGAAAGTGTTAACAGGCTTAACTTAGAATGACTGGCTCTCAAGGACAGCTGCTGGAATACACCGTTAGGTGCTTGGTGACAGATTTTCAACTTGAGAATGGTCGCTAGTCAGGCGGCCATTCGCAAAATGCCCTTCCACCATGCGGTGAAGCTCGAGCCCGCGGCGGGATCCGAACCATAGACCTGCTGCGCGGCAGTCCATAGGCAAAGCCACTGAGCTATCACTGCTCAAAAACTTGTTACTGTTGGACTGCCTTGGTTTAGGGACGCTTTAATTTGTAATTTTGAGGTCTCGGGCGGAAGCGAATCCCCACAATGGACAGGTATTCCATAACCGGACAAAACAAAGTTCACTATCAAATTACAGGCACAATAAGACTAAACAACTATGTCTCAAGGTGACGAGCGCAGTGCAATTCGTGACTTGTGACAAAATGCATCTGTTATAGGTAGAGGCTAGTCCGCTTAACTTCAGGTGGGCCTCGAGCTCGTTCCGTCACAAAATAAAAAAAAGTCTGGCGTTTGTAGATGGCAATAGCCTCCGTTTTGCTCATTGGCTAGCTTTCACTATTTTTTAAATAATGGTATCATGGTTTTTCATCTACTTAAGTTCATTTGTTGAAGTTCCCAATAAAGATTTATTATTATTATTATCGTCATTTATTTTACAACAGAATTTTATTTTTTTTACAACATTCATATATGAAAAAATAAATATTATAAAAAATTTTAAACTAGGATGCCACCAGCAGCGGGGCAGGGCCCAAGCTTCCAGCGGTTAGGACTGCAGAGAGAAGAACCTTCGGACAATGCGTGTCGAGTCGAATATCACTGCCTTCTGCATCCGACCCTTTATCCAACCATCTAGTGAGAGCCTCTTGAGGTGTGGGTCGAGACTTTTCGCTATTAGGCCGAACGCTGAAACGACTCTCGGGACAATGATCGTCGAGTCAACATCCCACATGGCGGTTACCTCGTGAGCCAAGTCAAGGTACTTGCTGACTTTGTCCTTCTCGGCCTTCACGAGGTTCTCATCATGTGGGATGTTGACTCGACGATCATTGTCCCGATAGTCGTTTTGGCTAACGGCCTAATAGCGAATTAATTTATGAATAATTAATTAATTTATTATTATTATTATAATGAACTTAACTACCCTATAAGCCGCTACGTCGCCACCGATCAGAAAAGGGTTAAAAGTCACACTGTTCACTGGGACTGTTCATTCGTAAATTGAATTAATCCACATAAATAATTCTATTCATCCGCTGTTGAAGCTCGTTGTTTTTTCAAGCTAAAACATTCCCACACCTGTTGAGATTAAATGGCTGGAGGCTCTGTTCGCTGACTATTGTTGGGGTAACGTATCTCTAGCGAAATCCAAAACAGTAGCATTGTCATTTAGGACACCGACTTTTTCAAACGGTCGAAAATTCGAATATAATCAAATGACTCTAGGTTAGTTACTTTGACTTTTTATACAAGCATAAGTAAACAAGCCGTCTCGTATCATTGATCATGAAATTGTAAAATTAAAGACGAAAAAGCATGTAGCTCTGCCAAAAACTCAAAAGTTGATTTTTTTCGCCATAAGATATTTATTTTTAGATAGATATTTCTGTCTATTAGTATACATATAACAAAAATATGTTTATTTTTAGTCGAAATTCAATCTAACGGTTTTCTTATTAACCTGTATTGGTGTGGTGATTAGCGGGTAAAGTACATTATATGTAAAGTACATTATATGTATATTACCAATTTATTTACCAATATTTGTTATTTTGAAGCGCTCGTAGCGAAGTTTGCTTTGCCGTTCTTAACCGGTCATGACCGGTTAAGTACCGGACACTCCGTAGCGGCCATCCATTTGGATGGAGGATACTTTAAGCAGTCGGTCCAGGTTCTTGTCTAAGCATCGCAGTCGTTAGCTGTAACGAGTGTGATGCTTAGGTGATATGCATGCTGATGTTGATAGGGCATTTTGCACCACCTGCCTGGCTAGCCCCCACCCTCAAAAGACAATCTGTCGCCAAGCACCTTACGGTATTTTACAAAATTTTATTTACTAGATTCGAACCCATACAACGTGTAGTACAACGTAAATTGGACCCTAGGTGTCGCTCCATCCGAATACGATGGTTAAAGAACGATAGGAAAAATTTGAGTTATGATTCATTGTCATGTCAGTTCAGTCGATCAGAGCATACCCGTCTAAAGGGGTGGATGACGCAGTTTTAAATCCCACACATGGCTTTAAATTTTCTTCTTGTGAATTTGTAATTTTGTAACGTAATCCGCAGAGCATACGTTATGGCAAATATAAAAATATTAAAAACCTAATGGAAGCTGCCCTTGAGAGCTAGCAATCCTAGGTTAGCCTGCACAACATCTTCACTTACCATCAGGTGAAATAGTGGACAAAGGCTAGCCTACTAGGTAATAAAAAAAATATATAAATTACATATACGAAGCAAAGATATACTTTCCAGCAAAAATAAAATCAAATATTGAAATACGACTCGTATTTAGTAAACGAGTTTCCAACCGATATTTCGTTCGCGAAATGAGTCTTTTAAGTGGCGCGGCGTATTGAAATTGAAATTCACGTTGCATATTTATCTCTGCACGGATATTAATGTTTCATATCACTTTTACTGCCAAATATCAATATTTACTTTGCGCCAGCCGAGTGGTATAAATCAAATATACATAAAAAATATTGTATGTTTGCGAATATTTAAACAAGTTTTGTTAAAAGCTAAATAAGCTATTGAATGCATGATGTTGTAATGCCACCGATTAAAACAAGGATTATCCTACTAATCCTATTGACGTTTCCTATTAATGAGTAGCGATCGATGCCAATTTATATATACCAACGATAGCTTATATTTTGTTTGTTATTCTGCAAGGGAATTTTATCCATGCTTCGGGGCACGTTAAGCCGTCGGTCCCGGTTGTTATCTTAGGATGGCAGTCATGGTGGTAGGGCATTTTGCTAATGCCCGCCTGACTAGCTACCACCCTCAACTAGAAAATCTGTCGCCAAGCACGTAACGGTGTGTTCCGGCAGCTGTCCTTGAGAGCCAGTAATTCTAGGTTAGCCTGAACAACATATTCGAGCACATCACTTACCATCATGTGAAATAGTGGTCACAGGCTAACATATCAGTCATTAAGATAAAAACTGACGCAGCTTTTTAGTAGACATTGTATGCATAAGGATACGAGAGCCCACGCCTTAACTTTTTGACTGATAGTATATCGGCCAAAACCATATAAAAATTGACAGATTCTATTAGGCTTACTTTTCAAACCTTCCACAAAACGTTTGACTACCTAGAATGTAAAAAAAGCTGCACAGATATTAAATTGTCTAATTTTCGAAATTCAGTAGAATGATGCATCTATGATACGGACAACACGTATTTCAGAGGCTACAAGTAGTGTAGCATATTTCTAGGAGAATATGAAAAAAAAAATAGACAAATGAAATAATTGAGGCTATACTCATTATGTGATAAACTAATTTTCACATGAGACTTGACAACTACGTCTCAAGGTGACGGGCGCAGTGCAATTCGTGAAGAAATACATCTTTTATAGGCAGAGGTTAGTCCGCTCAACATGAGGTGGGCCCTCGAGCTTGTTCCGCCACAATAACATAAGAAAAAGAAATAAGGGTTACATGTGCAGAAATACATCTTTCAGAAGAAAACTTGGAAAATTGCGCATCTTATCTTTAAACACCATTTAGAACATGTAAAAAAATTTTACCATATTTTACTCGGTCTGATAACTATTCTATATCTAGGAATAAGTGCCACCAATGTAAATACAATATATAAGAGAAATATAGAGCGTGCTACTTTACAGTCGTCTGATTTTTTCTGAACAATCACGTGAACAGAAAACTGAACAAGATTTGGTAACATTGTATGCTTTTTTTCTTTCACTTAAAGTATTATTGAATTGAATGATTTGTTATTAGAACTAACGATGCTGTCGTTATATAGTCTTTAATCCGACAATATTTGTGTTATTCTCACAACAGACCCGGATTTTCCTTCCGCTTTAGATTTAATTTCGAGAATTCTGCTTTATTTAATATCCTTTGCGACTTGATCCATAAAAACTGCTTTATGAAAATATTCAATACCAGTCCCTACTCCGAGCCTAGTGAGACAAAAAGCGCCATCTAGCCAATGCCTGTAGAAATAGTTTGTGCTCAGGAAAACAACATTGAAATTTTCCTGACGGCGGCAGTGACGGGAAAATGTAGAACTACTATGTTTTGCACTAGGTAGATGGCGCTGATACCAACGTCGGTTTTCTGAAAGCTTTCATAGATGGCGTCACTACAGTAGATATATGGAGTAATGTAATGTGAAGGCTAGTTGTGTACTGTGGCGTTGCGTTTCATTGTTTCTTCACTTGGTAAACCAATAAGTTCCACAAACGTGGTGGTGGTGTCGCTTTCAACGAATGCAACAGTTAGTCATAGTATGACATAGTCGATGTTTCCTAGTATTAAATTATTTTTTTTATTGGCAGTATGCCTTTATTAACATAATACTACGAACTATATATAGGTACTACAATAAGAGCAGTGTCAACATAGTTCATGCATAGGTTTGTGTATGATGTATCATCATCACTACATAGTATAAAACAAAGTCGATTCCCGCTGTCTGTCTGTCCCTTTATGCTTAGATCTTTAAAACTAAGTCTTTTTAGTGTTCCGTACCCAAAGGGTAAAAATGGGACCCTATTACTGAGACTTCGCTGTCCGTCCGTCCGTCCGTCCGTCTGTCTGTCTGTCACCAGGCCGTATCTCAAGAATGGTGATAGCTAGACAGTTGAAATTTTCACAGATGATGTATTTCTGTTGCCGCTATAACAACAAATACAAAAAGTTAGCCAAGTGTGAGTCGGACTCGCGGACATTAAATAAAAAAAAAGGTTAAAATATTAAGTCTAATGTTGTATAGCTAACGGTACAGAACCCTTCGTGCGCGAGGCAGACTCGCACTTGGCCGTTTATTATTTTATTTTATTGATTGAATTGACGGATTTTGATCCCCTTTTATTATATATATACATATATAAAGGGGATGCAGTTCTAGCACGACACCTCACTGCATGAAATTAAGCAACATAACTAGTGGAATTTTTCCGCGGATGCATCACAAAATTACAACACGTTCCTTTACTTTCCTTTACTTTTTGTTGTCATTTAGTAATCACTTGTGGAAGCTGGTACCATGCTGATTCAAAACATCCTTAGTTCAGATTTAAGTATAAACTAGAATATTTATATTTTTAGTAATAAAAGTGGTATAGTTTTTTACACGACTGCCCAAAAAAAGGAGAGTTATGTTTTCAGGGTTCATGTATGTATGTATGTTTGTTAGTTTCTTTATTCCAACTTTACTTTTTAATTGTTCAACCGATTTTAATGTATACTATATTATTAGATTCGCCGTAACAGCCCAGGTGAAACTGGGTACATAAATATTTAAAAAAAAAAACAAACAGACAGATTTTTGACGCCATTGTGAGAGAATTTTTTTTTCTTTCAAACCCATCGAGTGGGATATCAAAATAAAGGGCTTTAAGAAACGATTCCATATATATATATAATTTAAAGCTTTCATTTGAATGGAACGATAAAACGCTTTACGAAAATATATAGGTTAGCCTGGACAACATCCTCGACCACATCATCACTTACCATCAGGTGAGATAGTAGTCAAAGGCTAACCCATAAAGCATATATTTTTTTTTTATATTATAATTTGCCGTGGGGTTTTTTAATTTTTAATTAATGTTTTATGTTCGGTTTCGGAACATTACCAAAAATGTTTTGGATGGTAATTTTGCATTCAACAAACAGTTTTTGTAACTACGAGATTGCACCGTCAGGCGAATTTAATATGGACCATTTTGAATTTTCTTAGGCACTAGAACTTGACCAAAGATTTGAAATGCATTCCTTTTGGCTCCACACCCATAGCTCGTATAACAAGCCAAGGCGGAACACTTACACATAGCAGTCTATATCTTGAAAACTACTGAACTAATTTTGATGAAATTTGTATTGTTCCCTTTTAAAGTAAATGTTTGCCATTTGAACTTTTACGCAATCCGAATAAGAGTTTCGGAGAAATGTGTGGACAAACATGCACCTTAAAATTTTGTAGAGATATATTTTGGAAGCCCTATTAGACCAATTACATTACATACATACGTCTCTTATTCATAGCCCTCGGTTTTAAAAACAAACATTTATCAATAAAGGATAAAGGCAATAAAGATAAATATATAAAGATAAGAACGTGTTGACATTTTGAAACTCACGTGATGCGCAATAGGTATCTGATAGAAATGTCGTCTAGGGACCGTTTCAGAATGTCTTAATAAAATTTCGGGTTGCTAAGCAACACATTAAACAACTGAATGATAAAAATGAGAGTTAACATGCAGCGCGTTTCAAGCTTTAACCGATGGATAAGCTAAATCGATGACTATGAAACGCAAAGATAGTAATTTGTTTAGTAAATATATTCAGGGTAGTATAACCTGAACTTACTTAAACATTCTGAAACAGGCCTTTAAAATAAGACTGACAGTTTGTTATAACGTTTAGTTTTATTTCTACTTTTAATTCAATAAAATGAGATAAATTAGTCTATTTTTACTATTGTTTTTATTTAATAGCAGTCCTTTCCAGACTTAGGTCAGAGTCACGCTTACATGGGTCAAAATAACTAACTATATACATTATTAATACTAACTATAAAACTAAAACATCTTCAAAATAATACAATCGGTGACTTTCGTTCTAGGCACCAAATTCTTATTCTTACTAAAACGTCCAGCCTGCAGCGTTGCCAGTGTAGGGATTTTGTCGCTAGATGTAGGGGAATTTGGTGGTCTTGAGAGACTTATTTTATTCATTTAATGACTAAAAATATATCTAGCTAGTTAAATATATATAAGGATAACTCAATTACTGAACTCGCTGTGGAAAAAAAAATAAAATTAACTCTGGGTTTTAGGGTGAAAAAAATTTAATATTTTAAAACAATGATACTGGATTCTTTTTTTATTTTTAACCGACTTCCAAAAAAGGAAGAGTTCTCAATTCGTCTGTATTTTGTTTTTATGTTTGTTACCTCAGAACTCTGGACTGGGTGAACCGATATTGAAAATTCTTTTTTTTGTTTGAAAGGCGATGCTTGTCGTTTGGTCCCATTTTAAATTCCATCAAAATCGGTCAAGCTGTTTATGAGTTACACTAAAATACCTGAAAAATATTTACCTATCTTGATGATATAGTCGGTAACAATGAATCATAATCGATCCCGTAAGTAACAAGGGTCACTAAAAAGTGTGATTTTTTTTATACAAAAATGGAACTGACTTCAACACCCAAAAGTGTAAAATAACTTGTCGAAGTCGGTACCATGCGCACAGTATTGTGATAATAGGCATTTTCGAACTATCATGGTACCGACTTCAACAAGTTATTTCACACTTTTGGGTGTTGAAATCGTTTTTTTTTTCTTTTAGAGTTTTTTCGCTTAAGCGAATATGCCGCTCCGTATGGCAACAAATCCATTATCATTATCATTAAAATTCATTTTTGTTTTAGGAAATACACTTTCATAATCTACGAATTAATACGTATTTATTCGTAGTTCAAAATGCATTAATTATTTTTTAACGACCGAAATTTAAAATGCATTTTCACTGCTATTTATTACAAATTACATTACCATGACGACTACTGCCAAACAATAACTTTATTTGTTTGAAGTGTTGCCTATTGGAAATGTATTTGACCGTGACACATACAAATGTGAAACATCGTTTCTCGACGACGCTTGTGTTGAATACGTAGGAAATTATTACATAATTAAAAAAGTTATGACACCGAAATATGTGGAAAACATAGCACTTTGAAGTCGCAGCTAGGGAAGGGAAATAAGTCGGTACCAAACTTTTCTTTTTACGTCACTATCTCACCTGATGGTAAGTGATGGAGTCGAAGATATTGTTCATGCTTACTTGGAATTTCTGTCTCTCGAGGACAGTTGCCACAGACTGTTAGGTGCTTTGCGACAGAGTTCTAAGCTAGCCAGGCGAGCATTAATATAATGCCCTACCACTATACATATTATACGTATATGATATAGGCAGAGATTGAGACTGATACGTAAATTTGCTGAGTCTCATGTGCCCGTAATTTTAGTTCTGCGCCCGTACCCGTCGAACCGTTACATAGTAACGCGAACATTAACTGCATGGCAGTACAAATAAGTATGGTAGAATTACAAATAAGTATGGTAGAATTACAAATAAGTATGGTAGAATTACAAATAAGTATGGTAGAAGTCTACGAGTAATGATTATGTTTCTTATTTTTACGCAGTATTTCTTTTAACAAAATCGTTTACAATGAGTTCTAATGCTGCTTATGTTTTATTGTTTATGGGCTACCGTTTTATCTGAACTTCGTAAGGGTTAGGGTTAATTTTTTTTTTTTCTTTATTAGGGTTCCGTACCTCAAAAGGAAAAAAACGGAATCCATATAGGATTTCTTTGTTACCTGTCTGTCTGTCTGTCAAGACATTTTTCTCAGGAACGCGTGGAGTTATCAAGGTGAAAATCATATCAAATACTCAGGTCTACTGTCCCTTGGAGCTGTGCATAAATCAAACTAAACGCAGTCAAAAGATACAGCCGTTTATTTCGCAAATTTTCGACACCCGCTACGAAATCAAAACCTACTGGGTACTTCCCTTAAATTCAGAATCTTGAAATTTACTACGAAGCAACATTTTATAGCTCAGATAAGGGAAAAATTACGAAAAGCATACATTTTTAGTTACATCATATAATATAATGCTTTTAAATTTTATTAAATGTTGTAAATTTCATTTAGCTATAAAATACCGTAGCTTTTACTTATATACCTACAGGTTTATGAGGTAACCTCGGTGCGTGCGTCCGACTCGCACTTGGCAGTTTTTTTTTACTTGCTGTATGCCTTTATTAACAAAACACTACAAACTAAATATAAAACTACAACAGGCCTTCAGGCAGTCAAAATGCTACAGCCTACTATCAGTTGGCAACGTGCCCAGCATGTATTGCAATGCAAAGAAAGAAAACAATAAATAATTATAAAATATTTATACTCGTATGTTACATTTAAAAAAACGTCAACACTATATTCCCATTTGCTCAATATGTCTTTTGTTTCCGTGTAATAGGAAGCGAGGTTGTTGTTATCCACCGGGGAAAAGTGACAGACTCCAGAACACGTAAACTTTTCCAAAGTTTCTCGCAGCCCCCCAATAATATGGAACTTACTACTGGAACGTACTCGACATAAACTTGGTAGTGATTTCTGGAATAAACCCTTCTATGGGTTTTTACAGAACTATATATATAGAGTAGATTTAATGTGATCGCGGGAAAACTTGTTTTGTCATTTTTAACTGTTCATCTAGGTTTACGTTCTCTGTGGTCATTACTTGGGTAGGTGACTGCTACTGGCATTTAAGTGCGCTTCTGTGGTTCGAGGACTCGCTATGCCCTCGGGCCCACTTTTTGTGTTACACCTTTCGCACTCACATTCGAGTTCAAAACCTGTTGCGACGTCAGTTTTGTGTCAATCTATCGAACCGTGTTCGCATTTCCATACAACTGGTTGAGACAAAAATTGGTTGACAGTTATATATCTGTATATAAGACTCTTCCCAGTCTTCTTGCAGTGCGAACGAACAAGACAAGTTGCGATATTTTATATGACAAGTTTAGAAACATATATGATACTTTAGTAGGAGTACAAGTCTTTGTGCGTCCGGGGAATTACGGCCATCGTATCTACCGCCAAGCTGCAATGTTTCCATTGCTGTGTTCCGGCTTAAAGGGCAATGGTGCTGGTGAAATTACAAGCAAATGAGACTTACCAACTTTATATATCAGGGTGATTGCAGTAGCCAGTTGTGACGAATTGCATCTGTTACAGGCATAGGCTACCACTTAGTATCAAGTGGACCTCACCTGATGGTAAGTGATGGAGTCGAAGATATTGTTCATGCTAACTTGGAATTTCTGTCTCTCGAGGACAGTTGCCACAGACTGTTAAGTGCTTTGCGACAGAGTTCTAAGCTAGCCAGGCGAGCATTAATATAATACCCTACCACTATATATATTATACGTATATTATATAGGCAGAGATTGAGACTGATACGTAAATTTGCTGAGTCTCATGTGCCCGTAATTTTAGTTCGGCGCCCGTACCCGTTAAATCGTTACATAGTAACGCGAACATTAACTGCATGGCAGTACAAATAAGTATGGTAGAATTACAAATAAGTATGGTAGAATTACAAATAAGTATGGTAGAATTACAAATAAGTATGGTAGAATTACAAATAAGTACATACTTGACCATACGTACTTGTCCAATTACGAATACATAAAAATAATGTTTCTGGTATTAGGATGGCAGTTGTTTTACTCGTTAGTAAGGTGGAAGAGATAATTAATGCCTGGAAAACCCGCAAGTAGAAAATGTATCGCATCGCGTTGTGCTACGTCAACCATACTTGAGGGCCATTAATTCTAGGTTAGCGTGAACAACACCTTCGACCACATCGTCACTTTCCACCATGTAGAATAATGATCACTCGCTAGCAATAAAAAATAAAAGCGACGCATAAATAAATTGAATAATTTATATAGAAAATACACACTATAGACATCTATATGCCAGTGAGATATATTGTATAGTGGTCCATCTTCAATTCGTTTATTGAACCTTACCATACGTGAGCTGAAAGGTTTTAGTAAGTACGATGACTGCTATCTATTTTGATATACCCGCAAAGCTTCTTCTAAATATACCATGCACATGCACATGCACATGCAAACAGAGGCGTAGCATCGAAATTACTTATAATTCCCAAGAAGACTGACAAGCGTGGCAAAGCTCATCATACTTAGGAGTTATCTAGCATAGGATGTTCGAGTTGATACGATTTCTTATAAAGTGTATACATTAAAGTTACTTCCATATACCACAGGACCCTAGAAAGTAACGGTCAATTAAAATACATATTTACATAGTGTATAATTTAACAGTTGCACCTTGCGTCTTTGGAAAATGTTCTCGTATTAAATATTAAACACGGACATTTACTAACGACGGAAAAGGAATTATATACCCCATGTCATTTTCTTGGCCTTGGTAATACATTATTGGTTTTCAGTTTGATACATCGACTTCAAAGTCAATGTCAATTTTGTTATTATTTATGCATTTACGATGTTTTATTGGCTATTAAGTAGAGTTGGTATCGTACACGTGTTTAAAAGATTTTAGGACTACGGAAATTCTTTTTAGTACATAGTCCTTGGTCTACAAAAAAGATTTTGAGCTTTTGTTTTCATTGATATTATAATAGAGATCGTACGATATATATAACAATTTCGAGACTGCGACAACCTTTCAATAGTTTGAGCCACATAAAAAAAAAATTCGAAAAACGTTTTGAGTGAATGATATCTGGCCGGATATAATGTATTCAAAAAAATTAAACAAAGTGTACAAACATGCATATTTCCCTCCAAATATTGCTACGATCGTAATTATTACAATTAAAGTAACAGACAACAGTTATTTCGAAGCAATTTTAGGATTAGATATTTACATTAGTGGGTAAACATAATAATTTAAAATGTTTCCTATTAACGTTTTTACAGGTACGAGCCTCTAATCACTTTTACTGTAGAAATACAAATCTAATTTCGCAAATGTGACTGCTACACGTTACGTAACGGCTACGAGATAATGTAGTAGCTACGAATTAAACGACGACGTAGCTCGTATACGCATCACTCCTGGCTTTCTTTGAAGACTACATAAAGAAATGCTTTGTGTGTTTATACTCGTATAAGTCAACCAATTTCTTGACAAAAAGAAACAAAAATAAATTATTTGTTAATACCAAAAAATTATGAAGACCGCAATGTTATTATCATAGATTTTATATTTTTTGAACTAATATGATATAAAATTTATATGATAAAATTTACGTGATAGTAGGGCGAATGGCCACCTGACTAGATACAAATCTCAAGTAGAAAAAGAGAGAACGCTGTCCCTAAGATCCAGTAATTCTAGGTAAGCCTGAACAACATTTTCTACTCTTCGTATCTTGTCACATGAGTAATCAGAATTCTGATCACGATGTTACGTAATAGTGTACACAAAATATATATTTGTCAAGTAAAATAATATCTCCTAAAATACAAATTAAGGCTCTGAGAGCAAGAATCACTCATCAAGAGCGGGTAGACGGACTGGCGCAAACTTCGCAATCCGTAGGCCGCGTGGCGCCTGGGTGACATCCCAGTTGTAAGGTGAGGAAGGGGAGCAAGTGGGGGTTGTGGGGTGGCCCCCCTACCGCTAGGGATGATACAGCAGTGCGACGCCGGTCTGCGAGGGGAATAGACGCGTGGACGCCTAAATATGCTTACGTTTCTGGGTCAATAGAATGCTCGAACGACCTCGTCTTAACACGGCTAGGGCGCACGCTTGGCAGCTGATTTGCAGAAATTTTCACAAATGATACTTTAGAGAACAGCTTGGAATATACATTCGAACTATAAAGATGAATTTTATAGTTAGTTGATTGTAGTCTTTGGTCTTATTACATCTTTATTGTCAACGATAGTCCGAAATATGTTTAAGAATAAAAAAGATTTTTACCTTTGTAGTAACTTAACAACTTTGTATATTGTCAGGATTTTCTGTACATTGACGTACTGCTCGTTATTAAGGTAGATATTCGCATGGGTATCACCGTCGTGCGCATTGATTCAGTGACTAAATATTTTTTTTTTCTGCTAATAACATGAAATAAAGAAATGATGCTATATTAATATATTGCTATCAAATTTGAACAACTTTATATACAATTTTCAAATATATTATATTTATTCATTAGAATTATTGATCTCGTTGAATTCTTGCGCATTAATGTCTTCCTGTAGGTGCATTTCTTGAATGATCACCTGTCTTGATCATAACCTAGCTTATTAGAAATCATAGGAAGCTATTTTCACTGCCTAAAATCTAATGCCGGAATATGTTGAACAAAATTATGTCAGTTTTTTTATTAAATACTGAAGGATGCTACGAATTCAAATAATTTGGTTATATTACATTTGAATAAAAAAGCAAATATATTAAACACAACAAATATGAAAAAATGGACTGAAGCTCGGTAAGGACAACAATGGTGCATAAACCCGCATTTCTGTATGGTCTGTATCCAAGTCTGTATAGTTTTTAAACTAAATGGCAAGGGCGCTGTAAATCAAAACTGTGATTAGCACAGAATGACTAAACTAAATTAAATATTTAATAAAAGTACCTGCCCTCAACCCGTGGATTCCTGTGGAAATATTATATTTTATTTGAAACAACTTAAAAAAATGAACAATAATCTTATATACACCAAATTTCATCTCACTTGTTTATAATAATGGTCACGAAGAAATATTATAAAAGCCAAAGTTGATTAGATTTGTTTATTTTTGTTTTTATAAGATCTGATTTAGTGAGCGCGATTACAAAATATATAGATACGTAGAGGATGTTCATATAATTCTAAAGCATGTGTAAAATGTATGACTGTCCCACTCCTACTCAGTTTATTTACAAATACCCGCGCTCATCTGTTCCCGTCGGAAATCAATAACAACTGCTATGCCCTTGGCAATAGCTTTCCCTTTCTCTGAGATTGAATGGCCGACGAGTGCGGTTACTACGCCAAAGCTAAATGCAAATATGACCCGGCTCGAGGTTATTATTTGTGGTTCATATTTTAGGAAAACAATACGGTTTTAACACAATCTGTGTTTTATGAAAATGGCTCTCAGTTTTTAAGTTTTTATGATCAAATTGTATAGTTAAAATACATTTTGACAATAAGCTGAACATGATTTAGATACGTTGTAGTGGCACTCTCAACACTAAATTAGTCCGTCGTTTACATATTATTGAATTATTTTCAGAATTACCTACAATTTCAAACTTTCATGATAGTACAATTATAAGAAAAAGTGGGTGAAGTTAAGTTCCTTGCATTATATTGCATGCGTATAGCTGTTTGAAGGTTAACCGCGTGTTAGTTAATAGTTACTACGTCCTGACTGAGTACCAAATACTGCGTACAAAATGGATTGAATCGTTGCAAAATCTCTCAGACACATCTCTCAACCACTTGATGAGGTTTAAACGTAGGTAGCCTATAACAAGAACTGTGTGGATGCACTAAAACGAAGAAGTTTTGAAAAGAAGAAGTTTTCTTAAATGTGTTCTAACTAGAATCATAAGAACCAACTGAACATCCAAACATATATTTAGTTTATATGTCTTCTTAGTCTAAAGACTAGACTATAGTCTAGCTCTTGTATTATAACACAGCAGCCTTCTACAAGCTTACAACACATGTAACAAATATCGATATTAAAAATAATAAGTAAAAATATATTTAATTGGTTGGTATATTTCTTGAACTGAAAGCATTTAAAAATCTTTATTAGAAATCCTAGTTGCGTATATATAGCCAACTTCTTATCCACAGTAAAAACTGAAAAGTCGAAGCTTCAAAGGTCTTAAGAGAAACAAGTAGCTCGGCTGTATAAAAGGCATCTCAGTGGGCTGGGCTGTCGGGCTGACAACGATCCCAATTTTTCCGGTCCACTGGGGTAAATAGGGCAACTTTAGTGACGTCATCTTACTGCAATACAGCGCAGCGGTTAGACTGCTGTTACGCTGATAGTTCCGGAGACGCGGCCTAGTCTATGGCCCTACAAACTCCAACATGTTAAGGTAGAAACTGATATGCATGGCGCAACATGCAAAATTTTATCATTAATTTCATTGTTGTAGCTAGGTTTCGTAACGATTCTACAAGATCGTGTTATTCGCGAGGTAAGAACCATA
Organism: Plagodis dolabraria; assembly: GCA_963854805.1. Classification (NCBI taxonomy): domain Eukaryota; kingdom Metazoa; phylum Arthropoda; class Insecta; order Lepidoptera; family Geometridae; genus Plagodis; species Plagodis dolabraria. The sequence goes on from OY978440.1 coordinate 6,262,855, forward strand.
TTGCTCGAATCAACCTTTGAACACACTCGCTCGTAACGGGCCTTTAAATGCACTGATTTTAGTGTCATAATATAGATAGATAGATAGATAGATAACTCTTTATTGTACACCAAAATAACAAAATCATTATAAACAATAACATAAACTTAAGTAATGTTGTACATTTGGCGGTCTTATCGCTAAAAAGCGATCTCTTCCAGACAACCTTTGGATGGAGAGAAATTTAGCCATGATAAATGACGGTGGTGTATAATACAAGATTAAAAATAATTAACTTAAATAGGTACTTTATGTAACCTACACTTTATGGTAATAACATTACATAAAGATTAATCACACATACAATATACTTAATAATATCTACATAATACATACAATAATATATACATAAATTTTCATATATAAATAATAACAATATATATATATATAAACTAATAATGAATGAGACAAACAAAATAAGTATCAACTAATCAACTTTAGAGACGGATTATTAAGCGAGAAGTACCATTCTCTTACTTGATTTTTAAAAATAGTGAGAGACTGTGCTTGCCTTATGGAAACTGGCAATGCATTCCATAAGCGAACTGCTTGGACTGTAAACGATTTATCATAAAAAGAGCTGCTATGCTGAGGTATCTGCAGGCAGAGATTTTCTGATGACCTGAGTGTAAGCGTCCCAGAATGTTCAAAGAATTTAAACCGTTCTTTAAGATAGTGTGGACTGTTGGGGTTAAATAAAACGGTGTACAAAAGGGAAAGAATGTGAGTATTTCGGCGAAGTCGTATAGGAAGCCACTTGAGTTTATTACGAAATTCAGAGACATGATCATATTTGCGAAGACCAAATATGAATCGTATACAAAAGTTTTGAAGTCGCTCAAGTTTATCTAGCTGGTCCTCCGCGAGGTCAAGATAGCAGGCATCGGCGTAATCTAAAACAGGAAGCAAAAGAGATTGCGCAAGCGCAACTTTAGTAGCAGTAGGCAGAAAATTACGCAGTCTTTTAAGAGAACCACCAGACGAGAATAACTTGCAGCTGACGGCTTCAATCTGAGGACCCCACTGAAGACATTCATCCATAGTGATGCCCAAGTTCTTGACACTTTTACTGTAGGGGATAGTGACTCCATTAAATTCTACCCCAGGTAACATTGCCGAATCGACTTTGGCTAACGTTCGTGAGCTCCCGACAATCATGACCTGAGTTTTACTCGGATTCACTTGTAATCCAAAGGCTTTACTCCACTTAGTAATTTGGCGTAAATTATAATTAGTGACGTCTATAGCAGTATTAAGATCGCTAAGTGAAGCTTGAGTGTAAAATTGGAGATCATCGGCATACAAGTGATAGGGAGAAGTAATATGGTTTGATATAGAATTAATGAAGATTGCAAACAAGAGAGGTGATAACACACCACCTTGAGGAACTCCGGCTGAAGTGTTACACCAAGAAGAAAAGGATTCTTCGAGGCGCACTCTCTGTCGGCGACCATATAAATAACTACGAAACAAATCAACCACTGTTGGAGATATGTTAATGGAGCTTAGTATTGCGAGAAGAATGTCAAAGTTGACATTGTTAAACGCGTTGCTGAAATCCAGCAATGTCAAGACAGTAAGTTTGCCGTTTTCCATGCCAAAACGTATATCGTCGGTGATTTTAAGTAGCGCAGTAACCGTACTGTGACCTGGGCGGAAACCGGACTGAAAAGGATTGAGCAGATTATGTCTGGAAAGGAAATTGCTTATTTGTTTGTGGATAAGCCGCTCAAAGACTTTAGAAAGAAAAGGAAGTATAGAAATAGGGCGATACTCTGAAATGGATGTAGGATTAGCTTTTTTAGGTAATGGGATAATTTGAGCTTCTTTCCATAAGGAAGGAAACAAACTATTTGATACACAAGTATTTAAAATATGACAAAGGATAGGTAGAATTATATCAAGTATAGGGATCAACATGTTTCGACTAATACCGTCTTCTCCGACAGCATTTGATGTAATCGACAAAACGCTCTTCCTAACATCACAAGCAGTGAATTGACTAAAAACAAATGGATCAAGGTCAGGAGTTGAAACTTTAGACAGATGTTGAAGTGTAGAAATTTTGTTTGAATCATCTATACAAAACGATGATGAGAAATGTTTGTTTAGGGCATTTATGTCTAAATTATTTGAAAAAGATTCCTGACGTGATTTGCCAACTCCTAGAGACTTCAGAAACTTCCAAATTTTACATGGATCTCCGTTTTCAACGGATTTATGTATATGGCGCCGTTGAGCATCCCTAAGCACTGTATTGCAACGATTCCTAGCTTGTACGTATTTAGTTTTATTGAAATCATTAGGGTTCAATTTATATTTACTTTTTGCCATGACTTTTTTATGCATCATTGTTTTATGGCCTTCAGTGAGCCAGGGTGCAGGAAGATGTTTAATTTTGACGGCTCGTAAAGGGGCATGAACGTCATATAACGTGGTTATTATGGAGTTGAAAATTGCAACTTGATCGTCCACCAATTTAGCATCAAAGACAGGCGTCCAATCTATATTCTGTGCATCTTTCTGAAATAGATCTTGATTCATGCCACTAAAGTTACGCTGAAGAATTATTTTAGGTTTTACTTTTGGAGGACGAATTTTGTAAGATAAAAAGAGTAAGTCATGATAAGAAAAGGCATCAGCAGAAAACTGGCCATGCTTAGCAACATGCTGTGATGAAGAAACAATGATAAGGTCAAGAAGAGAAGGATTCGAATGAGGAGCATGATGTGTTGCGTTAAGTGGTAATATATGCATGTTGCTAGAAGTAATGATTGTTTTCAAGGATATAGAGCGCGAATCTTCTTTTAGAAGGCAAGTGTTAAAATCACCCATAATAATGGAATGACTGTAAGAGGGAGTAAGATCTTCTAAGATCTTTTCGAAGGAAGAGAAATAATTAAGACGCGCAGAAGGGCTATAATAGGCTCCGAGTAGAACTTTGGCATGGCATAGGATCACTTCTACAAATAAATGTTCACCTGTATTTACGGATGGTGGCTGTGCTGACATAGTAATCACAGAGAAAGGAATATGAGCACGTAAATAAATGGCCACACCACCACCACGACTGCCAATTCTATCATTACGAATGAGGCGAAAACCTGGAAGTGGATAGTAAATGGACGGGAGACTAGGAGTTAACCATGTTTTGGAGACTATTATAGCATGAATGTTTTTGTTGTCGAAAGTTGCCAGCATATCGGAAAAATGAGCCGGAATACTCTGAGCATTATATAGATAACATTGAGATTCTTCGGTACATCAGAAAATTCATTTTCAAGAGAATCAGAAAGTGAAGGTACACTTTCAAAGCTGTCAGTGGTACTACTTTCAGAAGATGAAATGGAATAATAATCGTCACTATCGTTGTTACTAGTTTGAAATATGTTTAACATTTAGTATTATCTAAATAATATGTATAATAAATATATAAATAGTATATATAAATATGACAAGTATATACTCCAAATATTAATTATCAAGTACAAACAGTAAAATATTATTATTATCTTACTCTCCTACCCGCCGGTTGTGCACTAAATATTATATAGATAACTTAAAAAAGTTAACACAACATCGAACTAACACACCACTTCGATGTATTTTACACATCGCTTACAGCTTTACTTATAATTGAAAATGTTTGACTACAGTGTGAATGTAATATAGTCTATTAGGCACTCGTGCTTTTTGTTTACTTTACCGCACTAGTGTTATAAATAGAAAAAAACAACGTTTCCACACTTCTCATCAAGGAGATTGTAGTTTGTTTCGTTAGTTTTTCATATAAAAACAAACCAAAGAGTTTTTTACCTACTGAAGTAGAACTTTAGAAGATTTAATTATAAACCTTCTTAATCGGATTATCTTTTTTCATATAAAAAAACCAAATAGTTTTTTACCTACTGAAGTAGAACAGATTCTTATCGCTATCAGAAAGATCATGAAAATATTTTCGTATTGAAATTTTCGTATTCGTTCCTTACAAGTGTGTTGAAAAACGCGTCGTACGAAACTCGTGCGCGTTGTTTATTACAATCTCTACTCCATTTAGGCCTTCGATCTTCGATCTCAGGCCTAAAACCCGTCTCGGTTGTAATAAACAACTTCACGCACTTATTGCATTATGTGTTAATTAACAGTTATTGGACACCAATACACAGGATTCTATAATTTACGCCTAAAATTGTATAAAATAAACATTATTACGTTTACCCATAAATAATTCTGTAAGTATTAAAAATGTATTCGATTTAGTGAAAACACTTCTCCAAATGACGCCTTTTACGTGATCAAGTATAATATATAGCGCTATCTAGCTACAAAAACAAAAGTGAAAAATTACGACTTTCCTGCCAAAATGTTCAGCGTTTACCTTATATTAGATCTATAATAATTTTTACTATTACCTAGATCTACGACCTACTGACTGAGCGGTCATAGCTACTTACTGTCGTGCCACAGGTCCACAGTTCAATCCCCCACCCACATTGAGACCTACCGCATGGTGAAAGGGCATTTTGCGAATGCTTACCTGGCTAGCTACCATCCTCAAGTAGAAAATCTGTCGCCAAGCACCTAACAGTGCGCTCCGGCAGCAGATCTTAAGAGCCAGTAAAGTGATAGGTACATGAGACTTAACAACTGTATGTCTCAGTATGGCGGCAGCAGTGCAATGCATCACATGTGATAAAATGCATCTGTTATAGGCAGAGGTTAGACCGCATAACATCAGGTGGGCCTCGCGCTTGTTCCGTCACAAACACATTTAAATAAAAACTCATCTGTAGCGTGTTTCGTCAACTCTGATACCAATTTATACCTGACACAATTTTATACTAGACATCATTATGATAATGCAAAATTCAGATTATTATTTTCCTAATAATAATCTGAATTTTGAATCTGAATATACAGAAATCTTAATTCCTTATCTAGCTAGCCTTTGACCACTATCTTACTATCTACCTGATGGTAATTGATGATGTTGTTGAGGCCAGCCTAAAATTACAAGCTCTCAAGTACAGATGCCAGCATGCACTGTTAGTTACTTGGCGACAGATTTTCTACTTGAGGGCGTGAGCTAGCGACGCGGGTATTCGCAAAATACCCTACCATCGTTCTATAACGACTATCTTCATAAGACAACAACCGATATCAACGGCTTAACGTGCCCTCCGAAGGACGTTAGATTGGTTAAGAACGGCTAAGCAAACTTCGCTACGAGCGCTTCAAAAATTTGTTATAGTTAGTTGTAAGCACGAAGTTTTAAAATTCTTAGAGTATAGGTACAGTGTATCTTCCTGGATGGAGTGTTTACATGTAGCGCTTGCGGTAAAACTTAGTTCCTGCCTTAGTTGTTTGATGAACCTACATCACGTATTAGAAATATAGTGAACATATCTATACTTATAATAAAACTGTAACAGGTCCAATTCTGTACATGGCAGATATTTTGAAAAAAAATCTACAGTACTATGTAGCTGATACTGATGCCGAAACTGTATTTTTTTATATTTTTGTCTGTCTGTCTGTATCCCGGCCGCGTATCACTCCAAAACTACTGCATGGATTTTAATGAAACTTAGCATGATATGAGTTCATAATACAAGGTAGGATAATTTATGCTTTTTATCCCGAAATCCAGCATGATTCCCTTGGGAGAGGAGATGAAAGGCAAAAAATACACTTAGTTGTAATTTATTAACGCGTCTGATTTCATACGTTCTTTTTAGGGTTCCGTACACAAAGGGTACAAACGGGACCTTATTACTGAGACTTCGCTGTCCGTCCGTCCGTCCGTTTGTCACATGTTATAGCGGCAATAGAAATACATCATCTGTGAAAATTTCAACTGTCTAGCGATCACCGTTCTTGAGATACAGCCTGGTGACAGACGGACGGACGGACAGGGAAGTCTTAGTAATAGGGTCCCGTTTTTACCCTTTGGGTACGGTACCCTAAAAAGGTTAAAATATGAAGTCTAATGTTGTATAGCTAATGGTACGAAACCCTTCGTGCGCGAGTCCGACTCGCACTTGGCTGATTTTTTGTTAAAATAGTGGTGCTTTAAAAATTATCCCGTAAATATTACAAAGTCATCAGGTTTGCAGTTCAGAAATTACAGACATCACAACCTAAATATTACGTTTCAAATAACTTGACACCCAGAATGTACAGAAACCTTTGAACGTAAGGCTCATCTTAAGCTGGCGTTTGCACTTTATAGGTATTAATTATTTATTATTATTATTTTATTATTATATATTTATTTATTATTATTTTTTATTTATCTTATAGGTCTGTAGTCGGACCACTCCAAAAGATTCTGATTTTTAAAACTATAAAATACAGTTTTTTTTATTACGATAAGCACAATTTCCCTACGTATATTTTTCATAACATGCAATGCTCTTATCAGTCTAATCTATACCTATAACAGGTTGGAGAAGGCGGGTAGGGAAGCAGAATATTTGTTATTATTAAATATGGATTTCCGTAAAGTAAAGCCTGAATCTATTCATTACAATCAGTTTTTTTAACTACATATCTTTATTTTGCCAGATACATTTCGGAGACTGCGCAATGGAAGTGCACAATGTTGTCTTAGGTTTTCGCGATTGTTACATTTAGTAGTTAAACAACTTTAAACGGTTTAAATCGCAAATGTTTATCATTATTTTTGTCCCGCCGTTTCAAACACTTTGTAGTGATCGTGGTCACGGAGTGACTGTCGAGACAAAAATAATGATAAATATGCGTGATTTAAACCGTTTAAAGTTGGAAGTGCACAACTTAAGTAGATTGTTAAACAAGGGTCGAAAGGAATTGATAACTTTCACCCGCTTTCAGCTCTCTACTTCTCATTTCGAATGTAAAAATTTCCTCTCGTAAAATTGAAATATTGTAATGTAATCCGCAGAGCATGCGTAATTACAAACATAAAAATATTAAAACAAAAATATAGTTCAAGTCTTTACCCAAGTAGATAGAGATCAGCCTCTATATGCATGTTGCTCAAGGATATAATCTTGTATTACCTTAGAACTTTTATATTTATGTATTCGCTGTGTAAGCACTGAAGCTTACATTCTGAATGCACTCAGAGCGCAAGGCCAAGTTCAGATACGAGCTTTGATATATTAAGGTCGGATTTTTCCTCGAGCCGGTTTCCTTACGTAAGTAGATATACTTGGAAAGGGCACTAGAGAAACCTAGTAGAAGCGTAATTGAAAAATCATGAAGGTATCACTGCACTGCGTTTAGTTTAGTTTGATATAAAGTAGGATTATGACATTTAGCAATGTATTAATTTAAAATTTTATTCCATTTGTGGATTTGTCCGTCTACACGTTTTGCTATGACTAAAGTAACATACATTATACAAGTTTTGTTTATTTTCTTTGTTTTATACACTCGAGAGCAATGAATCCGGGTCACTTAAAGAATCCTAAAAATCTCGGAAACTAAAAATGCTAGGTTAATGCAATAAATTGTATTTAATAGACAATGTAATACTCCTTAAAAGAAGGTATTAAAACTTCTTAGTTATTGTAAAGTTATATCATAAAAAAAAACAAATTTGAAAAAGGGCCACTTTCGAAGATGGAACTACGAAATTACAGCATTTGGTTTTGCTTTTGTTTGTAATCTGTCATTTATGTGGGTACATAAACCATGTTGATAGTGCTCTATATTCATTATTCAAGCTGAAATTATGTCGCTTACGCCTGAAGAATGCACCAGAATACTTACAATGCTGGAAACCGGCCGGAGTCAGCGCGATACAGCCAGGACTGTCGGTGTGTCGCTGTCAACAGTACAAAGAGTTCTCCGACGTTACGAAGAAACTGGTTCTAACCTACGCAGACCAGGAACGGGCAGAACCAGGTGTACCACAGCACGAGAAGACCGATACTTGGTGAACACCATGCTTCGAAATCGCTTTCTCACAGGAACTGAACTCACCAATCAGTTTCGACGCCTCGGAGGAAGTAACCCAAGTGCATGGACAGTAAGACGTCGGCTTGCTGAATCTAACTTAAAACCCCTTAGACCTGCAAACGGCCCTAAACTGGAGCGTGGGCATCGTATTTCGAGACTAAGATATGCCCAGAGCCACGTAAATTGGAGTATTGAAGATTGGTCAAAGTTATGTTCTCCGACGAATCAAAATTTATGCTCTACAAGCACGATGGAAGACACAGAGTGTATCAAAGACCAGGGGAAAGATTCAAGCAAGCATGCATCGAAGAAAAAGTAACCTACGGTGGTGGGTCTGTACTTGTGTGGGCCGGAATTTCTTCTGAAAGTCGCACAGAGCTGGTGATCATAGAAAACGGCTCTTTAACTAGCGTAAGATATGTGGAAGAAATCCTCAATGATCACGTTGGTCCATTTATGGTCAATTTAGGTGAGGATGCTATATTTATGCATGACAATGCCCGATCTCATACAGGTAGGATTGTGAATGACTACCTTCAAGAGATGAACATTACTCGTATGGAGTGGCCAGCGCGCAGCCCGGATATCAACCCGATCGAGCATGCTTGGGACGAGCTAGGCAGATGCGTAAAACAACGAAACCCTCCCCCAATCACGCTTCGTGAGCTCAAAATTGCTCTCACAGAGGAATGGGAGAATATTCCCCAAAATCGTATAAGGAACTTGGTGTACAGCATGCCAAACCGCGTAAACGCAGTAATGGAAGCACGAGGAGGCAATACGAAGTATTAAAATTCAAGAAAATCGTAATAAAGTTCAAAAATTTCATGTTTCCTATTTTTGTTTTAAGGAGAGATCAGCAGTTTTTTCTTTATGTAATTTTGTGTTAATAAAATGTATGGTGACTCATATTTTTTTTACTTTCATTTAAGGAGTATTACATTTTCTATTAAATACAATTTATTGCATTAACCTATCATTTTTAGTTTCCGAGATTTTTAACATTCTTTAAGTGACCCGGATTCATTGCTCTCGAGTGTATTAAAATACTTGCTGGTTTTCAGCTGATAGGTGTTATTTATACCAGCAACTAATGAAAGCCATGTGCTGAAGTAGCTGGCCATAAAACCAAACCAAGATAGTATTTTTTGGTTTCTTATTTAGTATCCGATACTATGTATACCAGTGCAATGATATGAGTAAACGCGTCGGTTATTGTTTTACAAGAAATATAATTAAAAGAAGTTTTCAATTAATCATGAATTCAGCGAAATATGCAGGTTAGCTGACATATTTTAAACACCATTCTACAGCATATAATAAAATACAGAGACATTTTTTAAATATCCTTCTTTTCATTAGTTTCTAACTGGAACGTCTTGAGTGCAGCCCGGAGCTATTTCACAGAGAATTGAAAGGCTCTCATCTATATCAAGGCTGCTACTATATCAAGTGAGATTCCTTTTGTAGTTCATGTACAAAACTAGTTTTTATTGTACTTAACTAGTACTTTTTTTTGTTTTTATGCCTGATAGATTAGCCTTCGACCAATATCTCACCTGATGGTAAGTGATGGTGGAAGATGTTGTTCAGGCTAACCTAGAATAACAGGCTCTCAAGGACAGCTACCGGGACACACCGTTAGGTGCTTGGCGACAGATTTTCAACTTGAGGGTGGTAGCTAGCCAGGCGGGCATTTGCAAAATGCCCTACCACCATGATATAACGACTGCCATCCTAAGACAACTACCGGGACCGACTGCTTAACGTGACCTCCGATGCACGGAAGCGCTCAGTAGTAATGTAACAGCGGTCACCCATCCAACTCATGACCGAGGCGGACGTTGCTTTGCTGATCGGTTCAGAAGGACTACGCAATCTTCGGTACGAGCGCTTCGAACGCTACGTACTGTTTTTCCCAAGTTAAATTGACACATTTCGACTGAAATTCTAGCAGTTCCAAAAACGTTATCTTTAAAGTCAAATTGTAAGCCAGAGCGTCAGAATACTACGAATATTATTGACGCACAAAGTTTCGAATTCCTCACATAAATAAAAGAGGCTTCTACAGATAGCTAAATATATACAAAACCATTTAAGGCTATAAGTAGAAAATGTTAATGCAAATCTGAGCCATCCATGTGACCTAGGTTAAACACGGTCAGGGGAATTCCATCACTCTATATGTTGTCATTATAAGTATTCTTTAAGTGCACTCGATAAAAGAGGCTTCCATCCATGACAGCCTCTATGAAGTATGTAACTACCCTCTTTGTGATAACAGAGGGCCTTTGAATGAAGATTTAACGTAGGTTCGTGAACAGATTAGAACGTTCTTGATTATAAAACAAGAGAAGATCGATTTTAAATATTTTGAAAGTTTATAAAAGTGAGGTTTTCTTCTTTAAGAACTTAATCTAGGTACACTGTAGACTAGACGGCACAATCTATGAAATCGAAGGCTAGCGCTGCGCAAAATTTGTGTGATATGAATTGAACTGAATTTTTTTTTAAATTTTTCATACATAAAATCTGTCTGGGTTTGTTCTTTATTTGTTGTTGTTCAATTACGTTATTTAAAAATAAATAGCATATGTTCAAAACAAATTCTATTGTATATTTGCATAAATTTTATACGGAAATCAGTTTAGAGACTTGAGCTTGAGATTTGGCAGTTCATAATTATAACAAAGAGAAACATACATTTTTACATTTCCATAATCTTATACAATGTATGTACCTCACAAATAATTTATGTAAGAACCGTGTGACACTTCCACAATACAATCTTCAGAAATGCTTCAATTTTAGACAGAAAATGTTCTAAAGTCAGTTGACATTTACTTACGTTTCAACTATACAGTCACTTTGAGGTATGTCCAAACTTAAAGCGACAAGCAGGCGGCTATAATGTGATGTTATTACCTCAGCTATTACTAAGATTTTATGATATGATAAGTTTATGGAGCTTTTATGATTTCTACATTTGTAGTGTTTTGTTTAGTGAGCAGGCCAAGGCAAGGCAAGGTGATGTACATGGTAATGACATATGTGACTATCGAAGCTTAATGTTCTTTTAATGATATCGTACCTATTCACATATATTCAATTTTTTATTATTATAACTCTTGCCGGTGCAGCTGATGGAATCTCCTCCATTGCGACCCATGCAACGTCTTATTTCCTTTCCGCTTTTGCCGTCCAAATGGCGCTGCCGTCAACGTCATTAGCAAGGACGTGGCAGCTGTCAAATTATATAAACATATATAGATCAGTGATTAATGAAAACGTAAGAAATATATTGTTATGCTGGAATATTACCTTTAAGAATTCTCACAGCCGGTCTGTTAGGAGCATAAATAATTATGAATAATTTAGTTTTGAAAATTATCTGTCCAGATCATACATCCCTACGGTTAAAATATTTATAAATAAAAAGGAAAAAGTTTTGGTTTTAAAATTGCATTTTTTGTTCAAATACGGATTATGTCTAAAAAACTATAGTAATAACATTTGCATTGGAGCAAAAAGTCCCAGCACGGTTATCGCTTCATGATCGGCCACGCCATTACCACCTTTAAAAATCTCAATAGGTTTCATACAACTTCTAGTTATGAGCAAGCAGTGTTTATTGTATATTGTTTTTTGTGCTGTGATCATCGGTGTGTACGATATTAAATAAACAATATTAGGAATAACGTTTTTATTTATAATGTCGTATTATAGGAAACAAAATCCTGCGAGATTGAATAAAATGCGGCACAGGTAAGTCGTAATTTAAATCAAACTTATATTTGTACCCATATAACTTTCTTGAAGGGTAACCTTACGCTCTGTCCATGGGGAAAACTTATTTTAAGTTATTAAGTTGTAATGTACACTTAGTTAAATATAAAGTGTTACAAATAACAGTCTGAAAACGACATTTGTTTTCAGAGTGCTATTTCAATAATGTATATATTTTCAACAGAAAATGACACCCACGATTTTAGTTAATTTGCATTCAAGTAACAATTATGAAATACATAAATTGCATATCTTGCCATATTATTACGTTTATTATTTATTGTTATTATTTATTTTTATTATTTATTTATTCATTTATTGTGTGATTTTAATATTTCTTCAATACTTTTATGGTAGCATCACACTGTCAGTCATGAAAAGCCTTTATTGCAAGTTAAAAGTTAAGTTTTTCTAGACAGTTGTTGGCCAGGATTTTTTTCGGCTAATTATGTAGTATTTAGAATTAACTATTAGGGCATAATATTTCTAATGGCAAGTACATGGTAAAGCTCTAAGTATAGTTCACACTACTGTCATTGTTTTTACCTAATTTGTTTATATTCGTGAGGACCTATTATTGGCCCATTGCTTTATATACATACTTCTATTAGACATAATGGCTGTTGGTCTTCCAAGTAAATAAATAAATAAATAAAACCACCGATCAAGTATATCATTTTGATGGCATTACCTACTATATTATGCTTCATGTGTGGTAAATAGTTTTTTCGCATTAATCCTTAGCGCAGAAATTGGGAGAGCAGTCCCGGCCTCAGGGACGGATCGTGGCTTGGTTAAAAATTTTCCTTTCGTTGTATTTTTTTAAGCTACTTACGTAAGTTTCGATTAAGTTGGCCTGTGTACATATAACTAATAGATATAACTAACTATTATTATTGGCTACTTGAATGTTATATGTTATATAATAATTAAATGGCTACCTGACTTCTGTAATAATGGTAAGCGTAAATAATAATAAAAAAATATTTCGGACACAGAATCCATAGTAGTGTTAGTAAATGTGTATAAAAACTAAGTTAGTAAACTAATACTTAACTATGTGCATTATTTAAAGTAAAATAATGACATATTTTCTTAAATATCTTTATGTAAGATGAAATATAAAAAGTACTATGTCTTGTTAGACGATCTTTTCGACCTACAAACTTAATGTCCTCAATGGTAATAAAAATATGTGTTGAAAAATCTCTCCATAGATTATAATTTTTTTATTTTTTATTGTTGATTGGTAAGCCTTTGACCACAATCTCACGTGATGATGATAAGTGATGATGTGGTCGAAGGTGTTAACAGGCTTAACCTAGGTTGACTAGCTCTCAAGAAAAAATATAAACATTCTAGTCGAATAACTACAGCTTTATTTGTATTTCCCAAGGGGATATGGTTTTGTTATCAGTGTAATGCAACGTTCCTTAGAAAATGCAACCCTTTCCCGAGAGATTTGTTGCTTTATTGCTGAGAGTTGAAGGTTAAGCAATACCTGCGGTTGCCTTGTAACACCTCTCTAAGGAAGTATCACACTACCATACTTTTTAAATATTTATTATTCAGAAACAGGAAAGTTGTTTGCTTTACAGTTTTTATGGAATGCTAATATTAGGTCAAAGATGAAGCCCGCCGTATTATAATTAGTAGGCACTATAATAGGTATGCAATAATTTTGCTTTTTAATCAACTTATTGCATGGAGTATGGGGTTAGTACCATTAAAATTTCAACAAAATCAGTGGAGTAGTTTTTAAGTTATAGTCAAATAAACGAAAAATGTATTTACCCTCAATAATAGTTTGCCGATGGTGAACTATATTTAAGGCGAATTTTTAGAATTTTGGCGTATATAAGCATATTTTTTTTAATATTATGAAAAAATGTTACCGCTTTCTAACTCTGGAAAGTATGAGTTAATTTGTGGAAGACGGACCTTGATGATGTGAGATCATTGCTTTGAATTAGCAATTTCAGCAAATTATTTCATACGATTTAGTGTTGCGAGTTGGTACCTTTTTGATATATTTGTCATTCAAGATTTAAACAATTAATTTTCTTCACAGCACTATAGACATGTCAATAAATTATATGAACCTTTGAGGACCTGATACGCTTTTCCCGTTAAAAAAGTAGACATAGTCATATTGTACTTCAGTATTCCGTTTTTAAACTTGATAATGCCTTAAATTTCAAGTGGTAGAACACAGCAGTGTTCGTATTCAGTAGATATCTAAACGTGTACAGTAGATATCAGTGAAAATACTATTTTGATAATTATTTGTGCGGGAAAAAGCTTATCAGTACCATGTAAAAACTATGAGAAGTTAAATTCTTAACAAATCCATATGAAGTGAAAACTAACCCTTCGGACAATCAAATGCTTTTGGCAGCAATTGCGAAACTGTACTGAGTGCTGTATCAATATGTAGGCGAATACACGGGCATCTTACTATCTGTGCTCTTATTACATCGCATTTATATCGTCGTTAAGGCTGCGGTCATCCGCAAGTTCAAAATAAAAAGGAAAGGCTTCATGTGTAGCAGTACCTTACAAATAACGGCGCCTTTAGAACGAGCGCCCTCGGTTTCATTGTGATTGGTGGGCGTAGAGTAACGGTGTAAAGTAACGACGCTAACATAACGGCGCGCTCACTCATCGATAATGGAACAAGTCTCTCCTTAGATAGGTACGCTAACGATACATTGTACCGAGTAACCTCTTTGCTTTTATATTTTTAGATCTTTTATTACTGATCGTTTGATTTGTCTTTGATGTATTATTTACTTCTTAAAAGCTTCTGTAGGTTGTTTGGTGACGTTTGAACGGATTTGGATTTACTGTAGTACATAGATTAATGTACATAATGGTTTATTAATATGATTTTGAGGCACAATTTATTTCGAATATTAGTAACCAAATGTTTAGTATACGAAGGTTTACAAAGGGATGCATTTCCATTTCCTATACAAATAACGATAGAGGTACGAGCTGCATCCCCTGAGACGGTTAAAAATCAATTACAAGGCAAAATACGCGAAACATGACTTCGTGAGTCATGATTGAGTTTTTAATAAAATTGGATTATGCTGCGGAAACATCCTCTAGCCACCTATATTAGCTTAATTTTACATCCGAGGTCAGAATGTTTAAGCTATCATACTTTGTTTGTATTAAAACTTATTGTTTATTTCTATTAAAAATTGTCTTATGAACAGCGTCGTAAAACAAAACTAGAAGATACGTAGAACCCACGTTATATACGTAGCAGTCCACGTATTGTGAAGCGCTCATAATTCTTACATATGCAAAACTTTTATCAATTATTTTATTAGTTATCAGTTGATCCAGCTGCAACTTGGATACGTGGTTAATTTCGTTATCACACTAACTCAAGAAATACGTTTTAATACTGCAGTACACGCACCCCTTAATTTACAAGACTACCCACGTGGCTTACTTAGGTACACTTATGTATTAAGTATGTTTTTTTTATATTTAGCAGATATGAGAGAGAATACAAAACAATCTAGTACACAAATTGGAAAATTTAACAAAACCGGCACTTTTGAGATCAGCTACTTTCGTTTCATAAACTAAAGCTGATGACTATTTTTCGTAGCTTTCAGGACATAATACAGCTTGTTGATTGCTACTAATCAATTTATGCAATCAAGTCAAGAAAAAAAAATAACAAGCGTTTTTTGCGTTTAGTTAAATTATCACTCAATAACGGCAACATCGAAGCAACGCCCCATACAAGATTGATTACATTTTTTTAGAAGGAAGCTGTCCTTAAATCATCCTTCCATAGCGCGCCGTATCAAAAATTGTAAGTAGTAAAAATTTATACGTCTATTTCGGACTATCACTTACCTACGTGCAATGTAACATCAAAAACGGCTAACTTCTATAAGCACACATCAGTTACAAACAGGCAATTTGCCAAAAACAAATAAGTGCCTGACAAGGCAATATCCGTCGCATTGATGCTCCAATCAGAGTGAGAAAATGGGATGAGGTTCCGTCTCTACGGAAACAGCACTAAATGTCTCATCTTTCGCCACTTAGGTAATGGCTGAAATGGTAAATTATTCCGAAATCCTTCCACCGTTTAAGAAAAAAGGATTTGATCTCAGTGATATGGTCCCCAGTCTATAAAGATGTGCCGGCAAAAGTTTTGACTTCCCGCAACAAAATAAAAGACGACCGATTGTAGGTATATTTTACTCAGCTCTTGTAATATTATGCTCTTAGTTTATGGAAATGAGTCAAACCGTAAGAAAATCAATGATCGAAAATTATGTTAAATAGTGCCTCTAAAAAGTAATATTAGTAGAATTAATGAAAAAATGCGGAAGCATAAAACAAGACCAAGTTCGCGTCAACACCACACCACCCTATTACAATTACATCGCACCATATTTACTCTTCCTCGAAGGCCCAGCTCATTTAAATAAATTATAAAAGTTGGTTTAAGTTGCATTTCCAACGTTTGATCTAAAAGGGTTACCAACCCGAGGCCCGCAGGCTACAATCGGAAAAATAGGATCGGATACACAAAAAAAATATTTAAATAATTAAACTGACTTTCAGTATCATAAATTGACAAATAATTTTTAGAAAGCTGTGAACACAAAAATGAGGTTATTGAATTTTCATAGCATCAGTATATGCTATACAATTAACATATACAGATTTCGTCGCTTCAAGCTACAGGTTCTTTTAAAGGGTAGGTTTAAAATATATCTCACCGACTTCAAAGTTAAACTATAAAAATATTGAAACTCAAGTCACCTTAAACTTGTTTGAGACTCTGTCTCCAAGAAACCGAGATGACTTGTCAACGGTGACTAGGTCTTATATCCTCGTCATCGTTGCAAAATTCGAGGAATGAGTTTAAATTTCTGCTAAGTTTAACTGTGATTATTAATTATTAATTAACATAGATTATTAAAGGTTCTTAGTAGTCAAGTATTAAATTATTTTACTAATAGTACAAGTACATACTTGTACTAGATAGTAGTAGATGCAGCTGACTTTTCTTAATTATCTCATAAATATCGGCCCTAACCAGAATATTGACAGCAAACACTAATATTAACGTCATTGGCAGAACAATGACGATACAAAAAATACATCAATTATTGTTCATTAATAAAGTTATTACAATTTTATAACAGTTTAGCATCCTACGCCTGGCTATTATAGCACCCCCTATCTTTCCAAAGTGTCAAAAAATTGTGAAATAACGTTCACTATTACTGTGAATACCTAAACAGTAGAACTCCCGCGAAATGAGTACTAATAAACGTGTTTTGGGTAAGCGGTTCAGGTCTTGCTGCGGGTTTGAACTTCACACCATGTTGTTGCGACCTTTTGTGAATGCTCACCTGCCTAGCAATTGTCCTTGATAGCTCATTCCTATTATATGCGTATCCAGATAAGGCTTACTTACCAACAGTTGAAACCAATAAATAAAAATAAAATCTAGGTGAGACAGTAGAATAATACTAAAATATTACAATTACTTTGCCTGTCTTATCGGAACAAAAATCATTTGGCCCTCAATAATGTCTCGCTTTAGCACCCCTGGTATTCTAGATTATAAGTGAGGTGGCACAGGAGGGAGGTGCACAAGGCTTCAGTACAGCGAGCGAGCGCAGCGGTAGCGCGCCGTGCGGTAGTCTCCGCCGTTTGCGACTTGGCTGCTGCCGGTTTTACTGCTGTTGCTTCGACCGCCGACCACTGCCGGCGAAACTTTTTCACGTGAAATATTATGCAACTGCACATTTTTGGTTTAATGCACGAATTAAGATTTCTACTCGCGCTTCTGTGCATTGTTTTACGCTCTGTCATTTCTTTTCGTCAGTGGCAAGCTCAGTCTATTTCAAAAGTTTGTAAGTAGTTATTATTTTTTAAAGGTGATTGTTTATCTGTTATTGCTCGTTTATAGTTTTTCTAGTTATTATACGTTGCTACGATTGTTGTATTATCGATGTTTAGTAAGCAATTTGTAATGTTTTATGTCTACGCTCAGTCAATCAATGCTTTTAAATAGCGAGATATTCTAAAATAAGTGCGGTCTGATAAAGTGAATAGTTCGTAATGGAGTGGTATTATACTATTTATAAATTATCATTTCATTAAAAACATATAGTGATTTTAAATAATACATTTTGTCGCGCAAAATCCCTGACCATAATGAAAAAAATCTTCATAAAAGTTGAAAAATAAAAACAATAAAATATTGTATTTATACGTCACTTATTATATTACTATATTATATATCTTGACAT
This sequence comes from Plagodis dolabraria, assembly GCA_963854805.1. NCBI lineage: Eukaryota > Metazoa > Arthropoda > Insecta > Lepidoptera > Geometridae > Plagodis > Plagodis dolabraria. Next base: position 6,280,932 of record OY978440.1, read on the forward strand.
TAATATAAATATCGATAATAGTTTTCGTGATTGATATACCTATATAAGTACTATATAAGTACATATGACAAATCAAAAGTTGGCGTAGATGAAACATTTTTACAATATTGTAGATTGTCCTTTTATCCGACCTAATCTTATTACCATTGATAATACGATGCGTCGCGTGCCATATTACGTATTCTCCGTTCGTAATTTTCAATGCACAATAGGACCGATGCCTATTTCATGCTTCAACAGGGACCTGCATAATATATCTCAGTATAATGGTGCTTCTATACATGAAAAATGTTCATGCATTTTGTAAACACAATTTAGCTTTCCGAGTTAGCAATAGCCATTACAAATTGTATGCTATAATATAACCCGTGCGCATCGTAGATAATAATAACAATATAAATGGACGATATCGTCTTAAATACTTAGAAGTCAATCAGTCAGTTGTATTTAATGGTAATAAAATATTTTGCTGCTGTTAGGTACAAAATTAACAATAAAATTGTTAGAGTTAAAGTTTTCTTTTAAGTGCTGCTAGAGTTGACGTATTTAGTTTATTGTATAATTTAGCCTGTTATTATTATATGTAGGTATTTATCGTACTTCAAATTTGAATTTAAACTACGAATAAATATAAATAGAAGTGTAACTCTCATACAGTTAATAATAGTTGTGATTTCGGACTAACCAATTTCACAATTGATAAACCACGCACAATATTAATAATTATATTGGATTGGTTAATTGATTTGGCGCTTAGGAATAATCGCCTCCGATTGGTCGTGTCAAGCTAATGTTGTTGCGCCATACGTACACTTTTGAAACCATGCACGCCGCGGTCAATTTTGCGTTCTGCTGTTTTACACATAAATTTCTTTACATATTTATTCGTAGGATATAAACGAGTAACAGCCATAAAAAGTATTGCCATTTACGCCTTGAAATCCAATTTTGAATTCAATTGTTTTTTCAAAGCCTCTCTTACGATCTTTAACTTATTTATGTACCGTTTAACCGTAACCAACGCGTTTAAAAAATGGTTTACGGAAAATAAATGGCGCGAAACGACACAAAAGCTTTTTGATACGTTGAATGATTTATTTTAGTCATATTGAGAGTTGAGGTTCCTTTTAAGTTCAATTTACGGCAGTAATGATGTAGGCGGTGAATTCTTCTCACTTAAATGTTTACTTGGGAAGAATTTCACTGTTAGGTAATGATAACGTAATGTTAAATTTATCATAAATTTTTTTATTGCAAGTAGGGAAAATACTGATGGAAAAGTTGTAATTTTTGTAAACACGCATAATGCATCGAGCATGAGTTATTCATTGCGTGTTTAATACGTGGCAGTCGCTAATGAAACAGTTTTATGACGATCAAGTAGCTTATACTACTAGGCTGCCTTTATTGTATTCTTTTTAAGGTTCCTTATTAGAAAACGAGACCCTGTAACTAAGTCTCGGTTGTACATCTGTTCGTCCGTCCGACCATTATAAGGCTATATCTTTGGAACCGTAATAATTAAGCCCATTGTTTTTTTTACATAATATGCGTTGGTGTGGCGGTTTGCCTAACAAATATTAGTAATAACAAAACTAAAAGCGGTAACCGGTGGTAAATAAAAGCGGTAACCGATACAACATCGGTTACCGGTGCTTAATAAAAGCGGTAACCGATACAATACATTATAGTTTTTGCTTTATCATAAAAACGGTTTTATGAACAAGCTTTAAACGTTGAATGAATATAGTACAATATTTACCATGTAGCAATATGCGGGTTAGCCTCCCGTTAAGGATCTCAAACTGTGAAAAAAAAAAGTACATTAAGTGTACGAAACCCTAGTTGCCACTTAGGTCCACTTAACACTTGCCTGGATATTAAAGACTTGATGGAACACGTATAAGGCTCACCTGATGTTATGTGTTAACCTCTGTATACAACAGATACAATTCGTCGCTAGTGACGGTGATATATGAAATTCTTTTGTTACTGAAAACGGAAATTTCATTGTCGCTGAAGTTATGTCGATGTTATTTTACATGTGAACTTTTACAGTTTGGAATAGCTCACAAAGCTCTATCATATATCATAAATAGAGTTTTTATTATCGTTTTAGCTCTTTATTACTTATTAGGACGTGGAATTGCTATAATACTGCAAAAAAGTAACTTGGTACACTTACAAATTTACGACGACAGGAATAATTTGAACCATGAGCGAACTCGCGACCATCCCTCTCTATGACAGGACATGCTGTGTCAATTGAGCTGTCCAGCTCAATTGATACCAGCCCAGTACAGAGTAAGACAGCCCAAATTTATTATTTCATTTCTGTTGTTTAACCGTCTTAAAGAGGTTTCTTTTAAGGCGCCGTTGCCTACTTTCCGGCATTTTACACTTAGTCTCCTTTTATGACAGGTAGCAAAGGGGGTGACATTCAAGCCCGGCACCCCACGGGACCCAGTATTCGCTTTTCACGCGTTAATGTAAAAATTACAATGTAAGAGATAACTTTGTATCGTAATAGAATTTTATATGTAAAAAATGTGTGTTATTTTTATTTTTAAAACAAGGAACTAGTGTGTTAGTCTCTGAACTAGGGTTGATGATGAATTTCATGAATGTATAATACTCGTAGCTATACCGACTTTGAGCTGAATACTGAAAGTGTCAGTGTACTGCATTCCTAATTTAGTGAACATTTTCTGTTTCATCCACAGTTTAAATATGTATGGATTAATTATTTACTAAAACAGGTTTTTTTTTCTCATGATGTACTTAGTACGTCATTATATTACAATCTAGCCACCAATACGGACTAATAAGTAATTTAGTTTGACTTAAACTGCTAAATTACTTACTTAATGTGCAAAGTAAGTTTTTTTTTTAATTTCCTGTTTTACTCTATTTAAAACAGGAAATTTAAAAAAAACTTACTCTGCACAGGTACTCAATGTAGGTACTACCAAAGCATAAATCGCTTCCCTGGCAAAATACTTGAAATTGAAATGTTCTTAGATAAATATCCTTTTGAAACGGTTTGTTTCACTGAAACATGACTGAGAGCAGCTAGAATGTTATTTGATAATAATTTTAGTGTAGGCAGTGTGTTTAATAGATCATCTGCAGAAGGATGTTGGTGTATTATTCTTAAAAAAAATAACTTAAAATTTCAAGAACGCCGTGACTTAGTCTGTCTAATTTGACTGTGAGGTCGTGAAGACGTTTGTGTGGAGGTGGAGAGGCATCCCGTGTTGTGTGTATATCGACCACCAGGTGAAGGTCGTGTTCAAAATTTTGCAGAATCTTTTTCCACTCTTGAAAGTATACTACTGAAAAAATGTTAAAGGCAATAAACCAATATTTGTGTTTGGTGATTTTAATTTAATTTTTATTGAATTCTAAAATACGACTCATCTTATTTCATTGTTTGTGTCCTTTAATTTGAAGTTAATAACCAGTAGGCTAGAAAGACTCATTACCAACATAGACGCAAAGCTTGGCTAAATGATTTTTAATTTTTTTTGTGAATTATTTTGCATAATCTCGAGTTAAACAACATTGTTTTATCTTTTCACTTAAATAACTTATATTAGTTTTTTAGTAAATTGTTAAATTTTGTAGTAATTTAGTAGTCAATTGTTGTAAAATAAAACTCTTCATACTTGATTTTGTTATGTTCCTTAATGCGCTGCATAACGTTTTTATTACTTACTAAAAAACCTTTTTATTACTTACTAAGAGGTGAGATGGTGGACAAAGGCTCGCCTATCAGATAAAAAATAAATGTATTCACTTTGTTTGTGTATTTATTGGTAGGCAAGCGTCGATACGTCACATAAAAAAATAGGCCAAGTGCGAGTCGGACTCACGCACCTATGGTTCGGTACCATTAGATAGACAACATTGGACTTCATATTTTAACTTTTTTTTTGTTTTAAACGTGCGCGAGCCCTTGGCCAACATTATTTTCTAAGATATAGATAGTGAATGACATTACACAAGTCCTTTCAAATGTAAACACGTGCGAAAACATCTTATTTAATAAAACTGCTAATGTACTTTGCAAGTTAAACGTGAAAATTCAATAACTTAAGGCCTAGTTTCACCATACTCTGTTATTTATTTGACGCCTTGTTAATCCTTTTAACGGACTGTTAACGGAACCGAGTGTCCCACCAACTGTTAATGGATGATTAATTCAGTTAACTTCATAGAACGTAGACTGATTTAACAGCTCTGTTATTTTTAAAGACCCATTAGCTAATGCCTGATTTAGCGTAAACAAACATGGTATGGTGAAATTAGGCCTAAGTCTTTTACCTAATACATACACAAAAATAATGCACACAACTGTCTACACTAAATTTCTTAAATAAGATTTAATTGAAGGCAAAGAAACAATATCGACTAGTTGTAGATGACACACGTCATTCGTCATTTCATTCTTAACAAATAAATATCAGTACTATTAATATTATAAATGCGAAAGTAACTCTGTCTGTCTGTCTGTCTGTCTGTCTGTTACGCTTTCACGCCAAAACTACTGGACCGATTTGAATGAAATTTGGTATGGAGATAGTTTGAGACCCGGGAAAAAACATAGGATAGTTTTTATCCGACTGCGCAAAAAGAGGTTAATGTTTTCGCGCGATAACCGACATACGCGCGGGCGGAGCCGCGCCCGGAAAGCTAGTAATAATATAAATTGTAATTAATACATAGGTATCTACTTTGCCCATACATTAAATTTATTCATCATTGTAACAGCTTACGAAAAAGTTCGTACTCGCTAACAGTAAGCAGCTTATTTAGCAACTGTTAAGCCCTTAAATAAATGTATCTGGATATTGTTACATATTGCTAACAAGAACTGGTAAATACATGTTGATAAATATATACATGATATTATATAAGATAGAATATGCACAATCGGAGCAAACCACTAGTTGTCACGCATTCAAGACCACTATGTTCCTATCCATACCCACATTTTTGGGTAAGTAAGTACCACATTATTCTCGAATGAAACAAAAGACAACACAAGAACAACCTACCAAAGGTTTTCTTCGATTTTATTTCCGGCCGTCAACAGACGTCAACCGTACCAAGCGAAAAGAAATTAAAACCAGCCCAGGAATAGCGGAGTAATTGGTCTACGTCCGAAAACGTTCCAAATTGCGAACCCTCTCCATTTTAGAATCCGTTTTAAAATGTACCGACATTTTCTGAAATGTCAGGCATTATTTAGGATAGGTAGAATGGTTCTTGTGCATAATTTCAGGTTGCCCAATACAAGTAGAATTTATCAAAATCTGTAGAAGTTTTTGTTTTAATGATGTGTAAAAAATCAATACTAAACTCCCTGATTTTTAAACCTTCCTAAAACCAATTTTTATTTTGATTATGCCAATATAAATCAACATTGGTATCGAGAATACGTTCAAAATGATCTACAGAAATCAAACCGCATGAATACGAGCGGCAAGCATCGAGAAACGTCAAATTGCGATTACGACTGCCGGAAACTGTAATAAGGGCAAGGAAAGTGAATGTTTTCCTAGGAAGTGGGTAAAGAGTTAGGGGTTGCGTGCGTGAGGCGGGCGGGAGATGGGCGGGGGTGCGTGAGGAGAGTGTAGGGCAACGCGCGTTGCACGAGCGAGCGCGTGGTGCGCGGCCGCGCCTGCCTGCGATGCAGTGGTCGCGGTGTCGATACGCGTGCGGAGCGGCGCGGCGCGGCGCGGAGAGGCGCGGGGCGCTGCGGGCGGCGGGCGGGAGCGGGCGGACGCACGCGCCCCGCACCAGTCCACCTCCGCCGCGACCGCGCGACGACCGCGTCCGCCGCCGCCCGCAGCGCCCCGCGACTTCGTACACGCGGACCTCCGGCTCCGGGAGACCATGACTCGCCGAGCCCGGTGAGGCGCCTCCGTTCGCGCCTAATCTCCCGTTACGTTACGCCCACCGTTCATTGCGTTCCAAATCGGAGACTGTTACATATCAAAAACTTTATATCAGACTTTTTAAACATTCAGAACTGCTCTCTTTCACTAGACCCTGAAATATCTCGACGACAAGTATTCGCATTGAAAGTAACGCGCGGCCGGCGCCCGGCGGACGTATAGTTGTGTGATAAAGTTGCGCAGTCGGCGGGTAGTGCGCGGCGGCGCGCTGATCGGGCGTGCCGCAGTGGCCGCACGCCGCGGTGCGACCGAGCCAGCTCTGAGCCAAGTATGAGCGAGGGCGCACCCAGTCCCTGAGGGCGGATGTAGCGCGATACAATGGCCCGCGCGTAACGTGGCGGCCGCCAGCCGCCCGCGGCCCTCAGCCGCTGCCACCGCCACCGTCGGGAGCTCGCGACCGCACACCGCTGCACCTGCGACGCGACGGCTCCGACCCGATGTCACATTGAACTCGAGCAGCCACCATTGCTCGCATAGAGTTGGTCGAGAAATGGGGGCTGACGCCTGTCCTCAGGCCGAGGCAGGAATGCCCCCGGGCTCAGGAGGATGGCGGAGACCAAAGGTACGTATTAAGAGTGCCAACGCGGAGTCACAGGTTGTGCGGCAAGGGGGCGGCGTTATGCAGCGCTCGTAAATCGGCTGACTGCGGTCAGGATGTGTCCCGCGTGCGTCACAATGTTTGAGCGGTTGGCGCGCGGCGCGATGGTCACACAGAGCGTGAGCTGCACGCGCTACGCTCGGCTGATGTTCGCGTTTGCTGGTCATCTCTTCGCCGTCGTCGTCACGATGGCATTCGATTTGTGTTGGTGAGTGCACCGCATGGCCGAGAGTACGCCGTCTCCAATAACGCTCTCGTCTGTGCGTTGCGCTTATTAACCTTATTCTATACTTCTGGTGAGTATGTGTTCTCACCCTCTTCAAATTGGTGTCGTGTCTATCTTTGTTTGACCTAATTTTATTTCATGCATTATATTTTCAAGATACATTATTTTATCCATATTGTTTGCATTAACAAAAGTCGAAGCAGAACTGGCGTTCACCTAGTTCACGACTGTGATAATGTAATCGCAGCTATTGAACGTCGTCGTGTTGAAAGCTCTCGTTTCTTTGGCAGCTTTTGTTCGCTTTCCGATTGTACTCGTTGGGGCATTATTGAATTCCTGTCGGCATTCGGTGAACATTAGGTATTCGATTCGCAGTATCGCGAGACCTCAACAGAGATCTCGTCGACGCGATTCCCAGTGAGCTGTAAAAATATCGATGATTGACGTCGTAAACTCTACGCTCTGGAAACTGTGCTAAACGTCCGGATCGCTGCTCTTAATCCGAATTAATAGAAGTATTTTAAAACGGAGATGATTCACGACATTCCGATAAACATATCGGAGAAGATTAAGTCCTTACGTGGCTCATAGATCGTTCGGTTTGTTGTGATGATGACGATCTCAAAATAAATCATTAATCTTACGCAATGCGCTGTTACTCGGGCGCGGATCCCATAGATTTGGTGTGGTCAGCCGAATCACCGGAAACATTATTATGTAGTCGTAAAATAGGCTTTAGTTTATTATCAATTTCCAATGAAAATATGATGTCTTGATACTACGCACGTAATACGCCGTAATTTATTTCTACCTAGAGGACGTCGGGTACGTAAAATAAAAAGAGCAAAAACTGGTAGAGCTTTAAGTAGGCAATTTGAATTCAGTCTCTATTTGAATACGAGGATAAATCAGTAGATATGTAGATTTGACGGTGCCGGAGTTGGGCCGGGGCCGATGTGGAGCCGGCTGCATCTCATCACTGCAGTTGGGATTTACCGGAGCGGCGCCTCTAATCTTACTTACCGCATATTGAGCCCACCTACCAATGCTCGTGCGGATTTTCTTAATGATTCGTGCACGTATTATCATCTCACGTTATACCCACGTGTGTTCGTAATCGTTAACGCCCTCGCTAGCATTATGATGCTTACAATGCGGCATACCACGCCGGGACTATCGATTGCTGCAGATTCTTCATTCGATCGTCACATTTTGTTGCAATCTCTAATCTTACGACTGTGGCTGTCTGAAAACTAAATAAACAGAAGAAAGTCGTTTACGAGAGCTCTTACCACACTCGTAAATATGAAAGAAACAGATTGCTTTACGATAATCAGTTCACGATGAAAGAAATCTTACAGGGCGATTGATGTTATGCTGAAAATAGATATATCGACCAAATTAATGCATGTTCCTTTAAATGGATGCGCTGATTGAAACGCAATCGGTACGTTATCACATTATACATGTTAAAGTGCTTTTAATAATAGCCGAGTCAATAAATATTTTCTCTCACGTTGTCAGTACGTAACAAAGATTTGGGTGGCCAATGAAGTTATTGTTTTGGCTGTATATTGAATGCATATCAAAAAACTTTAGAAAATATAATTAGGATAATAAAGGTAACTAAGTAGTTTTTTGTTTTTACGGCAATCTACTGTAATTATCAAGAAAATCAGAATTACGCTTAACCGTCCGGAAATAATAATAATTGACGTAAATTTTCCAGAAAAAAACAATCTACTTCAGCTACTTAAATGATTTGTGGTCTTTCATAAACACATAAAACTCAATATAGATAGAGTAAAAATTCTGTAGAATTGGAAACATTGAACACAAACTAGATAGACAAAATGCTGTGTTATTTATGCCAATGTTAGCTCTTTTCATGTTTGAATTACATTTCTTACGAACAAGTTTTATGTGCCGCAATTGTCAGAATAATCTCTTTTGAGCATTAATAGCTATAAAAATAATTCACAAGCAAGGCCTCCACTCGTCTACAGTCAGATATCTATGGTACTTTCAGCGTAGTACAGGCAACTCGCTTGTCCTGCCAGATGCAAGCGTGTTTTGCCACACTGAGTAAAATAATGAAAGGCCTTTGAATTAAAAACACACGCTCAGGTTCTCGTAGTCAAACGAAATGTTCGCATTACTGTGTTCAGGTCTGCGGCTATGGGTGCCGGTAAAATAACAGGCGCATTAGACTTAACAAATGTGTCTTAGGGTGATGATCACAGTGTACCTGTTATGGGTAGAAGTTACCGCTTAACACCAGGTAGATCTCCAGTTTGTCCTATTACAATCACATTTAAAAAAGCTTGCTATGATGTCAGTTTTTCTCGATGAATACAACATGGGTGTCTTCAAATCGAGAGTAAATAGGTTTTTTTTAGGTAAACATGCTCCATCTTAGACCACACCAATGCTTAACATCAGGCAGGGTGTGGTCAAACGCGAACCTATCATGAATAAAAAAATCAAAAACAAAATGAATTATCTGATGGATAGAAGCCATTCAATTGTTCCGATGCCTCCTTTCTAGCTCTATCATAAGACCAATGTGATAACACCACATAAGATTATTGTAAATGTCTTCACCTCAATGTGAGACTGGTGTCATGATATGTAAAACCATTTAAACCAGTAGATAGGAAAAGATAAAAATCTAGTTATAAAAAAGGGATTTAAATACCGTTACTCTTGCCTTGCTCTCCATTAAACCTAAGGATATATAAAGATTTCTGTAGGGATGAACGTAAGTGGATATTCAGCTGATTACGCTATATACTTGTCAGTCATATTTGACGATTGTGTGAAACACTTGTTTTTAAGTAAATCTTCTAATGTGTGTAAACACGAATTAGCCGCAGTACGCAAAACCTCCTACCGTTAATTATTCCTTCCCAAAACTAAACAGTGTATGAATATACGCTGTACAGAGATGATTTGAGTTTAAATATGAACAAATAGTCTATTTAGATTAGCTTTGTTTGTTGACGAATACTTTTTGTATCCAGTATATTTTCCAAATCGCATAAGCGCAGATTAAACGTTTTTCAAAATAGATCTCGTAACAAATACATCTTGGAAGAATACAAGAGTTATACAGTTAATATTGAATAGACATAATAAAAAAAAAATTTGTTTATTTCGACAACCCTAAGAGTTTTAACCCTCTACTGCAGGAATTATGAAAGAGATGGTATAATGACTGTAATAAAAGAAAAAAAGACGTGACTTTTTTTCAGAAAGCCTTTTATTTCTTTTGCGTTTCTGCTAGAACCTTGGCCATATAGTATGGCTTCGCGTGCATTAAGACAAAAAATATAGTACTGATAAAGCATAAGTAAATACTCAAATTAAACCAACAAATAATTTTGTATAATAAATAAGTATTTGTTTGTTTCTTATGAAAATATTTATTTCTAGATTAAAACCGAAAAGAGCGCATTCTTTCAAAGAAGAATGAAAAGCATTACTGATGAAACGCCAACCGTCATAATATATTTTATAGTCATTGTATTAAACTTTCAATGGATACGAACACATGTAATATGACCGAGCAGAAAGATGCTTCAATGCATACGAAACCATTTATGGGGATAGCTGTAAATGTATGAAAACAAAAATACTAATAATTGATTTACAAAAAGTTTATTTTTCAAGAAGATCATACTACCTTTAAATGTTTACACTTTCATCGACCACGCACACATCAGTGAGATATTCACCATCTAAAAATTTTACAAATTAATAACGTTTTGCTATTCTCTAGGTATTGAATTACTTCGAGAAGTTTTTATAACATTTGACTGCGACATAAAGAATTGCATAATTTTTACACGATATTTAAATTTCGAATTTAATAGATGCATGGTTAACCTACCTGTGGGTCAAGTAGTAGCGTAATTAAGCAAGTAAAATCAGCAAACTTTTAGCGTTCGTGCAATTCACGTTATCTCCTACTATAAATTAGTAGTACCGCCACCTAGCTGAAGGGTGGAGTAACTAGTGGAACAAACATTAAACGTCTACTGGAGCCAACTGACTTCAACGATGTATTTTGTCACATGACTCTGTAAGTGTTAAGTAAAGTGTGGCTAGGGTTGTACCTCGCAACATTTTAAGAAAGTTTTTTTGTTAATTGTATAAAGTTCACTTCAATAATATTACATATTTCACCTTTTTATTAGATCAGGGATTGATGAATTAAAGAAACCTTTGTATCATCTTCTTATTCTTTGGAATTTTATGAAACGTTTTTATAAACAATATTTCTCCCTAAAGGCACGCACAAATCAACCCGTTCAGCTGCGTGTGCATTGGTTTTCAAGGTGTCGATCAGTACTTCTCATTTATTAGTTAAAGTTTGTTGTACTTACCTCAGTAAAAAAGTGCACTGAAAGTTACTGAAAATTATCAATATAACGAACTGATATATCATCAACGCGAACCCATTTGAGCGCGTCGGTTTGGGCATAGCTTTAGAATAGTGATTTTTATGATGATGCGGTCGAGGCCAGTAACTTAGAAGTTACTAGCTCTCAAGGACTGCTGCTCAAATACATAATTAGGTACATGGCGACAGATTTTCAACTTGAGGGAGGTCGCTAGCCAGGCGGGCATTCGCAAAAACCCCTTCCGGTGTGGTTGCAGTGAAGCTCAAGCCCGCGGCGGGATTCAAACCATGGACCTGCTGCGCGGCAGTCTATAGCCAATGCCAAGGTATGGGGAGAAGCAATTCGAGCCTGGTACTCCACGGGGCAGGTCTTTTCTGTAATGTAATAATCTTTAACAGTATCAATACTTATAGATACAGTTTAATGAAATAATCCGGAAGTGTCGATGCCGACCATTGCTAAACAAATTTTTTTTTCACAGACAAAACGCTTACAGTATTTTTCTAATATTACAAATAGTCCTAATTAGATGTAAATTGACTTAGTTATTTTAGAGAAAGTTATATTTGCTTTTCGTTAACAGATAGTAATATTTTTATTCCTTTACATACTTCATTTGTTTGTTTTCGTCGAATAATAAAATTATTTTCAACAACTGTACATTTTATACTATAAATAAAAACAACAAATAATAAGAATTAAACTCGAAGTATACAAATTAGCAATAATTATACATCAACATAACATTGCCGATTTGTTCGGTGGGCGTGTACAAAGAGAATCGTGCAAATGAGAAGACTTAAAATCATTGCAATTCTTGGTTTATTGTTAATGTTCTGATTGTGGAGAGTTTACCCCCAATGGCCTTCCCTCCCCTGATATGCACCCCTATACTTACCTTGCAAAACCGATTGTACTCGCTTCTGGTCACAACTTATTATCACATTGACTAATCCGCTATAACCTATCACAATGCCGTCTTGCTCCTGAAACTCTTATCATCATGCATCACCACGATTGTGTTTGTCGCAACCCTAGTAAAATCCATAAAATGAGATTACCTACTGCTTATCTAAACACGTGCTAATATCTTTAACTTCCTTCTTTCACTGATGTTAACTGTTGCCTTATTGGCTATGTACTGCCGCTCAGCAGGTCCATGGTTTGAATCCCGTCACGGGCTTGAGCTTCACCGCATGGTGGAAGGGCATTTTGCGAATGCCCCCCTGGCTAGTGACCACCCTCTCGTAGAAAATCTGTCGCCAAGCACCTAACGGGGTGTTCGGGCAGCAGTCCTTGAGAACCAGTGAAGTTACAGGCACATGTGGCTTAATAACTATGACGGGCAGTGACGGGAGCAGTGCAATTTGTGACTTGTGACGAAATGCATATAGGCAGAGATAGTCCGCTTAACATAAGGTGGGCCTCGAGCTTGCTCCGTCATAATGACATAAAAAAACTCTAATTAGAATAGTAATACCGATTAACATAATTTTGTAATTTTCCTATGAAAGCAAAGCCCTGTATGGAGTCCAAATGTCAATAAGAAGTTCATTCTCATTACGATTCTGGTTACACGATAAGACCCCTGATACAGAATAAAAAGCGCCAAATCAATCAGCCCGCCAATAAATACGACTAGTTACGACGCATTAAAGTGCACCTTAGCTAACTGTAGTTCACCTCGCAAAGCACTGTACCTAATGATTATATTCACCTACAAGGCGTCTCTCTTTCTATCGCTTAGCTCTGCGGGCCAACTCCCATCTCTTAATTCAGTCTTATTTTAACATTACATTTACAATTTGAATTCGCAACACCTCATATCACTATAGTATACTTACATAAGAACTTCAACGTGAGAGCGGGATGCATGCAACGAATCAAGTCATTTGTGCGACAGCGGTAGCACTATATGAACATGATTGTTTCGTGACGGCCACGGTACTAACCTTAGTATCAATAATATAAACTTGAAACAATGACGTTTGCATTCCATAATAGATTATAAAAGGTTGGGCCCCTGATCACTTCTGACGCGGTACGCACCGTATTAACAGCCTGGCCACGGGGATCGGCGCGGCGGTGCGAACGTCGAAGCGGAGGGCGAGGCGACTATTCGCGCGGCACCGTTTGCAGGCCACAAGCAGTCACGTTCGCCGCCGCGACCAGTAGGATTTTGACAGCGAAATGTCTTTACTGAAATTATCCGATATGTAATATCATATGTAATATCGGATAATTTCAATAATCTCTCGTCTTTTTGTCTCTCGTCTATTTGTAATTGTTAATGTAAGTTAATGCAAATAGAATTTTAAGTGCCGCTGAAAAATAAAATAAAAAATCTTCATGTTTAAATTTATGCTTTGGATGGCCAGACATTCAAATAGCTGGTTTAACTAGTATTTCAGCAATAAAAGTCTCCGTGTTCATTTTTCGCGGCGAAAACAACTAAACTGTTTTAATCACTGCACTATTCGCGGCGACTGCCGCTCGACTCCGTGGCTCACGCCGTACTGATACATGCCTTTGTTTTGCTCGCCCGCGCGTTACGCTGGGTACATTTCGCCGGTCGCAACGCCGGTCGCCGTTGCGCGTGGCTTGATAAGTACATTGCTATGAGTTTATTTCAGTCACTAGACGCTTCGCCATTCGCACCGCGCGAATATTCGCATCGGCGAATGTCCCGTGGCCAGGCTGTAATAAATCTCGTCTGGACGAATACGCCGTACCTGGTAGCTAACCTAAAGTTCGGAGTGCCCCTGATTAGGTCCTCGCTTTCAACGTGTGATGCTGTGGCGGTGCTTGTAACCACCCCAGGATCCTTAATTTTTTTTTTATAAAATAAATAATGAACCCAAAAATAATCATTTTAAAATAAAATTATAAACAATTAAGAAACATTAATAATAATAAAACTAACTAATACCACCTAACTTAAACTGATCCCAAAAACTAAACTGATCCTGAAAACTGATCCTAAAACTGATCCTATTTTTGCTTCAACTTAACGATCGTGCTTGACTAAAAATTCTGATCCCAAATTTTTGAATTACTAAAGAAGCCTAAAATAACATATTAAATATTTTTCTTTAATCTAAAATTATTGTGATTTGAAATATGGCATGTGAATCGTCTAGTATAGTGGTAGGACCTTAAGAAGTGACCTTTTGTAGTAATCCATTTTCTTTTAAGGTAATTAAGAAAGAACCTGTCTAACCTAACAGATAATACTCCTAAATAATATCTACTTAACCTAACATTTAAATCTATTAAATTAAAATTTATAATTAAAATAAGTATCATAAAGATGGACCTATTATATTAGTTATTATACAATAGTATTCTTATAGTAAAATAATTGCTAATCATTCCAATATCATTTAGAATATTATTTGTTCATTTGATGATGTAAAGGAATAGAATTTGAATGTAATATTAGAATAACGTAGACATTCTGAATTATTGAACAGAGAATAATAAATATCTCTTAAAATTGGAATTAGGTATCTAAGACCAATAGTAAATTATTAGAGAAACTGAAGTCTAAAACTAGGTAAATCATTGTATGAGACGTTACACGAAACATATGTTTCTAGATCATAATTCAAGACAAAACAATTATAAGTGAAGTATCATTAGAGTATTAAATCGTTAAAAATAATTAAATCGTTAGAGTATTTAATAAAACAACGAAATATTTTTTGTCTGGGAGTAAATAATTGTTTCTTAGAACAAATTAGAAATTACGGGAAATTGAAATGAAAAACAAATAATATATTTTACAATTAGATAAAATCAGATATATGAATCCCAAAGTAATTTGTACAGAACCCAAATCTAATACCACGTGTATTATTGAAGATAATCTCAAATTAAAAAATAGATACCGGGAAAACCTGACTTAAAATCTAGACAAAATAAGTAGTATAGAATTTGGCTTCAAATAGCAAAAGTATAAATAACTATAAATTAGGAGTGTATTGTAAGGAAAACAATATGAAACTAGAATTTACTTGAATGGTGTACTCATAATAAAATATTTTCATGACTTCTAAGACTTCCCGCGATTTTCTAAAAATTGCTTAACATATTATAGTTTAACTATATTATTATTATGTTTTGTGAGAGAGACTGATAAAGGAAATATACTAAAATGTATAATCAATGAACTTCGTAATCACTTTATGAAGATCTAAATAGGAAAGGAGAGACTAAAATTAATTTAAATTATATACTACAAAATCCGTGTTATGTATTTCTAAACGAACTTAAATGTATCGAAAATATAAAGAAAACTATGAGATATTGAATATTGTATTCTAAAATACAAATTGACCATTTACTTCCTCAACTTATATTCACAAGTTTCACAACGTCGTACAGTAAAATGGATATTAATATAAGATAAAGTATTGCACAAAATTGTTTGAAGAAATTTGATTAAGTAAATTGAATTATTCTAAAATTTGTCTAATTAAAAGAATAGGAGAATGGACTAGTCTGATAAGTTCATAGTTTATTTTGACTCTGACTTCGACACTATTACATTTTGTAAGTATAACTTTTATTGGAAGTAAACTAGCAAATAGGTATTTTATAACATTTTGTTATTGTAAGATTTTATTATTTGATAAGTTGCAACTTTGATAATTAGATGGATCCATCGTATTTTAGTTAGCAGTTTTAAGGAAAAGTTCTAATTCTGAAGTGCCAGGGACTTGCAACCCCTGGAGTACGTTTCAGAAGGCCTTCTTTACGGCGCACGACGCCAATGCTCATCGGTTCACTTAGGTAAAGCCTTCTCCTTAAACCAAATACTGCTTAACTTCCTAATTTGAACACATTATTGGATAATTCATAATATCCATATAATGAGTGTCATTGATTGATTATTTCTCAATTTACTTTTACATATTTCGTACACGACATCATGTCTAATTAGTTAATATCATTGATATGATACGTTTCGGTTTGAAATAGCATGTTATTTAAAGTATTGTGGTACAATCCATATTATTAATTGATTTCAATGAAAAATTTGGTTATATATTTTAGGACTTACTTTGCCTAAGTTTTGTAAGATCACGTGTTTGTGATAACAAAAGTGAATTATATTTATACTCGGACTCAAGTACTCAAATATGAATATATAAGGTTAAGAGGAGTTATTTTCCCTCTAATTTTCTCATGTCGAATATAACATCTTTCATCCTTACAGCAGAAAGACTTATTGAAGGTGTGGTCGTGTGGTCGCATTTGCACCAATATTCAACAATGTATCATCATGGTTGAATAGAATTTATATTTCGTATTGTTGTATACATATATACGAGGATTTACATGCCTCAATGTTGTCGTAAGAGTGTCAATCCATATTAGTTGAACAAACTTAAAGCATTCTTTATATCAACTTAAATACTTGAGTAGAATCATCATACACGTTTATCACACATGAATACTTAGACAAAATATTTTTTTTCTAGAACAATATTCAGAAGACATCAATACACAATCACATAATCAATATAATTTACTATTTCAGTAGATTAGAACTGATACACCCAAGAATAAGAGTTTATACTAGTTTAGTAGTGTATCAATCCCGTAAATTTTATAATACTCAAATAATTCAATGTAAACTTACATACATAACTTTTCTCCACATGATTTTTGTGTTCTACACATATCTCCTTATAGTAGGTTTTCCATTTTTTTTAATATATTTCTTATATTTTAGATTTAAGTGAAAATTACGTTAAAAAATACTATGAGGATTTCAATTTTTCATGTCATTTTGTATTCTTGACAGATCCTCTCAACATTTTCAAACTATTCTATGCCTCTTTCTTTTTAAACATAAAATGAGGTCACAATCTCATTCCAGATTTAAGACATCAAAAAGGTTAGCATACACAAATATTGACTTTAAAAATTTCTTACTTAGGATGAATAATTTATTTCTGATCTTTAGGTTCTGTACCACATTCAATTATATTATTAGTATTTAGTGACGGAACTTCCTACTCAAGGTATGTTCCGTTACATTCAACCCCCAAAATTTGCGCAGGTGATATGATTATATAACCGTAGTAAATTTTTTAATCAAATCTATAAATTACAAATATGTATCATATATGTGTTCAAATAAAAATTATTGGCAAATAAACTCATAAGGATTTCTTGTAATATTTCTTAGTTTCAATTTTTGTACCATTATTTCAATTATATTAATTGTGTTTAGTGATGGAACTTCCTTCCCACGATAAGTCTCGTTACATCCAACCCCCAAAATTTGTACAAATTATATGATAATTTAACCATAATAAATATTTAACAATCTCTCTAAAATTTCAATCATAAATATGTTCTTTAATTCGAATAAAATTTATTGGCAAATGAACTCAGACATGGTGTATTTGAGAATGTGTGTGTTTTTAAACCATTCCAAAAGTTTAAAATTAAATGAGTTAATATATAAGCTTTTATAGCGATAATCATAAATAAAGATTTCTTTTCACCAAGTCGATTCAATCCTGGTAAGGAAATGCGTTTTGTGTTGCGCATTAATCCTAATGATTCAAAAGTTGGTGTTAGTCTGCAAACCAATCATACGCTTAGAGAAAAACACCCCCTAAGACCTTCCAAAAACTAAATCTACTCTTAAGGCTTAAAGCTTTAATTATGTATACTCACCACTAATCCACTTAATACCAATTTCATGTAATCAAACGTCTGGTTTTGGAGATGTTTAGTGTACCGCAATATTTAATGTAGAGTGGGACTCGTATGAAATCAGTTTATACTGATGACTTGTCTTCTGACTTAACCTAACACCAAATCTCCTTCATATGAGTCGCTGATATGTACTGTTTTGAGCATTATAGCTCCGTCGATAGGGTAATGCATCTGAATTCAATTGACAACAAATTGCTTCAAACCAAGGATATCAATAAATTATTAAAGCTCTCCATTCCTTCTATTAAAGTACTACCACATATATTTTTCCTTCCTTTCTATTAAACATTAATATTTCACTCTTCTTTATCTAGTCCATTCAAAACATTAACTCTCATTGTGTTTCATAATCTTTAACAATGAATCAATTCCTTTTAGTAAGAAGCTCAAAATCAATATGACATATAGATAACCGACAATTATTAATCTTAAAACAATATTTTGGCAGTAACAAAACACACCCCAGAAATCATGAAGTCCCATAGCTAAATAAGTTTTCTATAAACTATTTTATTATTAATTTCAAAAATAAATTCATTCAAGTAAATACAACTTCAATTTAATTTAATAAAACTTAATAACTTTTTTATTAGATTATGTATTGTTGAACATTTTGATTTAATACTTTGATTAAGTAAAGTAAAACAAGGTATTGTTAAGTTATATAAATTAAGATTACATTTCATTAATATATTTTTTATGATAAACAAGGCAAACGATAGATTTCCAAACATTTGATTTTAATATTATCGTTAACATTTTTTAACATCCGCCATCTCTCCTTAATATCTAAGAATATTTCATATACACCTTGTTGTGATATATATTTTTTTTCAAATTTATTTTCATATAATCCAATTGAAGTAAATTATTTATCTTCCATAATCTAAATAATCAATTGTTTAAATACCTAATTATATTTAACAATTAATAACCGGACTTACTCTTATCGTTTTTAAATTTGAAAGAAATATTATTATTTAAACAATTCCTTGGTGTTCAATTGTAAAACTATTAGGTAGGGCAACCCCTTGACTGAACTTATTTAATAAATGATTTTACCACGCTTCAATGTTTAATCAACCCTCATTTTAATATTCTTTTATTTTAATTTAATTATTTATTTATTTACTAGCTTACGGACGTGACTCCGCCCGCGCGTATGTCAGTTATCCCGCACAACATTAACCTCCTTTTGCGCAGCTTGAATAAAACTATTCTATGTTTTTCCCGGGTCTCAAACTATTTCCATACCAAATTTCATTCAAATCGGTGCAGTAGTTTTGGCGTGAAAGCGTAACAGACAGACAGACAGAGTTACTTTCTCATTTATAATATAAGTACTGATGGTCATCAATAATTATTACATAAATTCGTGCATAAATCTGAGTATATTTGTAAGTAATTAATACAACCCCCTGACTGAACTTATTTAATAAATGATTTTACAAAGCTTTAATGTTTAATCAACCCCCATTTCAATATTCTTTTATTTTGATTTTATCTATTTATTTATTTATAGTCACCAATAATTATTATATAATTTCTTGCTTAAATCTGAATACTTATATGTGTATGTAATTTATGCAACCCCCTGACTGAATATATTTAATAATTGATTTTACTAAACTTTAAACAACCACCATTTTAATATTATTTTATCTATTTATTTATGATCACCAATTATTATAACACAAATTGGTGCATAAATCTGAGTATATGTGCAAGTAATTAATACAACCCCCTGACTCAATATATCTAATCATTGATTTTAATACGCTTTCAATTTCAATCAACCCCCACTTTAATATAATTTTATATCCAGTTCTAAAGAATAGATTCAGGCATTACTTTGCGGAAACCATATATAATGAAAACAAATATTTTTAAAATATTTCAAGAAAACAATTAATTAATATTTTAATAAAACACTTTAAAAAAAAGTACAAAAATATATGTCATAACAATTCCGCCTAATTTTCCTGCTAAGCCAACGTGACGTCACAAACTCCACGCTACCAAACCATAAGAATTTTCGACGCGTTTTGGTTCTACACGAAGCATCCTCAAAAGGGCTTGCTTCTACGAACGCACTTTCGAAATACCGTTTTAGCTAACATACATACTAATATCCTATTAAATCTTTCTTAATACCTCTCCTATTTTACGGCAACAAATTGTGCGATGAATCGCACCTTTACAAATCACAATAACCCTAGAATTAACCATATTAATCTATCATCACTGTTCTATAACTTTTAGATCAAAAAATTATCTAACTTTTAAATAAATTCTCATCAACCCGCAGTATCACAAGTAAAGAAAAATAACCGTTAGTTAAAACTGATAATCAAATGATAATCCCCAAATTAATGATAATGATAAATTGAATTTCAACTACCTAAGTAAACTTTAAAATAAATTATGGCAAAATCCCGATTAAATCCTGGTAAAATCCTATTAATAATGTATCTTTTCTTAACTACTAAAATCCTGGTCACGGCACCAAATTGTAACCACCCCAGGATCCTTAATTTTTTTTTTATAAAATAAATAATGAACCCAAAAATAATCATTTTAAAATAAAATTATAAACAATTAAGAAACATTAATAATAATAAAACTAACTAATACCACCTAACTTAAACTGATCCCAAAAACTAAACTGATCCTGAAAACTGATCCTAAAACTGATCCTATTTTTGCTTCAACTTAACGATCGTGCTTGACTAAAAATTCTGATCCCAAATTTTTGAATTACTAAAGAAGCCTAAAATAACATATTAAATATTTTTCTTTAATCTAAAATTATTGTGATTTGAAATATGGCATGTGAATCGTCTAGTATAGTGGTAGGACCTTAAGAAGTGACCTTTTGTAGTAATCCATTTTCTTTTAAGGTAATTAAGAAAGAACCTGTCTAACCTAACAGATAATACTCCTAAATAATATCTACTTAACCTAACATTTAAATCTATTAAATTAAAATTTATAATTAAAATAAGAATCATAAAGATGGACCTATTATATTAGTTATTATACAATAGTATTCTTATAGTAAAATAATTGCTAATCATTCCAATATCATTTAGAATATTATTTGTTCATTTGATGATGTAAAGGAATAGAATTTGAATGTAATATTAGAATAACGTAGACATTCTGAATTATTGAACAGAGAATAATAAATATCTCTTAAAATTGGAATTAGGTATCTAAGACCAATAGTAAATTATTAGAGAAACTGAAGTCTAAAACTAGGTAAATCATTGTATGAGACGTTACACGAAACATATGTTTCTAGATCATAATTCAAGACAAAACAATTATAAGTGAAGTATCATTAGAGTATTAAATCGTTAAAAATAATTAAATCGTTAGAGTATTTAATAAAACAACGAAATATTTTTTGTCTGGGAGTAAATAATTGTTTCTTAGAACAAATTAGAAATTACGGGAAATTGAAATGAAAAACAAATAATATATTTTACAATTAGATAAAATCAGATATATGAATCCCAAAGTAATTTGTACAGAACCCAAATCTAATACCACGTGTATTATTGAAGATAATCTCAAATTAAAAAATAGATACCGGGAAAACCTGACTTAAAATCTAGACAAAATAAGTAGTATAGAATTTGGCTTCAAATAGCAAAAGTATAAATAACTATAAATTAGGAGTGTATTGTAAGGAAAACAATATGAAACTAGAATTTACTTGAATGGTGTACTCATAATAAAATATTTTCATGACTTCGAAGACAATTTTTAGAAAATCCCGCGATTTTCTAAAAATTGCTTAACATATTATAGTTTAACTATATTATTATTATGTTTTGTGAGAGAGACTGATAAAGGAAATATACTAAAATGTATAATCAATGAACTTCGTAATCACTTTATGAAGATCTAAATAGGAAAGGAGAGACTAAAATTAATTTAAATTATATACTACAAAATCCGTGTTATGTATTTCTAAACGAACTTAAATGTATCGAAAATATAAAGAAAACTATGAGATATTGAATATTGTATTCTAAAATACAAATTGACCATTTACTTCCTCAACTTATATTCACAAGTTTCACAACGTCGTACAGTAAAATGGATATTAATATAAGATAAAGTATTGCACAAAATTGTTTGAAGAAATTTGATTAAGTAAATTGAATTATTCTAAAATTTGTCTAATTAAAAGAATAGGAGAATGGACTAGTCTGATAAGTTCATAGTTTATTTTGACTCTGACTTCGACACTATTACATTTTGTAAGTATAACTTTTATTGGAAGTAAACTAGCAAATAGGTATTTTATAACATTTTGTTATTGTAAGATTTTATTATTTGATAAGTTGCAACTTTGATAATTAGATGGATCCATCGTATTTTAGTTAGCAGTTTTAAGGAAAAGTTCTAATTCTGAAGTGCCAGGGACTTGCAACCCCTGGAGTACGTTTCAGAAGGCCTTCTTTACGGCGCACGACGCCAATGCTCAGCGGTTCACTTAGGTAAAGCCTTCTCCTTAAACCAAATACTGCTTAACTTCCTAATTTGAACACATTATTGGATAATTCATAATATCCATATAATGAGTGTCATTGATTGATTATTTCTCAATTTACTTTTACATATTTCGTACACGACATCATGTCTAATTAGTTAATATCATTGATATGATACGTTTCGGTTTGAAATAGCATGTTATTTAAAGTATTGTGGTACAATCCATATTATTATTTGATTTCAATGAAAAATTTGGTTATATATTTTAGGACTTACTTTGCCTAAGTTTTGTAAGATCACGTGTTTGTGATAACAAAAGTGAATTATATTTATACTCGGACTCAAGTACTCAAATATGAATATATAAGGTTAAGAGGAGTTATTTTCCCTCTAATTTTCTCATGTCGAATATAACATCTTTCATCCTTACAGCAGAAAGACTTATTGAAGGTGTGGTCGTGTGGTCGCATTTGCACCAATATTCAACAATGTATCATCATGGTTGAATAGAATTTATATTTCGTATTGTTGTATACATATATACGAGGATTTACATGCCTCAATGTTGTCGTAAGAGTGTCAATCCATATTAGTTGAACAAACTTAAAGCATTCTTTATATCAACTTAAATACTTGAGTAGAATCATCATACACGTTTATCACACATGAATACTTAGACAAAATATTTTTTTTCTAGAACAATATTCAGAAGACATCAATACACAATCACATAATCAATATAATTTACTATTTCAGTAGATTAGAACTGATACACCCAAGAATAAGAGTTTATACTAGTTTAGTAGTGTATCAATCCCGTAAATTTTATAATACTCAAATAATTCAATGTAAACTTACATACATAACTTTTCTCCACATGATTTTTGTGTTCTACACATATCTCCTTATAGTAGGTTTTCCATTTTTTTTAATATATTTCTTATATTTTAGATTTAAGTGAAAATTACGTTAAAAAATACTATGAGGATTTCAATTTTTCATGTCATTTTGTATTCTTGACAGATCCTCTCAACATTTTCAAACTATTCTATGCCTCTTTCTTTTTAAACATAAAATGAGGTCACAATCTCATTCCAGATTTAAGACATCAAAAAGGTTAGCATACACAAATATTGACTTTAAAAATTTCTTACTTAGGATGAATAATTTATTTCTGATCTTTAGGTTCTGTACCACATTCAATTATATTATTAGTATTTAGTGACGGAACTTCCTACTCAAGGTATGTTCCGTTACATGCTCAAAGCAAAATGTTTATCTCTGCAATGTTGTTAAATCTTTGTCGGATTGTCAGTGTACGGCACAAATTTAGTGTTACCGGCTTTGTAGCAAACTCGGTCAGGTTACTCACTTGGCATTCCTACGTAACTTACTAGATGAATGAATGCGATATGATGCAGTCGGTTGTCACACTCTGACAAATACTTTGTGTGTTAGTATGCAAAGCTAGGATGCGAGCCCGTCTAGTATTCAACCGGAATATTTATGAAACCTAACTTTTGTATATGCTTCAATAAACCATTTTAAATATTTAAAATGTTTTTTAACATTGTTCTGACAGTCTATAGAATGACAGAATTTCAAGAATATTATCAAATTTTTATGAATAACAAGTACTTAGTTGCAATTCATGCAAATCTCGGTTGACAGTTGACAGGATTCATATTTTTTTTTGTCATTGCACTTGTTTTTCTTGCTTCCACAAACTAAACATATTTTGCTTTAACCCTGCTCAAGTAAAGTTATTTAGCACTTGTCAGCCCATTTGGTAGACGTTTATCATTCATCCTTGTATGTACGTGAATTAAAGACTTAATTCCCTAACAAAGCCCGATAATTAAATAAAACATAGAATATCAAAATGAGTTGACACAATGAGCGCTCATTGTATCAAATCATCCATTGGCAGGTGCCATCGTCATTTAGACCTGACAGCTCTACAAAAGTCGTTCATGCCTGCCTCCTAGTTTTCGCGTCAATCATTTTTCACGAAACCGTCACTTTTTGAAATGTTGAATACGTTTGAATACCACGTCGTTAATTATAAATGGTAATACAACTTGATATTGAAAACATCCAGCGGAAAAGCAATCGATAAAAAAATACAGAAAATACCTAAATCTAAATGAGTTTTAATCACCTGGATTCCTGATCCTCAAGACGTATGCCAAGCCTTCCCTGAAGGTAAATGCCTTGGTTTACCGGTGGACATTATGCGTGTTAATGTAAATTGTTTTTATAACATTTATGTATCGGTAACTTTTATATAACATCTGCTTATACAGAAATAATAGTCCAGTCGAGTAGAAGTTGGCGAATTCAAATTAAAACTCTGTCGGTCGAAAGGTCGGGTGTTGGGTGGCTGCTCTCACAGTTGTAGTGTTTCACTTGTTTCCGAGTTACCTGCAATGGCTAAAGTTGGAATAAAAATAGTAGTTATTCATTACTGCGCTTAATTAATTGAAAAACAGCCCTGCACTTTGACTTAACTAAAACGGAAAGTACGTTGAGCTTTGTGGTTATTTAAGTATCAATACATATTCTAGTTCTGAATTACCA
Source organism: Plagodis dolabraria (assembly GCA_963854805.1). NCBI lineage: Eukaryota > Metazoa > Arthropoda > Insecta > Lepidoptera > Geometridae > Plagodis > Plagodis dolabraria. The sequence continues at coordinate 6,305,949 of OY978440.1, forward strand.
AGAAACTATGTAAGAATATGGTTACTGACTTTACTTACTTGAACCAGAACTAGCATGATAACAGCATAGTTCCGAGAAGCTGGTGTGGATGCTATCAATTTAGGATTGTCAATAGTTTTATCTGTTATTTAAGCTGAATAATTCAAGCATTTTAGCACTACACTTGTCATATGTTAGCACTACTTTTTTACTTAGAGGCTAGCTACCTTTAGATATTTTCGTAATGTATTGCGTCGCGTGACGCCACGATTGTCGCTCACGGAGGACAATGGGCGAGGCATAAGAAAAGGTTTCATGCTTTTATTGCGATGAAAATATCGTAACGCCAAATTCTGAATTCCCCATTTTGTCAGACAGACAAAAACGATACTTGATTCAACGTTGAGTTACTATTTTTTTAAATGTTAAAATTTTATTAAAAATAGCAAAATATACGTGCCCTCGAGTATTTATGAAAACATCAACGTGCCGTTTTCAACGTAACTTGATTAACTGACTTTTAGTCTCTATAAGATTTTTTTTTGGAAAAGCTTTTAAGTTTTTTTGCTGGCTCTACATTTATTGCTTTAGAGCTCGGATGACTTTAAAAGCTTCACTTTGTGAAAGCCGGCCGAGTATGAACATTGTGTGATAAAAGCAATATTCGAATTATTCCACTTAATTTATTAAAAAACTAGTTGGTACTCTTACGGCAAGGCTTCTATGGCTAACGCGATGTGCCCGGAAGTAGTTTTTATGTAACGGGCTCAATTTCATTTCTTACTATATTTTAGTTAAGGCGTCTTATGATACTCTTCAGAAGGTCAATTACAAAATTTATGTTTGTAAGATTTTACGTGAACTTCCTACCCTTACCTATTTATATTAGTTCTTTGCAATATGTCTTTTCTTAGCAATGCATATTGTGAAAATTCGCTTCGGATTTGTGGCATATGTATATATAAGTATCGTTTTAACGGCCTCATATTTTCTAATTCGTAGTCTGCATACTATGCCGGTAATACGAAGATTTCGTATTAGCTGCATCACATGACTTTATATAAAAAAAGAATAAACAGATCACAAAAACTTATTTTTCATCCCACCATCTCGGAAAGAGTATTTTTAATCTTCAATATCTGAGTGGAAAAGCCGTTTTTATTCTCTAGAGGATAAAGTAAATTGAATTTAGAACATCGTGTGCACTAAGTTTGTGAATTAAAAAAAACATTAAACCTATTTACTGCTACCTCTATGGTGCCGAATGTATCATACAACTTTTTTTAATTTGTTAAAAACTCAGACTCGGAACCTTCTTGGTGTTCTTCTTTGGCATTTAGTCATTTCCTCGCTGAGGTGGAATGAAAAGTTACGTGTTGCACTCGAGTGCAAAGATTTTTTACCTCGTGCTCTTTTGATTCCCTCGCTAACGCTCAGGATTCTAATTTTGAATCACTCGCTGCGCTCGTGATTCAATTTTATATTCCTTCGCTTGCTCGGTCATCAAATTTGAACACGCGGTTAAAAAGCAACTTTGCACTCTTGTATAACAAATAACTATTACCTTATAAATGAATACTCAAATAATAAGTTCATATTTTTCTTATCGTGATTTTTTACACAGTACTAGTCCCTAAATTATTTTAATGCAAACAGCTACTAAAACGTAAGCATTTAGATAACCTATAAATCATTGCAGACTCCCAGGCAGTCCAAATGCTCCAACCCACTACTAGTTGGCAGCGTCCCCAGCATGTTGAAAGCATTGTCATTGAATTTTTTTTTTTTGAAAACACATAGACAAAAGTCTCATGAGTACAAATTTCTGAATTTTGTCTTAATTTGTCACAGTTTCACAGTTTTGTAATCACCAAAACAAGTTTTGATTCCAAATTTAATAGCTCAACTAACTTAGTTCTTTCATTCATACTACTTCAACTAAGCAATCCCATAAGATACATTTATATGTGTAAAGTCGATGGTGAAGAAATATAATTCGCTTACGTATTAAAAGAAAACAGAACAATGGCAATAAGTTTTAACAGCACTCACGTGTAAATCAACATAACCTAGGAGGTAACGGTATCTAATTTGAATCCTTGTTCTATATTAGATGTTGTATAGTATTTATATCCCCCGACCAACTTGCTTACACCGATTATAAAATTTGAATCCGTTTATTTATAGATTCGAGAAATTGTCGCGTAGAGTTTTAAAGTCTTTTTAGTAACGTTATATTTCACATGGTTATCAAGTCGTATACGTCACGTGAAATTTTTTGATGACTGACCACAAATGTCTGTGCCAAAATTAATATTTTTATCACCCATAGTTCGGATGCGTTATAATGGGTGGTCGTAAAAAAATAATGAATTACTATAACTCAGTTACGACCCAAGAGTGTTCCGGTAATATCACGGTGTCGCAAACCATCGGTGAGTTGTAAACATTGTGAATGGGCACCTGTTTCCGTAGTAAATATGGACGAAAACGTGTGTCGATAGAGTAATTATTTAGGGCTAAAGTACTCACGCTATCCTCAGCAATTTCATCGCTTGTCTGGAGCGCGATACGAGAAAACTACTTACGCGCTGTTAAACAACGCTTGCGATTATATACGCCAGAAAAATCAATAATTTCTTTGCCATTATTTCTTTTTTGTATAACCTCCGACGTCCGCATTCCTCGATTACGTCACTACATATATTTTGGACGTCCCGTATCAAGACCTCGATATGAACTGATTATTCTAATTTATAATTTTAAAAAACCCAAACTATGAAGCTCTGCTATGTTCACACAACTTTATTCACGCAATTTATCATCTTGAAAATTCTAAGCCGAATTCTACTAAGACTTCATTCTTAACAACTCTTTAGTATTTTTTTGTCTATTTATAGATAAATTTTTTTTCTATAAATAGACGATCTTTCCTACGGAAAAAAATGTACATTTTATAAAACAGCGGGTACCGTGATTTACAAGGAAAAGCTGAAATATATTATTTTATACCTACTTTTACTAATTAATATAATGAAAACTAATCTAGAACTTTTCAATTTGTATAATTAATCTCAAATGATTTTGATAAACTACCAAATATGTGTAATTAATGGATTGAATTTAATTAGATTAATTAAAATTATATCAATATTGCTGAACAAATCACATTTTAAACTCATTATTTTATCGCACAAAACGTTTAATGTGCTACATCTATTATGATCACAAACAACGTTAAATAAATAATAGCAATACAATTTTATACTTACCAATATTTTTCTATTCGTAATTGACAATGTAGAACAATGTATCATATTACCTTAAATGTACTCGCAAAATGTTAAGATATCATGTTAAAAGTAGTTAAATAATAAAATATACGTAAATAAGTTTTCTATAATGCAATCTGGCAAGCTTTTATGTCATTGATAATACAAAATTTATAAAGAAAGCAAATTAAATAAAAGCTTTTATAAAGTGGGCGAAGATTTTTCTACACAGTTGGTTGTTGGCGTGCCACGTAGGCAGTCGCTGGGGGAAGCGTAAGGGCGTAAGGGTGCCGACAATCACTCCGATCGCCCAGTTGTTAAAGTGCTCTGGGATCGCGAACTACGCAGAGCCTTACGGATAGAACTTAGATTTATTTTATCGTAAGACTGAATTCAAGTGTTGATGACTGCTTATAGTAGCTTGTGATCGCGACTCGTGTTGTACTCCTTCTCTGTTGCTTCTCGAACGTTGCTTTATGTGTTGTGTTGTCGTTTTATCAATGTTCCATATATTTTTATTTAGTCAGTCAATGTTGAAATGTGAGCTTAGTTTTGAGTTTACGGAGTTTACAGTTTACAAGGTGGCGGTCGCTTTGATCAAGTGACTCTTGGTTGCATTTGTCATGGGGAATCGTCAATCGAAGTAAGTGGTCATTTATTCTAATTATTATAAAAATAATTATACTTAATATTGTATGGTTTACAATTTACAAAGAGAGTTGAATTCACTGCGACGTGTTAAATTAATTTTGATTAATTTCGGCTGTTTATATTTTTTATTATGGACTATAAACATACATTTCTCAAGTCATTTTTTTAGCTATACTGAACCGAATGTAGCGGTTTTGATGTATATTATATATCTATCTAAGAGTAATTTTTAAAGTATATATCCGAATATTCAAAAAAAGTTGACTTTGTTTACACTTGTAATAACCCCTCTTTACGGATTATTGGAGGTGAATGTAAAAAGTAAGTTTCGATTTCACAAAATTTTGTTAATAGACCAATCATTTTTTCTTGTTTTCTGATTTAAAAGATATGGCTGATACGAAATCATTTGGATTTCGTATATATTATTTTCCTTTACATTTGCTAATAAATGTTCCTGATAAAAGATATCTTAAATAAAACTAAGTAACGCCTTCGGCTATGAAATTGATTTCAATATTACAATTGATACACAAATATATAATTGCAATGCAGATTTATACTTAAGTGCATCCAGCTGTCGTGTTGCCGGATATCAACTTTAATTATCATTCAAAAACAGACGTCAGTATTTGTTTGCTGTTTTAATCATTTGTGCAGTTTGTATTTTCAATATAACTATACGCGTTTCATCCCAATGCGTAAGACGGAAAATTACGAAAAGACGTTGACGAACATTGACGGAGTTTATACCCAAGAGATTCCAAATCAAGGCATTAATTAAAGGGGATTATTTTTGTATAACAAAATTTAACCCGTAAATGGTTTTACTGCATTCTTATGATGCAATCGAAATCTTTAATATCTGGATACCTCTTTAGCCTTTTTAATTTGAGATCAATTGAGCTGTTGAACACGTTCATCTTTAAGACATGTTAAGGTTGTATTTATTGATTCACTGATTTTTACTACATAAATTGAATTTTTGAAATGATAAGATACTATTGTTATAACATCTCGAGTCTTTCTAAATCAGGAGATGAAAGATTTTGAAAAGAATGGTAGATGATTTTTTGGTAATCAATGTATTTAGAAGGAGCTATGTTGGTTCAACTAAACATACCATCTCATCATCTCTAAGTCAACAAATAAACTTTATTTTGAAGTTGAATTTGATTACCTTTGTAGTGTTTAATAGTTTTTTTAATAAATAGAAGTATATAGGCGATAGTTCACAAATAAATAAATCAAGATAGTGTTCGCAATACTAATATTTTACACCATGCATGTTCTGACATCGCGAAATGCTTTCGTGCACGGAAGAAAATTAATGAAGATATATTAATAGTGATTTTCTGAGTTTCGTATACATGAAGATACAATACTACGTGAAGAGAGTACACAGTAATGAATCATAAATCATTACTTTTTTTCAAGGATACTATACAAGATCCCATCTTGATGACTAAACAGCAAAATTATTAACAAAACTTATGTTCCCAATTACCACCATTAGTAGCAACTGGAAAGAGTAGCATCAATCAGCAATAGCGATTGGCATTTTTAGAAACGCTCATAGCGATGTTTGCTTAGCCGTTCTTAATCGATCAGCTAAGTTAAGCAACGTCCGTTGCGGTCAGGAGTAGGATGGGTGACCGCTAGTGACATTTCTACTGAGCGCTTCCGTGCTTCGGAGGGCACGGTCGCGGTTGTTATCTTACGATGATTAGAAGGCGCTACTTCTAGTATTTTTCCCTTAGTCGCTTCTTACGACACTCAAAGGATGATATGGGGAGGTGCAATTCTAACCCGGCACCCCACGGGTTAAAAAACTTAAAAAGTATAAAAATATATATCTAGTGACAATTGGGTTTAATTTTCCTGTTAAGACTTGACGTCACAAACTCACCGAGCGTAAGTCTCGATCGTGCGCTCGCTGAGTCAAAACCTCCTGAAGCTGCTTCGTTTAGAAGCGAAACTAGTCTAATATTCTTCCGGTTAAGCTGCGTGGCGTTTGTGACGTCACGCGGGCTTAACAGGAAAATTAGGCGGAATTGTCACTAGATATATATTTTTATACTTTTTTTAAGTATTTTATTAAAATATTATTTTATGTTTTCTTAAGATACTTTTAAAAATATTAGTTCTAATTATATAAATGATAATTAAAACGAGCATTATTTGACATTACCTTTGAAAAAGAAATGTATTATGTTGTTCAAATATCAAATTGAAGTTAATTGTGATAAGTGTCATCACCTATCTCGTTAGACATTAAGGCCTAAGTCAAAAAGTTGCGCCCTTCTACAATACATTATTTAATCGTATGAGTAGGCATCGTTTGTACTGTAATACTTGTAAATTCTAATTTACACCCACTTTTTTTTGTTTTTTTTTTTTTTTTTTTTTTTTTATAATTTACAAGCAAGCATTTGACCGCAGTCTCACCTGATGGAAAGTGACGACGCGGTCGACGGTGTAACATGCTTGCCCAGCAGATACCTGTTAACTCTGTACTTGAAGACTTCCAGATTATACTTATCGGGAAATAGAGACGCTGGTAGGGTGTTCCATACATCGGCCGTACGCATTATAAAACTTGATTTAAAACGTTTTGTGCGTATTTTTGGAATATCGACAATGTATGGATGCCGTGTTCCTGTGCGTCTTGTTGTCCGATTAAAGAAAGGAGAAGAGGGAATGAGGTTGTGTAAATCGATCGCACACTCTCCGAAGTGAAGCCTGTAAAATACCGATAAACTGGCAACTTTGCGCCTGTGCTCGAGGCTTTGGAGTCTAGCCTCCACCAACGCATCATCACCAATGAGCTTCTTTGCTCGGTTATCTATCGAGTCCAAGGCTTCGAGCTGGTACTTAGCTGAACCGTCCCAGAGATGGCTGCAGTATTCCACACAAGACCTGACTTGAGCTTGATATAGGTCTAGAAGCTGTCTTGATGTGAAATACCGCCGCACTTTCCAAAGAACACCCAGCTTTTTTGCTGCTAATTTAGCCCTGGACTCAATGTAAGACCCGAAATTGAGTTTCGGTGTAAGAGTTACACCTAATAGCTCTAGTTGGTCGGTTATCGGAACAGGCACACTTCGGAGGACAGGAGTGAGAGTGAAAAGACTCTGTTTAGCACTAAAGAGACACGCCTGGGTCTTTGAAGCATTGAACTTGACTAAGTTAGCGTCACCCCATTCGCAGACTGCTTCTAGTGCCAAATTCATTCGCTCGACCATCGCCTCTCTATGAGACTGGATTTGTTCAACGCCGGCCCGTGCATCGGATATATACCTCTCTACAACTGTGCTGTCATCTGCATACCCAATGATACCGGGTTTGAGCAGATCATTTATGTGCAGCAAGAAGAGAGTAGCAGAGAGAACCGACCCTTGAGGTACCCCGGCATTTATTGCCAATTGATCGGACGAACATCCATCAAGGACAACTCGTAACGATCTTTCCCTCAAGAAGTCGGAAATCCAAGAGCACAGACTAACGGGTAAGCCATACGATGGAAGCTTATTAGCAAGACTGTCGTGCCAGACCCTGTCGAAGGCCTTAGAAATGTCAAGAGAGACGGCGAGTGCTTCTCCGTACATATCAATGGCCTCGCTCCAGATATGAGTTGCATACGCAATAAGGTCCCCAGTAGACCGGTTTCGGCGAAACCCGTACTGTCGATCACTGAGGATATCATTTGCTTCTAGGTATGCCAGGAGCCTATTGTTCAATACACGTTCCATACTTTTACAAAGTATGGAAGTGATTGAAATGGGTCTGTAGTTAGCAGGGTCTGCACGACTGCCCTTCTTGGGCACAGGCTGCACATTTGCAGAGAGAGGCGGAAGAGACGTGTCAAAACAGGAGTCAATTCAGGTGCACACGATTTTAGGACTATGGCGGGAATTCCGTCAGGACCACTAGCCTTGTTCACGTTTAGATTGCGGAGCACCCTACGCACTTCGGTCTGACGAATGCGAATTTCCGGCATTGATGCCTCGCATCGAGGTAGACATGGAGGTATTTTGCCCGCTGCATCTAAACGTGAAGACTCCGCAAATAGAGAAGCGAACAAGTTCGCTTTCTCTTTAGCAGTGTGAGCCAATGATCCGTTAGGTCTTAATAGTGGAGGTAGATTAGGGCGGCTGAAGTTGGATTCGATCGACTTCGCCAGGGACCAGAATGCTTTGCTACCTGCAGGATGAGAAGCTAATTTGGACCCAACACGGCTTATGTGATCGAATCGTGCCCTTTTTACAGCCTTTTTGCACGCCTTGGCAGCTTTGTTAAAGGCTCTCTTCTTGTTACGAACATCCTTGGTTTTGCGGGTTCGAGCATCGACCCAGGCTGAGTATGCTTCATGTTTCAGCGCTTCAGCGCGTCTACAATCAACACTAAACCAAGGAATTGCTTTGCTGCTCTGCGGCGCATCACAAAATGGAATAAAATACTCCATTGCTTGACGCAGCACATCAGTCACAGCATCCGCGCAAGTAGAAGAATCACAAGAAGAGAAGCAAAGAGACTGCCAAGGGTAGGATGCAAAAAAAGACCGCATCCCATCCCAATCTGCTGACTTGTATCTCCATATCCGCCGGGTGCCTTTCTGGCAGCGGTCGGGCGGGGAATATAGAGATACAGATTTCACCAGACAGTGGTCAGAGCTACCTAACGGTGAAGAAACTGACACTGAGTAGCGGTCTGGATCTGTCGTCATCAGAAGGTCGAGGCAATAGGCTGTATGGTCAGCAACGTCAGGTACCCTTGTTGCCCCATTAACAAGCTGGGTGAGGTTTAAGGTCAGGGCTAACTTATGCGCCTCTTTCCCAGCGTGGTTGGTATCCTGGTATGGGAATAGCCACTCATGATGGTGAGCATTAAAGTCCCCCAGTAAAACAAGTTGGGCAGAAGGGTACCGTTGTTGAGCTATATCTGCCGTCACACTTAGATAGTCCATAAAATCGGTAACCTCCTGGTTACAGGTGTGCGATCGATATACTCCAGCGTAAAGAATTTTCTCTACACCGGTTTCCACCATTATCCATAGTACAGAAAATCTGGAGTCTTCAAGATTACGAAGACGCCGAAAACAGATGTCATCGCGGATAAATACGCACGCCCCGGCACGTGGCTTAAAACAATGCTCCAGGACGTAGCCAGGGTATGTCAAATATGACGCGTCATCCGGACATCTGATCTGCGTCTCCGTTAAAAACAAGAGGTGCGGTTTCGCAGTCTCGAGGTGATAGTGGACTGGGGTGAGATTCGAGTGCAGGCCTCGGATGTTAGAGAGATGCACTTTGAGTGAGAGGACGTGCATCCGAAACCGTTTTCTTCTTTCTTGTTTTCATTTTTTTTTTTCGAGTGTGGTAAGGTACAAGGGTGGCAGTGAAACGAGGCGTCACCTACCGACTCAGACACACACACGCATGATGCTGCATCAAAGGATAGCTAGCTTGGAGACCGCGGGGACGCCCGAGCCCCCCCAAGAATGTCCATCGGGTCCTCTCTTCCGGTCGCCAACCGGCACGATGGCGCATTCCCGGGATTTTTCGCAAGATGGCGGGGCAGCCTTTCGTATGTGGCTAGCATACTACTTGGGCCCCCTACTATCTGCGGTCGGCCAGCGGAGAACCGTGCCTCGGATCCCGCTGCTCTCCAGAGCTAGCCATCGGGATACTACAAACTTCTAAGCCGAATTCTACTAAGACTTCATTCTTAACAACTCTTTAGTATTTTTTTGTCTATTTATAGATAAATTTTTTTTCTATAAATAGACGATCTTTCCTACGGAAAAAAATGTACATTTTATAAAACAGCGGGTACCGTGATTTACAAGGAAAAGCTGAAATATATTATTTTATACCTACTTTTACTAATTAATATAATGAAAACTAATCTAGAACTTTTCAATTTGTATAATTAATCTCAAATGATTTTGATAAACTACCAAATATGTGTAATTAATGGATTGAATTTAATTAGATTAATTAAAATTATATCAATATTGCTGAACAAATCACATTTTAAACTCATTATTTTATCGCACAAAACGTTTAATGTGCTACATCTATTATGATCACAAACAACGTTAAATAAATAATAGCAATACAATTTTATACTTACCAATATTTTTCTATTCGTAATTGACAATGTAGAACAATGTATCATATTACCTTAAATGTACTCGCAAAATGTTAAGATATCATGTTAAAAGTAGTTAAATAATAAAATATACGTAAATAAGTTTTCTATAATGCAATCTGGCAAGCTTTTATGTCATTGATAATACAAAATTTATAAAGAAAGCAAATTAAATAAAAGCTTTTATAAAGTGGGCGAAGATTTTTCTACACAGTTGGTTGTTGGCGTGCCACGTAGGCAGTCGCTGGGGGAAGCGTAAGGGCGTAAGGGTGCCGACAATCACTCCGATCGCCCAGTTGTTAAAGTGCTCTGGGATCGCGAACTACGCAGAGCCTTACGGATAGAACTTAGATTTATTTTATCGTAAGACTGAATTCAAGTGTTGATGACTGCTTATAGTAGCTTGTGATCGCGACTCGTGTTGTACTCCTTCTCTGTTGCTTCTCGAACGTTGCTTTATGTGTTGTGTTGTCGTTTTATCAATGTTCCATATATTTTTATTTAGTCAGTCAATGTTGAAATGTGAGCTTAGTTTTGAGTTTACGGAGTTTACAGTTTACAAGGTGGCGGTCGCTTTGATCAAGTGACTCTTGGTTGCATTTGTCATGGGGAATCGTCAATCGAAGTAAGTGGTCATTTATTCTAATTATTATAAAAATAATTATACTTAATATTGTATGGTTTACAATTTACAAAGAGAGTTGAATTCACTGCGACGTGTTAAATTAATTTTGATTAATTTCGGCTGTTTATATTTTTTATTATGGACTATAAACATACATTTCTCAAGTCATTTTTTTAGCTATACTGAACCGAATGTAGCGGTTTTGATGTATATTATATATCTATCTAAGAGTAATTTTTAAAGTATATATCCGAATATTCAAAAAAAGTTGACTTTGTTTACACTTGTAATAACCCCTCTTTACGGATTATTGGAGGTGAATGTAAAAAGTAAGTTTCGATTTCACAAAATTTTGTTAATAGACCAATCATTTTTTCTTGTTTTCTGATTTAAAAGATATGGCTGATACGAAATCATTTGGATTTCGTATATATTATTTTCCTTTACATTTGCTAATAAATGTTCCTGATAAAAGATATCTTAAATAAAACTAAGTAACGCCTTCGGCTATGAAATTGATTTCAATATTACAATTGATACACAAATATATAATTGCAATGCAGATTTATACTTAAGTGCATCCAGCTGTCGTGTTGCCGGATATCAACTTTAATTATCATTCAAAAACAGACGTCAGTATTTGTTTGCTGTTTTAATCATTTGTGCAGTTTGTATTTTCAATATAACTATACGCGTTTCATCCCAATGCGTAAGACGGAAAATTACGAAAAGACGTTGACGAACATTGACGGAGTTTATACCCAAGAGATTCCAAATCAAGGCATTAATTAAAGGGGATTATTTTTGTATAACAAAATTTAACCCGTAAATGGTTTTACTGCATTCTTATGATGCAATCGAAATCTTTAATATCTGGATACCTCTTTAGCCTTTTTAATTTGAGATCAATTGAGCTGTTGAACACGTTCATCTTTAAGACATGTTAAGGTTGTATTTATTGATTCACTGATTTTTACTACATAAATTGAATTTTTGAAATGATAAGATACTATTGTTATAACATCTCGAGTCTTTCTAAATCAGGAGATGAAAGATTTTGAAAAGAATGGTAGATGATTTTTTGGTAATCAATGTATTTAGAAGGAGCTATGTTGGTTCAACTAAACATACCATCTCATCATCTCTAAGTCAACAAATAAACTTTATTTTGAAGTTGAATTTGATTACCTTTGTAGTGTTTAATAGTTTTTTTAATAAATAGAAGTATATAGGCGATAGTTCACAAATAAATAAATCAAGATAGTGTTCGCAATACTAATATTTTACACCATGCATGTTCTGACATCGCGAAATGCTTTCGTGCACGGAAGAAAATTAATGAAGATATATTAATAGTGATTTTCTGAGTTTCGTATACATGAAGATACAATACTACGTGAAGAGAGTACACAGTAATGAATCATAAATCATTACTTTTTTTCAAGGATACTATACAAGATCCCATCTTGATGACTAAACAGCAAAATTATTAACAAAACTTATGTTCCCAATTACCACCATTAGTAGCAACTGGAAAGAGTAGCATCAATCAGCAATAGCGATTGGCATTTTTAGAAACGCTCATAGCGATGTTTGCTTAGCCGTTCTTAATCGATCAGCTAAGTTAAGCAACGTCCGTTGCGGTCAGGAGTAGGATGGGTGACCGCTAGTGACATTTCTACTGAGCGCTTCCGTGCTTCGGAGGGCACGGTCGCGGTTGTTATCTTACGATGATTAGAAGGCGCTACTTCTAGTATTTTTCCCTTAGTCGCTTCTTACGACACTCAAAGGATGATATGGGGAGGTGCAATTCTAACCCGGCACCCCACGGGTTAAAAAACTTAAAAAGTATAAAAATATATATCTAGTGACAATTGGGTTTAATTTTCCTGTTAAGACTTGACGTCACAAACTCACCGAGCGTAAGTCTCGATCGTGCGCTCGCTGAGTCAAAACCTCCTGAAGCTGCTTCGTTTAGAAGCGAAACTAGTCTAATATTCTTCCGGTTAAGCTGCGTGGCGTTTGTGACGTCACGCGGGCTTAACAGGAAAATTAGGCGGAATTGTCACTAGATATATATTTTTATACTTTTTTTAAGTATTTTATTAAAATATTATTTTATGTTTTCTTAAGATACTTTTAAAAATATTAGTTCTAATTATATAAATGATAATTAAAACGAGCATTATTTGACATTACCTTTGAAAAAGAAATGTATTATGTTGTTCAAATATCAAATTGAAGTTAATTGTGATAAGTGTCATCACCTATCTCGTTAGACATTAAGGCCTAAGTCAAAAAGTTGCGCCCTTCTACAATACATTATTTAATCGTATGAGTAGGCATCGTTTGTACTGTAATACTTGTAAATTCTAATTTACACCCACTTTTTTTTGTTTTTTTTTTTTTTTTTTTTTTTTTATAATTTACAAGCAAGCATTTGACCGCAGTCTCACCTGATGGAAAGTGACGACGCGGTCGACGGTGTAACATGCTTGCCCAGCAGATACCTGTTAACTCTGTACTTGAAGACTTCCAGATTATACTTATCGGGAAATAGAGACGCTGGTAGGGTGTTCCATACATCGGCCGTACGCATTATAAAACTTGATTTAAAACGTTTTGTGCGTATTTTTGGAATATCGACAATGTATGGATGCCGTGTTCCTGTGCGTCTTGTTGTCCGATTAAAGAAAGGAGAAGAGGGAATGAGGTTGTGTAAATCGATCGCACACTCTCCGAAGTGAAGCCTGTAAAATACCGATAAACTGGCAACTTTGCGCCTGTGCTCGAGGCTTTGGAGTCTAGCCTCCACCAACGCATCATCACCAATGAGCTTCTTTGCTCGGTTATCTATCGAGTCCAAGGCTTCGAGCTGGTACTTAGCTGAACCGTCCCAGAGATGGCTGCAGTATTCCACACAAGACCTGACTTGAGCTTGATATAGGTCTAGAAGCTGTCTTGATGTGAAATACCGCCGCACTTTCCAAAGAACACCCAGCTTTTTTGCTGCTAATTTAGCCCTGGACTCAATGTAAGACCCGAAATTGAGTTTCGGTGTAAGAGTTACACCTAATAGCTCTAGTTGGTCGGTTATCGGAACAGGCACACTTCGGAGGACAGGAGTGAGAGTGAAAAGACTCTGTTTAGCACTAAAGAGACACGCCTGGGTCTTTGAAGCATTGAACTTGACTAAGTTAGCGTCACCCCATTCGCAGACTGCTTCTAGTGCCAAATTCATTCGCTCGACCATCGCCTCTCTATGAGACTGGATTTGTTCAACGCCGGCCCGTGCATCGGATATATACCTCTCTACAACTGTGCTGTCATCTGCATACCCAATGATACCGGGTTTGAGCAGATCATTTATGTGCAGCAAGAAGAGAGTAGCAGAGAGAACCGACCCTTGAGGTACCCCGGCATTTATTGCCAATTGATCGGACGAACATCCATCAAGGACAACTCGTAACGATCTTTCCCTCAAGAAGTCGGAAATCCAAGAGCACAGACTAACGGGTAAGCCATACGATGGAAGCTTATTAGCAAGACTGTCGTGCCAGACCCTGTCGAAGGCCTTAGAAATGTCAAGAGAGACGGCGAGTGCTTCTCCGTACATATCAATGGCCTCGCTCCAGATATGAGTTGCATACGCAATAAGGTCCCCAGTAGACCGGTTTCGGCGAAACCCGTACTGTCGATCACTGAGGATATCATTTGCTTCTAGGTATGCCAGGAGCCTATTGTTCAATACACGTTCCATACTTTTACAAAGTATGGAAGTGATTGAAATGGGTCTGTAGTTAGCAGGGTCTGCACGACTGCCCTTCTTGGGCACAGGCTGCACATTTGCAGAGAGAGGCGGAAGAGACGTGTCAAAACAGGAGTCAATTCAGGTGCACACGATTTTAGGACTATGGCGGGAATTCCGTCAGGACCACTAGCCTTGTTCACGTTTAGATTGCGGAGCACCCTACGCACTTCGGTCTGACGAATGCGAATTTCCGGCATTGATGCCTCGCATCGAGGTAGACATGGAGGTATTTTGCCCGCTGCATCTAAACGTGAAGACTCCGCAAATAGAGAAGCGAACAAGTTCGCTTTCTCTTTAGCAGTGTGAGCCAATGATCCGTTAGGTCTTAATAGTGGAGGTAGATTAGGGCGGCTGAAGTTGGATTCGATCGACTTCGCCAGGGACCAGAATGCTTTGCTACCTGCAGGATGAGAAGCTAATTTGGACCCAACACGGCTTATGTGATCGAATCGTGCCCTTTTTACAGCCTTTTTGCACGCCTTGGCAGCTTTGTTAAAGGCTCTCTTCTTGTTACGAACATCCTTGGTTTTGCGGGTTCGAGCATCGACCCAGGCTGAGTATGCTTCATGTTTCAGCGCTTCAGCGCGTCTACAATCAACACTAAACCAAGGAATTGCTTTGCTGCTCTGCGGCGCATCACAAAATGGAATAAAATACTCCATTGCTTGACGCAGCACATCAGTCACAGCATCCGCGCAAGTAGAAGAATCACAAGAAGAGAAGCAAAGAGACTGCCAAGGGTAGGATGCAAAAAAAGACCGCATCCCATCCCAATCTGCTGACTTGTATCTCCATATCCGCCGGGTGCCTTTCTGGCAGCGGTCGGGCGGGGAATATAGAGATACAGATTTCACCAGACAGTGGTCAGAGCTACCTAACGGTGAAGAAACTGACACTGAGTAGCGGTCTGGATCTGTCGTCATCAGAAGGTCGAGGCAATAGGCTGTATGGTCAGCAACGTCAGGTACCCTTGTTGCCCCATTAACAAGCTGGGTGAGGTTTAAGGTCAGGGCTAACTTATGCGCCTCTTTCCCAGCGTGGTTGGTATCCTGGTATGGGAATAGCCACTCATGATGGTGAGCATTAAAGTCCCCCAGTAAAACAAGTTGGGCAGAAGGGTACCGTTGTTGAGCTATATCTGCCGTCACACTTAGATAGTCCATAAAATCGGTAACCTCCTGGTTACAGGTGTGCGATCGATATACTCCAGCGTAAAGAATTTTCTCTACACCGGTTTCCACCATTATCCATAGTACAGAAAATCTGGAGTCTTCAAGATTACGAAGACGCCGAAAACAGATGTCATCGCGGATAAATACGCACGCCCCGGCACGTGGCTTAAAACAATGCTCCAGGACGTAGCCAGGGTATGTCAAATATGACGCGTCATCCGGACATCTGATCTGCGTCTCCGTTAAAAACAAGAGGTGCGGTTTCGCAGTCTCGAGGTGATAGTGGACTGGGGTGAGATTCGAGTGCAGGCCTCGGATGTTAGAGAGATGCACTTTGAGTGAGAGGACGTGCATCCGAAACCGTTTTCTTCTTTCTTGTTTTCATTTTTTTTTTTCGAGTGTGGTAAGGTACAAGGGTGGCAGTGAAACGAGGCGTCACCTACCGACTCAGACACACACACGCATGATGCTGCATCAAAGGATAGCTAGCTTGGAGACCGCGGGGACGCCCGAGCCCCCCCAAGAATGTCCATCGGGTCCTCTCTTCCGGTCGCCAACCGGCACGATGGCGCATTCCCGGGATTTTTCGCAAGATGGCGGGGCAGCCTTTCGTATGTGGCTAGCATACTACTTGGGCCCCCTACTATCTGCGGTCGGCCAGCGGAGAACCGTGCCTCGGATCCCGCTGCTCTCCAGAGCTAGCCATCGGGATACTACAAACTTCTAAGCCGAATTCTACTAAGACTTCATTCTTAACAACTCTTTAGTATTTTTTTGTCTATTTATAGATAAATTTTTTTTCTATAAATAGACGATCTTTCCTACGGAAAAAAATGTACATTTTATAAAACAGCGGGTACCGTGATTTACAAGGAAAAGCTGAAATATATTATTTTATACCTACTTTTACTAATTAATATAATGAAAACTAATCTAGAACTTTTCAATTTGTATAATTAATCTCAAATGATTTTGATAAACTACCAAATATGTGTAATTAATGGATTGAATTTAATTAGATTAATTAAAATTATATCAATATTGCTGAACAAATCACATTTTAAACTCATTATTTTATCGCACAAAACGTTTAATGTGCTACATCTATTATGATCACAAACAACGTTAAATAAATAATAGCAATACAATTTTATACTTACCAATATTTTTCTATTCGTAATTGACAATGTAGAACAATGTATCATATTACCTTAAATGTACTCGCAAAATGTTAAGATATCATGTTAAAAGTAGTTAAATAATAAAATATACGTAAATAAGTTTTCTATAATGCAATCTGGCAAGCTTTTATGTCATTGATAATACAAAATTTATAAAGAAAGCAAATTAAATAAAAGCTTTTATAAAGTGGGCGAAGATTTTTCTACACAGTTGGTTGTTGGCGTGCCACGTAGGCAGTCGCTGGGGGAAGCGTAAGGGCGTAAGGGTGCCGACAATCACTCCGATCGCCCAGTTGTTAAAGTGCTCTGGGATCGCGAACTACGCAGAGCCTTACGGATAGAACTTAGATTTATTTTATCGTAAGACTGAATTCAAGTGTTGATGACTGCTTATAGTAGCTTGTGATCGCGACTCGTGTTGTACTCCTTCTCTGTTGCTTCTCGAACGTTGCTTTATGTGTTGTGTTGTCGTTTTATCAATGTTCCATATATTTTTATTTAGTCAGTCAATGTTGAAATGTGAGCTTAGTTTTGAGTTTACGGAGTTTACAGTTTACAAGGTGGCGGTCGCTTTGATCAAGTGACTCTTGGTTGCATTTGTCATGGGGAATCGTCAATCGAAGTAAGTGGTCATTTATTCTAATTATTATAAAAATAATTATACTTAATATTGTATGGTTTACAATTTACAAAGAGAGTTGAATTCACTGCGACGTGTTAAATTAATTTTGATTAATTTCGGCTGTTTATATTTTTTATTATGGACTATAAACATACATTTCTCAAGTCATTTTTTTAGCTATACTGAACCGAATGTAGCGGTTTTGATGTATATTATATATCTATCTAAGAGTAATTTTTAAAGTATATATCCGAATATTCAAAAAAAGTTGACTTTGTTTACACTTGTAATAACCCCTCTTTACGGATTATTGGAGGTGAATGTAAAAAGTAAGTTTCGATTTCACAAAATTTTGTTAATAGACCAATCATTTTTTCTTGTTTTCTGATTTAAAAGATATGGCTGATACGAAATCATTTGGATTTCGTATATATTATTTTCCTTTACATTTGCTAATAAATGTTCCTGATAAAAGATATCTTAAATAAAACTAAGTAACGCCTTCGGCTATGAAATTGATTTCAATATTACAATTGATACACAAATATATAATTGCAATGCAGATTTATACTTAAGTG
Organism: Plagodis dolabraria; assembly: GCA_963854805.1. Classification (NCBI taxonomy): domain Eukaryota; kingdom Metazoa; phylum Arthropoda; class Insecta; order Lepidoptera; family Geometridae; genus Plagodis; species Plagodis dolabraria. Next base: position 6,323,993 of record OY978440.1, read on the forward strand.
CATCCAGCTGTCGTGTTGCCGGATATCAACTTTAATTATCATTCAAAAACAGACGTCAGTATTTGTTTGCTGTTTTAATCATTTGTGCAGTTTGTATTTTCAATATAACTATACGCGTTTCATCCCAATGCGTAAGACGGAAAATTACGAAAAGACGTTGACGAACATTGACGGAGTTTATACCCAAGAGATTCCAAATCAAGGCATTAATTAAAGGGGATTATTTTTGTATAACAAAATTTAACCCGTAAATGGTTTTACTGCATTCTTATGATGCAATCGAAATCTTTAATATCTGGATACCTCTTTAGCCTTTTTAATTTGAGATCAATTGAGCTGTTGAACACGTTCATCTTTAAGACATGTTAAGGTTGTATTTATTGATTCACTGATTTTTACTACATAAATTGAATTTTTGAAATGATAAGATACTATTGTTATAACATCTCGAGTCTTTCTAAATCAGGAGATGAAAGATTTTGAAAAGAATGGTAGATGATTTTTTGGTAATCAATGTATTTAGAAGGAGCTATGTTGGTTCAACTAAACATACCATCTCATCATCTCTAAGTCAACAAATAAACTTTATTTTGAAGTTGAATTTGATTACCTTTGTAGTGTTTAATAGTTTTTTTAATAAATAGAAGTATATAGGCGATAGTTCACAAATAAATAAATCAAGATAGTGTTCGCAATACTAATATTTTACACCATGCATGTTCTGACATCGCGAAATGCTTTCGTGCACGGAAGAAAATTAATGAAGATATATTAATAGTGATTTTCTGAGTTTCGTATACATGAAGATACAATACTACGTGAAGAGAGTACACAGTAATGAATCATAAATCATTACTTTTTTTCAAGGATACTATACAAGATCCCATCTTGATGACTAAACAGCAAAATTATTAACAAAACTTATGTTCCCAATTACCACCATTAGTAGCAACTGGAAAGAGTAGCATCAATCAGCAATAGCGATTGGCATTTTTAGAAACGCTCATAGCGATGTTTGCTTAGCCGTTCTTAATCGATCAGCTAAGTTAAGCAACGTCCGTTGCGGTCAGGAGTAGGATGGGTGACCGCTAGTGACATTTCTACTGAGCGCTTCCGTGCTTCGGAGGGCACGGTCGCGGTTGTTATCTTACGATGATTAGAAGGCGCTACTTCTAGTATTTTTCCCTTAGTCGCTTCTTACGACACTCAAAGGATGATATGGGGAGGTGCAATTCTAACCCGGCACCCCACGGGTTAAAAAACTTAAAAAGTATAAAAATATATATCTAGTGACAATTGGGTTTAATTTTCCTGTTAAGACTTGACGTCACAAACTCACCGAGCGTAAGTCTCGATCGTGCGCTCGCTGAGTCAAAACCTCCTGAAGCTGCTTCGTTTAGAAGCGAAACTAGTCTAATATTCTTCCGGTTAAGCTGCGTGGCGTTTGTGACGTCACGCGGGCTTAACAGGAAAATTAGGCGGAATTGTCACTAGATATATATTTTTATACTTTTTTTAAGTATTTTATTAAAATATTATTTTATGTTTTCTTAAGATACTTTTAAAAATATTAGTTCTAATTATATAAATGATAATTAAAACGAGCATTATTTGACATTACCTTTGAAAAAGAAATGTATTATGTTGTTCAAATATCAAATTGAAGTTAATTGTGATAAGTGTCATCACCTATCTCGTTAGACATTAAGGCCTAAGTCAAAAAGTTGCGCCCTTCTACAATACATTATTTAATCGTATGAGTAGGCATCGTTTGTACTGTAATACTTGTAAATTCTAATTTACACCCACTTTTTTTTTTTTTTTTTTTTTTTTTTTTTTTTTATAATTTACAAGCAAGCATTTGACCGCAGTCTCACCTGATGGAAAGTGACGACGCGGTCGACGGTGTAACATGCTTGCCCAGCAGATACCTGTTAACTCTGTACTTGAAGACTTCCAGATTATACTTATCGGGAAATAGAGACGCTGGTAGGGTGTTCCATACATCGGCCGTACGCATTATAAAACTTGATTTAAAACGTTTTGTGCGTATTTTTGGAATATCGACAATGTATGGATGCCGTGTTCCTGTGCGTCTTGTTGTCCGATTAAAGAAAGGAGAAGAGGGAATGAGGTTGTGTAAATCGATCGCACACTCTCCGAAGTGAAGCCTGTAAAATACCGATAAACTGGCAACTTTGCGCCTGTGCTCGAGGCTTTGGAGTCTAGCCTCCACCAACGCATCATCACCAATGAGCTTCTTTGCTCGGTTATCTATCGAGTCCAAGGCTTCGAGCTGGTACTTAGCTGAACCGTCCCAGAGATGGCTGCAGTATTCCACACAAGACCTGACTTGAGCTTGATATAGGTCTAGAAGCTGTCTTGATGTGAAATACCGCCGCACTTTCCAAAGAACACCCAGCTTTTTTGCTGCTAATTTAGCCCTGGACTCAATGTAAGACCCGAAATTGAGTTTCGGTGTAAGAGTTACACCTAATAGCTCTAGTTGGTCGGTTATCGGAACAGGCACACTTCGGAGGACAGGAGTGAGAGTGAAAAGACTCTGTTTAGCACTAAAGAGACACGCCTGGGTCTTTGAAGCATTGAACTTGACTAAGTTAGCGTCACCCCATTCGCAGACTGCTTCTAGTGCCAAATTCATTCGCTCGACCATCGCCTCTCTATGAGACTGGATTTGTTCAACGCCGGCCCGTGCATCGGATATATACCTCTCTACAACTGTGCTGTCATCTGCATACCCAATGATACCGGGTTTGAGCAGATCATTTATGTGCAGCAAGAAGAGAGTAGCAGAGAGAACCGACCCTTGAGGTACCCCGGCATTTATTGCCAATTGATCGGACGAACATCCATCAAGGACAACTCGTAACGATCTTTCCCTCAAGAAGTCGGAAATCCAAGAGCACAGACTAACGGGTAAGCCATACGATGGAAGCTTATTAGCAAGACTGTCGTGCCAGACCCTGTCGAAGGCCTTAGAAATGTCAAGAGAGACGGCGAGTGCTTCTCCGTACATATCAATGGCCTCGCTCCAGATATGAGTTGCATACGCAATAAGGTCCCCAGTAGACCGGTTTCGGCGAAACCCGTACTGTCGATCACTGAGGATATCATTTGCTTCTAGGTATGCCAGGAGCCTATTGTTCAATACACGTTCCATACTTTTACAAAGTATGGAAGTGATTGAAATGGGTCTGTAGTTAGCAGGGTCTGCACGACTGCCCTTCTTGGGCACAGGCTGCACATTTGCAGAGAGAGGCGGAAGAGACGTGTCAAAACAGGAGTCAATTCAGGTGCACACGATTTTAGGACTATGGCGGGAATTCCGTCAGGACCACTAGCCTTGTTCACGTTTAGATTGCGGAGCACCCTACGCACTTCGGTCTGACGAATGCGAATTTCCGGCATTGATGCCTCGCATCGAGGTAGACATGGAGGTATTTTGCCCGCTGCATCTAAACGTGAAGACTCCGCAAATAGAGAAGCGAACAAGTTCGCTTTCTCTTTAGCAGTGTGAGCCAATGATCCGTTAGGTCTTAATAGTGGAGGTAGATTAGGGCGGCTGAAGTTGGATTCGATCGACTTCGCCAGGGACCAGAATGCTTTGCTACCTGCAGGATGAGAAGCTAATTTGGACCCAACACGGCTTATGTGATCGAATCGTGCCCTTTTTACAGCCTTTTTGCACGCCTTGGCAGCTTTGTTAAAGGCTCTCTTCTTGTTACGAACATCCTTGGTTTTGCGGGTTCGAGCATCGACCCAGGCTGAGTATGCTTCATGTTTCAGCGCTTCAGCGCGTCTACAATCAACACTAAACCAAGGAATTGCTTTGCTGCTCTGCGGCGCATCACAAAATGGAATAAAATACTCCATTGCTTGACGCAGCACATCAGTCACAGCATCCGCGCAAGTAGAAGAATCACAAGAAGAGAAGCAAAGAGACTGCCAAGGGTAGGATGCAAAAAAAGACCGCATCCCATCCCAATCTGCTGACTTGTATCTCCATATCCGCCGGGTGCCTTTCTGGCAGCGGTCGGGCGGGGAATATAGAGATACAGATTTCACCAGACAGTGGTCAGAGCTACCTAACGGTGAAGAAACTGACACTGAGTAGCGGTCTGGATCTGTCGTCATCAGAAGGTCGAGGCAATAGGCTGTATGGTCAGCAACGTCAGGTACCCTTGTTGCCCCATTAACAAGCTGGGTGAGGTTTAAGGTCAGGGCTAACTTATGCGCCTCTTTCCCAGCGTGGTTGGTATCCTGGTATGGGAATAGCCACTCATGATGGTGAGCATTAAAGTCCCCCAGTAAAACAAGTTGGGCAGAAGGGTACCGTTGTTGAGCTATATCTGCCGTCACACTTAGATAGTCCATAAAATCGGTAACCTCCTGGTTACAGGTGTGCGATCGATATACTCCAGCGTAAAGAATTTTCTCTACACCGGTTTCCACCATTATCCATAGTACAGAAAATCTGGAGTCTTCAAGATTACGAAGACGCCGAAAACAGATGTCATCGCGGATAAATACGCACGCCCCGGCACGTGGCTTAAAACAATGCTCCAGGACGTAGCCAGGGTATGTCAAATATGACGCGTCATCCGGACATCTGATCTGCGTCTCCGTTAAAAACAAGAGGTGCGGTTTCGCAGTCTCGAGGTGATAGTGGACTGGGGTGAGATTCGAGTGCAGGCCTCGGATGTTAGAGAGATGCACTTTGAGTGAGAGGACGTGCATCCGAAACCGTTTTCTTCTTTCTTGTTTTCATTTTTTTTTTTCGAGTGTGGTAAGGTACAAGGGTGGCAGTGAAACGAGGCGTCACCTACCGACTCAGACACACACACGCATGATGCTGCATCAAAGGATAGCTAGCTTGGAGACCGCGGGGACGCCCGAGCCCCCCCAAGAATGTCCATCGGGTCCTCTCTTCCGGTCGCCAACCGGCACGATGGCGCATTCCCGGGATTTTTCGCAAGATGGCGGGGCAGCCTTTCGTATGTGGCTAGCATACTACTTGGGCCCCCTACTATCTGCGGTCGGCCAGCGGAGAACCGTGCCTCGGATCCCGCTGCTCTCCAGAGCTAGCCATCGGGATACTACAAACATACTGTGTGTGTAAATTCAGTCGTTTTCAGTGGCGCAACTGTTTCGACCCACCCTTCGAAGTGGCTACAACAGAAATCATGTCGGAACACGGCTAGGCCGTTTGGCGACATGGCTTTATCTGATGGGTGGTGACAAGCCGCGGCCGAAGCCTACCACCAGAATTTTTCGCCCATTTAGCACCACCCAGGGATCACGTGTAGGGTCTCGAGGGTAAACCTACGGACGCGGGCGAGATAATCCCCAAAAACTTTGATTAGCTATATTGTTAAACTGTATTACATACAGTAAAACAATCAAATGTAAAATATAATCTATCTAGAGAAGCGCTCGTAGCGAAGTTTGCTTAGCCATTCTGAATCGATCAGCAACGTCCGCCTCGGTCATGACTTGGATGTGTGACCGCTGGTGACATTACTATTGAGCGCTTCCGTGCTTCGGAGGGCACGTTATGCCGTCGGTCTCGGTTTTTGTTCTTAGGATGGCAGTCGTTATAGTATTTGTTTAGCTACCAACCTCAAGTAGAAAATCTGTCGCCAAGCACCTAACGGTGTGTTCCAGCAGCTGTCCTTGAGAGCCAGTAATTCTAGGTTAGCCTGACCAACATCTTCGACCACATCATTATTTACCATCAGGTGAGATAGTGGTCAAAGGCTAACCTATCAAGCATAAAAAAAACCTAAGGTAAGTATTAATTGTACAAGACAGGTATTTGTTCTACAGATGGCTTCTGGCTGTTAATGACTCCTTATTCTACTTAAGGGCAGTATGTCCTGATATTCCACTTGGTGTGTTTCGTGCATTTCCGTCAGGTACTTATAATGACTGTTAAGTCAATTTTGTAGGAGAAAATCTATAACTTATGGATATCCTCCTATAAAACTGATGTACTATTTTTTTGCAATCGGGTACAAAGCAGTTCCTGTTTAGTATTGGTTAGTCAGCTGCAACTCTTTTACAGTCCTGATGCAGTATTATAGCAATACTACTTTGATAAGCCCTCGCAGTTGCTTCAAATCGCGTGACTTCGTCGAAATTTGTATCCTTGATTATATCGCATTTCATTGTAAAATGAGTGCATTGTAAGGGAACCGATCTGGAAACAGCACAATTTATTTATTTTATTAACTGCAGCAGACTTGGTAGTAAGAAAAAGAAACAAATTTCAGTCGTTGTCACAATTTCATTGCATAAATTATTTAAAGGTATGGATGGATGAGTATAAGAAAATAGGAGTGAAAAACACCTACGACCACATCATCACTTACCATCAAGTGAGATAGTGGTCAAAGGCTAACCTTTCAGAAATAGAAAAAAAAAGAAGGAAATTCATAAGATATGAATATTTATATATACTTTTTTTTTCAGTTATAAAATATATGGAACAAATAGTAATAAGTGTGAAGAGAGTAATAAATAGTTGTAATTTAGATTTTGAAAACAAAAGTTTAAAAAGTTTTATATTTGCAACTGCGGTTCCATGGTGGGAAGCGATGGTCATCACGCTCTGAGTTGTCGTCGTAGCACAGGAAGGTTTCCGCGACACCATGCCCTCAACGATATAGTCCGCAGGGCCTTTGTATCGGCGGATGTCCCGTGTGTGCTCGAGCCGCCGGGCCTTAGCAGGTCTGATGGAAAGAGACCAGATGGGCTGACCCTGGTGCCATGGAAAAAAGGCAGGTGCCTTATATGGGATGCCACTTGCGTCAGCACAGTCGCCTCGAGTCACCTGGCTAGGACCATCCACTCTTCGGCAGCTGCTGCGGAGGATGCTGCCTGTAAAAAGCGGCTGAAGTATGCGGCGTTGGAGCCACAATATTATTTTGTGCCCATTGCCGTGGAGACAATGCTGTTGGCCATAGCTATCCAGCGTGGTAATGCCACCAGTGTAATGGGCACTTTTGCACCAGGTACAGTTAGGGGTGGGTTATTTGATTGACCATTACTCTTCCAGTAATTAAATTTAATATTATTTTTGAAAACCCGATAGTTTAGAAGGTTTGCAATTGGGGGTAACTATTTTTCCGAAGGGAAAATATATAAATTTTGCCGTCTGCTTGTTTGCCACTCCATTACATAAAAAAATCATCATTTGAGTTCAAAGTCAACGTTTATGCTTTCACGAAGATTTTTTTTTTTTATGCTTGATAGGTTAGCCTTTGACAACTATCTCACCTGATGGTAAGTGATGATGTGGTCGAAGATGTTGTTCAGGCTAACCTAGAATTACTGGCTCTCAAGGACAGCTGCCGGAACACACCGTTAGGTGCTTGGTGACAGATTTTCAACTTGAGGGTGGTTGCTAGCCAGGCGGCAAACGCAAAGTGCCCTACCACCATGCTGTAACGACTGCCATCTTAAGCCAACTACGCGATGACGTACCTTTGACTATTTAATTCGCTTTTGACCACATCTCTATGATGAGTCTCTGTGATCGCTCGAAGATATTTAAATAGTTCAAATCTACTTTGCCCCCTGCCTGACTCCATTATATATGTAATATGGTACCTAGCTAGCTTGATAAGCATTAATACTGTTGTACAACTGCGTGGTGCGGCTAAAGCCCGTAATTGGGTATTAAGTATACAAACGCCGATTCACAATAAGAAAGATGCTTTACCTAGAAATATATTATGTAAAACGAAATCAAAAATAGCTGATACTGGACTTAAATATAAAATAATCCTTGGCGTAGGATGAATATGAAAATAAAAATAATCCAACCATCGGAGCTTAATGAGTAGGTAACGTTTTTGTAGAAAATACAACACGTTTCGACGCGTGGGCTGACGATAATAATTTATTCTTACAATTTTCTACCGTGGGAGTATTAAAAATCCATTTGCCAAACGAAAATATCACAATAAAACATACTTATATGCGAAGCTATACACAATTAAGAACGCCTGCCTTTTAAATCTTTAGCAACTGAAAGTCCTTTGTCACTCGTTTGGTATTAGTTGCTTTTCCAGTAGTTCGGCTTGTTTAAAATATCCGTACCACATCATCAGATATCAACAGCAAGCAAATCAGTAAAAAAAAATCTAATATAAAATGTCTATTTTTAAAAAAATCTAATATCAAACTTAAACTGCGATCCCCAAGATGCCATGCGGGAGGATTATGGTAAACCCCCCTAAGTGGGGAAGGCTGGGTTCAGCAGTGGACAATCCGGCTGATATAGTTCAGTACTATATCAGCTGGATTATTCGTTGTTGTTTTCAGCCTTCCGCGGTATTTTAGTATCGCCCTTAGTCGCCTCTTACGACACCCACGAGGAAACATGGGGGGAAATTTTCTAGTCCGCATCCCCGAGGCTACATCTCTTACTTTGAAGTGAGATCATGGTCGACAAATAAACTACCATTCATAAAAAAATAGCAATCATTTTGTACCGCATGTTGACCATATGTTTAATTCTGGTATCATTGAAAGCAGACGGCTAAACAGTTCAAAAGCAAATTATATACTTATAAAAAATACTGTAAGCATTGAAAATAGGTCTTAAATTATACACACTCTAATGGTATTTGCCTTGTCACGTGTCCATCGCATAGCACCCTTCACTAGAACGCAAACAAACATATGAGTAGCTATGTATAGTATGTTGTTTTTACTATAAATACGCATTACTGCCAGTCTAAAAATATTTCACGACATCGAAACTGTTATTGCCACACGGGCTTTGTGCTAAAATTATTTTGGAACAGCGTAACTTAACAGTATAGAATAACCTCACATATATTTACGCTACATGTGTTTTATCCGTGACTTGTCAATATCTTTGAACCCCTCATTAGAGATCACTATTAGTGGTAAACCTACCCAATGTAACACCTTATTAAAAAGATTTGTACCAACATATCCTTGTAAAGTACCAAAATATGTTTTATCTATATACGGTCTGGCATTTTAGTGATGTAACAATCCTTTTGAGCCAACGTGAGGGAATGAAGACGTAGTGGAGTCTAGATTTGCCAAAATCTACAAGCAGTAATAGCATAAAATTAATTCTAAAACTTGTTTAACGATGACGCTCTCCCATATTCAATAGAAGATGTATTAGTATAGTTATTCATCAATGTTTTCAACTTCGTTCGTTTTTAATACATTAAAACGAAACAACTGAATTCATATATCACAGATTGAATGTAGAGTTAATTAATTTGCAGCAACTTAATATAAAGTATTATACCTCGGATAGTTAACGCATCGATTGGACCTATGGTTGTTAGAGAATAGGCCCCTACTAAACGGTGCCAAGAACTTACCTAGCAAAATTGTGGACGTGAAGAAACTCGTCTAACTCCTTCCTTTTTTCGACGTATACGATTCATGTTTTATTGCTTAGGGTGCGTCTATCTTAGTTATATAAATGTATTTGTACAAGCGTACACAAGAATTCGTGTTCCAAGCAATTTTATTGTAATGTTTTAAATTATTGCATTGTCGTTGTTCTCATAGAGGAATATCAAACAAGGAATGATAAAGATAAGGATATCTTTGTAAACCTACTAAGTCAGCGATAAACTAGGAACTGGAAATATCGTAAGACTAACACTTTTTTACTGATAGCATAGGTAGTCTTAGGGAGGTACAACTGTCATCCAAAGACAACAACCAAGACCGAATGCGTAACTTACCCTTTGAAGCACGGAAGTGCTCAGTAGTAAATACTCCAGCGGTCAACCATCTGTTTCATGGCCGCAGCATATGTTATTTAACCTGCATGATTGGTAAAGAAATGCTGGACAAGCCCCGCGACGAAGCTTGAATTATCAATGATATGAAACTATGCTTGCACTATTTTTGACAAGTCAGCACATCTGTCACACAAGATAATACATTTCAAAGTCGACGTCAAAACAGACGCCCACTGTAGCACTACTCTTACCTTACCATTAAATCTGACCGTCTCCGTCGCGTCGGTCGTTCGGAGTCGAGATCACGCCCATCCAAATACTTATCAGATATATATGACCGACAGTTATTTTGATGTTACGAGTACACGCTGATTGAAGTTTGTATATGGGTGGTGGAGAGTTGATTATAAGTTCAAAGAAACAGTGATCGTTTCCAGTCAATATATTTTTAAATATTTATTCAACATGTCCTTACTTTGGACATAGACAAGCGGGGTACAGTTGTTGAGTAGCCTTATTAAACAAAAGAAAAAAAACTTTTTAGTACCCTGATATTTTATCACAATGTCCACGGTATATTTGTATATACTTATCAACTTTATTGTATTTATCATAGAGTTACGTAAAAGTATTTAGATTATGTATATAAAGAAGATCACTCTTTACTATAGCGTAAAATGGAACAAGAAGTAAAATTTAGAAAACATTGTCACAACGGACGGTTGTATCACTAAAAGCGATCTCTTCCAGATAAATTAGTAGGTGCAATTTCAAACAATTGCACTCTCGACTCTTGGACGTACTTAAAGTTAAAGTAAATTAAAGCAACGTTATTATCTTCCGACTTATCATACTCATGGGGGTCAATATAATTCTAAAACAACAGAAAGGACAACACAAGAATATAAAACATGTTTTGCTGACAACACACAAAACAACACCATAGGATATAGAGCATTTCTGATATTTTTAAGCCCGGAACTGTACCGCTTAATATCGGCTTTAAACTACTTTAATATAAATTCTAATTAGTCTAATGAATGCTTAACACGTGTCCAGTTTTACATTTACTCCAACCTCCAACAGACTAGTCAGTCATGAAGTAGCTAGCAAACGCAGTGGGATAGTTTTTTAGGTACGTTGGTTATAAATTCAGTGAATAATTATCAAAAACAAATCATTGCATGTCACATACCTACGACAGTGGTACATATATTATGATCCCTTGAGTTTCATCGGAACTCACGGTTGCATCGACATTTCAACATTTCGTCCAATCTGCATTTATTATGTTTTATGTGGATTCAAAAATGATGCTGCAAAGTTTACCTTCGTGACTTTCACGTCGCATTTTCAGTGTACAGTTTGTCGCATCGTTTGGAACCACACCTTAAGATCAATTGTCACGGTGTTGCTGTCACGTCGCTGCGCTCACGCACGCACTCCGTTTCTATTTATTGCGTTTCACCAAACCAACGCGTTAAATGTACTCTGCTATTATTAGGATAACCTTATTTTAGAGGCTGGATTGCGTCCTGGAGCGCCGCAACTCAGCTGTTTTGCGTGAAATTATAGACACAATGTTAAAGCAAAATATACTGATCTAAAACATTTAATTTTATCTGTGCTTGTTAATGAAAATTGTTTGATTCATTCACCATATTCGTCAAAAATAAATTAAAGTAAAAATATATAAAATAAAATATTTAAGACAAATATTTAAATGAATTCAGAGATATAGAGTAATGATTTAACTTTGATATGATGATTTTACTATTTATACTATTCCTCAATATATGAAAGAAAAACAGCATCAGCACAAGTATACATATTCACACTCACTTTCTGTACATGGTCGTAAATAGCGTTTCGTACATCCATTCTGCATATCTAAACTATTTTAGCATAAGTTCCTCAACGTCAATATATCCTTATTTACTGTACAATTCTATCTTGTCATATTGTTATTAAATCTGTCTTCCAAAGCTACAACACTGAAAATGCAACTATATGCATAAATATCACAAAGGCACGTTAAATAATCCCCCCTTCCCCTTCTTCCTTCTATATATAGAACTTGTAAACGTCTCAAGACTAAAAATAAATATGCAGTTGTTTCCAGAATATTTTCAGAATTAAAAAAAACAATTAAATTTGCTAATTAATTACACTATGTATATCGGTTTTATGCATGTATGTCGGTTCTTTGATCAAGTCTTTATAATGTTAAATGTTGAAATATCAAGAAACTATAATATATTAGATATAGTAATATGCTCTCGTAATCCATAACAATAAAATATATGAATTGCAATGGATGATAGTGCCCACATTAGCATTCTGTTTACAGCTGCGAAGATGGTGTTGAAGGCCAATTTATATTTGCTTACAATATGGATAAATATCTACCAAGTCTTGTTAAAACATGATAACATTTAATGCCGGTTCACTATATCATTATTGCCTTGAAAGTAATTTTTTGTTCATAGTGAATTTAACGTGTTGTTAAGTGACCAAATACGCAAAAAATTAAAACAATCACAAATCCACAAATTGAGCCATGTACGTAATATAATAATACCTATCTATACAATTAATCTGTTTTACTAGTTTCCACTCGCGGTGCATGCAGGATATAACTATGGTGCTCTCCCTCGAGAACTACTCAGTAGGACGAACTTTCCTCCATTTGTACCAGATAGATATCTCAAGCAACAGTCCATCTTGGTGGTACCGCCGCTATATTAGTTATTGTGCCTCGAAACAGTAGTGTGCTCTCATTACTCTGTTAAGGCGTGAAGATGAAATTTGAACGAGAGAGACCTAAGAACGAAGAGTGACGAGTGCAGTGCAGTGTCATACAATGAGGACGGTGACACTGTGACTGTAATAAACAAAGTCAGGTAAACTTGAGACTTGTCCGTTTCGTCACTTCATAATATCTGCTGGTAAATAAGAATGTGTTATCTTTCGATCGTCGAATGTTTACACTGCTGGCGAGAACTAACTCTCCACTAGTTTATTATAGCGATAAGAGCTATACTCGCTCAGCGATGCTCGCTTGGTGATCAAAACATTCGCTGAAACGCTCTCGCTTACTCGCCAAGATTCGCTTGGTTATATACCAATACGTATACTTGTGCGCTGTCCCCAGTGAGGCGAGTAATCTCCCGTCGCCCTCGCTCACTCGCTTATAGCCCAGGTACAAAACTACTACTAGCTGATCGCCGCTGAGGGAACAAATCTCTTAGTCAAAAAATCAAGATTGCTGTTTAATGATCCTTACACAATCTCAACGTATTATTCGTGAGGAAGGTTCAATTAGTTATTCTATTTATTAGTTACCTTCAGAGTTAACGTCTTTTCAATATATTGGACGCAGTTTTCCCTTACGTGCATTGTTATATATCTTCTCTTCTAAATGAAACCGTCATATAAACAACTCATCTTCGTTCTATTGAATTTTTCAAAGCAAGCTTGCAGAGTGCGTTGTTGCTTCGTTTATCTCATCTACTATACATCCATTTTATCTGCTGTGAACCCTCCTGTCACCAGCATTAATTAATGAAATGTCATCTCCAGTTGAATTGATATAATATAATCTCTATAAAGACGTTTATCGTCTTGATATAAATAACATTGGAAACATCAGTTAAATTATGTCATGGGTCAATATTGAATGCGATTTTTAATTATGTTACTGATAAAGTTTGCTTGTTGATCTTTTGAAGGATTACTCAATATTTTCTAACACTACTTAGCCCCTTGGAATGATAAATTTTGCCTGTAAAGTTTGCTGGAGTTTTTCATTTGCATACGTTTCGCCTTTAAATTTTCAGTTACGTAATATGTTGCTCTTAGTCGTGAAAAACGGAAACGATAATTCAAACATGAATATTGAGATTTTTAAATAATTTGTTGTAGAGACATATCGTTAGTGGACTGCTAAAATGTAAAGTATTTTGTTTTTTATTTTAATATACGTCCCATTTTTTTTGCTGTCATTTCACGTACAGATAAACGTTACAAAAGAGAAAGTTGAATTAATATCACAGAGAGTAAGTACCTCATTTGTTCTGACAATTTATTCTTAACTACCAATGCCATTAAAAAATTTAAATGAGTTTTAAGTTTGGGTCGGATGTTAGCTTTATTAATTTTCTCACGTCGGCAAATCTTTTACATCTTAATGCTTGAGGCCCTAACACAATAAAGGTAGTCTCCCGTTACGCTCTTACGCTCCAATCAACTTGACCGAGAGCATTATCTCGGAGACTATAGCGCTTTTGAAACAGATAGCAGCCAATTTACAGTCGTCCAGTAACTTGAAACTGAGCATTGGTTTTAAAAGGTGTTATAAGTCTGCATACATTTCAGGATAATACGAGGTAAACCTTTGATGTATAATTGATATATTATATATATTGATATATAATATATATAATTTAATGCCCATTCCTTATCTCTGTGGAAAGTATCAAATTGATTATAATAAAATAAGTTGCTATCCTCGGCCTTCTTCCTCTGAGATTTGGTTGTGGTAAAAGTTATCCCTAGTTTTACTCAACAAACTATAATATTAAACGGTTCAAAGGCTTAAATAAAATCGTCTTGGAGGCTTAATTATAATTAGAAGTCGATAATGTAATTTTCTACAAACTAATTTATCATTATTTACTGGTTTAGTACTGATTGTTCTTACTAGTCACACTCTGAACGTTTTTTTACTGCATTGTTCATTCATAGAATATGTCAACCAATATACTCGTCATGACAAAAATATTTCAACTTTTCTACTTTCAAGTTTCACCAATAATGAAATTCATTTAGCATTTTTTTATATCACCTTCATCAGATATTTATTGACTCACATGTAGTGGATTCAAGTACTGGACCAATGCAAGCAAGGCCATTCTGAAACTGTTAGATCCAGAAGCGTGCCAGTGTGCGCATTTCGCTCCATCAAGTGCCGATGGGAGCTCACCCAGCGGATTTCAACAGCCTCTTGGCACAGAAATGTAGACAATGCAATGTTATATCGGTTCTGTAGGATCGGGGATCAAGTGCAATCAGCGTTTGTCTGTGTCTGCAAACAGTTTAAATTGAATCCGGCTTGACAATGTTTGTTTCTAACGCCTCCTGTGATATCGGACATATAAATTGAATAGATTTACGTACTTAGTTTAGTTTCAATCTTCGTTTTCATGCAATTTGTGTACATGGAGTATCTTAAACCTAAAAAGCAGGGTTAAAAATCCTATGTTTTATGCCAGGACTTAAAAGACTTAAATGTCCATTCATCTGTTACAAAAGTTTGTCTGAATTGATGCAACTCATGCAACAATTCAGACAAACTTTCAGACTATTAATTTCCATAAGCATTATATTATACTATTATGACGTGATCTTGCATTTTGGTATCAGTTGATGATATGTTTCCGTAATTATGAAAAATACAATACCTATTTGACTTACACGCACTCGTATATGTATAACTAGCTTTCCGGCCGCTGTTCCGGCAGCGCGTTTATCGGTTATTGCGCCAAACCATTAACTTGCGCAGTTGCATAAAAACTATCCTATGTCCTTCTTCGGTTCTCAAACTATTTCCATAACAAATTTCATCCAAATTGGTCCAGTAGTTTTAAAGTTTATTTGTTGCATACACAAATACAAATCTTTCCTCCTTATAATATTAGTACAAATGTAGATTGACGTCTAAGAAACAAACTATTACAGCGTTTTGAACAAGACAGCTTACATACACAACAAATGTCATTACTGTAACACTCGGATCGTCCACTGCTGAACACAGCCTCTCCTATTAAGGGGGTATTTGACATAACCCACGCTTGGCAGGTGTCTTGGGGATCGCAGTTGGCAGTTCTTTAGAAGGCGCTGCTGCCCACCTTCCAGTATTTTTCCCTTTGTTGCCTCTTACAACACCCACGAGAAGACATTTGAAGGTGCAATTCCAACCCGACACCCCACGGAGCCAATTTTATTACGTACTGACAATATCAGCATCACCTCCTTACTCTGGACGTTCTGCACTTAGGATATGCGTCAACTGTACAAGAAAAAACAGCACTCAATCATTTTCAAATGTTATGATGTTTTTGTTTAAAATTCGTTTCGTGTATACTGTCTTATGGCAATCTAGAAAGATTCCACGTCAATAGTGACTCACAGGACTCAAAGGTGTGGTAGCAGATCGGCAATAATAACATTTATATCGCAATATTATTGCTCATCGCCTCAACACCGGAACCGTTAACATGTGACGATGGAATACCGGAGACGTGTTCTCTGCCGTCACCTCCTTATGAATAGTCGATTTCAATAACAATTGGAATAACGCACACATTCACATTTTTCGTCGTTTATTTAAGGTTTTTGGTCGCGGCGCGTGATTTTATGAACTGCCTACTTCTGCGTTATACACTACCTAGGTAGATAGATTGTTTTTAATTTAGTTTCTTACGACAAAAAAAAATCACACTTTTTAGTGACTCTCGCTACTTACGAGATCGATTATCATTCATTGTCAACGACTTTATCATCAAGATAGGAAAATATTTTTCAGTTATTTTAGTGTAACTCAAAAACGAATTGACCGTTTTTGTTTAAACTAAAATGGTACTAAACGTCAAACATCACCTTCAAACAAAAAAGAATTTTCATAATTTAAGAAGAGTTCTCAAAACTAAAATGGTGGTGCATTTGTTCAATCCCATTGATATCAAAATATGTTCTATTTATCAATTCATTAATTCACAAATCGCAAGTACTCGATGTGGATCATATGGGTCACTATGAAACTTTTTCGTATCAAACCTAAAAACTTACATAAATCTTGGACTACTAGGCGTACATAGTATTTTTTTTATTGCAGAAAGTAAATTCCTCGTTGGAAGGCAAATTACATAGCTAAATCTGAACAGTTCAAATATCACCATAACCGCTTGATAAAAATATGATTGCAATCTGCAACAGCAAACTCAGTTGCATTTAAAGTTACCCTCATTATTTGCTCATCTTATTTGTAGGATTTTCCAATTATATTCCAGGGCAGCACCATCTAAGTTACTCGTATTACTGAAGTCATTTCACAGGCAATCTTAGAAATAACTAGATGCAACTTTCCATTACTTTTACTCGCGAAGTCCTTCGTAAGCTTTGTGTAATCATAGCACGTCCTTCACTTTCTTCAAAGGGTGGAAATACATCGGAAAATGTTGAAGGTATTATCTGAAGGTAGCTCATCTAGTTGCCAGTAGATAATAGTATTAGATGAAGAGAAGGACGCTCCTGACAACGGCCAATGCTAGTGGAATAAAACACGTATTGTACAAACGTCTCGGTCCATACACGATAGGTTTTTAAATTCAGGTTCCAATGGTACATACACATCACTCTGATGTCTATCTGTCCGTCTGTATCTCTACCTCGTAAATGAAATTAAAACTTTTTTATAAATTTTTACAGAACTCATTGGATTCGTATTACACTAATATTATGAAGGGGAAAGTTTGTGTGACGTTATTTACTTCCTCACACTTATATGGCTGGACCAATTTTGGTGAAATTTGATATGGAAGTAGATGAGGCGCTAGATTAACACATAGGATAGTTTTAATAAGCATCATCATTCATGACCAACGGTAAAACCGCGAAACGTAACTAATATTTTTATGTTTCATCTATAGGACATTGAGAGAGGTAAATAATTTAATATTATTGAGCACAAATTCCTGAAATATTCTGGTGTTCGTTATTGTATCATATTTTACATGGCGGGTGGATATTTTGCGAATGCTTGCCTGGCTAGTTACTGCCCTTAAGTAGAAAATCTGCTTAACACCTAACGGTGTGTTTCGGTAGTTGTCTTTGAAAGCCAGTAATTCTAGTTCAGCCAGTAAACATCTTTGACCGCATCATAGCTACCAACTTATAATAAGAAGCCACATAAAGCCATATTCATATTTATTGCCTGATACTTACTCACAGTCAGTGAAAATTACGTTGAGTAAGTGTTAAGTTGTTGAATTAGTCGCCAACGTCAGTCGATCACGCCTGTCCACTTGAACAACCACTAGCCCAGCTGGATTTATTCGCTTTCATGAGAACTGCCTTGTGACTTGGAATAAATTAAACGAATTGCTCTTAAGTGAAAATGGCATAATTTTTCACAATCCTCTTATAACCTAATTGGGTTCAATGTTTTGGTCGTCTGTGATTTTGTGAGTTTTTTTTTTTAAATAAAAAATGGTACATAATGTATCCACATATTAGATTCACGGCTATTTTAGTTTTTAAGAGGAAATCTATAATATGCAACTTTAACTTTAACAGCGCTTCATCTATTTATATTTCAAAATATTAAATAGTAGATTGTACAATGAATCCATGAAATAAGTCAATTTCGCTAACCTTGGCTTGGGCTGATATAAGTCTAGGATAAAATGAGTTTTATACTCGGATTTTCACTTCAATTGCGTGTAAAAGTGTAATTGTTTTGAAAAAATATCCTGGGTCTTATAATACCCATAGATTAGGGCAGGGCAAACTTCTTACATGAAATTTATTAAAAACTCCTTGAAAAATTTTAAATGTTATAATATTTTTTATGCACTTGCGCTTAAAAAGCAGACAGATGCACTAGAGCTTCAAAAACCGTTTTAGTTTACCGGGCAGAAACAAGAACTTTACGAGTAGTGAAAAATATATTTGTCTTCCTCCTTGAGCTCTAGAAGATGATACCCCACATGCTAGGGTGCCATATTAACAGCCCCCTTAAAAAATAATTTAATTAAACTTCTAGTCATTTATGATTCATCAATCAAGGTCAATGTTTTACACTATATTTTTTTTTTGTGACTCATTCTTTTGACGAATTTGGGACACATGACATACGGTTGGACGTACGGACATACGGTGTAGTACCGTTAATGCGATGGGTGCGTCTGGGTGCCCTGAAAACTTACGTAAATTGGATAATGTAGAGAAGGATGATAATGACTTTTGACTAAGTCTTTGTATCCAAAGTGCGAAGGAGAAGAACAATGTTTGTTTTATTTTCCTAGCCTTGCTGAATGGACTTATCCTATTGGTCATGTTAATTCTCGCACACTGCTCATCTTGCCCGCTCATCTCGCAGCCAATCTTACTTACACGATATTATGACAATAATAGTTTCTTATCATTATCAGCTTGTTGTTTATGCGTCAGACGTAGTATTTTTTTTTGTTTTTATTTTTATAGCTTATAGCGTTTAATTACTATCTAAGTGACGGTGCGGTCGAAGATATTGTTCAGGCTAACTTAGAATAACTGGCTCTTAAGGACTGCAACCGGAACACACATGCATAAAATGCCTACCATCATGCTATAATGACTGCCATCCTAAGACAACAACCGGGACCGACGGCTTAACGTGCCCTCCGAAGCACGGAAGCGCTCAGTAGTGATGTCACTAGCGGTCACCCATTCAACTCCTGACCGGACCTGGACGTTGCTAAGCTGATCGGATAAGAACAACTTCAAAATAGTTAGAGGTATTTGACATGTACGACGGTAAATACTGTCTTGTTGGCCAAGTGAGTGATAGGTATAGTTGCCACTTAGGAATCTCGACAACTTGGACAATGTCCCAGGTTGGACAGTCATTATGTTTTTCTGATACTTTGGTCACAACTACGATATGTTTATTATAGTTACAAATAGGCACCAAACACAGACGAGTAACTATAGTATCCCTTAAGGGCGTTACCGTCATGAAGACGACCGACCATAAATTAAACCCAAAACCTTTACAATTCCTGCACATTGTGCATGAAGCAGTGATGGCTTAGTGGCATTGGCTATGGACTGCCGCGCAGCAGGTCCATGGTTTGAATCCCGCCGCGGGCTTGAGCTTCATCGCATGGTGGAAGGGCATTTTGCGAATGCCCGCCTGGCTATCGACCACCCTCAAGTAGAAAATCTGTCGTCAAGCACCTAACGGGGTGTTCCGGCAGCAGTCCTAGAGAGCCAGTGAAACTAAAGTCACATGAGACTTAACAACTATGTCTCAAGGTGACGAGCGCAGTGCAATTCGTGACTTGTGACGAAATGCATATGTTATAGGCCGAGGTTGGTCCGCTTAACATCAGGTGGGCCTCGAGCTTGTAACGTCATAATAACATAAAAAAAATATCTTGTTAGTGGGCAGAGTACATATTGCACCAACTTCATGGCAGTGGTGGTGATAGATATACGTCATGCTTTAAATGCCATGTCTTTTGTTAACAGGTCCCTCCCAAAACTATGCAGCCAAGAGGAGGAGTCAGGCAGACCACCGCAAGGAGGAGTGCTGACCTTTGAACCCATTCACCACGACCACGACTTCTGTGAACGAGTTGTAATCAACGTGAGTACCTACATCTATATTTTTACCGTACTGTATTAGCCATATAGTCCATTGCTGAACACAGGGCTTGGCACAATAAAACGCTTGGCAGGCGGCTTGGGGATCGCCGTGTGAGATATCAGTTCCTCAGAAAGTGCTGCTACCCACCTTCGTTACCCTTACTCGCCTCTTACAACACCCACGGGTAGTAATTGGAGGGTGACATTCCAGCCCTGCATCCCCATGGGCAATTCTATATATCAACATGTAATAAGAAGATTTAAACACGATATCAGTATTTCAATATCGTCTTATTTTGGTATTCGTGAAGGTGAAGAAATTTTATACCTCAATGCCAGTGATGTGCCGCGCTGGTCGCTGTGCGGCAAGACATTGAAGGACGCGGGTTCGATTCTCGTCCAGAAAAAATAAAGTGTTCTTCTAAAATTTATTAAAATGTAACTTCAAATACGTTCGAATGTACCCGGAGAAAGTTCCGCTTTACATTACGCGTGTACTGTCTAGTTGCTAAAAAAGAAATAGCTGAGGGCCACTACATCTGTGAATGTTAAAATGATGCTGCGCATATGGCACTAAAGTTGGCCAGCCAACTAGATGATATCCACGTATGACTTGAATCAGGTGCGGTTGCCCATAAAACTAAAGTCGCCTACATAAAGAAACCTATAATACATTATGTGCTTGGCAAAGGGAAAAATAAAAAGGAAAGAATAAATTATCAATTTCACATTAAAGAGAAATGATGTAAGTACGTTTTTCTCAAAAAAAAGTTTAAAGCGAGAAAACCTAAACGTTGATTGTTTGTAAAAGCAATTTGATTGGGATGAAAATAAAGTACCGCATTATGTTAGCCATTTTCACTAAAATAAAAATACCTAGCTGTATTATTTTATCTATAGCTTAGATCGCGCTGACACCTGACTTGATGCGCTCGTACTGAGATTAGGCACCAGCATTGTCATAATCGTATTCGATTATGACAATGCTGGTGCTTGGACTTAAGGAACAAAGGGTCAGCACAAGCTTTCAAAGGTCAGCTCAAGGTCTCATTGCTATCTCATTTCTCACTCTTAAATTGATTTAACACTCTGGATAACTTGTTAGATAAACCATTTAACCTTTCCGTAAGAAAACTGTTTATTTACAAATGTTTAAACAGATACCACCGTGAAACAGTCCCATATTTACCTGTTATTAAAAAAGAGTTGATAGATGTCCCGTCCCCAGTTATCATTGTCTTGCAGCATGGAGGCACTATAACCACTTGGCTCCTCTCTTTTACAACAAAATACATGCAATAACGAAAATAAAAACCCTTACTACGTTTAAACTAAAACATACAATATATGATTGGCTTAAAGATTTCGACTACGACGCAGTAGAAAAACTATTAGAGATCGTTAAATAGTATAAAACAGATATTTAAATATTTATCATAACCCATACACTTATCCCATCAAACAAACCGAAATACACGCATAAACACACCCTCGTTTTCCCACATACATAAACACACACAAGTATAGATTACACAAACTATTAATACAGTTTCCCGTAAAGTAAATAGTAAAATTAATTTACTTTATGTATTATTTGCATAAATATCTATCAATACTTATTTATATACTACCGTAAAATTTATATTGTAATCATTAATCATAGTCACTAATATTTTTATAACAGAACTATTTCATTACTGAAGATTTTATAGTCACAGTTATATCAGTATATGTTAAATTGTTATTAATGTTGTTATCCCAGATTGTTTGATCTTAGGTTAGTACTTTGTCCTCTATAACAAATGTATTGTAGGTATCTACTGTAGTTTAGTTATGTTAGTTTTATTGTTAAACTTTGATATTAATCTATGGGACAGACTGCCTTTTGCAACACAGTTTCTACTAAAGCAAAAGGCAGAGTTTCAACAACTTCTGCGCAATGTAAGTTTTTCAATAAAGATATTATTATTATTATTTAAAGGATAATAATTCGCCACAATCACATAACACACCACACTCACACAACACACCTCACTCCCCCTCACATATTACATTCACACACATAACACACCACACTCACATAACACACCTCACTCCTCCTCACATATATTCACATTCACACACATACAAAACAACCAAAACTGTATTTAGAAAAAAAAAATGTATATGTAATGGCATAATTTTTGTAGATAGATGTAGAATAGACACACATTGGGGAAGGATCTGGTCTTCGAAACACAGTGTAAAACTTCATCGAAGACCAGAGGCTTCATAAGTAACATTGTTCACGATTATGTCAATAAATGATTTTTATGTTTATGTTATGTTATTTAACATTATGAATTTACTAAGTTTCTTTAGTTTTACATACATTTGATCCTTGACACATTTGGTACCCGGTTCTCGGCTTAAGAGTCTAAGGCTGTTCTGTGTATGCCGTAGGAATGATCGTAAAAGTTTGCTAAGGGAATGTGTCGAATGAGCAATATGCCACTTCTCATGTTGGTACCACCTAAAATAAGGCTCTTAACTATCCTATTAACATCTGCTAGCAAAAATCCCATGGATGGATGTCGTCAGGACGCCAGCCTCAATTACGAAGTGAAAACCAATCCTAATATTTGCATGTCAATGTTTTTATATGTATATAAAAGGTATTTTAGTGATATATTGTATCATGATATATTCAGAACTTGTGAAAGAATAGGTTCTGAAACAAATTCTAATTTATTGTACATACGCGTATGTAACTCATTAAATCAACTAACGGTTAATTTAATGATGACGATATTAAAACAATAATAACTTATGATGTGGTTATTTGCTACCTACGAGACGCGGTAAGGTCAGCTGTAGGTATAATAATAAATGTGTATTAGCTATCGTTCGGGTTAATTTCACTTCCGATATGTTTATAGCCAAAACTCTACAACAAACCTACTTTACACCAAACTACATTAACTCTACATCGATTTCATATTTATATTTTATATTAACAATTATATCAAAGGCACATTGACAACGTAGATTATGCATTTATTAAACAAAATACTACGAACTATATACAACACTACAGCTGCTACAATAAAAGAATTTAGACAACTTATAAGTCATAGCAGACTCACATGCAGTCCAAATGCTCCAGCCCACTACTATGTAGTTGGCAGCGTGCATAGCATGCTGGCAAATACACTCGAGAGCAATGAATCCGGGTCACTTAAAGAATGTTAAAAATCTCGGAAACTAAAAATGATAGGTTAATGCAATAAATTGTATTTAATAGACAATGTAATACTCGATACACTCTGTGTCTTCCATCGTGCTTGTAGAGCATACATTTTGATTTGTCGGAGAACATAACTTTTGACCAATCTTCAATACTCCAATTTACGTGGCTCTGGGCATATCTTAGTCTCGAAATACGATGCCCACGCTCCAGTTTAGGGCCGTTTGCAGGTCTAAGGGGTTTTAAGTTAGATTCAGCAAGCCGACGTCTTACTGTCCATACACTTGGGTTACTTCCTCCGAGGCGTCGAAACTGATTGGTGAGTTCAGTTCCTGTGAGAAAGCGATTTCGAAGCATGGTGTTCACCAAGTATCGGTCTTCTCGTGCTGTGGTACACCTGGTTCTGCCCGTTCCTGGTCTGCGTAGGTTAGAACCAGTTTCTTCGTAACGTCGGAGAACTCTTTGTACTGTTGACAGCGACACACCGACAGTCCTGGCTGTATCGCGCTGACTCCGGCCGGTTTCCAGCATTGTAAGTATTCTGGTGCATTCTTCAGGCGTAAGCGACATAATTTCAGCTTGAATAATGAATATAGAGCACTATCAACATGGTTTATGTACCCACATAAATGACAGATTACAAACAAAAGCAAAACCAAATGCTGTAATTTCGTAGTTCCATCTTCGAAAGTGGCCCTTTTTCAAATTTGATTTTTTTATGATATAACTTTACAATAACTAAGAAGTTTTAATACCTTCATTTAAGGAGTATTACATTGTCTATTAAATACAATTTATTGCATTAGCCTAGCATTTTTAGTTTCCGAGATTTTTAGGATTCTTTAAGTGACCCGGATTCATTGCTCTCGAGTGTATTTTAAGAAAAACAGTAAAAATGTGTACAACGACAATTCCTCCTAATTTTCCTGTTAAGCCATAGCACACAATCGCTGTTAAGCCACACACAATCTAGCGTCTTTTCGATATGTAATTCCTTTAACTACCAAAAATATTTAAGTTTACGTGAAGCCTACTAATTGAATCTGTTGATTAAGAATCAATTTTAATTATTAGATTATGTACAGAATACTCTCCGAAGCTCACGCATTACGTGATATTAAACACAAAAATGACGGGCTAAAAATAATTACATAAATGTTTTTAATTTCCGCTTTAGATATCTAAAGACGAATGAAGAGAAAAAAATCATTTTTTTTTATTGTATGAAAATGAATTGTCACGGCTTATTCGTTACTAATGATAAGACTAAATACCTGTGGCGAAGTTAATTATCATCTATTTTTAGCGGAAAGAAATCTCGCGGCACGTCACGGCTGCCCTTGCTCGCAAGTCCAAAGCTAATTCCGGCATTATATAAATAGTCGCACATTAGAAACAATAATTAACATTAGTGTTCCGCTCAGCCAGCCCCATCAAACTCAAGTGTTTAAAGCTCACGCTTACTAACGGCCATTCCGTTTAACGACCGCGCCAGAGAACAACGCGCTAGTGGAGGAGGTAATGTTTGTTGACCCCGATGCGTCGTTACACTCGATCGTGATATAACGATATTTTTAATTAAAAAAATTAATGAAACTAAAATATTTAAGTATCTATATCTTAACAAACAACACATTAACAATTAGCTCAAAAATACTGAGATACATATTAAAAACTTTACAGAATAAAAAAATTGTAACAAAAAATGGAACCGACTTCAACACCCAAAAGTGTGAAATAACTTGTCGAAGTCGGTACCATGCGCACAATATTGTGATAATAGGTACTTTTGATCCATCATGGTACCGACTTCAACAAGTTATTTCACAGTTTTGGGTGTTTAAGTCGGTTCCTTTTTGTGTTAAAAAAATGTTTTCAATCTTTTTAGTGTAACTCAAAAACGGCTTGACCAATTTTGATGAAATTTAAAATAGGACCAAACGACAAGCATCAGCTTTCAAACAAAAAAGGATTTTTAAAATCGGTTCACCCAGTCAAGAGATCTGAGGTAACAAACATAAAAAAATAAAATAAAAAAAAAAAGACGAATCGAGAACTCCCTCCTTTTTTGGAAGTCGGTTAAAAACTTGTGCAACCACGTGTTTTAACGAACAAGGTTACACCTGTACTACGCTGTTGTGTTACTTCCAAAGCAATCCAATAGGAACTTCACTTACCTGTTATGACGACATCAAACCAGTAAAATCATCACAAATTATCAAATACTACAAAAGCGTTTCGAAACTATGATGGCGATACAGAGCGGTAATAGCTATTGACTGCTATGCCGTAGTTCCATAGTTCGTTCCCCAACCTTGAATGAATAGCTTCACTGCATAGCTTGCCTTATTAGCAACCACCCTCATGAAGAAATTCTGTCGGCAAAAGGGAGTTATTTAGAAATAACAGGCACACGAGACTTAACAACTGTCTCAGAGCGAGGGGCGCTGTGCAGTTTGCCAATAGTGACGAACTGCGTCTGTTATAGTCAGAGGTACTGCTTAATACCATGGTTAGGAAAGGGTTGATTTGGCATTCAAAACAATGGTAAAGCGAATTTACATGACATTAATACTTCTAGCATGTAAACAGCTTTATCGACAAAGTACGTAGGTGCAAACATCATAACAAGATGTTGAGGGAAAAAAAAAAACAATTTTAACTCTAAAAATACATCAAAAGGTCAAAATGTATTGTGTATTTTATTAAAAATGTCGTACATTTAGAGGTTTTCAGTTTCTGCAAGAGTTTTTCACTCATTTCTGTGTACGTATAATTGAGAAAGCCCTACTACGACAAACTTTGCCATGAAAGGAAAAGTTATTTCTAAAGCTTGGAAATAAGCAACCAAGCAAATGAAACCAGCTTCGGAATAGAGAAAAACTTTTCACCCCTTTCGTGTGGATTCTACCTAGCTACAGGTACAGTTAAATGTCATTGCTTGGTAGGATTTTTTAAACGCTAAAATTGTAAGGTTCTGATAACCATCAGTTCATTTTATTAGTTCGTTATTCACAATGTAATGCAACATCTGCAAAAATTATTCACGTATTTTAAATTTTACACATTTAATAATGTGTATTTTTGAGGTTTCTATATAAACTTGTGCTTATATATGGGTATAATCAAATACTACAATTTAGTTTTGACGACTCAGACATTATGTAAACTATACCTAACTGAATTATAATGATAACTTTTTGTTTGCAATTTCTGTAACGTCATTTATTCACATATATAATACTAATACAATACAATACAATACAATACAATAATTTATTTATAACACCAGGTTACAAGTCAAAATGTACAAAGTACAAATATTATAAGGAGGAAATATTTGTATTTTTGTATGCAACGAATAAACTTAAAAACTACTGGGCCGATTTGGATGAGATTTGGCATGGTAATAGTTTGAGACCCGGGGAAGGACATAGGATATTTTTTATCTGACTGCACAAAATGGTTAATTTTTGCGTGATAACCGAAATACGCGCGGGCGGAGCCGCTGCTGGAAAGCAGCGGCATACAAAAACCCATACCTCAATAAAATTACAAGCAGGTCAACTGCCATTTTAGTCCGTCAATGTATTTAAAAGTACTCCATTAATAGATCGAATCGTATAACAAAGTTTGCGTGTCAACAGTCCACCGTGGAGTGGTCGATGGTCATATACTTATAATTGTCTTACCTGTTGATATCTCGAGGACTCGTGGTAATGTGTTGGTAAACAATCGAAGCAACCGTTTGAAGTCGCACTAGATCCGTTTATAAACATAGATCGATGGGTATTAGCCGTTGATAGATCGCTGAGATTTCAGCGAGATCGTTTAGAGCGCTGCCAATGCAACCAATGTGGCAACCGCTTGCTATTTACATTGAAATGGAAGATTCGTAGAGTATACACGATGATAAGACATTTTGCGTGCTCGTCTACCAAATAACCGCAGTATCAATAAATTACCAAGTAGATAATGGAGTGTTCCATCCAAATCACCAGATTTTAATTTATTTATACTAGGTAGGCCTTTGACCACTATCTCAGCTGATGGTAAGTGATGATGTGGTCGAAGATGTTGTTCAGGCTAACCTAGAATGACTGGCTTTCAAGGACAGCTGCTGGAACACACCTTTTGGTTGTACGACAGATTTTCTTCTTGAGGGTAGCTAGCCAGGTGGAAATTCGCAAAATTCCCTATCACCATGCTTTATTGAATGCCATAATAGTTTATTTTTTATACGGTGGTATGCCATTATTAACAAAATAATACGAACTATTTACAACGCTACAGCACCAAAAGCATTTCGACAACCTATAAGTCATTGCAGACTCACAGGCAGTTCAAATGCTCCAGCTCACTACCAATCGGCAGCGTTCCCAGCATACTGGCAGCATTGCCCCGTTGAATTGCAACGCTTATTCCATCGTTATACAACAACCGGGACTGACGATTAACATGCCCTTCGAAACACGGAAGTGCTCACTAGTAATATCACTAGCAGCCACCCATCCAACTCATGAACGCGGCGGACGTTGCATAACTCAGTTGATCGGTCAAGAGCGCTGCGTAATATTTTTCAATACCTAGTCTTTATACCATCAATTCATCATAACCTTTTAATAGAACATAGATGTCAAAGGCTAGCCTGCATATCAGTAGTAAATAATATTAATTAGATTGACTCGTAACCTTGTCTAATAACATGAATGTCAAATGTTGATTTGATACGTCAGTCGCGTATTTATGCGTGTGTAAGTTAGTATTCCTGAGTTTACAGTCTGGATTCGGCTGCAACACATTATGTTTACAAATTTCATCGATGAGTTAGAAAGAAGTTACGGAAAGTAGAATAATGAGAGAGATGGATCTCTTAACTCAGCAGCGGTTTAAATTTTGCAACCGAGTGATGGTACTAAATCAAGCCGAATTTTATGTCTTTGCGGTGTCATTTAGAGGGCTCATCATATGTTACAGATATAGATATAATTTGTACATGTAATTCCGTTATCTTTTTTACAAGTTTCTCGGGATGCTAAAAAGGTTCCCTGCATTCAGAAGTTACGATCAGTATACAACCCTAAAACACCTAATTATTGCTTCATTCTCTCCCATTACAATTTTAACGCAAGCTCGTAATTAGAAAAATCTACGTATAAATTAAAAATCCTTAAATATAATTTATTTCTTATATTATCACAAAACGAATAAGTTTCCGTTTCATTGTAAACTGCTCAGATCAATCAGTACAGCTAAATTATATGCTAAACTGACTTCTAAAAAAGCAGGAGGTTGATTACACTTATTTGATTAAAACCATACCTGCATTAAAAGGACCCGTTTATGTACCTATTCATTATTGGTTCTTTCAAAAAGTGCATTCAATAAAACCCTTTTGTAAAGCCACATCAACTCTTTAGGCAGTCGAAGTCGATCTTATTAAATCTATTGAAGTGTGTCTTAACACTAAACGCACGTAATTTCATGGTATTGACAAGCGACGAGTGGAAACTGCGCAGCGTAAAGCGTTAGAGCACCGTAAATAGAGGAAATAGGCATAATTAAATAAAGGCACCTACTTTATTAGCAGTTGTATACTACAGCTACTGTGAGAAAGGAAGTGAGAATAGTGTAGTCGTGAAGCTGTGTGGAGTGAACGAAAATAAATGCGACGTTAAAGTAAGAAAAAATAAGGAATGGAAAATGGATTGACTGCTTTGTCAATGAATGGTGTAAAAGCGTCGTCTAAACCGTGAGGTTCCTACAAATTTTAGCTAGAAAAGATAATATTTATGTTCTGCCACAAAAAATATAATAACATTTCTTTTTAAAGTCTTTGTCTAAGTAACATAGAAAAAGTCTACGATGCTCCTATAAAGATCAATAACAAATTGACTGATTACATTTTACTCAAACGGCCATATTCAGAAAATCTGATTACAGTTTACGCTCATTTAGCTCTTGCTAACAGACACTTTGTTTTTCATTATATCTTTAAATCTTTGGTTTTATTACGCACTATTAGGCTAGCAGTAGAATTAGCAATAGAATTTGTAAATAAACAGAATAATTGATGAATTTTACGTACACTTATGGCAGTGCATGAAAAAATCAGGTTGTCTACCGACAAAGCGAGTCTTTAAAAAACAACTCTATAGTATCTTTATTAATTTAAAGATACGCTTTTGTTATAATTAAAATTACACTTGCCCATATTTACATATATACTGGGTATTCGTTCAAATATTCGTATTCGTATATGGCAATCGTTTAAACGTTCATCACACGGTAGTAGTTCATACAAGGGTTACGGACTCTTAGAATCATGAGTTCTTGGGTCGACACCGAGTCGGACAGCTATGGCGTTATTTCAACAAAAAATCTAGCTACTGACTGGTTTGGAAATTTACCCGGGGCATGGCTATAGTCAGGTCCTGCATTACATGTAATGCAGGTCTCATGAGACCAATACGTAAGTACCTGGCAAAACGTGAGCGTTTAGATACATTTGTTTAGATCATCGGGGATATAATGCCACGATGGTATTTTGACGGACACTTTGGAAATATTGAGAATTGAAATTGTTGTACATATAATTTCAAATATCTACGACAAAAGTCAAAACTTTGTGTAAAGCATCGTAAAGTAATAAACATGTGTGGTCATTATTGTTTATGTTATTGCTGATGCCCAGTATATTATAATTAATAATTACACAAGGCTATTTTTTTAAAATTATATGGAGTCACTACGTAAGATTAGAGAGAATGGCGTAACCTTGGTTTGCTTAACTACTTATGTGTGATTTGTTTATATACTTTAGTGCGAAAGAATAATTTGGTTCTACATACAACCGATCGAAGAATCGTATTGTGAACAACTTTAGTGCGTACATACGAGTATCGTAAACTAATCAAAGATAGCGCTGCAAATCAATACATCTCACTTGCACACTATAGACAGTATATTGTATTGTGTATGTGCAAGCCACATATCCAGATTTGCTGCACCATCTTCGGTTCTTTTCTTTGTAAAACCGTGCTATACACCAATTTGACAATCACTTATGTGTGACGTTCACATATAAAACAAATGACAATATTTCATATGTATAAGTGATAACTTACACGGAAAAGTTTTAAAGCAAATAAAAGAAACATGGTCCTGTTTATTTTCAGACCTTGTACGTTATTACATTCTCTCCTTCAAAGCAGATATGCTTATGAATATTTATTTTTCGTTTTACGTTTATTTGTTCAGGAATTTGATTGGTGTAAGACGCTTTCGTCCCAGATTCCGAAAGGAGCAGCGCGCGGAGTTGCTCTTGGCTTGACCGTCACGCAATTACGGCCCCCTTCCTCAAAATATTTGCTTTCAATTTCTACGTGCAGCCAACAAATCCATATTTTGTTCCTTTTCTTTTATTTTCAGTACAGTCACAGAATATAAATGGTACAGTGTCTAGGTTAAGGATATAGGAACTGTTACATATTCTCGCGCTTGACGTCGTAAAAGGCGACTAAGAGGGTTAATGCACCTTGGGAGCAGCGGACGGCAGACGCACAACAGTACTTTTTACCATCATAAAGAGTAAAAGACTCATAGTGTAGCTCGGTAAGTCCTTCTTAACCGATCAACCATGTTAGGAACATCGGCTATGGTCATGACTTAGATGACCGCTACTGGCATTACTATGAAAACGTTTGTGCTTCAAAGGGCACATTAAAAAATTTTGCTCGTCATATTTGGAATGATTTTGTTACGCTAAAGGTGACAATAAGTTAAAGGTGACCTGCAGTGTACGAGTCAGACTAATTGTAAGAATCCTGACGAGAGAAAAATAATAGTGTGGACAGTGGTTCTATCTGGTGCTCGAATTCAGACCTATTGTTATAGAAAATGAAATAACTTTTTCGTACAAACTATGAGCTGAAATAGTTCAATGAAATGTGTACTTCATAATCCTTATTTGAGCAGCCCCCAGCCCGCTGGGCGGCTGGTCCCGCCCTTGAGCAGCGTATCTAGGTCAGACTCTCCTGCCGCATGTAGGTCAAGGCAGCGGTCCTGCGGAGCCGCTGCGGCGCCGCTGCGGCTCGCCTGCGTTGCGGCTGCGGTTCACTTAAGTTGAGCGACCCCAAAAACACAGTTTTCGAACGTTATTAACATCTACGGCGGCTCATCGTCATTCCTGTTACTACCCTTATCCCTCAAAACGGAAGTTGAATAATAGAAAATTTGTATTAACATTTTACCAGACCCAATATATTCTATTTGACAACACAAAGGTAAACACAATAATATATTGCAACAGCCAAAGATTTCGCGTCTTTGGCTAGCTAATCACCTTCCGGGAGTATTACTCTTAGTACTTGACTCTATTTATCGATAACTATTAAAACAGTCGACTTAAGTAGCAGCATTCTGTGTTCTGCTACCACAGTATCTCGGTAGGCATTCTGCTCATTATGCGAATTATGATCGCGTAGTTGGCTTTTACGATCATCCAATTTATGGGTTGGAACCATCCTAGAGTCTTCTTAAGCCTTGCGCTGCATACAGTATATGTACGTACAGTGTCATAAGTTCTGTATATGTGAAGTTAGAGTTGAGTATTTATGGAGTGCTGGTGGTGAACTTGGTTGAATACTTGAAGTACATGAAATCAAAATGCGTTCACCGTTGTTTTTTTATTAATTACTTAGTGAGTAATATTACATTCGGTGCGCGTGTGTATAGTTCGGCGTTCTATTGAGCACTCGTCTTAATATTTTACCGATCGAAATATAAATGCAAAGTGCGGTGTATAAATGCAATACAGATATATCACAATAAATATGCTGGTATGAAATTTACGTTGGATCGTACACAGTATGAAATATGTTTACCTATATGTAAGGGTACAAATCTGACTAGTCTGGCCATAAATACGGTTATATAACAACTTTCTTTTTTCAACATTTTAATTTTGTTGCGTTTGAAATGTGTTTATAATTTCAAAAAAATATTTTTAATTCTCGCTATTTCACATAATATTCCGTGTTCATTATCAAATTACAATATGGAATGGGGTGTTAATGAAACTAGAATTGCAGTGATGACCTTGCACAAAGCGGGTACGGAGACGTCGGTCATTTTCAAAATACTGTATGTCTCAATGTGCGCGGTGCAATTCGTCACTTGAGATGAAATGCATCTATTAAATGCAGAGGTTAGTCTACTGAAGCGATTCAACTGCTAATTTCAGGCCACCTGAAGCGATTACAACAACGTAACCTACAACCCAGTATACAATTGTCAAGAATTGGCAAAGCAAATAATTAGATTCACGATATAGTATAACAATCTTATAGCTAAAGGATGTTTAGATCCTTGTGAACATCAACCATATTCAAAACATTAAACATCCTCCATTTTATTTATGACACTAGCATGTACGAACATTTGCAGAATTGTGACAATACGCCACAGAAGCTATCAATATAAGTCAAGTCTATTAGACGTTATAACATTCATATGTTTTTAGAGCATATAACATTATTTTTGTCTCTAATGGTCTTCGAACCCGTGAACCCGGATTTACGAATAAGGTGCCTATCTAGGTGCCTATAACTAAAATATTGTTAACGTGATATTCCCTTGGCTAGCGATAGTTTGAAATCGAGAGTTAGTTATTTACAAAGTACTTCTTTTGATCTGCTGAAGTCTAGACTAGTTGGTCAGTGATGGTAAGATAAATAACATTGGAACGCAAAATTCGATGGCGTGTAAGGCAACCGATGTTAAAAGACGCGAATTCGATCCCCGCTCGAGACGAACTCCAGTTATTCGTAAATTTTATGTTATCATGGGATAATGCTTGAAATCATATTTAGAAAAAAAAATAGCGTAAATCTGATCCCTATGAAAAAATATTATTTATAAAAATTTACTCTCCTTGTTGACGATCTGTAAAAAATAATTATGTCGTTCAAAAAGTTTAAAAGATTTTTCCCCTTAAAATTTCATATTTTCAAACCGTTTTAGAAATGTTACAAGTATCAAAGGTCTTTACTACGCAAATATCTGCTCCTAAAACACTTAAAATTACTTGCCTGTTACTGACAATATTAACCGTGTATAGTAAAAATATAATAGAATATAATTGCATTGTACTAACCTTTGCTACCTGCCAAACCTGCCAAAAGGCATTT
This sequence comes from Plagodis dolabraria, assembly GCA_963854805.1. Taxonomy (NCBI): domain Eukaryota; kingdom Metazoa; phylum Arthropoda; class Insecta; order Lepidoptera; family Geometridae; genus Plagodis; species Plagodis dolabraria. Next base: position 6,357,586 of record OY978440.1, read on the forward strand.
TACTATTTTACTTATCGCCGAGACGTCAACAGGTTGCAAATCTGATCGATATAGGCATGAAATCTAAAAGCTTGGATTTATTTAAAAGCTATTTCGAATTATGTGTTGTCTGAATTGCTCGCCCCAGGCTAGGTGTCTATTGTGGCGTTAAATCAGACCAGTGTTATATTTTTCTGTTACATATTAAACAAAGTTAACGTTATATTATTAGCAAGAATAGGTATTGTAACGTTATTTTTCACTTTTCTTAACAGATCATAGTTTTAGTAACGGTATCTTTCCTTCGTAAATTTCTACGACTGATGTTGCCCCGACGCCGCGCCGCCGCTGCCGAGCCGCCGCCCTCATCGCGTGCTCTACACCATACCAAGGCGCTGATCGCTTGCATTCTCATTCATATACTTTGGTTCTTTCAAAGTAATGATGTTGAACCACTGACGGTAAGCGTAGGTGAGAGGGCCTACCATTACCTCTGCCCTTACCCCTATATGAGTTTAGGGCTAAGAGTAGAGTAAGGGAAGTAGAAATGCAAGCGTGACATTATGTTTTTTTAGAATTCCTCAACACCAATCGAATCCTTAAGTAACATTAAGTTGAAGAGATGGTGGATACAGCAGCAGAGAACTAGCTTCTAACCACCATCTCATCATTTGGTAAAGTAGGGTGTGGTCGTGTGTGTGTAGTTTAAGGTCTTTTTTAAAGCAGTGTTAGTACAATTATTTTTTTTTGGCATTGGACTGCCCTGAAAGAGTCTATGTTTAAGGGAAGTTTCTTCGTAGCACTTTACATAAAAGCGTAGCTTCGTCATATTATATAGACCAAGTGATCAAACTCTCAAAAAATAAAAAAAATAAAAATTTCTGGATTGTAATTCTTATTTCAACATTTAAATATAAAATACGTAATAAAACTGGCAAACTAGGAGCAAGCGAGTTTGAATACTTAATATTTGAAATGTGGTGAAACTACTTTGCATGGAGAGTGCATCGAAGACACAAGTAAACACCTGCCGTAGGCTCAGCCTATTTACCATCCTCCATCACATCTTCTTTTACGAACTAGTGAGAAAGCGGTCAAAAGCTATTTGACTGTTAAAAAATATGGATACAGGATGGGAACAGTCTCTTAAGTCAGATTATCTACACGGGTGGTAGCTCACAACTATACAACTGTTCAAAATGTGCTGTTAGGTAAAATACACAGGATTTCTGTTTGAATAAGCACCGTTAACTACTTGCACTTATCATACTCCCGCTGTCTATTTAACTTTCCAATGATCAAACCGTGGCATATATGTGTAAAAAAATAACTTTATATCTTAAGAAAAATAAGGTAAGGGAGAGTAGTAGATTAGAGTGCACCGATCGAGTGCTGCCGCAGCAAACGCGACCGCGACTGCTTGACACGTACGTCACGCGCGGTGGTTTTCTGTTCACATCACCAGCTCGCGGTTAGCGTTTACAGCGGAAAATATAATTAAAATCTCGTAGCGTACGTAAAGCTGCACCGAACGCACGACGCGCCCGCGCCGCCGCCACACCACCGCGCTGCCGTTGTCGTCTCCCGCCCGCCCCGCGACCGCGCCCTTGGTAAACTCACAGTAAAATGTATTTTTGGCCGCGTCCATTGCCAGCCGCGAAGTAACATCCGCGCCGACGAAAGAAATATTGTGTGAAACGCGTGCTCGCCGCGGGAATCGTAAAATTAATTTATGCGGGTAACGCTTATTCGCGACGGTAGTAAATATTGATTCGATTAATATTTCGCCGCGTTGCCGAGTGTTGTTTACGCGCTTTGTTTTGCTGCGAGTGTCGCAGGCGCACGGCTTTCCTTGTACTGTACAGACTCGGCTTTAAGCGATACATAATAAGTAGGTCAGATAACAAAAATAACAGGCGACATTGTTTTGTTTTCTTTCGGCATCATTCTGTCTGACTGCGCACTTGCATCCGTGTGAATTTTAATAGAAGCACTTCACAGTAGATTAGTGTTTTGTGTTGAAAAGTAGAATTGACGTGTTAAGCTATAAACTATCATTTTATAGCATAAAGCTTTGGAATATGTAGCAACTAAGCATTTGAGTATTTCCCACCTGTTGCGCTATCGGCTTCCACGAATGCCGAACGGTCAAACACCTTGAAAAATTCATCGGTGTTTATAAAGTTTCACACATTGTAGTTACAAAATATTTCCTGGTGCTTAGCGAGCACAAAAGAAAGGTGAAGTCTTATGTTTTGGGGCGAAGAATAAATCTGTTCCGTTTTATCGCTTCATCTAATGATCATTCATATTTATTGGCACTTGGCACTGGGACGGTGCGAATGGGCGGTGGTGGCGTTTAAAATAAGTATCGGCGCATACTACGCATTCCTAGTCGTAGAGAAACATTGCAGATGCCAGCACCAATTAAAGACTCATTCAAGAGAAAGTTTGCCATCAGCCGAAAGTATTTTGCGTTTCGTGTTCATATACAAACCAGTTTGGTGTCAATCACGCTCTTCGGCGCCTTGTCTATTGATAATAACATTACAAACTGTATGCAGTTTTGGGATACAAATTAAGTAAATTAGTTATATTGTGTCATACATAGGTATGTATAGAATAACTGTTATTCTTCATTTGAATGTCATAGATGTATTTTCTATGTATTCTCTTCAGGTTATAAACACTACATTATCTCACATTTTAGCATTTTTTTTTATATTTAACACTGGCTACTGCCGAGGGTGTTTGTGTGTGTGTTATAGTGTGTGAGATTAACACACAAACATTAGAGTTTGTTCTCGCTAGACACTAACTGAAGAACTATTTTATGTAAGGGCTATTTCCAAGACTTAACCTAAAATGTGTTTTTTGACTAATATTTTTCAAACTAGATATTACTTCTATTTATGTACCGTTTTCTTAAAATCTTACTGTCGAACTATATTGTACATTTCTGGACATCAAAGAGCCGTGGATACGAATATACATATTTGCTAGTTGAAAAAAAAGAATATCGAGAAATTCTCTTTTCAACATCAACAAAAGATAATCCATTTCGATTACAAGCCGCTTAAAGAATAAGAAAATATCGCTCTTCGAATTTCAAAAACATAATTCGACAAAGCGATTTTGTTTTTGAAGTTGGAAATAAACAAGTTCTATAAGGCATATATGATACATACTCGTATTGTTACCAAAAAAACTTATATTGGGATACCAAACTACCATGCAGCAATTGGCAAAGCAGAATCATAGTATAAAATCCTAATAAGTATAAAATGCTCTACATGTACTAGAGTCTGATGTAGTCACTGCAGACTTGTTAACAGTTTCTTTATGTTATTTGTATTGCATTAATAGCAAACTGTCATTGATAAAACCTTGATGTTCGTAACACGGAAACTTACGTGGCTCCGCAATCGGCTCACGGCGCAAAAATACGATTATAATTATTCCCTTCACTGTTCCATCCAGCTGCTAAAATTTTAGCTTCATGGTCAGGAAATTTAATGGATGGAACAGAAAAGTTACTTGTCATTGATTTGAGCACGTTTTGCGTACTTCGATTAATGAGCTTTATAGTTTAATCCTGAATACTCTAGCGTTACTGCCAAGCTTGTTTGAATGTAAGATTAATTATTAGACTACATCTATATGAAAAATCAGCACATTATTAAGTCTTCCTTGATACCACCAGCGTTTAAACTAATTAAAAAGCAATAGTAATAACAGTATTTCAAAATATTGAATTTTACTTAAAAACAACATCCACAATAATTAATGTCACAGTATTTTTTTGGTACAAAACTACAATCTATACACAACACTACGCCTACTATAACGAAAACATTTAGGCAACCTAAGGGCCATTGCAAGTAAAGGCAAATGGTCCAGCCCACTGCCCCTAGCTCTCTAAACTCCTCTAAACTCCTAATCCTCCTTGTTTGAACAAAAATAACCTAAAAGTACTCTTTGAAAGCCGGGCTCCCGCTAATATTTTTCATGGGCAGGTTCAACCGAAAAACAAAAAATAAAATATGGTTCTGAATTACTCGTACCTAATTAAAAATAATTTTAATAAAAACAAAAGCAGAATGCTTCCATGTGTGATCGTGAGTAGCATTACTAGTTTCGTAATTAAAACACGCTCATTAATCTGACACATACTTGCGCGAATGACCAGTGTTGCCATACTTTCAAACAATCCAAGATTAGAAATTTCTTTTCGTGTTATAAAGACGTCTCGACGTAAAAACATCTAAGGTCAAGGAGATGCGCTTATTTTAGACGCTCCGTTTGTCCGAGTTCCAGCCGTATGTTACATAATATAATGTTAAATTTTAAGTTTCCTTACAGCTTATATATACGTAAGTCTGCGTTGTCTTATTGAATATAAAACAAAAGAGCTGGTGAGGAGAGTTTGGATGTGTGAATACATGGAGTACAATCACGTAATTTACTTCTCAATTACGGGTAAATTACTCAGAAATTTGGCACTGAGATAGCCGTTGTAGCCGTGTAACATTGTTTCCTATAAAGCGCTATATCTCTACACGCATTCAGTCTTGGGTTGGGTATACCTAATACTTATTAGTTATTTTATTTATTTTATTTTTACAATTTTGGGATTCTTACAGCTAGGTATATAATAGCTTAAAACGTTATATAGGTGCTGAAGGCCATACAAAAGATTCCACTATTAAATTAACATAATTATTCTAATCGAGGAGACTAAAACACTAAAAAAAAAACAAAATAATACAACACTTGCACTAGAATATAACTAATTGAAAAATGCATTAGACAATACCCTCTTAACTTGCTCAACAGACGTATTGAAAATATCAAGGTCATGCCGAGATGCTACGTCATTGAAACAACGGCTTGCTCTTATCAAGTAGTAGTTTCTCCTGTAATTACAATTAACTATTGGAGTGTATAGTTATGCAAGGCAGAAAAGTTTTTATTTCATGCCAGTACTGAAGCAATGATGGCTGAGTGGTAATAGCTATGGACTGCCGTGCCGCAGGTCCGTGGTTCAATACCCACCGCCGGCTTAAGCTTCACCGCATGGTGGAAGGGCATTTTGCGAATGTCCGCCTTGCTAGCTACCACCCTCAAGTAGAAAATCCGTCGCCAAATACCTAACAGTGTGTTCCGGCAGCAGTCCTTGAGAGGCAGGAAATACAGGCACTTGAGACTTAACAACAGCACATGACTTGTTACGAAATGCATCTGTTATAGGTTAGTCCACTTTACATCAGGTGGCCCTCGCGCTTGTTCCGTCGCAATCACATAAAAAATGAAACCCGAGGAAGCGAAGGGTTTTACGATTGAACCACGAGAAAAGCGAGTTAAACAACATATAGAATTCTAAGCGTACCCAAGATTTCAACGATACTATACGCAGAGAAACTTTGCTGCCGAACGCAACACACAATTTTTCACCTTATTCAAGCGGGTTAAATGCTAGATGAAAACAGAATAAATTATGAAGTAAATTTGCGTCAATTTATATTAAAATTACTTGAATAGATATATTTACTGTAAATTAATATTTCTGTAACTTTTACAAAAACATTTTCGTACTAGTGAATAATAAGCACTTATTCACACAGATTTCGAATGATAAACGGTACCTTTCTGAGGTTGTGAGGAGAAAAATTATATTTTGTGTGGTGGGGGCGAAAGTTATTGAGTTGCTAGGGACCGAAGATTCTATTGACAGATTTCGAAATACAAATATTAAGATACAGAGTAACCCGACGAGCGATGCGACGTTAGTCTTCATGTTTAGAGAGTCACCAAAATGCCAATTGTTATGTTCCCAACGGGTAGGAAACGGAGGTAACAGAAAAAAAGTGTCAAATGACGGCGTATTTTTCAGGAAATGCAAGTTATGAGAGGCGGACATTACCGGAAGCGAACACAATGTGAAACAAATTATGGTTAAGCTTTATTAGCTTATCCTTTGAAAATAATGCGATTTTATTGTTGGATTTTTCCTCTCTCACCGCTCTCAGACTTCTTTGAGATAAATACTTTAACATGTGGGTAGATTATGACAATGTCGTTATGGGTCAAATTGAAAAAAGAATTGTGGCAAAATGTAACCGTGTTGAGTATGCTTTAGAAACTGCAGGTGTTTGGTTCGATCCCCGGATTTAAACAGGTATTGGGTTGAGTATTATTTAAAAGGTGGAAGGGCATTTTGCGAGTGCCCGCCACTAGGCTGGCTAGTGACCACCCTCAAGTATAAATTTGTCGCCAACCACCTTACGGTGTGTTCCGGCAGCTGTCCTTGAGAGCCAGTGAAATTACAGGCACATGAGAATTAACATCTACGTCTCAAGGTGACGGGCGCACTGCAATTCGTGACTTATTACGAAATGCATCTGCTATAGGCAGAGGTTAGTCGCTTGGAACAAGCTCGAGGCTTTCATATGCTTTTGTATTACTAATTTCATACCTATAGATATATATATATTAGTAATACGAAAAATTAAATGAACGGCGTCATCAAATTCGTGTTCAATGGTAATGGCATATCAGCCTACCAGCCTGTATATCACATTATTAAGGTAGATATCTCAAACATGAAGGAAAAAAGTGGATTCGAAACCGATGGAACAAATCGCCTGCCCAGCAGCCGCTCCCATCGCATAATTGGAAATGGAACAAAACGGTATTCTGGAATTACAGATTCAAGTAGAGCAGGAAGTATTCTGTTTTCTAAAAAAACTGACCAATTGGGAGGATTGACCGAGTGGGACTCGCGCACGAAGGGTTCGGTACCATTATCTGTAACAAATCATGTTTGTTGTATTGGAAACCCCCCCCCTTAAATACTTATTTTATTTTATTTTTAGTATTTATTGTTATAGCGGCAATAGAAATACATCATCTGTGAAAATTAACTGTCTAGCTATCAACTTTCTTGAGATACTGCTTGGTGACAGACGGATAGACAGCGAAGTCTCAGTAATAGGGTCCGGTTTTCCCTTTGGGTACGGATCCCTAAAGATCACGGATTGGGTTTTCTTTCAAGGAAAAGTTTAGTACTGTAAAGTTATTAGAAAACTCTGCAACATAGTTTTAGATATAAATGACGGACATGTTGAGTTATGGAGGCTTTGTATTAGAAGAAAAGTTGGGTACTAAATTATTACGATTGACTGAAAACTTCTTTCTACAAAATTTTATTTACATAGGCACGAGATATAATCTAATTCCGTACATTATGGGCTAATTTGATAGAAAACTGTATCGAGATCAATAAGGACATCCTGATTAGATAAGGAGTCCACTGCTTTTATGTGGAGGTAGAGAAATTCACTTACACAGGATTTGCTTCGGAAGCGCAGCTTGTTGATTCAATCGAAATCTCCCGGCTGCATGGGAGAATTCAATTTTGACCCTCAAGTTATTGAATATTTCTCCAAAAGAATTTCCAATTTCAGCTTGGCTAGGAAATTTTAATATTGTGAATTTCTGCATTTCTGAAATTCTGCAAGTTTATGAAGTGAAAGTCAACTAAATTCTTAGTGGCACTTTATTGGAATGGGGGTATATAAGCGCATTCAATAAAACCACTATCGATATTAAATTTAAGGATCACAGTAAAAGTATCTAATTAAATGCTAATAAATAATCAAGTCTTATGACGACGTCTATGGATAAAACAATTCATTATAAAACATGGAGTTGTTGGTATTTTTTTAAACTTGTTTCAGCCTGCAGCTTTGCTAAGCTATATCGCGCTCCATCGAAAGGTACACATAGAAAATAGAATAAATTTACCCTTCATATGATTCGTTAACAAAACCTTACAAACCATATACAACCAATCAGCTACTACTACGAAAGTATTTAGACAACCTAAAAGCCATTGCAGGGCCACAAGCTGTTCAAATTCACTAGCCCACAACCAGCCCGCATCGTGGGATTGCAAAGCATTTTGAGCATGCGTCGCATCGACCAAGCGCACTGATAACTCTTCTGTATAATTCAAAAAGTCGCGTCTCTGCCTCGTCTCCGGCCCGTCCTCGACGCGTCTCCGTCTTACGTCTCTTCTATCTGGCCCACGCCTTACTTGCGGTCCAAATGCTCCAGCCCACTGCCTATTGGCAGTTGTGCCAAGCATGCTAGAAGCATTGCCCCATTGGATTGCAATGTTTATTAATTTAGCCAAATAAGTGTCAGCATTTTGAGCACACATCGCATCGATTAAGCGCTTAAGCGTTTGGAAAATAAGATGAGCTTCCGGTTCCCTTATGTTTCTACGCCAAATGACTCAAATATGAAACCACTACTTAGGTTAGCATATTTGCGCCACTTGAGCCGCTCCGCTGAAGTTGCCGCGGCGCCAGCCGTTTGTTTCATAAAGATTTGACGGCGCTAAAGTGTCAATGCACGTAGCGTCCCACCCTAAGAGCCGCCTTAACTCCCATGGTTGGGCTCCCAAGTTTTACCGTCAAGTCTTTTACCGTCGACTCGCATCAGACAATTCAGTTCAAAATAGGTACAACATTGGCGCTAATGAAAGCCCGGTGGATGACATCATTAAGGCTGGCGTAGCAGGAAATTCAACCAGCACCTCGAGAGTAGGAGAGTTCATAGTGAGAGTTAATCAACTGCAGTACCACACTGGCAGTGACGGGCAATACAATATTTTGAATGCAATCGCAAGCTAATAGCGAGACAAAAAGCGGATGGATCTATAATGTCATCAGTATTAAAAGAAGGGATTGCCCGTAAGCATTGTCCAGATTCCCACTCAGAAACAACCAGAATACGAGTGCGATCTGTGATGCTAGAACAAGTACCTAAAAGATATTTCCGTGCTTGTTCACAGAGGGGCCGATCCCACTGTCGCTAAGAGGACAAGACCTTAGAGAATTCAGTATTCACAAGCCTATCCCCATGTATTTTTGGCTTTCGCCAGTTATGCTACATCAAAAGAGCCTAGAGATGGTGGTAGATTTTTTTTCCACTAATATGTATGTACTGTGTATTGAAGACTAAAAAGCTGGCAACGTCACACAATTATTTTGCGAATCCTTTTGCCTCTCAACCTCACAGGAACTTGCAACCAAGTCGTATCATCCATCTCAACATTCAAATCCGACACTAACGAGAAACTCACTGGGTTTTCACAGCTGACAACATCTTAAATTATATATAAATTTAGGAACAATAAGTCAAAATCTAATAATAGTGAAAGCCGTTTGGCCAATAATTATGAATAAACTGTTAAATGCACACCAAACACCAACAAAGACACCTTGACAAAAGGTGAGAATGATTCGTCAAAAATTGTTGAACTCAAAAGACGCTACGAACATTTTTCTACCAAATTTATAGTACGTGCAAGTGAATTGAATGTTTCGATAATCTCAATTTTATATGGACAAGTATCACAAACAAAAAGTTCAGATTTGAAAAAAGTTAACTCTACGTCAATAAGGACTCTCAAATCTATCAAAACAGGGTTCTCATCGCCTCCTAAGGCTCCGTCATCCAAATACGAAACATTAAGTGCTGATGGGGGAAATACAATAAAACTGTATTAATCTTGGCCTGAAATTGATATTACTAAGTTATAAAGAACAGATTCTGAAGCAGTGATGGCTCAGTGGGATTGACTATCGACTGCCGCGCAGCAAGCCCATGGTTCGAATACCGTCGCGGGCTTGAGCTTCTTCGCATGGTGGAAGGGCATTTTGCGAATGGCCCGCCTGGCTAGCCGCCTCCCTCAAGTAGAAAATCTGTCGCCAAGCACCTAACGGTGTGTTCCGACAGCAGTCCTTGAGACTCAGAGAAATTACAGGCACCTGAGACTTAACAACTATGTCTCAATGTGACGGGCGCAGTACAATTCGTGATTTGTGACAAAATGCATCTGTATGGGCAGAGGTTAGTACGCTTAACATCAGGTGGGCCTCCAGCTTGTTCCGTCACAATAACATAAAAACAAGAACAGTAGTGAAATACATGCTGAATATTGTATAATAAAACAATATTAAAAAAGGTTATCAAAACCTCAAATGAATCGGTCGTGAACCATAAAAATATATATTGCTTTTAAAGGAAATTTACAATCTGTAGTCAATAAGAAATAATCAGCATATAAGGTAATTGTTTGTCTTTATTTGTCAACAGATAAGCGGACTGAAATTTGAAACTCAATTGCGAACTCTGAACCAATTTCCGGAAACACTTCTGGGAGACCCTTCTAGACGAATACGATACTTCGATCCAATAAGGTGAGTAATTAGTCATCCAACGGATCTTTATGCCTCGGCCTCTCATTTCTCGGAAATTGTCCAGATGAATGTGTTGATATGGAACTTTTCATGTGGAAATTTCCTCGGAAATGTAGGATTGACGTTATTGACACAGTTCAAAGTCGTAAATCATACGCAGAATATTAAGTATAATGCGAGAATACTCTATACAAATTGGCCTGCTATAGTTAAACTAAATAAGGCTCTACTAGTAAGACGATAGCAAGACTCACAGGAATCTAAAAGGCCTAGGACACACAAGAATCAGATTTTAGCATAGTACATTCCATACGTTGTTTTTAGATAAACTCATTTATAAATACACATTTTCTCTGGAATTAATCTAAAATAACATTCATATCCTTTCGTAAATGTGACACTCGCTCGACTTTGAATAATATTTATCGTAATTCTCTGACAACATATTGATGCGTGCGGATGCAGTATGTCAAATATGTGTTATATTATTTTTAAATAACTTCCTGTTTTTTTATTAAAAAACTAACACTGATGGATGTTTTACGTCCAGTATTGCTTTGAATAAGAAATATGGAATTTGATAAAAGAAAATATAAATTACATTTATCGCCCAGGACTCGTCGATATGGCTAGATACTCGTATATTAGCTGTTTAGTCATTATAATAATATAAGTTTATCGGTCTTATTCGGGTTTCTTTAGATTATTTTTCACACACAGGGCACTCCAACTCCACGTTGTCTTGTACGGGTCGCCTCTAGAATATATTTAAAAGCGCTCAAGTGAAAACTCACGTTTGGCCCCGAGTTAGGCTTATCTTGCTTCCCGCGCTTCCACTTTGCTCTACTAGTCATCTTATGGCTTTTTCCATTCTAAGACCCCTCAAGAATGTCGAGACCCCATTCCGAGTTAGTCATTGAAATATTGAAATCACCGCTGAGCCGTCCGACTTCTGTGTTTGTCAAATTAGATTTATTTCTCCACCTTGACAGCAATCGATGATGCATTCAATCAAAATCAACAAATCAAATCAAAAAATGATGATGTATGTATGATCTTAAAAAATATCACACTTATCACCGAGTGGTATCAGCAATATGGTTTTTATTATTTTAACAAATTGCAAAAAATATCGTATCCTACTTCTAGTTAAAATACCAAAAATTATAAATCTCATTAAAAACTCTGTTTTATTGCTAGTGTTTTGTAGCTACCTTAACCATTACTTCGTAACATGTCACCTACGTTTTGAAAATCTTTATAGGCACCGAAATATGTTTTATATAAGCAAATAAGCTTGAAAACTTTCAATTATATACATCTTCACTTCTAGAATTAAAATATAACACTAGTTTTATTATTATTAATGGTAAGTAAAGATCTTTGAAACAAAAAACAACGTTCTGAAAAACTTTATACGATACTTACAAGTACTTAGAGAAACATGTTTCCCTTGTTACAGGAACGAGTACTTCTTTGACAGAAACCGGCCGTCTTTTGACGCCATATTATACTACTACCAGAGTGGGGGACGGCTCCGTCGCCCCGTCAACGTACCACTGGACGTTTTCTCCGAAGAGATCAAATTCTACGAACTGGGAGAGCAGGCTACTAACAAGTTCCGGTATGAATATGTTTGCAGCAATGTTACGTATATCTTTCTTCTTGATATTATTTTAACTTGCCTCAACACTTGCATTTCAGTTCAGGCTGGATCTGAATATATGAATATATTTTCGTATTATTTGCCTTTAGCTTGATTTGGTTATGAAGAAGTAAAGACCGATAAATCATCAATTATTGATGCTATTTGTATGACTTTTGCAGAGCGAAATTTATTATATTTTTAATGTTTTTAGTTGTAAGAATATAAAAAAATATATTAAAGTGAAAGGAAATTGTTCCAGCGAAGACGAGGGGTTCATCAAGGAAGAGGAGAAGCCCCTGCCCTCCAACGAGCGTCAACGCAAAATCTGGCTGTTGTTCGAGTACCCCGAGAGCTCACAGGCTGCACGAGTCGTCGCCATTATCTCGGTGTTCGTAATCCTGCTGTCCATCGTCATCTTCTGCCTCGAAACCCTCCCCGAATTCAAACACTACAAAGTTTTCAACACTACCACCAACGGAACTAAGATCGAAGAAGACGAGGTCCCTGACATCACAGATCCATTCTTCCTTATAGAGACACTCTGTATCATCTGGTTCACGTTCGAGTTGATAGTGCGGTTTCTGGCGTGTCCGAACAAGTTTAATTTCTTCAGAGACGTCATGAATATAATAGACATAATCGCTATTATTCCGTACTTCATCACGCTCGCGACCGTAGTGGCTGAAGAAGAAGACACACTGAATCTCCCGCGCGCACCCGTTTCTCCACAAGACAAGTCTACCAACCAGGCCATGAGTCTGGCCATCTTGCGTGTCATCCGGCTGGTGCGCGTGTTCCGGATATTCAAGCTGTCTCGCCACTCGAAGGGCTTGCAGATCTTGGGACGCACGCTCAAAGCTTCGATGCGTGAGCTAGGTCTACTCATATTTTTCCTGTTCATTGGTAAGTCAAAGAATTTATTTGGTCGATTTTATTCTTATCACAGTCTATTCCCCACTTCCCAGGAAAAGATTTGCATCAACGTATGCGAATTATGCCGTTTTGTAATTAACGTAATATACAATCCCCATATTTGTCAGTGCTCCGGCTATAAAAGAGCACTTTATGTATTATCAACGTCTGTACTGTAATATATTAGTTTGTAATGGACCTTAAAGATTCTCTAGGACTGGCCGAATCAGTTGGATTGAGTACTGAGTTGCTATATTCCTTCTGCGTTCTTGTCGCCGCAGGAGCGGTGAACGCCAAATGACGCTGACAGCTGAGGGCCGCGAGCGCTGGATTTTACATATCTTGTGTTCGCAGGGGTGGTGGTATTCTCTTCTGCAGTATTTTTTGCTGACAAAGATCGAAAAGACACCAACTTTTCATCCATACCCGACGCCTTCTGGTGGGCCGTCATTACTATGACGACCGTCGGATACGGCGACATGAGGTATGCCCGGCGAGTCCTATCAAGCCCCGCCCCGCCCCGCTCTACCGCCCCCTCGCGCGCCCCGGCCCCGCTCGCTCGCCGCGCTCCCGCTCACTGTGTGTTGTAATGCACTCTACCCATCTCCGTCGGTGTGTGCTTGTTCTTAAAGGTGTGGTGCTGTTTTCATCGGCGGTGTACTTCGCCGAAGCCGGAAGTGAGAACAGCTTCTTCAAATCCATACCCGATGCGTTTTGGTGGGCGGTCGTGACAATGACGACCGTAGGATACGGAGACATGACGTATGATTCAGAGCCATCACTCTAAATTCATGTTGCCTTTTGGTCATTTCATTTTATCCCACGATCTTATATCGACCTCTTTAACATTTGGAGTTTTCTTTCACCACATCACATAACTAAATACATTTGCTTTATTTGATTTTATCGACGGTTTGCCTAGAACTAAACCGATCACTCACATTTTTATTCACCTTTTACAATTCTACAACATGCACGTTAGGTAATATTTCTTAAAATCTTGATATTTATTTGTCATACGTCTCTTTGTCCATCATTTTCTTCCTGAACTTTTAATTTTACATGGTGCGTGGTAAATTGTGAAATTTTCCAATAGCAAGGTAGATAAACAGTTTAGGGCTCGAAGCAGACGCACGTATATAGAATAAAGCCGCGTCGTCGGTGTGACACCGCCCATAAAACCGTATAATTGAGAACCGCTTTATATGTGTACACCAGAACACAACACTACTACTCGTAAGCTATGTTCGTGGCGGCGAAAAGCGCCGCGAGCGAGTCCGTCTCGACTGGAGACACGAGCCGGGTGATATCGGTGTGAAAGACACTCCTCGATCCCAATGTTGCTTCGCTACTTTGGTGTTCGTAACTGTCTCTATGTTGTGCCCGTTTGACGTTTAGCTTCCGAAATGGTGGTCACCATCAACTCAACTGCGAGCACGCGTGACATCATCACCAACAGTATATAACTTCTTCATTTTAGAGGGCGTTCTCATTATTTTGCTTACACTACAACGTGCCGGCAGTCATCATCTATATATTCATCTATCTCTTGAGTTGGAATGATCTACAATCTATTTCCGATTGCAGACTAAAGTCGAGCGGTGAATTTTACACGTAACTGCTAAGTACTATGTAAAATTATGATTCAGAATGTTCATTGCTTGTTTTATTGGCTTTTATTCATAAGCTTCACACCATTTTCGGTACTGTTATGATTGTTATGTTCGTTTCTTTGTTAGTGCATGAGGTCTTGTCCCTGTAGGGGTCTCGAACGTCTGAGTAGTAATGTTATTTGATTTAGTACATGTTTAGGTCCCAATGCTTAGTTTTGTTGTTTTATCTAAACATATCTACCTGTTTAGTTATTCATTATGGTTATTTTCATGTCCACAGCAAATAATAACTGAAACAAGGACAAATGAATATATATCGTACCTGTAATTAATTGTACTCTTCTAATAAACAGGTATGATTGTTGTATATGTGCAAAAATGAATCTGAAATTAGGTAATTGTAAAATAATGTCATGAATTTTATAATCACTTACGTTAATTTTTTTCGGGACAATAGTGTCAACAAATTTATTTATATTTTGCACCTGTATAACAAAGGTTTCTTTTCATGAATAGTTATGATGGGCCATCATTGCCGATCAGTCGATGGGCCATCTGCAAGAAGCATGATATAAATACTTGTATAAATATTATTTCCTTTGGACATGTAGCTGGCGCTATCTGTACGCTGTGCGATAGTATAGATGGTTGTAGATCGGCTGCAACCCGCTGGCTGGCATGAAAGATGATGAATGAAACTGATTCTTTTAGGTAACAGCCTTAGCGAATACATTCTCAAATTGGTTTTCAGGTTCAAAATTCATAAGAGTTACCTACTAGAATTTCTTTGATAGGTCGGAATTTGGTACGTATTATAATCTATGCATGAGTATCATCCCTGCGTTCATTTTAAGATTCTTATGAAAAATTGTGTTTGTTCAACGGAAGGCAATTTGAAGAAACTACACGAAAATATTCTGAATTGCGAAATTATTACAATGTAAGGGAAAACGTTCCCTTTTAGTTACTTCTAATTGCCTTCAGTGATATTGTGTCGTCAGAACAATCTCTCACCATAAGTTTACCGAATAGGCCTGTGGGAGTTTGGGGTAAAATCGTGGGATCTCTATGCGCGATTGCCGGCGTGCTCACCATTGCCCTGCCCGTGCCCGTCATCGTGTCCAACTTCAACTACTTCTACCACCGCGAGACCGACCAGGAAGAGATGCAGTCTCAGAACTTCAACCACGTCACTAGCTGCCCATATCTGCCCGGGACAATGGGCGAGCCGTATCTTAGTAAGTAGTCTCATATTCTTACATTTAAACTACCATATATTCTATTTCAAAGTGGCAGAAGCAGTAATGTACAAGGACTGCCGCGTTGATAGTCATTTTTCAAAGTCCAGCCGCAGACTTGAATTTCACCTTTCCTTCGTTTCTGAATGCTCGCCTGGATAGCTACTAGGCTCAAGTAGACATCTGTCACCAAGCACCTAAGCGTGTGTTCCGACAGCTGTTCTCGAAAGGCAGTCCTTATATTTTAAATCGAGCTTTTTTATGCTCCTCGAGTATGATGAGCTCACCTATCAGCTGTAAAACAAAAATAACACGTAATGTCTATGTGATAAACACAATTGCACCAATTAAGTGTTGTGAAATAACGTAGCTGTGGTTGATTTTTACGATGTCTTGGAGAACTTAGGCGTGGAGCCATAACGATATCGAAGCTATTAATTCATCCATATTTGAATTGCACGTGAATTTGTCTATAATTATGCCAAACATATCATTCTTCTGGTCAAAGACCGAATATCTAAATTACCGGTTTGTAACTCATTCCATTAGAAACCAGAGAAAGACCAGACAACTGAATCTCACTAAGGGCAAAGAATTGTCAAATTTTTAACTCAAGATACTGAAAAGAGTCCCTATGCTATCAACATTTTAAAAAATATATCTAGAAGAATAATTCATCGTGATTAATTGCAATAAAACTGAATATAATTACATTTGCTATAATTACGCGTAAAAAATATTATGCTTACGATTTTTGTCTATAAATATCGTGATAACAACAATTGCTTTGATTGAGTTTCTCGCGCATTTCAGACGAAAATATTAACGTAAATTAATAATTGCTACATCGTGGTGCGCGCTGAAATGATCCTTATTTCCACGGTATTTTGTTTGATTTTCGTACTTGCTGACAGCGAGCTACTAATTTGACAGCTGTTAAAGCTTTAATAGGGTTCCGCTTTACCCTTTGGGCTGTGCTTTGGGTACGGAACTCTAAAATGATAAAAAAATTGTAATAAAAGACTACGCACGCATTTTATTTTTTCATATTTATGAACTCCTTTTTACTCCCATGAGCGTAAAACATCAGAGAACTTTGCTGTTTTCATAATTAGCCCCATTTTTCACTTCAATTTGTACACGATTCCTGCTTTACATACATTTTATTACATGTTTCTTTTTGAGTTTTATTTTTTGGTTTCCTTTATGTCGGTTTTCGGTAATTTCAGGTGGGAGAGACGATGACAAGGATGAGGTTGCCAGTGTCCACTGACTGTATGACAGTGTATTTTTTTTTTAATTATAAGGACTAGTTTAAAAATAATCGACAGAGACGATCAATGTGATATTAATCTGTAAGGGACGAGAGTGTTTGCGTGTAAATACTTAGATTATAAGCGATGTAAAAATAAGCCGAATAAAATTGTTAATATTTCTCGTTATGTTTTTATGTTTTTTATCATAAATCACTAACTTTCTGTTCATAGCATTTTGCATGTTTTATTTTGTTTACATATAAATTTAACAGTTCAGTTTTGATATAATATGATAGTAAATTACAGATATTTTGATACTCGTAAATCATTCAAATTGTTTTCAGAAGTACCTAATAAATTCGTAGTGTACTGTAAAATCACTCTGAATGTAATAGAAAGTATTTTGGCTGATGCGCCGAAATGCTGAAAAAGTTAAGAAAAAAAAGACAAAGAGAGCCGCAAAAAGGTGCAAGCCTTGTAAAAAAATCCAAATCACTTTGTATTATTTTGTGTAGAATTGTTTTGTTATAATTTTTCAACTGTTTATCTTTTATATTTTGATTGTTATTTTGTGTTTAAAACAATTTTTTTGTTATTAGTAGAAGCCTTCGTTTACATACTAGTGTAATTCTGAAAGTAAGTTATTTATTCAATGTTTCTTTGTTTATTTAAGTCACATTAGTTCGCCATTTTAACATTCAATTATAGGATCAAAACATTTGCTGCTAAATAATACAACGATAATTATTAATAAGTAAGTTAAACTACCTCAAAGGAAAGGAAACTTAGGTGGTTATTATCATAGGCTGTGAGTACAGATATAAGAAAACAAAATCTATCTACG
Source organism: Plagodis dolabraria (assembly GCA_963854805.1). Taxonomy (NCBI): domain Eukaryota; kingdom Metazoa; phylum Arthropoda; class Insecta; order Lepidoptera; family Geometridae; genus Plagodis; species Plagodis dolabraria. The sequence goes on from OY978440.1 coordinate 6,375,347, forward strand.
CTAACAATAGATGAGGTCTGGTAATGCTGTCAAGAACTACTAGGAAATACATGCTAATGTTACTTCGTTCCATAGCGGCAAACTAGATTTTATAGATTAAATTAGCTTTTTATTTACTTTGGGTACTTTTAAATAAAGTAGTGCCATTTCTGTTATAACCAGCACATGTATCATGAACTAAAAATACCATATAGTATATTGAGAATTGATTTAATAATATATAGAGCAACCAGCTAACTTAGGAATAAAATCTGCAGTTCTTACTCACTCACCGTAAATTCTTTGTGCAATCAGGGATAAGAAAGTTCCCGAGGAGATGTGATATAAACAAGTCCTTCATAAAATCATAGCAAGTTGATTATAACAGAGACAAAAGTAGTCCTTCCTTTTCTCTGTCATATCATAAGTCTTGAGGGTCAAATTGGCGCTTAGCCGATATGCATTACGCACCAAGGCTAGCCACGCGAAAGCAAAACTATCGGAAAACTAAATATAAACATGTTTTAGTTATCGACAGGATTTAACTATCGTAAAGAATTCGGTCACGGTTGTTGACGCTAGTAATGTCTTAATTCAATCTATGTGATTGAATTAGATTAATTTGTCTTCTCAATGTGTAACATTTAGAAGTTATAAAGTTGAACGTATTCAGAACTCTTAGAAGTGCACAAATATTATGCAAAGAAAACAAAATGTCAAATATATATCAGATTATCAACTCAAATCGAATGCATATATTAACACCAATTACTAATCCTTCGTCCCCCCATGTAACTGATCTTGCAACCAGTTACGAAATAAGAAATATTAGTGGTAGTTAGGAACCAAGTTTTACACGGTAGGAAGATATTGGCAATCAAAGTGACGTTTTTATAGAGTACTTTATTTTTTTTAACTTACATCTATTTAATCAGTAGTACTTGAAAGTACCACGTCATTCAACAATAATTCAGTAGCTTTTGCATTATGTTCGTAAAAATTTAATAGTAGTGACTTTTTTCAACAGCGTGTTACCATACTTAGCTAAACTAAAGAATACACACGTAATAGTATCGATATTATACTTTTAATCGCTAACTCTGATAGTTTGCTCATACATGTAGTTCCACTATCACTAACAACGCATTAACGCCAGTGAGTAACATGCCAGCTTACATCAACACGTACAACCTTTAAAAGACAGTGGCTCCAAAACTTTACATATAGTTTCAGGACCTATCAAGAAGAAAAACTCCATCAGCGAGGATTCTTCTTCCGATCAGATGGAAATAGAAGAGTCAGCCATGGTGGCTGACCCTAACTTGGAGGCCAATCTGACCCGTCTCCGAGAGGAAGAAAAGATTCTCTTGGAAAGGCAAACACAGCTGGAAGCCGGCAACAATGACGACATTGCCGCATTGGAGCACCAAGACTTGCTCCGTCTCAATCAGGTAAGTAATTAATCATCATCACTCATATATTCAGCCTCCCAATATCGATGATTCAATCTTATTCAGGCACAGGAATTATAATAAAGGTTTCAATATGAACATGTCAACCACAAGAGTTTAGTGCTACTAATGAATGAGATGTACCTAGGGAAAAATAAAAAAGATTTTCACATAAAATTCGAGCCACACGTAAAAAATTAAACCTTTAACCGCATTTAGCTAACTCTATCATATAGAGCCATTTCATCTACACTGCCTTGCTGGTCTTTATATCCAGACTATGCTTTACAAGGACGGCTATGCTGTTTAACTTGTGAAAAACTAAACTCGCACATAAACGCAGCTGCAACAGCGAGTGCTGAAGAAGCGGCAGGCGGCGCTGGCGGCGCGGCAGGCGCGCGAGAATGCTGAGGATGGTGCGGGCGCTGAAGCAGGCGCGGGCGCCGATACCGAGGCCAGCTCTGAGGCCGTCGACGCCATGGCACTGCCCGCCTCGAGGCGCGAGGGACCGCGCCGGCGTATCTGCACCGTGCGTGTCAACAACCTGCACACCGCCACCGCCGGCGCAGATGCAATCGAGACTGACGTCTGACTATTTGGTAAGTTCTCAATGTACTTATTAATTATATACATATATATGATGCTATTCTCTTCTGTTTGGTAAGTTTTTAATCTATTTGTATACCGATTTTTATAAGAAGTCTCTTCGATCTCAATATGTTGTTAAATCCTACGTAACTTCAATATTTTCTTGTTAATTCACTCCCTGCATTAAATGATTATTCCGCTTTTGGAAACACGACGTCTGAATAATAATATCAACTTTGCCTGCTGCGTTCACTACTTGGACTGTTGACCACTAGTATCATTTAAATTCATATTGGAACAATACAACCTTGTACTATATGGAGATATTCGAGGGCTGCTTCAATTTATACAACTTTCAAAGAATGGTACTGAAACAAGTTTTGTATATTTGGTTATTTATTTATTTATGTATGTTCCTCACCATTGTATCACCTCAGCGTTGTATACATTCAAACTGTAGGTAATATAAAGAGTGCCTCTTAGTTAGCTTCACAAAGTTTCAAACAGCATAACTTGCAGCCAATTTGCAAAGTATGATTCAAGCTCCAGACCGAAAGAAGCCTACGCAACTAATCAAAACTTAGATATGAAAACAGGTTTTGCTTTCACTCTGTTTTTCTCGATGAAACTCAATACTTATATATTTGTTGAACACTCACTAACGTCTGTTTTTAGAATTATGGTTGTATATATGAAGTTCGTGTGAAAGACTAGATTGATATATATTTACATAACCTGAGTTTCTTGATTCTTTACCTCAGGAAGGGCTCTATACTTCTTTGGTTAACACAACGGTAGATTTCTTGACTAAAAATCTGTATTTTAACTTCCAAAGAGAAAGGCAGATGGGATTACCTAATTTGAGTAGTTAATATCGAGCCTTGACGTCTTACAAATCAGGGGTTTGTTTTATCTATATGTTACTGCATGGATAGTGAATTCACGACACAGTGCTTTCTATAATTGTTATTTAGGAAAGCCCTTTTATTACACGACTGCCATTAACAAGGAGTGTATGTTTTCAGGGATCATGTACGTATGTTTGCTTTTCGTTATTTCGCCATAAGTTCTCAACGGCTTAACGGATTTTATTGTACATGAGATATCGTTATATTCGTCTTGATAGCGCAGGTGACACTAGTTACATAAAAACTGGCGGATCTTAGACGGCCATATTGAGGGATATTTTTTCCAAACCCTTAATTAAATGTGAAATTATAAGCAAGTGGGTATCAAAATGTAGGCCTTTAAAAAGGATCTATTAATTTATATAACTTGCCGTTTTAATTTCAATGTAACTATGAAACGATTAACGACAATAAATAATTTTGCTGTCAGGTTTTTCACTTTTTTATTTAATACTATGTATTAATTAAAAAGTGTACTACTACTAATATATATGTATATACTATGATAATCAGCTTTCCTGTGAGAGAAGCCTTATTAGAATAAATTATATTGATTTGATTTTGAAAGATGTATTGAACGTTAATTTGTCTCTCGTATCATCGTCAGTATAAGAAACCCAAGTATAGGGCTACGAAGGTGTTCTTTTAGGGTTTACGCAATTTCGCTGTATAGTAGTCCTGTGTCTTTCTTTTGAGTTTCGTTATTCAAATTCAAAATAATTTATTCAATTTACGTATCTACAACGTTCTTATGAAGGTCGATTAAAAAATATATATATAAATATTCTACATTGTACTGCTATTGTATATAATATTTGTTAGATATGGCTTTATACAGAGTATTAGCTGAATCTTGGCGAATCAACACAAATATTTCGTGGGCATATTGAAATAGATTTAAGCTAGTCTAGACAGTTTAGGTTTCCTTTATAAAACCAAATTTATCTTTTTTGTTTGTTATAAAAGCTGTAGTTATTCTGCTAATTCAATATCTGCATTGGCGTTTGGGTGCAAATTACATCATGACAGGAACTAGTGCCAAGTACATTCTGATTTATTATTCACAGCATTTCGCGCTCCGTAAATTGAAAATCTACAAGCTGCAGCGAAACCTTTGCAACTTGGCTCATCTTATACTTTTATATTTTCTCTTCAAGGTTAGGCGATGTTTCAAGTTCCATGGCAAACAGCGCAAAGCTTTGCCATGGCTTAAACTTATACATATTATTGAAAATAAAAAGGCATAAGGTCACCTTAAATCGACTGAAATGTATGAAAGAATTTATCAGTGTACATGATGCGAAAGAAGTATTTAAGGATCGTAGCAAGTAGAAATTCTGTGATGTCTGTCTACCCCTACCGGAAAACGACGTGATTTTATGTATCTATTATGTATTTAGTTGATAAATATACAAATGAGTTGTCCATTGACTACTATCCCGACAACTTTTTCGTGTAAGGGATCCAATCATTTTTATAGTAAAGGCTAAAAGGGGCAACCTCCGGCGCTTCCTAGGTCGGTTACCTGATGCCGTCCGCAACACGTAAGCTAAATTACACTTGTTTTATTTATTTATTTTACTTTAATTATAACGGTGACACACCAATTACAACAATTAAAGGTAGGAAAATACAATATTAATACATAAAATAACACTATACAACATTTTTTTCATACATCCCTTTCACAAAAACGCACACACTCATGTACAATATCTGGCTAAGGTCTGGTGCATCAATTTTGTCTCGAATAATTTTGCATGAAACAATTAAGAGTCCTAAGTAGCTCGAAATAAATGAATTTGAATTTGAATTAGCTGGTTCCTTTGCCGTCTAACTTCCAAGGAGTTGTAACCCAATTTATGATTCATTATAATGTTATCTGTAAATATCTATCTTATAAGGTGTTTATGATATGGGTCTGTGCTAATTTTTTTTGTTGCATGATATTTATGTATTAAAATTATTATATTAGGGTAGATTATCAATTTCACCATAATTAATGTAGTGTTTCCGTAAATGTCCACCTCCTTTACTGGTACAATATGACGAGTAGAGATTCGGCTTTATACATTTCAAATTTTAGTTAAGAATATCAGCGAAACCTACTTCAGAACCACCTCACATAATATTTGAATCCTGCATTAGTTAAAACAAAATAAAAGAAAACCAACATGGGTTTTTGCTCCTGGATCATATATCGATTCTGAGCACATATGATAGTGACAATTGATGAAACACTGATACGGCCAACAATAAAACTGCTTGCTTTCTGGGTGAAAAAATTCAATTTAGAAATTAACTATACAACCAAATTAGTAAATTTCAACTCGACGATATATTTTACTGTTAGTGACTTTAAATTAAAATTTATAAAGTATTTAAAATTAATTGACATAACTTCAGATCCCATGTTGAATATAAGATTGAAGCAATCATATTTTTTTTATAATAATAATACATTTTTAACCGACTTCCAAAAAAGGAGGAGGTTCTCAATTCGTCTGTATTTTTTCATGCTTGTTACCTCAGAACTCTTGACTGGGTGAACCGATTTTAAAAATTCTTTTTTGTTTGAAAGCTGATGCTTGTAGTTTGGTCTTATTTCAAATTTCATCAAAATCGGTCAAGCCGTTTTTGAGTTACATTAAACTAAAATATAATCGTTGACAATTAATGACAATCGATCCCGTAAGTAGCAAGGGTCAATAATAAGAGTGGAAAATTTTTTGTACCAAAAAATGGAACCGACTTCTACACCCAAAAGTGTGAAATAACTTGTCGAAGTCGGTACCATGCGCACAATATTGTGATGGTTGGTACTTTTGAACTATCATGGTACCGACTTCAACAAGTTATTTCCCACTTACACCCAAAAGTACCGACATCATGGTACCGACTTCAACAAGTTATTTCCCACTTACACCCAAAAGTGGGAAATAACTTGTTGAAGTCGGTACAATGAAGTCCATTTTTTGGTAAAAAAAATACATATACAAATATATATATATATATATTACCAAAAAATGGAACCGGCTTCAAATATATGACTCTATTGCAAAGATTAACCGTACAGTACCTATGCTTTGCAATCTTTGCAATAGAGTCATATATTTTCAGACTGGTTACAGAATATTAAGTTAATATATGTGCATAACATCTTCCCGGTGTGAACTACAAATAACAGTTCCATGAGGTGCAATTTAGGGCTTTTGCTGTTTCTAGCTTGTACTAACGCCACACATAGTGAAAGATCTTGCCAATATTCATTATTATTTTTTCGTTGTGCTCTTCTTCATAAAACTTGCTTCAACTCATATAGGTACAATATAAAAGCTATAAAATATTATTTCCAATTTCCATTAACCCAACAATGTTTGCTGCGGGTGCATTGTTACGTGCTTCAGAAACTTCCCGGAAAGACAACTGTAAACGTTTTGTTGAGTAGGTAATAATTTCCCGTGTATCGGTTTTCTAACGACATTGCTCTATATACAAAGAAGATTTGAACTACAACTCACAACACATTTTTTAGATATATATGTACTTTAATACTGATTTGTAAATTTACATTGATGAGAAGTCGTAAGGATACTATTAGTCAACTTGTTAATAGCTAAAGCTGCATAAAATCAAAATAATTAATATTACTTACCCACATTTGTAGAAATGAGTTTTATATGCACATACGGACGACTGGATAGTAATATACTGTTTATTCATTATGTGCTCAAAATCACTACAATATGCACTGAGAGCTTCTTACAGCACATAGAAATAACTAGCTGATGCTTAAAACGTTATCGACTCTGTAGCAAACCCATTGGACCTTTTCTAAATGTAAAAACAAAGCAACAGTAAATATATGGAGCTAAAGCTACGAATAAATATGTAACGAAACGTAAGTCAAGCTCAAAAACAGCAGAACGCAAACCGTACCGTGGTGGGCGTGGTTTAATAAGTGCACCGTGCACCGCAACGACGTTACCGTGAACCGACCCATCGGATGCGATCATTTCCAAGCGTCAAATCAATTAAACAATCCAATTGAATTTGGAAGATGAAATCAAAGTGGTAACTATATGAGAGTGACACTTCTTTACATATTTATTCGTAGAGCTAAAGTTAATACGTGTCGAGTGTACTTTGTAACAGCCTTGTGAGTAATTTCAAACAGCTGTCATCGCAATCATAATAAAACAACAAAGATTGCGTCTTTTGTTCATAACTTCATTGAAGTGTGTGCATTAGAAAGAATACCATTTGGTTATTGAGGTTTTTTTTGTTAGTATTAAGTATTCTTTGTTTATAAAATGGCCTTTAATTTGGAATTTTATAAACATTTCAAATTGCTGATAAATTTTTGCTCTCGGAATAGCTAGATGGTGAAGGGGCATTTTACTTATCTCCGCCTGCCAGCCTCCATTAAAATATCGATGTTAGTGGCAATTAATGGCATGCAAGGTCTATTTTTTGAATCCTCGTTATATATTGAATATAACATTGTACGTATACAAACGTAAACTTAGTGCAAATCGTGATATAACCGTCCCGTACTAAACGTCGTTGTTCCATTCAGGAAAGATTTTCTTTAAATTCATTGTATTTTCCATTTTTTAAAATAAATATTTACTTATCCGATACTGCATTTATTAGTCCTTCGTAAATCTGCAGGGCTCATTATCGTATGTATAATTTTTTAGGTTAAGCCGAGTCTACTTTGACGTGTTTTTGGAAACATTAAACGAAACCTCATAAACAAAACTTTGTATCGAAAATACGCACACCGTTCAAAGTAACAGGGACCAAAGGTAAAGGACGCATTAGAATTTAAGACGACTATATTAATGCTAGAGAGCGCGGTGCGATTTCCATACAAACGTAGTATATACGAAATTTTGCAATTATATACCTGAGCCTAATATCTATGCTCCTGGTTTACCTATTTTTTTTATTTTACCCCTAAATGTGAATATAACAATCCCCATACAAAACAAGTTTTTTAATGTTTTCGAAAATATTTGAATTTATGGAAAACTAGCAAACCAGAAGCATAGATATTAAGCTCAAGCACAAGCGTGCAAAATTTCACCGAATTGAATCCTTGTTATTCATAATATGGTGAAACTACGTGTGTATGAAGCGGGAAAGCGCTTCCAACTATGAATACCTCCAAGACACTCGCCTTAAGCAACGTCCGATGCGGTCATGACTTGGATGGGTGACCGCTAGTGACATTACTGCTGAGCGCTTCCGCACTTTGGAGGGCACGTTAATTTATCAGTCTCGGTAGTTCTCTTAGGATGGCAGTCATTATAGCATAATGGTAGGACATTTTGCGAATGCCCACCTGGTTAGCTAGGCAATCTTCCGGCCTATGAACAACATCTTGGATCGCGTCACCACTTACCATTAGGTGAGATAGTACACAAAACCTAGCCTCCATAAAGAGAAAAAAATACTTGCACCGTAAACAGAATGTAAACTCACGAAGGAGGGTAAACGCACGGAAAACGTACCTCTTACACAGTTTCACGTTAAGTTGCTATTCTACCTGAACGTCGAAATGAATATTTATGTATTCTCGGTTTTGAGGTCCGTCGTTGCTTGTATTTGGCACAGGTTGTTTTGAATGAAATAAACGTTTATCTCTATTATAATACTGCACTCAATGGCGATAGAATAAGATATTTTTTTGAATGAAATAATAGAAAGTACAATTATAATATAAATTTTATATATTGACTTTATTATAAATAATATTATATTTTCTTTTGTGAGCTATTGACATTACTAGTATTAATTCTTAATTTTTTATTGTATTATTATCTTATTCATGACCTAATTATTCGAATTTTATTGTTATTTTTATTTCATGTCATAATTAAGTCAATTTTGTAGTGAAATTTTCATATGCTGATAAGGCAAAACATACTGAAATAGTCCTAATTGTCACCTATTTATGTTTTATGAAATAAATGAATATGAATAATATGTACTACTTAAACTGTATCAGCCGTATTGCCCACTGCTGAACACAGCCTCGCCGTTTAAGTGGGGCTTACTCCCCACGCTTGGCAGGCGTCTTGGAGATCACAGTGTAATATAACAGTTCCTCAAAAGTCGCTGCTTCCTTCGGGGATTTTTCCCTTAGAGTTAGTAGCCTCGTGAGACACAAGGGGGGTGACATTGTAGCCCGTCAACACTTACATAAAATTTGTCGATGATCCTATCAATAGTATATATTTTTATAAGAAAATTCAAATATTGTCCGTCTGTATGTTTGTGTAACGTATCATGAAACTTAACGAATTCTGGTTAAAAAAAAACCGTTAAGCTTCACAGAATGCCGCGCAGCACATCTGTGGTTCAAACGCAGTCATGGGGTTGAGCTACTTCGTGCTGATAGGGTATTTTTTGATTGATCTCCTTCAGGAATAAAAACTGTCGCCAAGCACATAATGGTGTATTCTGGCAGGTGTCTTCGTGAGCCAGATAATTTAAATTTAGTCTGTAAACACCCTCAATCATCACTTAACGAGAAGTGAAATATCAAGAAATAGTGGCCACAAGAGTGACAATAAAAAGTCCGGTCTTAGAGTCGATTCCCAGCACGGGCTAGAACTTCACAGTTTAATGTTAGGATATTTTGCATACCTAAAGCTACAACCTTCATATATAAATTGATCTGCTACGCCTGTGTATTCCGATAAATTGTATACAAATTCGTTAAGTTTACCACCTTACCTATTATAAAAAAGTGCTTCACAATAAAATTTAATCATGATAAAACCACAACCCATTCCGCGGATAGTAGCTACTCATAAACTCTGCGCGTACACTAAAAGTTGGTTCCGACTACGCCGCGCCACAACACTTTTGCATTCCGCTATTGCGGTTCCACAGAATAGATGATAGGGCGATACCGCTTATTTGTCACACGACGCGGCGGAGTAACTTTTTGGAGTAGGTCCCGAGTTTGGGGATCGATACCCGCATAGGCGCCCCGCCCGGCGGCCGGTGCGGCGCCCGTTTCCTTACGTCCGGCCCGGACCGGCCCGGCACAGGAACATCGCGACTCGCACCCTTACCTCGCGCTAATCCTATGACCCTTATCTGCTATTCTTGGAATCTAAATTTTACTTTTGGGTCTGTTTTACTTTAGGTTACTGTACATTTTATTTACTAGTAAGGCTGTACAGTTCCCGACTTATGGATATAAGCACCAACTGTTCAGTATCATTAACCTCCTCTTGGGTATCGTTAAGGCCACCTTGTTTCGAAGATTTAGGCATTTTACTCGGCCAGTCGACTTGCATCCGCGTTACGCGGGAGCCGACTTGATATGAACTCCGGTGACCTTTGTCGGAAGGGCGAGAACGCCACAGTACTCACCGTACCACATAATGCAGTAGGTACGGTGAGTTTAATTTTATTGACTGTATTCTTTTAGTATATTCATTATTTTATTGACTATATTCCCTTAGTATATTTGACTATATTCTTTTATTTGATTGAAATGAAAGTTTATTGGACTTATGTAGGTATTGACTGTAAACATAATTACTCTTACTAAACTTTTTGAATTAGTGAGGTGATAATGATGATTTTAGGAGAGTTTCTGGTACATACCTAAAGAATACGAACAACAAATGAAAACAAACATAATTGTTATGTACAATATTTATTCTCATTTATTATACATACAGGTGGGTTTAATCATGAAAGCAATAAACAACTTTGAACTTTGAACTTTGAATATGAGAAATAAAATGCTTATTTTTAATTAAAATTCATTATAATTTAGAGTTCTAGTGCTACGTCCAGGCTCATTTTTATTGATCGATATGGTCCTATTATGACCCAAAGTTGCATTTGGATCTTTATTAAGATTATAGTCTAGGTCCTCACTGAACTGCCCCGCGGGTGACGGAATAGGACCTGATTGCAAATTAATAATTTTTTGCGATAAAAAAATCTCATTTTCTTTATTTTCGGATTCGGTAGATTCGCACTCAAGTGTCAGATTCCGTATGGGCATACCACGAGTATGTCTGGGGTTGACGATTTCTGGCAACAGAAATTTGTGGTGAAAGTGTGATAACTTTGATTCCATCTTTGATTTCCAAAATTCATTATCTTTTTCGATTCTTTCGATATGTACTGGTTCTTTTTCCCCGGCCCAAACACCAAATAGACATTGCCATCGTCCTTTTATATGCAGTTGTCCTTGCACTTGGAAAAACCAATTTACTGTTTTTATTAATTGTTGTAGTCCGCGTCTTTTTATTATATTTTAATATCTGGATTTTATTTTCTTCTATAGCCTTTGTCAAGCCAATTTTTGACGCCAAAAAAGGACATTTAACTTCTTCCATAACATCATTTCCAATAAGCCCGTCAGGTGTCGCACCAATAAATGGGAAATCTTTATGTATAAACAGTCCACAAGGCTCAATAGACACATTTTCTTGTTGTATCTTATGCAACGCTAGCTGCTCATTTTCAATACCATGGGCAATAGATACAACATGGCTTATATTTGATTTATACAATATGTTTTTTACTAAAGGGGCGGTTTTTATTATATTTTTATTTTTATTTTTATTTTATTTATGTTTTTATTATTTATACAATATGTTTTTTACGACAGGTATCTATTGATACTTGTCGTTTGCAAACAGGGCCAAAATTAGAGGCAGTAATTAGGTTTTTCCGAATTTCTAGCCACTCACTACTCTCTGTAATATCGTCTCGTCGTTATATCGTATTTCGCTCGATTCCGTGTCTGTCAGCAGTTAAGTTTCTACATTTTTCAGAAATTATTTTTTGGCTATTTCTAGATCACATTCAGACATATCTGGATCGGAACTGGCAGAGCCATAATCATTTTGTTTTGATACTGCCGCTTTCTTGATTTTTTTTTGCTGGATGTTCCAAACTGCTTTTTCTGGGCTCTCTCTTTTTCTCTTTTCCTTTCCACAACTTCCACCAACGCTGCTGCCGCAACATCCGCCACTCCTGCTAGGCCGGCTGCTGACAGATTTTAATTCGTCAGCGTTTTATAGACATGCGATATTGCTGCCTTGTCATTAAACGATAACACCGCAGCGGACACACTCCCTTGGTAGCCTTGTTTCAAGGCAAAATTTATGCGTTTACCTCCTATACATTTTGCTATGACATTGTTGAAGCATTCGACAATGTTTGTATTTACGTTCTCTACTAAACTTCATGATTTTGCAGCTACATTTGAAATGATCGAGTTAAGTCGGAAAAGAAATGTTGAGTTTTTAATAGATTTCGACCCGTCACTAAAAACATTTTCTTTATCACAGTTGTAAACCTGACACATTCTGTGATCTCCATATGGATGTGATAGGGAATTGATGATATCTTTGTGAAGCAACTTTATAGCAATATCTTTCGTATTTTCTGATGTACTGTGGTGTTTTATTGATCTAACTATTGCTTTTCTCAAGGACATTATTCTTAGTTCTGTCTCTGTAACCAGTCTCCGCATTTTTTTGCACAGATTTCGCAAAATGTAATTTCTGCATTCAATTTTTTCCACTGTTATATTCTAGGATTTATATGGATCTACTTTTAGCACCTTTACATATGTCGAGACATCTCCATCTGCAATTATTCTTTTATAAATAATGCCATACATTGGAATTGATTGCTGAAACCCTTCATTTATTATGTCACCTTCTATAGAACATGATTAACCATCAAAATTCTTGTAACATTTGTGCTCATTGGGTGGAGAATTCTTGCTTTCCGCGCGAGCGCACACAAGGCAGTATTTATTTTTTACCGCCAGAAAAATAATTTTGCTGGTTCTTCTTCCAATAATTGCTGCAGTCCCAGACGCAGCCTTATAGTTGGATCTGTACGATAGAGCACACCAAGAAGCGTCAACGTCAACGTCAACATCAACCACTGGTATGCCATTTTTGGTGCGACCTTCTGCGATTGCCAACTCTTTTTCTTCTTCAGCAGCAGCTTTCATGGATTCAGCTGCTGTGTTTTCAAAACTATCGTAAACTTGTCCCTGCAGTTTGTTGTGAAATTTTGTAGAAAATATGTGAATATTCATGGAGGAAAAATGCTCTTCCCACTGAGAATAAAACATTCCTTAAGGCCACCATAGCAGTGGTTGCCGCAATATTTACGTCTATATTTGCTGTGTCTGTATTTTCGGATTTTATAAGGCAAAGCTGTGTGCACATATTGTATTCAAATTTAAATACGGACAGTAGACCAATCCTTTTTTCACTAATTGGCTGAAAATTTCCCGCTTTGTAGTCAAATAAATTGCTGTGACGTGCTTTTTCCTGTAATTGAGTAAACAAGTAATTGATTTCAATGATGCGTCTCCCTGAAACTGGTTGAAACTCGTTTTCTTGATTTTCAGACTCTACGAGAAGAGGGTCATCTTGACTAGATTTTCTGCAACAATAAGTGACTTTAGATAATTTGTAAAATTTGAGGTGATTTAGGTCAGCCGGTCATACGGGACCATAAGTTAATTACAAAAGAGCGCTCTCGAAACTTACTCAGTATCATCAAATTCACCTGCTGCTAGGCTGATGTTATAATTGTCCACAACAGAATTTGATTCACTTCCATAATTCATTTCTCTAAAAAATAAATGCAAGGTATAATTCAAAAATTTTGAAGCAGTGATAGCTCAGTGGCTTTGGCTATGGGCTGCCTCGCAGCAGGTCCATGGTTCGAATCCCGCCGCGGGCTTGAGCTTCACCGCATGGTGGAAGGGCATTTTGTGAATGCCCGCCTGGCTAGCGACCACCCTCAAGTAGAAAATCTGTCGCCAAGCACCTAACGGTTTGTTCCGGCAGCTGTCCTTGAGAGCCAGAGTAATTCTAGGTTAAGCCTGTTAACACCTTCGGCCACATCATCACTTACCATCACGTACAGTTACAACATGTACAGTTCTAGTACATGGAAGTCTCAAATCGTAATAAATTTTTCGCAACGAACTTCAATTAATAACATATTGGTATTGTTTGCCAATAAAGCGCTTAATTGTGGAAGTATTTGTTATATAACTATTATTAGTATATTAAATTATTATTCCTCCTATGGGTTAATCTGTGGCTAAAGAGTACAATAGCAGTTAGATAAGCTATAAACAAACAGGTGAGTATAGGTAATAAGTATGTATTGTAGTTACGCGTTCTGGTCATCGGTACATTTATTCGACGTGAAAGTACCTTCTTTGGTATGATCTCAATGCACTGAAATAACTAAAAAAAAATTCATTACATTTCATTTGAACAAATATTGGTAATAAAATTAACAAATACTGTGATATCTGCCTAATAATCTTCCTAAAATGCCAGAATTACCTTAGTACCTACTAAGTATTATAAAAAATAATAACATGGTTATACTGATTTTGGTAGACTGTGTCCCATCCATTATGCCCAAGTATCTCCTTTCAAACGTTACTAGTTTATATTCCATATTTCTTTACGTACATTATACTGCTTTAACCATACTGTGGCAAGCAAAACCTAACCTACAAACTAAGTATAGAGTAAATTAGGTAATATTTTAAGAGAACAATATAGGTTCCTACTTAATAAATAAGATAATAATAAGAAATAAATAAACACGTACCAAAGCAAGTACTGTACTTACTTAGCATTTCTTTGTAATGCATTCGTCCTGTTTGTCTTTGATATAGCTCGTAGTGACTTTTTCGTTTATTGCGTTTGTTAGCCATAGTGACGACTTGGCCAGATCAATTTTAATTTATTTTCGTAAATCACTGCAAGTCGCACGTCGCGCGTCGAGCTGACTGGCACTGGCACAGGTCCGTTGTCGGTAAGCGCCACCGCGCGACTGACGAAGTCCGCGGGCGTTGCGCCGCTCGCGGGTTTGTAGGTTTTTAGGCATCATTAATAAGAATATAACACTACAACATCCACCTCAGCGATTTGTACTAGAAAAATGATTTATCTAAAGATTGGTGTAAAAATAAGGTCAATAAGTTTATTATTTTAGGCACAGTATTGAAAATATATTTTAAAAAGAGGCAACTTTGGAATTTTTTTCCATCGAGCGAAGTTCATCTGATTGTGTAAATGTAAGCGAATTGTACTCTGTAAGATCCTTAACTGAAACATATATTTTTTCCAGAAATTTACATCAATTTTTGACTGATTCATATTGATTTTAAAAACAGCATTTGCGGTATAAGAAGCCCTTAAAGGAGACTAAATTAAAATATCTTAACGAGCATCACGCCACCGCTCGCGTCTATATAAGTCTGTGGAGTTGGGGAAGATAAGTTACAGATCGGACGCAATACAAGCGTCCATACATACTTAACCCCTAAAGATTTTCGGGAATGCTACCACTATGGTTTTCCAAGGATGGTTGGGATCGGGAAGGCCGTTGATTATATAACCGAAACCAATTCTTTATAGAATAAAATTATGTCCTTGTGTTGCATGTTGTTAGAGAGAACATATTTTAACATATTCTTGTGTTCCCAAGGATACGGACCGTACATTAAGATGGACAAGGATAGGGAGATGTGGTGATGACTTATATTAAAATGTTTTTATTTGCATTAAAGACATGTATAGTCGTTATAGCATGGTGGTAGGGCATTTTGCGAATGCCCGCCTGGCTAGCTACCACCCTCAAGTAGAAAATCTGTCGCCAAGCACCTAACGGTGTGTTCCGGCAGCTGTCCTTGAGAGCCAGTAATTCTAGGTTAGCCTGAACAACATCTTCGACCACATCATCACTTACCATCAGGTGAGATAGTGGTCAAAGGATAACCTATCGAGCATAAAAAACTATATAGTTCTAAGGTGTCTATTTAAGAGTAAGTGTAGAATAGTATACTATCATCTGTTGTGGAGGTAATGAGCCATGAAGCTTCCGTTTTGTTTATTTGAATGATAATGTAAAATAGATATAAAGATAATGTAAAAAATCTTGTGATTATTCATGTGAACTATAATAGCACAGGTTGATATATATATATAGACCTTGGACGATTGCATAAAGTACATTGACATACAAACCATTGTGTAATGAAAATACAACAATACATTAACACACGCGTGATACCCTATCCCCAAAAGTTTTCACTTGGAAGAAGTTTTTAAAAAGATGTCACTTGCCTGGTTAAGAAACGGCATTGACGGTAAGGAACTCACCATCTTTCGCTTTGCCGATGACGTTGTGAAGTTGCTAGACGCACTGACAGCGCCTGGTACAGCTATTGGGGAATTCTCTTTGAAACGCTTACGTATAGACGTCTTCATAATATTTCCCCATCCTCACATAAGGTTCTCGCGCAGACTTGATCTTTGACGGGAGAGCAGAGAACCTCCTTCGAGGTTCACCAACGTGCGTGGGTGGAGTGCAGCATCCTAGATGTCGCAATAATGAGATACAATATACGATACTGCTGATAATCAAATAGCTCTTAAAACTAAGTCGTCGATGTGGCTCCTAGATCATTAGGCTTAAATTGGACTTACAAATGCTGGGCAAAAACCATCAGAAATTGGGTACCAAACTCAAAACGAGCCGAGGTCAACCCAGACAGAGGTGATTACGGTGTACGATCTTAATTTTCATGACAAAAAAAACCCTAATTTTACGTATCATTTACTTATGTATGTACGGAAAGCACCATACATTACATCCGTAGGTCGCTGGTTCAGATCCGGTTCGAAGGACCACTATGTACGGTGCTCTCCGTACACGTACGTAAGTAATACGCAACGTAGGAGAAAAATTTTTTAATATCCCAAACTAAGCTTAATATGGTAAATAGTATGGTTGGTCAGAACACGCGGATCGTACTGTGTCTGAATGAGAACTGGTGCCGCGGCTTAAGAATTGTGACATGATTGCGTAAACCGCTGTATAATGCTTGCATCGTAAATGCTATGCTGCAAATAACTATAGCCCTATTAAATTGTGCGCCCAAGGTACAGCAACACCCCACTTACATATTACGCTACTCAAATTAATGTAGGTAGGTTATATAAAATCCATTTTATTACCTTCTTCTACATCCAAAATGGAATACCAAAGTAGTCATTCTGTCTTAAAAGTTTTTATTGACTGTTAGGTAACCACCTGTAGCTGCTGTCATATAAGTGACCTAAGTATAGTACATTAACCTATCATTAACCCTGCAGAGGTTGCAGGCATGCACGCTGACATTTGCTATTATGGGGTAATTGACGGAGTAACAGATGGATAAATTGTCTTGAACTATCGAGTTATTGATAGTAATTGCGCTTGTTACGTCTGTGTGTTGTCGGTTATGAAAGTTTTATCGTTATAACCTAAAGTGTTGCTGCATTGAGCACGCGACGTGAGCTGTGGTTATTTTTATGAAAAAAATGTTTTGTTATATAAAAAAATGGTATTAAGAACCAATCATTTATGACGATGTTTCAGCATGTCGAGTCAATTGTTTGTTTGTAATTTCAGAGTCGACGAGCCGGCGCGGCGCAGCTACGCCCGAGTGGCGAGCGCGGCCGCTCGACGCGCCTTCGTCGTCGACCAACCCCTTCGCCACGCGGCACGCCGCTACACCACGCAAGTCACCCACCCCCGACTCAATAGAACTGATCGAGTTTGACTAAATATATTTAAAATAGAACATGTTTCAACGTACTAAAAAACCAAAAAATACAAAAAAAAATCTTTTAACTATAAGCTTGTACGTGAGCGCGGCCCTCGCTCCTATTGTAAATATGGAACCAGCTTGAATACTGCTTGATACACTTTCTACATTTTCAACACGTGTAATATTAGAGACGGTTGTTGGTGAGGCAAAGATGCGCGCGGCCCGCTGCGGACCGCGTGTGTGCGCCAGGACGGTGCGCGGCGCCAGCCTGCACGGGCGCCAGAAGCGCGAGCGGGCCACGGTGCGTGAACGGCTCCGAGTTCCGATACTGGGACAGTACAGTGTAGTGCAGTGCCACAGCGCTGCAGTCGCATCGCAGGACAGTCCCAAACACCACAACACTTCGAGTGAAGCTTACTCAGAACTTTGTTTAGGTTTCCATCGGGATTCACTCCTCAAAGCGGTTCGAACTACAGTTCGGTTTATATCAAAGACATTGGTGAACAAGGAAAGCGTCATAGGATAGTTTTGTGTTATATTCAAATAAAAGATTATTAAACTACAAGATTTAGTGGCGTGCAACAGTCTCGGCTCTCTATCTGTATTTACACAAATCTAAATGTCGTAAAGGTAGATCATTTAATCGAATTCAGATTCAATATGAATATTGTTGTTTTACATATATCGGTGTTTATTCAGTGTAATATTAAATTTAAAACAGAGGGTTGTGAATACGCGACCTGCCATGCGCTCAGCGAGTGTTTGCTCGCTTCGCTCAGACACGTCGCTCGGCGGATGGAGAAGCGCGCGAGTCGTTGTTAAAGGCACCATTTGCAGGGGATGTTTTGCTGTTGAGGACGTATTATTATAATTAGTAGCTTATGATATTACATTTTAAACATATCCAATTAGACGTGACTGTAATAAATGTTTATTTATAGGTTGTTAGCCATGCGACAGGCTTGCCATTCGTGATGGTATTTATCGATGCAACCGGAAAATTATAGGAAATTATGTTAGTTTCAGTCTAACTGACGTATTAGGAGGTAGTTGGTACTGTACGAGACGGTTCTTCGAAGTCATCTAGGCATAGGTACTGTTTATCCGAGTATAATATAACCCCGCCGCTCTACTGGGAGCGTCCTGCTTGTTCTTGCTGAGTAATGGTATATGTTAGTGCAATCATGCAACTTCGCGAGCATACTGCTGATTCCCATTTTTGTTATGGTTCATCATTGATT
This sequence comes from Plagodis dolabraria, assembly GCA_963854805.1. Classification (NCBI taxonomy): domain Eukaryota; kingdom Metazoa; phylum Arthropoda; class Insecta; order Lepidoptera; family Geometridae; genus Plagodis; species Plagodis dolabraria. Next base: position 6,394,152 of record OY978440.1, read on the forward strand.
CTACGCAATTTGAGCAGCCTAGCAATAACCACCTTACACCTTACCTTTGATATTTAATACAAACACGCAATCTATGCAACCATGTAACCCTGGGAGATAACAGTTCGTTTAAAATCTCTCTTGGTTGAAACTGGCAAACTTTTGCTCGATATATACTATTTCAAGTATTCATATCATATTACATGTTATGCATCTTTTTATTCATAATTAACTTCAGATGCATATGCTTTGCCTTTGTTGTTTTAATCGTTTACTATCCTGCCGACTCTAAAGCAACTCCCATAGTAGTTCTTGTACCTTTGATATATAATTCTTGTACATCACATTCCTAACATTGTCACGTCTGTCCATGGCTATTAGTGATATAGACTTGGGTTATTATAACCATTGTTACGTAGGTAATACATCCGTAATAATTTCATCATATCATTAATACACATTTCATAGCGTATAGCATCTAGATTGAAAAGACAAAATATTTACGCCATATTTGTAGTTTAGTGTTAGGTTAGATTTACTTCTAGTGTTAAGTGCAGCTCTTTTACTGGGCATAGAGTTTATTTTAGTCGCTGATCATCAAAGCGCTATTCCAAACAAGACAAATCTTAGAATTGAGATCTATGACATTAACTTTCAATTATTGTGGAATTAAAAAAAATACATATTTGCGTCCTACAAATTCATTAGGTCCAGAATCACTAAATAGAACAATAACAAATTGATGAGACGATTTTGTCAATGCCAATCAATTATTGACATTCAATAATACAATTACAAGTGAATAAAATATTGAATACGAAGTTGTAGAACTCGATTTTAATGCTAAACATTCCATGATAATAACATTACTTAACGCGATTGCGAGTACAATATCGTTTACATTGCGTCTAAGCATATAAGACAAAGGCAAGACAAGCAGCATAAAACTAATTGAATTGACGAAATATAAAAAGCATATGGAAGGACTGTGCAAATAGTCGTACACAGAAAGATATATAGGCATAGATATCCCGCAAGAAATTTGCCAAATACTCGTAAACATACTAAAAGATTATCTAAAAAGACCTAGAATATTGGATTTGACTACTATTTTCAAGAGGGACAACCGCAACACTTCGCGTTTCAATAAACTACTCTATAATCATGTAAATTAAATATAACCTAGGAAAATACGTAATCATAATAAATTATTTAAATGTTGATATCAATAACTCTGTCAATTAGTACTTCGAATTATTTGGCATTTATGGTAGTCTTATATTTATTATCTTTGTTGAGCGCGAGTCGGATTTATGACATGGGTTTGGGTATAGATTATGTTAACAGATGAAGGTTGGCTAAATGTTCACTGAATGATGTTAAAGGAGTGTTAGGAATCGGTTTCACATAGAAGTAAATGTATTCGCTCAACAAGAGAGTATCACTATAGATTTTTTCTTCGTAGTTGTGAGATTGAATCACAAGCTATATGTGTTCGTTTCTTAGGCCGAGGCTGTTGTGGCGCGCTGTGTATGTGTCAACTCGATGTTATTATATGTCTGTTTAATCAAGTGTTGCACTTAAGTTAACAAATAGATGTTTTATGAATTAAATACCTAGCACACGGGTCCTGTTTGTAGTCGGTGTCTAATTAAAATAGGATGGTTCTTAAAGTTATTCTTTTAAGTAACTACTGCAATAAATTGTTAGCAGTCGTCTCCGCGGTTTTGTCGATTTCAGAACAACCTGATTTTGCAAGGTGTCTTGTCATCGAACCCCTACTCTCTCAGAACATGATAACACATCCTGCATATAAAATTAATTTCCTGAGATTATTTCGTAAAATATCACATCTGCTGTACACTACACTGTCACATACTACATTGCAGTACTTGATACAGTTTAAAACTGATGAATATCTTGAATTGTTTAATAAAAAAACTACTTTTCACTCCTAAAAATTTACTTATAGATTTTTACACGAAGACTGCAGCTACTATGCTTTTTCACTGATGTTACTCTTGTAAACTATAATTTTAAGAATCGTCTTGTAAAATAGTAGTATATATGTACCCCATAATGTACCAAAACAACGCAACACCAGACGAGAGGTAAGCAACAGATAGGTCACATTAACAATGGAATGCTAAAATAATGCCACTAACAGCTGCTATAAAAGGTTATTGACCCTGCTACATGATTGTTTGTCGCAACGTTTGATCTTACATTTTAGGAATGACAGCACCGTTGATTGTAATTAATTGTTTACTACATTAAGCTCACGAACTGTGTTTACGCAAGTATCACAAGATTTGACCGAAACCGCATCGACTAAAACGCAACAAGTTCTAGTTTGCAATCTCGATTGCATTTAGTGAGTACTTGTATGTAGTGACTGTCACTTTTTTCTCCAGCAGGGTCAATGACACTTTTTGCAATACCGGGGACTTTATCTGGCGTAGCGTGTCGTAGTTCTCTTAAATTCGCATCATTGTCGTTCAGATTGAAAACTTGATTGTGTAAGCTATAAAGTGCATATTTTGGTAAACAAACAACAAAGGTCTGTTTTTTGTATCAATCATTTTATCACTCGCTATAGCTTATGGTTTTGACCACGTCATCGCTTTCCAGCATGCCAGGGCTGGCACTAATCAAAAAAGGATTCTTATGTAACCCAATAAATCAGTAATAGAAACGGAATATCTGAAACATGAAGTAATAGGGATTTGGAAAGATTAGATTTTGACGTAAAATACGGACACGCAACGCCTAAAAGTCCCGTTTATGGCTTAAGTAATTCTATAGATCATGTGCTGCATTAAGGAAACTGGGTACTTTATCTTTATCAAAAAAATAGTTGTTCCATATCGGTGTTAAATATAATAATTGTCTAATTTTAAAGTCATACAGATCAATTTGTGATATTTTCCTGTTTGCAGTGGCTTAGTCGGCATCGATAGAAATTCAAATGTAATAATACCCAATTGAGAACGGAGCAATGTCCCCGATAGTGTACCAACACGATGTTTCTGACGAAGCAATAGTTGTTGCTTTTTGACGTATCACCTAACGAAGCTGATGCCGTCCTCTGGCAACGAATAGAGAAATTTCAACAAATTGACTGTAATAATAGGTATTTTAGTCTGAGTGATGTGTTGTTGTTTTGAATTATGTTTGACTTTTAAACTATGAATTGTGTACTTTCACTGTATCTCTCTGTAGTCTTTACTTTCGATGTGTGTGTAAAAGTGAATATTTGTGAGCTTTTTCGATTTTTAACAACTGCACCATGATGTATGTTGTTGGTCTTTTTATATAGACACTGCACAAACTGCCAAAATTTGCCAACGTTATATACTTTAGAAACGGTTACATTCGTACCTACATATACAACCATTAACTACTATAAACTCCAAGAATATAATTGCTGATTAGAAAAAACACATAATTCACCATGAAAATGATATGCAACAGTAAAAATATTTAAAGATAACCTGTCGACCGGTTAAAGTAATTTCCAAACAGTTCCAAATGTGATGTAGAGCAGATAGATCTATAAATGTGGCTAACAAGGTGAACAGTACAATGGTCTGTATGACATCAACTGAAAAGGCTCACAAATATTTAGTTGGGTACAATGGACCGATGTTGAGAAGTATGAACAGCGAGAGCCCGTCGGCCAGCCTGGGCGTCGCTCCAAACACCATGCTACTTGTGAATTACTCGCGATGGCCAAAATTGTAGTTACGCTACATGCGTATTATAATTTTCGCTCAGTATTATTAGTTAATATATGTACGTAGTGTAAATGTACCCACAGAGGCGGAATTAACACGGGCCCGGTGCAACAGAGAGGTTTCATTTAAAAACACTTCGTACTACAATGTAAAACTTTCTATAGAAAACCCACATAGATTTCGCTGAGGAAATCACGATTTTCTATTAACTCGAGTACCCAATATCGACGACCTTGTAGGTAGGGACGAAATGGATAAAGAAAAAAATATTAAGAAGTCTGAAAATGTCCGACAGACTATATGAAATATAGTCTTTAGAGAAAAACAACTTCGGTAAAAATATCTGTAAATTAAATTCGATTTATTTTAAGATTTATAGTTAGGATATCTGCAAACATTATAGCAGTGTGAAGCGTGTCTAAATTTTTTTAGATGAACAATATATATTTTGCTTTGATCGTTTCGTCTGAGAGACGCGCTGCTGTTACGTTTTTGTGAATTCCGAAATGCCACGATGAGACCTGTCTATACTTTGCGAGTGAAGACGTGCCAGTTTACTTGATAGCTACCTTAACGCGTTATTGCGCTTACTGATCCATTTTAAAAGACTTTGCGCCTAATTAAATTTACCTGGTAGGTCGAGTAAATCATATTGGTTCAGGGGTGTTCATTATTGATACATGTCTTGATTGTGCACACCCCTTAAAAACCACGCCTGATTAATGCCTAAAGTCAAAATGTAAGTTGTTTAAGACGGAGTAAGATTTGATATGAAATAAGCGGAAGGGGTAAATATGAAATGGTTCGTTGGTAAACATGGGTGAATTTGTACTATACGCTTTTTTTTAATTTTGTCAGCAATCGAAGTAGCTAATAGTTATCAAGAATAAACACTCCTGAAAATAATCAATGATCTTTAAGAAAACGATAACAAGAACACTACGCTGTGCGAAAATAAAATTAACTACGGCGAACTATAAAGGCATAGGTACCATGAAAATATGTTGAAGTAAGTGTGTTTGGGTATTTTGAAGTCGTTGAAACCATGAAAAACCATTGAAGTATTACCGTGTTATTACTTGAAGAGATAACAGTTTAAAACTAGTCTTAACATGTCTAAATTTATGTCATATACTTACAATATTTTTGTGTGCATTACCGTTTACGTTGTACACACGCCCCTCTCCGTCCAAATCTAACCGTGTTCATATTGTCAGATATATTCACGTTTTTAATTGAATATCATATTATAAATACTAGCTTCGGTAACACGTTTACCCACATATTTATTATTTGTATATTTTTATTAAAATATATTACCATACAAACGTAATTTTATACGAGGTGAAAATTCCACCTGTTGACTGCAAGCTTCAAATGCGTTGTGAAACAATATGTAAATTGTTCTTTATTATAATTTCGATTGAAATATATACAAACTGATGCTAGCTATGAGCTTATTTATAATTTAAATTTGAAATATTTAATATTACTCGTATTTAACTCAATCACTTAATGTAAGTTAAAGAAAGAGAACACTAGGTACATAATTACACTATCCTCTTACAATATCTTTAAGGGTTTATTAATGTTAAGAGCTTTTCGATTAGTATACTTACAAAAAAAAGGAAGAGATCTTATGAAATATTCTGAATTTTCGCGATAATTTATTGTATTTAATATCCATCCAGTATTATTAGATAAATAGGTATTATATGGTGTAAGTGCCATTTTCTAGATCCTATAGTGTGTTAACGTAAAATAGGTTCATGAAATTGGCCAGCCGATATTATAAATAAATCTTAAATAAGATATGGTTTTTTGAAATTTTGTTTTATTATTGTATAGGTCTCATCGCTCGTGAATTCAAGTTAAAATTATGGTGCTTCGGACCATGCTATAAAAATAGCACACATCTACAAGATAATATAGTTTCAGATGCATATATGCCAACGACTCATAACAAGATAAATTAAAAAACCACATCAAAGACCGTCATATTAAATCACTCCCGGGCCATCACAACCTCGTAATAAATAATATATACAAGACCCAAATCTCATTACTTTGAATTTTAAATGTTCGCTAACATTTTTTTTTTTTTTTTTTTTTTTTTTTTATGCGTTCGTAACATTTTATGGCTCTATATTGACATTCAAAAAGGAAAGAATTTAAAATGGCAATGATGGATGACCAAATTGAGACCTCGAACTTGTTATAAGCACATATAACAAGCCATAGACGGTCAAAATGATAAGTTTGCTAGAGGCCAAAACTGATGCAATTGTTATAAAAGCGAGGCTAGTGCCAAAGTAACAGATTTAAGGGATAACTAAACGTTGCATTTATAATATTTTACTAAAAGATCAACAATTTAGAAAATAAATTGTTAATTATAAATTATCTTAATTCACGAGAAGGTATCGGAATTCACTAAACGAACGGCGTTTGATAAATTGTATTGAACTTATACCTTGTGTATATTGGACGATTCGTAGTTCCGCATAAGTCATATTTATTACTTTTAAATATTTCGAATAACATTTTTTTAATGAGGAATGTAGTTCGGGTGGTGTCCGGGGTTTGTTGGTTTCGTGCAATTTGTATGATTATGCTCCTGATAAAACGTTCTTTTTATGCCTACTGCAAAGATTACGTACGACGAGAATATTAAAATATCAAGTTTAAATCAGTTCTGCACAATAAATCTGCTGTTTTGAAAACGTACAATGAGTGAACCTCTTATTACATTAGAGTACTATGAATATGAAAAATGTGTTGTTCGACTATCGTGTTTTTTGTATCATGGCAAGATATCTAGATACTAAAAAGGCATGTAATAGCAGGAATAACGTAAATGCTGATAATTTTGTAAACAAAGATCCATTTTTACGAATCACGAAATCAAACATAAGTTCTCTAAATCAGATCTCTCGAGATTTTGGCATAAGTGGCACGAACATGCTACAGGTTCCGTGTGTTCAGGTTAGATTTGGCATTTCTTCTGAGTCTTACAATTCAAAGTTTGTTCAAAATTAGACCCCCATGCCTGTGTTTTACTGTATGATGCTTAAAATATTATATAGAGTTACAGTTGGCTGATTAAGACATTCGCCGTACCAATAACAACATATTTATTCGTTGCATTGCGCATTTTTTATTCAAGTTTAGTAAGATTCTTGTAGCAAGATGCGAACCTCAGACCCCGACACTATACTCTAAACCATTTTGAAACACTGTATAATAAAGGACACAGATTTAATTTATACGTCGGCCATATTTTGCCGTTTAAAATGTAAATAAATGTCGAGGCTCGGTCGACTATATTATTTTTGAAAAAGTTTAACAATGTGGTAGATAACAGCGTCAGGCAAGAGAATGAGGCAAAAAATGTCTGAAAATATTTTTCAATCTTAGCCGCAAGTAGCGCGCTTTACTGCAGAGTCAAATGACAGTTTTGTAAACATAATCATTCAAAATTGTCATGTTTTGTCTCGCTCTGTCGATGCTAATGGAATGAGACGTAATATGGAATTAAGATATAAAACCATTTCAATTCTGCATATACCTAAAGTAGAAATATCTTCAAAAAATATCTGGTAATAGTTTTGGACTTAAATTTTGAATTATTTTGCTGCATCAATGATACATTTAATTCGAGTAAACATTTAATGAACACAATTTCATATTTCAATTTTAAAATACATGTCTGCTTATAACGCGATATCATGATTCATAGCTAAATAGGCGTTTAGAGCTACGTACACCTTATTGCGTATTTCCATAGGATTGATACAAGCGCTTATGTAGATAGATGTCCAAGGTGTCAAAATTCCAACATGAAATGCCTTACACTTTCACTTGTACAATATTTCATGCTTTCGCATGCATATTGTAGAAGGATTTGTCTACAATTTGCTTAGCGTGCCCTTTGCACCTTTTTAATTACTTTCACAGACGACTTAGTGGCAAATCTATGGTACTGGTTTACTTATGTAGGTTTACAATGTGTCTAAAATATGATGTGAACACTTTCACTTGTACAATATTTCATGCTTTCGCATGCATATTGTAGAAAAAGTGTCAGACATGTTCTAACATGCCCTGCCCATGCCTTTAGTTACATTCATTGATGACTTAGTAGCGTATCTGGGATTGGTATACTTAATAATGTAGATGAGGTCTGAAAAATATGGTACCTTACACTTTCAATTGTACAGTATTGCATGCTTTCGCATGCATATTGTAGAAAAAGTGTCGGCTTTTTTATGGTAGTGACTTCAATGCCATATACCTACCAAAAATGTGATGTAGCTATACGATTAAACACTTTTGATTGTAAACATTTTCATGTTTTCAAATGCATGTTGGAGAAAGAGTTATTTCATCAAATCAATTCCACGTAAGTCTTGATCTATAGAAATAAGTTATCTGTGAAAGTAACGACGTAGGTAACCAAGTAATTCACTTTCACAAAGTGGCTATTGACTGTATTGGCATTGTTATGGATTTGTACTTGCATAGATTTGAAAGACGCCTAAAATATTTTGTAGTACACTTTCAATTGTACGTTGTTCCATGCTTTCGCATGCATTTAGTAGAAAAAAAGTACCAACTAAAATGTGCAGTGTTATAGTAAGTGGGTTGTAGGAAATTCCGTTTAGCTTCGTTGGATTTATAATAAATACAGCAAACATCTCTGTTTATATGTATAACAGCGTCTAATCTCTGGATTCTTGGTCGCGTGTAGTAAACATTACCTTAACATGGCATCTTTGATAAAACCCTTCAGTGGATGCATGCCATTAAAATCCACAATAAACCATAATCAAAAACAGAGTTGAAGCCTAAACAACTAGAAGAGTAACAATAAAATAATTCATTAATATCTAGAAGCTATAACTATTTTGCATAGAACTAATATAAAATAGAAACCTAGTTAGATACACCTTCAAGATTCCAGACTGTTTGTAAGAATCTTATGATTGCGGCAAGATTAATAGATGATTCAAAATTTAAGGCCTAAACTATTTGTCTCTCCAACGTTATTCCGCTTAATCTCCCCTTTCTATAATTCCATGATATGTCAGAGCTTTTCGATTTTTATACTTGAGTTGAAACAGTATTACGCTGTTCTGTTATGAATGATTTCCTCTTACCACTAAGTTGTGAATCAGATATTGTATAAATGATTCAATAAAGTAATATTGATGTTTTATTTCTTAACCTGTCCTTAACATATGTTTAACATTTCAATTTATACTAAGCAACTTAACAAACGCATTCTTAAGTATATGAAATTTCCTATTTGTAAGAGCGTTCAAAACTGACGCGAGTTGGAAAGATCACGCCATTTCGAAAATTTTATTGTAAAGCATTCAAAAACTGCACGTTCCATTTTCAGGCACAAACTGTTTGCCGGTGTTGCAGTTTGTCACCATGCGGAACCTAACGAAAACAACTTCAACTTATGTTGAATGAGTTTTCTTTACGAGTAACAATGTACCCGATGTGTTGTAACAGTTAGGTACCCACTGAGTAAATTAATTTATCATATGAATTGTCTAATAACAAATATTCGTTCGCTTGGAAATTGATCTCACTGAATAATCCAATCATTGCTATGTACAATATATTTTTTTTAATACTACTATAGTGATTAATAAGAACAACTTATATAACAGTCGTCGGCGTCGGCATATAGCAATATTGAGAGATCTTTGAGAGTGAGAGGCTAAAACGGAAATTTCACCTAAATAACTAATCAAGTTGCTACGCAGTAAAAGATAAAACTATTAAGTTTGAGGTTACGAGTAGCTGCACTTGGTAAGTTAGTATGTTTGCGAAAGGGTCTGACTGCGGGTTTGCGTATTTGGTCACAAGCGAACTCATGTACCTACTGACAGTCACTACAAAGAAACCCTTGGTTAGAACAATACCCACTCTATAATATAAACACGTAACCATGGTGCCACCTTGAAATTTAACAGTCTTGTTCTTTTGCCATTTTATTCGTAGTTTGCTATTTAACAACAATTACAACTTTTAGCTAGACTTTTATTTTAACAAATAGGCTTTTTTCTTTCGTTGTGGTCTTATACCCATCTCACCAGTCTAGTTCTCTACTCCAGGATTACCCAGGAATGTGTCCTGTACATGTTCACTTTTCAGTGCAATAACGGTTACATCACGTCACGTTTTGGTACCATTTACGCTTTGAGTCTCGCAGAATTATTTTGGGCATGGATTGCTCTTTCTGACACTATATTTCCTGCTCTTTTTGACATCGGGTTTGTGATGAATGTTATTGTTGTTCTATATTGTGTGTTATTTTGTTAATACAAGTGCTGGTTTATAACGAGCAGTGTGTCTAGAAAACTCATTGTAATCTATTGGAAGGTTATCACTAAAGTAATGCCTATTTTCTCTGTCCGGTTCTTGCCCCAAATTCCTGGCCAAGACATTTATGCCATAATACGTTTATAATATGTTTTTTCCGGTATTCAAAAATTTGGAGAGATTAGATAAGTAGCCCAAGTGGGTAACTTAGTCATAGTGTGTCAAAATAGATGGAAAGTTTTGAAGATAATTTGTTGATAATGAACAGATTCTGGCATTACTTTGCGGAAATCCATCTCTAATAATAACAAAGCAATTCGTGTAGAATCAAACAGCGTCGAAAATTCTTTCGGTTTGGTGGCCTTAGTGACGTCACGTCGGCTTGACAAACGGCAGCTTGTAAACGGCAGCTTCACTGCGTATGCCCATACCGCTTTTTATAATATTTTATACCAAAAATACTTAACTAATCTTCACCTTTAAGTGCAAATCATTATGATATCTTTTAGAGATTATATGCCTCATCATCTGGGGTTCACCCACAACCACACTGCTGCGATTGATCCTGCATTGCTGAGTGCTGAGGACCTAGTTTCGACCCTGTCACTACTCTACTACGAGTGTATTCTGCTCATCCCTACTGCCTGCGCGCTTCTACATACAGGGGAGTGGTTACTCGAAGTTTGGTCTGACTGAACCCCGATCCTGAGATCACTAAATAAATATCTTTTTATGTATCCCTTGAGTTGTTAATTTCTGATCTTACCTCTATAGGACAATATTAACAGCTAGGGAGGTTACATTGGCGGACGGAGACGGAATTGTCACTAGATATATTTGTTACATATTTTTACACGACTGCCCAGAAAAAGGAGAGTTATGTTTTCAGGGTTCATGTATGTTTGTGAGTTTCTTTATTCCACCATAACTTCGTAACAGCTTAATCGATTTTGATGTATGTGATATCATAAGAAGCGTTGAGTTATTCCGGGTAACATAGGCTAGTGAACGTTTTAAAAAACTTAAAGAGGGAGCAATGGTTCATAAAAAAAAACGTTTTTTTTTATACTTTACAACCTATACTATCACCGTCTAAAGCTTGCTACTAAAGTACATAAAAAAAATATAAAAATGTATCCAATATGCATTATTTCACTAATACCAAAAAACAATTGTTTTATCCGTTTCTAGCTTATACGCTTGCTTCTTGTAGACAAATAAGAAATAAAAATAAATAAAACACCATTATACGTCAGGACACACCATGCGTCTCTTGACTGGAGAACGTCTTCAGAAAGAAAGGCAAAAGTGGAATAGTATAAAATGGCTTATTATTGTTGAGATTTCCATGGTGGCATAACCATCTTTAAGAAACATTCACCTCCGGCTACAACAAATGAAAGTGGGCGATACTTATTTTGCTGGTGTCAATATTTTGCTGTTTGCAGACTTGATGCAGCTTCCACCAGTAGCTAAATCTCCTGGCGGGGCATACTGCTTAAATTGCATAGTACGTCGAAATACAACATTTTGATTTACATACGGGCTGCATAAAACGTTTCAGATCTGACCCAATAACCATAAATAGTTCGATTCCCCTAGGAAACGTAACCGGATGTTTACTTTTTCTATTTATATTAATGACCTACCTAAAATAATAAAAGAGCTGTGTGTTTTATTTGCTGACTACATTTCTAAAACAACAAACATCGCGACGGCAATATGGGCCTATTTTGCGTATGATCACGCTTACGTATTTCCCCACACAATAGCACCGATGTCGGAAATTTATTTACACTACAAAAAAATTTATAAGAATTATCGCAAACATAGACTCAACTGAAAGTTGCAAGCCACACTTTATTGAACTCCAAATTTTAACTTTAGCTTCCATCTATATTCTAGAAATTTGCAAGTTTTTGAGACAATATCCTCAATTCTTTGATATAGTTGAAGATTGCTTTACTGGACCTTATGGTTTAAGGAACAAAAAAAGACTAGCTCTTTCAAATTCAAACTTAAAAATGTGCAGTTCAGGTACCTATATAATGACTATAAAAATATGTAACCATATCCAGAAACATCTAAAAGATATACAAAAAGATTTAACTTTTTTCCATAGTCTTAAAGGATATCTTATTAAAAAATGCTACTACTCATTACAAGACTTCTTTACAGATAGGACTCATTAGCTATAAATATTTAACTTAGGTCACTTTTGAACACTTTTAATTAAGCTAATAGTTATTAAAGTGTGGTCCTACCCAGAGTCCAATAAACTCTAGAGTGCCCACCAGGGTTTCATATTGTTAGTAGTTAATTAATTATTTAAGATCTATGGGTAGACCGGGGGCAATAGCAACACTTTTTGATTTTCGGTGGATTGAACAAAAACTACTTATATTTTTCAAAATATGTATTTGTAACCAAGAATCTATATTCAAAACCTACATAGTTTTTTGTTTAATTTTCTTCAAATGTTAACATATCTAAGTGAAAATTTAGTAAGAATCATACAAGGTGCAGTGTTACAATTGCACTGTACTCCAGGTCAATTGTAACAAAGAATATGATTCTTAAAAAAAATACTATTTTGTAATTAGAGATAGCTGCACTATCGTTTATTTGCGTACTTATTATATATTAATCAGTCTCTATTATAAGAAACTTAAATTTTCAAAACAATCTTATGTTATTTACGTAACAAAGTAACTAAATTGAACATAAACGCTGTTTTAGCTCTAAACAATAAACAAAATGAAATATTCCAATCCCTAAAATTATTTTGGCTCTAGCTCTGATATATACCTAAGGATTTGAACTTACATTCATATAATTCGATATATACATTCATATAATAAACTAAATGAAGTTTGTATGGTGTTACAATTGACCCATGGTACAATTGCCCCCCATTAATATATTATTGAAAATCATGCGCTCATTTTTGCTAAAACTATTTGAAGTTATAGAAATATTAAATTTGCACGCTACAAGCGATTGAAGAGCACGAAAAACCCTGTGTCAATTCACATGTTAACATAATTCTAATTGTCTGATTTACAATTGTGACAAACATAATATACTTCCTGTGGTGTACACTCTTCGTGAGCCAACATTTTGCATTCTGTGCATTGAATCCAAGTTTCATTAGAGCGACTGGCGCTGTAGGGTTCCATGCACACAATAAATAACATTCTTCATCATTACTTTCGTCATCGTGTTCTTTTAAACTTCTTGGTTTCTTTTTAGTTGATGTTGGTTTACTTTTTTCCTTAACCTTTCCCTTTTTCTGTGTTCTTTTTCACATGCCTCGATCTTTTTCTCCTTTCTGTTTCTTCTCTCTGGAATTAAAATGGAAACCCATGAAGTTTAAATACTAAAATAAACAAAAAATAATTGTTGAACATAATTTTTTTTTTCAATGACTAATTTAACAAACCTTCCTTTTAGAAGTCAGTTTTTTTATCCAATGGTCATTTGTAACACGAGGTCAATAGTAACGTTACTATTGACCCCAACAATCATGTTACGTTTGCCCCCAAGGAGCCCCCCGTTTTGGAGATTTAGCATAATAACTCATAAAAACACACACAATAAGGCATAAATTATACTCAATTGCTTAGTTCAATACCTCAGCAAAGGTGAGATAGCATTATTTATTCAAAAATTCGTGCTACGATAGAGTAATAATTTAATTACACGAGAGAAAAAACTTACTTTGACAAGGTGAAATTCAAAAACTCCCGACCAACACGTCCGTATCGCCGCGATCACGCCGCCGACAGGTGAACGAGTCCGAACCTGTTCGACGCTTCGTCTGACGTTCGCACACATAAGCAGCATGAATACTTACAGAGATATTTACAGTGTTACTATTGCAACGTGGTACTATTGCCCCCGGTCTACCTACACATGAATATGGAAGTATTTCCCTATGATAGTATTTGCAAAATCTAGTTACCAGGATGAATGGATCTTGGGCAAACAATTCGCTTGACTTTACGGTTAGGTCCGTCACGTTTAAGAATTAAATTTCAAGTTACACCTTTACATCATTTTTATATAGTTTATTGCTGCAGACTAATTAGCATTAAATAATTTCAATATCAAAAGCTGCAATTCGTCCACAGTAGTACCACCCCTATTGGCTATATCATCTTCGATTCGCAGGTGTCTTGGGGGCGCAGGATTAGATGGCAGTTCATCAGAAGCCGCTGCTGCCCACCTAGTATAAATTCCCTTTATCGCCTATTACTACTCGAACAGGATTAAATGTCAGCAATTCCCGATAAAACCCCACGAGGGTAAAATCTAAGTACAAAATACAAAAATAACGAATGAATGCTAAATGATGAATCTATGCAAAAATTATATTGACGACCGTTACTATGATACGCTAGCCTTGATCAATATCTCAGATCTTGGTAGGTTACAATAAGGCAATACTTTGAATGGAAACTTGCACTCAGGATCTTTGCTAGTACACAACGTTATGTGCGTCACTGGGGCGGGACCACCATCGCCGATTTGACTCAAAATTTCCAAAAAATGTAGTGCGCCTTTGGTGCTAATTTGAAACATTTCAATCAAATTATATATCATTTACATCAATTTCAATCAATGTATAGACACAATTATATTATCATTTTAATTAAAACGTGGGGTGCCGGGTTAGAATTGCACCCCCCCATCTCTTCCCGTGGGTGTCGTAAGAGGCGACTAAGGGAGAAATACCGGAAGGTGTGCAGCAGCGCCTTCTGAGGACTTACATATTTAACTGCGATCCCCAAGACGCCTGCCAAGCGTGGGGATTATGGCAAAAGCACAAACACAACTCGGCCCCCAGTCCCCGGCAGCTCTGTTATTCCTGGCCCCGGTAGCAGGCCAGGTAACGATGGAACAGGGGGTGCGAAGAATCCCCGGCAGATGCACGGCTACCGCCCTCATAAACGACGACCCTTGGCCCTGGCAACACACAACGTACGTACGCTCAGGAAGGACCACAAGATTGTCGAGCTGGAAGAAGAAGTAAGCAAGTTACGATGGGATGTCATGGGATTGTCGGAAGTCCGAAGACAGGGAGAGGACACCGTTATCCTAGACTCCGGTAACTTGCTATTCTACCGGGAAGGACACTAAAAATCTCAAGGTGGTGTCGGGTTTCTCGTCCGGAAGTCCCTTGTTAACAACGTTGTAAAAGTCGAAAGTGTGTCTAGTAGGGTAGCGTACCTTATACTCAGAATCACCAAACGGTATTGGCTGAAGGTCATACAGGTTTACGCACCGACCTCGACACGCTCAGACGATGAAGTAGAGGCTATGTATGAGGAAGCCATAACAATATATAAGCCATACATTCCTCCGAAACATACTTCACCGTTGTTATGGGGGATTTCAACGCTAAGTTGGGCACACGGAATAGCGATGAGTTGAGAGTGGGGCCATTTTGATATTGACAGCCGAACCAGAGGGGCCAGCGGCTGGTCGACTTCATGGAGAAGGAGGGACTCTATGCGATGAACTCCTTCTTCGAGAAGCGACCATCCAGGAAGTGGACGTGGATAAGCCCCGATGGTTCAACAAAAAATGAGATTGAGTTTATCATGACGACCAGGAAGCAAATATTCAATGATGTCTCTGTGATCCATAAGGTGAAAACCGGTAGCGATCACCGTATCGTTAGAGGTACATTGGATATCAATGTAAAGCTTGAGAGGTCTCGTCTGATAAACTCTACGCTCCGTCCTAGCGCTGCCCAAATTCAAAACCCCGAGAGCTTTCAACTTGAACTACATAACCGCTTCGAGTGCCTAGCTGAAGGCGAAACAGTAGACGAGATTAACAACGGGTTGGTGGAAACTGTCCAAGCGGTGGGATCTCAGTTCTGTAAGACCCCCCGCCGAAATAAACCGAAGAAACTCTCAGAGGAAACTATAAAGTTGATGGAAGACCGGAATGAGATGAGACTGCAATCTTCAGCTGATATGTCGAACTACGGCAAGCTCAATAGACGAATTTCAAAGGCACTGCGACACGATTTGCGCGCCTTCAATACAAATCGTATAAAGGTCGCAATCGAGCGTAACCAAGGCTCCAAAGTGTTCGCAAAACATTCATCTATAGGGCAAAGCCAAATGACCAAGCTGAAGATCGACGATGGCAGACTCATCTCATCAAAACCGGAGATTCTGAGAGAGCTTGAAAGGTTTTATGGACAGCTGTACACCTCAACACGAGAACCCGTTGTCAGTGCGGCTCAGGACAAGTAAGCTAAACTGACCCGACACTATACCGAAGACATCCCGGACATCAGCCTATACGAGATTAGAATGGCTCTCAAACAGCTTAAGAATAACAAGGCGCCAGGTGATGACGGAATCACGACAGAACTTCTGAGAGCGGGTGGAAAACCGGTATTCTCAGTCCTCCAGAAGTTATTTAATTCCGTCATCCTTGAAGGTAAAACGCCAGAAGCGTGGAGCATAAATGTAGTGGTACTGTTCTTCAAAAAAGGTGACAAGACCTTGTTGAAGAACTACAGGCGCATTTCACTTCTGAGCCATGTTTATAAGCTGTTCTCGAGAGTCATTACGAATCGTCTTGCTCGTAGGTTCGATGACTTCCAGCCTCCCGAACAAGCCGGGTTCCGAAAAGGCTTTAGCACCATAGACCACATCCATACGCTCCGCCAGATTATACAGAAGACTGAGGTGTATAATCGGCCATTATGTTTAGCGTTTGTGGACTATGAAAAAGCCTTCGATTCCATCGTAACCTGGGCCGTACTGCAGTCTCTTCAGCGATGCCAAATTGACTATAGGTACATCGAAGCGCTGAAGTGTTTATATAGGAACGCCACCATGTCGATTCGATTACAGGACAAGAGCACGGAACCAATCCAACTGCAACGAGGCGTGAGACAGGGAGACGTTATTTCTCCGAAACTGTTCACAAATGCGTTGGAGGACGTTTTTAAGCTCTTGGACTGGAGAGAATTAGGCATCAACATCCATGGCGAATACATCACTCACCTTCGTTTCGCCGATGACATAGTCATAATGGCAGAGTCGCTTGAGGAACTCAGTATAATGCTCAGCGACCTCAGTAGAGTTTCCCAGCAGGTGGGTCTTAAAATGAACATGGACAAGACGAAAATTATGTCTAATGTCCATGTTGCACCCGTACCAGTAGTTGTTGGGAACGATACGCTCGAAGTTGTTAACCACTACATTTACCTGGGACAGACTGTCCAGTTAGGTAGGTCCAACTTCTACAAAGAGGTCGCCCGAAGAATCCAACTCGGATGGGCAGCGTTCGGGAAGTTACGCGACATCTTCTCGTCCAAGATCCCGCAGAGCCTGAAGACCAAAGTCTTCAACCAGTGTGTGTTACCAGTGATGACTTATGGCACGGAGACGTGGTCCTTAACTGTGGCCCTCATGGACAAGCTCAGAGTCGCTCAACGAGCCATGGAGAGAGCTATGCTCGGAGTTTCTTTGCGCGATAAAATCCGGAACGTGGATATTCGCCAAAGAACCAAAGTCACCGATATAACTCTCAGAGTTTGCAAGTTGAAGTGGCAATGGGCGGGCCACATTGCTCGACGAACCGATAACCGTTGGGGAAGAAAGGTTCTCGAGTGGTTACCACACTACACCGGAAGACGTAGAGTTGGTAGGCCCCCTACTAGGTGGACTGACGATATTGTGAAAGTCGCGGGTAGCCAATGGCTACAAGTGGCTAATAGCCGTTCTTTGTGGCGATCTATGGGGGAGGCCTTTGTTCAGCAGTGGACGTCTCCCGGCTGATGATGATGATGATGAATTAAAACGTGGCACCACCAGGGTGATGTTTCGTTCAGCATGGACAACGCAGCGGGATGAATTCAGCCAACAGAATTGCAAAAAAATTACTCAAATGAAAAAAACCACAGAAATGGTACCTCTCGGTGTTGAGAAAATCATGAATAACTATGGCCCGCTGTGGTGACGCTTGGTTTCAGCATGGAGAATCGATAACGACAAAACGCGTCGACCAATCATCTTCAAATTTAGCAGACCTTTTATGCCTCAGTTTAATCCATTTGCACAAAAAAAAATCATCCGTCTAGGCCCAGTAGTTTTTGCTCGTTTTGCAAAAGAAAAGGGGTATCTACCGCTGTGGTAATTAATTAATGTAAATCAGCGGATTTATTAAGGTTTTTATGTAAGTTTTTTTAATATATTCGTTATTTATATAGGGCCAGCTCTTTCAGCTCATTATATTAAAATAATAGAAAACTTTATTTATATATAATATATATTATATTAAAATAAAGTTATATTTATCAAGAAAAGTATGTATCTAGAAAAAACAGAGTAGCTTGTTTACTTCAAGAATCAAGAATATTTATTGCAATATAGCCTTAATCGAGGTTTTAGGTGCTCCATAATAATATCTTACCAGATGCGGCGTACAATACTGTAATAATACGTACGTACTATATGTTATATAATTAATTTGCTGAGATTAAATAATGAATGCATATAATACATTTTATTAAATATTATTGGAAATTATGTCAAGATTTTCACATTTTATATTCAAAAATTAATCAATATCATAATAGGATTTATTCCTACAAATAACAATATATATTGTTATTCGTAGATTTATTCGTTAATTATAACCCATTTTTTTTAAGTATATGTATATTCAACAGATAGTTTATCTTTTGGCTAGTATCTCACCTGTTTGTTAGTGATTATTTGGTCAGGCTTTGGAAGGTATTGATCAGGCTTAAGCTAGAATAGGAAGTGCATTGAAGAAGAACGCCGAAACAGGCCGTTAGGTGGATGATGGAGGAGTTTTACTTATTGGGGGATAAAAATATAAATAAGTATATTAACAATAATAAACTTTATTTGGAGCCATAAACACATCATCCATTCCCGATACTTCTTTGACTGATATATATGTGCATATTGAATGCATCCAAGATGAGGAGCCAAAAATAAAGGCTCTAACTCAATGTGGTTTCAAGTTCAAAGTAGGATTCCTGAGTGCCACAATGAACGTTTCACAGTTTCGACAACAACTGTGAAATAAAAGACAGTGGATGTCGATGTCGAAGACGACGTCGTAGTCAGTGTCGTAGTCGACGCCGATGCCAACGACGACGGCGACTCCGATGCCGAAGCTGACGCCGATGCCGATGTTTTCGCTGACGTAGACGTTGACGCCATTCCAACACCAACGCCGACACCGATGCCGACGCTGACGCTGACACAGACGTCGACGCCGTCGCCGACGCCGTTGCCAACGCCGACGGCGACTCCGATGCCGAAGCTGACGCCGATGCTGATGTTGTCGCTGACGTAGATGTTGACGCCATTCCAACACCAACGCCGACTCCGATGCCGAAGCTGACGCCGATGCTGATGTTGTCGCTGACGTAGATGTTGACGCCATTCCAACACCAACGCCGACACCGATGCCGACGCTGACGCTGACACAGACGTCGACGCCGTCGCCGACGCCGATGCCAACGACGACGGCGACTCCGATGCCGAAGCTGACGCCGATGCCGATGTTTTCGCTGACGTAGACGTTGACGCCATTCCAACACCAACGCCGACACCGATGCCGACGCTGACGCTGACACAGACGTCGACGCCGTCGCCGACGCCGTTGCCAACGCCGACGGCGACTCCGATGCCGAAGCTGACGCCGATGCCGATGTTGTCGCTGACGTAGATGTTGACGCCATTCCAACACCAACGCCGACACCGATGCCGACGCTGACGCTGACACAGACGTCGACGCCGTCGCCGACGCCGATGCCAACGCCGACGGCGACTCCGATGCCGACGCTAACGCTGACACAGACGTCGACGCCGACGCCGACGCTGAAGACGTCGCCGGCATCGGCGGCATAGCTATACAACATTAGACTTCATATTTTAACCTTTTTTTGTTTTAACGTGCGCGAGTCCGACTCGCACTTGGCCAACTTTTTGTATTTTTTGTTATAGCGGCAACAGATATACATCATCTGTGAAAATTTCAACTGTCTTGCTATCACGGTTCTGGAGATACTGCCGGGTGACTGACGGACGGATGGACGGACGGACGGACTGACGGACAGCGAAGTCTCAGTAATAGGGTCCCGTTTTTACCCTTTGGGTACGGAACCCTAAAACCACCAATCTTACTCATGTACAACAACTTACTTACCATCTCACTTAATATTTTTATTTTTTCAGTAACGCATGCTCTGCGGATTTAATTACAAAAACACGAGAGAGAAAAGAATGGTAATGAGCAGGATTCGAACCCGCGCCATCCACCTCTACAGCTGGGGTATGCTCTGACCGTTAAGCTAACATGACATAAACTCTAATTTGTCCTATATCGTTCTTGACCATCGTATGGACATAGAACATAATATAATATACTACGTATGGGGATGGAGTGGCACCTTTTCAATCAGCTTAATGTATCAGCTTTAATTTTTGCAATAACGAATGCCCCACGCGGATTTTATAACTCACTTAAATCAATATAATTAGGGACATGCATGACTAAGTGGAACTAGTGAAAGAACAAGATTCAATATTGATTTCAGTGCGTAAGATCGGCGGTCTTTTTTAAAGAGACAGATATTAAATCACCTACAATAATGTTGTGGTTCAATAAGTGAATCAGATCTTCTAAAAACTTCTAGAATGAAGAAAATAATTAACACATGTGGCTCCAGGTTCAATTTTACCCAGGGAACCCGTGGTCCTGAACACCTAGTATCACAGAATAAAAATACTCGTATCTAGTAGGTAGGTAGAAATGAGGGCAAGATTTCATTGCATTTGGCTCCATGAATAACAAAAAAGATCCGAATTTTTCTCACTTCCAAAGATCATCGAAAGGTAAGGAAATGTACGCCTAGTCGCCTACCTATAGGTTTCTAATCATAAATTTTATTGCTATTATCACCTATTGTCAATGATTTGTTCCGGTAGCATCAATGTCCTTGAGAGCCAGCCAAGCCATTCTAGGTTAGCCTGAACCACATCTTCAACCACATCATTTACCATCAGGTGACGATATAGTGTTTAAAAGGTAGCGTATCAGCAATTAATAAATAAAAAGTCAATCCTGATTATATAAACGTGTACCTAAACAGAGTGAACAAACATTACATAAGTATATGCCTTTTAGATATACAAGTACATACATAGGTGTAAAATAGTATTCTCGTAGTATTAGGTACCTTATATTTGAAATTTATTTAATTGCTTTAAATAGTTATATTTACTATTGGTGCGTTCGTTTTGGCCCGGTTGCGTTTGTAGCAGTTTCAAAAGTGGCATTTGTATCTTAGCGTTCGGAAAGAAGCTTCTGCTATTTTTGACCACCAATGACTGTATGCTATCCGAACGTCTTATACTTATTTTGACAACCGCTGAAACCCAAAATAACGTTTTCTGGAACTGCAGCTAAAGATATAGGTGCAACAACTGAAGCCAAAGATATAGGTCTGTAATTAAATCTGGCATCGCCAGTTCTATTCATTATGATAGGAACAACAATATTTCTCATAAAATGTTAGCTGTCAAAAAACGATCACAACGATCCCACGGTAAGACGTGGGTCAAAAATAGCACTTTTCTCTGTCATTTGTAGCGTTTTCAAAGCTATCCGAACGGTGAGCGAAAACGATATTTATGCTCACGAAGTCCCTATCCGAACGCCCTGTGTGATCATTTGTAGCGTTTGTGAGTGTTATTTTTGGAACTGATAGGCTATCCGAACGCCCTATATATGTACGTACATAGCTGTACATAGATATGTGAGCACAATATCACAACCCTAACTCACGTACCGCGTCAGAAGAGAATATGAGCTACGCGATAGAAAGAGGCGCCTTGTAGGTGAATATAAATGTTAGGTACTGAGCGGTGTGCCATTTGAAATGCTCTTTATCGCGTCGTAGCAGAGTTGCTTATTTATTAAAATATCTTTGCAGAGGTCCTTCTGGTAATTTTTATTATGTGTAATAGTTAAACCAAGGTAAAATACGAGTATTCAATCTGCCACTATGGCTAGTTGAAAACAATGTTTATGAAATGTACTTAACAGTTTTAGAACACGGTAAATTTAATTAAAAATGCATATGTACCTATCACTTAAGTTTTGGTGGAAATTGGAATTATATTCCATGCAGATAGGCTAAGAAAGGATTGGGAATATCTTCGGCGTTTTTAATGCCACGGATACAATATTTTACTTACCACAGTGTGCAATGCAAATACATAAGTACTTACTTACGTCAACATACAAAAGTACTAAGTCAATAGTGCCAAAATTTTAGTTTGGCTACTTTACCATTGGAGC
Source organism: Plagodis dolabraria (assembly GCA_963854805.1). NCBI lineage: Eukaryota > Metazoa > Arthropoda > Insecta > Lepidoptera > Geometridae > Plagodis > Plagodis dolabraria. The sequence continues at coordinate 6,416,582 of OY978440.1, forward strand.
GACGATGTATAATCCGACCAAATAGAAAAACTTATGGGTTTTGCCAAAAAAAGTAATGTTAGTCTTATTTTCAAAAAATACTTGTTGTAGAAGTATGATTTTGGCGCAAATTAGGTCTTACCGAGCACTAACTCTCATATAAATTTAAAAGCTGTAGATGTACGAGTTTTCTAGTATCAGGTGGCACCGTTGTGGTAACGTCACAACAGCGGTACCCCTTTTCTTTTGCAATATGAACAAAAACTACTGGGCCTAGACGGATGATTTTTCATTCACCAAGTTTCGTGTTGTTCTTTTGGCTGAATTCGAAAAGACACCTTGGCGGTGCCACCGTTTGATTGAAATATCTCGTGAACTACGGAGGCACATATTCTAGTTTTTGGACACAAAATAGCACAAATGGAGCACTAGCTTTTTAGAAATTTTGAGCCAAACCAGCGATGGTGGTCCCGCCCCAATGACGGATATAACAAAGTTAAGTGCTCTGTGATAGATTTTCTGCTTGGACCTTAAAATTCTAATTGTGTATGTCAGGTCACCTGGCTAGCTTAGCTACCTTAAAGTAGATCTGTTGCGAAACCCTACAGTACGACTGCTCAGAGGATACGTTTATGAGAGATGGGTACCTACTGGGCTAGCATGCGCATACAAGAGATATGAGATGAAAAACACGACATTTTTTGTAGATTTTTTTTCTCGGTCACCTCTTACTTACGTAATGTAAATATGTTAGGTTTCAAAAACACCCTCTATAAAACCAGCCTCTGTATGTTCATCAACTGACACAAATAATCCACTGTATGGAATGCTCTGAAGGAATTATTCCTAAAAACGCCGAAGGAAAATATGCTTCCAAACTTAGCAATGAAAGATATCATATCAATAGAAACGGTACTACTACTGCCCATGTTCCATAAGAGATAAGGAGAAGGTATTAACATTGTCTAGTGAAGAGCTTTGCGCTGAAATTCAATAAAAATCTCGAAAATATAATGATGACCACATAAATAATGTATGTGCAAAACTGGAAACGAACTCTTATTAAAAATAGAGACCACACATTCGAGAGCTTAAATCCAGTAATTTGGTTGAAGACCGCACCGTCCTTTATGGCGGTTACAATAATTGACGAGTCAGTTCGATTCCCAGTACATACATGAAATCATTATAACTTGTTACGCAATAGTCTGGCCATTATTTTCAAAACAGGGTATAACAGGGTTAAACTAGAAGAAAAGACTCAAATAATCATAATAGCTTTTATTCACAAAATAAAACTTTATACCAAAGCATTTATAATACGTGAAATTATACAAAATAAAATTATCAATATCACAATTTACCATAAATTCAACCCAATTGTTGGAACATCATCATAATTATTTATAATCAACACTTTACTTTATACCTACCAAACATAAACACAATATACACGGTTATTGGTAAAATGCTAACAACCTCTTAGGGTTGACTTCGGGTAGTCCTAACAAACATTTTGAGAAGAATATTTTTTGTTCTGAAAAATAAAAATCTTTTTTTTTTACTTTTTTAATATTTTTTTGTGTGTTTTAATGCCTACTCCGAGCCTGGAGCACCCGCCGCGGCCGCACAGGACCGCGCCGTGCGTTTGAATAGAGTTTTGAATATTTACATCGAGAAAATTAAAAATATGAAATAATACATTACAGGCACAAGAGAGTTTTAACATCAGGTGGTAACAAGGACCAGTTATTACTTATTCAGTCAAAAACACATACAAAACCCAAGTAATGTTTAAAAATTCTATTTTTTCAAAACAAAAAAACATCATCTCAAAATGTTTGTTAATCAACCCTAAGAGGTTGTTAGCATTTTACCAATAACCCTGTATATTACGCGACTTAATTAATCTAGCATTAGGTACACCTTCCTACTCGGTGTTCAATGAAATATGGATTTATTATTCAGAATGGCATAACAACAAAGGCACTGTCATGTAACGAGTGAAAGTAAAGATGAATACTTGGGACATCAACAGTTATACTTTATCACTTTACTTTCAACCTAACAAACTTAAACACAATATATTCACTGTATATGGAAGTATGATTGAGAATGGCATAACCGGTCATTAAGTTAAATGTAATAAGTATGCTGAAAACCAGCCCTGCGTGAACCTTCCGGCTTATGCAGTACAGTGCTGAGCCTACCCCTCTTGACAGTTAAATTAGATAGTTGTATACAATTTTGCAATATGAACAAAAACTACTGGGCCTAGACGGATGATTTTTCATTCACCAAGTTTCGTGTTGTTCTTTTGGCTGAATTCGAAAAGTCATCTTGGCGGTGCCACCTTTTGATTGAAATATCTCGTGAACTACGGAGGCACATATTCTAGTTTTTGGACACAAAATAGCACAAATGGAGCACTAGCTTTTTAGAAATTTTGAGCCAAACCAGCGATGGTGGTCCCGCCCCAATGACGGATATCACAAAGTGATCTGTGATAGATTTTCTGCTTGGACCTTAAAATTCTAATTGTGTATGCATGGTCACCTGGCTAGCTTAGCGACCTTAAAGTAGATCTGTTGCGAAACCCTACAGTACGACTGCTCAGATAATACTTTTATGAGATACGGGTACCTACTGGGCTAGCATGCGCATACAAGAGATATGAGATGCATGACACGACATTTTTTGTAGATTTTCTCGTTGACCTCTTACTTACGTAATGTAAATATGTATGGTTTCAAAAACACCCTCTATAAAACCAGCCTCTGTATGTTCATCAACTGACACAAATAATCCACTGTATGGAATGCTCTGAAGGAATTATTCCTAAAAACGACGAAGGAAAATATGCTTCCAAACTTAGCAATGAAAGATACCATATCAATAGAAACGGCTACCCATGTTACATAGGAGATAAGGAGAAGGTATTAACATTGCCTAGTGAAGAGCTTTGTGGTGAAATTTAATGAAAATTTCGAAAATATAATAACCACATAAATAATGTATGTGTAAAACTGGAAACGAACTCTTATTAAAAATAGAGACCACACATTCGAGAGCTTAAATCCAGTAATTTGGTTGAAGATCGCACCGTCCTTTATGGCGGTTACAATAATTGACGAGTCAGTTCGATTCCTATCATTCATGTATGTACATGAAATCATTATAACTATGGCCATTATTTTCAAAACAGGGTATAACAGGGTTAAACTAGAAGAAAAGACTCAAATAATCAAAATAGCTTTTATTCACAAAATAAAACTTTATACCAAAGCATTTATAATACGTGAAATTATACAAAATAAAATTATCAATATCACAATTTACCATAAATTCAACCCAATTGTTGGAACATCATCATAATTATTTATAATCAACACTTTACTTTATACCTACCAAACATAAACACAATATACACGGTTATTGGTAAAATGCTAACAACCTCTTAGGGTTGACTTCGGGTAGTCCTAACAAACATTTTGAGAAGAATATTTTTTGTTCTGAAAAATAAAAATCTTTTTTTTTTACTTTTTTAATATTTTTTTGTGTGTTTTAATGCCTACTCCGAGCCTGGAGCACCCGCCGCGGCCGCACAGGACCGCGCCGTGCGTTTGAATAGAGTTTTGAATATTTACATCGAGAAAATTAAAAATATGAAATAATACATTACAGGCACAAGAGAGTTTTAACATCAGGTGGTAACAAGGACCAGTTATTACTTATTCAGTCAAAAACACATACAAAACCCAAGTAATGTTTAAAAATTCTATTTTTTCAAAACAAAAAAACATCATCTCAAAATGTTTGTTAATCAACCCTAAGAGGTTGTTAGCATTTTACCAATAACCCTGTATATTACGCGACTTAATTAATCTAGCATTAGGTACACCTTCCTACTCGGTGTTCAATGAAATATGGATTTATTATTCAGAATGGCATAACAACAAAGGCACTGTCATGTAACGAGTGAAAGTAAAGATGAATACTTGGGACATCAACAGTTATACTTTATCACTTTACTTTCAACCTAACAAACTTAAACACAATATATTCACTGTATATGGAAGTATGATTGAGAATGGCATAACCGGTCATTAAGTTAAATGTAATAAGTATGCTGAAAACCAGCCCTGCGTGAACCTTCCGGCTTATGCAGTACAGTGCTGAGCCTACCCCTCTTGACAGTTAAATTAGATAGTTGTATACAATTTTGCAATATGAACAAAAACTACTGGACCTAGACGGATGATTTTTCATTCACCAAGTTTCGTGTTGTTCTTTTGGCTGAATTCGAAAAGTCATCTTGGCGGTGCCACCTTTTGATTGAAATATCTCGTGAACTACGGAGGCACATATTCTAGTTTTTGGACACAAAATAGCACAAATGGAGCACTAGCTTTTTAGAAATTTTGAGCCAAACCAGCGATGGTGGTCCCGCCCCAATGACGGATATCACAAAGTGATCTGTGATAGATTTTCTGCTTGGACCTTAAAATTCTAATTGTGTATGCATGGTCACCTGGCTAGCTTAGCGACCTTAAAGTAGATCTGTTGCGAAACCCTACAGTACGACTGCTCAGATAATACTTTTATGAGATACGGGTACCTACTGGGCTAGCATGCGCATACAAGAGATATGAGATGCATGACACGACATTTTTTGTAGATTTTCTCGTTGACCTCTTACTTACGTAATGTAAATATGTATGGTTTCAAAAACACCCTCTATAAAACCAGCCTCTGTATGTTCATCAACTGACACAAATAATCCACTGTATGGAATGCTCTGAAGGAATTATTCCTAAAAACGACGAAGGAAAATATGCTTCCAAACTTAGCAATGAAAGATACCATATCAATAGAAACGGCTACCCATGTTACATAGGAGATAAGGAGAAGGTATTAACATTGCCTAGTGAAGAGCTTTGTGGTGAAATTTAATGAAAATTTCGAAAATATAATAACCACATAAATAATGTATGTGTAAAACTGGAAACGAACTCTTATTAAAAATAGAGACCACACATTCGAGAGCTTAAATCCAGTAATTTGGTTGAAGATCGCACCGTCCTTTATGGCGGTTACAATAATTGACGAGTCAGTTCGATTCCTATCATTCATGTATGTACATGAAATCATTATAACTATGGCCATTATTTTCAAAACAGGGTATAACAGGGTTAAACTAGAAGAAAAGACTCAAATAATCAAAATAGCTTTTATTCACAAAATAAAACTTTATACCAAAGCATTTATAATACGTGAAATTATACAAAATAAAATTATCAATATCACAATTTACCATAAATTCAACCCAATTGTTGGAACATCATCATAATTATTTATAATCAACACTTTACTTTATACCTACCAAACATAAACACAATATACACGGTTATTGGTAAAATGCTAACAACCTCTTAGGGTTGACTTCGGGTAGTCCTAACAAACATTTTGAGAAGAATATTTTTTGTTCTGAAAAATAAAAATCTTTTTTTTTTACTTTTTTAATATTTTTTGTGTGTTTTAATGCCTACTCCGAGCCTGGAGCACCCGCCGCGGCCACACAGGACCGCGCCGTGCGTTTGAATAGAGTTTTGAATATTTACATCGAGAAAATTAAAAATATGAAATAATACATTACAGGCACAAGAGAGTTTTAACATCAGGTGGTAACAAGGACCAGTTATTACTTATTCAGTCAAAAACACATACAAAACCCAAGTAATGTTTAAAAATTCTATTTTTTCAAAACAAAAAAACATCATCTCAAAATGTTTGTTAATCAACCCTAAGAGGTTGTTAGCATTTTACCAATAACCCTGTATATTACGCGACTTAATTAATCTAGCATTAGGTACACCTTCCTACTCGGTGTTCAATGAAATATGGATTTATTATTCAGAATAGCATAACAACAAAGGCACTGTCATGTAACGAGTGAAAGTAAAGATGAATACTTGGGACATCAACAGTTATACTTTATCACTTTACTTTCAACCTAACAAACTTAAACACAATATATTCACTGTATATGGAAGTATGATTGAGAATAGCATAACCGGACATTAAGTTAAATGTAATAAGTATGCTGAAAACCAGCCCTGCGTGAACCGTCCGGCTTACGCAGTACAGTGCTGAGCCTACCCCTCTTGACAGTTAAATTAGATAGTTGTATACAATTTTTTATTTCTTTCCTGTGAAATTTCTATTTTACTGGCAATAAATGTTATTATATTCTAAATCGTAGAAAGAGTAACGATCAAATAGTGGTAAACGGCAAAGTGAATAGTAGCAAAAAGAAAATCAACAAATATTGAATGGCTAAACAACTCGTGGAAGGTGGCGGTAATTTTTTGAGGGGCAATTAATTTTTTGATTGGCAATTAATTGGTAAAGAGCAATATTACTCTTTCAAGTGTATTTGGGCAAAAATGAAGGTCAAAATGTATTTTACTAACCTCGTTTTAATATTAACAATTCGTATCGTACCATTGTGATAAGTTTACAAATATGTAAATAAAAATATGAATGCAGTCCGCGAAAGTTTAAGAAATAACAGGTCTATCAGTGAAACGGGAAAGTTTTTATATGCAGTTTCTTAAAAGACTCGTCCTATTGACAAATTAATTTAGTTAAACAATATATCTACCTAAAAACTCAACATAATGTATTACGCTGTATATGGTCTAGAAGGCGGCGCGGTCAAAGTTACGGGTTCAGTGACCCCGGTACAAAATAATAGCTGTGATAATGCCGGGGTATAAAAAAGTTTTGCAATTACCGCTTGGGTATTATCATCATGTCGTTCTGAGAGTATACAGCTCCATTACAAGTGATTTTTAACATAGTACCTCAATCATGCCTAATTCGGTAACGCTGTAAAACGATTCATATATCCATTGTTTCGCCACCGTAAAATCCTATACGGTAAATTTAATAACAATAACTGTATCCGAGAACTCGTTTAGAAATGTACAATCCAATCGTTAGTATTTGTACATCAATGTAAACGCGTTCTGGCTGGCGTCAATTCGTCTCTACCAAAGAGCAGAAGAGTTAAAGTATGACTATCAATACATTTCAATGAAAATATGTGTTTAAAATTTTTATTAATCCAGTGATCTATTGCTGGAATTAGATATTACGTACAACGCTTTGACCGTTAGATGGGGATCGAAGGGTTATTGAATCTTAACCGACTTTTTTTTATACCTACCTTGTCATTTGTATATGTCTTTTGTCACGATATAATGTTTAGAGAACTTTTAGATAATTTTGTTATGAATCAGCATGCTTCGCTGTTAGGTCATTTAAGACTACACAATAAAAAATGTATGTCTTCAGCGACACTTCTTTAGGATCTTCAATCGCAACCATTGAGGTCAGAACCTATATCTATTGGTATTAACCGACACCGAGCGCTTGCCACGCACGACGCTTGTTGCGTATTTTACATGTAAAGTCGATACTATAGCGCTCAATTTTGGTTCATAAGAAGAATAATCGAGACTTTTTGAGGATAGATACAATTTTTTTTAAACATTATACTAAATCAAAATCAAAATTAATCTGCATGAAATTAAATTAGATTTTATTCGAATAAAATAATAGAGTGATATAATATCTCGTTTCCATACAGAAACAACGGTTTATATTTACTTTAATATAAAAAATATTAGTATTTTTTGTACTCCTACCGATTTATTTATTAGTAATAGGAAAGATAATAAATAACTATGAAAATATACACCATTTTACAATATTTTACACTCCGGACGTACAAATATGAGATGAGTCTAATCACAATCATGACGAATCGGGTTATTACTATGAATGTCATCTATAACTGATTTCACAAATCGTTAGAAGGTTTTGCATGACGCGATTACGTCACATGTCTGGCAACTTAGTACTTTGTAGTAAATAGAAAATTAAGCAAAAGATATTTAACATTTTTGATATATTAAATTACAACGTTGAGCTAGCTTCCCAGGATCATTAAATTAAAATACTCCAACCACAGCTTAAATAATACATACTTAATGAATAAATTATCTCAAGGAAGTAACTCGTTTACCAATCTGTGGCGGTAGTACACAAAATCACGTGACGATTTGTACCGCATCCGTATACGACAAATCAGTCCATAAATTCGTTTAGCACGTTTATATGTCAGACAACGGTCAATATACTAAAAATCTGCTGCAAAAAGAGCTTAATAACTTTTGAGTTATATATACACTTATCGTTTATATATATTATATATGAACGAATAGTTTCTTAAGTATATGAGGCCAGCTGTAGTCATAAAGCATATGAATACAGTTGCGGAACATTGTAACGTACGATATGTGCTGAAGAACTTCAGTCAATGACCTTAAACGACATAAATCTAGTTGCTTACAAACATACTGCTGTCACACTCGCACATAAGTTTATGACATACGCTGAGCGAGCGAGACGGCAATACGTTTGTACTCAAAAGATGGAGGCGAATGAATGCTCAGCAACTGCATATTACTGACGTAATCACAAGAATAGTATGATGTTTTTTATATAATAGTATAATCACTTCAACTAGTAACATTTATAAGGCAGACCTGCCAACTAGTGGCTGTATTTCAAACGCAGCGGCGAGCGCGAGATGATCGGAAGCGTAAACTTCGTTGGGCAACCTATCGAGCACGTCACACTCTGCCGCCGTCGGAAGCCGAAGGCGGTCCGTTAGACGGAGATAACTGCAGCAACTAAAAAGACACAAAACATTTGCAATATATTGCGATAAACATACGGGCATAAAAAAGTTATTTATTTCAGGCAATAAGCCCATGAAGTACATTGTTTTAAATACAAATACTTAAGAATATTTATACAAAATAAAGTATATAATATTTTTTTTATACTTTTGCAGGAAATTTCAACACATCGCAAGACTACACACAAACATGCGTCCCTTTGCTAGCACTTATGTGAACAGAGATACAAGGGGAAAGCATTGGATGTAAATATTGTGACAAACAGCTACCAGAACACTATGAGAGCGACGCAGTAGGTCTTAAAACGAAGCTACCTGTGATCTTATTACACCAAAAAATAAAGCAATGGCTGTTAGAATATTAAAAACATAAACACCTTATCTCTGTGTTCTGGAATCGAAAACCATTCGAGCTTAGTTAATCCGCATGCGGCTTCAACCACATAGGATTTGGTTTATAAAATGGTTTCTGAGAACGTAGAATATCAAAATATCGTTGTCTATTTCCAAGATATTTTAATTAGCTAATTAGCTTTAATTAGCTGCCTCAGATTTTTAAAGAGTAGCCAACAGCTATCAAATTATATTAGTTTATGCAACTGTCATATAATAGAGGGTATTAAAAATACCCTCTATGTTTTAATACATAATTATATGCAGTTGCATACACTACTTTATTTAATCTCATGGCTATACGCTTTTCTTGATTTTTCTGACAAAGGACTATACGTCAGTTTCGTAGCTGTTTCTAGAATTTCAGGTGGAGTTAAATTTTCATCAGTATCGTCGGTGTTGCTTGACATTTTTGCTACTAAAGTTTTATCCAACAAAATATTACTCAAATAGTTATGTACGAAATAGCGCCAAAACGAAAAAATGAAAAAAATCTGTTATTGGTCTATTGGCTCGGAACCAGCGCGTTGCGCTCACCATAGATACTTAAATGTTGTCACTTCGCTATGGCAACACCGCATAATTGATCTCTCGGATTTGATGTTAAATAATTTTTTAATCATAATCTTAATAGTTTGTACGAATTTGCACACATTTTTTGGTAAGTCTTTCCACTTTAACAGTTGAAGTTATACATTACCGCTGCCGGATCTTCGTCGCTCTCTTGCACAAAGGCGCCAAGATGCTAAGAAACCGGATTTTGCACCCCATATGCAGCAAAACAATCAACCAGTGAGAGGTGGCACGCTGCTTATTAGGTGCGTTTTATCCTTAGTCGCCTATTAAGACAACTCAGACGGATATGGACCAGTCCAGCATATTAAGTAGTTTATAAAACCGTTCATTCATCAACAGCCGTCTACTCTTAAACAAAGGCTTGTCCCATTAGGAGGGCCCATGATAAATGCTTGGCAAGCGTGTTAGGGATCTCGGTGTAAGATCTTAGGTCACAGAAGGAAGTGCTGGTATTATTGCTGGTATATATTTTTCCCTACGCCGGCGCCTCACAAGATTCTCACAGGTCGATATGTTCGGGTGCGAGCTTAGCCTGGCAACTCAAGAGGAACAATACAACAAAATAATCACCTGAAGTAGATATAGTCGACTGTGACCCAATAGTCTTGGAAAGTGGATGCTTCGTATGCTCCATCCGGCTTGTATTTGTCGTAGACAGAGGACAACTGCAGCGACTGCCATATGTTGCCGCTATTGAAGAGTGGGCTGAACTGAGTCTCGTACAGCCCTTCTTCCGATGGGCGAATGGCTTCCGGATCCGCATAGTCTGAATTATATATCTGAAAAACAAATTTCGTGCAAAGGACATGGTTTTTCATCCCTACATTTTAGCCTAGAGTCTTACTGAGCCGTGAGTTTGTTTTTTGGGTTCTACAATAATCACTCAAGCGATCGAAATTAAAAACTAGTCACGGACACTTCCTTGGAATGAAAAAACATATCGGATTTTGAGGTTATAATTTATTGAATATTTGACAATGGGATTTGCCTGTAGTAGGTATACCGTAAAATGGGGTGTATAATGCAATACTAATACTAGTAATAATGCATGTAGAATGCATGAAATATCCAAAAAAGGCGGCAACGATGGTATGCAAAGCGAATACAAATAGACCGACCATAGCCATACAAAAATACAAACAGCAGAAAAAAATCTCACACACAGCCATCTAAATTGTATCCAAGCAATTAGGGAAGACCTGAATGTTATATATCTTTAAAGCTATAAAAGGTGTATTTCATGCTATGCAGAGAGATGCCAGTGGTTGTAGGACTGAACTTCCACAGCCCACATATTATTGCCAAGTGTAGTTTTTACTCATTAAAGCGTAGGTCTCTTCTACTCATAACTGGACTAGGATGAATTGTTCATAAATTGATTCGTGTAGAAGGGACCTGCTGGCTTTAAATACGAAAAAAAAACTCTTCACATGGCAATAATATGTGGGCTGTGGAAGCCATCAAAACTCAGCCTCACAACTTGCCACATTTTACAGCGCGTTTGTCATAAAATTAGTAAAAATAATAATTTCTATGACACGTCGCGTCATCGATGAACATCGATTGTTGGCGAAACATTGATTGTGCGTCCATGAGTGAAGTTTCAACGCGAGTTTACCACAACACTACAGCTTACTAATTGGCCAACGGACCAATATGGCGATCGGCGATCTGTGATTGAATCAATGAAAATACTTGTTAATATGTTATTAATATTAGGAAGTGTCCGTCACATTATATTAATAAATTGAAAAATGAAAAAAAATGGTAATAATTATGAAACAAGAATCGAGCGTGTAAGATCATAGGCCGGGTTCTGCTATATCCTTTATATGTAGGTACCTTTTATCTATTGGTAAAGTAACAGTACTGTTACTATTTTGATAAATGATGATATTAATAGGATTAATCTAGGGAGAAAACTGGCTTTCGAAGACAATTAGCTCACCGCACCTCTGGTGCTGGGCAGTACGTTATCTACTTCAAACGACGAGGTCATAACTGTGATAAATTATCAAGCTTCGGGCCCAGGACGATCGACGACCAGATACACGTCTATCGCTATTTTACAGATTGAGAAATCTTATATAAATGTTATAATTTTAATTTTAAATATTTTTTTATCGATTAGCTAAGTTAAGCAACGTCGTAAGATAGGCAATCAATAGAGACGTGCTGGTGTTTATGTAATTTTTCGTTTCTCTATCTACGACCGCATAGTCTCATGTAGGTACGTATCACATCACGTTTTGAAGCAGTGATGACTCAGTGGCACTGGCTTTGGACTGCCGCGCAGCAGGTCTTTGGTTCGAATCCCACCGCGGGCTTGAGCTTCACCGCATGGCGGAAGGGCATCTTGCGAATGCCCGCCTGGCTACCCTCGAGTAGAAAATGGCACATGAGACTTAACTACTAGGTCTCAAGGTGACGGACGCAGTGCAACTCATGACGTGTGACGAAATGCATCTGTTATAGGCAGAGGTTAGTCCGCTTAACATCAGGTGGGCCTCGAGCTTGTTCCGCCACAATAACATAAAAAAAATGTACCCCACAACACCACGGTGATACATGTTTGGAAACGCTTAATTGGTACGTAAGTATTATGGTTAGCGTGCAGTGATCCATCCGGTATCATATCGACATCGCTTCAACTAAGCCGTTGAGTATTATTCAATTCTTTGTTTGGGGCTACATACCACAACGAGCACTAATCAATGCGCCTTTATGCCGGACCAAGACTTAAGACCAGTTGAGAATAGTCGTGAGGATAAGGCGAAGCAATGTTAATAACGGTGCCCAGGCGATAAGTCTGGGCAGTCCATAAGCTACCGATAGTCTCATTAAAATGGTATTCACTAACAAGAAACTGTTCAAATGTTGTTTCTTCAATGCAATCAAAACCTTATTATATTTATTATATAGTACACGTTTAAACACAACTCCTGTTCACAACTGATGCCCGTGACAGGATGTGCCGTAGTCACATGGGAGTATCAGATCTGAGTTAAGTTCTATCGGTATATATGCGTGTTAAATCAACTATTGTCGTTGACGTCTATTCGCATCCCATTATGACACGTACAACTATGACACTAAGAGAGATTTTACCTTGACATTGTTGAACTCTGTGCTGATGCCCATCTGTCGGTTGAGATATACAGATAGATGTTGGCAATTGTCCGTGACGCCTATCCGTTGCCAGTCTGAACTGTCCCTGAACGATGAAGCACTAAAACAAGTAAATTTCCCGAATGTATTGTCTAATGTTACATAATGGACCTCTTATGTTACGATACGTAACGTAAGAATACGTATCGTACACGTAAGAATACGTATCGTAACGTAAGAATTATAAGTTTAAAAGTGTACCGTGCGGCGCCACATTACCTTGACGAACTTGACCAATCGAATGCGATCATTTCTAAGCGCCAAAAAAAAAAGACAAATTGTAATATTGAGCGTGTTTTGTTCATTGTGAACTTGATGAATCCTCAATCAAAGCGGTAACTATATGCGAGTTACACTTCTTTACATATTTATTCGTATAATATGAAATGTTATGAAAAGTCATAATCACGGTTATATTTCCTCCATATCTTGCCGGATGAAATAATAATATAAAGAATTATTTTTCAAACATGCTTGGAAATGTGAGCATTATTTTGACAACCTTCTTCGAGATATTTATGAAAATCTATATCTGTCGTGTCTTAATAAATTGCATAGTAAACTCATATCTGTCGTGTAATTTAAAAATGGAACGATCATTTACTTCGAAGCATGGCAACCAAGGAGGTAACTTATCAAAGGTTTTATTTAATTTTCGATCTGGCTTACAAATAGAACGCTAAATTACAAATTGAAAACAAAAACAAATGAACACTTTAACGCGGGCAATTTTATTGTTGTTTGTTGATAGTCATTGATTTTGAAAAGCAATTGTTTCGACAAAATGAGTTCAAGTGAAGACAATGAGTGTGCTGAATTTAATTCAACGCCATCTGAAATTCTTCACCTCTTTAGAACTATCCCAAAACAAAATAATCCCCGGAAATTCCACTTTAAAATTCATAAATTGTACATTTAACAACTGTATCTTCAATTAAAAAATTCTGCCTAGGTACTGCTTTGTTTTAATTTCCGCGCATTATTTGAGAAAAGCACTATACAAGCCTTGGCCACAACTTGGCATTGATGGACTTACGTATGTGTGACTCTGCTTCGCTTCGGCCCACATTTACACGTTCGTCCATCAATGCCTCCTTTGCTGGCCGCTGCAGTAATGTACTATAAGGTCTGGACTTCATTTAATTAATTCATTTGCTCAGATTAAATCATTAATTCATATCATCAATTATTAAATACAATGTTCTTATTGGAAATCATGGCATGAGTTTATTAGTCTAAGGGCATGTTTCAGAATGTTCGAGTAAGTTCCGGTTATACTGCCCAGAACATATTTATTAAACAAAACACTATCTTTGCGTTTCACAGTCATCGATTTAGACTATCCATCGGTTAAAGCTTGAAATGCGCTGCATGTTAACTGTCATTTTTATCAGTCAGTTATTTTATGTGTTGGTTAGCAACCGGAAACTTTATGAGGACATTCTGAAATGGACCTTAATAGTCATAACTATAATGACGAGCTTCTCAGACCTTTCTACTAATTGCATATTCTTACTAGTTGAAAATAAGTGTTAATTTTTAAAAATAAACCACTTAATTGTTTGTCCGACATAAACGTTTATAATTTTAATAATATCTTTATTTACAGTATTGAACTCATATATTTACCTGACATGCCCTCTGTCCAGTAGTTTTATCACAGCACTTTCAGGGGTTGAATTAAAATCACCAGTCAATATTATTGGTAAATGGCCGCATCTAAAAAAATAAATATATAAATAAATAAACATTCTTGGCATACACCGGTTCTCTCTAGCGAGGATTTGTGGCTTGTCGAACCGAATGTAGTGGTTGGGTTTGTCCTGGGCATGTTCACAAACCGCAGACTTGGTCGAGCGTCTGTTCTTCATGTCAGCAAGCACTCACTGGAACTGCGTCTAAATATACTCTTAAAGCACATGAAAATGTTTGTTTTGCTCGTCCTGTAAAAATTCCTCAATGGCTCTTGATAGGATTTGGCTGATACTCTTGACTCTTTTGCAAAAAAAACAGGCACCTAAGGAAATTTACGTTCTAAGGTCGATTTTAGTTAATTAAATGAAATTTATTTCTTTGACGTAGTCTGTATACTTATAATCGTGTAAATCAATGCGCGTGAAGTGAATTCTAGCGATTAAAAGAAAAAAAAACGATGGATTCTTTAAAATCGATGTACACGCCCAAACAATAAGAAGTGGTCAGCAATAAAGACAAGTTTTTTTTTACTTTTTTTTAATTAAATAAAGTAACAAATGTAAAAACCTAATAACGAGTGTGACCTCCTCTTGCCAAAAACACAGTTTGAATCCTTCTGGGCATGCTTTCCACGATGTTTTTGATAACGTTTTGAGGAATACGTTCCCACTCTTCTGCAATGACTCTTTTTAGCTCCCTGATGTTTTTTGGAGCAGGTTGCACTGATCTTACCCGTCTCTTTAGAACATCCCACATATGCTCAATTGGATTGAGGTCAGGACTTCGAGCTGGCCAATTTAAACGACGGATCACAACTTCTTGCATGTACGCTTCCACGTCGCCAGAACGGTGCGGGCGAGCATTATCGTCCATAAAAATGGAATCTTCAGCGTTCCCTTGGTTTTTTTTTTTTTTATTTTTTATGCCTTATGATAGGTTAGCCTTTGACCACTATCTCACCTGATGGTAAGTGATGATGTGGTCGAGGATGTTGTTCAGACTAACCTAGAGTTACTGGCTCTCAAGGACAGCTGCCGGAACACACCGTTAGGTGCTTGGCGACAGATTTTCAACTTGAGGGTGGTAGCTAGCCAGGCGGGCATTTGCAAAGTGCCCTACCACCATGCTGTAACGACTGCTATCCTAAGAAAACATCCGGGACCGACGGCTTAACGTGCCCTCCGAAGCACGGAAGCGCTCAGTAGTAATGCCCAATCAGCGGTCACCCATCCAAGTCATGACCGCGGCGGACGTTGCTTAACTTTGCTGATCGATTCAGAATGGCTAAGCAAACTTGGCTCCGAGCGCTTCAAGATGGTCTTCACAGCACTCGCCGGCGTCGGTCCTCTCCACACAAAGAGATTCTAGCTTCATCAGAAAACAATACTTAATTCCAGTCCCCCAGAGTCCATGAAGCACAGTTCCGAGCAAACTGAAGTCGAGCAACACGATGCTCACGGAGTAATTTAGGGCCCCGAGCTGGGCGGTAACTTTTGATATTGGCAGCCAAAAGCCTCCTCCTGACCATCCACAAGCTAACTTTTCTTCAGGTCCACACTTGACGCCTTTCGATTACGCAACGCCTGACTCACCAAAAAGCGGTCATCTCTTGGTTCTGTGCATCGTTTTCTTCCCGAACCGGGCCTTCTTTTGACCGAACCAGTCTCTTGATACCGTTGCCAAGTTCTCTGGACAGTTGAACGACTCACATTTAGCCGCTGAGACACGTAAGTTTGCGAACAACCTTCTTCAAGTAGGGCTATAATTTTACCGGCCCTCATCGCTTTATCACTTATAGTATACCTCAAAAAACATGCCAATACATCGTCAAATTAACAAAACCTATTTCTTGTTCTTCTTCATTGAAGTAGAGAAAAAAATCTAAAATGCCCGTTTTTTTTGCAAAAGAGTTTATAAAACAATATTCTTTTTTGATAACTAACGTCAACAATAATGAAGTTAGACATCAACAACGCAGTAGTGAGATTTGATGTATTGCTTTTCGCTAACCAATCATGAATCTTCTGCTTAGCCCGCACGTCACCACCATCGGAAATTGGTTTCGTAGAAGGTAATCAACATGCGGAATCCAATGAACGGTTCGTCAAGGTATAAACAGACTGAAGTAGATATGTGTACGAAATATAGAAACAACAGCCAACAAGCGGAAGATATATATATATGATGCCAAACATCATATAAGCTAGTATTAAGAGCAGGATGAAGAGACCTTTAATGGTATTAATATAATGAGACCTTGACTCACTCTCGTCCATTATTGTAATATGCAAAGCGATCTATTTCAGCTAGGAAGACTTGTATCTGCGCGAGCCTCACGTCGGTCCTCTTGGGGTTGTACAGCAGGTGCGTGGTTGCGACGACGATGGGTTGGTTGGGGGCACAGCGTGGCGACAGCTTCACCATCACGCCGATGTTGTCACGGTTCAGTAGCGGCAACTCTGGCTGATAGAACTCTACCTGGAAATAACAGGAAAGCTGATATTAGTTGACCGGACCAGTTTCGAAAAAACTATTCTGGCATCAGCACTCATTTCAGTTGAGAGGATAAATCGGCCGAAACTAACGTTTGTAAGCTGTTAAATGAAGTCTGCACGTGTTTCGGGATTCATTTACTCTTACTCGCCTATACAGCTTGACATTTAATTCGCCAGACAGCATCTAACTACTCAGTGCGTATAAAAACATGACGACTGATTTTACTTCCTGGACGTTTATGTAGGTCTATCGTAAAGAAACTTGATGTTTAGACACCTCTGTCTATAAACCCAAGTCACAGATTACCTAATAACAGATACATCACTGTCCTTCAAAGAGAGACTTGTACCAACGCATTTAATCACCGCGGTATGTTAAATACTGATTCGGTGTGTTAGAGCTGAGTTATTAATAAAAATTTACTTATCGCAAGCAGAAACCGCGCGGCCTTGCAGATAATTTATATACATCACTATATAATTTTTGGAGGTAAGAATATTACAAAGCAATATTGCTTATTAAAATTTTAGATGCGGAGTTTTTTGTTGGCGCTTGATGGTAATCGTCTGTCAGTCTGTTACTATTTTTCTGACCCTTCCAGTAGTTTTTGATTGACACTACACTGCGCTTATCACTCCGAATCGTTCGTTTTTATGTATTATTCATGCAGATATTTCCCTTGCTACAGAGCCCTTCACGATGAAACACAGTAGTCAGTATTTGTACACTACAGCTTCGAGGCAGAATATCCAACACTGCAGTAGAACCCACCAAGACGGACTCATGCTATTTCAACTATTTCTACATATAAATAAATAGGGAATATGGATGGTTTAAAAATCTTCATTAATCAAAATAAATACACAAAGAAACAATTTTTTTTTTTTTTAAATAACATCTTTCAGTTGTTTCCGTTTCTATGACATTCTTCGAATCGCTGGTGAAGGTTCCTAAAAGAAGAGGTCTGGTAAACGATGAAATTTTTTCAGTTATGTTTGCCTTTATCTACGCTAAACTTTGTGGGGCATTGTCGTACATATTTGATTAAGTAACCCCAAAGAAAAATATCACGTGAAGTTATGTCTGGGCTCCTGGGGGCCATGCAGTGTCACTTCTTCTTGAAATGACCTTTTCAGGGAACAATTCTTGTAGTGCTTCCAAGGAGTTGTTAGTTGTATGGGACGTGGCTCCATCTTGTTGAAAACACGTCTCACTGTTGTTATGTATGCATTTTTGAAGCTCCGCTGGAAAGAACTTGCGAATAATGTCCACATAACACGCCAAAGTTACAGCCACTGCTTTGCCTCTTCCATCTTCAAAAATAAGGTCCTATGACAATTTGCTGATATAGCCACCCATACGTTGACTTTAGGGCGGTGCAATGGACGTTGGTGAAGCTTGTGTGAATTAGATTCGCCCCAGAAACGGCAATTTTGGCGATTTACATAACCTTCTAGGTGGATATGGGCCTCATCACTGAAAAACATGTTGTCATAACTAACAAATCTCCCCAACATGTGGATGTTGACAAAATTCAGTCTTAAAACACAATCAGATTCCTTTAGCGACTGTACGATCTGAATTTTGTATGCCTTGAGATGTAAATCGGAACGCAACATACGGTGCACTGTTGCTCTGGAGAGTCCTAATTGTGGCCGACGTTTACTAATGCTCAGTCGAGGTTGACGCCGCATAGAATTAGCATCCAATTCCATGTTTTCTGTCGTTCTAGCAGTTTTAGAACGTCCAGATGGTTTATTTTCCACTGTGTTTCCAGAAGTGTTAAAGCTCTCGATCCACGAGAGTATAGTCGCATTACTAGGCGCCTCACCAATATTCCGTGATTCATAGTAAAGTCAAAATTGTCGACGCACGCGTACGAAGGATTGACCACTCTCAAAATATGCGCGCACGCAAAAAGCGCGTTGCTCTCCCGTGTACGGCACGATGACAACTGAAAATACTCGAACCACGCCGCTTAACGTCGCACTCCTCTCTCCGTCTCGCTTGGTGTCGCACCGTCTCTTTCGCTCTTGAAATAGTTGGATCCTTATGAGACACGCTGTATATAATTTAAAAACGACGCTGTGCTATATACTAATCGATAAATTAAAATATTAGCAAAGAGATTGAATAATTCGATAATTCAACTTGATTTCCGCTCTGTGCGTGTGGAATGTGTGGTGTCTAATATGAGTCTGTGTGAAACACACACGTTATGCAGAGGTAGAATGAAATATATGCGAAGTTTTATGGTTAATTCATAGCGTATATTCGGTACTGCATAGCGGGAAACAAATTTTCGGTATACCAGGCATACATCCTCAGCGTATTCTTGTACGGAGCCAAGACATGGACCTGGAAAACAAGAACGTCCCGTCGGCTAAACGCTTTCCACACGCGCTGCATGCGTATTATCTTGGGTGGACAGGACATGGAAGGACTGAAGTTACAACGATGCAGTTCTAGAGAGAGCGCGCAGCTGTCCAGTCTCACCGATTCTTCTCGTCTTCATAAAGGTATTACTTGGAGCAGCATGTTTGCTTCTTCGCTTAAAAGATTATGTCAAGAGATTTGGCTTCATACAACATCGAGCATGACAAATGAGAGGAACTAGCAAAAGACAAGGATTAGTGAAGGAACTAAGTTAAAACAGACTAGAATCTCCACTACATTGCCTAGTTTAATAATCTTAGTGAAGCGAGAGCGATGCGGCACGACGGCGACATCAATTCACCTGTAGAATCATGATTATAGCTCTCGCATCGGGCTTTATTCAGCAAAGAAGGTATCATAAACTGAAAATCTTCGTCTGTAAAAGAATTAAAAGACCATAGATGAATAGATCAGCATCAGTGATGATAGTTTTTCAATTATACCAGTTAAAATGAATGTGGAACAAGTAGCACTTCCCCACTGCTGGTAAAAGAAGTAGCTTTTCACTACCAGTGGTGAACTAGGTCTGCTATTAGTTCCATAGAACATTCATGACGTCATCGATTTATTTTTACTATAGATTAAAACATGAACCCATTTTTCTCTCCTTAGGACAAACAATGTGAACTTTTTGCAATTTTATAAATATAGAAATTGGTTACGGGGCATGAAGTACGAAACCAGACATCGTGTGGAAATGGTACTCTTAGAATCTATAGGAAAAGGTAACAAGAATCTTTTTCACAGAAACGATGCAACACATACAAGAGATAGGCACGTGGAATGTGCGCGAATGAATGTAAACTTTACATTCTGGAGAAAGAAATAGCACGCTGTAAAGACCACCTCTCTGTGCAATAAGTCCTCACTAGCAACTCACACTGGTTGAAGACTTTGGTCTTCAGGCTCCATATACTATGTAGGCAACAAAATAATTATATTAACTAGAATGAATATATAATTATTTAAGTATGACTGTACATTGTATTATGTATTTCAACCTATTATTTAACTATTATTTTATACCTTATCGGAAGAATAAATTAGAATCATCTTGCAAATTAATATTAATTAAACAACATCATGTAAAATTCCTTCGTGTTCGTAGTAACTCAATTCAGTTTTTGAAGCAGTGATGGCTTAGTGGCAATAGCTATGGAATGCTGCGCAGCAGGTCCATGGTTCGAATCCCGCCGCACGCTTGTGCTTCACTGCATGGTGGAAAGGCATTTTGCGAATGCCCGCCTGGCTAGCGACCACGCTCAGGTAGAAAATCTGTCGCCAAGCACCTAACGGTGTGTTCCGGCAGCTGTCCTTGAGAGCCAGTAATTCTAGGTTAAGCCTGTTGCCATCTTCGACCACATCATCACTTACCATCAGGTGAGACTGTGGTCAAAGGCTTACCTATACGCAATAAAAATAAAAGTAATCGTGCTCAATTTTAATTTGCAATTATGTGGTTAATAGTTATGATTATATCCCGTTCTTATACGGGTTTCTCCCGTCCATCGCCAACAGTCCTCCTAAATACGACAAATTAGTAAATATTTACTCCTCTGTATTTTATATTAAAGCAGTTTTTTCCATGCATCGTTTAGAAGTCCAAATGGTTGAATTTATCAAATGAATGAAGACAACGATTACAGAAACATTGATAACTTCACCTTTGTTATGATATACATCAAAACAAAGTTAGGCACACGGAACGGCGATGACTTGAGTTTAAGGCGATTTGTGTATGGTCGACTGCATGGAAAAAAAGGGCTATTAGCGATTTATTACTGTTTTGGGGAGTGTGAAATATGAGATCGCATTTATTATGTCAACCAAGAAATTAATATTCGTCTTTTAACAATGTGTGTTCGGTTAACTATGCAATCGGGTTTGAACCCTTGCTCGGGGCGTATAGTGTTCATATTCGCGCGGACACGAATCTTGTTATTCATGTAATCAAGCGAGGACGCGATCGATTTATCAATGTACGGCGCAGGAGCCGCCGGTCAGCCATGTTTTTGAAGTTAGTTGCGCAGCAGAGTTCGACCGAGGCGTTCGGCCCACATTTTCGTAACAAATGCACGCGGCGTGAGCATTTTTGAGGTTTTTAAAATAGGCGGTCCTGTATTGTGTGCGATTGTGGTTAATCAGTGAAATTTGATTTTTGGTGCGGACACCCCGTTATTTCTGACGCGGGGCGTCATTGTATATTAAAGTGTGAACTTGTGAGTTAGTGAGTAGGCAACGGCAAGGCTGATCCCTACTTCAGCTGACTACTTGCTTCGACATCGGCTGGAGGTTTATTCTAATATAATTCCTTATTAGTTCTGATTGATCAATCAAATAATCTAAGGTGTTTAGATATAGACCCCTTTCGACGAGGCGACTAGCGAGCCGTTAAGGGGTAAGTTCCCGCCTTTGTGTTTGCACGCGGATATATATCAACTGGTGTCTTGCTGTGACCTTTTAGGAACCTAGTCCAATATGCCACGACGTCCGTGGTAAAGTGTGGGACTAGGGGGACTGAAAAAGGCCCCTACCCATACAATGTGTTACATACTATATAAAAAATGTATTAAAATATTTGTTCAAATCACGTAGGTGAGAGGCGATAGCTTGGCAGAGGCGGAATTGTTCAAGAAATTTTGTCATCAACAAACTGTGTAGTAGAAAGTTTTTATCAAAATGTTTTTCACGTGCAACTTGAATTTTCTTTCTGTGAGCGTTGTAATATGTTTGGGAACTTTATAATAAAACCGCACACAGTAACTTTTTTTTTTGTCTTTGCTAGTCTCAAACCTGGTACCGCTATTTTTTCTTTGTTCCTAGTGTTACAGTCGTGATTGTCACTGCCACACATTTCCCCAGAAACTAATTAATTCCGTCAGCAGAAATGCAGTGGTTTTTCACCTAAAAAATAGGTGAAAAAACTTGTTGAAAAACTGTAGGCACATTTTGCTTCTGTCTCATGTTTAAAAGGTGTTCTCGAGTCATTATGAATCATCTTTCTGATAAGTTTGATGAGTTTTCCCCCCAAAGAAGCCGGTTTCCGAAAAGGCTTTAACACCATAGCCCACATCAGAGAAGACAGACGTGTTTGTTTAGAAACCACCATGTCGATTCGACTTCAAGGCAAGATCACGGAACAAATCCAACTGCAACGAAGATTGAGACTCGTTGGTAGACGTTTTAAGCTCTTGAAATGGAAAAAATTCAGCATCGAAAGCTACGACGCATACATCACTTAGCCCCTGTTTCACCGATGACCTAGCCATAATAGTAGTTGCTTGAGAAGCTCAGTACAATAATCAGCGATTTCAGTAGAGTTCCCAGCAGGCAGCACATAGTGGCAATGGGAGGCAGAAAAAACGTGACAATCACATGGTCGTGGACTCCCAGGCGTCAACATGAAATTGATGAAACATCAAGATCTGTCGGGAGGTCCGATGGCGAAATTCATCTACAGATATTTAACCGAACTGGTCTTCGGAACACTTCCGGTGAAAGATATGGTAACAGATTCAGAACGATCCGGAATCTCTACGCAGTGCCTAAGGGTGAGCCGCTCGAAGAAAGCTTGATTCCCTACTACATCAAGCTTTTTAGAGGCTAATTAAGCCTAAGTGGCAAAGTGCGATATTGAATAGCGCTTACTAAATGTAGCATATTTCAAAAGGATTACTTGTTTTTACTAAATGGTACGTTTCATTCGCAATTCATCATTGTGGGTAACAACGTCGTTTCCGTTATTGTCAGAAATATGCAAACACTAGTGACGAACGCAATGCAGTGTCAAGCGGAACTAGAACGGAGACACTGAGACCGTAATGGATTATCGTGACCCTTACCATCAAGCGGACAAAGTATAGTAATAGCGTAATTAACATAATCATCTCCTAGCACTACTATGCTTATGTTTTTATTTTGCTTATAATATAATAAGAATTATGAAACTTAATTATAAATGATCTTATCGCGTGTCTGCTATTCATAAAATCAATTCAAATTCTGTGCTATATAGCATATTTTTTATTTGTAACTTGTGCAATATCTTGCAGAAGTGTTGTGGCCGCATACAAAGACATATAAGAAAGATTTTTTGAATTAACATTGGTTAGTTGCTAAGTATCTGATTCAAAAGCATAGTTCTGTTTTCCTTGACGACATTTGTATTGTTGTGTCACGTAAACGAAGGCAATGATTAAGATTTAGATAATATCTGTGTAACATTAACTGTATTCAAATAGACGTAAGACATACGAATAAATGATAAGTTATCATTTATTCGTAGCGTAAGGCATATTTTAGTATTAAGATTAAGAACAAGCTCTTTATTTCATTAGCTCGAGGTGACATTTGATAATACCCATATTACATTCATTTTTGTTCTCAAGACTTGTCGCATTTAATCGGATAGCTCATTATATACGTTTTAGATGAGTGCAGTGATAGCACAGAAGAAATGGTTATGGACTGCCACGCATAACGCCCAAGGTACGAATCCCGCGTATGCATGCCCTCATGGTGGATTATGGTAGGTATGGTAGGTATTTTGCGAATGGTCGCCTGGAAAGCTATTAACACACAAGTAGAAAGAATCTGTCACCAAGCACGTAACGGTGTGTTTTAGCAGCATTCCTTGAGATCCAGTTATGTCTACATTAAGACTATTTATTATTTTCGACCACATCATCAGTTACCAACAGGCTATACAGTTGTCAAAGGTTAACCTTTCAGCTATGAAAAATATACACATAGCAAACAACATCACCAACGGCATACCCTTACCTCCCTCATTTGGAGTACTTACAAGAACAAATTAAAAATTAGTTTTCGCTAACAGCATAAAAATATATTTCATGAAATTCCACAAACTTAACTAGTAAAGAGAAAAAATATGGGGTAAACTGTAGTAACCAGTTGAGTTTTATGTACATTCGCAAAACTATAAATATTGTTTATATATTATTACATTATATAAACAATAGCATATACCTAAGTCCACCAATATATATAATATTTATAATTATTATGGTATTTTCGGAGTTTGTGTTGGAAGCGCTCGTAGCGAAGTTGTAGGTGGTAGGGCATTTGGGAATATAGCCTGGCTAGCTACCACCCTCAAGTAGAAAATCTGTCACCACACCCCTACCGGTGTGTTCCGGAAGTTGTCCTTAAGAGCCAGTAATTCTAGGTAAGCCTGAACAACATCTTCGACTACATCATCACGTACCATCAGGTAAGATAGTGGTCTAAGGCTAAACATCAGCTATAAGTAAAGGTCTAATCATCATGCTTGCCATCGGCAAATTTTGGGAACAATAAATCTACACCTTGGGTGGAAATCGAACCCGAGTCTTTCGAGTACACGTCTCAATGACGGTTGAAAGAAATAAGTAGAGCACCGTCTCACAGCACACTCGGCCGTCGTCCGGTAATGTTATCGTTGATAGTGATATTCGCTTAGCATGGTTATAGTACATGATAAAAAGATTAAGAGACTAGCGAAATCGCTATGAATTTGAAATTTTTGAAAAAGCGTTTCTTTCCTTAATTCCAATACTTTTGTTGAAGGTCACACCGTCATGGCGGTTAAAAATAATTTAATAACACAATATTCGCATCTTATTCAGCGGTGTCGACGACCAAGTGGTTAAAACCGGGTTAAAAGCTGCTTAAAACCGAACGGGTTAAAAAAAGAACGGGTTCGATATTCAATCAAAATTAAATGTTGTATATTAAAAAAAAACAAAATGTAAACATCGCTTGGCATGCGTTAGTGCTTGAAGTCATATTTAGAAATATAGAAGGATAGCGAGGTTTAAGTGTTTGACAAAGCACTTCTTTCGGTCAGATAAAGTCCAGCAATTTTGTTGATGGCAGCACCGTACCCTACACGAGTACTAATATAGGAATAAAATAAATCGCTATTCGCACCTCTCCCCACTCTCTCTCTATGGATACAGTGGTTAAAGCGTTGTTAGGTGCGTATACTATTGACTTCGACTTTAAAGACGCAGGTGCGTTTCCGGAGAGAAGAAAAATATTACAATATTAGCCATATTATCCACTGCTAAACATAGCCGTTAGCCGTCGACCGTTTAGGGGCGATTTGCTATAATTCCCACGCTTGGCAGGCTGCTTAGAGATCGCTGTTCCAAATACCTTTAAGAGGTGCTACTAACGTCTCTTACTTTCGAGCCCCATGGGGAGAGATGGAACATTCTAGACTGAAACATCACGAGCAACAATTGCGCTTTGAGAATTTGTAAATGAAATATTCGCTTTGCATGCTAGGTCTTAGAATAATTTTTAAATTATATGTCATCATAATATGTGGTGATACATAGCGTTTAAATACTTACACTCCTATGGTCCATCATATCAAAAAGTGTTGATTTGAAGTAAATGGCGCAGCCATCCTGTCGGTGTCCTGTTTTTTGTTTAAACACGCATGTGTAACCAATCTCCTCGAATTTTGAGTAGAAACTTTTTAAATGTGATACTTGTACTTCTTGCAGACATAGTATCTGGAAAAGATTAAAATGGATGGCAAGATTATCCTGTAGAATAGATGTAAGTGCCGCAGGCATCTAGTTTAATCAGTCGTTTGGTTAACAACCAATATTTTTAGTAAACAGCACCGTTCAACTTTCCATTCCATCCATCAGCCATTCTATCAAACAGCCAGGCAAATGAATCAATAACTTTAAACTACTTGCCCAGCCTAACCAATACATTTGCGTAACGCGGGCAGCCACCGCGGCTCGTTCGCTTTTCTCGCTCGCTTCGCGCACTATTGTGGTCAACAGTAACTTATAACGCTCCTCCCCGCTTCGGCCGCAGCCGCACTTTTAGATAACTTTGCCCCAGATCAGTCATTATGGAAATGGCCTAAGCATTAGCCAGCCAGTTCATTAAGTGTTGTACTAGAGGAGAGAAATTCATTCAGGCCGTTAGTCAAACGGCGCTATTTAGTAAAACGAATAGGATATTTATTTCACGGCTGATGAAGCTAGTTGGATATGGATGAAAGTATTGATGGACTGCTGCGTATAGAATGCATTCCATCCACACTAAGTCTGAAGGGAGTACTTGTATGTGCTGAGACAGCCTATAAAGTTTTATAATTAGATTGTGAAAGTGGGGGCTATTGCAACGGGCAGGCTACATGGCCCGAAGAATTCCGGTTTCAACACACATTTTTGATCTGATAGTGTATTTTTCCGTTTTCGACTCAAAATGTATGCCATTTTCCCCCCACGAAAAATAATTGGATAAATTTTCCGTTTTTAATCTACAAGGGATTAAGCAGTTAAACCGCCACTTTTTGCATGGATTGACTATTATCTAATCTGTGGTTTTTCAAATTAGTAAAGAATTTAAATTCAATTTGATATCGCAACGTACAAGGCGATCTTAAATATGCAATGAATATACATTGTGGGGTTGTAGCCCTACGAGGAATCACAGAGGCTATGAGCCACGGACCGAAGCCGCCACCGGCCCACAAAAGCCAGAAGGGAGAATGATTGATTATGGCAATGGCATAAACATCAGCCTCTGATAGTTCATTAAGGGTTACATGTTGAACTAGACGAGATAAATTCATTCAGGACGCTAGTCAATCGGCGCTGTTTGGTAAAAATAATAGAATGTTGATTTCAGGGTTGATGAAGCTAGTTGACTGCGACATATGTAAAGATAAGAGTATGTATAAAGGGAGTAAGTGCTGATATGACAGCCTATTATGCTTTAAATTAGGATGTGAAAGTTAAAGAAGAAAAAAAAACACGACAGCAACAATGTATGAGCCTTGTCCGTTGAGGTACTAAATTCTCTAGTGTTGAACCTGTAGTCTGTAGACTCTCTACTAGATGGATCGTCGACATCATGAGAGTCGGATGGAGCCGGTGGATACCAAAGGCCATCAATACCTGCTCATTGTAGCTTTCAAAAGTGACGTATAGATATGGTGGTGGGCATTGGTGTACAAAATTAGGGCATAAATCTGGCGTACATATACGTATATGGCGTACATAAAGCTCAAGCCGGCACCGGCGCGACGGTAGGGATCGAACCATTGACCTGCGGCACCGCAGTCTATAGCTATAACCGCTCGGCTATCATAGCTTCAAACTATACTGATAACTTCAATATTTTGGTAAAATATTTCCAAATTGTCTACTTACATCAGGTGCCAAAGTGGTAATTTCATCATATATCCGTGCAGACCGCACTTTCCACGTGAGGTCCTGAGGGGAACAGCCCATATAGAGGTACGGATGACACTCCAACAGGTATTGAGCTAACACATTATATGATACCACTTTGAATTTGAATGTGCCTGAAAAAAACCCAAACAAACTTTTGTGATGATCTAGTGATAGTTCTTTTTAGCTGCGCTAATCTTATATCTAATACATTTTCTGGATGACCATCAACAATTGTTGACCATGTGACGAAGGCAGTCGAAAACAAGCCGATATAGAATGGAAAAAGATATGAGGGTACAATTCTAGCCTGGGACTTCATAGGTAGAATATTTACCTGAACCTGAAAGGTACATAACCTACAACATAGGATCTAGTTATAGCAGGAGTTTAAAATCATACAGCTGTTTTCAGCTAAAATAAAAATATATTACCATTGGCGGCATCGCTTTTTTTCATAACACTCTCCCAACACCGGAAACTTGGAGGTATTCTTCTTTCACTTTTTTCATCAATAGAATCATTTGAGCTTTTCCGCCAATTTTCTGCTGAAGTGCCTTTATTATCTGAACTGAAACACGACAAAGTAGGTGTTTTAGAGAACAAATAATATTTTTTTGGTATTTTTCCTTGACTGGGAATGTTAAGAAACAATTTTATTGCTTAAATACAATTATACCTTTGAAATTTATTGTGACAATAACTTTACATTATGATTTGGAGGTACAAGACAATGCTTCTATTAAAAGTTTACAGTAAAAAGCCGACTAAAAGCAATAACTGTTAAACGGATTTAACTTTTAAGGATACATAATTTTAATTTCGAGCACAAAAATCGCTC
The DNA here is from genome assembly GCA_963854805.1 of Plagodis dolabraria. Taxonomy (NCBI): domain Eukaryota; kingdom Metazoa; phylum Arthropoda; class Insecta; order Lepidoptera; family Geometridae; genus Plagodis; species Plagodis dolabraria. The sequence continues at coordinate 6,445,143 of OY978440.1, forward strand.
ATTGTACCTAAAATAAATCCTGTTTTACGCACTGAGAAGAATTGCTTTGGTCCTGGAATAATGCTAGACACTATTCGCCCCAATTTACTAAATTGCCATGGAGAAAGTGTGATAAATTATAGTGAGGTGCTCCAACAGAACAAAATAATTCTCGAAAAGATTGTTAGAAATAGGCAGTGGCCAATGTATGTTTATTAGGTATATCCAAGTTGAGGGGTGGACACATTCAATATAATAAATTATTATCAAACTTTGAAGGGTAAACGATCATCCAAAAAAAATTATAAAATTTTTTCAAAATTTGATAATATATTTAGCCTGTTTTACACATAATAATATTATGTCTTTTGTTCTCTCGTTGCTAATCTCTTTGTAGAGGACAAAAATATAGGCGGCAGTACAATGCTGGTAGGTTTATTAAGATTGAAACCTGTGTTATGAAGTTATTAAAGGAAAAACTAAAGAAGGGCCCACTACACAACCAATAATCAAGAAATTGACAGATTTTCTATTCATGGGTGATAATTATCCAGGGAGGATTTCATGAAATGTCCTATCAATCAAACAAACTTCAAACTTCAATGCACTCTCTTAAAGTCTTTTGCATTATAGGGGAGTAAGGTAGAGGAAGCTTGAGACAATGTACTTAAAAACTTGTTTTCATATACTAGCATTCTCCATTTTTTTATAAAATATTATTAATGCCGTGTTGGGTATCATTTATATAAAAAAATTACCTTACTTCTTACCATGCCAAATTCTTGTAGTAAGTTTAAAAATCTGATATACCCCCGGTTAATAACTGCAGCTGCATTTTAGAATTTTGTAATTTCCATGTTTATAACGACTGTTATGAGATGGGTTTACATTACCCTTATAAGATTTTGGTTATTGTAACAACAGCACCCCATGGGGTGCCAGCCAGTGGGGGCTCGTAAAAGTCGATAAATGAAAAAATACCATAAAGTCAACAGCAACATCTTCTGAAGAGCTGCCACTGTAAACTGCAATCCCGAGATGGCTGGGATTATAGGAAGCAACTCCTACTGGAGTTGCCTTCTTCTAGAAGGATTTAATTTTAGCTTTTTTGTTGATCAGTAATATTTATCATTGGCATATATCTACATAAAAACTAAAACTAAATAAAATATTTAATTTTTATTCATATTGATATCTTATAACAAAACTTACACTGCAAATGATCCGCCATAACTGACATGGTTATTTGTTGGTTGGATTGATTCACTCATTTGCTCGGCTTTGTGACTCTCATTTGGGTTCAATGGGGGTATCTTTACTGTCAGCCTCTTCTTATTGTTGCTGTATTTATTGAAAATGGGACTGTAGCCAAATTGTCTTTTTAATTGTAAATCTACACAATCTGTCCTGCATTGCTCACTTATGAAACTCAAATGAGAGTATTTCTTTACATGTGATTTATAATCAACTCTTTTACAAGTGACTGTAATAAATCTGTAAAAACTGAATTTAGATTTCAGCATAGCTTTCATAGATATGAAATAGTAAAAAAGAACATATTTGTATGACTAATAGCCTAGCTACAAGGGAAAAGTGTCATGCATTACTGTGAATTAAATTTCTTAGGTAATGTTTAAGACGACATGGAATTTGCTCCAGCTGAATTTCAATCCTGAAACAATAATATAAACATCACATAAGTTTATATAGTTACTCCCTTACTAATCTGCCACATCATTATCTAAAAGGTACTATACTTCCAATTTTGGGACTCTACATTGATCTTTATCATGCTCTGTAATCTACCACAACCATACTTATTCAGTAGGTATTTTATTTTCATCATCAAGAAAATCCACACCCTTCAATTAACAGATTGATAGCAAATAGGTGATATTTAAGGCCAATTTGAAACTTAATTTTTAATCACAACTAAGGTATTTTTTTCATAATACCTAACAAGAAACTAACTTTAAACAATCACAAGAAGCTATTATTAAAAGACCAGAAATAAGTTGCAGGATTACTACAATAAGTTAGCCGGTAGTGTACATAATTTACATTTTGTTTTAAACTATGTGTTTACTTTATTATATTTTTTTCTAAATCTGTATATATCAATAACGGAACATGTTCTGTAAATGGTACTGGTCAGGCATATATGATAGAGCAAACATGTTAATAGTTACCCAACGGACAAAATTATACACTCAACATATATATTGAAATTACCAGATGCCAAATGTGCCAGGAGCCATCAAGAGGTCTAGCATTAAACAATCGGCAATGATATATGTATGAATGGGTGACCTTAGGATTCAATTTTATAAGTGGTATTCACAAAGACAACCAACTATGGAGACGTTAGATTTTATTAAGAATTTAATGCTCCAAATAAATCCCCCCTTATTTTAATGAATGGGTAATAGAGAATCCAAAATTAACGACTTGTCAAGGTAGGTTGTTCAGTTTTTTAACCAATATTTACATCAAAGCCTAATATAATATATGCAATAATAAATATATTTGTCTTCCCCAAAAATGTATACCTATGTGATTTTAACTAAGTATTTTCGTTTGTAACGTATGTAGACATTCATGTTAATACAGCGAACACAGTATGATTTTCGATAATTTGTTGACATTATGTGAGTGTTGTTTACTTATTAAAATTATGTATTTTTGTGAACACCAATATATTTCATGTCATGGTCATGCATCAACGTGTTATAAGCTCATTACGGGAAACTAGCAAGGACGCTCACAGTTATATAACTTTATTTCGAATAACCACACGAAAATAAGTCGACAGAATCGACCAAACATCCAATCCAATGATACGATGACAACAAATATAACCTTACTTATAAAATGTTATTAGATCTCGATGTGAAGACACTTACATGCAAAACATAAACATAATGGCTATGAATTAATGAAGGTAACGAGCAAAAACCATGGCGAATAACAACAAGATAAATATTTTCTAACGAAAAGACATTTTTACAAACCCTCCACCTACTCTCTGCACAAAATTAACAACATAGACATACTATAGATAATAAAAAAGTTGCACAATTAACAAGTGACTTTTAGGTTCAGTAGTAGTTTAGTTCAGGGTTGTAAGTTATAACAGATTCTGTTATGTTTAAATTGTGCAATAGAAACTTATTTTAACCTTGCATTTATCAAAATGAGTTCTTATAAAATTAAGATATGACACTAACAACACGCATAACAAAAACAGTCTGAGGGAGATAGTCATAATTGTCCTGTTTGTCTCGTTTTATCAGCGTCCCTGGGGGCTACTATTTATTATTTTTAATTCTAACCAATTCGATATTATTGTATGCAGATATTATAGTTATACACAATACCACATCCTGGACAATCGACTCATTCTATATACTAAAGCTGCGTTACAACTACCTCTTGAACAGACACTACACAAATGTTGTTTTTGAACACGCATGATTGTGTGCGTGAAGTCTAAGGCTGTCACCATATGATAGAACATATGATAATACTACGTATAGAATGGACACTCCTCACCACCCACCCAATCCAGCCCTCCTCACCCCGCCACCGAGTCTGAGCTGTCTCTGAGCTTACGTGAGCTCGGGACGTGCCACATGCGCGTGACGACGACGTGACAAAGAAGGTTACCATGGTTTCGACCTTATTTTATTTTATAATACGAGGTATGTAATTCTTGGTAACCTATACTATACCTACCTATTTTCTGTTCTTCAGTCATACAGTAGATACTTTATAAAATCGGTCATTTACAGTACTTTATTTTAATTTTCCAATCATTATTCAAATGAAAAATTTGTTTTAGATGATTTTAGTTTGCATAATTTTTTACAACTGTTTCACTCGCATGCTTGTCAGTGGACATCAGACTTCGTTCACAGCGAAACAAGTAAATAGAAAAAAAAAATCTTTACTAACGATGGTTTCATAGCGAGTACTTTGCAAGTTTTAGCCGACTTCAAATGGAAGGAGATTCTAAAATTGTATGTTCGTCTATTTGTATGTTTTATATACCTATGTTCACCGGTAGGTACATATAGATTAGGTTCACGTTTCTTTGTTAAAAAACGTTTGAAAGAATAGCCTCAAGTTTCTTGCCCGTTCTTCTCGCAGTGGCTCTATATTTTTTGTTTGCTGAACGTGGCAGTACAATATAGTACATTTCAATATAAAAATTTGTAAATGACCTTCATAAGAGCGTCGTAGACGCCTAAATTGAATAAATGATTATGACTTGACTTTCTTTTTTTTTTTGACTCTGGGAAAAATGCATTACGCATGCCCCCCCATCGGGGGATGGAGGGGGTATGTGGGACTCCCCGGTAGAAGACCTGTATACCCACTAAACAACCCAGCGGCATTCCGGCATCGTCTGTTTGGAGAAGGACTGGGAGACTGGCTCTGCCAGTCCAGTTACGTCCAGTCCCTCGCCGACGACCGCCCGCCTTTACAGCGGGACCTACACGCCCCTCCCAACGGGAGGGGCCCGGGAATGGCCAGGAATGCTCGGCCATTCCCGCACGACGGAGGTGGTGAGCACGTGCAATGCGAGAGAAGGCGCCCCCGCACCTGTCTCTCGCTACTCACCACCGGGAGGGGGAAGGTTCAGTCGCCTTCTCCCACCCCTTCTGCGTCTACGCAGTGGCGCAGCAAGGGGATCTACCTCCCTTGCGCGTTGTGCCGCCCCTTTTTGGGACATTACGTCTTCGCAAAAGGAGGTGACTGCTGCCCAGGCCCCCTCGCCCTCCAACATGACGTTGACTACGCTAGGGAGCGAGAGGTCATGCCCGACTGCAGCGACCAAGCTGCGGCGCAGCTCGGACCATGACGGACACACCTCGAGGGTGTGCTGCGCCGTATCGTCCGCTGCACCACAATGGTGGCAAGCCGGTGTTTCCTCCCTTCCGATCCGGTGCAGGTATGATCCGAAGCATCCATGCCCGAATAACACCTGCACTAGACGGAATGAGAGGAAACCGTGGGACCGCTCGAGCCAGTCTTGCAGGACTGGCCCGAGAGCGTCCAACGTACGGCGGCCAAAAATGGGCGGTGGCGAGGTCCTCCATTCAATGTTGGACAACCGCGTCCTCGCCTCACGCCTTACCATCTTCCGCACCTCCGGGGCGAGGCGTTCCCCGAGTGCCTTACGCCCCGCCGCCCATTCGTACACTCTGGGGAGCACTCCCGCCTCGAGCTCCCAAGGAGGGGTGCCCGCCAGGGCGCACGCCGCTGCGAAACTTATGGACCGGTAGCCTCTTGCCACCCGCAGTGCAATGGCCCTTTGGGGCCTACGAAGTGAAGTGGCATTCTCCCTCCTTTGGAGGGAGTCAGCCCAGATAGGAGCCCCGTAAAGGGCCATACTTTTCAGGATGCCAGCATACAAGCGCCGGCATCGTCCTTTGGGCCCCCCTATATTTGGGAGGAGCCACGAGAGAGCGCCCGCGACCTTTAGTAAGTGCGCCAACAGCCCGCTTAAGTGCGGCCCGAAGCGCCACCTGCTGTCGAGTACTAGGCCCAGATATTTCATCTGGGCCTTCACCTCAATTATGACGCCCTCTACGACAATGTGGGCGTCAGGGGGAATGCGCTGCCTAGGCCCGTGGAAAAACACGGCCTCAGGCTTTGGCAGCGCCACCTTCAAACCTAGTCGGCGGATCCTTCCCGCAACCAGGGATCCACCGGCAGAGGCCAAACTTGCCGCCTCTCTTAGGTCCCTTCCCCGTGCGGTGAGAAGAGTGTCATCTGCATAGCAGATGACACTCGTGCCACGGAGAAGAGTTCCCCGCAGGAGCCAATCGAATCCAATGTTCCACAGGAGCGGACCCAGGACTGACCCCTGTGGAACACCGGATCCCGCGTCGTACCGGCAAAGTTGGCCAGTGCGGTTCACGAAGAGGACAGCTCGGTCCCCCAGATAGTCGGCTAGGAGACTTCGCAGGTACTGCAAAATTGTCGGGTGGGGGACGGAGTTGAAGGCGTTGGCTATGTCAAATGACATAGCCAAAACCCCGTCCCCTGCCTCCACAGCCTCCCGCACCTGGCTCTTGAGTCGGGCCAACGCGAAAGCCGAATTGGGCGTCCTACAGGTCCGGCCCGACCTTCCGCATGTGGTCATTTAGCCTGTTGGCGACGATCCCCTCGAACAGTTTACCGACTTCATCGGGCAGAACGATAGGCCGGTATGCCGAAGGGGAGTCCACCGGGCGTCCCTCCTTGCGGAGAAAGCACAACTGCCCCTCCTTCCAAGGTTTCGGGAACCTCCCAGACGTGAAACACGCGCTGAATAGGTCCCGAAACCTCTCGTCCATTTGGACGGCGGCGATGGCTACCACCCGTGCGGGGACGCCGTCTGGCCCAGGGGCCGCTCTCTTGGCGCGGAGACGGAGAACCTCCCCTTCAAATTCCGCCTGCGTGGTTGGAGGGACCTCCTCCTCCTCCTCTCCCATTGGGGCTGCCCCCCGCAGGGCGTCCATTGCTGGTGGGGCAAAGTTGGACCCAGACGGAAAAGGGACCGGACCACCCCATCCAGCAATGTTGGCTCGAGCGTCTTCGTCAGCGGGGGACCAAAGGGGCGCAGTTTGTTCTGCGCCGCTTTGTATGGTCTCCCATACGGGTCCCTGTCCAGGCCCTCTAGCATCTCCGCTCTCGCCGCGTCATCGGCGGCACCCATTGCCGACTTGAGGACCCTCTTTGCCTCTACGTAAGAGGCGTAGAGAAGGTCCTCGTTGGCCTCATCTCGTTGTCTGCGCCGACGACTCCGCGTGTAGGCCCTCCTTGCTACCACACAGGCGGCCCGGAGCCCAGCTAAATCCTCCGACCACCAATAAACGGCGCGACGGGGACGTGGGCGGCGAGACCGAGGCATGCTGGCGTTGCACACTTTCTGTGCTCAACCGCTGCCGTGTTCACATCCAGGAATCGACAGGAGGCGCGAGCCAGTCCTGAAAGAACGCTGCTTCCATGGCCGCCTCCTCCTCCTCTCTTCTCTTCCTCACGTAGGGATGGGACTGGGGAATGTAGTACGGCTCCACGGTTATCGCCAAATCGATCCGCCACTGCGCCAGGGACTGCATTAGCAAATCCTGAGCCCTGACGCAGTGGTTCAAATTCGTCTGTAGGAGGTTGTGCTGCCCGACTTGATCCATTAGTCGGACGTCACTACCTCCATGCTCGCCGCGCGGCGAACAACCTCAGGAGCGGCTTTGGCTGCCGCTAGGGGGTTGGCCGGGGTCCTGGCGGCCTTTCCCTTCGTCTTTGGGGGGACACAGTTTTGTCCCCCCATCCTGTGCTCGGCGGGTCGCCCCGTCTCTGCGCATATAGCGCAGTGTGGTTCTTTGGCAGCTCGCCGCCCTGCGCCTCCACAACGGAAGCGCAGGTCCCCCCTGTCTGCCGACGAGGGACACTGGGGGCGCGTATGGCCGAGTCCCATGCACTTGAAGCAGCGCATGGGACGCGCCGCCAGTGCCACCACTCGCACCGAGCTCCACCCCACCAAAAGCCTGCCCTGTGCCAGCAACACGACACAAATTCTCCCGATTGCTGTAATCGGGCAGGTAACAAGTGAGGAGCTGGTCCCGCCGTAGCTTCGCTGCACCTCTCCGGCTTTGACGTGGAGAACGTCACAGCCGCCCACCTTGGCGACCGCTGCCGCCACTTTCTCCTTAGTGGCGGCGTCGTCCAGGCCCGTCACGTGTAATTGCGTGGACTTTACGGGCCTCGAGACGTTGGCCAACTCGGACAGGACACCGCGGAGGACCTGACCTGACCTGACCTGACCTGACCTGACCTGACCTGACCTGACTTGACCTGACCTGACCTGACCTGACCTGATCTTTGCACTGCTCCAGGAGCCCTACGTGGGTGGGATTAAGAGGATGAAAGGCTACAGAGGAGCCAGGATCTACCAGAGCACCGAGCAGGGAGACGGACACGTCAAAGCGGCGATAGCCGTCTTTGATCACGACCTGGACGTCGAACAATGCCCTAAACTCACCACGAATAATATCGTGGTGATAAAGATCCGAACCGGTGCCTGGCAGATCACTGCTGTTTCCTTTTATTTTGAACCTACCCAGCCCATAGAGCCATACCTGGAGCAGATCAAAAGAATAGTGCAAGAAGTCGGACCAGCGCGAATCGTCATCGGCGGAGATGCTAACGCGAAGAGTACCTGGTGGGGTAGCCACATCGTGGACGACAGGGGAGAGGACATGTCGGGAGCCCTCGAAGAATTGAGCTTGCAGGTACTGAACCAGGGAGACACTCCCACTTTCGACACCATCAGGGGAGGGATCTCCTACACCAGCCATCCCGACGTGACAGTGAAGACCTCGAGTCGTGGAAGAGTACCTGCAAGCAAAAGAAAATTTTCTAAACGAAGTGGCGAGAGCAAAGACCCGGAGTTGGAAGGAGTTTTGTGACGAGTATTATTGAAGAATTTTAGTAAAAATCGGGAGAATTTGTGTCGTGAAGGCTTGCGGTGGAGAGTATTATCCTGATTGTGGTTTATCTTTTTACAGGTGTTTTAAACATAATTAGTTATTGAGGAACTACGGTGACCATGCATGACTATCAAATCCTAGTTCAAGAACAAATTAATTAACCTATGTATTTTTTATTCCTTTCTCTATTAAAATGACTTTGTTTCAATGTCTGATTTCTTAAAGATCCTATTATTAGTTTAACTCATAATGTAAAATTAGGAACAATAAAACATATGAAGAATACGCTGAGTTTGCGGCAGAAACTTCACAAAACTGTTTTATTTAACAATATCTGATTTAGAATTACACCTAAATGTAAACCTAACTGTTTTTTTTACCTAATTAATGAAATATACCACAATAGGTAGTTTGTCGTAATTTTATCTCAGTCCAACTGCATGTCGTGTACCACAAGGACCAGTAGGTAAATACCTACCTATATGACGCGAGTGTGAAAAGCAAGCAAAAACAGGCAATGTACAGTGCCGCAAAGGGCAAGTTTATCATTAGCATCTTCGATTAAAATCCATCTTAAGCAATGCAAAAAAAACGTCAGATCACAAATCTTTTTTTATAATAAAATTATTGTCCTTAAATCATATTTTAATATTGTCACCATTGCCAAAGAGGGATAAGAGGTACAGTTACTGAGCTCTCGTTCGGCTTCAATTTTGCGACAACAGCTCATTCCTGTTGTACAAAGTACTTATTACTTCCATGAATATACCTCATGGTAGGGATATTCACACAAAAACATAACGTTTAATTGTTTTCGATATAATATATCATCGTGTTCTATCAATACATTGCGATATATTTGAGAAACATAGCGATATTTTCGATATATCGTAAAATATGTTTTTCTCGTATTTAGCTAGTCTATTAAATTAAATATTAGACAGTTTGATATAAGTAAAAACAGCTAGGGTAAAGAAACAAATCAACTTCATTTATTTTAATTCCCAATATTTTTTCTCAAGACCTTCATAAAAAAAATGCTGCGAATTCCAATTATTCACAAGTCGTGGTTTAACGTTTTATTTTTACTCAAGTTGCCTAACATAAATCAATATCTAATTATTTATTTATTTATTGGTACAAAAAACAGCATACAATCACTTAAAGAACACATATGATATAGGTTAACATTTAGGACCCAGACTATATTTATAAAAATGTGTACACATTTTTATCAGCATAATTAGCAGTATGCACTTATATTATTCTGTTAAAGGTTAATTGAAAATTATAAAATTAAAGTAGCGTTAGCAACGTTTAAGATCAATTTGCAATAAAATACAACTTTGTCGACATCCCTTTTGAAAATGTAAAGGTTTTGGTCCAATATGTCAAGTGAGCTATGGTGTTGTATCAATTGGATTTTATCGATTGATGTATAGATATACATATCGATATATCGATACTATATAGTTATTCGATAATATCGGGCCGTAGGTTTCCCTAAGTAATTTGTGATATCGGGTGACAGCGATATATCGTGTTCATATATCGATATGTTTTGTAATATCGATATATATCGTGCATACCAACCTTATGACTCAAGTGGAACAACTTTTTAGGGGTGTGATTGTTTTTATCTTGGCAAAGTTAGCTCCATGTGGTACGCACCCTTGACGTCTTTTCTTCTTGCGTTACTGTATTTGTCACCTTCACTGTAGTTCAAATTATCTAAATTTTGCTTTCATTCAATATAGAGAATGTACACAGTTTGAACCTAGGTATCTATGATGGAGAAGACATTTATATTCTGTTGGTTGTGAGACAAGAATGGTAATTATACGCTTGCATTAGTTTGAAAGAGACAGCATCAGTTTATCCTGCTCAACAAATACGATTTTTTTATTTGCCACATTTCGCAATTGTGGCAGACAAATTTATTCGGTGCTTGAAAGTGACCTTTTTTTCGTGTTCAGCAACAATTTTGTTGTGTATATTGTAAATTGTAAGTTAAATTCGACGATGCTGCTTCCACCAAACATGGTGAAATGCAGAATTCTTGGCTGTAAAAACAGAACTAAACGAAATATGGAACACATAACGTTTCACATGTACTAAGTGCTATTTTTCATATATCTTTACCATTCTTACACAGTCTATGCTAATCAAATATGAATTTCTGATCATAACATGAATGTCTGGGTGTTAAATTATTTGATAATCTTACATTTAACTACACAATAATTTCTTGGTTTTGAGATTATAATCCATAAAAATTATGTTGTGTTATTTTATCTATCTGTCTCGCTCTACTATGATGAAATTTGTTTAGGGAGATTGAAATTGAAATGGTTAAATCCATTTCGGAGGATGCGGAGGTCGAGGCAAGTTGGAAACGCTGGGAAGTACCTAAAATACAGTGGGTCAATGGAGTGCCGGGATGCGGCAAGACAACTTGGGTGATACGCAACTTCGATGTGGACAGAGACGCCATCATCACAACAACAAAAGAGGCAGCAAAAGATCTGAGGGAGAAGCTTGCGCACCGAATCGGTGACTTGGCAAAGACCAAGGTGCGCACCATGGCTTCGGTCCTCGTAAATGGTTTTAAGAAGAAGGAGAGCTACAACCGCCTCTTGGTGGACGAAGCTCTCATAAACCATTTCGGGGCCATAGTGATGGCTTCAAGGTTGTCTGGAGTAGGCGAACTTGTCCTCATCGGAGATGTAAATCAGTTACCTTATATCGATAGAGAAGATCTCTTCGAGATAAGGTACAATCGCCCTAACTTGGTTACAAACATCAGCCAAGAGTTGCTGTGCACGCACCGGAACCCAATGGATGTCGCGTACGCACTGAGGGAAATATACTCAGGTATATACTCCTCGGCTCCCCGTATCCAGTCCCTAGAGCAGAAAGGATATACGGATGCGAAAATCCCCAAAACCCTCCCAAACACCCTGTTCCTGGTCCACACCCAGGAAGAAAAGGAGACCCTGGCCAACGAGGGCTACGGAGCAGGCACGGGATCTCGTATCCTCACAATCCACGAAGCACAGGGACTGACATACGAGTCAGTAATCGCAATAAAAACCAAGGGTAGAATTAAGCTGCACGAGAGCGTCCCACACGCAGTCGTCGCAGTCTCACGACACACCGGGGCTTTCACGTACTACGCTGACGACGCAAATGATGCTATTGGACGGTTCGTTCGGAGAGCGGTGGCTGCAAGACGCAAAGAGATCCGCGACTATAACTTAAAGATGGCAATCAGAGATCGCAACAGTGTGGTGATAGATGTCCTGGTGAGAATGGATGTCGGAGAGGCAGACTAAGAACATCTCAAAGTTCAGTTTTTATTGTAATGTGTAAAGATTTAGTGTTTAATTATAGTTTTCTCCCCTATTAGCAAGCGGATTCGTGCAGGCATTCGGAACAGTCATGCTCACGAAAATGTGTTGGCAAGCGGTGGCATCGTGTGTCGGGTCGCCCTCTTCCCTCAAAAATGGTTGAGGAGGACGATAGCTGGCACGCGAGTCAACTCGTGAACGAGTGCTGCTTGAGGACACTGGTCCGTTCGGAATGCCTGTGCAAATCTGTTTGCTACTATTTAGTAGTAGTATATTCCTTAAAACTGTGATCCCCCATTTAGTATGTAAGAATGCTCCCCATAGAGTAAATACTTAACAAATTTCTCGGTTAACTTAAAAAATGGCACGGACCCCGGAGTCTGTGGAAAATGAACAAAACCAATCATAAAAAAAATAAAATAAAAATACAGCATATAATAGGGAAACTGATAATTCCATTGGTTATCTAAATTTTGCCAGAGATTATAGATATCCTTATCAATTTTTTTTATATGATTGTGATTGAACAAGCAGGAGGCCCACCTGATGTTAAGTGGATTAACCGCTGCTTATTACAGATATATTTCATCATGTGACAAATTGCACTGCGCCCTTCAAATTAAGACATACAGTTGTTAAGTCTCATATGCCAGTAATTATTCTGGGTCTAGGACTGCTGCCGGAACACACTGTTAAGTGCTTAGCGACAGATTTTCTACATGAGGGTGTTAGGCTAGCCAGGTAGGTTTTCGCAAATTGCCCTTCCACCATGCGTTGAAGCACAAGCCAGCAGTGGGGATCAAACTTAGGACCTGCGGTTTGGCAGTCCATAGTTATAACACCTCGGCCATCATTGCTTAGATTTTTTTTTTTATACTGAACTGGTTAGCACTTGACCACTATCTCACCTGATGTTAAGTGATGATGTGGTCGATGAACGGGAGGAGCGCGCTTACCTAGAAGATACCTGTTCACTCGCGTTTTGAAGACCCCCATATTGTACTCGTACTTAACCAGAATCACAGACTCAGGCAGGGTAGTACATTCCCTGGTGGTTCGTATAATGGACGAAGAAGCAAATCGCTTTGTTCGGGTAAATGAAATATCCACCAACCATATAGCCAGCAGAACCATATAGCAGTGGCGCGTCTGAGTATCCTTGAATGTCCGGTTATAGAATGGGAATGGCGGAATCAAATGATGTAGTTCTGTGGCACACTCCCCGAAATGTATACGATAAAAAAACCGATAAGCAAGCGACTTTGCGGCGATGCTCGAGACTTTGGAGTCTCTTGCTTACAAGTTCGTCATCGTTAATGAGTCTCTTGGCTCTCCTCTCAATAGCTTCCAGTGTCTCCAGCTGGTATTTGGCAGAACCATCCCAAAGGTGAGAACAGTACTCCATACACGACCGGACTTGCGCTTGATAAAGATTAAGCAACTGTCCCGGTGTGAAGTATTGTCTCACTTTAGCCAAAATACCAAGCTATTTCTGAGGCTAGCTGAGCTTAAGACTCAATATAGGAGCCGAAATTGAGAGTCGGAGCTAATGACATGCCAAGAAGCTCGAGATGGTTACTTATCGGCGCGGACACATCCCTGAAAGTAGGCGCCAGCTAAAAGGGCTCCGTTTGGTGGAGAAAAGACACGCCTGGGTTTTGGCAGCATTGAACTGAACCAGATTGGCATCGCCGCAATCGGAGACTGCCTTCAGAGAAAAGTTCAAGCACTGAACCATCGCTTCCCTATGAGACTGGATTTGTAATGCACTGGTTAGTGCGTTAGATGTATAACTCTCCACAACGGTGGTATCGTCTGCGTACCCAAAAATACCAGGCTTAAGCAGATCATTAAAATGCAGCAGAAAAAGCGTTGCAGAGAGTACTGATCCCTGAGGGACTCCGGCGTTTACAGCCAATTGGTCGGAAGAACAGCCATCGATGACCACTTGAATCAACCGATCCCTCAAGAAATTTGAAATCCAAACACCGTATGAAGGAAGCTTGCTAATAAGGCTATCGTGCCAAACTCTGTCAAAAGCCTTCGAGATATCGAGAGTGACAGGAAGTGCCTCTCCTTGGTTCTCAATGGCTTCGCTCCAGATGTGAGTGGCATACACTAGAAGATCCCCAGTAGACCAGTTTCGGCGAAACCCGTATTGTCGGTCACTGAGGAGATCATTCACTTCTTGATATGACAGGAGCCCGTGTTTCAGTACACGTTCCATCGTCTTACAGAGTATGGAAGTGACTGAAATAGGCCTGTAATTGGCAGGGTCTGCGCGACTACCCTTTTTGGACACGGGCTGCACGTTTGCAAGCTTCCAGGGCTTAGGCACTTGATCAGTGGTCATAGACAAGCGAAAGAGGCGAGTCAATAATGGAGTCAACTCAGGCGCACACATCCTCCAGACTACAGCTGCCATACCGTCTGGACCACTAGCTTTGTTCATGTCCAGATCGCGCAACGCTTTACGTACTTCAGACTGTCGAATGCAGATTTCTGACATTAACGTCCCGCAGTTTGGCAGGCTAGAAGGTACAGCATTGCCAGCATCTAAACGTCAAGACTCTGCAAACAGAGAGGCAAATAAATTTGCTTTCTCTTCCGCAGTGTGTGCTAGTGAGCCGTTAGGTTTCAGCAGTGGAGGCAGTGAGAGACGGCAGAAGTTCTCTTCGATCGACTTTGCCAGGGACCAGAACGCTTTGCTACCCGAGGGCTAGGAAACAAGTTTGTTCCCTGTTTGGCGTATGTGGTCGAAGCGAGCCTTCTTGAGAGTCTTTTTGCAGGACTTGGCGGCTGAGTTAAATTCTTTCTTCTGTTCACGTACATCTCTAGATTTGCGGGTTCGAGCATCAGCCCAGGCTAAATAGGCCTCATGTTTTGACGCTTCTGCATTTCCACATATAGCATTAAACCATGGGTGAGCTTTGCGAGACATCAGGACGTCAGAAAATGTATAAAGTATTCCATACCCTGACGTAACACCTCAGTCACAGCATCCACGCAAGTTGAGGGATCGCTCGAAGAAAAACAAACCTGCCGCCAAGGGTAAAACGCGAAAAAATAATGTATCTCATCCCAATCTGCTGACCTGTATCGCCACACCCGCCGGGTGCCTCTTGGACTGGGATCGGGCGGGGACTACACTGATACAGACTTCACCAGACAGTGGTCGCAGCTACCTAAGGGTGATGAAACCGACACCGAGTAGCGGTCTGGATCTGTTGTCAGCAGAAGGTCCAAGCAATTGGCTGTGTGGCCATCTACATCCGGTATCCTTGTGGCTCCTTGGTCCAGCTGAGTGAGGTTTAGCGTCATTTGAAATCCTCCAGAAGCACTAATTGAGCAGAAGGATATCTCTGTTGGGCCATATGGGCCTCCTCACTAAGGTAGGTTGCGAGCCTGGTTGTCTCCTCATCTCTGCATTGTGCGAACGGTAGACACTAGCATAAAGAATTTTCTCCATGCCATTGTCCATCAGAACCCACATGACAGAAAGGGCAAGGTATGTCGCGTCAGCAGGACATTTGAGCTATGTCTTCGAATAAGGACACAGTATATGCGATCTTGCGGTCTCAAGATGGTGCTGGACCGGGTCGATATTGGAGTGCAAGCCTCGAATGTTTGAGAGGTGCACTTGGAGAGAGAGCACGTGCTTCCGCTGTTGGACCTTTATTCTGTTTCTGTTGCCTTTCATTTTATGGGGAGTGAAGATAGGTAAAGGGAAACGGAAGTGGAAACGCGGCGCAAATTACCAACCCGTGACACAATCTACGCCTTTCCACCCAAAGGGAAACAATGCTGGAGACCGTGGAGACGCCCTAGCCCCCACCAAAGTTCGAATGTTTGAGAGGTGCACTTGGAGAGAGAGGACGTGCTTCCGCTGTTGGACCTTTATTCTGTTTCTGTTGCCTTTCATTTTATGGGGAGTGAAGATAGGTAAAGGGAAACGGAAGTGGAAACGCGGCGCAAATTACCAACCCGTGACACAATTTAGGCTTTTCCACCCAAAGGGAAACAATGCTGGAGACCGCGGGGACGCCCGAGCCCCCACCAAAGTTGTCCATCGGGTTCTCTCGTCTGCTCGCCAACCCGCACAATGGCGCACCTCTGGGATGTTTCGCGAGATGGCGGGGCAGCCTTTCATGAGTGGCTGGCTTATGAGCCACTCATAAAAACCCCCTCCCTATATTATGCCCATTCTATAAAAAATATAAACACTGAAATTGATTGGCGGCATACCTATTTTAAGCCACATAATAAAAAAGATCAGAAGATAACTCCTCAAAACCATTCCGGTAAATAAGCTACTCTAGCAACGAGGTAATAAACTCGAGCTCGCAGAGCATGGAGTACCTAATATTTATATTCTCCTGTCTGGTGTATCCCTTTCTATCACAAAGTTTTACATACCTCTGATCTCTTCCGACACGGTAATGACTTGGGCCCCCAACTATCTGCAGTCGGCCAGCGGAGAACCGTGCCTCGGATCCCGCTGATCTCCAAGCTTGGCTGCCAGGTATATTGACCTTCAATGAGTCACGACTGGCTATAGTAATAAGCGCAACTGTTTCCGAACCGTTCCCCAAAATGACTTCACCAGACATCATGCCGTAACCCGACCGCTTGGTGGCATGGCTTTGACTGGTGGGTGGTAACATGCCGCGGCCTCAGCCTACCACATGAATAGTAATGCCCTTTTGGCGCCACCCAGGGGACACGTGTAGGACATCGAGGGCTAAATCCTACGGACGCGAGCAGTATAGTCCCCCAAATTGTTGGAGTAGAGCCACAAGTGACGCCTTACCTTGTCGAACACTCATTAAAAATGTTGCTTAAGGTTGAGGGCTGCAAGACAGTCACAAGCCCTTGCGGATATAAGCGGAATTCCAGCTCCAGAGGACAAGATAGGTGACTGGCGAAGTACTTGTGGAAGTTATATTATTGAGTGAGAAATTTAAAGGTGTAATCCAAAAGTTAGCCCTAGTTTGGATGGTCCCTTTGCAGTGATTAAGTTAGTTATACCATCAGTTTCATTATAAATCGTAAATTCAAAAGCATCAAACAAGCAATTTGTACAGCAAACGTCATGCTTGCTGCCTCATACCTTATGGAGGCGAAACACCAAATCATAATATAAGCTGATAAATAACAATGTATTGCCGTAAATGACTCAAGGTAGAAATTAGGACTTCACTAGAAATAAAAAATTTCAATAGCAATTACATGCGTGCTGCAGCCACACTAACTACATTTAACTCATATGCGATGGGAGGGACGTCCCCGAAAAAGTCGAATATGTATCGTGTGCTTGGTTAAAATGTATTGTCCTTGATATTGCCATGCTTTAAGGAATCCAATATATATGATTCCTGGTTTAGTTTCATAAACAAAATAAACTATGACAAAAATATTCCGTATCCCAACAAAATTATCGATACCAGTTCAAATCGACTTTTATTGCGACGACCAATTTTTCCATCGAGATAGAAAAAACATATATGTCTATGAATTTTTCCGTGTCCCTAATGATGTGTTTGCGTGAACGGTGAGTTGTGTCACTGTCACTGAGGAAGTAATACTACGTTTTGTGTGTATATCATTGACATGCTCACTCTCAGTAAAATTGCAAAATTATAGTGGAGTAAGTACTTTAGTTGGCATAAAGGCACCAGTTCAGTGATAATACACTTTTCTTGTAACTGGTAAGTCCTGAATATATTAAATGCATATGTAAATCATACATTATTGAGGATTTAAGGTGATGACGCGCCGTTTCGATGTTGTCTTAACCGGTCACTTGCAATAAACAAGGTACACATCATAATATGTAAATGGGTATATACACATATATGTAAACAAAAACTATTTTTTTATTTAACATTGATATGTAACTCAACCTTTTGGGTACGTATTTATCACAATTGCAACGACCTTCGGTAACACAACATTCACTTAATGTTTGAGCACAATAATTAGAAGAAACAGAACATAAAACCTATTTCATGAAAATAATAGGCTTGCAAGATTCAAAAGTATAAATGAATCAAAATATTACTATATATGAACTATTATTAGGAACTATTCTAATAAGAAACATTACTATTAGAAACTATTCTAATAAGAAACATTTCAGTTATTAATACTGAAAACTGCAGCTTTATGGTACGACTTTCCATTGACTGCCGTCGAGTTGGGAGTTGATATTTTTTTTTTCAGAAAGGTTACATTATTGCAAGCGCCCACACACAAAGTTGTAAAACCATAAAACGGCTAGTATTGAGAAAAAAAATATTGAAAATCAATTATTTTTGCACTATTAATGCCAATCCGTAACAAATGACAAATCTGTAATTGCTCAGATTATATAGAATTCTCGCCAATGAATGTTCCGTTTAATAGTAAGTGTAATAATGTTACCTTTCTGTGAAAAAAATATTAAACCTCAACTTGACGGCAGTCAATGGAAAGCTGAGCCCCTCCCTATATTATGGCCATTCCATAAAAAATATAAACACTGAAATTCATTGGTGGCATACCTATTTTAAGCCACATAATAAAAAAGATCAGAAGGTAACTCCTCAAAACCATTCCAGTAAATAAGCTACTCTAGCAATGAGGTAATAAACTCGAGCTCGCAGAGCATGGAGTACCTAATATTTATATTCTCCTGTCCGGTGTCTCCCATTCTATCACATAGCTCTGATCTCTTCTGACACGGTACACATTGTATGAAAATCCCATCCATATGGATAAGCCATATGGAACCTATAGAACTTTCTGTGCTGTGGGATACAAACATACCTAAAGACCACACATTATTATGACCTAACAAATGAATGAACCAAAAACGTTATGTGGTTAATTTATATGCTGTAGAAGTTGGAGCAAGGGGTATACCAGCAAAATCCCTATATAACATACTTTTTTTTTTTTTTTTTTACATCTACTCCTGGGATGCAAGTGCCTGGCCCCTATAGCCTCTTCCTCTGCAACGCTATGGACCGGGCACTCGCACAGTGAATCCATAAAATGAGTTCTTATTATTAGTAGGACATAAATTTAAAAAAAGTATAAGTGACTGACTCTTGCATAATTGTTTTTATGATATAAAGGAATTTGATAATTATTGTGACAGACTGACTGATTACAATGACTGGTGTACTCTATAAGACCATTCAACGAATATTTGTACCACTGTGTAATGTAATCTTGCAAATATGTTTTTCTTATTCTTATAGAAGTACTGTACCTACCTCGTTTCGCATTCCCAGGTTGTGTTACTATAGTTAGAGAATATTATGCATGCAGACCTAAAGTTGTTACTAGATTTTAGGTCTCTTTAGGAAGAGTCTAACTTGGTGCATACCACTGAAGTGTCATCTTGCCAGTAGTGTGATTTCAACATCCTAGGGGGGCTAGAATCGTACCCCCAATATTTTCTCGTGAGAGTTGTATAAGGTGAGAAATTAAAAAATACCAGATGGGCACTAGCACCTCCTGAACTACCATCTTAACTGCTATCTCCAGTATGCCCGGCAAGTGGGAATTATCGCATACTGCAATAATTGAAAGAATTCAACGGTGGATTCTATTTTTGGAATCCTTCATAATAGAAAACAGCTCACATCTTTATTATAACTACACCGAAATCATATATATAAATGTTTATTTTCATAAATTCTGTAATGTAGGTACCCTTTATTTCAGAATTTGTGATAACAAATATTTTTATATGAAAGTGGTGTGATGGGCATATGTCATCAAATAGTTATACCATATACATGAAAACAATATACAAGAAATGATTGAATGTGCATAATATAGCAATTTGAGTTGACTTTTTGACAGCCAGATATCCTAATGGCAGTGTGTTGTTAATCTGCGTGATTATCATAAAATTATGTTAGTATCAATTTCTGATTGAAAATGTCATTCTGAATCAAGCCCCATTGCAAAAAGAAACATAGATTTCCATATTCATGCACTCGACATGATTAGACCCTGAAAATTAGTACAAAATATTTCAACCAACTCTCCGGGAACTAAATTTAATATTATGATGACCCCATCTCGGTATACAATCTGATGGATGAATGAATAGTTAGACAAGCCTTCAGAAATATTAATTATGCATCAACAAGTCCAGCATACAAGTATTAATAAGGTCAAGGAACCCAAATATATTTGATTACAATCAAACAATGTCAAAGTGCATATAAAATTTATTTTTATATATTAAAAGTGATCCAGCACTGAAAGTTGTTTATTCTTTCAATCAGTTGGGGCTTACTTCTTAGGACAAATTGACATCATAATATCTACTACACTAATTTATTCTTCATCATTACAGATAAATAGAAGAAATGAAATGGATCAATCATAAATCCTAAAATGTTCAAAATAGAGTCATATGTGACTCCTATTCTACTGAGTTACGTGGACAAGTATGTTCGCGACTTCAAGCCGGCAGATGCACAGGTAACAGAAATAATGTCCATGTATGCTTGTTCATTCTTCTTACGCTTACTGTAACAGCTGGATCGTCCACTGCTGAATACAGCCTCCCCTATTAAGGGGGTATTTGCCATACTCCCCACGCTTGGCTGGCGTCTTGGGGAACGTAGTGTAAGTTGGCAGTTCTTTAGAAGGCGCTGCTGCCCACCTTACAGTATTTTTCCCTTAGTCGCCTATTACGACACCCACGTTATGGGGAGGTGCATTTCTAACCTGGCACCCCGCAGGGCAACTTCTTACGCTTAATCCGATGTTAAAGCGCGAGAAGATCAGAGAAGCAAACTAGTTGTTAGTGGTGAAACTTTTAGTAACAACACTATTATAACTATGTAACACTATTTGATCAGAGAATCAAACTAATTGTTAGTGGTGAAACTTTTAGTAACAACACTATTATAACTATGTAACACTATTTGATCAGAGAAGCAAACTAGTTGTTAGTGGTGAAACTTTTAGTAACAACACTTTTATAACTATGTAATAATAATAATATAATAATAATAAATTGTTTATTTCCAAAAAAACTTATTAAACTAACACTGTAAATAATACTACTAGACTTGCTATACAATATTTTTCTTTAAACAGTTATTTAAGTTACCAGCAAGTCTCAAACTAGGCGAGAGCCTGTGTCTTGAGACTCAGAGAGCGAATATTCAGTAAGTTTTAATACAGCATTAACATTAAAGTATGTAGTAGCTAGTTACTCTAAAATTTCGTAAGACAATACAAAAATTAGCATAGTTGTAACTATTATGCGTAGTAATTAAGCTATGACAAGGATAAGTTAATTTAGATTGTATTTACCAATAATTAGTGCTTAGATAAAATTAAAACGGCAAAATATAAAAATATAATAATAAATTATTAGGCATATGAGTGCGTGAGTGTATGTGTGTGTGTGAGGGTGTGTGTGTGTGTGTGAGGGTGTGTGCGTGTGTGTAAATAAGTAAGAGGAGAATAAATTACATGAGGAGGTATTTAAGTGCGAGGATTTGATTTAGAATGTATGTGACAGTAGAGTTATGTTATATTAAATTTTCAGTTTCATCATACGATAATTTTAACATGAGTTCTCTGACCAACTTTTTACATGTGAATGCAGAACAGTCTTTGATATTACATACTTTTAAGATTTTATTATATATATTGATATGAGAAAAGTTAGGACTTCTACACACTAGCAGAGAAGTAGCACTTGGTAGAGGAATTCGATATACTCGTTTAGATACAAGACTATTGTAATCAAATCTTTTAAGAAGGGTCTTATGAGTTTTCACTGTAGCTCTTAGGATGAATAGCTGACGGACACGCAAAACTTGAAATTTATTATAGAGATCATCAGTTGGATATAGGAAAGGTTTTTTTTAGAATAACTTTTATGAGGGCTCGCTGAGCTCTCTCTATTACTATAAAATTGCTTTTTCCAGCACTACCCCAAACTGACACACAGTATTGTAACACAGATTGACATAAAGCTACATATACCTGTCTAATTACATCTAATGGTGTACAGTCTCTAAATTTTTTCATTATGAAAATTAGTTTTCTTACTCGGCCCGCCAAGTCGTTAATATGGTTATTATAGTTCAGGTTTTCGTCAATGTTTATACCTAGATACTTTATCGTTTTTGTTCGACTAATGGTACTACATGAACAGATGTTGACATTGCGCATGGCTTTATCCGAGAGGCAGGAATGAATTTTCAATGATATGTCAGATGGAGGGCTAGATACACACGTTTTTGAAAATGCGACATATTTTGTTTTTTCTACATTTAGAGTTAACAGATTTCTGTCCAGTAAGTTGGCTATGTGTTCCAGACCTTCCTCTGCAAGACTGTATACACGCTCCCAATTCTCATGGTAGAATATTATGGCAGTGTCATCCGCATATGTGGCTATTTCTGCATTTTTAAGAGAACAATTTACAATATCATCAATGTAGAGCGTAAACAGCGTTGGACCGAGAATGCTTCCCTGGGGGACGCCGTATTTGATAGGTAGAGTATTACTGGAAAAGGAGCCTATTTTTACAAACTGCTTTCGACCTTCTAAGTAACTCTTAAACCACTCCAAAGCAATTCCTCTTATACCCCGATATTCCATTTTCTTCAGGAGCAGGCTAACCGATACCGTGTCAAACGCCTTTGCCAAATCCAGAAACACCGCTATGCAATGTTCATCGTTTTCGATACGTGATGACACCAGGTTTACTAAAAGTGACGTCGCATCTTCAGTTGACTTGCCCCGACGGAAACCGAATTGCCTTTCAGATAGCATATTAAACTTTTCCAAATATGAGACAAGGCGGTTATTTACTACTTTTTCGAGTACTTTTGAGACAACACTAAGTAAAGCTATTGGCCGATAGTTTTCGGGCTCAGTTTTTGACCCATTTTTATGAATTGGTGATATAGCAGCGACTTTCCAGCAGTCGGGGAATGTCCCTGATGTTATGCTTAAGTTTATTATGTGCGTCAGAGGAATGAGTGTGGAAACGAGTGATTTCTGAAGTATAACAGCAGTCAGTTTATCAGGTCCCGGTGAACTATCCATTTTTAATTTAGACACTATGCTAGAGATTTCGTATGGATCGGATGGGTGTATAAAAAATGACTGGATGTATGATGTTAATGGTTTGTAAGCAGCTATCAGATTATTTTGAGTCCAACCAATTTTGTTCAGTATTGAATCTGCCAGTGTTTCGCCAACTGATACAAAATGTTGGTTACAGTGGTTAAGAGATAAATCAGGGCATTCCTTGATGAAGTTCAGTAGTTCAGACGAATTATTACTGTGTTTCGGTGAGTTACAAATGTTTTTGACTGCTTGCCAAAGCTTCTTTGGATTTTGTGCATTTTCTTCTATCTGTTTACGATTGTATTCATTTTTAAGTTTTTTAAGAAGTTTATTGCAAAAATTTCGATATCTTGAATAAATTTTACGCTTAGTTAAATTGTCAGGAAACATTTACAAGTCAAGATGCAGTTTGTCTCTATGACGCATGCATCGGAGAAGTCCTGGAGTGATCCAAGGTTTCATGATTACCCATTTGCGTCCAATTTTGATCTTATGTGTATGTTTAGCCAAGATTTTCATCATAATATCATTGAAACTAGCTACCGCCAAATTAACGTCCCATATGTTGGAAACTATAGACCAGTCAGTTGATTTGATTTCAGCCACAACAGCATCGACATTTGTTTTATGCATAAAATTTGGTTTTGGAGCAGCAGGATTCGAGATGCGTGTACCGGTTAATACTATGCAATGATCTGTTACTGATGTTTCGCATATTAGTCCTACTGTTTCACTATCAGATTTAATAAAGATATGGTCAAGGCATGCTAAAATCCTTGTAGGTTTAGATATTGCCGGAAGCAAGCCATGTGAAGCCATTAAAGTGAGATAATCGCAGTGATGACTGTTATATGTGTTGTTGATATCAACATTTATATCACCCGCGACTGCTATAAATGGGTAACTTTTCAGAGAGTTAAGTGTGGAGTCTAGGGAATTAATAAATGGTTCTAGGTTTGTCACTTTTGTTGCTGGAGATCTGTATATTCCGAGTATTGCATATTTATTGTCTATGGTTACAATAAGTGCATCAGCGTCATTAATTTTTGGTTCCTGAACTGAAGTTTTATGTGAGCATTTAGAGTAAATGACAACACCACCGTTTTTATTTTGTTGAAGCATAGTGCGATAGGCGTTATATCCTGGTAGAGGATCTATTGTTAAGCCATCACTGAGCCAACATTCTGACAACACTATTATGTCTATGTCACAGTCTATTCGTTGCAGAGCAGTCGTAAATTTATCAATTTTACAATTGAAGCTTCTAATATTGAAGGCAAGTACTTTGAAGTTGTTAACAAATTTAGTGATAAAATGTTTGCATAAGTCTACAGTATTGAGTGAATGACAATCAATAGTTACGGTTTCATCTATATCATGAACAAGGCTAAGTAAAGCCATCATTATAATAATAAAATTGTGAGGATATTAGTGTCGTAATCCAGGACGTCATTTTTTCATTTAGAATGTGCAGGTTACTGACAGATGTATTTTTATCTTTAGTATGTAATTTTGGTTTGGTGTGCAAGTATGTGTGTAGGTGAGTGTTTGTGTTAAAATTGAAGGTAAAGCGCATGAGTAGATCCAAGTGTATGTTTTTGGTAAGCTGTTGACAAGTAATGGTCACAAAACAAATAAAAGCTAAGACTAATAACATGAATAATATGTCTATAGTTAAATTATTATTCAAGAACAAAAATTGTGAAAAATAGGTAAATGTATACAAAGCAAAACAGAAATTAAGTCTAAAGCATCGATTAAGCCGGTGGAGCGTAAAGATGCTGTTTGAGTTCGTCCATGGTATTGATGGATATCGCCGGGTTTCCTTCCCGTTTTCGAACGTATATGGTGCCATTTTTGACCCAGCAAAATTTGTAGTCTGCCAATTTGGCCTGCTGTCTAGCCGATCGAAATAAATGCCTGGCTTCCTTTGTAAGGCGCTCATTGATGTAGATATTCCTTGAAGGCCCTTGTACATCTATGTCAACACTACTCAGGTGGCGTCTTACTTTACTTGCTTTTAGAAAAGTGTAACACTATTTGATCAGAGAATCAAACTAGTTGTTAGTGGTGAAACTTTTAGTAACAACACTATTATAACTATGTAACACTATTTGATCAGAGAAGCAAACTAGTTGTTAGTGGTGAAACTTTTAGTAACAACACTATTATAACTATGTAACACTATTTGATCAGAGAAGCAAACTAGTTGTTAGTGGTGAAACTTTTAGTAACAACACTATTATAACTATGTAACACTATTTGATCAGAGAATCAAACTAGTTGTTAGTGGTGAAACTTTTAGTAACAACACTATTATAACTATGTAACACTATTTGATCAGAGAATCAAACTAGTTGTTAGTGGTGAAACTTTTAGAAACAACACTATTATAACTATGTAACACTATTTGATCAGAGAAGCAAACTAGTTGTTAGTGGTGAAACTTTTAGTAACAACACTATTATAACTATGTAACACTATTTGATCAGAGAATCAAACTAGTTGTTAGTGGTGAAACTTTTAGTAACAACACTATTATAACTATGTAACACTATTTGATCAGAGAATCAAACTAGTTGTTAGTGGTGAAACTTTTAGTAACAACACTATTATAACTATGTAACACTATTTGATCAGAGAAGCAAACTAGTTGTTAGTGGTGAAACTTTTAGTAACAACACTATTATAACTATGTAACACTATTTGATCAGAGAAGCAAACTAGTTGTTAGTGGTGAAACTTTTAGTAACAACACTATTATAACTATGTAACACTATTTGATCAGAGAATCAAACTAGTTGTTAGTGGTGAAACTTTTAGTAACAACACTATTATAACTATGTAACACTATTTGATCAGAGAAGCAAACTAGTTGTTAGTGGTGAAACTTTTAGTAACAACACTATTATAACTATGTAACACTATTTGATCAGAGAATCAAACTAGTTGTTAGTGGTGAAACTTTTAGTAACAACACTATTATAACTATGTAACACTATTTGATCAGAGAAGCAAACTAGTTGTTAGTGGTGAAACTTTTAGTAACAACACTATTATAACTATGTAACACTATTTGATCAGAGAAGCAAACTAGTTGTTAGTGGTGAAACTTTTACTAACAACACTATTATCAAAGTCAAAGTCAAAATCATTTATTCAATTTAGACGTCTACGACGCTCTTATGAAGGTCAATTACAAATTTTAATATTGAAATATACTACATTGTACTGCCACATTCAGCAAACAAAAATTATAGAGCCACTGCGAGAAGAACGGGCAAGAAACTCGGGGCCATTCTTTTAAACGTTTTTTAAAAATGTGTTAAGTACATACTATATAGTAAAATTATTACAATACTTAATTTACATTACGTAGGTGTTAGGCGCTAGCTTGGCAGAGGCAATTTATAACTATGTAACACTATTTGATCAGAGAATCAAACTAGTTGTTAGTGGTGAAACTTTTAGTTTAGTGTCAGTAAAAACGGAAACAGAGTTTAATGTTTATGGCAGTTTCTATGGATATTATGTGTCATTCCAAATCGATTTATAAAGTTCTGAATGGTAATAAAGCAGTCTCAGGCTTATACTTACCAATACTTACCATTGCCAATGGTTGGCTCTATATTTCTTTCTTAGAAGAGGTGGTAGTTGAATAAAATCCTGGCTTTAAGACTCGATTCTCATCTGCCATAAGTAATTTTACTGTCAAACGTGGCAGCAGTTCAGGTCTTGAATAGGATGTGCCTCTCTAAGACAGATTACAACACAAAATATGGTGTTGTATGCTGGCCCAAGGTTTTTTCAAAATGCTTAAATTGTTGGATAAATTGAAGTTTATGTAATCTCATAGAGAATAATGTTTCAGGTTTCACTATGGGGCGGAGGCGTGGCTCTACACAACTTGGTGCTCAAGGCAGATGTGCTCCAGCAGGAGGTCAAGCTGCCATTCACTTTGGTCTCCGGCCGCATCCACGAGTTGCTCATCCATGTGCCATGGACAAAGATCATGTCCGAGCCTATTGTTGTTACCATAGACACTATAGGTAAGCTATATTATAATATTGTTGATTGTACTTTGGAGTTTGTTCACATGCAACTTCAATAATAAAATAGCCATTATTGTCTGATAATAAATTTACAAATGATAGTTTATAAATTTATTCTTAAATGCATATTATGTGTATGTATGACATTAATTTTATGAATTATACTGATACCAGCTTCAGTTTGTATCCAGTTACCGATACTGGCCTCCTCCAGTTGGCATAATTTATGTCTATCTCCAGCTATTTAGCGGCATCCTTTAGGATGGTCGACCTCACACGTTTTGTTTGGTCTCCCTATGACATGTGACCTCAACAGTAAAAAAAATTAGCTGTTAATTCCCTTTAATCACCTACACATTTCCAAATTTCCAGACTAAACAGATTTTGCTGTGTAAAAAGCACTCTAAAAGTCTTGCAGTATGGTTCAATATTATTTTTTATTAGGATATAGAAGATAGACTCAAGATATTGTACTCATCTTGATATGTTTCTATTTACAGAATGTGTTCTAAGTCTCACTGAACCGCCATCAGGAAATGATGAATTTCCTCCAGCTCAGCCATCACCAAGGTAATATTGATATGATCTTAGTATAAATAATTATGTATTAGCAGACATGTTGTTGACAATAATAATATATATGAATGCTGTATGTACTTGACATCAGTACTAATATTACAGCAAACTGTCCTTACACCATGTGGTGAAACCTTGAACCCCTTGCAAGTTAGCCCTTAGCTCACTGGGCCATTAATACTTCAATATAAATATGAGTAATTGGTCATCATATTTTGTTTTATAATATGTTCTTATATTATTATCTTTCATGTTTGCCAAGTGGCAGTGTTGGCTCAGTAGTAGTAGCTATATGCCGTAGCACAAGGTCTATGGTTCAAATCCTACCACGAGCTTGCCAATGGTCGCCTGAGGAGCTTGCGAGTATTAAAATAACTAAATTGAAAAATACGTCTACGAAAAATACCTTTCATGTGTAATATTTGAGTGCAAGCAAAATCAGTTTTTTTTTATTATCCTCCAATGTTAACGATAGTCATAAGTCCTCCGCATTAGAACACAGAGTGTGTTTCTAATTCCACGGGGCCAATTTCACCAAACAGAGGCACAATTAGACACGAAATACTTTTACTGCTGTGACCAACAAAATATGATAGACCTTTGTCAGTTTGAAAAGAAAATAGACTAATCGAAATAGTCAATGGACGTTGGACTATTGACATGTGGAAATACAGAAATAGTAACTAATTAAATATATATATATCAACATCCTTTACTTAGTAATGTAGGTTTCTTCTTAATTTTTATTTCTAAGAGCATAAATAAAAATAATTTTATATCTCTTGAAGCGGTAACGTATTTTGAACTGTTTTCCAATTCTAAGGAAATCCTTGTAAAAATACCAGATTGTATCTTATATAGTATACGACTATGTCGCATATTACCTGTTCACATAATCTGTAAGAGTGACGGCCGTGAGCGCATTGCAAGATGAAGAGATGGTGGACCGAATAATTAAATTTTTCACCAAGAATAAGTAGCTAAGGAAATCTTATCCAAGATTGATTCGCTACATCGTTAAATTCAGCGGTATAGCGCCATAAACTAGTAAAATATGACAACTTTGCTAATAATACATAGGTATTACGAAGTCCACTATGCTTTCAAATGTCTTTAAAATCCAAACCAATTAGTTTTGTTTGTTCCAAGGTAGGATTCCAACTTATTTAAAATCTGCTATAAGGTTTGACATTATATGACGGCAAAAGCCAATCACATTACAATGGTTAATAGTATAAAGTCATCCACTAATTGATTAAACCTTAGCTTGGTGAAATTGGCCCTAAGTAATCAACAAACTTACCGTAATTGAAGGTATTTTAACATTAAAAACTTTCAATTAACTGGCTCAATTTACGTTTCTATTCTCTATCAGTTCACCCACCCGTAATATAGGCTGCATTGAACCCTGTCGTTATTGTGTGATATGTTAACTTTACGTAGACTGATTGATTAATTCCCTACATCCATTCTCACAGATAATTTATGTACAATTATGTTTCTTTTGTACAGCCGCAACAATCAGGTCGTGGAAGCCCCCCCGGGATACATGCAAGCGCTAGTTCGGAGAATAGTCACAAATATAGCGTTAAGGGTGCACCATCTAATAGTCAAATATGTGCAAGATGACATTGTCATGTCGTTGAACGTGAAACATTTGGCGGTTGACAGTGCTGGGGTCAACTGGGAGCCTTCCTTTGCAGGTTTGATTTTCTAATTCACTTTGCTAACACTGCACGGCTCAGATACATTGAAACTAAAAATATTTTGTGTATATTTATATATGTATACTAGCTGCCCGCCCCGGCTTCGCATGGGTAATTACGACTATAAATTGAGATATAAGCTATCCTCTCTTTAAATTTGGATCAAATTGCCCACGGTGTGCAAATCAAATTTAAAATTGGTGCAGTAGTTTAAGAGTCTATCGCGAACAAACAACATGACACGTAATTTTTATACCTATATAAAGATATACATATATTTTCAAATTGTTTTGGCATAAAGTCGATATCTGTACGGTTTTAATGAGAAAGATGAACAATTTTTTTTTAAAACAGAAAACTAACAAAATAAATCTAAAAGAAATCTTGATATCTTTAAAATTAAATTATGGACATTCATCTATTAACTCTATTATTTATTCGACGTGCGTTCAGAAAAAGGTAGCAGTAGCTGTAACTATTTGCTCTCCCATATTGAAGCCATCAGTTTTGGTGGAGAAGCGTGGAATTTAGTAAAAGGAAATCTTTACATGTTCTTGCTTTATTTGGTTCCTTTCTCAAACAAGGGTGTTTCTATGATCTGAGGTTCCTTTCTATAAAAAGGGACCCTTTTATTAAGCCTCGATTTACCTTGCCTAGATAACCTTCAAAGGGCTGTATTTTTTAAATCGTAGTAGATAGCCAGTTAAAATTTTCACATATTATAATCAGTTAGTGTATTACCCAACCAATAATAATCACAATATATAGCCAAAAATGAAGCGTGTCCTCATACATGTTCTTTTTTAATGTTCGTTGTTTATCCTCTATTGTAAAAATGCAGTGGTCATAGATACAGTATAAGCGTCAAACTTGATATGATCATAATGTCTTAGGTTTTCGCGATTATTACACATAGTAATTAAACAGCTTTAAACGGTTTAAATCGCGTATACATGTTTATCATTATTTTTGTCCTGACGACGTTTCAATCCGGTTTATGAACATGCTCAGGTCAAAAACATTCAGTTCGACAAACAACGAATCCTCGTCAAAGAGTCCCGCCTTATGTCAAGAATGTTAAGCGAGGCTATTGACATAAAAAAGGACGCAATGTTTTAATAGAGATGATGGTTGGCAAGTACCTCCCGCTTGGGGTCATATTATCAAATTTATCGCATGGCTGGCACAAATCTGCAAGACATCTGGACACTGTGAGCGAATACTGTATTAATAGGGAAACTTATGACTAAAATAAAAAGATCTGACAGTAATACAAAATAATTTCTTAAAAACTCAAATGACAAATAAAACCTATTAGTCATCCCGTGACCACGATCACTGCTAAGATAATTTATATGATAATATTTAAAAAAAATGTGTACAACATCAAATAATAAAATCCGGCTCAATGCGAGTACACACGTCGCTAAGGATTTTGAATTAAAAATAATGTATATATATACGACTCCGTATAGTATAACAGTTTTTGAAATAACAACAGAATATGTTTGCTTTTAGATCCTGAATCTATTTATTTTTCTTATTTAAATTTTGTATTTGGGGCCTCAGACATAGATCCAGCGCTGCCGGTGATCAGACGACTGGTCCGGCTGGACGACCTTACATTGTGCTTGGATCAGACAGACTCCGACGGAAAAATAAGGTTTTATCAAGAACCATTGCTCTACAGATGTCAGTTGGACTTCAGGTGGGTTCCTCGTAGTATTCTAATCAATTTATTTAAAGTATAACTTAATATTTTATAAATTATTGGAGCACAACATTTTGTAATGTCAATTACAGTGAAAACAGATAAAGCCGCGTTGACACGATCATAGATTTCTAAATATTATGATTACAAGCACTACCGCGTACTAAGCGAAAATCATAAATTTACAAATGATTGGAGTAAAAAATGTTCTGCCCCCGGCGGGAATTGAACCCGTCCTACCGATTTCGCGCCGGATGCTTGAACCGCTCAGCTACCGGGGGGTCGGCTATGTCGCCAAAATTTCGTACTCCAATTTTATTTCTTAAACCAGACAGATCATAGATCTCTAACAGAGTCCACTCGGATAGCGACTCTGATGTTAACTCGTATAGTATCAACCTGGAATGTAGATCAGAGTGTACTTGGTTGTAACGTTAAAGTCACCATCCGATTGGGCTGTATTACAGTATACAATGATCTATTGACTCTGTCAATAGTATATTATAATTTTGGTGTTGAAGGACCGTAGATGATGTTTTCAGGCTGTCATCAGTACATACTTTTATTATGCACTAGCTTTCCGGGCGCGGCTCCGCCCGCGCGTATGTCGGTTATCGCGCAAAAACATTAACCTCTTTTGGCACAGTTGGATAAAAACTATCCTATGTTTTTTCCCGGGTCTCAAACTATTTCCATACCAAATTTCATTCAAATCGGTCCAGTAGTTTTGGCGTGAAAGCGTAACAGACAGACAGACAGACAGACAGACATACAGACAGACAGACAGAGTTACTTTCGCATTTATAATATTAGTACTGATTAGAAAATATTAAATCATTTTCATCAATCAATTTGATAGTAAACACTGATACATAAGAAATCCGTGTTGACTACTGTTGTAATTTTTGTATTAACATTTTCGTGTATCAATAGAGCCCGTGGGGTGCCGGGCTAAAATGTCAACCTCCCTTATCTATACCAGTAGGTGTGGTAAAAGCCGACTAAGAGAAGGTGGGGGCCGCAAATCCTTCTGAAGAACTGATATCTTACACTGCAATCCCCACGACGCCTGCCAAGCGTGGGGATTATGGCAAACCCCCTATATTGGGGGAGGCTGTATTTCAGCAGTGGACGATCCGGCTGATACATTAAATATGATCATTATGAAATGTTGCTGGTTTAGATTATTATGTTTTACACGTAAAATGACGTAGCCAATATGTTGTACGATGGCGGCTACTTAGCTTTCTTAATTTCGAAATCCAATATAATTTTATTGTTCACGCCTATTTCATAAAATTAATAACTAAATGTAGTACTTAATTATAAGTGCCTATTGATTACTAAGCTGTCTTTGGAATGTTCCAACACAGTGTTTTATTTTATTCAGCCGTCAAGCTTCTTCGCAATCATAGCAGTTTAGGTTTGGAGACTTAAGCACTACCTGAGATGTGCTAAATTAGAAATGTTTATATAAGTAGCCATTCAGGGGACAATTTTGATTCTGGTCCAATGTTTATTAGAATCAGAATCGCTGAAAACTGAGATTTCCTAACAGATTATTTAAAATGTCTGTGTATAAATCGTCCGTTACAGGGTTCTTACAAGACTGGTCTCGGCAAACACGCGACGTGCTACGAGCCTGAGCATTCAGC
Organism: Plagodis dolabraria; assembly: GCA_963854805.1. Lineage (NCBI taxonomy): Eukaryota > Metazoa > Arthropoda > Insecta > Lepidoptera > Geometridae > Plagodis > Plagodis dolabraria. The sequence goes on from OY978440.1 coordinate 6,477,752, forward strand.
TGCGCTCTTCGAAGCTGGCATGGGGCGCCACCAGTGACCAGATAACTCTGCTGCTCCGGTTGATCAGAGAGAGAGCTGTGCTCGTCGCCAAGCCACCGACGCCGACTCCAAAAGTCCCTTCCGCTCAGACTGCGCCTACGAGTACGAACTAGGCTTATTCTATTTTTATTGAAAAGTATAGAACATAGTTAGCTATAAGAATATGCAAAAACAGTATCAGTTTTATGATTGTATGCCCGAAAATTCGATAGCAAACGCTACGTTCTTCACTCCCCTGATGGAAATAACAAACCTTGGTTCCAAGCATAGAGTCCACGAAATCCGATCTCTGAAAGTAATAATAAAAAAGATAATAAAATGAACCACAAAACTCTCATCTAGCCAGTTCGTTTCCATGGCCAAGTGATTTAGGCACCTGGTGTGTAAATTACTGGGGTACTTGTGTAGAATCCCGTCCGAGATGGAAGTTTTACGAAAATAGTACATTATGCAACACATGTGGGCGAAGTTCTTTATTACGATTGAGATGGGTTTTAGGCCTTCGATCTTCGATCACAGGCCTAAATGAAGTAGAGAGTGTAATAAACAACGCGTACGAGTTTCATACGATGATTATCAACACACTTGTAAGGAACGAATACGAAAATTTCGATACGAAAATTTGTTCTTGTTATTTTGATAGCAATAATAATCTGATTAAGAAGATTTATAATTAAATATTCTAATGTTCTACTTCCGTAAGTGAAAAACTCTTTGGTTTGTTTATATATGAAAAACGATAATCTGATTAAGAAGGTTTATAATTAAATCTTCTAAAATTCTCTTCAGTAGGTAAGAAACTCTTTAGTTTGTTTTTATATGAAAAACGAACGAAACAAACTACTATCTCCTAGGTAAGAAGTGTGAAAGCGTTGTTTTTTTTCTATTTAAAACACCAGTGCGGTAAAGTAAACAAAAAGCACGAGTGCGTAATAGACTATATTATGACACTAAAATCGGTGTATTTAAAGGTCCGTTACGATCGAGTGTGTTGAAAAAATAATTGTAAATATTGTAGACGAAAATGTTAAATATGCTAATTATTTTATTTTTTATTTATTTATTTATTTATGAAATGTTGCTGGTTTAGATGCGAGTTCGTGCAACTCAGCGGAGCCGGCGCGCTCTGAAAGTTGGTCGGCGTGGGCGTGGTCGTGGCTGCCCACTTGGATAGAGAAGGAGACCGGCATCGACGAATGCCCAGTGTCGCCCACTCCGCTGCCTCTACATTTCGACGCGTACTTCGACGCAGTCTCGTTGGTCTTCAAGGTTGGTTTCATTTGAGATAAATTGTAACGGCTCGACTGTAAAGGAAACTTACTGTTTAACTATATGAAAGTGTTTATCTCCAATTATAATTGGTCTTATCACATGCCAAGCAAATACGACATTTAACAAATTTTCTACTCTAAAACTTTGTGAATGTGATAATGTTATTATAACTTTTTTGGCGATGCAGAAGCCCACTGTCATATTAGTTTCACATAGACGGCGCTCAATGTTTGTTACTAAGAAAAGGTCCATTTGTATTGAGTAGTCGACATTTATTTGATATCAGTAAATTTAATAATTTAAGGGTCGCTGTGTATTTCAAAATGAGTATGAGTTCACGAATTGCGAGTAGGTGCTTCTTAGAAGATGGATCTTAAACATATTTTTGATTGTTGCACGGCTAACATATACAACATAAATTGACGGAATACAATACAATGAATCCATTTTTTTTTATTATATTATTTAAATATAGTGCAATTTGTACGAAGCCTATTCGTTTTCTTTATGTTTTGTGTTGAAAAGAAAATTGTATTTAGGAGAATTGTGTATGTTGGCGTTATAGTGTTTTTTCTTTTACAGGTGATGGAAACCGATGGTACAGCCCGCAAACGTGCTCGCGGCTTCCTCGAACTGAACGCAACGCACACGGCCTTCAAGAGTACCATTTGCAACCCGACGGCAGTGAGCGTACGTCTCGGCGCTCGCACTATCTCGCTGCTCTCGCGAGGCAAATGCGTCTGCGGCCATATAGACTATAATGCGGTTAGTGGCATGTACTTTCTTATAAAATAGTCTTCTTCTTCAAGTAGAGCTCGGTGTGCTCGCTTTGAGATCTCGCTTCGCACTATCCAAGTGCGAAGTGAAAATATAATCTTATCTGTCGGACTTATTCACGTGAATTAGCCTCAATCATTAACTAAACTCGCATCGCCGGCCTAGAACTGCATACTCGCCATACCTCCCTGTCGAAGTCGTAAGCGATAGAATCGTGGTCGATAAAAGGAAAAATGCCAGAAGGTGGGCAACAGCGTTTTCTGAAGAACTCCTGTCTTACATTGCGAGCTCCAATCCTGCCTATGATGAGGATTATAGCAAACCCACCCAATAGGGGAGACAATTGGACAGCGGTGGATGTTACGGTTGATAATGTGATTAACTGAAATGCGTGCCTTATTTTGCCATTTTTTGTATCCTGACCATTGAATCAGTCAAGTGGGTACAATTATATGATTCGATACTTTTCTGCTGTACTTTGCCCTTCATCAATCACCTTTGCAATAAATAAACATGATATATAATATGTGACATACGAAAACGTAGCCATTGTAAACAGATAACGATTTTCTTAATACCTACAATTTAATAAACAAACCTTGACCGCACTTATTATGTTATAAGTCTTAATACAGTCTTTGCATTGAATGTGATAAAAATATTAGTTGTGATAATTTATCTTAAAATTTCATAGTTGTAGTAGTTTTCTTTTTCTTTTAACCTGATTTCAGGAAAAAAACATGTTTTAGCCTACATATCCACCAGAGATGTGTGAGGAAGATGGACAGTGTGCAAGAAAAATTACATCAATAGGGTCGCTGCGCTCCGCGAGGCTAGGAAAATGAACCGATCTTATTGGTGGAATTTTGCCACTTACATTGCTCATCTCTGGTGAATACGCCTTATAGATGCATGTTGCGTAAACGATTTATAAAACTATCGGAGAACATGAAAGCGACTTCGTTATTGCTTTTGATTTAAACGATTTCCAAAAAAAAGAAGAGGTTCTCAATTGGACATGTATATATTTTATTGCATGACCACCCATATAAATTTATTCGAATTGGATAAGTAGTTTTTAAGTTAAACTCAACTAACTGAAAAATGCTTGACGTACCTAGATGACTTGATAGTAGCAAGTATTGTCGATGGTGACCATTATAGTATTGTAGGTGAATGAAAATCGTTTAAACAGTATGTAATTATCACTCAAAAGGGTGTTTTTTTTCCTTAAAGTGGAGCCGCTTTCTAACACTGAAAGTATGAAATAACTTGTTGAAGTCGGACCATGAAAATGTGATCTCAGAATGTTTTAAATCAGCATGGGGCCGACTTTACAAGTTATTTCATACTTGTCAGTGTTAGCAGTTGGTTCCAGTATTTATAAAAAAAATTCAAATGTAATGTTTTTTCATACGTAGATAGCTATAAACTATTTATTGAACACCTTAAACTAGAACAAAATAAAATATATTTAATTTTGATAGTGTTAATGACTTAATGATAGTAACAATACATATAAATTTATGTTCTCAGATGACAGACGAGCCAACGTTTTACATGTGTAAGAAAGAGACAGGTGATTCCGGGACTGCAGAAGATGACTGGACGTGGCCTGAAGATCATCTCTCGGTGGTGGAGACTGCCCAGGTTGTGGATGAACAGTATCGGGCCACTCCAGACGTGGACTTGGTTTGTACCCTAATATATTTAAAGTAGTGTGCTAGTATGGCGGATTGTCTATCAAATAATAATAACAACAATAAATTAAAATCTATGGGGATCCTAGGAACTTGTACTTAATAAAAAAAAACCGGTCAAGTGTGAGTGGGACTCGCGCACGAAGGGTTCCGTAGCATTACAAATAAACGGCGAAAACCTCTTTTATTGTATGGGAGCCCCCTTAATGATTTATTTTATTTTAATTGATTATATTTAAAGAGAACATAAAACTAAATATTCTGTGAATAGTTAAAACGTCTACCTGTCACCGTTATTAGTATCGAGCAAGAAACGGTAAAAAAATCGTGTTTTTTGTATGGCCCCCCCTTTGATATTTATTTTATTTTAAGTATTTGTTGTTGTAGCGGCAATAGAAATACATCATCTGTGAAAATTTCAACTGTCTAGCTATCACCGTTCTTATATATATTTAATACAGCTTGGTGACAGACGGACGGACGGACGGACAGCGAAGTCTCAGTAATAGGGTCCCGTTTTTACCTTTTGGGTACGGAACCCTTAAAAAACCTAATACATTCCACGAAATTTCGTGTCACTGTAGTCCAAAAGCTTACATATTATAACAACAGATACGGGCCCAGTGCTGGTTGGAATACTAACGTAGATTGCGGTTTATGAGAAAATTCACCAATTTTTTGGTACATTCTGTGTCGGTAAGGAATCCTCGGACTGCGTATGGGCCAATTCCTACTTGCACTTGCCCCGTTTTATATTTAGTTTTCTTACCTTTCTTCACATGTGTAGACTAGACAGGATAGTAGGTGTGGCCTGAATATTTCAATACAAATCTAGTTGGGCGGGGAGGGTCGCGTAGGCTGAGAGGAAGGGGGAGGAGATATGAAAGCAGGTGATGTCGCGTCTCCCACCCGGTTACAGTACGAAAGTAAACTCAGATAGCTCGCTGGCGAGTTCGAGGCAAACATAAAATCCTGATTAGTGTCGCTCCAAATATTCATAGAGTAAATATCCGTAGAGCCCATTCTCAACGGTATTACAATGTGGTTGTTATGTTGTGGCGTTGTATTGTCCCAGCGACAAACAACATCACTGTCCATCCTAAAAAAACAACACATTCACGTGTCACGCCGCTGAAGAGCGGGCCGCTCCTTTACTGCGCGCGACCCGTAAAGCTGGTGATAGACGGCGCGGGTTAGCGCGAGCCGAACGACGGATCACCGTCCGTGTAGGCTCGGCTCGTCTTAGCTCGGACACGAGCCTGTGGTGATAGACGACGCGTGATAGCGCAGACCGCGCCATCCGCGCGCGACGTCCCCGGATGTGGTTTTTGTGACCTGTACCTTTATGATTTCATATAAACGGTTCCTTTTCATAGAGTTGAATAAAGTCCATAATCATTTAATTCAGGTATATGTGTTTCAAATAGAAAATTAAACTCCAAATGGGCACCATGGCTCGGCTCGTCAGAGGCGATATATAGCGCGTGCTAGCGCGAGCCGAGCCGCTGGCCGCGCGCGCGCCTTTGATTCGTGTCGACAAACCGACGCACGATGGATCGCTCGGACGGGGCGGGCGGACGGCTGACGCGCGCCGCGAGCCGCGCCGGGGTGCTACACGGCGCGTGATATGGCGGACGACGCGTCGTCCGTCGTCCGGCTCGCGCTAGCCCGCTCCGCGCGCCGTCTATCACCAGCTTAATGTAGCGGCCAGTGCACTGGCGGCGATTCCTCCACTGTTTTATCCTTTCTATGTGAATTAATTGCCAGTTAAATGCTTAGTCGGAGCGGTGCTGTTATGAAGAGTGATAACCGTCACTCTCATGTCATATTTGAATTTTTATTATTTTATATCAACTAGTTTGATAAAAACCACTATTAGACTTTGGGTCTAACAGGATTTTTATAACTATCTCTGTATACATAAATATTTCGTTCGCCACAGCAAGAACCTTCCTCCGCCGCACCAAAAGACATTGGCCAGTCGGAACTACCACCGCAAGAGTCGACACAACTGGATGACGAAACGCCACCTACCGATCAGTTTTGGCAACATATGGCACCACTGTTCTACGCTGAGTACATCCACGAGAGGTCGCCGCCTCAAGTCAATACCAACCCGTACGAAAACCCTCCTCATGACTTTCAATATAGGTGAGTCAATAAATCTGTTGTTTTCGTAATCAGCGTTGCAAAATATTAATATAATATCCACTTGACTGCATATAGTTAAATTTCTCTTCAAAGAACAAGTCACCACTGCGAGCTCGCAGTGAGATTATGGCGGAACCCGTCTTAACGGGGGAGGCTGTGTTTAATGATATGACTATAAGGTATATATTGTAAACTTCATTATTTATGGTTGCTGTTAGTTAACCAAAACTTCACTATAATGAAATTATATTTCATATGATATTTATTACAACAAGATTCACCACTCTAACGCATTATCTCTAACTATTCATCGAATACTGATTATTATCGAGTACGTAGTTACTTAATATCACCATAAAAGAACTATATATTTCAAATCTAAAACAATAATTTTTATTAATAAATTAGGTGAGATAGTGGTTGTCGGGATAGCGTTATTGAATTCGTTAAAATCCGTATTGTCTACAAAAGTAACGGTTTATGCTTCCAGCGACTGGGTAGAGGAGTGCGATATAAAGGTGCAGCTTGAACCGGTGTCAGTTCGGGTGTGCATGGGCCTGTTGCATCGTATTTCGGCGCTCACCAGTGTGTGGCAGGAGTTACCACCGGTGCCCGATCCAGGTGTGACTCCATCTTTTATGAACTACTGCAGGTCGAATCGATCATGGTTCAACTATAGTAGATAGATGCTAATAGTCCTGGCAAACGGTGTCATAAAATGTGGACGACGTAATTGCTATGCCCCGCTGAATTTTGCAGCCGTTAGTGATACCTCTCGTAAGGACTATCGATAGCAATAATCCCCACAGTAATTGTATTAATATGTATATTGTATTGAAAAATAAATAATCGCGTTGATTGTTTAAAAATAAGTTACATAATATCAGTACTAATATTATAAATGCGAAAGTAACTCTGTCTGTCTGTCTGTCTGTCTGTCTGTCTGTCTGTCTGTCTGTCTGTCTGTTACGCTTGCACGCCAAAACTACTGGACCGATTTGAATGAAATTTGGTATGGAGATAGTTTGAGACCCGGGAAAAAACATAGGATAGTTTTTATCCGACTGCGTAAAAAGAGGTTCATGTTTTCGCGCGATAATCGACATACGCGCGGGCGGAGCCGCGCCCGGAAAGCTAGTTATATTAATACAAATTAGTTCAGAAGTAAACAGATACGCGTCATAGAAACGCATCTAATATTGCAAGTAAATATAATGTCAAATAAATAAAAATAAAGTAACTGGGCCTGATTTTTATACTTTTTTACCTCTTAATTGTCTAGCTTCAGGTCTAGTTTATATCTAGCTAAATATTAAACGAAATCATAAACAGGGCGCTTTGTGATTTTAATTCATTGTAATCATATTTTTCCAGCGTAGGAATTATAGCATACCGCTCCGCTAATGGGGGAGGGCTTTGTTAAACGGTAGAGATTATGGCTGTCGATAACGAACTATATTTTACAATTATAGTAAAAGCCTTACCTTTGAAATCGGTCTTACAAAAAAGCTTGCAGCATAGTAATTAATCAAATTTAAACAATTTTATCCTATAATAAATATAGAGAACAATCGAAATTCGTACATAGAAGGATATAACAGTCCTTCCGTGTTGTTAAAAGTTTAAACTGCGTACATTTATTTATCAATATTTATATCAACTTAAACTTGTGTACTGGCAGCTGTTCTGGAGAGATACTCACCAATGACATAGACATATAATAATACTACCAATAGGAGAGATTGAGGACGAAAATGTCACATGGTCCTCCATCCTTCTTCCCTCAGAGTACAGATCTTTCCAACAACGAAGGCACGCCCCTCCGTATTATTTGAGTGTAGTTGCAATTTGTACTGCCTAAAGCGACATGTTTTTTGTGTATTTTTAAGCTATTGCATAGCTTCTATCGCGGGCCTTGTGCGTGGAGCCCGAATCCAGAAATTCCGTAACGAAAATAACCTAACTCCCCCCACTCCGACCGGCACAGCGGTGATACTATATTTGATCAGCGCCTCTACAGTGCGTAAAAGGAACTAAATTTTGGCAGAAAAAAAGGTTTTGACTACTAACGTGTCGCGATTTATAATTGCATAAGTTGATAAAAAAATGCTATGTAATAGCTTTACCGCGGCAGTCTTCGAGTGCCACACGTCTTTTTTTACTTTTTTTATTTACTTTGTATATGAGAGGCAGCTTGAAGTAATACCACTGACATAGCTGAATAGTAATATACTGAGAATGGCGGATATCAGAAAAGTGTGAAGAAAATGAGCTGTATGCAAGGAAAAGATCCACCAATGGAAGATCGCTTCATTTTCCTAGCCTCGCTGATCGCAGCGCTCCTATTGGTCCTCGTACAGCCCTCACTTTTGTCATACATCGGAGCCGAAGATAGATACATATTATTGGTTGAATACACAAGTGTGAATGGGGACAGAAATAGGCGTAGAAGAAGGCATGTTATGGTCGTGCAAGAAGAATATTTATAACTCACCCAATCAGATTGTGTCTCATTGCTGGTTCACAAAAGGGTTATAAAGTTTGTCATTTCTCCCTTACAAATGTGTGACGGGAGAAGTTATATAGAATGACATTCCTCCCCTCGGTGTACAACGTATTATATTATGTTGTGCTGACCCGGCATAGCGCCCTCGCTGCCTATGGGCGGCATGACAATAAACTATGTTATATTCCAGAGTTGGCAAAGCACACGCTGACTGTGGAGGAGTGCGAAGCCCTAAACGAAAACCTGCCGCAGCGGCGGATCACCGTGGAAGCCGTAGGGCTCCTAGTGCGGGTGCACCCGTGGGACCACGTGACGGAGCGCGCTACTTTGCCGCCGCTGGTCTTGGATCTGGAGCTGCCGAAGAATATCGTCGTTATCAATGGTCCTCTATATCCACATAGGTGAGTGAGAATTTCCTTGTCTTATCTAAGTCATCTTACCTAAGATGTCTCCAAGATAGACAGCATTATCTTTAGTCGTGTGTGTGTTACTTGTTTTGCCTTTCAGAAATTCACAACGACAGACCGGATTGTAGAAATATGCGCGGTCGATAATATATAATCGGCTTGCCTCCATTTTGTATGCGACATAAAATAATCCGGTGATATGTGTATCTCCTGTATTACCTTAAAAACAGTAGTAGTAGGCTATATTATCACTGTATCGTCCAAGAATTGTTCGTACATGAAATACGGGGGTCGAAGCGTAGAACCCTCGTCTGCTGAAACAATTCCTGAGACGAACACGTACCGCGAAGCTATTACCTACTTAAAACTACCAAATGGTACTTCAAGCACTTAAAATAATGTTATTTGGCGATAAATCAAGTCAAAAGGAAAAGTCAGGTCAGGGGTCAATCCCGAAGTTGGACACCGGTACAGAATCACTGATTTTATATCTAGCACACGTGTTGGCCGACACAGCCATTCAATCGGTAAGGGCAATAAAAACATTAAGTAGTATTAATTTACAACAAAACAACGATTTAGTTAATTTCACGCATTACAAAACAAAGAGAAAAAGTCAATTAACAAAAGTCTTCTAAAATATATTTGTATTAATATCAAATCACGTCAAAATCGTTCTTCAGTTACGTACTGTATCAGCCGGATCGTCCACTGCTGAAAACAGCCTCCCCTATTAAGGGGGTATTTGCCATAATCCCCATGCTTCGCAGGCGGCTTGGGGACCGCAGTGTAAGATAGTAGTTCTTTAGAAGGCGCTGCTGCCCACCTTCTAGTGTAATTATCCCCGTCGCCTTTTACGACACCCACGGGATGATATGGGGAGGTGCAATTCTAACCCGGCACCCCACGGGGATCAATTACGTAGTGTATAATTAATAATGGATGCAATTAGGAATTCAATAGTGAGTTGTTTTTTGTACCGCTTTTGAAAGTATTTAATGTTTATTAATTTTAATTGGTGTCTTTGACTGCGGCCGAAAATACAAAATTGGACAAAAACACAAAAAATTTCTTACTCTACTGCGCCTCCCCACTGGAGTGTACTTATTATTCTTCTTGATACAGACTCTTTTTTACATACATCCAGGGTTTGCTCAGCTGCATGTCAGATGCCCGATGACACCAGCGCCCTCTGGCAAGCGGCGCGCCTCCTCATATCGGTGGATATCAGCACCATGCAGGCGAAGATCTCCACGTTCAACGACACCAAGGCGAGGCCGTGCGCACGCGCCGATATACGGGCAGTTGTGCGCTTGCTGTTGAACAAAGAGTACTTCGCCAAAAGAGAGAGCGTTTTCTTCAGCTACTCGTTAAAGATACGTAAGTACACTGTATTGAATAATAAGGAAAATATTGGGCATAAAACATCAAACCATTTTAAAATAAATTATATAATCGTTAACGCTAACTCTTGACTACCGCTTATGTTATTCGTCTCTCCATACGTTGGCTGGAAGAGATAGTTTGGTAGCATAAAACCGCTACTTACATTTAAATTAAGTTGTTCTTCTTATTTTTTTATTATTATTGCTGATAAGCTAGCCTTTGACCACTTCTCACATGATGGTAGTTATGATGCAGTCGAAGATGTATCAGGCTAACCTAGAACTGTTGGCTTTCAAAGTTAAGTAAACTTAAGTAATATTTAGAATATTTAATTGTATGTGGAATTGTAGAAACACAAGTTCCAATATTTAGTTTACCGCTGATTTTCGAGAATGCTTAACAGTTTTGAACTAAAAGATACTGGCTCTTCCTCGTAAGTGTCAGAATACTTGCCGTTCGGTGCTTGGTGACGGGTCTCTACTGGTACTTAGCCAAGCGAGATTTTCCGAAGTATTGTCACTGGACCGTCACAGCGGCGAAAAATATTGCTATTAATATAATCATCATATAGTTTACAATATATTAGTAAAGTGTTATTATAAAGCGCCAAAAAAAAAACTATAATGCCACTTTGAAAGAACGACAAGACCACTTTAAGAGACTTTTAAGACCTAATATATATAGTGAATTCTTCAGCAGTTAAGTAGCTGAAGAATTCTTTCGCTAAGAAGTATGTAAGCACACCCCATAGAACACAATAGTATATTATGAATTATGATACAAGTGAGCTAAGTTGCTCACGAGTTACATACGAACTTTTTCAACACCCTTGCGAGGAAAAAAAAAGTATATTGCACAAATGCGATACAAACAACATACGAAAATTACGGAAAATAGCGCGCAATTTTTTTTTTGCCCACGGCAAATGTATGGTGGTTGATTACATATACTTAGCCTTAAACCTCTTTGTTGTTACAAATCTGTATTACCCGGTTAAATTGAAAATGCTCTGTTTACTCGCATATAATTTGCAGTTAGGTACTAACTTAACTTTGCAGGGATAAATTACCCGGTTCAAATTGAAAATGCTCTGTTTACTCGCATATAATTTGCAGTAAGGTAATAACTTAACTTTGTAGGGATAAATTACCCGGTTAAATTGAAAATGCTCTGTTTACCCGCATATAATTTGCAGTTAGTAGCAGTAGTACACTCTCGCATACACTCTTTCATACCGCATACAGTTTACACACTCGCTGTTCCCATTCTCTCGATTATTAAATGATTAGATTATTATTCTCATAACCAATCAAGCTCAATGTTTTAACCGCACCATAAATGTTTTAACACTATTTAAACGCAACCATCGCGGGTCCTGCGATACAGGTTCGCCTAATGCAGTACTCTCAGGCACTCTGTTAGATTACCTTCCTAAATAGGTATATTTAGATTTTTGTTACACTATGTTTGGTTTATGGTTAAGTTTGTATTATTTTTAGTAATAAACTATTTCTATTTCTATAGTAAGGTACTAACTTAACTTTGTAGGGATAGTTATATTGCGCACTAATGTATAATATTATTATGCACGAGGGTGTTATAGTTTAGTTTATGGCCTTAAGAACGTTATAATAAAGCTGACTTTACAATAAAGCTCGAGCAAGGGTGTTGAAAATATATTTTTGATTTTTGTTCGTACAGGGGAAGCTAACGTGTGCGGTTCAAGTGCTAGATTGCAAGCCGCGTCGCAGATAGTGACGTCACTACTGTCGCAGAGACCCTCCGTCTTGCTGCGGTTCACTACGCTCGCTACCGACGCGCTCAACGATGAAGGTATCAACATTTACCTTTCTTCATTTAACTGATCAGAATGCTGGAACCTATTTGGCTCAACGAATAAGCATTGCAATTCAACGGGGCAATGCTGTCCAGCATGCTGGGCACGTTGCCAACTGGTAGTGGGCTGGAGCATTTGGACTACTTGTGAGCCTGCAATGACATATAGGTTGCCTAAAGGCTTTTATTGTAGTAACTGAGTTTGTATGTTTTAACGGAAAAGAGTGTAATCCATCATTGTAAACAATTCCTAATAAATAAAAAGGACAATTTATAAAATATTTAGGAAATGCTTGATATATTTTGTAATAAAATTATATTATTAACTATAGTTCTTCTGGCGCTTCGCCGGTCGCTGCCGCGGCAGGCTTGCTTCGCTTGCTTGATTCGTGCGTTGTTGTGGTCATAAGTAACATAATGCTCCTCTTCCCTTCGCTCGTCGTCGCACTTAAATATGACTTTGTGATTTAGTGATCATTTACTACATTTGGTGATAATTTACTACATTTGTTGTTCAATAACAATTTTTGATTTCCTAGTATCATCTCGGAATTGCATACAATTCCTAGGAAATAATTACATTTCATAGGAAATGTGTGTATTAAGGAATCTTTGAATCATTATATTACAAGATGATGAGCATCTGACATGCTCGAAACCCGGGTCGACGTACTCTATCCCTAACGTAGGTTTTTGTCGGTTAGTGTATAATATTAAATAGTTATTTTACACATTTCCTAAATAGGCTCGGAAGGGTATATTATTTCCTAGAAATTGTGTACGATTCCTAGGTTTCATACATTTCCGGTAACGTATATATGAAGTTCGTAGTATTTTGTTAATAAACGCATAACGCTGGTAAAAAAAAAATTTGACTCATATGCCTCGCCCAAGACAACGCATGCACTGCTTTGGGAGAGCGCAGGCGCGACCTAGTCGATAATTGATCGAGTGTGGGTTTTATTTCTACGCGTGTTTTCTTCCGTGCCTCATCGGTCATGTGGAATTAATATTAGAGCGTAAGTGTGGTGCCATGATGACTTTACTCTCAACTGAACGAACAAAATGGCGGGGTATTGCCACGCTTGGCATCCTTGTGATAAGAATTCATCTGCACCCGACGATCTACATTACACAATCGGGATAGTCTCCTCGCAAGGCTACTCGCTCTACGTGGACCCGCCTAGTGCTGTTAAGACGGAACGGGTTAAAATAAAACTACTGACATTTATTTTCAGAATCAGTGGCGATAGACGTGACTCTTGAGGAACTTATTGTACGCGGATTCATTACAATGAACACCAACACTCACATCGTCACTCTGATGTCGATGAAGGCAACCGCATTGCACGAACCAAGTAAGTTAATATGTCTCTTGGATTATCATTCTTGTCCGTTTATCTTTGAATTTTTGTGCTTTACATTAAGGGCCTGTTTCAGAATGTTCGAGTAAGTTCCGGTTTTACTACCCAGAACATATTTAATAAATAAAACACTATCTTTGAGTTTCACAGTCATCGATTTAGCCTATCCATGCGGTTAAAGCTTGAAACGCGCTGTATGTTAACTGTCATTTTTATCATTCAGTTATTTTATGTGTTGCATAGCAACCCGAAACTTTATTAGGACATTCTGAAACGGGGCCTAAGATTATTAGAATTAGGCTCCGTTTCAGAATGTCAAAAAAAAACTAATAAAGTTTCGGGTTAATAAGCAACACATAAAATAACTGAATGATTAAAATTACAGCTTACATGCAGCGCGTTTCCAGCTTTAACCGATGGATAGGCTAAATCGATGACTGTGAAACGCTAAAAGATACATAGTGTTTTGTTTAATAAATGTGTTCCGGGTAGTATAACCGGAACTTACTCGAACATTCTGAAACAGGCCCTAAATATCTCTTGAATAATTCACCTTACTGTATTCTCGGACGAAGTCGTGTCTATTACATACAATAATAAAGAATTAAACAAGTATTTTGGAACTAAGCACTTTCCAGGAAATTGTGATATATATCACAATTTCCTGGAAAGTGCTTGATAATATTGAATAAAATTTGGTTAAGTGTATTTTTTGACCACTATTGTAAGACTATTATAATTGTAACTGTAGATATTTATTGTGGTTTTTTGTTTTATACAGAGAATAGCGAGCTAAAACAAGCCTGGCTTATCTCGGCTCCCGACGTACCGAGTACGATGTGAGTATTGCAAACATTTGTGTTAATTATTATTAAGAAGAGTAATCCTTTAATTTGAGATTATATTTCTTTTTGTATATTTTGTTTATTTGAAGCCATGTTGTGATTCTGAGGATAAGGTACCTACGCTACCTTAACAGACACGATTCGATGTAGTTAAAAAAGACTTTCGGACGAGCAATAAAATGCTTCAACAGTCCAGTAATAACTTTGCAGCCTTGAATAAATAATAACAATTTACTTGGTAGTTTTTAGAAAAATTAAAGAATAATAGAAATAAATATTTGCATTACATTTACATTTGAAATATAAAAAAAAGGTACGTATTATTAGAATTTCATAACGTAATCTGAAATTTAAAAATCAAATAAAATTTACGAATCGTCTTAAGCCGGAAGGACGATTTAAAAAAAAACTTCCATCATTTTACGCGCAGGAGTTACTTTCTCCCGATGTGTCATCTGCACCAACCTACACCGCACGGACTGTAATGATAAGTATAACTGAACGATTTTGATAATGACCCTTGAATTGGCAGTCATCTGTTTTGTTTGCCTATAATTAAGGAAATGTGAATAAGTCGTTAAGATCCTGGCTCTGCTTGATTTCTTATAGCACTCTAACTTTAATATACCTCGTAAACGTTCAGTCTCGAAATGTATACTTAGTGGTAAACAAGTCACTATCCATCCACTGGTTGCAACAATTGACTCTTAATTTCAGACCTTACCTTCGGCTTGCGGTCCAGTGGTGTAACAAAGCGTCGCCTACTTCTTTGGAGTACGCCGGCGTTTGGACGGAGCCTATGGCCATTGCAGTCGACCCTCTCCTCATCGCGTGGCTCGCCTACTCGCCATCTCTCAACTCTTTGTTACGTATGATCTTTTACAGCTTAATGTCATGCACTTTGTATTCTTTAACGGCTAAGATGACAGGGAACGGTTGAAGCATAAACAAAATTCTTCATTGAATAAAATTTAACTGACGTACTGATTGAGGTATATGACATAAAACGTGCACCTCTTTCCAAGCATTGTCAATATATGTAGTTCACACTTTATGATGCTGTGCACGCTGCTAACTGTAGTGTAGTTAGACGTTTGGACTGCCTGTGAGCATGCAATGGATTGTAGTTTCTCTAAATGCTATCGCTGTAGTAGCTGTAGTGTTGTGCTCGCACTTTGTTAATGCCCCGTGGGGTGCCGGGATGAAATGTACCCCCACAATTTCTGCCCGTGGATGTCGTAAGGGGCGACTGAGGGAAAAATACCGGAAGGTGGGCAGCAGCGCCTTCTGCAACTGTTATCTTATACTGCGATCCCCAAGACACCTGCAAAGCGTGGGGATTATGGAAAGCCACTTATTAGGAGAGGCTGTGTTCAGCAGTGGACAATCCGGATGATACAGTATTTCGGTTGTTAAATAAAAATATCTGGCAAAAATACCTATGTAATCGCAAGTAAATGAAAGATAATTACGTTTCCTTAACAGACGTTTTAAAGTAATGATTTTACGTCTAGAGTACACAATTAGGAATTGAACTTTTAAAGGGTGAGACTGCATTCAACAGAACGGTTGAATCATATAATGTTTAATTATTATGTATATTGTATAACCGAATGAACATAAAAATAACAGAAAAATTTTACGACAAGTATCATAAAATACTGAAATGGTTCAGAAAAAATATTTTAATGCCCAAACCATGTGTGGCAACAGAATAATGAAGGTATCCATTAACTCCTTTTTAATGCCAAAACACCATTAATTAAGGCATCTTTTAATTTTACATGTGATTGTAAACTAAGCCTTAAAATTTGATGGGGAGTTATATATTGCCAGTTAATTAGTATGTGATTGTTTCTGAAAGGTTCCATGATTGACCGTCGTCGTCACACGCTTGAGGAGTTTAAGTCAAATGTGACGAATGGCCAATCATATTTTTGAGGGCTAACTCATTTGCTTTCTGTATTGATTTTAGAGTCCAACCCGTCAGCGGCCTCTATAAGAAGCATGTCGTCTCAGCAGTTCTCGCGACGGCGTCCGACACCACCGGTAAGCAAATAATAAGATATTGATTACGTAAGTAAATTCAGGTATATACTAGATGAGCGTAACGTCGATGCCAACTTAAAATCTCAGAACGTGAAAATGTCAGATACCGATAAGAGTCGACAAAACCACCTACTAGTATAATTTTTAAGAACATATAAAAAAGTTTGGGTAGTAAATGGATTTACAATCATATCAGCGTTTTGCTTCATGAGAGTTTTGGTGCAGATCGAGATGAACCTAATTAAATGGTGATGCATGGTGGAAGGACATTTTACAAACTACCAAACTCATGTAAAAAAAATGTCGCCACGCACCTAACAGTCTGTTCCGGCAACAGATATTGAGAGCCAGTGAAGTTACAGGCTTATGAGACTTAACAACTGTATGTATCAGGGTGACATGCGCAGTCTAGTTCGCCACTTGTGACGAAATGCATCTGTTTTAAGCAGAGGTTACCGCTTAACATCCGAAGAGGCTCGTGCTTCACAAAAAAAAAATACATCTTGTTAATGATAGTTATGCTTGAACAAAGAAATATATCAAATAATTTATCAAAACTTCAATAAAAACAACACAGTTAGAATGTAATTCAGCAAATTTACAATAAGCAATGTATCTATTTAGCAGCATATAGAACCCAGAGGTCCCACAACTGAATGCCGATTTAAAAGGCAGTTTGGAAGGTGGGATTAAAATCAATAATTATTCTTTCTGTTACGATCTAAAACGATTAGTAAACCTCATTGAGCAAGACTGGAGTCGCACAGTTTGGTTAGTTGTTTTAACTTTTTAGTGATCAGCTTTTCTAACAAACACTTTGAACAAGTTGTTAATTTACTTATTCTGAGCACATGATAAATTGACAACTTTGAGCAGATCATAATTATATTAGATTACCTACATTGTATTGGATTTCAGTCGTCGAGCGGACGTGGCGGCACCAAGTCTGGTTCTGGTGCTGAGGTGCACGCGCGTGCGAGGAGTCATGGATCGAGTGCGGGCCCGATCACTAAAGAAGTCAAGAAATCAGAGTTTAAGGTATGTTAAGATTCTTATATTCAAATTTCTTAGATTCTAGTAATCATACAAATACACTTTGCATCACACCTATTCGAAAAAAGCTTATTAGTGTTAGAGGACAGCGCGAGCAAAATTCAAATTTGGTTCTTATGGCTGTTTTCTCTTTTATGTTTTGGTTTGCGTTCGTGCTTCTGATATATATTACGTAAGTTAGGTAAAAAAAAAACCCTGTTATTTATATTTTAACTGACAAATTTATAAAAAATAGGAAAATCAATACCTTTAACCATATTTGTTGGTACTGTGACCACAAATTCCACAATTTTACGGTGATTTTTTCACTATCGTGGTCCTTAATAAACGTGCTAAGGAATTGCAGTCACAAATCAAGATTAAAAGATTGCTAGGTTAGTTAAAATTAGGATATTTTCTTTTACTTGTAATTGAAAAAATAATTTCGCCGAACTTTGAGTCTTCATAAAAAAAAAATAACTATGGGACTACCCTCGGCAAGTCACTTCAAAAGATGGCCCATTTAGCTAAGATTTTGGAATAGTACAGCACTAGCTACTTTTGTAACTACAGCAGCTATTAGATTTTTTTTTCTAAATATCACCTAATTCAAAATCAAATACTTTAGTCAATACTTTACTTCAGTACAATGCTTGTTTGTAAATTCGGCTAGTTATTTAAGGTTAATTAAGAGATCGTTCTTGAAAAGGTACAGAGCCTGCATTCGTGAAGGTGGAAAACAATTTGAACATTTTGATACAATTTGTCTGTTAAAATTTAGATAACCAATAGGGATTTTTTTTTCCCGGGTTTGGTGTGACCCCTTCCCACACCCCGTGCCCGCTTGGCGTTGAGTTCTGGGACACCCTGTATATGTTGCGCGGAGTGTCGCGATTTCGATTAGTATGTTTCCGAAACCTATGTAGACAATTCGTAAAAGTGAGTACAACCCAATTATGTAACACAAAATAATTGTGTGATATATATTAACTTTTATTAATTAATAATACTGTCTATACATTCGAGTAGATTAGCTTTTTGTCATATTTAACGATGAATACTAGAATGCGTCACTCGGGGTCAAAATATTTTGATTTTTGGGCGGCATATATTAAATTCTTTACTACGTTCAAGATTACACTATATTAAGCGCTTATACTCATAGTTGGATGCAATTGTTAACTTGCACCCAAACACTACTTTGATCATAATTGCGAGGAAATATAAAAATCACACATATAAGTATGTCACATCACATGTTGAACAAATAACTTTTCCATGACCGTTTCTTTCATATGTCTGCGATGAACAGTTACCTTATAAGCTAGCGCACTACACACGCATCGTCACTTTACAAATGTATTTTGAAGCGCTCGTAGCGAAGTTAGCTTGGCTGTTCTGAATCGATCAGCAAAGTTAAGCAACGTCCGCCGCGGTCATGATTTGGATGGGTGACCGGTGGTGACATACTACTGAGCGCTTCCGTGCTTCAGAGGGCACGTTAAGCCGTCGGTCCCGGTTGTTGTCTTAGGATGGCAGTCGTTATAGCATGGTGGTAGGGCATTTTGCGAATGCCCGCCTGGCTAGCTACCACCCTCAAGTTGAAAATCTGTCGCCAAGCACTTAACGGTGTGTTCCGGCAGCTATCCTTGAGAGCCAGTCATTCTAGGCTAGCCTGAACAACATCTTCGGCCACATCATCACTTACCATCAGGTGAGATAGTGGTCAAAGGCTAGACTATCGGCAATAAAAAAAAAAAAAAAAAAAAATAACGATTTGTTCATTATTAAATATTATTCAAATATTTATGTATGTAGCGTAGTAAAAATATTTTGCTTCCAGAAATCCATTCTAGCAAAATTGTGGGATAGCGAAAACCTGTTGTCCCTACACCAGCGCCTACAAAGAATGCTGGTGAATGTAGAACTTGGGCTGACTCTGATGTACGTGACAATGACATCTGCATCAGCCGTCGACTGCGAGACCGTGCGAGACGCGATGGAGAGACACGCGAGTCACTCGCAAGACGTACTTGCACTCAGGTGTGTATCTAACGGGATATATCTCACACTAGGCGAATATATATGCTACTGAACGTTGAGTTCTAATGTACTCTTACGAATTCGGGGAAGAAAATGTGTATAAAGTAGAATAGAATTCAAAAGTAGGATGGTGACACTGTAATTTTTTTTCAATGCTTTATAGGTTAGCCTTTTATCACTATCTTACCTGATAGTAAGTGATGATGTGGTCGAAGATGTTGTTCAGGCTAACCTAGAAATGCTGGCTCTCAAGGACAGCTGCCGGAACACCGTTAGGTGCTTGGCGACAGATTTTCTACTTGAGAGTGGTGGCTAGCCTTGCGAGCATTCGAAAAATGCCTTACCACCTGCTGTAATGGGCAGGAGTGACGCTTACTATCAGGCCAGTGACTAGTCCGTCCCGTCACTTCTTGACGTAAAAAAATGTAAGTCTAGCTCAAAAATGACCCGAACCTTACCGTGGTGGGTGTGCCCTAAAACCAAGCGTGAACAGTGACAGTTAAAAAAGTAAACTATTTAGGAATCTGAAACTTCGGTATATTATATACCATATCTTCTATTTCATCATCATCATCTGGAACGCGTCCATTGTTGAACAAATCCCTCACCCATAGAACGCCACGAAGGACGGCTCTTCGCCACTTGTAACCATTGGCTACCTGCGACTTTAACCAAGTCCACCTAGTGTGGACCTACCGACTGCGTCTTCCCGTGTAATGTGGTAACCAATAGAGCAACTTTCCTCTCCGTAGATTATCAGTTTGTCGGGAAATGTGGCCTGGCCATTGCCACTTTGCCTTACAAATTCTGAAAGCTATGTCGGTGACTTTGATTCTTCGGTGAATATGCAAAGAAACTCCAAGCATAGCTCTCTCCACTAGGGCCACAGTTAAGGACCATGTATCAGTGCTTCTCCTCTATTTAAACGTGAAATACTACTATAAATAACTAATATAAATAATACTAATATAAACGGCAAAATCCAAATACAGTAAAGCCCGACTCGCACTTGGCTAGTTTTATTATTATTGAATTAATACCCTTGATTATTTCAGTTTGGGACGTCTCACAATGTTTTCGAGTACACTGTCAAAGCAGTTTTGGCACGATATCAAGCACGACGGTCCTACATTCGCTGCATCGGACAAAAGTAAGTAGTTATTGCAGAATGGCCTGTTAACGTCCTCCCAAGAAATAGTAGCGTAACTAAATCCGTAGAATCACTTACTAATGCAATTTACTGAGTGAATGCTTAAAAATATTTTTACGACATTTATACTAAATTAGAAATGTACTTATATAGCAGGTAACAGGGGAGGGTAATAATGAAAATCAAATAACTTATTACATTACAGTGTTCTACTATTCTGTACACCGCACCGGACCGTGCGCGTGCAAGGTGTGCTGTGTAGCCATATTACTCGTTTTTATTGATAATCGTCGTTGCTCACCGCTCAAGCCTTACTACGATTTATGCCCCAGTCTGCAGCTAGTGAAAAACAGCACTAAGGCGGACCATTTTAAGCGTAGGATTCGGCTAGGAAATAACCTGTTACGCGTAGCTGGAAAGTTGTTAGTTGGCGAGTACTTGTGTTGAAGTATGAGTTTATTTCTTGCTATTGATACCCATCACTCCAGTCACGTATCGGCAGGGACTGAGCAGTAACTTTTTTTTATAGCTGATAAGCTAGCCTTTGACCACTATCTCACCTGATGGTAAATCATGATGTGTTCGAAGATGTTGTTCAGGCTAGACTAGAATTACTGGCTCGGCTCTCAAGAACAGCTGCCGGAACACACCGTTAGGAGCTTGGCGACAGATTTTCTATTGAGGGTGGTAGCTAGCCAGGCGGGATTTCGCAATATGCCCTACCACCATGCATTGTATATTATTTGTCAGAAATCATATCACTTGTATAAATACCAAATACTCTCCAGATCGTCAAGACTCGTTCCCGTGGAAGATGCGACTTGCTGATGTGTCGTGCTACACCCTCGAAATGACGCCCGCTGCAGACAAGATGAGTCGCGACAGGACAGGGCTCCGCTCCCGGCTGAAGACCCTCAACATGGCTACACCCAGGACCGTATTGGAACTCGTCACCACGGCGGTCACATTATCCGTGGTCACCAAGTCGCTGCAGATCAAACAGGTTCCCAAGCCTGAGGTCAAAGTCAAGGAAAAGGAGCAGACTGTTGAAGAAAAGGTTTGTTTATCTGACAGGCTTCTATTGTTTTGATTGATTATTCATTTGATGAAAGTTTTACATCGGACCTCATAAAAATGCTGAGTGCAACAAAAAGAACGTGCAAAACTCGTGCCTTGCATGGCTGCATGAAAGGTATGACTTTTATGGAGTATAATATAGAAGAGTGTAAAAGCCCTATTTGTACGATACCGTCGACTCCAGAACGTCTAGATAATAGGTCTTTAATAGTCTAGTTGATACTTTTTCTTCATACTGGACTTAAATACTTCTAGGTAAATATTTCTAATCTATTGGGAAACATTTACCCTGCCAAGGTTTTCAAAAATGTTGTCGTCCAGCGCATAATTAAAGTGGAAGTGAAAATAGGATGGTCCGTACAGAGTAAGCAGTCTCGAGAGGCATTTGCCGCTCGAGGAGTCTGTTACCGATCATGTGTGGCAGCCTCGGTACCGATGAATTATTATCGCATTTTCTTCGTTTAGGTACGAGTTCAGTCATCATGACTCCATATGTAAGCAGTTCATCATGACCGAGACACAGAACAAAATAAGCTTGCGTCCAAAGTGCGCGAGACAAACCGCTGAGGCGACTTTAAACAAAACGAAATACCGACACCAGATCGGCTAGTTTGCGGCTACGCACGCCTAAGGTTGCCTCAGGCGAGGCACGTCCACACAGGCTAAGGTGCATCACGTGGCAAATGCCTCTCGAGGCCGTTCCGTGTGTGGACCTCCTAATATGTAAAATCTGCCGTATAATATAGATAACTGCTAAAAGAATTCTCCTTTAAAATATGTGTATTTTTTCGTGCAGAGGCTAAAGTACTTCACAGCTGGGATAGACTTCAGACCAGCAACGCTGAAAGAGTTCGTCCGTGGGCCAGCTAAGTATGTATAATTTTGCTTAATAGACATCATCATTGTTTGTTTTGGCATCCAAAAGATTTTGGTTAGTTTCTTATTATTATATACGAATTTCCTTAAATTAGTAGACAAGAGTTCCAGTTCGGCCAAAATAAAAAAAAAAAATTTCGGTACTTCAACATGGAACACCGCGGGAAAAAAAAATCTCCCGTATATCACGGTGCTTTAAGGGCAACAGTAACGAGTAAAGTTTTTAAATTGTGTTGATGCCGGAACACTGAACTGAATTCTATTTACGTTCTACAGGCATAAGATCAAGCATTTTAATTGTGTGGACGAGAACACCTCCGGCTTAGGTTACATCATAGTTAGCGATATGCGGTTATACAATTAGATGTTCTACCGATAATTTACATTTCAGTTGTAAGGTGCCTTTGAAGTGGTAGGCAGCGACCGAGTATATAACTTTTTCTGACAGCAAAGGCATATATAGGCATTTCTTGCTTCATAAAATGGATATACATAATAAAAACATAGTCGAATCATCTAAAGATAACTCTTTTTAGAATCACCAAAGTACGAAAAATAGTAACTGGACGTTAAGCTTGATAGTAAATATCACAATGGTACTATTACCACCCAGAGCGATTTCTCCCAGACCACTCTATACGTATGAGTACTGTGTATAAATCGGGTGTTACTCACATTGGGCGAGCTCAGTAACGACTCCGTCCTTATGATCTGACTCGTGGCGGCATTATTACCATTGAGAAATACTAAGAAAGAAATCTCAGGGGGCAGCGTCAGGTAGGCGGCCCGTCATAAACACTTACAAGGTCCGATAATTTGTTCCGTTTTTGCGTAATATATATTGTACCCACTGCACAGCGCAGTAGGCTGGTAAATTAAGAAGTTAAATATAAAATATAATTAAATATATCAAAATAAAAAATAAAATAACTCAAGATAAATAATAATAAATGGTATATATGTAACGCAAACATTTATTATTTTCAGACGCAAGAAAACAGATCGATCTCCAGAGGTAAGCAATTTATAATGTATATATCATATGTATTTTACTCATAATTAAGCGATAACAGAGTATACAAATAACCATAAAATACCAACCAATCTAGTACCTATAACTCAAAAAACCTGTATGGAACATTCTGGTCTTATAATAATTTAAGCAGATATACAAAAGAAAAGAGTATATTATCTTGTTAAACCAGCCAGCGTATACTCTGAGTAGAATGCATGGCAACGCGCATTCTTGAATTTTAAACGTTTTGTATTGAGATAATTTCTTTTCGGTGTGGAAATTCTTACATACTTTTACGCTTTGAATTTGAAATGCGGTTTCGACGGAATCACATGTGTATTTTTTACATCTGATAGGCTAGCCTTTGACCACTATCTTAACTGTTAGGAAGTGAGGATGGAAAATGGACTAAACCTTGAATCTCAAGGGCTGCCTCTGGAACACACTGTTATGCGCTTGGCGACAGATTTGATACTTGATGGTGGTAGCAAGCCAGGCGAGCATTTGCTAAATGTCCTTACATCATGCGGTAAAGCTCAAGTCTGTGGTGGGGATTGAACCATGAACATGTGGCACGGCAGTCCATAGCTATTACCGCTCGGCTATCACGGTTCCAAAAGATTTTTCCCGCTTTACTCCCCGGACACATATTAAACGAAGTCTAGTTCGCTTAGGATGGATGAGAGCCGCACTATATAAGCTATAAATCTTAAGAATGTAACTGCAAAATTGCAAAATGAATGTAATCTAATACATTTTACCAGCCCCCAAAGAAAGCAGAACCAACCAAAGAAGTGGAAGGGAGGGTAAAGAGCGGGCCCGTGGTCTCGCTCGGTGTCCACCTGCACGCTGACACTCCTCCGCTCATCGTCAGGCTCGACTACGACCAGGTAGACCATTTACTAATTTGTTAAGCATACTCATTTGAATATTCTGAGGGTCAGAGCACTTTGTAAGGCGTTCAATTGAATACGGTTTGACTGCTCTCCTAATTTCCTTTGACCTTGTCTATCACTCCCTAACTTTGACCCTATGGAAGCTCGGCCTGTAATGTTTCTAACTCGGTCAATATATATATATATATATCTGTTTACGAGAAGTTTGATCGATTTGTGTAATTTAAAGTGGAATTGTATTTGCGTACACACATAACAGCTGTATTTAAGCTCGCAATAATAAATGCATCTCAAAGTTAAGTTCGATATTTAAATGCAATTGTATTTTATCCTATTATTATATATATTTTATATAAATTTAATATCCAATTGTATTATATATATTTATCCTGCCTATTTACTCAGTTTGTACGTTTGAAATTTAGTAAGTTGTATGGTATACTAATTGTAATTGCATTAAAGTAGTCAAGAGTGATCTATATATAAAATAGTCAAGAGTGGCAGTACTATGTAGAATATTTCTATATTAAAATTGGTAAAAGACCTTCATAAGAGCGTCGTAGAGGCCTAAATTCAATAAATGTTTTTTTTTATTTAATCTGAGTTATATAT
Organism: Plagodis dolabraria; assembly: GCA_963854805.1. Classification (NCBI taxonomy): domain Eukaryota; kingdom Metazoa; phylum Arthropoda; class Insecta; order Lepidoptera; family Geometridae; genus Plagodis; species Plagodis dolabraria. The sequence goes on from OY978440.1 coordinate 6,502,785, forward strand.
AAATCATTGCCTACCCCTCCGTAAAACCATTCATCATATTTATGGTTTCCTTGGTTTGTGTTAGGTTCACGTAGTAGCTTCGGCTGCGCATTGCCTGACGCACATCCTAGCGCTGCTGCAGCGACCGCCCCTCCTTGGGCCGAAAGCCTACGCTAGCTACACCACCTTGCTCAGCTCCAAGAGATCACTCGCCAGGTACATTTAACCATAATTATTTGTACAACAGGTGAGTAACAATTTTTTGGTCTAGACTACTTTGCTACCCAGAAAGTACAAAAACTTTCGCCAGCGAAGTAGTCTAGAATTTGATTGACTTGACATGAGTTACGTGATTTAGAGTCTTAATCACTTAACTCATACTCAACTCTCGTAGGTCTATATTTTAGACCATTGAAAACAGTGCGAAATTGAAAAACATTAATGAGACCATAAAAATTGCTCTCCAGTAAAACATTATATTCTTCACCTCTCACCAGGGAAAAAAGTATTAGATTTGAGGTAAGAAACTTCTTCTTAGTCGTATCCTCATGACTGAGGGACGTGATTATGGCGTGCAGCCTGCGCCATCACTGCTCCCCAAGCTGACCTGTCCTGTGCCATCTGAATGGCGGCCTGAAGGGTTGATTGTGTTGCACCCTGAGTAGCATCTGTCCATCGTGTTGGCGAGCGTCCTCTACTTCTCTTGCCCTCAACACAGCCAGTAATCATAAGCCTTTCCAGACTGTCTGGGTCTCGCCTGACTGTGTGTCCGAAGAACTTCAAAACTCTCTGCATGCAGATAGTTGACTATCTGTCTATGACTAATATTAGAATCATTGACCAATTTCCAGATCGGTGTCAGAGTTAGATGAGCCTCAGAGTCAATCGGATGAAACCATGAGTGAGAGCCGATCCGAGCTTATATCTATCTTCGAGGCGCAATCGGCACAAGACGGTAAGTTGTCTTTTCTCATAGCCAGACTGCTCCTGAGTGAGACACTATAATAAAATTGAAATTTAACTAAGATTCTATTAACACGATTTTTTTAAAGAATAAAAGGTGTCCCTCGAGACCAAAAAATATATGTGACTTTTTACTTCGTCCCATAAAAATTGTACTATAACCCATATAATATATATTCCTTTTTTATAAAAGGTAAACGCTATTTTGATATAAAACTCAAAATTGACCCAAAAAATATTGAATAACACTTGAAACTTTACAGTAAAACGAATTGTGACTTCGTTATATATATAAGTGTATTTATACCTTTACTCAGACTTCATGTACTTAAATAATGGATAATTGTGACATTTCAGCGACACGCATGAGCATAAAGACATTCTTCTGGTTCCAATGGGTGGTGAGTCACGTGACCCTGGTAGCGGCCTCTCATCGCGTGAAGCTAGCCTTCGACATGGACGACATCATCTGTTCGGTAGACTTGCAGTCTCACTACAACCAGCTCAAAATGAAAGTAGCCTCCGCCTCTGTGAGACACTACGCGAGGTAAGGTGTTCTGCATGTACACCAGATCAGCTCTTTGACAGAGCTGGTCTATTATTCTTTATGCCAATTCAAAACCCCAACTACACCCTGGACACTCCACTTATTAACTATACAAAAGCCCCGTTCTTACTACCTATTACACAGACACTACACAAATGTTGTTTTTGTACACGAGGTATTGAGTGCGTGAAGACTAAGGTTGTCACTGTGTATATAAGTATTGTACTTATATACCTCACAAACTTTTGATGCTTTTATTAGTCGTATTCGATTTCGTAAATTATGATAATGCAAATACCTAAAGATAACTTACCGTATTATTTACTATAATGAGTGTAAACCACGTTAGTTTTTATAATAAATTAAGCCGTTACGAAGTTATGGTGGAATAAAGAAACTCACAAACATACATACATACATGAACCCTAAAAACATAACTCTCCTTTTTTGGGCAGTCGTGTAAAAATGCAAATACCGTTTAGATATTCATTGACTAGCACGTAATATAACCTCTTAACATCGAAATTGAGAGATGGTTGCGCCAGGTGTACGAATTCTCACAGCCGATCTTAAGCGGTTAAACGCGTTATAGATTGCAGCCATTACTACGTCAAGCGGTATTTGCAATCTCTAGTCTCATAAGCAATACGGGTCCTGCAGCCTCACTATAACAAGCTCATGTTCAAGGTGGACTCCGACTGAAGCAGAGTCTACTTTGACCTAAGCTCTCCAACACTCGTGAGCACTTACATTTGAGTTGTGTTTATTTGTGACGAAAATTCCATATTTTTCGAGACGGTAGCGCCAAATGTCTGAGACACCAATCCCTGGTATTTTCATATTATATAAAACCATGGCGTCACAGCAAGTGTTGTAGGTATATTTAGGCACTTGAATGTATAACCAAACACTCGAGTTACACATGATTGGGGTTTCCTTAATGGGTCCATAAAGAACTGAGTACTTACATTGCTCGGATTTATTTTTCACTTTCAGAATCGGTATCACCAACAGTTTACAGGAATTTCGAATCCATTACATTTCTCGCTATAATATGCAGTCGTCACTCTGCCTCGTTTTTTTAGTATTTTATGTGTTTAAACACAAATATTTTGAACAGAACCGGCTCGAACGAATGGACGGCGGGCGTGCTCGGCGGCCGAGTGCTGGAGGCGCGGGAGCCTACTAATGATAAAGACGACAACCACTTCTTAGCTATCACTGTCACGCAGGCTCAGTAAGTTCTACCTATTATATCTCTTGTTGTTAAGTCGAAGTTAATAATGAATGAAGTTAATAAACGAGTGAAAAACATCATTAGTAGGTGACTTATACTCGTAGTATTCTAAAGTATGTATGGGCAATGGTTTCGCTGAATAAGTAACATAACAAAGACGACCATCGAGGGTTATTTATTAATGTAACAACATACAACTGTTTGATTGTCTGTATGCAATTACTAAATAAAATAAAATATATTTAAATTATATATTATTCAACTTTGGAAATGTTTACTGCGAACTTGGCTGATTTTTATTATTGTACTTTAGTTTTGCTGATAGATTTAGTGTAGAACTGTTACTATATTATCACACCAAATGTGATGATTGTATGTATTCATTGTCATTTAATACACTCGAGAGCAATGAATCCGGGTCACTTAAAGAATGTTAAAAATCTCGGAAACTAAAAATGATAGGTTAATGCAATAAATTGTATTTAATAGACAATGTAATACTCCTTAAATTAAAGTAAAAAAAATATGAGTCACCATACATTTTATTAAGAGGCCTTATTCCAGCAAAGCCATTTTACAGCCGTTTTCTCAAGGCTGTTGCAGCTAAAGTATAAAAGTTTTTGTTGTTTAAATGATGCAGGAAGAAAGTTTATTGTTTTTTTAATGGAGTGCATTAATCAAAACAATAAAAAAAACAACTGAAATCCGACAAAAAATTTTTTACCAACTCATGTTTTCATAAATTTCTTCATCAGTGTGACTTCAACAGTCTTTTTATCGAACAAAAATTATTCGTTTTACAGATTGAAAAATATCAGTAAACCAATCATATTACCACCAATGGAGTGCATTAATAACATTTTGATAAATATATGTTACAACTGAGTAAATAAGGGATTGAAAGGGCACTTTTGGCACAAAAATACCATTCAAATTTCTTGTTATTTCTACAAAATCTGGTATTTTATCAAATAAATAAATATGCAATTCATTAGTTGAAGTTTTTATTTAATAGATAATAATATTTTGTCGTTCATTTAGTGAAAAATGTATTTTATAAAATTTTTTCAATATGACCTATAAATTACGGAACACAACGCCTTGCATCTCTTCCCCTCCTATAATAGCGGTACGTTTTCGGCGTCCGCAGGAGACGGAGGTAGAAAGCGCTTTTCGCCTTCTACGCCCGTCTCGGGAGAAGTGCCTTCGGCACTTCTCCCGAGACGGGCTATTGTAGGGCCAGGCCCTCGCCCAAAACCCGGTGGAGCTGGACGACCGCACAGGCGGTAGCCAGCATCTATGTCCTCCCTAAACAAACCTTGCATCTCAGTTTGCGCCTAGCGCTCGCGGAGGGAGGACGTATCGCTGCTCGTCCCGCGCCCTATACGTGCCGCAACTACGGTGCGCAATGAAAATATAGCGTGACCGAGTTGTTTTGATCTATGCGTATGCTTTTATTATTGTAAAGGTATTTTTGTTGAGACCATGCCTTTTTCATTATTAACTAGGATTTATTACTTCCTGATCGGAATTGAATTTTTAACCGACTTCCAAAAAAGGAGGAGGTTCTCAATTCGTCTGTATTTTTTATGTTTTTACCTCAGATCTTTTGAAAGGGTGAACCGATTTTGAGTATTATTTTTTTGTTTTAAAGCTGATGCTTGTCGTTTGGTCCTATTTAAATTGCATCAAAATCAGTCAAGTCGTTTTTGCGTTACACTCCAATAACTGAAAAGTATTTACCTATCTTGATGATATAATCATTGACAATCGATGTCGTAAGTAGCAAGGGTTTCTAAAACTAGTGATCAATTTTTTAACCAAATAATGGAACCGACTTTTTGGTTTTTGCCATAGTAAAAAAATGTAACCATAAAATGGAACCGACTTCAACACCCAAAAGTGTGAAATAACTTGTCAAAGTCGGTACTATGCGCACAATATTGTGATCATAGGTACTTTTGAACTATCATGGTACCGACTTCAACATGTTATTTCACATTTTGGGTGTTGAAATCGGTTCCATTTTATGGTTACATTTTTTTTTACTATGGCAAAAACCAAAAAGTTGCGTAGTTGCTATATATAAGAAAAAAGTTTTTAAAAAAACTTGAAACTAGCTAGAGGCTAGAATGTATTTTTTTTTCTTATTTGTTCTTTATTTTTTTTTATTTTATATTAGGCATAAATTGGCCAAACAGATGGAAACGAAGTAATACATTTTTACAACAAGTGTCTTTTACACGAAATAATAGGCCAACAAAAAGCACGATCTATGCCTCTAAGAAATAATTTTATTTAAGGCAAGACTATCTAACGGTCTGTACCGTGTACTGATTTGGTTAAAAATAAAAGATGTTTATAATAATATAGACGTTATATATTTTATTAAACAATTAGTACCGACCCTGAGTTAGGATTTAAGACCTCTATATTAAACGCACCTTATTTTCTTTCCGTAGCGATCACTAAAGCCGCTCCGCCAACGGGGCAGTTATACAAATATAATGAACCAAGATATGCATGCACAAAGCAGGTATACAAACTACAAAACTAAGTTGTTTGCCTATATACAATGATGGTTATAAGTACATAATCGAATATAGATAGATACCTACATAGTAGTCCATTGAAATGTTACAATTTAAGACCGAATATTGCATATTTTAGAGGGCGCAATTTTACTTTTGAGACATATGTGGGTGGTTCATAGAAGCTTAACCTCAAGTTTGTAGGGTCGCCACCCTTGTCCTCCGGCCGCCATCTTGGAAAAAGGGGTGAAAACACTTATTTCGCGATATCTTGGAAACTATGCGTCTTACAAAAAATTCTACAGCATATAATTTGCAAATTATTTTGCCTACAAATATGATTTTATAACTTTTTGCCCTAAATTAAAAATTTAAGAAGTTATAACCAAAAAGAGTGAGAAAATTTTCTAATATTTTTTTTTGCTCTATAACTTTCTTTTTCTCATTTTACAAAAAAGATACCTCAGACCAATCTTGTTGATTATCATTTGAGGAATATTTTTATGATTTTTTAATTTATTTCATTTAAAACACTTACAGCGCTACAAAGTTGACCAGATTCATCAATGCTCATGGGAATCCGGTCAAATTGAAATGTTTAACTTATATTTTTCATATACTTAAAAAAAAAAATTCGTACAACTTCACTTATTCATACCTAACTGTTTTCCTTACCATATAACTTACCAAATATAACTTACCGAAGGATAAGCAGGTAGAAAAGGGAAAAGGAGTTACCGTTTGGGGATAAAGGAACATCTGCCTGCTACGACTATTATTATTATACGCAGGCTTAGCTGTTTCTTCTACCTCAGTTTATTCTCTTAGTTGTGCTACATTTTTTGTTACGTGTAAACGTGTTGAAAATTGTGGATATTATTTTCAGTTTAATCAATTAAACTGCGGGTTTCGGAAAAAAAATCCTCAAAACATCATCTACAATATTGTTCTGGGGTAATTTTTTTGTAAAATGTATAAAGAAAGTTATAGAGTAAAAAAATATATTTTTGCTTATAACTTCTTTAATATTTAATTTAGGGCACAAAGTTATATACGTACCATATTTATAGGCAAAACAATTTGCTACAAATTATGTCCTAACGAATATTTTGTAAAACGCATAGTTTCTGAGATATCGCAAAATACGTGTTTTCATCCCTTTTTCCAAGATGGCGGCCGGGGGACAAGGGTGGCGACCCCACAAACTTGAGGTTAAGCTTCTTCTATAGACCCCCATACATGTCTCAAAAATAAAATTGCGTGCTCTAAAAAATGCAAAGCTCATGTAACTTTTCAATGGACTATAGTTATAGATAGGTGTGCTAATGTTAGTCAATGAGAGGTTTATTATTAGGTTCATTTAAGTCTACTTTGTATGTAAACTGTAAAGATGCGAAATGAATTTACAAAGTTACATAACATTCCACATTATTTATCAAAAATAAATAACACTTCAAAAAGGATCAAAATGTTTTATTCCATGCGACATCGTCTTTGACCGCTCGATCCTTGCTAACGGTGTGCTCGTGTGCGCCGCGCTTCGATAAATGCCTAAATTTGAACGATAGCGCAAGGCGTAAAGTCTCTTAACACAAAATTACATAAAGAAAAAAACTGCTGATCTCTCCTTAAAACAAAAATAGGAAACATGAAATTTTTGAACCTTATTACGATTTTCTTGAATTTTAATACTTCGTATTGCCTCCTCGTGCTTCCATTACTGCGTTTACGCGGTTTGGCATGCTGTACACCAAGTTCCTTATACGATTTTGGGGAATATTCTCCCATTCCTCTGTGAGAGCAATTTTGAGCTCACGAAGCGTGATTGGGGGAGGGTTTCGTTGTTTTACGCATCTGCCTAGCTCGTCCCAAGCATGCTCGATCGGGTTGATATCCGGGCTGCGCGCTGGCCACTCCATACGAGTAATGTTCATCTCTTGAAGGTAGTCATTCACAATCCTACCTGTATGAGGTCGGGCATTGTCATGCATAAATATAGCATCCTCACCTAAATTGACCATAAATGGACCAACGTGATCATTGAGGATTTCTTCCACATATCTTACGCTAGCTAAAGAGCCGTTTTCTATGATCACCAGCTCTGTGCGACTTTCAGAAGAAATTCCGGCCCACACAAGTACAGACCCACCACCGTAGGCTACTTTTTCTTCGATGCATGCTTGCTTGAATCTTTCCCCTGGTCTTCGATACACTCTGTGTCTTCCATCGTGCTTGTAGAGCATAAATTTTGATTCGTCGGAGAACATAACTTTTGACCAATCTTCAATACTCCAATTTACATGGCTCTGGGCATATCTTAGTCTCGAAATACGATGCCCACGCTCCAGTTTAGGGCCATTTGCAGGTCTAAGGGGTTTTAAGTTAGATTCAGCAAGCCGACGTCTTACTGTCCATGCACTTGGGTTACTTCCTCCGAGGCGTCGAAACTGATTGGTGAGTTCAGTTCCTGTGAGAAAGCGATTTCGAAGCATGGTGTTCACCAAGTATCGGTCTTCTCGTGCTGTGGTACACCTGGTTCTGCCCGTTCCTGGTCTGCGTAGGTTAGAACCAGTTTCTTCGTAACGTCGGAGAACTCTTTGTACTGTTGACAGCGACACACCGACAGTCCTGGCTGTATCGCGCTGACTCCGGCCGGTTTCCAGCATTGTAAGTATTCTGGTGCATTCTTCAGGCGTAAGCGACATAATTTCAGCTTGAATAATGAATATAGAGCACTATCAACATGGTTTATGTACCCACATAAATGACAGATTACAAACAAAAGCAAAACCAAATGCTGTAATTTCGTAGTTCCATCTTCGAAAGTGGCCCTTTTTCAAATTTGATTTTTTTATGATATAACTTTACAATAACTAAGAAGTTTTAATACCTTCATTTAAGGAGTATTACATTGTCTATTAAATACAATTTATTGCATTAACCTAGCATTTTTAGTTTCCGAGATTTTTAGGATTCTTTAAGTGACCCGGATTCATTGCTCTCGAGTGTAGATCGAACAAAAACAAAAAAAAACCACGTGCCCGTAATATTTCCTTAAAAAATCAATATAGTTCATAATATGTGAACAAAAATGGGGTGTGGCTGTGTTATGGACACGACCGTTTGTTGTACGTGAATACGTCTCAAAATGGCGGGCTCCCCTCTCCACCACGCACTATGTGTACAGTCCTTACCCCTTACTTAGCGTAATAAATTCTTTAAATCTTTAGCTATCCAGTGGTGTAAGTGATATTTGGATAGGGATGATAGATATGTAGCTGCAACACTAAACTGTATAACCGATATCAATAATATAAGTAACCGATTTTGGTATCATTCGTTTTTTTTATTGCGTCCCTATGGAATCAATTTTAACGACGTATTCACGTGAAAAAACCATCTACCTATCTCAGTTGTAGCGTAGGACGGTTGGACTGACGTGTGACGGCGTAGCTTAAGTAATAGGGTTTCTATAATATTATTTTGTTCAGTAGATAATTTATGTGCATTTCCGATTTCAGAATATCTAACTTGCCGACTAGTTGGAGGGAAGAATTGCATCCAAAGCTGTTAGAACAGAAAGCCGTAAGTACCATTCTGATCTTTATTTTGTGGAAATAAAATGTACATCATTATGGGTTATTTTCAATGACTGTCAAGTAAAAATTACGCTTCCTCATAATGATATTTGAGATAATATAATCTATATCTCAACTAGCTCCGAGATCTAGAACAAATTTGTCAAAACAAAAGTATGTTTATGATTGGCTTCTGCCTGCGGAACCGGTTGAATGCGATTTCGTTATGTCGCGCTCTTTCGTAAAGTCTTATTTATTTATAGTCTCTACACACCTACGAATAAATATGTAAAGAAATGAAAGTTAAACTCAAAAATCGCATAATGCGAATGGTTTAATAAGGGTACCGTGCAACTAACCGTCCGACGACCATGCGTCAAATCAATTAACCATTCCAATTGAATTTGGAAGATTATGCATGTTTTGTTAATTATGAACTTGACGAGTTCGAAATGAGAGCGTTAACTTTATGAGAGTTACACTTCTTTAGATATTTATTCGTAGCTACACACATACACTCACGCATGTGTCTCGGAAGTTATCTGGATTATATAATTTTGTTTTTGTAATAGCTAAATCGAGAGGAGAAAATACATAACAGCAACTAATAAACATACATAATGAATAAAATACGTTAACATATGATTGGTTACAAAAATATACACGAAACTAAAATTATTATTTAATTTACTTATGTTATAATGGAATATGAATATTTATTGTAATGTGACGTATGTATACGTTTACTCGACACCACAAGATGGTATTTTGTTTTAACCACTCGGAGCGGTTGTCGTGGCTGCTCGTGTTGGCTGTTTATGTAATTAGTTAAATTTAGAAGCGGTCTTCTAGCAACAGCTGTCTGGCGCCGCAAATTCATAGAATGAAATTGTTCTAAAGCTGGTGATAAACGGCGCGGGTTAGCTCGAGCCGGACGACGGCGACGCATCGTCCCTCATATCACGCGTCGTTTAGCACGTGGGCGCGACTCGCGGCGCGCGTCCGCCGTCCGCACGATTCATCGAATCAAAGGCGCGCGCGCGGCCCTCGGCGCGGCTCGCGCTACCACGCGTCGAGTATCACCACTGACGAGCCGAGCCTCCAGACGGTGCAGAGCCATGGTGCCCATTTGAAACACATATACGTAAATTAAATGATTATGGACTTTATTTAACTATATGAAAAGGAACCGGTTATATGAAATCATAAAGATGCAGGTCACAAAAACCGCAACCGCGGGCAGTGCGCAGGCGGATGGCGCGGTCTGCGCTATCACGCGTCGTTTATCACCACAGGCTCGCGCTAGCCCGCGCCGTTTATCACCACCTTAAGTATATTTTTGCTTGGACAGGGCTCGGACAGCATGTGGGAGGTGTACGCTACGCTTGCGCCACTGGAAGCCATCTTGCAACCGAAAGTAGTCGAGGAGTTGAAGTCACTCGTGATCGAGATGGCGCCACGGTCCTTCTGCCCACTCGCCAAAGAGAAAAAAGTTGTGTAAGTTCTTGTTCCATTGCATTTCAAATTACATTGTAACTTTATTAACTTATGTAAATCAAAATCTTAAACTCATACTTTAATTGTTCCTAAATCCATCCATGTGTTATACATGCGAAGATATATTATTTTATTTATAGACCGCGCAAGTGGCAATGGCCTTTCTTGTACGTAACGGCGGGCGGCCTTCGCTTGCTGCTTACTGTTGAGGGACAAAAAGAAAACACAGATGACACGTTCATGTGTTTGGTAAGTTATTTATTTTTGTTAAGTATAGAAATGGGAATGGATTCTGCGAATTTTATTTCACTACCTAAACATTTTTGATGCATCTCAAGTGGATAAGAAACTTATTAACTATTCTCCCCCTTCATTTCTTTATATATTTATGTAGTGTAATGTACATGCCTTGGCTTATATCAAACTTTTATAAAATAATTCTTGGTTAGCCTGAACAACATCTTCGACCACATCATCACTTAACATCAGGTGAGATAGTGGTCAAAGGCTAGCCTATCAGGCATAAACATTTTTTATTAAGTCCGGTAATGGTCGCTTGTAACGTAATGTGCAAGTACACGAATACTACATGTAAAGGCTCACGAGCGCTCGTGGATTGCAACAACTATTACAGGGTTATATAACTAGCTTATTTTTTGTTTCGTATTTTCGCTATATCGTGCATTTGTCTTAAGGACGTCCAACAAACTAAGACAAACATTTTTTCATCCCACCATCTCGGAAAGAGTATTTTTAATCTTCAATATCTGAGTGGAAAAGCCGTTTTTATTCTCTAGAGGATAAAGTAAATTGAATTTAGAACATCGTGTGCACTAAGTTTGTCAATTAAAAAAAACATTAAACCTATTTACTGCTACCTCTATGGTGCTGAATATATCATACAACTTTTTTTTAATTTGCTAAAAACTCAGACTCGGAACCTTCTTGGTGTTCTTTTTTCAATTTGCTTTGTACACGGTTCTTTATTTCCTCGCTGAGGTGGAATGAAAAGTTACGTGTTGCACTCGAGTGCAAAGTTTTTTCACCTCGTGCTCTTTTGATTCCCTCGCTAACGCTCAGGATTCTAATTTTGAATCACTCGCTGCGCTCGTGATTCAATTTTAGAATCCTTCGATTGCTCGGTCATCAAAATTGAACACGCGGTTAAAAAGCAACTTTGCACTCTTGTATGACAAATAACTATTGTATAGGTATCTATAATTTTACTCGTCCTTGAATTCTAGACTTATGGCTAATATTGTTTGGTTGCTGTATTATAGAATTAACAAGGCATACATATTTGTCCAAAGTGTTCCTATTTTAATTTCTACGAGTAACTTCTTAATTATAAGGACTTGCGAGTAGCTGTCTGTCTGTAGCTGTATGCAAAATATTAAAAAAATGCAGTTGTGATTAAAAAGTTTTAAGTATCAATTTTATGGCGAGTGCATTTTGATTACTCGTATGTAGCGATGAATGTAATGTTGCTTGTATGAAGGCAGTTTAATAAACTTCTTACCCCTGATGATGCTTTTTGTAGTATTGAAACGCGTTGAAAATTCTTCCGGTTTGGCTGTTTGGCGTTTGTGACGACACGTCGGCTTAGCAGGAAAATTAGGCAGAGTTGTCACTAAATACATTTTTATTTGGAATAAAATAATATAATGTTCTCTTAAAATACTTTTTATTATTAAATATGGATTTCCGCAAAGTAACGCCAAAATCTAATTAAATCATTACCCCTAATCCTTCTTTTGTTGGTTGTTATAATTAGTTATGTTTTTTATTTTATTTTATTTTTTATTTTATTTTATTCGGAAAACTAACAGCTAGTTAACAAAATATAATACTTAGCTAAAATACTTATGGCTAATTAAAAGTTTTCACATATATGTAACTAAATGTTTTATCGAGTTGTACATAGATAACAGACTCGTACAGAACTGAGGTTACTATCTGACAATTAAAGAAATAAGTAGGTAAAATATTTCAAAAAAGGATATAGGTACTTATTGAAGTTGTGTTAACTTTAGCTCTAGCTTATCCACTAGATATATTACTATATTATTACTATATTCAAATTTAGGAATAAAAAAAGCGATTATTTAAAAGTCGCTTCAGCTTGAACGCCGATGTGTTAAAGAGATCTATATCCATCTCACTAGCCATTGTATTGTAACATCTGCATGCTCTAATCAAATAGCTGTTCTGCCTGTAATTACATTTAACTACGGGAATGTGAATGAGGTTAGGTTTTCTAAGTGTAACCGCGGGGGTGTATAGTCCTATTTCTCCAAGCAGTTCGGGGCAGTCGACCTTACCATTCGCTATGTCGACTAGAAAAGCTAGGTCAGCCACACGTCGTCTCTCTTGTAAAGGTAGTGCCTGATAGGTTGGCCTTTGAATACTATCTCACCTGATGGTAAGTGATGTGGTCGAAGATGTTGTTCAGGCTAACCTAGAATTACTGGCTCTCAAGGACAGCTGTCGGAACATATCGTTAAGTGTTTGGCGACATATTTTCTACTTGAGGGTGGTAGCTAGCCAGGCGGGCATTCGCAAAATGCCCTACCACCGCGCTTTAACGTCTGCCATCCATAAGACAACAACTGGGACCGTTGTGTTTCAGTTTGTAGTAACGATACTAAGGACAACAAAAAACAATACTTTATACAGTTTTGGATTCGTTTTTATGATCTGCCGCCTTCCTGGCGTCGGCGTCGCCTTGTCTTGGATATGCTCTCTTTGGTAGTACACCCAAATAAGCGAAAAACCTGCTCGCTACCATTCCGCTAATTATAGTGTCTATTTTTCCAAATATATCTCTGTTAAATAATTTTAAGGATAATCATAATAAAACGACATAAAATCTAAATAAAATAATATAACTGTTATAAAAATAAACCTAATAAATAACCTCATGCATTTCTTCCTTCAGGTTGTGACTATTTATGTCATGTATAAAAATATTTGTTTCAGATTGGGAAAGTAACTGTCAATCCTCACCCGGAGAATCCTATCTGCAGGTAAGTAACTCGGCTGAAGAAGCGTCAATTTATAGTTAAATATGTTCACTTTAAGTATTATAATAAACCGGAATTAGATTGTCGATTTTATAAACCCATTTCCTACGCAATATATTAATATAGACTATAATAGCACTCGCTAATAAATATTGCTAAAGCTCGCCTTAATGACCACTCGCAAATAGAAAATCTGTCGCCAAGCCACTAATTGTGTGATGGCCATTGCTCAGTATTAGTTTATCCTGTCTAACATCTTCAAGCTAGAATTGATTGATGAAATAGACTTTTGTTCAAAACCATCACTTGAGAACGAATTCGATTATACATGTCATAAGGCTGGCCTATTCAAATTATAGTAAAAAATAAACCTCTGTAGTACCACACACTCGTGCCATTATTTGCCGTAAGGAATTCCTTGTAAAGAAAAACTTTAGTTTCACTATGGTAAAACGATATACAGTTGTCTGAGTACTGATTGTTCATAATGACTGATTCAATAAAGATATATTCCTACATATATAGGAATATGTCTTTTTAAATCAGTTTCAGACTCAATGTCGCTTGCTTTGCAGTATTGTAAATTAAACTTAAGTAGTTTTGCAATGTTTTTCTATGTGTGAAGAAGGAGATGTAGAAAACTATTCTAAAAAATTTGGTGGTTAATACCTTCGACAAATTTTCAGTTTATTTCAATGTAAGATGTGGTTTAATTACAGACGTGCTATCCCAGGAGAAGAGACGTCGTGGTTGACGAACGCAGGCGGCCATGAGGGTCGTCAGTACGAGGTGATCATCAAAAACGTGGCGGTCAGGACCGCTCAGTTCTGCCAACTGGTCAACCAAGAGGCAAGTGATGTTTTAAATTGACTTCGTAGTAAAGAGAAGGTTGTTATCTCAACACTTATATAATTTTATTTTGTATGACTACACGTAACTTATTAAGTATTTATGTTTAAATTTTTGTTGTACATCGCTAAGTCAGTTCCCTTTTTTTTATAAATAAGACCTTATGCAATCCTTCATCATTGAGACTAAGTCATTATTTAAGTCTATTTAGTCGATATTATTAAACTTCACGCATATTTTAAAACTTTGTTAATGATATAAACGTGTTTGTAAAATATATACTTTCGTGTCGCCGGAGTAAAGACCAACAATTGATTCGGATTCATAAGAAAGAAATCGCGGCCCCTCTCACACTAAATTGTCGATCTATAAAACGGGAACACGCAAATGTATTTTCACTTTAATATACGTTTTAATAATTACTGGCATGTTATATTCTAGACAAGTACAGATGTCAATTTGTACTCTCAATCAGACCATTGCTATACATGTTTTAGACCAGTGAAGCAAAATTGAAAGGCACCGCGAGCGAGAATCCAGCACTGAAATGGACTCAGGCGGTCATCGTGCCCAACATCACGCCTATACTGCACTCGTAAGTTTTCTTCGCTCTTTTAGCTCTGTCTAATTCTGCTTCGCGTATACTCTATCTAGAATGACCAAATTAGTACCTACCCTAGGGGCTTCGCTAACGTGCAGATCAGTTGCTGCACTCAGAGAAGCCAAGTTAATACTAATTAGCACTATACACCGTAGAAGACCGTTAGTTACCGGCCAAAAATTACACCACCCATATCTTCCTGTGAGAGTCATACGAGGCCACGAAGAGACAAATACCAGCAAAATGGCAGCGCCTCCAGAACAACTGCCGTTTTACACTGCGAGCCCAAGATGCCTGCCAAGAATGAAGATTGTGGCATACCTAAAAAAAAAAAAAAAGCAGTACAGACTGAACGATTAAATGCTCGTTAAAAGTTAATGGACGTTACTAAGTGCAACTATTAGTTATACATATACCGTGTTCTGAGAACTATGGATGAAGAATGAAATTAGGGTTTTCCAAGCTGGAAGAAAGTTTTTTTGGTATCTTACAAGTATGTAAGATACCAAAAAAACTTCTTACTGTCTTTCAAAGATTGCCGCCGGAACACACTATTAGGTGCTTGGTGACGGATTTTATGCTTGAGGGTTGTAGCTAGCCAAGCAGGCACTCGCAAAATGCCCTTCCACATGTATTAAAGCTCAAGCCGACAGCGGGGATCGAACCATAGACCTGCGGCACCGCAGTCCATAGGTACAACCGCTAGGCTATCATTGCTTCAAAAAAACATGGGCCTTTACCAACCTCCAGTTCACAATAATAAATATTTTTACGGCTACTATATCCCAGGCTAGCCAGTCACGATTCCTTATATTCGAAATTTTATTGTGTTCTCCGCAATATAAAGTTTAAATCAAGGCAATAAAAATAAATTACATTATTTTTATTCCGGAGAAACAGCTTCTCAATCTGTCATAAAAATCATGATCGAAAATGTTTGTGTAATTCCAGAGTGGACGTGAGTTGCGTGTTAGCTCCGGCTTTGTACTTAAACAGCGCGCTGACTTGCGGACCCGCGATCGAACTGAACCTGCTGTCAGACTGCGCGGTAGAACTGAGCGTCGACCAGCTCGTCATGGCGCAGAAACTGTTCCACAACCTCTTTGACGTCATCAAAGCAAGGTTAATTTATTTTATATATTGTGTTTGTTTACAACAGTTAAAACACCCTTACCTTTGCTCCCACCGTCTCGTCTAACTGCACCTGCTTTTTTACTGTACTATCTGAACTGAGCGTCGATCAGCTGTTGAAGGCGCGAAAACTGTTCCACAACTTCATCTTAAGTTTGTTCCATTTGTTTTGTCTATTGTGCATACATAAATTTGTAGTCACCAATTTGACGCTATTCTTACGGTTTCCAATTGTACAATTGTATCACAATCGTCAAATGCTCTAGGGTTTGTTTACCTTAACTGTTTTCTGAAAACAGATGTCAGAACAATGTCGAATGTCGATACCGATTGAAACTACATGTGACTCTATTTTTTTGTTATAGTTGTTATAATTATGTATACCATGTGATAATCTACCTAGCAGTATAACGTTCTGATTGGTAAGCCTATTACGTTATGACAAAGGCGTATTGCGCCTGAAGGTAACTAATTATCTTATCGAAGTTGGTAACAGGCCATTAATAACTGTCTTTCAAGTACAGCTTTCAGTACACCGTTTAGTGTGACATTTCAGACATGTGGTGACAGATTTTCTTTAATAATGGTAAATTTTAACAGCTACCATTTCTAACGTTATGGTACAAAAATATGAATCAAATACTATTACATTATTTGTTGGTAAGCCCCCTCTACGCGGACTAACGACATCGTGAAAGGCAGGTAACCAATAGTTAAAAGCGGATAATAGTGGTTCTTTGTGACGTTAAATGGGGGAGCCTTTTGTTTAGCAGTGAACGACAATTTCGCCTATTTTTCCTGTTAAGTCGACGTGGCATCATAAACGCCACGTAATCAAGCCTTTTCGGCCTAGAATTTTCGGCGTGTTTATTCTATCCTCAGGACTATTTGAGCGCACGACCGTAATTTCTCCAAAATGTTTTCTTAAAATACTTGTTGTTATTAAACATGGATTACCGCAAAGTTAACGCCTGCATGTAGTCCTTAACATATTGTCTGTTTATTTACAGCAATGACAGTGACATCGCGTTCGATGAGGGAATATGTCCGTACGCGTTCCTTCTCTGTAGTCAAGATGTGGATGATATTGCCTGCACCAGCACCACTACGTTTGCTTACGGTGAATATATACTTCGTAAATACATATGTTTGTTTGGTCATCTCTTTAAAGGCGAATGGAAATAAAATATTAAACCAATTGAGTGTAACTGAAAAATTCTTCGACAGAAATTACTCTTTCCACATAATATTTTATAATAGCTGATATGTTAGTCGTAGGCTATTAGTTCAGTGTGTTGGTGAATGCTGTGGTTATTTATTTTTTCGCAGATGACAAGGACGTTACCTCAAACGTTGCATTCGACAATCTAAAGAGTACAAGTGAGAATATGAAGAGTTTAAGTGAGACTGGTGCTGACTCCGGTGTTGACACGGGCACTACTTCCACTGCGAAACAACACCCATTCAATATGAGGCAGCCCCTTAAGAAATCCGTGTCGGTCGGATTTGTCGACCCTATGTGAGTTATGTCAAATTTATTATTGAACTACCCACTGAATTCATAAATTAAAAACCAGCAGTGTTAACTCATTTAAGTCCTCCAAATAGAATGTCGTAAAAATAGACCTTTGGAAAATAATGCTCCAAATTAATAGTATGTAAGTGTACTACTCGGTCTTGACGTATTAGTAGGATGTTACTTTAAAGAAAGTACACGGCCTCTTCAATAAACTAGTCATATAGATATTTGACAAAATGTATTTTAATTTAATTACTGCATTGTTCATTGCAGATTAGTTACATGTACTACTAAGTAATTTTTGAAGGCTATAAATAGATATTCTATTTATTTATTTACTTAAGAAGATTTCCTTAGCACTGTCATTGTCGACCTAGTCGTACACGGTCATTGAAGATTAGTCCTAGTAATTGAAATGTTCCCCCTGATGGATAAAACTCACACAAACTTTAATGAGCTGCCGGTGCCACTTGAGAGCTTGGAAGGAACTCGTGCAGCTCAAACCATTATAGTACATACTAGATTTATATATCAGTGGAGCTAGCATGATTACCTGCAAAGGTAAAGAAGAGCTTTTATTTTTATCATAAACAACGCGAAGGAACTATGCGGGGTAACATTATTTTTTGTAACTAACATATATAAATTTAAGTTGTAACATTCAAAAGATTTGAACGATGGAATTGGAACTCTCGAACTCTTTTTAACCTACGATTATGAAGAAGACAAATAAGATTTATAAGCTATATATAAGGCGATCTGAGTGGGCTCTTACGTAGTTCTCTTACTGAACGCGCAACACAGTGTGAATTGCGATTACGATGTCTTAGGCGTAGTTATAGTAAATCACGACCTTTAAATTCAATTGGGAGTTGAGCGGTCGCTACTGCATCATTGTGATCGGAGCTGAATTTTTGTAGCATTTGTAATGCTTATTCCAGGTCAGACGCGTCAGAGCACATGGAACTTTTCGTGACGATGGGCATGATCGAAGTGTCTTTGTATGTTGCGGATGACATGTCGCCGGATGTTTCAGAGCTGCGACCTCCGCAGAAGTTTGACTTGACTCCACCTACAGACCAGCCTCCGCTGAAGGTTTGTACTATCAACATTGTTTCACTATATAGATTTGCTTTGCAACACTATCTGATGCAAAGCGATGATAATTACCTAAAAGATCATTAATTCCATATAAATAATCAGTTTATGAGGTCTCAGCAGACGTTTGGAATTCGAATTCCTTTCGTCCCCACTGCCATTTTGCTACTTCCCCTAAGGGAATATAAATTCATAACGATAAAAAAATATTAGGGACGATGGGAAAATTTATTCCCAACAACGGCGCTACTAAACTTTCTTCAATACCAGAAAGTACTGATAAAAATTTAAAGCCAACTAATTTGAAACAATTGCTTATCGATTTATGAACAATAATCTGTACAGATCCATTATCTTATTAATAGTTACAATTACAATAATCATTAATAGCAGTTTTTTATTGAAAAAAAAATTTTTTTAACAAAAAATAGAACCGACTTCAACACCCAAAAGTGTAAAATAACTTGTTGAAGTCGGTACCATGATGGTTCAAAAGTACCTACTATCACAATATTGTGGGCATGGTACCGACTTCGACAAGTTATTTCACACTTTTGGGTGTTGAAGTCGGTTCCATTTTTTATTAAAAATTTTTTTCAGTCTTTTTAGTGTAACTCAAAAACGGCTTGACCGATTTTGATGAAATTTAAAATGGGACCAAACGACAAGCATCAGCTTTCAAACAAAAAAATAATTTTCAAAATCGGTTCACCCAGCCAAGAGATCTGAGGTAACAAACATAAAAAAAATAAAAAATAAAATACAGACGAACTGAGAACCTCCTCCTTTTTTGGAAGTCGGTTAAAAATGAAAATGATCTTAAACGTAAGATAATAAACAGCAAACAAAAACTACAAAGTTAGTTAAGACGACGCTGTGGTAAACCATTAATCTCAAATCGGGTACCGCCCCACATACTATTCACTCCGCGTGTGGAGGAAAGATCACGTAGTAAATCGCACGTAACATAGCTTGTGTTAAAAGTCCGTATGCGCCAAAACAGTAATTATAGTTTAAAATAAAAACTATAGCAAATTTTCAAAAAACAAATTACCACATTGTGTGTTAAGACTCATCTATACAGATATTTAAAAGGCTTAAATCGATCTAAGCTTCCTGCAAAATCCAAATCTCTGATTTTTAAGAATAGTTTTTGATAGCTATTTCTCTGTTATCAAAATGATGTCAATAACATGGTAAACGAAATACGTAAAAGTCTTTTTCGTATGATTAGTAATTGCTGCGTACAATTAAAATCTCAGACGCCATTATTTTCAATTCGTCGTCTTAAGGCCTGACGCATGATATTAACCATGATGCTGAATCATGCCATGAGTTGCCGAAGCATTTTTTATCCCATAATGCTGAAAAGTATCGCATGTACTACTTACGCTATAAAATAATATATAGAAGAATAACACATCGTCATTAAATTGTATTTTATAACCTATAAATAAATATTTTATACAGTTACTGCTGTGGGTTGGTAAATTCATAGATTGTGCTGCAATAATGTGTAAATTAATGATTTAATATTATATATATATATATATATATATATATTATTATATATATAGCTTTCCGGCCGCGACTCCGCCTGCGCTAATTTCCGTTGTCGCGTTTGGATAAAAAGTATCTTATGTCCTTCCCTCGGTGTCAAACTATTTACATACCAAATTTCATCCAAATCGCTCGAGTAGTTTTTAATTTTATTCATTGCATACAAAAATACAAATCTTTCCTCTTTATAATATTAGTATTGAATAGATAGAAAACTGAAATGTTTATTTTTAAGCCCGTAATTTGTAGAAAAATGTTAACGTATTTTCAATTTCGGCGTTTGAAATTAAACAAGATAGTTGGTTTAATTTTGTACTCGCTGAAATTAAGTCAACGATTCCCTTTAATAACAAAACAACAAGTTGTTAATATGACTACACACATAATTAGGTTCCGTACTTTATAAGTATTGTTGCCGCCGAATAGAATATTAATTGTTTCGTATGTTTAGGTGGCGGTACCGGAAGCGCGTCGCGATAGCAACATGTCTAGTGATGACGAGAGTTCGGCGCAGATCGTCGGCAGCACCAAGAGTCTCACCGAAAAGATCAGAATAGAGGACATCGGGAAAGTCAAGCTGGAAATACCGGTATGTTATAATTATATGTATAGCCGAGCGGTCCGAGGTATTGTGTTTATTTGGGGCCAAAGACTATGGGCCCATTTCACTAACGGTACGGCTTTCCCTCAGGCGCCCATTAGAAGTGTATTTCAACTGTTAGCCACTGCGGATCTAGGGATGTTTGATTCAGGTGCTTTGTATCGATTTTCTGGATCATAATACACTGTATAGATCCAAGCGTGGATAATGAAGTGTGTGCCCGCCAGAGTGTGCGGTATTATAGGGGAATAAAGAATTAGGATAGGACTTACTGCTTAGACTCTCGATGTCTCGGTGAACTCCCGAAGGGGTTCGGGGCTTTGTGCACCGCCGGCGCACTTAATAACTTCACTGTTGATATTTGTTTATCACTGCACGATTGTTTTGATTCACTTGACACGGTACACGTTATACTGCACTTGTAGGCTTAATTTTCACTGACTTCAACCGCGTCTGGCCGCACATTTGCCGGGAAAGGAACAGTTGCCGGGGAGATTGTCGGCAAAAGACTGGGGTGTGAGGACGGCGGAGGGGCGCGCGAGCGGGGTAGGAAAATGTCAAGAGAAGGTCATTTGGGAGGGGATACATATAGGGACACATAATTGATAACAGTTTTGGCCGCTACAAAGTGTGCATACATTTGTTGCACCCTTCATTATCCTTGACTGTTTGTTTTATGAATAAATATCTACTCAATAAATTTATGACCATTATTATTATTTCAGAATGTATATCCTGAAGCGAGAAAAGCGGAAGGCAACATACCGCTCGCACACATCTCTCTGCAACAGCCGAATCTTTACTTTTGGCGGAAAAAGAATCAGAAAAATATTCAGGTAATATTACTGTTATAAATAATTTCAAGCAACAACACGTATATAAATAATTGTTTTATTGGTGTCACTTGCGTTAAATATCGAGTGGTTTGATTTCGATCGGTTTTGTGACTTCTAGTCGCTTCATCGTGGAGTACGTGCACTCCGTGTCCGCATGCATTATTGTTGGTACCGGTGCGCCGGTGGCGTTGTGCCCTGTATGTATACCCACTAAAATCCCAGCGGTGAGCCCACTGCGTATATGTTTTTTTGTTGTTTCTTTTTTTATAGGATAAAAGGGTAAACGAGCAGGAGGCTCAACTGATGGTAAGTGATCACCGTCGCCCACAAACATCCGCAACACCAGAGGTCTCGAGGATGCGTTGCCGGTTTAAGGAGGGAATATGCTCTCTTCTTGAAGCTTCCTAAGTCGCATCGGTTCGGAAACACTTCACATGGCGAGTTGAGTCAGTGCGAGATAGAAAATGCCGCGAAAATCGCAAAGTTCAGGACTTCTAGACGTCGACATGAAATTGATGAAACTTCATGCTTTGTTGGGAAGTCCGATGTCGAAATTGAGCTGCAGATAGTAAATCCAACAGTTCTTCGGAACTGGTGCTGTGTATTCCCTTTACGGAGAAGGTTTTGCCATAAGTTCGTTTTTCCGGCGCGCTCTCCTTCTCCGGATTGACCAGCTCCACAGCCTACTTTTCTGATATGACGCCTTCACAAAAGAAGACTGAATTTCCAGCAGTTGCCTTGCCTGATAAATGCCAGCACAAACATTTACCAGGCTCGGCAACGAAAGTTCAATACCGACCTCTCTTGTCAGAGTGCACCTTTAGGATACCCATGTGGCACACTCTAACACGGTGTTACGTGTCCAGAGGGGTGTCGCACTCATGACAAGAGCAGGTTGTCGCCCGGGTCGCAACCCGGTGCTGCCAAGCACCGAAAAAGCCGTGCTCGGTCAGCACCTGCATACGTCGTCGGAACGAAAGGGATCCATGCCGTCTTGTGAGCTAGGGTTTAGATATGGGACAAACCGGCTCCACCGTCACCAGGGAAACTGGAGGCCCTTGGCCCATCTTTGGATCAGTACGGCTTAACAGCTCCCCTGATTAGCACGACCTCTTCTGGGCCGGGATGTTCACTGGACGCTACGAGATGAGACGACAATTAAAAAAAAACAATACAACGTAAGAAGAGTACATTTTCTATATGTTACGAATAAACATTTTTTTATATGAATAGATTCAGGCGTTACTTTGCGGAAATCCATATTTAATAATAGCAAATACTTTTAAAAGTATCCTAAAAAACATTAAATAATATTTAAATAAAACACTTAAAAAAGCATAAAATTATATATCTAGTGACAATTCCGCCTAATTTTCCTGTTATCTACGTGACGTCATAAACATCACGCAGCCTAACCGGATGAATACCCGACTAGTTTCGCTTCTAAACGAAGCATCTTCAGGAGGTCTTGACTTACCGAGCGCACGATCGAGACAGAGTGAGTCTCGATCGTTGCTATTATTTTTTTATATATTTCACGTCTTTGGGGATATATTATGGAATCAATTATTCAATATTTTTTCAAGATTCTAAGAACAATATTACTTACACCCCCGAATACCATAATATTATAGAATGGTTACCAAAACAACCTACAATTGTGATAAAACTGACTAAATTTCGAATTTTCTATAGTCATGACTTTCCACCTTGAGTTAAATGTTTAAATATGCGTTTATTTCCCATGACAAAATGGTTTGTATCAAGGAATTTTAACCTTTCTCGGTTATCGGGCATGAATACAATAATAACTCTATAATAGTTTTTTAAGTTTCCTATTTTGTTTTTGCAGGTGTCTATATTCGACGCTTGGTTTGGGCTAGGAGCGGGTCAAATTCAGAACCTGTGGCATGCCGTGATACTATCCACCGCCAAGGGTGTCGCTGATCCAGTCACCGATATACCGCCCGCTCTCGCAACCATGAAGGTCGTCATGTCATCTGCAGGTTATTATTTATTTATTTATTGCTGCACGGAATGTGTGGAAGTTATGAAATATCACTAATATTGTAATGGGTGCTTTTCATACATAATTGCACAATTTAAAGAAAAATCCCTTAAACAGCATCGCATCGATTACCAGAACCTGGCCTATGATTTGGAAATTAACTACAACAATGTTCATATTTTTTGATCATTTCCTGTTTTCTGTTATAAACCAATAGCAATAAATTGATTATAGTTAAGGTTACCCGAGACGGTCATTTGCTTTTGTCAATGTATACGTGAACGACGCTCAAATTTAAGCGATTCTCAATACTACTTCGTGATTGAGAACGAATGATAAAAAAACTAATACTTTATTTATGATTTCTGAAAAAAAAAAACTTCAACCAATAAAAAAGAAAATCGCGGCTTAGAAGACTTATGTATTAAAATTGACGTTTTTTATGTTGCTCTATTCTAATCATTTCTATTGTGGAATAACAAGGAATATTATCCCTTGTTATTTCACAATAGAAATGATGCTCTTAAACAATTTTGGATTTTTATTTAATAGCGTGTTAGACACGATCTACTACACGACAGACACGCTCTAAAACTGACCCCAGAACTGAACGAAAAGCAAGTATTATTTAGTACATACATACAACGTCTATATTATACGGAACTCGTATGTGTTCGAGCCAGACGTAAACTTGCCTAGTTTTATTTTTATAAGATTGTTTGATCTTGAAACGTTACATTAATGAATTAATAGCATTAGTTCAGCTCAAAGAATTTGAACTGCCATTCAGCGGGGCAATGCAGCTAGCTTACTGGCAACTGATAATATACTCGTTCGGTTACATACTCTAATCATTAGAGTTTAATGCTTATGTTATATTATTGTTTCTATAATCTCATTCGGTAATATTCTAATTATGAAATTAAATACAGACTTTTATTGGCATATTTTATTATCATACTTCTTGAAGAAATAAAAATAATTAAAGTATTATTCTCCTAACAAAACAATGCTTTAAAACAATGTTTTAATTATTAAAGTACAATGTGTCCCGACCAAGGAGGTTTCAATTCAATTTAAGTACACATTATCTATGATGAGCGCGCTGCGCGCGCAACGCGCTGCTTCCGAGCCAATAGACTAATAGCAGACGTTTTCCATTTTGGCGCTACTTCGTACATACGAATTTGAGTAATATTTTGTTGGATAAAACTTCAGTAGCAAAAATGTCAAGCAACATCGACGATACTGATGAAAATTTAACTCCACCATTTTAGAAACAGCTACGAAACTGACGAATAGTCTTTTGCCAGAAAAATCAAGAAAAGCGTATAGCCATGAGATTAAATAAAGTAGTGTATGCAACTGCATATAATTAGGTATTAAAACATGAGTGTAGTTTTTTTTAAAATAAGATTACACGAGTGTTTTATGACAGTTGCATAAACTACTATTATAGCACAGATCTATATTAAAATAAATTCATCGATTCCACTTACTTTGCACGTCATAAGTCTCCCAAAGGTTATATTCCGAACAACACTGCCATCTGCAACTGCAGGCTGCAAGTGCCTTACGCCTGGGGCCGACTGCATGCAGTTGACGGCAGCATCGTTCAGATTAGAACACAAATTCTGATTATTTGACTCTGAGTATATGTTGCGTGTGGCGCGAGTGCGTCGTCGGCTTTGGAGGCACAATAATTCGTGGCTGGCGGTGTCTTTGAGGCACATCAGTGGCGTTCCTTTTCGTTGAATACGGGCGGCTTATATTTATCATCACTTGTGACCATTTGAGACCCTGGACCTTTGCTCTTGTGACGTCAAAGTATGGAATATAAATTCTACACACTTGGTATTCCTTGCGTCCACTTAGAAATAGGTATGTGGTTTATATACAGTTTGTACGTATTTTTCTTATGAAGGTGTATAACAATTAATATAATTACAGTGGCAGTGGCTAGTAGCTCTGCGATCCGCGGCTCCATCCGCCTCGACGTGGAACGGCCCGTCATGTTCGAGGTCTCGGCCGACCGGCTGCGTAGGCTCAACGGGATTTATAAATTGGTAATGTTTTTATTATTAGTAGGTTAAACTTTGCCATATCTTATCTGATGTTGGTAAATAGACTGGAGACCGGTTCTCAAGGACAGCCGCCGGAACACTTCAGTAGGTGCTTCGCGACTTATTTTCTACTTGAGGAAAGTAGCTAGCCAGGCGGCATTCTCAAAATGCCCACCTCGATACAAATTAATCCTGTATCTAGGTCAACTTTTATTGACTATAGATTATGCCGCTTCATTCCTTTACGACTGTTTAACAGAAACGAAATGACTAATTCGAACTCCTCCCATTATAGTACTATTTGTAAAGCATGCCCTGGCCCAAAGGACGAATCGGTCGTGGGTTCGTCCGCTAATCCCGCTTATGGTGCACTTGCTCGAATTGAAATCTCTACTTATAATAGGAGTATAATTCCAGGGGCTACCCTTTACAAACGAATTGTGCTAAAAGCATTACTAATAATAAAAATTCTTAAGTATATATAAATAGTAAAATTTAAGTGTATGCGTTTGTGTTATCTGTACGTTTTAACGGCTGAACGTTTTGTATGAAGATTGGTACTTAAGATGTATGTACGTATTTTTAATACGTTCCATACCTTTTCAGATAAAACAGCGAATGTCAACACAGCCTGATGACGATTCACATGACGAAGTCATCCTGTCATTGCAGCCGAAACAACCGCTACTATATCGGATAAAACACATACTAGGTAAATCAGCACCTGAACCTAAATGTTGTAAATATACTTATTGGTCTTAAGAGGTATATAGAATACTCTTAATGAAGTTACAACACTTGAAGCACCCGTAACACGGGGGATTGGACATTACATGTTTCGAGGTCGAAATGTTAATGGTATAATCTGTGTCCAAAGGTACAAATTGGTGGTGCGTATATGTGCTTTTGGCCAAATGTTGCTGTGATAGGATAAATTAAATATAAAAGGTACAAATCACAAGATATCAAGCTGTCTGAGTGGGTTGATGTGGTCTTTGTCTGGATGGATAATTTCGGAGACATATCTCCTTTTAGTGTAACAGATGTCATCCAAAATGAAGATCTACAATAGATACATCACTTCTATGCTATTACTAGTACAGGACAGCTGTCGAAGTGACACTTGATGCTATAAAACACGATATCAAATGTAACTTTGACAGCTTAGGAATGTTTTAGTGTATTTTCTTGAGTTTTTTTCATTGTTAGCGTAATACAACAAATTGTTATGTAATTAAACTTTAACAAACCAAGTAATAATAATAATAATAACTAGTTCTAGTTCTTGACATGATATTAAATCCATTATCGTTTCACATAAACATGTAATATTTTAAGTATAACAGGAATCAGTGACCCTATTATACACCTTGACATTGGTTAATTGTAATCCGTCTTTGGTTCACTATTCACATTGGTTTAAGAACTGATGAATGCATGTATAGCTCCGTAGAGGCTTAATACTTCCAAAGACCATAGTAATTTTTGAACAACTTAAGGTCTGAGCGCTCATTGGTCACCTATCGCGTCATAGAATACCATTGACCAATCAGCGTAATGTTAGTCTGCAAAATAATCAGGGCTTTAACCAAATGTTTCAGAAACTGGGGGTAACTGATATTGATATTTGTACGCTGAATTTCTTGTTGACAAATGATTACTGTCCCTATGGGCATGCTTTTGGTAGTACTAAGCATCTCTGGAGCTATCAATGTATTCATCAGTTCTTAAGCCAAAGTTAGGTCCTGTAATTGTCAAATTTAGTTTCCGTAAGGTCGGTCGAAAAGTCAGCTGTCATTATTAGGCTTCAACCCGTAACATGTTTTGTTGGCCGATTCAGAATCAGACAATCAGAATTAGTCACTAGCAAAGTTAGGTACATGATCGCCACGCAGAAGTTCTGTTCCTATTGTGGTTGACAAGGAGGCCTCATTTCCGGAGCTCTCTTCGGAGTAAGTATTAAGCTGTTAAAAATAACATCTCAATTTGTTTGTATTTTTTCACATTGGGAAGGATATCTACTCGAAGGTACCAATTTATCCTAAAATAAAGTAATGCAATAATAACGTTGATTAGAACGTTAGCTTCTAGCGCTATTTAAATTATATTTGTTTCTACGATGCACTCTCCGAGCGAAATTCAAAGAACACATCTTACTACACATCCTTAACCATTGACATACAAGTAGTACGATGCGATGCATGTTCCTTTAATGTTTTTGTATAAACATATATTGTTAATATATATTAAATTATTTACTTCTTTGCACATTAAAGACTATAAACTTAAAGTGAATTCGAGTGACGCGACAAAAAATCGGACCAGTTCACTAATCAAACGCGCAAATCAACAAATGCGACATCGTACGGCCGTGCGTGCTGTCAGTAAGGGCAGCTTCTTTTCAAATTTCCAAGTGCTGTTTGAACTTTGTTGCGTTAATGGGTTACCTAATTAGGAAATGATAGAAGTAACAACTAAAGCAGAGAAATCTCCTTACTTTTGTTATAAAATGTCGTTTCGTTAAAAAACTTAATAAACGTTTGTGTTTTATTATACATTGAAAAACTTAATGTAGGAAAGTGTGTTTTATTATTTGGCTGGCAATTAATGAATTTAATTCGTTTGAAAATACAAAAGAACTTAACGGAATGTCTGAAAGCTATTAGGTATATTGTTATTGTTCTATTTACCGAGCATAAATGTTTTTAATATCTTTGGTTGGTCGTATATGTGAAGCCCTTGATACGCAATTTATTAAAATAAAGCTTGACCCAAAATTATTCAAACCAAACACACATTAATTTACTGTACATTGCCATATGGACGCAAAAAAATATTGCATTGCAAAGCTTACTGTTAGGTAGTGCAAGTTCTTTCGCTATGTATTATTATGTACATTTACATTGAGGCATTGTATACAACCTATTTTTAAATCAGCACTAGATGACGCAGATTATTGAAGTATCAACGCACGATTTCTTTTTAGGTTCATAATAAAGAAAATTTAAGAATAAAGTTTTGAAACTAAAAAAATACAATTATTTATTTACAAATATAACACATAACGTAAAAGGAAACTACATCAGGTTTGTTTGTACATGTATTTTTACTTGCACACTCTCCAAATTTTTTCAACTCTAAATTCATTATTAACTTGTGCATGTTTTATCAAGACAGATCATATTTAACGTTATAAGTAAATAACTTGTAAACATTTCCTTGCAATAATGTAAAATAATTAGTACGAGGATGTGTAGAATTCAATCATGGACTGCAATTAATCTACTACTATACACTTTTAAGCGCCACTTTATAAGTAATTTACTACATATTATTTACATAGCACGGTTTTTCAATCATCATATAAAAGATATAAGATTGATAAAATTTATTTTTCTGAATAATTACCAATTGATGATAGAAAAACCACTCGTAAATATTTTATTTCCTTCATTTCATTTCTTATATAGTATTTTAGTCACGCATTTACAATTACCTAGCACCGTTACTTTTTAAATATTACTGAATAAATCATGTAAATATCATTGACTTCGCAGATTTTTAAATATGTCTCTGTAAGGGTATGTTAGAGATGCCTAGTTTAGCAGAAATGCTATCTGTTGTCATGGACTTTCAGAACAGCTACTATAAGTCAACAAACACTATAATAGTACTCGTAAGTAACTAAAGTCTGATTTATATGAAGATTGTATCGATTGCAAGCAAGTTAATCTGCACATGATATGAATACGCGATTCGATTCAATTAAGTGATTTATTTTATGCCGAAAGTCAAATCTATATTCTAATCATATAATATTGCATTAAGCTCATGTTGTCACGTTTTAAAACAAACATTAATCCCATAGAGTTAATTTTGGTGATTTTATGATAGTCCCTTATCTTTGTCTCTTTCATTAAGAGACAGCCGCGATGTGAACGTGACACGTTGATAATGGAATATGTGTATTGGTATGTAGTGCAGCAGAACATGGAGAGCATCACGATAGCGACGACACAGATGGGCGTGTCGGGGTCGCAGGGCGCGTTGGGGTGGGACTCGGCGTCGCTGCAGGTGGCGGCGGGCGGTCGGCCGGGCCGCGTCGCCGCGAGGGCGCTCATCTCTGCCGCCGTGCTCACCGCCGGACCGCCCACTGATGCCAGGCACATCGTACTGCACCCCGTTATGGTGGGGTCAGTATTAAACTTACATTCATACTGCTGCTAATACGTATTTAGCTTTTCAAATCACAACAAATTAAACTTTAACTTCCCATTTTAAGCCTAAATTGTAACTGTCTGCGGCAGAAATCATTACCG
Source organism: Plagodis dolabraria (assembly GCA_963854805.1). Lineage (NCBI taxonomy): Eukaryota > Metazoa > Arthropoda > Insecta > Lepidoptera > Geometridae > Plagodis > Plagodis dolabraria. Next base: position 6,532,725 of record OY978440.1, read on the forward strand.
GTTACTGATTTACAGGGGTCAGAAGCTAGCAAGAGGTTAGAGAGGAGGCAACAATAAAATGTCTTTAACAGTAGCTTCTCCTGAGTCAAGTGCATATACTGTAATCTATTAAAGATCTTGTGTTTGTACTATGTAATGTCCCTGTGGTCGTACTGGTCGTGTTAGATATTGAATACAAGTAATATTATATCCAGGTTGACATTGGAAGCGAACTGGGAAGCATGGCGTCGCGCCGAAGGAGGTTTGGCCGCGCGCCAACCCACCGTGCGAGTGTGTCTCGACCTCGATTACGTTACTCTGGACCTGCGGCCCGCAGACCTCAGCGCGGTCACTCGCATACGAGACGCTCTAGAAAATATCATGACTAAAACAGAGGTGAGTTCGATTTACCTATGAAGTGAATGAACGAATACGAATGGTCACGCAACTGTGATTACGTTGATATTAGGTAAACGAATTTTCTTACATTGTGCTATAAAAGTAGGAACACGGTGAATACCAAATGTAATCCCAATGTAACATACAAAAACACTTAGGCCTGTCAAGAACAACCGTAAGTTCCGTCCTGAAAAGCGAAGCCAAAACGGCATAAGAAGGAACTTATCAAATTTGGTTAGGCAGGGGAGGTGGCTCGAGTACTGAGGGAAGCATTGAGGACATACCAGAGCCAAAACACAAGGAAAATACTCAGTTGCCCGCCGGTATAAGGTACAAAGCCAGGAGGAGTTGTTATATAAAACCGGGGATACTTTTTGAAATTCAATACGATATATTTCCTTAATTGACCATCAAAAGCAGTGAAAAATATCAAATAATCGGTATTTGATTTCTTTTGAATTTTGAGAAAGTAAAAAAGAAACTGCGTGATCAAAGTAATATTGATTTCGGGGTGACTTTGAAACCCCCTTATTTTAATGTAGCATTTAAAACTAACCCCCTGTTAAGGTGAACATAAGCAAAAACAAATACAATTGGTCAAAACAAAAATGTTGAAAAAAAAACTTCATTCATTGTATTTACATATTTCAGCCCGAATTGGAAACGATCGTGAGTTCAGAATCATTGGAAGGCGGCGAGAACAAACCTTACAAGTCGTCGACAGTCGCGTTTGAACGGCGTCAATCTGTCGCTTCCGCAGACATCAACGACGAACACTTCTATAAAGATGATTTGAGGTACGATCATACATACCTAGGTATTAAGAAACCGGCTAAGTGTGACTCGGACTCCAAAACTGGAGGTCCCGTAATAACACACTATGTTAGGTGGATTTTTAACAAATGATTCTTTATTTTTTCACACATCTCCCTACCCTTACTTAAAAACTGGCCACGTGTACCAACCGTATTACACTTGGCTAGTTTTTATTATTAGCAGTTTTTCTTTGTAGCGTATGTTATAGTATTTATAGATGCTGGTTATAATAAATCACTTTCGACCGTGTGTGCACGCATTCGGTCAGATCGACCTGGCGCAAGTTTACCCGTTCAGATATATCTCTCCGTGTGAGATTTTATGAGCCTTTAGTGAAACGGTACATAACTTACTAACAAGTAAGACGTATTCATCTCCTTATTCATAGATGACTTGCTAACGTCCTACAACTGGTATGGTGCAAAATTGAATCAACAAATGAAGTAGGTACCAACTTAGATTAAAACATTACCTAGGTACGAGTATATATTTATAGAATTAACTTTAGCACAAAAATACCCTAATATGCGTATTACACGTGGGATATTGGAGGATCCCACATCGGCAATACCCTTAGGAAGTAGGTTCCGTACGTAAAGTGTACTAGCTTTTGTATTATTAATCTCTGCTATTCGTTATATAAAAGCTTGATGCACATTTTTATGGAATGTAAAAGCTACACACATACAAGTGCTGCTTGCATGGCTGAGCGTTCCAGGTCTAAACGTGGCAAATGTCTTGTGAGATGGATGCAAATCTCTCAGGTAAAGCCAACAATAACTTTGTTAAAAATTTCTGGTGGACTATGTTCAGGAGTGGCGCATTCAAAATCGTGAGCGGAGGTCAACTGCCGATGGCGTATCAAGTGACTCTCCACAACAATTCAGTGTCGTGGCGATATCCACACCCGCGTGCCATCACCAGGCTCGTCGTTTTCCCTCTTCCTGGACAGGTTAGTTATCAGTCGTCTATCTAACATATTATTTAGGTATACAATATACATAGCATATTTATACCACCCCACTCAGAAAGAGTCTCATTGCTCGTTAAAAAACGTGTTATAAAGTTCAAAATTTCTATTAAAATTAAAATTTAAAAGTTATATGGAATTTCATTCCTTCCCTCCGTAGTAGTGAAAGAATGTTGTATGAAAATCCACACCTGCCCTGCTAGAGCTCTTTCGTTTTTTTAGCTGCTAAAAAAATACTATTGTCTAATTTCAAAAAAGGTTTCATATCAAATAATAAGAAAAAAGGTGGGAATTTTTCGTACTCGATTTTCAATGAAAGGAGTTTGGCAACCTTTCTCTGCACTACGGAAAAAAGCGCGGCAATTTATTGTTTTGAGCGTATGGTATTGATTTAACATATAATGCTATTTATTTTTGTATACAATTCTTGTGCCGTCCTCAAAATGGGATTGTCATATATACCCGTGATACGCGGGGTATGTGAAGAATAAATTGTAATCATTCCATAGGATGAAGAGACCGAGTGCGTGCTAGAGCTGTACAACCCAATGATGGATCGGTGGGAAGCGCACACTCGCTTTGCTGTCCCGGTCAGCGAGCCTAGGGAGATCCTACTCTACGTGCCTTCTCCAGGTACGTACATACATAGGTGGCGTCTTTAGGATAAAGGTATGACGTCTCACGCCTTTATCACACACAGGTAAGCACGGAGGACAGATTATTATCATAATTAATGGTAGCTAAATATTAAAAAACGGAAATTTACTGCACATGTTAATCTCTATGATAATCTTACAAAAAGTCCTGAAACTAATAGATATGACAAAATACGAGTACATCCACGGGTACTTATGTGCTCTGATGCTTATTTGAAAAAATCTATATATATAATCTATAGATAGAATATATAGAATATATCTATAGATATAATATCTTGATTTTTTATGAATATTGCGCTTATCTACAAAAAGGTGACAGTATAGCAGGTGCAGGACATCATATTATAATACTCTTATTACGTATTTGTATGCGTTGTGCTCTAAACAAATACTATTTTGTGGAGATGGGCGAGCGCTAGTTATAAATGATTTTGGTCTGAGCATCTCATAATCGCGTGTTTGAATAAAATTCTGAAAAAAAATTTTGTAGTTGTAAATCAGTGTAAGCGTTTGCCCAATAAGGTGATGAAGTAAGGTAAATTTTCGTTATTGCTTTTTAGCATATATTATGTCAATGTGCTTAAATGCCAGGAACTTTTTTTTTATGTAATGGAGTGGCAAACAAGCAGACGGTCCACCTGACGGTAAGCGGTTACCGTCGCCTATGAACATTTGCAACACCAGGGCGTTACCAATGCGTTGCCGACCCACTCTTTTAACACCCTTTTTGAAGGAATCCATACTGTAGCTTTTGAGCACAGCCTTAATTTTCGAGATTTCCATGACTCGATTATATGTGGATGAGCTTTTAAACGGCGACGCGAGGTACGATGGTAGAATAGCGATGCCGGTATAAGATCAAACAGCTCCTGAGAGCATTCCCCGTTATAGAGCCTGTGGAATACACAGAGCGAACCGATGTCTCTACGGAGGCTCGGTGGCTCAAGGTAGTCAGAGAGCTCGGGGTCGTCGACAATTTGGACCGCTCGAAGCTGAACAGCATCTCTTTTTAGTTTTATTATTTTTCATTGGATAAAAGTAAGAGTTGGGTGGTGTGACCTATACCTATCCCAACGATAGGGCAAAGAATACGACTTGAAGCTGCAACAGCAACAACAAACAGCGGCGTGAATGATTGGCGCGGGGGACCCCCCTGGAACCAACCGACGGGATCCACTCCGGTCTCCTACTCCGGCACGTCAGTTGATTCACAGGATTATGCGCCGGTTGGCGGGACAGCCTCCCGGGTAAAGATTAAAAGCAATCCCAGGGTTCGGGTACTACTGACCCCTACTGACCCGCGGGTGGCCAGCGGTCTACCGTTTCACCGGGTCTCCCTGGACCCCGCGCCAACCTTTCAAGACTGTCTAGCACTTAACTGTCTTAACTCACAGTGCGGTCCTAAAAGTTAGGACAAGTACAAGTCACATAGGACTGGTACTCCCGCAATAGTACCGGAACACGTCCAAGCTGGGGCATGGACATTTGGCGTTACACTTTAATGTCCTACCACCACGGTGGTTCTTCGGTGGAGTTGCATGCGATGAGCACGCTTCCACGCTTATCCCCCAAAAATTATTATGAATAGAGTTAACTTATTTTGTGATTATAGAATCAAATGTAAAATTATTTATACATCAATAAATTAACAGCCAACAATATTAGGAGAAAACGGTTAATTTACCGAGAAAACAGACAATTCATAGTCACCAATTTCTTTTAAACTAGTGATGATCAATATTTCGCTTTGCAGATTCTGTGTTTGCTGTAATGTGGCGGTTCAGAGTGTACGAAGGAGAAGAGAGACACCAGCCCTTTGAGTTCAACATTAACAAATTCATGCCTCGTAATGACCCTTTAGTAAGTACATTTTCACTATGTACGACGCTGGTTCCGCGGCTCGTGAGCGATGCGCATGCCCGAAAAGCATTCTTATAATAGAGCTTTTAATTATGACACATTTTGTATAAAAAGGATTTTTTTTTCGAATGTATGTAAATGACACACACCCTCTTCACACATTCATTTTCAAGCAGTCAATCCACGCCATCCCCGGCTATCCTCTATCCCTATATCCGACCGCATGTTATGCCCATAGTGATAGTTTATTACTCTTCAATATAATATCTATACCTGGTATTATTTTCCAGCTTCTTGTACATGATATTTCCGCCACATACTCAAATCATATGTATGAACGGTACAGAATGAAAGCTTCACTGTTGCACGCACAGCTATGTGTGCGTAACTAGTCACTGACAAGACTTGCGGGAGTTGTAGTGGCCACAGACCGGTCAGGCGCAGAACTGGATAAACCAGTTCAGTGCGCGGGCCAAGTTTAAAATTCTGTTCCTTTCTGTATCGATGTGCTCAAACTAGGTATCGCCTCTCCAGATGTTCGAGAGTCCCCCCGAGCAGCCGGTCCCGCGTCCCGCGTGCGGCGTGACGGCCGAGCAACTGTCGGGTGTGGTGCGCGTCGACTCGTGCTTCTCCCCGCGGCTCTCTCCGCGCGTCAAGCTCTGCACAAGGGTCGCGCATCTCGATCTGCATTTGCACAACGCACTGCCCAAACTGCGCAGGTACTATACAACTGTCCAGCTACCGTTCTATGCTGGTCGGCTAAACTGCCCAGGTATATTCTTAAAAGGGAACGAACTACGAAGCCTGTAAGGAATATAAAGAATCTTCACGAGATTTTTACTTTTAATTTTGTATTCGCCTGTTTTGTTCCCCAAAACTGAGCCGATTCTATATTTTATTCCAATAAATATTTAAGAAAGGTTATCCTCCTATTATTTTTTTTATATGATAAAAACTTTCAAATCCGTATGGTGGGTCTGTGATAATGGTAAAAACGGGGCATTTTTACCATTTTCATGATCATATTTTCTTATGTAATATACAATATAATATATCATATTTATTAGTTGCTTAAAAATAAGAAATGGCAGGAACGTGTCTACAGCTAGATATAACTGCATCGGCACTACTACTAATAAGCATCCTTTACAGCTTTGTATAGTAGTGCGCACAAAAGTTTTCCTATGCTCAGTACTATACGACCTTTGGCAAAGTTCTGCAAAGATTTGTATAAGCGCAGTTAGTAAATAAAATTATCTTGTGTGTTGGTTGCAGTGAGTCGCGCACACTGGAGGGATACTACGTGTCGAAGCCGCTGTGGCGGTCACACCGCGCCGTGTTAGTGCGTGCGCGTGACGTCACGCTCCACCTGTTGCTAGGCTCGCCCGCCGGTGCGCTCGCCTTCCTCTCCACCTACCTCTCGTGAGTACCTACTACCTGTCTTATGCCACGCACTATCTCCAAACTAATACCAATAGTAATGTATGTGTAACAACATTGAGTTAATGACAGGCTCTCCTTATCTATATTAGTCGAATGGTCGACGTAGACTTCGGGCATATCCGAGGCTGAATATTCACTAAGGTGGCGGGAATGCTACTAAATATAGTGTTAATATACTAGCAACCTTTATTAACTTTATTTGTTCCCCGCTCTCAGGTTGGATATATCTATCTAACCTAAGGAATATTTTGTGATCCTACATTTTCAAAATTACTGAAATCAAAATCAAGTTTTTTTCAATAAGTTAATAAAAAAAATCATGTTGATGTTGTACGAGTTCTTTCATTGTATTTAAATATTATGAATTAAACCGGCAAAAATTCACTTGGAGATAGAATACGTCGACCCGGGTTTCGATTCCGGTTTAATTTATAATATTAAAATATGTGTGAAACTCACGAGATTTTTTTTTATCGTCGCGAACCTTTGTGTTCATTGCTGCCACTGGAATGGTTAAATAAATATCCCAATGAATAAAAAATTTACGAGAGGAAAAATTAAAGTCTTATGCTGGATTCTTACTCTCGTCATCCACCCCTTAAGCCGAGGTATGCTCTGACTGAATAAGCTAACATGACAAAGAGTCATATCAATAATATACATCCAAATGAATGTTAAAACTTGTAACACAAACTGATATTGTATCTATATTGCACAGAAGCGACATAATAGAGTGCGGGACGGGAACGATGGAGCAGCTGGTGTCGGAGTTCCGCGTGCTTGGCGGCGTGTCGCTGCCGAGCAACGCGCCGAGTCGGTCGCGGGTCGCACTGTCGCGCGTCCATGTCGCGCTGCACGTGACGCGCCTTAGGACGCTGCTGTCGCTCGCTCACGAGTGGCGAGAGTCGCTGCTGCAGGTAGTCAAATAACTGAAAATAACCATGTGTATATATAAGCAGACATCATAGAAAATTTTATATCTTATGTGATAAAAGCAAGACCTAAATTTAAATAGTGAACAGTGGTGAAATCGTATATTCGCGAAATACTATTATTAACCCATGCCAGACGATGGGGCTTTTGTGATAATTTTTTGACAACGGCGAGTTTGGCAGTTCATCTGTGTAATAACGAAAAAAATTCAGCAGATATCTTATGTATTCCGCAACGAAATTTATTAAAACCTAGTTTTGTATCTCACGTAGAATTTATGTCCGATAATCAGATTGAAAGTTAAGATGAACCTTGAAAAATGTGTATGAAAATATTTCGAGAATAATAACTCGGAAGGTGTCTTTTTTAAATTGTCTTACGATACCTTACAATACAAGCTTAGATAATAACTAGTTTTTCGGTCAGTGTGCGGGCCGCAAGCGGCCCGCATTTATCGTTATGCAGTATTAACCTATATCAAAACTCCTAATAATATATTAAAAAAAATGACAAAACTCTAAAAGATATACGAAGTCCCATACAAACTCCCGATACAATAAATAACCAAACTGTAGCAACCAAACCAAATTCACCCTACTGACATAAAAAGTGGTACAGTCAGAAACGTATCAAGATTCTTAGTCACTTCGGCACAGGAACCCCAGACGTAGGTGCTTCGGTTATCGCCGGCAGTTACCATGGAGACCAGTCGGACATGTGGAAAATATTCTCAAGTCGGAGCTCGGCCTTCGGCCTCGAACAGTTCCTCCAAATGTAGTCAAAAATCCTACATAAACTCTAAATACAGTCAAAAAATAAAATGGATTACTCCAAATGCAGTATGAAGAATAAGAGGGGCTCCTAGGACGAATCCAAAATGGCGGAATTCAAGATGACCACCATTCAAAGCACTCCAACCCCACTGAAGCTCGGCCTTACGGCCTCACTTCAGCGTGATCGGAGCACTTTGTATGGCGGCCATCTTGAATTCCGCCATTTTGGATTTTTTTTGCATATCATTCGTACTCTCCATATTCACTATGACATTTGTTCAAAGACCCCCCCACCTATCTCTTACTGTTTTCGAAATACGTCTTCATTCATCACTTGGCAGACGTCATCGAAAAAAAATTTCAAATTTGGAATAAGAACGTCCAGAACAACCTAGATATCGATTTTCAGCCAAATCGGAAAAACTTTTTTTATTTCGCAGATGTCATCGAAATTGGAATAGGGACGTACTCATACTCCTAATACAATCGGTAATGTATGGTAAAATACTCCAAGTACAGTATGAAGAATGAGAGGAGCATGTCAATACGAAGCTCGGCCTTCGGCCTCGCAAGACACTAACAGGGCTCGGCCTTCGGCCTCACGTGCCGTAAGTTCGGCCTTCGGCCTCATTAGAAGCTCGCCCTTCGGGCTCGCTATACACTGATGTAGGTCCGTAGGTCCAAATTCAGTCGAAATTCCCACAAAAACTTCAAATACAGTCGAAAATGTAAGGTAAAATACTCCAAATGCAGTATGAAGAATGAGAGGAGCATCAAAGCATGATAAAAAAATAAATTTTAGGACAAAAACTCCAAATTCAGTCGAAAATCCCACTAAAACTCCAAATACAGTCGAAAATGTAAGGTGAAATACTCCAGATACAGTATGAAGAATGAGAGGAGCATGTAAATTCAGAGCTCGGCCTTCGTCCTCGCAAGACACTAATACGGCTCGGCCTGCGGCCTCGCGGGCCGAAGTTCGGCCTTCGGCCTCACCAGAAGCTCGCCCTTCGGGCTCGCTATAGACTGATGTAGGACCTTAACTCCAAATTCAGTCGAAAATCCCACAAAAACCCCACATACAGTCGAAAATGTAAGGTATAATACTCCAAATGCAGTATGAAGAATGAGAGGAGCATCGAAGCATAATAAAAAAATTACAGAAATCAAGAATTTTCACTGTTCTAGGACAAAAATAGAGTGGCGAGCGCGCATCGCTTGAATACGGACGTGTCTCATCGGAGTGTAGTGCTGTGTGACGCATTTTGAATCTGCGCACCTTAAAATGCCAGATATATTTTGCAGTTGTCGTGTTATCATTAACGAATTGTTGTGTTTCGTACAATGCAAAGTGGATGTTATGGATTAACTTAGTCTTCTTCAAATTTGTCAATCACACTTTAAAGAGGAGGAGATCGACGCAGCGAAGGCTATCCTTCAAGACTCGACTAAAGTGAGACGTGCAACCCGAAAAGGTGAAGGAAAAAGCAGGAAACAACTACAAGATATAATAAATATAATCAAGGATATTGAAGTAAATACTCAACCTGTCTTTGCTTGTAAAAATCTGAATCGTCTCCCCGCTGTGACTTGGGATCACGTAGACGTCTCTATTCTGCTAAAGGACGTAGTTCTCCTCAAACAAGAACTGCACAAAGTAAAAAGCTCATACGTGAAGCAGTGTGAGCTAGACGTTTTACGTAAGGACCTGGAAGAACGAATTGACCACGGTACACGTGACGATAAAAAAGGTAGCAATTGCAACCTTATGTCAAGTGAAACTCAAACCCACTCTGTACCGACCGCAAATTATAATTCTACAGCCGTCGAGACTGGTGTCATACTTACGATAAGCGATACGCTGCAGTCCGCGGAACCGGTCCAGCCGCACCCGCCCGCTAGCAATCCGCAGCCCGCGGCCGCCCTAAGTGCTTTTTTTTTTTTTTTCACCCGGGAAAATCCTTTATGGATACCACCCGCCCCGGGGGGAGCGGAGTGGTTATGTGGGAGTCCTCGCCTGAAGGGCCTTACTACCCCCTCGGGGGGGTAGTAAGTGAGGTTACCCACTAAAAACCCGGGATGAGCAGTCTGCCGCCTAGTAGGGCGAAATGGGGTAGCGTTAGCAGTCACCATCTCGCCCCAGCGGCCGGCCCGTCACCGATGACGGGCCCCGGCCAATGGAGGGATGACCCGGCTCATTGGGGCCATCCCCCAGACGTGTGGGATCGTGCAAGCCAGTGGAGAATCCCCCGACTCTCCACCGGTGATCCGCACAACACTAGGAAAGAGCGAGAAGGCGCCCGAACCGCCTTCTCCTCCCCCCAGTTCGTCTACGCCGGAGCGGGTCCGCGAGGACGTCGTCCTCCCTCGCCCGCTCCGCGGCCTCTTTCTGCGCCATCACCGCTTCGCAGAAAGAGACCACCGCCTGCCACGATCCGTCGCTGTCGAGCATAGCGTTAACCACGCTCGGCAGCGACAGATCTGCGCCAATGACCGCCGTGAGGGTGTGCCGCATGGGACTCCACGCGGCGCACTCCTCCAGCGTGTGGAGCGCCGTGTCCGCGAGGACGTCGTCCTCCCTCGCCCGCTCCGCGGCCTCTTTCTGCGCCATCACCGCTTCGCAGAAAGAGACCACCGCCTGCCACGATCCGTCGCTGTCGAGCATAGCGTTAACCACGCTCGGCAGCGACAGATCTGCGCCAATGACCGCCGTGAGGGTGTGCCGCATGGGACTCCACGCGGCGCACTCCTCCAGCGTGTGGAGCGCCGTGTCTTCTGGCGCTCCACACTCGTGACAGGCGGGGGTCGCCTCCCGTCTCGCGATGTGATGCAGGTACCTTCCGAAACATCCGTGTCCGGAAAGCACCTGCACCAATCGGAAGGTCAGCGACCCGAATCGCCGCCCTACCCACCTCCGGAGGACCGGGCGAATGGCATCCACCGTCCTCTGTCCAGGGACCGGTGGAGCCAGGTCCTCCGTCCACCGCCTCAACAGGGCGACCCGCGCCCGCCGTCGCATGCGCGTGACCTCCTCCCACGCTGGAGGCTCCCCGCGGGATCTCCTCGCCGCCACGAAGTGGTACACTTCGGCGAGGACCTCCGCTTGGAGCTCCCAGGGGGGATCACCGGCCAACACGCATCCCGCCGTCCAGGACACCGTCCGGTACCCGCGTATCGCCCTCGTCGCGATGACCCGCTGCGGACGTCGCAGCAGGGCCTTATTGGCGCGACCGAGGGCATCCACCCAGACAGGTGCCCCGTACAAGGCCATACTCCGGATCACTCCGGAGTACAGGCGACGACATGTGGCGTTCGGGCCGCCCACGTTGGGCAGCAGCCTCCCAAGGGCGGCAGCGGCGCCTATGACTTTTGGGGCCAGTTGAGTGAAGTGGGCCCCAAAAGTCCACCGCCCATCCAGGATGAGACCCAGGTACCTCATCTGGGTCCCAACCCGGACCAGGACCCCGTCCAGGTCTATCCGCGTGCCTGGAGGGGGTCCCCCCCGAGGCCCATGGAACATTAGGGCCTCGGTCTTGGAGAGGGCGACCTCCAGCCCCAGGGCACGTATGCGGCCGACCACGAGTGTCGTGGCCACCGTGGCCCGCCGCACCGTCTCCCTGAGGTCCCTCCCCTTGACTACGACTAGGGTGTCATCCGCGTAGCACGCAACCCGCATACTTGCGGGAAACGTGCCGCGGAGCACCCAGTCGTAGCCAATGTTCCACAGGAGCGGTCCCAACACCGACCCCTGTGGAACCCCGCAGGACACGCGACGTCGCCTCAGACCGTCGCGTCCCTCCACCAGGACCTCGCGGTCCTGGAGGTAGTCAGCCAACAGCCTACGCAGATACAGGGGCACTCCGTGATAGCGGAGCGCCTCCCGTATTGTTCCGTGCGGTAGGCTGTTGAAGGCGTTGGCAATGTCCAGCGAGACAGCCAACGCATTTTCCTCCCCGCTGACCGCGTCCTGCGTCCACCCCTTGATCCAGAGCAGGGCGTCTATCGTCGACCGTCCTGCTCTGAATCCGAACTGGGCCTCTGAAAGCTCAGGCCCAGTTCCCCCCAGATGCCGGATGACACGGGAAGCTACGATTCTCTCCAGCAGCTTCGCCGTGTCATCCAGCAGCACGATTGGCCTGTATGCGGCGGGCGAGTCGGCGTCTCGCCCTTCCTTTCGCAACAGGCACAATCGCCCGTCCTTCCAGAGCTTCGGGAACTGACCCGACGTGAGGCACGCGTCGAACAGTTCCCGAAGCTGACCGCCCATCTCCCTAAGGGCGATCCTGAGGACCCGCCCGGGAATCCCGTCTGGTCCCGGGGCAGTCTTCTTGCCACTCAGGCGAGAGACTGCTACCTCCATCTCCAACTCTGAAATAGGCGGAATGGAGGCCGGGTCCTCCTCCTCCTGAAAGGACGGTGTGGCCATCGGTGGAGGGGTGTAGTGGGGGTCGCTGTCGGGGAATAGCCCCCCCAGCACCCTCTCCAGGAGCTCTGGCTCCAGGGACTCGGCGACAGGGGGCGCTCTGCCTCGGAACTTATTCCGGGCAGACTTATACGGGCGCCCCCATGGGTCCCTGTCGAGGCCCTCCAGCTCCTCATGCCAGCCGAGGGCCTTAGCCCGGCCGATGGCCAGCTTCAGCTCCTGTTTGGCTATCTTCACATCGCCATACAGGAGCTGCTCGGCCGCCAGCTGCTCCGCCGGCAGCTGGTCGTCCGTCCGGCCGTGACGCCGCCTCCTGCAGTGGTAGTAGAGGCGGCGCGTCTCCGAGCATCGTGCTCGGAGATCCTCTATCTCCGAGCACCACCAGTAAACTTGGCGGCGCTCGGGGCGGCGTCGGGACCTCGGCATGGCGGCATCGCAGACGGCCGTCACCGCCTCCCGGAAGTGGCCCGACGCGATAGCCACCTCCGGGTGCACCGGGGTGGCCAGCCACGACTGGACGATAGCCGCCTCTTCAGCCAACTCGGCATCGAGGCGACCAATCGCCCAGCGCGCGAAGGACTCCCTCTCCACGCGCCGAGTCCCTCCTTGGTGGGAGGTGGCAATCTCGAACCGGATGTAGTTGTGGTCCGAGAGAGTCGCCACCTCCGCCTCCACTCTCCAGGCCTGGACACGTGCTGCGACCACCGGGGTGGCGAATGAAAGGTCCACCACGGACCCCCCGTTGTGTCGCACGCACGTGTGGACCGACCCTCTGTTTAGGAGGGTCAGCCCTGTGGCAACCGCCCACTCCCTGACAGTCTCCCCGCGAGTGTCAGTGGACGGGTTGCCCCAGGCCTGGGCCTTGGCGTTAAGGTCCCCCATGAGGAGGTCCTCACGTGGTGCCTGCCTTCTCAACGCCGCGGCCAGGAGGTCTAAATAAGCCTCCAGCTCCGCGACGGTTCTATTGGGGGAGAAATATACGCCCACTACCGCATACCTCTCCCACTTGGCCACCACGTACCCCAAGCCCCTCTCTAACAACGAGAGGGGGGAGCCGCCACCGGCACGTCCTATAATGGCCACGGAGCCGTCCAGATCCCCAGCCCAGTAGGGATGGGACTGGGGAATGTAGTACGGCTCCGCGGCGACCGCCAAATCGATCCGCCACTGCGCCAGGGACTGCATTAGCAAATCCTGAGCCCTGACGCAGTGGTTCAAATTCGTCTGTAGGAGGTTGTGCTGCCCGACTTGATCCATCAATCGGACGTCACAACCTCCATGCTCGCCGCACGGCGAACAACCTCAGGGGCGGCTCTGGCAGCCGGTCGGGGGATGGCCTGGGTCCTGGCGGCCTGTCCCTTCGTCTTTGGGGGGGCACAGTTTTGTCCCCCCATCCTGTGCTCGGCGGGTCGCCCCGTCTCTGCGCATATAGCGCAGTGTGGAGCCCTTCTTTGGCAGCTCGCTGCCCTGTGGCCTGCGCCTCCACAGCGGAAGCACAGGTCCCCCCTGTCTGCCGACGAGGGACACTGGGGGCGCGTATGGCCGAGTCCCATGCACTTAAAGCAGCGCATGGGACGCGCCGCCAGTGCCACCACTCGCACCGAGCTCCACCCCACCAAAAGCCTGCCCTGTGCCAGCAACACTTTGGCTGCTGGAATTGGGCAGGTAACAAGAGAGGAGCCGCTCCCGCCGTAGCATCTTATCTCTCCGGCTTTGACGTGAAGAACGTCGCAGCCGCCCACCTTGGCGACCGCCGCCGCCACTTTCTCCTTTGTGGCGGCGTCGTCCAGGCCCGTCACGTGCAATTGCACGGACTTTACGGGCCTCGAGACGTTGGCCACCTCGGACAGGACACCGCGGAGCTTCTCCGCGAGCCTGTCCGCTTTGTCGCTGCTTTGAGAGCCAGGAATTTCTAGCATTCTGGCTCCCGTGGCCGTCTGGCGGAAGTGGATGCGGTCGATCCCCAACCCTTGGAGATCGACCTTCTCCTGCGCCGCCTCCACGATGGCTTTGTACGTCACCCCGTTTTCCGCGGCTTCGGGCTGCAGCGTCAGCACAACAGCCGCGGATTTGGGGGCTTTCATCGTCTTCTTCTTCTTGGACCCGGCGGCAGCGGAAGCCTTTTTCGTTTTAGGCTTCTCGGCGGAGGGGGGGGCACGAGCTGCTGGGACAGGAGCGGGAGCGGGCGTGGCTGAGGAGGACGACTTGCCCTTCCCTTTGCCTTTCCCCTTTTTTACTACCGCGACCCAGGTGTCCGCCTGGGCCACAGCAGTTGGCACAGTAGTTTTTGGGGCAATGGGAGCCGCAGTCGAGGGCGTGGGCGTGGCAGCAGCCTGCGAGGCCTGGCCAACCCGTTTACGAGGGGTTGGTTTCGGGGGTGGGGGTGCAACCGTTGCTGCATCGCGTCGCGTCCGCTCTGAGAGGCGGGCGAAGAACCGGCGCTGGCAGGAGGCGATCCTCGATACCAGCGAGTCGGGCATTGAGCATTTGCCCGAACGTGGTAGTCAAGGAGCGCGTCATCTCCTCCACTAACTCTGCCCCCAGTACAACGGCAGGGGGGGCCGGCGTCTCGGCGGCAGCGGCTGCTGCTGCTACTGAAGCAGCAGACGTGGCGGCAGCCGCCTGGGTCTTGGCCTCGGTGAATCCGCGACGCAGCGCCTTCACCTCTGCCTTGCAGGCCTCCAACTCGAGGCGCACGCGACTGTTTTCGGCTCTCAGCCGCCGCGTCTCCTCCGCCTCACTCCTGCTGGCCAGTGCGTCGACAACCTCCCTCAGGGTCGACGCAGACCTTTTCAGGCGAGCAACAAATTCGCCTTTTAGGTTGCCAGATTTCTTGGCAACCTCTAGTATGCAGGCGAGCATCCCTCCTGCTTGTGCCCGTAGCTCTTGGGCATTAAGCCCGCTGAGGTCACCGAACCCGGCAAGGACATCGGAATCACTTCCGGTGTCGAGAAGACTTCCAGCAGCCACAGCGGCCGGCCCCTTCTTCAATTTCCTGCTCTGCAGGACCTCCGCCAGCTCTTCCACTAGTGGAATGGGCTTGGGCTTCACAAATTCTTCACGCGTGGGGCCTGTTTTGTTGCCCTTCGCCCTTCCTCTCCGCGCCGTACTGACTTTAACGGCCGACGTCTCCTCGGTCTCAGTGTCCGACTCTAGGTAGCCGGGCACGTAAAACGAGGAGTAAGGCCGCTTCCTCCGGCAGTCACCCACGTCACAAGATTCCTCAATTACGGACTCTACGTCCGACCTCACTTCGTCCCCCATGGAGACCTCCGATGGATCTCTGGAAGAAACCCTTGTAGTTTGGCCCTGAGAAGGGGCGATTTTCCGGCTCTCAGAAGCGCCGCTTGAGCGGTCTTCAGGCGAAACAATTGGTTGGCCCTGAGAAGGGCCTTTTGCGAACTTCCCTTTGACGTCACGATTTACCTTCGACATTGTACACAGAAAAAATTATAGATATAATAATAATTTGTGACCATAAGCAAAATTTTGGGGAAGTGGACAGGCTTCAATCTTTCTACTCAAGCCTCCGGAAGTTTAGAGTTCAGAAGACTGACAATACCTTGGAGGTATTTTCCCGAAGTCTAAGGATACACTCATCATCGGGGTTTTGGAACTAGTCCAGCCAGTTTGTCCCCGCCTCCAATAACGTGAGTCATCGGAACAGGGGTCACTACCAAATAAAAGACAGCGGTTATTTTCGATTATGTAACAATACGTTTGACAGTAGTAGGCGCTGGTGTTTGCCAGTTAGAGGGGTCCCTATTTTAACACACACACCGCCAAACTGTTTTTCATCTACTCATAAACATGACAAATTATCTGTAGCCTTGCCTTATAACTACAATTTATACACCGTAAGTCTATTCTGTCATCTGTCTTAAAGAGGTGCCAAGCGCCTTAGCACGTATAATACAGATGACAGACAGTTAAATACGGCCCCGGTCTGTACCGAGCATTTACAATTTTGTTACTAATAAGGGGTTAAATAGCCCTGTGAACTACATAATATACATACATAATACAAATATATACAGAAACAATATATACATATACATACACATATAGATAACAATACACGCGGCGCCTGACGGTGTTCTGTTGCGTTTATTTCGGAAGGAAATAAACCAATAACAGGCAGCACCACGAGAAGGTAACCGTCAGACTTGCCTTAGGGATCATCACGACTTGCGCTCTCCCCTAAGACCGTTGCCTCCTTACCCATCCGGGATAAGTAAGGAAGGCCTGAGTATATCCAAAACAAGCAGCGCAAGGCATGCAAGCTAGGCAAAGCAACTATTAATGAATAAACCCAGACCCGCCCGCCCTAAGTGCTACAACAAGCAGCCGCAAGCCTGGTCAAGTCATTCGTTCTACCTCCAAACAACAGTCAGCTGATTATAAGGCCGCAACTACGACATTTAATAAACGCGCTAAAACGACGAATTCGAAAGGCGCGGAATCCCGTGATCGCGTTCAAAAGAACAAGTTCGAGCACCAGGACAGCGAGCAAAACGACGGATTTACTACTGTGTCGTATAGAAAGAAATTCAATAGAAATAGACAGGGACAGGCGCTCGTGCAGGAATCTTCTGCTATTAAGGCGGCGCCGAAACTTGTTTGTTTATACGTATCTCGAGTCGATAAGTCTGTAAACGAGGATAGTTTAACTGAATACATAAAAAGTAAAGGTGAGAATCCCGTAACAGTAGAACGAATTATACCATTTAAAGAAACAAGTTTTGCGTCTTTTAAGGTTACCGTGCTGTTTGATAGAAAGCAGACATTTTTGAATCCTGACTTTTGGCCTATAGGCATTGTTTACAGATTGTTTTGGCAGAAAAAACTTTTTTCTGTTGAGTAATACTAGTAATAAGTAACGGTATTTGTCGGCATAATGAAGTTTGTTAGTTTCAACTGTAAATCGGTTAAGAGAAGTGTTGATTTTATTAGATTGTTATGTGATGATTATGACGTAATATTTCTGCAAGAACATTGGCTCCTCCCCCGCGATCTGCCTTTCTTGTCAACTATACATGACAATTTTACTGCGCATGGTGTATCGGCAGTAAATGAAATTAAAATTTTAATAGGGAGGCCGTTCGGGGGTGTGGCCATCCTTTACAGAACTGCAGCCTTTAATAATGTTACTATTATTGACTGTTCTGACCCTAGGTTATGTGCAATAAAGACAGAAATTGCTGGTAATTGTCATATGTACTTTTCAGTATATATGCCACAAAATGATATAAACAATTTGGCAGATTTTACAAATTATTTATCTACTATTAATAGTTTAATTGACGAACACAATGTAAGCTTTGCTGTAGCGTTTGGCGACTATAATGCAAATATTGACACCTTATTTGGTAACGAATTAATGAAATTTTGCAATGACAATGATTTAATATATGCTGATTATGAATTTTTAAGGACTAATGATAATAATTTTACTTATGTGAGTGACGTGTCTGGCTCAAAGAGTTGGCTTGATCACTGCATTGTGACCCGGCTCGCTTGGTCCAGTATATCTAACGTATATGTTATCGAAGATGTGTTATGGTCAGATCACAGGCCGCTGGCAATCGAGTGCGATTTTGGTAATATATCCGTAAGTAGGGTCGAAAAGTGTAGCGTATCCAACAAAATTGACCGATTCGCATGGGGTAAAAGGAATGGCAAGGAGATCGAATTTTATAAGTTTCTTTGCAGTAAACACATATGTTCGCTCGACTGGCAGGCGCTGCGACACTTGAGCACGTGTGAAGCTTGTACAGATGAGTCACACGCGGAGCTGATAAACGCCCTTTATAGTCAATTTATAGTCTCTCTACAGGAGGCAGCTGCTGCAAAAAGAAACAGAAAGGTGTGGCGTCCTAAACCAGTGCCGGGATGGAATCAACACGTAAAAGCTGCACATGATGAGGCTAGGGTGAAATACTTTGCTTGGATTGAGGCTGGAGCTCCTTCTACTGGCCTTCTATTCGATGCGATGAAGCTAAGTAGATCCGTTTTCAAAAGTCGCCTGAAGTGGTGTCAGAAAAATTCTGACCAAATTTTGCTGGATAACATCAGTAACGCATGCTCTAATAAAAATTTCCATAAGTTCTGGAAGGAGTCCTCAAAACTGAGTAAAACCAAACCTAGGGCCCCTGCCTCGGTTGATGGCGTATGCGATAGTAAGGCTATAGCTGAAAACTTTAAACACAGGTTTCTGACGGCAGTTTCGGGTCCTGTGAATCAAAATGACTTCATTAATAAAAACCTGGGCGAGTCATTATCTGAGTCTTTTACGCACATTGATGAGAAGCTTGTTTTTGATACCATCATGAGGTTGCCAATGGGAAAAGCGGTTGGTCATGATCGGATAGCTGTTGAACATCTGCGTTTCGGTGGTCCATGGGTAATTGCTTTTTTATCGGAATTTTTTAACGCTTGTTTCAGGCATTCATATCTACCTCCTGACCTTCTTAAGTCAGTGGTATTGCCAATTATAAAAAGTAAGACGACAAGTGCTTCGTTAGGCTCCAACTACCGACCAATCTCGATTTCCACGGCATGTTCAAAGGTCATCGACTCTATTTTACTAAGCTTCCTTTCCAAACACATAGTAATAGATAGTGCACAGTTTGGTTTTCAAAAGCATAGTTCGACGGATATGGCTATATTTAGCTTGAAACAGATAGTCGACTATTACACCTCCAGACAGACCAACGTCTATGCTTGTTTCCTGGACTTGAGTCGTGCATTTGATAGAGTTAACTATCAGATCCTGTGGGAGAAACTTAAAAGCGCTAGCGTACCTATCGACATCATTATGCTTCTCCAATCGTGGTACAAAAGTCAAAAGAATGTGGTTCGCTGGCGCGATGCGTTCTCCGACGAGTTCGTGTTACCGAGTGGAGTGAGACAGGGAGGACTCACATCGCCTTTACTTTTTAATTTGTACATCAATGCTCTGATCGAGGAACTCAACGGTGCCGGTGTTGGCTGTTCGATCGGAATGAAATGTATGAATAACCTGAGTTACGCCGACGATATGGTTCTGTTGAGCCCCTCCATCAGTGCAATGAGAGTGCTACTAAGTAAGTGCGAAAAATACGCTGCAGCCCACGACTTACAGTACAACACCGAAAAGTCAGTAGCAATGATGTTCCGAGCTACAAAAAGGGATGTGGCTGGTCTTCCTTTGTCCTTAAATGGAAAACCTCTAAAATACGTTTCTTCGTTTAGGTACCTAGGACATGTTATTGCCAGTGATCTCGTTGACGACCATGACCTTGATAGAGAAAGACGGTCTCTTGCGGTTAGAGCCAATATGCTAGGTAGAAAGTTCAATAGTTGTTCGCGTGATGCGAAAATATTGCTCTTTAAAACGTATTGTACTGCACTGTACACTCCACAATTATGGTGTAAATACAAGGTGGAAACTTACCGTACGCTTAAAGTGCAGTATAATGACTCTTTCCGCATAATGTTTCGCCTTCCGCGATGGTGCAGTGCTTCCACTATGTTCGCGGAGGCCCGCGTGCCGGTTCTCGATGCGGTGATAAGACACCGAATTGCCAGATTTAGAGTATCACTGTCTAAGTCTGTAAATACGACAGTTAAAACTATTTATGACAATTGTTTTAATTTTAAAAAATATTGGGCTAAATTATTATAAGCTTTACTCTAATTCTTATTTCATTCTATTTAATTTAATTTTGTAATTGTCTTCAAATGGATCTTTGTTATCTGCAATAAAATGATTATTATTATTATTATTATTATTAAAAACTCCAAATTCATTCGAAAATCCCACAAAAACTCCTAATAAGGTTGAATATATGAGCACTTTGTATGACAGCCATCTTGAAATCCGCCATTTTGGATTTTTGACAGGTGTCATTCTACTGCTCTCCCTATTCCCTACGACATTTGGTCGAGCACCCCCATCTATCTCTTACCGTTTTCGCCCTTAACTCCAAATTCAGTCGAAAATCCCACAAAAACCCCACATACAGTCGAAAATGTAAGGTATAATACTTCAAATGCAGTATGAAGAATGAGAGAAGCATCGAAGCATAATAAAAAAATTACAGAAATCAAGAATTTCACTGTTATAGGACAAAAACTCCAAATTCATTCGAAAATCCCACAAAAACTCCTAATAAGGTTGAATATATGAGCACTTTGTATGGCAGCCATCTTGAAATCCGCCATTTTGGATTTTTGACAGGTGTCATTCTACTGCTCTCCCTATTCCCTACGACATTTGGTCGAGCACCCCCATCTATCTCTTACCGTTTTCGAGATATGCCATCCGTCTTTACTTGGCAGGCGTCATTTTTATGATTTTCGATTTTTCCCATACTCACCTAAACCCCCCCTACACTTTTCCCATACATCACTTTCTTCCTACTCGACTCCTTCTGGGAGAACAATTATGTCAGTCAGTCAGTCAGTGAATCAGTCAGTGAGTCAGTCAGTCAGTGTGTGGTAATCGAGCTTTATATAAAGAGAAAGAAAGAAGAAGAAGAAGAGATCAATTGATACCATGAGTTACTTACCGTTAAGTGAGATAGTGTTCAAAGGCTATCAGCTATAAATAAAATTATAGGTATAGTTACCCTAAGATCGCCTTCCTGACTCCAAACCTCAGAAGGAATGCTCTTGTTGGTAATACTGTATTTGTTTACTATACAAACTCGCTACTTTTCGGCTAATCGGATGAAATGCCTACTCACATTGATGTTATGCGTTTTACAATTTCCTCAGATACTTCTTTTTACAAGGTCATAGGTTTCTTTAGAAAGAATACATCTTGATAGGTACAACCGGAGTGTCAGGTATTCTTCCTTGAAGTAGAAGTAGTGCAAAATCCACTGTGTTTAGGCGTCGAAGGAACTGTAATAATGAAATTACTGCAATATCAGGTAGGAAGGGAACGGCGATACCATCAGGCAGGCGACTTATCCAACTTGTCAACTATGATCATAAAAACAAATATTGTAATGAATTAATATGTAGAGTAACTGTTGGTGAAATATTATTATAATTTGTTCACAGTATATGGAAAAGTCGTCACACGAGGAAGTTGGAACTCCAGTCAAGAACGAGCGCGAGGCGGCTGACGTGACAGCGGACGCGCTCGAAGGACGCATATCGCTCTGGTTGCACAACTCGTGCGCAGCCGCCTTGCGCGTCGGACAGGAGGGCACTGACGAAGTGATGCCTTTAGGGCCTGGCGCTAGTCTGGCCTACAGGTAACAGAACCACTCCTCTATAGCATACACAATAAACATTATAATTGTAAAAATTACTATCTACGCATGTTTCCTGTAAGAACTCAGGGGTCTCCTTCTACGATCCCATACTTTCCATCTGCAATAGTTGGACTAAATTGCTTCGCACACAAAGTGTATTATACAATCATCTTTGTTATCCCACTTTTGACTTTCATTGATACACACATGTCTTTCATTAAAGCTACATGGACATATTGTTAATGCATAGCCTTTGAATTTTCGCCCAAAAGCTTTAAAATCACAGCGAGATTTTCTTTTAATGACCTATAATGATCATCTGCTCCCTCCAACTCCCTCTCGACTTTACAGAATTCAGAACCATACCATATAGTCATATGAATTCTGTAAAGTGGGGAAGCTTGGTTATGTTAGTATGCATATTTGCCGTAGCATTCTCTTTTATACCTTAACAATTGAGTTAACACAAATGTAATTATGCGCCTGAATTAAGGTTTTACAAATATATTCATTGATTTTGATTGCGAAATTAAGTAAAGCAATAAAGTGATACTTGTACAGATGGCGATGTCCGACGGCTCCAAAGAAGTTACGGTTTACTCTTGTGGGCCCCTCTCCTGAATGGCATTGGTCGAACAGTAAGTATACAACTATTTAGAGATCTTTCAGTCTGAAAATGCAACCACCCTTCCACTAAAAATGATTATTTAAACGTGTGTGCGTGCAACGATTTTACTGTGACGTCGGACAAGTTCGCGGAAATCGCACACACACCACGATGACTGAAAAAAGAATGATATTGGGGAGTTTGCGTGTGTTGCGTCTATACACTATTTTGTATGTAGAGGTAAAGACATTGGAGGGGCGTACATTTTCAGACTGAATTATCCCTAATAGCCTCTGCGGTAATACCTTATGCATGCCAGGCACGCTGCTAAATGCTAGTGGATTAGAGAATAGTACAAGTCATTGTAGGCCTGCAGGTAGAATTAAACGCAAATTTAATGGTACAGAGGTTTCGAAGACCTAAGAAACATAGAGCCAACGAATTCCTAAATTGAATGGTGATAGGACCTTTAGCGAATACCCTCCAGGCTAGCTTTTACACCTTCAAATAGAAAATCTGTAGCCAGGCACCTAACTAGGTGTTCCGGAGGCTATCCTTGACAGCCAGTAATTTGAGGTGAGCATGAAGAACATTTTCGACCACGTCATCACTTACCGTCTTGAGTGAGATAGTGGTCAAACGCTAACCTGTCAGCTATAAAAAAAAATCAACGCATTTCATTAACAGCAGTTATTTCCACTGATCAAATGCCTCCCTCGTAACAAAGGCTCCCCACATAACTAGGTGTTTAGATCATATTATAAGATTCAACTGATTCCTCTAAGTTTTTTTAATTGTGATATTATAAAGAGAAATATATATGATTAAATTTGATATATAGTATAGTTTTAATCATAAAAAGTATATGTATTGTAGCAACTATGTGTATAGTGCAAAACTTTTCTCACACGTCGAAATGAGCAGTGATATCAATTTGCAGTCTACAAACTGAAAGTAATGAATGATATATTTATTATTTATTTTAATATACTGTATTATTTATAAAGACGATTCGTTGTTGAATTAAACAAAACTGAATATGTTATGGTACCGAATTTAACAACATATAATATATTCCCTAATCCCAGGCAAGCATCGAGTCCCAAGCTAAGCCAAGGCCTCTGTACTGGGAAGAAGAAGAAGAAGAATTCCTTTGTCATAATTTTATCGAAAGTATCAATCTATTGATGTGGTCTATGGTCAAATGTTAATTGTTTCACAGGCGTAACGTTTACGGGTGAGCAGAGCCGAATTCGCGTGCAAGACGCGGAATCCCCGGGCAGCAATGGTTCGCCTGCCAGCGAGGTGTATCTGTACACGCGCGCTGAGGAGTTCGGTGCAAGGCGCACCCTGCACTTGGCGGGCCGGCTGTGTCTGGCGAACATGCTGCGTACCACACTTCTTTACAAGGTATTATAGGCGCTAGTACTCAACATAGCGTTACGGATGGATAGACGGACAGCATATGCGTTTTTAGGGTTCCGTACCCAATGGGTAAAAACGGGACCCTATTACTGAGACTTCGCTGTCCGTCCGTCCGTCTGTCACTAGGGTGTATCTCAAGAACGGTGATAGCTAGACAGTTGACATTTTCACAGATGATGTATTTATGTTGCCGCTATAACAACAAAAACAATATCTAGGCCAAGTGCGAGTCGGACTCGCGCACGTTAAAACAAAAAAGATTAAAATATGAGGGCTAATGTTGTATAGCTAATGATACGGAACCCTTCGTGCGCAAGTCCGACTCGCACTTGGCCGATTTTATTTATTTATAGCTAATAGGCTAGCCTTTAACCACTATCTCACCTAATGGTAAGTGATGATGTGGTTAAAGATGTCGTTCAGGCTAACTTAGAATTATTGGCTCTCAAGGACAGCTGCCGTAACACACCGATAGGTGCTTGGCAAGATTTTCTATTTCAGGGTGGTAGCTAGCCAGACGTACCATCACCATGCAAATGTTTAGTAACAGGCCTTTTCTGCCTCGCAACTTATAAAATACCACAACATTGGTCAAGCATTGCAAATGAGTCATAAATGGCCGCAGGTTAAATTATGTACATATATTTAACGTGCTTGTTTACGCCTTTTATTGTGGAACTTTTTCTGTTTGTCATTTGTTATTTTATTCCGTTTCTCACATTTTATAGGTGCGGTCGCGTTGCGGCGAGATGGGACAATGGCGGACTGTGTGCTCTGGAGAACTGACCGCCGAGAGCGTCGGCCGCACCGTCATCTGCAGCAGTGAAGAAATGGTGCTCAAGTATGTCGACTCTGCCTTTCTATTTTACTTAGACCTGTCGAAATTACGCATCTCAATCGCAGTGTCTTCGTCGCTTATTCGTCGTTTCGATTTAAAAGTTGCGTGTCCATTTGGCACAAATATTTGATTGATTTGGGTTTCTGTTCTGCGTATTACCTTGATTGCCATTTTGTAGCCGACAGTTGACCTTTAAATGTGGTTGGTTTTGAGGTTCCTATTATAAATGCCATGATCAGGTCTATAGAAAAGCTACTCTAATTGTTTTTAAAATTAGCATGATCGGAATCTATATTTTTTTTAAAATTTACACTCCACAAACTTTATTTTAAATTATGAAATTTTTTATTTAAATAAAAACAAGAATTAGGAAACATGCAACATTTTAAGGGGGAACAGTTTTAAAAGAAAAGTTATTTTCTACATTTTTATTTTAGAAGTTTACCCTGCAGTCATACCTGCTGTTACCATTTTATCCAATATAGTACTACAGTTCGTTCCCACCACAGCTGTGTGAGGACGCGGAGCGGTTAGCTAGGATAATAGCCTCCAGTAGAATAAAGTATTTAATGTATTTGATAATGAATATTCCTATTGGTTGATTTTTACTGCTTTACCCCTTAGCTTCCTCGCTAGGTCTGGTGGGAAGGCGTCCACTGATGGTGTTTGCTCCTGCATCACTCACATGCTAATAAAGTACATTATCTGTTTAATGTAGAGTAAAATTCAGCGAGAAGGAAACGGGATGGTCTGGCGACATACCACTTAAAGAGTGCCCGAAGGAAAACGTCCCGTGGTTGGTCAAAGGTATGATCTTTCACATTTATCTATTTAAAGATACACATACGATAAAAACATCATAATATATATGAATTTCCCGCTAGAAGTTCGGCAACCTGACATTACAGATTTCCACTATCAATAGGTTCTATCTCGATAGTTATACTTATTATATGGATAGTGGCCCATGTCCCCAGTGCCCGACCACCTGCACACAAGATTACCTCACGTATGCATCTCACAGGGCCGTGCAGGTGGCCTCCCATTGGACAAAAACCATCCAAGGTTCAATTATTTATTATTATTTACATTATTATGATTAGCCATTGATACGAGATGAATGAATGAATGAATATATATGGATAGTGATCAATGACGATCGTTTGATAATCGAATATTATTTGGTCGATACCAATTAGTCGATAGATTGCAATCATGATGAAGCTTAGTGGCGTTGAGATTAAATTGATTAAAAAACCTAACTGATGCTGCAAATTTTAGCAAGGATTAAACAGTATATACTGGGGTTTGATCTCCCGGCCGGACGAATATTAAGTTTTTATTACAAAGAACTTTTAACAGCAGTTTGTAATAAAGAGCTTTTTTCCGGCAGATGGCTGGAGGCTCAGCCCCTATTACATGGGATTAAAACATATTTGGCGAAACCTGGGTGCTTAGACACCTCTGTCTACCCCTTTAGGGAATACAGGCGTGAGGATATGTGTTTCCTTTGGAGCTTTCCATTCCGCTGGAAGGGTTTTGGCGAATAATACAGAGTTACTGGTACTGGTCACGGTTCCGTGGCAGAGTTAAGTCATGTTATCCATGGTCAAACAACCCAGCATCTTCTTGTATGTTTATGTGAGTCAGCGTAGATTATACTTTTCTTAAAATAAAGGTTATTTATGAATATAAGATAAAGATAGCCATTCTTTTAATTTAATAATCTATTTGCTTATAATACGTCAGCAATTAGTTTTACCTGGCCAATGACAATTATTGATGTGATCATGGTCATCATCATCACATCAACCATACCTTCCACCGATGAACAAGCTCTCCCTCATTGGGAGGATTTGACCACGCTTGGAAGGCGTCTTGGGGATCGCAGTAGAAGTCGTCAGTTCTTTAGAAGACGTTGCTGCCCTCCTTCCAGTATTTCTCTCTCACTCCCTCAGAACTACGGGGAGTAATGGGTAACATTCTAGCCCGGCACCTCACGGTGTATCAATATAACGATTATTGTAGCAACGACTTTAACGCGTTGCTATAATGATAAAACATGTTGTTTCTCCAGTGCCGAACGAAGGCGAGCTGCCCTACATGTCGGTTTGGTGTCGCGTGGTGCGCGCTCGTAGCGACGGACGCATCCTTGCGACGATATGGCCGCTCTACGTGCTCTATTCTCAATTGCCATTGGACACTGATGTAAGCTCCATTGTTTCTTCCTTGCTCATAAATAGATATCTTCTAGGCAAGCATGTTCCACGAACTACCGCGTCGTCGTTCTCGTTTAGTTGAGACTGATTAAATAATTATTTTATTTGAAATCATGCTGATGCTACTGGTTCCTATGTTTTAGAACTTCCATTTATATTATATGAATATTCAAAACATTGTAGTCATATCAATTTTGATACTGTAAGTTCGAACTTTGCAGGCTAGGATATTACTAATTTAGCCTAAAACAGTAGCACAATCTTAAAGGAAGTGTATCATTCCAAAATATGCAGGATATATATATCAGAAAACCAGTTACTAACAGATATATTTTACAAAACTTACGTTTGAATTATTTTGCATTGAATTAGAAGCATCAATAATGTAAGGACAATAAAAATGTATGATGTGCATATCTTCAGCTATCTTTGACGACAGTCTAAGGCTAAGATTCAGAGACAGGTCTAAGCATGAACTAATGCTTTAATCCGTCAAAATGTAGTGCTTAGCTTCATAATTGTATTCAGAGACGTCTGGTACAGCGCTTAAACGTGCGTGATTTGCTAAGCCAAGTAGTGGAAATCGACTACTTTAGCCTGTCTCAAAACAGGAGTGGCGCCGCCAAGTGAGATACTGAGGAGGATGGTGCAAAAAGTTCTTCAGGAACTTTTTTCGTAAATTGAAAAAGGCACTTATTTTGTTTCACGCACTCCAATCACATTTTATATACTGTTGTCCTTTTCTTTTTATATCACGATGCACAGATAAACAAGAACCGGTAAACGTTCCATAAGTGAAAAATGTGCCATAGATAGTAGAATGTGATCAAAACAAAGAGCAAGGTAAGCAGGACTCAAACTATATCTCTGAATATGAAATTTAAAGAATGCTTAGCCGACACTAGGCTAAGACTGGTCTTTGACCGTCTTATGCAAATGTCTCTGAATATCAGCCTTAGTCTCTCCAATGGGAACTGTCTTTTATATATCATGTATTGCCCGGACACACTGTTACGTGCCTTTGTACAAGTAATAATTTTTGAAGGTGGTACAAACTAAAACGTTAAATAGAGTGAAATGTGTATGATTTTCTATGATACATGGAAGAATGTATCATAGAAAATCATACAACATTGAAATAAATATATATATAGGATTTTTTCGGTGCAGCCTATAGAAGATTTTGTTTAGCGTGGCGTGTAACACGAACGAACAAAGAACGTTTTCAACACACCTACTAGAAAAGGGACTCTTATTGAACGGTAATTAGAAACAATTCCCGCACGAGTGCGATAGTAAAATTTAAGTTTTTAAAAATAAGCAAAAAGTTCTAATTGTTTCGTTCAATTTTCATATAAAAACAAACCAAAGACTTTATTACCTACTGGAGTAGAACTTTGACTAAGATGTAACTTTAAACCTTCTTAAACAGATTATTATTGCTATCAAAAAGATCAAGTAAATATATCAAAATCGGTAATATATCGAAATTTTCGTATTCGTTCCTCGCAAGTGTGTTGGGAAACGTCGTATGAATTTTGTGCGCGTTTCTTATTACAATCTCAACTCCATTTAGGCCTTCCAACTTCGATCTCAGGCCTAAAACTCGTCTTGATTGGAATAAACAACTTCACCCACTTGTAGTATAAGGTACTATTGTGTATGTACAGGTGTTGATAGTGACGGAGTGCAGCCCGCCTTCGACGGAGCCGCCGGCGCCGCTGGTGCAAGCGGCGGCTGGACGCGGCGCGTGCACGCATCTGCGTGTGCACGGCACCACGGCCGCCCGGCATAACCTCTCCTTTCAATACAGGTCTGTCAGCAATCTTACATACATTTATTTATGAACTTTTGTGCGTAGGACATAATGGCTGGCAGAAATTTGCGATAGGGACAGGAAATAATTTACCTAGCTTGCGTTTAAATTCTTTCTTATATGATGTTAAGTTATAAAAGAGGCTACAGTAATAAACGACGGTAAAACAATAGGAGCGAAAGGATTCATTTGAGCTATGACTCATTCACCACGATAGTCAATTAGCAGAATATGTAAATGTTGATAGTATTAAAATTTAAGGCCATTGAATTAAGGCTCTGTAGCCAGCCGCGGTCATGTTTTTTTTTTAATGAAACAACAATTCAACCTTGGCCAGAACAGGTTTGCGTAAGTTCAAGAAATAATTTTACATATTTTGTAATAAGAAAAAGCTCTTGAGTTGTGTGAATTAAAGTTTTCTTAACCAAAAAAAAAACCTCACACTTGTCAAAAAACAAACATTAAAAACCAATCTTCGGACATGGGTCAAAAATAGCATTTCACCATGTAATTTATGGTAGTTTTCAAAGCTTTCCGAACGGTTTAAAAAAACATTCAAAAGCTTTTTTCCCAGAACTTCCCAAAACGAACTCCAAATGTGATTATTTTTGGCATTTGTGGCATTATTTTTGCTAACAGTAAACTGAACGAAGGCCGTCTTTTAAAGCTATTCAACGAATTCCAAGGCTATGAATCTATGTTATTCATTCGCGATCAGTAATGACAGTGATGAATTCCAGAAACATCGATTGTCCGGTGACTAAAGACGCGGTTCCGCTGCACTACGGCGTGACGGACACGTCTGTATTCGACAAACGCGCACCAGTCAATACGCTCGACGAACTCCTTGCAGACACTTTAGCTTGGTAAGCGTACATTTTAATCTCCATTCGTATTTACAGACTTCGTATCGAGCAAACACGTACTAGCACAGTCTGAAAAAAAAAATAGTATTGAAAGATTGACAAAGCTTTTGTGTATATCGCAGGTTGGAGCGTGGTGGTCGCGGCGCCAAGTCTCCGTGGCCATACTCTGTGGTGAGCAAGCACTGGCCGGACGAGTGGCAACCGGCCATGTTGCAGCCGCGCTGTGACGTCACTGTGAGTGCACACTAATACTTTTTTCTACATTACGCATGATACTGATGTCACGTCGTGACGGCATATATCGAGGGGCTTAGTCCAACACGTCGAACTGAATGCGTGGCCAGAAGTTTTTATTTTGTAATGTGTGGAGACTATTTACTATAAACGACGAAAGACTCTTTAATATAATGGATAGTCGTCCATAAAAAAAAATAACCAAAAAATGGGACCAACTTCAACACTCAAAAGTGAACAATGTTATGACTAATATTTTTAGTGACTTGCTACTTACGGGATTGATTGTCATTCACTGTCAACGATAATGTCATCAGGATAGAATTTATTTGCACGTTATTAGAGTGCAACTCAAAAACGACTAGACCAATTTTGGTGAAATTTAAATGGAAACGACAAGCATCAACATTATTAATCTTCTCCTCTTTTTGAAGTCGGTAAACATATATGCTTTTTATATATTATATAAAAACATATACGTCGCTGCATATTATGTAGGTATTTAAAAAAAATACCTATATGACTAACACATGTGTATAATGAAATGAGAGCGAATTATCTTTCATATATACGGTTGAATATTTCATATACTCGCTTTCATTTCAGTTAAGTATTTTTTATTTCACATAAATATATGTCGAGGAACCTGGATAAATAATATCTGAACTTGAATAATAGCATAGTTGGTATAAATACGCTCGAAGTATTACGTTTGTATGGGAAATCTGGACTTTAACGTTTGACAAAGTTTTTCTGTAAGTAGTGTAAGTCTTTGACCACTATCTCACCTGATGGTAAGTGATGATGTGGTCGAAGATGTTGTTCAGGCTTACCTAAAATTACTGGCTCTCAAGGACAACTGCCGGAACACACGTTAGGTGCTTGGCGACAGATTTTGTACTTACCGCCATGCTATAACCGACTGCCATCCTAAGACAACAACAGGGACCGACGGCTTAGCGTGTCCTCGGAAGCACGGAAGCGTTTAGTAGTAATGTCACCAGCGGTCACCCATCAAAACCATGACTGAGGCGGACGTTGATTAACTTTGATTGGTTCAGAACGGCTAAGCAAACTTCGCTACGAGCGCTTCTAAAGCTTATTGATATATTGATGTAATTGGTGTCAGGTGAGTTACACGGCAGTGCGCGTGGGCGGCGGGTGTTCGCTGGAAGTGCGCCTGTGCCCGGTGGTGCTGCTCTGCAACGCGGCGCCCATCGCGCTCACACTGCGCGCCCACGACGCTGCCCCGCTCTGCAAGCTCGAGCCCGGCACTGTCATATCTCCCCCTTCCGCCGTGCTCAAGGTAAGCACACTATGGCTGCATTAACCGAACGACGAAGATAATAACCCATCAATAGTATCGCTTCTCTCAGCAAAGCTGGGAAAATGAACCGATGCTATTGTTGGACTTTTCCACGTCCCGCTTTTCGCTCATTTTACACGCATATCGCTAGGGGGTAACAATCCTAGATGTGGACAAATGCTGATATTTCGTCTTTTTCGGACTGCGTAAGAGTGAAAGAGACCGAAGGGAATGAAAACCTAAAAAAAGCTGTTAAACACAAAACTATTACCTTAAATTGAAAATGTGAATTAAATTGTCCCATTTGATATGGTTTTGCTGCATTGTTGCTATATTTTATAAACATTCATAAATAATCATTTTTGCTACAAGTTAACTTTATCCTAACGACAATTTTTAATACGTTTCGGATCTCAGAAAATTAATCAAAATAAACATATAATATTTTACTGCTGTTCAAGTAAAGCTATTTAGCACTTATCACCGTCTCATTTTTATACAAACTTCAGTTTTTGATAACAATCTCAGCTAAGGGTAAGTAATGATTGGACAAAGTTTGCAGTGTTGTTTATTGTTGACAGAAACCGTTCTTCATATCGGTGGAGGTGGGTCGCGAGACATTCGTGTCGGGTGAGCTGTGCGTGAGCGGCGCAGAGCTCGGCCGGTACGGGGCGCCTCCACCCGGCCGTATAGCGCTCGACCGCGCCACTGACATCGCAGTCCTCTGCAACCACAAGGTAAATATTTCAAAATCTCGCCACAACCATCTCACAATAAAAAAAAGTTATTGTATTTTTATTCTTTTCCAGCCATTCATACTGTGTGTACAGGATCGATTGTATCACTTATCATATGATATAGTTGCAATTATTTCATCATCTAGATATAGTAGGTTAGTAATAAATGATAAGTGTTACTAAAAGGCTGCTTAATCGATGTTAGAGTAATTTGAGTAGGACTAATTCAAAGGCTTGCTCTACGCAACAAAAAAGGAATAATAAAAATTCAATAATCCAGTAAAGAATTTGCGTGGCAACAGTTAAAAAATACGCGTAAAAATCATATCGTCAGGCTTGTATTACCAAATAAGAAAGGTAAGAGATATCCAAAAACCATCACTTCGTGGGTAATTTTTGTCCAAAAATACAAAAGGGTTAGCCTCTTGTATTTTGGGATCTATTACCACGCACCGAGCACAGTTACAAGCTTCGAACTGCCACTGATATTATCTTTGTCATGAAAACTAATTAAAGTCGAACCGGGCGGTGCGATAACGAATACAGCATCCTGATATTTCAAAGCTACCCTTATGCTACACCATCAAGGTGGCAGACGAAAACGCTCGCTTGCGTTAAAACCACTCATATCCGTGAAAAACATTCCATAAATTGTTTGCTTATTTCAGGTAGCTCTTCTAACGATGTACTACGAGATTATAGAAGATATCAACGTCCTTGGCATGACATCCACCTATATGCTCATCAACCGACTGGACTCAGTTTTATTGGTCAGTTTATATATATAGTATATCTTAGCTAATGTAAAGCTATTGTTGAAAATGCAAAGAAAACCTTCCATGATCATAGACTTAAAACCGATATGTAGTGGCGTCCTGAGGCCTTGCAGAAATCATGCGATAAACTCGATTCAACCAGCACACCTGATTGATGATAAAATGCGCGGCTGCGTTCGCTTTATTTGTTTCTCAGATCCACTCGTATAATTAAATTATTAGTACTGACATAGATAAATAATAATTTATCATCATCAACAGGAGTATCCACCGTTGAAAGAGATAGGGAAGAATTTGCCATAATCCCCACGCTTGCCAGGCATCTTACGAATAACAGAAGAAGTTGTCAGTTCTTTAGAAGGCGCCGACAACTGTCACCATTAACTGAACTGAATCATTGGTTTATCAACAAAATAACCATGAGGTCTACAGGACTGTAAACAATATATTCGTTATACAACCTTGCCCTTTAATATGATACCCCATTTGAACTATTCCAATTTTGACAAATAGAGGAATGCTCCTGCACCTATCTCGCAGCACAGCTAACTAAGCCCTGCTTTGCTTTGCAGGTGTCGGCAATGGCAGTGCCCAGCGAGACTGATGAGGACGCAGTCCTGCGGCCCAGCTCTTTCAAAGTAATCAAACCTGTCGCCGATGACTGGTGAGTTGTGATGTTTATTAGTGGAAAACTCTACGTTATCCATAAAAGTAGAAGTGAAAAATGATAATTAAAACATGAAATCTTACATTTCATTATTATTATTTTACAAATGTTCTGGAATTGTTAAAAATATACCATGCATAGATATAACACGTACCGTTTAAGAAACGAATGTAAAATGGAGAAATTATTAATTTCCTTTTCCTTCGCAATGCTGCCTGCCCTGACTCACTCACGTCAGTTATCAGTAAATCAGTGGCATATATTTGTACAGAAAATGTAGGGAAGGAGATGGACAAAATGTATACGTATGTCGCCACATATTACGTGAGTGGAACAGTCAGTCAATGGAAAGACTTCAAAAACGTGTTCGAGTCTGGACTAGAGACTAGTCAGACTAGAGATTTTCAAAATAGTTCAAGACAATAAGCATCTTTAACGAATGAGCTTTTATGAGATAGTAGGAGATGAAAATCCGTAATATTAATTTATCAATGAAAGAAGTAGACATAGCGACCACTTTACACATAATAAATCGCCCAAGTCATGTTTGCGATTTATTAATACGATTTCTTACTTGCATTTGACTGTAATTATCTTCTAAATTTTACATGTCCTATAAATACGTATTAAAGGAAAAATTTAAACAAACTCGCGATCATTCTTTCCTGGAGTCGAGACATGCTCTTCCTATCTGAGCTAGCGAGAGTTATAGTTCAAACTTTCATTTTGACCTTATTATTGAACGGATACGGAGTGACATGTACAGTTAGTAACAAAAATCTTATTTTATCAGTCAATAATGTGTTCGTTTACTTCTAGGAATGCCACGAAAATTTTACTTAAAACTTAAATTAGATTTTCAATACGTTTAAGGCTATCTATTACTCCATGAGTACGTAAATTCGGCACGCGAGAGTTGCTGTCTATGCGCACAACGCGGCGCTGCGCTCTAGTTGCACAGCGCGCTCTCAGTACACCGAGCGTCGAATAGCTCAATGTCACGTCACACACAGTGCAACTAAAACAGTTGATTGACTCCAGGAGGTCTACTGCCAAAAACGAAGTTCAAAGTTTCGTTTGAAGGATCGCACTTTTTCTTACCACGAAACCCTTTCGGATCCAAATTTCGATAAATTCGTACTTCGTGAAATGACATAATATTGCCCGTATTAGTTTACACTACTCCCAAATGTTATTTGGAATTTATAATTTCGTATTTAGAAATTAAGTTGATTATGGATTAATGATAATCTCGTAATAGATACGCACTACCTTTTTGTCTGTCGTAGAGTTATCGTTTGCTGCGAAAATACTTTGCTTCGACAAAACTTGCTGCATTCCATTTTTACACATTTTCGTTTTTAACTAAGAAGCTATGTACCAAGTATAAATGAGCACCTACACCGGTA
Source organism: Plagodis dolabraria (assembly GCA_963854805.1). Classification (NCBI taxonomy): domain Eukaryota; kingdom Metazoa; phylum Arthropoda; class Insecta; order Lepidoptera; family Geometridae; genus Plagodis; species Plagodis dolabraria. The sequence goes on from OY978440.1 coordinate 6,567,128, forward strand.
TGCTATTTCATAGGATAGTTTATACATTGTAAATTTTATCCCTCATTTGCAGCATACATCACAAAAATGAAATTAATTTATTTTATACCCGTATAATGGTGATGCGCTTGGTGGTGGAAGATAAAGTTATGGAGTCTGAACATGAATCATTGTTGTGTTTTCAAGAATATGTTTACTTAACTTAGGTACACGTTGCATGGTTGTTCGTAGAAAGCAGCGCGAGAAACAGGAACTTCAAAAAAGAAGGGTTACGTGTATCACGGGTCTGCCTCTTCAAAAAATAAAAACATTCTGACAAACGTTGTATTGAACACATGGGCTTATCTACTAATGTAAGGCTCATGGTTGCATTCTCGATTTCATATTCGAAGTAGAATTTACTAAAGAGTTTATAGTGTTAGGCATTATTCCATTAGGTTCTTTGTTCGTCAACCACACAACCATCACTGTGAAAAACATTTGTTTACTAAGAAAATAAATCGTACAATACGTTGAATTCTACAAACACATACATGAATCAATAGTTTATTAACTATCGAAACATTCTTCTTCTGAAATTCTTTTTGGTTTTTGATTTATATACCAACTATTTTTTTATATCTCAACTATTTTTTGTTGTTACTTATTTTATTATCTTACAGTTCAAACACCACACGGTATTATTTATTTGCTTATTGAGTATTATTATCATGAAATAATAAAGTTGCTGTTTACATTTTTTAATCAACTTAAAAATATGGAGGAAAGTTATAGTCACGTATATTTTTTTATGTTACTGGATCATGCAAATCCAGTAAAAAGTAACGCTTAAACGTATCGTTATGACTATTTTATGTTGAGCAGCATATACCTACAAATGAGTGTTCTAGTAGTTCGTAAATTACTCTCAATTTACTTAATAAAATTATTTGCTAAATAAGCCTAAAACTAACAATTATTACTACTCTTGCTGATATTAACCAATATTGTGGGTGACAACTTGTCTTAGACGTATATATAAGATACTAAAAATGTTGAAATAAAATTAATCAAACGTCACTGACTCCTTTTTGAAGCGCTCGTAGCGAAGTGTGCTTAGCTATTCTGAACCGATCAGCAAAGCTAAGCAACGTCCGCCTCAGACATGAGTTGGATGGGTGACCACTGGTGACATTACTACTGAGCGATTCCGTGCTTCGGACGGCACGTTAAGCCGTCAGTCCCGGTTGTTGTCTAAATGGCAGTCGTTATAGCATGGTGGTGAGACATTTTGCGAATGCCCGTCTGGCTAGCTACCACTCTCAAGTAGAAAATCTGTCGCCAAGCACCTAAAGGTGTGTTCCGGCAGCTGTACTAGAGAGCCAGTAATTCTAGGTTAGTCTGAACAACATCTTCGACAACATCACTTACCATCAGGTCAAAAGGTCAAAAGGCTAACCTATCAGGCATAAAAAAAATAAAACACCAAAAAAGATGAAAGCAACTTGTGGAAGTCGGACAATGATACTGTGAGCTCAGAGTGTTTTGAATCTGCATGGTATCGACATCCACAAGTTATTTCATACTTTTCCGCGTATGAAATTTATGTAGTTACGTTTATAAAAAATATTTTCTAAAACTCCTCTAAATTTATTTGACGTATGCTTTCTCCTAGTAGTGAATAATTACGATGAACATTGTCGTTATTGTTTTCATAATCAGGGTGAATGTTTATGTTGTCATCTTGAATTTTTAAGTTTCTAATGGACATACCACGCTCATTTCTGCTGTCTATGATTTCGGGCGGTAAGCATTTCATATAAAATTTTATTAATTTTGGTCTCACCTTAGTTTTAAAAAATGTAACCTTGAATCTGGTAATACCAAATAGAGTTTTTATTTACAGAAGGAGATCTAATGTGTTTATTATATATATATATATATATATATATTAAATTATATATTTTTAAATAACATTTCGCATAAACTTGATTCTGCAGTTGAATAAAACATCTTGAAGAAAATATAGGAATGTTTATTGCTGAAAACAACTCCTCGATCTGAGAAAATCCTATACCAGAAGCTATAACTCCCGTGGTACAGCTATATCAGCATCAACGTGTTATCTTTCTTGTTTTCAGATGAAGTCAAACAAAATTCTTTACACATTTTGCACTCAAATTTGAATATTGATATAAGTTAATGTCTTCTCTCACCTATCAAGAAGAAGTTGTTTGATTTAAATTCAAACAAATTATTGTGGTGTTCTTTTTCTTGAAGTTGTTTTAAAAAGTAGGAGATGTCAATTATTCGCCGTCCCGATATAGGTTGAAAATAGTCTTATATTTATCCATTTGAATAATAAACGCGTCCTCGTTGCCATCAATTTCTCTGTAACACCATAAAATAAAATATAAAGATAGTATGACGAAAATTATTCCTATTAAATTCCAGTTTTAGAATTCAGTCCTTATTCTAATTTAGAATAAGTAAAAAGCCCAAATTTACACTTATTTTAATATACTTAGGGCAATAATCGTACTCGTTCGTTTTAACGGGCATAACGTAGAATTACTGGCTCTTAAGGGCAGCTGCTAGAAACATGGTTAGGTACTAGGCGACAGATTTTGTACTTGAAAGGATGGGAGCAAGTCAAGCAGGCATTCTTAAAATTCTCAACCGTCCGCAGTCCTTGAGAGCCACTGAAATTACAAGCACATGAGACTTAACAACTATGTTTCAAAGTGACGGGCGCAGTGCAATTCGTGACTTGTGACGAAATGCATCTGTTATAGGCAGAGGTTAGTCCACTTGACATCAGGTGGATGGGCCTCGACCTTATTCCGTCACAATAACATAAAAAAACTAAGTTGTCTGAAAAAAAATCACCACTTTTTCGAACTGAAAAGTTGACTGAATCTACAATATCTGAGAACCATGCATACCTAGTCATAATGTTAAGTGTTTTGAAGGATTACTAGAAATAGTAACTTTTTACCTCTTTTAGAACCTACTGTTATGTTTAGACTGTGGTCAATAGAAATAAATAAACAAACAAAAAATTACTTACCATATTTCAATTCCCATTTTCTTTTGCCTTCAACCGTGATTTAGTGCGTGGTTTATTTTCTTTATTTGCCATTTCCAGAAAACAACCAAAAAAAAATATTGTCTCATAAGTTTTCATAAAATATTTACACAACGGGAGATAAACACAAACACAGTCTATCTAATGCCTCTAATGTTCTAATAGAGATATTTACACTATGAGGAATAAACACTGTGTCATAATTATATGCTATAAGTCACTAAATAATAATTATTTACAATTTATTGTGTATCCTCATGATATTTGTTTACGCAGATACCAAGAAGTGCGCGCGCAAAAATTTGACACAGATCTTGTCTTGGTGACGTCCCGCGGGACACTGACGAGCGACATTTGGATATATTATCACTTAAATATTCAATTTAAAAAAGAATAGATGTAATGAGAAAAAAGGATCGGTTTAGTTGTATTTCAAATTAAATTACCTACAAAATGGTATAAGTTATATATTAAGTGGAGTATTAGTACCTGTTAAAAATGAAATTTGGCCGGTAAAAAAACCGCAAATCGAACTTAGTTCATGATTTTTTTCTATCGAGCAAATTTACTCGTATCGTGATTTGAACGAATACACAATAAAGAGAAAGAATGTAACTAAAACATATATTTATTTCAGATTTGAAATGTTCTTCTCTGTTTATAAAAAACAACATCTACTTTAGGCCAAAACGGGAATACCCGACCTTAACCTCGTGGGCTAAAATTAGTTAAAGTGTACAAAGACTGCATATTCAATATTTGATAAAAAAATACATATATTATGTGTACTCGCAAATGGGTCTTGAATATTATTGTTCGATATTATTTTTAGCTTTTTCCAAAGCCCAATAGCTTTAGTATTATAGTATTGTGCATATTGGTTTTTCTATCAGTAGTATTTTATGAATAGACTGTGATTGAGAGATTATTGTGCAGTATGGAAGGTTTGCCGCTGTGCAAGTTCTGGGTGTCGGGTCCGGTGTGGCGCGGCGGTGACCCCGCCGAGCTGCGGCTGTACCTGTGCTGCGCTCTGCCGCCGGCGGCGGGTGGTACCGCGCCTCCCACTGCCCCACTCCGCCTCGGCCGCGCCCCGCTTCGCCGAGCCATTGCCCTCACAGACTCCAACAATCAATCGGTCAGTATCATGGCACCTCTTCAACATGAACTTACTTTACGTAAGTACCAATCACTCGATCATTGATCATGAACATATTATAATCACTTCGGACAAAACATACAACAAGAAAACATAACAGTAAAATGTTACGTTTGCGGTGAAAGATTCATAATTTATTAAGTGTTTTCTTGTAACTGGTATTGATAAAGATTCTAATTATTTTTTGTTATGCCTCATAGTTTAGCCTTTGGTCTATATGTCACCTGATAGTAAGTGATGATGTGGTCGAAGATATTGTTTAAGCTAACCTAGAATTACTTGCTCTCAAGGACAGTTGTCGGAGCACACCGTTAGGTGCTTGGCGAAAGATTTTCTACGTGAGGGTTGTAGCGAGCCAAGCGGGCATTTGCAAAATACCCTACCACCTTGCTATAACGACTCCGAAGCACGGAAACGCTCAGTAGTAACGTCACCAGCGGTCACCCATCCAACTCATGACCACGGCGGACGTTGCTTAACTTTTCTAGTCGTATCAAAACGTCAAAGCAGACTTCGCTACGAGCACCTCAAAATGATTCTAATTGATCGTGTCACATATACAATATAACAATGTATATTCTCTTAATTCATAAATGTGTCAGTATTAAAATATAAGTTTGTCTACTGCGCAGGTTCCTGTTGTGGTTACACAGCTGAGGCACGAGGGTAGGTGGTTGGTCACGGTGGGACGCGACCCATGCCCACAGTACTTAATACATAACCGCACAAGCGTGCCACTCGCCGTCGCGCAGCCCACGCGTCCCACAGACGAACCCACTACATCCAAGATAACGGTAAGATTGACGAAAGGGGTCAAATCGTGCCTTTATAACATGGCACGATTTGACCACTTTTCGTTTCGAAGCGTGACTTGGTCTACTGCATCGAAATGCATAATTTCCCGTCTTCTTTCATCTACGAAATTAAAAGATTCATAACGCACCATCCATAAGTGTTTGATATTATTTAAATATAAGATTGAATAAAGTCCTGGAGTCTATAGGCGGCTAGTAGCCGTTTTTTGCGGGTTTCTAAGGGGGAGTTCAACAGTGGACGTCTTCCGACTTAAATAGTAGGCGTCGAGATTCTTAAACGGCGCTTTTACTCACACCCTATCGAGACAGTCGAAAGTATTTCAAGATTATGAAGAAGTTTTTTTTATTGACTATAGTTTAAGTGACGATGTGGTCGATGATGATAAATAGGCATAACAAGGAATGGGACTGGTTCTCAAGGATAGTTGCTGGAACACACCGTTAAGTGGTGGCAGATTTTCTGATTGAGGGTAGTAGCTGACCAGGCGAGCCATTCCCAAAATAACCCATGCTATATCATCGGGACCAACGGCTTAACGTGCCATCCGGAGCGGATGGAAGCGCTCACTAGTAATCGCCACTAAGGGTCACTCATCCAAGTTTATTCTGCAGCGGACATTGCTTTACCCAGATGATCGCTTAAGATTGAACTGGCCGGTCACTTTTCCATACAAACGTCTTAGGGTGATCACTCCTTCATTTGAGGATTTAGGTCCAAAATAAAGCATAATACAGATTGATCTCGTCATTATCTAGGTTTGTATGATGCCGAAATTTTAATAACATAATAAACTTGAGAGTTATGACCCTCGAAACTTTTCGAGGCTCGTAACTTCATCTACGACGTTTGTATGGAGAACTAACCGGCCAGTTCATTCTTAAGAGCAACTAGGCAAGCTCCAACGCTTAAGTATTGATTGTATATATCAGGTAATGCCGGAGTGTGAAGGCACGCGGTGGCGGTGCGTGGTAGCCGCAGGTGCAGCGGTGCACTACTCCACGCCGAGCCACTGCCTGCGCTACCCGCCGCCCCCCGCCGGCGTCACCCCGCCCACACCACCTGCCCTCACCTTTCTCACCTTTGGCAACCTCAGAGGTACGCATACTCTTTATAAATAATTCAATCATTTATTAATCATTTGTTCCAATCTTTCATTCTAGCCGTCCACGAAATTGAAAGACAATTATTGATATAATGAATTTTTAATGGTATTAGAGTGCGGAAGTAATGCTATGCAGAATTTTAAGAACGATAAAAAATAACAAATGTGGATTGCCAAAAGTGGACCATCGATTACTGTTCCTCTGTTCCTCAAATGTCAAAGTAAATGTATGTAAAAGTAAATACCATGCCATTTCCATATTCCATAACCATTCCAAAGCCCATAACAATTTTATTGAGGCGATAATACTACTGGTCGCTTCTTTGAGAAATGTTTATTATACGCATTTGATGAATAGTCCGAGAGTGTTGAAGGCCTGAGTAAATAAGTATTTATGATTGTGTACCATCGTAGACATAACACTTATATAAATATACAACAATCTGTCCGTTTTATTGAAATAGGAATTATTTAGAAAATTATTTTTAGAGGATTGCCAATAATCGATATCAGCAATGTAATTGCTTTTCCGTATTATTTAATTACCTATTTAAACATCGCCCGCCGCGGTAAGATTTTATAATTTAGATATATATTCGCAAATCTGCAATGATAATAATAATAACAAATTTACCAGAGGAAAATTTTTTGTAATTTTGTAATGTTATCCGCAGATCAAGCGAAAATAAAAATATTAAATAATAATAAGTTTGTAACTTGCTTGTAATGTCGTACATAATTTTTTTTACCAATGTTGCTCAATAAATATTGCCAACCTATGCGTTTGCAGTCACGTGATTAAGATTAAGTAATGCATTTCAATTTTTGTTTTACTATTTAATAAATATTTTTACTTTTATTTTTAACTTGATTTATTTCCGGGCGCGGCTCCGCCCGTGCATATGTAGTATGTGTCACATAAAATGAATTTGTGTGATTCATATTCTTATTATGAACAGTTATTGTCAGAAAAAACAACATGGTTAATACAGCCAAATATTCATCATTATTTTCGTATTTATTCGTGGCTTTGATGATGTGTATCTTTGGTTTGCAGAAGATCTTGAGCCGGAATGGTGCGCGGGTGTCGCCTGCGCAGATGGGGAGCAGTTGGTGCAGCTAGTGGGGGGAGCGGGGGGAACGATTAAGTTGCGCGTGCGCACACATCCGCACTCCACGCTTCTTGAACTGCGGGATGTGGACCACGTGAGTAACGCGTTCTCTATCCCTACTACGAGCTATGATCGTGGAACTTTATCGTAGCTCTGACTTTTAGTGACATTTTTTTCTGTGATACAGCTAGTTTTGATTTACTTATTTTTATATTTAAAAAGCATACTTCTAGTTTTAATGTTCATGTCTGTATTACCTGAAGAGGCAGGCAGAGGAACTTAATCACAAATGATTGTTTTTGTATGATGTCATAGGGGGCAAGCATGTTGCCATCTACCGGGCTTAGTTCCAAACTCCGGAAGCTTCCGCTGTCCTTTCGTCCGTCCGCCATGTTTGGACTCATTTTTGAAAGCGTTAGATTTTGAGAGCATTAGATAACTATAACTTGTTAACAAAACAAAATGTTGTATGTATAGAGACTACCTTCTATTTTATACTTTTTATGATATGATTTTCAGTTAACCGCCGTACTAAGTGTTAATTCGGCAGATTGCCTAAAAATTACAATAATAACGGCTATACAGACAAGCGTAAAACTTGTCACGATTATAGTCCAATGCCTTAGTCCAGGAAACGTTTATCAGCAAATAATTAAAGCCAGCCACGGGTGGTTCAGGCTCGCGCTAGGGATCTGGAATTGGAAAAGAAAATCAAATTTTTTTTGGTACATTCATGTAGATAGATACAGAAACCTCACTGTATATGTCCAAATGGTCCGGTTTTAATTTCTTTTATTCTTAGAGTAATCGTAGTTCTTGTTACTTTGCAGCGCGACATCTCCGCGCGTGATATTAGACGGCGTCTCTTAGAAAACTTTTCTGAAGATGCTCTCACCTTGACGGACGATGTAAGTACCTATATCATAAATGCTCGTCTGCAATAACTAGTCATACATAGAAACATACAAATGTGTCGCGTGTGTACCGGTGGGGTTGGCAGACATGTCTTTACAACAGGATACATTTTGTCCCATGTAATAAGGAGGAACCTATTGGCATCTACAGGGCACATTACACAGTGGACTGGTCGAAAAGAAACTCAATAACTGACGGACCGAATATCGAAGCCTTGATATCGAGGTTACAAAGGAAGCTTAACTCTACTCTACCATCGAAGCAAGCCGACAATCAATACTGGCTGTTCTAAATTCATTTAATTTCTAAATCGGTTTGCACTTCGTCGTCTTTCTCTCATTTGATTATATCTATAAAGAACTTTTGCAACAATTTTATTTATGTTGTTCCAAAAGTTATCAGAGCGCGGGGTTGATGCGACGCATGAGTAAAAATAAAAATAAACGAATAAGCATTGCAATTCAATGGCGCAATGCAGTAAGCGTGCTGGGCACGCTGCCAACTGGTAGTGAGCTGGAGCATTCATGAGTCTGCAATGACTTATAGATTGTCTAAATGCTTCCATTGTAGTAGCTGTAGTGCTGTATACAGTATGTAGTATTTTGTGAGGTTAATGACAGTCAATTACAAATTATGGAGTAAGTTTTCTTTTCCTAATTATTATAAATATTATTGATATGTATTATATAATTTTTAGCAAGATCAGGAACGCGCTCGATTGACAAGGGTCGGCGCAGAAGATAAACGTAAGTATCTATCGTATCTATATACCGAAATAATGTTTTGTATACTTGTCAACCTTTGAAGGATCTAATTAGAATAGATAAATTATCCATAGTTCTATAATCGAACTTCAAGACAGTATACCGAACAGTTCTAGCGCAAGCTACAGAAGATCACAAGCTCACTATCTCTTCATCTAAAGTAACGATTACGACGCTGGATCAAAAAGATTTGGGCGTAATAGCACAAAGAGGTATCAAGACAGGAGAAGATAAAGCTCTGACAAAAGGAGGCCAATATAGATCACCAAAAGATAATTTATCGATGTCCGGCAATCCTTCTGATTACAGGGATCTTTCTAGTTATATGATTTATGCCACGTCCAGAGGAAGCCAAGGTTAGTCTTCTGAGTCTGAGCCGTAGATATTATCTTGGTCTGTACTTGTGTTACATAGATTTTTCTTTAGGGTTGGTTTCATAAACCGTCACTTAGAAATCCAAACAAGTTTTAGTGTGTAGTCTTATTAGTTAAATGAGTATGTAGTATGTTCCCGCAAGATTTTAAGAACATAGCTAGGCAGTCGAGTAGTGCGTGACCCATGTGATGACTTGTTCTATGCGTATCATCGTGCCAACAATTTTGTAAACTGGCACAGGCAATGAATTAAAGTGTATTGTATGAACAAAACACAAAAATAATAAAGGATTGTTTTTGTTTGTATTTACTAAGTTAAAAACCACTCACATGTATTTAGTTATCTTTGATGTTTTTGGATGTTTTACATTAAAATTATCTGATCATCAACTTACGAGCATCTTATCTTATTTAGTTGTATTTTGTGACTAGTCCAAATATCATGTTTTTCCAATATCTCACATTGGTAGTTGGAATTATGAATTATTTAACTCATCGTTCAAATATTTTCGACTCATATTCCATAACTGTTTATATAAAGTATTGATTGACTGTTTATATTAAGAGATTGCGTCGATCATTGTATATGTTAATAATTTGTTCACGCACTGCCGGTTGTTACGTGTTGAATGACTTAATTCCTTATGACTGCCGATTTCTTTTCGATTCTAAAGCTAAGATTTTGATGAACTTAAAGTACCTTTCTTGCTTTACGGCTGCCAAACTAATGCACACAATCCAAATCTTTTCCAGAATTGGACACCATTTCAAAAGCAGCATTAAATATTGAAGGCATGGAATCCTGTGAAGAAATAAGTGTCTTCCACGGAGTTAGTAACAATGGTAACAATTTGTATATATACTCTTTTCAGGTAAGCCGTCTGCTCTAAATAAGCCTGACCGTTTTCATAAGAATGTTCTTATGAACATTCCGAACAGAAAATGTTCTGAACGGAACGCGAATGTGAAAAATTAGTTTCAGTTAGGTACATTGCTGTTCTATCTTTAATATAACAGATAATAGTATCAGTATTCTTTTCGATGTTATTTTATTTCCATTTCTTTGTATTTCTTGACTAATTGTTAGGCGTGTGTTAGTGTAGACGACTTAAGAGTTTAGCGAAAGTGATCCTGAACCTGGGAAGCGATTTTAGGAGCAGTGATGACTGTAATCCTTATTTCGAGTCTCACAGTTGACTTTACCTCTACTGCATGGTGGCAGTGCATTTCGAGAATGCTTTTGAAACTACCTACTACCGTCTAGTGGAAAATCAGCACCTAACGCGTTCCGAAAACTGTCCTTGAAAGCCAGTAAATAAGGTATTGGTCGAGAATAGTTCTCGACCAATACCTCAATACATCTAAGAGTTGAGCCTGTTGATTATCTTCGATCGATTACCTTACATGTGCTTCCTATCAGTATGCCGTTTTTCTTCGGTGCTGCTTGACGTGTTTTACTTGTGACTAGTCTATTATAAGCAATTTTGATGGTTGGTACAGAGTGGGGGAACAGCGTGCCGTGGACGAAATGCGACCGACTACGTGTGCTCGCGGCGGCGGTCGCGCTGGAACTGGCGGCGGCGGCCGACACGCGCCCTCTCGTGGCCTTGCATTTAGACCGCGCCACTCTACTCGTCAAGTCTGATACTAGGGTACGTATGGAGTGGACATTAGATTTGTGTCTGTCAGTTTTGTTATCAAGGCTTTGATTGACGCCGAACTTGTATGAAAACGAAGACTTAAAATGTTTCATGGACTAAGTTATCAATTAATACTGTTGCTTGAGCCAATTGGCATAATATTAAGTATTTACGAAATATGAAACATTATTGGTGTCCTTGTTGCCTGATATATTATACATTAAATAGTGGTATAACGCTTGTCGAATATTCTTACGAATGCCAAACGAGGGTACAGAGTAAGACCCTTTTATAATTGCAATCTTTACTACACGCGCACACATAACCGAACTTGTTTTAAGCGGAAACACACTAACGTGTCGTGTTGTGTCATGGCGCGTTGTGTGGTGACTGTGAGTGGGCACACTGTTGATTTGTGTAGGAGCTTAGACAATTCAGAACATTGTCAGGCTAATCTTTGCAGTGCTTGCGCGTCATAAGAATTATTAAATATTTTTTTTAAATAAAATATGTACTTAATTACAAGCTAATAGGTTACGTGACACGTGAAGATAAAAAACAAACAAAAAAAACAGTATTTTTTTAATGTGTAAATTAATTTAATATTCGGCTATGTCTTCAAAGTAGTTGTTCGAATAGTTTTATCCTTGTAGTCTTACCACTGTGTATCTATCATACAGTACTTTGCGTAGACGCACAAGTCCAAGAGATTCTTAGGACATTTTAAACAAACGGCACACTGCGCTCAACGACGATGCCCCATTTAACCATGAATACATTGCTAGAAACAAATTGGCGTTTTATAATACGTCAGAACCCTCACCTAGTTTACTAAGACATATCGCGCTTCTACACAACATGCTATAATAATGTATTTCTAATCATATAATAATCACAATAAATGTATGAAACCGATGTTTCCGACGTAAAGCGCCATAGTAGTGTTTCCCGTGGCGTGCTGGGCTAGAATGCCACCCCTCTCCCCCCCCATCTCTACCCGTGGGTGCCGTAAGGGGCAACTAAGAGTAATACACCAAAAGGTGGGCAACAGCGCTTTCTGAGGAATTGACATCTCACACTGCGATCTCCAAGACGCCTGCCATGCGTGGGGATTATTGTAACCCCGTGGGGGAGGCAGTGTTCAGCTCTGACAGTCCGGCTGATACAGTACAATGTGTGTCTGCATCAATTTTTTGAAACCGATATGCGACCGACAAAACACGGGCACAGTAGTGTTTTTCTACTTTAGCGCTAATTACTTACATAACTTAGAGCTTCGAGGTTCTAATTGGCGGTGGTTTTGTATATTACATATTATTGATAATTATTATTGTTACATAGATAAACTGAATGACATTAAATTATATTTAAATCATGTATATTCGCAACATTAACCATGCGAATTATTTTTAACAGACAACAAAGACGACGCTGTCTATAGGCGACGTGCAAGTGGACAACCTTCAGTACGAGTCTGGTCAGTACGACTTCGCAGTGGTCGCGACGACACGCGGCGAACCGCAGCCGGCCGCGGCCGCGAGCTCTGCCGCCGCGGCGGAGGCGTGCCCGCCGCTCTGGAGCATGTTCGCCGAGCGGGCTGCGTTCGCGCACCGCTACCGAGACGCGCGACTCTCGCTGCGACTCACGCACGACTCGTGGACGCTCGCCGATTCCACTTACTCAGGTATCGTATGCAATTACCCGAAACCAAGCTATGTGCTTTGAACCCACTTCAAAAAAGGAGGATGTTCTCAATATCGTCTGTATATTTTTTTATGTTTGTTACCTCAGAACTTTTGACTGGGTTAATCGATTTTGAAAATTATTTTTTTGTTTGAAAGCTGAGGCTTGTCGTTTGGTCCCATTAAAATTTTATCAAAATCGGTCATGCCGTTTTTGAGTTACACTCCAATTACTGAAAAATATTTACCTATCTTGATCATGTAGTCGTTAAAAATGAACGACAATCGATCCCGTAAGTAGCAAGGTTCACTAAAACGAGTAAAAAATAATGTTTAAACAAAAAATGGAACTGATTTCAATACCCAAAAGTGTGAAATAACTTGTCGAAATTGGTAACATGCCACAATATTGTGATAGTGTGTACTTTTGAACTATCATGGTACTGACTTCAACAAGTTATTTCACACTTTTAGGTGTAGAAGTCGGTTAAATTTTTTAACTCTTAGTTGTTTTGCTGTCGGAAAATTTGGAAATTACATCTTTATTCAGCTAAGTTAAACAACATCCACCGTGGTCATGATTTGGATAGGTGACCGCTATTAACATTACTACGGAATACTTCCGTGCCTCTGAGGGCACGTAATGTAGTCAGTCCCGGTTGTCCGGTCCCGATCCCGGTGTTAGGATGGCATTTTGTTCAACGTAAATATGAAGTAAAATCTATTCCAACAACAGACAAATTTACAAAAGATCCGACGGGAGTACAAATAAATTAATTAATTTATAATGATGTTATAAATAAATAAAAAATTTGGTGTATGTATTTTCTTTTCATAACTATACAAAGTAACATATATGTATAAGTATTATGTGGTTTGATGTTCAGAGCTGGCGGAGGTAGAGTTACGCGTGGGCCCGCTGGCGCTTTACGTGGAAGATGCGTACGTGAAAGCGCTGGCGCGGCTGCAGCGCGCGGCGGTGACATCACGCGGGTCGCGTGACGTCAGCGCCACTGCAGCGCTGCGGGCCGAGGAGCGCGCGTTGCGAGCCCCGCTGCGTCTGCGCTGCCTACAAGTGCATCCGCTCGATCTCACACTCACGCTGCACACAGCGGTACGGACAATTTGTTCAATTATTTATACACATTTTCACAGCATATAACTTTAACCAACCAAAAAATTGAACCTTTTGGCCTCTCCTCAATGGTTGGTCTAGTGAAGAATGCGTAAGATATACGGCGAACTATCTTGAAATTTAGTACGTGAAGATATAATACGAAAATATTTAAAGAACTGATAAAATATGAAGAAATGACGCATCCATTTTTAACCGACTTCAAAACAAAGAAGAGGTTTTCAATTCGTCTGTATTTTTAAAATGTTTGTTACCTCAGAACTTTTGACTGGGTGAACCGACCTCGGAACTTTTACTAGGTGAACCGATTTTGATAATTCTTTTTTTATTTGAAAGCTGATGCTTGTCGTTTGATCCCATTTCAATTTCATGAAAATTGGTCAAGCCGTTTTTGAGTTACACTCCAATAACTGAAAAATATTTTCCCATCTTGATGATATAGTCGTTGAGAGTGAATGACAATCGATCCCGTAAGTAGCAAGGGTCACTAAAAATAGGGAACAAAAAATTACGAATGACACTTCCGAAAGGTGATGTTAAGCAAACGTATGTATACGGAGAGTTCAAAAGTGCCTATTATACAATATTATGCGCATGGCACCGACTTCGACAAGTTATTTCACACTTTAAGTGTTGAAGTCGGTACCATTTTTTGGTAAAAAAAATTATATGGTAAAAGATCTCTACGTATACAAACGTTTGCTTAACATCACCTTTCGAAAGCGTCATTCTACTATACCTACAAATAAACACAATAAGAATTATATTTGTGTGTTTTCAGGTTCGTATGTACATCGCGTTGGACCAAAGCCCGCTGCGCCTGAGTGCGTTCAAGCTGCACGACACGATGACGTCAGCCGAGAGGCTCACGCATGCACTCACCGTGCATTATCTCTCTGCCGCCATATTGGGAGCTGGTTAGTCATTCCTTATAGTAGAATTTTCCATACTATTATGTATATACAGGGTTATTGGTAAAATGCTAACAACCTTTTAGGGTTGACTTCTGCTATTCCTAACAAACATTTTGAGAAGAACTTTTTTTAGATTAGATTTTTTTCTATTTTTTTATATGTTTTGTTACGGAATGAGTACGAGGACCACCTGACATGTGCCCGTAATGTATTTTTCAACACCCTTGCTCGTAATTTGAGCTTTATAGCCATAAACCGAGCTATAACACCCTCGTGCATAATAATATTATAGATAACTCTTTATTGTACACCACTACATTAATTACAAAACAAAATAAAAAGGATTACAGTCAAGTGTTACAATGGGCGGCCTTATCACTAACAGCAATCTCTTCCAGGCTTGGCTTTGTATAGTAAAACATTTTCTATTTACATTATTAAGTAATCATTTTGTTTAACTAGACTGTCAATATTAATTTAATGCACCCCCGTCTTATTACTCCTATTTCCTCTCCATTCAAAGGTTGCCTGGAAGAATATTATACACTAGTGCGTATTAGAATTATCCCTACAAAGTTAGTACCTAACTGCAAATTATATGCGAGTAAACAGAGCATTTTCAATTTAACCGGGTAATTTATCCCACTAAAGTTAAGTTAGTACCTATCTGTAAAAAATATGTGAGTAAACAGAGCATTTTCAATTTAACCGGGTAATATAAATTTATAACAACAAAGAGGTATAAGGCTATTTACGAGTATATGTAATCAACCACCAAACATTTGCCGCTCGTAAAAAAAGACTTGCGCGCTATTTTCTATAAATTTCGTATGTTGTTGTATCATAATATACTAATTTCATATTTTTTATTGCTTAATAATTTTACCAAAAAAAACCCTGTATACGCAACAATAATATTCTAATAAAGATTTCATCCGCCATGATACTCTTCTTTCTCTTCTATGCACCAATATATTGGTACAGTATAGGACAGACAAAACATCTATGTAATATTTATTCTGTCATGTAGTGATGAGACTTACAAGTCGCTCGCCTGATGGTAAGCGTTACGCCTGCCCATTATAGATGCGGTGTCACCGTCCTCGTTCTACTTGACACTGCTCTGCGCTCGTCACTCTGAAACGTTAGTTCTTATGTATCAGTAATTTCACATGAACAGTGTCCGTTACGTAGCAAGTAGCGACAAGTAACTAAACTGTTACCAGACAGACTACTAGAAACTGTTACAGAGATTAACCAGGTAATGATCTGGTAACATTTCTGGAGAGTAGTTGATGTAGCTGCAAAATAGAAGTGTTCAATTACCAGAAATAAAATAGGGTGAAAATAATTTCCAGGCGCATCACAATGAAGGACTGTGGCGAACGCAATGAAACTCGAATTACTTTTTTCTTATTTGTTTTGTTAAATAATTAAGGGCGCACCGGGTTTTTTAGGCGCGCCGCGTATGTGTGCGTAAGTAAGGCACGCCAACAGCATCCGTCCCCGTCCGACGGCCCAAGAATTACTAAAGCGGATAGGGACAAAGCATCGCGGCTCTAACTAAAATGGGCGGAACATATTTGAGTATATCTTTCGTTTAATAAAACAAATACCTATTTGAAAAATGTAATGTGTATACTTTATAGAAAACATGTTGTTTTTTTATTATTCTAATACGGATGACTCTCCATTAAGTATTTACGCCGTACTAAGAGTTTATTTCGTTTTTTAGATGTAACTTTGGATTTATTTTGTATCGAGAAAATTTTAAGTAATAGTATTCCAAAGTGTATGATTTATAGAATGAATCCTTAAATATAATATATATTAATTACATAACTAAAAATTAAGAAATAAAGATACAGCAAGGTATCACACGAACCACAATTACGTATCGCTGCCTCGGTGCAGGCTTAATACTTCTAACATATTTTAGTACTCAATGGCACTTGTCATACTGGAAGCGTTCTGCGTCATGCAGTACCGTCTGACCAAATTGAGAACAGCCGTTGGTTAAATAATGCAGCTTACACCCTGTGTGATCATCATTCGTCTATCACGGCAATCAGTCATTGATCCGAATAGTTCAGCATCTTTTTTCCGTCTGTTCAGTAGACGTTTCGTTTAGTATAAAAACACGCATTTTGGTGAGATATAAGCTTCTAACTACACGGCCTGCCGGTCACTAGCCTGTATGCCGCAGCCCGCAGCTGGGCAGCGCTTTGTATCCATTAACTTTGTGATATTCACACAGTGTGCGGGGTGCTTTCAATTTGATTGAACCGTAAGACGCAAAATACATCCAGTGTGACAAGTCCTTGTGAGTTTTAGGTAATTAAATATTATTATGTCAAAGTGAAAAATAAACGCTTTATAGGCTGTGGACGATTACGTCTCCATTCAGGCAGCTACATGCCGTAGTGTTGCCGTTAACTAGTCGAGTGGTAGAGATTATGTACGCTGTACGTCACAGAAATTTTCCGCAACTTAGTGGCGTTCAAATAGCTCCCATCGTACTGCAGGTTTAAGATTTATTTCTTACATTATCATTTTTGCGGACAGTATTTTGTTTCTGACAATTTATCACTGTTTTAATAATCTAGAGACGCAAAAGCAGTAACGTAAAAGAATATAACGTTTCTAAATTGTGGTCCGACATTAACCTTCTTTAAAGTGTAATTAGCGCACTCAAAAACTGTAATAAGCGCAATTCAATTACTACCAAAAACAGTACAAAAAGAACGATTAAATGCTAAGCCCTACGTATGGCAGTTGGTAGATAGATACAACTGATAGACAACCGTACTCAAAGATATAAATTAACTTTTAAGTAGTGTTAAATCGTTCTGTTTGTTTATTTAAAGACAACTCGTGAAAGTTTTCATGTGGAGTATTGCAGAGTATGGTAAGGGTATCGTGTTTGGTTTTGCAGGTTGGGTGGTGGGTGGTCTGGAGCTGCTGGGAGCACCGGGGGCGGTGGCTGCGAGGGTGGGAGGCGCGCGAGGCGGGGTGAGGGGCGTGGCCTCTGCCGCCGCCGCTGCGTTACTGCGCTCGCTCAGCGCCTGGGCCGGCTCGCTCGCCAGGAACCTAGACCTACTCGCTGGTAGGTACCTACCTACAGTACTCACTACTAAATGGAATATATTCGATCGCTATTACATAGAACCAAAATATTTTTGGTTGTGGACAATCCGGCTGATACAGTACAGTATAATATTTTGTGTTCGTACAGGTGATGAGGAGCACGCTCGAAGGGCTGCAGCGTTGCGACGACGCCCGCCTCCCAGCCTCTTGGCGGGTCTGGTTACTGGTATCACCAACTTCGCTATCAATATCCTTGGCAAGTATATACATTTAAACAGACATTTTCAATGTAGCACATTTGCTACGTCTGAATACGTCACACGTGTTGTCAAAATACTGAATTCCCTACACTTATTATCACTGCAATAGTGAGACAATGTGTTCTTGGAGAACTCTGAAGCTTATGATGTAGGTGAAATGTCACAAATACGCTTTCAAATCAAATCAAATAATTTATTTGCAAGAATACAATAATTAGTGTACATTTTGAGTTCCAGTGTAAAATGCGTTGTTTCTGTATTCTGCCTGCAAGCAGACGTGCAAATATTTAGGGCTAATGTAAAATTATTGACAATTTAATCAAATTAATAAATATTTCACTAAAATTCCATAAATTCTTTAATACCATAAAAACAATTTTCCAATAACCACTGACTTAGCCTCTTCCTATAAACATGACCCTCTAACAGTTTTATTTCGTTAGGTAATTTATTATACACAGTAATGCACATATTGTAAACATTTCTCTTATATATATCTTTATGGCAGCGTGGTTGATATATTAAGTTTTAAGTTTTCAATAAACCCAGTCATCTGTGTCTTTTATATATAACGGCATAAACTTCTAAACATAAATGGAGTATAATTTTAACTTATTTGGAGAACATTTACAACAGAGAAAATTGGGAGAAAAACTTCTGCTCTTTATAATTCTGTGGAAAGGTAGAAACAGATGCAATTTTTGTGTAATTTGTAATAATCATATGTGGAAGTTTATCCAACTATTGATAAAGACTTACTATTCGTGAACAGGTACGTATTTCAATAAGTATCCAAGCAGTGCAGTGACTACAGTGCAAGAGTAGCATTATCAATGTCGAGCATAAACAGGACGTGGACTATAGTAGTGATTTATACATTATAGACACAAATGAAAACAAATTATTTGCTAATAGGATTAGTTATTCAATACGAATAAAAATTATAACATATAGGACAGTTTTGGGCAGGTTAAAATTTTCATTCCTTTCTTCCAACTTCAACGGATCTGTCCTTAGGGCTAGTCAGTGTAGATTGACCTACAAACGACACTTAACCAGCCCAATAACTACGATCGTAGTTTGATTTTTTTTTGTTTTATTTTAAACTATGATGCATCACTTAGATAGGTCGGCGATGTTTTTTACAGCTGATAAGTTGATCAATAGCAACTACTTGTTAGCAACTGATAAGGTTGAGGATGGTAAAAGAGCTACAGTCGACTCTCGATAATTCGAGACTCGACGGACTCTTAAAATGTTACGAACTATCGAGTGTTTGAAATATCAAATTGATCGAATTTTTTAGGACTCGCAACTATCACTAACTTTTATTTAATCTGTATACAACGAACAAATGAGTAACAGTAACTGAAACTTAACTAAACAAACCATTTTGTTGATTATTTCGTTTGAATTAACAAGTGCATAAAAATGTATTTATTTAGTTCGAAAAATAAACAGATTTTTTAGGGAACTCGTGATAACTTTGAATTATAGAGAGGTTCGAATTACCGCATGTTTGAATTAACGAGAGTCGACTATATCTTTGAAATACTGACTTTTGGGGACAGCTCAAGGAATATATTGTGAGGAGCTGGGCGATGAATTTTATATTTGAGTATGGTAGGTAACTAGGCGATCATTTGAAAAATGTCTACCTCCATGTGATGAAGCTAATGCCAGCACGCGCTTGAGTTCGTGGCCAATTGCCGATTTGCACTATGAACTTCATATGTGGTACCGTCTAAGGCTATTGCCACTGAGCAATTGTAGCTTATATTATATTATGCTCCGTGGGGAGCCAGTCAAAAATGTGACCCCTCCCCCATTGCTACCTGTGTGGGTGTCGTAAGAGGCGACTAAAGGTAAAATACCAGAAGCTGGGTAGCCGCGCCTTCTGAGAAACTGATACCTTAAACTGTAATCCTGAAGACGCTTGTCAAGCGTAGGGATTAAGGCAAACCCCCGCTTAGTTGGGAGGACTGTGTTCAGCAGTGGACAATTCGGCTGATATATATAGTAATGATAGCTTGAGCGGAAAATATAGATTACATAAATTTGTATCTGGTTATATCTATTATAATAATAAGAACACAACTATGATTCACGTGGTATTGACCGGAGAAATTTCGAACGGCATCGAACTGTTTAGAAGTTTTTCATTCAGTTTCTCAGCGCGTAACTCTTTTATGATTTTATTTGTGTGTTGCAGGTGCCGTGGGCGGCCTGGCGCACCACCCAGTGGTGGGTGTGGCAGTGGGCGAGAGCGAGGGCGGCGCGGCGGGTCTGCGCCGTGGGCTGATCGGCGCGCTCGCCAAGCCGCTCAGCGCTACCGCCGATCTGGTCGCGTACGCCGGCCACGGCCTACTCACACAGACCGGCTGGGACCCAGTGCCGCAGGTACACATCAATATGTGCATTTGTTTAAGTTTTGGCGAAAGAGATATATGTTTTTCATGCCGCTTTCAGTACAGCGGCGATCTCTTACTGCTGTTGTGTTGCTAAATGATGCCTACTCACACAGTTTGCCAAATATACCATAGATGTAAATGTACTAACTTCATATGTTCTGAATTTTAATGTAAGCGTTGTAAAAATTGTGTGACCGGTATTGACATGAAAGTTGTTTGTCTTATGAATATGGTTCATACGTTTATTGCTGTTAATCAGCCGGATTGTCCACTGCTGTACACAGCGTCCTCCCGCACAGCGTACGTAGTGAAAAATAGGAACTTACCCTCATGCTCACTTTCTCAATTGGTTGTTAATTCTAGATGTAATGATGCCCTCGCAGCTAGCAGGAGGCGCATTGCTTCTCATTGCATTACATTAGTCGTCATATACAGTCCTTTTGATTCCATGTTCCGGTGAGTAGTACCCACAGCCTGTACCTGTTTTGTTTTTCGCGCCATCTGTGTCAATATTGTATGATGGGAGCTGTTTTCAGTAGCTCGTACTTCTTGTTGTCAAGGTAGGTACTCGCAAATTTGTCAGTGCCTTGCCTCGATTGGGGTTTTATTTTTGTGGCCCTCTCTAGGCCCACATACATAACATACAGGTGATTTGATTGTAATTGTGCAGCCACGCGCTAGCTGGAGCAGCGGGGAGAGTGAGAGCGGCGCTGGATGGCGGCGCGACTGCGTGCGCTGGTGCTTCCGGCTGGCGGACATGCCCGCCACTGCGGGCTTCCACGTGCTGCTAGACGGCGCGCCGCTTCAGCTGCTATTCACGCACAAGGTACGTGACGGCTACACACCCCAAATGTTGACTCTGCAACTGCAATTTTATTCATTTTTTTTGTATTTCCTAGGTATCATCTTTAAAAGTACACACTTTTAATGTACTCGCCTGATAATTAATTCATGTTTTTTACAGTTTCTGGTAATTGCTGACGTGGACTCGGAGCGAATAGTTGAAATGATCGACTTCAGGTTTTGCTCTATCGGACCTTATCAGGGGCAAATTATCGAGGTAATGTCTGCCAATATTTAATTGAGTTTTTATTTCAGCTTATCGAATATGGACTAATAAAGGGTCATAGGAAGCGAACCACATTACAGTGTCGTGTGAACTCACGTAGCGATTGCGTCGCCACAGGTTCGCATATATACGAGTGTTTGCCGCGTGCAGCCACGGTTGCATGAAACGAAAATAGTGATTGCCACGCGCATCTGTGGTTTCACGGAGTTCGTCAGCGTATTTTTATCGATTTCCGTAAATTGGGTCCTTTTTTTCGAGATGGAATGTAGCCATAATAGACAATAGAATATAGCTACTCTTCGTTTTGATAACCATTTGCAGTAAAATGGTATCTATGAAATTAAAAAGTTCAGTTGTTTGTTTACGTTTTGCGAAACCGGCGGGCTACCGGTATTATTAAACATGTTTTTTTTTATGGTTTTCTCATGAATATTTAAATAATATTTTGTGATATGCTTGACATTTGTCTTTTCTATATAATTCAATAATAAAACAGTAGTATTTTTCTTAAAATCAATAGAATTTAGTAGTTTCGTAGTACACCTCCGAACGTTTAGGTATCATTATGAATACATCATAAATGTTTATATTTCGTATTAATTGTTTATTTAGCTATCTTGTACAAAAATATTTTTCCTTCTAAAGTAAATACTTCAGTCACAATAGACAATTGTTCACATTACGCTGCGCTTAACGCACGGCCGGCAAATGCTAATACAACAAAAAGTTCGTCCGGTAAAAGTAGTGAGTGCCGCATGCAACCACGGTTGCAAGTGGCTTCGCAGCGGGTAGAACACTTAAAACTCACCTAACGGGTTTCTCACTAAAACGGTTGAGTACATGCAAAAGAAAAACATTTTTTCCCAAAATTATGGTGCCTTTGGCGGGCGGTTGCTATTTTGCACGTGCTGATTGTGGTTTCTATTTTTTCTCGTCAGTTTTTGTTGAGGTGCATTCGGGTCAGTGTTGACACTATTCTTAATGACGCTATCGGAGGAAAATGCACCATATGACAATTTCGTCAACATTTGTTGTACTTGTTACAGTTGGTGATCAAAACGGCAGCACAAAGACGACAAACAAAGATTTACGAGGCCAGAGGACCTACTGACGAAGACGATGAAATCAATGTAAGTACAGTTCATCGGTACTGATGATGAGTTATATTATAAAAACCACACTCCAAATCCTGGGGAAGGCTTCCGGTAGAAGTCGAAACAAGCGATATCGACTAATAGTAAGTTCACGCTCACACACCCGTGTTCTTCATATATATGATGGTGAGTCATCATCGTGAGATGGTAAGCTACGAGTACGTGAACGCGACTCTAGTATGCTGGTTAGGCATTATTTAATGTTTTCATCGCTCATGAATTGAGTCGCCTCTTACGACACCCGGCACCCCACGTGGCTAAAATAAAGATAAATGCTGGACTTAATATTAATTCATATTATTTTTACGTGGGCTCCAAAACAAGATAATATTTTTTTCATCCCACCATCTCGGAAAGAGTATTTTTAATCTTCAATATCTGAGTGGAAAAGCCGTTTTTATTCTCTAGAGGATAAAGTAAATTGAATTTAGAACATCGTGTGCACTAAGTTTGTTAATTAAAAAAAACATTAAACCTATTTACCTCTATGGTGCCGAATATATCATACATGTTTTTTTTAATTTATTAAAAACTCAGACTCGGAACCTTCTTGGTATTCTTTTTTTCAATTTTTGCATTTAGTCATTTCCTCGCTGAGGTGGAATGAAAAGTTACGTTTTGCACTCGAGTGCAAATATTTTTCACCTCGTGCTCTTTTGATTCCCTCGCTAACGCTCAGGATTCTAATTTTGAATCAGTCAATTTCAATTTTAGAATCCTTCGCTTGCTCGGTCATCAAAATTGAACACGCGGTTAAAAAGCAACTTTGCACTCTTGTATAACAAATAACTATAATTCCTGTCGTGTGTGGTGCCATTGTGTAGAGCTCATTGATTAGAGTACAAAACAATATCTTAAATCTAAAAAAATAATCAATAGGGAGCCGTCAAAATTGTCAATTATTGACCATTTTAGTTACGGGATCTATCTCAAAAACTAAATTAGTCACGAATATGAAGTCTCGGTATATTATGTACCATTCCTCTGAAAACGACGATTTCAATTTAGTGTTGAGGTAGAAAACTATTTTTGAGGCTGTCATCTATAACTTAACTAACACACATTATTTTTCTTCTTCGGGCTGTTGTAAATGTTGTAATACGGAATCGTGAAAAAAGGCCCGACTCGTATTTGGCCAGCTTTTTTATAGTTTTTAGATCGGTTTGCCCGCTATCTTGTTTGTTAGTAATGATGTATCGGATTCTAACAAACCACATTAAACAGGACGTCTCTATCTTTCACGGTAACGCGTTACATCGGTAGATGCCCAATGCTTGTTCCTCCGACCTGCATGTATAATTATTTGAGTTTTTTTTATGAAGTTCTTTCCAGCATTTTCTTTTATGTAGCCTTCCTATGTTGACTAAATAGAGAGGAAAACCTACGAACGTTCGTATGTATGTTCTTTCACGGTCATCGTCCAAATAAAACGATAGCCCATCTTAATTGAAGACGAGTCTCAATTTTCTTTTTGTAGTTTGTCTACATCATACTTAATTTTAGAAGTTAGTTATTGTTTAATGTTTGAAGACCGCGGTTAGTGATAATGCAATTGTTGCAGATAAGCGCAGCGGCGATGGCGCGCGTAGCTCGGTACACGGGCGCGGAGAGCGGTGGGGGAGGCGCGGCTGGGGGAGGGTCGATAGGGGCGGGTGTGGGGGGCTCGGGGGGCGCCACGTGCGAGGGGAGGGTGGTCTCCCTTCTGCCGACGCCGGGACACGCGCTCGCACTGCACGCCGCGCTCGCCGCCGCCGCGCATCACAACTCCGACGCACACTTTGCGCTTCTTTAACTACCCTCAACATAATATATATAGCGTATACAACTCTGCCTGTGCGTTGTACCCGGTCGCCACGCATTTATGTTTCGGTGGTAACGGAATGTCACATCTTTATATCGTGTTTTTTGACAAAATTTCTGTTGATGACGTGTGTAGGTTTTTTGCAACAGGTTGATGCGTATAGCAAGATTGAATATATTGAAATTGAAATAAGTTATAGCGCAGGCTGCTATGTAACTTAATATTACAGCAAGCAATACGAATAGATATGGTGCCGAAATTAGAGAAAAATTGTCATGAAAAATAAATAACAGCAGATAATATCTAGTTTATCCAACTGTATAGATATTATAACTTACATATCAAAATAAAAATTGCTAATTTGAATTATTCTCCTTACTTTTTTCAAGCTTGCCAAAATTATACTCTAAGGTAAGCAAGTTTAAAGTAGTGTTTCGAAAAACATACTATAAATGAAGCAATTATAAAAAGAAAACAATTTCTACCATTGATTTCGGCTTCATTCACATTTTGGCATTTAAACTGCAAATTTATTTACCGTTAAAACGTATGTTTTATGTTATAATTTTATGTTTAATGTATTCCCCGTTTGTTTGTATTTATATTATTTTATAATAGAACCTTCCAAAGTATAAAATATTGCGTCCATATTTAAGACTTTATAATATATTGTAGACTAGAAGGGGGCATCTGACTTCATTTTTATCACCATGATATAATTTGGCACGTCATTTACAAGTTTTGTTTGCACAGGTCGATGGTTAGGTTATTTTAATGAGGTTGGGGATTCAAGGAGTTATTTTAATTCAGTATTCATTAAAATGTTTTTGTTTGAATTGTAAATAAAAATAATGTGATGTTTATTTATGGTATTTATAGAAATGTATTTATTTATATTGTAATTATGGACAGCTCTGCAAATGTGTCCGAATGTCTACCGATAGATGTGATTGGTTAAGTCAGAAGATAATATTATAATGGCCATCGTTAAACAGAATAGATTTCTGAGTTAAATGCGCGGTGCGGGAGGGGTGACGTGTGACGTCACAACAAATGTAACTAGACCACCATCCGTCACATATGCCGCAAAGCGCAGGTATATAAGATCCAAATAGGAATTAGACCTGACTTTCAAAGATTCTACTTTAACAGAATATTTAAAAAAAAATGAAAATAAATATACTGAGAATCGTCAGATCCTTAATATTTTACGTATACCTTGTCTGTAGTGCCTAAAACTTGTAGTTTTTATTTGTGTGTGTTTTTTAACTTAATTTCAAGCAATGAAAGCCGAGCAGTAATAAGTATTGTATTTTGCGTATATCGCCTGTCTAGCTACCTTTGTCTCATCGAACAAATAACTCAGGAGTCGATTCGAGTACTAGCGTAGCTGTTGTATTCTCTTTGGTTATACTGGTCGACTCGCCTGAGCTTCTGTCCATCCGCCGCGTCTGCCTAGCTGGAGCGCGCAGCAGCTTCTGAAGCGGATGGGCTTTAGCCAATATTTTATATATTTGAAATTAGAACGCTAGTTGTATAATTTTGTAGGTAGACTTGAGAATGCATTCGTTAAATCTAAAATTCTGTTTATTTGTGGGGGCTGTGTATTAAAATGTTATAAAATCCATATCTATATATATATATATATACTCCTTTAGGTGGTTCTGTAGACACTCCAAGCTCATCCTGGGATATTAAGCCGTAATGATATAGTTATATATAACAATAAGATAATTGTAGATATATTGGATGTCACATTTCATTTTAACTTTTCCAAATTTTAATATTGTCCACATAGGCGTCAGAATTCAGATTTCGACGATGCACTCCTGAATTTACACCAATCAATATATATTTATGATTGTAATATTTCCGACACTACCAGTAAAATAAACACGTGGTCTATTTCAAAAAGACTTGTTTAGTTTTGTATTGAAATGCTTTTCCAATGTTTTATAGTTGTGATAGTTATCGTTATGATGACAAAACGTACGTTCCTATATATAATTTATGATTAAAAATTACATGAGTAAGTGAATGTTTGAGTTTTTATTCAAGTGATTGGGTTGCTTCCGGAAGCCATCTTGAGGATGTTGGGTGAGGTAAACCCACGGGGTACACCCATAGACTTTTTCTCCCTGGTTGGGTACGCCCGCTACGTTCGCGATAAGCTGTCAGTGTTAGTTATGTTTTCAGAGTTCATTGACGAGATCATAACGCGTGTTTACTTACCCGTGTATGTAAATTATAAAATTGTATTATTTGTATATGTATCTATTTGTAAAAAGCAATCTTCGCAAACTTGATACTTCTCGCTGCCACGCACACTTTAATATCTTTGTTATTATTAATTTGTGCTAAGCGAAGGCCTCTGTGACAGGCTTATTTGTGTATGTTTATTTAAATTACTCTCAAACGATTCACGCTAACTTTATGTAATTTGGAAGAATGGGAGTGTGTACATACATGTATGTTTCACACACATATGATAAAAACTAGCTCTTAATTCAGAGCTGAAGTGGCCAAAGACTGGTTGAGATAAAAGTAAAATATCGAAAAGTGCCAAAAGATAAAAAAGCTTGTTTTACTCCTAGACTGACGTCGGTCGCGGACATAGGTAGTGCCACAGTGTAGCTCGTCACGTCTTACACAGTCGTACACAGATAAGTCCCTCTAACGCCAGGGACCTACAAATAAACAAATTTATATGAAATAGTGTGGAAATACAATAAAACACTATTATTTTTACCGCGACCTTGACATCAGCGCAGAAGGAAAGCAAAACTAAAGAATTAACCTCGCTTTGGCAGTAATTCTTGTATTTTTAAGTGACTTTTGTAATAATGTCCATTAACTATATAAAAAAATCTTTTTATGTTCCGTATTCTATGAACGTGTATTATTATTACCACAGACGTGAGTTTTCAGAACATTTTTGTCCAATGTTATACCTCGTACTTTTCTTAGGGACGAATTTCTATTTATTATTATGGCTGCTAACTAGCAGCATGTCCTATTAAAGGTGACATGAACCGATGATTGAAATATTGTCAATTGTTTTCATAATTAATATGTAATGATGTAAATATTGTATAGATGCGTGTAAAGAGAAATTTCCTAATGTGAAATACAATAGTGTACATACCCTTCAAGTAAATTGCAATAATTAGCACTTCCGTAACAGAATTTAATAAGAAGTCTTAATATATAATTGTGAAAAAAAGGAGTTTTCATTGGATATTCAAGGTAAGGTTCCTGGCTAGGGAAACAATTAAAAAAAAATCTTTTTATAAAGTTTAGGATTTTGTCGAAATTTCTAGAGTATACCGAAATCCATCTGATTTTGACAGTGTCTTCGTATTTTACACTTATCTGATTAGATAGACGTCACCATGTTAACTAACTCATGTCTACGATATGATAATTTATATTTATTTCATAAAGTTGTATATATTAGACCTGGTTTTTCAATAATCAGATAAGAAATACATATGGTTGATCAAACGTTAAGCGACTCAATCTAAAATAAATGAACTTTTCTTTAAAAAAAATGAATTGAGGTGGTTCTTTTTATATTGGTTGTGTTAAAATGTATTCATAAAAATAGTTATTATCTGATGATATTAAGGCCAGGCCGAAAACTATCAATACATTGAATTGCAAAATTTCAAGTATCTAAAAGGAGTTATATGCATATGTAACTTTTAAAGGAATAAGCATATTGTTTTTTTTTGTAATTAATTTGTAGTTAATCAGTATTGTTTAAACATTGGAAAAATTGTTTTGTAAATATTGTATGTTCCATAATATATTATGATAATTATACCTACCAAAATTTAATGAAGCTATTGTGTCTTAATGTAATTGAATCAAAATAAACTATACTATTTAATTATTTATGAGTTGTTTCATTATGCACTTGAAAAAGTCTACCCTAATATAATTACTAAGATGACAGAAAACATGTTTGAATTATTTGATTATGGGAATACAGGTACCTACTAAGTTACTAGATTTGGTGTTTGTGTACCCACATCTTATACTGTACTGTAACAGCTGGATCGTCCACTGCTGAACACAGCCTCCCCTATTAAGGGGGTGGCGTCTTGGGGATCGCAGTGTAAGTTGGCAGTTCTTTAGAAGGCACTGCTGCCCACCTTCCAGTTTTTTCCCTTAGTCGCCTCTTACGACACCCATGGGATGTTATGGGGAGGTGAAATTCTGACCCGGCACCCCACGGGGTCACTTCTTATACTTTCTCTAAATTTCATTGCTTGCTTTCAAAATTATAATGGTCTCTTTGATATTCGCGACCTTCGCGATAGACATTGGCTCAGTTAGGTACCTCCTGGCCTCCGCTAACATCTAACTAATGTACTACGAAGATTTATTTTTATTTTATTTTTATTTTTTCTTCATAGGTACAGTTACAGATATTAGGCTATAAACTTAAATTTAGACACTTTATGGAAGAAAACATATTTAAATAAAAGTGTGCATTACACGAGCAAGAAAATCACTTCTGGAATAAATTGAGTTCTACAAATAATTAGAGCGTTGTACACTGTAAATGTGCACCAAATAAAAAAATTTTGCACTTTGCCGTTTTGTTAAAAAAAAGGAAAAAACAATTCTGCTGGAGTAAAGTTGTTCCAGCAAGAAAATTTTAATCAAATGATCGGAAAGAAAAATTAAGTACATGGACAGATAGCTAAAATAAAGAATATTGTATTATTTTAGCTTATATTTGTGCGTAAATGTGCGCCAAAAATTAAATTTGTGCGTCGCAAAGTTTTCGAGATATTTCATTTCCTGCTGGAGTAACGTTTAGCAAAATCTTATTTCTCGAAAATCAATATTTGTGCGACTTTACAATCAAAGTATATTAGTAGCTCTTACTTTGTGCTTATTTGTGACACCATTAAGTTTTCAAAAATCTGTACCATTTTTATGTAATTATGCAATTAGGAAAAAGAAATGTCTAGCGCTAAAACGAACAAACGGTTGTACTCACTAAAAACGGTATTTGGTTCTTCTTATTATTCCATTCATAAAAAGTAACCTTATTAGACAAAATATACACGCATTTATCAATATATGTCGCAACCGACAGTGTCATCGTTAGACATCAAAATGCAAGAAATAGAATTAACTCAACATGTTTCGGTGCAATTAGGACAAACATTATGTTTGAACAAAAAAGGATTCATCGTACAGAAATAAATATTTATGTACATACCACCATATGATACCCAGAATCAAATATTTATGTTCAATATCGTAATAGAGGCAGATGAAGAGAAGAAACGAGCCCCGAAGAATGGTGACTCCAAAAGAAACAACAGCTATATATGGTACCTACAGAGAAGCGAAAGAATATACCTGAACTCGCAAAAAATACGACGAAGGTACGGTGGGAGTCTGTGCTGTTCTGAATATAAAAGGCTTGGTCGTAGTGCGTTTTGTAAATGCCAGCTTGGCCAGCTACCGCCCTCAAATAGTATATTGTTATCGAAAATTCATCACAATCTTAGTCAAAAACATCATCAAATCAAAAATTAGTTTCACGGCAACTGTTATTTATAGCCAGAAATTCTAGCTTAGGCCGAATAACATCTTTTACCACATCATCGCTTACGCGTCATATAGTGTTCCAAGTCTAGCCTATCAGCAATAAAACTAACTGCTATAGGTTAGATCGGACCTCTGATATCTGACAGCAGTTGTAGAAATCGTTAAAAATCGGCCAAGTGCGAGTCGGACTCGCGCACGAAGGTTTCCGTACCATTAGCTATACAACATTAAACTTCATATTTTAACCATTTTTTTATTTTAACGTGCGTAAGTCCGACACGCTCTTGGCCAACTGTATTTGTTGTTATAGCGGCAACAGAAATGCATCATCTGTGAAAATTTCTATCTATCACCGTTCTTGAGATACAGCCTGGTGACAGACGGACGGACGGACGGACAGCGAAGTCTCAGCAATAGGGTCCCGTTTTTACCCTTTGGGTACAGAACCCTAAAAAAGATATTCAGTGTAGCAGTGTACCATGAACGAATTTGATGCAACCGCGTTCCAAATTGTCAGGTACAATACGCACCAAGTTGGTACGTCTGTAGAGATTTTAGTATTGAAACTATTTGAAACATAAATAATTTGGTGGATCGATTTATATATACTAGACTAGTTTTTCGGGCAGTGTGCGGGCCGCAAGCGGCCCGCATCTATCTTGAGTCAGTACGAACTGGTCATAAAAGCACCTTATACATTTGAAAAAAAAAACTTCAATAATAATATAAGTATGAAATACCATATAAACTCTGAATACAATAGAGATTCATACTGTAGCCACCAAACCAGATTTACCCTACTGCCATAAAAAAGCGGTACGGTCAAAATCGTACCAAGGTTCTGAGTCACTTCGGTAAAGGAACCCCACTCATAGGTGATTTGGTTATCGCGGGCAGTTACCATGGAGACCAGTCGGAGATGTGGAAAATACCCTCAAGTCGGAGCTCGGCCTTAGGCCCCGGACAGTTACTCCAAATGTAGTCAAAACTCCCACAAAAACTCCTAAAACAGTCGGTAATGTATGGTGAAATACTCCAAATACAGTATGAAGAATGAGAGGAGCATGTCAATTCGAAGCTCGGCCTTCGGCCTCGCAAGACACTTACACGGCTCGGCCTACGGCCTCGCCATGAGCTTGCCCTGCGGGCTCGCACACTTTGAGCTCAGCCTTCGGCCTCGCGGGCCGAAAGTTCGGCCTTCGGCCTCACCAGAAGCTCGCCCTTCGGGCTCGCTATACCTTCATGTATGACAGTAACTCCAAATTCAGTCGAAAATCCCACAAAAACTCCAAAAACAGTCGGTGTTGTATGGTAAAATACTCCAAATGCAGTATGAAGAATGAGAGGAGCATGTCAATTCGGAGCTCGGCCTTCGGCCTCGCAAGACACTTACACGGCTCGGCCTACGGCCTCGCCATGAGCTCGCCCTGCGGGCTCGCATACCTTAAGCTCGGCCTTCGGCCTCGCGGGCCGAAAGTTCGGCCTTCGGCCTCACCAGAAGCTCGCCCTTCGGGCTCGCTATACCTTCATGTATGACAGTAACTCCAAATTCAGTCGAAAATCCCACAAAAACTCCAAAAACATTCGGTTTTGTATGGTAAAATACTCCAAATGCAGTATGAAGAATGAGAGGAGCATGTCAATTCTGAGCTCGGCCTTCGGCCTCGCAAGACACTAATATGGCTCGGCCTTCGGCCTCGCCAAACGCTCGCCCTACGGGCTCGCGCACCATCCGCTCGGCCTTCGGCCCCGCGGGCCGAAAGTTCGGCCTTCGGCCTCACCAGAAGCTCGCCCTTCGGGCTCGCTATACCTTCATGTATGACAGTAACTCCAAAATCAGTCGAAAATCCCACAAAAACTCCAAATACAGTCGAAAATGTAAGAAAAATACTCCAAATGCAGTATGAAGAATGAGAGGAGCACTTTTTACAGGTATCATTCGACTGCTCTCCCTATTCCCTATGTCATTTGTTCAAACACCCCCTACCCATCTCTTACCGTTTTCGAGATACGTCATCCATCTTTAATTGGCAGGCGTCATTTTTATGATTTTCGATTTTTCTCATACTCACCTAAACCCCCCCTACATTTTTGCCATACATCATTGTCGTCCTACTCGTCTCCTTCTAGGAGAACATTTATGTCAGTCAGTCAGTGGTAAACGAGCTAGTATTTCGGGCAGTGTGCGGGCCGCAAGCGGCCCGCATCTATCTTGAGTCAGTACGATCTGTCATAAAAGCCCCTTATACAAAGCAAAAAAAGTAAAAAAAAACTCCAATAGAAGTATGAAATCCCATATAAACTCAATACAATAGAGATTCATACTGTAGCCACCAAACCAGATTTACCCTACTGCCATAAAAAAGAGGTACGGTCAGAATCGTACCAAGGTTCTGAGTCACTTCCGTAAAGGAACCCCACTCGTAGATGCTTCAGTTATCGCGGGCAGTTACCATGGAGACCAGTCGGAGATGTGGAAAATACTCTCAAGCTCGGCCTTCGGCCTCGGACAGTTACTCCAAATTTAGTCAAAACTCCCACAAAAACTTCTAAAACAGTCGGTAATCTACGGTAAAATACTCCAAACACAGTATGAAGAATGAGAGGAGCATGTAAATTCGGAGCTCGGCCTTCGGCCTCGCAAGACACTCACAAGGCTCGGCCTGCGGCCTCGCCAAGCGCTCGCCCTTCGGGCTCGCCCACCATACGCTCGGCCTTCGGCCTCGCGGGCCGAAACTTCGGCCTTCGGCCTCACCAGAAGCTCGCCCTTCGGGCTCGCTTTATGCTTATGTAGGACAAATACTCCAAATCCAGTCGAAAATCCCACATAAACTCCAAAGTTATTCGAAAATGTTAGGTAAAATACTTCAAATGCAGTATGAAGAATGAGAGGAGCATGTCAATTCGGAGCTCGGCCTTCGGCCTCGCAAGACACTAATACGGCTCGGCCTGCGGCCTCGCCAAACGTTCGCCCTTCGGGCTCGCGCGCCATCCGCTCGGCCTTCGGCCTCGCGGGCCGAAAGTTCGGCCTTCGGCCTCACCAGAAGCTCGCCCTTCGGGCTCGCTATACCTTCATGTATGACAGTAACTCCAAAATCAGTCTAAAATCCCACAAAAACTCCAAATACAGTCGAAAATGTATGGTAAAATACTCCAAATGAAGTATGAAGCATGAGAGGAGCACTTTTGACAGGTGTCATTCGATTGCTCTCCCTATTCCCTATGACATTTGTTCAAACACTCCCTACCTATCTCTTACCGTTTTCGAGATACGCCATCCACTTTTACTTGGCAGGCGTCATTTTTATGATTTTCGATTTTTCCCATACTCACCTAAACCCCCCCTACATTTCCGTCATACTTCATTTTAACCCTACTCTACTCCTTCTGGGAGAACAATTATGTCAGTCAGTCAGTGAGTCAGTCAGTCAGTGAGTCAGTGTGTGGTAATCGAGCTTTATATAAAGAGAAGAAGAAGAAGAAGAAAGATAAGCCCTCACACTGTCAATACGCAAGCAGACAAGATTTCCTTTTCTTACGAGTTTGTATTTAACAAAATATACAAGAATATTTTCCAGTTGGAGTAGTGGCGTTAGCTTCACTATAGAGTTTCGAGGTCCAAGGTTCGATCCTCAAGTAGGACAGTTACCTTAGAGAACTCTCAGAAGCATTCTGCCAAATCGTGAGTATGCTTAAACCTCTGCCAGATCTTCGGAAATATATAATAGTTTTGGCCTAATCCGCTGTCCGCCCTTTCTGCCTCTATAGGGTGTGTGTTTGAACTGCATGTTTAGGTAGGCATAGAAAACCCTTTATAATTTTTTTTAGGTTGTCGTCGGGGGTTAGTGGCATACGCACCCAATGTCAACTCCCCCCGTGTCAGTTGCCCACGATCTCAGTTCCCCCCGATAAATTTTGAGCGAATATTTTTTTGTGATTTGTACTGTCAGCACCGAAAGTGTATTTAAAGTTATTTAAAAAAAATGAGGGCACACAAGTTTAAGTTGGTCGGAAGAGATTTTTGTACTAGATAAGCTTACTTTGTAAAACTTATAATAAGAACTTACTGTATATAATGTGGATATTAATTCATCAACAATACTGCGGGGGATGGTGTAGAATCGATAACGGAATGTGTTCCACTCATTTTTAATATTCACATACACAAAAAGTCTGTACTATTGCTTAAGCTATGGCACGTTGGCTTTGGGAATACTAGCAAAGACAACCGCGGTCTACGAACACGGTGTATCTACTCTATTCACACACACGCACGATTGCTACGCGAAGTCAATGAACTGCTATACTAGGCACAATAGACAGCTGTTTTGTGTACCTATTCTGCCTAGTCGGTCTTTGGCGGCTTGCGACAAAAGAACGCGCGACGCGGTAGCGGTTTATCACAATATGGCATACCTAAGTAGCTGCAACACAATACAAGTTTACGTAGGTACGTACGTACCTAACTTGAAATTAAAAAGAATGTAGGTAAGTAAATTTTTTTTATCATTTAGAAGAGTTTAATCGATTGGCGATTATGCAAAGCATTCGACAGTCTAGCTAGATTGGCCGGTAAGGCCTTCGCGTTCGTCAGAATAGGTACGTGAAACAGCTTCGTCTATCACTAGGGCAAAACAGCTGTTTTGCCATAATGATAGCGTCTAATTGACATCGGGTAGCGTCTAATTGACATCGGGTAGCGTTCGTACATGTGAGAATGGAGTAAACCGCGGTTCTCGCTATCATACTAAAAGGCAACGCGCCGCGCTTAGAAAATAGTTATACTGATTTTTTTGTATGTGAAAATTAAACATGAGTGGAACACATGCCGTTATCGATTCTACACCATCCCCCGCAGTATTGTTGATGAATTAATGTCAACCTTATATATTATGCAAGTATAAGAATAAATAAAGGATTATAAGAAAAATAAAGGAAAGACTGATTTTCTACGATCATTTATTAATTTGAAAGTTTCATTGTAAATATCAAAAACAATATTAACATTACAGCAGGCAAAAACAGTATTTATAAATCACTTAAAATTGTACAAAGTATATAAAATAAACAATGTTAAACACTCAATAAAAGGAAATCAACAATCATAAAACATTTAAAATTACTAAAAGAAAAAACTAAAAGTTAGATACTATAAGGGGTTAACTATGAAATTGCCGTTTTGTACTGAAAAATTGAAATTGTTTTTTTTAATTAAACATTTTTATTTAATTAAAATACCACATACCATCACTATCTATAAATTACTGCCATCTAATAAGAATGTCATCAATACCTTTGCGATAGAACTCTGGTGCTCTAGATTCGACAAACTGTGTGAAAACATTTTGTAGTGCCTCCTGGGAAGAAAACTTTTTATCACATAGAAAATTGACCGAATCACGAAAAAATACGGAGGGTGACGAATGGTTTCTAATCGCAATTCCTCTAGAGTTAAAACGGTTTCTTGTGCTGTATGAGGTCTTACGTTATCATGAAGCAATAATGGTGAAGATCGATTCATGAGTCGGGGATGTTTCATTACTAGTTTTGCAATCATTGTTCGGAGTTCGGTACGGTAGACATCTGCCGTTATTGCTTGACCAGATCGGAGAAAGCTATAGTGAATAACACCATGCTGAGACCACAAAACAGTAACCATTGCCTTGGAAGATTACCAAGGTTTGCTTTAGGACACTGTTGCGGTTATATTTTTTATTTCTCTTACAATAAGGTTAATGCGATAATTCTGTTTTCATCTTTGATGTAATCAAACAATACAAGGTGCTTACATTTTGCGGGGATTAATATATGAAGTGGTTCCTTGAAATTTGTTATTGGAACTTTCAAATTTTTGCTATGCTTTCTACATAATGTGTTTTTCACCCTTCTGAATGCTGGAATGTCCAAAGTACAACAATAATATTTTAATTTTGAAAAATTTCAAAATACGCCTTTCAAAAATTATTTGCACTGATATATAGTTTTTGCATAATTCTGTTTTCACTTTCATCTATGTTTCTGGGTGCCGACTATTGTTATCAGTAACCCAAATTTTATAATTTGTAAGAAATGCGCTGGACTGAATGGTGATTTATAGTTAAACCCGTCAGAATTGAAAGATTAGGAGAACAATAGAATTTCATTCATAGTACCGGCAGTCCCGTTTCCCCGATATAATACCTAGCTAGTATGCATACATTTTGAATTTTGAATCTTGCATTTTAATAACACAATTGTATGTGTTATTAATACGCAAGATATAAAAACCATTCGAAACAATTGACTAAATATAATTTTAGCAATTATGATATTGAAATAAATATATTATTATCAAGAGAAACTCTTTTTTGCTAACGGTATATTTAATATATGGTAATTATTTCTTTCAATCAAATTTATCGGGGGGAACTGAGATCGTGGGCAACTGACACGGGGGGAGTTGACATTGGGTGCGTATGCCACTAGCCCGTCGTCGGTACCCAAAGGGTAAAACGGAGCCTTATTAATGAGACTCTGCTTTATATCTGTTCGTCCGTCGGTTTGTCACGTATCGCTCGTAAAAGGAATAAAAGGAATTAGTTATAAAATTCGTATGTTGTGTAGAATGATGAATTTTAGACTAGAAATTCAATAAAACTATTTTTGGGTAGCACTAAAACATTAAAAATATAGTTATATGATGTTTTATGATGATAATGATTTATATGGTTGTTATATTATGGTTGCCAAACCTGGGCATTAACGGATAAAATAAACAACTAACTAAACGGTATCTAACAGAAAGAAGTCCAATTTACCTCAAAATAGTAAGGCAAAAGACAAAACACATATGAAAATCTTCAGAGGAGACCGTGGTCGATGGACAAACTGTTTAAAAATGCGTTAGGTGCACGTTTATTTATTGCATGCCTTACCATGCAATAAATAAATGTATTATCAAAATGAATTCTTAACTTATTACACTTTATATTATCCAGCTACGGCTACTATTTTTACAGATTAAAGGTATAAGTTAGCCCCAAACTAAGCGTAAGCCTGTACCTTGGGGATCTGAGTTGAACTACACAAAAATACGAAGGTGAAAATGTTCGTGTAATAAACATTATATGTTAGTGATGAACACACGATATGAAGAAATCACTATATAAATGAATAAACTAAGAAGATATGCTTAGAAAACTTTGTTAAACAGCATTACAGGTTTATTTTATTTGAGCGGGAAGATATTATTTAAAGGTCGTTAGTGATAATAACAAACATACTTTTATCTTCTAAATTAAATAAATGAGGGATCGTCAAAATATTCAAATTTAAACCACTTTTGTTACCATGGGGTTAATCTAAAAAAAATCCAACTGGTCAGGAATCTGAAATTCGCTAAAATGTTCTTTATGCCATATCCTAGCTCTGATCAAATCCAAGAAACATTGGGTACTGCTATACGGAACCCTATAAGAGTATGGCCTGACTCGAACTGGGCTAGGTTTTGCTTTATTTTTTTACTTATTTGATGTGAAAACGATGTGTGAGTACATATGTACATTAAACTAAAGCTGGGATGCACCAAATGGTTAAATTCGAAAAGTCGTTCCATATTCAACCTTATTCCGAGGGAATAATTAAATTGACAAACGATTTCACGTTAACCAGAGATGGTGAAACTCAGCCTTTGTGATTGTAATTCAAACTTTATAATGAAACAAGGATGATAATATCAAGAACAGAAGTCTCCAAACTGAATTAAATAAATATGTTGTGGTAAAAACGTAAGTACCATAAAAATATAATCATGTGTTGGTATGTAATTCTTTATAGCTAACTCCGACTAGCACTTGGCTGATTTTATTTAGTAGTAAAACAGATATTGTACCTAAATTAAGTGGTTAACTCCAAAGGGAAGGGCATATCCAGACGAAATAACTATGTAAATCTATGTTTTGACAGCGATCTTTTTAGATAATGGTTAAATGTGGGTAGTTTCTAAACTACTATATAAGCGACTGACGCCATGTTCGTTTCTTCTTTTCGCTCCAGATTTCGCCCGTCTCAACATCTGCTCATCTACAACGTCATAAAAGTTTTACTTTTAATTTACCGAGGGCGTCGAGTCGGGGTTTTAAGCATTTTGATTTTATTTTGACAGTCCCGTGTTCATAGCCACGTTTCATGCAATAGGTAAGCAACATTTTTCTAAAATTTTCCCTATAAGCAGTAGTGTAAAAATTATTTCCTTTTATAAAATAACATTCGATTTGAATGAATCATAAATATCTATGTTCGTATCATGTGTCTTATAAAGTGGAGTTGTTGTACTTTCATACATTTCACAACAGCGTATTTTGTGTTGCCCCAGTCGTGTAAGTTTTTAAAGATTGGTTTCCAAAGTGGCGGCATGGTGCTTGAGATCTATCACCATTTCTAATTAAATTCATTTTTATCCAACCAATCATTAATTATTTTGTGCGTTTTGTGTCGAGATCGTATCATATGTTGAACCGAGGGTGTGCAGGATCTATTATTTTTTGATTCCTTACGTATACCTAATGGGTAAAAAAGTGATCGAAATTCCAAAGGTTCTAAATTTAATTGTTGGTATTCTCGTTGTAATGTTTTTTCTGTAATATTTTGTTAAATTATGATTTTCAACAAGCACGTGGGCCGCCCTAAACAAAACAAGTCTGTAAAATGTTACCACCTAAAGTTTATCAAAATATGCAAGAATCATATAGCCGAAGGGGTGTTAAATGATAGGTATTTAATTTGTTTTCACTTACTGTATCAGCTAGATATAATAGATCGTCCACTGCTGAACACAGCGTCTCCCATTATGGGGAGGGGTTTGCCATAATCCCCACGCTTGGCAGGCATCTCGGGGATCGCAGTAGAAGTTGCCAGTTCTTCAGAAGTCGCTGCTTCCTACCTTCCGGTATTTTCCCTTCATTGCGTCTTACGCCACCTACGTGTAGAGATAGGGGGTGATATTCGAGCCCGGCACCACACGGGCAATTATTTTACTTGCCGATCATTTATTATTAACAAGTAGGTATACCTACACACATATATTTTATTGCCGATAGGTTACCTTAAACCATTCTCACCCTTTCATTACGTTATTGTTCTGTTCGGCTAAACCTATGGGAACTGGCACTTAAGGACAACAGAACTG
This sequence comes from Plagodis dolabraria, assembly GCA_963854805.1. Classification (NCBI taxonomy): domain Eukaryota; kingdom Metazoa; phylum Arthropoda; class Insecta; order Lepidoptera; family Geometridae; genus Plagodis; species Plagodis dolabraria. The sequence continues at coordinate 6,606,306 of OY978440.1, forward strand.
CTAGAACTCCCCGTTAATTGCTGGGCGATAGATTTTCTACTTGAGGGTGCTTAGCAATATTGAAGAGACCCGCGGGGCACATTGCAAATGCCTTACCACCATGCGGGATAGCATAACCCGCGCCATGGCAGGCTGCGAACTAACGATTTCAAAATGGCGGCACCTTGTTGTCGCAAGCAATCTTTTCATGGAATATTACATACTTATACATACATGCTTAAAGGTTTTTCTAGCCATCGTAATATTATCTTGGATGTGAAAAACACGAATATTTGTTTCACAGAATTTGATTATATTTCACATGCTCGTCTGCGATTCAGTGGGTCAATTTTTACTGTTATATAATGTAGTTACCTATACGATAAATAGCTGGCCCATCTGTCCCACCTGGTCAACCTTGTCATTAACCTGGTCGTTGGCTTCTGGCCCTGGCCATAACTACTTATGCAATTTTTAACAGAACGGTACCTAGGTACACTAAATGGCAGCAATTATGTCATACCTATATGTATAACCTAGGCTCCCAAATGTTTATACGTATATACTGATGTAACAGAAGATTAAAAAGGTGTATTCAATACTACAGGATCGGGCTACGCGACGACATCAGACCCAGCTCTGCCAGCTGGCACACTGGGAAACTCATGGCCAATAGGATGACCCCTGCTGCCTGCTGTGAATTGGAATGTTGACTGCCTTAATATATTCCCTGCTTCTAAAACCTGCCCTACAATGGTCAAGATAAAGAAGGTAAGTTACTATAAGTATGGATAATCAATCATTAGCCACTGCTAGATTTAAGTAAATTCCCTTTTCTGAGTGATCTTCGGACAACTAGTACAGGTACCTATAGTTGTCAAAAGATAGGCTTTTTGTTGATTTTATCGTAACACCCGTAAAAATCACTCAATCGTCACACACCTACCTAACGATAATATGATCTGTGTGTAAGTTACGAAGTCTTCAGGGATAGAAAACTGGGCTTTTAGGACTAAACGGTGGTATCCAGCCAGGAAGGCATCCGTAATCCGCAAATCATGCTTTGTAGCCCAAAATGGCTCATAACAAGATCACTTTGGATTTCTAAGGTATACAGTACCAACCTACCATACTGTACCGGCCGTATTGTCCACTGCTCAACACGCTTGCATAGCAGGTGTCAATCAGTTCCTCAGAAGGCACTGCTGCTCACCTTCCGGTATTTTACCTTAAGTCGCCTCTTACGACACCCACAGGTAGAAATGGGGGATGACATTCTAACCCGGCATCGCACGGGGAACCCACAATGCCTTGTGAATATGCATCAAGGACTACGAAACGTATGTTTTAGCATCTCGTCAAGAGTTTAGAAAATTCGGTATTATATGCAGGAGTGTGAATATAAGTACGATACGTAGGTAGTACTTCGTTATTTGGTAAAAGGATGGAATCGGGAGATTTATTTATTTTACTTTATTTATTTATTCAAAAAAACAATGTGTCTGACAGAATTATAATGTCCAAAACGCCAACATGTCTAAAACATAAGTTGCAAACACAAAACATTATTACTTAAAAATACATTATACATTATATATCAGTTATTATACAATTCTATACACTTATTATTATTATTTATATTTACTAACACTCAATGTCATACTAAATTAAAATAGTCACAAGAAAAATAATACAAGGAAATACAAAATGTCAATAAAATCAATAAATGTCAATTTATCATATGTACCTATAATAATATTTAAATTAAGCGAAGATTACATTAAATTTTGTGATAATTCAAATTTAAGTACATGCATGTCTTACGAGTATTAGGGTTCCTATGTTGTCAGCAAATATATCAACATTCTTGTCATAGAGAAGCAAGTCACAGCAAGGAGATTATTGAGGGTAGGTAGTTTTTTTTTTATTGCTGGTAGGTAAGCCTTTGACCACCATCTGACCTGATGGTAAGTAATGATGTGGTAGAAGGTGTTAACAGGCTAACTGGCTCTCAAGGACAGCTGCCGGAACACCGTTAGGTGCTTGTTGACAGATTTTCTACTTGAGGGTGGTCGCTAGCCAGGCGGGCTTCTTCGATTCGAACCGTGGACTAGTAAAATTTACTCGAATTTAGACGTCACGTGCTGATTTTTCTGCTAAAACTCCTCAGCGTCCCAATTCATTTGAAGTTTGAAGCGCTCGTAGCGAAGTTTGCTTAGCCATTCTGTATCGATCAGCAAAGTTAAGCAACGTCCGCCGCGGTCAGGACTTGGGTGACCGCTGGTTGGACATTACTACTGAGCGCTTCCGTGCTTCGGAGGGTACGTTAAGCCGTCGGTCCCAGTTGTTGTCTTAGGACGGCAGTCGTTATAGCATGGTGGTAGGGCATTTATCGAATGCCCGTCTGGCTAGCTACCACCCTCAAGTTGAAAATCTGTTGCCAAGCACCTAACGATGTGTTCCGGCAGCTGTCCTTGAGAGCCAGTAATTCTAGGTTAGCCTGAACAACATCTTCGACCACATCATCACTTACCATCAGGTGAGATAGTGGTCAAAGGCTAACCTATAAGAAGAACTTGTAAGCAAGAGACTCCAAAGTCTCGATCATCGCCGCAAAGTCGCTTGCTTATCGGTTTTTTATCGGATACATTTCGGGGAGTGTGCCACAGAACTACATGATTTGATTCCACCATCCCCATTCTTTAACCGGACATCCAGGGATACTCCGAAGCACCACCGCTATATGGTAGATATTCCATTTACCCGAACAAAGCGATTTGCTTCTTCGTTCATTATACGAACCGCTACGGAATGGAATACCCTGCCTGAGTCTGTGTTTCCGGTTAAGTACAATATGGGTCTTCAAAATGCGAGTGAACAGGTATCTTCTGGGTAAGCGCGCTCCATCATCGACCGCATCATCACTTAACATCAGGTGAGATAGTGGTCAAGTGCTACCCAGTTCAGTATAAAAAAAAATGTCGCTTGGCCATTATTGCTTCAAATTAGCTCTTCACAAATGCCAGCGTTACCACATTTTTACACAAATGCTATTTTTTTAATAAAACGGTACTCTCTATAAAATTAGGACAGTTAAAACGTCAAAAAACGTCAATACAAATTATATTTCTTATTATTATGTAGCAAATGTGGCACAGTACCTGAGATATGTTTTCCGTTTTTACAAAATACCACTTAAAAAACACTCAAAATATTTTAATATTGCTTAGTTCTGTTTCGCTCGATTACATGCATAGCAAGGTATCTTTGTCCTACGCCCTCTGACGGACATTTTTCAAAGACCACTTCGTCTTATTGTCCTGTTTTATGGGTACTGGTACTGTTTATTATAGAACAAGCTAGTTAATTAGGTCACTACGAAGTATATGGTTGTATTTCAGTACCTACTTCGTGCATAGATTGGAAAATCTTAGTAAGTATAAAATTGATATTCAATTTATACGCTCTCTTGCGCGCTCTTGCGTTCTGTCTGGCTTTGTGCAGAATGGAAAGATGCAGTATTTGATCTGTGGCAACGGTAGCTTTTTTATGCCTGATAGGTTAGCCTTATTTCTTTTACCGGCGGTATGCCTTTATTAAAGAAAATACTACGAACTATATACAGCAATACAGCTACTACAGTAAATTCATTTACACAACCTATAAGTCATAGCAGACTCATAAGCAGTCCAAATGCTCCAGCCCACTCCCAGTTGGCAGCGTGCCCAGTATGCTGACAGCATTTCCCCTTTGAATTGCAATGCTTATTCGTTGAGCCAAATATGTGCCATTATTTGATCACGCGTCGGACCGACCAAGCGCTCAGATAAGGTTTGGAACAGGCTCGAGGTCCACCTGATTTTAAGCGGACTAACCCCTGCCTATAACATATGCATTTCGTCACAAGTCACGAATTGCACTGCGCCCGTTAGCTTGAGACATAGTTCTTAAGTCTCATGTGCTTGTAATTTTACTTGTATTTTATTTGTATTTTCTACTTGAGGGTGGTACCATGCGCACAATATTGTGTAAATAGGTACTTTTGAACTGTCATAGTACCGACTTCAACGAGTTATGTCACACTTTTGAGTGACGAAGTCGGTTCCATTTTTTTAATTAAAAAAAATTATGTAGTTGTTTTGTCTGATGCCTGGATATACTCATTGGACCGGATATAGTCATCTTTTTTAGTCTTTTGTGGAAGGGACTACTCAGTATTCTGTCTTCTGCCGAAAGAATATTTTATCGCATCCTTAGTGCCTACATAATAATGTTAAATACTTATTTAAATGGTTTCAAAGTCACTGTTAACGACTCTTAGGATATTAAGTTATCTGAGATTATTAAGCTATCAGATTCAGTTTGTTAACTTTAGTTATTTTGTATTAACATTTTAATTTAATTACTTTAATCTTTTTGTTAACTTTGTTATTTAACATTAGTTGTGATTTATTTAGAAAATGGAAAAACGCCGCAAATGCACAATTGTACGTCAGCTAGAGCTCTTGGTGGAGTTTCTTGAAGAACAGAGACCTTGCCCTTGGGCGGGTAAGATCTAAAGAGGCTCGTGAAGAAGCGGCACGACTATGGCAAGAAGGCGCTGAGAAACAAAATGCGGAGGGACCCTTTAGATCATGGAAGGAATGGGCTAGGGTATGTACATAATTTTTTTAATATAATAATAAAAATACAAAACGATTTTAGACTATTTTTGAAAACATATATATTAGGGTCTATCTCAAACACTAAACTAATTAAGCTAATTACGTATGAATCTGAAAATTTGGCATGTTATACGTACCTACCTACCATATCGTCTTCGGAAACAATATCTAAAATGCAGACATAAAACGCAGTTTTGAAGCTGACAATAGGTACATAACATGTTTTCTTCTACTGGATGTTGCATTGCGGGACCTCTCGGACTTTGCCTGTTTTTTTTAAACTGGTGGTAATAGATCGGTAATGGTTTTTCCACCGACTTTTTCACCGACGTAAGAGATACCAGCCAAACACTGTGGAGTCAGAATTTTAACGTACTGTGCGATTTTATGGGCATTTATTCCCATGAAAACTGATTATAGAACGATCTGCTTACATCGGAGGATTGCAATATTAAATGTTTTCAAAGTTTGTTTATCCTTGACCTGGAATAGTGCATTAACAGATAATATTTTGAGAAACAAATTCATTTTGATTCAAATATTTAATCTTATATAATTTTTTTGGTAATTTTTTGTGGGATAAACAGCCAACACGAGATTTTATAAAGTTCCTAACTTATCATTTTCCAAGCACTATCGCATGTTTTGTAAAAATATTTATTAGGTCACAAAATTTTCGTTTTATAAAAAAAACTGGCGAAATGCCAGTTAAGCTTTAAGGGTTCCGTATTGCAACAGTACGTAATAAAACAATGTTTAGTTTTGAGCAAACTTGAGCACAAATGTTTAGTTTTCAGTATTTTTTGGTGCTAAATGGGATATGGAATATAATATACCGCAATTTCTAATACTTCCCTAGTTTAGCTTTTGAGATAGACCCATAATTTGAAAATTTTCATAGTATTTTTTTTCGTTGATAAAAATACATAAAATGGAATATGTGTACTCCGTACATAGACTATGATACTCCACATGCTGATATGAAAAGAAAATCTGTTGTAGTTAAAATAGTCTCAAGTACCATTTTCTTGTCCTAATTTTTATTTCATATTTTCCTAGGAACGAATCTAGCAGTGCCCATTTGTTGGTTATGTTTTTATTATCTGGGGACAATATACTTGCATATATTTTTTATACTTCTTGCAGTATCTTCTTACTGACTGAAATTAATGAAGTAGTGAATAGAGTCCTTTGTTTTAATGGTGGGCAACGCACCAGTAATGCTGCGGATATTACAGGTGTTCGTAGGCGGCGGTGACCACTTACCATCAGGTGGACCGTCTGCTTGTTTGTCACCTTTAGTATAAAAAAAATGGCTCTTGGCTAACAAAAGACGATGATATAACCACTGGTTTGTTATCGTACCACATAACGGTTACGCTATCTGTTCCATCGACATTTGCAACCCATTCCTCTGAAAAACCTCTTTGAACCTTTTCTTTTTTTAGGTCCTTTAGAGAAGGTATTTGAATTTTGCCCAGACGACTTTTGTTCACAGATCCTAGTGACTGTTTCCCTTCTTTCGACAAGTATACAATTAATTCTCGAGACGTATACTTAATAATTATCGAAGTAGGTATAATCTGTAATTATGTTTTTTTGGTATGCATCTAGCCAATCGTACTACGATATTAGAATTTGCTCCCAAGTCGGGCTCACTTTAATATCTTAGTCCGGAACCGTTCTCTATTGCCGAAAAAATATCTAAATCGTAAGTAAAGCAGCGATCGCCACAAAAAACCAGCAGCTTATAGCTCCATTTGTGGGGTTTATAAGGTATTGCCGCAGAATATTGGTCGCTTTTGACGCGCACATTTGGTCGACCACGGATAGCGCTTCACTTTTAAGTACACTTTGGGCCTTTTTTCTTAAGGTTTCTAATTTTGGCCTGGTCTTATGCAAACGATCATACCCTATGAAAAACTGTTATCCACGCCCTTCTGGTTTTTATGAAAATTTAAAATTATTATTACCAATTAATATAATATATTTTCTTGTTCGTGATGAAAGTATGAAAATCAATCATGAATTGTTTTCTTTGATGAGCTAACGAAGTACATAATATTATGTGAAAGGAAATTAATGAAAATTGTCAGTATTATCGTATCCAAAAAGTAAATTCAAATTTATACGAAAACAGTCAAAAACATTGGCTTAATTAACTCTTGGCAGTTGCGTAACATAGGGGCCTCAACTAGTTGTAACAAGCCGCAAGACGTTCGCTTCTGCAGGTGCCCTACACAGATTTCGAAACCTTCTACTAACTACCACTAAAATTGCGCTTGAACAGTCTCTTTTACTTCTTCTTCTTGATTATGCCGACGTCTGCTATCGTGAGGTCAAATCACGCAGGATATGCTTGAGCGTCTCAAAAATTTCTGCATTTAGTTCATAATATGTGGATTACGCAAGAATGACCACGTCTCTGAATTTCGTACTAAGCTGAAGTGGGTCCCCATTTGCTTTCGACGGAATGCTCATATTTTGTCCGTTCTATATAGATCTTCCATTTCACCCCTATTCTCCGCGCTATCTCAAGGAACGTTTTCATTTCCTTCATACTGCTCACTCATGTTCCTTACGATCGCCTTAGAATCTTCAGCTTAAAGTGCTTGAGCGTAAAACGAAATTTTATGATGGATCATTTATCTCTGTTCGTCTTTGGAACTCTTCGCATTTTACTAATCAATTAATATTTTCAAAAGGCTTGTAAAAGATCTTTATCTTTTTTCTCCATCATGATTGTATACATAACTGTCATCTATTAATGACTACTAAGTTCTCAATTTAATCCTACTAATATTATAAATGCGAAAGTTTGTGAGTGTGTATTGATGTATGGATGTTTGTTACTCTTTCACGCAAAAACTACTGAATGGAATTTAATGAAACTTAACAGTAATATAGCTTAGACATCAGAATTACACATAGGCTATAATTTGTAAAGATATTGTGTGGATTGTCGAAAATATAACGATAAGTTTCAAGTAAGTAAGTAAAAAATCCGCAATATGCGAGACATTCTGGCGTGCGCTGCTAAAACCTTTAGTGTCACACTCACACAATGTATAACGGAAAAGTTTATCTCAATTTTTCCTACAAGAAAATCAGCAACAGAATATATTTTTTTTTTTTTTTTTTTTTTATGTTATTGTGACGGAACAAGCTCGAGGTCCACCTGATGTTAAGCGGTTACCTCTGCCTATAACAGATGCAGTTCATCGTTCAAGTGACGAATAGCACTGCGCCCGTCACCTTGAGACATAGTTGTTAAGTCTCATGTGCCTGTAATTTCACTGGCTCTCAAGGACTGCTGCCGGAACACACCGTTAGGAGCTTGGCGACAGATTTTCCACTTGAGGGTGGTCGCTAGCCAGGCGGGCATTCGCAAAAAGCCCTTCCACCATGCGGTGAAGCTCAAGCCCGCGGCGGGATTCGAACCATGGACCTGCTGCTCGGCAGTCCATAGCCAATGCCACTGAGCCATCACTGCTTCAAAATATATATCATCTTTTATGTGTAAGCCAAAATATAATTTATTTCTTATGCACATTCGGTAGTAACAGATTGATCCTTTTCAAACTAATATTATTAAGGCAAACGTTTGTGAGTGCGTTTGTATGTTCATTACTTTTTCACCCTCAAACGACTGGACCGATTATGATGAAATTAGGTATGATAGATAGCGAGATAAATAACTCTTTATTGAAAACACCATAATAACAACAATAAACTTATTACTAAAATATACATTAAAACCGAGTGTATCAATGGGTGGTCTTACCGCTCAGAGCGATCTCTTCCAGAAAATCCATCAACAATAGATATGGTCAAATTATTGGGCGGGGTTTCTTATGGTCTAAATAATTGTACATATAAATAACTGCTGTATGACTTAACGTTTTCTAATGACATGGAATGGGTAGAATGAAGAAAATTAAATTGTTCCTTGAGGTAGCGCGGGGATAAAGGATTGAACAGAATACTGTAAAGGAGAGATAATAAATGAGCATCCCGGCGACGACGAATAGTGAGCCACTTGAGCTTATTACGAAAATCGGAGACATGATTATATTTGCGTAAGCCATATATAAACCTTATACCTATAAAAATTAATGGTATTGGATAAGGCGCTGGTTTAACACATATTATATATTTTATCATCATCATCCATCAACATACATAGGCGCAGCTAGTAGCTGTTTTATATTTATAATACCTACATTTATATGTAGGTATTAAATTTACACAGACAGCCACAGACAGACACAGACAGACACAGACAGACACAGACAGACACAGACAGACACAGACAGACACAGACAGACACAGACAGACACAGACAGACACAGACAGACACAGACAGACACAGACAGACACAGACAGACACAGACAGACACAGACAGACACAGACAGACACAGACAGACACAGACAGACACAGACAGACACAGACAGACACAGACAGACACAGACAGACACAGACAGACACAGACAGACACAGACAGACACAGACAGACACAGACAGACACAGACAGACACAGACAGACACAGACAGACACAGACAGACACAGACAGATACAGACAGACACAGACAGACACAGACAGACACAGACAGACACAGACAGACACAGACAGACACAGACAGACACAGACAGACACAGACAGACACAGACAGACACAGACAGACACAGACAGACACAGACAGACACAGACAGACACAGACAGACACAGACAGACACAGACAGACACAGACAGACACAGACAGACACAGACAGACACAGACAGACACAGACAGACACAGACAGACACAGACAGACACAGACAGACACAGACAGACACAGACAGACACAGACAGACACAGACAGACACAGACAGACACAGACAGACACAGACAGACACAGACAGACACAGACAGACACAGACAGACACAGACAGACACAGACAGACACAGACAGACACAGACAGACACAGACAGACACAGACAGACACAGACAGACACAGACAGACACAGACAGACACAGACAGACACAGACAGACACAGACAGACACAGACAGACACAGACAGACACAGACAGACACAGACAGACACAGACAGACACAGACAGACACAGACAGACACAGACAGATAAAATTTTCGTTTTATAAAAAAAACTGGCGAAATGCCAGTTAAGCTTTAAGGGTTCCGTATTGCAACAGTACGTAATAAAACAATGTTTAGTTTTGAGCAAACTTGAGCACAAATGTTTAGTTTTCAGTATTTTTTGGTGCTAAATGGGATATGGAATATAATATACCGCAATTTCTAATACTTCCCTAGTTTAGCTTTTGAGATAGACCCATAATTTGAAAATTTTCATAGTATTTTTTTTCGTTGATAAAAATACATAAAATGGAATATGTGTACTCCGTACATAGACTATGATACTCCACATGCTGATATGAAAAGAAAATCTGTTGTAGTTAAAATAGTCTCAAGTACCATTTTCTTGTCCTAATTTTTATTTCATATTTTCTTAGGAACGAATCTAGCAGTGCCCATTTGTTGGTTATGTTTTTATTATCTGGGGACAATATACTTGCATATATTTTTTATACTTCTTGCAGTATCTTCTTACTGACTGAAATTAATGAAGTAGTGAATAGAGTCCTTTGTTTTAATGGTGGGCAACGCACCAGTAATGCTGCGGATATTACAGGTGTTCGTAGGCGGCGGTGACCACTTACCATCAGGTGGACCGTCTGCTTGTTTGTCACCTTTAGTATAAAAAAAATGGCTCTTGGCTAACAAAAGACGATGATATAACCACTGGTTTGTTATCGTACCACATAACCGTTACGCTATCTGTTCCATCGACATTTGCAACCCATTCCTCTGAAAAACCTCTTTGAACCTTTTCTTTTTTTAGGTCCTTTAGAGAAGGTATTTGAATTTTGCCCAGACGACTTTTGTTCACAGATCCTAGTGACTGTTTCCCTTCTTTCGACAAGTATACAATTAATTCTCGAGACGTATACTTAATAATTATCGAAGTAGGTATAATCTGTAATTATGTTTTTTTGGTATGCACCTAGCCAATCGTACTACGATATTAGAATTTGCTCCCAAGTCGGGCTCACTTTAATATCTTAGTCCGGAACCGTTCTCTATTGCCGAAAAAATATCTAAATCGTAAGTAAAGCAGCGATCGCCACAAAAAACCAGCAGCTTATAGCTCCATTTGTGGGGTTTATAAGGTATTGCCGCAGAATATTGGTCGCTTTTGACGCGCACATTTGGTCGACCACGGATAGCGCTTCACTTTTAAGTACACTTTGGGCCTTTTTTCTTAAGGTTTCTAATTTTGGCCTGGTCTTATGCAAACGATCATACCCTATGAAAAACTGTTATCCACGCCCTTCTGGTTTTTATGAAAATTTAAAATTATTATTACCAATTAATATAATATATTTTCTTGTTCGTGATGAAAGTATGAAAATCAATCATGAATTGTTTTCTTTGATGAGCTAACGAAGTACATAATATTATGTGAAAGGAAATTAATGAAAATTGTCAGTATTATCGTATCCAAAAAGTAAATTCAAATTTATACGAAAACAGTCAAAAACATTGGCTTAATTAACTCTTGGCAGTTGCGTAACATAGGGGCCTCAACTAGTTGTAACAAGCCGCAAGACGTTCGCTTCTGCAGGTGCCCTACACAGATTTCGAAACCTTCTACTAACTACCACTAAAATTGCGCTTGAACAGTCTCTTTTACTTCTTCTTCTTGATTATGCCGACGTCTGCTATCGTGAGGTCAAATCACGCAGGATATGCTTGAGCGTCTCAAAAATTTCTGCATTTAGTTCATAATATGTGGATTACGCAAGAATGACCACGTCTCTGAATTTCGTACTAAGCTGAAGTGGGTCCCCATTTGCTTTCGACGGAATGCTCATATTTTGTCCGTTCTATATAGATCTTCCATTTCACCCCTATTCTCCGCGCTATCTCAAGGAACGTTTTCATTTCCTTCATACTGCTCACTCATGTTCCTTACGATCGCCTTAGAATCTTCAGCTTAAAGTGCTTGAGCGTAAAACGAAATTTTATGATGGATCATTTATCTCTGTTCGTCTTTGGAACTCTTCGCATTTTACTAATCAATTAATATTTTCAAAAGGCTTGTAAAAGATCTTTATCTTTCTTTCTCCATCATGATTGTATACATAACTGTCATCTATTAATGACTACTAAGTTCTCAATTTAATCCTACTAATATTATAAATGCGAAAGTTTGTGAGTGTGTATTGATGTATGGATGTTTGTTACTCTTTCACGCAAAAACTACTGAATGGAATTTAATGAAACTTAACAGTAATATAGCTTAGACATCAGAATTACACATAGGCTATAATTTGTAAAGATATTGTGTGGATTGTCGAAACTATAACGATAAGTTTCAAGTAAGTAAGTAAAAAATCCGCAATATGCGAGACATTCTGGCGTGCGCTGCTAAAACCTTTAGTGTCACACTCACACAATGTATAACGGAAAAGTTTATCTCAATTTTTCCTACAAGAAAATCAGCAACAGCATATATTTTTTTTTTTTTTTTTTTTTTTATGTTTATGTGACGGAACAAGATCGAGTACCACCTGATGTTAAGCGGTTACCTCTGCCTATAACAGATGCAGTTCATCGTTCAAGTGACGAATAGCACTGCGCCCGTCACCTTGAGACATAGTTGTTAAGTCTCATGTGCCTGTAATTTCACTGGCTCTCAAGGACTGCTGCCGGAACACACCGTTAGGAGCTTGGCGACAGATTTTCCACTTGAGGGTGGTCGCTAGCCAGGCGGGCATTCGCAAAAAGCCCTTCCACCATGCGGTGAAGCTCAAGCCCGCGGCGGGATTCGAACCATGGACCTGCTGCTCGGCAGTCCATAGCCAATGCCACTGAGCCATCACTGCTTCAAAATATATATCATCTTTTATGTGTAAGCCAAAATATAATTTATTTCTTATGCACATTCGGTAGTAACAGATTGATCCTTTTCAAACTAATATTATTAAGGCAAACGTTTGTGAGTGCGTTTGTATGTTCATTACTTTTTCACCCTCAAACGACTGGACCGATTATGATGAAATTAGGTATGATAGATAGCGAGATAAATAACTCTTTATTGAAAACACCATAATAACAACAATAAACTTATTACTAAAATATACATTAAAACCGAGTGTATCAATGGGTGGTCTTACCGCTCAGAGCGATCTCTTCCAGAAAATCCATCAACAATAGATATGGTCAAATTATTGGGCGGGGTTTCTTATGGTCTAAATAATTGTACATATAAATAACTGCTGTATGACTTAACGTTTTCTAATGACATGGAATGGGTAGAATGAAGAAAATTAAATTGTTCCTTGAGGTAGCGCGGGGATAAAGGATTGAACAGAATACTGTAAAGGAGAGATAATAAATGAGCATCCCGGCGACGACGAATAGTGAGCCACTTGAGCTTATTACGAAAATCGGAGACATGATTATATTTGCGTAAGCCATATATAAACCTTATACCTATAAAAATTAATGGTATTGGATAAGGCGCTGGTTTAACACATATTATATATTTTATCATCATCATCCATCAACATACATAGGCGCAGCTAGTAGCTGTTTTATATTTATAATACCTACATTTATATGTAGGTATTAAATTTACACAGACAGCCACAGACAGACACAGACAGACACAGACAGACACAGACAGACACAGACAGACACAGACAGACACAGACAGACACAGACAGACACAGACAGACACAGACAGACACAGACAGACACAGACAGACACAGACAGACACAGACAGACACAGACAGACACAGACAGACACAGACAGACACAGACAGACACAGACAGACACAGACAGACACAGACAGACACAGACAGACACAGACAGACACAGACAGACACAGACAGACACAGACAGACACAGACAGACACAGACAGACACAGACAGACACAGACAGACACAGACAGACACAGACAGACACAGACAGACACAGACAGACACAGACAGACACAGACAGACACAGACAGACACAGACAGACACAGACAGACACAGACAGACACAGACAGACACAGACAGACACAGACAGACACAGACAGACACAGACAGACACAGACAGACACAGACAGACACAGACAGACACAGACAGACACAGACAGACACAGACAGACACAGACAGACACAGACAGACACAGACAGACACAGACAGACACAGACAGACACAGACAGACACAGACAGACACAGACAGACACAGACAGACACAGACAGACACAGACAGACACAGACAGACACAGACAGACACAGACAGACACAGACAGACACAGACAGACACAGACAGACACAGACAGACACAGACAGACACAGACAGACACAGACAGACACAGACAGACACAGACAGACACAGACAGACACAGACAGACACAGACAGACACAGACAGACACAGACAGACACAGACAGACACAGACAGACACAGACAGACACAGACAGACACAGACAGACACAGACAGACACAGACAGACACAGACAGACACAGACAGACACAGACAGACACAGACAGACACAGACAGACACAGACAGACACAGACAGACACAGACAGACACAGACAGACACAGACAGACACAGACAGACACAGACAGACACAGACAGACACAGACAGACACAGACAGACACAGACAGACACAGACAGACACAGACAGACACAGACAGACACAGACAGACACAGACAGACACAGACAGACACAGACAGACACAGACAGACACAGACAGACACAGACAGACACAGACAGACACAGACAGACACAGACAGACACAGACAGACACAGACAGACACAGACAGACACAGACAGACACAGACAGACACAGACAGACACAGACAGACACAGACAGACACAGACAGACACAGACAGACACAGACAGACACAGACAGACACAGACAGACACAGACAGACACAGACAGACACAGACAGACACAGACAGACACAGACAGACACAGACAGACACAGACAGACACAGACAGACACAGACAGACACAGACAGACACAGACAGACACAGACAGACACAGACAGACACAGACAGACACAGACAGACACAGACAGACACAGACAGACACAGACAGACACAGACAGACACAGACAGACACAGACAGACACATACAGACACAGACAGACACAGACAGACACAGACAGACACAGACAGACACAGACAGACACAGACAGACACAGACAGACACAGACAGACACAGGCAGACACAGGCAGACACAGGCAGACACAGGCAGACACAGGCAGACACAGGCAGACACAGACAGACACAGACAGACACAGACAGACACAGACAGACACAGACAGACACAGACAGACACAGACAGACACAGACAGACACAGACAGACACAGACAGACACAGACAGACACAGACAGACACAGACAGACACAGACAGACACAGACAGACACAGACAGACACAGACACAGACAGACACAGACAGACACAGGCAGACACAGGCAGACACAGGCAGACACAGGCAGACACAGGCAGACACAGGCAGACACAGGCAGACACAGGCAGACACAGGCAGACACAGGCAGACACAGGCAGACACAGGCAGACACAGGCAGACACAGGCAGACACAGGCAGACACAGGCAGACACAGGCAGACACAGGCAGACACAGGCAGACACAGGCAGACACAGGCAGACACAGGCAGACACAGGCAGACACAGGCAGACACAGGCAGACACAGGCAGACACAGGCAGACACAGGCAGACACAGGCAGTTACAGGCAGACACAGGCAGACACAGGCAGACACAGGCAGACACAGGCAGAAACAGGCAGACTCAGGCAGACACAGGCAGACACAGGCAGACACAGTCAGGCACAGACAGACACAGACAGACACAGACAGACACAGGCAGACACAGGCAGACACAGGCAGACACAGGCAGACACAGGCAGACACAGGCAGACACAGGCAGACACAGGCAGACACAGGCAGACACAGGCAGACACAGGCAGACACAGGCAGACACAGGCAGACCTAGGCAGACACAGGCAGACAGGCAGACACAGGCAGACACAGGCAGACACAGGCAGACACAGGCAGACACAGGCAGACACAGGCAGACCTAGGCAGACACAGGCAGACACAGGCAGACACAGGCAGACACAGGCAGACACAGGCAGACTCAGGCAGACTCAGGCAGACTCAGGCAGACACAGGCAGACACAGGCAGACACAGTCAGACACAGGCAGACACAGGCAGACACAGGCAGACACAGGCAGACACAGGCAGACACAGGCAGACACAGGCAGACACAGGCAGACACAGGCAGACATAGGCAGACATAGGCAGACACAGGCAGACACAGGCAGACACAGGCAGACACAGTCAGACACAGTCAGACACAGACAGACACAGGCAGACACAGGCAGACACAGGCAGACACAGGCAGACACAGGCAGACACAGGCAGACACAGGCAGACACAGGCAGACACAGGCAGACACAGGCAGACACAGGCAGACACAGGCAGACACAGGCAGACACAGGCAGACACAGGCAGACACAGGCAGACACAGGCAGACACAGGCAGACTGAGGCAGACTTTTTTTTGACATTGTGTTTTTTTGTATGTTATTGTCATTGTTCTTGCTGTGTCTAGGTGTCAGCATACGTATGTTTTGGTTCTTAGTTCTTACTGTCGAAATAAGATGTATTGCTATGCGATTAAATATTTTGTGTTAGTTGTTTAAGTTCCTTATTTGTATGTGTTTTGTTTGTTCTGGTGTAACAGATATTCTTTTTTTGTAATCCTTTTAAGGATTTTATGTTTGCATGCGCAGTTTTCATACAAAGAGCGTAGCCAGTAAAGAATCTTGCGACTGCGTGGTGGAGCCATCTTATAGCCGTCACGTGGTGAATGACGGCGTAGCGAGCAGGGTTATTCGAATACCAACTATTGGCTCCAGTTCAAGTAGGTCCCAACTATTATTTATCTTGACTGTAATCGATAAGCCCATGGAACTTCTTCAGCCTATACATAACTAATAGGTTTTCTTGAACGCGCAGGTGAACCCTTCAACTGGAGAGGCTCCACCACTTGACGTTGGAGGACCTTTGAAATAAAGCATCTAACAAAGACGATAACTTAGTTGACAATTCCAACCGAAGCCGTCACCAATGACACACAAGGATTTTGTAGTAAACAAGATTTTTGAACTAGGTAAGTACCTACTATCTGCTCTTGTTCAAGTACTTATGTCCCAACACCTTCGATCCTTCCGTGAAAAGTTTTGGTGGTGCAAGTGCTAGCAAATATATATTGTATGATCATATTGATCATATATTTGTATTTATGTGTAATGTATATATATTTATGTAGGTATATGTATTATTAATGTTTTATGAATGAACTCTGTTAAACGTTTATTAATTTTCTTTCATTTATTATTGTGCATATTTTTTATGCTTTCTATGTAATTATTTTGTTTGTAGTATGAAGACCAGCGTCTATGTATTTTTGTAAAATGTGGTCCTCCAGTCAGTAATCGACTGGAAGAGATCGCTCTAAGCGATAAGTCCGCCTATTGTTACACTCGATTATATTTTGTACTGTTATCGTAATAAGTTTTTCTAATGGTGTCTCTATAAAGTGTTATCTATCTATCTATCGACTGTGACATTACTGCTGTCCTGCGTGGAGGCTAGGCTGAACGTGCTCCATAGCAACGCTTATTCTACCGTAGGATGTCAAAATACAGCGATAGTGCAAGTAAGCTTTAACATATAATCTAATATGTTATTTTCCATGCGCAGGTTCATATGGCAACGGATACCGTTGCTTGTATAACATCTAGCGTCGGCGCCGGCGTCAAATTGGTGTGCATAACACAAATAGAGGCGGCCGTGCATCAGTTTTGTAATCTTGGTGGACCGAGTAGTTGGAGTAATGTCAGCTGTAGTTCAAGTAAGATCCAACCATTATTTTACTTCAATTCTTCCGTTCACGTATCCAATCATGTATTGAAATGCCACTGCATTTCAAATGTAATGAGCACGTGCATAGCGCTTTATACTTTTTATTATTTATATGTAATTGTTTGAGATAACATTGAGGTTTGCAATATTTATAATTCTTTTTTGTATTCTTTGTTTGTGACTTTTTAACCAGGGGGATATGGTCATACTACTCCACGGTGATCAACCGGGTTAGAGGAGGTTTTTGGGCTAGTTTTTTTTACATTGTGTTTTTGTATGTTATTGTCATCGTGCTTGCTGTGTCTAGGTGTCAGCATAAGTATTTTTTCGTTCTTAGTTCTTACTGTCGAAATAAGATTTATTTATTTATTTATACACTTATACATATACATCATTACAGAATAAATTTTCCAAGGCGCTATACACATAAAACATAAAAAATATATTATTAAAATGTCAAATGAAGATGTATTGCTATGCGATTAAGTATTTTGTGTTAGTTGTTTATGTTCTTTATTTTGTAGGTATGTGTTTTGTTTGTTGGTTCTTAGTTCTTACCATTGAAATAAGATGTATTGCTATGCGATTAAGTATTTTGTGTTAGTTGTTTATGTTCTTTATTTTGTAGGTATGTGTTTTGTTTGTTGGTTCTTAGTTCTTACCATTGAAATAAGATGTATTGCTATGCGATTAAGTATTTTGTGTTAGTTGTTTATGTTCTTTATTTTGTAGGTATGTGTTTTGTTTGTTGGTTTTTAGTTCTTACCATTGAAATAAGATGTATTGCTATGCGATTAAGTATTTTGTGTTAGTTGTTTATGTTTCTTATTTGTATGTGTTTTATTTGTTGGTTCTTAGTTCTTACTGTCGAAATAAGATGGATTGCTATGCGATCAAGTATCGGTTCTGGTTCTGGTGTGATAGATAGATTCTATTTTTGTTATTATTTTAAGGATTTTATGTCGTTGAACTGTTTTTATAGCTTTTAAATAGATTTTTATTGGATATTTTTGCTTTGGAACTATTTATACATGGTTCTTTTCTGAAAGAGATCATTGAAGCGCGCATCTTTTAACCAATATCTAATACGTGATTTTGCACGCACAGGTTCCATATGAAGAGCGTAGCCAGTAAATAATCTTGTGACTGTGGTAGAGCCATCTTATATCCGTCACGTGGTGAATGACTGCCTAGCGAGCAGGGTCATTCGAGTACCTACTATTGGCTTCAGTTCAAGTAAGTCCCAACTATTATTTATCTTGCCTGTAATCGATAGGACCTCTGAATTTCTTTAGCCTATACATAACTAATACATTTCTTGAACGCGCAGTTCAACCCTTCAACTGGAGAGGCTCCACCACTTGACGTTGGAGGACCTTTGAAATAAAGCTAACAAAGACGATAACTTAGTTGACAATTCCAACCGGAGCCGTCACCAATGACAAACAAGGATTTTGTAGTAAACAAGATTTTTGAACTAGGTAAGTACCTACTATCTGCTCTTATTCAAGTACTTATGTCCCAACATTCGATCCTTCCGTGAAAAGTTTTTATGGTGCAAGTGCTAGCAAATATATATTGTATTATCATATATTTGTATTTATGTGTAATGTATATATATTTTTGTAGGTATATGTATTATTAATGTTTTATGAATTAACTCCGTTAAATATTTATTCATTTTCTTTCGTTTATTATTATACATATTTTTGATGTTTTCTACGAGTATGTAATTATTTTGTATGTATTATGAAAACCACAGTCTGTGTTTTTGTAAAATAATGTCCTCCAGTCATAAATCGTCTGGAAAAGAGATCGTTCTAAGCGATAAGGCCGCCTATTGTTACACTCGATTATATTTTGTATTGTTATCGTAATACGTTTTCTAATGGTGTCTCTACAAAGTGTTATCTATCTATCTACTGTGACTGTCCTGTCTGGACGCTAGGCTGAACGTGCTCTTTAGCAACGCAATAAGCGTTAGGATTACCGACAGTAGGATGTCAAAATACAGCGATAGTGCAAGTAAGCTTTAATATATAATCAAATACCTTATTTTCCATGCGCAGGTCCATATGGCAACGGATACCGTTGCTTGTAAAACATCTAGCGACGCGGAAGGCGTCAAATTGGTGGGCATAACACAAATAGGGGCTGCCGTTCGTCAGTTTTGTAATTTTGGTGAACCGAGCAGTTGGAGTAATGTCAGCTATAGTTCAAGTAAGATCTAACCATTATTAAACTTCAATTCTTTCGTTCACGTATTGATATTGCTACTGTATTATAATAAATATTATGTAATGCGCACGTGCACATCGCTTTATATTTTATATCATTATATGCAATTCTTTGAGATAACATTGAGGCTTGCAAATTTTATAATATTTTTTTTTGTATTCTTTGTGACTTTTTCAACCAGGGCGATATGGTCATACTCCTCCAAGGTGACCAACTGGCTTAGAGGAGGTATTTTGGCTAGTTTTTGACATTTGTTTTATGTATATTATTGTCATTGTGCTTGCTGGTGTCAGCATAAGTATTTCATTCGTTTGTTGGTTGTTACTGTCGAAATAAGATGTATTGCTATGCGATTAAGTTTACTTGTTAGTTGTTTATATTCCTTATTTGTATGTGTTTTTGGTTGTTCTGGTGTGACAGATAGGTTCTTTTTTGTAATTATTTTAAGATTTTTATTGTGTTGACCTGTTTTCCTCTAGTTATTATTTTATCGTACTTTATTACCGCTTTTGTAACTGAATATACACAATTAACACAGTGCACCTGATGGTTTTATACTCTCTTTAATTAATTTTCATTACAGGCGTAGCGTCTTATGCCAGGCACCAGCGCGACGCGACGGAGCGATCACTTCAAATGCATCATTTTGCCTTGTCTAAGCGTACACTCCGGCTAAGCTGCCTCTCTTGGCGTAGACGTGCTTTGCTATATTTGGGCTCCTGGTAACCGGGCTCTTGCTGTGCCTCCTTGTCGGACGTGTTTTGAACCGGTAAAGAGTGTATTCGTGCTTAGATTATCCTATGCCTTTTAGCATTAATGATGATTTTATGTAGAGTGTCTAAGCTTATTTGCATTATCATTATCGGTTGAATAAGCTTTGCTAAAGAGCACGTTCAGTCTAGGGTCCAAGGCTGAACGTGCTCATTAGCAAAGCTTATTCATACGAAAGTAGGATATCTGAATAACAGCGATAGTGCAAGTATCTATCGGTTCTCTAAGAATTCTACTTGAGTTGCTGAAAAACCTAAATATTCTCAGTCACATTTTAACTGTACCTCTACTTGTACTCTAACTTTGACTGTGTGTAATATATTAAACATGTTTCGTAACAAACCCTATTGTTTTGGAAGCTTTCTTAGTTTGTTTGAGTTAATCGATAGGACCTCTTGAACTTCTTTCGCCTATACATAACTAGTACGTTATTTTTAACTCGCAGGTCAACCTTTCAACTGGAGAAGCTCCAGCCCATGACTTCGGAGGACCTTCCCAATAAAGCATCTAACAAAGAAGATAAATTTGTGGACAATCCAACCGGAGCTGTCACTTGGAGAACACAAATGATGTAGTGAACAGATTTTTTTAAGTAGGTAAGTACCTTCTATCTGCTCTCGTCAAGTATATCCCAAGACCTTCGATCCTTCCGTGAAAGGTTTTGATGGTGCAAGTACTAGCAAAGTATTGATATAACAACATCGAAAGAAATTTGCAGTGTACGCCGCAGTCTCTTCTTGATAATTAGTATTCTGGAAATGTTGACATGAACCACTGTTTATGACTCATTTCACTGTCTCCATTTAATGGTAACATTTTGTATTAGCTTATATTTATAGTAGTTAGAGAGTAAACGAGTGGTGATGGTAAGTGATCACGGTCGCCCTCGGACATCCGTAACCAGATGTCTCGAGGACAGAATATATATCTCTCTTTGAAGGTTTTCTAAATGTTATTGGTTCTTATATAGTATATTCTTAGTGTACACATAGTTGGATAGCTAAGCAAAACGTCGACATGAAACTGATGAAACATCATACTCTGCCTTTACATTGCTTTGGCTGAAGAAAATTCGAGACTGATAGTGAATTTAGAAGTCTTTCCGCAATTACAATTTACTATAGATTTAGATGGAGCCATTTATCTGCTGTTAGTCCATAATATCAATTTTTCATTGACTATAAAATGGGACGACCTTTTCGGCAACAGATAGGGAAGCCTTTGAGTACTATCTGACTGTTCGTAAGTGATGTGTTCGAGATTGGTGACAAGGTTTAATCTAGAATTATTGGCTCTTAAGCACAGCTTCCAGAACACGCCAGTAGGTACTTGGATGGTATATTTATTTTACTTATATTTCTCCTCTAATTGGCAGGAGGACATAACAAGATCGTCGATGAAGCATACAGTTATACAGGGGGCGGTGACGCCGTAGACCTTGTCGAAGATATTGACGGCAGATGCAGACGCGCTTGGTCAGGAATGTATGTCTTCTAACACGTGGAGGCGTAGCCAGCTGATAATGTTAATATTCTAAGAGCGAATAACTCCAAGAGCCTGTGAACAAAAAGAATGTTACCGAAATGACGATACAGTGGCGGTACAGTACGTTTGGCTTCATCGTGGACTGATCGCTATTTAATAATGGTCATCGGGTGGTAGAACCATAGAACAACCCGGAATGCTTCGATAGAACTATGACGTCTATACAAAATGAAGTACCAGAGTTATATACTTGCAAAAGAAAGGAAGCGCAGAAGCTTTTCCACACGCACATAACACGCGCAATGTGTCAGAAGGGACTCGTACACCAATGAAATGGAAGTGTCCTCAAAGTACAAGATGCGTTACTCTGACACCAGCGGTTGGGGACGAGAGACCTTTAGGGATATACATCTTACTTTGTAATTAAACAACTTTAAACGGATTAGATTGCGTATAAATATCACAAACACTTTGCAGAGGTCATTCACCCCGTGACCACGATCACTGCAGTTTTTGAAACGTCGGAACAAAAATAATGATAGATATACGCGATTTAAACCGTTTAAAGTTGTTCATTATAAATCTTATTTACTTGTCACCTTATTCAAATGAAAAGCACCTTCAGCGTGCTTTTCGTCTGACTAAAGTGTCGACTATTCAATCAATCAATCAATTATTTATTTACTGAAAATGTGTACAATGTATAGGGTCTTAAATATTTCAAAGTGAACCAACATTTTCAACCGATAATAGGCATGCAAAATCAGTTTAAGACTTCAGTTTAAACTTTCATTATAAGTAATTAATTATTATTTTTTAACATTCTTAGGTCACGCTTTAATTAGTAATTTTAAATAATACCATAAATTATAATGAATACAATCAATAAAATTAGAATAAAAATAATATTATCTATAAGTAACATACACATTAAAGCTTACATAATTAAAAGATTTTTATCATTTAGGAAATCTGTAACCGTATAGTAACATTTATCAATAAGTAGTGAACGTAATTTAATTTTAAAATTGAGTAAATTAGAGCTTTTAATACATTCTGGTAGTTTATTAAATATTTTCGGTGCCATACAGAATACGCTTTTACCCATAAGAGTAGTCCTTTTAGTATGAGTTAATTAGTTTTAGTTTAGTGGACTACATGCACTGTGTTATATAGGTACTTAACAATTGTAATTTTAACTGATTTATTATAAAGGTGTTATATTTTCTAACTATTTTTATTTAAACGAGTTGATTCCTTGATTTGTATTAAGATTTATAGTAGGATAATTTCATTTTCATTAGCAATTGAACCGCTATAGATGACATTATCCTGATAGCTAGCTTTTATCCTCCATCTCACCCGATGGAAAGATGATATTGACGATGTTGTTTAGGTTAACATAGTATTACTAGCTCTCAAGGATAACTGCCGGAACACACCTATCTCAGCTGATGGTAAGTGATGATGTGGTCGAAGATGTTGTTCAGGCTAACCTAGAATTACTGGCTCTCAAGGACAGCTGCCGAAACACACCGTTAGGTGCTTGGCGACAGATTTTTACTTAAGGGTGGCTAGCCAGGCGGGCATTCGCAAAATGCCCTACCACCATGCTTTAACGACTGCCATCCTAAGACAACAACCGGGACTGACGACTTAACGTGCCCTCCGAAGCACGGAAGCGCTCAGTAGTAATGTCACCTGCGGTCACCCATCCAAGTCATGACCGAGGCGGACGTTGCTTAACTTTGCTGATCGGTTCAGAATGGCTAAGCAAACCTCGCTACGAGCGCTAAGTTCTTATCAATGATAGGTGACTGGTAGGGACATTGAATACTGAGCGCTTTCGTGCTTCAGCAAACACGTTAAGCCAACGCTCCTGGTTGTTAGGATGGCAGTTGTTATAGCTCGCCGGTAGGCAATTTTGGGAATGCCCAATAATACTTGAAAATATTTCTCTTAGATTTTTTCTGGGTGAAATAAAAAGTAGGCGAGTCCAAGTTCAATATGTAATTAATGTATCAACGTCTCCTATTAAGGGGATATTTGCCATAATCCCCACGCTTGCCAGGCGTCTTGGAGATCGCAGTGTAAGATAGTAGTTCTTTAGAAGGTGCTGCTGCCCACCTTTCAGTATATTTCCCTTAGTCGCCTTTTACGACACCCTCGGGATGATATTGGGAGGTGCAATTCTAACCCGGCACCCCACGGGGTTTTATATGTAATTGCTTTGATCTAAAAGGTATATGTAATTCGCTACATAACGTCTAATTTACCGTAGAAATGGTTTCAAGCACGGACTAACCACCCTGTGGACTGCTAACTTCAGAGCTATGTATTCCGCAACACGTATGCTATTTGAAGGATACTTAGACGGCACGCCTATGAAAGCGTTCTCAGTTGCGACCGTGAAATTGCCACGTCAACGTGTAATAAAATAAAAACAAAAAATTCCCTCCTACGCAATTTAATGGTGTGGGAAGAATTCCTCGACGTTGAGTTATAAAAAAGACAATATTACTTTACACTAGTAAGTAAATTATGAGAAGATATATCAATTTATATATAATTTTGTGCAGAATTTGTGCCGAAGGCAAGTTGGTCCTAGTTTGCGACGCGCCAATTGTCTATTTCGTTCTAGCTCGAGTTTTTGATATAGTTTTGTCTCGCTCTTGTAAATCTTAGTGATGAGGTGTAAATCGGTAGCGTTAGTGGCGAATATAATATGCTATCGTTTATATTGTAATATCGTTGTGGGGTTAATTTTTGGGATTATTTTACTGTACATTATTATCAACTTAATATTGTTTCCGGCAAGCTTACAATAATGGAATGGTTAAATATACAAAGCCAATAATTCTATGGGAGTGAGTTGGTATTTTACGAGATTTATTTATAATTTTTGTAGATTTATGACTATTTAGTATTTATTACGTAAAATTTCGTGAATGTTGGGACGTTTTAGTGGTTGTTAGAACTCGCCTCCAAAATCTGTATGGGTGAATCTGTCTGTACCTGTATCGGTGGTGGGGTATTTAGCAAAATCTGACCTAGCTAGTTAGTAGCTATTAACCTAGCTAGCACCTACCACCTTAAACTAAGAACCTAATTAGAGTAAGGTATAAGCTTATTGTATTTCTATCATATGAGGTAAAAGGTCATATAGGTCATACCTATATGACCCTCATACCATTAGGACAAACAAGCATTTGTTTAAATTAGCGGCAAACTCGAAAGCAAATTCGCTTTTTATGCACACAGCTTCCTGATCGAGCTTATACATCACTGAGAAAGAGCAGAATTATCTGATTTTCTAGTTATTGATTACTTACCCATATATGGCACATTTTCATTACACACAGTACTTACATTGGACAAAAGGAACGCTTATTATAATTGAATGCAAGAAATTGCATGTAATATAGTTTTATATTGTAATCGTATTGCACCCGATATACAGGTAATTATCGATTATTATAACGGTCAGCGTCCCATCCCTAGTAGTTCACATGTTATGATTTATTGATTTGTGCGGACCAATCATGAAGCATCGCTGCCCCCCGCGCGTCGCAAAAAGTTTCGGAATTGTTTTCACTCAGATAATTGTCCGTGCGCAGTCCACAGGGTGGTAAGTCCGTGGTTTCAAGGTACCTTCATAGATATGGTATCAAGGTCTGGACCGTATTGATTGATCATATTAATATGATTGCGTGCACAATGCATCAGTTGCCTCTATCCAAGCCAAGGTTACCTAAGTAGAACGTCAACAGGATGGTGACGATCGTGGCGGCGCGGCGCGGCGCCTTATTTTCGGTTGGGTTGGGACACTTGGGACTCGCTCAGAACTGACAGAGTTGAATGCGGGATGCCTATGGTACTTAAGTGTCTAACAATAAGAGATTTTGTATAGATATTTTAGCATTGTTAGTAAAAGAATACGTATATAGTGCGAGCGAGTATAACTTTTAACAGACTCACTAAATTGAATAATATTGACCCATATTTGAGTAGTGTTCTCACGGCTAGACGCACCTTGAGTGCTAGTTTTTTCGTTATGCAGTAGAAAACAGCAGATTAAAGATAAAGATAAAGATATATTTATTGCTCAAAACATGGGTACTTACATTATACATAAAATCAGATTTTAGCACATGGAATGTTGGTGTATAAATATTTAATCCCACCATATTTTGCCTATGTAGGCGTACAAGTTTTGAGATGGGGCAACCAAATTAATAAAAAATTATAAATTATTATTATGAAATTCATTACAATTTTCGAAATTAATATCATAAAATCATTAACATTAAAACATTGTTTACATTATCATAATATATTTGTCAGAATGTCATTTAAATTATATTATATTTTAAATTAAATAAGATACTAGTTATGTACATGCAATAAAATAACAATGTCATGGCACTTAAATTATAATAAAAATTTGTCATTTAAAAAGTCATTGATATTATAATAACATTTATCGACAAGAATTTTCTTAAATTTAATTTTAAATATGTCAATACTTAAGTCCCTTAAAGACTTAGGGATTTTATTGTAAATACGCGGGGCCATGCAAATTGCACTCTTTTGAAGAAGAGCGGTTTTGCCTGTTTGTCTACATGCTATGTTGTTGTCGCGGCGGTTTCTTTCTATACGGTCAGACAGTTTTGGAAACATTTTAGGATTACTTTTTACAAATATAGCCATTTCTATTACATATAATGATGGAAGTGTCAAAATTTTGTGCTCGATAAAATATGGCTTACAAGAATCCATCGTTTTAAGCCCTAACATGGCCCTAACACAGCGCTTTTGCATTTTGAAAACAACATCTTTATGAGTAGAATTTCCCCAGAAAATAATTCCATATCTGAGGACAGATTCAACCATGCCATAGTACGCACACAGTAATGCGTCAGTATTTAAGGTAGTGGAGAGTTTATATAGAGCATACGCTAAGCTACTAAGTCTTTTACTAAGATCTTCTGTTTGTGGTTTCCAATTAAACTTTTTGTCTATAACTATTCCCAGAAATTTGGCACTGTCTACTGCATTGATTTTGTTATTTTCATATGTCAGGGTAATATCAGATGGATCAAAACGTTGACTGTGCATAATATTTGGTCTTAGTCAAATTAATTTTTAAATTATTATTATTAAGCCATGTAATTACGGATGTCAAAGAATTATTTATGTCATTTTCATATGTGTCATACTGATCAGCAGATTTGCATATATGTATCATAATTGTATAATAATATATCCTAAGACACTTTGGCTTGTATATTTATGTCAAAATTTATTGTGGCAGGCACTTATTTAATTGTTTAAACTTGATAATGTATCATCTTTTGAGTGTTCACACCATTTATATATTTTATTATAATTCTATCCGTGAAAACCTGTAATTGGCTTTATGTATATATTTTAGTTACTATTACTACTATGTTTAGCTGTTGATTTTGCATGTAATTAAAAAATATATATATTGTTATGTATAGAGACTGATACAAAGCAATGATGGCCGAGCCGTAATAGGTATTGATTGCCGCGCAGGAGCTCCACGGTTTGTTCCTCACCGCCAGCTTGAGCTTCACCACATTTTTGCGAATGCTCGACTAGCTGTCTAACACCTTCAACACACTTTTAACAGCACCCGGCTGACGGTGACGGTGACGGTGACGATGACGATGACGGTGACGGTGACAGTGACGGTGACGGTGACAGTGACGGTGACGGTGACGGTGACGGTGACGGTGACGATGACGATGACGGTGACGGTGACAGTGACGGTGACGGTGACGGTGACGGTGACGGTGACGGTGACGGTGACAGTGACGGGGACGGTGACAGTGACGATGACGGTGACGGTGACGGTGACGGTGACAGTGACGGTGACGGTGACAGTGACGGGGACGGTGACAGTGACGGTGACGGGGACAGTGACGGTGACGGTGACGGTGACGGTGACGGTGACGGGGACAGTGACGGTGACGGTGACGGTGACGGTGACGGTGACAGTGACGGGGACGGTGACAGTGACGGTGACGGTGACGATGACGGTGACAGTGACGGGGACAGTGACGGTGACGGTGACGGTCACGGTGACGGTGACGGTGACGGTGACGGTGACAGTGACGGTGACGGTGACAGTGACGGGGACGGTGACAGTGACGGTGACGGTGACGATGACGGTGACAGTGACGGGGACGGTGACGGTGACGGTGACGGTGACGGTGACGGTGACGGGGACGGTGACGGGGACGGTGACGGTGACGGTGACGGTGACGGTGACGGTGACGGTGACGGTGACGGTGACGGTGACGGTGACGGTGACGGTGACGGTGACGGTGACGGTGACGGTGACGGGACGGTGACGGTGACGGTGACGGTGACGGTGACGGTGACGATGACGGTGACGGTGACGGTGACGGGGACAGTGACAGTGACGGTGACGATGACGGTGACAGTGACAGTGACAGTGACAGTGACGGTGACGATGACGGTGACGGTGACGGTGACGATGACGATGACGGTGACAGTGACGGTGACAGTGACAGTGACGGTGACGGTGACAGTGACGGTGACAGTGACAGTGACGGTGACGATGACGGTGACGGTGACGGTGACGATGACGATGACGGTGACGGTGACGGTGACGGTGACGGTGACAGTGACGGTGACAGTGACAGTGACGGTGACGGTGACGGTGACGATGACGGTGACGGTGACGGTGACAGTGACGGTGACGATGACGGTGACGGTGACAGTGACAGTGACAGTGACGATGACGGTGACGGTGACAGTGACAGTGACGGTGACGATGACGATGACGGTGACGGTGACGGTGACGGTGACGGTGACAGTGACGGTGACAGTGACAGTGACAGTGACGGTGACGGTGACGATGACGGTGACGGTGACAGTGACAGTGACGATGACGGTGACGGTGACAGTGGCGGTGACGGTGACGGTGACAGTGACAGTGACGGTGTCGGTTTTTGGACAAACAAAAGGCAACGCGCAGCGCACATAGAAATCGACCCAACTTTGTTTCGTTCATATTTTGTTTAATTCTCCGTTACAAGTTCCCCTACTTGATCATGATCATAGAAGAATTTCGTTCAAAACCCTGTCTTTACTTAATATCTTTAATCGGTACATATGTACTATTTTCGATTACGACTTTTGCACGGTGTTAGGGCATTTTACGAATGCCCGCCTGGCTAGCTACCACCCTCAAGTAGAAAATCTGTCACCAAGCACCTAACGGTATGTTCCGGCAGCTGTCCTTAAGAGCCAGTAATTCTAGGTTATCCTGAACAAAATCTTCGACGGTAGTGGACAAAGTATAACAGGCATAAAAAAATAATTAATATCAATGGATGGCGTCCGTGTGAAAAGTATTATTTTCAAAATTTTCTTGCATTTCGGAGCGATTACACGTTATGAATTATGATCATTGTTTTATTCAACGGTTTGTCTGATCTGGCAACGAGCTTTTAGGCCTTATTATTTATTTTATATATTTATTTATTAAAAGGGCCTTAATATAAAACATATTTGAAGTAGATTTTGAGACGAAGTCATCGCAGAAATAGTATAGATTTTATCAAAGAACGAAGACAATATTTAAAAAAGTATATTAGTTAGCAATTAAGTTTAATTAAAAATTGATTCAGTTTTACGAAAAGTTTTATGAAAAAGAATATAGCCCAACTGAACTAGATAATCTACTAAGTCCCGGGACGTCCTAAGACTTTGAGCTTAGGATGTCTCGTCTCGTGTCCATTCGTCTGTGACCATTGAACTCACTCGTTCGCTGCGTGTGAGATCTTCCAAACCTTTTCATGACGAAACAACTAATATTTCTTGTACTATTGCGATGCTATTACTGTCAGGCGTTCGTTGTATTGAAAAGTAAGTAATTGTTAGAAATTTGAATTTTGAAGAACTTTTTAGACTTTTATACATTTTGTGTGACTGTGAGTAACCTATTTTCAAGAAATTTGTAATATCTACTTCTCATCTCTCGATTAGAACATTAGGATAATCTTATCTTAATATTCTGAGTAGATTCCGAGAGAGCGTGACTTATATAAGGTTAAGTATATATAATAACCACCAACATATCGACCACCATGTCGGTTGAAGGGGTATAGGATGTCAGACCATAAGAACTGACTAAGAAAAGATTATCCACCTGGATCCTTATCTAATGGGGCATAATGTCCCATTGCAGGCTAATATTTGCCGTGGCATCACGGACGTAACAGCATATAAAAGTGCACACAAAAAACAAAAACTAATTATATAAAATATGATCTGGCTATATATGTATAACAAGAAAAATTCGAAGCAATACAAAGAAAAACAATTTCGAAGCGCTCGTAGCCAAGTTTTCTGAATCGATCAGCAAAGTTAAGCAACGTCCGCCGCGGTCATGACTTGGATGGGTGACCGCTGGTTGGGCATTACTACTGAGCGCTTCCGTGCTTCGGAGGGCACGTTAAGCCGTCGGTCCCGGTTGTTGTCTTAGGATGGCAGTCGTTACAGCATGGTGGTAGGGCACTTTGCAAATGCCCGCCTGGCTAGCTACCACCCTCAACTTGAAAATCAGTCGCCAAGCACCTAACGGTGTGTTCCGGCAGCTGTCCTTGAGAGCCAGTAATTCTAGGTTAGCCTGATCAACACCTTCGACCACATCATCACTTACCATCAGGTGAGATAGTGGTCAAAGGCTAAACTATCACGCATAAAAAAAAAAAAAAAAAAAAAATCAAAATATATTAAAATGAGGATTATAATACTATACTATGAAGTTATTCTGTATTCTGTGGTACGAATTTTAAAGTATTTATTTATACATTCACTATATAGCATTGGTGTCATTTACATGAAAGGCTTCACTTTTGTGGTGCTGAAATATAAAACTCTTTAATTTATTTCTAAAACTATACAAAATTTGCAAGTTCCTTATTGGCGGTGGAATGTTATTCCAGCACTTAGTAGCAGCATAGCGAAAGCTACCCCGAAATGCAGCTGTTTTATGCTTCTCAATACTGAGAACATAACTTCGCCGAGCAATTCCTAGCCTGCTTAATTGACGTGGAGGTATAAAGCTTAGCAGTAAGATTAAGTTATTATTACCATAAGAGGTGAGAGTTGGCAACAAAATAAGTTCCAGTATAGCAATTCCTGGTCCATTTTTAACTTAAGGATTTGTTAGAGATATATTTTGTAACATTTGAGCGTGAGTTAGATGTGAAAATTCACTATAGTTGAGGAGAGGATAGGTTGCAAATAATAATTTAAAAACAGCTAGTGTGAAATGTTAGTACTAAGCGAGTGTATATAGTAGTGGTGCGCTGCCGGAGATGCAACATTTGATTTAAGTGTTACCATATGGTACAATAGTTATTTATTATACAAGTGTGCAAGGTTGCTTTTTAACCGCGTGTTCAATTTTGATGACCAAGCAAGCGAAGGATTCTAAAATTGAGCGTTAGCGAGGGAATCAAAAGAGCACGAGGTGAAAAATCTTTGCACTCGAGTGCAACACGTAACTTTTCATTCCACCTCAGCGAGGAAATGACAATGCCGCGTAAAGATCCGCGTACAAAGCAAATTGAAAAAAGAACACCAAGAAGGTTCCGAGTCTGAGTTTAAAAAAAAAGTTGTATGATATATTCGGCACCATAGAGGTAGCAGTAAATAGGTTTAATGTTTTTTTTTAATTCACAAATTTAGTGCACACGATGTTCTAAATTCAATTTACTTTATCCTCTAGAGAATGAAAACGGCTTTTGCACTCAGATATTGAAGATTAAAAATACTCTTTCCGAGATGGTGGGATGAAAAGTGGATTTAACTTATTTATTTTCCGAATATAATAATAATATGGTGATATACCTAACGTTAATTTTACTTTTTCTGACTACTGATAGGCTAATCTTTTAATATTATGTCATCTGATGGTTAATGATGATGTGGTCGAAGATGGTATTCAGGCTAACTTAAAATAACTGGCTCTTGCGTACTGCTGCGAGAACACAACGTTATATGCTTGGGGACAGATTTTCTACTCATCAGGGTGGATAATCGTAATGTCACATGTCTTTGATGCAAATAAAAACATTATTTATTTATTATTTTGCTGTTCAGGGTGGTATTCGCAAAATGCCCTATCTCCATGCTATAACGACTGCCATCCTAAGACAACAACCGGGAACGACGGCTTAACGTGCCTTTAGTTAATGCCACAACCGGTCACCCATCTATAGCCTCGGACTAGATAGACTCTATAACCGCGGAAGACCTTGATTCAAGCTCGTCTGCAAGCACTTCAGACTATTATCCTGATTTCGCATATCACGACATAGCAGTGAATATGTGTTATTGTGGCGATTTAATAATAACAAATATTTACTGATAATTTCCATAGGGTCCTTCCTACCTATTATACGACAGTACAACTACAGTACATTGTTGTACAGGAAAAATCTTATACTTACTGTCCTATTATCGTTTAAATGAAGGTTGTCCGGCCCGTGGTTTGTCGTCAACGACAGCAAGACAGGAGCCAACAAGACGTTTTGTTCTAAGGGTCCCATAGAATCTGCGCCCGAAGTCAGTACAGAATAGCAGTATCCTAAAAAAAGACACACCGAATTCCCCTGTCTTGTCTTAACAACACTTAACGCGACAAGGTACTTTTTAACTCTTTTTCATACTTTTATTTCAGTAAGTACCATCTCTACGACTATTTGTCAAATAGATTGAGGGCCACTGTAAATTTTTGCATTGGCATTAATTAATACATAATCTAGAGGTACTTATGTTAATTTTTAATTTAAATTCGAAGTTTTTATTATAGTTTTATAGTTTTTAAGAAAAAATATTTAGTAGTTACTTAATTAAACATTACAAGGTATAATTACATATGAAAACACATATTAAAAGGTTATATACTTACGAGGCATCTCGTCTGCAATTATTTTTCGCCCGAAACGCTTCAGTATTCCGTCAGCCTTCGTGTCATCTGCTACCATAATCCTTACAATATTGGGGCTGGAACTAATTTAACTAAGGTTACTGTATTAGTCAGATTGTCTACTGCTGAAAATAGCTTCCACCATCAAGGGAGCTTGCCATAATCCCCAAGCAGGCGCAGTGCTAGAAGATAGCATGTCCTCGGAAAGCGCAGCTGCTCACCTTCCGATATTTTACCCATAGTCGCTTCTTACGACACCCACAGGAAGAGATTGGGGTTGGTGCAATCTAGCACGGCACCTTATAGACAAGAATTGTTAAGAATGGTTATTTTTTTTTAAATATTCGTCTATCTTTTCAAAATAGGTAGGTAAATTAATGTATGTTTGTATAATATGATTTTGTAGACCCCATCTTCCTAAAACGTTAAAATCTTCTACTAAGAGGAAGATCTTGCACTAAGAAGATCGTTGGATACCGGGTTAGATATGCGAGGCGTTTGCTGACATTCGTGCTTGCAACCCTCCTACCCCCTCACATCTTCCTATGGGAGTAGTGGACAAAAGCAACGAAGGGGACCAGAAAGTGAATAGCAGCGTCTTCTGAAGAACTGCTATCTTTACCTGTGAGCCTTCTGCCAAGAAAGCACACACAATACACAATATTATTATTATTTTTCTCCTTCTAACGAATTTAAACTTCTGTACGTATATTTTTATTTTTAATATTTTTATGTTTGCAATAACGCATGTTCGGCGGATACATTGCAAAATCACAAATTTACGAGGGGAAAATTGAATCCCGCACATGACTTAAATTTTTTACCTCGTAAATTTGCGACTTTGTTCTGTAGGTAAACTACTGTACAAAAACTACTGTACAGATGAAGATTAGGTAGATTTCAAAGATTTTGCAATATTGAAAAAAGTATAGCTCGATCGCGCTCAATCCAACGGGAAACGATCGGATTAAATTTGAAAAATACACGAAATTTTGAAAAATAATGACTATAAAATGTTAATAACTTTGTGACTATTGACTGTGATGACCTATAAAGAACGGAGGACGGTCCGCTACCAGCGGATAACATACGATTAGGAAACAAACAAAGACAACACGAAAATTTGAAATTTCTAACATAAATATTTGCAAAAATAAGTTTTTGTTGTCTGGTGTAGGATTTTACAATAGAATGATACAATTTAAAGTTGATTTGCGCTACCAGAGACGCACATTTTGGTAGGATACACTCTGTTTTGACGTGAAATCGACTATGTTATAATAAATAATTGTTTGCGTAATGCAGGTGCTGGCCATATAAACATTGAATCAATAAATATTCTATAGAGAATTACATATATACATACATATAAGTATAGCTTTGTCTAAAAACTGCTTTGTCCGAGTGGCCGTCCAAAGCGGCCATTGGGTGAGGAAAATATGCCACTCTAAAAATACAAAAGAAATGTCAGTAATTATAAGAACTTAAAAATACCAAAAAAATAAAAATCATGAATAGTAATAGGTTCATCGAAAACACTTAAAAATATAACTAACTGTGTGATTGTGACTATTCTACCTAATTAATAATTAATGATTGAGACATGATTCGATCGTGCGCTCGTAGAGTCAAGAGCTCCTGTGAGGATGCTTCGTGTAGAAGCGAAACACGGCAAAAATTCTTCCGGTTTGACTGCGTGGCGTTTGTGACGTCACGTTGGCTTAGTAGGAAAATTAGGCAATATTGTCACCAGGTATTTTTATTTTATGTTTTAGCGTGATTTATTGATATAATAACCTAGATAACATTTTCTTAGAACACTTTTAAAATATTTGTTATTATTGAATGTAAAAATGGCTTATTTTAACTAAACTTTTTTATAAAATGACCAACATTGTTTTAATCACTATCAGACTTTCGACTAGCGTGTGCGAAGCGCGATCAAACCGTCGACGTTTCAGCCCAGACAAAAAAGCTTTCGTATATCCGGCGGATATCCGGCTCTCCTCATTTCTCCACCGATTCTCTTGTAATTTTGTAGGCAAGTTGTACCTATATTTATTTGGAATTATTTGTCGATACTGTTCTTTAAATTCAAAACGGCTCCTATGGCTATTTTCCATTTTGCAGCTGACCTCTTTATATCTGGTCAGCACATTTTAACTTACAGTTAAACCTTTGAATAGTATAATGTAAAAAATATAGTAAGGCCCCGTTTCAGAATGTCTTAATAAAGTTTCGGTTCCGATGGATAGGCTAAATCGACGACTGTGAAACGCAAAGATAGTGTTTTGTTTAATAAATATGTTCTGGGTATTAAAAAAATTTTTAACAAAAAATGGAACCGACTTCAGCACCCAAAAGTGTGAAATAACTTGTTGAAGTCGGTACCATGATTGTTCAAAAGTACCTATTATCACAATATTGTGGGCATGGTACCGACTTCGACAAGTTATTTCACACTTTTGGGTGTTGAAGTCGGTTCCATTTTTTGTTAAAATTTTTTTTCAATCTTTTTAGTGTAACTCCAAACAGCTTGACCGATTTTGATGAAATTTAAAATGGGACCAAACGACAAGCATCAGCTTTCAAACAAAAAAAGAATTTTCAAATTCGGTTCACCCAGTCAAGAGATCTGAGGTAACAAACATAAAAAAAAAAAAAAAAAATGAATACAGACGAACTGAGAACCTCCTCCTTTTTTGGAAGTCGGTTAAAAACGGAACTTACTCGAACAGGCCCTAAATCTGATAAATATTAAATTACTTAGGGCCTGTTTCAGAATGTCCAAATAAAGTTTCGGGTTGCTATGCAACATATAAAATAACTGAATGATATAAGTGACAGTTTCTGTGTGACGTCTTCCAGCTGATGCAGATTTGTTATTTTTTAGCTTTTTAAACCAATGTTATCTATTTTTAACAATTTTGAATAAAGCTAATGATCCTTGCCAGTAATCAACCCATTTGCCATTGTTAGAGCTCTAAGAAGTGCGCGGACGGGTGGGAGTGATCCTACCCCCTCCAAATTCGAAGAGCGTACAGAGGCAAGAAGCCCCGGGCAGTATCTGGATATAACTATCCTAATATAATCTCATAGACATAGATATAACTTTATTTGAACATTTTAACATAAGTACAATAGAATTTTACAAAATACAACGTTCAGATATTAGTCATAAGCAGGATCCGAACTCGCGCCATCCACCCTATAGCCGAGGTATGCTCTGACCGCTAAGCTAACATGACGTATGACTCGTAACTCTAATTTGTCCTCTATTTCTTAACCATCGTATGGAACGACGACGCCCATGGTTCAACTTACGTTGTACTATGGAGCTACTGCAGCATGTGTTTTTGCAAAAATTAAAAGGGCATAGTGCGTTATCGGCATACCTACTTTACCCAGCCAAAATTGTATTTAAAAAATCGGCGAAGTGCGAGTTGCTCTCGCGCACGAAGGATTCCGTACCATTAGCAATTGATATACAACATTAGACCTCATATTATAACTACTTTTTTGTTTTAAAGTGCGCGAGTCCGATTTGCTCTTGGCCAAATTTTTGTATTTGTTGTTACAGCGGCAATAGAAATACATCATCTGTGAAAATTTCAACGGTCTAGCTATCACCGTTCTTGAGATACAGCCTGGTGACAGACGGACGGACAGCCGTGTATGGACGGACGGACGGACAGCGAAGTCTCAGTAATAGGGTACCGTTTTTGCCCTTTGGGTACGGAACCCTAAAAAGACACATTAATACAACTTTTTTAAATTAGAGAGTCACGTATGTAAATTAAGGCATGTGAACCAAGAATCTAAGCTTTAAAATGCGTCTAACATGGACGTAGCAACACTCTTTTAGATTCTTTGCAATTTTTCTTCTAATTAAGGGGCATTTTCTGTGTCGCAAAATGCCCTACCGCCATGCTGTGTAGCCCAAGACCACGGTAGGAATAATCGATTCCTACCGTGATCATATTAATCAGAGTGGCAATTAACAAGAGGCTTACATAAATAATACACCATACAGAAAATATGGAACTATAAACATTTCTTTAGGATTTTCACTCATTTTCCGTTAATTAAATCTTTGACATACGACTACAAATATATATAGTACAGTAGGTCGTTCAGGATTACCTTAAACTTTGATTATAACTAGTCTGGTCATAAATACTGCTACGTTTTGACTTTAGAGGAACTGTTCGATTTACTACCTGCAGCTCAATTTCACCATCGGACTACGCGACAAAGCATGATGTTTCATCAATTTCATGTCGACGTCTGGAAGTCCACAACCTTGCGATTTTCACGGCATTTTCTGCCTCGCACTGCCACATTATGGAACCAGCTGTCTGGTAAAGTATTTCCGAACAGATACGACTTAGAGCCTTCAAGAAGAGAGCATATTCCCACCCTAAAAGCCGGCAACGCATCCTCGAGACCTCTGGTGTTGTGGATGTTTGTGGGTGACGGTGATCACTTACCAACAGGTGAGCAGCCTGCTCGTTTGCCGACCTGTCCAATAAATAAATAAAAAATAACAACATCTTCTTTATTTTGAATTCGGAAAGCGTTTATTATATTAAAAGTCTTTTGATTTCGCGCCATTTCACATATTTTTTCGTGTTCATTATTAAATTCCAATATGGAGTGGGGTGTTAAAGAAAACAGGATGGCAGTGATTGCTTTGCCCAAATTGGGTATGGAGCCGACGGTCATATTCCAGACACCATACAACAAACATAAAAGACCGGAGCGTCCGCGTGCTGTTAGAACAACAAAGGCTATTACTGCTGTTAAAGCTAGAATTTGTCGAAATCCATAGGAAGCAAACAATCTTATTGTGTGAAATGAAGATTCTCGCTAGGACTCAGTCCTAGAGTCGTCAGGTGTTTATCGTTTATATACAGGACATGCCCTAAATCAATCTTTACAATTAAATACACTCGAGAGCAATGAATCCGGGTCACTTAAAGAATCCTAAAAATCTCGGAAACTAAAAATGCTAGGTTAATGCAATAAATTGTGCATGCTTGCTTGAATCTTTCCCCTGGTCTTCGATACACTCTGTGTCTTCCATCGTGCTTGTAGAGCATAAATTTTGATTCGTCGGAGAACATAACTTTTGACCAATCTTCAATACTCCAATTTACGTGGCTCTGGGCATATCTTAGTCTCGAAATACGATGCCCACGCTCCAGTTTAGGGC
Organism: Plagodis dolabraria; assembly: GCA_963854805.1. Taxonomy (NCBI): domain Eukaryota; kingdom Metazoa; phylum Arthropoda; class Insecta; order Lepidoptera; family Geometridae; genus Plagodis; species Plagodis dolabraria. The sequence continues at coordinate 6,644,690 of OY978440.1, forward strand.
CGTTTGCAGGTCTAAGGGGTTTTAAGTTAGATTCAGCAAGCCGACGTCTTACTGTCCATGCACTTGGGTTACTTCCTCCGAGGCGTCGAAACTGATTGGTGAGTTCAGTTCCTGTGAGAAAGCGATTTCGAAGCATGGTGTTCACCAAGTATCTGTGGTACACCTGGTTCTGCCCGTTCCTGGTCTGCGTAGGTTAGAACCAGTTTCTTCGTAACGTCGGAGAACTCTTTGTACTGTTGACAGCGACACACCGACAGTCCTGGCTGTATCGCGCTGACTCCGGCTGGTTTCCAGCATTGTAAGTATTCTGGTGCATTCTTCAGGCGTAAGCGACATAATTTCAGCTTGAATAATGAATATAGAGCACTATCAACATGGTTTATGTACCCACATAAATGACAGATTACAAACAAAAGCAAAACCAAATGCTGTAATTTCGTAGTTCCATCTTCGAAAGTGGCCCTTTTTCAAATTTGATTTTTTTATGACATAACTTTACAATAACTAAGAAGTTTTAATACCTTCATTTAAGGAGTATTACATTGTCTATTAAATACAATTTATTGCATTAACCTAGCATTTTTAGTTTCCGAGATTTTTAGGATTCTTTAAGTGACCCGGATTCATTGCTCTCGAGTGTATATTACGCAGTGTGTAGGGTACAGAAATTACCTCATTACCGATGAAAAAAAAATCACGATTGAAGACAAGCAACTACAATAAGCAAAATGATAAGGTGTACGATCACTTTTCTTAAGGAGCTGCTCAAGTGGTCGGGAAAGTACAGCATGGTCGTCATCCTGCATCAGTGATGGTTATTGGTGGGGCGGGTTTTATCAAGGCGTTACAAAGCTACATTTTTGTGGAAACAGAGTGAAAACTTCAGCTAAAGTATATCAAGAGACAGTCTTGGATCGTGTTGTGAAACAACTCGGGAATACATTTTTTTTAAATGTACGGTGGACTTTCCTGCAAGACTCTGCATCTGGTCACGAACTACCCAAGCCTGGCTTGAAACCAACCTTCCGGACTTTATAAGAGCTGAAGGCTCGTCCTCATCTAGCCCAGACCTCAAGCCTTGAGAATACAAATTATTATCAGTTTTAGAGGACATGGCTTGCTCTAAACGACACGGCGACATTGAGTCTCTTAAAAATAATCTGGAGCAAGCAATGGCGAAATTACCCAAGGAAACAGTGCGTAAATCCATAGATTCATGGCCAGACTGATTAAAGGCCTGTATAAAAGCCAAAGGCGGCCATTCCGATTTTAATATTTTTGACTGAGACTTTAATAAATATGTTCATATAATAGTAATATTACAAGCACGAGGCCCACGTGATGTTAAGCTGATTAACCTCTGCCTATAGCAGATGCATTTCGTCATGTGGCAAATTGTACTGCGCCCGTCACATTGAGACATACAGTTGTTAAGTCTCATGTGCCTGTAATTTTTCTGACTCTCAACGACTTCTGCCGGAATACACTTTTAAGTACTTGGCAATAGATTTTCTACTTGAGGTAGCTAGCCAGGCGGGTATTCGAAAAATGCCCTTTCACCATGCGGTGAAGCTCAAGCCGGCGGTGGGGTTCGAACCAGGGACCTGCGGCACGGAAGTCCATAGCTATAACCGCTCGGCCATCATTGCTTCAGGTAAGTGAGTATATCCATGAATTCATTATATTATTTTTGTCTTTTTTTTATGCCTGATAGGTTAGCCTTTGACCACTATCTCACCTGATGGTAAGTGATGATGTGGTCGATGATGTTGTTCAGGCTAACCCAGAAATACTGGTTCTCAAGAACAGCTGCCGGAACACACCGTTAGATGCTTGGCGACAGATTTTCTACTTGAGGGTGGTAGCTAGCTAGGCGGAATTCGCAAAATGCCCTACCTCCATGAAAGTATATATTACTACAATATATTTAAATAGGACCACGAAATTATGGATATATTGCATAATAAAGTATTTTATAATAAGTAGATATTCTTAATTTAAACTTCTAAGTTAAAAAATTGCCTCGGAGATAGTCGGAGTCGAACTCGAAAATGGCTCGAATGTGTTCCTAAGGGTATTCGCACCAGCCGTTTTCCTAGAACTGGCTTGCTCACTTCACCATTGTCTATGATATAAATTATTAACAATCAGTACTTTGTACCGTCATAGATGCACGCATGACTATTAGTGGTTTTAAATATAATCACGCATCGTCATTTGAAAAGGTGTCAATGAGGTGAACAACTGCTGAATTATGGTTATTGCGGTTTCAGCGACGACGTAGGGAATAAAGGATTGTCAGTGTTTTCCTCCCGGCGCGCAGGCGCACTGGGGCGGAGCGCAGGCTGCATCGTGTCAGGCATTGCGATGACGTCACACGCGAGCTGCGCCGAACCGCACGCTATAATATAGTGCGGCTGCGCAGGCATATTATGCTTGCGCACCCGCACTCGCGCTCATTCGTTTTCTGCGCGCGCGCGCAACTCGCGTCCAGTGCCGACTCCACTCAGACTCGTGCGACCGCGGACAAACAATATATTTTTTTTCATCAATATATAGTTTTTGTGCGGACTGTTAAGTGCCACGATGCCGAAAAATATTTTAGCCGAGATGGGCTCCCAGGTGGGGCTCACAGCCGCACGGCAAAATAAAAAGGTAAGTCTACGAAAATTATGAAAAGCGCATGCGGTCTTTTCACGAATACAAAACTTTCTAGTTAGTGAAGATGAAGATATATCGTTGAGGGATATTTACAAATTCGACAGCGCAGCGTACTCGGTCCCTACCGTATGAATGGCTCGGCTAGACGCCCCGTTCACGGTCAGTCTAAAATAATCCCGACCCACATCATGTTGCTACTACAATGTCAATACGAGATCGGTCCCGCTCGGTCCTAGGAAAAATTCCTTGTAGTATATTCATGGATAATATATTTATATGGACGGTATGAAATTATATGTAGTACCTAACTTGTATTTCACATTATCAAAATATGAATTTACGTTATGCAGAAACAATTAACTATTTATTTTTGTATAATTTCGCGTTTATGTTTATCTTTTAGGTTGCTTTAAAAATTATTTAAGGTGAATGGAATTTTCTGTGTTAGCTATTTTTTTAGCAGCCTTCCTATATTACTTCATGTATTGGAGAGGCTTGACGGTTACCATCAGGAAGGCTCCTTGAATGTTTTATCATTTAGCACAAATTTCAAAAAAACTTAAATTTAGAAAACCCAACCACAAATTATTTATCTTCGTTAAGCATTTTAACGTTCCATTGAAATTAAAACTACAAGTTATATACATCTATGGCATTGTTTTTAAATCCCTTCATTTTGGGTCCGAGCCCATCGACAGGCGTATAAAATTACCAGTTCATAACCGACTACAAAAAAGTAGGAAGTACTCAATCCGTCTTTTTAAGTTAGTTACCCAGTACTTTTGACTGGGTGAACCGATTTTGATAATTCTTTTTTTATTTGAAAGCTAATGCTTGTCGTTTAGTCCCATTTAAATTTCATCAAAATCGGCCAAGCGATTTGAAACTGAAAAATATTTTCCTATGTTGATGATATAGTCGTTGACAGTGAATGACAATCGATCCTGTAAGGTCACTAAAAAGAGTGAAAAAAGAGATTTTCAACAAATAAATGGAACCGACTTCTCACTCAAAAGTGTGAAATTACTTGTCAAAGTCTCATAACACTCCTTTTTTGGGCAGTGGTGTAATAATCCTATTTAGGTAAGCTAGAGTTACTACTTTCTGGCCTTCAGCAATGCCTGATTCTGTTATAGTGTTTGATTGCTTTCGTATGTTGGGTATTGAACGATTGCGCTCACGCTAGTAGTTTCAGCATTTCCATGAAATTAATGCGGGTTGGATCATTGCCAAAATTCTTGTATTTAACTAGATTTTTTCGGTTATTTTATTCAATACTCGCTCGTATCTGTTTATGACGGTAGGTAGCTGAGCCGATGGCAGTCACGGCGATCGTAAACTGCGAAAGAAGTTGCCCAGTCTGCCAGTGTTTACAGCTGCAAGCTTGTGAACGCCTTGTCCGTACTTGCTATATATCAATGAATCTATAAAGCACCATAAAACACAATGATATCTTGTATCTTATACGTTACGTAAATGACTTCTTCGGCAACGCTATGCAAGCCTACGTGATTAACGCAGTCTAGAAATAAAGTTCAGGTACATACCCATAGCAGGTGTAGCATTCATTGATAAAATGTATTAACTTTCATTTTACAAGGTCTTTACTTGAATTGTTCCTACCTACATAAGAGCTATTCGAGCGAGACGAGACGATAGTAGATAATACTATGGTACGTAGTTAACATTTCTTAATTTGTTCACTTCTCAACAATAACGCTTTTTGCATTCATATTATAACAAAGTTAGTTTGAAACATTGTTTGCAACGTTCTCCGAAATGATAATTGAAAACAATAAGATTCAGTGTAAACATTTCATGTTGTTGATAAATTATGGATTATTTTTAGTCCCTCAAACTAGAACGTTTGGCCAAAAGGACAGATGTTGGGGTCAAAATGCGGGCCCCATAATTTTTTGCGAAAATTGACCTGAGCGTAGAGGTTAACCGAACTCTTATAAGATCTCCATAATTATGGTATATCTAAACTTAATAATATAATAAAGAGGAAAGATTTTATTGCTTGTTTGTATTGAATGGGCTCTGAAGCTACTGGACCGATTTGAAAAATTCTTTTATTATAAGAATCCAACATTATCGCTGATTAACATAGGCTATAGAACATTTTCAAAAAAGTTAGGGATCCGTATGATAAAACTTCGATAGTGTAACCCAAAGTGCGAAAAATTACCAAAATATATCGTTGAGAATAATATAATATAATAAAATTTTTAATTAATTCAATTTTCCTAAAACATTAATTTAATGTTTTATTAAAAAAAATATATATTTATATATGGATTATCGCAAAGTAAAACCTGCGTCTACTAAGTATAAAAAGTATTTCCCAATATTTACCTATACCTAGAGGATATGGTGATTGGTACTCCTGCCGGAGGTGACCAGATCGATTTCACTCACTTACAATAAGAGTAGGACATAGGTGTGTATGAAAACTACTAATCTTGGTATAGGAAAAAATCGAAAATCAGGAAAATGTTATCTGCTAAGAGTCACTTACATTAAGTAAGTGAAAATCGATCTCATAAGTAATATGCACTTCTGAAAATTATGAAAAAGGAACCGACTTCTAACAACAAAAAGTATGAAATAACTTGTGGAAGTCGGGCAGTGAAAATGGGAGCTCTGAGTGTTGAATCAGCATGGCCATACCTTCAACAATTTATTTTTTGCTTATTATAAGCGATAAGTGCAAACAGTATTTTTTTCGCCTAGTGATCAGCTGGTACCCTACTAACACGGAGAGCGTAGTCGTTATGCTGCTCATTTGGCGTTTTTTTCCATGGCCATTAGGTTAATATGTAATACTATTATTTCTTCCATGACGTCCATCGTTGAATAAAAGCCTCCCCCACTGGGAGGATGGCCATAATCCCTACGCTTGACAGCCGTATTGAGGATCGCAGTGTAAGATAGCAGTTCTTCAGAGGGTATTGCTGACCACCTGCTTCCCACCATCTGTTAATTTTTCTCTTTATCACCTTTTACTACTCCTGCATTAAGGTATGGTGGAAGGTGCCACAATCCCAGCACCTCACGTGGGTTAATGCCCGTGGGGTGCTGGGCTAGAATTTCACCCCCCATCTCTATCCGTGGGTGTTGAAAGTGTTGTAACATGCGACTCGGGGTAACACACCAGAAGGTGGGCAGCAGCGCTTTCTGAGGAACTGATATCTCACACTGCGACCCCCAGACGCCTGCCCAGCGTGGGATTAAGGCAAACCCCCCCATATCGGGGGAGGCTGTGTTCAGCTGTGGACTATCCGGCTGATACAGACAGACCCACGTGGGAAGTATGTATATTATTTATCTCTTAGCACTTTGTAAGGCAAAATTTGTAAATTTAGGTTGTTTAGTATTGCAGTCAACCAACGGCCGTGTCAGGGCCGCCAACACTTCGCGATCGTGTCGCGGCAGGTAATGCCACAGGTAATGCTAATTACTATACCTACCTAGTTAGCACCATACCTACTTACTTACTAATTGACTGTTATTTCAACTCAATAATACACTCGAGAGCAATGAATCCGGGTCACTTAAAGAATCCTAAAAATCTCGGAAACTAAAAATGCTAGGTTAATGCAATAAATTGTATTTAATAGACAATGTAATACTCCTCAAAATGAAGGTATTAAAACTTCTTAGTTATTGTAAAGTTATATCATAAAAAAATCAAATTTGAAAAAGGGCCACTTTCGAAGATGGAACTACGAAATTACAGCATTTGGTTTTGCTTTTGTTTGTAATCTGTCATTTATGTGGGTACATAAACCATGTTGATAGTGCTCTATATTCATTATTCAAGCTGAAATTATGTCGCTTACGCCTGAAGAATGCACCAGAATACTTACAATGCTGGAAACCGGTCGGAGTCAGCGCGATACAGCCAGGACTGTCGACGTTACGAAGAAACTGGTTCTAACCTACGCAGACCAGGAACGGGCAGAACCAGGTGTACCACAGCACGAGAAGACCGATACTTGGTGAACACCATGCTTCGAAATCGCTTTCTCACAGGAACTGAACTCACCAATCAGTTTCAACGCCTCGGAGGAAGTAACCCAAGTGCATGGACAGTAAGACGTCGGCTTGCTGAATCTAACTTAAAACCCCTTAGACCTGCAAACGGCCCTAAACTGGAGCGTGGGCATCGTATTTCGAGACTAAGATATGCCCAGAGCCACGTAAATTGGAGTATTGAAGATTGATCAAAAGTTATGTTCTCCGACGAATCAAAATTTATGCTCTACAAGCACGATGGAAGACACAGAGTGTATCGAAGACCAGGGGAAAGATTCAAGCAAGCATGCATCGAAGAAAAAGTAGCCTACGGTGGTGGGTCTGTACTTGTGTGGGCCGGAATTTCTTCTGAAAGTCGCACAGAGCTGGTGATCATAGAAAACGGCTCTTTAACTAGCGTAAGATATGTGGAAGAAATCCTCAATGATCACCTTGGTCCATTTATGGTCATTTTAGGTGAGGATGCTATATTTATGCATGACAATGCCCGACCTCATACAGGTAGGATTGTGAATGACTACCTTCAAGAGATGAACATTACTCGTATGGAGTGGCCAGCGCGCAGCCCGGATATCAACCCGATCGAGCATGCTTGGGACGAGCTAGGCAGATGCGTAAAACAACGAAACCCTCCCCCAATCACGCTTCGTTAGCTCAAAATTGCTCTCACAGAGGAATGGGAGAATATTCCCCAAAATCGTATAAGGAACTTGGTGTACAGCATGCCAAACCGCGTAAACGCAGTAATTGAAGCACGAGGAGGCAATACGAAGTATTAAAATTCAAGAAAATCGTAATAAAGTTCAAAAATTTCATGTTTCCTATTTTTGTTTTAAGGAGAGATCAGCAGTTTTTTTCTTTATGTAATTTTGTGTTAATAAAATGTATGGTGACTCATATTTTTTTTACTTTCATTTAAGGAGTATTACATTGTCTATTAAATACAATTTATTGCATTAACCTATCATTTTTAGTTTCCGAGATTTTTAACATTCTTTAAGTGACCCGGATTCATTGCTCTCGAGTGTAGTTATTCTACGATTAAAGGCGGTATTTTAAAGTTTCAGACTAAAAGGGTACTTAAGGGGGCGCTGCAGATCATTCGGCACAAAGCATGGATGCGGTTATCTGATTAATTCAACACCAATTATTCTTAGTATATTATAAGATCAGAAAATCGCCTTCTAAACTAGTGAAATCATATTAATAACAATCAATCAAATCAAATATAAATCAATGTCAAATAGAAACGTGTTAGTATCGCCATCACAGATGATGGCGTACCTACTGATAGATCACTTAGGCTCGTATTAACAAGTGATCGATCGATTCGATCTTAAGATGCTGTTTTTGACAAATGTTAAATACATTAAAGGTCATCTTTACATCGATCTCAAATTTAAGATTCATTTACGAGCCATACTATATGCATCTCAAAGTTGGGATCGATCTAAAGATGCTGTTTTTGGCAGAGGTTCCATACATTATACGTCAACAGCATCTTATGATCGACTTTAAATATAAGATGTATTTATTAATACGAGCCTTAACCTATATCTTGTCTTCAAAGAAAATATACTTATGCAAAAATCAAGTAGGTACCTCACCTAATATCATCCTCTTGGGGTGCCGGGCTAGAATTTAACCCTACATCTTCCTGTGAGAGTCTCAAGAGGCGCCGGAGGGAAAAAATACCAGAAGAAACCGTCTTCTGAAGAACTTATACCTTACACTGCGATCCCTAAGACGCCTGCCAAGCATGGCGATTATAACGCCCATTTGTTTATGTTTTAGATAAGAATATATATTTGTAAGTTTGTTTTGTTTTACTCTTTAAACCCCATGAACTGTTCGGAGCAGTCAGTAACCATAAAATAATCTTCAGCCAGATTTGAAGTAAAGTGATTTATTAATAAATGCATTTAAAGTCGAGATCGATGTTAAGGTGCTGTTTTTGACATATATTCCATACTTTAAACTTCAAAACAGCATCCTGAAATCGATCAGTAATTATCTCTTTGACTTGTCATTTAAAATGAGAATGAAATGAATATCGACAGTTCCACCTGACGCAGTCTATCAGATAGAGTAGGATTTCCGGCAATCCGCCAGCATTCCGCGCCAATACAGGGTACTGCACATGCCTGCGAGAAACATTAAACTGTACTAATTCTAGTTCTAATTGATTACTCATAAAAATGTTCAAAGATCGCTTATTTCAAGCCAAGGTTATCACATGTAAGATAGGTGTAGTAAATTGTCTGGCGCTGTCATATTTGCTAATTCTTCTACTATATGTATCATTAGAATGTTTCGTATATAACTACGCCCCGTTTATGTTACAAAATGATGACTGGTGAAGTCGCCTACCTGATGGCGAGCGGAAACGACTGTCCTTTACAGATGCATCACTTAGCACTTCGAGCTGTTAGATCTTACGGGTATATTCCTTAAGTAAACCATGAATCTCATTCGCGGATGTTAGTAATTGGATCTCGTTCGATTCGCCCAGTAATTTGACTTGCTATAGTACCCTTCACACAAAAGCACAGTAGTGTTGCATACCACTGCTTTGAGGTAGAATATCTGAGATTGCGGTGGTATCCACAAGACGGAGTCTTACTAAAAAGACTTACATCCTGGTAGATGGAAATTGGCCAAAAGTAGATAATATTATTTATTACAAATGTTAGCTGTAGCTTGTATAGCTAGGGGAACATAGGAGTTTAGACACCTCTCCGCCTACCCCTTTCCGAGACTATAACCGATACTATATATATTTTATAGTGATTGAATTATCTGTATTATATAATTATATCAAGTCTTAATATATTATGGTAATGAAAATCATCCTTATTTTATATTCTTACTTCTTAATGGGCATCGTTTTTTTAGGCAAATGATAAAACTATGTCAAAATTAACGTAAAATTAAAGTCATCAATTAAGCATTTGGACTGTATGTGGGCCTGCGATGGCCATTAAGTTGCTGTGTAAGTGATTAGATATAGGAGTTGCACTGTTGTATTTAGTGTTTTTTTTATATAGATGATAGGCTAGCTTTTGACCACTATCTCACCTAATGGTAAATGATGATGTGATTGAAGATGTTGTTCAGACTAACTTCGAATTACTAGCCCTCAAGGATACCGTTAGGCTGCTGGAACACACCGTTATGTGCTTGGTGAAAGATTTTCTACTTGAGGGTGGTAGCTATATCTACCACAACCAATCAAAGGCTTAACGTGTCCCCCGAAGAACGCAAGCGCTCTGTAGGTAGTAATGTTAGTAGCGGTTACCAATCCAAGTCATGCCCGCAGCGGACGTTGCTTAATTATCTGTGTATCTATATATGTGTCGATCTTATGATCAGGTCTGCATCGATGTATGCAACGAACTCGACATTTTTCATCAAAACTTATTTAACTTTAAAAATTCTCTTCAAAATTTGAACTTTTAAACAGTATACATTCTTGACGTTATGTACCTTTAAATTAGTTTAATTATCTGCAAAGATGTACAATATTTAGTGTAACAAATTTACCATGTTCGTTTTAAATCCAAGTATTTATATATAAGCTTCTTTAATTTGTTAAATGTTTTTGTACCAAAATTATAAAAATAAAAATAAAATAAAAATAAAATAAAATTAAAGAACGCAAACTATGAAACGAGCGTTCTTAATAAAGATATATAAAAGTACAAATCTCCGTTATCATTTCATTAGGCCCCAGTAGGGATTAAAGAGATGTCCGAGTCCCGAGAGACGAGTATTTTAGGCAACTTTTTTATTTTTTTATTACATTTTTTGTGTAATATTAAAAAAATTGATTTTTTTTGTTTGAACAAAATGCCCCAGACCCAGAATAAGATGAATCTAGAAAGAAAAATCTTAGTAAGTTTAATTCGCAGTCAATTCAAAGACAAATGGAGCGGTTACTAACTATACAAGCTTCGCTACGGGCACTTCATAAGTACTATTAACATAACAACACTTCATTCGAGGTGTAATTTACAAATTGTTTATCGCTATTGCAAGTATTTGAATCAAATGACTATTGCGTTAGTAATCTTTTTAACTATGTACTTAGTAATAAGTAGTTAGTGCAGTAATATAACAGTTTCGCAATCGTGGAAGCCGTATTGGCTTAAGGTGGATTTCGAGTGGCACTAGAGATATACGATTCAATGAATCGATGCAATAAACATTTCAAGAGGTTATCGAACTCAAGCCTCGAAGATCCTCCAAGTGTATTGAAATCGACCTCCCATCTCAAATTATCAGTTTGTAGATATATTGCTTCGTAGTACCTACTGTGCAAATACTAATGTGTTTTGGCGGTGTAGCAAGGGAAATTACTGGAAGAACGACATAAAAGAACTAACATTGTTTACCATCAATCGGAAGAGTTCTCTGTTTCATAAAAAAAACAATGGAACTCAGCGCAATAATATTCGTAACCATAGCTTTTAATAGGGTTGTGTACGAAAGAAGGGAAAGGGGTTCTCGATTCAACTGTACTTTTGTTCTGGATGTTACTGATTTGATGTTTTTGCCATGTTTATTCGAAAGCTGGTGATTATCATGAGGTCCCATTTAAATTTCAATCAAATCAGAGATCTCATTTGTTAAGGGATAAGTCATATATTATGAGTAGTATATAACTCATTATTACGAATAGTATATTTCACATTGATGAAGTTCTAATAATTTTCAATAGTCAGTGTAAAATTATGTATACGACGGTTTGGTTTCTTTATGTATTAGAACATTTTTGGCTCAGAATACTATCTGTTTGAAGTCAGTTTTTTATTTTAATTTAACTTATTAACTTTAATCATTTTATGTATAAGTTTCACTTGTCAATCAGAATCTGTTGCAAAATCATCACAACCCAGTAGGTACCTGTATACCTATATGACAGGGTCTTTAACTGCACTAGCAGATCGGTTCAAAATCGATCTCGAATAGCCATCACTGAGCTATGCGAACTGAATTATGACTAGGCCAATTTTGCACGGGGAATATTGTCTAATAGCACATGGAGGCGACTACAAAGTTATGACGAAATTTCGCAAATTCGATTTATATTACAGTAGTGGTAATATTTGGTACATTTAAATTAGATTTCATCTATGCAATAAAGTGTTAAAAGAGATAGCATTGTAAATACTAACTGCGATATCTTCCAGACTGTTTAACTAAGTGGCGCGAGCACTGGGTTTATTATAAAAGTACGCAAAAGCATCTCTACAGATTTTCGAGGTTCCTTTTATAAGAAAAAGGTTGAAAGGTTCCGGCTAGAAATTAGGTCATCCACAGCCTTAACGCCCACTGTTAAACAAATACCTTATAATATTACACAAAAATGGCATTAAAAGATCGAATCGAAGAGGTCGTGGAGAAAATGTTAGACAGAAAGAGGACCCCGGAGTCAGTGGCGGGTCTATCCGGGACAAGATCATAGAATAATATAGTTTTAGTAATTCAAATGTTAAAATGTAATGTGATAACTATAGAAACTACTTAGATAAGAAAGAAACTGACAGAAATTAGAATAGGAAAAAAAAATTATATAGATACGAGTACATATGGACTCACTTTAGTTTTTAAGATATAACATCATAACACTAACCTACATCTAAGTGTTAAAGTCAATGATGTAATGGAGTACGAATTTAGTAAAATTGTAATATGTAGTAACATGAAAATAGATCTAAAAAAAAAATTTTAACAAAAAATGGAACCGACTTCAACACCCAAAAGTGTCAAATAACTTGTTGAAGTCGGTACCATGATGGTTCAAAAGTACCTATTATCACAATATTGTGGGCATGTTACCGACTTCGACAAGTTATTTCACACTTTTGGGTGTTGAAGTCGGTTCCATTTTTTGTTAAAAATTTTTTTTCAATCTTTTTAGTGTAACTCAAAAACGGCTTGACCGATTTTGATGAAATTTAAAATGGGACCAAACGACAAGCATCAGCTTTCAAACAAAAAAAGAATTTTCAAAATCGGTTCACCCAGTCAAGAGATCCGAGGTAACAAACATAAAAAAAAAAAACACAGACGAACTGAGAACCTCCTCCTTTTTTGGAAGTCGGTTAAAAAGAGTACGGACCACGAGTCTGTAGAGCGTTGTTTGTTATATTAAAAAAAAATACACAGTTATATTTTTTACAAAGTAATAATTCCAATACTAAATGATTTTTCCGAAATCTCACTGAACATATAGATATAGCAGAGGTATTTATAACATGACGGAAGTATGTTTCTACAGACACCGCTACGAAGACACCTTAATTCCATGTAATAAGGGGCTTGTCTATTGCCATTTACGGAGCACAAAATTGCTCTCCAGGCTGCTACTGACAATTTCTCTGTCAGAAAATCTCGATAGTGTTTATATATTCTGCACAGATACTAGTGACTCAATAGTGACTCACTTCAACAAAACAATTAGGCAATGTACAATTTGAAAGTCGACTAACTTCCTCGCCGTTTGTAAAACTACTTACTATATCTTCTGTTTATAGTTTACCGCTTCTGTTGTTTATTAGAGTCACGTAATATGGTGAATCATTTTGAAAGATTAGGTAAAATTGTCAACACACGTCGCGTAAAGATTTTTATGTTCAAGAAAACCCGCCAGCAATCCAACTTATGGTGCTGTTTAAATATATATCTACTCACGGAAAGTCTGCCTCCAGACGTGGCATTTTGTTTCCTATGGGGACTACTCATACGGAACTACGGCGGAAAACGCGATAAAAAAACTTCTGATTCTATGTTCTGAGTTTGAATTAAATCCAAATATTTTGAGTAAAAAAACTCTCCTCGTGTGAGAATCGAATCTCGGGCGCCTTAACATTTGTATACTTCTTTCACACAATAAAGTTTCAAGAATAGACACCTATCTAGATTTACGACACTCAATTTCATCAAAGTCTGCCCAGTAGTTATTGCGTGACGTATGCTCAGACTGACAGATAAGTATCTAAATGTATAATTTTATCTAAGCCAAACCTGTAAGTTGAGCAATGGGACGAAATTTTAGTTATTTATCACTTTGCAATTTTATTTCCAAGCTGTTAAACTTTTCTCAAAGTTAAATAAACCAGAAGTTAATTTATCGATTGAACTGTCTGCAGCTATTTTTCCAAACAGTTTCTCTTCTCTCAAGGTTGAAAAATCTGGACAATAGTTGTCAATGTTCAAGTGGTTGAACTCTAAGTTAAACTTATCGAAGGATATGACTGTTGAGATAATGGTTACCAATCCAAATCTAATGAAAGAGGAAACATTTGATAATAGGTTTGCATTGTTTGGTCTGAAATTACTGAATCGAATTGAATTTTTTTACCATTAGAATCGTACATTATCCCTGATGAACATATGCGATAGAAGTTTTTCAAAAAAGTTTATTTTTGTTAAATACCCGAGCGAAGATGGTGCGGGCTGCTAGTCAATGATAAAAAAAAATCAGTAGCATAATATATTTTTTAAATGTAGATATATTAATATTTCGTTCTTTTTTCATTAAGTACATATACATTTACCAACAATGCGAAAGAAAAATAGAGGTTTAATTTTAGAAATAACGGCACTACAAATGCGAGTTCCATTATGATGGTATGACTGTTAGTAGGTAAACCAAATTTCATCACATTAACACTCATCAGATCACATTTGCCTCAAGGCATCAAGGTCTTCATTCTGCTGCTGAGGTGCGCCCGCCACTCCACGCCATAATTATATTAAGATCTCCAAAATATTTAGGGCAGTTTCCCTATAACCAGGACGGAACCACGGTATTGCTATCTATAACATTACCGTAACGGAACCGTGGGTGACGCTATGCATTAGCGCACTAGGTTGGACTACAACCGTTTTATGAAAAATATTAATTAATAGAACAATATTATTTAATCGTGTTAAACTTTTGGCAATATTATATAGAGGGTAATAGGATAAAATTATATAAATACGAGTATATGAATAAGCAGAGCATATAAAATAGTACCTCTAAACAGGTTTAGACTATACATCGGCCTCAAACGCAACAGATGACATTTCCTTATAATGTGTCTCGCAGTAAACTAAGACTGGCACGTGTATTAACGTAATCACTTCGTAGTTTGACAGATATTACTGTCCAGTTTAGCAAGATAGCAAGTCTAGTTCGTTTCTACGCGCACGCCCGCCCGTACCAAAACGCGTCGCGTCGGTCGACCTTCCGCTTGCACTAACTGTTACCTAAGCTGTAACGCTGGCTGATGGAGCCGCACGCATGCCAAGGATTGACCACGGAATCAGCTGTTGAGATCACGGTTTCGTTTACGCTGCCCTTGACTGAGAACCGCAACCAAATGGTTATACTAACTAGAGCTAGCTAGAAATGTCATAACTGCTGAGGCCACCGACCTTTACATCACGTTAATTTGTATACATCCGAAGTGGTATATGGTAGGCACGGGTACCATAAATGTTAACCACCAGATATGTTTATCCCCGTATAATGGGGGACAAACATAACCATGTCGGAGTTTTGGTATTTTGTAGGTAAATCCAATAATAGTCCTATTAAGCCTATTCAAGAATTTAAAACGACGCTCACGACAAGCCATGCTTTTTCAATGGCCAGATATATTGCCACTGTCCAGTGCTCAAAACGTGCATTGCATTACTGTAGCAGCCGGATCGTCCACTTTTGAACACAGCCTCCACTATTAAGGGAGCATTTGCCATAATCCACACGCTTGGCAGGCGTCTTGGGTATCGCAGTGTAAGTTAGCAGTTCTTTAGAAGGAGCTGCCCACCTTTCAGTATTTCCCTTAATCGCCTCTTACGACACCCACGGGATGATATGGGGAGGTGCTATTCTAACACGGCACTCCACGGGGCATTGCGTTGTGGGTGTGAAATTCTGGTATTGTCTCTCTTCAATTCAGTATTATAAAGAACATTTATTGTTTTGCCTCTCTTTCACACAAAAATGGATTAGTGGAATATTTTTTCTCGAAGAGGCACTTGATATTTGATATGGGAGATAAGTAGTGACTTACTAATTAGTTATCCTTCCATTAAATTTCAATTTGTTCAAGTCCAGGTAGAAATTAAATAAGTATAAAAGAATGCGCATACTTCATCGCTTATGTTTTCGTTGTATTTTTAAAACATGAGTATGCGCTAATTATGAAGTTTTAACAGGAAGGTTCAATATTCATTATCGATCCATAGCTTTATGATAGGTTTACCAAACGTCATCAGTAGAACAGTATAGTGCAGAGACTTTCCTTTACAAATTTCTAATGACGTTTGATAAGCATATAAAGCTATGGAACGATTGTGATTAAGGGGGTTTGGGTTTTTTATTTTACCTATTGTTAACTTAAACAGTGTTGAACTGGAGCAAATTTGAATGTTCATATTTATAGTCAATTTATCTGTTCTGCGCGTGTTCCTAGACAAGTTATCTATTAGAAAATAGCTCTTTATGCTACTAATATAACGCCGGCAAAGCGACGGACAATAGCTTCTACTTTTCGCCTACAAGGTACTTTGTATGAGTTAAATCAGATTGAATGCGTACTATGTAGGTATTCAAGCAAGGCTAATACTCCTTGAAGGATAACCACTTATGTTCCGCGTTCAGCATAGTATAATGAAATTAAATTGCTTCTTGCAAAGGTATTTATTGCAAACAAATCAATCAGCCATGCAGTAACTTACTACGTAGAAGAATTTATTGATTTTTCTATGATAAAACCCAGCACTTGAGCAGGGCATGTCAAAGTCTAAATTTCTTTAGATTTTAAATAATATTTTAAATAACAAGGAACAATAACAACAAGTTCAACATCGAAAATTAATGTGTAGGATATTAAAAACAAATTTTGAACAATGTATGAACAAGACACTACAAACTCAATACAACACCATAGCTACTACAACATAAGCATTTAGGCAACCTAAACGCCCTTGCAGGCCTACAAGCAGTCCAAATGCTCCAGTCCATTACCATTTGGCCGCATGTAATATGTCCCAATGTTTATGATATTTTCTGACAATGTTGTATTAGTTTATTATGTTGACGAATAAAATTTTAGGTGATTTCTCTTGCGTATCTACTTCTTAAATTAAAGATTATTCTTTATTTCAATTGGTCTCTAAGAGATGAATTAAAAATTATGTCTTTAAAAAAATCTTCATATGGAAGTGTTTATCGTGATTGACTGGAAAATTTACGAAACTCTTTGTTTGCGTGATATCTAATATGATATCACGCTAACAAATTGGGTGTCTAGTGCCTAAATAAAATTAAGTTCAAGAAACATTTTATTGACTGACATTGTCGTGAAATTGACGATGGGAATAATGAGCGATAAAATAAGTGACTTTATTCGTATTAATTTCACTAATTACAACGCATTTTAAATAACGTTTCGATGGATATGATTGCTTGAATGTAGTTATTATTAAGTTATTTCATTTTAATTGGAAACATTAGGTGACCAAACTATTGGTTATTAAGATGTAAGATATTTAAATATTTATATAAAAATGTTACATGTATACTGACTTGCCTACAATGGCATTCTTGGTTATTATGGTCAATAAATGATTCTGATTCTGATTCTGATCCAAATGAGCAGCATGTGTCCTATAATCTCACATCGACTTGTGACGAGTTGCTGCACATTAAAGGTTGAAAATTTTACCCATATGAACATTCCCTAGATATCCTAGAATAGCTGGAGTCAGACAGAATGGTGGTCGACCATTATCAGGAACCAAAATTTTCTACGCTACGCTCGTTGGCGTCATGTGTTGCTGAAATAAATAATATTATACGAACCACACAAAGGTAGTTTAGTGGAAAAAACGTAGAAAATTTCAGTCTATAAAATATATACAGTCTTATACAAATTTATATAAATTTGACTTTGCATTTCCAACCTCAGCTCTAAATTCGTTCTGTACGAATTGTACTACCACTTTTGCTCTAGAAGTATGTAGCCTACTTACTTAATATATATATTTATATATTTAAAGATAACAATATTATTTTCGGGCTGCGTCTGTGGTTTATGCGTGAGGAAGTCATGGAAGACAGATAGTCGGGTAAGAACGCACTTTTTCGCAACGTATTTAATTTATTAGAAAACATTAATAAGTATTGATTAACAGAGATTATGCTTGTTGAAGAGATTAAATAAACGCTTATTATTATTGTTATCGTGCAGAACGCAACTTTCAGAATAAATATGAGAAGCCTCGAGAGCGATTTGTTCACTTTGTAATGGTAAACTGGTTATAGCTATATCATAATGGATCAAGACGGATTAAAAATAGTTTCGCCCATCTATTACTTATTAACAATGGCAAATTTTATCATAATCGATACAGCTTGTGTTGGAGAACGAGCTTTCAAACATATTTATATAGATACTAGAAATACTTATTTTAAGAATATTAAATAATTAACATTTCAAATGCAAAAAAGATATATGTACCCACATCAGTATGTAGGCAACATATCAAAATATATTTTTTGTAGTGGTGATCATAGTTTATCGGAAACAAAACTTACATACCTACTCAATATAGATGCCAATAAAGATGGCATATTAAAAAAAGAATCCACTTCTAAGTAAAAAGCTATTAATAACTCGGTTCTTTATATGCCTGTTTTCAAAGCAATGTAGGCATATTCACACATTACACAAAACTATTTCTATATTTTAAATATAATTGACCACCTAAATTCATTCTCTTAAAATTTACTCTATAAGGTAGTGTCTGCTATTTCAAGAATAAAGTCACGTGCGCGCACAAAGCCTAACTATATACAAGAAAGCCACACGTGATGGGTTAAATATATCAACAATAACTATATGTCATTTAATCTTAACCAGGAAGATAATGAATCAATTGAAACACTTGAAGCTAAATCAATTTGTTTATGACCTAAGTTTCTTGCAACTAATATAAACAACAACTACTGCGAACAAAATAGTGTATTAAAAAATAGTTTATTAACGCTACAGTGAATTTCTGCAAAATTGCAATTAAATAAGAAGTGACGCAGGTGGAATTTTCCAATCTTAATCAGAATGTCACTATTAGAGCAATATTGTCTCTTCTCTTTAACAATTATGAGGTAAATTGCATGAATTCCTAATACTATAAATACGTAGATTTAGATCAATAATCTATGAAATAGTGCACAGTTTTCCGTTACAATGTGTCATGTATATTTCCAGTATTTTTTCCTTATACAACACCAGCCTGTAATTAAAGACAGTAAAATCAAGAAGGTAAAACCATAAGACACTTTGTATGAAACTTAGAAGAATAGTGAATTGAATTGAATACAAAAGAATATTTAGGACGTTGAGTTTTGAAAGATGATGCAGATGATGCTGATAGCAGTTCCAACTTCAAGAATTCACTTGATACATACTTAACTTAAAGAGCTGTACATGCTAGTGATGATTACCTTGGCTTACTTGTACGAGTGTTGAATGTTGTTTACGTTTTCCTGTGACAATCACATACTTCACCATTTTTAACAGGTCTAACAAGTCTCCTACTTCAAACATGTAGGTACTTAATGTATAACATTTTGTACCACTTACACGTCGTTAGTATTATTATATGTTCTATAACGTCGTCACAGCTTTAACAAGGTGTGTGTGTGAATGATGTACGTATCTATGTAGATGTAAATTTACTGCAAAAACTTAGTTCCTGAGACAGGTATCTACTGAGCTTGATCGCTTATCTTATCCAAAGTAATTGCATCAAAGATTTTATATTTAACTAGCTTTCCGGGCGCGGCTCCGCCCGCGCGTATGTCGGTTATCGCGTGAAAACATTAACCTCTTTTTGCGCAGTCGGATAAAAACTATCTTATGTTTTTTCCCGGGTCTCAAACTATCTCCATACCAAATTTCATTCAAATCGGTCCAGTAGTTTTGGCGTGAAAGCGTGACAGACAGACAGACAGACAGACAGACAGACAGACAGAGTTACTTTCGCATTTATAATATTAGTACAGATATCATTGAATTGCATGATATGGTGTGTAGATCAAAGTAGGTACCTACCTACCTACCACAAGTATCTATTCTTCGCTCATCCTGAAAATCGTATATAACACTAGCTGACCCGCCTAACGTTGTTTTGCCATATAGGCAAATAAAAATGAAAAGTTTTATATACCTATTTGAAAAATAGTTTACGTCATATTCTCAGACATACAGAATATATACACAAAATTTTATAGGAATCGGTCAAGCCGTTTCGGAGGAGTTTTGTTACAAACACTGTGACACGAGAATTTTATATACCTGTTAGTAGAAAGATCATTTACCGAAGCCAATTGTTTCCGAATGCAGAATGTTTCCCAAGGTACAAACTTCTATGTATCGGTGTCTCAGTTGATGTTATATAATATTTCTGTGTGTTATATTACCTACTTATGTAATAACAACTTGCACCTACTCATGAGTTACAATCACACAGATTAGAAGCTATGTTAGCTTGTGGTTATAATGTCAAAAAGTGTGGACTATGGGAAGGTACATGATTCATTTATTTATTACCCAATCAAAGGCAATGAGAGTTTCTTTACACATGCCCCATTCAGACAATTTGCCTGCAAAAATATATGTTGATATGCTATATGCAATGATAGAAATCAGTTATTCATATTATACAGTCATTATATACAGAGGTAAGTATGAAAACGAAAATTTTAAAAATTCACGAGGATAAAAAATAATAAAAAACATTAAGTGTTGAGGAAAACCAATAAGGTATTGAACTCAAGTCTCAACGACATCCATAATTTGTAATAATACTTATTTATTTACTTGATATTTGGAAGATGTGACGAGAAAAGGCATTAAATGGACG
Organism: Plagodis dolabraria; assembly: GCA_963854805.1. NCBI lineage: Eukaryota > Metazoa > Arthropoda > Insecta > Lepidoptera > Geometridae > Plagodis > Plagodis dolabraria. The sequence goes on from OY978440.1 coordinate 6,665,318, forward strand.
ACAGCAAAGTTTGTATAGCGTAAGATTATACCTTGAATCTTAACGAACTCACAAAGAGAAAAATATCAAGGTTAACTTCTCGCATACAAGGTTATGTTCACCTGCCTTAGAAGGCATGACTGACCCACATTACCGAATCATTGATTATCACACTAGACAGATAAGGATTATTTGTGCAAGTTATTACTATCTTTCTAAGCTCTATAAATCTAAGCTTTATAATTATATATTTAACAAAATGACATTAGAACTAGTAATCAAACTCACTTTTTGCAGTCTTAAATTATCAATAGCGTTAGTTTTTAATTCTTATAGATAAAGCCTTTACCATTTTCTCATCCATTGGGATTATTGGGAAATGATGAGGTCAAAGATGCTTGAAATATGTTAAATAGCGTGAAATGAACATGTGCTGAAAGTATTGTTAGTGTTAAGCAGAGATTAAATAAATCATGAAGAAATTATATAAGGTGTCAAAATTAGTTAATTTTAAATCTGCATATTTCCAGTCATTAGAAACCTGTTTAATGATGGTTGAGGATACTTTACCTCTAAAAGTGACTGCTACATGAGCCGGGAAGCGAACAAGTGGACTCGGCTGGCATGCCGCATGCCAGCTTGCTTCTTCGAAATTAGCGCGCTCAGACAGCGGCCTTGCGACCTCTTTACTCACCTCGCTAACACAAAACACGGTACAAGATACGTTTCATACTAGACTAGATTGAAAGATTCTCACGCGATCTAGATCGGACTTATGCCGCACCCTCCAATTTTTGTTTTTTCTTTTGACATAGTGTATATACGAAATCTTTCCGCTTTCTGTAAATGATTATACATGTATACATACCTAGTAGTTCGTCTAATTATAAAAGAGATAAATTTAATAAAAGACGAAAAATTTAAATGTTATAATATTATTTTTAGATTTACTATTGCCACAAATTATCCCAGTTAACTAGCAAAATAATAATAAATAATAATGACCAAGTGGCCAAGTGGCTCGCTCTTTAAGAGCTCTGTAGTAGCACGTAATACATTTTTAGTCGGTGTTAATCATAATTACAAAACTACACAAAAATTAATAAAATTAAAAATAGGTTTATCTCGATCACGAATCACATAGGCAGAGATAAGATATAAGTAACTATGTTCATAGCTAGGTACTTGTCTCTGGACAAATAATTTAAACGATAATGTTCTTACATATTGTATTTATTGTTATATTTTCCTCATATCACGCATTTCTCAAATGCATTAAAGTTCAATTTACAACACAGTACTGTATTAATATTGATACACGAAGCATCGGTTCAAATCAGCTAATGATCATTGCAAATTTCTGTGAAGAAATCGACCCGAGTACGGCTTTCGACACAGTTTGTATTCACCTACGCATAGTTTTTTTGCAATATTATGCATTATATTTTACAAATACTTTTGGAATGATAACACTAAATACGTCAATACCATATTTAATGACCAGTTAATTAATTTATGTATTAAGAAATAATCATTCCAAGCAGCGTTCCTAAAGGCTTCAACTTGAACCACAACTATTTCTTTGAGCTATATTTGATATGATAAGTAGTAAGCAATAATGCAAAAGAACTACCCAATTTAGAAAGATATTATGTATGGGGATTACTAAGAAACGTTTGAAACATATTCGACGTATATCACCTATAGCACACTTGCAAGGCGTTGATTAACGTTGCAACGGGCCGCCTCTCATGTCGCCGCTCCTTCGCCACGAACTGGTATTCACCGGATTTTACGACAGTAATTGAGCTTTAGAGACCTGATTGAACAGCGCAGCCGCAGCGCCTCTTGACTCTAATCGACATTTAGATTTTCTTTCTAGGTCAAAATGCGAATCGTAAACTTGTTTTTCTTCATTAAATTATAAATCAACTTGTTAATTTAATAGTTTATATAGATACAAATCTGCAAGGTCTATCATTCGCTGACTTGTTTTCATTATATATGAATATCAAATTTTATATATTTTGTTCAAAACGGATCTAGTCCGTGAGTTTCTAAAAGATATGAATATGATTTTACTACCTATATCGATGAGAATAAGCGAAGCTAACAAAAAACCATACTAATTAGTTTAGTAACCGATCTCACTCACTCATTTTTAATAATATTGAATTATAGGTACGAATACGTATACTTATTACATTAATCGGACACATGCGTGTTGTAACGATATTTTTGATTATGAAATCTGAATCAACGAATCTAAGATCAAATTTAGATTGTTTGAAACCTACTCGAGGGATCCAGTTTAATACAAACTAGTACTTTATACAAGCTCTTCCCAATTTGCTTGCATCACATTAACAGCCGATTTAGGTTGACCGTTAAACAAAACCTCTCCTATATTGTTATGCCATAATTTCCATTTTCGGCAGGCATTTTGGGGATTGCAGTATATGATAGCAATTGTTCCGAGGGCTTTGCTGCCCACCCTCTTGTATTTCTGGATTTTATCCATCATCGTTGCCTCTAACGACTTCCACATGAAGATATTGGGGGCGCGCAGTTCTCTTATAATATGAAGGGTGCATTTCTATTACATAATCGCTAAATGATCAGGTAGTGATCATTTATGTCTAAGTTGTGTCTTATATGTAAGAATTGTATAGCATACGTTCCCTCCAAAGAGAATGCATTTAAAGAAAGACCTTCGTAAGTACTTAGTTACCTCCTCGATATAAATTACACATTAACTATCTTTTCCTTCAATCAATTGGTGCAATTCAAAGTATGTAGGTACCTATTTATTATTGATCGATTGATCACAATACGTACTAAGGTTGCCAGTAATAAACAGGGGTTCATGATTTGAATTGATGTTGATTGCCTGCTTTTTGTCGCATATCACAACATCATTTTGATATGTAATAAATCAACGATAAATACATAAACGAATATAGGTAAAAAAATGCATACACGCATTATGAGTTATGAAAGTATAGCGAAAACAAGTCGTTCCGAACCCACTTATGTCTTAAATGATGTTTATATACTATGCGGCTTTATAAACTTTTATAAATGTGCAAATTTTATAGTTAACGTGCTCGTAGCTGGAAATCTAGATAAGAAATGTTAAAAGGGTTTTTTTACTTTGCTGATAGGATAGCCTACGACGTTCTATCCATTGAAGGGTACAGGCTAACCTAAGAATAACTCAGTACTAATAGTTACTATCGTTACAAATATATTGAAGGTGCCGCACGTTCATTGAAAGTCAGGGTATACGTTCAGTAGCTTATATAATTATTGGTTACTATATGTAATCTACGTTGTAAAGTTAGTGTGGACGGGAAGGCTGCGCAAGCGCAGGCATAGAATAGGTAATAGTACCTACGCAGGTCCCATTGCGCACGCACGAGCGAGACGTGTAGAAAACGTCTCTGCTCGCAGACCGGTTGGCGCGTAAGACCGGTCGAGCGGTCCCTCTGGGGAATTTCCGCGCTTTCCTCCTTATTAAAGGGACTGAATTGGTTTGACCCTTATTCAGTCCTATTATAAAAATATGCTTAATAATAGAGTATAACTTAACATTGAAAAGACGTACTTGCCTAAACATAATATACCATGGTAATTATACTGCTATTTACGCAACCATCATAACTATAATAGCCTATATATAAATAATATGTTAAAATATATATAAAAGCTTAAAATAAACTGGATCATTATGATAGTTTTATCAAACGTCTTTAACAGTACCGACTACTGTGCAAAGGAAAATTCTTTTACGCAGTAATTAGTATAGGTACTAAACCTTTAATACACCTCTCATAAAGATTTATAAAGTTACGAAATGATTATAAACAATTGGTGTTATTATACACTTATGTCAAAGATAATCGAATAGACAAACCTCTTTTCTCCTTGGCTCTATACCGAAACCCGTTTTAAAACTGGAATTAAGGAATAATATATCTTATTTGTTTTCAATGAGACATTTTAAATTTAGAATTGTTTGTTTGCGTACGTTTCCATGACGACGCAATGCATTGGAGACGGCTTCATTTCATAATGGAAAATTAGTCTCTTGTGGTATTATTACATTATTAGTCATGAAAAATTTTGCGTGGGATTTCCAGTGATTTGAAAATTTCTTTATAAACTACGTAGGCACATATAACTTAGAGGTAATTGCATATCTTGTTACATTCAGACATATCTCTATTTTCGAAGCGCTCATAGTGTAGTTTGCTTAGTCATTTTTATCTGATCAACTAAGTCCGCTGTGGTCACGTCAGGATGGGTGACCGCTAGTGGTATTACTACTGAGCGCTTCCTTGCTTCAGGCCGTCAATCTCGGTTGTTGTCTTAGGATGGCAGTCGTTATAGCATATACTAATTGTAGCGACAGTAATTCTGGGTTAGCCTGAACAACTTCTTCGACTTCATAAATTACCAGTAGGTGAGATAGTGGTCAAGGCTGGCCTATCATCTATAAATAAATAAATGATCAAAATCGTTTCACGTTTTAGGTACTTACCTACCTACGCGATGAAGCTGGCTGTACCTATAGATAGATAGATAAATAATTCCTTATTGTACACACCATTAAATTACAAAGAATTAAAATATGAAGGCTTACAATCAAGTGTTATCACTAACAGAGATCTCTTCCAGGCAACCTTGGAATGGAGAGGAAATACAGGAATTACGACGGGGGTGCAACAAACTAACATAAAAAGTGAGGTTAAACAAACTATGCTAACTTAAAATTTAAGCAAAAAAATACTAATAATATACATACCATAGACACTAATAATAATATACATATTTCAATACTCTGTCAGACATACACAAATATAATAAATTATATTCATATATCAATAGATCGATTTACATAACCACATTCCCTCTTCTCCTTTCTTTTATCGGACAACAAGACGCACTGGAACACGGCATCCATACATGGTCGATATCCCGAAAATACGCACAAAGCGTTTTAAATCCAGTTTTATAATGCGTACGGCCGAAGTATGGAACACCCTACCAGCGTCTTTATTTCCGGAAAGATATAATCTGGAAGTCTTCAAGATCTGCTAGGCAAGTATGTTCCACCTCTGACTGCGTCGTAACTTTCCATCAGGTGACACAGCGGTCAAATGTTTGCTTATCCAATGTAAAAAAAAAATGTATATTCATATATTTATATATATACATACACAGACATACTATACAATATAATATACCATATTATGCTGTTTGCAAATAAGTACAAGTACATTTCATATACATATCCTAGAATTGTGATGATGCAAGAGATAAGCAGTTTGAAACAGAATGGGTGTTATTACTCGGACAATAAACTTTTTGACTTGTTTTTTAAATATGGATAAAGATTGAGATTGTCTAATAGAAATCGGTAATGAATTCCACAGGCGAACAGCTTTGACAGAAAAAGATTGGTCATAGAATTGCCATGTTGAGGCATACCGAGGGAGAGGTTTTCTGATGACCTTAAATTGTGAGCATTTGCATTGTGAAGGAAATTAAAACGTTCCTTAAGATAGCGCGGGGTCAAAGGATTGAACAAAATATTGTAAAGGAGAGAGTATGTGAGCATTCCGGCGAAGACGTATAGGGAGCCACTTGAGCTTAGATCGAAATTGAGAAATGTGATCAAATTTGCGCAAGCCAAATATAAATCTTATTCAGAATGTTTGAAGACGCTCAAGCTTATCTAGCTGTTCCTCAGTGAGATCTGGATAGCAGACATCATCATAATCGAGAACAGGCAGTAAGAGAGATTTAACTAGTGCAATTTTAGTAGTAACAAGAAGAAAGTTGCGCAGTCTCTTTAAAGCGCCTGCAGTGGCATATAATTTGCGACTAGTCACTTGCAGCTGAGGAGCCCAACTCAAGCAACGATCGATAGTCAATCTAAGATTTTTTACAGTTGCACTATAGTGAACGGGAACTCATCTAAATAAACAGAAGGAATAATAGACCAGTCCACCCTTGAGATGAACGGTGAACTTCCCAGAATTATCACTTAGGTCTTGCTTGGGTTTATTATAAGTCCAAATCTTTTGCACCATACAGTAATGCATGTTAAGTCGTAATTTATGGAATGTATGGCGTCAGATAGCTTTTCGAGAGGTGCTTGAGAATAGATTTGAAGATCGTCTGCATATAAGTGGTAGGAAGAAGAAAGATTTTGTGAAATTGTGTTGATAAATAGTGCGAAAAGGAGAGGAGAAAGAACGCCGCCCTGTGGGACACCTGCAATTGAGTTGCACCAGGAAGAGAATTTCTCTTCGTAGCGTAGGTACTCGTTGCTGGCGCCCAAACAGATAACTATGAAACCAATCGAGTACTGTTGGACGTTAATTAAGCGTAGTATTGCTAAAAGTATGTCAAAACCTACCTACATACAAAAATACCTTTATTTTGTGTATGATCGCCTGGTGAGCTATCCTTTTGGACTGGGCAGCCAGTACCTTCTGGCATCGATCACATCATCATTTACCTATAAGTAAGATGTAAAAAAGGTCAAAACCCAAAAAATATATAAATCAAAGAATTTTTATTCAAAATAAGTATGTACCTATTCAAAGTTAAAATAAACAAATGTGACAGTCTCAACCATAAAAATAATAAATGTTGGATTAATGTTACTCCGTTCGCAACTTTATCGAACTATTTACATGGATAGTTTACGTTGTGGCCCGGAAAGATTTGGCCTGAATGTTGTGGTGACGTCAAATTCAAATTCAAAATCATTTATTCAATTTAGGCGTCTACGACGCTCTTATGAAGGTCAATTACAAATTTTAATATTGAAATATTCTACAATGTACAGCCACGTTCAGCAAAAAAAAAAACGTTGTGAGACGAGACATAAATGATTAAATGAAACTAAATGCATCATACATGTTGGAATGTTTCTAGATATGCACGATGTCTTTACGTGTTAAATAATTGGCAAAGATTTAGTAGATGAATTTAAAATAATTGTGACTGTTGTGAGCCTGAATGGGCAAAGATGCGAGTGACGCGTGCCAAGAGACGCGACACGACGTCGATGACGACGACCGCGGCGCCTGGCGCGTTAACACTGATGGCACTGATGCATCTGCTTCGCTCACCAGTGCCAGGTCTTTGACAGCTCTACAAAGTTACAGTGACGCCAAGTTTTTTGTGCAGGTGCCAGAAAATGGTTTTAAATAATTTCTCTCATATTGTGACTATTGTTGACTGAATTTTCTTTGCCAGTGGCGCTTAACGCTAACAATCTTATTGTACGTAGATACACGTCATACGTAATGCTCAATTGTAACAGTTTTTGTTAGTAAACAAATAAATAACTATAGGTAATGAGTTCATTTTGAAAAGTATTGCATCAATATTAGTTTGGAGTTAGGACAGAAAGTTTGAAGTTTATTTATACGACATTTTTCCTTTATTTGTCGTTCCCTTTTAGAAATCACGCTTTGGTCAGTAGATTACGGGGTAACTATTGTTTATACTGTGGTTGGGTACTATCACAGTTTTCTGGGAGTATATTGAAAACTGTGGTACTATAGACAGGAGGTATTATATATATATATATACCTCCTGTCTATAGTACCACAATTTATCAATATACAATACCACAGTCCTATATAGGAGGTCTACTAATCGGTGACGTCACATGAGTTGAAGCGATTTCGTCGATTTGGAACTGCCATTAACGTGCTAAAATCTATTTTGGTTTGAAACGGAGTGCTTAGTCGTTTTTCGCAAAGTTTTTTTTAACCTTCTTAGGTCATATTTCATCAACCTAATGTGAACTTACTAATACGCAGATAACTTTATAGTACTTAACCATTAAAATGTGATAGCCTTTGTTACTATAGAGGTCCTGTGTTGCAGTATACATATAAAATAAGATTCAATGCAGTATATAAAACTTTCCAAACATCGGCCAAAACTATCTTTCTAAAAATCGAAATCCTTAATTATTAACAAATAATTTTAAAATAGTATAAGTAAACATTAAGTTAATATTTTATTAGAAAATCGTTTAAAACATCGATAGTGACGATCAAAAAATTTCACGAATAGTCTAGGTCAGGCCTGAACTCGTAGAAAATTCTTCCGGTTGGAGATCCATTTAGTTGCGTGGCGATTCTGACGTCACGTCGGCTTAGCAGGAAATATTAGCAAAAATTGTCACTAGTTATATTACATTATATACATATTACCTATCATAGATAGGTATTTGATTTTATAGAAACATTTTATGTGTGCCGAAATAGTAAATAAATAGTATTCAGATATAATTTATTAAACTACATAGGTACTTTTTTAACTGTCGTGAAAACTGGGGCAGGAGCATGTTACACTTTATGGGAAAGGGGATTCAAATGAGTAGGTAGTACAGTCTATACCCATACGAGTGTTTTTTTTAATTGCTGATAGGTAAGCATTTGACCACAATCTCACCTTAATAAATGATGATGTGTTTGAAGGTATTAAGAAGCTTAGCCTAGAATGTATCCGTAAATCAGCCACTTTTTTTGGAGGATAACGATGTTGACTCCCGCTTTCTGCTGTTCAACTCCATCGGACTGTGGGCGAGATGAGGCCCTCTTTTAATCCAGTAAAATCGTCCATTTAACATTTCGGGGCATATACGATTTAATAGAGATTAAGATTCAGAAATATTTTTTCTTACCAACAATAAATATATATTTTGAAACTAAATTTATGTCCTCGCTGTAAATATAATGATGTCCTCGAAGGAAGCAGACGCTCACGATACAAGAATTATTTATAGTGTGGGCTATGCACGACATTTTATATAGTAAAAATCATTAAAACATCATATTTTGTACGTATTTTAAACTTTGTAATTTTTTAATTGTGTTATTATTAGAAATGTACTGATGTGTTTTTTAATGAGTACTGAGTAATAAAACATTAATATTATTATTCACGTCATTTATTTGATTGCATAATTTTAAATGTTTTACAACATTCATATAAAAATAAAACAGATATAATAAAAAACTTAAAACTAGGATGCCACTGGCAGCGGGGCAGGCCCAAGCTACCAGCGGTTAGGGCTGCAGAGAGAGAACCTTCGAACTATGCGTGTCGTTATTATTATTATTATAAGATTAAAATGTATGTATATACAATGGTTCATCATTACCTGGTTTATAATATGGAATAACAACTACCAGCACCTACCCTATACCTAAGTACCAACATACCAATTACATAATCTCAAAAAAGCACGAGTAGTTATTTTCCTATACATAATATATTAACACCTCCGCAGTTAATAATAACCAGCGCACGTGCTTTATAAACACGTGTTAAACAAATCACTAGGGCAGACTTCCAACTGCATGTTAGTTGTGATGTTAGTATTCCTATTATTAGTTTCAACCAAGGAGGTATTTACGGCGAGGCAGTAAATAATCTCTAATATCGCTTAATACCCTCATTTACGTTTCTAAGTAAGTACATAGGAGAATTGTAGGTACGAAATAATGTACAAGTTAATGTACAAATGATACCTGACTTAAAGATAGTTATATATACTTAAGTAGGTAAGTATTATTGTTGTTCTTGGATGGTTGTTTACATGAATGCTACACGCCCACTTAGATTAATATTGTATTGTACGTGATGTAAAGTCTATTGGCGGATACGATACAGATCATACAATTAATGTAAGATCACGGGGTTTTGTTTGCATGTGTACATGGGCGTATCCAGGAGAGGGCAGGTTTAGGCCCCCCCTTTATTTTTTGTATGCTTAATTAACTACCTAGGTACATAATATTTTCGATAAAATAATACTTTATAATTTTAGAACACGAATAGTGTCGCATCAACCGTAAAGTCTTAGGGATCGCAGAATAACAAGGACTGTTAATGGTGACAATTCCTCAGAAGGCGCTGCTTCCGGTATTTTTCCCTTATTGGCCTCTTACGACACTCATAGGAAGATATGGGGGTGCTTTTCTATTCTGGTACCCCACTGGGCATCTACTATGCATTAATTTTGAAACAAACGCACTGCGCGACCTTTGTGCCTATAATGCAAAATAAGCGAACGCAACGAAGAATAAGATTTTTGTATTTCAATTCAACTCTCTGAACGCAACAAGCAAGCTATAAAATTGAATTCCCTTCCCAGCCGCCGCCGCCGCCGCGCCAAAGTCTTGTTCCCATGTTTGAACCGACTTCAAATAAAGAAGGAGGTTCTTATTAGTCTGTATTTTTTTATGTTTGTTACCTCAGAACTTTAGACTGGGTGAACGGATTCTAATATTCGATTCAAGATTACTTGTCGTTTATTTCCATTTAAATTTCATCAAAATCGGTTTAGACGTTTTTGAGTTACACTCCAATAACTAAAAAATATTTTCCTACCTTGATCTTGATGATATAGTCGTTGACAATGAATGACAATCGATCTCGTAAGTATCAAGTGTAACTAAAAAAGGGAAAAATTAAACAAAAAATCGGACCGAATTCAACACTCAAAAGTGTGAAATAACTTTGCGAAGTCGGTACCATGCGCGCAATATTGTGATAAAAGGTGCTTTTGAACTATCATGGCACCGATTTCTACTAGTTATTTCACTCTTTTGAGTGTTGAAGTCAGTTAAATTTTTTTGTTATTTTTTTTATGATATGAATTTATCGCTGCTACTCCACATGTTTCTTGTAGTGTGTACAGTAAAACAGGGGCGTTCGACCCGGCTCTAAAACATCTGATTTGCCCCCACGGGCTAAAATCTGAGTTCGCCCATGCACGTGTACGTGTAGCATTAAGCTCAGAAGATTATTTGTTAGTAGTGATTTATTAGTTTATTTAATATTTTTATCTCCTTATTCTATGCTATATTCTTAAACACTGATAGTTTTAATTACACAATTTTATTTTATTAATAAAATCATTAATAAAATAAAATTGTGTAATAATTTAAGAATATAGCATAGAATAAGGAGATAAAAATATTAAATAAACTAATAATTAACTACTAACAAATAATCTTCTTTTATAATAAAATTGTGACAATGCCAGAATTTGTGAGGACCGGTTGACAATATCTGTATTTGTAAACATGGGATTAAAAAAATCCGCGTTAGTTTATGTTTGATATATCAGTCTTATTTATTTTATTCAAGCAAACATTTATCTATCAAAGATAGTATGCATTTTTGTTTAATCGACTTCCAATGAAAGAGACGATTCTCAGTTTGATTGTATGTTTTTTATTTTGTGTGTTACGTGAATACTCCACCAGTTATGATCTGATTTTGATAATTCATTATTTGTTGGATAGATTATACTTCCGAGGTGGTCCTATATAAATTTCATCAAAACTGGTTGAGTACTTTTTAAGTTATAGTTAATTAAATGAAAAAAATATTTTGCATACCTGGATAATTTTTTATATAAACGCAATAGTGTAAGAGAGTGATAGTAAGCAGTCCGCAACACTAAAAAAAAAATATTATTTTTCTAAAAAATTTCATCGAATTTCTACACAAAATGATGAAAAGTATAAAAGAACTTGTGGAAGTCGGACCTTGCTAATGTGAGGTCAGAATCCTGAATCAGCATGGTACCGAATTCAACAAGTTATCAATAGTTCATACTATAAACCTTATTTCTGCCAGGGATAACTGACATTTATGAATAAAATTTATACATTTTATTAACCATCATAAAATCTGTCATGTCATGCTAAAGGCACTCGTGTGGCTCTAAACGTTTCGTAACAAGAGGATTATGAAAGCCGTGCATGTGACAGGGATGCGGATGTATGGTTAGTATAGGTATACCTCGTCACACCATACATCCGTCATACACCATACATGCATTTGAACAAGATTAAGAAGTCTTCATGTATCAGAGGAAAAACATACTCGATTTTGATGGTGTGATGAACTGTACATTGTATTAGGTGCCATTATGTACCTATAATGCCTGTGGGGTGCCGGTAGGGCTGCCATCACCTAAACAACCGATACCGGACAAAATCTTAAAAAACCCGGACATTTGGGTGAAATTGAGTTTTTCCCCGGACACCCATGAAAACAAAGTTAATACCTATTTTTTTTTCATTTATACAGCTTATTTGCGCAAAAAATAAAGTGCTACAAACATAATTATTCACTCTTCTCTTTCTGAGACAATCTGGTGATAAAACTAATGAGGAGCAGTGTTATTTGGCACCAAGTTAGAAATAAATTATAATTTTTGATTTAATAAACAATCAAATAACTATTAGTACCTAATTAGAAACTACAAACTACAATAGCATCAAGAAGTCATCTTCTTTGGTTACGTAGACTTTGTACCTAAAACGGTAAAACTGTTTTTGTGTAAATTAAAAGTAAGTACATACCTAACAAGTTAAAATTTTGACGAGCTCAAGATGTTTTTATTTTACAAAATTACAAATATACTTACGAGAGGAAAAATTTTAGTCGTGTGCGGTACCGCGTCATCCACCCCTTTAGCCGGGGTATGCTCTGATCTGACCGATTGAACTATTGTCATGTTAGCTCAGTCGGTTAGAGCATACCCTGGCTAAAAGGGTGAATGACGCGGATTCGAATCCCGCACAGGACTATAATTTTTCCTCTCGTATTTTTGTAATTTTGGAATGTAATCCACAAAGCATGTGTTGCAGTAAAATTATTGATCTATGATCTAAGTATTTAGTTACACGTTAAAAATGTAGATGGCGCTCTCAAACGAGCGGTCGCCGGCTGAATCGCGGTGACGAGATTCTCACAGTACATTGTGAATTATTTTGCAAGTAATTTTAATACATGCCGAGATACGTTGGGAAATCGACTTTATTGTTTCATTGTTAGAGCCCTACTTAGTCGGAAGTACCTTTCTCAGAGGCAATACTCGTTCCGAGCGCTTTGAATGTGCGAGGTTCGAACAAGGTCCTTACGAGTCGGAACCGTAATTAGCGGGACCGAAGGTACATTTTTGTCTACGGTGCTTAGCGGGACGGTGGATTGCCGTCGCAACCGCAAGCCAGAAAGCCAACCGAGGCCGTGCAGTGCCGTGCACTAATTGCAGTGCCGTTCAGTGCTCAAGTAGTGCTGTTCAAATCTGCAACCAGTGAGAAAGCACTGTAAGGGTGAACTTGGGCAGCTTTCGACAGCGATAAATCGCTGTCAGGTATTGACAAGGTGCTGAGACCCAGCACAAAGGCATCAAGGAGAAGGTCATCGTCTAGTCATTAGCAGCCGCGCTGAGACCCAGCAAGGTTAATTAACTGCAGACGGGGCCGGGAGTGACGCAGTCTCTGACGTCAGAATACGCTCGGGCAAGGGTGCCTAGCGTACATGTGCAGCTGACAAGTGACAGAACTGTCATTTATGTCAACATCAAAATTCTTCAGTCATACATAGTGAGTGAGTGAAGAACAAACGTGAGTACTTTTTAAATTGTACAAAAGTGAACCTTATTTTCAAGAAGAAATTAACTTGTGCTTATAGCGGAGTTAACTGAAGATATAATTTTAGTGGTAAAGTGATTACAATTTTGAACTTTATTCTGTAGAAGCAATTAACTTTAATATTTTATCTTGTGTGCATGGTACATTTAGAACTTAGAATAGTTACGGAAAAAAAGGAACTACGGGGAACCTATGCTCAAAATTGGCCAGATTTTACTTAGACAAGGTTCCAAACACTTGTAAAAAATTTTTTATTTATAGATTACCGGACTTAGAATATTTTTGTTGAGATTTATACTTTGAGTCGATTTGTATGTCGTTATATGTCCAGATTTAATTTGACAAGGTTTTCCATAGACTTGTAATAATCTAGGAGTTATACAGTTTTATAAGTGTCTTATTCTACTTAAAAAATTTCGTCGAAAATTTGTACTAGTTTGTTTTTTGTTGTGTTTTTGAGTGTGAAGTTTTCTTTCTAACATGGAGTCATCTCATATTATAAAATCTTTAATTAACTCTCAAGAAGAGTTATATAATCGCATTGCAAAACACAAGGCCAACTTTAAAAAGAGCCCCAGGGATCGGATCACTCAGGAATACATTGAAAGTAGACTAGAGCTGATAGAGCAAGTATGGAGTGAATTTCATACAGGTCATAGAGAACTAATGCGGGCTATTTCATCTTCCAAAGAGATAGAAAATACAAGCTATGCTAAGAACAATATATACGACAAAAGTGAGGAAACTTACTTAGATTATAAGTGTGATCTCAAAACGTCTTTAGGTAATTTTGTAAAAAGCTGTGAGTTGACGCATACTTTAGCTTCTGTAGAACCCATGTCAGGTAAACCATCCAATGTTAAATTACCAAAAATACAAATCCCTAAGTTTTCAGGTAAATATTCTGAGTGGAAAACCTTTTACGATCTTTTTTCGAGCCTCATTCATAACTGTCACTCTTTGGATGATGTTCAGAAATTGCTCTATTTAAAAGGGTATCTTACCGGAGAACCCGAGCAGCTTTTGAGCAATATTCCAATCACAAAAGACAATTATAGTAGGTGCTGGAAGTTGCTAGAAGAGCGGTATAATAATAAGCCACACATTTGTCAACAAGTTCTCAAAAGATTGCTGTCGCAAGCATCCTTGCGACAGGAATCTGCCAAGGGATTAAAAGATATTGTTGATACGACAAATGACTGTTTGGCCTCTCTATCTAATTTAGGAGTCGATGTAAAAAGCTGGGACATTTTACTCATTTACATTCTGACGTCGAAGTTGGATCCTGAAACTCGACGGCAATGGGAATTCAGTGTGACAGCTAGTAACTCGTCAAATGAACTACCGACATACCAACAATTCTCCGAGTTTTTAACGAAAAGGTTTCGCGCAATCGAGTTTTTGGACACCAAATCGACAACAGAACATAAGGGTCAGGGTAACGATAATAGGAAAATAAAATCGCTTCATGTAACAAAAGTGTCATGTCCATTTTGCAAGGACAGTCACAAGTTAAGCAAATGTAAAACGTTCCATAAAGAAGAAGTTGAATGTAGGCGAAGGTTTGTTTATGAAAACAATATTTGTTTCAATTGCTTGGGTAGCAATCACTCTGCCAAAGAGTGCCGTACGAATCTACGTTGTAGTATATGCAAACGAACCCACCATTCACTTCTACATCCTAATTGTAATCAGTCCGCTGAAACTAGTAAGGTTGAGAGTGTTGCCATGTCCTCAGAAGGTGAACCAACTGCATCTTCAAGCAAAGCATCGTCCTCAACAACAGTATCTTGTTTTGCAACAGGAAAGGTGCATGAACAAGTGCTTCTTGCGACTGCTCTAGTGAAGGCAGTTGCTAGAAATGGTAGAGAGTACTGCATTCGTGCGCTCCTAGACCAGGGGTCGCAGGCGTCTTTCGTGACTGAATCTACGGTGCAGTACCTTGGTTTAAGCAAAACCCCATCTACTAGCCAAATAACTGGGATTAATGGAGACAGACAAGTGGTCTCAAAGGCTATGGTTACCGTAGAAATTCATTCTCGGATCGACCCATCTGCAAAGATAAAAGTGAAGGCTCACGTGCTCAATAATATCACTTCACTACTGCCAGCAAAACGGGTTGAAGCATTAGAATGGCAGGAATTAAGTCAATTAGTACTAGCTGATCCAGACTATCATACACCTAATAGAATTGATATGCTCTTAGGAGCTGAAGTTTATGGCTCAATTCTTCAGAGTGGTATTAAGCGAGGTCCGGTCGGTACACCGGTAGCCCAAGCTACCAGTCTTGGATGGATACTATCGGGAGTTGTAAACTCTAAACATAAGCCAATTGAAAATCATGTCATGCACTGCTGTACGAATGATAACGATATGCTCAAAAGGTTTTGGGAACTGGAAGCAGACGTACAAAAACCTCAGGCAAGTATGTTCACGAATGAGGAAAAACTCTGCGAGCAAATTTTTAATGAAACGACTCATAGAGATGTAAATGGGCGATACGTTGTTCGGCTTCCACATAAAAACGGATTTCCAGAAGTGATAGGATCTCGAGAAATAGCTGAAAAACGTTTAAAGACATTAGAAATCAAATTAAACAAGAATCCGATACTTAAGGGCAAGTATCAGGAGGTCATAAATGAATATTTGGAGTTAGGACACATGGAGAGGGTGCCTCCAGAAGAAGTAAATGATTCCAAGGCTATATACTTACCCCATCACGCCGTTGTCAGAGATGATAAGAAGACGACTAAAGTCAGGATCGTTTTCGACGCATCCTGTAAAGGAAAAAATAACCTGTCACTTAATGATCAGCTATTAGTTGGACCTACCTTACAGCCAGAGTTGAGACATATTCTAATGCGTTGGAGATGTCCACCAATCTGCGTATCAGCTGACATCGTCAAAATGTATCGGCAGGTGAAAACTGAAAGGCACGATACAGATTGTCAACGAATATTATGGAGAGATGATGAAAACAAGGCACTACTACATTTAAGACATACGCGCGTTACCTTTGGTACATCTCCCGCTCCATATTTAGCAGTAAAAGCTTTGCAGCAAGTAGCCCACGATCATGGTGCTGAATATCCTATAGCAGCAGACAAAGTTTTAAAAGACTTTTATGTAGACGATCTGATGACCGGAGTTCAAACCTGTGAAGACGGTAAAAGATTATTTCACGAAATGAATGCTCTTTTAGGTAAAGCAGGATTTACACTTCAAAAATGGAACAGCAATTGCAATGAGCTGGCAAAGGAAATGAAAGAGGATCAATAGGAAAAGGATATAGTAAAGGATCTGAAAATAAAGGAAGACGAATTAATCAAAATTATGGGACTTACCTGGAACAGAGCCGACGACACCTTCCGCTACGTAGTAACTCTCCCGAAACTGCAACCACCTGTAACAAAAAGAAAGATAATATCAGACATATCTCGTCTCTACGATCCACTTGGTTGGGTTGGCCCAAGCATTATCATAGCCAAAATCATGATACAAAAGCTTTGGTTAGCAGGGATAGATTGGGACGAAATTGTGCCCGAAGATTTATTAAAGGAATGGTTAACTTATCGTGAAGAGCAACTACAATTAAGTAAAATACGCTTACCAAGATGGATTGGAACCACTTCGGACGATATACAAGTGGAATTACATGGATTCTGTGACGCATCCAAGGCTGCCTACGCCGCTGTGACGTACATTCGAGTGGTTGATTCTGAAGGAAATATCAAAGTTTCATTAGTATCCTCAAAAACGAAAGTCGCACCGGTGAAACAAATATCTATACCTCGGTTGGAATTGTGCGGTGCAGTCCTCCTCTCCAAGTTATTGCTCGAAATTGCTCAAGTCTTGAACATCAAAAAGGCAAACATTCATGCTTGGACGGATTCCACTGTTGTTCTTGCTTGGTTGAACAGCCACCCCAGTAAATGGAATGTGTTCGTAGCAAATAGAGTTTCAGATATTTTAACTAATATGGAACCGGAAAATTGGTTTCACGTGACTTCGAAACAGAATCCTGCTGATTGTGCTTCCAGAGGCTTACATCCATCAGAACTGTTGAACAATCAGTTATGGTTTAAAGGTCCTGAATTTCTTTGTGAAGAAAACATTCACTATTCTAAGCCGAAGGCAGCATCAACTGATCTCGAAGCTGTTAAGGTTAAGGTACATTGTGTTACTGAAGAGGTTTCACCATGGAATAAATACTCAACCTTAGCTAAAACTATCAGAGTAATGGCTTACTGCATGAGATTCCTTAGTAATTCTAAGAAAGGAGCACAGAAGGCCAACAGTTATCTCACAGTTAAGGAACTTAAGCAAACATTAGTGATTTTCACTAAGCAGTGTCAGGCTAAGCATTTTAGTGAAGAGTTAACTTTGATAAATCAAAATAAGAACTTACCTAAGATCAGCAAACTTCGCCAGTTGAATCCGTTTCTTGACACTGATGGGTTGTTGAGAGCAAGTGGAAGGCTCAACAATTCTTCATTGAATTATGATCGTAAACATCCCATTTTGATCCCGAAAACTTCTCATTTGACAGAATTAATAATTGCAGACGCTCATAATCAAACTCTCCATGGAGGTCCACAACTAATGATGTCATAATATATCCACGAAATATTGGATTGTAGGAACAAAACAATTAGTGAAATCACACTATCGAAAATGTGTAGTATGCATAAAAAATGCAGCTATAACAAAAAACCCTTTGATGGGACAACTGCCGGCAGCACGTGTATCTCCATCACGTCCGTTTAGCAGTAGCGGAGTGGATTATGCAGGACCGGTACAAATTCGCACTTCTAAGGGCAGAGGTCACCAATCGTACAAGGGGTACATTTGTATATTCATTTGTATGGCGACACGCTGTATCCACCTCGAAATCGTGAGTGATTTAACGACCGAAGGATTCTTACAAGCTTTTAAGCGGTTTGTAGCTAGACGTGGCCGTTGTTCGCATCTTTGGAGCGACAACGGTACCAATTTTATCGGAGCAGCGACGGAGCTACAAAAACGACACAGAGCTGAGCAAGCATCAATAGATCAAGAACTGGTTGCTACACTAGCTGCAAGTAATTGCGATTGGCATTTTATACCACCCCATTCTCCAAATTTTGGTGGCTTGTGGGAAGCCGGTGTAAAATCGGTGAAATATCACCTAAAACGTGTCATTGGAACTTCTACATTGACGTATGAGGAGATGGCCACAGTATTAGCTCAAGTGGAAGCGTGCCTTAATTCACGACCTTTGTCCGTCATCACTGACGATCCGGACAATTTCTTTGTTTTAACGCCTGGACACTTCCTTATTGGAGAGCCACCTGTGACAGCATCCGACTACAATTTTGAAGCTTCAAATGTCAGCACACTGAGGAGATGGCAACACACGCAACGAATGGCACAAACCTTTTGGCGGCAGTGGTCGCGTGAGTACCTTAATAAGTTTTTACAACGGCCTAAGTGGTCAGCCCATATCTCTCAACCCAATATAGGTGATGTTGTCGTTGTAAAAGAGGACAATCTTCCGCCATCGCGTTGGCTCTATGGCAGAATAATTGCTACTCACCCTGGTACCGACGCTATTATTAGAGTGGTGACATTGAAAACGAAGAACGGTACTCTGAAGAGACCGGTATCTAAATTATGTTTCTTGCCTGTGACGTCGTAAAGTTCTGTTTTTAATATTATAAATATATTATGATTATTATGTTTCGAGTTAAAAAAAATATACTTATTTGATATACAGTCCACATGTTGTAATGAAGGTTAAAATAAATGTTTCAAAATTGGTATCTAGCATATAAAATGTAAGTGTTTGTTAATATAGAAACTTTGTTATGCTTTGTAAAAGAGTCTTGTCACCTTAGCCATGGTGGGCGATTCGATTAGAGAAGGACTAAGTTCATATAGTCCTTGGTGGGCGATATGTTGCAGTAAAATTATTGATCTATGATCTAAGTATTTAGTTACACGTTAAAAATGTAGATGGCGCTCTCAAACGAGCGGTCGCCGGCTGAATCGCGGTGACGAGATTCTCACAGTACATTGTGAATTATTTTGCAAGTAATTTTAATACATGCCGAGATACGTTGGGAAATCGACTTTATTGTTTCATTGTTAGAGCCCTACTTAGTCGGAAGTACCTTTCTCAGAGGCAATACTCGTTCCGAGCGCTTTGAATGTGCGAGGTTCGAACAGCATGCGTTATTGACGCATGCTTTGCGGCACAAATATTTACATTCCAAAAACATAAAAATATTAAAATCTTTTTACTTATTTCGGTATTTTTCAGATGTTCAAACTTTTGCAAAGTGATCTTTCTTTTCGAAGAAACCGTATGTTTTTTAGTAAGTTTTTCTCTTTCGTCAATTGCCGCGAGATTAGCGAATAAACTCATAATATAACTTGAGTTGTCAACTAATATCAAGATTATCATGTTTTCCTCTAGATTTCACTAGATGTTTTAGCGTACGGTAATGAGAAAAAAGCGCTAAACACCCTAGAAATATTGTAGACCTAGCGCCAAATGCGCCAAAACGGCAACACGAGTGAATGATGGGGTCGGTGGCAGTTTTTTATAGTGGGGGCAGGCGGCGCGGCGCTGGGAACGTTCTGTTGTTTTAGATTTTGCAGCGCCGGAGTTAACTTTTAGATTACGAGTGAATATTTCAATAAATTGCTAATATTTCAATCAATCCGGATTCCCCGGACATAAAGAGTGTCCGGGTAAAACCCGGACACTATTTGAAAACCGCTACCGGACGCTCCCCGGACGCCCTCTAAACTAGGACAAATCCGGGGAAACCCGGACGGATGGCAGCCCTAGCCGTGCCGGGCTAGAATAGCACTCCCCTCCCTTTCTTCCTGTGCAAATGGTAAGGGGTGACGAAGGCAGCAGCGCTTTCTGAAGAAGACTATTATTTCATCAGCTCATGCCGCTTGCCACAACCCCATTATTTTTGGGTTTAAAATAGATTTAGTAATTAGGTTACAATGACAAGATCACCCGCACCGTTTAATCGAATTTCTTCAGTTATTTTTATAGCTGATCTGATAGTGGTCGGACCACTATCTGACCTGTAAGTGATGATGTATTCGTAGAGAATAGAAAGTGGCTACCAGTCCTTACCCACAGATACATATCCACACATTGATACGCACCGGGTAGGCTTTGCTTTGAGAGCATTTGCAAAATGCCCTAACAGAATAAGACAGACAACAGAGCAGATGAAGCTCAAGGTAGCAGTAGCCCCCAGACCTCGGGCGCGACAGTAGGTACATGGCCACTGAGCTATGATTGATTAATGGTTCTATTCCTGCAGTGGATTCATAAGAGCTAATTTGTGATAAAAGTATCCATCTCCAGGATCTAGGCTATCAGGGCTATTTCTACGGGCAAAGGCCAACTTTTATTTTTTTTAGATAATGTGTTCAATTAATGGCTCTCAAGCACATCTCCAGGAACAGGCCGTTAGGGGTTGACAATTTTTCTACTAGAGGAGCAAGATAGGCAGGCATTTGCAAAATACCTCACCACCATTCTATATCGATTGCCATCCTTTCACCGTGACCGACGGCTTAACGTGCCTTCCGAAACGCGGAATGCCACAAGCTGTCTCCCATCTAAGGAGTAATACTTGCAATATCAATCTAAGGAAGTGAAGGACCCTATAGAATCCAAGTTCAACGTAGCGAGGGTTGCTTAATAACTTTGCTACTGAACTAAACACACAATTTTTTAGCTCACTCAAAACAGCCTAAATAATATAGTAATTAAAAGTTGCCTAAAAATTAAGATTGAAAGCAAAATTGCTACAATATATAGAGTAGTAAGTATGTGTGTTTCTTAAAGACACGTTCAAATGATGATAACTTTTCAATCCACGCAGATTTCGAATGAAATAATAAACAAAAACTTTTCAAGCCTGGAAGGTGAAATAATAATCTCGTAAATACGAAATCCGGGTTTTTACAAATTCGTTTGTTAAATTTGATAACATGTAATACTTACCAATCTTCATCGACAAGCAACAAAGTAAGTACACAAAGTACCTACTTAAGCATATAACCAATATAAAAACAGCGTGATTGTAAGTTAAAAAAAATATAAAGATCAAGCATGTGATAAGTATACACCTTTCTCTTCGTTTATAAAATTCCACAAATCAAATGCCCATGGGAAAAAATAATATTTATGATATCATTCAAAACATTTTCCAATACAAAAACATCACGTGCATGAACAATATTGTAGGTACCGACGATGACTCCTGTTAGAAAAGGTAAGGAAGATGATGAATTGCTACGCAGATAACAATCAGCGACGGATACCGACAACCGGACGGTGGTGGTTCACATCTATTTCATTCTATTATTATTGCAATTGACATTGTCCATATTGCTACTGGATCCAGAGCTTGCATCCTGCGATTTGATTCACATCTTCTCTTTATATAAAGCTCGATTACCATACACTGACTGACTGACTGACTGACTGACTGACTGACTGACTGACTGACTGACTGACTGACTGACTGACATAATTGTTCTCCCAGAAGGAGTCGAGTAGGAAGAAAGTGATGTATGGGAAAAGTGTAGGGGGGGTTTAGGTGAGTATGGGAAAAATCGAAAATCATAAAAATGACGCCTGCCAAGTAAAGACGGATAACATATCTCGAAAACGGTAAGAGATAGATAGGGGTCGCTCGACCAAATGTCATAGGGGATCGGGAGAGCAGTCGAATGACACCTGTCAAAAATGCTCCTCTCATTCTTCATTCTTCATTTGGAGTATTTTTCTTATATTTTCGACTGTATTTGGAGTTTTTGTGGGATTTTCGACTGAATTTAAAGTTTTTGTCCTAAAACAGGAAATTTTTTGAAATCTGACATTTTTTTTTAGGCTCAGATGCTCCTCTCATTCTTCATACTGTATTTGGAGTATTTTACCATACATTTTCGACTGTATTTGGAGTTTTTGTGGGATTTTAGACTGAATTTGGAGTAACGGTCCTATATCGGGTTATAGCGAGCCCGAAGGGCGAGCTTCTGGTGAGGCCGAAGGCCGAACTTCTGGTGAGGCCGTAGGCCGAACTTCGGCCCGCGAGGCCGAAGGCCGAGCGTATGGTGCGCGAGCCCGTAGGGCGAGCGCATGGCGAGCCGTGTTAGTGTCTTGCGAGGCCGAAGGCCGAGCTCTGAATTTACATGCTCCTCTCATGCTTCATACTGCATTTGGAGTACTTTTCTTTAATTTTCGACTGTATTAAGAGTTTTTGTGGGATTTTCGACTGAATTTGGAGTAACTGTCCTACATCAAGGTAAAGCGAGCCCGAAGGGCGAGCTCCTGGTGAGGCCGAAGGCCAAACTTTCGGCCCGCGAGGCCGAAGGCCGAGCGTATGGTTGGCGAGCCCAAAGGGCGAGCTCCTGGCGAGGCCGCAGGCCGAGCCGTGCGAGTGTCTTGCGAGGCCGAAGGCCGAGCCCCGAATTTACATGCTCCTCTCATTATTCATACTGTATTTGGAGTATTTCACCATATCTTACCGACTGTTTTAGGAGTTTTTGTGGGAGTTTTGACTACATTTGGAGCAACTGTCCGAGGCCGAAGGCCGAGATCCGACTTGAGAGTATTTTCCACATCTCCGACTGGTCTCCATGGTAACTGCCCGCGATAACCAAAGCACCTACGAGTGGGGTTCCTTTACCGAATTGACTCAGAATCTTGGTACGATTCTGACCGTACCACTTTTTTATGGCAGTAGGGTAAATCTGGTTTGGTGGCTACAGTTTAGTTCCTTATTGTATTAAGAGTTTATATGGGATTTCATACATCTATTGGAGTTTTTAATTTTTTTTTCAAATGTATAAGGTGCTTTTATGACAGTTCGTACTGACTCAAGATAGATGCGGGCCGCTTGCGGCCCGCACACTGCCCGATAAACTAGTTACTTATATAAACCTATAAATTGCAGCTCGGTGATATCAAGTGATAAATCGGAGTACCGCAGCATTTTGCGCATACCTGTCTGGCTAGTTACTCTTACCAACATAAAGAAGAAAATCTGTTTCCAAAGACTACGGTATTTGGTTTGGGAAGATATTTTATATTATTTATTTATTAAATTACGTACGTACATGAGAAACCTGTTAGGGTTTAAAAAAACCTAATATTAAGGCTACACAATAATAATTGTTATTTTACAAACGTTGCGTTTGGTTTGGCGACCAATTTATTACTTTGCCATATTTGGTATGACGACCGATTTTCTGAGGTGTTTTGGTTTGGCCACCGATAATCCTTCTACTTAACAAATACTTGTTTTGTTTACCGATAGATTTTATAAGGTGTTTTGGTTGGACGACAGATATGCATTCTACTTTACATACACTTGGGTGATTAGTTTGGCGACAGATTTCTACTTGACACTCACCGTTAGCGGTGTATTCCGGCAGCTGTCCTCGGGAGTCAGTTCCCATATCTACCAGCTATGACTGCATCATTATTTACCATTGGGTTATTTACCAGTGAAAAAACTTGAATAATTAAAATAGTCGTTTAGCAAATTTAGTACACAATCAACGGGAAGAGTTTGTAAGAAACCAGTAGAGAAATTAAACTCCAGCAGCTAGTTTATATTTTATCATGACCATTTTAAGTAACTCCATGGACATTATCATTTTAAAATTATATTTTTTTCTAACTTACCTGTTATCAATATCTTAACAATCAATTTTGCAACCACTTTGACATAAGCCTGATTTAATTCAAAACCTGTATTATATAAATCAATAAACATAAACAATAAACGGTAATAAGCAATTTACATGCAATAAATTGTTGATTTAAAATGCATACGCTTAAGGACATTGCATATTTTAAAATCTTGCATAACCTGTACATTGTTGAAAACGTCCAAAATCTTGACGAAGAACCAGTGGGAACCAGTTTGGGAACTGTTTCGACTGCCCTGCCTCCAAATGTAAGTGGAATAATGCATATATGGGAATGGGCTCGTGTGGTCAGCGCATTATAATGATTGCTTGACAGGTTGACTCCGCTTATTCTGCTACAAGTTTAAGGAGCCATTTTTCTTAAATTTTCCGTTCTTGTTTTTATTTTGATTATCTACATTGGCTTGTACTAGACAGGTCGAGCGATGTTTTATTTTAAATCAACGCACTTGTTACAAGACTTAAGAGTTGGTAGTCTTTATCTAAACCATAATAAGTTACAATATTTTATTGAAACTGAAATTAAATGATTTAGAGCACATGCTCTGTGAGACAGGTCTGTTTTCTTGACCATATTTTAACATTCGTTAATTTTTCCGTCAATATTTAGTGTCTTTCTGAACTTCGACAGTTCTTTATTTCGACACTACGACAAGTCATTATTTTAGGACAGATTAGGTTACATAATAATATGTATGCTAATATGTTTTTCTTATAGTTGTTAAGTATCGTTAATTTCGTTTCTTCCTAGTCTTGTCTGCGCTGGTATAAATAAAGGTATATACGTATTATTACATACACCAATATATACTTTGTTATAACCGTTCATTTACTTTACAGTATGTAGTCATTACATGCTGCAGTGTACACAACATGTATAAGTACTAAAATTATTGGCCTACAAAATTTCTAAGCTTTAAGAAATCATAAATATTGCCGAAGTAATTGTAAAATTATCCGTATTTCAATCGTGTTTCTTGAATTTTTGGTAATGTTACTTAAATACTTAACATCCCTTTGATTCACTGCATAGTGAAGTTCCTTTAGTAGTAGGTACTATTAGAAGTTTTGTTCCAAGGATTCTTTAACAAGATCCAAAGATACTGCCTACCTAGACTATTAGGTTTCCGCCATTTCCGCTTCCTTCGCTCCAGCTGCTAAAACAAGGTATTAAGATAATTACTCCTAATACCATAGTTTTTGCACTTCCATGCTTTCTTTTTTTCCGATTTCATTGCACATTTTCATTGATACTGAATTTTACATAAAGTTTTTTCTGGATTAGATGTACATTTTTAGTGCATTTTTCATAATAGCCCCGGTCTGAAGTTAATTATTAAAAGCGACTTGATATATAATGCAGATAATAAAAACGAACCATCAAACGCATAAAACAGCAAGCCCATAGCCATAAACTTGAGAAATACTTGTTTTCTCTCAAGGAAATCAAGTTTAAGTACCTGCATCTTTGATAGCGGAACCTAAGTACCTACCTAGGTTCTTACCCGTGGTATGCATTTTCCTCATACAAAAAGTCGTATGTCAGTCTGTTGAGAAAGAAGTAGAAGAAGCTAGTGATGATTACCTGATGTTATGCAACTATTATTTTAGTGTGATATGAGACGTTTAATATACCTACTCACATCATCCTAATCCTAAGCAAATTCCGGGGGCATGACAGAGGCATCAGGCCATACCTATTGCAGACGATGGATATTGGTTTAGCACGTACTTTTAGACCTTGAAAAGTCAAAATAATTTTATTATCTATGACGGTCTTACGAGTGCGTTCCTATACGGAACCTACAGGTGAAAAAAATATTAAGATGTTTCGACAAAAACTGTTACAATTATTGATTAAGTAACACAAACCAGATAATCAGTACTTACTCGTACTAATATTATAAATGCGAAAGTAACTCTGTCTGTCTATTACGCTTTCACGCCAAAACTACTGGACCGATTTGAATGAAATTTGGTATGGAAATAGTTTGAGACCCGAGAAAAAATATAGGATAGTTTTTATCCAATTGCGCAAAAAGAGTTTAATGTTTTTGCGCGATAACCGACATACGCGCGGGCGGAGCCGCGCCCGGAAAGCTAGTAAAATATAATGTGTAAATATTGTGATATATACAATGAAAAAAATAATTCTGCGCAAATGTAAGGCAGTTTTGCAAGTGATTGTGATGACTGATGATAGTGATGACAGTTATGCATGCGGGTCGTAAACCCTAACCTAAATTAACATTGTGCCCGCTATTAACTTTTAATTATCAAACGAGTTCAAAGCATGAAAGTCCACTTCACTTATAAATATATATTTACCCACCAGAACAACACCTAAACCTCTTTACCTTTTAAATAGGTACGTCATATAAATTAAATTTGAAGTTTCGAGCGAAATTAAAAAAACAACAAAGTAAATAAATAAAAGCCTTTACATAAAAGTTGCGTTGGAGGTTGCAGAACAGAAAGGTACCTACTTGGAGAGGCTCGTTATTTTACCGAAATGTTGTGTAAAAATAAAAAAAACTTGTTTAGTGCATACGGATAACACTCATGGCGTCGTCGTGCCCTTGTGTACAGATTACGTAATAGTTACTGCTAGTCAGATGAAGTGTATTTATAATTAAAATTGGCGAAGTGCGAGTCGGACTAGCGCACGAAGGGTTCCGTACCATTAGCTATACAACATTAGACTTCATATTTTAACCTTTATTTGTTTTAGCGTGCGCGAGTTCGACTCGCACTTGGGCAACTTTTTGTATTTGTTGTTATAGCGGCAACAGAAATACATCATTTCTGAAAATTTCAACTGTCTAGCTATCACCGTTCTTGAGATACAGCCTGGTGACAGTCGGACGGACGGACGGACCGACAGCGAAGTCTTAATAATAAGGTCCCGTTTTTACCCTTTGGGTACGGAACCCTAAGAAGTAAAAACAACGCTGCGCGGAGACAGTGCGACGACCGACGAGTAAAATCTCGTTTTAGGGTCCCATAAAAGTACTCAAAGGGATAATGTCACTCTGGCCGTCTGTTATCTGTCTGTAAGTTACAGATCCCAAGCTTATATAGGTGCGGAATTAGTTACAAACCTGAAATTTAGATATTTTGTTTATAGAGTTGTAAATTATCTTTTAACTGGTTAACATCAAACGGAATACGACAAATATGTTTATTATTCCCGTGCATTTTGACCGAATGCTAATTGTCAAATGTAAAATTTCGCACGTATCCAGATGTCTTTTCTCCAAGAAGGACCGCATTGGCGTGTTGAAGTCTTGACAGTGATATATACATCATACGAGTATATATTGCACATAAGACGTCACCACAGATAATGAATTAAACATTTTCAGAATCAAATATTCTGTTTAAAATTGTATGATACTTTTGAACAAAAAAATTACCTTTTTATGCGAACATATCTTGTTTCAGAGAGATAATGTACGTTTAAATTTGAGTCTTATTTTTAGAGTGCTAAGGTATCAAGTACCCGAGGTACTCGTGCAGTATTGATACTTGGAGCACCTTGAAGTGTTTACTGTCTTATGTTGAATTGAATATGAAGTAAAATAAATAAAAGGTAGGTACTTGAATGAAGATGAGCGGTAATTTTCCACTGTGTGTGTTAGGTTAGCTCACGGTAACTAAACATAACCGGTGCCACTCATTCGATATTATAAGAAACGTAAACATTGAACTAATGATTGCTAATATTCTCGGAAAAAATATTTTGATTATTTTGCGAGAGCTTCGGAATCTTTGAATCTACACGAACGCCATGTATGTGCTATGCCATGTGCATGCGCATAGAAGCTCGAAGCATATACCTACCTACCACACGTTTTGTTTTCAAATTGCACACCTGCGCTGATGTCAAGCTGTTTGTGAGTTAGATGGGTTTATATAGTTTTCTCATCAGCTCAGTTCTTATCAACTTCTGTCCTTGATACCATGATAGCAACCTTCCTAGGTACCACCATATCTCACATATTTGGTATTGGCTTCTGAAGAATTACAAACACAAGTAAAGAAAGTTGTTGCCGAAAGCAACCAAACAGCAACTATACACGTTGCTGTTAGTTTTTTTTTTTCATTGGTTGAAAGTTAAGGCCAATTTTTTCTCAATAGGATTCTCTGACATCAGGACAGGACACCTGAGCACTCTCCGCCAAAAGAAACACGAATTACAAACACAAGTAAAGAAAGTTGTTGCCGAAAGCAACCAAACAGCAACTATACACGTTGCTGTTAGTTTTTTTTTTCATTGGTTGAAAGTTAAGGCCAATTTTTTCTCAATAGGATTCTCTGACATCAGGACAGGACACCTGAGCACTCTCCGCCAAAAGAAACACCGATAAGTAGGCAGGTACTTACTTTGAAAACTTTAGTGGCTTAAATAAAAAAACAGCTGGTCAAATAAAAAAAACCAAAGTAGATAATAAAATAAAAAATTGGATTATCTTCCAATTCATCCATGCAGCCCTGACTTTGCACCTACTTTTATTTCCAAAACTATAGACAATATGAATTTACATTAAAACAAAACTAATCTTTTGACAGATATCTAGGCCTACATAGGTAGGATACTTTAATACTCATAAAACAGATGATGTCAGAATAGTTGCGTTCGTATTCTTGTATATTATACATAATTAACGACAAGTCTGACAATGAGTCTGCTATGACTTATAGGTGTCTAAATGCTTTTATTGTAGTAGCTGTAGTGTTGTATATAGTTCATAGTATTTTGTTTAATAAAGGCATACCGCCGGAAAAAAAAAACGACAAGTCTAGCATATATATATTACGCTCAACAATAACGAGAAAATAATTAAGCATAAACTGTGATAAATTTAAACAAATAGATCTGTACGACTCAAGTGTGAATTGTACGCAAAATTATGAGATAAGTACCTACCTACTTGTTACCCCGTCCATACACATCTACTTATTAGTTATTCTTTAAACCTGTTGCCCATTATATATACATTAACTATTTTTAAAGTAGTTACTGTTAACTAATCTGCAACATTGTGTGTAGTGACCGTGTCCTATGTAATAAGTATACTATTAGCTGCCGCGGCTCCGCTCGCGCATATTTCGCAAAAATATTAATCTCCTTTTGCGCAGTTGTATAAAATCCTCTGACCTTTCCCGGGTCTTAATCTATTTCCCTAACTTCATACAAATCGGTCCAATAGTTTTTAAGTTTATTCGTTCCATACAAAAATACAAATATTTCCTCTTTATAAAATTAGTATCGATATAGATGAGTATATATGTACTTATATTTAGTTTGTCTTTATTAACATATACTAATTTTTTAAAGCTTGAAAATATAACACTACCTAGTTACTTATAAATATGTTTGTACATACGTGTTATGTCAACCAAGTTCAGCAGCGCCAGGGTATCATTTAAAGATACACTGAAGGGTGTATTGTCCCAGGCCGATGTATATCTGAAAGATAATACACAGGAAATTGGTGTTTTCATAAAATACTACGAACTGTGTATATTTAACTATTTTATCGTGGACTTATTCCAGAAATCCCCTTTTCTTCTCCATAGAGTATATTAAGGGCATTTTTGGTCAAAAAGTATACAAATCTCCTTAACATACACTCTTATCCATTAACTTTTTACCGTGTAGATATAAAATCCCTGATATATGTACCTATTTACCTACAGAAATTAAACTAATCTTAAAGATGTTAAAATATCACATTAAAATAATAATTTTACAACTGTATATATTCGTAAAAACTGCTTTTCTGTACTGTACTCTTGTAAAAAGTGCATTGATTTAGGTAAAATAGAAAATTAAGCTTGTGATTTAATTGTATAATTTGATTTTTTAAATTATCATCATCTTCCTATCAATATCCTATAAATACCTTGTTTGAGATCAGTAACATTAAATAAATGCTTACGGGGATTTGTGGACGTTGTGTCCAAAAATTCAAATAAGTCCAGTAACACACCACATAAATGGTCAGAAATGGACAATGTTGACAGCCCTCTATTTAATTAATTTTGTAGGAATAAAACATATTTGTATTGTAATCAATGAGTTCTAGACTATTACACCTCACATGCTAGGCTGTTAAAGAGATTATCTTCAGGTTTTTCCCAAGTACTCCTATTAATATCAAAATCTCCGCGTTTTATTTACCAACTTTCAAATTACCTTTTTTTCACCTCGTGCGGAAATGAACCCTCGTACTCCAGTGTACCCACACCACTGAGCTATCGAGATAGGCTGGACTGAGTCGAATTTCGTACTTAGTCTAATTTTTGTGTGGTGCGGCCATCAACCTGACTAGTAGCACTGCCTTAATAATGTTTCTTACACTATGCTACTAGACTTCATGTGTTACATTATAGGCCTTGGGGTTATCCGGCAATTATGTTATAGGTACTGGATATCATTAAAAGATAATTAATGTGACTTGTACTTAGAACGAAGTCAGCTTATAAAAAGTCCCCACAGAACAAAATTATCATCGTTGTCATTACGGCCCTATGATGACCATATTCTAGTTGCAGAATAGTTGTAGTAGAACCGCACGCGGAACTATTTAGCGATCACTATCGTTTTATACGAGTAGTAGGTAGGTACTAACGTGTTTAATATTTTATGATCCATTAAAATGTCCGGGTGATCCTGGTCAGGAATTTTGATGATGCATCGGCACCTGTCTTAAGGCTGGTTCCGATTCAAGTATGGGGTTAAGTCACTTTGTCTACTAATTAGAGGAGCCACATACAGATTAGATTCGCATGTCTATTGTATATATAAGGCACGCTTTACTTTTCACATTTTCGTAGAAATAATTATTCTTCACATACATATAGGTAGGCATATAGATGCTACGAGTAAGCTACGACTCAGTAACCGCTCTGATGTGACATGATTGTAATGAAAAATTTAAAGTTCTTTATGCCTTTGTACTTATTTTTCCTGTCCTGATTTGATGTTGCTAAATCTTCGCTTTTCTCTATCTTAAATATATTTTAGACTAAAAGGAAAGCTAAAGATTCAAAATCATCAAGTCAGGTAAGAAATAATAAATATACCTAATGACAGAAAAAAATATTTAAACCTTAAATTTTTCATGCCCTGATAACTCGAAATGTAAGTAAGTAGGTATACTCCCAACGAAAGTATTCCCAAGAAAAGTTGGCGTCAGGGCGCCAGCCAAAACACCGAAATAATAAATTTGACAAAATAATGTCCATTAGTTGTTACTCGTATGTGTATTGTTAGTGAAATATTAGCCTATTTTGGTGTTATTAAGGAAGGCTATTGTTTATTATATGTTCTATGTTATTGTAGCGGCCACAAACCAATAAATGAGTACACCATGTTGGCACGGAACCGGACTAGCACTTGGCCGGTTTTTTTCTAATATCTTTTACATAGGTACCTAGCTACGTAAGTAGGTACCTACTTCGCAATATCTCGGGTACGTGTTCTGAGAATGGCATCTAATTAAAGTAAATGAGTTGTGGTCCGTTTGCAAGCGTACAACTAACGTAATTTGCCTTGATTTATTGATCTCTTTTAGCAATTATTCTTATACCAGTATTCCTGTAATAGGTACCTAGATAAAATATACAGTCACACCATGCCTGACTTGCTCTGAACCACGTTAATGTTTTCTATACAGTATTTCAACTTTATAGAAACGGACGAAACGCGAGTTATACCTACGCGCCTCGATCTCGGCCCGCGCTCAGTACGCAGACAGTCGTGTGCCGCAGTGACGAATGGATTGTGTGTTGTTTTTTTTAACAATAAACGCGTAAAATATTTTTACTAAAATTAAGTTAATGTACATATTACATATTTAATATGACGAGTAGGATATATTGTGCTGTTTTTGGTTGCATGAATTCGTCAAAAACGCATCCAGATGTAATTTTTTTTAGATAACTTACAAACTGAAAGGTAATACTATAAAATAATTTTACTTACTAGTAGGTAAGTAAAATTATACTCGATTAATAAAAAAAGTGAATAGAGTAAAGGAAAGTGATTGACACGAGTGAAATAGGTAGTTATAAGCTATATATGAAAATGCGGATTTTTTATACTTTAAAATTTAATAATAAAGCATTTCGTAATATTTTTCGGTCGCAAATTTTTAAGACTGATTTTTTATTCAAATATATACATGGTTTTTGTAAATTAAATCTACCTACTAGTCAAAAAACAACACGCATTTTTAGTGAACACTTCCTGTTCATTTCACAAAGAATGTTATTCGTTAGTTATATAGAAAAAAGTAGATATATTTACAATCACAAAACTAAATGGAAACACAAAGTAGGCAAATGTAATAGAAAATACAGGAGGCGGGTAGCCCTATCTCATGTGTACGTACAGCGCGGTTGTAGGTAGTTATTTCAACGACAGAGCCGAGTTAAGATACTGTATAGATAAAACACCGTGTCTGTACTTTAGGTACATAGATATAGGTATCCGTCCGGACGGGTTCGTTGCATACGCACCCAATGTCAACTCCCCCGTGTCAGGTCCTAAAGCAAAGCTTACCAAGGCAATGGTTACTGTTTGGTGGTCTCAGCATGGTGTTATTCAATATAGCTTTCTCCGATCTGGTCAAACAATAATGGCAGATGTCTACCGTACCAAACTCCGAAGAATGATAGCGAAACTAGCAGTGAAACATCCCCAACTCATGAATCGATCTTCACCATTATAGCTTCGTGATAACGCGAGACCTCATACAGCACGAGAAACCGTTTTAACTCTACAGGAATTGCGATTAGAAACCATTCGTTACCCTCCGTATTTTCGTGCAATTGAAAATTGTGCGATTCGCACAATTTTCTATGTGATACAAAGTTTTCTTCCCAGGAGGCAGTACAAAATATTTACACACAGTTTGTCGAATCTAGATCACCAGAGTTCTATCGCAAAGGCAATGATGACATTCTTATTAGATGTCAGCAATTTATAGATAGTGATGGTATGTGGTATTTTGATTAATTAAAAATGTTTAGTTAAAAAAAAAGATTCCAATTTTTCAGTAAAAAACGGCAATTTTATACATAGTAACTTTTAATTTTTTCTTTTAGTAATTTTAAGTGTTATATGATTTTTGATTTCATCTGATTGAGTGTTTAATATTGTTTATTTTATACACTTTGTATAATTTTAAGTGATTTATAAATGCTGATTTTGCCTGCTATGTTAATATTGTTGTTGATTTTTTCAATTAATCTTTCAAATTAATTAAAGGTCGTAGAAAATCAGTCTTTCCTTTATTTTTCTTATAATCCTTTATTTATTCTTATAATTGCATAAAATATACAGTAAGTTCTTATTATAAGTTTTATAAAGTAAGCTTATCTATAACAAAAATCTCATCCAACCAACCTAAACGTACGTGCCCTATTTTTTTTAAATAACTTTAAATACACTTTCGCTGCTTACAGTACAAATCACAAAAAAAACATTCGCTCAAAATTTATCGGGGGGAACTGAGATCGTGGGCAACTGAGACGGGGGGAGTTGACATTGGGTGCGTATGCAACGAACCCGTCCGGACGGGTTATTCTAAGGTACATGCCGCGTCAGAAGAGATCAGAGCTATGCGTGGCTAGAAATAGAGACGCCTTGTAGGTGAATATGAAACTTAGGCTCTCCGTGATGTGCGAGCTGAATTGCTTCGTAGCTAGAGTCACTTATTTATTGGTGTGGCTTTGCGTAGTAATCCTTCCGGATGCGAAAGTTTACACTGAAATAGTAGAACTTATTTGTATGAAACTTGTAATAAACTAAGGATAGATCGTTTAAAACCTGGATTACTTTAACAGAAAATCTACTTTACATTGTCACCACTTTTTATCGTTGTTTGCGCAAGTTAGCTTTCAATATTTCCGAAGTTATTTTACTAAGGAGATTGGTAAGTAAGTAGGTACTCAAATAAGGAATTGTTTCGTTCGTAAGATTAAAGAAGCATACTCGCTGACATATAAACCATACTCAGCGGCTGACCTTGCTGAACTCAAACCGGATTCGTTACATCAAAATACGTACCAGATTTTTATAGTTAATTTTTTGACACTAATATATACTAGAAGGTAAGGTGTTTATGTTACAATATCTTACCAAAGCGGTCGTAATCAACTAAGTTAAGCAACGTGAGCTGCGATCATGACTTGGATGGGTGACCGCTAGTGCTGTCAGGCCCGGTGGTACTCCTACGATAGTAGTCGTCATAGCACGATGGTAGGGCATATATTATCGACCCTAGCCCTATCTTTGTATTACATCTGAGTATGTACTTAACATACTTATTCATTTATTAACTAATTCACGTTTAAACAACATATTACAAATATTTTATTTAGGCAGTGAGAACGATATTTATGCAATATTATTTTCCAAAATAATCAAATTGTGGCACGATTGAGGATAAAACATCAAAAATGTAGAAGTCTTCTGAGCCAGTTTTTTACTCAACATTATTTATTTCATAATTTATGTACATAATTGATGTATAAGTATCAACGTATATGCTTGCATATACATTTAAAGTTAGGTAAAAGGAAATTAAGTTAGTTGAATGTAATACTAACTTAAGTACTGGGAGCGTACTGAAACCTTAAGAAAAATCGTACTTGATTTAAAAGAAGGTACGGATGTACCTACTTCCGTGTACAATTCAGCATTTAATAATATGTATAACGTAAGTAGGTACATTCAAAATACTTGGTACAAATACGCGAGGCTTGTACGATTGAACTGAGCAAAATAAAAAAAATGCAAATAAATGTTTACTGGTCATCATCATCAGCCGGAACACGTCCGTTGTTGAACAAACCCGCATTGAACGGCTACCACCCACTTGTAACCATTGGCTTCCTGCGAATTTTACGATGACTTGCGTCCACCTAACAAGGGGGCTACTAACTCTACGTCTTCTGGTGTAATGTGGTAACTAATCGAGAAACTTTCTTTACCATCGTTTATCAGTTCGTCGAGTAATGTGCATTCTTCGGCCGATCTCTTTGTCGATGTTGGACCTACCTAAATGTCCCAGATAATGGTCAAGCAACTTCTAGAGTATCGTTTCCAACAACTGTTGGTACGGGTACAACATTGATATAAGACATATTTTCGTCTTGTCTATGCTCATTTTAAGACCCACCTGCTGGGAAATTATACTGAGGTCGCTGAACATTATACTGAGTTCTTCAAGCAACCCAGTCGGCGGAACGATGGTGAATTAGCGCCTTAGATGTTGATGCCGAATTCTTTCCAGTTTAATAGGGTAAAGAGGACCTTCAATACGTTCGTGAACATTTTCGGAGAAATAACGTCTCCCTGTATCTCGCCTCGATGCAGTTGGATTGGTTCCCTGCTCTAAGTCTCTAGTAGTCGAATCGGCATGGTGGCTTTTCTATTCAAACAATTCACAGCGCTTCGATAGGTATGCCTGTAGTTGATTTAACATGGCTGTAGAGACTGCAGTACGGCCAAGGTTTCTATTGAATCGAAGGCTGTTCCATAGTTCAAAATGCTATAGGCATAACGGACAATTATTCTACTTAGTCTCCTGTATAACCTCGTGAGGCGTATGGTCTAAGGTGCTAAAACCTTTTTGTCACCCGGTTTGTTTACGTAAGTATAGATGATCTAAAATTCACGATGACAATACTGTTTATGTTAATTAATAAGCAGGCTGCCGAAACCTTAGACCCTGAGGCACACAAAATGTATAATATGAGTATTCCGCCCAAGATTGCCTTTAACTTTTAACACCTATTTGTATAATTATGTCAGTAGCAGAGGCATCTGGACGAAATTATTTTTTATTTTATTTTTTTATTTTAACAGCCGGACCGTCCACTGCTGAACACAGCCTCCCCTATTAAGGGGGTATTTGCCATAATCCCTAAGTCTTGGGGATCGCAGTGTAAATTGCCAGTTCTTTACAAGGCGCTGCTGCCCACCTTCCAGTATTTTTCCCTTAGTCGCCTCTTACGACACCCATCGGATGACATGGTGGGAGGTGCAATTCTAACCCAGCACCCCACGGGTTAAAAGATTATTCAATGAAGTCTTCATCCTAAAGTCCGGTAATTTCTTTAGTAAATAATTATGTCATTGCTTTAACGCAATAAAATTTATCGATACACAATTATTACGTAAGATATATGAGTCAATTCAGCTGCATACACTATATTATTATTATTATTGATGTTTTGTTAATATGGATAAAACAATACAGTAGAGACTGAGGGAAAAATGAGGTTTGTAGTAACAAAAGTACCTATGCCTAAGTATAATTATTATTTCGGTAATTGTATTTGTGCTATATTTTTATACAATAGTAAAGAATCTTCTAATTTCATGTAAAAATTACCAAATTATCGTCGTCGTTAATATTACACACAATATAAATAGTACAGGAGATGCAATGTGTCTTGTGTAACCAACATTTAGATAAAAATATTACATTGGATACACAGACAACCATTATTTAACTGGCATCGCCATGAAGCAAAACTTCATTTTGAAAAAATAATTCAGGGGTGGCTTTAAGTTTCAAAATACTCTTATTACATAAAATAATATTTACTCTTAATACATGATATATATAAAAAATATATTTATACTCCGTATGTAATTCTCATTTTGAAAACTATACTACACCATAAGGTATTCGACTCGGCGATTACACTTGACATTGAATCGACTCCATCCATTCCATGATGCTGTTTTTTATAAGTTTTGTAAAACCTACGATAAGCATACCATAAGTTTATCAAACAGAAAATACTCAGAGGTTTGCTTTGAAAGTGCGATTTTTTTTTAACATACTCGACGATCGTTTCATTTGTGCCCACCCAAAGGGCTAAACAGATCCCTATTTACGAGACTACGCTGTCTGTCTGTGTGTCCGTCCATTTAAACGTGACCCAAAGTTGAATATTGGACATAAAGATTATTAAGAAGTAAAAACGACTCAGCATTATCCCCAAGGGCAGCCCGATTGCAGGATCCAATTTCAATGAGAACACAACTGTTTGTACGAGTATACGGAAGATTTATTTTAGTATAAAAATTACAGTCTCAGCTTCGTCACAACTTTTTATGCTCTTTATTATGTGTATCTGTTATCCATACCTGCGCAAGCCCAGGACACTTATTGTCCAATTATCAGTAGACTTGACCATCGCTTACCTTGCATGATTATTTTAAGTAATTAATTTATAAAGTATTTATCAGATTATGTTGATGTTTTGCTGTTTGCGAATTGGTGAAAAATGAATTTGTGGCCATTATTATTTTTAAAAGCAACATGCGAATGTCTGTTTTTATATTAGGTACTAGCACCAGCGAAATACAGCTAAATTCACAACCATGATTTTTATGACAATATTCCAAAGAACACAGAAGGATGATATCTAACGCATCAATGTCTAAGTAATTACATTTAAGAATACGAAGCATATTTTAACCTTGTAAACAGTACTGCGATCCTAAGACGCCTGCTAAGCTTGGGATTACGGTGAACCCCCGCTAATGGGGGAGGTATTTGTTCTATGGTGATCTACTGGCTGTTGCTTGTGATGGTGATGACCTTTTTTTTGATTGACTAGATTGAGTTCATTATGGTTGAGGTTTTGCAAATAATTACCCTATCCAACCCTTATAAAATTGTCAGTTGTGTATTTTTGCGACTATACCTTTGATTTTTTTAATACATTTTGTTGAGCCTCCTTTGGAGTCATTTAAGGTTTCTCAGATAATCAATTCAGTTATTATTGTTGCAATTGAGTGTAGTTGAATGAACCGAGTCGGAGGATGTCTGCAACCAGAGCAGTGATCAGATGCATTAAATAGAGCAATTTAACCATTTGCATGTCTGATACTTCGACCGTCTTTGGTATACGTACGCCGCACCGGATGGTTAGGGCTGCCCCAAAACATACAAACAGTCATACTCAGTACGTCTATCTTATTAGAAGTAAATAATATAAGTATATTTTAGATCCCAACTGCCTCAAGTATCAAACAAATTTTCACAGGTTTTTTGTACCTACAGTTTACTTTTGCGTGTACGCACACCCGTGCGTACATAAAAACGCTCCGCTTTTAATTTGTACAGTATATATTTTTTATTATAAGTAACGGGCTAAGCGAAATTTAATATTAGTGTATTTGCCTATGCGTAGTAGTAAGAACATAATTATATTCTTACTAGCTGCTGTGCGCTTAACCTTGTTTATTGACAAGTTTGTGTAATAATAAATTGTTATTATCAAAAGCATTATCCAACTAAATTATTAAAAATTCTTTCTTGTCGTTATCTACGGCACAGTACAGTATTTTGCTATATGTAGGATACATTGTTCTCTCATGGTGAAACTCATAGTAGAGGCTTGTGTTTTGCATGATATTTTATTTTTTTATTTGTTCTCGCAATTGGGTTGAATTTTAGGATTATAGGACCAATAAATAAGATAATCTTGCGTTTGAGTTGAACTGCAATCCAGCCACGAGTGTAATGATCAACATATCTATCAGGAATGTACACTTATTTTGTAGTATGCAAAACCATATTATCTTCTTTAATCTTTCATCGTGATTTTAATTGTGTCTCATAATCTGATTGTAAATTACACGTGGTAAATTCGTCTGAAGGATAATACTCCAAAGATAACAGCATTATTATTTTATATACAGTGCCAAACAGAATTGTTACTTAGGCAGCAATTGCTATTAGATGATTCCATATTCAATGTAATAAATCAAATTAAAGCTATAGGCGCATGATATTTGACATCACATAACTTGATATTACTGCGCACAATTTTCTTATTGAACACGGCCTCTATTGAACATAATATTGGACAAGATTTAGCTAAATATAAAAATTAGTTAACGGCATCGCCCGTTTTGACAAATCTATAATATAAAAATATCATATGCGTTAGGTTGCAAGTAGCAACCCTACTTCAATTCGCGGACGGATGACGGCAGTTACAACACAGATTAAGTGATAGTTTGTAGGATAAGAACTGTACACTGATTTTTTTAGCATCATTTCACACACCTGTTGTGCGGATCCTTTTGAACGGACCTTTAAAAAGGATGTGGTTTAACTAGAACTTGACCTAGTTCTCTAGATAGAACTAAAAGTTTTTAGACATATGAATTAATATTCATATATTACTAATGTAAACCTACTTATATATTTTGACTTCTCATCAACTCTAGGTCATAACAAGATGACTTTGACATATACCATTTGACATATAACAAGACGATGGTCTTGTAGCGACTTCCAAAAGAATTTGGTTCTCAATTATCTCGGTGTCGTCTCATTTAGAGTCAATAAATAAAAAGTTAGGTATGAAAAATCATACCTGATGTGGTGAAATTGGATTTCAAATGTCAGAAATAGTAAAAAGATAATTCGAGATGAAAATAAGTATGAAAAATATTTATCAAAATATGTTTAAATGTTCGCAGTTTTATTACGGATAGGGGTTAAACAAACAAAGTCAAAATAAAATAGTATATCAACTAATTTAATCATTGAATTTAACTATTTTTTTAGTCACGTTTTAAAAAGCCTAATAACCTTTCTAAAAAGATAGAATCACTTCATCCCCAAAAGGGCACCCAGATTAGATCTCTGAGGCTTGTAAAATATTAAAATTTTGTATTTTTTCGAGATTCATTACTGAATTTATTTTCTACATATAAAGAATTATTTTTTAGTCTATGACAACATGCAAGTTTCAGAAAATGTTGAAAGTTATCAAAGTATTCATAAGTATATCAAATATATAGAGAATAGCGTATCGAGTACTTATTAAAATAAATTTAACAGGTTCTAATATTTTTTATTAGAAATTATCAATATCGGATTCTTACGCAACAAAATAGAGAGCGTGATTTATTGTTCCTTATACCGTATGGTCTGTAATGAAATCATACAACTATTAGAGAAAAAACTTGCGTAGTTATAATGCTGTCAGAATTGAGTGGATCAGTTTTTTTACCCGCATCATAGATGACAAAATACTGTATAGTAGGAAGCTATTAGCAACAATGCTATCAAATCCAAAACCTGTGGCCAAGAACAACTTTGAGGAAATTTGAGGCCCATTATTTTCTTATTTAGATACCTATCTAGAAGTGTTTATTGAGCTTGTAGCTTGTAGGATAGAGTATAAGGAAAGAGCAAGGGTCACATTTTAAGATTATTTTAAGTAACGCACATATTATATGCTCATTATAATTCGAAGCACTGCCAACTGACGTTGGTAGCTATGGGTTGGTAGATGTTTACCATTCGATGTATAAAAATAATATAAAACTCTGAAGTTCGACAAGGCTCGACAAGATGGCCTTTTTGAGTGAATATAAATTGCTTCTCATGAATATCCTTGATTTAGATGATGTGAAAAATACTGTAGGGCTCAGGTCAAGTTAAGGTCACTTAATACAACGTTTTCATCTTCCTAATACATTTTTGTGGATATTTTCTTTACAGTGTGAGAGCTGGCATATACAGGGTTATTGGTAAAATGCTAACAACCTCTTAGGGTTGACTTCTGCTAGTCCTAACTAATATTTTGATATGAATTTTTATTGTAACCTTTTTTTTGTGTTTTTGAATAAGTACGACGACCACCTGATGTTAAAGGCCTCTTGTGCCCGTAATCATATTTTTTATTACTTTGCTTGATATTCAAAACTCTATTCAAAGGGACCGAAGTGCGGTACAGTGTTGACGCGGCGGGCGCTCTTGGCTCGGAGTAGGCTCTTTTACTACGAGACTCAAAACAAAAGTAAAAAAAAATCTAGTACTGTCTGAAAGTTAAAAGTTTCAGACAGTACTAGAAAATATTATTGTAAAAATTTAAATTTAAACTAGCCACGTCTTGGGCTCAAAAAAAAAGTGTTTGGTGATTGTTATCACAGCTTCCAAACTACATTATAAAACGATGTTTTCAGAAGACGGTAGCTTTTTCTGTAACTCTTAGATAACCTATACCTTTATCTAAGTTACAGAACAGTATACCGCAATGTCAGAATTCTAAATATTTTAGTTTTTTACGTATTTAACTCATTCCGTATTCGAGCTAGAGCCTCGTGTTATAAAACTGACAGACAGACGACAAATTCTTATTGGTATAGGACTTTGCTCTTTGAGTTCGATACCCAAAAAATGAGCCTATCATGAACTTCTGTTTTCCTGGTACTTAGTTTGAACATTTGTAGATACATAGGAAAAAATACTTACCTACCACACTACACCTACCTCACACACCAGCGAAGGATGATTCAGGTGAGACCTTGCGTAGTTTTATTTATCAGATCATACAACCTTTTTGCTAAACAACTCCAGTGTAACTATTATTTAATCATGGCCATAAAACTGTATCACGGTGGAATGGAAATATGTAGTTATACAAGGCTGTAAAGTATGGCTCGAGTAAATTTTTTTGAAAAACGAATCGAAGTATTTTAATATTAAACCTGGAATTCTTAGCGTAGCAAAGGTTTCAAAGGTGCCTACGAGACTCAAAATAACTTCCCCCGTCCACTACAACACACAATGTGTACCTCACTCCACTGAGGAAAATGTTAGATGTAAAAAAAAAACACTTACATTATAGGGTAAAATAATGTTAATTTCTATTAAAAATATGAAGTAAAATTACAACAATTGGTAATATTAAAATTACATTAATGTTTGATTAACTTTTATAAAGGAATGAAGTTTAACGACCTTTTTCACAGTAACAGATAATAATAACTTTTCTACGCAGTTTTTGAAGGATAAACAACAATTAAATGATATTGGTGTCAGGCCGGAATAT
Organism: Plagodis dolabraria; assembly: GCA_963854805.1. Lineage (NCBI taxonomy): Eukaryota > Metazoa > Arthropoda > Insecta > Lepidoptera > Geometridae > Plagodis > Plagodis dolabraria. The sequence continues at coordinate 6,707,419 of OY978440.1, forward strand.
ACCCAAAAAACAATTGATACCGAATTCATCATATTTTTTTCCATCAATCATGATACCTACGTAACTATTCAGCTTTTAAACTTGAAATCAGTATTTCTAAATATAAATTTCAGGTGCTACCGTATCGTAAGTGAACATATAATTTAAAATGAGAATAACACATTTTATATAATCGGCGATAATAGCCCAAACCCTGAAGTATAGGTAATTCATTATGTGAATCCAGTTAGATCTAGTATCGATTAATCATCTAGATATTAATAACATCTTACCTAGTTCACTTCCTCAATCATCTACTGAAATAGTACTTACCTAAATAAGTGGTTCATAAACATTGGTGTTCGGCCAAAACACGGCGCAATTTCACATAGTCAAGTTGCACATAATCTGTGACACCAATGACACCATACACACTATTACATATTCTGTGACACGTAACAATAGTACTTACGGGCAATGATTAATTAACACGGCCGACTCAGATGCCCTGAAAATTGAAAACTCACGAACTATCAATTGTTAAAGGTGTGAATTGCGAAGAAACTATGGCCATGTACCTACCCATACGATGGTAATAACAAGTCTGTTTATCAGTGGACAAACGGTATAAGTCTAAATAATAAACTACGGATCAGTAACCACTCAAGCAGCGAGTGTGGTCTGGACAAGGGAAATGTGGACCACATATATTACATTGTTCTCTACGATATCCTCCCATATTATACCCCCGTCCAACTTCCTCTAAAATGTCTTTTATCTTTGTCTTATCAAATTATACTTACCATTATATAAATACTTTAAAAATATTATTTATTATTTTCTTAAAACTATTTTTGATGTCAAAAATATAAATACAAATATACACACAAAATAAAATTTTCAGCATGTTCAAATTTAATTACTTAATGAAATGACCCGCCCCACATTGTTTTATATAAATATATATGATAAATTTGTGCATATATACTTTATCAACATATTAATCTGATATTAGTATGTGTATTATAATTTTGATTAATGTTCTACTAACAATGATATTGTCTCAGTTTTAGTGTCTCTTTGGATTTAGATACAATAATCTTCATGGTTGGAAAGCATCTGGGGGATGATCCCTTGTAAACACCAACCATTCTCGTTATATTATACACTCTCCGCATGATTTATGACACAAGCATGCACGGACATGGGCAGAATTGGCAGCATTGCCCCGTTGAATTGCAATGCAAATTCGTTGAGCGAAATAGGTGCCAGTATTTTGGTCATACGTCGCATCGACCAAGCACTCAGATAAGTTTTAGAAAATACCATGAGCTCCTGGTCCAACTCATATCGGTATCAGTAAACGGTATCAGTTTTCATCCAAAACTGATCGCGATTTTACCATCGCTGCATCACTTTCACTCCTACGCAGTTCGATAGTGATGGAATTTCGAGCATTAATGGAGACCCTGTTAAAATGTGATGTGGAAGATTTTATTGTAGTCCCTTATCATCAATCTGTGTAATAATTGTACTCGTTGGCACGGGTATCCGGAGCGGTCATGTGCACAGAAAGGTATTGTCTAGCGGCGGTGTTGTGTTTCGGGTCGCCATCTTCCCTCAAAAATGGTTGAGTAAGGCGATGGCCGGCACATGCGTCAACTCGTGAATGGGTGCTGCTAGAGGACACAGGTCTGCTCTGCATGTTAGTGCTAATGAAATTACCGAAAAAAAAACTTTTCTTTTAACACTGCTCCCCCTTAGAATGTTGCATGTTTCCTATTTCTTGTTTTAACTATAAAATATCATAATAAGAAAAGAGTCGCCGTCCCTGGAGTCTGTGGAGTGCACTTGGATATATAAATAAAACATTCAATCATTTGTCAGGGGTTTTAACGCAGGTACCTAGTACATACAAGGGCAAGTACATGACTAGCAAGGATCTGTATCCTTGAAGCCGTAATCATAATATAATGTTTATATTCCAGACGTTAATTATCCGGTTAGAATTTTAAACGTAAGCACGGTAATGTTGTAAGTACGTAACCAAAGCTCAATTTTGTTGCCATATGTGATTGATTATCCATCCCATCGTGAGAACCGGCATTTATAAGTCCAAAAAACTTTTTGTACCAACAGCACATTATTGCACCTACTCGTACCTATAGTATCTGGGTGGATATTAAAAAAACTGCAAGTCTCCTACCAATCCTGATTTTGGGAACGAGTTTCGTGGAGAGAAATACTTACTGAACAACAACATATAAAAATTAGTCGATGACAGCTTTTGAGAGTTGAAAGTTTTGTTACTAGACATTTACATGTATATTTATTACTGATCGTGGCTTTATTGTGTGTTGTTTCAGTATAATTCTATCAAATTTTTTTTTTTTTTATGCCTGATAGGTTAGCCTTTGACCACTATCTCACTTGGTGGTAAGTGATGATGTGGTCGAAGATGTTGTACAGGCTAACCTAGAATTACTGTCAAATATTCGTTAACTCAGTACTTCAATTAAAAAATATGTAGGTATACTAAACTAGAGCATTTTTTATCGGTTTCTCTACAGATGACAAAAAAATTGCGGACAATTGGTCCATTGTATTGTGGCGACAAAAATTGTAACCTCAAAACGATACATTGACATTTACCAGTGCCACCTTATCTGTTCAGTCGGTTGAAAAAATCCTGACCTATTGTTGAATCCTCTCACAATTATGTGATAGTTGCCTTTTTATAGGGTCCCGTACTAGAAAACGGGAGCCAATTACCACAGTAAAACAGTGCTAAGTACTAATTACCCTCTATATGCTGTCTTTTTTATGTGATTGTGACGGAACATGCACGAGGCCTACCTGATGTTAAGCGGTAAACTTTGCCTATAACAGACACATTTCGTCACAAGTGTCGACCTGCACTGCACGGGTCATCATGATACATACAGTTGTTGAGTCGGTAATTTTACTGGGTCTCAAGGACTTCTGCCGGAACACACTGTTCCGGCAGAAGTCCTTGAGACCCAGTAAAATTACTTGGCGACAGATTTTCTACTTGAGAGTGGTGGCTAGCCAGGCGAGCATTCGCAAAATACTCTCCTTCGATGCGGTGAAGCTCAAGCTGGCGCATGGCGCGGCGCGGCGCGGCTGTAGGGATCGAACAAGCTATGGACCACAGATTACCTAGTCCTCACTATGGACCTGTGGCACCGCAGTCCACAGCTATAAACGCTCGGCTATTGCTTCAAAATTGTCTGTTCGTCCTACTTACAATACTGACACGTATGAATCAATCAACAGTGATTACTATGTACAGGGAACCTTCCGTCCCATACTAAGAGCGTTTAGCCATTGAGCTAAAATCCTCTTCATCATCTTCATCAACCGGAAGACGTCCTCTGCTGAACAAATGCCTCCCCTATAGAGCGCCACAAAGAACGGATATTAGCCGTTTGTATAACCATTGGCTACCAGCTACATTCACGATGTCGTCAATCCACCTAGTAGAGTTATCATAATATAGGTCAATACGTGTAGTTGGGCCGCGTTCCGAGCGTCATTGTTTCTGTTTGGTTGCTTTAAGGTTCCGAACGACTCGGTTGTTTTATAACCTCAAATATCGATTTTTGGCGGGGAAATAGCAAAATATTTAGACGTTTTATGATGTTTGAAAAGCAATAGCATCCGTTACCTGCAAAATACAAAAGGGTGCCCATAATTCTCCCATCAAGAAATGTCAAGGTTATGTCAGTTAAAGATTCAACTTTTTAACGACCGCTTTTGATACTTAGTTAAAAATATGCGCTCTACTCGAAGGTTGTGAACGACGTTTGAGTAAAAAGTTGCACTCTGAGTGCACTCCGAGTGCGCTCTAATCAAGGTTCGGAACGCGCTCCTGTTATTGAGTCGGTAGATACTTCTATACTACAAAAAAAAAGTTTTTTAAATTGTTTAAGGCACACTGGTTCATAATCTGTCTTATATGACAGTAATGAACACGATCGAAATAGCTGTTGTCGAAAGCAAAAAAGCTAGATGGTATCTATTTTCCTAAACGGTAATACAGGCCTCTGCATGATGTAACTAACTAGGCCAAAAAAAATTACAGACCGAGCACAGTTAATTTTATTATTTAAGCGCATTGTTCGGTTAGGCCTCGTTGTAGAGAATAATATAGTTTAGTAGTAGTACGTTAAAATTACATCCTTACTTTTGATACTAATTTTTTTTTCGGATGACAGTTGTGAAGTAATAATATCATAGTTCTAAACTATTGAATACTAGTCAAACTATGATAATTCTACATAACGAAAAATTTTATTACAATACAATACACAATACAAATAATCTTTAATGAAAACTAATTTTAACACTTAAAACATACTAGAAAGACACATAAACAAATTGTTTTACAATGGGCGGCATTTCACTAAGAGCAATTTCTTACAAACAACCGACCGCAACCGTTGAATGGACTTAGAATTAAATGCATATTGCGGATAGTGGTGTGCAAGTTTATGTGTGTGTAATTACCTACTTTGGCTTTGGCACGGAATTGATGTTATGTATATCTGGACTAGGTATTGATTTAAGTATTTATGTACTTATTTATATACTTACATGGATAAATGTACTCAAAGGGGTTTTTATCCCCTTTGTAGTCATAGTAAATCATACTATCGAGGGAGCACAATATTTGACCAAATACCAAAACCGTCTCAGAATTTGATTTGGTACCTATATGAGGTCTCTCGCAGCAGCAGTAAATTCAATGGAATTATGTAACTAGACATCCTTCCTTTTGTGAGAGTTCAGTGTTATTAGAAACCCACTGCTAAGCAGCAGTTATCTACTCTACTTACTAACTTATCTACTCGTGTGTCATAGGACTCACAGATTTATTATCAATACTGATTTAGGATCCTGATCGTAAGTATTACGATACTTGATTAGTCTGTGCTGTATAAATAAGTTGTTAGTGTTCTGTATCGAACTGTATCAGCCGGATTGACAACTGCTGAACACAGCCACTCCCATTAATGGGACGTTTGCCACAATCCCCAAGCTTGGCAAGGGTCTTGAGGGTCGCAAGATATCAGTTCCTCAGAAGGCGCTGCTGCTCACCTTCCGGTATTTTACCTTTAGTCGCCTCTAACGACACCCACAGGTAGAAATGGGGGGGGGGGGTGATATACTAGCGCGGCACCCCACGGGCAACGGGTAATAGTTATATTACTAGTGGCTCTTTGAGCTCAAGACCTCGCGAGTCGCGACTGAATACGACTATTTATGTTTTTGATCCCCATATATCTACGTGGTTTTGAAATATTTCCAAAATCTGAATGGACAAAAGACTATATAATTATCGAATCTGCTCACTAAACTTCACGAAAATCTGTTGACTATCTGCGGCACCGTCAATAGATAGCATTTTTGCCAAATCTAAAACGAAGACTGCTCGCGCTTGCTCAGTCCATAAAAGGCGAGATTTCTAGTTTTGAACTAAAAGCACTTAGCCGTCCTTTCGTGCGTTATCAAATAGCGCTTTGTTTTTAGCGAAATCCAAGCACCTGCTAAATAAGAAATCGTGCCATATGTAGGTACATATATGTAGACACCATTATTGCTTTTCAGTTAGAAAATGACGTGTATGTTATATTATAACATGTTTGTTTTTAACATTTATCATAAATGGCTATGAAAAAGAGTACGTGGTTATAAAATTGCTACAAAATTCCACACATTTTTAATGTAAAAAATAACACTTTTTAGGCAGGTACCTAATCGAAATTTGTCCCTCATATGGAGTAATTTCGAATTAATTTACATCTCAAGGGCTGTAAAAGGAATCAACATTCCACATTTCGAATTGATAACGTTTTTTTTAGAATAACTAAATGATGAGACAATTACAATAAAAACTGATGCTATGTTTTTTTTTCCAGGAGGCAGCAGAATGGGCACGGCGGCCGAGTGGACCCATGGTCAACCCCTCGTTCGAGCCAGACGACTTTTTGCCTCAGAGGTGGGTACACCTCCTATTACGTAGATAATGAAGATATATCAAGAAAGTCAAGTATTGCCATTTTTTATAATTAGGTATGGAATTAAAACTGACTACATAATAAAAATGCGGTATAATCTTCCCTTACTACTTTACTGTGTACTATCTGCTAGTTAGTATCGTATCGCAATAAAAGTAATTTTCATTGAAAAATACAGGCCTAGTGTTGATTTGAAAATATACAAAAAATATACTCTTCGGCTTGAGAACCAACCTCCCATTTGGAAATGCTTTTAAAACAAAAATTTAATCATATTTTGATGGTGACTTTTTTTGTGCAACATCCTGCCCTTTTAAACAAAAGTAAAAAATGAATCAATTTACAGTTCTAAGCGTACCTAATTCAATTTTGACTAGTCACCTAACTAACACTAATCATGTGTTATGTGTTATTCCTAAACTATTTAATATTACAAGGAAGCCTTTAATACTATGAAAAATAATTAACTTTAAATTAGGTCGTTAATACTTATTAACCAGTTGGAGCTAGGGATCTCAAACTGTACGAAAACAATTTCCTACGATTTTATGGTAGACACATTGAACTTTTAAAAAACTGGAGAAATGACACCCGTACCTCGACATGGTGACGTCTCCTGATTGAGCCTCAGTAGTGTGCGTATGAGCGTCTACTACATGCTTGTCTTCCTGTCTTTGTCGTTAATTAAAACGTAACTATGGAATTGTAGCTGTGTGTATTATATGCTTGTGTTAATTTTCTCCACATTATATTGTCGTGATATTAGAACGTAGGTACCGTATCTTCGTCTTTTTATTTTAGTCGATAATGTGTGCCTTATCTTTTTTACCATTAAAAGGAAGACCTTTTACTGAGATACAAAATAATTAGGTTAAAAATAAGTGTTGTAATTACTTATCACATCACGATAGCTCAGTGTTTCTTAAACTTTTTGCAGTCACGGACCACTTTCAGAACTTCAAAAAATCCACGGATATGAACACTATATCGGTCACTTGAGAAACATCTTAAGATCTCATGTCAATTAGGTCATCTTTATCAAGATTTTCCTCGCTGATATTATCCAAATCAGTCAAGAATTTACTGAACAATTCTTTAATATCAATTTTAAGGGTTAACTGAGCTGCTACGGACGCCTGGCACAAATGCTTCGGACCCCTAAGGGGTCCATGGACCCCACTTTAAGAAACCCTGCCCTAGCTGGAGCTAAGGCAAAAAATATCATTTTATGTTAGAAATATGTAATATATAAATGGTAGAATAAAAAAATAACAAAGACCTAGGTGTGTGAGTCCACTCACACTGGGTTTTTTAACCTGCTCTTATTTTATACCTATGTGAAAATTTTGTGTGTGATGTGAGCATTTCCACAGAACAAAAAGGACATTCCAATAAATAAGCGACTCTAGCTATGAAGCAATCAAATGCAAATCAGCTCCCAAAGCACAGAGTAGGTACCTAATATCTTAAAATTGTACCTTCAGGGCGTCTATCTTTCTATCGAAATCTAGCTTTGATCTCTTCTGACGCGGCACGCACGTGTCCCGTTCGGACTGATACGCCGATGTACATAAGTAAAGTGCATAAGTAAAGTGCGAAGTGAGCCAGCCCTGGTATTCCTACCGAAATTTACCTTCACAAATGCTGTCGTATTATGTATGTAATACTAGTTTATCTAGGTACTAAATAAACATACTGCAATAAGACGGTAGGTACGGAAATATTGTTAAGTTATTGTTTCCTGTCAATATAGAATAGAAACCTCGTTATGAGTCGTGTCCATTCATCTCTGTGACGTAGATATTTAATTGTCTATTGTATACCAATTTATAGCATCACACACAAGCAAATAAACCCACTGCGACGTCACGCACGCCATATACCTAGTGTGACAAATATTACCCACTATATTACCTACAACTCCTACAAGTTAATTATTTTTCATCTATTACAGGAAAAGGTCTTCCTTGCGATGCTAAAAGAAATATAGGTAGGTTCAGATGACAGGTTAGATAAGAACCTCTTTTTTTACTAGTAATCGAATTCCGTTTCAATCTGCATATTGATTAAAATTTAATCACGGAAGCGTTTTTAAGACATGTATTGCAGAGTTTTTAACTCACTTTCAAAAAACGGGCTTCCCAGGATTTGTCCTAGTTTAGAGGGCGTCCGGGGGGCGTCCGGTAGGGGTTTCAAAATAGTGTCCGGGTTGATTGAAACAGATCTGAATAAAAATTCATTCAGTTAACTCCGGCGCTGCAAAATCTACAACAACAGAACGTCCCCCGTGTCGCGCCGCCACCGCACCGACCCGACATTCACTATGTTACCGATTTGGCACTAGGTCTAGAATATTTCTAGGGTCTTTAGCGCTTTTTCCTCATTACCTAACATACGCTAAAAACATCTAGCGAAATCTGGCGGAAAACATGATAATCTTGAAATTAGTTGGCAACTCAAGTTACCTTGTGAGTTTATTCGCTAGTCTCACGGCAAAGGAAAAGGAAAAACTCACAAAAAAATTTACAAAAAAATGAAACCGACTTCAACACCCAAAAGTGTGAAATAACTTTTTGAAGTCGGTACCATGATAGTTCAAAAGTACCTATTATCACAATATTGTGCGCATGGTACTGACTTTGACAAGTAATTTCACACTTTTGGGTATGAAGTCGTTCCATTTATTGGTAAAAAAAATATTTAACCCTTTTTTGTCTTAGTCTTTCTACTAACGGGATCGAATGTCTCTCTCGTCTCTATCTACATTATCAACAAGATAGCTAAATATTTTTCAGTTATTGGAGTGGAACTCAAAAATGGCTTGACCAATTTTGATGAAATTTAAATGGGAACAAACGACAAGCATCAGCTCTCAAATAAAAAGAATTTTCAAAATCGGTTCACCCAGTCAAAAGTTCTGAAGTAACAAACATTAAAAAAAAACATACGGATTGAGAACCTCCTCCTTTGCAAATCGGTTAAAAACACGTGGTTTCTTCTCTGATTGAAATAAAGTATAAATTGAACGCCCCCCACTAGGGGGACAACATCGCATCGTGAAAGTCTCTGGTAGCCAATGGTTACACGCGGCTAATAGCCGTTCTTTGTGGCGCTCTATGGGGGAGGCATTTGTTCAACAGTGGACATCTTCCGGCTGATGATGATGATACATTGAACGACCTGAGTTGCTTTGACTATTCCAAATTCCTGTTGGAAAAGAAAGATCACTACTAATTTGAACATTTGAAAAATACCGAAATATGTAATAAGATTTTACTATTTTAATGTTTGCAATAACGCATGCTTTGCGGATTACATTACAAAATAAAAATTATAGTCATGTGCGGGATTCGAACCCGCGTCATCTACCCCTTTAGCCGGGGTATGCTCTGACCCATGAGCTAACATGACAATTGGCATTGTGACAATTGTAATGTTAGCTGAGTCGGTAAAATCAGAGTGTTTCTGTATAAAATATATGAATGAAGAAAGAACGACGGACGGACGGCTAATTCTTTAAGTGATATCAATCACCGTATCTTTGCAAGGAAATCCCAAAGTCAATCTGAACTTAGAAAGGGTCAGGAATTCGCTTACCTAGTAACACATACGTGAGCCAAAATGAGACCTTGGAAGTAAGACACAAAGTTCTCATCTAAATTTAATTTCGTAGCAATGATCGTGGATGTATATTTAAATTAAATCATGAAACATAAACCATAAAATAATAAGTGCAAATCAATAAGTGATATCAAGGCAACGGTTTCCTTAGCAATTCTATAACAGGCTTATTACGCATGCGATCTTTGGAATATAGAAGACTATCTCTCAAAAACTTCACTAATATCCTTCAGGGGGTCTCCTTATGTGGTCAGAAACAAAATGTTAGTTATGTGTTGACGAGTGCTCGTAAAAGTGCATGTTTAATTAAGCAATATATCGAAAATCTCTATTAATAATAACATAAAAAATATAAATGAAACCGCCATTTCAATAGGACCTACATGAAATTATTGAAATATTTTAGATTTAGGTAATGGCTATTAACCTTAAAGAAAATTCTACATAAAAGCCAATATTTAAAAGCTTTGTATTTTCTGTTAAATAAAATAAAACATGTAGACTAAGGTTGTAGTAAAAAAATATATAAATTATAACGACAAATAAAATTGAAATCAATGAAATAATAAAAAGACTAGATATGGAAATTAAGAATTACGAAAGAAAAGAAACTAAATTAACTAACATGATTGCAAATAAATATGAAACTAATGGAGATGCAGGCTCGTCATAAAATAATGGTTGAAACCATATTCACATAAAAATAAAAACTGAACTTGATATACAATATCATAGAAAAAAAGCTCTACGAAAACTTTGCAATATGGATGAACGGGTCCTCAACTCTATTTCATCAATGGTCACCATCAGGTAAGTTACACGAGCTATTATCGTCGTTATCATCTGCAACTTTTCTGAAGAACATGACTCTCGACGCTGCACTGTGTAGGTAAACTTCGTTGAATAATTATTAAAAAGCGATTCGTTATATGTTTACTCCGGAAATAAAAGCTTAGATAGCTTAAAATAAAAAACCTATACCTACACTCTTCCTTTTTTCTAGATTTTTTAGGCGATGAGTGAGGTGAGAGTGGGAGGTCAGATGAAATAACGAAAATAAATGGATATTTACGTCGTCTCATCTCCTAAAGTGGAGACATTTTTTTGGGGTTGATGTAGTCACACGAATCCTAAAAAAATGTCTTTATTTTATAGAAAACTAGCTTTCCGGGCGCGGCTCCGCCCACGCGTATGTCGGTTATCGCGCAAAAACATTAACCTCTTTTTGCGCAGTTGGATAAAAACTATCATTTGTTTTTCACTCTCTCTGACTCACTCAATGAGTCTTAACATTGTGCCTGTAATATTACAGGCCTTCAAGGATTGCTGCCGGAACTCACTGTTAGGTGTTTGGCGACAGAATTTCTAATAGAGGGTCGAATCTATCCTCTCTAGCATTGCCAAAATGCCCATTCAAAATATGTCCAATTAACTTTTAATAACGTTAAATTAAAGTTAATATACTAAACAAATAACAATAAAATAAATAATAAATTAAAGATATTTAATGTTCTATATGTAATTTAAATAAATATGTATCTCCTTTCAGCTTGTCACCGGTGAAGGAAGAGAAGAAGCAACCGGGAGACAATGGCATCTTCCTGGTCAACATGAAAGAGAAAGATCTTCATGAAGTGGAGGAATATGAACCTTACGACAACAGAGTGGTCGAGCATCCCACCACGTGAGTTCATGACATATTATAACTAAAGATTACTACTCTCAGGTTATGTTGCACTGTTGCAACTGTTGCACTATAAGAGGTTAAGGAGTTGTTCAACTGTTGCACCATAAGAGGTTAAGGAGTTGGTCAACTGCTGCACTATAAGAGGTTAAGGAGTTGGTCAACTGTTGCACCATAAGAGGTTAAGGAGTTGGTCAACTGCTGCACTATAAGAGGTTAAGGAGTTGGTCAACTGTTGCACTATAAGAGGTTAAGGAGTTGTTCAACTGTTGCACCATAAGAGGTTAAGAAGTTGGTCAACTGTTGCACTATAAGAGGTTAAGGAGTTGGTCAACTGTTGCACTATAATAGGTTAAGGAATTGTTCAACTGTTGCACCATAAGAGCTTAAGGAGTTGGTCAACTGTTGCACTATAAGAGGTTAAGGAGTTGGTCAACTGTTGCACTATAATAGGTTAAGGAATTGTTCAACTGTTGCACCATAAGAGCTTAAGGAGTTGGTCAACTGTTGCACCATAAGAGGTTAAGGAGTTGGTCAACTGTTGCACCATAAGAGCTTAAGGAGTTGGTCAACTGTTGCACTATAAGAGGTTAAGGAGTTGGTCAACTGTTGCACTATAATAGGTTAAGGAATTGTTCAACTGTTGCACCATAAGAGCTTAAGGAGTTGGTCAACTGTTGCACCATAAGAGGTTAAGGAGTTGGTCAACTGTTGCACTATAAGAGGTTAAGGAGTTGGTCAACTGTTGCACTATAATAGGTTAAGGAGTTGTTCAACTGTTGCACCATAAGAGGTTAAGGAGTTGGTCAACTGCTGCACTATAAGAGGTTAAGGAGTTGTTCAACTGCTGCACTATAAGAGGTTAAGGAGTTGTTCAACTGTTGCACTATAAGAGGTTAAGGAGTTGTTCAACTGTTGCACCATGAGAGGTTAAAGAGTTGGTCAACTGCTGCACTATAAGAGGTTAAGGAGTTGGTCAACTGCTGCACTATAAGAGGTTAAGGAGTTGTTCAACTGTTGCACTATAAGAGGTTAAGGAGTTGGTCAACTGCTGCACTATAAGAGGTTAAGGAGTTGTTCAACTGTTGCACTATAAGAGGTTAAGAAGTTGTTCAACTGTTGCACTATAAGAGGTTAAGGAGTCGTTCAACTGATGCCCTATAAGAGGTATGGTTCTAGGGCATTGAAGGCTTGCAAGGGTACAGAGATGACGTGTTGTCTCAGCAATTCACTTGCCAAGTGCCAAGTGGCAGTTACCACTGTCGCTTGAAGGAAAGTATATAATTACATAGACATGGGATTTATAGGATATGAATGAGTAACACTAGCTGATCTCTCTCGGGCAACTAATGAAATGCAATGCTGAGTAACTTCTGTAAATTATGCTATTTTCTTAGTTCATTTCAATAGAGATATTCTCCTTTTGTCATTTATGTACCATCTCCTTCGGATCCAGTCATAGGATCAAATTAAATCCTAAAGCCAACTAAAACAACCGTGACTTTTGATGATTTGTCTTGTTATATATACATATATTATATAAACTATATATATTATATATACCTATAGAAAGTGTTAGTGAGTGCCCTCAATGGATATAGACTAATTTAGTGCTTAGAAAATCTCAGATACCAGAAATAAATAATTCTTACAACTAAAATACAAATACCTATCATCCTGGTATGAACCACGGCCTTTGTCATGTAACTTACTTAAAACTTCATGAAAAAACCTGAGTATTAAAATAGATGGAAATTAAATGCACGTAGTACCTAATAGAAGGTAAGTTACAATGTGTATATTCATTTCTAGAAAATAAATATACTGACGCACTTAATGTATATAAATATACGAAGATAATTAAAGGGTAACTATCAATTTGAGGATATCGAAATAAAAAGAAGGTGTTATTAAATGAGGACTTATCATATGATACCAGTGCACTAAACATCAATATATTAGTTTCAATCTCCGAGGAAAGTGTATTGGTTTATATCCATTATCCACAAATACCTGTTGATCAAATGAAAATTGACTTTGAGGTCAAAAACGACCATAACTCCAACGTAACGTAACAAGCTGTAACGTTACCAATTACCATAAATAAACACCTAACTTTTGGCATTTGGCTGTAGTCCAGCGGTAACTAGCCAAAGTATAGCTAATAGCCAACATATATGTGGGCACCAGTTTCCCTAAGACCCAATATCCAGCCAGGTGTAGCTATATTCGGCCAGCCTTGGTTTAGTGATTCATAACATTACGAATCGTATCGGTGTCGACCTCTGGTCACTTCCTGATGGTTCCCTTCCACAACCATTGAAGAGCAAGGTCGTTTCCTACATATTGTTACGATTTTACCTGTTGCGATTCTTTTTATTCAAGGTAAAAGAAACATCATGGCATGGTTTTGTAATGCAACTTCTATTAAAATTAATAAAGATATATATATACGAACTGCCACGAGATGTTCCGATCACCATTACGCGATCTCTTTCACTCACTTACACAAAACGATCCACACATCTCGCTCATCCATTTCATTGTGATTAGTTTCTTAGATAAAACAAAATGACGATATTTTCTATTTAATAATAAAATCAATAATTACGTTTGATGTGAAAAAAATTCTTATCTCTCACAGCGCCTGTATAATTGGTGCAGTGTCTAAAGATACAGGAAGGCATATCCACAAGTTATTCCTAAAAAACACGATTAGCGGCAACGTATTAACCGAATGCTCGGAAGTGCAAGACTGGTAGCGAGTACGGTAATTACCTTGCATTTATCTAGTAAATATGGATGGCTTATATGTATGGATGGGTTAATAGGCAGCGACTTTCTGGGTGAGTCTCGGCTACATAGCCTCGAGCACCGCCGTAAAGTCGCTTCCCTATCGGTCTTTTACCGGATACATTTCGGTGAATTTGCACAAGAACTACACGACCTAGTTCCGCCCTGCCCCTTTTTTCATCGGACGTCCAGAGAGACGGAGAGGCGCCATCCGTACATGGTTGATATTCCCAGGACTCGTACGATGCGCTTCGCTTCCACTTTTCTCGTGCGTACTGCGAAAGAGTGGAACTCCTTACCGCTGTCAGTTTTTCCCGATGAATACAACATGGATGTCTTCAAATCGATAAAAAAATTGGTTTCTTCTAAGTAAGCGTGCTCTATCTCAGACCACAGCAATGCTTAACATCAGGCAGGGTGTGGTCAAACGCGACCTATAAAGAATAATAAAAAAAAAGGCTCACATCTCATCTACAGGTAAAAAAATCTTAGTGTCTAGTTCCTTGATTTTTAGTATCAATCCTTGCTTTACCCACTACAGGTTTGAAGGGTGTGGTATGGTGTTTGGTTAGTTTAACTGAAAGTTTAGGTAGTCTATGAAACAATCGATCTCTCAAGGAGCCAACAAGATAACAGCTGCAATAGGTACCTACTTACTTACATTGGATCTTTGCAATATCTACTATTGCAGGTAGACATGCTTGATGCTAGACAAACAGGCGCGTGCCTTGTTCTCTCCAAACGTGATAGAATAAACAATTATAAATTGTCAAAGCCATTGCACGCTCAGAATAATCAATTGTAAAAATACTCGTCTGTACAGTGCCTATTCAAAGATCTTTGTATCACTGACATTGTGTGCTTTGCTGTGACAGTTTAAGAAATATCGAGTTTGGGTTCACAAGTCTAAAACATAAAAGAGATAAGGAATACCTAAATGTACGATAATTACACTTGGTTAACATAAATACCCACGTTTGTCCAGCACGTGCGAATGCGAGACACGTACCTAGTAGCCAATGCGGTTTGCTTCCAGCACTTATATACCTACTTATAGATTGATAAATCTACAATTGTTGCATATTTAGTGGCTTATATTGTAGATACCTATTCTCGGTTTACTTCACCTCGTATACTTAGTTATATTACTATGAGCATCCTCTTAATCCTCTAGTTAAAATTCTGACTATCGGCCATAAAGTTACTGGCATTCCTTCTGTCCTTTATGGGAAGCCATTTAACTTTGGACGTATTATATTATTATATATTATGATCTGTATTGCGAGATGTGATCAAACTTACGAATTTTGTCATATTTTAAATAGGTGTTTTGAGCTCGGTGAAATTTTGCACGCGTGTCGACGAGCCTTACGAGTACTTACATCTGTTCTGCTAGTTTGCCAGTTTTTCGTTTAACTATTTATCACTAAATGTTAAAATAAAAATTGCCATAAAAAATATCCGATTAATATTTGAATATACCTACAAAATTTTACGAAAACTGGAAACTTTAGGTATATTATGAAACTACGTTGGAATAGTTAGCGCTATGAATAAACTTTGCTTAAGGCTCCTTCATCCGTCGAAAATCCAACTTGTCCTCCAAGATTACAAAAAATAAAGTTTATTCAAAATACAAAAAACAAATTTGTAAATAAATACTGCAGTTTGTACCCCAAGTATAGAAGAAAGTCTCTCGAAGAACATATCTATGATTCGGTTCTAAAGAGCAAGACCAGATTATCAGGTGCCAGGTAGATAGCATTCATAGCCGAATGGAGTTAGAAAGAAGTTCATAGCAACCGTGGTGACGTAAACCTCTTTCTTCGTTGGCCCCAAAGAATTGAAACAGAATTGAGCAGGGATTTCCCCCTACAGCAAACGAAGAACTATCCAGGCATCCACCTTCTGGTGCAGGGATTCCTAGGGGTGGATGCCCGAATAGGCATTATCCTGCGCTTACGCAACTGGTACTACTGAAAAAACATCTTTAGAAACGGTGCTCATCTTCATCTTATTATTGGTTTGGTACCATCTTCACCTTTCCGGGAAACAAAAGTAGCTTTGTGTACTTTAAAGTATGTAAATCTTATATGATTCTATGCAATTACTACCCATGCCAGAGAATTCTCGGGTAACAGCTAGTATGTAATAAATAGGTAACTATATATACTCTACTATACACAGTATTGAGTCTTTAAACTAATATAGGTATACCTCCTTAAATGTGGAACAAAGTGAGGCTCCCAGGTGGTACAGGTACAGTCACTGATTGTCTGTACAGTGTACAGTATCAAAACGGATCCCTCACTACCTAGCTAATGTGACAGTTCAACGACGTGTTAAGATTTTTATTTATTTAGAAAATCAATTACAACATCATTACCGTATAAACCAATACGATACAGCAAAACGAGGAAGGAATTTATTGAGCAACAGAAACAAGTCGTTAGTTTCCTATGAACTCGTGCTACATTACTAAAATTTCTTATGCTTTTATTACTAGGAAGACAAATGCATTTAGACATCGATGTTAAGTAGAATAATCCATCAGACATGCAGAAATGTGCGACGCACAATTAAGCAAGTAGATATCTGGAATTTTGTTGATCAACTTATATCAACATTTAATATTAATACGCAAACCTACTTAGAGAAAACCAGATCTTGGTAATTCCCCGCGGCCTTTCAAAACCTCGCTACTGTGGTATCTTGGGGTGGTCCTATTTTTCCTTCTGCTTTTAAAAACTCTTTGGAGGGTTTTTTATATGTTTTATTATTGATAATTCTGCTCCTATCGAGACAGCTCAGGACATTAATGTTATCTATGTGATTTCAGATAAGTTTGCTCCAATTAATATCTTGTACTGACTTATTTCTAAATATATGTTTATGAAGCACTATTGCCCCCATAGGGACTTTCTTATGTACCACATACTTTGCGACAGGCTATGTGCGTGACGCATGTTTCATTTTCGTTACCGAGAAAGACAAGATCTTTGCGCTACCATCATAGTGGACACTGGTAATAATTTCGCTACACTTATAAAATTCAATTCATATGGGTACAGTTTGCTTCCCAAATATCACATAATTATATTATATATTTTCCGCTCAGAGGTAGTCTATTCGTCTGATGGTCTTTTTTTTATTCCTGATTCACATCTCACCTGATGGTTAGTGATGTGGTCGAAGGTGTTAACAGGCTTAACCTAGAATTACTGGATCTCAAGAACAGCTGCCAGAACACACCGTTAGGTGCTTGGCGACAAATTGTCTACTTGAGGGTGGTTGCTAGCCAGGCGGGCATTCGAAAAATGCCCTTCCACCATGCGGTGATGCTCAAGTCCGCGGCGGGATCCAAACCATGGGCCTGCTGCGCGGCAGTACATAGCCAGTGCCACTGAGCCATCACTGCTTCAAACTTCTGATGACAAAAGTTAAACGCACTTAAAAAAAGGTGGATGTAACAACTTGTATCTTCATCGATATTTTCTATTGCTGGCTGGCCGCTGATATGGCCAGCGATATGGTTCACAACCACACTAATTCTTCACCTGAATCCTAGTAACCACTCTGTATGGCAGTTTAATACGAAATCAATAATTTCTTCATCCAACAGCAACACCGAAACCCTCCTCCACCTGCTGAAAGGCAGCCTCGGGACGGGCATCCTGGCGATGCCTCATGCTTTCATGAACTCGGGATACGTGGTCGGCGCCATCGGCACCGTGGTCATCGGCGTGCTGTGCACTTACTGCATCCACGTGCTCATGGACTCGTGTTACGCGCTCTGCAAGAGGCGGAAAGTTCCCTCGCTCACGTATACTGCTGCTGCGGAGGCAGCTCTCTCGGAAGGTCCAGACTGGTGCAAGGCCTGTGCTCCTTATGCTGCGTAAGTATTGCTGTTGGTACACCTAGTTTGTCAGTTTTAATATTTTGCATTCAATCCTATTATATTATGTAACCATAAATATATTGAAGGCGCGGCTTTGACAGACAAGATACCGTGACGTGAAGTTCTTAAATGAGGATGTAATTACATTTATGAAAGATATGCAGAGATGGGTAGGACATGAGGAAAATATGTTCGTGTGTACGTTCCCCATGCCCAACCCTCAGCATGGGCACCTCTCATATTTGAACTGTATCCTCGTATTCTCCACAAGGCGGGTCTGAATGGCTGGCTCGAATCCCGCACATGACCAAAATGTTTACTCTCGTAAATTTGTAGTTTTGTAATGTAATACGCAGAACATGCGTTATTGCAAAATGAAAAATACTAAGTGTCTCTATTATTATATATTAGTTTATTCTTAAACTGTAATTCAAAGTTATTAGGATTATTTTTTTTAATGCTTTCTGGCAATTTGATTATATATCCTTGGAGCCATACAATATAGGTACACTTGTATTTAGTAAAGCCGTACGAGAATGTAAGTTCCTCAGTTTTGATTTAGGCCGCTTATCTTCATCGCACAATTCTGGTGGGTGCTACTCAGTAGCAGTAGCCTAGTAGTCACCCTACACTACTCAGCAGCATCTCCAGTCTTGACGCAACTTTGTTTCGTTTGATTGTCTACTAGGAAACACGTGTTTTGTTAAATAGAGTAAACACCTAGATCACTTGAAAATCTGCACAATCATCACGTTGAATGATAAGTAATAGGTAAGTGTTATCTAAAAGTCACAATAACAAAAATCTTGTCGACTACGATATCTACAAGGTACACGTACTTTTGGATAAGTCACGCTGGTAGGTATTGACTAGACATGAATTTAGAAATGTAAATTAAATAGATACCTAATACAGGTATACCTTCTCAAGTTTCGTGCATGTAGTATATACCTACAGGGTTATTGGTAAAATGCTAACAACCTCTTAAGGTTGACTTCTGCTAGTCCTAACAAACATTATAAGTTTTTTTTTTGTTGTGAATAAAAAAAAATTAAAGTATTTTTAATATATTTATGTTTAATGTGTTTTTGATCGAATGAGGTCGATGACCACTTATGCTAATAGTCTCTAGTGCCTGTAATGTATAAAATGTATTATTTCATATTTTTTATTACCTTGCTCCATGTAAATATTCAAAGGGAGCTTTACTATGCAATTTATTTGGCCGCTAGACACGACAGATATAGATTTTCATACATTTATTGCCGGCCGCTGCGCGCACGTATTTGGCCAGTACAGCAATTTCGATTTATCTCGAAGAAGGTTGTCAAAATAATGCTCACATTTCCAAGCATGTTTGACAAAAAGTTCAAATGCCCTTGGAATCGTAGTATACTGGTAACATTAACGTACTTACCTCACTTTCAAATATATTGTTACAGGCACATAGTGAACGCTTTCCTACTGGTGTACCAAATAGGGACATGTTGCGTTTATGTAGTGTTCGTATCAGAGAATATCAACTTCGTGCTGACAAAGCACTTCAAGATAGAGATAACAACGTTCCAAGTCATGTTGTGTATACTCCTGCCTCTGATCCTGATCAACTGGGTGAAAGACCTGAAGTACTTGGCTCCGTTCTCTGCGGTCGCGAACGCTGTGACCATCGTGAGCTTCGGCATTATCCTGTACTACATCTTCAGAGAGCCCCCAACTTTTGAAGGAAAAGCTCCAGTTGGAAAGCTAGCCAACTTTCCCCTATTTTTCGGAACAGTGTTGTTCGCTTTGGAAGCTATTGGCGTGGTGAGTACACAATTTATATATAATAATTGTAATATATATTTTTATACTTTATTAAACTGGAATGGGTACGTCCTTAATCACCTTAATGGCATGACACGATTGGAGATTTGAAGTTTTCTCAGCCAGCAAAAATGTTTTTTGGGTTCGTGGAAGCCAGAATCTTTTCAAATAAATGATGCCTTACGAACAAGTTTATCAAGATAAACTTGTTATTAGTCGATAGAAATTCCGAAATATGTATAGGAAAGTCTATGTTTGATACACAGACATACCGAGTAATTTTATGACTGGGTTGGCATTATTACTGTCTTTTCTTTCACTTACGTAAGTATCTATTTATTTACATGACCCCAAACGTATTACGTAACTCGTTATTGTTCATTGTTTTCCATCATCATTTAAAAAAGCACATCCAAAGGATGTTTTTTCAATTTGTAGCTTACAAAACGTTTGCTTCCAGATTCTGCCGCTTGAGAATGAGATGAAGACGCCTAAGGACTTCGTTGGCAAGTTCGGCGTGCTAAACCGAGCGATGATCAGTATCATCATTCTGTACGTCGGCATGGGCCTCTTCGGGTACCTTCAGTACGGGAACGATGCTTTAGGCAGTATTACCCTTAACCTGCCCTCAGAATTTGAAATGTAAGTCATATTTCCTTATGATATGATATAACGTAGATACTAGACCTTCGAGTTACAACCTATCTACTAAGTAGGTACTTTTATGAAGTGATAATTAGGAGAAAAAGCCGCTAATAGTTTTTAGGGCACTCTTGTGAGCTTAATACGAGATTGAGGCTTTATATTTGTTCACTCTTTACTTCTTATAACTCTTTTTTTGTATGAAAAACCACAAGGAATCATATATAATGGCGTTGATCAGCTTTGAGACCACTTTTTCTCTATAAACTGCCGTTTAATGGGCTGCTATTCAGATACTGTGTACCTTACCTTTTGTGTAAGCTTAAGGCCAAACCGGTAGTATAAGGGCTGTATACCGTGCGCTATCTATACATAAGAGCTCGTGCTACTGAGCTCTTAAACAGCTTACTTAGACAGCGTAAAGAATAAATGTGTTGTGTATCAATAGTCAACCGATATAGAACCCATAACGCGACCTGATTTACTTTCACAGCACCCTGTCTCAATGTCTCATATTCCTTTACACACAGAGTATCCAACCTTTTAAGGGTATAATTTGAATTCCTGATAGCTACAGCTTCCTCGACTGACGTAATTCTTAAGCAGATTCCTAATGTGACAATTTCAGTACCTAGGTACTGGTAATGCTCAAAAAATTTTCACATACGACGTATACGTTTTGACCAAATATCAAATAAACTCATGATTGAATATGAATATGCAAAGAAAAGTCTCAGTATACAAGTACATTTTTTTAAGTAAATATGTTCTTCACAATCTGTTAAATAAAACAATATAACTGAAAAAAAGGAAACGACTTCCGACACTGAAAAAAGGTATGATAACTTGTGAAAGTCGGTACCACGCTGATTCAAAACACAGGCAAACGTCACACTTTGATTATGTTTTGATATTGTCTAATTGTTATAAGTGAATAGTCTAGTGCATATGTATGAATATGACTGTAAAATTATGTGGCAATCCCTTTGCAGTTAAACAACAACAAGTAACAATTTGGGTATACCTACTTCTCTTGTTTTTCATAGGTACCTCTACTCAAAGCCCTTACGATTATATAATTAATTTTGAAAGGCATGAATAAGCGATATCTGACGAATAAATTAAGAACTTATAATTGACAACCAAAATTCAACTTAAGATTCGGTGAATGTAAAAAATACGGGACTTGGACTATTACTTACGAGTATTAGTCCAAGTTCCGTATTTATACTCCATGGGATATTGACTATTAATAATAATTAAAAAAATATTGAACTTGTATGATTATCTCAGTCATACAATTTCCCTTTTCGAGTATTCCCTTCACACAAATACCTTACGATTACCTATAAAGCGAAAACGAAGAGGTATTGACTTATATAAAATCAAGCACATTGTCTTTGTCTTTTCCTTTTGCACTTTCAAGCCAATTACAACTCATATTCTAGTACTGCTAAGCTATTTCAAGGAATCACGTGATTCTTCCATCAAAGTTTCCAATTTGTCAGGCGTCCAAATGGTTATTAAAACCGTTTAAGGTTGTTAACATTATCGTGAAAGTATTATCATACTGTTCTAATTTTCGTACTTGAAAGATCTAAATATTTAAAACGTAAGAAATGTTTTATCTTTAGTAGTAAAGTAAATTTGACTAAGGGATAAAACGTGACCTCATCCCACATGGATGCCGGTCTAGAATGTCACTCCCCCATGTATCTTGGGGATCTTAAAAGGCGACGAAGATTTAACAGAGATAAAGAATTCCGACGAAAACGTACCAGGAGGTCTACTCCCAAAAACGAAGTTCGAAGTTTCGTTTTACGGATCGCACCTTTTCTTACCACGAAACACTTTCGGATCCGAACTTCGATCCGTACTTCGTGAATTGACATATTGCCCGTATTTGACCCTACTCATCCATGCCCTACTCCCAAATGTTATTTGACATTTATTACTTCGTATTTAGACAGTAAGTTAATTATGGATGAATGATAATCTCATGATAGATATGCCCTACTTTTACGTCTGTCAGAGTCATCACAGCTTCAAAATATATATATTTATAATATGTATAATGGTGATGCGCTTGGTGGTGGAAGAAAAAGTTATGGAACATGAATGTACAAATACCTTTGTATACAAGAGTCGCCGTTACAATAAATAAGAAATCATTCTTGTGTTTTCAAGAATATGTTTACTTAATTTAGGAACGCGTTGCATGGTTGTTCATAAAATGCAGCGCGAGAAATAGGTTCTTACGTCAAAAATAAGAAGCCCCAAAAATGGGTCTGCTACTTGAGAAAATAAAAACATTCTGACGAACGGTGTATTGAACGTATGGGCTTATCTACTTAACTAATGTAAGTCCATGGTTGCATTCTAGTTGTCATATTCGAAGTAGAATTTACGAAAGAGTTTATAGTGTTAGGCATCATTCAATTAGGTTCTTTTTTTGTCGACGACACAACCATCACTCTGAAAAATACTTGTTTACTAAGAAAACAAACTGTAGAACACATTAAATTCCACATACACATTCATGAATAAATAATTTATTAATTATCGAAACATTCTTCTTCACAAATTCATTTTGGTTATTAGTTTTTGATTTATTCATCATATCTACCATAAAGAACCTGCCCAAAGATTTCAATATCACTCCACTATAATATTTGTCTATGAATCCGAAACGAAGATCATCCGTACAAGTCGCATCAAAAGTTATTTGGTAGTAGGTACAAGTTCGATGTTCGTCGTTACTTCGATCCGAAACGAAGCTTCGAACTTCGTTTTTGGGAGTAGACCTCCTGGACCGCGTCTGTAGATGATTATATGGCATAGCGCGTACTTCTCCATACAAAAAGAAAAAGCTCTTTTCTAACTCATAATATTGCCCGATTCGGTGATTTTTGTTCATGTATTGAACATATCATTGACTAGGCTTGTATGTTTTATTTTTTCCAGTTTTCCGAATAACTTTAAAGTTAGAAGCATATTAATATGAATATATATTATATAAAAGTTGTAAAATTTATGAAGTCTGAACTCTTTTGTTACAAGGAGCAGCTAAAGTGGATAGATAAAAATGGTGGTCATGTCTCAATCATGTGGCAACTAAGATAGAAACAAAAATGAACGGGGAGGAGGTAGTAGTTTATTTTATTGTCCTCCTCGGTTTTATAACAATATGGTTAGTCAGTAGAATTTTAGAAAATAAAGAAGTACTTAGACTTACCGATATATTTGTGTAAAACGGAAAGTCAAATGCAAATGTCACTGCTATCAAGGTAGGGACGTTGCTATTATGTTGAAAAATGATTTTTTCTTACCATATAATCAAGTCGATTTGATCAATAAATATTTGTATACTTGAGGTCGATTTTGCTGTACTCACTAAGACGGACTCTTATTTTAGGCCTAACATGCCCAGTTCAGATCAGAGAGATACAAGGGTCATTTGTGATAGACTTTAGGGCCCGTTTCAGAATGTCCTAATAAAGTTTCGGGTTGCTAAACAAAACATAAAATAACTGAATAATAAAAATGACAGTTAACACGGAGCGCGTTTTAAGATTTAACCGATGACTAAATCGATCACTGTGAAACGCAAAGATAGTGTTTTGTTTAGTAATTATGATCTGGGTAGTAAAACCGGAACTTACTCGAACATTCTGAAACAGGCCGTTGGTGAGGCGGATACCGTTTTACCTAACCTTAAATCAAAAACAGCATTTCACTATATACTTATTATTTTTAATAGGTCATGGGGCCTATTAAAAATAATAAGTATATTAATGGAATATTTTTATATTTAACTATGATATATAACCATGGTAAGCCTTTAAAAGACAGAAAATCTAGTCCCAGTCTAAAGGATTTTCGTCGGTGTTCATTCATAAAGTTAAAACATTCGCCATCTGCAAAAATAATTTAAAACATCGTTTCAATTCAATGCCTGTTTAGCTACACATTGTCTAAAAGCTAAATACCACTGCAGGTGTTTTAATTTTCTTACAACAAGACCATGCACGTGTTTGCTTTTTAGACAGTGCCTAATTCTATATGTATATTGTACGATTATGGTAATTTTACAACATGGTAACATTTCGTTATAATATTAAGAATTTGAAGAAAAACCTGAGCGCCAGCTCTTCAAATTTTACGAATCAATCATAGAAAAGGAGCGTTTTGTTTCGTGCTTAAAATAATCATACGATAACACGAACTATCACAGACTCACAATCGCCTCAAACAATTTTGGATAAAAATTAAAACAGGTGGACCTCGGGAAGGAAAATAGTCATTGTAGAACCAGGTGAACTATGTATATAGCTGGATCACACTGATCACAGGCAATGTATGAGTTTAAGGATAACACAGAAATCGGGAAATACTCGTACATAATGTGGAATAATTCTGAATTTGGAACTTTTCGCTGACACGGTTAATCCTACTTAGCGAGTGTAAAGTACGGTTGAAATATTTATCACGGATGTGCAAACGAGATACAAGTTCTTTGGAATGCTCTGTCCCATCTTATTACCTTTTGATAAGATTTCAAGAAGTCCTGTTGTCCGCAATGTTCAGCCACAACCACTTAAATCGAGGTGGGTGATGGGTTGCTGCTAGTTAGGTTTATTTGGTTATTATATAATGTTTTTTTGATGGGTGACCGCTGGTGACATTACTATACTGATCGCTTCCGTGCTTCGGAGGGCACGTTAAGCCGTCGGTCCCGGTTGTTGTCTTAGGATGGCAGTCGTTACAACATGGTGGTAGGGCACTTTGCGAATGCCCGCCTGGCTAGCTACCACCCTCAAGTTGAAAATCTGTCGCCAAGCACCTAACGATGTGTATTCCGGCAGCTGTCCTTGAGAGCCAGTAATTCTAGGTTAGCCTGTACAACATCTTCGACCACATCATCACTTACCATCAGGTGAGATACTTAGTGGTCACGGGCTAACCTATTAGGCATTAAAAAAAAATATTGTAATCTTATACCCCGTCACCCCTGGTGCTATGTTGTGTTGTGATGTGACGTTGTGTGTGATATTTTCAGCCTTGCCAGCGTAGTGCAGTGCCTGCTAGCGTTCGCGATCTTCATCACCCACGGCCTGGCTTGCTACGTGGCTATCGATATCCTGTGGAACGAATACATCGGTACTCGTCTCCTCAACAGCAAGCACAGGTTTATTTGGGAATACATGCTGAGGACTGTCATCGTACTTGTTACATGTAAGTTGGATTTGCTGTTTTCGAACTTCCTATTTGGTATACAGACCTGTTCACTCACGGCCGCGTTTGTACACTACGTCTTAGTGTGGGTAGTGTGTCTGTAGTGGCATAAAATAATCAAATACCACCAAACCAGCAGGATCTCTAGTTATCCAGACCAGAGGACTTTCTCATATTTCTGGTTTGTTAATAAATAACTTTTAGAGGCGAACCCTGGCACTTCACGGTCATAACAAACGGTTGCCTTGGCGAGAATTGCACCACCCCATATCTTCGACTTCTAACGACGAAGGGAAAATACCAGCGGCGCTTGCTGAAGAACTGTCATCTTACAGTGCGATCCCCAAGACTCCTAAGTGTGGGGATTCTTTTTGTAGGAATGGGTAGTATACCTATAAACTTTAAATAATTGCTTTTTTATGTTATTGTGACGGAACAAGCTCGAGACCTACCTGATGGTAAGCGGACTAACCTCTGTCTATAACAGATGCATTTCGTCGCAAGTCACGAATTGCACTGCGCCCGTCACCTTGATGCAAAGTTGTTAATTCAAATTAAGTCTCTTGTGCCTGTAACTTCACTGGCTCTCAAGGACTGCTGTCGGAAAACACCGTCAGGAGCTTGGCGACAGATTTTCACCTTGAGGGTGGTAGCTAGCCAGGCGTGCATTCGCAAAATGCTTCCACCATGCGGTGAAGCTCAAGGCCGCGGTGGGATCCGAACCATGGAACTGCTTACTTTAAATAAAGGTGATTTTCTACACTATTTGAACCGTTTTTCTTACACCTAGCCTTCAGGGAGGTGAACATTCTTGTGTTGCGCTCGGGAGCAAAGTTATTTTGTGTCTCGTACCTTTGAAACCTTATACCGGTACGTTCAGGATTCTATATTTTGAACCACTCGCTATGTTCAATTCCAGAATCCTTTGCTTCCTCAGATATCAATAAAACTGTACCTATTAGTGCCAAATAACAACTTTTCAGCCTTGAATGACAGATAGCTATTGTAGTTACCTCAAGATCTATCTGTGATCTCCAGATTTCGAAATGACACGGTCCCTTTCGCCGTACTAATGAAGTAGTCTACATTCACGGAAAAAAATATATTGATTAGTTCCTTACTCTAACATAATACAACGAATTGCTTATGTTTCAGTTGGCATCGCAGCGGCAGTGCCAGAGTTAGACCTCTTCATATCGCTGTTCGGCGCCCTCTGCCTCTCTGCGCTTGGGCTGGCTTTCCCCGCGTTCATCCAATCTTGCACCTACTGGTACTACGTGTCGCGCTCCGAGCGTATCCGAATGCTGGTCAAAAACGCTATAGTTGTGCTCTTCGGCATGCTCGGTCTGATCGTCGGCACGTGGACCTCGCTCGAAGGAATCATCATCAAGTTTTCTGGAGGAGCTCACCACGCCGTGGCCAATGCCACACAGACCCCATTCAACGACACACTAACTCATTGAGAATAAAACTGGACGTGTTCTCGCACGTTCACAGTGCCATTTAGGACCTCCTTAGTTGCGAAGTTGCGGCGATGCCATTACGGTGGAGTAGGGTTAGCCGTATACCGTACGGGCAACGAAGGTTTAAATGGAGCCTAATACCTAGACATCTAATTTTAGCATATTCTAGAATAAGTATATATATATTTAAAAATGTTTCCATGCAGCCGTAAAAAGTGCCAGCTGTTGAACAGTGTCATTAGGTAAAGTGCAAATTAGCTTTATTTGTAGCGCTTATTGCTGATTTGTAATGACATTCGAATGTTACTAAATATGTCAGTATTATTGTTATGTTTCTTAAAAGAAATGGGTATTTTATGTAGTCGAAACCAACATTTATTTTATAAATGCCGATTACCTTAGGTTTTTTATATAGGACAAAATTTTGAGAACAAATGTGCAGATAGGTACGTTTAACTGTTTATTCGTTGTTTAATTTTAAAGCATTGGCATATATTTGTTTATAATATGAACTGCTACAGAATTATTAGGTATACTTACATATCAACCCCCATTAGCAGATCAGCAAACAGAAAACTTCAAGCCATGGTACGGTTGTTAGAATAATTTAAGGTAGCTTCTAAATCGAGACAGTGAGATATAGTATGTCAAGTGAAGTGAAGCATGGCATTTCGTTAATGTAAGCGTATTTTAGTGTAACTATTTAAGTACAATGTTTTTAAAATGAGATTGTGGAGAGAATTGACAACTTTGAGGCGTTTTGTCGACTTCGGATGAGTTGACTGCAGATTTTATCGTTGTTATAATAGTCTACTAACAATTATACCTACTGTAGATATAAATTATTTTTGTTATGCGCTGCGTATCATTCTTGATTTTACATAGGCGCTTTGTTATTAATAAACACCGATAAAATTACAATCAGTAACTACTACAATTCTTTTAATTAAAATAAGTTTTATTTTAAATGTGAACTATTTATTATTCCCTAACATATTTTATCAAACAACTATCGACAATAAATTTGAAAATTATCAAAACGTGAAAGTACATGATTGATGTTTATTATATGTTTAGTTAAAGGTTAATGTGAGATCGGAAATAGTTTAATTTTTTTTTTCGACCTTTAAACTGTTACCGTTTTTTTATAAGTACAATATTGCATAGCAAAGTTTATTTAAGAGTAATTAATACACCAATTCGCAACTATCGAACAAAGGCTAGAGTCTGAAGGACACAGGATAGGATGCTAGAGTATAGGTAAAAAATACATAGTTAGGCGGTAATTAAAACTCAACTTTGTTTCTGATTATGGAAATCTGGAAAGCCCAGCTGAAATATTATATAGGTACAGCTTGATTGCAGTTTTCTGAATACATGAAACGTTATCCTTCAACACAACGTTTCATGTATTCTTTATTAACGTTGTCCTTCAACACAACGTTTCATGTATTCTTTATTAACGTTGTCCTTCAAGACAACGTTTCATGTATTCTTACTACGCAAACAGTTTTGTGCGTTGTTTTTCCTTTAGAAGTAGTTTTTCATAACGCTAGAACTATGTCAACAAGACTACCTATTTCGAAATATATAAATAAATTTAGAACTCTTAAAGGAGCAGAAAATTAACCATTCCTTCAACGGTAGATCAAAACGAGTAGAAAAAAAATTAGTTGACATGTTATTGTTCATAAATAGGTAGTGCCTTCGGAGCGCTTTCTATAAGTACATAGTTTCGTTACAATTTATAAATAAAAAGTTTTAAATCGGTGAAAATTTCCATGCATCTCCTTGTGCTTAATGTTATGCTACCTATAATATAATAAGTTTGCCAGTGCATACCTATATGCACAAAAAGGGAATTTCAAAATTATTCGTAAGTATATTTTAGTAGACTAAAAATATATTTTTGAATAATATTTTAACGTTTACTAATTAAACAAATAATAAAGCGGAAAACTGGCAAACCAGAAGCATAATTATTAGGCTCAAGGACAAGGTATGCAAAATTTTACCAAATGTGAACATCAGTTTAAAATATGTCGAAACTGCATTAGCGCTTTCTAGCGCTACGAAGGCACTGACTTATGTAATGAATTACATAGTAGCCTACCTGCCCAAAGCTAATAGGTTGACTCTATTTTTAAAATTTTGTGCATGTAAGAAATAGATTATGGTTAATATAATTTCATGTAAAAAATATTATAATGGCCTCCGCTAAAACTAGTGTGTTAGGTTAGGTAATCGTTACTGTGTGTATTAAGGACAATGTATGCAAGCGCGTGAAATCACTCTCCATACAAACGTAGCCTCGTCGTATTTTATATATACCAAGCGGTCAAAGTCGGTGATATGTTGCACACATCACCTCCAACCTAATAACTAGGCTTCAGTAAGATTTTTTTTATCATACGAAATATTTTTTTGTGTGTGAATTAAGTATTATATTAATATTCATATATATAATAATATTCATATATTAATGTTTATATATAATAATACAGTAAAGAGGAAGCAAAAATTAAGCACCATTTGATTTCGAATTCAAACATTAAAAAATGACGGAACTGCGTTATGTATGGAAAATAATACGCGAACACTACCCTTAATTTATTGTTCTAGCGCAGTTGACCTTACCCCGTGTTCTCGACTAGGTACAACGAAATGTATGTTAAATATATAGAAAAAATTATATTAAATGTCCTTACAAAATATTAGAAATTACTGCAGTGATAAAGAGCGTCACGTCCGAACAATGAGATGTTAAGATCAATTCTCCGATGGAAACAGATTACAGGCTCTTTGCCCGATAGAGATTACCGTGTAATAAGCCGTATGCTATCACACGTGACATTAAAACATACTAACTAAATGGCTTTCATTGCCTCTGCCCACTCCTCCGGGAATAAACATGCGCGACTATATGTACATTTTTAGTTACTTAACAACACTAACATACTATTTGATGTTAATATTTCTTGTAAAAAAAGAGTATTCGGCGACATGGCCGTAGCGTGGTAGCGAGGCATGACGTCATAAGTCGCTATTTTCCAGTATTATGTCTGGGGCGGGTAATTAAATAACGGGTACTTCATAGCTATGATTGGTAACAATTGTGCATGATTGATAGAATTCGCGACACTAAAAGAATGTATTTCTAATAAAAGTAATTACCATGATTAGGTACATGTCACTCCACCGTCTAAAACATTGAATATTACGTCTACCCGAACATAATCGAAGCAGTATAATTGTATAAAATATTAAATAATATATACACCATATTCTCTGAAAAAAAAAAGAACTCGCTAAAGCCGCCGGAAATTATCCGCACCTGTTCGACTTCAAGTGAAATTACTAAGCAAACATCTATATATTGTTTAATATTAGAAATAGATAACTTATTGGAGTGATAAGCGCAATCATTGCGCCATAGTATCATGCAGAACGTGGATGTTGACAATGATGACGATGCGATGCCACTGTATGGTCAGACGAGACGCTTATACGTACATCAAGCAGGCGACCCGTTAGTCTTCTCACTTCATAAAAAATATCTAAAAATAAGTTGTTATATTGTGTTGTTTGTAAAACTAATACCTAATTGTTTTAGGAAACAATCCGCACGAGTTTAGCGGTGGCCCTTGCCAAGCGTGGTCCGTGCATGAGTCCTATCTGTGATGATGAGATAAAATATGTAGATAGTTGTATTCTGTATCTAGGATGTAATATTATAATTGTTTCATTTATGTAGTAGTGTCGTTGAGATGTGTATTGGCATCAGTGATATTATGCTCAGAGCGATTTGGGAATAAAACCCTTTTATTTTTAAAATACATAATATAGAACTATTTACTGATTTTGTTTTTTATTTCATACTTGTCTTTTTGTTTTATGAGAATGTGAAGCAACATGCGTAAGGCCCAACTGATGTTAAGCGGTAACCTTTGCCTCTAACAAATGCATTTTGTCAAAGTAACGAACTGCATTGCAGAAGTCACCCTGAGGCATATTGTTAAGTCTCACGTGTCTGTAACTTTACTGGCTCCCCCGGACTGCTGCCGAAACACATTGTTAGGTGCTTGGCAATAGATATTCAACTTGAGGGTGGTTCAACAAGCTATCCAGGCGAGTATTCGCAAAATGCTTTTCCACATTGCATTGAAGCTCAAGTCGGCAGTGGGGATCGAATCATGGACCTGCGGCACTGCAGTACATATATAGCTATTACCACTAGGCTATCATTTCCTCAAAACATATTTTAACAAGACATTGCTACTTAGCTATATATCTACCATTGAGTGGGTTTGGAAACAAGTGATTCTCACTAGTGACCACATCACTATCAGTTATTCAAAGTTGTTGGTAGATTTCTTTAAAAAAAATGCCAAAGAATGAGTCATCTTTTAGGGTTCCGCATTCCGAAAGCGAAACTCCTTTTTTGGATGTTTGATGGCTTGAGCTTTATAGCTTGGTGGAAGGGCATTTTCCGAATGCTCGCTACCACTTTCAAGTAGAAAATCTGTCGCCAAACACCTAACAGTGTGTTCCGGCAGCAGTCCTTGAGAGCCAGAAAAATTACAAGCACATGAGACTTAACAACTGTATGTCTCGCTGTGACGGGCGCAGTGCAATTCGTCACATGACGAAATGCATCTGTTATAGTCAGTGGTTAATCCGCTTAACATCAGGTGGGCCTCGTACTTGGTCCGTCATAATAACATAAAAAAATATAACAGCGGAATTCGAACCCGCAAACATCCGTCACTCTAGCATGCTCTTCCAACTGAGCTATCGTGGTGACAAGTTTATGTTTTTATTGCAGGTCTTGAATTTTCAAATTTCAATTTATTCCAATGAAACGATTCAATTACAGCATATAAAAAATTATGTAAACAGAACCTACTCTAAGTTGAAACACTTTACTGCAGGTTACTGTTACATGGGGTGCTTGGTCAGGATACCTCCTCGTGTGCTTGAATGCTGCTGGTTACGGATGCCTTTTATCCGGGGAGTACAGCAGTGTTTGGGCCGGTGCACCTTGTGGTGGGCGTAACCTCCATTCCTGTTGGGATGGCGCTGAAATACCTCGGCGTCGTCCTCGACAGTAAATGGAGATTCGATGCGCATATGCGCAAGCTGTCCCCCAAACTCCTGGGGACAGCTAGCGCATTGAGTCGCCTCCTCCCGAACACTAGTGGAGGAGAGGGGAGCTGCCGCCGCCTCTAAACAGCGGTGGTAAGCTCCATGGCTCTGTACGGCGCCCCGATATGAACAGGCTCCCTCCGCCGAGAGAGTACCTCTGCCCTGCTTGCGGCGCAGAGGGTGTTGGCAGTGAGTGTGTCGACGGTACCCCACACTCTGCTGTGAAGTTGAATGCGTCCTCGCTGGACTGCTCCCGTGGGATCTTGAGGCTAAAGTCCTAGCCTCGGTATACCAGCGCAGTGGGAAGTATGCCAAAACAATTACATGCCGTAATTGCTGGAGATCATAATCGTAATTATCTTTAAATTTTAAATTATCTTTTATTTATATACCATATTAATATATTCGTAGTATTAATTTCATTATATTATAACCCTAAAAGTGTCCATTTGAACACGGCTCTCTTGTGTATATTGACTAAAACACAGATTCCAGGATTAAAGTTTACCATGGTGAAAATAGTTTTTAACAAGACTGATAATAAGAATTTTCCGGTCGTCCAACCTAATGATATTCTAAACAGATTAACAATTTAACATCATCCCTAGAAATGCCAATCACAGTAAGGTGCCCGGTTTTGTAACGGAGTTAATATGCCTACAGACGCACGAACTCGACGTCTGAGGGTGTGTGATTAGAGGTCTCTTATTCCCATGCTACTGTCTGAAATCTACTTGGCCGTAGATTTCAGCCATGCATAATGGGCTTATACTTTTATACGACGTCGAAATGCGCATTCGACGTCTACAAAAACTAATGAGTCTATGTCAGACACTTCCTCAGCCGGTTTGGGTGTGGCGGTCCTCGCCGGCTACAGGTAACGATAGAATACGAACGATTACCGTACCTAGGTGTTACGGAGAATCTCGTCAGCGCGATTCAGAAATCCGCTATAGCGAACGGTAAGCCATCTAGCAGAATCACAGCGAAGTTTTTACTGCACTTGAAACTAGTATGACCAGACACAATAATTAAAATAACGTTTAAAAACGGTGTGAGAGATAGGTTACGCAATATCGGCAATTTATCTCTTCCATCTAGTTAGTATAATTCTTAATCCGAATCTGAATGTTATTAAGTACAATATGTAGATAAATAAAAAGATTATATCGGTAATATTACCTTAGGTTTTCGCGATTATTATTATTAGTAGTAATGGCAACATTACCACCTACGATATACTATTGTATAAACTCTACAAAACGCCTCATTATTGAACTGTTTAAATAAGGATGTTTTACGGTGCTTTACAGTTTATGAGACTGGCAACGGAGCCGATAGGAACTTCCGTATAATCAATCTTTTTTTCTGGGTGGTATTATGGAAATGTCAATCGTGCATTTTAAGTTTTCGTATCTTCGTGTCATTATCAATATTGAATCCGCCATAATGGCGCCCAACGTGGGGCTCACAAATATTTTTTTAGTGTCAATTATAGTTAAGAGTAATTGTCAGGTTCATCTTAGAATAAAACTACTGTTAAATTGGTTTACATCAGCTCGAGTGGTGTTTGGCCATAGAGATAACTCTGAAATTCGCTAATAGCGTCATGATAAGCTAATCGAGGTGTCTGAAGCTCTCTCTGCCATCATACGATGCACTGGGCTGGACGGGATAAAAATATTCTATGAAAAGCTGCGTGCTACTTAATCGAACAATGCTTAATTTAATTATAATTGAAGTGTAGTTTTTTTTACGTAGGAGGGCATTACATACTGAAACCATTTTAGCTCCGTTAGTATTGAATGTCGGCTGTAAGTAAAAAATTACCAAACCTTACGGGTAGCAAAATTCTTAACCTAGCGTAAATGATTGCTAAGCGAATAACATTAAAGCGAAAGGAAGATTTTAAACCAAGTGCGGGGTCGAACCCACAACCATCTGTCCATGACATAATATATCAATTGCCTACATAATAAATAATAATAGCTACCGTCACACACAACATCTAATGTTAGGGATTCCTATGGTTGGGTGAGTACGAAGGCTTTACTTAAATAAAAAACATAACAAAATACAATAAGGAACTCGAGTCTTAACTAAGTAAAAATTAAACAACGCTTTATTATTAAAAAAATGTTTAATAAGTCTTATCAACATAATGTATCGTTAACAAATTTATACTACTTAATTAAATACATTAACATCAGTAGGTTTAAAACAGTAGTATTTAAAGTTATACAAAGGTAAGATAGGGCTTGATAGCAATCATGTTCAATCCTCTTAGTCTATACTAAGTATAAAACATTAAACTAGATAATGTTTTAAATTTTCTATTCATACTTAGCTAAGGCACGAAAGTTAAAACTGCTGTGAATATGAATACTTTCATTTTTTATTCGAGATACCAAAATTAAATATATATGCTAAAAATGTCAAGTAATATAACTGTCAAAGTGATGAGATGTGGCGTAGACACACTTTTTTCTTGTACACTTATCAATGCACCTATTTTTATGTAATCTATAATTTTTAAAGTAATATTAAAAAAAAAAGCTTTAAAGTATTCATCTTATAATACTGATGCTTGGCAAAAATAAAGGAGCTATGAGTGCTAAATGTATATAAAAAAACGAAACATCAAATTGAATGTGGTTTTAGTAAGAATACTGAGTGTGCATACCTGCCAATGCCTTGCAATCATCAAATCAAAATTTAGTCACATGGTGTCGTTCCTATGTAAAATCTCTAAACTATGCTAGTTATTGTCATGTTCACACTAAAATGCACATTATTGTAACATGTACAATAGCATAGTAATTAAACAACTTTAAATTGCGTATATTTTTCATTATTTTATCCCGACGTTTCAAACACTTAGCGCCAGATCTCTTGTGTCATACTTAAAATTCAAGATGTGTAAAAGTTGAGTTGAATGATACAAATATTCGGCCTGGAAAAGAATGCAAGTGATAAAAAAACACGTTCAAGTTGTCGCGCCAAATACATAATGTACCTAGGTATACTATACAGAAAGCAGAATCCGAAAAGCAGGTAATCGTAGAAGTGATAGTATGTAATAAATCTCCATAGTACTCGGATTAGCAGGCATATTAGGTTCAATTTTCGTGTGAGATGAGAAATTAGTGGCATGCTAGTATTTCTTTAAATTTTACGATAGGATTTTTTCTAATCTAGGTTTTGCCATTCAGCCGAATTGTGAATAATTATACGATTTTCGGTCGAATAGTAAAAAGTGGCCGAATGTTCGTCACAACCCTAATAAAATTATTATTTCATGCGGTGGAACTAATATAAAAGAAATAAATTCAGTTTCTTAACCTGAAAGTGATTTTATTATTTTTTTTAGTCAATGAATACATTTTGGAGACATCGTGAGAACTTCAGAACATAAAATAAACAATATGGTTGCATAATGTCATTGGTATAACCAGATTAGAACTCTTTAGAAACAGCATTATTGGAATGGGAATTCAAATTTATAAAAAATTACCAAGAATCAAACTCAATTTTTATGTTCAAAAGTAAGTTGAAGAGATTTTTGATAGAGAAGTCATACTACACTATTCAGGAATAATGAATAGATTCAGGCGTTACTTTGCGGAAATCCATATTTA
Source organism: Plagodis dolabraria (assembly GCA_963854805.1). NCBI lineage: Eukaryota > Metazoa > Arthropoda > Insecta > Lepidoptera > Geometridae > Plagodis > Plagodis dolabraria. Next base: position 6,743,361 of record OY978440.1, read on the forward strand.
ATAATAACAAATATTTTAAGAAAACATCAAATTAATATTTAAATTAAACACTTAAAAAATACAAAAATATATCTAGTTACAATTCCGCCTAATTTTCCTGGTAAGCCGACGTGACGTCACAAACGCCACGCAGCCAAACCGGAAGAATTTTTCGACGAGTTTCTCGATAGCGCACGATCGAGAACGACGAGTTTCTCGATCGTTCGCTCGAAGAGTCAAGACCTCCTGAGGATGCCATCGCCGCGTTTCGCTTCTACAAAACGCATTGAAAAATTCTTCCGGGTTGGCTACGTGGCGTTTGTGACGTCACGTCGGCTTACTAGGAAAATTAGGCGGAATTGTCACTAGATATATTTTTGTATTTTTTAAGTGTTTTATTAAAATATTAATTTGATCTTTTCTTAAAATATTTTAAAAATATTTTTTATTATTATTCAGGAATATTTTAATGATAAATTAGTCTTCACATAAATGTAAATTAATAAAAATTGAATATTATGACATGATTTTTTTATAATGGGACATGATAGTATTTCTAATATTTTCATTCCTTGTGTGGTTTAAATGACATTTGGGCAATATAATGTATATTTTTTGTTAATTGTGATAGTATAAACAAATATTGACATGTAATTATTTGATGGATAAATTTGTGTACTTTTAATTTGCATACCCTATCAGGGTTGAGTATGGCAAACAATAATATTACTATGACCACATTTGTATTACGTGTACTCTGCAAATAAATGATTTGATTTGATTATTTTACGGTGCAGTTGTGAATCATAGACTCTTTTTTTATTCAATTATATTTGCATTTAGTATCTCGAATAAAAAAAAGGCGTATATATTGAAAATGAGTTGAGATTATTGAGAAATCAGGATAAAAGTATTCATACGTAGAATATTACTTAGTTATTTTTGTGTGTAATCATTTCAAGCTGTAATTATTTTCAACGACATTCAATTTAGATGAGAAATGTACTAATTATTTATTTTGTACCCAATACAAAAAATAAATAGTTATGATTAAGGAATCATATCAATGAAAATCCAATTAGTTTTAAAATAAAAGATTAATAATAAATATATAATAATAAAACTAATAAATAGAGATAAGTTGGAATGTCTTGAATTAAGCTAATATTCCATAACAACCTTAAGCCAGGATATTCCACGAGTTCAATAAACATCAATAGTCTATTCAGAAAGTTTGAGGTAGGTCATTTTAACAAATGTTAGGCTACAAGTTCCTTTCTGGGCTTGGTTATGAACTCTTAGGAGCAAATGTGACTTTGGTATGTAAACTATGACCAACACCGACCATCACATATAGTTATATAATATAGTACAATCTCACTAATCCGGCACTTCCATAGACCGATATATGCAATAATCAGACACCCTCTGCTTGCGCCCGCATTTAATGTTTTCAATACCTGCATAGCATGGGCAGAAGAAAACGGCATATCTGACAAAGATATTATAAAACATGCGAGAAAATGTTTTAAGCAAGGACTACAAGTTGCAAAAAGCAGACAACAATTAAGGATTATTTTAAAACTGTTAATTTTGAGATATGTTACAGGTACAATAAAACCTGTCGAATAAGAGAATATAAATATGTATATGTACGTTAATTATTCTCTTTGTGAAATGCTTATGGTGGTGTCACGGTCAGTGGTATGCCTGGTCCGGTTGTGCCGCGTGTTCAGATCACGTCGGGGTCACCAGTTACTACAGCGGCAGCTAGGCCGGTTTGGTACCTCGTCACCGCGCCTCGCCGCGCAGCGCCCGCGTCCGCCCGCTGCGCCCCCACCTGAATGCACCGGCCGGCCGACCGTCGCATGAGCTCTGGCGATAGCCGTCCACACATACGAGCACTGACTCATATCCGCGAAGCCCGTGTCGCTCGATCCCGCACCGCGCGTTCAAACCTTACGCTAAACGTAAACAAACTTTTGTGTTCGAGTATTATACTGTTTTGAATGAACTACATGTTGTCATTGCTGCCTCCGCACTCCTTCTAAGAACGTGAGCAACAAATCTACGCTCCGCTACTGGTGCACGCCTCAACACGCCGCACTATAAACGGTGTCACCGTCGGCCACCTACCACGGAGTCACAACCGGACCAGGCATACCACTGACCGTGACGCCACCATATGCTTTATTTTATTATGATTTTTAACCATAATCCATTAATCCGAACATTCCAACAATCCGGCACCCTGTGGTTTTTAATAGTGCTGGATTAGTGAGATTATACTGTAGTTGCTTTATATGCTTGATTTGACACACACAATTCAAAACCCTGTATCGTCTGTCCAACAAAAGCGGCATACATTTTCAGTTTAATATAGACTGGACACTCGCATGGGTTACTTGTACTCATAATTTGTTAAACGTATTTATTAAAATACTAGCTTTTGAAGCTATCAACATGATTACAGTCACCGCACATTACAATTGCTATAAATATCACTTGACTACACCAAACCTCGTAACTTTAAAATTTTCTTGACAGGATGCATATCATTTCTTGCCAGCATCATAGCCTGCTAGGATGCTTCGAAGGGCCATCATCAGTTGTTCATTGGTCTCCGGCTGGTACTTAGTGAGGCTGTTACGGCAGCAAGGGCATACTTGGGATCCGGTGCTCTTAAAAGCTTGTTTGAGACACGTCTGTGGAAAAAGAAAAAGATTCTACAAAATTCTGATACAACACAGAACTGTTACGGAACTAGTTGAATTAAGACAAAAACTCCAATGGGGTACTAAGAATTGAATGCATGGACCGTGCTGTCACATTGGCACCTTTTCTTTGCTGTGATATGATGAAGATTAACTCTCCATGGATTCTGCGTTCGAAAGTGATAGGAATCAATAGCGTTGGAGTGTAAGAATTTTTACCTAGTTTTCGGATATTTGAGTTCAAACGGTGGCGTTTTGATTTATCTGAGTGTAGTGATGTATAATTGTGACATAGGTAAGCTTTTATTAGTTTATTATGTGTATTTTTGTAAGTTTTCATACCCTCAATTTATTAATCATGATTACGATCCTCTTGATCCCCCAGTTCAGTAATTTATTTTATTGTAAAGTTTCATCCCCAAGAACTCCTTCTTCACTTGTATGGACTTAATAACAAGCTTTCTCCCTCCGGTTATGAGGATGGTGGTGCAGGACCTCGTGGCACCTTTAGATATCGACCCAAGAGCACAAGCACCTCGACGTGAACTATTGTGAGACAGACCGTCGAAAGAGAGGAAGGCTATTAAGGCAACTATTTCCCTTCTCCCCCCACTTCAGAGAAAAGCCCATTGTAGTAGATGGCGCGTTGAAGCTGTGGTGTGAGTCTTCACTAGAGTGGCTCAAAAAAGCAATCAATAGCATACCAACCGAAGCAGACGCGAAGCTGATTGTGCAGAAGCAGGCGGACCTGACCAGAATGGTTAAAGCAGCTCCCTTTGTTCCGGAATGCAAGGGCACTGTGGAAGACAAGCTTAGTCCTTGCAGATCAGAACAAGTGGGCACTCGTCCATACATAGAAGCTGTTCTTGCACTCTCTGCCCGGGCCCGACAATGACGCAATGTTCCTTACTTTGGGGCTACCGGAAAACGTGATAACGACTCTCCTGGAAAACGGAAGACGCCTGTGGTACAACTTCGGGCACATAATATGTATTAAGTACGCTTTTACATGGCAAACACATCGCTCCAGGACGTGAACGACCATGAACAATGATGACGAAGATCACAATAGAGGCATCTAGTGTGAGTGAGTCTAAACCGCCAACCGAGGCGTGCACCGACAGCAGAACGACCAGCTCCAACAGATGGGACGATGGATGTAAGTCACTCATCAACATAGACCATCAACCTCAAAAGTGACGAAAGGCATGTGTGTGGATTGTGACCATAAAAAGGATGTGCATGGTGGAAGCCAGCAAGGAGCCGGACGTAGTCAGATGGGGATGGAAAGCTCGGACGGACGGCGACCCAACCCCTTTTTACCTGTAGTACAAATCAACCTCCAGCACATTCTTACTGCAACGACTAACCTGCGCAGAGTGCTGGAGGCAGACAACGAGGAGACCATCGCCTTAATCCAGGAGCACTGTATCACGGCAGGGAATGTGTGTGATCTTACAAATTTACGAGGTAAGTTGTCAACAACACTTGTGACCAGCATCGAGCTTGCATTTATGCGCCAAAAAATACAATAGCAGTACCTCTAACCCAGTTCTAAATACTTGGCAACAGCCAGGCTCCAGAGTGTGATTGGGGAGGAGACAGGGGATGTAATCGTCGCGTCAGCCTACATACGCAGTGACAAGGAGGTTCCTCCGAAAGACGTAACTGACCTGGTAAGATACTGTGAACAAAATAATCTGAATCACATAATATCAGCGGCTACAAATGCCCAAATCAGCCGATTTGGGGCCTCTTGATTTTGACTTATTTCTCTACCAATCTTTCTATATCCAACACGGGCTCTGATTTCTTACAAAGGTGGGTTTGTAAGAAATCAGAGCCGCACCATCATAGTCCTCAGTTTGATATCAGGTAATTCAAGCCTAATCTCTAATTGGAGAGTATCCGATAACTCTCAAGCTCGGGCCATAGGTTAATAAGGTTTGAACTGCAGGTAATGAAAACTACACCACTAACTACAAGAAATCCTCTAGAACTTACAGATAAATATTTAAGAAAACTCTGACTTAGACCTTAATAGGGCACACACTACACAACTAGATAGCACTATAGATATTGAGCAAAATGTTAAGCAGCATAGAACCAAGCTCAAAGTTTCGGGAATGCCTGCCCTCTGTCACTGCCTAGTGACAATAGGCTCAGCAAAGCAATCTGGACGAAGGCACTAGAAAGACATAGAGGATAAGAACACAAACAGTTAAACAGAGCCATGAACACCTACAGGGACGAGGACTGGGACAGGTACACTGCAGCTAGATCAGCTTACAGGAAACTTATCCGGTCTAAATAACGCAAGTCTTGGCTAAACTACACCACAAATATAAAACGCGCAGGCAAACAAGTACGAAAATTAATGGCAACCAACTCAAGTAAAGATATCGGTACTCTGAAAAAAGGGACACACTATTATTAGAAACTTATTATTATTATTACCAAACTGCAAAAATCTAGAGACTAGCCTGCATCGCCATCACAGGGTGTATGAAAACAACGCCAACCGTTGCGATTGAAGCTCTCTTAGGCATGACACCGCTACAGCTGTATATACAGAAGGAAGCAGCGGCATCCGCATAACGCATCCGACTTAAAGCAGTAAATCTCTGGAATCTTAGTAAACAAGCATAACACACCAACATCATAGAAGACTACACTAAAAACAACAATGGTTTGATATTTTCTTAATTTTGTCATAACAAAATTAACAAGCAGCACCACTTCTCTAAGAGCTACACTATACAAACACACAAAGATCCAAGTGACAGTTCAGGTACTCACGAATATAGCATCAGCGTGCGGCATGCTTTCCTGGCTGATATTGGATGGTTGGACTAACGCCAGCCATCAAACTCTACGCAAAACAGGCCGTACAATAGCGGAAAAATTGCGGAAGTGTCAGCATAACCAAGTCACCAACGCTAAGTACAAAGTAGTAAGTAAGCACGTTCACACGAGGACAAAACAAATTGTTTTCTTTGTGGAAAGCCACAAAAAGGGAAGTCCAGATTTCGCTGGGGCATGTGCCATCCCAGTGCGAAAATAGGTCATATAGAAGTGGCGAGTTTACTAAAATTTAAGCAGACAAAGTAAGACAACTCTTCATTCAGAGTTGTGTTGCATGAGGTAGGCGTTAATAGTACAAGACAAGACTAAGTTGATACATTTGTTATAAATGTGTTACGAAATGGCACTGAAATACTAATGTTAGTGGATTCAGGCTTCCCATACAGCATTGTGAACGGGGACACAGCTTCCCCCACAAAGAGGTGGTTTGCCAGATGATTACGAGAAATAACAAAAAACTGGCCATAGAGTGGATAACGATAAATGTATGTTTACCATACAAAGAGTGAAGTTTCTGGGATATAATATAAATGAATCAGGAATACACCCATGTATAGATAAAATTGACTCCATTGAGAAGACGTATGTCCCAATAAACAAAGGAGTTACTGGTATTTTTGGATAATGTCTTAAGACCTTATCAGCTTTTTCTTTCATACCTCAGATTGGACTTGGACCTAGTCTAGAGCATGAAATGGAAGATGGAATGGTTAAGCCAATCATGTTTGCATCATGGACAATTAATAGCCATGAGAGAAATTATGCTCAAATAGATAAAGCTGCAATAGGTTTTGGTTTAAAGAAACAGAGTCAACAACATATGATGGCGATGATGAAGGTCACATCAAATATCATCCCCAAAGAATTGGGTGGTTATTATTCGAGAATCAGAGGTCTGAGGCCCTGAGTCTAGCGTAGAAAATGAAGGCTCTGATGATAACAACGATATAGAATTCACAAGTTAAAACTTGTCAACCCTTCCAATTATACTATATTACCCAATAGAAAAGTTAATAAACTTATAATAAGACAGAGAGGTTTTACGACAGCTACTATCAGTTGCCCCCAAAACAGCATCATCAACATTTGTAATAAGTCCGTCTATAATAATCTCTCAATTTCTTTGTCCACTTCGTCTTTGTGTGCGTATGGGATGCGTCGTGGGAGATGTATTGTGTTGTGAGACATTACCGCGTAATTTCCCAAATAATTTCCACTGACTTACATCTGACATGTCTTTTTCGAATGATCTCAAGACTCAAAGCCTTATTGTCCTATGTTGTTTGAGAACCGTTCTTATTTAGTATAGCCTGATGTCTGGAATGTATTCGGTACGGTATTGGGCAAGTATATCTCTTTTGTCGTGAGCTGCATTGACAACGGAATTTCGTTTCGAAGTTTATCGCTGTCCATAACATGAAAGATGAAGTGATTCTGCCATCACTGATATCAGCTTTAACACCACAACAACTTGAACAGTTTCAACTACAGTTTTGTTCAGGTCCACTGTTTCGCATCATCTAAGCATAGGAAGCGTTAGAAAGCTTTCAGGGTTTCCAATTCAGGCAGCGCTAGGATTCTTGCACCTTTTGCTCATCTGTTATCTGGCCTGCTACGGCCATGAGTAAATGACCTGCCAGATGGGAACCGTGGGCTATATGTGTTTTACATAATATGTTAACCATAACCCCTGCGCTTAGCAGGCTTCTTGAAAGGGTTGCCTGCCCACTTTCTTTATTTTTACATAGTCGCTTGTCCAGCATCCTATGGGGTCATATCACTAACTTAATCATTAACAAATGAACTGAAAAAGTTTGTGTGGTGCTTGTTTCTTATGGTGAAGCATAGGTCACCCAAAGTGCATTGGGACACCGTGGGAAGGACAGCAAGCTGAGAATTATTCTTCAGCTGTGAAGCAGAGTGCTATGCCAAATTTCCGCAGTACTTCCGCTGATGCATCCCAAGTTGAGGTTAAACGGAGATTAGGTTGTTCCTGGAGCTTTCTTCGAGTTTCATCTTGGTGCAGTGAGTTTTATTTGTATGAGACCTATCTAGGATAACCGCTAGATAGGTTGGGTTTTTGCAGTGCTCGATGTCAACACCTCTTCAGGATATTCTGAGTGGACTATCAGCTTGACGGTTTCAGAGACGGAAAGCAAAAGATTGGATTTGGACGCATTTGGCCTTAGGCTATTTTCATCATAGTATTTCCTAATCGTTTCCAGAGCTCCTGAGAGGTTTACGTCAGCATCTTCAAAAGAGGTGGTTTGGGTGGTCAATGCTAGGTAGTCGGCATAGAGATATCTTTCTGTGTCTTCAGGGCTGGGCTGCTCATTGGTGAATATGTTAAACATGATGGGAACAATACTATACACAACGTGTTAGACGACAAAAAAAATTCATCTTCACTTCACATTTAGGGGAGAAATTTTATTTTTTTTTTAGAATTTTATTTTACAAGTTTGTCGGCGTAATTGATATTGATACATACACATACAAAATTTCAGTTTTATAGCACTAACGGTCTTTTTGCGAAACCTCGGACAGACGGACAGACAGACGGACATGACTAAACTGTAAGGGTTCCTTGTCAGGACTACGGAACCCTAAAAAGGAGGAGGTTCTCAATTTAGAAAGAAAGAAAGAAAATATATTTATTTCGGACAACACACAACATCAAACATTTACGAACAAAACGAAACGATCAAACATTTACGAAAATAATACACTGCCTTGCGGCAAACCATTCTTTTGGCTTCACCATCTGCTTTTTTTCTTGTTTAGGTGGACCTGGAACCGACGGTTTGAAAGCATCTCGCGAAGAATTGTTGTGAAGCTTTCGTCGCCCATTACTGAATGGACTTTAGAGAGAAGTTTACTAATATTGATCGTGTCATAGGCAGCTGATAGATCTACAAACACACGCTTCAAACCCGTTCTTGATATTATTATGTTGTGTGAGAACTTGGCCAGTACAGGATTTACCAAATTTTTGAAGCGCTCATAGCGAAGTTTGCTTAGCCATTCTGAGCCGATCAGCAAAGCTAAGCAACGTCCACCGCAGTCATGAGTTGGATGGGAGACCGCTGGTGAAATTACTACTGAGCGCTTCCGTGCTTCGGAGGGCACTTTAAGCCGTCGGTCCCGGTTGGTTTCTTATGATGGCAGTCGTTATAGCCTAGTGGTAGGGCATTTTGCGAATGCCCGCCTGGCTAGCTACCACCCTCAAGAAGAAAATCTGTCGCAAGCACCTAACGGTGTGTTCCGGCAGCTGTCCTTGACAGCCAGTCATTCTAGGTTAGCCTGAACAACATCTTCGACTACATCATCACTTACCATCAGGTAAGATAATGGTCAAAGGCTAACTTATAAGGTATAAAAAAAAACATGTTGGAAGCCAGCTTGTTCAGGAATCAGGTTGGCTTTACTATTCTTGTAAGGCGGTTGAGGCCTTTCAAATAATTTAAGTGTGGCAGAGAAGTGAGATGAGACAATAACTTTGGGGTCTGTAGAAGGTTTACCAGGTTTTAGTAGTGCTAAGACCTTGGCTTTTCTGCAGAGTTAGGGTAGTTTACCTCTCTCCAAGCAGTAGTTAAATATTATTAAAAGCCAAGACACAGCATGTGGTCAAAGATGTTTTATCTATTCAAAAGTTATGTCATCAACACCTGCTGCTTTACCATTTTTAAGATCTTTTATGGCTAAGACGATATCGTAAAGCCATAAATTAACTAAGTGATTAAAGTTGACAAAGGAGATCTGAATTAAGAAATCTTCTCTCAGCTAAAAAAGCCAACCTTTTGCTATTCAGCTTTTGCAGGCACGCTAGGGCCAAAGATAGCCTTCGCAATGAACAATGGGTTTATTATGTATATGTTTCAAATATTTCCTTATATTATAAATTCATCTGTGCCTCGGAAACAAAATTGCCAGTATTTACCATTGTTACTACTGGTTTTAAATAGAAAAACATAAAACAATATAACTGATAATGCCAGGTGGCAAGATATCCTACAGGTACTTCAATAGATCAATAGAAGTTCACAAAATTTTAATTCTCATACAAGTAACACTCACCATACAGAAGTTATGCAGGCAAGGAGTGGTGACGGGGCTGACTGCCACATCCTGGCAAATGATGCAAAGGAATGCCTGTGTCACGTGTTCCACAAATTCCTGAAAATGTAATAACCAAGATATTTATATATATCTGAATTTTGTCAGATCTAATTTCGTTCTGGATATTGTGTATGTTTCATTAAAAGATAATTTAAAAATGTATTTTATGCTGATGGGTTCCCAAGCTATTTACAGACAGATAACAAATTACATCATGCGATAAGTTTACTTGGAGGGCTAACTAAGGATCTAGCAATATGTAGGACTAATTTCCTGACATTGTTTCACATTGGAATCTTATAAATTCAGCCCTTTAAAACATTTTTAATGTTTTATTGTTTGTCAATGACATGGAACTGAATTGTTCCCAATGCGGCAGTCTTCCTGGGAATCATGATAGATTTAACTTTGCAGTGGATCCACATATACATGATCTATCCGGAAGACTTAGTTCTGCCTCATATGCAGTTCGTAAAATAAGACGGTTAATAGATGTAGCCACAGCTAGGCTGGGCTTTTTTGCGTACTTCCAGAGTATTGTATTGCTGTGGGGAGCTGCTCCTGAGATAGAGACAATCATTATCTTACAAAAGCGTGCAATTCGAGCCATATATGAAATGGATTCTAGGGAATCTCAGAGGGATCTTTTAAAGACATTGATATTTGAACTTTACTGAGTCCATATATTTGAAAATATTATGTATGTTCAAAAAAATTTAGTAAATTTAATTAACAGTGACAATCACGATTACAACACTAGGAATAAAGATGAAATAACGGTGCCAGATTTTAGATTAGTACAGACAAATAAATGGTCCTTTTTAGGTAATTGTGTGCGGTTTTATAATAAAGTTCCAAAACATATTACAATGGTCATTTGGAAGGAAAATTCAAGTTGTTTGTGAAAAACTATTAAGATATACTACTACACAGTTTGTGATTACTTAAACGACAAAAAATACTTATACAATTCCGGCTCTGCCAAGCTTTCACCTGTCACCTACATGATTTGAATAAATATTGTAATAATTTTATAGTATAGTTTATAACACACTGTTGTAAGACGTTTAATAGAATAGCCCCGAGTTTCTAGTTTGCTCTTCTTGCAGTAATCTTATACATATTTTTTTTAATACTTACAAAAGGTGACAAACAAGCAGACGGTCCACCTGATGGTAAGTGGTCACCGACGCCTATGAACACCCGTAATATCCGCAGCATTACTGGTGCGTTGCCTACCATTAAGAAAAAGGACTCTATTCACGCCTCTTTTCGGTTTAGGTTGTAGACCTGAGGAAAAACCTCAGGGGGAAGAGCATTCCATAACTTACAGGTACGTGGCAGAAACAGACGATTAAATCGAGTAGTGCGAGACTTCCACGTATCTATTAGTATATAAATTTATATAGGGCTTATATTATATAGGATAATAAGTTAATAATTTTTTTTGCTGAATGTGGCAGTACAATGTTCAATATTTCAATATAAAAATTTGTAATTGACCTTCATGAGAGCGTCTGCACGCCAAAATGAATAAATTATTTTGACTTTGACTTGACTATGAGAACAGTGACGAGCGTTAAAAATGAACTATGTACTAATGTTTGTATACACATTACATTGTGTTGACAATGGGAGGAATGTGGCCCAGTTCTTCTATTTAACCGATTTTAAAAAAGGATGAGATTCTAAACATATTTTTTGTTCCTATACAAAAGCGTCCATCCTGTATTAGGCATCTGTTACTATTACTTCGTTGATTACTTGTTTCTACATATAAGTATAAGCGTTAAATTATTCAAGTAGGAATTGCTAGTATAAAATTGTCAATACAACTTACAATTGTTATAACAATGATGAATCACTAAATCAAGATTCATGTAATATCAACTTTATTATGCGAGTAGTGTTAGTCACGTGATCAGTAACGGTTCAACTTGGTATGATAATAATCATAACCTCATAAGCTACTAATCACTAAGGTCATGTGCGTAAATGCACGTCTCTTAAATTGATAGCGTCCTCGAAAGACCCAATCAGAGTGCATTTACCAAACATGTACTTTTAGAGGAATCGGAATCGAACTAAAAAGTTATAATGAATTCTACTCTAGTGGTATCTGGGTAGTACTAACACTTATGAAGAAACTGGCAAAGGGTACTTCAACATCCAAAGTTCATGCATAGAGCGTGAGACATAGTATAATGTCTAAAGTACAGGTAATTAAAGGAGCAAACATTTGTGTCCAATTAAATTTGGGCAATTTTTATTTTAAAATACAATGAAAAACATATTTCCGAAAGTGTAACCCTTTCGGTAAGGAGAAAGAAGAATTCCATAGGGTTAAAACATATATAGACGCAAACAAATTCTTCGATATCCTAAACTTTGCCGAATATAAGTATTGTGCTATGGAGGAAATTCCAGAGACTACCATGCGCGGCCATAACAGGTTGTATCAGGACGACACCTACCACAGCTATAGAAGCTCTGCTAGGAATAACGCCACTACACCTGTTTGCTCAGCAAAAAGCAGCAGCATCTGCCTTCAGGCTAAAGGCTCTGGGATAGGGATAGTCTGTCCGGTCACACACAACAAACAGCACAAAGAGCACTTGTTTACCAAAAGCTTCAAAATACAATTATATGAAGAGCCACTAGACAGCTCAGGAGCTAAGGAAATAAGAATTTATACAGAAGGTTCAAAAATAACAACAGGCACCGCTGCAGGAACTTTTTCTGATGATTTGAATGTCCACATAGCGACGGGCCTGGGAAAGCATAGCTCAATATTGCAAGCGGAATCTGTGGGTATAATACGAGCAGCTACAGCAGTACTAAGAAGGAAGGTATCTGACCTTAATATTAGAATACTCTCCGACAGTACTGCAGTTCTACGAGCGCTACAACGGTACAAACACACATCAGGGCTCACCAAACAGTGTCACTATCTACTAGAAAAAGTAAGTACAAATGACCACACAACTACCACTTGTCACAAACTACCAAGCTGGACAGAAAAACACTATAGGGTAGATAGTAACACTCAAAGGGTCTGCAAAAGGTTCCAGATGCCATGTAGCAGTAACTAAAAAAGTCCCCCAATTCTCAGGGTAGACCAGGATGATACCTCAAAATAACCGCAACTACCAAATAAAGAAAAACCAACAGCAGGTTTGTTAACCAACAGCACAAATGATGCCCAGATCATACGAGTAAATTATATTGACACCAATGAAGCCTATCTACAAAACTGGTGGGAACATAGGATGCCAGAGAATGAAACATACTCAATGTTACAGCCAAGAAATAGCGCCATGTTAGTGTCGGCTGCTAGCTCGCCCACAGGAACAGGTATCTCACTTTCGCACAGAAAGATGAGGAACACCATCAGCTGCCTCAATCTCAATACCAAGAACATGACACTACACTCTTTGCATCTTCGGAGAAAGAGCTTGCCAATCTGTTTCGAAGAATAGAGTACGAGAGTGAACTGGTCGGTCTTACTATAAATAAGTCGAAGACTAAAGTAATGCTCATTGACAGAACCGGAGAATTCTCAGATATAGAATTTGCGAATTCATCTATCTCGGATCTTTGTTAACTGACCAGGGAGTTCACTGAGGGAGCACTGATCACTGATTCTGGTAACTGGTTCCAAGTTTTAACTATGAGATTCGGTAGTATGTGTTCTCTGGGTTTGCTTTTACTTGGCCCCCGTTGCAGCTTCAGCGAGTGTCCTCTCAGGTTTGTGTTTGTGTTCATAGTATATAGTGTCTCTGACAATTTTGGTATACTATATCTGTTGGTGAGAATTTTAAAGTCATCTAAAAAATAATAATAAAGTATTCTCGATATTTCTTTATGGTTCAGAGTCGTGGACAATTCGAGCAAAAGAGCGGAAAAAAATAGAAGCCTTTGAGATGTGGTGTTGGCGTAGTATGCTCCGCATACCATGGACTGCCATGAGAACCAATAAATCTATCCTCGAGCAACTACACAACTGATAGACTCTCTACAATCTGCTACAAAAGGATTTTGGGGTATTTTGGTCACGTTGCCCATAGACAACCAGATAATCTCGAGAAGCGGGTTGTGGTCGGCAAAGTAGAAGAAAAAGAGCTCGAGGCCGATCACCTAGCCGTTGGTCGGAGTGACTGCACTCACCGGACTCTCTGTTACGACCGCCTTAAGAGAAGCTGAAAACCAAAGGGAATGGAGAAATATTGTTCATAGAGCCACGAAGGCCTTTCAGGGACACAACCTTCAGTAATGATGTACACGAACAAAAAGTGCCGGCTGCTAGCTCGCCCACATCAACAGGTATCTCACTTTCGCACAGAAAGCTAAGGAACATCGTCACCTGCCTCAATCTCAATACCAAGAACCAGATTGAGATCAGAACAGCAGCCCAAACAAGCTGATAGTACAACCTTCACATGTGTCAGCACAGTCAAAGACATCAGCTTTTGTATTAATCAGGGCACAACTAGATCAAGACAATATTCCCTAACAACCCATTGATTCAGGATCATGAGGTGTACCACCAGAAGAAACCTGGTGGACTGTCCAAAGTAGGAACTCATAGCACCAAAGAATGAATGGGGACCAGAACAATGTTACTTAAAATGACCACTGTAGTTAATTGTAGCTTACATTTTGTGTTCCACTAACTTTGTTATTGTCTTGTTTTGTATTGTTGGAGGCGCTTTAGTTAGTTGTTAAACAATTATCACAGCTTACAATTCTTATTGATTATCTGTCTGGAACACTGACTATATTCTACACACTCTTCACATGATATATCAAATATAGGCTAGATAGATCATGTGGAGAGCATGTATGGAGTATGGACATTAACTGAATTGTAGCAATAAGCCACATATGCCACCAACAAGAACCTTACTTAAAAAGGCCAGGTCAGGAGTACCCTAAACCGACGCTTATGTATGAAAGGATTGATGAGTGTAGTCCAAGTCAAAGTCAAGAGTAGCGTAAGCAGTACGTAGATGAAGCAAAAGAGATGCAAGGATCGTAGCAAGCGGAAATCTGTGGTATCTGCTTACCCCTACGGGAAAGAGGCGTGATTTTATGTATGTAGGTAAGTTTAGTTCCATACCTTCCTTCCCTGCTTCTCGCAGATTTTCAAACATTCTCCCCATAGCTTGGTGTTGACAGTATCAGCACTAATTGTCTCTCGCTCAGTGCTAGTGAGTGCACTTTCATCTTGGGTCTTCACGGACAGCTTTTTAAGTGGAGACTTTGTGAATATACTTGCAATACCGTCTTTGTCAGTTTTAGGGCTCTTTGGACTAGCCACTTTGTTCTTTGATGCTGAAAAGTAAAACACTATCATTAGTATAGCCAATAATACAATATAAGTTTGATTTTAGGTTACAAAAATAGATGCTATGACTGGATCGATTGTAATTTTTTGATTTTACAAACAATATGATGTACATAAACGAACTTGGGTCCATAGTTTACTTTAATTTAGATAAATATACAGTTTAAAAAGCAAATATGTTACATACTCGTATATAGAGTTTTTTCGTTCTTGTTAAATACAGAAATCTACACTCCTATATTAAATATACAAAATCACTTCTTCAGTTCAAGCATCTACAGCACTTTTATGAAGGTCAGATGCAATTTTAAATATTGTACTACTACATTTAGCAAAATTATGGAGCCACTGCAACAAGAAAGGGCAGGAAACCAGAAACTCAATGTATAAATAAGCATATTACAAAATTATTACTGTACATATACAGGGTGGCATTTGAAAAAAATTGTCCAACCTTCAGAAGATTTGTTTCTTGACTGACTCAGTATTTATATGGCATCTGAAAGTCACTTATTTCTCTGTGACAAAGTTATCCACCAAAGGAAGATATTTTCCAAAATGAAGATAGATACCCTACCCTGCTTATAATGAAACACATGGTTAACAGATAGCTGCCATACGATGTTTGGATGTAATATCTAAACCAATATAATAAAGATGAAAAATTTCTATAAAAATTTGATTGTTTGTTTGTTTGCATTGAATAGGCTCTGAAACTACTGGATAGAATTTAAAAATTCTTTCACCATGAGAATCCAACATTATCCCTGATGAAAATAGGCTATAGAAGTTTTATTTTTTATATACATAACTGGACCACTTGACCACTATCTCTCCTGATGTTAAGTGATGATGCGATCGATGATGGAGCGCACTTACCCAGATTTTCAAAGAGTTAGGGATCCATATAAAAATATCGATCATGTAAACCAAAGTGTGAAACAAATACAAAAAAAATCGTTATATCTCGTACGCTGCGGAAAATAATTAAATAAAAACAAATTAAAAACACGCCTGCCGTACCACATATGAACTAAAAATATTATAAAAAGCTTCACAATTCTAATGTTGAATGGCCACAAAGTAGGTACGAAATAGATTATATTTACTGTGCAATTAAAACACCATTGTGCCCAAAAATTTAAAACTGATAACCAATCTTTTCATCAAAGTCAGGGTACCTGGAAAGAACTATTTCAATGAACCGTCCCCAATCTAACTATTACAGTTATGTCACAATAACTATTTTTTATGTGTTTGAAATGTTTGTAAAATGCCCGTACGAAGCCGGGGTGGACTGCTAGTTAAAAATAATCACAGGAATTCCAAAAAGCCCATCCCAAATTCAGACTAGCTGCAGCTTCAATTCTGTCCATCTTTATATCAACATTATTATTTATCAATAATTCTCAAGAACAGAAATACTTACGTCTACCTTTCTTTTTCGGGTTAACGTCATTGCTTTTCTGTTTCTTGGTCGGCGGCGACGTTTCATCCCCAGAATCTGGTGATTGATTGCTCTCTCGAAGGGCACGTTTCTTGTTGCCTTTTCCGGCTTTGGGGCTCTTACTCCTCTTTTCCTTTTGGGCTTTCTTTTCGGCCTCTGCTTCTAAGTACCCATCTGGATACTGGAATTACGATTATAATTTTTAAATCTTAGATCCCATTCTTCTATCATCAGATATACTATTCATAAGAATAAATGCATACACAACAAAAAAAACTCGTGTTATCTGTTTAAAAAATGTTCTATTATTTTTACATTTGGTCAGTTAAAATTTTATCTGCCTCGTGGGTTAGCGGTCTAGAATGCCACCCCATCATCTCTATATGTGTGCCGTGCACATGGGTGTCATACATGGTGGCTAAGGTTGTGTATAAATTTATTCTTAATACGAAAAATGCCTTGCAGATGGTTTGAAAGTAGTCTTTTCACGGTATCTGAAGAAAACAATTAATTTTTTAAATAAATAGTATTCATAATCCATTTTATATTTTTAAGAAGTTTTTTTTTAAATCTCTGTTTCTGATCAGTGGAAAACACTTAAGATTTTCCCACTCTTAAAAGCTGATAAAATTGCTTCAGATCTAGGTAATTATGGACCCACTACAGTTATCCATTATTAATATCAACATATTATCGTCTTCTCTAATATTTCTTATCATTCTATACATCTTAGGTCAATTAGGAGAGATATTTATATTCATTCATGCATCAAAATTATGTTTACCATTTGATACATCGAAATCACGGTAATGTTATCTATACAGTATTGTAACCCGGCTCTGTCTTCGAAATAAGTACCTACAGCCGCGCTGTACGTAAACATGCGATAGGGCTGCACGCCTCCAGCATTTTAATTACATTTGCCTACTTTGAGTTTATATTTAGTTTTGTGATTGTAAATATACTTTTTTTTATATAAACTAATAAAATACTCTGTGAATTGAACAGGAAGTGTTCACAAAAAATGCGTGTTGTTTTCTTTAACAAAAAACCATGTTTATCTTTGAATAAAAAATCGTTCTTAAAAATTGGCGACAGAAAAATATTTGTGAGACGTACGAAATGCTTTATTATTATATTTTAAAGTATTAAAAATCCACATTCTAATAACTACCTGTAATATTATTATAACTTGCTTATATCTACTACCTATTTCACTCGTGTCAATCACTTTCCTTCACTCTATTCACTTTTTTTTATTAATTGAGACATTTTTTCGCGGGATAATAGAATCGCGGGATAAAAGGATTAAAAAAAAAACTTGTCCATTAAAGACCACACATTATGTACCACCAACTATATGTAACATTATTTTATAGTATTACCTTTCAGTTTCCAGGTAATCTAAAAAAGTTATCTCTGGATGCGTTTTTGACGAATTCATATAACTAAAAACAGCGCAATATAACGTACTCGTCATATTTAATATTTAAATATGTACTTGAACTTATTTTTGGTGATAAAATCGCGCGGTTATTGTTAAGAAACAACAAACCATTCGCTCGTCACTGCAGCGTAGTCGCGACACTCGAGACTGTTTGCGGGCCGAGCGCGGGCCGAGATCTAGGCGCGTAGGTATAACCAGGGACTGTTTTGGTTACCCATTTTAGGGTTCTACCCAGGGTATTTTAACGGGGTTAGTAAAGAACCCGAGCTATAAGTGTTACCCTTTAAAATGGTTACCAATTTTATTGAATTACCCTATTAAAACCTCTTCAATAGGGTTACCCTTTGATAGAGTTATTGAAGTAATTGGTTTATAGGCTTAGTATAAACCCTATGGCTATGGGTTTTTACTCACAGCGGTAAGCCATTCCAACGGGTTACCCTTTGAACTGTGCTAACACGGTAACACAAAGGTTACCCTAAATGGGTTACCCTTTTTATAGTGTTTTCGATATGATTGGTATGAATGAATAGTCAAGCTTAATAGTATTGTTAGCTCCGGGTAATAGGCATCTTTAGTAAGAGTATATCTTGGCAGGTTTTAACCACATAGTGTCAGATATTCTGCCTCAAACAAAACAAAATAATAATACTGTGTTTAGGTATGAAGGTCACTGTAGCAAGTGAAATTGGCCCGGCCAGCGCGACTTTAGAACTAAGTATTGGTCTCGGAGTGACCACGACGAGCGCAGTGCAGTGTCACGCAGGTGGCAGGACATTGGCGGCTACGTGGCATACAAAAGTATACATAATAATTTCTATGAGCTCTCAGAGCTTTGTCTGTGAGTTTGTGGGCGCCGCGTAAGTGCATCGCCGAGCGAAAACGTTAGAATTGTCTTCTTCTTACCCGGTACGCTCTTGACAGAGCGGTCGTGATCGCTATACAGTAGTACTATCAGAGAATATTAGAATGTTAGAATTGTACAAAGCACATAAATTAAACAATACTTATAGCAGAAGTAACACTTACATTTTATTAGGTAAACGTATATCGATGTATAGGCAAAAATTTTATTAACTACGAAAATTAAGTTTGTGTTTCATTTCAACTTCTTTTTTAGTTTTTTAGCCATTTTTGGTACTTATATGTTATGAATTTAAGTAATGTTAATTAGACAGAATACGCGAGACAGCCTCGCTCTTGTCCGGTTGTTTTTTGTATACTTAATATAACAATATACAGAACACATTTTAGGTAATATTGGAAAACATTTCTTTTCACAATGACAATATGTAGGCACTTATTGTCAGTATAAATAGGTTACTTATACTCTCTATTGGCCTCGTTTTGCTCGGTCGCTCGAAGGTAAAAACTTTGACTGTTATTCCCCTCTTCCTAGGTTTTTTGTTATGATTTTCACTACCACACGTAATCTAATGAGACGTAGACATTTTTGTTTCTTTTAGTGCACTTATTAAACCAGAAACAGATAAGCTCAGATCCAAACTGCTGAGATGCTGAACGCGGCAGTAAATGTAAATTCATTAGCTAGTAGAAAAACTGTATACCTACTTCAATGCTATGTAAGTACCTACGCCAAAATTTTATAAGTATATTTGACTTCACGAAATTGACTGACACGCTAAGAAATAAAAAATATAACAACAAAGTGTGAAATAACTTGTTGAAGTCGGTACCATCATAGTTCAAAAGTACCTACGATCACAATATTGCGCGAATTGTACCGAATTTGACAATTAATTTCACATATTTAGTGATAAAGGCGCGCGTCGTTAAATTTTATGCAAATAAAATTGTTTGCACCCATTTCGTGACCTTTGCTTCTTACGACATCACGAACATAATCAAATTGAGTCCTTTTGGTACTCGGTTAAAAAATGACATCCGATCTACATACAATGCCCACTGTCTTAGGATCTAATTAATATCTAAATGTGTACCTACTTAGAATTAATTAAGTAGGTACTCATAATTCTTATAATGTCATCTATATACCTTTGTTCATCTTTGAAAACGAAAGAAGATAATTTTTTATTTGTCTTTTGATTACTTAAGACAGTGTTTTTCAATCTGTGGGTCGCGACCCCTACGGGGGTCGCGTCGCGTTAGTCGGGGGGTCGCCGGCAGAAGGAAAAAGGCACGGGCTTATTTAATTTTCAAAAATGTCAAATTGAGGTACTATTTTTGAAACATTAACAATCAAATCATTTTCTAATTCCCGTTTTGGTTATAATGTCCACCATTAAAAAGAATTACAGTTAATACAGGTATGAAGTGGCGAATGATACTAATAATTTTAGAGCTTCTCCCGTACTAGATCTGGATATTTTTGCTTTCTTTTCTTTCAAAATTCATCTTTGTGAACAAAATTCAATTTGAAGCATTCCATCAGCAGCTAAATCTATGCAGAATTCTTCAAAATTTTTAGAGAGATCAGTCAGTTCTGTTGACTTATCCAAGAAAAGATTTAGAATCCACTTGACAGATTCAGAGTATTACATATTAATTAACAGTCGGGAAATTGAACTAAAAGTTTATCTTGCAAATTATGCCAACTCTGTATCTTGCAAGGAATGTGAGCTCTTACCACAAGCGTGGTCTGATACATTATTTTTAACAATCTTCTGAACAGATAGAAAACACTTCAATATATGGCTTTGGAAAGAGGTTGATCATAAATTAAGTTATGCATGAAATGCTTTGACTTAGCTGTTAAAATATTTTCTTCTCTAAAAAGTAAAGGTATCACAGTCAAAGCAAGTCATTATCCTACGTACTCATTTAAATTATAAATTCTCTGTCTGTATAACAAGGGTGTCGCCAGAATTTTTGAACTTGTGGGGGGGTCGCGAAATCTATAAGATTGAAAGACACTGACTTAAGACATCCAACAACTTCACTATGGTTAAATATTGTGTCGTTCGTCAAGAATGTTATATGAATATAATGTACAATACAATACGTAAATATTACCTATCATACAAACGATCTTATCGCTGCGTTTTGCTCTAGAGATATGCGCCAGCGGCGCGATGGCGGCCTACTACCCATCATCGTTCCGAGGGCTCATAAAGATCTGTGCGAAGTAAGCCTAATTGAACTTTATATTTTCCTGGGTAGGTATAATCTAGCGCAGAACTTTGATGTCGTTTAGTTCTTGATCCTAACGGACGGACTGGTCAGAGTTGATCACGCCAGAGTCGCCTCATCGACTACGGTGAAAGTAACGATTATAGTTGTTATTTTAAGCACAATAGGTTTAAAAATAAAAAGCTCTAATTTTCGCGTTGTTGCGTACATGAGATAAGAGCGGTGTCTCTTTCTTATGTCCAAGGTTGTTTATTTTAGAACTCGTTTAGTTCGTCATTTGCTTATGTAAGAAGGTTTCCTAACAGCCCATTCTGCGGATTTACCTAAGTAAATAGGTACCTAACTACCTACCTAAATAGATTAACTTGGGTCACGGTACGGTACTACAATCACGAGCACTAATAAGTAATACCTAAGTATTGAGTAGAGTTTAGATTAAGGTAGGTATATAGTTTAAACATTTGAAATTGTTTATTTATTAGTTTAGTAAAGTGAATTTAGTAAAATAAATTGTACATAGGTACCTATTTGTTTAGTACTCATAATTATACCTATGCGAGCGAGGCACGATTACTGGATAAACGGTGTATAGGTACATGTCTATTGACTCACCTATAAAGTCAATTAATAAAGTACCTAATATTTATATAAGTATATAGGTAAGTGTAAGTATATACTCGTACATCCTAAATTTATGCAGAAAGGTTATCATATTATTTAAGTTTAGCTCGCGAAAGATCAGTGAAACAAACTTAGACTTGACGTGCTGGCCTTGACACCACGTGACTGCGTAGTAGCTAGAATTCCTATACATTTTACACTGCGCAGATCACGTGGTGTTAAGAACAGAACTCATTGGTTGTTATAAATAAAAACGTTACTTGTTAAACAATGGTTTAAGTCCATAGTAGATCAGATACTGCATAATATTCATGAACGTAGAAATATTTTTTTTTCTGAGATGATCTTCAAACAAACTGTGTTTGAATGATTAACAGCGTTTATTTATAAGAGCCATAAAGATTAGCGCGAGCTATATGTGCCTACTCGTAAGTAAAATTATCATATGACACGACTGAATCACAACTATGTGAGGTACTTATCTGTTACTTATGTATTTTAATTAGTCAATATTTAGATAGGTAAGTATGTGTATAGGTACTTATTTAAACCCTGGCATACAAAGAGATACCCCCTGGTACCTACTTAAACGTGTATAAACATCGGTAGGGTTGTGCGATAGGTGAGTCCTAGGTATTTACCTTCCCAGTCTACGTATTCCGTCTTTCCGTTTGTCTCATTTAACCTTTTAACCGCTGACATCGGATTGATTTTTATTGCGAAATAACTTTTGGAATTTGGTATAGACACAATATTGAACTAATACTTCCAATCAGAACGGTACATACCGACTTTATAAATTTATTTCACTTCTTTCATTATAAGAAGATCGCATTCAGCAACTGTCATGTACAGGTTCGACCGTAAATGACGCAAATTACTTTTGTGGCATACCTATACTGTTAAAAAATCATAGTCGCTGAAACAATATAAGAGTTTAGTAGCAGTTAGGTTAATCAAAAATATTTTACAAACATATAACGCGGTGACGGTGGCGATTTGACTAACAAAAATAGAATAAATAAAACATAGAACAATAATCAGTATTTTTTTCAGGGAAAACACACCGTTAATTTGAAGTAGAGATCCGCGCCACGCCGGCGTGCCGCCGCCGATATACCTCGGCGCGCCGCCGCCGCCGCCGGGTCATGAACAAATTCGCGCCGACGTCGAAAATCAATTTAGAATTTTCTGCCGTGAGGTGCATTACCCTGGATAGCTGAGGTGTGGGGGAGTGCTCCGACCGGAATCCGAACTGCTCCGGTCGGGACTTCATGTGAGGGGCTATCCGACTTAAGAAAAGGCGTTCAAAGACTTTCGAAATGCATGTAAGTAGAGTGATAGGCCTGTAATTCTCGGGTCTCCAAACGTCTTTGCCGGGTTTTGGGAACATATCCACGTGGCTCATTTTTCATTGAGAGGGTAAGTGCTCCGTGCGCAGGATCCCGTTAAACAGGCGCGTGATAGCTGACGTGGTTTTAGAGGACAGGTGACGGATCACTGTCCAATATCTTCTTCTGTGTTTTATGGGACACTGAAGTATTCATCGAGTTCTGTTCCACAGAGTATTTATACAACATCGCATATATTGACCAGTGCTGAAAATTTATCGAAGCGTTTAGGAAAAAACGATATTGTATTGTTAGGTCTAGGTGCCAACGACAAAAATCCATTTGAGGTATACTCTAATTTATGTAATATCATGTATATATTGAGAAATTGTCAAGTTTTTTTGATGAGTGTGCTATACAATCCCCATCTTAACGTAGACAGATTGAACCAAAACATCAATTTATTAATAAAAAGTTTTGATAATTGTAAATATATAGACCTCAATGATATGATAACTAATAATAGTATCTCAAGGAATTTCATTTGCTCAAAAATTAATATTGAAATAGATAACATTAATTTACAAAAAATCTTGTCAGTAAACAAAAATAATGTGACTTTAAAAAAACCTGCATTAAGTAAGTCCATATCTAACACATCATATGAAAAGAGGAAGGGAACCATTCCTTACTACTTTAAAAAACAGACAATCTCTCCAGAAACTTTACACCAAACTGACTTATTAGCCAAAGGAACTATTCCCTACTTCTTCTCTAAAATGTCAAATAAACAAAATTTAAATAAGAAGGATTTTTTTCGTCAATAAAATGTCATATTCGCTTTTCCATCAGAACATAGCTGGCCTCCTCAGCAAAAAAGATACGCTTGAAATAACACTTGACGAATTTGAAAAGAAAAATATTAATGTAGACATTATATGTATGACGGAAACTTTTGTTAAACAGGGTATGGAATCTAATATTATTATAAAAAATTACAAACTTGTGTCTTTTTTTTCGAGATCTCATGAAAAAAGGGGAGGTACTTGTATCTTGGTTAAAAATAATTTTGACTGTAAAACTCTGCAACCAATTGAACCTGTTTATTATCACTTTGAGTATTGTGCTGTTGAAATTCCAATTCTGAAACTTTTTGTTATATGCATCTACAGGAGTTGTACTGATGATAGGGCTGCAAAGGTAGCAATTTTTATGGACAATTTAGACAAACTTCTGAAAAAACTTATAAAGAAAAACACAAAAAAAGTGATCTTGTGTGGTGATTGGAATATAAATATTCTTAATCACAACAATAATTATAAACAATTGATCTCAATTTTGAACAATTACAATATGACTATTCATATAACTAAACCGACCCGCAAAAATTCATGCCTTGATCTAATTGCAAGTAATATTATAGGTATTGCATCAGAGATTCACTTTCTAGCATTGTCTGATCATGAAACTGGGCAGACTGTAACATTCGATGTTGAGGTGGATCAAACAAGTATTATCAAACAAAATCGTCAGTTTTGGTTTGAGAATAGAAGAGATTTTAGTAATGATAATATAACAAAATTTACTACAAGCATGTCATCACTGTCATTCTCAGATATTTATGCGAACAATGATTTGGACTTGGCATTTAATGATTTTCATGACATCTTATTATTATTCTACAATTTATGCTTTCCCCTACTTCGCCTCAAAATAATTAATAAACCGATGAAAAATATATGGATTACGAAAGGACTTAAACGCTCTGCGGTTAATAAACGCCGCTTGTACCTACATTATCATCTGCCTGCTTCCAACAAACATAGAAATAAGAAAAAATACATTCTTTATAGCAAAGTCTTCAAACGATGTATTGCTAATGCTCAAAGGATTAACAATACTCGCTTCATTATCAAGTCTAAAAATCGCTGCAAGGCTGCTTGGGAAACGATTAAGAACGATGTGGTTGGTAATACTGACCAATCTACTAAGATTGTATCTATATGTGTTGACAAGATAAAATATAATCAACCAGAACAGATAGCTGAATTATTTAATAGATTTTTCATTAAATTGACTAATAATAACAGTGACATTAATCGACATCATAATACATTCATTTATCCATTTGACATTCCAAATAATCATAACACAATATTTGTTAGTCCAGTAGACCATAATGACATTTATAAAATTATTAATTCATTAAAAAATACCAACTCGACAGGATTTGACGAAATTAATACAAAGATTTTAAAACATTGCTCTAAAATATTGGCAAAACCCTTAAGTTATATCGTAAACTTGTCACTTGTCCAAGGAATATTCCCTACACGATTAAAATTATCGGTTGTCAAACCATTGTACAAAAAAGGTGAAAGAGAAAATATGACCAACTATCGTCCTATTACGCTCATTCCTGTTCTCTCTAAAATATTTGAAAAAGTCATGTATGTCAAAATTTTTAGTTTTTTAACAAAAAACAAGATACTCAAATCCGAACAGTTTGGCTTTAGGAAAAACATGTCTACGACCTTAGCTAGTTTTTCATTAATGAAAATCGTAACAGAAAGCTTGAGTAGTAGAGTACCAATTGTATCTATATTTCTCGATATGTCTAAAGCTTTTGACTTCGTCAATCATAAATTGCTATTACATAAAATAGAAAAGTATGGCATCAGAGGAAACGCGTTGAAATGGTTAAGAAGTTATTTAGACAACCGCATGCAATACGTTGCGATACCAAGCTACTCTGGTCAGGACAAAATCATGTGCAAATCGTCATACCTGTTAAACCAGCGTGGTGTCCCTCAGGGAAGTATTTTGGGTCCATTATTGTTCCTCTTATATATTAATGACCTTCCAGATTTGACTGAGCACAAATGTGTTCTATATGCCGATGATACGACCCTTACTGTTGAAGGACATGACGTAAATACATTTGAACTTGAAATAAATAAAGCTTTGAACTCTGTATTTTTATGGCTTCAACATAATGACCTTTACATAAACATAAATAAAACTAAATACATCCAATTTCAAACGTATTACTCTAATCCAATAAAACTACATATTTCCCATAATAATACTGTTTTAGAGGAAGTTAACTCGACAACGTTTCTGGGTCTGGTTGTAGATAAATTCTGCAACTGGAAGGAACATGTCGAAAAAATATGTAACAAGCTTGATCGCTATGTGTATGTTCTAGGTCGAATACGGCGTATTGCTACTTTTGAAGCTGCACTTAGTGCTTATCATGGCTATGTGTCATCGGTACTGCGTTACGGTTTGGTTATTTGGGGTAACTCTGTTGAATCTAAAAAAGCGTTTATAGCACAGAAAAAATGCATGAGATCGCTTTGTGGTGTCGAATTTTTAGATAGCTGTAAACCTTTATTTAAAAAGCATAACATATTACCTTTGCCATCCCTTTACATCTTAGAAGTTTGTTTATTTGTCCATCGACATCACGCCATATTTCCGAAGCAAAACGAGGTAGTAAATAGAAGTAGGCGGCATAAATACACATTGTGTATTCCTAAACAACACCTAATGGTGCATAAAAATAACTCATTCTGTATGTGTATCAGAATATATAACAAACTGCCAGATAGTTTTAAGATACATTGCACAAATAGATTCAAATATCAATTATTCAAATTCCTAATAAATAAGTGTTATTATTCAGTTAATGAATTTTTAGATGATAAATTGTAGGACTAATAATTTACTTGACATACTTAATTAATTTATATTTGTATTACCTGTGACATTTAAATATTTATATTGTAATTAAAATCACCATTTATTCATATTATATAAAAAATTAGGTACAGTAATCTTTATTAATTGTATTTACAATAATTGTTTGAAAAATTATTCTGTCCTTATTATAGAGCTTGATACAATATATTTGTACGCCGGAAACGGTAGAATATTTGATTCTAAGATAATGTAAGAACACAATGTACAATATTCTTATGAATAAATAAATTTGAATTTGAATTAAATTTGAATTTGAGTCTGAGTGTTCTCTGTTCACTGTGGGATTGGGCTTGAATAAGTTCTCAAGGGATTGGGCAAATATTTCTGCCATGTCCTCTGCTCTGTATCTCAAGTTGCAATTTTCGTGGAAAAGACAACGAATTGGTTCTGAGTGTTTCCTAAGTTGCCTGCAGAGTTTGTGGAGTGAGGCCCAGTTCTGTGGATGGGGTCTCATTAATGTTGCCAGGTTTTTCTGAGCAGGCGTTTTTCTTTTATGAGCTCTCTTATACAGCGGGGGAGGATGGGCAATCTCGATTCTCCTTAGGGGTTTTCTTTAATTGTGGAGCTATGAAGTGCCTTCTGCGTGCATTGAGTGATCTCTTCTGCAAGATTGTCCACTTCTGATGGGGTTGTGACATGCCTTGAAGTTGAGGTATCTCATGCGGTTTTCATAAACTTAGGCCAGTCGATTTTGGGCTTTTGTGGAAGTTTGTGTATCGGTTGGTGGCAAGATCCTGTTTCTTCAATATTTTGACTAATTAATTTGAGTAGGAACTTACTTGTATGCAAGAAAATAAACATTTACCCTTTTAGTACATATACAGCAGATTTAATTTTTCTATTCCACCATATAGGTAAAAAAGTCAATAACACGCCGGCTACGCCGCGCCGCGCGCAGCGCGCCGCTGCCGACTTTCATGACCGCGGCGCGGACCTCTACCACCGAACCGCCACGAGACGTTCCGATCATGCTGCGATCTCTTTCACTCTCTCACACCAAACGATACACACATCTCGCTCATCCATTTCATTGAGATTCGTTCTAAGATAAAACAAAATGACGATATTTTCTGTTTTAACAATAAAAGCTAAAATTACGCGTGAAATTAAACAGTTTTCGTATCTCTCACAGTGCCTGTATAATTGGTGCCGAGTCTAAGACACAAGGAAGGCATATTGTCCACTGATTATTCCTAAAAACACGATTAGCCAGATGTGGGTATTCACCGGATGCTCGGAAGTTCAAGACTGGTAGTACTACTGGTACTCAGGTAATTACCCTGAATTTGTCTAGTAAATATGGAAGGCATACAAATCATCTACAGGTAAAAAAATCTTAGATAGTTAGGTACGCGTTCTATTGAAAACTACCACCTCTTTTGGAGGTCGGTAAACAAAGGGTGTCGACCTTTGAAGGTGCACATAATGTGATGATCTGCATACCTAGTAGGTACTTAATTCATATTTGCAAGGAAACGTTTTCATTCGTATTCTAAATAACATTCATACAAGTACAAGGTACAATACCATTCGAAAAGCTTCCGAATCCGAGAGAAAACTGTACCTAGATAGGTACTCTGGAAAATACACTTACACACATTACGTACGTACTTACCTACTTACGAACACCTGACTTTAACATGTAGTAAAAAGTTAAAACATTTACATTATTGTAAAAGAACACAAAAAGTGTGTTTTGTTTTTATCCCAATCCGCAGCGGGAGTACGATGAGACGCGCCACGAGCGACGATTGTTCGTTAGTTATAATTTGAATAATATTAATTGTATCAAAAAGGGGCGCCCCCTGCCGCTTAACGCGCCGACCTCGATGCGACGCCGAAACTGACACCTATTCCGACACCGACGCCTATTCCAACAATGACACCGACGCCTACGCAGACACCTATTCCAACAATGACACTGACGCCGCCGCCGACGCCGATGCGACGCCGAAACTGACACCTATTCCGACACCGACGCCTATTCCAACAATGACACCGACGCCGAAACTGACACCTATTCCGACACCGACACCTATTCCAACAATGACGCCGACGCCGACACCTATGCCAACAATGACACCGACGCCTACGCCGACACCTATTCCAACAATGACACCGACGCCGACGCCGACACCTATTCCAACAATGACACCGACGCAGACGCCGACACCTATTCCAACAAGGACACCGACGCCGACGCCGACGCCAATGCGACGCCGAAACTGACACCTATTCCGACACCGACGCCAACGCCGATGCGACGCCGAAACTGACACCTATTCCGACACCGACGCCAACACCGATGCGACGCCGAAACTGACACCTATTCCGACACCGACGCCTATTCCAACAACGACACCGACGCCGACGCAGACACCTATTCCAACAATGACACCGACGCCGACGTCGACGCCGATGCGACGCCGAAACTGACACCTATTCCGACACCGACGCCTATTCCAACAATGACACCGAAGCCGACGCCGACGCCGATGCGACGCCGAAACTGACACCAATTCCGACACCGACGCCTATTCCAACAATGACACCGACGCCGACGACGACACCTATTCCAACAAAGACACCGACGCCGACGCCGACGCCAATGCGATGCCGAAACTGACACCTATTCCGACACCGACGCCTATTCCAACAATGACACCGACGCAGACGCCGACACCTATTCCAACAATGACACCGACACCGACGCCGATGTGACGCCGAAACTGACACCTTTTCCGACATTGACGCCTATTCTAACAATGACACCGACACCGACGCCGACACCTATTCCAACAATGACACCGACGCCGACGCCGACACCTATGCCAACAATGACACCGACGCCTACGACGACACCTATTCCAACAATGACAACGACGCCGACGCCTATTCCAACAATGACACCGACGCCGATGCCGACGCCGATGCGACGCCGAAATTGACACCTATTCCGACACCGACGCCTATTCCAACAATGACACCGACGCAGACGCCGACACCTATTCCAACAATGACACCGACGCCGATGCGACGCCGAAACTGACACCTATTCCGGCACCGACGCCTATTCCAACAATGACACCGACGCCGATGCCGACGCCGATGCGACGCCGAAACTGACACCTATTCCGACAATGACACCGACGCAGACGCCGACATCTATTCCAACAATGACACCGACGCCGATGCGGCGCCGAAACTGACACCTATTCCGACACCGACGCCTATTCCAACAACGACACCAACGCCGACGCAGACACCTATTCCAACAATGACACCGACGCCGACGCCGACGCCAATGCGACGCCGAAACTGACACCTATTCCGACACCGACGCCTATTCCAACAATGACACCGAAGCCGACGCCGACGCCGATGCGACGCCGAAACTGACACCAATTCCGACACCGACGCCTATTCCAACAATGACACCGACGCCGACGCCGACACCTATTCCAACAATGACACCGACGCCGACGCCGACGCCAATGCGATGCCGAAACTGACACCTATTCCGACACCGACGCCTATTCCAACAATGACACCGACGCCGACGCCGACACCTATTCCAACAATGACACCGACGCCGACGCCGACGCCGATGCGACGCCGAAACTGACACCTATTCGGACACCGACGCCGATGCTGTCACCAATTTTAATACCGACACTGACACCGAGTTCGACGCCTATTCCGACACTGACACTTATTTTTTTACTGACACCAACGCCGACGCCCTTTCTGATACCGACGCTGACAGTTAAATAAATTGATCTTCTTTTTAAAATAATATTAAAAAAAAAATAAAGAAATTGATTTTTTTAACTTTATAAAGTCTATAATTGCGTTCACCTCTGATTTTGAAGGGCAGTCAGTGCGCTCTAAGGTTTTCTCGTACGCGGACGTACGTTTATTCCAAACAAACGGAGTTAGACAGGTTTCCGGTCGCGGCTCGGATGTGCTAGCAAGGATTGCTATAGATATTAGTGAATATAAACATGTGGTTTATTTGTGTGAGTGACCGTTATTTTGGACGCCGTGCGTTCCTTTTGGTGGAAGGATGAGCAAGCTGTTGGCGGGCGGACAACATAGAGGACAAAGGAGCGTATCCCTTACAAAAAATCCATAGCATTTGTTAATTGATCAATTAATCATTTGTAGGGTGTGTTTAGTGATAGGCTTCTTGTGACGGAGCGACGAGCTGGTCCTCTGAAAGTAGGTCCTTCCCGCCCATTTTTCCCACGTGCCTAAGGGCATATAAATCGGCTGGTGTCTTCCTGTTACATTCCAGGAGCCCAGTCGAATATGCCACGACATCGTGAAGACATCGATCAAAAGGGGCCCCATTCCCAAACAAGTGTCCTAAAACAAAGCTTTAAGAAGCAAAGGTTTTAGCAAAGCAAAGGTAAGTATAGTTAGGCAGAGATTTGAAATAATTACATAGATTAGTTATATCCGAACACCACTGCTCTAAAAGCTTACTAGAATTTACCTATATACATACCTACGCCCATGTATATGCAGTTTGTAATGACAAGGAAAGAACGTTCAAATATTATGCGTCATATATGTTGTTAGAAAGAGATAAATGAGCAATTCGTGTTACTACCGTTTGAAGTGACATATACCAATTAAACATCCAGAAGAGTATTTACTTTTATCTAACATAAATAAAGAAAACACACACCAGCCATGTACGTCTAAAGAAATATCAATCTCTGAAAAAGTTAAGGATTTATGTGTCGGTGTATAATGTGTCGTATTGTTAAGTAACTTAAAAAAAATTACAAAACTACTGATAGAACACTGCAGCACAGAAGCCCAAGATTTTGACTCCCAAT
The DNA here is from genome assembly GCA_963854805.1 of Plagodis dolabraria. NCBI lineage: Eukaryota > Metazoa > Arthropoda > Insecta > Lepidoptera > Geometridae > Plagodis > Plagodis dolabraria. The sequence continues at coordinate 6,774,954 of OY978440.1, forward strand.
CCAAAGATGATGATAACGAATACGATTATGCAGAGCCACAAAACTTTATTAGTGTTGCACAAGAAGAAAGTCAAAATGTATTAAATGTTGATAGCATTATCAACACCATGAACAGTGAATCGATCAAGCCACGTGTAATGCTCTGCGCTGCACAAACCCTTCAACTTGCCGTAAAAGACGCAATAAGACGTTCTAATAAGTGGATAAGTCTCACCTATAGAGTAATAACGCTATCCACCAAAGAACAAAATATTAGTATACTAAAGAAGGACAACAAATTCCTACTAAAATCTTCGCAAGTACGATTCGGGACTCCCCGCAAAATCCTGAATTAATAACTGGGTATAGTTCGCGGAAAAGAAATAACTTCTTGAAGTGGTGCATAATTAACACTTATTTATGATTTTCTTTTCTCATCAACATTTTCTGTGCTTAAATAAAAAAAACAAAATAACCTTTTTATTAGAAAAAAGGTATTTTGATTTTTATATCATATATATAAATTTAATAACTTTTCTTTCAATATAACAAGTAAATAATTAGAAGATTCAGCTTAAATATTCACGTATAATAAAAATTTACAGCGAAAATGGAAACTAACAAAATACTTTATAACCAACTATAATATAAGCAAACATTCTAGCTGGGTTTCTAAACTTTCTACATGGGCGCGGGTGTGAGACGCTGTGTATAGGCACGCGGGCAGCACCGCGCGCCGTCCTCAAACCCCTTACGGGTCCCTCTGAAACCTAAAATATTATTTCTGCGCAACCAGAAGCGCGATGTTCGAGGGGCTCATAAAGATTTGCGCGAACTATACAAAACCTTTATCGATGTATGAGTCCGACTCGCTCTTGGCCAGTTTTTTACCCATCAGCTCTGTAACGGCTTAGATTGGGTAAAGTTTCGTGAGGAGATTATAGATACCCTAGTATAAAATACCTACCTATTTATACTTTTTATCACAGAACTCATGGATAAAGACTCAGTTTGACTAAAAATAAAGATACCGGATAATTCAAAAGATCAGATATACCTACCGGGAAAATTTAAATGATTCAAAACCTAATTTGCGAAAATATTAAGTACCTATCTATATATAAGTAGGTTACACAATATTTTATGTACTTGTAATATAATATTACTTACTTGTAGTGGCCGCTAGTGAAAAATGCGCAAACTTAAGGGATACTTAGTTTTGGGCCAATCAATTAGGTTTACTTATATGCAATATTTTTTTTAAATCAATGGCTAGTATAAACCACTAACTCAGGTATTTTAACTCACCGCACTCCCAACCCAAGCCGAATGACTAATGGATTTTAGGTAACTATTATATAACACTTTTTCCCCTCACCTTTCACATAAGACATTTACGATCAACAACCCAAAGTATAGGGTAACCCAGGGTTACCCACCACCAACCCAGGTTTTTAAAAAAGTTACAAATACCTCTTCATTCGAATACCCTAAGCAAAGGGTTACCCTATGTATGGTGTAAAGAGTTATTGATACTTCTAGAAACAAAAGCCCAAACGAAAGGGTAACCCTAACCTATGGAAGGGTTACCCTTTGGTAGGGTTACCCTTTGGTTAGTGTTACAGTTTCTTTTAAGGTTACAGAAAGTTACAAATACCGCTTATATCGAAAACCATAAGCATAGGGTTACCCTATCGTTGGGTTGAAGGCAGGGTAACCGTTTAAATTGGTAACCTCATAGAAATGGTTTTTGATAAATGAAAAACCCTTTCGAAAGGCTTAACCGAAAACCGGGGTTGTACGGTCCCTGGGTATAACTCGCGTTTCGTCCGTTTCTATGAAGTTGAAATACTGTATAGATAACATTACCGTGTCGAAATGACGTGATGTTTTTTAAATTCAGGAATATATTTGCATTGATGTATTTTTAAATGATCCATTGAACAGCCAGCATTGGCCTGATTACAACAAACCAACAACTTTCACATAGAAATATATATCAACTTATCAATTATTTATATTGCATTTGGATGTTGATATGATGCAAACCAACCACGGAAGCAATGTTAAGCAGAAGTCACCGCTTTAAATTAGCCAGGGCATCAAATTGGTTCTGTCACAAATCACAATCCCATAAAGCATTAGCATACTGTATGTTTGCCCCCAATTTGTCTACTTCAGGAATATGATGTTTTCACTATTTTCAACTGTGTTCATCTATTGAAATAAAATGCATCTAGCTTATATCGTACCTTTTCATATACACGACATATAAATTTAGCACATGAACCATTTATTATATTTAAAAATATTATATACAGAATTTTCTCATAAGTAAATTAGCCTACATACTTAAGCGACTTCACCAGCACCTATTTAATCATGTTTTTTTCTAGTTTGGGTATACAGCTGTTTGGCGTTATTGTTCCTTGGTGGAAAATTTATCACTATTGAAAATGTTGACACCAAAGTTTGATTTTGTTTGTTTTATGTAAGTATATTCTCTCAGCAGAGATGCATTGATATAACAGGTAGCAGTAAACCATTTTAAAATCCATGCTAATGTATGTTTAACTTTATTTGGACATGGAGGTTGTATTTGGCCAAGGTTGATTGATGTAGTCCTTGGTCTTGTTATGAACAAGCGGGGATGGAATGCTTGTTGCACATATTATATTTAGTCTTCTACTGCAGTAGCATTTATTAGCTCACAGTCAGTGGCATGGTTACCTAAACAAATGCAAAAGTTTATTGTCAATATGTACTCACCACAATAGGAAAATTTTTCGCGTCTGGTTCCCACGGCGCTGGGTTAGGATCGTCACGCCTTAGGAGGTATTTCCACACACGGTATCCAGATAAACCTTTCTCTGGATAGTATTTTACAACTTTGTAGATACCATCATACCTGAAAGGTATAAAAGTAAATATTTTATGGGATACATAAACACACTTACATAATCATGTTAGATATCTTGCATAGCTTGAATCAATTGATACCAAGATAAACTGAAATGCTACGTTAGCATTTTAGTCTAATATGGACATGTTATTTCTGTAGTTAAGAACTATAACCTTATGAGGTACAGTTTAACAAAAAAGATATTTAATCTGAATAGGTGTTCTTATATGATATTTACGGGTCAGGTTATTTACATCTAGTTGTAGACTGCAACATTAACAGTATCAAGTTTTAATAACTTAAGTAAATTTAAATTTAACGGCGAGTTTTGTTTTTTAAGTGTAGTCAAGGTAGGCGATTTCCTAACTAATACACAAAATAATATATGTATGTAATATGGTTGTTTTAGAATGCTTTCTACAAGAGTTGTGCAAGCAGAATGGTGAGTGAAAAAATATAAATCTAGCATTATGACGCTTTTGGTGTTACATCTTAGGATAAACAAATAAAATAATGTTTCTATTACTATATCCTCTTGTTGGGTGGCCTAGCTAGCGAAGTATTAAGGTCAAAAAACATTTTAAAACAATTACCTTATGCCCTCTTTCGGCGCATATTTTGGGAAGTGCTTGATCATTTTGTATGAGCGAACTACGCGGACGGGCCGGCCACTGCGCCAGTCGTCACCGGCATCGCCACCTTCTTCACTTATCTGCTTTACAGCGCAGTTCCTTGCTAAGGCCCTGGCAACATCATAAAATTAATGTCATATTACAATCAAAGGAAATATGTAAATGGAAGACATAGTACAGTTAGTCAGGATCTGAGGTGATTGGGCTGTGTTCAAGTAAAGCATCTGCTACATACGCAGTCGTTATAAACACTCCTCTATGTATTGTCCTGTTTGGACACTTATTGGTGAAAGTGTGGAGTGCCCCTTTGCTTTGAATTTGAAAATTTACATTTCTTTTTATGTCTCACTTCTACTTACCATTCCTCATAGATAAATTTAACAGTAATTTTAACTCACTTATTCAACTTTTACATGTGAAAGGAAGATGTAGGTAGTACAGTTGGAAAGGGAACCCAACTGTGATATTTTGGGCAGAGAACTAGAAATCAGAAAACCTTAAATTTGGTTAACCGACTAACCGCTTCTTGAATGATTTCGAATACTCTATCATGGCAAAGTGAATAAAGGCCCCTATCAAGGAGCAACTTGCATCCTACCAGTAAGCATCTTGCTATACCTATCGCCTCCCTACAAATACAGCAATACTTTTCGGTGGCTTTCCTCCATCTTATATTAAGTCACTTTTGGTCTGGGATGATCACCTTTTTAAGTGCTCGTATCGAAGTTTGCTTAGCCATCCTGAACCGATCAAGGCTAAGAAACGTCCGCCTCAGTCATGAGTTGGATGGGTGACCGCTGGTGACATTACTACTGAGCGCTTCCGTGCTTCGTAGGGCACGTTAAGTCGTCGGTCCCGGTTGTTGTCTTCGGATGGCATTTATTATAGCATGGTGGTAGGGCATTTTGCGAATGCCCGCCCGGCTAGCTACCACCCTCAAGTAGAAAATCTGTCGCCAAGCACCTAACGATGTGTTCCGGCAGCTGTCCTTGAGAGCCAGTCATTCTTTAGATTAGTCTGAACAACATCTTCGACCACATCATCACTTACCATCTGGTGAGATAGTGGTCAAAGGCTAAGCTATCAGCCATTAAAAAAATGAAAGGCGTTATGAATTTTTAAAATGCAGGTGACCAAACGTCTATCAAGGTGCGCCACTTTAACGCCGGGGGGAAACAAATTTCACCTATGGTTAGCCATTTGCTTTGCACTTTCAAGCTCATTGCACGCACTTTATAGCTATTAGTTTCGTCTTGTTGCAGAAAAGATTTTACAACGTCTTTATTGTAATTTTTATTTCTCAACCCAAAATATTTGGGTATTTTTCGGTACTCGTCTGTTAAAAAAAAGACTATAGCTATCACCGTTCTTGAGATACAGCCTGGTGACAGACGGACGGACGGACAGCGAAGTCTCAGTAATAGGGTCACGTTTATACCCTTTGGGTACGGAACCCTAAAAAAGCCAAGTCAGATGTGGTGTTGAATATTTACGTATCCAAGCTTTTTGTAATTTTACATAACTACGTCTAGATACGGTGTGCATCCTTTGTAATCTATCTTTCCACCAAGAAATTTAAATGGCACAGCTTCCGACATAATGCAAACATTCTCCTCCTATCAAGTCCCGGATCGTAAGAGTTAAATTTGGTATTCTGTCTACCCAGACACAGACAGTGGCATTTACTTTGTTTTGTTCTCAATCCTTCAGACCATGCAAAAAACACATCGACTTCTTGTTAAAGATCCGAATTGTTGCCGGTTACGTTTCAATATTACAATTTTAACTATCTGTTATTGATCAATAAAAAAAGACCAATAAAATAATAATACTTTTTTTCATGAATTAGCTTGTCAATTTAATAAGGTACTTTGGAACTAACACATTTTATTGCAATGTGTTTGTGTGTCCCTTTTTAAATGATATAAAAAAAATTTATTAGGAGTAATATGACACTATTATGTTGCTGACTGCAGGTAGATAATTATACCATTTTATTGCAAACATCCGCAGTTCATGCTGCATAGAACCAAACTCTTTCTCTAAGTCTATCCAGCATGAGCATGTTCCCGGAATAACTGAATTCAGAGTAGATGGGCATCTACTGGGTGGACTAACATAGTGTCTAGTTATACCTTCCTACCCATCTCTGATATACCGGTTATCTGGTGCTGATTGGACAGCATTCAGAAAAGAGGAGTGATTGGGTATTGTGACGATGACATTATATAGCGGAGTGGAGAAAGAATAGATGCTGTGTTGGTCTTACTTAGTGTGGACTAAGAGTTATATAATGTAAGGTATTATTAAGTCGACAGTCGATTTTTTTAGTATGTACTCACTTATTCTCTCTAGTGAGTGTTTGATCGCAGGACTGCTCTGCAGTGCGTTTGTTCCCAGACAGGTCACGTCCACCGCTGCCTGTGTAAGTGAACTCATTACCAAAGTCTACATCATCTTCATAACCACCTGAAATACACAATTGTTTTATGAGCTACTATATTAATATAGGAAAAATTAAGCTTATAACACTACTAACAATTTGGTAAGTGTTGAAGAAAGATGGCAGCGCACTAGGTCTAGAATAAGGAAGGCTCTCAAATACATTGCCGGAACAAATATGCTTGGAGTTCTCACATGGAAATGCAAGTATTCTAGGTACTGTAAGCTGGAAGCTTACTATATTGATGATTGGGGTGGCTAATGGAATGGTAGATTTTCTGGAAGTCCCTCATGTGTAATGATTAATGGTAGCTTTGGGTCATGGTATAGTTGACAACTAAAAACCCTGTGGCTGAGTATATAGTTTTGTCATTTACTATAGTTGAAACTTTAAGTATAAGGCAACTTACTCAGAGATATTTCAGAGAAGTACCATGATGTAATAAACATTAATTGTGACAGTAAAGGACTTTTAAATCTTGGTATATATAATGTAACAAGTCTACGATATAAACATAATATAGGTATATGCGTCTGTTTGTGAATCGACAAAAATAAAGAAAGGCATATTATTCATCACGTTTCCATTTTAAACATCAAAATATAATTAAGACCTGTAACACCTAGTTAGCTCCAGAGATGTAAGTAGCTATGCAATTAGCCCAATTAAGAACTATTCACTCAGTCCGTCGACTTTTGGTCTTGCTCTGTGTCTGTTCACTTAACACACTTGTTTAACATATTTAACTAACCCATTTTAATGACATGGTCAGACAATACTAATGTAGTACTGAACTTTCCATAACTAGTGCTAATTTCAGAGAGCTGAAAGACTTATACCTAATTGTGTACTGTACATTTTACTTACATATCCATCATGATGGATCTATAATATTGACTAAATACGAACCTGATAAAACTATACTGTATGCGCCTTCAACGTCACGGCCGTGGATTCCCGACACGGGAGGTCTGTGGACGCCTGATTCAGAAAGCTGGAAATCAAATTGAAGATAGCGTTTGTAGTAGTTCGAAATCTGCATTTGTGTCTAAGCTTTCTGATATACACCTTTTGTTAGATCCACAACAGATGTTGGTGCTCAATTCATGTCATATATACTTGAAGCCTGGGCTTTTGGCGTATTTTGTCATCTTTCCAAGGCAATCCATATTATTACATACAATATGGATTGACTATACAACGTGTCATCATCCATGATGTACAGCAATGAACAAATGCCTGCGCTTCGCATGCGTCTTGGGGATCACAGTGTAAGTTCTTCAGAAAGCATAGCTGCTATTTTCCCTTACATTGCCCCTTACAACTCCCTCAGGACGATGTGGGAGTGCAATCTAGCACAGCACAGGGATACAAAATGTAGTTTTGTACAAATAATGCTTTGATTTTTCCCTAGCCAAATGAGACAAAATAATATATGGATTCATAAAAGATAGTAGTAAGTAGCCTATATACCTGAATTCTGAATCGCCAACACATCCCAACTTCGATACCAGGTATGGGTCCGAAATGGTTTGCAGGCATGGCACATGTTTTTGTTTTACCTGTTAATAAAAACAATGAATTATGAAGAGATATATACTTTATACTCACAGTTATCACGTCATTATAATGATTTTCAAGCTCTGAAACCACTGGCCAATTCCTTCAATATATTATATGCTTTCCCTCCAAGATAATCCCATATTACATTCTAATTTCAATGTTCTTCAATGTTTTGTACATTGCAGGCCAACTTCTTGCTGGGGCTTTGGTGATTCATTAACAATAAAACAATTGGCACAAAAGTAATCTCGCTTTTTAGTGCAGCAATGATATTATTCGAACATACAAATCAGGGCCAAAAACAGCAAAAATTGTTTAAACTTTCAATTTAATTCGCTTGGGCAAGAGAATAATAATAGTTTTATTTCGCAAATGATGTACAATTTGTTTACAAACTAAATAAAGTTCTTAATATTATAAATTGTAACGAAAGCCATGGCTTGTATGTTTGTCTAGTCTGTTATTCAGACACAACCTACACTAAGAAAATAATTTCTTGTGTTGTAGGCTCTGCATACCCTTCAAGTGTACAATGATATTAAACATGACAAAAGAAATTAAACAATTACAACAAATTAGTATTACATAACTACATACAGGTAAATAACTAGGTCAAGTTGTGAATTACCTCTTAAAAGTAAATAAATAAACAGAAAATAAAGGAAAAGTAACTTAAATTATGTGTGTGTGTGTGCATGAATGTGTGGGGATGTGAGTGCGTGCATAATAGTAAAAATATATTATATTTAAAGGATATCGTAACTTATGAAGTATGCGAGAGATAGAAGGAGAAAAAGGGTATCAGTCAGTACAGGATTATCCAACTGTTTTTAACTATTGCTCAGTTTCATCATAGCTGAGTTTAATCAGCCAATCGTATACTGCACGTTTTCCGTTTCTCTTGTTCAATAATACGAGATTTTTAATTACTCTGCTAGCTTGATTATATAAATGAGGGCTCATAAAACGCACATAGCGTTTAGCAACTTTTGTGTTAAATTTTGGCTTAGGATAAACTAGGTATTTCCTTCTTTTGTTGTTTGACTGAATTGGTTATTTATGTTGATTTAGAATATTTTCATATATATATATAACTGGCACACAGTCAGCAGTTTACAGTCTTTGTAAAATTCAGATGTTGGGTACAAAATTGGCCTGTAATAGCTACTTTAAATATAGATCGTTGCACGCGCTCTAGCGTTATCATGTAACAGCTCTATGCTCCCCCCAAGACGCTTTGCAGTATGTAAGGATCGACTTACAAAGTGTGCTGTAAACATCAATAATTAATTTTCTATCGGCGACCTTTCTTAAGTGTGCATAATGTTAGAATTGGTTAAGTGGCATCAGCGTCACATCTTGATGATAATTGTTGAGTCTCTGCGCGTCACATCTTGATGAGAACCGTAGTGTAAATTACTATTTCTTAACTACGTAATGAGCCCGATTTCCAAAACATGTAGAAAATATTTTATCACCTAAAACATTCTACTATCATGATTACCCCCAAGTACCTTATAGAAGAATCGTTAATTATAATTACGTTGGCATCCATGTCCAAACTCTTAGAATTTAATGCCCATATTTCTTTTTATACACACTACTTTCACTTGTCACTCGGTTTTGCTCGTCGCCAATAATATAACGTTAGTTTAAATGATTTTCACACTATAAAACCTAAAAGCACTGATCAGTGTACGCTACAACTATCAAAACTTAACGGTCTTTTATGTCAGTTTCGGTATACGACACCCTGGGGTACGTTCCTGCAAGGCTTTCGCCAAATATTATTCTAGCTAGATTTGCTCGACGCTCCTATAACAACGTTCACAATTTCTGTAAAAATATGAGTTATATAGCGATGTTTTAGGTGATAAAATATTTTCTACATGTTTTGGAAATCGGGCTCATTACGTAGTTAAGAAATAGTAATTTACACTACGGTTCTCATCAAGATGTGACGCGCATGCCACTTAACCAATTCTGACATTATGCAGGCGTACCTACTGCCAGCTGCAAGTGTATAGCTTATCATATCATTGGGTAGGATAAAAATGATAAGACTTACCAGCACAAGCCATTCCTCTACCCCAGTCACGGTTGCTTTTAGCTGATTTTTTTGTCTGCTTGGCTGCTCCTGGCGCAATGACGTCATTGGGGTCTCGTTTACAAGAAGGGCAGTACCAATCCTCTTCAGGCAACTCGGTCAAAGGTGGATTGAGGCATGTCATGTGAAAGCCTTTGTTGCACTCATCACAAAGGATTATCTGTGAAGATGTAAAATTATTCAACAATTATGAGATGCCTTTTTGATATCACGCCTATTAAGCCTATTGAGGAATATAAAGATGTTAGGTTTGTTCCTGGGTTGGAGAGTTATCAGATTCTTCTGACAGTATTTTTAACAGTGCATAGAAGAAGGCAATATATACTTACAGTTATACCTTAATACCTTATAAAATGGGACTAATACTTTGTAGCAAAATTAGTTTTTAGATACCTCAGGCCATCCCATCACGAATATATAGCCATATTAGAAACCATTATCAGTATTTTGCCACCATGGTATATGGTTATATGCTTTATGAGCACATAGATAGATAGACTCTATAGCCGACTCTATAGTAGAAGCCCCCGATTGTCCACTGCTAAATACAGCCTCTCTGTTAAAAGATGGTTTGCCATAATCCTCACGCTTGGCAGGCGTGTTGGGATCTTAGTGTAAGATTTCAGAAGCAGGTCTTCAGAAGGTGCTTTGCACACTTTCCGGTATTTTACAAATTTACAGGCACATACAGAATTACAGGCACGAAAATCTAAATTGAGATTCAAATAAAATTAACAATAATATGTAGGTACCTTCTCTGGAAATTCTTTACCCGAGCATAGAAAACAACCACAGTCTTTGCACTCAGCCTCTTCATCATCGCGACACGTCAGACAGTTCAAGGGTTGTGCTCCTGAAACATTATATTCAAAATACCTGAGCATTAAGTGTCAAATGGGCATTTTGGCATGTATGTTTATATGTATTTTGTTCAGTAAAGTGCTATTAAATCTAAAAGGCAGAGGTAAAATTTGTAATATCTTGTTTTATTTGGTGGATTTTTAGTGGATGTAATACTTTATTGTCATCTACCTGAGACGATTCTACACTTTATATACAACTCCTAATGTATTTTTTCACATAAACACAATAACTACCCAACCCGGGTACTTATATTTTTTAATATTAAATTGTTTGTTCTGTTATGTGACCACCCTGTTAAGTTTCTAAGGTCTTCTTTAATCTAATCATTTTGCTAATATGCTAAAATTGCTAATATGTATCCAGTATTTTTCATATATGTAACAATTTTTTTTGTTATCTATTTATGCTAGTTTCATTAAAGGTTTCAGTAAAGGATCTTCATATTTGAAGTATCTATGCACATTTGAAGGTTTCAAGTATATGCTTACATTGGCTCAGGCCACAGAAGGAAAATGCACCCAGCCAAATATTACTAAGACAAATATCTTGTATCTCATATAGATCAAGATTATCTTGTATCTTTTGGCCTGCACATTACATGCTATTGGTCTAATCCCGATTTTTATCTGTGATTACAGGAACATTGTTAGGACTGATTATAATTCTTTGAGCGGAAGAAAAAAAGTACACTCCCTGTGTTCGTCTCACCCCCACAGATGTCTGCTTGCTAACCTGAGGATAAACGCAGAAGCTGTGCCAGAGATCTGACTGAGGAGAGTGGGGTATTCTAGACACAAATAGTTAAACTTTGACCTAGCTGTACCTTTTACCCATCTTAGTAAATGTTTCATTACAATAAATTATTATTCTAGATCTATACTTATTTTATTTCATGACTTCTTAACTTATTTGTCTCTGCTGTATGACAGTAATTTTAGTAGCAGTAGAACTCTTTGAGCTTGTTTATCTGGGGAAGCACTGCTACCATTCTTATTTCCACTGCTAAACAGTAATGTTCGCAGTACTGTGTTCCTATCAGAAGGGTATAGGTGCCGGTCTAAGTACTTGCAAATGAGACTCAACTTTATGTTTCAACAGAAACTGCCCAGTGCAGTTCAGGAATAGGGAAGAGAAGACTTGATTTATAATGTCAGCATCAGCTACTGCTCAGTCATTTGAAAATATACATTAGTTTCGTTAGTCTTCCAGATATGATGTTTATATGTGGGTCCCAGGACATATTATATTAATTAATAACAACTCTAAGACTACATACTAACATATCTAAGACTTTGTTTCTAGAGCAGTACATTCACATGTTTGACTCACAACTTACTGGCAGGTAAGCCTTAAGAGTGAGAAATTGTGTGGTGCCAAGGTATAAGAATAATAATAGTACTAAGAAAAGGTTTTTATTAAGTCAAGCTTAGCTTTATTTAGTCTTTGTTGACAAATATAGTTGAGTGAGTTAATGACAGGTGAAAATTTAACGTTGCGTTAAGGTTAGATTGCAAAGGTTATTATATGTTACAAGAATGGCAGTAGATACCACATTTTCATGAGGCACCCTTCATGAGGATGATACCGCTTTGATGTCTTTTGAAGATTTTTTGGCCTAAGGAAGTAGCAATAACATCTTAATACACATTAGTCTTCTAATTTAAATGATGAACTTCTGATTTTAGCAAATAAAGACTGGGAATATTAAGGGCATTGAAAGAAAAATATATACATACGTTTCTCAGGCGCTGTTACCATCGTCTTCGAGTTCTCTTCTGTTCTTTTCGCTATTGGTATGTTTTCTTCTATTCTGTATATCTTGTCATGGATCAAGATTTTAGTGTCATTTTGCGGTACAGCTTCAGATCCCAAATAGATGGTTCCTATTAACTCATAAGATGTTCGAAGTTTCTTTATTTCACTAACTTTGAAGTCATACCTGTCAAAAGAAATAATTGTGTTTTCTGCTTTCAGTATGTATATTAAATCTAACAGTGTAAAATCTTATAAATGAGTATATATCTTATACACTCGTTTGGTACAGTACAAATGCGAGCTTTAATGATCAGTGCGGTGAGCACGTGACGTAGTGCGGCCCTGACTAGCACACTCTGGCTCGCTCGCTACTGACGCGCTAGATATTTGTGATAGTGTGCTTACGGCCGTAAGGCTTAAAATACAAGGCGCATCTGGTACATTTATGTAATGTAACTACTATTCTGGTTTTACTATGATCAGAGAAGCGACATGTACGTCTAGTCACTCCATCACATTAAAAAAACATGTCTCTAATATGACGATTTACGTTCTGATATCCTAGACCCTAAAATATCTTCCTCTCATCGCTTTATCATAAATACTATAATATATTGACTAAATTATGTTTTATGAAATTTAATTAAAATCTAGGAATATTCATAAATGTACACCTCTTGTAATAAATAAATATTACAGGTTCAAACTGTTTATGTAGTATGTATAAATTTGTAGCATTATTAGTTATATATTTACCAATATCCCTTTTCTGAATGATCATCAGTGTTGTGATTAACCATAACAATCTGTCCCACTTTTAGATCTTTTATATCTATTATATGCCTGGACCTCGGTCTTATCTCTTTTAAATTACAGTATATGTCTTCTGAGTCTTCTTCTCTGAAAAATAAGAAGAAATATATCAAAAGGTAGTTCCTTGCAAGCAACATAGAATGTCAGGGATATGTGCTAAAGTATCTGCTTGTTACTTCATCACTCATACAGTATGGGTAGGCCAGCTAGGATCAAAATACTATCCCAAAAGGCATCACCTTGCTTGATATATTTATACTCATAATAGTAGAAGCCTAAATTTTATATATAACTCAAAGGTGACTGACTGATTAGCATAGTGATCTATCAACGCACAGCCCGAACCACTGGACGGATCGGGCTGAAATTTGGCATGCAGGTAGATGTTAGGAAGTAGGCATCTGCTACTACCCCCAAGGGGATAAAATAGGGGATGAAATTTTGTCAATTTTAAACCAATCGGGCTGAGACTTTGCATGCATAAAGCTACTATGACGTAGTCATCCCCTAAGAAAGGATTTTGAGATGCAGGCTATATAAGATTAGTAACTTTTCAGTTTATAATATATGTATTTCTGTATGCTAGCACCATCTACATTGAGTTATTTTAGAGAGAAATTTGAATTAACCATAGTAATATATCTAGCAGATTATATTTGACGACTAGCTTATTAATAATAATACTTCTTAACGCGAGTGAAGCCGCAGGCAAAAGCTAGTTGGAATATAAATTAATAAAAATATGGGTTAACAGATTTGAAATAATCTTGACTTAATAACTTAAAAAAAAAAACCTGTCTGTATCATGTGAAACCTGCTAAACCGATATTGATAGAATTTAAAATACACACGGAATCAAGTGCATGGATCATAACAAGACACTTTTTAATATGGTTCCTCAGCACAAAACTGACTAAGCCTGCAGCAATTTTTATTATATGCTGTATGCTAGATATTGGACTATAAATATTCCAAGTTTGACACATCTATTTAATGGGTGTCCCATAGGGAATGCATAATAAATATATTTTTAAATAAGACATTATTATTTTGACACTTTCAAAATATACATTGATCCATATAATTACATATGTGATTATTTAAATAAAATATCTATAGTGTGTTGTTTTAATTACGAGTAAATACACTTTACACAGTGATGATTCTCTCTCGAATCACTTCAAAATTTGCCATACCCCAAATCAGTTCTGTTTATTAAATGAAAGTTAATTCGTAAAACCTCGAGTGCCAAATTCTTGCTGTTTAATCTCTTGGGTAAAGTTCCTATGCCAATAGAATTGTGTATGAATAGAAAAGTCTTACACTAAAATTCAGTGTAAGGATGTTTTTGAGATGAACAGCTGGTAACCCTGAGATAAATCAATGTTTATGGATTTTGAGTGTCACTGAGTCGATTTTCGGTGTGAAAGGTGACACACGTACTGAGATTTGATAAAATAATTTTTTCGTGTTTTAACATTAATTTTAGCCCCAGGATAACTATTATATTATTTATTTGGTTGTGGTAAGAGTAAATAACCTATTATTATGGGACCGGCACCTGTGCTGGTGCCGGTTCCGCCGGACCCCCCTGACCTACCAAGTCGTTCACCATCACCGATGCAGGTGACGCATCTTCCTAGCTACCAAGCGTAGATTAGAAGACGATATAAAAGCTCCTGCCAAGAAAACCATCGTGAACAAAGAGTTAGCAACAGCTTCTGTACAGTCTGTCTACACTCATCCAACAATGACCATTTTAGGTATCCGGGCATATGAACAAACGGATTCAGGCCCTTTCATTGTACATGTGTCTCGCACTGAGCCGGACCTGGCCGCAGGTACGACTTTAAAACCAATCAAATTCGGCCAATTTTTATATTCCAATAAGATAGAAAATATATGTCGCGACGGAGTTAAGAGGGTTGGACGCAACAAAATTGCAATAGAATTAAAACTGCAGTTGGTGCTAATAAATTTTTAGAAAATCCAATGCTTAAGCTTTACAAATATGAGGCATTTATACCAACGTATAATGTTACAAGGATGGGCGTAGTCCGCGGAGTTCCGGTGGATTGGTCCATGGACGAATTTGTTGAATCTTTGACAATTCCTGGACACTGCACTCAAATACTTAAAGCTAGGCGGTTAAACAGGAAGAATAAAGTTGACGGTAATGTGGTTTGGGAACCTACGCAAACGGTGGTCTTGACTTTTCGAGGTCAAGAATTACCTCAACGTGTGTTCTCATACTATTTCTCGTTATTAGTTGAAACTTACCAATACCCTACCATACAATGTATGAACTGCTGCCGCTTCGGGCATATTAAAGCACAGTGCCGCTCAGTCCCGAGATGTTACCGCTGCGCTCAACCTCATAATGGGGATGAATGTAATATACAAGAATCTAATTCTTCATGCCTGTATTGTTCTGCCCGACACTTCTCAACTAATAGAAGCTGTCCAGAACAAGAAAGACAAAAATGTATAAAAATGACAATGTCAAATTAAGGTATCTCATATCAAGAAGCCAGTGTCCGAACCCCTAAACTAGGAAAATCTTTTAATCATGTAGTAAAGGAAACTGTCCCAACAGATGCCTTTAGGGCCTCTCAGGTTCTCACACCAGGAGTCAACTCAAACACACAGCATCATTCTTATAGAAAAGTGGAAATTCGTAACCCTCGCCCCCGTGCCCCTCTAGATAAGTCTTATGACAGATCAGCTCATCAAGCCTTAATTGCTACTGAGCAATCTTCAATACCTAATGGGTATGCTCTCCAAATGTCGCAACCATCCTCCCAATCAAGCGATCAGTCACAAAATCAATTGTTAGCTCAACTGCTAACAATAATGATAACTATCATATCTCAAAACTCCATCAACTTACCGTCCCACGTTGCCCAAATGGTGTCCCAACTCACAACTTTAATAGAAAATAATGGATCTGTCCACAATTCTCCAGTGGAATTCCAAGTCTTCGTCCGAAGACGCATGAAATATACTATTTAATTAAAAAGTATGCTCCCGTCCTGGTGGCCATTTCGGAGACCTGGTTGGTTCCCGGATCTCATTATAGAGTTTCGGGTTACTCCTGTCTCAGGGATGACCGCCAGGATGGGTACGCTGGGTGCGCATTACTAATTAAGCGCAGCTTAACCTTCTCCCAAATAGCTCTACCTGCTCACAGCCCGGTTATTAACGCCGTTGCTGTTCGAACTTTTGATAAATCTTTTCTATCTATATATATCCCTAAACCCCACTCCTCATTAATCCCAGATATTTTATTGATTATCTCATCGCTTCCGTCCCCAGTTATTTTGATGGGTGACTTCAATGCACATCACACCTCTTGGGGCTCGGCTAACTGTGATCTATTTGGGTATTCCCTCTTGTACGCTTTTGACGAAGTTAACCTATGTGTTGTTAATGATGGTTCACCAACTCGTAGAGTTCTTCCATCACAAAACCCTCGAAGTGCTGTAGATCTCACTGCTTGTACCCCATCCCTCTCTTCCTCTATTTCCTGGGAAGTGCTTCCCATATCTTACGGTAGTGACCACTACCCCATTTTATTAAAAATTTATCATAGAGTCTGCCCAGAAATGTCCCTAAACCCGCTTCTTAAATACAGACTCTCAAGAGCTAATTGGGATTCTTATTCTTCTTCCCTTGATCAGAAGTTAAATTCAATTTCCATAATATATAATCATGAAGACCCACTATCATACTATGCAAAATTCATAGAATGTATAATTGCTTCTGCAGATGAACACATCCCTCTGAAAAAGCCTAGACATAACCTCTCTTCGCCACCTTGGTGGGATTGTGAGTGCACATATGCAGTACAGACCCGTAATGAAGCTGAAATAACATACACAGCTTGCATGACTTTGCATAATTTTCTTATGTATCAGCAAGCAGCTGCAAAAGCTAGGAGACTACTATCTTCCAATAAAAAAAAGGGTTGGATCAGTTACTGTCAAACTTTGACACCTACAACTCCTCCTTCTTTAGTTTGGAAGCAGATTCGACGTTATAGAGGTTTCTGTAACTCATTAAATATTTCTTCTAATGATTCATCGTCTTGGTTAGAGGCCTTTTTAAGCAGACTTGCTCCACCATATGTTCATTTAGCACTGTCTTTTAACATGCCAAATACCATTCCCCCATCCTCAGGAAATATGGAGTCTCTGTTTTCTTATGACGAATTGCAGCTTGCTCTAAATGGTTTGTCTGATTCCTCCCCTGGCGTAGATGGAATCCCTTACTCTTTCCTAATCAGATCATCAGAACAGTCTAAAAGAGTTTTATTAGGTCTCATCAATTCTTTTTATGAACATGGCATTGTGCCGGAGTCGTGGACTACACAGATTATTATCCCTCTCCTGAAACCAGGTAAAGATCCATCAGATCCTAATGCTCGTCGACCCATTGCCCTATCAAGTGTCCTAGCCAAGATCTCAGAAATCTTGATCAAAAATAGACTGGAATGGTTGGTCGAAAGTAGAGGACTTCTTGCCAAATCTCAATTTGGTTTTCGTAAGGGTATGAGCACATATGATGGGCTTAGCATTTTAACGACTGAAATATTAATAGCTTTTAAAAAGCAGGAATACCTTGTAGGTGTATTTTTAGATATTACTTCTGCATATGACAACGTGCTGCTTCCAGAACTCAGAAACAAACTCTTACAGCTGAGTATTCCTGTGAGGATGGTTCGTTTCATATGTTGTCTAATAATGCAAAGAACTGTCATAGTTAGAACACAAAACTTTTTATCTGGCCCACAAACAGTATGGAAAGGTTTACCACAGGGATCTGTACTAAGCCCTATTCTTTATAGCCTATACACCTATGACTTAGAACTGTCTGTTAACTCGTTCTGTCATGTCCTTCAATACGCTGATGACCTAGCATTATACCTACCTACTAAGAACATACTAGATGCTGAGCATAAATTAAAATCCGCTATGCAATACCTGGGAGAGTGGCTGTTCAATCATGGTCTTTCCATTTCAGCTAACAAAAGTAGCATTGTAGTGTTTACCAAGAAGCGGTATATCCCAGGTCTAAACATAACAGTTGAAAATGTAAACATTCCTCAGAGCGATACAGTTAAATTCCTTGGAGTTTGGCTAGATAGTCGACTGACAGGCACACCTCATTCCAATAACATTGTTTCAAAATGCGAGAAAAACATAAACATCCTACGCTCTCTGTCAGGAGTATGGTGGGGTTCTCATCCTTACTGCCAAAAGTTGCTGTACAATGCAATCGTTCGTAGCCATTTAGACTACGGCACATTCTTATTAGATCCAGGAAATAAAACATCTACCGACAGATTATCGAAAATACAGTCTAAATGTCTTCGTATAATACTGGGTGCCATGAAGTCGTCACCAATAAATGCTATGCAGGTGGAATGCGTGGAGCCTCCCCTGCATCTACGGAGACAATACCTGTCAGATAGGTTTTTCTTCAAACTAGTTCAAAACAGTGAACATATCCTTCTTCACAGAATTAAAAGCCTTTATGATTTATATAGATCACAAGGCTATATTTCTGATAACAAACTTCCATGCATAGTTAGCAGTTTTCTGAAATATTCCCAACTTACCAGCCCTGTTGTCCAATATCCTATCATACCACTATTTTCAATAAGTTATGAATCATTGATTTTTTACCGATTCAAAGAGTTGCCTCCAGGCAATTATGGCTAATCAATTTAAATCTAAATCAAGATTCCCCATAATATTAAAGATAAAAGAAGCGCTATATTACTGTTACCAAAGCGGGTTAAGTGTAATTCTGGCATGGATACCAGGCCACATAGGCATCCCAGGAAACGAGACTGTCGATTCATATGCTAAGCAGGCTTCCACTCTTGGGAACGAGGATCACTATAAAATTTACGCTCACGACCTTACTATCGTTTGTGAAATCCAGATGCGTCAGGCGTGGGATAAAATATGGCAACAATCCAAAACCATCAAAGGTAAATTTTATAGTGAAATACAAAACTGTATACCAACAAGACCATGGTTTTTCAAATTTAAAAAGATGGACAAGAGGACTACCTCTATAATTTGTCGCCTGCGGTTGGGTCACTCGTGTACCCCGGTATTTTTAGCTAAAATCCGAATACGAGATCACTCATTATGTGAGTGTGGCCTGGACGATGGCAATAGGGATCATATATTTTTCGACTGTCCAAAGCTGAGTTACTCTTTGTATAACAAACTTCCCCCAGATATCCCTCTCCCTGTTAACTTCAATAGTCTATTGTCACTTGTGTTTACTCCATATGTATATATAATTGGTAAATGTATTTCAATTAATAAAATTAAGCTATGAATAACTTGATGGCGTATATTCTAGATGTATGTTTATGTATATATTGTTATGTAGTTAGATATTATATTTGTTTGATCGTACATGTCATATGTTGTCCTAAGTTCTATTAAAAGTTATCCTGAAAGAAAAATTAAGCAACCGATCACTTGTTAATTATACCGATCAGTCTCTTTCGTTTGTTTCCCACTCTATCCGTGCGACTCGTCATTGGCGAAATTGTGGCAACACCACAGAAGCCACCCACAAAAAAGAAGTTGAAGTTGAGTGTCACTGTCATTTACAGAGGTGATATTCTCAATTGCATGAATGCAACAAAAGGTTCTCGAGTTTCTTTGTCCACAAATCTGGTAATATTTTTAATAATCCAAAAATTTACTTTAACATTCTACTCATAGTGTCATCAGATTTGGTGCACTTTGCCAACCAAACATTGTATGCACTTTTTGAGTTTTGGTTCAGTATAATTTTCATCATATTTAAGGTGTATTTTAACAATTCTAATGCATTTGTTCTTAGTATTTCGCTCCAAGATTAATAATCTTAATAAAAACAGATATGGAAAGTTGAAGTTCTTTTTCCAACCCATTAGAACAAAAAATTACAAAATGTGAGTTCTCATTAGGACACCCTTTATTATGATGATAGAGCAAAAATGTAAATTGTAAAGAAACATGTTTCACGACAGACAGATCTGCTCAAGCACAGAATCTGAAACTCTCTGTTTGTGCTCAAGGAAACAGAAATAGCCTTGTGTGGTCAAACATATATAACAATCAAACATGGTTTAATGCAACCATTACCCACATGAGCAAAGCCTTTGTGCTATGCAATCAATATCATCTAGTCCCATATTACAAATTTTTAGTGCATGTCAAAGCCATGTGCTAACCTGAGATACTTTTTATGTTAACTATATTTGGTAGTGTGGATTTAGTATCTCGAGGACAAAAATTAAAATTTGCATTGTTGAATCTTTAGCTGAAACTGGTATATGCCAAAAGGCCCACTATCTGTCACATGTGACAAAAACCTACCTAACAAAATGTAGGTGATTTGAAGACCAGCTTTGCATGTTCAATACTTCATGGATTTACAGCTACAATGACATGTTCATGTGTGTATTATTCAATATTTTGTAATCGGTAATGAATACTTACAACCCATCAATTTGTACTTTATATAATAAGTTCATATCGGTCTGCTCAATAGGTTCTATTTTAGGCTGCAGCTTTTCAGAGGACTTTCTCTTAGGTTTTGATGTACTGAAATATTTTGCTATGCCTTTTTTTGGCCTCGAGTTTTCTTCTTCCAATACTACAGGAGGTTTATTCTCTGCATCATTCTCAGTCTCTAAGTTTTCTATTGTTTCATCTAAATCTGTGTTTTGTTCCACGGAGATGTTATTATTACATATTGAAGGAGCCTTTGGATCTTGTACAATTCTAACAATTTTAGCCTCAAACCAAGCACCTAGTTCTCTATCTCTGATATCCACTAGGTCACCAATGGTATATAGTTTACTCTCTGCATCTGTAAATAATGACACAATTTATAATTAAAATAATATAATATGTGTTCTTCAATGTGTTGATTTTGCCAGATTTTGACAAACATATAATGAAGTATTAATGCCATTTACATGTGTTCAGGCAATTATGACCAATTTAACAGTTTTCAAATAAGAACCAATATAGTGTAAGTAAGTGTTGATTGGAAATTATTTCATAACCAAATTTTTTTGTCGTCTATTTTAATAAAATACCTAAATACCTGTTCTTATTTTGAAATTTTAGGCTTACTCAGGTCTGCGTTAGAGATGATAATGCTTTCAACTATATTTTAAGTAATACATTTTATAATAGTATAACCAAAAATATTTTAGTTCTCATACTGAGAACTTTCATTTGATACACT
The DNA here is from genome assembly GCA_963854805.1 of Plagodis dolabraria. Taxonomy (NCBI): domain Eukaryota; kingdom Metazoa; phylum Arthropoda; class Insecta; order Lepidoptera; family Geometridae; genus Plagodis; species Plagodis dolabraria. Next base: position 6,796,283 of record OY978440.1, read on the forward strand.
ACATATTAAACTTGACAATAATCAAATAAACAACCCAACTAATAAACAAGTTGTCTTGGTGAAAATAGGCTGTGCTATTATTATACAAGAAACACAAGTGCTCTTTGCAGGGTTATGTTTTATGAGATGGCCAGAAACAAAAGAATATGTTGATAAATTTGCCATGGTATGTAAAACATTGATTCAGCACAGGTGTAGATATATTCCAATGCAACTTGACTAAAATATTTGAGTTTCTGTTAATATGTATGTTATTGAATAAGAGAGGTAGATATCAGCTATAACAATGTAAAAATCGGAAGGAATTTACATCAAATGGAGGCCTGCCACCAGTTTGTACATACTTTAGGTTTCTTGCATAGGTATTTCCTCTGCCTCAACCCAATATCCTAAGACATAATTTCACATATCTAAAATAGTTTTGAATTGTATCACAACTCCTCTTAAAGCTATTTACACTGTAGGAAGTTCAAATCAAAGCACATATTTAATATATAAGCGTGTTCTGGCAGTAGTCATTTCGTTTAATCCCTCAACCTTCCCAAATCTCATAGTGAGGATAATTGTGACTATGGCAGAACACCATTGAAACTGGCTCCTACTGTCAGCAGTCCTTGAGGGCCAGTTCTCAGGCCAGTTGGCTACTCGCAATGGTTAAAACGGCTAATAGCCATTCTTTGTGGCATTCTGTGGTGGTTTGTTCAACAGTGGATGTCTTCCAGCCGGAAGATCATCAGCCGATGATGATGAACTCTTATCTCAATATATTTTAGATTAAAATGATATTGGATTTATGATAAAAATATTTCAAGTGTGATTCCAGAAACCTACCTTTATATTCTACTTTCTTAACTTCATCTTGTTTTTCTGAATCATTGGCAGAGTGGGATTCTATTTTTTCTTCTTTGGTTTTCTCATCGGGCTGAACTTTAACCATCAGTTGAATTACATCATTCAGTTTTATGTTATAGTCATGAAATGTATAACCATCTTCCAGCTGAAATTATAGCAAATATTTATTAAATTATATCTTACAATAGTATATAGTATAAACATATTGTATATAATATACCTAAGAGTTAAGGTTATAATCATATAAATTTATAATATATACCTATGTATAATACATATCATATGATGGAGAGCCCAGATGTGAAAGGGGGAAGCCAGTATAACTTTAATTATTAAAAGGGCCAACTGTTTAAGTTACTATATAAAAAAGTTGGATTTGTCCTAGATACAAAACTACTTTTCTATTTACATACATTATATTCAGATAGATACTATGTAATCATCATCATTTGGAACACATCCACTGTTGAACAATGGCCTCCCCCATAGAATGCCACAAAGTACTGCTATTAGCCGCTTGTAACCATTGGGTACCCTATGGAATACATACATATAAAATGCGTTTTTATGTGTATGTATTACATAGTAACTATCTGAAGCGATTTAGAATTATGAAAATGTGCACTGTTGTTTGCGTAAAGGGTCAGTGCATATGGCAAATCGACACCAATATAACATCACCTCTGACTTCTTATCACTTTCGTAAAATAAGTAGTGCAGCGTGATGTGCATAAACATCAAATTCAAATTTTGACAGATAGATGAGGCAATTTTTTTTTGTTGTTATTGAACTAGGAACTTGAATCCTTGATTATAGGAAAACAATAATGTTTACAATATAATCCCTGGAAAAAATCTAGTTAAAAATTTCGCCCATAGTTACGTAAAGTATATTAGATTTTTATATCCAGTTAGAGGTTTTGATCAGGCTAACCTAGAATTACTGACTCTCAAGGACAGCAGCCAGAACATACCATACTAGGTGACAGATTTTCTATTTGGTACCACCCATATTCGGCCTTATAGGCATTTGCAAAATGCTATTATACAACTACATGGCATATTCTATAACCTATACCAAATTCATTGTCACTAAAATAACAAGACCTACTCAGAGAAATACCTAAAATGGGGTAATATTATATAAAATGTTTTAATGTTATTCTATACAATAACTAAGATTAAGAATGTAAGGACTGTTTGTTCCATATTGTGAAAGGCGACAAAAGGCAAAAATGTGGCAAATGAGTAGCATGCCACCACTCACATTTATGCGAGTATTTCTGAAAATTGGCACACAACTATCTTTGGAAAATTTAGGCCTGATTATCAGAGAAGAAGAAGAAATACTATTAACAAGAACTACTAACGTTTCCAATGAGGAATGACATCAGAAACAGACAATGAATAACTTTTTACAATTACATCATTTTATTTTCCTGTGTGTTCTAATTGAAAATATTTTTCATGATATGTTCTTTTGTTTTTTGTGTTGTTAAAGAAGATGTATTGTATCAACCACATATTTGGGATGAAAGTAGGAAGATGAGAAGGATTTTTTTCAAGCAGTGATGATCAAGCATCGCATTGATGCTGTGGCAGATGGCTCAGTGGCATTGGCTATGGACTGCTACGCAGCAGGTTCATGGTTTGAATCCCACTGAGGGCTTGAGCCACGGCATGGTGGAAGGGCATTATGCAAATGCCCGCCTGGCTAGCAACCACTCTCAAGTAGAAAATCTGTCCCAAGCACCTAATGGTGTGTTGCGGTAGCAGTCCTTGAAATTAGAATTACATAGATCTTAAGTCTGTTGTGCCTGGACTTAAAATCTATGTCTTACGGTGATGGGTGCAGTGGTGGTTTAGGCAGAGGTTAGCCTGCTTAACATCAGACGGGCCTTGAGTTGTTCCGTCACAATAACATAAAAAAAATACTAAAATTGGACAAGTATCCAACTTCCTGTTTTATACATCCAAAAACTAATTTTTGCATCACAATTCTAGCTGGAAGAAGGCTAAAAAATATTTTTCTCCCTGATCTAAGGGAGATTTTTTTTTTTTTTTTACATAATGAAGTACATACTGTTTAGTATCACATACCAAGTATGTTTATACTTTGTGTATAATATTCAATAAATAAAAAATATGATTTATAACTTTGATATTCTTTAACATAAAATAATGTACATGAGCAATAAAAAGAGATATGTTTAGTTGTGATATATAATTTAATTACATGTTAAAGCTAGAAATCCACTAAAAAGATTAAAAGGGGTACAATAACCATTATTCTTTATTTTACAATCCCACTCAATGCTATTTCTTGTTACAGCCTGGTATCTATACCATACAAACTTGTACTGCTTGACCCCAAAATAAGAAATAATGTTCTCTTGTACTAACATGACCAGTTTGTATCATTTAAGCGAACAATGCAATATATGGTGCATGTTAATGCAAAATTGTCATGTTTCAGTACAGGATTGTCTAGAACCTGTTTCCTAATTGTTTCTGGATGAATTTGCGGTGCTTGCCTAAACATAATTAGGTTTAAGATATAATGTTCAAAATAGATGATGATGTAATCCTTTTGGGGAGGATATTAATGTTCTAGCAAAGATGGTTATCTAGCATTCATCTGTATTTTAAAGGCATTATAATTATATGTACTTATAATATTCATCATTATCATTTGTATACCAAAGTTTTTGGTTAATTAAACCTTAGAATTAGCTGCTCACTGAGAAACAGTAATCTAATGTTGGAGTAGCATATTGTTAGCTTTCTTTTTAAATTAAGTCTTTTGCAGCAAACAACAGATTTGTATTGCTTGTGGAACATTCAGATTTTAATTGCAATACAATTATAATCTGAATTTAAGAAATGTCAATGCCTCAATACATTTTCAACCACACCTTTTGATTAGTGCTAGAATACAACATTCTTTAGTCTGTCCTAAGGTTTCTGTCAGTTTCATCCAAATTCAATTGCTATTATCACTTACAACAAATTATTCTAGCTCCTGTACTGTAATGCTGCTAAAGTCGAATTATGCTAAGGAAAATCAACTCTTAGAGGAGGAGACATGATATATGAGGAGTGATTGGAATTACTGCAACTCCCAACTGCAGGATCGCAGGGAGCATGGAGACCTTATTGAAACCAGGTCTATTGAATTCAGTAGATTGTGTCGTAGACCTGATATATTTAATAAAAATGGATGCATATATGATTTATGGTGTAGGCAATTTATTGTAGTTTTTGGATATGTAGGTAATGGAAAACAATCAAGTACTAAGGGTAAAATCATGGCGTACCTAAGACTGGATAATTTGGGAAATTGCATGTGAAAATGGTCTGACTTTGCATTTTAACTGTACAATTTAGGGGATTGCCATGATGGCTTGCCTTGTGACATTATGCACATGGCCATTGCATCAAGATTATTAATATTTTGGCAGGGTCAGTGTAGTCTATCATCAACTGCCTATAAGGATTACAGAAGGGGGTCAAGTTAAAGCTTGTGTAAACTGCGTGATTCATATAAAATATATACCTAATAACATGACTATCACTGGCAAAGATGGAGAACGCAAATTTAAAACCATCATGCATGGATGAAGAATATATCAAATGTATCTCCAGCAAGTGTAAGTAGATGAATAAAAAATATAAAGGTGGATGTATTTATAGCGAGAAAACTCATGAGGTTGGATTCAGATTAAAACACTACTCACAGAGATAACAGGTTAACTTACCAGTTTGCCGCCGTAGAACAAACGTTGAAGTTTAGGAGCAACATCAAATTTGTCCAGCAATATACGACGAAACTTTTCTATCTTTGTCAACTTAGATTCTACGACAACTATGGCCTCAGGCTTCCCAAACAGCCGTACACGTACGTGCATTTTAATTAAAACTCTTTTCCAGTGTCATAAATCTGTGTTATGGGATATGGATATTGGTTCTACTTGAGGATGTGATTTCTCTTGTGTGCGTGAGGCAAATGTACGCGGTTTAGTCCAAAATGATTTTAACATGAAGACCGAGAGATTTCTGCGAAAATTACATCAGATTTACACAAACCAAGACTCCATGTGAAGTGAAAGAATGCGGGAAAAGTGAACTACTGTGAACTAAATAAAAATGGCGCGAAAAAAAACGTCAATACAATGAACAATCATAGAGTATATTTTTTTATTTTTTTGTGATCTTGGCGCAAATATCTCTACTGGAGGTCGTTCGGAACCTTGTTTAGAGCGCACTCAGGGTGCAACTTTTCACTCTAACGTCATTCACAACCTTCGAGTAGAGGGTAACTTTTTAACTATCAAAAACGGTCGTTAAAATGTTGAATCTTTAACTGCATTACCTTGACATTTCTTGATGAGAGAATTATAGTCATCCTTTTATATTTTGAAGGTAACGGTAGTTATTGCCTTTCAAACATCATAAAAAGTCTAGATATTTTGTTAGTTCCCCGCCAAAAACGATATTTGAGGTTATAAAACAACCGAGTCGTTCGGAACCTTGGAGCAAGTAAAAGCAACCAAACAAGTACACTCTGAGGCTTGGAACGTAGCCCTGTATCATATACAGGAGCGCGTTCCGATCCTTGGTTTGAGGGCACTCGGAGTGCACTCGGAGTGCAACTTTTCACTCTAACGTCGTTCACGACCTTCGGGTAGAGCGCAACTTTTTAACTATCAAAAGAGGTCGTTAAAATGTTGAATGTTTAACTGACATGACCTTGACATTTCTTGATGAGTAAATTATAGGCAATCTTTTATATTTTGCAGATAACGGTAGTTATTGCTTTTCAAACATCATAAAAAGTTTATAAATTTTGCACAATTCCCCGCCAAAAACGATATTTGAGGTTATAAAACAACCGGCCGTTCGGAACCTTCGAGTAAGTTAAAGCAACCAAACAACGCACTCTGACCCTCGGAACGCGGCCCAGTAGATCTAATGCTCCTAGTCTTTAACTGCATAGAGATTTTAGTCTGTGGCATAACGTAATGAGATCGATTCCATGTCACGAACTTGATTAAAACCTTCGATCTTATGAAGACATAATTATGATCGAAGATTAAAACCTAAAATATATTTGGTTCAACAAACGAATAAAACAACCACCCTTAAAAAAGGTGGACATGTTTAAAAAAACTTAATTAGATGGCTTTTAAACGCTGCTTGGAATATTTAATAACAATATAACAAAAATCGGCCAAGTGTGACTAGAACTCACGCACGAAGGGTTCCGTACCATTAGCTATACAACATTAGACTTCATATTTTGACCTCTTTTGTTTTAACCTTTTTTTATGCCTGATAGGTTATTCTTTGACCACTATCTCACCTGATTGTAAGTGATGATGTGGTCGAAGATGTTTTTCAGGCTAACCTAGAATTACTGGCTCTCAAGGACAGCTGCCGGAACACAGCGTTAGGAGCTTGGCCACAGATTGTCTACTTGGGGGTGGTAGCTAGCCAGGCGGGCATTTGCAAAATGCCCTACCGCCGTGCGCGAGACCAACTCGCACTTGGCCAACTTTTTGTATTTGTTATTATAGCGGCAACATAAATACATCATCTGTGAAAATTTCTACTACTAACTGTCTAGCTATCACCATTCTTGAGATAAAGCCTGGTGACCGACGGACGGACGGACAGCGAAGTCTCAGTAATAGGGTCCCGTTTTTACCCTTTGGGTACGGAACCCTAAAAACAGGTTTTTTAATTTGTTTTATTATGGCTGTATTCATTTGAAACGTGATTACTGGTGTTTTGGATCGTGTCTCGGTCGCCAACATTGCATATTTGTGTAAACTTGGCGTAGATTTATTCTGCCCTTGAAATAATAAACAAATGAAAGCCCTTTTCACAAAACTCGAAATGAGTGTTAGTTCGGATTTGTGGAGTGATCCTCCGGCCGAATGTTTGTTTTTCTCCATTGGTCTTCAAGCTGTGCGTATCTTCCCTGTCGTATACTTATTATTTGCGGTAATTTACGCTAAACAGACATACATATCATTAATATTATTATTATCATTCTTTCAATTAAACATTATTAACCATCAATGAGTACCAGCCGATTCTGGTTCTCACTTTTATCCATTAGCTTTCATCGAACCCAATCAATATGGAACATTTGTTACAATTATTTACACTAGGTAGGTACCTATTTTTCAATGCCTACTAAGCCTAGTTTGCATCTAGCTTTAGTGAGGCCAACTCGAGATTTGATTCAAATTAATATTTTCTATTTGGTAAGTAGCCAGGCATCCAAAAAAAAATGTGTCAGGCCGAAACCATGCCTTAGCTATGGTCGAATTAGTTCAGGCTGTCTGAGTCGGGCATATACTCCTGCCTTATTAGGTTTACTCCATCATTAGTAATGCTACAAACTTTACTTCGGAATAACATTTGGGCTACTAACTTTAATAGTTTCAGACGAGAATGAAGAAGGGTCAGAAACCAATCTCGTAACATGAACCACAAACAAACTATAGTTAACCCCACTTTTTCCACTTAACATGTGTATACAGTACAGTTTTAGATTAGCGAAGACAAATAAAAGGTCCTTCTAAGGCAATTGTGAGTGGTTTTATAATAAAGCGCCCAAACATATTACAACGCTCACGGAAGGAAAATTCAAGTTGCACATGAAGAACATTTTGATAAAGATATCTTACTACACAGTTGAACGGCAAAAATGCTTGGACTGGTTCGCCTCTGCCAAGCTAGCGCCTGTTACCTACGTAATGTAAACAAATATTAAAAGGCAGACATAGTCGCGTCCAACACGCATGTGACTGCAAGTTCAGTAATACTAAACGCTCGAGTAATACGTTTTTGTGCTCAGTTCGCTACCAAGCAACAGCCGGGTTGTACGCTTCCATGGTATTACTTCGTAGTGTAGCTTTCAAACCTAATTATGCCGATTTGCGTTTTTCGGAATAGCAAAAACAGCTCACAAAAACAAAAGAGTTACGATGGAATATCTTTTCACAGGTGAGTTTGTTGTTTTCCTAATTCTTTAAATTATTTTTGTTGAACGACTTGGAACGCTAAACCTAAACAAACTCGGCCAAAATTAGTCAGTGTGACAAGTATGCAACAAATTATTTTATCGTAACTTTGGGGTAATTTTACCTATCATGGAAGGTTTTGCAAATTGTTTGCAATATACTAAAGTGATTAAGTGCTTCGTTAAATTAGGTAGTCACTGTATGTCTGTCAGTAAGAAAGATTGGTCGTTGTTTGATGACAATGATTGTTTTTTTTTTTATATAGACTTATATTTCGATTAAATATAATATTACAGGAAAATATACCTAATACCGTATTAGGCTCGTCTTTAGAATCGGTATACCACGCAAGGCATCTTAATTTTTTAATCAGCTAGTTATCGTGAGGCATCTAATCACAAGAAATTTCATAATGCAGAGATTTTGAAAGAAAATGTAACAACAAAATCGGAAAAAGAAGATAAGCATTTTGATGAGTTGAATGAGAGAAAAAGCGCATGAGTGCCACGGAGCTGACCACAAGGTTAACATTATTAAAGTGATTGTGGAGAAATTTTTAAAAATAGGATTTCACTATATATTAAAATTAGAAACTACCGTCAGAAGTGTAAAAGTAGACGCCAAAAGACAGTTATTCAAAAAGTTAGTACAGAATAAAGGTGTTTAAAATAATACTATTCGTTATTATTCGATACACATATACATATATTATGCTTTGTTAAACATAGTTTACTATGTATAACATGCATATTGAGATATACAAATACAAACATATTGAGATGTTGTTTTTTGTTTTGAAAAAAAAAAGTTTTAATAAATATTTTTGTTTTTTAATGTGTTTTTGACGGAATAGGCACTAGGACCACCTGATGTTAAAAGTATCTTGTGCCTGTAATGTATTATTTCATATTTTTATTACTTTGCTCGAGGTAAATAGTGAAAACTCTGTTCAAAGAGAGCACGGCGCGGTCCAGTGTTGCTGCGGTGGGCGCCATAGACGGAATAGGCACCAGAAAAAAATTTTTTTTTTTTTTAATCGAATGTAAAAATCATCTCAAAATATTTGTTAGGACTAGCAAAAGTCAACCCTAAAAAGTTGTTAGCAGCATATTAAAGCACGGAAAGCATATTATAGCACTGATTGCAGTATAATTCAATGATCTTAATAGATAAAAAAAAGTATTGCAAAAAAAATTATGAATGAAAATGAATATGCTGAATGAATGCTTTGAGTAATGTTTGTTTTTTAAATTAACCTTTTACATAAATATAAGTGGCATTGAATGATAGAATTCGTTTTAACGAATTATTTGTCTATATATTATCTAATTGTATTATTTACTAATAATAATAATTTAAAAACACCAAACACAGTCACAAGATGTTAAAATGTTTAGAAAAAAATGTGGTATTTCATATCTTACTGACAGACTGGGGGGAGCGGTCGGCGGAACAAATAAACTGTTACGCAAAATATTGTTTTGATAATTTAGATAGCATCTGTGATATTTTTAATTGCAATTGTTTTGAATTAAATATAACATGTATACACCGTAATGAATATTGTAAAGATATAGATAGATATTATACGCATATTGTCGACATCCTGCAAAAAGCTTCGATCTTAAGTTCCCGTTCAGGTGTACAGAAAAGGTACAAAAAGATAACGGGATGGAATTATCATGTCAGGGACAGCCATCAGATTGCTAGACTTCATTTTCGAAATTGGGTTAGTGCTGGTAAGCCATCACAAGGCATCCTGTTTGAAAATATGCGTAGTTGTCGTGCAAAATTTAAGAATAAATTAAAATGGTGCCAAAACAATGAGGATAAAATAAAAATGAATATTTTAGCGTTACACAGAAAAGAAAATAATTTCGTAAAATTTTGGAAGTCTATAAATAAGTACAATTATAAACAAAGATTACCTGTATCGGTAGATGGCCTTCAGGAACCGTTAAGTATTGCAGAACTATTTGCTAACAAATTCAAAGTTGACCCGCTGCCCGCAGAGTACATGCCATGCGCTGGTGCGGTCATGTCCGTGCAGCTGCCAGCATTTACCACAAAAGACATATCAACAGCTGCTAAGAATATGAAACGAGGGAAGTCGCCCGGTCATGACGGCCTCAGTGTGGAGCATCTGGTCTGTGGCAGTGAGAAGTTATACAATCATCTATGTAGTTTTTTTAATCTATGTATGAAGCATGGTTATTTACCTGAACCTCTAATGAAAACTGTGGTGATACCAGTAATAAAAAATAAAACCGGTAATCTTAGCTCATCTTCCAACTACCGACCGATCTCTTTAGGCACAATTATGGGTAAGTTGCTGGAACGTCTCATTCAACCGGATCTGATGAAGAGCATAAAAGTAGATGACGCGCAGTTTGGTTTCCGGCCGGGACTCTCCACGGACTCAGCGATCATCAGCCTAAAGAACACTGTTAGGTACTACACTGACCGAAACACAGCTGTCTATGCCTGCTTCCTGGACCTAAGTAAAGCGTTTGACCTAGTGAATTATAAAATTCTCTGGGACAAATTGAAGAAGTCACAGGTTCCAGATCAGATCGCATCTCTGTTGGAGTTCTGGTACGGGGGCCAAATCAATAACGTTAGATGGGGTGACATGCATTCTAGGGATTATAGGCTAAAATGTGGTGTACGCCAAGGAGGGTTGACCTCCCCGGGCCTGTTCAACCTGTATATCAACGGTTTGATTGAGGAACTCCGAGGAACACGGGTCGGCTGTCATTTGGGAAGCTTATGCATAAACAGCATAAGCTATGCCGATGATATGGTTCTTCTGGCTCCCTCAATCAAAGGCTTAAGAAAACTGCTATCTGTCTGTGAGCATTATGCCAATGCTCATGGACTGAAATACAACGTTCTTAAAACGGAGGTTATGATGTTCAGGTCAAGGACAGGTCCGGGGAAGAAACCTGTAGTTTTTCTGAACGGACAGGAAATAAGATATGTTACACAGGTCAAATACCTAGGTCATATTTTAACAGAGCGGTTGCAGGATGACTGCGATATAGAACGGGAAAGAAGGGCCCTCTCTGTTCGATGCAACATGCTTGCCCGCAGGTTTGTGAAGTGCACCGAAGATGTTAAAATAACTTTGTTCCGAGGCTACTGTCTATCGATGTACACCTGCCAACTTTGGTGCAACTTCACAAGAAAGACTCTCAGCTCCATGAGAGTTCAGTATAACGATGCTTACCGAACTCTCATGAAGCTGCCCAGGTATTGTAGTGCATCGAGCATGTTTGCGGAAGCGGGGGTCCCTGACTTTTTCGCTATCATCCGGTCAAGAATCGCCTCTTTTTGGCATCGTTTGAGAAGTTCCAATAATAGCATACTGAGGGCTGTCACTGACAATATTAGCAGTCCCATATTTCGCCACTGGATTTCTGTTCACCTGGACGGTAATAAAAAATGACGTGTAATATAAATATTACCAAACATTGGATGTAAGCTGACTGAAGTAGGCACCCTATACATACCTACTTCATGCATTTCTTATTTTAATCATATGTTTATATACTATTTTTATGTTAATTGTAGTATTTGTGTAATTTGTATACATTATGGGAATTCTATCCCGAAATAAAACATTATTATTATTATTATTATTATTATATCCTAATACATGCAACATTAAACGCCCACAGACGCACGTAACGTATCGCTACAGTGTAAAAAGTACGTGACTATGTGTGTCACGCCCACATGTTTAACCAGTCTGTTAAACAATCTGTTACAACTGGTTAAACATGTGAGCGTGACACACATAGTAACAATTAAAATAGTAATAAAAAAACGGACTTCAGTGGGTTTGTTGTAAAACGACCTAGTCGTGTTCCGGCGCGATGTCCAGTGACGCCGTATGAAAGTCGGGTCAGAACAGTAGCATCACAAGTAACCTGAATAAGAGGCACATCGTTCAGCCGCATTGGGCGACTAGTCTTGGCGGGATCCGAGGCACGGTGCACCGCTGGCTGACCGCAGGTAGTAGGGGACCCAATTGTGACTTAGCTACTCATAAAAGGCTGTCCCGCCAACTGCGAAAAATCCCAGGGATGCGTCATCACGCCGGTCGGCAACCGGGTGAGAGGACGTGATGGACATCTCTGTGGGGGCTCGGGCGTCCCCGCAGTCTTCAAACTAGTTTCCCGTCGATGTGTGCAGTTTCGATGAGTTTCGCGGGTTAGGTACTGGGCGTAATGCCTCGTTCTACTGCCGGCTTTCAACCTCTTTTACTCCCAAACTCCCCAACATGAAGAGAAACAAAAATGAGAGAAAGTTTATACAGCGGTTGCACTCCCTCTCACTGAAAGTGCACTTCTGCAACATAAGAGGTTTGCACTCTAATCTCGTTCCTGTCCATTATCACCTGGAGACAGAAAAACCTCACCTCTTGTTTCTCACGGAGACGCAGATTGGTTGTCCATCCGACATGTCATACCTTACATACCCAGGGTACACCCTGGAGCACAACTTCAAATCGCACGCGGGTACGTGTATATGTCCGGGATGACATCTGCATTCGGCGTCTCTGAAAATTTGAAGACCCCATGTTCTCTATACTTTGGGTGCTGGTGGACACAGGTATTGAGAAAATTCTCTATGCTTGTGTTTACCGCTCACACAATGGAAATCAGGAGACGACCAGGCTCACCGAATACCTCAGTGAGGTGGCGGATGTGGCTCAACAGAAGTACCCTACTGCCCAATTGGTGTTTCTGGGGGATTTTAATGGCCATCACCAGGATTGGCTATACCCATACCAGGACACCGACCATGCCGGTAGAGAGACGTGAAAGCTTGCTTTAGCGTTAAATCTCACCCACCTGGTCCAAGGAGCCACGAGGGTACCCGATGTTGAGTCTCACACAGCCTATTGCCTGGATCTTCTGCTGACAACTGATCCAGACCGTTACTCGGTGTCGGTTAGCCCACCGTTAGGTAAGTCCGCTCACTGCCTGATGAAATCTGTATCCGTCTACTCCCCACCCAATCCCAGCCCTCGAGGCAGCCGGCGGATGTAGCGATACAAATCAGCAGATTGGGATGAGATGCGGTCTTTCCTTGCATCTTATCCTTGGCAGTCTGTGTGCTTCTCTTCTGGTGATCCTGTTTTAAAGTCCACATCATTATTTTTTATAATCAAAGTGCTGTCATCTGCTAAATGTATCATTAGGTGTCTCGTGCATTGCGGTAGGTCATTTCTGTAACACAGGAAAAATAAAGGTTCCAGGACACTGCCCTGAGGAACTCCAAATAATGAAAAACGTTTCGCGGCTCTGACAGTTAAACTTTTTCCACTTTATTTTTTGTATTTATTCTTCTTATCTCCGTTTTTTGTTACTCCATACGGTTGTTTAACTCCATACGGGAACGGGAACGGGAACGAGAACGGGAACGAGAACGGGAACTGGAAAAGGAACGGGAACGGAACTGGGAACTGGAACCGGGAATCGGAGCCGGAACCGGAACTGAAACCGGAACCGAAATCGGAGCAGTAACCGGAACCAGAACCGGAACCGGAACCGGATCTGTAACCGGACCTGGATTCGGAATCGGAATCGGGATCGGGATCGGGATCGGGATCGGGATCGGGATCGGGATCGGGATCGGGATCGGGATCGGGATCGGGATCGGGGTCGGGGTCGGGATCGGAATGGGAGCGGGAATATTATTATAAATATTCCCGCTCGAATATTGGCTACCCAGCTATGAAAGCTAATCTCCACAAAGTCATTAGATATAATTATACACATGTATATAGAAAAAATATTGTAAGTGAACCCGCCGGCAATGTAAAGTTATTGTTGATTGGCTTTATTACCTCAAATTTATCGCGCTTCAATTAAACAAATAAACCATAACAACTTGTTATCAAATTAACTGAACTATATTTTAGTCGAGTTTTGAGTTGCGGCTAAGATGTTGAAAGTCTCACTTTTTTTTATATTTCTTAATTTATATATAAAACATGTGAATAGTAAACTTATGTCATTGGTAAGTGATTGATTTTGTAGATAAATTCAATGTATTAAAATTTTATTTGTTTTTGTGTTTTATATCATATATACTGCAATATCTATAGAGAAAAGTAATACTTACAATAACTGATACCTACCCACTACCTGTACCCAGCTTAGTAGATGGCAATATGCTCTCGCCTTGCTAAATAAGTCCAAAACATTTTAAAAACGTTAATATAAATATTGAGGTACCTACCTAAGTAAGTGCCGTCATAGCGCATTCCATATATACATAACTTCATTTTATTCTAATTAATAAATACTAATTCAACTTCAAAGTACAAACTCGGCAAAGTTTTGCTTTGGTAAAATGAGCCTAATATTTATGTTTCTGGTTTTCCAGTTTTTCAATTTTCAATATTATAATTTTACATCAAAATGTGAAAATAAGTATTCCTATAAAAATGATTTTACGAATAATTGTGAGAATATTAACATAGGTAATTTAACTGTTATTCATAAGTATAACAGTAAATAATTTTAATGTTAAGTCTTCTATATATTTTGCAGCACCCAGTTTTGGTCGCCCGTTCATCTTTAGATTGGATGCCAAGTCGAGTCAACTCCTTGTATTCTGACGTAGGAGCATGGAGCGGGAAATTTGTGAGATTGCTTTATTTATATTTAAAATGTTTAATATACCTAATAGAAGACCTACAAGTCATTGCACCAGTTGGCAGTGTGCACAGCATGCTGGCAGCATTGCCCCGTTGAACTGCTATGCTCATTCGTTGAGCCATTTAGGTGCCAACACTTTGATGCCGAGTGCATTAGCTAAGCAGCCCACGTCTCCACAACAAACGGCTGTATGTAACGTAACCACTACCGAGGATAGCATACTTGCGCCGCTTGAGTTGCTCTGCCGAAATAGCCGCGGTGCTATTCTCCACGTTTACTTCGAATCCTGAGTGAATCGGGTACACGCCGACCGAAAAACAAAAAAAATATGACCTCGAGTGGCACACTTTTATTTTATTGTTACTCCTAAGAAAAACAACTCGACAAGAGTACCTATGGACAATATTGATAATGTATAATGATAATTACGTATCATATTATTCATTTGAAAATTTTACATAACAATCCTAAACTGTGAGTTTTGCGCTCCCTCATATTATGCTTCTGCGGCTTTCTGAAGAACTGCAATCATAGGTTGCCATCCCCAAGACTCCAGCTAAGCGTAGGGATTATGGCAAACCCAATAATTGATGGGTAACTGTTCAAATCTGAGCTATATGGCTGCTGATGCAGAAGCGAGTCTTTAAGAAGCTCGACGAGGCTCAATCTGGAGAGAAAAACTCAAAGTTCCATATGATGCTCATATGAATTTTTCTCCAGCTTTCCGCTAAATCCAATTAATTTTTAAAACAGGTTTGCTGAAAAATAATATGGGAAATATTTAAAAGCAAGAGTTGTTTTTCAGAGACCGGTGATGGATGAAATAGAATCCGATGAAGCTCTCAGGTTTTATCAATTCTTGAACTACTTAGATGGAGGTAGTTTTGGAACAGGTACACTTCGCTTAAATATATATAAAATTCTCTTTGTAGTCCTTAAGTAGAGCGTTGATAATTTCATAAACTATTTTGCTTTATAGGTCCCATTGATGAGTTTGTAGATGCTATGTATAGGCTTTCTAATTACATGAAGCAACAAAACAGCAGAGAGACTCAAGCCAGGGGCATGCGTGAACTAGAAGCTATCAACGGTGGAAAAGGCAAGAGAAACTTTTTTATTGAAGCATTAAGGTTGCTGTGTGCTACGTAATAATATCGAGAAATTCTTAGGTCCCATAATCGTAGAGTATGTTCAGAATGAAAATCGTATATAATTAAAATAATAGGCATGGACGATATCGTCGACTGCGGATGCTAAGAGGTCAATTATAATTTACATAGCTATATAAATTATTACACATCTATTATTTATCATTAAGTATCAGTTTCAGTGTAAAAGTCCACTGTCTTTCGGGGCAGTCTAACTGGGGATAAGCTTATACCTTACTATAGTTTAATAGTCTAGTAACTGTAAACTGACCAACTAGACTGTCAGTGGAGGTAATCCAATTGATGCAGGAGATGATTGAAAATAATTTTATTGCTACGATCCAAACCGTACCATGTATTGATGTTTCCCTGAAAAATAATTAAATTTATTTATATCTTCTTTATATATATATAAAAATTACGTGTCACGTTGTTTGTCCGCAATAGACTCCTAAACTACAGAGTAAATTTTAAATTTGATTTGCACACCGTGTGCAATTTAATCAAAATTGAAAGATAGGATACCTCACATCTCAATTTACAGTCGTAATTACGCGTGCTAGTATATTAATATATTACAATTATGAATAAAGATCATCGATAAAATATTTTTATCGTAGAGAAAGTCTAATTTTTGAATTAGAATTAAAATTCAATCAAAGTTGACCCAAAGACAAATTATTCATCTTCATCGTCGGTAGAAGAATTATTCGCCTGTGGATCAACGTTCAACACAAAATATCTAGATTTCGGCTTTGTGACTCATTCCGTTTAAGAACTAGGTACTAAGTAATCGTAAATCGATGTCATACGAGTGAACATACACACAGAGAGTGGAGTCACAATAATAATGAGAACAATAGAAATTCATTCATAATTGGACGATATTGGCTCCGTGTGATACGTAAAGGCTAATAGGACTCCGTTTTGCTCTTTGGGTAAGGAACACTAAAATAATCTAAAGTAAACCGTTGTTTTGGTCTGGGTAGGGATATACATTCTTTGGGAGTAGAATATATGTAGTAGGTGTATATTATGCTATTCAGTTTTAGTTAAACTTATCCCACAATCACTTTACAAGTCGTACCTACCTATTTAATTTAAATTATAATCTTATATGTTTTTCAGGAAATAGTATCAAAACCGTTTTAGAAATAAGTACGCTGATAATGAGAAAAAAACGCAAATTCTTTTGCACCGGAGAGGTGAAGGAACCAATTGTAAACAACAAAATAATATGCAAGGTCAGTCACTTTATCAGTATTACTCTGTTATAATAACTTAGTTGGTAGTACAGAATTACAGATAGCCAGACTGGTGATGCGTAAATATGTATTTTTAAGTTTACGGAACTTGTAAGAACTGGAGTGAGTGCGCTAATTTAGGGTATACTTGGGGTATACCTACATTTTGTCACAATCGGGTCGTTATTCTTTGAAATATCATTGAACAAGGAACTTGCTGAACAATACCCATATATTGATAAGGAAATTAGTTTTTCTACCATACTTACTCAGCTCAGACCAAATAAAAAGTCTTTATTCGGTCTGAGCTACTCAGAAAGTGTCTCATTGTTCGTTCAAAATCTTGTTATAAAGTTTGTCATTTCATTCCTTCCCTCCGTAGTGCAGCAGTGAAGGAATGTTGTATGAAAATCCATACCTGCCCTGGCAGCGCTGTTTTGTTTATTTAGCTGCCAACAAAAAAAATAGAATCGTCAAATCTCTAAAAGTTTTAATACCAAAGATTTTTTCGTACTCAATTTTTATTGAAAGGAGGTTGGCATCATTTCTCTGCACTACGATAAAAAAGCGCGGCAATTTATTTATTTTGTTAAATTTAGTTTTTTACTAAATTGATAATATTACAGTACCTACACTTTTAATTATTCTAAATTATTTTCCATTATGTCATCTGATGGTGAAAGTGACGATTTTATAGTGACGGCGCCACCAGAAATACAGCTCAAGTCATAAAGAACTTACTTCTTAAGTCGTCTAGGGACAAATACGAGAAAACTTATAACTAGGTACCTAATGATTTTATTTTCCTCGTAGGTGTAGCATAAAGCACTATGTATCACTCGAAGGTAAGTTAACTCGAGAAAAAAGGGCTTAAAGAAAACTCGAGAACAGAAATAGATCGTTTTCTCCCCTCGATATACAATGTACTATTAAGTTTATTTTCTTTCCTGTCCATATTTCCGCGAACTTAAAAACGCATCCTCGTAGTTATTTGTGCATCTGTGTATTTGTATTTACATAATATTGGTACCCACCTCGATGGGTGGACCAATATCATGTAAGTAAATACAAGTACAATAATAGAGTGTAGTTCTTATAACGTTCCACCTTTTCAGGATCGAATTCTCTTGCCTATTGCTGGTACTTCCTGCAGAGACGCAATCATGTACTGGCATCCAGATTTAACTGAAGAACATTACTGTGTAGGAGCGCTGGAATCGAAAACTCCAGTTCATATTATGGACATGGAAGGTAAGTTACATCCTGCCGGGTACAACTTCATCGAAGCTCTTTGTTTATTTCACTTATGACGAGCCTTTGACACAATCTACCTCATGGTAAGTGAGAAGGTTGTACACAGGTATAATCTAGAATTCCAGTTCCCAGCTCTCAAGGGCAGCTGCCAGACTAGAACACTCCGTTACTCTTCAAGTAAAATAAAATAATACGCGTTTCTTTGTTTTTATGAAAATAATCAAACAGGTAGCAAACTTTGAACTTATATTTGCAAAGTTGATATGAGAAATATTATTTTCTCCTCTAGCAAGAAATTATGGCAAATTTTGAAGTTTACCCCTACTTAGGTAGGGGTAAACTTCAACTTCTCGAGTTTTCATACTTAGGTAGGGGTAAACTACATAGGTAGGGGTAAACTTCAAAATTTGCAAAGGTAGTCAACATAGCTACGTTGCTCGTAAAAGCAATGTTCGATATGGACATTACATATATGGGTAACACCTAGTGACTTATAGGTTCCATGTAGAGATGCCGGCTAGAACTCACCCTGGAGTAAAAAAATCCGTTGCCATTCACCATGCACCTCACGATGCTTTCCTGCAGCTTTCTCGAGTTTTCATTCAGGTTACCACCTAAGACCACGTCATCGCTTACCATGATGATTACCATCATTGTGGTCCAAGGCAAGCCTATCAGTAAAGGGGTTTACATTATCCCCCACACGCGTCTTTGAGATGGCAGTTCCTCCGTAGTCACTGGTGGACTGGAACGCCACCTTCTGGTATTTTACCCCTTCGTCCCCAGTGGGTTATAAAATGTTTGTTATGATTTTAATGAATAACTATAATATTTCTTATTTACAGGTGAAATGTTTTGTAAGGGCGATGATTATTCTAAGAGGGAATATCTTCTGGCATGTGATTTCTATGAAGACCAGGAGGCGCCTGTTGCGGATTTACTTCAATATTATCCAGATCCAGACCCGGAGATCAGCCCAAAAATGTTCTGATAATATTAAAGCAATTTATCATTATTATTTTTTTCAATAAATTAGTAAAAATACACTGCTTAAGCTATTTACAGAATAATTCTCCAGTTTTAAGAAATTCAATCAATGGAATAAATCTGGTGGCTACTGTTCAAAGAATTTGTATGGGAGTTCATACTTTACTATATATCTAAGATCGTATTTAAGTAAATCATGGACATACCTATACTTCATATACCCATGAAGTAAATGCGGTAAAGAAAAAAAAATATCTGAGAGATGATTAGAAAAGCATGCATTATGTATGTGAAGAGAACTAAATACACATTCGACTATAATATATTGCACAAAATAACAAATTTTCTAATAATTATGTACTTTTTTCTTTCGTGTAACCCAAGATAAAGCTGACATCCTTAGGATAAGGAAATATAGATCGATGTTTAATAACCTTCAGCAATGAGCCTCCGTAGAGACATCGGTTCGCTCTGTATATTCTACAGGCTCTATAACGAAGAATACTCTCAAGAGCTTTTTGATCTAATACCGGCATCGCGATTCTGTCATCATACCTCACGTGACACGTCACCTGTTAAAAGCTCATCCACACATAATCGAGTCCTGGAAGTCTCACACAGCTCGATTTATGCGTTCCTCCTTATCGCATACTTGCAAAATTTGGAGTGACCTTCTACATTTCGCTTTTCCGCAGTGCTGCAGTATGGATTCCTTCAAAAAGGGTGTAAAAACAGTTTTACAGGGTCAGTAATAAATTGGTAATGTCCCTGGTGTTGCAAATGTCCATAGGCGACGGTAACCGCTTACTTTCAGGTAGGCCATGTGCTTGTTTTTCAAAAAAAACATTTGAAAGTAGAAACCTCCATGTATCAAACACCAATCATAATAATAAAGAAAAAAAACCGTCTTTTATTCATGTGCGTATACTTTATGGTATAACCTTTAGGTACGAAACTTCTTGGTGTAATTCCAAATAAGTTTTATGTTACTAAACCTCTACGAACAAAACTATTAAATGTCAAATGACATTATTATTGGAAAGCTGAAGTTACAGGTTTATTGATTTTTGCAAAAACTGTAAATCTATTTACAGTTTCATCGAATTTATCATGATATCAAGGGTAAGTTGGCATACAGACCTGTAATCTGTAGGACAATATGTTAACACGTATTTGTAGGTACGGGTACTCTACGTCTAATGTGGGCGTAAATGATAATGGTACCTTTAGATCCTTTCATACGATAAATCGTAGTAGGCAGTAGGTACATAGTATTTTCAAATACTTATGTATTCTCAAAAAATATGGATTGGTGCGCCTTCGTAAGTAGAAAGGTCTGTTGTAATGTAAGGTCCTACTCGTTTTTAAATACTTCTAAACCTTTATTTTTGCTTTATTAACTAATCCTAATTATTTATTTATTAATTAACCGCGCATTCTTTATTTAAACCGTACATTGGCCACACTCTGACACTGGCAGAAAAACGCCAAGCTGCGTTTAAAAGCCAACTAAAGAAGAAGAAGAAGAGTAAGAAGGAAACGACATATTATCTATCAAGGTGTGGTTTTGAATTAATGTTGTTCATAGGTAGGTATCTGTAGGTATATAGGTAAGCAATGATGGTCGAGCGGTTACAGCTATGGACTCCCTTGTCGCAGGTCCCTGCTTCAATCCTCACCGCCAGCTTGAGCTTCACCACATGGTGGAAGGGCTTTTTGCGAATACCCGCCTGGCTCAAGTAGAAAATTTGTCGCCAAGCACCTAGCGTGTTCCGGCAGCAGTCCTTGAGGGCCAGAAAAGTTACAGGCAAAATGAGACTTAACAACTGCATGTCTGAGTGTGACGGGCGCAGTGCAGTTCGTCACAGACGAAATGCATCTGTTATAGGCAGAAGTTAATCCGCTTAACATCAGGTGGGCCTCGTGCTTGTTCCGTCACTATAACATAATAAGATAAAAGGTACCTGAGTGATCGACTACCGTTTCGCACTAATGTAAAAGTACTTTTCCCTCTTGAGACCTCGATACGGTACGTGCGTAAGTTCAGTGCAGGCAGAGTCCAGGAATGCGCTAGATGTAAAGGAAAACAATACACTGCCGGCCTAGTGAGGAGATGCATACATACCGGCAGTGGGAGTAAGTACTCCCGCTCCTTACCTCAGGCCCAGGCTGCAATCATTCGTAAGCGCGCAATTTCAGTGCTGGTAGAGTCCCGACATGCGCAAGATATACGCCAAGCAAAACGATACCTGTACACTGTATGGCGAGTGAGGTCAGGCGTACCATCAGTGGGAGAGAGTGCTCCCGCTCGTTGCGAAAAGCCCAAACGCGCGCGTACTGTAGCTATAGCCTACATTTTTAGAAGGAGTAAATACCGGGTGGCGCAAAAGTAGATAGGCACTGTCACTATAGAAATACGATACAAATAGGGTTATTACTTTTGCGCCACCCTTTACAAATGCATGTGTAATTTCACGCAAGCGAAAGATACTATCTTCGCCAATTGTTCACTATTTTTTTTAAGGCAAATATTTTTAATTTTAGTTTAGTTTAAGGTGTTCAATAAAGAGTTTATCTATCTATCTATCTATCCTTCAAGTACCTACTTACCTACTATGATTCTGTCAAGATTACGTATCATCTATCATCACTGTACTTAGTACTAACCTGAAAAGCGGCAATAGAAAAATTATTAATTACTAGATAGTGGCTTCAAACCCACTCCAGGACATGGCGTCGCAGGATCGAATATTTTAATGCATATAAAATAATTCTCGAGCGGTCATAGGTAGCTGATATATACGTGAAAATGGTTTATTAGCTTTAGTTCAGATTCGCCTGTAGCCATGTGGTTCGCTAGCCATGTGGTTCGCCGGCCATATGGGTGGTGTTCGATCGCCCACCGATTTATTCCTCATGGTCCTACTGATGGGACCACGAAGAAGTCACATTCTTAGCGATCCCTCCAATGTGATGAGGAAATGAATGAAATGAGTAAAAATCAGGAATGAGTAAAAGGCATAAGCCATTAATGGGGTAACGAGAAAAAAAGCCTTGGCAATCTTTTTATCGCAGTAGTTGCATTTCAACTAATTCATTTTCAGAAAATATTTGAAACATTCAAGACTAAACACTGGTCGCAACGGATACCCCTGGTTGGTTAGTATTATATTTTTCTGGTAATATGTTGATTTACTGGTGGTGATAAGTAGTGTAAGTTCAAATGGGTAGTTTTTCATCGTAGCTTAGGATTCTGCCAACCACTTTTTAAGCAACTGCAAGCGAACGTTCCCTTATTTCCGTTTTGAAAAGAATAAAAGACTGTGCGACCGTCCATAATCTAGTTCGGTGTACAAATTAAGACTGAGGTTCGTTGACCACCTGCTTACTCCATTATCAGAATATATACATTTTTGTTGTTAAACTATACCATAAAATTACCCAGTGATGATGGTAATTGTTAACTTTTTGTCAAAATAAGATTTTGAACATTTTGTTCCCCATATCTATATTATGTATTATCGATTACTAGATGACCCGGCAAACGATAAATTACCATAATATAGGCAAAAATACAAAAAAAGATCAATATAAGAGCTGTAGTTATTTCTAACTTAAGCTTTCGTGATGATTTTGAAGCAGTGATGGCTCAGTAGCATTGACTATGGACTGCTGCGCACCAGGTCCATGGTTTGAATCCCGCCGAGGGCTTGAGCTTCACCGCATGGTGGAAGGGCATTTTGCGAATGCCCGCCTGGCTACCACCCTCAAATCGTCACCCGAAAATCTGTCGTCAAGCACTTAACGGTATGTTCCGGCAGCAGTCCATGAGAGCCAGTGAAATTACAAGCACATGACACTTAAGAACTATGTCTCAAGGTGACAGGTGCATTGCGATTCGTGACTTGTGACGAAATGCAACTGTTATAGGCAGAGGTTCGTCCGCTTCACATCAGCTTGTTCCGTCACAATAACATAAAAAAAATACTATTGATTTGTTCTTGTTTGAAATCCACAGTGGCTCACCGCAATGCTTCTTACACCATACAGCACCACTGCCACGATTGCTTGGTGGTTGGTGCTGGCGGAGCTGGTCTGCGAGCGGCCGTAGGACTTGCGCAGCAGAACTTCTCTGTTGCACTCGTCACTAAGCTGTTCCCTACAAGGTCTCACACCATAGCTGCTCAGGGTGGCATGAACGCTGCCATCGGTATGTGTATATTAAGATTTTTGTGTTCCGTACTCAAAGGGGAAAACGGAACCTTGAGACTTCGCTTTCTGTCTGTCTGTATGCCAGGGGTCTCTAGCTCATAAAGCCGCGTTGACCTGATCAGAGTAAATCAACTGACTTTGATGTTACTGGTATAGTGTCATCCTGGAATCCGAGAATATCGTAATCTACATTCTGATTGACATGTCACCATAAGTTACGACTTATGAACCTGAGTGTAGAACGTTGACTAAAGAACATTGGACTAGGAACCTTGAGACTTCACTTTCTGTCTGTCTGTATGCCAGGGGTCTCTGGCTCATAAAGCCGCGTTGACCTGATCAGAGTAAATCAACTGACTTTGATGTTACTGGTATAGTGTAATCCTGGAATCCGAGAATATTCTAATCTCCATCATCGATCGCATCATCACTTAACATCAGGTGAGATAGTGGTCAAGTGCTACCCAGTTTGGAGTAAAAAAAAAAAAAAAAAATACATTCTGGTTGACATGTCACCCATAAGTTACGACTTATGAACCTGAGTGTAGAACGTTGACTAAAGAACATTGGACTAGGAACCTTGAGACTTCGCTTTCTGTCTGTCTGTATGCCACGGGTATCTAGCTCATAAAGCCGCGTTGACCTGATCAGAGTAAATCAACTGACTTTGATGTTACTGGTATAGTGTCATCCTGGAATCCGAGAATATCGTAATCTACATTCTGGTTGACATGTCACCATAAGTTATGACTTATGAACCTGAGTGTAGGACGTTGACTAAAGAACATTGGACTAGATGAAAATTACAACTCCTGAAAAACTATTTAATTTAATTTATTGTAGATAAACCTTTTTACCCCAAAAAATGTTGCTTCGTTAATAGTTTTAGAACGACCATTGTTAAGCATATGTCACAAAAATTGAACGGAACCTTGAGACTTCGCTTTCTGTCTGTCTGTATGCCAGGGGTCTCTAGCTCATAAAGCCGCGTTGACCTGATCAAAGTAAATCAACTGACTTTGATGTTACTGGAATAGTGTCATCCTGGAATCCGAGAATATTCTAATCTACATTCTGGTTGACATGTCACCCATAAGTTACGACTTATGAACCTGAGTGTAGAACGTTGACTAAAGAACATTGGACTAGGAACCTTGAGATTTCGCTTTCTGTCTGTCTGTATGCCAGGGGTCTCTAGCTCATAAAGCCGCGTTGACCTGATCAGAGTAAATCAACTGACTTTGATGTTACTGGTATAGTGTCATCCTGGAATCCGAGAATATTCTAATCTACATTCTGGTTGACATGTCACTATAAGTTACGACTTCTGAACCTGAGTGTAGAACGTTGACTAAAGAACATTGGACTAGAATGAAAATTACAACTCCTGAAAAACTATTTAATTTAATTTATTGTAGATAAACCATTTTACCCCAAAAAATGTTGCTGAGTTAATACTTTTAGAACGACCATTGTTAAGCATATGTCACAAAAATTTAACTAGATTGAAATCTAAAGTATGTATACCTACTTCCGGTATAAATTCCGTGATTGTGGTATGAGCTACCGATGCCCGTAAGTAATTATTATTAGGTTTTCATCCACCTGCATTCTCTAGTCGTCCCGATTATATCGACGAAGAACGATTATCGATCGACGCAGACTGACACGGACTTTATCCCGGCACATGAGACTAAGGTGTCAGAGTGAAGGGCGCAGAAATTCATCTGTTATATACAGGCGGTTACTTAGTTCTTCGTCACAATCCCATAAAAATACTGGTATCGGTATATTATGTACTATATCTCCTATATATATATCCAACATTTACTGTAAGCTCTGATTTATAATGTGTCTAGTTTTAAAGCTGTTATCAAAAACAACACCATTGGTTTACCTTTATGAGCTGTTCCAATTTGAAACACTGAAAGAGCGAGCCCCGACTCCTACTTGGGCAGTTTTTTAGCCACTGCTGTATACATGCATATAAGCATTATCTTAACTATGATGTAAATGAGGACCCATGGTTTTTCCATAGTAGTATAGTTAGGTAATTCCATAACTTCAAAATGTTTCTTTCAGGAAGTATGCACGAAGATACCTGGAAATGGCACTTCTATGACACCGTCAAGGGTTCTGATTGGCTTGGAGATCAGGTCATTATTGCATACTAGACATCTATAAATAGATATATCGACATACTGTTTATACGACATAAATATATGTTTAATTAGACGTAAGTATTTTAAAGAAATTAGATTTTTTTCTTTGGTAGTAATTTCAAAAAGTGAACATGAATTCTTACACAAATATCGTCAGTGAAGATATCATCCTTTTTGCTGGACAGCGGGCAAAAAGGCTAATCACTATATTTTGATATTGCTAATAAACATGTTAATGTTTTTAAATTTTGAATAGTATTTCCTAAAGTTGATTAAACATAGTGCAAATTAAAAATACAAAGACTTCAATTGATTATTCGGTTGGGATTTTATTTGCGTGTATTGCTCCTCCTGTAAGTTTCGGAAGGGGTCGGCTATAAATGCGGAGATCAAAGGGTGGTTCGTCCAAAGTGCCCAGTATGCCTACTTTAATAATTATCAATAGCATAGTCATCAGATCAAACAACGACAGTAAGATTTACTACAAAAAAAATATATGGTGAGATTTGTTGCTAGAACTAATATTAATAGAGCATGTTCCCTCCGACCGGCAACGCATTCTCGAGACCTCATGTGTTGCGGATATTTGTGAGCGACGTTGATAACTTACCACCAGGGGAGCCACCTGCTCGTTTGCCCTCCTATCCCATGAAAAAAAAACAAGTTCAAGTATTTAGGTCCAATGTCAATTAAGACACTTATTAGTAAACCTTTGTGTTGTGTCCGCAGTTTCAATACAATATGTCTGATTTCCACAATTTTCCACACCAGGACAGTATTCAGCGGTTGACGCAAGACGCTCCCAATGTTGTGTATGAGTTGGAGAACATGGGCATGCCGTTTTCGAGGACCAAAGAGGGCAAGATATATCAGCGCGCTTTCGGAGGCGGCACCATAAAGCAAGGAAAGTCGTCAGCCAAGAGGACCTGCGC
The DNA here is from genome assembly GCA_963854805.1 of Plagodis dolabraria. Lineage (NCBI taxonomy): Eukaryota > Metazoa > Arthropoda > Insecta > Lepidoptera > Geometridae > Plagodis > Plagodis dolabraria. The sequence goes on from OY978440.1 coordinate 6,822,782, forward strand.
TGTTGCTGACAGGTAGCAAGCACTATGCACTTTAATTTTACCCAATCATTCTTTCTTTTCATTGCTTACGGTTATTTTATATCGATTTCAGGAATTTCCTTTGTTCCCTGTCTGAAATATTTTCCCGGAATGTAAATATATTTTTTTAGGGTTCTGTAGGAAAAACGGAACCCAGTTAACCTAACTACGCCATCCACCTTTCCTTACTCTGTGGTACGAGATCCCCTGACGGAAATGTTTGACTCATTGTAATATGACCAAAACTTTAAAAGTCGATAGATTCGGGTAATCAGAAAATAAAAACACAAATTCCAGTCATTTTCCGCGTAGCATCTAGCCTGCACGTATCTTCAAGAATGTCAAAAAATGCATCGGAAGAATATGCCTGGTTTTAGGATTTTACTTGTGTCATGTTTTCCAAGTAGAGCAGCGCGATCAAGGAGACCATTAAAAACAGGATAAAAAAAAAATATTCATGAACTTCTTTTTTACCGTCGAAATTGGGTCAGTCAATGTTAACACATAACTTTTCATATAAAAACCTGCGCACCATACATTTGGAGACCATATTGAATATGCTGAATAATTCTACTGATTAGTAATTTTTTATTGTGACGGGAAAAGCCCACCTGTTAAGTGGTGATCTCTGCCTATAACAGATGCATTTTGTCAAAAGCGACGAACTGTGTTGTGCCCATCACACTGAAACATAAGACTTATGTGCCTGTAATTTCACGCAGTCATACCCTTTGAACTGGTACACAGAAATGCGAACATCACCGCTTGTGTCTGTCAACATACCTATTTATACCACCCAAACAGACAGTAGGTACTTCCCCTAACTAACTCCTTCACAAAGTGTTCTACAGCTGGTCATAGTATTTCGTCTCAGAACAGTTTGACTTTATGTAATCTCAATATGGTATATTAGTCAATTTCATTGAAAAATTATTATGATATGTTTTAGAACTGGACACTCTCTGCTTCACACCCTCTACGGCTACAGCACAAAGTTCCCGAACATCGACTTGTTTACCGAGTTCTTCGTGATGGACCTTTTGGTGCAAGACGGCGATGTGGTGGGATGCCTGGCATTGGACATGGACGATAGCAGTCTGCACAGGTCCTAGTTTGTTATGGGGAGCAAACCATGTACCCAATTATACTGTACTGTATCAGCCGCATTGTGCACTGCTGAACACAGTCTCCAACATTTGAGGAAGGTTTGCCATAGTCCTGTTGGCAGGCGTTTTGGGGATCGCAGTGTGAATTTATTCCTCAGAAAGCGCTGCTGCCTATCTTCTGGTGTGTTACCTTTAGTCGCCTCTTACGACACAAATGGGTAGAGATGGGGAGTGACGCTCTAGACCTTATACTTACCTAAGTTCTGTACCTAATTACTAAATATATATCTAAACTCTGGACTTTTATTGTAGGTTTAGAATGACTATATTGACAAGTTTCTCTATGAGAGCTTCATAAATTCAACTTTTTATACTGCTCTTGACAGTATTTAATGCTAATTAGTGTTAATGGCCGTCTCTTGAGTGCGACAGTAAAATGAAAACTTTAAAATGATTGTGTCCAGATTCCAAGCGAAGAACACTATTATCTGCGCCGGTGGCTACCCCCGCATGTACTTCTCGTGTACTGCAGCCCACACCTGCACTGGAGACGGCTGTGCCATGGCACACCGGGCGGGCATCAAGCTCCAAGACATGGAGTTCATCCAGTTTCATCCAACTGGTAAACAATTGCACGTATTTTATACTTCTTCTTTTGTGCTTAAGTTTTTCATGGTATTCAGAGCTGCTTTTAAGTTCTATTCTCTATTTGAATTAAAAAGTGACAAGTTCTAAAGAATATATTAGAGGTTAAGGTTTGTTTATTTATTAGGTTAAGAAACGTTAACTGCGGTCATAACATCGATGATTTACAGCTTGGTATTACCCCTAGTAGCAGTAGTACACCCATAGTATTAGTAGTACCCCTAGTAGTAGTAGTACCCCTGGTAGTAGTAGAACCCATTAGTACTCATAGTATTAGTACTACCCCTAGTGGTATTAGAACCCCTAGTAGTAGTAGTAGTAACCCTAGTAGTAGTATTACCCCTAGTATTAGTAGTACCTCTAGTAGTAGTAGAACCCTTAGTTGTAGTAGTAATAGTACCCATAGTATTAGTAGTACCTCTAGTAGTAGTACCCCTAGTAGTAGTAATAGTACCCATGGTATTAGTAGTACCTCTAGCAGCAATAGTACCCCTAGTAGCTGTAGTACCTTTAGTAGTAGTAGTACCCATGGTAATAGTAGTACTCCTAGTAGCAGTAGTACCCCTAGTAGTAGTAGTAGTACCCTAGAAGTGGTAGTACCCCTAGTAGTTATATTAAGGGCCCGTTTCAGAATGTCCTAAAAAGTTTCGGGTTGCTATGCAACACATAAAATAACTGAATGATAATAATGACAGTTAACATGCAGCGCCTTTCAAGCTTTAACCGATGGATAGGCTAAATCGATGACTGAAACGCAAAGATAGTGTTTTATTTATTAAATAAGTTCTGCGTAGTAAAACCGGAACTTACTCGAACATTCTGGAACAGGCCCTTAATGTGTGTTATTTAAGACATCAAAAGTCGGCGTTTAGTTAAACAATTTATTATGTTATATTTTTTATTCATGAAACATCTATTAGCTATAAGATATAAATAATGAAACTTGACGAGTTGACCAGGGATTCAAAAAATATAATAATTGCATCATTTTCATTACCTGCCATTGGAATTAGACAATAAAAGTCCTGGCAAAGAAGTCTATCATTTCTTCTACTTTACTTTCAGGTGCTTACGGTTCTGGTTGCCTGATGACGGAAGGTTGTCGAGGGGAAGGAGGGTATCTGGTGAACAGTAAAGGCGAGCGTTTCATGGAGAAGTACGCACCAACAGCCAAGGACCTGGCTAGTCGAGATGTGGTGTCTAGATCCATGGCTACAGAAATTCGTGAGGGTAAAAGTAACTTTGCTCACGTTTTGATTGGTGGCACATCATCTTGCGAATATTTGCCGAGCGTTTGAACTGAAGTAGACCGTGTTATATTTCAAAATGGATTAACGGGTCTTTTTGCGTCAAGAGCGTTCATGGCACAAAGAAAAATATTATTGATCAGTTTGTAACTTGCAGCAAACGCATTCATGTAAGCATCATTTCTAAAAATAAATTGCAAAATCAGTAGTGGTATATAAACGTGATGGACTGTATCTAAACTTAAGATCCTGATTTGTATACCGATGTTTAAGCATAATTATTTGAATTGAATTGAATCAAGATATAATTTTGATTAGCCTCAATGTTTCGATCTCAAATCGAAACACCAGTTATACTCGTGATCAAGGTCGATGGTCCATTTTCAACTCGATCGAAACGCCGAGATTGGTCAAAATCATATTTGCACATAACCATGTCTGCGAACTCACCGGTTAATCCTTAATTGAATAAGAATTCGATTCAGCGGAGTTTCAGAGAATTTTCGCGTTAGTCATTTAGTTGCACTCAAAGCACGATGATGTAAAAATGAATAATAGCAAACCGACGAAGTTTTTGCATAATGTCATAAGAGAACCACAGACAAAACTAAATTCAGTACTAACAAAAAAGTTTCGATACCGTCAATACTTTCCAACTCCTCTCGTATGTTCTGTACTGTTTCAAGTCGTGCATTATCTAAAGCATTTTTAACTTGCAGGTCGTGGAGTGGGTCCGTTAAAGGACCACATATACCTCCAGCTTCATCACCTGAGTGCGGAGACTATCTCAAGCCGCCTGCCTGGTATCTCAGAAACCGCCAAGACCTTCACCGGAGTGGACGTATATACCCAGCCCATACCGGTTATACCGACTGTGCATTACACCATGGGCGGTATTCCTATCAATCATCAAGGAGAGGTTAATATAAATATATATAAGGAGGATATAAATATATTAACGATTCTGCGGGAGGTGGTGTGGAATCGATATCTAAATATTTTCCACTCATGTTTAATTTTCACATACACAAAATCAGTACTATTACCTAAACAAGGGCGCGTTGCTTTTGAGCATTTAGCGACTACAACCGCGGTTCACACTAGATGTTTTATTTGTATACCGCTATCATTATCGAAGCCAACGTGCAGCTTAGTCATGATTTTGTGTATGTGATAATATTACATGAGTGGAACACGTTCAGTTATCGATTCCACATCTAACCCCACAGTATGTTGATATAATAATATCCACCTTATATACCTACTCGTACTTTGCTAGTGTAATTGAATATTTGGCAATATTTTAAGGACAGTAAGGTGAGACACGAGAATGTGTGTTGATTCGATACGACAATCAATCAATTGACGCGAATCTGTTTCAAAGCTAATATGACTAAAAGAGGAGACTTGACGGGAATATGATTAAAATCGAAGAAACTATTTAATTTTATTCACTCTTATGGTTGTTTCCCACAATGTGTCATTTCATTATATGGATAGCTAGTTTGGCTAAATGTATCTGCGTTGAGATCATTTCATAAATATATTATATATGTATAGTATTCTACATCGTATTTTTTTTTGTTATGCCTGATAGGTTAGCCTTTGACCACTATCTCACCTGATGGTAAGTGATGATGTGGTCGAAGATGTTCTTCAGGCTAACCTAGATTTACTGGCTGTCAAGGACAGCTATCGGAACACACCGTTAGGTGCTTGGCGACAGATTTTCTACTTGTGGGTGGTAGTTAGCTAGGCGGGCATTCGCAAAATACCCTACCACCATACTATAACGACTGGCATCCTAAGACAACAACCAGTACCGACGGCTTAACGTGCCCTCCGAAGCACGGAAGCGCTCAGTAGTAATGTCACCAGCGGTCACCCATCCAAGTCATGACCGAGGCGGACGTTGCTTAACTTCGCTGATCGTTTCAGAATGGCTAACCAAACATCGCTACTAGCGTATTATAATGTATAGTAATATATTGCATATGTATAGTCTGTTCCTCACAGTGGACGCTGGCTTTGGGTTCCGTGACAGCTCAAGATATTCGTTTATGACATTTATTTAATTACCCTGCTGATGTCAAGCGACGCGCACGATGCGGTCGACGACACATGCCTATTCAAGCTCGACTTGAACACAATCATGTTGTCCTCCGGAGACACATACATTGAGACAGCTTTGCAGGCGATTGTTTATTGCTATCTAGCGATACATCATTCAGCATCCTATCCAAAATACAGTTGATAGTCAGTAGACCCATATTCACGCCATGATATATATTTAATAAAAACATGTTTCATCTAGGCCATAGTGTACCAGAACGGGAAAGACTGCATCGTGCCCGGGCTTCACGCGGCTGGCGAAGCAGTCAGCAACTGTCATGGAGCAAACAGGCTCGGCGCCAATTCCATCTTAGACGTGGTTATCTTCGGCAAGGCCATCGCGGAGAACATTGGCAAGATCAGCAAGCCAGGGGATAAACAACCTACTTTGAAAGCTGTGAGACACTTTAAATTTTGTTTCGGACTTGGAATATACAGGTGATTTTTTTTTAAAAACGGCGCTATCGTCTTTTCTCGTAATAGTAAGAAATAAAAAAGGCCATGTACGAGTTGGGCTCACACATCGAGGTTGCCGCAGCAACACAGAATGGACCACAACATTGTATTTTTTTAATTCCCTTATTGAATCTCACTGGGCGTCCGATGCGCGCTTGTTTGGTGTTTATTATTTATTTCCTTACGTTTATTGGACTACAATCATGCCAAGTTTGTCGATTTTATGTAGGTAGGTACTAATGTTTTTAAGTAAAAGAAAACGTTAATATAACAAATTTCTTCAACGGCACCCTCTTCCATTTCTTATTTTAAGTTATTATCACTTACGGAATGTGTACCGTGGTGATTTTTTTTTGAGCTCCCGATATTTCGTTCGAAGCAGTGACGTGCATCATGATCGCGGGCTCCGCTATCATGATGCACACCCCGTAAGTGATAATAAATAAAGTTGCCGCGAATACTCGCTATTATTCGGTATTCGGCATTACTCGAAATTTTTTTGATATTTTATCGAATACCGAATAGTAGCTATTATTCGGCATTCGGCGAATAGTCGTCTAAAATAAACTTTCATCAAACAAAAAAGAGTTAAAAGTAATCAATTTTTATTATTTTCCTTAATAAAACCATACACAGTATTAATTATTATCTGTAATATGTGCCTGTGCCTATCATATTCACGAAATTAAATTAGTTAATAATAATTAAATGAAAAATTAAATTACTACGTTACATATATGTAGGTAAGTATAACATGAAACAGATTTCTTTAACCTTATTGTTTTATTTTGTTACAACCTTATAAGAAGTTAGAAGTATGTTTAATGTGCCTTATTCATGTCCAATAGTAATGTCGAGTTATTCGACTATTCGCCAAAGTGAATGGCGATTAATCGGTATTCGACTATTCGCTATAACAACTTTTCGCGGCAACTCTAATAATAATATCTAAGTACAAAACCGTTATAGTTAAAAAAAAATATTATTTTTAGTAATAACTAGCTTTCCGGGCGCGGCTCCGCCCGCGCGTATGTCGGTAATCGCGCAAAAACATTAACCTCTTTTTGCGCAGTAGGATAAAAACTATCCTATGTTTTTTCCCGGGTCTCAAACTCTTTCCATACCAAATTTCATTCAAATCGGTCCAGTAGTATTGGCGTGAAAGCGTAACAGACAGACAGACAGACAGACAGAGTTACTTTCGCATTTATAATATTAGTACTGATTTTACGATATGACCACGATATGATCACGTCATGACCATGGTGAGACCATGTCATTACCGCGGAGTAACCACGTCTTCACTGCATCGTGACCATGCCGTGACCACGGTTGACAACATCGTGACCACGTTGCAACATCACGTGGTGGCAACCACAGCATGACACGAAGTGACCACGCAGTGGTCACGTTTGTACTCATCGCGACCACGCAGTGACCACGTTTGACCACATCGTAACCACAGCATAACCACGGAGTAACCAAGGTTGACCATCGTAACTACAGCGTCACCATGTGATCGTGGCATGAATGGTGTGACCACGACGTGTCCACAGTATGACCACGACATGACCACGTCATGACTAGGTTGTGACTTGTGACGACATTGTAAACACGATATGACCGCGTTATGACCATGGCACGACCACGGTGTGACCACGACATGACTACGTTGAGACCATGTCGTGACGCGAAATTATTAGCGTGTGGCCACATCGTGGTCACGGTATGACCATGTCATGACATGACGGAGCTACACTTCGCTACCCTCGGTTAGTGTCTGGACTTATACTTTTGACTTAGCCTTTGTAATATCCTTTGCGTACTCAACAGGATCTATGCGACGCTTCTCTCGATAATCTAGAGAAGGTTAGATTCGCTAACGGATGCGCGCCCACGCACGAGATACGAGCTGAGATGAGGTTCACCATGCAGAACAAATGCGGGGTATTTCGCACCGCCCAACTTTTAGACGAAGGTAATTTAAACCATATGAGTATTACAACGCTCTTAAAAACGTCAATAACAAAAGGTGCTGGGCTAGAATTTCACCCCCCCATCTCAAACCAGGTGTTTCGTTTGCCCCCCTCCCCCCCTCCCCCATATGAGGTATGAGGCGACTAAGGGTCACAACAGAAGGTGAGCAGCAGCGCTTTCTGAAGAACTGATATCTGGTACTGCGCTCCCCAAGAAGCCCGCCATGCGTGAATATTATGGTAAATCCCCCTGATGGGGGAGGCTGCGTTCAGCAGTGGACAATCCGGCTGATACAGTACCCTGAAAGATTTTACTGGCATGTTGTGAAAGTGCTTATAAGAGAAACGGCGGCAAAAAGAAGAGTTCTGCAAGACAATAGAAGTTCAGTGCTCGCGAGCATTTAATTTGCCTAAGTTATAAGTATACCAAAGTGAAAAATTTTCTTGTTGGTGCAGTCGTCTTCCAGTGACAGTGTTACAGAATAGTTATTTGTTATACAAGAGTGCAAAGTTGCTTTTTAACCGCGTGTTCAATTTTGATGACCGAGCAAGCGAAGGATTTTAAAATTGAATCACGAGCGCAGCGAGTGATTCAAAATTAGAATCCTGAGCGATAGCGAGGGAATCAAAAGAGCACGAGGTGAAAAATCTTTGCACTCGAGTGCAACACGTAACTTTTCATTCCACCTCAGCGAGGAAATGACTAAGAACCGTGTACAAAGCAAATTGAAAAAAGAACACCAAGAAGGTTCCGAGTCTGAGTTTTTAACAAATTAAAAAAAAGTTGTATGATATATTCGGCACCATAGAGGTAGCAGTAAATAGGTTTAATGTTTTTTTTTGTGCACACGATGTTCTTAATTAAATTTACTTTATCCTCTAGCGAATAAAAACGGCTTTTCCACTCAGATATTGAAGATTAAAAATACTCTTTCCGAGATGGTGGGATGAAAAAGTATTTGGCACGAAGTGCATTTTCATTACCGGGCTGTACAGAAGGTGATCGCTTTTTCTTACAGACAATTCTGCTTCACCAATTTTACCAAAAACGTTTTGGGAAATGTGGGTATTTGTACCTTTGCCTGACTACCTTTACGGGGATATACAGGCTGTATACTTTTTAAAATGTACAGCAGTATGCTTTTTAAAGTAAGCGCTGTTTTTCTTTCTTATGACGGTTAGGCGGTTTAGTTGAGATTTTTTCTATTTCTATTTTCTTTGTCAATTAGTCTTATTAATACTAATTAATATGTACCTACATTATACAACAGATTTATGTACGTATTGTAGCTTCTGTGGAGATAATGAAGTGGTACAAGGCGTTCGAGCAGGTGCGGGTGACTGACCGCCGTCTCAACTGGAACAGCGATCTGATCGAGACTCTGGAACTGCAGAACATGCTGCAACTGGCTGTCCAGGTAATACCTAAATGTAGGGGAGGCGCGGTTATGGAAACACATCAAATTATTTGGAATGTTTATTACACATTTTACTCTGTTCATTTAATTTAAATTATTTAACTCCTTGACACCTTTCGTTTTTTAACTTCTCAATCGCCATATCTCTTTCTTCTTACTTGCACACACATCCGTCACCTCACCTTCTTCGCATCCTAAGAACTACACTTTACGCACCATAAGAATGATAAAGTAAGAATTTTACCTCATAAATATGATTAAAAAGTCAGGAAGTGATGAAAGTAGTTGCTGGTTGCATACGATGGCAGGTTGACTTCATTGCCACCACCTCTTATATTTCTAACACTTGGCCTTCTTTAAGGGCAATATCCAACAGCGGCCATCCAACATAAGCGGTGTCTTGGTAAAAAAACACCAATAGCATCACTGCGGTCAGTGACGCTGGGCATATGAAGCGATTCTATAGTAACTTTAATACTTTCGCGACTTGAACACGAGTTATATGTATTTTAACGGGACTTAATCGCGATAGAAACATGTATATTTTTTACCTCGATGTTTTGATCTAAGGCTTACGTATGTTCAAATTAAAGATGATCAGCAGTAAAAATAATAACATAAAATTATATATACTTGCAGGTAGTGGCTTGCGCTAAGAATAGGACTGAGAGCCGAGGGGCGCACTTCAGGGATGATTTTAACAAGAGAATCGACGAGATGGATTACAGCAAACCAACGGCTGGACAGGTAGCCCCTTTTTATATCTTAAAGGTTAGCCTTTGACCATTATCTCACCTGATGGTAAGTGATGATGTGTTCGAAGATGATGTTCAGGCTAGCCTAGAATTACTGGTTAGGTGCTAGGCGACAGATTTTCTACTTGATGGTGGTAGCTAGCCAGGCAGGCATTCGCAAAATGCCGGACCACCACTGCCATCGAAAGACAACAACCGGTACCGACAGCTTGTGCCCTCCGAAGCACGGAAGCGCTCAGTAGTAATGCCACTAGCAGTCACTGGTTAACTTAGCTGATCGATTAAGAACGGCTAAAAACTTCACTACGAGCGCTTCAAAATTCTCGCTTCTCACTCTAAAGCTGCCATAAACTATTGTAGGGTTCTGTATCATAACGTGGAATTCTAACAGCCTTATTAGGCTGCGTATCCACCTAAGATGAGCAGTATGCGTGTACAGTGAACTTCACTCCTAAATAAATACAGGAACATTTGGTCACTACTGCATACTATTTGGCACGACGGTCACTCACCAATACACTCTTGTTACAGATACTTTTAACCTGGTAAAAATCCCTATTCGCTATTGGTTGATTTGTTCGATATTGTTAGGCTAAGGTTAGAATTGAATGTTGAAGTAGCAGTAGAACCTATGTTCGTCCGGAAAAGTACTATCAACTTACCTATTTTTACAGCCAAGCACTAATGTTCACATTCACTGGAACCCATTGCCTCATCATCATGGGTTCCAGTAAAATTACAGGCACGTGAGACTCAACCCACATGTCTAACAATGTCTCAGGGCTTTGGGCGCCGAACTGCATTTGATATCTCTCTCTTCGGTCGTTTCTTCATTGCTGAAGGTCGTGGTCACTCTTGGCTAAATAGGATCGGACAAACTGTTTCCATTTATTTCGGTCCGTGGCCTTCCTCACTGCGGCATTGAATTTACACGAAGGAGTGGTGCCTCTGATCTGGTCAGACCATCTAGTTGGTGACCGTCCTCTTGATCTCTTTCCTGCGGTGTTGCCAACTATAACCAGTTTTTCCAGACTATCGCACACCACTCCTGATTATGTGTCCAAAATACGTGAGAATGCGCTGATGACATAGTGTGGACAAACGAGTCTCAATTTTAAGTTGCGTAAGAATTGATGCATTGGTACGCTTTGCAGTCCATGGTATTCTTAGCATGCGCCTCCAGCACCACATCTCAAATGCATCAATCCTTTGTCTTTCTCTTGCTCGGATGGTCCATGTCTCTACGCCGTATAAAAATATTGGAAAGACCAGAGCACGTACAAGTCGGGTTTTGGTTTTATTTGTGATCCCACGATTTCTCCATATGGCACCAAGTCGGGTCATTGCATCTTTGGCCATACCAATACGTCGTTTGATCTCCGGAACGCAACTACCATCATTGCATATGCATTTGATATAGGCAGAGTTTATAGCTTTACAGCAGGTGGGCCACGTGCTTGCTCCAACATGATAGCATAAAAACATTTTTGGAATTGCTCTCAGTAACAACTGAACCTAGAGTTATCTCAATGGCCTCTGGCCAAATTATTAACTAGCTAAGGTGAGTTGTGAGAAAACCTCATGTACCTACAAAATTGATGCTCGCATAGCTAGCTACCACCAGGCGAGCATCAATTATGTACAAGGTTTGTACCGTGATATCCTTCAAGTACAAAATCTGTCGCCAAGCACCTACTAACAATGTATTCCGGTAGCAGTCTTTTAGAGCTATTAAAATTATACTAATGCCCGGTTTATCAATCATTAGAACTATTCATAAAAATAAATTTATGCACACCCCTTAGTGTAAAAAGAACAAGTGTTGGTTGTATAAAAAAAAATTAATTTGTTTAAAATTTGGTCGGTTAAAATTTGACCAGTGTGGTATTTACTTGAAGAACCAGTCCTGATTATTTTCTCGTCTTGCCTATTCCAGACAAAGAAGCCACTGGACCAGCATTGGCGCAAACACAGTATATCGTCGGTAGACTTGACCACCGGCAATGTGTGCATCTCTTATCGTCCCGTCATCGACACACCTCTCACCAACGAGGTCGAACATATACCACCTGTGCCTCGAGTCTATTGAACGTTACATGTCAGCGCTTAACGATTTAGAAGTTTACACACAGAATTGGCTGTAACTATGACAAACTGCCCAATCCTTGCTCTAGGTTTTGCTTATTCTGTGACATTATGATGTACCTAAATGACAGTTTTACGGCTTGGCAAAACTTCCAGGGTATGAGCTAAAACAAATTTTAGAAGAGACAGGTTCAATATATTTACGTTGAGTCAGATAATATTAATACATTCGCTAGATGACTAGTTCGATTCAGTACTACATGGTATTTATGCATTTAGCGATGATGTGATGTGTATCCTAATCTGCCGTTTGGACAAATGCGAAGTTTGGACAAAATGCGAGGTTTGGACAACATGCGTATTTGACGTAAAACGTATTTGATACTATGCAACGAGATGGTTTGTTTATGGGCATTTACTTAGAAATACAGCTTACCATTGTAAGATTTAAAAAATTCAAGCAAAGTAAGATTACGGGGATCTACTAATAGATTATATAACAGCGATTTCCCTCCTGGCCCTACTACTGGTTGTATGATTGACAGCTTGAATTAATGTGATATTATTTTTAGATATTAATTATATATTAATTTATTGAATAAAATTGTTTCAAATACTACGTAAGCTATTTAATTATTAATCTTATGAAAACCTTATTTAAATTACATACGTTTTTATGCGTGAACATCGTTTATTCGCTGTACTACCATTAACTATAGTTATATAGGAAGTATTTTTTGCTTCAATTCACCAGTAGGACAAACAGAAGAAAGACTTCATTGTGGTCCTATTAGCAAAATATGGAACATTAAAAAGTTAAATTCGAAGTGATACAAAAGGTTGTTTGGTAGTGTTGTAGTGATAATCAACGTGTCACGTTCAACGTCACTATTGGCCAGTAGTGTACAAGGGCAAAATTATTGCCCACAACACTACTGGAAGTATGACTTGGTATACAGGATGAATTTTTGAGACGGGACAGTAAGAGCAGGTACCTTAACGGTTTTTAAGACACTATTTTTGAGATAATCTGACCTACGTTTCTAAACATCACAAGCACTATCGCGTCCTAAGAGAAAATCATATCAAACAAATTATTGAAGGACGCGGGTTCGATTCCCGCCTGGGGCATAAAATTTTGTACTCCAATAATTTGTTTGATATTCTGAACTTCATCTACAGAATTTGGAAAAAATGTACAGTCAGCAAGAAAATTGTCATTTTACACAAAATCTTTTTTTGATGCCTGAAGGGGAAATTGACACCTGTAACGATCACCGTTACCCAAGACGCTTGCTAAGCGTGGTGATTATGGTAAAACCCCCCTAAAAGATAAGCACAAAAATAACTCAGCCCCCAGTACCGCAGCTTTATTTTCCTTACTCAAGTAACAGGCCACGTAACGGTGAAGCAGGTGGTGCGAAGAATCTCCAAAGATGCCCAGCTACCGCTCTAAAATACGGCTATCCTTGGCCTTCCAACACAATGTACGCACGCTTAGGAAGGACCCAAGATTGTCGAGGAGCGAAATTACGCTAGTAAATTGTTCAGTAATAAGAGGTAAGAGTTGGCACCCAGCTTAGGTAAGAATCCTTCAAAACTAATATCTTAAATCGAAAATATAACTTGTCTTGTCCCTTTGATATAGTTTTGCTATTTAATTGTATTTTTTTTTACACACATACATACATGAATAATGAAGATATTCAGGTTATTAGTGCAATTTAGAGTTAACTTTGTAATTTCATTCAATAGAGAATAAAATTCGGGAACATGTTTCGGAATTACCTTGGCCTTAGTAAATATAAAGGTTTAAGAATTAACATATAATATTGTTACTGTTACAAACTCAAATGTGTTTTGCTAAAAATCTGTTCAAGAAAACTATTTAGCACTTGGCAGGGCGGATATCCTGAAAAACTATAGTAAAAAGTGTCAATACCAGAAACAGTTTTACATTTTTTGATTCAGATCTATCGTAAAAACGCTAATATAAATAGAAGCGCCAAACTTGGTATCATAATAATACAATATCTAATTTATAATTATTTCCTATAATTCCCCATACTGAATCTCGAACTGTATGAAAAAAATGACTTTTATTGGTTCATACATAGACAGGCGAGATAGGGGTCAAAGGTTAACCGGAATCTTCGGTGTGGGAGTCCTGCTCGTACTTGTTCGGTATTATTGTAAACATGTTAGATAAGACCTTTGTTAAAAAGTAGTTTGATAAAGTATATTTATATATATTTTACCAGAAGCATATCGTTCGTTGATACACCACACCACCAACGCGGCCGGTGGAAAACTGAGAATGAATCATATCGCAGCGCAGTAACCCTCGGGATTTCACCACGAATTGTTTTATTGATTTTGTTAGGCTGGTCATAGATGGTCAGAATATTCAAATTCCATAGTCACAGTCTTAGTATCTCGACGTGTTGTATGGTTGCTTATACATGTTATATTGTCTTTTTATTATTGTGCGAGAACCTACCCTTTTATAAACATACTATTAGTTTCAACAACATATGTGTACGATCCAACGTACATTTCTTACTAGCATATTTACTGTGATGCAATCTGTGTTGCATATATACTCGTATATGCAGCGCACATTGAATTTATACGTCAATCGGTAAAATACTACGAGGAGTGCTCAATAGAAGACCAAACTAAACATACGCGCACCCATTGTGAATTGCCTACTTACTTTTAATGTAATTCTACTTACTTTATAACTAATAATTAAAAATAACGGTGAACGCAGTGTTTGACTCCAACTACTTCAAAACCTCAACTACACTACCAGCACTCCGCAACTCAACTCTACTCTAACTTCACATGTACAGTGCTTACGAAATTGTACAATATATGTATGACACTTGGTATTCCAGGCTAGAATGTCACCTTCCCATCTCTACCTATGGGTGTCGTAAGAGGCTAATAATGGTAACACACATGAAGTTGGGCAGCAGCGGTTTCAGAGGAACTGATATGTCACACTGCGGTACAGTATTATACGATCACTCATTTTCAGTGAAAGCTGTTCACTTACGGAACTTATTACCAGTTTCTATCAGGCGTGCCATACCAAGATATTTTTTTTATCTCGCCAATTAGTTGAACCCTTGTGAACTTGGATTTTGATTATAATATACTAAATTTCAATATGTATTTGTGTATTTTATGTACCTATTAGATTTTTTTTGTGATTGATATATATATAGTATTATTTAGTCAAGTATTATTGTCTTGATTTACCTAATTGTAACTATATCTTTTCATTACACCCCGTCTTGTTATTCCTGTATTTCCTCTCCATCCAAAGGTTGCCTGCAGTAGATCACTATTAGTGATAAGGACACCCATTATGATAGTTTGTAAGCATTTTTACTTTTATATTATTTTTGTATACTAGTGGTGTAACAATACAGAATTATCTATCTATCTTTTTAACAATAAATGAGGACTTTACCTCATAAACAGGGAATAGCTAAACTACGGTTAGTAGTGTGTTAGTTACTATTACAAAATATTTACTAACACCTTTTCTGCCCATAACTACATTTGGGATAAATAAATAAATTAAAATTAAAAAATAACGAGTACTGAGTATGTCTCTCGCACATTTCCGATATTGACAGAGTGAGATGGGTCATTGCCGTCATTGGTCAATGCCATTGTTCTTGTTTTGAATTTGTTGAGGCCCATTCATATTGAGTACTTCTAAAATTTACTGTAGAAAAAATACGTTATTATTTTATGCCAATATAATTATGACCAAACGAGTTCAATTGGGTTGAGCTCACAGTGATACGATTTATTCACTTATATACACATTATTTTTTAAAAATGATCTTGGTTTTGCTTATCCTAATTCAAAAATTGTAACTTTAGTATTGATGCGTTACAAGCAATATTTTTCGACGCGCAGGTAGTCGAAAACTCAACTGATTGTACCTACATGTACCTACAGAGTTCGTGTGGAACGGACTTTATGTTGATTACGTGGGCCAATAGCAACGCAGTAAAATTTTCAGTACTCGTTTGTTAAAAAAAACAGACTATAGTATACCCCACGAGGTTATAAGTACCTATCGATCGTATTAAGGTTGTATGAACTGTAAATGATGATATATTATACGATTTTTTAAAATTACTAATGTTTCGCCTATAAACTTAATGTATTCTAGTTCTGCAAATTCTTTAAAACCACAACCTACATGAAAAGAGAAGAAACAAATTAAAACAGACCGTCTTCAAGCTGACTTTGTCACCATATTGTAAAAAGGTTCAATGTTATGGATTATATGGAATAGTATTGATAAAATTAGTTTACATGATATATAACTAATCCCTCCACAGGCATAAAAATATAACATTGAAAACATACCTTGAATAGAACGAGGCATTTCCAGTTGAATAAATTATACCAGAATGAAATAATCAATAGACGTGTGTTGGATTTCAGGAATCCAATCAAACTTATCGTTAGTATCGCCCTGATTGTTTACGGCCAGCTTAATGTACGTATAAGGGGATACCGAGGCAAGTTAATGCATGTGCCGCACCCAGCGCCAGGTGATGTGTAGTTTATCAAATCAATACGGCGATCCACCATCAATTAATTTCATAACACGTCATCCTACATTTGTTCTGTTTACTTCCACAGGATGTTTTGGGCTTGGGTGCCTTGTCTGTCCAGTGGTATCACAGTCACGTGACGTCTAAATTTCAAGATCCAAAAAATATGATTTTTTTTTGTATTGCTGATTATATATAATATATCTTGTGGAAATCGACCACGAAAATGTGAGCTCAGATTATTATGAATCAGCATGGTTGACTTTTACTAGTTAAGTGGGTTACTACGTATACGTAATTACGTATATATATTTTAAAATATTGTAAAAACATAAACAGTAGTTTTTTGTTTTAATTTTCGGATGTGTTTTATTGCTTTGATTACTAGTGCTGCTAGGACACAAAATTTATAATTATTTTTCGGCACAAAAACTTTTAGAAATATATTTTGGTCCAATAATTTTCTTTTTTGTGAACATGGCGGTAAAACAGATTTTGTAACTTTAAGGGTCATACATTCTTAATAAATAATTAATTGCTGGAAAAAATAAAATAATAGGGGTGTACATCCTAGATCTTTGCAGAAAAATAATTAAATAGATACAGTTTTGGAGGAGAAAACTGGGAATTACGAAATGTCGTAGGTCAGATAGTGGTCAAAGGCTAACTAAACAGCTATAAATCATATATATTTTATTTATTATTGATTTTATATAATATGTAATATATATCTATGTCGTTTTTTTGGGTTTTCACTTTTTGACATAGACCCCGCAAAATGAATGGTCTAAAATTGGCAATTTATTTATATCTTTAAAAATCCTCCTACTCGATAAGCCCCTGAAAGGTGACACCACAAATGCTAGGTCAAAACATGATCCAACCAAAATAATGGTGTATCGCAGTAAACTATAAATATATTTTCAATGCACTGTTCGATCCAGTCAGTAGTTGAAGTAAATGGTTGCAATCCGGATACGAAAATCAAAGGATATTAATACAAAAAAAAATTTAGTCAGTTTATAAATGACGTATGTGTATTGTATATCATATTACAACTGACGTCAATGTGTATTATGTTATCATATTGCAATTATAAAATTCCTTTAACAGTAGTTTGTTATCATATTTTTCTAGTAAACAATCATGAATTTAAATTATTACCATTCTAACTTTAAAATGACTTACCTAGTGTAACGTTTACTGTTATAATGTCCAATAAAGATTTCTGATTCTGATTCTGACGGAGATCTGAGGTAAAGAATAGTTTTGAGAACTTTAAATTAGATTGATGGTTTTGTCGGGTTCCGTCTCATTTATTGAGCTCTCCTTATAAATAATATAATTGAATTTCTAGTTCAACATTCGTTTTCGGGTCAACATTTTACACAAAATATCAATATATCAGTTTTATACTTAACTTATTATTTTAACTAAGAGTTGTTCCGTTAGGTGCTTGGCGACAGATTTTCTACTTGAGGGTGGTAGCCAGCCCGGCGGGCATTCGCAAAGAGCCCTACCACTATTCGCTCGTGACAGACAGACAGCGGATTCTCATTAACAGGGCTTCGTTTTTCCCTTTGGGTGTGTACCCCTAAAAACAACAACAGCTTAAAAATATTCCGCCTATTATTCGATCCAGCGTTACACAAACGAATGCGGTCTCAGTATTCGTGTTAGGCATAATCGGGTAAAGCTCACTCGTGTTAGCCGTGGGAGGGTTGTCCCACCCCCACGATTAGCCCCCATTGAGCATCGCTAATTACCCCGCTTGCCGCGACAAGGGTGGAAGTGGTGATATTAGATTACCTATTATGTACTCGGTCGTAATAACTTATGTCTACAAGGTATATAATGTCTCTACCTAGATTTGTTGAGATCTACTGATTACTCCGATGGGCTAATATTGTGGTACTGCGCGTTAGGTTCTTACGACGTTTCCATGCGGGCCCATTAACCAATGCAGCGGATATCAGTAAAAAAAATATATATAACTGATAATATCATTATTTAATTTTCTCGGTATCGAAATGGAAAGCTGAGTGTATAACTCGTGCCTAAAAGTCATTTTAGCCTCCACTTATATATAAGCCCTTGACTGTTGGAGTATGACTGGTTTTATGCACTCGTTTTACAATCTATTATTTCACTTCTAAAGCTCACGCTCGTCTAATTTTTGTTTATGCAAGCGGACTAAAACGGATTTTGTCTATACGCTTGGGGATAAAAGTTGGAGATAAAAAGCTTTTTAAGCACATATGTATAATTTTTTTTTTACGCATAACTAGGTCATAATCTAAATCTGAGTGTTGTCCTTTGTGTTGTATAAAACCCTTAAAGATTTGCATATGGTAAATCTGCAGTACCTACCTAACAGTCCATGTGGACTTTGTGGGTACCACCACAGTGGTTATTCTGTCTCAAAGCAGAAGTATGCAAGCACTACTGTATTTAAGTGTGAAGGGCACTATAGCAAGTAAAATTATTGGCCGAAAGAGACACAAGAACTAAGGTCTCGGAGAGAGCGCAGTGTAGTGTCTAGCAAGAGAGAAGGAAGACACTGCATCAGACAGGCGCTTTCTATCAGGCGTTTTCCGCCCGTCTAATCACTAATAATAACATAAAATAACTAGCATGAGTGGGAAAAAGAAAGGAAGATGATAATTTATCGATTTTTTTTTTGGTCCTTTAAAATAAACATTCTTTTAGCATAATTAGGTATTACTGTCAGGTAATATGCGCGGTATGAGGCCTTTAATTTAGAGAAAATAGGTATAGGCACATGCGTCTTTCAAAATGCTTGGGTTTGTACCGTTGCTTACATCTTTAGGGGTGTAAAAGCGTGATGATGATGATATTTTTATATTGTCAGGGGTTTTTTGGAGCATTAACACCGTGGCCTACTGTTGGGACCACAATTGTAACTAATTAATACGGTTCTGTTTAAATGGGCTACGGGGGAAACTTATTTATATGATTGTGTATAAATGGGACCAGGGGGATATCTTATTTATACGGTTCTATATCAATGGGACCTCGGCGAAAACTTATTTATACGGTTCTGTATGAATGTGACAACAGTGGAAACTCATTTCTACGGTTTCGTATGAATGGTATACAGGGGAAACTTATTTATACGGTTCTATATGAATGGGACAACAGTGAAAACTCATTTCTGCGGTTTAATATGATTGGTATACAGGGGAAACTTATTTGTACGGTTCTATATTAATGGAACCACAAGAGAAACTTATTTATACGGTTCTGTATGAATGGTAGATGGGAGAAACTTATTTATACTGTTCTGTATGAATAGGACCACGGGGGAAATTTATTTATACGGTCCAGTATGAATGGTATACAGGGGATACTTCTTTTGTACGGTTCTATATTAATGGAACCACAATAGAAACTTATTTATACGGTTCTATATGAATGGGACAATAGTGAAAACTCATTTCTACGGTTTAATATGAATGGTATACAGGGGAAACTTATTTGTACGGTTCTATATTAATGGAACCACAAGAGAAACTTATTTATACGGTTCTGTATGAATGGTAGATGGGGGAAACTTATTTATACTGTTCTGTATGAATAAGACCACGGGGGAAACTTATTTATACGGTCCAATATGAATGGATTACGGGGGAAACTTATGTATATTTTATCCAGTTAAGTATACTATAATTTTAAAACTGTTTCTGTAAATATCGAAATTGTAGTAAAAATTTCGTACTCAGTATACTAAAACCGATTTTTACCACTTCGTAGAACCAACTACTGTGTCCCACTTAAGGGACCAAGCGGGAATTTTATTCATAAAGAACTGTATGAATAAGTTCATACAGTATGTTATGTTTTAGTATACTGAGTTCGAAATTTTTACTACAATTTCGATATTTACAGAAACAGTTTTAAAATTATAGTATACTTAACTGGATAAAATATGTAAAAAAATGTTCAGTCAGCAGTATGACATAACTTCCCTATAGACTAGTGCACTATTAAAAGATATTTAATAAATTTCTTTATTAAGGAGTTAATTTGGGGTAGATTACGCAACTAATATTATTGTAAAAGGCAATGATGCAGTATAATTTTTAATCAAAATTGGCCCAAGCTCCTTCCTGCATCAATATTTTGGTCAATACATACATACTTGAAAAAGACCCTGACAAAATAGGGACATAAAACCTTTTTCATAAATTTTTTTGTATACCTTTAAATTATTTTATATATTAGTTATCTCCTTCATTTCTATTACTAGGACGTTCTTATGTTACCTATTTTGGTTCTACCTGTGGAGACTTGTAAATTACTCTTTTCATTAGATAGGTGTTTGTTATCTTGGTTAAGTAATAGGTCGATAGTCTTCTTAATAAGTAATAAATAAATAAATAATTATTCAAAGATTGTTTGCGCCGTGGTTCTCAAATCAAAAATTTCACATCTGAATTATTAGTTAAGTACCATCTAGAAGTAATGTTTTTGTTTGTGGTAGATGATTGTACAATATTCCAGAGGATTTTAATAACGCAATTCACTTGAAAAACAAAATGTAACCATACATAGTGTATCAGTGAAACGAAGACTCAAAAATATTGTACAAGATAAAATCAGACGTTTTCGAGAATCAATGCTCATGAACCGCAGACGTATGGAGGTAATGAAAAAGAGTGCCGCTTAACCGAGTTGCGGGTATCGATAGCGGTAAGCAATTCATCCCACTTTTGGTCCACGGGGAGCTGCAGCCGCGGCCCCTTCATCCCCGAGGATGATCCCGCGCAGGCGGCCCCTGGCCCCGCCTCTGGGCGTGTCAACCCTTACGCCTCACCTCCCCTCCCCCGCACGCCGCACCACCGGACGAAGCACCTCACTCGTATTATCCTCGTTTCCTGCCGGACGCGCGCCTGGCTCTCACTATCGATCTGTTTATTTTTTCCACCGACAAATTACTTGCGACCCTTCCGAGTGTCTTGCCGGTTCTTCCGAGTCGCCGGTCTCAAGCCGGACCTGTGTCGTTTCGTGTTAGTGTCGGCGATGGACTTGTGTGTTGATAGTGCGAGCTGTAGGATGACCGGCCACTGAGGTGAGTAGGCTTCTAGGCCAAGCGTTCAAGTCGTTAGCTTTGTGTAATTTACTATGCATGATCTGGCTTTGCATCCTTTGTAAGATTACTTGAAGACCTGGCTTATAAGTTCGATTTAGGCGCAATGTCTACATGTTCGATAATAAGTATTTTTCCTAGAGGTCCGGCAGCCTAATGGACAATATAAAACATGGTAGATTATCCAGTTATACGATTCAAAAGTGTACTGTTCAAACATTGAATAATTTATTGCAGTTATAAGGGTACAAATCAGTTACGGGAGAATGGATTCCACTTTTTATTGGTTTAGGGCGTCAGTTTTTGGAAATTAGATATGGCTATTATTTTACCGTTAGTTATGAGTACGGTAATATGCAATGATGATATTGTGATGATATGAGTCTGATATTGGTATGTAAGTGATACATTTAATTAATATTTAAGGAACTGAAAACCAACTGTGGGTGATATCGTATAGGCTTCTAAATTGAGTAGTAACCAAAAAGCTCACGGCGGCGTCGGGCAGCGGCGGCAGCGCGACATGATATTCCTTGTATGTGAATGTGACTAAAACTAGACCATTGTATTGGAAACTATCTGCAGTAGGTAGTTTATAGTTATTTGGAAAGTGTAAAACTCCGCTTCTGCCAAGCATCTAAAATACAATCTCTCTGTACTTTATAAACCATTCCCAAAAAAGTAGCTTTGACTTAATTTGTAACTAATTAATTCAGTTATTACCTAACATAAATTACGTTAATTTGGATGAAAAAAAGATGAAATGTTTTTTATTGTTCTAAACTAAAGTTAAGCCTCAATGTGTGTACGACCTATATGATTGGCATGCCATAAAATACCATACAGTTAGGTTTAAACAAATTTATAATACCTAATTAAACTACTCATAACTTCAAATTTAAAAATACTGGCAGTTGGGAGTTTGTTCACCTTTGATTTCCTCGTATATCTACGTATTTTACGAATTACAGAACTGAAAATTGTCATTTTGACATCTGTCACATCTAAGGCCTGACTTCTTCCGTGTGCATGTGCTGTCCATCACTAAATCGGGTCTGTACAAAGTATACCTATTCTTTAAGTTTATTGTTGTTGATATTTTATTTTAAATCACTGCAGACTGAACTTTTTTTCCAAAATCCCCTTTATGAACTCTAGTAGATATTTTATTAGCTTAGCGAGCCTAATACAGATAAAAAATAGAATATCTTAAATATGAATACAGTGATTGGATCAATGGGTAATTATTCATATGCGTTGAATTTTTAACACGTGTTTTACATTTTGATAATTCAATATTTTGTAATCTTTAATACAAGTAAACTGCCTAAGACAGAATCTGCCACTTGACGAATCTGAACAAGACCTAAAGTATTCATATATAGGACTTTGGAAATACTAATCACTTATTTATTACAAGTGTCTACCTATTCATTTACCGCCTTCAGGTATAAGTACCTACTTACTCTCTGCCTTGTAAACCGAAACAAAACTGCACAGACTACTTAGTGCACAGGAATGGTATTTAAAAAATTCAAAAGTTGTGAAATCATGGTTTGACTGCATAGTCCCTTCGGTTGGACTATATTGAATGATGTTGTTCAATACCGTACATTTTCATACTCGTATTTTCGGATAATGTAATGAACTGATCATTAATGAGTCATATAAAATATACTTAATAAAAACTGATCTATGTAACAAAGTAATTTGTCATGCTGCAAAGTTGTTACTTAGCGCAAGCACTATTGTGGAAACCTGAGGAAGTGAAAGATGCTAGTATTCAAAATATACAATCAAATATAGAAAAAATTGAATCCTGAGCGTACCGAAGGTTTCAAACTTTCGAAGTTACTAGACGCAAAATAACTTGCTTAAAAAGCTGCCGAGCGCAACACACAATTTTTCACCTCATTCCAGCGAGGAAAATTATTGGCACAGGAAAGAAAAACAGCTTAAACAATTCAGTAAGTTTGCGATAATTTACAACGAAAAAGAAAAGATACTAAAATTAGTAATATTTAAAACAAAATAATCTCAATGGAACTTTTATAGAGGTTCGAATTTCAAAACTTTTTGCATGCTAGTGGATTGAAATCCTTTTTCCACGCAGATTTCGATGATAAACAACATTTTTCCGAGCTTGTGAGATGAAAAAGTATTTTATCACATCCACTTGAAAAGTGCTAGTTTATTCCTCGTAAACAGGAACTAAACTAGCTTTTTAAACCCTGAGGGACAAAAAGTGTTTTGAATTTAGAATGTGGACATTTATAGTAAAGGTTCCAGTCAACAATAAGATCAATCACAAACATTGTATGAACAAGTTTTTAAATACTATTAAATATTTTTTTTAATTATAATATTTTTATATTCTTCTTTTACAACCTAAAAAATTGTATAGTTTCTCAAAAACTACATCCTGTGATGACGTTTTCTGAGACTATTCCTAATTCAGCTGCAACTGAATCGACAACTGTAACGGATGGTAGTGGTAAAATTGTCAGGATGCACTTCCATAATTGTTCAAATATAAACATGTCTCATCACACTTCTAACAGACCCCTCACTATGTTTTATTTTTCTTATATATATATATATATATATATATCTCTCTCATAGAGGGTGAGAAAAAGTAGAGAGTCCACCTCGGAAGCCTACAACTAATGACTTTGCAACCTCGCTGCACTCAGGATTCTACTCTAGATTCAAAGAAACACTCTCGTAATATTTTGGAATTTCAATCAAAATATTTCGCACACAAAATCAATATTCCGTCAAAAATGTTCTAAATAAAATGTATTTATTAAAAATTAGTATCTACTATTTTTTTTCGTTGGAAAGCGCAATTTATTTAATTACGAGAATAATGTAAATACTTATTTATCATAGGTATTGTTTTTCTTTACTATATAACTTGATAACATTGGTTGTCGTTGTCATAGGTCACCTAAACAAAAATCCTAAATTGAACTACGGACAAATTTTGTCATATATGTTCGATCTAGGTGTGTCTGACTAAACTGATATTATATGGCCAATGTAAAAGAGAAAGGAACAATGTTGTAGTTATAGAATATTACAGGCCAAGTTAATAAAGGCATGTTAAAAAGAATCGTTCTGGCAATTTGCTTCATATTTCATGGGACTGTAGACTGAACATTTATCCATTGTTCGTTATTATGATGTCTCTACATATCCGAGCCTGAGCGTGTTGGCACCACGCAAACATTCGAATAGTTCGGGAGCAAATGGAGACCCAAACCACACGCATCTAAAAACTAGCAGGTGGGCCACCTATGGCTATATTTTTGTCAGTATCTAAGTCACATAACGGCGTCAGATCTCGTACAGTTTATTCTTATACTAGCTTTCAGGGCGCGTTTCCGCCCGCGCGTATGTCGGTTTAGCGCAAAAACATTAACCTCTTTTTGCGCAGTTGAATAAAAACTATCCTATGTTTTGCCCGGGTCTCAAACTATTTCCATACCAAATTTCATTCAAATCGGTCCAGTAGTTTTGGAGTGAAAGCGTAACAGACAGACAGACAGAGTTACTTTCGCATTTATAATATTAGTACTGATAATTACCTGTTAGTATTAAACAACCTTGTGTCCATTTGAAAGACTTTTTATATGTAATGATACTGTGACGGATCAAGCTCGAGGCCAACCTGATGTTAAGCGGACTGACCTCTGTCTTTAACAGAGCATTTCGTCACAAGTCACGTTAGACGTAGTCGTTAAGTCTCATGTGACTGTAATTTCACTGGCTTTCAAGGACTACTGCCCGAACACAACGTTTAGTGCTTGACGACAGATTTTCTAAATGAAGGCGGTCGGTAGCCATGGCGCGTATTCGCAAAATGCCTTTCCACCATGCGATGAAGCTCAAGCCCACGGCGGGATTCCAACCTTGGACCTGCTGCGCGGCAGCCCATAGCCAATACCACTGAGCCATTACTGCTTCTAAACTTATTCCAGCCATTTTATCACTTCTAATAATACGTCATATTAGTATAACCTCAAGAGAGACCTATTTCTATTCGTTTCTTAAATTCGTTATTGAAGCTAAAAGTACGATCAGTATAACAGCAACCATGGACACAGAAATTCAGCAAAGTAGCTAAACTAATTTTTAAATAGGCTAATCTTTGACCACTGTTGTAATTATAGAGCTCAAGAGCCGCGAGTACTTTACAGGGCGTGAAGACTAAAGGTAAATGACTTATTGCATTGAGTAATAATAAATAGTAGTCCTATCTGTGCCCCTTTTAAACAACCTTATTACACAAATCGTCTTGGAGCAAGTTATGCTTGGAGAACTCTCAGAATTTGCAAGTTTCGGAAGCATTGCACATCTGCGGGGTGATCACGTATCTTCTGTAGCAATGAAATGCTGATTGCAACAATCAAAAATGACAGTTTTGACAGATCTTGTATCAATGAAAAAAACAGATAGGTAACAGACCTTCTTGTGCCCAAACGTTAGTCGCCGACCGTTTTTTTCTTTTATACCTGAGACGATAACTGGCATATACATTGATCGATTTAAAATTTCGTAATATCCATTCTACTATAGAGTTGTAATAACATAGTATATATACAGGTTGAACTCCCATGGTCAGTATTTCCTTTGATTTCATATTATTATTATTATTCTAAAATCTAATTTAATGTTTGAAATCTAAGTAGATCAAAATTTAAATTAATATTGGCATTTATTTTAAAATACAAGTAATAATTTCTTCTTCCTGAACACAATTTAGCCCAAAATATATCTTCCTCCACACAGCTTCAATTCTAGTGTCTAATGGCCAATCTACACTTTGGATACTGCAACACGTTTCATACGCTTGATATATCCTGTAAAATAAAACCAAATGTAATAAAGCGACTATGATATTTTTAGTATTTTAATGTTTTGCAATAACAAAATAATAACAATAACAATGCTCTGCGGATAACATAAAAAAAAATACGATAGGCAAAAATGAAGCCATGAGCGGGAAAAAAATAAGTTTCTCCTCTCTCCGAATACTAAAAATAATAATAATAATAATAAGAAATTACTACTTGTATTTTAAAATCTATGCCAGTATAAACTTAAGTTTTATTTATTTATTTATTTCTTAGGAAGACCAACAGTATAACAAATATCTTATATATAACTAATAACAACAGATAACCAATTATAGGTCCTCACGGATAGCTATCTTATAAATGACATTCAAATAATGAACACTAGGTTACAGCTTAGTCTTTTTATGTTTAGACTGCTGCTTATGACAAAATTCAAACATTTAGTTAAAGAACTCTCTGCTACAACCGCCTAGCCGATGCAATGCTTGTACAAAATAAGTCTAGGCCAACTCTCTTGTTTATCTCATAAAAATTTCTGCTCACACGTAACAGGTATGAATTTTGCCTTTATTTGTTTTATTTTAATTTTAGAATAATAATAATATGAAAGAAAAGGAAATACTGACCATGGGAGTACAGCCTGTATATATATACTATATATTTACAAAATCTTTAGTAGAATGGATAGTACGAAATTTTAATTCGATCAATGTTTATGCCAGTTATCGTCTCAGGTATAAAAGAAAAAAAACGGTCGGCGACTAACGTTCCGACGCATGAAGGTCTGTTACCTATCTGTCTTACAAAATTTGTCAAAACTGACAGTTTTATTGTTGCAATCAACAGTTCATAGCTACAAAAGATACATGATAGCCCTGCTGAACTGATAACCAATAGGGAAAGAAGGTTTTCGAATGTTTACTTTAGACCAGAAGACGAAGAGTAGCGACCAACTCTTGCCTACAGTTAAAGATTATCTGTATATTGAATATTTTTTTCTACGCATGACCTATAGGATACTCTCTGTGTTCGAAATATAATAAAAAAAATATTTTGTAAGCTACTCTCTCTTTGATGTATAGAATAGAATTTGTACTGTTTTTGCTTTTGCACCGACAATAAATGTGGAATCAAGTGGAAATAAATTGCATCGTTTTAAGGGTTCCGTACCCAAAGGGTAAAAACGGGACCCTATTGTTGAGACTTCGCTGTCCGTCAGTCCGTCCGACTGTCACCAGGATGTATCTCAAGAATGGTGATAGCTAGACTTTAAAATTTTCACAGATGATGCATTTCTGTTGCCGCTATGACAACAAATACAAAAAGTAGGCCAAGTGCCAGCCGGACACGCGCACGTTAAAACAAAAAAAGGTTAAAATATGAAGTCTAATGTTGTATAGCTAATGGTACGGCACCCTTCGTGGGCGAGTCCGACTCGCACTTGGCCGTTTTTTTTATTTTTAATGCCTGATAGCCTTTGACCACTATCTCACCTGATGGTAAGTGATGATGTGGTCGAAGATGTTGTTCAGGCTAACCTAGATTTTTTATTAATGCCCAGCGAACTCCATCAATCTTATATTTAGTAAACCCTACTCATTTTACTATATGGGTTTTTTTCGTAGTAAATCGGTCAAACCGCGAAGAACCTATAGATCCAAGCATTTATAGAAGAAAACCATCATTCAATAGTGGTCGGCTTCTAGCTGACTCTTGTTATCACATCACTACTGCCATTGTATATTTGAGTATGGTGATTATATGATCCATTAACTCTTGAACTAAAACAATTGCAATCGCATGCAAACATTTAGCAACTGTTGCCGGCAACATTATCAGCACGTTATGTTTCATTAGCGTAGGATTAGCGTCGTGCCAAAAATATAGCACTGTTTTAGCTTATTTATAGGAACTTTTTAAATATTTGATGTTGTAGTCGGGTAAAGCCCGAAGTAGAATGCCCGAGTATTTTGAATCTACTTTCAAAAATTAAACAGGTTGTCTATTCAGCAGTTTGTTTGTTTTTAGTATGTTCGTTACGCGCTTAATCCGCCAATTATGATTCATTTATTTACCGACATCAAAAAAAGGACACCCCCTCATTTCGACTATATTTTGTTTTTATGTTTGTTACCTCAGAACTTTTCAATGGGTGAAATGAACTTGATGATTCTTTTCTATTTGAAAGCTGATGCTTGCCGTGTGATCCCATTTAAATTTCATCAAAATCGGTGGAGCCGTTTTTAAGTTACACTCCAATAACTGAAAAGTATTTTCCTATCTTGATGATAAAATCATTGACAGTGAATGACAATTGATCCCGTAGGTAGCAAGGGTCACAAATAAAAAGGGAGGACATTTTTTTTGCAGCAAAATGGAACCGACTTCAACATTCAAATGTGTGAAATAACTTGTCAAAGTCGGTATCATGTGCACAATATTGTGATAGTAGGTACTTTGAACCATCATGGTATTTACTTCAACAAGTTATTTCACACTTTTGAGTGTTGAAGTCGGTTCCATTTTTTGGTAAATATTTTTATCGGTATGAGTATAGTCCTCGTTGGTTTCATGTTATTTTCATCAACATCATGATGTATTGGTAATAGCAACTCTTCTCGATGGTGAACAAGTACTTCAGGCGAGTGACAATGCTGTAAGCTGTATGCACAACAAAAAAAAGAGGGAAAACTATATTTTTTTTTAAATCTAATCGACTTTTAGCACAAATAAATATGATAGTGGAAGTCAGACCTTCATAATGTGAGGCCAGATTTTTGAATGTACATGGTACCGAACTTAACAACTTATATTATACATTGCAATGATTTAAACTTAACAACTTATATCATACATTGCAATGATTTAAACTTAACAACTTATATTATACATTGCAATGATTTAAACTTAACAACTTATATAATACATTGCAATGATTAAACTTAACAACTTATATCATACATTGCAATGATTTAAACTTAACAACTTATATTATACATTGCAATGATTTAAACTTAACAACTTATATCATACATTGCAATGTTTTAAACTTAACAACTTATATTATACATTGCAATGATTTAAACTTAACAACTTATATCATACATTGCAATGATTTAAACTTAACAACTTATATCATACATTGCAATGATTTAAACTTAACAACTTATATCATACATTGCAATGATTTAAACTTAACAACTTATATCATACATTGCAATGATTTAAACTTAACAACTTATATCATACATTACAATGATTTAAACTTAACAACTTATATTAGACATTGCAATGATTTAAACTTAACAACTTATATCGTACATTGCAATGATTTAAACTTAACAACTTATATCATACATTGCAATGATTTAAACTTAACAACTTATATCATACATTGCAATGATTTAAACTTAACAACTTATATTATACATTGCAATGATTTAAACTTAACAACTTATATCATACATTGAAATGATTTAAACTTAACAACTTATATCATACATTGCAATGATTTAAACTTAACAACTTATATCATACATTGCAATGATTTAAACTTAACAACTTATATTATACATTGCAATGATTTATACTTAACAACTTATATTATACATTGCAATGATTTAAACTTAACAACTTATATCATACATTGCAATGATTTAAGTCGATTATACTTAGTAGGTATGTTCATTGCTGTTAGTAGGTACTAATTGTGTTCTAAACTTAAATTTACCTAATGGCTCCAACAGAGCGCTTGCGAACAGCTGGTATTATGCAGAGTTGGTGCCAATTTGTGACAGTATTGACCTACATGTATTGAGCTGTTGTTATGTTGTTATAGTTTTGTTTTGATTTTTATTTTTATTGTATCATACATTGTAATATCACAAATAAAATATTTTCTATTCTATTCAATAATTTACATCTACAAGATAAGACAGCTCGTAGTATTATTATATGTTCTATGGCCAGCTATAGATAGCTACTGTAACAGTCGGATCGTCCACTGGTGAGCACAGCCTCTCCTATTAAGGGGGTATACATAGGGTATATATAGAACTTCGTCAATACTTTTAAAAAAATATATAAATTACTACATGTTCATTATACCATAAATAAATTCCTTGGTGATAAATTTAAATGATAATGAATAATAATAACAAATAATTGTAAAACATTTTAAGAAAACATTAAATTAATATTTGAATAAAACATTTTAAAAATGTAAAAATATATCTAGTGACAATTACAAATAATTCTATTCTATTCTATTCTATTCTAATTCCGCCTAATTTTCCTGCTAAGCTGACGTGACGTCATAAACACAACGCAGCCAAACCGGAAGAATTTTCAACGCATGTCGCTTCTACACGAAGCATCCTCAGGAGATCTTGACTCTGCGAGCGCACGATCGATAATCAAATTCTTTTTTTCAATTCAATTTGTGACTTCACGGTGGCTTAGCAGGATAATTAGTAGAAATTAACACTAGATATATATATTTTAAGTTTTTTTTAAATATATTATTTTAATAATTTCTTCATATATTTTAAAAATATTTGTTACTAGCTTTCCGGGTGCAGCTCCACCCGCGCGCATGTCGGTTATCGCCCAAAAACATTAACCTCTTTTTGCGCAGTTGGATAAAAACTATCCTATGTTTTTTCCCGGATCTCAAACTATATCCATACCAAATTTCATTCAAATGGGTCCAGTAGTTTTGGCATGAAAGCGTAACAGACAGACAGAGTTACTTTCGCATTTATAATAATAGTACTGATTATTAAATATGGATTTGTGCAAAGTAACGCTTGAATCTTTTATGATAATGAATAAAATCGGTCCCTGTAGTATTTTTATATCTGTTGCTTAATAGGTCATATGTATAACTTTATAAAAATGTATGTAAGACCAGCATGTACACCATATATGTATCATGCAATAAAGAATTGAGAAATGAGAAGGAAGCCGATTACATAATGATATATTTTTAAAGAATTATGTGAATGATTACAATAGGAATAACTTAAAATTTTATATAGACTACCTGTACTATATTGTACAATGACATCATCGTTTAGGTCACGACCGTGTGAAAGGGATCCTAAAACACTTGCAAGACTTGTTGGTAGATACTTTGTTTTTTTTTGTCTTGCATGGTGGTAGGGCATTTGCGAATGCCCGCTTGGCTAGCTACCACCCTCAAGTAGAAAATCTGTCGCCAAGCACCTAACGGTGTGTTGCGGCAGCTGTCCTTGAAAGCCAGTAATTCTAGGTTAGCCTGAATAACAACTTCGACCACATCATCACTTACTATCAGGTGAGATAGTGGTCGAAGGCTAACCTACGAGCTTATTTGGTATCAATAAAAGTAAATGATATGTACAGACGTTTTAGCAACATATCCCTCTCAAGGTTTTTTCATAACGGCTTGATTAATAGGTAAAATAAAGTCCAAAGTACTGTATCAGCCCGATTGTCCACTGCTGAACACAGCCTTCCAGGGGGTTTGCAGTTCCTCGGAAGGCTCTGGTGCCCACCTTCCTATATTTTCTTAAGACATCCACGGGTAGCAATTGGGGAGTGACATTATAGCCCTGCGCCCCACGGGAAAAGTCCAAAGTGCATTGTTTAAATATTTTCTTGGAACTCTCAAACTATACTAACACATTTTCACATACACATTTCTCTAAATTATGACCAATGAATCTATAACAAACGTGAACGAAACTGAAAATTTAAAAATCGGACAGCCGCATCCTTTTGAAAAGTATTGTTTTCTCTAATTTTCGCGCATTTTCGACAAAGAAAAGATCGTAAACACCATGTGGTGTCAGCGCTCACTAAAATTGAGCTTGAGTGATATTTTGCTTTATTATCCATTATAAGCTACTAATTTGAAGCAGTGATGACTCACTGGCGTTGGCTATGGACTGCCGCACAGCAGGTCCATAGTTCGAATCCCACCACAGACTTGAGCTTCTCCTTGAGAGCCAGTGAAATTACAGGCACATAACAACTATGTCTCATGGTGACGGGCTTAGTGCAATTCGTGACTTGTGACGAAATACATCTATTATAGTATAGGCAGAGGTTTGTCCGCTTAACATCAGGTGGGCCTCAAGCTTGTTCTGTCACAATAACAGAAAAAAACTGAATCGCCGCTATAAAAACCACACTGTACCTTACCTATTTTACCCACAAAAGTAATTAGAAAATAAAAACCAGTTATGAGTACATTCCACGTAAATATATATTGAAGACTGACTTTTAATCACAATACAATGACGTTTGATGAAGCTACGTTCTAAAATTAAATTTCTGATAAAAACGGCCAGTAAACATAGTAAAAAGGATATGTTGTCGCCAACAGCCCCTAGCATTTTACTTCTTCACACCTATATTGGTAACTGATAATCTGGTTGACAATGTTTTACTTGAAGTGCCATGACTTCAAAGGACTACTCGAACCATTCGGTAGGAACACAATATAAATATAGTTTTATATAGAGAGTGTATCGTAATACTAATAATATGCAACATTATTGTACCTACATCTTGTTTACTAGGCAGTAAACTAGTTGGTAGTTGATGTGACGGTATTGAGCATCATCTGTAAACTACGGTACCATCTCTCGGTCAACCTGTAATTTATGTATAATATTTTTTTCCTTATAATTAATGCTTCCCCGTAGGGTGGCGGGTTAGAATTGCACCTCACCATCTCTTCCCGTAGGTGTCGTAAGAGGCGACTAAGAGAAAAAATACTGGAAGGTCGGCAGCAGCGCCTTCTAAATAACTGCCAATTTACACTGCGATCCCCAAGACGACTGCCAAGACCTGCGTGGGGATTATGGCAAATACCACCTTTATGGGAGAGGCTGTGTTCAGCAGCGGACGATCCGGCCGTTACAGTATTTTTTCCTAGAGAATAATTACAACAACAGTTGGGAGACTGGCTATGTGCCCGGTAAATGCCAATAGGCTGGCCCCGTAATAGGTGGTACTAAAAATGGGTACCCTCTATGTACCAGTCCAGCTCGCACTTTGCTGTTTTCATCAAATAAACATATCATGATACGATAAGTCTACTTTGCATCAACACTTGCATTCTTTATCATTCATAACCTAACCTACACAAAAACGTACAAAATAATGTTTTATATTTTAAACAACGTACTTCACGGATAGTTAATAATGTCCAAACTCTTTTCAAGAACATTTTAAAAGTACAGTCGACTACATAAAAAGATAACGCGATATTTACGAGGGAAATATATTCAGGGTAGGTACAGCTTATTACCATAGGGGTATAAATCTCAGGAACGTACAGACGTAAGTCAGTACACGGAGGTGCTTGCATAATATGCGCATAAATCAGCCACGAATTAATTATTGCGCTCGACTGTACATTTGTTATGATCAGAATTCATGTTTTGGATGATTATTGCCAGTGTAATGTAGCTATCAAAAGACAATGCCTTCTATGAACTCAAATCTTATAAATCTGTCTTTTTGTAAAGTTTGGTCACGGTTGATATTAAGACACTGACAATTGCCAATTATTATTGGTAAAGCTATTGCTTTACTTGTACAGATTTTTAGCAAAATCTATTTAGTTTGTATATTTCTTGATCGCACTATCTAAGGTCAAGAAAATTCCGAAACACGTTTCCTTAAAATTTTCCCCATAGAATATATTAATAAAACAGCAAATCCTTATCAAGACGGACAAGAAAAGTTACATTTTCATTTTACGTAACTAGTTTTGCTTAAGTTTACTTTCGGATTTTACCTAAACTGATCGCGGTTTCATCATCGCTGCCTCTCTTTCACTCCTACGCAGTCCGATTGAGACAAAGTTTCAGCATTTGATAGCGTCTTAATCACGTAATACATCTAGTTTATAAATTTTCATTTCTATGTATTTAATCTTATAATTAATCAGATTAAAATTAAGGAAAAATGTCGGTTTCGTTGGTTCAAAAAAAACATTAAAAGTTAGAAACAGTTTTCACTGGTAACGTGTCCAAGATCCGTTGAAAGTTATCTTTTCATGTTACGGTTGTCTTCGTTGCTCTTTCCATACAAAATTAATTTCGTCATATAATAAATATCAGATTTGCTAACTCGGTGATATTTTGCATGCATGTCTTTGAGCCTAATAGCTATGCTTCTAATTTGGCAGTTTTCTAAAATTAAGTATTCTCAATTACATTTTAAACATGCATTTGATTTATCAGACTTTCTTATTTTTCGTTTCTTTTATCTGGTTGAATACTTGGTATATAAACTATGACGAAACTAAGTTATAATTGCTTTATTTGTAATTAAAAGTAGGTAAATAATTTTGATGGTTATCTGGCAAAGCAGAACATGATATTAATTTCAAAGTAATGTTGACAAAACTTCTAAGAGATTGTGCGTTTTTATAAAACCAAAAACCTCCTTTGTATGGTAAGTACTACCACGAACTATGCTACATACAGTTAAAGGTTGTTATACTACCCTTAACTGGCATGCCAGTGGCCAGTATACTGATAGTTTTCTGGTCGATTAAGCCGCGGCTATATGTCTATACTGCCTTTTCGATTATTGAGGGTCAAGACGAGGGAAGTCTGTACGTAGAAATTTCTGGATGATAAACCCCGATACTAGGAGAGTAGAAAAATGTTGTAAGAATTGCAAGAATTATACCATCAAGTTTACATACCAAAAAAATGTTAATAGATTAATCAAGGCATAATTTTATTAGTAGTTGACCTCTATACTAAATATGATGAGCATTGCCATTCTTATAAATCAAAATCGTTTATTAGGCGACTACGACGCTGTTATGAAGGTCAGTTACAAATTTTAATATTCTACACTCTACTGATACGTTCAGCAAACGCAAATTTTCCTTCTGTAGGCTTTGATATACGAGTATCATTGGGGACTTTATTATAAAACCGCACATTAGTATAGCTAGATGAATAAATGAAATAAGAAATGCATGATTTAAGGAATGAATGCATTACTATAATAGTAATAATTTAATCAAAAAAGTATAAGTCTAAATTTAGAAACTTTCTTTGCCTCTGTGTGACTAATGAAAAATTTTTAAAACCAAATGCTCACACCCATTACCTGTTGGCAGATAAGAGCCAGCATTTGGATCAGGCGTCGTAACGCCAAGCGCTCTGATAAGTTTTGGAAAATATGATGAGCTCTTGATTGTAAATGCTCTATCATACATAGTCTGTGCTACTGTATTGTAATCTGGTTCTCTTCGGACACATACTATTAACTTTACAGCTTAGTTACTAATCTCCCAGCAGCTTGAAACCAAGAAATAGTAGTGTTCTATGCATTATCCTTTTGTCATAAAAAGCCAACAACACGGGGATCAAACCCAGATCGTTGAAATTTTAAAGCGGCAGTTTGCTCCACTATTGCTATGAGACAGCCCAAGGCTCATTTTTAGGGTTCCGTACCCAAAGGGTAAAATCGGGACCCTATTACTGAGACTTCGCTGTCAGTCCGTCCGTCTGTCATCAGGCTGTATCTCAAGAACGGTGAAAGCTGGACAGTTTAAATTTTCACAGATGATGTATTTCTATTGCCGCTATAACAACAAATACCTACTATATATAAAATAAAATAAATATATAAGCATGGCTCCCATACAACAAACTTGATTTTTTAACCGTTTCTTGCTCGATATACTGATAACGGTGTCAGGGGTTTGAACGGAGCCCTCGGTGCGCGAGTCCGACTCGCACTTGGCTGATTTTCATTAACAGATGCATCTTAAAGTTGGATGCTGTTTTCACGTTTAATTATAGATTTATACATAAAAGCTGCATCATTTTGAGTTGCATTTATCAATTCGAGCCTAAATAACATAACGCTAAGTACATAATTTACTTCTTAATATGCCTTAGTAATTCATCCAGTGATCAGCACCTGGCAGATGACAAGATCCCGCTGGCTGGCGGATGCTCGTTTTTGCCGTATATAATAAGGTAATGCGCAGACATCCGGCAACCGGCAACCGATGCGCCCACATACAGTACTTAGTTAGATATCATACACTGTGTAATGCATGAGAACACAGCTCGATGGCGTACTCACTGACACTATCCAAATTGAATCACCCGAGTTTTGAAACCTAAATAACGCTCGTTGGATTTTCATTACCTATTCAACAGGTCTATCAGTTAGTTATATTGCACTATATGTAAATAATTAATTCAGGACTCGTAACCTAGATTCTAGAGTGGCGGTCCCCTAAAGCAAAAATTACTCTCTACTAAAATGTCTAAACTTTTTATATCTGTAAATCAAGATCCTGATAGAATCTTGAAAGATAAGAGGGCCTGGCATATTTAACCAGGAACGGGTATAGGTATCAGGTGAAAATAGTAAGATAAAATGAAACTATTCAGTCAACTATCTCATATTCAATAGCAGACAATGATAACACAAATAGCGCTTGTCTAAAATGAGGCAAGTTTTCTTGATGACTGACACCTATACTGGTTTAAGATCAATCTTCCTTTTAGGTTGATGATGTAGACAAAGACGCTAGCAGTATGATCTAAAATAATAGTGGCTCTCCAAGACCTACTGAAAAACTGGTAGATGTATGGAGATAATGCTTCTGCGACTACGATTCCTAATTACGCCTGATGTTCATTTCTTTTTACAAGATGCAAGATAGCAATGACGGCCGAGCGGTTATACCCATGGACCGGCCGTACCGCAGGTCCCTGGTTCGATACCCACCGCCGGCTTGAGCTTCACCGCATGGTGGAAGGGCATTTTGCGAATGCCCGCCTGACTAGCTACCACCATCAAGTAGCTAATCTGTCGCCAAGCACTTAACAGTGTGTTTCGGTAGCAGTCTGGAAAGCCAGAAAAATTACAGGCACATGAGACTTAACAACTGTATGTTTCAATGTGACAG
This sequence comes from Plagodis dolabraria, assembly GCA_963854805.1. NCBI lineage: Eukaryota > Metazoa > Arthropoda > Insecta > Lepidoptera > Geometridae > Plagodis > Plagodis dolabraria. Next base: position 6,860,110 of record OY978440.1, read on the forward strand.
GCGCAAGGCAATTCGTCACATGACGAAATGCATCTGTTATAGTCAGAGGTTAATCCACTTAACATCAGGTGGGCCTCGTGCTTATTCCGTCATAATCATATTTAAAAACAACATAATTTTTATATTAAAAAATCTGCAGTACAATATAATCATTTTAATATGAGATATTTAATAAACAAACAATGAACGTCCAGGAAGTCCTGTGCGATTCGGATTGATTTGACTATGATTTTTAACATATGATAGTCGCAACACAACGCTGTCGGCAGTGACGTCACAAAATAACACGTTAACACTGACAGTAACACAACGGCGTCGCATCAACAAAATGAAAACTACTCGTAACATAATAAACGGCAGGTTAATGAGACAAGTTCCGGTGGCCAATTAAATGTGACAGCGAATTCACGTCCGTGGTCAAATCAAACTGTAAATATAAATTGCTTGTACGACACACGACCCTTTGGCCGGATGCTTTCAATTTGGCCAGTCGCAGGCGCGGCAGTCCGACGCTGCCGTGAGCAACGCGCGATCGTTGAAAACACCGATCGATAAAATGTTACCAGTAAATGCCTATTAAAATTCAAGGGATAATTAAAACTATTTGTTCATCAGTTTTGTGTCGAGGATTTTTGGTGTATGTGAAGTGGTATCACGCAATGTGATACCACGTGCAAGCAGTCACGACGGAAAAGGCTAAGAAAGAGGAAAAGCGCCCAAAGAGGAAAAGAGTCTCCGACATGAGGTGAGGATTGAGGTAGCTTCGAGCTGGATGTGCCCGTTGACTGGATTGCCGGATGACAAAGCGTTGATGGTCTTAATAGACTTCCGTCCGGCCTATTTCTGCGATACCCCTTTTGAACATATGTAAATTATGTAGTCATATCTGTAGTGCTACATATTTATTTAATGTTTTGATTTAATTTCACCAGAGTTTTAGCTTAAATTAAGAAATATATTAGCATATAGGTTTTGTATGTCAGTGGTAAATCTACCTACCAAATCTTTATATATAAAAATTACGTGTCACGTTGTTTGTCCGCGATGGTGCGAAGCCGAGGCGGGCCACTAGTAAACTATAAAATGTTTGGTACTTTGGAAAAAACCGACTTTCTCAACTGAAAAGTAACAAAAGCAATTTCGTATTTTTAATCTTTTTTTACTTGGATGACATAGGTATTCATCAAGTTATTTTAATTTAAAAATAAAACTAGTGAACTGATTCGACGAAACTCTTTAAGCAACAAGTGTCCTAAAAACTAAAAGAAAAAATACATACAACAAAAATATATTAAAAAAATATATTTTTAAATCGATTCACAAATGACAGAGATCTGAGGTAACGAACATTAAATAAACAATCGAATATTGAGTTCCTCCTCCTTGTTTCAGTTAAAAACATAAAAAAAAATAACCGGCTATTATCGAAATAAAGTTTTGAAGTTGGTACCATTCTGTAATCAAAACACCGAACTCAATAGATAAATTATCTATTTTCTACAAGTTATTTCGTGCGGTTCAGGGGAAGCTTTCCTTTTTTAAAATTAAAGTGCAATAATGTTGACAAATAGGCTTTTAGTAAAAAGTAGGTAAAACATAAAAACTGATCAGTATTGTAGAGGTTTAATTTACCCAAAGACAGTAAAATAAATCATCAAGATTAACATAACCTCATTAAAATCGCACAATTGTTTCATTGATCGTCCAGATCCAGCAAAAAGTAATACGTTGCTGAATCTGTTCGTACATAAATATATACTTTATTTATAAAAAACGTATTCGACCTGGAACACAGTGAAGTATGAAAAAAGTTCTTGAATTCGGTACCATGCTGATTTAAAACTCTGACCTCACATTATCACGGCCCGACTTTCACAAGTTATTTCTTAGTTTTTAGTAGGTATTGAAAGTCAGTTATGTTTTCTACAAAACATATTTTTCTTTGTCTTTTTAGTGACGAATACTGTTTATAAGATCATAGTCATGTGATCAGTATGCATACCGTTCAACAAAAAAAGTTGCAATTATTGTTGAACAGTATGCATACATACAGACGAATTTGAAGCAGTGATAGCTCAGTGGCTTTGGCTATGGACTGCCGCGCAGCAGGTCCATGGTTCGAATCCCGCCGCGGGCTTGAGCTTCACCGCATGTTGGAAGGGTATTTTTGCGAATACCCGCCTGGCTAGCGACCACCCTCAAGTAGAAAATCTGTCGCCAAGCACCTAACGGTGTGTTCCGGCAGCTGTCCTTGAGAGCCAGTATTTCTAGGTTAAGCCTGTTAACACCTTCGACCACATCATCACTTACCATCAGGTGAGAATGTGGTCAAAGGCTTACCTATCAGCATTAAAAAAAAAAGAATTGAGAACCTCCTCCTTTTTTGGAAGTCGGTTAAAAAGAGTTGCAATTATTCGTGAATCATCCAGTTATGCAAATTTATACATTTTCAGTTAGTTGATTATACCTTAAAAACGACTCAACCGAATTTGATAAATGTGACCAACTTGGAGATATACTCTTGTTATTGACTTTCATATGAGCGTCGTAGACGCCTAAATTGAATAAATGATTATGACTTTGACTTTGATGGACGCAACAAAAAGTAATAATCGAAGTCAGTTCATAATGGGAACAGAGTAATCGTGTAACAAACACTATTGAAAAAGGTACAGACGGAATGAGAAACTCCTTCTTTTTTTAAAGTTGGTTAAAATATATTTTTAGCGAATGACTTGTAGTTCAGTTAGGATTAATGGTATTATCATTATTTGTGGCTTTTATAGTTGACAGAAGAGATACATTCTTCGTTCTTCTGCTTAAAGTAAGAACCAAATAGGATACATACTTTTGTTCCCAATTAAGAAAGTTTGTCATTTAAGAGTGTGCCATAAAATAATACACGCAAGCGAAGTTACAGGAGCTTAATAAAAAAACAATCAAAACGCGAGTAAGTATTCCAACCATATTCCGCGAAGAACCTTGACCGAACCTTCATTTACCAACAGTTGATCTACTAAATAGTTTATGAGATAAAAAAGTACAGTTGATTGTGCATTTCCCTGTGAAATTTTGTATAATTATTATTTTTTTTTTATTATAATTTATAATAAATGATGTGAATAGTTAAATGTAAGCCTGTGATATATAAAATGTACGGCTTCTTGTGCATTTGGAATTTTGTGGTAAGCTGTGGAATTTAGTATTATTATTGAAATTTTGTATTATTATTGACTATGACATTTTTCTTCAGAGAGTTCCTACCTACTGTGTAGCTTAGCAGTCTGTTCAGACTCTTAGAAATCTATTTAATTCTGCTTTCATAGTTTCCTTTAAATAATTCAATCCTATCAAATGAACATAGTGTGGTAAGGAAAACGGGTGTTGCAAAAGCTTGAAATTTTGCGTAAACCTGCTTTACATGTGGACTACAAATACAACCACCATTTTTTAAGTACTTAGATTAAATGAACTCCAGCTAGCAAGGTGGGATTCATTGATGCTATCATAAACCTTTGATGGCTATTAAATTGGGTTCTAATTTTCACTAACAATGTATAGATTTTGGGGCTGATAACGACACACGGTAGGAGTAGCAAGTTCGACATGATTTAATATGGTGAAGGGAAAGACTGCATGGTTTAGTTGGGGTATTTTTAGACCTGGTATCCTTGTAGATCCATCCGCTTTTCGTCTCGCGATTAGCTTACACTTAGTAGCAAAATGTTGTGTTGCTCATCACTGCCAATGTTCTGCACTGAAGTTGATCTCGAAGTCTCTTGCTCTCGAAGTCCTGGTGGAATTTCCCGCCAGGATATCATCCACCGCGCTCTCCCAGCGCCTGTGTTGCGGCTATTCTCGAACCAAATGGTTTAATGTGTGACGTACGTAATAGACCTGACGGTATATCACTCTGGAAGTTAGGATAGCCATTATGTGAGACACTATGTGCGTTGACACTTTAGCGCCGTCACATCTTCGTGAAACAAAACGGCTGGCGCATGGCGCTGCGACTACTTTAGTGGAGCGACGCTACGCAGTGCATGTATGCTAATCTTGGTAGTAATTACCTACATATTTGGTCCGTATAGTTTGGGTTTACCGTTGTTAACCGTAATGTCACAATAGACATATATACAGTCGTTCGACGCCGCGGTATCCTGGAATTCAATGACAAATGACGAACAGAGCGCTAGGGAAATCACTATCGAAATTTTTAGTGTTATTGTTTGTTATAAATAAATATTTTTTTATAATAATTGTTTTTTTTTATAAATAAATTTTGTTGTGAATAGGTAAAAATATAACTATATTTATCTATTTATTTGAGAGAACACAAGCGCGCGCAGAATTGATTAAAAAACGCCATTGTCTTTGGTAACATAGTAAGGCCACCAGTAAAGAGGTTATTGTATGATTATTTGCCCTTAAAACTCCTTGGGTTCTTTTTTCTATTAAAATGATGAAAAGATAACAACCTCTATAGTGTCAATCTGCTGACATCTTATTAAAACTAAACTGTAAGTCAACACCGCAGTAATGCATGTGAACATCAGTCTATTTGTACCTCCTCGATGTAGGGAAGGCCGCACGGTTGGTCACGTGACTGAATTCGGGTAATTTTTTAGTAGTTAAACTACTGCTTAAGAAGCTCCATGTATCTATTGTGGTAATGTATTGACCTAAGGTTACTAAATTCTTGTAAGCTGGCACTTATTTGGCTTAACGATAAGCGTTGCGATCCAAAAGTCAGCATGCTGGGCACAATTCTTACTGGTAATGGGTTTGAGCATTTGGACTGCTTGTGGGCCCACAATAGTATTTAGATTACCTAAATGCTTCCGTTGTAGTAGCTGTAGTTTGTCTTGTTTTGTTAATTAAGTTAGTAGAACAGTTTTTGTTATCGAACTATGTCGTTGATCTATGGACAGGGAAAATGTACACAATAATAATTAGAAAAAGTCTTGACCAGCATTGGTTCTGACGCCAAGTAAATGGATTAAAGGTTTTTCAAATATCGAATACAATGCAGTGTTATACAGTCCACGTGCATGTTTTGGGCAAGCTGGGCAGGAGCATTTGTCCGACCCGTACACCGGGGACGCTGGCTACTCATTTCAGTACTTTCAGCCAACGTAACCATTCACAAATCTTCACACCACTTTCAGTCCCATGTAACCTGGTCACAGATCTATTATCCTTTGATGGTTGATTCCGGCTTAGCTTTGCAATAGCGAATGGGTTGCAGCATTAGCGGAGAACTCTTGCACGGAAGTTCTGTTTATTCTAGTTACATTCTAAGACTATTTTAATTATACGAGATATCACCGAACCCGCTGTTTTCTTAACTATTCAATATGGTATCTACAGACGCCCTGCGACCAATTTTAACTGCATTTCTTTTTCCATATACGCAATACCCTGAAGCTCTTGTGTAGTGACACGTGAAGGCCGTTGCGTGTCTGTCAATTCGGAACACAGTTATATAAATATTGCTCTTTGGCCGCTCAATAAGGTTGCATTTCCACAGGTCAGTAACGTCTATCAATCATGTCTGCGTTAAATTACGGGATGTAGGATGTGAATACTGTGCACCGGCTGTGACGGTCACACGTCCACGTATATTTCTACACGTGGCAGTGAATCTTTTAAAGTTAAAAGTACGTAGCCGTTCTCGTTAAAAGTGCCATTCTTGACATAATTTTGTGATGTACTCGTACTTATAGCTGTTATCAGGTGTTATAAGGTCAGTTCGTCACTATTTCGAATATGTTTTATTTTACCTTGCGTCACGATGGAGTCCTGATAAGTTCAATTTTATGCGATGACATCTGAATGGAATTTTCTCATTTACAGGGTTGACTTCCGCAAACTTCGGTGTGCTTCTGCACTCCGTGGGCTCAAAGCTGCAATGTACGAAAGCAGCTGCTCTTACGCTGGAGCCCTAGAGCTGAAGCGCAGCGCTCTCAAGGAAGAGCCCTGGCCTGCGACTGAGTGGCCTCCCTACCGCCTTCATCAGTCCACCTTCGAACAGTTAAAGCAGAGCGTAGAGAAAGCCAAGGCGGCTTTACAAGATAGGTCTGGTTTACTTGGCACGGCGACGGCTTTTGGAGACTTCTATGGCGGACAACTCGGTCAGGATGCAAGCACAACTCTCGGTTTCGGAAGGACGAGGAATGAGGATATGTTGGGCTCGATGGACAAGGGAAAGAGTATTGGTGAGTTTAATATTATAACTTATTTCTGTCTTTGGTGAATAGACAAAGCCAAATAATAATAATATATGTATTTCCCAGATTAGTTACATAAATATGAGCTTGTTCATGTGAAAACAACTTGTTAGTAGTAAGCAACGAGTTCTTATTTTTTTTTTCAGAACAACGTATAGTTAATTTTTTTGGCATTGTGAAACTTGACTATCAGTAGATAAATCAAATTATCTATTGCCATAGTACAGATGCGTCCTTCAATAAACGAAGCAGAATGGTGAAGACAATATGTGTGTTATTAATATTTTAATTCTACTAGTTAGTCTATAATTTTTTTTTTTTTTTTATGTTATTGTTACGGAACAAGCTCGAGGCCCACCTGATGTTAAGCGGTTACCTCTGCCTATAACAGATGCAGTTCATCGTTCAAGTGACGAATTGCACAGCGTCCGTCACCTTGAGACATAGTTGTTAAGTCTCAAGTGCCTGTAATTTCACTGGCTCTCAAGGACTGCTGTCGAAACACACCGTTAGGTGCTTGGCGACAGATTTTCAACTTGAGGGTGGTCGCTAGCCAGGCGGGCATTCGCAAAAAGCCCTTCCACCATGCGGTGAAGCTCAAGCCCGCAACTTCTAGGTATGCTCAATATTAGCAACTTGATTATGCAATTCTCATATTATATAGCCATATTTTGGTAAATTAACACACTACCTATGTCGAGTTACCTACTTAACAGGAAAAAAAATCATTTAACGTACGTTAGAGAGAACACAGAGATCGCTACGCTGCGAGATTAGTTGATGAAATCTTGTAATATTGTTGAACTCTCTTTAACGAAACAGAGCTGTCTAGCTCAGTTCCGGTAGTTTATTGAAGTACGAACAAACTCAGTAGCCAAAAGATACCTAATATGAATATTGGATAGAATTCATCTCAGTTAAAGAGTCATAGAACTACAAAGCTATTCGGGAACAAAAAGTCATCAAATACAAAATATACAACTCCCGCCCAGTTTTACCGATCTGCCTTCTCATACTATTCCACTCACATAACTATTAAGTTTGTATTTTTATTATAAAAGTTTTATTAAAAACAAGAATACTCGTACAATAAACGCCAACAGTACTTTTATAAAGCCACCCATATATAAGGTAAACACAAAGCTTTGCGATAAAGCACATTCATTGCAGCCTTTAAATGTTTACACCTTCAACAAAGATATCGCGACACATTGTGCTATCCGATACGTAGCATGGATGCTCACAAAGAATATCGATTCTTCTTTGCCGCCGTCAACACTGCAAAACGGAACATAGTACTCCGAGATAGAGTACAGAATCTCGCGCACGAGGGAGATAGAACCCTTTTAGATTTAGCGCAACACTCCTAGGTACAATGGCAAGGTGGGGGAACATCTTCCACAGATGACAATCGCTTCTAAGGGAGAATCGGGGGCGAGCGAATACATACCCGCGTTGCCATGGCGATCCGCCCAACCCCGCCCTAAAGATCATCGCATGAAGCCTGCGCGCCTTCATAAATACTAGTTGTGAAAATAAATTTTTATTATACCGTTCATTATTTAGAAACTCGGCTGGGAGCTCAGGGTAAGCGGAGTTTCCCCGATTTAACGAGGGGACTTTACCCAGGTTAAAAAAGTCGCGGTGCATTTTCGATGCAGGTTTTAAAGAGATTTTGGGCGGTTAGCGAGAACAAATGGCATTGTTTTTATCTTCGAGGCTATAAAGGTAGTGAAAGAGGTCGTAAATGAACAGATTATTGCGGGTTGTGTCTGTATTATGGCCCGTTATAATGTTATGTGTGTTTTCTTAGTAAGATTTTCGTTGCTTAGTCTGGGAGAAAGCTCACAGTATGATAAACAATGAGAAAAGGTATGAATAAGCCCAATCTTTTTATGTTTCATATGAGATATCTCACGCTACATAACACACATAAATTTGATTGGATATGTTACTGTTCTCTGTTTTTTCTTTCTAGTTTAATGCTTCTGCCTTATTCTTATTCTCATAATACTTAATCTTACATTGATACTTCGTTTAGTCTATCAAACATACAAGAAGGTCGATAACAATTATTGCTTATCGATATTGTATAGAAAAATACCTACAAACACTTGTTTGAATTTCTATCATAATTATAAGAGATGGGATTGGTGGGATTTTAAGTGATTTTTTTAAAATAAGATTTACCTTACTCGCGGCTCGTAGTGTCTGACAATGTAAGTAAAACAATTATTGCAAGTGCCGTGTCTATAAGTACAGTAAATTAGATAGATAGATAGATAATTTTTTATTGTTACACCAATAATATACAAATTTCATCCTTACAAACAAAAACTTAGACTAAAGTGTCACAATGGGCGGCCTTATCACTATAGCGATCTCTTCCAGGCAACATTTGTATGGAGAGGAAATATAGGAACTATGTCGGGGGTGTACATAAGTCTCTAAGCAATCATTAATAATAACAAATACTTTTAAAAGTATCCTAAAAAACATTAAATAATATTTAAATAAAACACTTAAAAAAGCATAAAATTATATATCTAGTGACAATTCCGCCTAATTTTCCTGTTATCTACGTGACGTCATAAACATCACGCAGCCTAACCGGAAGAATACCCGACTAGTTTCGCTTCTAAACGAAGCATCTTCAGGAGGTCTTGACTTACCGAGCGCACGATCGAGACTAAACGGCCAGCTGTTTTGTTTAGGGAGGACAGAGATGCTGGCTACCGCCTGTGCGGTCGTCCAGCTCCACCGGGTTTTGGGCGAGGGCCTGGCCCTACAATAGCCCGGGAATACGGCCAGCGGCTAAACACGCCTTTACTCGTATATAGGCCCGATCGTGACTCACTGTTCTTTGTTGTAGCTTACAATTGGTAAAGATATACGTTTTTATAGTGATAATTATATAAAAATGTTATTGAATTGTTAACAGAATATTTTTAAGTTATATATGGTATGTTTAGTGTTGACAAATATGAGAAATATTGAATAATATAGTAAACAATATTAGGAAACTAGTTTTAACTTAAAATTATGAAAGGGTACTTACTATTACTATTTTTAATTATAACAAATACTTTTACTTTTAAAAGTATTTGTTATTATTAAATATGGATTTCCGCAAAGTAACGCCTGAATCTATTCATTGCAATCATTAAATTAAATATAATTAGGCTACATTATAATCTAAAACACAAATTAAATACTTACAAGAATACCTATCAGGCAAACATAATGTTTATAATATAAACAATATCTACTCAAATTACGTGAGGCGAAAATTTGTGCAGCGCATAAGTATTTTTTGTTGGAGACAAAACAAAACATTTATGCCCAAAAAAGTCATTCATCGTACATTCATTATGCGTCTCCGAATTAAAAATGAATACCTTTAGCTAACGAAAAGAGCTGTGAAAAGAACTTTCGGGGACCAAATTATTTTTTATATCTACCTAGAGCATTCAGCACAGGCGCACAGTTCAGGGGTCCGACGACGACAAAAGAGTTCGGGGGCACAAAAAAGTCCGCAAAGACAATACTTTTCCCGTTATACAAAGATCACAATGCGCTGAAAAATACTCTCAAAAATACGCCAACTACGAGAGAGCCGCGCGTGAAAAGGGTTCCTAACAAAAAAAAGAGTGTTTCTAACTTGAGTGACATATTATGGCGAAGTTGACTATGAAAAAAAAATTTCAACATATCGATACCTCTGGGCTCAAAGGTCGTAAAGGACATTTGAGCGAAAATGAGTTTTTAACACGGTTTTACTCAGTTTTTAATTCTCTATCGATCTGTATAGTCCGTTTTACGTAAATCCCCAAAAAAATGCCTTTACGACCCACATCATTTGATACGATAAACCAAGTTTACCAAGAAAATATGGATGTAAGTAACACTAAGTTCCCAGATTATATTTATTTTGGTAGTAAAGCAAAGTATAAAACAAATATTGGGCATAAAATACATTAGAATTATTAATTGTCTTATACCACCTCAGGTGGTTATTATAAGTCACCTCAAAATAAGGATGTAAAGGACACAATTTTGACAAATTGTCTTTTACTCCCTCACAATTCAAAATAAAAAAAATACAAGTGTCTTTTACTACCTAGTTTCATTGCAATTATGTGCTTCCACTAAGGGCGTAAATAAACGTAAGTGAGGAATTGTGTCCCATAAATCCTAGAATCAACAACGAATTTATAGATTTAATTCGTTGTTGTTTGAACATTCTAGGATTTACTACCTTACTTAATAAAAATTAAACCCATTGCAGAAAACTATAAACTAACAACTTTGTGAAATCTATCGTAACGATGCTCGATATTTCAAGATTTGTCTCAATTTCCAAGTTTAGGTATTCACTTCATATTGCTGAATTTGATTTCTGTACAGAAACCTTCAACCCCTACCCAATTAAATGTTTATAATACTCATTAAAACACCTATATTCAAATACAATACATGTTTGTAGACCCAGTATAGTAGGTACGGCATGTGCGCTGAATCACTCAGCCAGTTTCTCATTAATTACTTATACAGAAAAATGAAGTTAGCAACTGAACTCTCATTCAAGAGATTCATACTACAATTCATTCATACATAAAATCCTTAATTCACCCAACAATGTAACTGTAATGTGCAATTTTGACTAACAAAAAGTCCTGAATACATCACATGGTAATAGTATGATTTAATACTATTCAAGAAAATATTCGTTGTTTAATTTCACCATTTATAAAAGTCGCACACAGGATGTGAATTGTTATACGTGTGTGTGTGAGAGAAAGCAACGAAATTGCAACTTACTAAATGAAATATCTCAAAGGACAAAATGGGAGTAAAACATTATATGATGTACTGCAATGCATGTAGTAGCCAGAACAAAAACCAAACCGTATTAGCTATCGTGAACCATTTCCTAAAATCAGCAAATAATTTGGAGGTAATTCAAATAAAGATAGAAATAAAAGCACAACGACAAAATGTTTGTCAAATATTCCATGGAAGACGAAGCAGAGACTCATTGTGTAACATTATGTGAGAGAACCCCAGGAAAAGAAAAAGAAAAGGAAAGGAGAAAGGGTGGTCAAAAAGCGAAAAAAAGCGAGATTAATAATGAACCAGTGATTGGTATGGATGCAGTGAAGCAGCTACACAACAGTAGATTACCAATAGCAGCTGATAAATATGAAGATCTTGTGAAAAGTGGAATAATACCTAAAAGATTTCATACTGAGTATAGGGAACTGCCATGCAATTCTAAGTTACGCGAGACTTTAAACGAAACAGGCGAAGAGGATGACGAAGAAAGTAAGAAGTAAAATGAGTAAAGAAACCATGTCTATAAAGTTAATTACAGAAAGAAGTGCACAGTTTATTAAGTTGATTCAAGGAAAAAGTTAAAGTAATTAAGTTAAGAAAAGAGTTAATAATTTAAAGCTTTGTGTTCGATTTTAATTAGCGATCTCATTTTCTTTATATATTATATGTACGTTTTATTTGAATAATTAATTGTTATTTTTTGTAAAAAAAAATATAATATACTGTACTGTAATCTGTATCAGCCGGATTTTCCACTGCTGAACACATCAAGAACCTATTAAGCGGTGAGTATTTGCCATAATCCCCACGCTTGGCAGGCGGCTTGAGGATCGCAGTGTAAGATAGCAGCTCTATAGAAGGCGCTGCTGCCCACCTTCCAGTATTTTTCCCTCAGGCTTCTTTTACGACACCCACGGGATGATATGGGGAGGTGCAATTCTAACCCGGCACCCCACGGGGCAAAAGAAAATATAATATTTTATTAAAATTTATACAAATTATTACATAATTCATTGATTACTTTAGTTTAATTATTAATTTATGCTTAAAGAATACCTTAGCGGGTGATCCTTACGACCCTAAAAATTATTACACCAGTCGATTATTTCCTTATTTTGTTCAGTTTTGTACAGTTAAGTAGATTTACGCCCTTAAGTGATAACATAGGATAAAAATTTGAAGGGTGTAAAGAACTAAAAATGTTTAATTCATGGTCGTAAAGGAAATCTATCTCCATAAATACAGCCCTAGGGAAATTTTTCAATACTTCCTTAGAAAATACTATAAATTCTAAGCACTTTCTTCTTAGGTTTCATTTAAATAACTCAAGGAACAAAGATACTAGAGTTTATTTTTATATAATTTTTTAGTTTTTGGCTTCTCCTGAAAAGTCGCATTTTGTCCTTTACGACCTTTGAGCCCAGAGGTATCGATATGAACAATTATTCGATGATAAGAAATATTGTTTATGTAGTATATATCTCTCACTGATATAACTGTTTAAGTTCGGATAACATATATTAGATACAACGTATTTTGTGCTCAGTATGAGCAGTGCTCATAGCGCAGCTTGTCTAGTCGTCCTCATTACCTAGGTTGAGCAACGTTCTCCACGGTCACTAATAATGGGTGACTGTTAGTAGCAATTACGAATTATTAAAAGAGCTAGTAAAGTTGACAAAACGCTAAAAGCATCAATACAAATTCTTGGACAATTCCGCCTCTGCCAAGCTATCACCTGTCACGTACCTAATTTAAACAAAAATTGTGATAAATTTGTAAAATTGTTTGTAACAATTGTTAAAAGACGTTTAAAAAGAATGGCCTCGAGTTTCTCGCAGTGGCTATATACTTAGATTTTTTTTTGCTGAACGTGGCAGTAGTACGTTGTGTATTTCAATATTAAAATTTGTCATGTTAATAGTTCATTATTAATATGTGTGTTGTCCATAGGAGCGTCGTAGACATCAGAATTTAATAAATGATTTTGACTTTTGAAAGCCGATGATCTCTGTTATAGTGGTACTTATCCTAAGTCGTTGGCTTACAAACTACGAATAGGCCTTCAATTAAATATACGATGATTTCTGTCTGTCTGTCTGTCACAGTTGGATTGTCCACTGCTGAACGCAGCCTCCCCTATTAAGGGGATATTTGCCATAAACCCCACGCTTGGTCTCATCACTCATCAGGCAAGACCCAATGCATTTTCTCTCTCCGAGATTAATGTTCGTAGCCCAGAAGTAGGCAAGTGATGGGTGGACACGATCTATTTGCTAAGCTTTTGTTAGATAAATGAAAGCATTTGACCGTAGTCTCAGATAAAAGGTATGGACACAGTTTATTCAAAAATAATACCTGCCTTGAAAATACCTATTCTTTTGAGTAAAAGAACCCCAAAAATGTAAATTGGAGATGCCCACCCTCCCTGCAAACTTGGCACCGTCTCTGACCCCGAAGCTGAAGATTGAAGTCTTCCGTTATGTCCCTTTAATGAAAACCTTTTTTCTCTTAATGTTCGATGCCCGCTGATAACTAAAGAGAATAAAATGATGAAAAGGCTTTTATACAACCAATTTTTATAAATTGGAACGAGATCAATTTTCCATTAAATTATTACAATTTGAAATAGAAAATAAGGTGGCAGCTAAGTAGGTATATTTTGTACTTAACATAATATGTTTCTTTACGGTTGAAGGTATTTAAGATTATAAAAATATTTTCTATTATTCCAGGAGAAGTGAATCCTAGCTAAATCTTCGAAAAATTTAGTTTAGCCATTAGGTTTATCAGTAAGCATAATTCAGTATCGGTCCTCCAGCTTTTACGGACGCAATGCTAGCCAATAACACTCCATAACGATTCCAAGCTTACTTTTGACCCTCATACTCAAACATGTCATTTTACTGTCAGAAATTCTTTATAATTTAGTGTTCCAATTGTAATAAAGTTAAGAATAACAACTTGTAACTGTTTACTGTGAAATAGATTATTATTTGGATATTTTAATATATTTATATTGATAAGGAGTCAGATCTTAACACTCTAGGCGCAAATCTTTTGATCAGAGAGGCCATTATCACGTAATGGTACCCGTTGAAACAGCGCAAAATGCGCACAAGCGTCGCGATGTCTGTTGCGTCCGTAGCACACTTCACAGTCACCATTATATAAATTTGCGGCAAACCCACACACGCCCCACATATATATCTAGTGCTACCCATATGTGGTCACCAGGTATTGCGACGTGGGGTTCATAATCATGTCTACAGGATTTTGTATCCCTGTAAGATAGGGCTCCAGAATTGCCAGATATACTTATTTTGGTTCCACGTAATTAAACGTAATTGCCTTCTACCGGACAACGGTCACAATGATGGAGATCATAGTCTAGAGATAAAATGCCGTATTGACGTATACAAATTCGGAATGCTTTCTAGAGATTAAAATCGTTGCAATAGGCGAATAAATGTAAACATTGAGACTGTTACGTATACAAGAGATCTGTGAAATTCGGTATGATAAAAAATAATAACATTAGCCTACGTGCCTGACTTGCCCGCTGCTAAGTGTTCTCCTTTCTTCTGCACGGCGTTGAAGCACATGAATAAATGTTGAAGCGTTTAAAATGCGGGTGTACAGAATAATGTTAAGGCCAGCTTCTTCGTTTCTTATTTTGTCACTCCGAGTTTGAGACATTGCTGCTGGCAATGATGCATAAAAAAGTAGAGGTATTACAGACATTAAATTTAGAAAGTTGTAGAAAGTGTATTTACAAATGTCTCAGACATACCTATTAGGAGAAGTCCCATGTACGAATAGATACATCTTGTAATTTAATTTAAGATACAAGGATGCAGTATTGGTAAATAAAAAACACCCTGGCTGAAAAACCTACGCCAGTGGTACAACTAAAGCACCCGTTCAGTATTCTGAGCTGCTGTGTCAAGGATTCAAGTTGCCCTGATGATCGCAGACCTTCATTTAGAAGATCTAACCATAGGATACAGAAGAAGGACAATGGTCTAAAAGCCGGGCTGCTATTGAACATTTCTGTCAGAAAAACCTAGTGATATCTTTCAGAGGGTATCGGACGCCGGATTGCAAAGAGACTCAAAACGCCGCTCAGCCAACGAGACAACCGAAATGTTAAATAAATAAAAGTTCTTGACACTGTCCCTTCCCATCCATTAGAATTTCGCGATGGCTACCCGAAACGCCCCAAGAATATTAAATACACAAATAACAAAGAAATCTCAAAGAAGCATTTACATAATATTCAAATAACTGCAAAAAGAGCCCTAATCTCCAGTCATTAAGAGAAACATATTAAAATTTATAAGTAACATAACCCCCTAGGGGGATCTAAAGAGTTGTTAACACGAAAATGATTGCCAACCCCCACGTATCGCGAGTTGGAATCTTTGCTGTTACAATTGTCATCAATTACGATGAAACACTTTAGATTATATCTCGATGAAATATATATCGATAAATCATGTTACAACTGGTCCGATATGCATATTGATTTTTTTAATGTGGGTGTAATATGAAAGGGCCGGTGCGGTGCGGCGGGGTGGATGTACAATTTGTATTCGTTAGTGGACTCGCCTGTCAAGAGAGGAAGTCACTAGTTGAGACTTCCAGGTGATCTGGGCTTGAGGAACACAATTGTGTGCGGTGCAACAATAGACTAGAATATACATATATGTCGTACATTCGCAGCATTTTGCCTTCGTGGAACATCGATAGCTTTATGTAAACAATTGCAATGTAAGCTACGATGACTCAGCATAATTAAAGGTATATGATACCTCTGACTACCTAGGTTATGGTCGCAGGCCTCCCACAATCGATAGTTTCTTTCATATTGGAAATATTACATAAATGTAAACTCGGTTCTATTTTGTGTCGTTTTTAAAGCTTTCGCAAAATTAAATAGGTAAAACGAGTCATATACAATAATCAAGTAATTCGATTTATTTCGATAAGCATTTACGCATGCTGAACGAGAATAGTTTTTTTTTTGGGTTTTTATGACTGAACTAGCTCGAGGCCCACCTGATGTTGAGCGGACTAACCTCTGCCTATAACTGATGCATTTCGTCACAAGTCCCGAATGGCACTGCGCCTGTCACTTTGAGACATATAGTTGTTGTCTCATGTCTTTGTAATTACACTGACTCTCAAGGACTGCTGCTGGCACATACCGTTAGGTGCTTGGTTACAGATTTACTATTTGAGGGTGGCGCTAGCCAGGCGGGCATTTGCAAAATGCCCTTCCACCATGTGGTGAAGCTTAAGCCCGCGGCGGGATTCAAACCATGGACCTGCTGCGCGACAGTCCATAGCCAATTCCTCTGAGCCATCACTGCTTCATTGATGGAAAATAATTGGCTATGAGCGAGATGCGAACTAGTGTCCACTGTGAGTTTACTTATGCGATGCTTGCAATGGCTTGCAGTTAGTTCTCTTGGCACATTGCCGAATGATCCAAATTATTAAAAAAGTTTTACTTGTATTAGTTTATAATACCTAAATAAATTACAAAATTAAATTGTTGAAACACTACCTGCTGTTTTAGTTTAAACCTGTAATCCAGAAGGCAATGTCTTCCATGTAAGTAGATACATAACATATCTATACATACTGTATATATAGATACATAAATGCTGGTACCTATTGGCCTCGACGAATAAGCATTGCAATCCAACGTGCTGCACACTGCCAACTGATATTGGGCTGGATCATTTAGACTGCCTGTGCATGAGTCTGCAATGGCTTGTAGGTTGTATAAATGCTTTCATTGTACTAGCTGTACACATTGTTATCTAAAAGTATCTGTATTGGAATCGTCATGGATTTTTGCTGTAACCATTTTATTTATTAATTTATAATATTATTAATAGGATGGTTTATTAGTTAAAGTTTATGATAGGTATACCTATGAACCGACTTTCAAATTTGAAGGAGAAAGGTGGTTCGCAATTTGTTTTTTTTTTAGTATTTTGGTACGTGCTTACACCGCTAATTAAAACTTGATTTTGAAGATTATTTTTTGGTTGGGGAGTATACCTCCAAATTGTTCGTATTTAAATTAGAAAAAGTTCTTATGTAATAGTCAATTAACTGAACAATGTAATTGCGTACCTGCAATTGATTGTTTAATGGTATAAGGAACTCATGTTGATGTAGTGAACAATATTTTAGTCAAGTGACAATGATATTGTAAGTATTTTCTTGCTTACAAGATCATTGACAGAGATAAAATAAAAAAAATAACGTATAACCTTGTTCCGAAACTGAAAAGAATGAAATAACTTAAGAAAATCAGACCATGAATACCATGTTAATGTAAGATTAGTGTTTTGAATCAACATGGTACTGAATTCAACAAGTTATCTCAACTTTTCAGTTTTGAAGTCGATTCGGTTTTTTTTTCTCTATACAAAATTAAATAGACATACAATATAATCGGAACAATTAAAAGGCAACTCACCAATATCACCCACCCACCGAGTTTGCAAAACACTTAACTGAGATTATTATCATTTAGGGGGATAATGTGATGATCCTCCACTCGAATTCCCACAGCACCCCAAACAATTGATACACGGCGTGACTGGCTGTCTGCCGCAAAGTCCGCGGGGCTTTAGGGTTACGTAACATGTGATTAAAAAACTTTAATACGAGTAGTTGTTCTTCGAACCACAAACAAATAAAACTCTTGTGTTTATCTGTCTCGTCAGTCAGCTCATTTTCTCTGTAAGGATACGTTGAAATCTAAAAATGTTGTTGGGGAGTTACGCAAATATTGAAAACTCATTTATTGAAAACTTCTTGGTTGGAATTGTGTAAAAAATCCTAATCTTATTTAATCCGTGAATCTACATAGCCTAAAATTTAGAAAAAAAGATAATTGAGCTCATTTAATTTTTTTATTTCCTTTTTTAGGAACTTATCACACTGTACCTCCTTCTATGCTAGTCCTACGTGCACTTAAACTAAGTCCCACGTGCTGTATCGCATTCATCATCCAATTACATATTGGAAGGCGAACGCAATGCAGAAATGACATCTCAGAAATTACTCTCATTAGCAATTCTACAAACATACGAAATTGTTCACCAATTTATATCCGAACGTCTTAACGGGGACCAAATTAATAAGATATTCGTACGTTTCTCGACAACTAGTTATATACTAAGTTTTATCTAGAAGAATACCTAAGTTTTATATAGAACTTACTTATTAATTTATACCTTTTTTATTCCGTATAAACGTAGGTACGACCGGTCCGCCCCGGCATCGCACGGGTATTTAAACAACAAGTTCTTTAATTATAAATTTAAACACATAAAAAAGTAGTTATTGTGACATAACTGTAATATAATGTTGTCTTAGGTTTTCGCGATTGTTACACATAGTAATTAAACAACAAAAAAAATGTCTGACGGTAGACCAAATAATTTCTTAATAACTCATGTGACAAATAAAATCAATTAGTCACCCCGTGACCACGATCACTGCAAAGTGTTTGAAACGTCGGGATAAAATAATGAAAAATATACGCGATTTAAACCGTTTAAAGTTGTTTAATTACTATAACTGTGATAGTTAGACTTATGGTATTACGGAGTTTTTGTATGGATATTGATGTCTTCCATAAAATATAAAATTGTAGTACATCACTTTGCTCTATTTTCAATAGTTTCCCCAGCGTACGCGATATAACGAATTTTTTGGTATTTTTTTCGCACTTTGGGTTATATTATACTCTTGGATTCTTATGGTAAAAGATTTTTTCAAATCGGTCCAGTAGTTTCAATGCAAACAAACAATCAAATCTTTCCTCTATATTATATTCGTTTAAGATTATATATATATATATATATGTTTGTATACTTCACTCCTGTCGGTATAGTACTTATAGTATATGGAGAAAAATTTGACGGATATTTTAGCTAATAACTCTTAACATAATTCCTTCAACAGCTTACGTATCATAGCAATAAAAGGACAATAGAATTTGCTCATATATAGACGATTCCCAGTTGAGGGGACTCAACTGAACATTATAAATTTTCGCAACTCTTACTCGCCACGTTCCCCAAACAAACAATTATACCACAATCAATACGCACTCGTGCGAAAATTATAAATCAGAGATGATAATGACAGTAGCGACGTCACTGATATTGCCGACAAAAGACGGCGCGCACGCACAAACACAGGGGGCGCAGGAGTTGAATGTTTTTTTTTTAATTTATTGACTGGTCATGGTAATGTGATACTTGACTTTTAGAAGTTTCAAAATTTTGCTACATTTTTAATATTATTATTGTATAGTAATTTTCCTTTCAGAAAATGTTATATATCCAGATGTACAAATTTAGCTAGATAAAAAAATTGATATTAAATGAAAGCTGATAAAAAGCGAAGGAATAGACTATTATTACAACTTAAGATATATGATTTAAAAATAATAATATATAATATAAGGTAAATTTTTTATTTTCATGTAATGCATTTACCTCACATTCCTCTGTTAATATTTAAAAAAATAAGATCTTTGCTTTATTATTACTTATGGATAGCTTTATGTATACTACTTTCCTTTTCCATATTTGACACGCCTATTATATTATGTTTCCATTGTAAAGACATTTTGTTCGAAGTCTACACAACCAACTATATTTTTTTTAAGACTGAACGCTATAGAATTGAGCGCATGTAAAGACTTACTTAAACACCTGCAGCCTGAGTGTTTAAATCAATATATATATATACTTTACTTACGCTCATGGACAAACAAACTAAAATCGCTATTTCTACTTTTGAATAAACAAGCACTTACAACCATAAGTAAACGTACAACCCAGCCTAAATGATTACCATTATCTACGCCGTTCGCCAATGGACACCATCGCTTGCCATTTCATGGGAACCGTCATACAAACAATACAAGCTTAATTGTGCGATAGACATCAGTAATGATAGACCCTATGGACCCCCAGATCTCCCCATTTTTTATTTATGCGTACGCTGTGACCCGTCGAAAGTACCCCACACATTATTATTCTAGAAATGAATAGCTATAAACATATTGTAGGATCATTTGAAAGGTTTGACTTTACGCGTGGGACCCGAGGGATTTACATTTAATTATGTTGTTTTTTTATTGTGAGTGCGGATTTCGGGTGTTGTACAGGTTTCGGCCTTTTGAACTTAATCTTTACGCCTTGTTTGTCTAATACGTTGCGGTTGGTTCTACGACCAATATGTACATTCCAAGGTGGTTAGGAGGCATCATAGAGGTAGCTGTTTAAAAACGAAAGCAATAACTTCACTATAGTGAAGTTATTGTTTTCGTTTTTAAACAGTACCTTACCTAAAGCAAGAACTCAGTATATTGAGTTATTATATTGGTCGTAGAACCAACCGCAATCTTTGTGTATAGTGTGTTCTTGCGTGAATAAAGAATACATATAGTACTTCAGACGCTTCTTCTAATTACTAATACTCGCCTAGCTAGCTACCACCCTTCAGTAGAAAATCTGTCGCCAAGTATCTAGCACTATGTTCCAGCAGCAAAAAATTCAGGCACATGATGAGACTTTACAACTGTATGTCTCAGTGTGACGGGTGCAGCGCATTTCGTTCGGACGAAATGCATCTTTTAGGCAGAATTAAGCCCGTTTAACATTAGATATGGGCCTCGTGCTTGTTTTGTCCCAATAACATAAAAAACTTAATATTTTATAGGTAGGTACGTAGGTAAAGTACTTGAATTTTTCATATTTTTGTCCAGGTTCGGAAAAGCTATCTGGCGCACTCAGCAAGGGTTACTCAACGCCAACTCTCTCAGATACTCTTCGGGCAACAAAGTGTTCAGGTAAGTACCATTTTGTACGTTTTTGTAATACATTTTGTCTTTACTTCTTTGAACAATTAAACTTGCCTTACAATATACAGGGTTATTGGACAAATCTCACAAGCTCTTAGAGTTGACTTCTGTTAGTACTTACTAACAAACATTCTTAGACGAATGTTTTTCTTTGTATTCACACACAATTTTACCTGATCTTAATTGATGACGAGGCCGATGGTAATAACAATCTTATCCTAAAATGACTGGTTTTTAAGGATAGTTGCTAAAACACACTAGTTAGGTGCTTAGCGACAGATTTTCTACATAGGGTTGTTCGCAAAATGCCTTGCCGCGCGCGCCGGTATTCGAAACTTGACCATCTGCGCGGCAGTCCACATCTTTTGCCACTGGGCCAGCACTGCCTACATAAAGATCTACCCTCGAGCCATTAAAAGAGATTCAAGCTATAATCAGTAATATGTTAAAACATCTTTCAAACAAGAATATGTTATAAAGTATATTGACATTAACGAATTTACAATTGAAGTGTTAACAAACTTTAATTAAACCTACTCTAAAAATTTATTTCTAGCAAATTAGTACGACCTAGATAATGTGCAGCATGCTCATTAGCACATACTCTACTCATTCGTACAATGGTGAAACGTTATTTTTAGGGTTCCGTACCCAAAGGGTAAAAACGGGACCCTATTACTGAGACTTCGTTGTACGTCCGTCCGTCTGTCACCGGCCGTATCTCAAGAACGGTGGTAGCTAGATACTTTGTTAAAATTTTCTCAGATGATGTTTTTCTGTTGCCGCTGTAACAACAAATACAAAAATTTAGCCACGTGCGAGTTGGACTCGCGCACGTTAAAACAAAAAAAGGTTAAAATATGAAGTCTAATGTAGCTATACAACATTAGACGGAACCCTTCGTGCGCGAGTCCGACTCGCACTTGGCCGATTTTTTTATAACATTTTGGAACGTAACTTTTGGTTCCTTAAAGATACTAAAAATTTATACCCCCATGTCCTTCGCATGCAATGGTATTGTTTGTAATACTGACTTCCCTCTAAACCTAGTTGATCGGTTAAGAACAACCAAGATATACTGCGTCTTAGAGGTTATACCTTTGTCCTATTAACATATAATATAGGTATGTAAATAACTCTTTATTCCTAATTGAGTATTAACGAATCAATAAGAGAACTCTGAACAACCCTCTTGAATATATTTACTTACCCGGTATAATAATTTATTCGCATACGAATCTAAGTTGTTTTCTATGTAAATGAGCCGGCGCCCGTGTCGGTAAGTTATCTCGCAGTGTGACGTCACAGATTTATGACGTCACGCCCCCGTGTCACCATTGATGATTTGATGATATAGATATTTCATATCATGTATGTATACGTACACAGAAAAAAGAATTCAAATTGTGCCTATAATTACAATGGAGTATTCCCATTATTAAACTTTACAAGATTTTCAGCAGATCATCAGATGGTAAGGTATAGGTAATTTTGATAGAAATATATGTATGTATACACAACAAATATAAAGAGACTGAGGGTTGGATATATAAAAGACTAGCGGTCCGCCGGGCCTCGCACGGGTATTTAACAAAAATTATAAATTTAAACACGTATTTTGTTAAATAAAGACATACGGCCGGTAAAAAAAAATAACACATAAAAAGTAGTTACTGTTACATTACTGTAATAGTTAGACTTATAGTATTGAGAACTTTTTTGTAGATATTGATGTCCTCTATGAAACTGTAGTACATCACTTTGCTCTAGTATCAATAATTTCAGCAACGTACGCGATATAACGAGTTTTCTTGGATTTTTTTTCGCGCTTTGGGTTTAATTATCGAAGTTTTGATACGGATCCCTAACTTTTTGATAATGTTCTATAGCCTATGTTCATCAAAGATAGTGTAAGATTCCAATTGTGAATATTTTTTTAAATCGGTCCAGTAGTTTAAGAGCCTATTCGCTGCAAACAAACAATCAAATCTTTCCTCTTTATTATATTAGTATAGAAAAGTTCCTTATTTAAATTTGGTTCGCTCACATATTTTTTTTATCTGATGATTGAAAGACCGTGCTTTCTTTTACAATTGTTGATACTGAATATTCAAATGTTTGGTATCTATTTATACTTTTTATATTAGTTTTAAATTGCCTCCTACGGTTTTTAGTTTGCCATGTGTCAACTAAACAAATATAAGTGTAAATATAATCACAATTAGTTCAGTCTTACGTAGATGTTAAAAATTAAAAAAGTAGGAATTGAGGCTCTGACCGTTCTAAGTAATATTTCGATTGTTATTAATACCTTCTGTGAAATAAGATCACTTTTAAAATTAGACATTTTAATTTGATGTCTGTTAGGATTTTTACTGATCAACATCCAATGCGGTCATTCAAAGGATTGTAGTCCGTTAGTGGCATTTACTACTAAATGTGCACGTCTTTTGGAGTCCACGTTAAGACGTCGATCTCAGTTGTTGTCTAAGAATGCCAGTCATTATGTGGCAAGGAATTTTGCAAAAAAAACCCCTTAAGTAGAAAATGTATCCCCATACACATAAAGGATTGTTCTAGGTGATGTCCTGGTCTATTTCCTGTATCTGATTAAGCCAGCTTACTATCCTTAACCATGTTGTCAGGGACACTTAACTGTGAATTGATATGTGCTGATTACATAGTTTAGACAGAACAGTTAAATCATTGCGTACATTTTATACGTCATAATGTTTTATAAAACTTCTATGTATAAACCCTTTTTTATGATAAAGCCTAGATAGACATTTGCGGCAGAGCACAGGCGGCGTTTCACAAAGACAGATGTCTACTTTGTAAAATCCCGCATTACTGCACCCATTCCAACAACTACTCAAGCGAATCAAGTTGAAGTGCAGAAGTATAGCTTGCAATTGTTAAATATCACAGCGACAGTTTAATCGTGCCACGGAGCGCGATAATATTGCCACAGTGACGTCACAAAGGTAACTTTTAATTGTCCCACTCAACCAGTCTTTGATCTTTCACTCCGTTGGCTAAACGTTTGACATCCCTCATTCTGTCTCCACTTTTGTAAGACCATTCTGATTTGTCACAGAGTTAGTCTTGCATAAAGATTTTAAATTCTTTGAACTTAGGGGCATTTATAAACTTTAAAGCTGAATTAATTCTTTCATTCATCGATTTGTGTTCTTGAAGAATATTAAGGCAAAGTAGATGTGAAGTATTTTTCATGATAATATAGTGGATTACATCTACTTAGGACTAAAATCGTGGTGCACGCCGGGCTAGAATGTCACCCCCCATCTTTCACACACCCGTGAGTGTCGTAAGAGGCGACTTACGGTAACTAGAAGCTTGCAGTAGCACTTTCTGAGGAAATGATGTATCACACTGCGATCTCCAAGGCGCCTGCCAAGCGCAGTGATTATCGCAACCCCCGCCCCCTTATAACGTGGGATGCTGTGTTCAGCAATGGACAACCCGGCTGGTACAGAACATCTACATACTCTAGTAAGACGTAAAATGCCGCACGTTGTTGTATAATTTTGAGCGAAAATTGACCTGAGCGTAGAGGTTAAGGACGGTGGTCCAAGGAAACGCACAATAACAGGTTTATAGTACATGAATATGTATTTCGAGTATCCACAGAGGTTTCTAAGGTCGTCTAGATAAACCCTGAATGCACCCCACTGCAGAAGAGAATGAAATACATCAACTGAACAGTATTAAACTTCTTTCAAAGACAAAACAACGCAGTGTAATATCACATCAAGTTTGCGCTTTGTCGCGCTGGTCTTAAGTTTTATAATGTTTCTGAAATGTCTATTAAACTAACGATGCCCTCTTAAGTACATGCTCATAGACACTCGAAAACAATAAGGCCCAATGTGAGTGGCGAGACCCATGACTAAAGTGGCCCACGGGGGCCTATATACAGACCCGTGACTAAAACCTGCCACGCGTCGTGCATGCGTGCCATGTACCGTGATAATTAAGGACCATTTTGTCATTACCATTGCGTTTTAAGAGGCCAAATAATATGTAACATAGGAATATATAATTGGTAAGAAATAGGAATTTATAATTCATATTATAATTCACAGGAAAATATAATTCGATAAAAAGGAACTGTATTTTTTTGTAAACCAATCATTCTTTAATAACATTATACATGCAAGTATATACATGTAACTAAAATTTTAATACTGAAAATAAAGAAGACCTTAGATTTCGTTCTGAAGCAATTATAGACGAACGGTAATATGTTTGGACTGCAGTGCCGTAGGTCTGTGGTTCGATAACCATAGCTTTTGCAAATGCACGCCTAGCTATCAAGTAAAAAATCTGTAGTCAAGCACCTAACAGTGAACTCCGGCAGCAGTCCTTGACAGTCAGTAGGTAATCATGAAATTACAAGCACATGAGATTCTACAACTATATTTCTCAGGGTGATAGGTGCAGTGCATTTCGTCGCTTGCTGTAAATAAATTGACGAAATATATAGGCAGAGACTGCCGCTGAACAGTTGGGCCTCGTGCGCGTTCGGACACAATAACATGTTTTATTTAAACACTATTATATCTAATCAGGTAGTGATAATAATAATACCAAGGATTCCATTCCAAATAGTAAGTAATTGGTTTGAAAATCGAATGTAAATAAATATATAGTTACTGAAGAAAATATGTAAGTATAAATAGCTTTACTTACATTATTGCTTATGTGGCCCAGTTTAATATTTTTAACAAAGTACCGTCTTCTAAGCAATCGTGTATATTTCACATATTTTTTGTAAATATTAATATAGATAAAGGACCGTTAATGCAATTCGGGGTTCAATTCCACCCTATGATTGTTAGGGATGGTTGCGTGACGAATGCGCGTACGCCGTCCAATTTGTGGTGACAACCATGAACAACCCTGATTTTTTCTCATGCCATTAAGTGGCGCTCTCAATCGACCATAGATACTGTTAAAGTTACTATTAACTATAGATAACTGTCCGTAGTAACTGTTGGATAGGTTATAGCCAAATGTGCATTGGAAGTGATTCGATGAAGAGATAACTACTCAGGGTTGAACGGGTGCCGTAATTGTTACGCATTGTCATTATGATTGTGATGTAACTTTGAATTTAATGTTGTGGGAATCTCGCTCAAGAGTATTGTTATTATAAGCTTTTAATTTATATAACTTTTGTATCTACACGGTAGAGGAAACGGTATTTTTGAAGCGCTCATAGCGAAGTTTGCTTAGCCATTCTGAACCGATCAGCAAAGTTAAGCAACGTCCGCCTCGGTCATGAGTTGGATGGGTGACCGCTGGTGACATACTACTGAGCGCTTCCGTGCTTCGGAGGGCTCGTTAAGCCGTCGTCGCATGGTGGATGGGCATTTGCCGGGCTAGGCGGGCATTTGCGAATGCCCGCCTAGCCCGGCTAGCTACCACCCTCAAATAGAAAATCTGTCGCCAAGCACCTAGCGGTGTGTTCCGGCAGCTGTCCTTGAGAGCCAGTCATTCTAGGTTAGCCTGAACAACATCTTCGACGACATCATCACTTACCATCAGGTGAGATAGTGGTCAAATGGTAACCTATCAGGCATAAAAAAAGAGTCAACTATATAAAAGTTATACTACTCTATTAGCCAGTACTCTACCAGGATCAAATTTCAAATAATATTATTGCATTATCACAAGTAGGTACTTATGGTGGACCCTGACGTCTTAGGCGGGAAAAAAAATATCATTTTTTTTAGTTTTATTGCTGGGTTTATCTAACTATGAGTATTGTAGGTACTTGACTACGAATTACGCGAGATACTGGAAAAAAATTACGCTGTCTTATACAGGGTTATAGGAAACATGCTACAAACCTCTTAGAGTTGACTTCTGTTAGTCCTAACAAACATTTTGTTGTAGAATGTTTTTTTCTTCTTTTTTTTGGGTTTTTTACTAGACAATACCAACTCCAAGCTAAGAGCGCCCGCCGCGACATCACTGGACCTCCCTTTGAATAGTGTTCTGAATATTTACTTCCAGCATAGTGATAAAAAATATGAAATAATAAACTACAGGCACAAGAGACTTTTAACATCAGGTGGTCCTCGTGCTTATTCCCTCAAAAACACATAAAAATAACAAAAAAATATTTTTAAAGAAATGTTATTATGATCAAAATATAATTTAAAAAATAACAAAGGACTATTATGGTGGGTATAATATGTGTGTGGTTTTCGGTTGGTTGATATTCGAACGGGACAATTATATAAAATTGATAGTTTACTCAAACATAGTAAGTTAAAAAAACGTAGAGATGAACATAAAGATCTCGCAGAAACCCTACACATACATATTATATCTAAATTTACTCCGTATAAAGCCATTAGACAGTCAATCATGTTGTCATTAGTTTCCGTTGAATTTATCTCGGTAGTAGGATGGAAGGTGAACGCAGAAATCAGAATGTGATGAACATTTTGGGCGTTATTTATTTTGTTATCTCAGTACAGACTTAGGCTTGTTGATAACTATCTCTATTAACCGACTTTTTTTTGTGACGGAACAAGCTTGAGGCCCATCTCATGTTAAGCGGACTAACCTCTGCCTATAAAAGGAGTCCACTTCCAAAAGACTTCCAAAAAGGAGGAGTTTCTCAATGGGTCTGTTACTTTTTTTTAAATTTATATTTGTTACCTCAGTACTTTTGACCCGGTGAAATGATTTAGAATTTTTTTTAAGCTGATGCTTGTAGTTTGGTCTCATTAAAATTTCATCAAAATAAGTCAAGCCGTTTTTGAGTTACACTCCGGTAGCTGAAAAATATTTACCTATCTTGATAATGGTAATTAAACAACTTTAAACGGTTTAAATCGCGTATATTTGTCATTATTTTTAATGATAAAATAATAAAAATCTAATAATAATAAAAAACCGTTTATATGTTTTTTTTTTTTACCGGCGGTATGCCTTTATTAAACAAATTACAATGAACTATATACAACACTACAGCTACTACAATAAAAGCATTTAGACACCTATAAGTCATAGCAGACTCATAGGCAGTCCAAATGCTCCAGCTCACTCCCAGTTGGCAGCGTGCCCAGCATGCTGGCAGCATTGCCCCGTTGAATTGCAATTCGTTTATATTTGGTTTAATTACTATGTGTAACAATCGCGAAAACCTAAGACAACACTATCTTGATGATATTGTCGTTGACAATGAATGTCAGTCGATCCCGTAAGTAGCAAGGGTCACTAAAAAGAGTGATTTTATTTACCAATAAATGGAACCGATTTCAACACCCAAAGTGTGAAATAACTTGTTGAATAGCGAAGATAGTCTTGGCTGCTTGGCGAAGGTTTTGTATTCCAGGGTGGCAGCTAGCTGAGCGAGCTTTCACAAAATGTCATATCATCAATTTGTGAATATCAAACCGACGCTGGAGGATTTGAAGCACATATCCCACGAATGACAATCGGAAATCGGAACATATCAACTGAGCTAGAAGCGCTTTTAATTTTTATCCGCTTATTGATAATCATTTCATAACTCTATGATAGGTTTATAAACTCCTTTGCGCAGTACTAATAACGTTTGATATGCTAAGTGCCTGTTTCGGAATATTCGAGTAAGTGCCGGTTATACAATCCAGAACTTATTTATTACATAAAGACTATCTTTGCGTTTCACAGTCATCGATTTAGCCTATCCATCGGTTAAAGCTTGAAACGCGCTGCAAGTTAACTGTCATTTTAATCATTCAGCTATTTTATGTGTAGCTTAGGAACCCGAAAATTTATTAGGACAGTCTGAAACTGACCCGTCGCACGACTATGCCGCAATGATGAGAAGTACTTTATATATTAAAGATAGGACATTTCCCTGAAAGAAGACTTATTACATTTCTAAACTATATAAGACTGAATTAACAGATTTATTAAATATCATTCGCCTCAATTGGAATCCGTCCCAGTCCAAATATATACAAAAAGAAATATGTATTTTGTGATATCGGCTAAAAGGATTAGCCATACCCACTTTTGACATGATGATATTAAAATTTTGTGCACGAAAATGTATATAAGTATATAGACTGTTTTTACTTGCCGTGCTTCCAACCTCTGACATCAGAATTTCAAAGTTACATTGCCCTGAGACGCTATGTATATTGTTAAATGTATTATGAGTCCCCGGAGTTTAAGTCTAAGCTATCATCGATAGACTATCCAAGAAAAAACATACACAAATTATTCTCTAACCAATAATGTTTTTGTCTAAGAAAAATTTTTGGGGAATATTTAAATGACTACTTTCATAAAATATAAGTATGTACTTGTTTGATTAAATGAAGCTAAAAAAAATCCACTCGAAGTTTACAAATATCTGCCTGAAGGATAATGTCACAAAATGAACACATGACATCGCCCGCTCTCGTATTATATTTGTTAAACTACCAGTAGTCGTATCAATACAAACATTAAGATTACAAACTAACCCAACCCCCACCCCCCGTAAAGTTTATTGGCGGGAGAGAGTTAACAAAATAAATGGCTTAAATTTCTACACCCTTAATGAATACAGGGGTTGGTGGATAAATCATTGTTACATTGCATTTTGGGTGTAGACGTCGAAGAACTGGTACAAGGCTATGAGAGAAGCGATTTGAGCATTTTTTTAATGTTATATAGACTTTTACTCGTGTTTATATCGTTTATTAACCTTGTATTTCATAGCAAGCTTAGCGAGTATTCTAAACCCACCGTGTTGTACAGCTCAAGTGTGTTGTAAAATCTGATAAACAAACTGCAGCAGTTGCGTAGCAGCAGCCAGCAAAGCGCTACTAAAGATTGAAATAATGAGTGACAAAAGATTGGGTAGGTGATGGATTCAAAACAATGAAGCTATATCCAATGAGTAAGTACCTACATGAAGCTATGTTTAATTGTAAAAAAAATAGCACGTGATTCTTAATATAATTGAGAGTTTTAGGGCTAACTTATGAAATAGTACATAGGTGTTCTATTACTTGGAAAGATATCACGAACAATATTTTTTGTCCTCGCGAATACCATGCTGTGTAATGGTCACCGTCCTAGCTAAAAGCGTGATAAAACTAAATTTTGAATTTCCCGCCAAAAGTCTTGAGTTTCCACCTTTTTAAAAAGAACTACCTCATAATCATCTACAGAAATAAGAATATTACCAAAGAGGTTAACGTACGTAATAGTAAAAATAAATATGAATAGTAATAATAAAGCAACTAAAATGAAGATTCTGATGAAGACAGGAGGCCTTTATGAGAAAAAAAAGCGATAAATGGACATAAATTCTAATTACAGTTCGACAAACTTATGTGTAACTCTAAGAGGGCGCTGTCGGTTGAAGAACACGAAATTCTTTTTTTTTCTTTTTCTAATTTTCGTAAGCAATTTCGTTGTTCCATTTTCTGCCACTTCACAGATAACTTGTTTGAACTGTATGTACCCATGTGGAGATAAAGATAATAAGATCACGATGTAAAAGTTTAGTAAAATCATAGGTTATATTAATTTTTTAGATGGCAGCTAGATTGTATGCAAAGGACGCGCACGCCGCGATGCCACCATCGCCGACACGCACTTTCAACTTTTTTACGCTCGTGTCTTGGACCACACATGTGCTAGGATCGGCACGTGTCGCCCGCCGGAAGCGCGACGAGCGAGCGTACGCGCATCCACCGCCGTACCTACTTACGTACTACAATTTATTCTGTACCGTCATTCAATGGTCGGAGGCGCACTTATAACATTTATTGTGTCAGAAGAGGGCAGCGCTTTTGTAGCCCTGCTTTGCAGCTCGTATCAAATTGGACGGAATTAACGCAGCTATCAAAGATGAACCATTATTAGCTGCAGGCCCGATACGGGGGAACAGGCGTGTCTTTGACGTCTTATAAACGTCTCAATATAAACGTAACAAATGAATTATACAATTGTGCTTACACTTGTGGAAACAGATACCTACAGGTGCTACTTAAAAACGTTTATAAATCCATTTTTAGTAAATACATAATTATTATGAAAAAAGTATTTTTTTTTAAAACTCTTTTTATGGTATACTAGCCGAGTTCCGGCTGAAAAATACTTTTCGACCACAGTAACACCCACTGGGTATAAAATGTGGATCTAAAACATTCAGAGAACAACACAAAATGACCAAAAATATCATCAAAATCTAACCAGCCGTTTAGGAGGAAAAAAGAGGAGGAGTTCAGTGACATATAAAAGTGGAGTAAAGATGAATTATTTAGATACTTAGATTACTAATTTTTAAGTAGATTTCATACTTCTTTCAACGTTTATATTTTTCCTCAGATTCATTCGCTATGACACAAGATATTCGTTGCAAACTAGGTTGCAACTAATGCGTGACGGTACGTAATGATACCGTGTTACGTTTGATAACGCGCTAAATAGTCAAGAAATCGGCAAACCGTATTCTGTAGACCCGAAGTGTAGCACAATGCCACAAGGTAAGTAATCTATGGTTAATTCTTTTATTTCAAGTTTTCACGAGTATTTGACAACTTCCCTCTATCAAAAGTATTTTATGATAAACTTCAAGTAGGTAATTTACTTTCACGATGACAGAATCTGTCATAGTCTTGAAGGACTAGTGCAAGTATTGAGCCGCAGTATTTTGAACGTACGAAACACGCAGATACCGTGCTGGTAACGCGTCGTAAAAGTTGAATTATGCAGAATAGCATTTCACGATCTCTCCACGGAGATTTATTTATTTATTTATTAAACATTGTGGCTTACAGAAAAGTTCCAAAATGCCACCATTTCATTATATAAGGTGGATATTAATTCATCAACAATACTGCGGGGGATTGTGTAGAATCGATAACGGTGTGTGTTCCACTCATGTTTAATTTTCACATACAAAAAACCAGTATAACTATTTTCGAATCGCGGCGCGTTGCCTTTTAGTATGATAGTGAGAACCGCGGTTTACTCCATTCTCACACGTACGAACGCTACCCGATGTCAATTAAACGCTGAGATGAAGCTGTTTCACGTACCTATTCTGACGAACTCGAAGGCCTTACCGGCCAATCTAGCTAGACTGCCGAATACTTTGCATAATCGCCAATCGGATAAACTTTTCTAAATGATAAAAAATATTATTACCTACATTCTTTTTAATTTCAAGTTTACTAAGATACGTACTGTATTGTGTTGCAGCTACTTAGGTATGCCGTATTGTGTTAAACCGCTACCGCGTCGCGCGTTCTTTTGTCGCAAACCGCCAAAGACCGACTAGGCAGAATAGGTACACAAAACAGCTTTCTATCGTGCCTAGTATAGCAGTTCATTGACTTCACGTAGCAATCGTGCGTGTGTATGAATAGAGTAGATACACCGTGTCCGTAGACCGCGGTTGTCCTTGCTATTATTCCCAAAGCCAACGTGCCACAGCTTAAGCAATAGTACAGCTACAGACGTTTTGTATATGTGAAAATTAAACATGAGTGGAACACAACGATTCTACACCATCCCCCGCAGTATTGTAGATGAATTAATATCCACCTTATATATATATTCATTATAAACTTAAAATTACAGCATACCATAATTAAATTATACAATATATATATAATATATAAATTATAACATTAAATAGACATATGCAATAATAAAAAAAGCCATTTAAATAATCATACAATAAAATTATCAATGTTAAGTATCGTAAAAAGTGATATATTTTTATGTAGAGATAACGTAACGTGCCGCGTTACGTTTTTAAACGGCTATAGAGAATATGGGCCTAGAAGTAGTAGGTATGTTTATGTAACTAAGAATATCACCAAATCTTTCATATTTAATTATAATGGAATAAAGGAAAAAAACAAGTTGCGCGACTGACGCCGTATCTAGCCAATACCATCACACCTAAGCGTGCACACTTTAATCAATAAGTCATACAATCGTAATAATAACACTGTCGCGGTGAGACGATAGTGCTATTAACCCCTAACATTGTAACTTATTACATAGTGATAGTAGGTATACATTGTACATAGGTACAATGTATACTTACTGGAACTTCGTTTTTGGGAGTAGACCTCCAGTAACTACTGTAAGTTGTATCCGATAATAATTTGTTTCTGGCTTTCACGTTCATTACGTCATTCATTCACGAAGACCTAATTACATGAAAGAAGGATAACCCATGAGGATAACCTATATCGTCTAAGTAGAAAGTTACTATACTCTTTCTACGATCGTCTATGACCTGTGTCCTCAAAGATGTCATATCATAGAGAAAAGTAATATACCGGTGTCATATCTTGGTGTATTGTTTCGTATTTATTTTTAGGATGTTTATTTTGTACATTTTTTTCATTTTTATTTAATTTAATATTTAATCATGTCAAATAAAGATTACTACGAGCGTTGGCTCGAAATAAAAAAACAAATTGCTATAACAGTTGCAGAAGATGGACGCATTCAAGAACTTGCATCGATTCCTGTTGGAATCAAACCTCAAGCCACTGCTGCAGAGATAGTCTCCAGGGTGTATTGTAAGTACTGCGCTCTTTACAACAAACTATGCGACTGCTATGATCAAATGGAGCAGGTACAACGACGGCCTTTCATTAAAAAAATTATAGACGCCATCACGTGTCGCATACTTGAGCTTAAAAAAACCCTTGAAGAAATAGAAGTCTTTGAATACACCTACCCCGACAATGCATTACAACAGTTGCTCATGATACCACAAGATGTGCAAGTTATGTGTCCATTTTTTTATCCGTTTGAAATAAGACAACAAGAAATGCAATATATCATAGATCAAATTTTTGCGGGAAATCGCCTTGGAGACCCTGAGCCTACACCATCGGAATTAGAGAGAGCCGAGGAGGCACGCTTAGAAGAAGAAAGAATTCAACAAGAAAAAAAAGACGCTGAAATCAGAAGAAAACTAGCGATGGGTGAGGACTTATCGGAATCAAGTGGCGATGTGTTATTAACTTCAGAGCAGATAGCAGAGCTAAAACGGCAAGAAGAATACATGAAAACCGTTACTACCATTCAGCGCATGGAACGAAGTAGAGTTACAATCAAAGCAAAAGTTCAAAAACACAATAAAGATGTTGATCTATATCTGGAATTAGCTGGACTGAAGAAGCCGCAAGCATCAAAAGAATTAACAAAAAGAGCTAGTGCGTTAATTCAGTTGGTATATAGGAAATTTATGGAACTGAAAAGACAACATTACAGAGATTATAAATTAAAGCATAAGCTTGGTATGATTGTGCCAGCTAGTAGCCCGCCATCAGCGAAAAATATTTTAGAAAAAGTTCAAGAAGTTAGGAGAAATTTTCGACGAAAGTACTATGAAGAATGGATGGAAAAAAATATTAAAGAAAAATCAAGAGTGCTTAGACTACGTGAAGGTGATATTATGGAGGATATATCAACTGAAATTAGGTCATGGTTCGAAGATTGGTATAGAGAAGTTCGGGTATTTGATGAATTTCCATGGCCAGAAGAGGGTGGGTCTATACTAGTCGTACAAGGAAACACTTTCTCTATTGAAGAATATATTGTATGGTATGAAGCGGAGATGAAAAGACTAAAAGCAGAAGCTGGAAATCCAAAATCGAAAGAACAGATTAAGGCTGAAAAGAAGCTTGCTCGTGAAGATAAAAAAAGGTTAGACCAAGAAGCTAAATTACGAGAAAAGAAACGTCAGTTAGAATACAAAAAATCTCGCCTTAATCCAGACGGTGATCCTGGAATTTACGTTATGGTTGGCAAAAATGTTAATGCTGTCCGAAATGCTTGGAATGAATACGAAGGCCAATGGAAAGATATTGATACCCCTGATGCCCCCATAGAAGCCTTGAAAGGTTATATAATGGGCATCATAACTGAAAATGCTTACAGAGATATTCAATTAGATCTTCGCCCAATCGTAGATGAAATGATGAGATTAGAATTGAAATTACTTCAAAGTTCATTGCAAAGGGACTATAAAAAAGCTGAAACAAAACCACCCATAACCAAGAAGCGGAAAAAACCGAAGAAAGCAAAACCTCCTCGTCCGGATAAACTTAAGCCAGAAGTTATGTTTCAACGACTAGCCGATGCAGGAATAGTAAGGAAGTATCCCCATACAACTTTGGAGGACTTCTGGGGTGATAGGAACTATGCTGCAGCAGATTTGAGAGCTGTAATGTGGACTCCGTCGTTCCCGGGGCCGTGCATCGGTGATGTAAGAGAACAAGTCAGAGTGCGTAGCCTTTTAACCCTTGGATGTCGTTGTCCCCACACGACTAGATCACAACTGCTCGTAGGACCTAAAGCTTCAGGAAAAAGGACTTTAGTCTACGCCGTAGCAACTGAAACCAACGCTATTCTTATAGACTTATCACCAATGAACGTATACAATAAATTTCCTGGACCGAAAAACTTGAGAATAATGTTATCATATGTGATGAAAATTAGTAAATTGATGCAACCGACCGTAATTTTAGTCAACGATGCTGATAAAATGTTTTACAAGAAAGTTCCGAAAGAAGAGAGAATATTTGATCCGTCGCGGTTACAAAAAGATTTCTACAAAGAAGTGGTTAGACCAATTGGGATCGATGACAAAATATTAATTATGGGAACGGCATCAGAACCGTGGTTGTCGAAAAGACCACAAATGTATAAAGCTTTTCCATGCACAATTTTAATACCAAAGTCAGACTATGGTAGCATATCGATGATACTAACAAAGCTGTTGATGAAGTATCACGGAGTAGATCGTGAGTTCAACGTGCATAGTATTGCACAAGCTATTAGAGGTTACGATGTGAACACTATAAGAAACGCAGTAGAAAGTGTTATGACTGGCGAGAGGATTGCAGCTTTATATTACAAACCTTTACAACCTTTAGAGATTGTGTCAGCTGTAATAAATGCGGAGAGCGCCGTTTTCACCGACGATTTCGACTACCAGATGTTCAGAGAGTGGTATGATCAGTACTCGCCGATGGGTGAGAAGTTCAAGGACTATTTATTCATGTTGGACGCACAGCTTACGTTTAAATTGAAACAAGACAAGAAAAAGAAAAAGCAACTCTAATACATTTTATTCTCAGATGTTTATAAATGTGAATGGGATCTTCTTTATATATAATCAATATATTTGAATTTTATAACAATTTAGATTTTTGACCATTTTTAATACCAAATCCAAAAATTTGATCAGATTGAATGGTTAGCGCTCAGCTTGATGAACTATGTACTGAAATAGTTGTATTAGAGCTAAATATACAATATCTGCTGTCATGTTGACAGCTGTCACAAATAAGTACGAGGAGACTTCGATAGTAAAATCGGTTCCACCTACGGAGGTTTACCATAATCTCCATGCATAGCACGCGTCTTGAGGATTGCAGTTAATGGTGAAAATTCTTCAAAAGGCGCTTATGCTCTCCTTCGGTATATTTTTCCTTATTCACCTCATACGAAACTTTATTTTATATGACACTAGCTAACTGGCCGTACTCCGCCCGCGCGTATGTCGGTAATCGTGTATAACCATTCACCTCTTTTAGCGCAGTTGCATAAAAACTGTCCTATGTCCTTCCCCGAGTCTCAAACTATTTCCATACCAAATTTCATCCAAATCGATCCAGTAGTTTTTTAAGTTTATTCGTTGCTTACAACAATACAAATCTTTCCTCTATAATATAAGTGTAGATAAAAAAGGGCTTTTCTGAGTATGCATTGAAACAAGATTTCATACATTTGAGTACATAAATTTGATTAAGTTCAAAATCTAAACGCTAGGAGTGTTTAGATTCGCCATTTCGGTAAAAAGTCTGCCAAAAACCTAATCTCTGAGATAAAACTATATCAACGGTGCCCGGTAAGTGGCAACAAGCTCACCTCATATTACATGTGACTAAAACGCCTGATTTCTGTGGTCATACTAGTTTATCATACCAGTATGATTACGAGGATATAAATAAAAAATATCTGCCAAAATGCACCCCCCCTACCAGGATATGTACCTATTCGTATTTTTGCGTTATGTTCTCCTTGAAGTCTTACAAGATTTTTTGTTCGTGTAGCGCTTTTAATTGTTCTGCGTTGCAATATCTATATAATAACAGTAGTAAATAATATTTTATGCTATACATAATGCATAGAATGAAAAATACATACATATTCACTCATAATTTACGTAGACTATAACCACGGTAATGTTTTCTATATATAGATAACATGACCGTGCTATAACTAACATAAACTCTTGCTAGTATTATTACCTATTATGTTCTATGCTCTTGCTTATTAATTATTATTACAACTATTATCGTATCCCACTTTGAGTAGTTCAGAAGCTTTTTAAATCCTATACCTATTAGGATTTTCAAAAGATTTTATTTATAAGCGCCATCATGCTAGTCTCTGCTTTACATGAAGTTACAGTTTTTAACAACACATAAAAATTAACACCCAAATGGCGATTTGGATTTCGGATGGCCTTCCCTGAGAGGTGCTCTCTTCTATAAAAGCTTTCCAGCTATTCATAAAGAGGGCGCAGTTATAAGTGCCAAGAGATGTTGCACGCGAAGGGCAGATGGCGTTTATAAAATTATTTACCGAAACTACTGGAAACAAGTTTTTTGTCCACAGTTCCTCTTTTATATTTTATCTTATGCGAAAAATTAAAGGAAACAAAATCACTCCTTTGCACGACGCACAAGAAACAGTGCGTTGTGCACGTATACAAGTTTTGCAAATATTTGTAAAACCGTAAGTTGTGAAATAACATGACAATGGAAATGGTTTTTGTCGGTCTATTACGGTTTTCACTGTCCGTAAAAAAATGTTTGTTGGCTTTGATCAAATCACAATCTTAAAAACCTCATAATTAATATTTCAGTATTTGTTTGATAAAAAGATAATATGGTGCACAATATAACGAAATTTGAGACACTAACTATAGGTAGGTACCTACGGTCGGTCTGGTAACAGTAATAGGGCTGAAATGGTGACAGAATATGTGTAAGTATGATTCTTAACTAATAGTAGTATCATAAGTATAAGCATCAGACTTGGTTTAACGATAGTCCAATATTTGACGTAAGTACAAAAACAAATATTAAAAGCAGCCAAGTGTAGGTAATACACCCGGTAAGGATCGATCTACATGATTTTTTTTGTATAAATATTTTGAACCCTCGGTGTGCGAGTCCAACTAGCACTAGGCCAGTTTTTAGGGTTTCCAACTTAAAAGACAACTTAAAAATATTGGACTTAATTATTATTAATTGTATTGATTTGATTATATAATAGCAAATGTTATATTTGGAAATAAAATTTAAAAAACAAAACATTTATTTCTAGCAACATGGCGTGATATTCAGTAAATGTACGGTACATTCACTAAATATTACCTATGTTATAGCATACGGTGTAATAGCATGTTATGATATAACTTATTATCTATATCTGTACTTCTATACTAATATTATAAAAAGGAAAGATTTGAACTTTTCATGTTACTTTTCTTTTTCATATGGTATTACGGAATTTGTAAAGTATACCATTTTTTGTTGAGCGGATGTTGTGCGGACTAACCTCTGCCTATAACAGATGCCTTTCGTCACAACGCCAGTCACCTTTTGACATAGCTGCTAAGTCTCATATGCCTGTAATTTCTCTGGCCCTCAAGGACTGCTGCCGGAACACACCGTTAGGTGCTTGGCGACAGATTTTCTACTTGAGGGTGGTCGCTAGCCAGGCGAGCATTCGCAAAATGCCCTTCAACCATGGACCTGCTGCGCGGCAGTCCATAGCCAACGCCACTGAGCCATCACTGCTTCAAACGTTTAACTATGAACGTTTTGTCACAATCACTACATTTTATGTGTTTCAATTTATATTTTTATCAAATACCGATGTGAAGCCGGGGCAGGCCGCTAGTATAACATAAAATACAAATAGAGGTCAGATGTCTATTCAATAACAATATTCATCAATTACATAACTGCAACACATTCCATAGGTACAAATTATTTCATTGCCTAAAGTAAACGAGACTTCGGTACTGAAGACTATTTTCTGAGCTCTGGGTCTTCCTGAAGTCTCTCCTAAGCCCAATTTCGCGATTGGATTGGTCAGTAAACTTTAATCAGCAAAATTTTGCAAGGGTGTATTACACAAGAAGTGTTGAACTATTTTTTATTTTCCATATCTTATACGCTAGCCGTTCACTACTATCTCACTTGATAGTAAGTAATTATGTGCTCAGAGATATTTGTTCAAGCTTACCTAGAATTATTGGCCCTCAAGAACAACTGCCGGAATACACCGTTAGGTGTTTGGCGACAGATTTTCTATTTACTGGTACCAGAATGCAAAAAATTATGCCAAGTCTAAGACATAATTATTATTTAGTAACCGGCTAGAACTCGCGTTATATTTACCGGATATTGCTCCGACCAGTTTCGAGCTTATTTGAAGTTCTTCGTCTGGGAGTCACGATTGTGCACAGCGTCGAGCGCGGGCCTCAGCACGTAACTGATTAATAAATTTAAAAAAAGCCGGTTACTAAATAATAATTATGGACAAAACTCGCGACAGTTTTTTAGCTCAAATCTAAGACACGCCAATTCATTGGGAACTTCGTGAAATTGACAAGTTTAGGGTTACACTCACACTGTCAGCCACTAATTCCACATTCTCAGGTTTCCGCACATTTCCCCGGCGCGGCGGATGATACATCACCGACCCAGTGGTATCCAATTTTTTCTCCATGTGACAGATAGCATCTTCCTTAAGACGATTATGTTGATCATAAGTAACTCTCACAAAACGTAAACTGTCGTTTTGGCAGTTCCATTCCTTTGGTTAATAAATCAAAATAAGTGGAAAATACTACAAACCAATGTCATCCAAGAAAATAAAAATAAATTTCGTATGAAATTTTTCAGTTGTGGTAGACGTTTTTTTTTATCAACCAAAAAATAAAAGTTTTCATTTATATTGACATGTGAATGTTTTCGTTTCAATAATATAAAAACTGAACGAAGGCACGGTACTGCCACTAAAGTCTAATTTGGAGTAAGCTCCAACCTCGATGCTGACTTTAGATTTCAATTCCTAATATTATTTTATGAACTTTTCTCGCCCTTGTTGAAAGATACACAGATTTAAAACCTCGCTCAGAGTGACTTGGAAGTCAATTTCCACTCAGTTTTTACCAAGTTTTACCACAGACGTACGTTAAATTTTATTCCTGAGTCTTCAAATTACAGAAAGGTTAGCCACTAACATTTCTTTAAACTGTTATAAAAAATTATATATTGTAACTTAACAGACAAACACTCACGGTAGCGACCGAATTCGTTGACCTGGGTTCAGTGCCCACCGCGGGACGCCCGCAAAACATACCTTCGAGGCGCCGTGATGATGAGCATCTGATTTGCGTGAAATCCGTGCCGACATATTTGATCCCTAACGTGAGTGTTTTACCGTTTTTATAATTATAAAAACGGTATATATAATATGAGTCACGAAAATTCAAAATAGTGATATAGACTTTTAAAATTCATAAAGTAACACAATCTTTGGTAGAGGTAGAGGTAAAAGTATCCAGCATACTTATGTTAATGCTGAGTGTTTGGTCGAGATATAAATTACTCGTAAGATTCTTTCCAATCGAACAAGGTGATGCTGCCAGCAAGCAGGGCACTCTGCCAACTGCATTGAGCATTTCGACTGTCTGTGGACCTGCAATTTCCTGTAGTAGCTGTAGTGTTGTACCTCTATAGTTTCTAGTGTTTTGTGTACTTTTAAAAGAATTTCGGTGGTTAAAGTAGATTCTGCCCACATGTCCACTCAACCCGTCGTTCATTGGCTTTTTGGAGGCACTTGGTACATACAAACCCAAAGATTCAGCGCCAATCGGCACAAACATATATATATCCTACATTTAATTCAAGCTATGGTTACAGAGAAAATTGAGATCTTACTCCTGGGCGAACAAGTTATGTATTTAGGTTCTAGGAATCTTGATCTCCATGAGGCTTCAAGGGTTTTCTAAAATGTTGTCTTCGTCATCTCCTGGTTGATCTCAGTAAAGGACGTTACAAAGCTGCAGTGAATGAGTTTTCTCACTTTAGAATCCTTTACATAAAATGGCTGTGCTCAGGTTTCCTAGTATTGATTACCCAAAAAACTATTAGAAAATCTGTATTTATCTCAAACATCCCTGTACAGCTCTAAAAAGTTCTCAAAACTAAATGAAATGTCAATCATAGATTGCACCTGACCTGGTGAACGTAGGGCAAAAAAGAACCAGAAAAGGTTGGACTGGTGACCTAGTGTAGCGAATGACCTGCCTGCCGATCGATGGTTACTGACGGCCAATTACCCTTTCATTTCCGGGGTCTACGGAAAGCGCTCGTTTTGCAGTGGAACTGCAGCATCGCCAGGTCAGAGTGAACCAAATAGAATAAAAAAAAATATGTACCGAAAACAATATGACACCTGCGAACTAAGTATGCAAATCTAGTTTAAATTTGCAATCGATTCTTGCAGAAGACCCTCAACATCTCTATTAAACAAAGACACATACGGAAAATTTATATTACCACAATCGTCTTAACCGGGCCTCAGCGTATATTGGTACCGGTTTCGCAGGATGCCGCTGTCTCCGCTCCGCGCCACCGCTTCCTGAGGGCAAAGCGGGGCAAGCGAGCGGGGAGCGGAGCGCAGGGAAAGAGCGGAAAGAGCGGAGGGGCACTTCCGCTCCGGGACTACAATGCCCCGCATTTGTACCTTACCGCTAATCTACTTGGATATTTGTTTGTCTGCGGCCGAGGATAATTGTTGAGTGTGGCTTTATGCTTTGCTTTACTATAATTTTATTATCTAAGCATACAATTGCGCCTACTTATATAAATATGTGTATAATTACGACACATATAATTAGAGTAAAGTTTTGGATTATCTGCCTTATCATTAATAAGGGTTCAACGAAGTAGGGCACAGCGAGTAAGCATTCTGAAATCACTGCCTTCTGGTGATTCAGGACCACTACTAGCTAGCTGATTATAAGCCTGGAATAGCTTAAAGATAGCTAAGCTGAATGTACTGTAGCGCTTGTGTAGTATTCGTCTATATATAGGTAATCGCTTACTTTCTTCAAAGGTCAAGTTATAGCAAGGACCAGAACTTAGGGTGACAAACCGCGATGAAGACACCAGTCTTAGCTTGCATTCGATGTAGCACTGTGGTAGGATATTTCATGAATGCCCACCTGAATAACGGTAGCTGGTTTCTTTTATGCTTGATAGGTTAGCCTATGACCACTATTTTACGTGATGGTAAGGGATGATGTGGTCGAAGATGTTGTTGAGGCTAACCTAGAACAACTGGCCCTCCAGGACAGCTGCCGGAACACACCTTTGGGTGCTTGGTGACAGATTTTCTACTTGAGAGTGGTAGGTAGCTAGCCAGGCGGGCATTTGCAAAATGCCCTACCACTATGCTATAACGACTGCCATCCTAAGACAAAAACCGGGACCGTTAACGTGCCCTCCGAAGCACGGAAGCGCTCAGTAGTAATGTCACCAGCGGTCACCCATCCAACTCATGGCTCGGCGGACGTTGCTTAACTTTTCTGATCGGTTCAGAATGGCTAAGCTAACTTCACTACGAGCGCTTCACATCGCGCTGGTCGTGCTTGGCGACAGAATATGTTATACTTGAGGGAGATAGCAAGTAGAAAGTCTATCGCCAAACGGAATGTTCCGGCAGCTGTCCTGAAAAACCAGCTTCTAGGGTATACCTGTTTATCAACTTCAGCCTCATCATTACTTCAGGTGAGATTGTGGTCAAAAGTACGTAAGCCTACCAACAGTAAAAAAAATAATTGCAAAAGAACTCCAAGTGGCCCTTTAAAAATGTACACGCGTTTCAGTCTCTTACTTAATTTTTTCCAATAAACCCTTTGCA
The DNA here is from genome assembly GCA_963854805.1 of Plagodis dolabraria. Taxonomy (NCBI): domain Eukaryota; kingdom Metazoa; phylum Arthropoda; class Insecta; order Lepidoptera; family Geometridae; genus Plagodis; species Plagodis dolabraria. Next base: position 6,903,103 of record OY978440.1, read on the forward strand.
TTTTGCGAAGTAGGTACTTATCTTCCCTGCAAAGTCTTCAAATGAACGAAAGCTTTATTAAAACTACAAAGTTTTGAAGACTTTCTTGCAGGCAAGTTAAATACTTAGCAATATTCATAGATTTTAATTAGAAAAGTCTAGTGCGCCCAAGATCCTAGCGACTTCCTTCAATAATGCAATGAATGCCTTTTATTGTTCAAAGTTTTCGCTTGTGATGAATCTTTCCACCTCAAAGATGTCGAGTTCGTTAGTACGAACTAAATTATTCCTTTGACGGCACGGGAACAGAGACCCAGGATTGTTGGATAAAGTAGGAAAGGCAATAAAGCCTTAACTGATTGAAGCAGCACTGGGCAGTCAGTGATAAACAATGGCTATGGACTGGTTCTAATTTCGGTGCAAGCTTGATGCGGTGGTAGATAGTTTGCTGGCGCCACCTTCAAAAAGAAAATTTGTTACCAATCCACTCCTGGTGTGTTCTGGTAACTGTTATTGAGAGCCAGTAAATATAAGTTAAGCCTGTCCATCGACCACATTATCACTTACCGTCGCGTCAGTTGAGATTGTGTTCAAAGACTATGCCTATAGTTATATGATTTATTTTAAAGCACGTGGGGTGCTGGTTGTGACCCCTTATGGAATGTAGGAATCATAAGAACCCCCTGTGGGAATCATAAGAGGCGACGAAAGAAAAGATATCAGAAGGTGGACAGCAGCAGCACTTTCTGAAGAACTGCCATTTTAACTGCGATGCCCGAACCGCCTGCCAAGCGTAAAGATTATTGCCAATCCCAGGGTTCCACTATTAATAGCACCTATAAGTGTAGAGCCTATACTTACTTTAGATTTCAATTGTTGTATTCACTCACCCAGTTTTCAGAAAACCAGTCATTATCAAAATGTTTGCAAAACGGAATTTACCTCACCTCATTATTCTATAATCAGTCTAAATATTTTATGATTATTAGAGGTCACGTTGGCCTTTCCATTCGCACGTCGATGCATTGTTAGGCGGCCATTTTGCGTCGCTATCCACCGCCATGTTCTACAGAACTTTTTCCATCAAAAGTCGCAGCAGCGTGCGACAGCGCCCGAAGCCATCCGAACTTGCCCGAAGTTGGTCGACGTAGCCCAAACCGTCGTCTCTGTAAACTAATTAAACTGTGCACAGCAAAGTTTTTAATGACGGCTCTCTCTATCCGTTTTTAGCGGCCCGCGGATAACTGATTCCACTTGGAGCTTGATAGATAAATAACTAGATTTCTTAGGTACTATAATTGTAACTAACATTTATTTGACGGGGTTTTCTCAATATATTTACAGCCATCCACTGCAAGGCATATGCACTGAGTTGTAATACATAATATTATGTATTACACCTATTACTATTTATAAGGACATATGCCCTTTGGCATTCACTAATTCACAGCCAATGTTTTCGAAACATTAAGCAACAACTTGCACGCAAAACTTTGTTTTGCGTCGTCCGCGCAACAGAGGAGTTTATACATAATCAACTTTGAAACACTGACTGTACATTTCATTGGTTCATGTAGTCATGTATAACATTCATAGTGATCGGTTCAAATGCCAGTGCCCCACTCTCCTCTAACCGCGCGGGGAGTAAAGGTTCCGCAAACCACGTAGAACATGAAAACATACATCTCGCTTCGACCATAAACAAAAGTTAATCTTGTTTTCGTGTCCAATTTTTCTTAAACATTAGCATGAGACGCGCCTTTACGCCATTGATGTTCTACAATATAACGGATATTGAGGGCTTCTTCGCAAAATTCACGTCTGTGGCGAGAAAATCGAAATTTAAACAGCTTTTTCGCGCTTTTAGACAGTTTACGTACCTAACCATTCTAGAAGACCTTGGTATTCGCGAATTTAAAAAAGGTATAATATTGCTAGTATTATTTTAAACAGCTGAGAATGCCAAGCTATCGCCTGTCACCTAAGCAATTTAAACATATTATGTAATAATTTTATAATATAGTTTGTAACTCATAGTTACGACGTTTAAAAAGAGTTTCTTGCACTTTCTTCTCTGACTCTATTTTTCTGAACTGAATTTGTAATTGACCTTCATTAGAGCGTCGTAGATGCCTAAATTGAATAGATGATTATGACTTGAGCTTTGATACTAATACACATGATTCCAAAACCATCAAAAATATATACCTCTACCAGTAACAAATGCAATTAATTCAATAGGTAATATTAAAGAAAATTATTATAGATAACTATATTAAAATCTCACAGAATCTCGCGATTTACGTAATAATATACAATAGACAGTCGATATAGCAACAAAACAAAATATATATATTTATGAATACCCTGCCAAAGACGTACAGCTTCTTATTCGCAGCTTGTACGTAAATCAAACTAACTATATTTGATTTAGGTAGGTACATGCTCACGTGACCTGTTTATTTCCTATAGTTATCAGTATTTGTTTGTCCTAAACACGTAACGTAACACACTTTTTTAACTCGTATAAGCTATTGTGGACCAAATAATCTCACGTGCTGCCGATTGCACTAAGTAGGTATCGCATATAGCATTATATAATATTAGCCGAATCTCAGATAAATACCACACACTGTTGTTATAAGGTAACTCGTGCCAAAAGTTTGAGATGTGAAGCTTCTTCGTTCACGATCTCTATATCCCGCCAAACAGAACAATATCCGAGCAAAATTTTGCATGTGTGTTGCCGGAAATTCAAAATTTACACAATATAATCACGCGAGCGACTATCCGCGAGCTTTTAAAATAGTCTTGCTCGTGTCTATATAAAATTGTTCAACATCAATGAACATTATTCCATATCTAAATTGAGCAATTAAACGAATGAAATCAAGTTATGTTATGTATAAAATTATATATTAGAAGATATTATAGATTATTATATTATGTCATTTTTATAAGATGCCCATGTACATCCATGTGATATTTCGGCAAGTTTAAACATTTGCCATAAAAATATGATGAAACAATGTTTGTATGGAAAGGCCTCTACGGAAACACTGACGTGAAATATAAAGACAGGCGCATTCAAACCACAGATTACTCTCCTTGTCTATTATTTGAAGAGAGGTTTATCTCAGAATTATTATTCTAAGTGCAAAATAGATCAAGAATCGTTGACCGCTTGTCTAGCCGCCATCGTAGATAAATCTGTATTTTGAGCTACCAGGCTCACATATTTACTAAAGAGATCGACTTCAGAATACGTAGAACATACGTCACAGGTAGAGTAGCCAGGTATCGGGGCTTAGTCGGACGAGTCACTCCCCTTGTCTATTATTTGAAGAGAGGCAATATCTCAGAATTATTGTTCTGAGTGCAAAATCCGAGAATCGTAGACCGCTTGTCTAGCCGCCATCGTAGATAAATCTGTATGTTGAGCTACCAGGTTCTCATAATTACTAAAGAGATCGACTTGAGTATACGTACAGCATACGTCACAGGTAGAGTAGCCAGTTACCGGGATTTAGTCGGACAGGTCACTCACCTTTTGTCTATTATTTGAAGAGAGGCAATATCTCAGAATGATTGTACTGAGTGCAAAATCCGAGAATCATAGACCGCTTGTCTAGCCGCCATCGTAGATAAATCTGTATGTTGAGCTACCAGGCTCACATATTTACTAAAGAGATCGACATGAGTATACGTAGTGCACACGTCACGGGTAGAGTACCCGGGTACCGGGATTTAGTCGGACGAGTCCGGCTTTTTTGGTCGTCTCTGAATAGTCAGATCTCCAATAGTTCAGCTTAAGTTCTGAGGCCTCCTAGCTATAAAAAGAGAAAGAAAATACACACAAAATGTATATTGAATTTAACATTATTTAACATTAGGCTGAAATACAAATGAATTTATGATAACTCTAAAGAACAATAGATAAGTGGTCGTTTATATACGTTAAGACCAGTTTTTGGTAATATGCCTTTATTTATCAAAATACTACGAACTATATACAACATTACCGTGTTGTATATATAGTTCTTTCTTAAGCTATTTTAAGTTCAAGAAATTTTTAGTTTCTTGTTCTTAAAATAGCCTTGAATGCTAAGCAAGTAGGTACCAATCGAAACAAAGGTACATGTATATTGCTCCTTTTATAAATATTAATTTAAAAAAAATATAACCATTAACGATTGAAACACCCAACTGGGTATAATTATATAACAAATAATTCTTTGTATTCCGGCGTAGGTAAAAGGCAAAATGTCCGGCAAAAAATATCCATGATACCGGCTTAAAATTTTATGGACCTTTCAACCCTATTCATGGATAAACGATATCAATGCATTATTTATTGCCGTCTGTTCAACTCCAATATCTTTGTATGCAACGCATCACAATACCTACATAATTATTTATATTTTTATCTGAATATTTTCTAAACATCTATGTATTGGTTGTTGGTACATCCTAAAAGATTTTTTCTTAATCTACTCTGTCATGAATATGCCATTAGGTTATATGACGATTTTTTGTCCCTTAAACGCTTAGATTTTCGGTCATAACGTTTGCGTTGTTCTAGAATTGATGTTTGATCGATGAGTTGGAATAACATCAAAAATAATTTAAAGTAAGTCATATATTATGTAATTGCACATAAGGCTCACAAACAGGTCTCTTTCGCTCCCCCCACTGGAGTATATTCCTAAAGAAGATCGGCTTCAGGGGATGGTCAGCATAAAACCGAAAACAATACTTCACACAGCTAGTTTTTGGGTTGTCATTTCTGTTGGTGACAACACATATTATGGTGTCGACACCGCATAACAGGGACAGTGTAGTATGGTGATGATGATCTGTTCCATAGATGTCTCAATTTTAAAACTGAATTTAGCTGTGTATTGTGTATAAATCATATGTTACTATATATTTTTTATAGCTGACAGTTTAGCCTTTGATCAATATCTCATCTGATGGTAAGTGATGATATCGTCGAAGATGTTGTTCAGGCAAGCCTTGAATTACTGTCACTCAAGGAAAGCTGCCGAAACACACTGTTAGGTGCTTGGCGACAGATTTTCTACTTGTGGCTGATAGTTAGCCAGTCGGGCATTTGCAAAAAGCCCTACCACCATGCTATAACGACTATACTATCGGAAGACAACAACCGGGACAGACAACTTAACGTAGCCTCCGAAGCACGGAAGCGCTCAGTAGTAATGTCACCAGCGGTCACCCATCCAACTCCAGACGTTGCTTAACTTAGCTGATTGACCTAGAACTAGAAGGCTAAGCAAACTTCGCTACGAGCGCTTCAAAAAGTTCATTCATATAATCTCATTCGGTAATATTCTAATTATGAAATGAAATACAGACTTTTATTGGCATATTTTATTTACATACTTCTTTAAGAAAATTAAAAATAGTAGTTTATGCAACTGTCATATAATAGAGGGTATTAAAACATGAGTGTAGTTTTTTGAAACGAGCCACAGGCGAGTTTCAAAATAAGATTACACGAGTGTTTTAATACATAATTATATGCAGTTGCATACACTACTTTATTTAATCTCATGGCTATATGCTTTTCTTGATTTTTCTGACAAAGGACTATACGTCAGTTTCGTAGCTGTTTCTAGAATGTCAGGTGGAGTTAAATTTTCATCAGTATCGTCGGTGTTGCTTGATATTTTTGCTACTAAAGTTTTATCCAACAAAATATTACTCAAATTCTTATGTACGAAATAGCGCCAAAATGGAAAAGTCTTTTATTGGTCTATTGGCTCGGCACCAACGCGTTGCGCGCGCAGCGCTCTCTCAATAGATAATGTTATTAATATTTACTCCATAAATTAAATTGAAACCTCCTTGTCCAGGACACATTGTACTTTAATAATTAAAAAAATGTTTTAAAGCATTGTTTTGTTGGGAGAATAATGCTTAATTTATTTTTTTTATTTTCTTAAAGAAGTATGTAAATAAAATATGCCAATAAAAGTCTGTACTTATTTCATTTCATAATTAGAATATTACCAAATGAGATTATATAAATTAAAGCATTATTCTCCAAACAAAACATTGCTTTAAACAATTTTTAAATTATTAAAGTAGGTACAATGTGTCCCGACCAAGGAGGTTTCAATTCAATATTATCTATGGTGAGCGCGCTGCGCGGCCAACGCGCTTCCGAGCTAATAGACCGATAACAGACTTTTTCCATTTTGGCGCTATTCCGTACATACGAATTTGAGTAATATTTTGTTGGATAAAACTTAGTTTAGTAGCAAAAATGTCAAGCATCACCGACGATACTGATGAAAATTTAACTCCACCTGACATTCTAGAAACAGCTACGAAACTGACGAATAGTCTTTTGCCAGAAAAATCAAGAAACGTGTATAGTTATGAGATTAAATAAAGTAGTGTATGCAACTGCATATAATTAGGTATTAAACACTCGTGTAAACTTATTTTGAAACTCACCTGCGGCTCGTTAAAAAAACTACACTCATGTTTTAATAACCTCTATTATATGACAGATGCATAAACTACTATTATAGCATAGAACATAATATATTATTATGAGAAAACTACGTACTAATCATGATACAATAATATACTTAGCATTAAATTATTATTATATTAATTATTATTTTTATTCAAATCCGCCCTCAAGGTGTTTAATTATTGGGATCCAGTATATAAACGGCTTTAATTCATTCACACATTTTTAATTTCTTAATACCTTTGAACACTCTACATCTTTATAAAAAAATTACATCGACTATAAACTTATAAGTTGCTCCAAACAATTCTCAAAAACTAGTACAATGAAAATTTTCTTCAAGACATTTGTCAAAACACTAATCGCTCTAAGTTTGAAAATAACTTGCTTTTAAAAACATAGACAATAATCATAGACAATAAGAATTCATCTCTACAACATCCCCTCTGAATTTTATATTGTCTCAAATAAAATTAAAACCAACCTGTATTTAACTTTAACATATTTTCCTAGAACACCCCATATACAACTTCAACATTGAACACATAATTAAAACAAAAATAAAAACCCATACTAGTATTCCCTACCTATCATTACATTCTACATACTATATTAAACCACCCCCTTAAATATAAATTTCAAATTAACAATCAAGACAATCTTAATACTATAACTAATACCTAAATTTCAAATCAATTCCAAAACATTATCTCTACAAAATATAACATCTAACACCTATCATAATTAACTAACTATACCACTAAACTCACTTCATTAAAGTTCACATCAAACTCACTGATCACTCACAATATGCTTTCTTAAACGTAAAAACTTGGTTCTGTCCAATCCTTTTGTCAAAATATCCGCAATATTAGAATTGGTTGGACAATAGAAAATTTCAATTAAATTTTGATCTATCTTTTCTTTAATAAAATGATATTTCACATCAATATGTTTGCTTCTGCGATTTAAAATTCCGTTTTTAATTAAAACAATAGCCGACTGATTATCAACAAATAATAATTGTGTTTTTGGAGTATGACCTGTAATTTCTTTAATCAGACTTTGAACATAAAGTAAATCTTTGATACATTCTGCGGCAGAGATGTATTCTGCTTCCGTACTGGAGAGAGCGGTGACGGACTGTTTACGCGAGCACCAATGTATGGGACCACCACTGTACAACACTACAAAGCCAGTCGTACTTTTCCTAGTATCAGGATCACCAGCGAAGTCTGCATCACAATATGCAGTCAAAACTAAACTATTTCCACGTAAATATTGAATACCAGAAGATATAGAGCTCTTAAGGTATCTGAAGAGATTTTTAATATTGGCAAAATCATTTAAATTAGGACACTCTTGATGTCTACTGCAATAACCAACATGAAATGAAGCATCTGGTCTAGTTTTGTTTACTAAGTATAGTAAAGACCCTATCAACTGCCTATAACGATGCACATCACTACTATTACCCTTCCCCTCTTGATGTGTATCAACTAAAATATTCGGAAAAATAATTTCTTTTAAGTCATTAAATCCAAATTTATTTAACATTTGACCAATATAAGATTCCTGATAAATTTTCAAATAATTTTCTCCAACCTGTATATCAATACCGATAAACTTCTCAACTTTATCAAATTTTCTAATTTCAAATTCTTTTTGCATTCCTTTCATGATATTATTCAATTCATTTTCACAATTTCCTATCAAAATTCCATCATCAACATATATAGCCAAGTAAATTTCCTTTTCTTTACATAAAAACAAACATGGATCTAATTTCAGCTGTTCGAAACCCAATTTCTTTAAATATTCAGTTAGCCGCTTATTCCACATGAGCGGTGCTTGCTTAAGACCATATATACTCTTCTTTAATTTACAAATTTTATTTTCACCATAATCATAACCTAAAGGAATTTCCATAAAGATATCCTCATTTAATTCTCCATACAAAAACGCTGTCTTTACATCAAACTGTTTTAATTTTAGACCTTTCTGTGCAGCAATTGAAAGCAATAATCGTACACTAGTAGTATTTACCACTGGACTATAAGTCTCTTTGTAGTCTACATTATATTTTTGTAAAAATCCCTTAGCAACAAGTCGTGCTTTGTATCTTCCTTCCGACTTCACAGTAAAAATCCACTTACTAGTTATCAATCTTCTATTACCTGCTTCTATTTTATCAACTACTTCCCAAGTTTTATTTTTCTCCAGAGAATCCATCTCTTCTTTAATAGCTTTTTCCCATAAACTTCTCTCATCACTCTTCAACACCTCACTGTAAGTTAAAAATGATGTTTCTAAATCATAATCTTTCAACCTTATTGGTAATTTTCTATCTCTTTTTGACAAAATCCTTTTACTACTAATTTCTTCAACGGACTCCTCCGCATCCACAAACAACTCGTTTCCATCCACCGTCAATCTACTATTATCTTCAATCTCATTTCCATTATACACTTCTTGACTACTATCTTCCAAATTAACTTCTCTTCTACTATTATTATCTAATAATTCTTCAGCAATACTATCTTCAAAAACATCAATTCCCTCATTTTCTATAACATCATTCCGTTCCTCCTCCAAAACATCTTCTACGACATCATTTCGCTCTTCAAAAATATTTTCTATGACATCATTTCGTTCTTCTTCTAAAATATTATCTATGACATCATTTCTCTCTTCTTCTAAAATAGAAAATTCCTCCTCCTTCATTGCTTCAACATCTGTCTTCTTCTTCTTACTTTCTCCATACAAACTTCCCCTCTCAACTTGACAACCATCATCAGCTGTGATGACATTTCTTTTCTCGTTTTGTTCTACCAACTCCTCTTCTTCTTTAAATAATTTATAAAAATCTGTAACTTTCGCAATCCTATTACATTGCTTTAAAAATTCCAAAACATCCTTCGCATTATTATTAAAAGTCACATCTCTTGAATAAAATACCTTCAAACCCACCGGATCCCAAATCTTATATCCATTGTTCGTAAATCCTACTAGCAAACCCTTACCACATCTGGAATCTAATTTATTGAGTTTTGTATTTATTTTGTAATAAGCCAAAGAACCGAAAATATTTAAATGTTTCAAATTTGGAATTCTATTAAACCACATTTCTGCTGGCGTTCTGTCATTAATAGTATTAGAACACCTATTGGTTATGTAAGTTGCTGTTAACACCGCCTCGCCCCATAACTCTTGTGGTAACTTCATGTCAAACAAAAGAGCACGGGTTCGCTCCAAAATTGTTCTATTTAATCGTTCTGCCTTACCATTATGTTGTGGAGTATACGGTATTGTATAATCTATTGAAATTCCTTTACCTAAACAATATTTTTTAAAATTATTTGAACTATACTCACCGCCATTATCACACCTAAATGTTTTTACTTTTAAGTTAAAGTGATTTTCAGATAAATTTATGTAATTAGTAATTTTTGAAAAGGCTTCACTCTTAGTTCTGATCAGATAAATTTTAGCAAAATGTGTATAGTCATCTAGAAAAGTGATAATATATTTATAACCATCATACGTGTCTGAACCTATTGGACCACAGATGTCACTATGAACTATTTCTAATGGCCTAGTAGCTCTATTCCTTTCGGTATTGAATGGTTTTCTGCATAGTTTTGCTTGTGTGCAGACTTCGCAGGTGTCAATATAATTATCACTATGTTTTGAATTTATTCCATTAACTATCTGTTTTGTTTTTGAAATTGATGTATGTGCCAAAGCTCGATGCCAAAAATTTATGTTTTGAATTAAGTTTACTGACTTTGTGCTTGACCGAGTTGCTGACAACTCTGCATAGTACAGTCCGTCACCCCTTAACTCACCAGTCAGTAAGCAGCTGCCATCTCTTTCGTATACTTTACATTCTTTTCTGAAAAACACAATTTTATAATTATTTTCTGCTATTTTTGAAATAGAAATTAAGTTTTTCTTCAATTTCGGGACTAGTAACACATCATTGAAGGTAATGTTATGTGAATTTGTGTTAGACTTGCATAACACTTTACCCACAGTGTCTATAATGTGTGTATTACCATCAGCTGTTGAGATTCTATAATTGCACTTTTCTTTCAAATGTAAATATACTTCAGAATTAATTATGTGACTGCTAGCTCCGGAATCTAGTATGAACTCAATAGTTTCCTCCTCATCTCTGTCTAATTTTGTAAAATTACTCACCGAAAATTGTGGTTTGTCTAAACAAAATTTTGAAAAATGTGTGTTTGTCTTACAAAACACACAATTGTATTTTTCTTTGCAATCATTATTTTTGTGTCCATTTTTCAGACATTTGAAGCATGTTATTATGCTGTTATTCTTCACGCTCTTGGATCCTTTATCATTTCTGCAGAATTTTGCTATGTGTCTTTTCTTACCACAATTATAACAAACATTTATTAAAAATGTATCACAATTTTCTTTATTTTTAGTATCCCGTTCTGTAATTTTTAGTTCTAATTGTATTCGGGAAATAAGATTCACAAAAGTTTTCTCTTCTTTAGCAGTTGATTCCCAAGCTGTCCTAAAGCTCGATAATTCTTTAGGTAAAATGCACAATATTTTCGACACAACCTCAGTATCAGTTAGATTCATCCCAGTACTTTTGATTGAGGTAACTTTGTTCATTAGGTCGCCGATATCTTCTAGTAAATCTGTTTTTTCGAATTTATAGTTATAAAAATCTTGCAGTAAATGACACCTCTGTGTGTCAATTTGGCCCAAAAATATCTTATCCAATGTGTCTAAAATTTCTTTTGCGGTTTCACAGTCAATTATACGTCCAATATATGAAGTATCTACAGAATTAATTATTGTAAATCTGGCTTTTGCATCTTTACTAATAAAATCTTCCTTTATTTTTTGTTCATCATTTAACCCTTGTATAACTGAATTTAGTCCTTTTGATAATAGTAATAAATGTAATTTCTTTTTCCAAATAATATAGTTCGTATTTTTATCTAGTTTTGACAGTTCCTGTGTCATGTTTCTATATAATTATTTCCAGTAAATAAAATAATAATTTCATCACCATATGGTTTCCAGGGTAGGTAGCTCAGCTCATCTTCATCTTATCCTTGAGGGCAAAGGGCCCATGACCTTTTATTCAAATCCGCCCTCAAGGTGTTTAATTATTGGGATCCAGTATATAAACGGCTTTAATTCATTCACACATTTTTAATTTCTTAATACCTTTGAACACTCTACATCTTTATAAAAAAATTACATCGACTACAAACTTATAAGTTGCTCCAAACAATTCTCAAAAACTAGTACAATGAAAATTTTCTTCAAGACATTTGTCAAAACACTAATCGCTCTAAGTTTGAAAATAACTTGCTTTTAAAAACATAGACTATAATCATAGACAATAAGAATTCATCTCTACAACATGTTATACATACTGTTTTCTTAGACCATGGTTCTTATAGGTACGTGTATCTAGAGTAATATATCTGAACTTATGCTAGCCTAGTAGTTTTTAAGCGATCAGTTACAATGTTTACTGCCGCTATGACAGAAATAGGTGACCGATAGTTAGCATTCATTACTAACGGGCGCTTCCATGCATCGGAGGGCACGATAAGCTATTTGTCCTGATTGTTGTCGTAGGATGAAAGACGTTATAGCATGGTGGTAGGGCACTGGAAAATTCCCACCAGGCTTGTTATCACCTTTAAGTATAGAATCTGTCTATAACCCATTGGCATTACACGCATCCGTATTCGTGCATTGAAGTTTTACAATAATAATACAGGAGTTGATGTAATGTGATTCATTTATATACAGTTTTGGTTCTCGACTTAACCTTCCTCTTGGATGTCGTAAAAGACGACTCAGCTAAAATGGGACCAATTAGAAATATTCCATGGCTCACGTTTGTGAGTGGGATGTTGTTGCATAACAGGCGCACATCAGGGTCTCTTACCATCTTAACAACTTGATTACCCAAATTGTAGCGGGCTAACGCATTCCAAAGAGGCTTGTCAGAATCGCGCACGCGGCCGGCCATAAAATAAAACAGAAACCAAAACTTATTACAATTATGTATTGCACTGTCCTCCATATGCGTTGGATAAATTAAGAAAGTCGATGATGACTAATAGAAACAGTTTGATAAGACAAATATTATAATGAAAATTTTACATATACGCCGAATGCCGATATTATCGGAAATCCTACCGTAGAAAGCCCAGCAGGTGAGGTACCAGGGTGACATGAATACTGAGAAGTGTCAGTTTGGTACGATGTAATCTCTTGCGTCACTACTGCAACAATGTATGAAATGATTTTATGCGCATCGACCTCACTGTAGCTCGGCTACAGAAAGATATCTGTGTTGACCTATAGATATGATAATTTTCTAGTTCAACTATAGTAAGTAAGTATTTACTACAGTTGTTTTTTGGGTGAAACGACCCGATAGATAAAGCTCGATGAGTTGTTTGGACGCAATATTAAATCATATTTACGTAAATTTTTCATCTAAGAAATATTACAAGTACTCTTGTATTGTTTCCAATGATTATAGACCTTTTTTCCACTAAGTAATCTGCACACACGCTAATTCGCTAATATACTTCTATAATGACGTTCTAGATATACGAAAGAGACAAATTATTTCTAATACTAAATGGTTTATAGATACAGCACACGCCATAACTGCGTGGCTGGCGCTATTTGTCATAAACGAAAACAAAACAACTAACTGTGTGCCAAAAGTTAAGACTTTTGGAGATGTGGTCCTTAAAACATACAGATTCACAGAATCGTTTTTTTATATTGCTAATAGGTAAGCCTTTGACCACAATCTTACCGGATGGTAAGTGTGAATGTGGTCCAAGTTGTTAACAGGCTTACACTAGAATTACTGCCTCTCAAGAACAACTGCCGGAACACACCGTTAGATGCTTGGCGACAGATTTTACACTTTTGAATAGTGTCGCTAGCCAGGCAGGCTTCGCAAAATGCCCTTTCACCATGCGGTGAAGCTCATGCCCGCGGCGGGATTCAAACCATGGACCTGATGCGCGGCAGTACATAGCCAATGCCACTGAGCCATCACTACTTCAAAAGTTCTCTGTTCTTATGTCTTCTAGGAAAAATGATATAAGAAACTGACGACTACGGCGGGTAATGAAAATCTTTACCAGTTTTTTCACTCTTGTAGCTAGGTAGCCATTGTGCAATATCATGGTATACACGAAGTTTAAATTCATATTGCTCGTATTATAAACAATTAATGGACACTAATGCCCATGTTTCCTTAATTTATGCCTAAAACTGTCAAAAGTATTAATTATTAATTACACGTACCCGTAACAAATGTAAAGTACAATGGGTACCTATTCATTTTTGATGTTGTGACGAAACAAGCACGAGGCCCACCTGATATTAAGCGGACCAACCTCTGCCTATAACAGATGCATTTCGTCACAAGTCACGAATTTCACTGCACTCGTCACCCTTAGTGTGCCTGTAATTTTACTGGTTCTCAAGGACATCTGCCGTAACAGACCGTTAGATGCTCGGCGACAGATTTATTACTTGAGGGCGGTAGCTAGCCAGGTGAGCTATTGTAAAACGCCTTTCCACCGTGCTGCCTTTCCATCATGCAATTGAGACTTCATATACGATTTCTTGCGAATGCGCGTCATAGACGAATTCTGCCATAGAAAAGAGTTTTTATCCATCAATGTTCATACGGCTGAGTGTAGACGCGCTGAAGCGCTACATCACGGGACATAGTGGCATGTGTCGATACTCGAAATTGCATTGCCCTCTGGCATCTCGGTTCTGTGTTTGCATAGACATCTGGAGCAAAGCCATCGAACTATATGGGGAAGCACTTGCCGTTTTTTGGATCGCACGAAAAAATTTGATAGGGTCTAGAGTTTTGAACCTATGTAAGGTCTTCAAAAAATCATTTGACTGCAGATCATTGATAAGTGCACATACAATCAGATGTTTTATATAATTACCTAAAATTATTACATTAAGTATGCACATCTCTGCCTGAATGAGACGTAAGTTATGTGCGATGTAATTAATGCACATATAAAATTATTACGTCCGCAATCATATAGGTACAGAAGATATTATACTATCAATAAAGCATTTATCAACACGCAAACTTCCTCAGTGAACATGTAAGCCTGGTACTCATCTAACGTTTACGTCTAACTGTGAGGCGTGAATTTTGCCTTTGACTTAGGATTTTTTCGGTACATCCTAAGCATGATTTTGCCAGTCTAGAGAATAAAGTACAGGAGGAAAAACTATATATTTTTTACTTAAAACTTACACGTTCGTCCATCAATGCCTCCTTTGCTGGCCGCTGCATTAATGTACTATTATATCCAACTAAAATGCCTTTATCATAGGGGAATTTCTATAACAATGCAGTTTTGACCACGATTGACTTTGCAGTCTGACATGGGGCAGAGAGCCTTAATAATTGACTACAGGTTGAATTAGTTTTGAGTCATACATATTATAATGCTAAAGCGAAAATTAATCATCATCTGTTACATAAATCAGTGATCAAAACGAATATAAATGTTTTCATTTTTAAATCTTAAGTTGTATTTTTCCAATAACCCTATTTATATTAATAATAATAAATAAATGCACTAAAGAAATGCATCAATTTTGGTAGTTACTCGTCGTTGTTATTTTGCTTCTTATAAGAAGAAAAAATAGTTATTGGTTACCTACCTGAAAGTTTTTTTAAACCTTTTAACACAATTTTCAATAATCAGCTAATCACCAA
The DNA here is from genome assembly GCA_963854805.1 of Plagodis dolabraria. Taxonomy (NCBI): domain Eukaryota; kingdom Metazoa; phylum Arthropoda; class Insecta; order Lepidoptera; family Geometridae; genus Plagodis; species Plagodis dolabraria. Next base: position 6,918,381 of record OY978440.1, read on the forward strand.
ACTAAGATACTAGTTGTGAAATTTCGAATTGCTTGAAAAGATTTGTCTGTGTTCTCGATGTACGAGTAAGTATTATGATTGGAATAAGAGTAGAGAGATAAAACTGTGGGACCTTAACAATCTGGAGTAAAGTAGGCACATCTCTGCCTGAATGAGACGTAAGTTATGTATGATGTAATTAATGCACATATAAAATTATTACGTCAGCAATCATATATGTACAGATATACTATCAATAAAGCATTTATCAACAAGCAAACTTCCACAGTGAACATGTAAGCCTGGTACTCGTCTAACGTTTACGTCTAACTGTGAGGCGTGAATTTTGCCCATAGACTTAGAGGATTTTTTCGGTACATCCTAAGCCTATGATTTTGCCAGTCTAGAGAATAAACTAAACTAGGTATATAATTTTTATTTAAAACTTAATAATTTTTATATCCAACTAAAATGTCTTTATCATAGGGGAAGTTCTATGACAATGCGGTTTGCACGATTGTCTTTGAAATCTGACATGGGGCAGAGAGCCTTAATAATTGCCTACTGGTTGAATTAGATTTGAGTCTAATTAAATCGTTAGATGATGTACTAGGCAGACATGTATACTAAAGAGATTGTCATAAATGTTCCTTAGTGACAATAACCTAATCTATGGCACACCTGTATCACGTATGCCCTTGCCATAGAACATATTAATATTAATACTACGTACCCTTGCCTCAGACGGAATGCAACAAAGAACATAGATTGCTAAAAAGAATCCAACAAACCGTTAGATATATACCAGGCTGACATGATTACTGAGGAGATTTTCTTGGTTCTACCCTCAGAGACAATTACCCAATCTGTGGCACAACTGTTTGCATTTTATGTATGTATTCAAATCTTTGCCTTGGACTGCAACAAATTAAGAACTTACATTGATAGAACCCCACGAACCGTTAGTGTATGTACTCGTAGGTACGTTTATGGGATTCTACGCCTATTCCTATTTCTTGCCTGAGACTACAACAAAGAATTTAGATTGAAAAAGAATCAAAGAAACAGTTAGATATGAACCAGTCTGACAAGATCACAGGACTTCCCTTAACTGTGCTCTTAGTTACAAGACCTTAAACTGTGGTACCTACGACTGTTTCAATAGAATATTAATACTGTTTTTTACTTCCCATATAATTATAATTCTTATAAACTTCTTAGGAAAACGTAATATTTATTGCAAATGCAAATAGAACTTGACTGAAATTTCGGAATGTTTCAGTTTTAGTTGTTTTCTTTCTTGGGATAAATACTAACAGTAGGTATCTTGTTATAAAAAGCTTGTTAATGAAAGTACTTAGAAATTTAAATACTATTACAATCAGTTCTAGATAGATAGATAGAAACACTGTATTCGCATACCATAAAAACATTACAGAAAATTAACACACGTATTACGTATACAAAGGGCGGTCTTATTGCTTAAAGCAATTTCTTCCAGACAACCGAACAGAAGGGATTTACAAAATTTGCTAGGTTGGCAGTTTACTAGGTAAACATAACAATTATTCACGAAGTACTATTTAATTTAAAAAAAAACCTATATTAAAATATAAACCTATATTAAACATTTAATAAATAAATAAAATATACATATGTGTAACCAAATACTACATACAAAGTAAATATAATTAGCAATAACCAAGGAAATAGATTAGCTCAGAGTGGACCTGTAAAATGCGTTGAGTCTATTTTTGAAAATGTATAGTGACTGAGATTTTCGAATCGAGACTGGCATACTGTTGCATAGTCGAACTCCCTGCACTGAGAATGAATTATCGTAGAAAGATGTACTGTGTGACGGAATTTTGAGTAGAAGATTTTCTTGTGACCTCAATGGCAAGGCATGAGCCGATTCAAGAAACTCAAAGCGTTCCTTGAGATAGTGCGGAGAATTAGGATTAAACAATATATTGAAGAGTAGGGAAATAATATGAGTATTCCGGCGAAGGCGAATGGGAAGTCACTTGAGCTTATGACGAAATTTGGAAACGTGGTCATATTTGCGTAAACAAAATATGAACCTGATCGAGAAGTTTTGGAGACTCTCAAGTCTATTTAGTTGACTATCATATAACGGTAATGGTAAAACGGTAACGGTACTTGATATACAAAACTCAACAATTAAACTATATAATTTTCACAAAAAAACTTACAAATGACAGAAAAGAATGGTGCTCGCGCTCCCCCGTGACCTCTGCTTCGCTTTTCGCTAATTGGTATGTTTCGTTATAAGACCGATCCGGTTTTAAACTCATTCCATAAAGAAATTTGGATCGGAGCCAATTAGCTTTTCAATAATCTTCTCAGTGGAAGGAAAAAGCCAGAGTTAATAATAAAAATTTAAACCATGTTCATGTTTAATGATCGCTGTAGTATCTGAAGATCAAAATAATAAGCTACTAATCTAAAGTTGAATATAAGTGCTAGTTAATTTTTACTATACTTTGGCGAACGTAACTGTTACTTTATTCAGAGTTTCTTTCACACAATTTGCAATACTTATTCTGGAGCTATGGTATATATAAATATGTGGTTCAAAAACGGACTGGAATAGTTATGTAGTATGAAAAGTATCTGAGCGCTTGGTCGATGCGACGCGTGATAAAATGCTGGCACATATTTGGCTCAAAGAATAAGCATTGCAATTCAACGGGGCAATGCTGCCAGCATGCTGGGCACGCTGCCAACTGGGAGTGGGCTGAAGCATTTAGACTGCCTATGATTATATGTGCTATGATTTATAGGTTGTCTAAATACTTTTATTGTAGTAGCAGTAGTGTTGTATATAGTTCGTAGTATTTTGTTAAATAAAGGAATACCGCCGCAAAAAAAAATGAAAACGGAAAGAATATTTTGATTATTAATTGCATGTGGTATAAAAATGCAGTACGATAATGTGGTATGAAAACTGTTGCACCCACAGAAAAGAGAAAGCAATATCTTTATGGTTGCACCTATCCACGGCATTTACGCGTTCATTAAAAAGTTTTATAAGGCACATAGATATAATGTATGTAATCAAGAACTGGTGAAGTATTCAGAAAGATATTCTGAATAGAACACCAGTCCTAAGATATACACATCATCATCATCATCATCGTCGACAGCCATAACGTCTACAGTTGAATAGTCCAGTAGTATAAGATGGCAATTTATAAAAAAAGCCCCGCTGCCCACCTCATGGTACTTATACTTATCCTTTCGTCGCCTTTTATATAATATCTATACTTCTATACTAATATCATAAAGAGGAAAGATTTGTATTTTTGTATGCAACGTATAAACTTCAAACTACTCGACCGATTTGAATGAAATTTGGTATAGAAATAGTTTGAGACCCAGGGGAGGACATAGGATACTTTTTATCCAACTGCGCAAAGAGAGGTTACTGATTTTGTATGCACGGGCGAAGCCGCGGCTTGAAACCTAGTATGAAAATATAGGGAATATCACATGATAGATCAGTATTTCGGAATCCTGTAGAATGCCAAATTCATGTAGGTACATCATTCACAGTAGATAAGAAGAAATTAGTCTTAAAAAGACAAATTTTGATCATGTTTTTTAGAAAGAGCGTACGTTCGCCATACATATATGAATAAAATACATGATATTCTAGTCTAGAGGATCAAATATTATGACTGATCTGAAAACAGAGTACTATACATTTCCCTCGATCTCTAAAATTTCACCTAATATTTTTATGTCTATAGTAAATCGTACTCGTATCAATACAAATTTTATTACCAATGAATTTGTAGCTACTACGTAATAAAGTATTTGAAAGATTTATTCCGTTTTTAAAAAGCTCGCTTTTATATGCATTTACTTATTTAAAAAAATCGTTCACGATGTTTTAATATTGCATAATTCTGTTTCGCTTACTCGAACCTGAAATGAGGCCCCTCCGTTCTACGCGCTCAATCTGATAGACAAAATCCCATAGAAAATAAATTAATATTTTATTTTTTAAATATTTTTTATGAACTTTCTCCAGTTAAGTGGGAGTAAGTCTTGGGAGTGTTTTGTAAGAAGAAAACACAATCTGTAACTACTAAAAACCTATGTAAATATTTCATACCCATCTAAAATGCATATAATGGGTTATCACAGAAACCATTAAAGGTGCAGCGTTTTGAAGTAATGATGGCTGATCGATCTACGATTCAATCCCCACCGCTGACTTGAGTTCACCGCATGGTGGAAGGGCATTCTGAAGGGAATTCTAACAGTGTTTTTTGTTTCCTGATAGGTCTTATAAACATATATCCTTTGGCCACTATCTCACCTGATGGTAAGTGATGATGTGGTCGAAGATGTTTTTCAGGTTAACCTAGAAATACTGGCTCTCAAGGACAGTTGCCGCAACACACCGTTGGGTGCTTGGCCACAGATTTTCTAGTTGAGGGTGGTAGCTAGCCAGGCGGGCATTCGCAAAATGCCCTACCACCATGCTATAACGACTGCCATCCTAAGACAACAACAAGAACCGATGGCTTATCGTGCCCTCCGAAGCACGGAAGCGCTCAGTAGTAATGTCACCAGCGGTCACCCATCCAAATCATGACCAAGGCGGACGTTGCTTAACTTTGCTGATCATTTCAGAACTAGTAAACCTACAGGCACACTATACTTAACAACAGTGTGGCAGATGAAGTGCAATTCGTAATACTTGTGCCGAAATGCATCTGTTATAGGCAAAGGTTAGTCCAATTAACATCAGGTGGGCCTCGCACTTGTCTCTCCCTGTCACCCCAAGTACATAAAAAAAGGTAGATATACATTACTTTAAGGGAATATTATATCGAATTAAAATTCCAGAAAGTGTCAAAAAACATTAAAAGGCGTAGCTTTGCAATGATATCTCAAGTTTTTATCTTAATTTATGGCTTCGTAGAGCAGTCCCTCAAGCCAATAATAGAGCTTCCCGTCGTTCATAACTTTCACTGATTGGCTACGATTATATACATACAAATTCATTCGTAGCTGATTGCTTTTTTATTTACATACTAAAAACCAAAAGTTAATAAAACGAACAGCGTAGTGAACATGGGGAACTGATTGCAATCACATGCATGACTTCAGCAGAATGCAGTTAAAATATCTAAGTATATAAAATATGACATTAAATAACACAAAATGGAGTTACAAAGTTATACCATCGTTTTATTGAATTCATGGTGTTTATTTTTAATAGCAGCTACTCATACCGTTTAACTTACTAAAACTAGTCAAAAACGCTTCAGTCATACCCGTAATTAAAAAAAACAAATACTAATCATAGCGATTTTCGATGTTTGAAATTCACTTTATACTCGTATCTTGAGCAGATTTATTATCAGATTTTTTGTTTTGATTAAACCCAAAAGTAATCAAAGCCAACCCACTGCAATTATGTGCATAGCCCCTTTATGGTAACTCCCTAATATCCGACCTCTTTGCCAAAATTCCATCGTGAAATTCTCTAATCATCTATCATAAAATGATGACAAATGCCAGATGAAAATTTTAAATGACATTCAGAATGAATAGAAAAAAAAATATATTAAAATATCATTGCTTGGTGTCTTCATGTTGGCTACCCAACAGAAGAGCATATCAAAAGTATCCTGAGTTACTCTCCAGTCTATATTTAAGCCAAAATCACGTGAATATGTTGCTTCGTTGCAGCGTGAAAGGAGGACAAACCAACAAACTGACAAACACGGTTTCGCATTATACATTATGGAGATACCATAAATAATGCATTTATCAATACGGGAACCTCCTCCGCAAACATGTAATCCTGGTACTCATCTAACGGTTTGTTCTAACTCTTCTAGACTAAAATACTTACCGTGCCGCTATTTTTTTGTCTTCAAACTAGATAGAAAATACATTGAATCTAATTCCAAGACAAAATCGTTAGATGATGTACCAGGCAGACATATATATTGAAGAGATCGTCAGAAATGGTGCCCGTAGTGACTATAACCTAATCTATGGCACTCATATACCACGTATGCAAATACTTGCCTTAGGATTTGCATGCAACGAAGAGTTTAGATTGAAAATCGAATCAAACGAACCGTTAGATATGTACCAGGATAACATGATCACTGAGAAGGTTCCCGTTCCCGTGTCCTTAGTGACAATAACCTAATCTGTGGTGTGACTGTTTCACTATCAATGACGTTTATTGCTTATATTACATATCATTATTCTTAGGCTGCGTTCGGAAACGAGTGATTTCTCACCAGTGCAACACTTTGTCAGTTACTAAAGATTGAAGGTCGTTTAAAATATGTTAACTAAGTCGTTTCAGAGCGAGCATCGAGTTACTCATGGAAACCTTTTTTTTAATGCTTGATAGGATAGCCTTTGACAACTATCTCACCTGATGAAGATGTTGTTCAGGCTAACCTAGAATTGATTATTATTTCCTGACCGTTTGCATATATTTTATAATTACAAAAATGAACCACAAACTTGAAAAATATTTTATACAAGCAAAAAACATTCACTTGCTTAATTCAAAGAAATATTGTATAGTAAATGTTTTTTCCACCGTGGGGTCCACCGTGGGGTGCCGTGTTAGAATTGCACCTCCCCGTCTCTTCCCGTGGGTGTCGTAAGAGGCGACTAAGGGAAAAATACCGGAAGGTGGGCAGCAGCGCCTTCTGAGAAATCTACAACCATAACTGCGATCCCCAAGACGCCTGCCAAGCGTGGGGATTATGGCAAAATCCCCCCTTATGATAAGCACAAATATGACTCGGCCCCCAGTCCCCGGCAGCTCTATTATTCCTGGCCCCCGTAGCAGGCCAGGTAACGGTGGAGCAGGGGGTGCTAAGAATCCCCGGAAGATGCCCGGCTACCGCTCTTTTAAACGACGACCCTTGGACCTGGCAACACACAACGTACGTACGCTCAGGCAAGACCACAAGATTGTCGAGCTGGAAGAAGAATTGAACAAGTTACGCTGGGATGTCATGGGATTATCGGAAGTCCGAAGACAGGGACAGGACACCGTTATCCTTGACTCTGGTAATTTGTTATTCTACCGGGAAGGCCACCAAAAATCTCAAGATGGTGTTGGGTTTCTCGTTCGGAAGCCCCTCGTTAACAACGTTGTTAAAGTCGAAAGTGTGTCGAGCAGAGTAGCGTACCTTATACTCAGAATCACCAAACGGTATTCGCTGAAGGTCATACAGGTTTACGACCTCGACACGCTCAGACGATGAAGTAGAGGCTATGTATGAGGAGATATCTGAAGCCATACATTCCTCCGAAACATACTTCACCGTTGTTATGGGGGACTTCAACGCTAAGTTGGGCACACGGAATGGCGATGAGTTGAGAGTGGGGCCATTTGGATATGGGCAGCGGAACCAGAGGGGCCAACGGCTGGTCGACTTCATGGAAAAGGAGGGACTCTTTGCGATGAACTCCTTCTTCGAGAAGCGACCATCCAGGAAGTGGACGTGGATAAGCCCCGATGGTTCAACAAAAAATGGGATCGAGTTTACAATGACGACCAGGAAGCAAATATTCGATGATGTCTCTGTGATCCATAAGGTGAAAACCGGAAGCGATCACCGTATCGTTAAAGGCACATTGAATATCAATGTTAAGCTTGAGGGGTCGCGTCTGATAAACTCCACGCTCCGTCCTAGCGTTACCCAAATCCAAAACCCCGAGAGCTTTCAACTCGAACTACATAACCGCTTTCAGTGCCTAGCTGAATGCGAAACAGTGGATGAGATTAACAACGGGTTGGTAGAAGCTGTCCAAGCGGTGGGGTCTCAGTTTTTAAGACCCCCCGCCGAAATAAACCGAAGAAACTCACAGAAGAAACCATCAAGCTGATGGAAGACCGGAATGAGATGAGACTGCAATCTTAAACTGATATGTCGAACTACGGCAAGCTCAATAGACGAATTTCGAAGGCACTACGACACGATTTGCGCGCCTTCAATACAAATCGTATTAAGGCCGCAATCGAGCGTAACCAAGGCTCCAAAGTGTTCGCAAAAAATTCGTCTATAGGGCAAAGCCAAATGACCAAGCTGAAGATCGACGATGGCAGAATCATCTCATCAAAACCGGAGATTCTGAGAGAGCTTGAGAGGTTTTATGGCCAGTTATACACCTCGACACGAGAACCCGTTGTTAGTGCAGCTCAGGACAAGAGAGCTAAACTGACCCGACACTATACCGAAGACATCCCGGACATCAGCCTATATGAGATTAGAATGGCTCTCAAACAGCTTAAGAACAACAAGGCGCCAGGTGATGACGGAATCACTACAGAACTTCTGAGAGCGGGTGGAAAACCGGTACTCTCAGTCCTCCAGAAGTTATTTGATTCCGTCATCCTTGAAGGTAAAACGCCAGAAGCGTGGTGCAGAAGTTTAGTGGTACTGTTCTTCAAAAAAGGTGACAAGACCTTGTTGAAGAACTACAGGCCCATTTCACTTCTGAGTCATGTTTATAAGTTGTTCTTGAGAGTCATTACGAATCATCTTGCTCGTAGGTTTGATGACTTCCAGCCTCCCGAACAAGCCGGGTTCCGAAAAGGCTTTAGCACCACAGACCACATCCACACGCTCCGCCAGATTATACAGAAGACTGAGGAGTATAATCGGCCGTTATGTTTAGCGTTTGTGGACTATGAAAAAGCCTTCGATTCAATCGAAACCTGGGCTGTACTGCAGTCTCTTTAGCGATGCCAAATTAACTATAGGTACATCGAAGCGCTGAAGTGTTTGTATAGTAACGCCACCATGTCGATTCGACTACAGGACAAGAGCACGGAACCAATCCAACTGCAGCGAGGCGTGAGACAGGGAGACGTTATTTCTCCGAAACTGTTCACGAATGCGTTGGAGGACGTTTTTAAGCTTTTGAACTGGAAAGAATTCGGCATCAACATCTATGGCGAATACATCACTCACCTTCGTTTCGCCGATGACATAGTCATTATGGCAGAGTCGCTTGAGGAACTTAGTACAATGCTCAGCGACCTCAGTATAGTTTCCCAGCAGGTGGGTCTTAAAATGAACATGGAGAAGACGAAAATTATGTCTAATGTCCATGTTGCACCCGTACCAGTAGTTGTTGGAAACGATACGCTCGAAGTTGTAGACCACTACATTTACCTGGGACAGACTGTCCAGTTAGGTTAGTCCAACTTCGAGAAAGAGGTCGCCCGAAGAATTCAACTCGGATGGGCAGCGTTCGGGAAGTTACGCGACATCTTCTCGTCAAAGATCCCGCAGAGCCTGAAGACCAAAGTCTTCAACCAGTGTGTGTTGCCAGTGATGACATATGGCACCGAGACGTGGTCCTTAACTGTGACCCTTATAGACAAGCTCAGAGTCACTCAACGAGCCATGGAGAGAGCTATGCTCGGAGTTTCTTTGCGCGATAAAATCCGGAACGTGGATATTCGCCAAAGAACCAAAGTCACCGACATAGCTTTCAGAATTTGCAAGCTGAAGTGGCAATGGGCGGGCCACATTGCTCGACGAACCGATAACCGATGGGGAAGAAAGGTTCTCGAGTGGGTACCACGATACACCGGAAGACGTAGAGTTGGTAGGCCCCACACTAGATGGACTGACGACATTATAAAAGTCGCGGGTAGCCAATGGTTACAAGCGGCTAATAGCCGTACTTTGTGGCGTTCTATGGGGGAGGCGTTTTTTTTTTTTTTTTATTGCTGATAGGTAAGCCTTTGACCACAATCTCACCTGATGGTAAGTGATGATGTGGTCGAAGGTGTTAACAGGCTTAGCCTAGAATGACTGGCTCTCAAGGACAGCTGCTTTGTTTGTTCAACAGTGGACATCTTCCGGCTGATGATGATGATGATGATGAAATGTTTTTTACAATGAGCAAAAAATATGGCTAGCCTTTGACCACTATCTCACCTGATGGTAAAAGATGATGTGGTCGGAGGACAATTGCCGGAACACACCGTTAGGTGATTGGCGACAGAATTTCCACTTGAGGGTGGTTGCTACCCAGGCGGGCATTCGCAAAATGCCCAACCTCCAAGTTTGCTCCATACCATTTGCTCTAATGGACTCTCAATTGACAACTGACTAAACCATTCAACCGACTGGTAAAAATCCTCACCATGTTTTGCATCGGGTAACATATTCAATTGTCATGTGAACTTTTACTTATTTTTCAAACGGTCTCAAGCGAATCTAAAAATTCACCGTACACACAGATAACTTTTATATTTATCCAGTGATTTCCGAACGACACCATAGTATGTTGGTATGTATGCTATAGGATATACGGCAAAGCGCAAGTGACGCCCCTGGGCCCTGGTGTTACGTCCGTGGGCTGCGGTAACCACTTACGATCAGGTGAGCTGGAAGCTTGTTTGCCACCTTTGTGGTACAAAAAAAAGGAATGTAACAAACCATTGCTCGACACACCAAGCTGATTTGTTTGGTGAGGAAGTATGTATCTACAGCTGTGCGACTGACAATAACCCAATCTGTGGCACATTAGTTTCAACTATCTTTACCTCGGACTTTGATTAAAAATAGAATCCAGCGAACTGTTGGATGACATGTCTCTGAGGTTCCCATACCTATAATGTCAGTGCAATACCCTAAACTGGGTTCAACTGTCTCACATTTTGCATGTACACCAAATCATTGCCTCAGACTGCAACAAAGTAAGAACTAAATAAAATAAAATGTACCAGGCTGACATGTTTACTGAGGAGGTTCCAGTAGTCGTACCCGCAGTGACAGTTGCCTAATCTATGGTGCAACTGTTCCACTATATTAATATGTATGCAGATAATTGCATCATACTGCAACAATGTAAGAGATATTCGTAAGAGCACTCTCGGAACTTTTATCAACAGCTCGATATTGTTTTGACCTATAATGCGACATATCATTGATTTAATGCGACGTATTTTGTGACGATTCAATTGGTTTGTCGTGAGAAATTCTTCTGAATGACTTAATCCACTAATTTGGTAAAAGATGTATGAGAATGACTTCTGAATGGCTTATTCATCATATCAGGCGATTCTTAGCCACTAAATGACAGTAGCGTAACAATAACATTGACATACTCTTCTAAAATAATCAGAACCGACAAAAAAAATCACTTCCTACACATACATAGTAGGGCTATTATACACTTTCCTTATTCAGAAACCAACATTCAGAATTTAGGAAAAAAAAGACGCATAGGTGCTTCTACAATACTCAGAATCAGTTTTCTAACCTACGAATAAACATATGTATTTCTGACTGAGTTCTAACGCAATTGTAGAAGCGGACACAAGTCTTGTCAGAACTCGTTTAAAAAACAACTCTTTAAAAAATGCTGGTAGCAATGTGACTTTTTTAATCTGTGTCTCTGTGAACGAGTCCACCCGAGAAAGTAACTACCACAAACCTATATCTGCCACCTATCAGTAATGTTCGCGTTCCTGTGTTTCGGTCTGAAAAGTATCAGCCAATGAAATTACAGGCACATGATAATTAACAAATGTACGTCTCAGAGTGACAGGCGCAGTGCAGTTCGTAACTTGTGATGAAATGCATCTGTTATAGGCGGTCGTTATCTATTAACATCAGGTGGGCTTCGTGCTTGTTCCGTACACAATCCCATAGATAATGTTTAAAAAATAGAAGGCTTAAAGAACCACTCCACGAGAATGTCTCAATTTTGTTTTCTAAAATTAATAGATGTGTAATTTTATGTAGATACGTGTGTACAGAGAACTCTTCCTAAACGACTAACCCAATAAGTGGAGACGGAGAGGGTAGGTGGCACTGCAATAATTTTTTTTCAGGTTTACGCGTGTAGTTTAGTTACTTATTTGAGTTACAACTTCTGGTATACAAAAGTATTCCGTGGTACCTTTTTTTATGTTTGTTACCTCAGATCTCTTGACTGGGTGAACCGATTTTGAAAATTCTTTTTTTGTTTGAAAGCTGATGCTTGTCATTTGGTCCCATTTTAAATTTCATCAAAATCGGTCAAGCCGTTTTTGAGTTACACTAAAAAGATGGAAAAAAAAAATTTAACAAAAAATGGAACCGACTTCAACACCCAAAAGTGATATTGTGATAATAGGTACTTTTGAACCATCATGGTACCGACTTCAACAAGTTATTTCACACTTTTGGGTGTTGAAGTCGGTTCCATTTTTTGTTAAAATTTTTTTACTCGAATGTAATGCTGTCCCGATGATCACATTAGTAATTGAAGCGCTAGCCAAAAAAATCGTTAGAGTAAAAATGTATCTTGTTTTCAAAGTATTGAACTAATCTGCAGGTATTTATTTTTATATTATTTAATAAAAGAGGTTGCAATTGCTTTTATATACCTGACATATATTATAGTTTGTTCCTTTAGGCATACCGTCACAGAAATTTAAATCGTGCACATCGTCCTTAGGGCTTTTATAGGAGGCAAATTCAAACTGGGCTAAAGACCTGTCAACTTAGGTCCTAGAATATATTAATAAATCATATTGGATCTTCGAACACTTGACTTAATTTTGATCGTGTATTTTGCACCAAAACTTCTCAATCAAGACATCTGCAAGACCATGTTAAATTATAAATAAACTAAGCGTCATTAATGGGTAAGGTATTAGTATCATTTATTTGTCAAGCCCGAGTGAAAAGTTTTATATTTTATCTTTATTCTACTCAATTTTTTTGACATTTAGTTAGTGCCGTCAACGGTTGTTTTTATCTTCGTACTCGATTGCAAGCAGATGCTAATTTCTTAAAAATCATTTTTTTTTTGCTTGATAGGTTAGCCTTTGACCACTATCTCACCTGATGGTAAGTGATGATGTGGTCGAAGATGTTGTTCAGGCTAACCTAGAATTGCCAAACAGCTGCCGGAACACACCGTTAGGTGCTTGGCGACAGATTTTCCACTTGAGGGTGGTAGCTAGCCAGGCGGATATTCGCAAAATGCCCTACCACCATGCAAATGCAAATCTTCATCTTCCTCTCCTATCTACGTATTTATTGTAGAGTTGGTAAATATGTATTTTTAATTACGCAAAGTATGCACATAATAATAAAGTCGTGGTTTCCGATTTATGACCAGCCGCGCCCACATATGCTTCACATCAACGTTAATTTTATATCCTATTATTTATTAAGAAAACAATTTACCTACTATATAATTCATAGAATATATATATATATATATATATCCTTTTATAGTCTACAAAGCTACTCGTATATAGATAAAAACCAATATACCTACTTTGAAAACACAAACTGAAAAGTATCCTCTCTTATTTGGTTCGTATTTCAAGACACCGTCACAGAAACGAAGAGAAATTTTGAAATTCCACAGTTAAATTAAAGCATCGATTCCTACTAATTCACAGGCTGTACAGTCCCTCCCTTACTTCAATCCCCTCCCCTTAGCACCCATTCACACTCCCTCGAGTCTAAACTCATTTCCGGTGCGCAGGCTGGCTGTATTAATTTTAAATTAAACATGGATAACGCTGTCAATTTTCAGAGACAAACATATAGAATATTCATATATAATGTTCTTTACATAAACATACATGAATTCAAATAGTCATATTTGGTAGACATTATGTAAAGGCGTTTCTTGTTATAAAAAACAATCAATAGGTACGTATTGTAATTGATTGAATAATAGTGTACACACTCTTTAATTATCTACCCTCGTTATTTACAAATTAATGTAAAATTACGACTAGTTTTAACTAGACGTTCGTACCAAGAAAGGCACAATAAACCTATAATAGCTGATCAACTTAGCAACTCTTCAAAAACTAAAAAATATTTATTATATACTCCGTGAATTTTATTACGTAATTAAATTACACGAGCGTAGCTTAAGACGCGGCTACTTGCTTCTACATAACCAAGTACGTCTTCCTTATTCAGTAAAATAACGCACATAAATACGCCATTCATTAATTATATGCCTAAAGGTGCATAACCGACAACCGTAGCATAATAATGGATCGCTACGTAGCTCAACGCTTGGCTACGCATATCCACGTGCGCGGCTTTAGTTATATATGTAGTATATACATGCATACATTTATGTAGCACTACTATAGCTACAAGCGTAGTATAACAATCGCCATGTAAAACATGGCTCTACGCACATCTACGCCCTGAAGGGCGCTACAGATTCGTAACTAATCAAAGATTGTAGCCCGCTTCAACGTGTAGGACCTACGAATACATATATTCGTAGCGTAGGACACACAAGCCAGTCCCGCCAGGATTATTTTAGAGCTCACATTTTTTGTGAGCAGTGTGCTACTAAACTACTAGATCTACATTATCATAACGTCGGTGGTGACATGAAAATATGAATTTATAAATATATTTATCATTCTAAAAATGCTGTGACGGTGCTTATACAAAGCTTTTTTTTCTCTATACCTTCAAAACATTTCTACAATCTGTAATAAAAATACATATAAAAACACTTAATAAACTTCCACGTCAGTCTATTTTGCGGACAATTTCCACATTCGCACCTTGTTATTAATTTGAATGCGGAGAAAGCAACGTGTTCAAAGCTTTGGAGGTAGTCTTTACCAATCACATCCAATAAATCGTTCCAAAGCCTTGCGTCGCATGTTGATCTAGTTGTTTTGGTATCTTTATCATCTACCTACATCCTTCACGAACAAGAAAAAATTAATGAAGAAAGGGTGAATCCAGGCGCATTCAGAACATTTTGCATGAATATTAAAAAGGCAAGAAACTTAGCTTTCACTGGAAAAGTTAGTGCTTCTGACCTTCCCTGCTTAATTCCTAGACCTGGCATCGTGTATCATATGATGACTTTCTTTTCACAAACAACCAAAGGTTTGGAGGGAGGTAATGGCAAAACATGCACATGATGGGCCTTTGTTTTATTAAAAATGGTTTGAGCAAATGGAAAACCATTTAAATTTCTGAGAGGATTTTTTTGAAATACAATACATATTTCTACCTCTTGCGTTGGTATCGTAAGAATTGACGAAGTGTAAAATACTATAAGGTGGACAGTATCGTCTTCTTAAGAATTGCTATCTAACAATGCGATCCTCAAGTCGCCTGCCAAGCATGGGGATCATTGCAAGCCCCCTTAGTGGAGGAGGCTGTGTTCAGCAGTGGGCATCGCCCATTGCATCAGCTTGAAGGAGTGCCCAGTGGGCAATCCTGGAAGCTGATTTCTGTGTTAGTCGTAATTATCGTACTTGATACATTATCATAGAATTATATCTGTCGCAGAAATTATCTCTCAAATAGAAGCATTTTCAAATTGAAGTAGAAATTAAAAACAAAATATTAGCTTAGACAATGTAGATGTATATCTGCTTAGATAAGAGCTTAGATAAAGGTTGCTTCACCCATTATATCAAGAAATGTTTGTTTTATTTATTTTCACTTAAATGAACAAGGTATTTATTTTAGTAAATAATACGGGATAACTCACGTGAATCAGTCAGATAGCTCCGTCTATAGTTTCAACCACATTCGGTGGTCTTTTTCAAGGAGAGCTCGGGACGCCCGCGTTGCCGTCTCGCTTAGCATTTTTTATAATAAAACAAGGTACTTAGTTGTTGTTTTTAAATATTGCTAGCAAATATTAAGCCGTAATTAATCTTATGTGATGGGTTGACGAACATATCTTAATTTTTTTTTATGCCTGATAGCCTTTGACCACTATCTCACCTGATGGTAAGTGATGATGTGGTCGAGGATAAGTAAATTGTACACTTATTTATCTCAATTTTATTTTCTTTAAATTTGAAAACTGTAACTGTATTAGTAATAGGATAGGAAATATATATAATTCATCAATAAAAGCAGCTATAAATTAATATTAACTCGACAATCCACAAAGTTTTTCAAAATTCAGTAACGCCGCCTAACGGTAGAAGTGTCAGCGTCGCCTCACCGGAAGTAAAACCGGAGCGGCAACGCCGCCCCGCATCGATCATGACTCACACACACGCACACGAGCGCGTGGCATTAGCGGCACACACACATACACAAGACGCCCTGAGGTGCGAAAGCATGTCGAATCGAAATCAAGAAGTCTTTTTATTGGGTTATCTCGGCTTTTATTGTCGACAAGATATGGCAAATATTTTGTTTTGTCAATATAGTAGCAGTAGAGCAGTATGCCCGTAGACTCGTTTCGTCTCCATCAACACGGTGGCAAGATATAGTGTTTGAATTGTTGATTCGATGTCGAAGCGCTCGTAGCGACGTTTGCTTAGCCGTTTATAATCGTTCAGCTAAGTTAAGCAACATCCGCGGCGGTCAGGAGTTGGATGGGTGACCGCTAGTGACATTACTACTGAGCGGTTCTGTGCTTTGGAGGGCACGCTAAGCCATCGGTCCCGGTTGTTGTCATACGATGGCAGTCGTTACAGCATAGTGGTAGGGCATTTTGAGAATACCCGCCTGGCTAGCTACCACCCTCAACTAGAAAATATGTCGCTAAGCACGTAACGGTGTGTTCCTGCAGCTATCATAATGAGCCACTAATTCTAGGCTAGCCTGAACAACATCTTCAACAACCATCAGTTGAGATAGTGGTCAAAGGCTAGCCGGTCTATAAAAAAATGTTAAGACTTAGAAAACAGCAGAGCTGAACATACGAGATTTTATTTTTATTTATTAACTATCTGACATTATTACAAAACAAATATTTTACTTCAAATTAGAGGCTGCGGGAGCCTGAAGGGCTTATGAGAAGTCAATGAGATCGTTAACTTATATGAAATATAATAAAACAAACTACTTACATTTATTACCAGTGTAATTAGTTCTATACATAATTTCAGCCATACAGTTACGCCATAAGAATGCAAAGGATTACCATATCTTCCTTTTGGATGTCGTAAGAGGCGATAAGAAGCAATATGCCATATGAGCTCTTTGCCATTTTAAAACTGTCGTTAGCTAAAAGGTTTAAGCATGATGGTATGGTAGGGCATTTTGATAATGCTCGCCTGGCTATCTACCACCCTCAAGAAGAAAATCTATAGCCAAGCAGCTAACGGTGTGTTGCGGCAGCTGTCCTTGAGCCAGTTAAATTACAGGTACATGAGACTCAACAACTGTTTCTCAGGGTGACGGGCGCTGTGCGTCACTTGACATCAGGTGGGCCTAACGCTTGTTCCGTCAACATCACTTAAAATAAATCACTTTGTATTAATATGCTGCCTACCACCGGAGCCTTAATATGCTTTCACAGAGTTTGAATAATTAGTATTTAAAATATGATTCTAAGCTCTACGTGCACTCTAGCCTTATATGTGCCTGTAGGCAGCGTCTGATTAATCAAGTAAAGTATTTGAATATTGCAGATGATCGTTCCAACAATGTACCTACCTATAGCTTTAATTATCCGTATCGATAGCTAGTGCACTAGTACACAATGTTAACATAGCTCGGTTGCTCCCTAGTGCTAGGAGAACGATGATTTGAATCAGAAATTGATGCTAACTAAGTTACGTGATGGCCGATCATGTCGGTTCTGAGTGAACATCGAATAGCTGGCGGGATACTGCTCACCAAGTGTGGAAATCGAACCCTTACGGGGACATCCTCCGATTTAACGGACCGGGTGTTTAACCACTGAGCTATCGAGGATGGCTCAACTGAGCCGACCGTTTGTTCTCTAATTGTATAACTTTAACCGTAATAGGTGGAAAGTGTAGTAAACTAGTTGGTGCGTGGTCATCAACTAACTTCATCAGTTTATCTGAATTTTTATTTA
Organism: Plagodis dolabraria; assembly: GCA_963854805.1. NCBI lineage: Eukaryota > Metazoa > Arthropoda > Insecta > Lepidoptera > Geometridae > Plagodis > Plagodis dolabraria. The sequence continues at coordinate 6,936,195 of OY978440.1, forward strand.
CATTTATAGAGAGATTGTGTGCAGTGAAGAAGTAATCTCCCTACATTTAATTTACCACGTCAATATTAACATTATTACAGCGAAATATGCACTGATAGCACTAACACTGTTTAAGACATTACCATTAAATGTTAATATGTAAATTTTCGTAAGTCGCTCAATAATCCCTTAGTCGATTTAAGGGCAGCTTACCTACTGAGTAAGAAATAGGATGCAGCAGCGCGTAAGGCGTAAGCTGCGCTTTTGCTTATATTGTAATTAAATTGTTTAATTAATTTATAATTATTTTAAATAATTTATAATATTTAATTAGACTTTTCCCATTACACATAGTAAAAATCTAAAGCAGCGACGTCTGGCTTCTGACATTGAGCCACATTTTTAGAACCCGTATATGCTTGTGCGTTTAAATTTTAAAGTTAAAACACATAATCATAGGGCAAATCGTTCGATTTGTTGAAACCGATACATAAACTTTTTTCAATAGAACAAACGACTTTGAAATAGAAGAAACGGTGTTCTTATATAACGTATATAATACGTATACGTCTATAATATTCTCGACATTCGGCCATAGCGATTTGCCGTAAATATTACGTGACAGCGTGCTCTCATACAAGCCTCTGTTCAGCCATGGTTTGTTTGATTATTGTTCTGCTTGACTACGATCTGCTATTGCAGAGACTGTAGGGTCTGAAAATAAAATTGTCAACTACGTATAGCATAATTATAATCTTGTATGATATACAGTCGATTCTCGTTAGTTCAAACCTGCGATAATTCGAACCTCTCTATAATTCAAAGTTATCACGAGTTCCGTAGAAAATCTCTTTATATTTCGAACTAAATCAATACGTGTTTATGCACGTGGTAATTCGAACGAAAAAATCAACAAAATGACGCGTTAATTCGAATTTATCGGCGTCAAACATTCGACATTTCGTAAAGAATAAGTTACTTGATCCTCTTGTAAACAAGTCCAAGTAATCCATCCCGCCGCGGAGACATCTAAGTACATTGCAGAATAAGTTCAATCATCGTACACGAGCTTTTGTTTTGGTAACGAATAGTTTGACATACAGTTCAGCACGAATTGTTTTCTTTTTTTTTTTAATTTTCAAGCATTTGATATTTTGAACACTTGATAATTCGTAACATTTTTAGTGTCCCTCAAGTTTCGAATCAACGAGAGTCGACTGTATTAACTTAGCTTAGACAATTTGTTCACGAGTTATACTTGTATGTATATGCTAGCACATCGATGACGAGACGGTCGGATGGTTTCCCTGACAGCGCCTGATTTATCATTGTCATCGCAGTTCACTGCACCGTTCAGCTACTAACACATAGTTACTTAACATCTTATTCCTTTCCTTCTCCCACTTCTGTAGAATCAGTATACAATTCAAAAACATTATTTGTAAAACGTTTTGGCTTTTGTTATAAACTGGCCTCATATCATTACGAAACCTCCTTGGAAATTCTCGTTGGTAGCTGAGGCGACATTATCATTATAAGTACTGTATAAGCTTAATGTGCATTAATGCTAGCACCATGTCTGCTGCTCATTATGCGTAGTCGTAAAATAATCCAATGAGATACATAACAGTTCTGCTGCTTATGACTATACGGCGTGAGAACATAATGGGCTTGGGCCATTGAAGTGCTAAATGCCAGGCTAAAGATTAGAGATATAAGAGCATTTCCCCATCTCGGGACTCAAATGTGCCTAATGAGCAGCATATCACTCACATCTTTAACTGGGGAGTTGTTGTAAAGAACTTTCAAGGAAGGCCATGTCATATAGTTGCTGAATGACTTTAAGTTATGGTGCTTTCACACGAGCGTGTCGACCGCCCGCTGTGTTCTCGCCGTTACGGATAGGGGACCGAGCACACTGATAAATAATGACCTTAGAGCACTTGGAGCTGGAGATGCGTTCGATATAAAATAAGTATTTATAACATCTGGATTTATTTTTTATAGCAGCTGGCTCGTAGCTGTAGTGAAAGTATGCCTTTATAACCATTGGATAAATCATAGACTGTATTGTTTCGAATCTTAACTCATAGTCAATCCGGTTAGGTTGACATAGAGTCATGTCTAAACTGTGAGACTTTTGGTCTCGTTCTGTATAACGATTGCAGCGGAGAAGAAAGAAGAAAAGAAACGTAGATTCGTAGCCGTAGCTCATAAGTCGTAGCGCATTGTACTACATGATAAATTCACGTAAACTAAAAATCCAAGTAATTACGTTGAAATGCTTGTTTATATTTTTTAGGTATTGTAATTATTTAAAAATGTAGATAACTTAAACACGAATATCTTTAGGTCTTTACGAATATCATTACCATTATCGCACATATATATGTATAATTTTGAAGCATTCATAGCTGAGCGGTATGTTTGAAGAGCATTTTGCGATTCCCGCCTGCCTAAATACCACCCTCAAATAGAAAATCTGTCACCAAGCACCTAACAGTGTGTTCTGGCAGCAGTCCTTCAGGACAAGTAAGCAATTCCAGGCACATGCGACTTAACAACTATATCGCGTATGTGAAGGGCGCAGTCATTCAATTCGTCACTTGTAACGAAATGCATGTTATAGGCAGAGGTTATCGCTTAACATCAGGTGAGCCTCGTGCTTGTACCGTCACAATCCCATAAAAAAACTGATAACAAGATGAGGGGTTGTGTAAAATGGCCACTATTAGTTTTTAATAGCAAGAAAAAAGTGAAGAAAAGTGGCTACGGCAGGCAAACCTATATACGTACTTATTTTTGTACTCATATGTACTTATATTGACTAGTACATTCGCATTCAATACTGTTTATTAGAGTACGGCCAACGACTTACGACTTTATGTTTGCCCAATGACCTCCAGACGCCGACATTGCGTCACTATTGATTTATGTAACTGAAAGGCAATTCGGCTAACTTAATAACGAATCATCGTCTACATTCTTCTGAAAATAATATTTAGGACATATAAACATAATCGAAATGACTCTATCAAGCACCATGGCCATGTTGCCATACGTTAAGAGTAGAGTGCACGAAGCTCTTTCCATATAAACATAGTGTTGTCGTATTTTAAATAACAATTTTTCAAACTCGGTGAAATTTTGCATGCATATTGATGAGTCTAATATCTATGCTTCTGGTTTGCCAGTTTTCCGATTAATTATTTACTAGCTGTACCTGCGACTTCGTTCGCGATTGCCGTACCTGCAGACTAATTATTCACATTTCAGCACTGTTTATATCCCAACGCTGTGGTCTGCGGTGAAGCGCTCTTAGTAAAGCATAGCTCAGAAAGAAGCTCTTTACTTTGGATTTGAAAACTCCAGGGTTGTATTTTCCAGAAGATAGTATTCATGTTAAGTAACTGAAATAGTTCCTTCGCGGTTCGCACAATAAATGTAGACGCAAAGTACTTTGTGCGTTACTTTAAAATTTCGATTTGATAACGGCGGTTTTGTGTGGCGGTAGTACAAAAATATATTAGATTGTGCACTTTCATTGCGCAGTCTCCGAAATGTATCCGGCAAAAGATAGGTAGTTAAAAAAACTGATTGTGGCGAATTTTCCAGATTTTAGACTTAAGATAAAAGTCTAAAATCTGCAAGCTTGCAGAACTAAATAAGGGTGCCGGACTGCCCGTGGGGTGCTCGACTGCCCGTGGAGTGCCGGGCTGTATGTAGGGTCTTGGGCTGTGGGGTGCCAGTGTGCCCATGGTACTATATTTTGACTTTCATCCCCTTTCGGGATAAAAAGTATCCTATGTCCTTCTTCGTAGTATGAACTCAAATCATGTTAAGTTTCATTTGAATCCATTCAGTAGTTTTGAAGTGATGCGCGGCCGGGATACAGACAGACAGACAAAAATTTTAGAAAATACAGTTTTGGCATGGCATCAGTATCAGTTACAGAGTGCTGTCAAAAAATATTTTCATTGTACAGAATTGGACCTGTTACAGTTTTATTATAATTATAGAGTTTATCCCTAAATGTCAAAAAACAATTCCTTGACTTATTTTAAAAAATACTTAATTTTACGGAAATCTGGCAAACCAGAAGCATAGATATTAGGCTCAAGGACATACAAGCAAAGTTTCACCGACTTTGAATCCTTAGTATTTAGACTATGACGATATTACGTTTGTATAGAAAGCGCCACGAGCACTGTAGCCTTAAATATTACCAAAATTTTAACTTTGTTAACAAATGCAAGTTAGTCCTCGCGCTTGTTGCAACAGTCCATAAATAGTTATTTGTATAGGTACTACGCAAGGCTGCAAAATCGTTATGAGGCGCGAGTACTTTTATTGAAACCTGAGGTAGCGAAAGACTCTAGGATGGAACCACGAGCAGAGCAAGTGGTTCCAAATATTTTCAGCGTAAAGAAGGTTTCAAAGGTACGAGACGCAAAATACCTATGCTACCGAGCGCAACATACAGTTTTTCACTTCACCTCACCAATAATAGCTTGAATTTTGTAGTAAATTTGCGTTTATGAAGTAAAAAGACGTAGACATACATTATATTGACATAAAGACGCTTAAAAAAGAATCTTATTCAAATATCAGGATCGATGAAATCTTTCTTTGAAATGCTATTAGATAATATGTTTCTTTCTCTCGTAAGGAAAGTGAAAATCAGAGTGTATAACTCGTGCATACAACCCATGTTTGACGTTACTAAAATATCAGTGTCTAACGCATCGGCTAAAATACCTATTGTTTTTTATGCACACTTTGTACAATCCACTAGTGTACCTTCATCTCAATGAGCGCAAAACTATAACAAGGTCGTGTAATTTTGCACTTTTTATTTGAATTTTAAACTATTATCCGGTTGTTGTCATAGGATGGCAGTCGTTATAGCATGGTGGTAGGGCATTTTGCGAATGCCCGCCTGGCTAACTACCCCCTTAAGTAGAAAACCTGTCGCCAAGCACCCAACGGTGTGTTCCGGCAGCTGTCCTTGAGAGCCAGTAATTCTAGGTTAGACTAAACAACATCTTCGACCATATCATCACTTACCATCAGGTGAGATATAGTTGTCAAAGACTAACCTACAATGCATGAAAAAAATGTCTTCGGGTGAACAGCGCACCTAGGTAACTACTGTATAAAAAATCCATGCTAAAAACTCATTCCGTTTACAAGCTTCAACCAGCTTTATCGGACCAACATATCTTGTGAATCGAAAGTAAAGTAGTATAAGAATCAAAGCCAGTAGAACGTTGATATTTCAAGAAGGTAGGTTCTTTAATCGCGTATGGTATACGTATTTCTATTAAAATGCAAGTAAACGAGGTCGCTGCAGAACGCCGGCCGGCGGCCGTGGCCCTGTCCACATAAATTAGAATTAATTGCTTTAGCCTTCCCCACCGCTACTTCGCTTGATAAACAATTTTCTTCAAGTGAAATTCTTGTAATGAAAATCGTAGCCATACAATAAACAGAAAAAAATTACTGAAAATGTGAGGAATCCATCATTTTCCTCTCGGAATGAATATTTAAAACCAAACAATGGACCATTTCCACAGCGGATGGTAAAATCATTCGACCAGACAACACCTGAAAAGCCATTGTGTCGAAATTCAACACAGAATATGCCTAAGCTCGACCAATTATATGGACAATTATCAAGATAGGAAAGGCCGAGCTGTCAACTGATTCACAACAAAAAAAATAAAAGCCCGTGGACAATAGCCGCCGAGAGCGGACATTGTCCCGGCTACCAGCACGCTCGAATTAAAAAAAATACAATATTCGCCCCGCGACAAACAGTCGCCGAATCGGCCAAGTGCCAACTCCGGCACTCAATAGGCATTTAATGAAAGCCTTTCGAGGGAAAAAAATATCGAAGCGTTCAATTTTCGCCAAACAGTCTGGCGTCGGATAAGCCGGTCGGTAACGGAGCGTCGTGGGCCACAAAGCCTTTTGATTATCGTGCCGTCATAGCGTCATTATCTCCCGCCCACCATGTTTATTTTTCTGAGATAAAGATTAGCCGGAGAGTTGTGCGATTGGCGGGGTGGTGTGTGGGGGTGCGAGAGGGCGTGTGAGGGCGTGTCCGGGGCAGAGCCGCCCCCGTCCGGGCCCGCCGCGGCAGACGAGCGCGTCGCGTCACCGCGCTTCAGCGTCATGTGTGATACGTGCCCTCCATAGCCATGCTCGACATAAAGAGCTCCGCCGACTACCTCAGTCGGTCCGGCACCTTTACCAACTTCTCTATGCTCTTCGCTGGTGAATATATTTATTAGTTATTTTTCCGTGTTGTGTGCAGTGCGATATGTGTTGTGGTGTGAACGGTCCGTCACTTTACGGTGGTATAAATGTGTCGTAAGTACGGTGAGATGTTGAGGTGGTTTGACACAGAAACAGCGTTCGGTAAGGTTTAATTAACGGTCGTGCCTTAAATAATTTGCTGCTCTTAATAATCTTTCGGGAAATTTTTAGTTGTTAAAATTCTAAACAAATTGTAAAGAAAATTTGAGTAAGTAATATGCGTTTGGAAAATTATCTACGTATTACTCTTGGTAAGCCTCTGTACTCGAATCTTAATATATTCTAGAATATCAAACTACCCGTATTGCAGTTATATGAGTAATGTGCCCAATGCCCAATACGGGACCCTGTTACTGAGGCTCCGCTCGAGCTATACAAGTCTTAAATTTTGATACTTGTTGTTTTTGCTCCCTGGCATGTGGGATGTCGTCGTCGAGAGGTTGTTAAGTACAATACAATTAATACGATTATTATATTTTCTGTCGTTAAAAATTAATAGGTGGGGCACTCAAAGTTGTAAATTATAGACCATTTCCGTCACATGGTCTATCTCAAAAACTTAAGTAGTAAGGGATCTCAAATTTTGGTTCTATTTCGACAAATACAGCAAAATGTACAATATAGTTTATAAATTGTGATCAAAGTCAACATTTATTTATTCTATTACGGGCTGTTGCAATGCGGCACCCTCACTTGGTTCGTTAGTTCTTTTTTTATATTCTCATATAAAAATAATCCTGAAAACGTAGCAAAAATAGAAATAATGGGCATATGAAGGTCCGTTACTAGTAAAAGGAGCATGTTGGTACCGACATGACAGTCAGAACGTTTTAAATTGTATTTGTTTGCTGTCTAGTCAAGAAATAGGACCTCATATTTACTTTGAGTATAATAACTTAAGCTGCGGCGCGTCCGCGGCATGTTACTGATATGCTGTCGGTCGTTCAGTGCTGCATACAATAATTATACTATTCGATGAGTGCGGCGCGTGCGTAGCTTTTTACTAAAATGCCGTCGGTCGTTCGGCGTGGCATACGATTTCGCGGTCCGAGATCTACCAATAGTACCTAACAGTACAAATGCATGGACCGGTTTGAATATGCACGCTCATGGCCAAGCAGTAGCGTTTATCCAGCCTCCTAAGCAGATACATTTCCTCCTTTAAAACTACGGATTTTAACCGTCAGTGGGTAGGTTCTTGAGAGGGAGAATTATGAGCTATAAAACAACTGTTAAATGTCTCAGATTTATAACTTTCCACATTTCATTTGTTATGAGTTATGACAGTTGAGCCAAAAATTTGGAAGCAAACTAATGCTTAGTCCAAATTGCGCTGAGAGTGTTATTCGCACGGAGTGCTCACGATGCCCATCGGCATGGCTGTGAGTACTGTGGGCGCTGAGTGGTGACGTCATCGATGACATCACACGATCAGCCGAACGTTTGGTGCTCTTCGTACAATCGGATCTGCTATGAGCATGCTCTTGGTATCAATTGTGCATATCGGACTTGAACCATAGAATTATAATATTCGTGGACAGCAACGCGTGCGTTACAGTTTACTGAAGTGCTGTCAGTCGTTGTTCGCGGTATACAATTTCATATAAGAAATTATACTATTCGATGACTGCGACGCATGCATGCGTTTTACTGAAATTTTACTGTCGGACGTTCGGTGCTTCATATAATTTCATACATAGAAAAATCGCCGCCCAGTGTAGGCCCGGAATTTTTTTCACTTTTGTCATTTTGTGGATTGTTTCTAATGATTATAGCATTCGAGACTTTAAAATAAAAACGCTTATCTTGATAAGTCACTGAACACAATTAAGTACTTAAAAAAAAAAAAAAATTTTTTCGAAACAAAAGTAACTAATTCAACAATATATTTAATATCTTACAACATAATCAAAGACATTTTACGTGATCAATTGTAATAGTTAAACGACGTAGCGACAAAACGAATAACGATAAAATTTTGAATTTATCACCATAGATATTCTTGTACTTATCGCTAAACATTAGCGAAAGCGAATTTGCACAGAATAACAACAGGTTTATTTGTTTTGATTAATTAATTACTTATCTGTAGAGATTAAACCGGCCTGCTAGTGACTTTTGAGGTACGAAACCCTTAAAACGAACAATTAGATATTTATAAGTTCTTTTAGTAATTATTTTGCTTTAATTCCATTTAAACTTAGGTTACATATCTATATTCTTTCCCTCATTTTCTCCAAATACATCACATCTACTTACCAACATTGTTCAATAAGTACAGAGTGTCAGTGAAGGTTTTTTTAACCAATCATCAATGTCACGGTAATATTACTAATGTACTCGTATCTGAGTAAGAAACATTCGCCGTGGTCATTACTGGGATGAGTGACCGCTAGTGGCATATACTGATAAACGCTTTCGTCCTCCGGACGACACATTAAGCCGTCGGTTCCGGTTGTTGTCTTAGACCACAGTTCACCACACTCTATTAATTATTTAATGCCTTATGCTGCGTATACTTTCATGTATGTTATATTAAATTATTGAGTGGTGGGAGGGCATTTTGTGAATGCTCGCCTGCATAGCGACCACCCTCATGTAGAAAAACTGTCGCCAAGCACCTAACAGTGTGTTCCGGCAGCAGTCCTTAAGAGCCAGTAAAATTAGCAGGCACATATGACTCAACAATAATTGTATGTTGTGAACCTCTTTGGATGATTATTTATTTGGTTCAGTACAGGACATTATCTACGTAAGCCATAGTACCACTTACAATGTGTTATATACTTCTGTTTATTGTATAAGCCGAATTGTCCAATGCTGAACACAGCCTCCCCCAATATAGGAGGCTTGGCCATAATCCCCACAATTAGCAGGCGTCTGGGGAGGATCAGTTCCTCAGAAAGCACTGCAGCCCACCTTCTGGTCCCTTAGTCGCCTCTAACGACACCCACGGGTAGAGTTGTGGGGTGACATTCTAGCCCAGCACCCCACGGGCAACTGTACTATTGTTTAACCATTATAAATGGAAACCTTTAACTTTCAATGTAATGACTAGGCTTGAATAAAACCTCAAAAAAGCTTAACTCGTTAAAAAACCAGTTTAAAAAAACGATTTCTTTCCTCTATTAAAAAAAGTTATAGCTCTACGTTACTACCAAGGAAAATTAAAGAAACCTACGACGACAAAAAAGAGCGCTGTACTTTTAAAATTTGTATGTATAGCAATGAAAGTCTTTATGAAGGTATGACTACCCCACTTCAACGGCTTTCAGCCACTTATGACACCTAAACGGCACCCCTAAAGTGCTATCATCCCCGATGCATCCCTTAATAGCTGCTTGGGAGCCTTCCTTTGCTTGTGTGTGTGACTATAAATGTAAGGAGTGTGAGGTCTTGCACAGGAATGTGTATTCTATTATTGTATTACGTTATTTGCATACGTATATCGCCAAATTATTGACTTAGGGAAAAAAGTAGAGTAGTTGAACACCTAAGTTTTCTTCTCCGTTTGCAAAGTTCATCCTTGTCTAACAATCTTATTGTTCTTTTAATTGGTGACAATGTGATTTTACACATGTAGCCATTTAACGCCCTTAAATTGTTCTCATGACAAGAATAACATGGCGCTCACACATAAATACAAAGCAAAATTATAAATAAAGCGATTTAAATTGTAATTTGATGCTGTTTTAACCCGTATTTGTCCGACTCCAAGAAGAAGACTCCAATTTGTATATTTTTATATTCGCTTTGAATCCGCAACACGTTATGCAACAGGAAGTGTTTTTTATGTCACCATGATTTACTAAATCAGCTATTTACTGGCTTTTTGACCAACTGCTGTATTCCAAAAGATTCTCAACTCTTAATTTGATGTGATTTTAATATCAGATGTATGTTTGTTCGTAACTTGTAAAGTGATTGAGATTATTCTTGCTTTATCAGTAGGTATGTCTAGAGACTTGTTCACAAAAGTACGACAAAAACAGTTGGGCGAGTTGCTGAATAGAACTTTATCAAATTTTGTCCTTCAGTAACTTAGCCATTTGGTATATAAAAGTTTGGGCGAGATACTAAAGTAGTCAGAGTTTTAGAAAATTTTATCCCGAAAACTAAAAAATAAGAGAAAAAGTGACAGGTATAAAAAATAAGCCCTTATTATCAACATACAACAAACTAAATACAACCTTACAGCTATTACAAACAAATCAACGAAAGCATTTAGGCAACCTAAGGGCCATTGCCGTCAAAATACTCCGGCCACCAGTTAGAGGCCCCACAATTGAAATAAATAATAGAATTGAACTTGAAACTTTGCACGAACATAGGGATTTCCTTATGTTCGTACAAAGTTTCATATTTATAAATATTCATATTAATTAAAAAAAAAAATTGTTAGAGCTTGTTGGTAAACTGATGGGGTGCTCCATGTTCGAAGTTGTGGCACATAAAGGGGCGAAAAATATTATATAAATTGTAAACCGAAAAGGACGATTTTCAACTTGTCTGAAAGACTAGATACTGATGTTTCTAAAACTATTAAAACAGCTTAGTTCAGGAAAGTATTGTATACTAAATTAATAAGTATATTATAATGATTACTTTTATATATGAACAATCTGTTTGTGTAGTTTATATTTATTTAATTAGCGCCGTGTCGATTCCATTAACTTTGCATGTGTCGATATTTGAAATAAACTATTAATTAAGTGTGGGAAAGAAATAATTAAGACTGAATATTATGTTACAGCAACGGTTTTCCACTTATGGCGTATGTGAATAAAGCAATCATATCCATCAGCTGTAACAATTTAATTACTAATGTGTGGATACAAACAAAATTAAAAAACACAAAAATTACAACTATCGGAAAAATTTGCACCGCGGGTTCGCACCCGCAACCATCAAACCCTAAAGCCAGGACATATTCTTCCTATTTATACTAAACTTCGTAGTCATAGCTCAAATATCTCCCTTAGCAGTTAATGCCAAAACCGATGTTAGAAAATAAAATAATATAAAAAAACAATCTATAATTCCTCCGTTTTGCCCTTTTCGGTACGAGACTCTAAAAACATAAAAGTTATAAACGAACATTTTAATATTTTTAAGTTTCCAATAACGCATGCTCTGCGGATTACATTTCAAAATTACAAATTTACGACGAGAAAAATTTTAATCTCGCACATGACTTAAAAATTTTACTGTGTTATGTTGTAATTTTGAAATCATAAACGGACATACTTCGAAATCAATCGTTTGTAGAAATGCCATTGTCGTATATGTATTGTTAGCAACTCTCTAAGGGTCTAAATGAATTAATAAACGTTTTTAATGTTCAATTTATATAATTATTTTCATGTCGTTTTCGTTTCAATTGGGCGAGCCGATATATCTACATATTTGGTTGATATATACTTCTTAGCCATAGAGATATTCTCTTGTCTGTGTTCTTAACACTGACTGATGACTCAGATCCTATGCCGGTGGGTCTCAAATGCTAAACGAGTGCCTGTAATTTTGCTCAAAAGTTTCCAATATAACGAAGATGACCAATTACAATTTAAATGAATGTGAATGTACTACGAAATAAAATAACAAAGTGCACCTGTATGTCGCCACGGGTAAAAAGATAAATACTTCTACATAAACAAAAAACAATTCCCTTTGACATCCCTGTGTACGTGTTTGCAATCAGAAATTTGCTTTTCAATCAATTGAATTATTTGGTTCGTTTTACAATTCGCATCAGCCGATGCAGCTATTATTTGTTTTAATCCTGTAACACAAACAATGACTTCATTGACTTCCTATTTCGATATAATTCCTCTTTCAATTTAGTACAGCATTATAACAAGACCTGTCCCGATAGTTGTTTGTTGGGATAGAAAAGAGGCTGATAAGCTATTTTTTATCTTCCTCTACATATGGCAGAGATGAGAATGTTACAAGGTATCAGTGTTTTTTTATGTAATTAGGTGGCGGAACAATCACTTGGCCCAGCCGTAACTTCTGCTGTATTGTACAATTTTGTACTCCAGTTAGAGGTCGTCTGGAAGAGATCGCTCTAAGCGATAAGATCGCCTATTGTTACACTCAATCATATATTGTATTCTTATATAAGTTTTTCTGTGGTCCCTCAATAAAGTGTTATCTATCTATCTGGTTTGAGTCTCAAATCTATGGCCATTTCATAGGATTGTAAGTTTTCCGTTAAAATGTGCTTTTATAAGAAACTTTATAATAAATCGAAACACTAACAAACCTTAAGCATAGCTTTTAGAATCAGGAACATATCCTGCAAATTTTCAATTTGTTTGTACACTTTGTATTTTAAATATGACGTAACTAATTACTAATTAAATAAACTAAACCAGTAATTCTAGGTTAGTCTGAACAACATCTTCAACCACATCATCACTTACTATCAGGTGAGATAGTGGTAACGGTAAGGTAACCTATCAGGCATAAAAATACTACGTTTGTATTGAAGGAGCTACGATGACACTAGTAGTACCTAAGGCTAAGATTAGTACCTATAAGGTAACTAGTATTTATCTGGCAGTCACAGGAATAATGATAACATGGTGAGCTGGGGAAATGTTTTCGTTGATGCCCTTCCACGGCTTCGCCCACGGGGATGGCGGAAGGGGATGTGTAGGACTTGAACCCACTGAAACAAGAACAGTCCTCCGCCAAGATGGGGCTAGTTGAAGTAATGTTAGCAGCCACAATCTTGGAAGTCGTTAGTCACCAAAGGGGCTTATTGTGTATATCTGAACAATCGTAATTAACACAGATTTATTTTAGTCAGTACAAGCTAACTACATAGGAGTTCCTTACGGGATTTCATTCAAGGTATTCAAATTCTACTTTTTTTTGACATAATTTAATTGCAAACACTTTAGTATCGGTCATTTATTACACACGTTACCGTACATAATTGTTTGCATTGAGAAGCAGTCAGGGTGTTCTCAAACCAATATGTTACAACATTTTGTAATAAAGAGTATGAAGAGTGGATTAAATCCATCCTCTTTCTGTTTGCTCCTCTTGCTTGGTCCTCTGACTGGTCTTTATTTTATCACTGAATATAGATATAAGAATTTTAACCGCAAAATTGTGCTAGGAAAAAAATTATGCAGCTCCACCTACCGTGTCCTCTTGTGATGTTCTGAACCAACGTGTTTCATCAAAAATGGTTCAAGCGTTTGGGCAAATTTCAGTACACAAAGATGATATGGAAACTCACAAACGTGGTATTGTGGGGTTGCTATACGAGTAGGTAACTTACTTGGTAAATATATTGTAGGCAAGAGTAACGTAATGTTTGGAGTGAGTGAGTGCTTCACTTGGCATCGAAATCGGCTTGTGTAATCGTGTTTTCTTACAAAATGATCTAGCCGATACCAAAACTCAACATCACGGAAAAATAGATGTAAATATGTAGGTGTAAATATGCAAGCAGCAATGGCGAATGGATTAGCAAAACCCCATTTTTCACGACTTAAGTAATACCCTGTTCTAATCGATATTAACACTCGATGTCAAAAACGGATTCACTTACAAACAGAGGTTGTAATATCCTTATAATATGGATTCAATTATTGTGTGTATGTGTGTGTGTGGAAGTCACAAATATTCTCAATATGATTTCGGTAGCAACGTTATTTGCCTGCATCTCTCCTGTCTCTAGAACTGTATAACAAATAAAAAAGTACCTAATGGCCTTTTTTCATTTCAGATGCGTCATATAAAAGTTCATGGTCAGCACACGCAACGTCACAGGGTTCACAAGGTAAATTATAAATCTTTTACACTTTTTACTTTACAGGTCACAATTTCAGTTTATTTATGTTCAATAGTAGGCCAAGCGGGTTAAATTATACGTATTACCATTTAACAAGAACTAAAAGGGAAAATCTTTAGTAAGGACTCCATAAAAGTGACCTCTGCGACCTCTCAACATAATATCAGAAATTCTACGGTCCTTTCCCAATTGACACAGTTTCCGACGCGTTCGCAGATATATACTCTCAGAGCTATCTATGGATTCGTCTATAATATAGTGATGACAGACTTCAACAAAGTAAAGCCTGCTATTATTGAACTATTTGAAATAGATCTGTTGTATTAAAAAACTAGAACTACACTAAACCTACAATCGTATAATCTTATTCTACGCAAGGCAATTTGTGCTCATCGGAGAAATATATTGTTGCACTGAATCCCTTAATTCAAAGACGTGACCAGGCTTAAGGAGGTGCTATGGCATTGGACTGTGCTAGGGTCCGCCTAGATTGTTATTTATTCTATGCCTTGGATAGGTGTTATCTACACTGCAACAGAGCTGATACCCTAGTCGCACGAATAAACAGCCGTGGCGGCGAATGTAGTGTTGCAAAGGACGTGATTTTACCGAAAAGAAGCCTGAAATTTGGGGAATTTATTTCCACCTAAAATAAATCAGTTCAGCAATCTTGGGTGGAATTTCTATTTCTATCTACTATATGAAAAAAGTATATAAATTGTCAAACTGTTTTTGGAAACTTGTAAAGCTATAAGAGCTGATACTGAAGAACGTATGAATTTACAATTTGGCTACAAAATTATAAAATAAAAAACCCTACAAAAGCACGGCTCTATATATGGATGATTGCTGGTTAGGATTCCGCTTGTAGTTCCAGATTTTTTTTGTTTAGCTTTTGTATCGTAATCATAATGTTTCTACCATCTTATCGAAGCCTTGGATAGATGGTATATATCATGTGCTATTTTGTTACAATCTGTTACATATCATATGGGCAACATCACGTCACTCTTATTTAATTCGTAAGTCGGCATTTACGCATCTAGTTGGGATTGGAAGTACATGACATAATATCTCTAATAACCGTTGTTTTTTTTTATATTATGAAGGAACGTTACTTATTCGTGTCCCTGAGGACTGTACATGAACATGTTTACAGCATTCGACATCAAATTACTACCTTTAGGGCCTATTTCAGAATGTTCGAGTAAGTTCCGGTTTTACTACCCAGAACATATTTAATAAATAAAACACTATCTTTGCGTTTCACAGTCATCGATTTAGCCTATCCATCGGTTAAAGCTTGAAACGCGCTGTACGTTAACTGTCATTTTTATTATTCAGTTATTTTATGTGTTGCATAGCAACCTGAAACTTTATTAGGACATTCTGAAACGGGGCCTTAGTCTAGCACATTCAAAACTTACATCCTTTTTGGACTGACTCGTTAGTATGTAGCAAGAGAGTCACGCATAGATCACGAAATCACGGGTTCAATTCTCAGCTCAGTCAGTGATATATGATTTTTTATTATTTTGATACCCTTCCTACCTAGTAATAGTGTGAAATAATTAAATATACGAATTTAATTATTTTAAACTATTACTTCTTAATTACTATTATTTATTAAATTTGAAATAATTCAAGTAACATTGTGTATTTTATGCGTACACAAAACACAACGTTACTCTATGACGTGTCGATATAATGAAATTAATTTATATTTACATACATTCTTGGATGTATATGTTGCAATATGGAGTACAAGAACAAAAATGTGACTCGGATTGATCGTTTGAAAAAATGGCTAAGGTGCGGTGTGTAAAATAAAGTTTAGCATTTCGCCCTCCGGCTACAATCGCTCAAACTTTATCGAACTCAACTTCAAATTCACGTACTGTAAGGTTTAGGTTAAAAGACATTTATTCTCCAAAAATACATAAATATCATAATGAAGACATATATAGTGAGTGGTACACTTGAGAACAATACTAAACATTAATGTATTTGCGTTAACACAGTCTATTTTTAAGACCATCTGATTCACCATGTTCAAGGAATGTTACAATACGTTGTACCGATAAAAGCAAAAAAAAAGAATAACACTAAAAAAGACAAATTTATTAATATTTCATAATATTAACAGAGTAATATTAACGGGCAGCCCGTGGGGTGCTGGGCTGCCCGTGGGATGAAGGGCTAGAATGTCACTTCCCCATCTCTACCCGTGGGTGTCGTACCTATGAGGCAACTGATATCTCACACTGCGATCTCAAAGACGCCTGCCAATATGGGGATTATGGCAAACCTCCCCATAATGGGAGAGGCTGTGTTAAGCAGTGGATAATCCGGCGATATAGTAATATTAACAGTTATCAAAACCACACAACATACCCTATTGCTTAGTCGTTAATTAAATTGCGCTCATCGATGTATAGGTTTTATGTACTTATATTTTGTTTTTAAATTATGCGTGGCTCTGGTACTGTACGGTTATCTTTCAGAGTTGAAGTTCACGAATGCAACAAGCAACACTTCAAGAGCTTGCACACCTTTGTGTGTTTTAACAAAATGTATAGCTCGCTTTTATAATATTTTTCGATACTTCGTAAAAATATAAGTAACTCTTCTTCATCCCTCGTCTTTATCACAAGCAACGTGGGGTCAGCACATAATATTTTAAGCTATTGCATAGCTTCTATCGCGGGCCTTGAGCGTGGAGACCGAATCCAGAAATTCCGCAACGAAAATAACCTAACACCCCCCACTCCGACGGGCACAGCGGTGATATACTATATTTGATCAGCGCCTCTACAGTGCGTAAAAGGAACTAAATTTTGGCAGAAAAAAAGGTTTTGACAACTAACGTGTCGAGATTTATAATTGCATAAATTGATAAAAAAAAAGCTATGTAATAGCTTTACCGCGGCAGTCTCCGAGTGCCACACGTCTTTTTTTTACGTGTATTTTTTATTTGGTTTGGAAATAAAATATTATTTATAATAGGTACTTACTAGGCATTTCAGTACTCACCGCTTCATTCTCTAGTCATTCTTTACGCAGTTCATCTGCCTTCTAGTATGTCGAAAGATAGGTAAACTGTATTATGTACGTAGGTAGGTACTCATTAAATGACTGAAAAATCAATCGTACTCGTGTTTTGTCTCAAAGCTTGATTATTTTTTAGTGTAAACTATTTTTTTTATGTTAAGTGTACGCAATATTTCATGTTTTTGTACCCCCTCACTCGTAAGGCAATTTCTACACGCTGTGACGTCATATCATTTTACGCGCGAAAATCAAAACAATGGGGCTTTAAAATGCCGCACGCGACGCTCGGCCAACCGTGATGACGCGCGCCGCACACGCGCCGCTGGCAACTTAACAATACAGACTTAATTCTTTGATTGACACTTACAATATTTCGATAAGTGATGCAATATTTTGATGATTATCGCTACGACGCGACGGAACGCGACAGAGCTATTATGTTGCACGCTTCACGAGACACGTCCTATTGTAAAGGATACGCTCGAAGATCGTTATTAAAATTATAAGCCATTTGTTAACTCAAAATGTTTAATTTTACTGCATCAAACGTTGCTTTGTTTTATCAATCTAGGTAGATTTTGGTGCCCTTACGTTGGGTGGGGATGCAGTTACCTATTTTCATACTACTCTAGGAATATACATTTTATACCCTGATTATGTTTTTGGACGATTTTTAATTACGTATAATATCCGGTTTTAATAAATTAGAAAAAATCTTTTATATTTTGTATTCAGTTCACTAATTATAGTTTATTCTCTTCCATTTTATATGATTTCATATTTTGTTTGGCACTCGCTTCTGCACACACGTATAGTACCCAAATGTAGATATGAAACTATCTACTGACCTTCAAATGTCGAATATGACCTCTCTACAGTGTGATCTTAATTTTTTTTTTAAACATCCTTGCTCGTAAATTGAGCTTTATTATACCGTTCTTAGGGCCATAAACCGAACTATTACACCCTCGTGCATAATAATATTATACACTAGTGCGTAATAGAATTATCCTTACAAAGTAAAGTTGTTACCTAACTGCAAATTAGGTATATGCAAGTAAACAGGGCATTTTCAATTTACCAGGTAATTTATCCCTACAAAGTTTAGTTAGTACCTAGCTGCAAATTATATGCGAGTAAACAGAGCATTTTCAATTTAACCGGGTAATACAGATTTGTAACAACAAAGAGGTCTAAGGCTAAGTATACGTAATCAACAACATTCATTTGCCCCGCGCAAAAAACACATTTGCGCGCTACTTTCCATAATTTTCGTATGTTGTTTGTATCGCATTTGTGCAATATATATTTATTCCTCGCA
Source organism: Plagodis dolabraria (assembly GCA_963854805.1). Taxonomy (NCBI): domain Eukaryota; kingdom Metazoa; phylum Arthropoda; class Insecta; order Lepidoptera; family Geometridae; genus Plagodis; species Plagodis dolabraria. The sequence goes on from OY978440.1 coordinate 6,954,680, forward strand.
AGGGTGTTGAAAAGTGCGTATGAAACTCGTGAGCAACTTGCTCATTGTACCCTCGACTGGTTTACGCCCTCGGCTCGGGCTGCAACACACAGTCTCGTGTATAATGAGCAACTTAGCTCACTTGTATCATAATATACTATTAAATAATTAGACCTACACATGTTTTTGAAATTATGAAACTTAATTGTGTTAAAAATATTACTAAAGCAGGTAAATCAACTTATTAAAAGAATAAATAATTAAATAATACGTAGTACTATATTTATTACCACGTTACATTGATTTGTATTGCTCACAATTCCCCGAAGAGAAAGCTGGTGTTGGGCCGTGACGACTTCTGTCCCTGGACAATCGTTACGAACGATTTAACCGAGACGCACCCCTGGGCCCTATTATCGAAGCAGCTATTATAAAATCACTCGATAATTTTCGGAATATTTTTGCCGTTTGCAATATGCGATAAGCTAAAGGCATAAGGTACTATGCAACAAGTACGAGTGTATAGCGTATCCACAATCATACAATATGTTTATATCATTGAAAGTACGTATGTATTAAAATAAACCTGCTTACAAATAAATTCTATAAATATAGTAAAAAGCCCAGTGTTACTGTAAAGTGTGTAATTTGAATACAATTGATTTTTATGGTCTTAAAACAATTGTCCGCAATTTTTTTCTTTTAACATTATTTTTTCGTGTTGCCATATAAACCGAAATAGGTACAATTATTTTTAGTCTAATTAACATTACAATATTTGATTATCACGAAACATTCTTACATCTCTAATTATGGTAACATTTGGCACCTTTGGTGCACATTCAATAAGAAAACATGATAAAGAAAAAAGAAAATAAAAAATACACGTATCGTAACGATTTACTACAATAAATTTAACTTTAGACACCGTATCTGTTAAATACTGACAACTTTAGTTACTTTCTTAAAATATTCCTAAAGTAAAAATCAGCAAAAAATCTGCATTAATAAACAATTAAAACTCCCAGTCGTACCATGACGAGTGAACCGTGACCAAGTCGTGAGACTTTTTATCGAGCGTGTCCATAATCACGGCCCACGACCCCTGTTCGGCCACCCTAACTACAAATGAACTTTAAATAACTAACCCGTGGCATCTATAAACTAAACGTTATTTATTAACTCGCTATTCGAAGGTGCTACTGCCGTGATTGTGTTCGTTAACTTTATGTTTGCCCTTTTGTGTGAATGATATAGATTTGTTTTCATTATTACGCGTCACGACATCTTAGGTGCCTGCTTGGGTTTGGTATGTAACGCTTGTTTCACACAAGATGTTTTGTTATTCGAGGTCTATAGTTTATTCATTCTTTCTTAGCATTTAGAACTTTCGATGACTTACAAACATCAATCTCTTTATATGCACCAAAAGTAGAATCTTCTTATGTCAGTTGGTATGTCTGTTTAAATATAACGTTAACGTTATTTTTGATTGGATCATCTAATTGTTTTCTTTTTTACGGTAAAGTAAATTTCTAAAAGGTCCATCTCGAAATTTTATCAACTTTGGTACCCGTCAAAAAGTGAAAATCGCAAGAATAGAAAAACAAATAGGCGGTACTTCATTATTGGATTTGTTCCCCGTACGCCCCACAATGTTTAGTCTGAAATAAATACTTCTTCGTTTTCCCAACGTAATATAACATATTAATAATAAAAAAAGTTTATTATTTTTCTGCCCGATGATTAGTTCCTGATTCATATACCATATTTGTAATGCTTTTATGTACAGTCATTATGTACTAGAGTAAATATATAATAATATATATAATGTAATAATATAATAATAGATTTTTTATAGATTACAGTATTTTAATGGAATACTAATTGTAAATATATATACAAAGTATCGTGTCTCTGTTTAGGTCATAGTTGGAAAAACTGTTTTATCACAATACAAAGTAATTCTTAAAAAAGCTTATCCATGATACTGATAGCCTTTATAAAGAATTTAAAGTTATACGGCTTAGACAATTATTTGTTATAACTGCAACGTTTAAGGCACATGAGGCTTTCTTCAATAGCGATGATTATAACGTCTTGATTTCCAAACTTTCCAAACGTGTGTTCCGTCTCCCTCAACCGCAAGCCAGATCTTAACTCACCAAAGGAGGTCCCTCTTTCTGTCACTTTAGTACATACCATAAAGTTTGTATGCGCTGTAAAATAAGAGACAGCAAAGTAACGCTTTGTAAAAAAATTGTCACAGAATTTTTCTCAAAGCTCACTTATTTAGAACCAGTTTTTTTTATAAGTTTGATCCAATCAATATTTTCAAGATTGTTTCAATCAACTCTCACTCACTACATACTTCACAAGTATACATTTTCATAGCACCTACATATCAAATACTTCGCATAAGTCTATTCTGATGATATTTCTGATTATTAAAATTGTTCACTTTCTCTAAAATAGAAGTTTAACGATTTTGTAACTCTTTTCGGAAGAAAAATATTATTATTATTGTAATTACCGTCAATACCGCTAACTAATGTACATACATAACAATTAACCAAATCTAAAAAGTTGTGATAAAACTGACACATTTCTGTATCGTACCTACTAAGTAAAAAAGTCTTCCAAAGTACCAGGCAAGCAAAAGCTCAAGAAGATAAGTTAAGAAAGATATCAGTAAAACAGGTTTCTTCTGTGAATGTGTGATCAAACTGTGGAGAATACGAGGAACAAATCCAATATTATATCATGTTATTTATATACATATTGAAAAGTGTTCTTCTCCTGTCTATATTGTACTCGTATATTTGCAAAGACTAAATAGCTATACCAGAACTTTTATCCCAACAAAGCTCTGAAATAAACTAATATTCGAAGCGAGGTACAGCGCGCTACAATGAGACGACGACGCGACGCTGCTACGGCGGCGGCGGCGGAGAAAATTGGCTGAAAGTGGCTTTTGTCGTGATTTTCTGCACTCGTCGCACTCATCCTGCCCCTACAAGTGTGATAGAGATAGGAAGTGGATGAAAAATCGCTTCAGGCGTTAGGAGGGAAACAGTAAGCACCCTATTGTTTTGCGCCTCGTGATGTGAAAACTGAAATACAGTCAGCACAAAATGTTTCGACTTAGAACAGCCTTATTCCATAAGAACAAAGTTGAAAATGCCGCGGTTGATCTGAAGCAAACTGAACGTTTGGTAAAGTGAGACAGAGATGATTGCAATTTCAAAATATCTGTATAGACGCTAGGGCGGCGGCGGCAGTGAAAATTATTGTATTATCGGGCGCTCTGGTGTCTACCGGGATAATCATAAGCCCGGGCCGTGACCCGTTCTCATTTTTTATAGATTTGATGATTAGGTTCAAATACCACTTCATTAAAAAACAAAACAAAAACATTAATTAGAATTCAACCGATTTTTCTTTGTGATCATTGACATTTCCCATCATGTAAAATAAAAAACTTAGATGACACGCAATCTTCAGCTTATGACATTAAAAGCTTATATACTACACGTGCAGTCAGCTTATGTCAGTAAAGTAAGGCGATATTGCCGCTTACAGCGATCTCTCTCAGTTAACGTTATGATGGATAGGAATAGCTTGTAGTGTAGCTTGCCGATCAGCAGGATAAATAAAATATTTTGCAGTCACTACTTGAATAGATGACCGCTAGTTTTTTTTTATACATTTATTACTGAGTGCTTCCGGGGCACGTCGCGTCGCGTCGGTCCCGTTTGTTGTTTTAGGATAGCAGACTCTACGCTATGCTTGAGGTCTTCGGGCGGTCTGATAATTTTGACACTTCAGCTAGCCAGGTGAGCATTTTGCGAATGCTCATCTGGCTAGCTGTGAACCTCAAGTAAAAATTCTTTGACTATTTGACGTTTATTCTTCAGCAGCTGTCCATAAGAGTTTGTTTTCCTTCTAACGTAAGCGAGTCTATCATCATCACTTACTATAACGTAACAGATTTTTTATTTATCTTAGGAAGACCAACAACAATATATCATTTTAGAAAAGTATTTAAGAAACATGGAGCCAATTAAAAGTCGTCACGGCTAGTCAATAGTCGTAAATAAAGTGAACATGAAAGACCACAACTTAGTATGGGTTAATTATAACATAATGTGGTTATTCAAAAAACTCTCTGCTTACAGTCGCCTAGCCGACGCAATGCTTGTACAGATCAGTTCGATGTCATAACGCTTACATAATTCTTATGACCATATACAAGATAATTACAAGTGGTCGTAACAGATCCCATCATTGATCTATTCCGGAACGAGGTAAGCTCAAACAGATTGGTCGAAGGCCGCGCCGCCGTGTATCCGCGGTCAGAGCAAATTAAGCCTTGGCCTAAGGGTGGCCCCAACACAACCCCGTCAATGTAGTACCTACCGTACTGTACATTTGTAATGTTAGCCCAGAACCGACATGGTTTTTGTTAGTTTAGTTTTTGTTAACTATAAAACATAAACATAATTCTGTAAAAACGAAGATTGATTCTGATTGAACTTCGTGATAATGATACAATATTACAATACTTTATTGCGGTAATATGGTATAATTATGAAATATTAAATAAAAAAATCCAACATATATTAACCATTTCTGGCAATTTCAAACCAAAGTGTTATGTTCTGGATCATGAGGAAGTTAGCATAATTATTATTATAATGATTATTGATTAATAATTACTATTATGAATATATACTTAATAAAATATTTTAATATTGTAATTGGAATTAAATGTGATCTGGCCCGGGATATAAAATACTTTGTTATTATAATGTACAAATCAATCAGAAAAGTCATTCTACAAATGGAAATTGAACCCGTTACTGTTTCTGTAAAATAACGGTAAAATGTGAAAGCATATTTTGTAACCGGCGGTTTGCCTTTATTAATAGAATATTACGAACTATACACAACACTACAGCTACTACAATAAAAGCATTTAGACAACCTATCAAGTCATTGCAGACTCACAAGCAGTCCAAATTTTCCAGCCCACATATTATTTATTACTCCTTAACTATAGTACATTTTCACATGTAACTCACGTAAAATGTAATCAATATTATCCTTAACAAATCTGAAAAATATTATTTTCTCTAATTTTTGTGCTTTACGGACAAACAAAATGTTGTTGCCGCCTGTCGGACTCGCGCACGTTAAAACAAATAAAGGTTAAAATATGAAGTCTAATGTTGTATAGCTAATGGTACGGAACCCTTCGTGCGCGAGTCTGACTCGCACTTGGCCGATTTTTTTATATAAGTTCAATCGTTACAAGGTCATAATCGATCTGCAAGGAGTTCGCGTATTTTGTCACTAACCTTTATCTTGCTTTTACCCCACGCGTTGCGTTTGTATGTATTCTTCCTAAGCCATTTTATATTCCCTGTAATCTCCATTTCTGACTTCAAGACTCGAACCCTTTGCATCCAGTCTACGACGCTCTTAAGAAGGTAATTTACAAATATAGACATAGAAATATTTTGAATACTACTGCCACATTGAATATTGAGCCACTACAAGAAGAAAGGTCAAGAACCTCGGGATTATTTTATTAACTTGTTACGGAACATTTTGTACAATTATTAAAACATTTAGGCAATCGGTAGCTTGGCAGAGGCGAAAAAGTCCAAGAATTTTTGTCGTTTATATAATCACAAACTGTAGGCTACTTGTCACGTGAAATTTAAACTTTTCTTTTGTGAGCATTGTAATCACTTTAGAAAATTTGTTATAAAATCGTTTACTATTATGTACTTATAAAGGACTTTTTATTCAACCTTGCTTAAATTGATCTTCACACAACTTACATTCTTCACGCTCTCCACGCGTAATATATCCAGCCTCATCATTAAAACATTCAGAGCAATCAAAACAGCCTCAAGGCAAGGGCTCGTTGTGATACGTTCAAAAATCACATAAACAGCTATTTAAATTGGACCGCAAGGGTGTGCCACCACAATTTAGACAACTCATTGCTTAACATCAAAGAACAGTTGTTTGAACCGTTTGCTCTCGTTTGTTTGACGCTGGAAACATTGAAGTTGCCAGAGTGGAAATAATATCTGGTTTTCAAAGGGTGACGATTCGGAATGCAGCTTGCAGACTTCGATCAACAATATACCTATATTTTCTACAGAAGTTATGGTAGGAATTGTAAGGTTTATACCGTTCATTTAATATATTTGTATGATAATATTTATTTGGTAGTCAAAGGTCCAGTCACTTAGAATACGCGATAATAAGTCAGAGTCGCGTCGTGACTAAGTAAAGTTTTGTTTTTGACAACTGGTTGTAAAACCCTGTTGCTATGGCGATAGAAAAGTGGATACTTATACAAAACACTTTATAGGGAGATCAGGCGTGAACACGAAATTTACAGACTGTCTGTTGTCGTTCACGAATGGTTACAGTTAATAACCAACCAGTGACCTCTTAGCATCCGCAGTGAACAATAGCGTCAATTTCTATATATTGTTATAATTATTTATGATGCACGTGGTTCATTACACATAAACACTTCGAAAGGAAAGTGCTAAAGGATATAAAAACACTTTATAGGGAGATCAGGCGTGAACACGAAAAGTTAGAGACTGCGTTTTCCACGTTCACGAACATTTCACGGTTAATAACCAACCAGTGACCTCTTAGCATCCGCAGTGGACGATACTGTGGATTTCTATTGATATTTCTATTGATAAAATAATCTACGATGCGCATGGGTTAGTACAAATTAACACTTCGAAAGGAAAATGTATACTTAAATAAAACACTTTGTAGGGAGATCAGGCGTGAACATGAAAAGTTACTGACTTTGGCTTTTGCAGGTTCACGAACATTTCACAGTTAATAATCTACCAATTAACACTATTATTGCCATCATGTCAACGAACGCCGTGCCTCTGCCGGCGCCAGCTGCTTTAGTAACTACTAGATCTCTACCGTTCAACTGTAACGTCTCCCATGTTATTGTATTAATTGTACCCGGCATGTGGGACCTCATTGTGGTCCCATTCCTTCTGTATTGCTTTGTTAGAAATTGGTACAAACACTAACATAATAATAGGTTTAAAAGAACAGCAATTCTACAATACAACCTAGTTTACAATCTAAGATGTTGAAGTTTTCTACCAGGAAATCATAAATAAGCGATAATGAGATAGAGAAAACGATAGGAAATGTTCACTTTTTAAAAACAGAATATCAAATACACGCCTTTCCCATATTTACACCAAAACACCATTAGATTGCCATCACGTCAACGAACGAACTACTAGATTTCTACCGTTCTACTGTAACGTCTCCCATGTTATTGTATTAATTGTACCCGGCATGTGGGACCTCATTGTGGTCCCATTCCAGAAGGAATATTGCTTTGTTATAAATTGGTACAAACACTAACATTAGGTTCAAGAACAGCAATTCTACAATCTAGATACAATCTAAGATGTTGAAGTTTTCTACCAGGACATCATAAATAAGCTAAAGATCTGAGATACAGAAAGCGATAGGAAATGTTCACTTTTCAAAAACAGAATACCAAATACAGGCTTTTCCAATATTCCCACCAAAACACCTTTAGATACCTACTAATATTCATTATATTATAAGACTGATTTACAAGATTCGATCCAAAAGCAATTCTACTAAGCGAGTACACAACACATTACACTCACCTAGTAGCTCACTATTGTTCTTCTAAGAAGTTTATAATGTTATTGCTCCGAAAAATTTAATTAATTGGCTAAGTTTTATGATTAACAGCTACCTGCACTCACTTATCAGCACTATCTCTCCGGTGCTGGAGGGTTAAATATCTAAATCAGAAAACTTTTGCACAGGGTTTTTGAGAGAATTAAGTCTACGATCAATTATTAAAAAAACGCTTATTGTATATTTTGTATTAGTAGAAAAAGGACAGAGGCATGTCTGTCAAATATTCTGCCTCAAAGAAGACATAAGAGCTAACGCCTGAGAGTGATGAGTGCAACGCAGTGTCAATCAAAATGAGAGTGATGATTCTGAGGTCACAAACGCCACGTTGCGAAGACCATGCGCTTAAGGAGGTCACACCTCCTGATGTAGAAACAAAACGCATCGAGTATTCTTTAGATGTTTTACGTGATGTTTTATTACGTCTCATCGGCTTAGCAGAACAATTAGGCGGAATTATCACTAAATTTTATAAAAATGGTTTTAACCTATTAAAGCTTAATTAGCTAAAAGAGTTTGTAGCAAAGCAGCTGACCGTAAGTTGGTACTCATAGTACCTACATAATTTGTTGGTAAAACGCTGAAACAAAATATAAAATATGTATATATTTTATATCAACGTCTAGATAATAATGTTACTAGAATCAAAGGTAAAATAATAACCACATAAATAACCATGCCCTCACTAAAATATATAATTAGATTTCGAATCAAATCAAATCAAATAGTTTATTTGCCAGAATACAAGTAAAGAAGATCTTTAAAATATTATTACACACAGTTGTACTCTGTCTGCAAGCAGACGTGCAAATATTTCATGCAGTTATTTCGAAAATTAGTCGTATATTTTACATAATTAATTACACTTATTTATACGTTTATTTATACATTTATATTCTTTAAATTCCTTAACACTATAAAACCAATTATTTGGCAGCGATGCAGTCATTTCTTTTTCTAATTTATTTCCGGATAGTATTTTTATGCTATTGGGTAAGCAGTTATAAATTGATAACGGCATATAATAAGCGTTTCTCTTGTATAAATCCTTTCGGCAGGAGTTTCGAATAAAAGATTTACAAACTTAGAAGAGCCCTAGTTAGAGCCTGTAGTGTCCAAACATTAAGCTAACCAGGCTGGCATTCGCCAAATGCCCTACCACCGTGCCATAACGACTGCCAAGACAACAACCGGGACCGCGTGCACTCCAAAGCTCGGAAGCGCTCAATAGTAATTTTTATTTTTTCTGAAAACAAATAGTGATATATTACAGAGCTACTCGTACTTATAAATTTATATAGCTTAGCACCATTTAAAAGTTTTCACATATAGAAACTCAATGGTTACTTATCTGTTACATTACAAAATTTAGGTACCATAAATCTTTTTACAAGTTTAAATATAGCATAGTTTATAAAAATAGAGTTAGTCAAAACATTCAATAGTGTCAAAACAGTAAACGATCAACACTAATTTGTTATATTTAGAAGTAAACAAATAAAAACATAACAATAAACCAGTCAGTTAGGGAACCGCATCAAAACAAATCTTCGAAATAGTTTTGCTAAAGGAATGTGTAGAAGTGTTGAATAAGTCCAGATTGGGAAAATCATGCAGTTTGTCAAAACTATTAAGTGATCTAATGAGAAAAGAGTTTGATCTATATTTAGTGTAGGTGTGAGGAACTTGAAGTGGGATTGGTTGTCTCTGTGTTCTTGTTCCTACAAGAACACCTTAGACCTATCTTAGAGAGAAGGTATGGAGAGTCCACTTTTGATTGGGCTATTTTTGATAATAGTGTTATGTCTGCAATATTTCGTATAACATGGAGAGGCAGTATATGGTGTCTCCTGCATCTCGCTTCATAATTATCATCGTACTTTTTGCATTTAAATTCATAAATTTGTGGTGCATTCTCATAAATTTGCGTTGAATAGTTTCTATCCTATCGATCTAAACTTCATATTGAGGGTTCCAAATTTGTGTGTAACGTCACGCTTAACTTAGGTAATCGGTTAAGATTAGCTAAGCAAACTTCGCTACGTATTGCCACTTAAGAATATCGATCGTAAAGCCAGTCCATGACATCACGAGGGTCTATGCAACAACAGTTCATTGACAAACAAACAATGTAACCGTATGTTCGAATTTGAGTAAAGAAATATCCGTAGAATTTATACATCCATTGCGAATGCCCTTCTTTTTCGAGACCAGTCAAAAATAAGCTCCCTTACAATATATTGACAAAAGCTCCTTTTATTTAGAGATGTCGATCATACACACTATCGACGCGCGACGCCTGTCACATATCGATCACTATGTAACACGATCTTTCGGTGTAATAGCACTATCATTTTCTCCAGAGAAAGTTATAAAACTGATGGAATAGCCATGCATTTATAATTCTTTGTGGTTTATCATGGTATACCCATAGCAATAAATAATATGATTTATTATTTTGGTATAGTCGAGATAATGGAAGCAACATTGATCCTTGTATTATTTTCCTTAACTGACTGGAACAGTGTCTGCGATAATAGCTTACTTTAAAAAAATATTTCCATTGCTTAAATTTGTGTCTTTTCGAATTTTAATGAATATTTATGATGGAAACTAAGTATTACTTTAACAGCCGGATCGTCCACTGCTGAACACAGCCTCCCCTATTAAGGGGGTATTTGCCATAATCCCCACGCTTGGCAGACGGCTTGGGGATCGCAGTGTAAGTTGGCAGTTCTTTAGAAGGCGCTGCTGCCCACCTTCCAGTATTTTTCCCTTAGTCGCCTCTAACGACACCCACGGGATGATATGAGGAGGTGCAATTCTGACCCGCCATCCTACGGGGTAACTAGCTAAGTATTACTTATTGAAAATTTGTAAGCCCAGGAAGCTACTTCTGAGGCTTTATAGGTTTTTATGTTTCTAATTATGCAGTTTTAGGGCATATTTAGCATTATGCTGACGGTCAGCACGTACAGCGGTGCTTACACACAGACCGTCAGTCAGCCCTCTGCTTTTGCCATTTAGTATTCCTCTGACCAAAGTAAACTTATGGCACTTATTTTTGAACCGTGCGCATGTTGCCCTTGCACCACACTAAACGCTCCTTTATCATTGCCTAGCCAGCCCGTCCACCTCCTGACGTACGCAGCACTGACCTCAACCGACACGACAGGTCCTCGTCAGTACTTCGTATGAGAGCGCAATGATTGTAATACTAAATACACACCCCATTTCTCATACGATATTTATGGATGTACCGACTTAGTATGTAACACATTGTTAAAAAACGTTTAAAAGAATGGCCCCGAGTTTCATGTCCGTTCTTCACGCAGTGGCTCTATTATTTCTTTTTTGCTGAACGTAGCAGTACAATGTTGAATATTTCAATATAAAAATTTGTAATTGACCTTCATAAAAGCGTCGTAGACGCCTAAATTGAATAAAAGATTTTGATTTTGACTTTGGATGACTGGCGTCTATGCTGACCGTCAGGATAAGATCAAATACGGCCTGAAGGGCTAGACTTAGACTGGACCCTAACTTTATTACTTATATGATTCTGATGCGGCTGCTACTTGAATTTTAGGACTAAACAATTTGTTAAAAAAAATATACATATGTAGTTCTACCTAAGAACTTATCAAAAGTACTTTGACGAGTACCCACGTCGTTTTAGGGTTCCACACAACGGGCAAAATTGTACTCTAGTATGAAGAGACTTCGCTTTCTGTCTGTCTATCAATCCGTCCGTATGCTACCGATAGCTCATAGATAGAATGAGGTACCTACAAATCTTGAATTGTGATATGTTGTGTAGACTTTTACTCAAAGATGAATATTGGTCAAATAAATTATTGTAGGGGTGGTCCACTGACACACATGAGAAATTTGGGGAATTGATTTTTCCCGTATAAGAATTTTAAATAATAATTTAAAATAATTTTAATTTTAAACAAAAATACGAATGGCAGCATATCAAAGTAAATTATAGTGAGAAACCTATGGTGTGCGAGTGCATTTTTTGCTCGAACATTTTGACATTGACATTGGTCCGGCCCACTTTGGCTTTCCTTGACGTTTGTCATACTGTGTCATATGACTCTGCAAAGCTTTCTTTGGGAAGTTTTGACTTTGGATTATTTTTATCCTGTAGGTATATACCAGTACAATTAAATTATATAAAAGTTATATTTATTTTCGTATACTATTTCTATGTAATAATTCATCATTTTATTGCGGGAATAAATATCGGTCTGTAAATGAGTAGGTATACGAAATAGACAGGTATATCCCCTCGCGATAAAAATTCTATATTGAAGTCGTATTTAATATACTTTACGTCTTAAAGGAAATGAGCAAAAACCTCTATCAATTCACTGATACTTACCTCGTAAACCAGAAACCATACTATAAACACTGCAGCTCTGAGATATGGGCATATGTATGCCCACACGTTTAGGCAATCACAACAAATTTGTAAAAGATTGTGTTCCTATAAATTCCGAAAGTGCACACAACACACATCGCTATCATCCCCCCAAAGGGCTCAAGACAGCGTGAAACATGGCATCAAAAATACAACGAAATCAAAGCGCTTCCACAGTCTTGCTTCAACACTAACTACCCATGAAATCTTATTGAGAGCATCAAAGAGAACATAATCCTCTATTGTCACCCCTTCAACGAAAAAACTATCATATCATCACGCAAACAAAGTGCATTTTAGTCTGACGATGATGATAAATTGCCATGGGGTGTGTGGGTCCCCAAAAAGAACAAATGGCTAATATTATTGTCATCGAATGGATTCAGAATTCTGACGAGGCCGTTAATTATAAAACAATTTGTTTTAAACTATATTGAAGGGTGTTGGATTTGTTTAGATGTTTACTGTTATGCCTTTGCACACTACTTCGATTATGAAGTAAAGTCAAAGTCGACGCTTTTATGAAAATTAATATATATAAATTACAATTTTAATACTAAAATATTCAACATTGTATTGCCACGTTCAGAAAAAAAATCTCAAGAGCCACTGCGAGAAGAAGGGGCAAGAACTCGAGGCTATTCTTTTCAAACATCTTTTGATAATATGTTATAAAGTATATTATACAATTATTCCAATATTTGTTTAAATTACTTAGGTGATAGGTTTATAGCTGGGCAGAGGCGTGTTATCTTTGATGTTGTTGAAGAAAAATCCCTGGGTTAATAAAATGGGCAATGAAGCATAGTGATTATGCTTTGTATCCTTACGCATCATTGATAACGAGAACAATAAAATTTCATTCATAAATATCCTAATTTGGGTGCGTATGGTTCAGCAACACAATCACAATAACAGGCACTTGCAATTCTGTGCATAACAATAATAATTGCATTATTTATAATTTACCCATTATTTAAAAAAAAACCGGAGAAGTTTGAAGTCATAAAAAATGCGCGGTTATAGAGAAAAAAAATATTTTCTCGGTTTTTTCGGTGATAGGAATAGGTTTTTAACAAAAATCGTTTTCTTAAGCCTTCCAAAATTACTACAGCTGCCATGGCCTCGCAGACATCATCAAATGTTTCCAAGAAATGTTCCTTGACCAAGGCAATAGATAATAAACACTGAATCTATGGGCGGGGTGTGCAGAGTCCATATTCAAGCCAATAAAGTTCAATTTGTCGAATGGTATTCATTGCAACTTCAGATTTGTGGCGAAACAGAACATGTGCTCACAGTGGTAGGGCATTTTGCGAATGACCGCCTGGCTAGCTACTACCCTTAAGTAGAAAATCTGTCGCCAAGCACCTAACGATGTGTTCCGGCAGTTGTCCTTGAGAGCCAGTAATTCTAGGTTAGCCTGAACAACATCTTCGACCACATCATCACTTACCATCATATGAGATAGTGGTCAAAGGATAACCAATCAGGCACATAAAAAAAAGTTCGTTTGAACATCAAACTATCTACTACTGGTTTTCAATAACTGTATCAGCCGGATCGTCCACGGCTGAACACAGCCTCCCCATTAAGGCGGTATTTGCGCTTGGCAGGCATCTTGGGGATCGCAGTGTAAGTTGGCATTTCTTTGAAGGTGCTGCTGCCCACCTTCCAGTATTTTTCCCTTAGTCGCCTCTTACGTCACGTTACATCCACTGGATGATTTGGGGAGGTGCAATTCTAACCCGGCACCCCACCGGGCTAGGGGGGTTTTCAATTCAAAAAGTAAAATCTTAAGTCAGCTATCGATTGATCGGGATAGGTACTTAATTCGAATTATCCGCTAAATTACTGTTTTCCATTGATTCCATTGCCCCAAACGCTTCAGAATCTCTCGCAGCACTCAAGGACAAACATCTAGCGCCACCGTCTCCTGTCGATTGTCTACATTAACTCTGTGTGGAACCAATCGAAGGTGCTGTAAACGATATGTCGCGTGTGTGTACGCATCAATTATGTCGTTTAGATGCTCTGCTAAGGGCTAGGACGGTTTGAGTAAACAACTTCAGATAGGTGTAAGACCTGATGGGTTCTCCAGGTGATTCAGGCAGGACACTTCTGATAGACAGCCACTCTGATCAATTTGATGACCGTACGCTGATACGGTCATCAAATTGATCAGAAGTGCAAAGTTGTGAGATTGACATCGGCCTTACCGGAGTTGGATGTGCATATTTTCGAATCCCTTATGTTATTTTAATATGAAGATAGGTACAGTAGATAATTTTACATAAATTTACCAAGAAGTTTCCAACTCAGCGTGATTTCGAAAGCAAAGGTGGACGTGAAGCCGTCTTACATGCCTTGCGGAACTATTTGTAAGATGATTGTGATCAGGTAGTTGTCGACGTTAAGAATGCCTTCCGTTTTTAGATCAGCTTTGCATATCGAAATATTACATATTTTAACTTATTTATAAAGGTCCCCGAATATTTGATTCACAAAATTTTCAATGTTTCTCTACCTGCGTCTCTATCATAGGTTTACAGCGCATACTTTTTTTACAAATGCTATTTATAATTCTTTCGAAAATGCACAAATAGATTGTAAACGAGCACTCTGACTAAGTTCAAGAACAAGCTAAAGCCTGTCCAAGTGAGAAGCTCCCTGACAAACTCTGTTCACGAAGGTATTGGGCCAAATAACCCATAGCTGTTGTAAATCACGCCCATTTTTTCACCTCTATAGAACGGGAGTCGGGTTTCTGGCTTCACGATTATCCCTCTACCAACATTGAGACGCAAATGCGAAATCACAGGTTTGTTCATTATATAAGTATTGTGGCTAACATGAACAATCCCCATCACTGCCGTTGCGGAGCCTGTAGACTGCCCAAGATACGACGGCCTTTCTTCCATAGGACATAGGATACGACAGGCTATGTATGAGCTTGTTGCTCATCCTGCTACACCCGAAGGCGCAAGCGGCAGCAAAAGCCTCAAGATCCAGAAAAGTAAAAAATTTATTGAGTTAATTTCTCTGAGCAATAAACAAATATTATTTCGTTTTTGACTATAAACAGTAGGTGTACAAAATGTTATGAATTTTTCCTTAGAAAAATATCGAAGTAGCTGAAGAAGAACAAACGGAGGGCTTGAATAGCATCGCTACGAGCATTCAACCGGGCAAAGTTAAGTCATAGCAAACCATCATAGTGTTATTTACAACTGAACGCTCTCGTGCCTCGGAAGGCACGTCAAACCCTCGGTACCCGTTGGAGTCATAAGATACTTATCATTAGGCTGAGTCAGAGATCTTCAGGTGGTCTGATGTATTTCCACGTTAAGGCTGGCCACTAGCTTGTCCGCCACACTGAGCGCTTATTCGAAAGTAATATTAAATCGTACACCTGTTTTAAATATTTTAAAATAATCTCAAGTACTTTGTAAGGTTTATAAGCGTGCACAATGTCGAAAACTATATAACTAATACAATCCTTCTTTTCAGGCTATGGAACGAACACGTTATCAGCGATGTCGAAATCGACACTGGACGCCCATTCACATCTTCGTCAGCCAGGTTAGTCCTTAAAATTATATTGAAAACCGTCAATCAACGACTTCTCAGAACAAAGGTAGTTCATTCAAACTGCATCAGGATGACAACCCGAAAAGCATTTCGCTTTCCATTCTCCACTATTACACTATTAGCTTTCTTACATCTTCTACACACTCAAACAACCCCTTCATCAACAGTCCAACGGGTGAAATTGGCCAAATACACTAGGTTATGATGAAAACTTAATAAATTTACTCTAAGACTAACTCTCAGGATCGGTTTTCACGCGACTTCTTTGATCTACATTTCAAACACGTAAGACTAATCAGTCGTTTTAGATTTCGGACTTTCCAGAAAAAGCTTTTGTATGATACTGGTTTTGAATATTTACGGGGTCCATCTGGGATTAAGCGGTAGCCTCTCTCTAAACCAGATGCTGGGACATATAGGTTATAAGTCTCATATGCCTGTAATTTCATGAATCACTCACTGGCTCTCCAGGACGGCCGCCGGAACACATTGTTTGGCGAGATGGGAATCTAACCATAAAACTGCGACACGGAAATCTTGGTCCACGCAATATAAATACAAATAAAAAAGACTTTATAAAAAGATGTGATTTTTTCGAACGTATAAAATTGCATTAATAGGAACAACAGGCGGTCTTATGCGCTTCTTATGCTTATGCTATCTTAGCGATGTCTTCCTTACAACCTTGGGATACAAAGAGTTTAATTCTACATATAGGCGGTGGTTTTTTGAGCTTAACTATTATAATTCATAATATTATATTACAATTCTTAAAGGTACACAAAACCAATATAGGTGTATCTATATGTAATTACATTAAAATACAGTCATATATATATATATATATATATATATATATATATACAAACTCAAAAAATTTGTTGGGGAATAGTTGGCGAAAAGTTTTTAGGAATGTTGATAACATTGGTGAGCACTTGCCAAGAAATATAATTCTACAGGTAACTCTAATTTTGAAGAATTTGAGTATGATATTATCTGACAGAGCATTCTAAAGGAGAATTTAGAATATTTAAATATTAAAACTTATTAATTGACCTTCATAAGAGCGTCGTAGACGCCTAAATTGAATAAATGATTATGAATTTTTTGAATTATGAGAAAGAATTGCTAAATTAAACAGTCGTGTGAGTTTAAGCCCAAATAGAATAAATGGTTATAGATTTTCATAATTTCATAACTCGTAACATAGGTTTATCAAACGACATCAGTATGTACAATAGAGTTTTCTTTTGCGGAGCATGAAACACGTTTGATAAACATGTCATAAAGTTAAGGGCAATCGTGAATAAGATCCTTTTTAGGGTTCCGTACTAGAAAATGGGACACTATTACCAAGCCTCCGCTGTCGGTCGGTCCATCCGTTCGTTCAATCTTTAAAAGGCTGTATCTTTGGAACGGTAACAGGTAGCCGGTTGAATATCTAATGTATACACATCACTACCACATCTCCCCCGCGCTTGGTAGGCGTCTTGGGGAACGTAGTAGAAGTTGTCAGTTCTTCAGCGGCTCCCCACTTCCTTATTTTACCATTAGTCGCCTCTTACGGCACCCATGGGAAGAAATGGGAGGTGACTTTCAAACCCGACACACATCTTTTATCTAACGTCTAACAACAGATAATAAAAACCGGTCAAGAATCTCGAACTGCAAGTATGTAAAAACTATCGAATTTTATTTTATGAATAAGTTTTATATTACATTCTATGTTCGCTCGGAACCCTTTGTGAGTGAGTTCAACCCGCACATGGCCGGTTATATTTTTTAACTGACCTGGTTTTGGTGCCGCCTATCTCATATCAAACCTACTTGAGATTGATACAAAGATCACACTTTAGTTGGTTTGATCGTGTAGTTCCCCGGTCGATGTCGGTCAGAATCACGATCATTTCAGCCCGTAATGAAAGGGGAGATCTTGAGAGCATTAGCGAAATTAACCCTCGCTTAGCCTCATACGTGACTCTTGTACCTAATGCGGTCTAATCGACCAACACTCGATGGTATCTCTACTTGATAAAACACTTCTAGGAACCATTGAAGGTTTACAAACTTTAGTTTATAGCCGAACATAGTAAAAGTCCCTACTATTATTATATTACTTTAATGAAGGAAATCGGGTTGAGGTAATTCGATGTAAATTATGAAATATGTTGGTGCAATCACAGAACAGTGCAGCTTTCGTGGAAAATTTTATCTGACCTCTTAAAGTGTTCACGAACGAGGTTTTCAATTCTATTGTATATTTTTTATCTGTCTTGCGCTAATTTATGAACTGATTTTGATGATTTTTTCTTTGTTGGATAGAGTATACTTCCGAATATAAATTTCATCAAAATCTTATAAGCAGTATACATGACTAAGAAAGTTGTGGAAGTCGTTCAAAACACGCCCTCACTGTGTGGGCAGTGTTTTGTATCAGCACTTTTCAACAATTTATTTAATACATACTTTTCGTGTTTTAGTATATGAAACCGGTTCCGTATTTTTTTTTTGCAAATTCTGCATGAAAGTGTCGTTTTGACAGCGCTAATTAGCAACCAAGCACCACTGTGATGGTGATATTGACCTCCATCCTCACTCATTAATTACACTTATATCTAACTGATAAACGCGAAATTCCTTTACTTCACACACCGTACCGTGCTAATTTAAAAAGTCTCACGTCTACGATTTCCCTAAGGTATTTCATCTCAGTATTAAAAATCGTTTCCGATATTTTAAATATATTGATTGACATAAATTGGCTTCTTGTTCCCATTAATGCTTTTGGTCCGTCTGACCTCAGCTCCTGACCTTTCCCCTGCAGACGCCAACGCCATGCGCCAGTGTCGCATGTCACACCGAGCTCGACACGCGCCTGACATGAGCGCAAACAAACCGAACAAATGTTTTCTTACGAAACAGAGACGCCATTTTTATAGAGCTTTTATTAAAATACTTACGAAGACTGCTCTTTGCACTTGTGCTGACGCGTATAAAATATTTTTAATGTAAGAGATGTTTGGCTTTACTCTGTTTCGGCCGTTGAATCCATGAATTATATCGGTAGTTACATAATATTGTATATGTATTTAAACATAACAAGTCAATAGGTCACAAAATTACAAATTTCACTAATTGTTATGTTAGCTCAGTCAGTCAGAGCATACCACGGTTAAATGGGTTGATGACGCGGGTTCGAATCCCGCACATGACCTTAATTATTCGTCTCGTAAATTTGTAATTTTGTAATGTAATCCGCAGAGCACGCGTTACTATAAATTTTTTTTTTTTTTTTAATTCCTAATATAAGCCAATCTTTGACAACAAGCTGACCTGATGATTGATACGAGATAATGTGATATGACACAGGCGTAACCAAGAATGCGGACTGGCTAGCTGCCGGAACACAACTTTAAGTACTTGGCGACAGATTTTCTATTTCAGGGTTGAGTTAATTTCCTACCACCATGCAAAGTGTCGATAATTTAAAAATGTCCGAAAGCCTCTGACGTAGCATAATCATCGTCATCCTAAGACAACATCTGGGACCGATAGCTTGATATGCCCTACAAAGCACAGAAGCGCTCCGTAGGAAATCCCACTACAAGATTGTGCATCCAAGCATATACTGAATGCACAACCATGCTTAACGTACTCATAGTTCTTTGTTTAAGAACGATTACTTAGACAAGCTCAGCTGCTATTACAGACAAGCAATCAAAACCAAACTCATCAGTTCCCTAACTACAACCAACTTACAAGAAAATAACGCAAGATAAAGTTATATCAGCAGTCTTGAGCATAAAACTAAAAAGTGTTTGCAGTAGTACAGAAATCTTCGCCCACCCCTTCGGAGATACACAGGTAATAGGTTTTTACAGTTTTCATTACAGGCGTTACGAGTGTCGATGTTTTATCTCGAGGGCTTGGATTCGAAACCAAGTTTCATAGTTTCCTAGTCATTTCTTACTTCTTTCACATTTCTTAGTCTTTCAGTAGCAATTGCCTGGTTGATGGCCACAGGCTCGCCAATAAAGCATATGATTTGTTGTTGTGGCGTACACGCAACATGGCTTTTAAACTTTTGCACTTCTGTCTACCCGTGAAGATTTCTATATAATTCATTACAAAGTAAAATGATTTTACTGTCGGAAGTAGCTTACCCATCATAGGTAATTTGAACTTATTAAATATGTTGCAATTTATCATATAGGTACAAATTTAAATCCTCTGTAATCCATTACTTAATCACAATTACAGCAGAGCAATTTACAATCATACTCTAGCTTTTTTTAAATTTCTAGTCTTCTCCATCCACTACCATTACAGACTTTAGAAATAAAAAAACAAAGCATAGAGAACAAACATTGGTTCTATCTAACGAAGTATAAAGACGCGTCACCTAAGGGTGGCCGAACACTGGCTGTTTGCTGGCCACGGTCAGTTACCCAGAGCACATAAAGCTTATTTGTGTCCACAGCCTTTTTAACCCGACATATTCGTTTCGCATCCCACGGTAGCGTGTCCATTGTGTTTTGATTTCAACGAAAATAAAATGTCTTCGTATTGATATTCCGGACTCAGGATCGTTAGTATGGAGCCCTGTGATGCTCCCAGTGAGCAGCAATATCCAACTTGCATGGAGTGGTCGCATGATGATTAACTGACTCCTTTCCTTGGGCACCGTTTAACGCCAACTAATAGTAGGATCTGGATGTGCTCGACCATTGTCCAGTACGGCAGAACGAAAGTTAGAGAATGACCAAAGTCGTAAACAAATTGCAGTGATGGCCGAGCGGTAATGGACTACTGTGTTGTCGGTCTATGGTTTGTTCTCCACCGGCTTGAGCTTCATCGCATATTGGAACGGTGTTTTGAAATGCTTGCCAGGCTAGCTACCACCCTCAAACAGAAAATCTGTCACCTAGCAATTAAACTTGTGACAAAATGCGTCTGTTACAGGCAGAGGTTAGTCCGCTCAACATCAGGCGGGTCTCGTGTTCGTTCCGTCACAATAAAATAAAAAAACAATTCTATAGTAATAGCTTTACAGGTGGTAAGTCTCTCTTGCTTCAGCAAGAATACGCCTTGGTGAGTACGACCGCAAAGATTTACTTAGACATTAAATAGATCTATTCTTGTGTTACGTACACAGAATAAAAATAACTAGAAGGTTCACTCCGCAAAGCCATTTCATTCTATAACTGTAGCTACGAAGCAGTAAAGTGCACTTCGGCTCGCAAAGCATGGCGTAACAAATTATTTATATTCACCTATAAGACGTCTCTTTTCCTATCGCGTAGCCATGCCGAGCTCTGATCTCTACTGACGCAGCACGCACCTACAATAATCCCTTCCGGACGGATACGCCGATGTACTGAGATAGTGGTCAAAGGCTAACCTATCAGGTATAAAAAAAAAAAAAAAAAAAAAAAAAAGCTTTGTGTAGGTACAAAGCTTTTTTTTTTTTTTTTTTTTTTTTATACCTGATAGGTTAGCCTTTGACCACTATCTCAGTACATCGGCGTATCCGTCCGGAAGGGATTGAACCAGGCGGAGTGAACCAGGCCTGTTTACGTAAATACTTGAAGCGCTCGTAGCGAAGTTTGCTTAGCCGTTCTGAACCGATCAGCAAAGTTAAGCAACGTAACCAAGGTCATGACTTGGATGGGTGACCGCTGGTAACATTACTACTGAGCGCTTCCGTGCTTCGGAGGGCGCGTTAAGCCGTCGGTCCCGGTTGTTGTCTTTGGATGGCAGCCGTTACAGCATGGTGGTAGGGCAATTTGCGAATGCCCGCCTGGCTAGCTACCACCCTTAAGTAGAAAATATGTCGCCAAGCACCTAACGGTGTGTTCCGGCAGCTGTCCTTGAGGGCCAGTAATTCTAGGTTAGCCTGAACAACATCTTCGACCACATCATCACTTACCATCAGGTGAGATAGTGGTCAAAGGCTAAGCTATCAAACATAAAAAAAAATACAATAATACATTGTAAATATTCTACCTATAAAGGGCAATTCTATGGTAGGGTATACTATGTATGCTCTTCGACGCAAACTATAGAAACCACCGCCGTGAGAATATGTAAGAGAAATTATTCTAGAACAGATCATCGTATTTGGTGAGATTGTGACAAGGCCAGCGTACCAAATGCTATTAAAAATAAATTATATTAAGTGTAAAAATAATGTTTTGAACGAAAAAGAAACAAATCTTTATAAATCTCACCTCAAGACTTTACTTTTACAATTATTTTCCAATTCATATTCAAGTTGAAAGTGTTGCATGCTTCGAGGCCATACTGAAATACAGCACAACTGAGCCGGGCTCATAAATTTGCCGCTGTTTTTGGACCTTGTCGCTACAAGTATTCAGACATTGCCCTTACTTCACTAAGAAAGGCTACTTTGCGTATTATTGTAAGGTTCTATAGTGGGTTAACGATAGAAATATTCAAGGCGTTGTACAAAGGCGCCTTACTTACGTTTATTACAAGAAATGTTATGTCGCCGTCGCGTGAGGCACACATTCAGTGTTGTCATACAAGGTTTTGTATTAAATTGATTTATAAATATGTGGATAAACAAATAATAATGCCTTCTTGAAATACTTTTACTCGGGAAAACTTCTACATGAACCTGCGGTATGTGCTTCCTGTTTGAGGGGGAAGGAATCTTGCATATATTTGATATATAAAATTTGTTTAAGTTTAGTACCATAGTAAAACCAGACAAGTAGGTTGACTTCATAGAGCTAACCAAACTAGACTAGTACGTGTGCGGTCACTATAGAAAATATCTAGCGTTTCTAGAGTGCATTGATTTATATCAAGATAATATAATTGTTAACAATCATAAAAATTGCCTCTGTGGGTAGCTACGTTTTTATTTGCTATACCGTGTTTATACATATGACAGACAGGTACCTATAAAACTTAGAGATAATGTTCAAGCCAGCGGCGCGTGTTCAGAATAGAGTATGCATTTAAATGACCTACGGCCCTGCAGGCACACTACTATTCTGATGGTACTGTCATAAAATGAAACGCATTTTTTTAAATAATTATTACGTCTTTTGTGTCATACTCGTATTGTACTGACCTGACACTCATTGAGTGGGATATGGGGGGAAAATGACGGCAGGAAAAAACAAAAGCAGTTTATTTTTCTGAGGAAATTTTAAATGTAACCCAAATTGTCAACTTCGAAGTTAGAAGGAGGGATAAATAACGAACTGCAAAGTCCATAAATAACTTTTCCCGTGTGGAAACTGTTAACAGAGAAGAAATATTTGGCAGTTGAATTGCACACGTTTGTTTTTCGACAACGTGATTTTCCGTTAAGGATGTTGTTATATTAAACGTGTACGCCACAACAACATGTCATAATATTTTTTTTGCTCTTCGAGCTTACTTCGTACAAGTGTAAAAAAATAATCTGATATGAGGACAAACACATTGTTTTGTGTTATAAAAATATTAAATAAAATACTGCGCAGCATAACACTATACTCATCCTTGTGAGTATGAGTATGCTATTTAATAGTACCATATAGTGAATCAACTCGGCCGGTTGGCAGAGCAACTCAGCAGTGCAGGGGAGGAAAGCAGAGTTCCGCTTCTAACTGCGACGTCTGCGGCGAACCGCCGCGCCACGGTAATGTTATCTATAAACATTACCGAGGCCGCGCCGCGCCGCGCCGCGCTCAGGTTTGGCTCACTCGGCTTGTATGGCCGATGGCGCACGTGTGTCAGGTCAGCTTGATATCAACGTGCTGCACCACCACCGCCATATATCGCAAAAATCACGCGCCCTACGAGAGCGGCGCGCGGCAATAAGTGTGCCACGTGATTATTGCATGAGGACAATGTCTGTGATAAATTGTGCAACAACCTCATAATCATCATAAAATTATCTATCCTAATTTTAGTGTATTGCAACTGATTACAGAGACTGAGTAGGTTACAAAACATCTAAAGCTTATTTCTTTGGTACCACAAATCACTGAAACTAATAAACCTATCAATGCAATCGCACCGGTATGCATTCAATAACATTGTCTTTTATGAATTATTCCACATATCATATCATTCAATATATTATATCAGAACAGTTAATATTTTTCAGTGCCAACCCTCGCTTGCATACTTTTAGGCGCCTGTTCACTTTATGGACTGCGACAAAGAAGTTGACTCACTTTATTTTTTACACTGCGCTATTAGAAATATTAGAATTATCACACCTGATTTATGTCCCGGCTGTTGTCATATTCTGTGGTAGTACTGACTATGGCAATAGGTATTATATTTGGTAATAGCTTTATATGTTTATGATTGGTATTTTTTTTTTACCTACTGAGAATCTGTATAATATTTGGTAGTAGATTTACATAGGATCGGTGAACTTAGAAGGGCATAGATACGGTCTTCCATACTTCTCACCGTTACATATCCTCCTATTGAATAAGACCTATGCGACGGATTAACATGCCCTCCAAAGCACGGTACTCCTCAATAGTAAATATTACGTCGGTCACCCATCTTAATAATGACCGCAGTGAATACGAACTGCTTAACATAGCTGATAAGTTCAAAAGACTGGGGAAACTATAACGAGCTCTTCTATGCGTCTAACCACCTATAACTTCAACGTGAGTAGTGAAATACCTCTTAAATGGCACATTATTTCGTTAAGTCAAGGTGATTTACGGAAATACCGCTTATATGGCATATTATTTTCGGAAGTCAAGGTGACTTACGGAAATAATATAATAAAAATGCCTCAGATGAAGTCTGAAGATGGCAGCCGATTAGTAGTGCTCCAGGCTAATTCTCTGAATAAAATCAAATAACGCATCTACAAAGTCTAAACCAATCTTACCAATACCAAATCTTCTATGATGAGAATACCTCTGCGCTGCAAAGCCATTACAAAGTCGGGGTCCCTTCCCTTAACAGATAGATCTTCCGAAACAATTACCGACCAATAATCATACGTCTTAACAAATAGGAACGTCAAAATATATCTGCGGGGAGCAGTTTATTGAATCCCAGGTTAGGGGCCGATTGCAATCAAACTGCTAATGTTGTGGGGGCTTACGAGTTCACTATTGGAACGGCTATTTGATTGGATACATATTTTCTGTATTTTTTTTTTCTATAGAATTCTACACGGATCACCGCTGTATCGGCATTGCAGCTAGCGAGCAGTTGAAGAGTCGTGAGAAATAATAAGGCAACAGGCAATAGGAAATTAGTACGGTACCTATCTAATTGCCAAATTTCAGCTATAGGTCAAGTAGTTTTCATTTATCCTATTTCTGTTCCTTAAGACTCTGTGTAGACGTACGCGGTTAACCGCGCTCTAACCGCGTACGTCTGAACAGAGCCTAATTCGTCCCTTTCGTCAAAGGCCCTATCATGTTATTGCTTTTATTTAGTTACTTTTTTATTATGACATTTACTACATACAAGACCGTAGTAACCTAGGTAGTAGGTACCTACTTGTCCAATTTTAATGGCTCCGGAGAATAACACCAGATTTGCTAAACACCAAACTAGCAAAATACCGAACGAGCATACCACTATATTCAATAAATACTAGAAGTACATTTATGTAATATATTATTCATCCTTTGTTTTGATAATCTGGTGTTTTGGGAATGTTGCATTAAGCTTCGGATTTTCCGGATCAACTATTCCAGTTTATTTTACTTATAAGGACAGAGGCTCAAATGTAAATCTACATGTACCTATTAGTGCTTTTTATCCCCCGAATAAATTTGTATTCGTAGATTTATCCAAAAAATCCAAGGTACAGTAGAATGCTCAAGTTAACCGAGGCCCACACATCGTCGCCGAGGGATAATCGCTGGGTTTTTAGTGGGTATACCGGGCAATTATTATAATAATAATGTTTATTATGAAATAACTTAAGCTATGAACTTACACATAAAATATTAAATCAGAATATAGTATGTATCGTTATTATACGAAAAATGTAAGTCTATTCATGATCACTGAGTCTCACACTAGGGTGAGCTGTGTCGTGAGATTCAGTCCCTTCCTTTTTGGAATTACTCTATCAAAGTTAATAATATAAATGAAAAAGTAACTAAATAATAATGAAAGAAGTATGTTTACATTACAAAGGCACAACTACTTATTAATAAAATAATAGACAACGATAAATAATACAGAAAACAGAAATATCTCAGGTGGTGTATTGTGTAAATAGATATTTATTATATATATTGTGTGTGTAGATACGTGTGAGTTAAATAAGTATGTGCTACTTATAAATTATTAAAGTAGGCATAGTTCGGTTAGTTAAATAATGTAGAAATTAGTTTTTCTTTTTAATGATTAAGAGCTACTTTAGACTTTAAGGAATTGGTAAATATAAGCTACAAGACTGTCAGTTCTGAATGTGGTAAATTATAGAAATAGAAAAAAATTATAATAATAGGGGCCTGGTGTTAGACAGGCTTGCCAGAAGCGCGGAGCGCGACGACTGGTTTAGGAGCAGGCCCCTTATTGTCATACATACATTGTTAGCAGATTTTCGGTATTCTCGTAATTCAGGGTACTAAGCCAGGAAATTATCTTTTTTTTGCACACAAAACGTGTCACATGTAAAATTTTTAAGGTTTTGTCCAAGTGCTGGTACAATCTTGGTCCTTTTGACGAGAATGCTCGCTTGCCAACTAACGTATTATTTAAGGGATTTTCCCAGGTGTTGTACCGAGAGGTTCGTTTGGATCTAATGACAGTGTCAAGGGATGTCTTATGAAAGCGCAGAGCAGCTGCTAGAACATATAATTGTCTAACTCTAAGATATTTGGTTTCATCGTATAACAAGTCAGTAGAATACCTAAATGGCTTTTTGTAGGCTACCTTAAGAATAGCTCTTTGGGCTCTTTCTATTTTGAGAAATTGCGTTTTAGTGGCTGCACCCCAGCAAACGATACAGTAACTAAGAATGGATTGACACAACGCTAGATAAACTATTCTGATTGTATTTGGGTCGGCTACTGAACTCAACCTTCTAAATATGTGTATCATTTTTCTAAGACGACCACACTGGGTGTTAATTTGATATTCCCACGATAGTCGATGATCAATGATGACACCCAGGTACTTAATTTTGTCGACTTGCTCTAATTTAGGGCAGGAACAGGTTAGATTTGAGAGTGAATCGCATGAGTGAAGTTTTAAATTCATGGTTCTTGGAGGTTGACTACGTTCTGAAATACGAAATGCCAAGTATTTTGTCTTGGTCACATTTATGGTAAGAAGGTTATTATCTAACCAGGTCATAACTTTAGCAAGTCCCATATTAGCTACATCAATTACCTCTTGCCAGCTTCTGCCGTGAAAAATTACAGCTGTATCATCAGCAAAAGTATAAATATCAGCTTGATTAATACGAAGCTGGCAGAGGTCATTAATGTACAATAAGAACAGAGTCGGACCGAGCACACTTCCCTGTGGAATGCCATAAGAGACAGTTTCAAAGTCACTGTACTGTTCCGAGATACGTACTCTTTGCCTTCTGTCACTTAAGTATGACTGGAACCACTTCAGGGAAGCTCCTCGTATTCCAAGAAGCTCAAGCTTTCGTAATAGAATAGGCCAAGACACTGTGTCAAATGCCTTGGCCAAATCTAAAAATACTCCTATAGTTTTTTCACTAGAATCAAGTTTGCAGGACACTTTGTCAACCAGAGCAACAACAGCATCTTCAGTCGACTTGTGTGATCGGAATCCAAACTGGTTAGGTGACAAAATGTTATACGTTGTAAGGAAACTTAGAAGGCGTTTGTTTCTCGTATTTTGGATAAAGAGGGTAGGAGTGAGATGGGTCTGTAATTTGATACTGTTAAGGTGTCACCAGATTTGAACACAGGGATGACATCAGCATTTTTTAGGCATCTTGGCACTTCCCCGGAATGCATACTCAGATTGCAGATGTGAGCTATAAGAGGCGATAAAATATGACTGGCGCGCGCGCTTTTAATTGTTGCTCAGTTGTTTTTATTCTTTCAAGAATTTTTCCAGACAGGTCAGAACCAGTTGTAGAGAAGAATAAATTTACATAATTGAGAGAGTCGGTTATGCTAGGTCTAACTTTAAGTAGCGCATTGGAATCACAGTTTTTAGTCTTGATATTACAAATATTCTTAACAGAATGCCATAGCTTTTTGCTGTTGTCCTTATTAGACGCAATGAGGTCAGAATCATGTTTATTTTTTGTAGTTTGGAGCAACAGATGACATTGATTGCGATATTTTTTATATTTTTCTTTTAGTGCCTGGTTGTTAGGAGATTTTCTGGTATCTGAGTGCAAAGAATCACGACGTCGTATGTAGTTCACTAGGCTTTTTGTCATCCAACGCTTAGTAACGACTTCGGAACTACGTAGCTTGTTTCGGCCAGTGCTGTTGTTGACTGCTGTCTTTATATTCTCAATCAAAAGTTGTGTGGCATCATTGACGTCTTTTATTTCGAAAAAGTTATCCCAAGTCATTATGTTAAGTTGTGCAACAACTTCATCAAAGTTAGTTTTTGTAATAAATTTAGACTTTGTAGTCACTTTAGCTATAGAGTGATCAATTCCAGTTAACACAGTGTCATGGTCAGTTATGTCTGAATTACAGACAACTACGCGGCTAGCCTTTTTTGATTTGATTAGACAGTGATCCAGACAATTATGGCCCCGAGTTGGCAATACATGACCAGGAATAAATCCATGGTAAGCCGTGAGCTCCAGATATTCAGTTGCCTTCCGATCAACAGTGGTTGGCTTTATGTCAATGTTTATATCCCCCGTAATTAAGCAGGAGTCAGTAGTTATGCTTCCACCATAACTTCTAAACGGCATAACCGATTTAAATGTATGAGGTATCTTTAGTTATATTCGTCTTGATAGCGGAAACGACATAAGGTACGTAAATAAATAAAACAAACTGGTGGGTTAAGTTAAAAAAGAAATTCTTATGTCAACGAGCTAATTATCAAAATGAAGGGCTTTAAAAAATGACTTTATAAATGTATATAACTTGCAATATGAATCTGAAAGTTCTATACGAGCAATATTTATAAATCTATTTCACCAAAAAATACAGAAAACGCCTATTTATAAAGAAGTTTTGAAGCAATCATCAAAAACAACAAATGTTTATCCCTTACACCATTTTTTTATAAGAAAACATTACATTTATATTTAAGGAAGCAAACCTAAAATATTAATGTTTCTCTAAATACATATTAAAAAATACCTATTTATAAATTAATAGGTATTTATAAATAGGTATTATTCGTTATTATTAAATATGGATAGTGAAAAGTAAAGTCTGCATCTATTTTTCATTTATTATTTTATAAGCTGTTCCAATCAGGAACCCCGAAAGGCTAGGCCCGTCTTGTACTTACTGTATCAGCCGGATCATTTACTGCTGAACACAGCCTCCCCTATCAAGGGGGTATTTGCGATAATCCCCACGCTTGGCAGGCTTCTTGGGGATCGCAGTGTAAGATGGAAGTTCTAGAAGGCGGTGCTGCCCTCCTTCTAGTATTTTTCCCTTAGTTGCTTCTTACGACACTCGCAGGAAGATATGGAGAGGTGCAAATCTAACCCTGCACCCCACGGTGGCCTCGCACTTGGCAAGTTTATTTTCTGTTTATGTTAATAAAGTTTGTTAGGCAATCCATGATAATCATAACACACATCCCACCCTTCATATTTTGGAGTGTAGACAGCTACTACTGCCACTACACCAAAAACCGAATCAAACTTAACCAAATTTATATTTTATTGTTTTGCTGTATGTACCATTACGGCATACACTAAGACTTAGGGCCTGTTTCAGAATGTTCGAGTAAGTTCCGGTTTTACTATCCAGAACATATATTTACTAAACAAAACACTATCTTTGCGTTTCACAATCATCGATTTAGCCTATCCATCGGTTAAAGCTTGAAACGCGCTGTATGTTAACCGTCATTTTTATCATTCAGTTATTTTATGTGTTCCATAGCAACCCGAAACTTTATTAGGACATTCTGAAACGGGCCCTTAGTCTACGAACGAGGTCTACCCGTACAAATGCACATCAATAATTTACTGTCAAGGTCGTTTGTGAATGAATAGGTATAGTTTGACCGATACCGCTTTACCGCGCCTTAGGTATGCGCGCGGCGAGACGGGGGAGCATCGGCTGTTGCACTCTGTCAGCCCGCCGCGCCGTCAACGCTCATGGAATGATGTTTAGACTTATGATTAACAGCGTAGTCTGGTATTGGGTTTTTAGTCTACAACAAAAAAATAACATGTATCTACTCGTAATTGACATCAACTATTTAGGTATTGGGTTACAACCGAAAGAAATACTCGTAACTTTAATGGTTTTTTTTATCTTTGGTGACGGAACAAGCTCGAGGCCCACTTGATGTTAAACGGGCTAACATTTGCCTATAATAGATGCATTTCGCCACAAGTCACGAATTGCACTGCGCCCGTCAACTTGAGACATAGTTGTTTAGTCTCAAATGCCTGTAATTTCACTGGTTCTCAAGGACTGCTGCCGGAACACACTATTAGGTGCTTGGCGACAGGTTTCCTACTTGAGCGTTGTCGCTAGCCAGGCGGGCATTTCCAAAGTGCCCTTCCATCATGCGGTAAAGCCCAAGCCCGCGGCGGAATTCGAACTATGAACCTGCAGCGCGGCAGTCAATACCCAATGCCGCTAAGCCATCACAGCTTCTAAATAATGTTTATATTAAACCTTAATTAATCACAATTACCTATTCTTTTTTTGTTAATAGCATAATGATTTTATCAATTAATTTCGTGCTCGTTTAATCTCAATATATTCATTATAGGTAGCAATTTTTTATTGCGTGATCTTCCAGCGGCTTTGTTACCCGTCAATAGTGTGACCACACCCTAACTACCAGCGAGGGTTGCGAGTAATGCACGGAGATCGATTAATTATACCTTTATTATTATTTTATGGACTTACTCCTGTCTTTATTGTTGTTACGTTGCTACGTGATTTCTTTTATTAATAGAATGAGTGGCAAACTCAATGCAGTTGTAACCTTTTTAAGGCGACGAAATATGTAGTAGAATTAAAATTTTTTTTCTCTGTAATCTTTGACGAAATGTCTTTGAAAAATATTTATGTTTGTCTGCAACGTACAACTTATATTCTCTTATTTTCAAAATCTTGATTTATAACGGTTTTTTAACGTCGGGACCCTTTTTCAGTGTTTGAATGGACTGCACTACCAAATACGGTGAGGGTTGGAGCCCCCAGAAAGAACATGTGATCCCTCACATGCTCTTTCTTCAACAACAACATATTGAAGTTGGTGTAGAAAGCTCTAGAAAGTCAAACTGAAAATCTGTCGCCAAGCATGTAACATTGTGTTCCAGCAGCAGTTCTTGAGAGCCAGTAAAATTACAGGCACATGAGACTCAACAACGGGAGATCTCAGGGTGGCGGGCGTAGACCAATTCGTCACTTGTGGCGTAATCTGTTAGAGTTGATCTGGCAGAGGTTATTACGCTTAAAATCAGGTGGGAATCGAGCTTGTTCCGTCACAATCAAATAAAAAAAAGTCGCGAAGCTACTATCAAACTCGCATTACCGTCATAAAAATGTTCCTAATCGATACCAACCGTCAGCGTGTCTGTACCAGTGTCATAATTGGAATACAAATTTGCTCTTTGCCGGCGGCCGCCGCACGTAGCGTAGGGCAGTGATTTGGTCCTTTGTGCCTCACACATTAACTCGTTCAAGCCTCCGGCTATACCCCACACTTACACTACATACACAAAACTAAACCTTAATCCTATACATACTAGACGCACTATTCATCGACACTATTCCCCACAAGCAATTTTAGATTCTCACCTAAAGCTGTAAGAACCAAATCGCAGCTGCTGGTAGACGGAACACTCCATGAGATCGTTAGGCGATATTGTACTCTATTGTAGACGAATAGGGTGTAGTTCTAATGTTTTGTGTATTCATCGACAAAAGATTAATGCTGGTAATGGTTCGTAATTACAGTAGAAAAGGCTAACATCGTAAGGTTCATTTGGCGGGCACCAATCAGTGGTAGTACGGAGGGTTCTGGAAGGAGAATTAGGCGTTTTGTGATTCCTTAGAACCAAACAGCTTGAGGACTCTCAGCCACTACTTATTGTAGCATCCGTATTGAAACTTCCACTGAAATTAAATGATATAAATACAAAGTGTTGAAGTCATTATTCTTTATTAGTCCTTTATTGTTGAGTGGAGTTTTTTTAAATCTAAGGTGCGTTACTATAAGGTACTCAATTAAACAATGGTTAAAGGTTTTTAGGCGAATAAGAATTAAGAAAATAATATGTTTTCGTCAGCTACATCCGGGACCAATGTACTTAAATCCGGTATATTACTTTGCTCTATGACTTAAATACATCAATGAGAGATGTGAGAGACGTGGAGTGCTATTTGAGGCAGCTTTAATTCGATTGTAATCCTGCACGAAAAATAGTAAGTACTTAGGATTCCGGCGAACCACAAGTGTTTGTTCCTGGCTGACTCCTGATTTCTGGCTGGAAGGGATATTATTCAAGCACTATGAAACCCAAATTTGAAAGAGAGATGAATCCCAAAATTTAATTGATTTTATTGTTTTACACATAAAGGTATGTTAGTCTGTACGGTGTATATATTTACGGGTTAGTGTACATTCATCTAACCTGAAATAAATATCAATTATTATAATTACGTATTATACGTCATATAAATAAGTGAAAATGATAGGTTTATAAAATGTACTTGTATGTCTTTTAGGTATGATCAGTTATCTTTGAAGTATTCCAATTTAAACGCCTATTATGTAAACTTTCCAGAATACATATGAGCTGAGCAGAGAATCTCATGTATCCCATTCTAAGAAACGATGAATTATTGGATAACTGCACGATATGGTATAATATCTTTATTCCATTAGGAACATCCATGATTGTGGATGTTCCTAATGGAATAATAAGCTCCTGGTGATGTTCTCGCCGTATTCTTTTTTGTACTATTAAGTGAAAAGTTATTCATGACACCAGGTTGATGATAGCTAGCATGCCTGTCCATGACAGTTTCAGTGTCACCGTCCTCATTGTTGCTTGAGGCTGCACTGCGCTCACTGCGGTAGTTCTTATGTCCCATTTGTCCAGTAATTTCACTAGCTAGACTCTGCTACCCACTAAAATGGACTAAAGAGATCTGCCCCCTGGTAAAAGTGCATAACTCAAATATTTGCAAAAGCATAAAGTGTCCAAAGCAATTTCAGCTCAAGATATATTTCGTAATATCTGGAATATTTGTTAAGTTTCGGTGACCCGAGTACCCCCGGGCCAGACTCCAGGCCCCTAAGCCAAGACCCCTGTTTGCCAGCCGGCGTCGACGGGCCATCGCCTCTACGATACTGTCGGTCAACAAAACATGCCGAACGCAAACATAACGTCTTTGAAATTTATTGACAGGGGACGCGGAAGGCAAAGGTCGATTCGGTAGCTTTGATTTCATTTATCAATACTGGCTTAGGAGACAGCTTAGCTTTGCCAACTACCAGCTTACAAAAAAGTAGTTTGATCTTTACCGCGATACCTATAGGATCAGAAGAACGTAAGTAAACAATATACAAATTTAGAGAAATTCGAAAACGTAAAAAATTACGTTGAAGTAGTTCGTTGAGTGTAAAGTATCAAAAGAATAAAACTTGAAAGGAATACAAATGTGATAGTAAAATAACATACCGACAAAAAATTTAAAGAAAATGTAAAGATTTCAAGAAATAATTAAAGGTTCATTCCACTGATCTAAAATTTTTATTTAAATCGATGAGAATAACTCCCTAAAATTGGTGTAGATGCTAAAACCATATGTAAGAAAAATAAAAATAACTCTTTATTTTGGTATCGGGAGGAAATCTTACTAAAAACCTGGGTGCTATGGGGAGCAGTCCGGGTTATATGGGCACTCACTAAAATCCCCTCGGTGGCCTTCCTCTGTGCAGGCCCTTGGGATTTTCTGAAGAACGCAATGGAACCATCCTGCCACATTAGCCATAGGCTCAAAGAATTTTAATTTTTGGCAAATTTTTTGAATTTTTTAAATGGCATTGCAACAATTGCATCACTTGCCACACAGTAACGGTCTTCCTCAACCTCATATGTACATTTCTAATCAACTCTATTAGTCGGCTCTTACGACAGGCATGGGTGACTGAAGCCGTATTCTTTGTAACCTGGGCCTACAGAGTTGACATGCTAGGGTGTTGATAACCACCGGCCGGCATCACCTTCGCTTAGTGGGATCCGTTCCTTCACGGTGTCGCTCTGCGGTATCCTCCTGTTCCATGTTAGTGTCACAAAATTTGAAAATACCTTTCAGTTTGTTTTGTTAATCATCATTGCCGTAACCAAGCTTGGCAGTATGAGGTCTTGTCTTCTTACGGAGACCAGTGACCGCCGTTCTTATTTCCACAATACGATCTTTGAGCTTGTTATTTGCGATGTCCTTATACTTCGTTTCATTGTTTTTAGTCAAAGTTATTACTTATCGGACTAAAAAGTCACCCAATAGTAACAACAAATGCAAATATAATTCTGCGTTTCTAACACGACACACACGCATAATCAACAAAATCAATAAATGTAAACCCCTAAAGACCATATTTTTACTCTATCAAAACAAAACCTTGTGTGTATTCAGCTAATTGATACTACGAACCCAAAGGAACATCAGGAAATTGGAAAATCAAGAGAACTGATGCAAAATGAAAGGAGGAAATCGACGACTGTGAAACCTTATTTCCAGTGATTAGTACGAGCATAAGCTCAAACTGCAATGTGATTGCTTTCTGCTCGAGACGGCAATCATAACAACATATGCATGCACGATATTAATGACTGCTCTTCCTTTAGCAAGCTTTCAATATCCAATCAGTTCGTCGATCGTTCATATGCAAACAATCGTTAAACTCTATCTATTTTGATCCAATTATACGGAGTTCGATTCAATTATAAGGAGTTCGATCCAACTATTAGGAGTTCCATCCAATTAAAAGGAGGATATGGAACAGTTTTGGTTATTAATCGAAATGTTTTGGTTGAATTATAGATGGTTACGACTGTTTTACGTTGTGTTCTACCAAGGTGAGGCAGAAATGGTCATATTGAAATAAAAATCGGCGAAGTGCGAGTTGAACGTCGATGCTGATTTTTCTGTACCAACACAAAATGTAACATAAAACGTATTTTTTTTTCATACAATTCGAGATTCTTACCGGGAGTCCAACCCTCACTAAGTCGGTTTTTATTATTTGTTGTGTATGTACAGGCTTATTGATAATGCTTCTGCTAGTCCTAACAAACATTTTTGAGATATTTTTTTTAGTTTAGAAAACATTTTTTTAATGATTTTTTTTTAACTATGTTTATGTGTTTTTGACGAAATAAGCACGAGGACTACCTGATGTTAAAAGTCTATTGTGCCTGTAATGTATTATTTCATATTTTGTATGTCTTATGCACTTCGACAAACTTTTCGAAATCACGTTCGTTTTTAAGCATAACGTGATAAGAGACACTGCGTTTTAATTACCTACACACCGAGCGAACGAGTCGTAATATCCGACGGATAAAGATGCATTTTCAAAGAGATAGTCACGACATGACGTCTATTTCAATATTATTTTTTTATTTCTTTAACCCACCCTGAGCTGAAAGTAAGAGATACTGAAGAATGACAATCGGATCTGTTCAAAGGAATGCTCTAAGTTAACCTGTTGAATTGGTAAAGGCCCAATATACTACATGGTTTTGAGCTTCTGGTTGAAATGGATAATATGTGCAAGTTCCGCCGATGATTTTAAAATTAGATAAATTAAAAAAGTGCGCTTGCTTTTTCAAAGTTTTCGTAAGTTTTTGTTTGACTATGGACTACTGTTACTACTCTTGAAAACATGATGAGCTTCCGGTCCTGAAATGTCACTTTCAACAAAATATGAGTGATTTGAACAGTGATTTAACCTCTTAAATTTTAAAGTTCGTAAAGCGACGAACGCAGACAGGTAATTACTTACAAATATGCCTGTACCGGAACGAAATGAAAATCGCAAAAATTTAACCAAAATTTATCAGAAATATTTATCGGTTCCCTTTTGGCAATTACTGGAATCATACGACTCGAATCAAATCAACCGTCAGAATACAAAAACAATCAGCGGTAACTTTAGACAGGGCCGTACGCAGGTAGGAGCAAAACTTTCGTTTAATTTTAACTGTATAGCATGTTTCTTTAGACTAATGTTCATATAAATAACAAGGACCGGTTTGCATACGAGTATCGTATAAGTCTATAAATTAAACGAATAAATCACTGAATTTAGATACATTTTCAATAGCTTGCCATTCTGCAAAGTTATCTTTATATATCTTGCTTTGTGTTTTATAATATCATTCATACTTAAATATCATTTAGTAATTTGTATCAAATCTTACTTTTTACCCACAACAATTCTAAAAAAATAGATATGAATTAATTGATTCTGTCGGTAGGGGCCAGAGTAATATTAAGATCCGAAACGTCGTTATTTTGATTTTAGAGCGAGACGGAAGATTCTCAGTAAGACTCTTGAGTACAGCAAGCAATTTAGTATACGCCATTCGAGAAACAAAATACGGTTGTCCCAAATGGCACTTTTCATCACTATACTTATAAGTAACGTATTTAAAACTCGTATGTATGGACAATATGACAAATCAATAATTATTTTAGTCATTTAAATATTGTACCTAAGTAACCTAATCTATCAGAAGCTCAAACGTGGACCAATCAGAGGATAGAAGATCAGACACCCATAGGAACAAAATTTTAATTTGGATTTGCGTTGTCGACTGACACTTACATACGTATTATTTTCATTAAGTACTACCTCTCAATAAATTAATAAAAATGTATCCTTGCACATTCGTGATATAAGGAACTAAATGTTCTGGTACTGAGGTCAAGATGTCAAAACCTTAAAATACAAAATATTTTTTGCCCTTTTCCTGTGACAAGCGATGATTGGTACTTTTACTCAATATTGTAGCTTAAATGCATTACTAGATATACCTATCTATGAAGCAATAAAGGCCGAATGATGCCACAGGGCCATGGTTCGTTCCCCACTGCCGGCTGAAGCTTCATCGCATGGTGGAAGGAAATTCTACTGATGAAATCGGTCGCTAAGCATCTAACAGTGTGTTCCAGCAGCAGTCCTTGAGAACCAGTAAAATTACAGGCACATGATTCTTCACAACTGTATGTCTCAGTATGACAGTCTGTCTCAGTCCGCTTAAGATCAGGTAGGCCTCTTGATTTTTGCGCCACAATCCCATAAACAATAATTTGTTCATCCCCTCTCTTATTTTATAATATTAATATTTTCTCATGACACTGGAAGCCTACAACCGCCCCTGTGGTTTGTCCCACTCACCCAGCAGCTATGATGGGCCGACCGTCCCACCAATTTCTCTTCAAATCGAAATCGTAATCACTTTCGCCAATTCTATTTTACTGTTCACGGGGCGTAATTTAATTCTGAACCCCACAGGTGACTGCTGTGTTGAATCAACAGTCAGAAAACAGAGGTTAAATTCATTTTAGTTATAACAAGATACCTCTACGGCAGAATTGAGACACAGTTTGTGGGTCAAAATACTTAGCTTCAATGTCACCTTTTACTTATAATGAAATGCATATATGACTACTACTATATCAATGCCTATATACGTACACCTATGCGTATACGATGTACCTAAGTATGCCTACATGTAATGTGAGGACGTTTTGGACCTCACTAGCTTCCTCCTTTTTTTTATGCCTGATAGGTTAGCCTTTGACCACTATCTCTATCCTTTGACTAGAAAAGCTGTTAAAACCGGATGGTACGTCGGCTGCCGCTGAAAGCCAGTTAGTTCCCTTTCAAAGCTTAGAATGCTTCTAAATACCTAGACACGAGGATGCCTGTCTAAAGTAATGGTATGCGTCTATGTCAAGAAGCCGACTCGTTTGTTAAGTACCACGGCATATCCATGTATTCTGCACCAAAGTATATACATACTTACCTACTTTGTTTTCTATATTCTTCGTGATTGAGACTTTATTATAAATAAGATATTCAAGATGATAATTCCTGCATAGTGTTTTGTAGACTATTTTATTGAAAGGTAACAATAATTCCCTATTACGGTAAAAAAATAAATGTCGTGAGGAGAGCCGCGTAGACTGTCCATACTTACAAATCTCTTGTAAGAGAAAAACAATTCCATAATATATAAATAGAAACTCATGCTCTGCGGATTACATGCACATGACTATAATTTTTCTTCTCGTAAATTTGTAATTAACAAATTTATCGAAAAGTAGTGCATTTTATTGGGGGCCTATACAAAACATTGACAATGGACGGGTAATAAGTTTAACTAATATTCATGATAGCACTGTTGGAACGATAGCTTTATCAAAATCTTTGGCTCAGTGCGTACGACGTGATTACTCTGACATGTGGTTGGACGGCAATATCGATAACGCGGAGATGTTCGATGATAGGTATATCGTGTGGCTGCGAGTTAGGGATTATTAACTTGCCCAGGGAACTAAAGGGGTGGCGTGGTTACAGCTATTCAGTCAGGATATTGCCTTCACGATACAGCCCCTGTTCCAGTCTACATGAGAAGATATACATATGTGTCACTATTAAACAATGTGCGCAAGTTCACCTGTGTGCTGTTTATTTATGTAAACAGGAGCTTCGTTTACAGAAAGACCTAAAATAAAAATGTGATTTTGCTTTGTCTAGAATATACCCTTTAAGTCATCACTGATAATAGCGCAGTTTGTTGGTCTGCGTTTTTGAAGCCACTGACTCTCTTCAAGTATAAATTTAATAAACTTAAAGTTATTTAATTATGACACAAGCTCTCAAAGGTAACAAAAAAAATTCAAGTTTCTGGATATTTACCGTACTAGCCGGATTGTCTACTGCTGAACAGAGCCTAGAAACATTTGAGTTATGACTCATTGTAATGTTAGATCAATTGGATTAGATTATACCCCGGCTAAAGGGGATCCACTCGTAAATTTGTAATGTAATCCGCAAAACATGCGTTATTGTAAACGTAAAAATATTAAAAATCGAGAAAGAAGAAGTCCGTATCTTCCACTAACACGCCTGTTTTTCGCCCAAACAATAATCCGAAGCGTGAAGTCATTTATTCTGCAGAGCGTAACATCATCAAGCAATGAACCAGAAAGGAGAAACAATATCCTTGTATTGTTTTACGAAAGGAATAAAAATAACCCAAGTATGTGCCGAGTGGTTAAGGCATCCGGTGCGAAATCGGAAAACGCGGGTTCGATTCCCGCTGGGGGCATAAAAATCATATTTTTACAAAGCCAATAAAAATATGATTTTCGCTTAGCATACGTTAGTGCACGCCCCGTGGGGTGCCGGGTTGGAATTACACCGCCCCTTATCATCGTAAGAGGCGACTAAGGGAATAATATTGGAAGGTGGGAAGCGCCTTCTAAAGAACTGCCAACTTACACCGCGATCCCCAAGACGCCTGCCAAGCGTCGGGATTATGGCAAATACCCCCTTAATAGGAGAGGCTGTGTTCAGCAGTGGACGATCCGGCTGTTATAGTATACGTTAGTGCTTGTAATCATACTTAGAAACAAGTATTACTTCCTGAGTGGAAATGACCTACATCCTAGCGGAGAGTATACAGGCATAATGAAATCGGTCCCGAATTTATGTTTACTTTATGTGGACTTGAGGTTTATTTTTCTAACGAAGCGAAGAAGGAGTTGTTAGAAAGAGACATAGTACATTGATAAAGGTCTCAGAATTTTGGCCATATTCGTAATCAAAATAGCGTGCCTCTCTGTCTCTCTTATTATTATAATGAGGATCCAACCTCCTTGCCCAAATCTCAATCGTCCGTCTCTGTCACAGAACCATAAAATATTAGATATTACAAAGCTACTCCGTCCAAATACAAACTCGCAATCATCAATTCCGCATATCAATGACTTCGCTCCGCTCAATTCCGCTTCACTCGCTTGCCATCCATCATAATCATGCCGATTATATCGCCAACCCCTACCAACCCTCCTTTTTAACCACCCTCGATTTAACAGCCATTACGTGTTTTCGACTAGAACTTGTCTTTTCATAAGTCGACGATGAGTTGCAAGTAAACGCCATCTTTCATCTTTGTACGGCAATTTGACAGCTTTGATGTGCAGCTCTTTGTTTGGTAATTACATAAAACACTTCACAAAGTGGTGACGAAGGCCTATTAATTTTTTGATATACCAACCTTAAACCAACATTCAACATACTAGAAAATAATGATGCCTTAAAGGAGATATCAGAACAGATTGTGGATATGGAATTTTCTTGGGTCCAAAGTGATGTCTTCCAGCTAGACTTGAACCAGTAACCTCGGAATTACCATCCTTTAAATTCGTTCGATAGATTCAGATGGACGTTATATTTTTTCACCGTTTTCGCTGAACAAGCTAGCATGGGTCAATGCTGTTTAAATAATATTAAGGTTATAGAAAAGCGATTTTGCTTAAATATATCATGGAAACTAGATTTTAACAACACACCGGTTTTATTGACAAGTATAAAATCTCTGACCAAGCTTCTAACAGTGTGTTCCGGTAGCTGTCCTTAAGGGCAGGTTAGCCTGAACATAACATTTTCAACCGCATCATGACTTTCCAAGAGGTGAGATAACTAGGAGAGCTTGAGAAGGAAGCTAGCCAGGCGTACATTCGCTAAATGCTATACCATCATTCGGCTAAGCACAAATCTACGTTGATTTTGAACCATGGACCCCTCACAGTGAAAAAACGCCAGCATGAACCCGAGCGCTGATTTTCAATTGGAACCCAATTGACATTTATCGCAAGTAAAACTGGAATAAGATATAGTAGTAGTATACTACAAATAAAAAGCTGCAAATATTTGTGAAAAACACTCAGAAGCAATGAAAACATTTACCTAATAACAAATGCCACGTTGAATGCCGAGCTGAATGTCACTTTTTT
The DNA here is from genome assembly GCA_963854805.1 of Plagodis dolabraria. Classification (NCBI taxonomy): domain Eukaryota; kingdom Metazoa; phylum Arthropoda; class Insecta; order Lepidoptera; family Geometridae; genus Plagodis; species Plagodis dolabraria. The sequence continues at coordinate 6,995,597 of OY978440.1, forward strand.
ATTTTATTTTCCTGTGATAAAAGTAGTGTTTTCCCTCAGGGATATGTGAAGGCACCATAGGCGAACTTGAATTGCACTGCACTCAGAATTCTAATCTTTATAGATTATAAAAATGTATCTATATATATTAAGAAATTAATTTAGGTACCAATACAAATTGTTCTCACTTATAATGCATACTCGAACCATACCTTCTCAAAATGGTTAGGCATGGATATCACACAATGTGAAACATGTTTTTGGCTTCACGCAAAAGAGGAAGGGAGGCGCGCGGCGGTATCCGCGACGAATTGTTTATTTGTTTATCTACTGGGCTTAGTTACAGACTCTGGAGTGGACTGCTACAGCGAATTCTACCATCAAATTATTCTAATATTAATCCTACTCCCGTCTTTATTAGTTTGTACCCGTACCATACATTCGGTACGTTACCGCTTCTAGGTATATGCGACTCGCCGAGAAAACAAATCAATATAGATTTCTAATCTTCTAGATTTTCTTCTTAGATTTTATTACATACAAGATGGAACACAACTTCATAGAGATATCAACCAAATATTTTAATAATTGCGTAGTTTTACGACGATACCTCCTAAAATTTAGAGTAAAATTTCCTCACATTAAAATCACGAGGCCATGTCGAAACTTTTCTTAAAATTACATACGTTCCAATGGCTTTATGAACAAACTCTTTGGAAACTTATCAAAAACTCTTAATTGAGATCACTTGTAAGGTTGTTTGTTATTGTGGCCTTCGCCTACTTCTCAGAAATCGTGAATGCTCGTACTGCCAAGAAATATGTTGTTAAATTTTGATTGGTTTCTTACAAACGTGACATTAAGAAACTTTTTTTTTCATTTTTTTTTGTTTTGATCAAGTTTCTCATATTATTGCGGAATTGAGGAAAATTTATTAGAACATCATAAGAACTGTAGCAATGTTTGGAGGTTTTTTTTATCCTTGATAGGTTAGTTTTTGACCACTATCTCACCTGATGGTAAGTGATGATGACCTAGAATTACTGGCTCTCAAGGACAGCTGCCGGAACACACCGTTAGGTGCTTGGCGACAGATTTTCAACTTGAGGGTGGTAGCTAGCCAGGTGGGCATTCGCAAAATGCCCTACCCCCATGCTATAACGACTGCAATCCTAAGACAACAACCGGGACCGTGCCCTCCGAAGCATGGAAGCGCTCAGTAGTAATGTCACGGTCACCCACCCAACTCATGACCGAGGCGGACGTTGCTTAACTTTGCTGATCGGTTCAGAATGGCTAAGCAAACTTCGCTGACTGATGGGTGACCGCTGGTGACATTACTACTGATGCTTCCGTGCTTCGGAGGGCACGTTAAGCCGTCGGTCCCGGTTGTTGTCATAGGATGGCAGTCGTTATAGCATGGTGGTAGGGTATTTTGCGAATGCCCGCCCGAAAATCTGTCGCCAAGCACCTAACGGTGTGTACTTGAGAGCCAGTTATTCTAGGTTAGCCTGAACAACACTTACCATTAGGTGAGATAGTCAAGGTTGTCAAAGACTAACCTATCAGGCAAAAAAAAGTAGCGTTCGGTCAGCGGTAGGTGCGGTAAGCTCGTGACGTAATGTGGCCCCGACTAACGCACTCTGGAAACGCTAGATTCTTTTTATGTATCACATTGTGCATGCTACAGAAGCCAAATTCAAGTTGCAGGTGAAAAACATTCTTTGAACAAATGCTACTAGGTAGTTAGGTACCTACACAGTTTGTGATTACTTAAACTACAAAAATGCTTGGACAATTCCGCCTATACAAAGCTATCGCATGTCACCTACGCTATAATTAAAAAAATAATGGAATAATTTTATAATATAGTTTGAAACGCATTGTCAAAAAACGTTTCAAAGAATGGCCCCAAGTTTATTGCCCGTTCTTCTCACAATGGCAGTGCGATGTAGAATAAATTAATATTATATTAACATTTGTAATTGATCTTATGAAAGTCAATTTCACATCAATGATCAATTTAGGCGTCTACGACGTAATAAATAATTTTGATTTTTACTTTGACTTTGCTGAGGCGCATACCTACATTTTTTTAATGTTATTGTTGCGGAACAAGCTCGGGCCCACCTGATGTTAAGCGGACTAACCTCTGCCTATAACAGATGCATCCGTCACAACTCACGAATTGCATTGCGCCCGTCACCTTGAGACATACATAGTTGTTAAGTTTCATGTGCCTGTATTTTCACTAGCTCTTAATTATTTTTAATTTCAGGCTGCGTGATATAAAGTTTTCAAAGATACAACTTTTTATAGATATAGGACAGATGAACGGCTAAATTGCGCACGCTAAGCCAATGTGGAACCCAAAATAGATCTAAAACGATTTAAATTTCAATTTCGTACGACCAATTAATCATAAATTAACAGCTATACAAACCCATAAATAACCCTATAAAAATACCTACACACCTATTTCTACCATTGATTGGTGGATATCAACAATTATATATTTGTATGCGAGTTACATTAAACATGTAACTCGCATACAAATCAGAAACTTCCGTGTTTACCTTCAAATATCCAGTTAACCAAAACAAACATTCCACCGAAAAGGAAAAAGAAAAAAGCACGTACAAATCACACCGTACACGAAAACCGTCACTTTCCAAACTTTCCAGCCTTTTCACCGCTGATAAGTGCAGAATTCGATGAAAAAGTCGAGAACTCAATTTAGATATGATTTTCCCGTCACTGTGGGTGGTGGGGAGCTATTATCGGCCACGTTATATAACAAATATACATATATATAATCTGTTTTGTATTCGTGCTAACGTGACGGGCTAGCGTGTAGAACGTAAGTGTAATTTTAGCGGTCTCAGTCTAGGACAAGAGCGAAAGCGTTTTGAACAAAACGAACGCTGCTTTGCACTACGTTCGTTACTGAAGACCGTAAAGAAAGCAAATATTGTTTGTAACACCTTAGCCTTTCAATTCACTGGTTTCAACCATGGCATCGGTTCACATGACGCCAATGTGCTTGACAGCTAAATTAGAATGCCATCTTGAATAGGTACTCGTAGAAGTCTTACATAGTACTATATCGTATGTTCTTACGACTAAGCTATTACTGCTGTGGGAAAGTTAAAAGACAGGATCATGGTGTTTTATGAGAGCGACGTCGATTATATCTATACTAATATCATAAAGAGGAAAGATTTATGTTTTTTTGTACGCAACGAATAACTATAATAATACTGGACCGATTGGGATGAAATTTGGTATGGAAATAGTTTGGGACCCGGGGAAGGACATAGAATAGTTTTCATCCAACTGCGCAGTTAATGGTTTAGCGCGATAAATTGGCCGGAAAGCAAGTCTGTAATAAAACCAAAATGCAAATAATAGCACTCTTTTTGGAGGCTCCGTTATGTGTAAAATAAAACGTTATTTTCAATTATACCTGCTTGCTCACAAGTTAGATTGTGTACTCCACGATAAGGGTGATGATGGTTCATCACCTGTACACCTTATCGTAACACCCTGTATCACAATGCTGATATCGTCAATCTTGCAATCGTCGTTGCATTATTATATTATAGTTGTAGTGTTGATGTCATCTTATTGATATTCGAGTACACATATTGTTAAATGCAATTTCCGATAATATATTATTATTGTTAAACTGTTAGATTGATATAGATCAAATTTAAATAGGAACGCCTCGAAAGATACACTCCTCTTTACAAAAAAAACTATAACTTTCGCGATCATCCGATTTTAGTGTTTTACTCAAATCGGGTGATCGTGAAAGTTATATGAGCAACCGTACTTCAAAAAGTACGCATAGACTTGAGAACCAAACTTGTTTTTTTAGAAAACGACGAATAACAGCGACTTTTCGGCTTGAAACAGGTAAAGAAACTCCGCAAGCCGAAGTTTGTAACTGAAGCCAATAAAAATAAGTTTTGTTTCTTCTTCCGAACAAAAAAAACTTTTCATTATGCTAATACTCAATGTCAATGTTTACAGAAACAGTACCTGAGTGGCATGGAAACTGTTGAAAATATGCAGGATATGTAGGTACAGTACCCAGACTTGGATTAGTTTACCTACCGTTTCAGTTAAAAATCCATCTGAGTTCAAACGATATTACAATACTTCAAGTTGAAGTTTTGGAAGTTAGGGCGGCCCTTAGTGTGAGACGCTACGTACGTTGACACTTTAGCGCCGTCACATCTTTCTGAACTTGCGCCTCGGCTACTTCGGCGGAGCAACTCAAACGGCGCAAGTTTGCTAATCTCGGCAGTGGTTACATATTTGAGCCGTTTGGTGAGGAGACTTCGGGTCCGTAGGGACCGGGAGCTCATCGCTCGACTACTTTCTGTGGGGTTACGTGAAGTCTCTAGTCTATGCAGACAAACCACAGTCAATTGCCGCCCTGAAGGCCAACATAACTCGCACTCTTCGTGAAATTAAGCCCCATTTATGCGAAAATGTCATCCAAAATTGGTCCAACAGAATACACCACCTAGAGCGGAGTCGCGGCAGCCATTTGGCTGAAATTATGTTCCATACATAATGTCAGTGAAAATCCTGTAAAATAAAATAAAAATTGTATGGCAAAATCACTTAAACAGGTGTTTTTATTTTATTTTTAAATTCGAGCGCACTTAATGAAAAACCCTTTAGGTATATTCCTTGCGCTTGACTAACGTCTTCGCTATTGGTGTTGATGGCGCTGCCAAAGACGCTGCTGCTGGCCATGTTCTGGTATAAGTATTTTGAAGCGCTCGTAGCAAAGTTTGCTTAGCCATTCTGAACCGATCAGCAAAGTTGCAACGTCCGCCTCGGTCAGGAGTTGGATGGGTGACCGCTGGTGACATTACTACTGAGCGCTTCCGTGCTTCGGAGGGCACGTTAAGCCGTCGGTGCCGGTTGTTGTCTTAGGATGGCAGTCGTTATAGCATGGTAGTAGGACATTTTGTGAAAGCCAGCCTGGCTAGCTTCCGCTCTCAAGTTGAAAATCTGTCGCCAAGCACATAACGGTGTGTTCCGGCAGCTGTCCTTGAGAGCCAGTAATTCTAGGTTAGCCTGAACAACATCTTCGACCACATCATCATTTACCATCAGGTGATATAGTGGTCAAAGGCTAACCCATCAAGCATAAAAAAAGGTATTTTATAATACTGGGGAGGTTACGGCTATATTCTGTGGTTAATGGAAGAGATCAATTCTAGGCACCTTAGCTGTCATCCAAATTAATTTGTTGTATGGAACAAATGTACTGGATTATATTTTTGTAAGTAATAATAATAAACGCTCGTAGAGCGCTGCCCATCATTTCGTGGAACGGTGTAGCATAGCCGTCCATAACACTTGACTTTACTTGAACTCATTTTGTAGATACTATTGTTATTTGTTGTGATCTGTCGGTAAATCATTACCTTTGTGTTCATAGTAAAAAGTATCATTGCTTACATATATTCTTTTCTGTATTTATTTCCATTCATTATACGATAATTTCAAATCACCTCGCGGTGAACAAAGTGAATTTTGGATAAGTATAAATTTAAAATTACTTTAAAAACTACCGAATAAAATGACACCTTAAAATAAATTACCTTGTTTTTATATTATCGCGTTCATATAAAAATATTATTTTCACTATTTTTTAAGAATTTTAGACAAGGAAATTGACCTCACTTTGCAACCTACGCTGGTGAGCTTTAGTTCGTATGTACCTCCAACTTTGTTTGATTTTCGTACTCACCGGCAACGAGCTGTTAAAATTAGCAGGTTTCTCCCTTTTGCTCGCATAATATGGTAACACTGAGCTCGCATTACTTTACAAAAAAAATTTTGACCGCTCGTAGCCTGCTCAACCGATCAACTCAGTTAAGCAACGTGGATGGGTGACCGCTAGACGCATTACAACAAAAGCTTCCGAGCTTTGGGAGCACGTTAAGCCGTCGTCGGTCCCGTTGTTTGGCTTAGCCTATGAGCTATAAATAAATATATATAACGTTGATCTAGCTAATAAATCAAGTCCAAATTCGAATGCTTTTTATAAACCTGATCACTTTAGGAGTCACCTGGCTTAGTCCTGAGACCTCACCCTTCATATGGAAGTAACAACAGTGCTTCCGTTTTCCATCCAAAACCGGATAGTGGTCAAGCTTTTTCTCTTTTATCTAGGAGAGCTCGACCTAAAGTCTCGATGGCTTCTAAAGCTATTTATAGCGACCTGGGCCAATATAATGAATAAATTAGAACTCGCCCCGAAGTCTAATCGGTTTTCAAACATACTCCTTAGTGACCGTAAACCCCATGAATAAGAAATAATGACGTCACGTATTAATTACCAGGGGTCGAGAATTAGTCACAAGCTCCCTGCTTATAGTCCGGGAGCTAACACGAGTGTCATTAACGATTTCTTCTATATTATAATGTTACAAAAGGCGCGAACTGTCGCTAGGGGGCGCCTTTGTTTCAATTTGAATGTGCCACGAATTATGGCAGTGATTTGCATAGAATCAAATTATGGGGTGGTTTTTATGGGTTGAAGTTTGAAGTGTCTGACTACTTTTGTGTAGGTACGGTGTCCGTTTCAACCATAAGAGATTTTTGGAATGATATAATGAATTGGTGGGCTGTTAAATCTGGCTAACTGTTACACTATTCTAATTGTTCGGCTAATTGTTCGAAGCAGTGATAGCTCAGTGGCTTTGGCTATGGACTGCCGCGCAGCAGGTCTATGGTTCGAATCCCGCCGCGGGCTTGAGCTTCACCGCACGGTGGAAGGGCATTTTTGCGAATGCCCGCCTGGCTAGCGACCACCCTCAAGTTGAAAATCTGTCGCCAAGCACCTAACGGTGTGTTCCGGCAGCTGTCCTTGAGAGCCAGTCATTCTAGGTTAAGCCTGTTGTTAACACCTTCGACCACATCATCACTTACCATCACGTGAGATAGTGGTCAAAGGCTTACCTATCAGCAATAAAAAAAAAAAAAAACTACCTATTGGTTAAATTACAAACAACTTCTTCATGGAGCTGGGTAAAGCGAGTGACTACTCCGACGATGGAATCGTCGCATTTCGGGAATATCCAGCGTGGAGACTTTCCTCTATTCAGTGCTGCCGGTATCCATTTGAATATTCTGGAACAGTGTAGTGGGATTGTCATTGTACTTACTGTCAACCTAGTAAAGTTTGTTGTAATTTAACTGTACAGAGATATGAACGAGTGTGAGAATGTAACTATTGAAATTATTAACTCGCCTCTCTTAATAAATGTTTGTTTATTTGCTCAAATTTTTAACATTACCTATCGCAAAATGTTGTCAAATTTTTTTTTATTTTTTTATGAATTTATTGTTGTTTTACCATATTTTGTGATTGGATGTATATCACAAAATATGGTAAAGACAACAATAAACATTGCATATGATTCGTGACTGATTGGCATTGCTGTGGCGTTTCGATTCGAATTGCAATAAAAATGGTCTTTATTTTGACATTTGAGCTCCATAGTGGGCATACTTATCAAAGAAAAATTTCCAAATTATGACAATATTAAATTCATATCTAGTACTATTTTATTACACAATAAAAACACTTACTTTCACCAAAGATGGTACCAATGACTAGCCTAGCTCCGCTACGAACGCTCCGGAAGTAATACCTTCGACTACTTACGGTTAGGTACATAACTAAATAAACAATGCATGGTTTCCTTAACCAGTGATCTTGGTAAACAGTTCCAGCGAAACAGTCAAGAGTTATCTGAGTTTTGGTATAGGTACTTATCACACTCCACATTCTTCCAAGTTTCTATCACGCAAAATTCTCTGTACGCCCGTTAGCGTCGCCACTCACTATCTATGCAAATCCGGGAGGTCCCGGGGCCTTATTACGGCTACTTGTAATGCAATCTATGCAGTACATCTGGGTTTTTTCCCTGGTTGTTGTAGGCTAGTTGCTATGACGACGCTATCTTTGACGTCTTGGTGATCTAGTGTGAGGGTAGAATCAAAGAATTTTCAGTGCTTCTGGAGAATTATTTTTTTATGATCTACTGTTCACGTAGACTATATAAAGACGCAAAATTGATTAAGTTTTCATTAGGTACGTTCAAGACTGATCCGTTTAATATAGGAATCAATCAGTTGATTATCTATAATAGATAATGTGGAATTTCAATTTGTGGCGGTAAATCCAGAACTTTACACATTTTTCGCTTGTTGCTAGGTTCTGTGACCCTTTTACATGATCAGGTATGCAAGATTTAAAAAATCAATACTGTGCTTGTCTTTGAAAGTTATTAAACACCAATGCATATAATTATATAAATTTACCCTTAAAATCGACAAAAATCCAATTACCAGTGACAAAATACGTAAATAATTCATTAATAAAAAATAATAGTTTTACAAACAATTCGACGACCTAACAACATCACAAACATATGTAAATTTTTAATTTCTCTCCTTAATCAATGTTCGTCAGAGGTCAGTTTAACTGTTATTTGCCAAGAAATGTCTATATCTTCATAAAACATATTACTTAACATATTAAAGTGAATAATTATTCGTTGTTTCAGATCCATATCAGATGTTTGGACCAACAAGCAGTCGGCTAGCAAATTCAGGTATAGTAACAGTGATTAAGTCCGATTTTCCACGGTACGGCGTGGTATTAATATGTTATGAGGATGGATGGAAACATGACACAAGCTCCAACTAGGTGGAAGGCTGGAGCAATGGCTTATAAGTTGTCTAAATGCTTTAATTGTAGGTGCTGTAATAGTTAAAGGCAAACCAAAAAGTTAAAAAAGGCAAACCAAAAAGTTATTAAATAAATTTATTTTTGTATGATTATAATAACAGTTTTCTCAAATAGTATTTGAGGAATTCAAGATTTTAGAACACAATAACATTTTTAATTTAGAATAGTCCCACTGATTGTATGGATGCTTTACTTTATTGCTGTTGACAAAAAAGAAAACTTATGTTCCTTCTTGAGTTGATAAACAATCAAAGACAAAACACCAGGATTTCCGCATTTCATTGTAGTGCTTTTGAGTATAGTCAGGAAATTTAATTTGCTGAAGCCAGATGGCAATAATGTAAAGAGAAAACTCGACAAAATAGAAGAAAATAACATTTTCTTTTTCAGATATTTATTTCAGATTTATGCAAAATGATTTCCTAATGAAACAACAATGCTTTGTGCTCTAGCTTGGACCACTCACAAGTCACCATACATAGATTTTTGATCATAATATTACGTTTTTAAGATATACTTGTAAAAATAATCCACACTATACTGCACAGCATTATTGTTTCATTGAGAAATCATTTTGCACTCCCAAAGCTTAGGTTTGATTTATGCAAACGTCAACTTCGCTTAATAATAAATATGCGTTATGTTATCCAGAAGCTATGATGGCCGAGAGCTAATAACTATGGACTGCGGTGCCGCAGCTCCATGGTGCGATCCCCACCAAAGGCTTGAGATTCAACGTATGGTGGGAGGGCATTTTGCGAATGCTGGCCTGGCTAGCTACCACCCTCTAGTAAAATGTCTGCCGCCAAGCACTTAAATGTGTGTTCCGGCAGCAACCCTTGAGAGCCAGTAAAATTACAGGCACACGAGACTTTACAACTACGTTTTTATGTGCATTCTGTTTTTGCCATGTCTTGGACGTGTACATGAAACGCATTTCGATATGTACAATGGACATACTGGATACATCTAACAATTGTTAAAAGTTATATATCAGTACTAATATTATAAATGCGAAAGTAACTCTGTCTGTCTGTCTGTCTGTCTGTCTGTCTGTCCGTCTGTTACGCTTTCACGCCAAAACTACTGGACCGATTTGAATGAAATTTGGTATGGAGATAGTTTGAGACCCGGGAAAAAACATAGGATAGTTTTTATCCGACTGCGCAAAAAGAGGTTAATGTTTTCGCGCGATAACCGACATACGCGCGGGCGGAGCCGCGCCCGGAATGCTAGTATGTAATATTTTAATCCAATCCGATTATTGTATACGAGGACTATTCAATATAATTCTTACTACAAGTTAGCCACTGTAATCTTGATAGCTAAAAGCTTTCTGTTTCGATAATAATTAACAGGGAATTAAAATCCAAAATCAATCAGGACATGGCCACAGATTTAATAACAGTTACATGTCATAGAAAACACGTAGGGTTGTCGCAATTGCCGCTATAAAGAGTCGCATGCGACGCGATCCCACGCTAGCACACGTCACGGCTTGTGGGAACAGTTTTACGTCACGGCACCTTTATCTGTCTGATCGGCCCTCGAAATGTTAATAGGCTAAGCACTAAAGTGGCACGCAATTCCACGCACCTGCTTTGTGGGAATAAACTATTTTACTTCATTGTTAGGGCTAATAAGTCAAATGCTAGTTTAATTGGCAATATTGGGGCCTACTCGTGGCCCATACCTATTTAGTTAATTATAAAAACTCATAAATGGCACCTGAATATGTATGTTACTTCTCACTTCTTCAAGATGTTATTTACGTTGACGAAAATGTATAGCAGCGAAACCTTTTACCGGCTCTAAAGTAATTCCGTTGCCACAGACACGAAGGAATGAAATGCGAACATTCGTGCTCTCATTTTCATATTTTTAATCATCACTAAAGTGCGGCCACCATTTAACACAAAAATAAGTACAGTAGCTTAAATTCTTTTAAATTTTTGGACTGCTGCGTGTAATCAGTACTCTAAAAATGTATAAATAAGTATACACAAGTTTCTATATGCTACGATGGCATACTGCAAAAATAAAAGCTACACCTTTGATATGTTTGATATCTTGTATCTGTTTGTACAACCTTATATCGTTAAATCTTGTTTATCTCGTTCCCTTGGTGAATTATTTATGTATCTAAGTAAAAACGACCTGTGATTAAATATCCATATTTTAATAGCTCATAGGTTATCATTAGCGGTTGAAGATGTTGTTCAAGGTAGCCTAAAATGACTAGCTCTCGAAGACTGCTGCTTGAACAAACGATAGGTACTTGGCGCACATTTTCCACTTGAAGATGGCAGCTAGTAGTAATAGGTAGGTGTTCATACTGTACAACGAGTGCCATTCTAAAACTAGATTATACCAATCGCCTTTCATATTAAAAAGGTGATTATATTATTCTTTCCTAACTTATCGCTGTAAAGCAATAAGTATTTATCCCTCCTCCGAAGGGCCCTCCGAAGCAAGGAAGACCTCAGTAGCAAATTCGTGCTGTTTTTTCCCTCTAGTACCTAATGATGCTACTACTTGTGTTGTTTTTATTTTATCATTCGAGTCCACTTATTTCACTACAAGAGAAACTAATTTCGGTTGTCAAAGCCAACAAATATACTTTTTTCTTTTACGTATTGCCAGTAATTCAGCTTGCAACAAATTCCTATATTCTCCATGAATTAAACAAAAATACCCAATAATTACTGAACATTACTATCGACCACCTTGCACCTGGCCACCCGGGCGTATAATTTTGTTATAAATCTGCGGGGCAATTTCAAAATAAAAACAATTAGTGGCACGTGGCAGCCCTGGCAATTAAGGTCTGTTCACACGGCACGCCCGTCTTTAGTTGTTTACCTGTCTTTTCACGCGGTTATTAAAGTAAAGCCACAGATTGTATTTAAGTTGCTTCGTGTAAAGCTGACGTCTCGTTTACCTCTGTATACACAGTGAGGGTAGAATTACATAGGGTCAAATATTAGTGTATTAAATGGATGGATTTACCGTAGCTGTCATTTTGTGTAATGTCTTTTGGATGATTTGACGAATTATCATACATCACAAAACATTTTTTATGATATTAACAATAATTTTCCAACTAAATTACTTCAGTGTCAAAAAATACTCAACATTCTAAATATCAAATAAAAGTTACCAGACTGACTTTACTGACTGTCCCCAATCAAGAGATAAATGCAATTCATCAACCGGCACAAGTCAAGCAAAAAAATAATAGTTCTCCCACATAAATTGCCCCCAAGCACAATATTTTGCCGATCGACTCGTTAATTGCGAGTCATAAAACCGATGAGCCTGATCACAATGGACCAAGTGAGCCGAGCGGTGCAAACGTTGTGACTCATGTGACGAAAATAGTGAATGGGGCAAGTGAGCCGAGAGCGCAGCGGTACAAACGCGAATGTTGTGACATGACTCACGAAAACAGTATAAATCACTGTACACGCTCGTGTGAACAAGACATTGATGCGTTGGCTGTGGAAAAACGTGCGATTTGCTTCATGAAAATATTTATTGACGTATATTATATACTTACATACTCGTCCGTGGGGTGCAGCGCTAGAATTGTACCCCCATATTATTGTAGTATTAGATGTAAGATGCGACGAAAGAAAAATACCAAAAGGTGTGCAGGAGGGCCTTTTTAGAACTGCCATTTTAAACACTGCAACTTACGAATAAATATGTAAAGAAGTGATGTAAAGAAGTCTCACAAAGTTACCGCTTTGATTTCGGACTCGTCGTGTTCACAATAATGTACTTTTTTTTAAATTTTGTATTGTGGTAGGGCATTTTGCGAATGTCCGCCTGGCTAGCTACCACCCTCAAGTTGAAAATCTGTCCCCAAGCACATAACGGTGTGTTCCGGCGGCGGTCCTTGAGAGCCAGTAATTCTAGGTTAGCTTGAACAACATCTTCGACCACATCATTAGACCGTTAATTTTTGTCATTGTAAAATATATGCAAAGGGTCGGTTAATAATTATGACTACTAATAATTACTCACATACGTTTAATCTTTATTAACTGAATAGTGTTGCACTGGTGAGAAATCACTCGTTTCCGAACGCGGCCTAAGAATAATGATACGTAATATTATGTAATAAAAGCAATAAACGTCATTGATAGTAAACAGTCACACCACAGATTAGGTTATTGTCACTATGGACACAGTAACGGGAACCTTCTCAATGATCATGTTATCCTGGTACATATCTAACGGTTCGTTTGATTCTATTTTCAATCTAAGCTCTTTGTTGCATACAATCTAAGGCAAGGATTTGCATACGTGGTATACGAGTGCCATAGATTAGGTTATAGTCACTTCGGGCACCATTTCTGACAATCTCTTCAATATATATGTCTGCCTGGTACATCATCTAACGATTTTGTCTTAGAATTAGATTCAATTTTATTTTTATCTAGTTGAAGTAAAAAAAAGTAGTCTAGAAAGTTAGGTCGAACCGTTAGATGAGTACCAGGCTTACATGTTTCCTAAAGAGGTTCCCGTGGAGAGACCATAAATAAAACATTTATTAATAGGTTCCCGTATTGATAAATGCTTTATTTATGGGGTCTCCACTATTATACATGCGAAAGTGTGTTTGTCGGTATTTTTGTTTCTCCTTCTTTCACGCTGCAACGGAGAATAGGTATAGCACAAAGACACCAAACAGTACAAATTTCATTTATTCTGAATGTCATTATGACATTTAAGAGAAAGCATTAGGTTGACATTTGTTATTATTTATATCATAGATGGTTAACTAATTTTATGATGATATTTTGCCAAAGAGTTCGGAAATTAAGGAAATAATGTTCTGTGGCACTGCATATAATTGCAGTGATTAGTTTTTGCAGCTTTGATTAGTTTTAGGTTTTAAAAAATCGTTAAAAAAAAAATTATAAATAAAAAAAAGATTTTTTTATAAATTATTTTTATTTTTATTTTTTTATTTGTGTGATAAATCTGCTAAAGATAATAAATGAATTTCAAGCGTCAAACTTCGCTAAGATATAAATATTAACGATAGTATAAAAACGATCGCGCCTTTCACTCCTTTTAGTCATACGGGATAAGTAGCCTCTATTGGAAGAGCTATGATATTTTTTAGACCTTTACTATTCGTGTTTACTTGTATATAACGCAATCAAAGGTTATTTTTTATTGCTAATAGGCTATACTTTGAGCACTTTCCAGACTCAGCTGATGTTATGAATTGATGCAGTTATCAGATATCAGAACTTTTTATTGAATAACTGTGTAGGTACATAGAGATGGTAATATAACAATGAATACAACAAGTCTGCCCATTGCGAGCTTTTGTGTGGACCTATTCAGTTGTCTTAAAAAAAACAACTTATGGACACACACACATATATTTTATTTGAAAAATAAAATTATTAATTTACACTTGACTTTAAAAGTTCCCGCAACTCACTTTTGCTACTAATTTGGGCAGAGGTTCCACCTGAAGGGTATACTGGTACTGAGTTTGGTGACTCCTGGAGTTACCACATTAAATCTGAGCACTAAATTTTGGAAGGCACCGTTTATATAGAGAAAAATACTGCTGACACCGCGCAAATAGGTTTGTGAGGAATTCGGGCCTAGGTCAGCAATATATTAGGTGTAACAGAGCGTTCACTAATTTATAGCATCACTACTACATTTAATTAAACTTAACTAGGAGAAAAAAAGTTGGGTAAAATAAAATAAAAATATATATTTTAATGTATTAATTAACTAGAATTGCGCCATTTACAGTTGAACCGAGAGTAATCGTTGAAATTTTATTTCATATCATTACACTTTTGGTATAACGCATGCTTTTATTTTATAAAGCATGTTCTGAAATATGTTGTTTTTAAATATTTTTATTTCAGAAGGTACTTCATTATACACATAGGTATAGAGCCATAACATATGGACTATTGCGAAACATGCTATTATTAATTTTTGGCATACATATTATATTATGTTTATGTTTGGATCTTAACATATCGGAGCGGCTTGACTAAGTCACAAAGAAAATATTTTCATTAGGCTTAACAAACATACAGATTTATTATAAAATGCTGGGAACGCTGCCATCTGATAGTGGGCTGGAGCATTTGGACTGCCTGTGAGTCTGCAATTACTCGTAGGATGTCTTAATCCTTCTATTGTATAGTAGCTCTAGTGTTGTATATAGTTCGTAGTATTTTGTTAATAAAGGCATACCGCCGGTAAAATAAAACATATTGTTTTCATTTATATAAATACGGGTAATAGTGAGAAAAAACCTCACGTGAACTGCAGTCGAAGATGTTGTTCTGGCCTTGAATTAGGGGCACCTAGAGACAACTGGCAGAACACACTGTTAGGTGCTTGGGACAGATTTACCACCATACTACAATGACTACTATCCTAAGACAACAAACGGGACCGACAATGGCTTATCGTGCCCTACGTGCCGTGTGTTCTGGCAGTTATCTCTGAGAGCTACTAATTGAAGGTGAGCCTGAACAACATCTTCGACTGATCATCTCTTACCATCAGCTAAGTTTAAATACTGCTCGAGGTAAAGATTAAGATATAACCTAGCCTATTAGCAACAAAAAAATGTTTCTTAGATTCTTACATTAGATATAAGTAAAAAATTCAATAAAAGGTTTTAAAAAATTCAAAGGTCATCAAAAAAGCTCAATAAAAATCCTGCAACTTTTGCACTATCCTATCACATTTTCAACAATAAAGAAGTCACAGGTAAAGTTTCACAAACCAAAGAAATCCAAAATCTCTCCTGCATAAAGATCTTTAAAAAAACTTTTACATTTCCAAGAAAACTACTCACCATTCCGATAAGGCTCGTTCCACACGAGTGCTCGAGCGGGTTCATTCGTGCGAGAGGCCAACATAGCCGCCCAATATACGACAAGTGGGGGCCGACCCTAACCATTAACCTATGTTGCTGCCAACCGTGTAAGAATACGATTTTTATGATACTTTCGCTTGGGGACGTGGGATTGTACGTTTCAGGCGTGTAAGCGAAACACGCACTTTGCTACCAACAAGGTTAACTTAGCTCAAGCTTAACGAAATAAAATTCAATTCAAATAAATCTCAGGTTGATTTGAAACCACATTTGACCGCGTCGTCGGTTTCAATCACGTGAGATTGCGGCCAGATGATTGCTTAGCTTTTTGTGAAATAAAAGCTATGTTATTTTATGTAAATCCATGACACGTGCATCTGAAACTAAATTGTCTTACTTAACTTTTTTAAATTGGTCGGATTTATATATATTTGGCTATAATGATGAAAAAGTATATATATATATATTTAAGTAATAGGTATCAATTTCTTTCTTAAATACACGCCTACAAATAAATGCGTAGAGGAATGTAAGTCAAGCTCAAAAACAGCAGAACGCAAAGCTTAACGCGGTGTGCGGCAAAAGTGTACCGTGCGGTGCAAGAACATTGCCTTGTCGCGACCAATCAGATTCGATATTTCTAGCGCCGAATCAATTTTAATTTGGTTATAATTTGGAAGATTGTGCGTCTTTCATTAATTATGAACTTGATGAGTCCGAATTCAAAGCGGTAATTAAGTATATGAGAGTAACACTTTATTACATATATATATTATCCGTAGAAACACGCCTAAAATTGCGTTCACTACATATAAACATGTTAAAAGAGTTATACAATAGGTTAACAAAACCCAAAACAGACAAAATAGAGTCATCACAGCTTATGTGGCAAAAAGCAAAGACCAGTTTAAAACGTTTCCGTCACTCACTGATTCCAGGTTCAGGACAGATCCAGTTATGGCAGTTCCTTCTAGAGCTCCTGAGCGACTCCAGTAACGCTGGCTGCATTACTTGGGAAGGCACCAACGGAGAGTTTAAGCTGACAGATCCAGACGAAGTGGCACGCCGGTGGGGAGAACGCAAGTCCAAGCCAAACATGAACTATGACAAGCTGAGCCGCGCACTGAGGTAACAAGGCTACGTGATAAGGGTGCGAGCCGTGGCGACTTCCCGGGTACCCGATTCTATGCACCGCGATTTCAATAAAGCCAATGCAAATGCCGTTAATTTGTAGAGAGTATGTCATGTTGGAATATATCCACTCCCTTTGAGCGGACAGTGCAGACTTCTTCCAAAATGTCATATCTTTCTCCAGCTAAAGAGACACAGTTTTAGTCACGGTAACTAGTCTTAAACTTCCGTTACCGTGACTAATCATTCATGAATGTTAAATTGGAACACCATTTACCTTATGTTCTTTCAGTCGTGATTAATTGAGTGATTTTGCGCAGATACTACTACGACAAAAACATAATGACGAAGGTTCACGGAAAGCGGTATGCGTACAAGTTCGATTTCCAAGGGCTAGCTGCGGCCACGCAACCAGCGGCCAGCGATCCTGCTTACAAGTACCAGAGTGATCTTTTCATGAGCTCGTATCACCATTCGGCTAAACTTTCGAGTTTCATGGCCCCGCACGCAGCTATGCCGACATCTACAGGTAAATATATAATTTAATAATTAAGTACGGCGAATTGTACTGTAGCGAATTTTTGTGCCAAAATTATTTCAGTTAAAAAAGCACCAAAGTATGCACTTTATAATAAAATAATATATTCGGTATCGGGATGATGTAAAAGCACATATGACAATCGTGTATTATAAATACCTTAAAATAGAACCAACTTCAATACTCAAAATTGTGAAATAACTTGATGAAGTCAGTACCATGATAATTACTAACGGGATTGATTGTCATTCACTGTTAATGACTCAAGATAGATAAATACTTTTCAGTTATTGGAGTTTAACTCAAAAACGGCTTGACTGAATTTGATGAAATGTAAATGGAACTACACGGAAACCACCAGCTTTCAAATAAAATAATAATCATGAAAATCGGTTCACCCAGTCGAAGTTCTGAGGTAACAAACATAAAAAAACGTCGAATTGAAAACCTCCTCCTTTTTTGAACGGTAAAAATTAACATTGCCAACAATCAGTAAAATCATACGATATCCGCCACTGCTTGCCAAAGCTAATATCACGCACTAAAAAAACTTTATCAACATTTAAAAAAACATGTCACCCTAAGTGGCTGGTGTAAATATCATGCACCCTTCAGTTGCAGGATACAGTCGGACACAGGGTTAATCTGCGCTTTATAACAGCTGGTACACACAATGTTGCTAATAAAAGTATATATTACATTTAATAATAGCTAATAAAAGTATATATTACTCAACATAATACTTTTTACCTCTTCAGCATGAATAGAGGTGTTCAAAACTCGTAGCAACATGGAGTTTAGCTGCGAACGCGTGAGGAAAAATGTTCCACATATCTAACTACTTCCACGTCTAAACGTCGAAATAGACGTTAGAAAAATAAAAACAAAACATTATTTTGTTGCTTTCTTGTAGAAATTAATTTACACCTTTAGACACAAAAATTTAATCACACATATATTTTTTTAATCATAAATTGAAAAAAATAAACAAAATGGTTATCCACATAAATACTAGCAACACTTTCTTAGCGGGAAACGAATTTTCTGTATTAGATCTTTTGCTAATTTTGCTGCTAGCAAAGGTGAAATAGTTATTCGTTTTGCAGGGATGCAAAGTTCTTATTTGGCTTGAGTTATTAAAACCTGGGGAAGCGAAGGATTCTAGGACTGAACCAGTTACGTTACTCGTGGTAAAATATAGAATGCTGAGCGTAGTGAAGGTTTCAATGTTACGAGACGCAAAAAAATTTTGCTGCCGAGCGCAATACACAATTTTTCATCTCACTACAGGGAAAAAATAGTAAGTACCTACAAGAAAAATAGCTTAAAGAATGTAGTAAATTTTCGTTTATATACACTAAAAATTAAAAGTAAAATTGCTGAAATTGGTGATATTTAACGTAAAATATTTTTTCTGGAACTTTTATAGAAGTTTGAATTTCATAATCCTTTTCCACGCCTGTGGATATCAAGCACTTTTCCGCACTGATTTCGAACGATAAATAACATCTTTCTATGGTTGTGAGGAGAAAAATTATTTAGTTCACCTATAACTCGTTCTTAATGCTCCATAGTCTATATTAGAATCACTGGCTACACTTATGATTTAATTCTATACAACTTCGCTTGCTTGGGCTTCAAATTCGGCACTCGCATCTACGAGTATATATAATATTGCTTTCTTTTTCAACTAGTTAATCATTTTACTATTATATACAATCAAATATTTTGATACTATATAAAATAAAATATTTTGATATATTTTTGTCTGTTTTATTTTCATAATCTAAAGCTCTTGTGTATATATTATATACTTACATTAAAAACTTACAAAAATGTTGTAAAAATATCAAATGAAATTTTACGATGAACATATGTAATATATAACGATAAATAGCAAAACTAATTTGAAAAATATGTGACATATTTCGACATAATAGACAACAATAAAGTATACTTGCTCTACAAATAATTTCGACTTCTGGTGTTAGTGTCATTACATTATTTCATATAAAATAAAACGCTAATAAAAAGCCCGACCTAATGTGAACTAGCACTGTTCGTCGGTACACTTGGATCATCAAATATTGTGCTAACGCTCGAAACGGGTTGTCATTGGCAAGAGGTGCGTTGAACCACTTGACTTAATGGAACACCTATTTAAATGTCAACTTCTGAATGCTCTGTAGGGGAACTTTGAAATTGCTACGTTCACTTTGCTACGTTTGTAGAGACATACCTATGACACGTTGGAAGTAAAAATAAGAAGGGATGGAGAATATTACGAGTATAATATTTTAACCGAATTCAAATTACTTCAACATAGTAGCATAATTTTCCTTTAACTGCAACTCTTGTTTTATTCTTCATAATAAGGTACCGTTATTATGAAGAATAAAACAAGAGTTGCAATTAGTTATACTTACGCTGTTATACTCCTAAACACAAAGGTAAAAGAGATGTGTAAATTCTTTGTAAGGTCCCTCTCCCATTATTTTACCTTCGTAAGCTTAATAAGAGATAAAAACAATTTTTGTGACATATTAGTTATAAGTCGCTTACAAGTCATTTATGAATTTGGTTAATCATGATATCAGACTTACTTTTTGATAAACACGCAAATGGAGTCAAATTTAAAACCAATATAATTTAATGTAAATATATTAAAACTAGTAGTTTTGCAACAGTTCTGATAGCGTGTTTGAAAATTCATTCCATTTTTACAGCATACAATAATCGAAAATTAACAAATATTTTCGGATAAATACAATTAAATGCAACATTTTTAAAGAGATTTTGCCTTTTTTCTGCTCAATCTAACGACGATATCCACAAATTCATATTAAATCTGTAACAATTTTAGTTCTCGCTAACTACAGCTGAAGACGTGCGTGCTTTTTAGAATTTAAAATACTATGTTATAGAGAGCATTGTCTTCCCCAAATGAAGTGATAACATAGTTGCCTCACATTGTCCCAGATTTTCCAACCACATTTCTATTTACCCACATCACAACATGAAACCATTTTGGCACATAATGAGACTGGCTTGGCGACGAAGTTTATTTGTATTTTTACTGTGTGTCTTGTTAACTTATTTTGTTATAAAATCTTATTGGCGTTGACAAAAGGTAACCAATGGAATAGTAAATACAATGAGAAATTAAAACATAAATAATGAGAAATCTCTACATATTTCTTAAGTTTCCTTATTTTCCAGAGATTAGTTTGCTTGTAACCTATTGTCAAGTCCAATAAGACTATAAGTCATCATGAACTTTGCTGAGTATGAACTTAGCTAAAACTCAAATTTCAAGTTGTGCTAACTACCTAAGTTTGATTTGCCTTCCCTTTTGACAACTTTCTCAATTTGCCTAATTTTTAAGGTTATAAACAATTAGTGCCACGGTACCTTTCCCATTTTGACTTATATATATATTTTAGATGTTGAAAAATTAGTTATATTAGTTATAGTAATTTTTAGTTGAAAAATTAGTCAAAATGATAATGTTGGTGCATATTTTATAATTTAGCAAATTGAGAGTTGGCTCCTGTTCTTATTACCGATTAACTGGCACGCAGCTGACTTCTGCCTCCCTGTTTTAAGGAAACGCAGACGTTTCGCTTCAGCGGCATACATACGAGCGACGCCACGCCTCATTCTCACTATTACTCACATGCGTACCAGGGCGTCGGATACGGCATTGGTACTATGAAATACTGGAACGCTTGAGCGAATCAGTGAGCGTCAACTATTATATCGTGGAATGGCGCGTTGAGAAGGAATAGTCTAAATTCTTCTTACAGATCTAAAAGATTTGATTTGAATAAATTGTTTACTTTAGACTAAAAAACATACAAAACCATAAAATATTTTTATTTACCGGCTAAGTAAAATAAAGTTAGATGTAGAATATGTCAACCCAGTTTCGAGCATATCAGATGCTCATCATCAGGGCGAGTGCGTAGCAGAATCTGCGAGCTCCCGCAGCGAGCACGATGGGTTTTGCTCGTTGAATATAACATTAAAATTATGGTGATTGTGTTTTTTGGTCCGTAAATAAATTGATGGTATGATTTCATTATACACTTTAACTATATAAATCTTGTCTTATACGTCACGCAGGCTTTCTTGTTTCAGCGTCGATATTCCCATCAGCGTCTTGGGGCAACTGGGGA
Source organism: Plagodis dolabraria (assembly GCA_963854805.1). Taxonomy (NCBI): domain Eukaryota; kingdom Metazoa; phylum Arthropoda; class Insecta; order Lepidoptera; family Geometridae; genus Plagodis; species Plagodis dolabraria. The sequence goes on from OY978440.1 coordinate 7,017,091, forward strand.
GGTGGAGGCAGCAACTTGTATTCCCCCCACACCATGGCCCCCCCACACGTGACATCACACCTCGGATCTTACCCCCACTACGCATGATTGAACCAGCACTACGGAGGGCCGCGCTCTAGTGCCGACTCATCTGTAGAACAACTTTATGACTTCTTCTAAATCTTTTTTTTCAAGAATTACAATAGTTTTCTTTATATCGGTTAAATAGTTTTAAAACGTGAACACACAAACCGAAAACCATGTAGGTAACTACACTTCAGAGCAACTTTAAATGAAGACATTGCAAACATACATACATTAGCACACAATCAGTTTTTATTTTTAAGAACATCTGAATGGAGCTGAATTCTCACTGTAATGTTTACTATAGATAGTTTTGCTGTCAAGAAATTAAAGAAAGAAGATAAGATACAGTACAATTAATGTAATTTTTATATATTTAAACATTAACAGTTTCCTTATTTTGGTTGTACCACGTTGTGCTCGTATATGACTAAACACGATCAAGAAACGATGAGATTCTTGAGATTTTAGGGTCCCATACATCCTCATTAAAAACGGAGCACTTATAAAATCGCTCTGGTGTCAGTATGTTGCCTTTTTCAGTTTATTTGGTGCAAATCCTCTGGACAGAAAAATTTAAATAGGAAACAATTACACTTGAAATTTTGAATAATATTTTGGAATACTGTGAGTTTACTATAAATTACAGAAAATCTTAATAAAATACAGACACAACTTACAATAGTTGGAAATACAAGACAGGATCTCTTTACCTATAGTTTCATCTCTTTAGTAATCTCAAATAATAATAATATAAGTAACTCCAACAGTACACGCATTTCTGAAATTAGTTGATAGCACTATCAGAGCAAATCAAATCAATGTCACAAATCACAAATTGGATCGAAAGTCCAATCAGACAGATCTGAGTGTAGGTAAAAATGGGGGTTATATATTATCTTGCTATTTTATGTTAGGAGGGCTGAATTGATTCAGCCAGCATCCAACTGCGAAATACCAAATTAGTATAGTCGTTATTAGCTACGTAGTGCCAACGGAACCGTAGCTCATCAAAGATGCTACGGCCGCGTAGGCCTTACGTAGCTAATAAATCCTTTCTTTGAACTCAATTTAAAAGGCGTTTGGTACACGGCTAAACATGAATAGATGACCATTCACCCATTTTGAAATTATTTTGTTTTAAGGAGCTATTTATTTTTGTCAACTTATGACACTAAATTTTATTTTCAATGTTAGAAACTATTTATTTAATGACGCCATAAGACATTTTTTAATTATATATTTTACATGTAGTTGAATTAAATACATATTCTTTGTGTTGTATTTTTTTACAATGTTTTAATGTCTTGAAACACTGTACAAGGCTAGTCTTTTATCAAAGATTGTAAATAATAGATACTCATTTAAGTTAAGTAGAATTATTTATTTAGGGTAATATTAAAAATTTAATGGAAGTAATAAAAAGATGTGAAAATTACGAATACTACGCGTATGTTGAATTTTGCGATAACTTTTATTCACAAGAGACGACTCTTATTTAATTATTTGTTTCGTAAATAAACGTTTTATTATATATATAATTGTTTTCAGTGCTTGAGTAATATTTATTTTCGTTGTTTTGAGAACAAGAATTTAACCTAATACATTATATCAAATATGTAGGTATTTTAATATTTATTATTATTTATTAAGTTCAAATGACATTTTAAAAGTTATGGCAAAATTAAGTCAGTACTCGCAACTAAAAAAAAAACTATTTCATCAATCGTCAGTGATGTTATACTCAGTATTATTAATGTCTGTAAATTATTTTTAATAAATAGTATCAAATGTGATGAAATAATCTTGATATAGTGAACGAAAGCAATTTGAAAAAGATATGAATATTATTGTATCTAGCTCAATTTGTTTGTGCCATAAACGAACAAAATTTCAGATAAAGAAGAGAACATAACAATAAAAGATGAAACGGGTTATCTTTCCAAAATACGTATCACAGAAAAAAAAGAATTTCCAGTCTCTAATTTTGACACTCTTGTACATTTACTTGGTATATTGACGAAGGTGATATTCCGATATATTATACAGATAGAAAACCCTTCCTTCTATTATTAAAAATCAATGCCAAACGAGTTTCTTTCAATGACAAAATAAACAGATCGTCTAAACTTCCAATGCTTCATTGGTATATAATTTTGCAGCTTCTTTTCCTAAAGACAATAATTCGCTTCTTCACATTCTTATTATGAAAGGTTCACATTGTTCAGTTTTTTCTCATTTTCTCTTGCATGCATAGAATATGCAGCAATTGCTTACTTTGACTCATGTTACCAGCTCCCATACAATCGCAATATAATGGTGCCATTAAAACCTGCAGTTTTCTTTTTCTTTCGAGAATACAATCGCTTTTTTAATTTGCTACATTATATATAATATCATGTCATTCATTACTTTTTATCATTTATTGTTTTGACCGGTCTCAATAAGTTAACTTACAAGTACTTCTATCTCTACAAGATGCTTTTTGCCACATTCGTCCTACTTTCATCAAGGGAAGTGATTTTTAATATTGAGTTAGTCAGTTTTACTATTTAACCTGTTCTTCCTAAAACCTTACTATAGACTAAAGTTTGTATAAATTCGAATTAAAATCTATAAGAAATATTACCCACAATAAGAGTCAATCATTTTTTATACTTAACAATTTCTTACAATGTCACAATGTCGAATTCTCATAAAACCAGTTTCATGCTGTATTACCGTGGTTTTCCGAAAAGGTTTTATATAACAATCTACCCTCAAATTTGACATTAAAAACCTATTGATAATCATTATAGCAAAAGACAAGTTGCAATTGTTTTCATTAAGATCTGTAAATAGATTAGATTATTTTTAAAGTGCAATCGTATTAGAGTTGGTATAGCATAGTATTAAAATATTAAATATAAAATGAATGTGTATAATATCGATGATTTTTATCTTATAAAACATTAGGACACAAGCGAGTTATGTGTGTCGTTAAACTCGAGCTGTATTGCAGTCAGAGCCGAAGGCGAAGGCGTAATGGAGCCGAGGGTGTAATGACCAATACTCACGCGTTTCATACAACATTCTTCAACACACTTGCTAGAAAAACAATAGCACTAGTGCGATAATGAAAAGTAAGAAGCGAGCGTATTACAAACAAAATGTAAAGTAAAAGCACTATTGCTCTAATGTGAATTTAGATGCACGCATGATTTACAAGCTACGAGTACATAATGAGCCAAGTCAGTGCAATTTGACAAGCAAGTGTGTTGAAAATTATTTTGAATTAATTTGCATTTTATTTTAATGAATGAGTAAATAATTAAGAAGATAATAATTCTGCCATTATCGACATCAGCTAAATACCTAACAAGCTGGGAAGCATAAAGATAAACGAGCTTAATTTCAATATAATAATATATTGAGCCGAAACATGTTCTCACTATTTTATTTGAATAAGGCTCATTCTTTATAGAAATAAATGAAATTAGTTTAAAAGCATCGAATAAAATAACTATTATTTTAAGCAATATTTTTTTTAAATCAAGTTACCTATACTCATGTGATCATAATAAAGATTCCAGTCAATAGATTTAATTAACAAAATGTTTATTTTAATTTATTTTATAAAATATGTAATTAATTTTTAATTTAAATTTTAATGCATGTGTCAATATAATGAAATCATTTAGTCGTAGAAATACCATTGTATAGATGTTATTGTATTTGAAAACGAATAAAACAAAATGGAATGTGGTTGCTTTATTATGCATGTGATCTATGCAATAAGTTCATCCTAACATTACGTAAGGTAATCCAAACATTAAATAAGGTAATCCTAATATTAATTTAGGGAATCCTAATCAAAAGCAGTTTGAGGGTTCAACTCTAAAGGCAATCTTTAAAAATACCTTTACCACACCTGTATATTCCTGAAAGGTTAGAAAGAAGCGCCTAAACATTGAAATCAGCCAATCATGAAAAGTCTATTATCATGTACTAGCCACAGACAGGACTGATGCAAAATTAAAGGATTTATCAGTCAGAAAACATTTAATACTTACCAGAATCGAACCCAAGATCATGAGATTACAAAGCACCGGAGCCAGTCAGCCACTACTATATCATCGTAACATCTGTATATCCCAGGAAGGGCAGGCACAGCTTTAAGAGCACCACGTACCTACTATCGATATAGTTATTATTACAGTAGTGCCACTACAATAGTTAATTCATGCTATTAGCGATACAAAATAGAAACACTAGAATCATTATTGGTACGTCTCGCTTGCTCTTCGATGGCGTGGATTTCGCTTCTATGCCTGTTCGACCCAGCGCAGCGTACCTACCAAACTTGAATATTTTCGTGCTACAACGGCAACACCTCCACGGAAACGAACTACGTTTTTTTTCATGTTATTATGACTTAACAAGCACGGAACCCACCTGATGCTAAGCGGATTGTCCTCTGGCTATAACAGATGCATTTCGTCATGTGACGAATTGCACTGCGCCTGAGACATAGTTGTTAAGTTTCATGTGCCTGTATTTTTTCTGGCAGCAAAGACAGCTGCCGGAACACACCGTTACGTTCTTGGCGACAGATTTTCTATTGAGGTTGGTAGCTAGCCAGGCGAGCAGCCAGTGTTTACCAGCTGCATCGAATAACTTCAGTTGCTTATAAGAGTTGATCATTGAAAATGTTAATTTGAACTTCTTCAGTGCCAGGGACATAAGTGTAGCTTCATGTTTTTAACGAAGAAACAATCACAGTCACTAAATTGCGAAAAGAAGCACAACTACATAACGAGTTGACTCTAGCACTGAGTGTTATTAAGAAAAGCCTAACATGCTCTATTGTTTCTCATTTTATTTTGTTAATCCCTTCTTACGCCCGGAGAAGTCAATCTTAGAATAACTAGGTATTTTAAAACGTCGATTAACTACTCATTATATATGATGCCTCCTAAATGGCTGTTAAGTCAAGAGTACCAACATAATAATACTAATTTAGCTTTAGTATCTATAGTGACGTAGTTTAAAATATATTTTACTTTCGACTATTTTTTTTAAATTCTGGGTTGTGCCGAGGCAGCAGGAAAAAAATTATGTAGCTAATCACTATAAATTACATTCAATGGAATTTAACGATAGCTAAAACTTTTGATAAGTGATGATGTGATGAAAGATGGTACTCAACGTAGAGTGGGAACAGGCTCTCAAGGACAGCTGCCAGAACTTACCATTCGGTGCTTGGCGACCGATGTTCTACTTGACTGTGGTAGCTAGCCAGTTTGTATTCGCTAAATGCCCTAGCAAGATGCAGTGAAGCTCAATTCCGTGGCGGGATTTGAGCCATTGACCGGTTGGTTGACTGTGGCAGTACATAAACATGGCTACTGTGCCATCACTGCTTCGAAATGTCAGAGTTTTGAAGAGTGAAAAGAGTCTAAACTTGGAAATATGGTGTGATTCCACCACCCCTTTTTACGTGGAACCAATAGTTTTTTATTAAATCACATGCACTTACATAATGCCTTGGAATATCTATATTCTACATGGTGGTAGGGCATTTTGCGAATGCCCGCCTGGCTAGCTACCCTCCAGTATAAAATCTGTTGCACAGCACCTAACGGTTTGTTCCGGCAGCTGTCCTTGAAAACCAGTAATACTAGGTTAGCCGAACACCATCTTCCAAATTAGGCATTTCTTCTGGCTGCTGTTCTTCCAGTGCACCAGGGTCAGCCCGTCGGGCAACCATCTGAAGTTCTGCTTAGCCTCAAAGGCTCAAGCACACAAGGGACTATTACCGATATAAGGGCTCTGCGGACTATGTCATTGAGAGCAGGTTGTCGTGGGAACTTCCCCGTGCATGGATGACAACTCAGAGCGTGATGGCCATCGGCCTACACCATAGAAACACTGGTGCTTATGTGGGGTTCACACACTTTGCATCCCGACGGAGACCCACCGCCACACGTTGATAGTCGTAGTTAAGTAAGGTGCGCAGGTAAGATGAAGGCAGCGTGTGCAACCATGTTCCAGATTCCGTCTGGGACACATCCAAGTCAGGCCATATTAGCTGCCGTGGCACCATCCAATAAATTTTCTTGGATCTGCTTCACCCAAACATTATCCCACGCCCGCTGCACGTGCGCTGCTACTGGGATCGTTGCACCCGGGTTGAGGGCTACCAAGCTGACACAGAGCTCGACACAAAGGGTATACTCGCCTCGTCGCCATTGGAACTCAGATAGTGACATCGTTCGCAACCCCATGAGCTGAAGCCAGAAATGCCGGCAGGCCCACATCTCGTGCGTATCGCACCGGATTGGTAGAGCCGCCTGATTCCATTGAGGCACCTTTAGAGCGATAAAAAAATATAAATATGATTGAAAACTCCTCTCACATTAGTATGAAGTCAGGTGTTTCAACACTAACTATTGTTTTAACTACTACTTGTGATTTTATCACATTTTGTATTATTCAAAAATAATAATAAAAAAAAGTATATTTTTTCAAAGTTGCTTTCTTGCTTTCTAATGATTCAACCGTATCTATCAGGAGGAGCCCTAAATAAGTTATGTTTTTAAAATGATTTTTATTTTAATTTACAATAAGTGACTGAAATATAATGATATGATATATTTTTAGAATCGGTTTAGGGTAATCCCTTTTATTCAAAACCACACACAATAGATTTCAGAACAAAAATTGTATTTCAAAACTTCTCTCCTATTATGATGGCCTAAATTAATCGTTCCGATTTTCATACTTATGACACCATTTGCAGGTTTTTACTGAATTTCGGGGTGTACCGCTAACACTACGACCTGTGAGGTAGCCCTACATGGCTCGTCAGTTCATGCGTTTTTCGCAATAATATATAATTTTAGAAATTTGGGTAAGCTAGAGCCATCTATCAGAAAATAATCTAACTATCTAGTGCATGGAAAAATGATAGAGAACCATCGCATTCTCGTTTCGTCGACGCAATAAGCAGTAACCGTGCCATCAAGTGTCAGCCGATTTATACCAAACCCAGGAGATGGCGCTGTACTCAATTGTTGTATGATGCTCAAAGAGAGTTCCATTTCTTTTTGAGTATCATAATAATATAACATATTCATACATATTATGTAACTTTCTTATTATGATTTTTATTAAATTTATAATTGAAAATGATTATTATGATAAGTAATGTTAAGATAGGTAAACTGCGATATAGGTATCTAAATAAAATCAACACAAAATGTAGATAGTATACAACCGTGACGAAGTGAAATAATCAAACAGACGGGTCACCCGCCTGATGGTAAGTGGTTCTTCTTCTTCATAAATGGCTCTTATCGTTGCTTTGTCAATATACTGCCAATGTCTTGTCAGTGTACGCTTATAAGAAAAAAAATTAACGGTCTAAATATCTCAGCAAGTCTATTAAATATTAATTACTTAGTAGAAAATATATGAAATATAAAAGTTAAGGGAAAGTATGTTATACTTAAATATTAGATCTAATAAAATTACTGAAAACATAGCCGTAGGTACTTTGTGGCGTTCTATGGGGGAGGCCTTTGTTCAACAGAGGACGTCTTCCGGCTGATGATGATGATGATGACGTAAAACATAAATAAAAGGAGTGAAAACAAGTGCTAGGAGAGATTTAAAGTAGACAGGGCGAGGGATATCACAATTTAGAATATCATATAAAGAATAAGAAAGTTTCGGATAATTGACAAAGATATGATCTAGAGTACCTTCCTCTAGGCCACATTCACAAATGGAGTGATATCTGACCCTAAGTAAGTGTGTGTGTTACCCTAGGTAAGTGCTACAGTTTTAGTGTCACCGTTCTCATTCTACTTGACACTGCACTGCGCTCATCACTACTAGACGTTTAGCTCTTACGAGTACCTTTGTACTTAATTTATCTTGGCACTGTGCCCTTACGGGTTATCACAATAGGTATTTTTGTATGTATATGTATATATTATGTAAGAATACATTAATTATCTATATTGTATATTATATTGTAGATATTTATAAATATCAATACTATTGAGGATATTGTACACCGCCATCCCTTGTCAAAACTTACTCCTCTCCAAAGGTTGTCTGGAAGAGATCGCTTTGAGCGATAAGGCCGCCTATTGTTCACTATTATAAGCTAAATATTTTTAATTTTGGTATAGTTTAGGGTGTTCAATAAAGAGTTTATCTATCTATCTATCTATTGTTTCGAGGCAAGCCGTAGAACATTATTTTACATCGATCTATGACATAACAACGATAACTATGGAACATACCGTAGAAATTTAACCTCTACGAATATGGAACAGGATTTGGACCTCCTTCGAAAATCAATCTTGACGAAAAATTGCAACGACTAACTTCAGAATCGGACATGGAATGTCATTAGGGCGTCATAGCAGCGCAAACATTTTACGCAATTTCCGAAAACCAACGAACAACAAATTAATTACAAGTATATCATTCTGACTATTTTAGCTGAGGGGTTGTGAAGGATGAATCGACTCAGAGCTTTGGTGAGAGGTACAGTGCGTGCCAGGCCTATTCTCAGCACGATCGGGTCTCCAGCCAGAGTCGAGAGAGTGAGGCATCACGATGGTCCCCCACAGCCGTTTGACAACTTGCCCTTTAGTATTCCAAATAGGTTAGTTCATACCAAGGATATATAAACATGAGGTAGATTTTATACATTAGTATAGTCTCAGACTAGTAAGTTACGATAGTGTACGGTAGATTTAAAAATACGCAAAGTCGTTTAATTAAAAATCAAATAAAATTTAATGTATATTTAATTACATAATATATAGATGGGCAGAAGTGTCTAAACAAATGTATGTTTCGCTAGACATGTCATTTGAGGTAATTGCCATCTAGCGGCCAGTAGTGTAAGCTTATTTTATAGTAATATCATAGAACATATAATACTTTATCGCGCAAGGCACGAGGCCTACCATCAGGTGTCTGGTTTAGGCACATGTTACGGCTTAACATCAGTTAAGCAGTAACTTCTGTATAACAGATGCATTTCATCACACGTGACTAACTGCACTGCGCATGGGCGCAAACAACTAAAGACTAACAACTGTACATCTCAGAGTGATGGCACTCTGAGATTCTATTTTGTCAGAGTCTGAGACGTACAGTTGTTAGTCTGTGCCTGTAACATCTAAAGCCTGCACCGAGGCAGCGATACGTAATTGTGGTTCGTTTGATCCCTTGCTGTATCTTTATTTCTTAATTTTGAGTTATGTAATTAATACATATTATTTTTAAGGACTCATTCAATAAAACATACACTTTGGAAACACGATTTCAAGTTCCGCCCAATTTAGTCAGAGCCGCGATGCTTTGTCCCTATCCGCTTTAGTAATCCTGCGGCCGTCGGACGGGGACGGATGCTGTTGGCGTGCCTTACTTACGCACACATATACGCGGCGCGCCTAAAAAGCTCGGTGCGCCCTTAATTACAACTCTAACGGTCACTTTGACAGCTGTCACACCTAAGACCTATTTCTGTGTATTTTTATGTCATTTGTAGCCCATATATGAAATCGAAACTGAAAATTGGTACTGCGTGAACACTGGTTCACGTAAACGCCCGCACAAAAAATATGTAGGCATAGGCGAATCCGTCGATTGATATTCGAAGGGACTGCCATTTTCGGTGGTACGCGACTGAACAAGCTAAGTGTTGCATTGCAGACAATGATGCGCTGGCTCCTTCACGATTTCTTAAAATCACCTGGTGCCTCAGTTTCATTGATTCGTCACTCCATGGTGGAAAGGCATTTTGCGAATGCCCGCCTAGCTAGCGACCACCCTCAAGTAGAAAATCTGTCACCAAGCACCTAACGGTGTGTTCCGGCAGCAGTCCAGAGCCAGTGAAATTACAGGCACATGTGACTTAACAACTATGTCTTAAGGTGACGGGCGCAGTGCAATTCGTGACTTGTGACGAAATGCATCTGTTATGGGCAGAGGTTATAAGATCAGGTGGGTCTCGAGCTTATCCCGTCACAATAATAATAAAAAAACCGCTACTGCTGCTACTGCTTTCTTGTTCATTTTATCTGGTCCCTAAGTATAATTCAGGATTCGGTCGGATGCTTAGTGGGTGGACCACGGGCACTTTTTCTTGCCGGTGGTCCGGCCGGTGGTAACAAAAGTATGGGTAATTTTTTTCATATAAGATTTTCTCCTGTTTCAGATATGTTGCAACAGTCTTTTTCAGCGTGTTCTTTGGGATCGGACTGTGGGCGCCTTTTTTAATTGTATGGTATTCAATGGCAAAGAGAACTATGTAACTTATATGAATGATTAAATAAAACTAAAAATAACGTAATTCTGGAGATGTTACTAATTTTTTCAACCCCACAGAAGCGCGGCTGCTCTTTCACAACTGGACTGTAATCGTCGCGTCTTTAATCCTCATTGTAGTGCTGGAAGTGGAGACCGAGTCAATAATGGTATGACAATAAAACTGCCGGCCGACGTCACTTCACTCTCGAGCCTAAGTAACTACTCATTATGTGACCTCTTAGCGTCCGTACTGGACGATATTGTCCATTTCTATTGTTATAATTATCTACGATGCGCATGGGTTAATTTGTGCTCAAACTGTCTAACGCTGCGACCGCTGTGAATTTGCTTTTGCTCTACGGAATCTACAAAAAATAGATGGTGTAGAAGGTAATAAATTAAAGGTTTTGGCGTCCCAAATCTTCACCATCAGTTTTCATCAGGATTGAACGAGCTTACGCAGCGCTGTGTCGATATGTTTTAAAAAATCTATAACTATTATACTTTATCAACATGCGTTTTTTGCTAACTGGGCTTTGCCTCTAAGTCCAGTATGGACCGGCAAGGGGTAGGCTGCAGAGCTAGCTGTATGTGCAGCACCGCATCTGAGGCGGGCTGTGGTGTTCATATGCGTATGCCCTGCAGGACCCTTGATCGCAGCAGTTTCAGACTCTGTGTGATAATTGGTATGTATTTAAGATTTATTAGCATTTTCTATACTTTCGCAAAATTTATACTATTGTAACATTCCATACATTTTGTAGCACATAATATAAAAATTGAAACACCTCGCATTTAGTAGCAAATCATACACTTTTTATTTGGTATTACGAATCATTAGTAGTTTATTTACTATTCTAGCTCATTTTAGTGTCAGTATGATAATATATACTATTGTACAGTCAAGTACAGTCACTTTACTTCAATTTCCATACTCTTTATTTTATATCTTATCAACCTTCTTACACGCTGTCTCAAGTGCTCTCTATGATAGATTTTAAAACAAAATTATGACAAAGATTTGATTAACTATCATTGATGTCAATGTTGTTGAATCCTGAAGCTAGATAACTCTGAAGATGGAAAATATTAAGTTTATTTTAATGAGTAATGGTAGAAAAGTGTTATGGAAAGATGGTTACCGCTATAACAAAATTAAAACAAATAAAGGTGGAACTGAAATATGGCGATGCTCCGGTTATATGTGCAGTGGCTCTATTACTTGGTGTGTAACTGATGGGACAGTTACAAGGGAGGGAGATCACCAATGTATCCCAAATATGTCTCAATACAAACTGGAAGTAATTATGGAAGGCCTAAAAAAAGCCGTCTGTGATGATTATCGTCCTATTCCAAAAGTGTTTGACGAATTCATGAGGAGTTACAGATCTGACCCCAAATATGATGACGTTATACCATCCTTCGAGGCAGTAAAAGATACTCTATATCGCATTAGAAAAACATATTACAGGGTTCACCGTTGCACATTTAAACAACTTCAAGATGTTATCATTCCACAAAGACTAGCTCAAGACTTTTTGTTATTCATGGACGGAGCTTCTGATAAAATTATTGCTTTTTGTAGCATGGAAGCACGACATTCTATGGCAAACATTTCTCATTATTTCGGCGATGGGACGTTCAAAGCCGTTCCCAAACCATTTTCACAATTATATACCATCCACGGGGATATCGGAAGCGATGGTAGCTGCACTAAGATCATCCCTCTCATCTTCGCCTTATTGCCGGATAAACAACAAGCTACCTACATCAGATTTTTTCATTTGGTCAAACAACATTTACCTAATATGACACCATCAATTTTTCAGTCAGATTACGAACTTGCAGCTATGAATGCATTTGTAACGGTATATCCAGCTGCCGATATCAAAGGGTGTCATTTTCATTTCGCTCAGGCCCTTCGCCGAAAGGCTAAGAAAATGAAGATCACTGAAGTTGGAAATGGTGAACAAATTTTATCCTTGTTTACAGCGTTGGCTCACCTCCCAGTGACACATATACCTGAAGCATTTTTGACAATAGAGTTTGAAGTTAAAGAAAACACCGCAATATGGGATGAATTTATCAACTATTTTGTCAAACAATGGATGAACCGCGATATTTTGTCAGTTATCAGCTGCTATGGGAATAGACACCGAACTATTAACGCATGTGAGGGTTGGCACAACCGCATTAACAGGACAGTTGGAAGGGGCCGTCCTAGTTTATATTTTTTAATATCATGTCTACGCAAAGAAAGCATTGATTTTGATTTTCGTATCCGGCAAAATAACATATACGTAACCTTCAACAGAAAACGCCAGAAGAAAATGAAAATCATTGATGAGCGGCTGACGAAAATAACGAATGATTATTTAGAGAATTCCATCACACTAAAAGAATGCTTGGAACGGCTTAGTAAAGTGAAATTCACGTTATAACGTGAATTTCACTAACTTAGGTACTATTACAAAAATTAAGAAGTAATGTTCAGTTAGTAATAAGTATTACAAGGAATTTAAGTTTTAAAAGTTTTGCGTGATTGTACTTTTAGTAGAAAAAGTGATACATTCTACGATAGTAATTAAAGTTTTTGTCTAAACGCTAGCAAATGTACTGTTAATAAAAAAAGTTGATATTTTGATAAAGTGTATGATTTGCTATTAAATGCGGGGTAATATTATTTTTATATTATGTTCTACAAAATGTATGGAATGTTACAATAGTATAAATTTTGCGAAAGTATAGAAAATGCTAATAAATCGAATTTAATACGTTTCATTCTAGTACCTATTAGGTTATAGAATAAAATGCAAAAAATCAATCGTGCTCTCCAGCGGGACCCTAAGTTAATATGAATCCATCAGTTCAGATACCTATATTCTCAAGAAGAACTGTATTAGTACCTACCAAAAATGTCACTATTAAAAATAAAACTTAATAGTATTCTTAGTTTTTTTAAGTACAAAACTACCTGTGAGCCAGCGGGATTCTCGGCTATGGGCGACACCACAGCTGACGGTGAGGGGCCATGCCGCAAGAGGAGTGTCGGTATAACGGTGCGCCACTCTCCCTACATTCAGTGGTCACGGCGGGGCCGCCACCGTCGTCGCAAGCGGGGTTGTCTGACTCCCATTTGCGGGCTTGATCCCCGGGTGGTAGGGACGTGCCATGTGTTCTGGTGCGTCGTGAGTTATAGCGCCCTGGGAGGGGTCCTGCAACGGACAACCGTGGCTGGTTCGTCGGTGTCTGCTAAAGCGTGCCTGCGGTTCGGCGAAGCGGTAGAGTTGGAACACCGTGTGTTATATAGACGGTAGGGGCACTTGCTGCTGTGGGAGTAGTTGGTGTCGAGCCCAACATATCTAGGGTACCTCCCCCGGTGTGGACGGGAAAGCGTAAATGCATTTTCGCACGTAAAAAAAAGGATAATCTTACCATGGACTGGCATGAGAATAAATAAATCTATCCTCGAGCAACTACACATAACAACTAGACTGTCCACAATCTGTTACAAAAGAATTTTAGGGTATTTTGGTCACGTTGCCCTTAGGCAACCAGATAATTTAAGGACATATACCCGGCAGCCAAAGTTTGACCCTATCTATAAACTCAACTTGTTATTTAAAAAAACTCACAAGTAAATATACTTAGTGTATTATTATATCTATCGTTTCCGGCTTAAATCCTTTTTTTTGGATTAATAATTCGTGACTTGACACGTCGTGACTTGATTGATATGAGACAAGAAGAAAATAGACCAGACAACACGAGACGGGAAAAGACGCGGCGAGACGAGAAAAGACTGACGCAACGTGACGAGACGTGACTTGTTGAGACGAGACAGGACAACACGGGACGAGACCAGAAAAGGCGCGACGAGACGAGAAAAGACGCGGCGTCCCGAGACAAAACGAGACACGACGTGCCTTGATGAGACGAGACTAGAAGAAACGAGACAAGACAACACGAGACGAGCTGAGCCGAAACAATACGGACGAGACGAGACGAGACGCGACGAGAAGAGACGAAACGATGCCAGGTTTTAGAATAGCAAAACAAATTCATGAGTGGTGCATCACATTAGACGGAAATACAAGTTAGAAGGTAGGATGAGAAACTTTAATTTCTTACGAATCAATAGTGGTGTGGAATGGTAGTGCAGTTGATAAACTTAAAATTACATGGAGGTATAATTATTAATTTACTACGTACATATATACTGCACCTAACAAAAAGAACATGCACTTCGTTTAATTTAGTAAAAAATATGTACCTATTAGTAATACTCCAGCAACGCCAATTCTTATTCTCTTTATTTGCAATAAAAATAACAAAAAATACTTTTAAATAATATAAGGAACCCTCTTTTAGCACTAAAAAGAACTCGTAACATGTTGAAGTTTGTACTTACCATGCTAATTCAAATCACTGGGCCCTATTTCCATAGTGTTTCTCCCACATACTTTTCCGGGTTAGTCGGTTCCATTGTTAATTTAAAATAATGTTTTACCCTTTTCTTTTAGTGATACAGACTGCTTACCAAATCGATTTTTTACTAATACACCATACCTACTGGTCACCATCAACAAGATTAGTCATTAAGAGGCCTTATTCCAGCAAAGCCATTTTACAGCCGTTTTCTCAAGGCTGTTGCAGCTAAAGTATAAAAGATTTTGTTTTTTAAATGATGCAGGAAGAAAGTTTATTGTTTTTTTAATGGAGTGCATTAAACAAAACAATAAAAAAAACAACTGAAATCCGACAAAAATTTTTTTACCAACCCATGTTTTCATAAATTTCTTAATCAGTATGACTTCAACAGTCTTTTTATCGAACAAAAATTATTCGTTTTACAGATTGAAAAATATCAGTAAACCAATCATATTACCACCAATGGAGTGCATTAATAACATTTTGATAAATATATGTTACAACTGAGTAAATAAGGGATTGAAAGGGCACTTTTGGCACAAAAATACCATTAAAATTTCTTGTTATTTCTACAAAATCTGGTATTTTATCAATTAAATAAATATGCAATTCATTAGTTGAAGTTTTTATTTAATAGATAATAATATTTTGTCGGTCATTTAGTGAAAAATGTATTTTATACAAATTTTTCAATATGACCTATAAATTACGGAACACAACGCCTTGCATCTCAGTTTGCGCCTAGCGCTCGCGGAGGGAGGACGTATCGCTGCTCGTCCCGCGCCCTACACGTGCCGCAACTACGGTGCGCAATGAAAATATAGCGTGACCGAGTTGTTTTGATCTATGCGTATGCTTTTATTATTGTAAAGGTATTTTTGTTGAGACCATGCCTTTTTCATTATTAACTAGGATTTATTATTTCCTGATCGGAATTGAATTTTTAACCGACTTCCAAAAAAGGAGGAAGTTGTATTTTTTATGTTTTTTCCTCAGAACTTTTCAAAGGGTGAACCGATTTTGAGTATTATTTTTTTGTTTTAAAGCTGATGCTTGTCGTTTGGTCCTATTTAAATTGCATCAAAATCAGTCAAGTCGTTTTTGCGTTACACTCCAATAACTGAAAAGTGTTTACCTATCTTGATGATATAATCATTGACAATCGATATCGTAAGTAGCAAGGGTTACTAAAACTAGTGATCAATTTTTTAACCAAAAAATGGAACCGACTTTTTGGTTATTGCCATAGTAAAAAAAATTTAACCATAAAATGGAACCGACTTCAACACCCAAAAGTGTGAAATAACTTGTCAAAGTCGGTACCATGCGCACAATATTGTGATCATAGGTACTTTTGAACTATCATGGTACCGACTTCAACATGTTATTTCACACTTTGGGTGTTGAAGTCGGTTCCATTTTATGGTTACACTTTTTTTTACTATGGCAAAAACCAAAAAGTTGCGTAGTTGCTATATATAAGAAAAAAGTTTTAAAAAAAACTTGAAACTAGCTAGAGGCTAAAATGTATTTTTTTTCTTATTTGTTTTTTATTTTATATTAGGTATTAACTTGGCCAAACAGATGGAAACGAAGTAATACATTTTTACAACAAGTGTCTTTTACACGAAATAATTGGCCATCAAAAAGCACGATCTATGCCTCTAAGAAATAATTTTATTTAAGGCAAGACTATCTAACGGTCTGTACCGTGTACTGATTTGGTTAAAAATAAAAGATGTTTATAATAATATAGACGTTATATATTTTACTAAACAATTAGTACCGACCCTGAGTTAGGATTTAAGACCTCTATATTAAACGCACCTTATTTTCTTTCCGTAGCGACCACTAAAGCCGCTCCGCCAACGGGGCAGTTATACAAATATAATGAACCAAGATATGCATGCACAAAGCAGGTATACAAACTACAAAACTAAGTTGTTTGCCTATATACAATGATGGTTAGAAGTACATAATCGAATATAGATACCTACACAGTTGTCCATTGAAATGTTACAATTTAAGACCGAATATTGCATTTTTTAGAGGGCGCAATTTTACTTTTGGGACATATGTGGGTGGTCCATAGAAGCTTAACCTCAAGTTTGTAGGGTCGCCACCCTTGTCCTCCGGCCGCCATCTTGGAAAAAGGGGTGAAATCACTTATTTCGCGATATCTTGGAAACTATGCGTCTTACAAAAAATTCTACAGCATATAATTTGCAAATTATTTTGCCTACAAATATGATTATATAACTTTTTGCCCTAAATTAAAAATTTAAGAAATAACCAAAAAGAGTGAGAAATTTTTCATATATTATTTTTGCTCTATAACTTTCTTTTTCTCATTTTACAAAAAAGATACCTTAGACCAATCTTGTTGATTATCATTTGAGGATTTTTTTTATGATTTTTTAATTTATTTCATTTAAAACACTTACAGCGCTACAAAGTTGACCAGGTTCATCAATGCTCATGGGAATCCGGTCAAAATGAAATGTTTAACTTATATTTTTCAT
The DNA here is from genome assembly GCA_963854805.1 of Plagodis dolabraria. Taxonomy (NCBI): domain Eukaryota; kingdom Metazoa; phylum Arthropoda; class Insecta; order Lepidoptera; family Geometridae; genus Plagodis; species Plagodis dolabraria. The sequence continues at coordinate 7,034,424 of OY978440.1, forward strand.
ATTCTTAAAAAAAAAAATTCGTACAACTTCACTTATTCATACCTAACTGTTTTCCTTACCATAGAACTTACCAAATATAACTTACCGAAGGATAAGCAGGTAGAAAAGGTCTGAGTTACCGTTTGGGGATAAAGGAACATCTGCCTGCTACGACTATTATTATTATACGCAGGCTTAGCTGTTTCTTCTACCTCAGTTTATTCTCTTAGTTGTGCTACATTTTTTGTTACGTGTAAACGTGTTGAAAATTGTGGATATTATTTTCAGTTTAATCAATTACAACAACTGCGGGTTTCGGAAAAAAAATCCTCAAAACATCATCTACAATATTGTTCTGGGGTAATATTTTTGTAAAATGTATAAAGAAAGTTATAGAGTAAAAAAATATATTTTTGCTTATAACTTCTTTAATATTTAATTTAGGGCACAAAGTTATATACGTACCATATTTATAGGAAAAACAATTTGCTACAAATTATGTCCTAACGAATATTTTGTAAAACGCATAGTTTCTGAGATATCGCAAAATACGTGTTTTCACCCCTTTTTCCAAGATGGCGGCCGGGGGACAAGGGTGGCGACCCCACAAACTTGAGGTTAAGCTTCTTCTATAGACCCCCATACATGTCTCAAAAATAAAATTGCGTGCTCTAAAAAATGCAAAGCTCATGTAACTTTTCAATGGACTATAGTTATAGATAGGTGTGCTAATGTTAGTCAATGAGAGGTTTATTATTAGGTTCATTTAAGTCTACTTTGTATGTAAACTGTAAAGATGCGAAATGAATTTACAAAGTTACATAATATAGAAATAAAAGGATTATTGAAGATTTGACTGGTTTATTTTAATTTAATTAATATTACAATATAACTCAACTGGCTAGTAACGCGTACAGAGCAAGAAGGGAAGAGAGAGAGAGAGAGAGACGTCCGGCAGTAGTGTTGCCTGTCGATAATCGACTATGACGAATCGATCAGGCACTGTTGCGTTCTAATACTTCCAACACCCTCCCCTGAACGCAAACCCATTGCCTTCATGAAGCCTTCGTGCTTTGCCCTGTGCAGACCCTTCGTCAGAGCATCAGCCATCATATCTTGAGTACTCTTGTAGCGCACAGTAACCTGGTGATTGGCGATCCGCTCCCTCACAAAATGATAGCGCACATCAATGCTTGCTTCGAGCATGATAGGCATCGTTACCTGAAAAACTAATGGTACTCTGATTATCACAGAAAATTAGAATTGGAGCAGACAGAGATGGCCAAAACTCTTCTGCTAACTGCTTTAGCCATATGGCTTCCTGTACAGCTGAGGTTAAAGACATAAACTCAGCTTCAGTGCTTGACAAGGCTATAGTTGGCTGCCTCTTGGAAAGCCAGCTGATTGCAGCGCCTTGAAACATAAATATATATCCTGTACATGATCTTCTGTCTTCTTTGTCAGTTCCCCACGAGGCATCGCAGTAACCAACAATACTGGCACAATCTTTGTTAAATGTTAGTTTTATGTTCTGTGTGCCTTTCAAATATCTCAGTACTCTCTTCACGGCTGCCCAGTGTTGTGCTGTTGGTCTATTATTGTATCTACTTAACTGGTTCACAATATAACAGATATCAGGCCTTGTTCCTTGTGACAGGTATAAAAGACATCCTATAGCTTCATGATAGGGGACATTCATGAGTACTTCTTCTTGATTTTCTGCATTTTTTAATTGTAAACCTGCCTCACATGGTGTGTATTGAGATTTGCAGTCATTCATATTGAAACGTGTTAATATTTTTCTTATGTATAAAGATTGATCCAGTGTTATTTCATTATTTGCAGCATTTTGATGAATGCTGAAACCAATGCAGCGTTTTGCTTCACCGAGATCTTTCATGTGAAATTTTTCATTTCATTTTTTCTTCATTATCAGAGCTGTTTCTTCATTATTGAAAAAGTATAATATATCATCCACATAGACTGTTATGATGATAATATCATGATCGTTGATTATTTTGTAGTAAATACATGGGTCAATTTTTGAACGTGACATTCCTATTTCCAGTAATGTGGAATTTAACTTTTTGTTCCACTGCCGGCTTGCCTGCTTGAGACCATAAATGGATTTGTTAAGTTTGCAAACTTTTTTACTTTCTTCAAAATATGGAGGCTGTGATATATATATGTCTTCTTCTATATCCCCTTGTAAGAATGCAGTCACAGCATCCATCTGGTGAATTTTCAAGTTATATTTTACAGCTAAGCCAACTACATATCTGAGTGAGGAGTATCTTATCACTGGAGCATAGATCTCATGGTAATCTATGCCTTTCTTTTGTTGGAAGCCTTTAACAACCAGTCGTGCTTTGTATCTTGTGACATTCCCATTCTCATCTGATTTTGTTTTATACACCCACTTACAAGGGATAACTCTTTTATCATGTGGTAAGTCAACCAATGTCCATGTATTATTTTGCAATAATGATTGATATTCTTCTAGCATTGCTTCTATCCATTTATTAGCCTTTTCACTTTCCAGTGCTTCGGAAAGGCTTTGTGGATCTTTGTCTAACAAGACCATAGCAGATTCCCCATTCATACAAACAAAGGATGCAGGATCTTCATTGATGTATGAGTCTGGCTGTAATCTATGTCTTCTTGGTCGGTTGTTTCTGGGTTCTGGGGTTTCAATATTTATATCAGGTATGTATGTTACATCATTGGGATCGTAGTAATGTGATGAATCTGATGATGGGGAAGGAGTACCATAAATAAATGTAGAGTCTGACTCTCCTGGTTCATCATCATCAGGAATCTGGGCTTCTTCATCAACACTTTCTTCTGTAAATAATGGTAAGTTGAAAATTTTTGACTCATTTTGTATATTTCGTTCTTTACTTTTATTCTTAATTTCTTCATATCCCTGTTCTTCACATTTTTCACTAATTATTTTCTCTTTTTCAGAGTCTGACTGTCTGATCAAGTTTCTCTTCACGGAAGCTTCGAGAAATACAACATCTCTGCTTGTGATAGCTAGCTTGCTTCTAGGGTCTATAAAACGGTAGCCTTTTACACCGTCACCATAACCAACAAAAATTAACTCACGTGATTTAGCATCTAGCTTCTTGCGGCGTTCTTTAGGTATGTGCACCATAGCTTTGCATCCAAATACCTTGATATGACTCAAATCTGGTTTCTTGCCAGTCCATACTTCCTCAGGGGTGATGTATGAAAGGGCTCTGGTCGGTGAGCGGTTGATTATGTGTGCTGCTGTTACAACTGCTTCTCCCCAATAGTTGTTCTGTAATCCAGCATTTAAAATCATGCATTTAGACCTTTCTACAAGAGTTCTATTCATACGCTCACTCAGTCCATTTTGTTCAGGTGTGTATGGGTTGGAATGCTGGTGCAATATGCCACTGTGTTTAAGCAATTTTTGAAACTCTTTATTCATATATTCTGTGCCATTGTCAGTTCTTAATATTTTTATTTTCTTACCCAATTCATTTTCAACCCTATTTTTAAATTCTATGAATTTTTCCATGGCTTCAGACTTTTGCCTTATTGGATAAACAAACACTTTGCGTGAGAAATCATCTATGAAAGTTATAAAGTACCGGGCACCTCCAATTGATTCAGTCTGGAAGGGGCCACATTCATCAGAGTGGATCACCTCCAGCAGCTGTGTAGCTCTAGAACCTTCGGTTGGAAATGACTGTCTTGTCTGTTTACCTTCTAAACAACTTATACATATTATATCTTCTTTCATCGGAGACAATTTAACACCAGTAGTGCAATTTGGAATTCTCATTATATCGGTGAGATTCAGGTGACCCATACGCTGGTGCCACAAGTAGGCATCATCATCTGTTGCAGCAGGCATTGCTTGAGCTACTCTATTTTTCAAATTAAGGCAGTACATGCTATTTTCTAAGTTAGCATTTGCTATTTTTCTACCATTTTGGTTCAATATTGTGCAGCCAATTTCATTGAATTCTATTTTGCAGCCACTTTTTATCAATTTACTAACTGATATTAAATTTGTTGATAAGCCTGGTACATAAAGAACATCTCTCACCTGAATTTTGTTGATGTGCCCTTGAGCATCCGGTACTTCAATTGTTACATTACCGCAGCTTTCTACATAGAGCATTTTGTCATCAGCAATCCTGATACTTCTTACAGGTGGAGCAGTTTCCCGGTCAAGCCACTCTCTGTGCGCCGTCATGTGCATTGACGCACCCGAGTCAATGTACCAGCTTGAAATATTATTTTGTGTAGTGGCTGAAAAAGCAGCAATAAAACCATTATCTTTAGTACCTGTTAGTTTTTTATTTTTTGACCAACAATTTTTACTAAAGTGCCCATGTTTATTGCAATTAAAGCACCTAGGTCCCTTTGAATGCCCTTGCTCTTGCTTTCTTTGCCCTTGTTGGAAACTATGTTTCTTCTGATTTCTAGTATAGAAAGCGTTTGTGTCACATGTTTTTACTTCCTGCAGCAGTTTAGTTTTAATCGAATCTGCACAAATTTTGACTCCAGAGCTCTCTATAGCCATAATCATGGGTTTGTATAAGTCCGGCAAACCCGCCAACATAAGTGTACCAAGCCACTCATCATCAACTTTGAAACCTATATTTCTTAATCGGTGTGCAGTCAACATTATTTTGTTCACATAGTCTTCTACACATGTACTGGTTTCTAATGTAGTATTAATTAAATCTTTTAACAAACCAACTTTCCTTGTTAGTCCAGAATCTTCAAATGCTCGTGATAAATTGTCCCACACTTCCTTCGCAGTAGTTGCTTCTCGAATATGCACATAAATAATGGGATCTAGCAATAAAATCAACTTTGACTTTGCTTTTATGTCTTTCTTCGGATCTACTGGCTTTCCGGAGCTCAAGTCGATGCAATCCCATAGATCTTCAAGAAGCAAATATGCCTTCACGGCGAAATTCCATGTCACGTAATTTTCTCTTCCTGATAGCTTTTCAATATTCATAAATCCATTACGATCACTGTTTTTTTGCATTGTAGTAAGTATTTTGCTGAAAAAACTGAAAAAGAAGCCTAACTTTTTTTTTGAATCGCTACGCGACCGCGTGTTTTTGAGGTTATGATTTTACAATTTTTACTTTAAAAACTGTTTAAATTATCAAAATATATAGCGTGGGTATGAGACGGCCCATAACCTATAGAAATAAAAGGATTATTGAAGATTTGACTGGTTTATTTTAATTTAATTAATATTACAATATAACTCAACTGGCTAGTAACGCGCACAGAGCAAGAAGGGAAGAGAGAGAGAGAGAGAGACGTCCGGCAGTAGTGTTGCCTGTCGATAATCGACTATGACGAATCGATCAGGCACTGTTGCGTTCTAATACTTCCAACACATAACATTCCACATTATTTATCAAAAATAAATAACACTTCAAAAAGGATCAAAATGTTTTATTCCATGCGACATCGTCTTTGACCGCTCGATCCTTGCTAACGGTGTGCTCGTGTGCGCCGCGCTACGATAAATGCCTAAATTTGAACGATAGCGCAAGGCGTAAAGACTCTTAATTACTATGGCATGGAGTTATACGTATATTGGAAATACTTTTTACAGTTACTTGAATGTTACTCAAAAATTACCTCTTTATGACATTTAAATGGGATCATCTCTGAATTTTAGCCTGCCAATCAATAAAAGTATCATCAAAATCAATTTATAATTTGCAGAGTTTGAGTATAACACTAAGGGCCCGTTTCAGAATGTCCTAATAAAGTTTCGGGTTGCTATACAACACATAAAATAACTGAATGATAAAAATGACAGTTGACATACAGCATGTTTCAAGCTTTAACCGATGGATAGGCTAAATCGATGACTGTGAAACGCAAAGATAGTGTTTTATTTATAAAATATGTTCTGGGTAGTAAAACCGGAACTTACTCGAACATTCTGAAACAGGCCCTAAAACTATCAAATTGAGATCTTCGTCCTTTTTAGAAGTACCTATGTTAAAAATAGTACCCACTGGTATTTTAAGAACAATCAAAGATACTGTAGAACTGGGTCGCCACTACTGTGAGAATTATAGTATTTTATCAATAATTAATCATTTCAAGCTCTTGGATCTTGAAAATTTGATCAGATGTTTATAATGTTGATTCTTATCTTCGTTTTTTATATATAATTTTATTTTGTGGATTTATTAGAGGATTTCTGTCAAAATTAGCATATCCAGATTTGCAATAACCAAATGTTGGTATATAATAACAGCCATATACTCCACAACTTTCAAAATCATACAACAATATTGTACATCCTTAGTTTTGATCGAGATATATTAGCTAGTGTCACAAACAGACTGACAATACATTTTAAGAGGATACAAAACCGTCTTAATAGAAGATATAGATGAGATTATAAACTGCACAAATGAGACTGAAGCAAGCTAAGCACAGCTTTTATAAGAGACCTAAAATAGCTCTATTTCTTACTTATTGAAAGATGGAAAACAATAAAATGTGCTAACTTGATCAATACACTATATTTCAATAAAATAAATCAAACAATCGCTACAAGAGTTGATGATGTTCAGGGCCAAGAAGGGGATTCGCCTTCTTTGACCCTACCTCCATACAGACAAGATTTGTCCCTGTACATCGTCATCCTTAGCGTTTCCTGGTCATCGAGGAACTTGCCGATGAAGTAGCCAGTCATAGGGATAGCAAACCAGATGTAGCGAGGGGTTATTCCAAAGAGACCCATTACTTCTTTTGTGCGGCTTTCCACTTCCTGGTGTAGTTCCAGTCAAAGAATATGGCGGAGATGGCAAGAGTTGGGAATGTTATGCTCACGAAGTTGCGGCGAAGAAACTGTCCCAAGGCCATAAACTGTAACAATGAGTTATCATTATAAAGATATTTCATATCAAATCTGTGGAGGTTTGCTGCTTATATTATGATGGATGTGTAGTTACATTTCTTATTTCTTAAAAATTATACATTATTATGTTTGGCTGTGAAAGAAAACTATCCCTGAAACCTGTTCAAGGTATTTAAAAGGTTTCAAAGATAGTCATTTTCACAGCATCCTAAACAGAACTATTAAAATGAATTAAAATACTCATTCTGTTATTCATTTGCATTACAATCGCCACTTTTAAATATTCTAAATTAACCTGCAAAACTTTCATGTTTGGGATTATGTGTGTGGACCAGGGATCAAAAACATCAACCAGCAGGGCTATCACGTATCTTCTGTATCAATGAACTGTTGATTGCAACAATATAACCGTCAGTTTTGGCAGATTTTGTAAGACAGATAGGTAACATGGACCTTCATGCGCCCAAACATTAGTCACCAACCGTTTTTTTTTATACCTGAGACGATAACTGGCATATACTTTGATCGAATAAAAAATTTCGTACTATCCATTACATATACTAAAGAGTTTGTAATAATATAGTATATATACAGGTTGTAAGTACTCCCGTGGTCAGTATTTCCTTTTATTTCATATTATTATAACTAAAATCTAAATAAAACAAATAAAGGCAAAATTCTTACCTGTTACGTGTGAGCAGAAATTTTAATGAGATAGACAAGAGAGTTGGCTTTGACTTATTTGGTACAAGCATTGCATCGGCTAGGCGGTTGTTGAGCAGAGAGTTCTCCGACTAACAGTTTGAATTTAATTATAAGCATAATGTTTAGACTAAGTTGTATCCTAGTGTTCATTATTTGAATGTCATTTATAAGATAGCTATCCGTGAGGACCTATAATTGGTTATCTGTTGTTATTAGTTATATTTAAGATATTTGTTATACTGTTGGTCTTCCTAAGAAATAAATAAAAGTTAAGTTTATATTGGCATATATTTTATCATACAAGTAGTAATTTCTTATTATTATTATTTTTCGTATTCAGAGAGAGGAGAAACTTATTTTTTTCCCGCTCCTGAGAGCCGCAGAGCATGCGTTATTGCAAAACATAAAAGAAACAAAAAATATCATTGTCGCCTTATTACATTTGGTTTTATTTTACAGGATATTATATATTATGACGCGTATGAAACGTGTTGCAGTATCCAAAGTGTAGATAACCATTGGCCATTACACACTAAAATTGAAGCGGAGCAGAGGAAGATATATTTAGGGCAAATTTGTGTTAGGGGAGGAAGAAGAATTTACTACTTTTATTTTAAAATAAATGCCAAAATTGAACTTAAATTTAGATTTATTAGAATTAAAAAAATAAAATTAGATTTAAGAATAATAATAATAATATGAAATCAAAGGAAATACTGACCATGGAAGTACAACCTGTATATATACTATGTTATTAGAAACTCTTTAGTAGAATGGATATAACGAAATTTTAATTCGATCAATGTATATGCCAGTTATCGTCTCAGGTATAAAAGAAAAAAATGGTCGGTGACTAACGTTGGGGCACAAGAAGGTCTGTTACCCATCTGTCTTTTTCATTGATACAAAAACTGTCAAAACTGTCATTTTTGATTGTTGCAATCAGCATTTCATTGCTACAGAAGATACGTGATCGCCCCGCAGTTTTTGAAGATATCAATATGTTCCAAATTTTCCTGTTTGATGTTTTTGATCCTTTATGTGACTGTCTTCTGTCAAAGTTAAGTTAGTTAATAGTATGTGTGTGTGTTAATATGAAGTTATCAAAACTCACTTATTAACAATCAGTTTACAATCGTTTTACTTTTCTATGTTTTTCTATTGTAAAAAACACAGAATTCACACCATTTTAGATCAAATAACTTTTCACTTAGTTCATCTAAAGACTTTAAATGTCGACTGCTCAACTTTTCTGTAACTATCTTTGAACAATTTACTTATATACTCAATTCTAATGTTATCAATTCCAGTTACACAGTCTACTTCAATAACTTGGTGACATAACATGAGATTCATGACTTTTACAAATAATGTAATTTTACATTCATTCCTTGACTTTTGGTCATATTCTTAACTCAAAAATTGTTACTAGTTACTAAAACTCATTTTAAACATAGCCATTACACACATACTGCAATTATACTGCTGTTCATGTGCCTTCCTATTTGCCATGGTTAATAAGTTCAAAAAGTCTATTTCACTAAGACCACCTTAGGCTTTACATGTGTCCTATTCCATGATTATAATCACCTAGGTGATCATAGTTGCCTCTATTCAAATGAATATTTTGCTATCCTTGAAACATCTGTATAATATGTAAATAATATATTTTGGCTTAGCTTTTTGCAATCGTTACACATAGTAATACAACAACTTTAAACGGTTTAAATTGCATATATTTATCATTATTTTTGTCCTGATGTTTCAAGCACTTTGCAGTGATCATGGTCACTTAGTCGCCCCGTGACCACTGTAGAGGCGTACAGTAGAGACTTTGATCCTTATAAGAAACAGGATCGATTGGCATTAAATAGTTTTTGTGTTAAATGTAAATTTTCTTGCTGACTGTACATTTTTCTCAAAATCTGTAGATGCAGTTCAGAATATCTTAAAAATTGATTGATAGTCTCCTAAAATCGTTTTCCTGTAACTATAACGGTTAAGTTGTAGATGAAACTACCTTTTTACCTGGCTTGTACCCCTGGAACTCAATAACATTTCCTAACTGAACTGAATAGAAAGGTTTCGTAGCCCAATTCAATTTACTACTGAGATTTCATGTCCGGTTGTTCAGTTCAAAAATAAAACATCTATGAGATATGTTAAAAAAAAAAAATGTGATTACATAATACTTTCAATGTCTATATTGCGACAGTAATTTATGCATACTGTAGGAAATATTACTTATATAATAATTGTGATGTTTGTAACAGGAGTTCCAGTTTAATTAGTTTTGTAAATATGAAGCAACTTATATATAACCTAATTTTATAATGCATAATAATATTAATTATGCTAAATTCCGAGTCCCACTTGTTCCTTCACGTACATTATGCTGTTTTACTTTATTAGTGTCACTTATACTAAAATAGATCAATTAATACGATACGTACGATAAAATGTTACGATGCAAATGATGCAATCGTTTTTTGGCAAAAACTAACCAAAAACTCCACTCAAATATCCTGAAATAAGCTACCCAAGAGAATAGCAGCAACTAAGCAATTTCCCATAATCTTACTGATCTGTGGATATTATTATAATGGACCCATAGATATTACAGGTATGGGCTGCGTTCCTACACAAATGATTTCCATGGAGGTAATAAAATACAAAAGGAATGTGCACTATGTAGAACAAACGAGTTACCATGGAGCCTCGCTTTATTAGAGTGACCATTATTTTAGCATTTAGAGATGGTACTAGTTCCCTATATAGTTTGTAAAGGTTTATTTTTCATGTGTTTTTTTTAATGATATACCTGGTACCTCATTATATTACAATCTAGCCAACAATACGGACTAATGAGTAATTTTAGTTTGACTTAAACTGCAAAGTAGAGTTAAGTTAAGAATGTGTCCATTAACACCTATCTTACTGTCTCTATTAAGGGGAAGACACTATGTGTTCTTGTGTTCTTTATATGTAGCACTCATTTCACTACTTATCACTGTCACTTAACTACACTTACTCAAAATGTTTTGTCCTTATATCTGAGTTGTCAAGGAGCTGGATTGTCTCAACATTCACGTGGTGGTGAAGTCTATGTTCGTGAGCTTCTATTTGTTTTTTTTTTATAGTATCCACAACGACATCCATTTTCAGGTCTCGATGGAGGTCGACTGTTTGGTACAATACTTAACATTTTCCTGACACGGCACAATCTGCCGTGTGTCGCAAACACCTAATGACTCAAACCAATGATTTACAAATCAGTGCACGTTAGGTCTTCGTGGCATACGGTAGAATTCATTAACATTTAACATTTTCATGACAATTTAAAATTAAGAACATTTGAACAATAATAAATTAGTGATATAACAGTGAATAAAAATTGAACATTTATTTTCAACTTCTGCAACCTCGTATCATCCCGAACATATTGGTCCATCCAAAGTACCTCGCGTCGCGTAATTTCGTAATAGTTTTTTCAGTATTTCGTGGAGCGAGGTAGAACTGGTGTAACAAACTTTGTGAGTGGTCATTGGATAACATCAACATTAAAAGAAGCTGAGTATCGGCAGCAGAACACCATATCCTTTTTATCTAACCACAACTTTTTTTCAACAAATAACTCTAACATCATGGCCGGGCTTATTGCAACTCAGTCAATGACCTACGACAACATTTGGAAAATGGGTAAAACACAATTGATTATTAGCAAACATTAAGAAAGACAGCGCAGATAGAAACACAATTGATTATTTTAAGCGGCGGTTAGCGACTTTGGAAGAGTAGTGGAGAGGGTACCAGCACAACCATGAGATAATTGGTACTGAAGTAAGTAGAATTGACCCTTATTTCACAAAACAAGAGTTCGAAAGAACAAGAAAGGCATGTGAATCAACCAAGGCGTTGATTCACGAACAGTGTCAACAGATTTTGGAGGTGCAGCCAGGCCCCTCCACATCAGGTCATCAAGTTGTAACACCGCGCAGAACCTTCTCAACAGCTAGTGTCATTGAAGAGAGCATATCTGAACACGGAGAGCACAGTCTCCGAGTACAACAGAAAGAGCAAACATTGAAACGCAGTAATGGAACAAGCAGCAAAGTCGACGATTTACTAAAACGTCTGTATGTTAATTTTAAGGCTTTTGTAAGAACAACATCGCACAGTTGCGGATCACATTGGGTGCATAAAAGCCTCAGCGCGTCACAACATAGTAGCATACGAGGACAGAGGGGAAGATCTTAGTTACCTCAAAGCACCCACCGTGTCCACTACCACAAACAACATAAGCCTCCAATTGAGTTCAACCACACTAACAGGATCACAGCGCCTTCAAGAGAAAATCGATGCCGAAAAAACCGAAGCAAGGCAAAAGCTCAGTGCGGAAGAAAAAAGAAGCCGAGTCGGAAGCAAAAAAGCATAATTGGACCTCGCCAGCGCAGCCATGCACGGCATAAAAGACAAGATATCCAGAACGGCGGAATGACAATCAGCCGCTGTTCTGGCATTTACAAAAACCTCCAAAAATACCCCGACCAACCGCAGACAAAAAGGACTAGAACTGACAAGGGGCAAGTCATCCCGCCCGTCCTCGTTCCGGTAACAAGGCTCACGATCACGCTTTCAATGCATTCCTCGAATTCCTAGCGATAGAAAAAGCAACGAGAGAGTTGAACCTAATGACCTGTAAAAATATCCTGCAGGCCTATCTCTGGAAGAACGAGGGATTATTGAGTGTGAGACTAGCGGAAGCGGAAGCAGCCATATACGACAATGAGAGATCCCGTGTCATTAAGGGAAGCATGTCGGGTCGATGTATGGCTGCATTCAGCTCCACGGCGGGCTTTGTTACCCTGAACGACGATGAGACGCAAAAAACTGGCAAACTTACCTTCGAAACACCACCAGACGATCCCCTTGTAGTCACATCCCGGTGCACAAAGATAAAACTGCAGGAGAAAATCATCGAGATGGCAAACACCACCTCGGGAGGCTTCGACTCAGCGGCAGCATGGGAGCACTGGACGTTGCCAAAGATCACATGGATCAATGGAGTTCCCGGATGCGGCAAAACAACCTGGATAGTTGGCATCTTCGATGCTGACAAGGATATTGTAGTAACCTCCACAACCGAAGCAGCTAAAGATCTGAGAGACAAGGTAGCGCACCGCATAGGTGACGGAGTAAAATCCAAAGTGCGCACCTTGGCCTCCGTATTGGCAAATGGTTTCATGGAGAGCAGAGAAAGTCGTCTTCTCGTAGATGAAGCTCACATGAACCATTTCGGAGCCATCATAATGGCTGCTCGGTTAATGGATGCTAAAGATGTCGTCATCATCGGAGATGTCAACCAGCTGCCATATATTGAAAGAGAGAACCTCTTCAATATATGGTACTGCAATCCCAATATACTGGCGTCCATAAACCAAGAGTTGTTCTGCACGCACCGGAATCCCATGGATGTGGCATACGTACTGCGCGAAGTGTTCCCGGGCATCTACTCATTCAGTTCTCGTGTTCACTCCCTGAAGCTTCAACGGTACACAGGTGCCTTAACACCAAAAGACCTCTCAAATACCCTATACTTAACGCTGAGTCGTGAGGAGAAATCTTCCTTGATCTGTGGATCACATTACTTAGATGCCATCGGTGGTTTTGTGCGGCGGGCGGTAAAATCGACGGAGGAAGAAATAACAGAAAACAACCTAAAAATGGCACTAAATGATCGTAATGAAGAGGTCATGGAGGAAATGCTTAAAAGAAAGAGGACCCCGGAGTCAGTAGCAGGTCCATCCGTGACCAAAAAAATTTAATAATTAAAGATATTTATTTACTTTTATAAATTTAATGTAAAAACTGCATGTGTAAATCATATAATTAAATAATATTAGGATAACACTCACTAACAAAACTTAGAATATAAAAAAAAAAATTTATACACATCTCAATTTATACAAAAGTAAATGATAATGAAAAAAAATATTGACTTACTTTTTAAGATACAACACCTTGAACACTAACTTACATGTAAGTGTTAAGAGTCAAATAAATGATGAATGGAGTATGACACTTGGAAAATTGTAATATGTTATTAAATAAAACTTGATCGAAAAAGAGTACGGACCTAGAGTCTGTAGTTCGTAGTTTAATTATACATAAAAAAAATATATCGCACATAGATTTAGAACAGATTACTGATAAGTGGGAGATGCTACAGGAGAGGTGGTCCACAATTGACAATCTTCACTGGGACATCGAGAGCGAGTTGGATGGCGAGAATGCTGAATATGCAAACACGTACGACAGGTATGAACATACATTTTATGAGCTGAAAAGGGCTATAAACACAAAGATGTGGTGGGTCGCGCATCGGGAAAAATCTACCCTGACGCTAGACCTACCTACTTTCAATGGTGATTATACAAGCTGGGTACCTTTTAGAGACTTGTTTACGGATCTTATATTTACATTATATATTTTAATTATATTATATTTACGGATAGCAAAAATCAGTAATTCACCAACATGGGACCCGATCTTAGTTTACATTCTTAGTAAAAAATTAATGCTGGAACATACGCAGACTACAACGGGACATTAAAAAACCCAAGAGAACTACCAATCCTCAAAGATTTAACTGATTTCTTGGAAACAAATTTTAGACCCATGAGACCACTCGACGAAAACAGGATAGTGTCAAGAAGGATAGTGGTCAGAGAGGGTTAACTCCTAATCATACCATCAAACCTCAAATAACACGAAAAAATACAGCAACAGTTCATATAACAAAAATAACCACTACAGTGACAACAGTAAGTTAATTGCGAAATCCTTGCACGTGTCTAATATTCAGTGCAGTTGTAACAACCAACACGGCATTTATAATTGCAAGAATAATTTATTGATGAAAAATGAACAAAAATTTAAAACTGCCAACAAGCATAAACTTTGTATCAACTGCCTAGTGCCTATTCAGTCATAATGGAAATCCATGCACATCTCCACATAAATGCCGAAAATGCCAAGCTCCGCACAACACTATTTTACTGAGGCTTTTACAAACTCAGCCTTTGCACCAACACAGTTGCCAACCAGTGGTAATCTGGTGACACAAAACATGCAACGTAAGGAACATATGGCGAGCACTTCAAACGCCTCCCAACAGGAATCTTCCAAGAGCTTGGTAGCAACAGTCTTGGTAATTGTGAAAGACGCCAACGGGTCTTATGTTACTATGCGCGAACTTTTTTTTTTTTTTTTTTTTATGTTGCGTTTTTATCTCCAATCAGTGGTTTTCACTTTCAGAAGATTGTTTGTGGGTATGTTTGTTATGCCGAGTGAGTCTTCCATCGAAAACATCTCCTCATTTGATTACTGTCTGCTCTCTAGTCAGAGTGAATCACTTGCTTTCTTCGCAAACGGGGTGTATAGCTATGAGTGATTAGTTGGGTAGCCAGCTTATTGGGATGATTACTCAATCGTTGTTGGTATTTTGTGGTAGACCTGCTGATTTCCTCCTTAACAGTCTGCATCTTCAGGTTTTCGTGTATCTCGGAATTAGTTATGTACCAGGGTCCATTATTAATTGTTCTTAAAATAATGTTCTGCATTCTTTGCAGCATTGATATATTTGAGTTGCTAGCAGTGCTCCACAGTTGGATTCCATAAGTCCAGACCGGCTTGAGGATGCTTCTGTAAATTAGTAATTTATTGTCAATAGACAATTTACTATTTCGGCCAAGTAACCAGTACAATCCCTTATATCGCAGGTTGAGCTCATCTCTTTTAGACTTGATGTGGTCTTTCCAGGTTAAACGTCGGTCTAGGTGGAGTCCCAAGTATCTCACCTTGTCTTCATGTGGTAGGATGGCATTTTCTAGTTGTACAGGTGGGCAGTTACCTTTTCTGAGAGTGAATGTCACTTGTACAGACTTGGTTGTGCTTGCTTTGATCCTCCACTTGTTCAACCATTTTGTTATGTCATCCAATCCCTTTTGGAGTATTGCAGAAGCTTTTGCCGGGTTTTGGTCACTAGCGAGAATAGCCGTATCATCAGCAAATGTGGCTGTAGTGGTATTAGCTACTTCAGGGAGGTCTGAAGTATAGATTGTATACAGCACTGGTCCCATTACTGATCCCTGTGGAACTCCCGCTTTGATATCAAAGAAGGAGGAAGTTGCATTAGACTCTTTGACTTGGAATATCCTATCCGAAAGGTAAGACTCCAATAGGGTATAGTAGTTGTGTGGTAGGTTAGTCTTAATTTTACATAATAACCCCTTATGCCATACTCTGTCAAAAGCTTGTTGGATGTCTAGAAACACGGAAGAGCAGTAATGTTGTACTTATTTTGGAATGAAAACATCTTAAATATTAATCAAAATTAAGCAAATAGTCTATTCATGGCTGATAATTTGTATTTGTTGCGTAGTTATATATGTAAGTGCATGTATTTTTATAAAATAATGTTGCATACCTCAAACAGGTTGGAACATGGCGAACGAAACATTGTTAACAATAACATCTGTAATTTAATTTTACCCATGTTTAAGCAAATAAAGAATTTGAATTTGAATTTGTTTTTGTTCAAGTGCTTTCCTTATGTGGTCATAGACTCGATGTACTTGTTCGATTGTTGAATGGTGTTGCCTAAAGCCAAACTGGTGGTTAGGAACCACTCTGTTTTCTTCTAGAATGGGATTTAATCTCTTCAATAGTATTTTTTCGAAGACCTTCGACATTGTAGGGAGCAGGCTAATAGGTCTATATGAGGTGACTTCGTTAGCTGGTTTGCCTACTTTGTGAACCATGAGTATTGAAGAGACTTTCCATAGTTTTGGGAAGTATTGAACTCGGAGCATACCATTGTACAGCATGGTGAGAAATACTGTGGCTTTTTTTGGTAGTTCTTTTAGTACCTCTTTTGAGATTAGTTCAAACCCTGGGGCCTTTTTATCCTTTAAAGCTTGTATAGTTCTCCACACTTCTTTCACTGTTACAGCTTTGGGCGCTGGAGATAGTTGGAAATCTTGTTTTAGGATATGGTTGATATCTGTGTCTTGTTCTGAGTCTATTGGATCATTAGGGGTAAATACATTGACTAGATGGGAGGCAAACGCTTTGGCCTTTTCTTGTGGGGTTCTTGCCCAACCAATATTCGTTTTTAAAGGCGGCTTCATAATTTGGGGTCTATTGTAATTTTTGGTAAACTTCCACAAGGAATAGTTAGTTGCTGTAGTTGTTGTCAATGACTCCAGCTTTGCACTCAGGGTATTATTCTGCCACTCTTCCAAACTCAACTTGAGATTGGCCGCCGCCTTATTAAATATACATTTATCCTCATTGAGTCTACTTTCCTGCCAGATTCTTCGTAGTTTTCTTTTTTGCAGGATTGACTTTCTTATTTCTAGAGGAACATTGTCGCTGTTCCTAAATGTATTTACTGAGGGAGTTGACAACCAGCAAGCTTCTTGTATTAGTTGAGTTATATATTTGGTAGCATCCTCAATATCATCAGCGGATTTAAGGGCCACTTTCAGTTCAATGCTTTGATCTATATGTTCTCGAAAAGATACCCAGTCCGTATGTTTGTTATACAATGTTTCTGATTCTTCGTATTCTATCAGAAGGTTGCTGATGGTTAGCAGTACAGGGGTGTGGTCGGAGGAACCATCGAAGCATGACTCAACTTTGAAATATTGTTTTGACATTCCCTTTGTGATGTAGAAGTCTAACAGGTCAGCAATTTTATTTGGATCTGTTGGCCAGTTTGTGGGCTCCGCTGTTGTTAGTGCATTTGAGTGGTTGTTATCAATGCTCAGTTTTAGTTGCCTCCCCCTCGTATTTGTCAGTCTAGAGCCCCATGATGTATGCTTAGAATTCCAATCACCACCTGCAATGAACCGATTGCCAAGAGTACTGAAGTAATCTGTAAACATGTCTTCGAATATTTTTGGTTTTGGTGGGCAATAGACTGAGGAGAAAATAATGGGACCAGTCTCTTCCATCACGCATACAGATGTTGCTTGAATAAATTTAGTTTTATACTCTGGAAGCTGGTGATGATTTAAGGTTTTTCTGATAACTAAAGCTGTTCCCGCATGGCCAGTTCCATCAGGGTGGTTAGTGTAGTAAGTGAGGTAGTCCTGGAATCTGACACTAGAGGCGGCTGTGCAGTGAGCTTCAGATATCAGGGCTATGTCTAGTTTATGGACCTTCATTAATAGTTCCAGATCATTTTTATTTGGAGCTAGGCCATTTATGTTCCAGGTGGCTATTCTGAGTGAAATCATTGTGAAATTCTGTCGATGAGTTTTACTATGAGGGTCATCAGAGTGCTCATTTGTTGTAGGATAAGATCAAACTTTTCTGCTTGTCTGGTAAGCATCAGCTCTATTGTTGAGGGTGTGTTTTCAATCTCTTGAGATGGGTTGTGGTTGGTCATCATGGTGATTGGTGATTTTTTATTAGCATATTCTGTAGCTTTTATAGCTTGTTCTGTCTTTTCCATCTTCTTTGAATTTTGTTGAGAGTCACTGTACTTCTTCTTGTGTGGGTCATGGTTGTTAGCAGTTGCGGTAATGTTTCTTGCTTGTTTTGTGGATAAGTGCTCTGTATTTTTTCTCATGCGTTCGGGGTTTTGAGGGAGCTTAACTGTAGGTACTGGTGATGGGATTGGTCTAGGTCTGGTTTTACTACCAGACTGCTTCATTCGCCTATCCAGTATTTCCCTATATACTTCACAGCCCTTGTAATTTGCTGGATGGGCTCCCTGGCAAAGAGCACAGCATGCTGGTGTACTGCGATCCTGTTTAGGACATTCTGATGTTTTATGTCCTTGTGCACATTTGACGCATCTATATGGGCGCATACAATAATTCTTAGAGTGCCCATATTGTTGACATCTCTGACATTGAACTATTGCATTCTTCTTTTTGGGGTCTTCAATAGTAATAGATTGGTGATATATGTATTTTAAATTCTTGACATTTTTGTTATTTGAACTGGGTAGTAGGGTGACAAAAAACGTGGAAGTAGGTATTTTTTCCGGTCCATATCTTGCATTAATTATTTCACCAGTTACTTTGTTTCCTGTATTTTCAATTTCTTCTTTTATCATATTTAAAGGTGTTGAGTGGTGTAAGTTCCGAATAACAATTCTATAATTTCTTTCATCTTTTTTGTTAAATGTGTACCCAATTAGTTTGTTATCGCGAACTACCTGGATGAGTGTTTTGTAGGTTTCAGTTTCTGAGCAGCTTATTCTTAGCTGTTTACTATTTACGAGTTTATATGTAAATTTGTTTTTGTCTGCCGTACTTTCAAGTAACTCAGTGAGTTTACGGACATCATCAATTCCGTAGAGTATTATTGGTGGAGGTTTACTAGGCTTTTTGGGTTCTTTGTTTTGACAAGTTTGGTCATCTACTGGTAATTCTGAGAATCTGTTGTGAGTGTGAATGAAATCGTATGGAGGGCTATTAGGCCCTTCAGTCTTCTTTCGTTTGGGGTTTCTCTCCAAGGGGACTTTCTGCCATTCCATAGAAGGTGGCCTTCCTTTTGTATCTTTTACTTCATTCGGAGATGGAGTATGTTTTTGGCCAAGATCAATTGATGCAGATCTAGGTCTTGTTATGAACAAGCTAGGATGGAATGCTTGTTGCACATATTTTTTATGGCTGCTGCTGCTATCACTGCTGCCAGTAGCATTCACTAACACAGGGGCCTGGTCGCCTACCCCAGTGCAGTCTACGGTAACATATTTCTCACTCGCAGGCCCGGGTACCTGCAGGCGCCGGGGGTTAGCCGGATCGCATGACAAATCACATTCCTTTACTGTCATTTTTCATATTTGTTGTTGGGAAGTAATCATGACACTTTCCCAAGGTGCCAGATCCACTCTTTCTGAGGGGATTTAATCCCTCAAGGTCTGTGGTGACCACTGTCGGGATAGTTGACCGCCGCCCGAGATTCGGCGTTGCAGCTCGTTTGGCACCACCCAGGGGGCACGTGTAGGGTGGGTCTAGGAAAAGATGGTAAGTCCTACGGACGCGAACTGCTGCACCCCCCTAACTTATTTTTAATGAAAAAATCGCGCGGTTATTGCTTAAAAAACAACAAACCATTAGCTCGTCTCTGCGGCGCAGTCGCGTGCGATACTCAAGATGGTCTGCGTGCTGAGCGCAGGCAGAGATCAAGGCGCGTAGGTATAACTCGCGTTTCATCCGTTTCTATGAAGTTGAAAAACTGCATAGATAATATTACCGTGACAGAAGCGCTCAGTATTAGTGTCACTAGCGGTCACCCATCCGACTCATGACCGCGGCGGTATTCACACTCAACGCTCAAGATAGAATAGAGATGCTTATTTTGTATTTCATCAAAATATTGATTTTATCGATATCGATTAAATTAGAACATTAATCACGTCCCATCACTATAAACCACGTGGTGGTGGCTTAGTCAATTAGAAAACGTTTTGATAAGAGAAAAATTGACTGAATTTATTTCGTACAAAGCAACTAGATTGGCTTCTCTTGAGGTTAGTTTCTCGATGATACAGTTAAATAAAATTTGCAGGTATCACGTTTGTACTTGTCCTAAGAACAAACATTCTAAAAGTTGCATAGACACATCTTTTAATGTGTAGAAGGGATTGTTTTCAAAAAAGTGTTTAAGTTTTAGTTTGAACAAACTGTATTTTAAGGTGGTTAAGCTTTTTGGTAATTTATTATACAAAAGTATTTTCGAATAACGCCCTTGTTTCTGGACTTAAGAGGCATTTCACATTTTGATGCGTGTATCGAAGATTTTAAGCGCTTAATTTACTATCATAGGAAAGATCTACAAACTGTTGAATAATTGATAAAAATAGAATAATCTGTTCCCTTTTCAGTTAATGTACCACATTTACAAATATTACTTCAAGTATTTTGTAGTGACCAATCTCCAGCACCTTGTTTTACGAATTAACGTACATATAGCCATTTTCTGAGCTCTATCTCTTGTATAAAAATTCATCAAATTAACTTTTAAAAAAATCTATACATCAGGCATATAATCTTGTTGACACATAGTGTACTAGAATATCGATAATTTATCATAGTTATGGAATAAAAATTAAGGACCTTGCGCCAATTTCTACGAATTATATAAGCATTTTAACACGATTTATTGCGTTAAATAAAGCGTAATTCCAAACAGATATTATATCAGAAGAAAGTCCATTCTCCAATTAATCTAATCTCAATTAACTGTAATACTAACTCTGTTTTCTTGGTCAGGAAAAAATATTTAACATAACTCTAAATTATCATTGTTTACTCATGCCAATTACAACATTTTTTAAATCACAACTTATATTTATTTATTAATGAGTGCAAATATCAAAATAAGTTACTCACAGTTACGCTATTCCGTCGTCACTTCTTTCGCTCGTGTAAGCTATGCGCTGACATTTACCTCAATTTCAGTAGAGTGATTTTGTGAAATGGCTCTAAAGCTAATCTGATTTTTGGTACAACCCAAAATTTCATTATTTTTTATCACTCGATCTTCATTATTACATAGATAATAAGGTAGAACTTTTTTCCGCTTTTCTGGAATATTCCTATCTTCATGAATTTCTAATAAACAATTATAGATATAAAGAGAAAAAACTGTCATAATTTTGTCATTCTTAAAAGCCCCTCAAGGGGTGCTCTTAAAAGGGAGCACCCCTTGAGGGGCTACGCTTTTTTAGCCCATTAATTGTTCTTATTGAACGTTTTTGACATTTGAGAACTCTTGTTACCTCTGTAGCATTACTCCAAACAGTAATGGAATATCTGATTATTGAATGTATGTATGCATAGTACAAGGATATTTTTTATCTAGCAAGGGTTTAAGTTTAAAGAAAGCGTAATTACCGCTCGCCATTTTCTTGCAAACTTTATGAATATGTGCTTTGTGAATAATTGTGTTGTCTATTGTGTATCCTAAAAATATATTTCCTTCAGAAGTTTCATTACCAAATTAGCAATTTATCATGTTGTAGATTTGGACATGTACAGACGTTGTATCGATCTAAACCAAGATGTTATAAATGTGGTCAACCTCAGACTGGACTCGAATGTCAGGTTATAGAAAATGAAACCACATGCTTATTTTGTTCGGGTAATCATTTTGCTACTGACCAAAAATGTCCTGAGCATGGTCGGCAAAAAATAATTAAAACTATTGTAGCTGAGGAAAATATTAGTTACAGCGAAGCAGCTCTAGGAGTTCCCACTATCAAAAGTCACCTATATGCTGATATGGTCAAATCCTCCCTCGTCCCCGTTTCTCTCCCTGATATTTCTTTTGATCATCTTTCATTCTTCGTACAAAAAAACTGTTTAAACTTCACGTCGTCCAACTCCAGGAAAATCTTACGACAAAAATGCTCATCGCGAACTGTCTTCCAATCCACCTTCTCTTTTTACACGTTCTCATTTAACAGATGATTTTTCTTCTATTCTCCTTGACATTATGAACGAACGAAATTTATTTATTTTTCACGACGGTTCCCCTACTCTTCGTGTTTCACCAATTCAACGTCCCAGCACTGTAGATTTATCAATTTGCTCTTCGTCATTGGCCTCACAATTATATTGGTCTGTATTATCTAACTCGCATGGAAGTGATCATTTTCCTATACTTATTTCTACATCTACCATATCTCATACAAACCCTCTCAACTCTTCCTCCTCTTTTAAAATATACACTAGAAAATGATGACTGGGACAATTTTTCTGTTTTTTAGATACTAGAGTCGCTTCGCTTGCTGATATTGATGATAATAATTTCTTTTTGGTATATGATGAATTTGTAACTGATATTTTTTTTTTGTTGTGGCAATTGTTTAGAACATTTTTGCCAGCATCATGTCTAAAGAGATTTAATACAAATAAACTTAATCGGAGAAATTTTGAATTTTGCATCTGAAACAAAAGGAAAAATATCTTTATCTACATACTACAGAATTCTAAACATACAATATTTACATAATGAACACAAGGTGAATTGAATGTTACATACCTCTATTTAATTCAACGTATACAGAACTACTTACAGTTTTATATTATTTAAGGTTTTGAAAGATGTTAATATTTCAATGGTATTTATGTTAATACTACTCCAAATGTTATCTATATGGATGGGAAATGGGAATTTATAATGTACTAATGAATTGAATAATTAATAATGATCATATAAGGGGCAAGAAAAGAAAATATTGTTTAAATCAGCTTCATCCATGCCACACTCACAGATTGATGAATCTTTAATCCTCAATTTCTTAAGATGGACAGCAGAAGAGCAATGGCCGAATCTCAATCTAGATATAATACTACAAATTTTCCTGTTGCACTTGAATTAAAAACACCAGGGTTTACTTTGAATGTCAGGTTGGAATTTAGCATAATTACATCCTGTCCGTCTATTGGACACTGACCATCTCTTTGACCATCTAGACTTTAGGTCACGCCTAGGGAAAAGTAAAAGATCTTGGGGATAATTTTTAAAAGGAACCTTATCACCACATATCACAGCTTGCTTTGCTATCTCATCAGCTTTTTCATTGCCTTGTATATTATTATTACTTGAATCCAAGCTAAGTGGACGGAATAACCAAAAGAAATACACCTTATCAACATCTCTTTGCATTTGAATATAATCCAGTTTCTGGAACCTATTTTAAATGGATTGGTCTTAAAAGCTTGAATAGTACTTAATGAATCTGAAAAAATAAATGTTCTCTTTAATTTAAATAGTAATATGTAATTGATAGCTTCCAATATACCCCTATATTCACCTACAAAAACTGAAGTTTCAGGTGAACATTTAATTTTTTGTACTATATTATAATTTTGGTGAAATAGCCCAACACCAACACACCCATTTTCATCCAATTTTGAAGCATCTGTAAAAATGCTATGCCATCCATTTCAAAGGTTATCCTTAATTCTAAGGAAGTGTCTATTAACAAAAGGATCTCCTTTTCTTAAATCTAAATTAAAGTGTAGAGTGGGTTCAAATAATATGCACTGATAGTTAAATTCAAACAAAGATATTTTAGGGGTTCTATGAGTAGGGTATTTTAAGGCTATAATTTTTGTATAACTCAGAAATAAGCAAGGAGTTTTTTTTATGTCTCCAATAAGGCTGAGAAATATAAGTTAAAAATAATTGTAATTTAGGAAAAGAGGATGAGAGGAAAACTGAAACAAACAGAATAAAAACATATCTGAAAGATATTGACGTCTTAAGTCGTGGTTCGTCACATTCCACTTGCATAGCATTTTTAGGAATAGACCTCATTGCTCCAATTACAATAAGTAACGCTCTTGCTTGTATCAAGTCCAATGAATTCAGAGCGCTCTTACAAGCTGGCTCATACAAAAATGAAGCAAAGTCAATAACACTGCGAATAATAGCATTATATAAAAGTTTTAAATAATAGGGATGGGCACCCCACCAAATTCCAGCCAAACACCGTAAAATATTCAGATTCTTTTCACATTTCACTTTAATATAGTTAATATGAGATGAAAAGTTTAATTTACTATCTTAAATGAGACACAATTTTTTTTTTCATTTTCTACATTTATCCTAATATTGTTGACCATTATGTTGAGTCTTGGTTTTAACCGTTTTCTGGTGAAGATAACAACAGTACTTTTTTGAGGAGCTATGTCCAGACCATTGTTACGTAGTCAAATATTTAATGACTCAAGAGCTTGAGATAATTTATGGGCAGTATTTAAAATATCACTATCTGAAATATATAATACAAGATCATCGGCATATTGTGGTATTCTACAATAAATGGTTACAAACTATTTAAATCATATGTATAAACATTAAAAAGAAGAGGACTTAAGACAGAGCCCTGAGGCAGACCTTTGAAGATAGATCTGGAACATTTAATATCTCCGTTAACTCTAAGTTGAGCTGTACGATCTTGAAAAATATTATGTATAAAGTTAGTAATTTTACTTGGAATAGATAGACTTTCCATTTTACTTTTTAGAATAGAGATGATAACATTGTCATATGCTGAACATATGTCAATGAATGCAGCAACTAAAGACTCGTTTCTAGAGAATGAGAGTTTAATATCTGTAACAAAAATTGATAAACTATCTAATGTCCCTCTTCCTTTTCTAAAACCATATTGGCATTCAGGCAAATGATTTCTGCTTTCGATTAACCACTCCAGGCGATTTTTTATAAGATGTTCTGCAATCTTTGTCAAAACAGACGACATTGCTATTGGACGGAAACTATCAGACATTTTAGGATATTTACCGGGCTTTAAAATAGGAATTATAATTTGGGTTTTCATCACATCTGGAACAAACCCTAAATCTATCATCAAATTTATCATTTCCAAATAATAAATTAAATTTTTTTCACCAGCATTAACTAAAAAGGAATATGGGATTCCATCTGGACCGGGTGAAGAATCTTTAACAGAAGTGAGAACAAGGTGTAATTCTTGCATGGAGAAAGGAATAAAACTTGAATCATTAGCGGCACTTGAAGTGCAGGTATTGAAAAAACTAGGAACAAAGGGTGGAGCCAATCTGTCCATAAATTGTTCAAACCAACTGTCACAGCTAACTGTGACCCTAAGGTATGGTGGTGCGGGTTCTCTATATGAACCACGAAACTTTCGAATTGATTTCCATACAAAACAGGAATGAACACTAGGAGAAATAGTTGAGCAAAATGTTTTCCATCCCTGTGATTTATTATTATTATTTCCAAATTTATATTTTCTCGAAATATATGAGATATTTCGGTGTGTATATGAGGACCACGGGTCTAAGCCAAGTGGGCTCCATGTTATTACGGTTGTTGGTTTGTTACGTCGTCTTGTAAAAATATTATATTAATATTATATTTATATTTTTTTTTTTTTATTATTATTTTTTTTTTATTATTTTTTTTTTTTCTTTATTTATTTTTTATTTATTATTTACTGCTATTCTTACTACTGCAGACTCCACTATTCCATTAAAATATCGAGGCTTGAAAACTCCATCACCTCCTCGGTGGAACACAGACTGTACTGCTGTCATTAGAGAACGAAATGAAGCTAAACATTTTTTTGTTTACATAACATTCTTTTAATTTTATCCATTTTAAACAGGTTTTAGCTAAATCAAGGAGATTTTTATCTAAAAGGAAAAAACAGGATGAATGTCGTACTGTGAGAGTCTTTCTCCTCGAACACCTCCTTCAATTATTTGGAAGTAAATTAAACAATTTAGGAACTCGTGTAATAATTCTAAAATAATAGAAACTCTACATATTCCCATAATTGTGGTGATCTCTTAGCCTGAAACAAATATAAGTACCTACAAGAATATATAGAAGTAGAAATTATTACGTATGGAAAAAGATTACTTCCAGCGGGGCTTGAATCCGCAACCCCCGGAATACCGTCCTGGTGCATTACCAATTATGCTATGGAAGCGGGTGCTGGACAGTCGAAATTTCTCCATCCGTTTGAATGTACGTCTTATTGACGTTGGCGACATCTACCCAAATAGCAGAAGACTATTTACATAGGCTGGTAGGTTACTAGATAGAGAGTAGAAATTTGTAATTGACCTTCATGAGAGCGTCGTAAACGCCAAACTTGAATAAATGATTTTGAATTTGAATTTGGTTGATATACGATCAACACTAAATAGCAAATCGATGAAGCCATTTTATTTTTGATTCACTTCCATAGCATAATTGGTAATGCACCAGGACGGTATTCTGGGGGTTGCGGGTTCAAGTCCCGCTGGAAATTATCTTTTTCCATCCGTAATAATTTCTATGTTTTCGCTTAGCATGGGTCAATGCTCTTATAAAATAATAATATATAGGTGTATTAATTTTTGTATGTATGTTTGTCTACGCATTTTCCAAAACTATTGATCGGATTGTGACGATTTAAATTGGTATTCACTTTAAGGGAACAGTGCAAGTTTAATTAAAATCGGTTCAGTGTCTTTAAAATATGGACTTGTACCAAGAGCAGAAGAGAGATTATAGAGATTGAGATTATACCATTGTGCGGATATGGTACAGACATTCACAATAAATTTCACGCTTTTTAGTATTAAAATCAGTTTATTTTATAAATTGAGAACATCAGTTCGGCGTCATTCATTTGTAGGTATTGCTTTTATACTTACCGACGCAGCGACGACGACAGTGCAGCGTTCGAAGTGGCCAGTTACTTTTTCATACAATATTTTCGTATGATCTCGTAGAGTGCTAAAAGGAACATAACGTGTTTCATATTTCATTTCATCAGATCCAAAAGTACATAAAATTCAGTGAGTCTAATCAGGTTCTATTTACTTTGTCCTCATAGTTTTTCTTTTTGATCTTGAGAACGAAAGTTCCACGTCATTCACTTGTCGGCTACAAGTGAAAGACGTGGAAGTAACTATTCGGTATTCGCGGGTTACAGTTGTTTCTTTTATACACACCGACGCAGCGACGACGGTGCTGTGTTTGAAGTGGCCAGTATCTTTTTCATACAATATTTTCGTATTATCTCGTAGATTGGTAAAATGAACATTATAACGTAAAGTTGTCTTAGGTCTTCGATTCGAAACGGCCGGCGGGGGCTCGCTTTAGTTTCGATCGTGCGCTCGTAGAGTCAAGACCTCCTGAAAATGCTTCGTTTAGAAGCGAAACTAGTCGAATATTCTTCCGGTTAGGCTGCGTGGCGTTTGTGACATTACGTAGGCTTAACAGGAAAATTAGGCGGAATTGTCACTAGATATATATTTTTATAGTTTTTTAAAGTTTTATGAAAATACTTTTATTAAATTATTTTATAAATATGGTTTAAATTATATATATATGTTATTATTAAATATGTATTTCCGAAAAGTAACGCGTTTAAAGTTTTTTTAATTAATTAAACATTATTACAAGTAACAAATTCAAATCTCATTACTGCCCTCCAAAAAGTTTAGTGGAAGTTTTACGCGGGAAAGAGTGAGAGAGGAAAAGTCAATGTTGATTTTTTTTACCGGAACTAGTGTTCCTTTGAGTTTGTATGTGTAATTAAGGCGTAGAATTATTCATTGAGTGTTCATTAACGTGCACAAGTGTAAGTACTTGCTTACATAGTAGTAAAACATGACTTTTCGTGATTTATTTTGATCTCCATGAAAAAAATCAGTACGAAGGCATGTTTGACTCAGCCTTAACTTTACCACGACATTTTACTTGGCTCTGATGTTTACTTCACCTACTATCTACTTGAAATATCTCTAAAACTGTTATTTCTAAAACTTGACACTGGCTAAATACACTCCTCTGTGTAGCCATATATACCTATAAAAGAAAAGTCTCAAGAAGAAAATACCTACTTAACTTTGTTTTTACTTACACTTATCTTCGAACGAAACATCATTCATCACCTAGGTGGGATAAAAACAGACACTAAATAATCAGTACATTTGCACACTTTTCACCTAGCAGTCAAATGCATTCTAACAGAGACTAATACATGTTTATGATTTCAAAGACAAAATTCTTCTAGAAAAACACCAAAATATTTATGACGCAATAGAATGATATTGGTAGTAACTTTCATAAATTTCATTGAAATAACAACTAGTGTTGTTGTTTATTATAGGTTCACAT
The DNA here is from genome assembly GCA_963854805.1 of Plagodis dolabraria. Taxonomy (NCBI): domain Eukaryota; kingdom Metazoa; phylum Arthropoda; class Insecta; order Lepidoptera; family Geometridae; genus Plagodis; species Plagodis dolabraria. The sequence goes on from OY978440.1 coordinate 7,062,694, forward strand.
ATATACGAGTGTTTGCCACGTGCAACCACGGTTGCATGAAACGAAAACAGTAATTGCCACGCGCAACTGTGGTTTCACGGATATCGTCAGTGTATTTTTATCGATTTTCGTAAATTGGGTCCCTTTTTGCGAGATGGAACGTAGCCATAATAGACAATAGAATATAGCTACTCTTCGTTTTGATAACCATTTGCAGTAAAATGTATCTATGAAATAAAAAAGTTCAGTTGTTTGTTTACGTTTTGCGAAACCGGCGGGCTACCGGTATTATTAAACATGTTTTTTATGGTTTTTTCATGAATATTTAAATTATATTTTGTGATATGCTTGACATGTGTCTTTTCTATATAATTCAATAATAAAACAGTAGTATTTTTCTTAAAATCGATAGAATTTAGTAGTTTTGTAGTAGACCTCCGAACGATTAGGTATCATTATTAATACATCATAAATGTAAATTTTTCGTATTAATCTTTTATTTAGCTATCTTGTACAAAAATATTTATCCTTCCAAGGTAAATAATTGAGTCACAAGAGACAATTGTTTACATTACGCTGCGCTTAACGTACGGCCGGCAAACGCTAATACACAAAAAGTTCGTCCGGTAAAAAGTAGTGAGTGCCGCGTGCAACCACGGTTGCAAGTGGCTTCGCAGCGGATAGGTATTAGTGTGTGTGATGTCACGTGATGAAATTTATTTTACTATTGTTAAAAAACGTAATCGGTGGTTTAATCGTTAGCGTAAATAAGTTAATGACTCAAATGAATTTGCAGTGTGTGGTCACCCTACTACATAAATTGTATAGAAAATATTAAATAGCAATTATAGTTTCTTAACAGCAATCAAAACATTATAAAACACACGTCCTTGTAGTAAAAAATATTTAATAAATACTGAAATATTCAGTTTTTATGTAATACTTATAATTCAATAACTTTGAATTAATTTACATATTCACCATGTGTGAACTGACCACAGTTAAATATTAATTTAACATTAGTAGCCAAAAACGGTGCTCTTGTTTTACTTTTACAAACTTACATGTAACTTTTACTAACGTTAGCAGTTATATAGGTTTTGTGGCATTATAAATAAATTATAGGTTTTTCATAAGTGGTCACTCAGAGACATCAGGAAGAATTTTGATTTTTTTTATTTTAGTTTCCGTGTTGTTGCTTTTTTCTTCTAAACACTTTAAAATATGTTTTACTAAATATCTGCAAACAATATTTGCTTATAAGTTACTTATTTACCCAGATTTAGAATTTTGAGTGTGAGAACTGAGTGACCACAGTTTAGGAATCATAACTTCATTATTAATTCTTTACAAATTACAAAACACATTTTACAAATTATATTATAACTTACTAACTCTTGAAGTCACTAAATAGACAAAAATAAACTAAAGTAAAATGTAGTCACTCAGTCCACACACACATAATAGACGTGCTTGGTGATTGGTTTAAATTCATAAGGAAAGCAATGATTGGTTTGCCAGTCTGCTGCAATGTCTGCTATGACAGCTGAGCGTGAGAGTATCCATAGTAACCAAGATACTGTAAGCAGCTGAGTGATAACAGAATGGACGATGTTATGTAATAAGTGGGCCGGAAAAAGTCAATAATAAAACAATTATGTATATTGTACGATGTTTTTTAATAAAATTTTGGGCAACTTAGTGAAGACGGATTCTGAGAAAATAAACAATTATACATTTTATCAAAAAAATTAAATGGTCATTATTTGTTTAGTGACTGTTTTTTAGTGGGCGCAGAATGTCTCCATCATCAATTATTTTAGATAAACACTGTGTTGATATTACGGACAGATTACTCGCTTGAGTAAGTGATTTTCCGTTACTTTTTATTTTTATTATCTATCTCAGTAGTGTTTCTGTGCGTGTGCATATTTTATATAAAACCACAGATGGTTACTAGAGTCCACCGAAATCTTTCAAACTAATCAGCTTGTGAAAATACAATTTTTCATTTGCAGGGAGCAACGATAAGCATTCTGAACAGTTAATTTTTGCTTGCAGTTTCTGGGTTACAAAGCCAGCTATATAGCCAACAATTTGTTCCACAGTTTCTGGCAGTTGAAGGCTAACGTCCAACAAGTTTGAAAACACTTTGCAATTCTCCTCTTCTGTTTTACTGTCACCTGCTGCATGCAGTACAGTAACTGGCGCTGTCGGTATTATTTCTAAAGCCAGGAGTGGTTTTATTGATTACCGAGGAGCAGTTGAGTATTGGAACGTCCTCAAATGGTATGCTGTTGCCTGTAAATTTAGAGTTGAGGTTCAGGTTCAGCAGAGTCTTTTTATATATTCCCATAAACTTTCGGGCGTTTGGGTTATTGTTGCAACGGCCATGGTTGCGGATCACTCCAAAAAACAACTCAATATGATCTTGGCTAAATTTGCAAGGTAAAATAAATTTCAATATTTGCGCTTCTACTAGCCGGGCAAAAAGTAATTTAAAACTTGAAATACAGACAAAATCCAGTCCTAAAAATCCAGTTTTTGACTGAGTTTTGGTCACTGGTTTGAAGGAGTTAGTATATTCCGTTTCTTTTTGTCCATTTACTCTTCGAGTTTTTGTTTATTGCACATTAATTTGGAGACTTTTAATATATTTTTCGCTATATTCCAAAATGTTGTTAAGTTTTTCTTTATGTTCTACTGAAAAAGGGTGCTTAAATCCGTGCCCAGAAAGTGATCTCGAATTGAGTAAGTCGAAAAGGTTGTTAAACGTTACTAGAAAACTAACAGTTGCATCTGTGTCTTGAAAATCAGGCATTTTTAATTGTTGCGAACAAAACTTAATTGCATCAGCTACACTTTGACTTAAGGTTTGAGTTGCTAGTTTTACGTCCATGATATTATTTCGGAACTCTATATGTCGATTTGACAACTTATTCCCAAAATGCAATCCGATGTTATCTTGAACATTTTTCAGTTTCTGCAAATACGCCCACTCGATTTTTTTTTGTTTTCATTAATTAATATCATTTTTGCCTCTTATGTGTTACGCACAAGTTTTACCATATAACATGGGTCCAATATCACAACTACTGGGTCTCCGGTAGATGGGTGATCAAAAAAAGTTTTAAAATTGTTTGTGTCTTAAAAATTGCAACCCAATATCTTAGCCGTAGCGATGTTAGATGCACACCCATCAAAGGTCAAAGTTACAAACTCGGCTCCGACACCATAACATTTTTCAAGACACATTTTGAGAATATTAGCCCTTTGTTCAGAGGCAAGGCCATTTACAAAGAAATAACCAAGTTGTAATTTAAATGCATCATTTAGAGCTACTAGCATTTTACAATATAAACTTGTGTAGCCATTTCATCCGATGGACCGAATGTAACAAGTCCATCCACAGTTTGTTCATTGAATACCTTTTGTTGCCTTATAGCCATTTCGTCAACGACAAGACAGGCAAGCCTTTTGTGGATTGGGATAAAATATTTTTAAGTGAAATATTATTTGTACTCAATCTTTTATTTCTGCGTTTTAGATTTCTGATCTGTGATACTCGTTTTTCTGCCAAAATAGTTTTTTTCGTAATTTTTGCTTTAAAATGTGTTTTTAGGCGTGTTTAGTGCAGATTCAATATCCGATGATTATATATTTATCGGCGTTACGCATGATCTTCTTTCTTCAAAACTATGAGTCTGAGTAAAAACAAGATTATTTTTAAGTTTTGTTTTTCGTGGCTCTTTGTCATTACATTCAGTGTTGATATTATTCTCCTGAAAATAACATTGCCAATCAGTTTCAGATCTACAAAAAAAAAGATTCGAAATCCTAAGCGCTCGTAGCGAAGTTTGCGTAGCTGTTCTTAACCATTTAGCAAAGCTAAGCAACGTCCACCGTGGTCATGAGTTGGATGGGTGACCGCTAGTGATTACTACTGAGCGTGCACGTGCTTTGGAGGGTACGTTAAGCCGTCGGTCTCGGTTGTTGTCTTAGGATGGCTGTCGTTATAGCATGGTGGTAGGGCATTTTTCGAATGCCCGCCTGGCTAGCTACCACCCTCAAGTAGAAAATCTGTCGCCAAGCACCTAACGGTGTGTTTCGGCAGCTGTCCTTGAGAGCCAGTAATTCTAGGTTAGTCTGAACAATATTCTCGACTACATCATCACTTACCATCAGGTGATATAATGGTCAAAGGCTACCCTATCAGGAACCAAAAAAAGATTATGTGCAAAAAGTAATAGTCAAACCTCACAAATTTACGTTTTTGTGCCTTATGTGCTTGAGGATTTGCAATATTTGTTTCAGTGAGCAACTCAGGTAAATCACACACTTCAAAACTTGCAGAAGGTGAATTTTCATCATCAAAAACAATAAAATGCTTTAATACGACCAACCTATGAACTGATTTTTTTTTAATGCTATAGTTATTCCAAGGGCCAAAGCCAAAGTATATCACATACCTGTGATCGTTCTTTATTGTATATTTTTTTCATTTTTTTTAATATCTATCTTTTTTATTACTAGATTTTGACGATTTTTCGGGACGAATCATCTGTTTGAAAATTAAATGTATTATTAAATCTTTTTAGATTTAAAACATAAACAAAATATTTAGTTTCGATAATAAAACAATAGGTAATTTCTGTACAAACTGGAACTGCAGTATTGTGTAACATAGTATATCCTTTTAATGATTTATATAAATCTTTTTCGTCAAAATGAATCGAGCATACTCTGCTAGTTTTCAAAGGCATCCAGTCATACTCGTGTCTCTCTAGCTTAACTGCAGCTATCCACTTATTTTGTCGAATTGGCTGGGAAACTTAAAGAAAACAATAAGCAAAATACATTAACGTTATTCAACATATAATAATTTTATTGATTTACATTTCAATATTTCATCAAGATGAAAAAAAAACTTCTACATTAAAAGTTGACTGACTTCATCTTGCATAGTATTGATAATGTCGGTTTGATAACGTATCTGAACAACATTGAATATAAATTATAATTTTGCTTACTAACTAGTAAAAAGTGATCCCTGGACATTTTACTGGCTCCTGCACCACTTTACAACACACGTTGGCATGATAATTCACTACTGTAGTCCACAATGATAAAAACGTACGTAAATATTTAACGTGTGCTCGCTTGCAAGACCGACTGATGACGCGCTGGACACGACTTTTAAGCCCCGCCTACTTGGACACGACTTTTGTTGGGTCATTTTTTTAACGCAGTTACATTTCGTGACTTATCATTTATTCGTAGATTTCAATAATAATTCGGTCATGTTTAGGTCATGTCTTGTCATTGTTCTCCGGCTTTTCTTGCTAAAATTAGGATCAGAGATCACTCTATTTGTAAATGTGGCCTAGAGGAAGGTCTCTGGCTCATATCTTTTTCAATTGTCCGAAACTTTTTTATTCTTTATATGATATTCTAAATTCTGATATCACTCGCCCTGTCCACTTTAAATCTCTCCTATCACTTGTTTTCATTCCTTTTATTTATGTTTTATGTAATTTTATAAAATCTAATAAAAGTTGTAAGATACTTTCCCTTAACTTTTTTACATTTCATATATTTTCTACTAATTTTTATTCAATACACTCGTATTGAATATAATAAATATTTAGACCTTGAAATATTTTTTTATACCATACACTGGCCACACAGACTTAACATTGGCAACATCGTCAAAGCAACGAAAGAGCCATTTATGAAGAAGAAGAAGAAGCGTCGAAATATGTTTTTTAGATCATGGTATCATAGATCAGAGAGACGTTATGGAGACTCTGTAATCTTTGGTATATGTGGTTTGGTTGGGTGGCAGCACTGCATGATGGCGCTGATGTAGTTACTTTGTTTGTGGTCTGTCGTCTGTACAAAAAGAAAAGTCTGATCGTTCGATCGAGCGAGCGAGTGCCTTCGTCATCGTGTGCAGATTTTCTGTGTATTGAACTAGTGTATGAGGTGCTAAAATTATGTTGATTTTAACTAAGTGAACAATAGTTTTGGTGATGTTGGGTTTAGGCTCATTCGTATTTTGTGAAAAAACTGTTGTAGAACATAGGTTCACCGTAGTAATCCGTCAAAAATCGAGAAAGCTTCAAACGTGTTTGAAGCTTTCGGTTTTGCATTGATGGAACTATGAACCTGGACCCTTTAAATATTACTTTGTTGCATATCAGTAATCTGGTCACAAATTTGAATAAGAAGAATTTCAAGTCAACGGTTCAAGAGTTGAATCAGGTAAGAGTGTTTTGTATTGCCAAGTGGTTTTCGGTTGTCGCCATATTGTGAATTCAATCCAATAGTGAAATAAAAGTAATCGTGTGGTATATTCCTTTGTTGCTGTAATTGTTACGGCTAATTGTAGACCAACACCCAAACTCAGGGCTAAAGGATGCAAGCGGTTATGTTTACGATCGTGGCAATAAACTTAAGTAGCCATGAGGTATCTTTTGTCACATTCCTTTTGGTAGAGTGTAATGTATGATTCTATAAAATATGTACCTAACTAGAAATTACTATATCAATAATAAATTATAAGCTATTTATTTTCGAAATTGAATTCCTACTTTGTTGAAATTAGGTAGTAATAGTCTACTCTAAGTCAAAGTCAAAATCATTTAATCAAATAAGGCATCCACAACACTCTTATTAAGGTCAATTTAAAATTTGATAATTGAAATATTCAACTTTCTACATTCATGCACATTCACCAAAAATAATGTTACCAAGTCGCCCCAAGAAGAAAGGGCACAAAACTAGGGCATTCTTTGAAATGTCTTTCAAAATATATTATAATATTTGATAAATTAATTTATTGTCAGTTTTTGCAGTCAGAATTGTCAAAGCATTTTTTTTGTATAATAATCAAAAACTATATAATAGGATTTTTTAACCCTTTGTGTACAAGGTGACTAAAAGTGATACATGGCAATCATGGTGGGGTACAAACCCCAAATAGAACTAATATATACAACTATCGATTAACCTTATTTGGATAATTATTGTTTTTAGGATAATCATAACTCTTGGACTACTGGGGTTTGTGAAACCTGTTCATTCCAAATGTTTTTAACATACTTCTGTGAACATTGTAATATCTTTGGGAAGTTTATTATTAAATCGCACAAAATTCTGTGAATTACTTTTTATTTGTCTTTGCTAATCTCAAACTTGATACCGCTATTTCATCTTTATTCCTAGTGGTCACTATTGAATTTAACTTTCCTTAAGTTATTGGAATACTGAGATAAAGAATTGGTGAATTTAGTATCCCCCCTGGTATTAATGTGCACCTTAATATCCCTTTACATCTGCCATTATACAAGTGTAAGTTTGAACTTGCATAACATCCTGCTCTAAACTATTCAGATTTTCCAAAAGCAATTGATATTGATAGCTTGTGATAGTTATACCTGCATGAAAACTAGTGGCAAGTTATGACTAGCCAGTTTGCAGTGGGCCATGGTTAAGCATGGCAGTGTTTTTGGTCAATTGTGTTGATGTGTGCTTTGTTAATAAGGCATATAGAAATTGTATTTTATTTGTCATTTTTTAACTTCTTTGGCAAATTTTACAATGTGCTGTTAAGTCTGGAATGCTATAATTGTGTGCCTTTGGTTATTGCTTGAATTTTTTTTCTTGTATTACTATTATTATTATTCTATTTTATTTTATTCTTACACATGTATTACTATTCCATTATATCAGCCATGTTTTTAACTACTATTGAGGTATTTTAAGAGCTCCAACTCTTTAAATTCTTCCTGCATCTATTATGATCACTAAACAATGGAGAAAGTCCCGCTGAAAGTACCTACCAGATCAAAGCACAATTATGATGTTTTTGTGATTTTTATATCTAGCTTTGTTAAAGGTTTACAGGGTTTTACTGCATGACCATGTAACCTGTAGTGACAGTACCACATTTTTCATCAAATCATAAAAGAAGAACAGAAATAAAAACACATTATTCATTGTACAATAAAAAAAAATATGTTTGTTTGTTTAGCTCTTGCATTATTTGCATCAAGTGGTTTACTTTTAGTGATGTGGGTAGAAACTCTTGTAAGGTACCTTAAATATGACTAAAATGGTTTGTTTCTGTACTCCACTTATGGCATATCTTTCAGTAGGTATTTAAATAACTCTAAATGAACTTACTACCAAACTTACCTAGTACCTAAACCTTTACAATATGATTCGCTTAAGAATTAGTATTATTCACGTCATTTATTTTATAACATAGTTTTAATTTTTTTACAACATTCATGAATAAAAAATAATAAATATTATAAAAAACTTAAAACTAGGATGCCGCCGGCAGCGGGGCAGGGCCCAAGCAACCGGTGGTTAGGGTTCTAGAGAGAGGATCCTCCGGACAATGCGTGTAGTGTCAAGTATTACTGCCTTCTGCATCTGACTCTTGATCCAACCTTCTAGCGAGAGCCTCTTGAGGTGTTGGTCGAGGCTATTCGCTATTAGGCCGTTCGCCGAAATGACTATCGGGCAATGATCATCAAGTCAACATACCATTAGTATTATTATTATTACTAATATTGCCACTAAGTTAAAACAGGCTAACATAACATATATTGTTTGACAGAGTTATTACATTTTTGTACAGTTCAAGATCCATAACAGAAGGCTAACCCGCACTTGTTCAGTTTTTATTATATCAAATTCAAATTATTTATTTGGAACCAAAGTGATGGAACACAATGGTAATTGCAAAAGTTTTTGACAAAAGCTGTTTGGCAGGTACCAAATTGTTGTTATATGTTAAATATTGTATTATTACCTAACAAGTTTGAGGCTTGTTTGTAATTGACGATTTTGTATGGGAATCCTTCTTAATATTAAGTCTTTGTGAATAGAACTCTAAAGAAAGATATTTTGAGGCGCGTTGTTCGGAACATTCAACAAAAACTCTTACATAAGGCTTTGTTTCACAATTTGCAATGCACCAGCTTATATACACAAAACTTTGTTTCAGAAACACACAATGTAAATTTCATTGGTTCGAATGCTAAAACCACAACCCCCTTTGTGAGGTGTTTGAATGGAATGGATAGCACATAACTAAGTTTTTGTTTTATCCATAGACTAACCGCAACAGACAGGCCTTAAAAAACATTTTTTTACAAACATGGCAATAGTTGTATTTCGGGTCAATGTGCTCCTGTACAGCTAATTAGTTAATAAGCACATAAATGAAGTATATTTCACTTATTAAAAATTAATGAATCATATATCTATTTATTTTTGCTTGTATAATCAATAAAAATAACTGAGTTAATTAAAGTAAAATATTAAGTGATAGTATAAATATAGTAATAGTACTATAATAATTGAGCACATATGGGTAAAAAAATATAATACTTGAAATTAATAAATATTTTTAAGATTAAATATATTAGACCAAAGTATGGATTGTTCTAATGTTCATGCAATACTGCCTGTTCTCATCCAGGTCTAACTACTTTTTTTTTGCTTTAAAATTGAGTTCTTTTTTTTGAATGTATAAAATGGGAAGTTGGTTACTATGATCATTTGGGTAACTCCTCATCATCTTCCACTTCGCATCCCACGCATGTGGGGTCGCTACATTACATCTTCTTTAACAACACAAAAGACAGAACAAGAACACACAGGGAAATAAAACGTCGTAATTATAAGAACTTATGGCGTTGGTTTTACACGTGGCCTCTGGGCTGATTAGAATCCTCCTTGGAAATGTTAGTAGTTAAGTAATTGTTAAACTTATCACAAAATAAAAGGCCCGTTTTGACATTTATCTTCACGATGTAACTAGTGAACCATTTGACTCGGTACTCGATACTCACGATCAATTGATTTAAGTTTGCATGAATATTTGATCGCTTTGAATATGTATTGTTAAGTGCATTTTAATGAAGTTCTAATTAGAAAATTATACTTAATCTTTGATATTGTGGGTACATATTTGGAAATGATACAATGTTATAAAAGTTTAATTTTCTTTCATATAATGTTTTTGTTACAATAACATTCACTCAATCACAAAAATCTTGGTATCGTCCACCTACCACTGCAGCATTATGATTTGAGTGCAGTCAAATCTCATCGACAAATATGACATTGTCCCAATTTGTGGCTGTTCATCTCCCTCAAGAATGATACCTACTCTATGCAAAACTAAATCATATAGTGCCATGCCATCATAATTTTGGCCTTGTCGGTTTTCTTGTAATTGAATCCAAATTGCTTCATTATTGTTTTTAAAGCCGTGGTACTGCCACAGTACAGATCAGCCTCTCGTAATGTTATCAGCTATTTACTCACAGTTGGGTATTAATTTCTTGTGTAATAACTAATAAGCATACACGTGATTTCGAATAGCGTCTGCGTCAAATGTTTCAATACCTGTTACAGGCGTGCTTTCTTCCTCTCTTTAGGCATACCTGATACATATCGTCTAAAAATCAAACAGCCATATAATATTCAGTATGGACTTTTGCTTGAAGATGATTCGAATAGTTATTTTGCCGATCCCAAGTGCTTCTGAGAAGCGATGCTGTACTTGCGTTACGGGCAATATAGGTCCACCATTAACTGATTCGCGTTCGAAGTATTCGGTTAACTTCAAACCAATTCGCGTGAATGGCTATTCGTACGATATGACAACACACACCAAACTCGAATTATAACTGGAAAAGTACGTGTCTGGTTTTAAAAAAAACTATCTTGATCGATTTATTTTTTTCTTGACCGATTATTAATAGTCTGTGGACAATATGAAAAAATCGTTATGCACAGCACTTACTCGAGTGGGCGTTGCCCATCAATGACTAATGACAATGTAATTAACTTACTTACATAAGTATAACAATGAACAGGCTGTTTTTAAAATATTCTGTTTCTCTTGAGGCAACGTGAACTCCAACATGAATAATTTTGTTGGTCCGAGTTGTTATTTGATTGATATAGAATATGGAATGTAATATAATTCAGAGTTGGGTGTGTTTTCGTCCTTCTAAGCTTAAGTTTACATTACGTCATCGAGTAACTTATTAAGTGAATCACTGTAAGGCGAAATCATTTATATTACATATATACAAATAATACACAATTCCGCCGCCCTGTGCAATTCTATGGCACAGCACCGTGCCATGAAAACGTCCTGCGTCGCCGCACCGTTCCGTTATTCGTTGCGGCGCCGCACCGTTCCATTCCACGGCACGTCGCTGTGGAAATATGTCTGGGCTCTAATGTATTTGCCAAGCTGCACTACGCTCACATAGTGGATTATGCCCATACTTATCACTATTGCTGTATTAAAGGCCCATGTCAGTAGCAACGTGACGCGAATTTGCGGGAAAATACCTACTGAAACTATGAAGGCCACAGTTCGCATCGATGAGTTTGTATTCTCCGTTTGATGTGCTTTGACTAAAAAAGGAGTGCAGTAAGCAATAGATTATTAAGATTTCCCTAAGGAAATAAATAATATTCTGTTACATATTTCCCTTGCTTCCCCCTTCGGAAATATAACAAATTTCCATTGCTCTACGTCCCATTATTCGGTTTGTAGGTTTTATCGATCCCACGCTCGCTGAGTACTACTGAACAAACTTGAGGCAGAATGTTTGTAGTACTCTGTCCTAGACTAGAGCTAAAGTTGCCTCTATTTCTTCGGGGCTATTTTATGTAGTTAAGTCGTGCCAGACTCGAGTTCGTAAAAAATTTAGTTAAATTTAACAGTTACAATCAAGATTATAATTTAAGGGCCTGTTCAGAATGTTCGAGTAAGTCCTGGTTTTACTACCCAGAAAATATTTATTTAACAAAACACTATTATTGCGTTTCACAGTCATCGATTTAGTCTATCCATCGGTTAAAGCTTGAAACACGCTGCATGTTAACTGTCATTTTTATCATTCAGTTATTTTATGTGTTGCACAGCAACCCGAAACTTTATCATGACATTCTGAAACGGGCCCTAAGAATAAAAATAAAATAGCGGTGCCAGGTTTTAGATTGGCAAAGACAAATAAAAAGGTCCTTCTTAGGTAATTGTGTGCGGTTTTATAAAAAAAGTTCTTAAATATATTATAACGATCAAAGAAGAAAATACAAATTGCACGTTTATAACATTATGATTAAGAAATCCTACTACAAAATTTGTGATTACTTAAACGGACAACAAGGCTTGGACAATTCCGCCTCTGCCAAGCTATCGCCTGTCACCAATGCAATTTAAACGAATATTGTAATATTTTTATTAGTAAGTATGTGTAACATATTGTCAAACGCCTGTTTAATAAAATTTATCCCGAGTTTCTTATCCGTTCTTTTCGCAGCTTCGTAGATGCCTAAATTGAAAACATTATTTTGACTTTAGCTACAATACAAAATAGTTACATTACTGCAGCAGCGGCCAGCAAAGGAGGCATTGATGGACGAACGTGTAAATGTGGGCCGAGGCGAAGCAGAGGCACACGTAAGTCCAACAATGCCTAGTTGTGGCCAAGGCTTGTATAGTGCTTTTCTCAAATAATGCGCGGAAATTAAAACAAAGTAGTACCTAGGCAGAATATTTTATTTGAAGATGCAGTTGTTAAATGTACAATTTTCAATAAACAGCGTTCTATTTGCAAGCCAGATCGAAATTTAAATAAATACTTTGATAAGTTACCTCCTTGGTTGCCATGCTTCGAAGTAAAAGATCGTTCCATTTTTAAATTACACGACAGATATGAGTCTACTATGCAATTTATTTGGCCGCTAGACACGACAGATATAGATTTTCATACATTTTTTGCCGGCCGCTGCGCCCATGTATTTGGCCAGTACAGCAATTTCGATTTATCTCGAAGAAGGTTGTCAAAATAATGCTCACATTTCCAAGCATGTTTGAGAAAATGTAGTTAATAAATGTTTATCTATAATATTTATAGAATTATTTATTGTTCAGTGCTCAATCAGGTTGATAAAACTTAAAAACAACTAGATTAACATTCATAGTAATAATGGTCTCGTTGACGCTGTCTGTGATATCGCTAGAGGTTAAAAAGTTCGTCTAGTATATCTAGACACTCCAAAAATACTGCGCTACAAAATAGTTGTATAAAAAATTTAGAGCCAAAACTTCCTCGGACCATTCTCAATAACATGCTACGAGAAGAGTTGCCAAGTTTTTAAATATTATCCATATACCTATATGTTGTACTTTTATTGTTAGAGAATAAAACGACCGAGTCTTATTCTTTCAATTTTCTAAAGTAGGTACGTACACATATAAAAACAACGTATATATATACTGTTGACGCTTGGTATGAGTCACGTATACAATTCAGTCATATTGTACATGACCCGGGATTACCGGATTACACACACTTATTGAAATATAGTCCATAAATAACAAAATCAATTGATTTAAGTATTAGGGTAATTATTTGACAATGGTCTGAAAAATGTAAAATTAAAGGAATGTATTTTTAAGATCATATTATGTGTATTGTATTTTTCTTGCGGCCTTTCCATAAACAGGCAAGTCACTATACACTATCGTGGCTGTTATATACAAAAGATAATGTTCGTAGACTCGCATTGGACTCACTGCCAAAACTGTGTTAATTGTGGTAATTCTATGCCAAAATATAATCTTCAATGACTTCGTTTTGTTTATACTAATGCGATAAAACTATGCCAATAACACATACTGATGATAGCGTATTTATATAGAAGGAATACATTCACCCGTTGTTGAAAGCGATGGCTTAATAGCTCTATCAGACACATTTAGTAGCAACGGTAGCAACGTGTAGTTGGCTGAACATTTTCTTTAACTCGACAATTGAAGCGCTTCCGGTGTTTATCTTTCCGGACAGCTTCTGAGATTACTGTTTGAATGTCTCTGTGTTACATGAAAACTGATATAACTTTCTCTGATAAGTAGCTTCCATCATAATGAAGTCAGAGCATTGATCAGGTTTTTTTTTTTTTTATATTGCTGATAGGTAAGCCACGTGATGGTAAGTGATGATGTGGTCGAAGGTGTTAACAGGCTTAACCTAGAATTACTGGCTCTCAAGGAGAGCTGCCGGAACATACCGTTAGGTGCTTGGCGACAGATTTTTCAACTTGAGGGTGGTCGCTAGCCAGGCGGGCATTCGCAAAAATGCCCTTCTACCATGCGGTGAAGCTCAAGCCCGCGGCGGGATTCGAACCATGGACCTGCTGCGTGGCAGTCCATAGCCAAAGCCACTGAACTATCACTGCTTAAAGGTTTCCCTTGTTTTTCTCTTTCTGTAGTCATCAATTCAATTATTTACATACGTACCTATATTATTAATGTCTATGTATAGTTTCTATGCTTCAAATTCTAGTAGCACACTCGTAGCAGCGATAACAAAGAATGCTAAGAATCGATATTACACATTATAATTGCATTATTTATGTTTGAATCGATCGAGTACATTTTAATTGAGGCCGCGTTTCCACGAATGCTTTTAGAATGGAGAGCGTTCGTCGTAATAGCATGTTATTAGTAGGGTAGTAGTTAGGGCTAGTCACGACAAAGGGTTTGACAAAATACATTGTATATCTAGTTCATGTGTGTACAGCTAGAAGCTAGAATTTTTCTGACTGATTTGGTATGTACATGATTTATCCCTATTTTTATTCATCGTATCATTTATTACTTCTTTGTTTATGTAGGTACTTAATGTTGCTAAAAAGATAAGGATATCTATCTATAGATAACTTACTTAATTGTCGGCAAATATTGAAAAGTAAAGATATTTGCGAGAAGTAAATAAATAACAAGCTTAAGGTGATAATGAAATAAACAACAAAGGTTTTGATGGACTGTGTGCAGAATGATATGTGTATTGAAGGCAAGAGAGTCGCGAGATGGCAATCATCGCTTAGCAACTATATCAGGGAATTGACTACTCTTTGTAAAATACCGCGATATGAACTTCTTTAAAAGGAGTTTGTAAATGTTTGTATGGAAGCTAGCATATTCACCCGCACCGTCATTATGATTATGATTTTTATTCACAATTTCCGCGCACTATGAAGGTAGCATAGTTACATGTGTAGAGGACACTTATACAAAAGTAAAATGTTCAGTAACATGGTGCCCTAAAGTTTCACGTTTTCGAAATATTTGGAGATATAGATCGCCATATGAGAACAAAGAAAATCATAAAAAAATGCATTAGGTAATTTCGTGAGTATATGTAATTCGTTGTATAGAAGTAATAGTACCTAGATTGCTTCAACTTTTTACTAGAAGGCAATACTAATAATTACCTACTTATACACGTAATTATATTTTATCATTGTTATTGTTCTTATAAACCGATCTTTACCCCACATCCACATATTTCGGAAACTTGACACTTTGACTATGTAAGCAACTTTTTTGTTTGTATAAGCGTCTACCCGTATATTAATCATACTACTTTCATCGCGCGTGGAGACTGAAATAAATTCATGTTGGTGGCGGGTCGATATGCATGAAAGGTTCTATCCCCTTTGAGAAATAAATAAAACAATTTCATCTCATCAAATAGAATAAAGGTTAAGCCACTCCCACTGGAAAATCTACAAATAGAAAAGACTAATGGGCATGTAACACGACATGGCAGCTTTGTTAAAAACATTATTGATAAAAGAACAAAGAAATCTGCAAAGGGGATAAGACAAGCTGCTATATTTAGTACAAAGAAAATGGGATCACATTAGCTGCATTGATAAAGTTATAAGTTTTAACTGCTGAAGTGTGAGTTGGACTCGCATAGGCTGAAGAGATTCCGATTTGAATTTTTAAAATTTTAGGTGCATTTGTTTTGGACATAAACGGGAATGCTCAATTTACATCTTATTTATGACATTTTCATCGATGAACGTATATTTTATGTCCAGTGCACTAGGACAGGGGTAAGTTTGCTAACTTCTGCCGTTATAATTGCTATTTCAATGAGAATTTACTTAAATATATAAATTACAAGATCGCCTTGCGATGTGACTCATCTCTGCAAAATGCAGCCAACTGATTGGAAAGGATTGTTGAATAAACAATTATTTAAATTAGATCCCGGGTGATGGTTTCGGTGCACTTGGAATATTAATGTTTTATAAGTCATTGAACTGAAATTTAAATACATTATTTTATCGCTCAGTCTTCAGAAAGTCGTTCAGCTGTTTTATGATAGGTGACAAGATGGTTCGCTGACGAAGCAGCTTAGAAATATTTAATAGAACGTCAAATGCTGTATTGCAAAGGAATGATCGCACTATAAGATAACCACTATGTGTGCCACATCACACCGGCGCGCGGTTCTCGGTGGCGAAAATTTCCACTGTATGGCACTGTATTTAAAAGCGACACCACACTGCTTCATAGTGCGATATATACGCATGATGTGATAGAACTGACAAAAATCTTTAACATCTAGTTAGCAATAGGAACTTTTTTTTTTTTTTTTTGTACGTGGGGAAATGCTGTTACGCATTCCCGCCTGCTGGGGGAGCGGGCGGGATATGACGGGCTCAGCTAAAGGCGCCCATACCGTCTAAAACCCCACGGTGTTCCGACGTCTTCGACTGATGACGGGGACCGCGGGACCGCTAGTATTCTACCGCAGCCCCCGTCGACGCCGCTGCCCGCTGTAAAGTGACGGGCCCTCCTCGGTGAGGGGTGTCAAAAGGAACACCCCTCCACCTCGTGTGATGCCCCCCGAACACGAAGGGGGCATCAACATCGCGAGAGGACCTATCTCTGAGGGGTGCCGGATGCCCCCGCATCCGACGGCCCAGGCCCTCTCAGTAGCAATAGGAACTGTCATAACTCCTAACTACTTTGTGAAATGAGATGCGAAGTCAGAATTTGATCGGCGTTTTAGACTAGTATCGTTTCGTGAATTCAAATATATATTTTGTGGCTAAATAGCCACAAAATAGTAATACCAGTGACGGTTGACGGTGGTCCACGTAGAATTCCTTTACCTCATTTATCGTTTGCCTTCTTAGGTTTTTACTTTTTACTCCCCTATGATACATTTTATGTTGAAGATTACTGTCTTCGTACAGTCATTCTGCCTCCACAATTAAGTCTTATCTATGAATGCAGTTTAAGTCGTTTTTGAAATTCAAATAATGTCTTCATTCAGTAAAATGTTCCATCTACAATATTCAAGGTACTTTCCCTCCATGTGGCATATCCGTGGGACGTCCTGTGTTATAATATAAGATGATAATGTCCACCACCAATGGGGATTGCAGTGTCACATTGCAGTTCTTCTGACGTCAGCTGGGGATTATAAGAGGTGACAAAGTGAAAAAATGCCATACATAAACAAAAAAGGTCGATTGACAGAAATAATTTGAACCAGTAGCCTTTTCCCCGCAGAGTAATCTAGAAGCAGAATATATTCGAAAATAAGTTTTCCCAGTTTGGAAAACTAAAGAAATGCGTCGAGTCTTGTCAAGCGTTATTTATTGAACTATTTCTTAGTATATAAATTCTTGTGCGACTTTAAATAGAATACCGTGGGTTCTATAGAAATACAAAATTTTCCGATACGTCGTAATCATCAGTTCGGTACTCCTTAGCACGAGTAAGACTCCCACTTGGCCGACACCCACTAGTGTTGTTTTGCTGTATTACGTAATATAGCAAATCAATACTGGCATTTAGCCGGTTGTTTTTTTTTACTGAAAAAAAGTATTATCTCAGAATACAGCGTCATTTCACCCTGAATTGTAAATTTACGGCAGACAAAATGCATGAAGTCTAGACGTCATAAACATAGAAATGATGGATGGAAAGTTTATCAGTTACATAAAACCTATTCAGTTTTCTTTCAATGATCTTCTAAAATTTACCTCCATGTGGCATATCCGTGGGACGTCCTGTGTTATAATATAAGATGATAATGTCCACCACCAATGGGGATTGCAGTGTCACATTGCAGTTCTTCTGACGTCAGCTGGGGATTATAAGAGGTGACAAAGTGAAAAAATGCCATACATAAACAAAAAAGGTCGATTGACAGAAATAATTTGAACCAGTAGCCTTTTCCCCGCAGAGTAATCTAGAAGCAGAATATATTCGAAAATAAGTTTTCCCAGTTTGGAAAACTAAAGAAATGCGTCGAGTCTTGTCAAGCGTTATTTATTGAACTATTTCTTAGTATATAAATTCTTGTGCGACTTTAAATAGAATACCGTGGGTTCTATAGAAATACAAAATTTTCCGATACGTCGTAATCATCAGTTCGGTACTCCTTAGCACGAGTAAGACTCCCACTTGGCCGACACCCACTAGTGTTGTTTTGCTGTATTACGTAATATAGCAAATCAATACTGGCATTTAGCCGGTTGTTTTTTTTTACTGAAAAAAAGTATTATCTCAGAATACAGCGTCATTTCACCCTGAATTGTAAATTTACGGCAGACAAAATGCATGAAGTCTAGACGTCATAAACATAGAAATGATGGATGGAAAGTTTATCAGTTACATAAAACCTATTCAGTTTTCTTTCAATGATCTTCTAAAATTTACCTCCATGTGGCATATCCGTGGGACGTCCTGTGTAATAATATAAGATGATAATGTCCACCACCAATGGGGATTGCAGTGTCACATTGCAGTTCTTCTGACGTCAGCTGGGGATTATAAGAGGTGACAAAGTGAAAAAATGCCATACATAAACAAAAAAGGTCGATTGACAGAAATAATTTGAACCAGTAGCCTTTTCCCCGCAGAGTAATCTAGAAGCAGAATATATTCGAAAATAAGTTTTCCCAGTTTGGAAAACTAAAGAAATGCGTCGAGTCTTGTCAAGCGTTATTTATTGAACTATTTCTTAGTATATAAATTCTTGTGCGACTTTAAATAGAATACCGTGGGTTCTATAGAAATACAAAATTTTCCGATACGTCGTAATCATCAGTTCGGTACTCCTTAGCACGAGTAAGACTCCCACTTGGCCGACACCCACTAGTGTTGTTTTGCTGTATTACGTAATATAGCAAATCAATACTGGCATTTAGCCGGTTGTTTTTTTTTACTGAAAAAAAGTATTATCTCAGAATACAGCGTCATTTCACCCTGAATTGTAAATTTACGGCAGACAAAATGCATGAAGTCTAGACGTCATAAACATAGAAATGATGGATGGAAAGTTTATCAGTTACATAAAACCTATTCAGTTTTCTTTCAATGATCTTCTTAAAATTTACTCGATTGACTCTCTCGACGCAGAAATTATGTAATTATAGTGTTTTATTTTATTTCTTTGTTCGTATCTTATATTTATGCCGTGCGTGCCAGTTTGCGACCGTGTGATTACAGCTTGCGAAAGTTAGTTATATATGTGTTGTCGTTTGCGTTGCTTTTATATATTGTTATATGTACTTATTTGCTGAGTTTTTTTTTTGTTTGCTTTATTTATTTGCCACAGATAATGCTATGCTATACATATAATTTATTATGTTCAATTGTTGGAATCATCGCATCACCATGCACACACCATTGGAACAATATGTTTTACAACAAGAAAACTTTGGTTGTGGTTGTATGGCCACCTGTTTATTTTTGCCAACCCTCCTGTTAGCAACACTACCTTTGAATAGTCTGGTAGGGGTAGTAAAATAATGATCGAATATTGTAACAATTTTTTTGTAATCCAAAAATTTTGGTTTCCAATGTTTCCATACCTGCATAATGATATCTTGTACAAAACACCCCTCGCTTGTAAATATTCAAGTTTTTTTTTTTTTTTTTTATGCCTGATAGGTTAGCCTTTGACCACTATCTCACCTGATCGTAAGTGATGATGTGGTCGAGGATGTTATTCAGACTAACCTAGAGTTACTGGCTCTCAAGGACAGCTGCCGGAACACACCGTTAGGTGCTTGGCGACAGATTTTCAACTTGAGGGTGGTAGCTAGCCAGACGGGCATTTGCAAACTGCCCTACCACCATGCTGTAACGACTGCTATCCTAAGACAACAACCGGGACCGACGGCTTAACGTGCCCTCCGAAGCACGGAAGCGCTCAGTAGTAATGCCCAACCAGCGGTCACCCATCCAAGTCGTGACTGCGGCGGACGTTGCTTAACTTTGCTGATCGATTCAGAATGGCTAAGCAAAGTTGGCTACGAGCGCTTCAGATGTTTGAACAAACGCCTCTCACTTGCTTTATTTGAAAGTTTTCGTGACATTTCGGATGGAAGATGCGGGCGTGATGCTCATTCATCAGGCTTTCGACTCATCTCATAATAGCATAGAAAATAAATGCAATTCTTAGCACGTGCTTGTATGATGGATAGATAAGAAAATCTTTTTAGTATTTAATGTCAGTATGTTTCTCACATGTTGCCCAATTTATGTTTGGCTTTTGTGTAGAAGAAGGATCTTGTGTGCACGCTCCACTAGACTAATCACAAAATAGTGCTACATTCACCATCATGGGAAATTACGATAGAGACTACATTGACTTTTAGCCAATTAAAAAAAAAAGGGAGAGATTCTCAATTTGTCTGTATGTTTTGTTTTTGGAATTTGTTACCCGATTTCTTGGTCAATCATGAAATTAATTTAATAAATCTCCGTAAATCCTAATTGCGTTACATACTTTTCAGTTGTGGCTTTTTTTTGAAGTAATTATTATTATACCCGTGGGGAAACCGGGTAAGAATGTCACTCCATATTTTCCCGTGGGTGTCATAAGAGGCAACTAAGGTTAAAATACCGGAAGGTGGGAAGCAGCGCCTTCTGAAAGACTGACAACTTCTACTGCGATCCCCAAGACTCCTGGCAAGTGTGGATATTATGGCAAATACCCCCCAAGTTCTCCAAATTGTTCCAAATTGTTTAACGGTGGAAATTTCGGTTGATGTGAGGCTGATGAATTATTATTGCTTCATGCTTTTTTCTGATTTATGTTGGTTTCTTTTTGTAAATTTGCTTTTGCGATTATTTGCGCTTAACATTTTTACTAGACTACGTACGCTTGCTGTATTATTTACTCTGTAGCCATATATTAATCTGAAGATTGTGTAGTATTTGCAATTGCGTATTATTTAGTATTATATAAAATTGCCTTCCTAATATTTATAATACGCATTCTCCTCTGCGTTCGTCATTTTACAGTATAATTGAAATTTATGTATAACCATTTCAATAAAACATAGGTATACAGGGCACGCTCTAATAACACGACTTTGGATATGGAGAACATATTTTAACACAAGCATAATATAATGCACACAGCTACACTTACATTGTATATGATTCGTTTTAATGAATGACAAAGATAGGAAGACAAGAATGCACACACGCACATTGAGACTCAATCAGGAGACGTTATTAATTTGAAATTGCCACGTTCAAGGTACGGGTGCAGTTTCTCCCGTTTTTTATGAGTTCAATAATATAAACTTACTCAAATATAGAGGTGTGTTAGAGTAAGGAATCTGTATTTATAATAAAATAAAATAGAAGTATACCTACCCATTTTTTAAGCCAATATAATTTCATCAATACACGTAATTTACTGTATTTTATTGTCGGTGCTATTTAAATCGTGTAATCTCCTCCAAGAATAGTTTGCGTAGTAGAAAATCATAATCTAATGTTAATACCGAGATTTGTCCGGTACTCGTAATTAATGTACATTTATAATGTTCATAGAGTGTTATCTCTATCACACAAATGATTTATTCAATGCGTGCTGCCGGCTCTCACATTGAAGTTCTAATGTAAGTTACTCGCACGATATAAAATTGTAAATGTAAGGTTGAAGTATGACTGAACTAAATGATGTTAGCTGCTTCCTTGGACAGTAAAACTACGTTTCCTACAGCGCGAGCGGTAGGAAACTACGTAGCGAAGTTTGCCTATCTTTTTATAATATCCGCGCATTTTTTGATATCATCCTATCAACCTCGTTTTCATTTCACGAACAGTTATCTGTCCAAGAATATACGACGTGTCCATATCGCCGTAAAAGGCGATTGAGGAAAAGAAATGCACACGAACTTGAGCACGCTAATGAGCACTCGCGCTGATGTTGGTGTTGCGCTACGTTGCTGAATATCAGATTCACCACAACACCTTAATGCTCTGATGACGCGAAGGGGATACTCCAAAGTTAAGCATTTCAAAGTAGGGTTGGTGTTAGGGAGGCGGCAGGCCATGATACCGGTGCTGAAGCATTTTACAATAATGTCCTTGTATTGTCATATGCGTGTCACAAAACAATTTTTGGTTGTGCAGTTGTTTGAATCAATGTTGGCCCAGAGGCAATGGCTGTAGAAGAGCTTCATCTCAAGCTTCCACCCATAATAAGAAAATCAGTCGCCTAGCACCTAACGGTGTGTTCCGGCAACTGTGCGATTTTCATGTTTTATTTTAAACGTGTCATGAACCTCGTCAATGATGGTTTAGTAATATTATATTTACATGCCTACTGCTAATATAGAACTTATAGTTGTCCTATTGTTTTTAGAGAAAACTGTGCCTAACTCTACCACACGCTACATTAAATCCGCTGATTTTGTGCCTCTCTTAATGGTTCTTTAGCATTTCGCTATTTGGAAATAAATAATTAAAACAGATTTTGATCTTTGTTTTTTCACTGCGGAGTACAAAGATCCACTGTGTCTTTTCAACCTTAATGGTAGATAGATGCTAGTTTAAAGTAAAAAACAATTATGCAATCATAAAACAATACTAGAGTACTACGTAAAACATAAAATATAAACCGGGTGCGAATGAAATTGATAAGATTGTTTTGATTTTTAAAACGTTTTCATGGATTTTCTTGTGTTAATCCAAGTCGCGGGGACGGCGGCGAACCATCTTTCCGGGGGCAATGCTAGCGCCAAGCTCCCGGCTATTCAAAGGCAGGGTTCTGTGACTGAGGCTAAGGACAAGCCGCAGCGGCCCGGCCCAGATACAGATAGGGTCAGGGGCTTACTTCATCCCTTTTAAATTTTGTTATCCTTACGCAGTTTGCTTATGTTACCAGAAGATGTTGAGTATTGTCTTCTTTCTATATTTTTATCAAAGAAATGTTCCCCGAATCTTTTAAATTTATGCATTCCTCGATTTTTACAGATTGTTTATTATCATATTATGATCAGGTTCCTAAAGAGTCACACCGTAATGACAGGCAGTAAAATATATTCTTTACATGATGTTTCAAAATTTTTTGATTCGGGGGGTACAATTAAACTTTGCATTTCTAAACGGTATCATTAACTGAGGTATAATACTGAAAAGAGCTTTCCCAAAAGAGTCAAGTTGCCCTCCGTCAAACGGAAACATGTGTTGGTAGAGAATATTATGTGTCTACATATTTTGTAATGGTATAAATGTTCTTTTGTCTTGTTAGACTAGAAAACATTGTGTACTTATCGTATACGTATGGGATAAGGTAGGAAGATGATGAGAGTCTGATAAACAAGTCGTCCAAAAGCTTGTAGCAACTATTTAAAGAAATCCAAATATGGACAATATACTGCAAAAAAAAAGGAATTTCCAAGGGCTACTGCAAAACAATAACTATGAAACCGAAGCTAAAACATTAAGCAATAATGTAATTGTAATGCCAGGTGTGTTTTCACCAACACTTATAACAATTAGTAGTTCTGTTGTTTAAAGCAATGATGCCCGCCCCCCAATGTGTGTTCAAATCCCGCCGTGGGTTGAGCTTCATATCATATAGATAGGGAATGTTGCAAATGCCCTGCTGGCCAGATAAGCTACCACATTCAAGTTGAAAATATGTCCTTGAAAAACAATAAATCTAGTTTTAGGCTGTTAACACATTCGCCCACAATGTCATCTGGTAAGTGATCCTGCCCACTGACATGCGTGAGGTACAGTAGGGCGAGTCTTAAAACTCCATTTTACGTATAAGTGATCCTGCCCTCTGACATGCTTGAGGTAGAGTAAGGCGAGTCTTAAAACTCCATTTTACGTATAAGTGATCCTGCCCTCGGACATGCGTGAGGTAGAGTAGGGCGAGTCTTAAAACTCCATTTTACGTATAAGTGATCCTGCCCTCTGACATGCGTGAGGTAGAGTAGGGCGAGTCTTAAAACTCCATTTTACGTATAAGTGATCCTGCCCTCGGACATGCGTAAGGTAGAGTAGGGCGAGTCTTAAAACTCCATTTTACGTATAAGTGATCCTGCCCTCCGACATGCGTGAGGTAGAGGAGGGCGAGTCTTAAAACTCCATTTTACGTATAAGTGATCCTGCCCTCTGACATGCGTGAGGTAGAGTAGGGCGAGTCTTAAAACTCCATTTTACGTATAAGTGATCCTGCCCTCGGACATGCGTGAGGTAGAGTAGGGCGAGTCTTAAAACTCCATTTTACGTATAAGTGATCCTGCCCTCTGAATGCGTGAGGTAGAGTAGGGCGAGTCTTAAAACTCCATTTTACGTATAAGTGATCCTGCCCTCTGACATGCGTGAGGTAGAGTAGGGCGAGTCTTAAAACTCCATTTTACGTATAAGTGATCCTGCCCTCTGACATGCGTGAGGTAGAGTAGGGCGAGTCTTAAAACTCCATTTTACGTATAAGTGATCCTGCCCTCTGACATGCGTGAGGTAGAGTAGGGCGAGTCTTAAAACTCCATTTTACGTATAAGTGATCCTGCCCTCGGACATGCGTAAGGTAGAGTAGGGCGAGTCTTAAAACTCCATTTTACGTATAAGTGATCCTGCCCTCGGACATGCGTGAGGTAGTGTAGGGCGAGTCTTAAAACTCCATTTTACGTATAAGTGATCCTGCCCACTGACATGCGTGAGGTAGAGTAGGGCGAGTCTTAAAACTCCATTTTACGTATAAGTGATCCTGCCCACTGACATGCGTGAGGTAGAGTAGGGCGAGTCTTAAAACTCCATTTTACGTATAAGTGATCCTGCCCTCTGACATGCGTGAGGTAGAGTAGGGCGAGTCTTAAAACTCCATTTTACGTATAAGTGATCCTGCCCTCGGACATGCGTGAGGTAGAGTAGGGCGAGTCTTAAAACTCCATGTTACGTTTAAGTGATCCTGCCCTCTGACATGCGTGAGGTAGAGTAGGGCGAGTCTTAAAACTCCATTTTACGTATAAGTGATCCTGCCCTCGGACATGCGTGAGGTAGAGTAGGGCGAGTCTTAAAACTCCATTTTACGTATAAGTGATCCTGCCCTCGGACATGCGTGAGGTAGAGTAGGGCGAGTCTTAAAACTCCATTTTACGTATAAGTGATCCTGCCCTCTGACATGCGTGAGGTAGAGTAGGACGAGTCTTAAAACTCCATTTTACGTATAAGTGATCCTGCCCTCGGACATGCGTGAGGTAGAGTAGGGCGAGTCTTAAAACTCCATTTTACGTATAAGTGATCCTGCCCTCTGACATGCGTGAGGTAGAGTAGGACGAGTCTTAAAACTCCATTTTACGTATAAGTGATCCTGCCCTCGGACATGCGTGAGGTAGAGTAGGGCGAGTCTTAAAACTCCATTTTACGTATAAGTGATCCTGCCCCCTGACATGCGTGAGGTAGAGTAGGGCGAGTCTTAAAACTCCATTTTACATATAAGTGATCCTGCCCTCGGACATGCGTGAGGTAGAGTAGGGCGTGTCTTAAAACTCCATTTTACGTATAAGTGATCCTGCCCTCTGTCATGCGTGAGGTAGAGTAGGGCGAGTCTTAAAACCCCATTTTACGTATTTAGCTTTATAAGTCCAGATAAAAACAGTAAGATCCTTAAGAAACAACAGTAAATAGAATAAAAAAAGGACAATTTAAAGAGTGAATAGAAAACGAATTGCTACGATGTACCTATTGGCTTTTTCGGTGTATATTGTTAGGCCTAGCTGAACCGGATATTAATAACAAATATCCGTTGATTTTCTCCCCTTCGATAAACAAATTTTTCGTTGCCATCTTTTATAGCGCGGCAACAGAAGAGACGAAATACAGTATCTTCGTAAAAATATATTCTAGTATAAAATATTGTCTCTTGGAACATAAGCCCCGGAATCCACCAAAGCGGAGACAAGATGAGTTGCTTTGTAAACGACCAATAGATTATTTTTATTTACATATCTCGTCTCCGCCTAACTTCAGTGGATACGATTCAGCAGAGACGAGAGAGGTGATGATTGCGATCAAAACGAAGATGTGAGCTGTTCGCAATCTGACGAAGCTACGACGCGGAGCTAGTGATGTGCCTGATATCCGAATCCGTATCCGCGGGCAGCCGTGGGAGAAATAACTTACCTATACTTTTTGACAGATCTCGTACGGATTTTCGAAATTTCTATGCTTGGTGACAATGAAATACTATTGTTATTATATTTAACAAATTATTGGAGCACATATATTTTAAATTTTTATTATATATACCCGGGCGGAAATCGAACCGCGTCCTCCGATTTCGCGCTGGATGCCTAAACCGCTCGGCATCCTAGGCACGCTATTTCCAGCCGAAATGTCGTACTAATCATTCGTATCGGTACCTCATATACATACATATATACATATCTCTGCTCCGGTTTAACCTTCGACCACATCATCACTTACCATCACGTGAGAAAGTCGTCAAAGATTAAACTATCAGGAATAAAAACCGGATGCGTCTTCGACAGCAGCTGCGGTGGATACACCCTGTCTGTAAAGCATCTCCTTTCTTCGCTAAGCTGGAGGCTGACCCTAAGACCGGTAGAAGTTGCCCTTATTTTTAAGGCGTGGGTAAATTAGTATTGCTTAAGAATATAATGTCGCGAGGCTAATATTTCTTATTTGGATGATTCAGGAATGCCAGCCATCCATATGATTAATGTATTCAGCAATTTTTTAAATTAATAATCATCCTTGTAGGTGTGTCTTTTATAAGAGTTCAAAGAGTCTTTAAACCGGATTAGTGTTCGGTTTGGTGGCATGTTTTGTCGATACATATTGTGATTTACAAAAATATCTTACAACCAAATTATAAATATCCAAATAGGAAGTATTATAAGTATGTATACTTTATGTACTATTCCCCGTACATACATAATGTGCGGGGATTCATAATATGTCTGATTGACAGTGATTGCGCTTTATAAACACCAGCGTGCTCGTTTTTTTCTTCCTGTTTCTGCTAGTCGATATATCGGCAGATATAGTGTTCATACAACAGTATAATATGTATCTTTCGGTCAAAATAGTATCGATATTAGTATCTCTACACCCCTAATGGTGTGCTGTTCATACTCAAGACGGGAATGAGGCTTATTATTAATTACATTTTTCGGTCTAAAAACCGCTGTTTACTCCTATTTGCTGAAAAGTACAACTACAATGATGTATTTCCGTAGTCGCTAGAACAACAAACACTAAAAATGGGCCAAGCGCGAATCCGACTTGCGCACAAAAGGTTCCGTACCCTTGGTGAAAACTAAAAAAATAAACAATAATAAGTACAACTCAAGCGGCGCAAATATGCTGACCTCGGTACTGGTTACATATTTGAGCCGTCTGGTGTAGAGACGTTGGGTCCGTGGGGACCGGGAGCTCATCGTATTTTCCAAAACTTATCAGAGCGCTTGGTCGATGAAACGCGTGGTCAAAAATCCGGTAACTGTTTGGCTTAGCGAATATTTGCAAACAAATTGCAATCACAGAGTACTTTTTTATATATTGCAATTCAACGGGGCAATGCTTCCAGCATGCTGGGCATGTGTGCTATCTGCTAGTGGGCTTAAGCATTTGGACTGCCTGTGAGTCTGCAATTATTTGTAGTTTGTCTAAATGCTTTCATTGTAGTAGCTGTAGTGTTATATATTACTGTAACAGCCGGATCGGCCGCTGCAGAACACAGCCTCCCCTATTAAGGGGGTATTTGCCATAATCCCCACGCTTGGCAGGCGTCTTGGGGATCGCAGTGTAAATTAGAAGGCGCTGCTGCCTTATAATTTAGTGTCAAATGTATAAATAATGGTAAGGAACCCTTCGTGCGAACGTCTGCCTCACACTTGGCCGATTTTTGTAACTATACCTCTGTAAACTTATCGATTATACTGACTCCGATAAGTTCATATTTTGTGTCGGGTCGCAAGTTGCAACCTGCCAATGACGCGAATTCTATTAAAAATATTATTGTTAAACAAAGTTAGATAAATTTTTATTAGGCCTAATTTCACCATACCATGTTTGTTTACGCTGAATCAGGCATTAGCTAATGGGTCTTTAAAAATAACAGAGCTGTTAAATCAGTCTACGTTCTATGAAGTTAACTGAATTAATCATCCATTAACAGTTGGTGGGACACTCGGTTCAGTTAACAGTCCGTTAAAAGGATTAACAAGGCGTCAAATAAATAACAGAGTATAGTGAAACTAGGTCTTAGTGTTCTTAATTTGAGTCGCGCTCTTACTGTGTTTATTTATGAATAGATGATGTTCGTATTCATTGGTGTTCAGTATATTTATAAATAAAAACCGTCGAAGTGTAAGATAACGTTTTCGTACCAACACATTATATTTCTTATAGGTTAGGTACCTAAGTAGTTACAAAAAAACAACATGATTTATTAATTATTTTCGGAAATTTCAGCTTGAGTCCGACTTGCACTTGACCGGATTTTATTATAAATTGATTTACCTCTGAGTTTGCTCTACAACAATACCATTAATCCGTGTGAATCATAGATAAGGACAACAATGAAAATACTTTCATAAATGTCTGAATGAAATATCGTCTTTACGATAGAGTGAAAATAAAAATCGCTAAATAAGCATTTTTTTTTTGTATAGGAACCCTTATAATTTATTTCTTTTTGTTTTAATATTATTTATTTGGCAATTTAACCGTGTACTTATTACAATTCAAAAGATTATAAGGTTAGTAAGCCTTGTAAGTTGGGACGACAGACTTGGTAATATAATCTAGGGGCACGGCAGTGCCAAGTTGAGCTTCCGTTTTCTTGTACGGAATCCTAAAAATCGTTGTTAGATTTCTTATAATGAAAATGTAAGAAATCTAACACTGATTATTATTTAAATGTTAGTCCTGCTAGCAGTGGTCGAACTACAGGGTTCGTTGCATACGCACCCAAAGTCAACTCCCCCCGTGTCAGTTGCCCACGATCTCAGTTCCCCCCGATAAATTTGATTGAAAGAAATAACTACCAAATATTAAATGTACCAAGCAGGTCTATAGACTATAGGTAGTACAAATGCTTAGTTTACTTTGGCCTTAATAAGTGCAAAGTAATTTTGGCCCACCAGTAGACTAAATTGATCATTATTAAGATCACATATGTTTAATGGGTCTCCGAATCCTTAGTAACCAATAGCAGATCTCTCATAATTCATACAGTATTAATGAAACCCTTATTTTTAAATTTAGCTAAGCTGTCCTCAGTGAAATCGTGAAAAACGTCAACGAATCTTGATTATTTGACATTAACATTGGAATAAGACAACCGTGTGTGTTTTCATCTCAAGATGTCTGGCAGTTTCTCTATGTAATCACATTGTTTCGCCGAACGTTGCAAAGAGCTGACGCGCGCAGGAATAATTTTGAACTCCGCCCTTCGCCCCGCGGGCGGCTACCACAGACCGAAACAATATTCTCATCCTGCCTCCTGCCTTACCAGCATTAGCTCCGCGTCTCTCCGAGCGAGAACCCGTGCGCATTCGATTTGCTCCCTTACCGCTGGGAAAGTGTATCTTTGATTAAATTTCATAAGATAATTTACAATCGTTTGTTCGCGGTTTCACATTACATCTTATTCTGCTCCGGATGATGTATACCCCTTTCAAGGCACAGTTTTAACCTGCGAGTGTTTTAATCGTATGCATTGACGATTCGTATGACATACGTACATAACAGAAGAGTGATATCAACAACAACAAGGCACAGTGTATCGACCATGTGAAACATGAGTACTTTATTAACAGTGACTATTATTTCATTATATTATTTCGATTCTCAATATGTAAAATCTACAGGTTTAACAGATATTGAAAGGTACGAGTAATAACGACCAGGTATTTTTTTAAATTAATTATTACGTGCGATCTGTTACTTCTCTGCGAATGGCTTTTGGGTCATATGGTATTATGTATCCAATGACAGCCCTTATAAATGTAATCTGCGCTATCTGTTGTTGAAAAGCCATAATTTGCGCTATTGTACGATGATCTCAGTTTGTTTGTTGCACGCACGGGTATGGTTCTTTTGCTTTCAACTGCGGTGACCCGATTTTTATAACGTGTAATTTCATACTCCCTTTGAAGGGTACCGTGCGGGGTACCGGGATCCAATTGCTTAGCCTACGTTGTCGGCTTCTGTCCGGCGTTTGGCCTTTATCTTTTTTAGCTGTGATAAGTAGTGGGTTAAAGTTTCCATACAAGATATTAACAGAATCAGATATTTTTTATAACTGAGTTTGTTTATAACTGATATTTTAAAGAAAATTTAAATGTCTTACGGGTTTTTATACTCTACAATACAGACGACGTTTTCCCAACGCTTTTATTGTTTTTTATTTATTGTAGAAAATGTAATCGTTGATCGAAGTAATATTAAAAACCAGCGGAGTGCGAGTAGCTTTTGCATTAACCTGTATTCAACGACCCCATTTGGTGGGACATTACTCGAGGTGACGTCGCTGTACCACTCAATATGACATTATTATAAGAAACTCCGTTAAACAAGTATAAATGAATTTAAAAGTAAAAATTTCGACTGCAATTAAATTATTTAAGTTACTTAAACGTTTTATCGTTCCATTGAAAATAAAACAGCAAGTTGTATATATTTATGGAATCGTGTTTTAAAGCCCTACATTTTGATTTCCCACTAGATAAGTTTGAAAGAACAAATGTTTTTGATATCAAAATATGGCGTACTAAATCCACCAGTTTGTTTTTTTATTTAATTTACTGTACCTAATATCACTTGAGCTATAAAGACGAATCTAAAGATATCTCTGCCATTTAAATCGGCTGAACCCTGAAAACATATTGCTCCTTTTATGGACAGTCGTGTAAAGAAGCACAAATATTGGTAGTTACTATTACTTATTTTAATTTTACTTCGGATATTTTAATATTTTATCTAAAATGTTATGTACCCATATCACGTAGCTATGCATATATTTCAAGTCTGTCTCCATCAATAGCAAAATGCTGACATACTTTTTGGGCACACTGGATATGTAGTGACATGTATTTGTTGCACTCGTGTGAACTGACTTTGCTAAAATATAGGTTGTTCTCCTAGCTGAAACCGGGGAAATGACTTATTGCTGCATCGCATACTCGTCAAATAAAGGCAGCTGATGGAAGATACAGATATGTGTATTTGTTTTATAGTTACTGAGAGTGAGATATTGCTGTCTTTGTCTGCGCAGTGTGTCGGCGACACCACCTCGTGAATTAAAGGTTAAGGCTCAGTTCAAACCGAAGTGGCAGCAGACGTTTTAGATTTACTGACAAACCATTTTCGACTTTGTCTATATCTCTATAATGTATAGGATGAAAGAATTGACGGTGATGCGCCGCGTGACTTTTGCAAGTCTTTCAAGGGATACTATTCATTGTGATGATAGATACAAAGTAGACATTATTTTGACAGTAAAACTTAAACGGTCGCCGCCATTTCGGTGTAAATTGGGCATACGGCTGCGTGTCCACCTGCGAAGAAGATAGTGGTGAGCGAGAAAAAATTCTGTAATAGGTTAGCAGTGCTCAGCTCGGTATATGAAGCAATCCAATTGGTGGACTGATTTTTTGGCACACTGCTCATTTTCTTCCCCTATGGTAAAAACGTTACCTAAGGATGGCGAACAGAATTAAAAAATATAAAATGACCTTTTTGTTAGTAACATACAACTAAAATACGAACCCTCGCCTTGCTAGTCCGAATGGCACTTGGGCTAGACGTGCGGCTGCACTGCAAGGCCAAGCACCGGAGCAGACGCTAGTTTACGTTCACACGAACCAGTTCAAACCACTTTCGACCCCTTCATAACTCAAAGCTATTCAATCAACATACATGTAATTTTGTGCGCGTCTTAAATACACTGCGATATCGTACAATACCGAGTTGTATATAGTCCGAATAGTAAAACGACGATAATTTGTGATTCCAGTTTGTCCATGAAAAGAACCAATAAGAAAAATATATCACGTTGTCTGAATCATCGATTTAACCGGTCGGACCACGTATTCATATGGGAATTTCACATATGAAACTCAAATTGTACTAAACCATCCCAAAGCTTGTCAGGCTGATTATGTCCTAAATGTTATTTATCTAAAAAAAAAGGTTTTATTAAAATTTTTATCTTAATTTATTTTACCACTGAGAAATTAAGCATTTGTAGGTTTTGCACTTCTGACAAGAATTTGTATAAATTACTGTTAAATATAACATGTGA
Organism: Plagodis dolabraria; assembly: GCA_963854805.1. Classification (NCBI taxonomy): domain Eukaryota; kingdom Metazoa; phylum Arthropoda; class Insecta; order Lepidoptera; family Geometridae; genus Plagodis; species Plagodis dolabraria. Next base: position 7,095,129 of record OY978440.1, read on the forward strand.
TTTGTATAGTTAGCCCTCATAAGACTCGTATGTCATTTATGAGATATGGCCATTCTGCGCCTCAAAGTATATGTATCCATTGCCCACAAAGTCATGGGTGTGGTAACTAAAAATGCACGTATGATAATTATCTACCCAATGTTTAATTAAATTGATCTCCACAGTTAGTGTGAAAATCGCTATCTGCCGGATTTTCATACTATGTTAACCGCTGCTCGCGTTTATTTGGCTACAGCAATTACGATTTATCTCGAAAAAAGTGTTACTATCTAATTTCTGTGGACAATTGAGAAAATGTCTTTCTGAGTTAATGAAAATTTATACAGACTTATGAATCTTGGTAGTCTTGCACGCTTAGGCAGCTAAACTTTTAACTCAGGCGAGTGCGCGATACGGCAGGAGCGGCGCGGCAGTCGGTATACTTTGGTTTTTGTCTTTCGCCCGCTGACACGAGTGGACGCGTGGCGCGTTATTGATCGGCATTCGTGGCATGGCAGTTAGTGGCAAGCTTGAAGTGCTTGGCTATAAAGTTCATTGGGAGAGCCGCCATCGTTTTTTTAAAATGTAAAAATGTGGTAACCATCTTTTCAAACATTTATTTCAATTTATCTCTGTGAATATGTGGTCTCTGTGGCTTACCTAATAAATATAAACATTTTAACAGTTAAGCAGGGCTTCGTGCATTGGCTTTTGGCATTGTTTGGATTCAACTTGGGAAAAATTAGTAGAGAATTGAGGAAACAAAAAAAATTAGGAGGTGCATAATATGTTTTATTTTTCCGTGCAATCTAAATTATCCGTTTAAAACACTGGTTACGTACGCCGTTGCACGGACTATGTTTTGATAATCATATTCAAATCGATTGATACCTCGCATTTCCAAATCGGCCATTTATACGTCTTATTATCTTTCGAAGCGCTTGTAGTGAAGTTCGCATAGCCAGTCTGAACCGATCAGCAAAGTTAAGCAACGTCCGCCTCGGTCATAAATTGGATGGGTGACCGCTAGTGTCATTACTACTGAGCGCTTCCGTGCTTGGGAGGGCACGTTAAGCCGTCGGTCCCGGTTGTTGTGTTAGGATGGCAGTCGTTATAACATGGTGGTAGGGCATTTCGCGAATGCCCGCCTGGCTAGCTACCACCCTCAAGTAGAAAATCTGTCTGCCACGCGCCTAATGGTGTGTTCCGGCAGCTGTCCTTGAGAGCCAGTAATTCTAGGTTAGCCTGAACATCTTCGACCACATCATCACTTACCATCAGGTGAGATAGTGGTCAAAGGCTAACCTATCAGGCATAATAACAAAAATACAGGAAGTCATATAGGAAACTTGCAAAAGCAAGAAAATGTGTAAGTAGACAAGTGTTAAAACCGCAATATATTAACTGATTATTATTTATTATCTCAATTATTTACTGTATCAGCCGGATCGTCCACTGCTGAACACAGCCTCCCCTATGTAGGGGGTATTTGCCATAATCCCCACGCTTGGCAGGCGGCTTGGGGATCGCAGTGCAAGATGGCATACTACTTAAGGGTAATTTTAGACGAACGCCCCCATACAAAACGCAGCTCCAATCTCATTTCAATAATAGCGAATAAAACTCAATGATTTTTTACCTACCTAATCACTACCCTAATATCTAGGTTTGTGGTGCATCAGATTTTCGTTAAATTATACAGTTTTGAAATTACACTAGCTCAAAAACTCGTAATTTTAGATAAAAGAAAGACCCAACTTTAAGCATCTCTTTCAAGAAAAATAAGCATGTTTTTAATATTTCTATTGCACCACAAACATGGGGAATATAATGAACTTTCTATAATGGGAAGTTATTTATAGATGTGTACTATACTTTTTAAATAAATCTGGAGCTACGAATAACTGGCTCAAACTCCTAAAATCGAGTGCTATATAATAAAAAAAATATTATTAGTCCAAAAGAAAAAGGATTTAAGCCAGAAACGATAGGTCTAATAATACACTATATTTACATGCAAGTTTTTTTTTAACAACAAGTTGAGTTTATATAAAAGTTCACGCTTTGGCTGGCGGGTATATGTCCTTAAGAAGGCGCTGCTGCCCACCTTTTAGTATTTTTACGACTTTTACGACACCCACACGGGAAGAAATGGGGAGGTGCAAATCTAACCTGGCACCCGACGGGGGACTAACACGGCACCCCACGCAATTATTTACAACAGATAAAAATATGCTAGAAAATGTATAATATTAAAGGTAAATCTAATGAACTGCTACTGCTGAAAAAACAAGACAATAAGAAATGACACGCCGTGTCGTCAACCGGCGACACAACACAAACAATATATAAAAAAGAATGGAATAATGTGGTTGGCACTATTATATTAAAATCTATCTGACTTTATTCATTGATGAATACTGCATGTGCTATGTCTAGACTTGCGAGTATTAATATTAATGGTCAGCATTGTTTTCTGCCAATCTTCTAGAGTTCTCTCAATTTGTTTAAGTGTGTGCTACCAGTGATATAGTTGTCGGCCTAATCCGCTCTCCTTCCGGTATTACGCTTTTAATCGAGGAGTAATCTCCAGTCTAACTAATCACTGCTAAGCGGTACAAAGTTGTATACACCAAATTTTATATTGCACTAGCGGCCCGTCCCGGCTTCCATTGGGGTAATTGCGACTATAAATTGAGATGTAAGCTATCCTATCTTTCAATTTGGATCAAATTGCACACGGTGTGCAAATCTAATTTAATATCTGTTTAGTAATTTAGGAGTCCATCACGAACAAACAACGTGACAGGGAATTTTATATATAAAGACTAGGTTCCGTCTGCGGTTTCGCGCGCATGGTTTCAGTTTATATTAAGTACTAGCTTTCCGGGCGCGGCTCCGCCCGCGCGTATGTCGGTTATCGTGCAAAAACATTAACCTATTTTTGAGCAGTTGGGTAAAAACTATCCTTTGTTTTTTCCCGGGTCTCAAACTATTTCCATACCAAATTTCATTCAAATCGTTCCAGTAGTTTTGGCGTGAAAGCGTTACAGACAGACAGAGTTACTTTCGCATTTATAATATTAGTACTGATATCACTACCACGGTGAATATTCTACGAAAATCATCAAGAGCAGTTCAGCCGTTTTCGTAGTTTATAATGTTTAAACACAAAATATCTCAGAACATTATTAATTGTTATGGTAAGCATTACACAATAAATATAAAACTTCCCTCGAAAACAACTTCAACCCCTTTATATGAATACCACTGAATAATACAATATAGGTAGGTACGAGTACATATGTACCTTTCTACCTCTGAATGCATGTCCACTCGTTCATTTAGTCCAATCTAGATTCAGCACACAATGTAAGTACCTGCCACTTTTGCTGATCGTTCACAATGTACCTTTGTTACAAATTTGCTGAACGTTATTGAGTCTAGGTTCTATTACTTTTGTATTCTCTCGTTCGTAAATTGTTCGTCCGAATTATCGGACGTGCAACGGTTGGATGGAATAGCATAGCGCCCTAGACTGGCTTGTTTGTACATGTTTGTATCAGATTGCTCTGGCTGGGCCAGGTGGGTGCACGTACCCACGTACCAAAGACGAACGAGTCACGTTTAGTCGCGCTCGAAACACGGAAGAATGAAGTGTCGTCACTTAGTGCAGGGATATTGTAAGGCATCACATTATTATTCTTTTGCGATTCATCGCGCAGTTCATTGCTGCTATATGAGGAACAATTCCAGTGTGATTGTAATTTCACTAGAAACAATGTTAAACATAAATTATCAGTAGAGAGTCGTCGTCGCATGTTTTGATTGGTCGATTCTCCGAGAATTCTAGTGACGTGCCATCCATTCGACGTAAGCTCAGAACTGAAACAGGCCCGGGCAGGTTAAGTTTCTTTTTATAATTACACAAAACTAACACGATTCTGATGAAATTTCAAGTCCTATGTCACTGCGTCATCGAGGTAGCAACAAAATCCTATAGTTACCACGTTATAAGTCACTTTAAGTACCTAATGCTAAGCTTCTTTTGTCCGTAGCTTGTGAACATCCATGGACTGGCAGCTGAGCACCAAGTGTTGAAGTGCTTGCTCACCGAGGCGGCACGGCTGGCCTGGGACACAGACCGGTCAAGCTCAACGCCCCCCAACCTCCAAGCGACGGTACTCGCTCAGCGACTTACGACCCTACTGAACCACCCGGCGAAGGCTACTGCCATATGCCGGACGATCGATTTCCCATCACGGAATTTAAAAAAGGTATGTGTGCGTTGTTTCTGATCAAAGCTTGGCTGCACAAGCTTCCGCCGACTCCTAGCAAAGCGTGCTTAGGTAATCTGCACCTTGGTGAACAAACCCGGTGTGTATACCTAGAACCTATATCCACCTATAAACAGGTATTCCACTGCCTTGCAAAGCGTCATTATTTAGAGATGCGTTTCAGGTTTTCTGTTCACAATTATAGGATGGGCTTAATAGTTCTAATTGTAGTACTTGCAGCACGGAAGGTAACATCACCAAGGTAAAAAAATATAAGTATTGTAGTAGAGGCCTACCGAAGATTTGATCGATGTGACAAGTTTTAGTACAACCTGTGAATAAATTCTGCACAGTCATTAGAGTTTTAGTTAGCGCACATTGGGTACCGGCTGGTATTGAGAACCGAGTTTTACTATGATGCCAGCCGAGATTCGAAGTCTAGTGTAATATTTTAGATAAGCACATCATGATCTAGTGCGCTTGACTTTGAGCTGCCACGCCGGTACATGGTGCAAATCCTGCTGCACGAGCTTCATCGGATGGTGGAAGGGCAAATCTACTTATGCTCACCAGGCCAGCATAAAGTACTAAGCCAAGCACCTATCGTTGTGATCAGACAGCGGTCCTAGTAAGCCAGTCTTTCTGCCCCTTAATAAACGTCGCTCAACGTCATATATCGTCAAATAGTAAGGGGTCAAAACATGGTTTATTTATTTATAGCTAAAATATCATTTTCTTCTGTAATTTTTATAATGTAATGCAAGAGTGTGTGTCTGCAATAAAAGTCCTTTTGTAGATGAAAAAAACCACTTTGATTGGCTCAACTGATGTTTTATACTAACTGATATTATACTTATATGAATTAACATTCACACTTGTGCTCCTAAAGCTTTTAAGTTTCCTACTTCTAAAATTAAATATGCATAGATTCATCTAGCTTTATCAGCTTTAGCTAACAAACTATTAAAAATCAACATAAAACATTCCTGCACATAGTGTACCATATTACAATAGTGACAAGCTTGTCTTTGATAAACATGAGGTGCATTAGAAGTCATCCATAAACCCATTGACCACCTCATGTACTCAAACTGTGAATTAATGACACCGATTTCTTCGTAATTACATTATTTTAACATTTTTCCAAATCTCACTGTCACTATAATCTGGAGTCTTCTAGTTGTCTTAATCGAGAATACTTACTTTAAATATTATTTGTTTGTCAATTGGTGACATTAAACTTATGACAGGTGAAATAATTTACCGTACAGTAACCTCATTTTATTCCACCGCCCATATATTTCCTGTGGGAGTAAAGTGTAAGAGACGACGAAGGGAAAAATACCAGATGCTACGCAGCAGCGTCGTAGACGTCCGCCAAGCGTGGCTATTTTGCCTCCCTCCTCCCATCCCCCAATGAGGGCGAGACCTATCTTCAACGGTAGAACGATCTCCCAGCTGTTGATGATAAAGATAATGCCACAATATTATTGTTTGTAAATTTCCATCGTTATGATCACTAATTTCCAGTAAAGCTATGAGTTTAAAACGTGAATCAATCATAAGTTAATGTTATTCTTATAATCAATATTGCAATGCCCTATTTAGACTTCAAAGTCTCATTCGGCGATAAATATTTTGTAGGGAAATTTTCCAGTAATTATATTTGGGATTCGTCGTTGCAGAATCTTAAATTGTTCTCATTCGGTTGCTCGTAGCTGACCCAGCCGGTTATCCCTACCTTTAATTGTGTGCGTGTTTTTTTTACTCACATAATAATTATTCCCTGACGGGTAGTTTCTGAATCTAAACGGGCTACATCCATAAGGCCAAGTGTAGTGTACTTATACGACGACTGTCAAAATCAGAAACAATTACATAGTAATGCAAAATCACGATCTTTTGCCTCATATGGTAAGTTTATTTAGATCTGAATCCCCACATTCTCGATTACAACTTGAAGACTTCAAGTTATTATTGTAATACACTAAACATCCATCATGTTGTTTCTTTTTATTTACATGTGTAGCTGGTTTGTGCCCAGGTGAGTACGACTTGACCTTCATTCCATGTGTATGTCGAAGTAGACAGTATTCCGACTTCATGTTTGACGTAGTAATTTAAAACTCCGGGTCGTTGTAATATGTAGTAAATGTTGATAGCGATGTTTATTTGCAGAATTCTAATGAAATAATTTAAACGAAATATTGAGTGATGATTCCAACATAACGATATTTTCCAAAGTTTGCAATTTTTTTGTTTGCAAAAACTGCGCAACTCAGTCGTAATAATATTCAAAATATTTCATTTTGTCAAGAAGAAATTTTCTCTAACGATATAGAACTAGTTTCGTTTTAAAATTACCAATACATAAATTATAAATATTTCGTTTAACTTATTGTAGGTATTTGTGGTAAACGTTGTCTTAAAATTGACCGAATAAGGGCGTGCAAAATATCTTTGGCGCAAATTCGCCCTAAATATGTCTGCCCAGTGTTGCACCGCGGTCAATTTTAAGATTTTGTTGTTTTACATTATATATTTAATTTTACTTAACCGTACAAATTATTACAATAATATGTTAGGTATATACTACTAAATAGATAGGTATATGACTGTTCGTTGAAGAAGTGGAAGTGGTGTTACGTAGTATGAGTGTTAGTTGCAGTGGGGGGTTTAGGGAAGTCTCGACATTCTTAAAGTCCCGTTTGGGATCCCAGGCTCAAAGTTACGGGATGACTTGGTATTTAGTAATATAATAAGCCCATTGTGTTATTTTCTATTTATTAAGGGAATTGTATTCATAGCGTATGGTCATATTTTAAACACTTACTACATTTTTATGTTTGCAATAACGCATGCTCTGCGGATTATATAACAAAACACTTACTAAATTTAAACTCAATGAATTTGTGCATGCATGTGCTTGAGCCTAATATCTATGTTTCTGGTTTGCCAGTGTTTATTTTAATCTCTACATTTGTATATTAAAACGGTTTTTACGAAAAATATTGAAAATGTATATATTTATTTTTTCTCTCTCCATCTCAGTCTCTGCTGTCTCTCTGACGTTCTCTCGTCACGTTTCATAGAAGTCGATACCAGGGCAACATACTCCAACATAGTTAGATCAATATGATGACAAAGCCTATCTGCATTAATAGTATAAAGAAAAAATATATTTATTTTCGTATGTTTATTCGTTACTTAAAAACTACTGGAACAATTCGAGAAAATTCTTTCACCATTAGAATTTCACATTATCGCCGATGAACATAGGCTATAAAATGTTGTTTTATTTTTTCGTTAAATACCATTGCGAAGCTGGGGTGGGCCGCTAGTTATATATTTTTTAATGCTTTGTGGTATAAAGTTATCCGCGTATTTTTCAAAATTATTTTTTTAATATTATTATATTTTTCATTTTTAACTATCGTTTTGAAAAGTTTCCATAAATTGTATGAACAAAAAAAATCCCTAATTATTAAAATTGCTCACAAAATATCACGAGAATTGGTTGAGGAATGCGATCCGTAAAGGAAAATAATTGGATATCCGGAATCCAGGATAGACATACGAAAGCTTTTTGCCGAAGCTGAAACGGAGATGCTTTTTAAGTTTACTTCGTGTCACAATAGGTAATCAACCCGACACGTGTTTAATATTATTGGTACTGCGTTAAGAAATATACAACATTATATAGGTGTACGTATCTTTTTTTATACACGCATTTCCCTGACTGTTAATTGTACAAGTTTTAGTCAAAGTTAACTTTTAGATATGCTTATATAAAAAAAATTATGAGTATTAAATGTGGAAAATTTCAGTTTGTTGTATATTTTGAATATTTTTTAATAACTTCTATTTTTTTTACTGACTGTTTACTGCTATTGTTTTTACTTTTTTGTATGATTTCTAGTTCATCCTAGTATTTTACAAATGAGAAGATAATACTTTGAATGTGTCAACTTCCGTACTAACCATTTTTATGCTAAACCCCCAATTATAATATAATGTAGTATAAAAAAAATCTACGTTTATTATATCCTAAATCGAGGTAGTATTTAGGTACGACATTTCATTAAAAAAGAAAAAAGTAGCATTATTAACTATACTTAATGTTTTTTAAATGGCGGTATGCCTTAATTAACAAGACACGACAAACTATATATACAACACTACAACGAAAGTATTTAGGTAACCTAAAGACCGTTGCAGGCTCACGGGCATTCCACTTATATATTGCATTCTTAACATACGGCATGATTTATTTACGTAGGCTAATTATAATAAAATGAATGCGCATGGTTTTTTTTAAACTTTAACTCACTGTGTAGATAGATATAACCCAACTACTTATCTTCTGTTTTACAGACAATATCGTGCTTTGCATGTAATTAAATATTGCTGATATTTATAATGCAAGCCAATTTTCTACAGCATTGCCTGAATGCATTCTATGTGCGTAATTTTCCAGTCACTTTATAACGAAGTCTGCGTAGGAGTGCATTTTTTGATCAAAGTCATCTACTTGTAAATAATTGTTCACTTTGTTTTTGTAGTTATTTTTTAATTGTGTAGTTATTGTTTGTTTTATATCGTATTTTAAAATATAAGGTGTATAGGTTTCACAATGTGGTGCTTTTATTCCCATTAATCTGTTTGTCGGATAGAGACATGTTAAATTGAATGGTTGATTTTTCAGTTATTCAAGCCTTCACCGACACTACTGAACCGCCTGTCAAGATTGTTGAAGCTCACCACAGCGGAGGATGTGTCATTCGCACTAGTACTGCGCCAATCATCGTCGAAACCAGAAATCTCGGCATTAGCGAAAACACACCTTAAAAGGAGATTCTTGGACCTTGTGCAGTGCTACCTCGACGCAGGTAATTATACAGCCAGTAACTTTTACATGTTCTGAGACTGGATGCGTTCTAATTCCTGCCGGTCGAATAGAACGCAGCAGGCACGCTATGTGAACATCATTTATTGGTGATGATGATGGGTCAGCGATCCGGGTAGGTTAATTGGTTAACGCGCAGAGAAAACAGCGACCATTTTACATCTGTTGATAATTCTGTCTGTCTTTTTTTTTTTTTATACTTGATAGTTTAGCCTTTGACCACTATCTCACCTGATGGTAAGTGATGATGTGGTCGAAGATGTTGTTCAGGCTAACCTAGAATTACTGGCTCTCAAAAATTAGTCTGATCTGAAGGCACTTTAACGAAATAAACATGTGTATTCTGGTGTGATACAGGTGTTAGAACTGCCCAGGCCCGAATCCGGGCAGCTAATCATCATCCCTGCACGATACGTTTATTCCTTGTGGTCGCAATTTTAATAGCTCGAATTGAGGAAATACATGAAATACATATTATGATTCGGAATAGGTAGATCATGCGGGAACAGTATCTATTTTGAAAGTTTGATTTAAAAAATTCTTTTACAAGCCTTAAATAGAGCTCATCTAATTGTAAAAATATGACAGTAAATTCTGTCAATTTTCTTCTAGGCCTCTATGTTTCCATTTATTATATTATTGTTAATAATCGAATTTAAACTAATTAAAAATAAAACTATACTAATTAACTATTCAAAATTACAGCTGGCTTAAGCTTCCAGCAGCTATTTCCAGCAGAATATCTTTATAAACTTTGAGAGAGCATATATATTGTCGTATATTTTTATTTCCTGAATCTTCAATATGGTGGAATAAGGTGTTGATATTTTTATATGTATTTGTTTGACAGAGCGCGGTCAGCAAGGAGAGCGTACTGGACTTCAGGAATGCAGCCCTGAAGTTCTACAGTTCTTGTTGACGAGTCTCGCTCATGAAACATTTCTACTCGCCGCTGTAACAAAAGACTTATTTCAAAAACGTCTAAGATCTGATTTCCCTCGGGAGCTTGTGCCCATTGTACTTGCACCACTACTATACCCTGACGATACACGGACTCCCTTGGAGGAAATGACCACACCTGACGACATGGCCGCCGCAATGATGGATCATTCGCTAGCGGACATCATCCGTGACATCGGATATGCCTTCACGACATCCGTCGAAGAATGCAAGAATAACATGTTGAACTTTGGTGCGCGAGAACCAACAGCCATCGATGTTGCCAGAACGATATCTATGATGATCAGATATCAGGCTAACTTTCAAGAAGGCCCCCAGTTACAGACACCTGGAAATTTCTGGATGACTCACGATAAGAAAGATGGTATGTCGCACGGCATGGGAGAATGGAATCCAGAAGTTTTCGTGCAGACACTCAAAGAACTAGCTTCCAACTTGAATTGGAAAGAAGTCATACTGCAACTTGACCATCCAGAGTTCATAGTCCCCGACAGAGCTGCTTTAAACCTGCTGTTCACCATATTGCGACTGGGCCTGCAGAGTGCGGGCTATCCTGCCAACATATTCCCAGTTGAGTACTTGTGTCGTCGGTGGACAAATCTTGACGGACAAATGAGTTTACTCACCAACATCCTCAAGTTTCCTGATATCTTCAGTTTCGCAGACCATCCATTCCACCCAGTGTCGATTGATCTCCTGAAATCTCCACCAGAAACAGACAACAAAGAAGTAGGAACTTGGCGAAGCCTTTACTTAGTAGAACTCTTGCTGTATGCCTCCGAGCGTGGTTACTACGTGCAAGTAACCGAGTTATTTAAAATACCACTGCAACTTTGTCCGGACGTCTTGCTTCTCGTCTTACTGCAGATCAGTCCACCGATAACGCCCGTGAGACAGGAGCTATTGACGACGCTTATACCGATTTTCTTGGGCAACCATCCTAACTCTGGAATAATCCTACATCACGCTTGGCATACGCAGAACCCCAACATAAAGAATATCATCATGCACGCCATGGCTGAATGGTATCTCCGCGGTGAGTGTGACCAATCCAAACTGTCTAGAATTTTGGATGTCGCGCAGGACCTGAAGGCCCTCTCGCTATTATTGAACATGCAATCGTTCCCCTTCGTGATAGACCTGGCGTGCCTTGCATCGCGCAGAGAATATCTTAAATTAGACAAGTGGCTGACAGACAAAATTAGAGACCACGGCGAAACGTTTGTCGCTGCCATGGTTAAATTCTTACAGAGAAGATGTCCACACGTCCTTTCTAATAAAGGACCAGAAGAGCAACTTCCTAAAGCTGCACAGCTTCCGCACGAGACAATCGCTACGATGCTGGCGTGCTTGCAAATGTGCATCCCCAACGTGCAACAAGAGCTGCAGGAAGCCACATACAACGTGATTGCCAACTGCCAAACCCTGTTGCTAAGCAAGACTCGCCAAAGCCTGACTGGAATTGCGCGACCACACACGCGAGTCCTAGAGACTCCTTTCAACCCTGCCGGACTCGGGGCGCAGCTGGCGTTCACTCCGCATGTAGATCCCATTGCAACCTTAACGCCCAACGTTGCAAATATGTCTTTAGGTGCTCCGGCAAACACAGCATTTGCAATGCCTGGCACACTTGGACCGCTGGTTTCGACCCCCGGGTCTCCTTCCAGGCTGATGGGTGCCGGCCCAAATAGTCCTTTCGCAATGATGCCGATACAACACAACCCGAACGTAGCGAACATCGGAGCGCTAGCCAGGATGGCTCCCGTCCCGGCCATGGAAAAACCTCGCCTACCGGATCCAGTACACTACCCGGAAGTAATGCATAATGTGGCAAAAGAGATAGAAGATGAGGCCAACGGATACTTCCAAAGAATCTACAACCATCCTCCACATCCGACGCTGTCCATAGACGAAGTACTCGATATGCTGAAGAAGTTCCAGGATTCGCCGAATAAAAGAGAACGAGAAGTGTTCTCGTGTATGCTCCGAAATCTCTTTGAAGAATACAAGTTTTTCCCGCAGTACCCTGACAAAGAGCTGCACATAACAGCTCAGCTATTCGGAGGTATAATTGAAAAGGGGCTAGTACCTAGCTACGTTTCGCTGGGGTTAGCGTTACGTTTTGTCCTCGATGCTTTGAAGAAAGGTGAAGGCACCAAAATGTACTATTTTGGAATAGCTGCACTGGACCGATTCAGATCGCGTCTCAAAGATTACCACAAGTACTGCGAACACGTGAGAGCTATTCCTTACTTCAATGAGTTCCCGCCACATCTGATCGAATACGTGGAATACGGATTGCAGAGTCAGGAACCACCGACGAAGCCCCAGGGACCGGTGTTGCCAGCGACGCTTGCCGCCATGCTCAATCAAAATACCGTTGTGACAGTTACAGCCCCTTATAGGTCTGTATGGTTTTATAATTGATTATACATTCATGTTTCTTAACTAGATCTGAATTGATGGTTTATGTTAATGTGCAGTGACTTTGTTCCCAGATCTGTGGTGTGTACGCCGGCGCTTGCCGTGATATCAAAGATGACAACTGCGGGCTCGTTGGCCAGCCGGCCGTCTATCGCCAACGCCACCAACATTGACACGCTGCTCACGGCCACTGATCAAGGCTCGGAGAAAATCCCACCTCCTCCCGAAGCCATACAAGACAAGACGGCTTTCATTTTTAACAATCTCAGTCAACTGAACTTACAAACAAAATGCGAAGAGCTCAAGGAAGTACTCACTGAAGAATATCATCCATGGCTTTCGCAATATCTAGTAATGAAGAGAGCTTCTATCGAGCTCAACTTCCACGCTTTGTATTCCAATTTCCTTGACGTTCTCAAAGTTCGAGAAGTGAACAAACTTGTAACAAAAGAGACATACCGCAATATAAAAGTACTATTACGCTCGGACAAAGGCATAGCAAACTTTTCGGACCGATCGTTGCTCAAAAACTTGGGCCACTGGTTAGGCATGTTGACGCTTTCGCGAAATTTGCCGATTCTCCATGTGGATATCGATCTGAAGGCACTTCTTCTGGAAGCATATCACAAGGGGCAGCAAGAACTGCTCTATGTAGTGCCGTTTGTGGCTAAGATTCTAGAATCGTGCGCCAAAAGCGTCGTATTCAAACCACCTAACCCATGGACCATGGCACTCATGAACGTGCTCGCCGAGCTTCATCAGGAACCCGATCTCAAACTCAATCTAAAGTTTGAAATAGAGGTGCTTTGCAAGAACCTGAGTTTGGATATCACAGAGCTGAAACCAGTGATATACCTGAAGGATCCGGAGAAAGTTAGGACGATAGAGTTCCAGTTGTCTTCGAAGTCGAAGCAGCAGCAGCAAGAGGCGGCAGCGGCAGCGGCGGCGGCGGCTGCAGCAGCGGCGGCTGTGGCGATGCCGGTCAATCAGGCGATGGTCTCGGCACAACAGATGCAAATGATGCCACCTCAGACACAACTGTTGCAGGTGGATGAATTGGCTGCCAGTGCAGTTACACCAACCGGCCTAGTGGCCACTGACCCAGCTCTTATGGGCGTACTCGGCTTGCCCGAGCCTAGATTCAACTATCTTGACGTTAACGTCTCCTCCACCTCCGCCTTCGGACAAAAAATATGCTTCAATCCGCACATTATACTTTTCCAAAACTACCCTCACCTCAAGCAATTTGTGAAGCCTGCCATTGAACGTTCCATCCAGGAGTGGATACATCCAGTGGTCGACCGCTCGATAAAGTATGCTTTGACCACGTGCGAAATGATCATTCGCAAGGACTTCGCTTTGGACCCGGACGAGATGCGTATGCGCACCTGCGCTCACCACATGATGCGCAACCTCACCGCTGGCATGGCCATGATCACTTGCCGGGAACAGATAATCAGTACCATCAGCACAAACCTGAAGGCAGCATTCGCTACAGCCCTGATGCCAGCCACGGCGCAGCAGGTAGGAAATATTTCCGAATGTCTTATCCTTATTTCTTGATAAATGCATTTAACTGTGTCTGCTACCTCTTCACGACTATTATAATGAACCTATTTTTATGAAATATTTGAATAGAGATAGCCCAAGAAGGACATCAAATTCTTGAATAAAATCAGATGTAGTAAAAAAATGTTAACAAGTGTATGGGATGTTCTTCTTGAGAAGGTTACAAACAGTCATAGTCTCAAAGTTGTTTTAATATTTATTAATAGCCGATGGTATGGTTACGGCCGTGGACCCAACAAATTTAATTTTTAATCAACTACAACTGGAGCATATATTATAAAAAGTGCGAAATTTGTTTCTGAAATTATTAAAATTTGATTACATAAAGAATTAATTTGCTTTTGGCGTTGCCATAATACACATATAAAACTTGATAATTATATTCAATAGGACGTGATCGAGAGTGCTGCGGCAGTCTTGGCTACTGACAACATGGAGCTTGCCTGCGCCTTTATTCAGAAGACTGCCGTTGAGAAGGCATTACCAGAGCTTGACAAGCGGCTGATGGCCGACTACGAAGCACGGAAACTAGCGAGGCAGGAGGGCCGCCGCTATTACGATCCCATTGTATTGACTTATCAAGTAAGTAGTGTCCTAAAATTTCTGTATTTTGTGTATAATTTTTTTCTGTAATATAACGGTATATATGTATGTAATTTTATTTATGTGATTGTGATGGTTGCAAGTGCGAGGCCAACCTGGTGTAAAGTAGTAACGGCTGCCTATAACAGATGCCTCCAATACTCTGAGACATGAAGTTATTAAGTCCCATGTGCCTGTAATTTCACCAGCACTCATACCCTTCAAACGGGAACACAGTAATGTAAACTTTACTGCTTGGTGGTAGATATAGGTATGGTGGCATTACTTCCCCGGAAGAACTCGTTCACAGATACTTTAGTATACTGATACCAAAGTATTAATTAAATTCAGTAACAGAGCCACTTTCAATTTTCTTGCAATTCAGTGTGAATAGCTCGAAAGACCTTGCCTTTATACATACTATCTGAAACATTGTTTTTGTTTTGCCAGACTGAAAGGATTCCTGAACGCTGCCGCTTGCGCGTCGGTGGTCCAACAGACATGCAGATATCTGTGTATGAAGAGTTCGCCTGCAACATCCCTGGGTTTGTGCCAGTGAGGGACGCTGGTCTCTTCATCCCCAAGCCATCGGCTCAGGAGGCTCAGATCCCGCAACAGTTGACCTACAGTCAGGTAAGAACTTTCTTAAATGACATAATTATTAAATAGAATTCTTTAGAATGGATTATTTTATTTATCAATCACAGTCAATAAAATATGAGCCATAGTGTAATTGGATGATGTGGAATTAATAATTTCAGTGAAAACAGGGTAATGTAGAAAAGAAGCACATTAAGTAATTGCGCTCTGTTTAATCAGTTCTCATATTGTATTGGACATGACCTGTGGATGAAGATAGAAAATGTGCTTGTTTATCCACAATTTCCCAGAGTTATTACATCACATGAAATTTAAGGCGAGCCTATTTTCATGTATATTGTTCCATACTCTGAACTATAACTGACATTTTCTTGTAATATAATAAATAAAATACATTTATTTCATGCAACAATGTGGCTCATATTATCATATATTTAAAGATCTTACAACTAAAACATCAGATTATAAAAAAAAAAAAAAAAAACCCGGCTGGCGGTTCTGGTTGGACGTGATGTACATGCTGTTCTAAACATTATTTGACATCACTGTAAATTGTAATATTTCTAGGTGATGAATCCAACACAAGTGTACGGAACAGACGAGATGAGCGCTCTCATCTCAGCCGCCGAGATACTCCTGACCAATTGTTTGTCAGTTGGAACGTTGGCGATCCAAGCGGCCAACATGCACTCTCTACTCGAATGTCTCTTTTTGGCACGCCGGAACCGAGATATCGTATCCGGGTGCACGTTGCTGCAGAAGGTAATACTGAAAATTGTGCTAATCATATTTAAAATTGTCAGGTTTGCAGTTCAACATCAAAAAAGAAATCTTACAAAAACTACTCAAGTTAACTTATATATGTTGTGGCTGTTTCTTTCCTAGCCATACTGTTCCATAGTTCACATTCTTGACCATAGAAAGAGACTTAAAGGAAAAAAATGCAATGAAAGCAGCACTCATTGAAGTTTATTAGGATATTGCTGAGCACAACTTATTATTTATTATCCTCCATTTTAATCTAAAGGTAGCGGGTATACATATAATGAGTATTAACAAGGACATTAAGCTTTAGAAATGCTGTGGTCTTTAGGAATGTTGTAGCAGTAAAAATTTTGTAGTGACCCATACAACTAGGATAAAGGTAGGACAATGTTGATTGATGTTCCTCTCTACAGGCTGTCGAAGGACTACTAGACGGACACTTGGTCCAACAAGGGACAAGCGCTGACCACATCGAGTTGATGACTCGCTACAGAGATATCCACCTTCGAGTCCTGAAGCTCTTGGAAGATGCTAGGGTCTATGGTCATGTGTGGACTGCCAAACAGATCACATGCTGCCTCACCGAGTGCAGGGAAGAACTGCGGTACAATATTGAAGCTGTTGACTGCCTTATTAGAAATCAACTCGTCAACATGCCTCAGGTGAGTGCTTTTGTTGACCTGTTTGAGCTTCATAAGTAGAACAAGTTCCCCTTTTATTTAGTAGCTAAATCAATTTAGGATATAGATACTTATTGTACTTCATAATAATTATTTAATTATAGTAGTACATACAAAAATGGTATGTTAAATAGAGTAAAAATGATGGTACAATATATAGTAAATAATTAAGGTTATAATATACCTTAGATAATGTAAACTCTTGCTAAATGTCCTCACTATGTCATAGGCCTTAATAAACACTGAGTTACCGACTCACGACACGAGTCAGCGCGAGACACCTCGCGCTGCGTTTTGGATCAAATTTCTATGAGGGTAGATATATATTATGACTATTCTGTTTCTTATTTTGTATACATTTAACGTAAGTAATTAACTGTTTTAAGTATATATATATAATTAAGTAGGTACATTCTAGGTTAAGCCTGTTAACACCTTCGACCACATCATCACTTACCATCACGTGAGATTGTGGTCAAAGGCTTACCTATCATCAATAAAAAAAAAAAAAATAATCAATATTATTTCGTGTACACTGTGCAATCCGGTATTTAAATTTTACTTTGTTTTAAATGTGTTTCTCTATAAGTGAATATTGTTATTCTTAAGAGAAATAAAATTCTTAAACATATTATTTTTTAATGAAGTGCTATGTAATGAATTTCATTAGTTTATAGTTACTGGATCTTATGGTTGTTACTTGACTCTATGTTTTTACTGTATTATTTAATATTCATAAAGTTCTATACCTAGTCAAATTTTGAGAATGAACTAGAAAGAATTTGTCTAGTATCTCACTCAGTGTAAAACGTCTATGCCGTTTGATGTTGGAATATGCTCGATTGATGATACATATTCAATATGTAGGTACTGGGGAATTTCAAGATTAAGATTGCTATAAAATTAGGAAGATCTTTTGTTACTTGTACTACAAATTGTACCTTATCGCGTTACACAGTATGACATCGCCCTCGCTCACATGATGGACAGCGGTAACAATTACATGGCTGTGGCGTTCGCGATGCAGTTGGTCCAGTTGTACCTAGTCGATGACCGGAACAACATGTGTGTGAATGAGTCAGACCTGTACCACACGACTGAAATGCTCGTAAGGGTCATGTCGCACTCCCGCCAGCCGCCGCCCGAAGGTCTAGGCTCTCTGATTGAGATGGTCAGAGTCAATCAAGATCCTAGTGCTTATTTGGGTGAACGGTCTCCTTTGGGACCCACAGCGCATATTCACGCTGGGATCATGCAAGTTCGGGTAAGCAACAAATTGGTAATAAATTATAGTTTTATGGGATAAAAACACTGTAGAAAAGACTTTCCACTTTTGTTACACATCAAATCACTTTAGAAACAAATTTGTGAGTCGAATTAACTAATATGATATTGTGAAATATGGGTCATAATGTTTACAGTAACTGCCCTTGCAACCTCTTTGGCTTCAAATTTTTATATCAAATAATCATTATAACAATGTAATCTAGACAATTACTATTTATTGCATTATGCAACGAAATATTAATTGTTAGTCCAGTTCTAATATATTTGTTTCCCACAGTCACAAAACTACGATGACCCACCTGGTCTACAAGAAAAGACAGAAAACCTCCTCAGAGAGTGGAGGAACGTTCTGTTGAGTCCACTGACTGAAATTGAGCTCAATCAGAACTTCAACCTCTATGTTCACCGCATGAACATGAATGGCATCCTGAAGTCAGACGACATGATCACTCGGTTTTTCCGAATTGCCACCCAGATGTGTATTGAAAATTTGTATCAACAGTTCAATGAAGAAAGGATGAATCCACCGCAAGTCCCACCCAAGAGGGAAAAGTATTATGTTATGTGTGACTCGTTCGCTAAGTTGGTGTCGTTACTGATCAAGAATACAGCTGATGGTGGAAATCCTACTCCAAAGTTGAATCTCTTAAATAAAGTATGTATTTTGACCTTAATCTACCCTGCGGGGGTCCATAAATTTTGAGATTTTCAAACAGTCTTTATTATATTAATCTTCTGTTGAGATATATGTTTGTATCAAATGCATTGACCAAATTATTTCCTTTCAGATTCTTGGTATAGTAGCTGGATGTCTTCTCCAAGACCACGAGGAGCATAGTACAAACTTTCAACAACTCCCATACCACCGTTTACTGCTTGTCTTATTTTTGGATATGAATATGGCAGAGCCAGTTTTAGAATCTATGAACTATCAGGTAAATATTCAAAACCCTTGAATAATAACTCTGCTTACTAATTCATAGAAACCGCTTCTCATTTCATCTGCTAATTATCATTTTTTAAATAACAAAGATCTATCATCTATCATCACAAAGATCTCTGTTGATTTATATAAAAAATAACACAGGAAACAGTGTTTAAATTACTATGTATGTTTCACTGGTTTCTGTATAATATCGTTTACACATTTTATAACATTTTACCCTATTTGCATAATCGTTACAGTTCTTAATAACAGTAGTCAGTCCTTGAGAGATAGGACTTCTAAGTCTAGTCCGCTTACAATCCCCGACCACATCATCAAATAGCGCCAAGAGACAATCTTATTAAGTTGATCAGGTCGCTAAAGTGGTTTTTCTTTCAGGTTTTGACGGCATTTTGCCATACGCTCCGAATCATCAGACCGGCCGTGGCGCCAGGTTTCGCTTTCGCGTGGCTTGAATTAGTCGCCCATCGCGCTTTCATCAACCGTGTCCTGGCTGTGACACCTCAACAGAAGGTATGCATATGTCGTTATGCGTACTTGTACATAAATAAAATACATACAAATTAAGGCGTATATAAGAGTCAAATACTTAGCAGACCTGACTTTTAAAGCGGAGCTTGTCCGGGGAAATACTGTCACTATGCCTATTTCTACCGCCAAGCAGTAATGTGTTCCGGTTCGATGGGTATGGGCGCTGGTGAAATTACAGGCACATGAGACTTAACAAATTTTTCTCAGTGTGATAGGGGCAATGCAGTACGCCATTTGTGACAAACTGCATCTGTTATAGGCAGTGGTCTGCTTATCACTAGGTTGGTCTAGTGCTTGCATTACAAATGCGAAATAAAATAACTTATCGTCAGATCTTTGACTAAATTTAACATAAATTTTAACATTAACATTACTCGGTAACCTATTACTGAACAAAATTAGCACTGAGAACTGGGCAAAAGTATACGTCGAGCGATTATCGTAACTCTCACATTTCAGCATGCTCTGATATGATCCTTATTTCAACTTCAGTTGGTTTGATTTTAGTAATGGCCGGCAACAAGGTGATAATTTGGTCTTCTAAGGTTCTTAAATATTTAATCTCGTAAAACTAGCAACATTATGTGAGAATGTGCTCAAAGGATACAAGGATAGACTATCAGCGCTAGAAAAGGTGCACCATGAAGCTAATTTTATACAATATTGACTGTTATTCTAGTATTCACATTACAAACTTAGTTTAATCAACTTTATTACATATGTTATTGCTAAAATTTTACCATTTACAAACCTCTGTGCTGGTTGATATGTGTGCAATTTACGTATATATACGAGTATAAGAAAAAATGTGCGAATATAATTTACATGATCACTTACTTCCAGGGTTGGGGAATGTATTCGACGCTTCTCATCGACCTCTTCAAATTCTTGGACCCGTTCCTTCGCAACACAGAACTCGCTCCCCCAGTCATGACCTTATACAAGGGAACCCTCAAAGTTCTTCTTGTGTTACTTCATGACTTTCCCGAATTCCTATGCGATTACCACTACGGGTTCTGCGATGAGATACCGCCCAATTGTATACAGATGAGGAATCTTATCCTGTCTGCGTTCCCGAGGAACATGAGGCTACCTGATCCTTTCACGCCGAACCTAAAGGTTGATTTGCTACCAGAGATAGCGCTGCCACCGCGTGCTGTGATCAATTACAATACCATCCTGCCTAACTCGCAGTTTAAAAAAGATTTGGATGCTTATCTGAATGCCAGGGCACCTGTCACGTTCTTGTCTGAACTGAGGAGCCACATGCAGGTGGGTGCTTTATTTATTATTATATTCTTTATGCATTATGTTTTAGCAATTATCTTCAGGGAAAATTGTTGGAATCTTGATGTGGTTCTGGTTTTCAAGAAGAATGCTAACTGATGAGACATTTGAAACAATAACCATTGATTTTTTCTATCTTTAATCAAACATGAACCTTCTGTACATTGTATGTTGTGATCACTTTCAATTGGACAATGTTTATTTGATGCGTTATATCGTAAACAAGGATTTGTTGTAAAAAAAAACTTCGAAGATGTTCAGTAGCTTACATATAACAGTCAGGCATCTCACAAGTGATTAGCGGGCAGATGTTTCGAATTTCGTATTACGTATGCCCCTTATTTTGTTAGATCTTTATGTTCAAGCATTATACAAATGGCTCATTTCGACAGATCCCAGTGGATATCAATAATGTTCAAGCCTTATTTCAATTTCTTATTTGGACTGTAATTAATGTTCCATACCAATTATTTTGTCAGATCCTATTGCATTATACCATTTACTTATTTTGATTCAGATCCTGAACGACCCCGGACGACGTTATAACAGTCAGCTGATGAACGCTGTTGTCCTTTATGTGGGGACACAAGCCATTGCATTCATCAGGTCTAAAGGAAACACGCCAAGCATGTCAACGATCGCACATTCAGCACACATGGATATCTTCCAGAACTTTACCGTCGACTTTGATTACGAAGGGCGGTGAGTATTGATCAGCTTCGGTTGACTCTTAGCTGTGGTGTATATTCTTTAAAACAAGCAATAACTAACTTTACGTAGCAGTGCGCTCGCGCTGATAATTTAAATACTGCTATTTCTTCTCATATGATCATATGTCATTGCACTTAAAGTTTAAAATGGTAGTAATGTTTTTTCCGTACGCAAATTTGTGCAGCGCAGTTTGCTCCTTGTGACGAACTGCATCTGTCATAGGCAAGGTTATAACACCAGGTGGGCCTCATACTTGTTCCCTCACGAGATCATAAAAAAACCTATCGGTGTGTTCCATTGGCTGTCTTTGAAAGCTGACTGTCACATTGTAGTCCTATGGCTCCATTATTGTTACATCAGTATACTGAAATTACCTCAAAATAAACAAAATATTATCATCTTCAATAAACATTTTTGAAGAATGACACCATAACAAAAACATTTGTGGACAATGTGTGGACAAAAAACCAGAACATTTCAAAGTCTCATTGATTTTGTCAACTGAAAGGGACAGCTGCACTAGTGAAAATAGAGTTTATAATCAACCACTGCCACATTTCCAGTTCTCGTGAAATGAACACTAACAGATGGACATAGATTGTGTTTCTGTATCCATTATGGCAAGTGTTACTGTACAATAATTTCACAATAACTGCATACTGAGCTCTGACTAGTGAGTCGTGTCATAAGCATTTTATTTTAACTATAAAATATAGAATCTTGTATGTGAAGGAAGTATAACTGTAATAGTTTCTGTCTACACAACTTTACGGCATATGTTTCCAGTAACTTAGATGAAACCATAGGCAATAGTTATTACATAACAAAAATCTAACTTAAAGTCTAGTGTAAAGTTATGGTAAATACTATAAAAATAGTTATTACTCAACTATAGTGTTGTTAAATGTAGATTTTTTAAGTTATCACTGTGACATGACTCTCCGGAGAAACTATTTTTGAAGACCATATTATCTGAGTTAACCATTGATATGATTAAATTTATCTTCCAGGTATCTGTTTCTCAACGCAATAGCCAACCAGCTACGTTACCCGAACAGTCACACACACTACTTCTCCTGTGCATTGCTGTACCTGTTTGCAGAGGCCAACTCGGAGGCCATCCAGGAGCAAGTCACTCGGATGCTCCTTGAAAGGCTCATCGTCAACAGACCTCACCCATGGGGCCTCCTCATCACTTTCATTGAACTCATAAAAAATCCAGCTTATAAATTCTGGCAACATGAGTTTGTTCACTGCGCACCGGAGATTGAAAAGTATGACAATAAGTTTCCTCCATTATATAACTATATAGTGGAACAGATAATTTATAGGATATCTGGGAGAAGGGATCGTACTCAAGATGCTAAGAAAGCTAAGGAGAAAGAGACTGTTGATGAAGTTGTTGTTGAGAATCAGAATGTAATTGAATAGATTCGATTTCAAATGATTGATATGGAGCCCTCAATATATTCTTATGACAATTCTTTGCAATAATATCAGTATTTTAATCTTAATGTACTGGCCTAATGGCTTATCTTTATCTGCCTGCGCGTTAAACAACCTTTATTGTATTCAAGTTCTTTGACAACTTGTCAATAATTAGCAAAACTCTATTTGTAAGCTTATCTATCCGTCCGTCTTTGCAATTTTGACAATATATTATGGCGGATATATTCACAAATGGTACATAATTAAAACAAAAAATTAAGGCAGTCCCAATATAAGAAACATGTAATTCCAAACATATATTTTATTCCTATCATAAAAATGTCAACAAAATTTGATCTTAGCATGAATTGAAGCAAGAGTCAAATTATTCCTGGTACTTATTCATATTCTAAAAAGAAACGACAAGCAATAAAAACCAGTCAAGAGAAGTTAATAATGTAATTTATTGTGTTAGGTGTACAGAACTGGTACATAACTTTCAGTGCAAGTCGTATTTCCCGTTTGTTTTTGAAATTGTAGTAAGTCAATGTTACAGTTTTTGTACAAGTGTAGTGTTTGGTGTTTAATATTATTGTGTTCTGCCCAATTATTTTTCATTATTGGATATATTGAAGACGGCTCTCATGATCATTTGTACATATGAAACCTCAACTTTTTTCAAAATTTTTTGTTTTGTGTGAATGTTATAGATTGGCTTTAGATTCACTAGCGGTTAGCACTGTGTTTTAAAATCACATTCTTCATTAGTGAATTGGTTTAAAATTTTACATTGAGGATTTGAATATTTTCATCGAATAACTCGATTACATTCTGAATGACAGTTCCTTTCTTCCAGTGGGAAAGATGCATGTGGTTAATCTAACATAGCTTTTTGGACTAATCTATATTAATATTAACCCGTTACTCATTGTATCATTACTAAATTGAGCTTATAATATAACAAATAGGTTAAGTGTCTATTTTTATACATGCAACTTTCCGTTCTAATCAGATATCATTTTTTGAAATATAATAGCTACTAGATAAAATAGTGTGCTAACTATAGAATCATAGCAGGTTTAATGGAACTTTAATAACACGCAGTGTGGAGTGTATACTTTTATGACAACGTCACAAATTTGTAGTGCCATCTCATTGCATCACGTTCAGTCTGAACTTGTAAGAGGTTACTTTATATAACTATTTTATTAAGCATTTTTATCCATTATCCATATGAAACAACACAACGAAGTACTATAGCTGTAAACAAACTGTACTTGCAAAAAGTACATACAGTTTAGTGCGACTGACATAATGACACAAAAATCGACATTGCTCTCTAGACTCATTTTCATGGTTTTTCTTATCACAATAGCTTTCATTTAATCAATACAGAGCTAAGGCTTGCCTCTCCATTTACATAATCACGAAACATCCTCATAACTGATAGGATATAGTTTGATGACTTTGTAATACATCACTGGTTCTGTATTACTTCCAATTCTATTACGCTTCTCTCGAGAGCTATGGTTATTGAATTATATTGCGAAATCGAATATTGGACTCCAAGAGTGATCAATTTTTCCAGTGCTTGGTTCAGTCCACGGTAACGGCTCTGTGGAGCTTAATATGCCCGGCAGTCTGCCTAGTTATTGATTTTACTTCAGTTTGAGTTAAATGTAATTTTAAAAAAATTGTAATTTTATTTTTACAATACTTGACTGGTAACTTCTATTTTCTATCATATAATTTAACAGTAGATATAACTGTCCCAAAAGATGCTGCCCACTGATCAATAGTTATATAGATCCAATGTATTTCTAATTATTTGTAAAAATTCAGTCATTCCTTTTTCCCGAGCCGGTGAAGGAATTCCTAGTGGTAGTGCCACGCTGTAGCTCTACGGGTTACAGCTGAATGAGCCGGCACGACCGAGGCAGTACCACTCTCCCACATGATATCGACGTGAAGTAGTGGCTTTGCCATTGCGTTTCGATCGATTTGTGGGAGACCCGGAGGCCCAATCCCCCCCTAAAGGAATATGGCGGCACAGTTTCAAGAGACATTGGGAGGGTACCAGCCGTGAAATCGCTGGAGAATCCCTCTCCGAGCATCCACCTCCAGGACCTGAACCTGAAGGTGGATGCTCGGGCTGCCCTGCGTATTCTGGAGGGGGCAAAACCGTGCTCAACCCTATTTCTGCTGCTCGAGGTAAACGAAGCTGGAGGCTTAAGTCACCCCACACCACGCTAGCCGTGGACTTTTGCAACATACGGGGTCTCCGTTCTAACCTGAACGATGTCCACTACCATCTGGAGACTGCTAAGCCGGCCTTGCTCTTTTTGACCGAAACACAAATATGCTCTCCGGCAGACACTTCATTCCTCACATACCCTGGGTACAAACTGGAACATTCCTTTTTGCCGCGGGCGGGGGTGTGCCTTTACGTCAGAGAGGATATCTGTGCTCGTCGTCTCAGCAGCCTTGAAGGACGGGGCCTATCTGACATTTGGTTGCGCGTAGACTGCGATGACCATCCGCGAATCTACGCGTGCCTTTATAGGTCTCATATCAACGGTAATGCCGAAATAGATCAATTCGCGGAGCACCTACAGTTGGCTACAGATTCCGTGCTTAAGCAGATCCCCACCGCAGAGATCGTGATACTTGGCGATTCCAACGCTCACCACGCCGAATGGCTCAGTTCACGCACCACCGATCATGCGGGGAGATCTGTTCACGACTTCGCTTTAGCGTATGATCTGACACAACTGGTCACCTCGCCTACGCGAATCTCAGATGTGGATGATCATACACCTTCCCTGTTGGACCTTCTGCTGACCTCTCACCCGGACAACTACACAGTATCCGTTAACGCTCCCCTCGGATCGTCGGACCACTGCCTGATCCGGAGTTCAGTGCCAGTTACACGCCCAACTCGACCTCGTTTTGTAGTTTGTCGTCGCGTGTGGCACTATAGGTCAGCAGATTGGGACGGGATGCGGTCCTTTTTTGCATTCTACCCATGGGGGCAAGTTTGCTTCTTGCCGGATGATCCAGATATCACTGCTGACTATGTTGCTGATGTAGTGCTTCAGGGTATGGAACTCTTTATTCCATATTCTGCAGTGCCCATCGGTGGCAGGTTACAGCCCTGGTTTGGTCACTCTTGTAAAATGGCCTCTGGCCATAAACGAGAGCGTTACCAAGCTTGGGCCGATTCAGTGGCATCTAAGGATTTAAATACCAGCGATCTCAAAAAGAAATATAACTTTGCCTCCAGGTCCTTCAAAAGAGTAATCGCCAGAGCGAAGTCGGATCATATTGGCAGAATTGGCGAGAGATTAGCCCGCCTTCCTTCGGGAACACGTGCGTTCTGGTCTCTTGCCAGGGCTGTCCAGGGGAACTTTTGTCAGTTATCCCTACCGCCCCTGCACAGAGAGAATGACACACTGGCCCACACCGCAAAGGACAAGGCCGATCTTCTGGGCTCTCTCTTTGCGTCTAACTCGACTTTGGATGACCAAGGGAACACCACCGACTATACAACGGTGTGATACTTCGATGCCGGATATAATTTTCCGGCAATGTGTGTAGTGGGCGACGGTGATCACTTACCATCAGGTGAGCCGCCTGCTCGTTTGCCCTCCTATCCCATAAAAAAAAAAACCTGTAATATACGAGTATTTTTAGGAGAAAATTGGATGGAATGCAAAACATTCTTATATATTTAAAGATATACGCTACACGATCAAGAAAAGTTGTCTCTGTGGAAGTTCCTAACTTTAATTCTAAATTAAAATGTATCATATTATAGAGAAAATGCAGCTCCTCAGATGGGATTTAGACCTAGAGACACAGACAGAATCAATCCTCGTCCCGGAATTCAAAATGCGTTCGATTACAAGACATTCTTAGCATCAGTTCGAATACTATGTTCGATTGATAGTAATTGGATTGTCTACACTTTCATGTGACTTTCGTTAAGGCATATATATTTTAGGATATTTCAGATCCCTACGAGCCAGTTTCCATTCTACGTTTAGCCTGTTCAACATCTTCGACCGTACATTAGTTAGAGGTAATGTCAAACTACAGACATTCGAAACGTTGAATCAGAGACGCGGATACAAATTCCGTTATGGGTACTAACATTTTGAAGACAAAAACAAATGTGTTTGTGCCGAGCATGGTTGAACTTTATTGAATTTGGTTCTGGTTTTGGGAACCAGTGGCGTTACAGACGGCGCCTTAATTTTTTATAGTGAAAACTCGCGCATTTTTAACGACAAATTTTAAATTTCAACAGAATATTTTCGATATAGAGATATTGGCCTAGGTTTCCGACATTTCGGACGCGATCAGGTGCGCTAACGCAACTTGGTCCTTGGTTATCTGTTAGCGTTGTCTTTTGTGCGAAACATAGTTTGAACCTCTCGACTACTTTTCATGTACGAGTCGGTTTCCATTCATGATGATACGTAAAGGTTTTCTGAGATTTAATCTCGTCGGGGGCCGAAAATATTTCAACATATAAGCACATAAACTATCAAAATATTTGGCATGGTTATGGCACAACACATATTTGTAATGTAAAACTTTATCATGGGTGTACTCATTTATTCATATCGTATCAATGGTTAATTGATTCCTAGATAATATTTGCCCAATGGGAGGCCTCCACGGCCTGTAAGATGTATATTTGAGGTCATGTCGTGTGCATGTGGTCGGGCACTGGGGACATGACAAGTGTGCCATATAAATGTTAATTTCCAAAAACAAGAAATCATTTAGAATTATTTTATGTAAATAAAACTCGGCATATTTTATAGATATGGTGAGACGGTAAAATAATATAATAACTTATATTTGTTTAAATTCATAATTTTGTAATAAATTAGAATAATAAACTGTACTCTTTCTCTAAACCAAGGCCTTACAAAATATACACGATAAATTAATTACATATTGCAATCCACAACTATACGGGATACTTAGAACAAATATTTTATTCTATAGAATAGTGGTCAAAACGCGGCCGCAGTATGTTCTTGGTCGATGAATAATGAAGTTTGTTCACGCTCGCAGCATGATTTATTCTTACGATAATTTGCGCGCATTTATAAATATTAATTAATCATAAAAGCTGCTTTAAAATATTTGATTAACGATGGGAAACCTTCTATAATGACTTCACAAGACACATTCGCAGCACATCATAATATTATACTGTTTCTATGTGTAAGACTATTCTTCGAAACGTTACATAATTACAAACGTACATGTTTCGCCTCTGGTGGAAGTTAGGCACCTGGTTGAAATTCCACCTTGTTGATTTATAAAGCTTCTTAAAATGCGAAGATTTCTTGCGGTGTCCCGAACTGAAAGATAAAATATTAAAATTACAGACAAAAATATTTAATTTCCAACAGTTGAGATAATGTACTGTCTTGCAGATTATCCTCTCCTAAGCGTAGAATAGCTTAAGTCCATAAGTGTTGCCAGTACTGAGAAGCTGGTGGCGGCCAGTCCCAAAATCAAACAATATCTTTATAATAAGGTCCATATCAGCGAGTGCTACAACATGGCGGTTATACCATTGCTCCGTACGAAACACTTAAAAACACATATAATTTTATTAAATTATGGGCTTGTAAAGTTTTTAGGCTTTATTTTTTAATTGTCAACTTAACTCTGCATTAGTAATATCTTACTGGTCGGAACAGTTTTACAAAAAACAACGTATTGAGTAGTAGATTTATCAGTATTTTGATTTGAACAAGTGATTGATTGTGACTTGTTTGGCTCTTCAGGCTTTAACAGCAGGCGGGACATTGCTCGTTTAGTCTCCGTATATCAAGAGCTAATAAAATATGTAGGGGTGTTTCTCACATATAGATAATATAAAGAAATAAAACAACACACAAAGCGCACTGACATAGCCTATATATTATCTTATTATATATATTATCGTAGTAAAACTGGTCTTACTATGGTATTATGTACCGCCCTCGTGAAAAACCTATAAGTGCCCAGCGTTTAAGTTTCTGCTCACTGAAAGTAGAATATGCGCGTTGAACACAAACGTGCGCGCAGATCCGCTGACAACGCCTACCGCGCGTGCCATGGATGTCTCATGTTCATATATTAATTTTTCCTAATCACTTTAGGCACGCTAAGCTTTTATTGCGCAAAAAGTTTCGTGTGCTGAACGCTCTTTTGGCATCAAATAATTTGTATATGTTCTCTTTTTACATAAAATGGGCAAGTATTTGACCACAGTCTTGATGGAAAGTGATGACGCAAAGAAAAAAACATGCAAATTCATATCAAAAAATCACCTGATCCCTCTAGGTTTGGAACACCATGGTTTACGTCAATTTTATCGTGTGGAGTTGGCACGACTCGTAGATTGCTTCGGGATCAGTGAATTTGTAACTGTAAATACCACTTGATGCCGTCAGTTTCATCGCTATAATCATTGCTCACAAACTACAAATAACTACATTATCATGTTTTTAAACCAATATGCTTTGCCATCTACGGCCAGTCTCGCGCCCTTGCAAGCCCGCTGCGTGCTTGTGAGCTCGCCCCAACAATACAATACTGCCCTGAGAATACCTACGTTCTTATGTTCATTATAATGTTATATATTGTTCGACCGACTGAGCTTAGGTGCTCCTTTGTAACTCATAAGCACTCGCAGCCGGTTAGGGATGTTGAATTTTGTTTTTGATAACTGCAATGAAAATTTGGATGAACAACATGTTATTATTTATTTTCAGATAATTTGCTGTCCCTTTTAGCAAATATTGGTTTTAATTTGAGGATGTTATCGTTTTTTTTTTGAATTTTTACGTACGTTTATGTATCGGGACTGTTTGTACTCACACCGTTGTCAAGGCACGACTCGCCCAAGTGAACTTTGAATACCCGTGGTTTAATGCAACTCAACCAATACACATTTTATTTGTGTCGACGTTGTTGTATAAACATTACTTGCTCTTTGACTTGTTTACTTTAGAAACGCATTACGATATAGTTGCGATTGTACTTACATATCACTTTAGTAATAAAAATGCGGTAAACAACTTTTTAAAGGACAATTAAGTCGAAAGGATAGCTAAGGGCATTTGGGTTTTGAAAGACATCAGAATATTTAATGTACATACACAATGGGCAATGCAGCTCTTCAGTCGTACGTAGATTGATATTAGAAATGAAACACTTGTAAATGTATCTAAAAGAGCTTCAGTGAAATCCTCTGAAGTACCTGGGTGACCAAGCATCCGTACCTATGTTGAACTATATTATTCAAAGACATGAGACTTAGGTACATCGATTTTTGGCCACCCGAAAAGCATATACAGTAAATTTTATCCAAATCTTTTCAGTCGTATTCGACAAGAGTATTAAATACACCACATGTTCATGTACATGTATAATAATAGGCTATGTAAGATATTTGGACTATTCTGCTTCGGTCGAACTTTACCAATTCTGATAATATAATATGTAAAAACATTTAGATGGGTTACCCACACATAGATTGAACTTTACAATGCACGGTACTAACTATTTTTTACGAATAGCAATGTAAATTCTTGTTATAACAATTCGTAATAAGAGGGTAAGGGACGATAAATATTTCTAGTCTCTTGTCTATCTCTTATAATTATGTGACTGTCTCTCTCTGCATAGAAAAAGTTCGTATAAGATGTCAATTAGAAAAATAAAATTCTTACTAAAAATGTCACATCTATGTGATGTGATTTTAAAGATCTTGGTCCATTAATTTGTGCTATGATATACGAACGTGCGTTTTGCTGTTTAAGATATACCGACCTGCGAATGTGTTCAATGTACGAAGT
Organism: Plagodis dolabraria; assembly: GCA_963854805.1. NCBI lineage: Eukaryota > Metazoa > Arthropoda > Insecta > Lepidoptera > Geometridae > Plagodis > Plagodis dolabraria. The sequence continues at coordinate 7,125,932 of OY978440.1, forward strand.
CCTGTCGCATGTTGTATGCGACAGGATAGGGCTGAGTTTGAGATCTGCTCACCAGACGCGGAAAAACCTATCCATATATTTTTACATAATATGATTGACCAATTCTATAAATTGTCACTTTAAAGGCGCCCAAACATCAACATGTGGCAATTATTTAATCAAACAAACCACATGACTTGTTCCCGGTTCCCGGTGTGTTGTATACATTTTTTAATTTAATATTGTTTTTTTTCCTTTCATGCTTACCGTTTCATTTCAGTTTTGTTGAGAACAAAATGCATGAAATGAAACGCAAGCAAAAAAAAAGGTATTTTCAGGGTTAAATTATTTATTTGTTATTATTGACTGCTCGAGACAATATTTTTACAGGTGCTTTAAGTATCGCAGTCACCAAATTGTTTTCCAGTATTAAGGTATTTAAAGCTAAGCGCTTGAGGACAAAAGCGTGTTGCTTTAAGAGGGCGATTCAGTTTAATTAGCAGCTTGTCACGGAACATGAAACTAAACAGGTTCACAAACAGGCGTGGATGAAATAAATAATGTTTAATCATCACAACGCGCTGCTGTGACCTTTCGTTTGTCCGAAATGAGAAAATTAATACTTTTCACATGAATACCGTTATGTATATTTTCAATATGGATTTGTTAACGATATAATATTTCAGATTTTTATGAAAGTTATACTTATGTTAAAATTTAATATCGTTGAGGAGTTCCAGAAAATTATGTTGAAATGGTTGCATTTCCGTTTTATTTAAACTATTAATCATGCTGTTACGAAAAATCTTTCAGCACAGATTTATTGTCACAGTATATATTTTTTCTGAATCCAAATATGATCATCTGCAGAGGAGTTCATCTTCAAAGTGATCAAAATCAGGGAATCGCCCCCTTAATGAGTTCACTTATATAAAGAAAAATGTAGGGTTGTCGCGTATCGAGCAGTCTTCTTCTAATGCTTAGCTCAGCTTTGCACGATCTAACGGCTAGAGTTGCGCGGCAATTGTCCCTCGGCTATTCTTAGGCGAATCTTTCACGCTCGCTCTGCCCTCAATGACGATGTCGTTTGCAATCTAACTACTAACCCAGCGTATATTGAAGTAACTATACAATGGTTACAACTTGTATTATGTTCAAGCAATGTGTACATCTATTGCTTAACAAATTATTCAATATCAATACCAAGATAGATGACGTGATTTTGGACATTTTACTGCACATCTTTTGTTTATTTATGAAATTTGACTAAAAAGTGACTTGCTACGATATAAGTAAATTAAGAATGAAATAAAGCGCACTTTGCGCAATGTGCGAAGAGGGTAGATTAAATATAAAAATAAAGTAGATTCGATGATTTCGATTAATTATTACTAGTCTGATGAAAAAACAACGAATATTTCATATTTAGCTTAAATGTATATAATAGTAAACAAACTTACTGATTTACATAATGATAATTAATCTGTATAATCTAATCGAACTGACCCTGGTAGAGGCAATAGGCCTTCCACCCATGTGGAACCAAAACATATAGGGGAAACGTGGGTGCTTAGATACCTGTCTACCCTTTCTGGGTGTTGAACGGCGGTGATGATGTATTTTAATTTTAACATTAATATAATGGTTGTGATGGATCTGGTAGTGAGTTAACTATTTAATGGAAATATATAAACTGTCAAAATTCAAAACATACTTGTTATTTCCCCTGACTAAATTTGTATTTTTAGTTACAACTAAATTCAAAGTGTATTTCACTGTCCGATTATTAAAAGATCGAGTGTAAAGTCCTATCAAAATGTTCTCGTCAGCGAACGATTTTGCATAATGATTATTATATTCATGTAGGACTGTTTTATTTGGAACTTATCACACGGCCGCGTTGACGCGATTCACGTACATTCACGTTATCCGAACATTATACAAGTTGACACTCAGTTCTTTACATCAGTTTATCGCTTGTGGCCAATCATAAGTTACAAAATTAGGTGACTTGACATACTTTAGTGAGCTTAGAACGAAAACCACAGCTCCTACGCCGTGTTCTCTGACGAACTAATGTAAGTTGTAACCTCAGTTATAAGAGTGAATTGCTAAACAAAAGTACTTCAATATGCGCCGTTTATAGGTTGATAGGATCTCAGGCATTGCTGTGTATCATAACACTGTACGAGCGCCATCAAAAAAGAAACTATTTTATCATCTATCACATAACACGCTAATAAAACTTCAATTAATCAAAACAGCGAAGCTTGGGGTCGTATCTTTGAGTAAACATTGACCAGACAAGTCGCACTCAGGGGTTACTTGAGTTACCCTGTGAGTGGTGACTCGTCGTAAATGAAAACGGTTAATGAGACAATTGAATTCGCGTCAAAGTATATACAAACGGCATGCCAGCCAGTTCCGGAGGATGGGTGAGGGCTACCCTGTCTCTGTTTCGGTGTCTTTCGCTCTGTCGCACTTAACAATCAACCGTTCCTTCTGTTGCATCATGTCACATTTCTCATTGATCGATTTCATGCTAGCGCTTTTGTGGTTGCTGCGCTTCATTTATATCACATTGCTAACCCAGCTTGCATTTTACATCATTTTTTTAACTCACTTTATGGTTTGGCTGAAGCATGACAGCGTGTGTTTGATGTGATACGATGTTTATATATACGGTATGTTTGTATGGGTTTATGTGTATTCTAGGTTGTTTGCGTCTGTGGCGCGCTCTTGCATCGTTGACAAGACCGGGGCGGGTGGGGGAGAAGCGGGGACAGCAGAGTAGCATCTGCTTCCTTGGGAGTCTGCTCGGCCTGCTGACGCTTATGTATTGTTCAACACAGGTAAATATAACTTTATAATATTTGTTTCTAAAAGTTTTACACAATTTAAACTGGGCGTGAGCACCCAATTTGTTGTATAACTTAACGCACCAGTCTGTCAGCAAGTATTCAATTTTCTTTGTAATACAAGTTGAGTGGGACCGTCGATGTGCGCGCCCCGCATTCAATTTGCCAAAAGATAGAAGCTTTCGATTTTTTTACAGGTTTGTACAGGTTTGTTCATCCGGAATCGTTTATGTCTTTTTATATTGATGTAGGTACTGAGCAACGAGCGGCCTCAGTAGCTATATTTTTCGTAGGTATGTCATGAACTCCACCAACGTTTGGCATGACGTTATCAAATATATCATGTTTGAGGTTGAATAACCACGTTAGCGGTCTGAGAATTCAGATTTAAGGCTTTAAAGTACGGTGGAGGTATTCAAAGCGACACACATTGGTCAGGAAGGGTGCCATATAACAGACTTAACTTTATATTTAATAACTCTTTGCGTTCATAGTATATTCCACAACAATTTTCCTTATGTTATTAAAAAAATAATAATGTATATTACATTGCTTCTAAAGTGCGAAATGTGACAGTCCTTATGTTAGTAAAACTTTGTCAGATCGAGTGTGCTTATCAAAAATATGAAATATAATATCCACCCGATATTGTATTTTCTGCAATTAATTATATACTTACTTATTATTACTTAATTACATGGGTTTGAAAAATAGGTAGTTACATATTTAACTAAATTGTTACTTAACCTAAAGTGGTAAGGGCATTTGTTGTTACAATAGTAACTTTCTGCAGATTGATTGTGCTAAAGAAATATATTTCACTTATTTGCACCTAAAGCAGTCCCTAGTGTGTTTGTCCTTATAGTAACATTTCTGCAGATTGAAATATCCACGAGTGCATACTTCAAGCTAAAAAGTTAAATAAAATTGTAATTTTTTTCTTTTCAGACTTCCAACCGTTCATAATAGTGCCGTCTGAGCCACGAGAAGTGGCTCCTCTGTTTATGTACCCGCTGCCCGCTGCTGTCAACGGAGGGGAATGCCCTCCTAACAAGATGCAGCCCTGGAATTTACTATTCAAGAATCAACGGAACAATGTCAATTTCCGACCTCCCTCTAATTCCCCGCGCCGGCGACCACGCTAATTGGCTTCGCTTCTGCCACATCCATATAAACCAGACAAGCTTGTTCAGTGTTTTAAATGACCAATTTTTCAGTGTTAACTTCAGTTTTAAAGCAGTTGACTCCTTGCATGGTCATAATGGAACTGCTTGCGTTCAGGGCGACAGAACGGGAAACAGTGGACAATCGAACTGTATTGATGTGAATGCATAATAACTATTGTTTTAAAGTGAATAAATTAACGTGTAAATTTGTGTCGATTTAAGGCTTTTTTTGCTACGGTGTACGGCTACGGTGTGAAAATCGCGGTGGTGTTTGTTTGCGCTAACAAATGCCGAGTGTTCCTGCGATCAATGTCAACCAACCTCGTCGTAGAAAAGACTAATGATTCGTTAAATTAATCTGTATAATAAATTCATGTTTGTAATACACATTATACACAGCTTGTGTAATTATGATGTAAGTTTTAATTCTAAACATCTCAATGTTTTTTACTTACTGTCCTATATAAACGAAAAATTAATTTGATTATTTAATTCATTTTATCTGATTTGCGTTGATTACTTAATTTATTATGTCTAATGCACATTTTACACAGCTCGTTGATTTTGATGTAAGTTTCAATTGAAAACATCTCAATATTTTTAAATTCTGTCCTATATAAACGAAAAATTAATTTGATTATTAAATTCGTTTTATCTGATTTGCGTTGATTACTTAATTTATTTTGTCTAATGCACATTTTAAACAGCTTGTTGATTTTGATGTAAGTTTTAATTGTAAACATCTCAATATTTTTAAATTCTGTCCTATATAGACGAAAAATTAATTTGATTATTAAATTCATTTTATCTGATTTGCGTTGATTACTTAATTTATTTTGTCTAATGCACGTTATACACAGCTCGTTGATTTTGATGTAAGTTTTAATTGTAAACTAATCAATATTTTTTAAAACTGTCCTATATAAACGAAAAATTAATTTGATTATTACATTTATTTTGTCTAATACACATTTTACACAGCTCGTTGATTTTGATGTAAGTTTTAATTGTAAACATCTCAATATTTTTAACTACTGTCCTATATAAACGAAAAATTAATTTGATTATCAAATTCGTTTTATCTGATTTGCGTTGATTACTTAATTTATTTTGTCTAATGCACGTTATACACAGCTCGTGTGATTTTGATGTAAGTTTTAATTGTAAACATCTCAATATTTTTAACTACTGTCCTATATAAACGAAAAATTAATTTGATTATTAAATTCATTTTATCTGATTTGCGTTGATTACATAATTTATTTTGTCTAATGCATGTTATACACAGCTCGTTGATTTTGATGTAAGTTTTAATTGTAAACTACTCAATATTTTTTAAAAGTGTCCTATATAAACGAAAAATTAATTTGATTATTAAATTAATTTTGTCTAATACGCATTATACAGAGCTTGTGTGCTTTTGATGTAGGTTTTAATTGTAAACACCTTAATGTTGTATGCTACTGTCCTATATTAACGAAAACATATTTGATTATTAAATTAATTTTGTCCAATACGCATTATACACAGCTCGTGTGATTTTGATGTAAGTTTAAATTGTAAACATCTCAATGTTTTTTGCTACTGTCATATATTAACGATATCCAGCGCGTTCGTTAGCGATCAATGTATCTTTGTAGTGTCTTTATATGAATGTGTAACATTAATTGTTGTCAGTAATTCAGTATAAAGTAAATGTAACTTATAGTTATTTCCGTAGTAGATGAATAGAATAACATTGATGACTCCTTGATTAACTATGAAAAGAGGCTGCAAACCACTTTTGCCCTTTCGTTAGCTATTAAAAAAAAGAAAGTGAATACAATGTTTTTAATTTTTATAGTGCCGTCATTTGTGGCAAATAACTGTGTTTTTTTGTAGCTAGGTTGCCATTTCATAATAAATAAATAAATAAATTTCAACAGTATTAAAATAGTAAATGTGTAATACATGGATGTATGTCATTCATTACCTAGGACTTGACTGAAGAAATTCTGCTCGATCAATAATTAAACATAAATTTGTAAATTTTTTTTATTAGCCATGTTTTTACCGTTCAGCTTTAGGTAAGCAATTCTCAATGTAGTGCGGGCGCGCGGCTGTTTATTTAACGCGAATATATTGTCCAATTTTATTAAATGTTGTCGGGTAGAATAATTTTAAGAGTTGATAAGCGGTAGAAACTATAGAGACCTGTCGTGCGACTCTTGAGCTAACTAAGCTGCATTCATCTGGCTAACGAGCTGCCCGACAGTTCTCTAGGGTACAAGAGATGACTAGTGTTTATACCTTTTGTTTTTCTATCGCCTATATCAGGAATAATTTTATTCTCAATCTCCCATGTACAATTCATATAATTTTTATTTAATTCCACAATTTCTCGTGTCTTAAACGTCTGTTACGATATAATTGCTTCGCAACCGACGCGACGTAGCTTCGACTATATTTTATAAATTATTATCGCTGTTGAAAAGAGTGGAATTCTCTTGGATAATTACTGTAAAGAACGTGATGCTTATTTTTGTATTATTTTGTTAGGTATGGATGTTTCACAATCTCTTATTAAATGTTTAGTAGTTCGACTTGGTTGTAAGTTATAATAATGAAGTGATCTTCAGTAATGAGTTGTTAACGTGTTGATGTATTGAAGTAATTGTTGCAGTTTAACAAGAGACGGTGAAACTAGGTTCTCGGGTTGATAATATTAAGTCTTTGAATACATTTTGTAAAGTTTTATCAGGACAACTTTTTCAATGTTAATTTTAGGGTGTATTTAGTGAGAGGCCGCTTTCAACAAAGTCCTGGTCGCATATAGGACGAGAGCACTTCCCCAAACTCCGTATGTCGCTGTACATACTGTGGGTTTAACGGGCCCGATTGTATTGCTGTCGTTCTGCGATAATATTTATAAGCTTTGTCATTTTCGAATAAATCAAGTAGATTAATAAGATAATTGTTGTTTAGTTCTCAATGCAATGGGATTCTGTATGTGGTTAGTGGAAGCGGTCTGTTTATGCTTAATATATTCAGTAATTAGTAAGTAAATTTGAATTTTCTAACAACGGAAATGTACATAAGGCATGTTCGTTTGATGATTTTAATAACATAAAATATTTTTCCAGCTCTTTGTAGTTTTACTTGAACATACGTATCTTCCTAATATTATAGTAGTTAATTTTAGCAGTTAGCAGGCAGAACTCTATTACAAACAGGTCATGATTTCCTTTGTATTTAACGAGCTCATTGGTTTTAAAAACAGTGGTGTTTTGATGATGTATTGGTTAATAATATATAATAATATATAATGGCCAATATTATATAATATTCCAACATTATATTATATGACAATCACATTAACAAATTATTGGTGCACCTACAATTTTTTTGTTTCGGACTGGAAACGAGCCCGCGTCCTCCGATGTCGCGCCGGATGCCTTTTCCATTCGGTACCGGAACCTTTCTCTTTCGAGGCGAAAATTTGTACTCCAATTGTTTTTCTCAAACCGCCATAGGTCGCCGGTCATCAACCAGACTACTAGACTTCGTCTGACCGAAAGAAGTGTTTTTCAAACATTTTACTCGCGCAATGATGTCGCTACCCATTTACATATCTAAATATGATTACAAGCACTATGTAATTTACATTTACATATTATCCGGCACGAAATCTGAGGAGGCCGGGTCGTTTCACATCCGGATCAAAAAAATTGTGTACACCAATAATTTGTAAATGTGTGATTGTCTTAATATAATATTTGCCAATATTATAACCGAACTCCAATTCCAAAGTATAGTAAACTAGCTATAGCGCAAATGAGAAGACGAAATCATTTGAAAGAGAGAGGACGTGGGATTTATGAATAAAATTTTGTATAGTATAGCAAATTGCCATTAGCATTATCCTGTGTATATAATTATGTAAAATATTACAGTCTCAAAGTCAAATCCCAAGTCCTCTGAACAGATTCAACAACACGCATTACATCATCTGCCATGTTGGACAATTTTATTTGGTTCATTGAATTTTTTGATAAATAATAAGTGTCTAATATGACACATCGCATAGGAACATGAAAGGGACTTTGGGAGACACCCCATTATCTAAACATTGTAGGTATTGCGCCTTTTTTTCAGCTGGTATATTTTTTCTGAAACTTGTCTACATCCCACAGAAATGGCTTGAAATAGGATGGAAAATAGTTCGTTGACACTGGTTACATTCATTCGTTGTAGGTAATTGTTTTTACTTACGGCATCATTAATAAAGTATCTTACCCTCCGATTTCTATAAAATCTTTGCTTCAAATAAAACTGCGACATGCGTGAATAAAAATATTCAAAACTACTTAAATGGGGAAATTTTAGCGCACTCGTGTGATATGGTGCCGCCGTGGCAAACTATGCAGGCCTGCTCCCCCTAGCCTTGGGAGCCCAGCAAAGTTGTTTCTTCTGCAATAGCATTAGTTGCATTCGCAGCCAAACCGTCACCCCCCTTTTCTTCTTCTTCGTCGTATTCTTCATGTCCACTGAACAGGAGATAACCAGAGTATGACAAACGCACAGCGCGCCTGCCGTCGTGTTAGTGAATCAAGCATTTTGCCATACAAATTTTCGTTAACGCGTTCGCGGCGTTTCGTGAGAAAAACAAACATTAGGCACACAGTTTGCCACGTCACGTTCCGAAGCATGGCCCCAAATTTCTCCAGCTGATATTTAACATTTAACCCATTTGCTCGCGCACCACTCGCGCTGACAAATATTTGGCGTCGAGCTTCATCGACACGTGACAAATCGCAACGAGGATCATCCACTTTATTTGTGAATGTCTACGTAAACAGGTTCACTAGCTATCAAGAATTGGGATCCCAATTATATGTTACTCTTCATAATATAATTTCGAAATTGTCGATATCCAGAAAGTTATGCTTCACTTTTCAGAGGCATAAGGGGCGGAGAGAGGGTATGTTTATGGTCACTGATCATTTCCCAGGTAGCGATGAAACGTCTATAGGACGTCTGTTGTCAGTAGGTACCTATAAGTTTAAATTTGATATGTATAATGTAGTCATAATAATTTCATATGTTCATTTTTAATGTTTTTATGTCTTGCATGCAATGACAGCAGAGATAGCGGACAAATCTATTTTTGGGACCATTACTTACTACGCAAATACTATGAAAGTAAAAATGAAAAAAAATTAATAATACGTAGATACGACGTCCGATATTGATACATACTTTAAACGTTTTAATGACGTCGCTGCGACGTAATTTATAGATTCGTCTATAAAAGATAGACGTCCATGATTGGTACTTTTTGTCTTATAATGACGTCGTTACCACAACTTATTTTGTTTGGTACTACCTACTTAGGTAAATTCACCCATTAGTGATGTCGTTGCCACGTCTGCTATTGGGTAGGTATTTGGTCATGTATATTATTTTTCGGCCATTGACGTCTTCTAGTTCTATAAGAAGTTAATCCATTAATGGTAGTACCTAAGTGTCATATCAATCTCTCTTTTCCTCGCAGTTGGCAAAATTATTTGTGGCTCTGGATCTATGTTTTTATTGCATGATAGGTTAAACTTTGATCACTATCTCAACTGAGAGTACCTAAATGATAGGTAATGAGGTCTAAGATTTTAAAAGACGGTAGGTGCTTAGCTACAGATTTACTTGAGGGTGGTAGCTAGCCAGAAGGGTATTCAGAAAATGAACTTCCCCTAGCGGTGTAGCTCGGGGCGGGATTCGAACCACGAATGTGCTGCGCGGCATTCCAAGGCAACGACATTTGGGCATTATTGCTTCGATGTCTGACTTCCACACTGAGGCCCAAAGCTCGTGTCCCAATAGCCGCAAAACATTTCTGACTAGTTTCGTAAATAATAATAACAATACAAAAACTGAACTTTAAATTTTAAATAGATTTCAAGATGGTTTCTTGGCGTGGGTTGTAAATGTAACAAATTTAGTTCTTTACACGACTTAAACAAATGTTAAGACATCTTGTCGACGTTTAAAAAAGACGTCTTATTGTGACGTCTTTTAGAGGTGCGATAATATAGTGTAATAGCTTGCCAGGATTTATGCGGTGGGCTCACATACCACTCTCGTACAGCAGCAACCTGGGTGTTTACGGAGCGAGACAGCGGTGAGTGCGCTGGCCGACCGCTCTGGAGCTTCACCTGCCAACATGACGCGCGTCCCTCCGCAAACATTGCGCTCGCGCTGCCTTGGCAGGGTAACCAGAACATAACACGCCACTCGCCATTGCATTGCACCCTCATCTTCTTCATGGCCGCTTTCCAGTCCCACAGTGTATACGGTGTGGTGCAGTAACTGATATTGTGGCAGTATACCTACCGTCTGCCCAGCATGCGTAGGCATATAGGAAAAATTATAAACCCAAACTGAGAGCGAGCAATGGGATTGATTGGAAAGAAATATTTCCTGATACCTACACCATACCATACCGTGATAATAATATTATCACATTTGTATTAATCAATACCAATATAACTTTAACCTAATTATATTGATACTATTAGCCAATGATATACGCAGCGTTCCGCAAAGTCAAGCATGGAAGGCAGCTTTGGATGGATGGTCCAAAATTAATAAGGTAATTAGTTTGCGTATACTGTGCAGGTACCTAGATAATTAAATTAGTCTGTGCTTAGGCTTAGTCGGCAAGATGAATAGGTAGGAATAGGTAGGAATGGCCTTGAAGACACTTGATATATTATTGTGTAGAATACACGTCAAAAGTTTAGCATTCTCTCACTCAGCGATTAAAGTCTTGAAGCTAAAAAGTTTTACATATAGGCACCTAGACCTATACACGATCAGTTCAGATTTTGCATCTATCATAGCCAAACCGTAATAGCTATGGATTGCCGCTGGTCCATGGTTCGAGCCAACACCGGCTTGAGCTTCATCATAGAGGAAGGGCTTTTTGCGATTGCTCGCTAAGCTAGCTGCCATCAAGTAGAAAATCTATCGCCAAGCACCTAACAGTGTGTTCCGGCAGCAGTCCTTGAGCCAGTAAAAATCCAGGTACAAGAGACTTAACAACTGTATTTCTCAAGGTGGCGGGCGCAGTGCAGTACTTGTGACGAAATGCATCTGTTATAGGCAGAGGTTACCGCTTAATATAAGATGGGTTAGATGGGCCTTGTGCTTGTTCCGCCACAATGCCATAAAAATACGTTTCGACCTGCTTAAACGATCGTATAATCTGCTCGGCTTGATCACCCATCAGTCACTATCAATATTATAGTCGAGGTGATTCGTCAGGTAAAACTGAATCTTGTGATACCTATTAGTGTTTTTTCAAGAATTTGAGTTACATATTTACTTTAACTTTTATTTAGTTACATATAGGTAGACAAACCATTCCCATCATTTGAGTATCAAGTAAGATACTCAAATGATCTTTATCTTACTTCTTGATATACAATACAACTATATAGACACTTAACTTTGTCTGCGATCCCTGATTTACGTGTGATGTGTGGCTCTGCGTCTCAATACTTTCACTTGGAGACTGGAGACTGTCCACTGGAGAGTGGCGTTATTTCGCGAGGTTTGACTGCTGACTTTGATCAGATTTTCTGAAGCAGTGATGACTCAGTGGCATTGGCTATGGACTGCCGCGCAGCAGGTCCATGGTTCGAATCCCGCCGCGGGCTTGAGCTTCACCGCATGGTGGAAAGGCAGACTACTACTAGTTAAGTAGGTATATATGATAATGTTCCAACTTCGAATTGCTGAAGCGATATCAATGCAGTTACATAACTTACTAAATTCGACTCTGTGTTGCACTTTTGTACTTCAGTTATTAGTGGATTAGGTTAGGTTCACAGATCCGACAAAGAACACACCAATTCCACCTGGTCTTATGGTCCCTTTCCCTACGGTGTATAAAAAATCGGATCCTGATGAGATTTCTGGCGATAACCTACTAAACCTAATAACCCGTCCTACTTTATTATTTGACTCTTATAGAGTCAAATAATAAAGAAGGACTGGTTATTCAACGGGGCATGCAGCGTCAAACTATACGTGGCTATGCGATAGAAAGAGACACCTTCGGAATGATCCTTCTGGTCCGTTTATTCTTTGTAAAAACTAACGAAAATACAATTAATTTTAGTAATGCCATGTAGTCTAGCATACTCCGGCTATAGGGCTGAATGGCGTGGGTTCGAAACTCGCACAATTTTGTAATTTTGTAACGGCACTAATTCCAAAAGTTTCCGGATTAGTGAACAAATTAAAACTTAATTGATGTAAGTATTACTTCATTGAAAGGTGAACTGGCTGCCACAGATGTAAATATTTTGAAGCAATGATGGAAATAGCCATGGACTGCCGAGCCGCAGGTCCCTGGTTCGATCCCCACCGCCCGCTTGAGCTTCACAGCATGGTGGTAGGGCATTCTGCGAATGCCCGCCTGGCTAGCTACCACACTCAATTGGAAAATCTGTTGAAGCACCTAAACCCTGCTGTATTCCGGCAGCAGTCCGTGAGAGTCAGTGTGACGGGCGCAGTGCAGTTTGTTGCTTGTGACGAATTGCATTTGTTATAGGCAGAGTTTACCGCTTAATATCAGGTGGGCCTCATGCTTCTTCCGTCACAGTCACACAAAAAAAATATTTATTTACTAAATGCAATCCCTCTGAACTATGAACGCAACATTCCCCCGACTTATCCTTTAATTTCCTAGATACCTATCTAATATGTTTTCGAAACCATTATATATGTATGCATATACTTAGTTTCTTCTTAATAATTATCTAATATAGGCTTAGGTAATGTTATAGATAACATTACCGTGGCTCGGAGTAGGAATTGGCTTTTTAATACGAGACAGAACTTCAAGTGTCAGACAGTAGGTACTTTTATGAAATATGTTTTAGGTTTTGACTAAAGTCGTCGAACTAATGTTGTGTGTCTTGTTAAACGGAGGTAGTCCACAAGAGGTTGTTAGCATTTTTCCAATTAAGTACCCTGTATTAGTGCGGTCGAAGATGTTGAACAGGCTAGCCTAGAAATATTGGCTGCTTACAAAAATAGCTACCGGAACGTACTTAGCGATAGTTTTTCTGTTTTAGGGTGGTAGTTACCACCCTAAAACACGTGAGTAGCTAAGTAAGCTTTGCAAAATTCCCTACCACAACTGCCATCCTAATTCCTAAGCTAACATCAGCTCTGAAGCCCGCAAGCGCTCAGTATACTAAATAGTAAATTCCACTAGCGGTCACCCATCCAAGTATAATGGCCGCAGTGGACTTTGCTCTACCTATTTAATCGGTTAAGAACTACTACGGCATGGAAGATTCAGTACGAACTCTTCAAAAACCGCTCGGAGCATAAGACGTGTCTTAGGTAAGTTGTGAATCGGTTGAATAAAACAAGAATATGCTCTATTTTCATATATTCATTCGACAACGGTACACGGTGACATTTATATAACAAACTTAAATATTAATAAATGTAATTCAGACACAGATTCTACAATATCATTAAGAAGATTTCAAACTGTTTATAATATAACGGATATTGCTAATACATGTAGGTAAACGACACAGTACATTCATGATTACATCGATTTCACAATATTGTACTTAATCACAAATAGATTTTAGGTATCATTTTGAGTTACTGTTTAAAAGAACTCTGACGTCGTTTCTCTTCTGTGCCTACGTTTTGACAATATTTGGATTGTATTCTTCTTCGTTTGCAACATTATGTGTCGTAGATGTCAATGATTAATTTATTACACGAATAATGTTCATTAGAAACAGTAACGCATAAATAAGACATTTACAGTTTTAATTTAAATAATTTTAGAAATAAATAGGTACTGGAAATTAAATGTCTTAAGAGGAACTCAATCGGAAATAGAAAATAACGAGTCTATCAATGGTTTTCTATGTTCCTATCTAGAGCGAAGCGCAGATCTTAAGAAGCAATCTTTTTCGCTCGGATATCGAGCAGAGCCTCGATTTATATGTATTTAACTCAATCTGGAACTGTGAAAGGTCTTCACTGCACCCCAAACTAAGATACTAGTCTTGAATGTTACTCTGTCTCCCTCTCATTTAAGGTTATTGTGCAAACATGGGTAGTATCATGTAGAAATATTTAATTTCATATTTCAAATGATTTCATCCCAAGATCAGTCTGTTTAAGAACATAGAAATCCGATCACTAATCACAAATCATAACACGTAAACTATGAACATAAATTAAACGTATCTAACCGTAATAAATAAGACATCAATTATGTTTTTGTGACCCCTATAACATCAAGTACACCTACGAATATTTTGATTAACATTTATTGTATCGAAATAATCACAATATGATTATTGATTACAGACATACAGGTATAACATTGATTCACGTAAACATATTTATTTTTATTACACTTTAACTAATTGTTGCACACGATTGAAATATACTGATTGCACTCTTGCACGAATGTAGGTACGAATGACCTTGCGGAATAATTCATGGCAATCATAACATGATTTTGATATAGACGATATCATTGACTGAAGGTGCTAATTAGATACGTTTTCTGTAATAATGCTTTCAAGAAATCATCGCCTACTTGCTCACAAATTGTATTTTATGTTGTAGATTTGTACTACATTCGTGCGATATCATTCATTCACTTACAATAAGACAATGAAACTGTGACTGCTAAGACAAAACTTATTTCTCAAAACATACATCGTAAACATATTAAAATTACTGTCATTTTACATTATTGAAGTTTTTAAACGGATCACCTAATCCATCAGCACTAACCGTCCTAAACTTCAAAGTTTAGTGATTGACCAATTTGCTCGTATACATCATTATTTCGTATAATCTCCTTACGCACACATATTAAGTAATTAATAATTATGTATTTGAATAACATAACGTCTATAAGCTGACATCGAATAGCGTTTACAAATTAATCCGCAAAAACGGAGGACCTTTTATGCTCGACAACAAACTCCTTGATGGTCATAGAGCAGATCTCCATGGTAACGCCCCTATTAATTTGAATGTTGGCTGAAATGCCTACGAAAATCATTAATAATTCATAGTGAAATGCCAATACCTATTGATTAAAGCTAGGAGATTAGTATGATAATTATATTAGTGATAGTTTTAAACAAAAATGTCAAAGGGGTGACAGAAACAGGTGTTGATTCGAGAATAATATTGCACACACATATTGCGAGTCAAGTTAGTATCATTAAATTATATAATATTTATTATTGACCTCTAATCTTATCAGCTTCGAACACAAAATCGTGTAACTCTGTGTATACCCACCCAGTATTAAATAATTTCAACATAGCAAATATTTAACTTGCTGTATTCCGAAATATGAAACCAAATAACAAGTTGCTTAGCAATTTCTATTATTACGGATAGCAAATGCCTACTAAAACGTGTACCCCCATCAAGTAGAAAATCAGTCGCCGAGCACCTATTGAACCCCCCGTCTATTGACCCTGATCATCTTGGCGCATCACTTACCTTCGAGTGAAATGATCGTCAAAGATTCGTCGGCTCTTAATAAAATTGCTCTGAGCAGGCTTTCATTGGTATAGACAGATGCTTAACAACAGTTCCTGAAGAGGTTATTGGTATCTTTTGATTGAGGTTTTTTGATAACTTGCTCGCTTTCTTGTTCGTATATATATCCAATAATGCTTTTGGAATAACTGAAATGCGAAATCGAGCGTCACAGGATTTCAAGAAAATATATTTCTTTTTAAATTATACTGATGAACACTTTTCTTAACTATGCATGTAAGTAGGTACCTCTTAAATTAGTCATTAAAATACTATGTTATTTGTTTCTGCACTGACTTCATTCATAGAGCGTTGAGTTTTTGGGGAATAGAAGGCTCATTCTAATACTCACGGTTAGAAATTTAGCTGGAGTAAAATTGTCCTTTTTACATTGGAAGTGTTCTCCCAAGACTCGCAATATCTGTGACGACTAGAAAAATTTATAGAGAGTGAAAACTGCGCTGTTTAATACGCATCACAAGATACCCGTCAAAGAGTTATAACCAATTAATTGGACAATAGCTGGATAGGTTTACAATGCTACAAATATGAACAGGATTACAGAGTGGCAGGACTAACAAATTAAGAAATTAAGGGCCCGTTTGAAAATGTCCTAATAAAGTTTCGGGTTGCTATAATGCAACACATAAAATAACTGAATGATAAAAATAACGGTTAACATACAGCGCGTTTCAAGCTTTAACTGATGGATAGGCTCAATCGATGACTGTGAAACGCAAAGATAGTGTTTTATTTATTAAATATGTTCTGGGTAGTAAAACCGGAACTTACTCGAACATTCTGAAACAGGCCCTAAATGTACTAGTATAGTCAGAAATGAACTATTTATATTTTTATTTGATATAAAAATCTTATCACATATAATCGGAAAATAATCCAAAAGATGTGAATTGGTCTGAAACGCCAGTAATGATATATAATTTTCGAATCATAAATTAACACCTAAAATATAAATTACAAACCAAAACCGCCTCTGCAAGTGATTATAATAATTCTACCACAAGTATTTTTACTTAACTATCACGAAAATAACATATAGGTACTTATTTATGTAAGTCGAAATGTAAAATTTTCCAGTACAATAAATTAATTGTTTAATATAATTATAACTACAAATCCACATTGTGTTACAAAAAAATGAACCGTAAAATAATCAGTTCGAACAAAATGGCACTTTGCAATAATGCATTGTAATATTCAATGGATCTCAATTATTTAAGTGTAAAATTAAATAATAATTAATTTTGATTTCGAATAGTTCGCACACGCTTGCCTGTCAGGGTATCACCACATCGGCCAAATATATAATTTTATGTATATTTTTTTATAATAATAGTCATATGTATTTAATTTTTTATACAATAATTTTGAATTTTCATTATTCTAACGTTTTTTTATAGTTAAGCACGTTTCAGTGAGGCCGGAGACACGAGACGTCCGTGGTCTTTGGCCAGGGCCGCCCGCCCAGGAATGCGCGCCTGGTGCCCCCGACTTCATACCGTCTATCATCGCCGCACCCATCCCAACACTTACTGTGGTCAAAAATTTGGAAGGCACTTTCTACTTTTCAAAAATTTTAAATTTTAATTACATTTTGAACACATTAGCCTAGACTTACACAATAGAAAATATGCGTATTAACATTTACCAAAATTACGCAATTCATCCGAAACGTATAGGCCTTTATATATTTTTTTTTCTCCTAGATTAAAACTTTCTTTCCAAAAGGACAGCCAAATAGTTTCAACACTAGATCAGGAATCGCAGTTAAATTTTTCATTAATAATTTGGTCTTTTTATACATACTAATTTCATTCCAAACTTGAACCGAATTTGATAAATCCAAACAATAGTCGAAGTATCAAGGCCACTTTGAGACTTATCATAAAACATGCGGTAACATATAGCTTTGCGACGAGACTGCCCAGGCGTCGGGCGCGGCAGCGCACGCTAAGATACGCACGCGCCGTGCCCGCGCCCTCCTACTCATTTTAATTTAATAGGACGCCAACGGTTATCGCCAACAATATCTTAATCATGGTATACCCTTGCGGCAAGAAGATAACTACAATTTCTCACCGAAACTATTAAAAAAATTAATGTAACTATGGTTCCGAGTAAGCTGACGAAACAAATTTGTACATGCACTCATTACAATCGCGTCACGACGACTCGCGATTATCGCAGACCCGGGCATGAACGCTACAATTACTCATAATATAGACAATACACGTTAATTGAAATGTTATACTAACTATGCATAGATAGATATATAGCAGACGCTTGAATGGTGAACATCCATTGGCGATTTTAGTGCTCCTATACCTAATGAGGCGACGAGACCAAACTCTCAAAGCATTCGGCGAAACTTGCATCGTGGAATGAGATCCGAATTGTCTTAAGAGAGAATCTGGAAGATCTGTTACATTTTCATGATGCAGATGATGAAATAGAGTTAGTAAGGAATAGTTCGAGTGTAGATCACAAAATGCGTGAGAGGATGGTCGCGCCGCGGACTACTTATTTAACCTAACATTTGGAACAATCACTACTGGCTAATGATACATCTATACATTTGGCGACCACTAAGTCTACTCGTACGTGAATCGCAAGTGAGACACCAGTTGCGCGCGGGAAGCACTACGCACGCCCAAAGATATAGATACGAACAGAAGGGAAGTAGAGCCTACATACTTCACGGTTACGTCTAAAGCTAATTTCATTTTTCTTAAAAACTTCTATGTTTGCTGGTTAAAGATGAATATGGTATACCGAACAGTCTTTTGATACGGGCCAAATATTTTTTAAATTTTGATATCCCTACAGTCACAGATGGATCTAAATTGTAATTAGCTTACACATTAACACGTAGACATTCTACTTATGAGTAGATAAATAAATGATATAGTGAGGAAACCGCGCCGGGCGGAGATGCCATCGAGGAAGCCCGGGACTCAACGCGGTTTTTTTTTAAATACGTCACATATTAAAACATAATCCACAAAAAAATCACTGGAACACATGCATTCAAAGTATACAAAATTAACATAATAACTACAAAAGTAGTAACTAAAATAACAAGCATCATGTATTGCACAGCAAGTTCACAATAATTTCTTTAATATGAAAATAATGCCGATTGTTGTAACTGATCAACCCTTTAGCCGGTCTTGGTTACAATAATAAAACAATAATAATAAAATATAGTTAATAATAATAATTCATACACTACTACATTAATATTAGTTGCAAGATTGGGAGCCTCGTTTCGTCCCTACGTCCCGAATCGCAACTACTCTTCCATCTATCTGATCGGAATGTGCCGAACTGCACAAAACAAACTTCACCAAAATTACTCACACATTGCCTTATTTACTCGCGTGTTATTCCATGGCTACGGTACTTATTCATCACAAGATGCTATCTATGAATTGGGGAATACAACAAGCTAATCAAAAGTTACGAGAAATTCGTATCAAGCAAATAGAACACGTCTGTGGTCAATGATCATATATGAACAAGTAAAGACCACAAATAGAGGCGACCCCCGATGTCGAGGAATAACCGAGTAGGACGTCCCGTCGTCGCGTTGTGCGTTCCCAACTGGGCACAAATTGTGCACGGCCTCAGTGAATACGGGACGCCGTAGGTAATTATCTCCAGCACGGACGAGTGCGCTGTCGTCTTTATGTTGAATGTATTATTTCTTTAATACCGTAGCCATCTAGTCATGCACCGCGTGGTTCAAAAAGACTCCTTGCATTAATGTAAAATTCTTTCCGTGTAAAGGGGAAAGATTATATTTCATTCAAGCAATTTAACATCCTCTCGGGCGACTGCGCTGGGCATGTCCAGGAATCTATGTCAATGGTTTTGTGCACTCAGAAGAGGTACCAGGATATGTCGGATGTTCATTTGTTCAAATTATAAAGGATGTGTTTGTAAGTTTAGTGTTAACATTTCATACACCACTATTTGTACAATAATGCACACTTTATTGTAAATATCTACTTGAAAAAATAACTTTCTAAGCAAAACAATAAATTAGTAAAGCATCAAATAACCAGACGTCATTTTGCAGTAACGAATAACATCAGGGACGATGCCCGTAAAATGTCAAAAACTTGGCAAAGACATTGCGCATTTACGAACTATGAATATTAAAATGCCGCCGCGTGTTCTTTTGAGAATGTGATTGAAACACGGCTAGAGGGGGACGTGTCGCCGTCCTCCCCTGATGTTACTCGTCACTGATAGTGGTGTACGGAATAGATTTAATAATACCCGGCCGAGCCATTGCGGTTCGGGAGGAAGTAGTAAGCAGCGGGCAGCGGCGGCTGTGCTCCGGCCGGCGGGTGCGTTTGCGCCGCGCCCGCCGCTGAGCTTCATATGTCAAGTCTACCAGCATCCGTCACCGACGGGTCAGCTTCGATGGGCGAGGCACCTTGTCCGTTGCGCGATACTGGAGTCTTCGGGGGGCCCATTTCGATGGAGTCGCGGTCGCTGTAGCGGCTATCGGGTCGCGGGGAGGCGAAGGGGCGGAATGGTTCCGCAGGACGGGTGGGCTCAAGTGCGTGCCCCGGGGGTGGCGGTGAGCACAGCGGCGATTCGAGCCCTGCGGTCATCGGGGATGGCATCCGCGGTGAATGAAGCGGCAGCGGCGGAAGGCCCACATGCCCAGAGTGATCTTGGGGGCGCTGTGCCGCCACCACCATGTTGCACATCTGACGGCGTAGGCCGTGCGCCACAGCAGCGACGGCGGCGGCGGCGGCCGCGTTCGGTGACACGTGCCCTTCGCGCCCATTGCCGCACCCGTTGCCTCCGATCACTGTGGGTGGGGTCTGGTTCACACCATCCTGGAACACGTGGACCGCCTCGTACAATATCTGCCTAACTCGACTTGCGCGTTGGCTTAAAAAAGAAACCTGATAGGCTGCAAACTAAGTTTCTTTTTATGAATCTAATCAAGTACATTTTCGCGAGCTGAACTGTGAAAAGATAATCGCAAATGCTTTTTCGCATAGGTACGCAAGCAATTGATAAAAAATTGCGTTGAAATAGATGACTTTACATATAAATATACAAATTTTAAACGCCTAAAGCTGCAAGAGGGTACATATCAACTGGATATGCCAATAATGTGGAAAATGTAACAAAATTGACTATGAGCTTACTTTGATTTCTCAGGTCATGTTTGTGATACAATTCCGTCGTGGTTGAGTATGGCAAGTACGTAAAGTCCTCCTGCAGCTGGTAGGCTGTGATCGCGTGGGCAATACTGACCGTAATGGCAGGGTACGTTAGCGGCATCTCCACCTCTCTCAGGTGATGTGTGGTGAGGGGCGTGTGATTTTCGCGGAACACGACTGCTCGAATCACTCCTCGAATGTGGTCGTCCGGCCAAACACCCAGCAGGATGCGCTGCGGCCTTCCGCGTCCCTTTGGTCTTAAATCTGGAACGTCGCATAATAGTAAAACGTGAACACGTAAGGCCTTTGCTCGTATACTTGCACCGATAATCCTGGCTCCGTGATTAATCTTATCAGTACACCTTTGAAGGACCTCCCATATATTTCGTGCCCTATATTATTACGAGACAAAGTCCGAACAAAAAAGAAGGCTTGTGCTTTGACAGCGCGACAGTATCTTGATAGCAGTGTACTTTTAGAGTTCTCATTTTCTATGATTATATTATGTTTATGTACTTATTCATATAATAAACATTGACAGGTTTTGATATAGACATTTCACAGAACCAGACATCGATTCATCAATACATGAAACTACAGTTAAAGCTACATATATCATCAAATCATACTTATATAACAAAAATAATGATAATAATAATTATAAACATATATATACATATATAAGCATAGGTATCGCGCATTAACTTAGAAAATAAAATAATTACACGAGAATATCGACACTGCATTCGGGACCGACAGATATACAGAAGGCATATTACATGCAAGTAATATTTATTATTGCTTACATCTAGCTGTAGGGTCCAATAACATGAGCACGAAAAAAGAGAAAATTGATCATAATAACATTAAAGTCTCAAACTGACACATATCCAAAGACATTTATATTTTTATTCATAAATCTCTGCGGCCAGTTAACTGGTTTCACTGGATAATGCGTCAGTAAACGTCTTCAGGAGAGTAAACAGTAAACTGATAATTGCCGCCGTTCAGTGTTCCCAATACCTTTAAAATTTTCAGAGTTCATTACAGAACACAGCTACGGCTACTAGATATCAGACACATCTATACTCGATTGATAGGTACACATGTAGTCGTGTCGACGCTAATATGCAAGTGTAATGAAAACAGAACTAGGTATGTGTATATTATTGATAAGGCTACTTTACAGAGGTCCGTTTAATATCCGGACAGCTTTATTCTTTCTAGCTTTAACGATGACTAAAGTCTCATAATTTGACGTGTGCTTCTTTATTTTTAGTGCAAAATTGCGTTTTGCTTTTATTTATCAGTTATTTACCCTCCATAACTAGTTTGAAGTTAGAAGACAATAAAGTGACTGTTTCGTGTACAGTTTTTCAAATGAAAATATGACATGAATATGCGTTTTTTGATATCGATCCAATGTTTAGGTGAACGTTTTTCAAAAAGAAATGCAGAGGGGGTTGAAAGGTGAGAACTAATTTTTTTTTAAAGTACACTGAAGAAAATGAAAGCTATGAGAATTAGACTATCAAATGAGACTCCCTCACCTACCAATTGTTTTATTATTATATATTAATTACCAAAAGAGCGAACCAATTTTTACAATGAGGACGTATGACTTAAAAGCTTAGCAAATAGGATCTGTGAGCTAAACACATCACGACTGCCACACGACTGTTTTGCAGTTTCAGCCTCCATATCAGGGCCGTTACGAAAAATTTACAAAAACTCCAAATTATTATCGATCCTACTCAAAAAAATCACGAGAATCGGTTGAGGAACGCAACGTGTGGAGGAGAAGAGCTGGGCGTCCCCGTACAGACATACGCAAGCACATGCCAAAGTGTAACTCAGACGCTTCGCTCACTCTCGGTCAACTAAACCTAGTTTCGTTTATTACAGTAACATTACCAGTTTAAACATCGAAAAGCTACATTTATTTGTGGAGTATGGTATTATTTATAGTTATCGCAGTGCTTTCATTTCGCTGTGCTGTAGTCAATTCGCATTGTCGTGGTAAAAATAACTATATTAAAACGATACTAAATGTCGAATCACAGGTCTGATATAATTACGATTTACATGTATATTGGGTATCTTACGAAATTATTAGCATCTTGAGACAAAAATCCTAGTAGATGTAATTATTTCATTACCTAGATATCTAGCTTACACGTCATCAAATTCGTCTTGAGCGACAACATCAATGATCATAATGACATATATAGTTGCCATGGTTGCGTTATATGGTTGTCTATAATTAATTTTACTATCGCTTTCTTTTGATGTACGATATTTTGAGTCTTTAACTCTTTATACAGGGTTATTGGTAAAATGCTAACAACCTCTTAGGGTTGACTTCTGCTAGTCCTAACAAACATTTTCAGTTGATTTATATTTGTTTAGATTTTTATTTTTTTATGTGTTTTTTTACGGAATTAGTACGAAAACCACCTAATGTTAGAAGTCTCTTGTGCCTGTTATGTATTATTTCATATTGTTTATTACTTTGCTCGACGTTAATATACAAAACTCTATTCAAAAGGAGCATGGCGCGGTCCAGTGCCGCCACGGCGGGCGCTCTTGGCTCGGAGTGGGCATTAAAAAAACAAAAAAAAATTTTTTTTTTTCGAAACAAAATAAAATACTCAAAATGTTTGTTAGGACCAGCAGAAGTCAACTCTACGAGGTTGTTAACATTTTACCAATAACTCTGTATATTATGTTAATTATAATGTAATATTAGCCTCATATGACACGGGTATAAATAACATAACCTACGATAAATAATCAGACGTTGAAAATAAGAAATATGATTCTTTATTACAATAGAC
Organism: Plagodis dolabraria; assembly: GCA_963854805.1. Taxonomy (NCBI): domain Eukaryota; kingdom Metazoa; phylum Arthropoda; class Insecta; order Lepidoptera; family Geometridae; genus Plagodis; species Plagodis dolabraria. The sequence continues at coordinate 7,149,571 of OY978440.1, forward strand.
TTCAATTTATTTGATGAACTCATTTATTTTTTCCTCACGAGAAAATTATATATAACCATTTATTATTATTTTTTTCATTGGCTACACCTTTCAAGGAAATAATTCATCTCAATTTTACTTCCTGAATTAGTAACTTTATTAATTTGGATACCACAACATACACAAAAGCGCGAAAATAATCAACCTGTGTTACAACAAATGACATACGATTATTGTCGCCCCATACCTGCTCCTCCATCGGCGCTGGGGCCCAGCATGTTGTGGACACGGTTGGCATAGAGCACGAACGTCGGATAGGGGATGTCGTACTTCCGTGCAGCTTGTGACAGAGATAGGCCTTCTTTCAGCACGGAGAATATAGCCTCAGCCATGGTCTCTGGTCGCCAGGATTTCAGCGGTCCGCGCTCTCGTAGACGCAGATTGTGCACCATATTTTGGTTGGTGCTCCAGCATTGCTGCCACAGTGACTGCATCCGATACTGGTACGTCTCTGCTGGAAGGAGACGAAAGCGCGTTATTGTTTGTTGTGGTTAGGGCGGGATTGTTATAGAATTGATGGAAAGTATGGGAAATTATTATTGAGCCCGTGCGGTGCCCGGAATAGAGAATAATATAGAATGCCACGTTTGATTTTTGCTCGAAATGTTTTACAAAACAAAAAATATTTAAATGCTGGATTCACTTTAACCAGTCATGAGACTATTCAGTCGAAATACTGAAAATTGGAGACAAAATTATTCACTAATCTGAAATGGATATTTCCTTATTACATAACATTTAATTCAAGATCTCTACAAAACAACCAGCTGAATAAATATTGTGAGGTGGATTTTAGCATTTATTTTCACTAACAAGCTATTATTTACCAAATAACTTATACTGTGGACTTCGGTGCATAGAGTTCATTAACTATTTTCATATTTGAAGGAGACTTGTAATTAAATATGGAATATGTACTAAAAAGGGACCTTTTTTTTATATACAGCTACGAGTATAAAGGCATCACTCAATGCCATTCAATTGTCCGTGACTTTACACCTGTCATAGTGAGCAACTTGGACTGACACATAACCTTTTTACACATATATCTTTTAATAAGTTAATTTCAATTTTAAAGAAACAAAGAGGTTTTACTGGCGTAAAGTTGCCTAATTAAGCCTTTAATGTCCACACAGTAGGAAACCTTAAACCTTTATATAAACCTGAAATTTTAATGGTTTCAACTATCCCAATAAAAGTGTTCGATACCAAATATGGCCCTAAGTACAGTAATTATTGTGCCACATTAAGGTCATTATATCTGTGCGTATCGCAAGAGGCGACTTAAGATAAAAAACCGGATATTGGGCAGCAGCGCCCTCTGAGGAACTTGATATCTTAAACTGCGAGATGCTAGCCAAAAGCTTGGGGATTATTGCAAGCCCCCCCCCCCCCCCCCCAACCCCTTATCGGGGGACGCTGTGTTCAGCAGTGGACAATCTGGCTGATGCAGTACCTAGGGTCATAAGTACACAATAAGGTTGTAGACTGAGGCTTACTAACTTACTTGTAGTTAAAATCGTCATCAAGAACGACTATCTGGTTTATTCCTTATATACTAAGTTTCAACAATAGCACTACGCATAGCATTACTAAATAAAGTCGTACAAGAGGCTTACTCTCAGACATCTTGTTAGAAACTAGATGTTAGAACCCTCATCAACGACTACACTGATCGTAATGATTTATAAGTATGTCAAAATAGTGATCCTTACATTCTAAGTTTCAATATTAGTAGGTACTCGGATAGAAGCTGACGTATAATGGCACATTGATAAGGTTTCTAACTCGACGTCCTATTATAACGTGAGGGACTTTTTAAAACGGAAACCTTTAACCACAAATAGTGCTTAAATAATTACAAAATTAAATAATATACCAAATAAAGTTATATTCATCGAAATATCTGAATAAAACATATAGATACCTAATTAAAATTCTTCTCTATAGTTTTTCTTTTCTATCCTATATATATTTAAAATAATCCATTACAATGATTTGTGAGTATTAAGCATTTTAAATAGCGTAAAATGGGTAAAACGTTACTCACAATATCTTATCATCCCAACTGTATATCCCTGAAGTGGTAGGCAAAGGTACCTAAACGCCCAAATTTCGCCAGATATATGTAGTTAGCTCCCGTACAAAAGTGAACAATTTAGCATTTACAAGGTACAAAAGAACATAAAATTACACAATGTTATCGTGTTTGAAAAAACAAAGTTTATAATTCTGTAGTCAAATGGACCAAAACCGTGCAGGCAGCTTACAATTTACTGCTTCTACAATTCCTGTATACAATCAAGAATAAATCTCATTTAATTTGGTTAATTATTTTTCAAGATGTCGATAATTATTCGACACGCTGCAACTAAAGTAGGAGTCGAGTAGGAAGCGTCGACAATGTGCCCTAACCACAGAAATCTAAATAAATGTGCAATTTATTTATATTTCTGTAGCCCTAACAACTTCAATTAACGAAACTTTGAATGTCAGAAAGCACTATTATGGCGCCGTTTCATGACGCAAAATCCATACTACATTTATATTATTACAACAACATAAAAAATAAATTTATTAATTTATTACCATGCATGTAATATATATGATGTTAAGTGAAATGAAAACTATATACAAAACAGAAAGAGACATACTTACATCAAAAATCCTGTAAGAAAACAAATATTAGCTGGATAGTTTAAGTAAAAACGATCTTTTGAATATTATTTAATAAAACAAAAACATATATGAAAATATATCACCTAGAACTGTCTGTTTGTTTAAGTATGCCTTCATAACCAAAGCCCTATAAATATATATTTATATATTTCTAGTACTACAAAACTTATCTACGAGACCAACCTTAATAAGTCCCTTAAGGCTAGTGTCTTCAAAGCGATTTATCTACAAACGTTTCGCCATATTTTAAATATCAAGTATTAGGTAAAAATGCAAAACGATTAGGTTTTATACAAATTAAGAGATCTTAATGAAAAACTACACTTTTAATTTACCTATCTAATACATAAAGCGATACAATATTCACAATAACAATTTGAAATCAAATTCATATTTACGAGTAATAATTATATACATAAATATAAACACGAGGTAGTACAGGCTTTATTTACAATTTTCTTTATTTTAATTTTTTTTAGGACTTCCTATACATAACATGAAATATAGCGACATAAAAAAGAAAGTAAGTAAACTAAAATAAAAAATGCACTAAGAACCAAACCATTGTATACAGATTTTTGTTCATTTTACATCTACCAGTGAAAACGAGAACATCATCAATGTAGCCGAAATCAATTAAATACGCATTATTAGGGATAACTACAATACAAGTATCAGATCTAACTGACATTTAAATCGGACTACATATGTAACAATGAGCAGCTATTTAATTTAAAAAGATCACCAAAATAGGTAAACTGTGTAAAAAGTTCTTCAAGAGAATTTATCCTAAATGTTAAATATTAAAGAAATAATTGTACATATACACATTTCTTATCGACGTTTTATTTCAAATTTGCATGCGACATCATTATATACTTAACCCTTAATAAATTCTATACATTTTTCTACAGCCGGGCAGGTGAGTAACACTTCCTATAGTTAAACACAAAGTCAATGTAAGAAAATAAAACAATGCGTCCGACAGTTTGTATATCTCGATAAAACATAATTATAGTAATTACTTATAAACTGGCAAAAATATTTTACTTAGTTACCACACGTGAGCTAGTTTCATTTTACAGAAATTGTTTACATTTAGGGCCCGTTTCAGAATGTCATAATAAAGTTTCGGGTTGCTATGCAACACATAAAATAACTGAATGATAAAAATGACAGTTAACATGCAGCGCGTTTCAAGCTTTAACCGATGGATAGTCTAAATCGATGACTGTGAAACGCAAAGATAGTGTTTTGTTTAATAAATATGCTATGGGTAGTACAACCAGAACTTACTCGAACATTCTGAAACAGGCCCTTAATGTTGCAATATGAACATAAAACAGCGTTCCTGGTTGAGAAATAGTACATTATGGTACAAGTGTGTATAATGTTGGTGATTTTAAGAGAGCCGAGGGAGCTGAGGACGGTAATCATCAATACACACGTGTATCATACGACGTTTTTCTACTTGTGAAGAAAATAATACTAAATAATCGTTTAATTTCAACGGTGAAAACGAATTGTGAATAATTTTCCCAATGGCGGGAAAAAATAATCAGTTTTCCTATTCGCGCGCATGGCGATCGGCCAAAGACTAAATTATAATGAGCTATTAATATATTTGTACTATTGAACACGATCTTTTTTGTTTCGAGACTTTTTTAAGAACAAAGGAACTCAACCAATAATATTAAAAATCTCTATAACACACTTGTGAATAATAGCAATGAAAATGTCACAGTTTAATTACAGGTGTCATTATATGCCTAATTGCTGTGAAATTAGAGCCACTTTATGAGCAAGTGTGTTGAGAAATCCATTTTATCATTAGGTTAGAAAATAACAGTAATGTTCTAAGTTTTATTTCTAGTCAAAGTGATAGACATACATCACATATAACATAAGGCACAAATCTACTGGTTGAGCAATGGCGAAATACAACAATTTCCACAGTTTTACAATCCACTGGGATTCCTGTTACAAACACAATGCTTAACAATTTTAATTCACGTCAAACAAGTATTCGGTGTTATAGAACAAGTTTAAATTCTTAAAGGCTTCAACTATACCTACTGCTATATTTCTTTTCATCTATATCTATCTGAGTACCGACACACAGAGATTACCTACATCTTTCCTATACCTATAGAGATATCTACATATATCTATATCAAATATATAAAAGTAATTGTGCTAATTTTTCTGGTGAATAATTTTCCAAGTAAACTCGCGGGTTGTGCTAGCCGAGCACAGGTCAACGAACTTAAGAGTATGTGATGCAAGCAACCAGGTGTTAACTTCATTAAAATAAATATTTATGTATATTTATGTGCTCAGTTAACTGTTTTTGTTAGGTAACTAAGCACACATTATGTCTATAGTAGTTTACTAACATCATCGTTTATATACAAGTAAAGGATATTTAATTGCCTACTGATCGCGGTATTCATTGGCGAATAAAGTTTTTTGATCACATCACTTTTAAGTTACTGCTAACACTAATGTGTGTTGGTGATGTATTAGATTGTTTAAATTTATACACTGTTTCTAGTGTTAGTTGACTCATCAATCTTACTAGATTGATGACGATGTACTCATCGTCATCACACATTAGTGTAAATAATAACTTAAAAGTGATGTGATAAAAAACTTTATTCGCCAGTAAATAGCCAGTAACCGCGATCAGTAGCAATTAAATATCCTTTATTTGTATATAAACGATGATGTTAATAAACTACTATAGACATAATGTGTGCTTAGTCCCTAACAAAAACAGTTAACTGAGCACATAAATATACATAAATATTTATTTTAATGAAGTTGCTTGCATCACATACTCTTAAGTTCGTTGACCTTTGCTCGGCTAGCACAACCCGCGAGTTTACTTGGAAAATTATTCACTAGAAACATTAGCACAATTACTTTTATATATTTGATATAGATATATGTAGATATCTCTATAGGTATAGGAAAGATATAGGTAATCTCTGTGTGTAGGTACTAAGGTAGATGTAGATGAAAAGGAATATAACAGTAGGTATATGTAGTTGTATCCTTAAGAACTTTTATGTATAACTCGGAATACTTGTTCAAACAAGTATTCGATGATTAAAATTATAATAAATTGTAAAGCATTTTATTGGTAACAGGGTAATAAATAAGGACATGATATTATATGACATGACACCACATTACATGATGAAATTTCAATATTAATTAGTAAATGCCCTTTATAAGAGCGTAGTAGACGTCTAAATTGAATAAATTATTGTTATTTTGACTTTTTATTTCGTTTATACTGTTCATTACATAACATTTTGAAGCGCTCTTAGCGAAGTTTGCTTAGCCGTTCTTAATCGATCAGCTAAGTCCGCCGCGGTCAGGAGTTGGATGGGTGACCGCTAGTGACATAACTACTGAGCGTACACGTGCTTCGGAGGGCGCGTTAAGCCGTCGGTCCCGGTTGTTGTCTTAGGATGGCAGTCGTTACAGCATGGTGGTAGGGCATTTTGCGTAAGCACAAGTAGAAAATCTGTCGCCAAGCAACTAATGGTGTGTTCTGGCAGCTGTCCTTGAGAGCCAGTAATTAAAGGCTAGCCTGAACAACATCTTCGACCACGTCATCACTTACCGTCAGGTGAGATAGTAGTCAAAGGCTAGCCTATCAGCTATAAAAAAGAAGCTTACCCTTCAGCTTTTTTGGCCGCCTTGGTTTTATTATCGTACTGATAAAGGATACTATGTTTTTTGGAAAATGCCCACCACCATTGGAACCCTATCTGCATTGAATTGAATGAGATAATCGATTCCCCACTTTGCCGCAATTCCTTTATGAACTCCAATATTTGTACAATATTTTTGGTAGTCTTTCTATTTGATTTCTGTATTGTGTTACCACAACAGAATTTGAGGATCTGTTGTTCTTCTCCTTCGGATATTTTGTAGTTGTTCAGAACAGCCAAACGATCTTTTTTGCCTAAGATATAATCATATAGGGTACTTTTTCGTACCCCATATTGGGCGGCGGCTTGGGTGAAACATAGCTCTTGCGTTATTACAGCTTGAATGGCTTGCCGCATCTGAATGTCCCATGTCGGCTTCCTTAATTTTCGCTTTATTTCGTGCTTTTCTGATAAATAAGGAACACAAAGTTTGAAGTGAAATTACGTATATTCTTTTAACTAAAAATACAACAGTGATTAAGTTTTTATTTTTGACCTCTTTAAAGATTTAAATAGCACATACAATACGTTGTCTCCGCTTTTAAATCTCAACACAAGTAAGCTAATCGAGCACTTTAAGTATATCGTAGTATATGCATATACTCGTACCTATCACATATTTCAATAAATTGCCATAAGTCAATGAACACAAAAAATGTGTTGCAATATGTTGTTGGAACATAGCAACGAAAATAATAACGCAATATTTAAAGAGCTGAGCGATTTTATGTAATAAATTCATAATATGAGCTATTTAAAAACGGAAATATACTTTCAGGTCTTGCTATCTGCATTTTAAAATAACTGACAAAAACTTGAAAAAAGCTATTGAAATTTATTCTACGGTTCTTTAATAACATTATGCACCACATTAATCGACATCCACAATTTCACAGAAAACATAAAACAGGCATATAGTAACATGAGACGTAACAAGAGACCGTTTACGCTTTTCCCACGGTGTCACAACAATGCAGATAGCAGCTATTTCCACCGAGTACAGTGCAGTGAATTGTACTGTTAGGGACATCATACTGTGTAAGAAGAAGTCAGTGTTGAATATGATTCTATATTTTGTGCTATTCTCTCGTGCGGCATTGGAGCTAGTGATTTGCCATGATATAATTAACGTGAGATTCGGATAATATTTGTTACAATATAAATTTAAAATTAATACATTTGTCACGGGTAAACGTAATTTTTTTGTATTTGGTTTTTGTGGAGATTTTTGGTATCACTAGCTGCGCCACGCGGTTTCGCTCGCGTAAATAATGATGAAAAGTGATAATGATTGCTGTATTGATACTGAACCAGGGGTCAGTCTAGGACAGTCCATCAGGACCTAAAAATACTAAATTATTAGTTCTAAGGCTTCTATGACGGCGTTTTAGCCGAGTTCGCGTGATCTTAGTAACTGATATAACTATCCATAACGGTAATTTCATTACATACATGTATATTATAACAAAGGCGAATGACATGCTAGATACACACTATAAATTACATAGAAAGCGTTCAGTGACTTGAGAAGGGGGTACGAATTGTGACTTTTGAAAAATAAAATAGATAATTAATATAATATAAATAATTGAAAAATAAGTTTTTGAAAATTACAGACTGAGGGAGTAGGACGGAGAGTGAGTGAATTAGAACTACTGAGAGATTTTTTATATTAAATTCATAAAATGAGCTATTTGAAAACGGAAATATTATTCTTTCAGGTACTGTGACACATGGGTGCTACATAATTAGAAGTAAAAATGATATTAATACTATTTACTATAAAAACACAAAACGTAATTAATGCGACATTTTAGAGCTATATTCACGTTTTTTTTTTCTATAGAAAGAAATTTATAATATGCACTTGATTATATATAACTTTTAACTTTAGCAGAAGTAATGTTGACTTTTTCATAAACTTAGTAGGCCATAGCTAAAATGCCAATTTTGAATATATAGCTCTTTTAGATCTGCATATCGAGCCGAGCCATTCAATAACAGCTAATTAGCTCAAAATCACCAAAATGCAGAATAGGCTTTGCCATAAATTTAATGTTTTTAAACTGGACTTTACTGAGAAAATAAAATTAATTTATACTACAACTGATATGTTGTGTGTGCACATCAAACAATACAATTATTAATTAGGTAAATTTTAAATTAAATCAATATACATGCACAGATTTCATTTCAGGAACGCGTCTTAATGTATGATCTTCAACAACGAGTCCTGTCATTCTTTTGTTGTACACAAAATCTACAACTAAGTATCACATTTTTGTATTTACATGTTAATGTTCACAGTCGATATATATTTTTTTTTATATATAAAACTGAAATTAGTTTTATTCGTACCCTGACTGTATTCTGGAAATCTCCCAGCGCAACCCCCTTGGGATGCCAAGGGAACTTACCATATCCTCTACCTAATCAACAAACCTAAAAATTCTGATTATTGTGCATTTGATGCTGTGATCAGAACTAACATCAATTGTCCTTTTACGGGTTAACGAGACTTTTAAATCTAGAGTAGATTTCAGAGTTATTCAGGAATCATGGTTAGGCTAGGGTAGATACAGGAAACTTGGTTTGATCTAACCAATGGATCATGAATGTTTTAATGAGTGACCGCTACGTAATCTTCAGGCTCTTTCCGATCTTGCTTTACGCTATTTATTTATATATTAGGTAGAGTTACAATTAGTTTTAATGTCTATTATATATATAGTTCTGTATACATCGATTACAATATTTTTCTCAGACTCTGTTCAAAATCGTTTGTAAAAGACGCTATAAAAGCGATATATTTAGTATTGCCGATTTCTCAAATATGTGTAAACCCTTCTCACGTCTAAGGTCTAATCTAAGGTTAAGCATTACAAGACGAACAACAATAGTTAGTATGAAAAAGAACTGACCCAACTGACCTGCCAGGGCGGTCGACGTGGACGCCCCCATCCAAGCCTGCGTATTTTCCAGCATGCGAGCCTGAAACAAGAAGAAAATAGTAGAGTTACACTTAAGTAGATACTACATTCGTCGATCCGAACTCAATACCCGCGTCGAGAAAGATATTGGGGGTTTTCTGACTACAAAATCAGTAGCTGCCCGGAGTTTGAAATCATGAAGAGTGGTTGTTTATAAATTTTTGCTTTCCGGGCAAACAGCTACAATATGTATTTTGTAACTATTACTTTTTTCTGTGTGATCAGGTGGCGTAACCGCAAGTCCATAAGGCTTCTTTTAGTATATTTAATAACAAGTACAATCATAACACCATGTTGGAGAGCATTGTAGACCTCACATTTAATTATTTGTAATGCTAAATAAAAATGTATTTATATCTAGTCAATAACGTATACGGGGACTGGTCGAGTATACCTGTAGGTCAAATAAGTTATTTTCTTATTCAAGAGCTGATATGGAATTTATTTGTTCTCTTCTTGGATTGGACTTTGCCTGTCCATTTACCCTTTTTGAATGGAACAGTTTAATCGAAACAAGTTTATGTGACGAAAACAACATGCTGAGCAAAGCTGACCATAAAAACTAAATCATTCATACCGTAACAGGTACAAGTATTTATTTCCCACCAACTTCTGTAAGTGTTCACGAATATATTTCCAACGAAAAAATGCTTTTAAAGTATAATCATAATATTAATAGGAGAATGAATACATAATACAAATTCGTCATATGGGTCTCAGAATACTACGAACTATGTACAACACAACATCTTACTACAATTAATGTATTAAAACAACCTACAAGATGTTGCAGACTCACAGGCAGTTCAAATGCTCCCGCCCACTACCAGTTGGAAGCGTCCCCAAGATGCTGTCAGCGTTGCCCCGTTGAATTGCAATTGAAGATTCGTTGAGCCAGATAGGTGCCAGCATTTTGATCACGCGTTACATCGACCAAACGCTCTGATTAGTTTTGGAAAATACGATGAGCTCGCGGTCCTTACTGACCAACATCTCCACACCAAACGGTTGATATATATGTAACAGCCTCAAAATTAACATTAAGTAAAAAAATCGAGGACATATACGCACCTACCAAGCCGCATAATGACCAATTACGTACTAGCGATTCTTTGAAATAAGATTTATTTGCTCCAACTGATGGCACAAACGGTCCAGCCTGACAAATGACGTCGAGAGCTAAATTCTCAACGGCACGGGTCAGATTTCAGGATGCACCTCATTAAAATTACCGTAATGGCTCCGATAATAATAACGGTCAGATGAAAAAGAACAATTCCTCAGTTAATTTACAATTTCCCATCTCAAACAGGAAGTTTACGATTGCACATTTTATCGATCGCTACTGTATTTCAATCGTGGCGCGTCCAACGCGCGCGTGTGTGCGAGCAAGTTTATTTACGTCTATACGTATAAAGAGAGCGGCATTTCTTTGACTCACTACTACAACTAAACATCATCGAACTTTTAATTGTGGACTCAGACAAAAGCGGCTGTTTTACTGCGACGACGACGGAACGCAGTCCGAACTACAAATAAAATGTTTTATTAAGTTAGTGGAGCGAAGCCGGGCGCGTGCGTTAGTGGTAATGCACGCGCACGTGCCCTAAGTACCGGCTGAATCGTTCCGATGTATTGTTTGTTTACCCGAATAAAACACTAAAATCCAATTCAATAACAAAGAATTAAAGATCCCGAAATAAAATTTATTGCTTCGAGTACGATAAAATAGATTTATGTAGAAACGGGACGAGGCGGGCGCGGGACGGCAGCGCTCCGACGCCGACGACGCCCGCGCTTACCTCGGTAATGTTATTACGCGCACTCAGTCAACTAAATTACACCCTGTTCGCAATTTGCAGGGATTTTTGCATAAAAATTAAGACAGTCAAATTACTTAGATACTAATAAGTTGATCACTATCCATAACTCAGCTTAACAAGACAAAATATGTTTCGGAGAGATTATTAGAGCCTTATATTGGTAATAAAGGTAAAGAAGATTTTGCATCCAGGTGACAAAGCAGTGTGTCGTCACGGGTGTAATTTTGGATGCCAAGCGCAATGAAGGAGTTCAGAGAGATCCTAGATTTAACTCTCGAACTTAGCCAGGGGGACTAGAACTATCGATATCGTTCCATCCCCATACGATGGTTATTATAACGAAAGGATAGCTAAAAGTCGTACGTCATATGTTATGTTGGCTTAGCGGTTAGAGCATACTCCGGCTATAGGGGTGGAATACGCACCAGACTATATTTTTTAGCTCGTTGTAATTAAGTAATGGGTTCCGCGAAGTATGTGCCATTGCAATATTAAAAAACCAAAAATTATAGGGTACGTCCTCGTTAACAAGTTTAAAGCTGGTGGTAGGGCATTATGCGAAAGCCCGCCTGGCTGGCAACCACCCTCAAGTAGAAAACCTGTCGCCAAACACGTAACGGTGTGTTCCGGCAGCTGTCCTTGAGAGCCAGTAATTCTAGATTAGCCTGAACAACATCTTCGACTACATCATCACTTACCATCAGGTGAGATTGTGGTCAAAGTTTAAAACTTATTTTTAAAGACTTAAAAAAAACAATTATTTTGTCAAATAATATTTTTATTTTTGCAACGACGCGAGACGCATACTCCGCGGATAATAATACAAAATAAAACGAATGGTAAAATTATAGTCATGTGTGGGATTCGAACCAAAATCTTTGTTTGCGCCAGGTTAATCATATTAGCAAATTATCGAAATATATATTATCGCGTCAGGTGACACAAAGTTTTATATATAACTTTGGACCTTCACTCTCCGTTTACTATTAAAAAGCTGTAGGTATTATTTTTGAAGCGTTATAGATTGCCAATTGACAAATATTATATGTATTTAGAGGTTACCCAGGGGTCCTCGTGCTTATTCCTTGAAATAAAAAAATAGTTATTTGTTATACAAGAGTGCAAAGTTGCTTTTTAACCGCGTGTTCAATTTTGATGACCGAGCAAGCGAAGAATTCTAAAAATGAATCACGAGCGCAGCGAGTGATTCAAAATTAGAATCCTGAGCGTTAGCGAGGGAATCAAAAGAGCACGAGGTGAAAAATCTTTGCACTCGAGTGTAACACGTAACTTTTCATTCCACCTCAGCGAGGAAATTACTAAATGCAAAAAAAAAAAAACGTTTAGCGCATTATTAACAGTTTCAGTCAATTCTGTTGGCGTCAAACAAACTTCCTCGTCGCTAGAATCACTCATTTTAGTTTTTTCACTTGCTTTCAAGTTTCTTGTTTTTAATATAAGGTTTAACAATGACGTGAAAAAATGCCGCGTAAGGAACCGCGTACAAAGCAAATTGAAAAAAGAACACCAAGAAGGTTCCGAGTCTCAGTTTTTAACAAATTAATAAAAGTTGTATGATATATTCGGCACCATAGAGGTAGCAGTAAATAGGTTTAATGTTTTTTTTAATTCACAAACTTAGTGCACACGATGTTCTAAATTCAATTTACTTTATCCTCTAGAGAATAAAAACGGCTTTTCCACTCAGATATTGAAGATTAAAAATACTCTTTCCGAGATGGTGGGATGAAAAAATAATTAAAAAGCATTTTATTTTCTCAATACAAAAAAAACATCTCAAAATGTTTGTTAGGACTAGCAGAAGTCAACCCTAAGAGGTTGTAAGATTTTACAAATAACCCTGTATAGTTTGCATAAGCACAACTTCCACCCCTACTTTACCACCCCTCCCCCGATTAATATCATAGCTGTCTTAATAATACCCCAGAAAGTTAGACGCTACTTTCATTGTAATTGGTTTTAATATAATTTATCGTAATAACTCACATGTTGTATTTGTCTTGTTAGTTGTAACGTTTGTATTTCATTGATTTTAGTAGCAGTTGGAATAATTGTAGGAGGCGGAAGTACTGCCCCATAATTACTTCTACTGCCAAGGAGGCACTTCTACTGCGAAGCAGTGAGAGCTCAGTGGCAATGGCTATAGACTGCCGCGCAGCAGGTCCATAGTTTGAATCCCGCCGCGGGCTTGAGCTTCACCGCATGGTGGAAGGGCATTTTGCGAATGCCCGCTTGGCTAGCGACCACCGTCAAGTAGAAAATCTGTCGTTAAGCACCTGACGGTGTGTTCCGGCAGCATACCTTGAGAGCCAGTGAAATAACAGGCACAAGAGACACGGGTGCAGTGCAATTCGTGACTTGTGACGACTACCCTCACGTAGAAAATTTGTCGCCAAGCACCTAACGGTGTGTTCTGGCAGCTGTCCTTGGGAGCCAGTAATTCTAGGTTAAGCCTCTTTACACCTTCGACTAGATCATCACTTACTATTAGGTGATATTGTGGTAAAAGTAAGCCTAACAGCCATTAAAAAAAATGTACCTCTGAATATTCTTTAAACCAAAGAACAATTTGAATTTTTTAATCACGTTTATGGTAACTTCAATAATAAAGAATTTAGTGACATAAAATTATTTTGAAAATGACGAAGCGTAGGTATACTTGTTATTGCAGGCGACTGTACACCCCTGAAGGCTGAAACCATTACATTGAAAAGAGCTAATCTTGTATGTTTTGGTTTTCAATATTTTAACAAGCACTTTCATGCGAAATTCTAAGTTTTATAAAACATCAAATGCACAGAAATATTTTTTACATAACCGGATTGGAATCGCGCGAAAACGAACCAATAAAAAGCGAAAAGCGCTTTATTTTTTTCGCTAGGAAAATATTCTGTTTAGAGTTTAAGCTGCAAAATATAGACATTGTTTAACGAGTTGTATTGTGTTGTGTTCATTATTTTTTGAGTATTTGTGGTTCTTCGAGTGTATTTTGTTTATATTTGTAATATATCGTGATCCTATAAACGTGCACGTATGCCAAGTTTTTAGGGTTCCGTACCCAAAGGGTAAAAACAGGACCCTATTACTGAGACTTCGCTGTCCGTCCGTCCGTCTGTCACCAGGCTGTATCTCAAGAATGGTGATAGCTAGACAGGTGAAATTTTCACAGATGATGTATTTCTTTTGCCGCTATTACAACAAATACATTTAATTATATATAATTAATAAAATAAATATTTAAGGGGGGCTCTCATACAAGAAACTTGATCTTTTACTGTTTCTTGCTCGATACTAATAAAGGTGACAGGAAGACGCTTTAACTATTCACAGAATATTTTGTTTTAATATTTTCTTTAAGTATAATTAATTAAAGTAAATAATTAAGGGGCTCCCATACAAAAAAAAAGTGGTTTTCGCCGTATATTTGTAATGGGACGGAACACTTCGTGCGCGAGTCCCACTGGCACTTGGCCGGTTTTTTAATTGTTTATTGGCCTTTGTCAATTATCTCACCTGATAGTAAGTGATTATGAAATGAAAATGTTGTTTAAGCTCTAGATTAATTAAACTAGAATTAGTTACGTGGTGGGAAAAATTACAACTTTACAAAAGAGACGCCACTGATTTTGCCAGGGGGCACATGACTGGGACTTGAATACGTCCACTTTCATGCAAATCAAGCTTTTCTATTAGTGTCAAATACCAAATGTACAAACCGTAGGAGTCTAAAAAGAAACAAAAAGCTATCGTATTTTCTACCGACTTCATGTTATACTTTAATAATCATCTGATACATTGAAATGATACCTTTCCCGAACAACCTGTCATTTTCTCCATTGACACCATTTACCTCGTAATAACATAATGGAATTTTCATTGTCATTTTATGTTACTGAACGTTTCAAATACAGAAATTGATGATGTCTAAGCCAATAATTGCTATGGTAAAACATATAGGTAGTGTTTACTTCTTTTTAATAGTGACCTGAATAATCTAACTCAAATCTTTCTCTGCACAGACATTGTTTTTACTCGTAGTACGAAGTTTTTAGCAACAGATTGACAACCATCTGTAGACATTTTAGTTAATAATACGGGATGGTTAGTGATGATGTAGTCGAAGATGTTGTTCAGGGAAACCTAGAATTACTGGCTCTCAAGGACTGCTGCCGGAACACACTGTTAGGTGCTTGGCGACAGATTTTCTACTTGAGGGTGGGAGCTATCTAGGCATGCGCAAAATGCCCTACCACCATACTGTAACGACTGGCATCGTAAGACAACAACGGGTACCGACGGCTTAACGTGCCCTCCGAAGCACGGAAGCGCTCAGTAGTAACGTCACTAGCGACCGCTAGTGATGGGTGACCATCCATCCAAACTCCTGACCGCGGCGGACGTTGCTTAACTTAGCTGATAGTTTAAGGACGGCTAACTAACTGCGAGCGCTTCAAATTGTTTAATCTAAGTTGCAGAAAACTGACACCCAGAATAAGTTTTCCGGAGTAGGTACCTATTTATGAATTTCTATGCATCAATGCTCTTTGAAATACCTATTACTAGCCTTTTCATACTAGCCAGCCTACATCTTTGTTCATACTAGCCATTTACCACTACATCTGCTCTGCCTGATTGAGAACCCAAAGCACCCTGAAATTTCCTCCACTGTCAAGATTGGTTCATTACATTTTGATTGGTATATTCCACAACCTCAGACCCACAATAATATTATCAAATGCACCACCTATCTTGGAATAGCTTCGTTCGGCTAATGTATTCAATTTTGCACATTATATGGTCATTATTTCGTCTATCCCTAGCCGACGGCGGCCATCTCTAATCCAACACTTAGATAGGGAGCTAACGAGCCGTCCAATCACGAGTAATGTTATAAAATATTTAATTTATCTAACAGAATATGCATCCAAGCTCTAAAAAGTTACACAAAATAAAAAACCTTAATAATAACCTATAAATAATTATCACATACGATGTGTGGATTGTATTTGTATATTTTGCTCTTATATATTTCTCGATTCTCGATCAATTAAGAAGAATTATTAATAATCAATATTTTGTAATCTTAATCCATATTTGTATATATAAATATTTTATAAACAATGAGACGTTATATATGTCCTGATACCTGTGAACTTATAAAAGTACCTACTTATTTAAATGATATGATCTCATTTACACAGATGAGATAGCAGGTCAGTAATAATTGTAAAAAATCGGCAAATTTCGAGTTGGACTACCGTCCTGACGGTTCAGCAACGACACAGCGTGTACCACAAATACCAATATTTGGTTAGGTTAATAAATTAATTTTCCGTGGAGTCCGATCCTCACTTGACCAGTTTTGTAATTGGTGGTTATACTTTACTTATTGGTTTGTAATCATACTAGGTTTGATGTTTATACGTGTTACCGTTTTAAAAATATGTCGAAGCGCTGGCGATGCATCCTAACGCCACCTAGTGAAGACGTCAAGCAACTCTTGCTTGAGTGTCGTCAATGTCAGTGGTGAGGCCACAGATTAAAGAGAATTATTTGATAAACTAGTCTGTGCTTAAGAATGAAGTTGACCGAATGAGATTGGAGAACGAACGCAGGCATTCTACTTTGAAATTTTGCAACGAACGGTTGTGCGATCCACCACTGACATTGAACTCACTACGTCTTCTTCAAATCGTCACGAATCCAGAGAATCATCAGGCTTATTTAAATTTTGATTGGTGCATTAATTACATTGATTGTTGTGATACGTGTGAAGAGTATTATTTCGAGCCTCCGACATGTCCGATCACGAACAACCTATCAACCCTCCGTCAAATAGATTAAAAATCAAAATCGTAAAAAGACATGTTTCTTGTATGGGGACCCCTTTTATATTTAGCGAATGTTATTATTTTTATTTGTTATGCAATCGTTGCAAAATGCATGTATTGAGTAAAAAGTTCGGGTTAAATACAACAGTTGCACCCTCAAGTAGAAAATCTGTCGCCGAGCACCTAACGGTGTGTTCCGTCAGCTGTCCTTGAGAGCCAGTGAAATTACAGGCACTTGAGACTTAACAACAATGTCTCACGGTGAAGGGCGCAGTGCAATTCTTGTGCTTGGCTTTTTCAGAAGTGGACTACCACTTAACATCAGGTGGGCCTCGAGCTCATTCCGTCACAATAACATAAAAAAAGTTCCAAATATACAATCTATATATCTCTGTTCGGACTGACGGATGGGCAGTTGCAGGTGCGTGGGTAATATGGCCCCGTTTTATACTACGAAACCCTAAAAGAAGACATCAGTGGAATTAAAATTGCCACTGATTAGAGTCTAGTATCTCGGCATTTGTCTGTTTGCTTGTTTGTCACAACTTGAAGAATTATTAATTAAATCCATAAACAAGAAGTATCTTTAAAAACCTCGTTTGTAATAATATATATTATTATATATAATAATAACAAATACTTTTAAAAGTATCCTAAAAAACATTAAATAATATTTAAATAAAACACTTAAAAAAGTATAAAATTATATATCTAGTGACAATTCCGCCTAATTTTCCTGTTATCTACGTGACGTCATAAACATCACGCAGCCTAACCGGAAGAATACCCGACTAGTTTCGCTTCTAAACGAAGCATCTTCAGGAGGTCTTGACTTACCGAGCGCACGATCGAGACTAAACGGCCAGCGGCTAAACACGCCTTTATATAGGCCCGATCGTGACTCACTGTTCTTTGTTGTAGCTTACAATTGGTAAAGATATACGTGTTTATAGTGATAATTATATAACAATGTTATTGAATTGCTAACAGAATATTTTTAAATTATATATGGTATGTTTAGTGTTTACAAATATGAGAAATATTGAATAATATAGTAAACAATATTAGGAAACTAGTTTTAACTTAAAATTATGAAAGGGTCGCAGAGTGACGTCAACACTGGTTCGGCGGGTAGCTCGGTTCGGCCAGCAGGCGGCTTCCACGATGAAACAGTCACAGGACCTGCTTGTAGCTGCTCGGGACACGTGGGGATGACACGGTGGGTGGCGTGACTCGTAGCGTGACGTCATCACTGGTAGCTGGTTCGACGGGTGGCTTGGCTCGGCACGTTATGAAAAAATAATAAACAAATATTACAAATAATGTTTAAATTATTAGGTTTCAATTTGATTTAATCTGTACTTAATTAAATGCTTTACATTTTTCTTGTAATTATTCAATTTGACTCCTTTAATGGCTTATTTGATAATTGCGTAGTCAAATTGAAACCTAATAATTTAAACATTATTTGTAATATTTGTTTATTATTTTTTCATAACGTGCCGAGCCAAGCCACCCGTCGAACCAGCTACCAGTGATGACGTCACGCTACGAGTCACGCCACCCACCGTGTCATCCCCACGTGTCCCGAGCAGCTACAAGCAGGTCCTGTGACTGTTTCATCGTGGAAGCCGCCTGCTGGCCGAACCGAGCTACCCGCCGAACCAGTGTTGACGTCACTCTGCGACCCTTTCATAATTTTAAGTTAAAACTAGTTTCCTAATATTGTTTACTATATTATTCAATATTTCTCATATTTGTAAACACTAAACATACCATATATAATTTAAAAATATTCTGTTAGCAATTCAATAACATTGTTATATAATTATCACTATAAACACGTATATCTTTACCAATTGTAAGCTACAACAAAGAACAGTGAGTCACGATCGGGCCTATATAAAGGCGTGTTTAGCCGCTGGCCGTTTCACATTCCGACCTGTGCCGCCACGCCGTGCACACCTGTCTACAGCTCCGCCAGTATCTCCCAGTGAGACCGCAATAGTCCCCGCACTATTGCCGTCTCACTCGGGTCATCGTTCCGACGCTAGTTGCAGACCAGTGCCTTGGAATACGCAGTCCTGACGAAGTTTTTGTTTTGTGTGCAGAAGCTGAGCAGCCGCCGAACGCCGAGCAACGCGAGCTACGAGCTCGCCGTGCCGTCGCGCAGAGGCGCTCTAAGACGTCTGGCATTACCACCTACCCAGTCCCTTGTTTCGGACGAACAACATCATATCGGGCTGGTGGTCTTGCTTCGACCGCACTTTTCGGTGCGCATCTCACCACTTTACTATCCGACACAACATAGTAACAGTCGCGTAACAACACACTTTGTGCTGTTAAGCGACGTCGTTCAGGCGTGGGGTAGCGTCAGCCAAACCCGTCTGAACGATCAAATCCGCCATTTGCTGCGGTCGCAGTGTGACACCCTACGGTGACAACGGCCACTGTTGTTGTTTTGGTTTAACCTTGCACCGTGGCCTTTCCCGCTTCACGGGTCAGCCGAAGCAAGCTGGGCTCCGGAATTCTGGCCTTGGGGTCGCCCCTAGTCAAACCCGGAGTAGCGCTTAGGAGCACCCCTCTCCGCCGAGAAAAAAGCTCGGAGAGGGTACACAACTAGGGCACACCGTAGGTACACACTCCCTCTCACACAGTGAGCTCACAAGGTGTGTGAGGGAATTCAAACCCTGGATAGGGCGTCCTGAGTATTCCCCTCAGGATGCAGTCCCGTCCCTCTAACGGTGAGGTGCAGGTCCTTCAGACCTTCGCCCTCCGCCACCCCGATCTATACGTTGCACATATGCAACTCCTAGAAGAGGAAGAGAATGCCCGCTTCACGGACACTCTCATCGCTCCCTCCGGGACTTC
Organism: Plagodis dolabraria; assembly: GCA_963854805.1. Taxonomy (NCBI): domain Eukaryota; kingdom Metazoa; phylum Arthropoda; class Insecta; order Lepidoptera; family Geometridae; genus Plagodis; species Plagodis dolabraria. The sequence continues at coordinate 7,169,550 of OY978440.1, forward strand.
AAACCCGGAGGCCAACGTCCCTCCTCTGACCCGGTCCTTCTCAGAGGACAGTCCGCTTTCGCCCGCTCCGGGCCCAGACAACAGACGCACGGTGGCAGCCCCTCCCCGTGAGAGGTCTCGCTCGCGCTCACCGATCGGGAGGCCAGCGAGCACCCGTCCCTCCATCGCCGTTGTAGAGCCCACTTCGGACTCCGAAGCGGAGATGGAGGTAGATCCGAGTCGCGCCTTACGCACTGACTCGGACTCAGATAACGACGGCTATACCGTCGTAGATAGAAAGCGCAAGCGTGCTCCTAAAGCCGCTAGTTGCGCAACTTCCGCCCCTCCCGCCAAGGCACCCGCTAAGGCCCCCGCCTCCGGCAAGAAGCCGACCCCCGCCCCGCGCCCCGCGTCTCCTCCCTCCGCTCCGGCCACCACTGCCGCGTCCCCTCAGGACGCGAGCGCGCGCCGCGAAAAACCGCCTCCGCCCCTGTTCATTCAGGACAAAACCAAATGGGACATGCTGTCCCGTTTAGTTTCGGATCGTGGGATCCATTATACTAATGCCCGCTCCACGCAGCAGGGCATTAAAGTCCAAGTCTCCTCCATTAGCGACCACAGAGCGCTAACAAAACTCCTCCGCAACGAGAGCATAAGTTTTCACACTTATGCGCTCGAAGAGGAGAAAGTCCTCCGAGTGGTCATCCGCGGTGTGCCCAAGGAGGTACATACCGATTCGGTATGTGCCGACCTGAAGGCACAAGACTTCCCCGTACATGCAGTTCACCGCATGTACAGCGGGAAGGACCGCAGTCCCTACGATCTAGTACTCGTAGTACTAGATCGTACTCCTGAAGGCAAGGCCATTTTTAATTTAAAAAAGGTCTGTGGCCTCTCAGGACTCGATGTCCAAGCCCCATACAAGAATGGGAGTCCCTCGCAGTGCCACAACTGCCAACTATACGGGCACGCCTCCCGATTCTGCTTCGCTCGCGCTAGGTGCGTTAAGTGCCTAGGCGATCACGCGACAGCAGCGTGCACTCGCACCCGGGATTCGCCGGACCCACCCAGCTGTGTGTTATGCGGCGCTCAAGGGCATACCGCGAATTACCGTGGTTGCCCTAAAGCACCACGAGTGAACCACAGGGTGGCAAGGCATAGGCCAACCCGTCCCTCTTACGACCGTTACCAACGGGTAAGCCCCAAACTAACGGTAGTACCTGCCTCACAGGTAATACCCGCGCCGCTCCCAGCCCGTAACGCATGGTCTAAACCACCCAGTATGGTTAAGACCGTCGCTACCGCCCGCGCCCCGGCCCGCGCGCCCGCACCCGCGCCCGCACCCGCACCCGCCCGCGCCGCGGCCCCTGCCCGCGCACCGGCCCCGGCTCGCCCCGCGCTCTCGGCACCCGTCGCCAACACCATTCGCGCGCCTCCCCGCGCCGCTTCCCGGCCACAAGCTCCACCTATGCCATTGATGGCTGCCCCTCTTCAAGAGGCAATCAACCTAGTCAGCGATCTGGCTATGTCGGTTGACATCAATGAGGTACAAGAGCTATTCCACAAGATGCAATACGCTCAATCCCCAGCGGACGTGATCCAATACACATTGGAACACGCTAATTTACTTAGCGCCCTTAAGCGCTTCGTTCCCCAGGCCCCTCCCCAGTACAACCACTATGGGTAGTACAACCGAACGCACGAAACCGTACTCAGTTTCGTTAGCGTCATTTAACGCTGACGGCCTCTTCAGACAACGTGACCTCGTCCACGACTTTTGTTGTACCCACCTTATCGATATCATATGCGTGCAGGAAACCTTTCTAAAACCGGGGAAGGCGAACCCTAGGTTTGCCAATTACAGAACGGTACGTGATGATAGAGTGAACTCCCGTGGGGGAGGCACTCTTATCTATTACAAAAGGTCCCTGCACTGCATTCCCCTACCTACCCCGACTCTTGTTAATATGGAAGCATCTTGTTGCCTCCTAGCTATGACTGGTCATCAACCTATAGTCATAGCATCCTGTTACCAAGCTTGCGCAAAGCCGATCGTCCGAGCTGACTTAGAAGCCCTATTCTCATTAGGAAGCGCCGTCATTCTGATTGGCGACTTCAACAGTAAGCACATCCTATGGAATTGTAACGTCAACAATCCCAGAGGTATTGCACTTGAAAACCTAATCGCAGAACTTAACTTTGACATAATTGCGCCCACTGAGCCCACTCACTACCCTTATATGGCAGACCACCGATCTGACTTGCTTGACATGGCACTATTCAGAGGCGTAACACTCCGGTTACGCTCCATAGAAGTGGTTCACGAGCTTCACTCTGACCACCGACCCATTATACTGCGACTAGGTCCCGACCCAACGACTGACCTCCCCCGCCCCACTAAGACGATAGTGAACTGGAAGCAAGTAGGCGATGCCCTAAAGGCTATCAGTTCACCGGACCTAGACAAGATCCCTGACGACATCCTGACAAAAGATGACGTAACCCTTGCGATCGATTCGTTCACCAATCACCTCTCCACCGTAGTAGGTGCATCCGCAAAGGAGGTCATAGTGCCGGACGACCGGCGCCTTGTCATTCCAGCGGATGTGAGACGATTGGTGACGGAGAGTAAAGCAGTGACCCGACATTACGACTCTTACCCCAGTAAAGAGAACAAAACTAAGAAACGCCACTTTGAACGCATGGTTCAAAGTCGCATGTCTGAGTTGCGTGATCAACAATGGGGCGATAAACTTTCAAACCTCGTGCCAAGCCACCATGCTTACTGGGACTTGGCGCGAGGCTTGAAAGGAAGTAACCATAACGACATGCCTCCCTTATACAGACCAGTCCCACTAGTCCCAGCGTTCTTTGACGAAGACAAAGCTGAGTGCCTAGCTGATAGCCTAGAGGCTCAGTGTTCCCCTAACGTAGATCACGTTGACCAAGCTCACCTCGATTCGGTGGATGCTGAAGTCGAACGTAAAAGCTCTGTGGTCACCTCTGAACTCCCACCAATCACCTTAGCGACTTACGCTGAGGTGGAGAGACTGATCAAGGCCCTCCGACCGCGCAAATCCCCCGGTGCCGATGGCATCTCCAACAGGGTTCTTAAAACCCTCTCTCCTCCTCTCATCCATCTCTTAGTCAGCATCTTCAATGCTGCTATGAGCCACTGCTTATTCCCAGACACCTGGAAATGTGCAAATATCATTGGCATTCACAAACCAGGCAAAAGCTCATCTGACCCCACCAGTTACCGCCCCATCAGCCTCCTCAGTGCCTTAGGCAAACTTTACGAGCGGTTACTTGCAAACCGTCTCCAGTCCCATGCTAAGGAACACCACCTTATCCCAGATGAGCAGTTTGGCTTCAGACCCGGACACTCATGCGTCCAACAGGTGCACCGCCTCACGGAGCACATCATTGAGGGCTTCAATAAGTACCCCAAACCCCAGACTACGCTAGCAGTCTTCCTCGACGTAGCGAAAGCTTTTGACAAAGTCTGGCACAACGGCTTGATCTACAAGCTATACCAATTTGGCGTGCCAGAACGTCTTGTGCTCATCCTACAAGACTTCCTTAAAGCCAGAAGCTTTCGCTATCGCGTGGAAGGCACCCTCTCCTCCCCCCACCCAGTCAGAGCCGGAGTCCCTCAGGGCTCCGTGCTATCACCTATTCTCTTTGCACTGTATACCAGTGACATCCCACGCTCTCAGCCCAAAGTATTCCTAGCCCAATATGCGGATGATACCGCCATTTACACCACTGGGTGGCATATCAACAGACAGTCCTATTTCGTCATGCAACGGGCCATCACCGAGATCGGTGACTGGTTCCGAAAATGGCGCATCGCGGTCAACCCAGCTAAAAGCACAGCTATGTGCTTTACTGAGAAGACACGCTCCCCCTACCCGAAACCGCTTATTTTGTTCGACGAACCCATTCCCTGGGTTCCTAGAACAAAATACCTCGGAGTCACCCTTGATCGTCATCTCACCTTTAACGATCACATAACAACCGTCCGTAACAGAGCGGCCTTCATAATGGGTCGCCTTGGTCCCCTACTTCGCAAAGAGAGTAAAATGTCTCTTAGTAATAAGAAGACACTTTACACTGCCTGCATCCGCCCCATCATGACTTACGCATCAGTAGTGTTTAGTCATGCTAGTGAGGCCCACCTTCATAAACTTCAAGTCATCCAAAACCGTTTTCTTCGTAATGCAACCGGCGCCCCGTGGTATATCCGGAACACCGAGTTGCATTGCGACTTAAACCTTCCCTCTCTAGCGCAGTTCAATAAGGACTGCGCCCGCCGATACTTTGATCGAGCGCCCCACCACCCGAACCCATTGGTTGTCCAGGCATCGAACTACTCGACTGCCTCTTCTATCCCATTTTTCAAACCCCCCCGTCGCCGACCACGGCAGGTATTAGACGACCCGGATGACCCCATCGCAGCCATTACATTGGCAGCTTTAGCGTTATCCGCAAGTCGTCGAGGTAAAATCCCCAGGTGTGAGGTAATCAGAGGTCACACAATCAAACACCGAGCTCGCCGGCGAGCTCGAGGCAAAAACAAGGTCACGATAAATTGCTCTCCAAATAGTCAAAGAGTATTATTCAGTAGGGCCCAATTGTGCAACACTGCAGTTGCACAGAGGCATTTTGCTCCGATCCCCCCCATGTCTCTCGACAGCGAGACAAGCCGAGGTCCGAACCACAGTGGTGCCCTTGAGCTCGCTGTCAACCCCTCCTATAGTAGCGGTACGTTTTCGGCGTCCGCAGGAGACGGAGGTAGAAAGCGCTTTTCGCCTTCTACGCCCGTCTCGGGAGAAGTGCCTTCGGCACTTCTCCCTCCCGGGCTATTGTAGGGCCAGGCCCTCGCCCAAAACCCGGTGGAGCTGGACGACCGCACAGGCGGTAGCCAGCATCTATGTCCTCCCTAAAAAAAAAAAAAAAAAGCTGGCCGTTTAGTCTCGATCGTGCGCTCGGTAAGTCAAGACCTCCTGAAGATGCTTCGTTTAGAAGCGAAACTAGTCGGGTATTCTTCCGGTTAGGCTGCGTGATGTTTATGACGTCACGTAGATAACAGGAAAATTAGGCGGAATTGTCACTAGATATATAATTTTATACTTTTTTAAGTGTTTTATTTAAATATTATTTAATGTTTTTTAGGATACTTTTAAAAGTATTTGTTATTATTAAATATGGATTTCCGCAAAGTAACGCCTGAATCTATTCATTATTATATATCTCTTCATCTCTCAATCAGTGTGTATGAACTATGAAACGCGGAATAAGCTTCCGCGTTCTAAAACTACCACACGCAAAAATGATGTTTGCGCCAGGTTAATTATGTTAACAAATTATCAAAATACATATTATCGCGTCAGGTGACACAAAGTTTTATAGTTATAAGTTTGGACCTTCACTCTCCGTTCACTATTAAAAAGCTGTAGGTATTATTTTTGAAGCGTTATAGATTGCCAATTGGGTTTTTGAAAAAAAAAATACTGATTTTTTTAATCTATTTTAAAACTTTATTATTAATAATATTGATATTTAATGCAAAAAACTTTAAAAAAAAATTTTTTCAATTATTTATAAACAATTAAAAATTGATGAAATTTAAATAAAAATCACGTGACTATAAACGCGCCATGATTGGTCACCATAGTTGTGACGTCATAATGTTATAGCTATTTAATAACAGTACAGCGTTTACGGCTATTACACGTGTCTAGACAATAATATTGAAAATTTATTGCTAAAATACGAGTTGTTAGTTGGTTTCGATTAGTTATGTGCGATAAAGGATTTATTAAGGCAAAGTCTGATAATATTCCTGATGTTGATATATTTATGATCACCGATATTTTAAAAAATGACGTTCGGTTTAATTCTGCTGAAGTTCGAGGTGCCAAGGCATCAAGGTAAGTTTGTTAAAAAATAATATAATAAATGAAAATATTTAATTATTTATTCTCCATTACATTAAATATAATTATTTATTTCATAAATTGCAGAGCATCGCGTGAGAGTTACGGCGACAAAGCTATAGGTTATGTTCAACTAAGTCGTAAAAATAATATTTGTATTGTGAAAGGACGGGTATGTCCAGAACACCGTGTTCGGAGTAAAGCTTATTCAGTTACTTTAACTATTAATGAAAATTCAAAAAAAATTCAGAATGTTCAATGCCATGACTGTGCAGCTTCAGCAGGTAATTTATACTCCTATTAAATTTAAGTTTTTTGATGTTGTAAGCAATAATAATCTTTTATATTGTGTCTACAGGTGGTTGCAAACATGCATTAGCATTACTTATGTGGACCCATCGTAGAAGTGAAGATCCGACACCAACAGAAGTCGCTTGCTATTGGAAAAAATCTCGATTATCAGGCATTGGTACAGTTATAAAATATATTGAAGCAGAAAAACTGACAAAAAAAACCTCTACTACTCCTGTTGAAAATTTTCCGGATAATAGTACATTTTTACAAGAAGTTGTCGAATTTGGACTTAGAATCCAAAAAATCTTACAATTTATCGTTACATCGATTAATTTTGGATTTTAATCAAAATATTGATTTGCGAGTAGAAAAATTTTTGGAATTCGCTAAAACTGAAATGGCAGAAAATTTGTGTGAAGAAGCTGAACAGCTAACCAAGCAGCAAAGTGAATGTGCAATTTGGCATGAACTTCGTTATGGACGCATTACTGCATCAAAATTTTATGAAGCTGCTCATTGTAAAAGTAATAATGGTTCGCTAGTTCAACAAATCATTGGCGCAAGTAAAGTTCATGAGACGAGCGCTATGACACGAGGAAAAGAGTTAGAAAAAGATGTAATCGAAGTTCTTGAGAAAGAATTAAGAGTAAAAATAACGCGTCCGGGGATGTATCTTGTACCTAGTTATCCGATTTTTGCAGCATCTCCTGATGGAATGACAAGCAATGCCATTGTTGAAGTAAAATGTCCCACCAGTCATAAATCATTGGATATTTTTCTACCAAAAGGTAAAGTCAGCTTGAAGTGTAATGCCCAAATGCAACTACAAATGTTATTGACTGGTAAAAAAGAAGGTATCTTTTGTGTTGCTGATCCACATTTTGAAGAAAATAAAACTATTTACATTAAACAATTTAAATATGATTATGCAAATACACAAGCTCTAATTAAAAATAGTCAAGTATTTTGGTCCAAAAATATATTTCCAAAATTATTAAAATCTGTACAAAGTTAGTTAATGTTATTAATTATATTTTGATGTATTTTTACAATAAATAATAAATATATTAGCTTAAATAGAACAGACACCTAGTAATTTATTTTATAATACAAATACTCTTAAACTCAAGTAGAAATTATAGGCGCTTGTAAATTTACAAGTGCTGCAGCAATGACAACAATATTATGTGTTAAAGGTAACATATTATGATTAACAACCGCATGAGGTTTTAGAAAATCAAACTCTCTTATTCTTCCAATAACGCGTTCGATATGAATACGTAGAGCAGCGATTCTTTTGCCTTGTAACACGTCAGATTGTGATAATTTTACTCCAGAATTAACTGAAGGTGGTCGAATTAATTCAATATTTTTATCGTCAAGAAGTTGAACAATGTTTTTGAATCCTCGATCGGCCATGACAGCACAAGCCTCGGGTAGCTCTTCCAATAATCCGCTTTCTTGGAATAATAGTTCATCTGAAATTCGACCTCCAAATCCTTTTGATATAAAGTTTATAAAGCCATCTGGTGTACAAGATATTAAATATTTTAAAGTATTACATTTTTTATACTCTGACCAAGTTAAAGACTGGTACTCTGGATCACTTGGTTTTTCAATTTGTATCTCAAATGCATCAATAATAGCAATCACATGATTATATGAAGTTTTAAATGGTATCGGTAGTATTTTTTTTATAATACTAGACTCCGGCATATAAACGAGTTTTTTTTAGTAAATGTGCCAATATAGGAACTGTTTTATTAAAAATAATACTAGCATTGCTGACACTCATTCCAAACTGTTCACTTAATCTTTCCAAAGTATCTTGGCGTCGTATTTTCATCAACGATAATTTTATATTAGTAATATCAATATTAGATATTACACTAATGCGTTCTAGTACCACATTCCATTCTTGAGGAACACCAGTATACGCTTTTAAATTATCGTTAATTAAGTAATTTGTGACTTTCAAAATTTCATATTTTTTTACAGGAGATTGAAGGCTGCTAGAATCCATAGTACTTGAACCGGTATTTTCAGAAGGTTCATAAATATCTTGTGAACTATTTGAATTTGTAAAACTACTAGGTGACAAACTTTTCTGAGTATCTTCCAATAAATTTGGATGTAATTTTTGACGCAATGGTTTTATTGGAGATGTTGCAGTACTTATGCTACCAGTTTTAATTGGTGAGCAGGATTCATCGATTCCGATTGATAAAATTTTACATTGAACTGATACGCTACGATACTTAGGACGACTATTTACTTGTACAGCAACAGTACGGTTGGTAATATTAGTTTGTGTTTCAACAGTGACCTTTTGGCCAGGTGTTACATTTGAAGGAGCAAAATCTACTCCAATATTTTCAACAGTACTGGCTGACACGGCATCAATGTTTGGTTCTGGAGGATTACCAATTTCCATATGTTCTGAAGATTCATTTAAAATTTCTTGAATGATTTGTTGTCTCCGTCGTTTTTCTGCAGCTGGTCTAAGAACCGTTGTAGTGCCTTGTCTTTTACGATTAGGTTGACAGTCAAACTTGTGTGGTACCACATCAATTTTAATCTTTGCTTTACCTCCCATCGTTGTATAATAAATGTAATTTTCCATGTCATCTTTCAGCTAGAAAATAAAACAGAAATCATAAGAATTATTATGTTATTATAACAACAGAAAAACCACCATAACATAAAATTAAAATAATTTCATACTATAGTCAAATACATAACCTCGAACGTTATAAAATTATAAATATATCAAATTGAGTTCCAATCATTAGATAAAGATACATAAATTTATTATTTAAGCACTTTAAATTATAAATTAAAATATAATTAAATACTTTATATTTATAAATATCAATAAAATTTTTTTTAATGCTATGATTTTAAAGGTTATGATTTGGAGTCCACTTAAAAAAAAATATTTACTGAACTTTACTTAAATATATAATAGTTATTTGATTTGTATACTTAGATAAATAATAATTAATAAAAATGGTACTAAGAATTACTTACATCGAAATGATCTTCACAACCAAAAAAAAATCGATTTTATCACGGTGCACTGCTTGAAACCATTTATTTCGACGTTTGACATCTTGGGGAACATTTAAAAACATTTTATCAGGAGTTGCCTTTGTGGTATTCGTACATAATGGTACAAAACAAGAACGATAACTTTTGAGGTTCGACATTTTTAATATAAATTTAAATATTTAATAATGACAACAAAATTAAATAGATCAAAACACTATTTATTATTTTTCTATCAACTGCAATGAGTGAAAACTAACATTATGACGTCACACGCGCTCGGGTTTGTTCGGGAGTTGTCGGCGTGTCTTCGGTACTGGAATTCAAACGTTAATTTTTATTTTGAAATAACTTTTAAATTGTTGCAAAAAAAAAATATTGTTTTGTTATAAAACTAATATAATATAATCTTTCCACTTATCAAAAAAAAAAAATTTTTAAAAAAACCCAATTGACAAATGTTATATGTATTTTATTGCGCATTGATAAAAAAAAATAATAAAACAAAAAGTCTATATTTTAGGTTCACACAAAACCACGTGTATGATCACTCGCAGAACCAGTAATTCATATCAGGGCCAAAACTTGTCCGACACACACAGGCACTCAGCTTGCATCCAGCCAAGTGTACACCCAAAATGGTAGTTTATAAAAAAATACATTGAAAATCTGCCTGTTAAAACAGTTTTATACCGTAGCCTATAGGCTATTATTGCCTACATATGATTATATGATTCATCAAATCGATGTTTGGATCCCAACGAAATTATATCCGCTGCATATTACGGCAAATTCAATATATTTTACTAACTTCTGTGATGATATGGTCGAAGATTGTACACAGGCTCAACCCAGAATAGGATCTTTCAAGGACAGTCGGAACACATCATTAGTAGATAGCTAGCACAAATTCGCTAAATGCCCTACCACATGCAAAATTATTATACAAGCAATTTTCTTGCAATTAGTCTAAGCGCCGTTATACAGACAGTTCATTGTAACGACTGAGCTGAAGAATGGGGCGAGGAGGGGTGAGTGGGATGAAAGATATAACTGATCACGCATACACTTCACGGCGAGAGGGTGTATCTGTAGTGATAGCGATTGAGCTGGTTGGCACATATCAACTGTCGGTGTGGCAGATTTAATTAACTTGATCAACAATGCTTTAAGAGTTTAAATCTGAGATAAAATTGCTCTTTTTATATCTCCAATGATTGCGCTATGCTTTTTTTTTAAAATTTTATTTCTATACTCCACAGACTCCAGGGTCTGTGACTTTTTTTAACTTTGATATAATTTATTAGTTAACAAGAAATATGAAATAGGAAACATGCAACATTCCAAGGGGGAACAGTGTTAAAAGTTTTTTTTTCTGTTAAGGTCATTAGCACTAGCATCCTGGTCGCTTTCAGTGGCACCACGCCTCGTCATCTTTAGTTTGTCGTTCAATTCACTGTCGTGCCGTGGTGTTTTATGCAAAATCGTTTATACAGGAGCACTATCTATTTCGTACACACTGTCGTGTATTTGCTCTGGTGGAGGTTGGAAAAGTTTCTGTTTTTTTTCAGTAGCGCCACACTTCAGAGAATTCATTGTGCCGTGACTGTTATCATTGTTGTTAGCTAGCTTTGACCTCTACCTCACCTGTTGATAAGTAATAATGTGTTTGAAGATGTTAACACACAATTATGTGCTTGGGGATCATTCACAAGATAATCTACGCCCGAGTTCTTGGCAGGATCCAACCACGGACCTCTCGCGTCGCAGTCCATACTCACGAACGCTAAATGTATCACAATCTGATGATATTTAGACAAGTAGACTATCGCTTCTTGTATGACGGCAGTAACACTTGCATCGCCACGGTATTACTTAGCATTATTGAATTTGCCACCTTTTTGTATCCCGCTTACTGTCGCTGTATCGCTCATCGCTTTTAGTAACACCACGCCCTAGAGTATATTCAGCGCAAGTCGCTTGCAGTGGCGCCAGCTCTCCTGCCGTGGCTCGGCATTATCCATTTCCACATTACGTCTTTTCATTCCCCGTTTGATTGTTTAAACGTGCGTCGATGCGGTATCCACTGCTTATTATTACCACGGTGCTCTCACTCGAAATGGTCTCAGTCAATTGTGGAAAAATGCCTCTCTTATTGTTACTGAAGAACAATAACAGCCTTCATTTTATATGTTTACAGCCACTGAAGGCCCGATAGGCACTTTGCCTCTCTATTACACATATTCAAACCATTGTTTCTTGTGTGCTCGTTTTTTTATTATTAGAACGGTATTTACATATCGCTGCGTTTCCGTTTTGTGCGTTTTGTTGCGACTACAGCGATTTTACGGTGATTGTTTTGTGATCTGCTTGGTTTGTTTGTGATTTTTTTGCATTACTAAAAAACATATTTGCATATAGGTCCGTATTCGTGATTAGTACAATGGTAAATTTTAAGCATTTCTGTAGCAAATTATAATGACTGTATTTGCCAGTGGGGTGCCGTGATGGAATGTCACCCTCCCTTTGCTCCTGTGGGTGTCGTAGGAGGAGAATAAGGGTAAAATACCGAAAAGTGACCATCAGCGCCTTCTGAGGAACTGCTATCTTATACTGCGATCACCAAGACGCCTGTCAAGGATGGGGATTACGCCAAACCTATAATGAAGGAGGCTGTTTTCAGCATTGGGCGATCCAGCTGATACAGTATATAAATTTAGGCATACATTCTTTAGTACGAAGCTGCCTCTCATACATTTTGTGTCAATTTATTATCGAGGTTTATTTTTTTATGTTTCAAATGACCACGAAAAGCACCTACAATATTATTAAATATTATTTAATTACCTTAAACTTTATTACGTTTTGCTTTACTGCCTGCTGCGACAGAGTGTAACACTAAAGCAGCAGGTAGGGTTTCAACTTGTTATTTTTGTATCTTATTTATATATTAGCAATTTTTTTTTATTAGTTATAGCGGTAACAAACTTTAGTTTGTGTGTATTTCTGTTACTTCACTTCGGTAACGGTGATGAACGGTAACGGATGTAGTGACATTTTATAGGTATATATATATATATATATATTACTTTTGAATAGTACATATTTGTACCTTTTACTATAATTCCAGATCAGTAGACAATTTATGCCGCTAAACCTGGAAAAAGTTATTCAAAATGTCTTCTTTCGCTCTGCATTGTGAAGACAAAATTATCCTTAATATAAATATATAAGGGTGTTTGCGACACGCCAACTCGTGAATAACTAAATTGATAAATTATTACTTTGTTTACATCAGATATACCTACGGCATACAATGTTTATTGTATATGTTTGCATATACACGAGGTGATGGTGAAAATATGTGTGAGTATAAATAAGTTCGTCGTATAAAACGATAACAGTATACTTACCTACATATTTTTACATTAAAAAGTACCACTTATATAATACGTATAGCGAAGGAATGGGACACCCTCCCAGCGTCTTTGTTCCCCGAGAGCTACGATCTGGAAGTCTTCAAGTATAGAGTGAATAGGTATCTTGTAGGGAAGCATGCTCCACCGTCGACCGCGTCGTCGTTTACCATCAATAAAATGAGAGACATGAGAAATCGTATTCATTGATTCTGTTGCAACATGACAGCCAGTTTCCGCGACCTTTATGTCATTGATAGCCAAGTTTGATTATAGGTTAAATCTCTTTGACCATATCACCACTTACCATCAGGTGATATTATGGTCAAAGTCTAGGCTATAAAGAAATACAAAAGCTTGGCATGACTGGTACGCTGCATTACGCTCTTTTATTTGCTATTTGCTTGCGTTGTTTTATATGCAACTCGTATACCCATTAATGAATTTGGGGAAAAGACAACTAAAACTTCTTTATATTCGTAACAGCTAATATATATTATTGTAGCTGCTGTGAGAAGGTTAAACATTATAAAAGAACGAATCCTATCGCACAGGCTACAGCTAACAATCCCACACAATTATACTACACAACCACAAAAGCAAATGATTTAAATAAATACACGACGCACACAGGCGAGCGCCTATAATTACTAGTCAAAATACAAAGTTTCGAAGTACATAGTCAAACAAAAAGTTTTAATTCTTAGCATTAATTACAAGGAACAAACGACATGTCGAGAGCATGTATAACTTAAATATTAGCTGAGTGTACTTAGGCGGGTTGCACACTATATTTACCAGTACTAAATGCACAACGAATTATGAACAGCCTAGAGTATTTTGTGAAAAGCTTATAGCTATAGGCATGACTGATAATGATTACTCAAAAGATAGTTTTCATTTAGTTAAAAATAAGTAAGGTCAATGTGGTAGGTTACTCGAAGTAGTAGTGTACATACATTACTTTGTGTAGGCGTAAGGTTAGATATAAGGATACGCACTGTTAGATGTCAAAAATAATTGGGAGAGCAGTCGAATGATACCTGTCAAAAATCCAAAATGGCGGATTTCAAGAAGTCCACCATACAAAGCTCTCCGACCCTGCTGAAGCTCGGCCTAATTAGTATTATTGTTCTATGCTGTTAGGCAAACGGGATATTACAACAAAATTGACGCGCGAACCGCTAACGTACCACCGAAGAGAATATTCCTAAGGAGGATTGCCGAAAATATCAAAGCCAAAATTGTTTTCCATTAGACAATTATTTTTTTCTGTTAATTGTTAATGAAAACCTTTTTTTATTTGCCTAAACCATGTATTGTCCTATGATATGTTACAGTAAACATATTCATAGACCCCACACGGTGGTGATGAGAATAGGAAGAAAACGCAAAGTATTTAAGCTTGATCTCTTCTACAATATTTTATTTATATTATCCTAGATAACAATACAGCTAGGAGTATAGTTATCGTATAACTAAGCAACTCGTCAGAACAGATTATTTAATAAGAATTTATTATACATAATAGTAATGAATAGATTCAGGCGTTACCTTGCGGAAATCCATATTTTAAAATAACAAGGAAAACATTGTATCAATTTTTAAGCGATGGATTGAACTTCACCAGGTTATTAATAGTTAGTAGTTAAAAATGTATTCATATTGAATTTCTTTATATTAGTTAGTTTAACTTATATTTTTTGTATATGGAAGCAATTCTGGATTAAATGATAGTAATTATTATTATATTAAAATTTTAATCTAGTACTTGAAAAATAAAAAATACCTATATCTATTCACACTTCCGCATAATTAATAATTATATATATATTAATAATTAGGCGGAATTGTCACTAGTTATTTTTTTAGTGTTTTATCAAAACATTAATTTAATGTCTCATAAAAATATTTTCAAAATATTTGTTATTATTTAACACGATGGTATTTTTTAAAATTCTAATTATGATGTCATTAAGTATGATATATATAGTAATATTTTTGTCTGACAAAACACGTTTCAGTGTTAGTGTGTACGCGGCTCAAACATCAGAAAGCGAGTACTTATGTAAAACACGAGTGAATTTATTTGAGTTTCGCGTAGTTTCGGTGTTAGCTACGACGTGAGCAAGACAAACATGTTAATTTCCACCCTCAACCCCACCACCCCTCCGCTACAAATTACAACCGGTTGAGGGTAATGGTGAATTATTTACCGCTGAGTTTGGCTAAAGTTCATATTTTAAACGATACGCGCCCGTAGCAAAAGCTTTCACGGAGGGGCCGCTATTTTTGGAGTAATTATGATTTATTATTATAATAATTGAGTTTAAATATTTGTAACGTCGTGAACGCTTGCTGGGATGTAATATTGCGTGTTTTTTTTGTTTTATGGGTGGATGTTGTTTTAGTTAAAAGTATGACCAATCATTGTACCTACGAAATACTAAAAGTAACACTTTTATTGTACGAGTATTTATAGCTGATAGACCAGCCTTTGACCACTATCTCACCTAATGGTAAGTGATAATGTGGTCGAAGATGTGGTTCAGGCTTAAATAGAATGCTCTCAAGGACAGCTGCCGGAACATACCGTTAGGTGCTTGCGGACAGATTTTTTTACTTGAGGGTGAGCTAGCCAGGTGGGAATTCACAAAATGCCCTACCAAATCGCAATCCAAAGAACTTGTCTCCACTCCAAAAATAACGTAATTTGGGAATACCGCGTCTACCATCTTTCTCTCCTTGTCTCACTCATGTAGGATGTGTTGATACTTTTATGTATTCTCTCACTATTATTTATCACAGTATTCATTCAGTTCAACCAAGAAAAGTAATAAAACTTCTACGTTTTAATATTTTAATTTTTGCAATATCGCATGCTCTGTCGATTACATTATAATTTACGAGAGGAAAATTATCCCGCAGGCTATAATTTTGTAATTACTTATTATTTGTAGGTAAAATAAAATTATATTTTTAGAGCCCACAAATTCAAAATCAAGTAAGTACATACTACTAAGAGTGATTGTGATTTTTTGCATAGAATTTATTGAATAAGTAGTGTTTTGCTTACGATAAAGCGATTCGATACATATTATCCGTATACTTATTTTAATAACATAATCGTTATCATTTAAATAAATCTTCATATGAATAAAATGTGTTCTCAACAAGCCATTTAATAAAGTTGTCTTTTAAGTCATTTAGTGAATTTGTATTTCTTTTAGTGTGCTGACATGACATGCTCTAGCTTCTATATTTGGG
The DNA here is from genome assembly GCA_963854805.1 of Plagodis dolabraria. Taxonomy (NCBI): domain Eukaryota; kingdom Metazoa; phylum Arthropoda; class Insecta; order Lepidoptera; family Geometridae; genus Plagodis; species Plagodis dolabraria. The sequence continues at coordinate 7,185,496 of OY978440.1, forward strand.
TACTTTTTATATTTTGTGGATTTAGTGGTATCCCTTGCAGCCTCTGTTACGTGTGTTTTACCCGTCATCCAGTCAGGGATATCCTTCAGATGATTACTAGCATGAAGGATGGTAGCGTCAGAATTTTTATCGACCGAGGAGTTATTTCCTCTGAGTATCAATATAAAATTTTAGAGGAAATAACTAAATATATATATATAAATATATGTATGTATATATAGTACTATATAGTATCATATATTATGGTGATATTTATGTAGTTATTTTATACTGTTATACAGCAATCTATATTTATATTACGTATGTATATGAGACTTGCACCACCCTCCCTGCTCAAAAAAAAAAAATTCTCTGTCCATCCAAAGGTTGTCTGGAAGAGATCGCTTTTAGCAATAAGACCGCCCATTGTACCTTACTATTTTTATTGTTTCTGTGTATTTTTCCTGTTTTTGGTGTCAATAAAGAGTTATCGTATCGTATCGTAACTCCTCGGTCGATAAAAATTCTGACGCTACCATCCTTCATGCTAGAAATATATATAATAATATATATTAATATATATATATATAATATTGGCACTCGCACAATAAGCACAAACGGCTATTTTCCCACTCTGATGATTCCCCATCAGCATCGCATCCCCTATAAAACTGATGTAGTTTCATAAGGGATGCGGTGCGCTATGAGGGAGTTCAGGTAAATTATGTTCTATAATTAATAGAGTCTATTTTCCTTTGCTCATTAAGTTCTGTTTCTCAAGTTTCACAATTTCTCGCAGGTATACGAAAACTGTTCATATTTGAGAAACAGTCTTGTAGTTTACGTGCAATATGAATATCGATCACTAACTTAATTTTAGAAGCAATTCAGAACATGTAACTTCTCAGAGAGTAGAGTAGCCCGAGCATCATTAAATGTTTCAGAACTTGGAACCACATCCAATTATGGCACCATGAAACAGCAATATGTTAAAGAAAGTTTTGGCAAACGTTTAAAAAGCACAAGCCAAAAAGGTCTTTTCAAATTGTCAACAAAGTTACGAAACTGTCACGAAAAAGTGTACAAAATACACACAAAATTGTTCCTTCGTTAAATAGGTGTATGGAAAAGCGATTGCCGCGGCACCTGCTGTAAACGGAAGCTTACGTTCACCAAAAGACTGACATTTCGAATGCCGAAACATACCGAGCTACTCCGAAGTGCCAAAGTTACAATAACGCGCCAAACCGTTTGAAAACAGAACAAAATGAGCGCTAAAACACACGAAGCTCCTTAACACTAATTAGCTGGACGAAAGCGAAAACGTGCGAAAAAAGACGAGTTTTAAATTCGGGAAGCCCGTACGTTGAAGTGAGCACTTTTACGTTTTTGTTTTTTAATTAGTTGCCGCTTAAACTTTTTCGCGTTTGCGTTGTTGTTCAGTTTTTAATTTTATATTTTTTAATTTATTTTGAGACCGTACACGTTGTCGTGGCGTTGTGCTTTTGAATGACAGTTTTCATTTATCAACCAAAATTGAATATATTTATAAACTGACTACATTAAAGTTATGGTACGCTATTTTCCTATGCACGTGTGTTTGTTGAAATTGAGTATGTTCTTGCAATTTTCTCTTCATAGCAATTATGGTTAAATTATTAACTTCCGTATCTGTTGTTATTACATGTAAATAGGTTGTTTTAAGCACAAACTAAACTGTGGGAAGCATTATTCGCATATTCGCGTAATTTCGAATGGAGAGCCAGAGTGGAACGCGCTAGGGCGAAATTACAAATTACGTTAAGAAAATAGAGTTTTAACAAAACAACGCGGGCGGCGGCGGCGTTGTCTGGTGCGTACATTATTGAAACAAAACACAATAGGCAGCGATTACGCACCGCTACCGCGCCTCTAATGTACTAAATTAATTATAAACATGGAAAGGAAGCTCTCTGCCAGTCTCTGCTTCGGCCATCTTTAGGTGCAATTAGTGATTGTGTTATCGTTCAATTTGGGCCACGGAGGGCAGGAGCGGCCATTTTTATTAAGTATGTAAGTTTATTAAAAAAGGAATGTATCTACATAGTTGTGTACCTATACATAATGATAACAATTGAATATCATTAAAAATGTCTGAATTTGAGTGCAGGTGGTGCTAACTTCTTTATTAAAGACTAGCTTTCCGGGCGCGGCTCCGCCCGCGCGTATGTCGGTTATCGCGCAAAAACATTAATCTCTTTTTGCGCAGTGGGATAAAAACTATCCTATGTTTTATCCCGGGTCAGAAACTATTTCCATACCAAATTTCATTCAAATTGGTTTAGTAGTTATGGCGTGAAAGCGTAACAGACAGACAGAGTTACTTTCGCATTTATAATATTAGTACTGATGTGTAGAATTATACTGATACGCCACTCTTGTCCAAGTTGAGTCGTTAGTTGTAGATACTAATTATTATGTTACTAGAGAGGCAAGTTTTAAATTCGGGAAGTTTTTAAACTCCTACTAGTAAGTAAGTAGGTAGGAAGGAACCCACGAAGGGTACCCTCCCTCTATAAAATATTATTATTTGCAAGATTATTGGACACCATTGACAAATGTTAATTTCGGCTAATTCATAAGTCGCTTAAGACAAGTGTTATTCATAGGGATTTATTTTTATGGCCGACTGTTTTAACTCATATCCTTGAGCCCAATATCGATGCTACTGATTTGACAGTTTTACGTTTCATTACTTATTTTATTTCTTAATATGAAATAATGATTAAAATAATTATTACCATAAAAAACTATTTTTCTGAATTATTTTGTACATCCATTTCGTATTTCACTTTCTATATAAAAACGCATTTTCAGCAAGGAAATAAATTTGAATTTTAAACACTAGATACCTATTTAAAATATGATAAAACTACGCTTGCGCGGAGAGCGCTTTGAATACTTTACAAAATCAGCAAGGCGAAAATAAATGTAATAATTTTCTTAGCGAAAATGCAGCTCCCAACAACCGGAATATAAAATTCTCCCCGCAGTGTATCTCGATTTGCGGTGCATTTTCTATGAAGCGTCAGAATAAGCTGTGCTTACCAAACCTTGGAAACGTTGTGATTTTAACTTTATTTTTCTTGCAGATTTAAAAGCACTTAGCACTGTCTTCGCTCTTCCTTGGAACCAAACGTGATAAAACAGTTAATCTTTGCCTACCTTGCACAATTTACTTTTAGTTCTACTTATTCAAGGGTGACATGCATTTTGTATTGTTCAACGTGGAATATCTTCCCGCACAGCGTGTGCGTACCCGCATAGGCCTAGGTAGGTATATACCGTATCAGCCGCATTGCCCACTGCTGAACACAACCTCCCCCGCGCTTGGCAGGCGTCTTAGGGATCGTAGTTAAGGATTCAGTTCCTCAGAAGACGCTACTGCCCACTTTGCGTTATTTCATCTTTCAAAAGTACCTATAATCACATATTGTGCGTGGTACCGACTTCGAAAAGTTTTTTCGCACTTTTGAGTGTGGAAGTCGGTTCCATTTTTTGGTAAACAATTTTTTTCACTCTTTTTAGTGACCCTTGAAACAGCTACGAAAGAGCTTGACCGATTTTGATGAAATTTAAATGGGACCAAATGACAAGCATCAGATTTCCAATAAAAAAAACAATTATCGAAATCGGTTCACCCAGTCAAAAGTACCGAGGTAACAAACATTAAAAAACAGACAAATTGAAAACATCCTCCTTTTTTAAAGTCGGTAACAAATTAAAATATGTAAATTCTATGTTTATATTGTATTACACTGCATGTGTTGGTTTGTGTGTCCACTTCAGTAAAAGCATTTAATTTATATCCTTTTTTTGGAATTTAAATTCATTGTATGAGAATTTTAAGACGTATTTGTATGGGGGTGGATATGTAAGACTCAAAAGAGCTGTCTCTGCAGTTTGCATGGTTCTAGGGACTTTTGAAAATGATAATATGAGATGAGACGGTCAAGGCGCTCGCCTGATGGGAAACGAAGTAATAGATACAATAATAGCGGTCTGCCGTGCCGCAGGCCCAGGGTTCGACCCCCACCGCCGCCGGCTTGAGGTTAGCTACCATCCTCCTTTCGAGTTGAAACTCTGTCGCCATGCACCTAAGAGCCAGTTCCGGCAGCAGCCCTTGAGAGCCAGTAAAATTACAGGTACATCTGTGTGTCTCGGGATGACGGGCGTGGAGTTGTCCCTTGTGACGAAAGGTAGAGGTTACCGCTTAACATCAGGTGGGTCTCGAGCATGTTCCGTCACTATGACATAAACAAAATCCTCATGCTTGTCCATTACAGCTGTCACAAGAGGTGACAGTGACACTGCCATGCTCACCCAGTAATGTCACTTGCTACAGTGCTCTTCACGCAACACAAACACAAATAGTGTTTGCACACTATGTACTGCTTTGAGGTAGAATATTGAACACTGCAGTGGTATCCACCAAGACCATAACACATGGTATTTTACTAATACTTGTCTGGCTAGCTACCACCCTGTAAAACATCTGTTGCCATGCACCAATGGCGTAGTGACAGATGTGTTCCACCAGCTGTTTGTTTTTGAGATTGAGTTTTTTATTTTTAATCCCGGTTTATTACTTTCTATCACATTACCATTTTGGTACTATATGGGTGAAATTGTTGTGAAGCTAGCCTAAAGTATTTTATTGCGACTGGTACTCTAGGTGTAGACAAGAAGAAGGTACTGTTTTATTGGCTCATACCTACCTGTTATCGTAATTAGTACGTATATCGCAGTGTGTTGGCACTTTAAAAAAAATCAGACCTTTTTACAAAAAATTAGGCTTTTTGTCACAATTTGTAAGTATACTCGATGGCAAGCTTAACCGGAAATGATTCCGACGTCATCTGCGTCAGTTCTGGCGGATCTATAACTGAATATTTTTTCTTCTATTAATACTTCCTAGGTTAGTTAGTAGGTATGGATATGAAGACTGGACAAAGCCGAGTGTCGCGCCACATCGTCGCCGACAACGCTCCTCATGTGTTTACATTCACACCATTCCTTTGAACTTGCATGTAGGCCCGAGGAAACAGTACGTAAACAGAACTTTCTCGTAATGTTTAATTAAATTAATCAGTTGATTAGTCGATGGTCGGTTGGGTGTAAACAATGACGCTGTTTGGCTTTGATCTAGCGAGTCACTCTTATTGTTTGTGCTTTGTGCCGTTGCCGACGGCTGCTGGCTGGTGCCGGCGCCTTGCCTTAGGGCTGCCAGATTAATTAACTTGAATGCACTATCTCTGAACTAGGTATATTTCAGACCTAATGAAAGGTATTTGAAATTATAATATTTACAATATATTTCACTAAATTTTGACCACATTTTCAATTCAAACTTTTTCAGTAACATGAAATACTTATTTGGCTATATTTATACAATTAAAAATATTCTTAAAATATTTTTCAATCGGAAATCTTATTCTTCTTTTTTTACATGCAGGCGTAACTGTTTAATAATTTAAGAGGGTGCGATTCTCGAGGCAAAAGTATTCTTCTATTTCTTTCTGCATCGCCACTAGAGCAATCATATTTTTGGATAAAATACGGGTTTTATGCATGTCTATACATGCCCCAGTCCGTCAGACCCCGTCATCTGTCAGCGGTTAATAATTACTAAAGTAAATATGACCATGTAAATCACTAAAATATCTATACAAAACGTTAATTGCGTAATTTTTTCCTATTCTTGGACAACAGGGAGCTGCTGCTTCCACAAGCTATTTCATACTTTCAGTGTTGAAAGAGTCAGTTTCTTTTTTTATATATATTTTTGTGTCCTACTCTGAAGAAGGTAAAATATTTTATGCCCAAAATGAGCATACTGTTGCTCTAATTATTTATTTTATAACAACATGTGTAACACAGTTTTGTACAATAAATATTCTGATTCTGAGAATAAATTCTGACATTACAATAATTCCTAGAAATTAATAGAATATGACAACAATAGCAAAGTGGTAACCCTATAATAATTTTATTATACCAAAATTCTTTTTGTTATGCATCGTTATCCAGAGTTCCTGGATTCGATCCCTATGATTTTTTTAGTAGTCTGGAAGTGAATCTCGTACATGGCAAAAGGCTCGAATCCTATTACACTGGGCAAACAGTTGACTAAATCTTTGTGCGTCTAGACATGATGATAATGTATATTTCAAAACAGTCTTACTTTTTGTTAAAAATTAATTTAATCATTGAGTACCCACTGTTGTATATGCTTTACCCCTCACATGCATGAAATGCATGTGAGGGGTAAAGCAGTAGCTAGCTAAAAAAGTAGTTAGCTGGTAAATGTGGGTTATCCCCTCACACACACCCTTATACACAAAAATATTTTATTTAACTCTTCAAACATATTATACTAAATGTTATTCAGCCATAATATCTTATAATTGTAAACGTTATAATAGGAAGCAGATTACCATGATTCAAGATTGTGAGCTTCTGCATATCATTTAATTGTCAGAAAAATCATTTCAACAAAAAACTTTTTGGTTCAATAGTCATTAGTGTATTATTTGTAAAAAAATATGTTAAGAATAACAACTTGTAAATGTATATTGAAATAAATTATTATTATATAATGTAAATAAACTAATCTTTATGAAGTTAAACAACAAAAACTAGTATAAACAGATAAAGAAAGAGGCCAATTATCAGAGGAATGGTTTACTACGAATCCATTACACTGAATACCTTTAAAATAAATACTCTCAAGGTACGAATATAGCTTAAGGCGTTTTTTCTGCAAAGCTATTCAATTCTGTCTATCTGCCAGTCCTGTTACCTACCTGTACATAAACACCAAGCGTTTGTACAAACTTTGAAAAGTAGCTTTCCCAACACATGAAACCGGTAACTATTTGAAATAGAACTGAAGCAATTTTTGCCCCGTGTGAGTAAACGAGAACTTATTACTAAGACTGCGCTGAAAATAAATTGACCCGTAATAGACTTCCAGTTGAAATTTTCACAGATATTTATGTGCCATAATGACAAGATTTCCAGTTGAAATTTTCACAGATATTTATATGAAAATTTCAACTGGAAATCTTGTCATTATGGCAGATGTCCTAGCACTAATTATAAGAAAAACTACAAAATTATGGGTGGGTTTCTTATATGATAAAACAGATTAGGGTTTCGTACTATCTGGACCCTATTAATTTATATATATTTAAACGTATTACGGACCAAACCAGTCGTGTTTTAACCAACTTAAAAAGGAGGAGTTATATAAATACGTATAGGTACTTTGAACTATCATGGTAACGACTTCAACTAGTTATTTCACACTTGAGTGTTGAAGTCGGTTTCATTTTTTGGTTACATTTTTTTGACAACCTGTCTAATCTGCCCCGAGCAGTTACAAATGCTAGTTGTACAAAACCAAAGCAGACCGTTCGTGAATCAAATACCAGTCCATGTACTACTTTAATTACAACTTTTATTTAATACTACTCATCATCATATTTGTACCATAATCCCACTTATATATATTTTTATTTCATGTAATTATGGACAGGCACGAGGCCTACCTGATGTTAAGTGGTTTAACCTCTGCTGAAAACAGATGCATTGACGCAAGTGACGAATTGCACTGCGCCCTCGTCACACTGTAACACAGTTGTTAAGTCTTTTGTGTCATTTTACTGGCTCTCAAGGAATGCGGAACACACTGTTGGGTGCTTAAAATGCCCTACCACCATGCGGTGAAGCTCATGCCGGCGGTGGGGATCGAACTTAGGACTTGCAGCATGTAGTTCATAGCTGATACCGCTCGGCCATCATTGCATCATTGCTTGTATGGGACAATACGTCTTCTCATACATATACATACTAGAAATATATTGTGTGTTGGTATGGAATCCTCACACTCGCAAGTCTACTGCTTCTAGATATATCTGCAGTGTCGTACACTTCAGGCCACATTCTTAAATCGTTTTTTTTAATATTTTTGTGTTTGCAATAACGCATGCTCCAGCCTGATACCATGGTTAAAAAGAACGATAGGACAAATTTAAATTATGGATTCATTGTCATGTCAGCTCAATTGGATTAGAGCATACCCCGGCTAAAGGGGTGGATGGACGCGGGCTTGAATCTGACTTAAATTTTTCCTCTCGTAAATTTGTAGTTTCTTGATTCGTCATAAAAAATTTAGCAAACGTGTTATAGTATATCGTCCAGTGACCCAGAATTGCGAGTCCAAACAATAGTGTATAACAATCCAGCATTACAATATACGGCGTCCATTTATCATTCGTTTCCATTGATATAATGTTAAGCAAATGTATTCGTATTAGCTTAGATAAAAGAGCCCGGGCGCCAGTCGTCCCGGACGCCGAGACTACGCTCATCTGGTACACTCAGCTGTAAAGTACTCGTAGTTGCTTTATAAAGAAACTAAACTGATTTTATAAGGCATCGCCTCGCCTATTTCTATCCCCTGGGACATTGGTGTATTTTACAAAACTTGCGTAACTTCATTATTTAAATTTATGATACGGAAATAATAGTTGCAAGTTGTTAGAGATGATTACTAAGCTGTTATTATATATTTTTATGTAAACTATTTATTAACTCATGTATGTAAACTATACGGTATAAAAAAAGTTTGATGAATGGAACACATTTAAAAAATAAAACATTTTAAGATCGATTTATATCTTTAAATGTATTAATAATTTTACGAGCCTAAAAAACGGTTAATCTCTCAAAAAAATTATCAAACAATCGAGTCGAAATATAAAAGCGGCAACTGTTTATATACAGTCATTAACTTAAAGTGGTACACCTATAACGAAAACACGAAAGCAATTATCACATTTATTTATTTCACATTTTTGTAGAAATATAGAATTCCTGAAACTGACAGTACAATATAAAAATATCGCGCTGCTTTATTGTTATTTAAAGTAAATATTTAGTTTTATTTCAAACGAGCAATACTGGCATTAGGAATTTTACGTTTAAATCGAATTAACAAATTGTAAAGCGGACTCTTTCTATTTATAAGATTGAATACTTTGACTTCACAATCAGGTCGTTTATCTTCTGTGATAGACATTAAATAAAGGTCCGGCTGTAAACATTTTCAATGCCTTAAACAAAATACACATTTAACATCAAAAAGGAATAATGGTAATAATTACTGTATTTAAATTACCAACATTAAAACAGCGAAATTATATAATAAAAATATATTCTAATATGTGTGTGAAATCGCTTGAAAATTTGAACACTTTACAATTATGAAAATACTGTTTCAATTCTTTCTTCGAAAGCCCAGAATGGTCACAAGACCAATAGAATCAAAACTTACAAAATATAAACTTAAAACTGTATTTGAGTCGCATGAAAATTGGAATACGTTACAATTTTGAAAATATCAATACCTACTTATTGTTAAACAATCTCACTTTGAAGGTCCAGAGTTATCACAAGATCCAACATAGTCAAAATTTACAAATCAAAACCTTAAAACTGTAGTTAAGAAGCTTGAAATTTGGAAAACAGTACGATTTGAAAACATTGTATTAATAATCTATTCGTAAGTCAGAGTTGTCACAAGACTAAGAGAGTCAGAAACTTGAAATTTAAAACTGTAGTTTAAAATAAGTCAAACACAAGCCGCAAATAAACGATATAACCAACGATTCAATCAGCGTTCGTACGTGCATCATAAGTACATTCTTATACTCTCGATTAATCCTTATTCCCTTTAATAAGTCGAAATAAGGCAAAAAAGTACGTACATTTCGATTACGGTTGGCTAGCTACGCGAAATTCCCTGAGAATGAACGACGTATTGTTTCTACCATTATTATGCCATATTTATAACCCGTATTACTTCCCTCCCCCTCTACCAGCTTGCACCCACCCCCTTGTCTCGGGGGTTCATTGTGCTAGACTAATTTTGTAATGCTTTCGATCAAACAATCAATCTGAAGTAGTTATAGGTAGTGAAATATGGTTCTGTTTTGCTAAAATGTTGCCTATCTATCGGTTTTGATATGCCTGTTATGCATGATTAAAAAGTTTGGTTGAAAGATTAAAAAAGTTTGGTTTGTTGTGTAAACTAAGAAGGAGGTAATACACAATCGAATTTGAACGGAGACTTCTTGTGATACTATTTATGGCTCTTGCGTACCTTTAGAAAAAAATTACAACAGCAAGAAATGCTTCTTTTCGTGTTCTTACACAATTGTATTAGTAATTCACATTACCACATCCATGGAAGTAATAAGTACTACGTACAACTAGTACTTATTACTTTCATGACTCTAGGAGGAAGTATCTATGATACTACCTCCTAGCCATGACTACATCATCCATTTGGACACGATTGTAATTTATTTTTTCTTTCTTTTATCTGCGTCTTGATTCTGACAAATTTGTATGCCCATTTAACATGTTCATCTATCATTTATGTAATCTGATGAATGGCATATGCGCAAGTTGCAGGAGTCTGCTTTATGACTATAATACGAGTATGTTTGTCATTTACCTTGAAGAAGTGTGATTTGTTGATCAGCAATTAAATTTAAATTTTTCAAATCTCAAGCGACGAAGCTACCTGTTAGTGCAAACCTTGCCACTCAGGAAGGCGCGCCTCTCCATATTTTTTTTAGTATAGTTGTACTCCCAAACCAAGCGATAATATTCCATATTATCTTGTTTTACTGTATGTACCATTAGCAATTACACCCCCACTAAGATCTCGTATATAAACGGGGCCTACCAGCACAAATGCACGTCAATATTTTTTTGTGGAGGGACGCGCTTTCATGAGTGTATAGCTCTGTATTATGACTTATAATCCTGAATCTGAATACATAATGATCAGACCATCGTAAAGACTCGTCAACTAAAAGTATAGAGGTGCATGTCAGAACAGGTATCTGACAAAGTTAATAGAAAAATCATAAGAAAGAAATCAAAAGTACTTGACCTTAATGAAAAATATATTTAATAAAATAGGACATTTAAAATACATAGGTCACATCTGCAGATTAGAAAAAGTTAAGGTGGATCAAACAAAACAGAATGAATACCATTGAAAAGACAACGGAAGAACTTTTTTTTTAATGTTATTGTGACTGAACAAGCTCGAGGCCCACCTGATGTTAAGCGGTTACCTCTGCCTATAACAGATGTATTTCGTCACAAGTGACGAATTGCACTGCGACCGTCTATTTGAGACATAATTGTTAAGTCTCATGTGCCTGTAATTTCACTGGCTCTCAAGGACTGCTGCCGGAACACACCGTTAGGTGCTTGGCGACAGGTTTTCAACTTGAGGTTGGTCGCCAGCCAGGCGGGCATTCGCACAAAGCCCTTCCACCATGCGGTGCAGCTAAAGCCCGCGTCGGGATTTGAACCATGGACCTGCGGCGCGGCAGTCCATAGCCAATGCCACTGAGCCATCACTGCTTCAGAAAAATTTAAATATGATGGCGGGACAATTTTACAGAACGATGCGGATCTGAATGTATATCTGATTTAGGAGAGGCATACCCCGTTCAGGGAACTACTAAGGACGAATTAGACAGTGATAATCAAGATAGCTAATCTTAGGAGAATATTATATTATAAAATTTGCAGAGGAATACTTTGTATGCATTTAGTAGTACAAATAGACGCTTTTTATAATTTATTTTATTTAAAGACCTGTCGTAAATAATAAATTTGTTTGTAAGGCAACAGAAGAGGCGTATAAAATAAGAGTTGATGTGGCACAGATTGAAATGTTAAGATGATTGAGTAATGTTAATAGAATGGACCAAAATTGAATTAGAGGAAGCATGCAAGTTGCGCCAAAGGGAAAATATTAAAATGTTATTAGACTTGTTTGGGCAGGTCATGAAGGATGAAGGACATTAAATAGACGTATAAGTAACTTATAGATAATTGGTTATGAACTGATACGAGCAAATAGGCAAAGAAAAGACAAAGAAGATATAAGGATGAATTGAATCAAGAATCATCATTGGCAACCATTAAGTACATGAACCGATAAACAAATTGCCGTTCGTTTAGCAGGCGTATTGGAGATCGCAGTGTAAGATGGCTCTTCCTTAATCTTACTACTCCCACAGCAAGATAGGAAAATGATGGGGGGAGAGGGGAAGTGCAATTCTAGCCCAACGCCTGACGGGTAAAATTAACGCGAATGAAGCATGAATGTTTGAATATTGAACTTATAAAAGATGGAAGAACCGGCACCCGTGCCTTGTGCAAATGTCAAATCATGCGGCGTCCCCTGATTGAGTCTGAGTAGTGTACATATGTGCATCTACTGTATGCCTCATGATCATGATCAAACAGATGATACAGTGGCGAAAATCTTAACTTCACCAATTTATCCGTTTAAATTATAAAACTCCTATAAACTTAAAAACACAGAAGGCTTAAAATGTGAAGGATTCTCTTAAGGGATAAATCTGTTTTCGTCGTGGACGAGCTTGAATACCACTCAGAATCCTAGTCATAATCCCTTGCTCGTGCTTTACTTGTCAAACGAGCACCAAGCGACAAGCTGGACAATTTTTAATGCAAAGCATTTTACTCTCTACAAGATTTTCTAACATCTGTAGGTTTTATTTTACAAATTATTAGAGTAAAAATGTTTTGCAACAGGCGGGACTTGAACCCGCGTCCTCCGATTTCGCTTAGCACGCGGTAGTGCTTGTAATCATATATATATATATATATATATATTTTTATGCCTTACAGGTTAGCCTTTGACCACTATCTCACCTGATGGTAAGTGATGATGTTGTTCTGACTAACCTAGAGTTACTGGCTCTCAAGGACAGCTGCCGGAACACACCGTTAGGTGCTTGGCGACAGATTTTCAACTTGAGGGTGGTAGCTAGCCAGGCGGGCATTTGCAAAGTGCCCTACCACCATGCTGTAACGACTGCTATCCTAAGACAACAACCGGGACCGACGGCTTAACGTGCCCTCCGAAGCACGGAAGCGCTCAGTAGTAATGCCCAACCAGCGGTCACCCATCCAAGTCATGACCGCGGCGGACGTTGCTTAACTTTGCTGATCGATTCAGAATGGCTAAGCCAACTTGGCTACGAGCGCTTCAAAATATAGAAGGGTATTGACTTCATTCTGAGGGTGAAGTGTTTGAATAAGCACTTCCTTCGATCAGATGAAGTCTATAGTAGTCTGGTTGATGGCCGCACACCGTCCTCTATGACGGTAAAAGAAATACAATTGGAACGAAATTTCGGCTGAAATAGCCATGCCCAGGTGGCCGAGCGGTTTAGGCACGAAATCGGAGGACGTGGGTTCTATTCCCGCCCGGGGCATAAAATTTTGTGCTCCAATTATTAGTAAAATATGATTTTCGCTTAGCACGCAGGAGTGCTTGTAATTATATTTAGAAATCTGTAGATTTTTTATTCATGTCGATAGCATATTAGAATTCCTTTGTGCGAAATCTATTTGTCAATTTGTAAACCAATTGTGACCCATATCGAGCCCACGGCGACGGCGGCGGTCCCCGTCAGGGTCAAGAGTTTAACTGTGGTATTTTCATTCCTTATATTCCACGGTTATGCATTTTATTGAACTCGAATGTTTCCATTTTATATGCAAGATTTGAAATTGGAATGCTTGTGTCGGATATTGGTGGGTACTATGAAGTACTAATATTTTATATGGTATTAATATATATATGGTGCTAATATATATAGGCAGAAGTAGCGTAACAATAGTTATAAAGGTTTTGTAAGACAAGTGATGCTTATAAATCTGAAACATTCGAGTGACAATTATTATTCACCTGTTCTTTTGACCACATTCTCAGTTTTCTGTTAGCCGAGCGGTATTGGTTATGGACTGCCGTGCCACAGGCCCCTGGTTCAATCCCCACCGCAAGAGGAAGAGCATTTTGCGAATGTTCGCCTAGCTACTACCCTCAAGCAGAAAATCTGTTGCCAAGCACCTAACATTGTTTTCCGGCAGCAGTTCTTGACAGTCAGTAAAGTTACAGGCACATGAAACTTAACAACTGAAGGTCTGAGGGTGACAAGCGCAGTAATTTTCATTACTTGCCGACGAAATTCATCTGTTACAGGCACAGATTCCCACTTAACATCAGATGGGCGTCGTGCTTATTCGGTCACAATGCCATAAAAATAAGCACCTAGAATAATAAGTGGCACTCAAAGACAAATGCCGAATCACACCGTAAGGGGTACCTTAAGTTTAGGGTGATAGCTAACCAGGAAGTATAACATGTAATTTTATATTCATAATGGTCACCTATCAAGGCAGTGACTGCAGAAAACATCGCTCACTGTATCAGCCGGATCGATCACTGTTGAACACAGCCTGCCCCATTGAAGGGGATTACCATAATCCCCACGCTTGGCAGCCGTCTTGTGAATTGCAGTGTAAAGATGGCAGTTTTTTAGAAGGCGCTGCTGCCCACCTACCTTTATTTTTACTCAGTCGCCTCTTAAAACACCCATGGGAAGAAATAAAGGGGTAACATTCTAACTCGGCACCCAACGCGTCGCACTCTAATACCCAATATTTCATTTTCACGTAAGTAGCAAAAAAAATGTGATATATTTGAAAAATGAGATATTTTAGAAAAATATATTGAGATTTCTTAACAAAATACGATTCGAACCTACCTCTAAAATGTCTAAATTTGTGAATTGTACCTAAACAATCTACTATGTGAATGTGGCATGGTTCCCGTCGAAGAAAGCAAAGTTACATAGGTACTTAGCACTCACGGACAAAGGCAATAAAATCCTTATAAAATATGTTACAGCCTTTATTACTTTTTGTTTAAGAAACTTTTGCCACTTGAAATTAAAATTCTGAGGGAAACGGGCCGACGGCGACGCAAGCCGCTACATCGAGTTAACTTTTTTCTCGGCTTCTTGGCAACGTGACAGATATGTACCTACCTTAAGGAAGAGTGTTTTATTTGTATTATTAAAAAGTTACGTACACTTAAGTGGTATTACATAACTTGTAGACTTGCAGAAATGTACGATTTTTTTTTTGTTATTGTGACGTAACAAGTTCGATGCCCACCTGATGTTAAGCGGACTAACCTCTGCCTATAACAGATGCATTTCATCACAAGTCACGAATTGCACTGCGCCCGTCACCTTGAGACATAGTTGTTAAGTCTCATGTGCCTGTAATTTCACTGGCTCTCAAAGCTGCTGCCGGAACACACTAAATGCCCTTCCACCATGCAGTGAAGCTCAAGCCCTTGGCGGGATTCGAACCATGGACCTGCTGCGCGGCAGTCCATACCCAAAGCCACTGATCCATCATTGCTTCAAAATTTACATGATGGGAGTCAATAATTTTCTGTTCTTGGGATGAGAAATGACTGAAAAGCATATCCACAATTACCTAGTTCCCACGACTCCTAGTGCTTCTTCGGCTTACCGTCCAGGTGACCAAGATAGTTATAATTATAATCATAATCTAAGTAAAGTGGATGTTACGATTTGCCTTCACCTATCCATAACTGGAGTTGACATTACGTCTAAATCTATCGCATCATATATTTTTTTGTTTTTTTTGATGTTTAAACGACGTTTAAAAATAATGACACCTATAGTTTCTTGGCCGTTCGTATCGTAGTGGCTCTATAAATGTATTTTGCTGAACATGACAGTACAATGTAGAATATTTCAATACTAAAATTTGTAATTGACCTTCGTAAGAGCATGGTAGACGCCCAAATTGAAGAATTGATTTTCACTTTTCGAATTATTTACCGAATCAAATGTATTTAATTTTTTGGGTATTACTTTCACATTTGATTCTTTGGACATAATTAATCATTCGATATTATTTCATAATTTTGGCAGTTGTTAGTATTTTATTTATAATTAGATATAAATTATTGAACTATTTTGATATTTTATTACATTAAAATTATTATTTGTTATTAATTATTTAATTACTTTGACATTGAATTATATTCCGACTTAGGTTATGATTTAATTTAATTTCTACAGTGTTTTTATTTATAGCAGTCAATATTTGTACTTTTTTAGCACTATGAACAATTTTGAATATCCTGCAATATACAGTTTAAAATTTTCTAACTTATACTTTAGTTCATACTCTATAGCTAAGTGCAGATACTTAGCATTGTTCTAGTACATACAAACTGTTAGTATTGCAAATTTTCCATAATACATTGAGGCCGCTGCCTTATCGGCCCTAAATACCGGTTTCCGTAGCAGCCAAGAAAAATGCTTTGAATAATATTAGCCGTTGTTTCGAAGCGGTATTGAATTTAATAACTGTTTGGTTATTCGCGATAAGCTGTGAAAGGTATATTTTACTTTTGAATTTAATAAGGCTAAACAATTCACCAATTCGCCTGTAATATGCCTAGAGGCGCTGATATCAATAAGTTGCTAAAATTGTAGTAAAAGTATTGAAATAAGTTGCTTGTTGCTTGTATACCACATACCTGGATAGTTACTGGCATTGGCATTTATTGTATTTGAATACCTATATTTCCTCAAGAAACAATGAGAACATCCAGCACATACTCGAGTCACTCAAGTCGAAAATCTGTCGCCAAGCACCTAACAGTGTGTTCCGGCAGCAGTCCTTGAGAGCCAGTAAATTTACAGTTATATGAGGCTCAAAAACTGTACGTCTCAGGGTGCACTCGTTTGGCACTTGTGACTGTTATAGGCAGAGGTAACTGCTTAACATCAGGTGGGCCTCGACAGCCTCGTGTTCTCTTTGTAATTTTGTACTAAAACAATAAGTAAGTTAAAAGTGGGGTTACATTTCTCTGTTCTCTATTGCAGAGCCTTCTAATTCTGGGTGAGCCTGAACAACATCTTCAACCACATCATCACTTACCTTCAGGTGAGATATAGTGACCAAAGCCTAGACTATCAGCAATAGTAATGTAAAATTATCTCTATACCCAATTTTAAAATATCGTTCAGCCGTTTTAAGTGAAGTAAGTGTAGTTGTAAGTAAAGTGTCGGTCTAGAATGACATCCCTCAATATTGTCCTACAGGAGTCGTAAGAGGGCACGAAAATAAGTACTAGTAGTTAAGCAGCAGCAGAACTGTCATCTTCACTGCCACCTGCCAATCGTGGGGATTATGGCAAACCCCCCTCTTAGTGGAGAAGGCTGTGTTTAGCAGTGGACAATCCGGCCAGTATAGTACAGTACAGTTTCGGACATATAGGAGGATATAAAATCTCATATAATAAAGTACGATCCTATTACCTTCTACCGGGCATAATTCCAGACTCCGGGCTGTTAATAACAATCTTTGTCAGAAAATAATCAAAGTAAATATCCAACCCTGGGTAGATGGTGGGAGCAGCGCCTTCTGCTAGAACAACTGCAAATCTTGCATTACGAACCCCAAGACGCATGCCAAGCGTGGGGATGACTAAACCCCCTTAAAAGGGGTAGGTGGGCTTTTGTCCAACGAAGGACGTTATGATGATGATAATTAATTGCTAAATAAAATTGAATACCTCACTGTTATAGCAGAAATCAAAGAACATTAAGGATTTAATAATTTATGATTTCATGTAGCTTGAACATTTTCCAACCAATGTGAAAGCTCACACGGTAATGATGCAATTTAGACATTAACTCACTGTAATCTGCATTTGATAGGTACATGGTTATGGTTAAATTATTAAAAGAATCAAACGTTGCTGCTTAGGATGCTCGAGTATAATTACGAATTTATAGTAATTAACATAATGACATAGTATTGAGCAATTTCTAACATTATTGCAAAGATAATACTTAAATTGCTCCTAACCTTCTTGTATTTATGAAATTGAAATGGATCTGAGTTAGGGACCGTACACATCACACGTTTTCACGGTGTGACACCGTGCCGTGGATTTCACGGTGTGGCGTCGTGGCGTTAAATTCCACGGACGGTGCCATTCCGTAAAAATTTACGGTGAGACACGGCTACGCCGGTATCGCCACGACCACGAATCTCGCACTTATCCACGGCGCGCCTATGCTAAGATCGGCATGCACGGCGATTTTCGCGCCAGGGTGCCGCGCCGTGCTATACGGTGCCGCGCCGTCGAATATCACGGAGCATCGCCGTGCCATTTTACGAGTACGATGCGGGACTGCACCGTAGAGAAGAGATACTTCGCCCCCCTATGGCAATCTTATAACGTTAAATTACGGCCATGGAAATGTCTATTCGGTAAATCATTAAATAATGATGCAAAACTTTGTGAGTGATTGAGGATGTTAGTGAGTAAGACGGGCGTAGTGCAATTCGTCACTTGTCATGAAATGCATCTGTTTTTTTTTTTTTTTTTTTTTTTTTTTTTTATTGCCGATAGGCTAGCCTTTGACCACTATCTCACCTGATGGTAAGTGATGATGTGGTCGAAGATGTTGTTCAGGCTAGCCTAGAATGACTGGCTCTCAAGGATAGCTGCCGGAACACACCGTTAGGTGCTTGGCGACAGATTTTCAACTTGAGGGTGGTAGCTAGCCAGGCGGGCATTCGCAAAATGCCCTACCACCATGCTATAACGACTGCCATCCTAAGACAACAACCGGGACCGACGGCTTAACGTGCCCTCCGAAGCACGGAAGCGCTCAGTAGTATGTCACCACCGGTCACCCATCCAAGTCATGACCGAGGCGGACGTTGCTTAACTTTGCTGATCGATTCAGGATGGCCAAGCTAACTTCGCTACGAGCGCTTCAAATGTTGGGTTAATGTTACCTGTGCCTACGGTAACATTAACCCAACATTTAAGACCAGGTGAAAATCGCGCTTGTTCCGTTAAAATTGCATAAAATAAAAATGGCATGTTTTCAGAAGGCATTGCTACCGACCTTCAGGTCTTTTATTACAACCTTCACCTCGCGTGGCACTCCAAAGGGGATTTAGATGTACTAAAAAGAAAATCGTGTTTATACCACGTGGCTGTAGGATATATGATGTGATTATTTTGCGTTTGTTTTGTTTGTTTTAGGGAGGACATAGATGCTGGCTACCGCCTGTGCGGTCGTCCAGCTCCACCGGGTTTTGGGCGAGGGCCTGGCCCTACAATAGCCCGGGAGGGAGAAGTGCCGAAGGCACTTCTCCCGAGACGGGCGTAGAAGGCGAAAAGCGCCTTCTACCTCCGTCTCCTGCGGACGCCGAAAACGTACCGCTATTATAGGAGGGGTTGACAGCGAGCTCAAGGGCACCACTGTGGTTCGGACCTCGGCTTGTCTCACTGTCGAGAGACATGGGGGGGATCGGAGCAAAATGCCTCTGTGCAACTGCAGTGTTGCACAATTGGGCCCTACTGAATAAAACTCTTTGACTATTTGGAGAGCAATTTATCGTGACCTTGTTTTTGCCTCGAGTTCGCCGGCGAGCTCGGTGTTTGATTGTGTGACCTCTAATTACCTCACACCTGGGGATTTTACCTCGACGACTTGCGGATAACGCTAAAGCTGCCAATGTAATGACTGCGATGGGGTCATCCGGGTCGTCTAATACCTGCCGTGGTCGGCGACGGGGGGGTTTGAAAAATGGGATAGAAGAGGCGGTCGAGTAGTTCGATGCCTGGACAACCAATGGGTTCGAGTGGTGGGGCGCTCGATCAAAGTATCGGCGAGCGCAGTCCTTATTGAACTGCGCTAAAGAGGGGAGGTTTAGGTCGCAGTGCAACTCGGTGTTCCGGACATACCACGGAGCGCCGGTTGCACTACGAAGAAAACGATTTTGAATGACTTGAAGCTTATGGAGATGGGCCTCACTAGCATGACTAAACACTACTGATGCGTAAGTCATGATGGGGCGGATGCAGGCAGTGTAAAGTGTCTTCTTATTACTAAGAGACATTTTACTCTCTTTGCGAATCAGGGGACCAAGGCGGCCCATTACAAAGGCCGCTCTGTTTCGGACGGTTGTTATATGATCGCTAAAGGTGAGATTCCGATCAAGGGTGACTCCGAGATATTTTGTTTTACTAACCCAGGGGATGGGTTGGTCAAACAAAGTTAAAGGTTGCGGGTAACGGGGGCGAGTCTTCTCAGTAAAGTACATAGCTGCACTTTTAACTGGGTTGACCGCGATGCGCCATTTACGGAACCAGTCACCGATCTCGGTGATGGCCCGTTGGAGGGCGAAAATGGACTTTCTGCTGATACGCCACCCAGTGGTATAAATAGCGGTATCATCCGCGTATTGGGCCAATAGGACGTCTGGCTGAGAGCGTGGGATGTCGCTGGTATACAGCGCGAAGAGAATGGGTGATAGCACAGAGCCCTGCGGGACTCCGGCTCTGACTGGGTGGGGGGAGGAGAGGGTGCCTTCCACGCGATAGCGAAAGCTTCTGGCTTTAAGGAAGTCTTGTAGGATGAGCACAAGACGTTCTGGCACGCCAAGTTGGTATAGCTTGTAAATCAAGCCATTGTGCCAGACTTTGTCAAAAGCTTTCGCCACGTCGAGGAAGACTGCTAGCGTGGTCTGGGGTTTGGGGTACTTGTTAAAGCCCTCAATGATGTGCTCCGTGAGGCGGTGCACCTGTTGGACGCATGAGTGTCCGGGTCTGAAACCAAACTGCTCATCTGGGATAAGGTGGTGTTCCTTAGCATGGGACTGGAGGCGGTTTGCAAGTAACCGCTCGTAAAGTTTGCCTAAGGCACTGAGGAGGCTGATTGGGCGGTAACTGGTGGGGTCAGATGAGCTTTTGCCTGGTTTGTGAATGCCAATGACAGTTGCACATTTCCAGGTGTCTGGGAATAAGCAGTGGCTCATAGCTGCATTGAAGATGCTGACTAGGAGATGGATGAGAGGAGGAGAGAGGGTTTTAAGAACCCTGTTGGAGATGCCATCAGCACCGGGGGATTTGCGCGGTCGGAGGGCCTTGATCAGTCTCGCCACCTCAGCGTAAGTCGCTAAGGTGGCAGGTGGGAGTTCAGAGGTGACCACAGAGCTTTTACGTTCGACTTCAGCATCCACCGAATCGAGGTGAGCTTGGTCAACGTGATCTACGTTAGGGGAACACTGAGCCTCTAGGCTATCAGCTAGGCACTCAGCTTTGTCTTCGTCAAAGAACGCTGGGACTAGTGGGACTGGTCTGTATAAGGGAGGAATGTCGTTATGGTAACTACCTTTCATACTTCGCGCCAAGTTCCAATAAGCATGGTGGCTTGGCACGAGGTTTGAAAGTTTATCGCCCCATTGTTGATCACGCAACTCAGACATGCGACTTTGAACCATGCGTTCAAAGTGGCGTTTCTTAGTTTTGTTCTCTTTACTGGGGTAAGAGTCGTAATGTCGGGTCACTGCTTTACTCTCCGTCACCAATCGTCTCACATCCGCTGGAATGACAAGGCGCCGGTCGTCCGGCACTATGACCTCCTTTGCGGATGCACCTACTACGGTGGAGAGGTGATTGGTGAACGAATCGATCGCAAGGGTTACGTCATCTTTTGTCAGGATGTCGTCAGGGATCTTGTCTAGGTCCGGTGAACTGATAGCCTTTAGGGCATCGCCTACTTGCTTCCAGTTCACTATCGTCTTAGTGGGGCGGGGGAGGTCAGTCGTTGGGTCGGGACCTAGTCGCAGTATAATGGGTCGGTGGTCAGAGTGAAGCTCGTGAACCACTTCTATGGAGCGTAACCGGAGTGTTACGCCTCTGAATAGTGCCATGTCAAGCAAGTCAGATCGGTGGTCTTCCATATAAGGGTAGTGAGTGGGCTCAGTAGGCGCAATTATGTCAAAGTTAAGTTCTGCGATTAGGTTTTCAAGTGCAATACCTCTGGGATTGTTGACGTTACAATTCCATAGGATGTGCTTACTGTTGAAGTCGCCAATCAGAATGACGGCGCTTCCTAATGAGAATAGGGCTTCTAAGTCAGCTCGGACGATCGGCTTTTTGCAAGCTTGGTAACAGGATGCTATGACTATAGGTTGATGACCAGTCATAGCTAGGAGGCAACAAGATGCTTCCATATTAACAAGAGTTGGGGTAGGTAGGGGAATGCAGTGCAGGGACCTTTTGTAATAGATAAGAGTGCCTCCCCCACGGGAGTTCACTCTATCATCACGTACCGTTCTGTAATTGGCAAACCTAGGGTTCGCCTTCCCCGGTTTTAGAAAGGTTTCCTGCACGCATATGATATCGATAAGGTGGGTACAACAAAAGTCGTGGACGAGGTCACGTTGTCTGAAGAGGCCGTCAGCGTTAAATGACGCTAACGAAACTGAGTACGGTTTCGTGCGTTCGGTTGTACTACCCATAGTGGTTGTACTGGGGAGGGGCCTGGGGAACGAAGCGCTTAAGGGCGCTAAGTAAATTCGCGTGTTCCAATGTGTATTGGATCACGTCCGCTGGGGATTGAGCGTATTGCATCTTGTGGAATAGCTCTTGTACCTCATTGATGTCAACCGACATAGCCAGATCGCTGACTAGGTTGATTGCCTCTTGAAGAGGGGCAGCCATCAATGGCATAGGTGGAGCTTGTGGCCGGGAAGCGGCGCGGGGAGGCGCGCGAATGGTGTTGGCGACGGGTGCCGGGAGCGCGGGGCGAGCCGGGGCCGGTGCGCGGGCAGGGGCCGCGGCGCGGGCGGGTGCGGGTGCGGGCGCGGGTGCGGGCGCGCGGGCCGGGGCGCGGGCGGTAGCGACGGTCTTAACCATACTGGGTGGTTTAGACCATGCGTTACGGGCTGGGAGCGGCGCGGGTATTACCTGTGAGGCAGGTACTACCGTTAATTTAGGGCTTACCCGTTGGTAACGGTCGTAAGAGGGACGGGTCGGCCTATGCCTTGCCACCCTGTGGTTCACTCGTGGTGCTTTAGGGCAGCCACGGTAATTCGCGGTATGCCCTTGAGCACCGCATAAAACACAGCTGGGTGGGTCCGGCGAATCACGGGTGCGAGTGCACGCTGCTGTCGCGTGATCGCCTAGGCACTTAACGCACCTAGCGCGAGCGAAGCAGAAACGGGAGGCGTGCCCGTATAGTTGGCAGTTATGGCACTGCGAGGGACTCCCATTCTTGTATGGGGCTTGGACATCGAGTCCTGAGAGGCCACAGACCTTTTTTAAATTAAAAATGGCCTTGCCTTCAGGAGTACGATCTAGTACTACGAGTACTAGATCGTAGGGGCTGCGGTCCTTCCCGCTGTACATGCGGTGGACTGCATGTACGGGGAAGTCTTGTGCCTTCAGGTCGGCACATACCGAATCGGTATGTACCTCCTTGGGCACACCGCGGATGACCACTCGGAGGACTTTCTCCTCTTCGAGCGCATAAGTGTGAAAACTTATGCTCTCGTGGCGGAGGAGTTTAGTTAGCGCTCTGTGGTCGCTAATGGTGGAAACTTGGACTTTAATGCCCTGCTGCGTGGAGCGGGCATTAGTATAGTGGATCCCACGATCCGAAACTAAACGGGACAGCATGTCCCATTTGGTTTTGTCCTGAATGAACAGGGGCGGAGGCGGTTTTTCGCGGCGCGCGCTCGCGTCCTGAGGGGACGCGGCAGTGGTGGCCGGAGCGGAGGGAGGAGACGCGGGGCGCGGGGCGGGGGTCGGCTTCTTGCCGGAGGCGGGGGCCTTAGCGGGTGCCTTGGCGGGAGGGGCGGAAGTTGCGCAACTAGCGGCTTTAGGAGCACGCTTGCGCTTTCTATCTACGACGGTATAGCCGTCGTTATCTGAGTCCGAGTCAGTGCGTAAGGCGCGACTCGGATCTACCTCCATCTCCGCTTCGGAGTCCGAAGTGGGCTCGACAACGGCGATGGAGGGATGGGTGCTCGCTGGCCTCCCGATCGGTGAGCGCGAGCGAGACCTCTCACGGGGAGGGGCTGCCACCGTGCGTCTGTTGTCAGGGCCCGGAGCGGGCGAAGTCGGGCTGTCCTCTGAGAAGGACCGGGTCAGAGGAGGGACGATGGCCTCCGGAATTGGAATTCCGGAGGGAGCGATGAGAGTGTCCGTGAGGCGGGCACTCTCTGCATCGTTAAGCGATTGCTGATGATCAGCGTAGAGTTCGGGGTAGCGGAGGGCGAAGGTCTGAAGGACCTCCACCTCACCGTTAGAGGGACGTTGCATCCTGAGGGGAATACTCAGGATGGCCTAACGGGTTCTGTCTCCCTCTCGCAACTCGTGAGCTCACTTGTGTGAGAGGGAGTGAGTACCTATGGTGTGCCCTATTTGTGTACCCTCTCCGAGCTTTTTTCTCGGCGGAGAGGGGTGCTCCTAAGCGCTACTCCGGGTTTGACTAGGGGTGACCCCAAGGCCAGAATCCCGGAGCCCAGCTTGCTTCGGCTGACCCGTGAAGCGGGAAAGGCCACGGTGCAAGGTTAAACCAAAACAACAACAGTGGCCGTTGTCACCGTAGGGTGTCACACTGCGACCGCAGCAAATGGCGGATTTGATCGTTCAGACGGGTTTGGCTGACGCTACCCCACGCCTGAACGACGTCGCTTAACAGCACAAAGTGTGTTGTTACGCGACTGTTACTATGTTGTGTCGGATAGTGAAGTGGTGAAATGCGCACCGAAAAGTGCGGTCGAAGCAAGACCACCAGCCCGATATGATGTTGTTCGTCCGAAACAAGGGACTGGGTAGGTGGTAATGCCAGACGTCTTAGAGCGCCTCTGCGCGACGGCACGGCGAGCTCGTAGCTCGCGTTGCTCGGCGTTCGGCGGCTGCTCAGCTTCTGTACACAAAACAAAAACTTCGTCAGGACTGCGTATTCCAAGGCACTGGTCTGCAACTAGCGTCGGAACGATGACCCGAGTGAGACGGCAATAGTGCGGGGACTATTGCGGTCTCACTGGGAGATACTGGCGGAGCTGTAGACAGGTGTGCTCGGCGTGGCGGCACAGGTCGGAATGTTGCACAGGTCGGAATGTTGTTATTTTGCGTGATTTCACATTCAAATACCTAAAAGCTCGTGAACGTCAATACAATGCATTGGCACCTGGGTCAACTTAAATCTATTCAACGAATCAGAAATTTATACGTAAATTTATAAAAAAAGATACAGAAATGCTAAAACTTGTTTTAAAAACATTGAACGAAGTATAATATTCTCTATAATCCGATGAATTTCTAAGAACACTCTGAAGAATATTGCACCCTATTATTTTAGGGGTAATTCTTAGTATTCGTTTCGTTATGCAGGTTTTAAAATTATTAAACTTGAAAGAGTTTTCGATAAAAGTTTGGGTTTTTTCGAATATTTTTACCTTGTAACAACTAAATTGAGAACTTTGAGTACCTAGTGCAATAGGAAACCACTTTAACTGTTAAAAGCAGAGCTCCAAATATTTGACTTGCTCTGATAGAGCTTTCCGTTATAGGTCAAACCCAAAAAGGATACGGTGTGGTACATTCTTTTAAATCAGCAACTGGATAAAAAACGCTAACCAAAACGCCAGTTTGACTTGTCAGTGAAGCAAATAATTGAGTTCGTTTCGCCTAATTGAAACAGTATCTTGGATATGCTAGTTCAGAATCTTCCTTCCAATTCAATTTGCCTTTGACAAAGTACTTTAAAACCAATACACCAGACAATAGACAAATTCTATGCCACAAGATATAAGCACGACGATGGTCGATGGCCACGGCTTACCATTTATTCATAATCAGTACGTGAGGACACGTTTGGTTGGTACACGGCAGGTCTTCAATGTAAACAATTTCAACCCAATTGAATAAGCGCTACCGAAGTACAGAAGTTGAACGAACAATGAATGATTCGATCACGAAAAAATCATCTTACAAGACGGTCGTGAGGCTCGTTCCACGGTAGTCGTGGCAGCGATTTTTATTAACATTCGGAATGGTTAAAGGCACAATCGGCTGTTTACTCCAATTTTGTAATTTAAGAGCTACTGCAGAAGCTAGATAGGTACCTTTTTACATTACCTATATTTTTTTTGTTTTGTGTTATGATTGTTTTTATTGTCGAAGTTCTTTAATAACTTGTATAATTTTTATAAAATCACGTACTGGCCATGATATACAATTGGTTACTAACTTTAAAATATTTGAATCAATGTAAAGCATCATACAATTTTAGGAAACACAAGTTAAAAACCGAGAAGAACAGAGTTATCTAAGTACATTATAATATTGGTAATCACGTTTGTTCTTCACACGAGAACAACTTTTCCAATTGCCAGATTGGAAATTAGTCATACTTTATTTCTTTATTTATCGGTCGATGCGACGCGTGATCAAAATGCTGGCACATATTTGGCTCAACGAATAAGCATTGCAATTCAACGGGGCAATGCTGCCAGCATGCTAGGCACGGTGCCAACTGGTAGTGGGCTGGAGCATTTAGACTGTCTATGAGTCTGCTATGACTTATAGGTTGTCTGAATGCTTTTATTGTATATAGTTCGTAGTATTTTATCATACTTTATTAATTACATCTGGGAGTTCGATATAATCAATTCCAGTGCTGTAACTCAAGTTTACCTCATCTACCTTCTCTTATCCAGCTTATTTGGGGTGGGTACAGAATGTTTTGTCTATCACCACACACATTCAGTACAAGAAAAAGAAACTGTTGCCATCGGGCCAGTTTTTCGAGCCACAGGTAAATAACTCGAAATAATTTAGTTTCGTATTTTTATAATATACTTAATTATAATGGTTTTGAAATGTATAAAGGTTTTGATTTATAATATATAATGTTATTATTGCCTAGTTTAAAAAAGTTTGTATATTATTTACCTACATATTTTCGAAATAAAGAACAAAGTTATCATCAATTATTCCTCAAATTGAACCCAAATGGTTAAAATATAAGTTATTGTTCCTTACAATTAAATAATGCCATCGAATTCAATGGAAGTATATGCTGCTATATTAGGCTGACGAGACACGCGACCTCCGCGGTTCAAATATAAATAACTTGTAAGTATGTGTGTGTGTGTGCAAGATTTGTTTGTGTTATACACGAATTACATTTCACAAGCGAAACAATACAGGCGGGATTCGGTGCGGTGCCTACTGTCAGATAGGATATCAAAAAGATATCCCTATCGAGCAAATGTTCATGGTTGTATAGGTGGCAAGCAGAAGACTTAAATTAAACTGACATTCAAATTAATACTTACAAAGAGATATTTAAAAATACTCACAAAAGATTAAAAATCTATGTTAATGACAGCATTTTTTTTACAATGACAGCAAATTTTCAAAACTTTATAGACATAATTTATTTTAGAATTAATAATTTGTAAAAAAAAACCCTTGTCGGTAAAAATGCCATAAAATATAAGCGTTAATTTTAACTGATATAATATAAATAACGTTACTGTTATTACAAAGGATTTGTAAGCTCGACCGACGTGAAAGAAGCAAAATGATTAAAGAAGTACGCAGTTGCAGGTTACGTGAGGCTGACTGATGAAAGAAAAATGAGATCATCGTACCATGCTGGCTATAATTATTTACAAGTTCAAGAGATGCGGGCGATGACCAGCAATGTATGTATGAGATACATGATGGACGTCAAAGGGTGTGATAATGAAAACAGCAAAGTTCAAATCGATAAAAACATTGTGTATTGTTTTCGCAAGATGCATTTGAAATTTTGATTATGGAAAGAAGCATCCTATGCGCGTCAATGCACTGCGTCCGGTGAATGCAAGATGTACGATCACAAATTCAAATTAATGATATACATTTAAATTATTTAACAGCATCACCCTCACTTCAAGATCAGGGGTACGGGTAAGGTTCTTATGGTAGGTATAGAAATGCATATAGGCTGAATGAAGATGAGTTTGAACTTGAGCTATACCATTTCTGTATTTTTTATTAAGGTTAATGCTCTCGGCTTTGGCTTGAAATTTAACGATTGCATTTGTCTCTGAGCAAGGTATTTTTTACAGCTGATGTCAAACATCTCAGCTGATGCTAAGTGATGATGTGGTCAGAAATGGTATTCAGGCTAAACCTACAATTATTAGCTTCCAAGAGCAACCAATCGTTTGGTTCTTGGTGTTATTGTTATCTATTTAAGAAATGAAATAGTTTTAAACCAATCCCATTATTCGATTTCAGAATACGGACAGATTACTTAGAGATTTTATTTATGTATCAGTTGACATGACTGGAGAAAATAGTTTTCAATTTTAATTTTACAAAACCATGTTAGCAACTCAACATGTTAGTCAACAAGTGTTTTTTTTTTCACGTACAAGGTGTACCAGCAACGTGTATTCAGACATTTGCAGATTCTTAATAATCTGTTATTAAATGTTATTTTAATAACACTATTCCAAGAATTTGCGTACCGAAATATATTTTAGTAAAATTTATTACTATTTATAGTAAGGATAGGTTCTTTAAAAGTAATCTAACAATAGGACTCTAAAATATTTAGATGCCTACTTAAATTCGTAGCTTGACGTAGCAAATCTTAAGGTGCCTCACGGAATTAAACATTATATGCATGAAATATGCTCTGATTTGAAACAATGGCAAAATATACATATAATAACATCAATGAATAACAATGGAGTATAAATTATCATTTAAATTGTTGTATATTTTATAAAATATAGCCGTGCGTTTTGTTTAAAGGTACAACCATATAATTTGTTTGAATGTATGTTAATCGAAAAGCTGGATACGGGTGTTACTTAACTGTGTCGCAGAGATGATACAAATCGATTCTCGAGAATCGATATGTCTATTCAGCAAGCTATTCGATCCCTACTACATTAGCAGGAACTTCTTGTTCTAGGACGTGTATGTTCTATTGATATTCATTTGTCGAATATTTAAAAGTTGAGTTGGTAATTTATCAAATATGTAATAATTAATTTAATAAAATAAATTCAATTATCATTATTTAATAACAATAATACCTAATTGATATTTCAAAAAATATTGTTTGATTCGAAAATAATATCTTTTTTTTTCAAAAATGCAATTCTGCCAGCACGTGCATTTGCAATGACTTATAGGTTTTCTAAATGCTTTCATTGTAGTAGCTGTGTTGTTGTATATAGTTCGTATTATATTCATACGTCTACTTATTTATTTAATCTTATTGTAATTTTGATTTTATGATTTAGTTATTTTTTTGTTATCATTGCTTACTAATACTCGTATTATAATGATTTTGGCCATATCGCACATTATATTAATTAATTCATTTTAATACGACTGAAAAGATATCAGCGAATTATAAACATGTTGTAAATTGACGGTAACAAGGGGTAGGTAGTACTAGTTTATATTGTAAATATAAACTACTAGCTTTTAGGCCGCGGTTCCGCCCGCGCGTGTTTTTTTCACGGTCATCATGAAAAAACGTTAACCTCTTTTGGCGCAGTTGGATAAAAACTATCCTATGTCCTTTTTCAGGTCTCAAACTATTTCCATACCAAATTTCATTCAAATCGGTCTAGTAGTTTAGGCGTGAAAGCGAGACAGACAGACAGAGTTACTTTCGCATTTATAATATTAGTATGGATGTTAATTTAATGGACTCGTTAACTAAACGGAACGGGTATTCTACCAACAAGAGCATGCACAAGGAGAGTTGGGTTTAGACAGGAGGGCAGACATAAAAGCGTGGCCAAAAATGTCTATACGAGTATACCTATATTTTGTGGCATCCTTCCTTGTTTTTGAAAATATATCGAAATATCCCTAAATATATAGTATATCGGTAGAAAGCGAATATGGCGGTATTCTATGAATAGAAAATAGGCACGGAGAAGGAAAATGCTTTTTTGTGACGCAGTTGACATGCAAGGCCGCGTGGGTTGCCGGACTAGAATGTCACCCCAATTGCTACCTGTGGATTTCGTAAGCCCCATACATGCTATACAGCAGTCTCTCCTACTAACCTACCCCTTGGCAGATTCTGTTTACAAAGCAGCGAGAGCCGAGCAGCAATGGCTCTGGACTGCAATGCCGCAGGTCCATGCTGCGAACCCTACCGCCGGCTTCAGCTTCACCACAAGCATTCGCGAAAGGTCCTTCTAACTTGCAAGGTAGAAGGACCTTTCGCAAATGCTCTCGTGGCTAGCTACCATTCTCAAAAAGAAACTCTGTCGCCAATCACCTAACAGTGTGTTCCGGCAGTAATCCTTGAGAGCCGGTAAGTAACTATGAAATTACAGGCACCTGAGACTGCAAGTGTATGTCACAGGGTAAGGGCGCAGTGCAGTTCACCTTTGCGACTTGTGACGCGTCTGGTATAGGCAGAGGTTACCTTGCATCAGTTGAGAAACGGCCGGGTTTCGTTTAATGCAATAAAAGAAGGATGATAATGATAACTACAAAAAAAATTTTGAGGACAATGTATGCTTATCCAAATTTTAGAAAAAAAAACAATTTGACATTGGCGTCTACTTAAGACGCCAATGTCAAATTGTTTTTTTTTACTGGCCACTCCACGCCACTTTTTCTCTCTGCTTCCTGCTACGTTTGTAATGGCTGATGTACTATGTCTCATATAAACTAAAATAAATATTTCTACAGAAGATAGAAGTCTTTAATTACCCAAAACCTGTCATAAAAATGACTATGGTTTCTCTTATAAAATGGTAATCGCTTGGTATTGTGAATATTGACAACCGAGCCATTTCTCAACGATCATGAACGATATGTAATGATACGTAATTAAGTGCTATTCTCGTGTTATAAAATTGAGCCTCGGATACGTACGTACAACTTCAAAACCTCAAGATCAATCCTGAATATCTAATATGAGTGGAACTTTCCGCTTTTTTAGCACACGCTGAGGTCAACGACGTGGAAAATTGGCGAAAGTATGTTCGAAAACAGCAAAAACATTGCCGGCAGCACCGACACAATGCAGGTCCCTAACTCGTAAGACAACAAAATTGGCTACTTATTCACAAACGAACTGCTTATTTTAGGTACTTGTAAATCCACGTATCCTATTTGAAAAGTGGGAGTTCCTGTATCTCTTCCTTTGCTCCTTTAGACAGGTAAAATAAACCTTAGTCAATACCAACAAGAATGTTTACTAAGATATCTTCGGTTTCACATGCGTCAGATATCTTGTCCCTTACGAAACCTTCAATAAAAAGGATTAAATATCTTTAAAGATTACCTTATGCTTAAAGCTTAAAGCTATAAAAAAAAAATAGCTAGCCTTTGACCACTATCTCACCTGATGTTATGTAATGATGTGGTCGAAGATGTTGTTCAGGCTAGCCTAGAAGTACTGGCTCTCAAGTACAGCTACCGGAACACACTGTTAGGTGCTTGGCAACAGATTTTCTACTTGAGGGAGGCAGCTAGCCAGGCGGCCTTTCGCAAAATGCCCTACCACCGTGCTGTAACGACTGTCATCGTAAGATTACAGCCGGGACCGACGGCTTAAGCTTTATTTTAGCTGATCGATTCAGAACGGCTAAGCAAACTTCGCTACGAGCGCTTCAAGCGATTATATCCAATATCCACTTATGTACTACTCTGATTCGATTATTACGTTACATTTTTGTAATCATGATATGTTTACAGTAGTTACTATATATGTTTGTCATTGAAATTAAGCTCTCGAATACCAGCGATTATTACAACCATATTGGATGAACCAATCCAATTTCCTTAGTCAAGGTTATTAGAGAAAGAA
Source organism: Plagodis dolabraria (assembly GCA_963854805.1). Taxonomy (NCBI): domain Eukaryota; kingdom Metazoa; phylum Arthropoda; class Insecta; order Lepidoptera; family Geometridae; genus Plagodis; species Plagodis dolabraria. Next base: position 7,217,151 of record OY978440.1, read on the forward strand.
TAATGACCGTGGCATATGCATCACCTACATAATTGATGTGTTTCCCTGTGGGCTGCCGGGTTAGAATTGCACCTCCCCATGTCATCCCGTGGGTGTCGTAGAGGGCGACTAATATGTATCCATACAAGAAGGTGGGCAGCAGCGCCTTATAAAGTACTGTCATCTTACACTGCGATCCCCAAGACGCCTGCCAAGGGGATTATGGCAAATACCCCCTTAATAGGGTGTGTTCAGCAGTGGAAGATCCGGCTGATACATTATGTACATAATTGATGTGTTTCTTAGAGTTACCGACTTTTTGCATTGCTGACACTGTCTCACTAATATACCTACCTACTAAGTACTTAGATATTCTCCCTTGAAGCTATAGCGTATGAATATTACTGAAGTTCACTATAGCAAGTGAAGTCACTGGTCAAACAAGGCGTAAGAACTAACTCGACGTGTCGACCGCAGTAGTATGTCACGCCACGCAGAACAGAGATGGTGCAACTGGACAGGCATCACGCTTCCCATCAGTCGGACGGCTTGTTCGTCACTTTACTTCATAACATCAAAACATTAGTAACAAACTGCCTGCCCATAGCAAATTGGTATTAATAGTAATGTCCCCAGCTGGAACATCAACGCAATTATGTATATAATTCATGGAATTCATCAAAAATAAACGCTAAGTCAAGATCTTCCTTGACTTTTTTTTTTTTTTTTTATGCCTGATAGGTTAGTCTTTGACCACTATCTCACCTGATGGTAAGTGATGATGTGGTCGAGGATGTTGTTCAGGCTAACCTAGAGTTACTGGCTCTCAAGGACAGCTGCCGGAACACACCGTTAGGTTCTTGGCGACAGATTTTTCAACTTGAGGGTGGTAGCTAGCCAGGTGGACATTCACAAAATGCCCTACCACCATGCTGTAACGACTGTTATCCTAAGACAACAACCGGGACCGACGGCTTAACGTGCCCTCCGAAGCACGGAAGCGCTCAGTAGTAGTGTCACCAGCGGTCACCCATCCAAGTCATGACCGCGGCGGACGTTGCTTAACTTTGCTGATCGATTCAGAATGGCTAGCAAACTTCGCTACGAGCGCTTCAGAACTTTAGGTTAAACGTGTATCTTTGAATCCTCAGTGGATACAGAAGTTACATAATAATAAATAAATATTACAAAATTGTTTTGTATTGTCTAGAAGTAGAAGCGAGACGCGTCGAAAATTCTTCCGGTTTGGCTGCGTGGTATTTGTGACGTCACGTCGGCTTCACAGGAAAATTAAGCGGAATTGTCACTAGATATATTTTAATGTTTTTTAAATGTTTTATTATTTTATTAAAATATGAATTTCTTAAAATATTTTAGAAATATTTGTTATTTATCATTAATGGACTTCCGCAAAGTAACGCCTGAATCTATACATTACAAGAAGTTACATTTTACTTATTCCAAACACTCCTAAATCAAAACATTGAATTTGTAAATCTCAACTCCTCAATTTGACAGCAAATCGAATAAAACAAAATACTGCTAGTTGGACATAACATTCATTCTCTTTCCCGAAAAATACAGCTTCTCTCCCAGTCGCCATCCAATTTGCTACTTTAGTGTAGCCGTCACTCGCCAAGTCCGCTTTACATTTCGCACCTTACAAAAACGATCCAAAAAGATGTCGTCTACCTACAACCGGTACAACATTGGCTCAGTGCCGAAAATACAAGTTGTAAAACGTGACTTTGGAAAGACCGGGTCTTCAATACTACTCGCATTTAGTATTAGAACACTGTGCTTTTTGACTGCAGGCACGAGTCTGTTATTTACGTTCCTGTGCCTAGTTTGGGTAGTGTTAAGGTTATTGACCTTCATTTATAACACTTGGTGTGATTTTAACATCATATAAGGACGCAGAGATAATGTAAAGCTGGCAATTGTATAGAATATAATTGCTTTTCATAGGTTTTGAAGTCCTAACACAAAATCGCACACACAGCGCGACAGAACAACAGATTAGTAGAGGTAACATTATCTTGATGTTATATAAGACGGTAATCAGCGGACTAAATTCACTAACTACATAAAGTCTTTGAGAAAAAGTTTTTGAGAGCCTGTAATTCTGGTAGAACGACATCTTCGAACACGTCATCGCTTACTATCAGATGACATAGTGGCAAAGGCTAGCGTATCAGCTATAAATAAAAAAGTCTACATTAAAATTTTATCATACATAAATATTATGCGGAACACGACATCTTCGAAATTACAGATTAGCTGTCTCCCAAAGCATAAACACCCCATGCCTTGCCAGAATTGCCAGAATAGAAAACTCAGCCTTGGTTGAGGTTTCAGAGAGCCTATTAGAGCTATTTTGAGATTCTATTTTGGGAGCCAGTTTCAATTCTAATTCTACCTTGCTCACTGTCTATGATAATTTCGAGATTCTAAATCTACCCTCTCAACTAATCGACCAACGAGAAAGTTGAGGTAGAGGCTAAAAAATAATGCTAAACCAAGTTCAAGAACCCCATCGAGAATAGCTCCCAACATTTGAAAAGTTCAAATAACTCACATTATACTTTGTAATATTGAGTCAAAGGTACAATTAAAAAAAATAAAGTAATTACAACGTCAGGATATGTCAATTAGGTATTTCGAAATGATATCACACACATGCTCATAGTAACGTAGTGTTGGGACGTGTCAAGCTTATGCCGGTAGACTATCGATGTATACTAGTCGATATTTATCGATTACATCAACATTTCTGATACAGTATTTATTTTCATATCTTGTTCAGTCTTAATTTCACAGCGGCCAGTAGCTGCACCTCAAAGATGAGATCAATTTTAAGATGCTGTTTTGAAGTTTAATGTGCGGAACATCTGTCAAAAACAGCATCTCACGATCGATTTCATTCTTGAGATGCAATTAATAATAGGAGCCTAGCGTTAACGTGAACTGACTGTACACATTACAAAAGTCATAACCACAATGTATTTCTAATACAGTATTTATTTTTATTGCTCTTAGTACTGATGTACAACATAAGCTGCTAGAGATCTGCACAAGCTCCCTAACCTAGTTTAGTATCCACTCCTATACATTTTGAAGCAGTGATAGCTCAGTGGCTTTGGCTATGCCGCGCAGCAGGTCCATGGTTCGAATCCCGCCGCGGGCTTAAGCTTCACCGCATGGTGGAAGGGCATTTTTGCGAATGCCCGCCTGGCTTGCGACCACCCTCAAGTTGAAAATCTGTCGCCAAGCACCTAACGGTATGTTCCGGCTGCTGGCCTTGAGAGCCAGTCATTCTAGGTCAAGCCTGTTAGCACCTTCGACCACATCATCACTTACCACCACGTGAGTTTGTGGACAAAGGCTTACCTATAACCAATAAAAAAAAAAAAAAACTCCCAACATACGTTTGAAATCCTCAAAACAAAATATAAGATTTATAGACACCATAATCGTAATAAGGCATTTTTAGACTTTACTTTGTTGTTTTCCTGAATCTAACCAATCACACTGATTAAATAAATTTAAATATGTATTTTGTACTATCAATGGTTGGGGAACTTGCTAGCTCGATAATATTCATAAGTTATGAACAAGTGTTTGGATATTTTCTCATAAACTGTGCCTCATGAGCAGCATGTCTTCATTCACATCGATTTGACTAGGGTTTTGCTGCACATTGAGCGCACAACAGGGCTGCATACCCTGATACGTATATACCAGCTTTGTACCCTGAGAATGGTAGCGAGTATATAGGTAACCTGACCATTCCCAACAAAGGTTGGCATTAGAAAAGTGGCCTTCCAAAAACCAAAAAAATAAAGCTTTTACAATTTTGTACTTGTGTTGTCCTGTGTGTTGTTAGCTTAAATTTACGACTCGTTATATCGAAAATAAAGAATAATTTTAAAAAAAATTAGAAAAATCTTATCGATAAAAATTATTTCGTTTTAATTCCGCCTAATTTTTAAAAATGACAATTTAAAGCCGACGTAACATCATAAACGCCACGTTGTCTATTGATACTTTTTTAATGTTTCATACTATTAATTATGTATTTCTGCAAAGTTTCGCCTAATTATATATAATTATACCTTTTGTATAATCTGTATTCTCGTATTTTCAATATGTTTTGTTGTTGTAAGTGGAGATATATTGTAACAACCTCACAAAAGTTGGAAGATAATGATGCACAATTGGGTCGACTTTATAGCTAAACAAAAAGCTATGGATAATTCTATTAACGTGCATACATTTTCGATGTATCGATAAAAGCAGTCAAATGACATCCCTACCAAAGGAACCTAATTGAGTAGTATGTTGGACATGTGTAATTATTGGAGCCGGTAACAGGTGGGAAGCGACTATTAATTTATAGACGTCTCAATGGTAATTACTGATGATGGAAAAAATAGGTGGTTTCGTATAACAACAATAAGTGATCTACCCACTCAACAAAGCAACCACACTTGGACGCATATTAATAAAACGTCAAAGAAGACGGCTCTATTCTCATGTTCAAATAGACAACTGAAAAGCCGTCACATGAATAAAATACCGCAGATTATTATTGCACAAAAATTTTAGTTGTCAAAGATTAAAGCGACATTTAAAAATATTTTTTATCAGGTTTTGTGTTGTCTTTACTAGAGCTATTAGTTGAAGTTTTCATTTTCTGTGCTTACCTCCACGGTTAAACAAAACTCATTCGTAAGGCTCGGTATCAAATGTCAAATTTTACCTTATCGCAATTCGTCATCATTCATTTAAACGATTCCATCAATCATTAACCCAAATTACACTGCAATACAATAAATAACCCAGTCGACGCACGCATATTTTTAAACCACCACAGGAAACAGCGCACAATAAAAAACAACAAGAAAAAAAAATAAGAAAAACAATAAGAAAATAAAGCCCGTTATAAATTAATACTTTACCAAGTAACCGGAGTACGCGTATTAACCCTTGCTACATCGAAAAGAAACGTATTGGATTACAGCAAACGATAAATAAAGTCTCGAAAATAATGTTTATATGTAAATATGGGGTATTGTTAGAGTAACGAGTCTTGCTAAATCACAATATGAAGTTGATTTATATCTCTACGGTTCGCTGGCCTTCATGGGAGGCCTATAAAACCTTTCCGTAACGCAATACCTACGCACACCAGCGATACAACGGCGACGCCGCAATCTCGCCACAGTTGCGCTACAATCGCCGCGAACCACACGCGTCCGGCTTCTTTTTGTACCTTTAATTGGTCATTTTACGAGTTATACGAAGCCACACTAAAATCACTCCGACACCGAGCGATTAAGCTTTTCCATCGCATTATTACGAATACCGCGATGAACTTTGTATCTTTTCAAACAGAAATACTTCGTACACTTTCGTGGAGTAAGTTACGTAATTACATTCCGTTGGAGGAAGGCGGGCGCTTGCAGGAATGTTACATCCACCTTTGAGAAGATGCTACCGACAAATCAATTAGTCGAATTTTTAAAAAGCAGGTAGCTTCTGTAACAATAACTGCATAAAATTGCACGAGCGACGGTCTATTACCATCGATGTCCGCTTCAATCTTAAAGTCCCGCATGGTAATTACTGGACTGGCGGCTTGATGGGGTGGGTGATTACTGTGATTAGTGAAGAGAGTGTCTCCACCTCAAATCGCTAGTGTGTCGTGCCCAAACAATGGTCACAAGTCCCAGCAACTAATCGCATTAACGAACTAATCACGTGCCGGCTCGGTGAGGAAATTCATTAATATCCTGCCCCAGCTGAACGAAAACTGATGAAAAAGCATAACTTTAGTGCATGTATGTGGATTCGTGTTTGGGAGGCTGCCTCGCTCGACTGCTTGCTATCTATGCGTTTTGGTTTTATTTTTATTGTTTAGCTAAATACCTTTTGAGGTTTATCTCACAGTCGAATATGTGATCTAGTATTCATATTGCTTGAATAAGAAACCTTATTTCCGTAAATATGCTATCGGAATGGATGGTGTAATTAGCACGCCATATAAATAACTATAGTTTAGTAGTACACAATTGTGTGCATTATCGCCTGATAACCGAAAATACAAAATTACAGATAAGGAAAAAAAATGCCATTATCTAGATCTGGGATAATGTATGCTAATTGGCATGTCGCGGATCTAGGGACGAATGATCGCGGGTTCGAATAACATCCGTGTTTTTCTTTCCATTTGTTGTAATTTTATAAAATAATAGTTTAGTTGCATAATATTAGGTAAGGTACCAAATATTTATTAAAATAAATTAAATAAATCTGTCTTAATACATCATATTGCCATGAATAAAGCGAAGGACGCAATTGCGAGCATAATCAAAATTTAATTGAATATTATAAGGTACTAAATAAATGCGCATACCTACTACGTCAACATGAATATTAATATCGTCTTTATTTGCATACAAAGTACTGTGTCAAGACTTAAAATGATGTTCTTCTCTATTTATAAACGCGTACTAATATAAAGACTGCATGCAACTTTAAATAAAAAATGCATTGTATGTAGGCATACTATGGTACCTACGATTCCGGTCTAATTTGCTATTGTTACTTTGCGGACTGTCAAAATTTTACAGGATTGCTAAAAAAACATCAGTATTATTTGAAAGTAAATATGCAGATGCAGATGCAGAGGATTCAGGACGACGCAGACTTATTCCATGTGCACCGCATCAACTTTGGTTTGTCCCATTCTCACGAATACTCGCTAGTTTGTCCTGAGTCGGGGCAATGCCAATTACGACGGTGTGCTGAAGTTGGTGTAATGAAGTTCAATAGTTCCGACTCGAGTTTAGGCTGTGGAAATAGCCAGGTGTATCACGGCGTAGTGGCCGCCTCAACCTCTATATATTCTTTATTTTACTTTTGAATGTGTTTTATTATAATTTGTACATATGCCTTCAACAAATATATATGTTATTAAAGTAAAATTTGCATAAAAGTTCAGTCATGTAGGAATTGGGTCGAAAACTTGCAGTCGTTTTCAATTCATTGTTGGATACATATTGCAACTTAGAGATGTACCTAGAAAGTTTTTTTTTTACTGTCACCGTACTGTTCTGTGACACCAAATACTAGTAATAGTAATCTCCCATTATAACACAGCTACTTCAGACGAATCACATTTATTGGAAAAAATCTGTACTATAGAAAATGTGTTGACTGCTAACTGGAAAAATCCTTTCCGATGTACCATGTCTTAATGTGTCCTAGAATCTATTCCGGTGCGATCTATTCTGAGGCTTACTGGAGATTTTTCCAGGTAGCATCGAAATAGAACGCACCAAAATAGGGCTACGATACTTTACGTCCTGATACATCGGAAAGAATTTTTCCATTTAACCGCCAACACGTATTCCATGGTATAGAAAATTTTCCCAATTAATGTGATTCTTTGGGTGTTGTTGTGCTCCTATAGCTGGGAGCTTCAAATAATGCTATCTAAAATTTACCAAAAAATATTAGAGCAGTATTGAATTCATGTGCAACATAAGAAAACACGACCCGAATTGAGTCTGTACTTGATTAGGTTCGTCGATTTGGAAAATCGGCGGGGAAATAATCGAGATATGAGTATCGAATCGGCCGGAAATTATGCTATTTGCCATCGTTTTAAAGGTGTCGAGGCGCGAGGTGTCTACTGTTGACTGCAGGCGACACTCGGTCTGAATAATCATACTTTTTTAAATCTGAAATATTTGTAGAATACTTTTTTAAACCTTTGACCCAGGAGTTATTATAACATGATATTGTTAGTTGTAGTAGCTTGTATTCCATTATGGTAACGATTATGCGGTTAAGACTTTTTTACGCGTAACTAAGCTAGAAGAAACAGCTTTAAACGATTTAAATCGTTTAAAGTTGTTTAATTACTAAATATTTGTGTAATTGATTTTTGACCTGTATTTGTTTTATTTTCGTACCCTAAGGTTTTGTACCATTATTAATTAATTGTGTAACAGATGAAATATCTATATCACATTCCTGCCTGCTCGATTGCGCTCCTATCCCATAAAAAAACTGACAGCTTATCTGTGGCGTGTTTAATTCTAATTTTTTTGTTTGTGTATACTTAGTTGCTCTATTCCTAAAACGCTAAATGACAAAAATTTACACAACAACGTACAGCACAATCACCTAATATTACACAATAATCAAAACATTTGAAACGTTGTCGTTAACAGGCATCAATTAAGCACCTACAGATTGACTCCAGTCAGGCTGAAAGCACCCCTCGGAGTTGTTACTAGCTGTTACCGGTCAACGTCCAATCACTGATGAGTTCGTAGTTCGCAACTTGTGCGAGTTGCGCGAGTGTATTCACAATTTCCAAGTTTACCAATCGCATTCAGACGCCAAACATTGAGAGAAATGAGGTTCAGTACCTACGAGCCCGCTGCTGCGTTCTCCAAGGCCTAGGCAAATAATTGCTACCCAATTATTGGAACCATGTCTATCGAATGTTGCGCGGTATGTTTCTGTATCTCGTTTAGAGTACGTGTAATTTGATTGTACCTTACAACCTACCCTTATCACAGAGGTAGAGTTTACGAAGAATATTTGAATGAATATGATAATTAAAGTATTTAGGTATATTATTTAATCCGAAAAAAGTTCGTTGCATATTATGCTTCAGAGAATTTTTTCCCGAATAGACTAGTCGGGCAAAACTATGTTTTAAAAAATTATAGAATTTTATTCTGTTCAGGCCCAAATTTGTATTTAGACAGGCCGTAAAATTTGACATTGTATGTTTTACGCAGTCGTTATGTTACTGGTTGCTCTCTAAATTGATGTACCCTCATTTGCAACAACATTTTTATATTTGTAAAACTAAATGCTACACGAATGTGAATTGTATGATGAACAGATTAAGAACTGTCATATTTTAGAGAATTTTAAATTTAGATATAAAATCTACTACTACCCTATATCCAAAAAGGTCAATTAATTACCTTTGAATCGGTATTTGGCGTATGTCATGCTAAAGCACTTCGGATGGATTAATGTCACTTAAGACAATGCACAGGTTCTATAGGCCGCAGCAAACAATACGAAGATGTATCTCATCCTCCTCAATGCCTTAGTCTCGGAATAAACTTTGACTAGGCGTGACAAGGCTTTGATTCGGTCGCAATGTCTGGTATCGTCCCGTCCATTTGAGCGGAAGACGGTACACAAACACGTGTAATTTCTGAAGTGCGATAGTCAATTGATAACACCTAATATATGTATATAGTTGCATTACAATGCCTCGATTGTGTCTAAATCGGGATGGAATCTGATCCCTTTACGTAGGTGACTTAAGATGGACAATTTCAGTGTACATAGGTCACATGTGTAAAGACAGATGTTTATTAGATATTACAGTGTGAAAATCTATTTTTTATGTTATTGTGACGGAACAAGCACGAGGCCCACCTGCTTGTTCCGATGTTGAGCGGAGTAACCTCTGCCTATAACAGATGCATTTCGTCATGTGACGAATTGCACTGCGCCCGTCACACAGACATACAGTAGTTAAGTTGCATGTGCCTGTGATTTTACCTAAACGTATCTGATAATACAAGATCTCAAACAGGGCATAAAGGGCCACAGATCCACATTAGGGACTGGCGATGAGGCCAGCATGAAGATTTACCTATTTTCATTTCTATTACTAGCTTCTGTAGCTGGTGGGATGAGATTCTGGAATAGTGTAGTTTTTTATTTAATTTTTTGAAGTGAGGTACGGCACAAGTCGCCTACCTGTTGGTAAGCGTTAAGGTTATCGCCGTTTCCCCGGGTGCCTATGAACACCAGAATGTCACTATTCCATAGTACTTTCAACATAACTCAAATATTTAACTATAAATATAACTATATATAAATGTACAACTAGGTACATATTCACATGAGATCAAATGACCATAGACTCCCTATAATTCGCATACCGGGAAATAGTTTGTGGGTAATTAAATGATCATATTCGAATCGAATTACCAAAATTACCTTCCTCGTCCTTTAAGCAGGCGATCATTTGGAGAATGTGGCTAGAGCAATAATTGGCATGCTCGCCTGACTGATTATCCACCAGCATCATATACATGCCCTTATCCCACGAATAAGGAGTCAGCAGTAAAATTTTGTAGAACGAATTTCGGTTTATTTTCTTTTTGTATTGAAGATGTGAGATTGAGACCAAAATCGCAACTTATTTATTGCTTCGATTTGGAGAAACAAATTCTTTCCTAAATTAGGAATAATCTTACATGGTTGCTAGTTACAAGCGTCATGGATCCTGTTAAAAGCGTCATCTCTTTTCACGTATTCTGTTACAATATTGATTTAATTAGACACTTGAAAGCAAAATAATATTCGCGCTACGGCAAAAATAGTTTTATTTGATATATCATTAGTTTTATGACGTCAATTAAGTGTTAAATCCTGCTCCGTCAAATTTGTAACATCGTTTGGGTATTTACACTTCTTGAGTCGACATTCTGTGAGTTTAAGATACGTTCTTTGGTTTAAAAAAACTTAGTTAAGTTTAAAATGGCCGGTTACTTCTCCATACAAACGTCGTAGAGCAATTTGAGACTTTAGATCCAGAAATAAGCTAATAGTAACGGTTGAACTCGTAATTAAGTATGTTTGTATGATGCCGAAATTTTAAAAAGATAATTAAGTTGAAAGTTTTGAGCCTCTAAAACTTTATATGAAATGTTTCGAGGCTCCTAACTCTTAAATTAATTATCTTATTAAAATGTCGGCATCATACAAGCCTAGATAATGACGTAATCACTCGGTATTATGCGTTATTTAGGACCTAAATTCTCTGATAAGGGAGTGATCACCCTAAGACATTTGTATGGAGAGCTGACCGCCAGTTCCCTTAAGATTTCCGTTTACGATGGATTAATGTGAAGAAATTATCAAAGACGCCATCTGTTTAAAAATATCATAAGGATATACATCCAATACAAAGTAACTAAAACATTACAGGCAAGTCAGGTGATAATTGTAATATCCTAAAATGCAAATTTCACAATTACATTCAATAATGATTTTATCACGTACCATAAACCAATTAATACAAAATTTACTTAATAGATTAAAAAATAGGCAAAATATAAGCGTGCAAGTATTAAACGTCAAATAAATTTCCCCGAAAACTGAAGCCTTCGCAACACCACCGCACCGCTTTCGTCGTAAACAAATCCGCGAGCAATCGATTCGGCTAGCAATTTAAAACCCACTTAAAGACAACCGCAGACTAATCGAAAACTCCGTTGAAAGTTCGCCATCATCTAATTGCCTATATTAAAATAACTGGCTTGTGTCAAACATATCTGGGGCGTGGGGCGGCCCGCTGCCTGGTACGGCTTCACATGTTAATAATCATTATGATAGCATCTAGTATACGATGGGCCGGTCTTTCCGCGCCCCGCCACCCCACTGAACGAGCAAGGTAATGTTTTGTGTACTTACTATTGAAATTACTGTTTACAGCACGCGTAGGGATGTCCGCACTTCCAGAGTTTCAAACACATTGTAATTATTCCCAGGCTTTTACTAAAGTAATCTCTGGTTTGACGTTCTCTGAAGTATTTATGGGTGTACCGAGTTGTCACGACAATACTTCGAAAAAATATAGTTCGACAAATCATCCTAACTTTACCTAATTATTATGATCAGAAACTTATTACGTACCAAATCTCTGGTAATATTAAATTGTTAAATATCTAACCTAACCTAATCTATAGCAATGGCTTGTCTTACTTAATTTTTTCAAAGTAAGTGTCGTGTCGAATAAAGAACTGTCGAAGTTCAGAGGGACGTCGAGTATTTATCGACTATCGTTACCGAATAGATATTCTATTTCATTCTAATCTATACTTTTGCAAAACTTGATGCGGTAAAAGTTTAAAACAAACTATTCATCACGCAGTTACGCGATACCATAGATGTTGAAAAATTTGAAACAAATACTAAATAATTCAAGGTTTACGTTATGTCGGCCACAACATCGTGACCCATATGTTTTTGAGTAAATAAATTGGTAGAGTTGTTACTTCAAGTTTGAAGATACACGTAGTTTTCGTTTTATGTAATATGCTAAAATGGAATACGATTCAAACGAAATAGGTCATGGCTGTATAGCCTTAGGCAGTGGACAGAAATCAAAAGGTATTTTTAGGTCTGCGCTTAAAAAAATAACTAAAAAACCTTTGACGATGAAGGGGGGCTTGAGTAAAAATAATAAGAAATTGAGTAAAAATCATAAGAAATAAATTCCGTGATCGATCCTTCCATTATTTTTTCTGCTACATCCACATTATTTTTTAATAAAAATAAAATTTTGCGGCATGTCAGTGTGTGCTGGAAATAAGATTCTCTTAGAACTTATAGGGTGTCGCGCTAGAAACGTCAACCACCAATCTTTTCTCGTTAGTGTCGTAAGAGGCAAATAAGGGTACCGGAAGGTGGACAGCAGCACCTTCACATGAACTTTTCTCTTACACTACAATCCCCAAGACTCCTGCCAAGAGTAGGAAGTATGGCAAACCCTTTTCCGATTACAATTTCAATCATTGATATGTTATTGAAGTGTTATATTCAATGCTAAGTTAAGTTATAAAGTTTTTGAAAGGATTACTTCAATATTGGAGCAGCACTAGTGGCCACACGTAGAGGTGTCTGTACTTTACTGATACCGACTACCCCATGAATGTTGCATAGCACCCAACAAGTAACTTAACGACCATTCTGTCGCCGACTGTTTGTGATCGCGAACTTTGCCAACTCATGAACCAAACTGTAACAAGCAGGTTCCAAATCAGATAGTATGCGGATAAATATTGTCCACAACAGATTTGTCACCAAGAGATTTACCAGAAGGTGATCTCGCATATTATTATTCATTATCCTAATAAAACTGGAAAACGTTTATAGTTGGACTGAAGCCTCTCCCGGTACCCCTAACGGAAGAAGTTTTTAAGAGCGTAATCCCCTCGATTGGGAGGCGTCTTGGAGTACACGATAAAGATGTCAATTCTTCAGAAGGCGCTGAAGCGATCCTTTTGGTTTTTGCTTTTGTGACCTCTTTCGACTCTCATAAGAAAGATAAATGGGGCAGTGGGTGCAACTGTTCTAAGTGTGTGTCAGAATAATGTTTTCTTTATTAACGCGGTCAAAGCTGCTGGTAAAAGGAAGTATTTTATATAAGTAATGTATGGTACTGTCTGTCAGAAGACGTTCACGTGTTTTTAAGAGAAAGAAGCGCATGTTGAGCCATGCTATAAGATACAAAAACCATGTCAGTCGATTGATAAACTTGATATGTATATTTAATCTGTACAAACACTTTTGAAATTGCAGTACGGCGTTTAAGGGAAAAGTATTATGTTCTCGAATGTTCTTGCATCCTAAACAATGTTATGTTTAATTTTCGTACTGGCCGGCAAGAACCCGCCAATTTAGATGAATATGGGCCTTAAGAACAATGAAGTCTTGACTATGCAGAGTATAAGCCGACGGTCATCGTCGCAAATCAACAAAATTTTACGTATTAATGCCCTAGCACTGAGTACATAAACACATAGGCGGTTTCGTACGAGTTTACAGCATTCCCGCATAACTAGTTGATGGAATTAGGCTTGCTAATGCGACAAAGCTTTGCAACGTGAACATGCATAAGTTACTAGCAGGATCAGAATCACACTGATATTATAAATGCGATAGTTTGTCTGTGAGTGAGATAGTGAGTATATTTCTTATTCGTCCACGTCTGATCCGATTTATACGAAGCTTAGAACATATGTACATTGTTTAAGTCCTGGATTGACAAATTGCATCATCATCATGATAACAATTTTTAACCATTGTCTACGCTTGTAAAATTTTGCAGCTAGCGTAGAAATAATCTAATTTGCCCGCAACTTCATTAACGGGGCAAATTATAGTTATAGTGACCAACTTAATACAAATTCATCTACATTTTGTTCATATTTTCTGTGCACTGTCCCTGACTAAAAATAGAAGGAAGGTCCCAGTTCCTCCTGTCTAAGTAGGTATTAATACATACAAGATTTATTATGTAGTACTTACTGTCTTTACGATATAGAGCTGACTAAAAGTCAAAGCAAAAAACCAGTTTCCTATATACCCTCTATATTTTGAACTTTTTGTTATTATCTGCTAGGCAATCCGCGATTCTAACATGCTCTATGAAAATTTCTTCTATTGTTCCAGAGACACAGCCCTTCGAAAGTCGGTCGGTCGGACGGACGGACAACTGAGTCCTAGTTAGGTATTCCATATCAGTACGGTCCCTAAAAAGACATTAAGGTCCCAAAGTAAACACCTATATGATTTTACCTCAGGGGTTTCGTTCCACATCCTTAATTTAGGGTAAATACACCTGGTTTATGCACACTGGATGGACGTGAGACTAAATCTCGTCGGACGAACCCACAGACCTATATAGGCATCTACCGTATATACCCATATAGGTATGTGGAGTAGCCATTAGTGGCGACCACACACCCTTGAAAGTTCTAAACTTGCGTGAGTGTAACAGGCTACCAGGCCAGGAGAAAACTGATTTGAACAGACCAAACCAAAATGTAGTCTCATAATTAAGTTAGAACAGCTCTATATGTAGTTTTTGGTACCAAGGCGGTAGCTGTCGCTGATCATTGTATATCACTTACGTTCGAAGCGCTCGTAGCGAAGTTTGCTTAGCCTTTCTGAACCTATCAGCAAAGTTAAGTAACGTCCGCCGCAGTCATGCGTTGGATGGGTGACCGCTGGTGACATTACTACTGAGCACTTCCGTGCTTCGCAGGGCACGTTAAGCCACTTTTTAATTGAAACTCTGTCGCCAAGCTCCTAACGGTGTGTTCTGACAGCTGTCCTTGAGATCCAGTAATTTAGGTTAGCCTGAACAACATCTTCGACAACATCATCACATACCATCAGGTGAGATAGTGGACAAAGGCTAAACCATAAAGCATAAAAAATAAAAAAAACACTCTGGACCGTCTGTGTGTCAAGTGAGATTGTGCCAAGCTGTGGCAAAAATAAGTCTGAACTTAGACTAAAACTATTAGTCTGACCTGGCTTTCTAAGCCAACAGCTGCCGTTAACAGACCCCTAAGTGCTTAGAGCCAGATTTTTTACTTCAGCCACACCAAAAAGCGTGGAAGACAGTCTTAAAATACCATACTGACAACGTCACTATACTCCCAGCCCAAGCCCGCGCGGCAGGAATTAAAATAAACTATTATCGCTTCTAGTAAATATTCAGTAAAAGTAATTATCGAATACAAATAAAAGTGGTTAAAAAAATCATGATTGTTCTTTCTTTTATATTGCTGATATCTTTGTCTGAAATTCGTTGCTTAAACAAAAATATAGGAATACCACGCCGCAACAACAGTCATTTTCAAACGAAGGTTTTTATTTTAATTCTTTCTCTGGCAACACTAACCAATTTAGAATTCGAACCGCTAGACTCAAAAAGACCATGCAATATGTATAGAGTAAAAAAGATTGCAGGAAACCTAGTTACTGACCGGATACTATCGCACGATCTACGTCATGAAATCTTTTTTGCTAACGTTTGCTATTCCACGTCAAAATTGCAAAGCATGATTGCTTTTTTTTGGATAAGTTTTAGCCACTCGAACTGTCACAAAACATTCATGATATGAGTGTTTGAGGGACGGAATCATATTAAATAATATGCAGAGCTTCCAGGCCGCGATAATACATATATTAATACTTATTTAATCTACAATGAACAACTCGATTTAAATCGTTGATGAACTTTCTTACACTATGCCTTTCATTAAGGTGAAGTGACACTCACAAAGGCAAGTTTTGAACATATTTTTAGAAAGGGTGTACGTAGGTATATTAAAAAAATATTTTTTTAGAGGATATGCAAAATACTATGCTGTTATCGAAAATACGTTTCATATATTTATCTCGATGAAAAAAAATATGAATACAGCTCTAAAATTTCGTTTATCAAGTTAAGATTAGTGTCTTTTTAATCATCCTTTCATACTTATTATGTGGAAACCATGTGATACAGAAATATTTTATCGTTTTTATGAAACTCACTTTCGTTTGAGTTTTTTATATTAAAAAATCTCAGAATTATTGTAATACTAGCTTTTCGGGTGCGGCTACGCCCGCGCGTATGTCGGTTATCGCGCAAAAACATTAACCTCTTTTTGCGCAGTTGGATAAAAACTATCCTATGTTTTTTCCCGGGTCTCAAACTATTTCCATACCAAATTTCATTCAAATCGGTCCAGTAGTTTTGGCGTGAAAGCGTAACAGACAGACAGACAGACAGAGTTACTTTCGCATTTATAATATTAATACTGATTGTATAGTTCTGTTTCGCTGACTCGCACGCGTAACGAGGTCTAGATCCGTCCTACGCTTTCAATCTGGTAATTGCTCTTCCCAGTGGGCAGAGATACCACTAGAAGATCATTTGATATTACTGGTAGATCCATCCAAAGAACTCAACAAACCCAATAGGGTTTTTCTTACGCTTAAGTTTTTCAAAATTGTATGAATGAAAAAAAAATGATGAAGGATATCTTGGGCCGTTTTGCATGTTTAGGGTTCCGTGCTCAAAGGAAAAACTTTCTCCTGAGCAATAAAGTTCTTTAAACCTAAAGGGCACGTCTGCTGTCTTTCAGTAAGTCCATATGACACCGGTCTAGTTCCTAAACGAAATAGAAACCTAAAATTTATATATTTAATGTAGAATGTTGATTAGTGAACGAATATTTGGCTAGAAATTCAAATAATAACTTTTTTTACAGGGGCATATAAATGAGAAGGTAGTGGAAAAAAAACTTTTTTGTAGTCTCACGTAGGGGTGGGGCTTTTTGTAGTGTCATCGTCTAAGACTAATAGAATAGAGTTTTTTCTATCTCAAAGAAAATAGCTATGGATGGCCGCGATTTATTATGCGATTTATTATTTAACTCACGTAACGAGATTTTTCCGGAGTTAGCCTGAACTATATCTTTGACCATCATCACTTACCAAGAGGTCAAAAGTGAGTTAAAAATATAAATGCATTATAAGGCTAGCTTTCACATCAAAATTAGACAAATCTAGACGACAGAACTGAATGAGGGCGAATCGTCCTCAACAGTATTAATCTGGTTCCCGTGACGTTGACACGCGTCGTGACACGGTCATTCATGCATTATGTATTCGTAGAGGCTTAATAACTTACAATGGGATACCCCGAATTTCGGCTCTGTGTGATCACTGATCTCCTATTATCTGGTTCACTAAGTAATTCTTAGTATAATGGCATTGAACAATTCATATAAATGGTATTAACCTATCGAGAAACATTGATTCAATGGGCTTTTATCGAGAGCTTTGTGAATTAGCACAGCTTTACGTTTATATGTTTTCACATCCCAAAAGCACAGTACACGATGATTTAGACGTTATGTCAACAGCGGTATGTTTAATTTTCGCACTGGCTGGTTTCGGGCTGCTCTTTGACTCCTAAAGCCTTAATGGTTAAATTTAATAATTGTAACGGTTTGTTTGATATGCAGGTATTGTAAAATTGTTGGTGGTAAGTTATTATGCACCTAAGTATATATATTTTTTAATAATATTGCAAGCGCTTTCGCCTTAGCGAATTGGATGTTTGAAATGTTTGGGGCGCAAAGTTTTCATCTTGAGCTCGAAGCAGAGTGGAATAGAGCCGCGTTCGGAAAACAAAATCTGAAAGTTACTCAAGAGCTCGGGAAATCACTTTCGTGAAATTTTACATTTGCGCTGGATCGTTCAGAAACCAAGGTAATGTAAACTCGACATTGAGTTTATTTTACGGTGTTTGTCACAGATGTATGTTATTAGATACCGTACATGTAATAGAATAGCTTATTGTCACCTACAAGGTTTAATTTCAAGAGTTGGGACTGTAATTGAGAATTCTTTTTCAGATAACCCAATGACTGTTTTAACCGGAGTTCAAACCCGAGACCTCGAATTCCAAAATCACGCTATTCCACTCGCCCAACGAAGCAGACATTATCTGTATTTAAGAAAGTATACGAGCAAATATTATATCAAAATTTGGACGAAAATAATTTTCGTGTGGTTCTATCTAATCATGCAGCCAACGATATTACTGCGACAAGGGCCTCAGCGCACATCTGACAATGCTTGCGGCGGATACGACCGCCACAAACGTTAATATTCATATAGAAAATATTAGGCTGGGTGTCGCACTCCCGAGGGGGTGGAGGGGTATCGAGGGGGGGGGGGAGGCGATAGCCGTCACCCTCGCGCCAGCATCCACTCCAACACGCTCTGCCTGCCTTTAATGAACTCTGTGTGTCTATTCCCCAATACAAGTACACTTTTCTTTGCCGCTATAGTGATAGTTCGAACAAAGCCAGCGTGTGAAGTCGCACGGAAGGGGCAAACGGGTGCCGCCACTTTGGCCTATTCTTATTGTACGTTCGGCGTGCGACTATTTTTGCAATGTCAAATAGTTTGGGAGCGAGTGGGTCGCGAATAAAAAGTTTAAACTGAAAGTGCTTCGGGCCGTATACGGCTAAGTGAGAGGACGAAACCAAAGGCAAACAAACCACACACTTGCAAACGCTTTGCACTGGGTTACATTATAGAGATAGACTCTTAGGATTTGATATAAAAAATACCTTTGTTACATATGCCTTTATTAACATAATACTATGAACTATATACTCGTACAATACTACAGCTACTTCTACTAAAATGATTTAGACAACCAGATTATTATTAGTCATTGCAGACTCACAGGCAGTTGCAAATGCTCCAATTTCTTAAATTACGATTGTAATTATACCTGCCTATCGTTTCTCCAATTTGAAAACTATCGCGAGTTTTATCCTTTCCTTCAAAAACATATGCATCTCACCTGCTCGTGTTTGTTATCGTGAAGGAGCACCAGCTCCACTTGATGTTAAGCTGTAACCTCAGCCTATAACAGTTGAAGAGAGACATAAAGTTGTGCCTGTAATTTCACGAGCACCCAAACCGTCCAAATCGGAACACAGCAATGCGAACATTAGTGCTAGGCTTAGTAATAGGTATGGTTGCGGTATGAACAGCACGTAAAAGTATGAACTAGCACAAATAGTTCTAATGCTACTCGTATTCGGACATTACGTTTTTTACTTAAGAAAATGAGGACATGTCACATGGCGGATGGTAAGGGTCATAGTTGTAGTTGCAGTGTCACATGTCCTCGTCCTTGTTGACACTGCACTCACTCATTGAAGAAAATTGTTATATACTTATGTCTCGTTTGCTCAGTACTTGTAAGTTACTTGGTACATAGGTCCTTCTTAGGTAATTGTGTGCGGTTTTGTAATTAAGTTCCCAAACATAATGCAACAGTCACAGAAGGAAAATTCAAGTTGAACGAGATAAATATTTTGATTAAGAAATCCTACTACACAGTTTTATTAAACGACAAAAATGCTTGGACAATTCCGCCTTTGCCAAGCTATCGCCTGCCACCTCCGTAATATAAAAATATTATACGGTATGTAACACATTGTTAAAAGACTTTTAAAAAGAATGGCCCCGTGTTTCTTGCCCGTTCTTCTTGTATAGTTTTTTTTGCTACAGGCAGTACAATGTAGAATATTTCAACATTAAAATTTGGAACACCTGGCATTACAGTTTTAACAAACGTTTAATATTTAAGTTTCCCTATAAAACTTTTTTTTAATTTATAGCTGATAGCATTTGACCACCCGATGGTAAGTGATAAGTGGTCGAAGATATTGTTCAAACTAGAACTACAGGCTCTCAAAGACAGCTGCTGGAACAAACCGTCAAGTGCTAGGCGACAGATATTCTGCTTGAGGGTGGTAGCTAGCCAGGCAGGCATGTGCAAATCACCTATCATGCACGGTGGACGTTGCTTAATCTAGCTGATCTGGCAAGAACGGCTAAGCAAAATTCGCTACGAGCGACATTTTCCCAAGATTTGCAGTTAATTCCTTTTATTACTACTGCGAAGTTTGTTTTCACAACAACATTGCGTCGAGACTAAGTATCAAGAAGTATAACAAACTTAATCTTACTTGAACTGGTGAACTAAGTTGTAACTTGGTCCTGACCACAGACTACTTAAATTGTCTTGTAAAACTTGTTTTAGTTCAAATCCATGAATATATAAACTTGGTAGAAAAGGGATGAGTTCTAATTGATTTTGGATTTCCACCCTTTGCGCAGTTTAGATTATATTAAGCTGTGTCAATTTCAAAGTAGTTTATCGAGTAATTTTATACATAACTTATGTAAAAATATTTTTATTTAGGAAGCATATGATTCTCTACTTCTAATATAAAAACTGAAACATGAAGGTATTTGAACTCTTTGACGGTTTATCTCAAACTCAATCAAATAAATTCAGTTTAATCTTATATTCATCGAAAGCAATAATGTTCACCGTTGCACAATTACCTCCCAATGAGGGACGATAGGGTTTGGTATAGTCCCAACAATTGGCAGGCGTCTTGGGGATAGCAGTGTAAGATGGCAGTTTATCAGAGGCCGCTGCAGCCTACATACTCGTATTATTTCTAAATTTTTCGCTACCCCACGGGTAAACTAATATTGATTTATATCCATATAATGTATTGCTGGGTGGTAGGACATTTTGGCGAATGCCCGCCCCTCAAGTAGAGAACCTGTAGACAAGCACCTAACGGTGTGTTCCTGTAGCTGTATTTGAAAGCCAGTAATTCTAGGTTAGCCTGAACATCTTCGACCACATCATCCCTTACCATCAGGTGAAATAATGCTCAAAGGCTAACCTATCAGCCTTTGAATTAAAATTTAACTAAATTTTTCAAACTTATTTCGAGTATATATGAATTGACCGAAGGCTAGCTTCAAGCTTTACATCCTATCAATTTTACAACTGATAAAATAATTATACCAACCGTTAACTACGAATAATGATATTCGAATAATCCGAATACTGACATTCGAATGATGTTATAATTCGTAGCCTGGTAGTGACGCGGTCAGCAATGACTGAGTCTCGTAGTTAAAAGTAGACTATTACCATGATTTAATTACAGAATATTTCAGTCTGAATTCCTGCTTCCCAAAGCCCCGCATTATAGAAACAACTAACGCTAAATTCGCAGACGAGGTGCAAACATTTGACGGTACGAACGTTAAATATGGGAATCGAACCTGCACGTTACTGTACAAACAACACTACGCGTACATCACATTAGTGTGCGTTCAGAAATCGTGCTGGTCTTTTAGAATGCTCCAATGGCGTGTTGGTTTAGGTAGGTTCCTACCTAAAGATATGATATTTGGTTCCCATTACACTATAGTAATATTTAATTGGAAAATGTCATGCTAATTACGTTTACGTGGTATACCTATAAGAAAGTCGTAATGCGAATTCGGGCTAGCTACTACAGTAGATGAAGAAGTAAGGTTCTTTCCCTGGAGTGCCATCAATTCTAAGCTAAGTCTGTATAAACATATAAAACTAGATAATCAGTTTATCTCAAACAGAAAAACTAGTTAAAGGCAATGCGTCAATAAAAAATAATCCAGGATCGCATGTGTAGCGTTATTAGAGTGCAAGTATGTCTGCGGGTGTTAGATACCACGTTACCTTAGAATTACAACAATTAATTATTAATACAAAAGGTTTTAAAAATATTAATGTATAAAGTATTTCATAATACTTTATACATTAATTTAAATTATATATAAATACGTCATAATGCAGAGGTTTATTTGCAGTATTGATAAGAAAATAAATTTTCATTAACATTGAAGTATAAGTTTAATATGTTTAGTTATATAACATCTATGTAATTTAAATCGTTTGGCTAATCAATGCCTAGCTATCATCCTCAATTAAAAAATCTGTCGCCCAAGTAACGAAAGTTGTGTTCCGGCAAATGTCCCTAAAACCAGTTTTACCAACCCTGATTATAACCTTCAAAATATTTTTTATATTACCATTAATTCTAGGGCTATTCAAACAGCAATAACAAAAAGTGCTACGTTTTAGTATTTATAATTTAGAGATTTTATATTATATATTTTATACATAAAATAAATCCTAGGCAATCTAATCTCACGATACCTAAAAGCGGTACCTCAAACTAACACACAACCAACCACTTAGACTCATTAAGGCACGATCCGTAGCAACCCGCGAGATTGGTTGGGAAGTAGTTAGGTATTCACATGCATATTCGACGCAGCACAATGATTTATTATTTAATCAATTGTCATTTGGACGATAACGAACGTCAAATCAATGACGATGACTCGAGATAGGTAGTAGAAGGGGGTGGGTGGTGATGTCCGTGCCCGCTTGCACGATGCCCCTCTGGGAGCATGGTGTACGTTAGATCGATTTCTAGCTTGGATATTATGAGCGCCTAATTAGAATTTGCGCTTCTACTCGTTGGTTAGATGGTTTGTGCGGGCTATATCCAGCAAGCGGTAGATATTCGCTGCGGTCTCACCTAATTTAATATCAGATCCGTGCAAAATTATACTGAAGCTGAGATCGTAGATTTGGTCCTGATTTTGAATGGTAGATGCCAAGTCTTGATTTGAGTATTTAAATTTGAAATTGTATTTCCAATAACAGATATCTGGATGAAAGTCCAAGTTTCGAATTATTTAAAAGAAATTGCTAGCTTATTTTGAGTTTTTGGTAGAAATTATATTGAAGTTAAATAGTTAAATGTGCAGCACGCAATTTATTTTTCTTTGCATTAGGTTCCTTAGTATATTGCCATATATATTTGTGTTACTTATAGACCAAACCAAAAATTCTCTTCACAATTTCAAGCCACATATGTTTTCAGTCTCACAAACAATGATGAAAATCTTTGCCGTTGATGCTTGTATCTTAGGAATACTGCCACTACTATAATAGACTAATGATGATAGTTTTTCATGAAAACGGAAACCAACTTCCTAACGGAAATTAGTTGATATTTGACCTACGTTTCTTGCATATTGATATACTCTTTATGAGTTGAGGTCAATAATAATATATATAATTTTCAATTCAACTGCAGACTAACAAACTTAACCACAAAATTTATGTTTTGACATATTAGGTAACCTCTAGCCTAATAAACTTCATGAAGTATATTATAACCAGCTGTTATATAATATAACAGTTTAACTGGAATCAATTCGTAAGTTGAGGTCAGTTTTTTATTTATATAGTATTACTATTAATATACTTTCACGTTTGTCGTGATTGTTTTCTTTATTTTAAATAATAATTATCTTAACATGTAAATGCGATGTACATATAGATTGGGAAAACCACAAATATACATTTCATCTGCATTGCCATTCAAATAAACAAACAAGAAAATACAGCGTGCTTTAACGCGGTTTACTATTCAATGTTTTTTTTAATTAGCTAGTAGGCTAGCCTTTGACCAACTACCTCACATGATGGTAAGTGATGATGTGGTCGAAGATGTTGTTCAGGCTTACCTAGAATTAATGGCTCTAAGGATAACTGCCGAAACACACCGATTGGTGCTGGGCGACAGAATTTTTCTTGGGAGTGGTAGCTAGCCAATCGGGCATTCACAAAATGCCCTACCACAAGACTAAACTATATATACTATACTCTATGCACAATAATCTTGCTATTGACTTGTATTAAAATTTACTTTTTGCTACCATGAGTTTTTTTGGATTTTTGCCCCCCATTAAACATGCCTATATTCCTTCATCTGTAAATTTAAAATGAAATTAATTTATCTTCTCTTAACCGAGAACATTGTTTCATTAATTTCAGGGAGATGAGCTTTACCTGCAATAGTATAAAGCTAGTCTGCTCCACCGATAATTGATGATTGGATTGCTGCTAAATTTTGCAAGCGCGTATCTTCAAAATCGCCTGCGTATGCATGTGAAGCCAGGCACGGAGCAAGGGTTTTCTTAACTGGGGTGTGTAATATTTTTTTTAGTTCTCACCAATAGATAGGCAAGTATCTAATACAATGTATAATAAGAAAAAAATCGGGAATATTAGTAATGCTCAAGTATTTTATTATGAACAACCTGTATATACCCAAAACGACACTAGAAATAAAATGTGAAGAGAAGATAGAATATACGTGATAATTACTACTGTTATAATATCCAGAAAGGTTTTTTGTTATCGTTCTTGGCACTTTTTATGTATGTCGTAAGTCGTAATTGTTTTCCGCGCACTACAATTACGTCTTATTTTACTTTTGTATATATGTTATTAGCTCATAAGAATATTATTTTTTTTTTGTCAACATCACCATATTTATATTTATATTGTACCAATTTGACTTTTTTGACATTATATACCTATTTAATATATTTATGTATAATTGTGATATTATAATTTATTAATGTAATATTTATATTGTACCCCCTTGACATTTTAAATTTATTTTATTAATTATCATGATCTATGAATTATTTATATGTATCATGAGTTTTGGCTTTGTTTTGATAATAAGTGTAATTGCATTGTAAGCGTTCTTATTATAATAAATAAATAAATAAATAAATCACCTACGTTGAAAGCGAAATATACGATGTTGAATTTTGAACTATTTTATTAGGCGGTATATGGAATGGGGTCCCCCAAATTCCACTGAGTGCTTCCCTGTGGAGTTATGCTTTATGCGGCATTAGATATTAGGCTCGAGTGTGTGTGCTAGGCCGATGGTGATTTATTTGGTACGTGCGGCTACTTGGCTTCGTTATAAGCGCGAAATTGCTCCCCAGGTACAGGGCATCCCAATGAGGCGGCAAAGTACGAATGTGTACGTTTAGCATTAATTATTCAATTTCAATTGGAGAACCTGTATTGATTGAGATTGTAACGATTTGTCTGACCAAATTCTCTACTTTTCGGCTCTAAGGCTCCTGTGTATACATACATTTAAAGATGATGATTTGAGATGGATCGATGCAGTTTTTGACAGATGGTACATTAAACGTCAAACCTGCATCATAATATCCAACTCAGTGGGGCGATGTTAGGTAGTATGCTGGACACGCTACCAGCTTATAGTGGGCAGCCTATAAGCTTGTTGACAGCTTGCTTAACTATGGACGACGCTATTGTATTGTAACAGCTGTCATATTAAATGATCAAAGTGTCGAGACCTTTCATTTTAATCAGATACAATAAGTGATATGGGCTGTACTATACACATTGTTAGAAAAATAGGCAGTTAGCAAAGTAGTACAGGGAGTGAGAAATAGACTGTTTACGTCATACGCTATCATATAATAAGAAAATGAGATTTATCATGTATTTTCTAGGTGGACCATCGTGTGAATTTAGTGATATTAAGTGATGAAGAGGTCGTGGGAGGTAAATGAACTTTATTTGTCTCTCTAGAGCAACTTTTGCAACACATGGTTAGGTGATGAGCGACATATATTCTACTTGAGGGTGGTAACCTTCCCGGCATACTCTAAATGCCCTATCAGCACGCACACATTCTAACCTGGCACCCAACTCTGATGACTTGTTCTGGCCAAAAGCTACCCTGGCAGAAATAAAAGATATATTAAAATAGCTATTGACGTCTCAGTTATTAAAAACCCAGTAATGAAGAAAAGCATTAAATACATCAAAACAGAGGCCAAGAAACGACGGTGCTAAATAAAATAAATGTCGTAATACCGCGTATTCTCGCAAATTGTTGAAAATCTACATTAAAATATGAAATTCAGAGTTTTCAGTTAAACATTCTTTTTGTTTCTACCTTGCACTTTAAACACGAAAATGTCGAAGAAAATTCAAATTTACCTAAAATTGTTTTAAAAATACGTAAGCTGTGAGAGAAAAGTATAGAGCGGTAAGAAAAGTATTGAAGAATGCCGGGTTATACGTGTTGAGTACACAGTAACGTAGCGCAGTATTCTAACTATAATACTAAAATTGAATTAACGGTATTGGAGTCACAATATAGAACTAAACATTGGTACGGCAAGTTACTCTACCGCTTGCCCCTTAGGCAGGTTTTTTCTGTGGCGGACGTCGTCGGTCGCGGATATCCGTCGCGGATTTTCGGCGCTGACCGTCCGTAACACCCCATACAGTCTGCAACGGATTATTGCTGCGGACGCGTCAAACTGGTAAATTTTGACATAAAAAGCCTATAGCAATGAATACCTATAACCACTTTTATTTTGTTATTTATATTGGATATTATATGAGTAGACAATAATGAAACTATTATCATCACCTTATTTATAAGTAACTGTGATTAAGTTGGATTCTTCTTTGTCCAAGTTGGTACACTGGTTAGGTGCTGGCAGCTTAAATTCACAATCTGCGTATAAATGAGCACAGTAAGAGGTGAGCAGTATTCATATTATAGTTTTACTCATTCAGCATTCCAGAGTAAAACATGGAGCAAAAACTTACTATTTATTATTTCCTATGTCCTTCCCCGGGTCTCAAACTATTTCCATACAAAATTTCATCCAGATAGGTCCAGTAGTTTTGAAGTTTATTCATTGCATACAATAATTCAAAAATACAAAATCTTTCCTCTTTATGATGTTAGTGTAGAAATCGTTTAGCCATTACAAATGTTACCAATAAATACTAATAAAAACCATAAAACAAAAAAATTACTTAAATATAACTATTTTATAACTATAATTTGTCCTTAAGTATGAGAGGACAAATAATAGTGATGAGTCATATGTCAAGATGTCTTAGCGGTCAGAGCATACCCTGGCTATAGGGGTGGATGACGTGAGTTAGAATCCCTCACATGTTTTTAATTTTCCCGATCGTTATAATTTTGTAATGCAAAAATAAAAATATTTAAATTGCAATGATGATTCTTTGATCTGGAGTATGAAATTCATTCCACCAATTTTACTCCATTCCAAGAAATATACAATAAGGAATTATTATGTGCATTTGTAGTCTATTTTCTATAATAATAATAAACCAAGAGAATTTTCCAGTACGCTGCGCGCCGTAACATGCGAAAAGACAATTTGTGTGATGCCAGCGTCGCACTGCAAGTGCAAAACTATGCATCGTTCTCATTTGGACGTCTGGGGGTTATTCACAGAATGTTGGGCGTCATTTATCAGCTTATTTATTATCTATTTCAGAATATGGTATATTTTACCCGAAATCTCATTTCTAAACCTTGTGGTCTAAGATTCCGCAATAAGACGACCAGCTGCAATGCTGTATACTTTATACTAATATAGAATACTCTATCGCATGGAATGATTCGATGGGACTTCTCAGTCGAACATATACACTCGCAGCAATATTTCACTTCGACATCCGGATTTCAGGACTGATTTTTCGCAGACATCCCTATACAACTGTATTCGTAATGAAATAATCTTTATTTTAATTTTACTTTAATTCATTCACCAGACCGGTGCAAGCTACTAGTAACGATTTACCTGTTTATACAAGAGTTGTGACGGAAAAAATAGTCAACCTAACGTTTGCATATTTTATGCTTCATACATTCGATTTGTATGCAATTTGTCTATTAACGAAAACAGTGATATGTTTTAATAACATAAAAAAAATAATTAATTAATCATATTGGACTGAATTTTATAGACAACCCATTTGCAATATATTTATTGACATATTTAATTGTGGTGAAGGTCGTTTACAGTGGGATCTTAGACTATCGGCAAATATAGTGGCAACTTCGGGGATTTTATCCCCGTTCATTCATGCGTCAATCCAATCATATCAAAAATATATTTATTTCGTCCTCACAAAAGGTTGGTTACAGAAAAATACATGAATGGACAGACAAGAGTGCCAAAATAGAACCTAACTTTGTGAGGGGCTGGTTACTGAAGTAGTTCCTAAGAACCTGTATCACACCGGGACATCTCCCGCGGATAGAAATATACTTTGACATCCCAACTTTGTTATACAATTTTTAAATGAAATACAGTTTTACGCTACTACGACTACTAGGTACTACTATTTGTGGGTAAGTACAAATGTTATTTGAACGGAAACTATGGAAAATGCAAGCTTCCAACGCTACTCTGTCTCGTAAATATCCGAATACTTACAACAAGAATATCTAATTGTATGCTGAAATTATGTAGCATTATTTCTATATATAAAGTTATTATAGGATGAATCTCATGTTTAAAAAAAGTTGCGGGTGATACATGCTGTCTACTTGGTATTAACACAGGAATAGGTGAATATTTAGTTCATATAATATAAATGTCACTAGAGCGGTGCACAGATTTCAAGTACGCAAGTTTTAGCTTCACGTAATTTATTTCAAAATGTTGGTGACATTATGTGCAACCTAAAGGAAACTTCTGTTGATCAAAATATTAAAAATTAGTTTTGCAAGATTGTGCAGATGAGTCCGAAGTTACATTAGCCACGGTCGGGTTGGCCAAGGACTTCATCGCGGACGATAAACAACAAATAAGTGATTACATGCTGTCCATTTCGTATTTTTTTAATTTACTTTTTTTAAAGTAAGTTAAAAACATTGTGAAGTATCAATTTAAAAAGAGTCCTGCAATGATGCGCATATTTCTTCAAAACTTTCACATTAAAAAACGAAAGAAAAATCTGAAAGCTAAGCGTAAGGACATCATGAATATTAAAAATAGAATTAGACTCTTACAAGGACGTTCGCAATATCTTCGCTTTGCCGCGCGTTCTGCAGCTCGCGCACTGTGGAGCATCGCCTTAGAAGAATCTTTTTTTCTTTCACACCACGCCTTTGCCTTCCTTATTTCCAATTTTATTAATTGGCGGAAGATTAATTGGTTTTATAATAGCCGTTTGTGTGAAGCGGAAATTTCTATTTAATATTATGGTTGGATGAATAATTTGTTTCAATTTTAGAACATAATTTGAAAGCTACATTTAGAACTAAGATTTTGTAGATAAAGAGATGGACAGCGGAGAACACAGAGAAAAGCTGACAGTAATCTTGCATGCCTTTCCAACGCGGCTAGGAATTCGAACCCGTGCAGTTGACCGCACAAGCGCACGCTCCTTAATACCACCGACGAGATGGAGTTTTGTCGGTGACGCTGTCATCACAAAGCGCACGTCGACGTTGACGCACAAAATCCGAACAAGACATTTTCCGTTGCCCACCCGTTGCCGCTCTTTGTGTACGCAATCAGCACTGGCTTTGCCCGGCAATTATTCAAAATACATCGGGCAATATTAGATAGGTGCGCTCCTACGCGTTTTGCATTTCGAATCAGTCGGACTTTGTGCGCTGCGGAGCCTGGGACCCCGGGGAGAGTCGTGTTTATGCGTCGCCGTCAGCAGATTGTGGACGGTGCCTTTTGCTGAATTGTCTGCCTCTGCGGGATTTCTCATCTATGCAGCTACCTGTGCGTTTCACGCGAAACGGAGTAAGGGAAATAGTAATCAAACGTGTACAAACAGAAAATCCAGCTCGAAAGGAAGTAAACAGTGCAAGAGGACTCAGACATTCGGATATATCGTGGATATATCGTATATCGTAATGATATATCGTAATGAGATAATCACGTGTTGTAGGCGTTGTGAATAATCAATTTAATTAATTCCTGAGGACTGTTTTCTCCTATTCACAGCTGGACTATGTAATGTCAATCTAATAAAGTTTGCGACGCAGATGAAATATACGCAATTGTGATGACAATTTGCTTTGTATTTAGGAACATTACCATACGTCCCGACATTTTTTAGTTCAGTTTGTTTTTTATGACTTTATTTATTAATTTAGGAAGTAATTAAAAAAAATAATTTGTTCAGTATTAATTTAGGAAGTGGTCAGTTCGAGATAAACATGTTGTCCTTTTGGAAGAGAAAATACATAAAAAGTAATAAAGTAATAACTTGCATTAAAATTTTGGAACACGAAAGAAACAGAGTCAAGCAAGTTAGTCACAGTTTTTTTTCTGTCTGAGTTCTCAGTTTCATTTAACAAGTGTGATAAGATTGGTTTGGGTCTTGGTCCCATGTAATAAGGGCCGAGGCTATTGCCATTGACCAGGTACAGTTCCATGGTCATACAAATTTCAAACTCAAACGAGGATAGGCACTCGTAGAGAGTACACGCGCTTTACGTTCGAAAATTGTGTATTCAAAATACACAATATTCAAACTAAAAGTGCGTGTATTTTTTATGAGTCCCCAGCTAACTGTGGGGGAGAGTATGCCGGCCAGCATACTTGCACCGGTCGACTATCCTCGTTTGAGATGTCACATCTAGTATATATAGGTAAATGTTTGGTGCACTTTTCCCTTAGTCGTCTCTTACGACAGCCGTGGGAAGGAATGGGGAGGTGACAATCTAACTCACTTTTAATAATAATGTGCGCAAAACCGTTTATTTCATGTTTCACAGAGTCAAGTAACGAGATTTAAGTGATTGATAAGCAGTAAGCACCCTGTTTTATGATGTACAAATGATGCCCACTTGACGATGTTCTCGTGGGTAATAAGTACACCCAGCCATAGTTCACTAGCTATTTGAACACGTAAATGAAGCCTAGAATATAAAAGACATGAACATGGTAAAAATAGTACTGTAAACAATAGACTTGTTGATGCAACAGGTCTTTCTTCAGCACCGAGCAGAGCTACCTGACTGTTAATAAATAATGCCACTGTTTTAAAATTGTGATGCGGGCTAATGATTCCCGTTTAGTACTTAGTATTTTGTCTTTTAACCAATGAATTTACGTTGCAACCATAGTGCACTTAAATTTCCTGTAAGCTTTTTTCCATACGGTGAAAACTTTGGTAGAAAAATCTAAATTTAAACATATTTTTTGCATTTGCAGTTTGGTTTGGTAACTATTGTAACCTGATCATGAAATGCACGACATTTAAAGAAAATTGGTCGGAAGTATGTTTTATGGATATTTTTATACGACGAGAAACGAGCAAGCCGTTAACCTGGTGGTAAGCCATCACCGTCGCCTACCAACAACACCGAAGATACATCTACTCTGCCAGAAGTTTCAATCATGCTTTGCCGGCCTTTAAATATTATAAATACGCTCTTTGTATCTTTTGAAGCAAACTCGAATAAAACCCTGACACCTTCTCAGATATTGAAAATTACGTTGACCAGTATATTCACATTAGTTCAACAAATTGTAACAAGGTCTCCATAGGTTGGTTAGCGACCACCCTCAAATAGAAAATCTATGGCCAAGCACCTAGCAGTGTGTTCCGGTAGCAGTCCTTGAATCAGTAAAATTACAAACACATGATGAGACTTAACAACTGTACGTCTCAGGGTGACCGGGTGGCAGTTCGTCACTTGTGTCGAAATGCATCTATTAAAGGCAGAGGATGGGTCTGGTGATTGTTCCGTAACAGTAACGTAAAAAGGCATAGAATAACCTACAAATCAAGCGCAGCACACGATTTAAAAATCTACCCAATCATACAAAAAAATAAAGAAAAGTTATGGTTATCAGTGTTAACTTGAAGTTAGCTAAATAATGTGCCAATAAAGAGAAGACGTAGTAAGTTTGCAACGCATACTATAAATCTTCGAAGCCATGCAAACAACGCACGAGCGCGCCGAATATGCACGGTAACACCCCTAAACAGCTGGCCGAAGCATTACCATCTAAATTACCTAATTTATGCGCAGCTAGTGCTTGCCCGCGGCCGCGTTCCTATATACGGTTTTTCCACTCCTCATGGAACTGCTAAATTCCCTTGTAACGACATTTCCTTCATTTAACATATGCATTGTAGAAGTCCCTAAGTTAAACTTTCTGATAAATAAACTTTCTGATGAATCTTACACTGTATATAATAAACATTAGCTCTCAGTTATTCACTCACACTATTGCTGTCTAGAGTGAGCAAATGAGACAACGAACAAAATGACATTTTGCATTCGTTTTTTTATCAAACCGGGTTAGGTTTCATCCATAGACTTGTGAAAGAAAAGTCAGTGTAATAACAGGAAATAAATATATTGCATTACAATATCTTCTCTTTTTTTTATGCTTGATAGGTTAGCCTTTGACCACTATCTCACCTGATGGTAAGTGATGATGTGGTCGAGGATGTTGTTCAGGCTAATCTAGAGTTCTCCCGTGAAAGCAGCTGGTCATTTGTCCCATTCTTATAAAACAACGTGTGTAAGGGTTTAGCCATCTAGCTTATTTCGCTTCTAATTTATTAGATAGAAACCACATATTTATTACAGAGAAAACAAAACCACAAATCAGTCAATTCAAAAACGTACTACATGTTATTAATTTTCTATTTTTTATTATCTCATTATAAAATTGCATCCTTATTTAAGTATTGATAATATAGCTGGGTCCAAATTGTGTCAGGCGACAGCAGTACTTCAGTTAACTCATGCATTAAAGTTACCCTCCATCTAAACACCCGAAACACACGAGTGTGCAGGCACTGGCAACAATTTCACAAGTAATCCGTCGCATAATTAATTAGCAGACTCCCAAAAGAATCCCTCAAACAAATCAAGCAGGTACGCGAACCGGCGTACATCGTTCGATAAAGCCGATAAAATTTTCAGATGCCTCTCAGCGCCTACCTCATACCACTTGCCAAGGTACTTCCTAAAATGAGTTCATGCATTTTAATTACCGTTGAAACCGACACGTAGAACTTACAGCAGACGTTATATTCGCTCTCCGTCGTTATGAACGATCGCTTGTATTTGATTTTACTCCACGCCGCCCGCTGCTTACGGTGACCGTCCGAATTCCCTTTGCGCAGTTTGTTGCGACGCCGCACATTATTTGTATACACTAAGCATGAAATGTTGCTAAGCAAACGTGTACGTAGTGTTTGCGTGTAGGTTTAGGAAAGGCGGCGCGCGTGGGGTGGTTGTACCCCCGTCTCCCCGGACAGCGAGGTCGTCCCAATGCGTGCATGGATGACTCGTGCTCGCACTGCCCGCGCCCGCCTCAAAACTTGCAATATTCCACACACAATTGCATTCGTTTCAACGTTTTTCGGACAAATGGAAACTCAGAAACGATCTTAAACGACTTTTCCGTTTCAATATCGTTTCTTCGATGTTTGGATAATGCGTTGTTTGTAGAATTTCCATTTTAAATTCGAATGTCGACGGGAAGCACTTATGTGTGCCTTCTCTTTGACTGGTCGAATATCTAGTTATGAACGGCGTACGTGGGTTTGGTCTTCAATTGAATCTTTTTCCTATTTTCGGCCGTTGGAATTCCTATTCATATTTTAGTTACGTATGGAGTCGTCGCGCAAGTAAAAAATACACGAAGTTTTCATACGTTTCTATTGCACAGGAATTTTTAAATAATGAAAAAAAAACTTTGCTTCTATATCTTTTAGGCTTCTGTGAAAGAAATACCTTGCTATAAATATTTTTTTATTTGTAAATGAATCAAACCAATAACAAGTGAGACATTTCCATAATTTCATATTCTAAAACAAGTTTTTATATTCGAAATTCAGTAAAAGACACGACTGCTCAATGCCAAAATTTTTATAACCAGTGTCACTCGGTATAATGAAAGGTTTTCAATTCATCCAAATGTGTTCAGGCATTTTAAAGTTATGGTGGGATAAAGAAACTCACGTCTATGATACTAAAAACCTTACTGATACCTGATGTTTAAAATAATTAGAAGTTCAACTCTATAATAGGTAACTAGGCTACATTTTGCAACAAATTTATCTTTCTTGCTTTGGTCAAGTTATAATGGAGAATTTTATTACGTGCTGAATTACAGACAGATAAAATTTAAATTTACGTAGTGTTTCAGATGTGGAAGTAATACCATGCAATATATATATATATATGCCCGCAGACTGCTTCCATGTTACACAAGGCTCGCCATATATGGCTGGGAATCTTTCTCATTTTCCCTCTACTTAAATAAAATTCTAAATTTAAATCAACACTAACATTTTTAAACATTTAATGGAATTTCCATTGCTTCTGGGTTTAAAAAATAAATAAGGTGCGCCGTGAACGAATCAATGTTGAATTTTTAACGAGACGATAGAGCTCGGTTTAGCTTGTAAAGCTACATCTACGGCGTAAAATATTTTAAAATATTTAGTAAAAACTAAAAGGAACTTAATGTTCTCGTCATTGCGTGTTAGGAACTTGATAATCTCAGACATAACCTTAAAAAAATTAAATAAATCTTTTCTCTAATCCATTTCATTAATATTATACAAAGAGAAGCGACGTGCTGTAAAAAAAATCATATAGCACGTGCGGGTGTTACGTAATCGGGAGTTTACGGAAGATAGTCTTACGTAAAATCGGAAACGCGATATATTCGAACTTTATATTATGTTACAATCCGAAACATGCTTTTCGCGCACTTGACGCATCACCGTAGGAGGTTGTGGTGATATATTCATATGACTTAAGAAAACTACTAAGTGTTTTAAAATACATTAGTATTACATTTCCAAGACCTTCGTCAGTATTTAAATAACCTTTGAGAATGCAGGTTTGTATTTATACACTCAAAGTTGCCAGTTTCTTACAATAAGAGATGGAATACGTATAATTTTCATAAGGAAACAAAAGGTACACATGGGTGCAACTGGTGTATGGAGGGTCTACAGTTTCAATATAAATACTCTTAAATGTACTTCAGGGTTTTCATTTCGGAATGTTAGACCACTGCTTTAAAAAATATAGTGCTAAACACATTGTTTTAAGGGAAACGAGCTAAATTTGCAGTACGATCCCAGCGAGTACGAAATTGAAACATGCGACTTTTGAAATAAAGTTGAAATAAGCGTGCGCTACGGTGTGGCGGTAAGTACGAAAAGCGAGAATATTACAGAAAATAATACTTTATACATGTACGCGGTAAAATAAAAATTAGGTGAACAATAAGAATTGTTAATTGTGGTTATATTTTGTTTTCTTGAATGGTTTCCAATGTTTTTACTAAGTAATTACTGAGAAATGTTTAATTTGTTTCAAAATAACGTGCACATTACATTATTTTCAATTATCTCAGAGATGTTTTGTTTAAAATATTTGGAAATATAAAATAACGAAAATAATATGGTATATGCTCAATGGATGCTTATCTAGGGTGGTATTTCTGTATAAAATATGACGAAACTTACGCTTGTACGGAAAGCCCTTATAATACATTTTCTTTAATAAGGGGTCTGTCATATTCCACGCTTGGCAGGCGTCTTGGGAATTGCAGTTCCTTAGGTGGCGCTGCTGTCCACCTTCCGTGGCCTCTAACATCCTCGGGAAGACATTGCAGGGGGGACTGTTTGAATGTACTACTTATTATTATTGAACCATCCTGCTTGTTGATCAAGATGAGTTTCTAAACAAAACTTTTACGAACCCCTTTCAATATTACGAGAAATACAGTCTATGCGTATTTGCCATTGATTTTACAAGATTTATACATTGTTTCTGCTCCCATCTGTACTTCCCCGAAGGTTTGATTGAATGCATAAGAATGTGGGGACGCGAATATTATAATGTGCCAGAGAAGGAACGGTATATAACCAGAGAGAGACCGCTGTATCGCAATTACCTCGTGAGATTGTTGAATAAATTTACATTCAGTTGATTGAAATAATAATGAAATTGGCCCGACAGAGTGCCACGACCGTATATTTAAATTAATAATAATATCATTGTATTTCGCAAAGCGCGCACATGAATATCATCCTATTTCTATTGTAATTAGGTAGGTATCTCGAATATCTATCTTTTGTTTAAATTATTTATATCCAATATCTGCGGATACCGGTTATCTTGCGGTGTATCTTCTTGTACTGGTTGATAATGTTATTGAAAAATTAAGTGATCATTTTTTTATTTATTGTTGATAGGTTCGATATTTTTAATTTTTGCCTTTGACCATTATCTCACCTGGTGGTAAGTGATGATGTGGTCGAAGATGTTGTTCAGGGTAATGTAGAATAACTGGCTCTCAACTTAAGGGTGGTAACTACCAGAGAGCCTTACCACCATGCTATTATGCCATGACGTCCTAAGATAGCAACCGGGACCGACGGCTTAACTAGCCCTGCGAAGCACGGAAGTGCTCAGTGCTGGTGACCCATCCAACTCATAACCGCAGCAGAAGTTGCTTAACTTAGCTGATCGGTTAAGAATGGCTAAGCAAACTACGCTACGAGCTCTTGTCTTTTGTTTTTACTAGCCCGTTTTCTAAATCAGACATTTTCGTGACTATCAGACCTTTTTTAGAGTTTTGTCTGAATTAATATAGCACGTAAAAAACTTTTCCACGCTTATAAAGAGCAAAACAGCAGGCGTCTTTTGGATCCCAGGGTAAGATGGTAGTTCTTCAGAAGGCACTGCTGTATGGTATTTTTCTCTTTGTTGCCTTATACGATTTGCCACTTTTATCCCTAGCAGCCCCGTGGGCTAGAAATGCACCTCCCCATATCTCCCTGTGGGAGCCGTAAGAGTCGAAAGAAAAAAATACTAGAAGATGGGCACCAAGGCCTTCTGATTGACTCCAATCTTACACTGCGATCGCAAGGCCGCCTGCCAAGCGTGGGGTTTATGGCAAACCTTTTTTAATGGGGGAGGCTGTGTTCAGCAGTGGACGAATTGGTTGATACAGTATACTCAAGTAAGTTTAGACATGACGGAAGGTCCTGTTCTAACTGCACGGCGCAAACTACCTAAAACCAAAAAAGCTAAAGAATGTCAATGTTCGAATGTCTTACACAATGGGTTCTTCCAGTCGGTGTTACAGAGTGATATACTTTCTGTTCTGATGCCACCAGGGGAGTGAAGGATCCACTACGCTCCACGGGACGGCAAAAATCATTGTTTCGGGCTCTCGGGTCGTTTCAAAATCAAGGGTACAAAACGTATTCACTACTTGGATTTCCAAACTTTCAAATACACTTTTTTATCACAACTTACAACAAACAAGAGGGTATCAAAGTATCAACAAGTTCTATATAACAACAGATTTACGGTAAATTTGTAAATTTTCTAATAATATACACCTGAATTCTAATCAAAACTTATCATTATTCAGTGACAAATCAATCCCAATCTATAGATAGCATACTTAAAACTGCGAGTGTCATATGGCCACAACTCCAATATGCCTTTGATACATTCCGAAACCAAACAAAGTTATTGCAGTAAGATACCAATGTTTCTTTCCAATCTTTGAAATATTTTTCAAAGGGCCTTTTTGTATAGACGTCGCGCGACGCGTTCGTTTCATTTCGGAGAATTTCGTTTTATAGATCCAATCCAATCACATGATCACTAGTGGTGCACCTTCCAGTGGCCGTGTTAGATGCGCGAATGAAAAATGTCACAAAGGGCTATACACTTATTTAGTCCCATTTTCACCTTTATTTTCGCCAGAATTGTTGCTCCATGCGCGTCATCGTTGTATGGAATGCGCAAATAGTTGACTCCAATTCTGGCCTTTTTCCAGCTGAATATCCTGGGCAAAAAGTTAAATATGACCAGATAGCACCTACCTACTCTTGTTCAAGTACTTGTACCATAGTAAAACCAGACAAGTAGTTTAACTTCATAGCGGAGTACCAAAAGCGGCTTGTACGTTTGCAAACCCGTACCTACACACGTGCTAAAGCATGCACGATATGGCAAATATCTAAAGTATGTCCAGAGTAAAGATAATTATAACAATCATAAAAACTGTGTTTGAATGTAGCTACGAATTGATTCGCTGTAATATATCTATACATATTAGATAGATACATATAAAACTTTAAGATATAGACAACCTGCGTATTCAGATTAGAGTAGGCATTTAAATCTCCTACGGACCTCGAGTTAAACTACTTTTATGGTTTTACTGTGCCACTGTATGTTCATCCAAATCAAATTACTGACGAATCAAATACCACAGGATCAGAGAAAATACTTTCCTCAAAGTTTCTAGAGGTTCAAGGCTTTCCGGTCACCTTAACAGCTTGACAAGTGATCAAACATTTGTCTTTTCTAAGATTTAACCGCGCTTTGCTTATTATTTATCGATAACTGACGGATTAAGTTACTATATATTTATAACTGTCAACTGAATAATTCAATATATCGCGTGTCGTTAGATTTATAAATTATAAGCTATACCTCGCCAATCAAAAGACATTGTTAATTTAAGTACCGCAAAGGAAATGATTAGAGGGGTTTCAAAGGAACGACTCTTCCATATTTTCTTTAATGAGTTTTTTATTATTTCATGCTTTCCTTTTTATTGTCAAATAAAGACTTTTACACGCTTCGATCCAACATGTATAGTCTGAGGGTAGATTTTGAATTTACCTGGACAAACTTAAACGACATTTACTTATTTTATACAGGAGTATTCCACATTATTCTGCAACCCCTAGGAGTCTTTGACCACTATCACTCCTGGTAGTAAGTCATAATGTGGTCAAAGATATTGTTTAGTCAAACCTAGAATTACTAAAAGGACAGCAGGTGTCATTGAGAGCAAGCGACAAAACGGTGTGTTCCGGCAGATTAACCAAGGCAATTTTGTGTTAGGATTCATATCGCGGCTTTTACAGATGGATCCAATAGTAACTGTATCTGTACAATTTTTTCTTAATTTTACACGAATGGCTTACTTCTATACCTAATTAGTAAGCTAACAGTAGGCACCCCAAATCGTTTAAAGCTGAGTGATGAGGGTATAAAACTATTATGTAAAGTTGTTAATCCTTGCATCGCCTGGATCCTTAAAGCTACAGTTAGTAAACTATTTGAAGCAGTAGCTTCATTGGTAGAACTATTCATCTCCAGATCGGGAATAGTGTACACAAGTTTACGAAAGCGGTGAATTAAATTATCGGTTTTATTGAGAAAATACTTCGCTTGCGTTCAGCAACGTTCTAACAGTGTTTGTGAGTTAAAAAGCGCTTTTTTGCTACACCAACGAACAATTATTTTGGATCGCTGTTCCACGCCTATGGCACGACGAATTCTACCCTTATTAAGTAAGTATGATACGAGTAACTTAACAAAGAATGGCAGTGGAAAACGAAGTTTGCAAGTCAAAGTAGGAAAGCCGGCTATTCAATTAGGTTTTTTAATTTTCATGTCTTGTACTGTCAAACTATCATATTATAATTTGACGCTGTATAAACGACTTAGGGATAAAGTTAATGATATTTATAACAGCAATTTTTATATTATAGGTAACTAGGTAGGTACTTAGTTTATAACTGGGACTTAGTTCAATTGTTTCACGTAGGTTTTATGTCACACATGACATAGAATTTACTTTATTTCGCAGGTTCCGATATTGTACCAGTTTTGTGATGGTCTGATT
Organism: Plagodis dolabraria; assembly: GCA_963854805.1. Taxonomy (NCBI): domain Eukaryota; kingdom Metazoa; phylum Arthropoda; class Insecta; order Lepidoptera; family Geometridae; genus Plagodis; species Plagodis dolabraria. Next base: position 7,256,568 of record OY978440.1, read on the forward strand.
GAGTTTTACAAAAGTGATACAAAGAAATTTGTGCTTGAAAAGAGTAGTTTCGAGTCGTATTTTACTTTTATGAATAAAAAATATTCACAAAATGGTTCAATAAAATTTTAAATTAACCTTTAAGAAAACATTGAAAAAGCATGAAAATATAACATGTGGCAACTTCGCCTAAATTTCCTGCAATGTTGAAAATGTAGCCAAGGATCTGATGATTCTAAGTAGAGTTAAACTTTTTTCTCAATTTTGTAATATCTTTAGTGATAGTAGTTTCCTTAAAAAATCAGGTTAAATTCTAGATATAGGAAGGTAAGAGTCTTAATTTGCGCCTCTGTTATCGTTCTTGGAAATGGAAGTAAACACACGTTTGGCATGTATAGTCGGGAGACGCAAATTCGATACCCACCTAAAAGGAAGTTTTAACTCACAAAATTTGTGAGTGCTCGAATGGTGCTCATACCTTAGTACCTGAATATAAGTAACCATGCCATGCACTGTCAGAAAAAATAAAAATATATTTTCCAAAAAAGTCATGAATATAGTATATATAATAAATTATCACAAGATGTAGATTTGTAAATTTGAAAATATCGGGTGTAAAAACGAGCTACCAAAATTTTTAGCGCAATTAGAGACCTGAGGTAGTATTATTATACGAGTATGTTATATACCTGAGATAGAATTGACTGGTTGAGATTTTTTTTTGTATGAAAACAGAAAAGCGCTGAATGATAGCTGAATGATTACTTTAAAATCAAGCATTAACACAGAATACAGGCATCGAATCATGGAAAAATTAAATAGGTATCTATGTGGACAAGGCAACCTACTGTAAGTACTTATACGATGTGTTACAACCCGTGTTAATCATTAAAGCGATAGCTAGCTCGGGATACCGAGTAGCGCTTTTTATTAATATTAGGTCATATTATTGCTTAGGATCAAATCTCATAAAGAGAAAACCGTATTCCATGACGTATTTATAGGCCCGATAGGCCTCACGCTGTATTTCCTGAATCACCACAATCAAAGGAGATCTTTGCCGAGACATATAAACAAAAAGTCCCAAGGACAAGTCCCCTTTCCCCGCGACACGTGAGCACCTAAATCCACACATCCTTGACCTACGACAAGGGTCAACAACCCAACCCATCCGATATCAGAAACTAGTCGAACGGAAAAATTGGCCCGGTCGACTCTGCGGTAAGGCAGGGACCATCTTTTCTTGAGCCATCGGTGGGTGGGAAGAAGACTCCGTGAGGGGTCAGTGAAGGTGGCACGCTGACCGTGACCTAGCTCAAGCTGGGCGGGTCACGTGGTCGGGCGGGCGGCAAGTAACTCCGGTCGTTCACCTTGAGACGCGTCGCGAGAGGGCGTCGCCGAGAGGATTTTCAGAGTTTTCCGTCGTTAGCTTCGATGAGTTCTTATCGCCGGGGTTAAAGTTTTGTATTGTTCCTTTGTTGTTTCTTCATGAGTGTTGGACCAGATAGTAGAAAATATAAAAGTAATGAGTTAAAATAGCTATAAAGAAATATTTCTACGCAAGTGGGACTCCTATGACGGCATAAAGTAGCTAATAGCAATTGAAATTGGAGGTCACCCAACTTCACCTGATAGAACTCATCTAAGAATGCTTTGAGAGTGATAAGCATAACGATATGCAAGAAATGCCTACTTAAATACTTCTACTCATTCTATATTGGACACACCTCAATTACTTTCTCAGTTAAATTTCAACATTAAATATAGAGCACGTAGGTCTAATCTTTCAAATCTTTTTATTTTACAAATTTATAAAAATAACATATCCTATTACAATCCCTTAGTCAGAATGGCTCGCCAATATAACGATTTAATTTAAAATAATCAAGAACTAGATATATTCTGCCCTAAATTAACACTATTCATTAAAACTCTAAAATATATCCTCTACCCCAAACCTAACCGGTCATACTCAACCTCCATGTTGAGTCTGGCCGTCCCAAACACATCCCAGTAAGTGCTGGTGACGCCGACTGCATCCAACTGCGCAATTTATTGCGTAGGTGGGTGCATTCTTCGTCTTAATTATATTGTCTTCATCATCATCATCATTATGTTTGTCATCATCATTATGATCATATGTGTATCATTCATAGCCTAATATTTAAAATTGTATTAACATTCATAATTACTCAAACACGTTTACTTTTTATACATTTTGCTGTACCACGCAGGTATCTGAACTGCAATTCAGGTCTGATACATTATATTGTTATATTATTTATTATTTTTAATTGCTTTTTGTTCTGTGTGGAATAAATAAATAAAAAAAAAATTAAAAAAAATAAGGTACCTATGCGTAGACTCGTTTACACTCTCAAAATTTGTTGCTGTAAGTACATGAAGGTGTTTTAAATGCAGCCTCTTTAACAAGCAATAAATATTGTGTTGCATGAATATTCAACAAGTAATGGACCTAAAAACTCCACTGAACATTCGCTTTGTTGAAACAACCATATTTAAATGAGAAAATGACAAACAAGTGCAATCTGCTGCGCTGTGACTTCTATTTTTATTTTTCGCCTTCTCGCCACACAATTCTATTTTCGAATTGGTTTAATAATTCGTTCGCTTTGACAAGCAGCAGGTGGCGAAATTGACAAGTACTTGTAAATTAGACCTAATTATGGTATTCTTTTTACAAGCCTGTACGTAGGTGCATCTTGTTGTAATAGGGTCGTTTTGTAGTTGTAAAATGATATTGTTTTATATGTCGACATGTTTTAAGGGTGTAAAAAAATACAGTCCAGAATGAAAGCCTTTGTGTATGAGTTCTGACTCAACTATTACTCTTTTGTAACGAAATGGTTTGCTAAACTACTCAGTCGGCAATCGGCATATTTGATAACGAAGAAACTTTGCATCTTGTTTTACTTATATAACCTTAAAGTACGGTCAGCATGAAAATAATTATCTATTTTAGTAGCGAACTCTTTGTGCGAGTACGTCCGGGGAAGTACCTAGTACCATCAGTAAAAATATCTACCGCCAAGAAATAATATTCAAATGACTGGGTTCCGGCCAGAAGAGTATGGGTGGTTATATAAAGTTACAGACATATAAGACTAGACAATTTTATGTCCTAGGGTGATGGAAGCTATGAAGTTTGCTATTCGTGACGAACTGCATCTGTTACTAGGCAGAGCTTAACGCTTAACACCAGGTGGACATCGTGATTGTGCCAGCACAACTCGAACACCGACGGCTTAACGTGCCCTCCAAAGCACGCTAAGTAGTAATGCCACTAGCGGTCACCCATCCAACTCATAACCGCAGCGGTCGTTGCTTAACTTATCTGATCGGTTAAAAAAGGCTAAGTAAGTACGCTACTTAAAAAAATACTCAAATCGTACACATAACCTCATTCCAATAATAATATAGTATAACTTGGCATTTTACTCAAAGTAATAGCAATATTATAAGCAACTAAAATAGTTTTTGCTGTTAACGTTCAATTAATTACAGCAGTGTTGCTTAAGCACGATGAATCCATTAATTACGAGCCATTTCGACTTGCGAGGGTTCCGTACATAAAATTTAAAAACGGAACTCTTACAATAGGGATGGAATTTTGAAGTTTTGTGATTCATAAGTTCCCCGTTGAGTGCCGGGTTAGAATGTAACGCCCCCTTCCATAAGCAGCACCTTCTGAAAAACTGACTACTTCTACTGCGATACCCAAGACGACTGCTAAACGTGGGGGTTATGGCAAATCCTTTCTAAGGGCGGACCTTGGCGTCACTATGAAATCTCTAGGTCTTCAGTTCGATTCAGGGCTTCAGAGGATCAGACATGTTATTGGGTTAATCTAAAAAAAACACATTAATTAAATGTCCGGCCGGAGTCTCGAACTGAGCCCGGTAGACGGCAATGTCCTCGCCTACTATTCCATGTCACCCAAGACATGTCTGGCGAAACGCGGGTGTTAAGGTACGTTTGCCTACCACTGCGGGGACAGGCGTTAAGATATTTTTATATTGGCAAGCTTGCTTCTCATAAACAAAGCCTATAATTATTGAAAAACGAAATGTAGTCAGTACTAATATTATAAATGTGAAAGTAACTCTGTCTGTCTGTTACGCTTTCAAGCCAAATCTACTGGACCGATTTGAATGAAATTTGGTATGAAAATAGTTTGAGACCCGTGAAAAAAGATAGAATAGTTTTTATCCAACTGCGCAAAAAGAGTTTAAGGTTTTTCACGATAACCGACTTACGCGCGGACGGAGCCGCGCCCGGAAAGCTAGTTTATTATATATGCTGTGGGGAGCTGCTGCTGAGATAGAGACAATCTTTATCTTACAAAAGCGTGCAATTCGGGCCATATATGAAATGGATCCTAGGGAATCCCTGAGAGATATTTTTAAAGAAATTGATATTTTAACTTTACCAAGTCTGTATATATTTGAAAATATTATGTATGTTCGTAAAAATTTGAGCAAATTTAAATCAAACAGTGACACTCACGATTATAACACTAGGAATAAAGATAAAATAGCGGTGCCAGGTTTTAGATTAGCAAAGACAAATAAAAGGTCCTTCTTAGGAAATTGTGTGCGGTTTTATAATAAATTGCCCAAACATATTACAACGCTCACAGAAAGAAAATTCAAGTTGCATGTGAAGAATATTTTGATAAAGAAATCTTACTACACAGTTTGTGATTACTTAAACGACAAAAATGCTTGGACTGGTTCGCCTCTACCAAGCTAGCACCTAACACCTACGTAATGTAAATTAAGTATTGTAATAATTTTATTATATAGTATGTACCAAACACATTTTTAAAAAACGTTTAAAAGAATGGCCCCGAGTTTCTTGCCCGTTCTTCTCGCAGTGGCTCTATAATTTTTGTTTGCTGAACGTGGCAGTACAATGTAGTATATTTCAATATTAAAATTTGTAATTGACCTTCATAAGAGCGTCGTAGACGCCTAAATTGAATAAATGATTTTGACTTTGACTTTGACTTTGATGCCGTTTTATTTCCCATCTAGAATAAAACCAAAAAATGATACGGAACCTTTCACCATGCGAATGATTCGTACATGACTTTTTATTAACAAAGTAAGAGCTATTGTTATACTGTATCGTAGCAATTATTACTAATTACAGTAAAAGAAATTGAATTCAAACTTTCCGATAACGTTTCATATCAACCGTTTGTAATAGTTATTTTAACAAAGTTTTTTTATGTACTTGATTAGTTTGAGAAAAATTGTTTTATAAAGCATTATGCGCCCAAAGAGACTATAAAAATTGTCACCATATTTAAGGTAAGTCAATGTATTTGTATCTTCTACACTTTGCGTAATACCAATGCAAGGGCAATACATTGGAACTAGGAACCCTGGGGGAGGCTTTTGTTCAGTGAACGTTATGGATTATGATATTACAATACTATACAACATAAAAGTCTTTATTGCACGCCAAAAATTTGATATTATTTACTGAAAAGGCGATCTGATTTATGATTTCTTACAAAACCCCTGTCTGACGTCAGTCTCCTTTACAATACTCTCGATATTATACTTGATAAATTTTAGGGCATCAGGGCGTTGAGATCGTATGGAACACTGTTGTACTGATCAAATCGACTGAAGTAGTAGCAAATTGCTCAACAAAAGTTTATTCTCAAGTTTGAAACCCTCGTAGCGCAGTTTGCTTAGCTGTTTTAATCGATCAGCTAAGTTAAGCAACGGCCGCTGCGGTAATGACATGGGTGGGTGACCGCTAGTGGCATAACTAATAGCGCTTCCATGTTTCAGAGGCCACGTTGAGCCGTCGTTCCCGGTTGTTGTCTTGGGATGGCAGTCGTTATAGCATGGTGGTAGGGCATTTTGGGAATGCCCGCCTGGCTAGCTACCACCCTCTAGTAGAAAATCTGTCGCCAAGTTCCTAACGGTGGGTTCCAGCAGCCATCCTTGAGAACCAACAGGTGTGATAGAGCTCAAAGGCTATGATAATCAGACATTTTCAAAAAAAGTCACCATTGCGACATCCATCAAGAGGAATCCCTACGTAATTCCTTATTTGTCATATTTATTAATAATTTACGCTCATATTTACATTTAATTACTATATAAATTGGGGTATTTAAAGTGTTATCCACTTACTAAAAGTCGAGATAGTGATCGACAATTGTTTCGGTTTTTATCGGAAGCCTTCGGGTGGCGTCACGAATGAAGCGACCGCGGACGTACCACACTCGAGGTTCTGAAGAAGACTCCTTATACCGGCAAATATACGACGCAACTTTACGTGTCCTTTAAAATTTATCGCAACACGGTTAATTCAAAAATTACAGCTAAGCGCCTCTGTACGTTGATTACCACGTAAGTTAATGTAAACTAAACAGCATTTAAACGCCCACTTGTTTTATTCGATTAAAATCGCATAGGAGTCTGTAAGTGCCGCGAGGAAGCGCGACTTCCGAATACTGCCCACTCGGATCCGCCGCATATGGTGATTCGTCAATTTGTCGTTTGCGTGACTCAACCCGAAACTGGAGCGAAGATAAAGTAGATCAGTGATCTACACCAGCGTTTCTAAAACTTCGGGCTCAGACCCCCAAATCATGAAAAGTTGATTAGTTAGACTAGAGTTAGCGACAGGATAATTAGTCAGTGCAATTATGTAATATAATATTTGGAACACAACACAGGCAAAGTACATAGGTTGAATGGATTACTGAACTCGCAATAAAATACTGTACCATTATACTGTACCATATATACTGTACCATTGTAGAATCACTCGCATGTCTTTAGTTTAGTTTGTCTGTGACAGTTCAAAATTTGTCTTGATTTCTGATTTCTTGGGTTTGTGAAATCATTATAATCGTTAGTCAAGTGCGTGTCGGGTCTCGCGCTTTAACAACAGATTTCAAAAATATTTTTTTACCGTCTCTAAATATTTCACATCCCATCATGTGATGTTTACATGATATTATTTATATCTTAAAAAATATTAATTGCTATTGCGATTTCTATTTAAATTATCAATTGAAGTGTCCAAAATGTAATCATACTAATTGGTCCACCTTTGGTCCACTAAAAAATTATGGAACACTAACCAAACAAGCTTCAGAAACACTGGACGGAACACCGTGTTCTAGATTTATCTAAATGCATATAGACCTCAGATGGTTTGCAATTTGCCATTCTGTGTAGCGGCTATAAAGAGGGTTCCACTCAAAGCGGTTACGAATGCAATGCCCACAATCCCATTAGCTGTTCCAGTATCTGTGTTAAGAGGCATCAGATTAATTCCCTAAAACGGATTGGGTTTTCAAGTTGGGACACCAATTCATTTTGACTGTCCATTTAATTGTTCCCGTTTACTTCATTAACATACTGCCTTATACCAATAGTGAATTATCCAGTTGGTTAACCGCAAGAGTTTTAGCAATTTTTTTTTCTGTGCTAAATAGTTCGTCTCATAGTAGTATGCAATCACTAATTGGCAGTGACGAACGCAGTGCAGTGTCAAGCAGAACTAGAACGTCGGGCGTCGGGCCGGACGAATGAAAGGTGTTAGTTAATTCTGAGATGATAGGTATAGGTAAAAAGAACTGTAAAGGATAAATCAATATTTGCTGACCCTACTTTTTAATTATGTACATTAAAAAAATATACGATAACCATTTTAAAAAAACATATTTTAATACCGTTAATGAGTTGTTGTATATACACATGCTTAATTTCAGCTTCCCAAGTCGATTAGTGTAAAAGTAGGTTATTATTTCTACAGGACATAATATTTTGGCACCAAAATGTAATTTGAGCTGGTTTCAGGTTTTAAATCAAAATTAAAAAAAAAAACGTTATCGTAAAGTCATATGATTTCGTTCATTATATAATATGAAACCGTTTGAACTATGAGAATCGGGTCTATGGTCTACACAAGTCTTTATCCTGAGACTTGTGTAGACAGTAGATCCGATTCTTCAATCCACCGACCGGGATGCTGGTTTATATAGGTAATAGAAAAACCGGGCAATCGGTTTGTTGAAACGAGGAGTAAGGTTTGCAGAAAAATAACAAATTCCAACGCAATAAAAATAGCAGTAGTTTACGTGGAACCGAAGATTAAATTGTGTATGAGATTTTTCTGTCCGAGTTTATTGAAGACGGAGAAAACAGGTCAAGAAGTTTTTCCTTGGAAGATATTTTCTTCTTGATTTATAAGCAATTGCATCTCAAGCTCAAGGAAAGTTGCTTTCCACAACAGCTTATTACGCTTAAAGCTTTGATTTGAATTGAAATCTGATTTGTATTGCGGTTCGGGAAATGGGAGTTTAGGCTTACCCGGTGGAAATTGCAATGCCGCCAATTACATTGTTGTGTACAATTAAGTGGGAGTCGCCATGTCAGAGAGGAACTTGATTAGAGGACAGGGGATGTTCGTATAGCCTCAAGTAGGTTTAGGTTGATATCCGACCTGTTACGTTCAAGTAGCACTTTTGCTAAAACGAAAGACTAAAAATTCAATTACTTTTTTTCGTTTTTGTTGCTATCGGTATACTTATTTTACACCCATATCTTCCTGTGGAAATCGTAAGACTTGATGAATGGAAAAATACATGAAGGTGGACAGCAGCACGTTTTGAGGAACTGCCCTACAATACTGCGATCCTTTGCAATAATCGCAATTTTGCGATTTCTTTATTGAAATTTTAAATTCTTTACGCAGTCCATCCAAATGTTTTACATAAAAGCTTTAGAAGATTTTTATGAAATACCACGTTGATAAAGTACTGAAGAGGAAAGAAGATGCTATTTTTCAATCACTCGATACTAAAACCTCTAACCGGAAGCTAGTCCCGTTCATTGCGGAAAATCGAATATCCGGTCTGCGCCTTGACAAGCCTTTAGTGGGATGACCGGGCATGTTCCGGTTAGCCTATACAGGACAAACTTTATAAATTCCTGTGTATGTGAGGAACTCGTGGAGTATATATTAAATTATTAATAACATATGAAAGGGTGGTGGATAGGCATTTTGTAAATGATCGCTTGGCTAGCTGAAGTACCCTGAAGTACATAATTTAGAAGCAGTGATGGCTCAGTGGCGTTGGCTATGGCCTGCCGCGCAGCAGGTCCATGGTTACAAACCCGCCGCGGGCTTGACCTTCACCGCATGGTGGAAGGGCATTTTGCGACTGCCCGTCTGGCTAGCAACCACTCTCAAGTAGAAAATCTGTCGCATAGCACCTAACGGTGTGTTCCGGCAGCACTCCTTGAGAGCCAGTGAAATTCCAGGCACATAAGACTTAACAACTAGGTCTTGAGGTGACGGGCGCAGTGCAATTCGTGACGTGTGACGAAATACATCTGTTATAGGCAGAGGTTAGTCCGCTTAACATCAGGTGGACCAAGAGATTGTCCCACCACAATAAAAAAAAAATCAAGCTGCCCTCAAGTTTTGGTGACAAAACAGTAATTCTAGTTTTATTATGTTTACCATCCTTAATTACAAAATGTGCCTACAGGTGATATAGCAGTCAAAAAAATCCTATCAGACGTAATAAATAAAAGTTAAAAGTAATCAAAAGAATTGTTCATACTTTTTATTTACTTGTATAATGGTAAAATATTTAAATGTATTAATCAAAATATAAAATATTATTATTTCCGTATTTTGATTTGAGTGTGTAAATTGTGTCGATTTTTGAAATAAAAAAAGTATTTTTTTTTTCTATGTTGAACTTTTTAATTTATTGTCCTCCAACGGGAATTTTAATTTTTAAAGATTAAAAGCAGTTTAGACTTACATGAAGCGAGGGAGGATTTAAACTCGAACTGGGCACTTCTATATACAAAGATGGAAGGATGATCTCGAAAGAATTTCATGTCTATTAAATTAACTAAAATATGAAAGAAATATAAGTCCTCATAGGTTAAAGATGTTGAAAGCCACGTACTCAAGCTTGCCCGCGAGCACCTTGGAAATTTAGTAAAAATCTCATGTCTATTTTTTATAAAACTAACAGTCTTTTTTAAATTTTGAACGATCCTGTTCTTACTTGCTATTTCATTTGTAAACAAATTTGTAAACAAAGTTAGTGCTAACTGCTATGCACGAAATGCTAACGAGGCGTCCTCATTTAGTTGGTTATAGGAAATAATACAATTTAAGCTTATTTTAGGAAAAGTAATTAAGGGTGGTAATTCTACCCTTTAATAAGTACCGCGAAATAAAAAAAAAATGATTTATTTTCCGCCAACAGCAGAGTATTTCCAGTAGTTATTTATCAGAAAGTTTAAATAATTTTTTTATAGTATGGCTTTTGGACGGTTATCACAAAAGAATAAAGCCAAAACTCAGTCAGTGATTTTACCTACAAGAAAACTAAAACTAAACACAGAAACTAAGAATTCAATTATGAAAAGCTTTCAATGTTAAGTACACCATAATGTGGACTAATTCGATTGTGGAAAGGGTTAAAATACTTTGGGGTAAAATCTGCAGGAACAGAAACTCTGCTGCGGGCAATGCGCTTTTACCACACAATCGCATCAGAAACTCGGAATATTTAACTAAATCTATTGTTATTTGCCGTAAACTTATAGAACATCAAAAATGTATTTCATTTCTCTTGTTTTTACCTATTATAAAATGGGAAATTATTGAAAGCTAGTTTTATTGTTTTAGTAGTTTTCTTTCCCTTTAGAATAATAAAGAATTTGTATCTCCTAACTTTTGGTATCTTTTCTGCATAAGTATCATTAAGTCGATAGTAATTTAAGTGCGTACTTATGTCTATATATGAAACTTTCATTTAGGTATTGTGCCTTTGATCGATTCATCATTTATCCAGCATTTAATTGAGAGCTGCGATGGGGTCTTTGATATGTTTTAGATTGGGATGCCGGGTCATACATGACTATTATATATCTATCTGTTCTGTATCAACCGGATTGTCCACTGCTGAACACATGCCCCATTAAGAAGGTGTTTGCCATAATCCCCACGCTTGGCAGGCATCTTGGGGATCGCAGTATAAGATAACAGTTCCTCAGAAGGCCTGCGGCGCACCTTCCGGTGTTTTCCCTTAGTCGCCTCTTACGACACCTCGCAAAGAAATGGGAGATGTTGGGGTCCCACATTCCTATATCGTCCGAAAATTTAGATTGGTAATAAGTACTACCGTTATTGTTTTTTTTTGTGCTACGCTTAAATTCCGTTACCCATAAATAATAACGAATTATAATAATTTCATCCCCGTGGGGTGCCGGTTTAGAATTGCACCTCCCCATATCATGACATGGGTGTCCTAAGAGGCGACTAAGAGAAAAATACTGGAAGGTGGGAAGCAGCGCCTTCTAAGGAACTGTCAACTGCACTGCGATCGCACGCCTGCCAAGCGTGGTAATTATGGCAAATACCCCCTTAATCGGATGCGTGTTCAGCAGTGGACGATCCGGCTATTACAGTACAGTACAGTACAGTATAAAATTTTTGAACGTGTGTGTGTGCAATCGAACAGTTTCAGTTTAAGGTTACTTTTAATTGGAGGTGTTACCCCTAAGCATATAGAAGAAACTTCTCGATAGGTGGTCGGCCGCAGCAGTGACGCAATAGAAATGTCGTTGCCCTTTATAACTTATTTACTATTTACCTTCTATTCTACAACCGGCTATTACACGTTTCCAATCAGACAAGTTTGCCCGTCTCGCTCACAATCTTTGCGACAGAAAGAGACAGACGTGTAAAGCAATGCTTTGAGGCGTGACATGATTATTTTCACACTTGTATGTAGAATTATTGTTTGTAATAATGTATTTACTTACGGATTTTTCTCAACGTTTATATGATTTACCTACCGCTTTTTGTGTTTAAACTTTAATAAGTTACTTACTTAGTATCATTAATATCGTGAGCATCGTCGTCTTATCCTGCTCTTATCCTAATAATAAGAGGTCGGTAACTTTTGTAACAAGTATAAATTAAATATGTTTATGGCATCGTTTTTTAAAACCCTTCATTTTGATACCCTTGGTTTTGGAAGAAAAATCTTTTTTTTTTGTCACAATCTAAATTAGCCATTTCTTTTTTCAATCAAGACGAATCTAACGTTATCTCATAGTATACATTAGAATCGTGTACGCCGTTTAGAAGTTATGGTGGAATAAAGAAACCCACAAACATACATACATACTTGAACCGTGAACACATAACACAAATTTTTGTGGCCAGTCGTCGTGTAAAAACAAGAACATATTACGGTGCACCTACGAGAATATTAAGGCCAAAGTCGATCAGATCTGAGTTATAAAGCGATTTCATTCACAGCATGTTTAAAACTGTGGAAAAACCATACCTTCAGTTTTCATACTGAAAATATTCAGACCCTTAATTACATTTCCAACATACACTTTGGCGGTAGCGCTGAAACTTGATCAGTTATTTTGTGTTATGGAGTTAGCTAAAACGTATCTTTTATAAAGACATCACTGTAAAATGCTACGACCGACTCGCACTTGCTTGATTTAATATATGGTACTTCTTGTTCTTAGATAAGCTGAAACATCTACTTTTGTATTATTGTTGGCTTGTATTTTTTTATATGAATGACTATGCACAATGAACACTCGAAATAAATACATTTCTTCGTGCAAAGTAGTATCGGCATTGTTATAATGGATAGCAATAAAGAAGCTCTACTAGGAATGGTAATTCTAGCTGCAAGCGAATGCCATTATAAAGGCGGAGTTCGGTAATACATTGCATTTGAATTATACCTAATAAGTTATCGATTAGGTTTTTTATGTTTTGAGATGAGGAGACGAACAAGTCGCCCGCCGAATGGTGAGCGCCACGCCTGTTCAATACAGTTTTAGCGACGCCTGCGCTGGTCAGTTTGAGATGTATGTAGTATGTACGTAGGTAGGTATCTCTTAAGGCAGTAATAGCTACGGACTGCGGTGCCGCAGGTCCGTGGTTTAATCCCCAGTGCTTTACCGCATGGTGAAAGAGCATTTTGCAAATACCCGCCTGGCTAACTACCACCCTCAAGTAGAAAATCTGTCACCAAGCACCTAACGCTGTGTTCCGGTCGCTGAACTCGAGAGCCAGTAATTCTAGGTTAACCTGAACAATATCTTTGATCACAACATCACTTACCATCAGGTGAGAAAGTGGCCAAAGGCTAGCTTATCAGCAATAAAAAAGAGGGTAGACAGATATGTCTGCTTTTAGTTATTAGGTTTTAATCCACCCGCATTCTCCAGTCATCTCGCGATCACGGCGCTTGCAACAGCGTTGATATATAAAAAACTATGGAGTTTGTTTACGAATGCTAGTGAGTCACAGACATCCGAGAGGTATGCTATCACCAAGTAATATCTCTAAGCAATTTCCGTCTTGCTGTGTCGCCTCTATATTGCCATCTAATATATGCATACACCAAAGAAAAAACTTATATTGTTGTGGTAGCCCTTATTTGACAGAATTCCACTGTATTCCACTGTTCCCTAGTAGGCATTTTAATAAGGAACTAAAACTCGTAAAGCTCTCGGCACATCTCGGCGTATCTCCCGATACCCGTTGGTATATATGTGTGGGAGCAATCGTCAGAATACCACAGGACACCTCCGCAAGACCCTACTTTAAAGACATGGGCATTCTAACACTACCGTCTATTTTAATCTGTCAGGTTGCAGTGCATATAAGACAATATGCATTATATCTTGTGCATACGATTCCCATATATACAATACCTGCACTCGGGGAGCGCTATCCGTTGTACCTCGCACATTTACCAAGTTGGAACACGTCATAGGTCCCACGGTATATAATATGAGGTGATAAGGGTAGGATGTCCACGAATTAGTAGTATTTAGTTAAATCTAGCAGGTCGCCGTTTTGGTCATACTATTAAGCTCAAAGAGTTCTAATAGAGAAGTACGGCAAAATTTGCACGGAGTATTGCTTATTCACTCAGAGATTGGTAGTTCAATTTCGTGTACCCGTATTTCGTTGGATTTTTGTACCCGAAGGCACAGATTACCTGCTACCTGAAAGCTGTACATACTTTTCAAAACACAGCAATGCAGACACTGCTATTTATTGACTATATCGGTGTTCAACACGTCTAAAATTATTTGTCTCGAAATTTTAGGCACATGAGACTTAACGAATATTTCTCAAAGTGACGGGCGCAGTGCAATTCGTGACGAAATGCATATGCTATAGGCAGAGGTTAGTCCGCTTAGCATCAGGTGGGCTCGGAACTTGTTCGGTCACAATAAAAATACGTCTGTTGCAGGAAATTCAAAAAGCCTGATAACTATTCGGACCAGACTGAATCAAGGACCTAACAACCCAAAAGCAGCACTTTAACGCTTACACACCGACGAGGCAGTCCAAATAAAATTCAAATTAAACTGAAAAGACACGTAATAATCGCTTTTCAGACAACCGCCTCGGCTGATATCCAAACCGAGCGGCGGTGACGCTTTGCCGCCTAGCACCAAGCGCCAAGCGCTAGGCTGCCGAAGCCCGAAAGGCACTTTGTAGTTAAGCACTCGTAGGGGGAGAACGGGCGCCACCCCCGTCCCCTTGCATTCGAAAAAAGGCGATGCACTTTGAATTGTTCCTTTTATGTCCACGATCGATCGTTTCGGTAAAGGAGTGAGTTTTTCTCTGTCCAGCGTCCGGTCTCTTACTTCACACGTAGATACTAATTGGGGATGCGTCCCGATTCGGAGCGTTCAATCAGAAAAAGAGAGAAAACGGCGAGATTTTTGCGGCCGGTCCGCATCTGAACTGAGATAATGCCGCGTCCGGGACTGACGGGTACACCTTCACTTATTTTTGTTTCTCTGTGCGTTTACGTTCTACGTCCGTGCGTAAAACCTGGGATCGAAATATTGGAGGCAATTTTAAAAGTTCCGATACTCATTTTGTTTAGAATTTATGCCGTGACCTTTTGACTTTTATCATGTGTTACGGACTTATATATTATTACGTTGTCATGTGGCATTTCATGGTCATTGCGTTTACCATTAATATTATAGTGAACAAGTCAAGAATTCATCATATTGATGGCGGTTATGACCTTTTACGGAAGTTAGCATGCGATTCCGTACACTACGAACCCCAAGACGCCTGCCAAGCGTGGGGATCATTACTGTATCAGCCGGATCGTCCACTGCTGAACACAGCCTCCCCTATGTAGGGGGTATTTGCCATAATCCCCACGCTTTGCAGGGGGCTTGGGGATCGCAGTATGAGATGGAAGTTCTTAAGAAGGCGCTGTTGCCCACCTTCTAGTCTTTTTTCCCCTTAGTCGCCTCTTACGACACCCATGGGATGATATGGGGAGGTGCAATTCTAATCCGGCATCCCACGGGGGGATTATTACCTTTAATATATACCTAAAAATCTTATTATTGAGCCGAAAATTTAAGTCGGTAACATAAATAGCCTTGTAAGTATCGCTATCAGTTTGAAATTATGCAGCTATTACGAGCTATTTTGTATTATATACAAGATAATTTGATAGCTGAGTTCACCATTCACGTCACTTGAAGTCACGTCAGGTAGTCTAACTATAGTTGAACATAAGTAGGTACTTACGAGCCGCTGAAAAGGTCTCATCGCACTTACCTGTAACAGAAACAATTATATTAAATGACATGTAAGTCTTCGCTTCAGATACGCTTCATAGTTTTTGTATGAAGATAAAAAAAAACTAAAGTCATTCATTTGAAACAGTATAGAAATATAACAATATGTTCTTTAATGTGTAAAATCACGTAGGTATTTCCCAAGGGAGTGAGAGGGAGGAGACCTGGTATATACTTAGTATCTAAAGGTATAAATACTTTATTCAATCATATTGCGGTCTTTAAAGTTAACATGTCCACCGTTTGCGTGGTAGTAGTATTGCTCTTTTAGATGTCCTATTTTAAATCACATATACCTACTTGCTTAATTCTCTATGATGGAAGAATGAACAAGGTAAGCTGAAAATGTAGAAGGTGAATACCGTACATAGTATTTACTGCCTAGCATATACCCACTAACCTTTGGGGTGCCGGGCTAGAATATCACCCCCATCACTACCCGTGGGTGTCGTAAGAGGCGACTAAGAATAACACACCAGAAGGTGATTTCTGTGGTAGCTTCCTCACAGTGCGATCTTCAAGTCACCTGCAAAGCGTGGGAATTATGGCAAACCCCCTATAATGGGGCTGTGGACAATCCGGCTGATACAGTACAGTACAGTATACCAGCTGATACAGTAAGCATTATACTGCTGACTGAGTACAAATACACTGAGTTAATATGATACCTTTATATACAAGACAGCAGAGCAACGCATTAAGTAAACATGGTATCGTATTATTGAAGTTAATTGGATGAACAAAACACCATTTCATTGAATTGGAAATTGTTTGCGGGCCAGTAATGCTATCTACTAAGTTAGGTACGGAATAAAGATAGTAGTAGTAATGATTCGCCAAAGATGGTTTAATCAGTATTCAGTACTAATATTATAAATGCGAAAGTAACTCTGTCTGTCTGTTACGCTTTCACGCCAAAACTACTGGACCGATTTGAATAAAATTTGGTATGGAAACAGTTTGAGACCCGGGAAAAAACATAGGATAGTTTTTATCCAACTGAGATTAATGTTTTTGCGCGATAACCGACATACGCGTGGACGGAGCCGCGCCCGGAAAGCTAGTTTTATTATAAAGAAATGAAACGTATGCGTAGATATATAAAATAGTCCACTTTCGTTACCTATAAAAACTTTGAGTCAGAATCACTCACGTAGCAGTCAATATGTCACAATTGTTCAAGTATTTATTATTAAATATGGATTTCCGCAAAGTAACGCCTGAATCTATTCATTAATTGTTCAAGTCTTGTAACATTAGGTAAAACTTTTAAAAAACTTGGTATTGTCATAAATATATTATTTCTCTATGGTATTGTTTACCTACTACTTATATGCTTACACTCGGACTCGCTGCGTACACAACAGTTAATAATCCAGACGTTAATAATACCCTAAGAAAAATATTTTAATTTGTTTTTATTTTAACCATACACCTGGGACGCTGGAGTCTTTTTGGATTTCTGCGAACTCATATTTTAAAACCTACCTTAAAAATGTCACATAATTACGCACAAATATGTATCTAGTGTTAAAAAAAAGTATCTATCTAAAGGACTAACCAATGATATTCCCTTCGCAAAACACTGTAACAATATAAACATTCCAAACTCACCAGTCTCTTCGAAAAAAGGACTACTTAGCACGCAATCATTGAAGAACCAATCATTGTTTTTCACGTAGCTCGAAAGCAAAATATATTTCTTATAATTTCTACACTAACGAATCAGTATATAAAATGAAAGACTAAGCAAAAACAGTTGATTTATATCCAGGTGTCGGGAAACATAAGGTGTTTATAGACAAGACCATCTTTATATGTGCACTTAAAATATAAGTTATTTGATGTTTCAAACTTTCGTGTTTGATGTTTCAATAACGAATTCAAACACATGACTACAAGAATGAAATAAGGAATCCGCTGCAATATAATACTACTTACCTAATCAATATATATTTTGAGGAATATATACATTGTTAGGGAATAAATATTATGTTATTAAGGACTAAATATATTGTTAAGGAATAAATATGTTATTAAGGAATAAAAATATAGTTAAGGAATAAATATAATAAGACCTTGTTCTAAGAAAATAATTATGAGGATATAATTGATATGAAATATCATCACATTTAAAATCATCCCTTAAACAGTGTCCACAAATTAATGTACCACACCAACATAACATTTCGTCGATTTGTCGAGCCGTTATCAACTCGAACATTTACGAAAAAGATTCCCTTTACTAATGTTATGTTCCCGTATTAATATCACGCGAACGTTTCGCTTGGACGATGCTTGTATCGTGCCTACAGTACTGAACGCTCGTAAAGCACACTGAAATGCTCTAATTTGTAAGCACCTTTAGAGCGGCTAGTTAACGCGAAAATAATATATTAAACATGAACATGTCTGAACACACACATAAGTGCGACTGGTGTAAATTGTATTCGGTCGAGTGGCTGCGTACAATGTTGCACTTTTATTTATTAAGTAATGGCAATAAAAATAACGCGGAGGTCGTTGCTTTAGGGAGGCGATATAATAGCGCTGGTGTTATTTTACTGTTTGAATAAATAAGGCAACAGAGTTCTGCGAACGTTTTCTGACTAAATCTTTTGAGTAGGAAAAAGGCCAAGTCATGTAATATGTGTACTCGTATATGAAGCATGTCAGGAGAGTGTAAGGAGCAAGAGGGGCATGTAAGATCGTATCAAAAAATCCCTGGCCTTTTGCCTACCCGTCCAGTAAAGCAGTTTATAAGCAGTGATGGCTCAGTGGCATTGACTATGGTCTGACGCGCACAAAGTCCATGGTTCGAATCCCGCGGCGGGCTTGAGCTTCACCTCATAATGGAAGGGCATTTTGTGAATGCCTGTCTGGCTAGTCACCACCCCCAAATAGAAAATCTGTCACCAGGGCCAACGGTGTGTTCCGGCTGCAGTCGTTGAGAGCCAGTTAAATTACAGGCACATGAGACTTAACAACTATGTCTCAAGGTGACGGGCGCAGTGCAATCCGTGACTTGTGCCGAACTGCATCTGTTATAGAGGTTAGTCCTATAACAGATGAAGTATATATTATTATTATTAGTCCTATCCACCTAATAATAATAATAATATATATATATTAATAATAATAATTAATAATAATAATACATATCATTTCCGGTTGTTCGCATCTTGCTAACGGCGAGTATTTGCACAGGCACAATCAAGTGGCCAGGATCATCCACCAGCAACTTGCCCTTCAATACGGCCTTGTTGAGTCAGAGGTGCCGTACTACCAGTACGCACCGGCGCCAGTTCTCGAGAATGGTCGTGCATTGCTCTACTGGGACCGCTCTATCATCACGGACAGGACTATTGTTTGCAATAAGCCTGATATCGTGGTGGTCGACCGATCCCAGCGCCGGGCAGTGCTTGTCGACATCACCATCCCACATGACGAGAACCTCGTGAAGGCCGAGAAGGACAAAGTCAGCAAGTACCTTGACTTGGCTCACGAGGTAACCGCCATGTGGGATGTTGACTCGACGATCATTGTCCCGATAGTCGTTTCGGCGAACGACCTAATAGCGAAGAGCCTCGACCAACACCTCAAGAGACTCTCGCTAGACGGTTGGATCAAGGGTCAGATGCAGAAGGCAGTGATACTCGATACCACACGCATTGTCCGAAGGTTCCTCTCTCTGCAGTCCTAACCGCTGGTAGCTTGGGCCCTGCCCCGCTGCTGGCGGCATCCTAGTTTTAAGTTTTTTATAATATTTCTTTTTTATATATGAATGTTGTAAAAAATTTAAAATTATGTAATTAAATAAATGTCGTGATAATAATATATATATTATTATTATTAGGTGGGCCTAGAGCTTGTTCTGTCACAGTAACATTAAAAAAAACAGAAGCTGCTCCTGCCCTTTTGGTATTTTCCCCTTAGTCGCCTCTTGCAACTCCCATAAGAAGATATAGAGTGTGCATTACTATCCCAGGTACCCCACCCCAATGGGATATATTATTAAAAATAAATATTGCCGCAACTTCAAATACGTAGTATAATCGTAGGAATGTGATGTGATATGCATTGCATTTGCATTATTATATACTTTTTAGACTCTGGTCGGCTTCTAAATACTTTTCCAGGTTTTTCCTATCTCTATTTTCGTTCACATTGAAACGTACACTCGCCAGTCTTTTATATGTGTGTATTCGCTCAGAAGCAGCTCCTACACAGGCTGTACAGTTGTAGCCGTAATACGAATATTTTGGTTAGAGTAAATTCGTATATATCGTTGAAACGATGAAATTTAAATTGAAAATCAGTTCAAAAAAAATTATCTCGTATACGATGATTTGACAGTTTGTTCCTAGGAAAATTATCCCGGTTTTCAACTCGTTTAAGTAAGCGATACTATTAATTTTTTTCTAAATCGTATCTGCTATGGACACCACGATTAGATGCAGTTGACACTTTCCGCTTTTTTCCGTAGCAAGGGGTTGCAAAGGAATCTTATTAATTTTGTAAACTGATAGGGGCAAAGAACGTGCATGTTAAGAGCACAGGTATTATAAGTACCCATGATTATAGATTTACAAAGATAATAAACAATATAAAGTGACTATCAAAACATTTAAATTCGGACAAACTGTATTGATACCAATTGGATCTTAGTCACAAAATATATAAAGGCCAAGATAATCTATCAAGCAACTTAAATAAGTCACGTGTCAAAACAAAACACAGGGAAATTATTATGGAATAGAACCTTTTTTGAATGTCCAACGTTAAAAAGGAAACATTAATTAACGTCATTTATTTTGTCGGAGTATATATTATGAAATTATAATTAAGTGATAGGGCCCGACACAGAGCCGATATTCACTGAGTAGTCGACCGTGCCTGCTAATTGATCATGTTATCTTAGGCACTGGAACGTCCGTAATTGAGAGTCGAGACTGGCTGGTCTTGGTTTTGCATGTGTGTTTACTCGTTGCTTCAACTAGTATGGGATGTCATATCTATGTTATGTTGATATCAAAGTGTAGTATAATTTGATCTCAGGTAGGGTCTTTAATGAAAATTGATTGATTTAGCTGTTGCTACTTCATATTCTCCGGTTGGGATACTGCTTAGTTTGTTGTCTTCTTCAAACTGCGAGGTTCTCTTCTATTCAGATTAAGTGACCTTTGAGATTTGGGGTCAACCCCAGCAGTGACAGCTTTTGGGTTTCTCTGAATTCTATTTTATTAGTAGAAGTCTGGAAGTGTGTTGGGGTCGATTTTCCTTACACTCTCGAGGATATAAGTTAGTAAGTCATAATAATAATCACTAATAATTATAATTAATACGAGCTGAAAAAGAAAGTTCTATTAAACTTGTATAACATTTTTTTTATTCATAGTTTTTAGATATTAATTTCTCACTCAAATTGTAAAATGAGTGCCTTTAGTAATGCCAATAAATAAGCTTTTTTAGCTTAGACACTTGGTATTTTAATAATGTGATTCTTCGTTTCTCATAGAGGGATATGAAGATACTAATTTAAAGCGTGACTTAACTCGTATGTTTTTGTAAAAGTTCATGAACGCCCGGAATACCCCACTCTAGTATCCTATAGTACATACTCAATGGGAGTCTTTTAGTAAGGAAGGAATCGGTTTTGTCCATGGTGTAATATGTCCCAGCGTCAACCGCAGCGTCACTAATATTAAAACGCTTGCATATGTTTTGCCGGTTTTATAAGAACGAATGGATTTGCCTTATAGCTGTACAGTGCTGTTCTTCTCGAATATATACAGTGTATTTTTCAATAAGGCCAAACTATTATAAATATTGTTTTTGATGAAGTATTATACTATTGATACTGCTAACAGAATTAAATGGTATTTTCTTTCATTAAACTAATATTCTAAATGCGAAAATAGGTGAATCTGTGTACCTATGGATTTTAATACAATTTCGTATTGTCTTTCGTATTTCGACGCTAGCAAACCATCATTTGAAACCTATTACAGAAATAAATGGAAAAATCAATTTGTTCAGTACATAAACACTTTGGAATTTACCTGCACAAATTAACAACGTTACTCATATTTTAAATAAACATAACTGTTCGTGGTAAAAAAACAATTTTACTAATATCTGTTACAAAATAAATTATTCATACGATGTTGCTCTACTTCGATTGCATTTTAAAATGTATTATCTATGTAAAATTGTGACCTCGCTTCGCTACAACGACTATTTACTACTGGTATGCGCTGAAAAATATTACAAATAAAAATAATGTTTGAACATATAATTTCATAAATAACGGCGGTTCTTGTGACACAAAGGAGTTAAATCGTCTACATTACATTGTCACGTTCCTAAGCAACCACGCTTCCCCAAAGAAATTTAGTTGCTAAGTGTGGACTGCTACTGAAAATGTATATTATGCAATCTGAGATATAAATTTGCCTCACGGTAATTTTTATTTGACAATATTCTTAATTAAATATTATACAATAACCGGCCAAAGCTCTTACGTTGGAGATCGAATACGTCAACCAGGCATTCGAGCATACGCAGCTGCGAACTGATGATGAGCACCTGATATGCTCGAAACTCGCGAGACGTTATTGTATAATATTTAAATGTGTGAAACTCACGAGAATTTCATTTCACAAATTACTAAATGTACAATATAGCATATTTTTTTAACTAGCCTTATCATATAGTGAATTAAGCCAATTATTTATCTGATCTAGGGATCAAACCTAGAACCTCAACATTACATATGACCACTTTTGCCACTTCGCTATCGCGTTCGCATAAACGTAAATGGATTAACCTTTCTAGGCTAAGGCAAAGCAGCAGTGCTTCTCAAACTTCAAGGAGGTTACTTTACTTAATACTTTTTCCGACGATGATATCTTTATAATAGAAAAATAGGTTCTCACGCCATTGATTGGTTGTTTTCTATAATAATTGGGATAGGATTCGATGGAGAAATATATTGTTGGTACAGTTGCAGGAAATATTCAGTGAGATCGGTTTTATAGGTTTGGATGGGATCTACCCGACATTTGTGAGATATTTTAGTGAGATTTTGTTAGCAGCGGCGGTGGTAGGCAATTATAGTACTGACTGTATGCTCCAATAACAAGTATTTTCAACGTTTCATTGCATCACAACAAAACAGTAGACAAATACCGTTTAGTGTTGGAGACTAACAAAGTTTGGTCACCGACATTGTTGGTCTTGCAATAAAACGAATTTGCTTTAAGTGACATAGACAAATTAACAAAGTATTTCGTTGAGTTGTATAATTATCTCTATCTATATAATTGTTTTATGACTATGACTACCAATTCGACCGCAGCAACTGGCTACTTTGAACACTGGTGATGTTAATAGCAGCATGTCATGCAAGGGAACAATACCGCCTGACGTAATTCACTTAAATTGCAATCCTTCGTTTTTGTAATGAATACGGACCGAATTTTGGGGAGTGGAATTAGGTATTTTAAATATCTATTGCTATCCAATTTACCGTCAGGTGTGAATTTTTCAGGATTAAACATGTAATTAGGAACCTAACATTTACATTTTCATTCATGAATAGATTCAGGCGTTATTTTGCGGATATCCATATTTAATAAAAAAATTTTTAATTATCATAAGAAAACATTAAATTATATTTTAATAAAACACTTTAAAAAGTATACAAATATATATTTAGTGATAATTCCGCCAAATTTTCCTGTTAAGCCTACTCGCAGCGTAACCGGAAGAATATTCGACTAGTTTCGCTTCTAAAACAAGCATCTTCAGGTGGTCTTGACTCACCGAGCGCACGTTAGTCTCGATAGTGCGTGAATTAATGTTATTTTAATTATTTAATGTTTTCTTAAGATACTTTAAAAACATATTTCTTATTATTACATTTTCATTACCTATAATACATATTGGATAACGAATGGAATTGCAAATTGTCTGACAAATCATAGTTTACTCTGGTAAACTAAGGCTCGTATGTATACTAATGTTGAGATATCTTAAAATGAAGCTTTTGATAGATGTTCCATACATTAAACACCAAGACTTGTATTTTAACTCAATCTTGATTTTGAGATGCATTTATTAATACGGCATAAATGCGGTCTAAATGCTTGCTCTTTTGCACTTGCTTGAAAGTAAAAGAGACAGAATTATTAACACAGACACGCGAGTGCTTGAAGAAGTAATGGAATATTGTTCGCTATTGCCTTTTAATATTTTTTATCATGGTTACGCAATTTTGTAATTTATAAGTTTAGATTGTTGTTGTACAGTTACACTGTTTCCTTATTATATTTCAGCAGTTACATCATCTAGCACGTGGCCCGCGAGTAGCCACTGTAAAATTTTGTACGATACTTAAATTTAGGTGTAATAATATAGTTTTTTATATTGGTGTTTAAATTATTTTACAGGAAGAATGTCTATTGTACAAATAGTAATAATCAAAGAAAAGAAAAAAATCTTATATACCCACGATAATTCTTGCTGGAGTACTTACGATGGTCTGAGATACGAGTGCAAATTGAATCGCTGTCAGTTTTCGAGCATAATAACTAAAAATGTTGTTTAAGTTGTTGGTACTTTCTTATATCAAAACCTTCATATAAAATATCACGATATATAGTGAGATAGGGATATTTTTGTTAGTTTCAGAATCAAATGCTTTCAGCATTTAAGTTTAATTTGACTTTATTAGACTCGTTTTTTATTAATTTTATTTAAGTTCTACCGTTTTTGTAAGCAGCAGTTAATCAGCAGCTAAAAACAGCAAAAGTCCGTAAGGCTATCCTGTACTGTAGTGTAACAGCTGGATCATCCATTGCTAAACACAGCCTCCCCTATTACTTAGGGGTATTGCCATAATCCCCACGCTTGGGGATCGCAGTGTAAGTTGGCAGTTCTTTGGAAGGCGCTGCTGCCCACCTTCCAGTATTATTCTCTTAGTCGCCTCTTACGACACCCACGGGATGATATGGGGAGGTGCAATTCTAACCCGGCACCCCACTGTGGTGGCTATTAAGGCTAAGGCTATTTAAGTAGAAGAAAGTGGGTATAAATGGATTTAGTTTGACATAAGAGTAAATTGGTCAATTATACAATAACTACGCAAACAAGGTCAACGATGCGTTGCGTTGGTATACCTAATCGTCTTATCTACGACTGTACTGACCACTATTCCAACTACACTCACCTTGCCCGAAGTCACAGAATAATCCAATCCATATCTTGGTCTACATCCACATGACCTGTCTCACAATTCGATCACCGCAATACGATTAGTGTATGGAGAGGCGCGGCGCATACGTCCTATGAAATCGGACACTTAAAATTCGTATTGTTGATAAATGGTTTAATTGTTTTGGCAATTAACCACGAGGGTGTGCGGACGGGGCGAGGGGAATGGTGGGGAGGGGGTGGTGCTATATTCTACGTTGTAATTTGTGCTTTTCGCTTGACGATCGAATTTGTCGCCTAAGCTCGCTAAACAATATATAGCGTTGTTAAATGCAGTTTATTCATAATTACGCGGCAACACCGTCCGTTATTTGTTGGATAGCTGACATTCACCAATAATGCACTAGGGAATTATATGAATAGAATACGTGAAATGAGTTGGACGTGATAAGCATTACGTGAACTCTGACGCCTATTGTAACATGACAGTATTACCGGTGACTAGCTTTAATAGTTGATTTAATTGCATTGAACAGTTCGACTTTGTCACTCTTTCAGGCCTTATTATTATAGGTAACTACAAGCTTATTATTGTAGGTACTCACAATAAACTATTAGGTACTAATCTGTGACAGAGTCAACGTAACAGAGTCTCGCTACATAAGGAATAGTTTGTATATAACTTATAACATTACAAAATTACAACGAGAAGAAAAAAAAATTACATTGATATTTAGAGTTAAAAGTTGTCATGTTGTCTTAGCATACCCCCGCTATAGGGTTGGAAGGCGCGGGTTTAAATCCCGCATATGAATAATTTTTCCTTTCCTCGTTGTAATTTTGTAATGTAATCCGAAGCGCATGCGTTTTTGAAAAAATAAATATTAAAATTATAGGGTTGCGTCATCGTTAACAAGTTTAAAGCTAATAGCAAAAAGTAGTCTTGTTTGTCAACGCAACTTGAACTATAGGTGTCGCTCCATCCCCATACGATGGTTGAGAACCAAAGGACAAATTAGAATTATGAGTTATATGTCAAGTTAGCTTAGCGGTTAGAGCATACCGCTAAACACACATTGGATGGTGGGGGATTCAATCCCGCATAACACCATTGAGATATTATTACTAGTACCATATCTCAATGCATAACACTCCTATTGTTTTTCTCTCGTTGTAACTTTATACTGTACACTGAGAAAAATCTTAAGTCAAAAGCGCCCTAATAACGGCCATATTGTATGGTATGAAGGCGAAAAACCGACCAAACGTAAATACGGACAAAAACGCCTTCCAACGTAGAAGGCGTTAAATGAGGTACAGTGAAGGCGAATTCAACAAGCTGCGATACCACGATTACAGCTTTAGTATGACATTTTCATACTTACGAAATGTACAGATGAGCTTAAATGTATAGTACTAAACATGGTAAGTAATAAAATAATGTAGGTGTATGAACGTGAGATTCGATTTCCGTAAGGCGATTATAATGGTAAACAAGAGCATACCTGTCAAACGTTTTGCAGCAATATTTGACTCGAATAAGGCTTAATCCACTTTGTCTTGAGGAAATTTGCATCTCTAGTAACTGTGTTTAAACCTGTCCACTAAGCGATTAAAATCTACTCGTAACATGTTTTCTGTCTTAGTATAAACAAAAATACCTGTTCATTTTAATAGTTTTACCTTCATTTATGGCTGCTTTGTCCTTATTTACCGTTTTATATGCTATTCACTAAAGTAATATTCACCTTTTAGTAAGGCAAACGAAACGGTATGGCGGGTCTTTTAAAGGTTATGAAATACATTTTGCGTTTTCTTTACGAACAATAAGGTTTTGTTCATACGGCATATTATTCTATACTAAAACGATCTTTACCTTTTAGTAAGGCGAAAGGAACGGTACGGATTGGCTCTATTAAAGGTTTTGTAAGGTACTTCAAGCTTTATTTACTAACCATAACGTTTTGTAAATACGGCATATTATTCTATACTAAAGCGATCTTTACCTTTTAGTAAGGCGACAGGAACGGTACAGATTGGCTCTGTTAAACGTTTTGTAAGGTACTTCTAGCTTTATTTACTAACCATAACGTTTTTTAAATACGGTATATTATTCTATACTGAAGCGATCCTTACCTTTTAGTAAGGTGAAAGGAACGGTACGGATTGGCTCTATTAAAGGTTATGTAAGGTACTTCTAGCCTTATTTACTAACCATAACGTTTTGTAAATACAGTATATTATTATATACTAAAGCGATCTTTTATCTTAAAGTAAGTCGAAAGTAACGGTACAGATAGGCTCTATTAAAAGTTTTGTAAGGTATATTGAGTTTTTTTTACTAATTATAACGTTTTGTTAATAACGATAACCAATCTATGGGACGGCAGGTAACGCAGATCATAAAAGATGTGATTAACTTGCTTTACCATCATAAAGTTCACATAATAGAGCAATTGGCCGCTACGAAAGTTTGAAAGGAACTGCAGTAATTTGTAATTATTGATATATTTCATAACTTGCATGAGTAGTCACACGAAAATTGCATCAGTAGCGTAGCGGCTCAACGTCCCTTACATGAACTTGATGATGTCAAATCAAAGCAGCTAATCACGCCTTTAGAGAATTATGTTGCCTGACTTTAAAATGTTGTTGCCCAGACTCGCATGATGCTGTAAAAAGAAATTAATTAAGTTGTTTGTTACATCAAATAAATACAGAAAAATAAACCTTACCAACCTACGTGTCCTACCTGCCTATCTTCTTAACTCTCTTTAGAATAGATCTGTTGATATAAGATAGAATAAAACAAATTTTACGCATTATATTGTTTTATTATGGTCTTTTGGGTATCGAGTATTACTAATTGTATTTATCTGTATGAATAAGTTTTGCTACGACACCAACCTTGAAATCGCAAAATATTAGCTGTTCCATAAGTTTGGGCGAGGGTAAATCAAGATATTGTATGAATATCTGATAATTTTTTGCGATTTCAGGGTAGCACAATATCCATAGCAAAGGTTGTTCATTTCTATAATGTATCAGTATTATTACAAATTTAAAAAAAATTGTCAGATTTTAATTAACACTTATATTGTAACAGTTTCTAAAGTCTTAAAGTAATAAAATATGGTCAATGAGTAATAAATACAAATTATAATTTCACGAATATGATAACCGGAGGTGTAAGAAATTCTAATATTACGTAACTCAATCGAGATATTATCGCTGATATTATTAGCGGTATTGGTAGTATGTATAATCTTATAGTGGTTGAACATTATTAGGATCAATTATTAATATGGAAATCAGTATCAACATGACATTTAGGTCGATTAATTGTATCTATGTCAATGATTGGGAAAAAGTCATGCACACATACATAAAAAATATTACGATACTCATTGAGGTAGTCCTATAGTTCCTTTTTCATCATACAGTATTTGAAGCTGGATTTTTGATGTATTAGCCCAATGTAATTAGTTCGGTCCATGGTGTTGCACCCTGTACGGCAATAGTTATTGCAAGTTTTCTTCTACAATGTCTGCCTCAACTGAAATTAAAAAGTTATTTGTAGTAAAATTTTACAGGAAAAAATTATAAATCAAACATAAATAAGTAAAATATTAAAAAAAGTTCTTCTAAAACCAGCTTTTACCATATATTTTAGGTTGAACCTTACTCTGTTGGTTTTTTTTGCCAACACAAATGAATTGAGGCCAAGCTTGACGGGTTTATCTTGATTAGTAAATGAGGTAGCATGGCCAAAAAATAAAATTGAGACACCTACATAACAAATGTCATATATATTTACTGTTAATACTATTCGAATACAAGTTATTTTAAACCAACTTCTTCCGAAAGGTGGATGATCTCAATCGATCTCAATTTTGTAATATTGTTGTAGTTTTGTAATCTTTGTTACATTATGTCTCTGTCATTTATTTACTGATTTTATATATACTATTGCTTTTATTAAAACCCTATCAAAAATGGTTCAGTAGCTCTATGGTATCAATGACAATCTTAAAAAAATGGGTTGATTCAATTTTGTCAAAATATTATAATTAAAAAAAAATAAGAACAACCAACTGAAACCAAACCGATTTTCATGAATTTGAATGAGACCTTTTCAAATAAGAAAATAATTTTCCAAATCACTTTATACATGATGAAGTTATGACCTTGAAAACAAAAAAAATCGACGAATTGAAAACCTCCTCTTTTTTGGAAGTTGATTAAAAATTTGAATTAATGGACTGATCTTAAAAAATACATTTTATAAAGTGACTTAAAAAAGGAGGAGGTTAAATGTTCAACTGTATGTATATTTTAAGCGTAATCTACAGATTCATTAACAATACAAAACATATCATACGTGAGATACTTACATTCATCAATTATTGATAAGTCCATAGGACACGGCGTTTGGGGGTCCAGATATGAAAAGTCACTGGAATCGCTCGTAGCTTGCCTCTTTCTAAAAGCTTTTGTAACTTTTTATCGTATTATATATAAAATTCCCGAAGCATTCCTTTGGATTGAAATGGTCCTGCCTGTTGGAAAATTCAATTTTCAATACAAAGAATAGACCACATTTAAATAAACATTGCATGTAGGTAGAGTTAAATTTTCTTATATGATGCAGACTTTACGGACTTGATAGTATTTTTTGTGATGGAACAAGCACGAGGCCCACCTAGTGTTAAGAAGTACCTCTGCCTATAACAGATGCATTTCATCACAAGTGACAAACTGCACTGCGCCCATCACCCAGAGACATAAAGTTGTTAAGTCTCATGTGCCTGTAATTTCACCGGCACCCATTGTGCAGGGACGTGTGTTTGAGCACTATCTTGCATTTGAGTAAAATTTTCGTCCATGAATCCCATGTAAATCCCACATGGGCTTATAAAATATCTGATAAAGTTGTGATGTGCCGTCAAACCCCCGCTGTTACCATTTTGATGCACCATGTCGACGGACAATAATCCTGAACATTGATGCAGTATATTGTCCGTCAGTGTAATAATGTGGTTTTATCAAAACTAACCTCATTTGCATGAGCAATTTTGCAAACGCCAACACAAGCAAGCACAAACATAACCTTTGCAGTAACATACGATTACTTACCCCGGAACTTATATATTGGGCGTAGCCCCATTTTGATAACAAATCCAGCGCGTATTAATCCATATCTTACTTTATTAATACACGAAACATGCACTCGAACTGTGCTATGCGTGGCTGCGTGCACGCACGGACACGAAACGACGAGAAAAGATAAACTAGATAGCAGTGTTGCCAATGCGAACTCCCAAAAATCCGAGTCACATAGGTCGCCAAAAATTCTGTCGATTTCAAATTAACAATATTACAAGCGATGGTTGACAAAGCAATTTAAATAATTATTGAAAAAAAAAAATATTGTAAAAAAGGATATAAATATTAATTATTAAAATCGGTATTGAAAAATAGATAATTATACTTACTTTTAATCACACGTGACTTCGCTTGATTTTTAGAATATTATCTTTAAATACTTTAATAAAGTATAATTTTATTTTATTCTGAAATTAAGGACCTTGACTAAAATGTCTAGATTGGAAGGTTGCAGGTTAATTTTGACAGGCTTAAAAATAATATTAAAGGAATGGTGTAATTATGCCAAAAACATATATTGTACAAGTACATGAACGAATGAAAAAATAAATACACGTGATATCTTACTACACCCCCCTCCCCCTTGTGATATTGCGTGATTTTTGATAAACCCCCATAGAAATTCAAAATATAAGCCGAAGAAAGAGAACTTCTATTTAAAATCAGTTCGCGTCCGCTATGAGTGGTCTAAGTGTCTACAATATGTTTACAATGGTTTAATTTAATTTAAATTTATAACTAATAATAGACAAATTTCCGGCGATAAAATTTATTAAATTAAATTATTTGGGTCAATGGCTAAGATTGTTATCAGCGGGCAACATTGTTTTATCCAACGAAATTCTATGACGGTTTTACCCGTGCTACTACCACTAATTTCGCCTTACTGAAGGCATTTTTATCGTTATAGAAAACCGCCCATTGTGATCATCACATCTTCATTACGAATTATTTCGTCTTTAAATTCTCATGATAAAAGTAGGTAAGTAGATAATGCTTTCAACGGCTAATTTAGGTGTAAGTAGTATAGGTTCCTATAATATTCTGTAGGTACCTACAGAAAGTTTATAGTTAACTTTACCTACAGTACTCCTGATTGCACAAGAGCAAGTGAAATGTTTTTCTAGTGCCTACCTACAATAGTTTTCGTATTTCTACGTGATCAGTGATCACTGATCGATTGTATGACCTGTATCTAAACGTCTGGCTGAACAATTTTTAATTGCAAGGGGTTGTTTAGAGAATACGATAGTGATTTGGCCGAATTATGTTAGCTCGCCTATACCTAACACGATATGTAAGCACCTAGAGCACTCTGCAACTGGACAAAACATTTTTTATTTGTAATGTTACTTATTTATTGGTTTAGCAACTTGGTGTAATTGTACACAATGCAATAAGCAAAATTATATCAAATAGGGCCTACCTATCTAAAGAGTGACAATTAGTAGGCAGCCCTATCGCGCGTTTGTCTACAGAGCGGGCGTAGATAATTATTTCATGGACACTGCCGAGATGTTATAAACCGCTCCTTTTCCGTAATATCTATAAACTACCAGGTATAAAAATGGCGACATTCCCTCAAGATAAAAGAAGTGATGTACTTATCTAATCTGTGCTTATGCTATGCATACGGAACCTCTGGAAGACTCGGCTACCGTTTTTGTATATTAATCCGGAAAGGAAATGGCTAATTAAGAGCCTATGCCACACAACTAAGCTTAACATAAAAATGTATACTTAATTGAAAATGATTGCTGCAGATAAGTGTAGACAATTGAAATCTATCAGAGGTAGGTTTCTAAGATTTAGGAGAAACGTAGGTTGTGTTCTGATAAATGTAATTTTAACATTGTAGGTACAATCAATGCATTCATTCTAAGCACAACTGCCACGTACACTAGAGTGAACTCCCTTCACGTTCACGTCAGAGTAGGTATATATTATCTAGACAAACGTTCAGGGCTGTCACCAATGATCTTAATATTCTTAAACTGGTTGTCATACAACGTAGGTTCATTTACCGACTGTCTGTCGTCACAAAGTCCCTCCGTCCATAGATATACCATTAAGGAAGAACCGTTCCTATCATACTTAGGAGAAGATACAAGCCATACCTAACTATACAAAATATACGCAAAGAATTTTTAAATAGTATCCCTACCACTACACCTAATTTTGTAATATAATTAATAACTAGTACAATCATAATCTTTAAAATAATGAATTAATTTGCTCGCAAAGATAATTAAAATGATTTTTTTCTTGTTTACGTTGTAGTTTTTGATCAATTTGTATATAAGTTATATTGACTTTATGAAAAGGCGAGTAATGTCGAACGTTTCGAAGATTTTTGCGGATATGCGGCGTTTAAAAACTTTCATATTTGCATTCTTTTCTTGTAATTTTTGGTGTATGTTGGGACAATATTCAACGATTTCCGAACGTTTCGGTGACATTCGCCTACGTTGTCGTTAGAAAATTTTCGTGTTTGTTTTTTTTGGTTTTAATTTAAGGTGTGTTTTGTCGTAGTATTTAACTATTGACTTAATGATAAGGCGAATAAAGCCAAACTTATAGGTAATATTCGTGTACGAGGGTCGATTGAAAACTTTTGTGTTTGTTTCTTTTCGTTTTAATTGAAGGCGTATTTTGTGGTATCACTTAAATATTGACTTTTCAATGAGGGCGATTAATCCGTATGTTTCAATGATACTTGCGTACTTGCGTCGTCTACAAACTTTCGTATTTGTTTGTTTTCATTATAACTTGGGGTGTATATTGTGGTAATATTTTACTTTAATGACTTAATAATAAGGTGAATAATGCCGTACGTTTTGATTATATTCGTGTATCTGCCTTGTTAGAAAGTTTTCTTGATTGTATTTTTTTTTGTTTTAATAAAGGTGTGTTTTGCAGTATTATATATCTATAGACTTTATGATAAGGTGGATAATTGCGTATGTTTCTGCAAAATTCGTGTACGTGCGTCAATTGTAGACTTTCGTATTTGTATATTTTCGTCTTCATTTAAGGTGTATTTTGTGGTATTACTTATTTATTGACATTATATTCAGGCGAATAAATCCGTATATTTTGGCAAAATTCGTGTACATGCGACGATTTAAAACTTTCGTGTTTGTTTCTTTTCGTTTTAAATTAAGGCGTATTTTGTGGTATTACTAAAATATAGACTTTACGATGAGACCGATTTATCAGTACGTTTCGGTGATATTCGCGTACGTGTGTCGTTCAATAACTTTCATATTTGTATATTTTCGTAGTAATTTAGGGTGTACATTGTGGTAATATTTAACTATTGACTTTATGGTAAGGCGAATGATGCCGCACGTTTCAGTGATATTAGCGTACGTGTGTCGTTTGAAAACTTTCGTGTTGGTTTCTTTTCGTTGTAATTTCAGGCGAATTTGGTAGTATTACTTAAATATAGAATTTACGACGAGGCCGATTAATCAGAAAGTTTCGGTGATATTCGCGTACGTGCGTCGTTCAATAACTTTCGTATTTGTATATTTTCGTCGTAATTTAGGGTGTACGTTGTGGTAATATTTAACTATTGACTTTATGGTAAGGCGAATTATGCCGCACGTTTCAGTGATATTCGCGAACGTGTGTCGTTTGAAAACATTCGTGTTGGTTTCTTTTCGTTTTAATTTAAAGCGAATTTTGTGGAATTACTAAAATATTGACTTTATAGTAAGGCGAATAATTCCGTATGTTTCGGAAAAAATCGCGTAAGTGCGTTGATTGTAAACTTTCGTGTTTGTTTCATTTCGTCTTAATTTAAGGTGTATTTTGTGGTCTTTCTTTAATATTGACTTTTCGATGAGGCCGATTAAGCCGTACGTTATAGTGATAATCACCGTATATAAACCGCCGTAAACATAACGCATACTTTATAGTCAATACTGCAATTATTATCATATTACGTTCAATTCTGAAAATACTTTACCGAAGGCATTTTTTGACGGTGGTTTTTATGATAATACATGGTATATTTTTATTGAATTCGCTTTGCGTGGTGAAAATCATCGTAAGTGTTGTGAATTCATCTTACGTAGTTACATTCCAACGGTAAAAGGTCAAATTCGATTTAAGGTCCAAATGCATTTTTCTCAGTGTAGTCCGCAGAGCATGCGTTATTGAAAAAATCTAAATAAAAAAAACTTATAATAGTCATATTATGTAGGAATCAGGTATAAATTATATTGTCGTTAAAAACTCTAGGAGTACTTGATTTGTAGCCTCATTGTCCTGAATCAAAGCTGCTTTTGAATTTACTTGTATTCTACTTTGATCAAATTTATAACAAAAATAACCCTCAACTGGCACTTGGATATAGGCTATTTCATTGTCATCAAACAACTATCTCCTTTCATACAAACAGTTATAATTCGTGAGACTCCTCAGCAAAACTGTACATATCCACTGTAACTGTACACTCGCGGAACATGCTTATACGTACACGATAAGGAAAAATGTGTCATATTTGTATATTTTTCTACACAATGTTCTTACATTACCATTTATAAGGGCTCTATATACAACTATTCTACGTAATATTAGATAATTTACATGTATCGAAACACGGATGACGGGCTCGGTTATATTCAATGTATTTGGACGGGTATGAATAACTCATGCTTATGGTAATTTGTATTTGCTACCATTTCTTCGATGGGAAAACCAGAGCGTTGGCCTCGGTGTGTATTGACCTTTCTGTTCGGATTACATTATAGTGCCCCTTTTCAGCTGTAATATTTTAATTTATCTTATACTTTCAGTAAGCCCAATGGGCTCAAGTAATCAACACCATATTTGTGTAAAGCTTTAAAAAAACAGTTGATTGAAAGTCACACATATTTCAATGCAATGTCCGAAATAAACTAGTTCCAATAACCTAGGGTTAAGGTTATGAATAGATTCAGGAGTTTTGCGGAAATCCATATTTAATAATTACAAATATTGTTTAAAGTATTTTAAGAAAACATTAAATCAATATACTTAAATAAAACACTTAAAAAGGTATAAAAATATATATCTTGTGATAATTCCGCCTCATTTTCCAGTTAAACGTACACGAAGTCGCAAAAGCCACGAAGCCAAACCGGAAGAATATTCGTTTTCGCTTCTAAACGAAGCACCTATAGGATGTATTAACACTACGAGCGCACGATCGAAACAATAAACTTACTTTCCATCAAAAGTCATCAGATAGAATGAAAAATCCTATAAGATTGTTAACAACTCCAATTTTCAGTAAAACAATGTACAAAAATGATATCGTCAACTGCGTCTTCAAACCAATAGAATTAAAAACAAAGCTCCAAACATCCATTCTCATTGCAGCCAGGAAATAATACCATAACTCATTAGAGGTCTCACATGAGTTAAAGCTCTCCCATTATTAAAAAGCAACGTATTCAATACGGATAATGCCAAGTAAACATGACAATGTGGAAGTTTAATCAATAGTCTTTGAAATCATACGAATGATATTGTGATAGGGCTCTTTCTGAGGACTTACGCGGCGGATAACGTTTTTATAATGGATGTTTTTAGACTATGCATTTTTACTCGAACGTTAGCCTAGTGGTAATGGCTATGGTTTTTTTCTTATGCTTGATAGGTTAGCCTTTGACCACTATCTCACCTGATGGTAAGTGATGATGTGGTCGAAGATGTTGTTCAGGCTAACCTAGAATTACTGGCTCTCAAGGATTGCTGCCGGATCACACCGTTAGGTGCTTGGCGACAGATTTTCAACTTGAGGGTGGTAGCTAGCCAGGCGG
This sequence comes from Plagodis dolabraria, assembly GCA_963854805.1. Lineage (NCBI taxonomy): Eukaryota > Metazoa > Arthropoda > Insecta > Lepidoptera > Geometridae > Plagodis > Plagodis dolabraria. The sequence goes on from OY978440.1 coordinate 7,292,437, forward strand.
GCATTCGCAAAGTGCCCTACCACCATGCATTCCGTGCGCAGGTCCATGGATCCATCCCCACCGCCGGCTTGAGCTTCACCGCATGGTGGAAGGGCATTTTGTGAGTGCTCGGCTAGCTACTATCCTCAAGTAGAAAAATTGTTACCAAGCACCTAACAGTGGTATCCGTTAGCAGTCCTTGATAGCCAGTCACCAGTTCTTTTAAAGCTGGGAGTTAATATAATAATAATAACGTTTATTGTGAAAGAACTTAAGCTATGAACTTACACATAAAATATTAAGTATGTATCGTTATTATACGAAAAATGTGAGTCTATTCATGATCACTGATTCTCACACTAGGGTGACCTGTGTCAGGAGATTCAGTCCCTTCCTTTTTGGAATTACTCTATCAAAGTTAATAATATAAATGAAATAGTAACTAAATAATAATGAAAGAAGTATGTTTACATTACAAAGGCACAACTACTTATTAATAAAATAATAGACCATGATAAATAATACAGAAAACAGAAATACCTCAGGTTGTGTATTGTGTAAATAGATATTTATTATATATACTGTGTGTGTAGGTACGTGTGAGTTAAATAAGTATGTGCTACTTATAAATTATTAAAGAATAAATTATTAAAAAAATAGCATTGTTATTAGTATGATTTTATAAATAAATTATTCATGATTTAGTTTTGACACCTGAATGTATGGTAGGTCATTATATAATATATAATGAAGGTCTATACATACTTGTTGTGACATATATAGAAGTAAATGCCATTCCACCTAAAGTGGGGAGTCGTAAACGTCCCTTTGCAATCACGTTCTATCGATCTAGAGGTCGGTTATTGGGTTATTGCTTGGCACCGTAGTAGATTTCCGGCAAATCTTGGTTAGTTAAATAATTCTATCTGTTCCTTCAATGAACGGATGATGGTGCAATATTTAGAAATCGTCTAGTTTTTTTAGTGGCGTAATTAACACTGAGCAGAGGCAGAATTGTACAAGATTTTTTGTCGTTTAAGTACATAATGAAAAATTTTATAAAAATTTGCTTAACGTGCATCTTGAATTTTTCTTCTATCAAAGACGGAGATTGAGGACCAGTCCCTCGGCGTTTTAAAGCCACTCTTTCTCCACTCTAACCATGACTAACTCCGAAGTTGGCTGTCTGTCAACGTGAATGTCAACATTATTAATACTGCGCTATTATTTCTTAGGAAGCTTTTTTTTATGTTATTGTGACGGAACAAGCTTGATACCCACCTTATGTTAAGCGGGCTAACCTCTGCCTATAACAAATGCATTTCGTCACAAGTCACGAATTGCACTGCGCACGTCACCTTGAGCCATAGTTGTTAAGTCTCATGTAAATGCACTGGCTCTCAAGGACTGCTGTCGGAACACACCATTAGGTGCTTGGCGACAGATTTTACGCTTGAGGGTGGTCGCTGGGCGGGCATTCGCAAAATGCCCTTCCACCATGCGGTGAAGCTCAAGCCCGCGGCTGGATTCGAACCATGGACCTGCTGCGCGGCACTCCATAGACTGTGCCACTGAGACATCACTGCTTCAGGTACTTATAGAGATACACATCATCAATGCAAGTTAATTCTTACATGACAGCATGTAAAGCTGATATACTGCCTTATCTATATTCTTAGCAATATAACTAGTTCATCACGGTAGGATGACGACAAAATTCATTTTTCTCTACTCTATTAATAACGTACCTTTAGTAATGACATATCTATTGTTGATGATTATGTCGAGCATTGCAGCATGTTCTATGATTACACGCAGTATTGTGAATCACTCGCGATACACACGTAAAATAACTGTTTATCATTCGTATATAATTCCTGGTTCTTGGAAGGTTATTCAGGTGCAGTGGATGACGTGGGATTGTTAATTATAATGTATTATATGTATGGAACAATTATCTGATTGTCGCTTTAACCACATGCTAGAAAAATATTATTACAGTGGAATCGTTGACAGTGCCTGCTGTCGTTGTGGTCACTAATTGTTCTTTTAAGTTCTAGATTACAATTAGTATTTAAATGAATGGTAACCGTTTCAGACATCAGGTTCCGGACAGAGGCCGTCGTTTCAGAGAGAGAAGGAAATATGAGCCAAAACCCGATGCTGCCGCCAAGGCTAGATGGCCACCCAGTGCCGGAGTTTTCAAGCCGCCCTAGGCCTTTGACATAACTTAAACTGCAATTCTACGACAACAAGGAAGTTGTATATGCCACTTGTGGCAACCCATCCAAGTAGTGCCTGGGGATAACGTTAACTTTGTTGATTACTACAGATTAACCAAAAGGTAAAACCCAGCTACGAGCGCAAAATGGTCGATGAAATGAACACTCTACTTTTTCATACAATTGAATAGAATAGAATTACATTTAATAGAATAACAATGATCGTTTTACGTACCATTTTTTAGTTTGTAGTCTTACTAATAACTGAGGAGTAGTGAACAATACAATTATAAGTACATGGGACTTAACTACTTTTTGTCTCAGGGTGATGGGCGCAGTACAGTTCGCCACTTGTAATGGTTGAGGTTAACGCTTAACACCATTGGGTTTCGTACTTGTTCCATCAGCGTATAAAAAATAAAGTTTACTGTTCAAACACCGGTCGGAGATTTCGACTAAACACCGTGAGTGCTAGCCGGTATATTTAATTAATAATCATGACAACTCACGTAAGTTTTTATGACAAAAAATAAAGTGTTTTTAATGCAAGGTAATCTGCATTATAAATTATAGTTTGGGAGGTTAATTTACCTCCCAAACGACTCAAAAGATTTTAATGAAACTTTGTAAAAATATTACCTACTCCAGTTTTGAATTAGAAAATACGCAATGAAGAAAATACGAAGTTACTTTTTGTCCCTTTTAAGTAAGCTTGAAGATGAGGAGTCCTGGGATGAAAGCTGACGCCTTCATAAACCACAATATATTCTTTTTTTGCCTTTAGTTTATTATCTTTTGATAAAGTTCAAAGTTGTCTATTGCTTCCATGAGTGTGTACATTTGATGGATACAATATTGTCTGAACATACATGAAACCCATTTGGGCATAACATAACTTTAAACAAACAAACGCATTGAATATTACATAATAAGTACTTATTACCAACGTGAAACAGACCTTTAATTGATGTTGAACTTTGTCAATAGTTTTGTTGATCATTTTTAGTAATGGTAATGTATTCACAATTCTAAACATTCTATTATTATCTATGTGCGTACATTGTGCAATTATACAAATGAAAAAAAATATCCAATGTCATAATTACGTACATAAATTAAAATAATTCAAATTACTTATATAAATCATGATAATATTCTTCTTATATTTATATAGACAAATAGCTGATAGATGTGACCAATATCTTACGTGATGGTGAGTGATGATGCGATCAAAGATGTTCTTCGAGCTGACCTAGGATTACTGGTTGATCGGTTAAAAAACTAATAAAGCTCCACTACGACCGCTTTTTTATAAGCTTTATTTAAAATAATGCTAACGTAATATTTCTACAACTGAGAATTTAACGTGACACTTTTAACGCTAGAAGCTTAAAAGCGCCACAAATAAATTGTGGCGCTTTTAAGCTTATATAATTTTGTCCACATTTTATACAACATTTAATAGAATTTCTTTCATCTTAGTATAACGGGTATTTATAAAGAAAATCCCGTTCACAGTTTCTTTTATCATTGAACAGAGAGTGCGGGAAGTGTAGCGTGGATATGGTGGTAAAAGGGTTATCGTAGACTAACAGTGATGATTGGTCAGACCTATTAACACGTTGGTCGGCGGGACACGGTAGCACCGTGTATCCTCACACAAAATGGTTTAATTCGAACGAGTTTTAAGCCCCGATTGGCACATCCCGTAGCCGCACGATTGACAATCACAGTTCGCAGAGTTTGTCAAATAAAATTAAAACAAAAACATATTTTGCTTGCCACTGCACGCGGAATTGATTGGACAACTCGTGTACACCGCTTAACAACTCATCGTGTAACTGTGTTCAAAACTATCTTTAACTATCGGTGTGTTGTTTTTGAAACGGTGGTATTTTGTAGCTGTTCAATTAGTTTTCACTACCAAATATATTTTCTAAAGTACTCAAGCTGGCCTTTCCTTGAATCCCATCCATGCAATGATATAATATCATTCTATAAATAGGGCAACAACATTGGTTCTCAGAAACATTTGCCTCCTCTGAAATAAAGAAGTCATGTGATAGATAGACTAGCTTTCGACAATATATCATTTCGCATCACTCCAAGTAACTGCATTTATACAAATTTTGTGATATGCAACAGATTCTTTACCTATTTTATGCATGTGTGTTTTATCATACGATATATTTAGATACATACTATCTATATGGTAGGCCATACATGGCCATAAAGAAGCTCATACATAGTGTTTTAATAATAAATAAACAATTAAAGTCAAGCTTACAAAAGGCTTTCAAATTAGACATTAAATATGATATAATTAAATATCTTGCAATCAGTTAAGTCTAGAGAACATGTTAGAGTTTTTTTTTACTGGCACAATACAGTGTAAATTATACTAAGTGAAATTCGGTATCATGAAAGTATTTTATGAAAATATTAGTTGTTAACTCTTTTTTTATAGTATTAGAGTATATAGTGACCAAACTCTAAATCACCAACCACAGTGGTTGGTGATTGACGTCGCCAATGGACATTCGCAAGAGCAGAGGCCTTGAGCATGGGCTGCCGGCCTTTGGGATAGGAATATGTATTCATAATTCGTATCAGATCGGCAATACTTCACATGGCAACGGGTTCAGTTGCCATGTGAACTAGTGGCAGAATGAATAATTTTACTGATAAGAATCAGGTAGTAGATATTCTTAAAAGAAAATATAAAAATATATATTGTTTAGCATCTCTTACACCGTTTGATTTAAAAATAACTCGAAGAACCAAATAGTAAGTTTTTGCGTAGCGTCACAGAATAAAAATAACCAGAAAGATCATTCCGCAATGCTATTCCAATAAATAAGCGACTCTAGCCACATAGCAATAAAGTGCACTTCAGCTCCCAAAGCACGGAGTACCTAACATTTATATGCACCTATAAGGCGTCTCTCTTTCAATCGCATAACCACGCATAGCTCTGATCTCTGCTGATGCGGTACGCACCATAGAATAATCCCGTGCGGACGGATTAGTCCGGTCAATTTAGACAATTGAAATAAAGAAAATTCCGACAGCGCCAAATATTGTTGAAGAGCTGGGGTTTACCATTACAAATAATGTCTTTAAAATCCCCATCGATCCTATGTGTGCAACAAAAGTTATTCGGCTTCAAAGGTCAACATTTGAAGTTTCTTGGATTTTTCTCGAAAATGGTAGATTTTATTAAACATACCCTCAAACCAAAGTTGTAGATCTTAAAATTATCTACAAAAATGGTCTTTGTAATTTTGTTTCTAAGAATGACTATTCCTGAGATATTCTAAGAGTCACATTATACATGGTATATGCACATATAACCCACGTGTATTGACAATTGCAAATTTGCAATTAAATTTTTTAATAAATATGAAACAGTTGTGGTTTATCGTCGAATTCAAACTTTAATCGTGGCTAGAGTCGAGGGGTAATGAGTTCACTGAGTATTTAAGAACTCAAAAATGCGTTACAGTCCACGTAAATTGCAGAAACTCATACACATCATACAATCATACGTAAACCCCAGCTCTCCACCAATATTTGGCTCTCCGGGAGTTATTATTATTTGACCACTATTTTTATGTCTAAATTGACCGGACTAGATACGCCGATGCACCTGTAACTTTGTGTCTAAAGTGCGGAATGAGCAAGGCCGGGTAATGTGCTTTGGAACTACTATGCATATATTCTCACTGATTTTGACAAATCTAATAGTATTCAGATAAATAAATTTCTCTCAAGCAGCGGAGTCACGACAAAGCGCACTCTCTATTACTGTCCCCAATTCAACATGACCGGTTGCGTTCGGTAGAACTATCGCCGCCGTTTTGTTACGTACCGACATTTAAATGATATAATAAATTCGCATTATCGCCGTTGTACCGACAAAATTGTTTTCAGCCCGTCGAGGCTTAATTCATTAACCCACTGGATATTGTATAAGCGGTGAAATACTGGCTGAGGACTGAGGGTTCAGGATCATGTTTGGATGTGGTTTATTTTGAATCTATACTTATGCTGGGTTAATTTTTTTTAATGTGATTATTAAGGAACTCGGCTGCACTCGTCACCCTGCTGAGACATACAGTTGTTAAGTCTTATGTGCTTGCAATTTCTTCTCAAGGACTGTTGGAACACACTGTTAGGTGCATGTCGACAGATTTTCTACTTGAGAGTGGCGAGCTAGCCAGGTAGCCAGGCGAGCATTCCTACACCATCGATGAAGCTCAAGCCGGTGGTCGCGATCGAACCCTGGACCTGCAGCACTATTACCGCTTGCCTATCACTGTTACAGTTTGATACAAGGTTTTCTCTACTAGGGATTTATACTTATCGATACATTTATACACTCAGGTACTTAAGTCGACGTATTTTTTTACCAACAAAACACTACAAACTGTATACAACATATCAGCTACTTGTTTTTTATGTTGTTGTGAATAATGTCATAATTACTAATGAGGATAATTAATATGTTATGAAGCTTTGTTTTCTTTGAATGTAAGTATTATTTATTTGTATCACAATTTCAAGACATATTCTTAAAAGGTGCCGACTATAAATCATAAAGCATAACAAAGATTTTTCAATCAACTCTTCGGTTCCTATGCATCTATAATAGAAGAAAAAACATTGTTATATTAATGAACTTTAGCTTAATGACTTTGATTTGTTAAAAGGTAATTAAAATGCACATTTTCAAATTAATGAGATCCAGTACACTTGATAAACTACTGAGAAAGAACAAAAGGTTATTAATTGACATAAAGATGGACATTTCAGATGCAATATTTAAAAATAGAATTAACATTCTGCTAGACTTGCAGCACCGGCGTCAGATTTGTGACAGTCCAAGCCGTTTGCGAAGCTATATATAATGTTTTAGATTTTTTCATAATATTTTCTGAGACAAGCTAAACAGCAGTATTTATAAAAAATATTAACACATATTTTCGTTGCATCGTGTGTCCTATGAATCATTAGAAAAATCGTAATAGAATATTGATAATACTAATTACTAAGTAACGTTTTTGAATGCAAAAATAATGCCTTTTTTATACTGAACTGGCCAGTACTTTACCACTATGTCACCTGATGTTAAGTGATGATGCGATCGATGATGGAGTGCGCTTACCCAGAAGATACCTATTCACTCGCGTTTTGAAGACCCCCATATTGTACTTAACCGGAAACACAGACTCAGGCAAAGTATTCCATTCGCTGGCGGTTCGTATAATGAACGAAGAAGCAAATCGCTGCGTTCGGGTAAATGGAATATCCACCATATAGCTATGGCGTTTCTGAGTATCCCTGGATGTCCGGTATAGAACGGGGGTGGAGAAATCAAATTGTTAAGTTCCGTTGCACAAACTCTTTGCCTAAGCGTAAGAGACGCTCTGCGTCGCTGTACATATGCAAATATCCAAGCCATTTACTGTGGCATAATGCCTCAGTTCCACAGTAGATGTCTCCTGAAGGCAAGTAGTCGAACTATGCTGGATCGGTCAATATGCTGAATGGCAAAAAGATCTCCAAGGCTCTAATTTTCACAAATTCTCCACGATCAGCAAGTGTTTTCGAGTTTATAGGATTTTGTAGAAAGCCAGAGTCTATCACAAGCCAGAAGACTCTGTTCCTCTTCTGGATTCTCTTGTTTTTTACGTCACCAACAGAAGCCAGCACAAGAAGTGCCAATGCAGACTAAGAATTTAAAAGCATTATTCATCGATCACTGTTGACATTTGCATCCATTGCCTCTCCGAGGATACCACGATGTTGTCAACAAAGTGGTGGAATTTCCGTCATACAGTGAGGTACGGTAGCCACTCAAAAATTTTTCTAGCAGCGGGCATCATTTAGTTGACGATAATAAAGTAAAGTTGCATCGGCCGCAAATACTTTGAAATGATGAGCATGGGTCTTTAATTTGAATCTTTCGCGAGTCTGATAATCACTACATGGTGGTTGGGCGTTATGCTAATGCTTGCCAAGTTACCAACCAACCAAGCTCAAGTTCAAAACTTGGCATCAAACTTCAAACTGTATTCTGGTAGCTGTTCTTCAATGTCAGATCTTAATCTTGATTTAACTGAAAGAAGTCTTAAATAAGATTGATTTACTTGAACAAGAACTTCTTCCACCATATCATCACTACATGCATACATAAAATCACACCTCTTTCCCGTAGGGGTAGGCAGAGACCACAGATTTCCCCTTGCTACGATCCTTACATATCTCTTTCACTTCATCTACACTCAATCCTTTCATACATAAGCGTCGGTTCAGGGTACTCCTGACCTGGCCTTTTTTGTGATTTCGAACGTTCGCCTAGGTCTTCTCCTTCCAACATTTCCGTTCACTCGTCCCATATCATCACTCCTGATCAAAATGTATCATATCAGCAATAAAAAGCTATGTAAAGGTGCGCGGTTACTTCACTTTATGATATGTCAGCATGCTGTTCTGTTTCGTGGCTTCAGTGCTTGAAACAGACAACGCAATGCATGGAGCAATAAAATCAAATTTAAATAACGCCACGAACGAAGTGGCGCGAACGGCCACGGATCAAATATTGACCGGCGATCAACACGTTACAATTGGAAAGCGAAAAACATTTTCGTAAACATTATAATTAGTCCGGCAAACGAATAACGACCCAAAACATATGGCCGTAGTTCGCAAATTAGTTCGGCGGGTGTCGGGAAATTTAATTCAACCTCTGGTACCGGGGCCGTGTCCCGCTTGATGTATTAACATTTATTGGCTCACAAATTAAAGATAACCCACCATCTCGCCGAGGCAATATTGTTGCCGGAAAAAAAATTCACGCAGTTAAAACGACCGTCAAATCGACTGTGGATATGGGAATTGAAACGCACCATTTTAATATAAAAAAATTAATATCCGGGCTGGATTTATTGGATGCTTGTTACAATTTCATATCGAATCTATAGCTTAGTTATTATTAAATTTAAATATAGGATTAATAGCTGCAATTCATTTGTTTTTAGGTATGCGGGTAAAGTAATATTTTAATTACTTATATCTAATCTAATATATATATCTTATTACAATGAAAGGAAAAAAAATGTCATGTGCGAGATTCGAATACGTGCCATCTACCCCTATAGCCGGTGCATGCTCTGATCGTTAGGCCAACATGACATATGACGCATGATTCTAATTTGTTTTTTTATTCTCAACCATCGTATGGGGATGGAGCGACATTTATAGTTCAACCTACGTTGTACTACAAACAAGAGTAATTTTTGCAATTAGCTTTAAACTTGTAAACGATGACGCAACCCTATAATTTTAATAATATTATTTATGATTACGTATCCTCCGCGGATCATTACAAAATAACAACAATAAGAAAAAATATAGACATGTGCGGAAGACGAACTCGCGCCATCCGTTCTATAGCCGGGCTCATGTAAATTAAAATCGTTTGTTGGTAAAAACAATTTATATCTTTGTACGAAATAATTGTATTTTTTCAGTCAGGTCAAATCAATCAAACAACAAAGTAAAATGTCGTGCACATACGTTTATTTTTTGATTTAATCTCTTGTCGATTGTTCTATACCAATTTACAACTTTGAAAAAAAATAATGTGTTCATTCGATGCTTCTTTGTAACTAACATACTATTAGTTGATGTAGCGTATCTCTTGTCAGGCTCGTGTGAAGTCAAGATACTTGCTTACTACAATTTTGAAGAAGTGATGGCTTAGTGGCATGGCTATGGAATGCCGCGCTGCAGGCCCATGGTTCGAATCCCGACGCTTGAGCTTTGCCGCATGGTGGAAGGGCATGCCCGCCTGGCTAGCGACCACCCTCAAGTACGACATTTGTCGCCAAGCACCAAATGGTGTGTTCCGGCAGCAGTCCTTGAGAGCCAGTGAAATTACAGACACATAAGACTTAATAACTATGTCTCAGTGTGACAGGCGCAGTGCAGGCGCAGTGCGAGGTTAGACCGCTTAACATCAGGTGGGCCTGGGTGATGATATCGTAAATTCACAACCGTTTTTTTGGGTTCGTACAATCTGGCCGCAAAGCGTTATTATATAATTGTAACATAACTTTTTTTTAATCATCGCCTGCTAAGAGACTTCCCGTTGGGGGCCGGGCTAGAAGGTGTCGTAAGAGGCGACTAAGGTTAAATTCCGGAAAGTAGGCAGCAGGCCTTCTGCTGCGATTTCCAAGACGCCTGCTAAGCGTGGGGATAATGGAAAACCCCTTTATAGGGAAGGCTATATTCACCAGTGGACAATCTGGTTGAATATCCATTTTAGCGAATAACCTTTCGTCCCCTCATTTTTTTTATATTATTGTGAGGGAACAAGCTCGAGGCCCACCTGATTTTAAGTGGACTAAACTCTGCCTATAACAGATGCATTTCGTCACAAGTCACGAATTGCACTGCGCCCGTCACCTTGAGATCACGGTTGATACGTCTCATGTCCCTTCGAATTATTACTCATCTATTCCACAATAACTTTACAAATTCACGGAGCATAACCTGGCCCCTGGGACAAATGGTCGCGGATTAGAATCCCGCTTGTAATTCATAATTTTCCTTTCGCTGTAATCGTATATAAGCTTATGTTTTCGAGTCTACTAATTTCTGTCCAAGCGTCCAATATTTATTTCCAACAACTTAGCTACTCGTGTCTCGATGGCTATTTCTAACGTTTGTGAAACTAAAAATGATTCGTAAAATTGCACATCTTACGTGGCCTTGGGTATTAAATGGAAAGTCCTTAGAAATCATTGATAAAACCTGTTACCTGATGTAAGATTTTTAGAAGCAGTGATGGCTCAGTGGCGTTGGCTATGGACTGCCGGGATTCGAACCATGGACTGCTGCAGCAGGTCCATGGTTCGAATCCCACCGCGGACTTGAGCTTCACCGCATGGTGGATGGTATTTTACGAGTGCCCGCCTGGCTAGCAACCCCCCTTAACTAGAAAATCTGTCGCCAAGCATCTAACGGTGTGTTCCGGCAGCAGTCCTTGAGAGCCAGTTAATTACAGGCACATGAGACTTAACAATTATGTCTCAAGGTGACGGGCGCAGTGCAATTCGTGACTTGTGAATGCATCTTTTATAGGCAGAGGATACCGCTTAACATCAGGTGGGCTTCGAGCTTGTTCCGTCACAATAACATAAAAAAAAATATAACGAAATTCGGGTTGCTCCCAATGTTTAAGTTTTTATCTCTCTTTATATCCTCTATATTGCAGACATCTAGATATTTGTAACATAACAAATGCGTTTCTTACTTTAAAATACACTGTTTTCTTTAGTAAAAAGAAAAAATATTAAACTCAGAAACTGAAATTCACTCATCTTGAATTTTGAGTTTAGTTTTGTTGCATTTTGTAACAAGTTTCAACAAGAAATAAACACTGTTTCCTGGTAAGCATTACATACTGCAAACGCTGTACCCATACACAAACGTAGCAGTAAGAAAAATTGGTATTAAGTTTTTCTAAAAAAAAACATAGCTGAGATAAAAAACCATGTCTAGTGAGCCGCAAAAGGATCACTCCCTTATTAAAATGAGACATAAAAGCATCCGCCGCAATGTGGGTGTTCATACATTTTTTTTTCCTGCAGATATATCATGCAGACTGAATTAATACAGACGTGATGGGGTATATAGATCCCACAAGTCAAGACTTTATTTTGTGAAATATTACTAGAAAGATAAATCAGTGTCAGTTTGTACTATCAATATTTTTTTATGCTATAAAGTGAAGAATGACAATACGCACGCCGCCTGTAGCCCTAGCACGGATAACTTGCCAAAACGAAACCGTTTCGTTAACGTATCGAAATTTCACCATTTTGTGTATATAGGATTTGATCAGCGCCCCTACAGTGCGTAAAAGGAACTAAAATTTGGCAGACTGAAAGGTTTTGACATCTCATGTGAACGTTTCGTCACATAAAAAGTTTCGCTAGTAAGTTCAGTAAGCTCGTAGAAATAAAACACCAAAATTGACAAATATCAATCATAGAGGACTTTGTATATGCTGAAAAAGAATTAAAACCTCCTTTGGAACGAATCATTAGCTCTTAGAAGGAAGGTACAATTAATTTGATTTACACCGGATGACGTCACTTTTGTAATCCTATCGAGTTCACGTTAGCCAACAAACGATGCGTCGTGCTGTCAACCATCGCCTCCAGCGTAAAGGTTCCGTAAACTCGATACGTTTACGTTACGGACTATCGAAATGTTCGTGCTTGGGCTACTGATCGAAAGCGGCACGCCAGGTCTTTAGAGATGCTTGTGGAGTATAACGTAGAACGGTGACATACCGTTCTACGTTATACTGCGTACCCTGCGCTCATCATACCGAGATTTTTGAAGCGCTCGTAGCGAAGTTTACTTAGACATTCTGAATCGATCAGTTAAGTTAAGTAACGTCCGCCACGGTCATGACTTGGATGGGTGACCGCTGGTGACATTACTACTGGGCGCTTCCGTGCTTCGGAGGGCACTTTAAGCCGTCGGTCCCTTACGGTTGTGACTTACGTTAGCTTGAGCAAAGTGATGTTGTACATTGGGTACTGGACCATCTCAACGTCAACTAGCCAAAAGGTAGTGCGTATATTAACAACATAGTAGTAAGGCTGAATATAAAAAAACAGGGTGGCGCCATATAGAAAAAATATTAAGACGATATTTTTAAAATGTGACTGAGATACCTTGCGTTAGCAGTGAAATTTGCAAATTTACTCAAAAATTATTAAGGGCGCCTTAGTGAGTGGAAATGATGTACTGAAAATGTCTTGTTTTAAAAAACAAAATGACTCGTCTGGACCTCGAGATAGTAAAACAGACATACAGACGTGGCAATTAATGATACTCAACCCTTAAAACTTTTGTCTCAGAATATACTCGGTATATACTTTTATACGAGAATAAACTCGATCCGATTAAATATTAAAGGTCACTTATTGTTTTTGCATGTCTGATGAGGAGAAAATATTGTGCTTGGTAAAAAATATCTCACTTTTTACCTCCGCGAATAATTTATACGCGAATCGTATTGTACTTTGCATCCGATTTCCCGATCCGTTTAATTTTTAATTTCGTTTTTATGGGATGTTTTATTGAAAAGTGTCCACACAGACGTGAATATCATCATCCTGTATAAATTGCATTAATTTTACGCCGATTACCTCTGCAACTATAATGTTTTGTCACAAAAATTTAATACATTCCCGACAATTCAATTGAATGATACACGTTCAACCACAAACATTTCTTTGCCATAATCTTTTTATTTTCATAAAATAATGCTAACGATTTTGAGTATGCTATTGTTTACTAAGTAGCAATAACAAAACTGAAGAGAAAATGGACACCCAGTAAGTGGTGCAGAGAAATGAAGCCAGTGTATCGTTCAAAGGTATCTATGAGGAAGAACGTCAAAGTGGTAGACCACTTAAGAGAGGGGTAGACGAAATCAAATTAATTAGGTGGTACTTGGACTAGATAAACAGAAAGCTGTGGTATCATTTGGAGGCCCTTACCGTGAATGGCGCTCAGATAACACTTGCGGAGACTATGTCATGAAACATATCATACATTTAAGTGACTTTTTTGGTCAGCCTTTGATCGTCGAAAATTCAAATAATAAGGACTTACAAACGCTACGAAAGCTCAAGGTAGAATGCGTCAGCAGGCACGAGAGAGATGCGGCAGTGGTTGTAGGTTTTGTAGTTCTTAATATTTTATTGCAGGATTCACCCATTATTTGGACCATTACAGCTTATTAAAACCACCAGGGTGGTCTCTTCAGCTAGCGTCTATCTTGTTGGGTACAAATGGAGTGTCAGTTATTCTCTTTTGAAGTAATAGTATGTTGAGGCATGAATAGCACTGTTATAAGTCAAATTGTTCCTAAAATCATGATGAAACGTGTCAGTTTACAATGACACCGTGTTGCTCATCAACAGGCAGTCTTTATATTGGGTAGGCATTTACCGTAAGGCGGGTGACTTATCTATCTTCTTCTAGCTTCACTCTATATCATAGAAAAAGAACACATAAAAATAAGGCTTTCGTAATATTGGTACCTACTATATATATGTCTGGGGCGGGGCTTGCAAGCAAATAGGCTCTTGCAAGCAAAATAGCTTTGGCTCTGATTACTCTCTCCGATTAGCCAACGTTTCTCATCTCCGTATAATATTCAAGTTTCCGACAGACTCAAAATCAACTCCAAATGTGTTCTTCACAAGGAATAAATCCGTATAACACTACAGCTGAAATACATGTCAAATTCATGAAATAAACGACATATTGAGGGCGAGCAAACTCTCATTTGTGTTTACAAGTTTTCCCATAACGGCGCGCAGTGAAAACTTGCGTATGACATCTCAATTTCGATGTTTCGTTTCACCAATCACCGATAAATCTTTAGAAATCGAACATTTACGTCGATAACTAATGGATTTGCTGTGAATATTTAGATTGCTAGTTCGTGCCGTCGTTTCGTAACTCTTTACGGATATTTAGTACCTAGAGAGGGTTGTTGCGATGGCATAGTTGTTTGTGAAAGTGAGGCACCTCAAAGCTTCAGTTAAAATACTTACGTTTTGGCGGACGACTCCGGAATGTCAATTTTGATATTTTTGTATTTGTGTTCGTCAATATGCAAGTACTACAATTCTAAATATAAATATTAATTAGAATGCTCTCTCGCCCTGTTTGCGTACAAAGTATTGCTTATGTAACTCTGCCAAGATTGTCCACAAAATGGACTAAAACTTAACTTAGACATATAACTTTGTCTTTAAATGACTGTGACTAACTTTCCGTCAATTTAACTTTAAAACTTTAAATACTTAATGAACTATTGCACAAACTATACCAGTTCCATAACAAACATAACTTTTGAGCATATAAAAAACAATCATGTTATTTTACACGTGGGGTGCAGATTAGAATGTCACGCCCTCCATTTCTTCCCGAGTGAGAAGGTGGGAAACAGCGCTTCCTGAGAATATAACAACCTCTACTGCGATCCCCAAGACGTCTGCCAAGCGTGGGGGTTATGGCAAATTCCTCCAAGGGGTCTCCCCCTTAACTCCCATAACTAAATATTTCTATTTAGCCTTGTTCATCGGTGGACGTTCTTGTTGATTCCGAGGCCAAGAATCAAGAGCCGAATGGGTCCGAGACTAAAAAAAATATTGCATAATGATCGCGACACAAGTTTACCTGCTAACCTGCCCCACAAGATACAATTATCATTTAATAAACCTTTAATGAACAAAATACTACGAACTATATACAATACTAAATTCATAGCAGACTCATAGGCATTCTAAATGCTCCAGCCAAAGTAAATAATTTAAAGTAAATAGTAATGAACATTGACATCCTGATATCGACCAGCCACGAACCCTTTATCACAATCGACTACCACCCGCTATCCGAGGCGATATTACAAAAGCCATAAACCATTCTGGCGTGCGGCAACCAATGACGAGTGTCAACTCAAAAACGCAATATACCGAAGAGGGCGTAGATTCAAATACAGTTGCATTTGCGTCCACCACGGAAAAAATCTCGCGCGGCCAAAAAGGCTCAAAAATCACTTGCAATAACGAATTTGGAATCCAATAAAGAAGTACCCGCAGAGGCATTCTTGCCGTTCAGATGAAATAAGTGAATCGTGGTGTTCAATTTGTATTGGATTAATGAAGAGTTGAAGGAGGCTGAAGGTATTCCATTGCAGTGATGCTGTTCAATTGCCTTATTCGTCTATTTGGTAAGGGTGTTTTGATCACCGGTGGACAAATAACAATTTTTATGTTGAAAGAGTTGAACCTAATGTTATGTGACTTGTTTTGAAGTTTCACACATTCAAATCACAAATATATAACTGTATTGACTGTTACCCGCTGTCCAATTATATAATTTGATAGTAACAAAATCTAATTGATATCATAGTAAAATTTTAATTATATATTACGCGAATACTTATTCACATTTGTTACAAAATAGTATTAAAATACTATTATGACATATTATGTTTATATATATTATATATCATAAATTATATTAGAAACATAATATGTCAAAATAGGAAACAGATATATGATTAAAGGAACAGATTTGAATTCTGATACTCTTAATATATGGGGATTTGTTAGTACAACTACAGAGGTAACCAAATGTAAACGGCGCGGCGTTGAAAATTGAATTTGAATGTTGCCGTCCATTCAGTATAGATGTCGTACCTGTGTTGCCGGTCACTAAAAGGTAACAAGTCAATGTCACTATTTACAAAATATATATTAAAAAAGTACCTACACGTATCACCAAGAGAGCGTAACCGCGGTCGGGTTTAGCTAGTTTTCAATATGGTACGGCAACTGCGGCAAAGTTATTGTCAACATCCGTTTTGAAATAGAAACCAATAAAACAAGGCGACGCGAATGGTTTAAGATTTGAAACCAACGATCAAATAAATAGGATTGCATGATATGGACTTTGGCAATAAATGACCATACTGACGTGTAACTGAAACTGATAAACTGAAACTCTGAACAGGTAGAAAATCTGTCGCCAAGCACCTAACGATGTATCCGGCAGCAGTACTTGAGAGCCAGTGAAATTACAGGTACATGAGACTTAACTACTATGTCTCAAGGTGACGGGCGCAGTGCAATTCGTGACTTGTGACGAAATGCATCTGTTATAGGCAGAGGTTAGACCACTTAACTTCAGGTGGGCCTCGAGCTAGTTCAGTCACAAAGCATAAAAAACGGATACTTTGCACTTTATTTTTATAACCCTAGTATTGAGGCGACAGTCTTCGTTGTATTTTCGTTCCATAACCTAGCAGTAGTATCACGTAACAAGAATACCTTAGGCATCAGATATTCTGCCTTGGAGAGTAGTGTGCAAATACTCGTATCCGTAAGGTTATGTGAAATTACTGGCCACGACGTACGAACTAACGCCTGAAGATAAATATGCGACAAAAGCGCTGAAATGGCAATATTTTAATAGCAAATACATATAGTTGCTAAGTATTTCTTTTTTTCTTAATTGTTTAAAATTAAAGCGTTCTCCATCTATCTTTCTACTTATCATCACTTGCAGATGAGACGAATAGTCAAAGGCTAGTTTAGAATCTTAATACAGATGCATGTTCCCAAAATCACACATTATGGAACGGTACTGCCTAACGTATTTTCAATAATAACACTAGCGTAAATGTTTGCATAAGCATTGTTTTAATTTAGATTAATAATTGTGCAATTAAATCTTTAAATACCCGATCCTGTTTAATACATTGCTAGAAACTATTTGTGACTGATTCGGAATGGTTTCAACGCTGTTTCATGTGGGCACTTAATAGGCATTAAATTTTGTATTCGAACCAACTCTACGTTATTTGTGTTTTGTTTTACGACAAATAGGAGTTTATTTAAGGCTACCTAAACGAAGATCAAGCTTTGATTTGAAGATTTGGAGCATGAATAAATAGTAGGCGTTAAAATACGAAATTGCCGTTTCATACAAATTTAAAAAAATTTAATACAAATACCAAAAATGTATTGCATAAAAATCACAAAATACATTTACAACTATACGTATATTAGAATTTCATTATTTAAATATTTTATGATTATATATTACAGTAAATAAAAGAATATTGTAATTTTTATGTCAAGCTAGTAGGGATTAGAAAGATTATTATTGTGTCAGATTATTATCAGTCAAAAATTAGTTTACACTGTAATAGCACTTGGTCATTAAAATGTTCTTTAATTTAATTTTGAATAGGTTAGTATTTAGCTCCCGTACAAGAACGAATTGCCATTATGCATACGACTATGTATGCTTGTTAATAAACTATAGATTTGATTCGATAAGATACATAAACCACCATTACAGCCAGATAAATTTAAATTACTATCTATATACAACTAAGTACACGATGGACTACGTAGTTTAATTAAGCCAATCCACTAAGTTTGAATTGGCAGATACAAACTCGGAATAAACTTGTTTAATTTTCGAAATACGAGTACGTACCTTTTCTATTTGAGATAAAAATCAAACGTCTAAATTTAACTAAATTACATTTATGGAGCCTTCTAAAGAACTGCCAACTTACACTGCGATCCCCAAGACGCCTGTCAAGCGTGGGGATTAAGGCAAATATCCCCTTAATAGGGGAGGCTGTGTTCAGCAGTGGATGATCCGGCTGTTACAGTACAGTACAGTACATTTATGAACATCTTCTCTTTCTTACCTTATCTCAACAATGTTGAGTCGCTACAGAAGGTCGTCTCTAATAACATAGGATAATACAAGAACATTAAGACATGTTTTCACTAATACATATTGATTTTGGATTCGTTTTCATGCTAGCCCAGCTGATACCTATTTACTCTCTTCTTAGACTTCCAGATTATATTTAAAATCAGGAAATAGAGAAGCTTTGTGCATAATTTTTGGAATATCGACATTTTATGGATGCCGTGTTCCTGTGCGTCTTTTTGTCCGATGAAAGAAAGGAGAAGAGGGAATGAGGTTGTGTAAAGCGATAGCTTTAGGGAAGCTATAAACAAAAAAGAACTATTAAGCATGACTGCCGACCTTCAGTGATCAAAGGGAAATAGCTTCAATGTAGGTTCTGGATTTGTACCCCGGGGTATACAGCTAATAGGTTTTCCGACAAAGAAATTTAACAGAAGCCAGGCGTCCGATGCACACGACATAGCGCTCTAAGTGCTTTTTTACAATAACGTCGTTTATAAGCTTTGAGCTTAGTGTTCAGCTTTTCACAACTAGACCATTCCTCGAAAGCTTGTGACTTTTTTAACTGTCTAAATTGGTCGGTCAAATGTGGCAACAGCTGCACTTTGACACTCTTTGATGACTAAGGTTTTGGCACCCATTTTAACTTTGCAGGATTTAGAGTTGTTCCTACCTAGTATTATTTAAGTATTTGGTTTAAGTGCGATTCGTACACTTTTCTAAGTTGCTTCGTTAGCAAAAATAACTAAACACCAGAAAATAGTGCAGATATTTGGAAAACAGCTGTGAATGACAGCTAAAACAATAGCTTTGAGTAAGTAACCACACAACCGAACAACTACACTGTGAAGATACTGAACGCGGCTCAGCCCGTAGTTGATCCTGTGGCAATTGGATAGCAACAGGCAAGCCTCTTATGACACGGGGGCAAATCATATATAGAGAAACTTGGGAGTACCAGGCGTATTTTGGATTTTCTATAGGTATGGTTAGTTCACAAAACACTGAAGCTCGTCGCGCGTCGTTAGATTTTCCGGTACCCGTATTTTAACATACTCAAGTCGAAAAGAGATGAGGGTGCGATGCAATTTAGCCCGTCATCCCATCTTCAAAATAAAATAAATAGCAAGAAAAAGTAAGAGCTATGTCTAGTAAAGTATCGCTAAAGGATTGCGATAATAGTAAGTCGATATTAATCGTTTTGCAAACATAAGTATAGGTGTTCATAAAGCTAGACTAGTCGGGAAGAGCACCGCGTTTGCAATTGCACTCAATACAGCAAAAAGTATGGATGAATCAATCTGACTGTTAGAATCAGACAAATTGGGCTTCTGATGCTAAACGTCCACTTCACATTTCCCGAGACAATGAAGTTAAAGCTTCGACATTCATCAGTCGGTGAGTGGGATGCTATCAGGGTTGCTCCTCATCTCTTGTCCTTGTGAGAAAGTACCTTCAACCTCAAGTCTTATTCAGAGATAATCATCGATATTATCATTATAAAAATTCCGCATTCTGTAAAGACTTCATCTGTAAGAGATCATATGATAAATATATTTTTTTCAATAGCCATGTTTGGCAACATACATTCTCTTTGCAAATAACTTATTCAGAAAACCAACAAGTCTTTTAGTATAATAGTAAGATTTGTGAACGTATAGTAAAGTGCGTCTGTCAGTCCAATAACTTATCGATGTAGAAAATGTCAATTGGCTACGCGGCAACCCTGTACGAGCCTGGATGGGCTACACAATCGCCCGTCTCTCGTGGAACGAATAGAAAACGAACGAGATCAATTAAATCGAACTGTGTATGGGTACAGTCAACGTCACTCGATCATTGCCGTACCAATAACTGTGGCTGAGTATCTGAAGGAGGTGCACGTACAAAAGATATTGAGTTGAGACGAAAAAGTTGAAGAAATCAAATCGGATATCTTTTATTAATGACAAGCATCAACACAGCGTCGAAGGTATAAATAGGATGTTAATAAGAAAATTGCAAATGACGTACAAAAATTCACTATTATTGGCACTTTCAATCACTAAATACCACCATCTCTAAGCTGACCATACGAAAGTCCAAGTGCATTTAAAGGACATCCTAACTTGCCAACTGTACACGAAGCGCAGAATTAAAAGCTAAACTTCGTTACCGACGAGTTTTGTCGCCCAAATTGGAAGAAACTTGTTACGATGTGCCTATATCATTTCAATTTCGAAAGCGGATACGGCACTTGATTGCTTGTCGGAATAGAGAACTAGTTCGCTACGAGTAAAATAGTAACCTACACGTGTGTTTCATTCCTTACTGTAGAGTCTAGCCCATTTCGGAATCAAACAAACTACCGATTGGATTGAGATGAGTCAATACAATTCTCATAAATCATTTATATCACTGGTATTGTCTCTATTACTATTATTTGTAAAGTATTCGGTGACGTATCAACTAATTATACACAGGTAATTTATTATTCATATTTTAATTTGAAGGGGTTAATGAACATGAAGAGATTATGATTTTAAAGTGCTAGTTAAATTTAACTTTAAACTGATACAAACTTACGTTTATAAGAGGAAGAATTTCAGCTATATTTCCAACGTGTGATTGCGACCGCTTTGAAATTGAGACCCCGGTAATAGCACACTCGTAGCCTGGTCGATTTATAGCACAATAATTATTATCTTAAGGGAATTATTTCCACTAACAATATAAAAGAAATTTCGTAAAAAAGATTTTATTTTTTAACGACTTACAAAAAGGAGATACTCAGTTCGGCTGTATGTTGTTTGCGTGATTAATCCATGAATTAAGAACTGATTTTGTTGATTTTTTGTTGGGTAGGGTATACCTCAAAAATGATCCCATTTAAATTTGATTAAAATTGGTTGAGTATTTTTTAAGTCATATAATATTTTTTTTTACCGGCGGTATGCCTTTATTAGACAAAATACTGCGAACTACAAACAACACTACAGCTACTACAATAGCAAAAGCATTTACACAACCCATAAGTCATAGCAGACTCATAGGCAGTCTAAATGCTCCAGCCCGCTCAGATAAGTTTTGGAAAATATGATGAGCTCCCGGTCCTAATGCATGATGTCAAGTTTGAGCACGGACTCAAATACAAGTACAAAAAGTCAAGCCAAATTTGTATGACAACTGAGTTCTTTTCGCTTACGATTGGCGCCTAGGGCCAAAAATTACAAACTACTTTTGTAATAATGGTAGTATTTACAATTTTGCTTTGAAACTTTTCCTTTATGAAGTAGAACAATGACCGCTGTGGACCTCGTCCTGTATCACTGCGAAACCTTGTCGAGACTTAATAATGAGAACAGTCGTTTCCATACCATTCGTACAATATAATATTTTTCCTTATAATTTTTCCATTTCATTTTCGAACCACAAACGTGATTATTTGAATCTCATCCGATATCCTGTCATAGCCATGCATTTCAAATTTTTTATCTATCATAGCTTTTACACTATTAATACATTTTATCTTATCTTATCTTAATATAATTATAAAGAAAACATAAATTATTTCTTTATAAAATGTAGAACCAACATGAATGATAAACAAAGGAAACTGTGGTGGAAAAGTGAATCTTAAATACTTTAAGGCGTGTGACATTGGTTGATGACTGTAAAACACGTGTAGTGGCTTTTGCCCCATTCGCAGATTCAAAATACTATTCAATGTACCGCATCACGACTCGAGTTCTCGTGATATACCTGTCAGCTCCAAACAACAGCACTGGTAGCCGGCCGGCCCCTTAACTGGCCCAAAACTAAAAATTAAAAATGTATCCGTACACGGTATACAAAGTTAAACAGTCGCGGGTCCTTTGTCGCACTCATTAACATTTATCCAGCACTACACAAATAGGTGGAAAACAACAAACTTTGTCGGATAACACGCCCGTAACCGGGTAATATTATTTAATAAAATATTATATAGCGTTGTACTTAACATTGCCGCCCACCCAAGGCGCTCAAGTTACACAAAACTATTGCATATTTTAGTGGAACGCGCCGGGCCTAATGATTTATTCAGTCTCAAATTCCCAAGTCTCAGGAACCCCGTATTGACTGTACATAATGCATGGAAAACATAGTTATGTACTTTAAACAACAGTGTCGGCTCTCCGAGTTCACACGCCTCCATAAATATTCAGACCCTTTATGTCAATTATTAAAATTGTAAGAGCGCCACTTACGCCCTTTATCACAACTTTCATAAACAACGCAACATCTTCACTGACATTGACTTAAGGTACTTGATGAAACACTTAGGACAAAGAAATTTATACGGCAAATTTTAGAATGACATCAAAGGTTTTTATAACTAGTCGAGTCGACTATTTCTGTACGCTGAAAGTGCTATAACTTGTATTGGAATAAAAGCGATTTCACTGGGATATGTAAATGGCATTAGACAACAGAAATAGCCGTATCGCGTCCGGATATCACGGAACGATGATTTGATGAGGCGCGATTCGGGGGGCTACGTGCTGTGACCATCGATATCGGAAGGGTGCAGAGGGGGTCCGTTCTACAACCGACATTATCTTGAGAGGGCGTTAGTCGCCTACTTCCTACATTTTGGATGAAACGAGTCGTGTGCTCCACGACCAGCACAGAGAGAGACGCAGCGCTCGAGCGAGACACACTACGGATCTACATTTAAAGCGCATTGTAAGCAAACGCATTATTAATGTATAAGTTTTAGTTGTAGGAGAGCGATGGCGTTCGCCAAGAACCACCCGGATATTCATGTAACATGCATACGCCGTCGTTCATATTTGATTCCTTTTAATTCTGGCGTCTTTGCGAATATTCGTACTGGATATTTGTGAAATTTTACGTGTATTTGGTACGAATAGCGGCGGCGGTGCTCTTGATTTGATTGCAAATCAATCGTCTAATTGTTTGCCTGAGCGGATAATCTTATACGATCCGTTTTGACAAAGGATTTATCAGACAAAGTATTTTGGCTTAATTCGTTACCAGCCTAGCTCAGACGGAGTAATTCCTCAATCAATTCAATGGTATTGCACCCTATTGTCGAATAAAAATTTTCCAATTCATCCAAATGCCTGAGGATAAATGTTCTGTAGGTATAAATCAGTGATATGGCCAAGTTTCCAAAAAGTTTCTTGCAATTTTTAACTGATATTATATTCTGGCCTCTTTTTCAGACATCGGTTGATTGTGACACCAAAAAATGCGCTTTTTAACCTTGGTCTTTCTCCGGAAGATAGTGTTGGAAAATGGATCGTTCACACAATCGTTTCGATATGCAATATTCCTTTTTTATTTGATATATGATTTTAATCTCTCTTTATCGTTAAATTACAATACCTACAATATAACCGGTTCTTCCATCCCTAAGTTATGACCGTCTATTATAACGCTATTATTGTAATTTACATTACCTAGTGTGTTTTATTCGTTATATGTTGTAACAATAAAGTATTATCTATCTGTCTATTTAAGATTAATGAATGAAGAAGGGGGCAATTCAATGTCATAATTCTACATATATTTGCAAAATTCGATATATTGGATAAGTTCAAATGTTTTTATTGGTATGCATAGTTTGGGACTTTTTAAATATAAGTAGGCAAATAAACAACACTATTTTGGGTTAGTTCCACTATGTTCTAGTCCCCAGACTCAAAAAATACCTACTACTGAAATCATTTTAAATTTGATTTGCACACCGTGTATATTTGATCGAAATTGAAAAATAGGATAGCTTACATCACAATTTATAGTCACAATTGCCCGTACAAAACCGGGGCGGGCTGCTAGTATTTTATATAACCAACTAGCGACCCGCCTCGGCTTCGCACGGGTAATTATGACTATAAATTGAGATGTAAGCTATCCTATCTTTAAATTTAGATTAATTTGCACACGGTGGGTAAATCAAATTTAAAATTGGTTCAGTAGTTTAGGAGTCCAATGCGGACAAACAATGTAACACGTAATTTTTATATATAAAGACTAGCCGACCGCGCTCGGTTTCACCCGCTTTACTCCGCTCCCGTCGCTCATAGCGTGATGCGATATAGCCTATGTTCACTGAGGGTAGTGTAGCTTCCTAACAGTGAAAGAATTTTTTAAATCGGCCCAGTACTTTTTGAGCCTATTCATTACAAACATACAAAAATAGGTACAAATCTTTCCTCTTTATAATATTAGTATAGATATAGATTTAAAACATATGATAACCTAATACTTGTATGTAACTATGTATCTATTATATCCTATTCTTAATCATCATGAAATATTTTAAAACAGGTCAAGCTTTGCGCTTGTTACGAGAAGCATGTGTTTCACTGGTTTTCATTACAATGAAACCTTCCGAGATCATTACCTGGTCCTTCTCTTTCTTTATTATGTAAATAGGTAGAGACAAGCTATGTCCATGCACACCATATCATATGTGGGTTGACTAAACATCTTTATAAAAGCAACGAACCTATCAAAGAAAAAGGATAGAAGCATGTTTAGTATCATTGGGCCAGTATATCGTGAAACACATTGAATAAAAGATCAGGTCATTAATGTAGGAGTTCGTCATCTCGAGACATTGGGGGCATGCGCCGGCGTGCTATCAAATATTCAAGGCCCGATACTGCAGGCTGGGGACATTGATATTGAAACTTGTGCAGTTGATGCAGTACTCATAGAATCATGTTCTCGTAAAATAGTTAGCACTTGTAACAGTCCGAAATTCTTTAAGGGGAACAAACTATAATTTCTATAACATCTGTTGGTTTTTCGTAAAAGGCCAATAAGGAGATATATACAAACTGTTTCTTGATTTTAAATTTTGCACCCTACAAGCAGAGGGAAGTGTATGAAGATTATGATGATAATGATAATATAAGGTTATTTAGAGATTGAAGCAAGTGCTTTCCTCACAAAGGCGTGAAGTCATTAACATTTGTTCAGGGCTATACATTTTAACAAAATATATAAATAAAAATTATAAATAACCTCAATACGATTTCATAATACGGAAACTTTTCCTGTTCATTTATTGAGAAAATAATAATAAATATCTAAACAATATCTTAAACAAGAACTAAAGGATGCCAACAGTCTTGCAATGTTACGAGTATTTAAAATAAAGGTGTATGGCATGGTAATAGAAAGATAAAGATTTATCAAAACATTTTTTTTTTAATGAAATTTAACTATCATTATTTTTACTTCTACCTGCAAGTAGAAGGTCCTAGTGCTACGAATAATACATTATTTATTCGTATTCCTAGTGTGACTCTATGAAGAAAGTAATTCATAGTAAGGCTTTTATAAAGGCATTCCAAATTTAAAATACTAGTTATTTTAGGCAAAGCAGAAATGTGCACATATTTTCACATGAATATGAAATCCATAGCCTAAAGTGACAAAGATACGAAAAGAGTTGAACTGAATGCACTGGATACAGGGGAATGAATGAAAGGCATTCCTATGTGAGCCTGTGTAGAGCAAAGACGTAACGTACCGCCTGTCTCGCGCATAATATACATTTGTATAGTTTAAGGGCGCCTGATGACTTTTATTACAAATAAAAATTTTAGTATTAATCTTCAATTTAGTTTCCTAGTATAAACCTACCTTGCATCAGGCTGTTGTTAGATTTTAAATGTCAAATCCTTTCAACAAATTTCATCGAAGATAAAATCTGTCTGTTATGTCTTTTTGAGCAGATTTTTTACAGTTTGCATAGAAGAATGATATAAATTTACCAAAACCCGCTTGCAAGTTTAGTTGCGTGGAAGATGCCCTTCTGCTCTCTTCTGAGGTATTTTTAAATGATGTAACACGGTCACAGAATATGAACCGCGGTGGTAACGTAAATTTCTCATCAGGATTATTACTTCTGTATACTTTGTGTATCCGAAAGTACACATATTCCACTCGTAACAGAATTGACGTCGTTAATTCTTTCATATACCTTGGAGCACTGGTTTCAAACAACGGTGGATGCGCAGAAGAGATTAAATGACGTATGGCTATCACAAGGTCAGCTATGGATAGGCTCGGGAAAATATGGCGAAACAGGAATATCACAAAAGCTACAAAAATGAGACTTGTTAGGGCATTAGTGTTTCCTATATTTCTCTACGGTGCTGAGACATGGACGCTAAGAGAGACTGAGAAGTAAAAATAGACGCTCTGGAAATGTGGTGTTGGAGAAAAATGCTTAGCATATCATGGACTCAACATCGAACCAATATTTCCATACTTGACGAACTCAAGGTCAAACAACGCCTTTCTTCCATCGTACAGGGTCGCATTCTCAGTTTCTTTGGACATGTCTCGCGGCAAAGAGCCATGTCTGTGGAACGCCTTGTAGTGCAGGGAAAAGTGGATGGCAAAAGAGCTCGCGGCAGATCACCCATGCGTTGGACGGACCAAGTGAAGGCTGCTCTAGATCGTCCACTCTACGAGTGCACCAGGAAGGCAGCGGTGCGGGAGGAATGGCGACGGGTTGTGAGGCGTGTCACCACTCCTGATGTGACGACCACGACCACTCTGTCAAGAGTGTAACGACTAAGAAAAAACAGAATTGAACACTATCTTCCAGCCTACAACTCGTCAATATTTTTACTTGCAACATCGCACCTATTGAAAGCTTTCATGTTTAACATGACATTTGAAATGTGGTGCTTCAAATTGAAATTCACATTAACCTGCACGCTAAGCTATAAACATGTCTAGGAATGGACTATTATTACTATTATACTAAACGTTATCACATTTATAATATATGAAGCAGTGACATATTAGACGTACGTTTGACTCATTAAAGTCGGTTGGAAATTGTGCTATATTTTAATGCTGTACTTAATAAGGCCGCCATTTTTTTATCAGCAAATAAGGTTTGAGACAGCCCTAAAATTAGATTTTACTAAGTTATTGAGAGGAAGAATAAAGCTGCCAATATTAATGCTATTCTTGATTGTATGTCCCATGTTATGAAATTCCAGTCTGTTGCCAACTCCAGTCACAATTCTGCACTGCAGAATGCTCCCGAAATTTCTTTACTTGTGTCAGAATCTAATAGTTTCTGCCAGCCCACAAATGCAGCCCACGGTTTCGCAACTTATGTAACTCTAATAACTAGTAACTCTAATAAAATTGCCTTCATGCCCTATTAGGGTTTCAACTATAGAAGTAAGAGGAAGTATATGTCGAACAAGTAATCAATGTTTTTTTGTATCTTCTTCATCTAAATACGCATCTAATTCTGCTACCTATATCAATTATTTTTAAATCCTTTATTTCGAAATCGCTTTAAGCGATAAGACTTTGCATTAGTGTATTTTATATACATTTATATTGTAATGTTATTTATATGTTCTTGTACAAATAAAGTGTTTTCTATCTTCTATCTAATTTGCAAACTAGATCTTTAGAGGTTAAACATGAAATAAAAGTTTCAACATAAACGAAATAAAAATCACAACAGAGAATGAGATTCCGTCATTCGCTATTAAACCCTGTCTCACGGAAAGGCGTTAAAGTGAAAACATAACCAAACAAACACCCCGCGTCTCTACCCGACTAGCACAAAAGAAACTCGACGAATTTCCCGCGAAAAAAATCCGCAATACAAACTCGACCTGCACGTACATAAGTTATTAAAAAAGTATGCCTCCGTCGCAGGTTTTAATAAAAATAGGCAGGCGTCTCGTGACACTCTTTGTAAAACATCAGAGAACTTGTGCCTACCTCTATTAGTGCGGGGCGGGCTAAGACAACCAGGGTCGGATTCTAACGATTTAAGTACAAATTAGCTACCTAGTTTATTTTATGACGTAATAAAAATATAGCCTCTTTCATGGGTGGGGTTTGGAAATTGCGCTTTGCAGGCGTCCTGGAGATCACAGTGTAAGATAGTAGCTCTTCAGAAGGCGCTGCTGCCCTACTGGTGTTTTACCCTTAGCCGCCTCCATAGCCGCTTCTTACGACATAAAAAGGAAAGAGATAGGGGGTTAAATTCTATCCCGAGCAAAATTTATCTGCGTTTTTTATTTTTTGTAGTGATGAGATTAACTTGCTGCCTGCTTGATGCTAAGCGTCACGCATGTCATCAGTTGCAGTGTCACCATGCTAGTTCTGCATGACACTGCACAGCGCTGGTCATTCCGAGACGTTAGCTCAATGTTTGCCAAGTGATTTCACTTGATACAATGTCCTCAATGAATAAAAAATCCCAATGTATTTAATCCCGAGAATCGAAAAGACGTCTCATCATTATTTTCTTATCCCTGTTTAACTAATCTCGATATATTTCCATA
Organism: Plagodis dolabraria; assembly: GCA_963854805.1. Taxonomy (NCBI): domain Eukaryota; kingdom Metazoa; phylum Arthropoda; class Insecta; order Lepidoptera; family Geometridae; genus Plagodis; species Plagodis dolabraria. The sequence continues at coordinate 7,321,310 of OY978440.1, forward strand.
CTTTTTCTAATATGTTAATTAAGATTATATTGTTCTAAATAGTGGTGGGGCATTTTGCGAATTGCCGCCTGTCCAGCTAACACCCTCAAATAGAAAATCTGAAAATCTGTCGCCAAGCACCTAACGGTGTGCTCCGGCAGCTGTCCTTGAGAGCCAGTAATTCTAGGCTAGCCTAAACAACATTTTCGACAAGATACTCACTTACCATCAGGGGTAAGAAACTTGCAAAGGTTACCCTATAAGCTATAATGTCGACGTTATAATGACAACTTTGTTCCGATGTTTCTTCAAGTAGCAGTAAATTAACAAACAGCTTTAAATGTCTTAAATCGCGTATTTATATCAGTACAGTAGTTTACCTTTAATCGGTAGAAAATTGTTGCTAAAGTAATATACAAAAAAATAGACAGTACAATTGTTTTATTATACGTAAAAACGATTTTAGCTTATTTTCAAATTGAAATATTGCATTTCGCGCATTACTTTTGTAGAAATTGACGTAAGCAATAAGTTAATGACATACAGTTATGTTTTATATACTGTTATATAAAAATAAAAATGCTACCTCGCCATGTGTTAGTTAGTAACCCAAACTTTATTAGGACATTCTGAAACGGACCCTAAGCCTGTTTGCTATCTTCTAGTTACCAACAAAGGAGATGATGTTCATAGGCTCCAGTATTAGCCTCGAGTTCTAACAAAAGTTACGGTACAATTGTAGGCATGTTTTCCGAAAGAGCCAGTACATGTGCAAACACTACAGTTTGCCATAAGATAAAATAAGATTTTACGTAATTAAGTCCCGTTACTGTAACCGCGCTCAAGACATGCGATGTTTCTTCTAGTATCTAAGAATTTTTTTAGCCAATGTCACTTGAGATGCTTTGAGGATGCTAACGATACCCCAAACGCCAAAATTTCTTCAGACGTTTAAAAGTTATGCAAGAATAAAAAACTTTAATACGGCTACAAGTACATACATGAATCCTAAAAAAATACAATCCTTATGGGTAGTCGTGTTAAAATCATATTTAAATGGTCATTAAAAGCAAAAAGAAATCACTATTCACTTATAGAGTTAATTACTCCCCATTAAAATAATTCAATAAAATAATCCTTCAATACAGGTATAGGTATGTATAGAAACCATCTTTTATCAAACTAGCCGTCTGTCTGTAATATGATCAGAAGCTACGACAAAAAGCAACCAAAATACGTCTCTGAGATAAAATCGTACTGAACTCGCAACATATGAGAAGCGAACACAGGAGTAAGGTCCTCTCATCAAAGGACCTTTTGACTTCTCGCTGCACGAACACTAAATACTGTACAGAATACAGAAAAATAGTGCATTAGAAAGGGCGACGGAGGAATGGATTATCACGTGACGCAACGGAACTTTCTCGATTCCCCGTTTTTTCAGTATTAAGAGAATGTGGCAGCGGATTATATTTTGTTTCTCGTACTGCCGATAGGATATCGGCTTATTCAGTATGTTTTGGAAAAGGAAATTCCTTTTATTCGTTGCTTTGAAATGAGAGTTACTAAGAAATACACTATCATGTTAATACTATAAATCTTTTATACTCGTACAATATAATAGCCGCGCTTTCTTCCCATTCGTTTATTATTATGACTCAACATAGTTTATATAAAGTCTTATGATGCCTTAAATGAACAAGATTAAGCAACGTCTGCTGCGGTCATGATTTGGATGGGTGACGGCTAGTGGCTACTGGACGACTACTGAGCTTAACTCTTTCAGTCCCTTTAGCATTTTGAAAAAACCCGCCTGGCTACCTAACCCTTTAGTAGAAAATCTATCGACAAGGACCTATCAGCTATACTTGAGAGCCAGTAATTCTAGGTAATAAAAATTCTAGTAATTCTGAACACAACATCTTTTGCCGCATCCTAACTTACAATCAGAGACAGAGGTCAGGGCCTAACTTATCTGCGAGAAAAAATGTGTTTTACATTGTTGACTTTCCACAAAGGTGTTAAAGTACTATAACAAATTGTTCTTATTAATGACAAGGGCTGTTGGAGCAGATCACACTCAAATTTGCATTCTAAAAGATAGTCCGCCCGATATGCCGCTGTGTTGATAATGTTTTTTCATGGGGGTCATACAATTTGCAGCATTTTTCATCCGACATAATCTTAACGCGTGCTTCGTATAAACGGAGGCGGGTTTCATAATTTTGTGATTTGAATACCAAAGTCAATGGCACAAAGTTCACAATCCCGCGTCTGGCATCTCCACACATCACTTAAGATATTAATGAGTGCATCCGTAATAGGCGAAACATACATATGAAATTCAAATTTGTAGCGGGCCGGGAGCGAGCTCTTCTACATATTTTAGTAGGCAGCAGAGTGTGAATTTGAATCTTTTGTTAGCGTTTAGTACGTCAGTTTATACAGGAAAACAATGTTTTATCACAAACGAATCTGTTTAAGATACGAGTAGCCGTGGTTGAGTTAAGGTCGCACTTTCCGTGGCCGTGGACTTACATTTCAATCGCACGCCGCGGCATCCAACGCCGCTGCTACACCAAACTATGATTTAGAGTTATACGGCAAACGTAATTAGCAAAAAGGAAAAGAACCGGGGCGTCGGTAAAAGTCATCGGACATAATTCATAACAAACAGATATAACAGAAAGTCGGCTCGACGGGGGTAGGCAATGAATAATTCTCTAACTGCGAGCACCCTCCACCCCGACGGGAGGCCCGCGAAAAAAGCACACGACGTAGGCCGAGTTTTATAGTCGCGAAAAAATAGGAGGTGGCCAAAATATCTATATACGGCGAATGCAGAAAAATAGAAAAATGAGTACAATCCCGCTCGCATGAATAAGTGAGTGGACCTTCATATAGAAAAAAGTGAGGCAACAAAAATAAAAGTGGCGTCGGTCGGTGGGGTCGTGTGAGGGCGCGCTTTGCACTTCGAGTATCGTGGCGCGATGAACGGCGGCACCTCTCGCCTGCCCGATGCTGTCCTATACGCGACCTTCATTCTGCCGCAGCTGTATCGTCACCTTGATTCAAACGCATGGTGCGACTGCATTTTATTTCGTAAGAAACGGGTATATACCTCGTATATACCAAACCATTGCTGACCATAGCGTGAACATACTTTTTGGCATACTTATTTACCGTTCAACGAAAATTTAATAAGTACGTAATATATTAAAAAAGCGTAAGTATTCCTCCTATGTGTAGACAGATGTGTCTAAACACTATCGTTGTGGCAGACATGTTTTAATTCCGTATAAGATAAAACAAGGCTATTGCCATCTAAAACGCATAAAACTAAGCGCAAGATTGGTACTGAGAATGAAACTCAATATATGTCCAACGCTTTTGCCACTCCCCCAGTCATGTTTATAATATTAAAGAATATTGGATTTTTTTATAAGAGCTACAGTTTCAATGAAAATTTCAGCCCGAGACAAGAAGCAGCGGAAGTCAGATGACCAATTACTTTATTTCTAACAAAATCTGATTGAAATTATAGAATAATGGTGGCTTTTCTATTACGAAATTACATTTGTTATCATCTAAAGATATTATTAGCTGAAAGTGTCAGTACATAATGCTTCTTGTATCGGGTTTGAAATTTTCATTCAATTTTGCGAGCTATAAATTAATAATTATATAATACGAGCATCATTGCCAGTAGAGTGATCTACAAAACTTCGTAGCCAAAAAGGCATTGAGATAATATACGCTACGAATCGCTACGACCGCGCCTTCACCGCGTCTCGACGTAGCGTCCGTCTACTTCATCGAACTAGTAACACGCACGCGGCTTGCCACAAGTCAATGACCCCACGTAAAAGCGCGAAACTGCGGCGAAACCCACATAACAACTACCACCTAATCTGCGGCGAGACCGAAAACGGATCTCGCGCAAGTTTTCGAAATTAACTCGCGACCGCGCGCTGGCGTTCCGCCATGGTCTATGGTATTTAATCACTTTGCTAAACCCATAAACTGGAACAATGGCCGCCGATTTGATCGATACAAAAATGCATCGAATAGAAATCGAATACAATGTCACTAAGTTCCCGCCAACTAAATTTACAACTCCATAAAGCGATATTTCATACAATTTAAAGGGAGTCCCATGAATACCTACATGAGTAGCGTTGATTAGGAATATTTTAACGTACATTATTATCATAGACAAGGAAGCCATTCCTTGATGAAAACGTAAAAATATACGGTATCACACAGATTTTAAAAGTAATGTGAGACTTTGCTCGTACAGAAATACCACATATGATCGAGCTGCGTAGTTTTGAACAAATTTTCTGTGTGCATGTAAAATCAATTCTGGTAAACTAGTACCCGAAACCCTTTTTATGTATGTTTTCATTGTGTCGTTTGTCAAAAACTAAATCTAATATTAAAAAAGAATATATGGTTTTCTACGTTTGTCTTCTAAAAATCGTGAAATACCAAATGAGTATAAAATTTCAGATTCATATTTTTACTTTAATTTTTAATTTAGTAAAAAAAAACTATTATGATTGTTTTTTTACACAACGATTTTGATACTAGACTTAAAATTTAACCTATGTATTTGAATTTGAACAAGCCTGAAAGAATCAGATAGAAAGTAACAAAACCCTACAAGTCCTATATAATTAGTTTTCATTCCTATCTTGCCTACAGCTAGAGATGCGCAGAATACTAGTTTTACCGAGTAATCGAGTACCGAATATAACTTGAATTTAAGTTTGTGAAATCGAGTATACGGTCAAGTTACTCAGTTATATAATAAGTATATTTAATCCGATCCCCAGCTTATATGCGTGAAAACAGGCATGAAAAGAGTGGACGTAAAAGATCAGAAATTTGGAGCTAATTACGAAATCTAAGAGAACAAAACCAAACATTAAACATTTAAAATATTTTATTTCCCGATATGTCTTTGCACGTAATGTTACGACAACATCGATGTTAAATCACATTAAAATTAAACAAAAGTAGAGAGCTCAACATTTCGAAACTACGAAATAAGTGCTAAATGTCATCAGGTGCAACAAATCCTTCAGGCTATTTTTGTCACAATGCGGGACATATATGATTCGCAATTAAAATCTACAATGATAACGGTACTGGGTAACAGTTCCACCCCCCCCCCCCCCATCTCAATCTGTGCCGGAAAAGCAAGATGCAACGAAATGAAAATTACTAGAAAGTGGGCGGCCGCCTTTTCAAGAAATGCCGTCTTATAGACGTACACTGTGATCCCCAAAACGCCACCCAAGCGACGGAACCATTGCTATTAGCAACCTCCAATTGGTTCAATGGTAGACGTATAACCTGTATTGATGTGATGTGATAGCCGAAATGAAAGTAATGGACAAGCAATCCATGTTAGAAGATTATGGGTTTTTAAGACTAAAGCGGATATTAACCTCTAAATATCAAATCCCGGCCAGTAAAGTACGTGAGCAAGTACCAGATGTATACAACAATGGCAAAAAGATGTTATTAACAGTTGTATCGATGGCTTCATTAACATTAATACACACATTTATGTTAATGAGTATTGATTATAAGTAGGTACAACAAACAATGGTTAATTAAAAACCTTAGATTTTATTATTTATTTGAAAGCGTGCGCTGAGAGAGCTCAGGTGCGTGTGGAATTCCTAAAGTCTTAATGAAGTTTGCTCTGTAAAAAAAAACAAAGCAAAATCGATTCAAAAATCGAGATGTAATAATGCACTTTAGTGTTCCTTCGTAACTATTTATGTTAAAACTTGCCTTACGCTGCTTGTGCACGTTGGTGGACGAAATGGCGATGGCAAATGTAATTAATTTTTTAAGTCCTTTAGTTTTATTTATTATAGCTATCAGCTATAATTAGCTAGCTTTTGACCACTACATCAACTGATGGTAAGTGACGATGTGGTAGAAGATATTGTTCAGGCTAACCTAGAATTTTATTCACAGGATAAAACGAGAACATATTAAAATTGGTTTTCGTTCACAACATACAAGAATATGAATTTAAAAAGTTTCGGTTCAAATTTATGGCTGGCTACCATAAAGATACTGAGGGCTTTAGATGGACATGTCTTAACACCATGTCATGAGCCTTACCATCTAAGCACATGTTTACTATAAGTGGCTCTAAATATTAATGTGGAACAATAACAATTATATTCTTCCGGAAACTGTAAAGTCAGAATAAGATCTTTAATGTTTCGGTCAAGTGGTTCGAAGTCCGATAATAATTCATTATGTAGTATGTATTGTAAAAAACATTATTGAAACGCTCTGTTGATCGTTCCAGTGGCGACGACGGTAACTTTCACATAAATATGCGTTGTTACAATATTCACTTTTTGTATCGGTTAACGTTGCCGGATTAACGACTCTGCCAGTTTGATAGAATCGTGTCGAAAGTTGATTTTCGAACGATTTTTTGTAAGGAAATTAAGATCATTGTGCCATTAGCAAAGAAATAGATTATAATCTTTCAAGTTGTTTGATTTTTACTTCACTGCATTGGACTATGCGTGTATGATATAAAATAGTGAAATAGGATTTTAAAAAAGTAGTCCAAAGCAACCCGAGTCTTGTTTAATGAATGGTTCCGAAGCTATGAGGCTTCATTCAACCGGAGCAAACCTTTGATCAGGTTATCTCAAAACTATTAAACTCTTGTCGTCATAATAGCATTAAACGTACTTTTATTTTGAGTACTATTTTACTATGCGTGCTTTCTGCTTGAAATCATGACCGATACGGTATTAAATCTAAAATGGCGACTTAACTACACTTATGTTTAGAATATGGCTTCGGCTTAGAAACAGATAGGCATTTAGGGAGTGTTACGCTAAAACAATATTTTCCAAAATGTCAGAATTATTCATAAGTCAACAATAAAATATTTATCTAATGGTTGACCTGCTTTGAGAGTTGTTAATCTTATATTCTCTGAATGAACCGTTACATACAGATCGACAGACAGAAGGACGGTAGTTTAGTTTATTTACTTTGGTTTCTTGTCATGCTACTAGTTTATCTAATATATCAGCAGTACAAGCAATAAATTATATTGTATAGTTAATATTTTTACTACGGAGACATACTTTTTTAATGAATAATATTTTTTCTTATTCTGAAGAAGATTGCGATGGGTTTGGGTGATTTTCGCTAAGACGCGAGTGCTTGTGATCATATTTAGAAATGTATATGTTTTGCTACATAGCGGGACTCATATTTTGAATAAGTCTTGAGTATTAAAAATATGTATAAAATTATGCCATGATCTCAATTTACATAACATTTTTTAAATATTCTCTTATTGCTGACGTTCTTCATTCTTACCCACTAATCTTGGATCAAATCTCATATGAACATTGACATTACTACTATAATTGCGCTATGAGGAGTCATATTTGCAGACCACAATTGTTATAGTCATCTCTCCTCTCCCTCTAAACTATGAAAGTACATTAAAAAACTCTAAAGGTTTCTATTATAAGCGATACGTCGTCGAGATCATGAGTCGTGCATAAAAAGTAGTCCGAAAATCAGTAATAGAAATTGATAGGAGTAGGTAATGTCTATCTGAGGTTGTCTGTATATTTGTTGGTGTCATTTTAAAGAGTCTCAAAATCAAAATAATTTAGGCGATACACGACGCGACGCCTTCACGAAAAATAACTAATAATGGATTCTGCGTCTAAAAGTACTCACTCACAAAGTAGTCACTGCAAGCAAAATGGGCTACAGCAAAAGGGCTAAAAATCTGTCTGTTTTACCATGTGTAACAAAAGTTGCATAACAGAAGCCCTCACCTACTAGATTATTTTCGATAAAATAAGTGGCGTCTGACCGCTTCTGTGCGACACACCGCGTACACAGTGGGTTGGACTGAAATGTAATATTTGTGATACTTTGTAGTTTTTTAAATCTTAACAGGTGGGTTTCATCAAACATTTACGAGTATTTCTATACAAAATTTTCGCGATCGGCGTGTATGAGCATAGACAAATAGCACAGCACGAAATATACTGTTCGTACCATTTCCCAATCTCTATATGAAGTTTTAGTTATGCATTACCTAGATGTTTTACCAACACGATTCCATTCGAATAGATAATTCACAAACCCTACGATACTAGTTTAAAAAAAAATGGGCTGGAATAAGTCAATGTACTTAAGCCTTCCCTAAATAGTTCTGATCAGACTACTCGTGTTACATTGATTTGACCGCGACCACTTTTCGATGTCCTTTGCTAGCCAAACTGATTTAATTAAGAGGGGCAGCACTAGACACGATCGCCATGGGAATCCGAATTTAGAATTTCAGTGTGCCGTTTGATAGTTTATTTGAAACTACCCCCTAGATGGGTAGAGGTACCTAATAGTATTTTTAATAATGTGTTTTGTTCTTATTCTGTCAATAAACTAGCAGCTCAAGTTAAGTTGCCACATATCCCGAAAGCCACATAATTAACAAATTGTGACATTATTTCACAATTAGTGATTTTTAATTATATTTTTTTTGTTATATGAAAAGTATTTTATGAAAAGTAATTATGTCCATCATAAGCTGTTTTCGGGCGGAAAATTGACGTCACTACCACATTGCTGCGCGCGCCGTTATGAAAATTATTTCAACAGTATATGTAGTTTGTTTCATATTTGTGCTCGTCGGCTAAGAGCAGCTATTTTGCCATCTTTATGTTGGTCCATCTGTATGTAACGGTGATTTTATTCACAGAATATAAGATAAACAACTCTAAAGTTAGTGATAAAATTCCGATATGTGACTAAAATTTTAGATTTTTTGCCAGATTGAATAATTTTCAAGATTTTATTGATTCAAAGAAGAGCTAATTATTTTTGAAACATATAATTACAATCCAACACAAGTTATATACTATAAATATAAACAATATTGTTATTATTTATATCTATAGTATGTAATGGTTTAACATGAATATAATTTTATATAAATAGGTACGTGAAGCACTTAAGTAGCAAACCGTCACTTTCTAATTAATTATAACAAACGCAGTATATTTCTTTTACTATAATAATAATAATAATAATAATATTTATTTACTCAAAATATTGGTTCTTTACAATAACTTACAGTATGCCAAAAGCTACAAATGTACAAGAGCTACAAATGTACAAACCTTACATCTATGTTGAATTAAACATTTTTAAATAAATATAACTATACGTGGGCACATTGCACATCTATAATACATATATTGCACGTCTTAGATGTGAGGTAATTTTATCGCACACAACAATAATAGCTTTATATGTAGTAATCACAGAAGATGTATATAGTTATAGCTCTAGTCCTCACGGTAGGATACCCTGAGTCTGTGAGGACTAGTTCACTTCCAGGGTGCTGGTAAGTTAGTCCACGATGTAGTACACATAAGCCGTGTTTATGTCTATGTGGAGTGTGTAACAGGAGTGAGATAGTGGTGAGTGCAGGTTTTATAGATAGGGCACGCACGAGACATTAGAGATTAAAAATAAATAATAAAATATTCAAAATAAATTAGGCATTATTGTAAAGCATTAGTAAAATTTTTATAATCAATAAAATAGTTAAAATTATAAATTCAATAATTAAAATAATAATATATGTAACAAATACTATAAACTATTAGATTAGATAGTATTTAATAATTATTTTTATTTATAAATTAATTATGTTCATATATTTATTCTTAGCAGTTTTTCCGTGTTAGTATAATCTAGTGATAAAAGGTAACTTATTATTTTCATTCTACATACGCGTGGGGTATCTTTAACTATATTGAGCGTCATATTTAGTTGTTTGTATATGTATGGACCTGAATATTTGTGACACTTCTGTCCTATCCTTCCATATATCTTTATTGTATCCCATTTAGGTTTCCTTCTGGATCTGATAATATTGGTGGTTACTAGAGCTGTTTTGTGAAATCTTATTGCAGTGGCCAAAATAAAAAGCTGACGTACCGTAAGTTCTTCGGTTTCTTTGTACAGATCGTTAGTTGGGTATCGAAATGGTTTTTTGTAAGCGACTTTAAGAACTGCGCGTTGTGCTCGTTCAGCTTTAACAAGATGTGTTGCATATGCTGAACCCCATGAGGTTATACAATAATAAATAAGTGACTTACAAAGTGCAGAGTAGACCATTCTTATTGTTTTTACGTCTGCTATTGCTCTAAGCTTTTTGAATATAAATAATAACTTTCTTATGCGATTGCTGAGTGTCTGTATTTGCTTTGTCCAAGAAAGAAGTTCGTCTATGTATATGCCTAAATATTTAATTTCAGTAACCTGTTCTAATTTCGGGCAAACATCGGAGCATTTGTTTTGTGAATATATAGCACATGTATGAAGTTGAATGTACTGCAAGCAATAAATTTATAGTAATAAATTATAATCAAGATTTTTCTTATCTTCATTAAAATTCCTTAGAAATTTATTGGACATTTCGATAAGCTCAGTTTAAATTATGTTAGGTAATTGATTTTATACTTGTATTTAATAATTCATTAAAATTTTAATTAAAATCTCCACCATATCTTTTTTCAAAAAGTCGTTCAATCACGTCTGTATAAAGAGAGGGTGCCTTTGAACGTATTTATACATCCTAATTTTATAAATTTATGTTTATACGTATTGTCAAAATAAAATAGCCTAAATATGATTACAAGCACTACCGCGTGCGAAAATCATATTTTACTAATTATTGGAGTGCATAACCCGCACGTTAACGCGCACCGTCCCCTATGACGGTTCAAGAAATACAATTGGAGCACGAAATTTCGCAGAAAAAGGCGGCCCCCGGTGGCCGAGCGGTTTAGGCATCCGGCGCGAAATCGGAGGACGCGGGTTCGATTCCCGCCCGGGGCAAAACATTTTGTACTCCAATAATTTGTAAAATAAAAAAGATTTTTATTTCACGAATTCTTTCAAAATTTCTCTTTTGAAATCTACAGCCTTACAGTTCCAATAATCAGAATGGTATAATATAATAATATTAATTTTTCGAATAACCCTAAATCGCTATTCGTTCCGGGAATCAATCCATACCCAAGTAGCACAAACTAGTTGCTTAAGAGCTTTGGAGCCAATCCGATTATTCCCAAAGGCGCCAAGCCCAAGCGCCAGAGCGTGCACTGCAGACCATAAGCATCCGCTTTGGAGCCAAAGGGGCACAACTTTTTGCAACCTTCATGTCCATTAGAACTTCATAATATTGGCATAAAAGTGCTACAGGAGCTCCAACTAATAATTAACACCACACTAAAGCTCTTGTGGCGCTTTTAGAATGAATGACTGGCTTAACTGAACGAATAAATCACTGATCATTCACCTTGTCTCTCGTTTATTAAAATCACATCTGTTGTTCCTGAGTCAGACATTACTGAATACAAATAAATAATAAGTGAAGTGAAGGTATTAAGTGTTTTTGATATTTTGTATTATATACAAGTGGCTAAAAACGCAGATCAGTTCATCGTGCAGATAGTTGATATTATTGGAGTATTTTTAACAGGCATCAACAGTTACCTCAGAATATCGTAAAATATGTAAATATTATTATATAAATAATAATTATATCACAAACCTACACGATGTTGAAATTACATACTTGACTACATTTGTATTTACTAAGTTGCTGGTTCTAAATTTAGTTATATTATACTACAAATTGTGATAAACCTATAAATTTCTCAAGTAACGATAAATAATTGTCTTGTAAATATGGCGTCTATGAGAAGCAGCTTTAACATGCAACTTCAACCCCAATACTTCCTCTCTGCGCTTCAAAGCCTTAAGTTTCACTCTTTTGAATGTTCAAGTAATACCTGTGCCAATAATGCAGTTCAAGTCTTTACAATCACTTTTATTTCGTACTTACTGCAGGTATCGAACCACATGAATGGTTATTTGTTTAGAGATCCGTAGCACTCGTTGAAAATCCTAAAATACGATGATCGTTTGTAGCTGCTTCTATATTTTTCGTTCTTTCAATTGTTTAACACTTACTATGTCTTACCATGTTTTCAGAATGCCTTTCAAAATAATTCAAACGTATAATGAACAACAAAATCTATATGAACTTAGCATCTGTCCATCTACGTGGGAAAAACATGGAGTGTTACACTGGCCGAACAAAAAAATTAAAAAATTATGTAAAATAGAAGATTCAACTCCACAACCAAACTGGACTAAAATAAACTGCATTGTTAAGGATTAAAGGAACAATATTATGTCATACGACATTGCTAGCGAGCAGTTGACAGAAATGTTAGATTGTTTGACAACAGAGCAAGAAGCCACAGAACCCTTGACAACAGAGTTCTAACAACTGGCACCACCGATTCAAATCTCATACGATGACTGTTTATTTATTTTCGCAACTACATAGTTTTAGGTAATCAAGGGCCTATTTCTCAACCGTCAGATATTTTTATCTGAAGAATAAATATGGTGGTTTGACATATTTTCTACCCAAAAGCTGTCAAATTGTCATATTTATTCGTTGGATAAAAGTTATTTGACGATTAAAAAATCGGCCCTTATAAGGTTCAATTTAGAAAGTTTAATTAACTGTAGAATAATTTAATGAGACTTCATGCAGACTTACACACTGATTGTATTGAGGTGGTACAACTAATAAGACTAAAACTTATTGCCATACGTAGATTTATATATAATGCTACTTTAAGACTTATCCTAATAGTTTGACAGGCCTGTTGGCCTAGTTGGTAGTGCGTCTGTGTGTCTGAAATGTCCGCAATATTGATTTTTATTATTAATAAACGTGTTCATTTTTTTTTTTTTTTTTTTAAATTTTAAATCTACACTCCACAGATTCCAGGGTCCGTGACTTTTTTTAACTATGACATAATTTATTAGTAAGCAAGAAATATTAAATAGGAAACATGCAACATTCCAAGGGGGAACAGTGTTAAAAGTTTTTTTTTTTTTTCTTTTTTTTCCGTTAATGTCATTAGCACCAGCATACAGAGCAGACCAGTATCCTCTAGCAGCACCCGTTCACGAGTTGACGCATGTGCCAGCCATCGCCTTCCTCAACCATTTTTGAGGGAAGATGGCGACCCGACACACAACACCGCCGCTAGACAACACCTTCCTGTGAGCATGACCGCTCCGGATACCCGTGCCAACGATTACAATTACAAAAATAATTTGGGACTACAATAAAATAATATACCTACAGAAATTTACATATTTTGTTATTCTCCCACGTCACATTTTAACAGGGCCTCCATTACCGCGCTATTTCGATCTTTGATCGCCATTTTGAGGTTGTAATCATGGATGGCTTTTGGTGTCGCAACCATCGCCTTCCTAACGAACCGTCCTATGGCGTCGTTTTCGTCATCTGCGTAGTATATGAAGGTTCCAGTGTGCCGTGAAATTGCAACGACGGCATGCGGGACGCTCCCGTGCAACTTCATGCTGCTCTTGGTCTTGATGGCGATGACCGACTCGTATGTCAGTCCCTGCGCTTCGTGGATGGTAAGAGTGCGTGATCTACTTCTCTCTCCGTAGCCCTGGCTTATTAGGGTCTCCTTTTCTTCCTGGGTGTGAACCAGGAATAAAATGTTAGGGAGTGATTTGGGGATTTTTGCACCTGTGTACCTTTCAAGCTTAAGGGACTTAATACGGGGAGCTGAGGAATATATACCAGAGTATATTTCCCTCAGTGCGTACGCGACATCCATTGGGTTCCGATGCGTGCATAACAACTCCTGGGTGATGTTTGTTACCAGGTTAGGGCGGTTGTACCTTAATACGAAGAGATTTTCTCTATCGATATAAGGCAGCTGATTGACATCTCCGATGAGGACAAGTTCATCAACTCCAGATAGCCTGGAAGCCATGACTATGGCTCCGAAATGGTTCATTAGAGCTTCATCCACCGTTAGGCGGCTGTAGCTCTCAGTTCTATAAACGTGTTCTTTAAGTCAATTATGTAATGTAAGGGCCAATTTTCCAAAGATCTTGTTGATTTTGATTAAAATATTTGGTCTATTTCGATTCACCATGTCAAACACATTTATATTGTTTATACTGTTGTTATTTTATATATATTTTAGAATGTACCTTCTTAAATTATATTAATAATGTCAAATGGGGGCAATTTGCCAATAAAACATGTTGATTTTGTCTCAAATATTTTTTATTTCAATTCACCAATACAATTACACAAAAGGCTTGCTTGATTGTACCTACTAGTTACAGTGTATGTAGTAAAGGAACAAAACATAAATCCGATTCATATCGTGTGACCACAAGTTTACATTTAACATCACACGGCGAACACACGTACTCTGAATTTAAAACTGATTTATAGTTGCTTTTGAAAATATTTAGATAAGAGGAGAATATTGGAAGGTCAAAAGCATTCACTAAATTATCAAATTTCTTACAACTAATATATATTTGATTTTTTTCAACTTTGATACATATCACATCCATTACTTCTTTTTTAATAGTTAAAAAATATTTATCTGCCCTTTGATTAGATAAAATAAAATCATTGAAATGTAAAACTGAATTCTTTGTGCTTTTTTTTACATACGGGTAATTAGAACGTGTCTGGTCAATAAATTGTTCATGATCCAAAATTTCGTACTCTTTAAGTCTTTTAGCAATTTGAGATAGTGGATTATTACCTTGTCTTAACAAATTTTTTATTAGATATAATTTATTTTCAAATTTATATGCATTGTATGTTTGTAACGTTCCGAAACGTCGAACTTCAGCAACAACATGAGTTAAGTTGTGAACGTTGCATATTCAATACCGTAAAAATCCTTATAATGTGTCGTAAAGTATTCCAAAAGTTCCTCTGCCAAAGATAGCAATGGAATGTATTCCTCACTAGAACATATAGTTATTGCACAAAATAATGTGAGAAAATGTTGCAAAGCATCTTTCTTTAATACTTTTTGTAATATCGCCACACCTAAATAATGAAAAAAGGTTCTAAACTCTGATCCTTTCCAATGACTTAAACTGTCCAAACCTCGAACAGCTCTATGGATCTCAGTTGGAGTTTTGCAAGAGTTTAAGAAAATATTGACTGCGTGGATATCACTCGAACACCATTTAGTAACCTTTTTTTTGAAATTGCCATCTCGCCATCCTACGAGCAATCTTTTTACTACACCCAGGTCAATCAAATGCAGCGAATCGGAAACAGGAAATGCTTCTATCATGTCGATCGGTAGTTTTAATAAAGGTGAGTCGATGGTTTCCATACTTCTTTTCTCTAAAATCCTTGTCATTCCGTAGTGGACAGTTGGTGTCAGGAAATATCACAGTGTGCGAATCATGCGAATATTCTCCCACAACTGTACACTTAAGGCAACCATGTTTTCCATTGTAATTACACACACCTGAAAAAAAACATACAAGACAGACTAGATCCGAAAAACTGTAAACACTAGTAAATAATGACATAAACTTGAATAAACACGGCCGTTACAACAAAATCCCATAATCATTAGACTAACGAAAGAATAGTAATAAAGAATAACGAAATCTTCTCTCTAATTGCTAATAATACATTATAGTTCTATTAATAAATCAATTCTAGAGTTCGTGAGCGAGATCTCAAGCGGTTTCTTCAGAAATATGTTCAGTGTGCTTAGGAAGCGAACATACTTAATTTCCTGATGTCTAGCTAAGCACTCTACACCCCCTCTGGGCCATTTATTTATCGAAGTATTACAAGTAGATACAGGTGTACACATACCTTTTATCATAGCTCTAGCAGGAGAATCGCATACAAAGCATCTCAATGACGCTGAAATATTTCTATTTCGTATGTTAATGCCATCGTGAAGCATACTGCCCATTTCTTCAATAAAAACTTTTAAATATTCATGAAAATCTTTTGGTTTAGCTGAACCTAGATAAATTCCACAAATAATAGGACTTAAGTGAGGCATTTCAAAAATACCGCACAATATAGGCCAAAATTGTTGTTTGGAGCTTTTGTAAATAGGTACTCCATCTATGTTTACTAAAATCGATATTTTTTCCAGTATATCTTTAGAATTTTCTAAACTTTTTATAATACTATTTTTCAAATTATTGTGCCAGTATTCACCAAGATCGACGAAGTTTATTGTAATTTCTCTTGGTGTTCCAAGTAGTGAGCGTGGATCTTTAGGCATAGCGTTAGGAGTAATTTGGTTTAAAATTTGAAATAAGTCTTTTAAAGCTACATGACTACATTTGTGTTTGAGCGCCCAAATCCGTATTTGCTCGCGATAGCTGCATTTTCTATCACATTCGACATACTCTAGTTTAGATTCAGTATCGCTTTCCGAGTCCACATGATTGCATCTAGAAGAAAGAAAAAAGAAATTGATTTTACTTTATTTTTATAATATGCCACACCAAGCTATAACTTACTTTTCCTCTGTAACTGTTCTGTTATCACTTATTGAGAAAACAAAATCTACGGGACCCTCGCTTGTGTTTGTTGAACTCGAACTTGGCGCATTATTTTTGTTTGTTTCCAATGAATCCCTTAAAGAACAAATTAAATGAATAGATATTTATAAATGAAAGTTAAATTACTCTTACGTTATTGAGTTTAACAAAACTTACGTGTTATTTAATATTTCCATTACAGTATTCTCACACACAGTTGTCTTTTTTAATTTCTGCATATTCTGATAAACTCTCCGTACTTTCTTGCGATATCCACCAGTCCTTTGTTTGAACTTCCATGCTTTCACATCCATATTTCTTTTAAACTGGCTCTAATATTTTATATAATGTTGTATTTTTCCAATAAAAATAGCAGAATGTAACCAAATGAAAAGGCAATATCAATTACGCTCCTGCTTCTATTGTGAAGCCTTAATGTCGCTATTAGTAAAACAGTCGATCGAATTGCAACTTAAGTCTGCGCAAAAGTACAAATCATTTCTGCAATGAAACTTTCAGTGGTAGAACAGTGATAAATATATCTTTTATACAGTTCCGTTAAAAAGTCTGCAATTAAAGTCTTTGTGCAATTCTGAAGCGTACAGCTGCGGCAATGGCGGCTTTTTAGCAGCTTTAAGTTTTAACGTACGTGTTTTAATTCTCTTTTAAAGCTATAGACGGCAAATGGGTTATAACATGCACTCTTATAAAGCCTAGAGTGGCATTTGGTTCACTTCCTGCTACCCTTAGTGATATTTACAGCTATGAGCAGTTACGGAAGCAATAGTAGAACTTAAAACCACTTTCTGAACCCCTAAAGCGCTACTGTACGGCTAAAAGTTGCAAAATAGGCTGCTATTTCCACTAGTGTGCTAGTTGGGTAATTCTTGCCATTCAAACCCGAAGCCACCAAGCTGACGAAACACTCAACATTTCAACATTTCATTACTTGTCTGTTATATACATAATTAGAACATAATATTATTGTTCATATATCACATAGTGCTAAGCAGTAAAACATGAAGTTAACGTCCTAATTACATTACTTTACAAAATATAAAATAAATCATGAAAACAGCGCTACTAAAATCCAAGTGCAGTATTTCAAGTGGCGTGTTACATAATATAAAATTAAGCCGCGCTATGGTTGTCAACAGCAATAAAAGCGACTCGAGTAATTATAGCAAAAACCGGCCACAGCCCCCACAATGAAAGAAAAAGTGGCTCAATGGACGTTATCTGCACGAATGGACGACAGTTTTAGCAAGAAACACACAACCCTATTAAACAAGTCGTTAAACTACATTCATCACGCTTTTTCCTTTTTGATTTCTTGCAATCCTCTGGTATTGTTAATAGCTACGATTATTCAAAGCTATATGTACTGATGAATTGAGTTCTTTTATTTAAGTATAGGTATGTTAGCAGGCCGGTTGTTGTTGTCGCACGATCCAGAGAGAGTTCTTGATACTGATTGTGACCGTTGTGACGATGAGTTAAGGTTAATAGCGAGAGATACAAGCCAAACACCTTCACTCTTCCTCTTCACAACAGCGTAAGCTTATCTGTAAGTATAGACTACAATCTGAACCATACATTGATAAAAATTATAGGAACAATATTTTTCTCAATTAGTAGGAATTTAATAAAGTTCTGACTAAATAACAAATTGATGAGATGAAGATTTTCGTAAGTCTGTTAAATCTATGATCCTTTGGCGAGGTGGCATAAAGTGTCTCTATGAACTCTCAAGGTCCAGGTTCAATCACCAGATTGGAAATAAATATCTATTATCAGTATGGGTTCTGAAACTCTGCCCAGTAAATTGTAATAGGCTAGCTCGCAATTACATGGTACAAAAACACGTGCCTGCTCCTTGGGGACTGTGAAGGAGTTCTGATACTTTTAATTTTATATGTATGAATATTCTATTTTGCTGATATTATCATCATCATTACATATACAACTCATGTGACTTAAAATTATCATCAATTAATAGAGAGGAAATTCTCCATTTTAGTAAATTGATCTTCTGTTAAATATTTTATTTAAAACTTCTAAAATGGGAGAAACCACTGTTTCCTTAAACACTAGTTCGGGTGCCTAAGAGTTTTAAATAGTTTTTATAAAAAATATTTTAATTCAACATCTACCAAAACTAAAGTTCTAATGGTCTTGTTCACATTGTTTCTAAGTTGATAGCTCACCCCTAAAAATCAAAGCTACCCTTGTATCGCGTGCGTACACCGGAAGTGACGAACCAAAACAACAGAGCCCTTTTAATACCCGGGACTGTCTGTCAGAGCGCTTTTATTCTCAATTGACAACCTTGGCTCGCAATTTGGTAAGTTTTGCTAAGATAGGCTAAGAACAATATCTTACTTTATCATAGCGACACCTCCCATAATTGCTATATGTTTTTACACACTTTACAGGAAAGCAAAAATAAGTATTTTTTTTTGACAAATATTTATAGACTCCAAAATAACGATAATGAGTAGAACAAATTTACGTAGTGTTAGATTACTGCATACATTACATTTCAAAAGATGCGAAAGTTATTTATAATAGATAAATTTAGCACATAGAGTTATTTATTTGAGTCGAAAATATAAGATTATGCATTTGGAGCCCATAACCACTTTGAAATCCTATTTATTCTGAACATTACTTGTTGTGCACATCAAATAGCTATTTTATAGAAAGAAATTATCATTAGAAAAGTAATTTTATTATATACGAGTAGATGAGCTAACAATTTTAAATTTGAAATAGGTACATACCATAAAGTTAAGTTATTTTTGTCGGTTTATTAATAAAGGTATATTCAAATATTACTAACAATGCCTATACGTAGCTATCCCTATAGCTATAGTTATGTACCTTATATAACATATTTATCACGTCAACTTAGTACTTGCTTCTAAGCTTGACAACTTAAGTAAAACGAAGAAATCAATTAAGTTATTTACGTCAGTTTACATAAATTTTAACCAATCTGTATTAGCTATATGTATGACCTATAACTTATTGGCATCCACGATTAAGTATTCACTTCTAACCATTTTTTCTAAAGTATAAGTATTCATCGAGTTAGGTTCGTAAAATTAGTTAATATTTCATAAAACTAAGGTTTAAAAAGCCAATAATGTATTTGTCTTTTGGCATATTTTCTATCGACGTATAATTATTACACACACATACCTACACTTAGACTTCAATAATCGAGTACGAACCAAGCTCATAACAGAACAGATTCTTAGTAAAAGGCTTTCTAGATAACTCCTTTGATCTGGCAATTACATAAATGGAAATGCTTTAAATTTTATTTAAAATACGGCGTTACATCGACATCTTTAAACTGATGTGCACGTTCCGGAGCATTCCGAAAACTACGGCTCTATGCACAACTAGTCTACATATGAAAGAACAAGAATCGATGTAGCAAAAGACGAGATTCACTAAAAGCAAGAAATGTTCTCCACCAAAATCTAGAAAACAAAAGCATTCCACATATAACAACTGCCAAAACTACATCCATTGGCATACAGGGGTGTACAGTTGTACCGCACCATTGTGACGAAAGTGGGGCATTCTCGAAGGCAAGATCGAAAAGCATCCCAGCCAGCCACGTCATTAAACCTCGCGACAGGCAGACACCTCTGAAGAATGCACTGTTAATAAGTCATCAGCTAAGTACGCGCCCGTTTGGAGGGTGGCGCGGGTGGCAGGTATACAGCGGGGTAGGCAACGCTCGGGCGTTCGCACAAAAATGACACAAAGTATAAAATCTGCATACAGTAATGGAAGTAGTAGCCTCTCAGAGGTTTTGTGTACAAAGATCAAAGCGCAGTGGCTTTCTGTAGATTTACTATAATACTCGTGCTAAACGCGTTCGTGGGTTTGATTCGTCGCGCCGTTGAGGATTGTCGGTGGCGCATAGACATGCATTTGGTGTGTAAGGGCATAGATACGAGTGGTTGTGAGATTGAAATGGGGTAGGGGAATTAATGTGGTAGATTATTGTTGCTATGCTCAGCATCATAATGATTCCAGTTACTTCACTGTTGTACATGATAGTGTAGTGCCTGATGTAATTTGCTTAATATTTGATATAGAAGAAGAATTTTTAGTTAATAGTGCATTAGAAAATATCGTTATTTTGGATGGCAAATAGTGAAACAGAACCATATATTTAAGCTATCCATCAACATTTTTTTTTATTTATTCTGTTGGTCTTTTTACCAAGAATCAATCTTGGTAGGCACCACGGGAGCTTTAGATATCTTGTATCAAGTGAAATGATTGAGCAAACGATAAGAACTAATGTCTCAGTGTGACGAGCGCAGTGCCATTGTCACGCAGAACGAGAACAGTGATACGGCAAATAGACAATGAACAGGTGTAAAAGCTTACAATCAGTAAGGTGACGTAAGAGCGTCAGCGTCATCTTATCACTTATTGAAATAAAATAAAAAATATTTTAGTACTTACAAACTGCAACCATCAAACTTTCGCAAAAAAAAATTGTTGTTGTGAATAACCGAACCATGTACCCGTTAGAGTGAAATATAGTATTATTAAGTACCAAATGATTTAGGTTTGAATGAAAGGTAAAGAACCATGCAGTGTTAAAGTTTTATCGATATCGGTGCCATAATTTTCATCTTCTTCTTGGTCGTGTACTTCATTACTGAAGGTCGTGTCCCTGAAATAATAATTTTCATATAAGACGTAAATAAAGACATAAATCGAAATTCTACACCGCATATTTGTGAGTAGTACCTTTTTTGAGCGACCAGAGTGCAAAAAAACGTTTCGTTCTAATATAAATGTAATATAACTCTTATCTTTTATAAAAAACACGCAGATAACTAATACAGATAAAACATATACTAAAGTCTAAGCATATAGCATATTTTAGAAACGAAATAGAAAGAGATGAATACATACGTATATACGCTTTCAAAGATTAAAAGTTTCACTATGGCGTACAGAGAGCACCAGCAGAGGTATCAACACCCACGCATCACAATACTTATATATTTCATATAAGAATATAGTTTACAAAGTACCTAAACTACATTTTTTATTTATTTATTTAAATATATTATTTATGACACTAGCTTTTTGAGGAATAAATTACACCCATGAATTTACTTACTTAAGAGAAAATGGAGTAGGTATTTCCAGTAAATTATTTTTTCCCTTTTCGCCCCTTTGGGGGTTGTTTTTTGGAAAAGAAAAAGATTTATTAATATTTGCAGTATATTTACTGACAGATATCAAAACATCTAAATTAGTTTATAATTTATATTGCATCGGCCTTATATTCATTACAACTTTGCACTACCGTACTTAACACCAACAAATTTCAAAATTAGTTTAAAATAATAAACTATATCCATTTAAAATGGGTATTTTTACAAATCAAACGTCTGACTATTGTACCCTTACTTTATCACTCTTGGACTTCTATAATTTGGAAGGTTGAATTGCCTTATACTACAACTGAAAACGTTTTAGTGAAAAACAAAATATTTTGTCATTGAAATCAGTATACGGCTTGCGGGGAAATCAAAAAGCTTTCTGATATATAAAAAAAAACGTAACACATTGAATAACTTTGTAAGAAATAATGTACTTAACATGCATGTAACTTGTTCCGTAAAATAATTTTTAACCTTATTTTACCATAAATTTCAATTTCGTAGCAGAAACAGAGCACATACCTATTATTCTTTAGCTGCATACATATAATGAGTCTCTGCCCTGTAAAACTTTATTCTTTGCCCAGTGACGTCACACGCCTCCACGTTGTGATAACGCATTGTTCTCAGTAACTATTAACTATACTGTGGTACAGTAGGGAATTACTTCGCCACCTACCAACCAACACAGGCCCTCCACAACCACTTAAAAAACTGAATGAATAGAAGCCCGTTCAACGGCACTAGTTTTTGTAACACTCAGACTGTTTGAAAGGCATTGTTTCAAATCCTAAGGAAAGGGGAAAGAATTGATTTAATTTTATGATAAACTTCTTTAATTGTCGGTATAGTCTGAATGGTAACTTAAAAACTTCGTATAAGGTTTCATTGTAATGATAATTTCGGAAAGATTCTGAAAAAGAACGATAAGTAGAACATTTAAACTGATAAACGTGGACAAATGAGAGTATAGAGAGAGTCTTTATAGCAATAAGTAATGTCCAAAAGCATTTTTTAGTAAAAAGCATAGATTATATCAGTACTAATATTATAAATGCGAAAGTAACTCTGTCTGTCTGTCTGTCTGTTACGCTTTCACGCCAAAACTACTGGACCGATTTGAATGAAATTTGGTATGGAGATAGTTTGAGACCCGGGAAAAAACTTAGGATAGTTTTTATCCGACTGCGCAAAAAGAGGTTACTGTTTTCGCGCGATAACCGACATACGCGCGGGCGGAGCCGCGCCCGGAAAGCTAGTAATTAATAGTTTAATAGTTTTACGGTATAATATTAGTCGTATTTGATTTTCAAGTGTATGTAACACGTGTAATGTATATGTAACCCACAAAGGCGAGATGCCCAATTTATTCAAGGAGTGCTGGCCCAGTGGCAATAACTATGACCTGCTGAACAGCTTGTTCACTATTCAAATCCCGTCTCAAGCTTTATATTTATATACCTCTAAATACTACTATGATCTTGGCAATATCACTAGTAAAACACTAGACCGTCTACCAAACACCAAAGGATATGATCGATCGGCTGAATCTGAAAAGTTCCTTTCAGAAATCTGCTGTCAACACTTGTCTTTCAACACAAATTATAAAACGCAAATACTGCTACCACTCATAAAATGCAACAGAAACAGGCTTTACAGACGGACAAACGAAGACATAAGTACCCTCGCTAATTAAATATGTTCTTTAACTCAGCTCTGATCAGGAGTCTTCTAATTAAAAGCACCCTTGATGGTTGGACTGTTTTCAATTGGTAATCATTTGCGTATCAAAGAATTTCTATGCGCCTTCTTCACTTAGATCTCATGTTCCAATCGCTTGTTGATCGAATGTCTGCCTCCAATTAGTTCTGAAACATGATGATTCCACTCGAGAGAGTCAGAGTTAATTCAAAAGTATTACTCTTACTCAGGTATTCAATAACTAAGCTAAGTTGATACCTTGTATCTAAGGGATAATAGAAAGGAAAATAAAGTTTGGGTTTTTGCCGAGTATCCGCCTAATTCAACATGATTAAAAATGAGATATAATGCTTATTTACACCAGCTCTAAATAACAACGGAGAGCGTTCTTGAGTTCTTGAAAGTTCTTGAGACTGCACCTATGCCTGCCTGTTGAAACATTTGAAGCGCAGTTTTGTACAGATAACTATCTTTGTTACTCTCTTACAACTGGTAGTTTGTATTACATTCTTCGCGATGAAACTTTTAAGCATAATGCATCGTATGGAACGCCATTTTGATGGTAAAGACGCACATTTTAAGCTTTGTATTCCTATTTATTGCATAATCGATGGTGGGTAATACTGAAGTGCATAGAAGGATCCTCCGCTGTTGAGCTGCGTTTATTTTATACTACAAATCGCAAAAACAAATGGCTTACTCAACTCACCTGAAGTAATCAGTGAAGTACATGGATTGACTAATTAATTCTAACGATGGTTCGATCTCAGATTTTATTTGCACAACTTTAATAATTACCATAAGTTTCTATATCAAATTATCGCTAATACAGCCACACTCCCATCAAATTTTCTTTATTACCTACTTCCATAATGAAGGTAATAAATTATTAAGCCCTAATCAAACGATACGTTAATTATGCTAGTTATTAATTATTTATGGTTGATATTGATGTCGGCGCCATTTTGTTTCTTTTATTGGGTAAGGAACGACTACGCACTAACAATATCATTAAGGGTAATATATACACTTTCAGTTTTTCTTTAAGAATGTTTATGTATGTATGTATTGAATCAAATATTTGCTTTTTACTACCAATTATTTAAAAATTAAACATTATTTGATATAAGCGGAACGATCTTGCATCGAGATATCCCCTATCCTTTACACTTTATTACATAATGGCATAACTGTTACAAATATACACCACCACGATTACAAGCTTGATGGTTTGAAGCAGTGATAGCTCAGTGGCTTTGGCTATGGACTGCCGCGCAGCAGGTCCATGGTTCGAACCCCGCCGCTAGCTTGAGCTTCACCGCATGGTGGAAGGGCATTTTTGCGAATGCCCGCCTGGCTAGCGACCACCCTCAAGTTGAAAATCTGTCGCCAAGCACCTAACGGTGTGTTCCGGCAGCTGTCCTTGAGAGCCAGTCATTCTAGGTTAATCCTGTTAACACCTTCGACTACATCATCACTTACCATCACGTGAGATTGTGGTCAAAGGCTTACCAACAAACAATAAAAAAAAAAAAAACAACACTAGGAATAGAGATAAAATAGTGGTGCCAGGTTTTAGATTCATCACCATAAACAGGCATAACATCCAGTCTTGAACAAAAGCCTCTATGATAACGGGGGCTTGGCCATAATCTCCTCTCTGGCAGGCGTCGTTCTTCCCACCGCTACATTTAGGTGGATATATTCGAATACATAGATTTTCATATAAACTCGTTATCAATAGATGAAAAAAACAGTGAAATGTTTTTTACACCATTTTTCTCCTTTGCCTTTTACGTTTGTCGCCAAAGATCATACTACGTTCGATTCGCCACTGATTGGACAGTTATTAGTTTTTCTAATAATATCATTGCAAGATAGTTATAGGCTTGCTTCCTTTTAAAAATATATATATTACGGAAAATCTTGTTTTAACCTTTTTGCTTTACACCTTTGAGCGTGACGAATACTGTAAAACATATTTAACTCGGTATGATTTTAAAAGATTTTGATATATGCAAATTTTTCACATGTTGCGCTTTATTTATTTGAATTTATAATAGTATATTTGACTCGTATAGTGTTTAATTTATATTTCAACAAGTTAAACCCAACTTCTCAAGAAAGCCATTGCAAAAAGTATTCGATTGATTGTAAAACCATTAACTGTATTCATTTGAGACTGTATAATAATTTCCTGCGATAGAAAAGAGTAGATGCGAAGAGAAGGAGAACGAATTGCCCTTCTTTATAAGATCTTATAACAGAATTGTAGATGACGCTTTCACCGATCCGATGCGGACGTTGGCGAGAAATTGTAATTTAATTGCAGTTTAAAAGTAACAGTATTTTCAATTGACAGGAAATTATGAATATTCATCATTCAATCATATCTCTAAGGTAATCAACAGCGATTATTTTAAAATTGCCGCATACTGTTCGTTAATTTAATGCAGGATAACAATATTTTTCTCTATCTAACACTGTTAGTTTAGTGGCATAAGCTTCACGTCTAGTATTTCCTGTCCCAGGTACCATTCCCAAGCCTGACAGAGTTATTTGTTTTTTCTGACAGTTAAATTTCCGTAGCCACCCGAGTATGGAAATCTGTCTGTTAAAACGGAATAGGCTCCCTATATTTCGTAGAACTTATATTATAACTGGCGTAATTTTAGATACGTTAAACAATCTCTTCAAGAATCAGTAGATAACATATCTAGCAAAATGTGATTGTATCTTTAAATTACCCTTCTGTAATATTTAATATGGGAAACCCCCTCTAGTTGTCATAATCTCAGGCATATTGTGCGTCATAGTGTTAGGTTGCAGTTCTTGAGAAGACGCACCTTCTAGAATGTTCTCGCTGTTACGACTCCCATCGGAAGATCTGTTCAAATCCCATAACAAATTACGTTAAAATATTAAAGTAAGGATATATGTAACCGATATTCTATCTCGAGAATAATAACAGAAGCGATTAAAGAGTGGTAAGTTGATAGTCATCGTCTTCTTTCTTGGAAAGACTTGGAAGAGAAATGCTCAGGCCTATAATGACTGGCACGATAAGCTAGGGACTTCGGAAGTTCGTTCAAAAGTGGTTAGGTAACATAAAGACTCCAATTTGAAATTCCTGACTGCAAAAAACGCTTCAAAGATGTCCCACAGTTCATCTTCTGTGTACCAGTGCTTCAGGAACAGTGATCTAATATACATGAACTTTTATTATTAGGACTCAAGGGTAACCAACGTCATACATGGACGTTAATTATTCTGCCGTGGATGATATGGAGCAGATTTCTTTATTTTTAATTTATTTATATATTTTTAACAATTGAAGTACGGGTCAAGGCCTAGGTCTTAGGTAGTAGGCCCAAACTACTAGGAACTACTAAACGAATGTTATTTTTCGATACTTTGCGGTTGGTATCAGGCATTTCGTTAAAAAAATTCGGCATTGGCTTGGCTTGTTTATTCGTTTGATGAGTCTCCGAGGTGGAAAGGCTTGTAAGTTTTAAAATTAGGTTCTAAGTTACTTTAAATTATATAGACCACAAAAAATTTTGAAATTAAGCTACCATCGCTGAAACAATGTGATATATCTTTTATATTAATAAATAAATAATGACTATGTATTGTATTTGAAAGAGACTATAAATGTTCCTGCGGAAGTTAAAATGTGAGCTTATAGTAATATTCAACCAAGGTATTTAATATAATAATGTCTCTTCCCTAAGAAAATATACCAAGTCGCAAATATCCCTAATTAAAACAATGAGTGTGCAACAACAGAGAGCAAAAGTGTGATTGCGATAGACCAAAAGTAGGTAGATACTAGTTTTTCCGCAATGATCGCCTCCCACACGAAATGTGTTATTTGGATTTCGATACCGAAATGGGACAACGGTTAAATAAGTGAACAAAGGGGTAACAATAACCAGTAAGGGCCAACATTACTATACGCTGATAAATCTTTTAAATAGAAGTTTACTTACATCTTTATTACCTATATATACATTTCCTTACAATAGTAAATACATACTCGTACATGTACTAGTATTCGTTGGCACCGATATCGGCTCGCCGGCCGATGCCGCCTGGAACTACCAAAAATGTTATATTTTGGACATCAGGCGCGCAGCGATGGTTTCTCCCTCTCGTTACAAATTCTTCGTCCTTTTCTTTTTAATTCTGCGTATTTTTATTTGCTATGATAAATTGTAACTGCGGAGGGGCCGGGGTGGGAAGCGGGCGTGAGGCGCGCCCCGTTCGCTTTTGTTTCGGTATTTTTTTTAATGTCTAGTGTTGCGCTTAATTGTGTTGCTCTGGCGGAACCCTATTGTCAATATATGGGTCGAGGCAAGTCCGAAAGACCCCGTGACCCGTTTACCTTCCAGTTCATTATTGAACTGTCTTGTCTTTTCAACAAAATATTATATATATTATATCACAAATTTTGTTGGTTGATATATTTTGTATAAAGTACGAGTATGTCATTAAAAACCATTATTTTTGACGTGAATTTATCGAGCTATTTATTAAACAAAATACTATGAACTATATACAATACTACAGCTACTACAATAAAAGCATTTAGACAACCTATAAGTCATAGCAGACTCATAGGCAGTCCAAATGTCGAGCTATTTTAATTAATTTATTTGTACTTCTCCGTCATCCACATCTTCCTGTGGCAGTCTTAAGAGAAGATGAAATGAAAAATACTAGAATTTGAGCAGCAGCACCTTCTAAGGAACTGCCACTTAAACTGCGATCTGCAAAGGATTATCGCAAAACCTACCTTGAAGGAGGATTGCTGTGGTCAGCAATAGACAATCCGGCTGTTACCGTTATTCTCGTTTAAAACATGTATATATTTAATGTTATGGTTTTGACTATGTTGAGTTGACCGTATGGCCACGGGCGGAGTGAAAATGCGGGTGAAACGTATTAAAAAACGAGAATTCTTCTTCAACTACTACACATATTTTATCTTGGACATGTATATCCAAACACACGAAACTCACATTTCAATTTGTCATGACACGGTCCCAGCATTGAATGTTTCCGATTTGGGACACATCTCATAGTATTACTAATTATTGTTGCATAATAACAAAGTAGGCACTGTGTCAAGTGTTGCGAATGACGAAGGTTACCTACTTACAAAATAAATCCAAACTTGCAGTTCGAAATTCGGGTTCCAAAAAGGTACTTTTGCATATTTAGGAAGCCTTTTTTATGCTTGATATGTTAGCTTTTGACCACTATCTCACCTGATGGTAAGTGATGATGCGGTCCAAGATGTTGTTCAGGCTAACCTAGATATACTGGCTCTCCAGGACAGCTGCCGTAACACACCGTGAGGGGTTTGGCGACCAATTTTCTACTTGAGGGTGGTAGCTAGCCAGGCGGGAATTCGCAAAATGCCGTGCCTTAACTTGCCCTCCGAAGCGCGGAAGCGCTTAGTAGTAATGTCACCAGCGGTCACCCATCTAACTCATGACCGAGGCGGACGTTGCTTAACTTTGCTGATCGATTCAGAGTGGCTAAGCAAACTTCGCTACGAGCGCTTCAAAAAATGAAAAGAGCCTTGTTATCTTTCAATTGCTTTGACTGTGCTTCTAACTATTAATAGTTAATACTCCGTCCAGTATTCATTTGTTTTCTCTCAATTAGTGATAAGGGCGTCAATTTTGTCCTTGTTGTCAACGTTTGCATTACTAATGTAAGAGTTTAGGGGGTTATGAACAAAGAATTTTTTCATTCAATTCAAGGATATTGTTTTTACCTAGCTTTCAGTATGGTACTGGTTTTATATATTATGTAGAGTATTTTTCTCATTGTTTATAAAATAAAACGTGGTATTATTTTAACACTGAAAAATGGCAAGCGTAACGTAATTTGGCAAATTAAATATTAATTTGGCGTTGTTAGATTGCACTTTCCAAAATAAAATGTCATAAACGACATGACTAAAAAATATATCAATATAGATATAACATATAAATATTGCAATCTTATTATATATTAAACATTATGTTATCAGTATGGGATATTTTGTTGAAACTGTTTTATAACAATAACGACTCCACTGTTCCGTTGCAAAATGTGTCTAGTTACGTTTCGTTTAACTTATTTAAGCTCAGACGTTATAACTTTGGGTACAGGTGCGCGTTTTGGTATTTTCTGTTCGTATGAAAAAGTTATGACGTAATTTCACTATACTGTTTTTTAATTCAAGACTAAATTGTAAGCAAATGAGTTACCATATGTTGGAACCTTCTACTCTGCATTTGAAAGCATTTTGTGAATGCTTACCTGGTATGCTAAACCGGTCGCGAAGCACCTAAAAGTGTGTTCCAGCTGTGGTCCTTGAGAGCCAGTAAGAAATTACAGGCACAATTAACAACTGTGTCTGAATGTGAGCGCAGAGCAGTTCGTCAATTGTAACGAAATGTATCTGTTGGCAGAGGTTACCACTTTAAAAAATTACGCTACTATAGAACGGTACAATTACTCCGATTCGATTTTCGATTCTACTCTGTTTGATTGTACCGTTTTTAAAAGCCGAACCGACCTCCCACATGCCCTGTACGATTGATATACACATCAAATAGCACTCAACTTTGAAAGTTGTGCGGCAGGTGTAAAATGGACCTAAGATCTACGAGTAAATATGTAAAGAAATGTAAGTCAAGCTTAAAAACATCAGAAGGAAAAACATTACCGCGGCGGGCGTGGTGTTAACAGCGTATTGTGCGGCGCAACAACATTAAGTTGACGCGACCACCTGGATCTGATCAGTTCTAAGCGCTAAATCAATCAACCAATTCAATTGGATTTGAAAGATTGTGCTTGTTTTGTTAATTTTGGAATTGATGAGCATAAATAAAAAGCAAACGAAATCAAAGCGGTTTGAGAGTTACTCTTCTTTACATAATATTCATTCGTAGCCTAAGATGCATGATCACACCCTACGCACAGTAAGTTAATCGACTAAATTAGCGACATCCTATAGCCGTAATTATTATGATTTATGCTTAGATAAAGCACCCGTCTATATGAAGCAAGAGATTTTATTTCTGTTATCGTAAATCTACCTCGCGAAATATATATTTATATACTATAAAGGACCGAGGACTTTTAAAATAAAACTCTGACAATATCCACTTAGCTTACTATATTCCAGCATGTACCAATACGTCTGCACTGTACGAGAGATAAGTCTTAACTGGTATGTTCCCAAGTGGATTCTAATTTAACAACTACCGCCGAAAAGTGAAGTCAGTTTAGCTACTAGAATAAATCGGAAATGGACTCGAGCCAATTGACGACCACTTAAACATGAGATGCACCTTGGAAGTCAAATGAATTACTGTAATATTTGGTTAACGGATAATATAGTTTTAGACTTGGGAAAATATTGACTTATAATAATTACACTAACAAGAGTAGGTGGAGAATTAATTATAAGATATGGTTATTTACTAAATTATCACAATTCCTAACAATACATATTAGTGTCAACTAAACACTAGAGTGGTTGAGCGTTGTGAACTAATCCGTCAATATCAGTGATACCAGTGAACGTCGTCTACCACGTTTTTCCGATTTTTGGACTTAACAACGGAGAGAGCATAGAGAGCGCTGGAAACTGATCCATCCATATCAGTGACAGTAAAAGCATACTGTGATTGTGTGATTGAACGAGTGGCGCATCTCTAAAAGTGTAGAAAATGGTTGGTATTCAATTATTCATGAAACACCATACAATATGTCCTGATGACAGAAAGGCTTCAGGCAGTTTTGAGTACTTTACTGTTTTAACTAGTTTTTTTAAGAGTTTGTAGCGTTTTTTTGTGTTTTAGCTTCCCTAGACGGCATATATTAAAGTGAAGTCCTAAAGTCTTAAAGTCGTAACATTTTTATTGCTGACAGGCTTTGGAAATCACTCCTTTGTGCCTAATTGTGTAACTATATAGAATGAGAATGAAGATGAACTAATTTGTTTAATTAGTTTCGGAGTTCTCACATGGAGTACGCTCTCACCTATGGGCGGGAGCTCCCCAGTACCAACTGCTTCCATTTGACAGCGGAGAGGGTTCTGAGGAACTGTTCGATTTACTCCCTGCAGCTCAATTTCGCCATCGGACTTCCCGACAAAGATGAATTTTTTTATTTTTCAGTTAACTTATAAATAACGAAACCGATTTTTTAATGAAATTTATATGCGACCGCGTCCAGGACCCTTTAAAAAATGAAATTAAAAAAAATTGGACTACTGAGTAAAAAGCTAATCGTGGTCGACTCTCGTTAATTCAAAGCTGCGATAATTTTATCCTCTCTATAATTCAAAATTATTATTAGTTCCCAAGAAAATCTCTTTACATTTCGAACTAAATAATACATTTTTATGCACTTGGTAATTCGAACGAAAAAATCAACGCTAAGCAACAAAATGACGCGTTAATTCGAACTTATCGGCGTCAAACATTCGACAATTCGTATAGATTAAGTCACTTGATCCTCTTGTAAACGACACCAAGTAATCCATCCCGCCGCGGAGACCTCTAAGTACATTGCATAACACGTTGAAGCTTGTATCATGAAAAAGGATTCCAGGCATTTTGTCATTTAAAAAAAGTTATTGAGCAGCACTGAGCTTTGAAGCAAACCAATTTAAAATATTTCTTTCGATATATTAATTAATTCACATTATGAATATGTACACATTTGTACAATGTTAAATAATAGCATTTAATAAATACATAATATGTAAATGATCATCAACACTCAATAATTCGAAGTTTTATTTCTTCTCTCTCAAAGATTTCGAACCTTTCGATATTTCAAACACTCGATAATTCGTAACATTTTAAGAATACCTCTAGTTTCGAATTAACAAGAGTCGCTGTAAGTACATAGAAAAAAATATATACGTGTCGTATTAAAATCCTCCTCGTTTTTGGAGTAGCTAAAAATGGAATTTGATCTCTAGAACAGCTGCTGCAATATCCTAAACTATACGATGACGCCTGCCAGAACCCTCTAAACGGCTGTCCACTGATACTGTATCTTCATTGCTTCAATATTTTATATATATATTGATATCTACTTATATTTATAAACCTAGATAGCGCATTCTAGTAACACCATTCCAATATGATATAAGTGGGATATCATATTTTTAACCTTATGTTACTAATGTAAGTAAATATGAATAGTTTTTTTATGCTATCGTGACGGAACAAGCTCGATGCCCACCTGATGTTAAGCGGACTAACCTATGCCTATAACAGATGCATTTCGTCACAAGTCACAAATTGCACTGCGCCCGTCACCTTGAGACATAGTTGTTAAGTCTCATGTGCCTGTAATTTCACTGGCTCTCAAGGACTGCTGCCGGAACACACTGTTAGGTGCTTGGCGACAGATTTTCTACTTGAGGGTGGTCTCTAGCCAGGCGGGCATTCACAAAATGTGCTTCCACCATGTGAAGCTCGAGCTCGTGGCGGGATTTGAACCATAGACCTGATGCACGGCAGTCTATAGCCAATGCCACTGAGCCATAACTGCTTATAGATATTTGCAAACGCTCAGTTCATTCAATATAAAATGCAAAACAGGATATTATGATCCACTATCAAAACTATTAGTGCTGAATGATCCACGTTGCAACACGACGCGTTACGGATATCATTATAAAATTTATACTATGTTGAAACAACTTCGGTTACTTCACGAGTCAATGAAAGACGTCTCACACTAAC
The DNA here is from genome assembly GCA_963854805.1 of Plagodis dolabraria. NCBI lineage: Eukaryota > Metazoa > Arthropoda > Insecta > Lepidoptera > Geometridae > Plagodis > Plagodis dolabraria. Next base: position 7,354,473 of record OY978440.1, read on the forward strand.
AAGGATCATCCAATTCTCATCTTTATACCCTCGATATAAGCAAGACATTTCCATAAACACGTTCAATTGTTAATACAGCGAAGAAGTTTATTTTTACTGTCTGCTTTGAGTATCACTACCATTTATCGCTTTTCGTGAATTAGACCACCCGCGTTCACTTAAAACGCCACAATACTTCCGTCATTGTTATTACTGGCCAATAATAAAATGGCGGGCTATTTTTTTAATTATGAAGACGTCCGTAGAGCTCTGAAAAGTCTTACAAAAAGGCAATCGGGCCGTGTTTTAATTAAGGCCGAATAGTTTTTCATGAAGATGACGGGGACTAATGATAGACTGGACAGACGAAATGCGCGTTCTTTGTGTGGGACTAGCGCTGCGCTGCTGGGTGAAAACTATTGTACTCGTACCTATATGTTTGTTATAAGCGAAGTCTCAGTTTGCGAAGAAATAGAAACACATCGATAATAAAACATACTCTGTTTCAAATTTCGAACGTTAATCCTGTAGCCAGTGCCGAAGGTAACGGACAAAATATGATCGAATGAGACTTCCGTACAGCAAAACGTTGAGGTGTGTGATTACGCAATTTATCAGTGTTAATCAAGTTGTACGCTATTGGTAACAAGTTACAACGGTATACTGGTCAGCCGTCAGCCTTCGGTGTAGACTGATAGGCGTTGTAAGCGGTCGTATTTGAATTTAATACGAAATTTCTCGTAGCTCGGAAGCACTAGTGTTTTAGAATTAATTAGCAAAACTCTAAGGCAATTGTCTGGACACGCAGTTGGTAGCTTGGTGACGCATGTTTTATTATTTGGTAACAATTTCTATAGCACCTACGACACACCATAGTTCTAGTTATTGCCGCTGATCAGCCATTACATACACCTTCGAGTAGTCACTCGAAGATGTATGATAACTCGAAGGCTATACCTAGAATGGGAACGAGTACAGCTGCTGCAGGAGTTTAACAACAGATTTTATACTTCATGGTGGTAGTTAGCCTGTCGAGAATTGGCAAATTGCCGTACCACCACGCTGTGCAACTGAAACTCGCGAATTGTGGAATAATTCGTACCATGGGTCCCATGCGCATCAGTACCTAGCTATATCCACTGTTCCAAGATGACGTCATTACTCAATATTTATTATAAGTACCTACATTGTTATTTGATAGTGTTTTTTAATATCCATACAACACTGGGCCTATATTACTCTCTCCTAAATAGCATTTTGACCTAATTAAAAGCTAAAAACTTCCTGCTAACTCTTTGTTATGCGAGACGATATAGTGTAATAAAGTGTTGCATATTATGAGGGGTAGAAGCGATTCCAGGCGCAGCGCGGAGCTCAGGTCGCAGCGTAGCACGACCGCGGGTCGCAGGGACGTGCGACGGCGCGGCGGCGGCGCGCGGGTCGCTCGACTCGGCACCAACCCCATTAAAACTGCTTCGGCTCCGCTCCCATCCCTCTTCATGAAATATTAAAAATTCAATTGCGCTTCTCTTTATTTTAACCCCCACCCACGCCTACCGCGCTCCCGTACAATATAAAATGAAATATGTATTCGAAAAAATAACGTTCACCTATAATTTATAATTTGTGTTACACTTCCCACCCTATACCACCCCGCTGCCGGCGGCCGTGACTCCCGAAATGTTGCTTTACAAATCATGTTTAGGGCATGACTTATTTTCCTACGCAACGCTACTTTGTATTAAATATATTCCGTTATAAATACGTTTACGCGCAGTTTGGATGTAAAACAGTTTATTATGGAGCATAAAAATGAAGGAGTTAAAAAATAAATGTCAACAGCGATACTCGGTGCTGGCTCCGACGGTTATTCCATCGTGTTGTACGAGTAAACGTAATTTTGAGTACTCGAAAAACTTTTATTGCGCGCTCACCTACGGACGAAACTTTATTTCCTTGAATTTTTTTATTTAAACATTTGCAAGCCATAAAAAATGTCGAGTTGTGTGTGCTCAGAGGCACCGCTTAGTTCAACGTGTGGACGATTAAAGTTCCGACGTCGAAGTTGAACTGCAAACAAATTAAAAAAGCATACACAGACACGCCAGCGTTTATAATTACCGTGCATATGTGTTAAGAACTTTTTAACTAAATGTATGAAGTGGGGTAATTAAGTATATCGCGTTAGCTATTTTTGTACGATCGGTCGGCACTTTACAATACTAAAACGTGCCGTTTTTTACTAAAACTTAATACAGCGGAATCACAGCCATCGTCCCAATAATAATTCATATTTTAATGTATTTAATGCATTGCTGTAGTCACGCGATATTCTTTTTTAGCTCGTTGTATCCGTATAAAAAAGTTAACAACGCCCAAGAATAGAATCACTGTGAGATGTGAAAATTGAAAAACGAATGGTGTATGAGCTTGAATATATATTAACTGATAAAAACTGTAATTGAATAAGTTCCAATAGGGAGGTATTATAAAAGCCTTACGTGTTATATTACCTTATAGTTCACCGACTTATAAGAACTTCTCAAATATTTGGTAGATTCGGGAAATCGGGATGTTTAAAAAAAAGCGGTTTATTATTCATTTACTTAATGAAAAGTGTTTAATATATAATCTACAAACATTGACATACGATTAACTTGACGATATCGTAATTGATAATAAAGGTACGTACATTATCCAATTGATTATACAATAAAATTAATGGTGTACATGAATTTAGGTAATTAAGAAAAAGGAATGAAATGCGGTTATCAGTACAAAAAACCACGAGCACCGCAATGAATCTCCCAAAGAATAATTGTCAATTATTAAATTTAAAAAGAATGCGAGTTCTTGCGCTTAACTTCACTTGAGTGACGCTACAAAGGTGAGGTCTGCTCTATCTATGCCTACACTCCCTCTTTGCGGAGACACTTTGCATGCGTCCACTGCAAGGCACAGCCACACACTAAGGCTATTTTAAGTTAGTCATGAATTAAATTTAAGTAAAAACAACGCGGAAGCCTTTCGAAAAATTCCGCATATTGGTTAATCTGCAAAAAGCTGGGATGCGAGTCGGAAATACGAATATTTTTAAATTTTTTTAGGCAACACAAAAGAGTTAACGCGCATTTTTAAACAGCGTGTACAGTTTTCCCAAACTAGCATCACCGATCGTAGGCAACTTTAGCGCCGAACTTCAGCCTATTGGAACACTGCGTTCTCTTTCAATATTTTTTCTTTTTAGAGCAACGAAAACTCGGTTGTTTTGTTTTCCTCGTTTGTCATTGTCGTTTGTGTGAGTAATGTGTTAATAGGTACCCGCACTTTTTGCTGCTTTTAAGTTTAAGCGTTCGTTTGTGCTACGGAAACGGCGAAAATCAAAATGGCGGCTGCCGAGAGTTCTTGATTTGAAAATTGAAAGGTGTTTTATTTTAGATTGTTTTTATTTGTCTTCTTTGGTTGACTCAAGTTAAACATTTTATAAACAAGAAGATAGCTTTTAGGTTTGTTAATCTACTGATGAAAATCAAAGAGATCGCAAATTAGCTTCCTTTTAGAATAGAATACCATTTATTGCCAGTAAAACACAATTTATAATAATAATAATAATAAGATAGGCCGCGACTACCACGTTTGCCTACTCATAGACGCAATCTAGCGTTAATGGGAGCCCTGAATACTTTGCTGGCCCCGTATTTGCGGGCTAGCGAAGATTTAGTTGATACCCACTCGATTTTGTACTGTGGCGCCATTGCGGCGTGTCGTGTTGCTCATGTCAAGTTCCCGGACACCGACCGTGCATCACGTCCCGCCGGGTGTGCGCCCGCATGGCAAGTACGGATAGAGCGGCGTATCAACTCATTCCGGACTCTCATTGCTAAACTTATCTGCTTCAGTCGAGGGAATAACCGCCCTCGAGTCATGCGTTTCGTGACCCAGGCCTTTGCCGGAACCGGTGTCTTACCCCGAGACTACATGGCCTGTGTCACTGATCGCATTGACTACCTGAAGCAGAAGGTATATGCGTGGGCGAGTCGTATTCGCCGCTATAGAGAGTGTGTGGATAGATACTGGCTTAATCGCCTCTTTCAAAGTGATCAAAGAAAGGTGTACCGGAAATGGGAAGGGACCGATCAGCGTGTGATCGACGGGCAACTGCCTGATGCCAGTACCATGAATGATTTCTGGCGTGGCGTCTGGTCGATGCCCGTCGAGCATACAGAGGGTGATTGGATTCGTGTTATCCAGCGGGAATGTGAGTCTATCGAATCCATGGGGTCTGTTAATATAGACCCCGTAGATGTTAGTTGTGCAATTCGTACGACCCAGAACTGGAAAAGTCCTGGTCCAGACGGATTGCACAACTTTTGGATAAAATGGATTCGATGCTCACACGACCGATTGGCGACACAATTTCAAGAAGCCCTCGAGCTTGGTTATCTTCCCCGTTTCATGACCACCGGTGTCACCTTTCTGCTCCACAAGTCCGGTAGTACCACGGACCCGAAAAACTATAGACCCATCACGTGCTTACCTACCATCTACAAGCTCCTTACATCCATTCTGACTACAAAAATTAACACGCACATAGTTGCGAACAATGTTTTGGCCCCCGCTCAGAATGGATGTAGGGTTGGGTCCCGTGGTACTAAGGAGCTCCTCCTCATAGACATGACCATTAGCCAACAAGTTCGGCGGAACAGGGGGGCTCTCTCTGTTGCCTGGATTGACTATAAAAAGGCCTATGATTCAGTGCCTCATTCATGGCTGGAAAGGATATTAGAATTGTATAAAATTGATACAACTCTGAAATCCTTTTTATCTGCATGTATGAGACAATGGACCACAGTACTTCGTCAACCAGGTGGTAGCGATACCCCCTCTGGCCCGCAGGACTTTATAAGGATTGAGCGAGGCATCTTCCAGGGTGATAGTCTGAGTCCATTGTGGTTCTGCCTAGCACTAAATCCTCTTAGCACTTTGCTGAAGGATTCAGGGCTAGGCTTTCGACTTCGTAGAGGAGGTGAGGTCATTAGTCATCTGCTGTACATGGACGATCTCAAGCTGTTTACTCCGAAACGCCAAGACTTGATGGAAATGCTAAAAATTACACAGATTTTTAGCAGCGCCATTAGGATGGATTTCGGTGTAGATAAGTGTGCGGTCTTGCATGTACAGCAGGGGAAAGTTGTAAATTCTCCGAATTTGCAGCTTTCTGAGACAATAACTTTCAGATCTCTCTCCGAAGTCGAATACTACAAGTACCTCGGTATGTCAGAGTCGTTGGGTATTTCGGTAGATGACATCAAGGAATCGGTAAAGGAACGCTTCTTTTACCGCCTGACAAAAGTACTTAAAAGCTTTTTGTCTGGTGGCAACAAGACGCGCGCCTTTAACGGTTGGGTGATGCCTCTACTGATATACTCCTTTGGCATCCTGAAGTGGACGCAGACTGAGCTGGACGCCCTGGATAGAAAAGTCCGTCAACTGCTCACTTTGCATCGCATGCTACACCCGCGCTCGTCAGTTATGAGACTGTACATTCCACGGAAATGGGGAGGTCGTGGCTTTTTAAATGCCAAGAGCCTTCACAACCGTGAAGTGTGCAGTCTCAGGGATTATTTCCGTAACCACGAGTGCGGGATGCATTGTGATGTCATGACGGTTGACAAAGGCTTCACACCGCTCTCCTTGGCGAACGATAACTGGCGCAAACCAACGGTGCTGAGCACTGATGACCGCAAGGCAGTATGGAAAGGCAAGGAGCTGCACGGGAGGTTCTTTCGGGCCCTTACAGGGCCTGATGTGGACTTACTCGCTTCGGTGAACTGGCTACGCTTCGGAGACCTCTTTGGAGAAACCGAGGGTTTTGCCTGTGCAATTGCAGACGAAGTAATGATGACGAACAACTATCGGAAATATATCCTGAAGGACGGTACGGTCGACATTTGTCGAGCATGCCGCCGTCCCGGAGAGTCACTCAGGCATATCATTTCCGGTTGTTCGCATCTTGCTAACGGCGAGTATTTACACAGGCACAACCAAGTAGCCAGGATCATCCACCAGCAACTTGCCCTTCAATATGGCCTTGTCGAGTCAGAGGTGCCGTACTACCAGTACGCACCGGCGCCAGTTCTCGAGAATGGTCGTGCACTGCTCTACTGGGACCGCTCTATCATCACGGACAGGACTATTGCTTGCAATAAGCCTGATATCGTGGTGGTCGACCGATCCCAGCGCCGGGCAGTGCTTGTCGACATCACCATCCCACATGACGAGAACCTCGTGAAGGCCGAGAAGGACAAAGTCAGCAAGTACCTTGACTTAGCTCACGAGGTAACCGCCATGTGGGATGTTGACTCGACGATCATTGTCCCGATAGTCGTTTCGGCGAACGGCCTAATAGCGAAGAGCCTCGACCAACACCTCAAGAGGCTCTCACTAGACGGTTGGATCAAGGGTTAGATACAGAAGGCAGTGATACTCGACACGACACGCATTGTCCGAAGGTTCCTTTCTCTGCAGTCCTAACCGCTGGTAGCTTAGGCCCTGCCCCGCTGCTGGCGGCATCCTAGTTTTAAGTTTTTTATAATATTTATTTTCTATATATGAATGTTGGAAAAAATTTAAAATTATGTTATTAAATAAATAACGTGAATAATAATAATATAGCCTTTTATTCAGATCCCTTAGTACAATGAATTTTTAAACTTATGTAAAGGACTAGCATTAAATTTTTTAAACTTAATAGATATGAATAAATTTAAACTAATATTTGATCCTTTGTTATCTTTCCCAGATCTGTTTGCCAGTCGGCAAAGGCCTCCTCCAACCTTTTCCATTCCTTTCTTCCTTGAGCCACTCTGTTCCATGTGACTCCTGCCACTTGTCTTACGTCATCGTCCCACCTTTTCTGTGGTCGGCCTCTTTTCCTTTTGCCTTCCCTTGGGTACCACCATGTCACCCTTTTGCTCCATTTGTCGTGTCCTCTTACCAGGTGACCAGCCCATCGCCATTTGAGTCTTTTGATTTTGCTTATAATATCGGTAGTTTTTGTTTTGGTTCTAATAACGATTTTTTTTACTCTGTCGGACTTTTTAATATTTAGCATACTCCTTTCCATTGCATACTGGCAAGTTGCTAGTCTATTTGAGGTGATCTGATTTAAGGACCATGACTGACACCCGTACGTAAGGACAGGTAGTATGCAGGTGTTAAAAAGTTTGCTTTTTAGGTTTATATGGAGCTCTTTATCTTTCATAGCCTCTCTTAGACTCCAGTAAGTCCAGTAAGCCATTTGTGATTCTTCTGTCCACTTCCTTCTGCATAGGATCTTTTTGAGTTATGAGCTGCCCTAGATATACATACTCGTCTGTATAGTTGATTTCAGTGTTTCCAAGATCTATAGTATGTTTGTTTCCGTTGGTCATCACCCTAGTTTTTTCCGGATTCATTGCCAGCCCTACTCTCTCACTTTCTTTCGCAAGTTCTTTTATCATATTGGTTAAGTCTTCTGCTGTTTCTGCTAATAACACTATGTCATCAGCAAATCTTAAGTGCGATAGACGTTGACCGTCTATATTAATTCCGAGATGTTCCCAATTGAGTCTTCGGAAGATTGACTCTAATACTGCGGAGAATAATTTCGGAGATAGAGGGTCTCCCTGCCTTACGCCTTTTTCTACTCTGAAAGGGGTACTTTTCTTTTCTAGTTGGATGCTTGCTCTGCTGCAGCTATATATATTTCTTATCAACCGAATGTACTTGTGCTCGATTCCTTGTTCTAGTAACGCTTCCCATATTTTGTCATGATGTAAAGAATCGAATGCTTTACTATAATCAATGAATGCAATGTAGTATGTGAGTTGGTAGTCGTTGTATTTCTGCAGAATTTGACGCACTACGTGAATGTGGTCGATCACTGAGTAGTCTTTGCGGAATCCTGCTTGCTCTATAGGTTGATTTTCGTCTAGGGTTCTTTCGATCCGTTTTAAGATGATCTTAGCAAAAATCTTATATACATTGGACATAAGACTTATAGGGCGATAATTTCCTATGTCATATTTATCACCTTTCTTATACAGTAGGATGATAAGAGACTCAGTCCATTGCTGGGGGATGGTTTCAGTTTTCATGATATCATTGAATATATCTGTGAGGACCGGTAGCAGTATCTCTTTGCTATTTCTTAAAATTTCATTGATTATGCCGTCAGGCCCGGGTGCTTTCTCACTTTTTTGGGTATCGATAGCCTTACTGACTTCAGCTTGGATAATACTGGGGGTGTTCGAAGTTTCCACTCGACTGATTTCAGCTTGCGTGGTGTTGTTTCGATAAAGATTTTTGTAGTATGACGTAGCTGTTTTTAATATGTCAATTCTGTGATAATCGAATTTTCCTCGGTTGCCTTTCATTTTTACGATCCAGTTCTTCGTGCCGGTCAATTCTTTGAGTGCTTTTTTAGTTCCACCGGATTTCCGTATGTAATTCTCGATTGTTCGCATCCTTCGTTGTTTTCTATCCTTCCTGATACTTTCCTTGATATCTTTGCTGATTTTGGATAATTTCTGTCTTCTGTTTTGAGTACTTCTTTCGTTTGTAAGGTGATTTCTTTCTTCTAGAAGTTTTATAGTGGTTGATGATAGTTTTTCTTTTGCATCAATTTTCCTATCTGCTATGAGTTTAGTTTGGGTTTTGATAATATTCTCTATATAGTTGTATTTATCTTGGGTTTCTAGTTCTTTAGTGTTCTCTTTGAAGTGTGTAAGTTCAGCTCTTAAGGCTGTTGTTATTTGCTCTAATTGCTGTTCTTCGAGTTTTATGTTTCCTGGGTCTTGTCGGGTTCTAGTCTTCTTTGGTTGTTTTATTTTGAGCTCAGTTCTAAGTAACCTATGGTTGGTGTTGAAGTTAAATCTTTTAATGACGGTAAAGTTTGTGAAGTAGCTGTTTCTGTTGGTCATAATAAAATCAATTTCATTTTTTGTTTTACCATCCGGCGAGATCCAGGTCCACATGCTCTTTCGGTTCTTCTTGAACATAGTATTTAAGATTGTTAATTTGTTTTCTAGTGCGAAGTTTGTAATTTTTTCCCCATTTCTGCTTCTGGCCTTGTTACTATATGAAAATTGTCCTAGTATTACGTTTTCTCCTGGGCGTCTTGCTCCAATTTGGCCATTGAAGTCGCCCATGACTATAAGGTTTTTGTGGGTATGCTCTTGAATGGCTTCGTTTAAATCATGGTAGAAGCTATTTATCGTTTCTAAATTTGATTGCTCTGTAGGTGAATATATTTGTACAATAGACCACGGTTTTTTATATCCTGGTAGTTTCAAATTCATAATCGCTATCCGTTCTGAGATTCCTATGAATTCTTCCACATATTGTTTTAAATGTTGTTTAATAAAAAATCCTACCCCATATTGGCCTTGCGTCTCCCCTATTTGGTATAGTAAACAGTCTGGATGACAAGTAATACTTTCACCCATTCTTCTCACTTCGCTCAAACCAATTATGTCCCATTTGATAGATTTTAGCGCATATGTCAGTTCCGTAAGATTTTCTTCTTTTCCCAAGGTGAGTACATTGAGGGATGCTATGTAAACTACTGGTTTTCGATGATTGTTGTCTTTAAATGTTGGAGGGTTGTGGTCGCTTTCCCCCTCGAGGACCAGTCGGCTTGGGGGAGTTCGTTCTTTTTTTGTTTCTTTTTTGGCAGTTTTTTTGGTTGGTTTTGGTTTCCGTTTGCCGTTCTTTAGTTGCTATTGGTTTTTATTAGTATTAGGCATGTTCGAAAGGGAGCTGGATCTATACCGCATTAAATCAAAAGCATTTGTCCTGTTTGTCTTCATTGTGTTTACGGTTTGTTGCTTTTTTGGCTGATTGTTATCTGAAGAAGGTGAAGCGGATATTTCCCTTTTCCTTTTCTCTTGGCAGTAGTTATTCTCTTTAACAATTAATTTATCATATTTCAGATATGCTATATTGCCTTTTTGTTTCTCTTCAGTTAACTTAGCTTGCAGCTCTTTTCTTTTTTCTAACACATCCTTCGAGTAGTCCTCTGCAATGTATATAGTTTTTAGGTTCTTTTTACTTTTGATAATTTCGGTCTTTTTCCAGTTGCTTATAAACGAACACAGTACCGGTCTCGGTTTGTTGCTCTCACTCTTTCTTTTTCCTAAGCGATAAACTTTGTTGATATCGTATCCTTCCATTTTAATATTCAAATCTTGGTTGAAGGTTTCTTTGAGTTTTTGTATTAGTTCATAGGAGGATTTTTCGTTTTCTTCTAAGCCGAATACTATAATATTATTGTTTTTCTCTGCCCTCTTAAGATAATCTATTTCTTTTTCCAGTTTTTCTACTTTAGTTTTCAAGTTCTTATTTTCTTCTATAACAGAGATTAGTTTCTCATCCATCTTTTCCATAATACAATTTGTTATAAAGTCCTTCAATTCAGCATTTTGACTTTGCATCTCTATTTTCATTTTTTCAAATAATATTTGGAATTGACCTTCCATCTTATATTTTATTATCTACGTGTAACGAAACGCAATAGTAGAATATGGTAGAAATATTTTTCTCAACTAGCAACACTGTTTAATATGTCACATTTATTGACGTTTACGACAAGTGTAATCGAGTGAATGATTTGTTGTTTTCGTGTTTTCTAACCTCTAAACCAATAGTTGATATTGTGGTTAAAGATCTGCGATGGATTCCAGTAATCGCACTTCACTGTATGTTTTTGGTCACTTCCAAGAGGTCCCAGTACTGTATCAACGTATACTAGCAACCAAGAATTACGTTTACTATTTTATTTCACTTGATTTCTCTCGGAGTTTATCACTACAATGTTGACAGTTCTGATGCCGGAAACGGATGTAAACACAATTTAACAGGAAACAAATAAAAATGGAATAAGGACTAGCTAATTTAACTCGCAATAGACCCCTATTGCCAGTTAAATTAGGTTTAGAACTATTAAGGTGTACACTGAGGTGACGTGTTCTGCCGGAAATCCATAATTGTCAATTTTTTGTAACAAGATAGTGTTTATATTTGTACGTAAAATCCATAGAACATTTATTTATCATCTTACGAAGATTTTTTATAATTTTAAAATGGAATATTCACATTTAGACCACATCATTTTGTGCTCTTATAATTTTTAAATGTGATTTTCATGTAGGACATGATAGTGCTTGTAATCATATTTAAAAATATATAGGGTCATATAAGATGACAAGTTTTTTGTGTCCCAATTTATGTAATCATGTTAGTTAACGAATCTCGGTACACAAGCGAATAAACTGTTTAATTTCTTAGTTTCTAGCGCGTGCCGAGAGAACCGCCTAAACGTTCACCTATTACTACTTTGTCAGGTTCTACAAAGTAATAAAGTACAAAGTGCGCTTTCCATACAAACAACGTTTCGTCATATTTAAAATAGCAAGTGTTCAAAAGCGGCTAAATTGTGCATGTATGTCCTTGAACCTAACTTATCCATGCAGCATACTTATCCATGTATTGCCAGTTTTCCATTTATTAGCCTCATTTTCAATACCAATTTTTGAAGCGCTCGTAGCGATGTTTGCTTAGCCATTCTGAATCGATCAGCAAAGTTAAGCAACGTCCGCCGCGGTCAGGAGTTGGATGGGTGACCGCTGGTGACATTACTACTGAGCGCTTCCGTGCTTCGGAGGGCACGTTAAGCCGTCGGTCCCGGTTGTTGTCTTAGGATGGCAGTCGTTATAGCATGGTGGTAGGGCACTTAGCAAATGCCCGCCTGGCTAGCTACCACCCTCAAGTTGAAAATCTGTCGCCAAGCACCTAACGGTGTGTTCCGGCAGCTGTCCTTGAGAGCCAGTAATTCTAGGTTAGCCTGTACAACATCTTCGACCACATCATCACTTAACATCAGGTGAGATAGTGGTCAAAGGCTAACCTATCATGCATAAAAAAAAAAAAAATACCAAGTTTGACCACTTAGTATTTAAAATGTGACAGATGTATGGAATGCACTACGTGAATGATAACATGAACATGAGATGAAGCAGTCATGGCTCAGTGGCACAGTCTATGGATTGCCGCGCAGCAGTACCATGGTTCGTATCCCACCGCGGGCTCGAACTTCACGTATAGTGGAAAGGCATTATGCGAATGCCCGCCGGGCTAGCGACCACCCTCAAGTAGAAAATCTGTCGCCAAGCAATCCTTGGGAGCCAGTGAAATTACAGGTACATGAGACTGAACAACTGTCTCAAGGTGACGGACGCAGTGCAATTCGTAACTTGTGGCGAAATGCACCTGTTAGCAGCAGAGGTTAGTCCGCTTAACATCAGGTGAACCGCGAGCTTGATCCGTCGCAATTATTAAAAAAAATCTTACACAAATTTCAAAGTTGATATTTTTATATATGCGACATTCATAGACTTAAAATAACAATAGCCACTTTGAATCTATCCAATGCCCAATGTTCTCAATTTACAGGAAAGAGAGGTTCAAAATGCACCTTTGTATCAATAACGTTCACGTACCTGCTCGTAATAAGGTAAGTTTAGAATATCATAATAACGTATCAGTTGCTTGTTTCCTTTATTAATTCCGTGAAACACACTGTCATTATTGAAAACAATCATTGTATTCGGTTAGGTACAAGTTAACAACACGAATGCGATGGCAGAAGCCGTCAATACCAACACATTCGTTGTAATTGTGACAAACTATCGATTTACTACGAGAACTATTATAGGCTTTTGTTACGATGAAATTAAGTTATCATTATCTTTCCCTTATCCCTTTAGCATATAAGCGAGTGAACGTAGGTATTGGCGATATCCATTTTTGCAATTGCCGCGACGATATCTGCGTTGCGAATTGGTCCCGTTCATCTTGTTTTTATTTCTTAATTATATTAATTCGAGTTATTAAGTTAATAATAATATATCTTCGAGAGAATTCGTATTTGTAGTTTTATTAAGTCAGTATTTATATTAGTACTTCAATGGATAAATACCGTCTCATCATCAGTAAAATGCCGATAGTCTTTTCCCAGCACAAGTCATCCATTGTCTCTCCTCTTGTTACATAATGTTGTATGACTATTAAAATGACTAATAAAATAAACAAAATATTACATAATTATTATGTTGCATCATCGGCATAAGATGACTCTGTCAACATTCATACATCAGAAGCTTTTCATGTAACACTAAGTCATTTTCTTTTTGTCTACTTTTTTCAACCCGATTTATCCGGTTTTTTGCCTGTAGAAACAAATGATATTGACTGAACCAGGTTTTTTTTCGTGATTTAAGATACACATATTGCCTAACCCTCTTTTTACTTGATCTGGTCTGTCATAACCATAAACATCTGGAAATAAAGAAGATGCGACCAAAATCAAAAAGTATATTTAGATATAATTTCTTACAACCCGTAAGACAAACGCCTACAATGCATTAAATGTTATTTGTGGTTCCAACAATCCGAACCTATTACTAACAGGTTCCGGCATTACCTTTAAAGGCATATTTAACTTCTAAAGTCATCAACTATTTTTCACGACACGTATCAAGTAATCAGTTGACCAATTATTACCTTTCATTGTGTAATGTTGGTCGCCTGTTTTAATAACAAAATTTTTCTCAATATCATTAATTAAAACACATACACGAATGATTTTATCAAGTGGAAATTCGAACCCCACTGTTTAGAACAACTAGGAACGGCAAACATATCGCCATAAGACGTTACTTGCCATAGTTTGATCCTTAGAGACACTACTGGTGCAATAATACAAGTCAAGCACATAACGGTGTGTTTCGGCAGTAGTCCTTGAGAGCCAGTGAAATTACAGGCCCATGAGATTTAAAAACTATGTCTCACGGGACGGGCGCAGTGCAATTTGTGACTTGTGACGAAATGCATCTGTTACAGGCAGAGGTTAGCCCGCTTAACATCAGGTGGACCTGGAGCTTGTTCCGTCACAACATCATAAAAAAGTGGTACATTTGCCAAAACAATGGCTCAGTTCTCTGCTACGTTCTTAATTTCCGTTAAAGCTATAATACTTACTAAGTACCACTAAAAAAATCAACTTGTACACAATATCATTATTATTCTTTTATAGCTATTATATTCTTTTATATTATATTTATAACTTGCGCTTACTAGTGTCATAAACATTTTATCCATTAGTGTATCAAATATGTATGAACCCATTACTTATTATTATTTAAGCAATATAATACCCATTACTTATTATTATTTAAGCTCATTATATTTTCAACGAGGACGAGGCCTAAGATCTCAACACAGGTCTTGAGTCTAAAGGAAACGGATTTTCCCTTATATGTATATTATGAACAAAATAACTTCATTTACCAAGTAGAAAATTTTGGTGTATATCTGATATTAAGACCATTAGATTTAGCGATATTGGTGAGCGTCTTTTGTATTGATTTTAACATAACTATAAATAATATTTTTTTTACCGGTGATATGCCTTTATTAACAAAATACTACGAACAATATACAATACTCCAGCTACTGCAATAAAAACATTTAGACAACCTATATCTCATTCTGCAATCATGCAACTCACAGGCAGTCCAAATGGATGCTGGGCACGCTGGCAGCATTGCCCCGTTGAATTGCAATGCTTATTCGTTGAGCCAAATAGGTGCCAGCATTTTGATCACGCGTTGCATCAATAACCATACTGAAGTGTACTTAGGAATTCGAACTTTTTTTTAACGTCAGTCTCAGACAGAGTAGCTTCTTTGTGGGAACGAGCGCAGTGTAACATAATTATAACTTGGTAACATTGAAATTATCATTTATGAAATATAACTTGTTGCTCTATCGTAAGTTACATAAAAAAAATCACTTACTTTATATCGAAGTCCATTGTTCTAACTTTCTAAACACCTCTTATCAAAATGTGTCGAACTTACCTGAAAAAAGAAAAAAATACAAATTAAACGCGTTTATAACAATAAGGGCAAAACAATAAGTCTTTGTGCTGCAACATTTATAAACACAGGTATAAAGTTGAGTTGTTATTCTATTGTTGCTTTAATGTCATTGAAATTGTGGTTTCCTGGAAAATTTTCCCTAAAACTTTTATCCGTACACTTTCCTTGTTTAAAAGTTACATGACGGTTTTTTTCAGTGTTAATTCAAGAACGCTGATGAATTGAATACTTATTTAGTTGCGTAATTTTTATGAGTTTCTGAATTTATTCAGGAGTTATAAACCAGTATTGTTTGAAGCTCTTATATTAATTTTGTTTAATATCTACTGTCAGAGTAAAAGCGTTAGCTAACTCAACAGAATTGCATTTCAAATATTGCAACTCAGTGAAAGGTTAATTAAAGACGACAAGTTGCCTTTTCAGTCGTCCCTGCGTTGGCATATAAAAAGTGTATAAGCCCTTCCATTTAATACATATGTAATATGTTTAAATAAGAATATTTCTTTAATTGATTTTTAATATTGGACATTCAGTAATTCTATGTTAAATACCACATTACGAGTATATCAACTGCTAGTAACCTAAAAAAATGTTCGCCTCAAAAAAGTGCTCAGTAAATCTACATCGGTTATATATTTGAATCGAGCATTTCCCCTTTCTGGTTATTTCATTTAAGTAAATGCAAACAACCATTGGGCAGACAACAAATAGTAGAAAAACCCACCGTTCGATCCAGTGGATCGCCGAGTAATAGACGAATGCACAACCCAAGGTTATATTTTATTATATCAGTTATGTGATAAATGGATTGAAATGTGGTTTAGTAAATAGGAATTATAAAAAATTGCATAAAATTTCCAGTGAAGTATCGACAAATTAAATATTGGTAATTGTTGGTTCCACTGGCGCATCGACATTGCCATGGTGGCGCGACGTGTAAATATATAAGCACAAAATGGCTAAATCCGCCAGTTTTATTTTTATTTTTTTATTTACCTAGTGTTACTTGCGCTATCAAGGAGAATCTAACGATATCTCGTACATTAAAATTGGTTAAGCCGTGTAGAAGTTATATTCTACAATAAAGAAACTCACAAACATAAATGCATGAATTTTAATACTGTTATGTTCGCCTGAATTACATTACAAAATTACAAATTTACGAGACAAAAAATTATAGTCATGTGAGGGATTCGAACCCGCGTCCATCCTCCACTTTAGCCAGGATATGCTCCAACCAATTGAGCTAACATGACACCCTCCATTCCGATACGATGGTTAAAGAACGAGAGCAAAAATTAAAGTTATGAGTCATTGTGTCATGTTAGCTCAATTGGTTGGAGCATACCCCGGCTAAAGGGGTGGATGGACGCGGGTTCGAATCCCGCACATGGCAATAATTTTTTCTCTCGTAAATTTGTAATTTTGTAATACATACATGAATCCTGAAAACATAACAGTCCGTTTTTGGGCAGTCGTGTAAAAAATATATCTAAAAGTATAGTACATTTAAAAGTTTGTAACTATTTGAATGAAGGTAAAATTGATCAATTTTTGTCCCTCTCTATTTATGTCTTTTTTCTACATGTAATTATGTTTATTAAAAGAGTGCGAAAGGGCTTCTATTAATTTAAGTTTTGCACTATGTTTACCATGGGGAATGTAAGGCTGCTTGCTGACGTTTGCAGCGGAGCTCAATGTTAGCTGGTAAAGTCTGCAAACATAAGCACGGACCAGGAATACTAAATACGTGCGTTGTAGTGCCTGATGGTTAGGTTGAAGTGAACTTTCTCTGGACAGAGCGTAAGTTTGTGAACCTTACCAGGTATCAGTATGCTCCTCAGGCATCCGGGCTCTTAAAATTCAGTCTTAATAAAGAAATGAACTCTGTGACAAGTGTCTGTACTACTAAGTTAAGGGAGAGAGGAAATCGTATATATGAGAAAAATAAATGAATCATTTTCCCATATAATGTATTGTTTTGAGAGTGAAACGTGGTCCTTAACTGTGGACGTATAAAACAAGCTCATAGTCGCACGACGTGACAAGGATTGACCTGCATATAGTTACTTTGTGCAACAAAATTCGTAACGAAGTAATTCGCCGAAGGACCAAAGTCACCGACGTAGGTCCCAGAATTTGCAAATAAGGTGGCAACATTGCTCAACAAACCGATAACCGATGTATAAGAAAGGTCCTGAAGTGGTCCTGGCATACTACACCGGAAGACGAAGAGAAGGTAGGCCCCTACTAGATGGAGTGGCGATATAGGAAAAGTTGCGGAGACCCAATGGATGCAAATGCCTAAATATAAGACAGATCTATGTGGTGTTCAATGGAATAGGAGTTTATATGACAGTGGACGACTTCCGGCTGTTGATGAAGAATATAAACCATTTAAAGTTCGTGAACGTGCACGAGTGTTAGAAAATAGTACCTACACAATAGCAAGAATTTTAAATTTGGGGTTTTCACCTATATTGAAAGTTTTAGCACTAATACACCTCCTTACTATAATATGACATACACCCAGCAATGACTTATATCAACGAATTATACGTTAATGGATTTAGACGTGGCTTTTTAAGCAATCCCCTGGCAAACGTACAAACAATACGCACCCCACTTTAATCTCTAAATGAATTATCTATGGTCTCTTAAGCGTTGGCCAGACAGAAGAGACGTAAGACGCAGACAGGGCGCGGACCTTTGTCTCTTCCGCGTCTCTTTCATACAAAATGTATAGAAGCGTCGCGACGCAAAACATACAGAAGAGGCAGGGCGCGGGCGCAACGCTTTTACGTCTGCGCCTTTTATTCGAAACACACAGAAGAGACGTGGCGGAGACGCGGCGGAGACGCGGCGAGGGCGAGGACGGGGCGTGGGGTGGCATGCCTGCCGGGCGGGTCTCGAAATGCTCTCCAATTTGTGTGCTTTCTCTGTGAAGCATAATGTTAAAACACTGCAGTCATTTTATACACTGTGACAGAATGATCTGGGTAAATGTGTAGGTTCTCCATTATTTAAAAAAATCGATTGTCTTCATTGCTTAGCCATACCGGATGTATCCAGTAACCTCTAACCCTCTGTGTAGTAGCGAGATGCACCAGTGCTAGTACATCTTCATCTTCAGAAGAAGACATGTCGTCGTGTCAAAATCTGACTGTTGAATGCCGAAAATAGTACCTGCGCGACTGCGTCGCGTCCGCGACGCGACTCTTCTATATAATTCAAAAAGTTGCGTCTATGTCTCGTCTCCGCCCCGTCCTCGACGCGTCTCCATCTTACGTCTCTTCTGTCTGGCCCACGCCTTACTCAATAAAATTCTTATGCAAAAAACAATATTGCTTGAAAAAGTGCTTTTTAGATGCGACGAGATAATTCGACTCTATTTTCAAAAGCTGTGCTTTTATCATGATCTTAACCAAAAGTACATTGGTCAATAGAGTGGAATGTCGTGAGTCCATCCACAACTGTCTGCCGGCCAAATTTCACTAAATGCCTTACATATTCCGATTCTAGTGCGATTGCGGTGAGATTTTCGAGATTTTCCGTCCGAACGCCCGAGGCCTTGTTAAGAATCTGACCGTTCGAAATTTGGGCGGTTACGCCTGAGCGGGCGGAATTCTCTTGATGCTGCCATACAGCTAATGTTCAACTGGCGATTGCATCCACGCATTACGTTTAGTTTTCGATTTGCTTCAACGGTTCGTAATATTGCTTGAATTTCGAAGCGGTCCGCAGATATTTTAGTGGTTTGCATCGGAAATATAGCGAGTTCTCTGTGCCGTGTTTTGTGTTTTGAGTGTAATCATTTCCATGGCACTGAATTTGAGATTTAAGCAAGTTGTTTGTAATAAGTTTATTATTAAGCACACAAAGTGTTAATTTTTAATACGGAAAAAACATGATATTATGAAATTGGCGAGTGCGGCTATTTAGGAATTTGGTAGCCGCTCTTCTTCTATGTTTTCTACGGTCAGAAACAGAAGTTAATACTTCTGTTTCAACATTTAGTGTAAGCAACATATGTATACATACTACGGTCTTTTTTGCATTGTTAGCTGAGCGCTTACCGCAATCTTATCTCTTACAGAATGATTGTGTCGTGGGATAGAATAGCGGAAGAGGCTAAAGTGAAAACTGTCTCTTAAAGAAAGTTTCCAGCACTTCTATTTAGCCATGAAGTCCGACATTGAACAAACATGCCACAATCCCCACGTTTAACAGGCATCTTGGCTATCGCAGTTAAAGGAGTCAATTTTTCAGAAGACGCTGCTTAATTTTTGCCTTTGTCGCTATTTCTTATGACTGAGGGGATGCAGTTCTTACCCCATGGGAGCTTCCAATACACATCAGAGTAAAATTTAATTTAAGATTTATTCAAATTTTGAGCTCATTACTCATGTTACTTTTAAATATCAGAGTGAATTTGCATGATACGACGCACAATATTTTATTTATACTTACTGCACATAGCAGATTATCCGACACGTGATAAGCTAATTTAGATACCTATAGGAAAATTACCAATCAAAAAATCGCACAGAAAAAACCTATCTTCCAGTGTAGGCGTGGAACAAAAGGCGGACCGCTTTTATATTTGGACAATAGCCTCTTGATATTCTCACAGGGTAACTGACGTTAGGCAGCCCATACACCAGCGACGGAAATAGCGCGTCTGTCACTATCTTGACGCGTAGAAACGCACCGTTTGCCGCCGGCCGAATCGAATGGCGCAAAGCAAGTCAAACCATCTAGGCATCCTGGCGCTTTTGTGAAGGAAGTATGTACTTGATTTTGATAGATTGCATATAGAAATATAATACTCTGTAATAGAAAATGCTCTGTATGATATTATACACAGACGTAGGTAGCTTGTCTGCTAATATCACAGACAAGCTGTTACAACAGTCACACTAGTCGTGCAGACGGGCGCCTGATGGTAGCTCCACGCGTGC
Organism: Plagodis dolabraria; assembly: GCA_963854805.1. Lineage (NCBI taxonomy): Eukaryota > Metazoa > Arthropoda > Insecta > Lepidoptera > Geometridae > Plagodis > Plagodis dolabraria. The sequence continues at coordinate 7,374,394 of OY978440.1, forward strand.
TCCTTACAGTTGCAGAGTCAAGGTTCTCTGTGACCCTGATCAGTTCAGAACCAGCCGGGACATTAGCGGTTTTGTTAAGGTTGATGAGCCGGTATATACAAACACATAAACTTCAAAGGGTGATAATTTCCTTATTTAAGATTTTAAGTCCAGAACTAACTACTCTTCTTACCGATATGTCACTCAAGTGGGGTGAGAATAATACTGATTTAACACAAGACAATACATGATTGTATTGTCCTGTATTAAATCAGTTGTGATTTAGCTTTATTGCGAACAATCTGCCTGACTTCCACCTTGATAATACTCTCGTTGGCAGTACAACCGTTCCGGGTAATCTGACTGGGACTAATGTGAATTTGTATAGAGATACTCAGTGCCCTTGGAGGCCGCTTTAATGAGACAAGCATACTGCCATGCAAAATCGCACTTCGCAGCCATGCTGGGGACAATTTTTACTCATATTTGTAATGAATAGATTCAGGCGTTATTTTGCGGAAATCCATATTTAATAATAACAAATACTTTTAAAAGTATCCTAAAAAACATTAAATAATATTTAAATAAAACACTTAAAAAAGCATAAAATTATATATCTAGTGACAATTCCGAGCGCACGATCGAGACTAAAATCGATCGTGCGCTCGGTAAGTCAAGACCTCCTGAAGATGCTTCGTTTAGAAGCGAAACTAGTCGGGTATTCTTCCGGTTAGGCTGCGTGATGTTTATGACGTCACGTAGATAACAGGAAAATTAGGCGGAATTGTAACTAGATATATAATTTTATGCTTTTTTAAGTGTTTTATTTAAATATTATTTAATGTTTTTTATGATACTTTTAAAAGTATTTGTTATTATTACTTATATTTGTCATTTCGTAATTATCTTGATCTCTGTCCCTTCTGTGTTGACCTCTAACGTATGTCGTCACGTGACACTCATAGAACTCTGAAGAGGGTAATAATAACATACTGACATTGTATATATCCTCATTTTTATTTGTTTACGAAATTTTAAAAGGTTTTTATCATTCGTTGGTAAAATTGAACATCACAGTATTTTTTACGTAATAATAACATTTTCTTGTGACATATTATACGTATACTGTTGCGGTAACGTCTCGAAACCAGAATAGAAAACCTAGCGATTTTTATATAGTGATCCTTTTCTATTCCTTTAATAATAAATACACCCGTGTTTGATTTCGATATTAATAGTATCAGATAGAAACGACAACAGAAATCATTTAAAGATTTATTGTTGATAATCCATAAAATTGTACTATTACTTCAAAATTAATAACATACTTGAATACATAAAACTTATTTAGATACTGATAACGTTAAATTTATACGAACACAAAGTCTTATATCAAAAGCAAATGCCTAAAACACAACTTTAAACCCAAAACCCCATTAAATAAAAATCCGACAAGACCTAAAATACTTTCTATAGAAAAGGTCTCACAAAAAATAGTCAAGAGTGGCACAAAATGGGTTTCTACATTATAAAAAGCAACTAACAAGAAGACTGTTTTATGAACGTTCACCACATCACAAAGAACGCCACAAGCTATGCATACGATATGGCTTTTATGCATTATTTCACAACAGTAATGGTAAAATTGTCTAAGCTAACCTTAGCACCCCTACGCCTATACCTTTCTCGCACACATTCAAACGCCCGCACACTTCTAAACGCTGCACCCCATACCCGTTCCCTTATACAGGCCGATTCTTTTATTTTACATTTTAATTCCATCAAACTTGCATACACTTTTGATCGCGCTGCCTTTATTGGCGGCGGTGCGGTGGTTCCTTGCATGTTCGTTTTGTGCTGTCGGTGAATTCTGACGGTCTGAGCTGTATGGTACGAGTATTTTGTTATGTACGCGTCAAATATCTTCACCTCTTTGCAAAACATCCTCATTCCTTTACAAAAGAACTTTGAAAAAACATAATATACAAGGTTTATTGTCATTGTTTTTAATGAACACAGTGAAATTAGTGAACTATATTTGTTATATTTTTTGTTATATACCATAATACGTATTTTTATTCGATATTCATTGGTTAGATGTAATGCTGACAAGAATTAGGAATTAAGAAAGACTCTAGAAGTAAAAAAATCTATAACCTATTTCCAATTCATGCCTAATATTTGGACGATATTAAGCTGAAAGGTATCTTTTGGTGCCTTTCTTACACACGGTCACTATTTCGGAAAAACGGGTTACAAAGTTTTGAAGAGCATTGGTCTCAAAAACTAAGAAAAGAATAAATAGGAAAGTATAGGGAGGCTAGAATAATTGTTGAAGTTTATTTTTTATAACAAACAATGCAATATTAAAATACAACTTAAAATAGATAGCTTAAATATTTAATAATTGTGACTATTAACTTAATGTGATATTGCTTATAAAAAATAACGGAAAAATACGATAATGCCGTTTGTTACATAATGTTTTAAAAAAATGTGTTCTCTTACTAACAATAAACAAAACAACACATTGATACAGTTGTGAAAAGATTTGGCTTCAGTTTTTTGGCCTTACTGCCTGACACCAGACCTCCTTTATTTGTTGTTATGTATATGCTTTAGTTGGTATTATAGCTACTATATACCTCTATAACAACCTTTTTATCATCAAACATATGTGAACACACACAAGCGTAGGCAACGTATGTACTACGACAAGGAAAAATGCCAAATATCTTAAAAACTGTTTAGAAAGTTGATGACTTGGCACCCACTTAGGATGCCCCTATGAGGGCATAACATTGACGACGAATAGGGGCAAGTCTGGCTTATGATTATAGAGAGGTGTTCCATGGTTTAATTAAAGTACTTTTTTCGGCGTAATACTCTTTAACATTTGCACCCTTAGAACTTGTTATCGCTCTTGCACCTCCACCCCCACATACCCAACTCTTTCTCTCATTGGGGGTCTCATTTAGACAAAAAGATAATGGGAGTCTATAGGACTACTGTAATATTCGTATAATGAATAATAAAACATTATGGACCATCTTATGGAATAAAGCAGTCTTTTTACAATAATTTAAATGCAAAGTTTAAATTAAACTTCGCATTAAAATTATTAAATTACATTAAGTCAACAATGATTCTTGTGACAAAGTAAGCTACTACCAACTATAATAAGCTCGGAGAAGTATTGAAAGCCATTCAAGTGAAGCGTGTTGAATAAGTGTTAACCAGATCTCTTACTGCTACGCTCCGATTAACATTATAACAGGGGCGCGTGAAATAAGCGACTAATGAAATAATTATAGTATCTCTCACACTATCTCATGACATGATAATGGTTCAAAGAAGCTAGCAGTTCAAAATTAAAATGAAACTGCTGAATCTGCGCATATGTCGCCATTGATATCCAAACCGAAAGCAGCTCTCATTATTGCCTACTCAAATAAGTATCTGCTTTTATATTTCTTAAACGCAAAAAAAAAAAACAATTTGTATAAAAAACATATCTTTTCCGTTGAACTTAACAACGCTTATACGCAATTAGTGTCAAGCTCCTTGCAATACCCACAATGCCGTCGGTCCGCCCTTAAGCGGGGCTCCTAACTCTTGCGTCTTCCCGTGAGGTAGTCTTTCAAGAACCTTCTTATTTTCCATGTTTTATCGACTCATCCAGTGATGTGGCTGTTCATTTTATCGCGACCAAGCTCTACGTGGCTCGTCCACTCAGAATCTGTACAAAAGGGTTACAATAAAAAAAAATGGAATAATAATGAAATTAGCGCGAGGGTGATAGGGACCATCGAAAACACCACGCGTTCTGAAGGTTACTCCGTATTTCGGGTACAATGCAACACACCCCGTATCGGGGGTGTCGCGGAGGGCGTCTATTTGTTTTGCCATAGCTTTGTCGAGCTTGGGACATGCAGGTCATTAATTGTTGTGAACGCGGCTTCCTAATCGATAGTGCGCGTTCGATTCCACTTTATATTAATGTTATTTGTGCTTGCATGCCTGTCCTCGTAATGTTTCCCCCCCTAAATATCTAATGGGACTCGACCGCGCTTGAATAGAATTCTGCAGCTTAACCGTTCGGCTGGAATGATTAATTAGAAACAGTCATGTTATTCGCTAATGAATGGCGGATAGCACGTAATGAGATGGGCTGTTTGACAACCAAGATGTTGATGGATTGATCATTGTTTTTTTATATACATCTCGCTTGATAATAAGCTGTTATGAGGTAGATCTACACGCGATCTAAAGAGGATTTTATACTCAAGACGAAGACAAAATTCTACTTCTTACTTAATTGAGCTTAATTGCTTAATCGCAGCTACTTGCGGTGACCGCTGCTGCGTATTGGGCACAAAACATGGATGTACTACCAATTTGAGGCCAATGATTGTAGTTGCAGATATGTAGCCTGATATAAAACTGAAGCAAAAAGTTTATACTCTAGTTTTTGCCCACCTGATGTTAAGCATCACATCTGTGCATTACTTATTTGTTTAAGCTTAGGTGCTTGGCGACAGATTTTCTACTTGAGGGTGATGGCTACCTAGGCGGGCATTCGCAAAATGCTCTTCCACCATGCGGTGAAGCTCAAGCTCGCGACGGGAATCGGACCATGGACCTACTGCGCGGCAGTCCATAGCTATGACCGCTCGGCCATCTTTGCTATATATTATTTTTTCATGTCATTGAACAAGTCGCTCACCTGATGTTAAGCATCAGACTTGTGCATTACAATTGCAGTGTCTCCGTCCCGTCCTCGATCAGCTTGAAACGTTAAGTCTTTTTCCTTTTTGCCTAGTACTAGTGTGTGCTCATTAGACAGTGCAGAACATCTGACAATTCGGTGGTACACAATAAGACGTCTTCATGCTAAAGAGACGGTATATTATGTGTTGGTAGAGAAAACATGATACCGATCTCTCAAGCCCTAATAAGGATACAAGGTAATGTTTACATTATTATGTTGTCATTGCTTAGTGTGTATGTCATTAAACATAAACAATGCATCATTACATTAAATGGTAAACGCTGATGATTCAAAATTATACACTGTCGCCAAGCACCTAACGGTGTGTTCCGGCTGCTGTCGTTGAGGGCCAGTAATTCTAGGTTAAGCCTCTTAACACCTTCGATCACATCATCACTTGCCATCAGGTCAGTTTGTGGTACAAGGCTTACCTATCAGTAACAAAAGAAAAACATCTCGCGTCTTCACTCGCGTGGCTATTGATTTCTGGTTTTTGGTCAATTTACGCATATCGTGTGGATACTCTTGTAAACGTAGTTTTGACATTTCTCTATATCTCTGTCTCTATATCCCTATCTCGATATCTCTATCGATATGTATATATATTATACATATATATAAATCAATTGCAGTTGTTTGCCTCGCTAAAACTCGAGAACGTTTGGGCCGATTTAGCTAATTTTGGTTTTGGAAATGTTTGTCGTAGTTCAATCTTTATTATTGCTTAAACCTTTCCTAGCATAGAAAAACCAACAATTTCATTTTCCCATTTAAACTGTTCTACTCATACTTTCCTGTCAAACACTTGACGTTCGTCCGTTAGGATAGGAATTAAGAAGTACACCGGGTCATCTAGTTTTTAATAATAACTGAATTGAAATTTGCACACCTACCATTACACCGGGAGTCTAATAATAATTATGTAGACCATGGTTTTCCAATTTTTTATAGAATAACACGTTTTATTTGAGAATTCTTATTTAAATCAAAAAAATTGATCATCGTTTCATCAACAGATATGCCGTCCACTCGTTGAACAAATGTCTCCCCAATAGGGGTTGTCGCCATAAGCCCCACGCTTGGCAGGCGTCTTGGGCATTGCAGTGTAAGATGGCAGTTCTTCAGAAGGTGCTGCTTCGGTTTGGTATTTTGCTTTTCGTCACCTTCTCTTGCGAATAAAGAAGATATGCGAGATGTAGTTCTCGACCGGCACCCCTAAGGAATGTATTCCTTATAATACCAGGTAGATAATGTTTCACTTTGACTTTGCAATACTCTCAGTTTGACACTATTCCTCTTCTTTCGCCCTAAGGTAAGGTTCCTGTTACTGTAGAATTGTCACTGGTGACACACATGATCATTTTATTACTAACCTGTTTGGGATTTGTACCTTTATTAGCACAAAAGACAATAAAGGAAAGTGTAATCGTAAAAGTTTTGGGTATGGTTTTATGGCTGGCCGCATACCTATCTGACTACCACCATTATTCGGCATTATCGTTAGATAGAACATGAAGTAAGGAAGGTTCTTATCAGGCTGCAAATATGGTTTTGACATCTGCTGCATAACAATATGTTTAGTGGCACACTGTTCATTCTGCATATTCAATTACGAGTAAACGTATCGAAAATATACGATGAACAACTAATAAAAGAATAAGTACAAAGTGTATCTAATAAATAAATCTAACCCAATTATATTTGTTTTTACTCCAGATTGCTCTGAAAACCACAATAAAATGATCTAGCAAGTAAAGCTGCGGGGATCGACGGGATAAATAAACCGTAAGCTCTCGTTAGCCGATACGTATTCAATAAGGGACGGAATAGCCATCTTCTGGAGTGCACCAATTATACACCCTCTCGTAGGGTTGGCGAATAAATACATAAATTTCAGATTTATACATTCAAATATATACTATGTAGTTATTTTTAGGGATAATGTAGCTTGTGAATGAAACTTTTGTGCGATTTTCGGGATGCCAGGTTCAATTATTATTGATCAAAATAATGCCGTAGTAAAAATCACCAGGTAGGTATGCGGCTAGCCATAAAACCACACCCAAAGACATTTAAAACAATTAAATATTTGTATGTTGTTTTTGTGCTGATGCTGATAAAGGAAAGTACCGAGCCCAAACAGGAGGGTTAGTGGTAAAATGAAAATGATGATCACCAGGTGCAATTCTTCAGAGGAAGAAAGGAACCTTGTCTTAGGGCGAAATAAGAGGAACAGTGTCAAATTGATAGTATTGATAATTATGCAGTACCTCTCCAGTACGGTATGGACGAGACCTGCACCTACCATATCTTATTTGTTCGTTTTTTTTAATAAATAATTGTGTGATAAGCATACTTATGTTCCAAGGTCTAAATATTCTCTTTTTTTCTGTTTGAGATGTTTAACGACCAATTTTCATAGTTAGTTCGTTTAATTTTACAGATTAAGTTATACAAATTCAAATTCAAAATCATTTATTCAATTTAGGCGTCTACGACGCTCTTACGAAGATCAATTTAAATTTTAATATTGAAATATTCTACATTGTACTGCCACGTTAAGCAAAAAGATTTATAGAGACACTGCGAGAAGAACGGGCAAGAAACTCGAGGACATTCTTTTAAACGTTATTTAACAATGTGTTACACACAATATAATACAATTATTACAAATTTGCTTGAAGTGCGAGTTGAACTTGCACTTCAAGCAAATAACGCTTGCCAAACGCAGGGATGAGGCTGTGTTCAGCAGTGGAAAATCCGGCTGTTACATTACAGTACAGTAATCCGCTATACTAAAACATACTCAGTGAAAAGTTCACTCAACTACCTACGGCGGCGGTTCCAAAGATACAGTCCTGTAAAGGTCAGACGCACAGACGGACGGACGGACAGCCTAACCTTAGTATTAGGGTTCCGCTTTTTAGTATGGAACCCTAAAACACGTTGTTTTGTTTAGCTATTTTACTCGTACTCTTTTTTAGTATCACTAAAATTAATCTAAATGAAATCGGAACAGATTTTACAAGACGTTTGTGCTCATATTATGTTCATTAACGTTATAGGAAGCGACGAAAAAGGACGCAATAGACGCTGCATACTACTCTCGTCGATGTGATTGGGTGGCTGCACTGCGCATTAGGCGCAGAACAAGAATCCTGATTGCTCGAATTCCGGAAATAGGTTCGTGAAATAGACGATGAAACAGAAACCAAGATTTCCAACCATTTGTGTTGTATGTTGTTAAGGAGACATATTGGACCGATACCAGATAACTGAGGCAAAGTAAAGAAGATCATGAATTAACATTTGATTTTCTAATCCGTGACAGCCCTAGCGACGTCAGATATAATGGCTCTTAGTCATAGTACTTTTGCATTTACCGGGGTCGATCCGGATACTTTAATTGTATACTTCTTTAAATGCATTTGTTTATGATTTCATTTAGCCACTTGTTTCTGCATGCTTTTGAAAAGATACCGTATTGTTAGCTGTTTTGAGCTCATTTCGTACACGGTAGATTGAATAACAGCCATTTTTAGAACTGTTTGTTTGCAGCGGGCTAGTTCAAAATTTCAGGGATGAATTCTGGTGTCATTTGAATATCACAAGTCTGTGATTGAGTGTGTTAAAAACTTCGAATGTGCTGGTACAAGCCATTTCAATTAAGACATTTCTTCTCCATTTAACCGATTTCAAAAAAGGAGGAGTTTTAAGTACCTACTGTTGTTTTTTTGTGTGATTCTTTACAGGCTTTACGATTTTGATGTTTTTTTTTATATTTGATGGCTGGGGCTTGTCATGTGATACCACCATTTAAATTTGCGTGAGATCTGATGAGTAGTATTTGCATACTTTATATTTTAGGTAGCTGATTTTTAAAATTTTTTTTTTAATGTTATTAATAAAGTGATGACAACGACAAGTAGCCTGGTTGATGGTAAGCGGCACGCTTGTGTATCACAGTCGCAGTGTCACCGTCCTCGTTCTACTTAGCACTGCAAACAGGCGGGCTAGACCTTACCATCATGCGGTAAAGCAAAAGCCCAAGACGGTATTCGAACTAATGCACTCTGACTCGGCAATCCATAATCATTGGTACTAAGCCAAACAACAACAGATTATTTTAGTAGCACAAAAAAATTAGTACGAAGTTTTATTGCAAAACATGGAGTACTATTTAATATAAGTTCCCAAAGACAAAAAATAAAATTACTCGCATGCTGGATTACCCGAGAAGTTTCCAGAAATTGTTTATCGTTACTCTTTACCAAAGCAAAACAACGTTATTCCACAAAGAACCGTTAAAAATTATAACGTAATATCAACAAAATTCTCGCTATTGTCGCAGTCCAGATATTTAGAAACATATACCGCTTCATTGTAACTCTGGGGATATTGTTTAATGTATTTGTTTGTTAATCATTTCAAAACTTCAGCAAGGTTTTACTGCGAAAGTGTAAACTGACATTGTTTTAAGCATTTTGTTGTAACTAAGCGAGCGATTGTTTACATCTTACTTATAAATATGAGATTTATTATGGAACTTTGTTTCTAAGTATGTGATTAAGAATGTATGCAAAGTTTTCGGTTTAATTTATTTTTAATTATTTTAATTATTCGATTAGTAGGCGTCAAGGCAATATTTGCAATGTTAGATATATTACATGTATCACAATTCCGAATTACTTACGTGTACTTAACTAATGAATTTAATAATTAGAATATATTTTGTAAATATACGGAAAACTATCACAAATAGTCAATAATGTTAAAATAAAACTACCTAACTTATGTTTTTTTGTTCAATATATTCGATAGTTTGAATAAAATCGGCACTTCAAAATGCTGCGTGCTTTCTTGTGAATTACATACCGTCACAATGCTGCAACTGTCTTGACAACCCCTAAAACTTAAACTGTGGATGGTTGTCAAGTCTATGGAAAACAAGGATGCTAGTTGCCGCTGTGGGCAATAGTAGCTCAACAGAGCTTTGTCTAGGAGCGTTGGTAAGTCGTACCGTAGCCTAATGTCCCGGTTAATTTAAGACTAACTAAACAATAATCACGTGGTTGAAAAAGTGTAAAAATCCAATGTTTGATTTTATAACTAATCGTCATTAGAGTGTCGTAAACGCCTAAATTTAATCAATGAATTTGACGGCTTTTGCCTTTCACCCACATTAACGGAAAGGTAGCGCATATACTACTAACAAGAGCAAATAGTTGCTTAGCGTCAATAGATGGCTGGCTATAAATATGTGTCTTTAGAAAAAAATATTGTTCCAGCATATTCATCATTTTGTGGGATGAGATTCGACATATGAAGGTTACATTTCCCGTGTGAGAGCTAAAACTGAAAATTCGTAGCCAGTCCGCCGTCTTTTCCGTTTGCCTGTATTCCCGTTATACGGAATATAGGTTAGTTTGACATGACGATGTAGTCTGTACTGGGTGTTACCTTGATTGGCTACGAGCTGCGTATCCACACTCTACGTGTTTCGTAGCGTTTACACATACTGCCTATTCTGTGGCCTGAGCTACGTCGACCAGCCGCGATTTTCGATTGACCATTGGGAAATGTGTCGTTTTTGCCATCGTGAAAATAATGGAATTTATCTTCGGATATCGTGTGCGTTTTCGCTCTTTTTTTTTTTTTAATTTCGCCTCTGGCTTGCACCTACGTAATTTAAACAAATATTGTTATAATTTTGTATTATAGTTTGTCATTCATAGTTGTAAGATGTTTATAAAGAATTGCCCCGGCTCTATAACTTTTATTGTGGCAATAAAATATAGAGTATTTTAAAATTAAACCTTATAATCGACTTTCTTAAGAGTATCTTATATTATACGCCTGAATTGAAAACTTTGTTATGAAGATTTTGTCAGTAAATGTCTGTAAAGTTAGTATCTTCGCACCTATCCCTTGTTACGCCCATGCAGGATTCACGACGAAGCTCTCACGACAAAAAACAACTTTGCGCCCATTTATAACAAATGACTATTTCAGAAGCATTCCATAATCTGGTACTCTGGTAGGTACTATATTATAATCCATAATGGGATCGGAATTGCCTTATACCACTTAGGACCAAATACATCTAACAAAACATAGTTCGTTGAGATAGCTCTGTCTGTATCCCTTTTGGTTTATTGTGATATTTTACTCGTATACAAATACCTTCGAAACTATTAACCAGGGGTTCCTTCTAATCTATACCTAATCAATAGTCATTTTCACAGCTCCACGTAGTCAGTAAAATCAATAATAATTATATCCAGTTTCCAAAAGGAAGTTGCATATTTCGCGCTAGGTGCAAACCGCATCCATTTTCACGCAGTCGTCCTCAAAGCGCGTTCTCATTTCCGAGCGGGACCGCAACCTGTGCTGACGGTAGTCGGTACATCATTCAGCGGAATATATCCGTAGTCTACGTTAAACATGAGTAATTCGAAACTAATTCCAACACTTTTGGGAAGTTTTGGACATACCTGGTACTACCAACGAAAATATTTCTAACGACCGTTACCGCCGAAGGAACCGGATAAAAACGAATTTTACTAAACATATTTTCTTAGCTTTTCGCGTCAATCGAGTCCCGTACTAAGACCACTGAAGAAGGATTAAAACGCCGGAATAGAAAATTATGCGAGGGGATTATCAGGAAAAACAGACGAAATTGTCACATGATATCTTTTTAAGTGTTTTTCTATAATAAAAGTAATGTTTTTAATATAATTCTTAAATATTTTTTCATTAATGTTATTATTAAATATACTCCGCAAAAAAGCGCCTGTTAATAAAATGTTCTAATCAATTAATAAAATGTTCGTGTTAATTCAGAATCTAAACTATCTTTATTCTAAGTTAAACTGGAATCGGTTCAGCTGTTTCAGCGTGACAAAAAGCGTCTAACAAAAATACACACTCAGATGTGAGTGTGTATGTTTGATATCCCTTCACTCTTCATTCTTTCACAAACTTACGCATTTATTATATTAGTGTTGCACTTGTATTTTTCGTTTTGGTATAGAAACACTTTTTTTAACGTTTCTTTATGTTATTGTGATGAAACACGTACTAAGCCCACCTGATGCAAAGCGGCAACCTCTACCTATAACAGATGCATTTCGCCACAAGTGACGAACTACACTGTGCCCATAACCCTGACACATACAGTTAGTAAGTCTCATGTGCCTGTAATTTCATGATTACTGTCTCTCAAGGCCTGCTGCCGGGACTTACAGTTAAATGCTTGGCGACATATTTTCTACTAGAGGGTGGCAGCTAACCAGGCAAAGATTGCAACAAGCAAAAACCAGCGGTGGCGATCATACCTTGGACATGGAACACTGCAGTCCATAGCTATTACGCGGTTTCAATATTGCAAGATTTGTATTGCGTCTTTGATGCTCTTAAAAACTGAATGACCGACCCCACATCGGTGGGTTAAGGTCAGGATAATGAGATATAATAGAGTAAAGGAAATCCTATCCCTATTATCAAAGTAATATTCGTAAGTTAACAAGTAACAATAGGATATGTTTGATCAGAATATCCTATCTGAACTAACAGAGCCCATTACACCATGTCTCAAAGCTGTTTGATTGGTCTCCCTCGATTTCACCTACCCCGACCGTATTGCTTCGGCGACGTCTCTTGGATATAATTAAAGGCACACAAGACGCAATGTAGACGTACATCTTCTACGTTGCAGGCAATTGAAATGCAATTCGTCAATTAATACAATTGCTGGTCCCGTGTGCGGATGTGTCCCACTTTAGGGCGGATATAAACGATCCGAGACAGCTTAAGACTATTCTAGTTGATATGCTGCGTAGATGTTGGTATGCATTATCGTTCTGTTCTCTCTGTAATAACTACAAGTGAAGATTTAATGAGTTGAGATTGTAACTACATTAAAAAATCCCCATACAATGTTTAAGAAAGAGACGTCAAATTAGAGTTATGAGTCTAATCTCAGTATATGTCATGTTAGCTTAGCAGTCAGAGCTTACCCCGGATATATGGATGGCACAGGTTCGAATCCCGCATATGAAAATATTTATTCGTCTAGTTGTAATTTTGTAATAAATTAATAAGTTAGAACTATATGGTATATTTAACTATAGGTCATTTCCAGTCGGAGGGCGCTGATGACTGTGCAGGCATTAACGATCTAATTAGATAGTTTTTACAACTTGTATACTCGTTTGTGCATTTTACTAGAAGCTATATCCAATATGTATGTAAATTCCGAAAATTGGTCAATAAACTTATTATTATTATTATTAATATATAAACGACGTTTCAAAGCCAAAATGCTACAATTTGTCATTTTGCTTACTATTCTCACAGCTATCTTATTGCGGTGATGACATTATGTTACTTGCTTGATTTGTCTTCTTGGTCGTTTTGTTTACATTTGCTTTAAAATCAAAAGACCGTTGAACAAAGGCTTTCCCCATTGGGAAGGGGTTTTGCATAAGCCCCACGCTTTGCAAGCATCTTAGGCGGATCGCTTTTTTCTAGAAAGCGCTGTTTGTACCCCTACAGGAAGATATAGGAGGGGATGCAATTCAAGTGCAGCATCCCATGGGGTTTCATTTATGACCATAGCTTACATTTGGTTTAATAAAGTTACTTATGTGCCTTATTATTTTTTATTAATTTATTTTTTTATTCAGATGCCTGGATGATCGTGTGGCGTGGCAGTTGGATTTGGTCACTCGGGCACTTTCGGGCATCATCATCTGGTCTGACTGTCACTAAAACTGAGGCAGTTCCTACATTCTTGTAGCTACCACTATGCCATAACAACTGGCTTCCTAAGACAACAAGATCAATGGTTTCTTCGACACTCGGAAGCACTCAGTATTAGGCAAATACCATTAGCGATCACCCATCCAAGTAAGGGCCGCAGTGGGCGTATCTTAACTTATTTGATCGGCTAAGAACGACTATACATTTAAACTCTACCACGAGCGCTTCAAGTACGTGTGTTTCGGAGGGCACGTTAAGCCGTCGGTCCCGCTTGTTGTCTAAGGATGGCAGTCACTATAGCATGGTGGTAGGGCATTTTACGAATGCCCGCGTGGCTAGCTACCACCCTCAAGTAAAAAATCTGTCGCCAAGCTCCTAATGGTGTGTTCCGGCAGCTGTCCTTCAGAGCCAGTAATACTAGGTTAGCCTGAACAACATCTTCGACCACATCATCACTTAACGAAACTTTACACGGATAGCCTAGGTTTATGACCTTTGCCTACCCCTTCAGGTATATAAAGACGTGATGATATGTTTCAAGTAGGTATGTTTATGTTCAGCTTTCCATCCTTTTATTCCAGCGTCATTCATAATCACTCACCACCTTCCCTAAATTTTTCTATCCATAAATTTTTGAAATGTAATGTAATTAGTAACGCATTGGAATTTTCTTTTGAGCGTTATGAGATACAATATGTATACGTTTTATGAATATTGGAACGAAGATTTTCACTTGTATGAATATCGTTACAGGTATAAACATTTTTACGTTCCCTTTAAAATACATATTCTCAGAGAGAAATAGAAAAGATATGAGAAATTTTGAATTTGCAGTATCTGTAAAATCTGAAACAGATGAGAAATCATATATCTACAAAGATTATTATCTGTTTTGCACATAGGGACAAAGATATTGGAGGGGCGTGAATTTTTATACTGAATAATCTCTGGTATTAACGACACTACTCAATTCGTCTTTTATTTCTTTGGCTAATGTGGAAATGTCACAATTCTGCCAATGTTCTGTCCATGATGGTATTATAGTAGCTTCTTTCCAAAGAAATCGAAGTAAACAAAGCTTGAGCCCAAACATTAAATAGAATATCCGCACTTTGTGAATTTGACATTGACAGCTAGATCAAAGTCCAATGTTCCGATTCAACAAATAATTCGTTCGAAAATTTAATCCAGATTTAAAAGAGATCGCACTGTACATAACAACTCAGAATTGAAATCCGAACGTATCCAAAATAAACAAATACAAATCTAATTTACATTCTAACGTTATTATAACATAGGGTGTCCGAGGCATACTGTAAATAACGGGTACTGCCGTTACTGTTATATATTAGCGCATAATTCAAATTGTCGATGGCAACACCACCGATAAACAATTAATCTGGCAATAGGAGCGTTTTATCTGCGAAACTGCGGACCGGAGCCTACGTCGTTCTAATCACGACCTAACTCATGAATTTAGATTCGCCGCTGAGGTTTAGGGTTGCCTGATATTTTATAATTACGGAAATTATTAACACGAAACTCGCGGTAGTTTTCTAAGTGAAATTATTAACACGTTTAAATGTTTAATTTGTTTTTTTTTCTAGTGGTAATACTATTTTCTTTAGTCTCCAGATTAAGACACAAACAAAATGTGTCACAAATTCTTTGTGTTGAATACGACTAAAGCAAAAAAATGCATAATGAGCAGTACCGCTTACGTTACTGCGACTAGGGTCGTAGTGGAAAGTACAACAGGACTGCGTACTACCTTAACTGAATGGTAGTGGGGTATACATTGCTAAGGGACTCTCGTTTCCAATATTTCCTGTACATTAAAAATTCAGTAAGTGTTTAAACATAAACAAAGAATATGAAATATTCGACAACCCTACGATCTATTTGTAGTGCTTGTCTGACAAAATGGATAGGCTCGGCATTATCAATTTATAAGGCATTGTTTGTTTTCTTAACGAATGGTTTTGTACTAAATTAGTTATGGACCATTCTGTGTTTTTAGTAATAGCATTATCTATGATTTTGAATACTGTTGTGAGTATTGAATCAACTTTGGTAGTAAAACTCAATTCAACATTGCAAAATCCAAGGAATCCTCTTTGAATGTATAAAAGGTTCATCTTTAGAGAGTGGGTTACACTTGGAATCACGACTCTAATATAGGCGCTATAGGAGCTATCAAGATATAATATGCGATGCCTGTGTCTTTTTTTTTTATTTCAGATAAATTGGAACATATTATGTCCCTATATACTTTATTAACCCAAGGACATTTTTAATATAAAAACATATTTTGCTGTTGATTGTACACTGCCGAACTCAGTCCACCATTAAGGAGTAGTTTGCCATAATCCACGCTTGGCAGGCGTTTTGGAGATCGCTGTATTAAATAGAAGTTCCTCAGAAGACGCTACTGCCCACCTACCAGTCTTGGTTAGAAACGACACCAAATACCAAACCGGCACAACACAAGCAAAATAAATTTGCTTGGTAATAATGAAAAAGATGATAATTGTGTTATGTTTAGTAGATACGATTTGAATAACTTTGTAACATGTTTCCCAGTCTTCTTTAAATTTAGGAATAGACGACCGGACTTAATATTGGTGTAATTTTTCCTATATGCAAACTTAAGACTGATGTCCGCGCAGCATAACTTCGAATATAGGTATTTGTTAAAATTTTAATGAAAGATCACCATCGAGACTTTAATGAATGCCATTGTGAAGCCATGCCATTCGTAGAATTGGTTCCCTGTTATTATTAAGTATTTTTGCAAGGTATAACTGTAGCATAACAATTATTTGATTAGTGCTACATTGTAATACTTCCTTTTTCTAGATAATAGGTGTAGTGAGCCATCAATAATTAACTCTTTATTCTATTGTACAACCTGACCATAGATATTTTTATTGTAGCATAGAAGGTATCTTACAAAGATAAGGTAAAGAAAGTCATGACATGGGTGAACAAAATGTAAATATAATAGTCCAACGACCTTAGATTGTAGCAGTAGTACTTTTTGTGAACGAGTCTACCCCGAGAAGTATTCTGTGAAGTTGCTCATGTGTGACGAAAAATCTTTGGCCATGTCATTTTAAATGTAGATGGTCTTGGCTTCCGATCCCGCAATCAGCCTATTATTTCGTGGTAGAATGTCTCCCCCCTATCTCTTGCTGTCAGTGTCGTGGGAGGTGACTGAGGGTACAATACCGGGTAGACAGCCAGGAGTGTCTTCTGTTGTGCTGCTATCCTGTGTTGTGTGGCTTTGGCTATGGACTGCCGCGCAGCAGGTCCATGGTTCGAATCCCGCCGCGGGCTTGAGCTTCACCGCATTGTGGTAGGGCATTTTGCGAATGCTCGCCTGGCTAGCGACCACTCTCAAGTAGAAAATCTGTCGCCAAGCACCTAGCGGTGTGTTCCGACAGCTGTCCTTGAGAGCCAGTAATTCTAGGTTAAGCCTGTTAACACCTTCGATCACATCATCACTTACCATCACGTGAGATTGTGGTCAAAGGCTGATAGGTAGCAGCATAAATAATAAAAAAATAAAACTGCGATCTCCAAGATGCCTGCCAAGCGTGACGATTATGACAAAAACCCCATTAATGGGAGGCTGTGTTGAGCAGCAGATAATGCAGATACATTTTATTTATGGTATTCATGGCTTAAACAGGTTTTTTTCATCGTGTTCATCAACACTCAGCAAGGAGAGTGACGCTAATGTGGCGACAAGCGAAATGTAGAGATTTAATTTATTCTTTTCAAGAATTGTTGGTAGTCTGTTATTTGTCAAAGTACCGAAGTAGCGAACAGGTTCGATCCTTAGCTAGAGTTTTTGTGGTCACTTTGAGCCCGTGGGGTGTCGGGCTAGAATGTCACCTCTCATTGGTACCTGTGGGTGACGTAAGAGGCGACTAAAAGTAAAATACCGGAAGGTGATCAGCAGGATGCCTTCTGAGTAACTGATATCTTAGACTGAGATTGCCAAGACGACTGCCAAGCGTGGGGAATATGGCATATCCCCCCTTAATGGGGGAGGCTGTGCTCAGCAGTGTACAAACCGGCTGATACTGTTGTTACTTTAATTCGGTTGTATAGGCACCAGCTGTCTTGAGAAATAGCTAAAATTCTCGGTATATAGATCAACGTCGAGGTCATTTTTATTTAAAAGCTGGTGCGATAAGTGTACAAGCAATTATTGGACATAGATCATTCGTTTCAGGCATCTCCCGAAAGACAGCAAGGTCACTTCTGGAGCTTTCTCAGCAACGTCAAAAATTAAATAAACATAAAATAATTGTAATAAGTAATTATGTTGAAAAAAAAGTAACAATACAGATTGTTACTATACTTAGTTACAATGTAGATTGCGATCACGCGATTTAAGTATTTAATAAGAAATATATTTTTTGTATTTAAATCATTCATAATAATTGGATGATTATATAAATGACGACGACTGGAAATAATTATTAACACGCAACAAACGATTTTATTATTATTGTATGGAAAATATTGAACAAAATTTTACATATAAAAAATATAACCAATTGAAATATACGACCATTTCGCCATTTGTGACGAACTGTATCAGTAAAAGGCAGAGGTTGCCGCTTAACACCAGATGGACCTCGTGTATGTTCAATCACGGTAGCATAAAACATACTCCCTTTTCCATCTTTACGCCTTTATTACTGGAAAGATAGCGGGTATAGTAGGTACCAACGAGAGAAATTCCAAGGAGTGCAGAAGTCAGGAAAGCGGCTGGTCTTAAACCACAACATTGCTCAATAACGTCCATGATTAGATTTTTTTTGCTTGATAGGTTAGCCTTTGACCACTGATGGCAAGTGATAATGTGGTCGAAGATGCTGTTCAGGCTCACCTAAAATTACTGCTGACAGGAAAACACCGTTAGGTGCTTGGCGACAGATTTTCTACTTGAGGATGGTAGCTAACCAGGCGGGTATTCGCAATATGCCCTACCACAATGCAAAAGATTGTTAGAGAGCATACTGTAATGACACCAATTGTTGGGGCTACGAGAAGATGATGATAACAATTTATGCAAAGGAAAAGTATGCAATTGTAGAACATACTAGAAACTAAACCCTATGATAAGTTAACAAACGTGATGAAAACTCGATAACCAGTTTAGCGGCGTCCTCTACCGGCGCTTTACATGCAATACTGACCATTAAGGAGCGTTATCTGAACTGATTGCTGATTAGTGTCATAATCGGATCTCTGTAGGACGCATCGGACAACATAATTTGTAAGCCACCCCGACGACCCCACACGCGATATTAGACCCTAACTTTGATGGAGTGACGGTACATTTTTCTGATTGGGTTGCATGATAGGACAATTTTTCTTTGTATGCATGTTGATACTTTGAAGTTGACTTTGAACGGGTATTTGTTTTTTATGCGGTGCATAACAGGATTAAATATTGTTGACATTTTTACCCGACTGTGGAAAAAGGTTATTTTAACGGAGAGCGCCTCGCAGCTTATTCAGCTTTCCTTGATCTTCATAAATGAGATATCATTATATTTTTTTTTTAGTTTTGGAATAGACACTGACAAAAGGAGTTTAAATATATTTTCATCGATTTACCTTAAATTGTTTAGTTGAGACCGCTATTTTGATCGGTTACAAGTTCAAGAATTTCTCCTCATGGTGTAGTATATTATAATATACCTATGCCAAATAAATGCGCGGATTGTCCGCTCACGACAATCCGCGCATTTATTTGGCTTAGCAACGATGTCTTCAGTAAAACCATTGTTTATACGTGTATACATTTTTTATAAAAAAAAAATACAGACTAATTGAGAACCTCCTCCTTTTTTGGAAGTCGTTAAAAAGTTTGTATTAATCATAGTTATTAAACAACTTTAAACGGTATACCGACGTATAAAACATTTTACAGTGATCGTGGTCACAGGATGACTGAATTCAAATATTGATTAATATACGCGATTTAAACAGCTTAAATTTGTTTAATTACTATGTATAATATAAATCTATAATATATTAGAACTTTTGTAATAATCTCAAAAACATCGGTTGAAGAAGAACATTGAGTCTAGTTGTAGTAGGTTCTAATAATAATAAAAATAAAACCGAATTAAAAGCGGCGGGATGGATACGTAGGGTTGCCAGGGGGAAATGCACAATCGCGAGAAAATTTGTATTTTATGCATTTTCTCCGTGTGCACAATAAGTCGGACGTCAGCTGCAGTTCTCACAGCCCCTAAACAGAATAAGACTAAAAAATCAAATTCTGCATGAATGCTGCAGGTGACAACGTGCTCAACAATCAACAGCTCTTACTTTGTATTCCTGCAACACCCTTGTGCCGGCAGAATTTTATTTTGTATACTTAATAATCATCATTTTGAGTCTCAATTGCAATTGCAATGCAGCTTTATACGTACCAACCAATGTTTGTTGTTATTGGCCATGTACATCAGCTTTTCCTCCCTAACATAATGGCAAATTGCTACACTTGTATGCATTTTCTTTGTGACAATTGCACTGAATAGGTCTTAGCCAAGGTATTGGAGGTGGATCTTACAGATCTTAATCTCCTTCCATATATTTGATCATTATTATCAATGCATTGCATATGTTAAGTATTTGTTTTGTCAGTTTTCCGTACAATAGAAAGTTTCAGTATAAATATAAAAAAAAATATTTGCCTGTTTGGTAAGCTCACTCGATGGTAAGTGATGATGTGGTCAAACATGTTGTTCAGGCTAACCTTAAATTACTGGCTTTCAAGGACAGCTGCCGGAATACACTGTTAGGTGCTTGGCGACAGATTTTCTACTTGAGGGTGGTAGCTAGCCAGGCGGGCATTCGCAAAATGACCTACCACCATGCATAACGACTGCCATCCTATGACAACAATCGGGTCGAACGGCTTAACGTGCCCTCCGAAGCACGGAAGCGCACAGTAGTAATGTCATTATGGGTCAACGCATCAAGTCAAGACCGCGGCGGACGTTGCTTAATTTAGCTTATCGGTTAAGAACAGTTAAGCAAACTACACTACGATCGCTTCATATGCCACTGCATGTAGATCCTTAATCAAGGGCTGATTTGAGACCCCCCCGACGGTTCCCGCCTTGTCGTGGTGGTGGGCTTAGTAGCCGTGGCTTGGTCACCCACGGTGAAGCGAAAATGAACCAGGGGCCGTGCCGACTTGGGACATCGGCTGGCCCGCTCCACTGGGCTTTGCCTCTAAGTCCAGTATGAAGCGGCAAGGGGTAGGATGCGGTGCTGTATGGACAGCACCGCATCTGGCGGTGAGGGGCCACGGCGGGAGAGGAGTGCCGGTATTACGGTGCGCCGCTCTCCCTACCTTCCGTGGCCACGGCGGGGCTGCCACCGTTCGATGGCGGACGCGGAGGGGCCGCAGGGGAAGAGGAGTGTCGGTATAGCTAGGCGCCGCTCACCTTATCCTCTGCAGCCGAAGTAGCAGGCGACGGGGCTACTTATCTGACCCGTCGCAGGGGACCTCGGGCGTCAGAAGCGGGGTTGTCTGACGCCCATTTGCGGGCTTGGTCCCCGGGTGGTAGCGACGTGCCATGTGTTCTGGTGCGTCGTGAGGGGTAGCACCCCAGGAGGGGTCCGGAAACGGACAACCGTGGCGGGTTCGTGGTCGAGAGCTAAAGCGTCCCTGCGGCCCGCCGAGAAGCGGTAGAGTTGGAACACCGTGTGTTATTTAGTCGGTAGGGGCACTTGCTGCTGTGGGAGTAGTTGGTGTCGAGCCCGACATATCCCGGCCACTTTCCCCGAAGTGGACGGGAATGCGTAAATGCATTTTTCTCACGTAAATAAAAAAAGGGCTGATTTGAGACAAGGTCTTAAGGGAAGTCATTCATAGCTTTTTTCACACAAACGCAATTTGGTAATATTTTAAATGTCAGGTGTTTGAACTGTAGCTGCTATTTCTATTGCATATCTTTGAGCATTATTATCTATGCATATTACATGTTTTGCTAGTTTTCCGAAAAATTAAGTGTTTTGAAAATTATCCGGTATAATCTTAATATACACTTACACACACACTTACGCACACACTATATGTTCCTTAAGCGCTAAGTAATATTGTAAGACTGGATAGTTTATGTTAGACGTAAGTGCCAGTGTCATATCTATTATGGGAGAAGCCTATGGTTCCTGAAACACAGCTAACGCTAGTTCGGGAACCTATGGATTCAAATTTACTCTGTACCTGTGTAACTTAAGTCCATAAAAACTACTTGTATTTGAAAAAAAAACTTTACTTATACATTAAAGGGAAACAACAAGCATATATATTATGCTGAAGGACATACATGCAAAGTTCCACCGAGTTTGAATACATGGTATTAAATGTATGACAAAAGTATGTTTATATGGCACTTTTAATACACTCATGTTAACAAAGTACTTTCGGGTGAAGAAGAAGAGATATAGAAACTAAAAGGAAGCGTTAGTAAAAAAAAATTTCATTACATGGATACCACGCCATACGAAATTCTGTGTTGCAAGACCTTATAAAAAAATAATTAAAAGATTTTAATACTTACATTATTTTCCGGAAATCCATAATTAGGACGATCGAGAGCCGTAGTAAACTCAAGTCAAAACATCCTGAAGATTTGCGTGTGGAATCGAAACGCGTCGAAAACCGTCTCGGCTGATTAACGTGGCGTTTCTGTCATCACGTCGGCATAGTTCACAAATGTTACTAGTTATATTTATTGTATTTATTAATTATGTTCTAATAAAGTATTCAATTGTTTTCTTAAAGTATATTATAATGATTTGTTATAACCACAGAAAAGAGAAAGAATTATAAAGAAAAACAATATTATATGTCTATGGTTATAACAGTTGAATAAGCAAAATTGTATCTGGGATAATTATGTATAACGCAATATGTATATTTATTCTGTAGGTTATGATCATAATTATATACAGTTTATAATTATTTCTTGAAGAAGATTTGCTTTATCGTGTTTTATTTTTTCAGGCTCTTACACCATAGAGTCAAAGAATGTATCTCAAGATCTGTGTATCCAAACTTTAATTTAGTATGCAAAAAGAAATTCCAATATATTTCCTATTACTTAGAGGGTCAAAATCAAAATTATTGACCATTTCATATTTATAGTTTGTCCTTCTACTTATCATAATTTTTACTATAACCCTGTAGCATTGATATTATTAAAATAGGACATTTCTACAAAGGAAAACTGTTAAGATTTAATATTAAGTATAATTTCTTATAGGCTCTGTCATATTTTATTACATTTCGAATAAGATTACATAGCATACTTTGGTTTCCATACAAAAAACGTACGTGTCCTACTTTCGATGCTGTTGTTTTGTACCATAGCAACATAGAAAACATTATTATTTTGATTTAAAAAAAAACGTAGTTATTACTCTGCCAGAAGTGTGACGTGTAGGTATAAAAAATAATTTGTTTACTTTTATGTTCTTTCAACTTGGCAAATTTCATGTAAAGATTAATCTTTGATTCAACCATCAATCCTTACTATTACCTACCTTCATAACACCGGCGTAGAGCTATTTGGATTGTCCCGCATGCCGTCTGTTATCGCGTGTTGTTTGGACCAGTAATGATCGTTGAGCGGCCAAAAGAGAATACGCACTGAGTAGGACAAGCATAGCACATCACATCTGTTCTGTACAAGATTAACCATATCCAATACGGGCTCCTAAATTGATGTTTTAGAAACAGCTATAGGCAGGAAGCAATGGTGTGCTGATTTGGTATAGAAATACAACAGCTAATAGATAGAAAAATCAGTTATAAAGAAACAAACTGAGATTTGACTTGACCTTATCATGTATTAATAACTTGTTTTATAATAAGCCTGATAAAGTCAAGTGAATATCGTTTATATACGATGTTCTTCTCTTCAGAAGAACATCGTATATAAACGTAAAATTGTACTATTCATTAATTCTATTGTCACGTTCAGCAAAAAGAGCTTGGAAAACATTCATTATATTTGTCTTTTTCCTTTTTAAATTGTTAATCGTAAATATATATAAATACTTTTGTTCATTATTGTATTATTTATTTATATACTTAAGGTGATAGATTTGGAAATGGTGATGCTTAGCATCGTGGTCGTCTAAATAATCACAAACCATACGGTCAGATCAATATACTTAAAATTAATGAAAATATTTTTATTAGAATGCTATTTAACATAGGTACATATATCTTGAATTAGCCCCTGAATGCAATAACTGTAATATTTAGAAATTTTATTTTGATTGCACACTATTCCCTAAAAAACGTTGTTTTGTCCCTGCTATTACAAATACTTATTCATTTTTATCCTCAGTGTTGTGATCGCAGTCTTCTAGGTGTCTAGTTATAACGTATAGTCAATATAAAGCCGAAGAAACATATAATTAGCGATTAAAATACAACCTATTCTCGCGTATTACAATATGGTTGCAAAAAAGAATATATGATGGCCGAGCGGTTATAGGTATGGACTGCAGTGCCGCAGGTCCCTGGTTCGTTCCCCACCGCCGGCTTGAGCTTCCCAATTTACGAATGGCACAGGAAGGGCATTTTGAGAATGCCCACCTGGCTATGTACCACCTTCAAGTAGATAATGTGCCGCCAAACACTTAACAGTGTGTTCCGGCAGCAGTCCTTTGAAAGCCAGAAAATTTACAGGCATATGAGACTTAACAACTGTATGTCTCAATGTGACGGGCGCAGTGGAATTTATCACATGAAGAAATGTATCTGTTATAGGCAGAGGTTAATCCGCTTAACATCAGGTGGGCCTCGTGCTTGTTCCGTCACGATCACATAGAAAAAAACTGAGGTTGTGAAATGTAGGTTTCGTTTAGGAATATTGAACAAAGTTGCGTTCTTAGTTTGCGACGCACCGATGTTGCTATTAACAATACATTATTAATAGCTTACTTTGGCTCTTCGTATTACTTTCTTCTATATCCTTTAACTATAATATACTGATCCAATTTTCTTCAATTACAAACAACAGTTCCACGAACATAGAAAACACAAAGTGCGACTTTCCTTTCGTGTTTACAAAGTGCTTGAGCGTTGAAAATTACTCTACACGATTCATACTTGGGCGATTCGTTCGAAGAAGAATATTTTTATAAATTTTACGCAGTAAAATTTAATTATCATGCCGTTTTTATTTTTCGAGCTGTAATGAAGACATATCAGAAAATATTTTAAACTATACCTCATTCCATTTTAAGATCTGAACGAGAACACGGTAATATAAGTATGTCACTTCTGCACTGTGGTAAGTGTATGTAATTTTATATTATTCGTAAATAACTTTGTAATTTTGAAGCGCTCGTAGCGAAGTTTGCTTAAACATTCTGAATCGATCAGCAAAGTTAAGCAACGTCCGCCGCAACCCCAGACTACGCGTTAACCCCAGACTACGCTAGCAGTCTTCCTCGACGTAGCGAAAGCTTTTGACAAAGTCTGGCACAATGGCTTGATCTACAAGTTATACCAATTTGGCGTGCCAGAACGTCTTGTGCTCATCCTACAAGACTTCCTTAAAGCCAGAAACTTTCGCTATCGCGTGGAAGGCACCCTCTCCTCCCCCCACCCAGTCAGAGCCGGAGTCCCTCAGGGCTCCGTGCTATCACCTATTCTCTTTGCACTGTATACCAGTGACATCCCACGCTCTCAGCCCAAAGTATTCCTAGCCCAATATGCGGACGATACCGCCATTTACACCACTGGGTGGCATATCAACAGACAGTCCTATTTCGCCATTCAACGGGCCGTCACCGAGATCGGTGACTGGTTCCGAAAATGGCGCATCGCGGTCAACCCAGCTAAAAGCACAGCTATGTGCTTTACTGAGAAGACACGCTCCCGTTACCCGAAACCGCTTATTTTGTTCGACGAACCCATTCCCTGGGTTCCTAGAACAAAATACCTCGGAGTCACCCTTGATCGTCATCTCACCTTTAACGATCACATAACAACCGTCCGTAACAGAGCGGCCTTCGTAATGGGTCGCCTTGGTCCCTTGCTTCGCAAAGAGAGTAAAATGTCTCTTAGTAATAAGAAGACACTTTACACTGCCTGCATCCGCCCCATCATGACTTACGCATCAGTAGTGTTTAGTCATGCTAGTGAGGCCCACCTTCATAAGCTTCAAGTCATCCAAAACCGTTTTCTTCGTAATGCAACCGGCGCCCCGTGGTATGTCCGGAATAGCGAGTTGCATTGCGACCTAAACCTTCCCTCTTTAGCGCAGTTTAATAAGGACTGCGCCCGCCGATACTTTGATCGAGCGCCCCACCACCCGAACTCTTTGGTTGTCCAGGCATCGAACTATTCGACTGCCTCTTCTAGCCCACATTTCAAACCCCCCCGTCGCCGACCATGGCAGGTATTAGACGACCCGGATGACCCCATCGCAGCCATTACGTTGGCAGCTTTAGCGTTATCCGCAAGTCGTCGAGGTAAGATCCCCAGGTGTGAGGTAATCAGAGGTCACACAATCAAACACCGAGCTCGCCGGCGAGGTCGAGGCAAAAACAAGGTCACGATTAATTGCTCTCCAAATAGTCAAAGAGTATTATTCAGTAGGGCCCAATTGTGCAACACTGCAGTTGCACAGAAGCATTTTGCTCCGATCCCCCCCCTGTCTCTCGACAGCGAGACAAGCCGAGGTCCGAACCACAGTGGTGCCCTTGAGCTCGCTGTCAACCCCTCCTATAGTAGCGGCACGTTTTCGGCGTCCGCAGGAGACGGAGGTAGAAAGCGCTTTTCGCCTTCTACGCCCGTCTCTGGAGAAGTGCCTTCGGCACTTCTCCCTCCCGGGCTATTGTAGGGCCAGGCCCTCGCCCAAAACCCGGTGGAGCTGGACGACCGCACAGGCGGTAGCCAGCATCTCTGTCCTCCCTAAACAAACAAAAACGTCCGCCGCGGGTGGATGGGTGACCGCTTACTACTGAGCGCTTCCGTGCTTCGGAGGGCACGCTAAGCCGTCGGTGGCGGTTGTTGTCTTAGGATGGCAGTCGTTACTGCATGGTGGTAGGGCACTTTGCGAATGCCCGCCTGGCTAGCTACCACCCTCAAGTTGAAAATCTGTCGCCAAGCACCTAACGGTGTATTCCGGCAGCTGTCCTTGAGAGCCAGTAATTCTAGGTTAGCCTGAACAACATCTTCGACCACATCATCACTTACCATCAGGTGAGATAGTGGTCAAAGGTTAACCTATCAAGCATAAAAAAAAAAAAAAGATTTAGTTTTGTGGTATTGTTATTATATATATATATACAATAACTGTTTAATTCAGATGTTTCTACGTATAAGTTAATGTTGTATTTTCATTAATTCTATTAACACTAGAAAATACAATAGTCTCTAATGTCACCCTTTAATGATGATAAATTGGTATAGTCCGTATATATATACAAAATTACATGTCACGTTGTTTGTCCGCGATGGACTTCTAAACTACAGAACCGATTTTAAATTTGATTTGCACACCGTTGAGATGTATCTCAACCCGTGCGAAGCCGGGGCGGGCCGCTAGTTATATATTATATGAGAATCGCTGAGGCAAGTATTGTAATATGTTAAACTAGAAAAATCATTTGACAAACGGAACTAGCAGTAAAATGATTTCTCTATTCTGTACAAACCATCATATTCCGTGTGTACGCTTCAAAGTGTTGTTTGAACTAAACAGCACCTCACACAGGGGCCACCGGCCGGTTTAGGGGCACTGTTCGATGTCACAGATGTAATAATTCACACGAAGATTGAGAAATGGGATGTTGGAAATGACAGCAAATAATTCAGGGACGGAAAAATAAGCAATAATAACAAGGAATAATTAATAATAAGCCTTGTATAACAATGGAAAGTAAGGCTGCAAAGTTGTTATTTGGCGCGAGTTCATTGTATTGAACCCAAGGAAACGAAGGGTCCAAGGATTGTTCACCTTTTTATTTATTTATATCCTTTGACCTCACATGATGGTATGTGATGATGCGGTCGATGATGGTGTTCAGGCTAACCTAGAATTAGTTCAAATGTAGAATCCTGACTGTATCAAGGATTTCAAAGGTATCAGACTAAATAACGCCGCTGCAGCGCGCAACACGCAATTTTTCACCTCTCTACAGAAAATCTAGGTGTGAGAAAAAGCTCAGATATTTTAATCAATTAGTGTTAATATAAATAAAAAGCAATACTACTAAAATTGGTACTATCTAAGTTAAATTATTTCCCAACGAGTTCGTATTTTAAGTAACTTTTTCATAAGAACAGTCATTATTGTGATTAAAATTTTGTAGGGTAGGCGAAGTAATTTATAAATTAAAATGTAATTTTTCAAATTAGTACAATATATCAATTAAAAAAAAGAAAATGTTATGCACTTTAATCAGTCCTAACTTTAATTAAAATCTGACGAAAGTGAAATCCTGTGACTACCATAAAGGCGATATTCATCTCAATAGAAAATTGAGTCTTTACAAATCCTTTCGGGTCGTTTTCAAGTCCATCCGATCCGGACACCACCAAGTGTTCGTTCAGAGTCGACAATAGATAGGTCTCGTTAATTATCTGCATCAGTGGGAGCAGTGGGCGGGCGGGCGGCCCCCTTGGGCGGGCGGCGCGGGTTTGTCGAACAAATGCACCTGATTAGGCTTGCCGCTTGCTTTGTACGAGCACGGCCAGATACCGACGCGTAGCGATACATATCGTGATTGATTAGATATACCACGCTGAGTCTAGGTGTGCCAATCCTGGGTGTGTACCGGTATTATATATACCGGTATTGTGTACGAGTTCTCGTCTGTAGAATTAACGAACATTCACATGTGTTACCAAACTGTATTTTCTGTTCGTCTATATTGTAACGCATTTCATACAAACATAATCTGAACCAGTCTAGATGCTTCTTTTACAAACGTTTAAACTCATAGTTCTATGGGTGGGTTAAAGTGGGCTAAAGTTAGTTTAGTTAGCTCTAGGCATATCCTTTTTTTTGTCGTTTACTCCGCGCTATTGCACTCGTACATAATATATTTGTAAAAATATGTCTCTAACTATGTCGGTTTCAGCTATGTCGAGTATAGTTTAACTAATAATCTATTTTTAATCTGTATTATCACTAGGTAGTTATCAATCCATTTTACAGGGTAATATTAAGCTTTTTAACAAACACTCAGGCAGTACAACGAAAGCATTTAGGCATCCTAAAAGCCCAAAGACAGTCCAAATGCGCAAGCCCACTACCCGTTGGCAGCGTGCCCAGCATGCTGGCAGCGTTGAACTGTGGATTGCAGTGCTTATTCTTTGAGCTAAATAAATGCCTGCATTTGGATCACGGGTCGCATCGACCAAAAGCTCTGATATGTATTGACAAATATGATGCCTTCCCGCACCTACGGACCGATTGTATCTACACCAAACGACTCAAATATGTTACTTTTACCAACTTGTGCACCAATATATATATATGTATGCCTGTTGGGTTAGCCTTTGACCACTATCTCGCTTGATGGTAAGTGATGATGTGGTCAGAGATGTTTTTCAGTCTATCCTAGAATAGGCCTCAAGCACAGCTGCCGAAACACACCGTTAGGTGCTTGGCGACAGATTTTCTACTTGAAGGGGTAGAAAATATGTATATATTTAAATGGATATTATTAAGTATATAATTCAGTAATATTTAAACGAATACAGTAAAATGATCACTAGGCTGAAGCATCTTACAGAACTGGATAAACCTAAGCGACGGGCGTGATATCTCTATGAAAGCGATCACTGAGTCAAATTACGCATTACATAGTTATTGCACGCTACCACTATAGGTACTTGCTAGTAAAGTGCTTTACTAGCAATGCATGAAGCAGTGATGGCTCAGTGGCATTGGATCTGGACTGCTACCCAAAAGGTCCATGGTTCAAATCCTACCGCTAGCTTGAGCTTTACCGCATAGTGGAAGGGCATTTTGCGAGCGCCAGCCTGGCTAGCGACCACCCTCAAGTAGAAAATATGTCAATAAGTACGGTGTGTTCCGGCAGTTGTCTTTGAGAGCCAGTAATTCTACCACATTCGACCACATCCACCATCAGGTGAGATTGTGGTCAAAGGCTTACCTATGTGCAATAAAAAAAAACAAAAATGTAGTATTAGAATTGCAGCGAATTTGAATCGTTACGAAAATTAAAATATTGTGTTTCGACGCGGTTATAGTGTTTCTTACACCTAGCATTTTTCTCACTGGAGTGAGGTGAATAAAAGCTTTGAAGCCTTGCAGAACAAGTAATTGCTACATTATTATTATTATATTGTTAACAGGCTTGCCTTTGACCACCTTCTCGCCTGATGGTAAGTGATGATGTGGTCGAAGATGTTGTTCAGGCTAGCCTAGAATTACTGGCTCTCAAAGACAGCTGCCGGAACACACCGTTAGGTGCTT
Organism: Plagodis dolabraria; assembly: GCA_963854805.1. Taxonomy (NCBI): domain Eukaryota; kingdom Metazoa; phylum Arthropoda; class Insecta; order Lepidoptera; family Geometridae; genus Plagodis; species Plagodis dolabraria. The sequence continues at coordinate 7,404,430 of OY978440.1, forward strand.
GGCGACAGATTGTATACTTGAGGGTGGTAGCTAGGCAGGCGCGCATTCGCAAAATGTCCTACATTATTATTTTTAAGAGCTTTTGTGTTAGAAATAAACTTTTTAATTCAAATTATTTTGCGTTTGACTGTTGTGATAGTTGTATCGCAGTTCCATCGCATCAATAACAGCGGTCCCTATAAAAATTGCAACACGCTCTATACATATTTTTTACACTCGCCAGCAAAAAAACTGATTTTACGTTAAAATTACGGTAGATTTTGTTGTGATTGCTTAGGTGGCAACTTCGTAGGCAAGCAGAAATTGTTACCCTACTATTAAAATCAGTCTTTTGTTTCTAGGCACAAAAGCCAGCCTTTGCTTGTGAAATAGGTATCTGTTGATTACCTCGATCGATTATTCCTCTTTTTGTATGCTCTTTATGCAGGTTGGGGGAAAAGATTTACTTTGTGTCTGTCTAGATATTTTGCTGTAAGTATTTAAATATGACTAAGTTCAGGACTTCGTCGTTGGCCGAGTGACGTATAACGACAGTTTGTCATTTAGAGGCTTTGTGTTCGATTTCAGGTCAACCGTTTATTGGATCTTGAAGCGCCTACGAATTAGCCTAGTAGTTTAAGCAACTTCCATTGAGGTCATGGCTTGGATGGGAGACCGCGAATATATTTTCTGGAGTTTGGGCCAATGCCCTGTATGGCAATAGATTGGCCCTATATTACCTACGATCAAAGCATATTAGGCGAAACGTGGTGCTTAGGTACCTCCACTTACCCATTCGGAGATATACAATCTTGATGATATGTTTTTAGTTTCAGAATATATTGAAAGGCACATATAAAATCAGGGATTTGTAAATAGACTTATTTACAAATCCCTGATTTTATATATTAAAGCTAGTCAGGCAATAACGATCATGCAAAGATAAATAAAGTGATTTTCCGGTGAATAAATGCAACGAATATAACGTATTCGTTTTCAAATTCTACGAACTCAAACTTATCTGGTTAAGATCCTTATTCGTTATATTTTATACTGACCTTTAAACAACGGGTAAATTATTCTGGCCACGGCCACGATGCCCGCTTTACATAAATTAGAATCGCCCAGTCACAGAGACAAATACGAATGAATTGTTCACTCGTCCCATACGTATCTACTGCGAATAGCATTAGCTTCGCATTGATCAGTTGGTTTACTAAAATATCCTTTTCGTACACTAGTAGATCTTTATGCAAATGCTTATTTAGCAAAACTTCAAATTTTAAATAGAAAATCTGTATCCAAGTGTAAAACAATAACCGGGGCTGACGACTTAACGTGCCCTCCGAGAGCTCAATAGTAATGTCACAGGCGGTCACCTATCCAAGTCATGACCGGTGCGGGCGTAGCTTAACTTAGCTGATCGGTTAGGAACAGGTAAACAAGCACTTCGAAAGTTCTTGAGTTGTTAGAGAGGCATATCGCAACCGCCAATGTTTGCAATAAGGGTAAGAAAGTGAAGAATATATTTTTTTTGCATTCATCAAAAATATTCAAATCAATAGATACCGACAAAATTTTAAGATTTACACGTTAAATTATAAAACTGTGAAGAAAAACAAGGAAGCTGTTGCTGCGTCCTTTAAAAACTTTTATAAAAGTACATTTCACCTAACACTGAGCTTAAAAAACGAACAAAATCCAAGATGGCAGGATCGAAAGTATTATTTACCTGGAGGGACGCGAGAGGCATAAAATTGTGATAAATAATTCACGAGCACCATTATTCCACTCGGCTCGCAACGAGGAAGAACTATGCCTAAATATTTAAGCGTCTACGTTATATGTATTGCAATTGTCATTATTTATTTAAGGTATTTCGGTAGGGACGCACCGACAGACAAACACCTATACATAAGTTACGTCAGTAGCCTCCGCGGGGTTGTTAATCTGCAGGGAGCACTAATACGAAAGGCATCTATATTGTACGCAAGTGCCGGCGAGGTTTACTATGTTTGTTGCAAGGTTATGGCAGTCACGGCTTGGATTTCACTAGTTTAGTAGTTAAAAATGGATGGTTTATCTAGAATAAATACATGTTCAAAATTTTTTTTTTTTATTGCTGATAGGTAAGCCACAATAATATATAATATACCACAATCTCACCTGATGGTAAGTGATGATGTGGTCGAAGGTGTTAACAGGCTTAACCTAGAATGACTGGCTCTCAAGGACAGCTGCCGGAACACACCGTTAGGTGCTTGGCGACAGATTTTCTACTTGAGGGTGGTCGCTAGCCAGGCGGACATTCGCAAAAATGCCCTTCTACCATGCGGTGAAGCTCAAGCCCGCGGCGGGATTCGAACCATGGACCTGCTGCGCGGCAGTCCATACCCAAAGCCACTGAGCTATCATTACTTCATATAAACAATTTTCTTAGAATATAGACATTCATAAAGAGAAACGCAGACGTCTATTGCTGCTTCTCTTATACTCGTATCTTCACTTGGACACGTCATACTCAATATTTGGATATTGTTACTCATATGATTTTTTTATACAGAAATAATACCTTTTTAAGTTTGAACTGGCCGGTTACTTTTTCATACAAACGTCGTAGGCTGATCACTCCCTTATTTGAGAGTTTAAGGGCCTGTTTCAGAATGTTCGAGTAAGTTCCGGTTTTACTACCCAGAACATTAATAAACAAAACACTATCTTTGCGTTTCACAGTCATCGATTTAGCCTATCCATCGGTTAAAGCTTGAAACTCGCTGCATGTCAACTGTCATTTTTTACATTCGGTTATTTTATGTGTTGCATAGCAACCCAAACTTTATTAGGATATTCTGGAACAGGCCCTTAGTCCAGTAATAAGCATAATACCGATTGATTTCTTCATTATCTAAGCTTGAATGACGCCGAAATTTTATAAAGTTATTTAATTTGAAAGTTATGAGCCGCAAAAACTTTATATGAAAATGTTTTGAGGCTCATAACTCTCAACTTCAATCTAATTAAAAAACGTTACGATCACTTTTATTAATGTGAGTGGTGGAATGCTGCTTATAAGGCGCTTGTTCCCCATAGTCGCCTTTTACGGAATCCTAGATGAAAATAAAGAACAGGCCATTTAATAGCCGAAAGCTACACGGCAGTACAATACAGGGGCTATAATATTATTACTAAGAATTTCCTTACTAAATAAATATATATCAATTTTAATTATTTTGCGTCGAAGGACTTCACGATGAGGGCGAAGCCTCTCTTGTAACATTGATATTTAAAGTTTCTATATAAATAATAATTGGCCTTTTAATAAGAAATCAAGAGGGGCTGCATTATATGAGAACGTTCAAACTTTGAGGGGAATAAATTGAAAACGTTAACGAGCAATCTTAAGCTAGGTTTCAATATTTACTGCAACGTTCATGAAAATATATTTTATAAGTAAATATTCTGACCTCGTTCAGCATGAGATGTTTATAAGTACCTCATTAGAGTTTTACACTGCGAAATGGAATTAAAATACATAAGTTTTGTTGAAGTTATAGTATTTAATTTCTAAAAAGAAGTACATATTATTAAAGTCTGTATATCTTGATAAAAATAGCTTGTTACTTAAGGCTTGGGTCCACACTAATAACCTTGAGGATTTTATAATAAAAAAAACTATATTTTATGAAAGCGTTAAAAAATCAATACGTTTTATGCTTTGTCAAGTAAAGACATTTTCGTGTTGGTTTAGTGAAAATCAAAGCATCTGCTTGGTTCCAACCGCGTTATTTAGTGTTATGATTAAGTTTTGTTTGTCTTATAACAATACAATATTAGAATCCTCCTCACTTCTTGTAGGTGTAGAATTATTTTTTTGGATAATAATAACTTGAAATTATAACGAAAAATAAAGTCATGTACGGGATACGAACTCGCACCATCCACCCTAAAGCCGGGATATGCTCTGGCCGCTAAGCTAACATGACATATGACTCGTAACTCTAATTTCTCATCTCGTTAGACGAAGACTTTAGCAAAGATCAAAAGAACTACGTCCTACTGCAATATGTTTCATTCAATAGAACGGATGTCTTTCCTACTATTGGACGATTCCGTCACAGGTGCTGATCTAATTGTCCTGAACAAGTAACGGCGAACGAACCATAGAAAACAATGAGTGATCCACAACTGGCGGACTAACTTAGAACGCTAATCATTTGATGCGCTGAACATTAGTCCGCGGCATTCAGCGCTTTCAGCCCTCATCACAGAGGTCTTTTGAACAACAGCCCTGTCACTCGCTATCGGGTTGTCGATAGCTGAAACTTTACACAGTGCTACAATGCTAACTTCGCGTAAACTGCAACAATGGTTGCACTGATGTCCATTCGATGATGTGTCTATTGTCTGACATCTGTGTCCATTGAAGAGTTTAAAGGTTCCGACGGAGATATGGAGATTGTTTGTGCGGACCGTATATTGTGTTGTTGAACGTGAAGACAGCAAGGGATAGGCCGAAATTCGAAGTCGGAATTCCAGTTCGTTCATTATATGCCGTTACAAAGTTTTACTAATTTGCTAAATTTTACTAAGTGTATTTTTATTTAAATAAAACAATCATTGTAATGCGACTACAATAAGATTTTTTATGAAGCTGTTTCTGCGTCTCTTACGAATTGACTCTTTTATTTTCTTACGAGCGAAATTGATTTTTAAGGTTACTTGGAGACGCTGCTGTGAAACAGAAAAGCTTTGGAATCTCTCCATCCAGAGCTTTCTGATGTCTAAGTAAACTCTTTTGACTCTTGGAGCTGTTTTGATCCAATGAGTTCCTTACAACTGTCATTATTTAATAGGCTTACATTAAACACCTGAACATCCGTTAATCCAGTTAATGTTTCATGATAATTAGGTAAAGTTCACGACTTATGGACACAAATAATATTTACCAGCTGTCAGATAAGCAGTCAGAGTCCCGTTATTACCAAAATGAGCTAGCCATATGACAGCTGACATATGCGTTAAGTCATCTCCAGTGCTTCTCAGTAAGTTTTTTGAAAGCCCACACAACTCAACTATCCGTGGTGTGCCGGGTTAGAATTGCACCTCCCCATATCATCCCGTGGGTGTCGTAAGATGCGACTAAGGGAAAAATACTGGAAGATGGGCACTGGGCAGCAGCGCCTTCTAAAGAACTGCCAACTTACACTTCACACCTTCAAGATAATATGATGACGAATTTAAAATACCGCAACCTCACTGGACGTCTAAAAGGTCTATCACATATACTGTTGGTAACAAAATTTTAAGTTGTTCACAGATATTGACACCCTCGTTTGATCAATTCACCCTTAGGAAATTACCCGACAGGGCTTGCATCTCATTTGTTCTAACGAATAATCTAGACTAATATCAAACGTTATCAGGTTTATACAACATGGCAATTTTAATGCACTAACGGATATTTGATTATGCGAATAGAAATGCTAAACTCCGACTGAATTAATCGGGCGTTGTTGTGTCTATATACGGGCGGGACACGGTTAAGGCAAACAATATTGAAATTGATGAGTTTCGTGTCTGTGCAGGTGAGGGTGTACGTCATCAACATTTCGGTGAAGTTTTATTTTCTTATACAATGCTAATAAACTACATACTAGCTTTATGTTATCTTGTCGGTCGTTATAAACCTTCAAAAATGGATAGCGCTATCACTAAATAGTGCATTCTAATCTTTACTAATATTATGATTGCATTGAATCATTTGAGCGTATTTAAATTCAAAGATCTCCAGAAGGTATCAGTCGAGATATTGTCTTGCAGAATCTAATAAGCATCATTATTTCTACGCATTAATGCTTTCTGGAAACGTAGAGTTATTATTTAATCACTGCTCCGGCACATCTATTTGCATTAATGCTGTAGATGTGTCTATTTATATTGTGTGTATTTATATGTCATGTATTTATTCACAGATATGTCATTTTTGCATGGTGGTAGGGCATTTTGCGAATGCCCGCCTGGCTGGCTACCAACCTCAAGTAGAAAATCGGTCGCTAAGCACCTAACGATGTGTTCTGGCAGCTATCCTTAAGAGCCAGTAACTCTAGACTAGCCTGCACAACATCTTCGACCACATCATCACTTACTATCAGGTGAGATAGTGGCCAAAAGCTTGCCTATCAGATATAAAAAAGAGCTACGAATAAACTCTCAGTACTTATACAGTTGATAGGCTAACTCTTGACTACATGGTGAGTGATGATGCGATTGAAGTTTGCAAATTAGGAACTGTCTCACACAGATAGCTGCCGTTACACACTGTTAGATTGATTTTCTAATCGAGGGTACTTTCAAACCAGATGGGCATATATACTGGTCTTACAACAAAGATATAATACCTACGACTGCTATCTTAAAATAACAACCAGGACTGAGGGCTTAGAGTGCCCTTCAAAGCACTGAAGCGCTATGCTTATTGGTATATGCCACTAGCGGCCAACCATCCAAGTAGTCACCACAGTATACATTGCTAGTTGGTCGGGTAAGAATGACTCGGGCACTTCAAAGGTTTTACATCCATCCAACATGCTTAAACCAAGCTCACTCCCTAGCTACCAGGTATATTTACCAAGAGGGCAACTTGGTGGGTACCACCAAGAGTTTATTTTTATTTTTATTCATGATAGGTTAGCCCTTGACCACTATCTCACCAGGCTAACCTTGAGAATTACTGGCTCTCAAGAACAGCTGCCGAAACACACCGTTAGGTGCTTGGCGACAGATTTTCTACTTGAGGGTGGTAGCTAGCCAGGCGGGCATTTGCAAAATGCCCTACCACCATGCTATAACGACTGCCATCCGAAGACAACAACCGGGACCGACGGCTTAACGTGCCCTCCGAAGCACGGAAGCGCTCAGTAGTAATGTCACCAGCGGTTACCCATCCAACTCATGACCGAGGCGGACGTTTCTTAACTTTGCTGATCGGTTCAGAATGGCTAAGCAAACTGTGCTACGAGCGCTTCAAGCTTTGAGGTGAAGGGCACCGTAGCAAGTGAAATTACTGGGCGAAAGAGAGATAAGAAATAAATTAGTAAATTCAGGGAACAGTTGATACATATATTCCTATAAACTTGCAAAAGCTAGCATCATCACACAAGGCATCCTGTGCCTTGAACGACTTTGATGGTGCTTTGATACGTAAAACGATGTCATGTTTCGAAATTGCCTGACCCTCAACGTTAGAAACGTAGCTTCATAGATTTCGACAGCAGATATACGCCGCAGGAATCAATTAGCTGCCTTTCAAGGGGAGAAAATCAGGATCATTCTGACGATGCTAAGCTGGATCAAATTGTGATGTGCAGTGAATGAGCTTGTCAACTCTGTGGGGTACCTACGGTGTATTAACATTTCGTATATTTTGACCTTTACTTGCATGATGCTGTATTTCCGCTTAAAGTTAACAAATAATCATTAATTCATAAAAAGTACACGTCGCATTCTGTGAGGTTCTCGAAGAGCTTGTATCTCAGTTTGCTTAGCTGTTCTTAACCGATCAGCTAAGTTAAGCCACGGTCGCTGCGGTCATGACTTCCATGGGTGACCGCTACTGGTATGAAAAAGGAACATTTTAGCTGCATTTTCTCCATGGTATTGTGATGGAACACGCACGAGGCCCGCGTAGCTGTAACATCTGCCTATGATTATGCATTATATTATGCATTTTGAAGCAGTGATGGCTGAGTGGCATTGGCTATGGACTACCACGCAGCAGTTCGATGGTTCGAATCCCGCCGCGGGCTTTAGCTTCACCGCATGGTGGAAGGGAATTTTGCGAGTGCCCGCCTGGCTAGCGATCACCTTCAAGTAGAAAATCTGTCGCCAAGCACCTAACGGTGTGTTCCAGCAGCATTCCTTCAGAGCCAGTGAAATTGCAGGCACATGAGACTTAACAACTATGTCTCAAGGTGACGGGCGCAGTGCAATTCGTGACTTGTGACGAAATGCATCTGTTATAGGCAGAGGATACCGCTTAACATCATGTGGGCGTCGAGCTTGTTCCGTCACAATAACATAAAAAAATGATAAAGGCATTGCACTACCCTGCGACATACAGTTGTAAAGGCAAGTACTGATGCTGAAATACACCTTTAGGTGCTTGGCGACAGATTTTCTACGTGAGGGTGATACCTAGCCAAGCGAGCATTCGCAAAATACCCTTCCGCTATGCGGTTAGAGTGAAGCCGGCGAAGGTGGATGTCTAACTATAGACTGCGGCACGGCAGTCAAGTAGAGCACTATTACCGCTCGTCTATCAATGCTTCAAAGGGGAATTTTATTTAAAAGCATATTGAAATAAGCATCGATTGTAATTATACAATTGATGGTACAATCGATACAATGATGAAATAAGCATCGATTGTAATTATACAATCGATGCTTATTTACGATTCCACTTCTCCGAAGCCACCAAGTTTACTGTTCCACGCAGTCCCTGGTACAGTATCTAATATAGACACTTGGTATTTAAAATATGACGAAACAAGGTTTGTATGGAAAGAGCTACGAAGATTAGCCTTAACAGGACTCAAACTTACTCATTGGCAAAAAGGAAGCGGTTCTGTGACCAACTAGTGAGTTCTCAAGTTGGGTTCTCGTCAGTCAGAAAGCCATAAAACCGAAGCCAAAGCTATGATCATGTGTTATTGATGGTAAGGAGCCATTTTGCGCCCAATATGAAACACATTTCGTGAAACTATACCTTCATTATAACGAAATCTTTACAGTTATCTGCGATAAACATAAAATTAGTTTCTGACTTAAGGATATAAGGGCTACTATTGCTGAAAGTAGTATAAGGTTACTAAGGAAACGCGCCTAATGTATAGCATGCGGGAGAGGTGGCTCATGTCGATATAAGGGAGGTGCTGCTGCTGTGTTCCCTAATATTCACACACATTAGGGCTTCTTTTAATAGCCTGATTAACATAGAAGTGGCGGGTATACCAAAGAGGTTCCTAAGCAGGGTTAGAGGTCTCAGGCATCGGTTGAGAGCGAAGCGACATCTTTTTATAAATATAACCTTAAGGTTGCTCTGTGTGTTGTAAGAAAAATATAGCCTGAATACGGTGTGGCCTCAACAGTATTGCGAAACATATTACAAACGTTTATGTGCTGTCGTGTCATTATTTTTTTTTGTTTTTTTTTTTATTGCTGATAGGTAAGCCTTTGACCACAATCTCACCTGATGGTAAGTGATGATGTGGTCGATGGTGTTAACAGGCTTAACCTAGAATGACTGGCTCTCAAGGATAGCTGCCGGAACACACCGGTTAGGTGCTTGGCGACAGATTTTCTACTTGAGGGTGGTCGCTAGCCAGGCGGGCATTCGCAAAAATGCCCTTCCACCATGCGGTGAAGCTCAAGCCCGCGGCGGGATTCGAACCATGGACCTGCTGCGCGGCAGTCCATACCCAAAGCCCCTGAGCTATCATTGCTTCAAAAAAAAAAATTCATTTGTGTTGTATTGAAGACATTTAGTACCGACCCCACATGAGTGAGATAAGGGCAGGGGTTTGATGAGTATAGAATCATATGCGATTAGAAAAACATGTTAATATGAGGAGATATGAGGCCAGCCGCACGCAGCCTTTAACCTCTGCACAGCCGGGCGCACACCAAATAGACGTCCACGACAGAGATTCGATTATACCCGTTGGTCATGTCAATGACTTGAATTTCAATTAGAACAAATTATCAGGGGATACGGCGGCGGGGCAAACTTGATTTGCCAACGCAGCCAGTGCCCGAGTTAGACGTATATACATTAAACGGACATATTGAACATGGGGCTATGAAACGGGCTCGTCGAATACAACACGTACCGATCACGTCGTACATCCCAAAAGTGGTTAAAGGCACATTAAACACTGTGTCAGTCTAGTTTTTTGTTGGCTCGCGATCCATGTCAAAGAAGGAGAGCCTATTGTCATACTATATTTCTATTGAGCAATGATGTACTATAAATCGTTGTATCTGGGATTAATCTCTGAGAAAACTAATTTGATTTTCATTTTTGTGGGACTCGGTCGTCTAGATATTTCAGTTTTATTTTCCGATAGAAGCTCCGTATTAATTAGAAATGCCCGTTTAAAGTACTAATATGGATGACAATGACGTTATACTGAATTTAAAAATTTGGCTCATGCTGCGTGAAGCATTAAGCCTGCACCGAGTCAGAGATACGTAATTGTGGTTCGTTTGATCCCTTGTTGAATCATTATTTCTTAATTTTCAGTCATGTATTTAATATATATTATATTTAAGGAATCATTCTATAAATCATACACTTTGGAAACACGATTACTTAAAATTTTCTCGATGGGAAAAAAATCCAAAGGTACATCTAAAAAACGAAATAAACCCTTAGTACGGCGTAAATACTAAACGGACAGTCATCCGTATTTGAATAATAAAAAAACAACATGTTTTCTATAACGTATACACAATACATTTTTCAAATAGTTATTTGTTTTTATTATATGAAGGAAATACTTAAATTCACGCATGTTCCGCCCATTTTAGTCAGAGCCGCGATGCTGTGTCCCTATCCACTTGAAGGTGGTAGCTAGCCTTTAGCAATTCTTCGGCCGTCGGACGGGGACGGATGCTGTTGGCGTGCCTTACTTACGCACACATACGCGGCGCGCCTAAAAAGCTCGTTGCGCCCTTAATTGTGTAGTTATAAAATACTGTACTGTATTAGCTGGATTGTACACCGCTGAACACAGTCTCTCTAAGGGAGGTTTTGCTTAATCCCCATGGTTGGCATGTACTTTGTGATCGCAGGGTAAAATAGCAATTTATCAGAAGGCGCTGCTGCCCACTTTCCTTTGTAGTATTTTACCTTTAGTCGCTTCTTTTGACACTTTCAGGTAGCAATGGGGGTGTGACATATAGCTCGGCGCCCCACGGGCATGCTATATAATAGGTAATTATTTTATAAGTCTTAAACAAAATCATATATTGTAAAATACACATTTATTAAATGTATTAGTGTAAGTAAAAAGGTACAAAAGAAGAATTGAGTGTCTATCTTTCCCAATCATGAATTATTAACATTATAAACGTAAGTTTAGGTACATTTAGTATATTACAAGTACTAATAGGGACCTAAACATAGGTTTAAATACCTGGAAACTGGTTACAATACGAACGTTCATGCCAAACTCACCGCAATCGTGTACAAACAACGGACTGGATGCGCAAACATAACCTTGAAGTTAACCTTAGTAAATCAACAATTAGTACTGTCTGTCCGTATCAAAATTTATCGTTTTAATTGAACTACTTATTTAACGGCATTAAATATGATACTATAAATGAATAACGTTGTTGGATATTATAACTAATAGCTAACCTTTTTTTTTTACCAGTGGTATGAATTTAGTAACAGAATATTTGTACCTATATACAACACTACAGCTACTGCAATGAATACATTTAGACAATCTACAAGTCATTGCAAACTCACAGGCAGTCTAAATGCTCCAGCTTACTACCAGTTGACTGAGTGCCTCGCCTGCTGGCAGCGTTGCCTCGTTGAATTGAAACGCTTATTCATTAAGCCTAATAGGTGCCAGCATTTTGATCACGCGTCGATTCGACTAAGCGCTATAAGTTTTGGGAAATACGATGAGATCCTGCGCCCCACGGACCCAATGTCTCTACACCATACGGCTCAAATATGTGACCACACGGTAGCATACTTGCGCCGCTTGAATTGCTCTGCCGAAGTAGCCGTGGCGCAAGCCCTCACGTTGATTTCAGATTAATATTATATATATATTATCTCCTCCTATTCGTCGACCTTATACGACTAAGTAAATTTTCCCACATTTTATGATGATAATCATTGAAAAACAAAAATACTGTAAGTACTCGTAGTTAAAATTTCCATAAGTTCAATTTGGAATAAACTGATGATAACAAAGGGCAATCCAATAAGTTACCCAATTTTCATTGATAAACACATAAAGTGCAATATTTTTTTTAGTTCTATATTTTTTCGGTGGGATTATGATGTTTTAAACTTCAAGGCTCACCTTCGCTCGTCGCCCTCAGACAGTAGTTAAATCTCATGTGCCTGTAACTGGTTCTCAAAGACTGCTGCGGAAAACACTTTTAGGTCCTTGGCCACAGATTTTCTATTTGTGGTTGGGAGCGACCCAGGCGTGCATTTTCAAAATGCCCTTCTACCATGCGGTGAAGCTCTAAGCCGGCGGCCAGATAAAACCATGGGCCTTCGGCACGGCAGTCCATAGCTGTAACTGCTCGGCCATCAGTGCTTCTTCTCCGAAGAATATGTATCAATTATTATCTCGGCAATAATTTGGTTGATGTTCGTTTTAGGTGCCCTAAGATGCAAGTTTGAAAACACCACATAAAAAAATTGCGCCTTGTGATGTGCTTTAATTTACCCTAAACATCAAGCCGCTCGCATGTTGCAGCGTTTTGGAGAATAGACATATCAGGAGGTGCGGAACAGAGACTAGTCATAATCAGTGGCTCAGTTCGCAGCGTTTCGACCGCGCTCGTTCTCGTTGCGTTCTAGTTTGGACAAACGCAATAAAATTACCACTATTTTGTTTTAACTGGAACCGAAGACATGCTTGGTACGACTGTAATTATCTTTGAATTTAATAAGCACAATAACAACCGCGCACCGACAAGGAGCGGCAAATTTTTAAATAGAACTGAGCAGGACTGGTATGCCACATGCCTGACGAGTGGTAGAACTCTACCGTCGGCTGTGTCCCACAGGGAGTCAGCTGGCCGCGTCACGTCGCCGGCCTAGACGGCGGTAGAAGGACAAGCCTGACAATTATTGGCTTACCAAAGCAATAGAGCGCAACAGTTGACAGAATGAATTGTCTCGCTTCTGTATCTTAGAGGACAATTTGAGACAATTTGGGCAGAAAATAGTAAAAATAAAAGATTGATATTATTATTTGATTTCAAAAATAAGGTTCTGCATTTGACTGTTTTTTTTTGTGTATGTTACCTCAAAACTTTGTACAACCTGTACCGATTTTGGTCATTTTATTTTTATATTTGAAAATTAGTGCTCGTAATGTAGTCCTAATTAAATTTGAGTGAGATCTGACGAGTAATATTTGAGTTGACTCTAATGATGCGTATTTTACGTTTGAAATCGGTTTTTTGTTCAAATTTTTGAGCAGTATTTTAACTTGAATTATTTTCCAAGGAGATAAAACTTAAACGTTATATTCTGTTTCTCCACAAACGAAGAGTAGTGAAAGGAAATATGCACCAGTGGTTTTGTTTGCTTTTAGAGCGCGTCAAAGGAAAAGTTTCGCCGAAGAATGCATACAGAAATGCATGCGACATCGTTACATGAATAGGTACACACTTTTACACATATTCACAAAGTGTTGTGCTACAAATTTCGTTTTATGAAGCTCTGTGGAGTGGAATTTACTGAACATTCCTTCTAATACGTAGTTTTATATCGGATAAAACTGGAAATGTATTATGGACCACAATTACAGTTTTTCTTACTTTTGACCTATCACGTTATGAACTCGTGTAAACAGATAAGTTACATTATGTATTGCCATCTCTAAGACACATTTTCAAACACCGGTCGAATTAAAAATAAAATTTGTTCGAAAAAGCCATAGTTGTTAAATTCTAGCCGAAGCTCCGGAGATTCTAAAACAAAGCTGGCGCCACTTCGCCAACGGTATAGTGGGAACTAAATCATCGGATTTTAAGTAACAGTAGGTTCTACGGACTACGTAGATCACCTAGAAAATGTATTTTCATACCAGTTTCTATGAGTTGGGAGACACAGACTTAAGAAAACAATGGAGCGCTCTTATCAGAGCTTGCCTAGTATTTTGAACCGATTGGTGGTTAAGCAACGTCCGCTGCGGTCATCAAGTTCGATAAGTGACCGCTAGTGATATTTACTACCACCTTTTGGCCGGCGGCCATGTTACGCCGTAGACCGGAAGTTCGGTCTCAGGTTTTTGATGGCAGTTGGAGTATTACCACCCAGAAGTCGAAAATCATACAAAACATAATTCTTTTATCATTATTCATACTGAAATGGACATTTGTTTGTTTATAATACTACTGATCTGATCATACGACCGGTTTTGATGAATGAAATATTTCAAGGTGGTGTGGTAGGGCATTTCGCAAATGCCTGCCTGGTCAGTTAGCGAAAGATTTTCTACTTGAGGGTCGTTGTCCTAAAGTATAAAATCTGTCGCTCAGCACCTAACCAGCTGTTACAGCGGCTGTCCTTGAAAGCCTGTCCCATTTTATGTTAAGCATGTATACCACCGTCGATCATATCATAAATTGTGTGAGATTGCGGTCATAGATGAACATGAAAATAAAAACGACATAATCAGGTGTTATAGGCAAACGATTAAGACGCTTCAGGCGATAAACAAGCCTGCAAAGTGTACAAAAAGTACAAAACAGACTCAGTGGTTCCAAAACACGGATGTAATACAAGTTAAGCGGCCACCCGATGCCGTTCAGAATAGGAATGGGGTAAGGAGAAAGCGAAGAGGGAGATACGGGGGGAGGGGGGATGTTGGGTGAAAACAGAGGTCAAGGTCACAATATAACAAAATACCGACGGCACGGTTGTGTGAAAATTGTACTTAATTTTTTTCTTTAAGTTAAGCACCAATTCTCTTGTTTCTTGTTTTATTAGATTCTGGTATGTTAGGGTTCTATAATTATGATATCAGCCAAGTGCGAATTGGACTCGGATTCAGTTCGTATTCAAAACGCGTGTTCTGACACACTTGGGCGGTTATTATCATATTTTTTTTATCAACGAAACTAGAAGAATTTTTGACGAGTTCTCTTCTGCACGCAGCATCCTCGGGAAGTCTTGAATCCTCGAGCGCACTATCAAAAAATCTTCTGTGACGTCACGCCCGCTTAACAGAAAAGTTACGCGGAATAGTCACTAGATATATTTTTTATATGAAATAGAAAATATATCTAGTATTTTCTAAAATATAAAATTGTTTTTTTCTATAAACATTTTGAAAATATTATTTCCTATAAAATATGGATTTCCAGAAGGTAACGCCTAAATCTATTACAAAACATCATGTCATTATATATAATATGTTATTATATACAAAACATCATGTCCCGGCTCAAAGGGCGGATGGCCTCGGGTTTGAAGCCCGCTCATGGGTCAAATTTTACTTTCGTTGTAATTTGGCTCTCGAGAAGTTAAGTTGTTAACCGAAATGCTCACATCCAAATGTACACAAATTTGATTGAAAGTAAACCTGTAATTCACCTACGAAGCTACGGAGGCTACGAAATTCTTATATTTACGTAGCACCCGCGTAGTCGCGTTATTCACATATTATATATTTCATAAAGTCTGTGTATACCAGAAGTGATAGGCAGTATCTGAGACCTTTTTTGCCAAGTTTCATGATTCAAGGTCTACGAGAAGTACTCTATATTTTGATGGCTTCATAACTCTTGATGAGTTTCCGAGTATAACATATGTCTACCAGTATCAGAGGCTGTATTTTATGATTGTGTTAAATAAGAAACTTTTGCTCTGTAGAATAGACTTTTAGATTTAGTTGAATTAGAATTCTTTGTACGAATGCGTCTGGGGAAGTAGTGTCATCGTACCTTTTTCAGTAATGTTACAAATTATATACAACACTACAGATAGTACAATGAAAGCGTTTAGACAACCTACATGCCTTTACAGACTCACCGGCAGTCCAAATGCTCCAGCTTATAGCATTATAGTATCGCTTGTCAGTTTCTTGACAATAACGAATAAGGGAAAACAATGTTAGTTGTAAGCCGTTCACAAATAATTTGTGAAGGTGTATCCATTAAAATGAAACGTCAATTTGAGTCATATTTTCAGTCGTGAAATTCTACCCATTGAAAACAAATATACATATAAGTTTGCAGCACAAAGAACAAACTTTTAATGAGCCGTTAAAGGAAAGTTATGAAATATGAGCTGCATATTCTACACAGTTACAGTACAGTTGTATACAAAGTTATAGGCTGTCCGGAACGCTACCCCTGTGAAATACAATCAACCGCGTGAATTACATTTAGAGGTTTAGTAACTCTATTTTTTTAGTTTCAATGTGTAGTGCGTCTATCTACACGTATACTGTAGCTCATATCCGGCTTTGTAACGACTGTAACAGCCTACGGCAAACGATTAAATTATTTTATGAATGTCAGGATACGAAATGAATGTAGTTTCATATAATGGATACCTCAAAACGTAAGTTCATAAGTCCATGGCATACAGACAGACATATATTCGTAAATGGCAGTGACTTTAATAATGTTTTGTTCCTGTTTGGGTACGGAACTAAACAAAAAATATCAAAAAGACACAGTAACCGTGAAACAGTATAAAAGATAAAACCTCGGTAAAATGATTGTCAATTGCCTCTGTTTGAACATGCGTGAACCGAATGTCGGTCTAGTTTCAAATTTTTAGCACGCATGGACACAGTTTAACGTACTAACAGTAAGAAATATTCATTTGGTTCGTATTGTTTACAGGTTACATATTTGTTTTTCTTATTTTAATGTGCTATAGATTTTCCTGGACTGAGTTCCGCACAAATATATCCATACTCCAAGAACTCGGCATACAGTAGCGTCTATTTACAACAGTACAGTCTCGCACATTTACCTTCTTTGGTCATGTCTCGAGACGTGATAATCTGTCGATAGAGCGCCTAGTCGTACAGGGCAAAGTGGGACTCACCACCCACTCGATGGACCGACAAGATAAAGAAAATTGTTAGTAACCCCTTAAATGAGTACGCCAGGATGACCTCAAGCAGAGAGAAATGGCGAGGCATCGTGAGGCGTGTACTGTCTGCCCCCTCCACCACTACTACATGACGACCACGACCGCCCTGCCAAGTATCGACTTAGAAGAAGGCAATATCAATGAAAAGAAGATCCACGAGAGTACATTTTCATAAACTTTTTGTCAAATATTTTTTGACTAAATTCTAGTTCTTGTCAATAAAATATTTGTCAACCGATTGGAAACTTGTAATGTGATTATTACTTAATTATGTAAACAGATAACTATTATGTAAGTAATGTTTAACTAGTTACCTGCCAACTTGGATAATTTTTGCGAGATTTTTCAGTTCGTTTGTCTGAAAGAAATGCTTTAAGCAATAAGACCGTATACATTTATTTATTATGTTTTATTGTAATGGTTTATTTTTAAGGTATGAAAATAAAGAAATTTCTTTCTACTATTGTGATAGTTTCGTTGAAATACCATCAAAATTGCAGCGGGCTGCATTTGAAAACTAAACAATAAGGTTGTTTTCAGTACACTAAACTACTGCAATAATTATGGTGTGTTGCGGCTGTCCTTGAAAGCGAGTAATTGTAGGTTACCAGCAATATAATTGAAACAATATTAGCAAAAAGATCCAGAAAGTAGTGTGAATAAAACTTGCAAACTTAGATACATTCATAGCTTTTGACAGGACTTTCTTAAAATTTAATGAGAACATAGTAATGCGAACATAACTGCTTGGCGGTAGAAATAAGTATGGTGTGGGAGCAGTACTTCCCCGGACGAGCTCTCACATAGATTCCTACTGCTACTAAAAAAATATCGCCGCATCCCGGGCAGACACACTGCGTGTATGCACAACGTTAGTGCAGTAACGCCCATGCTGCCGTGAAATCACTATCCAACAAAGTTTATAGGTAAAAGTTGGGGTCGGCGCGCGTCCAGCCGCGGGATGTACACTGTCATTGCGGGCCTAACAGGTTGCCAGATTTGCACTATTTTTACGGGCCGCATAGTGATGTGACATGTCACACCTGTTGGTGGTTGATAATGTCAACAGGAAGTTGGTGGTTGCCGTTGGAAATCAGAGTGCGAGGGTTAGATTTTTTTTTATAATCGTCAATTTTTATGGCCCTTCCGCGACGTTAGTTAGCGAGATTGGTATTAGATGATATGTTTCCATATTGGTATACTAAACATTGATTATTCTTGACTTAACTAATTATGTATAAAACAATCATATTATTAACGGTTTTACAAACTTATTAAGTACCCTTTTCTATATATTTTTTCCTCACAGGCTAGCCCTTAACCACAATTACACCTTATGGTAAGTGTGGTCGAAGGTGGTAAATAGGCTCATCGTAGTTTTGTATGGCTCTCAAAGGCAGCTGCCGGAATACCCCGTTAGGTGCTGCTCGAGAGGTGTTCTATTTGAAGGTGATATCAGTCACTGTAACTACTGACCGCAGATAACATTCCATAAGGGCCTTTTACAGTCAGTTATTGATCGGTTCCTAATTTTACAGTTGGTTGCCGGCCCAATACAACCATAGAAAACAAACCAATTCGAAATAAGCTATTAAAAGCACACGCTGCAACGTGAGTTAAGGTTTTTAATACGTCCCCAATGCAAGAGAATTTGATAAAAGAAATACTTTTCACATGGACGTCGTTGGTATTTCTGAATCGTATACCTATATACCGATTTAAGAAATTAAGTTTACCTATCGAATGAAATATTTTTGAAGCATGTAATTTAGGAGGTGATGCGAATTTTATCCCATAACCAAACACGTGAAAATTGGCTGTGAATATTACAATAAATTTCAATTAATAATTAGTAATAGAGTTTTTATTGATATATAGAAGTTGGGCTTACTTACGAAAGCTTTTTGTATATTTTTGTATGCTCCTCGGTAGCTACCACCCGATAGCTAGTCGGAGCCAAGTGTAAGATCTATAAACGAAAGGTCGTCAAGGGCAACTGAAGCCGCCATGCCGAAAACTTATTAATATGTTACTATTTAATGACTGGCAACACTAGTGCTCCCGCGGAGAAGAATGAGTTAAAAAATATCATTCAATTGATAGCGATGTGGTGGAAGACAAACGTATGCTTAGAGATTATAGATTATATGAGTTATATACGTCACGCAGGATAGTGGAGAGAAACAAAACAACAGCTCAACAGATATTTCTTTATAAACAATATGATAAAGATTTTCTGTCAGATATCATTACAAAAATCATCGATGATTGCAAACATATCGACTCGAAACATCCCTATAGCAGGCCGTGATTGTGAATGATCCGCATCGGGGCTACCTCCATAGCGTTGGGCCAATTAAACGGTTTTTACACCCGCACATTTGCGCCGAATTATGTCGGCACTGGGATAACACGGTCGGCTGTGTACACTATTGCATACAAGTGTATTTTACTCTGTCGGACAACTGTTGATTTTTGTATGCATAGTTTTTGGAAGCGACACCGATTCGGCGGGTTGCTTAGATATATAATCATGTTAAGTTACAAAACACAACTTGTCTCTTGTTGGAAATATAATATGCATCGATTGCAACAAATTTTGTAATGAATCTTTAATGATCTTGTCAAGGTCACAGATTAGCCAGTTATATCAATAAACCCCGTTAAATTGCAAGTTGGAGTTAGGCAAAGATCGTTCCGTACATACACAAAATCACACTTCACACTTCACACTAATATTATAAAGGCGAAAGGTCGTGAGTATATTTACATGTATGTTACGCTTAAACAGCTGCATTATTTTTATGAAATTTGGTATGGAGGTAGGTGAGGCTCTAGATTAACACATGTGCTACTTTTCATCATCATCAACCACCACGCGGGTGACACCGCAAGGCGTAACTAGTCTCCCAAGAAAGCGTTATTTTGAAAAACAATGCGTTATTTTTAGCTAGATTCCAACTCGAAATAGATGGGTTTTTATTACACTAAATTTATAATGAGTTTGATGATGTGCTTCTTCCCATCTTCTGGTGATTTTCTATTAGACGCTTCTTCCAATATCCACAGGAAGAAATGAGGGCGTGGGGCATTAGTAGGATTGTTATTATAACATATTATAATATAAATAATATTTTTCTTTGTCCGAACCTCAACAATTCTTCGACTTACTTGACTTCGGATAATTCAATTCAGAGGTTACCACTTAACACTAGGTGGGCCTAACACAAAAAAAACATTAATAAATATTATCTCAATCAAATTTCACGAAAGCGATTCACCAGTCCATATGCCCTAAAGTTTTTATAAGCAAAGACTTTTCACGTTGCATTTCATTTAATATAAGTCTCACAAGCCAAATAATACTGAAACCTAGTAAAGCCAAATAATACTGAAAACTAGTTAAGCCGAATAATATTGGAAACTCTACCTTACCTATCGTGTAAGTCTTCACCACTTTTCCTAACCTAAAAACCTACTTCAATCTCTCAAAAACGCTCTACGCTGCGATTGTACCAATATCAAAAAAAGATGCCTTGCCACAATTGATAATATCGAACGTTTTTTAATTTTATTATTTGGATCCATATCAATCTCAATTAAACGAATCGTCACTCAAACAAGGCACTCGATAATTCGACTATTGCAAAATTATTTAACTACCCACAATTATCGAACTGTCAAGCAAGCACTGATATTTTAATCGAATCTACTCTCGCTTCACTATTTTACGCCGATTCCGAATTTTACACGATTTCATTCATCACATGCTGGTTTCGATGACATATCGATGATCGTCCTCACTTTAGCTCGGACTGTATTCGATAAAACTGCAAAACGATCGCTAGTTTTTACGATTCCGAATTAATGATTGAGATTCGTAATTACATAAACGATGGTATTGGGCATGACGACCGGTTGTAGTGGTGATCGTCAATTGTCACCTGTATGTCACACCACATCAATCCAGGTTTTACCGCTAATTGATTTGTTAACAGCGCTGCGGTTGAGGCTTGACTGATTTTAAGCCAGATTTAAAGTTTCCGGGAAATCCACTCATGGTGTGTAATTTCCACTCATCAAGCATGAAGTTTGTTTATGAAAAGTTTACAAAGATATTTTTTTTTATGTATAAGTTTTTATGCATGCTTACGAGTATTTCAGTGTATTTTGTGTTTATGAGTATATTCGTATATTCCTTCTTCAACATTTTTTTTTAGATCTGATTACGCCTAATACATTACCAGTAAGGTCCGTTTTGGTGACTACTACCATAGTGTGAGATATTCTGCCGCGAAGCAATGGTGTGCAAATACTAACGTGTTTTGGCATGAAGAGCACTGTTCCAAGTAAATTACTGGGTGTACGAGACATAAGAGCTAGCGTCTCCGAGAGATGAGCGCAGAGCCGTGTCAAGACGGTGGCACTGCAAATGTTATGGACAGTCGTAACGCCATCAGGTAGGCAACTTATCTATCTCATCGCTGTACAATATGAAAAAAATAGACTCAAAGTTATTCCCTAGAAACATAAAGCATACTACTCTCCAACATACAGCAGCACCCTATTATTAGCCCCAAGCAGAATTTAAAGAAATGCGCATTTGTTTATTATTTATGATTAATTATAGTTTATGGAAAACACAGGTCTTGACTTAAGGCCCGCTTGCACATTGATTAGTGTTTAATGCAGGTGTTTAGTATTTCTGTTTAGTGAGTGTGTTTAGTAGCGCGTTCTATTTTTTGGGAATAGCCTCGTCTACGCGTTTCCTTCGCCTTCACTCTCAGTGTGCCCGCCGCTTGTACAGACGTTTGTTAGGAAATAATAGCTTGCAGGACTCTTGTAGGTAGTATGCAATAGGTACCTAACTCGTTATTTAATAATTGTAAAATAGTGCGACGGTCTTACATATCAATTTGCACACAAAACAAATCAATGTTAAAAATAATATATTAAATACGATTGTACGAACTTTAAATCACCGTTGTATTAAACAATAGTGTAGTGTAGTTCATATTTCCGTAACCAACTACTGCATTTTATATTTCTTTCAAATTTCGAACGCAATTGTACGTCCGTTTTAAATTATTATCTTGTTCGTCGGAGGCGACGAGAATGATACTCAGCCACTAAACACAACAGCTTAACAGTATTGGATACTGTTTTAATATTTTTAATGTTAAAATAACGCATGTGCAGAACATTACAAAATTACGAGAGAAAAAAATATATTAAAACGAGGAAAAGTAATTATCCGCAGAGCATGCGTTATTGTAAACATTAATATATTATAATTATGGGGTTGCGTCATTGTTAATAAGTTTAAAGCTATTTGCAAAAGTTAGTCTTGCTTGCAGTACAACGTAAGATGAACTATATGTCACTCCATCCCCATACGATGGTTATAATTCAGAGTTATTAATCATATGTCATGTTAGCTTAAACGGTCGGAGCATGTCCCGGCCGCAGGGGCAGATGGCGCGGGTTTGAATCTCGCACATGACTATAATTTTTCCTTTCGTAATTTTGTATAGTATTGTATACTACTAGCACTTAACAGATTTACTAAACACTTCCACTAAATCTAAGTGTAAACTGGCCTTTAGTAATAGTTGCATTGTGATAAGAGCGTTTCACGCATTACGTGAAGGTGTACCGCGTCGGACGGACCATGCTCAATTTCCTCAAGACTTCCGGAAGAGGTCGTAGCTGCTGTGATTTCAACTCTTAAAGACCCATGATTTTTAATCATAAAACTCGTTCGCTACACAAATAGCTCCCTGGAGCTTAAACCATGGCCTCAGACGAAATGGACTATCCGATCAAATTTGTTTGCTTAGTTAATATGTCTGTACACCGTTTTTAGGGTTCCCTTCAAAAGATCACAATACTATTGGCCATTAATTTTAGTACTATGGTAGAATATGTACCTAACGTGCTATCAAGATTCATAATTATAGGAATACTTAGAAACAATATATATTTTCCTATAAATCAGAATAATCTTTGAATATTTTTTTACCCTTAAGTGAGTAGGTATCATAAGGAAGCCACCAATTTTAGCGTAAATATTTTTGTTTTTTTTTAAGAATCAACATATTCCAAATCATATAAAACCTTATGGGTTCATTTTTAATACGTTTAATATTCAAGGAATCAAAATAAATAGGTTTAATTTATTACATGACATGAAAATAAAATTAATAATGTGAAGCCATTTAAGTATAAAAATGCTTACCTGCACGCGCCACCTTATTTAAAAGCTTACACTTCCTAAGCTTACAGACCTAAGTTGTCTTGTGAATTCCATATAATTTCATCAAAATCAATCCAGCCAGTGTAGTAGGTGAGTTGTACAAATCACACACCGTTGCTTCAGCTGCATCAATAAAAATATCATAATAAAATTGATTAATAAATATATGTTAAGTGTTCACTTAACATCTAACACTGTACATCAACACTAAAGAATATGAACACTATGTATATTTTGTTTATCTGAATCCATATGCCTTACCTAATAATTTTTTTCTCGTTGAATTACTTGACCGCCACGTATAAGCACCGTAAAATATATGAATTATTAATTGAGTCAAGAATATAAATTGCGCATTAAATAAATTCATTTATTCCTATCATTACGGCTATTAATTTCAGAGAACTAATAAGTAAGTTGATGCTAGTTTTTATGTCTGCTTTTTAATAAATATATTATTTCTTGGATTGCATGAGCTTTATAAAGTAATACGCTATAATAATCTATGATTTTCTTTCGTAGCTTGGGAAGTTTTTGGTAAGAGCTATAATAAGTTAACTTTACAGTGGCCAATGAAGCAATTGGTAAAAAAGGCCAATAATTCGAAACGCGTAAATAATTTTAAAAACATCATTCATTTCCATATAAAAATGTCAATGACAATCTGTCACCGCAGAAGCTCTGAGCTGAATTATAATTGAATTGTTTTTATAAATATTTTCGCATTGTGTATCTGAGCCCGGGTGAAAAACACCGACACGCTCGACTTTGGATCGTTTTGTTATTTTTACGAAATATTTTTTTCGTGCGATCTATGTGTGCGATATTAGCAACGATTTGTCACTGTTGTTCTGCTGGGCCGATATTATTTTTTCGTGAAACATGTTGGTCAAAAAATCAATTTAGTTAGGAAGTTTGGATTTGTGAGTTGGTTATTTTTTATATTGGAATACTGTGTATTTTATGAAGTGAACAAACAGGATGTAGCGTATCTTTTTTGAGAGTATTTTTGTATTTGTTCATTTTGTAGTCTGTAGAATGTTTTCATAATTAAATTTGGATTTGTACTCGCCACTGTTTATGATTTCATTCGTGGTATTAGGTTAAGGTATAAATAGGCAAATATCATTAATTAACATAATTTACTTTCAAAACATTATCAATATCATCAAATATTTTTTTGCTAAACCAAAATAAGGAAGAAATAATCGTTCTAAACATAATATTACGAGGAAAATAACTATGGTTATTAAAAATAACTAGGATAGCTCCCATTTTAATCGTCAAGTACCTAATATTTTGTAAAAAAAACATCACATTAAGCGTTAAACATTTCTGTTGAGAAAGATATTTACCACCGAACTATATTCTGATCTTCCCACTCAGAACGTCCAACGTCAGTTCCCGATTGAAAAACTTGTAAAGCTACTCAGAAGTTTTCACCTCATGTAGTGAAAACAATAACTCATCAGATATCTTATTGGAAATTTAACGTGTTTTGAAAAATTGACTATCAATACCTAGTTATGTATAGATTAAACAGCATACACATTCTTTCTTTTCTTCTATAACTTATTTCGAGGGACTAGATGTTCAAAGCTTATATAGGATAACTTTATTGAGTTTTAATCGGTTTCGTACGGTTTGTATATCTGTCACTAGCCAAGATAATCAAGTTAAATTCTCATTCATGTGGTCCAAATCCAGTCCGAGAAAAGTTCCGAGCACGTATAAAAAGTTGGATAGCACATTTCACCTAAAGTGGGCGCGTAGTCATTACTTAATCTTCGTAACAAAACATGAAGAGAACACGTAAAGTACATAACATTTCTTGATATTCATTATATCTTCGCTCATTCACGCCACAGCATAAATCACTATTACGGAAATAAATATTTACTGGGAAATAAAAGAATATTGAACATAGTATATTTCTAATGTATTCGCCGGCATTGTTACTATCTCTGTCAGAAGTACCGACTAACCTACAGAGGTGGAAGCCTATACATTTCTGTAAATGCAATGCAATTAAAAATCACCGCCGCAAGCAGCACTCGTTCTGGGCCAGCTAATACCATGTTTGGCGATTAAAACAAAACGCGTAATTGAAACGGGCGCCCAGTGCACGCAGTATGTGTTATTTCCAAAATAAATCGATACCCTCAGTCACAGGGGCGCGCTCGAGGGACCCATCGTTATCGACCAAATTTTTATTATGCATATTTTTAATTTTATTTTTCGCTGCACCCCCGCTCTCGCACTCGGTATTAAATCAATACTGGCAGCGTACGTTCTTTTATTTGGCCGGTTTTTGGACGCTGCACCTTCACTCTGACTCGTTTGCATCTAATGGAACCCCGGCCAACACTTTCAGAAACGGTTCCGTTATGTTTTTTGCTAGACTAGGCTAATGCACTGTCAGCTCACTTTTAGGGAATGCACCTATAATATTTTTGGAGCGTACCGCATGTCCTTTTTCGGCTAGACACGCTGCGCCTATGAACATCTCGTATTAATCCCCGAAAGTTTTATTCAAGAACATTTCTGAGCTTCTGGGATTAATATTGTATTACCTACATCAAATCATTCTGTATTTCTAAGTATGTTGTTATAAAAATTATAAAATCTGGTCTGTCGGTGTAGGCTCTTATACAAAATAGCCGCCAAAACAAGAGACAATATCATTACGTGCATTAGCATGTTCAAACGTACAGAGACCGGCGTCCGCACTCTATACCACCGGAAGTGACGTCAAAGAGCGGCAAATTGCATCTACCTCTGTAATTAATGAGTTTGTAAGACACTTTACGCTTTTATTCTGAAGGTTTATGATACTTGATATAATTATTTATGTTTTTTTTTAAGTTTGACCTATTTATGTTTCATATTTGAATTGTTGGCAACTGGTGGTGGGCATTCGAACTTTTATAGCATAATAAAGCATTTATTTAATATATTTATACCATATGTGTTCCCGTAAGATAGCGAATATTTTTCAAATTGCTGAATAAATTATATGAAAATCTAATGTACGGTTATTATTTTTTTTACTGTTGGTACGATAGACTTTAAGCACTGTCTTAGAGGGCAACTAATGATGTGGCCTTGGATTAGATAAAAATAAAGTTAGGACAACTAAGTAGCTCTCAAAAACAGCTCCTAAAGTACAATGGTGATTGGCGACGGATTTTTTCTACTTGAGGGGGGTAGTCAGCCAGGCGATCCCACATCGCTTCCCACCATGCAGATATTCCAAACGACAAATTAATTGTCCATCTGATACTTACTTCAAAAAGCTGCACACCAAACATTAATTTATAAAGCTAAAAAAGAACTAAACACTTAATTGATTTATTCAACTAACAACCTATCCATGACTAACCAATTCGAAAAACTGTTAGATTCGATTCTAAAATCAGGAAACTTCGTGAATAAGTTAAAAGAAGTGGCTACCACATGCCGTCTGATAAATTAACTAGGGCACTATTCTGCAATTTTTGTCAAAGCTACTTTACGATAGGACATAAAAAATATATGTCGACTGAATTTAATTTATTTTTTCAAACCATTATTGCAATATGAAACCACACCAGTGGTGCCAGTCAGGAAGATGGGTGATCCCATCTTCCTGGGGAGTATTAATAGTTCTTTGAAGCTATCATAACCGAGTGGTAATAGCTACCGATCCGCAGGTCCGTGGTTTGATCCCCACCGAAATTCTGTCGCCAAGCTCCTAATAGGGTGTTCCGGCAGGAGTCCTTGAGATCCAGCATGAAATTACAGGCACATGAGACTTAACAACTTAAGTCTTAGGGTGTATAACAAATGTATACCAAACTTCATTGAGTATCCATTCAGTAAAATTGAACAAAGTTGGTGACAATAAATAACTATGACGATTTCAAATTGTATGTGCATTACAACATTAAAAAAATGACAAACGTACTAATGTGTACATAATCATTACGATATCATTATGATTCTATAATGATCCTATCGGTGATTCAGAGCTGTCTACCAATGTATTATTTCACGTTTTACAAGTTTGAATTACTAGTAATTAAACAACAAACAATGACGTGGAGGAATTATTGATGTATTTATTACACTGTGTCGTTTAAAATAATTACAGTGTGCATATTGGCTTATGAACACACGACTTCGTATCTATTATACTTAGAATTAATCACTCGCAGTGAAGCTTGCCTAGTCCTTAACCGACTAAGGCAGTTAACACTTGGATGGGAGTCCGCTAGTAGCATTACTGGCAGTTGCTAGAGTGCTCGTTGGTCCGAATTTATTTATTCAAAAAACAATGTGTCTAACAGACTATGATGTCTAAAACACCAACAAATTATCTAAAAATATAAACAAATTGAACTGATATGTAGCTTGGACACTATGACTTAAGAGATGAAGTACTAAATTGTAACATTGTAATTTTTGCACTGACGCCGGGTCAAGTATACACTATAAAATTAAAAGGAAAGAGTTATTTTTATATATTTTTATATTTCTTTTTGTTGTAATTTTCTCGGGTTGCGTCATCGTAAACAAGTATCAAGCTAATTGAAAAATTATCCTTGTTTGTAGTTCAAGTCAGTTCGGCTGCAGAAATCGTTCCGATGGTTAAACAATAAGATCTAAAGTACAAATTTGGAAAATGACTCCATCACCACGATAGCTTCATTGGTACTGGCAATCGGAAATCAATTGGTGCTCTAAATACTGCAAGAGCTGGTTGTTGATAATGGATTTCATTATCTTAGAGAACAGAGACGTTAAAGTTATAGGGCGGTAGTTGGACAGATCTGAGCGGTCACCTTGCACCAGCATGTCTCAGCTGGAATATCGTGGGTTGGTGTCCCGCCTGTTCAAGTAATGTTTTGATTTAATTATGTTTATATCAAAGACGCATAGTAAGAAAATATATGGGCTTATAATACAAGTATGTAAGCATTATCTCACTGAAAATTAGACGACTTTCTTTGTCCGGCAATAGATAATGGAAAAAATAGAAATAACAGCCTTACAAATTAAACATTGTTCACTGCAACCTTCAAGTCTTTAGTTCTTCGTAGTTTATGCATGAACGGTCACGGAGTTATTTGAAGAAATTGCTTACTAGACGATTCTCTAAACAAAGACGATTTAAATCAATAACACACTTTGTAGTCTCTGTAAGAATAGCTAACGGAATATGAGTGCCTTTTGAACATAAATATATTAGTTTCTTAGGAGTTACCACGATTGTGGCCGCTTCTTTTTGAATATTATTTTACAAATTATTTTTTAAGGGCCCGGTCTTTCTAACATTATTCTAATTATGTTTTTTTGTCTCGCACTTACAAGCCTAATTTTTTTCAATGCAGACATGCAAAGAGGTATTTAACGCACGATGGAAACCGTCAAGCTTGCACCTATTTAAATCTTTTATGCACACTATTATTTATGTTCGAAGACGCTAAGAGTTGAAAAAGTGTAAACAAACTTACCACAAAAAATAAACTCATCTTTCCACATATCGCAGAGATGTACGGTGTAGTGGCTTAATTATGTCATTTCTATGTTAATAACATTTTAATGCTGTGCAGACTTCGCGAGCGG
Source organism: Plagodis dolabraria (assembly GCA_963854805.1). Lineage (NCBI taxonomy): Eukaryota > Metazoa > Arthropoda > Insecta > Lepidoptera > Geometridae > Plagodis > Plagodis dolabraria. The sequence goes on from OY978440.1 coordinate 7,433,151, forward strand.
CGCCTGAAAAGGCCCCTCTCATTAAATTAGTCCGGCGGTTGGAGCACTATGCCTTACTCTAAGTTACGCGTCAATTGACGTAAGTGTGAAACTCGCTCTCTCCACTTCTACTCTGAATTGACGAACACTGCCTGAATACCTTTTCTAGAGGCAATAAGTAAACAGAATTTCGAAGCTAAATTTTTCCGACTCCGGCCTTTTTTCTTTCACGTTGAAAGGCGTCAGGTAAGTATTATAGAGCACTCTATGCGATGCTTCAACCACTTTATGGTGAAGGCAACATAACTCACTTCTATGTTCACTAATTCTTATTTATTTTAGTATTTCAATAAGAACTCAAATAATAATACGGAAACTGCTCAAAAACTCTTCAAATCTGTCATTTCAATTTCGTTATCAACATGTAAAATCACTGTTGCGTTTAGCTAACTAATAAAAGCACCGCACCCTTTAGCATATGCCGAAAAGCATTATAGTACCTGTAAATATGTAGGATATATAAATGTTGAGGATAGTTCTTTTTTCAACTGCGATTGAATGTGTGTGCAATTTTCAAATTGTGTATACGTCTAATATTCGCAAGCGCTCATCGTTATCGTGATGACTACTCGGAATGCTCCATTTATCGACTTTACGACAAAAGTTGGAGGCATATAAATTTTATATACTTCCAAATTTTGTCGTGTCAATACAAACTACGAAGTCTACACATGCTTGTTGTTCCACAAATATTGTTGGGAATTATGACAGATAATAGATACATACATCGGTCAAACACGCGTCCAGTTTCCAAGCGTAGATCTCTGTGCGCCATTGGCGATCAGTAATTGCAATTAATCGAAGTAAATGTGTCCATTCTCTCTACCTGTTCCTTTTGGCGTGATAAATGGAGCATTCCGAGTAGGCATCACGATTACGATCATCAGGGTCTTAATTTTTTTTATGAATTCAATTTCAAATATATTTTAAATCATTATCAATAAAAAATAGTAATGTAATAAAGTGCTAATCACTGCTTAATATCCTTATTTTGAACTAACCAAGCAGCTAACCATGCGTAAGTGTCTTAATTTGACGCATATTTCTATGATATTCGGTAATTCGTAACTGTTTACATTCCTTTTTACGGTTCCGTACCCAAAGGGTAAAAACGGGACCCTATTACTGAGAATTTGCTGTCCGTCAGTCCGTCCGTCTGTCACCAGGCTGTATCTCAAGAACGGTGATAGCTAGAAAGTTGAAATTTTCACAGATGATGTATTTCTGTTGCCGCTATAACAAAAAATACAAAAAGTTGGCCAAGTGCGAGTCGGACTCGCGCAAGTTAAAAATATGAAGTCTAATGTTGTATAGCTAATGGTACGGAACAGTCCGACTCGCACTTGGCTGCTTTTAAATATTACGGCAATTTTATTACATTTAACAGATAAACATTTAAAAAAAAATGCTGTAGAGGCGATGAAATATTATTATACTATGGATGTTGCGAATACCGACATAAAATAAAGAGTATATTGTTATGTTACGCTGCCGTGACTCGATAAATATGTATTTGCCGAATAAATTAATCATGCTCTGCTACGGAAATAAGAGTTTTTCAACAAATTTATGAACAATGTTACTTCGAAACTACATAGATACACCGTTTCCTACTCATTAACAGTTATTAACTAATTAACTCGGCTTTACAATAAATTACTTAAGTATTGTCTACGTCGCGTTTTTATACCATCAAATGTTGAATTAATTGAGTGAATTTCAAATCTATTAAGTTTCCCTACGTCCAATCATGGTAATTATCTCGTGCTGCTTTTTTAAAGTATAATCAATACTTTGACTCCAAAAAATATTTATATTGATTATTATGTTACAATTACATTATAGGGTAGCTTGCGGTAAATCTATAACATATAATTATTCTTCTTAATAAGTCTTCACTTTTGTGCGCTTGAAGAGTTTACCTTCTCCTTACCTTCGTAAGATGAGGGCATCTATATCTCATTACAATTATACTAAAATATGATAAAATAGCAATGGCAATAACACCACTGAATAACAATAATTAGCCAAACGTCGAAACGAAAGTAACTGACAAAAACACGGGGAACAATACAATACAAGCCACCCTTATGATATCAACTTATAACCGTCTCTGTATAATTGTAATGGGCTCGAACAAAGCGCGGGAGTGCGAATAAAGCAGTTAAATGTCATTTGATGGTGCAGCCGCCATCTTGGCCGCCATATTGCAACCGCATGCGCAGAACGAGTGAAGTTGAGTATTGCGCAGGCGGAGAGCTATGTTGCGCGTTTGCGTTTTGCTGCATTTTAGGACCAGCTGAGCGGCTAAGGGTTAAGTTTGTAATATCGATTTAATGCGGTTGCGTGTAGAGGGTGCGAATTTAGGTCAATTGCGTATTGTGATTTTTTAGTTGCTCATCGATCTTTTGCCATCCCCTATTGTTTAGGATACACGTGTTATTTTTATATTTAAATGTTGAATAGCTCGCCGCGCGTGTTTATCCTGAGTCACACTTTCTTATAGAATTACATTACCCAGATTTTTCTTAACTGTTCATGATAAGATGTTACAATTTTCATCTATGAACATTCGCCAAATATTATTCACTAGTAAATGCACAAATTATTTGGATGGACTTTTTTATGGTACAAATAAAAAAAATATTTTAGGCGTGAAACGCCTTCCACAAATCACAAATGAGTACACAGGAAAATATTCAGATTACTCAATATGCATTTTTAGGCGGTACATATTAATATTTTCAGTGTTCCGTAGGATAAGACGGCACCCTACTATTCAGCGTAATCGTGCATCTATTGACCTAAAATTAACAACCATAAAAAAGCTTCGGTAAGTACTACCTCAGTAAAAGTAAATGTGTTACATACAAAATAATTACCTAGTTATATACCATGTGGAATCATAAGATTCCGAACCAAAAACCTTACAATTATTTTGTTTCACTTGGACAAGGTCGCTTGGGAGCCCAGTCATGAAATCAACATATAGGCCAAGTGGGCACAGCCTTGGTTAGCTATATATTTTGGTGACTACACAATTGATTTATATTTGGTGCGTACGTAATTTGGTGGGTACATAATATCATGGGTACATAATTTCGTGAGTACATCATTTCGTGGGTACATAATCTTGTGAATACTCAAACGGTACATATATGGGATACATCATTTGGAGGTACCCATTTGCTGTAAAGTTGTAAGCCTGGTGTGGCACCCATCGTAAACGGCCGCGGAGATGGTGTGACGATAATCCCATTAAGGCAATTAGGTGTTCAGTCAGAACAAAGCACCGCCTGATAAGAATCTGTCACGCTACGATAAATGAACAGTTCAAAACTAACCTACTTTACACTTTGCTTTCGTATGTTACTCAAGCTTATGCTTTGTATCCAAATGTTTGCACATTTGCGGTCAATAATAAACATTGCTTCTCAGTAAAAAAATTATAGCTATTTCATACATTTGTATGATATTATTTGTATTGTAGTTTTGTAATATTTTAAATATCAAGGAGTTCAAACACATTCAAATATTGCATGCATATATATACAGGGTTATTGGTAAAATGCTAACAACCTCTTAGGGTTGGCTGGCACATATTTGGCTCAATGAATAAGTATTGCAATTCAACGTGGCAATGCTGCAAGCATGCTGGGCACGCTGCCAACTGGGAGTGGGCTGGAGCATTTAGACTGCCTGTGAGTCTGCTATGACTTTAAGGTTGTCTGAATGCTTTTATTTTAGTAGCTGTAGTGTTGTATATAGTTCGTAGTATTTTGTTTAATAAAGGCATACCGGTAGCCGGTTTAAAAAAGAAAATATTTTTATAATGTATAATTTTACGGATAATTGGCAAACCAGAAGCGAAAATTTTAGAGTCAAGGACATACATGCAAAATTTCAAAAATATGACAATTATATACTAAGTTTGCATTGAAAGCGCTATGAATTTATGATGATACTTTCTTAATGAATAGCTGTCATGCCCGGATGTTTTAGTTTAGTTACTTAGTTTTGTTAGGCCCCCGTTTACAGTGTAGATAGAATACTATTACAAAACTATCCTCTTTCTCTCTCTAATGTCTTCAGTAAAAAGTATTTTTTGCATATTATTGAGTAGCATACATCCATACTCACTATAAACATTTTTTTTTTTTTATGCTTGATAGGTTAGCCTTTGACCACTATCTCACCTGATGGTAAGTGATGATGTGGTCGAAGATGTTGTTCAGGCTAACCTAGATTAGCACGATATAGAAGATGATAGCAAATCATTGTATTTATTGTAAAAATTAAAAGTTATGTATCAAAAGTGCAATATATATTTTTTACCTTAAAATGGGACAGACTTTGACTCTGAAAATTGTGAAATAACTGATTGAAGTCGGTATCATGATAGCTCATAAGTACCTATTATCACAACATTGTGCGCATAGTACCTTCGAAAAATTATTTCACACTTTTGAGTGTTGAAGTCGGTTCCATATTATATAAAATTTAATTAATTTTCGCCCTTTTTAGTTGCCCTTGCTTATAGGATCGATTGTCATTCACTGTCAATGACTCTATCATGATGATAGGAAAACACTTTTAGTTATTGGAGTTCTCGAAAAAGTCGAAAAAGGTTTGACCGATTTTGATGAAATTTAAATGTGACTCCACTGGAATTCACAACTTTTAAATAAAAAGAATCATCAAAATCGGTTAACCTAGCCGAAAGTTCTGTGGTACCAAACGTAAAAAAACAGCCGAATTGAGAATCTCCTCCTATTATTAAGTCGGTTAAGACAGACACGTTCGTCACTATGACAACTATCGCGAGTTTTTTCTTATAAGGAACCGGTTCGGACTCGCGTTTTACTGAAAAGAGTCCGGCCTTTTTTAAACTCGCGATAGTTTTCAAAGTGAAGACGTGTCTGTTTTTCAATAGCCCTTTTGATAAATCATTTTTAGGGTTCCGTACCCAAGGGGTAAAAACGGGACCCTATTACTGAGACTTCGCTGTCCGTCCGTCTGTCACCAGGGTGTATCTCAAGAACGGCGATAGCTAGACAGTTGAAATTTTCACAGATGAAGTATTTATATTGCCGCTATAACAACAAATACTAAAATTATAATAAAATTAATATTTAAGGGGGACTCCCATACAACAAACTTGATTTTTTTACCGTTTCTTGATCGATACTAATAACGGTGACAGGTAGACGCTTGAACTATTCACAGAATATTTAGTTTTATTTTCTCTTTAAATATAATTAATTAAAATAAAATGAAATAAATAATTAAGGGGGCCCCATACAATGAAAGAGGTTTTCGTAGTTTATTTGCTAAAAATAATAGGTAATAATGAAAACAGGTAGGAACTTGAAATATTCAATGAATATTTAGTTGTTTATTTACTTCCAAAATTAAAATAAATGGTACGGAAGCCTTCGTCTGCGAGTCCCACTCGCACTTGGCCGGTTTTTTATTATTTTTTACAAATAATCATTATTAAATCGTTATCATTTCAAAGATCGGTCGGTATCTTCTAGCCGGTTCCTTAGAAGTTAGTATAGACACATTCGTAACACGATTTTTATTTAAAGATAAGTCCGAGTTCGTGTATTAAACAAAGGTGGCAATGCAAGTATCATATAAATATGTCACCCTTTCATCGACACAATACTTCAACTGGGACAGTAAATTCCTATTATACCACGGTAACAAGGAACAACATACAAGAACGTGTTAAAAGGAAGAAAAATATTTCTACAACCTGAGAAAGCTTCGGAACAATCGAGCTTTCAACTAAATAGGTCAGTTTATATAAAGGTCATATTTGAAAGCGCTTTGTATTATTATTGGTCGCTTTGTTGTGTATGTGATGCTAAAATAGTAAATCTGTCGCCAAGCTCTTGTTACCCCCTTCGACAACATCAAGACTTACCATCAGGTGCGATTGTACCTATCGGTTATAAAAAATACGAAAATAAAATTAAAACTATAGTCTTTGCATGGCTTAGGTGTGCATATCATGCTTCTACATTTATAAAACGTTAAATTAGACCCCGTGGGGTACCGGAAGTCACTCCCCGATTGCTACCTGTGGATGTCGTAAGAGGCGACTAAAGGTAAAATACCGGAAGGTGGGCAGCAGCGCCTTCTGAGAAACTGGTAACTTAAACTGCGATCTCCAAGACGCCTGCCAAGCGTGGTGTTCGGGGAAAATCATCCCTTAATGGTGATGGCTGTGTTCAGCAGTGGACAATCCAGCTAATTTTTTGAAGCGCTCGTAGCCAAGTTTGCTTAGCCATTCTGAATCGATCAGCAAAGTTAAGCAACGTCCGCCGCGGTCATGACTTGGATGGGTGACCGTTGGTGACATTACTACTGAGCGCTTCCATGCTTCGGAGGGCACGTTAAGCCGTCGGTCCCGGTTTTTGTCTTAGGATAGCAGTCGTTACAGCATGGTGGTAGGGCACTTTGCAAATGCCCGCCTGGCTAGCTACGACCCTCAAGTTGAAAATCTGTCGCCAAGCACCTAACGGTGTGTTCCGGCAGCTGTCCTTGAGAGCCTGTAACTCTAGGTTAGTCTGAACAACATCCTCGACCACATCATCACTTACCATCAGGTGAGATAGTGGTCAAAGGCTAACCTATCAGGCATAAAAAAAAAATACAGTAAGTAAGATTAACAAGACTATGATTTCCTAAATTTCTGGCTTCCTATTTTAATAAGCTTACAAACATCGAAAGGCATAATCTCCATCGTTGAACAAAGACCTTCCACCATAGTGGATTTGCCATAAACCCCACGCTTGGCAAGCGTCTTAGGCATAACATTGTAAGTTGGTACTTTTTCAGGTGCTTCTGGCCCCCTTCTATTATTTTTCCTCGTCGCCTCTTACCTATACCAAGGAAGGTATGGGAGGTTACAACCCTAATAGTATATATAAATACCTAACCCCGTACTTCAAGAGTCATCAAGTCATGATAGCTCAGTCGAAGCAGTGATAGCTCAGTGGCTTTAGCTATGGACTGCCACGCAGCATGGTTCGAATTCCGCCGCGGACTTGAGCTTCACCTCATGGTAGAAGGGCATTTTTGCGAATGCCCGCCTGGCTAACGACCTCAAGTAGAAAATCTGTGTAATTCTAGGTTAAGCATGTTAACATCACTTACCATCAGGTGAGATTGTGGTCAAAAACTTCCCTATCAGCAATAAAAAGAACCCCAAGCCTATTTCTTTGTATGTAGGTAAAAAAAAACGTTTTTGCTGCTAGATGTTGAAGTCTCCACCTCAGCAAAACTGTGGCTCGATATACCTTAAAACAACGACTTATGCTGTCACAACGCTGACATGTCGTTAAAGTTGTCGCACTAGGCAAAACTGTTCGTGTGTCGTGTTTATTATTCAGCCTTTGAGTAGCAACTCTTACTTTGTTGTTTCCACGTAGGCACAGAAGGACAAAGTAGTTTATAGATTTAAGTAGGTAAGGTACCCAGCGGAACTTCATGCATATGGGATTTGATATCTGATGTCTCCTGTAGTGATTGCTTTTCTGCCGCACATGTTGCTGTTTCATTGTTGGTTAGATTTGTCCAATTATTTGAAGCAGTAGTAGGATTGCCGTGCCACATGTCCTTGGTTTGATACCCACAAGGCTTGAGCTTTACCGCATGGTGGAAGGGAATTTCAAGAAAGGATAGCTACCACTCTCAAGTACAAATCTGTCGCCTAGCTCCTGTGTGGTCCGGCAGCAGTCCTTGAGACCTAGTAAGATTACAGGCGTATGTGACTTAACAACTGTATGTCTCAGGGTATATTACATGCATATGTGACTTAACAACTGTATGTCAGTTCGGTATTCGTCACTTGTGACGAAATGCATCTGTTATAGACAAAGGTTACCGCTTTATCGGGTGGCCTGGAGCGACTTTCGTCACAACCTCATTAAAAAGTACTTTCGGTAAGCTTGCCACAATATCGATGCGACGGTTATCGGTTGAAATTTATCGTGAACATTTTTTGGCTTGTGGCGCCCGTCTTAAATCCGCTTGAATTTAATTTTGAATGATTGACAGCTGTCATAGAGAGTTCTTGTAGTATCTATAGTGCAATATGTTCAAAAATGCGATGCAACACCAGGCACATATCCGAGGTAATTTAAAAGGACACGTAACACTAATGGCATAACAAAAGACGTCCCACGAGCACGTATCACCGCTATTTCACATAAAAAAGAACATGTGAAAAATTCAAGCTCTCCCAGACACAAGCATTACCATAGAATATACGTGTAGAGATGTAGGTAATATACTTGATGCAATTTTAACACGTCAAACGACACAGAGGCGTAAATTATCGCGCGGTGGCGACAAAGCGAAAACACATTTAACGCACCATTTGTAGGAAAGTAGATGCAACACTTCTGTAACCCACAGTACTGCGATTTCAATGAGCTGGCGCTGCAAAACAATGGTGGCAAGGTGCGCGGTTTGGGGATCCGCAGGTGATAAGGAACTAGTAAGCTTTTAATTGATACAAACAATTTTCACCCCACAAGATCCTAAAGCCGATGTTTATCATTGAAAATTATTTTTTATCCATTATCGTGGAAAAGGTTTTTGAAATTCGAACCGGTATAAAAGTTTCAGATAAAATAATTGTACAATATTACCAAATTTGGCAGATTTTGGTATACATTAACGAAAATTAAATTCATTTTTGTGCCGTTTTCCATGCACTTAGCTAGCGAGGTTTTTGAAATTCAAAACTCTTTTAAAAGTTATAGAAAAATGATCCGTAAATTACCGATTCTACTTTGAATTTACTATAAATTAAAGAAAATTAACTACATTATTTGAGCCGTCTTGCAGGCTTCATTTTCCTCGCTGGAGGGCAAAATTGTATGTTGCGCTCGGTATTAAAGAAATTTTTCGTCTGGTACATTTGAAACCTTCGGGAAGCTCAGGATTATGTATTTAGTAATCCTAGCATCCTTCGCTTCTCGAGGTTTTAATAAAATTACTCGCATCAAATAACATCTTTGCTGCCTTGCACATAAAAATAAAAATAACTATTTCTTGTTAAGCTTCGATAACGAGGCCATCAATAACCAATATTGTTATTATCCTTATTTATTTTTCTTACCGACGAACATATAAGAGATAAGTCATATTTTGGTATTTATATCATCAAATTAGCGGATTCACGGTCTGCTAACTTTTGTCGTATCAGTTAACGCCTCCTTATTTTTCCTTTTCATCGCTTGTATTAATTTATTATTGTATTACGTATTATTGGAAGGGAGCTGTTGGAGCAAAGCATTAGGTGCCTAACTTTTTCAAATGCTTAATCTAAAACAACTCAACTAAATGCTTGTATAGACAGTTGTAAAATCCCGACAGATTTTTCGCTTGAAGCTGGTAGTGGCCAGGCATACGCAAAGTGCCCTAACACTATGAAGCTCAAACTAGTTGCGGAATTCAAACTATGTCCGTTCTGCGCCGCACTCCATAGCCATCAGAACGAAACTGCTTCAAAAACAATAAATAACTGTTGCTGCATGAAATTGCTCCTTGAGGATCCATCACCTATCAGTAGTCTAACAAGAGATCGAAGAATACTAATGGTAACTAAAACCTAATAGCAGACTAATATAGAGACTTTCTTCGTATAAAACCTTCTAATACCTGGTTTGAGACAATCGATGGCGAGTGATGCAATATGCATGTAATTATAGTGCGTGCAGTTGAAGGGGTGTCAACACATTAGCGGTAAAATATCACAATACACTGTTATAGTCGGCAATAAGTAATGATCAATCAATAATGTATTAGGGGTTTGTGGACAGCTAAACGAATGAACGTGGCGAGTTGCAATAGTTATAAGGCATTTGCTGGGAAAAATGTTATGGGGAAATTTATTTTTTATTTTCTCGGAGGTTTTGTTGACGTTTCTTTGGAACCGTATAAATTTACATTAACTACTATTTTACCATTCGATACAAATTGTATCGTTAAAAAATTAAATATTTCAAATTTTTATAAGAAAAAGGAACCATGGAAAATGATTGTCTTTAATATATCGAATGTACTCTGGAAATATACTACATCTAAATACCTGAGAGCCAACTTACATCCAGTCATATTTCAACCTTAGATTTACAATTTTATTTCGCACTACCAAATAATAATATCATTTAAGTAAACTTATATTACGATTTCAAACGTGAGAACAGGATACACGCAATAATTAAATTTATTTTTTTGACAGTGGTGTACCTATGAACATTATTGTTTTATGACGGCCATGGTCCGAATCTCAGTATTCATATTTTAGGCTTGAAACAAGTACGATGGTTTTCGATAACAGTTTTTAATAGATTCCCATCTATTAAAAACTGTTTGGGCCGTGCAACTTTACAAGAAAACAAACTGTAATCTTATAAAAACTTTATTTATTTGTTTAGAATGGAATTAAATGCGGTTTACTCTTTGTTATTTGCTTAATATAAGCACGTTTTCATTGCATCTTTGTCTTTCTAATTTTCATACATACGAGTATTAGATTATGTCACGCTGAACTAAACCTTATTTCAACTGTGGTTTGTCCGATTTTCATACTAATTTGGCCTATTTCATTCACAGTGTCCGATTTTCATACGAATTTGGCCCATTTTTATTCCCTTGCTCTGTTATAGAATAAGTAATAGAGAAGGCGTATTATTTTAATACTGATTAAGCAAAGGCGTTTCGTGCGTATTTGCGAAATGTGTAACCATTGTTCATGTACGTCTTGTTGTCGGATGAAAGAAAAGTAAGAAGGAATAAAGTTGTCTATTCCTATCGCATCCAACTCTCTAACACCATCTACAATGTCGTAAGCTTGCCTCGCGGATGTCAGCCAGGCAAGTGCAATATCTCACGTGATTTTGAGAAAAATATCGATAAGCACTTCTACCCACTCTCAGATCAGTACATGCAAAAACCTGTCTAATGCGCTTGACTTAGAGCTACTGTTACTTCGCACACCCGTTTACAGTTAAGCGATATGCTAGCGGCCTACCATTATAGTGTGCTGCGGCAGCACACATTAAGAGAAAATTCTCATTCCACAACCTTCTGACCATATTCATCAAGCTTAGCGTTATACCAACGAGTGAAATAGCGATCGAAGGCTAATCTATTATTATTTTTTTATGCCTGTTAGCCGTTGACCACTATCTCACCTGGTGGTAAGTGATGATGTGGTCAGAGATGTTGTTTAGGCTAAATTAGAATTACTGGAAGGACAGCTTCCTGAACACACCGTTAGGTGCTTGGCGACAGATTTTCTACTTGAGGGTGGTAGCTAGCCAGGCGGGCCTTCGCAAAATTCCCTACGACCATGTTATAACGACTGCCATCCTAAGATAAAAACCGGGGCCGACGGCTTAGCGTGCCCTCCGAAGCACGGAAGCGCTCAGTAGTAATGTCAACCAGCGGTCACCCATCCAACTCATGACTGAGGAGGACGTTGCTTAACTTTGCTGATCGATTCAGAATGGCTAAGCAAACTTCGCTACGAGCGCTTCAAAATTAATTCTGTAAAATAAAAAAGGCACCCTAAAAATATCGAGAACCCAACTCATAGCATCCTATCCTATACCGTTATTCGCGGATACGAAAAGCTGGTTACTCACGTCGGTTATGTTCCAGCCATTAAAAGATATGCGACGACGCCATGGCATACACGCACTCATACCCACACATACAAACACGCCTGTATAAATAAGGCGCAGACAGACTAGCGGATAAAATAAAAGCCTGCAACGTGAAAGGGTAATTGCAAGAGAGTACGGAAAGGCATGATGCTGTAAAAGTTAAAAGAAGTTGTTAACATTGGCATGTAAAATTTAACGCGCGTTTAGAGCGTCACTTGTGAAGAGTATCGGCTTCTGAAGCAGTGGCGCCGTGAATGGGTTGCTTTATTTATATTTTTAAACGGTTTCTCTTTATAGGGATGATACTTTGTGTATACAGTCTTTTAACGAAAGTTTTTGTTTATGTTGTTATGAAATTCGTTGCTTTTATTGCTTGCATCTGGGAGGCTAATTTGTTTCACCTCCAACGGCCACATCATCTTTTATTAACAGGACAAAAGGATGTCGCCACTTTACAGTTTTTATTATTCTTTCACTCTTTGAACGATACAATCTTCAGACACAAAATATGTATTGACAATCGTCTGTAGATTCTAAATTTTAAAATAAAATTGCATCTTTAAAAAATAATTACTTGTTAGTTTTTATCGATATTTATATTTCTTTTTGATGTAGAACTCCTTTCTTATATTTTATGAAGATATTAAGAATTATTTTTTAACCGCCGGTATGCCTTTATTGCTAAAATACTTCGAACTATAACAGCACTACAGCTACTACAATGAAAGCATTTAGACAACCTATAAGACATTGCACACTCACAGGCAGACCAAATGTTCCAGCCCACTACCAGTTTTAAGCATGCGTTACATGAGGGCAGCAATGCCCCGTTGGTTTGCAATGCCTTTTTGTTTAGCCAAATAGGTGCACAGCATTTTGCTGACGCAGCGCAGTGACCGAGCGCTTTGATATGTTAAGAATAATGATAATTAAACAACTTTAGCACACGTTGCCATATGTGTCTAAAGGTATTCTTTTTCCTGCCTAATTTAGGCGGAGTCGGCACCATAATATACTACTCTACCTATTCTACTCTATTCTTTCACTTGCTACTGGTATCTTAGAATATACACCTTTTAGCCATCGTAATTATATATTTAATTAAAAAATATAGCTTCAGTTATCAAGTTACGTTACCATAAAACAAATGACACCGCTGACTGCCCAAAACACTTACCTGAAAAGAGAAATAAAAACAATTAAACATCTTACCGAGTTATATATACAATGGATGTTTTAAATATAGAATTCATTGCTCAAACAGCAGCCCGTTCGGTGGGGATAGGCAGCTCTACATAATTAGACCAATTTAAATCTTAATTAATATTAATTGTACGACGACGTGGGGACGAATCTGTAGTGTAAGTACTGATGAGTGGACAAGTCTTTGTAACCATTTATATTATTATTTAAAACATGTTAGTCATCACATATTTAACTGGCCTAGTGCGAGCCGTGTCTCGCTATTTTAGGGCTTACATTAACAGGCCATAAAAGAAAAAATAAAGTTTGTTAGTTTTGGTCCTAGTTAGTAGAGGATGCTGGCTACTACATCATACCCCCAAGACGGGTATATGGTTGTTCACTAACTTTTCGATACCAAAAGCAATATACTATGGAGTGAGAATACGTCACCCGCCAATTTCTGTCTCAACAGAAGGTATTTCGGAAGTTGATGATTATCTACCTTCTAAATGGGTCTCCCATAAAGGCCACCAGCATTGGCAAGGAAAGGGACTACTTTGGTGTGGCTGACCACAGTGTGTAGAGTGGTGTGCTGCATTTTTACTGAGAGCTACTCCCGCCGTTATGCCCTTTAATACCAAGCTCCAATGGAGGAAGTGTCCACTCTTGGAGCCCGGACGACCACTTAGGGTAAGCTAGTAGTCAGAGCATTTACTTAGCCCCAAGGAGAATCGAAATCCACGCTACTCACCATCGGATCGACATAAAACCGCCCCTGCAGGTTCATTATTATTATACTTAAATGCGAAAGTTTGTGACAGATATGAATGTGTGTGTTAGATTCTTCTCCACGGTAATCAGCTAATCATTTGGATTAAATTTGTATTGATATATTGATAGTTAAGCTTCTGTAATAACACTGGATGCTTTTCATCATCATCATTGTCCATCATTTTATAAGCGGGGAACAGCAAATAAAATAAAAGTTGAACTCAAGTTTCTTGCTTGCATTGATTCTATACGCATTTTTTCCAAACATGGCAGTAGATTGCAGATCTTTAACTTTTATCAAACCTAACAAGATTGTTTGCCTTTATTGAATTAATGATTTTTACGTTAGTCATCGCTAAGCACCTTATATAGTATTATATCAGCTGTCCTTGAGAGCCAGATGTAATTTTAGGTCGAACTTCTGATACCATCCTTAACACATTACTTACTAACAAGTAAGATACTAATTAATCAATGAATAGCCAAGGCTATCCTTATTTATAAAAGTGAGTAAAACAAGTTTTAATTTTCGAACTGCAGCGGTTGCTTAGGCACAAAGCAAGGTGTCGTCGCCTTAGCAAGCTTGAAGAACACTTGTCGAGCCGCGAGCGTCGACTCGTTATGACAACCGTGAAATCGTAGGTAATTCCTTTCTATATTTTATAAAATTTGTAGGCAAAAAAGTATTTTTGTTAAGTTATCAGTATACTATTTAGTTTCTTATACTAAACGCATGATAGGCAGGTAAAGTAAAGGGATGAGGAACTCTTCTTTCTACTATGGACATACGAAATTTGGGTGGCATGGAAGCCCATTATTGACCTTTATCTGGCACGAACCATACATTGAGTAATTATTCTAGGCTGTACTGCTCCACTGCATATCTTAAATCTCATCATCCAAGATACTTATAGTTACTGGCAAACACTTTTTTCAGTAATTGGATGTAATTCATATACTATTTGGCCGATGTTGATGTGAAACATTACCATCAATTGATGATTCTATGAAAAGGTCTGCGTGAGCATACCTACATAAAAAATAGTAAAAAAGTCTGTAGGTAGCTTTCTATTAATATCATTTCATAACTGAATAAACACATACAAATGCTCTGGTTTCGGTTTGTTCACAAATTGATATTTTTTAGTTAAATTTTATACAAGCAACCTCAGGAGATCTTGACTCTGCGAGCGCACGATCGAGAATGAATGATTTTTTCTCTCGATCGTGCGCTCGTTGTGTCAAGATCTCCTGATGATGCTTGTATGAAAAGCTTCGCTTCGTGTAGAAGTGAAACGCGTCAAAAATTCTTCCGGTTTGGCTGCGTCACCACGGATGTGTGAGGTCACGTCGGCTTAACAGGAAAATTAGGCGGTATTGTCACTTAATATATTTTTTAAATGTTTTATAAAAATATTAATTTAGCGTTTACTTAAAATATTTGTTATTATTAAATATGGATTTCTGCAAAGTAACGCATGAATCTATTCATTTATATTTTTTAAACAAAATACTGATTTCCCTGTATACTATATACATAAGTAAAATAAGAAATGAACAATAATTCGTAGAACTTGATGCCATGTCATTGACCTTTCAAAGTTAACATCATTTGGTGGCCTCCTATTATATTTCACTTTGACGTTGGATTTCGTTTTGCATTTAGTTATCGGTGAACCATCCTGCAAACATTATTAAAAGTACTTAAATTATAAATATTAGGCGGAAAATTTTTTTTTTTTTTTTAGTAAATGAAAAAGGTAGATACCGAAAGCGGTTGTCGACGACTGTACCGTAAAATTATACGTACTTATGTCCCGGTGGCGGAGTTATTGTTGTAATCCTACAATACTTGCCCTATTAGTTGTTAATACGGATGTTACATTTATTATATTATACTCACATTACATTTTATAAACTCTCATTATATACGTTTAACGTACTTTTTAATATAATATTTGCTCGGTAACATGCACGCACTGTCAGCTGCCTGGCAGCTTTCACACTCTCTTATAAAATCTAGCACCAAGAACTTACCTACCATTTTGGCAGCTATTCTTAAAATTAGAATTACCCTTAATAATACATAAATATAAAATTAAAATTAGAATTGCCTACCTTCTAAGAGCCTACCTACTAGTTAAGGACAATATTTACTGAACTCAGTTTAGAAACGACACATTGAACCCACACAACGTATTGTTCCTAGTTTATAGAATAGGCAGAAAATAGGAACTCAATACAAAAGAAAAAATAGTAAGGACCTTTAGATAATATTGTAACAAACTCAAACTAGCTTTTTACTCCAAAACGAAAACACTAACAGTTGACCGCAAAATTACACATCAAGCAGGTAATTCCAAGACATTGCATTTTCCACAACATAATAAAATTAATTACGTAACGGAACGTACAACATGTAAGACAATAAAGAGAATAATCACATGTATAATATTATAACAATTATCTCGCACACATATTCAAATAAGGAATATTGTCCAGCAATCGTTATCGGCGATAGCTATACCGTGCGCCCGCTGTGCTATCAAAACTATATGCAGCTATTATAAAAATATACTAGAGAATGATTAAAAGTGCTAATGACGATGAAAATTGTCCTGTGTTGATCCTGGGCCTAAATTATCTATATTACAAGGTTCATACAAATCAGTTCAGGAATTTCAGTTAGAATTCAAACATTGTTACTCTCTCAAAAACTTTCGCGTTTATAATATTAGAGTGAGGAGTGAGGACTACTTGCATCCGATCTATTATCAGAGACCAATTTTTTGTTTGTTTATGATGAATATTGTCGTTGATATAGAAAAAGATAGAGATAACGTCATTCTGCGCTTATATGTTGACAATTATAAGTGAATATTACACGCACATACGAGTAACGAACTCGTAATGAGATGATGGTTGGTTATAATAGGCTCAGATTATTCATCTATCGCATTATATTATTCAGTTAAATTAAGTGTTTATCACTTTTTTTAGCTTTTTATCCGACTTCTAATAACCAATAATTATAGTTATGACATCTGTAAGATTACATTTTAAATATATGTAAAGATTCAAACAAATTTCATTTTACGTAATAAATATTACAATGATTATATCGGGCATCGGACACATCCACTACAGTTTGACTATGGGCTCAGTTTCACCATATCGTAATATAACAATCACAACTCAAAAGGTCATAATATAACAATAGTTACGAATAATATTCCAGGGGCGAACCTTTCACGATTAAAATATATCGCCTCGCTTCGCACTAATGAGTGCAACTTCGCCCGAAGCGACGTACAGCGCAACCATTAATTATATAAAAATTAAAAAGACGAAGAATAAAATGTTGCAATTTAAAATATGTCGAGTAAAAGTGGCTCGCGTTCGATACGGCATAATGGTCTCAAGTAAAATTGGACCGAGTCGTAGAAATAATACTAAAACAAACAATACTACCGAGAAAATTCTGTCATAAACAGTGTTCTAAGCGAGGATAAGTGTGGCGTTAATTATTAGTTTAAGTATTCATAAAATGTAGCGTTTACGGCGACAGTGGGCAAAAAACTTTTATTAGGGCTTTCGTTTGCATAGCACAGCTGGTGTAGAGAAAACGCACGTTGTGTAGCTTCGATAGTGTTCTATTCATGTTACTATTGTGTAATCTGTACTTCAATGATGGACGTTGGTCTATGAATAAAAATAACTAAGTATTCTACTCGAGGTATTGGTTGTATTGATAAGTTATTATTTAATTATTGCTTGAGGACTAACAAGATATTTTTGTATAGGGACTAGATACCTACCCTGTGGAATTTTTTAATTACCCGTCGTTTACTGACCTATCTAAATGTACTACGATTGCTATGCTGACTTTCGATGCACGGGCTTTGTCTGCTATGGGTGCTTTTACTGAAGGGGTCTATCAAGATTTTTAGTAATGATGCCAGTAGATTAGTTAGAAGTTGCTTTGGAGGGTATTGCAAAAAACATAGTTTGATATCTAACTTTCAGATGCTGCAAAGTTTTTTTTACGTTTTTAGTACATTTGTTCAATGACTTGCAAACATATGAAAATTTAAAAAAGTCCTAAAGAAAAATGTTTAAATTTATTCAATTTTAGTTCCAATGAATAAATTGAACTGCCAGACCATCCTGGCACTCACCTATAACAATTATTAAGATTAATAATTTCTTAAAATATGACATTTTTAAACTTGTCTTTTTATTTCCAGTATTAATACTCCAATATGCATAAATAAGTAATTTTAAAACAGATGTTTAAAATATACTTGCAGCAAGTTTGTTGTACATTTTATGGTCTAGCAATTGCTATTTATTTTGAATATCAAGTATGTTGCCAGTCGTCTTTCCAAAGGAAAAACAACCAGTTGAATAAATTTAGTGTTTATGTCACATGATATATTCAAAATATGTCATTTTGTGTAATGTCTAAACAATATTTGGCACTGTTTGGTATAAGAACTTGAGAAGAAATGTTTGAAATACAATGTTTTAGATTTATTATGTATAATTTCTTATCCCCTCAGATGGCGCTAGCGGCGACGTAAATTGCCAGATTGTGGCAGCTGTCATATAATCATATCTATCATCTATACATATAATTATAGACATTGTATTTTTTACACAATTCCTACATTTGTATGTTTCAAGGAACTTCACGCCTATAGGTATCTAAACGAAGGTGTTTCTACGTACCGTCTGAGTTAAAATTGAGGCTTTCTATTTAAATCTTTAATTTATATAGATATACTTACTGACCGATCAAACGTTTTGCCATAATATGGTCAAATAAAAATGAAAAAAGTTTAATATACGTCCTATTCCCAGACCTACTGAATAGACACACAACATTTCATAGGAATCTGTCAAGGCGTTTCGGAGGAGTTTTGTTACAACTGTGACACGAGAATTTTATGTATATATTAGAAAAGATATGCTATTTGGGAGTGTAAAACAGCCAGGTAGCAAACACATAGCGCCATCTGCGATAATGTTTACAGAAACCAAACCCATTCAAATTCGACAGTTATGACAATACCACGAATACCAAGAACCGCACTGTACCTACTGTATCAGCCGGTTCGTCTACTGCTGAACACAGTCTCCCGCATTAAGGGGGGATTTGCATAATCCCCACGCTTGGCAGGCGTCTTGGGGATCGCAGATTAAGATATCAGTTCCTCCCCACCCCAGGGGCAAGAATCACTGCATTAGTCCTAAAGTAAGACTTAAGTTAAATTTTACCATAAAAAATCCAACAACATCGAAAAACTGTGCGAATCCAAGAAACACAACTAGAAAAAGCATGTGTACAAAAAATACATATATAAAAATTATAGGGTTGCGTCTTTGTTAACAAGTATAAAGCTAATTGAAAAACTGTGTCTTGTTTGTTACCGGGCTATTGTAGGGCCAGGCCCTCGCCCAAAACCCGGTGGAGCTGGACGACCGCACAGGCGGTAGCCAGCATCTATGTCCTCCCTAAACAAAAAACGTGTCTTGTTTGTAGTACATCGTTAAGAACGAATGGGCAAATTAGAGTCATACGTCGAGTCATGTCGGCTTAGCGGTTAGAGCATGCCCCGGCTTTAGGGGTGGATGGCGCGGGTTTGAATCCCGTGCATGACTATATTTTTTTCTCTCGTTGTAATTATAATATGTCACGTATGATTTTTAGGATAATCTGTTTTAAATATTCCCGTCAAAGAAATGAAATTGAATCCGAGTAAAATTCACATGGAACATGTATATAATATGTGGCTCTAGGACCCACGAAGAAATATTGATATCAAAATTACTTTTAAACCGAGAATATATTTTGAAATAAATGCCCTTTCGTAAGTATGCCACGTTATTTAAACGGAGTGCATTAAATAAGTAATGGTAAATGGTAGATTTCGTCATAACAACATAACATTTGAGTGTTCAGTTAGGGAGCAAGTACTTTTCCTATGGTCACTTTTACTTGTAATAACACCATCTGTTGAGATGAAACCGGCAACTCATTGTTGAGCGTTGTAACTCTTTGCAGAGGTTACATACTGGGTGCTTAGTAGTGCTTTTGGGAAAATATTCATAATAATCCATGCACGTATACATATTTGATCTTAACGATAAGATTTCATGGATAAATATTAATCTACAAGGCAAGCAGAATATTATTTTAGTACAATTTTAAACAGAATTATCTGTTATTCCCAGTAATAAACTCAGCGGAGTCGCGAGAATTTTTATTGTTTTAAATGTAATAAATAACGAATGATTTGTGATGTCGTAAAAGAAATTCCATTGTTATATTTTAACAATAAATTATCGAAAACAGCAGGTGTTATAAAAGTTTTAAATATTATTGACCTATTATTGTGTATTATTTTCGGAATGAAACGATTGTGACTAACAGCCCAATTATATTTGTGAATTCGCAAATAATATATTTATGAATATCTGGGCTAGCTTGTTGGTTGTTAATCGAATGATATGAATTATTTCGCAACCAGATGCCACGTTACAGATGAAGGTATAGGCTTCGGAAACAACGGTAGGTATCTATATAATCAAACAAAAGTCTTCCATTGTTCTACTGAGTCTATCAATCAACGAAATACTAAAGTTCATTCGCATAGAGCGAGTAGGTAAGCAATAAAACAATGAGATACAAAACTCAAGAGTTGAAAAGCTAGACAAGCGTGGTTTGGGCATTTCATTAGAAATTTATGAAAATCAAATAAGAAGAATGAAACAGAAATGCATAAGAGTAGAAGTATGGTCAACGAAGGTCTTGAACAAATGCCGCCCTTTTATGGTGCTCCATAATACAATCGCTTGGCAGGCGTTTAGGTCATGGCAGTATAATATAGCAGTTGTTCAAAAGGCGCCGGTGTTCATCTTTTAGTATTTTACATATCATTGCTTTCATTGTTTCTAACTAATTCCACGGGAAGTTATAGGGACTAGGGAGTACAGTTTTAGCCAGTCACCCCGCGGGGTAGCCCGTAGGTACTCTACGAGGTAAAACAGTGTGACTATAAGTAGGCATAGGAACATGCTACATCCCCATACGATGATTAAGGAACGAGAGGAAAAATTAAAGATATGAACCATTGTCATGTTAGCTTAGTCGGTCAGAGAATACCCCAGGTAAAACGTTGGATAATGAAGGTTCGAATCCCGTAGATGACTTTATTTTTTTTTCAATTTGTAATTTTGTAATAGAGGATCATGTTATTCAGACCGTACCTAGAAATAATATTAGGATATTATTAAGATGAAACGATGTGATATGAAACTATCCAAAAAGTTGGATTAAATCCATGCTTTAACCGTTAACGAATAGCCGAATAACTAACAGGTACTTTGGTCTTATTACTGAAAAAACTTGGACAATGTATCTACCCGATCAGAGACCCCGATCCAGTTTGCCCGTTTAATTAGACCCTGATAACTTTTAGGCTGAATACTCGTGAGTCATTATGACTAACACATCGTAAGTTTTGTTTTTATTATAATAATAAAACACGTGATATAATTGTTATGTCTTCAAGATGTTGAAGCGAGCCACTGGAATACCATAACTATACGAAAGTAAACATATCTATAGGTAGAATATAAAAGTTTCTTAACGAGCAGATCTGCATCGCCTTTTTCAAGGATATAGGTTTCGATTGCCTTGAATTTGGTTGTAGGTATCACTGCGTGAAACATAAAACCAAATTTGGCGTTGGTGAAACCTATTTTATCAGCAATATGTGTGGCGATCCAAACACTTCACGGCACGGATGTCTGCTTTCGTCACAATTTGGTACTTATCTTTTGTCTTACACGAAATGAAGTGAAAAATTAGTTACGAAAACTACAAAAGATATGAACATTAAACTGTAGGTTGATTATTTTGTAAAGACAAACACGCGCAAGGCGGTTCCCGTCTAGAGATCAAAGGCGCGGCACCGCGTGTTCTTTAGAGATCCACAGAAAAGTAAGAGGGCGGAACCTACATAGTTTCGCCATATCAGATGGTCACTGACATAAATAATTCTAACGGTTTTAGAATTGGTACGTTCACAACAAAAATACCTTATAATTATCTGTACACAAAATATGCACAGTATTACCAACTCCTGTATTGTAGCTAAGAGTAATGCATACGTAGGTATACTTATATAAGTGTGCAAACAAGGGCTGCATTTTATGTCATTATAGCAATCGTCTCAATCGATATTTGATATATTGGCTGTGAAATGACTTGTACCTACTGTGTTGTTCTGTACTGTGTCCACTGCTGAACTCATATACCTTCTTCCCTTTTAGGTTATTTGGGATCGCAATGCAAGATGGCAATTTTTTAAGACGCTGCTTTCCTCTATCTGGTATTTTATCTTTCATCGCCTAATACGATTCCTATATGAACATATGAAAGGAAGGGCCGTTCTATGCTGAGCACTCCACGCGGCAAATGACTACTAGGAATTGTAAAACGTATATATAAAAAACATACAATAAGCTCGAGTATAACGTCATTGTTTTTTTTATAGTTGATGGTTAAGCCTTTGACCACAATATCTGACAAATCACCTCATGGTAAGTGATGATGAGGTCGAAGGCGTTAACAGGCTGAACCTAGAATACTGGCTCCCAAGGACAGCTGCCGGAACACTCCGTTAGGTGCTTGGCGACAGATGTTCTACTTGAGGTTAGTCGCTAGCCAGGAGGGCATTCGAAAAATGCCCTTCCGCCATGCGGTGAAGCTCAAGCCCGCAACGGGATTCGAACCATGGACCTGCTGTGTGGCAGTCCATAGCCAATGCCACTGAGCTATTACTGCTTCGTATTCATTGTTTCCAAGAATACGGAACCTTGCATTGCAACGTGACCAACTCGCTGTTGACTAGTTATTTTTATCTTTGTATTCCCTTATCTTATCTGTTACAAACAGTGCTTTACGAGTTCAACAATTACATTTTTTTTACAATTACAATCGAGATAAATTGAAATAAAATAACAAGCATTTGGTTGGGTTAATTATGGTATTGTTCGTCGTGTGAAAGAACTAGTAACCTACTATATTGTCTATATTTGAGCCTTGAATCAATGTCTACTATTTTAAACGCAAAGTTACTTATTTCAGCTAGATACAAACATGTATATTTATATCAAGTACATATCAACAAACTATTTCCATGAATGACGCTAATTTTTATTTCACAGGCTATGATCTATGTTCATTAGACTTCTATAAGTATTTTCTAGTTTAGCCTGAACAACGTCTTCGAATACATCATCACTTACCATCAGGCGAGATAGTGGTCAAAGGCAATCCTATTGGAATAAATATATGCTCGTAGCGTTTACCTTAAAAACATGTTTTTTTTATGTCAAAATTTTTACCTAAGCTTCTAATGGTGTGTTCCGGCAGGTGTCCTTGAGAGCCAGTAATTCTAGGTTAGCCTGAACAACATCTTCACTTACTATCAGGTGAGATAGTAGTCAAATATAAGTCTATCAGATGTAAAAAAACCATAGGTAGATACCATACTTTAGTATAATTTAAATACCAAGTTTGCATACATTTGAGTTTTATAACTTATAATAACGTTCGTGGTTTTTTTAGTGTAATATAGGTACTGTTAATATGAATTCCCATACAAAAGTCATTTGCCACATTTTAGAAAGAACACCATTTAATTAAATACTGGCAAACCCAAAGCATAGATATTATGTTCAGAGGCATGTACGCAAAATTTTACCAAGTTTAAACAACCGAACTACGTTTCAATAGAAAGCGCTAAATAATAATACCTATTAATAATATTTGGATCTCAACTTCAGACTCTTATACCTATATTACCTAACATTATTTTTCTTAACAATATAGGTATCTACCTAACTCAACCGTCGCTATTAAAGATAAGTTATTATAGATAAAGTTAACCGCTATTAAAAACAGAAGAATTCTATGTAACGCATACATAGAATTCTTAACCTATTGTAATTGGTGCTAATAAAATCCATTAATCCTTTTTTGTATATCTACACCTTTTAAAATATGAGTTAATTGTTTATTGTAGAATGCATTCGATTGCCTTTTGGATCTAAGAACGCACACATATACACATGTGGGTGTATGCAACCTTTAAGCAAATACGTGACCAATTTATATAAAGATTCGAAAAATTGTAAGCATTTCACGCGTTCCATTTTACTTAATTTTGTGAGATAAATATGTTGATTGCTATTAACGTGAATAGAAACGTAATTGAATGAACAATATGCAAAAATTTTATAGTAAACGGGCGTGAAAGATTTAATATTGTATTTGAAATGAAATGAAAATTATTTACTTTTGGTCCTAGGTTACAGTGCTAGGTATTATGAAATATAAAAAATATGGTATCACTATGCGCTAAGGCCCTAGGCTATCGGGCACACAAGGAACACCTATGCAAATGCAGGTAGGGCCATTCTCCAAATAGTTACACACATAACGAAATTGAAAATATTTTGTAGTATAAAAAATCATCGATTGTATTATAGGCCTTAAAAACGAGGAGGTTATTTGGTCTGAAAAAGGCTCAATTCAGACCGAAAACGTTGCGGCTTACAGTTTTGTTTTCAAACATTTCTGTAAATAGAAAAAAATCATGAATTCAGCTCTAAAATTCGCCTCCAATTGTTTTGAAGCAACCATGTAATAAAAACCCTGAGAGATTTTTACCGATTTTTAATAAGCTCACTTTTGTATGAATTTATTTTAAATAGAGGGAGAGAATTTTCACACTATTGCATACTTCTGTTTCAGTCACTCGCATGTGGGACGAGGTCTATCTGTCCTACGCCCTCAGTCTGTCCTTTTTCAATACTTTTCAAAGACTACTTAAGTGTTTTTATTACTTTGAATATTAATCTAAATCCAGGAACAGTAGTTTCGCACTTTAAATGTAAGACTTCGAAGTTTTTTAATCTCTCCAGAGCAACAAGCAAAGTCTCGGTCTAAAGCTTCGCTTCTATAACCACTTTAATAAAACAGAAGAAAAGTTTTACTCCAACCTTACTCATTCCATTACAATCTTACTCTCATAAGTAGATATTGAATATGTATTTATACGTGAACTGAATGCATTGATAAGGTACAACAAAAATAATACTTCTTGAATGCGTACGAAAAGCACACACGGCTGTGTAGGTGCATGCACGAACACATGCAAACCGCCAACAATGTTAGTAACACTTAAGGTCACGACTATTAATAAATGGAATAAAAATAAAATGTAATTATAATTATTTGCCCGCATTCGTGTACGAGAGCCATGTACTGATAGTAATAGCTGGGGGACAATAAAATATACTTTAATTAGTTTCGTCGTCGCCCCAGGGTTGTTGAACCCTAGGTGCTTTTATACGAGCCGACACGATCGTTTTGTCTCATCATAATGACTTGATATTGAATGACTGCATTGTCTTCGAGCTTCCTATTGGTTGAACATATTATTTGAAGAAAACAAAAGATATATAAACCTGGACTTTTTAATGGAAAAAATAACACGTTTTTTTAACGTGTATAATGAGACAATTAAACCCAATTACTACCTCGCTTTACGTAAGTGCAAAATTAAGTGTGTGCCATATACATATGACGTTTTAATTTGATTAAGTATATTACACTAAAAAAATAGTAACCTAAAATAGCAATTATTTATATATGTTATTTTTGAATGACTATTTCCAATTTCCATCACTTTTAATATCGTAAGATGTTCAATATTTTGATAATTATTGCTAATATTTCTTATTTCTATACACAATACCTGCCAAATATAGTAACTTAAGACTACATAATATTATTTCATATTTAATAACGAAATACTAGAAACTAAGAACGATACACTACTACCAGGCAAACATTTAGGCAACGTAAAGGCCATGGCAGGCCCGCATGTCTAAATTACCACTACAAGTTTGAACTGCAATTGAAAATTATTATCATATTTCAATAAGTAATTAATCTGTAAATAATATGGATTAAGCACAAAATAAAAGAGCACCGTATATATCACGGAGAGGTTTCTGAGGAACTGTTGGATTTATTACCTGCAGATCAATTCCGCCACCGGACTTCCCGACAGAGCAAGATGTTTCATCAATTTCATGTCGACGTCTGAAAGTCCACAACCTTGCGATTTTCACTGCATTCTTAACTATTTCAGAACAGATACGACTTAGGAGCTTTCAAGAAGAGAGCATATTCCCTCCTTAAAGGCCGGCAACGCATCCTCGAGACCTCTGGTGTTGCGGATGTTTGTGGGCGACGGTGATCACTCACCATTAGTAGAGCCGCCTGCTCGTTTGCCCTCCTATCACATAAAAATAAAGAGCACCACCAAGTAACGGCGTAGTGCTTAATCGTAAAATGTAAAAAATCTTTCATACATTTAAGACTCTGCAACTATGTTAAATAAGTTAAATACTCCTTTTTGAATAAATATTTTATCTGTATGGCTACTGTAAAAAATAATGTTTATGTCAAGTGTGTATATTTCAGGGTTGCCAGTTCCAGCCACGATTTTAGGGGCACCCCCTTTTTTATATCTGATAAGCTAACGTTTGATCTCACCTGATGGTAAGTGATGATGTTGTTCAGGCTAGACTAGATAATAGAAATACTGGCTCTCAAGGACAGCTGCCGGAACACACTTTTAGGTGCTTGGCGATAGATTTTCTGCATGAGAGTGGTAGCTAGCCAGGCGGGCATTCGCAAAATGTCCTACCACCATGCTGTAACGACTGCCATCGTAAGACAACACCCGGGACCGACGGCTTAGCGTGCCTCCTCCTATACGACCAATATACATACCTAATTCTATGTATTGATGCTAACAATATATGGTTAAACCAATGCTATACCCTTCACTCCTCTAGTTTCGCGCTTACTTATCCAAATTTGATAAAATCTTACAGATATCGCTTTAGTTACACGTACTATACGGATTTCGCTTGTTTACCGTTGGCCCCGTCATCATTGTTTGTTTAATAAACTGCATTTAAGCGATTATGGTTAATGAATTAGGTAAGTCGTCGAGACAGATCGTTTTCTTTGCGTTAAAAACAAACACTACACAGAAGACTTTTAAACTTTCCTTAGGTATTTCTAAATTAACTTATGTATTTCTATATACCTTTTTACCTTTATTCTATTATAATTATACCTTTCCGAGATTACAGTAAATTGCAAGATCATTCAACGAGTTTTGGAGCTCCCTATCCTAAGCAATCCCATGTAGTGCGAGGGTCACGATTAACTGGTCAATATGATGTTGTCTTAGGTTTTCGCGATTGTTACACATAGGAATTAAACAATTTTAAACGGTTTAAATCGCGTATGATCGTGGTCACGGGGTGACTGTCATTCCGTGACTACGATCACTGCAGAGTGTTTGAAACGTCGGGATAAAATAATGAAAAATATACGCGATTTAAACCGATTAATGTTGTTTAATTACTATGGTCACTATGAATTTACATTCTTAGTTGTGTGTGTCAAAATACAGCTTTAGAATATCAACTGGCTTCGATTTTTTTTCTTTCTTTCAATAATATTCATCCAAATTATAGGTATATTAAATCAGATTTCTTCTAGTATACATTTCGTCGAATACGCATTTCACCGAACACACGTTTTGTCAAGAATGCATTCCCAAAGTTCGATTTCCATGTCAGTCAAGCTTTTGTGTTTTCCTGACGATGAAGTTTTAGTAACAATCCGGAGTCTAGAACCATGCCTTGTATATGGCAATATGCTCGACATTTTTCAAAACACGTCTGGCAAAACGTGAATAGTTCAACTCTCTTTTTCGGGGAAATATGACCGGCGTGACTGCATGGTGTTTGTTTTTATGAATTTTTTTAAGCAGTGACGGCCGATTGGTAATCCCACCGCGAATTTGAGCTTTCACCGGATGGTAGAAGGCCATTTTGCGAAGGGCCGGCTAGATACCACCATCCTTAAGTAGGAATTCTGTCGCCAAGCCCCTAACGGTGTATTCTGGTGGCTGTCGTTAGCAGCCGAAAAAAGGAATTGAACCGTAAAAATGAAAATATTTTTTTAATATAATTCGCTTCCAAACGAAGCATCCTCAGGTGGTCCTGGCTCAGTGCGCATGATCGAGAAACAATATTAATTTTAAGTCTACTTATTTTTTTCTTTAAATAATTCTTATTTTAAAATCACATATCTATATCAGCACTGAAACCGCTCGATTTTATATAATTTACTAATAATTTTGCGGTCGTGCGGACAAACGGCCGCCCGCCTTTATTACTGTATATTAATGGTATAAACATAGTTTCATTAACTGCTTATTACATTGTAACGTGTGCAGTGACCTTTAGCAATATATTATTCATCATACTTCTTATAGTATTTTGATGGCAATTATAATAAGTTATTATGTCCTTTTGAGGAGTTGTTTTACAAGCACAAAGATATAGCTATCCACAAAGCTATTGCTATGCACAAACTGATGCTCTCTAGAACTGGAAACTAGACTTTAATTGGCGGTTTGTCAATTCTGCGAGAGCTAAATCTTAAGCTCGTTAAATTGAAGATCATTTTGCACCTGCTAAATATTATACTGATATTTGAAGCGTTTGTAGCGTTGATTGCTTTAAAGTTATTGAATTATCAATTACGATAATGTTAAGCGAAGTCCGCTGCAGTCATGGTTAGCTACTACTCTCAAGTAGAAAATTTGTTCCAGGTGCATTCCAGGAGAGCTAATAAGAATAAGCACATGAGACTTAATAACTGTATGCATCAGGGCGCAGCGTAGAACATGTGATGAGATGCATCTTTTATAGGCAGAAGTTACCTCTTAACATCAGGTGCGCCTCGTGATTGTACTGTCACAATCCCAATAAACAATGTGTATCGAGCATTCTTTTGAAATATAATCCCTACTTAGACGAACTTAACGCTAATAAACATTTTCTTATAAACTTCAGGCAGATTATAAATCTATTTGTCAAGATTAAAAAAAAATGTTGTATACATGTCTGTATGTTAAAAAAAATAAGAAACAGAACATCAATTTAAATGGTGGTCAAATTAAACAAAACTTAATTCATCAACATATGGTCAATCATTCTCCATTCGTTTATCAAAATAGGCTCACGGATATTAATGTTTGATAAGTATAATTTTCAATACAATTATCTACCATTTGCATACAATAATACAAGGTAATTTCCGTTAATAAATGAATGAGAATGATACAAATCGCCAGTGTTATCATTGTTACACTAATTATGCTGACTATTATGTACGTACTTACATATACTAAAGGACAGAAGTATGGTGGCACAGTTGCGCCAAGTTGTGGCACACAGACAATGCGAAACAAAGGCAAATTCAACTCGAAATTAATTAAGTACAGATATATCAGGTTTCTAGCGAGCAGTGTAAATCGGCTAGCAAAGATTGTTGAAACCTTTTACTGAACCTAAATTCCAAAAGAAATAATCTAACCTAGAGACTATGACCTCAACATTTTTTTGTTAAGCCAGCGATACGTATAATTTCGCATTTACGAGTAATACAGTTTTTAGCTCACGTCAATTACACATGGAATAAGTATGCGTATATACTGATTTTAAACTAAGTCAATTACAGATAGAATAAGTACGTGTAAATTACTTATATCGGCCCAAGTCTCAAGCCCAAGCGATAGAATCAGTGCATGTGTAATACTAATTTACAACTAAGCTAATAACTGATTGAATATGTTCGAATTAAATACTGAATTCGGCCCGTATCATTAAATACTCATAGAATTAGCTTGAGATAAATTTTATTTTAGCCCTAGTCAATAAACCTTAGAATAGGTTAAAGTTATAGGTATTTCTATTGTTTTCAACCGTTTTTAATAAGCGATAAAATAGATTAACGTTATATTTATATTGCTTCAGCTCACTTTAATCAACGATAGAATAGGTTATCGTTATATTTCTATTGCTTCAGCCCTCTTTAATCAACGATAGAATAGGTTATCGTTATATTTCTATTGCTTCAGCCCCCTTTAATCAACGATAGAATAGGTTAACGTTATATTTCTATTGCTTCAACCCACTTTAATCAACGATATAATAGGTTAACGTTATATTTCTATTGCTTCAGCCCACTTCAATCAACGATAGAATAGGTTAACGTTATATTTATATTGCTTCAGCCCACTGTAATCAACGATAGAATAGGTTAACATTATATTTATATTGCTTCAGCCCACTTCAATCAACGATAGAATAGGTTAACGTTATGTTTATATTGCTTCTGACCACTTTAATCAACGATAGAATAGGTTTATATTTTTTTTCAGCTCTCGTCAATAAACGATATAACAGGTTAGCGTTATATTTCTATTAATTTTAGCCCAAACCCAATAGCTGTTAGAGTGTTTTGATTATTTTTAAACAAGTCAATTGGCCTATTGTGGATACTTAAAATGTGTTTATATTTTCTGTAGTTGATCTTTTTCTACTCTACCGCAGAGTATGAGTTGGAGACTCTCAACTCTGTCTACTGTATCCAGATATGCACAGTATTTTGGTGACAGCTGGAGCGGTTTAATTTAATTGTTCGACGTTGTCAAATTGATATAAAACTGCATTTAACTGGAAGCTTTGTTCTACGAAATTTTAATTATTCAAAGTGGAAACATTTTACTTCGATATATTGCTTTAAAATATACGTTACATATTTCACTGCTTCAGTAAATAATGTTGTCATATTAAAAGTGTGTAGGACCAATTGAGTTACACACCTATTATTGATACAATTATGAGTTAGGTATAAGATTTTTTTCCTGACATGTGCTTTTATTAACAAAATACGTATACAAAATAGTAAAATTACTACAATTAAAGCGTTTAGACAATCTACAAGTCTTTGCAGGCTCACAAGCAGTCTAAATGTTCCAGCCCACTACCAATTGGTAGCGTGCTTACCATGCTGGCAACATTGCCCCGTTGAATTGCGTTGCCTATTCGTTGAATCAAATAGGATAATTTGATAGTTTTACGTTGCAAAATGAATGGTCCCCATTTTTTCCCCTCACTTTCTTCTTTTAAATTATAAAAGAAAAAACTGAGCCACAAGCGGGATTCAGATACGCAACCATCCATCCTTCAGGCAGGGACATGCTCTGCCAATTGAGCTTTGGTGGTGAGTGAGTCATAGCTGAAAGATAATGTAACCGTAATTTAACTATGTACTATCCTCAATATATTATGCGATAATTATATAATCTAAAAAATTTCTTCATAAACAGAAATAAAGCTCTTGATAATCTAGAAAAACTTATATGGGTACCTTAGATACACTTAGATGTCAGGAATGTATGTTCTAACAATGTAACAAATTTACGAAAGGAAAAAGTGTGGGATTCGAACCCGTAGTACCTACAACGTAAGTTGAACTATATATAGGTATCGCATCATCCCCATACAATGGTTAAAGAACGATAAGAAAAAAATAGAGTTATGACTCATTGTCAGTCGGTCTGAGCATACCCCGGCTATAGGGGTGGATGACGTGGATTTGAAATCCGCACATATAAATTTTTCTCTACTAAATTTGTAATTTTGTAATGTAAACCGCAGAGTATGAGTTATTGGAAAAATAAAAATATTAAAACGTATGTTCTAAACCAGATGAATACTTTGCCTGGTTCCAGTCTTGCCCGAATACTTATAACAAAATGCGCTAATCTTTTTCAATATTTTATACCACAAAGGCAGTCTAAGGACTGCTAAGGATAGGCGGGAGAGTGTAATCGGCCTATCCTGGGTAAGTACGCGTCCGTGCGTTACAATAGATGAGGCATCTTTTGTCTAGTAAAGCATTTTTTGAAGCAGCTTGGTTTTGTCTGCAGCTCTAGCTTATGCATTCAAATGCAAAAAAGAAGCTAGAATTATTATAAAGTTTTATGTTGGTTAAAATATTGAAGTTGTAGTCTTTCAGCTTTAGTTATAAAATAATACGTAACAACGTCACAAATCAAACACCTTATGCAATTTAAAATCGTTAAAAGTTAGTAAGAAAATGTCGGGTTAAAAAAAATGCGCATTGTTACGCTATTTTAAACTGTATGTCTATTTTCTAAGGAATTCGATTAATATTTTATCTATTGGATAAAGGTATACGTACGTACGAAAAGCGCACAAAGTTGCACTTGCTATTTCAAATGCGTTCCTCACTATAATAAGTCAAAGCCTAAGGCTTAGATTTCTGTAAACATGTGCGGTAGAGCGAATTAATATGTTGTCTTTGATACATGTTCGTCTAATCAATGGGCAGAGAATGCCACAGTACTTCAAAGCACATAATACATATAGTACTCAAAGGTAACAACTCTCTGTGACTCCATTTTTCTCATAAATGATCTGTCAAACCCTGTATTGACAGTTACGTAGACAATGTCAAAGTGGTAGAGAGGTATGTCTGTTGCAGGGGCTAGCTGTGCTCAAATCCAATCTCCAGGCAGTCACTGAATCTGAGAAAAAAGGCTCGTAAGCAAAAAAAAATAATTGTTCAGCGCTCTTTCACATCAGCCCAAGTAAAATCAAATCTGTTGCAATTTGGGATAGAGATTTAGGATTATTAGAATCAATGTGCAGGTCAACAGCAATGTGTATATAAAAACTTTTATTTATGTTCATTTAGAGTCTGTTCCAGAATGTTCGAGTAAGTGCCGATTATACTACCCAGAACTTATTTATTAAATTACTATCTCTGCTTTTCACAGTCATCGATTTAGCCTATCCATCGGTTAAAGCTTGAAACACGCTGCATGTTAACTGTCATTCATATCATTCAGTTATTTTACGTTTTGGTTAGCAACCTTAAACTTTATTAGCACATTCTGAAACGTACCCTTAGAATAATATATCATGATACTTTTTCATATTATATATATAGTCATTGATGAAGCTTTTAAAGTATAGTTTTGTATACGTTTGTAAAGAATTAAAGATGTTTAAGAGTATATGATGTAAAAAGCTTGCTTAGAGCTAGCTTAGAAACCTCTGATCCTTTATCATGCTTAAAGCCGGTCTTGTATGTAATACTGCAGATATAAATACCACCTCCAAGCCTTCAAGTGCCTAGACAAACGCGGGAAGAAGCTGTGGTTAGTAACGATGCGTTAATGAGGGATATACTCCAAACTCCAATGCCTCGAACATCGCCACAAAGTAGACGCTTATCGGTTTTTTAACTGTCTTTATTAAGAAGAATGTCCCCACAATCCCATATACTTCTCTAACCATCTAGAAAAAGATGCATAGAAACGCGACTCAATCAATCAAAGAATCAATTCCCAAAATAAATAGCGCTTTCGAGTCCGTGTTATCTTCATAGAGCGGTACCAAAACGCGACTTGCAAGTGTGCGCGCCTGTACGAACGTGCCTTAGCATGCACACTATGGCAATATCTAGCGTGACCAGAGTGCGCTAATTTATTTAGAGAATATAATTATTATTAGAATCATAAAAGTCGTGTCTGCAGGTAGCAACGAATTGATTTGCTATTGTACACCTAGATGCATATAGATACCTATAAAACTTTGAGATTTTGAGAACTTACGTAATGAGACCAAAATCGGCATTTTTATCTTCTAAGTACCTCCAATCATCACACAAAACTCTACAGCGATACTATTAGTACCTACAACGTAAAACAGACAATCGTGATATATGATTGCATGAAGATAGCTATATAGGTACTTGTATATAAATTTAATATATGTTGTAATGCGTCCTTGGCTCCAAAGCATAATCATACATAAAAATACTTTTATAAAACAATATAATGTAGACCAGCGCGCGGCAACGAGCCCAAAACAATGAAACTGTTTATACACATTATACGAGAAAGAAAACGGTCGTTTATTAAAAACACAGTGACATTAATTAACCTATATTTAAAATATTTCACAGAATCATGTACCAGAAAAACGAAAACATATATTTTATTGCGTTACTAAAGCCGTACATCAGCTCTGCGCCCGCGATAAATTAATTAAAATTCTCTATAACATCATATTGTAAAAAATTATTATAAAAAACCTTTTGTTGTTTAATGACATACGTATACAAATTTAGTGGCTGCGTACACAGAATAAAAAGCAGTTTGTACGTCCGCAGAATCAACTGAGTGGAACGCTGGTAGCTCCCACATACGGCAAACCGTACACCACATTATAATCATACATTGTACTGGATAATAAATAGAAAAAGCGACAATAGAAATAACGACTCACAAATAGGCATCTAATAATGAAATTGTATCGCATATAAATACACGCTTGTTACGTGTTTTTCGGTTCGACGGACCGTTTAATAGCTTGTTGTTATTTATTGGCTTTGCTTCCGCGTGGGACAGCAGGTTTTGGTCATTCGGACACTGCTTCTTACTTCTCTATGATGATTTACATGTAACGTAAAACCTCTTCTTTAAGGTACTTGATATTACCTATTGCACTTTAAAGCACTATTTTGCATTATATTGTGATATGCATATACCCAAGACATGTCATTGAATTTTTGTTTATCATTCCAAAATATAATTGCAAATGGAATGCTTTGCAAAAGCAAATGTTTTAGAAGCAATGGTGGTCGAGTGGTAATATAGCAATGGACTACCGATCTGCAGGTCCCTGGATCGATACCCACCGCCGGCTTGAGCTTCACGGCATGGTGGAAGGGCATTTCGCAAATGCTCGACTGTCTAGCCATTACCTTCAAGTAGACAATCTGTCGCTTAGCACCTAACAGTGTGTTACAGCAGCAGTCCTTGAGAGCCAGAAAATTACAGGCATATGAGACTTACAATTGTATGTCTCAATGTGACGGGCGTAATGAAATTCGTCACATGTCGAAATGCATCTGTTATAAAGAGGATAATCCGCTCAACATCAGGTTGGCATCGTGCTTGTTCCGTCACGATCACATAAAAAAAATGCTAGGGAACCAATTCTATATTTGGGTAAAGTTTCTGTAAATTCGTTTTGTTGCAGAACTTGATTCGCAACTCTTTCGACATAGGACGAGTCATTTGAAAAGCAAGTATTATCTGTATCTTTTAGGCTACCTGAAATCGCCTAATTACAGCTTGTGCTGATATGTCCCTTATTTTTACAGTAGCATGTTTTATTTTCGTACTCTGCGTCAAAGAGCTGTTCATGTAGTCAATATAAAATGGCCTGAAGTTTATTTCTTCCAAAAGGAACGGTCTATTTCAAATCAGCTTTTAAAAGCGTACTAATTAAGGCATAATGATGTGTCAGAAACTGTCTCTCAAAACCAGTTTCATTCTTAGTCCATCTTAAATTTTCAACTGCGTTATTATTTACAAACTGGTGAGATATTGGTCAAAGTCTGTCATTGCGGCTTTCATAAGTGTGTAAGAGATGGTAGAAATATCACATGAAATGAAAGGTAGCATCAAAGAACACCCCCCACCCAGTATGGTTAAGACCACGGATTTAGGAAGGGAGGGGATATGCCGAGGAGGCGTGATACGTGTCGCAGCAACGAGTTCCAGAGAACTTGTTAGTTAAAATCGTAAATATCGTCGCGCCAGTCGCACTTTGTCCACGGTCGTGCAAACATCGTGTAATTACCACCAAATGCCAAGTTGTGCTGTCATTACGTGCAAGAACAAAAGTGATAAGGTGAACTATAGCATATATGGAATGTCATTTGACATGTAAATACAAGAATTCACATGTTATTATTTAAAATCCATCATAATTCAAAACGAAGTTAACAGAGCCGTTGAAAATGTTCCAAAGGTGACAAAAGTATAGCATATTCATTATCGAAATCCATTGCTCTTATTGTTATAAAATTGTTTATGACTCAACAAGCAAATGCCGCAATGTAGAATTGCGTTAACGATATTCTGAAAGCGCGCATCGTCGCGTAGTACGGCCGCTGCTATCGGCCGAGAGTTAGTGATGTGGTCGATACATTATAGAAATACTTATATCAATCAATACTTTAACGAGCCTTCTAAATGTTGTTTATAAACTTTAAAGCAATATTGCAAACGTTATTTGATAAGAGACTACTTATAATAATTGACTGTTGTATAGTGGAAGATATTTTTAAAACGATCAATCGATACTGTAACGAGCCTGCTAAATGTTGTTAATAAACTTTAAAGTAATATTGCAAGCGTTATTTGGAAAGAGACTACTTATAATAATTTAATGTTGTAAAGTGGAAGATATTTTTAAACAGAACATACATTTTCTGTCAGTTTCCCAAAAGATCCAAATATTAAGGAAAAATGGATTGAAGCGACAGGCAGGGGATCTACCTGGCTACCATTTAAATTAGCAGAATATGTTCAGCCCATTTAAGGGAAGAGATGTTTCAACCGTTGAATAAAAGTCGCAGACTTTTTGATTGGGCAGTCCCAAAAATAAAAGTTTGTCATATATTTTCGGTACATACCTTTTATTTTTTATACGAAAAATGCATGATATGAAATTTAAAATTTATTATCTTTGTTATTATAGCCCGCCCACTAATGCTAGGCACCACCTGCGGTATGCGAGCGGTGAGGAGGGCAATCGAGAACTTCTTGAAATCTGGTGACGAAATCTTATCTGCAAGATAATATTTACTGCGTCTAGCGCAGCGCGTCGCTTACCCTCCTTGCCGATCGCATACTGCATGTAGTGACTACAGTACGCCGACTACAGTTATTGCGTTTTCAATTGCATTCGACTCAAAGGCATCTTGTTCTTTGGAGCTACATAATCCCCAAGAATGCGAATTGCCCCGAAACCACGACTGCTTTGACAGAAGTACGTGTGAAATTAATTAAAAAAATATAAAAACTAATAAAGTTACATACATACTATGTGTTGTCAAGTATCATTTATCCAATAAATAATAACCTAAAACGGTTGAAACCAAGTGCAAGCTGTTTTATTTTATATTCAATATTTTTTCATACATTTTCATAAAATTTTAGGTGACATGAAAATAAATAAAACATGAATTTTGAATATATGTAGCATGAAATGTTATTTTATACTCAATTACTTATTCAGTTAAACTATGTAGTTTTTATTTCGATACCACTTTACCGATAGTATCAAGCCCTAGCGTACGTGTAAATGTATGCATGTAGGAGTAATTTTTATTGTTACTGTGATGTCCGAGCGCTTTGCTTTCATTGATTGATTTGTCAGTGTGCATTGTAATGAGTTGGTGTGAGTAGCTAACGAGAGCCCTACGTTCAGTGTATTACTTTAAGAGTTTATTGTTTCATTTGTAGGCGTGAAGCGCAGTGGGGATAGATAATTGAAAAACTGCGACATGCGGATCAGAAGAATAAATGCCTCGCGCCATATCCCCTCCCTTCCTAAATCCGTGGTTAAGACCGTCGCTACCGCCCGCGCCCCGGCCCGCGCGCCCGCACCCGCGCCCGCACCCGCACCCGCCCGCGCCGCGGCCCCTGCCCGCGCACCGGCCCCGGCTCGCCCCGCGCTCCCGGCACCAGTCGCCAACACCATTCGCGCGCCTCCCCGCGCCGCTTCCCGGCCACAAGCTCCACCTATGCCATTGATGGCTGCCCCTCTTCAAGAGGCAATCAACCTAGTCAGCGATCTGGCTATGTCGGTTGACATCAATGAGGTACAAGAGCTATTCCACAAGATGCAATACGCTCAATCCCCAGCGGACGTGATCCAATACACATTGGAACACGCGAATTTACTTAGCGCCCTTAAGCGCTTCGTTCCCCAGGCCCCTCCCCAGTACAACCACTATGGGTAGTACAACCGAACGCACGAAACCGTACTCAGTTTCGTTAGCGTCATTTAACGCTGACGGCCTCTTCAGACAACGTGACCTCGTCCACGACTTTTGTTGTACCCACCTTATCGATATCATATGCGTGCAGGAAACCTTTCTAAAACCGGGGAAGGCGAACCCTAGGTTTGCCAATTACAGAACGGTACGTGATGATAGAGTGAACTCCCGTGGGGGAGGCACTCTTATCTATTACAAAAGGTCCCTGCACTGCATTCCCCTACCTACCCCGACTCTTGTTAATATGGAAGCATCTTGTTGCCTCCTAGCTATGACTGGTCATCAACCTATAGTCATAGCATCCTGTTACCAAGCTTGCAAAAAGCCGATCGTCCGAGCTGACTTAGAAGCCCTATTCTCATTAGGAAGCGCCGTCATCCTGATTGGCGACTTCAACAGTAAGCACATCCTATGGAATTGTAACGTCAACAATCCCAGAGGTATTGCACTTGAAAACCTAATCGCAGAACTTAACTTTGACATAATTGCGCCCACTGAGCCCACTCACTACCCTTATATGGAAGACCACCGATCTGACTTGCTTGACATGGCACTATTCAGAGGCGTAACACTCCGGTTACGCTCCATAGAAGTGGTTCACGAGCTTCACTCTGACCACCGACCCATTATACTGCGACTAGGTCCCGACCCAACGACTGACCTCCCCCGCCCCACTAAGACGATAGTGAACTGGAAGCAAGTAGGCGATGCCCTAAAGGCTATCAGTTCACCGGACCTAGACAAGATCCCTGACGACATCTTGACAAAAGATGACATAACCCTTGCGATCGATTCGTTCACCAATCACCTCTCCACCGTAGTAGGTGCATCCGCAAAGGAGGTCATAGTGCCGGATGACCGGCGCCTTGTCATTCCAGCGGATGTGAGACGATTGGTGACGGAGAGTAAAGCAGTGACCCGACATTACGACTCTTACCCCAGTAAAGAGAACAAAACTAAGAAACGCCACTTTGAACGCATGGTTCAAAGTCGCATGTCTGAGTTGCGTGATCAACAATGGGGCGATAAACTTTCAAACCTCGTGCCAAGCCACCATGCTTACTGGGACTTGGCGCGAGGCTTGAAAGGAAGTAACCATAACGACATGCCTCCCTTATACAGACCAGTCCCACTAGTCCCAGCGTTCTTTGACGAAGACAAAGCTGAGTGCCTAGCTGATAGCCTAGAGGCTCAGTGTTCCCCTAACGTAGATCACGTTGACCAAGCTCACCTCGATTCGGTGGATGCTGAAGTCGAACGTAAAAGCTCTGTGGTCACCTCTGAACTCCCACCAATCACCTTAGCGACTTACGCTGAGGTGGAGAGACTGATCAAGGCCCTCCGACCGCGCAAATCCCCCGGTGCCGATGGCATCTCCAACAGGGTTCTTAAAACCCTTTCTCCTCCTCTCATCCATCTCTTAGTCAGCATCTTCAATGCTGCTATGAGCCACTGCTTATTCCCAGACACCTGGAAATGTGCAAATGTCATTGGCATTCACAAACCAGGCAAAAGCTCATCTGACCCCACCAGTTACCGCCCCATCAGCCTCCTCAGTGCCTTAGGCAAACTTTACGAGCGGTTACTTGCAAACCGTCTCCAGTCCCATGCTAAGGAACACCACCTTATCCCAGATGAGCAGTTTGGCTTCAGACCCGGACACTCATGCGTCCAACAGGTGCACCGCCTCACGGAGCACATCATTGAGGGCTTCAATAAGTACCCCAAACCCCAGACTACGCTAGCAGTCTTCCTCGACGTAGCGAAAGCTTTTGACAAAGTCTGGCACAACGGCTTGATCTACAAGCTATACCAATTTGGCGTGCCAGAACGTCTTGTGCTCATCCTACAAGACTTCCTTAAAGCCAGAAGCTTTCGCTATCGCGTGGAAGGCACCCTCTCCTCCCCCCACCCAGTCAGAGCCGGAGTCCCTCAGGGCTCCGTGCTATCACCTATTCTCTTTGCACTGTATACCAGTGACATCCCACGCTCTCAGCCCAAAGTATTCCTAGCCCAATATGCGGATGATACCGCCATTTACACCACTGGGTGGCATATCAACAGACAGTCCTATTTCGTCATGCAACGGGCCATCACCGAGATCGGTGACTGGTTCCGAAAATGGCGCATCGCGGTCAACCCAGCTAAAAGCACAGCTATGTGCTTTACTGAGAAGACACGCTCCCCTTACCCGAAACCGCTTATTTTGTTCGACGAACCCATTCCCTGGGTTCCTAGAACAAAATACCTCGGAGTCACCCTTGATCGTCATCTCACCTTTAACGATCACATAACAACCGTCCGTAACAGAGCGGCCTTCATAATGGGTCGCCTTGGTCCCCTACTTCGCAAAGAGAGTAAAATGTCTCTTAGTAATAAGAAGACACTTTACACTGCCTGCATCCGCCCCATCATGACTTACGCATCAGTAGTGTTTAGTCATGCTAGTGAGGCCCACCTTCATAAACTTCAAGTCATCCAAAACCGTTTTCTTCGTAATGCAACCGGCGCCCCGTGGTATATCCGGAACACCGAGTTGCATTGCGACTTAAACCTTCCCTCTCTAGCGCAGTTCAATAAGGACTGCGCCCGCCGATACTTTGATCGAGCGCCCCACCACCCGAACCCACTGGTTGTCCAGGCATCGAACTACTCGACTGCCTCTTCTATCCCATTTTTCAAACCCCCCCGTCGCCGACCACGGCAGGTATTAGACGACCCGGATGACCCCATCGCAGTCATTACGTTGGCAGCTTTAGCGTTATCCGCAAGTCGTCGAGGTAAAATCCCCAGGTGTGAGGTAATCAGAGGTCACACAATCAAACACCGAGCTCGCCGGCGAGCTCGAGGCAAAAACAAGGTCACGATAAATTGCTCTCCAAATAGTCAAAGAGTATTATTCAGTAGGGCCCAATTGTGCAACACTGCAGTTGCACAGAGGCATTTTGCTCCGATCCCCCCCATGGCTCTCGACAGCGAGACAAGCCGAGGTCCGAACCACAGTGGTGCCCTTGAGCTCGCTGTCAACCCCTCCTATAGTAGCGGTACGTTTTCGGCGTCCGCAGGAGACGGAGGTAGAAAGCGCTTTTCGCCTTCTACGCCCGTCTCGGGAGAAGTGCCTTCGGCACTTCTCCCTCCCGGGCTATTGTAGGGCCAGGCCCTCGCCCAAAACCCGGTGGAGCTGGACGACCGCACAGGCGGTAGCCAGCATCTATGTCCTCCCTAAAAAAAAAAAAAAAAAGAACACCCTTGTTCTCACATTTGTAGTTCAAGGCGTAGTTGTTATTTAAGCAAACAGAAAGCACATTTGAGCTCGCGACATCTACGAAATCTATCATCCCAGAATAGGACTTCACTACCAAAATGAGTCATTAAATATAGGACATAATAAAACCCACTTTTTTAATACGGCGATGTAACATCGTTACCGTCATAATTTGTGGTTATACGGAAATGCTACTCAATTGTTGGACCAATTTGTTTGAGCTGTCAAACTTGAATGGATTTTTATGTTTGACCGTCCGAACACGGCGAATTATAATTAACCGGTAGTTTCTGTTACTAATCATAATGACTCAGATACATTATTATGTAGTTGTGTATGTAATTTACTTCAGATCAACAAACTGTATCGAGCCCAACCCATGGGTAAGATAAATGCAAGCGATGAGTCTGGTTTACTTTCTTGTAAGCGTCCAAATACGAGTATATCGTAAAATGTTTGTCGAAGACTGATACTGACTATTCTCTAAAACTTCTTTTTAAGTATAATCCCTTCTAGTTCTCATTAAAACAACGACAAAGGACAAAATTCCTTTACTATCGAACAAATCTGCAAAATCCTAGGAATCGTTAATATTCAGTCTTTAATTAGTGTTGCCAGACCAGACACTCTTGTCGAGGAAATCCTCCCTCTGATCCGACAAATCGTACAAAGGAGACGCAGAGAAAAGCTAGGTCATTTGATTAAATCAATTTAAAGATACCTGTTATAAAGCTGAAATCTTGTGTAGTCGAGCTTGGCATCTCGCCTTCTGTAAGTTACCGAAGCAATGACGTGGAAAACTTCTTAGAAAATGGTAAGTTTGCTTTGGTAGAAGTTAGATTTAATTTTTAGTTCCTGTCTAATCACTTTACCTGGTTCTAATTGATGTGACTTTGGGGCCTCATTGTTATCCAAAATGATAATGGAAATGAACTAAATTTTTCAATGTTTGTTTGAAAATGATGCCTGTAATGGAATTAGAATTTTAATTTATAGCACGAATTTATATATCTTTAAGCTGACGCCGACAAAACTCTTACTTCCGGAAAAAGCACATCTCCTTTTATTTCTCTATACTCTGTCTTGTTGTTTTAACCTGTGGAAACTAACGGAGTTCAATCTTGTCCAATACTAGGTAATCATTCTCAGTTAACTCATCGCCTGTCCTGCTAAGTGATGTATGTATCTGATTTTGAGCTATTTTCGGTTGGTTACATATAATAGAATAGGCTCGTTTTTCAAATAAAAATACACACCTTGCCAAGACTACTCAGAGCTCTCTATAGAAGATAAAACACTCTTAGTACAATCTTAACATCTCTAATGAAGCAGGTATAGCCAGATCTGATAGCAGAGAAGGCACAACGGAAATACTCGTTCATTTATAGTCCTTATATCTTTAAATTCTTACATATAATGCTCTATGATTAGATTAAACAACTACACGGCATCTCCATTTATTACTTTCATTCGTCTATGCTGAACTTGCCAGTATAGATTCATTCCTATATTCATTTTTATGCAGTCAGTAAAATTCAGATAGAGGATTTTCAGTTTTAATCCGACTGTGGCTTACTCCAGGCCTGTACCTGTGCTGTACCGATCATAATTAATTCCTCGTTAGTTTCTCTAGTCTTTTCCAATTCAACCAAAGCGCACCGGACTGCGGACTTCTGATGTCACCATCCTTTGACGAGAATATTTAATCCGATCACGGCCAGGAGTATCTACGTATTTAATCAGTGTCAGACCCCGGGATATTCCTGGGTTTAAAACATTTTCTATTACAGTCTTTTGATCACTAACAATTTTGTTAGTGAATACCCCGCACCACACTTATTCGACCCCGCTTTCCAATTTTGTCTAACTTAGGCGTCTATTACTCCTAAAAAGTCTTAAAAGACAGCATTAACTGATACTAACCAAAATGCTTGTTTGGCTTATGAAAATGTTTCCAGCAAATTTTATAAAAAAATAAGTAAAAAGTGATCATTCTCATTAGAACAACACTTAGTGTGATTCGTATAGTTCTTTAAAGTGAAATGTAGACATCATATATACCTACTACTGTATAAAAAACGATGCGGAAGGATCCTGATCATCAAAATTATCCTCAAAGGTACAAAACGCATCCTTAAAACCTCTGGTGTTGCGAATGTCAGCAACGTGCATCATTACTACCAGCCACCAGGTGTGTCGAATGCTCGTGTGTCTTCGTATCTCAATAAAATACTGATTGAAAAGTAGACAAAATAAGCATAAAGCACATTGTTATCGATATTTAAATATATTCCAATAGCTGGACAAACGAAAAAATAAAATAAGCGCAAACTTATTATTGGTATACAATATCTAAGAATTTTAAGACATTTTACTTCTAATCGACCTTGTTAATAAGTAGCATAAGTATAATACAAAGTAATGCATATTTCTTCTCTGTTAATTAAAGTAAAAAGTAGACCTACGAAAAGAACAACATTATATTTTTTTTATATGAAGTAGATGTTGAATTTACATAAACGCGGGTAGGTGTGTTAATATGAACAGTTCCTTATTTACATTGTTGATTCATTTAAGTTTAATTGGCAGATTTTACTAAAAAGGACAAACGGTGCAGATGCACCTAGAACAAAAAAGTATAATAATATACCTACTAGCTGTCCCAGCAAACGTTGTTTTGCCTGCGAAGATCGACGCACAATCAATAAATATAAATAAAGGCCAAAAACATTTTAGGTCCTCAACTTTAGTGAGTGAGAGAAAGGTTCTTGTGTGAGAAAGACAGTAGACCAGCTTCGTTCTCATCCCTACACTGTGCTGTTTTCTGGGTGAGAAGAAAATTGATACCGGTAGACGCCTGGCGTGAATCATTGATCAATAATCGACCGCCGAGAGTAGAAAATTTTTAGAGTACAGCTAATATCGCTATTAAAAATAGGGGTTAGTACTGGAAGGTTGTACATTTATTGGTTGTATTTTAAAACCGAATAAGAAAAAAAATGTCGAAAATAGGGGTGGATAATAATGAAAATAGTGAAACATTGTTTACGTCCTATTCTCAGACCTACTGAATATACCTGCACACAAAATTTCATAGGAATCGTTTTATCGGTTAAGCCGTTTCGGAGGAGTTTTGTTACAAACACTGTGACACGAGAACTTTATATACCTATTAGATGTTGCTAAAGACTCGTAGAAAACGTTACAAATCGTCATTGATCATGACGGCATATAATTTACGAACCTAGTGAGTCTCTACCCTGCACACAACTTTGTTGCAAGTATGATGTAGACGCGCGTTCGTAATGAATAATATATTATCTATTTTGAATATTTTATAGCGGGGGGAGTCAGATAGGCAAATGGACTGTTAGGGTTGCTACCGGCTTTACTTTAAGTTCCTTGGAAACGTGCTTATGCTATTAAGTGATATAATAATCGCGAAGTACTTCATAAGGTATCGGGTTTTCATACGCGGTTCATAATATTA
The DNA here is from genome assembly GCA_963854805.1 of Plagodis dolabraria. Lineage (NCBI taxonomy): Eukaryota > Metazoa > Arthropoda > Insecta > Lepidoptera > Geometridae > Plagodis > Plagodis dolabraria. The sequence goes on from OY978440.1 coordinate 7,477,502, forward strand.
AGAAAAATCTTTACCATGAAAACTTTATAACGTTGTTTAACTTAATATACAAGAATTTATTTAGTATGCTATCTCAGAGCAGTTCTTCAAAACATCCTTAATAATGTGAAGCTTCTCTTTTCTAAGTTTGAACATGCAATAATTGCCCTGTTTTTAAATATTTGATTCCAAATAGTGTTTTTGTATCTAATATATGAAAAACACGGGTGTTTGAGCGTGAACACCCGTGTTTTTCATATATTAGATATAAATATGAGCGTAAGTTTTTATAATATGAGTGTTTTTGTATGCCTCAATATCAGTCGAAAAGTTGTGGTATGGTTTCTTGGACATTTGCAGGGAAGTTGCATTCTCAGGCACAAGTTACGACGACCTTTCTGTCGCCTCCAGATGACTTACAATCACCTGCACTCAGATACATATTATTTACATTTCTGAATATCGGCAAGCATGTACACGACTAAATTTCTTTTAGGTATAAAACTACATATTTATAAACATAGTACACATTTGAAAATATTGGTAGATCTTGATATTTTTAAAGATGGCTGAATCATTAGCCAGTACCATTTATCGTAAAACTACTGTGTATCGTACTAATATAGCATAGACTTTTTGCGTCCGTAGTGTAGAAGTCTGTATAATTGTCTATCATTATCCGTATAGCTAGGTATATGTTTGTCGATCTGAATATGAAACTGATTTCTATACTGTATCAGCCAGATCGTCCACTGCTGAACACAGCCTCCCCTATTTAGGGAGTATTTCCATAATCCCCACGCTTGGCAGACGACTTGGGGATCGCAGTGCAAGATGACATAGTTCTTAAGAAGGCGCTGCTGCCCACCTTCTAGTATTTTTCCCTTAGTCGACTTTTACGACACCCACACGGGAAGAAATAGGGAGGTGCAATTCTAACCCGGCACCCCACGGGGAATTCTATAACATAAATTTAATTGCAATTTCAATTCTACTAGCCTTAAGAACGTGCATTCGATTCACGGCTAAAAGTTCGTATATCTGCGTTTTTTCAGAGTCAATATTGTGACAGTGCAAGCAGTAAATTATATGAAAAATACTATTTTGAAAAGGTCTAATTCTATATTAGAGCACATCAGTGAAAAAAATAATAATTTGTAAACAGTTTTTCTAACCGAAAGCAATTTATGCAAGCTGTTTTCCGGAAATCTGTCGCAGAGCTGTTTTTCAGGTCGAATAATACTATTTTAACGTGACATAGTATTTTATATGATACCTTTATTATGAAGAGTATGAAGCCTCAAAGTGCACTACAGAGCTATATTACAAATATATTATTTAAAATGTGTCAAAAATAAAATACTGTCGTGGCATAAAAACGAGTTAATCGGTCCACTTTAACAATTTTTTTTACCTAGTTCCCAAAAGTATTTGTAATTGGCAGTCTAATTTCATAGAACAACAGATATTGCTTAATATTCCAATATTTTTTCCTGCAAGTTTTAGGGACATTGTAATTTAAGCTGATTTTTTCAAATAAACCTATAAAATCTTGCGCGCATCCATTGTTCGATTAGTACGCGCCGGGCCTTCCCAGCGAGAGGACGCGTCGCTTGCTCGCTTCCCCTCCCCCGCATCCCGCGCGTACCGTTTTGTGTCTGCAGGCGATACGGTTCAATGACCTTAGCCGCAAGCGTGTCTTGCTCAAATTGATACTTGGTAAGTAATATTGTATGAATATTGGTGATGAATTTGTTTTGTGTGAATAGCTGAGGTAGTAATGAATAGATTCAGGCGTTACTTTGCGGAAATCCATATTTAATAATAACAAATACTTTTAAAAGTATCTTCAAAAAACATTAAATAATATTTAATTAAAACAGTTAAAAAAGCATACAATTATATATGTGTCGGAATTGTCACTAGACATATAATTTTATGCTTTTTTAAGTGTTTTATTAAAATATTATTTAATGTTTTTTTTTTAAATACTTTAAAAGTATTTGTAATTATTAAGCTGAGGTAGTTTTGATAAAGGTTAATTTCTTATGTATATTATTAATCCATTTTATGATTATTACGTGATGGTGTTACTTACTGTCTTAATTTATTTTCTTTCAGATATAAACGCAAAATGTTCTAATCTAGTAAGAACAATAAATCTTTGGCTTGCGCTAGGAAAGCAAAAAGGTTAGTTATGTAGAGTGTGCCAGCTTATCAGTTATATGATGATATCATGATATGATATGATGGTAAGGGTCTAGTATCTGCCATGCGAAAAGGGAGGGGGGTGGTTGTCCCCCTCCCCCATGATACCCTTCCCGAAACAGGGTAATGAGTCATTGCAAAGACAATCAAAAACGAAGAACAAAAAGATATAACTTTTGAGGTTAAGTATGAAAATTTTTGATGACAAGTTAAATGCTCTAAAATTCTTCTGGCGCATCGCCGGCCGCTGCCGTGTTACGCTCGCTGAGCGCGCGCATTGTGGTCAAAAGGCACCTAACACTCCTCCTCGCTTCACTCGTCGTCGTACCTAAATACTTTGCACTAGACTAGTGTGGTTTGGATGGATATTATGTTTAATATTATTTCACAATATTTAATTATTTTGACAGATTTTCAGTTATCTTAGCGCGTCATTTATTTGGATATTTACTTATATTTACCAGAAGATATGCCCATTTTTTTTAGACTAAAAAAAAGTCATTGTTTGACGGAAGTCAATCAGCCAGAAGCTAAACAATCAAGTTATTCTAATGATGCACCAAAATGTAATGATTCAAATGAAGTAAAGTTAAATGAGCCCAATGATGGTAGTGTTAGTACATATTATATTAAAAATATTTCTTAGTGATATAATGAAACAGAATGGATTTTAAAATTAAACTTGTATTCGTTATGATTCTAGGAAATGTTTTTGTCGCTTACAGAAGGTCTGGAAGAGATACAGGAAAAAACTCAAATGCAAAGTGCGACAGAGGAATATCCAAACTCTGATAATAATTAGAATGTCTGAATTTACCTGAATGAAATAAAAAACATGAAACATAAATTAATACAGATCGGAAGTATGAGTAGCATTTTTATTAGTAATATCCAATCAAAACCAAAAAAGCCCAACTTTGTAAGCACTCTGGAGTTAAAAGTATTAAGGTTACCAATATGTATGTGTGATTTCAATTATTTTTTTCAGAGTGTAGAATCAAATGCATCAACCAGCTCACCATTCCGGATTGTAGGCCGAAGGATTGTTGATTTTAATCACTTTTTTGATAGATTGAAAGCCTTATCAGATCACAACCCAGGCTTAGGGTGTACATTAAGTAATATACAAATTATAAAAGAGAAGCTTATTGGTCTAGAGTCAGTCATCTACTTCCAATGTAATATGTGCAACGAAAAATTTGAAATTAATTCATGTGACAATTTACCGGTTGATATAAGTTTAACTCATGCTGCTTTGACTGGTGCAATGTTAATTGGCTGTGGACAGACTAACTTAAATGAGTTGTTTACTGCAATGGACCTACCAAATTTAAACCCTAAAACCTACAAGAAGTGCCACAGTGACGTCTCCAACTGGTGGGCAGCTGCTGCGGAAACTAGTATGAGAGAGGCGGCTAAGGAAGAAACTGAACTAGCAAATGAAAACGGAGATATTATAGATGGGATTCCTGCGATCACAGTTGTGGCAGACGCGTGACGGTCTAAAAGATCATATAGAACTAATTATGCCGCCGCATCAGGTGCTGCTGCGATTATTGGGCTAAAAACAGGTAAAGTTTTATATATGATGGTAAAAAATAAGTACTGCATAATATGCGCCAGATCCGTAAAGTAGTTTTTAAAGGCTGTATATAAACCGTTATCTCAATTAGCACGCCATGTGAGAACAGCAAAAGATGTTATTCCATATCAAACACCTGGTGTCTACAAGATTGACTGCAGCTGTGGTAGCTCATATATAGGACAGACTAAATGCACTATTGCAGAAAGGGTCAAAGAACATATCGTAGCTGTGAAGAATCGGGACACGCATAAATCTGCAATAGCTGAGCACTTAGTGGAGTCAGGACCTAACCACTGGATCGAGCTACATGATCGAAAAATTCTCTCCACTGGACGGCATTATTACTCTAGAATTGTACGTGAAGCGGTAGAAATTAAGAAGTACAAAAATTTCAATCGGGAAGATGGATTTAAATTGTCTACATCGTGGAATCCTGTAATAAGAAAGTGCTCGAGTCGTAATTTGCCGTCGCGTGCAAGTTCCGATACTGTTAGTGTAGTGTGTCGAGGTGACAGTAATAAAGACACTAACGAAAACCAAGCGGGGGTAGATTTAAAACGCTCCCGCTGTTCCTCAAGACGATGACACCCGCTTATTCAGTCTACTCGTGACCACGGTCAATGCAACTTGATTGAAACGTCGAGGTTAGTCAAAATATTATTTTGATGTTAATTCGTGCGTGGATAGACCCGTCAGTAATTTAGAAACATGAGCTCCACATTAGGTGATAACACCAATAATTTATAATTCAATTGTTTTTATTTCTAGTTTTATAAAAAAAAGTAATTATGTACATACGATTTATTTCAGCTAAAGAAACATTTGCTTGTTTGCGGTGTGGACAGGACCAGAATACCGTCTGAAATCAACCCGAATCACAAGAGACGACGTATTCTGGTCAACAAAAATGGAGCCGAGATTATTGAGTTTTTATGAAACTTGTCTTTTGCCAGAGCTCATTGACCCCAGGAAAAGTCACTCCATGTCAATAAGAGACTCCAGTTTTTAATGTTTTTGCTAAAACTTTGTGTTTTATTACATATACCTGATACGCCCCGCGAGTTAACACGCGCCTTAAAAACTTAAAAGTAATAATAATAATTATATGTTATTCTAGAATATAAGCAATAACAGCACTAACTTTTTACCAGTTATTACATTAATCGCCATCAAAGTTTTCTACGGTAAGATTCTGTTTCTTACTATGGAATTTGTTTAGAGTTCACGCGGCCTGAACTACGCGTTAACTTGGTCAGCTATGGCTCGTAAACTAGTAGTCTAGATCGTCATTATAATCTTGTTTGTAATTTCGTACATTTAGGTACAAATAGGACCTTGAGTTTTAAAAATTTTGGGCTTCGTGAGTTAGAAGGGACATGCAACTCAAAAAAAAAAAAAGTTAGCTTATTGCTGAATATTTCGTAAACGCAAACCAAACAAGAAACTTCATTTTATACCCCAATTGATGGGGTATCTTTTTAGGTATGAGAGCAACTCGTAATATTTTTACCTACATGTGCCAAATTTCAATCTTCTAGTGCTAATAATGTCTCAATAAAATGGCTGTAACATACAGACAGACGGCGAAACGCACATGGCAAAACTAAACTAAGGTTTCCTTATTTATGATAAAAAATGTGTCAAAACAACGTAAGTTTTCATGATAAAGTTTCCTTGTTTTACTACGGAAACCTAAATAAAACTTCCTTATTGTTTGGTGCAGCCCGCACTTGACCGTTATTTAAAAAAATATCCTTAATATCATCTCACACTTTAAGCTTTAGCGTTTGAAGGGATAGACAGACATACGAAAACAAAATGATTTGGCTTCTATAGATAAAATATAACGCAACCATTAATTTAAAATATATTCAATGTACCTACAGATTTGGCCTGTAAACAGTTTTATTATAGTAAATAATTATATTCACAACATGAAACCGATTCAAAATTCAAGTAAATAAATAAAAGTATCAATTTTTTTCGCATCATAGCGCTCTTGCACACATAGATACTATCGTAGTGTGCGTCAGAGCTGAGCCGTTCGCCGCGTAATATAGATCGCGCAGAATTTGACTTGCGGTAAAACGAACGCACGTTCTTAATACGATCAATAGTCGTTATAAACAATTCCGGTTGCCATGAGCAACTAAACGACGACGGTTTGGAGTTAAAGCACCAGCACTTGTGTTTTTAATATCGTCGCGGTTGGGCAAAGAGATTACTACGAATTTTTCAGAGGTATTTCTGTATTAACGTTAGGAAATTATTAATTTAAACTTTTTTATTTTTAACTTTAAATCACAACGCCTTATTTATAATATAGCCTTGTTTAAGGTATTTATCTGAGAGTAGGATATCAAATAATTTATATTTAAAGCAAAATAGAAAGTTTACTAACATGAACATATAAATATTACCCATCAGTACGCAGTGTAATTAAAAAACAATTTGACTCCGTCATATTGAGTTCTGATCTACTACACTATAAATCAAAATTTAAATGATTTAACGTATAACATTACTCTTCGGTATTGTCTCTTGAATTAAAATTGTTGGTTGAGCCTCGGAAAACAAGTAAGAGTAACTAAGATTTTGTAGCATAAGGAGCAAGCAAATCGGAGATTCGATTCTTCAGATAGTGTTATAAATATATTAGATCTCCACTTTTAAAGCAATGATATAATAAATTCTCAAGCATCATTGCAAAAATTACAAATACGAGCACAATCTTACCAAAAACAATGGTTTAACACCTCAACCGTATCGATCGCCAGCTCCCCCCAATTTAACATAATATAAAATTATAAACGGTATGAATCATGATAACGTTCCGGGGGTGAGGGGCCAATTCACAACTTTAGCACCCTTCCCACCTCCTCCTCATTCCACCCGCGTTGGCGGTTGGCGGTGCACTACATAGAGTAACAAAGGCAGTTGGACAAGTTAGGTTTATACAATGTTAGACAAAAATACGAGTGGGATTTTATCTTTCTACAGCTCATAAATTAGGATTGCCGATGAACGATTTACTATTACTCCCAATAATGTAAATTTCACAGCATTTTATAATTTTGAAAAAACATTTTTTTTTTTTTTTTTTATAAACCTTCATAACAACTTCACCGTATTTACTACTATGTCCCAAAATAAAAACTTAAATATTTAGGAAAGCCTAATAAATTTTACATTTTTATGATAATTCAAATATGGGATCCCAACTTATACATTAGCATTATGCTTGGTTGCTGCGGTAATAAAAAGGGAGCATAATAAAATGTAGGTCACAAGGGTGCATGATACGAGATAGGATGCTTCGTGCCTACATGAATGAGATATCTGAACATAAATTGACCATTTGGTTTAAGAAAACAAAGAACATAAATAGTACCTAACAGAATTGTGTTGACTCTTTTTCATACATCGAATGTTGACTAAATCGGCAACATCACAGTCTGATCGTTTGATAGTAATATATTAACAATTAACATATTATGTTATTGTTTAACTTAATTATCGTTTTTATGAGTATCTAATTTAATAAGTAAGTAAAGTTGGTCCGTAATTATAAGCTCAAATTTAAATAGTTGCATGTTTTTTTTAATTCAAAATTTAATGAATAATCATGTTTTTGCTTACACTAATACTATTTATTGATTAGTGATTACAGAAGAAATATTTACAAAGAACTTACTTAAATAATTACAGGGTAAATATGACGTTTCTTATCAATATTCGTGTGATCCGGAGGTTTGCCCTACTGCTTTCTGCACTCCACTGCAACGACCCCGCGACGTCGAAAAAGAAAACTTTTATTTTTATAAGAAATTTTTATAAGACATGAAATTTATTATGGTCGAGGTTCGGTCCGCTCTCCCGTTTCTGAAATATAACGTTAAGATGTTATTCGCCAGGTGCAATTGTTCGTTAGACTGAAGGGCTTCTGGACGAATATTACGCTCTTTCCAGGTTTTTCTTTTTAGTATTAGTCTACGCTTTTATTTTATATGGATACTTTGACTTGCTCTTTGATGTTTATATTCTGTATTCGTCAACCCTGGCTAACACGTATTCAATCTACCTTTTCGGATTGGACAACGTTGTAGCCAAATGCGAACACGTGGTAATTACCCATTATTTTCGAGAAATCTGTATTCTTATTTGAAAATATGTCGTTAAATTGTGTATCATTGTAAAATAAAAAACGCTGATATATACTTAACTCTATCGAAATATAAACTTTCAATTTTTATATGATAGTAATTTTATATAGATTACCAGTAACTTGCTTAGTAATTTTGTTGTCAGTGTCAGTTATGTGTGTTACTTTCATCGGAATCTGTCATTTTGATTGTAGTTATAAAGACGATTGAATTATTTGTAGTATGTCTTTTAAATATTTTATCAACGATGATACGAGACGTTAACAAAGCTGTTAAAGATTCTTGAAATTGGGGTATGCAACACATTACATAGAAAATAAATAATTTTGTAACGTATTCATACGTATACGTATATATAACGTATGGATATACTTGCGCGAGTCCGTTTCGCACTTGGCCAGTTTTTTGTATTTGTTGTTATAGGAGCAACAGAAATACATCTTCTGTGAAATTTCAACTGTCTAGCTATCACCATTCTTGAGATACTGCCTGGTGGCAGACGGACGGAGGGACGGACGGACAGCGAAGTCTCAGTAATAGGCTCCCATTTTTACCCTTTGGGTACGGAACCCTAAAAACCGCATTAAAATCCGTTGCGTAGTTTTAAAGATCAAAGCATACTTAAGGACAGCGGTAAGCGACTTTGTTTTATACTATGTAGTGATATAAACATATTTTCACATTGTTTAGATTATTTTGATGGCAGAGCAGTAATAGCTACGGACTGCCGATCCGTGGAACCATGGTTCGTCCCCCACTGCCGCCTTGAGCTACACCATATGGTGAAAGGGCGTTTTGCAAAGGATCGACTGGCTAGATAGCACCCGCAAGTAGAAAATCTGTCGCCGAGCACCTAGCAGTGTGTTCCAGTAGCAAGTTCTTGAGAACCAGTAAATTAAGAAAATGAGACATAAGAGACTTACTACTGTATGTCTTTGTGTAATAGGCGAAATGCAGTTCCAAAACGAAATACATCTATTTAAGGCAAAATATACTTGAAATCAGGTGTGCGTCGAGGGTGTTCCATCACAATAGTATAGCAGTTAGAGTAACACAAATATCAACGAATATATTAATGCAAATATATCAATATATTTACACTGCACTAATAAACCATGGTGTGTAGTTCATTACTAGGAAAGCTATGTTTGCCATATACAGAATTTACGATACGAATCCTGTATCCAACAGAAAGTGCGATCCACTTTTTCTTATAGACCATTTAATTATGTTCGCACACGACTTTACAAGACTATATAAGTTGCATATCCGCAATAGGCATTGCGAGTTTTTGTAGCCAGTGTGTATGCACCGTTTTCGACCCACAAGCCGCAGCCGATCCATATCTTATTTAATATAAACATACTAAACAACTGTCGAATGCAAAGTTATGCAGCAAAATATTTATTTTACGTTGCATTGGCGAACGGACAAACTTTAGAAAGTTCGATTTGACAGTTGTGTATTTTAAACAGTAACATGACTTAATATCGGTCTTAGAACAATAAAGAAACCCTTTCTTCTGTTATATAGACTATTATTTCGAGGGTTTGCCATAATCCACATGCTTGGCAGGCATCTTGAGGATGACAGTGTTAGTTCTTCAGAATGCACCGCTGCCTACCTTCCGATGGTTTTCCTGTCGTCGCCACTTACGATTCTCACAGGAAGTTATGAACACTAATCTATGCACTACACTGCACTACTACAACGAAATAATTTAGTCAACCTAAAGCCATTGCAGGCCTACAGGTAGTCCAAATGCTCCACTACAAGTTGCCTGAGTGCCCAGCATGCTGGCAGCATTGCACCTTTGGATTGCACTGCTTATATTTGTAACAAGCTTTCCGGGCGCGGCTCCGCCCGCGCGTATGTCGGTTATCGCGTAAAAACATTAACCTCTTTTTGCGCAGTTGGATAAAAACTATCCTATGTTTTTTCCCGGGTCTCAAACTATTTCCATACCATATTTAATTCAAATTGGTCCAGTACTTTTGGCGTGAAAGCGTAACAGACAGACAGACAGACAGAGTTACTTTCGCATTTATAATATAAAGTACTGATTATATATGAATTATATTTTTACGCGAAATTTATTATAATGTTTTTTTGTAGTTGGTTGTGTGGAAGATATTACTGCTAATCCATAAGACCGTGTTCTTATTCTATAGATTTTAAGAATTTCGGTACTAAATTTTAGTTGTGCCGTTCATGAAAGTGTTTTGTAATGGAAGTGTTTAATTATATACCAAGAACTAAATATATAAAGCGTCAGTGCAGGTAATAACCTCTGACCGAGTTGGGCAAGTTTATTCTTGTCACGTGGGTTCTTATTGAACAGGGGAAGTTGTCACGCACGCGACCCTTAAGGTCAAGGTTAACCTAGGAAAAAGGAACCGACCATATGTTGCGTATAGGGGAAGGGGGCAAGAGTAGTAAAAGACACGTGTTCAGAATTCAAACGTGCATTTACAGTACAGCATGAAGTGTCAGTAGTTCTTTCTATGTCTGGTTGTATTAGGTACAAGTACTTTATTATGACTGCCTTAAGTCGAGTGGTATGACGTGCTCCTCTATTAAAATGCGTAAGCTAGAGGACCGAGGTCTTTTATTGGCCATTTCTGACAGTGAATATTTCGATGAAGGTTGCGTCAGTGTGCCTGTATGGGAATATGGACGTTTATTCTTTGGCCCTAAATCATATCTGACGAAACGTGGAAGATATTCATCATGAAGGTTTAGTTATATGATATATCGGCAACAATGGAGAGATTTAGGGTAGGACTACGCCAGAGAGGCGACTATTACTTATAATAAAATTATGTAAGTAAAGTTAAAATTTGTTAATGTTATAGAATAGTAGTAGAAATAAAGGCTATTTTTAATTTAATTTAATTTTATTGTCTAAACAAGACTAATAACTAAACGTTCAAGTATTTACCATATTTTTTTTATTATGAATATCGTTTATATTGATCTTTGAGCAACTCACCCTAGGTCGTAGGGTTTACTTGTCCGATTCGAAGGGATGTAGGTACACTAGAAGTGAACCCGCAGTCACGCACCTAGACACGCCACAGGAGCCACATTTCTGAATGAATTCGATGATAGTGGCGTGAGTGACTCCTGTGGCACGTTCAGGTGCACGTCCTTTTTTGCCTTAAGACGAAGTGGTCTTTGAAAAATGTCAGACTGAGGGCGTAGGACGGAAAGAACTCGTTTCGCATGTGTGTGAAAGAAACAGACACACGCAATGTTTATATAGAGTGAAAGTTTTTTTAAATATTTTTTATAATTAAGTGTTCTTTCTTTATCACATAGTAATCAGAAATCAAAGATGTCGAAGATTTTATTCGGGCTAACCTAGAATAGTTAGAACACTAGATGGACTGACGACATTGTAAAAGTCACGGGTAGCCAATGGTTACAAGCGGGTAGCAGCCGTTCTTTGTGGATTTCTATGAGGGAAGCATTTGTTCAATAGTGGACGTCTTCCGGCTAATGATGATGAACCTAGAATTACTGGCTTGAGGACAGCTGCTGGAACACACAGCGCTTAAGAGCTTGCCAACATATTTTGTACTTGAGGGTGATAGCTAGCCAGGCGGGGCTTTGCAAAATGTCCTACCACCACGCAAACCACATAAACCTATACATATATTTATACAGTAAATGATTTTGTTATATTTTTGTAAAGTTTATATTTTTCAATACTTTCTTAGATTATTTTTACCGTCTTCTGAACAAATTAATAAATATTTCAATTTACAAAACAATCAGGTGACATGTTTTTCAGAGCCAGCTCCTATTCTATAGGTAGTATCTTCTTTTTTTTATGCCTGATAGGTTAGCCTTTGACCACTATCTCACCTGATGGTAAGTGATGATGTGGTCGAAGATGTTGTTCAGGTTAACCTAGAATTACTGGCTCTCAAGGACAGCTGCCGGAACACACCGTTAGGTGCTTGTGGTACGTGGTTTTACTGTTAAATGTAACAGAGCCAGTCAAAAACTTGCTCAAAATACCTCAAAGCGGGGTCGATGCGAATAGAAAACGATACCGTTATTTACCCTATTTTTACCTGCAAGGGCTTCACCGGACTAATTAAAAATTACGTACCTTTTGCATACAGTATCGCAGTTATTTTTTTCCTTTTATGTAAAAAAAACAAGTAAGGGGCGCATTCCCAGATTTTGCCGGCCCTGATAGGCTTTTGATCGGCCGCCCCTGTACGGGTACATACATGTGAATAAAGCTGATCAGTAAAAAGTAGCACTTGGTTTTTTTTTCCAGAGATGGCATAATTAGGCATAGCTGAAGGATAATTATTGTTTATGTCTATTTTTTGACCAACGTCTTTTATTATATTACTAATTGAACAGCCTTCAAGGACAGTTTCATCTGATGAAGATTTTGCATGGTGGTAGGGCATTTTGCGACTGCTCGCCTAGCTAGCTACCACCCTAAAGTAGAAAATTTGTCGCCAAGCACCTAACGGTATGTTCCGGTAGCAGTCTTTGAGAGCCAGTGAAATTACAGGTACATGAGACTTAACAGCTATGTCATTCGTGACTTGTGACGAAATGCATATGTTATTCCGCTTAACTTCAGGTGGGCCTCGAGCTTGTTCCGCCACAATAACATAAAAAAAGACATGAACTAACTACGCCGGCACGAAACTATACCGTTGCGCGTGGGTCCTATGGGCATGTTAATTTGGATAGACACTATCCGGACTTTGTTTGCTTCAAACTCGTCGTTATTGCTAATCTTGATGTGGTGAAAAAAAAACAAGCTTCTTCAGTTTTATCGCACCTATACCTAGGTTTGGTAGATTTTATAATTGATCATGACATTTGCGAGTTAAAATAATTTTGCTTGTATCATCGTAAATTAAATTTTATCCATCCACATCACTACCGCCGCGCGATTTTTGCAACTGTTTTACAATCTGTACGTTTGCTCACTGTTTTTGGGTAATCTGTGTCGTCTGTGTCACTGCTTTGAAGCAGAATTTTTGATACTGTCGTGTCAATCACCAAGACAAACTTCTGCCCACCAAAGAGTCAACCAGTTTGAATTCGGAAATAAATTCTCCTTGCATCAATTGTATGAAAAATCATACTATTCTTAGGTTTTGTCGCTCCGCCCTTAGCGTTGTGAAGCGAGTGTGTAATATTTTATTCGAAGCTGCATGAGGCCGGTGTAGCCACAGACATTGTCGGTAATTGCGGGTGCCGTTATAATCTCGCTTAATTACAACCATACAACTCACATTCGCGCCCGTTTCAAGTATTCGTTACTAATAACTAATATATTTTAAATGGTATGTCGGTCTGTACAACAGTTGCAGGTTATTTTAATAACTCTCTTTTTTTGTCGTTTTCAGGGTTCCGTACCCAAAGAGTAAAATCGGGACCCTATTACTGAGACCTCGCTGTCCGTCCGTCCATCTGTCACCAGGCTGTATCTCAAGAACGGTGATAGCTAGACAGTTGAAATTTTCACAGATCAAGTATTTCTGTTGCCGAACAACACATACAAAAATTTGGCCAAGTGCGAGTCGGACTCGCGAACGTTAAAACAAAAAAAGGTTACAATATGAAGTCTAATGTTGTATAGCTAATGGTACGGAACCCTTCGTGCACGAGACCGACTCGCACTTGGCCGATTTTTTAATCTACCGAGGTAGAAAAAGTTAAATGTCATTCGTGCGCTCGCAGAGTTCCCTCTGTTACCAAAAATAAAATACTTAATACGATTTTGTAGTTTACTAAACAGTATTTTCAGAGTAATTCAATAGATAATATCTTTTTGATCTGACTTTTCTACACTTAAAGTGCTGGCCTATTCTGTATAAGTAGTATTTTTAAGAGGGAGCAAGAGCAACAAAAATATTTTTGTCTACCCACAATTTAGTTCATCTGAATTGAACACATCTGAGAAAAAACTATTGCATCATTTTCACTTGAGGAACGCCAACTCTCGGTCGCCTGGGGGACTTACTGCTGAGTGCAGGCACTACACAACGCCCGCGAGTTTATACCTTCTCTTATGCGATAATCGCCAGTACGGTACTTGTATACAAGGATCAGTATGTTTAAAAACATCACTAACAATAGCTATAAGAATAATAATTAGTGTTAACTTCGCCAAAAACATCTAAGAGTGCGACAAGCAAAAAATGCGCTCAGAATGATGATCTTGTTTTGTTTTTTGTTGTTCTTTAACGGTTCAGGTGATGAATGTGCCATTAAAAAACAAAAGAGTTCATATTGTGTGGTATCTACAGAACTGTTTGCATCTTCGAGCTTCTGTTGCTGAATGATTGAAGGATTGCACGGATGATTCTTCAACTTAACAGTTTTAAATTGGACGTCGCGCTCGCGGGCGAAGACTGGGGCGGAAGGTTATTTGAATCAATATTAATACACGAACAGGTTCGGTTCCGAGCAGAACTCGACAGTCTTAGCGATGTAACTCAACGCCCTAGTGTTATTTTAATGTTAATTACAAAACTGGGTGGAATTAAAATAATAATTATGCATCATCAGTTTTATAGAAGCATTTTTAAAAGGACGGTGTATTTGTGTGGTAAGTATTGGAAAGGGACCAAGTAAGCAATAATACGCGATTTTTTCAATGAATCTTATAATATTACGCGAATAATTTGCTTAAGGGCGCACCGAGCTTTTAGGCGTGCCGCGTATGTGTGCGTAAGTAAGGCACGTTAACAGCATCCGTCCCCGTCCGACGGCCGAAGACATGCGTGAATTTGAGTATTTCCTTCGTATAGTAAAAACAAATACCTATTTCAAAAATGTAATGTGTATACGTTATAGAAAACAAGTTGTTTTTTATATTTTTCAAATACGAATGACTTTCCGTTAAGTATTTACGTCGTACTAAGGGTTTATTTCGTATTTTAGATGTAACTTTGGCTTTTTTCAATCGAGAAAATTTTAAGTAATCGTGTTTCCAAAGTGTATGATTTATAGAATGAATCCTTAAATATAATATTTATTAATTAATTAACTCAAAATTAAGAAATAAAGATACAGCAAGGGATCATACGAACCATTACGTATAGTTGCCTCGGTGCAGGCTTAATATACGCGAAGAATATTCAGCTGTAAGTCATGAATGTAGATGAAGCGAAAGAGATATGCAAGGATCGTAGCAAGTGGAAATCTGTGGTCTCTGCCTACCCCTACGGGAAAAAGGCGTGATTTTATGTATGTATGTAAGTCATCTGTTAAATATCAATGTATTTATAAGTAAATGGATAGAACAATGCCGAATCAACAAGTATAACATGAAGACTTCTGAAAAAGAAGTACGGAGGCTAGTTGAAAAAAAAATCATACTATTGGTTGTTGAACAAAATTACTAATGAATAAAATACGCCAAATGAAACGCTTGCAGCGACTGTCACGTCCACGTGACTCGGGTTAGGAACTCAGTGGGTCTAACGCAAGATTTTCTCACACACTGAGAAAAATATAAGGTTTAACTGACCATAATGCCAGCATATAAGGGAACCAAACTCTTTATTATCTTTGTAAAATTGGCTGAATTACCAAGCTAAAAGTGCTACTTAGTTGAAGATTTTTTCTATGTCAACACCAGCGCTTTAACGCAAATTATGTGTGGCAAAAGCACAGCGCTACTGGCGTTGCGTATGTATACCAAGCATTTTGCCCTACAAAATTGCGTTAACGCGCTCTTTGCATCTCACGAGAAAACTCAAAGAAGGCCTGCTGTCGTGCACCTAAAACGCAGGAGACAGCTCTACCATCTCAGCATAATACCCTCATTAAACAAAAGGTAGGTGATTACCAACAGTTAACACCATCGACCACATCATGACTTACAATCAGATAAGATTGTTGTCAAAGGATGGAATATATAGAATATCAGTTCTTGATAAGTGATGATGGATCTGTTATGTTACATTTGTCAAAGTGACGCAAGTTTTTTTTAGCTGATCATCATTACTAAAATAAGTGCTATTGTGTAACTGTCAAAATTCATAATATTTTGGGTCCGTTTCAAAATGTCCTAATAAAGTTTCGGATAGCTAACCAACACGTAAAATAACTGAATGACAAAAATGACAGTTAAAATGCAGCGCGTTTTAAGCTTTAAGCGATGGATGGGCTAAATCGATGACTGTGAAACGCAAAAATAGTGTTTTGTTTAATAAATAAGTTCTGGGTAGTATGGTTGTACTGGCACTTACTCGAACATTGTGAAACGGGCCCTTAAGTAATAAATTTTATATATCTACATTTTTGACCGGATTTTTTTTTCGTTTTAATCTGTACGATCACCGCCAGTGAGCAGAGGAAAGATTAAGCGCTGTAAAAATGTGTAGACGTGATTTTTGCTCAGCATGCGATAGAGCTTAAAATCATATTTAGAAATATAAGTATTTTCTGGTGATATACGGCACCTTAATAGACGTGGAATTTTCCAGGCGTCTCTTTATCATGTTACTAGAAACTGCATAGTCCTCCTTCGTATCAATTATAATGTTATAGGTACAGCATAATAACAGTGTTTAGCTTGTTAATATTCCAGCTAAATATAATTTTGTTGCACGCTTGTGTATAATACGATACTCGACGCGTAATTGTGACGTAATAATATATGCTGTTACTTGGGGGAGCATAAATGACTTCGAAGAAAGCTTGGAAATTGAATTACCTTCTCTAGAAAACTAGAAGCCCGTGAAAAAATTTGTGACATAAACTTTAAAAATGATTTTTGACACAAACCATTCTGTAGTGAACACTACAGAATGGTTTGTGGTTGAGCCATATTATGTTTGTTTTCACCCTAATTAATTTTTTTGGTATATTACTAGTATGTTACTTTAGGGGCATTTTAGGGTTATTTAAATTTTGCCCGAACACAATGCTGGATCAAAAAACTTATTTTCGTGTGGCAAGAGTCCGGCCATATTGTAATGTAACCAAATAAAGTCAAATTTAATTTACAATGTGTCCTGTTTTGTATTATAATGTAATTATCTGTAGGCAGTGAGATTTAAAAGAATTCATAAGGGAGCCCGATATAACGCGTACCAGGCAAACATGCGCCCATAGAATGTTACCTTCGAGCAAAGCTGTATGGATGTTACCCAACAAGGGACCTGTATTTTAAAATATATTGAATCATATCGGACCTGCAAGCGGTTTGAAAAGTCACAGGATCATATGCAAAATAAAATTAACGAAGCGTTTTGCATAAAACTGCAGAATAACTACTAAGAAACCAGAACAACAAGGATTTAGTCATTTGCATAGAATAAATACATTTGCAAAACATCAAGGCGAGACCTATCACTTATTTATTTTTAATGATATAAAATTACAACAGCACCGGCAGACAAAGAAATTACGCGTACCGAATAAAAATTCCATACAACATTTTATTTTATCATCTAAATCGGCATTTACGACGGGGAACAATGCCACGCTCCGAACCGAACAAAAGTGGGACGCAAATAAAGAAAACAATAAAATTAGAATATATAAACACATAAAAACCGGCGTCGGGACGGGAGCGGGCCGACTGCCGAGCGGAGCGGCGGCGCATGCGTCGTCGTCCGCATTTACCTACATCAAATAAATTAATATCAACTCAGATACAACATACATATAAATGTTAGCAGTAAGTCATTCTTAAAACGAAACTCCTGAGAGCCGGCGCTCGCATGTGTCACGTGACGCATGTTCGGGCGAATGCTCTGCCCGTGGTGTACCTCTAGAACATAATATATCACAGCAAGAAGAAACATGTGTGCAGAGTATCTTGGTGTATTTCTAAGATTAATATCTTTTCACAGAAGTTAGACTCGTATGTTTGTCATGCATACACAATAATACCTCTAAAAAGTATAACGTAAAGTACTGAAAACCCTCACATAATACAAACACCCTTAATTTCAACTATGCAAGGTTCAGTAATTTGAGATAATTAGCGAATCCTTGCTTTACTTTCATTATTAGCATCACAACTTCAACCAAAGTATTTTCTTCTAATTTCCTAATTTACTACTTAAGTATGGTAGTCATGCGGGCATTCGCAAAATAGCCAATTGCAATGACGCTCAAGCTAGGGTTGACTAAAATCATAGACATCAATCCGCGTCAATCCAAAATCTTTGCCATAGGCCTTCAATGCTTATGTTATGTACGTTATGTTATTAGCAGTTTCCCAAGTCAATTAAGAATAGTCTCACTAACTCCTACTGTATTTGAATTATAGTGTTCAATGTGCACATACGGCGGCTAAGGCAAGGGCCCCCTGTTTATTTGACATAACTTTTTTTAGAGCGTTTGTGTAAAGAGAACGAACCAAGTACTCTCTGGGTTTAGTAACGAGGTATCTGAACAATGGTCAGATTTTTAAGGCGCTTTTTGGTGGCCTGCTACAGCACTCTAGTTAGTGAAGCTATGAAAATAAGAAACTTTGACATTAATTTGTTCAGTCCCGCAGGATATGATGGCTCTTATTACGATGTGAAAGGTATGAGTAGTACTCATGACGACAGATTTGTTTACAATTTCGTATTGTACCTTTCGAAAATCCTCACTGGCCATCTCTAATAGCAGGGATTTGGTAAAAAATTTGAATCCTTACGTTTCTATTATTTTTCAAGCATACATCAAAATTTAACACAGAAGTAACTAACAGCTCTAGGAGGAAAAATGAGTACCTAAACATCCAACACAAAAATAAGACTCCTACACATAAATAGAGTTTACATGGAAGGTATGTTTTCTTGTACCTTTTCACTAATTAATGATAAATAAAAACCATAAAACAATTTTAATGTCGGTCGCAATATCCTAACTATTTTGAAAGGTTATTAAACAAGGTTTAAAAAAGAATCAAATTTAAAATGGCGCTGCAATCTTGCTGATCAAATCATCACTTGCACAGTATTTATTGCTTCTATTATTCTTATAGAATTCAAGTGAGAGGTCATGATTTTTGGCGTCATTTTGGTCTTCTCTTTACTAAATCATGTTAAATATTATATACTGTCTCAATTTATAGAAATACTATATCTACATAGTATACCTCCATGATGTAATACTCCAAAACAAAAGCACTGCAAAGCAAATTGTTATTCGTATTTTATTGTGCTAGATATAAAAAATTGGAGCTCGATTGTCATACTGACAGTAAAATACAGGCAAGGTCAGGCCCACGGCCAAGAGAATAATTTATCATATGATGATTAATTAATATTTTCCGCTCATCGCATTGTACTATATTGCAAATATGTTCTATATTTTGTGTTAATTATGATGTTTAAGTATACTTGTATACGCGATAAGAAAAATTATAATAAAATCAGGGCATAAATACCTATTCTACTTCTTCTTCGAGTTTTAAGAGGAGGCGCACCATTTATTTTCCTTTTATTATGTTCTATTAATCGTCATATCAATTCTCACGCATGCCATAGGTACAAAACTTATCTTCCTTTTATGACCATGCACATTAATATTCAGCTTGGATGGAAGAGATTGTTGCATAGCATAAATGCCACTGATTGTACTATTTCAAGGTGTAGATAATATTTATTTTACTATAAGTAACCGTATTTATTAGAAAGTAAATTAAAAACTAACTATATAGGGAGATGTTGCACTATCTAACAAGAGCTTTTTTGCACACTCTAGACCGTTTAATAGATATATGTATATATCTTTTTATATAAAAATTACGTGTCACGTTGTTTGTCCGCGATGGACTCCTAATCTACTGAACCAATTTTAAATTTGATTTGCACACCGTGTCCTATTTGATCCGAATTCAAAGATAGGATAGCTTAGATCTCAATTTATAGTCGTGATTACCCGTGCAAAGCCGGGGCGGGCCGCTAGTAGATATATAAATACACAACGCTCTTTTACTTAGACACGGTAATGTTATACTCGTAGATAACATTACCGTGACTTAGGTGTATAATTTTAACCCTTCTCATGACATGTCTATATCTCGATAGTCTATTTTTCTGCTACATTTATTTCACTGGAATTACTTTTAAGTTTTCACTGATGTGTTTATTTAAATATTTAAATTCTAGTTAAAGATATTATACGAGTACTAAGGCTAGTCAGTATATTTAAAAGTACCATAAATTATGATTAGGTACGATTTTTGAATGGTATACTGTAAGACTTAGCTTCATTTTTACCCAGGCCCTAATAAATAACCCTAAAGGTACTCCAGTCATATGAAAGGTCTGGCTCTACCTTACCAAACAATTTTTATTTTAAATATTACATTTACCGCGGTCAAGTATAATATTATTACACAAGTGCAATTTTAATAAAAGTCACAGACATTTCTTAGTAATTATAAAGTCATTTCAATGTGTCCGAGTCATGTTTAGTTAGATGGTGGATATGACCAATGCGAGAAAACTACAGGACAAATGTCTTGCTATTCTATTATTAGGCTATATTCATTATCACTGAATGGCTACGTTCTACCATTATTATATACGGAAGAAAAAAAACAAATTTGTCACATTACCCATTTACATGGCGAAAATCTTCCGCGCTCTATAACCCAGCGAAGGAATCATTTGACTACGTATGTATATATTATACAGACAACGGTATTTACAAAGCTGTATATCGCAGATTTCAGTTGTAATAAAGTAACAGACACTTTTTTACTCAGCTGTACGTTGCATGGTTCGTACGCTTATTCAGAAAAATATTCAAATTATACGATCTATTGTGCTACAGTAACATTGATGTATAACAATATTATTACATATAATGAGTATTCTAAATATTTATGCAACTGGGCTACAGCCTGCCATAATACTTATTGTTTTATTTGCGATTGTTATAAGTACAAGATTTTTTTACGGAGCACTTTGAGAGACTATATAGGAAACAATTTTAATAGGGTATTTGTAACTCTTTGTGGATATTACTATTGTTTCAAAAGTTTCATTTAATAAAAAATCAAGTCATTTAATATATCATGTTTTGTTTTGTTTATTTAATAATTTCAATTTAATTTAACTTCCTAATGTTTTATTTTATTTATCTTAAACTGGCTATTATTGCACCTTTTATGAAAACTATTTGTGCAATATATATATATAAACCAAATACATTTGCTTACACAATATTTTAAATCAAATAAATAGGTTTAAACCTATTCTTTTTAATATTTAAAACCTGTACATTTCCTATTCTGTAAAGCCATTCGTTTAATAACTATAGAAAGCTCTATTTTGAGAGCGATCTAGGACAGTTTTTACCGGGTTGGTACTCTTATACAGGCTTGCTTGAATAAGTAAAATCGTACGCTAAATGACGTACAAATACTAAGTACAATATATGAACTGTTTGTACTTAAGTACAGCAAACACAAACAATAAAGGAGACAATCCAGAAATCATATCTTAAAAATGTGAAGGGAGACAATCTACTCCAGAACCCACTCTGCTGATTTATTTGTAGTTTTTGTATAAAAAAACAACCTTTACATTACCTTTATACATAATTAAATCTACAATGAAGAGCTATTGCTCACAAATCACTTATAATACTCGTATATACAAAAAACGTATTGTGGGCAGTATGTACTTATTTCTCACATAATATGGATAATGCTGCATCAGATGGCTACAGCTCGTTTCTTTCTTTCTCATAAAAAGGACTATCTACTCTCAATTTTACAGAGATGCGTCGCAAAATCTTCTTACCAATTTATCAAATCATATAATTTTAATAAATTTTCATTTACAATGAACTGAGTGAGTCAACGAACCCAATGTGTGAGTAACATCTGATGACACACACATCGGCAGAAACGCACACATGCATTTCGTTGCGTTACAGTATACGTAACGCAGTAGGTGCACTTTATTCGATGCATCAAATATGCCGTAATTGGAGCGAAAAATAATTATACGATATTCAAATAGAAACTAGCAGGAACGACTTAACAAATGAAACACGTATTTGAAGTTTATAGGTATTGCTATCAATAATATATTCCCAAAGAAACAAACATTTTAATCTTTAAAATTGTTTTTAGAAGATTGTACATATAATATGATGATTTATTCAAATTCTTTCGACTTAATGAGACCAACATGCAACAAATATTAGAAATTTTATGACAGCCGTGACGGGCAAATTCAGTGTTGAATGTGTTCGCAAGTCGTGATTTACACGTGGAATATAAGTTATACAATAAAACCATAGTAAGCGTAATTTTCTTAAGTCTTCAAGTACAGAAAATAGGTAACTTTTCAGCACGTATACTTATGTTGTAGCATGAACCGCGTTTAGATTTGCACTAGATGAGACATACAGTCAAATGTCTCACATACTTAGGCAGCTATACCTATTGGGAAAAAATCATATAAGTTTTGCATTCTCAACTGACTTGCTTACACTTTTGCAATAGGAAATCTGCTGCTAGAAGCACAGTGTGTTTCACACTTGTTTTTGAGCGCTAACTCTCTGCTTAGACTGCAATTACATACATCATTATTCATAACTCTACAATATAACACAGCGACCAAAGGCTAGTTTATCAGTATGAAAAGACATAGTGCGACGTATGACATGAATAGAGAATGACTCGATTAAGAAAATGTTTGCCCCTTCTCTTGTAGCGTTCTGATCTTTTAATCTTGACTTGTCCTACTGGATCTTATTACTCAGTGGAGTACAAATATAACTATGTTTAAATACTTAAGGATCACAAATGAAATCGACCTTCACCGTGTGATGTCTTATAAATCTAACGTAATTGCATGAACTTGATTAAAGCTTGTTACATATGTTTTAAATATTTATTAATGACAATCACAATTTGTGCTGATATGGCGAAGTTTAATGCTTTTTAGTATTACCGCCTCATAGAACCACATAATCTGTCAGTCATAAAGAAAAAAGACCTATAATTGTTTAAAACGAAATCTTATAAAGATTTCTCAGATAAAAAGTAAAGAAGTAACAGACAGTCACTGTCATAGCATCTATAATATATGGACTGTACATGTAGAAATACACGGCATTGAAGAGACGCAATACAACAAAGTAATACTTTTGCAGTAGGCACAATTATTTTGTCCTTTACTTTTTGTACCATCGTCTATAATTGTATTCGCATAAAAAACATGTTATTTGCTGTACATTATTTAAGCAATATCTCTTATTGCTTTTTCATTCCATTTTAATGTATAATATTATAGTTTAAAAAACGCAGTAGGGTCCAACTGACCATTTTTTAAAACATAGTGTGCATCTTGTGTACTGGTATCTGAACTTAAATAACCTTTCCTAGTATACACCATCCGGTAGTAAATAGTCACCTATTAACTTAGTAAAAGATAATTTATAGATTTGGACAGTAGTGAAGAAGCGTTTAGTACCAATGATATCTTAATAAAGTAAAGCCAGCCCATATTTAACAATGAATGCACCCACTTAAAGTTACATATTGCCACGGTCTATATATTGTCACGATAAGAATTAAAATAAGTAAGATAATAAGATAATAATAAGTCGTAGACTCGATTGTATATATTATTGCAATACACAAAATTTTCAGTAGGTTTCTTTTTTCTACCTGATTAGGTAGAAAAAAATATTTACTAAATATCTACTTCAATAGTAGTTTCAAAACCAGAAAATGTATTATTTAATAAATAGTGAAATGGGCGTTTTCAAATATTTGTATGATGCTATTTTTAGATATATAACATAGAACTGAGACATATCTCAGAATACGATTTATGTATTTTTCTAAGATGGAACAGTTGTGCCAGCGACCTTAAATCTACATAAAGACTGCCACAACTACGATAACAACCTTAAATCCATACATAAGAATTGAAGTAGCCATTCTAAAGACTAAAAATTAAACTTAAGGACTTGCAAAGTTGGACTAGCGTCCTATCCAAACCAACCACACTAAAATCATGCGTCCCAACCAAATCAACAAAACCCAAATCATACATAAAAACTGTGTAACGTCTGTGCCAATGACCCAAAGCCAGACATAAAGACTGGAACAGTTGATTTATTCGATTTGGAGTCATAGGTACATAAAAATTTGGCTGGAACAACAATGCCAATAGTCTAAATTTATACATAAGGGTGTTGTTATTATCAGACTCCATTTGTAGTATTCATCTCTTGACAGTAGCTATAACGCTTCTACTTCGATATATAGCGACAAGGTACATACGCTTTTTAACCGACATCAAAAAAAAGGAGGAGGTTCTCAATTTATCTGTATGTTCCTTTTTTATGTTTGTTACCTCAATAGTTTTGACTGGGTAAACCAATTTTGAAATATATATTTTTTTAAAGCTGATGCTTGTCTTTTTTTGTCCCATTTAAATTTTATCAAAATCGGTCTACCCGTTTTTGAGTTACACTCCAATAACTGAAAAATATTTTCCTACCTTGATGATAAATTAGTTGACAATGAATGACAATCCCGTTAGTAGCAAGGGTCACTAAAGAGAGTTCAACACCCAAAAGTGTGAAATAATTAAATAATTTGTTAAATAATTTTTCATAACGTTAAGTTATTGCTACGAATGATTAGAAAATACCCAACTTTATTTCGATATCCTCGCGATTTATACTGCAAAACTAAAACGGTTGGGTCGCGTGTTACATATAACTAAAACCGAAATTCACGATCTGCTCTTTTAGATAATTACATCTTTCTTTACAAATTGATTAATTAATTAAAATAAATAAGATTGCAAAGCGGCATCTCAAATTACTTTCTTATCTCTGATCAACGTATAATTTAATCATTATACGTATACAGTTCCGTTCCGTGCAAGTGAGCAACGTTACTGCACAATTCTTGATCCTCGGTCATGGAACACTTGTATATAAATCTTGATACAAGTGCAAAAAATATTTTATAAAATCAACTGAACATCATTGTCAAAGAAACTGCAATAGGGTCTTTAAGAAACTGCAGCAGTCCTTGAGAGCCAGTGAAATTACAGGCACATGAGACTTAACAAGTATGTCTCAATGTGACGGGCAAAGTGCAATTCGTGACTTGTGATGAAATGCATTTGTTATATGCAGAGGTTAGTCCACTTAACATCAGGTGGAGCCTCGGGCTTGTTCCGTCATAATAACATAAAAAAAAAATAGAATCAGACAACACGTTCAATGCCATAGAAAAACCAAAACAATATCGAAACTTAACTGAATATTGGCATTATATCATTCCAGGGCGGAGAAAATAGCTCCCAGGCATCGCTGTTATTTCGGTGTCACATTGTGTTTAGCATTTAGAATGACAAATAAAATACATTTAGACCATTTAATAAAGCGTAGGTACAACCAAGTAACGTATAGCTAGTCTTTGACTTCTCTTTTGAACACCTTACTAACAGATGATAGATAAGCAATGTCGAACGAAATTATATAATATGACCTTACTCTGAGAGTAAGGTTCAGCTACCATGATATCTTTTGCTTGGCAACAGTTTTTCCACATGAAGGCGTAAGCATTCTTTAAATGACCACAGTGCTTTAAATCCAGCCCGCACAAATTTCACCTACGGATCCCACATACCGCAGTCGATACTTACGTATTCGAAAATATATTGGGATAGTAACACGATATCAGTAGGTGTATATTATAAAAAAAACAATAAAATTTTATTTTCCAAAGATTTTTGTGACCAATATTATATTTCGGTTATAAGTACAGGGTTATTGGTAAAATGCTAACAAACTGTTAGGGTTGACTTCTGCTAGTCCTAACAAACATTTTGGGATGTTTTTTTTCTATTTTATGCCTACTTCGAGCCAAGAGCGCCCGCCGTGGCAAAACTGGAACGCGCCGTGCTGCCTTCGAATAGATTTTTGAATATTTACATCGAGAAAAGTGATAAAAAATATGATATAATACATTACACCTGATATTAAAAGAGCCTTTTAATATCAGGTGATCCTCGTACTTATTAGGTCAAAAAAAATAATCTCAAAATGTTTCTTAGTACTAGCAGAAGTCAAACCTACTTAACACTAAATGACTATACTATACCTACTAGGCTAACATAACGATCTCTATATATAAAAATACAATTACGATCACATAGCCTGAGACACAATGTTGATTCATTAACTAGGTATTTAATTGTTAGAAAAGTAGCAACAATAATTTCTACGTAAAACCGTTATGTATTATATTATACTCGTTCACTTACATAATTAGACGATATTAGTTCAATTTAATAAAAAAGCATCTCACGCCACGATATATTGTATGCTAGTTGCACGGAAAAAGCGGTCAAGAGGGAATCAAAGTGTCAGTGTTCCGTCGGTGATTGTCTCAACTCAACCTCTGCGGCAGTGGCAGACGAGTCACGTTACCGCATATTGACTTTTTGACGTTGAAACTTTGGCTACACATTGGTGATAAGAACTTGACACTTGTTTGATTCTACATATGACACGGATAATTTGGCTGTTAAGACACTTGGTTCTTGTTTTCAAGCTGTATTAACACTTTATAAACATAATAAAAACCTTTATGGAAAACTTTTTATTTATAGCTGATAGATTAGCCTTTGACCACTATCTCACCCGTAAGTGATGATGTGGTCGAAGATGTTGTTCAGGCTAACCTAGAATTACTGGCTCTCAAGGAAAGCTGCCGGAACACACTGTTAAGTGCTTAGCCAGAGATTTTTTTACTTGAGAGTGGTAGCCAAGTGGGCAAGCGCAAAGTGCCTTATCGCCCTGCCGTCAAGACTGCCATCCTAAGACAACAACCGGTACCGACGGCTTAACGTACTCTCCGAAGCACGGAAGCGGTCATTCCATTCAAGTCATGACCGCGGTGGACGTTGCTTAACTTAGCTGATCGGTTAAGAACGGCTAAGTAAACTTCGCTAGAAGCGCTCCAAGTTATCAAACGAAGAAGACGAATCTCATGTGATATAAATTTATTTTAACATAAGAAGTACATACAACGACTATCTATACAGATGGGACAAAGTTCAGTATTATAACAACACTGCTCAGATGGAAGATAAAGTAAAGAACTATTTAGAATAAATTATGGACGCGAGTTTTCTTGATGATAATAAAGACGATCACGCGAGGCTTAAGGCGAAAAAATAGACTATTAGAATATACAAACGGAAATCTAGTGACAGATTTAAGATGACAAGGGTCAAATGAATCATTTCATAAATATCCCATAACTGTATCCGCTGCTGAATAAAGATGTTTTTGCTACTACCCTGATATTTTACTCAAAGTCAGACATCGAAAAAGCTAATATCGAAGTACTTAAGAACTAAGAAGATAAAAAGAGTACTGCATGTATTATGATATCAGCTGTGGTAAACAAGAGAATAGATGGGTGGAATATAACCGACAGCTATATTATAGTTTAGCGTAATATAGAAATAAATCGACTCAACGTTCATTCAGAAATAAAATGATCCAGAAGAAAATGACGGCTAAAAACCACAAGAGAACAGAGTCATAGCACGGCGTGGGATAAGGGAGAAGTATATTTCCTCATACAGTTCTGCTTCACGCAGTCCAACTAATCAATAACTCTATATCATTCGGAATATATGTGCCTCGGAGCTGTCAATTATACATAAAAAAACTTTTTAATTAAAATAAAAAGTATGTGAATACTTGAACGACTAAAATGCTTGGAAAATTCCGCCTTTGCCAAGCTTTCGCCTGTCACCCATGTGATTTACCCAATTATTGTAATAATTCCATATATAACTTTATAACACATTGTTAAAAGACATTTAAAAGAATGCCCCGAGTTTGTTGCCCGTTCTTCTCGGAGTGGCTCTATATATTTCTTTGCTGAACGTGGCAGTACTATGTAGAATAAATCAATATTAAAATTTGTAATTAACTTTCATAAGAGCGTCGTAGATGCCTAAGCTGATATAAACGACTTTGCCCCTGACTATGAAAAATATTAGCTAAATTAATTGCTGAATGCTGAGTTTGGATAATAATAGATATGTTTTCAGATATATTTTTTAAACATTATAAGAACTAGTTTACGACCTTTTGTTCCAGCCAGTGTTATTTTTACTTTTCACGGACCCCTAAAAAAACATTTTTATTTGCATTCACGCTGCGTGAGCGGCTATTGTGTTGCAAATATTAACATAATGCATTAACCGTTTTCATAATAAAAATCTGCTTTAATAATATGAAAGTATTATTATTTTCTAGAGTGAAACCGAATAAAAAGTGGTGTTGTACAGTACAAGGCCGTTTTTATATATCTACGCAGTTTTTCAATAGAAAAATATCAGAAAGAAGTATATACATGTACTTCGTTCCTTCTTATATTATGTTTTCTGTACCACACTTAAATAATATAAGCAAAAAATATACGTACCTTGGAATTGACACATCACATTTTAATACACCTTAGTTCAGGTCGAGTATGTGACGTATTTGATAGCGTGTATTTTCCATCGATTGTTACAAATCTAATATGTATAGACTTTTAACCATTAAATGTTAGTGCACGTGCATCATTATGGAAAATGCCTAGTAGGTACCATAAGGCGAAACGCTACTTTCATATGCTTTCCCAGTCTTCCTGTTAATTTTATTAAGTTTTTACCGCTTTACTTAAACAAGACTTTGACATTAATATGCCTATTGAGTCGATTCCTACATGACTAGGATTTGACATTGACAATTGTATGATGTTTTAGTAACCAACTTCAATGAAAGGAGAAGGTTCGAATAAAAAATACCAACTGTATTTTTTGTGTATTACTTCAAATTTTTACAGGGTGTACCGATTTTGTCGATTTTTTTTAATTTGAAAACTGCCGCTTGTCTTGTTTCCCATTAAAATTTTAGTGAGATTTGACGAGTAGTATTTGAGTTATCACTGCGTATTTAATTGGCTTCGACTACGTTGACGATGTTCACATTTTCACTTGTCGATGTAGACAAAAAAAATGTAACCGACGGTTTTGTACATTTACTTTTTTTATGCTTTAGAGTATTTTCTTGGTACCTCTGTCTTGCATGACACATACCTAATATATATTTTTTCATTAGCACTTATTTGCAATATCTTACACTACTAACTACTAACATTTTTACTAAGCACTAACGTTTTTCATCTGAAAGCAAACAGTAACAGCTGTAAATAAATCTTCATAAGTGGTGATTATTTATATATGTACATAATCAATAGAATAATTTACTCACAAATACGATAAAAGAAGCAATCTCTTTGTTAATTTAAAACATATACGCACTATATTTCACGTTATAATTGCGTATAGAAAGACATTCGCGTAAATAAAACTCTAGTTATCACATGCACAGTGAATTACTTAATGCATTGTTGCATTTTTATTGACTTAAAAAACTACGATCGAATCGGCCATCGTAAAACAAGCTGATTAGCGCAGCAAGATAATTGTATGAAATAAAAATAAGTGTGAGAAGTATTTGTGTGTACGACGGTTCCATCTCCACATTTTTCAAGACTCAGGACAAAAATATAGGTATGTATATGTTTTGATGAGCAAAAATTAGAGAGATATTTGCATGTTTTGGGCCCCATGTGGTCTCCAGTCTGTCAGGGTTGCCACACTTGCGCCGTGAAAACATAGTACGCATTATAGTTCTGCCGTGTCTTGGCCGTTGTACGGCTTGCGAAACTCTCTGCGAAATCTCATTCTAACGTACAGATATGGTTATGATTTTATCTCTTTCCCACGTAATTTCGGCGATTGGAAACCGGTTACACCTCCGCGTTCAGTCCGTTTGTGCGGTGCATTTTGTTACGGTGTTGCGTTAACATGTATCTGTGGCAGGCGAAAAATTTAGATACTTTGTTTTAGTAATACTGATATTGATTTTAGGGAAAAACTAATCCAAGAAGCCTGAAGTAGACCGGCCACTGTATTTCAGAAATTATCCAGACCTTAATGATCACTATGTTTTTTCCTTCACTGACTCCAAAAGCAACGACATTTTGCTGCAATTCAACTGACTATCTCGTATCGCGAGACACTTTGCCATGATTACTACATTTCAACTGGGTATCTCGTATAAGTTTCGTTACAAGAATCGCTAGACATTTTGCTATGATTACTATAATTCAACTGACTATCTCGTATTAGCGTTTCGCTATTCGAATCGTGAGACATTTTGCTTTGATTACTACAATTCAACGGACTATCTCATATAAGGATTCACTACGCGAAGGTAATGAATAGATTCAGGCGTTACTTTGCGGAAATCCATATTAAATAATAACAAATATTTTTAAAATTATCTTAAATAAACATTAAATAATATTTAATGTTTATTTTTACTTAAAAAGTATTTGTTGTTATTCACTACGCGTATCGCGAGAAATTTTGCTATGATTTCTATAATGAACTGATTATCTCGTATTAGGATTTCGCTACTCGAATCATGAGACATTGTGCTATGATTATTACAATTTAACTGACTATCTCTTATTATGTTTCCCAACTTCACTCGTAACATAATGTTTGGCAGAGGAATTCTTTTCGCTGTTTTGGATCATTATTTTCTCGGTGAAGGTGGTCAGCAGCGCCTTTTAAAGAACTGCCAACTTACACTGCGATCCCCAAGACGCCTGCCAAGCGTGGGGATTATGGCAAATATCCCCTAAATAGGGGAGGCTGTGTTCAGCAGTGAACGATCCAGCTGTTATAGTACAGTACGCCTTTACATAACCAAAGATTGTCATACAAAGTAGGTAAAGTTTTAATATTAGTTAGTCTTTACCTTTTCAGCAATAGTAACGGAATGCTAAATAAATAAATAATCTACTACCTAGCGTGGAATAATTAACTTTTGTTGCTTAAAGAAAAAACCCATTTTCTCATCACCAGAAACCGAGCCGGGTTTTTGTTTCTGATCAGAAACTTTGAAATATTTATTGAAGTAAATATAAGTAGTTACTTAATATACAAGATGTAAACCCATATCTATGGTAGGAAATTTAATATTTAAACAGTTATATCACGCTTATAGTTAGGATTGGTAACCAAGCTTCACGATACTCCCGATTTCAAAAGAATATCGCTCGTATTTTTCTACTAGAAGACACCAATGAAAATGATTGCATCAGTTACCCCTATAACCGTTGCAAATATTAAAATACGTTAAAAATTAATTCAATACCTATTTGATTTATAAAATGAGCTACCAAAAGATATATAAAACAAAACACCATCTTTAATTTTTATTGTTTGAGATAATAAGGATATTAGATTCTTTTTTACGACAAATGTGACTGTTTTTTGTATTCATCGGGAAAACACTCAGTTTTTCTCGATGAATATAACATGGGTGTCTTCAAATCGAGAGTAAATAGGTTTCTTCTAGGTAAGTGTGCTCTATCTTTGACCACATCAATGCTTAACATCAGGCAGGGTGTGGTCAAACGAAAACATATTTTGAATTAAAAAAAAAAGAAGGAAGCAATTATAAAATATCAATATCAATACTTTTCTTTTAACTTTCGTGAACGAAACTCATGTTTCTAAATCATTAATGGGTCCATCTATATCAATTTTCAATTTTTGGGATTCCATATGGAAAATCTAGACCCATCATTGGATCACTAGGCCAACGTAGTTAGTCCCTGTAAGAACCTGGTGTATTTTTTATATTTAATGTGTTTTGTACAGACTAAACTTAAAAAAAAAAACATGTATTCAAAAAAAACTAATTTAAACGAACCACGTTGGTTTGGAATCGTACTAAGAATCCGAAATGTTTTCAAGCCTATTCTTAGTACCTATGCCTATTCTTATACATAGTAGTACCAGTAATAACGCGAGTATTTTTTTTACCCATTGTCCTACGCACAGAAAAGGGAAATCAATTTATATCTCTATGGTCCTACCAACCACTATTGTAGCGCTGTGAGATTTTTGTACCCATCTTATTACTACAGGACATCAAAATATTTTTTACATTTAATGATCAACTTACCCAACTTTAAAAACAGGCATACAAATTAAAAATACTGCATGCGCATTTGCAAAAATATATTTTTATAATTTTACCATTAAGTCGACCCTCGCGTGACATTTCAACATACCCGACAAAATTATTAATAAATTAGTAGACTAACTTTGCAACTCGCTTTTAATCCTCTAAGGAATATTTTAAACTGATACGCCGTCGATTCCATTTATTTCATTACCGCTGTATACATTTAAATGACAGTAATTATGCATATATTGAAATTATTCTGGGATATATATAAAGTATAGGCCGTTACGTCTGCCTCGGTGCCAATTACAGGCATCGCGAGATACAATGTTTGGAGCCGGCCGGCGCGGCGCATGGTGCAGATTCAATCATAGTTACTACGTAAACGATGCCACAGTGCAGTTGCAGAAGTACAAATACAGCTTTCTTTGATAATTTCATTTCACTAATTAGAATAGTGGATATGATAATGATCTAAGTCATTTTTTTTCCTAGAAACTTAGAAGCAATGACGCCAAGTGAAAACAGGTCGATTCCAACGTCGGCTTCAGCTTCATCGCATGATGGAAAAGAATGCTTGCTTGGCTAACTACCACGCTCAAGTAGAAAATCTGTCGCCAACCGTTTGTTCCGGCAGCAGTCCTTGAGTAAAATTACATGCACATGAGACTTAACAACTCTACGTGTAAAGGTGAAGGACGCTGTGCATTTCGTTACCTGTGACAATGCATTTCTAATTATTGTGTTAATAAATGAGTGGTACGTGTAGTATGGTAAGATAAATAGAAATTTATACTGTATATTGATGAAACATATTGCTTGTGGCATTTGTACTATTCACTTGTCTTGCACTCGTCATATACGTTCGCTCTTTCATTTTGAATTGAAGTATTCTTCACTTGACTCAGCCTTCTTCCAGAACGTCTTCCGTCTGATCAAAAGCGTCAACGTCCTCATACATAATTTATTAATACTATTTAAGCGAGACCATTGCTCTGCACTTATTAAAATAAATATAATATTCAGTTTGTTCACATCTACTGAGTCATCGTATTAAGTATCGAATTAAGATCGTTTGTACAGCAATTTGAGACTTAATATAGTTTAATCGTCATCCGTTGCTTCAAATTACAATCTTATTCATTTAGACATATGGTTGGAAATTATTTAGTCATTTAATTAATCTAAAGTTCTATGAATGATGTGTTTATCATAAATGGTTTTTTATACACTTATTTTTTCCAAAAGAACCAAGTATAATTTTAAAGCATAGATCTTTGTACTAGAAATAAGTATCAATATAAGTTTAGTTTTTGGAGTAGTTTAATATACAACAATCATTAATAAACTAAATACATATGAGTAAGTCAGTAAATAGTAACAACTCGTAGGGCCGATATGAATAAATAAAATATTAGCAAGAGATGCGAGCCATGATTACTATTTTTACGGATGTAGTACAGAGTAGTCAGTAGCAATCAAAAGACACTTACGATAAAGAATCTGATATCTTGGGTAGAATACGCAATGTATACCTACTTGTATCTCAGGCAGTGTATACGACGCATACTTGTATCTCAAAAAGCGTATAATATGCAACGCATCCTTGTTTATATCTCGGAAAGGGTACCCAATCAATTCTCTCATTTCGGGCAGCGTACACAATGTACATATTACATGTTTCAAGTATCGTAAGCATTTTATATCTCGGACAGGGTTTGAGAGTACGCTATGCATATCAGGGATAGAGTTTACATTGCGTATATTTTCGAATAGCGTCAACATTTCATATCTCGGGTAGCATACACAATGCATATTATTATACATATCAGGTAGCGCAAGTACTTCCTGTATATCTCGGATAGCGTATATGTAGTATCGCGCAGAACATTTTAGAGTTACTTCTTGTGATCAGGTATATTACTTTGATATCGTGTGGGCCATTATTCGTATTATATTGATCGTCATTATCTTATATGCCATTTGCTTACCATAATGTCGACATCACTCAAAAGTATCACAGGTTGCAATATTAAAGATAATCATTCCTTCTAATAGCGTAAATGAAACCACGAATTGTTATAACAATAAAGTAACAAAACGATTACATTCACAGAATAATCGTTATTATTTGTAAAAGTTCAAAACAGTCATATATTGGTATTGGGTAAATACAAGTTGCTGTCGAGTACCGGCAACTTTCCGTGGCTTTGTGCGCTTTGCAGTCAATCTAGCTCACAACTGCGCTAGTATGAGTCAATTGTAAAGATCTGTCAATTATGACCCCTGCTTTGACTTTACGGTTGTTAAAGTTTCCTATCGTGTCCGTTTTATTTCATAGAATATCTTCGTCACAGCAGGATTGTGAAAACATGACTGATTACGAGTTTGTAGAGATTGTTAAATTTTGTGCGTTAATGTAATTAAGCTCACTTATTCAGTGTCTCGTACATAACAGCTCAATGCACACAGAAAGGGCAGCAGCGATGCTTCAAGACTTGGTCATTATTAAATGGATTTTTTTGTTCTCTTTGATGACCAGAAACTTTATAATCGGGAAACCCCCCCATGCAACACAGAGATGGTTGTATATTTTTAAGTGACAACTTGATGTAATCCAGCTTGAAGGACCAAAAACACTTCTCGATGAACCACCGAGCTAACTGCGCGCGCAAAAACTTGCCACCACCATCCTCCACATAATTTGAATCGACGAGCTGGTCGATGGACTATTCGCGAGTGACACTGTGCTAGATCTGGACCTGCAACCAGGGACCATCTCACCCGTAAGTCCTGCTCTTTTATCGCACAATTGTTTTTAAGTACTTACTATCACAAACTAAAGATTACATAATCACTGTAGTGATTCACTCATTTGAGGATACACAATGACATTGTACTCGTATTTTTCCATTTTTTTCTTGGTGCTCTAGTTTTTACAATCTTAGCTGATGGTAATAATGGAGCGGACTAAGATAGTAAACAAGCAAACCTAGAACCGAAACTGGGTCTCAAGGGCAGCTGAAGAAACTCCCATCAAAGGCATGTCGCCAGAATTTCTAATTCGACCTTATAGCAAGTCGGGCATTCGCAAAATACCCTACCTCAACGTGCAATGACCCTTAATAAATTTGGGAGGATCATTAATTCAAAAGTCATCGAATGCCTGAGAACTTATTGGTGCAGGTTCAGACCTTACAGTGATTGGATTACAATCCGTACAGTCTACCACTGGACAGTAAACGCACTGTTTAGGGTCTACTAAGCACAAACAACATTTACAATCGAGTTAGCCAATTCAGTAGACAAATCCATACATGTACGTACATCTGCCTAGAGCAAACAATGTAAACACTGATTTGTACCAGCTAATAGACGGCGGCAATTGTCCACAATATTACACTGGAACTGAGTACTTAAGATTCTAACAAAAATAGCCTTAACGTTTCGCCGCATGAACCGAAATGTACCGTCCGCAAGTAATGTATGAACAACCGTTTTCAACAAGTGCGATTTTTGTATAAGGGTTAAAGGCCAAGCTATAGAAAACCACGCGAATTTGTTTATTGCTACTGTTGCGTTAACGTGAATTGAGATCCCTTTTTTATTCTTATTATCTTTGTAAAGAACATTATGCCCTACAAAAACGAAAGCGAACGTATGATGCAAAAAGTAAGAGTAGGGACGCACCCTCCTGTTGCTTTTTGCACGTCGGTACATCTTTCACGACTGACTTGACTCGAGGTGAATAACTTTTATAGTTATTAAACTAGTCTCATTCATTAACTCTCTAGCCAATTCGTCTGTTCATCGACAAGTTGGCTGGAAAATATGTATCAAGCATGCTCTGCAAGGGCCGCGATTTTATTGCATTTGTCACTCAGTAAAAATGGGTAAAACTGTAATAAATAACGATAATAATAAGTAGATACTATTGACCTCTATATTATTGGAATCTAGGTACATAACTGGTATTATCTAAGTGCTAAGTGACCAGGTGTCCATGTCCCATCAGAAACTATAAAACATATACCTAGGTCACACACATGCAATTTAAGTTGTCCTTGGTGACTCTATTATTAAGAAACCTATACTACAGGAATGTTGTAAATTTCACATTGTCCAGTTTTTGATATACAATCAGAAACTTAAGAATACATAGTCACTGCGGTTCAAAGGTAATTGACACATTCTAAAATAAACCATTTGAATAAATAAATGCATTTTCCAACAAAAGCCGTTAATGTGTATCGTACCTACTTAGTGTGCTAGCTGAAACATTTAACGTGGGAAGCCTCCTTTAAAAGCAATGACGAGACTAATTGATGCTGACGGTTGACGTACGTCAGAAGAAGACGAAGATGGGAGGAAAAGTGATGCCACATACAATACGTGTGTAGTAGTGTTATAGCAGATGTATTACAAGTGCTATTAGGCGTCTTCCTTCAATTTTAACCAAATATGTTGTACGATAACATGGTCGGTATACAATCGCAATAACGTTCTAGCTGTTTCTGCGGGTTTCGTTATAACCTTAACCGGATTAGACGTACATCGACGCCTAGATTAGATAAGTTACCTATGGTAAAATATGTGCATCAGCTCCTTCGACTACATAGTTGTCTAAAATCGATCTTCCAAATCTAGATTCCCATATGTTATTTCCATGATAAGCAGGAGCCGCAAAGTGAGGCATTCCTAATAATTTTGAACTCAGTAGGTTAGTAGGTGAACTGAAATTGATTAACAAGTGAAATTCTTTAACCAGGTTTTAGGTTAGGAAAGACAAAGTCTTTCTTAGGTAATTGTGTGGGATTTTAAATTTTTCACAGAAGAAAAATTCAAGCTGAATGTAATGAAACATAAATGTGTATTATACAAATGGTGATTAACTATAAGACCAAAATGCTTGAAACTTTCCACGTCTATACCAAGCCACTGTCATCAATATTGATTTTTTTTTACAAAAGACTTTGTTACATAATTGTAAAAGAACATAATTGTAAACAAGTACACAAAAAATGGACCTAAATTTCTTGCCCGTTCTTCTATCAGTAGATTTACGAATAACTCTTTTTTCTAAAGCAGCCGTAGAATCGTTGTTATAAAATTTTAATCGTAATCGACCTTCGTAAGAGCGTCACGATTTTCACTTTGATTTTAGGTTAACTTTAACGCAGTGATACTGATTCTGTTTTTCGTGGTCCCATAAACATAATTAAATGTTTCAAGCTCCGATACTGATTCTGCATTGCACCGTGACAACACCGTCCAACCGAGACATCTGACACAATGCTCTCGATGACTCACAATGGCGAATTAAGTATTATTTTAAATTGACGTAATTGGAAAATATGCAGCCACTCGCGCGCACGAATAAATTGATTCATGTATAATAAAGCCACAGAATTGTTGGACAGATGTTACAGTTTTTCATTACCTATTGAATGTATACAACGAAATGTAACATTAGCAATCCATAAAATTTTATAATTAACAAGTATAAAATTTATGATAGATCTCGAAGAAGACTTCCAGATCAATCATCTTTTTACGATTATACCACTCACGTGGGGTTAGCACAATACGAACGTCTTCTCTAAAAACAAAGGACAAAACAACTTATAAGTATAAAAGTTGTGGCTTCGGTTTTTGCTGGACGCCAGCTTGATACCATGCCATATTTTTGAGAATGCATGTATACTACCGCCTGTTAGGTAAGCTTAAGATGGAAAATGAGCCCTGTTGTGCGCGCAATGTGCAGCAGTACTGTGAAACTAATGGATTACCCACTGGTATTGCTGCATTGATATGAATGGTGGCATTTCGCTCATTAGGCGTATTTGCCCCATAAACTATTACTACGAAATATTACAGAAGGGATAAGTCCTCATATTATAGTCGAGAACTGTATAGCACTTCAACCTTATCGTCAATGTTATCACACAATGTACACACAAATTGACGCATAAATAAATCTTGAATACATTTACATTAAACACGGTGCTTGTTATCAATATGAAAAGAAAGTAATTAATCAAATGATTGAATATTTCTTATATATTAAAAAATAATTCACTACATTTTTTCCGTACAAGTTAATTAAGTCGTGTGGGACTATTTCTGAGTAAGATATCCTTCACAGTCTCGTATCTGAATACTAATATTGATCACTTCTCAGAATACTCTCTCCAATTAAAACGGTGCACTACACAAACTAGCTACAAGACAAAAACTCAGGAATATGAAGGAAAAATATGGTGCAATCTCGCAACGTTATAGAGGATAAAAACTACGAGTCTTTGATCACCGTCGATCAAGCGAATATACAAGTACCTTCTCAATGTTCAACTCTTTGCCATCGAAAAGGCCAACGCAAGAAATGATCACGTAAATATATCCAGTATAATTATATACAAAACGAGACTTGATTCTTGTTTGTTATTACTTATTATTAACTTGACAATGTTAACAACAGTGCTTTAGTAAAAACGTCGTGTTGTGGGAAACGAAAGGCATCTAATGTAACCGCATTTAGTTATTTAATGTCGTTGAATGTAAGTAATGATTTTTTGCAGTGATGTAACTCAGTTCTTAAAGAAATCGGAAACGGAAACTGTTAATATGTATTGTATCTGACTGCTCTGATTGCTCGACTATAGACAAAATTAGTATAAAAACGGCTTACAAAATAATTCAACCGAATTTTTGTCTACGTTATTATAACAATGGATAATAGCGATTTATAATAGATAAATTTTCCATTATGAAAGATAATTTTAGACATATGGATTTGTGCCAACAATGTATAAATACATGGTAGAAAAGCATATTGCGAAAGTTCGCCTGCTTTTTTACTTCTCTTACAAAGAAAATCTGTTGCAGCACCTGACGGTGTGGTCTGTTCAGCTGACTTTGAGAGCAGGTTTCTATTCTAGCTTGCTAATATTTTAAAGAATAACAGGTGGTTTAACAAATATATTATTTTGTTAAAGGGCGATTGCCTTAACCAAGATCACATCTAATTTTTAACAGAAAAAAGAAAGATTTTGATAAATATTTAACGGTAATAAAATTGTTTCAGTCTATAGAGTGCTCTAATTCTAATCACTTTTTAATAACATTTTTTTATAGCTGCTAGACTAGCCTTTGATCACTATCTCACCTGATGGTAAGTGATGATGTGGTCAAAGATAATCAGGCTAGCCTAAAATTACTGGCTCTCAAGGGCTGCCGGAACTCACTGTTAGGTGCTTGGCGACAGATTGTCTACTTGAGGGTGGTAGCTAGCCAGGCAGGCTTTGGCAAAATGCCCTACCACCATGCTGTAACGACTGCCATCGTAAGACAACAACCAGGACCGACGGTTTAACGTGCCCTCCGAAGCACGGAAGCGCTCAGAAGTAATGTCACTAGCGGTCACCCATCCAACTCCAGACCGCGGCGGACATTGCTTAAATTAGCTGATCGAATAAGAACGGCCAAGCAA
The DNA here is from genome assembly GCA_963854805.1 of Plagodis dolabraria. Lineage (NCBI taxonomy): Eukaryota > Metazoa > Arthropoda > Insecta > Lepidoptera > Geometridae > Plagodis > Plagodis dolabraria. The sequence goes on from OY978440.1 coordinate 7,516,977, forward strand.
ACTTCGCTACTAGCGCTTCGAAAGTTATACAAAGTGTGTTTTTTTATTTAGATTTCATCATAATAGGTACTGAATGAACATTTCAAAGAATACACACAACCAACACAAAAGAAACTGCAAGCTTTTTGTCTCTCCATCAAAATAAGTATTCAACTAAATGGCTCTATCCTTCCATAGTTAGTTATGAAAAATCTTTGTTTTTATTTCGTTCTGTATAGACTTTTTATGACATTACTATCGTGTCGGCACAACAGACGGTTTTTATTAGAGATAATTATAGCACTTGTGTTTCGAATCGGTGGTCGCCAGTTCAAATCCAGAAGGGGTCGAAATAATAGTCACTGAGGCTAATTTTTACACTGTATTATGTTGATAGATTTTTGTTTACATGGCAACTTATCAATTACAATCAGTATCCCGGTCAACCGTGGGGTGCCGGGTTAGAATTGCACCTCCCCATGTCTTCCCGCGTGGGTGTCGTAAAAGTCGACTAAGGGATAAATACTAGAAGGTGGGCAGCAGCGCCTTCTTAACAACTATGCCATCTTGCACTGCGATCCACAAGCCGCCTGCCAAGCGTGGGGATTATGGCAAATACCCCCTACATAGAGGCTGTGTTCAGCAGTGGACGATCCGGCTGATATAATAGTAGTATAGTATCTCGGTCAGATAAGGTTCATGACACATACAACACATTCTTTATATAAGTTCATCGCATTACGGTTAATGGTACTTTTGACTACTAACATAAGTATGTAGCCAAATATTACATAAGCAGCTACTAGTATTATTAATAGTTGACGAAGGTACGTGCTTGGCGACTTGATGTACAGGGTAATTGGTGATTTTGAGCCATCACTGCTTTAAAAAGTATCGTAGCAAAATAATTATTTAACATGTAGTAAGTCAAATATTGCGTTATTAATGTACGTCCTTAGACGTGCATCAATTATGAGCTCAACAAATACCTCATCTTCATGGATTATTAGATTATTAATGAGAATAACACGCTATCTGAGAATGCATTGTTGGGCAAACATTTACTATTAAAAGATAATTAATTGATCGGGAAAGACTTGCATTACATTATGAATTTATAAAAGATAATTATTCTACGATCACTTAAAAACATATTATAAAATTAAAAGTAATTTTTCTCTCTTCCTTTCATCTCTGTATCTTTGTAGGTTTTTGGGGCTAAATAGCTGAACGTAAGTCGTCGACACAACTCAACGTTGATCAAATAGGTTAAGCAGTCTTATCGTCCGCTGCAATCATGACTCGGATGGGTGACCGCTAGTGACGTTACTACTGAGCGTTTCCTGCGCTACTGAGGCTGTCGGTCCTAGTGGTTGTCTTAGGCTGGCAATTGTTCTATAGAGGAATCGCATTTTGCGAATGCGTGCCTGGTCAGCGACCACCTCAAGTACAATATCTGCCGCCAAACGCGTGACGGTGTGTTCCGGCAGGTGTCCTTGAGGGGCAATAATTCTAGTTTAGCCTGAACTACATATAGACGTCAAAGGCTATCCTATACGTATTATATAAACAAAAATGTATATATTCATGATCCTGCCTTCCACTAAGAATTTCTTGTCACGCTGACCTCCATTGGCATGTGGGTTAACATATTTAGGTTGGATTCAGCCAACCAATTTTTACCCGGGCACAACTCGATTGGTATCCTAGAAACCGGACGACAGAAGTTATTGAGTAAGACGCGTGATAAGGGGCGTCTGCCTGCAGATGGCATGGTTTCACGAGCTAGTCAAAAATTAGACTATTGCATATGAGTGATTAGAAATGTTACCTCGATATTGAAGTAAAAATCACTTGAATAGTCTAAAGGGCTTCAGAAATATATCGGGATGTGTGTGTAAAAGAGATATTACGGCACCTATTCCATCGAAAAATACATTGTAGTCACGTGAACTTTTTTTTTTTTTTAATAGCCTTATAGTTTAGCCTTTGACCACTATCTCACCTGATGGTAAGTGATGATGTGGTCGAAGATGTTGTACAGGCTAACCTAGAATTACTGGCTCTAGTTTATTTTCCAGGCTCCTCTCAATAGTCCAAAAAATTATACTGAATTATAATTTTCTTATAGTCTTTAATCTATTCCACATCCTTGGTCTTGACTAAGCTACTTCATTCTACAGAAAAATCATATCTTTAGGGTTCCGTAATAGAAACCTGGACTCCCAGACGAATAGCTTGTTCAATAAGGATCAGCCTTGAGCATCTGATATATCCCCCATATGCGAAAACGTTTTTCATAGTTGTATAGATATTTTATCTTAAAAGTAAAAATGCTACGTAAACACTGTATGTTTTCCGAATAAAATAAAATATTACAATCACTGGGAAACGCTGCTGATTTAACAATAACTGGAAAAAACCTAACTTTCCACATGACCTCTCGATTTCACTGACTTTCCCTGGCCACCATGAACTTCCCTGACTATTCCCCGACTTTCCAGAAAGTGCACACCACGATAATATATACATAAAACACATTTATTAAACGTTTTTTGTTTTTGCTTTATCATAAAAACACATTAAACCGTCAAACTTTGTACCTATGATAATAGTAGGTATAATATGTAATATCCGAATAAGTATTTATTTGTACTCGTAGAATGTAACGTAAAACAATATTTAATGAAAACAACTAAATGCGACAGACTTCTGTACGAAAACAATATATTTTTAGTACGTACATTTTAAGTTGGTACGGAATCTTCGGTGTTCTAATGCAGCATACACTTGGACTGCTTTATCTTCAAATCAGTGCCTTAAAATTAGTAAAACAAACCCAACCTAACATAAACTAGATTACAAAGTAGCTGGCAACAAGATAAATATATTTTATCAAACATTTTACTAATGCTGAAATACCAAGAAACGTATACCGTACATTAGAATCCGAGATGATAGCTTAGAAGTTTATTTATAACTTTAATGACACGATGACTAACCCATAACGAGTAGACCGTATTATTTTTACGTATAATATTACCGTACAACAAAAAAAAACGTATAATACTTTTATAATACACAACCGTAGCAATTATACCCGACGAAATGATAGCATACGAATATATATTACGATTCTAATTCGATACGGAATTATAATATTATCATAATATATTTTGTGATATAATAAAAATAAAAACTAGTGTTATTATAGGCATGAGCGAGCAGGCGATTTTTTTCTCGATTATGTAGTTATTGGCGTCATTATGGTAAATTATACGTTGCAAATGGGTAGACCTTGAATTCTTGGCATATTCATATTGTTTATTAAAATGCGTGCACTTCATTATCAAGTTTGGGTGAAGAACTAACTGCATATTTCTAGAGAAGTGGTTTATACTGTCTTGCCTTACAGGTTACCTGTCCATAGCTGTCATTATCAAATAGCTTTAAACAGAAGAGGTGAGCATAAATATGGGTGCCAAAGCCTTGTTTACGATCATCAAAACGAATGTAATAACAATGCTTACATAGTAGCTATTATCGGATAAGTGTTTGACGATTGAAGGACCATGACATCCAAGGTCATGCATCGTAATTGGATTCCCATCACATCATCATTGTGTCGTCAACCTTGAAAGGCTGGTTGGGGCATCGAGCCTGGGCTCATGGCCTCTGCTTAATCTCGTGAGGCCACTACCCCACGGTATCTTGGTCGCTGTGTAGGCTACTCATAAGTAACAGTGCAAAGCACAGGTGTTTAATAACTTTACCCGGTGGTATACTCTCCTTAGCAGGAGCCGGTCGTGATGGGTATCAGGCCGCAGTATCAGGTTTCCTGCCTCACACATTCTGTGTTTATAAGGCGTGAAGGGCACTGTAGGAAGTGAAATTACTAGGCGATTGAGATAGGAACTAACGTCTTGGAGTGGCGAACGTGATGGAGTGCAGTGCATAGTCACTGCAACCATTGAGGGTGTTACTTATCGGGCAACTTGCCCGTCTTATCACTCATAACTTTTTATGGATATGCAATGGCACTGCGGTGCCCGCTAAATTTCGCAGCACTGGTACCAGTGCATCGGATAAAGAATATTTTTTTGTGCTTAGTGTCTGAAATTATCTATACAATCTATGATAGTTTTTCACTTAGAAACAAAGATACTCCATATTACTTGTTACCCAATTAAATAATAAACTAAGCAGCTATTCTTGAACCGAATAGTCCAAAATTTGATAATGGTAAAAGACCTGAAGGTATTACTCTGGTTTATGTAAGTTACGGCGGAGAAAACAGTGTAATGGCTGACGCCGCGGCTACTTCGGCGGAACGACTCAAGCGGCGCAATTCTCAGTATTGGTTACATATTTCAGTACCATTTGGTGTAGAGACGTTGGGTCCGTGGGGACCGGGAGCTCTTCGTATTTTCCAAAACTTATCAGAGCGCTTGTTCGATGCGACGCGTGATCGAAATGCTGGCACATATTTGGCTCAACGAATAAGCATTGCAATCCAACGGGGCAATTCTGCCAGCATGCTGGGCACGTTGCCCAATGATAGAGGACTGCAATAGCCTTTGGGTAGGTTAAATTCTCTGAGTGTAGTATTTAGTTTGTACCTAGTGTTTTGTCAATAATAAGTCGGTATTTGTGGAGAAAAATATAGCATACATAAAAAAGAGAGAGATATAAAAAAAATACTGTACATATTATAACTAATGGGTTAGTTATAATATGTCCAGTAATTTTTTTATATGACAGGCACTACATAGGTACATATACTATACTCAAACATAGGTATGTGCCTAAGTATATGTAATCGAACTAAGTAGTTGATTAAAAATAAACACAATGTTTGCTAAACCTTGTTATTTTTCCTAGACCAGGCGATCACGCGATGCGATTATAAATTGTTGGACATTAATGTAAATTACAAGTAAATACTGTCATTGCAATTGACAAAGTTAGCGGCAAAACATTAATGTTTTGTTTATCATTACGGGCCTAACAGCTTCCAAAGTAGCAAACTAACGGACAGTTAACGAACCAACAAACCATCGATAAGAAAGGTTTAATTCAGCATACGATGCAGTGTCGTTTTTATTATGTCATTGTGACGGAAGAACAAGCTCGAGGCCCACCTGATGTTAAGTGGACTAACCTCTGCCTATAACAGATGCATTTCTTCACAAGTCACGAATTGCACTGCGTCCGACACATAATTGAGGCACATGAGACTTAACAACTATGTCTCAAGGTGATGGGCGCAGTGCAATTCGTCACTTGTGACGAAAAACGTTGGATGGGTGACCGCTGGTGACATTACTACTGAGCGCTTCCGTGCTCCGGAGGACACGTTAAGCCGTCGTTCCCGGTTGTTGTCTTAGGATGGCAGTCGTTATAGCGTGGTGGTAGGGCATTTTGCGAATTCCCTCCTGGCTAGCTGGCACCCTCCAGTTGAAAATCTGTCGCTAAGCACTTAGCAGTGTGGTCCGGCAGCTGTCCTTGAGAGCCAGTAATTCTAGGTTAGCTTGAATAACATCTTCGATCACATCATCATCATCGGGTGCGATAGTGGTCAAAGGCTAAGAGGCACAGTTTTCTTTTTTAATACTTTTTTAAACACACTCGTTTTTAGAAACGGTACCTGTACAGAAATGTAGTCGTTTCGCACATGTTTACACTCATCAGTTTAAAATAATTGTTTCGTGAAGTTGTCTATGCTTCGTAAAGCTGTCACTTGACACAAACTACCCGAAAAAATATACCAACTTTGGCCTTTCCTATAAAAACAAAGGGCTTCGTCCAACAAAAAAGGATTTTAAGAATACTGCCATTAAAATTCTCAAACTAAATATTATTCCTCTTGGTTTGGCTCCTTTGAAATAAAACAGTCCTAGGGAATGCAAATATTTGAAGAACTTCTCTGTATTTTTATAGGAATGGGTAAATATTTAAAAGAGAGAGTCGGGAGTCGGAAGAATTTAGAAATAGTTTAGTTATATGTATCTGTACTTAAAATATAATAGTTATGCAAACGTTTACAATATTACTTAAATACATGCCCAAGGGTAGAAAGAGTAATCAGTTTCTAAGCTTCTGTAAAGGCCACTTTGCAAAAGACTCGCTTGAAACGCTTTTAGCGAAATTTGCCTAGCCGTTCTTAACCGATCAGCTAAGCTAAGCAACGTCCGCAGCGGTCATGACTTCTCACCTGTTGGTGCGTGATGATGATGTTGAAAATGGTAAGGGTCAACCTGCCAGAACACGCCTTTAGCTTAGATACTTGTAATCATATTTAGAAATACATCAGAAAACATCTACAGATTTTGGAAAAAAATGTACAGTCAGCAAGAAAATTGTCATTTTACACAAAAACATTTTATGATGCAATTGATCCTGTCTGTCTCTTATAGGGATCAAAAGTCTCTACTGGACTGGCTGAAGTTTGAGTGCTTTTTAGTACTCAAACCTCAGTCAAAAATAATGTCAGAAATAGCGAAAAAGTTTTTTCATAAATTTGTACGGTATCAGATACCTAACTATAATTATCTTATACGCCTCGTATTTCTGTGGAAATGACTGTAATTTTTTTTAATCCACCCTATAGGAATATAAGCGCTATATATATATTATATATACATATATATATGAGTAAATATCGTCTCATCTGTATTCCCGAAGCGGTAGGCAGCAGTTTCACAATACTAACTTGTATTGAGACATAGTTTGGTATCCTGTAATACGGGACAAGCCTATTGCCATCTACCGAGCACAGTTAGCTAAACAGAACTGTCAGAAATAACAATAATTTGAACGAGTGCGGGGTCGAATCGAGCCCTCTAGTTTCCTATGCGACGCTTTTACCCACACAAACGAAGAAGTTACACACACCAACGAAGTACCTACACAATATAGTTACGTTAACAATATTCGTGTCGTATGACGTCACTCGGCCCACGATACAATAATACGGTAAAGTTTATACAGACGTAAAAACGAACGTTTTTATATGTTTAGGAAATATGTACGTGTAAATAGAGTGGAAGACATTCTGACGGCTATATATTTTTTTTTAGTTTCGTCCAACTAAACAAACAGACAGTTCAAACAGGGTATGTTATTGTGTGGATGAATATATTTTTTAAGCTTGATCACATATTGTGCTTTTAGATATTTTAAGAGTGTTGAAAATTACAAAAATTCTGCTTCAAGGTTTACACGCCAAGTATATCTCTTAAAGGATTGGCACAGGCGTTAAATACCCATATTTGCATCAGTTCACTAAGGTTTCATAAAAAAGGGGCAAGACATTTATAGAATACTGACTCTCAAACACAGCTGCCGGAACACACCACCGTTAGATGCTTGGCGACAGATTTTCTACTTGAAGTTAGTAGCTAGCCAGGCGGGCATTCGCAAAATGCCCTATCACCTTGCTGTTCGACTGGCATCCTATGACAATAACCGGGACTGACGGTCTTACATGCCCTCCGAAGTACAAAAACACTCAATAGTATTACCAGTAGCGGTCACCCATCCAAGTCAGACCGCGGCATACGTTGCATAACTTACTTTATCGGCTACGGACGACTAAAGAGCCCGTTTCAGAATGTTCGAGTAAGTTCCGGTTTTACTACCCAGAACATATTTAATAAATAAAACACTATCTTTGCGTTTCACAGTCATCGATTTAGCCTATCCAACGGTTAAAGCTTGAAACGCGCTGCATGTCAACTGTCATTTTTATCATTCAGTTATTTTATGTGTTCCATAGCAACCCGAAACTTTATTAGGACATTCTGAAACGGGCCCTTATGCTTCTCAACTAGCAGTTTTATCCACCTTTTTTATGTAGTTCCTACTCACCACCATCGCTTATTATCATACCTATACGTTGCATTATAGTCTAGTCTAGAACTTTCACAACGTCTCCGTTTATATTTTAATAATACAATAATAAATGGCGCGTAATTATAAGTTATTATTATTGATGTGCGCGAAGAATTCATAACATGATTATAATGTAGAACAATAGGCATTATAATAATAACATAATGGTCAGAGGAGCGAACTGATAACTTCAACGTTCTAGTTTTGCGCGTACAATGTCTCTTCTTGCCTATTTTGGAGCTAGGTTAATGACCTTATCAAAATGTGCAATATACGAAAGTTATTCCTAACGAAATTGCTACTTATTATGTACCTTTAGCTTGCTGATAAGCTATTCTAATATTACTAAGTATCTTACCTGTTTATAAAGTCCTTATCAAAATGCGCAGTGTACGAAATTGGTAGGTACATATTATGTACCTTTAGTATGGTCTTCGTTTTGCTGATAAGTTATCCTGAAATCACTAAGTAACATACCTTTTTACAAAGCTCTCATAAAAATGCGCAGTCTAAGAAACATATTAGAAAGGTACATATTATGTACCTTTATATCACTCATTGTTTTTCTGATAAGCTAGTCTAAAACAACTAAGTATCCTATCTGTCATAAAACCCTTATAAAATGCACAGTCTACGAAACTGGTGGGCTTAATATTATGTACTTTTATGTCGGTCATTGTTTTGCAGATAAACTAGTCTAAAACAGCTATCTTACCTGTCAATAAAGCCCTTATAAAATGCATAGCCTGCGAAACTGGTAGATACATATTGTGTATCCTTATGTCGATCATTGTTTAGTTGATGAGCTAGTCTGAACCCAATAAGTATCTCACCTGTCTTTGCAACCTTATTAAAATGCGCAGTCTGCGAAACTAGTAGGTACGTATTGTGTACCCTTATTGAACCCACTAAGTATCTCACCTATCATAGAGACCTTATTAAAATGCATAGTCTGCGAAACAGGTAGGTACGTATGGTGTACCCATATGTCGATCATTGTTTAGCTGATAAGCTAGTCTGAACTGAACCTACTAAGTATCTCACCTGTGTTTGAAACCTTATTAAAATGCGCAGTCTACGATATTGTTCCATAATATGTAACTTTTTGTCGGTCATTGTAAACTGGTAAGCTAGTTAGTATCACTTGCATGTTAAGCCCTTATCCAAGTGCATAGTCTGCGAAACTCTTACATATTTTCTATTTTTAGTTTAGTGATTGTTTTGCTGATAGGCTAGCCTTAGGCCACTATTGCTACTTTCCCATCTGTTTAGAAGTGATGTATTTATACCATGCTAGCAAGCTAGATCTGACCTGGCTCTCAAAGACAACTGCCGAAAGATACCTTACCACGTAAACTTGACCAATTTTTGAACTGAACTCTCAAAAAGACAAATTTTGAACATGTTTTTTACAAACATTGTCTCTAAAAGGATAAATTTGAACATGCTTTTATAAAGAGGGTACGAGTGTATTAATTAAATATATAATATTTTAATTGATATGACAATCATCATTTACTATAAGGGAGATTGTGGTCGTAGGCTTAACTATAAGGAAAAAAGAAGTGTAAAAAGATAACTAAGATAAAACGAGCGCATTGAAACATTTTGACGAAATTTTTCAGTACTAATAAGTGATGTATTTTTATAAATTTGTAACTATACTCATCTATATATTGAAGAGACAAATCGATATGATGCCTTTTTTTTTTTTTATGCCTGATAGGTTAGCCTTTGACCACTATCTCACCTGATGGTAAGCGATGATGTGGTCGAGGATGTTGTTCAGACTAACCTAGAGTTACTGGCTCTCAAGGACAGCTGCCGGAACACACCGTTAGGTGCTTGGCGACAGATTTTCAACTTGAGGGTGGTAGCTAGCCAGGCGGGCATTTGCAAAGTGCCCTACCACCATGCTGTAACGACTGCTATCCTAAGACAACAACCGGGACCGACGGCTTAACGTGCCCTCCGAAGCACGGAAGCGCTCAGTAGTAATGTCACTAGCGGTCACCCATCTATGTCATGACTGCGGCGGACGTTGCTTAACTTTGCTGATCGAATCAGAATGAAAATGCTTCATTCTGGGCTATAACAGGTAAGGGACTGATCAAACTTACGTTTGTACAGAGAGGTGACCAATGAGCCTTAATGATCATCACGGTCTATATGTTTATGTATCTGCCAGTCTGTCCTTATTACGTCTTACTATATTTTTTCATCTATACAGTTCCGAAATTGCTGCCCTTTAAAAGTCGGACAGATGTACGAACGGATGGACAGGGAGACGGAGAGCCGAGGTAGTATTAGGGTCCCGTTTGAAAAGCCCTAAAAAGTGTGTCCTCTCAATTAATTCAACTTCATGCCTGAACCTGAGGTAACCTATTGTCTCAAGTTCTTTACATATTTGTTCTGCAAAATTCTACATAATACCCTACTAACCTGAATAAAATATAGCTAATTTTATCCTTAGGTATATCCTAGGAAAGTAGATACGTATCTTAGTTCTAGAATCGTTAAAATATGAGAGAAACTGTTATCAAAATGTGAATGATACTATAGAGGACACAGGGTCAGCCGGCATTCACCCTCATCAGTACAGTCTATGCGCTTTACCAGTGGGCATCTACATTTAAAAAAACATATTTCTTTTTACTTTGAATTCAGCATATTACGTTATTGCTTTAAATTGCTTTAATTTATATAAAATTAAAATCAATATTTTGTGGTGTTAAAAGTTTAAACTGTAATTATTAATTATTACAGCACAGCAATGTGTGTATGTTGGACAAACATGTTTTATAAAGTTATTTGTTTTTGTTTAATTGTACGAGTATAAACAATATAACAAACAAGCGTCAAACTGTTGTGATTGTTATCCAAAATCTAAAATTAACATGTTTTATTTATAATTGAAAGTAATTTTATCAGAATTACTCAGACGTGCATAAGATGATCGTGATATTTGCCATTGGGCCAAAATTGTATCTTAGAAACAATGTATCTTACAACCTACATAAAACTTTCGTTTGTAAAACACAATTTGTTTTGTCAACGCAGTTAACTTTAATTGACAAAAAATACCAGATCAAAAATTTCAAAGCTTATGAAAAGCAATCTTGAGAAATAAGCTGTTTGCAACTTTTGTTGTCATAATAGTCAATAAGAAGCTTAAAGAAGTCACACCTAAACAAACCGCACGGTCTGTATTCACTCACGCTCCCCATTATTATAATGCGTGCGACAGAGAAGGCAACAATATTAGAAGGGAACAATCGTTGCCATTACGTCGAATAAAAAGAAAAGTTATTATATTTTTTATTGGAGAGGGCCTTCCACCCTCGCCGTGGCCGCCAAGAGGGTTATTTTTATTTTATTTGAAAAGTTTATTTTCCATTTTGTTTTAACTTCTATTTTCGCGATATGAGGGGTGAAACTCCAACACGCACTCGCTCTCTCAATGACTCACTAATGCGTACGGAACCATTATATTTTTATATTTAAACTTTTGCTCAAACATTAAAATGAGAAAAGTTTGCGGTGTTATTTTGTGAACTGCGCCGCCGTAGCCGCGCTCCGCGGCTTCGCTTCCGGATATTTGTTCGGGCCTCGGCTCGGGTCCGATGTGAACCAACTATTTTTTGTATCCGAACTATTGTGTGATTTTTCGACCTATAAATATTTAATATTTTATTTTTATTTTTTTTATTTATTCGGAAAACAAACAGTGATATTATAAATGTATACAGAGTTACTTATAAATGTATATAGCTTAGCACCATTTAAAACTTTTCACATATAGAATATAGTAGCTACAATCCGATACGAGTGCGGAAAGTCAATTCGAAGGTAGCCAAAAGACGTCAATGAATTATTGTACATCGTCTGTTCTTGGCCGTTTCAATGAAGGCGTAGCTATGACGTCGATGACTGTTACTACATTGGTCGGTACTTTATCCGTTTATAAGTGATGTCATCTAGATATCTATAATCAGTGTATAAGTCGGTACTTTATTCCTTACGATATTTTTAGACGTCTTTTAGACGTCTATTATAACTGTTATATCAAAGCGTCCCTCTTTTTTCACCTAGTTGACTAACTCATTCGAGTCGCAGGGTGTATGTGTCCAACTTCCACACCGAAGCATCATCGACTCACAATAGCCGGTAAACTTTTCGTACCTTGAAAATTTCTTAGTGTTAAATTTCGTAAGGGAAGTTATCTTCATATAGCTCTTGAGGCGTATAAAAGTTTGCTAACTTAGTTTAGGTTTTAAATTCCAAACAGATTTTTAACTTGTTTGTTGGCAAGCGTCAACAATAGGAATACTACATTTGTCTGTTACGTCGTCTTCTGAAGAAGTCGATTTAACCATATGCGACTTAGTTTTATATTTAACCATAAAATTAAGTCGCATCCATTGACCTCAATATTCTCGAAGGTCGCATCGTCGTTCTAAAACAAACTTGTGTCGACGTCGTATAGCTGTGATATTTCGACGTCTTTTCTTACGTCTTATCAACGTCAGTTACGACGTCAAGAATGACCGAGAAGAAACTACGATATGACGTCACATTGCTATCTGGATTATTTCAAAGACGTCGCACATAATAAGCTCTAAAAATTTGTTGGCCTATATTGACTCCTGAGTTCGTTACGTTTCAGGAATACCTTAGAGGTATTCTTGAAACGTTAAATACAATATGCTTTAGAATTATAACGGTGAAAATAAATCTTAATACAGAAATATTTGTGAGATTCCGATTAAAGCATTCAGGAATTGTCAAATTAAAAGGAGTCATATTATGTCAGTAAACCTATGTGCCCACAAACCACCCCTTTAACGAGGGTTCTGACCATAATCCCCTCTAAGTCGAAATAAACCCAAAATCGATATCAACTCGTAAACACATTCTAACGTTGTGATTTTTGCATTAGCGTCAGGAAAGAGCTAAAGTGTTATAGACTTGAAATACTCGTATCACAATGTCACGTTATTTTTGTAACAACGAGCAAGATTCGAACCCGCTACCTACCGTCTCTGAGACAGCATGAAGAGTATGTCCCGAGCCATGGTCTTCCAATTTGAGCTACCGTTGTTAGTTAGGCATAGTTCGAACTTATTCCTTTGTTATTCAAATTTTACCGTCATTTGGGAAAGGATGCATCTATCAATCTTACTTGTCAACGAGTTGATATTATTTTTTTACAAGATTTTTAATGACGATGGCGTTACTCAATTATCTAATTTTGTAATTATTGCATAAATGAACGAAGGAAGGACTGGTAAAATACTTAAATTTAATAACGAATAATTTATATCGACAAGCGAATTAAGCTTACAAAAACTTTTTTCTTTTTGTTGTTCTAGGGTTGCATAGCTCTCATACGGTAAAATTTTAAATCGAAAAGATTGGGTAAAGCACTTCCGAGTTGTTTTGTTAACCTGTGCGTAAGCAAACATTAAAGAATATATTGCATAATATGGCATATGCCACAGGCCGCTCGCTGGACAACAGTTATAATAAATATTAACAAGCTGCCATGAAGCTTTAAAAGTAGACTGACAAATACAGCTACAACTGGCCAGCAGCCAGGACGAGTAGAGAAGAGAACATTACAAATACTTACAACTATCTGTTAAAAACTAGCGTCTTTATTGGCATTGTTTACAATTACAACACGTTGACCTCTTACGACGTAACACCGACAAAGTATTAAAAGCTAAACAGTCTCACACCATTATGGTCAAAGCTCTTAATCGATTGTTACACCTTTTTACATATGTGTGGTCACAACGGTGGTCATCGTCCGACCACCGTACGAGATACCACCGGCTACATTCGTCTGTTGGCACAACCTGTTAGTTCCATGCTGAGGTAGTCTGTTTACTCCCAAAAAATATAGTAGTCCACATTTTTTAACAAGCAAACCCGAACAAAAAGGCCAGGCACTGTAGCACTTGTTGACCTACCAACAACAAACGTTACATAACAATAAAGGAAGGTAAAACGTATCTAATTGTTATAAAAACACAAGGCCCTCCGGCCTCAGTATGATTTAAAAGTGATATTCTCAAACCATAAAGCAGTTTCACATGCCCATGTGAAATATTTAACTTAATATTATAAGTAAACTTAAAGGTTGGCCGGTAAGACAAACGCTGACCGACTAATCTTGGTATTTGAACTTAGATGAGCAACCACTCATTTTAATACAACTAATAACATTCTTTACGTATAAACACTTGTCAGTAATGTAAGCATTAGCTAATGTATTGTCTAAAAATAAGACTTCAATTGATGGATTCTCCTTTAAATTCGTGAAGTTATTATTATATTATCGTCAATAAAGCAGCACACGTCGGGCTTATGCATACCGCGTTTGATCTCCATGTGGCATTTTAATTGAACTATTTACGTGGGCGTTTAAAAACAATAACCGAGAGCTTTATTATAAACCGCGGTCAAATATTTAAACAATGAAACTGTCGAACGGTAATTTCATTTACCAAAACGGCCGGCGCCAGTATATTGAAAATACTTTTTGATGTTTTATTTCCCATAACACAGACACTGTTTTATTATTATGACATAGATAAACTGTATTATCATGTTGTTTTTGAGGAGAACATGATTGTAACGAATAATAAAAATTTTACGTCAACTATTTCCACATTAAATTATAGCCGATGTTAATCATACATTATTGTGCCAATTTTTACGTTAATTCTTTAATTACCGTAAGATAGTGGTGACCTAGTTCATAATACATTAGGAAAAAGATACTTAAAATATTCTGCTGCATTGTTTTAGAGTAAAAATGTTTTGGGTCTATGTTTCGATAGTGATACCAATAGTTTGCTCGATTATTATATGCATATATATTAAAAAACTTTAACGGATCAATATTCCCTCCGATTGCAAAATGTTTGAATTGTCAGCATAAAAAAATTTAATATGATGATTAGTATATAAATACACTGGAAACCAATTCTGCTTATCCTTATCAATAATACTGATTGCACATCAAAAGTGAATGATATGTTAATATAGGTACGATTGATATAGGTAAAGATCAAACTTCTAACTGAAAATCTAAATACTTATTTTTTTACGATATTAGAAAATAACTATACAAATGCTTTTTTTACAATTATTAAATTTACCTATGTAATTACTTGATACCTCTGTGGATATTAGTAAAGTATCAAGACTCAAAACTTATAGAAGAGGTTCAATTAGTCTTAATATATATGGAGAAGGCTCCTTTCACGCAGTGTAAGCTTTTGTTTGGAGTGATATTTAAATACGCACCGGACTTCGTAAAAAAACACAAATATAACGCTTTTTAGAATATCTACATAAAAACAACAGCCTACGTTGTGGTTTGTGGGTCCATAGTTTTCACGTTGATAATAAATTGAAAATAAAATTATAAATAAAATAATTTGAAAATAGAGTTATATATATACTTAACTACTTATGTATAAATATACTTCAGCTATCGATTTCTCTCATGTTGTTGACCTAACCCAAGATATCTTCAATGAAATATCCTGTCCAAGGATTGAGACAATTTGTTATACCCATATTCCAATGGATCAGCAGCAGTCATCACCGCCACAAACCTGTCCGTTAAGTAAGCCGTCAGTACTAGTCAGTCCCAAATCAGAAGACAGCGTCCAATGAAATAAAATCCAAGACTTAATATTCCATCACTTAGGTATAGTAAATCATGCTATCCACCTGCTTATTTGGCATCCTATTACAATAAAAACAAATGTATTTACTTAAGACAACGTACTTAGATATTGAACACAACAAGGATAAAGTGACTTAAATAAAAAGCAATAATTAACTTGCTGAGGTCTAATCGCTAATATAGCTCAAGTAAAAGTATTTCATTGTGAAGTAAATCATGACAAGAACACTTGTCTACGAGTAACATAATAACAGTGATCAGTATTGTAAGCATTCAGTAAAGTAAGGAATAAATTATAATCAAAATAGCTTTTTGATTAAATTTGGTCTCAGAAAAATATCATCATATAATGTCTTCAGCTCCGCGAACGGGGCTGGCTGGGGTGCCTGAGCTTTTGCTCAAGACCCCTGCGGTTTCTTAAGCGACCGCTATCACACGGCCACTCTGACTACTTAGGTTTCTTCTAATAAAAATATATTTCACTAGTACATTCTGTAGAAATTTCGTGAAAAGCTTTTCCCTAAGAACACAGAATTAAAAGGACGAGATGGATCACTCCGCAAAGCTATTCCAATAAGCGACTCTAGATACAAAGCAATAAAGTGCACTTCAGCTTGCAAAGCACAGAGTAGCTTATATTTATATTGACCTAAAACGCTTCTCTCTTTCTATCGCATAACTCTGATTTATATGACGCGACATACACCGTATAATTTCGTCCGCACGGAAACGCCGATGTGGTCGTACCTGCAGCTTTCTACCGAAGGTGCTGTGTGAGCCAGGTCTGTCAAGAAGCATATGTGATGATGGTTCAATAACTAGATGCTGATGATGATTCAGTAAGTATGAACATGAGCAGGTAATTACAACATAAAAAAGTTATTTCCAAAGAATAAAATAAAAGTAGTGTCCGCTTTCAAAATACACTGCAGTGGGTTGTGGTGCTACATTTGGCGCAGCGATAAGCGGAAAGGGGGTGTAAGAGAGCGATTTATACTATAAAAAATGAACTTGTAAGTAAATTCCGATTTTATACAGGGTTATTGGAAAAATGCCAACAACCTCTTAGTGTTGACTTCTGTTAGTTCTAACAAACATTTTTGGCAGATTGTTTTTTTTTATTTGTTTTAACGGAACAAGAACGAGGTCTACCTGATGTTAAAAGTCTCTTGTGCATGTAGTTTATTATTTCATATTTTTTATTACTTTGCTCGATGTACATATTCAAAACTCTATTAAAAGGGAGCGCGGCGCGGTCCACTGTTGCCGCGGCGAGCGCTCTTAGCTCGTAGTAAGCATTGTCTTACTTCGAGGCAAATAACTTAAAATTGTCAGACTGTACCAGAAAACCTAATGTTTTTTCTGACAGACGTTTAAAGTTTTGAGTAAAGTATTGTTCCGTCACAAATTAAAAACAAAACGTTCATCTAAAAATGTTTGTTAGGACTAACAGAAGGCGAATATAAGAGGTAAGCATTTTCTCAATTATACTGTACATATGACTCAATAAATTTTCTCTAGAAATTTCTGGGTTGCATAAAAGTCCATAATACCAAACGCAACGCAACTTTTGCAATATCTGTATCTATCGGGTTTTTTTTCGAATTAATGAAATGATGTAACACAATGCTGGAAATTACTTCTTCATCAAATATTTAATATACTTTTTGAGCGTATCCAATATGGTGATGTTTTTAATTTGTGAACTTTCTTAACATGTGATGGCTCAGTGGCATTGGCTATGGACTGCCGCGCAGCAGGTCCATGGTTCGAATCCCGCCGCGGGCTTGAGCTTCACCGCATGGTGGAAGGGCTTTTTGCGAATGCCCGCCTGGCTAGCGACCACCCTCAAGTGGAAAATCTGTCGCCAAGCACCTAACGGTGTGTTCCGGCAGCAGTCCTTGAGAGCCAGTGAAATTACAGGCACATGAGACTTAACAACTATGTCTCAAGGTGACGGGCGCAGTGCTATTCGTCACTTGAACGATGAACTGCATCTGTTATAGGCAGAGGTAACCGCTTAACATCAGGTGGACCTCGAGCTTGTTCCGTCACAATAACATAAAAAAAAAAAAAAAAAAAAAAAAAACTTAGGGCAGTGTATGTTAAGACTAATATGGCAGTATCGTGCTGTTATTGCTATTTCGAGTTATATTAACCGAAAGTTCCGAAATTGAAAAATTTGAAATGTATATTTATAACAATAATAATTTAGATTTGTCTCTCTCAATGCCACGCCACCTCAAACCACAATGTGTACAGTATGTGACATTTTAACTCAACCTGTTCAAACAAAAAGACTTTATAATTCTTACACAAAAACTTTTTTAAATTATATTGTTTGCACACCAACTGACACTACAAAGGTATTTCAAGGTAGACACACATTTTGGAATGCAGAAATGTGTATAAAAGTGAAAACGCCATTTGTAAGTTCATTTATGTTTATTCATGCGTCAATCAGAAGCGGTATTGTTTGTATGTGTGGGTGCATTTTTATCATAACTATGATTTAATAGATTCCTCTTTATTAAGAGCGATTGTGTTCCAATTATAACTTGTGTATACGATTTGCAATCCGATGCATCTCGAACTACCCTATTCGGCCATGTAGTAAGTCATAATAGAGATTAAGGTAAATTCAATTATGAAAGAAAAGAGAGAATAAATCTATTAGAACTCGTGTCAAGAAGTTTATCGAAGCGAGACCACTAAGCAATCACTTCATTTAACGA
The DNA here is from genome assembly GCA_963854805.1 of Plagodis dolabraria. Taxonomy (NCBI): domain Eukaryota; kingdom Metazoa; phylum Arthropoda; class Insecta; order Lepidoptera; family Geometridae; genus Plagodis; species Plagodis dolabraria. The sequence goes on from OY978440.1 coordinate 7,535,289, forward strand.
ATTTTAAGGCTCAAATTCGGATACAATTGATACATCGATTATAATAATAATCGAAGAACTATTATTAGTTGGATTATTGGAGAGGACAGATCAAATTTTTCGATAGAGGTACTCTATATCACTTTTGTTCTTATAAAATAAAGTCATGAAAACATTTGAACATAGCCTGTCAAAAATGGACGACGTAGTTGACGCTGGAATATGCCAGCCCCGATACTTAAATCCGTCATGACACGAATTTTTGATAATAACAAAACAAACTGGACAACATAGAATAACCCATCACTATACAGATTTATATTTGTTATTTTTTATTTTGTTGTTACCGAACGAATCCCATCTGGAGTTGAGCGGTCACCTCTCTCCTAGATGACTCCACAAGTGACAAATGCACTGTGCCCATAAATTTGACTCATACAGATTTTAAGTCTCATTAGCCTGTCATTTTATGATTTACTTACTGGCTTTCGAGGGCTGCCGCCGGAACATGTTATTAGGTGTTTGGCGACATAATTTCTACGGGAGGATGGTAGCTAGGTGAGCATTCGCAAAATGCCTTTCCACCAAGCGGTGAAGCTCAAGCATGGTAGTCCCTAGCTATGCCTGCTCGGCCACCACTGCTTCATATATAAAACAGCAAAATTGCTTTCGTTTATAACAGCAGGCAACTCCGTACCAATTTTATACGCCGCCACCATATGGGACGCCGTATTACCCAGAAAAGAGAGACTTACGTCTAAAAAAATGCAGTATGAAGAGGTACCAAACTAGATATATCTGCAGCCAGAACATGAAAATCTGAGAATGAGCTGTCTCTAAGCGCTGCATAAATTTAAATTATATATTAAGCTGTACCTCAAGCTGAAATTTTCCTGATCTAAGGACTCATTCTTATTTAAGTAAGCGTTTAAATTACAAGCTCATATTCTCCCCTGGACCGATCCATACATCAAAAAGAAACGTTATTGTTTCTTTAATTTAGTAACATTTTACATTATTTAATAAGTAGTATGAGTTGACATATTTCATAGCTCTGTTCCGTGGGGTGCCGGGCTAGGATGTCATCCCCCATTAATACCTGTGGGTGTCGTAAGAGCCGACTAAAGATAAAATACTGGATGGTAGGAATATCGCCTGTTAAAGGACTGATATCTTAAACTGCAATCCCCAAAACGCCTGGAAAGCCTGGGGATCATGTCAATCCCCTATTAATGCGAGATGCTGTGTTCTGCAGTGGACAATCCGGCTAAAACAGTACAGTTACATAATTAAATGCCAAAAAACAAATGTACCATGTACATGAATATAACATATCAAAAAATGGCTTGCGGTCTAACTAAAAGAATGGATGCTTTTTTTTTACAAATGATATTATACAAATTGTTATTGGATTACATTTTTTTTGTGCCCCGGGCGGGAATCTAACCCCCCCTCCTCCGATTTCGCGAAGGATGCCTAAACCACGGATGTAATCATATGAATCAATATGACGAAATGTATTGCGCCCTATACTCCAATAAGTATAGTAAGTATTATACCTGAGACATGCAGATTGTAAGTCTCATATGCCTGTAATTTTATGACTTACTTACCGGCTCTCAAGGGCTCCCGCGGACCACACCGTTAGGTGCTTGGCGACAGAATTTCTACTCGAGGGTGGTAGCTAGGTGAGCATTCGCAATTATGACCTTTAACCATCGGGTAAAGCTCAAGCTCAGCGGTGGAGATCGAACCCTGGACTTGCAGCCTAAGATTTTTTTATATTGATATTTCAACTCTCACGGTATTCCATAGCTATTCCTGCTCGGCTATTTGAAATGAATATAAAATCTATTGTATATTTATAACACTTTTGTCGGACATTCCTGCAATTGTTTGAGATTTTAATGCTGTATCAAGGTTGTTAGTCAGAAGCTTGCCAAAACATTGTCCCATGATTTATTGCAGAAACGAACACCAAGACTAATGCTTCAGAACTACTAACATAATTTGCTATTGTAATATATTATTGTAGTTTTAAAATAATTCTGTTTGTGTCAACAGTTTCTACGCCGTTATATATTGAAGACATATTTATAGTGAAGCAAAAATTTTTTTGGACTGATGTATGTCTCCAAATGTAAATTATGTTTTGTCGGAATTGAAAAGTCTGTTTTATTGACTAATTAATGACTTATTTTTGAGTCAATTTAATGAATACAGCTTTTTACTTCCAGTTAGTTTTAATATGATATGATATATCTAGCTAGCTCTATAGCATGCTGGGCACGCTGCCGTCTGGTAGTGGGCTGGAGCATTTGGAATAACTGGACATCTGCTATGACTTTTTGATTGCCTTAATGCTTTTGTTATAGTAGCTGTAGTGTTTTATTTATTTGTAGCGTTTCATTAAAGCATACCGCAGATAAAAACAAAAAAAAAAGATTTTTATCGACAAATAAACTCGTAGTATTTCACTGAAAACAAATTAGTATTTGATTTTACTATTGGCGGAGAAAAACTATCAAACACGTTCCCAGATAGCTATTAAACTAAAGCAGTTAACAATGTACACGCTCTTCTTTCATCTGTACCCTTTGTTGCTCTGTACTTAGATCTTTACCTCACAATAGGACTTACGTACATGTATGATGGCCACATAAACGTTCCCCTTGAGCTTGGCCATTGGCTGATCACGTGTCATCCCAAAGACCTGTCGCCATTTCATTTACCCTACATTTTATTAATTTCCTGTGGTTAATGATAACACTGGATGTATCATTAACCACAGGAACCTGTGTACCACCGGAGTAGCAGAACAGGTGCTCAGTTTTGTTTTGCTGATTTTCAATACGAAACTCTTGTGTGACTTGATGTACTTTTAAAAATATACATTGCTGTTATTTAAACTATCTCGTCTTTAACTTTTATTTCTTCTTAGGTCTTTGACCGGAGACTTTGGTTAAAAAGCAGATCACGTGGCCGCTATTATGTTGCCTGACTCTTTGAGGATTCATTTGTTGCTGACATAAGGGGACAACTTATGAATGGATCCCAGAGCAAAAGACCGAAGTCATGACAACGAGTAGAAGAGGTGTATGTCCAGATATGGACCTAAAATGCTGAAGAAGAAGAGGAGAACACCATTACCAATGTTTTAATGAGAACTACTGATTGAAAATTTATAAGTAGATATATATTTTTGCAGGAAATATTTTTAAGTAAATAATAAGCAACTTATAAGTAATATATCTTTTAAAACTTTACGAACTTCAGCAAATTATATTACTACATTACTACATAATGTATAGTATGTATAATATAGATTATAATTTTGCAGATTCCGAAGTACATTTTTAGGGTTCCGTACCCAAAGGTCGTCCGTCCGTCCATCCGTCTGTCACCAAGCTGTATCTCAAGAACGGTGATAGCTAGATAGTTGACATTTTCACAGATGATGTATTTCTGTTGCCGCTACAACAACAAATACAAAAAGCTGGCCCAGTGCGAGTCGGACACGCGCACCTTAAAACAAAAAGTGTTAAAATATGAAGTCTAATGTTGTATAGCTAACGGTACGGAACCCTTCGTACGCGAGTCCGACACGCACTTGGCTGATTTTTTAAAGAATAAATAATTACATAAATAGGTATCAAAAAATCAATAATAACGGCATAAAAATTACAAAATAAATTATATCTCCATTATAGTTAGGTACTATAAAGCTGCTATATGAGAGTTAAGTAATTATGAATCGTAATCTTCAAAACTACAAGTTAAAAGAAACGAAAGACGATTTTGAAGCAGTGATAGCTCAGTGGCTTTGGCTATGGACTGCCGCGCAGCAGGTCCATGGTTCGAATCCCGCCGCGGGCTTTTGAGCTTCACCGCATGGTGGAAGGGCATTTTTGCGAATGCCCGCCCGGCTAGCAACCACCCTCAAGTTTAAAATCTGTCGCCAAGCACCTAACGGTGTGATCCGGCAGCTGTCCCATTCTAGGTTAAGCCTGTTAACACCTTCGACCACATCATCACTTACCATCACGTGAGATTGTGGTCAAAGGCTTACCTACCAGCAATAAAAAAAAAAAACGATGTTTATTTTTTAATTTAGTATCAGTTAACATGTTTCATAGTTTTTTTCTTGTGGGGTGCCGGGCTAGAATGTCATCCCCACATTACTACATGTGGGTGTCGTAAGCAGCGACTAAACGTAAAATACTGGAAGGTGGGAAGCAGCGCCTTTTTTCATTCCTTTAAGGCGTTCTCTGTATCCTTTTAAGTAATAATAGTGCAATATTTTGTTGCGGGACGGGCACTACAAATTTAATGATAAATTATAAAAAATAGAAATGCACCGCTTGGGGACGTAGTAGTACACCTTAAAGTAACTATGCAAGGGCCGAAAATCAAGGGACGAATGGGTCCGAGACCAATAGAAGACTAATCACACAAACGTGACCCAGTGCGCCGCAGACTTACGACTATTTAAACACAATAGAAGCACAATAGTCCAGTAGGTAGCCATTGTCAGTCTTATTAAAGCCAATAATTGAGAAACGGACGAAATAAGTTAAAGAGGAAACTGGCAGTTATATTTCACGACGTTCGTCTCAAACGGAGCCGCTTGTTACACCGAAGGGAACACAGCAGCTTGCCGCTCAATAATTTCCTGCATGACAAGTGCAATCTAGCGAGCAAAGGTTTCGTGAACATTTTGTTAACGACAGCGCTATTGTAAACAATTATATATTTTTTTATGTTATTGTGATGGAACAAGCTCGAGGCCCACCTGATGTTAAGCGGACTGTAACCTCTCCCTACAACAGATGCATTTCGTCACGAATTACACTGCGGCCGCACCTTGAGAGATAGTTGTTAAGTCTCATGCCTGTAAGTTCACTGGCTCTCAAGGACTGCTGCCGGAACACACCGATAGGTGCTTGGTGCTAGATTTTCTACTTGAGGGTGGTCGCTAGCCAGGGGGGCAGTTGCAAAATGCTCTACTACCCTGCGGCGAAGCTCAAGCCCGCGGCGGGATTCGAACCATGGACCTGCGAAATATATAATTGGTATTGGCTCTACGAAATCTGAGCCTATTTATGATCGAATGTTTAGGTGCAAGTTCGGAAATGCAGAAATTTTAAGTATTCTGAATAGCAATGCGGCTGTACTGTGTAATAAGCTGAACAAGTCTAGCGTCAGTTTTTTAAAGACTAATCAATCATAAATTCCGATTAAAAGCCCTTAACGATAGAATACCTAGTGGCTTCATGGGTGGTCTTGTATTGTAACACTCACTAGCTAAAGAACTTCCTCAATGCTTTTAACCTACATTATAATACAATACTGGCGTTGAATTACAAACTATCCAGTAGGGCTGTCACAAAACATTTGTTAGCATAATATAAAATTGGGTAGAATGGATTGGCTCTTAATATTGAGAGCATTTCGTGGTCACGGTGTAAAAGAGGTTTTGGAAGGAAGGAAGAGTTTAAAAACGTTGTTCTTCACATTATTTTACTTCCAGTAAAATTACTTGTTAGAAACTATTTTTTTTATTTATTGTTATACCATAAATGCTTTTATATTATACAGTCCATTATACCCTATAGTATATATAGCGTATTCCAAGTGGGTATAATAAATTAATCTTTATTACTATACCCAAAAAATGTACAGTAAAAATATTAATTCGTCAATCGTGAAAATGATAGCCCTGTACACCGTAAAGCAGCCTATATAAAATGTATTATTATAAAAAAACACGGAACGTTTCACATTTTTATTACACTACGCTCATTTAACTGTTGTAATTAATCCACTGGGTAATAAACAAAACGAATTTAATACATACATATTGTATTATGTGCGCAGAGCAGTTAAATTTTAATTTAAGTAATATAAGCCAAAGTGTTTCACTAAACAATAGGATAGACGAAGCGGCCGTGCAGAAGCCAAGGATTAAGTATTCAAACAGAGCAGACCAGACATTTATCAGTGTTGCAGTAACCTACAGTGCAGTGCAAGCAATCATGTCTTTAGATAAGCTACTTTACTTTACAAAACACTTCTATATGTGCAATTAGTCATGTTATTTGTGTAATTTTTTCATCATATGCGATATAATATTAGTAGAGATTTTATCTTATCATTCAGCACTTTCCTACCGTTATCTCACACATGTGGGGTCACTACTACAAAAACCTAAACCTACAGATAATAACACGAGAAAAATGGTATAGAGTGAGAGCTTTAGATTAAAGTGCAGCTGCTGTCTGACGCCAACAAGCAAGAGCGCTCTTTTGGTCAGGTAATAAGGTTGTTAAAATACAGGGGAACACAACAAAGCGTTTTGCCCAATGCGCAGCACCTTACTAACATTGCAGTTTTAATCGGTGTCATGAAGCCCATAATGCAAATTTTCCTTTAGTCGCCTTTTACGATATACATCAGAGTTTAGAAAGCAAAGCATGTTACGTGTCATATTACCCTATAAATTTAATTTTAAGGTAAATTTGAAAGGCCTAATTGTTACAGCAAAATTTAAATAGGGATATAATTGTTTACCTTCATTAGTTTTTTTTTTATACAAAAGGTGACAAACAAGTAGACGGTCCACCTGATGGTAAGTGGTAATATAGTACAGTTTATATAACAAAACCAATATCCTTTGGTACGAAGAAAACACATGAGATCTAATCACAATCATCATGTGTTAATTTCAGTTAACTGCATCACTGGACACATCACAAAAGTCATGTCTTATCTCTATGTCACGCTATACCTACCTACACTAACGTTATGTATATAATTTTGATCTAACGATAGATAAAAAACGCAATTACAAGTCAGTTGATGTATACACGTCCATTATATGCATAATAAAATAGGATTTAGCTTTTTGTACAACTTAATATATTCTGGCATGATGAATAATAGAATAAAATTATATGGCGTACAGTCGAATACAAAATTATATATGATTCATGCAAAATGATATGACAAGGCTATATTTGATGGCATTGGTAAGTATAATGAAAAATATATAATTTTAAATTACTTAGACTTACCATATGTACAAATATAGAAGTGGATTAATTATATGTCATTATAATAATGTACAACTATAGGTGCTTATATTAAACTATATCATACGTAAAAATGGATTTAATTTCATTTCAGTCTCAACTGCAAAAAATTGTATTTCATTCCATTTTGTTATTAACTGTACGCATAAAAATACCGCAATGGTTACTAAAAACTTACCTCCGCTCAACTTCCGGGTTTTAATTTATGCTTTATAATAAAAAATTTACATACCTGAAACAAAAAAAGTACAGAGATTAGTATTAAAATTTGTTAACACACTTTTTATGAGAAAAATGAGGATTTCGCGAATTAATATTAATGAGACCGCCTTTATGATGATTTTAGTAGATAAAACGTGTCGCGGTAACTGATACTACTTTTAGAAAGTTATATTTATGTATTTTACAACAATAACAAAAGTTTTTAACGATAAATATGCGACCAGACATCGCATGTCGTTTCAGTTTACAGAAAGAAAACAATAATAATATAAACGTGAGTCGGAGAAACTGGAATTACACATTTAATAAAACGAAGACAGAGATTTCGTTAAAAAATCTAACAAACAAAGAATGGGTGTTATTTTTAGATGAAATTAACGCACATTACGAGCGAACGCGCCGGCCAATCGTGAATCATTTTCGGGTGTAGCCACTTTCTGCGCGATAAACGATGTTTAAAACTACTTTCGTTGGAGCTCCGTTAAAAAATTCAAAATTTTGAGAAACTCCACTCCTAAAACAAATTTTACTGGCAGTTCAATATATATTTTACTAAAAAGTCCTACAATCTTGGTTTCACCCCATGTTTTTTTACTGCGCCAGCACTAGACCTAAAAATGCTCTGTAGCTCTGTAGCTCAGTTGTCACTTTGTAACCATTTTGGAACAGACGAAAGGATAAGTTGCCTGCCTAATTAAAAGCGTGACGCCTGTTCATTACAGATCACTGTGCACGTCACTCTGTTACGTTAGTTATTATGAACTTTTTGTCTCATTATCAAAAAAATTTCACTATGCCCTTATTAATCATTATTATTATAATCCAAACGCAGGACTTTGGACTCCAATCCACACGACTCTCTCTACGACTCTACGACGCCAAGGATAGGTATAAGGGGCGGGACAGCGTCAAGACTAAAGTACTCCAGAAGCGGGGTAATGACGACCTTCAGTTATGAGGATAACGACGCGAGGAGGAGGTTCACAACTAAACACAGTAGTGCTTGCACACTAACATGAATAATAATAGGAGTATGCTGAAAGTCAGCCTTGCAGAGACTTTAGTGTCTATGCAGTCCCGTGCTGAGCATACCCCCTATTGCCAATTACGTTTAAATATGTTAATTGTAGTTATTGTATTATTTTTTGTGGCAATAAAAATACTTTTCTTTCTTTCTTTCAACATGTCTAATTTTGGCTAAAGAGAAACCTTTAAACCTATTAAACTCTAAAAATATCCTTGAGAGCTAAGCTTATATAAAAAAAAACAATTCGCTACCCGCTAATCCGCTCACATTTGGACCGTAACCGAATACGAACACGTCATCAGCCAGTAAATATTTTCCACTGTATCTATTGTATTTTGTTGGTTTTTCTTATTAAAACAATTTTATGCTAACCTACTTCGAGATATCGACCCTTGCGCGTTGTTCATTCACGTTTGAGATCGGTATTGGTACATAAAATGCCAACGTTACCTAATTTGGCGCACGGCCAATCGTCCTGACGTCAATGTACCTCGTAAGCACTTTTACGGAATGATTTGATATTTATTTTATTGCTATATTATTAATATTGACTTAGTGCTTAAAAACTAAAGCTATGCAAAGCTTTTACGACATTTTGTATAAGCTCTCCGGGCAAACTACCACCTTAAAAAAGAAAGTCACTAACAGAGCTGTTTTCTTTAACGTAAGTAAGTATTTTTAAATTTTTCTAAGGATGAGTGTGATGTAACATTTTTGATTCAAATGTTTTTGTTCAGGCTAACCTAGATAATTGCTGGCTCTCAAGGGCAGCTGCCGAAACACACCGTTAGGTGCTTGGCGACAGATTTTCTACTTGAAGGTGGTAGCCAGCCAGGCGGGCATTTTGCCCTACCACCATGCTATAACGACTGCCATCCGAAGACAACAACCGGGACCGACGGCTTAACGTGCCCTCCGAAGCACGGAAGCGCTCAGTAGTAATGTCACCAGCGGTCACCCATCCAACTCATGACCGAGGCGGACGTTGCTTAGCTTTTTTATTATTTTCGGCAGCTGTTCTTGACCGGCTTTGTAACTTGTCATGGTGAGATATGTCTAAGGTTAGCCTATTACTAACAAAAGAGGTCTTGTGTGAAAGTGATGGTCACACAACCTTAACGTGAATAGAAATAGGTTGCATAAAAGGGATTAATATGGATTTTGAATAAATTGCTCAACATTAATTTCACGCATCGTGATCCTTTGCTAACCAACTTACAAAATATATGATATTCCCAATACGATGCGTGTTTTGTATATGTATATGTTAGTTTAGTTAGTTACATGACGGCCGTAGGTAGGGATCCCATTTTACATGTGTTTTTCTTCCATTAACTTTTTGGAGATTTAACTTCTAACTTATTGACAGGGTTTGAAAAATATTTGCGTGTATTCGCAAATTTAATCGGTGCTGTAAGGTCAAAATTTTTTTAGCATAACGCCGAAACTTCAAAGCATTTACGCGAATTCACCTTTGTGCGGTGCTAGGCTAGAATTTAAACCCCCTATCCCTCCCCCCATTTTCCCGTAGAAGTCGCAACGCAGCGAAAAGTACCAGAAGGTGCTCCACACCTTCCGAAGGACTGGAGAACCACGACCATGAACCATCTTACAGTATTTGTGCAAAGTCAAGTGCAAAATATGTCGCCAAGCACATAAGGGTAAAGTGAAATTACAAGCACATGAGACTTAAGAACTATGTCTTAAGGTGACGGGCGCAGTGCAATTCGTGACTTGTGACGAAATGTATCTGTTATAGGCAGAGGTTAGTCCGCTTAACATCAGATGGGCCTCGAGCTTGTCCCGTTACAAAAACATAAAAAAGTACCCGTAAATCCCTATTCTGCATGAAGGTGAGATTGCATTAAAACTCAAGCCAGTTTAGAAATTTTAAAAAAACGAGCTCCTCATAGAAAAATAATACTCGCAGGCTCATTAAAAATATAAAACAACAAGCGCGTTCCATATTTGTTTGCAAATGAATTGTTAATAGGGCACTGCCATTGCATTAGTAAATTAATTGAGCTTCCAGCTAGGATTTTTTTACCTGTAGATGTGTTGTATGGCCTCCATATTTACTAGACGAATTCAGGGTAATCACCTGAGTCACTACCAGTCTTGCACTTCCAAGCGTCCGGTGAATACATCGCCGCTAATCGTGTTTTTTAGGAATAATCTGTGGACAATATGCCTTTCTTGTGTCTTTTGTCTTAGGATGGCAGTCGTTATAGCATGGTGGTAGGGCACTTTGCGAATGCCCGCCTGGCTAGCTACCACCCTCAAGTTGAAAATCTGTCGCCAAGCACCTAACGGTGTGTTCCGGCAGCCATCCTTGAGAGCCAGTAATTCTAGGTTAGCCTGAACAACATCTTCGACCACATCATCACTTACCATCAGGTGAGATAGTGGTCAAAGGCTAACCTATCAGGCATAAAAAAAAAAAAAAAAAAAAAGACTCTGCACCAATTATACAGGCACTGTGAGAGATAAGAAAACTGTTTCATTTCACGCGTAATTATTGCTTTTATTGATGAAATAGAAAATATCGTCATTTTGTTTCATCTTACGAACTAATGTCAATGAAATGGATGAGCGAGATATGTGTATTGTTTGGTGTGAGAGAGTGAAAGAGATCGCAGCATAATGGTGATCGGAAAGTCTCGTGGCGGTTCGGTGGTAACACGAATTGCTTATTTATCTCTTTCTAACAACAGATATGACGCATAATATTTGAACGTTCTTTCCTTGTCATTACAAACTGCATATACATGTGCGTAGGTATGTATATAGGTAAATTCTAGTAAGCTTTTAGAGCAGTGGTGTTCGGATATAACTAATCTAAATATTTCAAATCACTGGCTTCCAGAAGATATGGCTTTAGAATTAGTAGCTTGAACCGCTCGTAGCTTACATTACAATATCTAGTTGTAATAAACCGATGAACTGGGGTAAGCAGTGTTCGCAGTAGTCATTACTTGGATGGGTGACCGCTAGTGGCATATGCTCGGGGGTTTGGAATATTGCGAGTTCCAGCCTGGCTAACTACCACCCTCAAGTAAAATCTGCCGCCAAGCACTTCGTGGTATGTCCTTGAGAGCCCCTGCTTTACAGTTTAAGCTGCTTTACAGCCTTCTATATAACTTCATAAACTGTCAACTGTTTCACTAGTCACACATAAAAACTATAACGTCCACTGTTGAGCAAACGCCTATTCCATAAGGAGGGGTTAAGCATAATTCCCACGCTTGGTAGGCGTCTTGGAGATCGTAGTTTAGAGTGGCAATTCTTCCGGAAGCGCTGCCGCCCACATTTTGGTACTTTTGCTCTCGTCGATTCTTATGGCTCCTTGAAGAATTTGTTTACTATCCCTCGTCGACTATTCTAGCTCCCTGAAGAATTGGGAGTGTTAAGTTCTAGCTATTTACCCTTCAGGGATTTACAAATAAATCTGCTTTAAAAGAAATAAAAACGGATAAAAATATTTAATTAACAAAAACTTGTTATATCCGTGTCCTCTGAGTAACCGATGCCAAGATATGCAAACCACATCAATTTCGTCAGGAACGCCGTCTCACCGTTGAATACATTTCGTATAATTACTGTAGCATAATTACAGCTAATATTATAAATAATATACAAATTGCAATCTGATACCTTCAATTATACGTTTACTTTGAATTTCTACACAAGTAAAGCTGGTTCGGGACACTGGTGTTGCAAGTATTGCGATTCTAAACAGGAAAGTGTAGGGGTGCGCCTATGACGCTTTCACTATAAATTATGATAAATAACTGTATATTATACCTTATTATACAAATTAGCTTGTCGTGTTATGGACGGTCGACGACGACACGATAACACTAAAGAACTAAAGAGTCTATTTTCGTACTTATAGCTTGATAACCTACGACTTCCTTTGAATAATTATAGGTATATACCTATATATATATATATTGGTAAAGTATAATAAACTCTCTTCGTCTTTCTACCATTATTATATTGCTGTGGGGTCGATACGATATATCTTCTCTATGGAAAGACAATAAAATTATCATAGTCATGAAAATACCGACTTCAAAACTAATATACACATTATTACTCAAATACTACTCGTCAGATCTCACTCAAATTTAAATTGGACCACAGGACAAACACAATCTTTCCAATTAAAAAAAAATCTAAATAAAAATAGAGGTGAATTGAGAACCTCTTTTTTTGAAGTCGGTTAAAAAAGAATGAAAATATGTTTCTTGACGTAAAACAAATCATGATTTATTGTTCCGCGTAATGCTTAATCTTTGAGCCAAATAAGTGCCATCGTTTTGATCACGCGTCGCATCGACCAAGCGCTCTGATAAGTTTTAGAAAATAAAATGAGATCCCAGCTCTTACAGATCCAATGCCTCTGCACCAAATGGCTCAAATATGTAATCATTACCGAGATTAGCATATTGCGCCGCTGGAGTGGCCGCGGCACCTACGTTTATTTCAGAAAGGTGACGGCTAGCTCCGAAGGGCAGCGGGGTCCGAGGCACGGTTTTCCGTGCCTCGGAAAACCGTGCCTCGGAAAACCGTGCCTCGCCCAAGTAGTATGCTAGCCACATACGAAAGGCTGCCCCGCCATCTTGCGAAAATCCCGGGAATGCGCCATCGTGCCGGTTGGCGACCGGAAGAGAGGACCCGATGGACATTCTTGGGGGGCTCGGGCGTCCCCGTGGTCTCCAAGCTAGCTATCCTTTGATGCAGCATCATGCGTGTGTGTGTCTGAGTCGGTAGGTGACGCCTCGTTTCACTGCCGCCCTTCTCCGTCTTGAAGACTCCAGATTCTCTGTTCTATGCATATTGGTGGAAACCGGTGTAGAGAAAATTCTTTACGCTGGAGTATATCGATCGCACACAAGTGTGACGGCGGATACAGCTCAACAACGGTACCCTTCTGCCCAACTTGTGTTACTGGGGGACTTTAATGCTCACCATCATGAGTGGCTATTCCCATACCAACCACGCTGGGAAAGAGGCGCATAAGTTAGCCCTGACCTTAAACCTCACCCAGCTTGTTAATGGGGCAACAAGGGTACCTGACGTTGCTGACCATACAGCCTATTGCCTCGACCTTCTGATGACGACAGATCCAGACCGCTACTCAGTGTCAGTTTCTTCACCGTTAGGTAGCTCTGACCACTGTCTGGTGAAATCTGTATCTCTATATTCCCCGCCCGACCGCTGCCAGAAAGGCACCCGGCGGATATGGAGATACAAGTCAGCAGATTGGGATGGGATGCGGTCTTTTTTGCATCCTACCCTTGGCAGTCTCTTTGCTACTCTTCTTGTGATTCTTCTACTTGTGCGGATGCTGTGACTGATGCGCTGCGTCAAGCAATGCAGTATTTTATTCCATTTTGTGATGCGATGGGTAGTACTAATATGACAGTATGCTTAGTTATAGGCAATAGGGAGTTTTTTTAAATGCTCGTCTGGCTAACTTGAAAAGTTACAGAAAATACTTTTTCGTCCGGCGAAGTATGTAGGTACTGAAAAGCCAATTCATGTTTTGTGTTTCATCTTTCATTACATCATCACTTTAAAATCGAGATAGTGGTCAACAGCTAACCTATTATCTAAAAAAATAACAAATGAAAACTTTTGCTCTCACAGTAACAAATGGAGTTTTTTATCAATTTCAGTTTGCATTTTTAATGGAGATCGAAGAAATTAAGTTGTCAGTCGTGATGTCATTCAATGTCGGATGCAAAAACCACAAATGAAATAGTACTAAAATATTTTATATTATCATTCGGTTCGTATTTTTTAAATGATAAAGCTGTCACTGTTCTTTTTACGGACGCTAGAGCTAGTAAAAAATTGGGTATATCGGGCCTTCAAAGATAAAATGGAGCGAAAAACAAATTGAATGAAAATCACTATATCTACGGTTCAGCGCGGTTATATTAATGAGAAATGAGCAATATAGTATGTAAGTTACTCATTTGTGTAATCAACTTTATTATATTGCTGACTGTAACATTTTATGAAGCCTAGAGTGCACCTAGTGCTTGCCATACAGAGTTTCTTCATATTGAATACCAAGAGTTTTATTTTATATCATATTGTTTTATTGTAGTCCCACATTATTTTTATAATATTTATCGTTGGCACGGGTATCCGGAGCGGTCATGCTCACAGAAAGGTGTTGTGTGTCGGATCGCCATCTTCCCTCAAAAATGGTCGAGGAAGGCGATGGCTGGCACATGCGTCAACTCGTGAACGGGTGCTGCTAGAGGATACTGGTCTGCTCTGGATGCTGGTGCTAATGACATTAACGGAAAAAATAATCTTTTAACACTATTTCCCCTTAGAATGTTGCATGTTTCGTATTTCATATTTCTTGTTTTTAAATAAAAAATGTCATAATTGAAAAAAAGTCACGGCCTCTGGAGTCTGTGGAGTGTAGATTTATAAAATAAAAACATAAATAAAAAATACCAGGAGTTACAACTCTGTGACATTGTATTTAAAAAAGTATATCCTTGAGCCTACCATTGCTGCTAGTTTGCACGTTTTTCGATGTTTCATAAATTTTTGCCGTAAATGAATATAAGAATTTCCATACAAAATTATTTCTTCGAAACTTTTTGAAAATACTTAAATTTACGGAAAACTTGTAAATCAGAATTAGGCTCAAAACCATGCATGCAAAAGTTTTTTTTTATGTTATTGTGACGGAACAAGCTCGAGGCCCACCTGATGTTAAGCGGTATCCTCTGCCTATAACAGATGCATTTCGTCACAAGTCACGAATTGCGCTCGTCACCTTGAGACATAATTGTTAAGTCTCATGTACCTGTAATATCACTGGTTCTCAAGGACTGCTGCCGGAACACACCGTTAGGTGCTTGGCGACAGATTTTCTACTTGAGGGTGGTCGCTAGCCAGGCGGGCATTCGCATAAAGCCCCACCATGCGGTGAAGCTCAAGCCCGCGGCGGGATCCGAACCATGGACCTGCTGCGCGGCAGTCCATAGCTAATGCCACTGAGCCATCACTGCTTCATAGTTTACCGAAGACTTGGTATTTAAAATATGGCGAAACTAAGAATGTTTGGGAAGCGCTTCGAAGAGATTAGACTTAAATACTGGGCAAAAGATACATAAGAGTCTTGGATTGCCAAGCGCAGTGCAGCGTCGGGAGCGTCGTGCAGTATCAGGATAATTACACTGCAACTGTAATAGGAAAGGGTGTCGCTTAACATCGGCGTGTGACTCGACCGTCACATCAATTTAACACATCAAAAACCTTTTATGTCAAATTCATTTCGTTTTTAAGTAAAGTCCACCGCAATCATGTTTGGAACGGTGACCGCTAGTGACATTACTACTGAGCGCTTCCGTGCATCGGAGGGCATGTGCCATATATAGTTGGTAGGGCATTTAGTGGCTAGCTACCACCCTCAAGTAGAAAATATGTCACCAAGCAACTAACTGTATGCTCCGGCAGTTGTCCCTGCGAGCTAGTAAATCTAGGTTAGCCTGAACATCTTCGACTAGCTCATCATTTACCAACAGATAAAATAGTGGTCAAAGGCTAGACTATCAATTGTAAATAAAAAAGCTATACCTAAATAAATAAAAAACATGGCGAAATAGTTTACACAAAACCAGCAAGCGTTTTAAGCCGGTGTCACCATTAAGCTAACCAGAGGTTAGCGAGTGTGACAGCGGAGATAGGCATCGGTCACGGCCCGCAGCGGCGGCGCGCCAGTAATAAAACCATAATATAACGATATAAATGTAAACGTGGCTATAAACTGCAACTTTATTCGAAACAGCTACCCGTCATACACTTGTTATTAAAAATATTTTAATGATTAACTTAAATTATTCGCAAGAAAGTCTGGCTCAATGAATTTTAAGTAGCTATACCGGGAAACCGCTCGTGTGGCTTTATTTTTGGGTTTACATATTTGAGATATTCTGCTTTTAAACGAGAGAAGTTTCTTATTTACGGAATATATAATAAACGTGACATTTTAGTACAAATAAGTGAGATAGTTGCCAAAAGCTCGACTATCAGCAACGACTATTTTTTAATAGAAAATATAGATTTTAAAATGCTTAAAATGAGTTTTATATATTATATTAATCGATGTTTTATGTTAATAGGTATTATTAGTTTGCATTAGGCTGTGTCTTAAAGGTAAAGCCAAATATATTTAAATTCTTAACTAAATCAGATATTAGGTCGAAATTATAAATAAAGAAATGGTAAATTTAGAAGTAAGTATTAATTAGTATATTAGTTCATAATAAGGGTTACACTTTAAGACGCCGACAAGTGCCAAAAAGCTTTACTTAAACAGGTTTTTATTAATATTTGATTTTTAGTTTTGGTGTGTAGCAGTAAGAAAATTGTGTTGATAAATTCTCTAATGCCAAGTATTTTGGCATAAAATACGAAGACCCGTCATATCATACTGCAATACTCAATGATTCCCGGTAGCAGTGACGATAAATGAGAACCCCCAAGGCAGTATCGTACGTTAAGCTGCAAATATATACCTACAGTACCTACAGTGGTGTTAAACGACGGGTTTACTCCTGGTTTGTTAGCTATGTATAATTGGCCTTATTTAATTGCGTAATTAAATGATTTTGTATCTTGACAAACTGTCTTCGAAGAGCATGCCTATTTTGCATATACATTTGTATCGACGCGATATGCTGTGAGGTAAGTAATATATTAGGTAAATCAGTACTAATATTATAAATGCGAAAGTAACTCTGTCTGTCTGTCTGTTACGCTTTCACGCCAAAACTACTGGACCGATTTGAATGAAATTTGGTATGGAGATAGTTTGAGACCCGGGAAAAAACATAGGATAGTTTTTATCCGACTGCGCAAAAAGAGGTTAATGTTTTCGCGCGATAACCGACATACGCGCGGGCGGAGCCGCGCCCGGAAAGCTAGTATATTATATATATTTTTTAGTGATTAAAAGAAACTCCACCTAAATAGGTCTAACCTAAAATAGGTCGAAGACGCATCAACAGAACCAAATAAATGTAAAAATATGCAATACCCCACCATAGACGTCGTTCACCTTACTGTACTTGAAATCAATAACATCAGCAGCTGCTGATAAACATTTTTTGTTATCTTTAACAAATCTAACGTCACCTCTGATACGTTGATTGGTGTTTAAATTTTGATTGAGTATTTGTGGGCGGGGCGAATGATTGGCAAACAAGCATAATACACCTTTTTAATAGGTTTACTTTTTGGCCACACGTCCGATTGGATGATTTAAATGTTTTTTTTTTCACGGAAAAATTATGCGTGAAATATATGCAAGTTATAAATCTGACGTCAGGCTGTGATTCCTCACACATGAAACAAGTAAGTGTCAAACATTGTTAAAAGACTTTTAAAAGAATGGCTCAAAATTTCTTGCCCGTTCTTCTTTTCCTGAAAGCGTCAGTACTATGCTGTCAGTTTATACCACTAGCTTTTCGAGCGCGGCTCCGCCCGCGCGTATGTCAATTATCGCGCAAAAACATTAACCTCTTTTTGCGCAGTTGGATAAAAACTATCCTATGTTTTTTCCCGGGTTTCAAACTATTTCCATACCAAATTTCATTCAAATCGGTCCAGTAGTTTTGGCGTGAAAGCGTAACAGACAGACAGACAGACAGAGTTACTTTCGCATTTATAATATTAGTACTGTTTCTATACTATAACTTGTAATTGACCTTCATAAAACCATCGTAGATGCCTAAATTGACTAAATGATTTTGACTTTTATTTTGAGTACAGAACCTGTATAGGTACCTAAGAAAGAAGTTATCGGTGCGGAGCTAGAATTCGCTTAACAAGTCTTTATTTATAGCAGAGATTGAGGTAGCATTAAAGGTGATTATTCCTTGATTTTGGTTACTTTAAAAGTGAAGTCGTCTTTAGAGAATTATAATTTACATTCATATTTTTTTATTAATAAATCTACTCTCCACAGACTCCAGGGTCCGTGACTTTTTCAATTATGATTTTTTTTCAAATTATGCATAATTCCAAGGGGGAACAGTGTTACAAGTTTTTTTTTTCGGTAATGTCATTAGTACTATTACATTCATATTCATCCGTTCTAAAGGATTTTTCGTCGCTGCTTGACTAAAAGGTCAAGTGAAATTCTACTGTTATACAATATTTTTTTAGTACTTCTTTTCTAGTTAGAAATAATGACATGCATCTGTTATATGCAGAGGTTATGTACCGCTTAACATCAGGTGCACATTGTGGGAATACCGTCACAATCTTATTATCGTACAATTTCGATATTCGTATCCGCCACACTACACCAAGCGCTATTATGAATCTTATTTGAATAGGAGTTTGATTGACATTCGCAAAAGCTGTCATGGATATACACCTTTTGCTGATCGGTGCGTAAGTTTGTAGACTTATATACCAGCTTAGATACATAGACCTCGATCACATGCGCAGTTTGTCAACGTTTTATCGGGCATGAGTCGAGTACTACATTGAAAACGCTCTGGATAAAATCCAGGTAATATGTCCTCGAACGGAACGGGCATTGATGAAGAATGTGATGAGAATCCAGAGAGATGAGGAAATCCAGAAATAGCCTGGATGGTAGCAGATGGAAAGTTTAAAGTTGGCCTTTTTTTCCAAAGCTTAGTAACCCTTTTACCACTATAACATATAATATAACAATATATAATTGCTCACAAATGCTTCTAGGCAGATTATCTGAAACTGCAGTGGTGTCTCTGCACCAAGAAGGACTCTTACTGGAGAGACTAACAAATTGGTTAACTTAATTTTTATTCATTTATTTATGTATTTGCCAAAACTTATCTGAGCGCTTGGTCGATGCGACGCGTGATCAAAATGCTACCACATATTTGGCTCAACGAATAAGCATTGTAATTCAACGGGGCAATGCTGCCAGCATGCTGGGCACGCTGCCAACTGGTACTGGGCTGGAGCATTTAAACTGCCTATGAGTCTGCTATGACTTATAGGTTGTCTAAATGCTTTTATTGTAGTAGCTGTAGTGTTGTATATAGTTTGTAGTATTTTGTTTAATAAAGGAAAATAAAATAAAAAAATCGGCCAAGTACGAGTCGGACTCACGCACGAAGGGTTCCGTACCATTAGCTATACAACATTAGACTTAATATTTAACCTTTTTTTGTTTTAATGTGCGCGAGTCCAACTCGCACTTCGCCAACTTTTTGTATTTGTTGTTATAGCGGCAACAGAAATACATCATTTGTGAAAATTTCAACTATCACCGTTCTTTAGATACAGCCTGATGACAGACGGACGGACAGCGAAGTCTCAGTAATATGGTCTCGTTTTTACCCTTTGAGTACTGAACCCAAAAAAAATATGTATCTCCAACATTTGATTATTACGTAGAAGAAAAACTGTGAAAGTATCAACACAACAGCTTATTTTCAAGTATCAAATTGAACGAAACCTTAAATATGTCAACTTGGACATAGTCCGCGTTGACTAATGATGTTTTTTCTAGATCTCTTCCCTCTGTCTATCTCGGTCTCTCACACATGCACTCTTTTTTTTGTCTCTAGAGTTTCTCTCATTGAGATACGGCATTTATGAGAAATTAATGAATTACGATGGCTAAAATGCAAAAATGCACCATTACAAAAGATCAAAGTATTTTTATACGCCAAATCGGATTCTCTGATTGCTGTAATATAGTTTTAAGAGAAACCCAATAATCAGAATTCTTTAAATCGTATACACTTAACATATAAACGCGTAATTACATTCCCCGATTCCTGTCAATTAAGCATACCTGGCAGTATCGGAAACTAATTTATTAAAGTTTAAACTTCAATTTGTTATTAAAATATGAATAATATAATCGATATTGGGTTTTCAGTGAGGCCTTAATTTTTTTTAAATTGAAGTGTATTTGACACAGCCCATAACGAAGTTATTGTCAAAGGCTAACCCAATTAACGTATAAAAATGTACCTAGATCGTAAAATAGAATAAAATATGATATTCTTAGGATTTAAGGAGAAAAGCAGTAGTTACGTATCTGTCTATCCCTTTGGGGGATACAGGCATGACAATATGTTTTTTAAGGTTCCGTAGTCAAGGGGCAAAACGAAGAACTATGAATAAAAGTCCGCTGTCTGTCAGTCCGTATAAATTGTGTCTCTAGCTCGTCCAAATGAGTTGGGAATCGGAAATTGAGATTTGTTTAGTTAATATCGACTCTAAAGTAAATAATAATAATATTCGTGGAGTCTCTCATACATACGAACGTGGTAAGGTTGTGAAGGTAAAAACACTTGTGTATTTATACATATTATACAACATTTTGTAGGGTGCCATTGTCTAGAGTTCATTGAATAGAATTCGGATATGATTTTTGTATTTATTACACAACTGCCCAAAAAAGGAGTATCCTGTTTTCAGGGTACATGTATGTATGTATGTTTGTGAGTATTTTTTTCTACCATTTAACAGATTATATTTAATGAGATATCGTTAGATTTGTTTTGATAGCGCAAGTGAGACTAGGGGTATAAAAAATATTAAAACACAAAGTGCTCAAAATTAGGCGCCATATTGCGAGTAAAATTTTGTTCTTCCAAACCTATCGTGTTGGGAAAAATGAATATAACTTGCAGTTTAAATTTCAATAGAACGATAAACATTTAACAAAAACAATTAATTTGTAGTCAGGTTTTTTACTTTTATATATTTCAGATATTAAGTATACATTAATATATACTTATTATCTGAAATATAATTATATGGGGGTTTGTCAAAGTTGTCGCTTTTTCATAATTTTCCCTCACTCACTACGAAAACACTAAACTAGTTACGATTCTCAAATTCCGATTTTTCTACGTACCATACAGTACTGTTTTAACTTACTCCATCATAGGCGCAGCTCCCGATTGGACTCTTTTGATGGACACGTATGAAAAACACTACAAAATTCCTGAGGATGTTGGTGTTTCGTCTTCCAGACCAGACATATTTCTATACTCGAAAGATCTAAAACGCATAGTACTTATAGAACTTACTGTGCTGGGGAAACAAACATACCTAAGGACCACACATTAAAAACAAACAAATATTATGACCTAACAAACGAATTAACCAAAAACGGTTATGTGGTTAATTTATATGCTGTAGAAGTTGGAGCAAGCGGTATACCAGCGAAATCCCTATATAACCTACTTTAAGACCTTGGCCTGCCAAGAACAACCGTAACTTCCATCCTAGAACGTGTATCTAAGGCGGCATTAGTAGGATCTTACCAAATTTGGTTAGGTAGGGGAGGAGGCTTGAGCGGGGAGGGGAGCGTTGATGCATTGTAAAGAGGCCCCTTAACCCTACTCCTAGGTTGCAAGCCCCAGGCTCCTCTAGCCTCTTCCTCTGCAACGCTATGGACCCGGCACCCGCACGGTGAATCCATGGAATGCTAAGTAATTCGTCTCACTGATAAACACCTGTTTACAACGTACTTTTCATACTGTTATCAAAACGAAAGATTTTTCCTTTTGCAATGTAGAACCCCAGATACAAGGCCCAACTCATACTTCACCTGTTTTTTTATAAACTGCCAAGAGCGTGTGTAAAGCAACAGTCAATTATTTTCACGACCGCGTTGCGCTTCTATGAGTTACCTCACTCATTTATTACAAGTTGCACGCTTCTAATTACGGATGCTTACAGAATCTGATACTTTAATTAGACAGGCTTCGAATGTGGCCATTGTTTTAGAAATTCTCGACGTACCCCATTGACCGCGAGTCGATCATTTAGCAGCAATTAAGGCACGGTACGCTTTCGACCTGGCTATGATATGCGGTTGCTACAGAAAAGTGAACTTTCGCCTCATTAGCAGATATTAATTGGCAGATGCATAACAATATTGTGGATAGGATGTGAGGGTATTATTGTCAGCTTTTCTTTACCTTTTTGCTAACAGTTACGTCGTTTCCGGCGGAAATGCACGTCTGTGGCGCGATATTTAACAATTAAACATTACTTTGGCTGCTTTTGAATGTACTGTATTACATGCCTATAGGGTGCCGGTATAGAATGGCACCAATTACTACCTATGGGTGTCGTAAGAAGCGACTAAAGGTAAAATAATACCGGAAGGTGGCGAGGTAATATGTAAGTATTTATTGAGGTAATATGTAAGTATTTACCTACTTTTGGCTAGATCTATTGAGGTAATATGTAAGTATTTACCTACTTTTGAAGCTTTAATCGAAACCAAACTAATTTTATACCTATATCTCATAATTTCAAAAATCTAATGTCGATGCTTCTCCATCGAAACGTTAGTTTGTCAAGTCTATGCAATCAAATCTATGCATAAACCGAATATTCTTGACATTTGATTCCGTAGACATTGCGTATCCTTACAATTCGCAGTGTTGTCATTACGGACCCGATAGGGCAGGATTAGGTTGCTCGAGGTAAAGGTCAGAAGGCCAATGACCCCGGAGGGATAATTTCCCTTTCGCCTTAATGGAATAAAGGCAACTGCGATCAAATGTAATATAGTCATTGTCTTTTGGCACTACTAGCCAGAAGGAGGGTTTTTAGATTTCTTGTATTTATGTAATATTTAATAATGTCAGAATCATGACCTTTTCCCTTGAAAACGATGGCCATTATGAAAGTGAATTTCAAAATTAAAATCAATTTCATTCATCATCATCATCAGCCGGAAGACATCTACTGTTGACAAAAGTGCTTGGAAATTCCGCCTCTGCCAAGCCATCACATGTCTCCTACGTAATTTAAACAAATATTGTAATAATTGTATTATCAGTACAACAGTACTTCAGTACTAATATTATAAATGCGAAAGTAACTCTGTCTGTCTGTCTGTCTGTAACGCTTTCACGACAAAATTAATGGACCGATTTGAATGAAATTTGGTATGGAAATAGTTTGAGACCCGGGAAAAAACATAGGATAGTTTTTATCCAACTGCGCAAAAAGAGGTTAATGTTTTTGCGCGATAACCGAAATACGCGCGGGCGGAGCCGCGCCCGGAAAGCTAGTATTGTATATAACACATTATAAAAAGACGTTTAAAAGAATGGCCCCAAGTTTCTTGCCCGTTCTTTTCGCTGTGGCTTTATAATATTTTTTTGCTTAACGTGGCAGTACAATGTAGAATATTTCAATATTAAAATTTGTAATTGACCTTCATAAGAGCGTCGTAGACGCCTAAATTGAATAAATGATTTTTAATTTGAATTTGAACAAAGGCGTCCCCTCTAAAACGCCACAAATAACGGCTATTAGCCGCTTGTAACCATTGGCTGTGACTTTTACGATATCGTCAGTCCACCCAGTACGAGGCCACTAACTCTTCGTCTTCCTGTGTAATGTGGCAACAACTCGAGAAACTGGTCAGTGGATTTTTCCTTTTTTTCATTCCGACCTGTGCCGCCACGCCGTGCACACCTGTCTACAGCTCCGCCAGTATCTCCCAGTGAGACCGCAATAGTCCCCGCACTATTGCCGTCTCACTCGGGTCATCGTTCCGACGCTAGTTGCAGACCAGTGCCTTGGAATACGCAGTCCTGACGAAGTTTTTGTTTTGTGTGCAGAAGCTGAGCAGCCGCCGAACGCCGAGCAACGCGAGCTACGAGCTCGCCGTGCCGTCGCGCAGAGGCGCTCTAAGACGTCAGGCATTACCACCTACCCAAGTCCCTTGTTTCGGACGAACAACATCATATCGGGCTGGTGGTCTTGTTTTGACCGCACTTTTCGGTGCGCATTTCACCACTTTACTACCCGACACAACATAGTAACAGTCGCGTAACAACACACTTTGTGCTGTTAAGCGACGTCGTTCAGGCGTGGGGTAGCGTCAGCCAAACCCGTCTGAACGATCAAATCCGCCATTTGCTGCGGTCGCAGTGTGACACCCTACGGTGACAACGGCCACTGTTGTTGTTTTGGTTTAACCTTGCACCGTGGCCTTTCCCGCTTCACGGGTCAGCCGAAGCAAGCTGGGCTCCGGGATTACTGGCCTTGGGGTCACCCCTAGTCAACCCCGGAGTAGCGCTTAGGAGCACCCCTCTCCGCCGAGAAAAAAGCTCGGAGTGGGTACACAACTAGGGCACACCATAGGTACTCACTCCCTCTCACACAAGTGAGCTCACGAGTTGCGAGAGGGAGACAGAACCCGTTAGGCCATCCTGAGTATTCCCCTCAGGATGCAACGTCCCTCTAACGGTGAGGTGGAGGTCCTTCAGACCTTCGCCCTCCGCTACCCCGAACTCTACGCTGATCATCAGCAATCACTTAACGATGCAGAGAGTGCCCGCCTCACGGACACTCTCATCGCTCCCTCCGGAACTCCAATTCCGGAGGCCATCGTCCCTCCTCTGACCCGGTCCTTCTCAGAGGACAGCCCGACTTCGCCCGCTGCGGGCCCTGACAACAGACGCACGGTGGCAGCCCCTCCCCGTGAGAGGTCTCGCTCGCGCTCACCGATCGGGAGGCCAGCGAGCACCCGTCCCTCCATCGCCGTTGTCGAGCCCACTTCGGACTCCGAAGCGGAGATGGATGTAGATCCGAGTCGTGCCTTACGCACTGACTCGGACTCCGATAACGACGGCTATACCGTCGTAGACAGAAAACGCAAGCGTGCTCCTAAAGCCGCTAGTTGCGCAACTTCCGCCCCTCCCGCCAAGGCACCCGCTAAGGCCCCCGCCTCCGGCAAGAAGCCGACCCCCGCCCCGCGCCCCGCGTCTCCTCCCTCCGCTCCGGCCACCACTGCCGCGTCCCCTCAGGACGCGAGTGCGCGCCGCGAAAAACCGCCTCCGCCCCTGTTCATTCAGGACAAAACCAAATGGGACATGCTGTCCCGTTTAGTTTCGGATCGTGGGATCCACTACACTAATGCCCGCTCCACGCAGCAGGGCATTAAAGTTCAAGTGTCCACCATTAGCGACCACAGAGCGCTAACAAAGCTCCTCCGTAAAGAGAGCATAAGTTTTCACACTTATGCGCTCGAAGAGGAGAAAGTCCTCCGAGTGGTCATCCGCGGTGTGCCCAAGGAGGTACATACCGATTCGGTATGTGCCGACCTGAAGGCACAAGACTTCCCCGTACATGCAGTTCACCGCATGTACAGCGGGAAGGACCGCAGTCCCTACGATCTAGTACTCGTAGTACTAGATCGTACACCTGAAGGCAAGGCCATTTTTAATTTAAAAAAGGTCTGTGGCCTCTCAGGACTCGATGTCCAAGCCCCATACAAAAATGGGAGTCCCTCGCAGTGCCATAACTGCCAACTATACGGGCACGCCTCCCGTTTCTGCTTCGCTCGCGCTAGGTGCGTTAAGTGCCTAGGCGATCACGCGACAGCAGCGTGCACTCGCACCCGGGATTCACCGGACCCACCCAGCTGTGTTTTATGCGGTGCTCAAGGGCATACCGCGAATTACCGTGGTTGCCCTAAAGCACCACGAGTGAACCACAGGGTGGCAAGGCATAGGCCGACCCGTCCCTCTTACGACCGTTACCAACGGGTAAGCCCTAAACTAACGGTAGTACCTGCCTCACAGGTAATACCCGCGCCGCTCCCAGCCCGTAACGCATGGTCTAAACCACCCAGTATGGTTAAGACCGTCGCTACCGCCCGCGCCCCGGCCCGCGCGCCCGCACCCACGCCCGCACCCGCACCCGCCCGCGCCGCGGCCCCTGCCCGCGCACCGGCCCCGGCTCGCCCCGCACTCCCGGCACCCGTCGCCAACACCATTCGCGCGCCTCCCCGCGCCGCTTCCCGGCCACAAGCTCCACCTATGCCATTGATGGCTGCCCCTCTTCAAGAGGCAATCAACCTAGTCAGCGATCTGGCTATGTCGGTTGACATCAATGAGGTACAAGAGCTATTCCACAAGATGCAATACGCTCAATCCCCAGCGGACGTGATCCAATACACATTGGAACACGCGAATTTACTTAGCGCCCTTAAGCGCTTCGTTCCCCAGGCCCCTCCCCAGTACAACCACTATGGGTAGTACAACCGAACGCACGAAACCGTACTCAGTTTCGTTAGCGTCATTTAACGCTGACGGCCTCTTCAAACAACGTGACCTCGTCCACGACTTTTGTTGTACCCACCTTATCGATATCATATGCGTGCAGGAAACCTTTCTAAAACCGGGGAAGGCGAACCCTAGGTTTGCCAACTACAGAACGGTACGTGATGATAGAGTGAACTCCCGTGGGGGAGGCACTCTTATCTATTACAAAAGGTCCCTGCACTGCATTCCCCTACCTACCCCGACTCTTGTTAATATGGAAGCATCTTGTTGCCTCCTAGCTATGACTGGTCATCAACCTATAGTCATAGCATCCTGTTACCAAGCTTGCAAAAAGCCGATCGTCCGAGCTGACTTAGAAGCCCTATTCTCATTAGGAAGCGCCGTCATTCTGATTGGCGACTTCAACAGTAAGCACATCCTATGGAATTGTAACGTCAACAATCCCAGAGGTATTGCACTTGAAAACCTAATCGCAGAACTTAACTTTGACATAATTGCGCCCACTGAGCCCACTCACTACCCTTATATGGAAGACCACCGACCTGACTTGCTTGACATGGCACTATTCAGAGGCGTAACACTCCGGTTACGCTCCATAGAAGTGGTTCACGAGCTTCACTCTGACCACCGACCCATTATACTGCGACTAGGTCCCGACCCAACGACTGACCTCCCCCGCCCCACTAAGACGATAGTGAACTGGAAGCAAGTAGGCGATGCCCTAAAGGCTATCAGTTCACCGGACCTAGACAAGATCCCTGACGACATCCTGACAAAAGATGACGTAACCCTTGCGATCGATTCGTTCACCAATCACCTCTCCACCGTAGTAGGTGCATCCGCAAAGGAGGTCATAGTGCCGGACGACCGGCGCCTTGTCATTCCAGCGGATGTGAGACGATTGGTGACGGAGAGTAAAGCAGTGACCCGACATTACGACTCTTACCCCAGTAAAGAGAACAAAACTAAGAAACGCCACTTTGAACGCATGGTTCAAAGTCGCATGTCTGAGTTGCGTGATCAACAATGGGGCGATAAACTTTCAAACCTCGTGCCAAGCCACCATGCTTACTGGGACTTGGCGCGAGGCTTGAAAGGAAGTAACCATAACGACATGCCTCCCTTATACAGACCAGTCCCACTAGTCCCAGCGTTCTTTGACGAAGACAAAGCTGAGTGCCTAGCTGATAGCCTAGAGGCTCAGTGTTCCCCTAACGTAGATCACGTTGACCAAGCTCACCTCGATTCGGTGGATGCTGAAGTCGAACGTAAAAGCTCTGTGGTCACCTCTGAACTCCCACCAATCACCTTAGCGACTTACGCTGAGGTGGCGAGACTGATCAAGGCCCTCCGACCGCGCAAATCCCCCGGTGCCGATGGCATCTCCAACAGGGTTCTTAAAACCCTCTCTCCTCCTCTCATCCATCTCCTAGTCAGCATCTTCAATGCTGCTATGAGCCACTGCTTATTCCCAGACACCTGGAAATGTGCAAATGTCATTGGCATTCACAAACCAGGCAAAAGCTCATCTGACCCCACCAGTTACCGCCCCATCAGCCTCCTCAGTGCCTTAGGCAAACTTTACGAGCGGTTACTTGCAAACCGTCTCCAGTCCCATGCTAAGGAACACCACCTTATCCCAGATGAGCAGTTTGGCTTCAGGCCCGGACACTCATGCGTCCAACAGGTGCACCGCCTCACGGAGCACATCATTGAGGGCTTTAACAAGTACCCCAAACCCCAGACAACGCTAGCAGTCTTCCTCGACGTAGCGAAAGCTTTTGACAAAGTCTGGCACAATGGCTTGATTTACAAGCTATACCAATTTGGCGTGCCAGAACGTCTTGTGCTCATCCTACAAGACTTCCTTAAAGCCAGAAGCTTTCGCTATCGCGTGGAAGGCACCCTCTCCTCCCCCCACCCAGTCAGAGCCGGAGTCCCTCAGGGCTCCGTGCTATCACCCATTCTTTTCGCGCTGTATACCAGCGACATCCCACGCTCTCAGCCTAACGTCCTATTAGCCCAATACGCGGATGATACCGCTATTTATACCACTGGGTGGCATATCAGTAGAAAGTCCATTCCCGCCCTCCAACGGGCCATCACCGAGATCGGTGACTGGTTCCGTAAATGGCGCATCGCGGTCAACCCAGTTAAAAGTGCAGCTATGTACTTTACTGAGAAGGGCCGCCCCCGTTACCCGCAACCTATAACTTTGTTCGACCAACCCATCCCTTGGGTTAGTAAAACAAAATATCTCGGAGTCACCCTTGATCGGAATCTCACCTTTAGCGATCATATAACAACCGTCCGTAACAGAGCGGCCTTTGTAATGGGTCGCCTTGGTCCCCTGATTCGCAAAGAGAGTAAAATGTCTCTTAGAAATAAGAAGACACTTTACACTGCCTGCATCCGCCCCATCATGACTTACGCATCAGTAGTGTTTAGTCATGCTAGTGAGGCCCATCTCCATAAGCTTCAAGTCATTCAAAACCGTTTTCTTCGTAGTGCAACCGGCGCTCCGTGGTATATCCGGAACACCGAGTTGCATTGCGACCTAAACCTTCCCTCTTTAGCGCAGTTCAATAAGGACTGCGCCCGCCGATACTTTGATCGAGCGCCCCACCACTCGAACCCATTGGTTGTCCAGGCATCGAACTACTCGACCGCCTCTTCTATCCCATTTTTCAAACCCCCCCGTCGCCGACCACGGCAGGTATTAGACGACCCGGATGACCCCATCGCAGCCATTACGTTGGCAGCTTTAGCGTTATCCGCAAGTCGTCGAGGTAAAATCCCCAGGTGTGAGGTAATCAGAGGTCACACAATCAAACACCGAGCTCGCCGGCGAGCTCGAGGCAAAAACAAGGTCACGATAAATTGCTCTCCAAATAGTCAAAGAGTATTATTCAGTAGGGCCCAATTGTGCAACACTGCAGTTGCACAGAGGCATTTTGCTCCGATCCCCCCCATGTCTCTCGACAGCGAGACAAGCCGAGGTCCGAACCACAGTGGTGCCCTTGAGCTCGCTGTCAACCCCTCCTATAATAGCGGTACGTTTTCAGCGTCCGCAGGAGACGGAGGTAGAAAGCGCTTTTCGCCTTCTACGCCCGTCTCGGGAGAAGTGCCTTCGGCACTTCTCCCTCCCGGGCTATTGTAGGGCCAGGCCCTCGCCCAAAACCCGGTGGAGCTGGACGACCGCACAGGCGGTAGCCAGCATCTATGTCCTCCCTAAAAAAAAAAAAAAACTCGAGAAACTTTCTTCCCCATCGGTTATCAGTTCGTCGAGCAATGTAGCCTGCCCATTGCCACTTCAACTAGCTAATTTTGAAAGCTATGTTGGTGACTTTGGTTTTTGGTGAAAATCCACGTTCCGGCTTTTATGCCGCGAAGAAACTATAAGAATAGCTCTCTCCATAGCTCGATGAGCGACTCCGAGCTTGCCCATAAGGGCCACAGTTAACGATCACTTCTCAGTGCAATTATAGTGTCAATTTAATTGCCATTTGAATAATACAATAAAGCCTCTGAATAGACGCTTTAATATACATAACATTAAGTATATCAGTACTAATGTTATAAATGCGAAAGTAACTTTGTCTGTCTGTCTGCTTTCACGCCAAAACTACTGAACCGATTTGAATAAAATTTGGTATGGAAATAGTTTGAGACCCGGGAAAAAACAAAGGATAGTTTTTATCCAACTGCGCAAAAAGAGGTTAATGTTTTTGCGCGATAACCGACATACGCGCGGGCGGAGCCGTGCCCGGAAAGCTAGTATATGTATAAATTAACGGTATCGTAGGTATATACCTACTTGTTTCTTATTAAACCTTTGGTATAAAATCCTTTGTCGGTCGAGAAAAATGTATAACACTGATAAGATTAAATACTTAAGACAAAAGTTATCACTTGTTCAAACAATGATTATACTATGCAAACAGGGGGTTAAGTAACGCGGACTCAATTTAATGTTTTTGCAATAATAATTTCCTTAAAGAAACAGAGATGTTTGAATTAGATAAGTGTTTAAGCCGGATTATGCACTTTATTATAAAATGTTTGCATAAATTACTTTTTGTTAATGTTAACAATTACCTTGTTTCTTCCAAACATGCGACTTAATTAAAAACTATTTAGTACTAGAAAAGAATAGACTTCAATACTTAGTTCCAATTCCAAATATTAATATCGTAAGTGCCCTTGGATGATCGTTTGCGGCAACACTACTAAGCGCCTTCGGCGGTGGTAGGGCATTTTGCAATTGCCCGCCTTGCTAGCTACCACCGTCAAGAAGAAGTATCGCCAAGCAACTATTAGCCTGTAATTTTAGGTAGTCTAAACAACATCTTCGACCACATCATGACTTACCATATAAGGTCTAAGGCTAATTAGGATATCAACAGCATCATCACCACATTTACCGGATTGTCCTCCGTGGAACAAAGTCTACCCCATTGAGGGGTCTAACCATAACCCTCACGCTTGACAGGCGTCTTGGGGATCGCAGTAGAAGTTGTCAGTTCTTCAGCAGACGCTACTACCCTCCTTCCGGTAGTTTTCTCACATTCTAACCCGGCTAAGCTATGAAATTCAATTATCAGAAATATATAAAAATAGTGTTGTAATGTTTAGGGAGGACATAGATGCTGGCTACCGCTATCGGTAGTCTAACTCCACCGAATTTTGGGCGAGGGAAAGCCCTATATAGTACTGGAAAAAAAATTTATCCCATTGATCTTATACTTAATACCTTTAGATAGATTCAGCTCCTTAAGAAAGCCGACGCCTGCGCCTCGTCCAATCACAAAGTTCCAATCGTAAAGCCAATTACACATAATTCTTTATACACCACGTAAACAAGCAGAAAAAATGCTGTTGACATTTTCATTCCAAGTAAAGAACAAACCATGTACACATCTCATTATTAGGCTGTTGACAGACGAGTGGTCACGAGAACCAGCGTGTCAACAATATGAAAACGGCCTTAATTCATGCGAAGTGACACATTTTGTTATCCATGTTGTTTTAAATTAAAGAAGAGATGGTGTGCATAGAGCTTAATGAGGCGTGTGGAGACCGGCCGATGTTTGTCTATGACAAATTTAGCCATAGATAATAAGATTATAGGTGTATGTGGCCAAATACTACAATGTGTAATATAAGATATTTGATTCTATTTTTGAAAACGTTTTATAGCATTTTTTTATGTTATTGTGACGGAACAACCTCGATGCCCACACCTGATGCTAAGCGGTTACCTCTGCCTATAACAGATGCATTTCGTCACATGTGACGAATTCACACTGCGCCAGTCACCTTGAGACATAGTTGTTAAGTCCTGTAATATCACTGGCTCTCAAGACCTGCTGCCTGAACACACCGTTAGGTGCTTGGCGACAGATTTTCAGCTTGAGGATCTACTACACCAGCCAGGCGGGCATTCGCAAAATGCCCTTCCACCATGCAGTGAAGCTCAAGCCTGCGGCGGGATTCAAAACATGGACCTGCTGCGCGGCAGTCCGTAACCAATGCCACTGAGCCATCACTGCTTCGCACTAATCAACAGAAAACGTCCACTGATAAATATAGGCTTCTCTGTGTAGTAGTCTTTGAATGAACGGCTGTACGCTCCCCGCAACCTTCACGATGTCATCGGTCAACCTATAGTAATCTTGATAGTGCTTTATATATTTTTGTTAACTTATAGCTGATAGGCTAGCCTCTGACCACTATCTCATCTGATGGTGCCTGTGAGTCTGCAATGACTTGTAGATTGTCTAAATGCTTTCATTGTAGTAGATGTAGTGTTATATAGTTCGTAGTATTTTGTGCATAAAGGTTTGAAGTTTTGAAGCAGTGGTGGCTCAGTGGCATTGGCTATAGGCTGCCGCGCAGCAGGTCCATGGTTCGAATTCCGCCGCGGCTGGAGCTTCACTTTTTTTTTATTGTCTAGCGACCATCCTCAAGTAAAAATTCTATCACCAATCTCCTTACGGTGCGGTGTGTTCCGGCAGCTGTGCAGAGAGCCAGGAATTCTAGGTTAAGCCTGTTAACACCACATCACTTATATATGCAATAAAAAAAGGTGAACCGTCGGTAAATAAAAAGTTTTGGAGTAATGTGAATCGACTTTCAATAACATTTCAATGTGAGACACATTCTCTTAAGTCCGCCGAATCGTTAAGAAAACCTAGCTACACGCGAATAAGCAGATTCCCTGTCATCTATAGACCATAGTTTCCATCTCAAAAGCAAAATTTCTCCTTGCAACTGCAGAATAAATAGCATTCACGCCAGCCTTGGCGAGACCGTGAGCTCATACAAAATTCTTGTTTATTTCCAATAAAAATGCAATTTCTTCTTTCCTTTCAACCTTTCCATCGTTCATATTACATCATTGAGCCATCACGTTATAGGTAGTAAGTTAGTCAACGTGTCTGTTACACTTTCAAGCGTAAGCTGTTCTTATTTTGACCCAAATTTTCCACGGATCATAACAAAGGGCGTATATATCGAATTATACCTGACTTAAAAACCGATCTTCTTTAAAAAGATTTGTTTTTAAATGTGTATAAACGTTCTTAGAATTAACGGATTCTTGACAACATTTTCAACATATAGTGAGTCCGTATTGAAACTTCTCGAGTGAAAGTTTTTATGATTTCTCAAGTAGGTATTATTTTCTAATATTTTTCTTGCTTTTCGTTACGCGAAACTGCCAGTAGCAAAGAATATAATACTGACTAGGTTTCACATAAAAACGTGAGTATTTAGGATTCACATAAAAATGCTATTATTTTGGTAACGTTTAAAATGCCAGTAATCTATAGTAAAAGTCCCAGGATATGCGTTCGTACATTATGTTCGCGTTAATTTACCGCGTTATCAAGAGATGGCGTTTTAGTACAAAGTCGGCATAATCTTCATAAATTACGCATGTTTTTAATACAAGATAAATCAACTTGTTTGTTTATATAGATCTAATCTAAATGCTGACTCATCAGAATAAGGTACCTATGTACATTTTTAAGAATAACTCAAATAAACGTATTAATTTAGAGGTATTTTTATATAGTAAAGTAAAAAAGTATGTAAGTAAAGATAATAACTTTATTCGCAAATTTAAAGAGATCGCATACGAGCAGATTAAAGCTATCGCCAGGGTCTATTTGGGTTTTTTTTGTTTGACGAAACGTGTTTCGGACTTTTCTTGGCCTCAGAGATTGTGATCAAGATTAACATATAATTTTCTTACTGCTACATGAAAAATACATTTTTATAAAAATGTGTTCAAGAAAAGCTATTTATCACTTGTCAGCGTCTTAAGATTTTCTCTAACATTCGTTATATAGAGAACCAGTATACCAGTCCTTCGGTTACAAAGGGTAGCAAAATGTAAAATCCAAGCGTATACAAACCTCAAATAGAAAACAAAATTTCAGGACCTGTAAAGTTAAACTTGTCATACTCCCACAGCGTTAGGTATTTAATATTGTTAGAATACATTTCGGAAAGTTACAGTTGCTAAGCTTGTTACACTGTTTTAACAACGGCATAGGTAGACAAAGATACACCTCGTCGTATTCACGAAACATACATATACCTGACTTGGTAAGGAGTGCATTGCGAGACACTAAAAATGGCTATACGCTTTGGCACCAAATCATACATTTTCATGCACGTAAGGGCAAGTCACTGGTATTGTGTTTTATTAAGATAAGCTTAGTGGGAGAAATCATATTACAAATTTAGACCGTGTCGTATACTAACATGTGTATAGTAGCTGTGTATAGACACAGCGTCAAATAAGTACTAGATAATTTGAAAACTAAAGGTAAGGCAAATTTTTGCTTAATAACTTTCTGTTTCTTATAGGTAGAGACGAAAAATAGTGTGCGACACTCTGGACCAAAAAATGTTGTACTAGGGCGGTGTACCTTGAATCCCTTCGCTCTAAATTACTCAACAGCGCCCTCGATGCACAAAATATTACTTTGCCCCTATGCTAGCCATTATAACTCAAGAATAGTTAAAAGTTTGTAGTTTGAAGTTTGTCTCTCGTGTAAGAGAAGTTATATTTTAACACACAAAAGTTTAAAGTTTGTGTATTTTAACGGATGCTAGTTACTCCCTTATTGTGTGTTTGAGTTAACTGTAGTTTAAACCATATCCGATTGTCTTTTTAAGGATTGTTTGAGACTTTCACAGTCACGTCTCGCCCCGTACTTGTGTAGGTGAGTTGCGACTTAAGCGGCAAGACGCGAGCGGGTAGACCGAAGACTCCTTGAAATAGATACCAAATGTATGATGATAACTTTACTATATTCTTTTAAAAATGATTTCTTATTAGTGTTGTAGAAATAATCTACTTAAAGAGATCTACTTAAACAAATGGTATATAAAAATATATTATTGGAATTGTGATCTGACAATCGCGGGGATCACCTGGTGTTAAGCGACTACTATAGTTTCAACGGCACCCATACCCTTCAAACCGAAATACAGTAATGTAAACATTACTGCTTGGCGGCAGAAATAAGTATGGTGGCAGTACTATCCCAGACGAACATGCACAAAGAATTTTACTTCTGCTAAAAATGGGAAAATATAATCAGATCCTTGACTACATTAACAACATATACTTTGACTGTATTTCAAGAACGGTGATAGCTAGACAGTTGAAATTTTCACAGATGATGTATTTCTGTTGCCGCTATAACAACAAATACAAAAAGTTGGCCAAGTGCGAGTTGGACTCGTGCACGTTAAAACAAAAAATGGTGAAAATATGAAGTCTAATGTTGTATAGCTAATGGTACGGAACCCTTCATGCGCGAATCCGACTCGCAATTTTATTTTTATTTATTGTGAAATGAAGTATATTTTACTTACAGAACAATATTTTTACCTCCTTAGCGACATGGACAATTCAAAACAATGTCAATCGATAGATAAATCCGTACGTACACATTATAAATCTGTCATCGAAGTACAATGTCCATATTATTTACTAATTTCTTTTTGAATTTCAAACGGAACGATTGCCGTAATTGTCACGTTGCGGCGTGCGCTGATACGAACCTTATTTCAACATTGGTTTGTTTGTTATTGTACCGGCTGCAATAAGCTGCTAATATAGGTCCTATATAGGTTCCTGAACTTAAACGTCATTTTCCACTGTGCTTCGATCTGCTAGATAAAAGGGAGGACAAATTGATCAGGTGGTAGTTTCTATACAATTCTGGGCGTATTCCCTGTGGGCATGTTTGGAACATTTTCTTATTTTGCGCATATAGGTAGATACATCTTCAAAAGTAAGATATCATGGTACAGACATGCCTATTGTACGATCAAGAAAAGTTTGTTACTCGTGGATCTTTGACAAATATACGATATTTAGGCGAACAGTGCGAAAGTTGGATCGCTTCTGCTATATACTCGTATTACGAACAAGTAAATACTCCATTCCGGTTTATGTCTTCACCTACCTCGTACTAAAAATGTGTTACTTAGACATGTACGTATTGAAGCTATCGCGGCATTTCATTCAGACCGTAAGAGCCAGGTAAGTAGGCGCTTATAAGACCAACTACAGTTATTTACAATTATCCCGGTCGTGGTTCAAATTGTTCCTGTCGTTGAACTTTTGTAGGAATATACTACTGGTTTGTGTGTATTTCTACAAAAGAGCTTGCCCAGCCCAGGAAGAGACTGTTGTGGCCATCCGTGGCCTTTGACCACAGTCACCCATCCAAGTCATGAAGACAGCGGACTTTGCTTAACTTAGTTGATCGGTTTGGAACGACTAGGCGAGCCACGTTACGAGCGTTTCAAAACGGGATAAAGGGTTATATTTAATTCATCCGTGTTTTTGATATTTCTAAAACAGGTCTTTCTTTTAATTTATTCATTCCGTGACGCGTCTGTTGCCTTACGCTTGCTTAATAAGGCCAGGTTATTCAAAATCAACCTATTTTTTATTCATCCGTATACAATTAAATATATATTATTTTGATCTGATTAAAATGAATATTGTTGTTCTATATTTGCCTGATTATTTTATGGTTGTACACGAATATTACAATTCCACTCGATCTCAAAAACATACGAAACGAGTGAAATTTCGATCGTTTCTGATATCGTACGTAAGTTATAATAATATTTTACTAAAAATATGTCAAAACTAGGTTATAATGTTAAGAAGAATATTATATACCTACCTAGTTACTTTTTTTTATGCCTGATAGGTTAGCCTTTGACCACTATCTCACCTGATGGTAAGTGATGATGTGGTCGAAGATGTTGTCCAGGGTAACTTAGAATTACTGGCTCTCAAGGACAGCTGCCGGAACACACGCTTGGCGACAGATTTTCTACTTGAGGGTGGTAGCTAGCCAGGCGAGCATTCGCAAAATGCCCTACCACCATGCTATAACGACTGCCATCTTAAGACAACAACCGGGACCGACGGCTTAACGTGCCCTCCGAAGCACGGAAGCGCTCAGTAGTAATGTCACCAACGGTCACCCATCCAACTCATGACCGCGGCGGACGTTGCTTAGCTTTGCTGATCGGTTCTGAATGGGTAAGCAAACTTCGCTACGATCCCTTCAAAAACTTAAAACAGTTGTTTTTTTTTAACTAGAGCTGATTTGAATTGCACGTCCACGCGTCTAGCCACGCATGGACTAAATGGTTGCTCATGAATATATACTGGCCTTAACTTTGAATCCGATGTTCGATTAGCCTCGTAGCATTAAGTATCTAGTGCCTGGTGCTCAATGCCCTTGGAATTACAATGCCTATAATGTTGTGATATTGATAGATTGTCAAACATGCCGATATGTTCTATGCACATGTATTCACGAAGGGATAGACAGAGGTGAGTAAACACCTCCTATTCACCGGACATGACTAGTCCTAGAGGGCGAGTCTGTTGCCAAATACATACCAAGAAATGTATTTGTCAAAGGAACTCAATATTAACCGCGCGCAATAAGAAAACTCATATAAACGTTTCTCAGGTGTAATATCCTTCTAAATTAGATATTAGTACATAGTTTTAGGTCAAAATTAAATAACTAGAGTACTTGTTATGTTTTTACTCCAAATAAGTAAATATACATATTCTAGGCAACAGAACAAACATAATATTATATTTAAAAATATGTGTTTTTCTTAAAGAAATCTCTGTTATTATTTTACCGTCGCATGTTGTAATATAAATTAAAAACTTTATAGTCCGTGAATTTCAATACTCAATATTCTTTTAATTTCACGCTCAAATAAATATTAATTGATTGTATTAAATTATAAAATAATCATGGTTAAATATTATTAAAATTTTATGGTTTCCCGATAAGTAACGTAAACAGTAACCTTCCAGTAAAAAAAAGGTAGATAGAACTCTTTATTGTACACCAAAATAACAATCATTATAAACAATAACATAAACTTAAGTAATGTTGTAGGTACAATTGGCGGTGTTATCGCTAAAAAGATCTCTGATCTCTTCCAGACAACATATGAATGGAGAGAAATTTAGCCATGAGAGATGACAGTGGTGTATAATCACACATACATAAATAATGATACATAAATAATGACAATATATATATATATATATGATCTAATAATGAATGAGTCAAAAAATAAGTATCAACTAATTAACTTTAGAGACGGATTATTAAGCGAGAAGTACCATTCTCTTACTTGACTTTATAAAATAGGGAATGGCTGTGCCCGCCTTATGAAAACTGGCAATACATTCCATAAGCGAACTGCTTGTGCTGTAAATGATTTATCATAAAAAAAGCTGCTATGCTGAGGCATCTGCAGGCAGAGATTTTCTGATGACCTGAGTGTAAGCGTCCCAGAATGTTCTTATATACGGAACGTGGAAAGGTACTTATAAACAGAAAATATAAAGCAAGTTACAAATCTTTGAAATATGTGAAACGGTTATCAGTAGGTCACCTCCAGTTAGATAAACAAGTTATGTTAATCCTGACTCGGCACAAACCCGATTCGTTAAACCGTTTCTTTTACAAAACAAATGACTGTTACACCGATAACAAACACAGTCATCGTCGTAAAATAACTCATAGCGTTAAACACTAAAAGTAGACCTAAAGTGCCGACACTGAATCACCTGGGCACCTTTACATCTAACAGAGCTGAGGGGATATTGGTTTGGCCGGATACTCGCTCTCCGGTCAAACGAAAGGATGTGACAGCGATTTGCCGCCCACGCTAGACTACACGTGTGTGCATGGTGTCGGTATTATAATATTGTAAGCGATACTATATCGCAGTCTGTAGGAATGACGGAATTGCAAATACAAGATTAGTCAGTAACTAATAATTATATATTTATCTATTAGACGGATACTATCTGATTATATGGTGCATTGACGTCATCTTGTCAATCAATCTATTTACATCTACACTAATATTATAAAGAGGAAAGGGTTTGTATTTTTGTATGCAACGAATAAACTTAAAAGCTACTGGACCGATTTGGATGAAATTTGGTATGGAAATAGTTTGAGATCCGGGGAAGGACATAGAATATATTTTACTCAACTGCGCAAAAAGAAGTTTTGCGCGATAACCGACATACGCGCGGGCGAAGCCGCGGCCTTAAAGCTAGTTAGGTATAAATTTAAGTCAATCGAACACAAAAAAGAAAACTGTGTTGCATTGCCTTAGTTACAAGTACTAGTCCCTGCATTGAAAAATAAATTTTATAGTATTATTAATAATTAGAACAACTTTCAAGCTATGTATAAAATTATTTAGCCGGAAAAAATCCGGATGTCAGCAACAAGTACTCGCCTTACCATTGCAAACGTAATTAACTTTATCTTTATGAGCTTTAGAAAACTATAGTTCAAAATATTCAAATTTTAAAATAAGGTTATGCTAATTAGCTGTTCCAATTGATAAAATAAGGACACATTCGTCATCTTTTGACAATCGATAGACTTATGAGGTAAACGGTTGTTGAATCACGATGCGATGCTCGCGGTCAAAGACTTGTATCGCTAACGATAAGGTCACATATTGTAATTTGAGAATCGCGTGGCATTAGCCCCCGCTATGGGCTATGCACATCACCATTGACATCATGGACGAGATAAGCATCTTGCAAATCTCCAAGTCCACCTTCAAGAGGAAATTTGCAGTGGAAAGGCGCTTCTCTTCAAGGTGCTCGTGAAAGCTGATCAGATGTTAGCTAGGATGAAGGCGAAAGAAGACATCAGCAATTTATTGAAAACGGATTCAGATGACGTACCCTTTTTTTTATTATTATTTTTTGCCTGATAGGTTAGCTTTTGACCACTATCTCACCTGATGGTAAGTGATGATGTGGTCGGAGACGTTCAGGCTAACCTAGAATTACTGGCTCTCGAAGACAGCTGCCGGAACACACCGTTAGGTGCTAGCTGACAGATTTTCAAAATGCCCTACCACCATGCTATAACGACTGCCATCCTAAGACAACAACCGGGACCGACGACTTAACGTGCCCTCCTAAGCACGGAAGCTTTCAGTAGTAATGTCACCAGCGGTCGCCGCAAGCGCTTCACAATTATATGTGTAATTGAAACTATATGTGATTATATAAGGTTTATCTATTATCAAATTGCCTGATATAAATGGATTATCATTATTTTATGGTTTCGTGACAGAACACGCATGAGGACCATATGATGTTAAGGCTAGAGTGCACGTAGCAGTTTATATACATAAATAGTTACGTCATACTTTAAATACCAAGGCGTATTCAAACTTATAATATATATATATATTTATATTTGTCTTTTACAAGACAAATATAGGATCGTATTTTAGGATCAGAGATGGTATTTGTCATATCTTCAAGTACTAACTAACTAAAAAATGTAAGGGGTACACTTTTTCTTAAATCTTGTTCAAAATTCGCCCTCTGGCGACTCATTTCGCCTGAAATATTATCACGCAGAAGGTTCATTGATCTCACCGTATTGTAGGTCTTTTAACGAAAGCTTCTCTGGCTAGCCGCGACCCTCGAGTAGGAAATCTACCGCCAGGCACTTAATTGGTATGCTGAAAAACTGTCTGTGAGCAAGATCCCATTGTAGGTTAAGCCTTATATCGTCGAGACCACGTCATCACTTAGCAGCAGGTGAGATTATGGCCATAAGTTAGCCTAAAAGTAATACATTAAAAGACATCGGGCTTCTGATAGGTTTATTTTTTTATATCAAGTTCCCTTAACAACAACGGATACAATTGTAATTAAATTTGACCCTTAATGTTTTCTCTTTTAGGTTTTGGTAGCTTATTTGTACGAAACTTGAGGTTTTGAGTAAGTGGTGCCTAAGAAGTGACACCTAATGTCAATACATCTTTGGCTCAACGAATAAGCATTGCAATTCAGCTGGGGAATGCCAGCATTCTGAGGGTGGGCTGGAGATTAAGGCCTGCGCGTCTGCACTTGCTGGTAGGTTATCTAAATGCTTTAATTGTTGTAGCTGTAATGATTATAGTTCGTTGTAGTTTGTTAATGAAGGCATACGAGCCAACTTTTTATATTTAACTCTTTCAAAGCCTATATAATATCACAATAATATGATGTAACTTAACCGCTAGATCCATATTTGAAGTCACAGCCAGTTTGATACCTAGATCGATCATATATTTTATTTTTCAGACAGAAAATTTTTCAGTAGTAGCCCTGAGTCTAGAATTATATCACCTAGTTGGCAATTGGCTCGCCCCATCAGAGAAAGTGACATGCCTGACGAAACGTTCCTGACTAACTAATTCTAGGTTAGCCTGAACAACATCTTCGACCCCATAATCACTTACCATCAGTTGAGATAGTGATCTAAGGCTTACCTATAAGGCATTAAAAAAAAAGATTTGTAACTTAAGCCTACCCATTCGGGGATATAAAGGCGCCGTGGATATATTTCATTTGTCCCGTACATATGACTTCTGCTAGAGATAAAGTGGAAAGCGTGACGATTACCGATTTAAAAACAATACCTACGTTTCTATTATCAGATTTTTATCATAGAGGATATTAATTAGGTTTTTAAGTACTAACTAACTACTATTTCATTAACATAAAGTAATAACAGCATATAATACTAACAAAACCGTACAATTTTCAATTAACTTTCTTAATTAAAATGTGGCTAAGAACTGTGGTGGACTTGTACATAAGAGAAAAAATGTCAGGATACATTTATGTCGTTCGATAACAATATTTATTATAGTTTTGTGTTCGATTAATTCTGTTAATATGGCCTGGCTGATAAC
The DNA here is from genome assembly GCA_963854805.1 of Plagodis dolabraria. NCBI lineage: Eukaryota > Metazoa > Arthropoda > Insecta > Lepidoptera > Geometridae > Plagodis > Plagodis dolabraria. The sequence continues at coordinate 7,577,021 of OY978440.1, forward strand.
GTTTATGGCCCTCCTTCTAGGCTATGGCTTGGAATTAGAAGGCCGATATTTGGTCTCAATATTATACTTTTTTATGTTATGGTGGGGGAAAAAGAGCGAGACGTTAAGTAGACTTACCCTATAACAGATGCATTTCGTCACATGGGATGAATTGCACTGCGCCCGTCACACCGAGACATACAGTTGTAAGTAAGTCTTATGTGCCTGTAATTTTACTGGCTGTCAAGGACTGCTGGCGGAACACAGTGTTAGGTGATTGGCGACAGATTTTCTACATGAGAATTGTAGGTACCCAGGCTAGCATGCGCTAAATGCCCTTCCATCACGCATTATTGTATTGTGAGCATTTTTAGCTTTTTTTACCGGCTGTATGCCTTTATTAAACAAAATACTACGAACTATATACAGCACTACAGCTACTACAATAAAAGCATTTAGACAACCTATTAGTCATAGCAGACTCATAGGCAGTCCAAATGCTCCAGCCCAGTACCAGTTGGCAGCGCGCCCAGCACGCTGCCAGCATTTCTCCGTTGAATTGCAATGCTTATTCGTTAAACCAAATATGTGCCAGCATTAGCAAAATGTGACGAAAATGTAAAGGCGTCAAACAATATTATATTTAACTTCTTGATTAATTAACTTCGGTTTGTTGTGAATACGCCCTTTTAACCGCAGCATGTTCTGTTCATCAGTTAAAAGATTGTGTTTTTATCCACTTTTTGTAAATACCTACGCTTACTCGACCCATTGCTAATTCAAATATATACAATATTTTATATACAATATTTATACAAATATATACATAGCTTAACTTCAATTTGCATTTTCATTTAAGTTTATCAAACGTGAATTGTTATGGCCCTAAGTATTATTAGCTCATTTGTAATCCAACGATAAATTAATATAAATAAATCTTAAAAAAAAACAATATCTAAAATGGATCCGACTTCAACACCCAAAAGTACGAAATAACTTGTTGAAGTGTAAAAATCGGTTCCATTTTTTGATAAAAACAAAATTATCACTCCTTTTAGTGACCCTAGTTACGGGATCGATTGTCATTCATTGTCAACGACTACATCATCAAGATAGGTGAAAATTTTTCAGCTATTGGAGAGTAACTCAAAAACGGCTTGACCGCTTTTGATGAAATTTTAAATAGAACCAAACGACAAACATCAGCTTTCAAACAAAAAAATAATTTTCGAAATCAGTCCACCCAGCCAAGAGTTCTGAAGTAACAAACATATGAAAAAAATACAGACGAATTCCTTTTTCGGAAGTCGGTTAAAAAAGATAAATGAATATAAGTAGATCTTAAATAATAGAAACACGGTATATATGTACCGGATTCATCACTACTTCAGTCCTACGGTACCATATTATTGTATTGTCATCAGAACTACATACAATTACCGAGCTCCATGACAATACCGCAATTAAAACGGAGCGAAGTTCCGTTCCGTAGATTTCATTACGGCGACCCAATAAAACCATATATAAAAGATTTTTTCTACATTTCCCACGTAACTTGTCATTACCCTTTCAACAATTTGTCAATAATACCGATAAGTGTGGCGGTGACAACTACGTATCACAAATGTCTAGAACTTAACTGTTTGTGAATAAATTATGGCCTATGCAGTGATGACATGCCAATTGATCGATCATAGTTTGTAAGATACATTGCACCCTACCTAGCTAGTAGTAAACTTTTTTCAGGATATTCCTTCCTCGTTTCTTTGTCGATTAAACTCAATAATGTAACAGTTTTCCACGCCGTTTGTTGCTAAGTTGAAAAAGAAAGCCAAAACTTTTACAATTACGTCTTTACGTTCTATGGGTTGTAAGCGAAAACATTTATATTTAATTTGCTGAATGTGTATGAAAATATTTCTTTCCCGTTGGATGCCGGGTTAGAATTGTACCTCCCCATTTCTTCCCGGGTGGGTGTCGTAAAAGTCGACTAAGGGATAAATACTAGAAGGTAAAGCAGCGCCTTCTTAAGAACTATGCCATCTTGCACTGTGATCCCCAAGCCGCCTGCCAAGCGTGGGGATTATGGCAAATACCCCCTACATAGGGGAGGCTGTGTTCAGCAGTGGACGATCCGGCTGATACGGTACAGTACAGTATGAAAATATATTTAAAAAATTGCAATACTTTATCAAGAGGGAAAATAAAAGCTACATTTTCGATTTACGTTACTAGTTTTGTGTTATTAAGCTTACTTTCGGATTTTACTTAAACTGATCGCAATTTTACCATTGCTGCCTCTCTTTCACTCCTACGTAGTCCGATAGTGACAAAATGTCAGCATTTGACAGCGTCTTAAGCGGGCGAGTGCAAGATAAAACATCTTTGAAAAACAAGGCACTAACAAAAGACAGTATACCGTTCCCGTCTCGAAAATTAAATGAATATGTAAATATAATATTACTTTTTAAAATAGCACGAGTAGATTAAAAAAATCTTAATAATGTCAAAGACAAAGTGACAAAAAATGTATGAAGAATTTCTGTAGAGTTATAAAAACAGAAGGGTCGCGGAATTTATCAGCGTTGCAGTACTAAATGAAAATCCCAACAATTTCTCTAATAAAACACTCGCTCACTAAAAAGGAGTTAAATTAAAGCTGTAACAAGCAAAAACTACCTAAGCTGTAATGAACAGCAACGCTAATAAGGTACAAAAGCAAAAATAAATTTAATACTATATTCGCGCAATGTTGTTTTTAATGTTTCAAGGTCAGGAAAATGCAATTTTTCATAAAATACGACCAAACAACACAAGAAATTAGATTGATAGAAATTTGAAAGTAGTGGCCATTACCTTTGGGCAGCGCTCGTAGCGAAGTTTGCTTAGCCGCTGTTAAACGATCAGCTGAGTTAGGTAACGTCCGCCGCAGTCATGAATTGGATGGGTGACCGCTAGTGAACGCTTCGGTGCTTCGTTGTAGTCTTACGATGGGAGTCGTTACAGCACAGTGGTTGGACATTTTGCTAATGCCCGCCTGACTTTTTTTATGCATTTTAGGTTAGCCTTTGACCACTATCTCACCTGATGGTAAGTGATGATGTGGTCGAAGGTGTTGTTCAGGCTAACCTAGAGAATTACTGGCTCTCAAGGACAGCTGCCGAAACACACAGTTAGGTGATTGGCGACAGATTTTCTACTTGAGGGTGGTAGCTAGCCAGGCGGGCATTCGCAAAATGCTCTACCATCATGCTATAACGACTGCCATCCTAAGACAACAACCAGGACCGACGGCTTAACGGAAGCACTCAGTAGTAATGTCACCAGCGGTCACCCATCCAACTCATGACCGAGGCGGACGTTGCTTAGCTTTTCTGATCGGTTCAGAATGGCTAAGCAAATGTCGCTACGAGCGCTTCCGAAAAACTAGCACCCAGCCTTAGAAGTAGAAAATCTACAAGCACCTAACGGTACGTTCCGGCAGCTGTCCTTGAGAGCCATTCTAGATTAGCCTGAACAACATCTTCGACCACATCATCAGATGGGATGATGGTTAATATGAGCCTATCAGCAACAAAAAATTATTATACAAATTTTGTGAGACGTGCGAGGTTCGAAGCCGCGGTCCCCGGCTTTATGCACCGGGTTCCATAACCGCTCGGCCATTGAAACTGGCTAGTCTCTACAACTAAATAATTGTGCGTTCTAATTATATTATTTGACCATCTGTATGGTACAGTGCGATTATCAACCAGACAACTGTACCTGCTTCACCAAATCAGAACCAGTGCTTATTCTAACACTGAATTTTCGTAACGATGTCGCTACCCTTCTATATCTACACTAATATTATAAACACGAAAGTTTTGTATTTTTGTATGCAACGAATAAACTTAAAAATCACTGGACCGATTTGGATAAAATTTGAAATGGAAATAGTTTGACACCCGGGGAAGGATACAACTGCAAAAAGAGGTTAAAAGTTTTTATGCTAAAACCGACATAGGCGCGGAAAGCTTTTCTGATATGATTGTAAGCACACTTAGATTTTACTAACCGATTCAAAAAAAAAGGAGGTTCTCAATTTGACTTACATTTTTTTCTTTGCGTGAAGCAACAACACATTGTTGCCTCATAACTTTTTACCGATTTTTTTTTCTTTTATATTTGGAAGCTGGTATTTGTCGTCTAAGGTCCCATTTCAATTTCAGTCAGATGAGACGGAGTAGGTATTTGAGTTATCTCTAATAAAACGTACTTAATTGGCTTCGACTACTACTATGTTCTCATTTTCACTTGTCGATGTAGAATGAACAAACCGACCGTATACCATGATTTGGTTTATTACATTTTTTATTTCATTTTCGTTTAACAATATTTCTAAAATAGTTTTTTTATTAAAATTTTGTTTATTGATCTCAAAATTTTCATCTTGATCAGATTTAAACCCGCAAACCCCGGCTTTGCATACCGGGATCCTCAACCGTTATTCTATGCTCCAAAGATTAGTAAATGGGATTTACGATACATCGATAGTACTTTGTTGTTTTGATTGTTATTGTTCCTCAGAAAACGTACTAGAGTATTCTAGTAGGCTCTAGTAGATAGGGGATGACGCTGTCTTGAGCTTAGCCAGCTTAAGTCCTGAGTGCACTGTGTACGCTCGACAGTAACTCCATGATATTTCGTTACTCGGAATTCAATATGCTGCCTTTGAGTAGGACCCAGCTCTATCCCCTTTGTTTCTTGGCATCTCAGCAACAACACGGTGTTTTTGTATAACGGGCTCAGATTCTTACATTCCTTTTATGATTTTGAGTAGTTTGATCCCTTATTTCCTTATATAGAATATGAATAGCGTTAGGTGCGCTCGTAGCGATAGTTTGCTTAGCTGTTCAACAGCAAAGTTAAGCAACGTCCGCCGTGGTCATGATTTGGATGGGTGACCGCTGGTGACATTACTACTGAGCGCGTGCGTGGTTTGGACGGGCACGTTAAGCCAGTCCCGGTTGTGGTCTTAGGATGGCAGTTGATCCAACAAGGTGGTAGGGCATTTTGCGAATGCCCGCCTGGCAAGATACCCGTAAGTAGAAAATCTATCGCCAAGCACCTAACGGTGTGTTCCGGTAGCTGTTCTTGAGAGCCAGTAATTCTAGGTTAGCCCGAAAAACATCTTCGACCACATCATCACTTACCAAAAAAACAGTGTTTTTTACAATAATTCTAATTCGAATACTGACTGGACGACCATTATGCCTATTGTCGTTTATGTTAACGGCCTTATAGCGAAGAGCTTCAACTAAACTTCTAACTCCAATAATTGATATTAAAATTAAAAAAATATGGTTGGACATAATAATCTTTCTTATTAATAATAAGAGGTCAATCGTAGGCACTGTACTGTATCAACCAGATTTCCCACTGCTGAACACAGCCCCCGCTTTAAGGAGGATTTGCCATCATCTTCACGCTTGGCAGGCGTCTTAGGGATCGCAGTGTAAGTTGGCAGTTCTTTAGAAGGCGCTGCTGCCCGCCTTCCAGTATTTTTCCCTTAGTCGCCTCAAGGGTTTTCTTTGCCTAGTACACATAATCACTTTGTGTAGGTAAATCTAGACCTAGTTTTGGACCTAAACACTGAATTATATAATGGTTACCTAAGTACCTAACAATGGTTTAACAATAAACACTTGTAGGTTGTTTTGAACATTAACACAATATTTAAAATTCTGCCTTTCGCAGTTTTTGTTCTCTTAGCAATTTCATCAGTGCTAATATTATAAATGCGAAAGTAACTCTGTCTGTTACGCTTTCACGCCAAAACTACTGGACATGGCAAATACCCCTTAATAGGGGAGGCAGTGTTCAGCAGTGGACGATCCGGCTGTTACAGTATGTTGGAGGTAAGTACGGGTGCCGCTTCTCTCGATTTTAATAAGTTCAATGCCTATCCTTGTACTATAATTCTGAAAAGTCACGTTTTTCAGGTATTGGAACTTAAAGTTTCCTTTAAACTTTCTGTTAGTATATTGGTATTGACGGAATAAGCAGGATGCCTACCTGAGGCTAAACGACAACCTCTGTCTATAAGGGTTCCCTGTTTTTTGATTCCCGTTTTGAATAAATTCAATTTCTCCCGGATAATGTTTCTAGAACAATAATTTCTTTGATTTAAATCTAGGCCAGCTCACGCACTTTCATTTCTTTTCTGCAGGAACTAATTAAGTATTACTTAAAGAAATTATTATGACCCTCTAAAATCACTACCTATACCTACACTAGTTATGTTTTACGGCTATGCTAAGATACCAACAGACAAAAAGTAGGGTAAAAAAACTAGTTATTTATGTTTTTTTTCAAGTCTAATAATAAGTTTAATAATATTTTTCAGAACTCACTCAAATTTAAATGGGATCACATAACAAGCACCAGCTTTATTATAAAAAATAATCAAAATCGGTACACCCTGTATAGAGCTTGATGGGAATATGTGATATAACACACACAAAATATAGCGTCCATATATAGGCTACGGTAACTGCTTACCATCAGGCGGGCCGTACGCTTGTTTGCCACCTTAGAGATAAATATAAAAAAAAAAAAAAACACCGAATTTAGAACCTCATCCTTTTTTTTGAAAACAATTAAAACCGGAAGAAAGAGAATAGAAATAGTTTGTTACGGCCTTCTCAGTAAAGCTGGCCTTGACGCTAAAAAAAATATATTGAATCTGCTCCATTTTCGAGGAGAAAATTGCGAAATACGAAACGTCGACTTCGTGAATTTTCTTCCTGTGCCACACGCATCTCTTTTAACCTCTACGCTCAGGTCAATTTTCGCTCAAAATTATGGGGCCCGCATTATGGGCATAACATTTTATGTTTATTTATTATTATTTTTTTTAATAATTTTTGTTTCAAATTTAATTTGTATAGTTTGTACAATTCAAACGGACCTGGAATAGATCTATTCCAAAACTGAGGTGTAAGGTAAAGGGCTGTCAAATAAAACACTAGGCCGGAGGCTGAATTAACCAGACAGAAATTTAAATACATGTGGATTAAAACTTAAATAAGTCTAACGTCTAATTATTTCGTTTATTCGTAAAAGCGAAGTTTAAAACTAGTCTTTTATCAGAACAAATCAGTAGCTAATATTATAAATTTGAAAGTAACTCTGTCTGTCTGTCTGTTACGCTTTCACGCCAAAACCACTGGACCGATTTGAATTAAATTTGGTATGGAAATAGTTTGAGACCCGGGAAAAAACATTGGATACTTTTTATCCAACTGCGCAAAAAGAGGTTAATGTTTTTATGCAATAACCGACTTACGCGCGGGCGGAGCCGCGTCCGTAAAGCTAGTACCTAGGTACCTACATATATTATTTAACCAGAGGGTAAACGGATGCGACTGCTGTTAGTCCTATAGATATTATGTTTTATATATATTATGTATCCTATACTGTTGCAAATAAAAATATTATTGTTATAATAATTATAATAACATATTCGTATATTATGGATCATCATCTATCTCATAAACAGAAATTGTAAACAGAAATATAAATATTTTGTCTCTAATATTGAATCAAAATTATTTTACGACGGTGGAAATCCGTATTTTTTTCGGTAATAGTTATTATTCGTTCCATGTTTTGTCATTGAAATATTGTAGAAAAAATATAAGTTGAATATTAATATTAATTACAACAAAAAATATTACATATCTAATATTACAACCTAAACTCTCTACAGTAGATAAGTACCTAATTAGGTATATTTGGGTACGTACCGTGTATTAGGTAGTAGTTACTACGCTTGAGGTGTAGGCAAAACATAACAGGGCTTCACACTTTCTATCCATCAGGGATGCAAACGACCCACGTTAGCCTACTAAGAACTACCTAGCTGATATATTAAACCTACGCAGTGTCTATCACGGATTTAACAGTTAAATATAGTACTTATATATTATTATATATATTAGGTTATAACGGCATTATGTAATGTCATTGGATATTGAGAAATTTGTCAATATTAAGATTTATTAATTTTATTTATTTATATACCTATTTATTATTGTCAAGGCAAATTTCTAGTAAATAGTCAATAAAGTACCTACATCATATTTTCTCAACTAAAAAAACATATACCTATTTATATATTTAATTTTTATTTTAAAATTAATACTTTTCTGTAATGCTTGCCAAAGAGTAGCTAAAGATACTTAATATTATATAAATACAACGAAAGAAAAAATTAACCACAAGCGGGATTCAAACCCGCGACCTTCGCTTACCAGGCGTTAATGCAAAAATTCAATGTGAGAAAGGTGAAAACTACCTATATAGCTTTGTTTGTACCCTTATGGGTAAAATATACGTACTTAATGCCTTAAAAAATCTATGACAAATATAATTTCCTTTATTAAACAAAAAAATCCTTATACCTTGGTTTTTATCTTATAATATTATCAAAAAATGGGAACATTGATCCGATTTTTTTCTATATAGAGTCTTTGAAGATTATGTAGGAAAATGGTAGATTATTTTTTTAGGTTTAAAAACGATGTAGCTCTCAGCAGATGTCAATAAAAATGTCCGACAGTCGTAACAAAATGTTTACATATGAGAACGGCGTTGTGCGTAGAGGAGGTATACGTGTATAAACCCAGTGTTGACATCGTGTGAAAAAAACGTGGTTCGGCCAACACTAGGTCAACGCATTATTTTGCAGTGTGGCCCCGCCTTTTCACCCGCCGGCCAGCCGGCCCGCGGTCAGGTATAAAACACAGCTTTTTGGCCAATCGTGTCATGTGCATCCCAAATACCTACGCCTATCAACCCCCAAACCAGAATTTCAATCAACCCTCGATCCTAAGTACCTACTTCACCGCAAAATAGTTATAATATAAATTAACAAAAAAAATTACTTTAAGTATGGCATAAAATAGTCATCAACTGAACGAACAAATTTATCGATCCCGAAGCACTACAATAACTTTAACATTAGCTTTAACAAAGGAGAAAAGTTTTAAATAAGTTAATAGCGTTATACGATATGGCATGGAAAGTTCGTAAAGGGGTAGGCAAGGGGGGTGCGGGGGCCGACCTATCGGCGGGAAAAGTTTTGCGAGTTAGCGTCGTTTGGCGCGACGAACTTTTTGGTAGTGTAAAAGAGTACTCACCCGTTCTTCTTCACGGATCATTTCGGCGATGCCAGGGCGGATGTCGATGTCGTCGTGTTGTGGTGGAGCGGGCACGGGTCCCGGCTCTGGAAGCTGCAGGTCTGCGGGCGGTGAGGGTCCGGGGCTCGCGTGGGTACGGGACCCACCACTGACACGGTCATCGGACACACGTCGCCGCGCGCGGGCCGTCGGAGAGTCAGGACTCGCACCACGCTTGCTGGGAACACAGTTGCTGCGCTCCGCCGCTACGCTATGCGTTTGCCCTGAACGAGACGCGTGCTCGCCGCTCAAATCCGTTAACCCCCTGATCTTCAAGGTCTCAGCCACTTTCAGCAGCGCCGATATTTGATCTTGAGACACGTTGATTTCACCACGGTACATAAAATCTACGACCGCTTTCAAATCGCAATATTTGACATTTTGGATGATGACGATCGGGTGCCGGCATGGGTTGTCCATGAGCAGCGTCTGGAAATAGGGGCTGCACGCACTCAACACCACTTTGTGCGCCTTTATGCTCTGCCCATCGCAGGCGAGAGTGACGTCCACGAAAGATTGCGACTGCAGCAGCTGATCGAAGCAGCTGGTCAAGTTGTTTTGGTAGTTGTTCCACCGCAGGCAGAACCGCTGGGGCGAACCGGAATCCCGGCCGTCCATGGCCGCGGGGTCCTCCTCGGCCGGCATGATATTAATTCTCGGCGAGCATCTGTAACGTAACGCGTATATCGTAGAGATCGGCACGTGCGACGCGGGCGACAACTCGCGAAACACTGGCGCTTGCGGAGCGACGGCGGGTGGTGCGCGGGTGGCGAGGCCGAGAGGGCGGAGCGAGCGCGCGCGGGCCTATCACAGCCCGTGCCGCCTCCGAAGCCACGCCCCCTTGCACCGCCGCCCCGCGCGCCCTGCGTTACCGCGTCGGCGCCCGCGCACGCCCGCCCGCACCGCACGCATGCACACGCATCACTTTCGCTTGCGATGCAGTGTAATGCTACATTTTTTAAATATACCTAATCGTAAATCAAATATAATTACTGCTCGTGATCAGCAATGCATTCAACTATTACGTACAACTTATTGCTATAAATTCTAAAAAAATAAGCCTTAAGAAAAGATTTATTCTAAAAACAAAGAAAATAATCTCTTTTTTCAAACGAGATTTCAAATAAGTAATATACCTATTATTTTGTTGAATTTAATAAAGCATTTAATAGAATCTATTATTCTTAAAACTACTAAGTTATACTAAAATGAAAAAATATAGTCAGTTGGTAGAGTTGCACCTACCTAGGTAACTACCTAGTTACCTAGGTAGGTGCAACTCTACCAACATTAGGTACCTAGGTAATGGTATAATTACCTACTTACCAAATTAAACTTTTTACAAAGTTTTTGTAACTTTTTACGTATGTTTTTAGAAGAGATTACTCCGAGCATATAAACTATCTAAGTAGGTACCTAATTTTATATATTTACAGGTACATATTAAGTACTTAGGTACTTGCTTAAATAAAACAATGCCTTAAAGGAATTAATTATTCATGGTAGGTAGGTAGGTACCTACATACCTACTTTTACCTATGATAAAATAAAATAATACGTAAGGAGACAACACTTGTGAAAATGTTTTGTTTGGTAGGCAGGTAAGTACTTATTACCTTTTTAGGTGGGTTAGGTACTTAGTTCCTTTCTTGGATAAGGAGTAACATTTTCCTAATGCATTGTTTTGCTATCTTAGTTATGATAATGTTGTAGATTGCATTTCATTGATACGCTCTAATAGATTTTAGAGTTGGAAGGTATGTATTACGTATTGGTAAGATTAGTACTAAGTAGTATTTTTTCTAAAAAGTGCCTATTGGCACAATACAAACAGTACAAAAAACACGTATTCGGTATGTCCCAGTGAGAGGTAGGTTAACGTAAGTACCTACCTAGGTATTATAATATGGACATTATATGGGTTCGTTGCATACGCACCCAATGTCAACTCCCCCCGTCTCAGTTGCCCACGATCGCAGTTCCCCCCGATAAAGGTAGAGCAAATGTTTTTTTTTGTGATTTGTACTGTCAGCAGCGAAAGTGTATTTAAAGTAATATAAAAAAAAATAGGGCACACAAGTTCAGGTTGGTTGGAAGAGATTTTTGTTATAGATAAACTTACTTTGTAAAACTTATAATAATAACTTACTGCATAATTTATGCAATTATAAGAATAAATAAAGGTATATAAGAAAAATAAAGAAAGGCTAGGTAGGTACCTAAGGTAAACGCAATAGCTATAGGTACCTACTAGGTACCTAAACATGATAGAGCCTTTGAACGTGAGCACAATTTAGGTATGTGCTAAAGTAAGTACTTTAATTTTCGGTTTTGTGTATTTCATCTCCACTGCTCTTTAATTTTTGAAGAGATTCTATAACTCAATATTGCTGAAATAAAAATAGCTTGTCTTTGTACCATTTTTAACAAGATTTTTGGTAGGCAGGATACCTAAGGTAAAACCTGATTTTGAAATAGGATTGACTCAGCGAGTCTGTTTATGTTAATGGCTTTAATGGTTTGTCTTAATGCTTTCACTATAGCAGCTGTAGTGTTGTATATATTTTGTAGTATTTTGTTAATAAAGGCATAAAAGGTATAAAAAAAATGTAGGTGACTTTAGTCATGGCATCGGGACATACTGCAACAGCTTTAGTCGTAGGTATTCCAGTAATATTTGATATCATGGTGCTTAAAAGGGTATACCTACTTACCTAAGAATTTAGAGTATAGTTACCTACCTTATTACCTATCTACTTTAAGATTTTTTATCTTTCCCTTTTTTTATAGGGTGAGTTCACCAAGAACAAGTGCAGTGCAATACACGCCGGTGGATTTTGTTAAAAGTAATAAATAAATAAAATAAAAATAAAAAATAAAAAGCCTTTTATTTCTTGCATTTTATACAAGATATCTTACTTAAATAAAATGTTTTCTATCATTATTACTTAAATTTTATTTTGCTTAAAAGTATTTTTGAAATTCTGCTAATTGCAAGAACCCCTCTTCAGGTGAAGGCCTCCTCCAAAGAATTCCATTCCGTTCTGTCTTGTGCTTTCTGCATTCAATGTGGGCCAGCTGCTTCTCTTATATCGTCATCCCATCTTGTGTGCGGTCGACCTTTTAGGCGTTTCCCTTCTGGGCCATTCCATGATGTGACTCTTATGGCCCATCTGTCATCTCTTAGTCTCGCTACGTGTCCCGCCCGTTGTTAAAAGTACCTATAATTAAATCTGTGTAGTTATTTTTTTGATGGTCTAGCCTTTGATTACCTACTATCTCAACTGATGGTAAGTGATGATGTGGTCGTAGAGATGTTGTTCAGGCTAACCAAGAATTACTGACTCTCAAGTACAGCTGCGGGAACACGCCGTTAGGTGCTTGGCGACAGATTTTCTACTTGAGGGTTATAGCCAGGCGGGCATTCGCAAAATGCCCTACCACCATTCTGTAATTGCTGCCAACAACAACCGGGACCGACGGCATAACGTGCCCTCCGAAGCACGGAAGCGCTCAGTAGTAATGTCACTAGCAGTCACCCAACCAACTCCAGACGATGGCGGACGTTAACCTATTATATAGCAGATTAGGTAGGTTAGTACCTAGGTATATATAGGTTCTCTACGTAATAATTTCGTGTAGGTATTTCTAGAAAGATTTATTAAGCCTACATTCTACATTTTTGTGATAGGTATTCTATTTAAAGCATTGGAAGTGGTGGTCATAAAAAATTGTACTTAAGCCTCAGAATGACGCATTTCATAAACAAACGCTATAGATGTGAGCTACCTACTTATACCTATGAATAGCATTTACTCCATCTTAGTATTAATTATATTAAAACTTTGAAGGTCTTGCCTATATTTTTATGGGATTGTGAATTTGTGACTAAACTACTAACCATCCGAGCAAGAGAAAGACAAAGGATTGATGCATTTGAGATGTGGTGCTGGAGGCGCATGTTAAGAATACCCTGGACTGCAAAGCGGACCAAAGCATCCATTCTTACGCAACTTAAAATTGAGACTCGTTTGTCCACATTGTCATCAGCGCATTGTCACGTATTTTGGACACATAATAAAGAGTTGTGACGATAGTCTGGAAAAACTGGTCATAGTTGGCAACACCGCAGGAAAGAGATCAAGAATATGAGTTTTTGACCATAATGAATGACGATAATAGCATCGCCTTGCCGAAAAACGTACTAGGAAGAGGGTAGACCGGTTTGTCTGCTCTTAGTGCCTAACCACGCATAGACTTCAGTTTACTCGTGAGTCGTGAGTCGTGATCATGGCGCTTGCAGAACAGTGCTGAAATATCGAGAGCTCGAAACTAACCAAAAACACGGTAAATATCCAGTTGGTATTAATAATTATAGAGGCCAAGAAGGCGGTCATTATAGATGGTCTGATCAGATCAGAGATACCTACCCTTGTCTAAATTCTATGCCGCAGTGAGGAAGGCCACGGACCGAAATCAATGGAAACTGTTTGTCCGATCCTATTTAGCCAAGAGTGACCACGACCTTCAGCAATGAAGAAGCAACTGTAGAGAGTGTGACTAAACTAGCACAAGGCCCACCTGATGTTAAGCTGATGAACTTCTGACTATAGCAGATGCATTTTTGTCACATCACAAGTGACGAATTGCACTGCGCCCGTCATCATAAGACACACAGACTGTTAATTCTCATGTGCCTGTTATTATACCGGCTCTCAAGGACTGCTACCGAAACGCAATATATATAGGTGCTTGGCGACGGATTTTCTACTTGAGGGTGGTAGCTAGGTGAGCATTCGCAAAATTCCTTTCCACCATGCGGTGAAGCTCAAGCCGGCGGTATGTGGGGGGAATTCGTGAATTGTAAAGGCATATTCCCCGTAGGGTGCTGGGTTAGAATTGCACCTCCCCATATCGATGCATGGGGATTATGGCAAATACCCCCTTAATTGGGGAGGCTGTGTTCAGCAGTGGACGATCCGGCTGTTACAGTACAGTAATAGGCATATAAGTAATAGGTCTTCGTGGATTGAAATTTTTGCTTAAATGCCTGCTAGCAAAGGGATGGTTACAAAATCTTCCCTACCAACATATACTTTTTTTTGTATGTAATTTTGGTTTCTGTTGTAATGTTTTATTTTGTTATTTGTATATCTATAGGTATTTAAGACTTGTATGCACTAGCTAATAAAATTGGTTATACCGTATTAGTTATGTAAAGATAAATAAATACTCGTAGTTCCTATGTTCATCACGGGTCGGAAAATAATCGTGGTTCAGTTTGTACTTGAATTGCGATATTGTAAGCTGATGAATATGTAGCCATAGGTACTCGAAATATAAACAAGTAAACTGTAACAACTAATAAAAAATTTACAATGATGTGACATCTAAGTATAAGTAGGTATTTAGGTAGAAAAAAGTAAAAAAAAAACATTTTAGGGTTCCATACCCAAGGGGTAAAATCGGGACCCTATATTACTGAGACTTTGCTGTCCATCCGTCCCTCCGTCTGTCACCTGACTAAATCTCAAGAAAGTTGATAGCTAGACGGATGAAATTTTCACAGATGATGTATTTCTGTTGCCGCTATAACAACATATACAAGAAGTAGGCCAAGTGCGAGTCGGACTCGCGCACGTTTAAACAAAATAGGTAAAAATATTAAGTCTAATCTTGTATAGGTATAGCTAATGGTACGGAACCCTTCGTGCGCGAGTCCGACTCGTATTTATGTCATATTGGCGTAGCTATTAGAGCATCCCGGCTATAGGGGTGGATGGGGCGGTTTATAGGTATATACTAGACATGACATCTCATACGAGGATAATCGACCGGTGTACTTGCACCGGCCGGCCGGCATACTCTCCCCCACACGCAGTTCGGCACTCGCGCGTCTAGTATATATAGGTCAATGATTATGACTTAAGTTTCTCATCTCGACCATAATAGATAAAGAGTACCTACTTTTTATCACAATATTGTGATTTCTGCGCATGATACCGACTTCGAAAAGTTATTTCACACTTTTGAATTATCTCAAAATGGAACCTATAAGCCGGTTCCAAATATTTTTTTTCTCTCGCCCTAATTACACTCTTTTGCAAAAAAAATGGGCACCTAAGGAAATTAACGTTCTAAGGTCGATTTTAGTTAATTAAATGAAATTTATTTCTTTGACGTAGTCTGTATACCTACTTATAATCGTGTAAATTAATGCGCGTGAAGTGAATTCGAGCAATTAAAAGAAAAAATAAACGATGGATTCTTTAAAATCGATGTACACGCCCAAACAATAAGAAGTGGTCGGCAATAAAGACAAGTTTTTTTTACTTTTTTTAATTAAATAAAGTTACAAATGTAAAAACCTAATAACGAGTGTGACCTCCTCTTGCCAAAATCACAGCTTGAATCCTTCTGGGCATGCTTTCCACGATGTTTTAAATAACGTTTTGAGGAATACGTTCCCACTCTTCTGCATGACTCTTTTTAGCTCCCTGATGTTTTGTGGAGCAGGTTGCACTGATCTTACCCGTCTCTTTAGAACGTCCCACACATGCTCAATTGGATTGAGGTCAGGACTTCGAGCTGGTCAATCTAAACGACGGATCCCAACTTCTTGCATGTACGCTTCCACGTCGCCAGAACGGTGCGGGCGAGCATTATCGTCCATAAAAATGGAATCTTTAGCGTTCCCTTGGTCTTCGCAGCACTCGCCGGCGTCGGTCCTCTCCACACAAAGAGATTCTAGCTTCATCAGAACACAATACTTAATTCCAGTCCTCCAGAGTCCACGAAGCACAGTTCCGAGCAAACTGAAGTCGAGCAACACGGTGCTTACGGAGTAATTTAGGGCCCCGAGCTGTGCGGTAACTCTTGATATTGGCAGCCAAAAGCCTCCTCCTGACCGTCCACAAGCTAACTTCTACTGCTCTTACTTCTTCAAGGCTCTTCTTCAGGTCTAAAATATACGTTTTTTTATAGCTTATAGGCTCACTTTTGACTACTATCTCACCAGATCGTAAGTGATGATGTGGTCGGAGATGTTATTCAGGCTAACCTAGAATTACTGGCTCTCAAGGACAGCTGCCGGAACACACCGTTAGGTGCTTGGCAAAAGATTTTCTACTTGAGCTAGCCAGGCGGGCAATCGCAAAATGCCCTACCACCATGCTGTAAGGACTACCATCGTATGACAACAACCGGGATCGACGGCTTAACCTGCCCTCCGAAGCACGGAAGCGCTCAGTAGTAATGTCACTAGCGATCACCCATCCAACTCCAAACCGCGGCGGGCGTTGCTGAACGATTAAGGACGGCTTGGCAAACTTCGCTACGAGCGCTTCAATAAGAGTAGGATAGGAACATGATCATCAATATTCCCTTTACACGGACACGTAACGTGCAACATTTATAAATCCGTTCGTTCATCCGGTACGGTCCGTGCAACGGGATCGGATTAGTGCGTTCCGAATTTGAGATTCTCAAACGGCAGACGGTGCGGAACATTTCACCTCTAGCTCTTTACCTATTCGGCGGTTTCGGGAAGTACTCCGAGTCGCGTTCAGTTACACCTAGGGTTGCCAGACGTCCGGGAAATCCGAGATAGTCCCCGAATTGTTTTTCTTGTGCCATATCCAGTAACATCGCTCTACTGTCCCGGAATTCACTAGTTTTAGGTTTTTTTACAAACGTACGAACACCAATTATATGCTACGCACGGCGAATGCTAGCCGTGTTTGTGATTTAAAAGTTGAAAGGCCTATATAAAGTTACAGAGTTTTCAAAGATTCAAAGTTATTAGTTTGAAACTTTGGATTATTTACTAATTTAGTTTTAAGTTTAATTTTATGTTATGTCGATTTATTATCTAATTTATGTAACATATCTTTGTGCAGTTAACAAATAATATATGTAACAATAATTGCCATTTCTTTTTCCTGGGTTTAAAAACACCCTATAACTAATATTTACATAAAATAGATTTATTTAGATTTGGACTTGAGGTCAAAGTACCAACTCCCTTCAGATCCCCACAAATGTCCAGGAATTGATAGACCTTGATCTGGCAACCCTAGTTACCCCGCTCGACGAAGCACCAACTGCCCTTGACATGTCCGATGCCAGACGCAAGTCGTTCACTAAGTAACTGGTCGGGCGTTGGAAGACGTACGTACACACACCTCGTAAAATAGTAGGGAAAGGGCCGCTCTGCTGTCATTTTGACAGATATAGCTATGTTATTACTTATAATCTGGCGTGTTTGCTTTCGGATACCTATGGGTACAGTACCCAAAAGGGGAGGCCTAATAACGAAACTCCGCGGTCTCCTGTCCGTTGCTATGCCTCGGGTCTCTGGCTACTAAGCGCTATGAGTACCTAACATATATAAAATTTAGATCATTAGTTGACATAAACAAAATTTGGTGAAGAAATTATATTAATTTAATTTCAAGGGGCTATACATGCGAAGTTTGCAAAATACGTTTTTGTAGCCAAGCATGTCACGTCCTAGGATGTCATTGTCTTTAAGTCATTGAATGAATTGTATTCAAATATTTTATTTATATATAATATTAAAAATGATTACTTAACTAATTTGTGGTAAAGGTAACGCGATTTAAGTACCTAATTTAAAAAGGGTATAAATATTTTTTTCTGACGGTACCAAACAACAAAAATTTAAAACTATAACTATTTGGACGAGTTGTTAAATAAATACAAAGTTACTTTGCCATACAGTAACTCGCCCATTTGGTAAATAAAAAAATTTCGAGTTACTGAAGAAGCCATTTTTATATAAAATAATTAATACAAAGGGGCGCAAAAATTGTTAAATTTAGACCGATTTTCTTACGTATTCTTTCTCAACATCTAAACTTGATAAGAATCTATAATTTTGGTGTGTTAAGGATCATAATATCTTCATATATATCTAAATGACATAGGTACTGAAAACGACGATTTGAAATTACATTCACGGGCTGTTTTGCGCTACCCTCAGAACTCACAAAGCAAGGTCCAACACGTACTTGGTCGGGTCTTTTAAACACTATAAATTTTTTAATAGGTGATTGGAATCAATTAATTTTAGTCACATGCAAATTGAAGATAACGCTCAATACTTTCTCTAACTTCCGTCTTGAAGCCAGTACGTGGATGATAGAGCAACATACGACCGGACGACTTTACGAGTGGTAATTACTGAACGGACCCCGGCCGCCTAATCTGTTACAATCGATTTGATGTATTCACTAACCTGAAACGTGTTTGTGTGAACGTTATAACCTATCGTTATTACCCTCGCGCTTATATTTCTAGAAGGGGTAGGCAGACGTGTTTTCGTCCCTTGTAATAGGCGGTGAGGATGCTGTCACCTACATAAAACTGTTCCCCACTTTGGAATGCAGATCGGTAGGTACACAGATCATTTTTATTTCAAATCAGGTATCGAAAATGGGAGTTACTGAAATATTTATAGAAGAAAAAAAAATTTTGCTCCCGCTGCCCAATATCGGCAATTTGCTTGTTTCCAACAGGTTTGATATCAACAAATTTTTTAATTGTTTCTTGTTTTGAGAAGATATAATGTGTTATGTGATATTCCCATGTGAGGGAATAAGGGCAAAAATATCATGATTACTTGACTGGACCGTAAACCACAAATCATAACATTGTAAAACATTAAAATTATGTACCTAAGTATTAAATTTGTTTTAGATCACTAATGTGGGTCAAGAAACCCTGGTCTGAAAGACACAAAAATTGGTCCTTAGATTGATTTACCTCACTGACTCTACAAAAGTATCTATTTTGGGTAATCGTCCGTCCACGTTTCCCCCATTAGACTCCCTGGGGCAATCGTTCGCTTCACCGTCTAACAGCTGGTTGTTCTAACGCGTGTCCGACACGACAACTATGCATTTAGGACTTTGAGTTTGTCTGATTTGCATGGTCACCCTTTCAATTTAAGACGCCGAATCGAACGTTCTGTTGTTATTCAAAAACATGGTAAATGCAGACCGACACATTGCAAGGTGGTGGGTATAGACCGAATGCCCGGCTTGATGATAGCTACTACCCTCAAGTACAAAATCTGTTGCTAGCTAAAATGTGGGGTTGTGCTCAGTTTTGGAATAGATATATTCTAGCTCAGTAGGAATTGAATAAGTTATAAAAATTAAATTAGAAAAAAAAATGAGTACGTTAAAAATAATAACAAATAACCATACAATTTTTAGTTATATATATTCGAAAATTAAGGGGTTCAAATTGCAGGCCCTATAATTTGGAGCGAAAATAGACCTGAACGTAGGGGTTGGGCTCGAAGGTTAGTCTCATCAGAAATTAAAAAAAATGTGGATTTGTAAGCAGGCAAGGCAGTCTAAGATTATTAGGTACATATATATTTATTGTACGTACTATAAAGTGCCCCATTGCATAGAACATATTAATAATACCACCCATAGGGTGCCGGGCAAAGATTACGATTTATATATACTTAATATCAATGGTGCCGGGCTAGAATGTCACATCCAATCATGTGGAAAAAATTAAAGAAGCCTATGTCCAGAAATGAAGGACTTAAAAAGGCTAAAGAGTATTGAGTCATGACTGGTTCCTACCTAGTGAACTTAGTTGAGCAGGCGAGGCGATAAAAATTTTGTTCTGTACAGATTGTGTTAGAAACTTTTTTTATGAGATAGGATGGTAAACGGCCAAGCGGCTCATCTGGTGATGAGTGACCGTTGCCCACCAACATCCGCATCACCAGAGATCTCGAAGATGCGTTGTCTGCCTTTAAGGAAGGTATTCTCTTCTAACTCGTATAAAGGTCATATCTATATATATATAGTCCTATATCCTAAGTCGTATCTGTGAAATACTTCACCTGGCAGCTGGTGCTATTGTTACATTTTTATATTTCTTATATTTCTTTGATACATTCTAATTTTCCAATAAAATACTAAAAGTAGATATTTTACATAAACATATATTCAAGTATGATTCTAATTTGAGGACAGTATGTGCTTAAAAACTGCCTTAGTTCTTGGTGCGGTAACCATTTTGAATTGTCATGATATTCGCGAGTGTAAGATAATATTGCTCGTTAGGTAAACGTTAACGCTTATGATTTCACAAAGTACCCCAAAAATATTAAAAAAGACTTATACTCTTAAAAACTTGATATAAAAAAATTATAAATAATTGTCCGAAATTAACGTACGAGTATTAAGTGATCAAGTACGATAATTAAGCCAACGCGTAGCAACAAAACCAAAAAAATATAATATTAAATTTACCACCACAGGCGTCAGTATTTACCCGGTTTCAAAATTGCATTGCAGAATATTCTATATAGACACGATCCGATTGCCCCGTTGGTGGTCGCCCAAACCCCGTTAAATTCACGTCACAAACATCAAACGCACTTAAACAAACTAACCGTAATGAAAATATATCGCTTAGACAAAGGTTATAACAAACGGTAACATAAAGTCATTCCCCGAAGCCAGTTGCCAGTGTTTGGTGTGGGCCATTATAAAATATACAAAAGTTGGCCCTCACGTCTGTAAACAAATATGGGGACGAGCGAAGAGATAGTGACTGCTTAGACATGGCTCAGTTTTTTTTGATTACTTATAAAATAATATAGACGAACCATTAACCACAATCTCAGCTGGTAGTAAGTCACACATAGGTACATATTTGTAGATAAAATATAAACAATATATACCCTATATACGTACAATAACTCAATAAGGGCTCTTATACACGAGGGGCAGAAATTCAATTAAATAATGAATTGACATTTGCCTGGTAACTGCCGCTAGTGTATACGAGCCCTAATGTCTAAGATGTATTTTTTTTATGTATTTAACCCTGTCATCAAAAACTGTTTATATGAATTGCTAAGTCAGGAATTGGTCATGCATGACTCATGAGTTATATAAATATAAACAATATTCTACAAAATATAGCTTAATTTCAAGAATGCCATTGAATTATCATTTTTGTGAAGATGTTTTCTAGAATCAGAAATTAATTAAAGCATAGTAATATTTACATCACTAAGGAGATTAAATTGACCTTCATAAGAACATCGTAGACGCCTACATTGAATAAATGATTTTGACTTTGACTTGACTGGTAAAATAAGATGAATTCGACTGTTTTGTCGCCGGAGCAGACCATTATATTTTTTCAATTGAGGGTGGAATATAGCATACAGGTGATACAAAATACCTGATAATAGAACCACCAGTGCTAGCTTGGTGTAAGTCAAAACTATACTCGTAGGTATACCTTTATTTGGCATTGTCAGTATTATCATAGTAGAATCAGATTTAACTGGGATAGTTTGGTATGAACAAATATTGTTTTCTGGTTTCACTATGGAACTATGGACATTATTTCCATTTATAAAAAGGACGTGTTTATAGTGCTGCTTCACAAAGGTCTGAGGTGTAAGAAGGCTACCGTCCAAGGCACAGATGATAGAATACTATTTCAAAAGTAACAATTTAAATATTTCAAAAACTACTAGATGGCGCTGTATGAAATGTTATTCAAAAAAAAGTGTAACATCGCTATTTTCAGGAATAAGTTTACAAATAAACTTAAAAAGCAAAACAAAGTTTAATCCAAATAATAAGTCGTTTCCGAGATCCGAGATATTTGTATGTATTTATATACAAGAATCCCTATTTCAAGTTATTTTATAAAACATTTTGCCAACGCCTAAATCCCTGCCATTTAAACCTTCGCTCAGCTAGGCCAATATTATCTTGGATGTCTAAGAGGTTACGAGCTCTATGTTACAAGAATGGAGTATGTGTAGGTTTTTAGAACAAAACTTTATATTTTAATAGCAACGCAAAGAGAAATCGCCGTGTTGAATGAGCAGCATATACCTACCCAACATTAATCAAAGCAGTATTTTATATACCTATTTGATAAGAACCGGCAAAATTCTGGACGAACCTCTTAAGGTTACGCATTTAAAAAAACGGTGAAAAGAAAAAAAAACTTGGATTTGATACAGCTTAACATTCCCATTAAATACCGACGTTTTGATGTTGCTATATATCCCCATATAAGACCCCATCATAAAATAGTTACCCTCAAGTTCAAAATCTGTCACCAAGGACCCCAACAGTAACAGTGTTCCGGCAGCAGTTCTTGAGAGCCAGTAAGCAATTATGAAAATTAGAGAATTATTTTTATAATAATTAATTTTATGTATAAGTTACTGGTTATCAAGGATTGCCGCCGGAACACACTGCACTGTTAGGTGCTTGGCACATGAGACTTGGCAACCGCATGTATAAGGCTCATGGGCGCAGTGCACTTCGTCACTTGTGACTAATTAAATCTGTTATTGGCAAAGGTTACCGTTTAAAATCAGGTCCTAGCATTTTTTTCTATAAATAACAATTCTGAGAAATGTGGGTCCGCTTACTTCTACGTCTGTCTACTAAATTGTAGTGACCGATAGAGCATGAAGTTCGAGCGAAGCGTCTCTGCTTCAGCTTACACAAAATGCTTTTGTATGTCCGGTGCCTCCCCTCTAGAGATCGCATTTCTCAACCGATTCTAGTGAAATTTCTTGCCACACATAGGTGGCTATGATCTCTTCTGGGCCGCTACTACAATTCAACGAAGTTTAGTTTTTCGTGTTACGAGTGACACTTTAGATAACGAAAATCAAATTTGCGGTACGAAGTTCGTTGTTTCATATAATTTATGGTCGAATCGTATCGTTCATCACAAATCGTGCCCTCTAGGGAATCTCCCATACTACTCTGAGAACGCTATTATGCCTCAATCAATTTTAAGTCTTAACTGAGAGCATTAAAGAACATTTTCACATGGTAAGAGTGACAGTCCTATGTAGTTAGGGATCAGCGAGAGGTGTCGCTACTGATCTAGAAGTTAGATACTCGTATTTAAAATGTACGTTAATATTTGTTCTCCATAGATATTTATATCCTTATTAGTATATAAGTGTTCTTTCTGCATATTTAGAACTTGACTTGACTACGTACTAGGAATACATTATAATTTCATATTTTGAAAACGTACAAACCATACGAATCCAATTAAAAAAATATCTTATTCAGAATCTACACAGGCAAATGCTTGCTAGTCTATGCTACGAACGAAGATAAACAAAAGTGAGCCAATACGTGTTTTGCGGATTACCTACCTTTGTTTCGGACCCGAATTTCGAAACTTCGACGAATTAGAGTATTGACGTGCCTTGCAATAATCGAGTCCGGACGGATACGCAGATGTTCCTGTAGCTTTATACCTAAAGTGCGGCAAGGCCTTAAATAACATAAATGAAATATTTATTTATATCAGTCATGACATGCATTAGTCATTTGATGGTAAGCTTTTATGAGGTAAGGCTATTAATTGACATTTTATTACCATGCCACAATTAGGTGCCGATTGAATGGGTAGATTATATTTTATTATGATAATTACTATTAAAAGTGCATGTCAATATTAGACCAACCACGGCTCCATAATACAGTCTAGGTATACAGATAGATATAAGTATGTTTAAGCACTGTTTTCAAGTAAGTAACTGTATTGTCTTCTTAGGAATTGTCTTCTGTATTGTCTTTAAACCTATAATAAGGCATTTCTGTGTCTTTTCAATATACACGTACATTCAAATACAGGTTACAGATATCGATTTCCTAACATAAAAATAATTGGTCACATAAGAGTTCTAAACACCATTCTTAAATAGAAGCAAAAACACTATTTTCACTAAATAGTTGCCTATTTAATAAGTACAAGATGATCAAGATTTCAGATATTCTAAGCACTAAAAAGTGCATGTGTGTGGCAGTGCAGCTACGCTCATATATAGCTCAGCGAATAATGTTGCTCAAAGCTCAAACACTGATTGTCAGCTATTACTAGAGTTGCCACACGTCCCTTATATACGGGACTGTCAACGTATTTGACCATCCTGTCCCGTATTACTACATGTCCCGTATTTCGATAAAATACAGAAATAGAGGTGAGGTAGCCGTTCGGGCCGCTTAACTTTCAATCTCAGTGCTCGCTGAACGCCAATCTGAGACGAAAAAGAAGTAGGTAATTGCA
Organism: Plagodis dolabraria; assembly: GCA_963854805.1. NCBI lineage: Eukaryota > Metazoa > Arthropoda > Insecta > Lepidoptera > Geometridae > Plagodis > Plagodis dolabraria. The sequence continues at coordinate 7,601,350 of OY978440.1, forward strand.
GATATAAAATCAACTTCAAAATATTACTGGGCTATAAAGTAACGCAGTAATGTGATGTTAATTTAAGTTAAACATTTTTAAACATGTAACATTTCTTTCATACTTTGATATTTTGATCTATTATGTATTTAATTTTGATAGCCGCTACGGTTGAAATCAGAGGGTGTCTGCTGAATACACGTAGTTTGTTTCTCAATGAACACATGCGTGCTACTCGTTTGTATGTTGTAGTTGAAAAGCCGCATGTCGGCGTCGAATGTATTGATCTTTGGGCATCGGAAGAGAAAACGTCCCGTATTGGTTCCTGGAAGTTATGGCAATCCTAGCTGCTACCCTCAAGATGGCGAAGCGAAGTGAGCGCAGTACAACAATAGTGTATGTAATACAGTAGTATTATTTTGTAAGGACCTTGGATACTTGGGTAAGGCCGTAGTTTTTGCTACTTTGTAACATAGACACTTCTAAGTCACGGTAACGTAAAAGTAACGAGAAAGTAATAAAATTTTGACTCATGGAATCATCAGAAATAAAAGCGTAAAGAAAAATAAGTAATGTATTTACTAATGTGTAATAATGTATATTTCTTTGGTTTAATTTCCTAGGTACCTAAACAGAAAAGTACTAAATTTACGATATGAACGAACATTTAAAAACTTTTAACGTTACTTAGCGTACAATAAACGTTACACGTAACATAAGTTACATTAAAGTAACGAAGAAGCGGAATATTCAAGGTTATAAATTTCAAAATTGAGCAATGAGAGATAACTACAGATTTATTAATCACATACGCATATTGATACATAAAATGTATGTAATAAAAAATATATTTTCCTTTGAAATTGTCATTTTAAAAAAAAGGAATCACTGCTGAAACACATGAGTTCACCTTTGTTAGAATCCACAGATAATAACAAAATGGCATCTTCTTTTTTCTTATTGGTTAGAGTGGATTGTCAGTATTGCTAGTGCCATTGCTAAACACTACCATCCATACGCTGTTTCAAATACTTAGGAATATAATCTCGGTAACATAAAAATCAGTAACATATAGGTACGGATATATTATCTATACAGTATTTCAACTTCATAGAAACGGACGAAACGCTAGTTATACCTATACGCGCCTCGATCTCAGCATGCGTTCGGCCTGCAGACACTCTCGAGTGTTGCGACTGTGCCGCAGAGACGAGCGAATGGTTTGTTTTTTGACAATAACCGTTCGATTTTTTCACCAAAAATAAGTTCAAGTACCTATTTACATATTTTATATGACGAGTAGAATATATTGTGCTGTTTTTGGTTGCATGAATTCGTCAAAAACGCATCCATAGATAACTTTTTTTAGATTATCTGTTGTCTACATAATTGACGGTACATGATGTGTGTCTTTTTAATGAACAAGTATTTCCTTTTATTCCCCGAAAAAAGGCCCGATTAATAAAAAATGTGAATAGAGTAAAGGAAAGTGATTGACACGAGTGAAATAGGTAGTTATAAGCTATACATTAGAATGCGGATATTTTATACTTTAAAAATTAATAATAAAGCATTTCATACGTCTCACAAATATTTTTAGGTCGCAATATTTTAAGACCGAATTTTTATTTAATTATAAACATTTTTTAATTAAATCTACCTACTAGTCAAAAACAACACGCATTTTTTGTAAAAACTTCCTGTTAATTTCACACAGAATTTTATTTGATTATATATCCCCTCCGTTGCCAAAAAAAAGTATATTTACAATCACAAAACTAAATGGAAACACAAAGTAGGCAAATGTAATTAAAATGCTGCAGGCGGGTAGCGCTATCGCGTGTTTACGTGCAGCGCGGCTGTAGGTAGTTATTTCAAGAACAGAACCGAGTTAAAATACTGTATAGATAATATTACCGTGATATAGGTAAGCATAAATACGGAGACAAAGATTGGAATTGTGTTAAATTAATAAAAAACAGCCATACTGAGTATGTATACAAGCATTGTTTAAGAAGGTTTCTAGGAGTCTTACTTACGACACTGAAAAATATGAAAACAGAGAAGCGGGCCTAAGAGAAATGGGCGTCAACTTTTAACTCAGAACCCAGAAAAATAGAAAGGAAAATATGTACGGCGACACTAATCGCCATACCACGGCTAGCGTCGCGGAAATTACAGAGCTTCGTTAACTATTAGAAGAGGCAGAACAGAAATGTAGTTAACAACATTTTTATCATTTTAGCTTAATGCGAAAAGAAATGAAAACAAAGGGAATGAAAATATCATCACTTGTAAGTAAAGAAACTATTTAATAGCCCATGCGAAGTAAGGTCTCATTGGAGGTCTATTTCTTCGTCAACAAATCTTGAATGCCTTAACCAAACTTCTTGAAATTTGGTAGAAAGGTCTTTCATATGAACATAATTTGCAAGTAAGTGCCTGTATGAGCTTAATTAGTTGGTGGATTGATGAGATTATAGGATTCTAAAAGCGACATAATTTCAAAGTGAAAAAAATATTTAAATAAACTGAAGCGACCGGTATTCCTGAAAAGTGTGAAATTACTTGTCAACGGCGAGGACGCAGTCTACGACGCCGAAGAAGATAACGACGACTACGATGATGATGACGACGACAATAACGACGCAGTCTACGACGGCGACGACGACGACAACGACCACGACGACGACGACCACGATGAGGGTGACGTCGACTACAACTACAACGGAGACGCCGATGACGACAACGGAAACATTGACAACGACGACGATGACAATGACGACGAAGAAGATAACGACGACTTCAATTACTAGTTTCACTTACGTACTAATTACGAGTCAAAAATATACGAGTACATCCTTTTATAGGTAGGACGGACGAACAGCAACAACGTATTCAGACAGACGTCACACACATTCCGACCCGGCCAACTGCCTATTAAGTATTTAGCTATTAAAATCAAAGAGATAAAAATGGATATCATTTCCATGTATTTGAATGATTAGATACCTAAATACCTAGTCAGTAGTTGGTCGTATCGGAAACTGTGTTAAAGGCATTCGCGATAGTTTCTTGTTTAATAATACTGGGCCCTAAAAATAAATAAAATAAATATTGTATTACGGGTAACAAAACTAGGAACCTACTACATGTCTAAAGTTTAGGTTACCATCTCGCTGGAAAAAAATATTATTAAGATTCCTCAAATCAATATAAAGAAAAGACTTATAAAGAAATTAATTAATGACAGGCAAATTAATATATATATATATATATATATATATTGATATTTTTTTTACTATACGTACTATATTGTCTATAAGTGATAATCTTTCAAATTGCATATATCAAGATAAGAAACCCACTAACATCGATTATTTATATTATTTACGCTAGAAGCGCTGCTACACTCATTCACGAACCTATCGTTACAATTTGAAACAGTCCCATCCAGATACTTAACATCAACGCAGAATGTGGGGCTATTATAGCAACGCCTAGCGTCGCATTGCCACCTACAACTTTATAGAGTCATAAATATGCTAATTTAGCTATGACTTTTTTATAACATAATTAATAACGTGTGTCGGAGTCACCACTGCTGAGATTATGATTTAGACCATTTTTATGTGGCACAATTTAATTGATGTCCCCATTTGGGTCGCGTGACCTGCAAGTGAGGCTGTTTTGTCGTCACATACTTTTACGAGTGAAGTAAAATAATGAAAAAATACCATATAGCCTTTTATGCCGCCAGTTTGATTTAGGAGTTTTCGCATTTATGGCTGTTGTTCTGTCGTCTCTACATAAAATTGTAATCACAATCATTTGTAGTGTTTGTTTTTGGAATGTGTTGATTAATTAATGCTGGTGGGGGTGTTAACATATTTTTATGATAGTTTGGCGGAACAGTATGACCTCTCCTTATTATACTTGATATATATCCCCTTTCTTTCGTGATTACGTTTTGGGAAATGATAGACCAGTATTCGAATACGTAGAGACAGATTTCCTATTTTTAGGTGGCTTACCAAGTGAATATTGTAGATGCCCACCCGCTATGCCACCATTCAGCGCGATAAAACTTTATATTCTGCTACCTTCTTTATCGTGCAAGTTGTAAAGCTAAAACCGCAGTCTATCGGCAATAAGAATTTGGGGATCACAATAAGTCGTTCTAGTCGTTTCTCTTGCAAATGCGTCTTGGTTTTTATAATAATAAGATGAATTAACGTACCTATTGGTGGATAATAAGACCGAAGACAAATAATAAAATAAATGGACGTACCACAGAGTAAAAGTTTAGTTGTAATAAGGGAAAATAATGAATGAAAATTCACAGCTAGCATTCAGTTGCTACAATGATTTTCTGAGAATATTATAGACCTTAAGACCTTAATAAACAATCCAGACCTTATCAGACTTCTTAATATCATTGCTTTTTCTACAAAAAAACAATAAGGAATATAGAGACATAATATATCTCTATATTCCTTAGATATTATCTACAATTTTTTTACAGTAAATAGGTTAATACATTTTATTAATTTTAAAGAATATTTGTCAATTCTTTATTTCACTGTACAATATCGAATTATAGAACGTACGTAATCAAAAATACAATAATATATAAAAATGTCAACAAAATTAATTTAAAATAAATAAGAATTATATAATAAATTAAAAGATATTAAATGTAAATAGAACTAACAAAAAAGCCCGCCCCCGGTCGCACCCAGTCCAAAGGTGCCCATCACACTGGATGCATTACCACGCTGTATGGCGATAGCCAGCCTTTGAACGAGGTACAACCCCGAGCGTTGGTCGTGACCCCTCTCTCTGAGACGACGCCCAATTTGTCGTACCAAGGCTTTCGCCTCCGCACCCTAACTCCCCGCCGCGCCGTCTCGACCGCCAGAGGGACAAACTCGTATCTATGGGCGAGGTCAGCATATTTTGCGCTCTTTCTAAGCGCTGCAGATTCTGCAGCGCCCCCTGCTGCGCGGATTGTTTGCCTAGGTGACAGGAAGCAAAGGTGCTGACGCAGGTCGCGTCCCATAGCAAGCACCTACCTTTCTGCCAAGGGACGAGCGTCAGACCGTCTGGTCTTTTGCCATCCACACGGCTCAGTCCGGGAGGCTCCAAAACGCAGGGAATATTTGCAGAAACAAGTGCTCTACGGACGATATCGTTGAGAGCGTGGTGCCGTGGAAACCTACCTGCGCAACGACGACAGCTAAGAGCGTGGTGACCATTGGCTTCCACCGTGGCACCGCAGATGCAACGGTGAGGCTCGCATACATCACAGCCTAACCGAAGAGCTGCCGCAATACGCAAAGAGTCGCTGTCCAAGTGTGTGCCCAGACTAGGTGATGGAATCGCCTGCAACCACGCTCCGGATTCAGGTTGCAACACCGCCCGTAATCTTCCTACATCCGCACCCTTCGCTGCGCTCAGAAGTTTAGCAGCAGTGGCCTTCGTACCAACCTCGTCCCAGATACGCTGGTACTGGGAAGGGAGACCCGAGGGAGCCGACTCGCCAGGATTGAGAGCCGACCATGCTGCTAGAGCACCGGACACATGAGGAATACTAACCCTGTCACCGTTGGGAAGAATAGTAGCGACAAGACTTGCAACCCCATGCACCGACGCCAGAAAAGCCGGCAAACTCTAATCTCCAGCGCGCCGCACCCCCAAACCACCCTGTCTAATAGGCAAGGAAGCCTGTTCCCATTGGGAATTATTCAGACACACATTCAAAATGGACTCCACAGACTGTTTGGTCCCCTCATAAAGAGATTCCAAACTAGCGGGGTAGAGCCAAGTCGGAGTGGTTCTGAGCAAATATATTAATTTTGGGACCGCCAAGCATGTCCGCAGCAGAACCAAAGCAACGTGGGGTGATAAGCTTTGAAGACGCTTCTGGGCAATAAGAAGGAGCTTTTTTCTCGCCAGAATAGCTTCCGGAATGGCAGAAGAAAATATAGGGGAGCCGAGAAGGGAAAAGCTACTAGTGTCCAACTTTTTTATTCCTGGTACGAGCTCCTCAAAACGAGGGAAAGCACGGCAAGCCTCCGGGCCACAAGGGAAGAACTCGCACTTGGCCGTGTTTACTTGCTGTCCCAATCTGTGGGAAACTTCGCTAAGTAACACATCCCTTTCCAGAGAATTGAATGCATTCCGGATGTCCAATTTCAATACCACACACCCAGCGTTATCCGGGTCCACCGCGAACGTTCGAACGGCATGAATGGCCGCTTCGCATACCAGGAGAGTACCGAACCCCAGCTGGTGTAGACTTAAATAGGCCGCCATTTCACCCCTGACGGCACGACAACCCAACTTAGCGGTAAGACGACGAAAAATACTACCGATCGCAATTGGCCTTAGCCCCCGTCCTTTTTTTCTAGCGCGCAGAGAGATGCACCAGATGTACAAGTAAGGGCACACAATGGGGTTAACCTGGCCACTAAGCATGAAATTACATAGCCTTGTGAGGTGCTCCAAAAGTCGGGGGCCGTTATCACCTGCCAAAGTGCTGGTAAGCTCTTTTAGATGTGAGGGACGAATACCATCTAGGCCAGCAGCAGAGCAGTTGGAAAAAGAGCTGAGGGCAAGTGCTACGTCCTCCGTTTTAACGGTTACGGCTTGCAAGGATCGATCCGGTGGAGCAGGGAAAGTAAGGGGACGGGAAGGACTAGGGTGCTTGGACTGTAAGGAGTCTAAGGTGTCAGGGCTGGCGCCCGCAAATGAATCATCCGAGAGTAGGAGACGGGCAGCACTCCTTAAGTCACCACCATAGACCTTAGCCTCAATGGCTTTTACGATAGAGGGAGAAGAACCGGAAGGCGCAGAGTCACACATAACTGAGCTGAGGCAGTTAATATTGTCTTTCACTAAAGTAGTTAGAGATCTAGATCCTCTCGATTGTGGGATTTTAAAAGCTGAGTACGCATAGGAAAGTAGTTTGTACCAATCATCCGAGCTATTGGTGTTTATGCATTGAGCGATTAGTTCACACAGCCTTCCCGTCGCCAAACTTCTCGCACTTTTAGGTATGTTCTTCAGTATTTGAACTTGAGACCTAAGGGCACCAAGTTTCTCAAAATAATTCTGCTCTGTTGTCTGCTCTTGAATCTGCGGGGATGGGGTTGGAGACACCCGAGGACCTCCCGCGGGAAGCTGTGATGAAGCCACAAACCCTTCACCACCACGCAACACATCCTTGTGCATGCGCCCGATATGTATAGGGAGCCCTCGATATGAAAACCGTTTGGAGGATTGTGGCGGACAATGGGGACATCTACAATTGAAATTTAAAACAAGCAACACATGGTGACGATATGAGACACTGATATCTTTCTGTCTATGTATATACAGCAAAAAGTATTTAGCGATTTGAAGTTAGGTTTAATTATTATAAGATACCATACCTGCAGATGGTTTTGGGGCGTTTCACCACCAAATTTGTACCTTTATATAAATCACTAGCTTTCTGGGCGCGGTTCCGCCCGCGCGTATGTCGGTTATCGCGCGAAAACATTAACCTCTTTTTGCGCAGTCAGATAAAAACTATCCTATGTTTTTTCCCGAGTCTCAAACTATCTCCATACCAAATTTCATTCAAATCGGTCCAGTAGTTTTGGCGTGAAAGCGTAACAGACAGACAGACAGACAGACAGAGTTACTTTCGCATTTATAATATTAGTACTGATTATTACAAAACTTTGTACCAATAAAGTTTTATTGAAACTGCAAAACCTTGCGGTGAAATAAAATAAACGGCCAATGTGGGCTGAAATTTTAATTAAACTGTCAATACGCAATAATCATCTTGCCAGCTTTATTTTGTTTAACCTGAACCAATAAAATTGTGTATCGTGAATAGCCCTACCAGTCAATATTAATTATAGCTACTCCTAGTGATTCATTAATTATAGCTTCTCCTAGTAATTAAAGTATGTTTTTACTAAACAGCTTTTCGATATTGCATTGCACACATTATACCCAATAAACCTCTAATACCTTTAATACAATAGTGTGATTGCAATTGCTTTCAAATATATTTAAAAAAACAAAGAGTGAAACCAAAAGTTTGATGAAGCCATCGATAGTCCGGGAGCTATCCAATCAGCCGGTTGTCAGTTTATCACTTCAGTCCTGATATTGTAGCGGGCACTTGAGGTTTAGAGCGATTGTGATTGGTTCTTGGATGACAACTCCAGTTAGAGTTTTATTAACGGAGTTTTCTTTAGAATTTTTTTCTCAGTTTGTTTATTTCTTTTATATTTCAGTCATTTATGCAAAAACAATAGTCTTTAGCTCACAATATACAGGTGCCACAGTCCGGTGCGATTTAGAATACAAATTAACGAATCCGGAAATCTTAGATTACTTGGATTCGACTTATGTCAGTAAGATAAAGTTGAAGAGAGTTAATTAAAAAATAAAGCAGTTTTTATGATATGTGTAAATGCAATAAAAATCTTCACGTAATATTACCAAAATAATATTTTCACGTAACTCTTCTTTCATGTCGCTCAGCTCTGTGATCAACTGTACCAAAATAATAAAAGAGTGTGACCAAAAGTATGTTTCACCGATAGTCCAAGAGCTATCCAATTATCCGGTTGTCAAATTGTCATTTCATTTCAATTTGAGGCTTAGAAAGTTGGATTTTCAGATTTTACCTCTTAGCGTTTGGCTTGCAAAAAGCAGGTGTTATAAAGCTATGCGTTTTAGCGTATTTAAAATATTTAATACGGAAATTTCTCTCTTCTATTGGATTCAAGTTATATTAATCAATGTACTGCCAGTTGAAGAGCTTGTATAAATTAAAAGCAATTTGAATTATAAATGTAAATAGAAATGTGTCTTCAAGTAAAATTCTTAAAATATGATTTTCAAAGTCACCACATGTCGCTCAGCTCTATGGCTAACTATACAAAAAATAGTAAAAAAGTGTGACCAAAAGTTTGATTTTCTGCCGATAGTCCGAGAGCTATCCAATTATCCGGTTGTCAGTTTGTCACTTGAAACCTGAAGCATCTGATGCAGTAAAACTATATTGAAGAGGGCTTTTGAAATTTAGAATTGAGTCCTTGAACGATGATTCAGTTAAAATGTAGAGAAGTGTTTTCCTGTTTTTGTGAATTGACCTGAATAGAGAAGAAAATAAGTTGATCATAGACATGCTTGGCGAGAAAGCTAACGTATGCTCAATTTCATACATTGAGATGAACTAAAAGTAGGTTAATACTAATTAATTAAAATGTAGACATTCCCCGTCCGATATATTTATTTCTTTCCTGGACGTATCAAGAGAATATATTTAAAACAAACTGTGGTTGTTACAATCGAAATAATGATGTTAAACTGGTTAATTGTCTAAATATAATAAGTGGGTACCTAGTAGTTGTTGTATTGAAGTAAATTATACTTATCGAGATTGTGTTTTACAGTTTGTGTGCAATCGCCATCACCTGAGCGGGGAGCAGCCACGACCCACCCCTCCCAGACTTTAACATTTCATTCCATAAACCATTTTAACGGGAAATCGATGATATAATTCAATTACTCAGCGACCGCGCCACAAATCAACTCTCGCATTTTTGCCGCAATTTCTCTCAAAACAAAACAATGTCTGAAGAGGCCATAATCAGATTCTGCCGAGTCATTAGCCAAATGGGTTAAGCACTGTGCCATAGTGAAATAAAAAAATAAAATGCTGTGCTTTTCTACGGGAATGTGATTTGTTTATCTTGGCGACTGCAGAAAATTCTGAAGTCGTTTTTTACTTCTTGGGCGGAAGGTAGCTATATTTTTTATTCTTATACAAAGGGATGCGAAAAGAGATGGGTACCTAGGTAAAGATAAAAATAATAAAATATAATATACAGAGTTTATTTTGATAATCGTTCCCTTTAGCTCAGCCCAATGAGGGATATCACCGAAAGCGCTAAATTGATCAAAACCCATACTTATACAAAACTAACACTTTATTATATGTTGACCTGATTTGACGGTCATATTGTCACCCGTCACGCATTATTCTGACCATGGCAGATGCCTATCTACTTTCTCCATTACACTTGTGAAGTATGTCTCGTTTGCCCAGTAATTTCAATTGCTACAGTGCTTTTTGCGCCTTGACACATATATTAAAAATAATATGTAAAAAAAAATGTTCACTTGATGCAGTACGTTTTTTCCAATTAAGCTTTTTAATACTCAAACAATTATAATTTGGCTGTACCGGTTTGGCTCTCTGACAAATTGCCTATACATTTTGTGAGGAAGCTTCCAGTGCCAAAACTTTGCAACAACGTAAATTACAACTAAGTTGCATAAGCGTCATTAAAAACTTAATTATAAGTAGTCTATGTAATTCAAGGGCCTTTAAAACAGCAGCATATTGTTCATAAACAAATAACTTCATCACGGAAACTAAAATATAATAAACACACGCTTAATTCAAGCATGTGCACCACAGTAATTTTAACTTGTTTATTCGCTTATTGTAAAATTCGCTATGAAAAACTTCAAACATTCCTAGAAATTGTCTTCAAACGCACTTGGTGAAATGACTTGGAAGATTCTAGTCGGTCCCGCCGTTTTTGTAGATGTAAAGACTATTATTATGATTAAGAATTGTTAACTTGCTTTATTCGTTTAAGGTAGTAGGTAATATAAAAGTCTGTCTATCGTAAACAATGGACTTGAAATTTATCAGTTTATCAACTTGTAAGTCGTATGGAAATGGTTTGTATTCTGAGGATAGTACTAAATCCTACATGCACAGAGTTACGGGGAGCAGCGAACCAAATCGTGTTCAAAAAATAGGAAGCTGTGCAAAAAGATTTTCAAAGAAATTTGAAACTTCGTTCTACTCGACTGCCTTGTATCGTGTGACCTATAGAATGTATAAGTGGACAGATAACCGCGTACGAAAGTTAGGAAATAATGGCAAAACGTGCGGGAAATGAAAACCTACGAATGTTAATATTGCTACCGACGAGCCTCTGCGACCGAATAGAGGACACAAGGAGTTATGAAAAAGTAGATAACCGGGCAGGGTGGATACGACGTATGTGAAAAAACTGTTGCTCAACCAAACCTACAAAGTGAAGAAATGATGAATTTTTGAATACCTGTATAACCAACCTTCTATTGACTTTTTCTCTAATAAATAGAAAAGCTTGTAAACATCAATTAAAAATAGATAATTTTAATGTTAAATATGCATAATTTATAGGACTAACATTATATATATTAGATAGTACCTATCCAAGACGATGTAAGCACGCTGATAATAAAATAATCCTAACAAATTGGGGAACTAGTGAAATCTGATTTTACACATAGTATTCGAATATTTTTTTATTTTTTTTTTATGCCTAATAGGTTAGCCTTTGACCACTATCTCACCTGATGGTAAGTGATGATGTGGTCGAAGATGTTTTATGTTTTATTTCCTTCATAGTATTTTGATATTTGAAACGTCGTAAAAATACAGGAAAAGACAGTAATAAAATCTAATGAAATAAAGCTGCCGTGCAGTAATTACCAATAATATTAATTTTACAGTGCATTAAAGCACGTCATAAACTTACGAATAATTAATTAAGAAAAAGTAACTCCCGGGTAGTTCCTGGCCGGAATAGCACCTTCCTATGTCTTCCTATAGGAATCGTAGGAAGGAAGCGATGAAAGGAAAAATACCAAAAGCAGCAGCGCCTTCTGAAAAACTGTCATCTTACACTGTAGTCGCCGGCCAAGTATTCGGGCTATAACAAACCACTGACTTATAGGGGAGATATTTGTTTAACGGTGGACGGTATAACTATTGATGATAATGATAAAGTGTAAGTACCTACATTTACGAGTAAGTAACCAGAAATATTACTTCATATACTACTAAAACTCACCTCAGCAAGATATAACAATGGGATATTACTCTTCATCTTTACTGTAATTGTGTGCTATTTTCAACCTAAGCCTAGTATTCTATTTACACCACACTTAACTCACTTGCACTTTACTTTCCTCCTATGTTACCCATATATCAAGATGGTCTTATGATGATGACCTTCTACACCGTATCAATCGTACACCCTAGCGTCAACAAAATACAAACAGGTACCACATCCATTGTGTACGATCAAAGCGTTCACACTATGGTCGCGCTGCGCAGCTCCGCTCTCCACGTACTTTTATTCTCTTTGTTACGGGCGCACGTTATTATTAAAAACAATAAATCGCTGAGGGCGCCACCTACCACTATTGCTTTCACTTCGCAATACTCCCTCTCTCCACACCGCACCCTGCCGGTAATTACTGGAGTGAAACATGAGGTTCTTTAACAAAAATAGAGTTTCATTATTTGATTAGTTTAAGTACTGTAAAGATGCAACGAATAGAAATATAAGATTTTGAGCATCGTTAATAAAGATGTGGACCACATCACATCAGATATTTCTATTGAAGTAACAACAGACTGAAAGAAAGTAAACTTTACTGGAGCCGAAAAAGACATAGATCAATCTCTCTTTAGTAGTATAAAAAATGCAAATGTGAGTTTGTTGCCTTGGTTTTGTTGATCAAAGAGAATGGCTGTAACTCAAATCCTATCATAGAACTCTCTCTATCTTCATTTACAAAAATTAACCCAAGGTGCTCTTTCGGTTGTTTTTGATACAATGTGTTATATACAATACAATTATTACAATATTTGTTTAAATTACGTAGGAGGCATGTGATAGCTTGGCAGAGGCGGAATTTTTCAAGCATTTTTGACGTTTAAGTAATCACAAACTGTGTAGTAGGATTTCTTAATCAAAATGTTTTTCACGTGCAATTTGAATTTTCCTTCTGTGAGCATTGTAATATATGTTTGGGAATTTTATTATAAAACCGCACACAATTACCTAAAAAGGTTTATTTGTCTTTGCTCGTCTAAAATTTGGTACCGTTATTTTATATTTGTTCCTAGTGTTGTAATCGTGGTTGTCACTATTTAATTTAAATTTATTCAATTTTTTCCGAACATACATAATGTTTTCAAATATATACAGACTCGGTAAAGTTAATATATCAATTTCTTTAAAAAGATCCCATAGAGATTCCCTAGGATCCATTTCATATATGGCTCGAATTGCACGCTTTTATAAGATAAAGATTGTCTCTATCTCAGCAGCAGCTCCCCACAGCAATACACCATACGACATAATACTGTGGAAGTATGCGAAATAAACTAGCCGTGCAGTAGCTACATCTGTTAAATGTCTTATCTTACAAACTGCATAAGCAGCAGAACTAAGTCTTCCGGCTAAATCATGTATATGTCCCCACTGTAAAGTTGAATCCATTTTGATTCCCAGGAAGTCTGTCGCATTGTCAATAGAGAGTTTATCTGGGCCAAGCTTAATGTTTGGTACAACATAAGGAACATTTGGTAACGAAAACTTTAACAATAAACAATTTGATATTAGAACAATAAACAATAATTCTATTTTTAAATGGTGTTATACTTTGCATTATCTAAGTATAATATCATAAATAAAGAAAAAGACTTTAGGAAAATATCCACATTAATCCATCGCGTATCCATAGTTTATCAGTTAGAGAAAATCGAGCTCGCACGTCTTAGCGAATAGTCTTATATATAACTAGCCCTTCAGAGCACCTGAAGGACTTCCAACATCATATACGAGTATATAACGACTGTCATCAGACAACAACAGTGACCAACGACTTATCCTCCGAAGCGCTTATTTGTAGATGACACTAGCATTCATACAAGCAATGGCCGAAAATAACGTTGTTTAACCACTACCAATATATTAGGTTAAATAAGACTAGGGAAGCTTCGTTAGTGGTAATAATGAATCTTATAATGTACTAGAAAATATTTAGTAAATTTTTCTCATTCACAGAAGAGTTAATTAATCCAAAAGACACAAAGTTGAATGTAAGCATGCCTCTGACTGGGCACTAACAGCAGTTTATCAAGTCCTAACATATCTTCACGTCTATATAGCTCCGATGTAGGCAGAGGTTTTCAAAGTCGTATAGGTATGTAAACGTGTTAATCAGGGACTGGCCTAGATAAGCCTGACATCTAGATACATTGGTTTTTTTCTTGTAATGTACCTATTATATTTTTTATCGCGTTATTATCGAATACATTACGAATAGAACACGCCTCCACAACATTTTCAGAGATGCAGAGAACCGATTCTGGATTAATTGGTTAATAGCTATTTAGTGTTTGGTTCCAAGGAGGAACCAAATTAAATGTTCCACAGTGGACGTCTATCGGTTAGTGATAAAGACATTGTTCTAAAATCGTGATTTTAAATAATTTTGTAATGACAATTAGCAGTTGGTCATGTTGGTATATAGAAGCGTAGCGTCGCTTTAGAATATAGAAGTCCTGGATCACACAGTTGTTGAGCTTTTCTTACGAATATATTTTCATTAGGTCGCCCCATTACATGGGATTGATCTAACCATGTCCGGTAAAACGTTGATATTTAGTCTCTATTAGCTATTCCTCTCATCTCTCATACCACTAACATGCATAACGATACCTTTTTTTGTTTATGTAATGTTTGTAAATTAACAGAAAGAAAGCTACTATTTTTAGTCTGATATAATAAAATGTTTTAATTAAAGAACTGAATAACGAGAACGTAGATACACTAACAGGTTGATTCAAATTGATTACAGCTCTATCAGCAACACGGTAGTATGTCAATCTAATGAGATATCACGATTATTCGGGGGCTAATCGGAAATTAATACACATGCTAAGTACTCATCACTGTCAACACTCTATGGGGACTTACGATCAGTTTAGGGAGTAGGTAGAACATTGCACTCTATTACTAAGTCTCGATGGTCTTTCCGTCCAAATTTATAAGGGTTGTATCTTTTGAACAATAATAGGCAGCCGGTTGAAATTTTCACCAGTTAGTATGAGGGATTGATAAGCAAATAATTATAAAGAAAAAGTAAAAAATCAAAGGGGTATACATGAAACGTTTTTTCGTTTTTGCTTTATCGTAAAAATGGTAATACACACAAGCGTCAAACTTGGCATGGTTATAGTCCAATATCTAATGTATAAGTACAATATAAAATATATTTTTTTTAGTAATTGGCCTCTTTTATTTTTGTAACTGGTGTATATCAATGACAATCAAGTTTTTAACTTAAGCTTCCATATCCTTGGGTTTCCAACATGAATAACGATGTAACATACTTTTATTTTATGTATTTAATGGCAGCAAAACTATAACAGATCCTTATATACGAGTTCAATACACATATTACGAACAAATTTTTGACCCCTTCATTTTACTCTATATGAATTGAAATATGATATTTTATAGTTTTTGTTATAGGTCGGGCAGAATGAATTTTCCTGTTTGATATCACAAATAAAGTTTGAAAAGATCATTAGTACAAATAGTTACCTACGTCATTGCTGAGGAACTACAGGCACATGAAACTTAACTACTATGTCTCAAGGTGACGGGCGCAGTGCAATTCGTGACTTGGATCGAAATGCATCTGTTATAGGCAGAGGTTATCCGCTTAACATCAGATGGGCCTCGAGCTTGACACGTCACAATAACATAAAAAAACTGGGTTAGAAAAAGAAATTATTATGTTCTATGTAAGAAAATGTGTCCAAGATAGTGTCTAAGATACAATTATAACGCTGTTTAAAGGTTATAGGGATATGTTTTATTAATTGTCCAAAAACCTTTGGGGTTTTTTGGCAGCTTTTTATTGCTGGTCGTGCCTCTTTTATGCTAACATACTTTAGCGTCTTTCTTTATTAGTTTGCGGCACACAGAATATTGTAAGGTAGTTCTATGCTGCGTATAAGGAATATTCATTCACTCTCAAACGTTAGTAAAAATAGCCTGTATTCGGATAAATTTATCCAACTTAATTCATACATTTTAAATGACAACGGTTTTTTATTATCGTTTGCCCCATTTGGGGAAACACTTCTCCCAACTTTTTCTAGTCTTCTCTGTTTCGGGCTATCCTTGACTATAAGGGTCCTACCGTAATCGTACCATCGTCTTTCTTTTTTTATCTTTGGGGAACCAGTTCGAAATAGTTTTTCTCCAACTACCGGGGCCGCGTAAAGTGTGGCCAACCCATCTCCATTTATGTTTCCGTATTTCAGATTCGAAATTCTTCATTGTTATTGTTTCATCATAATCATAAAGTTAGTATTTCTGATTTTTCCGGTTCTTCTAACATTCAATATGCTGCTTTCCATTGATCTATGTCAGATTTTAGTTTTTAATTTCTTTTTCTCAATTTGCTTCGAAAAGGCTCACAGTTAACTTGTCTAAGATTTTCTTGTCTACACTAATATTATAAAGAGGAAAGATTTGCATTGTTGTATGCAACGAATAATCTTAAAAACAACTAGACCGATTTGGATGAAATTTGGTTTGGAAATAGTTTGAGACCCGGGTAAGGACAAATAATAGTTTTTACCCAACTGCGCAAAAAAGAGGCTATTGGTTTTTGTGTGATAACCATAATATGCGCGGTCGGAGCCGCGGCTGGAAAGCTAGTTTGTCACATAAACTTTAATTTGCGTAAGTATTTTATTTATTTCTTTCTAGTACCGTTTGTCACAACTCTAGCCAACACTTTGAGTAACTATCACCTAAGCTGTGGCGCGAGTTAACTTCCATGCATGCAGGTACAGGTGGTGACACCAGCTAAAGAGAAATTATAATAGTGCGACAACCTACCGTTATGTTTAATTAGCGGGCTCATTAATAAATGGCAGCTACACGACGTGATGGTGAGTGAACAAGCTAATATCATATCTCCATTAAGCTGTTATTGCTTATTATGATATTTCTATGGCGAGAACCTACCTACATTTGTATGTATGCGTAGCGGAAATTGTAGACATTCATGCGTATACAAAGACCTTGGTAAAGATATGAAGTCCTCAAAGAGTAGTCCCCCTACTTACGGGATGGATTGTCATTCACTGTCAACGACTACATCATCATGATAGGAAAATATTTTTCGTTTATTGGAGCGTAAATCAAAAAAGACTTAACAAATTTTGTTTAAATTTGACCAAACGACAATCATCAGCTTTCAAATAAAAAAGGAATTATCCAAATCGATTCACCCCGTAAAAAGTTTCGAGGTAACAAACGGAAAAAACAAACCTTTTTAGAATTCGGTTAAAAATTGTTAATTGGAAAACAGTCTTCAGAAACCTCATAATAATTAAAATTTTCTGAATGCTATTTAACCTCAGTGTCATTTCAGGGGACCTACACCAAAAATATACAATAGTTTTATTCATTACCATTTCTTAGTAATTAACATACTTAATCTATATAAGTATACCAACAGCTGAAACATCGCTCTCTCAGTTTAAGTAATAGAACAAATACAAAAATGAGGTTGGTCGTCTTCTTTTGTTGGGCACAGAGAAAGGCTGTAACTCAAAGCCCATCATAGAACTCTCTTTATCGTAATTTACAAGTATTTTCCCAAGGTGCTTTTTTGATTGTTTCTGATAAGTATAATAAACAATATTTACTGTATATTATATAATAATTTTATTCTTTGCCATCTCTCAGTTATTATACCAAAAGATGTCGGGTTGGCTGTCTCTGTCTCTGAATAAAAAAAGACGTTTTTACTACAGACGTAGACGATCAGAGCAAGACCAAGGTTCCAATTTGCTACGGAAGTCTTAGAAAAACGGACGTCGAAGAAATGTTAAAGTTTCCTCGCTATTTATATACTACTTGTTTTTTTTCGCTAGGCAATAGTAATTAGATGTCAAACCCAAACTTAGTAGGAAAACTAAAATTATAATCAATAGGTTTTATGTAATAGCATATAATAGTAGGTTATGCATGAATTTCTCAACAAGCAAGATAAGCTAGTTTTTTTAAGCATGAGTAGTTAAAACTCATGAGTTTTAATACAAATTTCCTTAATATTTAAAAACTATATAACCACTATTATCTTAAATTGTCAACGTTTATTTTTACCATTCAATTTAAACTGACATAACATTTAAAAATTATAGTAAAATAAATAACAAAATATTACAAAAATAAGTAGTAATTCTAACCAAACCACACGCAAACAGATCCCGCAGCTAGAGTTTAAAAATCGGAGAAAATGTAATTCCAAAATACATTCTAGTGCAGTCGTCATTTTTAATTTCAAATTATTGCATCGAATGCTCGTCGATCTACTAATTAAACCTCACCTCATCCTATGAGTCCCACGCAGGAACACCCTGGGGGTGATAATGATTTAATCACTTAAATTAGTTATTTACATAATTAAGCAAATTAATCCTATCGCAAACAAGGCGATCGATTCTCGCTCCCTCGGTGGCGGTGCGGAGGTAATAAACTTGATTGGTTGATGTCGTGTTATGTTTTACGAGTTTTTCGATACGGTAAAAAATTTAGGTTTTTCATGTCTATATTTGAAAAATGAATCGATAGTCTTTCATATGTCGTGTTTGGTTTTAAAGGAATGGCTATACAGTATATAGCGTATGAATCTGGGGCCCTTTTTGTCTACATATAATGGTAACAAAAATGAACGTCCTTTTAACAGGTTCATTACCAGACATTTTCATTATCCAATATGGAGTTCAAATACCAAAATGAAGGTCATTTTCATTGTGACACTAGTTGCACAATAATGGCTTCTTCGCGGAACTTGATTATGTCACGTGCACTGGAGCAACCAGTTCTATAAAAAACCTATATATTTCTAGTCCCATTAAAAATAAGTCTATGTGTTTAGTTCCGATGTATACTTTAAATAAAATTACTATACATAGTACTATTTGCTCTCCGAGGCGTCCGAGCTGTCGACCTCACGAATCTGCCCTTGCAGAGCTTACAATTGAATAAAGGTTCACTGCGCACGCTGATGGGGGAATGGATCATAAAATCCAAACATCTAGATATGTAATTCAAATAATACATGATTTTCTTGGACTTATGTCCGAGGACACGCGGGCCCCAGCGAAAGCTAGTTGTATCAGAACTAGGTAGTTAAGTAGTAAATATATAGTAGTTTTACGTACTTGGTATTATGTCTTTATTTCCATCAATTAATATACTGACTACAGAAACATTGAAAATAAAAAATTGATTATACGGGAGAGAGAGAGATTATCACGCATAGGCAACTGACGTGCGTATCAGGAACATTGCCATTAAATTAAGCGCAGGCGTCCATACATTCAACACCTTATAACGTATATTCTCCGACAATTTGAAAAATTTACAAAAATTGATTCGACAATATTTTTTTACGGACTCATCAAACCTGCTCACAAAATTTCGTGAGAATCGTTTGAGAAATGCGACCTGTAGATGAGAACAACCGGACATACGAAAGCATTTTAGTGTAAGTTAAAACATAGACGCTTCGCTCGAACTAAGTCCTCGCTCGGTCAGTAAACATATTATATATATTATCAAATAATTATATAACAATTCTGTATTAAATTTATACATATTAAAACGACTTAAATGATTGTTTTAAGCACTCGTTGTAAAATCTACGATATTTTATTCCAATCAATGAGAAGTATTTTTTACTACCTTCTCATGTATATGAAGGAGCCCCTTAAAAAAATATTTTATTGAGTTTCTAGTTCAACTGTCGTCTTTTGGTCAACGTTTAACACAACATTTCTGAATTTTAGGATTGTAACTTTTTATGGGCCGACAATTGACTCGAGGCTGTTTATAAAGAAACTACGGGATGTATTTATTTCAACAAATGTTATTTGAAAAAGATTATAAGCTATGCTTTAATTGAAATAATTTTGTAGATTTCATGCTTTATAAGTCGTTTATTTGTTTCTCGTTTATAACTTTAAGCAATAAGACCGTGTACATAACATGTGTGTTAATCTTCTCTGTAATGTTTTCTTATGGTATGCAAATAAAATGTTTCATCTATCTATCTATTTACGTCTGAACATGCGTTAAAATTCGTGATATTACGAGGATGTTCCGAGGTTTATAACTTTCAAGTAAATTATGTTATTACAAACGTGGAACCATACCATCCAAGATAATGAAGAGATAAATAGATACGGCGCTTAGGTCTGGACCTAAAACCTCGAATAAGGGAGTGATCATCCTTCGATGTTAGTTTGGAGAAGTGACCGGCCCAGTTTAACCTTAAGAGCCTGAAATACGTGAAGTCTCTTTAATAGGGCTCTAATCTCTATACTTAGTTAATTACCAACTGTTTCTTACGACATAAATAATCATATCGAAACCGACAGGCTTTGTATTTTAATTACACAGGTAATATTTTCCGCTGCAAAGCTAAAGACCGCAAGATTCCATTTCATACTGAGCTCGCGTGTTTTTTTTCTTTTTAAATACAATTTCAAAAACCTGCCGATTGCACCCGTATTTCAGTAAATAAATAGTCGGAGAGACGACGCCCCATTGCGTGTAAGGTATTTAAAACGTCTAAAAAATTTGGTTGAATAACTTAATATGATCCTAGAATTTTCTCATTTTCTTTTTACAAAAGCTGCTAAACTTATTAATTTAATAATATAAGATTGTGTTTACCTGTATGATACTCTGTAAATTTTAGCCCGCGAGCATGACTATTACTGCTTCCACAGATTATTTTTATTACATTGTTATTGTTATTTTTATGTGGTCATGTAAGTAATGACGTGTACCCCATTAGGATGGGAAACGAATATCAACAGACATATAAAATCTATCGCCAAGGACCTAAAAATAATATGCTCTGGCAGCTATTTTCTAATACAACATATATTAGAAAATGGCTGCAACGTGGGATCACCATCATGACCACAGCAACAGTGAAGCGCTCACTTCTAAAACAAGAAAAATCTATTCAAATTCTTCGGCATCAGTATACCAAAAGTTGTACCTTTCAACCCAAATACAATTTTTGCTATACCAAATGAATAAACTAATGGTATACTACAGAAAATAGTTGCAGGATTGAAGGTTTCTTCAACAGTAAAGAAAAAGAGAGACCTTTAATTAAAGTAGCTATCGTCTCCCCGCCCTGTCTCCAATCGCCACAGTTTTATTTGTGTACCTTTGCCGGACTTAGCTTCGATATTCGCCAATTCCGTATTTGCCATTTTCAAACAATGCTGCAATTGATTTGATCATTTTGTTAATAAATCTTAATTATACTTTGGACTTGCTCACATCCGTTTTGAAACACAATACCATACTTATTTACAGAAAGCTTAAACGTAGGTTAACATTATTTCTTATGAAAAATTTAGTAACACCAAAAGATACACCGAAGATTTATAAATGTACGTTAAAAAATGCCTATTATTAAACATATTGATTAAATTATTAAATGTCTCTATACATTGCCACGTTTAATGTCTAAAGGTTATATTATATATCGTAGTAGAGGAGACCTTCACCCATGTGATAACTTGATATCACACTTTTTTTATCATATATAATTTATTAACACACACAACAAGTACCTACTTACCTACATATGTATATTGACTTCAGTATACATATGTAGGTAAATACTCTGATCTATTAACCATCGAAATGGATATCATAAGTAAGATATTTTAATTACAAACCCAATCGTATAGGCTTGCCTGAAAATAAATTTACATGAAATAAATATATATTAAAATCTATTCAAGTAAAACAAGCTTTGAAAACTTTTCAATAGACATGTTTGTAAATAGATTATATTTGATAAAAAATATGTATCATCAAGTTATCTGATGGTTGAAGTAGATCATCACCGGTTCTTAGACTTTAGGTTAGGTATACCACTCCCCATACATTAATATATTAATGGAGTTAAAACCATATTGTAAAATAGCGTGTAATATATCAAAAGTTGCGTCTCCAGCAGCGCACCACTGGTCACTATTGCTTCCCGCTTTCTGTCCCTATGTACGCTTAGATGTTTAAAACTACGCAACCGATTTTATGCGCTTTTTTTATTGAATAGAGTGATTATGAATGACAATACATGCATATAATATACTAGCGAAATACTCATAATTTTAGAGGTTTCTAATGTGATGTCAAGAGTAGGTAATCTTTAAAGAAAACATGTTTGTATTGACGAAAAAGCTTATTTGACAAAAAAGATGTGAACGTTATATATGTATATATAGACATTCTGTGGTAAATTAAGTTAGCCATATCATTTATTTGCTGTCAGGTGTAAAATTTTAGTACTAAGGAAGTATATTTTTATAGTAGACTAGCGACCGCCCCGGCTTCGCACAGGTGCAGTATCAGCATTGCACCTGTGTGAAGCCTTGGCGATCGCTAGTCTACCACAAAAATACATTATAAAGAACCTCTGATTTCAAACGTTCACCTCAGATTATCCAAATTTTAGGCACAATTCTGCTAATTAAGTGTTAAATTATGACTGGTCACGATTACCAATCCATTAGAAATCTCCGTTTTGTATGCATAATCGGCGGCGGACTTGTGTTCGCAGTTGTGGCGTGGTCTAGAACATTGTTATGTCTAATAAGCCGAGTACAGACGCGCTAGCTGAGACTAAGCATGAGTTGAGTGCTCAACTGGCCAATTATGCAATATATTTCTAACAAGATTTAGTAAGTAACAAATTACAAAAACGAATTTTATCATTGGCCAGTTCAGGTGATTTAATTCATTTAAAAATGGCGGTTAGGCGTTTTTTTTACATTTGCGACTAACTTAAGCTGTTGTTCAAAATTTAATAAGTGCTTGAATTAGTAAATACGTTGAGCAATAAATCAAATTGAAATCGTTTATGCGATTACTTAAGTCGCATAACCGATTTCAATCAGATTTATTGGCAGTAGAACGCGGATATTTTTTTTTTTTTTTTTTTTTATGCCTGATAGGTTAGCCTTTGACCACTATCTCACCTGATATTATGCCTCGCATCCTCTTGAACACTCTCTGGTGTACGAGTGATTGGACTGACCGTGCACATGGGAAAAGAAATATCAAATAAGCTTCACCATTGTACTCAGAGTGTTCATTATATATGCGCCTATTATCTTCTTGTCCGATTATAGTATTCTTCGTATGAGCTATCCCATGTTACCCAATTTGATTAGTACACATCAATTGTGTTAAGCAAGTTTGGTTATCCCATGTTCATATTATATAATAATAAATAGATAAGGAATATTATCAAAACTTATCATACTCGGGAACACTGTGCATTCGACTTTAGCGTCGCTATCAAACAAACGAAAACTACCGTCCACACTCTTTGTCGAGCCAATTTTGAGCGAAGGTGCGTTCTCGTCGTGCGCGTGCTTGGACTTGCTCGGGCCGAGCACACTCTGGTGTGGTCATATGAGTGGTAGAAACAAACAAGCTGCTTATTCGCCTAAGCATTCTCTTGTGGATACGAGGCTTTATCTGTTCGCTCAAATTGGATGACTCAGAATGAGCCGCTCACTACGAGCCGGTGGGTGTCGGTTTCTAGTTTAAAAAGACGCACAGTGTGTTTTGTGATAAATGGTGCGCCGCATAAAATGGGAAACATATGAACGAATGATTATAGGGTATAGTATATAGGTATATTATAAAAGATGACAATAATAATGACGATAATATCCACTTCCCCGTTGGGTGTCGTGTCGGGTTATAATGTCATACTTCCATTTTACCTGTGAGTGGCGCAAGAGGCGCCTTCTGAGGAACTAATTTCTTAAACTGAGTTCCCCAAGACGTCTGCCAAGCGTAGGGATTATGGCAAACCTCCCTAAATGGGAGAGCCTGTGTTCAGCAGTGGACAATCCGGCTGAGATCTTGGACAATGGGACTTTGATTAAAATCAAAGCCTGTTTTGTTACATTCTAATCTGTAGTGATATATATATCACCAACCGACGTCTTGCTTGTAGATACAGTAGTTCGTAAGTTTGATATTGAGGGTGTAAAAGCTAAACTCACACTCACGGCAATAATAACTGCTTACTTGGAGTGGCTCGAGATGAGCGCCTCAACATTATAGGTAACATGTATGTACAAGGCTTTAGAAGTAACATGATGAGTTATACCGAAATATTATACGAATATACATTTACAATATTATAAAATGTGAATGTTTTGTAGTCTTTAAATAAGAGTTATGGATTGTGTGGGTTTTTTTTCTTACATAAATAGTTACATATACTAAAGAGATATCTGTTGCCGGCCGATCTCTTTTGTTACTGGCTGTTTTTTTCTCTATTTTAACAAAATGGAAGAACTAAAGTAAAAAAATGCATGAAATAGTTTTTTGTTTGAGTGATGGTGTAAATAGTACGTTTCTTAAATTATCATATATTTTGTGATTTTTTCCTTTAGTTTTCATTTATTGATCAGTTTTCCGCAACTTTTTCAATGTCCTCCTTTATTTAAAGAAGATAAGAATAACTTAATTCTATCTTTGATACAATCGATGTACACTACCCTTAGTAAACCGCACAAGTCTTTACTCCGGAAAGCTTGAATATTTTTCAGCAAGACCAATTCATTACTCTTGTCCGAAGGAAATCGAGCACGAGAAAACGTCGCTTAGAGGTGGCAACCAAAATGTACGGACTGCCTCTCGATTTAGACCACAGTTTTGTGAAAATTTGCTTTTGGTTGCGCATAAATAGGCATGTTGGTGCTACCTACCTTACAGAGTTTTTTTTCAATTCAACAAAAGGATATATGTGGGCGTGTGAGCAGCGTCTTTTAAATAACTGAAAAAATGACGCCTGCCAAGCATGGCAGAGATCATGGAGATCATGGCGAACCCCCCCAAATGGAGGAAGAGTTTGTTCAACGGTATACGTTGTGGTTATCTATTAAAGTGTAAAGTGACTAAGGCAAAGAAATTATCAATATCGGTCCGGAGTCTGAAACTGTGCCCGGTAAATGGTAATAGGCTCGCTCCCTATTGCATGTAACCAGCCCTAAAACATGTCTTACGAAATTTGGTTGTTAAGACATATCTAAACACCCCTGCGGGGAATACAGGTGAAATGACACGTATTTAGATACTGAAATTTCTCCACACTAACTGAATTATAGCATCATGAATAATCAAAAGCGACGCTATTAATACTTTTATATTTTAAAAAACAATACTGACTTCCATCACTGAAAATTGTGAGATACGTAAATTCGTTTCCTTGGAAAACATATTTTTTCCAATTATTTAGATTTAAAAACCAAACCACTGAACCGAAATTGTTAAAATATTATGGGCCGATCTGAAAGTATATACTTTCAACTGCAAAAAACTAATCCGTTAAATAAGTGGCGAAGTTTTGAGGAAACATACAAAACGTTTTGACAGAACCTCCTCGTTTTTTTTGGTGTCGTTAAATCCGTAACAGTTCTTAAAACTGTAATATCAGCGATCCACAGACTTTTTATTCACGCCCATCGTCCACATGCGCCTTCTATACATACTTAAAAGTCCCGCTCGGTACTGCCGTCTAATAAACGGTTACAAAACAATAAACAAGTAAACTATTATTAATTCATTGTCTCAACATCCTGCTTTCTCGGTCGTACCCGGAAAGACAGAAGAGACCGTCCACCCGGGACAAATGGCAGCACTGGATGTTTTAATTATCCAAGCGTGCATGCGCTAATCATGTCATCGGCCGTGTAAAGGCTCTGACATACCTTCAATTATATATTGGCGTGCATCGGAGCGCATTCGTACGTAGCATTAATAACCAACGAGACTGCTGCGTTTAGACTGTGCACGTGGATGTTCCCACATGCAAACCAGGGCCCGATTTAGGATGCTGGGGTAAAGTAAATTCCCCTAATAGCCTGGGCGGATCCTGTAGGGCCGTCATAGGGGCAATGACTTCCTAAGCTTAGGTCCACGTTATCTTTAGCAATATTTTTCAGGCTTTCAAAATAAAAGGTCTGTAGAATGACGAAGAGAAAAGGTTATTGATATATTTGGTTGCATACACTAGTGAATGTATTAGAGTCAATATCTACAAAAAATATATATAATTAGAATGCGTTTGTTTATGATTCAAATTGTTAAAGAAGTAATGAAATGGTTTGCTTGATAAGGTACCAAATAATTTAGTCATCACAGAATGTTGGATGCAGTAATAACAAAACAGGTGCAATATTGATTTGAATTAAATATTATAAACAATGAAACAAATAATTCAGTAGCGATCCATAAACATCTTGAGCCGATACCTGAACTATTTAATATAATCTCTATTTTAATTATTTCATTTAGCATAATAATTTGATTTACGATCGGTAATATTTTAAAAATAAAAATCGGTACTATTTTATTATTTATAGTATTTATTTCCCAGTCAACATAAATTAATCTTTAGTAAGCATTTTTCTACTGTTTGGTGATTCGATTTTGCTGAGAGATTTATTATTTTTTACACCAAAATTATTAATTACGTCATTGAGTATGTATTTATTTTTTGATAGTTATATTGTGCCCAATTTATTGGTTTAAGCGCTAGTTCCCCGTGGGATGCCGGGTTAGAATTGAATTAAATTGCGCAGAGGGTGACTAAGGGAAAATACTCGAAGGTGGGCAGCAGCGCCTTCTAAAGAACTGCCATCTTACACTGCGGTCTCCAAGCCGCCTGCCAAGCGTGAGGATTATGGCAAATACTCCCTTAATAGGGGAGGCTGTGTTCATCAGTGGACGAGTCGGCTGATAGAGAGAGTAGAGAGAAGCGTACCTACTAGCGTAAGTAGGTATATGTGCAGCGGCCATTGAAGCGCAAGAATAGTTATTTGTTATACAAGAGTGCAAAGTTGCTTTTTAACCGCGTGTACAATTTTGATGACCGAGCAAGCGAAGGATTCTAAAATTGAATCACGAGCGCAGCGAGTGATTCAAAATTAGAATCCTGAGCGTTAGCGAGGGAATCAAAAGAGCACGAGGTGAAAAATCTTTGCACTCGAGTGCAACACGTAACTTTTCATTCCACCTCAGCGAGGAAATGACTAAATGCAAAAAAAAAACGTTTACAACCACGTAAAGAACCGCGTACAAAGCAAATTGAAAAAAGAACACCAAGAAGGTTCCGAGTCTGAGTTTTTAACAAATTAAAAAAAAGTTGTATGATATATTCGGCACCATAGAGGTAGCAGTAAATAGGTTTAATGTTTTTTTTAATTCACAAACTTAGTGCACACCATGTTCTAAATTCAATTTACCTTATCCTCTAGAGAATGAAAACGGCTTTTCCACTCAGATATTGAAGATTAATAATACTCTTTCCGAGATGGTGGGATGAAAAGTAATTTTATTTTACATTCCACTCAAAGTTAGACTTATGTTGTAGTACTTAATTCTTGTTCGTCCGGGGAAGTACTGCGAACACACATATTTCTATCGCCAAACAGTAATGTTCGCATTACTATGTTCCGGTTTGAAAAAAATACATTATTACAACTTACGATTACACTCCATCACTATTTTAATGTAGTAATTAGCTATTTCTTAACTTAAAATTTGCTGAATTATCTTTAATAGAAAATATGGCCCATACGACACATGGAATCCTAGTGTGGAGACCACAGTGTGTTAGTTTTATCTTAAAAACTTGTTATTCTAAGTAACCTATTAGACATAAGTTTAGTTATCAAATAACTAAATATCTTCTTATTTTTCTGAGAAGTAAATAGCGTTATGTTGTGCCACACTATCACAATACTCAGGTATGGCCCTAAAATATTGTTGTGACCCGCAAATCTCATGATTCTACCTAATTATATGAACAAGGTTTATATTCTGACTTAGCCATTGTGTGTTCATACCCCTGACTCAACGGCTAGATCCGCCTCTGCCTTAAAACTCCGATGACGATATGAAAGAAGGCAAGAGACACACCAAAAAAAATTCATTTAAAACTTTCTTCGCACATTATTATTTCCTAACTCAATTCGTACCTGCACATTACCATGCATTTGAAATGACACGAGGGACTCAACCCTCTATGTTCGCGTTATCTTTGAGTTCAAACTTGGATTGACAACTGCCACATAAACCAGAAAAGTAGACCTCATATATAAATAAAAATCGGCCAAGTGCGAATGGTGCATTTCAATGTATCAGATGTTTATTAAAGTATAACATGGAGTCGGTAGAAAATACGATAGCTTTTTGTTTCTTTTTGGACTCCTACGGTTTGTACATTTGGTATTTGACACTAATAGAAAAGCTTGATTTGCATGAAAGTGGACGTATTCAAGTCCCAGTCATGTGCCCCCTGGCAAAATCAGTGGCGTCTCTTTTGTAAAGTTGTAATTTTTCCCCCATTCTAGTTTAATTAATCTAGTGCTTAAACAACATTTTCATTTCATAATCACTTACTATCAGGTGAGATAGTTGACAAAGGCTTGCCAATAAACAATTAAAAAAACCGGCCAAGTGCGAATGGGACTCGCGCACGAAGGGTTCCGTACCATTAGAAATAAACGGCGAAAACTTCTTTTATTGTATGGGAGCCCCCGTAATTATTTATTATATTTTATTTTTAGTATATTTGTTGTTATAGCGGCAATAGAAAACATCATCTGCGAAAATTTCAACTGTTTAGCTATCACCGTTCTTGAGATCCAGCCTGGTGACAGACGGACGGACGGCCAAGTCTCAGTAATAGGTTCCCGTTTTTACCCTTTGGGTACGGAACTGTTACGGCGTGGGTCAGGATCGGAGTTTTAAAAAAGAAACTATTTAATTTAAGCTAAACTTATATTGTCAAAATATGGAAATAGTAAAAGAAATGGAAAAACAACAAAAACGTATAACCGCGACGAAGTTCCAGCCTTTTCTGCCTTTACCTAAAAGGTTGAAATAGCAATAATAATGTCTCGACGAAAAGTGCAACTGCAGCGGTTTTACCTTCGTGGTATGCACACGTATATGGCATTGTAACAGAACCCTAAAAACGACACGAGTTCCAGCACGGAACATTGTGAAATAGCTGCTTCAAACACTCGAAACTAAATATCGTAATCATGGTACCGACTTTTTCACATATTATTTCACACTATTCAGTGTTGGAAGTCTATATTTATTTTGCTTTTTCTAATTTTTCGGTGTTGTACGGTGTTTCCAGAGTTTAATTAATATTTCGCCAAAAATAACGTTTGACATTATTGTTTTCATGCCCGATATGTTAGCCTTTGACCACTATCTCACCTGATGGTAAGTGATGATGTGGTCGAAGATGTTGTTCAGGCTAACCTAGAATTACTGGCTCTCAAGGACAGCTGCCGGAACACACCGTGAGGTGCTTGGCGACAGATTTTCTACTTGAGGGTGGTAGCTACCCAGGCGAGCATTTACAAAATGCCCTACCACCATGCTATAACGACTGCTATCCTAAGAAAACATCCGGGACTCGTAGCGTAGATTGCTTAGCGGCCGTTCTTAATCGATCAGTACTTAATTATTTATTACAACATATGGGTGAGGCCGCCATTTTTTGCTGATATGGCGCAGAAGTATTGTGTTGGTAGCGTAGACACTTCTACGCGTCTATAAAAGTGACGAATAATTGTTAAGGTCTACGCACACATGCCAATTTATTTTATAATGCACATCATACATACATAGGTACATATTATACATATATTCTTTATATATATAGGAAGGAAACCCTTTCAATGAATACAATCTACTTTATTTAAATTAAATTCCTTTTTTGTTTTGGCACATTTTCTTCATATATGTATACATATATGTAGACACGCATGTCTTATTTAATATGTTTGTGTGTGTAATATGTACATATTATGACCCTATAAGGCATTGGTAGGAACGGAAAGATCTATTATTAGGTCACTCAATTTATCATTGAAAATTTCGTATACATTTAGAATCAAGTAAGGATTTTAGGTTTTTCATAAAACATTCTACCTTTTCTATGTCTTTCAGCGTATTATTTATAATATATATATAGCCATTGAAAAAGGGCCGGATCTGTAGGTACATTTCTAGATTGGACTTTGGTTTTATCAATTAATGTCTATATTGTGATTTAATATCACGTGGTTGGTGGGTACATTTTTGAAATAAAGATGGGTATTTTCTTACAAATTTGCAAATTTCTAGTATATAAATTGATACTAAGGTTTGAATTTAAAATTTTATATGAAATGGTTTATGAACATTTGGTATATTATGTTAGGTACTTATATGGCAAGTATCCGAATACATTTTTTTTAGCGATAAAGAGGTTACTTGCGTCTACACTGTTGCACCACATTATGATCAACTAAGCTAAGCAACGTCCGCTGCGGTCTAAACTTGAATAGTTGACCGCTAGCGGCAATATTACTGAGCGCTTCTGTGCTTCCGAGTCCTCGTTCCCGGTTGTTATATTAGGATCGCAGTCAGTTGCAGGTTGCAGCAGCTGTCCTTGAGAGCCAATAATTCTAAGTTATCCAGAACAACATCTTCGACGACATGATCACGAAGGTGAGATAGTGGTCAAAGGCTAATAAAATCGTCATCAACTTTTTAAATCTTTCATTCTTGGATAGGTATACCACTTACATCAAATCATATTCTTCGTTGTAGTGATTTCTCATATATAACCGGACGTCACGCGTAGTTCGGTCCGGTTAAATCATACTCGGCCAGGAAGGCTACTTACTGGACTCTGCAGTAATGTACTCTAGGTTAGTCTGAACAACATCATCGACCACATCATCACTTACCATCAGGTGAGATAGTGGTCAAAGGCTAACCTATCAGGCATAAAAAAAAAAAAAAAAAAAAAAAAAAGTACTATACTAATAAATACCTACTCGTTGTCATGACAACCTACTTTTTTGATAGACAGATGAAATAATCCATGATACAATAATATACTACGCCAGGTATTACACTCCGAGACCGGATGTCAAGTACCGGGACACAAGCTTGTCAAATCACTGCTTTTTAACCGACTTCCAAAAAAGGAGGAGGTTCTCAGTTCGTCTGTATTTTTTTTTGTTTATGTTTGTTACCTCAGATCTCTTGACTGGGTGAACCGATTTTGAAAATTCTTTTTTTGTTTGAAAGCTGATGGTTGTCGTTTGGTCCCATTTTAAATTTCATTAAAATCGGTCAAGCCGTTTTTGAGTTACACTAAAAAGATTGAAAAATAAAATTTAACAAAAAATGGAACCGACTTCAACACCCAAAAGTGTGAAATAACTTGTCGAAGTCGGTACCATGTCCACAATATTGTGATAATAGGTACTTTTGAACTATCATGGTACCGACTTCAACAAGTTATTTCACACTTTTGGGTGTTGAAGTCGGTTCCATTTTTTGTAAAAAAAAATTTTTCTACTTTTACTACAGTGGCTTGATATATTTATACTATAATTGAAATTTGTTACCGGCGGTATTCCTTTATTTAAACAAAATACTATGAACTATATACAACACTACAGCTACTAAAAGTAAAAGCAGTTACTTTTTGCATGTTGGAAGGGCATTTTGCGAATGCCCGCCTGGCTAGCGACCCCCTCAACTAGAAAATCTGTCGCCAAGCACCTAACGGTGTGTTCCAGCAGCAGTCCTTGAGAGCCAGTGAAATTACAGGTACAGAGACTTAACATCTATGTCTCCTGGGGACAGGCGCAGGGCAATTCGTGACTTGTGACGAAATGCATCTGATATAGGAATTTTTTTTTTTTTTTTATTTACTCGTAGCTTCCAGAAATGGGCCGACCACAAAGTTTGCGAATCACTGCGCATATGTGCATGAGCGAGAGCGAAACAGATGCAAATAGAGACGGCGATATTTGTCAAAATGGTGGAACCATAGGGAGACAACTTTTTTCATACCATTTACTGAGATGAACATTAATTCATGTGTGACTTTCTATTAGACGTTTGAAATATTGTATTGATATTTTATAACAAAACATTCACATGAAAAAGAACCATGAACTTGTATGCTGCTGCAATCATGTTTTAATAAAGAGCCAATTTAGTAGTGACGCCAGCCTGTGATTCTTTGGGAGTAGAAGACCTTGTTTTCTTAGACCATGAAATAATCCATGTATTTTTTATGATTATTAAGTTTGCAATAACGCCTGCTAGGCGACTTTAATTATTAGAACTATAGGTGTCGCTCCATCCTGATACGATGGTTGAAGAACGAGAGAAAGAATTAAAGTTATGAGTCATTGTGTCATGTTAGCTCAATTGGTTAGAGCATACCCCGGCTAAAGAGGTGGATGGACGTGGGTTCGAATCGCGCACAAGACTATAACTTTTCCTCTCGTAAATTTGTAATTTTGTAATGTAATCCATTTATGCTAACATTACTAACACCTGTCTACAGTAATTTCCCACGTAACGATCAAACCGCACAACTGTTAATGCCGTGGGCAGTCCCTTTCTGCACAAATGTGTGACAGGACAGGCAGACGTGGGTAATCATTATGAACTGCCCATCATTGTTACTCACCACAACAAAAATATATATGAAGTAGTAATCACTTATTTCAAGGTATGTACGTAAAAATTACGTCCTACGTACCTAATAATTGCCTATAAGCTACCCTTTTGCCACAATCTCGCCTGATTGTATCAGATGATGTGGTTTCTGCCGGAACACGCCCTAGGTGCTTGGCAATAGATTTTCTACTTATTAATTATTGGTCTGGTGGTTATCTCAAAATGCCCTACCTCAATGCGGTGACATTTAAACCCCCGGCGTGATTCGAATAACGGATAAACAATTCGACATTATGCGCGGCAGTCCGTATGACTGATGGGTAGTCGTACCTATTATATGGCTGGGCCTAAAGTGCTCGAAAAATGCTAAATTAAGTAGTCAGCGTTGATCCCCAATCATGTAGATGGTGATTTGAAAAAGTCTATGGACTTATCGATGGGTCCTGTTTTAGTAAAAAAATACTTTGGCGATCGAGCTGTGCTTATCGTTTTTTGTAATGTAATCTCAATAAGTTTTAAGGTACCTGTAGGCGCACAACCAAGATGAAGTATCTCAAAAAGTTACGAGATGGCGCTTTAACGATTTTATAATACAAATAAGTGTATATAATTGAATTTATTCAGTGCTTATTCATTGCGCAGCTAGTCAACCAAAAATAAATACATTTCTTTTCTTGTTCTTAAGTACTCCTCTAAAGTCGTGCGAATTCGCATACTCGTTGTAAGTCATCTACTACCGCATCTTATTTACAATCTCGTACCTTAGATATGACATTTAATTTTGACATTAAATTCTGAGAGCATATATGGCTTGCAGTACAACAAGAAAAAAACGCATACGACATAATATAGACCATTCATCGACATAGTGAGTGAGAAATATCTTCACAAATACAGTCTATTTGAATTACGTGGACACGGTATCGTCGCCTGGCCATAATCCTGCCTATTGTGGTGTCTGCACAATTTCTCCTCTCTAACAATATAGAAGAGAGAAACACAAGAAATGATTTCACCCCTCCTTGTGTTCCACCGCAGTCCTTAGGTAGCTAAGTGCCACAAGTCTATAGTTCGATCCGTCGTCTATCAATGCTCCAAAAATGTTTGTAGTAAATACGTATTGCCACTACATCGGGATTTGCTTATCTAATTATTGGAATTGAATCGGAGTCCGTTTTACATATCGATTGGCGTCAACGTACTGTATGTTTCTGAATCACAAAACGTTGAACTTTTATTTTTCTGCGTAATTTAGTTGCTATTGTTACAAAATAACACAGTATTGTACTGCGTCCAGTTTAACCAATCAGCGTAACTGCGGCTTTTTTGCAGTTCTGGTGCTAAATATTCCATTGTGCAAATTCCATTGAATAATGTGACTGATTCCCGTCGAGGGTGTTATTTGAGGAAATATATATAATAGACCCGAGCCGGGATCACACTCTTCTCCGATCCCTATCTCAAACCTCCCCGTGGTGAAATTGTTGCCCGAAACCCCACGGGCAAACTATTTATTTTCAAACTTTTATGTGACTGGAACTCAAATCATGATCTGAGGACTGGAAAAATCTTACCTATTTTAATTTTTACCATATAACTAGACATTTGGCAATTTGCACAAACCAAACAGGACAAATTAAAGAAAAGAAGTTGATAAAAGAGTTCTCGACGTGGCTAAACACATAATTAGCGTCAAATCACTGGCCATTTTGAAGCGCTCTGAAGTTTGCTTAGCCGTTCTTAATCGATAAGCTAAGTTAAGCAACGTCCGCTGCGGTCGGGAGTTGGTTGGATGACCGCTATTGACATTACTACTGAGCTTCCGTGCTTCGGAGGGCACGTTAAGGTGGAGGTGACGAGGTGTGGAGGCAAATAAGGTTCTTTTAAAAAATAAGTTGAGCCGTACTATTACGTTTGTTGTAAAACAAAAAATATTATGTAAATTTTGATCATATTTATGAGATTCCTATTGATCCCAAAACATGATCACAATCAATTTACGTGATAAAAAAAAATTATGAACATAGGTCTAAAAATATCTTCTAGCAGTTGTAACTCTAGTATTTATCAACATATCTTGATAAGTTTAATACAAGAGGTGTATAACATAAAATTACAAATCCCTATTGTTTTATTTTTTTTACTTTTGTGTAATATTCATTTATTTAATTATTTTATCGCGAATTTACACGAGCACACCAGCGAGGTGCTCTGCCAGGACGCGGGCGGCAGTGTTGCGCAAGCGTTGGCACGGGGAGGTTGTGTCGCTCGTAGCTCCGCTCGCGCTTTCGTCTGACAACGATCTTGTCTTTGTATTAGTGCATTAACACGCGAGATTCGCAGCTGTGTGCGTGCAATGATTCGCTCGCTGCAGAGGGCCAACTTGATTGCGACGTGAAGTATGCGCGTTGACGCTTTATTATTAGTACTTTGTAGACAAATTTTATTTGAAATTTATCACATATGAAAAGCATCACAATTTGAAATTGACAATTTTGTAGGTACTTTACAATGGGCGGCCTTATCAATAAGATCAATGAAAGTTTTTGAATTAGGTGCATAATACATGTACAAAATTAATTAGTAATGTCTATAACGCTCTCATGACATAACTGGTAAACTAAAGATATTTTTTTTTATATTATGGTAAATAGTTTCCGGCTTTAGTACTTTGTAGGGTACAAAATGGTTCTCTACTTCATTAAGAGTGTGTATGGGACTTCATACATCTTTTAGAGTTCTTAGCTTTTATGATAAATGTATAAGTGTTTTGATATAGGTTAATTAATACTGCATAAAGATAACGTCTGCCAAGTGAAGATGGATAACTCGAAAATAGTAAGAGATAGGTAAGGGAGATTTGCCCCTTGGGGTGCTGGGTTAGAATTGCACCTCCCCATACTTATAATCCCGTGAGTGTCGTAAGAGGCGACTAAGGGAAAACTACTGGAAGGTGGGCAGCAGCGCCTTCTAAGGAACTGCCAACTCACACTGCGATCCCCAAGACGCCTGCCAAGCGTGGGGATTATGGCAAATACCCGCTTAATAGGAGAGGCTGTGTTCAGCAATGGACGAACTGGCTGTTACAATTACAGTAAGGGAGATTTGAACAATTATCGCAGGGAATCGGGAGAGCAGTCAAATGACACTTGTCATGAATCCAAACTGGCGGATACAAGATTCAAAAAATCAAAACCAGTCCGATTTGCTATAAATTGCCCATATATATTATATATATTGCCTAGACCTACAAGAAATTATCATTCTCATATCTCGTACTCGGAAAGTAGTGTTTGTTTGATGCGAGTAGCGGGTGGAAGACTCTGCTTCCCACCTAAGGACGGGAAAATCTCATAGTAAATGCTTCCTTCTCATATACCTCGTAAGGGGATTGATTCGTTTCAACCCTTGTATAACAATCGACTATTTTTGAGGATAACCTCATTTATTAGGAGATTTGCATAAACGATTGATTATCATAATGTTCTTACTCTTGTCCGATATATCTTAGCGTTTTAAAGATACGTCATCTATCTTTACTTGGCAAACGTCGTTGAAAAATTAAATCCAAATGTAGAATAATGACCTACAGAAATCAATTTTTCAGCCAAATCGGAGTAACATATTTCACTTGGCAGATGTTTTCGAAAAATGAATTCCAAATTTGCAATGCAGACGTCCAAAAAAACTAGATATTGATTTTCAGCCAAATCAAAGTAACTTTATTCACTTGACAGACGCCATCGAAAAATAATTCCAAATTCTGAATAAAAACTTCCAGAACAACCTAGATTTTGAATTTCAGCCAAATCGGAGTAACTTTATTCACTTGGATGACGTCGTCGAAATATTAATTCCAGGAATAAAGACATCCAGAAAAACCTAGGTAGGTATGAATTTTAGTACTGATCTCAGTCGCAGTTGCAACTGCGGATACTCACTAGAATCGTATGGTAGGCATATAAAGTGCCATGTTACCGGAGCGTATCGCGCATCTGCATATTCTTTGACCGTTATATTTGTGCAGCGAGCGCCGAACGTTTGTTGATTAACTGCGGCGATGCGCTGGTAAAGTAAGCTCGATTAGGCCCAGATGCTCAAGGCCATTGGCGACTGTATAAGCCTTAAGCCATCGGTCCCGGTTGCTGCCTTACGATGGCAGTTGTTACAGCATGGTGGTCGGGCAATTTGCGAATGCCCGCCTGGCTAGCTACCACCCTCAAGTAGAAAATCTGTCGCCAAGCACATAACGGTGTGTTCCGGCGGCTATCGTTGAGAGCCAGTAATTCTAAGCTGATTCTGAACAACATCTTCGACCACATCATCACTTACCAGAGAGATATTGCTGACTAATTTTTTATCTTTGTCTATTCTAGTCACTAAGTATATTTTAATTTAAAATTATATTATCACTAGCTGCGCCCCGGGCTGTTACCACGGGGTTTTCGGGATAAAATGTACCATTATATGTATTCCTTCAGGTAGTTAACTATAATGTATGCCACATTTCATATTAAAAATACGCCCAGGGCAGAAGTAAGAAACATACAAACACGCTCACGAACTTTCGTCATTATAATATTAGTGTAATCTACTATCAATCTTCCTTTTAAATCTCCTTTCCATAAAATGCAAGGCCAGATGCAAGGAGAATAAGATTTTCAATTTTAGTTACTGTATACATTGAATTAATAAAAAAAAACGAAAAATGGAACCGATTTCAACACTCAAAATTGTGAAATAACTTGATGAAGTCGGTACCATTGCAATAAAAAGAAATAACCAACAAAAGCAACCGACTTCAACACTTAAGGGACAGAATTCTAAAACCAGATGTTAGATTTTGTCCCCACTTCTCCTCGCGTGTTTACTTCGCGGTGTACATGGCGCCACGTCCGCAAGTCAACGGTAATATTTTATTTGATTAAAAATTTAGAGCGCTCTCTAGTAGAACTAGTAGAAACTATCTTGTCACACACGAATGTGATGTGTGCTGAAGCGCCATCTAGTACGCATACATGATACCAACCATTAGTTGATTGTATGCTGTAAATATCATAGTGTGACACAGTTAATAAATTTACCATACCTACAGTAGAACAAGTTTAGTCTTGATTATTACCAACTTGTTTGATTTTTGCAGTTTTTGTGTATGTTAATTTTTAAAGAACATGAACTATGGTTTTGATGAACATGAACTATGTATCTACTTTGATGCAAGGCGTAAGCTGTTACACAAAAGATGGTTTATTTATTACAAAAACAAGTATATTGTGTAAAATTTACACAGAAAATCATAAAAAAACTTTTTTACCCCTGATCAAAATACAAATAGCGGGTTATATTGGGTATTTTTAACTGACTTCAAAAAAAGGAGGAGGTTCTTAATTCGTGTATTTTTTCTTATATGTTTGTTACCTCAGAACATTTGACTGGGTGAATCGATTTAAAATAATCTTTTATTGTTTGAAAGCTGATACTTGTTGTTTGGTTCCAATTAAATTTCATCAAAATCGGTCAAGCCGTTTTTGACATACACTCCAATAACTGAAAAATATTTACTTATCTTGATAATATAGTCGTTGACAATGAATGAAAATCGATCCCGTAAGTAGCATGGGTCATAAAAGAAGTGTTTTTTTTAAATAAAAATGGAAATGACTTCATCACCAAAAAGTGTGAATTAACTTGTCGAAGTCCAACACTAGTACCACGTGCACAATATTGTGATAATAGGTACTTTTGAACTATCCTGGTACCGACTTAAACAAGTTATTTCACACTTTTGGGTGTTGGAGTCGGTTCCAATTTTTGTTTTTTTTTTATCAAGTAGCGTAGTTCATTCAGATCCTGGCTTTGTTTCCGCTAACAATCAAGGGTACCTGCTCGTGTCATTACTACAAGTCATATTAAGATTTCACTAACAAAAAATCACACGGAGAATGTAGTAGGTAGGTACAGTTATTGTTTCAATTTGTAAATAATAATAAATACATCTCGTGGATGCTATTGTGTAGATGGGTGGAACAACAAAACTTCTAACAAAATAATACCATTATTGAAATCACCCAAGGAGAAATATAAGTATTTTGTTTGAAAATTTATTACTTTGTATTACTATTCATACGTAATACCACAATATTACATATCGAT
Source organism: Plagodis dolabraria (assembly GCA_963854805.1). NCBI lineage: Eukaryota > Metazoa > Arthropoda > Insecta > Lepidoptera > Geometridae > Plagodis > Plagodis dolabraria. The sequence continues at coordinate 7,640,001 of OY978440.1, forward strand.
TATAAAACCGTGGTATTACTGTTATTAACTGTATTTGTCAAAGATTACGAAAGATACGTTTATGTTTGTAAACGACACCCGTGCCGTCACTTGATGTATGTACTTGTATAGGTAGATTATGTTGCGAAGATGCTGCACCGGAGTGCGACATAAAATCGGACATTCTATGAGAGTAGGGCTGCCATCCGTCCGGGTTTCCCTGGATTTAGCATTTTACCAATAACCCTGCATATTAATCAAAAAAATAATCGAAAGGTGAATGTTTCGAGATTTGTCTTAATAGACTCTTTGTGTAATAGTGTATATCAACAATGCGTCGTTCTTCTCCTCCATTTTCTATACTAGAAAAATAACAAACTTTTATTGATTTTCAAATATTATTTTTGGTGTCCGATATGAATCGCCGGTTTTCGGTACGCGTGTCAAAATTCAATTCATCTAACAAGCCATCACAATTAACAATCCGCTAACTTTCAACGGGTTTCTGGAACGCATATTTTTATCTATGATAACATGAAATTTGAAAATGTCGTTCAAATTCATTCATTCTCTAGTGTTCTGTCTTTTTTTAAAGGAATGGCACACTCTGCCTGAGTCTGTGTTTCTGGTTAATTACGGGGGGGTCTTCTAAACAGGAGTGAATAGGTATCTTCAGAGTAAGCGAGCTGCATCATCGATGGCATCGTCACTTAACATCAGGTGAGATAGTGGTGAAGAGCTACCCTGTACCCAGTACCTTCGGTATGAAAAATAGCAATATGTGTTTTTAGACTAATCATACTTGATATAATTCTGTTCTTGTTCTATCTTATCAGTTATTAGAGTAAACGTTGTAGGTAGGAATGCTTAAAACTATTTTTATATATTTTTACGATATCAAGACGTTAATCTTAGAATAATTGGTCGATTTTGGGCAATTAGAATTAGTCAGTTTGACAAACCGTTAACGTACCGAAAAGCTTTTCAGAAACCTAAAATTGAAATAATTGTCGATTAATTGGAGATTTGACATTAGTGTTGACAAACAGTCACATGAAGTTTTTAGCAACCCAATCTGCGTATGACAATGGATTAACAAGCATTTAAAATAATTTGTCGCTGATTTGCGTTTCAGAAACCGGGGGTAAGAATTTTATTGGTAAGTAAGTTATGGGATAGTATCAATAACCAAGAAGCATCCTCCTATCCTACAATATATGGGGTTGTTTATATGGCTACCATATGTTGTTTATACAACACAGAAGATGTAACATTTAAAAACATAATGGCTATAATGTGTATAATTTTAACTTTTGTTGAATTACCGGCCGCCCCTTAACACCAAAACGTCCTGGGGAATACTCTCTTTGGTAGTATATCCGCTACACTTTGGTTATTAAGGGCGTTATAGTTAAGTCCCCTATAATGCACCTTACTCGATGTTCTTACGTAAGTATTGGTATGGTGCTAATTATTTAATTTTCTTTTAGTCAGTTCTTAATTCTTATGCTATTCAAGAAAACCATGGAAAGTCTCATTCTAAAGCAGAAGCTTAGGCTTCTTCTTTTTGTATTAAGTTTTCATTTCAGAATTTCATTATCTCTATCGCATCAAACGTTTACGGCCATCTTTTTACTACTAATTTATATGTACTAATATATTACGTACTCGATAATACCATGAATATTTCAATAACTTTCCATGTATGGAAGTTTGTGTTTTCTATAGTAGTGGACAGAAGGACGGTGTTTACTCAACATAGCTTTGTAGTAAATTGATAATGTTGTTCTACTGTAACTATTACGCTGTGGCAACTCGTGTCCATCCAAGACATACTTTTTCGAGATCTATGAAAAAACGTGTTCAGGTAGCTAGATTAGGTAGTACCTATTTAATGTTCACGTTCATTAGATATACTAAACTCTCTAATTATATGAAAACATGGAAACTCGAGATACCTAATAAATTTGCAAGCATTGTAATCGTAAATTGAATACGCGTCAGAAAACTTAATTATACATAAATATAATACGTATCAAATAAAAAGTAATACAAATAAAAAAGTCACCAAAAAGAATCTAGGTATGTGAGATTCGATCCACGGTACTCGATCTTCTGATTCGACTTCAGAAGTTACACACTATACAATCATTGACCAAGGTGTCGAAAATTACACACATATCGTTTATGCCTTACTGTCAGACACATTATATTGGTCCACGTACATACGTAAAATTATTATTGTATTATTAAGAATTATGTCGTAAAATTAAAATTTGACCAAAAAGAATCTCTTTACGCTGGATTCGATCCACGTGCCTCTCAATTGCGAAGCGACGTCACTTACTATGCGCTATTTGAACGACGACTGATTAGTCGAAAATTATGTACATAACCTTTGTGCCTTATTGTCAGAAACTGTATAAATTAATCATGATCCATCTAAAATAATTACAACACATTCATTACGAAAAATTCTGAATATTGCTTATAATAATTATTTTAGGTAGCTAAAGTTGTACCTACGTCTTGTAAAATGTTTGAAGTGTTTTTTATATTGCGTTAGGGTTCACAATCATATGATAATTTCATTAATATAAGAGATATATACATAGGTACATGGAGAAAAGAAGCCATAGATGCTTACCTTATCATGTCCATCATGCGTTTTTGACGATTTTTATACATCTTTTTTGCACTCCCAAAGCGTTTATTTATAATTTTACCCATGTTTAATTTTAATTGAGATCGCCGAGAAAAGTGACGCAGGTCCGACGCACGACGCGGCTGACCGCGATATGAGCGAGGATGATAGCAATATACGTAGATCGCTGGAGTAAATAGTGCGACATGATGTTAACGCTTCTCGGAATGAAAGGGCGTATGTGACATTTTGTAAACAGGCTCAGTACGCATTAACTGTGCTTTTTTTGGATTAAAATAATCAATGAAATTTATTGTACTTAAAATATCAATATTTTAGAAAAAAAAACAAATTTTAATACACTAAAATCTGGCGGAAAAAGTAGGAATCCTCTATTTTCAGAGGTGTTTTTGAGATATTTTTCTATCGAGCCAATTATTAGGAAACATGTTTTGAAATCGATGAAAGTATTACTTATATCCTTGAGTATCGTGTATTTAAATTGCAGTACCATCCGGTACCTGGCTTATGAGATTTTCCATATCATGTTGGCACTATTTCGTAATTTCCGAGCCTTAAAAGTGTCAAATAACATGTCGAAGTCGGTACGATGCGCATAATATTGTGATAATAGTTGCTTTTGAACTATCATAGTACCGACTTCAACAAGTTAGTTAACACTTTTGAGTGTTGAAGTCGGTTCCATTTTGTAGGTTTTTTTGGAGTCGGTTAATAACGTGAGATACTGCACAGCTTACCGCGAACAGCAATGTCAAGTCAGGCGACATCTCCTGATCGAGTCTCAGTACTTCAGTAGTGTGCGTATGTGCGTCAACAGCATGCTTGTTTGCTGTCTCTGTCATTCATTGAAACGTATAATACAATGGAAGTGTAGCTGTGTGCATTATATTATGCTTGTGTTAAATTTTCTCAACGTTACGTTGTAACGATATTAGAGCTAATAATGCTACGGCGGCGTAGGGTACGTCTTTTATTTTGTTTAATTTAAATCGATCGCTTATACTAGAACGTGTATATATATAAATTAGACATGCAAATGCACTCTGTACATCCAAGATGTCTACGCGTCAGTCTATTTTAAACCAGCTAACCTATGCCTGAATCACTAATGGTAGATACAAAATCCGTGAAGTGGTTTCCCAGATTATTGTCAGGCCCTTGATATATTGTCTTAGGGCCGAGTTCTATAGAAAGACACACAAATTATATTCTTTTAATATATACAGGGTTAATTGTAAACGGCAACCAACCTCTTAGGGTTGACTTCTGCTATTAACCTAACAAACATTTTGAGATTATATTTTTTGTGATTTTATGTGTTTTTACGGAATAAGCACGAGGACCACCAGTTGTTAAAGTCTCTTATGTCTATATGCTTTTTTTATTTATTATAAATATATATAATTAGACCGCACCGCGCTCCCTTTGAATAGTTTTGAATATTTACATCGAGCAAAGTAATAAAAAATATGAAATAATACATTACAGGCACAAGATAATTTTAATATCAGGTGGTCCTTGTGCTTATTTCGTCAAAAAAACATAAAAAAATCTCAAAAAAAAAACATCTAAATGTTTGTTAGGACTAGCAGAAGTCAACCCTAAGAGGTTGTTAACCATTTACCAATAACCCTGTATATTTAAATAATGCGATAAAATCATTGACCTATATAATATACTTACGTATATATAGGTCAATGGATAAAATACTCTTTATTAAATACAAATTGACTAAAATAAATCGACGAAGGGTGTGTGCTAGGATGTCATCCCCTATTGCTACCTGTGCGTGTCGAAATAGAAGTCCCCTGCAAGAGGCCCCCTTAATGGGGAGGCTGAGTTAAATACTGGATAACCCGGCCTATACATTACATACAAAACAAATGAATAATGTTATACATATCTTGTAGAATTATTCTTTTGAATTATACAGGGTTATTGGTAATATGCTACAACCTCATAGGGTTGACATCTGCTAGTCCTAACAAACATTGTGAGATTTTTTTTTGTTCGTGTTTTTTGTGTGTTTTTGGTGGAATAAGTACGAGGCCCATCTAATGTTAAAAGTCTCTTGTGCCCGTAAATCTTTAATGTATTATTTCATTATTTTGCCCCACGTAAATATTCAAAACTCTATTCAATGGGAGCAAGGCGCTGTCCAGTGTTACCGCGGTGAACGCTCTTGGCTCGGAGTAGGCATTAAAACAGAAGAAAAAACTTTTTTTTTTCAAAACAAAAAATAATAAAATGTTTGTTAGGACTAGCAGATGTGTACATATTAAATGACTACATATATGTGGATAAAAATATAAATAGATACATTTATAATACCTATATATATATATATAGCCCTATTTAAGGGGTATTTTCCATAATCCCCGCGATTGGCAGGCGTCTTGGGGATCGCAATGGTAAGAATGCAGTTCTTTGGAAGGCGCTCCTGCCTGATGAATTCAGATTCACATATATATATATATGTAAATATTGGAAAATGCTAACAAGCTAACAACCTCTTAGGGTTGAATTCTGATAGTCCTCACAAACATTTTGAGTTTTTTTTTTGTTTAGGCCGGATGTTTAAACCCCACGGCTCTTTCTTACGAAATTTCATGCTCCATATGTATTTCTTTCCGACGCGAAATCGGAGTACGCAGGTTCAATTCCCGCCCGGGGCATAAATGTTGTGCTCCAATAATAAAGTAGTCCGCGGTAGTGCTTGTAATCATATATAGAAATATTTTTTACTTGTTAAGAGAAGTTACTCTAAAGTCGCTATAAATCATTTAATAGATGTACAACTTAAAACTTTAGTCTATACGGTCATGTTGCTGGCCTGATGGTAAACGTTCTGCGTCACTGCTAAAAAGAATACCTGAAGGAATAGTGAAACAGCTATAGTACATTTTTATAGCTAATCAATGAAATGCAAACTAAAACTATATTTCTGAAAATATATTCCTATAGCTAAATACATGCATAGGGAAGATAACTTACTCAATTTTTGGAGATTTTAACATGGGCTCGGATGTATCGGATTCTGTCATAGGCATTGTGACAACTGGTGAGCAGACCGCTGAGCGTTGCACGTCGTCGGTTGTAGGCAGGACTCTCGTAGCTCGTTGCACCACGCAGCAAGTAGCACGCAGCAAGTAGCAGGCAGCAGGTCACACGCAGCAAGTAGCACGCAGCAAATCGCACGCAGCAAGTCGCACAACCTTTAGAAAATAACCATAATATTTATTTCACAATTTTATCGGTATCTTTTCGTTTCAATACATGCGGGCCGCGATCCCCGATCGTTTTCCGTTTGTTTGAGCGCGAATGGTAACATGGTTTTTAAAATATTAGCAAAATATTTGATTTTTCACATACTAAAATTCTCCTTAGCTATAACCACTCCTCATACATTCTGATAATAACAAAGTTAAATCCACACCGTATTATAGCGTGTAATATATCAAAAGTTGCGTCTCCAGTAGCGTACTACTAAACAATAAAATTATACTCGCTTAGTACTAAAATTTTACAGCCGACGGCAACAAAACTGGTATTTTTTCGAAATTACAGTAGATTTTTAGAGTGTATTTAAGTTAAAGGATACATTGCTGTGAAATGTTCATTTAATGTATTTATTTATATAGGTTGTTGTCTTAGGATGGCAGTCGTTATAGCATGATGGTAGGGTATTTTGCAAATGCCCGCCTGGCTAGCTATCACATTCAAGTAGAAAATCTGTCGCCAAGCACCTAACGGTGTGTTCCGGCAGTTGTCCTTGAGAGCCAGTAGTTCTAAGTTAGCCTGAACAACATCTTCGACCACATCGTCACTAACCATCAGGTGCTCAAAGGATAACCTATCACGTTTAAAAAATATGACTATTACTAAAATGATTATTACTAAAAATCAACTACCCTATACCTAAAAGATCAAGGGTACCTACCCTAGATCTTTTAGGAAGATCAAGGGTACCTACCCTAGATCTTTTAGGAATAGGGGTAGTTGATTTTTAGTTAGTATATTTATTAGTAGTTTATTTTATTAGTAGTTTATTTTTATTTTATTTTATTTTTATTTTTTTTATTAGTAGTTTATTTTTATTTTTAGTTTTTTTTGCTACCACCCTCAAGTAGAAAATCCGTCGCCAAGCACCTAACGGTGTGTTCCGGCAGCTGTCCTTGAGAGCCAGTAATTCTAGGTTAAGCCTGTTAACACCTTCGACTACATCATCACTTACCATCAGGTGATATTGTGGTCAAAGGCTTACCTATCAGCAATAAAAAAAAAAAAAAATTGATTTTTCAACTAATGAGATTAATATTTGAAACCAGGTTCTTATCTTTATTAAAAGGTATTCCCTATGTTGTCCACTCTCGTTCTCTGTTCCTGAATGTATTTATATTCTATGAAACTGTATTAGTTAGCAAAGAACAGCAGAAGTGCACCATGCCGCGTAAGATCGGAGGAAATTATGAATATATTTGAATCTGCCAAGGTATAGTTCTGTAGTGGGCACGAGGCATTACATTTATCAAACTCCTACCCAGATTCTACTTGATTTTGTGTTGGTCCACGATGTTTCTAACCGACTCCAAGGTGTAAGGTACCTACACTTTCAGATTCGTCCGAGACTGTTCATCAAAATCGATTCAGTAGTTTGGTTTTAAAAAAGCGTAAGCGAAAATGCGTTAATTTCTTAGTTTTCCATGAGTTGGAAGTTGATTTTAACTTTTTGTTTTAGGTATTATATTCTAACAACGTAAGGAATTGTGCAAACAATTTTTTCTATAATTTCCTGATGATAAGTGATGATATACTCAGGCTATATCTGAAGCACGGTAATGTTATCTATACAGTATTTCAACTTCATAGAAACGGACGAAACGCGAGTTATACCTACGCGCCTCGATCTCGGCCTGCGCTCGGTACGCAGACAGTCGCGTCTGTGCCGCAGTGACGAATGGACGGTGTGTTATTTTTTTAACAATAAACGCGCGATATTTTCACTAAAAATAAGTTTATGTTCATATAACATATTTGATATGACGAGTATTATATATTGTGCTGTTTTTGGTTGCATGAATTCGTCAAAAACGGATCCAGAGATAACTTTTTTAGATAACCTGGAAACTGAAAGTTAATACTATAAAATTATTTTACTTTCACTTTAATTTATTTTATAGTCTACATAGTTGACGTTACATAATGTGTTTTTTTTTTAATGGACAAGTATTTCCTTTAATTCCCCGAAAAAAAATGTTTCGATTAATACAAAAAGTGAATAGAGTAAAATGATTGAAACCAGTGAAATAGGTAGTTATAAGCTATATATAGAATGCGAATTTTTTAAACTTTAAAATTTAGTAATAAAGTATTTCATACCTACGTCTCACAAATATTTTTCAGTCGCAAATTTTTAAGACTGATTTTTTATTCAAATATAAACATGGTTATTTAATTAAATCTACCTACTAGTCAAAAAACAACACGCATTTAACATTTCATAGTGAACACTTCCTGTTCATTTCACAAAGAATTTTATTTGTTTATATAAAAAAAAGCATATTTACAGTCACAAAACTAAATGGAAACACAAAGTAGGAAAATGTTATTAAAATACTGGAGGCGGGTAGCCCTATCGCATGTTTACGTACAGCGCGGCTGTAGGTAGTTATTTCAACGACAGAGCAGAGTTAAGATACTGTACCGATAAAATTACTGTGTCTGGAGTATGAACTGGCAAGAACATATGCTGCTACAGACAGCTGCTTGGCGAACGGTTTTCATGATATATTCTAAATAAAGTTTTACTCGTAGTTTTTGCTCTTAGCGTTCGTATTGTTTGTATCAATTTCGTTCGTACCGTACGACGTAGAACAAAGGCCGCGTACGCGGGATAGGATGTTAAACGAGCAGGCTGTTCACCTGGAGGTAAGTGATCACCGTCGTCTACGGATATCCGAAATACCAGAAGTCTCGAGGATTCGTTTCCGGCCTTTGAGGACGGGATATGCTCTCTAAAGTCTCCTGAGTCGTATCGGCTAGGAAATGTTGAAGCACTGATGGCTTGGTGGAAGGGTGTATTGGGGTATGCGAATGCCCGCATAGGTAGCGGCCACCCTCAAGTGGAAAATGTGTCGCCAAGCACCCAACGGTGTGTTCCGGCAGCAGTCCTTGAGAGTCAGTGAAATCACAGGCACATGAGAATTAACAACTATGTCTCAAGGTGACGGGCGCAGTGCAATTCGTGACTTGTGACGAAATGCATCTGTTATAGGCAGAGGTTAGTCCGCTTAACAGCACGTGGGCCTCGAGCTTGTTCCATCACAATAACATAAAAAAATCATCCATGAAAATTTCAACTGTCTAGCTATGCCGGTTCATAAGATACAGCCTGGTGAAAAACAGACAGACGGGGAGTGGGGGGAGTCTTAGTAATTGGGTCCCGTTTTCACCCTTTGGGTACGGAACCCTAACAAAAAATACAATAACTAAGACTTAAGAAAATTAAATTAGTATTAATAGAAACTGAAAAAAGATCACTTTAACGAACATTATCTACCCCGATTTTAATTGAATAATATTAAATAAAAATTAATGGAGACGGCAGATCGTGGACAGTACGAACATGACACAGTACAAATGCGTTTGACTTTGACTTTTAACTTTAATTGTCAAAGTGTTTAAAATAAGTTATTGTTAAAAAATCTCGCCCTTAACTTTTTACATAGTCAACAAAATGTTTGTTCTACGATAAATTTCTACATAATATATATATTAATGTGTTTTATCATCAACACATGCGAGGGATATAATAAATGAAATTTCTTAAAAAAGTCAGTTTCTAATCAGTCAAAGTCTTTTCTAACTATCAGCTGAGATTGTTGTTCAAGGGGTAAGTAGCATATCGGTCAGTAATATGAATTATTGCAAATATTTTTGAGCTTCTAGTCCGTATCAAGGATGTGACATAACAAGAATTCCCATTCAAGGTGCACTCAATACTTTACGGGACATCACGGAATTCCATCGAATATTGCAAGTGTAGCGGAGCGTAAAGCAATGCAAAGCTAAATAAGATATAAAATTTCTACTCGGACATCCTGCAGGATCATCCGCGCGAGTTATGTAGGTACGCATGATTGCACAGAGCTACAAAATGCTTTATGATTTTTGTTTATACAGGATTATTGGTAAATATATTAACAACCTCTTAGGGTTGACTTCTGCTAGTCCTAACGAACATTTTAGAGATAACTTTTTTGTAAAAAAAAAAACATGTGTTTTTATATTTTTTTTTGTGTTTTGTATTTCTTTTTGACGGACCACTTGATCTCAAAAGTCTCTAGTGCCTGTAATGTATTAATTCACATTTTTAATTACCTACTTTGCTCGATGTAAATATTCAAAACTCTAAACAAAGGGAGCTCGGCGAGGTACTGTGCTGCCGCGGCGGGCGCTCATGGCTCGGAGTAGGCATTAAAAAACATTTTTTTTTTGTTCAAATATTTTTTTATCCAAAATTTTTTTTAGGACTAGCAGAAGTCAACCCTAAGAGGTTTTTAGCACTCTACCAATAACCCTGTATAAGACATTGTTAGGTTCGTATACTATCGTATATAGAACTTCAGGGAAGATGCATGAAATATTACGTTGTACTAGGTAAATAGAACTTTCTGGAACAAGAAAGTAATCAAGAGTCCGGAACCTTTCAGCCAACAGACTACTTCGCTTTAATCGTTTAGTTTGAATCCGTTCAAACAACGCGTAACAAGATTATAATCTATTTCCTACTCTAAGGAAAGAAGTTTTCCAAGTTTTGAATTTATAATGAAGAGTGGAAATATTTCCGATTTTATTAAAACAACTAGCGTCTCGCCCCGGCTTCGTACGGGTGCGTTGCATGCAACATCACATTAGAAACCTCTAAAATGACTACTTTATTATGCATCTATTATACTAGTACATATCAAGCTTGCTCTTGAATTACTCTATCTATTAAAAAATCCGCATCATTATATGTCGCTTTTTAAAGATCTAACCATACATAGGGACTATTAGGGACAGACAGCGGGAAGCGACTTTGTTTTATACTATATGTAGTAATACAAAAGTAGCCTAAGAGCCGGTGAAGTTCGACTATCACCCATCAGGAAACTTGATGGGACAATATTTTTTACCAAATATAATTTATTCCAGTAATATTTATATATAGAAAAGTATTGATAGCTATTTTTAATCCAATAAATTTTAATATATTTTTATTTCACGTACGAATATTTACCTATACGATTGGTTTAGTATTTTTTTTTATGCCTGATAGGTTTGCCTTTTACCACTATCTCACCTGGTTGTAAGTGATGATGTGGTCGAAGATGTTGTTCAGACTAACCTAGAATAACTGGCTTTCAAGGAAAGCTGCCGGAACACACCGTTAGGTGCTTGGCGACAGATTTTCAACTTGAGGGTGGTAGCTAGCAAGGCGGGCATTCGCAAAATACCCTACCACCATGCTATAACGACTGCCATCCTAAGACAACAACCGGGTACGACGGCTTAACGTGCCCTCCGAAGCACGGAAGCGCTCAGTAGTAATGTCGCCAGCGGTCACCCATCCAAGTCATGACCGAGACGGACGTTGCTTAACTTTACCGATCGGTTCAGAATGGCTAAGCAAACTTCGCTACGAGCGCTATCAATTTCGATTGGTTAACAGATCGGTATATTTACTTATATTGACTTACCTGTTCACATCTGCCTGCATACCACTACTAGCCATGCACAGAAATAAGTAGGCAACCCTACCTAAGCATATTCTGTGTGTTTAAAACTATCAGTTGAGATGAAATTCATTCGGTTTTGTAAAAAGTGAAGATGAATTTTAATCTAGTTGCTTTCATCAAACTTGATTAAAATTCTATTAAAATAGCTATGAAACCTTTCGATAGCCAAGTTAAAATACCGGAAGAGAAGTTTTCTTCAGAAAAACTGTTGTCTTACACAGCAGTTATGGGCTAATTACTGCCTCCCCCATTAAGGAGAATGGGGAGGCTTTGTTTAGCTTAGGTACAATACGGTTAATACAGTAGATATGTAATATATAAAAATAAAAAGCAAACTTTTTACAGTTTTGCAGGTGTGCAGGAATTGTTGATCGTAACTCGATTTTCGTTAAGCATTTAAAACCATTTTGCTTCGAATTTTCGTTTCTTTAGTAAAATGTTTTAATTTTAGTATAATCGAATTTTGCTCTCCGATTTCTCTAGTTTGAGCTACTGAAATGAAAAAACTGTTTAAAACCGTAACTGAATCCCAATACTAAAAAGTATGAATTAATCCTGGAAGTCACATGATGACATGAGGTCAGTGTTTTGGATCAGCTTGGCACCGACTTCAACTTATTTCATACTTTTTAGAGTTGAAAGAAGGATACTATTTAAAAAAAACCGCTCTAGACACAGACTATACAAACATTCAGTTACCTAGGAGGAGTGACAGAAAATAAATAAAAATCTAATCTTTCTGCAACCGCTCCAAGCCAATATTTGACTTAGGCGAGGCCCTCGTAATAAACTGCACATTTCTCTACTTTATACTCATGTAGTAGTCCATTATTTTATTTGACATTTGGTATAATATCTAGTTTTTTATACGGTTCCATACCTATAAGGTATAATGTTGCCCAACCCAACGTTATACCTTATGGTCTATTTATGACAATTTGCCGTCTCACCGTCCTCGTGTTTCAAAGGTCTCGGAAATGGAATAAGTGAGAAACATAAAAAGATGTTTGCTGTACTGTGTTGCCAGAATCTTAATCTAAACTATCAAGACTATAATATTATTAAGAGGAAATATTTGATTGTTTCTTTGCGTTGAATATGCTCTGAAGATACTGGACCGAATCGAAAAATTATCTCACTAAACCTAATTATCCCCGATGAACATGGGCAATAGAATATTTTCAAAAAAAATAGGTTTTTTTTGTAATGTTTGTTGAATAAACGTGCGAAGCTGGGCGGGTGAAGCCGCTAGGTAGTGAATAAAAGTCAATTTAATTTTTTATCATCAGCTTTTAAATAAGACAAGAATTATTTATGTCGGTTGGGTGGACAAAAAAACATTAGAAAATAAAAAAAAAATACAAATTGAGAAACTCCTCCTTTTTTGGAAGTCGATTAAAAATGTGCTCTCAAACCTACAAAATTCATTGCCCACCGTACAAATGTTAAGCTAAGATGAATCGTAGCTAACAATTTCTTCTAGAGGTAAGTGCAAGTGTCCGTTTGTTGGTACATACAACAACGCGCTGAGTGAACTTGAGTCGTAGTATCATGCATCCCCTCGGTGGCGGTTATCCGTGCTCTAAGTAGGGTGCAATCCCTCGATAATAACCAATACCTACCTTTATTACTTCTTCTCTGTGGAGGTAGTAAGAATTGAGTTCGCTATGGTATTACTATACGACTGTTAAAATATCTTGGAGTCGTAATAGCCTACTTTAAAAAAAATACGCGGAATAGGCAGCAAGCAAGCCACTTATCACGCCGATCTGAGTAGTTATTGCTGTATGTAAGGTAGCAGTGCACTTTATCATCTTAGCGCCCTTTTTAATTGATTGGGTATGTTCTTTTTATTTCAATGTTTTTAAGTCGCCTCATTTTTGTCGTTATATAAGAATGTACACACCCCGCGCATAGTGGGACAAAAGTAGGAGAATGATGAGAAAATTTTTAATGATCAAAATGATTTCCATAATATACGAGTAGTTCTTTTGTTCTTATTCTAATTCAGATTCATTTATTAGCTTAAACTGCCGTGCCGCAGGTCTTTGGTTCAATCCCGTCGGCTTGAGCTTCACCGCATAGTGGAAGGGCATTTTGCGAATGCTCGCCTGGCTAGCTACCACCCTAAAGTAGAAAATCTGTCACCAAGCACACAAAATATGTTCCAGCAGCAGTCCTTGAGAACCAGTAAAATTACAGGCACATGAGTCTTAATAAACGTATGTCACAATGTGACAGGCGCAGTGCAATTCGTCATTTGTGACGAAATACTTCTGTTATACTCGTAGGTTAAACCACTTAACACCAGGTGGGCATAGTGCTTATGCCGTCACAATAAAATAAAATAACTATTCCGCCATGCGAACCGGAAACTATAAATACTATACTTTGTTTATTACGAAGTGCCCACTTGTACCTATAGATAACGAGTAACAGAGTGAGTACGCACGTAATCGAACCGACAAGTCGATCGGACGTCCTCCGCTGGACGTCTTTGACTGACACGGGAATTCGATTAGATCGAGGACTCAGGGACGAAATGGGGCAGCCTGCGTGTGCACCTTCCGATCGGGGGACCATTCTGCTATCTAATTGGAACACCAAACCTATTATCAATGCGGAAGTGCGTTTGGCGGATTGTTGGTTTGACTGTTTGCGCCCTGCGACAACAGTGTTTTTTGCACATTTCTGTGAAAAAAACACGTCGATCAATGGATCGACGTGTTTTTTGCACAGAAATAGTTAGTAATAGGAGCTTTTTAAACGGGAAAGTGTTACAGTTCCCGTAGGATAGCAAAATTGAGTTGGCGACAATACAGTTTTGCATTCATTCTTACAACTTTTTGAACATTCTGAGTGTTATTCTAATAATCTACATCTACACTAAATATATATAGAGCCCGTGGGGTGCCAGGTTAGACATGTACCTCCCCATATCATCCCGTGGGTGTCGTAAGAGGCGACTAAGGGAAAAATACTGGAAGGTGGGCAGCAGCGCCTTCTAAATAACTTTCAAATTACACTGCGATCCGCAAGACGCCAAGTGTGGAGATTATGGCAAATACCCCCATAATAGTGGAGGCTTATATATATATATATATATATAAGTAATATTTAAAAAAACCGCATGAAATGCCGATAATGTAAACCTACGTGTCAAAAAAATACCAAAATATTGTTATATCGCGTACGCTGCGGAAGTTGTTGACTATAGAGCAGGGTGATGTACTACACTCACAGAAATCTAAATAAATATTTATTTAGATTTCTCTTCTGTCTTTCGGACAGACGAAATGACTCAGTAATAAGGTAGGTACCGTTGTATAGAAAACAATAAAAAATAACATCCTAGCAGACAATCTGCTCTTTATTTAAAATAATTTGTAGTGTCTATTCAAAACGCAGAATATCCGCACGGTCTGGACCTCTCTAAGTAGAAGGCCGGTTTAGAGTATACGATCTGATTCGTAATATAATTTATATAATCTCATTCGGTAATATTCTAATTATGAAATGAAATACAGACTTTTATTGGCATATCTTATATACATACTTACTTCTTTAAGAAAATTAAAAATTAAATTAAAGCATTATTCTCCTAACAAAACAATGCTTTAAAACAACTTTTTAATTATTAAAGTACAATGTGGCCCGACCAAGGAGGTTTCAATTCAATTTAAGTATACATTATCTGTGGTGAGTGCGCTGCGCGGGCAACGCGCTTATTTTTATATTGCATTTTATTTAATGTAGCTACCTATAGGCATGAGATTAAATAACGTAGTGTAATCTTACTCGTGTAATCTAACTCGTGTAATCTTATTTTGAAACTCGCCTGTGGCTCGTTTCAAAAAACTACACTCATGTTTTAATACCCTCTATTATATGACCGTTGCATAAACTACTATAATTAGAGAGTCTGAAGCCTTAAATAAAAGTTAGCGTGATTTATTATTAAGAGAATCTGACATATAATGCAACCAAGGGCCAATAACAGTACAAACATGTCCACTTACACACAGTTATACTCGTATATAATATTTGTGGAATTGTATTTAAAACCCTTCGTTTTGATACACCAAACGACTGATTTCGAAGAAAAAAACTTTTTTTTACTCTCAATGTAACGTCTACACATGTAGTTAGTAATAGGAGCTTTTTAAACGGGAAAGTGTTACAGTTCCCGTAGGATAGCAAAATTGAGTTGGCGACAATACAGTTTTGCATTCATTCTTACAACTTTTTGAACATTCTGAGTGTTATTCTAATAATCTACATCTACACTAAATATATATAGAGCCCGTGGGGTGCCAGGTTAGACATGTACCTCCCCATATCATCCCGTGGGTGTCGTAAGAGGCGACTAAGGGAAAAATACTGGAAGGTGGGCAGCAGCGCCTTCTAAATAACTTTCAAATTACACTGCGATCCGCAAGACGCCAAGTGTGGAGATTATGGCAAATACCCCCATAATAGTGGAGGCTTATATATATATATATATATATATAAGTAATATTTAAAAAAACCGCATGAAATGCCGATAATGTAAACCTACGTGTCAAAAAAATACCAAAATATTGTTATATCGCGTACGCTGCGGAAGTTGTTGACTATAGAGCAGGGTGATGTACTACACTCACAGAAATCTAAATAAATATTTATTTAGATTTCTCTTCTGTCTTTCGGACAGACGAAATGACTCAGTAATAAGGTAGGTACCGTTGTATAGAAAACATTAAAAAATAACATCCTAGCAGACAATCTGCTCTTTATTTAAAATAATTTGTAGTGTCTATTCAAAACGCAGAATATCCGCACGGTCTGGACCTCTCTAAGTAGAAGGCCGGTTTAGAGTATACGATCTGATTCGTAATATAATTTATATAATCTCATTCGGTAATATTCTAATTATGAAATGAAATACAGACTTTTATTGGCATATCTTATATACATACTTACTTCTTTAAGAAAATTAAAAATTAAATTAAAGCATTATTCTCCTAACAAAACAATGCTTTAAAACAACTTTTTAATTATTAAAGTACAATGTGGCCCGACCAAGGAGGTTTCAATTCAATTTAAGTATACATTATCTGTGGTGAGTGCGCTGCGCGGGCAACGCGCTTATTTTTATATTGCATTTTATTTAATGTAGCTACCTATAGGCATGAGATTAAATAACGTAGTGTATGTAACTGCATATAATTAGGTATTAAAACACTCGTGTAATCTTATTTTGAAACTCGCCTGTGGCTCGTTTCAAAAAACTACACTCATGTTTTAATACCCTCTATTATATGACCGTTGCATAAACTACTATAATTAGAGAGTCTGAAGCCTTAAATAAAAGTTAGCGTGATTTATTATTAAGAGAATCTGACATATAATGCAACCAAGGGCCAATAACAGTACAAACATGTCCACTTACACACAGTTATACTCGTATATAATATTTGTGGAATTGTATTTAAAACCCTTCGTTTTGATACACCAAACGACTGATTTCGAAGAAAAAAACTTTTTTTTACTCTCAATGTAACGTCTACACTTTGCCAGTTTTTTTTTTCAGTCACTTGCTATATCAATACGAATCTAATAATATCTCATACATTAAAATCGGTTAAGCCGTTTAGAAGTTATGGTGGAATAAAGAAGCTCACAAACATACATACAAACATAATTGAACTCTACAAACACAACACTCCTTTTTTGGGCTTTCATGTAAAAAATCAACAAGCATTTTTTTCTTGTATTTTGTAATATATGTTCATACTGGAGGCTGTTAATTCAACAGGCGAGTAGGCAAAATCCTCCACCATGCAATACAAGACGGACCATGCATTCAATTAAAATAGATTGTCCTAAACGTACTAACACTTGCAAGAGCTAGATATAGATTCAATGCAAGTTCAATTGTTTGATCCTTACGACTGTGCTGCTCCTGTGCATCTACTGTGTCCACGAAATATTAATTGATGAATTAGAATGGCCTCCGTCCATGTTAAAAATTTTATTTGCACTATTCCAATAATTCATTGTAAATCTGCTTTAATAATAATAATAATATCTATTTCAGAATTCAGGGTTACAATGTTTTATTTATAATTGTTAAATACCTTCTTTAGAGCTTTGAATCGCGGTGATGTGATTGATTAGGGCGTGGGAAGCCACAACTTAAATATTTTGTGGCACACATTACTGAAAAACTACCACGCTAACAGATTAGTGCTTTAACATAGTAATTTAACTTCATATTTAGATCTACTTTCTGACATAAAAAACTTAATTTTATAACCATTAAGAAAATTAACATTACTTAACAATTTTTTATTCATTGGATGTAATGTTAATGTACTGCTTACGCCATCTGTTATAAAACCAAAGACTTAACATCGCTGCAACAGAATTAAACTCAACGTAGCAAGTTGTAAAATAAACGTGAGCCCTCACAAAGCTCAGCTTTTGGCTAGTACATATAAATATATAGCTTGCATGAATGTGTGAACAATATATGAAACTGTTAGTATCGTTTTGCTAGTTTCGGGATTAAGTATCACTGGTATATGTACTCATATGTAAAGCAAAAAACTTTAAAAGAAATGCTGTTTGTTCTTTTTTTTCTGAAAATGTTGTCGCTATTCTGACGCTCACTCGTACTACCAAGCTAGTACAATCGACAAGTAGGTACATACCAAGCTTCCAATACGTAGAAATTTGCACTCGAGGTCATACTTAACCCAAATACATTGTCTTCCTTCGCATATTACGTTAAATTTTCCGTGAATGCAAAAACTGCTGCAAAGTAGCAGTTTCCATACTTAGCTACGCAGGCATCCTAAGATTTTCTCTAAGCCCGCATCGGATCCTGAACCGCACTGACCTTGCATTCTACGCTGAACTTCTCACCAAAGGCCTTTTCAATCGACTCTTTAGTGTTCTCTATTTGTGGTGTACTAAGCAATTGCTAGTACTGGTCGAAACACAAGCGCAGTACGAGGTCTAGGCTAATTTAATAATCCAATCCAATATTGTCGTCGTTTCTATTGGATTATTTAGCCGTAACGTCTTTCTGGTGAGCATGATGCCTGAAGTGGTCCAGGACAAGGTAAAATATAATTTACGGATAGTTGATGTTCTCGTAGGTCTTCAAAATACAGACTTTCTCCTGAGAGTAAGGTAAGCCCAGAATACATAGATAGATAGATAGATAACTCTTTATTGAATACACCATAATAACAACAAGAAACTTATTACTAAAACATAACTTAAAACCAAGTGCATCAATGGGCGGTCTTATCGCTCAGAGCTATCTCTTCCAGACAACCCATCAATAAGGGATAAAGTAAAAAAGATCGGGCGGAGTTTCTTATGGTCTAAATAATTCTATACATAAATAGTTGATGTTACCAAAAGATAAAATAATTAACCAAAAACTACAAAAATAAATGAATACACATACATATATATTATGTAAACATAAATACTTATATTATTAGAATAAATAAATACAATATATACATACATATATCATATAAACATATATAATAGAATATATACACATATAATTTACTACATGTTAAACATATAATTTAATTAAAAAGCATGTTTGTACCGTAGTGTCCATTATTATAGTGAGTTAGAGCAAGAGATAATAGTTTTTGACTTGATCCTTGAAAGATTTCAATGAAGTAGTACGTTTAATTTCTAGCGGTAGTGCGTTCCACAGTCTGACAGCTTCAGCGGCAAATGAATAGTGGTAGAAAGTAGTTTTAGTTGCAGGTTGCTGTAGCGTTAAGTTTTCTAATGACCGTAGCGATAGAGAATGGGTAGAATGAAGAAATTTAAATTGTTCCTTCAGGTAGCGCGGGGATAAAGGATGGAACAGAATACTGTAAAGGAGAGATAATATGTGAGCATTCCGGCGAAGGCGAATGACAGAATATGGGTAGGCAACGCACAAAATTTTATTTTTTTACCGTTGGGTTAGCCTTTGGCCTCTAGCTCACCTGATAGTAAGTGTTTATGTGGTCGAAGATGTTGTTCATGCTAACCTAGAATTACTGGCTCTCACGGCCACCTTTTTTTTTGATCCGGGAAAATCCTTTATGGGTTGTTTCTCATAACCACTCTACTCCCCCCGGGGCAGGGACCACCCTGCCCCGGGGGGAGTAGAGTGGTTATGAGAAAGTCCTCGCCTGAACGGCCTTACTACCCCCGCGGGAGGGTAGTAAGTGAGGTTACCCACTAAAAACCTGGGATGAGCAGTCCACAGCCTCGTGTCGGGGCGAAATTGAGTTGCGTTAGCAGTCACTATCTCGCCCCAGTGTTTGGCCCGTCACCGGTGACGGACCCCGGCCAATGGAGGGATGACCCGGCTCATTGGAGCCATCCCCCAGACGTGTGGGATCGTGCAAGTCAGTGGAGAATCCCGCGACTCTCCACCGGTGATCCGCACAGCACTAGGATAGAGCGAGAAGGCGCCCGAACCGCCTTTTCCTTCCCCCAGTTCGTCTACGCCGGAGCGGGTCAGAGAGAAGTCTCACGGGCACCTGTCGGAACACACTGTTAGGAGAACGACAGATTTTCTACTTGAGGTTGGTATATAGCCAGGTGGTATAATAAAAGCCTTACCACCATGCTATAGCGTCCTAACTAACTTAACGTGCACTCCGGAGCACGGAAGTGCTCAGTAGTAATGTCACTATAGCGGTCATCCATCCAAGTTATGACCGCGGCGGACGTTGCTCTTAGCTGATAGGTTAAGAACGGCTAAGTAAACTTCGCTACGAGCGCATCGGCAGTGATTTTGAATGGACAAGCACACAGGACACATTCTATCTGTACCAGGAAAGAGTGGAAGTGGTCCTATGCTGAGGCGTAAAAGGCCCTGTTGAAATGGGGCAAACGAGATTTAAGAACGAATGTTGCGGAGTGCGACTGTGCAGTGCTTAGTAGGCCAAGGACTGTGGCACGAACAGTAATGCACCACGGTCCTCTGCGTTTATCATCAAACGGGCTACGAGTCAGTCACATCACTTAAAAAAAAATAAAAAAAAATGTGCGTACGATGCTCTCATGTAAGTCAATCACAAAATTTAATATCAAAATTGGTACATTAAATTCAACACTACCGCCAAAAATTACCGTAAAATACCGTCAGATGAGAGTTAGACCTTTTTTATGCGAGTTCCGAATCACGGCGTACCGGGAAAAAAACTTTGTTGGTTTCATCAAAACAAACCAAGTCTTATTGCTCAGCTGAAAACTTTTCCTTTTTTTGGTGAAATAGTGGATGATACTAGAGATTCTATAGTTTGTTATGAGTTATGGTAGCAAAAGTAGTCTTAAATTTACAATGGGGATTAGAATTGAATTTTTTTTCCCAGAGAACGCTGTATGTTTGTTGCCGAGCAGAATTTTAACTCGTACGCAGATAATAGAAATGGACGATATCTTCCACTGCAGATTTTAAGAGGTCGCTTACAAACTAGTCCTCATTTTGTGTCTCTGTTTGGACAATTAATTAGAGTTCCAAGTTTTAATTCTCAAGTGTAAATATGAATTGTCTTTTAACTAGACTAAAAGCGGATTTCAAAAAATTAAGCCCCTTCAACGTAATAAAATCTGAACTAAAAAAATCACAACAAAAGGAAAAAATTGAGCGCGATTCGAAACCGCGACCATTCGTCGCTATGGCAGGGACATGCTCTTCCAACAAAGCTACCGTAGTGAGTGAGTCACAACTCAAATGTATATCTTCTAAAGTTTAACCGTGTTAAGGGAACGGAGCGATATCTACATACAAACTGAATTGAACTTCAATTAGCTTTAAACTGAAGCATAATGGCCGAGCGGTTATACCTATGAACTGCCGTGCTGCAGGTCTCTGGTGCCCACCGCCGCGCCGGCTTGAGCTTCACCGCATGGTGGAAGGGCATTTTGAAAATGCCCGCCGGGCTAACTACTAACCTCAAGTAAAAAATCTGTCGCCAAGCACTTAACAGTGTGTTCCCATGAAACTCCTTGAGAGCCAGAAAAATTACGGCACATGAGACTTAACAACTGTATGTCTCAATGTGACGAACGCAGTGTAATTCGTCACATGACGAAATGCACCTGTTATAGGCAGAGGTTAATCCGCTTAACATCAGGTGGGCTTTGTGCTTCATCCGTCACAATCGCATAAAAAAAAAACTTGTTTACGATGACGCAACCCGATTATTGTTACATAAAAATGTTTGCATCAATCTCTGCTAAGCTTACAAAAATACAATGAAAGTAATTAATCTGATCTAGTTGGGATATTACACATTATTCATTATTTTATTTATATTAATATAAATAATTTAATATATATATATATATTTAATTTCACTGATCATATAATGTATAATTCCATTCAATTAAAACAGGCTTTTCCTCGCTGTTTTCTTTAACATTAGATATTCTTAATTTATATAATTTTGTAAATTATAAGAAATAACTGATTAGTCCACACAAATTCAGTAACGAACATTTAGCGCCATCTATCTGGATGGAATTTATGCGACAGTGGGCTTCCCCCACCATTTCTTCATTTTATACACAAATATATATTCAATCAGCACTTGACGATAATATGCCATATGCTATATAGGGTAAAGAAAATAATTTAGTTTTTTGGCAACATTTCCATGTATTGCCCTAATGCAAAATAAATAAGCAATTGAATTTTTAATCGAATTACAGTCTTCTATTACATTGCTCAAGGGAAGATTTAGAAGAATGCAAAATCTGTAGCTCGGCATCAAACCACAATAGAAAATAAGTAAGTATTGTAGAATTTTTTGCTGCTCGCACCACGTGCCTTTACCGATAGGCTATCGAGACGGTATGGCGGAACAAAATGCTACTTTTGCGCTTGTTTAGGGAGTCCCTCATGATCGCTTTAGTTATATTTTTTACTAATACTTCGTCATCGAGCTTAGTTACTTGCTCGATGACTTATGACCACTATCTCATCTGATGGTAAGTGATGATTGATCGAAGATGTTTGTATGGCTAAACTAGAACTGTCAAGAATAGCTGCTGGAACTCAGACATAGGTGATTGGCGATTGATTTTCTACTACAGGAGTCGTAGCAGGCGGGCATTTTCCAAATGGCCTAACACCAAGCTATAACGAATGCCACACTAATATAACAATCGGGATCGACGATGTCCCTATGGGGACTGAGATGGAATCTTTATGTTATGAAAGCCTGCAATTTGGGCCATATATTATGAAATAGATCCTAGAAAATCATATGCTGGGCACGCTGCCAACTGGGAGTGGGCTGGAGCATTTAGACTGCCTATGAGTAATGTTTTGACTTAAAGGTTGAATAATAGTAGTTTATGCAACTGTCATATAATACAGGGTATTAAAACATGAGTGTAGTTTTTTAAACCGAGCCGCAGGCGAGTAAATTAATATTTAATTATATGCAGTTGCATACACTACTTTATTTAATCTCATGGCTTTACGCTTTTATTGATTTTTCTGCCAAAATACTATTCGTCAGTTTCGTAGCTGTTTCAAGAATGTCAGGTGGAGTTAAAGTTTCATCAGTATCGTCGGTGTTGCTTGACATTTATGCTACTAAAGATTTATCCAACAAAATATTACTCAAATTCGTATGTACGAAATAAATAAGTCTGTTTTATTGGTCTATTGGCTCGAAACCAGCGCGTTGCTCGCGCAGCGCGCTCACCATAGATAATGTGTATCTACTTAAATTGAATTGAAAAACCTCCTTGATCGGTACTTTTTGATTATACCTTAATATATGAAAAAATGATTTAAAGCATTGTTTTGTTAGGAGAATAATGCTTTAATTTATTTTGAAATTTTCTTATAGAAATATGTAAATAAAATATGCCAATAAAATAGGTACTGTATTTTATTTCATAGTTAGAACATTACCGAATGAGATATTATATAAATGCTTTTATTGTAGTAGCTGTAGTGTTTGTACATATATAGTTTGTAGTATTTTGTTAGAAAATCGAATAGTTTGATATTTATGTATGTCCTTAAAATAATAGTAAAATTAAAATAAACAATTACGATTACAACACTACGAATATCTACTCATACACAATCACAGGTATTTAAGTGCGGTTTTAAAAAAAGTTCCAATAAATATTACATCGCCCGTAGAAGGAAAACTCAAGTTGCTCGTGAAACATATTTTGATTAAAAAATTCTGTGTAGTACACAATTTGTGGTTACTAAACCACAAAAATGCTGGGAAAATTCCGCCTGTGCTAAGCTATCAAATGTCACCTACGTAATTTAAACAAATATTGCTATAATTTTATGATATAGTTTGTATTTTCATTATTTTTAAAACGTCTGATAGCAATGTGTTATTAGCAGACGTTTTTAACATAATGGTTTAAAGTTTCATGCCCGTTCTTTTTGCTGGTGCTATATTTTTTGTTACTGAAAGTAGCAGTGCAATGAAAAAAATCCAAGACGTTAATAAAACGTCGTAGACGCCGAGTTTGAATGAATGATTGTGTTATGACTTAACTTTACACTAAGTATTGACGGACTTTTGACTTTGACTTTTGACTTTGAATTTTAACTTTTGACAGATTTTTTAATATTTTTATGTTTTAATATTTTTAACGCATGTTCTGCGAATTACAGTACACAATTACAAATTTACGTGAGGAAAAATTTAAGTCATGTGCGGGATTCGAACCCGCGTCCATCCACCCCTTTAGCCGGGGTATGCTCTAATCCAATTGAGCCAACATGACAATGAGTTCATAACTCAATTTTTTCCTATCGTTCTTTTTAACATCGTACCTACTGGGAGTCGTTATCCACGGTGTCAAACGCCTTCCGGAAGTCGAAGTACGTCACGTCCACCTGCCTCCCGCCGTCAATTACCGGCGTAAAATACGCCATGAATGACAACAGGTTACTTGTCGTACTTCGACACGGCCAGAAGCCAGTCAGCTGCGTACTGACCTGCATATATATTCACCTGTGCAGGGCGGACTCAAATACCTTGGCGAACGCAGACAGCACCGCCACTGGCCGATACCCGCTAATATCCGAACCAGAACCTCTCTTAGGCACCGGTACCACTCGGGTTCATTTCCATATATCCAGTTAGTGACACTTCCGAAGAATTCATCATCTTCGTAGTCGTCGGCGTCGTCGTAGTCGACGTCATCATCGTCGCCGTTGTCGGCGTCGTCGTAGTCGTCGTCGTCGTCGTAGTCATCGACATCGTCGTAGTCATCGACATCGTCGTCGTCATCATCGTCGCAGCCGTCGGCGTCGTCGTCGTCTTTATCGTCGTCGTAGTCGTCGGCGTCGTATTAGTCGTCGTCGTCGTCGTAGTCATCATCGTAGTCGTCATCCTCGTCGTAGTCGTCAGCGGCGTCGTAATCGTCATCATCGTCGTTGACATCGTCGTGGTCATCATTGACGTAGTAGTCGTGGTCGTCGTCGTAGGCGTTGGAGTCGTCGTAGTCGTCGTCATCATCGTCGTACAAATACAAATACAAATACAAATACAAATACAAATACAAATACAAATACAAATAATTTATTAATAGTTCTTTTGCTACACGTCAACGTGTTAACATAAATCGTTAACAACAATAATAATAATAATCAAAATAATATAATACTAATACACAAGTCATTAAGTTAACATAAATCGTTAACAACAATAATACACAAAATAACAGAATAATAATAATAATTAAATTAATTAAATTGACATGTCTAATTTTAAATAATCGTTTATGTCATAGAACAGTTTATCCTGTAACCAGGTTCTTAGTCTATTTTTAAACGTCACGGTGGAAGGTGCATCTCGAACGGCTGCAGGTAAGCGGTTGTAAACAGCTGGGCCTAACACGTAAACTGATCTCTCAGATTTAGCGAGGCGGTGCGCCGGCGTCACCCATTGATTTTTCAACTTATTGCTGCGCATATTCCACTGACTGTTTTCACCCTTTTGTTGAAAGACAACCCAGATGCGTGTGGGTAAATAAGGCTAGTTGATAGATGAGTTCGCAGGGCAATGGCAGTATCTTACTCTCCCGGAAAAACTCTACGCATGAGGTGCCCTCCTGGACTCCACATATGGCGCGGATGGCTCGCTTCTGCATAGCAAAAGCTCTGTTCCTGTCGGCAGCACAGCCCCACAGCTCCAACCCGTACGTAAGGACGGTCGCGAAGTAACAGGATCGCACGACATCGCGGGTGGCGGTGCTCGCGAGTAGTCATCAACATCGTCGTCGTCATCATCGTCGCAGTCGTCGTCGTCGTCGTCGTAGTCGTCGACATCGTCGTCGTCTTCATCATCGTCGTAGTCATCAACATCGTCGTCGTCAACAACGTCGCAGTCGTCGGCGTCGTCGTCGTCTTCATCGTCGACATCGTCGTTGTCTTCATCGTCGTCGTAGTCATCGGCGTCGTATTAGTCGTCGTCGTCGTCGTAGTCATCATCGTCGTCGTCATCATCGTCGTAGTCGTCAGCGGCGTCGTAGTCGTCATCATCTTTGAAGTCGTCGGCGTTCTAAGTACATATTTTTTGTGTCTATTTGTCGAAGGGAGTCGGATAAACTATACAAAATCGGGAGAAACTATACAAATATGTGGAAAAAATATACTCAGAATTGTCGAATATACATTTCCATTGTATAGATTGTCTGTAAGACCAACTGGAGTTATAAATTTGTTTATGAAATGAAGTTTACCTATATTGATCATTTCGTTCAAAATCATGTTAATCCAACCGATAGATTAACTAAATGTCTCTAATGGGTACATATTATTTTAAAATCGAAGAACGGCGTCCATGTGAAAGTATTATTTTTCTCAAATTTTGTTGCATGTCGGAGTGACTTTAGACTTTAGACTTTGACTTTAGACTTTGACTTTAGACTTTGACTTTAGACTTTGACTTTAGACTTTGACTTTAGACTTTGACTTTAGACTTTGACTTTAGACTTTGACTTTAGACTTTGACTTTAGACTTTAGACTTTGACTTTAGACTTTGACTTTAGACTTTGACTTTAGACTTTGACTTTAGACTTTGACTTTAGACTTTGACTTTAGACTTTGACTTTAGACTTTGACTTTAGACTTTGACTTTAGACTTTGACTTTAGACTTTGACTTTAGACTTTGACCTTAGACTTTGACTTTAGACTTTGACTTTAGACTTTGACTTTAGACTTTGACTTTAGACTTTGACTTTAGACTTTGACTTTAGACTTTGACTTTAGACTTTGACTTTAGACTTTGACTTTAGACTTTGACTTTAGACTTTGACTTAAGACTTTGACTTTAGACTTTGACTTTAGACTTTGACTTTAGACTTTGACTTTAGACTTTGACTTTAGACTTTGACTTTAGACTTTGACTTTAGACTTTGACTTTAGACTTTGACTTTAGACTTTGACTTTAGACTTTGACTTTAGACTTTGACTTTAGACTTTGACTTTAGACTGACTTTAGACTTTGACTTTAGACTTTGACTTTAGACTTTGACTTTAGACTTTGACTTTAGACTTTGACTTTAGACTTTGACTTTAGACTTTGACTTTAGACTTTGACTTTAGACTTTGACTTTAGACTTTGACTTTAGACTTTGACTTTAGACTTTGACTTTAGACTTTGACTTTAGACTTTGACTTTAGACTTTGACTTTAGACTTTGACTTTAGACTTTGACTTTAGACTTTGACTTTAGACTTTGACTTTGACTTTAGACTTTGACTTTAGACTTTGACTTTAGAATTTGACTTTAGACTTTGACTTTAGACTTTGACTTTAGACTTTGACTTTAGACTTTGACTTTAGACTTTGACTTTAGACTTTGACTTTAGACTTTGACTTTAGACTTTGACTTTAGACTTTGACTTTAGACTTTGACTTTAGACTTTGACTTTAGACTTTGACTTTAGACTTTGACATTAGAGTCGCAGTAGATGTTATCAATTTTTTAAAAGGCACTGCTGCTCTTACATCCACGGCAAAAAATGGGGACATTCTAGCCCAGCACCCCACTATCACTAACTTGCCCTAACTAATCTACTTTAACAGGAAATATCAACAAAGATATAAGTACTATGTGTCTGTTACAATTTTGACAACATTTTCAAACTTGACCGATGGCGCAAAAACTTTTTGAAATAAATCAAATATTTTATTTATAAATATAAAGTACAGTTGTTATAGAACGAAATCTCGTTTAATTAAATTACATATTTTATTATTGACCTTCACAACTTACACTCACTCACATTCACACACACACTAACCCAATACACACAGAGAGGAACACCATTCATAAACATGAACAATATCAGTTTCCGCTATAGATAATTTGTTTATTTCTAAGTCAGAAAATAATTTATTTTTAAGTCAACTAAAACATAGGTTATTTATAATTAAAGTAACCATATAAAATTGTACTCTTATAAATAAGCATGAGGCTATTTAAATAACAGAAACCATGGGGAGAGCGCTGTACGCTGAAACACAGGTGTTGAACCTAGTTCGGCAACAGATGCACAATGTATTTTTGTATTACTTTTTAGCCACATAAGTTTAACCAACTATGTATTTAACATGAATAAATGATTATTATTATTAATTATTATTATACAAAAATAAATTTAAACGTTATAGTCTTCAAGTACTTAAGATTATCACAATCATTGACAGACATAGGCGAACGTTCCGAAATCAGATTGAAGATGTTTTAAAAAATCAAATTCAAATCTGCATCGGTTTAGGGTACTAAACCGACGCTTATGTATGAAAGGATTGATGAGTGTAGATGAAACGAAAGATACCTATATGTAAGGATCGTAGCAAGGGGAAGTCTGTGGTCTCTGCCTACCCCTACGGGAAAGAGGTGTGATTTTATGTATGTATGTATTGACAGATATAATTTCCGCCGTAGAACCAAAGCCTTCCCTTTGGGTTTGCCATAACCCACACACTATTTTATGGGATTGTCTCATTTTAAGGGCCTGTTTCAGAATGTTCGAGTAAGTTCCGGTTTTACTACTCAGAACATATTTAATAAACAAAACACTCTATTTGCGTTTCACAGTCATCGATTTAGCCTATCCATCGGTTAAAGCTTGAAACGCGCTGCATGTTAACTGTCATTTTTATTATTCAGTTATTTTATGTGTTGCATAGCAACCCGAAACTTTATTTCCCCGAAACATTCTGAAACGGGCCCTAATAATAATAATATAATGCAGCAAATAATCATACACATGTGCAACTACATACAGAGAAAAACAAATCCTATTTAAGCTTTAAAAACGGCATTCAGTAATATTCATAGATAGTCGCAGTGTTGTCTTACAAAACCTACACTAAAACAAATTGTGTGACGGAACCAGCACGAGGCCCACCTGGTGTCAAGCGATAACTTCTTCCAATAATAGATGGATTTGCCCCAGAGTGACTTGATGCATTTAGTAATTAAATATCATGTGCTTGTAATTTTACTGGCTCTCAAGGACTGCTGCCGGAAAACACTGTTAGGTGCTTGGCGACAGATTTTCTACTTGGGAGAGGTGACAATTGGATCATGGACCTGCGGCACAGCAGTCCATATGGCTACCTTTCGGCTTGCAGTGTGAGATGACCGTTCTTTAATGGCACATTATAGTATTTTCCCTGTGTGGCCTCTTTCGACTTCTAAAGGAAGAAATGGGGGCGCAATTCTGCAAATCCAAAGGCTGCAGCAATCCAAAGGTCATTTAGTAAGACACATATCAAAATGCAAATATACCTCGTTCAACGGATTACCCTCGCTATACAGCGGGGGAATGCGGCTAGCCTAATGGGCACGTTTGAGCGAGAGAATCATATTATGACGTAATCTTTTTAGATTTAATGTTATTTTATTGACATAAGGACATGAATTTTGTTACTTATTGCTGTTGGTTCAATGATAATAAATCCTTTCTAATATCAAAATAATATGTATTATTACCTATACTTTTTTTTAACTAGCTGTATACCTGCGACTTCGTTCGCGAAGTTCTGCATACACTGCACAACGCTGTGGTCTGCGGTGAAGCACTCTTAGTAAAGCATAGCTCAGAAAGGAGCTCGTTACTTTGGATTTGAAAACTCCCGGGTTGTATTTTCCAGAAGACAGTATTCTTGTTAAGTAATTCAGATAGTTCATTCGCGGTTCGCACAATAAATGTAGAACAGAAATATATTAGATTGTGCACTTCCATTGCGCAGTCTCCGAAATGTTTCCGGCAAAAGATAGATAGTTAAAAAAACTGATTGTGGCAAATGTTCCAGATTTTAGACTTTTATCTTAGCAAGCTTGCAAAACTAAATAAGGATGCCGGGCTGTCCGTGGGGTGCCGGGCTGCCCGTACGATGCTGGGCTGTCTTCCAATACAAAAACTTTTATTTTAAAATTATTGGAGTATAAAATGTTTTGCCCGGGTTACTGAACCCGCGTTCGGATTTCGAAATCAGACGACGCGGGTTCAATTCCCGCCCGGGGCAAAACATTTTGTACTCCAATAATTTGTAAAATTTGATATTCGCTTAACACACGGTAGAGCTTGTAATCATATTTAGACAAAAACTTTTATACGCTTTTTTCCGAATACCGCAAATCCTAAATACCTGTCGAAAGACCGGAAGTTTCTTTTTAAATAGCTTAGAAACGTTGTTTTGAATTCAGAATCGGTCATGATTATTAACAGTCGTGAATTGGTCACAATCGACATGCGTGATAATCGTGCAAAGTTTGTCGTGACCACTCGAAACACGGGTGACCCCCTATGGCGGGTCTAAAATTGAGCAAACTAAACAAATTTCAACCTTGATACCATTCATATAGAGTCGTAAGTGATGTGAATCCTGTTAGTACTAGCGGGGAACAAAGCAATGGCCATCATAAACGTATATGAAATTCCAATCGAAAGTCAAATAAAGTATGGATCTTGCTTATATTTAATGTATATGATGCTTCTATGAGCACTACTGTTTATTATTTACTATGGTGTAGTTTTTGTTATCTACGCAATAATATGAACTAACTTCGTTGCGTTTTCCATACAAACAAATGCAAATTCAAAATCATTTATTCAATTTAGGCGTCTACGACGCTCTTATGAAGGTCAATTACAAATTTTAATATTGAAATATTCTACATTGTACTGCCACGTTCGCCAAAAATTTATAGAACCACTGCGAGAAGAACGGGCAAGAAACTCGGGCCAATACTTTCAAACTTCTTTTTACAATGTGTTAAATTATTACAATATTTGTTTAAATTAGACAGGTGATAGCTTCGCAGAGACGGAATTTACCAAACACTTTTGTCGTTTAAGTAATCAAGAACTGTGTAGTAGGATTTCTTCGTCTCAAGAAGTGGTCTCTCAAAATCTCTCATGTGAGTGAACGAAATAGAACTATGCAATATTTTTTTTAATCTTTACTAAAATACACTCGAGAGCAATGAATCCGGGTCACTTAAAGAATCCTAAAAATCTCGGAAACTAAAAATGCTAGGTTAATGCAATAAATTGTATTTAATAGACAATGTAATACTCCTTAAATGAAGGTATTAAAACTTCTTAGTTATTGTAAAGTTATATCATAAAAAAATCAAATTTGAAAAAGGGCCACTTTCGAAGATGGAACTACGAAATTACAGCATTTGGTTTTGCTTTTGTTTGTAATCTGTCATTTATGTGGGTACATAAACCATGTTGATAGTGCTCTATATTCATTATTCAAGCTGAAATTATGTCGCTTACGCCTGAAGAATGCACCAGAATACTTACAATGCTGGAAACCAGAGACAGTATGCGTACCAAGCCGGCCGCGCGACTACAGACCTGGTGCGGGAGGTGGTACGGCGAGTGCTGGACGCGCGCGAGGCGAAGCAGCAAGTCGCGCTGCTTTGTTGCGACTTGTCGCGCGCCTTCGATACTGCCGATCATAGTCTCATCGCTGCCAAGCTGAGCTTCTACGGAATCCGGGGCCCAGCACTGGCTTTGCTAGCCTCGTTTATGTCCAAACGGATACAGGTCGTGGTCGGTGACAAAGGCCGCGTTATGTCTTCCGAAATGGAAAATGTCATGGGTGTTCCACAGGGCTCCTGTTTGTCAAATTCCCTGTTCAGTCTTCTCCTGAACGACCTACCCGATGCCATCGACGAAGCCGAGATATATATGTACGCCGACGACGTTGCCGCGGTGATCACAGCGCCGACGCACGTTCGGCTGGAGTCGAAGCTGAACTCGGTGGCAAATAAACTCGACGGGTGGTTCAGGTCAAACGGGCTAGCTATGAACAGGGACAAGACCTGCTTCCTGGCATTCAACCTGAACGGTCAGATGACAAAGACATATCAGGTTGCAGTAGGCAATACCGCGCTCCAACAAGTACAATGTACGAAACTGTTAGGTTTTCACATTGACGGCGCGTTGTCGTGGGAGACGCACATAGAGGAGTTATGCGGGAAGCTTTCGAGCTCGTGCTTCGCACTCCGGCGGCTCGCGAGCACCGCCACCCGCGATGTTGTGCGATCCTGTTACTTCGCGACCGTCCACAGCGTCATTACGTACGGGTTGGAGCTGTGGGGCCGTGCTGCCGACAGGAACAGAGCTTTTGCAATGCAGAAGCGAGCCATCCGCGCCATATGTGGAGTCCAGGAGGGCACCTCATGCGTAGAGCTTTTCCGGGAGAGTAAGATACTGCCATTGCCCTGCGAACTCATTTATCAAGTAGCCTTATTTACCCACACGCATCTCGGTGTCTTTCAACAAAAGGGTGAAAACAGTCGGTGGAATATACGCAGCAATAAGTTGAAAAATCAATGGGTGACGCCGGCGCACCGCCTCGCTAAATCTGAGAGATCAGTTTACGTGTTAGGCCCAGCTGTTTACAACCGCTTACCTGCAGCCGTTCGAGATGCACCTTCCACCGTGACGTTTAAAAATAGACTAAGAACCTGGTTACAGGATAAACTGTTCTATGACATAGACGATTATTTAAAGTTAGACATGTCAATTTAATTAATTTAATTATTATTATTATTGTTATCTTGATTATTATTGTTGTTAACGATTATTGACGTGTGTATTATTATTATGTTATTTTGATTATTATTGTTGTTAACGATTTATGTTAACATGTTGACGTGTAGCAAAGGAACTATTAATAAATTATTTGTATTTGTATTTGTATAAACCGGCCGGAGTCAGCGCGATACAGCCAGGACTGTCGGTGTGTCGCTGTCAACAGTACAAAGAGTTCTCCGACGTTACGAAGAAACTGGTTCTAACCTACGCAGACCAGGAACGGGCAGAACCAGGTGTACCACAGCACGAGAAGACCGATACTTGGTGAACACCATGCTTCGAAATCGCTTTCTCACAGGAACTGAACTCACCAATCAGTTTCGACGCCTCGGAGGAAGTAACCCAAGTGCATGGACAGTAAGACGTCGGCTTGCTGAATCTAACTTAAAACCCCTTAGACCTGCAAACGGCCCTAAACTGGAGCGTGGGCATCGTATTTCGAGACTAAGATATGCCCAGAGCCACGTAAATTGGAGTATTGAAGATTGGTCAAAAGTTATGTTCTCCGACGAATCAAAATTTATGCTCTACAAGCACGATGGAAGACACAGAGCGTATCGAAGACCAGGGGAAAGATTCAAGCAAGCATGCATCGAAGAAAAAGTAGCCTACGGTGGTGGGTCTGTACTTGTGTGGGAAGGAATTTCTTCTGAAAGTCGCACAGAGCTGGTGATCATAGAAAACGGCTCTTTAACTAGCGTAAGATATGTGGAAGAAATCCTCAATGATCACGTTGGTCCATTTATGGTCAATTTAGGTGAGGATGCTATATTTATGCATGACAATGCCCGACCTCATACAGGTAGGATTGTGAATGACTACCTTCAAGAGATGAACATTACTCGTATGGAGTGGCCAGCGCGCAGCCCGGATATCAACCCGATCGAGCATGCTTGGGACGAGCTAGGCAGATGCGTAAAACAACGAAACCCTCCCCCAATCACGCTTCGTGAGCTCAAAATTGCTCTCACAGAGGAATGGGAGAATATTCCCCAAAATCGTATAAGGAACTTGGTGTACAGCATGCCAAACCGCGTAAACGCAGTAATGGAAGCACGAGGCGGCAATACGAAGTATTAAAATTCAAGAAAATCGTAATAAAGTTCAAAAAATTCATGTTTCCTATTTTTGTTTTAAGGAGAGATCAGCAGTTTTTTTCTTTATGTAATTTTGTGTTAATAAAATGTATGGTGACTCATATTTTTTTTACTTTCATTTAAGGAGTATTACATTGTCTATTAAATACAATTTATTGCATTAACCTATCATTTTTAGTTTCCGAGATTTTTAACATTCTTTAAGTGACCCGGATTCATTGCTCTCGAGTGTAGTAGTTTATGCAACTGTCATATAATAGAGGGTATTAAAAAATGAGAGTAGTTTTTTGAAACGAGCCGCAGGCGGGTTTCAAAATAAGATTACACGAGTGTTTTAATACATAATTATATGCAGTTGCATACACTACTTTATTTAATCTCATGGCTATAGTAGCTAATGCAAGATAAAAAACAAGCGCGTTGAATTGCGCTTAAATTGAATTGAAACCTCCTTGGTCGGGACACATTGTACGTTAATAATAAAAAAAATGTTTTAAAGCATTGTTTTGTTAGGAGAATAATGCTTTAATTTAATTTTTTAATTTTCATAGAAGTATATAAATAAAACATGCCAATAAAAGTCTGTATTTCATTTCATAATTAGAATATTACCGAATGAGATTATATAAAGACAATTTACTTATCAGTATGTAACAGAATCTATTTCTCAGTTATTAGCACCCAAAGTATTTTTCAGTTAATAGGTAATAGTAGTAATAATTGGTTACTGAGCCCTAAAGTCAATACCATAGCAAGATTCCGATAGGCCAACGCACAGAAGCGCCGTCTACCGCCAAATAGGGTATGTTTGTGGGTGCGGATGGAAAAACAGTAAAAGTTTACTAATATCTAAGTACTTCTTAGGTCGATAATTTTGAAGCGCTCGTAGCGTAGTTTGCTTAGCCGTTTTCAACCGATCAGCTGTACCCGCCCAGGATCCTATACTATTTTTTTTAAATCCCAAATATTTAAAATTCCAAATATAATCATTTTAAATTAAATAATAATTAATAAAGAAACATTAAAACTTAAAACTAAAACAACCACCTAACTTACACTGAACTGAAAACTGATCCCCAAAATCTGAAACTGATCCTATTTTTGCTTTAACCTAAACGATCGTGCTTGACTAAAAATTCTGATCCCAAATTTTCGAATTACTAAAGAAGCCTAAAATAACATATTAAATATTTTTCTTTAATCTAAAATTATTGTGATTTGAAATATGGCATGTGAATCGTCTAGTATAGTGGTAGGACCTTAAGAAGTGACCTTTTGTAGTAATCCATTTCCTTTTAAGGTAATTAAGAAAGAACTTGTCTAACCTAACAGATAATTCTCCTAAATAATATCTACTAAACCTAAAATTTAAATCTATCAAATTATAATTTATAATTTAAATAAGAATCATAAAGATACCTATATGAACCTATTATACAAGTTATTATATTATACTATAGTACTCTTATAGTAAAATATTTGCAAATCACTAATATAATTTAGAATATTAATTGTTTAATTGATGATGTAAAGGAATAGAACGTAGATATTCTAAATAAATGAACAGAAAATAATAAATATCTCATAAAATATTGAAATTAGGTATTTAAGACCAATAGTAAATTATTAGGGAAACTGAAGTCTAAAACTAGGTAAATCATTGTAAGAGATGTTACATGAAACATTTGTTTCTAGACCATAATTCAAGGCAAAGCAATTATAAGTGAAGTACCATTAAATCGTTAGAGTATTAATTCATTACACGAATAAATATTTTTGTTGGGGAGTAAATAATTGTTTCTTAGAACAAAATAGAAATAACGGGAAATTTAAATGAAAAACAATGAATTTATTATACAAATAGATAAAAGCAGATAAATGAATCCTAAGGTAATTTGTACAGATCCCAAATCTAAAATCACGTGTATAAATAATTATTGTAGATAGTCTCAAATTAAAAATAGGTATCGGGAAAACCAGACATAAAATCTAGATAAAGTAAGTAGTATAGAATTTGGCTCAAAATAGCGTAGTATAAATAACTATACATTAGATATGTTTTGGCTATTGTAAGGAAAACAACATGAAACTAGAATTTACTTGAATTTTTGTACTCATAATAATATATTGTCATGACTCCTAACACTTCCTGAGATTTCCCCAAAAATTGCAAAATATATTAAAGCTTAACAATAACAACCTAAGATGCATATCGGCTTATCTAGTATAGTTAGTGAAATATATTAGAAAAAGATATTTTCTCTAAAATACCTAGCATAGTAACCTAGACCTCTAGGAAACTAAGATGTCCTAACTATATTATTATTATGTATTGTGAGATAGGCTAATAAAGGAAATATACCAAAATAAATAATCAATGAACTTCGTAATCTCTTTATATTTTAGGCGACTTCAATCATTTGAAGATCTAAATAGGAAAGGAGAGACTAAAATTAATTTAAATTATATACTACAAAATCCGTATTATGTATTTCTAAACGAACTTAAATCTATCGGAAATATAAAGGAAACTATGAGATATTGAATATTGTATTCTAAAATACAAATTGACCATTTACTTCCTCAACTTATATTCACAAGTTTCACAACATCGTACAGTAAAATGGATATTAATATAAGATAAAGTATTGCACAAAATTGTTTGATGAAATTTGATTAAGTAAATTGAATTTTTCCAAAATTTCTCTAATTAAAAGAATAGGAGAATGGACTAGTCTGATAAGTTCATAGTTTATTTTGACTCTGACTTCGACACTATTAAATTTTGTAAGTATAACTTTTATTGGAAGTAAACTAGCAAATAGGTATTTCATAACATTTTGTTATTGTAAGATTTTATTATTTGATAAGTTGCAACTTTGATAAGTAGATGGATCCATCGTATTTTAGTTAGCAGTTTTAAGGAAAAGTTCAAATTCTGAAGTGCCAGGGACTTGCAACCCCTGGAGTACGTTTCAGAAGGCCTTCTTTACGGCGCACGACGCCAATGCTCATCGGTTCACTTAGGTAAAGCCTTCTCCTTAAATCAAATACTGCTTAACTTCCTAATTCGAACACATTATTGGATAATTCATCATATCCATATAATGAGTGTCATTAATTGATTATTCTCAATTTACTTTTACATATTTCGTACTCGACATCATGTCTAATTAGTTAATATCATTGATATGATATCTTTCGGTTTGAAATAAAATGTTATTTAAAATATTGTGGTTCCAATCCATATTATTATTTGATTTCAATGAAAAACTTGGTTATATATTTTAGGACTTACTTTGCCTAAGTTTTGTAAGATCACGTGTTTGTGATAACAAAAGTGAATTATATTTATACTCTGGCTCAAGTACTCAAATATGAATATATACGGTTAAGAGGAGTTATTTTCCCTCTAATTTTCTCATGTCGAATATAACATCTTTCATCCTTACAGCAGAAAGACTTATTGAAGGTGTGGTCGCATTTGCACCAATATTTAACAATGTATCATCATGGTTGAATAGAATTTATATTTCGTATCGTTGTATACATATATACGAGGACTTACATGCCTCAATGTTGTCGTAAGAGTGTCAATCCATATTAGTTGAACAAACTTAAAGCATTCTTTATATCAAATTAAATACTTGAGTAGAATCATCATACACGTTTATCATACATGAATACTTAGACAAAATATTTTTTTTCTAGAACAATATTCAGAAGACATCAATACACAATCACATAATCAATATAATTTACTATTTCAGTAGATTAGAACTGATACACCCAAGAATAAGAGTTTATACTAGTTTAGTAGTGTATCAATCCCGTAAATTTTATAATACTCAAATAATTCAATGTAAACTTACGTACATAACTTTTCTCCACATGATTTTTGTGTTCTACACATATCTCCTTATAGTAGGTTTTCCATTTTTTTAATATATTTCTTATATTTTAGATTTAAGTGAAAATTACGTTGAAAAATACTATGAGGATTTTAATTTTTCTTGTCATTTTGTATTCTTGACAGATCCTCTCAACATTTTCAAACTATTCTATGCCTCTTTCTTTTTAAACATAAAATGAGGTCACAATCTCATTCCAGATTTAAGACATCAAAAAGGTTAGCATACACAAATGCTGACTATAAAAATTTCTTACTTAGGATGAATAATTTATTTCTGATCTTTAGATTATCTACCATATTCAATTACATTATTCATATTTAGTGACGGAACTTCCTACTCAAGGTCTGTTCCGTTACATTCAACCCCCAAAATTTGCGCAGGTGATATGATAATTTAACCGTAGTAAATTTTTAAAACTTATTGGCAAATGAACTCATAAAAATTTCTTTATCATATTTCTAAGCTTTTGATTCTTTACCATATTTTAATTATATTATATTATTTGTGTTAAGTGATGGAACTTCCCTCCCACGATATGTCTCGTTACATCCAACCCCCAAAATTTGTACAAATTATATGATAATTTAACCATAATAAATATTTAACAATCTCTCTAAAATTTCAATCATAAATATGTTCTTTAATTCGAATAAAATTTATTGGCAAATGAACTCAGACATGGTGTATTTGAGAATGTGTGTGTTTTTAAACCATTCCAAAAGTTTAAAATTAAATGAGTTAATATTTAAGCTTTTATAGCGATAATCATAAATAAAGATTTCTTTTCACCAAGTCGATTCAATCCTGGTAAGGAAATGCGTTTTGTGTTGCGCATTAATCCTAATGATTCAAAGGTTGGTGTTAGTCTGCAAACCAATCATACGCTTAGAGAAAAACACCCCCTAAGACCTTCCAAAAACTAAATCTACTCTTAAGGCTTAAAGCTTTAATTATGTATGCTCACCACTAATCCACTTAATACCAATTTCATGTAATCAAACTTCTGGTTTTGGAGATGTATAGTGTACCGCAATATTTAATGTAGAGTGGGACTCGTATGAAATCAGTTTATACTGATGACTTGTCTTCTGACTTAACCTAACACCAAATCTCCTTCATATGAGTCGCTGATATGTACTGTTTTGAGCATTATAGCTCCGTCGATAGGGTAATGCATCTGAATTCAATTGACAACAAATTGCTTCAAACCAAGGATATCAATAAATTATTAAAGCTCTCCATTCCTTTTTTTATGCAATCCATTCAAAACAATAACTATCATTGTGTTTCATACTCTTTAACAATGAATCAATTCCTTTTAGTAAGAAGCTCAAAATAAATATGACATATTGATAACCGACAAATTATTGATCTTAAAACAATATTTTGACAGTAACAAAACACACCCCAGAAATCATGAAGTCCCATAACTTAATAAATTTTCCATAAACTATTTTATTTTATTATTACTTTCAAAAATAAAAATCATATAAGTAAATACAATTTCAATTCAATTTAATAAAACTTGATATTTTTTTAATACATTATGTATTGTTGAACATTTTGATTTAATACTTTGAATAAATAAAGTAAAACAAGATATTGTTAAGTTATATAAATTAAGATTAAATTTCATTAACATATTTTTTATGATAAACTAGGCAAACGATAGATTTCCATACATTTGATTTTAATATAATAGTAAACATTTTTAAACAACCGCCATCTCTCCTTAATATCTAAGAATATTTCATATACTCCTTGTTGTGATATTTTTTTAATTTATTTTTTCCAAATTTATTTTCATATAATCAAATTTAAGTAAATTATTTATCTTCCATAATCTAAATAATCAATTGTTTAAATAACTTATTATATTTAACAATGAATAACCGGACTTACTCTTATCGTTTTTAAATGTGAAAGAAATATTATTATTTAAACAATTCCTCGGTGTGTAATTGTAAAATTATTACGTAGTACAAACCCCTAACTGAACTTATTTAATTTATGATTTTACCACGTTTCAATGTTTAATCAACCCCCATTTCAATATTCTTTTATTTTAATTTTATCTATTTATTTATTTATAGTCACCAATAATTATTATATAATTTCTTGCTTAAATATGAATACTTATGTGTATGTAATTTATGCAACTCCCTGACTAAATATATTTAATAATTGATTTTACTAAACTTTAAACAACCACCATTTTAATATTATTTTATCTATTTATTTATGATCACCAATAATTATAACACAAATTGGTACATAAATCTGAGTATATGTGTAAGTAATTAATACAACCCCCTGACTAAATATATTTAATTATTGATTCTAATACGCTTTAAATTTCAATCAACCCCCACTTTAATATAATTTTATATCCAGTTCTAAAGAATAGATTCAGGCATTACTTTGCGGAAACCATATATAATGAAAACAAATATTTTTAAAATATTTCAAGAAAACAATTAATTAATATTTTAATAAAACACTTTAAAAAAAAGTACAAAAATATATGTCATAACAATTCCGCCTAATTTTCCTGCTAAGCCAACGTGACGTCACAAACTCCACGCTACCAAACCATAAGAATTTTCGACGCGTTTTGGTTCTACACGAAGCATCCTCAAAAGGGCTTGCTTCTACGAACGCACTTTCGAAATACCGTTTCAGCTAACATACATACTAATATCCTATTAAATCTTTCTTAATACCTCTCCTATTTCACGGCAACAAATTGTGCGATGAATCGCACCTTTACAAATCACAATAACCCTAGAATTAACCATATTAATCTATCATCACTGTTCTATAACTTTTAGATCAAAAAATTATCTAACTTTTAAATAAATTCTCATCAACCCGCAGTATCACAAGTAAAGAAAAATAACCGTTAATTAAAACTGATAATCAAATGATAATCCCCAAATTAATGATAATGATAAATTGAATTTCAACTACCTAAGTAAACTTTTAAATAAATTATGGCAAAATCCCGATTAAATCCTGGTAAAATCCTATTAATAATGTATCTTTTCTTAACTACTAAAATCCTGGTCACGCCGCTCCAAATTGTAACCTCCCAGGATCCTATACTATTTTTTTTTCCCAAATATTTATTTAGCCCAAAAATTTGAAATTCCAAATATAATCATTTTAAAATTTGAAATAATAAATAATAAAGAAACATTAAAACTTAAAACTAAAACAACCACCTAACTTACACTGAACTGAAAACTGATCCCCAAAATCTGAAACTGATCCTATTTTTGCTTTAACCTAAACGATCGTGCTTGACTAAAAATTCTGATCCCAAATTTTCGAATTACTAAAGAAGCCTAAAATAACATATTAAATATTTTTCTTTAATCTAAAATTATTGTGATTTGAAATATGGCATGTGAATCGTCTAGTATAGTGGTAGGACCTTAAGAAGTGACCTTTTGTAGTAATCCATTTCCTTTTAAGGTAATTAAGAAAGAACTTGTCTAACCTGTTAGGTTAGATAATACTCCTAAATAATATCTACTAAACCTAAAATTTAAATCTATCAAATTATAATTTATAATTTAAATAAGAATCATAAAGATACCTATATGAACCTATTATACAAGTTATTATATTATACTATAGTACTCTTATAGTAAAATATTTGCAAATCACTAATATAATTTAGAATATTAATTGTTTAATTGATGATGTAAAGGAATAGAACGTAGATATTCTAAATAAATGAACAGAAAATAATAAATATCTCATAAAATATTGAAATTAGGTATTTAAGACCAATAGTAAATTATTAGGGAAACTGAAGTCTAAAACTAGGTAAATCATTGTAAGAGATGTTACATGAAACATTTGTTTCTAGACCATAATTCAAGGCAAAGCAATTATAAGTGAAGTACCATTAAATCGTTAGAGTATTAATTCATTACACGAATAAATATTTTTGTTGGGGAGTAAATAATTGTTTCTTAGAACAAAATAGAAATAACGGGAAATTTAAATGAAAATCAATGAATTTATTATACAAATAGATAAAAGCAGATAAATGAATCCTAAGGTAATTTGTACAGATCCCAAATCTAAAATCACGTGTATAAATAATTATTGTAGATAGTCTCAAATTAAAAATAGGTATCGGGAAAACCAGACATAAAATCTAGATAAAGTAAGTAGTATAGAATTTGGCTCAAAATAGCGTAGTATAAATAACTATACATTAGATATGTTTTGGCTATTGTAAGGAAAACAACATGAAACTAGAATTTACTTGAATTTTTGTACTCATAATAATATATTGTCATGACTCCTAACACTTCCTGAGATTTCCCCAAAAATTGCAAAATATATTAAAGCTTAACAATAACAACCTAAGATGCATAACGGCTTATCTAGTATAGTTAGTGAAATATATTAGAAAAAGATATTTTCTCTAAAATACCTAGCATAGTAACCTAGACCTCTAGGAAACTAAGATGTCCTAACTATATTATTATTATGTATTGTGAGATAGGCTAATAAAGGAAATATACCAAAATAAATAATCAATGAACTTCGTAATCTCTTTATATTTTAGGCGACTTCAATCATTTGAAGATCTAAATAGGAAAGGAGAGACTAAAATTAATTTAAATTATATACTACAAAATCCGTATTATGTATTTCTAAACGAACATAAATCTATCGGAAATATAAAGGAAACTATGAGATATTGAATATTGTATTCTAAAATACAAATTTACCATTTACTTCCTCAACTTATATTCACAAGTTTCACAACATCATACAGTAAAATGGATATTAATATAAGATAAAGTATTGCACAAAATTGTTTGATGAAATTTGATTAAGTAAATTGAATTTTTCCAAAATTCCTCTAATTAAAAGAATAGGAGAATGGACTAGTCTGATAAGTTCATAGTTTATTTTGACTCTGACTTCGACACTATTAAATTTTGTAAGTATAACTTTTATTGGAAGTAAACTAGCAAATAGGTATTTCATAACATTTTGTTATTGTAAGATTTTATTATTTGATAAGTTGCAACTTTGATAAGTAGATGGATCCATCGTATTTTAGTTAGCAGTTTTAAGGAAAAGTTCAAATTCTGAAGTGCCAGGGACTTGCAACCCCTGGAGTACGTTTCAGAAGGCCTTCTTTACGGCGCACGACGCCAATGCTCATCGGTTCACTTAGGTAAAGCCTTCTCCTTAAATCAAATACTGCTTAACTTCCTAATTCGAACACATTATTGGATAATTCATCATATCCATATAATGAGTGTCATTAATTGATTATTCTCAATTTACTTTTACATATTTCGTACTCGACATCATGTCTAATTAGTTAATATCATTGATATGATATCTTTCGGTTTGAAATAAAATGTTATTTAAAATATTGTGGTTCCAATCCATATTATTATTTGATTTCAATGAAAAACTTGGTTATATATTTTAGGACTTACTTTGCCTAAGTTTTGTAAGATCACGTGTTTGTGATAACAAAAGTGAATTATATTTATACTCTGGCTCAAGTACTCAAATATGAATATATACGGTTAAGAGGAGTTATTTTCCCTCTAATTTTCTCATGTCGAATATAACATCTTTCATCCTTACAGCAGAAAGACTTATTGAAGGTGTGGTCGCATTTGCACCAATATTTAACAATGTATCATCATGGTTGAATAGAATTTATATTTCGTATCGTTGTATACATATATACGAGGACTTACATGCCTCAATGTTGTCGTAAGAGTGTCAATCCATATTAGTTGAACAAACTTAAAGCATTCTTTATATCAAATTAAATACTTGAGTAGAATCATCATACACGTTTATCATACATGAATACTTAGACAAAATATTTTTTTTCTAGAACAATATTCAGAATACATCAATACACAATCACATAATCAATATAATTTACTATTTCAGTAGATTAGAACTGATACACCCAAGAATAAGAGTTTATACTAGTTTAGTAGTGTATCAATCCCGTAAATTTTATAATACTCAAATAATTCAATGTAAACTTACGTACATAACTTTTCTCCACATGATTTTTGTGTTCTACACATATCTCCTTATAGTAGGTTTTCCATTTTTTTAATATATTTCTTATATTTTAGATTTAAGTGAAAATTACGTTGAAAAATACTATGAGGATTTTAATTTTTCTTGTCATTTTGTATTCTTGACAGATCCTCTCAACATTTTCAAACTATTCTATGCCTCTTTCTTTTTAAACATAAAATGAGGTCACAATCTCATTCCAGATTTAAGACATCAAAAAGGTTAGCATACACAAATGCTGACTATAAAAATTTCTTACTTAGGATGAATAATTTATTTCTGATCTTTAGATTATCTACCATATTCAATTACATTATTCATATTTAGTGACGGAACTTCCTACTCAAGGTCTGTTCCGTTACACAGCTAAGTCAGCTAAGCAACGCCCGCAGTAATGATTAGGATGGACCGCAACCTGGCTAGCTACCACCCTCAGGTAAAAAATCTGTCACCAAGCACCTAACAGTATGTTCCGGCAGCTGTCCTTGAGAGCCAATGATTCAAGGTTAGCCTGAACAACATCTATGAGCACAACACCACTTACGAGTACATAGGTTAATTAGTGGTCAAAGGCTAGACAATCACCTGTATAAAAATGGAACGTAAGGATGTTTTTTTTTATGTGATTGCAAGCACGAGGGCCACCTGATGGTAAGCGGATTAACCTCTGCCTATAACGGATGCATTTCGTGATGTGATGAATTGCACTGCGCCCGTCACATTGAGACATACAGTTGTTAAGTCTTATATGTCTGTAATTTTTCTGGCTCTCATTGACTGCTGCTGGAGCACACTGTTAAGTGCTTGGTGCGGTGAAGCTGAAGATCGAACCAGGGACCTACAGCACGGCAATCCATAGCTATAACCACTCGGCCATCATTGCTTCAAAAATGGGCTAAAGACTCCATTTCTAGTACAATATCCTAATATTTATTACGTATACTAATTTTTTTTTGTATAAAAACTACCTACTTAGTGTCCTGACATGCCCCTTGTCGTGAACTATTCTTTTGTCACCCTCATCACAAACAAGTCTATATACGGATTTAACAGATGTACCTACCTATATAAGTGAGTTTATATAGCTATGCATACTATAGCCTCAATCTAAGTTCATTAACATTTAAGCGATGCTGAGAGTGAACGGCTTCCTTAATATTGAATCAGAACTGTGCAGTGCGTTAGTGCCCCTAAGTTAACCCTGTGGTAGATCAAGGTAGAACAATCTTTACAAGAAAATATTTAATTATAGGGTTGCGTCATCGATAACAAGCTCACAGCTAATTGCC
Source organism: Plagodis dolabraria (assembly GCA_963854805.1). Taxonomy (NCBI): domain Eukaryota; kingdom Metazoa; phylum Arthropoda; class Insecta; order Lepidoptera; family Geometridae; genus Plagodis; species Plagodis dolabraria. The sequence goes on from OY978440.1 coordinate 7,684,964, forward strand.
AAAATTGTCATCTTTGTAGTACAACGTAAGTTGAACTAAAGATGTCGCTCCATCCACATACAAATAAATTATAGGCTTTTCAAACCTGCTCACAAAATTTCGTGAGAATCGGGTGAAAAATGCAATGTAGAGGAGAACAAACGGACATAAGCAAGCATTTATGTGTAACTTAAAGCTGAGACGCTTTGCTCGAACAAAGTTCTCGCTCGGTCAATAAAAAGGAAAGTAAGGATTGATGAGCTGATGACTCCATATCTAATACAAAGTCCTTAAATTTATTAAGTTCAACGTATACTAAAACTACCTAATGAGTGTCCTGACTTGCCCCTTGCCAGTCGTTAATTACTAATAATAATAATAATAATAATAATTTATTTATTTGTACTAGAATATATCGTTTACAATAACTAGAGCAAACAAAAAGTTTACAAAACAAACAAACTACTCTTTTGTAATCCCATGAAAAAGTCTATATACATATTTAGCAGATGTACCTACCTACCTATATAAGTGACATATAGCTACGAATACTAGCCTCCATCTAAGTTCATTAACATTTAAGCGTAGCTGAGAGTGAACGGCTTCCTTAATATTGAATCAGAACTGTGCAGTGCGTTAGTGTCCCTAAGTTAACCCAGGTAGAAAAATCTTTACAAGAAAATATTAAAACTAGTGGCTCTCCGAGCTGTAGACCTCGCGAGTCTGCCCTTGCTTAGCTTACAATTGAATAAAAGTTTACAATGGGAGAATGGGTCAAGCAATCCAAAATCTATATATGTAATGTAAATATGAAATGATTTTCTTGGACTCATGTCCAAGAGTGTCGGTACAAAAAAAGGTTGAAAATTGTACATTCAAATAAAAAAATCTGCCAAGTACTACTTTGTTTTTATTTCCGCGCATTATTTGAGAAAAGCACTATACAAGCCTTGGCCACAACTAGGCATTGATGGACTTACTTATACTTATGTGTGCCTCGGCTTCGCCTCGGCCCACATTTACACGTTCGTCCATCAATGCCTCCTTTGCTGGCCGCTGCAGTAATGTACTAAAATGTAAAATATGACAACGGTACATACAGTAAAATAATAAAATGTACTTGGGTAGGCACTTATAAAATATTTTGACGGGCACGACTTCGTGGATGGAAAGATCTGTACCGTTCTTGATAAAAGGGCAGCTGTTAATTTTTTTTTACCTATCCAGGTTTTTGTCAGACCTGCCCTGGCTCACTCCGCACTTTAGGTACAAAAATACAGGTACATGGGCGAATCCTACCGAACGGGATTGTTCTACTGTGCGTGCCTCATCAGAAGAGATAAGAGCTTGGCTATATGATATATAGAAAGAGAGACGCCTTGTAGGTGAAGATAATTATTAGGTAAGTACTTACTTCGTGCTTCTTGGTTAATTTGTAATTGTTTGCTTGGCCTGTAGTCTTTAGTATGCCATGCTTGAATTGAGTAGTGAAGGAACCGTGGTATCTACCTTATAAAGAAACTACATAGTACCCCTGTAGTATTTTGCAAAATGGAGGCGCGGAGAAGGAAATACGGTACTTAGTTACCACGCGGCCAGAGGGAACGGATTGCATCGAGATGAGTTGCCAGCTGGCAACGTAAAGTCCTCTTTATTACACGATTGCCCAAAAGAAGTAGTGTTATGTTATCAGGGTTCATGTATGTTTGTGAGTTTCTTTATTCTACCGGCTTACCCGTTTATAATGTATGAGATATCATTAGATTTGTCTTGTTATGGCAAGTGACACGAGGTACATAAAAAATTTGGGGGATTTAGGCACCATATGGATAAAAAATATTTTCTTCTTCTTCCAAACTCATCGAATGGGATATCATAATGAAAGGTCTAAAAAAACGATACCCTAAATATATATAACTTGCAGTTTTAATTTCAATGGAACTATAAAACTCTTAACGAAAATAAATAATTTTCAGTCGGGAGTTTCATTTTTTTTATTAATTTATACTTGTTATTCATAGATATTACTCAGACTACCTACTACTCGTCCTAGTGGGACCTAAAGTTGAATGTCTAAAACCCTCTGCGTCGCTCGGGATTCAGCATAGCTAAACCGAGTCAGTACTTTTTGCACCCTTATTATCGAATTTAAAAGAGTAAGTATGTTCTCAGTTCGAGGACATGTTATTTGTATGTTTACCGTAATCGTGGCTATTCTATTTCAGCACTTGATTGCACCTTTTAGCATCGATATTAGTAATTGACCTATGGCAGTCTGGACCGAACCCTTTGTCGTCAGGCAGTCGAGGTCACCTTGATTATTTAGATATTAAGCCACACAGCCTCCTGACCTATACGTTAGAAATCCACGTGTTCCAGCCATTTGACAAGAAACTTCCCAGAAACTTATCGCTATTCATACATAGCATATTATAACATTTTGGAGCCTGATCTTAATACTGAATCTGCTTACGTTGAACGAAAATTAATTAAGTTATTTCTGAAGCTGTGATGGCTCAATGGCTTTGGCTATGGACTGCCGCGCAGCAGGTTCGAATCCCGCCACGGGCTTGAGCTTCACTGCATGGTGGAAGGGCATTGTAAAAGTCATTTGGGCGTTAATTTTGAATAATCTGCTAGAAGCATTTCGAAACTTTTGAATTTGTTCTTTAACAAATGGTGATAAAGATTCGTCAAGAACCGGTGAACTCAAAAGACGGAGCGAACTTTTTACTACTAATTTTATATTAGGTGCAAGTAAGTTGAATTTTTCAATAATCTAAACTTTATCCGGGCAAGTATCACAACAAAAAGTTTACATTTGGAAAAATTTAGTTCAAGGCCAATAAGACGAAAATCGTTTATTAGTACTCGCAAGTCATTTATAACAGTGTTCGCATCGCCTCCTAAGGTTCCGTCATCCAAATACCAAACGTTAAGTTTTGATTGGAGACGTTGAATTATTGAGTGGATCGCAAGGCTAAATATGGCTGGTCCCAGAGGATCACCCTATCGACATCCTACGGAAGATAAAATAACGTTATTTTTGTATGACGGTTTGCCGTAGCATTGCCAAAGAAAAAGTTATAATTCCGGAATTTTATCTTTCACTTCAGTCAGAAGAGTGCCTCTATCTAAAGAGTTGAATGCATTTTTAACATCCACCTTCAAAAGCACATCTCCAAAATTTTGATCAAGAAATCTGCGACGTGAATGTACAGCAGCCTCACAGCCACCCTGTGAATCAAAACCGAGTTGCAGTGGCGGAAAAAGGTTGCTTTTTTAATTAATCTTACTTAAAAAAGCAACCTTTTTCCTACAACCGCATTTGGCTGTGAGATGACGATAAGTGATGCCTACTGCTATAGGCCTTATACCACCATCTTTTTTATTTAGGGCACATCAATTCGCACCGTACAGAATTTCGGTGATTTCATTGTTGACCTGACCCGACAACATCAAATTAACCAAAGCCTGAAGGCTCATCTCTTAGAAGTGTCTCGCCTACCTCACCAGAACTATAAGATAAAATATCTTTTAAGTGCTGAGGCGTGAGGCCATCTAGGCCACCGGCTGAGCCACTTAAAAAAGATGCCACGGCTGCAGAAACATCCTGTGGGGTCATCTCAACAATGTCTTGTATAGGAGAATCGGGAAGGTGGAGACCTGCAGTAGCAGGCGGATGCTTTTCTATTAGGGAATTCAACGTATCAGATGTAAAAGGGGCGATTGTAAAAAAAGATGCGGGCCGCGTTTTTAATATCACCATCATTAGTTTTGTTTTCTACTATTTTAATAGTAGCTGAATATTTATATATTTACTATGCAATTACCATAATACCTATCTACGACTAACTTTGGTAAATGGATACTCGCGAGTCATTCATTGACAGAGTGGTGGCTGTTACAGAGACTTATTGTAATAGATAAACTATATATGTGCTTTTATTTTATGTTGTAAATCATGTGTTTATAATAATGCGGGTAACAGGAATATACATATTACATAAGCACTATTAATTATCTATATGCAATGAAAAGAAATGTGCACCATTTATCTTATTATATTTGAGTAGTTAAGCAATGATGATTGAACTTATATTTTACATTGTATATAATATTATTTAAAGTACGTAAAATTCGTTATGTTATGACTGTGTTTTTTTTTAACACAAATGCACTTCACAGTCATCTCATGACCACGATCACTGCAAAGTGTTTGAAACGTCGGGACATAAATAATGATAAATATACGCGATTTAAACCGTTTAAAATTGTTTAATTACTGTGTGTAATAATAAAGAAAGCTAAAGATATTTTAAAATGAGTACTATAATGTAAAATGCAATAAGAAAAACGAAGCACTCGATTCATAGTCATGTAATGGTTGCGCTGTGTGTCACTCATTTCACCACAAGAAATGCGTTTATTATATACTATAATACTTGTTAACAAAGATTATAAAAATAATAAGGAACAATGATTATACAACAGTTCCCCCTTTTGCCACTTTTATTAAATAAATATCACAAACACTATATATACCTAATTGACTCATTCACCCAGCCCCCTGTTGGGCCCCGCACTGTTGGATACAATAGAAACAAGGAAAAAAGACTTCATATGGGTATGAGTTAGTATTATCGGAAAGTTGTTTCATTATTTTCTTCCCTATAAAATATTTGACTTACGTGCTTGATTTAGAACTAATTATTCGATTATACTTATAGGTAGGTATTCTAGTTTATAAATACAACATTCTAAACAAGATACCTTATCTGCATCACTGTATTCAGAAACCTTTTATGTATACGTTATGGGAGTAGATTTCCGAATTCGGACACCTTGATGCTGAAGAGGCCTTTTGAGTTCACCTTTGAGATCTCTATGATCATATTACTCTGTGATGAAAACTGGATCTCCCGCGCGCCACCTAATTACAGACGAGCGTAGCAGTTCGATAATAGGGCAGCGCATCGCCTTGGATAGATAGCTGCATAGATGGCGCGCGTGGCATATGCTTAACGCCTGAGTTAGCTGGCCTTTCCTTCTGCCGTTTCCTTACATTCCACACGGGGTAGCATAGCAGAAGACGAATTTTCCATGCTTCTTTGTAGTCTTTATAATCACAGACCGTATGGTCCCTACCAAGGTTTTTTAATTAAAATGTCTTTTTTTCGAAAGTAGGTATAGGAGGGCAAATCAGCAGGCGGTTCTCCTGGTGATGTTACGTCCGTGCAAAATGCCGTGAGAATCGCACGCTTGCATGTGGACTTCCAGACGTCCACATGTAATTGCTGAAACATGCTCTGTCGGGACGTCCAACGCAAAATTCAAAACAGAAGAGCTCCTTGGAATAGATGCAAGTTAACTTCTCCCTCTGTGTGTCTTTAGATTCTTATTATAAAATCACACTTCCTATGAAGATGTAATTTGTCAGATGAAGATAAAACACACCCAAGAATTGAAATCTTTGTTTATGTTTACACCCCGAAAACTCGCAACTTGTTCGCATATCCATAAGGCACCAATTAGTAACACGAGACGCCCCATTTCACCTATTTAAATTAGCGTACGATCCATATAGTATAGTATAATATATGTGTGCAGGTGAAGGCAAAGCCGGGCGCGCCTATGACGCACGGACCGACAAACACACGGCGAATACCAATAAACTATTACTTTATTATGCCACCGCCCTTAATCATTAACTGATGTTAAACATTGACACAGCGCTGGCGTGTTTTTAGGGTTCCCTTGTTCAACATGCTTAATTAAACTAAAGTTTAAAACCTAAATGTTTTGAATTTCTTAAACAGCAGCTGCAGCTTTCGGCTGTCAATAGTTTTAAATTTTCTTAGAGAATTTAATTTTTGAGACACCCTTCCAGGGTCCTTGTCGTAGTATATGCTAATTTCTTCGGACTACTAAATTACATCAGTTTTTTTATAGTGGTTATCATTGTTGAGACGTCTTCAAGGGACCATGTCATGGTAGGTTTATAGTCTAGTAGTGCCAAAGAAACATCAGCTGGCAGTTGGCACACTCTCCATAACTTTATATATATATTTATTTTGGTACATACATATTTTGATACTTATTATTACAAAAACAATTTCTATGTTAACTGTAACATAACGTTGTTGCAATTATGTCCTTATATTTATCTATCCCGCTCCTGCACATAGGTACTCCTTTGCATACGTGTGAAAGAGACTGCCGCACACCTGCGACAGTGGTGTGCTAGGGCACGCGAGTGACAACAATTAATTGGGTATTTATTTTACTCTTTTTTTTATTTTTATAAATTTGGTACAAAAACATTTAACAAATTAAAGAAACTTATATATAAAAACTTGGATTTAAAACAAACATGAATTTGTTAAACTAAATATTGTACACTTCTTTGCATAGATAATTAAACTAATTTAAAGGTATATATACAACGTCAAGAATTTAGAATGTTTAGAAGTTCAAATTTTGAAGTGAATTTTTAAATTTAATTAAGTTTTGATAAAAAAATGTCGAGTTCGTTGCATACATCGATGCATACCTGATCATAAGATCGACACATACGGTAAAGCGGGTTGTTATGCCCTACATTATTGTTCGAGGATGGAATACTAAAAAGAGATGATTTACGAGTTGCAATCTTACTAGTGATAAAGTTAATATCCATTTGTAATTCCTCACTAAACAGTCCATTGACGGTCCTGTGCAGTACACACATGTCAGTGATTTTGCTATAAAATTTATATTTATATTTTTTTATTCTATTTTTGGTATAAATCCGATACCGACGCGGACGGTGGGTATTGTGCAATTTGTGCACCTTCCTTATGTAGAACCGATTATTTCTTTACTAACGCAAATGATATTGCCATCAACATCTCTTGCCACACCAGCCTATTTTTAACCGACTTCCTAAAAAGAGGAGGTTTTCAATTCGTCTGTATTGTTTTTTTTATATTTCTTACCTCGGTACTCTGGACTGGGTGAACCGATTTTGAAAACTCTTTTGTTGTTTGAAAGGTGATGCTTGTCGTTTGATCACATTTAAACTTCATCATAATCGGCGAAGCCGTTTTTGAGTTACACTCCTATAACTGAAAAATATTTACCTATCTTGATGATATAGTCGTTGACAATGAATGACAATCGATCCCATAAGTAGGAAGGGTTTTTTTGTATATGTCTACTCCCAAGCACTAATGTTTGAATTACTGTGCTCCGGTTAAAAGTTACGGGTGACGGTGAAATTACAAGCACATGAGACTAAACAACTTTATATTTCAGGGGGCGCTGTGCTGTTAGTCTTTATAGGTTAAAAGGACAAACAGCACCTTTTTACCTATAATAGTATTTTATATCTCTATGACCTATAGGCACAAATTATCACACCAGTGCAGTGGGCCTCGTGCTTCTTCTGTAGGTACCTAACAACATTAAAGTATACAGTAATTTTCTAGTTGTAGGCTTCAGCTGCAGCTTATCTCGCTTTTTACCGGTATAATTGTCACTATTCATTATAGGGACCGTTCATTAATCATATGAGGCGTGAAAGGGGGGAAGGGGGTTTAACAAAAATTACGAATTATCACAAGGAGGATGGGGGGTGTAAGTATATATGGTACGTATATCACGTGTATTTATTTTTTCCATCAGTTCATGTACTAATAAGTGCAATATATGTTTTTGCATGATAACACCAATCCTTTTTATGTCTGTCAAAAATAACCTGCAAACTTTCTGTCTAGATATTTTTGTCATGGTCCTTAATTTCAGAATAAAACAAGATTATACTTTATACCTACATGTATTAAAAGATATTATTCTTAGATTCTTTGTAGATAGGAAAAATACACATGATTTTGTGTGTATGGGGGGTTAGCCTTAAATCTCACCACGTATCACCAAGAGGGAGGGGGGGATGTTACAAATACTAAAAAAACATCACGTGATTAATAGAGATAGCGACCTAGGCGCGCGAGAAACAGTTTAGAAAAGAAAAAAAATAGTTGGAGCGAGGGGTGTGCTAGACCACCTGTGGTGACGAAACACCACTTCGCGGTCTCTGGGTCGGGCGAGGCTGGGCTATAGTTTCAAGAACGAAGCGGGGGCAATAACTAATACTAGACGTGAAAGTCCCGGAACCAGTGGACATACGATTATAGCATTGTTCATTAAGGTAAGTAAGTGTTTTAAATGCTATCGTGATAGACGCACAGCACGAGGACCACCTAGCCAACAAGCACGAGGTTGCTCGCGGTAACCTTTGCCTATGCCTAACAGAATATGCTTTTCCATACAAACAGAATATAATATGGCAGAATAAGAATATAATTATGTACTTTTAAACATTTCTGCCTATTGTGTATGAATTCTGTTCGCTTAAATTTCCAACGTTGACGACACGAAATCCCTAAACATAAAGCATGATTTTAAATGATTTGCAAGGTCTCATCACATTCATATGCGAACATAAGGTAAACGGTACTTAGCTTAGGTACTGTTTCAAAAACAAATTACTCACCAGTAATTAAATTTAGGAGTGGGTAGCAATTTAAGGGGTCTCAAAAATGCCATTTATTCGAAATCGGTGACTATCGGCCACTTTGACGTAAACACTGATTATTATACGATAGATAATATAATAATAATAATTGACACGACGATCATTGTCCCGATAGTAGCTTCGGCGAACGGCCTAATAGCGAAGACCCTCGACCAACACCTCAAGAGGCTCTCGCTAGACGGTTGGATCAAGGGTCAGATGCAGAAGGCAGTCATCTTCGACACAACACGCATTGACCGAACTCCGAAGGTTCCTCTCTTTGCAGCCCTAACCGCTGGCAGCTTGGGCCCTGCCCCGCTGCCGGCGGCATCTTAGTTTTAAGTTTTTATAATATTTGTTTTGAATGTTGTAAAAAATGTAAAATTATGCTATAAAATAAATGACGTATGAAAATAATAATAAATCACTTTAATGCAGGTATTATGACCCATGTACGAAAATATATTCGTTAATTTAAAAAAATCAAATCAAGATTACAATCCATAGAATTACATAAAAATTAGAACAATTACATGTGTTATAAGAATATTATTTATAATATATGATACGTACAAAAACCGCACTAGCCCAAGCACGAACATTCCGTTAGTCCGTAACGTAAACGTATCGAGTTTACAGAACGTTTACGCAGGAGGCGATGGTTGACAGCACAACGCATCGTTTTTTGGCTAACGTGAACTCTTTGCCGTTGACGTTCAGCTACGGAATATAAGCTTGTAATAGTCCGACTGGCTCTTGTCGGCTATATGTCTAATATTTGCCGTCAATCTAATATTTTCTGCTTTATACTGCTTACGTCTTACACAATGCATGGACAGAGGTCACTAACTTTATCATTCAGTTTATCAATTGGATTGCAGCGTCCCGCCAACAATGAAGAGAACCCTTGAATCAGTTGAGGCAGTGATGGCTCAGTGGCATTGGCTATGGACTGCCGCGCAGCAGGTCCATGGTTCGAATCCCGCCGTGGGTTTGAGCTTCACCGCATGGTGGAAGGGAATTTTGCTAATGCCCGCCTGGCTAGCGACCACCCTCAAGTAGAAAATCTGTCACCAAGCACCTAACGGTGTGTTCCGGCAGCAGTCCTCGAGAGCCAGTGAAATTACTGGCACATGAGACAACAACTACGTCTCAAGGTGACGGGCGCAGTACAATTCGTGACTTCTGACGACATGCATCTGTTATAGGCAGAGGTTAATCCGCTTAACATAAGGTGGGCCTGAAGCTTGTACCGTAACAATTACATAAAAAAAACATTAAAAGCTACTTTTGTTTTCGTACAATAATGCATGTCATTAAAGATATATAAAGCACTATATATTAGTCTTACTCTATATATTAGGTGACGTGCGATTCCCAACTCGGGGTATTAAAACTATACCCTCGATGGGTATCGGCCACTTTCTTCCCTCGGTGAACAATGTACTATTCTGCTATTCTTGACTAAGCTTTTGACAAGTTAAATAGCATATTTTTATGTATCAATGTTAAATAAATCTTGTCCCGTGGGATGCAGGGTTAAATTATAACCCTTTTATTTCTTCTCGTGGTAGTCGTAGTAATGGTGACTGAGGGGAAAATACCGGAGGGTGGTAAGCAGCGTCTTTTGAAGAACTGACACTTCTACTGCGATCCCAAAGACGCCTGCCAAGCTTGGGGATGACGGTAAATCCCTGAAATGGAGGAGATCTTGTTCAACGGTGGAAGTTCCGGTTAATGCGAGAATGATGATGCAGAAAAACAAATCTTGTTTTGTCGCTGCTAATACTCGAGGATCTGCTGTTCCAGGAAATTCAAAGCAAAGTTAATTTTATCGTCTTCTCCGTAGCAATCTTTGATGACCAAAAGGATGAAATGTAACAACCTAACAGCGGTGACGCAACACAGAAAAAACATTTCGCCTCATAAATATTTTTTATCCTTCAAAATTACTACTTACAACGCAACCTACAGGCCATTTCAGGTAATAATTTTTTAGGTAATCCAAATAATCTAGCCGACTGCCAATTGGCGCCGTGCCCAACATGCTTAATCGATCGGACAAACTTTAAAAAAAAATTGTGAATAAGAACAATATATAATATTTAAAGAAATTCGTAGAATTTTAAAAATAAAAAAGTTATTTTGATTTTCATGAATTTGTAATTATGTGGGGTTTACAATGGGGTACCAAGTTTTAGGGCGAGAATACAACCTGTGAGCAGACGCGTTCTAATAGGAAACACTCTTCCCTAGAGGTAAAAAAATAACAAAATTATTTATGTTCTGTCGTCAAGCACCTAACGGTGTGATCCGGCAGCTGTCCTTGAGAGCCAGTCATTCTAGGTTAAGCCTGTTAACACTTTCGACCACATCATCACTTATCATCACGTGAGATTGTGGTCAAAGGCTTACCTATCAACAATAAAAAAAAAAACCTTGGGATACATCATTCGTTACGTCACAGGAAGTGCAACAAAAGTCAAAACAAAAAAAACCCACAATACAATATTTTACACGCGAGGGTAAAAAAACCCAATAAATATATAAGTGAAACGCGCTTCATTTCAACTGTCATTTTTATCATTATCAACCCGAAACTTTATTAGGACATTCTGAAATTGACATTAAAATATTGGATGGTAACCATCGAGGTAATATGTTAAATAATAGAATTAAATAATAATAGAGGTCAATGATGGTAACAAATTAAAAAGATATTTGATTCACTGGCTTATAATAAACTGATTTTTTAATATCAAACAAATTATTGTAGTACAAAATTGTATGCCCAAGGCGGGAATCGAACCCGCGTCCTCCGATATCATGATAGAATGATAGAAATATGATTTTTTAATGTTAAAGATAGTAAGTAATTTTGTAAAATGTAAAAATTAGGTTTAGGTTTAAAAAAAAATTATTCTCAATCAAGACAATAGGTAGTAATTTACATGAGAACATCGTTTAACTTAAAAATATAAGCATGTTCGTCGTCACAACAAGATAAGTATTAAATTAAATTATAAATAATAAAATAGGTAACATTTTACATAAAAGTTTCATAAAGTAGTTTATAATAATAGTTAAAGTAACGAGAATATGATTCAAATACTACAATATTTGAAACTCATGTAAATGTAATATTTACTTCATACATAGCTACTTACATAAAAAATTCACGGTTGCTCGCAGACTAAATACATTGATCTAAACAACTAATAATAAATCTTATGTGACATGTATTTTAGCAAAAAAATAATATGATTTGATAAATTGACGTGAAAAATATATATGGATATTCTTTTGAGGTATTAAATAATCATTTGTCAAAAGAGTTATTAAGACATTATTTGGTCTACCGTCAGAAATTTTTATATTAATCATAACGTTCCCTATTACTACACGCAGTAGTCGCTCACAGTGTCCAGAGGTCTTGCAGATTTGTGTCGGCCTTAGGATTTAATTAATTTAATAACAGGATCCCAAGCAGGTGGTACTTGCCAACCATCATGTCTATTGAAATTTGAGTACTTTTTGATTTCAATACCCTCGCGTAACATTCTTGGCATAAACCGGGTCTCTCTGGCAAGGATTTGTGGGTTGTCGAACCGAATGTAGTGGTTGGGTTTGTCCTGGGCATGTTCACAAACCGCAGACTTGGTCGAGCGTCTTTTCTTCATGTTAGCAATGTGTTCTTTTACCCGGATACCAACGCTCCTCTTTGTTTGCCCAATGTATGACAGCCCACATTCACAATCAAGTTTGTAAACACCTGCATCTTGTAGGGGAATATTGCACTTAACAGGTCTTAAAAATTGGTTGATCTTCTTGTGCGGCTTGAAGTAAGTTTTTATTGAAGCGCGTCTTAAGATATTACCAATTTTGTCCGTGACACCCTTGATGTAAGGTAAGATGGCAGGTTGTCGATCAACTGTGGAAGGCATGGGCCGGCTTCTGTGACGCATTTGTGGGAGCTTGTGATTATTGCTTCGCAGTACTTGTTTTACATGCTGAAGCTCCTCCTTGAGATGGTCAGTGTCGCAGATGCCATGTGCTCTCTGTTACAAAGATTTGCCTACGGTAGCCAACTGACATGGATGGTGATGGGAGTTACCATTGAGATATTTATCTGTATGGGTGGGTTTCCTATACACTGTATGACTTAGGGAGTTGTCAGGATTCCTGATGACTAAAAAATCAAGAAAAACTAAGCATTTATTGACCTCAGGCTCCATTGTAAATTGAATTTTGTTATGTAAGGAGTTTAGATGGTTAAGAAATGCAGAAACTTTATTACTGGGGAGGATGGTAAAAGTATCATCTACGTACCGTTTATAGATCTTCGGCATAGCCACAGCTGTGGAAAGAGCTCTCTCCTCGAAGTCCTCCATGAAAATATCGGCAACAACGGGGGAGACTGGAGAGCCCATAGCTACACCATCAATCTGTATGTAGAACTTATTGTCCCAGAATAGATAGCTAGATGTAAGGCAATGTTCCAGTAATTCTGCATATTCCATGGGAAGGTCATTCTCACTGAGTCTTTTCTTGACAATTTCAATGCAATCATGTACTTACAGGTAGACTGGTGAATAACGACTGTACATCAAAGCTGACCATAACTTCATCATCAGTTGAAGATTTTTCATTTGACTAACAAAGTGGTAAGGAGTGATTCTCCGAACCCTAAATTTTCGATGTCTTGAGGTTTATTTTTGTAACTAACTGACAAATCAGTCGGCAATTAATTTTAAAACATACCTCAGACTATTGCCTATCTTGCACAAGTTGATTTTTTTTAATAATATTTATTTAAAAATTTCAAAATAATATCTAAAAGTAGTTCTTCTGACTAATATGGTGTGTCCGTAACCCAGTTTCTTGAACGTTAGTAACAATAACATTATTTCTTATTCATAAATTGATGTGAATTATAATTATTACGAAAGAATATTAGTTGTTTCTTTACACCAAAAAAATGGTACTAATATTTACGAAGGTTTAATTATATATAAAAAAATAGTGAGTGTCCGGCAAAAAAGTCTGATTCATAATCACGCGCTTCACTCGAACGTACCCAGCTAAATACGAAACATTAGGCGACCCCTCCCCGCGCTGGCGGTAGCCAGTGGCTCGGCTGACGTGGTCGCGACGTGACGTGTGGCTGGTTTGTGTCGTCCCGGATATATAAAGGTAAATATCTGATTCATATAGCCTTGGTACACCTGTGTTTCTGATTAGTATGTTCGTTTTTATAATTATGGTAAATGGTTTTCAAACTTGAATCTGCGGAAAATATAATGACATTGGGGAACAGAAACCTATGTATAAATAACAATTCTTAATTGAATACGTGTGATGATTTATCGGTGTTAATGGGCAAAATTCTGATTGATGTGTGTCTGATTCATACGGTAAAAATATCATATTAATCAGAATGTCACACATATTGTTAATGAAACGTTACATTGGCAGCACGTTACGCCTGTAACAAGTCATTTCGTATGTACCTAATGTTATTTACATGTCTAACAACAGTAGCTGTAAATTTCGCAGCAGTCCTAATAAGACGTCAAAGGGGTTTCATATCTATCGACAACAAAATTTTCGATAATTAGACTATACCTGAAATTACAACTAATATATTGGTATTAAACTCGTAGACTAATCTAGGTAATAAAATAAAGGTAAACAATGAAAAAACTTCGACGTTGACGAAATATTTTTTTTAGGAAGCTTCGATAGACAGGTTTAAAAGCCTGATATCATTGCCGAATAATATTTGTTTATTTTTTATATATATTCAATTTTACTTTTTGCCATGATTTTGGTTTTCGTTAAAAGTTTAAACATACTTGATAATATTTATGTAGATTTTTAGTTTTTTTTTGAGATTTTATGAAACCAGATACAAAAAATGTAATGATAATTAATGTTGTCGAGTATCATAATTATTATGCTGTGATTGCCTAGAGTTAGGTGTTATGCTAAGCATCGTGTGCATTTACTGTGATTTTAATAAATAATTGACTGATTTTTCTAACTAGAAATTTATTTCTATCCCTAATTCTGATTCTTATGTCACAGATTCTGATTCATATAGCCCCAAAAATTTTAAAGTTAATTATCTCGGAAACCATTATATCAAAAAGTGTGCCTTTTTCAGACATTGTATCTTAGGTTATCATCTTTCGTAAAAATATGTTTTATAAGCTTAAATGTGAAAAAAAATTAGGCCGTATGAATCAGACTAAGAACGCTATTTCGGAGAAACACTAAGAATCCTTGACATGCGCACTAGTTTGACCGCGAAGTGGAGACAGTATCTTAGCAAGGTGTTGAGCTAGTTTGTATGTTGGCGAGTCAATTTGGCTTACAATTGGGCGCAAAGGAACGTCTGTCTTGTGTATTTTTGGCAATCCATATAGTTTTGGTGGTTTCACATACGAAGGTACCAGTGCCGTGACGTCTAACCCAAGAGTATCGGAGTGTTTACAAATTATTTCCTTAGTTTTTGTTACCATTATAGCTGTTGGATCGCTATTTACTGGTTTCTATGTGCTCTCGTCTGACAAAAGTTCTTTTATTTGTAGGTTATAATCCGACGTATCCATGATCACAGTGGAATTACCTTTATCTGCTCGAATAATGGTTATGTCTTGTTTCTTGCGTAGGTTGGTAAGATCAAGATATTGTTCACGAGGTAGATTCGCTATGGGCGCTTTACTTCGATGCAAAACAGCAGAGATATCTTGGCGTAACGCTTCCAAATCTTCCTTTTTATACTGTTTTTGGCAAGACAATGTTCCACAGAGCAGATCTCTTCAAAAGGCACTGATCTTGGGGAAACCGCGTAGTTTAATTCATTTTCGAGGGCCTGAAGGGCGACCGGATTTATAGTTTGTTGCGAATTGCGATAGATTTATGACACTATCAGCTGTTTTTGACGGTCGCGAGGTTACGCTTCGTTCCAAATTTGCCAATTGCAAAGTTATTCGTATTTTATGATTTTACGCATTTGAACACTTTTTATCGGCAGCGCGATTATTAGTCGTTTGCATGCATTTTTGAAAATCCGATGCTGATAGTACTTTTTCTAACTGAATGGATTGAATCTCAGTGGTTTGGTTGATTTTGTAAATATCAAAACGATGTTGGCGTATGCTTCGACATAATAATTTCTTACTTGTTTGACGGAGTATGTCGGCGCTTCCAGTAATGTCCTTTTTTGGGGATTTTCTCACTCACACTGGTATGATATTATTATCCCTACACCGCTTGAGGAAATTAAGCGATGTTAGGAGTCTCACGCGCTTGATCTTGAATTACTCCCACTGTCTTATTTCATTTGCTGTTTTCGGCCCGTATACCATAACATAATGTTGTCTTAGGTTTTCGCGATTGTTACACATAGTAATTAAACAACTTTAAACGGTTTAAATCGCGTATATTTGTCATTATTTTTGTCCCGACGTTTCAAACACTTTGCAGTGATCGTGGTCACGGGGATACTAATTGGTTTTATTTGTCACATGAGTTATTAAGAAATTATTTGGTCTACCGTCAGAATTTTTTTTATATTAATCTTAACGTTCCCTATTCACGCAGTATTCGCTCACTGTGTCCAGAGGTCTTGCAGATTTGTGTCAGCCATGAGATTGAATTAATTTAGTAACAGGATCCCAAGCAGGTGGTACTTGCCGACCATCATCTCTATTGAAATTTGGGTACTTTTTGATTTCAATACCCTCGTGTAACATTCTTGGCATAAACCGGGTCTCTCTGGCAAGGATTTGTGGGTTGTGGAATCGAATGTAGTGGTTGGTTTGTCCTGGGCATGTTCACAAACCTGTTGCAATAATATTATTCAATTATACGGGAACCTGTTAACTCGCCACAAAGTAAATTCTACACAACAAAATACAGTGTAAAATCATCACATTCCTATTTTCCTATGTGTTGTTAATTCGTCACATAATTACACCCATAAAAAAACTCAAAAGCAAAGAAAATACCGATTGAAAGAGGGAATCCTCTTTCAATCGGAATAACAATTTTTTTCGATCGTTACAAAAGGTGCAAGAAACAAGTAGACGTAAATTTTTAGCGAAAACGCCGCCGTATTTCTGTCTCACTCTTCCACCATAACACAGATAAAGTCTACGGTATATCCCCGGGTGCTTTTACCTTGCAGACAGAGGAAGTGAAGCCGGTAATCCAATATTATATGGATGGAGTTGGAAGGAAATGGAAAACTGAGGCGAATGGGCGTCATTATAGACCTGTCAGTATCTATACACAGATTATTTTAGGTATCATGTACCGAACAATTTTGCATTATATATGCAAACTCTTTAGGAGATTTGTGTTTTAGAAATTTATTCTACTCAAATATGAATTCACTTTTTTTTTTGCATAGTATTATTATATTCTAAGGTTAGTAATATTGTGGTTATATGAACGTAACAAATCTGTGTGCATGAACTTTCATAGCATAAAGATGTTTATGTACCTTGGGAACGGAAAAATCTATATTTTTTGTATTTACCTTTAATCTATCTGGCAATGAAACTATAGATGTACCTACGCACTATTTCCATGGAAAATTTTGCCACTGCATGGTACAGAAATTTCATCAGAAAAAAAGATATTTCTACGTATTGGGAAAGAATGCGTGTTGGTCGAGCCACTCTTTGATTCAACCGTTTTAGTGTGAAGGAGTTGACAACATCCTCACGCAGAAACTTTCGCATTAGTGTGATACGAATTATATTTATAGTTAAACATAAGACACACAACTATTCAAGCAATAAGAAGAGATATAATTCATAGATTTTTGACAAGCGAAACTTACATTTTTACGTTTGGTCACGTATCTAACAACTCCACTCATCACTTATGCTATATAGTCAGTGAGGAGAGAGAAGCGTAACGTGACTGCGAAAGACCACACTCAAGATCCTAAAGATGATTTCCGATAGAATAGAAGCTGTAACAAATTGTGAGATGTGGACTCTTATTGGTCATTTAAGTGTTAATGGCGCAAACAGTGCATATTCTCGATTTTCAGTTATGAACCGAGCGTTTGCAAAGTATTCAGCAACAACACTGTTTGCGTAATTTAAACAGTGTTTTATAGATATACTACACTAGCAAAAATCTAAGCTTTGTGAGGGCTCGCGTTTATTTTACAACCTGATTCTAGTGATGTCATCTAGTATTAAGAAGATTAACTACGATGTATAATTTGAACGTTGAGTTTACTTCTGTTGCAGAGATTTTAACTATTTAGTTTTCTAACGGATGGCATTAGTAGTACAATAATATTCTATCCAATGAATACATAATTGTTAATGGTCATGTTGAATGGTTATATTTTTTTTTTACAGATAACACATCTAGATATGCAGTTAAATTACTGCGTTAAAGCACAAATCTATAGGCGTGGTCGTTTTTCAGTAAAGTGTGACACAATTTTTGTTAGTTGTGGGATAGAGATACGGCTCGCTTCGCTCGCTCTAATTGACCGTGCTTGTTAGGTGTAAAATATAATACATTGTATCTTACCGCCTATGACAAAATGACGTGTGAAAATATATGCTCGCCGTTTGCGTATTGGCTTCGGAGGACTCTGTGGACAAAGGA
The DNA here is from genome assembly GCA_963854805.1 of Plagodis dolabraria. NCBI lineage: Eukaryota > Metazoa > Arthropoda > Insecta > Lepidoptera > Geometridae > Plagodis > Plagodis dolabraria. The sequence continues at coordinate 7,703,142 of OY978440.1, forward strand.
AATAATAAAATTAACGAAAACATTATCAAGTTCTTACCAACATCGCACTCAAGAGGGTCAGTACAAAATCTATTTTTTACAAACATTAGGTTATCACGAGAAATAATTGACTTAAAAAAATACAAATCTGACTTTTACAAGGTGGGCCAAAAGAAATCACCCTATTGGAAGATGCTCTCATTTTAGCAAATGGCCGCCAATGTCAAATCGGTTTTGACATTTGTGGACTAGACAGATGCAGAATACAAGTGAACAAGCCAAGGAGCGAGATACTCGCCAAGAATGCGGAATAATCATGTTTATTGTTTGCGTAACAATTCGTCTGTGGTGTTGGCGCAGCGCGAATTCCGTCGCCGATTCCCCGGCCGTCCGACACCGACTGCGCAAACACTGCGCAGTTAGGCCACCAAACCTTGAAGAGTATGGGACTACACGAGACTTTGCCAAGAGTGGCCGGCCCCGGAGCGCCCGTTCTGGATCTTATAAAGTCACATCTGTCAGACAGGCTACAGAAGGTTAGAATAAATGGCAATACTTCTTCCGGGTCTTTGGTAAGAATAGGCGTACCGCAAGGATCAATTTTAGGACCTTTTCTGTTTCTAGCATATATAAATGATCTGCCTTGCATGGTTAAAAATTTCTGCGATATAGTTTTATTCGCAGATGATACCTCCCTAATTTTTAAAGTAGATAGGAGGGATAGTGAACTTATTCATGTAAATAATGTGTTATCTATGATCTCTAAGTGGTTCGCGGCTAATAATCTTCTCTTAAATTCAAAAAGACCAAATGTTTAAAGTTTTCTTTACCAAATGTTACTTATGTTGAACCAAACATTAAGCTTGGCCTAGAAAAACTCTCTTTTGACAATGCGACAGTCTTCCTGGGAATTAAAATGGATTCAACTTTACAGTGGAATCCACATATACATGATCTATCTGGAAGACTTAGTTCTGCTGCATATGCAGTTCGTAAGATAAGACAGCTAACAGACGTAGCTACTGCTAGGCTCGTTTATTTCGCGTACTTCCACAGTATTATGTCTTATGGTATATTGCTGTGGGGAGCTGCTGCTGAGATAGAGACAATCTTTATCTTACAAAAGCGTGCAATTCGAGCCATATATGAAATGGATCCTAGGGAATCCCTGAGAGATATTTTTAAAGAAATTGATATTTTAACTTTACCAAGTCTGTATATATTTGAAAATATTATGTATGTTCGTAAAAATTTGAGCAAATTTAAATCAAACAGTGACACTCACGATTATAACACTAGGAATAAAGATAAAATAGCGGTGCCAGGTTTTAGATTAGCAAAGACAAATAAAAGGTCCTTCTTAGGAAATTGTGTGCGGTTTTATAATAAATTGCCCGAACATATTACAACGCTCACAGAAAGAAAATTCAAGTTGCATGTGAAGAATATTTTGATAAAGAAATCTTACTACACAGTTTGTGATTACTTAAACGACAAAAATGCCTGGACTGGTTCGCCTCTGCCAAGCTAGCGCCCAACACCTACGTAATGTAAATTAAGTATTGTAATAATTTTATTATATAGTATGTACTTAACACATTTTTTAAAAACGTTTAAAAGAATGGCCCCGAGTTTCTTGCCCGTTCTTCTCGCAGTGGCTCTATAACTTTTGTTTGCTGAACGTGGCAGTACAATGTAGTATATTTCAATATTAAAATTTGTAATTGACCTTCATAAGAGCGTCGTAGACGCCTAAATTGAATAAATGATTTTGACTTTGACTTTGACTTTGCCCAGAAAATCGCCGCTTTTGCCGAGGATATCGAGCTGTCGCTGGAAACATCGACCAGACGCCGTGCCACGCTATTAGCCACCAGCCGGACGTCCCTAAGGCAAATTTTGGTCAAAAACCTACGCATGTTCCCGTACAAAGTCCAGTCCGTGCATCAGCTGCTGCTGACCGCCAAACGTGCGTAACCTACGCCCAAGCCATCCTCAATCTCAAGGAAGAAGTGGACGATTTTTCGACCAAAATCATAATGAGCAATGAGGCTCATTTCCATTGTTTTTGTGGGGTTTTTTGAAGTCCCGTATTGAACAAACCCGAGACTCCGGAAGCCCTCAAGGACAACATTTGACACGAGCGCGAGAATCTGACGCCCGAAGTTCTCGCCGAAGTGATGAAAAATGGCATAAAACGAGCCCGTATGGCGATCTATTGTGATGGCGCCCATTTGGCCGATATAATCTTCTCAACTAGACCAATACAAATAAACATAATAAAAACACATATTCGAAGTTTTCCATTTAGAAAAAAAAGACAGCCAAACAACATCGGATGACTTCTTTTGCCCTTCTTTACTATACGTATGAAAAGTAAATTGGTTTTATTGACTTGGATAACTTCTTACAGTTATTTTGATTATACCACTAAACCGATTTTGTTTTTTTTTTATATTATATAGGTACCAGGTCTTATCATATAAATTTTAATCAGAGGTCTGTAGGATTCGTACGTACCAAACAAAACTGAGAATCATCAAAATCGGTTCGTATTTGGCGGAGTGATCGCGTAACATACAATAAAACAGAGAAATAAAGAATCTCCTCCATTTTAAAAATAAGTTATTTTTTTTCTGATAGATAAGCCTTTTGGTTAGATTTAAGACCACAATCTCACCTGATGGTAGGTGATGATGTCGCTAGCCAGACGGGCACTTTCAAAATGCCCTTCCACCATGCAGTGAAGCTCAAGCCCACGGCGGGATTCGAACCATGGACCTGTTGCAAGGCAGTCCATAGCCAATGCCACTGAGCCATTACTGCTTCATGGCAACCCTGTGTTCAGCATTGGACAATCCGGCTGACACAGTAACAACAGAATAGAAAGGACATGATTTCCTAAATCCGTACCGTTGTTCGGAATGCTCTCGTTGATAGTATTATATTAAGCCTTTTGGCTGTCGTAAGACTTACGTGCAGACACACTACTCACATGGCCGTAAGAAACAATAAGCTGTTCATTCAGCACATTTCTCCGTTCGTCGACTCGTTTAACTCCCACAGGAAGGTATGGGGGAATGCGAATACCTACCAGCCCACTATAGAATATAATTTTTTATATAATGCTGCTGTTTTTATATAATATCAGATATATCTGAACTATACTATACTATACTATATATATATATACTAGATATATCTGAACTATACTATACTATACTATACTATACTGTACTGTACTGTACTGTACTGTACTGTACTGTACTGTACTGTACTGTACTGTACTGTACTGTACTGTACTGTACTGTACTGTACTGTACTGTACTGTACTGTACTGTACTGTACTGTACTGTACTGTACTGTACTGTACTGTACTGTACTGTACTGTACTGTACTGTACTGTACTGTACTGTACTGTACTGTACTGTACTGTACTGTACTGTACTGTACTGTACTGTACTGTACTGTACTGTACTGTACTGTACTGTACTATACTATACTATACTATACTATACTATACTATACTATACTATACTATACTATACTATACTATACTATACTATACTATACTATACTATACTATACTATACTATACTATACTATACTATACTATACTATACTATACTATACTATACTATACTATACTATACTATACTATACTATACTATACTATACTATACTATACTATACTATACTATACCATACCATACCATACCATACCATACCATACCATACCATACCATACCATACTATACTATACTATACTATACTATACTATACTATACTATACTATACTATACTATACTATACTATACTATACTATACTATACTATACTATACTATACTATACTATACTATACTATACTATACTATACTATACTATACTATACTATACTATACTATACTATACTATACTATACTATACTATACTATACTATACTATACTATACTATACTATACTATACTATACTATACTATACTATACTATACTATACTATACTATACTATACTATACTATACTATACTATACTATACTATACTATACTATACTATACTATACTATACTATACTATACTATACTATACTATACTATACTATACTATACTATACTATACTATACTATACTATACTATACTATACTATACTATACTATACTATACTATACTATACTATACTATACTATACTATACTATACTATACTATACTATACTATACTATACTATACTATACTATACTATACTATACTATACTATACTATACTATACTATACTATACTATACTATACTATACCATACCATACCATACCATACCATACTATACTATACTATAATAATATACTCGTACTTATCTACGTTTCTCGTGATATTAGACAAAGCAGGAAATCATTTATATTCTTATATCATATAACCTTGTTGCAACGAAGTGTTGGAACAACATCCCTCCACCTCTTCTATTGTTGAAATCTAAATTTTCTTTCAGAAAATGTTATAAATAATTTTTAGTGGATAAACAAAAAACTGGGTTGTCTGGTTCGAACAAGTAGTGCGCCTTTCTTGTGTTAGTTAATGATAGGTACTGCGTTTCATACTTTGCTGTACTATGTATGTAAACTTTTTACTTTGGACTATGCTTTGTTGTATAATTATGTATATTCTTGTATTTTTTTTCTTACAATATTTCTGCACCCCCTATCCTCACAGGGTCTATTGGAGGTCTTGCCAGAATACCAGCGCCTAGCTACATTTTAGCGATGTGGTGAGGCATAATGCTGAGCCTTTTTGTTGCTGCAGCACACAAACAGATGCATACTATTTATATTGATTATATTTGTTTTCAAATATATATCTAGTAGTTATGTAAGTACTTACCTACGTGTACATGTACATGTATTATCAAACTTTTTATTCCTTTCTTTTCCATATGCTTTGGTGTTTTGTTATATAGCCTGACTACTTTTTGTATAATTATGTATCTTCTATTTTTGTACTTTCTCATTAATATTTGTGTAATGTAAATGTATGTGTGCTAATGAAACAAATAAATGTCTGTCTATGTCTACTTTTTAACATTAGATTTAAATAATATTAAGACCTTGTTACATATTATAGGGAACAGCGCCCCCTTTCAGTGTATTAGGTACGTAAAAAATAAAAAGTAAAATTCTGTAAGTAGTTTCAACAAGGAAAGTTTGTAATCAGGTAGAAGTCAGTTCCAACTCCAAAGTTTGTAAGTAACGTTTTTAACCAGTTTTAAGTGTATTTTTCTTAATATATACATATCAACCAAATTCATTTTAATTGTAAAATGCATAAAAAATAATATTCAATTATATATTAGGTATATAATGATAAATATTCCCACTACCGTGCCAAATCTATCCAATTTGATTAAAATACTAGACTCTCTTGGAGGTCAGTAATTAGTTTTGAATTTAGAATATGAATAATTGTTTCTTGGTGCTCTGCGTCCAAAGATTTCGAAAATAGATTGTGGCCAGTGTAGGCTATAGCAAAAAAAAAACTTAAACGCGCAAATCACGTTAACCGAACGTGTCGCAGACATCTCGTATAGGTACTTAAGGTATTAAGTTAACAAAACTTTTTTTTACCTATAAAGAGGAAAGATTTGTTTCTTTGATTACATTGAATAGGCTCTGAAACGACTGGACCGATTTGAAAAAAGGTAATTTCAATTCTTTCACCCTTAGAATCCTACATTATCCTTGATGAACATAGGCGATAGAATATTTTCAAAAAAAGTTTTTTTTCAATTTTTGTTAAATACTCGTGCAAAGCCGGGCCGGGCCGCTAATTACTTATAAAAATTAATGCTAGCAGAGCAGAAGGAACTGTGATTTGTATACTGTGAACTGTGAGGCTGTCGTGTATATTCATAAGTTGTATTAAACCTTTTTAATACATCTCCTTTGGAATTATGAAACCCTCGTAGCGCAGTTTGCTTAGCCAATTAAACTAATCACAACGACCGCTTCGGTCATAGCTTGGATGGGTGACCGAAAGATATAGTTATTTTAATACCTGAAACATTAAATTTTTAGTTATTCAGTTATGGTTAGATCTAGACTAAATATTGGCCTCGCCGTAAGATATTATTTTGCTCCCTTGTGTAACAATTATATTAGTATATAGTAATAAAATTATAGTAGTATATTAGGAGGGGGGCCTCCTATGCTACCTATGGGTGTATACAGGGAGTGGGCAGTATCACCTTCTGAGGAACTCCAGCTGCGAACTCCAAGCCGCCTGCAAGCATAGGGATTATGGCACCCACTAAGGGGAGGTGTTAAGCAATGAACAATCCGACTGATACAGTGGAGTATAGTAAATTATTATATCATGGCCTTATTGATGTTTGTATTTTCATACAATTTTATACATACAAAACAAAGTATTTATTGTACCATTGTAATTGTTTCATCAACACGCGCTAAGCAAATAAGTTTTCAAAATTACAGCAAGAAAAAGAAGTTTGGTCTCAATTTTAGTTTTTTTTTCTTTTATTTTGTCTACTTATAAACCGGTTGGTACCGCCATATGAAAATAAACTAATATTCCGTTTTTACTATGGTTATAGGCCGAGATTATCGCTTAACACCAGATGTGCTTCATGCTTTTTCCTTACTCAAATCACATTAAAAAAAACAAAGTGCCAATGTTATTTTGTAATACTACAAAACAAATTTCTATAGCACGTCATACAAAATACTACTGAGTGGGAAGATCTAGGTACCTATATTCTATAATTATGATACCGAATATTCAAACTAAGTTCGAGTATTGTTTGTAATTTGTTTCTGACAATTTGTCTCGCCCCAAGACCACTCGATGCCAACAATCACCTCGAGGTATCCGCGCCTTAAATAACCGTAAGATTCTAGAATCAAATACGGCTATGTGATTGGATAAGAAATGCGGGTACACACTCATGCTCGCCCCCTATTGGTTGAAGGTAAACTGATATAATTTAAAATATTGTCACTTTGCGGCGTCGTTTTCTCCTTATTGCAATTTATTTGCGTGGGGAAGGTTATTTAATTTGTATCCCATTAATAGAGATATTGGATGCTGTGACGAAAGCGGTTGATATCGTAGTATTGAAAGTAGATAGGTATGGATTTTTGATGTTTGTTCCGTACGAGTTGATAAGATGTAAAACCATTAGTTACGAATACGTTATTTCTGAATATTGGCCGCAATTCAGTTTTACACCAAAATAAAAATTAACTAGATAATTAAAAAAAAAATTGGGATTCCTTAAAGTTATATCCTGTTAAATCGAAGTAAATTTAAACAGCAAAATATTAGTCTTAGGGTCCGTTTCAGCACATATTGTGTGGCGCGAAATACCCACAAAAAATACAATATTTAAAATATATTTAATTGTCCGCTAAAGACGTCAGCGTTCAATATCTTTCTGTTTTTATAATTTTTTAGTATGTCGTACATACCTACCTGTTTCTCTTACAAATGGACCTTTGTTCAAATCACTAACATCGCTATCGATCTTATTTAGTAGATTCAATCTACTAAATAAGATTAGATCAAGGATCTTGTAGTAACATACCTAGAACAGATAGGTTATGAATAGTTGGTAAGTAATAATATATTCTAGGCGTAGAAAGGGTGTAAAACTAGATTTGATATAGACCCTTCTTCAAAGGTTTTGATATAATATATTAATATTAAAGCAGTCCGAAGTCTGGCATGACGCCCTGTAGATAACAATAAGATTACCCCCTATTACATGTGAACTAAACACATCCGTTGGGTGGGTGTAGGTATATTTATCTAAAAAACCCCTCACCGGGAACCATGTTCGTCCTGGGAGAACTAATAATTGCATTATGTTCCTGTTGTGTGGTCAAAATTCAGTTGGCACTTAGTTAACTAAAATGTACTTGTAATATACTTACTGAGCTGTGCTACCTATGTAAAAAAAAAACAAATGAACAATCCTTAGTTAAAATGCACTTTAATTCAGGGATTTAAATACCGCTTTATAAGGTTACCGATTGAATCGATAACCGTATGTATGGGTAACAGATATAAACGGTCAACGCAATGAAACGGTAGTACCGTTCGCTTTACGTTTACCCATACGATTACGGTAACCAATATAACTACCGATATATTTAGGTATTTTTGTAAATTGAAATATACTTAAAACTGTACGAGTGCATGCGCCGCGCCGCCCGCCTCGCCGCGTCCTCTCGCCTCAGGCGCCGCCCGCGTTGTAACTAGTCGTAAATAGCTAATTAAAGTTTAATTAAATAGTTAATAAACTTAGTAAAATATGGTAAGAAAAATGAATATAGTACATTAATTTAATGGAAACATTTAATATAAAATTAATCTAAACCTAAATGGTGTTGACTGAAATTGTACTGTACTGCAATTAATTACTATTTTACTTAAACACGGCTTTTTCAGGTGTATGACTTATGGGATATGTATGTGGCTAAGTGATTGCTACACTTGTAGATTCTTCGGAAATTTATTTTATATTCCGGTCATTTTAGCTGAACTAGAGAAAAAAATTGTTTGGGCAGGTGACCAACTGTTTTTGCCAATCATTGTGAACAATGTCACACCTGTATTAGGGGGCGTCCATAAATTACGTGAGGTGTTTTTTTAAATTTTCTGTCCCTCCCTCCCCCATTGGTGAGATGTCGTGAGATTTTGTTCAACCCCCTCCCCCATCCCCCAATCTCACGTGAGATTTTTCAGAATGTGGGTTTCTTACGTAAACGCGTTGGGTTGTTATTGTAGAAAGAAAAAAAAGAATTTGCTTCGTGCTTTTATTTACGACTAGTGAAGACTAGTAATCAATATTGCTGAGAGTTATAAATGTAATAAAAATTTAACTTTAGAATACTTAAATCACGACTGCTGTGATAAAAAGAAAAGAATATCTACTCTAATTCAGTCCATGGAGAATTATGCGTAGTATAGTATATTTTTTTTTGTTTCAATCAGAACAAAAATTGCGTGATATTTGTCGAGACCCTCCCTCTCCCTAACGTGAGATTATATGAGATTTGACTCGATCCCCTCCCCCCCTAAATCATCTCACGTAACTTATGGACGCCCCCTTACCCGGAGGCGTTGCAGAGGTGTATAAAAAGCAGTGGTGGTGGACAGTACCACAGGGTATGTGTAGGTCTCAATTAATAGGAGGTGAACCTATTGCCATCTGTTATGCTTAGTGCTCGAATTCTAACTGCTGTGTCACAGAGAGACTATAACCTAGTTTTATACTTTTACTATGTTTACCTTAAAGCTGTTTGTAGCCCAGGCGTTTATTCTATAGTAAGATTCTACTAGTGTGAAAGAGATATAGAAAGGAGAGTGAATGCTGGATACATGGTGAACGGAGCATTGCACGCGTTTATGAACAGTCATGCAGGTGTCTAAGAATGCTCGTCTGGCTGTTCATGTAAGAGTGTTGGTTCCGACACTAATGTATGGTAGTGAAAGTTGGGTATGGCAGAAAAAGCATTAGAGTCGAATAAATGCAGTGGAGATGAGAGCATTGAGAAGAATGATTGGAGTCAAACGCAATGACAGGATATGGAATAGTGTGATAAGGGGACGGTGTGAATGAGTATGTAGTGACAAAAATCGAGAACGGTATGTTACGATGGTTTGGACATGTAGAAAGAATGAATGAAATGAGATTGACTAAGCAGGTCTACGTGGGACAAGTGAACGGAAGTGTTAGAAGGGGAAGACCCAGGTGAACGTTCCGAAATCAAATTGAATATGTTCTGAAAAGAGGCCAGGTCAGGAGTACACTAAACCGACGCTTATGTATGAAAGGATTGATATGTGTAGAGATTTGTAAGGACCGTAGCAAGTGGAAATCTGTGGTATCTTACTATCCCTACGGGAAAAAAGCGTGAGTTTATGTATTTATGCAAGAATCTACTTATTAATTCTTGCAAGTCTATCAAACCGCCTAGAAAAAATATTAAATTAGGTCTGATTCAGACACACTTTAATATTACCAGGCCTGGCGCACTCCGCATTTAGGGTACAAAGGTATGAGTGCATCAGTGTTTTTGTCCAGACGGGTATACTCAACAGTGAGTTGCTGCGCGGCGCCTGGAACGCACGTCTTCTCGCTTCAACGCGTCTTGTTATATGTTCGTAGTCTGTGTGAGTTCCTTTTGTCTTTTACTACCGTAAGGCTAGCCTTTAGTGTACCTTTACCGGTTTGGTAACAACGTCTGATCCCACACTATTTATTTAAAAAAAAATATTTTCACAATCATAAAGTTGGAAGGTAAACAGGCATACACTCGAATGGAAAGTGGCTCTCAGGAAGACCTGCCGAAATGCACCTTAAAATACTGGCGACAGATTTTCAACTTGAAGCGCGTGCATTCACAAAACGCCCTACCGCCATGCGCCATGCTATAATGCAATTCTAAGACAACAACCAGGGCAGACGCCTTAACGTGCCCTCTAAAGGACAGAAGCGAATAGAAAATGTGACTAGCGTACACCCATCCAGGTAAACATCGCAGCGGACACTTGATAAATTACGAACAACTAAGTATAGGCAATCCTCGCTACGAGTGCGAATCAATTAGTGCGGTATTAAAAAGTCCTTTAAAAATATCAGCAATAGTATGTAGCTGGAACAAGCTCTGCAAAAAACAGTACACAGTTCTCTAACAATAATCGCAGCGAGTAGAAATAATAACGCCGACTGTGCCCGTATCCGCTTGCAATAAAAATGTTAAACTCTCCGATAAGCGTCGACGCGGAGGCTCGACTCTGTGGCTCGAATGTGAAACGGTAGAGATTGAACCACTTCTACTTTACACCTGTCGATAAACGTCCACAATTATGTAGGTAGTGTAAGCTACAGATTTATTTCGGTGCGTGCTCCGCCATCAATTACAAATCTGCTTGAGAGATTTTTATCTCGGAGATTCAATACAAATTATGAATGTCACATTTCGCGCGTCTCCCAGACATGAAGAGATGGTTAAGAACGAAAAGACAAGTTAGAGTCATTTATTAAGTCATTCTTACCTTAGCGGTCAGAACATACCCCGGCTATTGAGGTGAATGGTGCGGGTTCGAATCCCAAACATGACCATAATTTTTCCTCTCGTTATAAATTTGCAATGTTAGTCGTAGAGACGTTTATTTATGTGTCTCGAAAAATAAAAATGATCGATCTTCACGCCTATATTGCCCAAAGTCTAGCTAGTGTAACGTTACCTCTATTGGAGATGTTCTAATATCTCTATGAAATTACTAAAAAGGAGCTTTGACTATCGAAAAGTGCTGAAGCTTAATTTCATGTGTAATTTAAGTAAGCGCCAGCCTATTGTCATCTGGTCATATTTCCAGGATCCAGGATGATTGATACTGAGAATCCCTTGTCAGAAAAATAAATATGTTTATTCTGTGCGATGGTTTTCCACTGCTTTTTATTTGTAATATTTTCATCAGCAAAATTAGCGTCATGATTGCAACGACTGCCATTATTTTTCATAAATGCAAGAAAATTTGCGAATTATTCGCAGCCCTACTTTGTCGGCCTGTTTGAGTTTTTATGTCCGGATCAAACCGCCAGGTATTTTGTCACACAAAATATAAATGTAGCTTACTTCCTTCCTTCATTGGTGAGGTTTATCAAAGTGATTAATAGCGCCTTGCGTCGAGGTTTTCAACAAGCTACCACGAGTATCCTTTGCTTTTATATGACTGTTCTGAATGTTTATGGTAGTAGTTGTAGAGATGTGAGGTTGTAAGTATTGTTTTAGATGGCTACGATTGGGTTGGAACTTAGGGTTGGGTGTATAAATAGAGCTTATTGAGGAAACTTTACATAATTTGCCAAGCGAGAAAGAAATTCGAGCGAAGCGTCTGCTTTAAGCTACACAAAAATGCTTTCGTATATACAGGTTGTTGTCGGCATTTTTATACCGATTCGCGTAAAATTTTGTGAGAAGGTTTAATAATGGCATAATATTTTTTGTCGATTCAGTTTTTGACATTTTTCAAAATGACAGGGATATTTTGGTTTGTAGGTTTTAAAAACTAAAAAAAATAAATGGTTTTTTGTTACCTTTATCAAGCAGCAATTCTTTTGTTAGAACAACCGGATGGAAAACAATGAAAAAAATGCTAGTTTCCTGTGTCAAAACTTCCTTTGCAAATCATAACACACAACTAGAAGGTGGGCAGCAGCGCCATCTAAAGAACAGTCTTAAGTCTCTCCCACGCTGGACAGTTCTTTAGAAGGCGCTGGTTTATGGCAAACCCCGTGAATGTTCATCTGTGGACGATCCGGCTGATACAGTAACCCGAAATGCGAGGAAAGTATATTATAAATATATGAAATATATACTTTATATATTTAATATATGAAATATATACTTTATAAGTATATTTATTATTGCAATTCAAGGGCATGCAACAGCATGCTGGGCACGCTGCCAACTGGGAGTGGGCTGGAGCATTTGGACTGCCTATGAGTCTGCTATGACTTATAGGTGGTCTAAATGCTTTTATTGTAGTAGCTGTAGTGTTGTATATAGTTCGTAGTATTTTATAAATTGTAGAATCTAAGTGTATACAATATATTAAGTAATCGAACAGTAAATATAATAATGTAAATATATAATGGTCATAACTCGAGATATGGAAGGCATGGAAACATAAATAGGAAACCTAATTAATATAAGCTGATCCTACTAAAGCCATGGTGGCATGCACGTTATCATAAATACCGTTATTAGCAGCAACAGTAGTATAATATTACTTTTAGATTATATCAATATAAATTTGATACGAATATTATACAGGTTTATTGGAAAATTGCCAACAACCTTTCAGTATTGACTTCTGTTAGTCCTAACAAACATTTTTAGTCGAATATTTCTTGCTTTGTTAAGTACATTAACAAAAATGAGTTTTAGAAGTGATAAGCACGACGACCTGCTTTTAAAAGTTTCTTGTGCCTGTAATGTATTATTTCATATTTTTTATTACTTTGCTCGACGTAGATATTCAAAACTCTATTCAAAGGAAGTGCGGCGTCCAGTGTTGTCGCGGAGGGCCCTCTTAGCTCGGAGTAGGCATTGTCTTTTACGAGACACAGAACTTAAAAGTGGCAGACGGTATTAGAAAATCTTAATGATTTTGAGTCTTGTAGTAAAAGACAATGCCTACTCCGAGCTAAATATGAAATAATAAATTGGGTAAAGTACAGTACAGAATCGTTACTAGCAGGTACCTATATGACTAGTAACGATTCTGGTATTTATCTTTTTTTATCCTGTAACTGTACGAAGTAGATAAGCAAGCGAAAATAGCTCTGGACTGTCGTGCTGCAGGTCCATGAGTCGATCTCCACTCCCGCCTTAAGCTTCACCGTATGGCGGAAGGGCATTTAGCGAAAGCTCGCCTGGCTAGCTACCACCCTCAGTCAGAAAATCTGTCACCAAGCACCTTGCAGTGTGTTACGGCTGTAGCCCTAGACAGTCAATAAAATATCAAATGAAATTACGGCTGTATGTCTCAAGGTCCTGGCGTAGTTCATTTCAACGAAATGCATCTGTTATAGGCAGTTACCGCGCATGTTCCGTCACAATCGAATAAAAAAACTCAGTAATGAAGCAATTTAAATTAGAATATTACATAAGAACGCTCACGTTATGTTATAATAATTATAAACTGATTTATTTTAAGATATAATTAATTATGTAAAAAGGTAGCTGTATGTCTTCTTATAAATAAATACTGCAAGAAAAATACTTGGTATAAGTAGGTATATCCACACAAACATCCAGTTTATAAGCTTCATAAAATTATGTTAATAAACATCGATGTATAAATTAGAAAAAGTTGAAAACAAGCATCAATGCACGCGCGCTCACCCCCGACTCCCGACAACCGAGTTAATGCATGCAAATCGTCTACATATAAAACCATCTAATTCGAGACGTTCCAAACAAAACCCGATTTAATTTTAAGGCGAGTCGAGCTACCGAGTTGTACTCGGTTATTACTCGACAATCAAATTGTAAGTAATTTCAATAAATATCGGCGAAGCTCGCAGTCTTGCCAATGGCCCGGCCCTTTATATAGCCATCTAATAAACAGTTGGGCATCACGAGAAAGCCGGCCCGTCCACAAATTGATATGTTTAATATTACTTTCTCACGATCTTCGGATAGAATAGTCTCAGGATCAACTGCGAAGCCTCTCTTCTTCCAACAGAAGCGCACTTTGATCCCTATTTACAATGTTGCCTGATCAGGAACCAACATTACTTATAATTTTCGTTCCATGAATATCTACGTTCTCGAACCCAAATCCCTCTTCAAAACTATTATGGAAAACCAACGTCATTATTTGAAGCTTAACATATACATACTGAGATTCGTACCGTAGCCGTCACGAAAGAGTGATGTTCCTATGTCTCTATCGCACAAATGACTTGTTTCTATTCTGCAGTCCCCTCTCACCTTGAAGTAATGTCAATAAGTTAAGGTATGTGGTAGTTAGGGTTGCCAGGTGAGTCGCGAAAAAATACTGGAAAACCCAAAACGAGGGGGGGGGGGGTATGCTAGGTCGCAAAAAAATATGGGTTTTGTTATATAATATTTTTTACTACTACTTAGGTCAACTGCGTAAACACTTCCGAACGCCGCGTAATCTAATTATAGACAAGGTAAACGAAACTCGAAAAATCAAAACAAAACACACAAGGCGCGCGCGGGTGGAGGAGTGGACGCAGGCAGAGAGTACGAGTGAGTGAGACGACGGGTCTACAGTGGTGAAGTGAGAGCCCACAGGTGCAGATATAGACAGCGAGCGAGAAGCGCGCGCGAGTTTTGGGTTTGGATTTCATATGTATCATATTTGTAGGCGCTTGTGACCAGTAGTACCGACTTTCCTCAAAATACCGGACATTGTTCTGTCCGGTATGACCATTTATTTTTTACCGGACAGGCCTCGAAAATACCGGACTGTATGCTTAAATACCGGACATCTGGCAACCCTAGTGGTAGTGCGAAATAAAATTGTAATAAGTTTAAAATAAGACTGAATTAAGAGTTGGTAGTTGGCTCCTGGTCAGTCTTAAGACGCATGTCGAGGTATCAAGAGCAAACTCATGTGGTAGACTCTCACAACCTGATAAGCATCATAATACCATAGAAAATGAATAAACAAATATCAAAACCATCTCAGATACTGCACTCAAGATCGGCATAACAAAATACTTGATTTGAGGTTCTGATCTTTGAACTAAGTAATATTTTATTTTACATTTTAATTAACTTAATATAATCATTCTAAATTCATAAAATGCATAAAAAATTCCCTATCATTTTCTAACTTTTGAGAATACCTACGTAGACATAGATAATTATGCATGTGTTCCCCGAAGGAGTATTTTTTTTTTTTTTTTTTTTTTTTATGTTATTGTGACGGAACAAGCTCGAGGCCAACCTGATGTTAAGCGGTTTCCTCTGCCTATAACAGATGCATTTCGTCACAAGTGACGAATTGCACTGCGCCCGTCACCTTGAGACATAGTTGTTAAGTCTCATATGTGCCTGAAATTACACTGGCTCTCAAGGACTGCTGCCGGAACACACCGTTAGGTGCTTGGCGACAGATTTTCAACTTGAGGGTGGTAGCTAGCCAGGCGGGCATTCGCAAAAAGCCCTTCCACCATGCGATGAAGCTCAAAAAAAAAAAAGTAGTAAAAGTAAAAGTAGAAAAAGTAGGCAAAGGTGTAATGGTAATTCCCCCCCCCCTCCCTCTAATAGGCGAAGCATTTGTTTCGGTGCAGGACGATATGGCTGCTAATGTACATATAAAATAACATACCTACTTATACTGTTGATCTACCGTTCGGAATCGAATCACCATAAAAAGTTACTCAAAAGAAGAAAGAAGAAGGAAACTTTTAAAGAATTTAATTTAATTTTAATTTATTTTAAGTCTGTACTCCTAAAAAGTTACTAGATTTTGCTAAATCTACACATAAATATTATAAAATAGGTCGTTTTATTATTCCCACCAGGTAATTCTGCCCTTTGGGCAAAAGAAAAACAAAGAAAAATAAGAATACCTACCTAGGTTTAAAATGTATTCAAACGAATTAAGTTCACGATTCGGGTGGGGTGCTTTTGTCAGCGGCACTGTATTAAGACGTAGTTTATGCAAGTTTTTATAAATTATTTATAAACTAAAGATTATATACTTATTAAAGGTAAAACGATTTTAGAATGAACAGACCACTAGGCGTGACAACATGATTATGTAATACATACCAGGGGAAGTGAGTCGAATCGAAAAGACTGTCTAAGTGACAGTCGGTCTCGCTCGTTTAGATTTCAGCATAGCAACTGCCCTAGACAAAAAAAACGTAATATCATAGCCTCAATACTATATTAAACATTGGCCTTGTCAGTCTTTGTAGTAGTTAAATAGAGAACACGGTACATATGTATTGTTATTTCAGATTCCTATCTAGTTTCTGAGATAGACCCCGCCGGTTACTAATATGGTATATAAACTAACTCAATTCAAATTCAATACTCATATTCATACTGTACTCAATGAGCTCTAGACGTTGACATCCCACATGCTATAGGGTGTAAGAAGTACAAAACGTTTAACCAAAGAAATACATTTTTAACTTCTCGCATATGGGAGCACCCAAAAGTAAATGAATTTCTAATCCAATATTCACTTTTGAGACAACAATCTACGCAAAATATCAAAATTTCTTGTATGGATTTAATTTTCTTTTCCCGAATACGAGCTAAAGACCCGTAAGATACGGCCGGACAAACTGTCAGACAGACAGCAGATTCCGTTAGTAGGGTTTGGGTAGGTTCGGCAGCCTAAAAAGGAAAGAACACCACCTCGGTCACTTTGTCATCGGAGGAGAAGGTGAAAGGCAACATGCGTTTTAATTTCTCTCAAATCTGCTAGCTGCTGTCTCAAGTCAAAACCGTTACGACGCTCTTGGCAATACAAATACAAAGTTTAACTATAATTCAATTAGATATATATAGGGACTTCTGCATCCAGTAAAAAACTGATATTGTAGACGGATATTGTAGTGACGTCATTGAAGTGGCTTGCAAACTGCTAACCGCTCGTGAACGAACATGAATATTCACGTAACCTCACTACGTTTTAGTAACGTATACCTACTCCGCTGTTATAAACCAGGACTTAAAATGTTTTATTCATGACTCAAATTTGTAATGTCATTGGATATAATTATTATCCCTAAGACCAAATTAAACCTATCTATAGATATAAGCTTTCTTTATTTATGGATAGCTCAGTTTTTTAACTTTAAGACGTCAAAGAATAATTTCATTAATTGAATAGGTACGGTAAATTTAATCTAAAACGAAAACGCTCTCGCTTGTCCACCCTACGTAACACGTAGCCAGATCGCTTACAGAGTGAATCCACCTTTGCTTAATGCATAACAATTTGGCTACCGTATCGGCTTCTGTGCAGAATATAACGTTGCCAGCCACTTGGGTATTATATTTTTATAATTCTTAATGAGGGATCGAGTGTAGTTTTTTTGCCAGGACTTGCAGTTGAGCGGTTGCAAAAAAATGGATAATATAAATTAAGAATGCGGTTAATTGCAATTGCCATGTGCATGTCTATCTACAATGACAAACATTATTCTGTATAAAATATACACGTCTTATTATTATTAACACTCCCACTAAGTTGTTTAGGTTGAGTTGAACCCTATTGCTAACACGAACTATGGTTTGATAGTAATTTATATTAACACGCTCGTAGCGAAGTTTGCTTAACCATTCTGAACCGATCAGCAAAGTTAAGCAACGTCCGCCGCGGTCATGACTTGGATGGGTGACCGCTGGTGACATTACTACTGAGCGCTTCCGTGCTTCGGAGGGCACGTTAAGGCGTCGCTCGGTCCCGGTTGTTGTCTTAGGATAGCAGTCGTTATAGCATGGTGGTAGGGCATTTTGCGAATGCCCGCCTGGCTAGCTACCACCCTCAAGTAGAAAATCTGTCGCCAAGCACCTAACGGTGTGTTCCAGCAGCTGTCCTTGAGAGCCAGTAATTCTAGGTTAGCCTGAACAACATCTCCGACCATATCATCACTTACCATCAGGTGAGATAGTGGTCAAAGGCTAACCTATCAAGCATTAAAAAAAAAACACAGACAAGCATCAAGGTGAACATCTACATCTACACTAATATTTTTAAGAGGAAAGATTTGTATTTTTGTATGTAATGAATAAACTTACAAACTACTGCATCGATTACAAAAATTCTTTCATCATCAGACCCTACCTTAGCCCTGATGGCCGTAGGCTATAGAATATTTTCAAAAGTTATGAATCCGTAAGAAAACTTCGATAAAGTAACACAAGGCGTAAAAAATAGCAAAAAAATCGTTATATCGCGTACGCTGCGGAAATGATTGACAATAAAGATAGATAGATAACTCTTTATTGCACACACCACTACATTATAACAAAACAAAATATAAAGGATTACAGTTAAGAGTTACAATGGGCGGCCTTATCACTAACAGCGATCTCTTCCAGGCAACCTTTGAATGGAGAGGAAATAGGAGTAGTAAGACGGGGGTGCATTAAATTAATATTAACAGTCTGGTTGAACAAACTGCTAAATTAAAATTTACAACAGAAATATTTTTTATACAAACAAATAAAAGTGACGTAACGTAGTAATATTTTATATTGGACATCAATTTCTACAAAAAGTCCGCAATACCATATATCTAACTATTACAGTTACGTCACAATAACTTCTTTTTTACATGTATATTTTCATGATTTTTGAAGCATTGATGGCTCAGTGGCATTGACTGCCACGCTGCAGGTCCATGGTTCGAATCCCGCCGCGGGCTTGAGCTTCAACTCATGGTGGAAGGGCTTTTTGCGAATGCCAACCTGGCTAGCGACCACCCTGAAGTAGAAAATATGTAGACAAGCATCTAACGGTTTGTTCCGGCAGCAGTCCCTGAGAGCCAGTAATTCTAGGTTAAACCTGTTAACACTTTCGACCACATTATCAATTACCATCAGGTGAGATTGTGGTCAAAGGCTTAACAACCTAATAAAAAATATACGTAATTTTTCTCCCTTCTCTTTTAGTAATAAAATAAGCACCCGAAAATTTTATATGATAACCGTTGAAATAATAGCTTTACTTGAACAGATACTTTGCAAAATGTATTATGTTTGCAGCAGTAAGAAAATAATATCTTATTCTTGGTCATTTTTCTAGAGCCAAGTTAATACCGAAACACGTTTCCTAAAAATTTTCTCGACAGAATAAAATTTCAAAGTAGACTCTAAAATTACGCTTCTAAAACGTTAATATTGTAATCATCCATGTGTGTATAACAAAACAAAACATAACCCTATCATGAGCGAAAGTTACCTACAATTTCGAATTAATAATTTATTTAGGGCCAGGTTATAAATCAAACAAATTAGTATTAGTTAGAATGAAATAACTTGCGGAAGTTGAAAAAAGAGTATTTTAGATGAGCATGGTACCGACTTCAACAAGTTATTGCATACTTTTCAATGATTTGTACCTTTAGTATGGCAAAGGTATTGCAAAATACAACAATATAATCGATGCCAATATTTTAAAAACGAATTATTTTATTTTGTTATTGTATATAACTGATAAATGGGATAAAAAAAAAACAACACTGTGCCCGTAGAAATACGATTCTGAAATGTAGAATGAGCACATGTATGCAGCCACGTAGACCTCTCGGCAAAATTTTTATAAAGGGTTTAGAGTTTATTCTTGCTGTAGCTAATAAATGATTTTTTTGGACTTATGTCAATGACACGCGGGCCCCAGCGAAGGCTAGTTGTATCAGAAATATGTAGGTAAGTAGTAAATATACAATAGTAAATCTCGAATTAATATACTGGCTACAAAAACATGGAAGATAAATAATTGATTATAAGAGAGAGAAAGCCTATCACTTTTAGGCTGCTGTGCGTATCAAGACATTGCCATTAAATTAAGGGGAATTTTTAATTGCATCTCTATTTAAAATTTAAGCAAACAACAATTATCCACTAATAATATACCAGCATATCAAATAAATGACTGTTAATCAAATTAAATAATTGTATAACTAAATGTGTAGCATAAGAAAATGTCTAAAATATATCAAAGTTAGCGACTTTATTTATCTAATTTTACTACGAAAATCTTGCTAAAACCACAGATATAAGCATTGTAAAACAAAATTACTCGCCATATAACAAAAATACTGATTTGCACACTAAATTATCCAATATTACCACCGAATTACTAAAATCATTATCTAAAATTGCATAACAAAGAATGCATGTTTTAGATTATCTAATGACTACACTAATTTGCTACTTGTTGAACTAAAATCCCTTTAACCCAACTATATTTTTCTTTGTTCAACTGTTTTGTTGAAAACATATTTGGCGCGCTTTTGACCACACTCAACGCTCGCGCTAGTCGCATCGCGCTCGCTCCTTCACACTGGCACGGCGGCACGAGTGTGAGAGAGATCGAGTGATGTTATACCACAGTCGTACACGGCGCATGGTCGCGTGCATTTATTATTGTTTTCGTTCATTAGATAAACATAACTTGCTCGAGTTTAAGTGCAAATTAGTTTCTTAACTATATCTTTGTGCATTGTTTTAGTGTATTACATATATAAGTAATACTTTTTACGTTAGTACAAGTAACATGGAGTTAGATCGATCATTATTAGAAGCCAGCGGTAGTGGTACACAAAATAATGAAAATGTTCCCGTTTATTGCTCGGATGAAAGCGAAGAAGAAGAACAGCCTTTGGAGAAGAAGAAAAGGTCAAAGGGCAAAGAGTATATATTCGTCAAGAAATTCACAAACGCTGACGAAGCCGAGAGTTTTGTGCAAGCTGAAAATACGTGGTCTGTCACAGTTTCGCACGACACCGAAGAAGGTAACAAAAAGTTTTATCGTTGTAGGAAAGTCAAATTTCGAGGACCTCAGTGTGCAGCTAGTATTTATTTGCTTTTTGAAGCAAACTCTAGTGAAGTATTACTTTATCGAACCGACTCTGACCATGACCATGAATCTATTGCTACAGCAGAGACAAGGCATGGAATATGTCAAGAGACAAAAGAAGAGATTAATAAACTTTTCGCTCTAGATTTAAAGTACCTACCAGATGGAATTATTTTCAAATTCTCCTTCGATCGAGCTCAAAGATTGGACCGCAGGTTACCAATGGGCAAAGTCAGACCGAAAAGTAGTGGTCTTAAAGGCAGATTCAATGAATAAGACCTACTTGATTGCAAGTTCAGGAGAATCAACCGTCCAATTTGGAGAAGACTGGAGTACTTTCGACGAATATAAACAAGTTGCTTTCGCACATTGGACGGTTGTATTGCCCATCAACAAAGAGCAATGGAAAACTGGTGAATGTAATTGTCCGCAGTTTTTTAAAGACTACATTTGCAAACATGTTATCGGACTGGCTATCAGGTTAAAATATGTCACACCTGCAGAAGCTAAAAACATACCTATCGGGATAAAGCGAAAACGCGGACGTCCATCAAAAGCAAGACCTGCCCTAATCTTACAGTAAAAATATATATTTTTTAATATTTTAATTAATTTGTTAAAAAAGTCTGAGTAGTCTTACCGTTGTGCCATAATTAGTGATTATGATGATAACACTTATTTGATTTTTTGAGAACTATAATTTAATAAACATGACTGATTAACTGGTGTTTTATTTAGTATAACTCATGTTCTTTAAAATTTAATAGGTGACATATTCCAAAAAAACAGATTAAATGTTTCGTTGCACTGAAAGGATAATTAGATTTACTATAAGTTATCAGATAGTAAACTAGTAAAATAGTTTAGCTTTAAACATTAAACAGTGTAGTATATTTGATTTATTTGATGGGCAAATTTAGTGTGCAATTCAGTATTTTTTTGATAGAAAAATGTGGATTTACAGTTGTAAGATTAAATACTACCCTTAAATTAAGGCGTATAGAGTAGAGATGGGCCGAACATGGGTTTCACCGATACGAACATTCGGCCGAATGTTCGGTAAAACTCATACCGAACCGAATATTCGGCCGAATGTTCGGCAAAATTTATTACCTTACTTAAATAATGCGCCGGACACTCAATCCCGCTCTCCCGTTGTACCACCGATGTTATTATTGCATCATCTAGTAAACAGTAAACTTCACCGGGTAAGTTTTTTATGGGAATTTTTATATTTAAAATTTATAAATAAAAAATACTTAATTTCTCACAATTAAGATCTGATTATAATAACGTTATTTATTATAAAGAGTTCATAGTAGTTGTACGGTCCGAGACCGTATTCTAAAGATGATATAAAATAAGAAATAAATCCTTGATTCGCTAGTTGATATAAATGTTTATTTGATATGTAAAATAAATTTAGTGATTTAATGATAGTGAGCCGCGTGAGCTACGATCAAATCGATGCTAATTAAGAACTGGTCATTTACTTAGAACGATGCCAAAAATGATTACGCGGGCGAATATGCGTTTGCACCGTACAGTATTTTAACCCCAAAATAGCTACATACTTATAAATTGTTTTTAATAACCATATTTTTTATCTGCTGTTATTGGAAATAAAACTACAGTGTCTACATAAAAATACTGCAAATTACTTACCACATAAAAACAAAATATAGGACACATTTAACACTCAACTCATGATCAATCGGTTTAATACCGTATTAACTTTGAGTACCTACCCTTTTATCGAATATTCGGTGATTTGACCGAATATTCGGCAAACCTGCCGAATATGCCGGATACCGAATATAAAACGAATATTCAGCCCATCCCTAGTATAGAGTCACCAATGGCCTTGAGCATCTGGGCCTAATCGAGCTTACTTTACCAGCGCATCGCCGGTAATCAACAAACTTTCGGTGCTCGCTGCAAAAATACGAGTATAACGGTCAAAGAATATGCAGATGCGCGACACGCTCCGGTAACATGGCACTTTATATGCCTACCGTACGATTCTAGTGAGTACCCACAGTTCCAACTGCGACTGAGATCAGTACGAAAATTCATACCTACCTAGGCATTTCTGGACGTCTTTATTCCTGGAATAATTTTTTCGATGACGTCTGCCAAGTGAAGAAAGTTACTCCGATTTGGATGAAATTCATAATCTAGGTTGTTTTTGACGTCTTATTCTGAATTTGGAATTTATTCTTCGATGACGTCTGCCAAGTCAATAAAGTTACTCCGATTTGGCTGAAAATCGATATCTCGGTTTTTCTGGACGTCTGCATTACAAATTTGGAATTTATTTTTCGACAATTTCTGCCAAGTGTAGAAAGTTATTTCGATTTGGCTGAAAATCTATATCTGGGTTTTTTCTGGACGTAATGACGCAGGCGTCATTGAATGATAAATTCCAAATTTGGAATAAAGACGTCCAGTACAACCTAGATTTTGAATTTAGGCCAAACCGGAGTAACTTTCTTCAATTGTCAGACGACATCGAAAAATAAATTCCAAATTCAGAATAAGACGTCAAAAACAACCTAGATTATGAATTTCATCCAAATCGGAGTAACTTTCTTCACTTGGCAGACGTCATCGAAAAAATTATTCCAGGAATAAAGACGTCCAGAAATGCCTAGGTAGGTATGAATTTTCGTACTGATCTCAGTCGCAGTTGGAACTGTGGGTACTCACTAGAATCGTACGGTAGGCATATAAAGTGCCATGTTACCGGAGCGTGTCGCGCATCTGCATATTCTTTGACCGTTATACTCGTATTTTTGCAGCGAGCACCGAAAGTTTGTTGATTACCGGCGATGCGCTGGTAAAGTAAGCTCGATTAGGCCCAGATGCCCAGATGGTCGCGTGCATTTATTATTGTTTTCGTTCATTAGATAAACATAACTTGCTCGAGTTTAAGTGCAAATTAGTTTCTTAACTATATCTTTGTGCATTGTTTTAGTGTATTACATATATAAGTAATACTTTTTACGTTAGTACAAGTAACATGGAGTTAGATCGATCATTATTAGAAGCCAGTGGTAGTGGTACACAAAATAATGAAAATGTTCCCGTTTATTGCTCGGATGAAAGCGAAGAAGAAGAACAGCCTTTGGAGAAGAAGAAAAGGTCAAAGGGCAAAGAGTATATATTCGTCAAGAAATTCACAAACGCTGACGAAGCCGAGAGTTTTGTGCAAGCTGAAAATACGTGGTCTGTCACAGTTTCGCACGACACCGAAGAAGGTAACAAAAAGTTTTATCGTTGTAGGAAAGTCAAATTTCGAGGACCTCAGTGTGCAGCTAGTATTTATTTGCTTTTTGAAGCAAACTCTAGTGAAGTATTACTTTATCGAACCGACTCTGACCATGACCATGAATCTATTGCCACAGCAGAGACAAGGCATGGAATATGTCAAGAGACAAAAGAAGAGATTAATAAACTTTTCGCTCTAGATTTAAAGTACCTACCAGATGGAATTATTTTCAAATTCTCCTTCGATCGAGCTCAAAGATTGGACCGCAGGTTACCAATGGGCAAAGTCAGACCGAAAAGTAGTGGTCTTAAAGGCAGATTCAATGAATAAGACCTACTTGATTGCAAGTTCAGGAGAATCAACCGTCCAATTTGGAGAAGACTGGAGTACTTTCGACGAATATAAACAAGTTGCTTTCGCACATTGGACGGTTGTATTGCCCATCAACAAAGAGCAATGGAAAACTGGTGAATGTAATTGTCCGCAGTTTTTTAAAGACTACATTTGCAAACATGTTATCGGACTGGCTATCAGGTTAAAATATGTCACACCTCCTGCAGAAGCTAAAAACATACCTATCGGGATAAAGCGAAAACGCGGACGTCCATCAAAAGCAAGACCTGCCCTAATCTTACAGTAAAAATATATATTTTTTAATATTTTAATTAATTTGTTAAAAAAGTCTGAGTAGTCTTACCTTTGTGCCATAATTAGTGATTATGATGATAACACTTATTTGATTTTTTGAGAACTATAATTTAATAAACATGACTGATTAACTGGTGTTTTATTTAGTATAACTCATGTTCCTTAAAATTTAATAGGTGACGTATTCCAAAAAAACAGATTAAATGTTTCGTTGCACTGAAAGGATAATTAGATTTACTATAAGTTATCAGATAGTAAACTAGTAAAATAGTTTAGCTTTAAACATTAAACAGTTTAGTATATTTGATTTATTTGATGGGCAAATTTAGTGTGCAATTCAGTATTTTTTTGATAGAAAAATGTGGATTTACAGTTGTAAGATTAAATACTACCCTTAAATTAAGGCGTATAGAGTAGAGATGGGCCGAACATGGGTTTCACCGATACGAACATTCGGCCGAATGTTCGGTAAAACTCATACCGAACCGAATATTCGGCCGAATGTTCGGCAAAATTTATTACCTTACTTAAATAATGCGCCGGACACTCAATCCCGCTCCCCCGTTGTACCACCGATGTTATTATTGCATCATCTAGTAAACAGTAAACTTCACCGGGTAAGTTTTTTATGGGAATTTTTATATTTAAAATTTATAAATAAAAAATACTTAATTTCTCACAATTAAGTACTGATTATAATAACGTTATTTATTATAAAGAGTTCATAGTAGTTGTACGGTCCGAGACCGTATTCTAAAGATGATATAAAATAAGAAATAAATCCTTGATTCGCTAGTTGATATAAATGTTTATTTGATATGTAAAATAAATTTAGTGATTTAATGATAGTGAGCCGCGTGAGCTACGATCAAATCGATGCTAATTAAGAACTGGTCATTTACTTAGAACGATGCCAAAAATGATTACGCGGGCGAATATGCGTTTGCACCGTACAGTATTTTAACCCCAAAATAGCTACATACTTATAAATTGTTTTTAATAACCATATTTTTTATCTGCTGTTATTGGAAATAAAACTACAGTGTCTACATAAAAATACTGCAAATTACTTACCACATAAAAACAAAATATAGGACACATTTAACACTCAACTCATGATCAATCGGTTTAATACCGTATTAACTTTGAGTACCTACCCTTTTATCGAATATTCGGTGATTTGACCGAATATTCGGCAAACCTGCCGAATATGCCGGATACCGAATATAAAACGAATATTCAGCCCATCCCTAGTATAGAGTCACCAATGGCCTTGAGCATCTGGGCCTAATCGAGCTTACTTTACCAGCGCATCGCCGGTAATCAACAAACTTTCGGTGCTCGCTGCAAAAATACGAGTATAACGGTCAAAGAATATGCAGATGCGCGACACGCTCCGGTAACATGGCACTTTATATGCCTACCGTACGATTCTAGTGAGTACCCACAGTTCCAACTGCGACTGAGATCAGTACGAAAATTCATACCTACCTAGGCATTTCTGGACGTCTTTATTCCTGGAATAATTTTTTCGATGACGTCTGCCAAGTGAAGAAAGTTACTCCGATTTGGATGAAATTCATAATCTAGGTTGTTTTTGACGTCTTATTCTGAATTTGGAATTTATTCTTCGATGACGTCTGCCAAGTCAATAAAGTTACTCCGATTTGGCTGAAAATCGATATCTCGGTTTTTCTGGACGTCTGCATTACAAATTTGGAATTTATTTTTCGACAATTTCTGCCAAGTGTAGAAAGTTATTTCGATTTGGCTGAAAATCTATATCTGGGTTTTTTCTGGACGTAATGACGCAGGCGTCATTGAATGATAAATTCCAAATTTGGAGATCCTAGATTTTGAATTTAGGCCAAACCGGAGTAACTTTCTTCAATTGTCAGACGACATCGAAAAATAAATTCCAAATTCAGAATAAGAACGCCTAGAACAAACCAGATACCAATTGTCAGCTAAATCTATGTATCCGTTTTCACTTTGCAGACGTCATCGACAAATAAATTCCAAATTTGGAATAAGGACGTCCAGAGAAACCTAGGTATCAATTTTCAGCCAAATCGGAGTAACTTAATTCACTTGGCGGACGTCATCGAGAAATAAATTTCAAATTTGGCATAATGACTTCCAGAAAACCCCAGATATCGATTTTCAGCCAAATCGGAGTTACATTAAGTATTCAGTTGGCAGATGACATTGAAAAATGAATTCAAAATTTGGAATAAAGAAGTCCAAAAAACCTAGATACTTATCGATTTTCAGCCAAATCGGAGTAACTTTTTTC
This sequence comes from Plagodis dolabraria, assembly GCA_963854805.1. Classification (NCBI taxonomy): domain Eukaryota; kingdom Metazoa; phylum Arthropoda; class Insecta; order Lepidoptera; family Geometridae; genus Plagodis; species Plagodis dolabraria. Next base: position 7,730,440 of record OY978440.1, read on the forward strand.
ACTTGGCATGCGACATCGAATAATAAATTCGAAATTTGGAATAAGGACGTCCAGAAAAACCTAGATATCGATTTTCAGCCAAATCAGAGTAACTTGCTACGTCATCGAAAAATAAATTCCAAATTTGGAATAAGAACTTCCAGAAAAGCCTAGACATCAATTTTTAGCCAAATCGGAGTAACTTTCTTCACTTAGCAGATGATATTGAAAAATAAATTACAAATTCGGAATAAAGACGTCCAGAACAACCTAATTTTAAATTCCAGCCAAATCGGAGTTACTTACTTCACTTTGAAGAAGTCGTCAAAAATTCGCTCCAAATTTGGAATAAAGACGTCCAGAAGAACCTAGATATCGATTTTCAGCCAAATCGGACTAGTTTTGCATATTTTAGAATAAAAATAAATTAATTAGAATCTTGAATCCGCCATTTTGGATTTATGACAAGTATCATGTGACTGCTCTCCCGATTCCCTATAAAAATTGTTCAACGAAAACAAAAGTAAAAGAAACAGCAAAAAATCTACCTATATTTATTAGTTACGCTTCTGTTACGTGTATACTGTGATATTAAAAACGCAAAAATGAGCGACATTTTTAAAACTATGTCAGAACAAAGAATAAATCAGGAAAGCGATCGATCAGTGAGGGAATGCAGCGAGTCGGCTAAATCGACACAGGTAACAAACACGCCTGCTAGACGACTGAAACAAGTCAGACGGGCCGCTCTGTTATATAATATTGTTTAAAAAAAATACATTCTGAGGAAAAGTAACCACAAAATAATCTTCTAAACATAATTGCCTATTTTTTTTTTGACATATTTTTTTAAAGTAAAGGATTTATATAATATACGTATGACCCAAAAAACTATAAAAATTTCTCTGTTTTCCTGATTTTTTTATGATCGAGTGAAGTTGTAATGATCGTGTTTTGAACCACAAAATAATCAAGCAAGTTTTTCTTTTCATAATAATGAATATTTGATTGTTTACGGGTGAATCAAAAATAGTTTGATTTTGAATATACTGGCATTAGCTGTGTTTTCGCCCAAACTGATCGCGATTTCATCATCGTTGCCTCTCTTTCACTCTTATGCAGTCCCATTCCGCAGAAATTCAGAATTTGTAAATGTCTTAAGCGAAAAATTCTAGCATAATAAGAAAAATTCAAGAACAATATGTTAAACAATTGGATAACGACCCAACAGTTCACTCAGTTCAACATTTTTCATTAGTAATCAACCACAATTTGATTAACTGATGAAAATTAATTAGGACCGTCTGGGTCGGTCCCGTCTTGTGTAAAAAAAACCATACAGATTACAATCTGTTTGGTTTTCTTTGCTGAGTAGATTTGGTTATACAAATAAGTAAAAAGTAAAACGTGGTCATACATAATAGTTATAATAGTAGTAGTATCTTTAGTTTCATATATACAAATTTTGGGTATGTATGTATAATAACCTTATATTACAATGTACAAATTAATAATATGTATAAGTAGCTCTGCCGTGCTTATTATAGCAAATAAATAAATAAAAATAATAATAAATAAAAAGTAAACGCATCAAATTCATCACTATTTTTCTTGATTTATACTAATACGATTTTTAGGCAAGGTGAAAGAAGCCGTTTCTTTTAACTAACTCGAAAATCTTCCTTATTTATCTAGTTTAACATATCATTTAACGATTCGCCAAATCGTACGAGTTCAAACGTCGACTAAAACGACGAAACGTAGTTCCACAAACAGCCAACAGATGGCGTTACTATGCAAGATAGCTCGCGGAGGCGTTGCATTGACAACGCTAGAGGGTACGATTGGGAAGTGCGATGAACAGTTGAGTAGTAATCAGGCAGACATCAAAACAATGCAACATTTTTTGAATAGCGTGGGCCGATTAATTGCGGTTCCACGCAGTAGTTTATGTTATAATGTTGTAAACCAGAATATCTGGGTTAGTATCTTAGTAACTGTTTCTGTAACACAAATATCTCGGTAATCTAATGAATTCTAATGTAGTGATCTGAAAAATAGCGGTTTTTCACCTCCATACAATATATTACTTTACATAATCCAGGATAATGACTTTAAAGCATTATTTTTAAACCTACGTCAATCATTTCCTTATTTCAGTAACTTATTATCGAAATGATGGCCTTGGAAACCACTCAAAATGCCCAGTTTTTAGCGCCGTGATCAGAAATCCACCAGACAAACTCGAAAAGTCTTCAACAGAAAATAAACACGAGCTTCAATAACCTATTTCTTAAAAACTTAATGTCAAAAAAGCGCCGGTTTTGGAGGAAAAATTAGGATAAAAACAAAACGTCGCGAGGTCGTGAAGGGTCGTCAAATTCTTCAGGCTTCGTTTACTAGCTAAAGCTGTTTTTTGATGGACATCACCTAACAAGTTGTTCCAAATGTGAATACATTATCTCCAAACCGACTTTTTAGGGTTCCGTACCTCTTAAGGAGAAAACGGAACCCCTATAGGATCACTGTGTGTCCGACCGTCTGTCAAGACCCATTTCTCAGGAACGCGTGTAGGAATCAAGCTGAAATTCATAACAAATACTCAGGTCTACTGTTCCTTGGAGCTGTATAAAAATCTAACTCCTAGGCTAACGCAATCAAAAGATACAACCGTTTATCCCGCAAATTTTCGAGACTCACAAGGGAATCAAAACCTACTGCATGCAAGTACGGGAAGTACTTCAGCATCTTGAAATTTGGTACGAAGCAACGTCTTTTAGCACAGATGAAGGAAATATTGCGAAAAGTACAATATTTTAGTTACATTACATCATATAATAAAAATATTTTTAATAGCAATTAAAATACCATAATTGTTAACCGACTTCCACAAAAGGAGGAGGTTCTCGATTCGTCTGTATTTTTTTTGTTTTTTTTTTTTAATGTTGGTTACCTCAGAACTCTCGACTGGGTTAACCGATTTTGAAAATATTTTTTTTGTTTGAAAAGTGATACTTCTCGTTTGGTCCCATTTAAGTTTCATCAAAGTCGGTGAAGCCGTTTTTGAGTTACACTAAAATAACTGAAAAATATTTACCTATCTTGATGATATAGTCGTTAACAATGATAATCGATCCCGTAAGTAGAAAGGGTCACTAAAAAGTGTGAAATTTTTTTTTACCAAAAAATGGAACCGTCTTAACACCCAAAAGTGTGAAATAACTTGTCGAAGTCGGTACCATGCGCTCAATATTGTGATAATAGGTACTTTTGAACTATCATGTAACCGACTTCAACAAGTTTACAAGTTCACACTTTTGGGTGTTGAAGTCAGTTCCATTTTTTGGTAATTTTTTTTTACTTATATACCTATAGGTTTGTACGGAACCTTCGGTGGGCGTGATCGCTTGTTTAAGTAACATTTTGAATTTGTAAGTAACAAAATATACCATTGTCCAGCATAACCGTAAAAAATATTTGCGTGTTCTAATTTTATTGTAAGCTCTTTTTTGGCAACGCAAGTGCGTGAAATCCATGAGCACGTCTGATGTTCAACAAATCGAAGAAAATCATTCGCTAAAAACCTAACTGCGTCTTCTGGCAGCTGTCCTCGAGAGCAGCTCCATTTAAGGTGAAGACTGCCTATCAAAATCGACAAGAACCTCAATCATCATCGTGAGAATGTGATAAAAGGCTCGTCTAGTATTACTTTGTCTCCATAGCTCAGCATTCAGTATAGTTCTCACAACACGAACGCCTTAAATGGGAGCAGATAAGTATCCTATTATTTAAATGAAAGCCTGTCATGGTAAAGTTAGGGTGTCTTGAAGATATTGGTCTGCGTCGTAAGGACCATATCTGTATATATTGAAAATACCAGCCAATCAATCATTATCAACATTTCTAACACAAAAAATACTAGTTGTAACAACAAGTTTGAGTAATTTCCGTAATATACAAGAATATCTGCTTATTTCCTTAATGATGTATGTATGTATTTATTTCACACTAGCTGCGCCCCGCGGTTACACCCGCTGATGGATGATGATGATAAAAATCGGCCAAGTGCGAGTCGGACTCGCGCACGAAAGGTTCCGTACCATTAGCTATACAAAATTGTACTTCATATTTTAACCTTTTTTTGTTTAACGTGCGCGAGTCCGACTCGCACTTGGCCATCTTTTTGTATTTGTTGTTATAGCGGCAACAGAAATACATCATCTGTGAAAATTTCAACTGTCTAGCTATGACCGTTCTTGAGATACAGCCTGGTGACAGACGGACGGACGGACGGACAGCGAAGTATAAGTAATATGGTCCCGTTTTTACCCTTTGGGTACGGAACCCTAAAAAGTATCAATGTGTTAATCCAGCGCCTCATATATTATGTCCATACAAAATTTCATCAAAATTGGTCCATCTATTTAAGCATGTTCAAAACTCACTCACAAATGTTCGCTTTTATAATATGTATTATTTTGATAAGGATCAAATAATACGTATCTACCAAATATGCATTAGAAATAATTAACAATTTTTATAGTACCAAAATTGGTTCACTATTTTGACGATAATGGTTAACACATAAAAGATTTATATAATTGCTGTCGAGGGAATTTTTGTAGTCCTTTTTAAGATAAACATTTCCGTTACACATTATGTAAGTGCAGTTACGCCAGAATTCTGCAGAAGGCAGAATTTATTCCTACTTACTTGACACTTTCAATTAAATCTAGGACAATTCACATAATATTTTTATAAATTATAGTCTATGTGTTATTTTGATTTGTAAGCTATAAGCAAAGTTTCATTAAAATCCATTTATTAGTTTTTGCGTGAAAGAGTAATAAACATCCATATGTACATACATCCATACTTACAAACTTTCGCGTTTAGATATCGGCGATAAACAAACACATCATGGTACGGAATACATAGCTAATAACCATAAGGCCCCGTTTCAGAATGTCCTAATAAAGTTTCGGGTTGCTATGCAACACATAAAATAACTGAATGATAAAAATTACAGTTAATATGTAGCACGTTTCAAGCTTTAACCGATGGATAGGCTAAATCGATGACTGTGAAACGCAAAGATAGTGTTTTATTTATTAAATATGTTCTGGGTAGTATAACCGGAAACTACTCGAACATTCTGAACAGGCCCTAAGCCTCGTAAAATAATTATTATGTAGTTTTAGGAATCAATAAGGTTAAATGTTTATGTAATATATAAATTTTAATAAATATTAAGGGTATATGGTTCCGAAATAACTTTCACGTCGTTTATATCATATTAAATATAATTTGAGGTTTATACTTTCGCGTTTATAACATTAGTACGGATAAGTATAGACTTGCTTTTGAGTGCAATGTTAATATTTTTGTTCTTTTTGTTTTAGTGCTTATAGGTTAGCCTTTGACCACCATCTCACCTGATGGTAAGTGATGATGTGGTCGAAGGTGTTAACAGGCTTAACCTAGAATAACTGGCTCTCAAGGACAGCTGCCGGAACACACCGTTAGGTGCTTGGCGACAGATTCTACTTGAGGGTGGTAGCTAGCCAGGCGGGTATTCGCAAAACGCCCTACCACCATGCTATAACAACTGCCATCCGAAGACAACAACCGGGACCGATAGCTTATCGTGCCCTCCGAAGCACGGAAGTGCTCAGTAGTAATGTCACCGATCCAACTCATGACCGAGGCGGACGTTGCTTAGCTTTGCTGATCGGTTTAGAATGGCTAAGCACACTTCGCTACGAGCGCTTCAAAAAGCTTGTTGTGCGGTCGACGATGGTACACGTTCGCCTTAAAGATGCTTATTGAGGGCTGGTTAAAGACGCCCAGATCATACCAGGAAACTGGTTCAGGAATAAATTTCACTCTTTGGTCGTACGTCTGATAAAAGATAAAGTGAACCGCTTCGTACTAGTTGTACATGCTGATTGCTGGTGGAATATCAATCATGTAACTGTGTCGCATTTCCGTCTGTCTGGCTGTCCGGAGATGGAATGGGGTGGTGAAATCAAATTATGCAACTTCAGTGCACACTCCCCGAAATGTATCCGGTAAAAAACCGATAACTAGCGACCGTGGGCGGGTGATTGAGACTTTAAAGTTTTCTCTCAACCAGTCAGTAATTGTTTATGAGCCCTTTGACTCATCTTTCGTTTGACTCAAGAACTTAAAGTTTGTATTGAGCTGAACAATCCCACTTATTCTCTTAGTAAGTATTCTCGCAGTTCTTCAAAACCTTTCACTTAGGAAGGCAGTTAAGGCGTCATCTTTTTTGTATGAAAATCATATCAATCTTTTGAATATCCGGCTTGATGGACCGGTACAAAAATATACTACACTATTTTAATTCAGCTAATTGTTCTAAATAAAAACTAAAAATATTCATGTATATATCAAAACACAACAAATGTGGGCTCTGAATTATTTTTTAATGAAATAAACCTCAAATGATATTTAATATGATCTTAAACGACGTGAAACTAATTCTGGAACTAATTTACACTTAATATTTATTTGAATTTATATATTACTTAAACATTAAATTCCTAAAACCACTTGTTATTAGGCTATCTACACCGTACCATGAGGTATTTATCGACGATATCTAAATGTGATAACGATCATAAATGGTCACTGACTAGAACATTCCACTCTCTGCCCCTTTTGCCGTAAAATTGGACGTAGTTTCCTAGACATAAACAATTTTGAAATATTACTGTGATATATCACACCAAATCGAGATAATTTCATATTCTATTATATTGATTTGGTTGATATATGCTCATTATATGCTCATTATTAAAAGCAAAGCTATCAACCACAGCACTATGCTAACAGTAGCCTGTTAGCATAGTGCTGTGGTTTATAGCTTTGCTTTTTGCCCACATAAAATATCTTATCTGTAACAAAGAATGCTCAAATGCGAAATAAACATTCTAAAACAGCCTATAGAGGTTTAATGATGTATTCATATTGTTGTACATTGCTATCGGGGTCTGTAATAAATGCGTGGTTGTCAGCGATGATAATGGCCAGAAGCGCAGGTCCAGGCTATCACAGCGCGGTCAGCATTGAATACCTAGATGGACAAACTTGAAGACCGAGACCGTAGCTACGCTGAACTCCAACCCATCACAGCTTGGCCAGCAGTGTAGGCATTGTGGAACAAGAACAAGTCTTCTATTTACTCAAACAATATGATATTATTGTGCATCTGACTTTTTTTTAAACGAAACTACCGAATAATTAATTATCAAAGGTGTTGGCTTAAACTCACCGCCAAGGTAAATAATTTTGCTGGTACTGTTCAAGAAGTGCGGAAAGATCTTCTTTGTTCAAGGCAGGTTGTCAATATGATGAAAAAATTGTTGTCTTAGGTTTTGGCGATTACTAAACTACTTTTAACGGTTTAAATCGGGTATATTTATCATTATTTTTTATATTTATTTGTGTGTTTGCGTTCAGTGTTCACGATCCTGCAAAGTGATTGAAAGTTGGAACAAATGTAATGATAAATATATGCGATTTAAACTGTCTGTAGTCCTTCCTGACCTTCCGGTCCCATGACACTACAATGCTCAACTGGTTGTGCCATGGGTACTTTTGATTCCCTTCTACACAACTGATTGGTCCATTGCTTTATTACTATAATAAACATATTTCAAGCATTTCTGAGTACAACAATATATGATAGATATTCATATCTAATATTTATTATTCATTAATTAAAAATAAACCAAAAGCACAACAAACCTATAGGTACAAACCAAATTCTTTAAATGTAGAATATCATATTTGAAACTCTATACAGAGGGAATAAGGCATTGTTTCAACCCTAGCTATATAAGGGCAGTTCTCACTGTGAGAACCTCGCCTCACATCAATCAGAACGTGGTTTTGACTCGGATTCGTATTATTTGCTGATATTTATGAGATAGAATTACACGTTAGGGCCCAGAGCCGCACACGATCGTGCATACCTGGCTTAATAAACGTACAAAATTACGTATTTTGATATGTCAAGATGAAAATATATTCTAGACTGTCGAAGTCTGTGCGCAGAACTTGAGAATAAGAATATATATCGGTAACATAGGTTGTCTTATTGATATTATATAGGAATCTCAAAAAAATGGGTTTGTTCCGGGATAAGCACGAGGCCCACCTGATGTTAATCGGGTGCTTCTGCCTAAAACAGATGCATTTCGTCACCAGTGACGAATTCTATAGCAAAACCACAGTCTGTCCTATCTCCACAAAATTTTACAATGATGAGTTGCTTGTCAGGATATCTTGAGGTCCAGTTCGGGGCGAACTACTAATTATTATTGAGGTAAGATGTAGGTGGGTATGGCTTTTACTAAAAATCTGAACCATTTACATGCATCCTGATAAATGCATGTAAATAGCCCCTGGGCATCGAGAAACTAACCTCTCGAAGCCCCTGGGCTAGGTCTTTTTATTTTTAATTTTTAAAGTAGATATGGGTTGCTGGGCTAGAATGTTACCCCATCATTGCTACCTGTCGGTGTTGAAGAGGCGGCTATACCGGAAGGTGGACAGCAGCGCCTTCCGAGGAACAGTTATCTTAACCCGCGATCCCCAAGACGCCTGCCAAGCGTGGGGACTATGGCAAACTCCACTTTAAAGGGGCGTCTGTGTTCAGCAGTGGACAATCCGGCTGATACAGTTCAGTACAGATCTCTTTAGCCAGCGTCCGACTTGGTGGGTACCACCGTGTCAGTTATTCTGCTACGACGCAGTGTTCTAACCACACTGTCGTTAAGGCGTCATAGGTACTGTTATGTAGCAAAACGTCCAAATGAAGAGCGCAGTGCATTGTCAAGCAGTGTTGTGTCACCGCAACTGTAATGGACAAACGCGACCGGTCAATGACACCATACATAATGGAGGGTGGGCGTTAGGTCGGCCTGGCAGAAAACGATAGCTAAATCTATAGCAAAAGCTTTTATGTTGGTCCTTTTGGTGCTGTTAGAGAAAGCATTATATTAAGTCCTTGAGGCGCGTTTTTTTATTTTTTTAGAGTGAAATTGTTGGTATGTTATGATAGTGGGGATGATCAAAATGATGAAACTGTGCCAAGGATTATTCGTCGGATGATAAAATCCAATTTTTTTTCAATTTGATTTTGACGGAACCAGCACGATGCCCACCTAATGTTAAGCGGATTAACCTCTGCGTATAACAGATGCATTTCGTCATGAGACGAATTGCACTACGCCCGTCACATTAAGACATACAGTTGTTAAGTCTCATGTGCCTGTAATTTTTGCTGCCGGAACACACGGTTAAGTGCTTGACGACAGATTTTCTACGTGAAGTTCGTAGCAAGTCAGGCTGGAATTCGCAAAATGCCCTTCCATAATGCGGTGAAGCTCAAGCCGGCGGCGGTGGGAATCGAACCTGCGGCTCGGCAGTTCATAGCTTTAACCACTTGGCCATTATTGCTTCAAAAGGACAGGACCTTGAAGCCTTTTACAGGACAGTAAAGTTGATAGTGCGACATTTGAAGACGGAAGATACGTCCTTGTTTCTTTAAAACAGTCTGAATTGAATTTAAAGGAAAATCGAGCTCAAGGGTATCCAATTTTTGGGCGTTAAACCAATTTGAAGGGTGACGGAGCTTAATAGGCGTCAAACCACGATTTGACGCTTTTTATGGAGGGAGGGCATGTATTGAATACTTTTATATGTAGTGTTATATGTAGAAGATCTTCGGCACAGCCACAGCTATCAAACATATAAAGAACTAAAAGCAGTACGTAGATTATACTTTTACTATCCTCCCCAGTCATAAGTTTCTTACAATTCTAAATCATCATACAAAGATGCATAACTAAATTCATTTTACAATGGAGCCTTGCTAAATGCTTAGCTTTTCTTGATGTTTTAGCTACGAATAAATAATGAAAAGAAATGTAATCCAAGCTAAAAAACAACAGAACACAAACTGTACCGCGGCGGGCGTGGTTTATAAGGTGTACCGTGCGGCGCCCTCAGTTCGCCGCGTGGGCTCGAGTCGTGCGGTGGTACTGCGGGAAGTTTCAACTGAATTTATCAATGTTATTCTGGGTTGTTTGATGCTGCAAAAATATTATAGTGTATTGTAAAATTCTGGAGAAGCCATAAAGCAACGAACATTTCGGGGATAGCTTTCATAAACGAGTACATAACAATATTTTGGATACCAATAATAATATATCTACTTGACTACCCTTGATAGTTTTATGCAACATGAACTTTACATTAAATCAAAAAGTATTTCGGAACATAGTTAGCCATAGAATTCTGTATGAAAGTGCGGTTTGGCCTTTAAGAATGACGGCAGTGACAACATGACCTCGACGCGACCAATCACATGCGATCATTTCTAAGTGCCAAATCAATTAACCAATCCGATTGAATTTGGAAACTTGTGGGTGTTTTGTTACTGGTGGAGTCGACGAGTCCGAAATCAAAGCGGTCACTGTATGAGAGTTACACTTCTTTACATATGTATTCGTAGTGTTTTAGTTATCAGGAATCCTGACAACTCTCTTTGTCGTACAGTGTATAGGAAACCCACCCATACAGATAAATATCTCAATGGTAACTCCCATCACCATCCATGTCAGTTGGCTACCGAAGGCAAATCTTTGTTACAGAGAGCACATGGCATCTGCGACACTGACCATCTCAAGGAGGAGCTTCAGTATGTAAAACAAGTAGGTACTAATAATCTCAAACTCCCACGAATGCGTCACAGAAGCCGACTCAAGCCTTCCACATAATACCTCACAAAATTGGTAATATATCAGACGATCTTCAATAAAACTTACTTCAAGCCGCAGAAGAAGATTAACCAATTTTTAAGACCTGCCAAGTGCAATATTCCTGTACAAGATGCAGGTGGTTAGAAGCTTGATTGTGAATGTGGGCTGTCATACATTGGACAACCAAAGAAGAGCCTTGGTATCTAGTTAAAAGAACACATTGCTGTCATGAAAAACAGACGCTGGACCAAGTAAGCGGTATGTGAATATGCTCAGGACAAACTAAACCATTACATTCGGTTCGAACATCCACAAATGTTCGCCAGAGAGACCAGGTTTATGCCAAAAATTTTACGCGAGGCCATTGAAATCAAAAAGTACCCCAATTTCAATAGAGATGATGGCAAGTACCGCCTGGTCGAAATCCTGTTATCAAATTAATTAAATCCCTTGGCCGACACAAATCTGCAAGACCTCTGGAAATTGTGAGCGAATACTGATTAAAATAAAATTTCTGACGGTAGTACAGAATAATGTCTAAATTAATCAAGTGATATATAAAACCAATTAAGTTGTCAATTGTCATCCCGTCACCACGATCACTGCAAAGTGTTTGAAACGTCGGGACAAAAATAATGACAAATATACGCTATTTAAACCGTTATTATGTGTAATAATCGCGAAAACCTAAGACAACATTATATTTACTGTTTTGCTATATGTATGTACTATTTTCACCTACACTAAAACGTAGGGTACAGACGAGGTCTTCACGTACAAATGGGCATTAATTTTACTGCTGTGAGTGAACAGTTCTGTGGCCACATTCCTATGTACTGAATTTTATATGTTTATGGATATATTGTTCGATTAACTGATAACCAATGGGGAAGAAATGTTCTCGAGTGGTCACCAAGCTACACCGGAAGACATAGAGTTAGTAGGCCCCCCACCCGGTGGACTGACGACGTCGGTAGCTAATGGTTACAAGCGGCTAATAGCCGTTCTTTGTGGCGATCTATGGGGAAGGGCTTTATTCAACAGTGGACGTCTTCCGGCTGATGATGATGTATATATTTAGGTGTATTATGAAGATATACCTAAAGGCAAGTAGGTATAGTAAAATAATATTAATTTATCCAATTTTGGTGTCTATGCGGTGATGGAATAGGATATTATTTTGCTGTTAAGTACCCTGCCCATTTAGCACTTAAAGTGTTTGGACGAGTTGAATAAACCAGTGGACATATAGATAACTTTTAATATACAGATATATATTGTTTTACCGGCGGTATGCCCGTGGGGCGCCGAGTTAATAGTCACTCCACCCAATTGCTACCTGTGGGTGTCATTAAAGACGACTAAGTGTAAAATACCGAAAGGTGGGTAGCAGCGCCTTCTGTAGAGCTGATTTCTAAAACTCCGACCCACAAGACGCTCTTCTAAATAAATAAAGTTGAAAGTTATGGGCCTCGAAAACTTTATACATTGACCTCTATATACTGGACTCGACATCTCAAACGAGCAAAGTCGAAAGTTGTGGCGCTGCGTGTTTGGATATTTGGTTAGACGATATAATTAGTTCTAGACTGCAGTAAGATCTCGTAAAGCGCTGAAGCGCACTTAAGTTTAACATAAGCAAAAATGGCAGAGACTTTTGTTTCAAATGTCTTCTCTAGTGTAACGTATATCTCGATGACTTTATATGAAAATGTTTCAAGGCACACAACTCCCAAGTTCTTATTAAAATTTCGGCTTAGAAGCCTAGATAATGACGAGATCAATCGGTACCTATTATGCTTTGATTTGGACCAAAATCCTCAAATAAGGGAGTGATCACCCTACGATATATATACGCTTGTATGGAGAACTGACTGTTCACCCTGAAGAGCTGACGCCGACTGACGTAGCATCTCAGGACAGCGGCGGCGGCATGCAGGACGAGCTTTGCCAACCCGGAGGACGCTGATGGATGAGGTATAACGCGGCATACCAAAGCATGCTGCAGTATACCGCGGCACGTCGTGGCATCCAGAACAACGTCCAGCCTACCTAGTGTATTCAATAAGTTATGCTCTGCTACTGGGATTTTCTCCATCTGAAGCAGTTCTTGCTGAAGATAAAGAGAGTTGTCACTCTTATATACTAAATAAGAACCCATGGGATGAAACGGCGACGTGTTTGACTCGTGGAGCTTCGAAATCATTGTATCGAAATAGTTATAATAATTGTCATGGTATTGAATGTTAATTACATTATCATTCAATTAAAAAATAACTTATTCTGATATCAAATCCTTTTTTTTTAAATGTTATTGTGACGGGACAAGCTCGAGGCCCACCTGATGTTAAGCGAATAACCTCTACCTATAACAGATGCATTTCGTTTTATGTCACGAATTGCACTGCGCCCGTCATCTTGAGACATAGTTTTGTCTTTGGTCTTTTTTTAGCTTGGCGACAGATTTTCTACTTGAATTGGGTGGTCGCTAGCCAGGCGGGCATTCGCAAAATGCCCTTCCACCATGCGGTGAAGCTCAAGTCCGCGGTGGGATTCGAACCATGGACCTGCTGCGCGGTAGTCCATAGCCAATGCCACTGAGCCATCATTGCTTCAAAATATGTACTTTAATATACTGGACAGCGACGGTCCTTATAAGTCGTTAAGAAATCACCACGGCTGTTTAACAAACTAAACCTGAAGTATCAATCAATAACAGCATAATACGATGTGTGACTTGATAACATAGATTGCACCCCTCAAAATGCACATATGCCGCTTCCTCGACAACCCCTCTGTACATTTAGAGTTAGAACAATATAATCTTGTTCCACCCTCAAAGACCACAGGGCGTACTCTGCGGGCAACATAATAGTTATTTAAATTTATTTTAACAACACTACAGATCTATACACTACACAATTTCATTTTATGGACACCCACTGGGTCTGATGAAAAATACAATTGGTTGTAATTTTTCGTTCGCTCAATTTGATTTGAAATGGTATTTAGTTTTTTAACGGTTGTTGAGTTGTTTCCCTTAAGAGGTATTTGCAAAATAAATGTACAAAAGGAGGACTAAAGGCGAGAGGTAAGGACCTGTGAATTTTGTGGAATAAGCTAACGCTCACGGGATTTTTAATCGATTTAAAAAAAGGAGGATGTTCTCGATTCGTCTGTATTTGTTTTTTTTTATATTTGTGGGTGAACCGATTTTTGTAATTCTTTTTTTTTATATGAAAGCTGATGCTTGTCGTTTGATCCCATTTAAATTTCATCAAAATCGTTCAAACTGTTTTTAAGTAACACTCCAATAACGGAAGAATATTTTCCTATCTGATGATATAGTCGTTGACAGTGAATGACAATCGATCCCATAGGTAACAAAACAAGGGTCAGTAAAGAGTGAAAAAAAAATGTTTACCAAAAAATAGAACCAACTTCAACACTCAAAACTGCGAAATAACTTGTTATTTAGCAAGAAGTGCATGATTCATAAGTTTGAATCAATAGACGGCAAGCTACCTTACTATTATTGCTTGAACATATTTGCGAGCAAACAAAGTTGGTTTTCGACTCGACTAGTAGTTATGTTTTAGTAGGCGCAAATACTATTACTCTTATAAACTTTAATTTCAATTAATGTTCAAAGAAGTAGACCATGGAAACGTTCATACGACTTTAAATAATAACTGACCTAAGTTTGGTACGAAACGAATCTAATAGGTACATATCTAGAATAAGTATTAATAAATTAAATAACACGACTTCTTTTTTTATTTGAAAGCTGATGCTTGTCGTTTGATCACATTTAAATTTCATCAAAATCGATCAAGCTGTTTTTGAGTTACACTCCAATAACTGAAACATATATACCTATCTTGATGATATTTAGTCGTTGACAGTGAATGACAATCGATCCCGTAAAAATGTTTACCAAAAAATATAACCGACTTCAACACTCAAAACTGCGAAATAACTTGTTATTTAGCAAGAAGTGCATCATGATTCATAAGTTTGAATCAATAGACGGCAACAAGCTACCTTACTATTATTGCCTGATCATATTTGCGAGCAAACAAAGTTGGTTTTCGACTCGACTAGTAGTTATGTTTTAGTAGGCGCAAATACTATTACTCTTATAAACTTTAATTTCAATTAATGTTCAAAGAAGTAGACCATGAAAACGTTCATACGACTTTAAATAATAACTGACCTAAGTTTGGTACGAAACGAATCTAATAGGTACATATCTAGAATAAGTATTAATAAATTAAATAACACGACTTCTTTTTTTATTTGAAAGCTGATGCTTGTCGTTTGATCACATTTAAATTTCATCAAAATCGATCAAGCTGTTTTTGAGTTACACTCCAATAACTGAAACATATATACCTATCTTGATGATATTTAGTCGTTGACAGTGAATGACAATCGATCCCGTAAAAATGTTTACCAAAAAATATAACCGACTTCAACACTCAAAACTGCGAAATAACTTGTTATTTAGCAAGAAGTGCATCATGATTCATAAGTTTGAATCAATAGACGGCAACAAGCTACCTTACTATTATTGCCTGATCATATTTGCGAGCAAACAAAGTTGGTTTTCGACTCGACTAGTAGTTATGTTTTAGTAGGCGCAAATACTATTACTCTTATGAACTTTAATTTCAATTAATGTTCAAAGAAGTAGACCATAAAAACGTTCAAAGAATAACTGACCAAGTTTGGTACGAAACGAATCTAATACTTCTCTAGAACAAGTATTAATAAATTTAAAAACACAACATATTTTTTTGTTTAGCGTTTTATCGTTCCATTGAAATTGAAATTAAAACTGCAAATTATATCAGTACTAATCAGTACTAATATTATAAATGCGAAAGTAACTCTGTCTGTCTGTCTGTTTGTCTGTTACGCTTTCACGCCTGGACCGATTTGAATGAAATTTGGTATGGAGATAGTTTGAGACCCGGGAAAAAACATAGGATAGTTTTTATCCGACTGTTTTCGCGCGATAACCGACATACGCGCGGGCGGAGCCGCGCCCGGAAAGCTAGTATTATAAATGCGCAAGTAACTCTGTCTGTCTGTTACGCTTTCACGCCAAAACTAATGGACCGATTTGAATGAAATTTGGTATGGAGATAGTTTGAGACCCGGGAAAAAACATAGGATAGTTTTTATCCGACTGCGCAAAAAGAGGTTCATGTTTTCGCGCGATAACCGACATACGCGCGGGCGGAGCCGCGCCCGGAAAGCTAGTGTGATATATTTATGTAATTGTTCCCTATAGCCCTTAATTTTGATACACCATCCATGGGTTTGGGAAAAGAAAAAAACATGTTCACTTTATATGGCGTCTAAAACCGATAAAAAAAATTTTTTTTGGACCTTGTGTCACCTGGGCTATCAAGACGAACCTAATATTATATTATGCATTATAAACAGTTTAGCCGTTTAGAAATTATGGTCATGGTGTAATAAAGAAACTCACAAACATAATAAGCCTATATATATAATAATAACCCTGAAACATAACACTCCTGTTTTGGGCAGTGATGTAAAAATTTACTGAAATCTCCGTACTTAAATATTTTCAAAAAGTTCAGGGTGTTAATTATATCCTAGTTTAACAAAAACAATCATTCGAAACCTAAATAACTTAAAATTACGTGTTACAGAATATAAGTTAATATTTCAAAGCTTAGCACGCTATATTATGCCTGTATACGTGCCTAAAAACACCACGTTTTTGCCTTAGTCTTTTTATTCTCGGCCATTATCTATCAGTCATCTAACGATTTAACTTTGTGCATCTGAAGGTTCAAACTATAGGAACGAGTTCGATGCAATTATATGCATTTAAAAGCTATTATTTCAAATAAAAAAATTCATTTCATTCAGATGAATTCTCAAACATGTTTTAAGCCTGTAGACCACCAGAGGGCGTAGCAACCCAGAACAATCAGCTCCTAATAAATTTCAAAGAGGGATATTGATATGATAGGTGCTATATATCAGAAAAATTATTGGCTATAGACTAACTGGTTTATTTAAAGAAGTTATACCTTACTATCATTGAGATCTTTATACTTATCAGATGACAGCTGTGATACTTAAATGGGCTCTCAGAATCTATTGATTCCAGAATACTGGTTAAATAATAATAATTTAATAATTAATTATAATGTATTGCATTTCCACAAACATCGTAAAAATTCATAGACAATCATATAATTACAGAACATAATACTTTCTGAAAACATTGGTACCCAAACCAGGAGACAAAGCATACCAATGCCCTCCGCCGGACATAATATACCTACTACCTATATAAATCTAACGATTATCAGTTCAATTTAATGATAAAATGACACTTAGTAATAATATAATGGTATTTTATTCTGTATTTGAGGGTGTCTACCTGCGTGTGCGTGTGTACAGAAGTTTATTTATAAAAGTGACAGATGTCATTGCGATCTTCATCTATAAGTATTATAGTGATAGCTGTCAAAATTAAAGGTTATATCGTAAATTACTTTGTAGTCACAGAAGTGATAGATTTTGAATTTTAATTTCGGAATCCGAGACTACTGTCCTCCTCGTACCATTATTGTCTAAAATTATTATTCTATATTTGAGGGTAGCAAATAGAAAGCAGCGCTTGTCCATCCTAAAAAGGTAATACCAATAAGTATTTAAAAAACAATAGGATGTCGTAGAATCAACTTTACATAATCTCTACAAGTTGAAAATAACCTGATAAATAACATCCATCGCGCTTTCGTTGGTCGAGATAATGGGCTGTCGAGCCACCGATTGTCGAGTATATCTTAGTCGAACCCATGATACGGACTCAAAAAAAATACTGTGTATTATGCCAAATCGTTAGAGGTAAAAAAAACGGTTAGTAAACTATTATTTTAATAACAGAAAATATTACATTTAAAAAATTGTGCAATAGCCGTGACGTACCCGCGATAATCGGCGGCCATCCCCTGCTCCAAAATGAACCAAATATTTGCAATTTTATGAGTTTTTGACTAATTGTACTGATTATCTGGGTAATTACATTAGTGTAGATATAACATATTGTAGTGTTATTATCCTATTGCATTATATTTCCAATAAGAATTATCTAATCGGTGGTGAGAACGCCTAAATAAAAAGGCGGGCAAAGCATACTATTTAGATAGCACCTCAAACCTAGGTAAATCTGGGAGATGTATTGAAATATAAATAAACCGAAGCCTCTTAAATGTTTTGTTTGCGGAATGTAAGTATGAAAGACCAAACCTGGTATGTTTTAATTAGTTAGAAATATTGAGAGAATGTCACGGCAAAGATATTCTAACGTTTTGAATGTGAAGAATGGTCTGAGATCCCACAAGCGCCTGATAAAAATGCGATGAAAATGTCGCCTCGAAAATATATTGCTCGCGAAAAGTAAATAATAAAATCAAAATGTTTAGTAATCAAGTCCTGCTTTTCCCGGTATTCTGGAAGCTGGAAAAGATCACGAGTCGATCTCTCAATAACCCATGATTACCCCTAATATATAATTATTGCATGTCTAACAGATTATTGACCATTTGAGAACAATAACAAGTTTTGTCAATGAAATTGGAAACAGTCTCTGGTTTTCAAGATATTTCCTTTTTACCGTCCAGGCTCATTATGAAATTATATTTAACACCTGTTCCTGGTCAGGTAACAATATAAATTAATTTAAGAATAATCCTCGTTTAAAAGTTGTAGTCATTTGAAAAGCTGGGTCGACCACATGATGATAATTGTCATAATTGCAAGGGCTATTGTATATGAAAATTGAATAGATTAGTATTGGCATTTTCCTCTTTTGAATTGTATACTCAGATTAGGCTTTAGAATTTAATATTACAAAGAATACTCAATAATAAAGTGAGGTTATGAAAAAAGGAAAGAGGTAGCACGTGCGAGCAAGCGAGAAGGAAGATCAAACTAACGGGTGTTACCCTGCCTCCCGCAAGCTGGTATATATACCCCTCATCCGCCGATGACAGACAGAGACCTCGTTACTTCTTGCACTGAATGTACGTGCGTATACACATTTCGCGTTCCAGAAATTAAGTGCCAAGTCAAGGCATATTGAAGATTAATTTTCATACAAATAATATACGAGGAAAATTTAAGAGGCATTGAGGAAACGTGTGCCGTTGGCGCCACACAGCTTCCTTCGCTGAACTTTGAGGAACGGACGCTGCTCACCAAAATGGCCGCCACGAGGCGACACGAATCCATGAGGAATTAAACGGAGCAAAAGAGAACATATTTTTGGGAAACAACGAACGGCATGTGTAAAGGACGGGACCTCCCTTCGTCATAACCTAAGGTACCAAAATAATCAAATTTAGACCCCCATGTGCGCGACAAACTTCCGTATTTTCCCCGCGCGTAGTAGTAAGCAGCAGTGCTCGGCTTAAAAGGACTATAGAGTTAGACATTGTAATTTTTGGTATAATAAATAATATTTTTGTAAAGTGTAAAGATTGTTTCCATCAGCCATGCCCCCTAGCGAAGCATTCCTCTCGAATAGGTACTAGCCACCATCAGCACAAAGACGGCCTGGTCACAAGGTCTTCACATGCTGCCCGCTGACTATCCAGGACACTTTATTATAATAAATATTTGTCGTAAGTATCGCTTAATTCACTCCCCGAACTACACGTTACAACAATATAATGTATGCATGAATGTTCTTGACTGTTTGTTCTTCAACTTAGCGATAATTAAATAAAAATCGAAACGTCCCCCACGTTGAACAATGTAGGTATGTATGGATTTCCGTAATCCCCAAGCTTGGCAGGCGTCTTGGGAATCGCAGTAAAAGCGTTCAGTTCTTTGGAAGGCGATGCTTCCCACACGGTCTTTATCCCTTAGTCGCTAAACCAATGGGTGTGTTTGAGTAATATTTTTATGCTTAAGACGCCAATAATCTGTAGTATTTTGTTTAATAAATGCAAGACGCCAATTGTAAATATGTTTTGTAGTGTTACCATCACGTTGTGTTCATATTTTATACCATATTAAAAACAGGCTACATTTATCACTTATTATTAATTAATAACTAAATAGTTCTGGGACTCAACTTAAAAACTTACACGGAAAACTAATGTCAATAACTCAAGCGTAAAATATGAATACTGATATTTGTACCATGTCGGTCACGAAACAATGTTTGTTTTGCGCTATCCCTGTCGCACAAATGAGTAGATTCAATGCGAGCAGCCCGCTCTCACGTTGAAGTTCTAATCTAAACTTTCATTACTATATACTAATATATACTTCCAGATATGCACAATGAAATTGTAAATGTAAGGTTAAAATAAGACTGAATTAAGAGGTGGTAGTTGGCCACCTCGTAATGAATTATTTTCTGTCCATGCTATTTGACCATTTTGTGAAAAGTTATATGACAGAAAAGTTGTGCTTGCGATGCGTCATATAAGCCGTGTGGAATTCATTTGTTTTTCTTACGAAAGCTATTTATCTTCCAGGTGACTATATAATATTTAGTTTTGCCTTAAATGTATAAAATTAATGTGTGAAGGATTAAGTCAATGCTAGCCTTTGACCCCTGATGGTAAGTGATGAAGTCATCGAAGGTTCCATTTGAGGGTAGTAGCTAGTCAGGAGGTTATTCGAATGATAATTTCTGCCACCATGCTATAAGGACTGCCATGCTGAAACAACAGCCGGGATTACAATATAGTTTCACTTTGAAACCTAACGCAAGTTTTATCCATATTAACTTACTAGGAACCTGCTAGTACGAGTAAGTTAAAAAGATTCCGCGTCGGCGCACTGAGGCCCTTGATCGTCGCTTCCCGCAATCGTGACTCCAAGCGCAGGACTTCAAAACTGTCCAAAACTGGTCGGAACCTTTTCGGTATATAATAACGCGGGTACCAGCGGAAACCAACAATAGTTATTCATTATACAAGACTCCCAAGTTTTTATTTGACGCGATACTTTTATTGAAACCCGAGAAAGCGAAGGATTCGAGGATCATCCTGAGCGTACCGAAGGTTTCTAAGGGTAAAACCAAACGAGCGTCATTTTGTGAATCGTTAGTGGCGCATTTTCGGTCGCGTAATTTTTGTTGCATACATGCGGATGACTCATTTTGCGTCGTAGTGTGGCAAACAACACTTTTGTGTGAAACCGAATCCAACAGAAATTACGCGACCGAAAATACGCGGCTCATAAACGCGGCTCGTAAATTTCTCACAAAAATACGTTCGTTTGGTTTCACCCTCAGATAACTTAGCTGCCGAGTGCAACACACAATTAATTCACATCACTACAGCGGGAAAAATGTTAGTTTAATAGTGTAGTAAATAAGACAATTTAAATAATTTACGTAAATTTGTAGCATAAGTTAAATGACATGACTAAAATTGGTAATATTAAAGTTCATTCATTTTCTGAAACGTTTGTAGATAATCGACTTTCAAAAACTTGTAGGTACCAGCCAATCGAATAAAAAGCACTTTTCTGCGCAGATTTCGAACGATAAACAACATCTTTCCAAGCTTGTGAGGTGAAAATACTTTTAGTGTTACGGCATAGAACATAATTATAATAATGTTGCGGGTACCATCGTTTTGTCTTGGCTTTAAAGCGAGTTTTCGAACTGCCTTCATTTTCGTGTGTTAATAGGGTAGAATACCTAGTTTGCGGCCATTTAGTGGCACCTTCAACTTTAAGACGCTAGAAAAAATTATACAATTGTTTGAGCCCTGCTCTGTTTATTGATATATGTTCCCTATATAATGTAATTTACGTATTTAATTTTTAAAGGAACGCCAAGTGCTTCCTTATTTTTAGAAAAATATATAAAGCCAAATATAGCGAAATCGCCGGTTTTCGGCCATTTTTTTTAGTTTTCGGTCAGCAGTACCCAGTTTTCGGTCGGTACATTTAATATTGATTTAAAATTAATGTATCCATACAATTAATAATAAAACAACATTTTTATGTGAAATATGTATGTGGGTATCCATTTAAAATGTCCTACTAGCCTAACACACATTTATTCCAACATCCTCATTGTTTTGGCAGTACATACTTAAAACTATACTTTAATGTTTGATTTAATTTGTTACACTTTAATAGTAATACTAGGGTAGCCTGAACAACATTTTCGCCCACATCATAATTTACTGTCAAGTGATATGGTGGTCAAAGGATAGCCGCTCAGCTATAATTCACTATAAATTATTTTTATCCGTCTAGGTGAAACTGTACAATCATATTTATCTTATACCTTTTTTTTCATGGGGTAAATGCTTTTAGGCATACCCAACCGTCGGGGAGCAGTTGGGTGATGTCAGGCTCGGGGTTAATAGGGACCCCACTACCGACTAAAAACCCCATGGTGTATCACTGTCCTCAACTAGAAGCAGAGACCGCGGGTTCAGTCGTGTACTCTTCCGCAGCCCCCACCGACTTCGCTGCCCACTTAGGCAGGCCCAGCCTCTGGGGAATACCTCCCCTCTCCCGCCTCGTTGGATGCCCCGGAACACAGGGGGACATCCACACCTTTTGTGGACCTAACCCTGATGGGAGGCGCCGGCTGCCACCACAACCAACGCCCCAGGTCCTATGAGCGGAGACGGCGTGCGAGCTCGATTAGCTCGCCTCTTCAAATCGGGAGGCCGCTCCGCCTCCCTCTGCGAAACTATTATTCCACACGAAAGGCCACCGCCTTCCACTACCTCTCTTCACCGACCATCTTTACTATGATGGCCGACAATGAGAGGTCGGGCCCCATAACTGCGATCAGGGATATATAGGTACACGATATACACTTATACGACCGCTTTTCCTGGGCATGCCTCAAGTGCGAGCTGTCTTCCGCGAACCCAAACTGGGGGTCGGGGAACGCTCCCTTCGTGCGATGTTACACAGGTATCTCCTGAAACAGCCATGTCCGGCGAGAACCTGTGTCAGTCGGAAATAGTGCCTCCCATGCCTTCTTTGGACCCTCTCTCCGAGTACGGGCCGGATCGATTCGTGTCGAGCACCGGCCCCCCCCTCTTATGTGGGTCCTGCGAAGAGCCTGTCCCATGTAGTGAGAGCTGAGTGTCCGGTAGCCCCGAAACACTCTAACTGCCATTACTCTCTGTACCGCAAGCAAGATGGAGATGCACTCGCGGCGCAGAAAGCCCTCCCCTTTCCTCCTCTGGTGTTTGGAAGGAGGCGACTCATATCCCCAGCTGTGTCCATGGGGGACCAGCTGCCACACATGCGCCTCAAACCTCTATTTGCTATCAAGGACAACGCCGAGATATTTCAACGTTGTCCTGACCAGAATGCAGGTTCCGCCCACAACAATGGTAGAGTCTGCAGATGGCGCCCATCATCGGCCATAAAAATATATGGCTTTAGACTTATGGAGCGCTTTATCCAGGCACAGCATTCTGATTCTGGCCACGACTGTCCCGACACCATCCGTGGCCATCCGATTTCCGCTTCTCTGTAATTATCCCGAACGACGTCAACTCCACGAAGGTTGGCGCCTCAAAGCACCCAAATGCCCGACTTTCCACAAGGGGCCCAAGACTCAGCTCTGCGGAACGCCACGCGCCGCGCGTCACGGGACCTCGAACCTCCACATTTGTTGTCGGGAAGACTTCCTCTCTATCGGTGAGATAGTCCCCGACTAGCCTTCAGAGGCAGTGGGGAACTCGTTGATACTATAGTCCAGCGTGTATTGTGCTCCAGGGCAGCGTGTCGAAAGCGTTGGCAACGTCCAATGACACGACCAACAACACACCACTACTGGAGCACGCCTCCTTGGAGCGGTCGCGGACGCTGGAGATGGCATCCAGGGTCGAGTGACCTCTAGGAAACCTGAACTGGTTGTGTGCTAGGTTGGGCACTGTTCTCTCAAGGTGCTTAACGAGGCGGGCAGCCACGATGCGCTTCAACAGTTTGCCCACATCGTCAACTACCACAATCGGATAGCTCGAAGGCTCATCCGCGGGACGGCCTTCCTTCCTCAGGAGAAGCTTGCCCCTCTTCCACTGTTTGAGGAATTTGCCCTCCCTGAGACACCTGTCACATAGGGCCTTCAGAGGGTATCAGGTGCTCATTATTAAAACCTTTGTTATTTTATTTAAAAAAATACAAATAATCCTTAAAACAATATTAGAGTTTAGTAACTTCGTAAGTAGGTAATGAATATCAATAACTATGTACAAAAACAAGACGAATTTAAGTACATTAATAAAAATGGACGAAGAACTAATACCACCGTTTTCGATACCTCAGTTTTCGGTCGCATTTCTTTCATACAAATATTATGTGACCGAAAACAGAATGTCAGCAAATTACGGCTTATGTTTTCGGCCATCTCTAAAATGTGAATATCGTTATTTAATCATACTAATGCAAATTGACGGCCGAATTCTGAAAACTAAAACCTTAACTGTAATTGCAGTTGAATAAAAAGAGTAGTTCCGTACGTGTACTACCACATTAATAAAAGAGACAAAACTATTTTAGGTTGCATGTCGCTAAAACTCGGCCACCCCGGCCGAAAATAGAATAATTAAAGAAAATCTTGCTTCTGTTTCCGGCCCCTTAAAAAATCGTTATTTAAAATCAAATACTATTAAAATAATTATGAAAGAATGACAATAACTTATTTTTTCAGCTATAAAACTATTAACAATCAACATTTACTTATTATAACAGTAAAAAACTTACGGTTGAACGAGAGGCGAGTCACTATTTTTTTTTTGTATTTGCGTGCTTTACTCTTTCTCATCTACCAACGTGAAATTAAACAATTATTTAAAAATCGTTTGTTATAGTAACCCAACCGAATAATGTTTTAGGGTATCAGGCGATTCAATCAAAGAGTACTTACAAGACTTTCGTTCCTATATTGCAATAGTAAGTAGCTAATATCTAAATAATACTGCAAGAGGATCAGGAATGGCCGATGGATAGGTGCCGGCCGGTGGACCGGTTCCCCTACCCTACCACGATAATGTTATCTAACCTTACCGTGTTAATACTGTGTAACAAATTAAATAGGAGTAATTATTATAGTAGGTACTCGCAAACGTAAGAGTTAGTCACTTAGTATTACGTTTTCTTTTGTTCTATTTAATTATTTAATTTAATCTAAGTGCTTACTAAAATATGGTAGGTAACAAAGTTACTAAATATGCTACATCAATTTTATGGTATTGTGACGGAACAAGCTCGAGGCCCACCTGATGTTAAGCTGACTAACCTGTGCCTACAACAGATGCATTTCGTCACAAGTCACGAACTGCACTGAGCCCGTTTAACGAACCTTGAGTTGAGACATAGTTGTTAAGTTTCATGTGCCGAAATTCGGCTACAGAAATGAAAAGGCACACACATAACACGGAAAACGCGAATTTGCAACAATAAAAAAGCAAATTGGGTCCAATTTCATATGAAATTGGACCCAATTTGCTTTTTAATGTTTTCAATTTAAATAAGAACAAAATTTAACACACACAGAAATAGAGCATATTAGTAACACAGAAACACTTACTCTGAAGTAGTGGACCGAATGACTCGCAGACTTAAAACGTAAAGTCACCAGCAGGAAGCTGAGAATTCGCTGCGCCGCTCCAGTCCAAAGAAAGAGAGTTTTGCAGGAGTACCTGGACAAAAAAGAAGAATATGAGGCAGAGGTAGACAAGACAATGATAGAAAGCTGGAAAGGGTTCTGTGAGACAAAAAAGAAGAATATGAGGCAGAGGTAGACAAGACAATGATAGAAAGCTGGAAAGGGTTCTGTGAGACAAAAAAGAAGAATATGAGGCAGAGGTAGACAAGACAATGATAGAAAGCTGGAAAGGGTTCTGTGAGACAAAAAAGAAGAATATGAGGCAGAGGTAGACAAGACAATGATAGAAAGCTGGAAAGGGTTCTGTGAGAAACAGGACAGGGAGGGTGTCTGGGACGGGATTTATAGGGTGATCGGTAGAACCAAGGTGAGGGTCCTCCCTCACCTTGGTTCTGGATTTGCCGCTTGAAATTGAAGGTGAAACGTTGGATGCAAAAGGTTCTGTGAAAGTTTTGGCTCAAACTTTCTATCCAGAAGACCTCACAGACAGCGACAACGTCGAACATCGCAGAATTAGGGCTGAAGCGGAGAGAGTGAATAGTGATCAGCATGATGACCTATGCGACCCACCGTTCACGCTGACCGAATTAAAGATTGCCATGAACACCTTCAACCCAAAGAAAGCACCTGGCACCGATGGTCTCACTGCAGATATTTGTAGTGACACAAAAAAGAATGATCCAGACATGTTCTTAAAATATTGAACAAGTGTCTGAAACATCACCATTTCCCTGGTCCCTGGAAAGTAGTTGCAGTCGTAGTGTTACGAAAGCCGGGAAAGGACACTCCGAAATCATACAGACCCATAGGACTCCTCTCAGTACTTGGAAAATCTTTGAGATGTTAATTACTCGAGTCAAATTTCATATATTACCAAGGATGAGTACTCGCCAGTACGGATTCATGCCGCAAAAAAGCACCGAAGACTCCCTCTATACCCTAGTGCAACACTTTCATGACAAACTCAACCAGAAAAAGATGATCACAATGGTATCGTTGGACATAGAGGGAGCCTTCGACAGCGCATGGTGGCCACCCATAAGGGTTCGACTGGCTGAGGAAAAGCGTCCGATAAACTTGAGGAGAGTAATTGACAGCTATTTCCGGAACCGCAGCGTCCGAGTGAGGTACGCAGAAAGGATGTGTGCAGGGATCTATTGGGGGCCCATCCTATGGAACCTGCTGCTTGACCCTCTTCTGCAGGAACTCGAGGAAAGGGGTGATTACGTACAGGCGTTTGCAGATGATGTTGTCCTAGCCTTCGACGGGGATACAGCACAGGAGATTGAGGGACGTGCCAATGCCGCACTCGAACATGTTCGGACGTGGGGTGTCATAAAAAAATGGACACACGGTGTGTTTGTTGTTATTATATTTATGAAGCAGTGATAGCTCAGTGGCTTTGGCTATGGACTGCCACGCAGTAGGTCCATGGTTCGAATCCCGCCGCGGGCTTGAGCTTTACCGCATGTTGGAAGGGCATTTTGTGAATGCCCGCCTGGCTAGCGACCACCTTCAAGTAGAACATCTGCCGCCAAGCACCTAACGCTGTGTTCCGGCAGCTGTCCTTGAGAGCCAGAGTAATTCTAGGTTAAGACTGTTAACACCTTCGACCACATCATCACTTACCATCACGTGAGATTGTGGTCAAAGGCTTACCTATCAGCAATAAAACAAAAATATATTATGTATGTAAGTGTTATACAAATAGATTACGTGTCTATAAATGTATAATGTATACTTAGGACTTTAGTATATAAGTAACTACATATCTTTATATTTTTATGTAACAAAATAAACAATTAATATTTGTAATTTATGCGGTCTGTTTCAATGATGAGCGATGCCCGATTCGCAGTTGGCCAGTTCTTGTTGAATTAGTTTGAAGTAAATCATTGGATCTCTGCTTTCTGCTTATATGGCGTGTAACTTTTTTTTACTGGCTGTAAGCCTTAATTAACAAAATACTACGAACTAATACAACACTACAACCACGGCTACAGCTACTAAAATGAAAGTATTTAGACTACCTACAAGTTATTGCAGTCCAAATGCTCAAGCCCACTACCAGAAGGCAGTTTTCGAACTGCCTTCATTTTCGTGTGTTAATACCACGATAATGTTATCTAACCTTACCGTGTTAATACTGTGTAACAAATTAAATAGGAGTAATTATTATAGTAGGTACTCGCAAACGTAAGAGTTAGTCACTTAGTATTACGTTTTCTTTTGTTCTATTTAATTATTTAATTTAATCTAAGTGCTTACTAAAATATGGTAGGTAACAAAGTTACTAAATATGCTACATCAATTTTATGGTATTGTGACGGAACAAGCTCGAGGCCCACCTGATGTTAAGCTGACTAACCTGTGCCTACAACAGATGCATTTCGTCACAAGTCACGAACTGCACTGAGCCCGTTTAACGAACCTTGAGTTGAGACATAGTTGTTAAGTCTCATGTGCCGAAATTCGGCTACAGAAATGAAAAGGCACACACATAACACGGAAAACGCGAATTTGCAACAATAAAAAAGCAAATTGGGTCCAATTTCATATGAAATTGGACCCAATTTGCTTTTTAATGTTTTCAATTTAAATAAGAACAAAATTTAACACACACAGAAATAGAGCATATTAGTAACACAGAAACACTTACTCTGAAGTAGTGGACCGAATGACTCGCAGACTTAAAACGTAAAGTCACCAGCAGGAAGCTGAGAATTCGCTGCGCCGCTCCAGTCCAAAGAAAGAGAGTTTTGCAGGAGTACCTGGACAAAAAAGAAGAATATGAGGCAGAGGTAGACAAGACAATGATAGAAAGCTGGAAAGGGTTCTGTGAGACAAAAAAGAAGAATATGAGGCAGAGGTAGACAAGACAATGCCCAATCTTTATCTTGTTCCATTAAAAACGTCTTGGCTACTAATACTACGCAAGCCTGGGAGCATCTTCTAGCATTCCCGTACCACGTATTACACGTGAATTTTGATCCGTCTAACAAAAAATCACTTACTACTAGAGTAAAGGAAAACTGCGTGAAATACAGGGCACGGGAAGAGCAATCTTTTGGCACAACTATAATCATTCCGCCTCTGCGGCGGAATACAAAAACAAATAATTTCGATTCAGCTACTATTAAAATAGTAGAAAACAAAATTACTGATGGTGATATTAAAAACGCGGCACGCATCTTGTTTTCGAGTGATACAATCGCTCCTTTTACATCTGATACGTTGAATTCCCTAATTGAAAAGCATCCGCCTGCAACTGCAGGTCTCCACCTTCCCGAATCTCCTATACAAGACATTGTTGAGGTGACCCCACAGGATGTTTCTGCAGCCGTGGCATCTTTTTTAAGTGGCTCAGCCGGTGGCCTTGATGGCCTCACGCCTCAGCACTTAAAAGATATTTTATCTTTTAGTTCTGGTGAGGTAGGCGAGACACTTTTAAGGGATGTGACGGCTTTGGTTAATTTGATGTTGTCGGGTCAGGTCAACAATGAAATTACCGAAATTCTGTACGGTGCGAATTTATGTGCCCTAAATAAAAAAGATGGTGGTATTAGGCCTATAGCAGTAGGCACCACTTATCGTCGCCTCACAGCCAAATGCGGTTGTAGGAAAAAAATTGCCTTTTTAAGTAATCTTTTTCAACCACTGCAACTCGGTTTTGGTTCACAGGGTGGCTGTGAGGCTGCTATACATTCACTTCGCACATTTCTTGATCAAAATTGTGGAGATGTGCTTTTGAAGGTGGATGTTAAAAATGCATTCAACTCTTTAGATAGAGGCACTCTTTTGACTGAAGTGAAAGATAAAATTCCGGAATTATACCCTTTTCTTTGGCAATGCTACGGCAAACCGTCAAAATTAACATACCAAAATAACGTTATTTTATCTTCCGTAGGATGTCAACAGGGTGATCCTCTGGGACCAGCCATTTTTAGCCTTGCGATCCACTCAATAATTCAACGTCTCCAATCAAAACTTAACGTTTGGTACTTGGATGACGGAACCTTAGGAGGCGATGCGAACACGGTTTTGGATGACTTGCGAGTACTTATAGACGATTTTCGTGTTATTAGCCTTGAACTAAATTTTTCTAAATGTGAACTTTTTGTTTGTGATACTTGTCCGGATAAAGTTTCGATTATTGAAAAATTCAACTTACTTGCGCCTAATATAAAATTAGTAGAAAAAAGTTCGCTTCGTCTTTTGGGTTCACCGATTCTTAACGAATCTTTATCACCATTTGTCGAAGAACAAATTCAAAAGTTTAGAAATGCTTCTAGCAGATTATCCAAAATTAACGCCCATATGGCTTTTACAATTATAAGATTTTGCCTTTTCGTTCCTAAATTTACATACTATTTAAGATGTTGTCAGCTGTGGCAACACAGTGAGCTTTTGTTAAGCTTAGACAACTTAGTAAAAGATACGTTAGTGTCGGTTTTGAATGTTGAGATGGATGATAGGGCTTGGGTGCAAGCTTCCCTCCCTGTGAGGTTGGGGGGCATAGGGATACGCAAAATTTCTAGTGTGGCATTACCAGCTTTTTTGTCTTCTGTACACAGTACACACAAATTAGTTTTAAAAATTCTTGCACGATCTTTAGGCTCTTTCGATGTAGCATATCTGGCTGAGGCCAAAAACACATGGAGACTGGCTTGTCCAAATACTGAATTCCCAAAAATGTTGTCATCTCAGAAACAGTGGGATCGGCCCCTATGCGAGCTAACACGGAAAGATCTTTTAAATACGTGTTCTAGCATCGCAGATCGTGCTCGTATTCTCGCTGTTTCTGTGTGGGAATCCGGTCTTTGGTTACAGGCCATTCCTTCTTACAAAACTGGTAGCCTTATAGATCCATCCGCTTTTCGTCTAGCTATTAGCTTACGCTTGGGTGCAAGGTGTTGTGTTGCACATCACTGCCAGTGTGGTACTGCAGTTGATCAACTCGGTCACCATGGCCTCTCCTGCTCTCGAAGTGCTGGTCGAATTTCCCGCCACGCCAGCCTTAACGATATCATTCGCCGGGCTTTTACCAGCGCCAATGTTCCAGCTATTCTCGAACCGAATGGTCTGATGCGTGACGATGGTAAAAGACCTGACGGCATGACTCTGGTTCCGTGGAAGTTAGGACGGCCCTTAGTGTGGGACGCTACGTGCGTGGACACTTTAGCGCCGTCACATCTTTCTGAAACCAACGTGAGGGCTGGCGCTGCGGCTACTTCGGCGGAGCAACTCAAGCGGCGCAAATATGCTAACCTCGGTATGGGTTACATATTTGAGCCGTTTGGTGTAGAGACGTTGGGTCCGTGGGGACCGGGAGCTCATCGTATTTTCCAAAACCTATCTGAGCGCTTGGTCGATGCGACGCGTGATCAAAATGCTGGCACATATTTGGCTCAACGAATAAGCATTGCAATTCAACGGGGCAATGCTGCCAGCATGCTGGGCACGCTGCCAACTGGGAGTGGGCTGGAGCATTTGGACTGCCTATGAGTCTGCTATGACTTATAGGTGTCTAAATGCTTTTATTGTAGTAGCTGTAGTGTTGTATATAGTTCATAGTATTTTGTTTAATAAAGGCATACCGCCGGATTAAAAAAAAAGACAATGATAGAAAGCTGGAAAGGGTTCTGTGAGACAAAAAAGAAGAATATGAGGCAGAGGTAGACAAGACAATGATAGAAAGCTGGAAAGGGTTCTGTGAGACAAAAAAGAAGAATATGAGGCAGAGGTAGACAAGACAATGATAGAAAGCTGGAAAGGGTTCTGTGAGACAAAAAAGAAGAATATGAGGCAGAGGTAGACAAGACAATGATAGAAAGCTGGAAAGGGTTCTGTGAGAAACAGGACAGGGAGGGTGTCTGGGACGGGATTTATAGGGTGATCGGTAGAACCAAGGTGAGGGTCCTCCCTCACCTTGGTTCTGGATTTGCCGCTTGAAATTGAAGGTGAAACGTTGGATGCAAAAGGTTCTGTGAAAGTTTTGGCTCAAACTTTCTATCCAGAAGACCTCACAGACAGCGACAACGTCGAACATCGCAGAATTAGGGCTGAAGCGGAGAGAGTGAATAGTGATCAGCATGATGACCTATGCGACCCACCGTTCACGCTGACCGAATTAAAGATTGCCATGAACACCTTCAACCCAAAGAAAGCACCTGGCACCTGGCACCTGACTTTAGTATATAAGTAACTACATATCTTTATATTTTTATGTAACAAAATAAACAATTAATATTTGTAATTTATGCGGTCTGTTTCAATGATGAGCGATGCCCGATTCGCAGTTGGCCAGTTCTTGTTGAATTAGTTTGAAGTAAATCATTTTATCTCTGCTTTCTGCTTATATGGCGTGTAACTTTTTTTTACTGGCTGTAAGCCTTAATTAACAAAATACTACGAACTAATACAACACTACAACCACGGCTACAGCTACTACAATGAAAGTATTTAGACTACCTACAAGTTATTGCAGTCCAAATGCTCAAGCCCACTACCAGAAGGCAGCCCAGCATGCTGCAGCATTGCCCCGTTGAATTGCAATGATTATTCGTTGAGCCAAAAGTTATAATATAAACATTAATATATAACTTAATAACAATATTTTGAAGCAGTAATCAGTACGAATATTAAATGCGAAAGTAACTCTGTCTGTCTGTCTGTTATGCTTTCACGCCAAAACTACGGGACCAATTTTAATGAAATTTGATATGGAATAGTTTGAGACCCGGGAAAAATCATAGGATAGTTTTTATCCAACTGCGCAAAAAGAGGTTAATTATTTTGCGCGATTACCGACATACGCGCGGGCGGAGCCGCGCCCGGAAAGCTAGTATGATGATGTCCCAACGCGGGCATGGGCTACACCGCCTGGTAGCAGAGGATTCGAATGCCTGCCTGGATAGCAACCACCTTCAAGTACAAAATTTATCGCCAATCACCGTGGTGTGGCAGCAGTCATTGAGGTCCAGTAATTCGCGGTTTAGCCAGTTAACCCTTAGAGCACTCACTATCAGGTGTGATAGTTGTCTAAAGGTATTCTAACAGCAAATAAAAAAAAATAAAGTTAAGTACCTACCTATTTATATATTTTAACAAATATATCCTATACATTAGTTTAAGTAATACGTTTTACATTTTATCATTCCGATATTTATTCCATTTCATATACAAAATTAAATCAATTAAATATATATACAAAAAACACAAAAACATACACATCAAATAAAATTTTCAGTATAGTCAAATAAAATTAATTAATCAAAGAACCCGCCCCTCACTATCAGACCTACCTATTACTCGTACAATAAATTCATTGGAGGCTCCAATGCAAAAAGTCCCAAATGCCTAATTTAAAATACATCTAGGTATAGTTAGTTGAGTTCCAATACTGTACAAAATCTTTATTTGCTAAGCGTTTTGAATATTGTACCTAATACGCTATTATTATACATATATAGGCCACCAGTATAAACGTAGAAGTGATAAAGTATATGAAACTATAAAAGGCAATACACAATTTGGAAGCGCTCGTAGCGAAGTTTGCTTAGCCATTCTGAATCGATCAGCAAAGTTAAGCAACGTCCGCCGCGGTCAGGAGTTGGATGGGTGACCGCTGGGCGCTGGTGACATTACTACTGAGCGCTTCCGTGCTTCGGAGGGCACGTTAAGCCGTCGGTCCTGGTTGTTGTCTTAGAATGGCAGTCGTTACAGCATGGTGGTAGGGCACTTTGCGAATGCCCGCCTGGCTAGCTACCACCCTCAAGTTGAAAATCTGTCGCCAAGCACCTAACGGTGTGTTCCGGCCGCTGTCCTTGAGAGCCGGTAATTCTAGGTTAGCCTGTACAACATCTTCGACCACATCATCACTTACCATCAGGTGAGATAGTGGTCAAAGGTCAATCTATCAGGCATAAAAAAAAAAAACATAAAAAAAAACTCGCATTGGGTCCCCATGTATATGTATAACAAAATTAATTATCACGTGAAAATATCTGTCGCAAATATATACAACTGCAAAAAAAAGCTTGACACCTATCTAAAATATCTTAGTTATGATAACACTGATGCACTTCTGAGAGTAATGTCGTAATAATAAAATCAATATATCTGACTGACTCATATAAGGCGTGGGCCAGACAGAAGAGACGTAAGACGGAGACGGGGCGCGGACCTTTGTCTCTTCCGCGTCTCTTTCATACAAAATGTATAGAAGCGTCGCGACGCTAAACATACAGAAGAGGCAGGGCGCGGGCGCAACGCTTTTACGTCTCCGCCTTTTATTCGAAACACACAGGAGAGACGCGGCGGAGACGCGGCGGAGACACGGAGGGGGCGAGATCGGGGCGCGGGGTGGCATGCCCGCCGGGCGGCATGCCACCCCGCGCCCGCACTCTGCTGCGCCTGCGTCTCGTCCGCGACGCGTCTCTTCTGTATAATTCAAAAAGTCGCGTCTCTGCCTCGTCTCTGCCCCGTCCTCGACGCGTCTCCGTCTTACGTCTCTTCTGTCTGGCCCACCGCTAAAATAATAACACATTTATAAATGTATATGCATACAAACGGATTTCAAACACAATATATGCTTTCTATATAACAATTTAAAATTTTAGTGAGTACTTATCTACTTGCTTACAAATTACTTTGAGCCCATTCTCAGTTCTAACATAACATAAACCAATACAACCTACACTTTATCATACTTAAAATTCAGAAACACAACCTATACATAGTGATACATGTATTCATTACACAACACAAAATACTATCCATACATAAAAGTACATTGCATATTAACTTTAAGTATCTAATAATAAACATAACTATAACAAATATAAAAACGAATCTAAGTATAAATAAACATATATATTTAAATGTATAAGCTAATATTGTATAATAAAAACATTACAGAAAATTGTTAATAGTCTGTAATGTTTTTTTATGGTATGCAAATAAAGTGTTTCTATCTATCTATAAAGTAGTAAAAAAAGGCTCATTACCGTATAATATATAAATATGTACTATATAATATATATACCTTATTATAAAACTGGGGGCCAACTCCCATCTCTTAATTCAGTCTTATTTTAACATTTATAATTTTAATTCGCACCACCACATATCACTAATCACTATAGTATACTTACATTAGAACTTCAACGTGAGAGCGAGATGCATGCACTGAATCAAGTCATTTGTGCGACAGAGGTAGCACTATATGAACATTATTGTTTCGTGACGGCCACGGTACCAACCTATGTATCAATAATTTAAACTTGAAACAATGACGTTTGCTTTCCATAATAGTTTATAAAAGGTGGGAGTTGGGCCCCAGTTGTTATTGGTATTACTCACGGATTTAGGAATTCCTAAATCCATGGTATTACTAATAACTACCATACCTCCTAATATATTAATAATTGCAAAAATGTTTAATCTGTACACCTTGGGCTTGCATATACTGTGTGTGAACAATAACTTGTTTGAGTGTGGACGAGGAATGCTCTGCCCTGCTGTCGTAAAGTGCAAACTAGTGCGGAGGGTAGATGTGAATCTCTCATTCAAATTAATTTTAAAAAACACAATCTAAAGAAACGAAACCATACATCTGTAACAGCAGGATCGTCCACTGCTGAACACAGCCTCCCCTATTAAGGGGGTATTTGCCATAATCCCCACGCTTGGCAGGCATCTTAGGGATCGCAGTGTAAGTTGGCAGTTCTTTAGAAGGCGCTGCTGCCCATCTTCCAGTATTTTTCCCTTAGTCGCCTCTTACGACACCCACGGGATTGTATGGGGAGGTGCAATTCTATCCCGGCACCACACGGGGCCGTTTAAAAATACATACTCGCAACTATTAACTACACTTATAGTAGCATCTACAAAATTGCAACAATGTATTTTGTTACTATGATATCTAAGTATGTAAGTACTTATTTTTGGTTAATAAGAAAATAAAATGTATGGTTATGTAGGTACTTATTCGTATACACTTTTTCGATAATACCTATTGTAACATCTTAGTATTTTGCAAAATACTAAGATCTTACAATAGCATACCTAGACAATATTGACGAGTTGTTCTTATTAATATAATGTATCTCTTTATATATATACGAATTAAGATTCATTGTAAGTGCATATTTTATTAGTGTAAATAAAGTTATTATTATTATATTATTTAAATATGTAAGTAAATACAATTTTATTCTTAAAAAGAATTATGGGTGCATGTAAACTGCATTGCCACTTTAATAACGCCGAAAATGGACTTAAATACGTATTGCATTTGAGCCTATTATTACCTTTATTTGCTATACAAAATATTCAAGTTATCATTAGCGACCAGGTTAAGTTAGTTCTGTCGCAGTCCCGGGCGGTTCATGTGCTGTGCTTCTGTTCCAGAATTAAGCGCTTGTAGTGCAAAAGACTATGAGGAATCAACTCCATTCCCCCTGACTTGGATAAACGACTTTCGCACATAAATCGATTCAAGTATTCACAGAACCGTGAGGATTAACTCCAGGACCAGTAAAACAAAGCAAAGGCACAAATTGTGCCTATTTTTATACAACTTCAAAAAAAAGGAGGATGTTCTCAATTCGTCTGTTTTTATTTTGCGTTTGTTACCTCAGAACTTTTGACTGGGTGAACCGATTTTGAAAATTCTTTTTTCGTTTGGAAGCTGATGTTTTTTGTTTGGTCATGGGACCAAACTTTAAATTCCATTTAAATTCCATCATAATCGGTCAAGCCGTTTTTGAGTTACACTCCAATAACTGAAAAATATTTACCTATCTTGACAATGAATGACAATCGATTCGGTAAGTAGCAACGGTCACTAAAAAGAGTGAAAAGTTTTTATTTATAAAAAAAAGAACCGACTTCATCACTCAAAAGTGTGAAATAACTTGTCAAAGTCGGTACCATGCGCACAATATTATGATATTGTGATATTCAACAAGTTATTTCACACTTTTGAGTGTAGAAGTCGGTTCCATATTTTGATCCCACACAACTTTGAGTTGGCCAATGTAAGTCATATTTTGCCGATCGCACAATTACTGGGATAAAAGTATGAATAAGATAACTCTTCCATCGAAGCCCTAACGTAGGTAACCTAAGCTAAAACCTATCATTACAGCTCAATATTTATTAATCTCGAAATATAATTTCAACGTCAGAATGAAATTTATTTATTGTAAACAGCAACGTATAATCTTTTACGTATTAAACTCAGAGAGATGATAAAATTATATAGTATCTATATGGTTAGTCGAGGTTACGATCGCGTGTACTATAGGTAATATAATACCAACATATTACCTTGTTATGTACATCATTATCGGCTTCCTAATTTAATCCTACCTTTTTTAAGTGACAGGCTAGCATTTGATCTTCTTTATGGTTCGTTTGAGAATGACCTAGTTAAGTTTGGGTTGCTATGCAACTCATAAAATAACTGAATGATAGAAATCACTGTTAATATGCAGCGCGTTTCAAGGTTTAACCGATGGATAGGCTAAATCGATGACTGTGAAACGCAAAGATAGTGTTTTGTTTAATAAATATGTTTTGGGTAGTAAAACCGGAACTTACTCGAACATTCAGGCCCTTAATAGTAAGTGATGATTGGGTCGAAGATGTTCCGGCTAACTCAGTTCCGGAATACACCGTTAGGTGCTTGGCTACAGATTTTCTGCTAGAGGTAGCCATGGGGGCATTCGTGAAATGCCCAAACGACTACCATCCTAAGAAAAAAACCGGGAGTGACCCGAAGCACGAAGGCGGTCAATAGTGAATATCTATCTTCTATACTTATAATAAAACTGTAACAGGTCAAATTCTGTACATGGCAGATATTTTGAAAAAAAAAATGTACAGTACTCTGTAGCTGATACTGATGCCGAAACTGTATTTTTTTTTATTTTTGTCTGTCTGTCTGTCTGTCTGTCTGTCTGTCTGTCTGTCTGTATCCCGGCCGCGTATCACTCCAAAACTACTGAATGGATTTCAATGAAACTTAGCATGATTGGAGTTCATATTACAAGGTAGGATAATTTGGCTTTTTATCCCGAAATTCAGCATGGTTCCCTTGGGAGAGGGGATGAAAGTCAAAATATACACTTAGTTGTAATTTATTAACGCGTAGTCCGATTTCACACGTTCTTTTTAGGGTTCCATACCCAAAGGGTAAAAACGGTCTGTCCGGCTGTCCGTCCGTCCGTCTGTCCGTCCATCCTTCCGTCCGTCTGTCACCAGGCTGTATCTCAAGAACGGTGATAGCTAGACAGTTGAAATTTTCACAGATGGTGTATTTCTGTTGCTACTATAACAACAAATGCAAAAAGTTGGCCAAGTGCGAGTTGGACTCGCGCACGTTAAAACAAAAAAAAAGGTTAAAATATGAAGTCTAATGTTGTACGGAACCCTTCGTGCGCGAGTCCGACTCGCACTTGGCCGATTTTTTTGTTAGAATAGTGGTACTTTAAAATTTATCCCGTAAATATTTCAAAGTCATCGGGTTTGAAGTTCAGAAATAACAGACATCACAACCTAAATATTACTTTCCAAATAGCTTGACACCCAAAATGTACAGAAACCTTTGAACGTACGGCTCATCTTAAGCTGGCGTTTGCACTTTATCGTATATAATAGACAGGTCTGTAGTTGGACCTCTCCAAAAGACTGATTTTTCAAACGATAAAACACAGTTTTTTTATTACGATAAGCACAACTTCCCTGCGTA
The DNA here is from genome assembly GCA_963854805.1 of Plagodis dolabraria. Classification (NCBI taxonomy): domain Eukaryota; kingdom Metazoa; phylum Arthropoda; class Insecta; order Lepidoptera; family Geometridae; genus Plagodis; species Plagodis dolabraria. Next base: position 7,768,634 of record OY978440.1, read on the forward strand.
TATTTTTCATAAAATGCAATGCTCTAATCAGTCTAATCTATACCTATAACAGGTTGCAGAAGGCGGGTAGGGAAGCGCGAGGGGTGAGACGCTTACATTTATCTATTTATACTTATAATAATACTGTAACAGGTCCAATTCTGTACATTGCAGATATTTTGAAAATATGTTTTGAGAGCAATCTGTAGCTGATACTGATGCAAAAACTGTTTTTTTTTTTGTCTGGCTGTCTGTCTGTATCCCGGCTGCGCATCACTCCAAAACTACTGAATGGATTTGAAAGAAACTTAGCACGATTCGAGTTCATACTACGACGAAGACATATGATACTTTTATCCCGAAATTCAGTACGGTTCTCTTGGGAAAGGGGATGAAAGTCAAAATGTACACTTAGTTGTAATTTATTAACGCGTAGTCCGATTTCGATCATTCTTTTTTCGTTACAATAGTGGTAATTTAATTATTTTCCCGTAAATATTTCAAAGTCCTCAGTTTTGGAGTTAAGAAATTACAGATATCACAAACTAAATATTTCGTTTTAAATAACTTGAACCGCGGAATATTGAGAAACCCTTGAACGTACGACTCATCTTAAGCCCACAGGCAGCCCGGAACCCCACGGGAAGCCCGACACCCCACGGACAGACCGGCATCCCACGGGCAGCCCGGCACCCCACGGGCAGCACGGCACCCTTATTTAGTTTTGCAAGCTTGCTACTATAAAACTCTAAAATGTGGTACATTCACCACAATCAGTTTTTAAAACTACATATCTTTCTTTTAACGCATACATTTCGGAGACTGTGCAATGGAAGTGCACAATGTTGTCTTAGGTTTTCGCGATTGTTACACTTAGTAATTAAACAACTTTAAACGGTTTAAATCACGTATATTTATCATTATTTTTGTCCGGACGTTTCAAACACTTTGTAGTGATCGTGGTTACGGGGTGACTGTCGGGACAAAAATAATGATAAATATATGTGATTTAATCCGTTTAAAGTTGGAAGTGCACAACTTTAGTAGATTGTTATACAAGGGTCGAAAGGAATTGGTAACTTTCACCCGCGGTCAGCTCTCCACTTTTCATTTCGAATTTAAAGAAATTAAAAAAAGTAGCTTTTCTAAAAATTATTCATTGAAAAAATAAAATACTTACTAAAAAATTATTGAGAGGTCAGAACTATTTGTGAAATTTTACGTAAAATTTTGTTTGGAATATTTACAGGCGGCTATAGCCCGAATAGGAATCTCTCTGCTTTTCACTACTAATATAAGGAATAACGATATAAAAATAGTATGTTTTTTATATTATTTAATAACATGAGCAGAACCTTTTCAAAATGAATGCGGCTATAGTCCAAGTAGGAATCGATGACTTACATCCGTGTTAAACACTCTACTTTTCATTTAAAATATGAGGAGAGTAAAAAAATAGTAGTTGCATGGTGGTAGGGCATTTTGCGAATGCCCGCCTGGCTAGCTACCAACCTCAAGTAGAAAACCTGTCGCCAAGTACCTAACGGTGTGTTCCGGCAGCTGTCCTTGAAAGCCAGTAATTATCTAGGTTAGCCTGAACAACACCTTCGACCACATCATCACTTTCTATCAGGTGAGATAGTAGTCAAAGGCTAATCTATCATGCATAAAAAAAAAAGTTTTTCTAAATATTTACTAAAAATAATAAACATGAGTTGAAGATACAAAGATACACTAGGAGTTAGAACAATGAAATTTAGGGAAAGTTTTAGTTAGTTTTTTTTTAACCCACACTTTTTACCTTATATTTAGTTACTACCCTGCCAAACATAGTTGTTATTAATTGTTTTATAACAACAGAGTATTTTACAACGAAAAATCTTAGAAATATAACTTTGTTTACACCAATGGTTACCATGGTTACAAGTCATTCCGGCCCAAGAGAAGGAAGCATTTACTATGAGTTTTTCCCGGCCTTAGGTGGGAAGGAGCGTCTCCCACCCGCTACTCAGATCAAACAAACACTGCTTTCCGAGAATGAGAAATAAAATAAAAAAATCGATCTACCGTCAAACAAACCGCCTAAAATCGAAATTCTAAAGGTACAAGGTACTTTGCTTCAACATTTATTGTGCGAACCGGGAAAGAACTCTCTGACTTACTTAACTACTGTCTTCTGGAAAATACAACCCGGGAGTATTGAAATCCAAAGTAGAAAGCTCCATTCTGAGCGATGGTTTACTATAAGAGTGCTTCACCGCAGACCACAGCGTTGCTTAATATGAGATAAATAGTGCACAAATGTGAATAATTAGTCTGCAGGTACGGCAATCGCGAACGAAGTCGCGGGTACAGCTAGTTATATACTATACTAGCGGTCACCAATCCACGTCATGACCGCACCGGACCTTGTTGATCGTTTATGAACGACTAACCTAGTGCTCGTGCGCTTCAAATGAGGGTGAGTCGGACTTACAGAATCCATTTCGACCATACATCCATGTTATGGGCTCAATGTGCAGCATCTCACGTTGCTGCGCTTTTTAGGGTTGCTTACGGAAAGGGCAAAACCACGGGCAAAAATGAGCCGAAGGTCACGAATCCCTAGCTGATATAGGTCAAAAGAACCTATTATCACAATATTGTGCGCATGGTACCGACATCGACAAGTTATTTGACTCTTTTGAGTATTGATGTCGGTTCCATTAAACATTTTTTTTATCATCAAGATAGAAAAAAATAATTTCAGTTATTTGAGTGTAACTCCAAAACGGCTTGACCGATTATGATGGAGTTTAAATGGGACCAAACAAAAACAGAATTTACAAAGTCTTTCAAAAAAATTAGTAGTAGTGTTCTCGGCACATACTGCAAGGACATTCATGATGTTCATTGGATTTTTCCAACGTGATGAACCATTTGTAGGAGTTGACTAGGCTGAATAAGATTCTGCTTCATCGCATCGCATATGTGTGACGAAAGCGCCAATTACCACAGAGGCGACATTTTCATCAAAGGGTTTTTTGCCCTTTTATGGAGGAAATTCCGTACCAGATGAGCTCGAATTCATTGACAAAGCTGATCGCATGACCTTTTTGTATATAAGCAAAAAGGAATTTCCTTTTTGCTATGGGGATGGTGGATGCCCAACAGAAAATAAAATTTTCTTTTACTTAATTTACAGCCCGCAAGAGTTGTTCTAGGCTTCGTAAAGTTGACTTTTACATGCGAAGTCTCAAATCATCTTTTGTGAGTATTAATCTGTCAGAAACCCCCTTATTATACATATCAGAGATTAAAGTTAAGACAGTAAAAGGCCAGTAATAGGTCAGTATTTTTTAGTCTTATAGTCAGTGAAATCAGTTTATTTGACTGTACAATCAGTTTCGAGCCCTGCATTGATCATCATCATCATCATTATCAGCTGGAAGACGTCCACTGTTGAACAAAGACGTCCCCCTTAAAATGCCACAAAGAACGCCTATTAGCCTCTTGTAACCCTTGACTACCCCCGACTTTTACGATGTCGTAAGTCCACCTGGCTGCATTGATGTACAATTACTTAAAAGGTATTCATTTCGAGGTAATATGAGCAATATTATTTTGACCACGCGAATACCATGATCTAGAATTGTTACCAAACACAACTACTCAACGTCTGTTTACAAGTTAAAAAAATATATATGTAGTTAAGTACATTTTGAAGCAGTGATGGCTCAGTGGCATTAGCTATGGACTGCCGTGCAGCAGGTCCATGGTTCTAATCCCGCCGTGGGCTTGAGCTTCACCGCATGGTGGAAGGGCATTTTACGAATGCCCGCCGGGCTTGCTACCAACAGCAAGTAGAAAATCTGTCGCCAAGCACCTTACCGTGTGTCCCGGCAGCAGTCCTTGAGAGCCCGTGAAATTACATTCACTTGAGACTTAGCAGCTATGTCTCAAGGTGACAGGCTTAGTGCCATTCGTGACTTGTGAAGAAATGCATCTGTTATAGGCAGATGTTGGTCAGGTGGGCCTCGAGCTTGTACCGTCACAATAACATAAAAATACATACTTCGTTCATTTGTATAGTGCAATAAAAACCAATAACAATTCATCATTCTATAAATAAATACACAGTGTTTATTAAAATTATATGTCGCGTACCTACTTACGAGTAATTAATGATTAAATAGGGTAAAGGGCGTGCTAAGGGACGAAAACAAGTTATCGGCTACCACATCAACATCAAAATTAATTGACCTAACTTAACAAAATACTACGAACAATATGTACAACACTACAGCTACTACAATAAAAGCATTTAGACAACCTATACGTCAATGCAGACTCAGGCAGTCCAAATGCTCCAGCCCATTCCCAGTTGGCAGCGTGCCCAGCATGCTGACAGCATTGCCCCGTTGAATTGCAATGCTTATTCGTTAAGCCAAATATGTGCCAGCATTATGATCACGCGTCGCATCTACCAAGCGCTCAGATAAGTTTTGGAAATAATTAATTGATTAATTTAATCCCTAACTCAGAACATAATTTAATAAATTGTTCAGTTCATTATCTAATTTTTGATTTGTATCAAAATTTGACATATATCTAAATGTGATGCCTATTATAGTCTATTTTCATCTGACTTCCAAAAAAGGAAGAGGTTTTCAGTTCGTCTGTATTTTTTTTATGTTTGTTATCTCAGAACTTCTGACTGGGTGAACCGATTTTGAGAATCCTTTTTTTGTTTGAAAGCTGATGCTTATCGTTTGGTCCCATTTGAATTTCATCAAAATCGGTTTAGCCGTTTAACTGAAATATTTTTTTCTATCTTGATGATAAAAAAATTTTTAATGTAACCGACATCAACACTCAAAAGAGTCAAATTACTTGTCGATGTCGGTTCGGTACCATGCGCACAATATTGTGATAATTGGTACTTTTGACCCTATATCAGCTAGGGATTCGTGACCTTCGGCTCATTTTTGCCCGTGGTTTTGCCCTTTCCGTAAGCAACCCTAAAAAGCACAGCAACGTGAGATGCTTCACATTGAGCCCATAACATGGATGTATGGTCGAAATGGTTTCTGTAAGTCCGACTCATCACTCACCCTCATTAGAAGCGCACGAGCGCTAGCTTAGTCGTTCATAAACGATCAACAAAGTTAAGCGACAGGTCCGGTGCGGTCATGACGTGGATTGGTGACCGCTAGTATAGTATAAATTACGGCATACGGGCCGAAAACAGCAAATGAATACAACATTAACATTGTTGTTTTTTTATGACACATTTTGAAAAAACGGGTGTAACGTAAGTAGGTAACTAGGTACCTACCTACATAAAAATCATTCATAGAATCGTTCCAGCTATAGTAGGTAGGTACCTATGAACCACCTACTTAATCAGGTGATCTTTGACTCCTTGTGTTCGGACTTCAGACAGGACATTCGCACTCGCGTCTTGCACCGCCTGATGTGGTGTAAACTATACATACTTACTTACCTACCTAATACGTACCTATGTTACTTAAAAATCTAATGCCACTTAGGTAAGCTATACCTACTTACATTTAGTAAATATAACGTAGGTTTCCCTAAACAATGAACTTTGCCAAAGACAGCCAGGCCAAATAAATTATTATTTGTTAATAAGAGAAGCCACCAATACCATGGCGAGTCTACCTGCTTGCCGGACGTCATGCCCGCGTCGCCGTTTTGACGCAACTTCTTCGGGGAGCGCGACACGACGCGGCGAGGCTCGGCGAAGCTGTTCAAGTGTCTAATGTCTATGCCTACGCTTGACCAAGCCAAACTAAACTTATCACACTCATGCTACAGTGAAAACAATAATAGGTACGTACCTATAGGTAGATAAATTTTGCCATGCGTACGATAACCGAGCTTTAGGAATCTCAAACAGAATGATAGGTACTTAACTTTATTAATAGGTATAGATACCTACATTATAGCGACGACATAAGAAGAAGTAGATAGCACGGAACCTCAGAGAAATGAATAAGATCTACTTATTTTGTCAGAGCACGGAGCGAGTATAAGTAGGTAATAGGTAGGCACTATAGGGTAGTTTATAAAAAGGAAAAAAGTAACTTGTATTCAAATAGAACACGCATTTATATGTGTACCTATTGTACCTACCTACCTTTGTATTACAACGGCAAAATTTATATCACTAACACTAAACTAAAGAAAGATCGAAACAATAATATAAACAAAAACACCGGTTACCTATCTATCAAAGTCAAAAGCTCACGTGGGAGTGAAAACAAAACAAGTAATTTCGCGTAAACTGAGATAGAAGACTCACCTTGACTGTTGTCGCACGACACGTTTTGTTTTGATGCACTGTAAATATATACTGTTAATACCTATATAGGTACGTTTAGTAACACTGATTTGTCGCGATACTAACTGGGTAAGTACGTATTACCGGCGCCGGCGCAAGTGCGTGTGCGGTCCAACTCCAAGGCAGTGTGACCAGATTTAAATTGGACATTATGCTAGCTGCTCCCCTGAATTCTGCTAAAGTCTGCTAAGTTTATTTTTGATAGGTGCCAAAACATTTCTACTGAATGAAGCCTCAATGAAATGAATGATATGTACAAAAATAAACAAATATTTTTCTAAAATATTTATGATTGAGTAACACGAATTAACAATAACACTATATGGTACATATATGTACTTCTAATTTTCTGTGGTGTCGATTTTATTATACAGAACCATCGAACTTTGAGAGTCTTTTATATTTTTTGACGGCATAAAAAAATCAAAACAAATTTAATCCAAAATACATCCACCCTGTTATTTTATGCATCTACATGTAGAATGGCAACAACATGTTGATTTTTTAAATTTATCCCGCAGGCAAGTTCAAATTTAGTGTTAATTATTGTGAGGTCAACAGAACTTCTCCCGATTCTAAAAGATCTGCCACTACTTTATCGAATTTAAGGTCACTTTTTTCGGAGTAAATTGCTTGTATGTTAGATTTGTATATCAGATTTAGATAATGAGAACCAGTTATGACCAAACTTAAAAAATCTTTGTACCTACCTACTCAACATTTTGTGGGTCAAGAAATAGCACATGCTCAAATAGGTCATTATTTGGTAGACAAGATTTTAGTTCAATGCAAAGTGCGATCAAACATTCTGAGAATTCGCCTAGACTGTATTTAATGGAAAACTGCAAGAACAGTAAGAAGAAATCTTTTGTACATTATATATGAATTGAAAAAATTTTAAATACTTCTAGCACCACTACCTAAATTGCTAATTCTTCTCCATCTTGCTAAATTTCTGCGTATATTATATAAAATTCTGCCAAAATCTGCTATATTTTGAGATCTATGACACAATCTGCTAGACCCTAAATTGGAGATCAAATTATGCTAAACTCGCAGAATTCTGCTAAATCCAAGTGTGACCAGATTTAAATTGGACATTATGCCAGCTGCTCCCCTAATTTCTGCTTAAGTCTGCTAACTTTATTTTGATTAATGCTAAAATATTGCTAATGAATGAAGACCCAATTAAATGAATGTTATGGACAAAAAAAACAAGATTTGATTGATGACGTAAAAAATCAAAACAAATTTGATGAAAATGCATCCACCCTGGCTGGTTATTTTACTGCATCTACATGTGGGGTTGCAGCAACAAGTTGATTTTTTAAATTTGTCCCGCAGGTTAGTTTTAGTTTAGTGTTCATTGGTGTGAGGTAAGCAAAACTTCTCCCGATTCTAAAAGATCTGATAGGTACTACTACATGCAAGCAATTGACTCCGAAAATAGGGACCTGAAATTGGATAAAAATTTAACGTGTCAGATTTGTATACAAAATTTGGCAAATGAGAACCAGTTATGACTAAAACGATTTCGCAGACACTGGTCAAATCCTTGTTTGGTCATATGCTGTAAAAGTCAAAAGCTTAATTTGTCAATTTCGCAATTCGTCAAATCCTTTATTAATCATATACTTTGCAAGTCAAAAGCTTAATTTGTCATTATCGCGATTCATCAATTCAATTATTCGTCAAGACTTCTACACGTCAAATACGTGATTTATCTTGTCATTGTGAGATCGAACACTAAAGTGCTTAATCTTTGATTAACCCTTTAGTGAAGCAACCTCTTATTTGTTTATATTATTCCAAATACGAAATATTTAAATGAATACCTACCATTTCAATAATGGTTCTTCAAAATTGAATGCCAAAATGGACAGCATAATTAGAGTATTTTATTGTCTATTATCTGATAAAAACTAGATTACTTATGAAAAAATATTTCAGATAAAAATAAAATAGTAATTTATGCAACTGTCATATAATTGAGGGTATTAAATCATGAGTGTAGTTTTTTGAAACGAGCCGCAGGCGATCTTATCAAAATAAGATTACACGAGTGTTTCAATACCTAATTATATGCAGTTGCATACACTACTTTATTTAAATTCATGGCTATAGGTAGCTACATTAAATAAAATGCAATGTAAAAACCAGCGCTTTGCTCACCACAGATAATGTGAACTTAAAATGAATTGAAACCTTGGTCGGGACACATTGTACTTTAATAATTAAAAAATTGTTTTAAAGCATTGTTTTGTTAGGAGAATAATGCTTTAATTTATTTTTTTAATTTTGTTAAAGAAGTATGTATATAAAATATACCAATGAAGGTCAGTATTTCATTTCATAATTAGAATATTACCGAATGAGATTATATAAAAATATATATATGTGATTATGAACTAGCGATTATGAACGCAGTAAAGATTAAACACTTTTGACAAACAAGCAGTTAAGATTTTCTTTCCAGATGTGCGTGAAAAAATTATGTTTTTTTAATTGTTCGCAAGCCACGGGAATTATTATATTTGACAGTGGTTTTCTAGGATAAAATCGGATTAAAGGTTTAGTAGCAAAATTGAAAACAATAAATATTTATTTCAATTTGTAAATTATAAACTCGCGGTATGATCATTTGGTAAAACAATTACAGGTCGGAGCACGCAATATAAAAAAAATTGAAAATAAAGACATGATTTAAGATGCTAAAGTTGAAATACTAATAAATAATCTATTAAAGGGCCAAAAATTACTATACAATGCTTAAAAAAATATATTGGATAAAGTTGGTCCATATTTCTTTCTAATAACATATTAAGAAGTTTTGAGTTCATAAAAATTACATGTTTTACTAGGTTTTAAGGAAGGTGTAAGTAAGGTTTTGAGTTATTGAAAAGCTTTCAATTTTACTGTTATTTTAATCCAATAAAATAATACACATATTTGATTTTATTTTCATCTTGACTGTCCCAAAGCGTGCTTGACAAAGAGCTCACTTGACGAATAAAGAATAAGTACATTTAAGAATTTGACGAATCAAGTATTTGACAAATTTAGGTTTGGATCAGTTTCTGGTTTGACAAATCGAGGATTTGTCTTGTCTATAATTTGACAAACAAAGATTTGAGGAGTATATAATTTGACAAATCAATGATTTGACCAGTGTCTGCGAAATCACTAAAACTCTAAAATCTTTGTACACAGCATTTTGTGGGTCTAGAAATAGTACTTGCTCAAATAGGTCATTAAAAGGTAGATTAGATTTTAGTTCAATACAAAATGCAGTATATCATAATAATCAAAAAATTCAGGAAATCAATCATAATAGAATGCATAATAGAATTTTAAATATTTGTAACTAATCAAGTGAAACACAGATCAATTGCAAATTCTTCTTCATCTAGCTAAATTTCTGCGGATATTTTATAAAATTCTGCCATAATCTGCTATATTTTGTGATCTGCGACAAAATCTGCTAGACCCTAAATTGGAGATCATATTATGCTAAATTCGCAGAATTCTTCTAAATCTGGTCACACTGAAGGCGTGACGGTGGCGGCGCGGCGCCGCGGCGACCCCATCCTACCTCCCAGCCGGACTGACGCCCCCACACCCCGCGCATTCCCTCTCGCTAGCAACTCACCCGCCAGCTTACCTCTGGCTATTGTATGGACTGGACCTCAGAGAAGTGACATTATAATATCAACTAGATAAGCTAGTGTTCTGTTTTTTTAACAGACTTCCAAAAAAAGAGGAGGTTGCCAATTCGTCTGTTTTTTTCAATGTTTGATAACTCGGAAATTTTGAGTGGGTGAACCGATTGTGAAAATTCATTTTTGTGTGATAATAGTTACTTTTGAACTATCATGGTACCGACTTCAACAAGTTATTGCACACTTTTGTGTTGAAGTAGGCTCCATTTTTTGGTAAAAAAAAAATTAAGCAAAATATTAGCCTGTATAATAACGAAGTAGATTTGAATTTGAATAGTTACTTGTGTACTTTAAAAGGTTAGCTTATACGTATAAGCTATATTAAAAAAAACAGGCTTGTAGTGACTTTCGCTGATACGATGGTTGGTAGGTAGTATTACTGTATCCACTCATAGGTATATTGAATTGTGTTTAGGTATGTGACTTGCATAAAAATATCTTTAGGAAGTTTTATAATTGTATACTTTCTTACTAAATTTTACCCGCGGCTTTGCCCTCGATAATCAATTAATGTCCTAAGGGCTGTCACTTTTTAAAAATTATTACCTGTTACCTACCTACATGATGTGTTCATATCCATAGATCATTCAAGACATGCATCATTCAAATTGAACTAGGTAGTATTACTACTTTTTATGGTGGCTATCTAAATCACACTAAAAATCATGTGTATCTAATATTAATAATCTTAATATATATTATCTAATTATCTAATAATAATCTTCACAATCTAAATTCATGTTTTGGTTCGACGAGAATTTGAGGTTAGTCGAACGAAATAACTAGGTATTTTAATTTTCATTTCAGCACGATTAAATACGAGGAGTAACATTTAAAATCAATCTTCGTGTTTAGCGTATTCTTACATTATGATTGTTGCACTTAGGTGTCAAAAATTATACATAACATAGAGGGTTCCCCCTAGTCGTAATAGGTGGAAAAACAATCCATTCTTCCCTACCAGTAGGGACATGTGGAACTGCCGGAATTTAGAGAGTAGACCAATTCGAAAAATCAAATGATTTTAATACTCAAGTAATACCTACGCAACACATATGTTATATATTCTGTACAATACCTAGGTAATTTATAGAACACCTAAAACGTATAGGTAATGTATGAAATATTATTTATTTTATACTTTACGCAGGCATTCTGTACAATACCGAATGTGCAGACCACGGATTTAGGAAGGGAGCAGACTGTAATGTAGAAGACGAGACCAAGGAAGGAGGGGACGTGCGGGCGGCAGGAAACAATGGTAAGGTTAGGTTAGATTTTTAATATTATTGGATAATTCTTTGTAATTTTATTATGATTTTACTGTAGTACCTAATTAATACTTTTAGGTACTTACCCTTTTCATTAAGGTTATTTTTAAGGAGCACCCTTATTGAACATATTAATAAAGGTGATTTTATGTAATAGTACCTACCTACCTACCCACATGTTTCATTTCAAAAATCTTTGCGTATTGGACACAATATGTTTATGTGATACTAATAAATGACACTTTGACATTGATATATAACCGATGTATTTGTTTATATTTTTTGTTTCGATGCTTCTTTCTTGTATAGCTATAACGTGTTTCTGATTTAAACTACATACAGTGATTGAATTAATGAAATGAACCTGTCACATTGATGAATTAATGTGACAGATCAGTAAGTTTCAGATTTATTTACAAAAAATAATTAATATTATTTTCAGGTAGTAGATAGGCATTTTCTGCCCATCAACCGCATTATTCCTAGTGGAATTTTGCGAGGTATTGTTTTTAGGGCTCATTTGGGCCTAGTTAGTTTTATTAGCTAATTTATACAATTGCTTTTTGATATTTGTTGTCGAGCTAATTTCTAATTAGTTATTTTTTGTTTCCATGGCAACGCTTCCCGCGACATCGTCGCGCGCACTACGACCATGATACAATAATATACTACGCCCGTAGATTGTGCTACGGACCATGATAAAATAATATATTTTCTTAGACCATGCTACGAACGACGTTGTTGACGCGAGCCTTCATCCGGGTTGAGACGTCACACTAGAGATTCTAAGATGAGCTTTGCTTTATTTTGTAAACAATGCTTTGTGCCTCAATTATGAATACAGTAGCGGGGACCTTTGTATCGCAAGGTATAGCCAGACGTTGTGTCCGCAGTGCCCCCAGGCTCGTTATTTTAAAGGTCATAAAGGCCTCAAAATTCAACTAACAAGGAGTCATAAACAATCAGAAATTCCCCTGTCGGCACCATATTTTATCTTTTAGTTCGGGTGAGGTAGGCGAGACACATCTAAGGGATGTGACGGCTTTGGTTAACTTGATGTTGTCGGGTCAGGTCAACAATGAAATTACCGAAATTCTGTACGGTGCGAATTTATGTGCCCTAAATAATGGTGGTATTAGGCCTATAGCAGTAGACATGACTTATCGTCGCCTCACAGCTAAATGCGGTTGTAGGACAAAGGTTGCTTTTTTAATTACCTAATCTTTTTCTACCACTGCAACTCGGTTTTGGTTCACAGGGTGGCTGTGAAGCTGCTGTACAGTCACTTTGCACATTTCTTGATCATTGTGGAGATGTGCTTTTGAAGGTGGATGTTAAAAATGCATTCAACTATTTATTTTGAGGCACTCTTTTGACTGAAGTGAAAGATACAATTGCGGAATTATACCCATTTCTTTGGCAATGCTACGGCAAACCGTCAAAATTAACATACCTAAATAACGTTATTTTATCTTTCGTTGGATGACAACAGGGTGATCTTCTGGGACCAGCCATCTTTAGCCTTGCCATCCACTCAATAATTCAACGTCTCCAATCAAAACTAACGTTTGGTATTTGGATGACGAAACCTTAGGAGGCGAACACGGTTTTAAATGACTTGCGAGTACTTATAGACGATTTTCGTCTTAGTGGCCTTGAACTAAATTTTTCCAAATGTGAACTTTTTGTTTGTGATACTTGTCCGGATAAAAATTCGATTATTCAAAAATTCAACTTACTTGCACCTACTATAAAATTAGTAGAAAAAAGTTCGCTTCGTCTTTTGGGTTCACCGAATCTTGACGAATCTTTATCACCATTTGCCGAAGAACAAATTGAAAAGTTTACAAATGCTTCTAGCAGATTATTCAAAATTTACGCCCTATATATACACTCGAGAGCAATGAATCCGGGTCACTTAAAGAATCCTAAAAATCTCGAAAACTAAAAATGCTAGGTTAATGCAATAAATTGTATTTAATAGACAATGTAATACTCCTTAAATGAAGGTATTAAAACTTCTTAGTTATTGTAAAGTTATATCATAAAAAAATCAAATTTGAAAAAGGGCCACTTTCGAAGATGGAACTACGAAATTACAGCATTTGGTTTTGCTTTTGTTTGTAATCTGTCATTTATGTGGGTACATAAACCATGTTGATAGTGCTCTATATTCATTATTCAAGCTGAAATTATGTCGCTTACGCCTGAAGAATGCACCAGAATACTTACAATGCTGGAAACCGGCCGGAGTCAGCGCGATACAGCCAGGACTGTCGGTGTGTCGCTGTCAACAGTACAAAGAGTTCTCCGACGTTACGAAGAAACTGGTTCTAACCTACGCAGACCAGGAACGGGCAGAACCAGGTGTACCACAGCACGAGAAGACCGATACTTGGTGAACACCATGCTTCGAAATCGCTTTCTCACAGGAACTGAACTCACCAATCAGTTTCGACGCCTCGGAGGAAGTAACCCAAGTGCATGGACAGTAAGACGTCGGCTTGCTGAATCTAACTTAAAACCCCTTAGACCTGCAAACGGCCCTAAACTGGAGCGTGGGCATCGTATTTCGAGACTAAGATATGCCCAGAGCCACGTAAATTGGAGTATTGAAGATTGGTCAAAAGTTATGTTCTCCGACGAATCAAAATTTATGCTCTACAAGCACGATGGAAGACAAAGAGTGTATCGAAGACCAGGGGAAAGATTCAAGCAAGCATGCATCGAAGAAAAAGTAGCCTACGGTGGTGGGTCTGTACTTGTGTGGGCCGGAATTTCTTCTGAAAGTCGCACAGAGCTGGTGATCATAGAAAACGGCTCTTTAACTAGCGTAAGATATGTGGAAGAAATCCTCAATGATCACGTTTGTCCATTTATGGTCAATTTAGGTGAGGATGCTATATTTATGCATGACAATGCCCGACCTCATACAGGTAGGATTGTGAATGACTACCTTCAAGAGATGAACATTACTCGTATGGAGTGGCCAGCGCGCAGCCCGGATATCAACCCGATCGAGCATGCTTGGGACGAGCTAGGCAGATGCGTAAAACAACGAAACCCTCCCCAAATCACGCTTCGTGAGGTCAAAATTGCTCTCACAGAGGAATGGGAGAATATTCCCCAAAATCGTATAAGGAACTTGGTGTACAGCATGCCAAACCGCGTAAACGCAGTAATGGAAGCACGAGGAGGCAATACGAAGTATTAAAATTCAAGAAAATCGTAATAAAGTTCAAAAATTTCATGTTTCCTATTTTTGTTTTAAGGAGAGATCAGCAGTTTTTTTCTTTATGTAATTTTGTGTTAATAAAATGTATGGTGACTCATATTTTTTTTACTTTCATTTAAGGAGTATTACATTGTCTATTAAATACAATTTATTGCATTAACCTATCATTTTTAGTTTCCGAGATTTTTAACATTCTTTAAGTGACCCGGATTCATTGCTCTCGAGTGTATATGGCTTTATGATGATAAGACTTTGCCTTTTCGTCCCTAAATTTACGTACTATTTAATATGTTGTCAGCTGTGGCAACACAGTGAGCTATTGTTAAGCTTAGCTTAGACTTAGTAAAATATAATTCAATGACGGTTTTGAGATGATAGGGCTTGGGTGCAAGCTTCCCTCCCTGTTAGGTTGGGAGTTGGGAGGTATACGCAAAATTTCTAATGTGGCATTGCTCTTGCTCTTATAGGCTCTTTTGATGTAGCATATTTGGCTGGGGCCAAAAACACATGGAGACTGGCTTGTCCAAATAGGTACTGAATTCCCAAAAATGTCGTCATCTCAGAAACAGTGGGATCGGCCCCGATACGAGCTAGCACGGAAAGATCTTTTAAATACGTATTCTAGCATCGCAGATCGTGCTCGTATTCTCGCTGTTTCTGTGTGGGAATCTGGTCTTTGGTTACAGGCCATTCCTTCTTATAAAACTGGTAGCCTTATAGATCCATCCGCTTTTCGTCTAGCTATTAGCTTACGCTTGGGTGCAAAATAGACTTATGAGTCTGCTATAGACTCAGGTTGTGTAAATGCTTTTATTGTAGTAGCTGTAGTGTTGTATATAGTTCGTAGTATTTTGTTTAATAAATGCATACCGCCGGTTAAAAAAAAACCTACGTACATATAAATGAGTGTTCAATTTAAATTGACTTTTTTTTAATTTTATACCTACCCACCTATTATACTCGCTTAGTGCTACTTACTTCTACTTATGTATATTGATATAGTTATCATTGCTTTTGAGATTCCTACAGCTCGCTTGGTCGGACGTACCTACCATACGCATGGTCTAACTTACTTATTGTTTTCACTCACAGCAGGGATAGCTATCAAACATTTTGAGTTAAATTATAGTATCATTTAAAATTTTTGTAATTTTGTGCCCCCTAAATTTTATTAAAAGTAAAAACAATTGTAATAAGTGAAACATAGCCAATACAATTTTAATTAAAAAAATATATTTCAGATATTAAGAATTCATACTGCAGTTTTATTTTATTTTTTATGCATGATAGTTTAGCCTTTGACCACTATCTCACCTGATGGTAAGTGATGATGTGGTCGAAAATGTTGTTCAGGCTAACCTAGATTTACTGGCTCTCAAGGACAACTGCCGGAACACACCGTTAGGTCCTTAGCGACAGATTTTCTACTTGAGGGTGGTCGCTAGCCAGGCGGGCATTCGCAAAAATGCCCTTCCACCATGCGGTGAAGCTCAAGCCAGCGGCGAGATTCGAACCATGGACCTGCTGCGCGGCAGTCCATAGCCAAAGCCACTGAGTTATCACTGCTTCAAAAGTAATACACGTTAAATTACAATGCCCCCCTTTTTATATCATGTCCCATAGGTATATCCCGTCATCGCAGAGATCAACTCTCATAAATCTCATAATATAACATTAGGCTGTTTTTTCATTTACTATTTTAATAAGCATTGTTTTAAATTTAATACGTCTGTAAGTATGCCTCATACTCATTGGATCACTGGCAGAGCTCTGGCCAAGTCACCGGGAATGAAATGACTTCGTTCCATACCGTCTGTTGCTTTGCAAGTCCAGGAGAACTTAAATTAGTGTCCCAGTAAGATGGCCGTGTACTAAAAATATGGCGTAACATCATACTGTACTCCTAGAACTATTTATGTAACCTATTCATAATAATATGCTTGTTAGCTTGACAATAATTAATTAGCAGCTAAGTACTTATGCAAAAATAAGCTACTAACGGTCGAACTATATCGAAATAAACGCATTTATTATGAACTATTCTACAGCTATATTTTATTTTCTTATTAACCCAATGAATTTGAAGCAATGATGGCTGAGTGGCATTGGCTATGGACTGCCGCGCAGCAGGTCCATGGTTCGAATCCCACCGCGGGCGCGGGCTTGAGCTTCACCGCATGGTGGAAGGGCATTTTGTGAATGCCCGGCTGGCTAGCGACCAGTAGAAGTAGAAAATCTGTCGCTAAGCACCGAACGGTGTGTTCCGGCAGCAGTCCTTGAAAGCCGGTGAAATTACAGGCACATGAGATTATGTCTCTCAACTATGTCTCAAGCTGACGGGCGCAGTGCAATTCGTGACTTGTGACGAAATGCATCTGTTATAGGCAGAGGTTATTGATTGCGCTTAACATCAGGTGGGCCTCGAGCTTGTCCAGTCACAATAACTTAAAAAAAAACCCCAGCTGTATTCGCTTGGGGTGTAGGGAAAGAAGAAAACACAATCTTTGATTAGGTTAGTACCTAAAAGTATGATAGTACGCATTTACGTACATATGTAAATAGTGGATCGTTTTGTAGTTAGAAGACCATTATATCTCCTTTAATAAAAATTCATTCGTTGTAATCTTGAGAAACCTTCCTAACAAAATCTCTTACCTGCACCAACATTGCAAGATGATCAGAAAAATACTTTGAGAAGGGAATATTAGTTTGCTCCTGAGGGCCCCGATTTTGAACTGTCTAATCTCAATAAAGTCGATTAAAAGCAAAAAATACCACGGATACAGGGTTATTGGTAATATGCTAACAACCTCTTAGGGTTGACTTCTGCTAGTCCTAACCAACATTTTGAGATGATTGTTTTTTTTACGGAATATGCACGAGGCCCTCCAGATGTTAAAAGTCTCCTGTGCCTGTAATGTATTATTTCATATTTTTTATTACTTTGCTCGACGTGTTGTTCAAAATGTGAAATGTTCAAAACTCTAAGCAAAGGACGCGGTCCAGTGTTGCCGTGGTAGGCGCTCTTATCTCGTAGTAGGCGTTAACTTAAAACACATTTTTTTTAAACAAATAAAAACTCAAAATGTTTGTTAGCATATTACGAATAACCCTGTATCCGTGGTATTTTTTGCTTTTAATCGACTTTATTGAGATTAGACAGTTCAAAATCGGGGCCCTCAGGAGCAAACTAATATTCCCTTCTCAAAGTATTTTTCTGATCATCTTGCAATGTTGGTGCAGGTAAGAGATTTTGTTAGGAAGGTTTCTCAAGATTACAACGAAATAATTTTTATTAAAGGGGTTATAATGGTCTTCTAACTACAAAACGATCCACTATTTACATATGTACGTAAATGCGTACTATCATACTTTTAGGTACTAACCTAATCAAAGATTGTGTTTTCTTCTTTCCCTACACCCCAAGCGAATACAGCTGGGGTTTTTTTTTAAGTTATTGTGACTGGACTAGCTCGAGGCCCACCTGATGTTAAGCGCAATCAATAACCTCTGCCTATAACAGATGCATTTCGTCACAAGTCACGAATTGCCCGTCAGCTTGAGACATAGTTGAGAGACATAATCTCATGTGCCTGTAATTTCACTGGCTTTCAAGGACTGCTGCCGGAACACACCGTTCGGTGCTTAGCGACAGATTTTCTACTTGAGGGTGGTCGCTAGCCAGCCGGGCATTCACAAAATGCCCTTCCACCATGCGGTGAAGCTCAAGCCCGCGCCCGCGGTGGGATTCGAACCATGGACCTGCTGCGCGGCAGTCCATAGCCAATGCCACTGAGCCATCATTGCTTCAAATTCATTGGGTTAATAAGAAAATAAAATATAGCTGTAGAATAGTTCATAATAAATGCGTTTATTTCGATATAGTTCGACCGTTAGTAGCTTATTTTTGCATAAGTACTTAGCTGCTAATTAATTATTGTCAAGCTAACAAGCATATTTTTATGAATAGGTTACATAAACAGTTCTAGGAGTACAGTATGATGTTACGCCATATTGTTAGTACACGGCCATCTTACTGGGACACTAATGCTCGGAAATTACGAAATAGTGCCAACATGATATGGAAAATCTCATAAACCAGGTACCGGATGGTACTGCAATTTATATACACGATACTCAAGGATATAAGTAATACTTTCATAGATTTCAAAACATGTTTCCTAATAATTGGCTCGATAGAAAAAAATCTCAAAAACACCTCTGAAAATAGAGGATTCCTACTTTTTCCGCCAGATTTTAGTGCTTAAAATTTGTTTTTTTTTTTCTAAAATATTGATTTTTTAAGTACAATAAATTTCATTGATTATTTTTATCCAAAAAAAGCACAGTTAATGCGTACTGAGCCTATTTACAAAATGTCACATACGCCCTTTCATTCCGAGAAGCGTTAACATTATGTCGCACTATTTACTCCAGCGATCTACGTATATTGCTATCATCCTCGCTCATATCGCGGTCAGCCGCGTCGTGCGTCGGACCTGCGTCACTTTTCTCGGCGATCTCAATTAAAATAAAACATAGGTAAAATTAGAAATAAACGCTTTGGGAGTGCAAAAAAGATGTATAAAAATCGTCAAAAACGCATGATGGACATAATAAGGTAAGCATCTATGGCTTCCTTTCTCCATGTATGTATATATATCTCTTATATTAATGAAATTATCATATGATTGTGAACCCTAACGCAATATAAAAAACATTTTACAAGACGTAGGTACAACTTTAGCTACCTAAAATAATGATTATAAGCATTATTCAGAATTTTTCGTAATGAATGTGTCGTAATTATTTTAGATGGATCATGATTAATTTATACAGTTTCTGACAATAAGGCACAAAGGTTATGTACATAATTTTCGACTAATCTATCGTCGTTCAAATGGCGCATAGTAAGTAACATCGCTTCGCAATTGAGAGGCACGTGGATCGAATCCAGCGTCAAGAGATTCTTTTTGGTCTAATTTTAATTTTACGACAGAATTCTTAATAATACAATAATAATTTTACGTATGTACGTGGACCAATATAATGTGTCTGACAGTAAGGCATAAACGATATGTGTGTAATTTTCGACACCTTTGTCAATGACTGTATAGTGTGTAACTACTGAAGTCAAATCAGAAGATCGAGTACCGTGGATCGAATCTCACATATCCTTTTTGGTGACTTTTTTATTTGTATTACTTTTTATTTGATACGTATTATATTTGCGTATAATTAAGATTTCCTTGGTACAACTTTAGCTACCTAAAATAATTATTATAAGCAGCATTCAGAATTTTTCCTAATGAATGTATCGTAATTATTTTAGATGCATCATGATTATCATCATCATCATTTATACAGTTTCTGACAATAAGGCACAAAGCTTATGTACATAATTTTCGACTAATCAATCGTCGTTCAAATAGCGCATTGTCAGTAACATCGCTTTCCAATCAAGAGGCTCCTGGATCGAATCTAGCGTATAGATATTCTTTTTGGTCAAATTTTAATTTTACGACATAATTCTTACAATAATAATTTTACGTATGTACGTGAAACATTAATAATATAATGTGTCCGACAGTAAGGCATAAACAATATGTGTGTAATTTTCGACACTTTACTCAATGACTATATAGTGTGAAACTACTGAAGTCGAATCGGAGGTTCGAGTACAGTGGATCGAATCTCACGTACTTAGATTCTTTTTGGTGACTTTTTTATTTGTGTTACTATTTATTTGATACGTATTATATTTACGTATAATTAAGTTTTCTGACGCGTATTCAATTTACAATTACAATGCTTGCGAATTTATTAGGTATCTCGAGTTTCCATGTTTTCATATAATTAGAGAGTTACGTATATCTAATGAACGTGAACATTTAATAGGTACTACCTAATCTAGCTACCTGACCACGTTTTTTCGTAGATCTCGGAAAAGTATGTCTTTTACAATGGAAAGGTAAGAAAAACATGAACATGTTGAAACAGAAAAACATGTTGAACCTAGGTACTTACTTGTTCAGGCCACAGCGCAATAATAACAGTAGAACAACATTATCAATTTACTACTAAGCTATGTTGAGTAAACACCGTCCTTCTGTGCACTACTATAGAATAAACGGTCAAATGCGTGTCGGGCCACGCACAATGTAGGGTTCCGTAGTAGCCCGTTATCATATTATAGAATGATTCTGTAGTTCTTTATTCTCCTCCACGTGTTTCACGAAGAATATGATGCGCCCGTCACTTTGATACATAGCTATTAAGTTTCATGTGCCTGTAATTATACTGGTTCTCAAGGACTGCTGCCGGAACACATCGTTAGGTGCTTCGCGACAGATTTTATACTTGAAGGTGGTTGATAGCCAGGCGGGCATTCGCAAAATGCCCTTACACCATGCGGTGAAGCTCAAGCCCGCGGCAGGATTCGAACCATGGACCTGATAAGTATTTTTACTTATAGTAATTATTGTGAGAACCACAAATTTAGTAAATAAATTTTGTGAGTAAGGCATAGGTTGAGAGTACAAGTTATTTACCCATTTAAATAAGTCCTATTCATAGATTGCCGTTTTGTCCGTGTCTTGATATATAAGTGTTTATTCGTAGGACTTGAACTCGCTTTTATTTCTAGTTAACTTTATTCTCGGCGAATATCTTAGCCCGAGTTCAGGAATTCACTGAAAATCAGTTTATGGTTGCACCTTAACAGGTGTGCACATAACTCAAACTAAGTGCTATAAGTTATATATTGTTTGTAACAAGTTGTATGTCATTTAATTTATTTTGTGTACCAATAAATAATTATTCAATTCTATTCTAAAATAGTATATAATGTATATATATGAAAGAAAAATAAAAAGTATACAGCTATAAATGCAAGTGAGCTTATAAGAGGGCTATATTATTATTACTATATAACTAGTCTGGCCATATATACTGTAATATAAAAACTTTTCTTGTTTTCAACTAATCAAAAACAATTATTTGGAATTAGGAACGCGTTTATTATTTTAAAAAGTTCTTTCGACTTCGCGCCACTCGCATATTTTTCGTGCTCATTATCAAATTACATTATGGAATGGGGTGTTAAAGAAAATATGATTGCATTGATCGCCTTGCACAAAGTGGGTATGGAGCCGTCGGTCATATTCCAGACACTTCAAAAGCTTAATATCAGCCGTATGTTCGTATATCGTAATATCAACAGATACAACAACACTTCCCATGTCAAAGACCATCTGTCAAAAGATCAGGGCAACCGCGTGCATTCTAACAGAACTACAAAGGCTGTTAATGCTGTTAAAGCCAGAATTGGTCGAAATCGCATTAGGAAGCAAAAATATTATGATAACTCATCAATAATCTTATTGCGAGAAATGAAGATTCACACTAGGAAAATATCATGTATTATAAAACAAGATCTGAAGTTTGGTCCTTATGGTCGATATACACGATCAAAATGCCCTCCGTCGCAATACGCAGGTGAAGGGCAGTAAAATATTATTTTCACTGATGAAAAAACGATTGAAGAAACCTACAATCAACGAAATGATAAACTGTGCGCTCACAGTTCTAAAAAAGCTGCTCAAGTGGTTGGACAGGTACAACGTGGTCGTAATCCTGCGTCAGTGAACATTTGGTGGGGCGTATCTTACCAAGGCGTCATAAAGCTACATCCTGGCCCTCGTCTAGCCTAGTCCTCAATCCACAAAAGCCCACCCACAAGTGTACAAATTAAGGCCAGTTTTAGAGTACATGGCTTGTTCTAAATGACACGCTGACATTGAGTCTCTTATAAAATCTCTGAAGCAAGCAGTGGTAAAATTTCTCATGGAAACAGTGCGTTAACCCACAGATTTATGGCCAGACAGGTAAAGGTGGCCGTTTCGAATAGAATATTGCTTTCATTTTTTGCTGAGGCTTTAATGAATATGTACATGTCAGTTTTAGTAATAATACATAACTTCATTGAAAAAATGCATTTTCATTTGTAACTTATAACTTATTTTTACATTTATTTTTAACTAATGGCCGGACTAGGACTAGTTTAGCAGTTAAATATATTATATAACTTCCAGTCTTGTGTTCGTGGGACCAGAAAATACTTCTTGTGTACGGTACGGCGAGTATGAGGTCTAAATACTTATTGTATTAATTAATTTATTTAAGATTACATTTAAATTGCCAGTATTTAGCCTTGAAAAACAACGAACTACTTCATATTAGTCACTTAAAAGGATTTATTCTTAGGATTTTATATTTGGTACAAAATTATCCAACACCCAAGTTTAACGACTATTACTGCTAAACCAATAAAGTTATCTAAACCGCTATACTTTTCCTTTAAAGTTCATGGACTGCACTATCGTTATGAATTGTTTCAGTATTTTCAAGCCAGCAGTTTAGCTTTTAGAGGGGGGGGGGATGCCCTGCTGGAACAAAAATTTGCACTTTAAAGTGTAATATTTCGTAAATGGAGCATTTAATCGAAAAACAATCTTAGCAACCCCTAAATAATTTTAAAATACCTATGCAACGATACTACACACGACGGGTTAGTGACAAAAAAGAATGTCATCCCCACTTCACATGTATGGAAGCTATCCTAAAAAAAATATTTTACAAAATTTTATTTAACCACTTTTTTTTAGCTTATGGTAATGAGAAAAAAGCGCCAAAAACCCTAGAAATATTCAAGACTTAGCACCAAATGCGCCAAAACACCAACACAGTGAGTGAATGATCGGTGTCGGTGGCAGTTTTTTTATGGTGGGACCAGCGCGGCGCGGGGTACGGTCTGTTGTTGTAGATTTTGCAGCGCAGCGCCGGAGTTAACTTGTAAGCAGCTTACGAATGAATTTTAAACTCAGATTTGTTTCAATCAATTGCTTATACTTCAATCAATCCGGATTCTCCTGACACAAGTGTCCGGATTTTACCCCGACACTGTTTAAAAACCCCTACCGGACGCCCCCGGACGCCCTCTAAACTAGGGGAAATCCGGGGAAACCCGGTCGGATGGCAGCCCTACTCTCATAGAATGTCTGATTTTATGTCGCACTCCGGTGCATCTTCGAAACATAATCTATCTATACAAGTACATACATCAATTGACGGCACGGGTGTCGTTTACAAACATAAACGTATCTTTCGTAATCTTTGACAAATACAGGTAATAACAGTAATACCACGGTTTTATAATCGCTATGTAATATTGTGGTATTACGTACGAATAGTAATACAAATAGTAATAAAATTTTCAAACAAAATACTTATCTTTCTCCTTGGGTGATCTCAATAATGGTATTATTTTGTTAGAAGTTTTGTTGTTCCACCCATCTACACAATAGCATCCACGAGATGTATTTATTATTATTAACAAATTGAAACAATAACTGTACCTACCTACTACATTCTTCATGTGATTTTTGTTAGTGAAATCTTAATAGTAGTGACACGACGACTTGTAGTAATGACACGAGCAGGTACCCTTGATTGTTAGCGGAACCAAGACAGGATCTGAATAAACTACGCTACTTGATAACTATAGAATACTTGGAACCGACTCCAACACCCAAAAGTGTGAAATAACTTGTTCAAGTCGGTACCAGGATAGTTCAAAAGTACCTATTATCACAATATTGTGCACGTGGTACTAGTGTTGGACTTCGGCAAGTTAATTCACACTTTTAGGTGATGAAGTCTTCTTTTTATGACCCTCGCTACTTACGGGATCGATTTTCATTCATTGTCAACGACTTTATCATCAAGATAAGTAAATATTTTCCAGTTATTGGAGTGTATGTCAAAAACGGCTTGACCGATTTTGATGAAATTTAAATGGAACCAAACAACAAGTATCAGCTTTCAAACAATAAAAGATTTTTTTAAATCGATTCACCCAGTCAAATGTTCTGAGGTAACAAACATATAATAAAAACAGACGATTTAAGAACCTCCTCCTTTTTTTGAAGTCAGTTAAAAATACCCAATAGTATAACCCGCTATTTGTATATTGATCTGGGGTAAAAAAGTTTTTTTTTTATTTTCTGTGTAAATTTTACACGATATACTTGTTTTTGTAATAAATAAACCATCTTTTCTGCAACAGCTTACGCCTTGCATCAATGTAGATACATAGTTCATGTTCATAACTTTAATTTGGTGCACTCAACAGCAATTTAACAAAACAGGAAATTTAACAAATCACAGCTAATCAACAGACAAAATCATCATTAAAACATAACAATTAACGTAAATAAAGGTAATTTAGAGTTAAATACTCAACATAAAATTTCCTATATCTATTTCAGCCATACCATAACATACTTTTCGCAGTTGGTTGCTTGTAAGACCATAAAACATGTTAGACATTTTAGAAATATAACCCACTAGTACTTGTTCCTGTTCACTGGTGAATACAGGTTTTCTCCCAAGTGACGCTGAAAGACTAAGTATTATTATCACTAATTGCTAACTTGAACCGCATCTTCAGCGTACTTTAGGGTATTTCGAACTGCTGCGCTGCTTTGTTTACCGGTATACCTTGACTTCTCATATTGCACTCTCTTATAAAGTCAAGGTTCAACTGGCCTTTGAAGTCGATCGCGGTCTCGTTGGTGGCATCTCAAAAATGAAATAGAATTTCATAACTAAGAACATTTTGTTCGAAAGTGGTAATAGAGCCATGGCGGGTAATGGGAGCGCGCCTAGCGCTCATTACCCGAAAGGTAGACATCCCAAATGACAAACAATAACTTAAAAACATATTTCTAAATCGTCTATCTCGTACTTGAATCGTAAAATGTATGAAATAGGGCAGTTAATAAAAACTTGACACAATAGAAAGATGAAAGTATAGAGAGTGGTATAACCGACAATTCCCGAAGCCGTTCGTGTCATTTCTGGGCGACTTGTACGTTCCTGTCTGCATAAATCGAAGTAGCTCCCAATACCCGCTAGCTCCCATTACCCCGTTCTCCCCTACATTTGCCTACTTTGTGTTTCATTTAGTTTTGTGACTGTAAATATACTGTTCTTTATATAAATAAATAAAAATATTTGTGAAATGAACAGGAAGTGTTCACAAATAATGCGTGTTGTTTTTTGACTAGTATGTACTCGTAGATTTAATTAAAAAGCCATGTTTACCTATATTTGAATAAAATTTGCGACCGAAAAATATTTGTGAGACGTACGAAATGCTTTATTATTAAATTTTAAAGTATAAAATATAAATCCGCAATCTGATATATATATAACTACCCATCATACCTACAATAATATACTACGCCAGGTGTTAATTACACTCTGAGACCGGATGTCACGTAACCGGGACACAAGCATTCTGTCATAACTTCTATCTACGGCTCTCAAACTTTATACCTAATTTGAGGAAATTGGGGGGCAGTAAAATAACAGTTAATAGATTTCACCTTTTTTTTAATAAAGAAAATCACGTGAAATGGATTTAAGTTACACAGATTAATGATTCTTGAATAAATTATGGTTATAAAGTTCGCACAGAGTGTTTGACACCGAATTGTTTTCTTATAATGGGTACCGTCGATGCTAATGGGCTTAAATTTTTCATAGATTGAAATCAAGTAATTATTTTCTATGCCGAAAAAAAGCCAGTTCTCTGTATTTTGGTGTACAGTTTAGTTTCAAAGAAAGCTCAAAAATATCGGATGTAAAAACCAATTAGGTAGATACGCTATATAACCAAAGAATTTTTACATTACATACCATTTTTAGTAGTCGCAGTAAGAACTAAGAATGGCTTCGGTATTGTGGACCTCAAAGGTCTACAATACCGAAGCCATTCTTCGGCTACAGACAATTTTGCAGGAAATGAAAATAACTTCAAATCACTGCTTTTTCTACTTTTACTCTTACAGTTACTTTTTGCATGGTGGAAGGAAATTTTGCGAATGCCCGCCTGGCTAGCAACCCCCCTCAAGTAGAAAATCTGTCGCCAAGCACCTAACGTCGTGTCCCGGCAGCAGTCCTTGAGAACCAGTGAAATTACAGGTACAGAGACTTAACATCTATATCTCCTAGCGAGAGGCGCAGTGCAATTCGGGACTTGTGACGAAATGCATCTGTTATAGGCAGAGGTTAGTCTGCTTAACATCAGGAGGGGCCTCGAGCTTGTTCCGTCACAATAGAAAAAAAATATGTTTTTTTATTATACTTGTAGTTTCCCGAAATGGGCCGACCACAAAGTTTGCGAATCACTGCGCATATATGCATGAGCAAGAGCGAAACAGATGCAAATCATATACGTGAGACAGAGATGGCGATATTTGTCAAAATGGTGGAACCATAGGGAGATAATTTTTTCCATACCATTTACTGTGATGAACATTGATTCATGTGTGACTTTCTATTAGACGTTTGAAATATTGTATTGATATATTAGAACAAAACATTCACATGAAAAAGAACTATGAACTTGTATGCTGCTGCAATCATGTTTTAATAAAGAGCCAATTTGGTAGTGACGCAAGCTTGTGATTCTTCGGGAGTAGAAGACCTTGTTTTCTTAGACCATGTCACTACCTATTTTACTCGTGTCAATCACTGTCCTCTACTCTATTCACTTTTTTTTAATAATCAAGACGTATTTTTTCGGGGGATAAAAGGAAATACTTGTCCAGGCCCTTGGGTACGTCAAATTCGTACTTTCTAAAGCGAACTCCTCCGTAACCGCTGAAGTTGAAGACTTGAAAAAAATATATTTTATAGATGAATTCAAGTACAACATTTGCAACATATGATTTTACGGTATTACTATTACTTTTGCCTTAAAAAAAATTCAAACTACATACTATTTCTTGACTTATATGGCGAACTCCTTCTAAACGGCTACGATTTTTGAAAAATAAATTGTACTATTAAATTTCTAGATTGTTATACTACAATTATAACATAGCATTTGTAAATCCATTGATATTTTCCTAAGAAAATGTCGAATTATTCAGATTCAGAACGCTTGCGGTTCCGAGGTGCTCTGCGCGGACGCGGGCAGTGTTGCGCAAGCGTTGGCACGGGGAGGCTGTGTCGCTCGTAGCTCCGCTCGCGCTTTCGACTGATAACGATCTTGTCTTTGTATTAGTGCATTGACACGCGAGATTCGTAGCTGTGTGCGTGCAATGATTCGCTCGCTGCAGAGGGCCAACTTGATTGCGACGTGAAGTATGCGCGGTGACGCTTTATTATTGGTATTTTGTAGACAAATTTTATTCGAATTGTCTCACATATGAAAAGAATCAAAACTTGAAATTGACAATGTTGTGGGTAAATTACAATGGGCGGCCCTATCAATAAGATCAATGAAAAGTTTTATAATATATGTACAAAATTAATTAGTAATGTCTATAACGCTCTCATGTTATAACTGGTTAACTAAAGATAATATATTTTTTTATATTATGGTAAATAGTTTCCGGCTTTAGTAGTTTGTAGGGTACAAAATGGTTCTCTACTACATTTAGAGTTTGTATGGGGCTACATACATCTTTTGGAGTTCTAAGCTTTTCTTGATAATTGTATTAGGTGTTTTGATATAGGTTAATTAATACTACATAAAGATAACGTCTGCCAAGTGAAGATGGATAACGTATCTCGAAAATAGTGAGAGATAGGTAAGGGAGATTAGCACCGTGGGGTGCCGGGTTAGAATTGCACCTCCCCATATAATCGCGTGGGTGTCGTAAGAGGCGATTAAGGGAAAACTACTGGAAGGTGGGCAGCCAAGTGGGGTGCCGGGTTAGAATTGCACCTCCCCATATCATCCCGTGGGTGTCGTCAGAAGCGTCTAAGGGAAAACTACTTAAAGGGGGGCAGCAGCGCCTTCTAAAAAACTGCCAACTTACATTGCGATCCCCAAGACGCCTGCCAAGTGTGGGGATTATGGCAAATACCCCCTTAAAAAGTGAGGCTGTGTTCAGCAGTGGACGAACTGACTGTTACAGTTACAGTACCGAAAATCGATGTATAGGTTTTTCTGGACGCCCTTATTCCAAATTTGGAATTTATTTTTCGATGACGTCTGCCAAGTGAAAAAAGTTAGTCCGATATGGCTGAAAATCGATATCTAGGTTGTTCTGTGCGTCATTATTCCGAATTTGGAATGTATATTCCGATGACGTCTACCAAGTGAAAAAAGTTACCTAGATTTGGCTGAAATTCAAAATCTAGGTAGTTCTAGACGTCTTTATTCCGAATTTGGAATTTATTTTTCTATGACGTCTGCCAAGTGAAGAAAGTTACTCCGATTTGGCTGAAATTCAAAATCTAGGTAGTTCTAGACGTCTTTATTCCGAATTTGGTATTTATTTTTCGATGACGTCTGCCAATTGAAGAAAGTTACTCCGATTTGGCTGAAATTCAAAATCTAGGTATTTCTAGACGTCTTTATTCCGAATTTGGTATTTATTTTTCAATGACGTCTGCCAAGTGAAGAAAGTTACTCAGATTTGGCTGAAATTCAAACTCTAAGTAGTTCTGGACGTCTTTATTCCGAATTTTGAACGTATTTTTCTATGACGTCTGCCAAGTGTGGAAAGTTACTCCAATTTGGATGAAATTCAAAATCTAGGTAGTTCTGGACGTCTTATTCCGAATTTGGAATGTATTTTACGATGACGTCTGCCAAGTAAAAAAAGTTGCTCCGATTTGGCTAATAATCGAAATCAAGGTTTTTCTGGACGAATTTTTTCCAAATTTGAAATTTTTTTTTCGACGACACCTGCCAAGTGAAGAAAGTAACTCTGATTTAGCTGAAATTGAAAATCTAGGTTGTATGGACATCGTCATTCTGAATTAAGAATTAATTTTTTGAAGACGTCTGCCAGGTGAAAAAAGTTACTCCTATTTGGCTGAAAATCGATATCTTGGTTTTTCTGGACGTTTTTGTTCAATATTTGGCATACATTTTTCGACATCTGCTAGGTGAGGAAAGTCACTCCAATTTGGCTTACATTCAAAATCTAGGTAGTTTGTAAAATCTGGACGTTTTTATTCCGAATTTGGAATTTATTTTTCGATGACGTCTGCCATGGGAAGTAAGTTACTCTGAATTGGCTGAAAATCAATATCTAAGTTTTTCTGGATGTCCTTATTCCAAATTAGGAATTTATATTCCGATGACGTCTGCCAAGTGAAAAAGTTCCTCCGATTTTGCTGAAAATCGATATTTAGGTTGTGCTGTGCGTCATTATTCCGAATTTGGAATAATATTATCTATGTCGTCTGCCAAGTGAAGAAAAAAACTCAGAATTGACTAAAAATGTATATCTAGGTTGTTACGACGTTATTATTCCAAATTTAGAATTTGTTTACGATGACGTATGCCCAGTAGATAAAGTAACTTCGATTTAGCTGAAAAGATCGATCGTCTAGAACAACCTAGATATCGATCTAGGTTGTTATATAAATAATCAATCGTTTATTCAAATCTCCTTATAAATGAGATTATAGCCGACGCGGGTTTACTCGTTTAAAAACGACGATATAAAAGGAAGATTTGTATAATGGCGAAAATACATTGAAAAATAAGAATAGGGACGACTGTGTCGTACGCAAAAATACAAAATGGCCAACGTTTGTGCTATTGGACATGTCGGCCCTTGAGAAGGAAGTATTTACCTTTAGATTTTCCCGCCCATAGGTGGGAAGCAGTTCACCCGCTACTCGCATCAAACAAACACTACTTTCCGGGTACGAGATATGAGATGAATAATTTCTTGTCTAGGAAATAATAATATGGGCAATTTATCTACAGCTATATTGTAAAGATTGGTTCCATCGTGAAAAGGTAACCGATATACTTTCTCATTTATTAGGAGATTTGAATAATTGATTTATAAGTACTTTTCTTTAAACTTTCGTGAACTAAACTCATGTTTCTAAATTACATTAACGAAAACCAAGCGGGGTAGATTTAAATCGCTCCCGCCGCTCCTCAAGACGATGACACCCGCTTCTTCAGTCTACTCGTGACCACGGTCAATGCAACTTGATCGAAACGTCGAGGTTAGTCAAAATATTATTTTGATGTTAATTCGTGCGTCTTTGATAAGTAATCATAATTTTCCTACTCTTATCGTACTGCGGCGATAGGGAACTGCTAATCATTCCACGGCCAGCAGGTAGGTAGGTAAACTCAGGGAGTAGGTTTGAAAAGTTTATTAGGCCAAGCCTTATCAGGTTGCACAGCCGCACAGTTCTACTGAAGTTACATAGACCGGAGGGAGACACTGGCCTGATAGTACACGTGATCCAGGTCCCAGATGTGGCGGTCTTGGCGTCAGCTGATAGTTCTGGATCTCGGTAGTGAGTGCTCGAAACACCCGTCCTCGGATTAAATCAGTGAAGTGGAATCCTGGAAGGAAGACACCGGCTTAGTAGCTGATATTCCTCAGCCAACTGTTGCCAAGCCGCGCCGACACGATCGTGGTACTGTTACCAGCGACTCACATTTTAAAACTCACAGTCTAGCGCGATAGGGCAGCACAGCTGTTTACGTTACATAGGTTTTAGTCAGCACTATGAAATAACAATAATAAATAAGGAACTCACCCTAGAGGGATTCACGCACTTCACAACAAGTTAATAACAATTAAGATCGATAGTACGAATAGAAAAGCGTCCAGGAAAACCAAGATAAGTATCGATTTGTAGCCAAATCAAAGTAACTTTTCCACTTGGCCGACGTCATTGTTAAATAAATTCTAGATTTGGAATGAAGACGTCTAGAACAACCTAGATCGATATCTAGGTTGTTCTAGACGATCGATCTTTTCAGCTAAATCGAAGTTACTTTATCTACTGGGCATACGTCATCGTAAACAAATTCTAAATTTGGAATAATAACGTCGTAACAACCTAGATATACATTTTTAGTCAATTCTGAGTTTTTTTCTTCACTTGGCAGACGACATAGATAATATTATTCCAAATTCGGAATAATGACGCACAGCACAACCTAAATATCGATTTTCAGCAAAATCGGAGGAACTTTTTCACTTGGCAGACGTCATCGGAATATAAATTCCTAATTTGGAATAAGGACATCCAGAAAAACTTAGATATTGATTTTCAGCCAATTCAGAGTAACTTACTTCCCATGGCAGACGTCATCGAAAAATAAATTCCAAATTCGGAATAAAAACGTCCAGATTTTACAAACTACCTAGATTTTGAATGTAAGCCAAATTGGAGTGACTTTCCTCACCTAGCAGATGTCGAAAAATGTATGCCAAATATTGAACAAAAACGTCCAGAAAAACCAAGATATCGATTTTCAGCCAAATAGGAGTAACTTTTTTCACCTGGCAGACGTCTTCAAAAAATTAATTCTTAATTCAGAATGACGATGTCCATACAACCTAGATTTTCAATTTCAGCTAAATCAGAGTTACTTTCTTCACTTGGCAGGTGTCGTCGAAAAAAAAATTTCAAATTTGGAAAAAATTCGTCCAGAAAAACCTTGATTTCGATTATTAGCCAAATCGGAGCAACTTTTTTTACTTGGCAGACGTCATCGTAAAATACATTCCAAATTCGGAATAAGACGTCCAGAACTACCTAGATTTTGAATTTCATCCAAATTGGAGTAACTTTCCACACTTGGCAGACGTCATAGAAAAATACGTTCAAAATTCGGAATAAAGACGTCCAGAACTACTTAGAGTTTGAATTTCAGCCAAATCTGAGTAACTTTCTTCACTTGGCAGACGTCATTGAAAAATAAATACCAAATTCGGAATAAAGACGTCTAGAAATACCTAGATTTTGAATTTCAGCCAAATCGGAGTAACTTTCTTCAATTGGCAGACGTCATCGAAAAATAAATACCAAATTCGGAATAAAGACGTCTAGAACTACCTAGATTTTGAATTTCAGCCAAATCGGAGTAACTTTCTTCACTTGGCAGACGTCATAGAAAAATAAATTCCAAATTCGGAATAAAGACGTCTAGAACTACCTAGATTTTGAATTTCAGCCAAATCTAGGTAACTTTTTTCACTTGGTAGACGTCATCGGAATATACATTCCAAATTCGGAATAATGACGCACAGAACAACCTAGATATCGATTTTCAGCCATATCGGAGTAACTTTTTCACTTGGCAGACGTCATCGAAAAATAAATTCCAAATTTGGAATAAGGGCGTCCAGAAAAACCTATACATCGATTTTCGGTACTGTAACTGTAACAGTCAGTTCGTCCACTGCTGAACACAGCCTCACTTTTTAAGGGGGTATTTGCCATAATCCCCACACTTGGCAGGCGTCTTGGGGATCGCAATGTAAGTTGGCAGTTTTTTAGAAGGCGCTGCTGCCCCCCTTTAAGTAGTTTTCCCTTAGACGCTTCTGACGACACCCACGGGATGATATGGGGAGGTGCAATTCTAACCCGGCACCCCACTTGGCTGCCCACCTTCCAGTAGTTTTCCCTTAATCGCCTCTTACGACACCCACGCGATTATATGGGGAGGTGCAATTCTAACCCGGCACCCCACGGTGCTAATCTCCCTTACCTATCTCTCACTATTTTCGAGATACGTTATCCATCTTCACTTGGCAGACGTTATCTTTATGTAGTATTAATTAACCTATATCAAAACACCTAATACAATTATCAAGAAAAGCTTAGAACTCCAAAAGATGTATGTAGCCCCATACAAACTCTAAATGTAGTAGAGAACCATTTTGTACCCTACAAACTACTAAAGCCGGAAACTATTTACCATAATATAAAAAAATATATTATCTTTAGTTAACCAGTTATAACATGAGAGCGTTATAGACATTACTAATTAATTTTGTACATATATTATAAAACTTTTCATTGATCTTATTGATAGGGCCGCCCATTGTAATTTACCCACAACATTGTCAATTTCAAGTTTTGATTCTTTTCATATGTGAGACAATTCGAATAAAATTTGTCTACAAAATACCAATAATAAAGCGTCACCGCGCATACTTCACGTCGCAATCAAGTTGGCCCTCTGCAGCGAGCGAATCATTGCACGCACACAGCTACGAATCTCGCGTGTCAATGCACTAATACAAAGACAAGATCGTTATCAGTCGAAAGCGCGAGCGGAGCTACGAGCGACACAGCCTCCCCGTGCCAACGCTTGCGCAACACTGCCCGCGTCCGCGCAGAGCACCTCGGAACCGCAAGCGTTCTGAATCTGAATAATTCGACATTTTCTTAGGAAAATATCAATGGATTTACAAATGCTATGTTATAATTGTAGTATAACAATCTAGAAATTTAATGGTACAATTTATTTTTCAAAAATCGTAGCCGTTTAGAAGGAGTTCGCCATATAAGTCAAGAAATAGTATGTAGTTTGAATTTTTTTTAAGGCAAAAGTAATAGTAATACCGTAAAATCATATGTTGCAAATGTTGTACTTGAATTCATCTATAAAATATATTTTTTTCAAGTCTTCAACTTCAGCGGTTACGGAGGAGTTCGCTTTAGAAAGTACGAATTTGACGTACCCAAGGGCCTGGACAAGTATTTCCTTTTATCCCCCGAAAAAATACGTCTTGATTATTAAAAAAAAGTGAATAGAGTAGAGGACAGTGATTGACACGAGTAAAATAGGTAGTGACATGGTCTAAGAAAACAAGGTCTTCTACTCCCGAAGAATCACAAGCTTGCGTCACTACCAAATTGGCTCTTTATTAAAACATGATTGCAGCAGCATACAAGTTCATAGTTCTTTTTCATGTGAATGTTTTGTTCTAATATATCAATACAATATTTCAAACGTCTAATAGAAAGTCACACATGAATCAATGTTCATCACAGTAAATGGTATGGAAAAAATTATCTCCCTATGGTTCCACCATTTTGACAAATATCGCCATCTCTGTCTCACGTATATGATTTGCATCTGTTTCGCTCTTGCTCATGCATATATGCGCAGTGATTCGCAAACTTTGTGGTCGGCCCATTTCGGGAAACTACAAGTATAATAAAAAAACATATTTTTTTTCTATTGTGACGGAACAAGCTCGAGGCCCCTCCTGATGTTAAGCAGACTAACCTCTGCCTATAACAGATGCAATTCGTCACAAGTCCCGAATTGCACTGCGCCTCTCGCTAGGAGATATAGATGTTAAGTCTCTGTACCTGTAATTTCACTGGTTCTCAAGGACTGCTGCCGGGACACGACGTTAGGTGCTTGGCGACAGATTTTCTACTTGAGGGGGGTTGCTAGCCAGGCGGGCATTCGCAAAATTTCCTTCCACCATGCAAAAAGTAACTGTAAGAGTAAAAGTAGAAAAAGCAGTGATTTGAAGTTATTTTCATTTCCTGCAAAATTGTCTGTAGCCGAAGAATGGCTTCGGTATTGTAGACCTTTGAGGTCCACAATACCGAAGCCATTCTTAGTTCTTACTGCGACTACTAAAAATGGTATGTAATGTAAAAATTCTTTGGTTATATAGCGTATCTACCTAATTGGTTTTTACATCCGATATTTTTGAGCTTTCTTTGAAACTAAACTGTACACCAAAATACAGAGAACTGGCTTTTTTTCGGCATAGAAAATAATTACTTGATTTCAATCTATGAAAAATTTAAGCCCATTAGCATCGACGGTACCCATTATAAGAAAACAATTCGGTGTCAAACACTCTGTGCGAACTTTATAACCATAATTTATTCAAGAATCATTAATCTGTGTAACTTAAATCCATTTCACGTGATTTTCTTTATTAAAAAAAAGGTGAAATCTATTAACTGTTATTTTACTGCCCCCCAATTTCCTCAAATTAGGTATAAAGTTTGAGAGCCGTAGATAGAAGTTATGACAGAATGCTTGTGTCCCGGTTACGTGACATCCGGTCTCAGAGTGTAATTAACACCTGGCGTAGTATATTATTGTAGGTATGATGGGTAGTTATATATATATCAGATTGCGGATTTATATTTTATACTTTAAAATTTAATAATAAAGCATTTCGTACGTCTCACAAATATTTTTCGGTCGCAAATTTTATTCAAATATAGGTAAACATGGCTTTTTAATTAAATCTACGAGTACATACTAGTCAAAAAACAACACGCATTATTTGTGAACACTTCCTGTTCATTTCACAAATATTTTTATTTATTTATATAAAGAACAGTATATTTACAGTCACAAAACTAAATGAAACACAAAGTAGGCAAATGTAGGGGAGAACGGGGTAATGGGAGCTAGCGGGTATTGGGAGCTACTTCGATTTATGCAGACAGGAACGTACAAGTCGCCCAGAAATGACACGAACGGCTTCGGGAATTGTCGGTTATACCACTCTCTATACTTTCATCTTTCTATTGTGTCAAGTTTTTATTAACTGCCCTATTTCATACATTTTACGATTCAAGTACGAGATAGACGATTTAGAAATATGTTTTTAAGTTATTGTTTGTCATTTGGGATGTCTACCTTTCGGGTAATGAGCGCTAGGCGCGCTCCCATTACCCGCCATGGCTCTATTACCACTTTCGAACAAAATGTTCTTAGTTATGAAATTCTATTTCATTTTTGAGATGCCACCAACGAGACCGCGATCGACTTCAAAGGCCAGTTGAACCTTGACTTTATAAGAGAGTGCAATATGAGAAGTCAAGGTATACCGGTAAACAAAGCAGCGC
Source organism: Plagodis dolabraria (assembly GCA_963854805.1). Classification (NCBI taxonomy): domain Eukaryota; kingdom Metazoa; phylum Arthropoda; class Insecta; order Lepidoptera; family Geometridae; genus Plagodis; species Plagodis dolabraria. Next base: position 7,804,877 of record OY978440.1, read on the forward strand.
AGCAGTTCGAAATACCCTAAAGTACGCTGAAGATGCGGTTCAAGTTAGCAATTAGTGATAATAATACTTAGTCTTTCAGCGTCACTTGGGAGAAAACCTGTATTCACCAGTGAACAGGAACAAGTACTAGTGGGTTATATTTCTAAAATGTCTAACATGTTTTATGGTCTTACAAGCAACCAACTGCGAAAAGTATGTTATGGTATGGCTGAAATAGATATAGGAAATTTTATGTTGAGTATTTAACTCTAAATTACCTTTATTTACGTTAATTGTTATGTTTTAATGATGATTGTAGTCTGTTGATTAGCTGTGATTTGTTAAATTTCCTGTTTTGTTAAATTGCTGTTGAGTGCACCAAATTAAAGTTTCATTCGTTTAGTATTAAATGGCTCTCATTAGACATATAGTGATTATTTGGCTCTCTTTGCCGGTATCTCATTCGGTATATGGAGTAATGAGAACGAAATTAATATTTATAAAAACAGTTAAATTATCTAACAATCTTTAAGTTTATGAAGATGTGGTAAGTAACAACTTTAGGCCAGATAGCTAAAACACTGAGTAGAATCTCAAAAAATAAATGATTGCTACTAAAACACGGTTTATTTTTAAGTTTTCCTTACATGGCTCCAATTCCCCCACTCTCCTTTAATTAAAATGCTGGAGGCGGGTAGCCCTACCACATGTTTACGTACAGCGCGGCTCTAGGTAGTTATTACAAGGACCGAGCCGAGTTAATATACTGTATAGATATTATTACCGTGCCTATATATATATATACAGTTAGTCATAGCCAAGTAAGTAGATAATGTACTTATTCGAAGGTCATAGGCCATAGCCCATAATATTCGAAAATCTTTACCGTAATATAGTAGGTACTTGACACATTTTACAAGTCATATATAGATATATATATATATATATATATATGTCGCATACATCACAAGCAGTTAATCGACCAAAAGACATAAAATTAAACATATAGGTATTCTACAAATTAAATATGTAGTAACAGTATTGAACCCTAATTTTCATCTATAACACTTTTACACACCCAGAACTGTTTAACTGCGGAGAAACAACACCGTCCTGCCGCCGAAATGACGAGATCTAGTGAATAAGAGGTGAAGGCAAATGAATGCGACTGAAGATAGTCGTCGGCAGCGTCTTTCAATTATTTGTTTCCGAGAAATGCCGAGAAATGCTACTAGCCCATGTTGATTTATTTGCATAAAAAATATTTGGCTGGCGGGGCCCTTCATTCCTAGGGCATATATATTATTTTTACATAAACCTGCAATTAGAACGTCTTTTGCAAGAATAATCATCGTGCTATACTGGATTTTAGATGTATCAAACTTATTAATTATTAAGCAGCAGTGGAGCCCTCCATTATCTGTCAATCAAAAAACATGTAGCACGATGAAATGTTTATGCAAAGGCTGTTTCTATAAAAGACGTACTAAATGCAGGTATATGCAAAAATAATATATTTGCCCTAGGAATGAATGGCCAGCGAGTATTTTTAGGGTTCCGTACCCAAAGGGTAAACCCTATAACTGAGACTTCACTATCCATCCGTCCGTCCGTCCGTCTGCATTCAGGCTGTATCTCAAGAACGGTGATAGGTAGACATTTGAAATTTTCACAGATGATGTATTTATGTTGCCGCTATAACAACAAATACAAAAAGTTGGCAAAGTGCGAGTCGGACTCGAGCACGTTAAAACAAAAAAAGGTTAAAATATGAAGTCTGTTGTATAGCTAATGGTATGGAACCATTCGTGCGCGAGTCCGACTCGCACTTGACCGATTTTATTTTTATACTAGTTTATTCAATTATCTGAGGGATACTAAATCTGATTGAGATAATACTAAATGTATAGTAAATAATAGCGACGTCTATATTTGCGAACAAGCGAAGTCCCGCTAGTTACCTACCTAGTACCTATATGGACACTGTGACTGTCCCACTTACATAACGTGGAGAAATGACTCCGACGCTTGGGCTATGAATGCATTTATACAATTTCATGGAATAATCTATTATTTTATACCTTCCCACCATCCTCACCTATTGTTAAGATAATTCATAAAATTATGAACGACGAGGATGAAAGTAGGTATTCTTGTAGTTCCATACTGGCCAACCCAGGGGGGGTTTCCTGTATTCCAAATTCATTTTTATATATTATTGTTTCCGATCTCATCTACTTTGACCCTGATATTCACCTACTTTAGGCGCTATCAACACATATCCGGCTATATCTCGATACCTGCTCTGCCGTGTTCCGTCAGGGATGGAGAAAAAATCGGTTACCTACAACTTGAAAGTAATTGTTTACATATAGCTCCATGTCAGGCAGGGCTCAGGCGCATCCGGATCGTCTCGGCAGTGTCCCGGAGCACGCTCGGAGTCTCGGACGCACGGACGCTCTGACAGCGTTATCCGATTTTTATCTAGGTACGTTATCTAGGACGACAACAATTGACAACATGAACAACATGAGCCTGACTGAACTTGTACAACAAAATAATATACTGTCACACGTAAAAAAAAGAGAAAAATAAAACTGTTTATCAGATGATTCTATACAAGTTATGTAAAACTCATTATCTCCCAATACTTCAAAGTTCAAACAATACTGTTGCTGAATTAAATCTTGGATACAATTTTGGTATAAACAGATCTATGACTATTTTAACGCTACAACTTTAGAAATAATTAACTTTTGACTCACTTTCTTGATTGTGGGGACCGTTATGGGACTATTAATTCATATAAATCTGCCGTCTTTACTAAATGACAGCCATATCAGAAACCCTCCTGACGTAAAACGTTTGGTTAAATATATCACATGGGATCCTCGTATCGTGTTAACTTGTCACAAAAATGGCCAAATGAAGAGCTCAAGTTAGAAACTCTAAAAAAAGACATTGACACTGTATTGGCTCTAGTGACCGCTCATAGGGTTCAGAATTATTCTTTGATAAAATTAAGCAATATACAAGTAAACGGCACCCATGACCCTATCTACATAAAAATACCCGATGTTATAAAAACTTTAAGATAGAAAGACAGGTGACTCCCGCTCCTGTTCGTTCCTGGTGCAGAGGATGGCCATCCCGATTCAGCGTGGGAATGCGGCGAGTGTGATGGGCACTTTTGCACCGGGAACGGTCAGGGGAGGGTTATTTGATTAGTTTTAGAATATTTTGACATTTATTGAGTTTAGACTGTTTATTGTATTATGAACTTATTTGGTCCCGAATTTGTATTAATATAGTACCTATAAAGTAGGTCTCTAAATACTAGGCAAATGTAAATAAATCTTAAAATCAGACTCAATTGTAAACAACCTATTCTAAAACTTCAACATTTTTATCAAAGCCCTGAAGTTTTACCAAGTTTGGTGTAATTCTGTAGGCTCTGGATTCAGCACTCTGCATGGTACATGCTGAACGAAACGTCACCTTGGCGGTGCCATTTTTTGATCTAAATATCTCGTAAACTATGAAGGTACAAATACTAGTTTTTGTACAAATTAGCACAAATGGAGCACTAACTTAAGACATTTTGAGCCAAATTTAGTATTAATTGCATAGACGAAAATAATAACAAATATTTATAGAGGGTTATTGTTAAAATGCTCATAACCTCTTAGGGTTGACTTTTGCTAGTCCTTACAAGCGTTTTATTATATATTTTTTTAGGGTTTTTTATAACACTAGGATCACCTGATGTTAAAAGTATCTTGTGCCTGTAATGAATTAAATATGAATTTATTTATTACAGGCACAAAAGATTTTTAACATCAGGAGGTCATAGTGCTTATTCCATCATAAACGCATAGAAAACACACAAAAAAAAACTCTAACAGCTGACAAATAGATTTTGATAAAACAGTAACATGCCACATGTCAATCCTTTGGTAGAAAACACATAAGATACGAGTGCGTAACTGTTTGTTAGGACTAGAAAAAATCAACCCTAAGAGGTTGTTAGCATTTTACCAATAACCCTGTATAAAAATATATATAAAAATAATACTACCAAATAAAAATAAAAAACTTGAAAACAATTGAATTTATTATTAAAATTAATCATTAAACATGCAACTAAAGAAATGATAAGGAAGATTATACAAGGTAGTAATAACAACCGAAAATTGTGAGTACTATGTAACACGAAGCAACGATTTTGTTCAATCACTTGGCCAGAACATCGAACATAGCTTCTACATTATCGTCTCATGATCGACTTCCGAAATAGTCTATGCCAAGTTACATTAATCAAGAAAATGATCCAAGAATCACACGTTTCAGAATTCCGAGCACAACTGTTCAATAATTTTGAAGAGAACTAATATGGACGTGGGATTGGTAGATCATTACCACTTATCAAAAAAATAATGAAAGTAGGCTAAATTTGACAAAACGTATCCTTGTACACAACCCTCAAACGGTCACACGACCAAGCTCTCAGGCATGTATAACACATAAAGTAGAATATGCTGGCGCATGGAACTGAATTTGACCATTGCATAAATAAACAGTTACAAATTTCTCACATATGTGAAGAAAAAAAATGATATGTTAAAGTTCTAAAACTACATTACAAAAATAACGCTTTGCCCAATCGTGCCTTGAATGAAAACAATTTGTGTAGATCAAAACGTCCCTTTTAATGTCATTCGAACGATGTCTAAACTAATATAAGTAGATATACATGGTCGTGCCTTCCGATATCCTTAGACTCCCATTGATGTAGCGCTGTCGTGACTCGTGAGGTTAGAAAGCAACTAGCTCGCAAAATGACGCTATATCTAAATGCTATATCTAATCTGAGGTATGTACCTAATGTTTTACTGATATATGGTGATTACAAACATTCATAGTAATGGCATTAACTCGTATTAATACAATAAAAAAATTATGTCTATGAAAAGCTTCACTTTCGCTTTATAATGCTAACATTAATCACACTTATTTAGTATGTATTGCACTCTTTTGTTGTATTATAAAGGAAAATACAAGCACATATTTATATACACATCTATTGTATAGCTTAGTAAACATCTCAAAATGGATATTTACTAAAAATAATTCTACTGAGACTTCGTACTAATTGAAAACAATTCATATTCAAAACGGACAATGCTCAGACGAATCAGTCTCTGCACAAAAGAATGCTATCGCATACTGTATAGTGCTTATAATAAACTTCAGTAAGTACCAACAGCTAGAAATTTTACAAAATTATATTAAGAATATAATAAATTAAGATAAGTATCTTCGCGAAAATTAAATTGGTTTAAGATCCTATATATAGGACTTACAATAAAAACTTACAACTATGTGTATATACTTTGTGATGTTGAACAGATAATAGCAAATCATTTTGCGAGCTATTCAAATACTATTTACTAGCAATAATGTAGTAATATTGACGTATTAAAAGCGGTGTCAATATATATTGACAATAGTTATATTTAGTACGATTATTTTTAAGTTGTATTATATGTATTAAGAAGAGTTCATTTGTGGAGCTTAAACTGACTATCGACATAAACTCTCATTGTGATAAACAAGGTATAAGAAAGGATGCGCCATATTAATAACAAAAGATTTATGAACTATTAAACAAATTTTGTATGATAGACACATCGAATATAATCAACATGATTTTTCATCGAAGCACAAATTAAAAAAAAAACGCATAAAAGACAGTTCTAAACAATAAGAAAGCAAAATGTCACAACACAATGAAATATAAATATGAATGAAAATACACATTGAAATAAATTACAAATTGAAAGTTTAAATTAAAAGTTGAGATTAACAAGAAATATGCACATATCAAATGAACTATAAACCATCAGATCTTTTAATATAATGAAACAAGCATACCGTTTTATATATTTAAAAAAAAATAATGTGATCTAACCTCACGAAACCAACACAAATTGTGTATATAACTTAATGTATCCACATGATACGTTAGAACCTAAAACAATTACAAACTATACATACAGTAACTATGAAATACAATTAAACATTTCAAACAGCCATTATTTTCTGTTCATATTAAATAAAGAGAAATAATTTTTTTTTTAAAGATTAGAAAAATATTATGAATAAAGAAAAGAACACTTAGGTCGTAGGACCACAAAGACAAACAGCTCATGTGATGGTTTGCAGGACAATCACTACGTTAATACGTTAAATATTACACTATACCTATGCTTTCAGTCTTTGTTTAATTATTTATACATAACAGCCATCATAGAGGACATCTGTTTGTCCTACTTGACGCCCTTCAACGATCCAAAATATAATAGGTACAGCCGAACATGACCGGTATTAAATATAATCACGTGTAGAAAAAAAATACGACATGTGTGAAGTAACGCAAACGTAAGATAAGAAAAATCCATGTATGTTATTAGAATTAAGTGGATGTGCTCTAAATCAACTACTTATTTTACAGCGCTTCCACGCTCCAATGTATTCCTTTGTCTTATCTTTAAAAAATTTTTTTATAGCTAACTTTTGTCCACTATCTCACCTGATGGTAAGTGATGATGTGGTCAAAGATGTTGTTCAGGCAAACCTAATTGTCACTAGATATATTTTTATCATATAACTGAAAGACTGGTTACTGGAAAATTGTTTTATAATGTTAATGAATATCTGTTTTATTTTTTAAATAATTAAATGTAATGTAACTAAATATATTACGACATAATGTGTAATATATTGAGAAAAAAATTATAATATGATATTTTTTTTAATAATAGATACATAGTTTGCACGGCTGCCTGCAGGCTGAATACACGGACGGAAATTATTTTAAGACCTTATATCGAATTATATTCTAGCAAATAAACTATTTGATTTGATGAAAATGTTTTATAAAAATATTACACTAATGTTTTCGTGAAATATTTTAAAGATATTAGTTATTATTTAATATCGACTACCGCAAAGCAACGCCTGAATCTGTTCGATAGCTTCTTTTAATGTTTTTTTGGATTAACTACATATATAATTCTTATTTGAAACCGTCACCATTTAAACCCAGTTTACATAGAATCAGACATGAAATCAGGATCTCTAATTTTGCCTCAAGTGCTTTACAGTCCAGTTATTCTATAAGAGTCTTCGTATTCTTCCTATTAATATGGATATACGCTGGTATTACTCTCTTTTACCTAATATGCTATCGTACAGCGTTCCGTTTGGTACTGCAAAGTTGTTGGCGGTTTCAGTGAAACTCATCTCCTGCATTACAACAGCTAGTATGGCTTCTCGCATCCGAGTTTCTGCCCATTTTCTCAACTTGAGGTTTATCTGACAGATAGTTCTAGTCCGTCTGGCTAGCTACCACCCTCAAGGAGCAAATCTGTCGCCAAGCACCTAACGGTGTGTTCCGGCAGTTGTCCTTGAGAATCAGTAATTCTAGGTTAGCCTGAACAAGATCTTCGACCACATCACAAACCTTCAGGTGAGATAGTGGTTAAAGACCAGCTATAAAAATAAAAGATAAGGAACATAATGGATGAAGTGAAATGTTTGCGTAGATTTAACTTTAAGAAATTAACAGTGATTACGTTTATATTTTTAACCTCTTTAAAACTGTTCAAAATACCATCAGTTATGCATTCGTATTATTCAGTAGATATTCCATTTACCCGAACAAAGCGATTTGCTTCTTCGTTCATTATACGAACCGCTAGGGAATGGAATACCCTGCCTGAGTCTGTGTTTCAAAAGTACAATATTGGGGGTGTTCAAAAGGCGAGTGAACAGGTATCTTCTGGGTAAGCGCGCTCCATCATCGACCGCATCATCACTGAACATCAGGTGAGGTAGTGGTCAAGAGCAACCCAGTTCAGAATAAAAAAAAAAAAATATACAAGCACATTACGATCCGCCGCAATGCGCTGTCTGCGCTTTTGAATCCCAAGACTACTATGGGCACTATCAATACAATTATCTTACATTATTACGAAGAATTACGTTTTTTTTGTCTACTTTTTACTATTTATGTCGTAAAGTTTATAAAAGAATGTCGAATCACGTTATTATATTTAATAATACGGTCACATTTTGCATAAAATACATAAGAATATTATATATACAAGGAAAATTGCAAACAGCTCTGTGTGCGCGCAGAGGCGCTTTAGCATGCGCACCAGGTCAATACTACTACAAGACTTTAATGCAGTAAATATTGTATTCAAAATGTTGTTTATTTTTTTCAATTCGGTATGATTATAAGTCTGAAATGTTTATTATGTAGTTACAATTAGTAATTGTTAATCTTAAATGACTATGTATAGGAGTTAGGTTATAAATTGCTGGCCTTAAGTATTTGAGATGATATTTGGATTAGACACACACGTTTTTTTTTTTACTATTAAATATTTAAATTGTTTTGTTACATTATTAAATTGTATGATATACGTTGTTAAATAATTAAAGATATGAGTATATATTTTAATTATATTGCATGCAACGCTTTGCATAATCCCAAAGATCGTACTCGAAAACTGAACATAAAACAATAGTTTAATTATTACCCAGTAAAAAAAACATATTTACAATGAAATATAGTGGAAACATAACAATATGACAAAATTAAATTAATATATATCAAATTAAGTGTCGAAATTGAATTATTATTATTAAAAAAAATTATTATTCAATCATAATATCAATTATGAATATAAACTAATACTATTATTATAAAAAATCAACAAATATGATAATTAGAATGTCAATACAATGAAAATTAAATTAGGACATATCACGGTGTAAAACAAAAAAAAAACACAGAACCATTCTTGTGAAGGGAAACGATTACAAATAAAATAAATAAAACAGTAGATGAAATTATAATTTCAATTGTTACACTTATAATATAGAAAAAAAGCGCCGCAATACTTTTGAGTTTCGAGTTTCATTCGGCAGACAATAAAGCGATGTGACTATGCAAACAAGTCTCCATCGCGATTTGTATGACGTATCTTTACTCTAAGGGCCTGTTTCAGAATGTTCGAGTAAGTTCCGGTTTTACTACACAGAACATATTTATTAAACAAAACACTTTTTCGATCTTTGCTTTCACAGTCACAAATTTAGCCTATCCTTCGGTTAAAGCTTGAAACGCGCTGCTTGTCAACTGTCATTTTTATCATTCAGTTATTTTATGTGTTGGTTAGCAACCCGAAACTTTATTAGGACATTCTGAAACAGGCCCTAAATCAAACACCTGTCGGCAACAAAATCACGATACAGTCTACCTACGGCTCAAATACGCCAAGTAAATTAATATAATGTCACAATCATTAATCGTAATCAATCATATGAGTTAATGTCAATGGTCGTTTACAGTAAATCACATAAACAGTGTAAATCATCTCTTGTCATCTAATAATAATGATTACCATTAAACTTATAAACTAAAAAAAAATCCAATCTCTTTGGGATAAATGGAGTAATAAAAATTATTATAGAAATTTGGCAATGCTTGTCACCACAACTTGTGTCTACTGAATATTTTTTTTTTAAACCGCTATCATTATTTATAATGGTATATTGAATGTATTATGTTGAATATACGATGTATACTTGAATTACGCGTTGTATAATGTTTCAATGACCGACCCCAATCACTTTTGCACATTGTCCGGTGGGTTGGTAAACGTCTGTCTCGCACTTTATGAAGATCAGGTTTTGTGATTTGCGTTCACTGTGGAACTAGCACGAATTTTTGCGAAAGTGTAAACGTAGCCTTAATATTAAAAATACAATCTATAAACTATCATTTAATGTAATACAAGTGTAGCACGAATGGCATATTGCAGTCATTTATATTGTTATTAATAAAAAATAAATTAATTAATTAATTAAATTAAATAAATTCTGAGTGGGGCATGGCGTATGTATGTTATTTACGTTACCATATCTACTCATTTTAATTCTGATACAAATACCGCATAATGTGTTCAAATTGTAATAAAATAAATAAAATAATAATAATATTAATAATCATACATTTAAATTGCAATTGTTCTATTATAAATGATAGTTTAACGTGCATCACAATACATTACTACGATCGAACTTCCATAGCAAAATAATAATCATTTTTATAAATACCCGTAACTTTTCGATATACTAAGTACGCAAAAATACAAAAAGAAAGAAACGAATCCCCAATCAAAACGATTGAATACTACACAAAATACAAAACCCGTACAAAAATCGCAAGTGATTCGTGCTAGTCGTTCAATTGGAAGCGTTACCGCACATACCTTGAGATGAGTGCGCCGAACAAGAACCCGAGAAGAGCGCACAAATATACTGTCGCCTAACAGTTCCAGGGCATGTAGAGGTTTGCGTAGCGTCGGACGAGACGCCGGTTCATCCTATGCTATTCATCACACTTGCGGCACGCCCCGGGAATGTCGAAGTCGAGGACGAGGAGCTTTGTCTCCTCAGTCCCGTTGCGGGATCCAACGGCGCATATAAGCTTTGTGGCCGAAGCTCGGATACGCCAAACTACGCCTCCAGAACCGCCAGAGCTCAGCTCTACAAGGTTGCGGATGAACTCGCCTGTGCGCACGTCCCAAAGCTTCACAGTGCCGTCGTCGGACGATGTGATCACGAACCTGTTGCTGGATTGTAGGCACGTTACAGCAGACTGATGCTTGTTCGGACCTAATCGAGTAAAACAAACTAATATAAATCTATTGAAAGCGGGGAGGAATCTAAGGTAGGGGGTAACAGGAATCAATAGGGTAGGTAGCATCTATTCGAATGCAGAATCCTATGATTCATCACTAAATATCATGAACCAATGATGTGGATGGAATGCCTAACTCTTAGGCATAAAACTTAGGTGTGTACACTCCACTGGATTGAAATGCGTTACCCGTAGATAATTATCATCAGACGTCTACTGTTGAACAAATGCCTCCCCATAAAAAATCCACGATCTTACATTTATAGGCTTCCCGCGACTCTGACGATGTCTTTTTTTTTTATGCCTGATAGTTAGTTAACCTTTGACCACTATCTCACCTGATGGTAAGTGATGATGTGGTCGAGGATGTTGTTCAGACTAACCTAGAGTTACTGGCTCTCAAGGACAGCTGCCGGAACACACCGTTAGGTGCTTGGCGACAGATTTTGAACTTGAGGGTGGTAGCTAGCCAGGCGGGCATTTGCAAAGTGCCCTACCACCATGCTATAACGACTGCTATCCTAAGACAACAACCGGGACCGACGGCTTAACGTGCCCTCCGAAGCACGGAAGCGCTCAGTAGTAATGTCACCAGCGGTCACCCATCCAAGTCATGACCGCGGCGGACGTTGCTTAACTTTGCTGATCGATTCAGAATGGCTAAGCAAACTTGGCTACGAGCGCTTCAAATGTCATTCCACCTACCGACTCAACGTCTTCCGATGTAATGTGGTATCTTTCCAGAACCTTTCTTCCCCATCGGTTATCATTTCGTCGAGCAGTGTGGCCTGACCTGTCATTTCAACTTGCAAATTCTGAAACTTATATTAGTGACTTTGGTTTTTCGACGAATTTAGTTCTTAAACGAAGAAACTTCCGAACCTAGCTCAGTCCATAGCTCGTTGAGCGACTCTTAGCTTGTCCATAAGGGCCACAGTTAAAGACCACATCTCAGTACCATAAGTCTTCACTGGCAAACATATGTCTGTGACATCGGGATGTCTGTCTGTATATGCGTTCCCAACAACTACTGATACAGGGGCAACATGGACATTAGACATAATTTTCGTCATCACGTAGGCAACGCTGTTAATCATTGTACTGATTCTGTGTATGTGAAAATTAAACATGAGTAGAACACATTCAGTTATCGATTCCACACTACCCCGCAGCATTGTTGATATATTAATATCCTCCATATATAAGTATCAGAAGCTTGGGATAAATTTGATGACAAAATCAGAGATTTCCCTATTGTAATTCACCATTCCCTTGGCGCAAACGAATATTGAAATATTTAAAATACTTACCCGACAGAGTATGAAGGCAGTGGCCAGTTGTGATGTCCCACACTTTGACCGTAGAATCAGCATTCCCCGACACCAGAATGTTTGAATGTAGCTCCATTCCCGATGTCAGAGACTGGTGTCCGGTGAGCGTGTGCTTCAACTGGCCCGATTCAACGTCCCAAACCCGAATGGAGGTGTCCAGAGATCCAGATACTACGTGTACTCCATCGAACTATAAAAAATATCAATTTGTAATTAATAGGGCAGTCTAGGCACATTTGAATAGAAATATTATGATAAAACAAGTGTAAGAATATTATAAAATAGTATATTATGAATAAAAGACGGATTTAAAGCGAGGGCCGGATGAATCGCCAGCAAGTGAAGGATTCTGACTGTATTCATGATTCAAGTGTTAGAATCCAGTAAGCGGGAGTGATTCATGGCCCTCGATGAATATATATGAATTCGTTTTCTTCAAGATTTACATACTATACTTTAAATAAATAAATAAATAAAGGATAATTTGTTGCCACTGAAAAATAACAAAATGTTTACACTATGCATTTACTAATATACAAATAAACATACTATACTAACACACTAAAATTAGTTCAAAATATATATTTTATGGCAATAGGGGTACACTCAGCATGTGTTATGTTCACACTGTGATGTGATCATAACGCTGTTTTTCAGTGTACCCCTGAGCTATATATAATAATAATATATATATAATAGCTATATATATATGTCATACATACGAGAATAGGAAAGGTTTAAGCGAAAATAGACATTTAATGTAGAAGGATTTATAATTATTTTAGTAATTGTTCCAATTTTAATGTGTATTATAATTAATACACGTTAAAATTGGAACAATTACTAAAATTAAGGGCCCGTTTCAGAATGTTCGAGTAAGTTCCGGTTTTACTACCCAGATCATATTTAATAAATAAAACACTATCTTTGCGTTTCACAGTCATCAGTTTAGCCTATCCATCGGTTAAAGCTTGAAACGCCCTGCATTTTAACTGTCATTTTTATGATTCAGTTATTTTATATGTTGCATAGCATCCCGAAACTTTATTAGGACATTCTGAAACGGGCCCTAAGACTAATATTCTAAGGGCCTGTTTCAGAATGTTCGAGTAAGTTCCGGTTTAGCTACCCACAACATATTTAATAAATAAAACACTATCTTTGCGTTTCACAGTCATCGATTTAGCCTATCCATCGGTTAAAGCTTGAAATGCGCTGCATAGCAACCCGAAACTTTATTAGGGCATTCTGAAACGGGCCTTTAGTATTATTATTAAGATCTCGGTCAACTTGTGGAGTGGTATTTATTTCCTTGTTGTTTGTATGTCAAGTATTCTTTGGACACGGAGTTTGTAAATCGAATTTCTTCTTCTTCTTCTTTAGATGGCTTTTAAACGCTGCTTGGCATTTTTCATATCGAATTTTTAGTGCGCAAAGAGGTTGTATATCATTGAGATGGCGATCGAGTATAAATAAAACCAAAAAAGTGATAAAAGGTGCTTATTATTCACAGTTTCCGTGAATAATATACGCTTTTTAGAGGGGGAATGATAAACATAAATAAATAGTGTGTCCATATAACCCCTTACAGCCCATATATTTTTATTCTGTGGTGGTGTTATAAGTATGAAATGTTTCACATCAATGTCACCAAAACAAAAACATCTTGAGGAGGAAGAGCCGACACATTTTTAAAGAGAACAGATGTGCACTATTTTCAGCATTATTTTATTCCCAACCATTGATATTCACTAAGCAGCCATATTTATACTCATCTGTGCTTTAATGTGTATCTACCACACTCTTACTGCCCCAAGTTTTTCTTACTTCAGTTAGACCATTGATGAGTAGCATAAAACTGCGAGGGGCTACTAGAATTACAAGCCCATTCAGGATATCCAAGCAAATATAACTCTTGGGCAAGTCAAACAAAGAAAGCTAGCTCAAAGTGCTGGACCCAGTCAAAAGCCTTCAAAATCAGAAAAGACACAAATAGTGCTGTTTGGCTGGTCGGCTGAGTAGATTGATGCTGACAGATGATAATAAGGACCCATGCTGCTTATTACACATAATTGGTTCCAAATGGAATATGCAAGGAAATCCTTGACTAGCTAAATCCATATTATTAATTTTAAGGTATTCTTGAAACCTTTTGTTACTCTTGCAGTGCACGGAGGAACATCTGGCGTGTAAGTCCTGAATTCTAAAGAAACTGGAGATCTAAATTTTACTTAAGTTTACTACAGCTTTTACTAAATTTTGTGGCGGTAGTAAGGAGTGAAGAAGTTAGATTCAACCAAGGACCAAAACACAGCCTTATATATTTGGTATTCATAGTAAGACATATTTCATTTTGAATTTAGACTTTTTTGCCATATTGAGCCTTCATCAAAGACATTCCAGCAAGACCTTAGACCTTTTGAAGCACTTTGAGCGGAGTTTGCCTATTTATTTTTATCAATAAACAAGTTAATTCCAGTATTTAACGTCTTATTAAAAAGCATTCATGGATAGCACTACAATGAAACGGGACAGTATACTATCAATATTTTCTGGCCTCGCGGTAATTCTCAGAGTGTAAAGGCAACACAATTTATTACTTTGTTCTCATGGTCTCGGATGGAAAACTAGCAGGCGGCTCACCTGGTGGTAACTGATCAGAGCTCGTAGTTTTACCTCTAATCCAGCTAAGTTCCTCTTGGGTTGATTAGATTACAAGTTCCCCATAGGTCACAAGTTTGTATGACTGGATGGTGTTAATGTACAAAATTCAATGTTGAAAAATATTTACGTCTGGAGCAAATTGCTTGCATTTCGGAGGATAATTACATTTGGGCCAGTAAACTAATTTATCCCGGTTTATCACATCGTTGGCATTGCTACATGCCAAATACAACTTCTTGATCTATGCGCCTGAATGTAATGTGGTCGGAGAAGAATTTGAATGTAAGATTTTCTGTTTTCAGTCCGATTTCGCAGACACTGGTCAAATCCTTGTTTGGTCATATGCTATAAAAGTCAAAAGCTTAATTTGTCAATTTCGCGATTCGACAAATCCTTTATTAGTCATATACCTTGCAAGTCAAAAGCTTAATTTGTCATTTTCGCGATTCATCAATTCAATTATTCGTCAAGACTTCTACACGTCAAATACGTGATTTATCTTGTCATTGTGAGATCGAACACTAAAGTGCTTTATCTTTGATTAACCCTTTAGTGAAGCAACCTCTTATTTGTTTATATTATTCCAAATACAAAATATTTAAATTAATTAATACCTACCATTTCAATAATAGTTCTTCAAAATTGAATGACAAAATGGACAACATAATTAGAGAAGGCAAATATTTAAGCACCCCAGATTTTTATTGAAACAAAATCGATAAACGCTTATATTTCTGAAAAAAAAAACGTGTCTAAAACGAATTCAAGCCAATCGGTAAAATTTATGATACAACACGTGTAGGCTAATCAAGAAATTCCCGATGTACGTTCGAAGATTGAAGCCTTACATAACTGTCGCTTTTTTTAGTTTTTATTATCATTTCGTTATATGACGAAGGTATTGCAAGTTACGAGGGAACATTCTACATGCATCAATGAAGTGTTATTACTAAGTATACTGACGACTGAATTCTTGTTGTTTAAGTCTGATGATGAAAACATCTTTTAACTTGTGCTTCTCCCCATATAAGAATTATATTGAAAAAACAGACCTGTTTTTAGTAGTCGGCAACTTCAAAATGGTGCCAGATCTGTTCACCCAACTGTTTTCAATACATGTTGAATTGTGTATTTTACTGTCTATTACCTGATAAAAACTAGATTACTTATGTAAAAATATTTGAAATTTTGAAGACATATTTCAGATAAAAAAAAAAATATATGTGATTATGAACTAGCGATAATGAACGCAGTTAAGATTAAACACTTTTGACAAACAAGCAGTTAAGATTTTCTTTCCAGATGTGTGTGAAAATAATATGATTTTTTAATTGTTCGCAAGCCACTGGAATTATTATATTTGACAGTGATTTTCTAAGATAAAATCGGATTAAAAGTTTAGTAGCAAAATTGAAATCAATAAATATTTATAAACACGAGTTTATAATTACCGCGAGTTTATAAATTGTAATTTATAAACTCGCGGTATGATCGTTTGGTAAAACAATTACAGGTCGGAGCACGCAATATAAAAAAAATGGAAAATAAAGACATGATTTAAGATGCTAAAGTTGAAATACTAATAAATAATCTATTAAAGAGCCAAAAATGACTATACAATGCTTAAAAAAATATATTGGATAAAGTTGGTCTATATTTCTTTGTAATAACATATTAAGAAGTTTTGAGTTCATAAAAAACTAAATTTTTTACTAGGTTTTAAGGAAGGTGTAAGTAAGGTTTTGAGTTATTGAAAAGCTTTTAGTTTTACTGTTATTTTATTCCAATAAAATAATACACATAATTGATTTTATTTTCATCTTGACTGTCCCAAAGCGTGCTTGACAAAGAGCTCACTTGAGGAATAAAGAATAAGTACATTTAAGAATTTTGACGAATTAAGTATTTGACAAATTTAGGTTTGGTTCAGTTTCTGGTTTGACAAATCGAGGATTTGTCTTGTCTATAATTTGACAAATAAAGATTTGACGAGCATATAATTTGACAAATCAATGATGTGACCAGTGTCTGCGAAATCTTCAGTCCTGTGGCATATATGTGATTAATTATGTTCTATGTTTGAATTTAATTGTTATTGTTTTATTTGACATGGATTGAAACTTTGAATTTAAATTCTTATTATTACTTATGATTATTCACTATGTTACCAACCATATACGTGATGGACCCCTTGGGTCTGGCAGTGAAGCCAGGCTTGTCATTCATTGTTTTTTTCTTTGTATTTTGTGACCAAAATTTGAATTATTGTCATTTGATTTAATTGATGATTGGTTCTTTTAGGTAAGCTTAGTGTTTTCTGTTAATTCCGTGTTTTTACATTAAGTCCCATTCAGTCAAAAATTTAACTGGCTTTAAAAATAAAATAAAATGATCCATACTAAGGGATTTATCATAATATATCATAGTAATCTTCTGACTTATATAACCACATAAAACTGGGTGTCTCTAGATCTAGGATTGGATGAATAAGTATATCTTTATCAGTAGATTATATAAGTATACATATATATCATTTAAGCGTCAAATAGCCTATCTTTTGAGAACAATTTAACCTGTTAGAAATGAAAGTGGTGGGAAACTAGCTCTCCAGCAAACCCCGTTAGGTGCTTGGCAACAGATATTTAGTTGATGGCCATAGCTGATTAGACAAATATCCTAAATATCCTACCATGTATGAACTTGCAGAACACTTCAAACCCGTGCCAGGTCCTGGGACCATAAGGCACTTGTCCCATCGCCGACGAAAAAACGAGTAGGTATCGACTATTTTCTCGCTCAAGAAACGTACAATAGATATACATTCCGTGTGACATAAAAGAGATGCATATACGAACAGTTGATCGCTGACTGTTCACACTGCCGGTGAGCACTCGCTTCACTAGTTTGTCGCTGAGCGACTAGAGCTATGAAAGATAACACTCGCTCAGCGATACTCGCCAAGCGATTAGAACACGCCGAGAGAGCAACCAGAAGAGAAAATATTAATTATTTCAGAAAAGAATACAGCGAGTGATGCGAGTAATCGCTTGCCTCACTCGCTCACTCGCTTATAGCCGAGCTACACAACTATCGGAACTACGCACTCGCTTCCCGCGGCTCGCCAACTCGTTTCTAATTCTAGCTCTACTCGTTCATCGTTTCCGGTGAGACAACTGCCAACATTGTAGATATATAAATGTGTGAGAGCACAATATAAGGTGAATGGACTCACCTGAAGACTGTAGACTCTGTTGGTATGTCCGGCTAATGTATGTAGGCACTCCCCGGTCTCCGGATTCCACACTTTGACGAAATAATCGTAAGCGCCGGACACGACCACTTTCCCGTCGTACTGTACGCATCGAACGGCGGCGATGTGACCAACAAGCACGCGGAGACAACGCCCTTCAGGGATGGACCACACTCGGAGTGTAGCGTCCCGGGAACCGGATACAACTCTGTGAATTAAATAGTTTAGTAATATTTATTCACCATTCCGAGTAAAGCAAAGCTCTCAGTTACAACATGGGCTCTTCGGCATTTGTGTGTTTTCATAACAATGACATACGAATGGCTGATTATTTATGGAATTTGTCAGAATGATAGGCATAGGCATTCGCATAAAGGCGAAATTGGTATGCTAGCATATGAAAAAGTACATAATTTATGTATCCCAAGATCTCTTTTGATTTGGGAACAATCCACTACACTCGTTATATTTATGTCAAACGGGCATAGCATTTGAATCAACACTAAAATAGTTTGTTTTGATCGACTTCCAAAAAATAAAAAGAGGTTCTCATTTGAAGGCATATCATTTTTTTAGACCATTGGTTTGAATGATATGCTGAACTCATCGTCTATTTAAAAATCTTATCAAAACGTTAATGCGACCAATGACCTGCTGGTACAAGTGCCATAAGGAAGCACTATAGTTCAAATAGCTTATTATGCAAATGCTAAACAATTACAATATTTGGATTACGTGCAAGCCAGCAATATGAAAGTTTGCTCAACTATTTTTGCTTTAGGTATAGAACCTATCCTACCCTTATTCTACATACGAAGGACAAAACAATAACATGTTATAATATGTTTTCGCTAAGACCAGGCAAGCAAAGCAAGTAGCAACATAACTGTCAACTTTTGGCATCAGTTTTGTAGCCAGCCACCTGCCTGACCATAAACATCCTTGAGAATGTTCTCGTTGGCAGAATGAAAACTTCCTAATAATAAATTAATAAGGGTGTAGATGGTAAGATCTGTTATGCGCGCAACGTCCCGCTCAAATCAACGAGAATAGTGGCATGATGCTCATTAGTCATACTTTTCCTTTACAACATACAACTAGCCGCACTTTTCCTTTAGTCGCCCTTTACGACATACAATAGGCCAATCCGTACATTCCTCAGGCGCAGTGACAGTAGATATAGGACAATCCGTACATTCCTCAGGCGCAGTGACTCAATCAAGCTGTGCCCATCTGCAGTTATCTTGACTTAAAACTGCAAATACGTGCGATGCAGTAACTATATGTAAAAGATATGTTTGTGTTAGCTATTTTAGTTGACCTTGTTTGTTAGCAAAAGTTAACATTTTAGAACAATTTGCATTTTTACTTGTAGCACTTTAACTTGGTATTCGCTAAAAATCTACTTTTCGCAATTGCAATATTCCTATAACAATCGATATTGAACAAAAGTTATTTATAATAGAATTGTTTTGTGAAAAATATAAAAGATAAGTATTTATTTTTGCCACACTTATTGAGCAGTCTTCTTATCTGTATAATAGTAGTTTATGCAACTGTCATATAATAGAGGGTATTAAAACATGAGTGTAGTTTTTTGAAACGAGCCACAGGCGAGTTTCAAAATAAGATTACACGAGTTTCTGGCAAAAGACTATTCGTCAGTTTCGTAGCTGTTTCTAGAATGTCAGGTGGAGTTAAATCATCAGTATCGTGGGTGTTGCTTGACATTTTTGCTACTAAAGTTTTATCCAATAAAATATTACTCAAATTCGTATGTACGAAATAGCGCCAAAATGGAAAAAGTCTGTTATTGGTCTATTGGCTCGGAACCAGCGTAGCGCGTTGCGCGCGCATCTCGCTCACCATAGATAATGTGTACTTAAATTGAATTGAAATCTGCTTGGTCGGGACACACTGTACTTTAATAATTTAAAAATTGTTTTAAAGCATTGTTTTGTTAGGTGAACAATGCTTTAATTTAACTTTTTAATTTTCTTAAAGAAGTATGTACATAAAATATGCCAATAAAAGTCTGTATTTAATTTCATAATTGGAATATTACCGAATGAGATTATATAAAATATATTTGCAAACATCATGTTACAACATAAATTGGACAATATGTGGACAATAATTAAAATTTATGTGTTTAGATAAACTGAGTATTCTACTCTATGATTAAATTAACAAGGAAACGAAGAGATAAGAAATATAATACTATTCACACTACGCTTTGAATGGATGTCACGTTATCAGACTATTTGATAGCTTTATGATGTGTCTACACTTGAAAACTAGTTTTCCAATGTCTGATACTATGTCCTATTCTATGACCACTAGTATCGGTCGCTTAGCAGCTGTTTGTGGTTACACACGGTAGCTGCATGAGAAATTACTGTCAAGGACAGTGGCCGGAATACTTTGTTAGGTGCTTACCGACAGATGTAACTGTACGAAGAGTTTCTAAATATAATTAAAACCAATAAACCAAATCAAATAGTCAATATGGGAACATGATACTTTTTGGAAGTTAGTTAGTAAAAACGGCGCCATGGAAAATCTCCCATGTACACTCAGATTAAATAAATAAATTACACATATATTCGTTCAATTTGATTTCAAACAATAATAGCATTCGCATATTATTAACAAAACAAATCGCAAAAAGCAGTCTTATCATATAATAATTGTGTGTGGATTACTCATGTAGGTACATATTAGCTTTACAGAGATTAAACCCAAGGGGATTTAATGATACTGCGCACTGTAAAATTTCTATGTACTAAGTAATATCAAAAATCTGAACTGGAAATCTATCTCCAAATTATAAAGTTACTACTACGAAGTTAGGCAATCCGAAGACCATTACAGGCCCAAAGGCAGTAGGAATGATCCAGCTCACTACCAGCATGCCCAGCATGCTGGCAGGCAGCATTACCCCATTGAATTGCAATGCTTATTCGATGAACAAAAAGAGAATTTTGATCACAGGTCACACCGACCAACCGGTCTGGTAAGTTTTAGAAAATAAGATTGTTGAACGGTAAAAATATATATGAATAAGCTATAATAAGGAAAATTACAGTGCGCAGTTTTTCAATAAGTCGATATCTTTTACGACACCATTTTTAGAATATAAAGAAATAAATATTTTTTTAGGTTTACCTGTTCTGATGGAGATGCATGCATCTGACGGTGGAAGTGTGTCCAGCGAGTACTTTTAGGCACTGTCCAGTCTTAGCGTTCCAAACGCGCAGCGTGCGGTCTGTTGAACCGCTGATCACCAAGTGGCCTACCATCTGTGAAGACCACACACCGCCCGAATGCCCCACCAGGGTGCGAAGGCACTGGAATCGAGACATAAACACGTTAAACAATGTTTAACAACTAAATCACTGAAGCGGAAGCCAGAGAAAAACCATATTGCGATAGTATTTTTGAATGATATCTCAAGTAATAGCGGTATAGGCGTATAGTATAGGCGGCTGTATTGAAGTTTCACCGGGCACCGTGCCAGTCAGAAAGTTAATAAGAATTAACTTTAAAAAAGCCTAAATTATTTTTGGTATGAAACAGGGATTGTACTTGGGATCTCAAGGCTTTCAAGTTTCGCTAATGCTACTCCACTAACGAATGATTCGTTTAGTATGTATCTACCACAAAAAGATTATCAATAAGAAGAAATTGACAATAATAATTAATAAAAAAAACCGGCAAATTTAAACTACTGCTCTCACGGTATCTCAGATAGGCGAAACACATTCCCGTGGACATATCGACTGTGAACTGGCAAGAAGTCCTATCTATTTTCACGCAACTTAGGAAAACAGTATGACGAAAAAATCAAATAAGACTAACTGCCAGTTCACAGTTGATATGGTAGAATGTTTGATCTCGCTCGTATAAAAAAATGCTTTCGTTGTATTTTTGTAAAATGTCTTCTTTCTATGTCATCTACTCACACCGTTCTTCACTCTTTTGTACAGCTTGGATGCACTTCCGATAGCGGTGGCAATGTTTATAGATGAAGGAAAGGAGTATGTTTAGAAATACTATCTACGGAGATGGAAAATTTAAAAAACCAATGCTGACAATTCGATTTCGTTGCTAGGTTCCGTAATTATTATACATGATCATGGAAATCGCGACTAATACTGCTTATATTATAAAAAGATTTAAATTAGTCTATGAACATGATTATTTAAGTCACAGTCTTATATGAGTCTTAAGCCCACAATATTGACTAAAATCTAAATTGGTTCCAGATCTTATTGCTCATTGTATGATAAATACAAAATACACAAACTAGCTGCAAAATCAAAAATGATACAAAATTTTTAATACATTTTGAGTTGATATTTGAAAAGACTGATCGCCATATATGACTAGGAGCCATAAAATATTTCGTATACTAATTCGTCTACATTACAAGTTACATTTATAGCGTTGCTTAAACATGTCTAAGAATTAAAGTCTTTTGAAAAAAACAAATATTTTAAAACGGTTTTGGATCTAAGATGCCACGAAACAGAAAGACACGGTTACAAAATAAGAAAACATCGAGTCGGAATAAAAAAATATTCACCTTGCCAGTAATAGCAGACCACACTTTCAAGGTGGTATCATCACTGCCGCTTAGGATCCTATTCCCGTAGAACTGGAGACAGGTGATGACGTGGTCATCGTGACCTCGCATCACGATGGGATTGTTGACGGGCTTGTGGAGCCAGTTGTGTTCGATGAGGTATTGACGCATGTACGCTGACTTCCAAGGACTGGCGCAGCGGGGCAGCGACCGAGGCACCTTCTTCAGGGTTGTGATGCCGATCCGACGACATTGCTCCTTCCAAAGCAGGTTGTCGTCTGCGAGGAACCTGGAACATCGCGTGATTTAGTTTAGTCGACGGTGTTTATACAAGTATTAATATGCGGTGCACCCGATTATAACCATAACAACGTGCAAAATATAAAAAAAAACTGTAGAATAAATTTTGATATTTTTTATTTCCGATTTAACACATTGAGCCTTTAGATTCAACAAGGACTACTGACAGGCGCCAAACTTTTTATGTATTCCAAAAAATTAATTAAATTCTTCATTTTAATAATAATATTGAATGAATGAAATAGATATATTGTAACTAGAAGGAGAAGTCGTTTGGCTGGCAACAAAAGCGAGAACATAATAGGTAAATAAAGTAGTTTTTATATACGCTATTTAATTGCCTAATAAG
Organism: Plagodis dolabraria; assembly: GCA_963854805.1. Taxonomy (NCBI): domain Eukaryota; kingdom Metazoa; phylum Arthropoda; class Insecta; order Lepidoptera; family Geometridae; genus Plagodis; species Plagodis dolabraria. The sequence goes on from OY978440.1 coordinate 7,828,115, forward strand.
TTAGCTGAAACAAGTCTACGTATCGTTATCTCCTACGGATTCCTGGCTATTAGAGGGAGAGAACCTATCTTTCTTAATATGAAAAGAAATCAAGTCTCGTTTTATTTCGGTCCCATGGTAAGGTCCTATTGCCCAGCTATGTGGATGTTGTTATATAACAGTCACTTACTAATTTCACCGTACCCCGTTTCAATAAACGTGAATTGTGTAAGTTACAATTATCAGTTACTTACTTTACTAGCTAAATATAACGGACTGATTAAATGTTAACCGACCAAATTCAAAACAAATTGACTTATGTTTTAAACAACCAACATTCTTTTTTTATATTGGTTATACACGTTACATTTACACTTATGCACTACTATACAAGAGTAACAAATACAAAAATAAACGAATGTTGGTAGTTTAAAACAAAAGGTGGTAAAGAAGTCAAGTAGGACATCTGTCGCCAAGCACTAAGCAGTGTGTTCCGGAAGTAGTCTCGAGAACAGCTGCCGGTACCGACCATACTCAGTAAGGTGTTTGGTAACAGATATTCTACTTATAATCTGTCCATTATGTTTATAGCTTTTGACAGCTCACACAAAGTTGACGAGATATCTTCGTAAGACGTCCGGCAAATTATATCTCGATTACAATGATGATGATTGTACTACTATTTTAATTAAGTAGAATATATTATCATGCCTTTTGCCTGTCCCACTAGAGGTGTACGAATCACCCCTATCGGGCAACATTTTCCAGATATATTGTGTTATGTATCAGCCGGTGAATGTCACATTTACTCTGCAAGGTGCTGTAAAACTATTGCCCCTCTCGCTCCCCTTCACCTCCCCGCACACACTCCGTTACGTACACGAGATGTAGTGTACCTTAATGTACCCACAGTACAAATACAGAAGTAAGTTATTGTGGTTTGTTTCTGAATATTTAAAAAGTCACAAGACTAGCTAAAGGGAACAATAAGACACGTATTACAGTAGAATTATTTACAGTATAAACACCCTGTGGTCGTTGAGCTCCAGATTATGGTAACAAAAAATCTCCATATGGAAACGTTCTCCATGAGTCTTGAGAAGGTCAGTAGCCGTAATCGGAACATATTTCACTCTAAAGGTATTTATATCACCAGCTTACGTAAACAAATTATAATTCATCACAAACATAAACTCGTACATCTTCATCTTCACGCCTTTGTCCCACAGCATGTGGGGTCGATACTGTATCTCGCCTTTCATGTTCGTTTCCTAGGACGCGATACATGAACATAGAGAATGTTTCAACATTGAATTTCTTGCATAAACGCCTACTCGCCTAATAAAGTTATAGGATTATAGCATAAGGTTTTTTTTTTACCACGAAAGCGATTCACAACCGCAGATCGCAGGGTAAGGTAACAATCTTCAGAAGTCGCTGATGAAGGACGATACACCTGCCCAGGTGCAGTTCTATGTTATATATTGTTTTTGGGAAATTCGAAGGTTATACATTTCTTGGGATCCTTCAGGAAGACCGATGTATTGGAGACGACAAAAAATTGTAAATTGTATTAAACTGATAATAATAAAGTATATCTAAAAAGAGTACGGGCCCAGAGTCTGTAGAGAAAAAGATTCAATAATAATATAAAATAAAACCTGGAATTTTTTTTTTTCTTTGCTTTGTATCTCTGCTGTTTTAACGTGACAAATCAAACCTTCTACATATACAACATAAGTGAAGAATTTTTTGACAGTACCATTCCTACTATGTTAAATTTAAAAATGTACCCCAGAGATTGAGGCAATAAAGAGTGGTACAATATACTAACAAGTAATTAGCTTTTACACAAATGGTTTGTTTTGAACAAACAAAACTCCTTCAACTAAGTGGATTAAAATGTTTGAACAATCACTGTATGAAGTCTCAGAAACGCCATTGTAATGTTTATTGGAATATAAATTGATTTTCAACTTTCACGTTGCGCAGTATATCCAGACAAAAGGTCTTGCTTCGACTTCATTTTGCGAATGGTTATAACACCTTGTAAAGAATATCTTCTATAAAAATTAAACAAAAAGGCTTTATTGATGAAACGAAGCGAAGTCTCAGGAGCCTGAGAGTTTGTTTTGGGAGTATAGCACTCAATTTTGGTATAAAGGTTGTCTCAAGTATGTAAATAGAACTTTTCTGTTCGCAGTGTCTTCGGTCGGGGGGTTACTGTGATATAAGGTCTTAAAATTACATAATAGTCTAAAAATAGTTATCATAATTCATTGTTCCGTAAGCTTTTTGATTACCAATCAACAAATAAATTAACGGTGTTACTTTACTTATGAGTGCAACACAATATTTCACATATTCTGTGTTCACCAAAATGAAACAATGTACATTTACAGTATATATTGTATATAAGTTGTTGTTTCTTTGTCATGTTATTTTTAAGGTAAGCAAATAAAGAATTTTCTATATATCTCTATATTTTCTATATTATCTATCTACCTATATTTTTTTGTATATCATCACTTGTAGCGGTAAATCGAGTCCAACTCAACGCCATAAAGATAACATTTCGACTAAAATATCACCAGAACAGCGGAACGTGGTTCTATCTTAGGCAGAATATTGCTGAGATAAACCCTTGCTCTTTGTAATGAAGCGAGATGAAGTTACTTAAGCTCGGTCGCCTTCATGTGACGGGCCAGTAAAATTGTGATTTATAGTTATGACTATAACAACACACTGATTTTGGACGTCCATTAATTAACATAGCTACACCTGCAGGCAATTTCTTGAGGGCAAAATATCTGTTGATGCTTATATAAAAAAAACACCCTTATCAGCGGCAAGTTTGGGCGGCTAAAACAGTGACTTCACTTTTATACGCGTTCACACTTAAGTAGCATTTTTTATCTATCTACAATCTGGCGGTACCACGGTCCTTTCCAAGGCGTACTTGCTAATATACGGTAATACACACGGTAATATCTCTCCGAGCTTACCTCCAATAGCGACAAGTTTGTGCGGCTCGCAGCAAGTCTTTAGGCTGGAGGTATCCCAACACAGTCAACGCTAATTCCTTTGGTAGAAGAGAGATAAAGTCGCGCTGGAACAGCGGCTCGATCGCCTTCATCATGTGGCGCACTTGACCGGCGGCGCAGCGACTGATCAGAGCATCTATAGCCTGGATCTTCTCGATGTTTGTCCACGATTGAAATCTGGAAAAAATATACATATAAGCACAACATGTGTTATACATATCTATAAGAGATAGTAAGAGTTGTCTAACCATAAAGTTATAAAGGACGGGTCCATTGCCGTCTAAGAGCAACGAGCGACGTTTAAAATAACCAAAATATGACCTAAGATAGATGACCTCTTTATTGAAACACCATAATTTAGACAACTATAACAAACAAAAAATAAGACTTAAGTGTTACAATGGGCGGTCTTATCTTCTTACTATATACGAAATACTGTATAGATAACATTACCGTGACAGTAATGTTCAAAATTATAGGACAGTACCTATAGCAGTTATGATCATTGCCTATATACCTACCCCAACAGAGTTATATAGACGTGAATTGACAATGCTTACTCTCTCTCTCACTCTTTTAAACAATTGCTTAAAAGGCTTTTATAGTAGTTTATGCAACTGTCATATAATAGATGGTATTAAAACATGAGTGTAGTTTTTTGAAACGAGCCGCAGGCAAGTTTCAAAATAAGATTACACGAGTGTTTTAATACCTAATTATATGCAGTTGCTTACACTTCTTTATTTAATCTCATGGCTATACTAGCCAGCTATGCTAGGTAGCTACATTAAACAAAATGCAAAATAAAAACCAGCGCGTTGCGCGCGCAGCGCGCTCACCACAGATAATGTGTACTGAAATTGAATTGAAACCTACTTGGTCGGGACACATTGTACTTTAATATTTAAAAATTTGTTTAAACATTGTTTTGTTAGGAGAATATGTAATGCTTTAATTTAATTTTTTAATTTTCTTAGAGAAATATATAAATAAAATATGCCAATAAAAGTCTGTATTTAATTTCATAATTAGAATATTACCGAATGAGATTATAACACTTAAAACAAGTGATTTAGCGTTCAAGCGCGATCATATTATATGAACCGGTATGAAAAATATATGAATGAAATAACAACGTAACTACGACCAGAACTTTACAAATTATAAAATAGAACTTATAACGTCATATTAAGACTTTACATTACTCCTAATAAAACCTCCAATTGAACAAATATGAATAATAGTTATTTGTTATACAAGAGTGCAAAGTTGCTTTTTAACCGCGTGTTCAATTTTGATGACCGAGCAAGCAAAGGATTGTAAAATTGAATCACGAGCGCAACGAGTGATTCAAAATTAGAATCCTGAGCGTAAGCGAGGGAATCAAAAGAGCACGAGGTGAAAAATCTTTGCACTCGAGTGTAACACGTAACTTTTCATTCCACCTCAGCGAGGAAATGACTAAATGCAAAAATTGAAAATAGAACACCATGAAGGTTCCGAGTCTGAGTTTTTAACAAATTAAAAAAAAGTTGTATGATATATTCGGCACCATAAAGGTAGCAGTAAATAGGTTTAATGTTTTTTTAAATTCAGAAACTTAGTGCACACGATGTTCTAAATTCAATTTACTTTATCCTCTAGAGAATAAAAACGGCTTTTCCACTCAGATATTGAAGATTAAAAATACTCTTTCCCAGATGGTGGGATGAAAAACAATATTGCTTCATTTGTTCACAGTAGACTAGTAACTTAAGAACCTTGGGAACCCGTAGTAATATCAAAGCTCATCAACAGGTGGTTCTGAGGCGTCACATTTCTTATGAAAATAACATAATAAACAAAGTTTTTGAATCAAGCCATATAACTTCCATTTCATGTTTTACCTCCGTCGCTCTGAATTAATAAGACTTACGTAAAAGTTAGTTAACTTAGTAAGGCGCTTTCGTAGGCGCTTCTACCAAACTAACAGATGCACATAACTTTAAGAACTGTATTTCCCGTAAGTATATTTCTTCTTCTTCTCTTCTTAGAAAGCACCGTTCACTAGAACTTTAAAATATTCAAATAGTCCCGGGTGCTAATTCTATTCTACTATATACAATAAAATGCATATGAGATCTGGATAGCAATTCAAGATGCGTGTTACAGGATATATTTATTTCAAAGTTTAACATTCTATATTTTTGCCAGGAAGCGCGCCTTAAAGCACCTCGTTTTTGTGTTTTGCCCTTACCCTTCGCTGAAACCATTGTACGTCTTTTCGATATTAAGTTGGACACCCATTTAGTGAAGTGATGTGGTCATATCAAGTTTTGGCAAAATGCGATCGAGTCATGCTTGCTATTTGGCCATATTGAGATAGAGACAAAAAAAATCTAACCCGTTTTAACACTTTAAGTTATTTGTTGAAAGTATTTCTTTAAGTGAAATCGGTGATATTTCTACAAATAATTTACATAAATGTGATGTGTATCAAGTAAATGTGTGTGTGTGTGTGTGTGTGTGTTTGTGTGTGTATGTTGCCACGCGCTTACAAACTCTGCACCTTCAAATATTTCCCTTTGTAGACGATGTACCTTCAGAGCGAAGCTGTGAGAATCCTGTATAAAATTAATTTGGATAGATAGACTGGAATGACAGATGAAACAAAATGTTGCACCTGTTCGTGTATGGGATCTTCTTAAAAACGGAACTAGACAGTCGCTAAAGTGACAGATATAGTGATCCGTTTTCGCCATGTACGTAATCCTTAATCTAGACTGATTTACAAGGAACATCCCATTTAAAATAAACTATTGATTCAGTATACATAACCTACCTACTAACATGACACTGGCGCCGCAGTAAGTAGTGGTCACAGAAAAGTAAAAGTAGTAAATGAAGTCGTACCTTCTTTAGCACGCTCACCTTATAGAACACAGAGCTTCATGTAAAAAGAATTCAATTGGATGTTTACACTTCGGATGCAATACGAACTGTGACCGATCGGAACTGAGATAAGTCTGAAAAGCGACGCGACGTTGAATTGATTGCCATGGACAGTGCGTTAACCTGATATACATGTAAGAACAAAGAGGCCCAATATGCGTGAAATAATTCCAAGGAGCTTAGCGAATAGCTTAGTCTGGTTTTTTTTTCAATAAGTTTATAATTTCAGAAAAACAATACAACAATATAGGTTTGTAATTTAATTTTGTATTCTATTAGCCCGAAACAATTGACTGAAGCATTTTTAAGATAATCATAATCAATACACCTTCATATGTAACGAAGCCTATATAATAGTATTGAAACAAATCAGTTTTTTTTTTCTGTTTCTTAAAAAGTGTTGGGCAACGTGTTCTCGGGACCAAAAAAATATACGTAAAACGTGGATATAAACCTCCTTCAGCCATTTACAGGCAACTTCCCTTAAGAAATGATTATGAAACTATATTAATATTGCGCTAAGAAAAAGTGTCTGTGATGATCAAGAACGAGGCCCACCTCTGCCTATAACAGATGCATTTCGACACAAGTGACGAACCGACACCTTGAGACATAAATATTGTTTTATTGTTTATAAGTTTTATGTCCCTGTAATTTTACTGGCTCTCAGACTGCTTGCTGCCGGAATACGCTGTTATACCTAACAGCGTATTCCGGTTGCTTGGCGACAGATTTTATACTTGAAGGTAGACTAGTAGAGGCACACCAATGAGCATTCGCAAATTGCCCTTCCAAAATGTGGTGAAGCTCAAGCTTCAAGCGATGGGGTTCGAACCATGGATGTGCGGCATGGCAGTCAATAGCTATTCCCGCTCGGTTCTCACTGCCTGTAAAAATCGCAGTAATAATGACATTTGACAAATCTATCATAAAGTAATAAAACGATTATGAATAAAGTAGCTCGTAAAAATCAGCTGGATCAATTTCGATTGTATTTTTATGTGCATGAGTGGGTCCCTGGATAGTATAGATTCACACTCTATAGCTAAATTAAATGGAGCACCGATAAAAAAAAACCGTCTGAATAACCTTGTTCGCCATCGTTCGTATTATAATCTACTACTCGTATATATCTAAATTTACAACGAATTAAGGCAACGTCATTCATCGAAATATTTTATTTTATTACAATGTACGCGTGCAATAATATATATGAATTTCTTATATTTCACAACTATGTCAGTGTTAAATTTCATAAAAATGTACATTAAAGCCACCAGTAATAGTCACGTGATATTTTCAAAACGGTTACAGTAATTTATGGAAACAGCATTTGAGAATATTGAAGAAACTGTTCTGTTTTCAATAATATAAATATTATACAGTGTATTTGCATTGTAATGTAAACAATAAGCCAGATTGTTATGTGTGGCACTGCTATGAAGATTGCATAGTTGCACTTTGCTTGCACTTCGCACCGACCCAGTTTTGCATTGACGTCAATCGCCGCGCAATCGCTGCATCAGCATCGAGCATCGTTTTCGTGGCGCGTGTTTCTAGTTTGTAAGACACTTTTGTTCCTTACTTCGGACGAAGCATATCATTTTAGACTTAGAATAAATTGTAACTTTTATATGAAATTAAATTAAGTTGAAATAAAATTGATTTTTTTTGAGATCCTCGCTGTGACCATACATTTTTGGCGCAGTCGGTAGGATTGCTTAGGGAATTAGGGAACACATCATCGGTTTCCTGTCAAGCAATCAAGAATCTACGGTGTGGTCACTACCGAGGAGAGTCCAGACTTCGACTCGTCAAGGAAAATTATGTGAGTACATTGAATCTTTCAAGTGTTTGCCTTCCTAGTTCTTGTATTTCCATGTCCTTTTTATATGTTAATGTGTTATTTTAATATATTCTCGCGAATAGATTATATTATCTTGTGTGTAGTGTCTTATTAGCTAGCAAGATTTTCCATCCACGAGAATCACGGCGTAGAAGTAGTGATAGGGATAGTAATAGAATAGATAGTAGGTTAAGTATAATTGACGAACGTAGAGATTTAGAATCAGTGCAATCGAGCGCCATGTCTGACCAAGTAGATGTGATCTATAAGTCCCTCAGACTGTTGCCTGAGTTTGACGGGAATCCTCATGTCTTAACACGTTTTATAAATCTGTGCGATCGGTTAGTGTTGGAGCATTATAAAGACGGGCAGGGTCACGAGTTAGCTAATTTATCTCTTCTTAATGGCATTCTGAACAAAGTGACGGGGGCCGCGGCGAGACTTATAAACTCGAACGGTATCCCGGATAATTGGAATCGTATACGTGACGCGTTGATTAATAACTTTGCGGACCATCGCGATGAGACCGCCTTATACAGCGATTTATCCTTACAAACTCAAGGGTCTAGCACCCCGCAAGAATTTTACGAACGCTGTCAAAACCTGTTCAGTACTATAATGACTTACGTGTCGCTTCATGAGTCTGTGCCTACCACGGTGGAGTCTAAAAGAACATTATACGCGAAATTAACTCTTCAAGCATACTTACGCGGTCTTAAAGATCCTCTGGGATCCAGAATTCGATGCATGCGTCCCGGATCTATGGAAAAGGCTCTTCAATTTGTTCAGGAAGAGGTTAACACTCTTTATATACAACAACGTAATGAGGGTGGCCCTGGTAAGAAAGATTGGCAACCACAGCCCCTTAGCAATTTTAAAATACCTTTAAATAGTCATCTACCCATGATTAGAACCCCTGCTTTTAACATGCCTGGTCCATCAACACAGCCAATTTATAGTGCACCCGGCCAACCACGCCACCAGCCCATGTTACCTCAAGCTACACAAGGTTGGAGGCCTCATCATAATCAAATGAATTCGTTTCGGGGCCCGACACGCACACAGCAAATATTTCGCGCACCCCCACCAAACTATCAGCCGCAAAATAATGCATTTGCTATGCCATTCAGACCACAAAATCAATCAACTAATTCCAATGCTCCGCGCCCAATGAGTGGCGTTAGCCATTTTGTTTCTAAGCCATTACCACTTACAGGTCGTGATTGGAGAACTCACGGCAACCCGCCTCCAAGCAATTATTTTAAAACGCGTGAGGTCAATTTCAATGAGTTAGGTTACGACTATGACTTACATTATGGCTACGATAATAGTTACCCTGAGTACGATCAATTCTATTATACCTGCGATCAATACCCCGAGTACTATGATTGTAGCTATGAGAATCCGACAAGTACGGTTGTAGAAGAAATAGGGAACCCTATTACACCGGAGCAAGAGGATTTTCAGAAGGAACCGAGTTCAGACAAGCAAAAATAGAAATAAATTTGCAAACACAAAGACAGCTCATGTACGTTCAAATTAATGATCCACCCCTTAAAATCTTAGTTGACACAGGTGCTAACCAGTCTTTTATAAGCCCTCGAGCTGTGCAAAATTATTTCTATAACGTGCCACTGAACTATGAACCGTTCGAAGTTACTAACTCAAATGTTACTAGCACACACAAACACTCAATAACTCTGCCTTGTTTTAAAGAATATAATGAAAAGGGTGATATGACGTTATTCGTGTACAATTTCCATCAGTATTTCGACGGTTTACTTGGTTTAGATTTATTAACGGCTTGGGACTCTAACATAGATCTTAAGAACAAAATACTAACAACGAGAAGCGCGCAAATCCCTCTACAAATTTACGACTCTCGTAACGTGAATTTGTACGAAGACATCATTCCGGCACATTCGTCAAAGTTGGTTCGGTTACCTATTAACAGTCAAGATGGTGACGTCATCGTACAAAGTCAAATTATATGTACATGTACAGTCACCGATTGTCTAACATCGGTAAGGAATAATCGCGGTTGGGTTGAGATTCATAATGATTCACCTAATGACGTCATCTTTTCAATGGACCGACCGGTATCGGCTGAAATACTTAACGTAGAGTGCGAACGCGCAGAACACCTATCAGATCGCGCGACCGAAGTTTTATCGCGACTAAGAACAAATCATTTAAATCCAGAAGAGCTCGCTAACTTAGAAACCTTATGCGCCCGCTACGCAGACGTATTTTACATTGAAGGTGAACCGTTAACGTTCACTAATAAAGTTAAACATCGCATTAAAACTACAGATGAATGTCCTGTATATACTAAAAGCTATCGGTATCCCTACGTCCATAGACAGGAGGTCAAAGACCAAATAACTAAAATGCTTGACCAGAACATCATCAGACCATCTGATTCTGCCTGGAGCTCGCCAATTTGGGTTGTCCCAAAAAAGGGTGATGCTTCCGGTAAAACCAAATGGCGTATTGTAGTAGATTTTCGAAAAGTAAATGAGAAAACGATTGATGATAAGTATCCGATTCCTAACATTACCGACGTCTTAGATAAATTGGGGAAGTGCCAATATTTTACCACCTTGGATTTGGCTAGCGGGTTCCACCAAGTAGAAATGGATCCAGCTGATATATCTAAGACCGCATTTACCGTAGAAAATGGTCATTACGAGTTCCTCCGGATGCCCATGGGGTTAAAGAACTCCCCATCAACCTTTCAAAGAGTGATGGATAACGTCCTCAAAGACCTTCAAAACAACATCTGTCTGGTCTATCTGGATGACATTATTGTATTCAGTACCTCCCTTCAGGAGATGATGGTAAATCTCGAAAAGGTCTTCACGAGATTACGTGAATCTAACTTTAAGATTCAAATGGATAAGTCGGAATTCTTAAAGTTAGAAACGAACTTTTTAGGCCATGTCATATGCAGAGACGGTGTAAAGCCAAACCCTGACAAAATAAAAGCCATTCAAAATTATCCCATACCTAAAACCCCAACGGAAATCAAACGTTTTCTCGGACTTCTCGGATATTACAGGAAATTCATTCCCGATTTCGCTAGACTTACAAAACCTCTAACACAATGTCTGAAAAAAGGTTCTAAGATAGTACTCGATCAAAACTACAACAACTGTTTCGAACATTGTAAAAGACTCTTAACCAATGACCCGATTCTTCAGTACCCAGACTTCACGAGGGAATTTATATTAACAACTGACGCATCCAATGTCGCCATTGGAGCCGTGCTATCGCAAGGTACTATTGGTTCTGATAAACCCATCGCTTATGCCTCCAGAACTCTTAATTCTAGCGAGCTGAATTACAGTACGATAGAAAAAGAGCTCCTTGCAATTGTATGGGCTACAAAGTATTTTAGGCCTTATCTTTTTGGTCGAAAGTTTAAAATCATAACTGATCATAAGCCTTTACAATGGGTGATGAGTTTAAAAGAGCCTAACTCGAGACTCACAAGATGGCGATTGAAATTAAGCGAATATGACTTCACCGTCATCTATAAACAGGGCAAGTGCAACACGAACGCAGACGCCTTATCGCGAATTGAGATTAATAACGAAGATATTAGCTCTATCGTAGTAAATCCATCAGAAAAGTCAAATCCGTTAGATGATTCGAGAACGCTCACAGCTTCGGAAATTGCAGACGAGTCACGTACGATTACGGTGCACACCGACGCTGAAAAACCCATCTTGGAAGTCCCAATTACTGATGACCCCTTAAATAGGTTCACGAAACAAATTGTTTTCACTGTTGTGGGTGACATTAAGGGTAGGACAGTTGTGACTAAACCTTTCGAAACACACACTAGAACGTCTATTCAGTTGTCTGAGTCAAACCTCGAGCAGGACGTTATTAACGCTATAAGAGAGTATGTTCATCCTAAGATAAAGACTGGCTTGCTTATTAACCCTTACGAAGCTATGTATAAAATTATACCTATCATACAGAGTACATTTAAAAATTCGGCTATGAACATGATGTTAGTAAAAAAGGAGTTAGAAAACGTTCGCGAATATCTACGACAACAGGAAATAATAAGTAAATATCACGATGGTAAAACAAACCATCGCGGTATTAACGAATGTTACCTAGCTCTGTCTCATAAGTATTATTGGCCGAAAATGCGAGAGCACGTCACAAAATTCATCAATGAATGTACAATATGCGGCCAGGCAAAGTACGATAGGAACCCTGTCAAACAACAATTTAGAGTCGTACCACCAGCCAGCAAACCATTTGAACTAGTTCACATGGATCTGCTAACTATTCAGAGTGAGAAGTTTTTAACCATTGTTGATGCATTTTCTAAATATGCTCAGGCCTACTACTTAAGAGACGGAACAGCAATTAGTGTCGTTCAAGCGCTCCTTTCATACTGCACTCACCATGGAATGCCTTTTACCATAGTAACAGATAACGGACCTGAGTTTGTCAATCAGTTGATGGCCGAATTTGTCAGATTACACAAAATTCAACACCACAGAATAGCACCTCACACACCTAACGAGAACGGTATAGTCGAAAGGTTCCATTCCACAATATTAGAGCACTTACGTATTCTAAAACTAGAGCATAAAGGTGAAGCTACCATCAACCTTATGCCTTATGCCATCCTTGCTTACAATAACACAATTCATAGTTTTACTAAGTGTAAGCCAATCGAAGTAATAACTGGTCACTTCGATCCACGTGACCCCTTCGATATAGATCTTTCCTCACACCTGTTGCAACAATACGTTACTGACCATAAGAACAGAATGTGTAAAGCTTATAATATAATTCACGATTCGTGTACCACGCTACGGACAAACCTTACCGACAGTCGCAATGCTAATCGCGACCCGGAGATAGATTACTCTCCCGAGCAACAAATATTTGTCAAAAATCCGTTAGCTGCCCGACAAAAACTAGCCCCGCGGTATACGCACGATAAAGTTATGGCCGATTTACCTATACATATCTACACAAAGAGAAAGCGAGGACCTGTCGCTAAATCTCGACTTAAGAGAGTACCAAAAAGCGCTCAATTGTTTCAGGATTCCCCTGGTACTACTTCTTCTCCTACCGTCGATGGCGCTGACGCAGGAGATAATGCTTGAGAAACTCGACGGTGGTCCCGGAATTTTACCTTTTAAGTTAGGTCCCACTAGAGTCATATCGCATTATCACTCATTCGTTCAATCCATAAACCTTCAAGAATTGCAAGATAAGATAAACTCAGTCACTAACCAGTTACATACAATGGGTCCTGTGTTAAACAATAAAACATATTCTTTATTCGAACCTCACCTTAACTATTTGTCGAATAAAGTTCAAAGTGTCTCTGAGCAGTTAAAGACTTTTGAGGTTAGTCGTGTAAAAAGGGGACTGGTAGACGGGCTCGGATCTATAGTTAAAAGTATTACCGGTAACCTAGATTATACAGATGCTCTTCATTACAACCAAGCAATTAAAGACCTTCAGTTTACTGATAATAAGTTAGTTACAGAATTAAATAGCCATGTTAGTATTTCTAAAGAATGGATGTCTCAATATGCGAAAATTGTAGATAATATTGCAAATAGTCAAACTAAAATCACACACATTATTAACAAAATCAGCGAAACGGAAGCTACTCGTGACTACGACCTCATTAAATACGCACACTTAGCACAAGCATTTCTAATACTTGGTGACAATGTTGACTCGATTTCGCAAGAAGTACTTAGACTGCAAAACGTGCTAGGTTTTATTAAAATGTCGATTCCGCATCATTCAATTTTTAGCAGGAAATCATTTGACATTATTTTCAATAGATTGCGGAATTTATACAGTAATGATAAAATAATTGAAATCGATATTAGAGAATATTACGACATAATCAGAGTAGGTTCTTATTACGTAGATAACGAAATAGTCATAGTATATAAATTCCCAATTGTATTTCCCCAAGTATATGATATGTATAAATTATCTATTGTCCCTAATAAGTATGACGAGATCATCATACCTCCCTATCCATTCCTGGCAATTCACGAGAAAGAATTCAAGTACATAGTGGCAGAATGCCCGAAGACCAGCAAATGGTATATCTGTGACGAGAAACGTGGCCTGCAGATTCGAGAGAAACAAGACTGTATTCAACAACTTATAATTTCGCAACAAAAAACCACTCTTTGTAAGCCTGTTCCAGTAGCACTGCAAGTTCCTGCCTATGACGAACTCGACGATAAGCACTATACGCTCAGCTTCCCTTCACCAACTAAAGTACATCTTTCCTGTGGACAAGAACTCTACAAAGTACTCCAAGGCAGTTACCTCGCCGTCGTACCGCACAGCTGTTTCATCGAAACACCAGATTTCGTTGTCACCAATACAAATGATCTTCTAAAAGGACAAGTACTTAAAATAATGGACTTACCACTAGAAAAGCCTGTCTCACGGCCAACAGCGGTTACTATTAAGATGAATTCTATGAACCTCGACCAGCTGCATACCTTGAACACCAAGATCACCATGCAGCAGCCTATAGAAGTCAACACGGATACAAATTATAGCGTGTATCATACTACCATACCACTTTATTTAACACTAATTATTACTTGTGCGATTGCTGCAACCATAGCATACCGCAAGTACTGCCTGAAGAAAAAACCTGTGGAAGACCAGTCGGGACTATCGCGGATCTACGCTGTTCCTGACACTGAAGGAAGGGTTGATGCGAATCAACCCCCAGCTTCGTTCAATACCAAAGTCTTCACTCGCTGTTCTACGGGGGGAGGTGTTATGTGTGGCACTGCTATGAAGATTGCATAGTTGCACTTTGCTTGCACTTCGCACCGACCCAGTTTTGCATTGACGTCAATCGCCGCGCAATCGCTGCATCAGCATCGAGCATCGTTTTCGTGGCGCGTGTTTCTAGTTTGTAAGACACTTTTGTTCCTTACTTCGGACGAAGCATATCATTTTAGACTTAGAATAAATTGTAACTTTTATATGAAATTAAATTAAGTTGAAATAAAATTGATTTTTTTTGAGATCCTCGCTGTGACCATACATTTTTAGATGTCTATATGGCAATATAATATACAACTAATTGTTTTATAATAATATAAACTCGCATTAAATTATTATATATTGTTTAATAATTATACGTATATTATACTTTATGACAATTATGATTGGTTTTTATATTTTTTTCGGTAAAATGATAAAACCACTAGCAAACCATTTTTAGGATTATGTATAAGAACAGCAATCCCTAGTCGGAGACGATTTTTTGCCATAACAGAAAAGCATAAGGCACTGCGTCAAAGTACTCAGTGCAATTCGCGATTCTAGGTATTGACTTCCTGTTTGAACCTGAAAATCACCTCTAAATATGTGTTAGATATGACAGCTGTGAAAGCGAAAGTAAATTTACACTTTTTAATTCCTACCTAATATAGGAAAAGCAATTGTCAAATTTAAATACCTTCGAGACTATTTGAAATAAATTTAGTTTCTTTACAGAAATGGCGGATCTTATCGTGGCCGTATGTAGTTCGGAATAAGGCTGTGATGACGAACGAACTTTCTTCGACCTCGACGTCGGATTTCGCTTCAATGACTTTTGTCACAATGTAACGCACTGAAAATTTTTCACCGTAATGTTTGTAACTACAGCGTCATTCGAAACTGCGTGCGAGAGCAGACCTAATCTAGATATTTATTTCGAATAACAGCTGTCAAATTTATACTTTCACTTTGACAGCTGCCACATCCAACACATGTTTTAGGTATTTTTTAGGTTAATTGTAACCCATGAAGCAGGATTTCAAAGCCAATAAACACGATTTAGTGATCAGATCTATTATTGACAAAATGCGAGTAGGTAGTTTGTTGATGCACCGAATGTTATGTTATCAAAAAAGGTAAAAACTAGACTAGTCCGGCTAATCTAACCTTATCCTAAAAAAAGGTAAGCGTGAAGCGAATATTTATGGTAGGTTTATAAGTCTTTATGCTAAAATATATAAAAAACAATTGTCAGAAAGTCAAAAAAAAAATATTCTTATTTCGCAATATCTAATTATATGATGTAGGTATTAGTAGTATTTTATAAATTATAAGTATGTATAATACACATCTGGGTTTTTTCTTTACATTTTAATGCAAATACATTATGTATACGTATTATTGAATACACGGCGCAGGTTATTCAATACTCAGAAATGCTACTTCCATGACTGTGTATAAATCGTTTTGAAAAATCAGGTTGCTATTTACCTATTATTGTTGATTAGAATGTACAAGCTTTTTAAAGGTATTGAAGACTGTGACAATTTTCATACTTATGAAGTGTACACATATTATTTCTGGCCTACTAATTCACACAGGATCATAATTGTACATACAGGTTATGCATGGCTATGCGATAGCAAAAGAGACGCCTTGTACAAAAATATTAGATACTTCGAGCTGTGCGAGCAGAAGTGCACTTTATTGCTTCGTAGCTACAGTAGCTTATTCAATGGAATAGCTTTGCAGAGTCACCCTTCTAGAATTTTTTATTCTGTGGTACTAGTACAATTATGGTTCTCTGTAAATTATTAGGCAATATAGGATCCGAGTTTTAATATTATTCAGATATTTAGAACGAATGACGACAGTCGAAGCAACCTTATCACATCATTGATGCGTACGTAACTTGATGGTTTTTGTTACGGAATTCCTTTCAGCCCGCATCTAGAAGCTAATTTATCAGCATAAACTTAGTAAACCAATTTTAAAAATAATTTACATATATTAGTAGTTATACTTTTAAATTCCAAACAATGAACAAAAAAAAGGTTCATGAACAAAAGATAGGTTTTACGAACGTTAAAATAAGATTACGTCGAAGGTAAATCAGAGAAGATTTATACGCGAGCAATTCGAAATTCGATAATTCATTAATGTAAGTAAATTAAATACAAATTTGATAAAACTCACCAAAAACAAAACGTTCTCTTTACAAATTTCATAAATAAAGATTGTTATGATAAGCGAAATGCGACCTTAACGCGCGGGTTGCGATATCTTGTGAGATATCAGTACTCGAGATGAAAGAAAATAAATGGGGTTGACGCATGCGCCCCAACCCAATCAGATTCTCAGGTACGGGGCAGGCTAACTATAACTAGGCCACCTGGAGACCGAGGCGAGTTCACGGATTTAATTATAGATACCTACACTTAAATGCTATATCTAAAGAAGTATCATCCGTTGCAACTTTTAAAAAACCACTGGTATTATACCCTCCGTTGCTTTGGTTTAAAAACATTTGTTAATATTGAAATCATCTCACTGGTACTTTTGGCGAGATTCGGTGCTTACACGCGATTTATGTTACCTAAATCTCTTGGAAACAGCTGATTAGTTTTTTATCAAACATGGTTCAGAACGATAATTCTGAAGAGACCATAGGCCCTAGGGTCTCCCCACATTGATCGACGTGGAACCGGCGTGGTCTGGATAGCTTTACGTCTCCTACATAAGGGTGTCATATCGTTCAACTCGGACGACGCGATCCGTTGCCAAACGACGGCGAAAAGTCCAATTATTCCGCGGCGAATTGAGAAATGACAATTCAGAGTAACAGAACTAGATAATAAAACGTCTAATTTAAATCTAGTTCTCTAACAAAGGCAATACCGTTGAGAAATCTGAAGTGTTCTGCACAGCAATGCAATGGGCCGCGAATTGGCTTATCAAGTTATCACCATCATTTCCCTAGCTGTCTATTCAAACTTGTGTCCTAAAAAGTTTCTGTAGTACCGGCGGATGAAATAACAAGGAAGTTGGCGGTACCTGTCTAGATACTTCCTCGTCACAAATCCTATGCTGTGACAGTTTATCGAACTATAAAGTCACGAAGGCAAAAAACTTCAGGTCCTTACTCACGAATGCACGATTTGTTAGTATAATGTTGTTGGCAACTCTGTCACTGCATGAACCTCTATAAATCATGCAAAGTAGGTAGGTTACAAATTGAAATACAACATCACATGTTTAATTTAGCATGACATGTATAACACGTGCATAATGTACACATATTATTATTATAAAATCTGTCATTTTGCTTTTCTACATTCTTGAGAATCAGTTATTATAAATTCCTGAATTTTAGAGAAGGTAAAATTTCCGATCGCAAACAACAGCGAATGCCATATTTTATTATATGCGAAACTGGTAATATGCTGTTTTTTCCAGTATGCGCGTAAAGCTGCTCTGTTTTTTAACTGTTCACTTTGGTAACTTATTGTGTCATGTAGGAACAATTGTACCAGTAGCTAGAGATTCTTCGATTTTCGAAAATATTTTTTCTGACCAGGATTGATGAGGGCGGGCGTGTAGTGCGTCGTATATTATTTTAGATAGGTACCCTACTTAGCGTGGTTTAAGGGTAGGAAACAGAAGGTCACAACATACTGATCGACGAATTGGATTATGCAACAACAACAGGACCAGTCACAGCATTAATATCGAAATTGCGACGAAAATTGGCATAATTTGTAACCCTTTCATTTCTCAATATAATGATTATATGCTCCCATTCACTGATCATAAAAGGCGACTAATGTTAGCTGCGGTCACTACATGAATGGGTGACCTTTAGTAGCATTTGCTAAAACGCACGCAATGCTGGCTATCATAAAAGTAGAAATTCAGTTCCAAAAACCTTACGGTATATTCCGGCAGATGTCCTTGAGACCAAAGTTTGAGTGTTCAGATTATTGAATAACCACTTCGATCATTTCGAATATCTTACACTACTGCCATAGATTACCTATGATCAACTGTAGTGGCACCCACAAAGATCATGCTCATGTTACCTACCACTTTTGAAGCAATGATAGCTCAATGACATTGGTTATGGTCTGCCACGTAGCAGGTCCATGGTTCGAATCCCGCCGCGGGCTTGAGCTTTACCGCATGGTGGAAGGGCATTTTGCGAATGCCCGCCTGGCTAGCGACCACCCTCTAATAGAAAATCTGTCGCCAAGCACCTAACGGTGTGGCTTAACAACTATGTCTCCAGGTGATGGGCGCAGTGCAATTCGTGACTTGTGACGAAATGCGTCTGTTATAGGCAGAGGTGATCCGCTTAACATCAGGTGGGCCTCGAGCTTGTCCCGTCACAATAACATAAAAAAAATAACAAAGAGGCTTTTCAAGCAGTCTAAAATATGTAACTAAATTATATTAGGAATAAAAGCAGTCATGACGCATAATGGTACATCGCTTCGATATAGTAACAGTGGTAACAGCAACAAAGTTGGAAGGACATATTATTTATTGAACAAATGAACGTCGAAGTATAAAATTATTAATGAAGTTACGTGGGTGCCCCAGTAATTGACTTGTGACGATCGATATAGGTATAATTACAGTTAATGCTCAGCGTATCTATAATCTATAAGCGTACTTATCGAAGTAATGTAACTTACCTACACTGATCGTATATTTTTCGTACTTGGTGTCAAGGTTTTGATAGCAACTTGTTTGTCTTCGGTTACATTGTTAGACACAGTTACAATATTAAATAACTGATTGATTGGACTTTGACCACTCTTTCACAAGTAGTGGGTATGGCCTAAGATGATCGTAGGCCAGACAGTTGGCACTAGAAGACATATTATTGAAACCCATCGTCCTACTCTAGGCTCGTGACAGCCTGATGAAGTATTTTCCGCACGAGTTTAATACGAAACAAATATGTAATAAGTTAATTTTGAAAAGACTGTAAACTAGATTACTTACATACCAAAATCCCTAGTTATACTTTTGTTGTGTCTTACTAAGAACGGAGCATCAGTGTTCTGACTGAGAAATGGTTCATGTCTATATTATGTATAAATAATACACAATAGTTGTGTGAGCGCATAAAAATATGTTAATTAAACACTATTTTTACTAGGTAGGTACTGAATCAGTTTACAGTAAAAGGAAAAGATGGATCTAGCTAACAGTACAGATCCCGGTTAAGAGATTAAAGGCCTGTTTCAGAATGATCGAGTAAGCTCCGGTTTTACTACCCAGAACATATTTATTAAACAAAACACTATCTTTGCGTTTCACAGTCATCGATTTAGCCTATCCGTCGGTTAAAGCTTGAAACGCGTTGCATGTATCAAGTCCTATACTTTTTGAGCCCACATTTTTGACAATGGGGCCTCAAATTGCCTGAATGATGCCGCTAAATTTACTAATATAAATAAGGATTAAAAAAAAAGAAACAAAAATTATAGAGCCAATGCGAGAAGAACGGGCAAGAAACTCGGGGCCATTCTTTTAAACGTTTTTTAAAAATGTGTTAAGTACATACTATATAGTAAAATTATTACAATACTTAATTTACATTACGTAGGTGTTAGGCGCTAGCTTGGCAGAGGCGAACCAGTCCAAGCATTTTTGTCGTTTAAGTAATCACAAACTGTGTAGTAAGATTTCTTTATCAAAATATTCTTCACATGCAACTTGAATTTTCTTTCTGTGAGCGTTGTAATATGTTTGGGCAATTTATTATAAAACCGCACACCATTACCCCACGCGGCAGAAAGGATAATTGGTACATATTGTTAATGCTTTGCTTCTGTATAGAAATAGTTCAAGTCTATATTTACCAAATAGTATTTTTCGAAGATAATTAAGGGCTTGTTTCAGAATGTTCGAGTAAGTTCCGGTTATACGGGTTAGTGGCATACGCACCCAATGTCAACTCCCCCCGTGTCAGTTGCCCACGATCTCAGTTCCCCCCGATAAATTTGATTGATAGAAATAATTACCATATATTAAATATACCGTTAGCAAAAAGGAGTTTCTCTTGATAATAATATATTTATTTCAATATCATAATTGCTAAAATTATATTTAGTCAATTGTTTCTAATGGTTTTTATCTTGCATATTAATAACACATACAATTGTGTTATTAAAATGCAAGATTCAAAATTCAAAATGTATGCATACTAGCTAGGTATTATATCGGGGAAACGGGACTGCCGGTACTATGAATGAAATTCTATTGTTCTCGTAATCTTTCAATTCTGACGGGTTTAACTATAAATCACCATTCAGTCCAGCGCATTTCTTGTGCCTGTCTATCCACAAATTATAAAATTTGGGTTACTGATAACAATAGTCGGCACCCAGAAACACAGATGAAAGTGAAAACAGACAAAAACTATATATCAGTGCAAAAATTTTTGAAAGGCATATTTTGAAATTTTTCAAAATTAAAATATTATTGTTGTACTTTGGACATTCCAGCATTCAGAAGGGTGAAAAACATTATGTAGAAAGCAAAGCAAAGATTTGAAAGTTCTAATAACAAATTTCAAGGAACCACTTCATATATTAATCCCCGCAAAATGTAAGCCCCTTGTATTGTTTGATTACATCAAAGATGAAAACAGAATTATCGCATTAACCTTATTGTAAGAGAAATAAAAAATATAACCGCAACAGTGTCGTAAAGCAAAGCTTACCAAGGCAATGGTTACTGTTTTGTGGTCTCAGCATGGTGTTATTCACTACAGCTTTCTCCGATCTGGTCAAGTAATAACGGCAGATGTCTACCGTACCGAACTCCGAAGTATGATTGCAAAACTAGTAATGAAACATCCCCGACTCATGAATCGATCTTCACCATTATTGCTTCATGATAACGCGAGACCTCATACAGCACGAGAAACCTAACACGTTTTAACTCTACAGGAATTGCGATTAGAAATCATTCGTCACCCTCCGTATTTTTTCATGATTCGGTCAATTTTCTATGTGATAAAAAGTTTTCTTCCCAGGAGGCAGTACAAAATGTTTTCACACAGTTTGTCGAATCTAGATCACCAGAGTTCTATCGCAAAGGCATTGATGACATTCCTATTAGATGGCAGCAATTCATAGATAGTGATGGTATGTGGTATTTTAATTAAATAAAAATGTTTAATTAAAAAAAAAACAATTTCAATTTTTCAGTACAAAACGGCAATTTCATACTTACCCCCTTATAGTATCTAACTTTTAGTTTTTTCTTTTAGTAATTTTAAATGTTTTATGATTGTTGATTTCTTTTTATTGAGTGTTTAATATTATTTATTTTATATACTTTGTACAATTTAAAGTGATTTATAAATGCTGTTTTTGCCTGCTGTAATGTTAATATTGTTGTTGATATTTACAATGAAACTTTCAAATTAATAAATGATCGTAGAAAATCAGTCTTTTCTTTATTTTTCTTATAATCCTTTATTTATTCTTATACTTGCATAATATATACAGTAAGTTCTTATTATAAGTTTTACAAAGTAAGCTTATCTATGACAAAATCTCTTCCAACCAACCTAAACTTGTGTGCCCTAATTTTTTTTTAAATAACTTTAAATACACTTTCGCTGCTGACAGTACAAATCACAAAAAAATATTCGCTCAAAATTTTTCGGGGGGAACTGAGATCGTGGGCAACTGACACGGGGGGAGTTGACATTGGGTGCGTATGCCACTAACCTAAATATAGTAAATAGGGATGCAACGATACGGCTATTACGATACCAATACGAATGACGAATACATCGTAATGGCCAAATACGATAACGATTTACGATATTTGTTGAATACCATTTTGATGAATTTATTGGAAGCTTTGTTGTATGTTATTATTGTAAGAAAAAGTATAAAAAAAGTTATGCGTTTTCAATCAATATTTATACATTTTATCAATTTTCATATTTAACTTATATTTTAATTTTTTAAATTGTTACTATTTGTTACATTTACTGACTATTATTTAATTTTAATTGTAGTCGTAATTTATTACTGGCAAATTCTTATTCAGAAAACACAAAATTTGTAAGTTTTTTCCCTTAAGTCGGTTTCTCTCATCACTGGTTTAAGGGATAAATATTTCAATGCTATCCTTTTCAAATTTGGATACTCTGAAGCTTTATTGTGCCAATAGTCAGCAACACTAGCGTCCATCTCCAGTATTTTTTTTTTTTAAATAAATGTATCGTAAAAATAGCGTATCGTTATATTTACGATAACGAATGATCGTAAAGGTTTACAATAATCGCCGATATACGATTATCGTATCGGTATCGTTGCATCCCTAATAGTAAACTTTAAACTGCAAATAATTTTGATGGATTATTTAGGTATGCTTTTATTAACAGCGTCTTGCCCCCGCTTCCACATGTTGTGAATTTTCTTTTATCTTTTGGTTTGGCACTGCCGTCCGCAAACACGGCTACCTACCGCGCACTTGTTGACTTTGACTTCTGTGTTTATGCCGCAATTAATTTGTATTTGTATTGCTTTGTACAAATATTTTAACAGCCTCGGTGCGGCTATTCTATTAGGAGCTCTATTTCGTAGCCAGGCTCTTAGGTAAACTTGATTACTGTCTTCTTCAATAAGTCAACAATGGTAGAATTCTTACCTACTTATTTCAAATTGATCGGTCTACCAAAAGGATACTTATCGCCCTGTCCGAAAAGCGGAAAAAAGCGGTAAAATGTATGTTTTCACAATGATGATGCACTTTTATTACCAGACCTTAGGGACAAAGTTATTACAAAAAATTGTGATAAAATACATTCGTATTAGTTTTGTATCACCTTTCTATGTCATTTACGTCACAAAATTATGAGAGGACAATACATTTTTTACTTAAAATAGGTTTTAAGCTCGCATATTATCATTGTCATAATTTAAAAATTATTAGAACACAAAATTGTATGCCTAGGGCGGGAATCGACCCCGCGTCCTCCGATATCGCATCGGATATCCGAGGACGCAGGTTCGATTCATTCACATGATACTTAACAACTATGTCTCAAGGTGACGGGCGCAGTGCAAGCAACTTTATCACTTGGCATAAGTGTAACGCAGTTAACGTGAAACCTAATAAATCGCCGGGTAATTTACAATATTTTCATTTGCGTGGCAGACTTCATATTATATCAAATTAAAATAGTGCACGCTCTTTGAAATTGACAGCTGTTGTCAAATAAAAATATCTGTCACAAAAATAACAATATATCAAAAACTTAATTAAATTAAGTAAAGTAAAATTAGGTAGTCTTTATTCCAACTTTTGTTTAGTATTTGATCCAACACTGTAAAATTGTGTTACTGGCAATAAATGCTATTCTATTCTAAAAAATTGCTATCCGAACGCTAGGACACTTTAGATTTCAATCAAACCCTATCTATCGTCTCAATTCGAACGTACGTACTCGTATACTATATGTGTGGATAACATGTCGATAATTGTTATTCAGTGTTCTCGTGACCACGGCCGATGCAATTCGATCAAAAGGTCGAGGCGAGTGAGTTACTATTTATTACAAATGTATTTGACATTTCCTGATTATTTTGCATCAAAACAAGCTTCTCGCGGTGGCGTCTCCAACCTTATTTCATCACACTCCTTAGGGAACTACTAACTAAATCCGAATAAAAAATATTCTAGTACTTTCTCCGAGCTGCATTGTCCAATTTCAACGGAACCGGTACAGTATTTAGCAAATTTCCAATTTTTATTGTAGTAAAGGTTACTAAGGGTCCGTTTCAGAATGTCCTAATAAAGTTTCGGGTTGCTATGCAACACATAAAATAACTGAATGATAAAAATGACAGTTAACATGCAGCGTGTTTCAAGCTTTAACCGAAGGATAGGCTAAATCAATGACTGTGAAACGTAGTTTTTATTTAGTAAATATGTTCTGGGTAGTAAAACCGGAACTTACTCGAACATTCTGAAACAGGCCTTTAGTCTTACAACCCATTAATTTAGTGAATCATTTTTTTTGTTCAGCTAAGCTATGGTCCTATTTGGACAGCATATAAAGGACGGTTATGTTATGAATTATTTTTGTATACATAGGTCAGAGTGGGTAGTGAAAAACCCAAGGAATATAATCTAACGATGTAACTCTGAATGGAACTCGCCTTAAAGACACCTACTCATTCGTGATTTAAAAACGTTCAGCTATTATGTATTGGAAAGCTATATGCTTATATTAGAAGGTAGAAGTAAAACGCTTCACAAATATCATGTAAAAATGGGAAGTGCGCTTTCTGTTACTTGTAAAGCGCTGTCACATAAAGAAATATTGTGAGCTGGAGAATCTCTTCTATTTCTATTGTGCTATTATTTGTATTCATTTGAAACCACATTTTGGAGTATATGCCTTGTTCAGAGGCAAGGTTTGATCTCAGGCTGATCATACAGATTGCCAGCGCTCAGCCACGAGTAGGGCATGGCGGTATTGGACTTATTGGCAATACCGGTATTGTATCGGTATTAATATTTTCAATACCGGAATACCGGTATTTCGGTATTTTTTCGATATATAAAGAGATAGATACTATAAATGTTAAAAACGCAGAAAAAATATATTTTCCATGTAATATTGTTTTAGACTGAATTAATATACCTTTTTTTTTTTATGCATGGTAGGTTAGCCTTCGACCACTATCTCACCTGATGTTAAGTGATGATGTGGTCGAAGATGTTGTACAGGCTAACCTAGAATTACTGGCTCTCAAGGACAGCTGCCGGAACACACCGTTAGGTGCTTGGCGACAGATTTTCAACTTGAGGGTGGTAGCTAGCCAGGCGGGCATTCGCAAAGTGCCCTACCACCATGCTGTAACGACTGCCATCCTAAGACAACAACCGGGACCGACGGCTTAACGTGCCCTCCGAAGCATGGAAACGCTCAGTAGTAATGTCACCAGCGGCAGCGGTCACCCATCCAACTCCTGACCGCGGCGGACGTTGCTTAACTTTGCTGATCGATTCAGAATGGCTAAGCAAACTTCGCTACGAGCGCTTCCTTTTTTATTATAATAAAATCATCGTGAAACAGTAATTTTTTTAATAAACTTAATTTTTATTAATAATTTTTGGTACTTCTTCTTTTTTTATTATTCCAATAAATAATCAAATATTTACTATATATTATAACAAAAAACAATCAGATATAATATTAGTTTGGATAAAATTCGTCACTGTAAACGCTATTTCGGATTAAACACTAATTGGAGGTAAGGTCTTATAAAGTTCATCCCAATAAAGTCCTCTATTGCCGCCATTTTCGTACTCTGTCATTTCCGTGTGTATAATTCAATAATGTATTGCATCAGTTTCATCATCTTTCGGATCAGAGTCATTAGATTCGTTGTCTATCCCTTGTGATTAGTGTAAAATATCCTTTTATGTACTTTTCTCTTTTAGAGATTTGTCGATCGTTTTATTTAATTCTTATTAAATTGAAGCTGAACCGGCACCTCGACGTCATCGTCACAACCAGTTTTGTCACTATCTGCTGATATTGCCGAATGATCGATCTGAGTAGGGTAGATACGCTTTATGAGGCTTCTTAAATTTGAACGAATTTAGAGTTTCTAACTTACCGATTATCTCTTAAATTATAGTTTTTTCGTAATATTGTCTCGAAAACGGAAACTACCCACACCGTTCTTACTGTATCAGCTGGATTGTCCACTGCTGAACACAGCCTCCTTCATTAAAGCGGAGTTTGCCATAATGTCCACGCTTGGTAGGCGTCTTGGGGATCGCAGTGTGAGATATCAGTTCATACACAGTTCTTATCACTGTAATATACTCGGAAACACTGATTACCGTATATACCACGTGAATGTGCGTAGTAATAAGATAATTGTGAATAGAGAACCGACGAATCAAGTGAGAGCGCACAATGCAGTTGAGAATATGGGTGAGATAAAAAGATGAACCGCGCGGGTCTGAAGGGCGTGCGGTGGTCGGCGGATGATATGTCAGTTTTGTTAAGCTATATAAAAAAACAGTATAAACAGTACTACCACCACATATGTAAAACAATTTATGTGCTCAAAATTGCACGGACACATTGACTGGTTCCAATCTTAAAATGACATTTTTTATTAAGTAGAAATCAACGTTACCTAATTAAATTACGATTTTTTGGTTATTGAAATCGGTTTATTAATTAATTTGTGAAAAGAAAACGTAAACTGCGCATTAATTTACAACCATAATATTTAAAAAGATGTTTATGTTATTCATATAAGTAATCTAAAGCCGCCGTATTGGTTTTTAAGCCTTTGATTAGTTTTCATGCATATAAACTTCTTTTTTGTCATAATACCGAAATACCGGTATTTTTCATTCCAATACCGGTATTTGAAAATACTCTAAATAGGCCGGTATTACCGGTTTTTCGGTAATACCGAATACCGGTATCCATGCCCTAGCCACGAGTCCAGTCTCTGACAGCTAACAAGTAAACCGTCGCGTTTCGGTAGTTACACTGCAAGTAAGTAAGTAAGCTTACTTAACCAGCCAGAATTTAATCTCAAAACTCGAACTGCCAGCAATGAGCCACGAGTCCACAAATAAACCGTCGTCGGTAGACACACTGCATACTTACTTGTTCAGCCAGGGTTTGATCTCGGGTGGGCCTTGCGGGGTGGCACCTTGCATGCCGGAACTGCTAGTGGTCAGCCACGAATCCGGAGTAGGGCAGCAAACAAATGAGCCGTCGGGGCAGAATCTCTTCGCAGATTGGGGCGGTGGGGGTTCGTAGCGACGTTTCCTCTGAACAAAAGAAATAAGTCTTAGATTTTTTTGGCTTTTTCAGGCTTTACTCGTCGGAAATCTTTGTATAAGATTGTAGCTAGAAGTAAAAAATATAAACTAAGCCGTATGTACCCTAATGGATGAGGCTTATTAAAATAAGCTTATTCTATTCTATACGGCCCCGTTAAAATGTGAAAAAGTAGTTAAGTTTATAAGATTATTTATTTCCATTGTAGGTAAAACTATATAGAGAATCTAATTGCTTCTTCGTTTAGATAGGAATTTAAATATATATAATCCAATATAAGGAAAAATTGAAACTTTTCTCAATGCACAGACATGAAATAACCATATCAGTTAAAATCATAAGCGTTTATTAGCTTGAGTATTCACGTGAAGTTAATCGCGGGCTATTCATAAATAAGGATATCTTAAGGATATAGACTGCTTATTACATTTTCGTTACACATGGCTGCCATTAATGCCTGTCAATGAAATAAAACAGCTTTGAAATCTGCTCAGCCGTTTGGCAACTACGACGCGGGCGCCCCGTGGCAGAATGACAAAGGCTTTTAACTTATGACACAGCCGTCGTCGGGGGTAAATATAAAACAAAAACACAAATGAAAACGAATTGATAATTTTTTATTCATCATCCGCCGCTTCATTACTATAAAAAAAAACCAACTTATTACAATACGAACGAAACAGCTGTTCATAAGAATTTCATTAAAAATTTTTTTACTAAAGCAATTATTGTGAAGTAATTTCAGTTTTTCTTATGAATTCCGTTACACTTTATAATCTGAAATATGCACAAGATAAACAAAATATTCAGGGCAATAGCAAGGGAGGTGATTGCTCCGGTTATCTCTTCACATAAGAGTAATGACTGCAGCCTGATGCATACTTTTGCAAATCACGTATACATGATTTCACATGAATCAGGCATATGGCTGATGTGCATCGACGACATGTGGCAAATAAGATGATGCAACATTTAACAAACTTTAACAAGATCCTACTTCTCGTTTTAATAACATGTTTAATGTAAATTTACACAGTAAGAGTCACGTAGTAATAATGTTTCACTTCTGATTATTAGCACGAATTGCCTCGATTACCTAGTAGCTATAACAAAAGTATTGCTTATTCTAATTAACTAAGTGCTTACGCAACGTTCATATAAGGCAGTTAAAATATATATATTTTCAATACACATGCTCGTAAAGAACTATTTATGTACGTAGTCGTTGCCTGAATCGAAATATAGCCCTTTTCGCAAGTGATTAAAATTTTACAGTTTAGTTCTAAACAATTATTATATTTATATTATATACAAGTGGTATTTGACACTGGGGAAGATTATAATATGTATTTTTTAGTATATTGCATAATATTTATTTTCCTTAATGATTTCGTTTATTATACCACACCAAGGAGAATTTTAATAGAGATGAAGCTGATATCCGGCACGACACCCGCATACGAACTGTTACACCTAATATATTGGTGACCTAGGCCCGAATCCCTCACAAACCTATTTACGCATTGTCAGCAGTATTTTTCTGTATATAAACGGTGGCTTCCAAAATTAAGTGCTCAGATTTATTGTGATAACTCCAGGAGTCACCAGACTCAGTACCAGTATACCCTTCAGGTGGAACCTCTGCCCAAATTAGTAGCAAAAGTGAGTTGCGGGAACTTTTAAAGTCAAGTGTAAATTAATAATTTTATTTTTCAAATAAAATAAATGTGTGTGTGTCCATAAGTTGTTTTTTTTTAAGACAACTGAATAGGTCCACACAACAGAACGAGTCCACCTAAATTTGCACGCATTTCTACAACGGAAATAGACTTTTTTTTTATTGTTTAGGGTGTTTTATTTTCTAAATCAGACAGGATATCCCGCTACCCGGATTACGCGAAGGCGCAAAATTTGTTATCCGGTATCCGGCCGATTCACTATCCGTTCATCACTATTTTTTACCTACTGATTTTAAGATACGAATCGGATATAATAAGCTGTTTGATTTTGGTAATATGGGGCGATGAGCTTTTCTTTATGATCTTGCGCGAGCCTTATATTGTTAACAGTTAAGTGGAGAAAAATATTTATTTTATCTCACATACATTTATTATAAAGAGGAAAGATTTGTATTTTTAAGCAACGAATAAACATAAAATCTAGTGGATCGATTTGTAAAATTCTTTCAGTTTTAGAATCCTACATTATCTCTGACGAATATAGGCTATAGAATATTATCAATAAACATGTTTTTCTTTTTGTTGAATATTCGTGCGAAGCCGGGGCGGGCCACTAGTCAAAGCCGCTAATCACTTCAATAAAATACAACCCCGACAATAGCTACTTCGAGAAGAACCAAAACGTGTAGAAAACTATTCCAATTGGATTAGGTAGAACCAACGTGTGCATAGTTGAAATATTTAAGAAATCGCAACCGGTATCGTCAATTTACGAATACGAACATTCAATTGTTACCATTATCCACGATGCGCATGTACATACCTACATCTCTAGTTTAAGACCAGATCAAACCAGATTTAAATTTTAATTTATACCAGCTAACCTAACACATTAATTCATGAAGTGAAAGCCAAGACCATAAACACAAAATACATATAAAATTTAAACTCACAGACTTACCATTTAACCTGTTTAACACTTCCCAATAAAACATTTACAAAAAAAAAAGTATACATCAGCCCGCCTGTCTAAACGTGTATTCTTCTTCACTGGGACATCGAATATAACATCTCAGACGAAAAAAAATGATCTGTGATCTCTTCTCAGTTTACAATGATGAATAAAACATAGTGAATACATTATGTGCGGTTGTCTGTTGGTCTTCGGGATGTCCTATATTTCATACGTCCGTATTAAATCGGGTTAGTGCTCATGCGTCAATCGTCAGACATCATCAGCCCATCATCCAGCGTTAAAAGACTCCCCCATTAGGCTGACGGAGGGGGAGACGGTTTGTCATAATCCCCTACGCTTGGCAGGCAGTTGTTCAGATGGATTTACTGCGCTTTACCTCATATGACTTCCACAAAAATAAATGTAGTATAATGAAGAAGAGCTATATCCCAGCACCCCACAAGTGTCAGTCCGGATATACAATATTAGAGAATTCAATTTCTAGGAAAATAAACTTACTGAATCTGAACGGTCCCGAGTATGATACTCTATTACGATCGCTCTATTTAACAGGGGATTAGGCGAAGGTTACAATGCAGGGTTATTGGTAACATGCTCACAACCTCTTAGGGATGATCTTAGGGTTCTGCTAGTCCTAACAAACATTATGAGATTTTTATTAGTCTTGGGAAATATAAAAAATTATATTTTTTTTATTGATTTTTTGTGTTTTTGACGGAATAAGACATTAAAACACAAGCAAGCATTAAAAAAGTAAAAAAATTACTTTAAATGTTTGTTAGGACTAGCAGAAGTCAACCCTAAGAGGTTGTTAGCATTTTACCGATAACCCTGTATAACACATAATATAACAAGTTTTCTTACCCAAAATCTTTCCGGTTCTGGCTCCGGCTCGTCATCATCGTCATCATCCTACAACAAACATTACCATTATTTTATCATGAAGTGTCCCGGGTAACTAAGATTTTAAACAAAGAGCGATCCAGTCCCACTAGCTAAATTTTTTATACGTAAGAAGTATTTTTAAACTAGATACATTATTCCTATATTATTTTTATCAAATATTTTCAATTTACTTTTATATGTTATAATCGATATCATTTATATAGAATTGTATAATAGTATACAAACTTATTATTACTATTCCTTCAATGTCATTAGATACATTGCCCACCGGACGAGAAGCATTTTTATTTATTTTTTATGTATATATAGAATTTTACTTGTATACAGGTATCTGTAAATTGATACGACTATGACTGTATGAACGCCACGAAATTGATAAAGCAGTAAGTCCAAATTTTAGGACTAACTTACGATTTTTATCTCAGATGCAGAGCTCAAGTGCATACTATGCACCTGAGCTTGAACCAATTTTGTTATGCACGGAATAGTCGTGAATAGATCTATTGTAATCACACCGTATCACGAATATATAGAACCAGTGCGGAGGTACGGCGTCATCTTCTGGGGAAATTCAATCAAAGTGGAGATGGTTTCCAAGGCTTAGAAAACGTGTGATATTACCTTACGCAAATACAAGGCCACTCGTACACGTATGAACCATATTATTATATTAATTAAATGCTATGATTTGGAAAGTATATGCTAGTATATTTCCGAGATAATATTACTTGTATACTTACAGTAATATATATATATATATATAACACTAAGTGGCCTACAACACAATAATAAAATAGATATTCTACTCTGAATAAGAGATAGCAATTAAACAAAGCTATTTTTGGATGGCCCCTCGCATTTACAATAATAATATACTAAGAGCGATATCAGATTGTGGAAACATTGCATATTTAAAATTAAGTTTATAAAATATTATTGAGTTGGTGTGAAAACATTTTTTTCACATCTTTTTTGTGATCATCAACTGATGATAATCAAGTCCAGACCAAGACTTACTTTCAACTTGTAAAACAGCAGCAATTTTACTATTAATTTATAGTATAATTCAAATATATTTATTATACTTTTAATATATTTAAATTATTATGACATTTCTGTAAATTTCGATAAACTTCTTGTTTAATACCTCCAGTGTATTTTTTACCTAATATTTTTCTCACTGGTAAAGGTTCTATGTCTCAAACGAGTCTCAATTATCCTTTCAATCACATGTATTTAAGTGCCTCGCTTCGAAACCTTTATTTGAAAAATAGCTTGTTATTCAATTCGATTCTCGTTCGCTACATCAGAATATAATGTCGTACTACTTTATAGTACTTAATAAACTAACAATTGTGAGATTAGTCATATATGTATGTCAATAAATCTTACGGAATAATACCTCACTGACAAATATTTCGTTCTATCGATTTGATATTTAACTTCGCGCACTAGACTGTCTTTTTCTGCAACGGGCAGGGTTAAGATGTTAATGTACTTACCTCATGAGATGACAAGCAAGTACACCACGATTCCTCGGTAACATCATCGTCCGAATCGTCGTCATCACAATACTTCACGTAGTTCTGAAACAATGTTTGTATATGAATAAAACAGGAAAAACACAAGACTTTAATGTTTTCACTCAGAGATGTATTGTATAGGTTAACTTACTGAAGATTTTGAACCTCCCACCTCGCTTCTTTTGCTACTGTCATCTAAGCCAAGAAGCTTATCCGCATTAGAGGTGGAAGGCACGCTGAACTCCTTCGTACTATCAGAGCTTGTACTCCCAATACTGGAAGCATTTGAACTGGTCCTCCCAGACGGCCCACTGGCCCCATCAATATCGCATGTCTCGGACAAATCTTCTAACCCCTCCATTGCCTCGGCTTTATACAACTTTCCTTTAGGGAAATTCTTTTTCTCTTCAATATTGCTATTCAACAATTTCTGCATAAAATCTTCCTTTTTCTCTTCGACAGGATATGTCCTGTTGTTAATCATTTTTTTTATTGTAGTGTTGCTATCTTCAGTCGTGTCTTTGCTGCTACCTGGCGTGCTAAAATCGTTTGCCATTTCATTAATTGATATTGTTTCTGAACTGGAAGCTAAGCTAGACGTGCCGCTATGAGCGTATTTAAGTTTCCCGTCTACTATCATATCAGGGCAATGTTTGAGTATCCTATTTTCTTCTTCAAAGTCTTCCCGTTCAATGTCGTCTGGCTTTCGGCTGCTCGTTGCCCTGCACGGGGAAGTGGCCTTGTCTCCGACCCTTTGCGGTCTTTCAGTCTTATTCTCAGCATCGTCGTAGGAGACCCTGCTTGTATTTTCATATATGTCGCACTTTGAATGTGAGCATGATGGGTCCATTTTGGATATCTGGAAAGATAAACTAATGTCAATACGGTACCGTATCACACATCATCACCATCTCCTCACTCATCATTTGTTAACGTGTTCGACTTTACATATTTAACGCACAAAAATATATAATCGATACATTCAATTGGTCATTTTCAAAATTATGAATGTTGGTACGCAGTTGCATTTTAAAATTACATATACTGAATATGAAACTGTAAGTATGATGTGGCTAAGAGAAAATCAACATTTCAGGAGAATGTAGATGATAAAAAAAAATATACACCACTAGTCTATATTGTAACTTTCGTATTGCACCACACATGCAGTTCTGAGGCGCTCGCGATTAGCTATGGTATCGCCAGCACATGCATTAATTATTGATGTGAATACTGCCGCCGTAGCGCTGCCAAACGCTTCCACAAGCAGCTATGATTGGTGTATAACCGCGATATTTGACAAAATGTGTACTATGATAGTTAGAATGTCCCTATTATCTCAATATTGTGCGCATGGTACCGACTTTGACAAGTTATTTGACACACTTTTGGGTGTTGAAGTCGGTTCCATTTTTTTATTGTTTTTAAATGTGACCAAACGACAAGCATATCCTTTCAAACAAGAAAAGAATTTTCAAAATCGGTTCACCCAGTCTGAAGTTTGGAGGTAACAAACACAAAATTTTAAAAACAGGCAAATTGAGAATCTCCTACTTTTTTGGAAGTCGGTAAAAAATGGGAACCTTATGGTCACCCTTAATGAAGGGGTTGTTGTGAAGGCGGTAGATGAAGAAACGTTATCTGCAGAGCTATCGACACGACACCTATTCTGCCATGAGTGATAATCATGTAACATATTATGGGCTGGACTTGTCCTCAAGGGCCTACAGCATGATATCAGCTAGATTCATTTTGCCATTCTACTAGATATATCGCAATGAAGGCAGAAACAGACAATTGCCATTACTTAACTTAAGCTACCTGTAAAACCAGCTTAGCAAAACGAGAAGAAAGGTAAATCTTACTTTTATTTGTCGGGAAGTGCTAGTCACCGGTTCATGGGGGGGTATTCTGTAACAAATATACAATATTATTTATTATAAGCATCGATTTGATTTATTCCCTACAGTGTAAGCTTGCTTCCAATCATTACCGTCAACGGACTGCAGCAAGTAATAACTCAATGAATCAAGATTTATCATTAGGTACGGCCAAAGATAATTTATAGGAATGGGTGACATGCCGATTTGATTTGTTTGTTTATTTAAACCTCCAGGATTGGTCTGACAATGGTATGGATGCATGTGCTTGTATTCTTTATCTAAACTCTATAATTAATGATAAAAAAGAAACATCTGACCTTGTCTTATTACCAATTACTGTTGAGACTGAAACTATTATTACTTGAAACCCATAAAACAAATTTATATTATACGCGTATTATACGAATGTTGTTTGTCTTCTTCAAATTAATAATTGTAATATATAAATACAATGAATTGATTTCTCTCTTTGGTAGTGAATTTTTATGATAATTAAGCATTAAATATTAATAAAAGAACTGGCTGCAAAAATTATGTAAATTTGTAAATCTATAAAAGAAGGAATGCAATACATATTAATAAACAAGATGGTGCATCTGACTATTCATATTCATTTAATTTATAAATAAATTATCTTTGATCATATAAGAACATCTATGTAAGAATGTTTGCACGCTAAAGATAACAAAATAAATAAATTAAGCTATTGTTGTAATACACAAGATCATAAGCAATTTTAAAAAGAATGATAAAACAGTATTAAACAACAGTGAATAATTGAATATAAATGAATGCCAATTTAACCATTACAGTTTCATGTATAATATTTCTGTTAGAAAAAAATATAAATTTATAAAATAGATAAACATAAATATATAAATTCCTAACCAAACATATATTTGTATATATAAATGTATATAAACTAATACACTAATATTGATATTGTTAATAATTTAGCCATATAATATGTTCAATTTATTAACTTGGATCAAAAATTTAAGATAGCTTCTAATTACCCAGTTTGAAAAATCTCATAAAACACCTATCCAGCATGTTTAAATGTTAACTTTTTGCAAACAACAATGACATTCCAAAATAGCCTAAAGGTCACATTGTCTCGCCACCGCAATCAATTTATAGTTGAATGTGATAAAAAATATTTATAAATATGAAGATACTTTTATCATACAAGAAATGATACAATATTATATAAACATATGGTATCAATTTCTTAGGGATTTTTGGTAAACATTAGGTACACAATATTGTGATTATAATTCCATAACAACACTGTGAAGAATGTACTGCTGTGTGGGAAATATAATTGATGGCTTGACTTGAAAAATTTAAGCAAGGTGTTGGGAATAAATTATGACCACTAAATACTTGTGAGTTACTCCATGCTCATTCGGGAATTTCTAAGCTAATATATTACATGACACTTCACCTTGATTACCTGATTAGTATTACACTAGTAAGAAAGCACTCATTTCCGAACACAACCTAGGTTAAATATCATTATTTTCATCTGTTTTTTTAATAAAAGGAGACAACTCGCTTTCATTGTATAAATTCAGAATTGTAGGTACAAATTAGAAACATGATTGATATATGAGTATTTGATGAGGATTTTAATAAATATTTCTTCCAATTTAATTGGTTCAGTGACTTGTAAATAGGTATTAATTTATGTTACAAATTCAAAATCACTTCTTTAGTGTTTGAACTTAGTCTATTCCCAACTCTCCAACTAAGACTGGTGAGTTGGTAATGGCTGCATAGGCAATAAATAGCCTACCAAACTAATAAAACTTTTTTTTTTTACTACAGCACCTTATATAGTGTATCTGAAGCGGACTAGTCTACCTACACAAACTTTCAACTACAGCGCTATTGATATAACTCCAGCACAATCAACTGGTACAAAGTTTTCAAGCTCAGCAGCCTAATGAGTGCCTAATGCCTCCAAAACAGCCTAACAACTGCCATTCCAAGGCACCAACACCAACAGTTTAACACATTCACCACAATGATTCCATATAAAATAATGTGAGTTGACACACTTATTAACTACATATATGTGCGTGTGTAGCAGCCACATTACTTGAGAATGAACATCTTTACTGCTCGAACACCAGTTGGAGATAATGACTAAACACCGTAAGTGCTAGCTGGTATATGTAGTTAATACACAATGATTCCATTGATACAAATGGTATAAGAAAAGTTCCTGACTACCCCTCAATCAAATTTGGTAAGATCCTACAAACAACAATTGATTGATGACTTCTATTGCATATAAATTAACTTCATAACCAATTTTGTTGAATATATACATGAATTTGGAAAGTTTTATTGTTTTTATTTTGTGGTTTTTACATTTTTGGTTCCCATGGTATTGTAGGTTCAATAAGTACTTTGCATTTTAGTGTTTTTGAGTACAGATATATACATCTGGTGTTGAGGACAAAACACCATCATCCTCAGGAATTTTATGTTTTTTGTGTGTCCATCAAAAGACTCCAATCTAAAGCAGTGCCTAAGATGGAGTAAAGTGTGGATATAGATTTTGTACCTAACCCTTCTTTCACAAAAATGGTGCAGCTTTTGTTCATGGTCAACCCTTTTTTTGCTCAAGCTACTGAGAGATTTGCTGCTTCTCATATGATTTCATGATGATGACAAAATATATCCTTGATATGGGTAATTATTTATTTGAATAGTTATTTGATCACTTTGAAGAACAGCTTGTAGCTGTGTACTAAGATAGACCATTTGATTATATTTAGTATCTCTAATTTTAAAAAAAGAACAAAGTATGTTTAATCAGGCACTTCACATACACAACACATATTTGATATGATACAAGGGTAATGTTTTTATATAACCAATAACATATAAAACCATTGTTTTAATTTTAAATTGCTCATGTGATAGAATAATTACAGATAATAATTTAATTGGGTATAAATGTATTGTAAGAAACAAGACAAGGCCAAAACAAGAGCCCACAGTTTCACTTGCAACAGCACTTATTGAAGTAAAGACCAATGTCAGAATCAAGGCCACATCAATCATAATCTTTGTAACATCTGTACACAACCACACACTTTAATTGATAAATTTCAATACCAACAAAGATCTGCAGTTCCCAAATAAGTATTATTATGAAAGGAACTAAAGACAAATATATCTATCGTTTATTTTACGCCCGCAGAGATTGTTGTCTGGCTTTCATTTCGATAATACGCCAGTGCATCCATGCAGGAAGTAAATCACATGTGGCGAGTTCCCACAAAAACCCTGCGCACCACAAACCGT
Organism: Plagodis dolabraria; assembly: GCA_963854805.1. Lineage (NCBI taxonomy): Eukaryota > Metazoa > Arthropoda > Insecta > Lepidoptera > Geometridae > Plagodis > Plagodis dolabraria. The sequence goes on from OY978440.1 coordinate 7,865,860, forward strand.
GAGAATCTTTTTTTTTATTTACAGGGCACAATTCACATGCATCGATCCGTTTCATAAAAAACTAACGTTTTTTATAACAATTCAGTGGCGAAATTGTCTGACCTTTGCATTTTCCAACCCCAAAGCTAGTCTTCGATTTTCAGGTAACTGACATGTGCAAGAATAAGGAAGATGCGCAGAAACGCATCAGTAGTTAAATAGCTATATCTGGGATCGTCGAAAGGTGAAAATATAAAAAAGTGGGATGAGGGACTAATTACTGCGTGCCCCACGTCGTAACTGCACTTTAGTAACTTACCCTTTTTGTGGTTATGATAATGTAGCAGTCATTGATTACACTAAGGTTTTATTACAGAAACATGTCAAGAATTAAAAATTGGTTTTATAAAAATAAAAGGAATGTGCCACAATGAATTATTTCGTCTTGAAACGCCGTGGTCGGCCATCGACCATAGACTACATGTCTTTTTTTAATTAATTGGCAACTGGATACATAGTCTAAATGCTATTTTCAAGTGTTTGACAGCCAGTGTTGCCAGACTACTTAAACGAACACTTGTACACTAGCAATGAAAAAAATTGTATTCCGTATCAATCCATCCAGTCAATGTTTTTCGTAATATAAAGACAAAAACTCGCAAAGAAAACTTTGTTTTGAGACATCCGTTGAATAGATGGTCCTATACACAAAATTTTTGCATCAGAAACACGTGGCATTACGATACTATACTACACACTATGAAATAATGGTACAAATAGTATAATAATTGTACTAAGAAATCCAACGCTGCCTATGATGGCAGTGGTTTAGTTTTTCTTTGGTTTTACTTTTGTACTTAACTATAGCGTTGCCATTTGTATCGATCCACCTGTATATTTATATAGTTTTTAAGACGTGTTATACAGATTAGCATTGGATACATAATTTTTTCATTCCAATTACTTAATTGTCACAATTTGCTTAAAAATTGAATATATCAAAATTAATAACCCATCCAAATGCCGTCCATAATCATTAGATATTATATTATTAGAACACCATGTTGTATGCTAAGGCCCACTTGCGCTTAAGCTCGTGTTAATTTTACGAACTCTCGTGTAATATATATAACACAGGGTAGGGGTATATTATGTCTGGATTTTATCTTGCGCCAACTCTATTTTAGTTTGAGTTAGCTCACCCGCGAATGTGGTTCTGAAATGCCAACATGATAATATAGTTGAATGAAGGATGAGTGAAATAAAATGGGACTATCGATAAGCGACCAAATGAGAAATATGGTTTTTATCTCATAAAGAAATTGTATCGTTCTTTAAAGGAGGTCTTGTTATTGCTTATTTTGGTCGGTTAACATGCATAAATATCTCTGATCTATCAGAATTTATGTAAAATTGTAAACAATACAAAAAAGACAAATCTGTTTTGTCTCGCGCATTGTTGTGTTGTGATCAGTTCTCTTCGATACACATCTGTTAAAGAAATCAGATACTAAAAATTGGTTCATTTCTTCATCATCCTCACTGAATGATAGATCAGACATTTTGTAGGTTTTATACTACTTCAAACATATTAATATCACAGATCTGCGGTGGGCAGTAGTTCATAAAATAATTATTTACTATCCAAAACAAAAACAACTTTCTGCTTAAATCAAATAAAATATTTCTGCATCACGTACCAGTATCACAAACCCTACCACTACAACCTCTTACCCTATCATACATCAGTATTGACTGCTAAAAAAAGTAACGAACAGCAACACTGCAAGCTAACTCTTGAGTGAAAGTAGATAACCAACCATTATTGGAGGGTAAATTGTGACAGCAGATAATTCAAAATCATTCAGAACTGACGCTACGTATAAGAACTGCTCGGAGGCAATTCAATTTCGTAATGAAACTGAAACTCACTTCCTCCTCTCACTCCACCTCTCTACGACAAAAGAGAACTTCATGCTATTGAACAAAGTGATTGCTCAATCAAAACGTCTCATCCACTCCAAAAAATTCCATGGTTGGAAATCTATTTGTTGCTCTATGGGCCGCATACTCCACCATCAATTATTTGGAATAAAATTCATAGATATAGAAGAGCTTGGTGCCCTCCTCATCGTCGCGTCGTTGTTGCCCGAGTCAGTCTTGGGCTGACTCGTTTATGGACAAATTAGCACCTCAATACTGTCCTCTACCTGATGAACTTCCTTCTCATTTTACCTTTTGACGGAGAGATTTATATTTTTCCGCTGTGACAATCCTTCTATTTCATCGAGTAGAGTTATCTGGCGTGGTTTACCCCAAGGATCGGTGCTTAGCCCTATCTTATACAATATTTATACGTATAATTTAGAGTTATCTGATGGTCTTTGTCGTATTTTACAATATGCTGATGATATTCTCATTTATAATTCCATTTTTTTTTATTGCTGATAGGTAAGCCTTGGATCACAATCTCACCTGATGGTAAGTGACGATGTGGTCGAAGGTGTTAACAGGCTTAACCTAGAATTACTGGCTCTCAAGGACAGCTGCCGGAACACACCGTTAGGTGCTTGGCGACAGATTTTCCACTTGAGGGTGGTCGCTAGCCAATCACAAAAGCGATGTGGTGAGTACCTAACTGTCTCTCTGACTCGCTAAAGCAATTGAATGTTTGGCATAGTGAAAATGGTTTGGAACTCTCTCCTTCTAATAGTAATATTGTACTCTTTACCCGTAAAAGAAACCCCCCTCGTATCAATATCTTCATTAATAATTGTCAAATCTGTTAGAGAATCAATAAAATTTCTAGGTCTTGTTTTAGATAAGTATCAAGTTAAATTTTCATAAGCATTGTGAATACACTATCCAAAAATGTGAAAAAAACATCAACGTCCTAAGATGCTTATCCGGTGTTTGGTGGGGAGCCCATCCTTTTAACCTAAAACTTTTATACAATGCAATTATTCGAAGCGTTTTAGACTATGCATGCGTTCTTTTGGATCCTGCTAACAAGCTAAGCCTTAGTAAACTTTATTTGATACAATCGATAGCTCTTCGTATTATCACAGGAGCTATGAAGTCTTTCGTTGACCCTCCCCTCCACCTTCATCGTCTATTCCTTGCTAACAGATTCTTTTTCCGAATTATCAAATTCTCTAATCACCCTTTGATTCCTAAATTACAACTGCGTCATCAATATGTCAACACTACTCGTTTTTTTGGAGATGTAAACATTTTCCTTTGCTTGTTAAGAGTTACGTTATTTTTAATTCCTTAAAAGACCCTGTTTATCGTTCTCAAAAGCTTCGAATGTTCAATTATGAATTTAATGTTATTATATCTCAACATCATATAATTTTAGGATTTGACATTTATAAAGGTGACCTTTATGCAGATGAATACTTCCGCGAGCTACTTAAAGGAGATTGGCGTGATTGGCATACAATCTTCACAGACGCTTCATCACTTTCACCAGTTGGCTGTGTTGGTTATGGCGTTTTTCATGCTCAATACGATATCGTTCAAAAAGTCAAATGTCCACCTGAATCATCTGTTTTTACTGGGGAATGTTTGGCTATCCTTGAGGCTATTAAATATATCCTTCTTTTCAAGCTGCATCGGTCTATTATATTTTCTTATTCTCTGAGTTCTCTCCAATCATTACTTTCGAACCCTTTTACTTGTAATGCACACAACCCAATTTTATTTCAAATTAAAAGTTCTATTGCTGAATGTTATACTCAGTGCCGGTTTTAACACTACCAGCGCCCTGGGCAAGATTTTTAGTGCGCCCCCAGCGAGATTGAGTGTGGCATATAGCCACTCAAATTCAAGAAAAAAGTTAAGAAATAGAATTCCACAGAACACTTTTATTTAGAAACCAAAGTCCATTTTTCCACAATATCATTTTAGATTCACAAAGTCCATACAATCAGACACTTGTTGTTCATGTAAGTCGCGATCTTTAATAAAATAACGAGATATCGACATTCTGATCAGATAAAAAAGATTTCAGACTTATGAGTTCATCACACAGCGTACAATATCTGATTTAGAGTCTATAGTTAATTTCAATTGAAGATGACTACAGATTTTGAGAAAGTCTGGTTTTTCTGGAATCTTTTTTTACATTGTAAAACATACATTGTTTACGTTGCAAAAAAGACCAATATTTTGAATAATCATTTACTTAACTGTTTAATTTTTTTATTGATTGATATTAAAGTAGCCTTCAAAAGACAATAGAAAATTTAACTTAAAATTTATTTAACAAACGTTACTGGCATATCGCGGGCAGTTTCACCAGCATGGTGTTTTACACGAATGCTTGTTGTGGCTCAATTTTTAGATCTTTATTTTTAGATGCTTTATTTGATTGCTCCTTAGTAGTTAAAATGACACTTTTAAAGCCTTTAATTCTTTATTCTTCCAAGAAAGCGCAGCTTTTTCAACATTTTTGTGCAATTACAAAGATCGGAGATCCATGTCTTCTGATTATAGAGACTTACTGAAGACATTAATTTGAAAAGTATGTTTAACAAAGAGTAAAAAAATGAGGCTATATAGCTAAAATCTTTTATTTGTTCGGCTAGTATAGAAGCCTCATGAGAGAATTGAATGAACTTCAGTAATTTGAGTTTTGGTAGCCAAAGTAATTAAAGCGTCATGAATGGCACTAATTCGATAACAGACGGCTTTAACACTGCTTATTCTCGCTTCTATAAGAGACTCAATGTCACCGTGTCATTAAGAGCAAGCCATATCCTCTAAAACTAACCATAATTTTTGGTCCATAAAGTAGATTTGTAGTTGACTGAGGTCTGGGCTAAATGAGGCCCAGTCTCCAGCTCTTATAAAGTTCGGAACGTTGGTTTCAAGCCAGGCATGGGTAGTTCGTGCCTTGTGACCAGGTGCGGAGTCCTGCTGGGAAATCCACGCCACATTTTTGTACACCGTACAAAGTGTATTGCTGAAAGATTTCACAACACGACCCAAGACTGTCTCTTGATACACTTTGGCTGAAGTTTTCACTCCTTTTTCACTAAAATGCAGCTTTGTGACGTCTTAATAAGACACGCCCCACAAAACCAGCACTGACGCAGAATGATGACCACGTTGTACATTTCCGATCACTTGATCAGCTTCTTTAGAACTGTGATCATTTACTTTATTGTAGTGCTCTTCAATCATGATTTTTTTCATCGGTAAAGAGGATGCCCTTCCCCTGCGTATGCCGACGGAAGGCGTTTTGATCTATACACTCTCCTTAATTGTAAATTTAGGACATGTCATGTATATCGACGATAAGCACCGAGCTTCAGGTCTTGTTTTATAATACGCGACAGAGTCCTAGCGGGAATTTTCATTACTCGCGATACATGTTTTTGCTTCCTAATGGGATTTTGGCGAATTCTTGCTTTAACAGCATTTGTAGTGCTAGCCGTCCCGATCTTTTAAGGTCTTCGTCAGTGAAAGTGCTATTGTATCTATTGATAGAACAATATACGAACATACGGCCGATACCAAGCTTTTAAAGTGCTTGGAATATGATCGACGGCGCCATACCCACATTGTGTAAGGTGATTATTGCAATCCTATATTTTCTTTGATATCCCATTCCATATTGTAATTTGAAAAAATAGGTGAGGTGGCGCGAAATCGAAAGAAGTTATTAAAATAATAAACGCGTTCCAAATTTAAAATAATGAAGAAGTAGAAAAAAAAAAAGTTTTTATGTAACAATATATACGGCCAGACTAAAATATTACTTGCTCAATGGGCCAGACAAGTAATACATTTTTTGTTTATTTTGCAACTCCTTTTCTTTTTGGCTCTCCGTTTCCTACTAGGAGGAAGTATATCTATGATGGAGAAGACATTTATATTCTGTTGGTTGTGAGACAAGAATGGTAATATATACGCTTGCATTAGTTTGAAAGAGACAGCATCCGTTTTTTTTTTCTTGCTCGGCGTATGCGATTTCTTTGTTTGCCACAAAGCAGTTTTGTGGTAGACAAATTTATTCGGTGCTTGAAAGTGTCCGTGTTTTCGTGTTAAACAATGATTTTGAAGTGTGTATTGTAAATTGTAAGTTAAATTCAACGCTGCTGCTACCACCAAACATGTTGAAATGCAGAATTCTTCGCTGTAAAAACAGAATAGGACGAAATATGGAACACCTTACGTATCACATGTAAGTGCTATTTTTCATATGTCTTCACCATTCTTACACAGTCTATGCGAATCATATATAAATTTCTGATCATAACATGAATGTCTGCGTGTTAAATTGTTTGATAATCTTAAATTTGACTACAAAATAATTTCTTTATTTTGAGATTATAATCCATAAAAATTAAGTAGTGTTCTTTTGTCTATCTATCTCGATCTACTATGATGAAATTTATTTAGGGAGAAAAGAGAGTGTGAACATAGATCAAAAATTATACTTTTTCGAATTATAGCAATTTTCGGAATACCAGCTCATGACCGAATATATTTCCCATAAAAGTGGGTAATTTTGTATGAACCACTTTTGACTAATTATGCAGTAAAATTAACGCAATTAAATTTTGATTTGCAGTTTTCATAAGGATGCTGTCCTTCATCGTGTATGGATTCATGCAACTGGACGACGAAATAAATTAAATTAAAAATTGCACAATTAATTAATTAAATTGTAAGTGGTGCCAAAACGTTGAATCTCAATGTTATTCACTGTGTTTTATATACCATAAATCTATAAATACATTATTACTTTGTTTTATTTTAAGTGCACATTAGGAAATATTATAGGTAATCAAGTCACTCAATGCCGAAGTTTTCAACAAAATTTCGCATATAGATTCCGTAGGACCTGGATTGGCTACCTTTATTCCGAGATATTGAGTATTATCGGGGGAGTACGATATAACTATTCTAACGGTTGAGTCCGAGTTTTAGAATAATGGTAATTTTCTAAAACTAGCTGACCTGGTTTCTCTGCCATTAAGGCGGACCGTTCAATCTGTAGCGAGAAATTCAAAATTTGATAGTCTATTTGCTGCGAGATCGAATAACATTTGTAGGTATTTAATTTACTCAAATCAGAGATCCTTTTTAGAGTATTTTGTTATTGTATCTTACATATTATATGTATCCGATTTCATATATTTCTCTACTAATCTTCAAAAACAGTTAAGAAACAGTTACATATTACATACATATAATATATGTAAGTTATGATGCCAAAATACTTTGGGGTATAATTTCCGATTTGCGCAATTTAAAAACAATACACGTACTAAAGTTATCCGATCTAGCAACATACATTAAATTTTGAATTCCCCGATATAACAAATTGAACGGTCCAGTCCACCTTAAGCAAGTACCATACAAATGTATTTTTTCTTTGGGCGCGGCAATATTTTTTCTAAAATCTTCATTGTAATTTGGGTAATGTTATGGGACACTGGCAATTCTGCAATATTAGGTATTTATAATCTGTCTCTATCGGGTATACGCGCATGACTACTCCATCATAGATATAGTTCCTCCTAGGTTTTCTATATCTTGTTAACAGGATCAACGTGTTTTGACATTCTATACTAATCATTAGCACAAATTTAATTCAATCTGCAACTTATGAAATCTCTGTAAGTGCTTTTTACTTATTTTTTTTATTATATTTTGATTAACATAAAACAGTTAGACATAAAACACAATATCACGTTAGCATTTCTGAATCAAATGAGTGCCACGGCGCAGATAATTAGGTATCATTTTTCTAAAATGTAGCGAAGGCAGCCTTTGAGTAGGTGGTGAAGCCAGTTTCTGACTCCGTGTAAATTCAACTTTTAATTATATATATATATCGAGGGTGTAGGGTTAAAACCCAATAAGTCTAAAATTTTTGGAAAATCACTTTTAAAGCTCACTACATGTAATTTTTTGTCCTCTTTTAGGTAGTTTATTAAAATAAACCGATTAAAGAATCTTGCACAGAAATTGACTCACAAAATAATCCAATAAGTGCAGAATATTTAAATTGTTATAGTTTAAAATACTATAAAGTGACTTATGGGTAAAAATTTAATTTTTATAAAGTGACAAAACCCAATAAGTAACACTTATTGGATTTTATCACAAACATATTTTCCTAATAAATAAAGCATGCTCTTGTGATAAAATCACATAACAACACTTATTGGGTTTTAACAAATACAAATATTCTTAATATGCAAAGTATTTGTTCTGGTTAAAATCAGCTAGCAATAACTATGGGGCTTTTATTTTACCCTGGCACACTGACCCTGATATTTAAAATTCATCTTATCTCGATGACAAACAGATGGAGATATGAGAAAGAAGAATGAAGCAAAGCAGATGATTAATTTTACTGTCGTGATGCTATAACAAATATATACATATTTTTACTTACTGGTACCTAGAGATCCTAAGTAGATTACTGATAGGTAAATTAAAAGAGTACATACTTATTTTGCCTTCTAGGTATTCAAATATCTGCTTAGGATACTTTTATAAAATGTGATTATTTAGATGAAGATTCTACGTACTTACTAGAATTAAATGAGAACTCTCAGTTAAATACTCTTGCTATAAAGGGTAAGTCTAATACAAGCCTAATGATGAAAGCTTGTATACAGTTACCTACGTCTGGCTACGTTTAACTTGACGATTACCTACAAGACTTGTTTTGGGTCTTCGTATGCGTACATTGGGGAAATAGCCTTACGTGGTCCAATTTCCCCAAGAAATAGCTTCCTGAAGAGGTTTTTTTGTTTGATTGGGAGTGATTATTCGGTTGAGGATACTACGTATGTGCCAGATTTAGATATAACTTTGGGAAAGGTTTGGAAATCAGTAAAGCCTTTAAAATGACGTAAAAGAGCTCAAACATCAGAGCGGAAGAAAAACGATTGTTGGGCAAGAAGAGTAGAAGGACAATTATGTCACTAAAGGGGTTACTAGAACAGCAAAAGTTACCAAGCCTGTAATGTGTAATAAATGCATTTACTAATGCACAACATTGAAAAAAGTGACATTTTGTGTAAAAGTTTAAAAAAATGTATTTCATAACTAAGAAAAACTTGCATCAAAGTTAAGCCACAAAGAAACTGAAAATTGTATAAAGCATCAAATAAGAAAGACTGAATGTTAAGAAGAATTTTTTTTTAGAAAAACAATTAATACATCTAAGTTTAGCAAAAGTTTTTCTTGGTGACGTTGTTTATGCTTGTAATCACGGATGCTGTCAATAAAGCAAATGCATTGGGGTTTACGCAGTAGATGACCAACTTGAAAAAAAGGAACCGCCACATAAATCAGAGACAAGGCAACCAGAAACTGGTTTATATGAAAAGAATACGCTTTGTCAAAGGAAAGCTGAAAATATACTTTTACTACGAGATGAGCGAGATTTTTCGATACACTTACGTCTCCCCAGCTCAAACACCCCTAAAACCCTCCTCCCTTCGGTTGAAAGCTAGTGGCCAGAAGAAATTGAAACACTGAATTCACAACAGCTGTCCATCAGCATTGCAAAGAAAAATGACCTAGAGATGATGTGCATCAAACAAATGATTAATCCTCATGCTTATAGCTATGATTTAGGTTAGATTTTAGAATAGAAGTATTCATCTTCATAAAATCAAACATGTAAGAAACTAGTATGTGTATTTTACTTAGTGGTAAAACCCAATAAGTTGGCCCTCCAATTTTGTTATTTCAAGTTTATGTAAAATCTGAATCTAAAACAATGATAACAATATGTAATGAATAATTTTAAATATATTATTTTACTTTCTATCTACATACCAGCGACGAATATGTGTAAAAAACAAGTATTTATATGCCTAAAACATTCAACATCGATTATCTCGCAAGTCAGTTTGAGCGACTTATTGGGTTTTAACTCTACACCCTCGATATATATATATATATATATATATATATATATATACCAATATATATATATATATATATGTTAATAATTTTGAATCAATTTACCTTTTGAAATATATATACTTACTGACTTATGTCTCGAAAATAATACTTTGAAAAATTTGGATCCAAACGTCTGCTTGAAAAATTCATTAAATAGTGACTGCGCGCATAGTGCAGATAATGCATTCGAAAACACAATTAAGTACTTATTTATATTATACATTTCTTCTGATACAAATTTGAGAAAGAAACCCTCCTAGAGTATGGTTTTCAAGTTTGGAGCCCATACTTCCAAAAAGATATTAACCTTCTAGAAAGTGTCCAGAGGAAAGCAACCAAATTACCACAGGCCCTGCGTCACAAGTCCTATGAAGAGAGACTCTTAACACTACGCCTCACTAGTCTAGAAGAAAGACGCCTAAGGGGTGATCTTATTGAGACATTTAAGATTATTAATCAATATTATAACCTACCTAATATAGAAGGCTGTTATATAATGAGAGAAAGCTCAAGGCCAATCCGGGGACATGAAATCCAGCTTACTCGGGATTTGGCCATAACGAAGCCTGCACACCATTTCTTGGGTAACAGAGTAGTGCATAACTGGAATAAACTACCAGAACATGTTGTGTCAGCCACATCAATCAACAATTTTAAAAATAAACTGGAAAAATGGCTATCTACTGAAAAGAAATCTCTTCTGAAACTATAAATCCAACCCTGCAATGATATGAACATCACGGTCTTCATCATATGATATTGCTGCTCGTCCATTAATAATAATAAGATTTGGGTAAGGTAATAAGTAAGGGCATTGCTTTAATCGATTTAATATTCGAGACAATGGTATTTATTTCCAGAAAAAATAACTTTACTCGGTAAAATAATTCATTTTAAATGTAGTCGATCATCCATCGGAGAATATAATATTTACGACACAAACGCACTGCAGTTTTACCTAAGTTCAATATAATTAAAACTACTTTAAACTATTTACGTAAATATTATATTCTCCGGCCGTTTTCCTATTATATTAATGTAACAAAGTAGTAAAACACGGTGGGAATAGAACACAAGCCGAATTATTTTATCTATGCCAGTTGCTTGTGTAGATATCTTAGAAATATGATAGCTCAGCATGCGATGGTGTTTGTAACCATATTTAGAAATTTAGCAGCGTAATCTACCTGCGCGGGGGCGTATATGTTTAGATGCTTTCTGCAAGCCATGGAAGACATAAAACCAGTTATAGGTTTCGATAAAGTAAGTACGTAAGTATCGTACCTGGCGCCCTGGGCGGTCGCCCAACCGCGCCCTACCCTAACGCCGGTACTGGAACTACTGGTTATACTAAGGGTTTTGACGTTATTCTTGCTTGAATACCCAGTCATGTTGGGATTTCTGGCAATAAACGAGTTGATAAAGTTGCTAAAGATGCAGGTGTTTGTTGAGATAAGGTTCCTTTTATTAATTACTGCCATGAATTACTCGTATTATGTCTTCCAAAATCTTATTTATCAAAATCTTGGTCATTACATTGGAGAACCAGTAGTCGGTCAACTGGATCTGATTTTACTAAAATGCTACATCATCAATAATCCGTATGAGGTTGGGTCATTGTTGTACTCCTACTCATTTAAAAAAGATTCATGTCAAAGATTCTTCTATATGTGAATGTGGCTTGGGTGAGGGGATCTCAATCATATATTCTTTTCATGTTCCCTTTATAACCATGTAGCGTTTCATTTATGCCTTGAATATTTAAAAGTTTCCTTCCAACTTACATGCCTGAACTTTTATCGTCTAATAATATTGATATTTATAAAATTTTATCTGACTTCCTCTCTCTCTCAGTAATATTCACCTAAAATAAGTTATATTCATATCATGTTAATTTTAATCATTCCTTATTCAATATATAATATTTTGTACTTCTCCTTATATAAAAATATGTAGGTATATGTTAGATATTTTCTATCCTATATAATATTATGTAGCCACGTTACATAGTTAATTTGGTCATCACTTTTTATTGTCTTTTATTGATTTAATTCTTGACGTGAAACTGGCACAAATGTCAATTTGACAATTGCCACAATTTAAAAAAAAATTAGCTAGGAAAACCTAGCGAGCTGCAGAACCTAATTGAACCTTTAAGTAAAAAGAAGTTCTACATAAACCGGCATTACGCTAGGTAAGGTACCTTCTAATAATTTTAAAAGGGTGGTACAATATGCTTTTAAATATTTCCAATTGTGTGTTCCAATTTTCCAAGTTAACTGGTATCTTCTGGGTAATTGCGCTCCATCATCGACCGCATCATCACTTAACATCAGGTGAGATAGTGGTCAAGTGCTACCCAGTTCCATATAGAAAAATAATAATTGTAAACTATAATAAAATAATTGCACTAGTTTATGTTGCGATTTTGCGTGGATTTGGTTGTTAGATCTATTATACAAAAATCAAGCACTGCCCCCTCGAACCAAGATAAATCCTGATCCGTTCCCTCTGGGGTAGATTTTGGCTACTTCTGGTACAGATTCACACATTTTACCAAAATATAATTATTTTTCATTCAGGTGTTGTTAGCAAGCAGAAGTCTGAGTCTGACAAACTAGAATAACATATTTGGAAAAAAAGGGGTTTGTAATTTTTTTGTATGGAGCTAGACTAACCTACTTTACCCCACCAAAATGTTTTTTTTTTTCATGCACATGATTGAAATTGGTGCCAATTGATAAGGCTCAGGATCACAAACCATTCATATTCTGGGACAATTAGGTAAAATGACCGCCCTGCTGAGATAAATGGCTTCAAAAATCTGAATATGAAATATGAATAAAGCATGGTCAGCACCTTTCTCGGAAACTATGCAATTACTTAAAATTATTATTTTTGAGATAAGTTTGGAAACTCTTTAGTTCCAGATTATTTTTCAAATCTTAATAGAACTAGAAATGCCACAGTTATTGAGGATCAATTCAACTTTAACTCCTGTATCAGATCAATGTATTAACTTAGGCTAGTCTTGTAATATGAAGTTTCACCATGTTTATTGCCATATAAATTAGGTGGCTTCTGTACTGGTAAAATCATCTAACCCACCCTGAAGTCAAAGCTATAACAGGTTTATATTTTTTTTTATTTTTCCTTCCATACATTCAGTGGCCACTTTAAGCAGATGTGGGCATATTATCAGGTAGAGTGTGCCCTCCAGCGAGTACATCTCCTCATTTTGTTATTGTCTGTCCTGGACACTTTTTTTTTTCTCTCTCTATATCTGCTATCGGCTCGTCAGCCATGATCAGATTTGTTCTGTGGGGGGGAGGAGATTTAGGAGCAGCTCCATTGAGCTGCCCTAATAATTGTGGTTGATCTTTTCAGTTTCTTTGATCAAGTGAGAGAATGTCCCATCTCTTGAGGCGTTTTGTGCTTTGGTCATTCAGTAGGTTTTTAGCCAGCACGTTAGTGTGCTTGTTGAGTCTTTCCTTATATTTTGTGCAGCAGATGTTAGCTTCTTCTTTGACTGTTGGCATCTCGAGGTACTCGTGGATTTCCAAGTTTTTCACAAACCAAAGTCCTGGACACTTATTGGGTAAAAATAATGGTAAAAGGCCTTGATTCTGTTTGAATCATCTATTATAACCTGGGTTATCAATTTGGCTGCTAAGGTGTTCTGGTGGAGTTGCTGGTGGTAGGACTCGCTCACATTCACAATTTCCTCACTGTGATAATTTTCAGATTTTTGTTTATTTCTTTGTTAGTGATATACTATGGTACATTTCTTATTGTGCATAAGATTGTGTTATGCATTCTTTGCAGCTTTGAGATGTGTCAGTCACTTGCAGTGCCCCACAGTTGCATTCCATAGGTCCAAACGGGTCTCAACACGCTTTTGTAGATTGGGAGTTTATTGTCAGAGGACAGTTTGCTGTTTCGACCTAAGAGTCAGTATAAGCCTTTATAGCGTAGGTTGAATTCCTCTCTCTTTGCTATTATGTGATCTTGCCAAATGATTCGCCGATCAGGCTGGAGATGTATCCTACCTTGTTTTGGTGTAGTAGGGTTGCTTCATCAAAGCTTACTGGGGGACAGTCACCCCTTCAAAGCTAAAAATATGGAAAAAAAGTAACTTTCTATAATAGCATTTGAATATGTTACTTGAACTATGCAGGAAGATGATCTGTTAGATGTATGTGTACCTTGATGTGATAGTGTGGTGACATGCCGTGTTTTGAGATTAAAAACTTTATTCAATGCAAAGTTAGAAAGCTTTGATGACGTAGACGTTACCGTTGGCCATTAAATAAAGTGAAACTAATGTTTTTCGGAAAGACTTCTCAACCATCGACCACTTACATACAGTAAAGCAAGTACTTGAAAAGTATAATGAATATAGTAAACCAATATATTTGGCATTTATCGACTACACGAAAGCATTTGACAGCTTGACCCATAAATACATCTGGAAAAGCTTATAAGAACAAGGAATAAATAAACCCAGTATATATTGAGAGTATCAGAAGGATTTATGCAAATAGCAAGGCAAAAATAAGACTAGAGACTAGGAGACGAGTTCCCTATTAGGAAAGGAGTAAAACAAGGTGATCCACTCTCCCCAAAACTATTCTCGGCTGTATTAGAAAGGATATTTCGAAAATTTTAATGGGATGGCTTAGTTCTCAATATTAATGCCACATGCTTTAACCATCTACGCTTTGCAGATGATATAGTCCTTTTAACAAGGAAGATCCTAAAAAACTCGAAGTAATGATAAACGATTTAGCAAAAGAAAGCGCGAAGGTTGGACTCAAAATGAACGAAACGAAAAAAAACTAATAACAAACATATACTAAATAACAATACACCTACTTGGTACAAATAATCACTGCATATGGCCAAATAAAAAAAGAAGTCAAGAAGAGAATTGCAACAGGTTGGAAAAAATTTTGGAGTTTGAAAGAAATCATGAAAGCAAAGACCATAGTTTGAAAATAAAAAGCAAAACCTTCAATGTTTGCATACTTCCATGCCTGACTTATGGATGTGAGACATGGGCGCTGAGTAAAATTCACAGCGAAAGATTTCAAAGCTGCCAAAGAGCCACGGAACGAAGCATACTTAATATCAGGCGAAGTGACAGAATAAATTGCGAAACTATCAGGAATAAAACTAAGCTAACTGACATTCTCACTAAGATAGACCAACAAAAATGGCGTTGGACGGGTCATATGATTCGTAGCATGTACGAAAAATGGAGCAAAATAATAACTAATTGGTATCTAAGAGACGGGAAAAGAAGCAAGGGAAGGCAGGTCAAAAGGTGGGAGGACGAACTCAGGATGACAGCTGGTCCATACTGGAAGACAGCAGCTATGGACAGAATTGAGAGCTAGAGGAGACCTTTGCCGAAAGGCACTCTGAATTGAGGGACATTATTTAACATAAAGTATAAGAATGTTACTTAAAAATCAGAATCAAATGCTATTATTGTTAATGTTTAACAATTGATTTTTAGTGATCACCTAAGATCATCAGACCTAAATCTGTATCATTTCATAATATTTGCAACACATTTTCCCATATTTTATGGTCATTTCCAAAAATCCTAAAAAAATGTTTATTTTGTTGTTGTCCTTATAAGATTGTATTAGTTACTAGTAATCTCATATTTTTACGTAGAACTATTATAGGGAAGTCGCTAGCATGCAGCAGCCCCCTACTACGTTTATATCAATGGGGCAGTCATTTAGGTCATATTTCCCAGAATATGAATGGTTTGTAATCATCAATCCTATCAATTGTGTTTCATAAGTATTTAAGAAAGGAAAATAATTGTTGGGACAAAATAGGTGCAAGTAACGCACTATGCCCTTTACTGGCTATTTATTATGGTTCAAAATTACAAGCCTTTAAAGGTCAAACAAATGTACAGCAGAAACTTAGGGTCCTAACAGAATACAAAAGGTTTGATTGTTTCAGCATTTACAACAATACAATTTTTTTATCGCTAAATTGTCACATTTTTGTACTGAAATTTAACCTGCACTTTCCAGTAGTAGTCTCGGCCACTGAGACAGTTGTTTACCATGTATTAAATTTAGGGCCCGTTTCAGAATGTCCTAATAAAGTTTCGGGTTGCTATGCAACACATAAAATAACTGAATGATAAAAATGACAGTTAACATGCAGCGCATTTCAGGCTTTAACCGATGGATAGACTAAATCGATGACTGTGAAACGCAAAGATAGTGTTTTGTTTAATAAATATGTCCTGGGTAGTAAAACCGGAACTTACTCGAACATTCTGAAGCAGGCCCTTATTCTTACTATATTCGATAATAGTATCTGTAGCGCTCTTGTACAAAATAGCAAGAACTTTTATTCTGACAACAATTATGACACTAATAGTATAAGGACCTGTTTCAGAATGTTTGAGTAAGTTCCGGTTTTACTACCCAGATCATATTTAATAAATAAAATACTATCTTTGCGTTTCACAGACATCGGTTTAGCCTATCCATCGGTTAAAGCTTCAAACGTGCTGCATATTAACTGTCATTTTTATGATTCAGTTATTTTATGTGTTGCATAGCAACCCGAAACTTTATTAGGACATTCTGAAACGGGCCCAATGTAAATATTATGTACTTTCACATTTATATTATGTGTGTGTTGCCATTCTCTTCCTATATTATTGAATGTATTTTGATAATACTTATAATATGTATGTAACAATATTGAGTCCCAGGTATAAGATATCATTATCCTGATGACTGACTGATTTGCATATGAAAGCATATTTACAATGATTGTGGACCCACACATGGTCCCCCAGTGGGAATCAAGTGACAAACCAGGTAGTAGCTTCTTTACCAATATGCTGTCTGTGTGGTGGATACCACCGCAAAATCGGATATTTACCTCCAAGCTAATAATTAAAGTGTTTATTAATATATATTTATTTTTTATTATATGCAAGTTGATTTATCATAGATTTTGATATCAAATATTTTAAAAACTATTGTAAAATAACTGGATTTTCTTTTGGTTAATAAGAAATTATGGTATATAGTCTCCTAATTTTAGGTTTTAGTATTTATGTACACAACATTTTTTGACCATCTGGTACTCATTAACGTGTACTGACTAGGGCATGCAGTTATCCATCCAAGTTTACTATCCGGATATGTCAGATACACCCTAAACACTATCCCGATAAATCCGAATAGTAAAATTGCTATATTTCGGATACTAATGATGAAGATTTAAATCAAACTATCAATGGTGTTGAATCAACATTGTTTAGGCAGTGTTATTTTGAAGCAAAATCACTATATTGCTGTTGGGTGTAAAAAAAATGTACTGTGTAAGTACAAATCATATCCAAAATAAAACCAAATATTTGTGCCATTTTAGTCTTACCACTTAAAAATGAAACTAAACTCAATTGTAAATTAGGTCTTTTGTTTCTAAAAGGATAGCATTTTTTTATGCCTGATATGTTAAGCCTTTGTCCTCTATCTCGTGGTCGAAGATGTTGTTCAGGCTAACCTAGAATTACTGGCTCTCAAGGACAGCTGCAGGAAAACACCGTTAGGTGCTTGGTGACAGATTTTGACTTAGCCGATCGGTTCAGAACGGCTAAGAAAAGTTCGCTACGAGAGCTTCAAAATTCAAAAGCTTTAAAAGAAAACAAAATTCCAAAAGTGTTAAACAAAAACACAACATTTCAAAATTAAAAATCTTACATTAGTTCTAATAAATCACTATAACTTACTTAACAAAGTACTAATAAACTAGAATTTTATTTATTTTACAGTAATTTCATAAACATTACTAGTAATTTTGCCCTACATCATAGGATATTTGAAAAAAGCATAAATAAATAATTAAAGGAACAGTAAAATTTATAAAAAAAGTTATTTTCGCTAAGTGATTACCCAATTTTTTGTGACGGGACAAGCTCGAGGCCCACCTGATGCTAAGCGAACTAAACCGTTGCCTATAACAGATGCAATTCATCACCGTCAAGTCATGAATTGCACTGCTCCCGTCACATTGAGACGTACCTAGTTGTTAAGTCTCATGTGGCTGTAAGTTCACTGGCTCTCAAGGACTGCTGCCAGAACACACCGTTAGGTGCTTGGTGACAGATTTTCTACTTGAGGCTCGCTAGCCAGGCGGGCATTCGCAAAATGCCCTTCCACCATGCGGTGAAGCTCAAGCCCGCGGCGGGATTCGAACCATGAACCTGCTGCGCGGCTTTCCATACCTAATGCCACTGAGCCATCACTGCTTCACCCAATATGCAAATAAGTATATTTACATTCCATATATATACGGTATAATGTAATGTGAAATGAACTGGTATAAATTATACCAGTAAATAAAACAATACTCATTTCATAAAGTAAGTTTCGTGCGGCATATGGTAAATAATATGATTAAAATTAATAATAAACTATAAAATAAGTAGACAATATATAAGGTGACTATTAATTCATCTACAATACTGCGGGGGATGGTGTAGAATCGATAACTGAATGTGATCCACTCATAATTAATTTTCATATAAACAAAATTAATACTAACTATTGCCTAAGTTGTGGCGCGTTGACTTTGAGAATGATAGCGCGACGACAACACTCGCGGCCGCCGTGGACTAGACTCACACATACACACACGTTCTAGGTATTCTAACGCATTGCGAGGGCAATGAACTCGGTAGGTATAATTCAGCTGTTTCTTGTTTGACGGACGCAGAAGCGATAGCAATGGCGAGGCGGTGCGGGCCAAGTAGGTATTAGATGGTAAGTAATAAGATGATTAATCAAAGTGGCGAGGAAATTTTCAACTGGCTCTCAATATCCGCTACCAGGGTTCACTTTTATCAGATACATAGTTAGGTACATCTCAAAATAGTGTTCACGACAAAGATGAAAATTCTTAAAGTATTAAACTTACCCATTAAATCCAATAAATCAAGATGTAACGTTTGTACATCAAAACACTTCACAGGAGGCTCTGACATTTATCATTTGATAATTTTCATCGACAATCGATTTTATTAAACGAATGTTAAGTTTGAGGTAGAATGAAAACATAAAATTACATCCACTTGGCGTGTTTAAAAGTCAATCAAACCTATTTACAACAATCACTTAGTACCTACCTACACAATTATTTACATGGCTATTTACACATGAGTCTGGACATATCCACCGTTCCTTTTGACGCACACAGTTACATTCAGTTATCGATTCTACACCATCCCCCGCATTATTGTTGATGAATTAATAGTCACCTTATATATCCGTATTATTCGTTTTATCCGAAAAATGACACCAACATTATCCAGATAGTATACAACGGATATGCGGATTATTCAGATATCCAGATATACGAGTACATATAAATAAATATATAAAAAAATGTCCGTGGGGTGACGGGCTAGAATTCTCTTCCCGTGGGTGTCGTAAGAGGCGACTAAGGGAAATATACCGGAAGGTGGGCAGCAGCGCCTTCTGAAAAATCTACAATCATAACTCCCATCCCCAATATGCCTGCCAACCGTGGGGATTATGGCAAAATCCCCTTATAATGATAAGAACAAAAATTACTCGGCCCCCAGTCCCCGGCAGCTCTATTATTCCTGGCCCCCGTAATAAGGCAGGTAACGGTGGAGCCGTGGGTGCTAAGAATCCCCGGAAGATACCCGACTACCGCTCTCATAAACGCCGACCCTTGGCGCTGGCAACACACAACGTACGTACGCTCAGAGAGGACCACAAGATTGTCGAGCTGGAAGAAGCATTGAACAAGTTACGCTGGGATGTCATGGGATTATCGGAAGTCCGAAGACAGGGACAGGAAACCGTTATCCTTGACTCCGGTAATTTGTTATTCTACCGGGGAGGTCACCAAAAATCTCTAGGTGGTGTTGGGTTTCTCGTCCGGAAGCCCCTTGTTAACAACGTTGTAAAAGCCGAAAGTGTGTCGAGCAGGGTAGCGTACCTTATACTCAGAATCACCAAACGGTATTCGCTGAAGGTCATACAGGTTTACGCACCGACCTCGACACGCTCAGACGATGAAGTAGAGGCTATTTATGAGGAGATATCCGAAGCCATACATTCCTCCGAAACATACTTTACCGTTGGGACTTCAACGCTAAGTTGGGCACACGGAATGGCGATGAGTTGAGAGTGGGGCCATTTGGATATGGGCAGCGGAACCAGCGGGGCCAACTTCATGGGCTGGTCAACTTCATGGAAAAGGAGGGACTCTTTGCAATGAACTCCTTCTTCGAGAAGCGACCATCCAGGAAGTGGACGTGGATAAGCCCCGATGGTGCAACAAAAAATGAGATCGAGTTTATCATGACGACCAACCAGGAAGCAAATATTCGATGATGTCTCTGTGATCCATAAGGTGAAAACCGGAAGTGATCACCGTATCGTTACGTTCCGAAGAGACACATTGAATATCAACGTAAAGCTTGAGAAGTCGCGTCTGATAAACTCCACGCTCCGTCCTAGCGTTGCCCAAATCCAAAACCCCGAGAGCTTTCAACTCGAACTACATAACCGCTTTCAGTGCCTAGCTGAATGCGAAACAGTGGACGAGATTAACAACGTGTTGGTGGAAGCTGTCCAAGCGGAGGGGTCTCAGTTCTTAAAGACCCCCCGCCGAAATAAACAGAAGAAACTCACAAAAGAAGCCATCAAGCTGATGGAAGACCGGAATGAGATGAGACTGCAATCTTCAGCTCATATGTCGAACTACGGCAAGTTCAATAAACGAATTTCGAAGGCACTGCGACACGAATCATCTCATCAAAACCGGAGATTCTGAGAAAGCTTGAGAGGTTTTATGGACAGTTATACACCTCGACACGAGAACCCGTTGTCAGTGCAGCTCAGGACAAGAGAGCTAAACTGACCCGACATCACGCCTATACGAGATTAGAATGGCTCTCAAACAGCTTCAGAACAACAAGGCGCCAGGTGATGACGGAATCACGACAGAACTTCTGAGAGCGGGTGGAAAACCGGTACTCTCAGTCCTCCAGAAGTTATTTGATTCCGTCATCCCTGAAGGTAAAACGCCAGAAGCGTGGAGCAGAAGTGTAGTGGTACTGTTCTTCAAAAAAGGTGACAAGACCTTGTTGTAGAACTACAGGCCCTTACTTCTGAGTCTGAGTGTATAAGCTGTTCTCGAGAGTCATTACGAATCGTCTTGCTCGTAGGTTTGATGACTTCCAGCCTCCCGAACAAGACGGGTTCCAAAGGCTTAGCACCATAGACCACATCCACACGCTCCGACAGATTATACAGAAGAATGAGGAGTATAATCGGCCGTTATGTTAAGCGTTTGTGGACTATGAAAAAGCCTTGCCCTATTGAAACCTGGGCTGTACTGCAGTCTCTTCAGCGATGCCTAATTGACTATAGGTACATCGAAGCTCTGAATGCTGTTTGTATACAATGTTTATATGTTTGTATAGAAACGCCACCATGTCGATTCGACTACAGGACAAGAGCACGGAACCAATCCAACTGCAGTGAGGCGTGAGACAGGGTGACGTTATTTTTCCGAAACTGTTCACGAATGCGTTGGAGGACGTTTTTATGCTCTTGAACTGGAAATAATTCGGCATCAACATCTATGGCGAATACATCACTCACCTTCGTTTCGCCGATGACATAGTCATAATGGCAGAGCCGCTTGAGGAACTCAGTACAATGCTCATAGTTTCCCAGCAGGTGGGTCTTAAAATGAACATGGACAAGACGAAAATATAAAAAAGTATGTCTAATGTCCATGTTTTTTTATTTTTTTTTATTTAGCCTTTGACCACTATCTCACCTGACGGTAAGTGATGATGTGGTCGAAGACGTTGTTCAGGCTAACCTAGAATTACTGGCTCTCAAGGACAGCTTGAGGGTGGTCGCTAGCCAGGCGGGCATTAAACGCAAAGTGCCCTACCACCATGCTATGACGACTGCCTTAGACAGCAACCGGGACCGACGGCTTATCGTGCCCTCCGAAGCACGGAAGCGCTCAATAGTAATTTCACCAGCGGTCACCCATCCAAGTAATGACCGCGGCGGACGTTGCTTAACGTTGCTGATCGATTCAGAATGGCTAAGCAAACTTAGCTTCGAGCGCTTCAAAAACCCATGTTGCACTCGTACCAGTAGTTGTTGGAAACCATACGTTCGAAGTTGTTGACCACTACATTTACCTGGGACAGAGTCTCAAACTTCGAGAAAGAGGTCGCCCGAAGAATCCAACTCGGAATGGCAGCGTTCGGGAAGTTACGCGACATCTTCTCGTCAAAGATCCCGCAGAGCCTGAAGACCAAAGTCTTCAACCAGTGTGTGTTGCCAGTGATGACATATGGCACCGAGACGTGGTCCTTAGCTGTGGCCCTTATGGACAAGCTCAGAGTCACTCAACGAGCTATGGAGAGAGCCATGATCGGAGTTTCTTTGCGCAATAAAATCTTGAACGTGGATATTCGCCAAAGAACCAAAGTCACCGACATAGCTTTCAGAATTTGCAAGTTGAAGTGGCAATGGGCGGGCCACGTTGCTCGACGAACCGATAACCGGGGATGGGGAAGAAAGGTTCTCGAGTGGGTTCCACGGTACACCGGAAGACGTAGAGTTGGTAGGCCCCCCAATAGATGGACTGACGACATCATAAAAGTCGCGGGTAGCCAATGGTTACAAGCGGCTAATGGTCGTACCTTGTGGCATTCTATGGGGGAGGTTTTGTTCAACAGTGGACGTCTTCCGGCTGATGATGATATAAATAAATAACTTGCATTTTTGTGACCATTCAAGTCCTATAAAAATATAAGTTTCTTTGTTATTATGACATATTGTTTTAATTTTTTTTTACCGGTAGTATGCCTTTATTAAACAAAATACTATGAACTATATACAACACTACAGCTACTACAATAAAAGCATTTAGACAAATACTAATAGTTTGAAATTAAATATATTTCTCATTGTTTTAGATGGGCTGAACGTGATACAACTCTCGCCTTTTCTTTTTGCTAAGGAATTATTCTGAGGTGAATCTGCTACTAATGTCCTTTATCTATATGGAGAAAAAAATAATTACGAACGAGTATTAGAAGAACAAACACTAAAGGTAAAGTTGCAAATACTAAGTAAACGACTAGAACAAAACCATAATTTTCTACACAGTACATATTTCACAAATACAGCACATCAAGAATACATTCTGGAGAGAAACCATATGAATGTACAATGTGCGATAGAAAACTTTCTGAAAAGGGAAACTTACAGAAACATATTAGGACACACACTGGAGATAAAGCATTTGAATGCACAATGTGCGATAGTAAATTTTCACAAAAGGGTCACTTAAAGGCACATCTACGAACACATTCTGGAGAGAAACCACATGAGTGCACAATCTGCGATAGTAAATTTTCTGAAAAGGCAAGTTTACAGAGACATGTCAGGAATCACACTGAAGCCAAACCATATAAATGCACAATGTGCGATAGTAAATTTTCACAAAAGAGATACATAAAAGCACATCTACGAATACATTCTGGAGAAAAACCATTTGAATGTACAATGTGCGATAGTAAATTTTCACTAAAAGGTCACTTAAAGGCACATCTACGAACTCATTCTGGAGAGAAACCATATGAGTGCACAATCTGCGATAGTAAATTTTCTGAAAAGGCAAGTTTACAGAGACATGTCAGGAATCACGCTGAAGCCAAACCATATAAATGCACAATGTGCGATAGTAAATTTTCACAAAAGGGTTACTTAAAGATACATCTACGAATACATTCTGGAGATAAACCATTTGAATGCACTATGTGCGATAGGAAATTTTCACAAAAGGGTCACTTAAACGTACATCTACGAACACATTCTGTAGAGAAATCATATGAGTGCACAATCTGCGATAGTAAATTTTCTGAAAAGGCAAGTTTACATATACATGTCAGGAAGCACACTGAAGACAAACCATATGAATGCACAATGTGCGATAGTAAATTTTCACAAATGAGTTCCTTAAAGGCACATCTACGAATACATTCTGGAGAGAAACCATTTAAATGCACAATGTGCGATAGTAAATTTTCACAAAAGGGTCACTTAAAGTCACATCTACGAATACATTCTGGAGAGAAACCATATGCATGCACAATCTGCGATAGTAAATTTTCACAAAAGAGTTACTTAAAGCTACATCGACGAATACATTCTGGAGAGAAACCATATAAATGCACAATGTGCGATAGTAAATTTTCATTAAAGAATTACTTAAGGGCACATCTACGAATACATACTGGAGAGAAACCATTTGAATGCACCATGTGCGATAGTAAATTTGCACATAAGAGTCACTTAAATGAACATCTTCGAATACATTCTGGAGATAAACCATATGAATGCACTATATGCAAAAGTAAATTTTCACGAAACAGTAACTTTAAGGTACATCTTCGAACACATTCTGGAGAGAAACGATTTGAATGCACGATGTGCGATAGTAAATTTTCTGATAAGGTAAGCTTACAGAGACATGTCAGAACACACACTGGAGATAAAGCATATGAATGCACACTGTGCGATAGTAAATTTTCAGAAAAGGGTACATTAAAGAAACATCTTCGCATACATTCTGGAGACAGACCATATGAATGCTTAATATGCAACAGTAAATTTTCACAAAATTGTACATTGGAGAACCATCTTCGAGTACATTCTGGAGAGAGACCATATGAATGCACAATGTGCGATCGTAAATTTTCACAAAAGACTCACTTAAAGTTACATCTTCGAAATCATTCTGGAGAGAAACCATATAAATGCACAATGTGCGATAGTAAATTTTCACAAAATTGTACATTGAAGAACCATCTTCGAGTACATTCTGGAGAGAAACCATATGAATGCACAATGTGCGATAGTAAATTTTCACAAAAGACTCACTTAAAGTTACATCTTCAAAAACATTCTGGAGATAAACCATATGGATGCATAATGTGCGATAGTAAATTTTCACAAAAGGGTCACTTAAACGTACATCTACGAATACATTCTGGAGAGAAACCATATGTATGTACAATGTGCGATTGTAAGTTTACTAGGAAGGTAAGCTTACAGAGACACGTCAGAAAACACTCTGGAGAGAAACCATATTGTTAGTGACGCCACGTAAACGCTTATGTAAATATAGTTCTATATTATTTTTTTAATAAAGCATATTTATGCAAGACAATATTTTTACATTATATTAAAAAAAAAATTGTTAGTAATAAAATTTCTTAAACTATATATAGTTAGTAAGTATTTATTTTATTGCCCATCCGGGTATATGCCTCCTCCATCTTCTTTCAGGTCTCCCTATTCTTAGCTCTCTCCAGCCAGTTTTCGCCTGCCACTGTGACAATGTCATCGATCCACCTCATTTTTGGTCTGCCCCGGTTTCTCATTCTCTGTGGACCTCTCTATTTAGTAATTTGCAAAGTCCATCGCTGGTCTGGGGCCCTAGCCACATGTCCAGCCCACTGCCATTTCATTTTCTGTGTATATTCAAGGACATCTGTTAGTTTTGTCCTTTTTCTAATGGTTTTGTTACTGACTTTATGTATTGTCCTTAGTTTCAAGATGCTTCTCTCCATGGAGTGTTGTGTTGTGAGTAATCTGCGGCTAACTTTGTTAGTGTACACCCATGTTTGGCTTGCGTAGGTGAGGCAAGGTAAGATACATACGTCCATTATAGTCTTTTTTAGCTTCAAGTCGTAGGTTCCCTTTAATATTTCTTTATGCGACCAAAACTTGTTCCAAGAGCTTCTGATTCTTCTTCATTACTGTCAGGGTTGAAAGATATTTGTTTCCCAAGATAGACATAATTCTTCACATATTGGATCTGGTTCCCATCTATTTGTATAAGCTTCTCATGCCTGTTAGTTAAGATTTTAGTTTTGCTGGTGTTCATGTATAGGCCTATTTTATTACTTCTGTTGTTCAGAGACAATATAGTTCTATACCATAGCTTAAGTCATAAATTAGAAACATACACCAATAATATGTAATATGATTTTATAAGGAATATGACTCTTTAAATAAATTGCAACTCCACCGCCACCAGCACCAACACGATCATTGCGAATAAGTATACAATTTTGTAATGGATACATGGAAGAGGAAGAGAAGGCTTCAGCCAAGTTACAGAGAGTAAAATGGCATGTAAAGTACCAGAGTATAGATAATCAAGTATTTCATCTTAATGAGCAGAGATGCTTTGGGCATTAATATTATGTTGAAAATTTTGGGGCAGGAAGATAATGCCTTTTTAAGCAGGATATCAAGAGTGGGTATTGAGTCATCAATACTTAAGTAGGAGCTATCAGAATCCGCAGTAAAGAAAGAGTTGTCACTTGAATTCATTTTGAATTACTAATACTAAGGTTTTTTATATATTAAATACTAAACTATTAAACTTAAACAGAGTTAAAATATGTATAAAATAAACTGATATATATGATTGTAGGTGCGGCGCGTCTACGAGTAGGTGGTTCGAAGATCTGCGATCTCCGAACACCACCAATACACCTGACGGCGCACGGGATGACACCGCGAACTCAGCATGGCCGCGTCACAAACGGCCGTCACTACCTACGTCTTGGAAGTGGTCAGCAACAACGTCCACTTCCGGCTGAGTAGGGGTGCACCCGGAAGGCCTTTTGTGACGAGGCCATGCTCAGGTTCCGGTGCCATAAATGGACAATGGTCGCGTCTTCTGCCAGTTCTGCGTCGAGGCCACCTATCGCCAAGCGCAGGAAGTTTATCCGCACCACGCACCTAATCCCTCTGTGGTTGTGGGAGGTGGAGATCTCGAGCCATATGTATTTATGGTCCGACAGAGTCTCCACCTCCGACACTAGTCTCCAGGCCCGAACACGTGCCGCTACAGACATGGTGGCAAATGAAAGGTCCACCACGGACCCTCCGTTGTGTCCAACGCACGTGTGGACTGACCCTCTATTCAACAAGGTCAGTCCTGTGGCAACTGCGATTGCCCCAATCCTGGGCCTTGGTGTTCAGGTCCCCTAGGAGGAGGACCTGCCGTCGTGCCAACCTTCCCACCGGCACGGCTAGGAGGTCTACTAAGACCTCTAGCTCTGCATTAGTTTTATTAAGGTAAAGTATACGCCGACGACCATATATTCCCCCCACGACGTACCCCGACCCCATCGCTTCCACTGACAGGGGAATCTGGCCCGCATGAACAGGTCCTGGGCCTTGACACAGTGGTTAAGATTCGCCTGAAGAACACTGCTATGTCAGACCTGATCCATTAGTCCAAAATAGCATCCTCCTCGCACATCGTCTCTCGGGTGCAGCCTGTTGTGTGGGCGCCGGGGTGACCTGGGTCCTTGCGGCCTTATCCTTCGCCTTCAGAGGGGCACAGTTGCGTCCCCCCATTACATGCCCAGACGGCCACTCCGACTCTGCACATATTGCGCAGCGAGGGTCGATCCTCCCGCGGCTGGCCGCCGTACCACCACACCGGTAGCAAAGGTCCCCCTGTCCGCCAAGGCCGAGCACTGGATGCGGGTGTGCATGGGGCTTGGGCACACCCGCATCCAGTGCTCCAGTGCTGTAAAACAAACTGTATTCTGCAGCCAATGAGTTCCATTTTCAGATATAATTATTACTTTTTAAATATTATTATGTAAGTGGCTTAATAAGTAGAAAGCTAATTACGTAGGTACATCTATTTTGATCCAATCGTTTTGCGGCGATTGGATCAATTGCAAGATAGTAAATAATTAGTGGGAAGGAGCCATATAATGAATTTATTGCTCTTTAAGATTGACTATCACGTAAAAAACAAGTCATGGTAAATATACTCCCCGGAACAGGGTAAGACGGGGTAAAGACATTTATTAATTTTATGAAATTTCCATGTATATTAGTTTAATAATCCCGTTGTCCCACCCAGTGGGACGGACTATGAGGGTAAAGTACCTGTGTATTGTCCTATTATGTTTGGATAACTTGGATGAACTATTTCCCACCACTTCACTTCCCATTACGCCGTTCTACGTTTAACGATGCAAAACGCGTAATGATAAGTAGACATTCTAGGAGACAAAACGATGAAATGTCTTCTCAACATCACGAATATAAAACATATATATTTTTGGACCTTGTACAAATTTTATTTTAGTCAATATCAAAAACGAAAAAATAATCAACTCCTCTCTCTTTTTTAATCTCACCACTGTGACATTAAATCGAAATCTGTAAATCTTTGCAACACAAAACCGCGCTTCTTCTTTTTCTTGTCTTTTTCATCCCTTTCTGGGTCGTTTTCTTGTTGTCTTTCTTTCGCTTGTTTCTTCTTTGGTTTATCAGATTCTTTCATTTTTCGGATTTCACACTCCATGTCAAAAGGACATTGATCAGCAGGATATATCGGCATCATTATAATTGGTACGTAGTTCGATACTCCACCATCCTGTTAAAAAAAACATTAGATACGTAATAATTAAACAACTTTAAACGGTTTAAATCGCGTAAATTTATCATTATTTTAAACCGTTTAAAGTTGTTTGATTACTATTTGTAATATTCGCGAAAACCTAAGACAACATTAGATACGTAAGTAGCTAGGTATTTACTAAGATCTATTGTGAATCCATTCGAATAGTTATAGGCGATATTTTGCAAGAATGGAATTAATTGGCGGGTTTAAGTCGGATTCTTTCAAGGTTGGTATTTAAAATTTACAATCACCTATATTACCAGTCGTGGGAAATGTACCTCTCGTAACCGGGGTAAAATGGGGTTAAAACGATTTTATTATTTTTAATTACGATATGGTAGCCGTCCCGATGGCATACCCGTGATAGTCCTAAAACAATGTGCACCCTGTATTTACTCCTGTATTGACACGTATCTTTCGCTTTCCTTTGGAGCCAAATCTAGTGCCCAAACTTTGGAAGCTAGCAAATGTGCAGCTTATGTGACTAAGGGGCAGTCAAGATCATCTTCAAGTATAAAATCCCTCACCAGGCCTCACCAAGTACCTATTGGTGTATTCCGTCAGCTGTCATTGATGGCCAGTTCCCATGCCACGTAAGACCCGTTTACTACATTCGACTATATCATTACTTACAATCAGATAAGACTGCACTCAAACGATAAGACTTGTCAGCAGTAAAAAAAGTTCCACGTAGCGTTTACCTTCTTTTCCGCAGCGCATTGGCAGCAATAGCTTTGCGCTGCCGATATGGCCTTAGAATTGACTAGATGTTGAACTACAGCTTTGAGACGATCTTCGTCCAATCTTCCAGGATCAGAATTTTCCCATTTCCCTTCTGGATTCAACTGCACAAGAACAGGAGCAGTCATGTCTAATGCATTAAAGCCTGGTCTTGCCAACGGACTGAAAAGGTATAAGTAACTTGACTTCATCATCATCAACTAGTTTATCAGAATAAAGAGAAAAAAAAAAAATTTAATAGGTCATATGTAAATTTTATACCAAGCTGGCTATATTTATATTACTCGAAATGTTTGAACAAGCACTTTAATATACAAGGCTGCATTGCTAAGATGACATCGAGCTTAACCTCTCGCCCTTCAAGCTGGGTAATCATTGCAGCATTGCAGCCCCTGCGGTCTGTCAAGCGCTTTATTGCTGACCGCGCTGTGATGGCTTTGTGTTACGCTGCCCAATCGACCATCATAATCGATGCTAGCCAAGCAGTCATTAACTCATTACAGACCGCGACAGTAATGTATATATATACTATAAGTACTTAAAGAACTATCACCAACGCGATGTACAATCGAGTCAAGCAATATTTGTTTGATCCTACTTAATGAGCGAATAAAATATGAACCTCGGTGTGCAATGAGACAAGATGTTTATAATATTACTAGCTTTCCGGGCGCGGCTCCGCCCGCGCGTATGTCGGTTATCGCGCGAAAACATTAACCTCTTTTTGCGCAGTCGGATAAAAACTATCCTATGTTTTTTCCCGGGTCTCAAACTATCTCCATACCAAATTTCATTCAAATCGGTCCAGTAGTTTTGGCGTGAAAGCGTAACAGACAGACAGAGTTACTTTCGCATTTATAATTTTAGTACTGATTATAGCGCTATCCCACTCAAACTGCCCCGAAATACCTACGATGTTATGGAACGGTTTTACCATAGTTTTACGACATTTTATTGTATGCTGCACAACAACTGTGAGTAAATTTTTATAGTTTCACTCATAGAATAATTTTGCTGCATTTATTTTAATGAATAAAAGTAAAAATGACATTGCACGTAATTTATACATTAATTAAAACCATTTTTATCGTAAAGTAGTCAAATACAAGTTTAAATCCGTTGCTAGAAAGTAACTTTTGACGGATAAACATGATGGATTTGTCGTAGAAGTATTACTCTCTGAACAAGTAGGTTTCCTTATTCTGAGGTATTACTCCGTATTAAATGCCACGTTCGAGTTCTCAAAATGAGTGAACAATTTGTTGTGACCTTATCAAAACGACGAACGATTCCATTCTCGTTTGTAAGTCTAATTGCGTGGAGGTATTAAACTTAGCAGTTATTACTACTATAGGTGATAGCGAGTAAGTCTTTCAATTTTAAAATGACATGAATTACGTAATTATCTACGTATTAGGTAGATTCCACAGGTATATTTAGTACTTTGTGCCTTACAGTCTTTGTATCGTATCGCATCTTGATATAAAGTATTACTATGGTATAAATGACTAGTTTCGTGTTAATCTGTAATTCTTTGGTAAATACCTCATTGACACACTCAGACCGAGACTTTTTATTTGGTCTGAGTTGACACAGTAAACCCATAAACTGATCACCAAATTGCCCTAATATAAAATGTATAAACAGAAAAACTAGACTCACATATCAGCCACTTTGGACATTATTTCTTTTGTAGCCATTTATAGAAAAAATATATATTGTATCCTATAACTAATTATAACTTGCTACACTTTTTAATTTTAATTTTTATGTAAGTACTCATGTTAATTTAAATTTTCATATTGTTTCTGAATGTCAGCTGACTGTCATCCGTACTGCATATTTTTTCGTGCATTATCTATGCTGTCATCACGCATACCGAGATCTTATGCAGAGTTTCAATCAAAAAGAAAATAAATTTAATAAATGTAGTTATGATACTTTTTTTTTTATCAAAAAGTATCATAACTACATTTTCCAAAATGTACCGCCTGTGTTCTCTAATTAACAGCAGCGATCACAACCACTTATATTATCTTTATATATAAAAATTACGTGTCACGTTGTTTGTCCTCGATGGACTCCTACACTATACTAAACCGATTTTAAATTTGATTTGCACACCGTGTGCAATTTGATACAAGTTGAAATATAGGATAGCTTACATCTCAATTTGTAGTCGTAATTAGCCTTGCAAAGCCGGGGCGGGCCGCTAGTTATATTATATTTTGTACATGGGAAATGTATCTGGATAAAAAATAACTAATCGTGCATACAGGAAAGATAATTATACAACTAGTTTTGCATACTGATTGTGCTACCTGGAACTTCTCACGTTATTGACAAACCATTATCTTACTTGTTGGTAGGTGATGATTTGGTCCACAAACTGGACCACAAACTGCCCCGAAATACCTACGATGTTATGGAACGGTTTTACCATAGTTTTACGACATTTTATTGTATGCTGCACAACAACTGTGAGTAAATTTTTATAGTTTCACTCATAGAATAATTTTGCTGCATTTATTTTAATGAATAAAAGTAAAAATGACATTGCACGTAATTTATACATTAATTAAAACCATTTTTATCGTAAAGTAGTCAAATACAAGTTTAAATCCGTTGCTAGAAAGTAACTTTTGACGGATAAACATGATGGATTTGTCGTAGAAGTATTACTCTCTGAACAAGTAGGTTTCCTTATTCTGAGGTATTACTCCGTATTAAATGCCACGTTCGAGTTCTCAAAATGAGTGAACAATTTGTTGTGACCTTATCAAAACGACGAACGATTCCATTCTCGTTTGTAAGTCTAATTGCGTGGAGGTATTAAACTTAGCAGTTATTACTACTATAGGTGATAGCGAGTAAGTCTTTCAATTTTAAAATGACATGAATTACGTAATTATCTACGTATTAGGTAGATTCCACAGGTATATTTAGTACTTTGTGCCTTACAGTCTTTGTATCGTATCGCATCTTGATATAAAGTATTACTATGGTATAAATGACTAGTTTCGTGTTAATCTGTAATTCTTTGGTAAATACCTCATTGACACACTCAGACCGAGACTTTTTATTTGGTCTGAGTTGACACAGTAAACCCATAAACTGATCACCAAATTGCCCTAATATAAAATGTATAAACAGAAAAACTAGACTCACATATCAGCCACTTTGGACATTATTTCTTTTGTAGCCATTTATAGAAAAAATATATATTGTATCCTATAACTAATTATAACTTGCTACACTTTTTAATTTTAATTTTTATGTAAGTACTCATGTTAATTTAAATTTTCATATTGTTTCTGAATGTCAGCTGACTGTCATCCGTACTGCATATTTTTTCGTGCATTATCTATGCTGTCATCACGCATACCGAGATCTTATGCAGAGTTTCAATCAAAAAGAAAATAAATTTAATAAATGTAGTTATGATACTTTTTTTTTTATCAAAAAGTATCATAACTACATTTTCCAAAATGTACCGCCTGTGTTCTCTAATTAACAGCAGCGATCACAACCACTTATATTATCTTTATATATAAAAATTACGTGTCACGTTGTTTGTCCTCGATGGACTCCTACACTATACTAAACCGATTTTAAATTTGATTTGCACACCGTGTGCAATTTGATACAAGTTGAAATATAGGATAGCTTACATCTCAATTTGTAGTCGTAATTAGCCTTGCAAAGCCGGGGCGGGCCGCTAGTTATATTATATTTTGTACATGGGAAATGTATCTGGATAAAAAATAACTAATCGTGCATACAGGAAAGATAATTATACAACTAGTTTTGCATACTGATTGTGCTACCTGGAACTTCTCACGTTATTGACAAACCATTATCTTACTTGTTGGTAGGTGATGATTTGGTCGATGATAAGCTAGGCAAGGAGAGAAATAAGACCTGGATTGGCTTGATTAGGTATAAACCAAGTATATACAAAGTTATTTTATAGTAAAAACAAAGCAAAGACCTAATGGACATAGGTATGAGTTTGAAATACTCGAATAGTGTAGCTCGCCTTGTCGCTCTGGATATCAATAACAGAAAATAAAACAAGTTCAATTAGTAAAGGAGACGTGGGAGGTCAACCTTCACCCAACCGATAACTTGATGACATAATTATTTTTTATCAAATATAATTTATTAACATACACTTGCCTATCGAAAAGTTTTCATAGCAATTTTTAATAGAATTACTTAATTTTAATCAAGTTTCTTTCATCACCTTCATATTTTTCATAAACGAATGATTTTCATCTCAACTGATAGTTTAAAAAAAAATGACTATGTCTAGGTAGGCTACCCTACTTATTTCTGTGCAAGCAGATGTGAACAGGTAAGTCAATATAAGTAACTACACCGACCTGTTAACCAATCTGAATTGATATCATATGTAAGATATTTTAATTACAAAAACAATCGTTTAGGCTTGCCTACAGAAAATCATACTTACATACAACAAAATTTGTTAAATTGCTATGAAAACTTTTTGATAGGCAAGTTATCATAATTCATAACCATGTTTGTTAATGAATTATATTTGATAAAAAATATCTTTCATTAAGTTATCAGATTGGTGAAGGTCGACCTTCACCGGCTCTTAGACTAAATCTCAATGCTCACTGCTCGTGGTGGCTACGATGTTTTGTTTGTCCAAAAACCCAAAAATAGAAGAAAATTATTCATTTCATATGACTGTCTACACGGTCAAAATGTTGTACACGGATTCGTTTAGAATATAATTCGTTACATTTAGGGAATGTTCGAGTAAGTTCCGGTTATACTAACCAAAACATATTTAATAAATAAAACACTATCTTTGCGTTTCACAGTCATCAAATTAGCCTATCCATCGGTTAAAGCTGAAACGCGCTGCTTGTCAACTGTCGTTTTTATCATCCAATTATTTTATGTGTTGGTTAGCAACCCGAAACTTTATTAGGACATTCTGAAACGGGGCCTTGGTAGCAAAAGCAGTAATGAAAAAATCTTAATTACGGATTTGTTCCCAAAATGTCCATGTACTGAAACATCCGTATCGTCCACTGCTGAACACAGCCTCCCCTATTAAGGGGGTATTTGCCATAATCCCCACGCTTGGCAGGCGTCTTGGGGATCGCAGTGTAAGTTGGCAGTTCTTTAGAAGGCGCTGCTGCCCACCTTCCATTAATTTTCCCTTAGTCGCTTCTTACGACACCCACGGGATGATATGGGGAGGTACAATTCTGACCCGGCACCCCATATTTACTATGTAAATGTCCTTACATAGTAAATATTTTGTCTGCATCCAAACAATATTCCTCTGAAGAGAAGTTCACCTTCAAAGTGACCAAAACCTGGGAATCGCCCCTTTCAATGTTTGATGCGGTCATTACTTACGACTTTGGATCAGTGGTCGATACCATATCGATACGATATTTAATTTTGAGTCCCGATTGTAGTCTTAAGATAGTAAAAGTGTTGCTAATCCCGCAACCAATTTATGGTGGAAGGGCATTTTGCGAATACCCGCTTGGCTAGCTACCACCCTCAAGTAGAAAATCTGTCGCCAAGCAACTAATGATGTGTTCCGGCAGCTGTTCTTGGGAGCCAGTAATTCTAGGTTGACCTGTTTTAACAGTTGACCACATCATCACTTACCATCAAGTGAGATAGTAGTAAAAGACTTCCCCATCAGACATAAAAATAAAAAAAGCTACCCGCTTGACTTAACTTGCTTGATGAACATTGAGTAGAACCCGATGTGGTCATAGTGATGTTCAGAGGATAACCGGGTGGTTTTTTTTATGTTATTGTGACGTAACAAGCTCGACGCCCACCTGATGTTAAGCGAACTAACCTCTGCCTATAACAGATGCATTTCGTCACAAGTCACGAAATGCACTGCGCCCGTTACCTTGAGACATAGTTATTAAGTCTCATGTGCCTGTAATTTTAGTGGCTCTCAAAGACTGCTGATATGATTATGGCAGCGTTGCCATATAAAAAGATTTCTCCGTATTCATACATATTTTCGATGTGCGATACAGATTAGCATTGGATACAGATTTATATACCAAATAACACCAATACTATTGAAGGTCATTTACAAACAAAGCAACTGATTAGTATTAGTTTTTGTTGGATAAGTATATCCTATTAGTTAACATGACTACCTAAATTAACCTTATGGTAAGTGATGATGGTGGTCGAAGGTGGTATAGAACAGGCCTGACTGTCAAGGGTAGGTGCAGGAGCACACTTTTAAGTATTTGGCTACTGGCGACAGATTTTTCTATTTGCAGATGGTATACCCACATGTGTACGCCATAATACATTCAGACTGCAATAGGATTTTGGGCTTCGTGAGTTTTATTTTTTATTGCTGGTAGGTAAGCCTTTGACCCCAATCTCACGTGATGGTAAGTGATGTTGCGGTCGAAGGTGGTAACAGGCTTTCAAGGACAGCTGCCGGAACACACCGTTAGGTCCTTGGCGACAGATTTTCTACTTGAGGGTGGTCGCTAGCTAGGCGGGCATTCGCAAAATGCCCTTCCACCATGCGGTGAAGCTCAAGCCCGCGGCGGGATTCAAACCATGGACCTGCTGCGCGGCAATCCATAGCCAATGCCACTGAGCCATCACTGCTTCAAAAAAAGTTATGTTATTTATGTTATATTATGGTGGTGGTGTAGGTACATAACGATATATACAATCGATCATTAACCAAAATAGACGTTCGAAGACAACATTTAAATACGAAAGAATACACACAGAAAATATATGAATTAAAGAAACTTTGCATGTATGTGCTTGAGCCTAAATATGCTTCTGATTAGCCAGATTTCCGTAAAATTAAGTATTTTCAAAAATAATTAGAAACATCCTTTTTTATGGGAATTGTTATTTATACATTTAGGAATTAAATAAATAATAAATCTAAAAACAAACCAGAAGCACAGATATTAGGCCCAGCAATATGTTATATTAGGCCCAGCAATATGTGATATTAGGCCCAGCAATATGTTATATTAGGCCCAGCAATATGCATACAAAATATCACCGAGTTTGAAGACTTGGTATAGGTAGGTAGGTATCTATAAAATATGACGAAACAACGTTTGTATGGAAAGTCAAAGTCAAAATGACTAATCAAGAAGGCGCTCCGTGCTCCCTTAATGACATTATATACCTACCCACATTTGGCAATCGATTTTTTTATTGACATTTGGGTACTTACCTAAAAAAATATAAACAACTGGTAACGTTTGCCAATCATATAATTTTACTCTTTTTATTTAACTTGCATACATGCAATCTTATATAAAAAATATATAGATAAAAAATATGACTTGATGAACTTACATTATAATTAAACCCTTTTTGTTTTATAAAAAAGGATTAATATAATAAATAACTCAGGGAAAAAATAATACATTGAAGGAAGTACCTAATTACAACGGTAACATGATTATTAATCTATTTTATTGAAAACTGCATTCGATATAATATAATTATTGAGATCATTGAATTCATACTTTATAATTAATTAATATAATAAATGTAATTTCTCATCGATTATTGCTTATTACATTATTAAATTGTAACATGTGTAAAGATTATCAAAAACACAATAAATTTTAAATATTCATCTATTTTATCACACTAATCGTCTAAAAAAAGAGTGGGGAAATTAAATTAACGTAAATAAATTTTCATATAAATTAAAATTTTTAGGAATACATTTTTTATACTCGTATTAGGAGGATAATATATCAACAATACTGCGGGGTGGTGTGGAATCGATAAGAGAATGTGTTCTAATCATGTTTAAATTTCACATATACAAAAACAGTACCTACTTAATAACCATTATCTAAGCAGGGGTGCGTTGTCTTTGAGCGCTACTTGAAGTCAAATCAACGCTATCACTATGACAGCTGTTTCGCGTGTGATAAACATTCAATGACTTCTCGTAGGGTTCATGCGGATGAGTGAATGGAGTATAGGTATACACTGCGGGCAACAAAGAAATATGTATTATTCGTGGGCCGTGGTTATCGTCGCTAACATTCTCAAAGCCAACGTGCCACAGTTTAGGTAATAGTACTGATTTTGTTTATGTGAAAATTAAACATGAGTGCAACACATTTAGTTATCGATTCCACGTTACACCTACAGTACTGTTGTTGTATCGACCATATATTATAATACTTAGTTACTATAGTAATGTAAAAAATATTGTTCTTATACCTAGGTTTTACTAAATCTCTATAAAAATAAGACAAATCAAATTTACCAACGTCGACAAAAATATATAGATATTGGATTCAAATGACAATAGAAGAGAGAATCCAGAGTTGACAGGCGATCGCAGAGAGGAAACGAATGTCCAGCAAGTAATAAAGATAAATTATATTATATTCATATATAGAGAAATATGTTATATGATTTTCATAGGATACTCCAATATACAGAACAATATTTTTAATACTTAAGTTAAATTGTATACTTACGACTAGCTATGTTAAATAATGTTACGAACTGTATGTACATACAACATACTTTCAATCAATATTATTGTACCAATCATCTAGAATAATATGAGTATACTCAGATTATATAGGAAGGTGGGTACATTTGTACTCTTGGGTTGTTCTAAGGTGGCACATCTATGATATTCTGCGATGTTTTGATCGAATGGTAGGGCTCGGTGATTCTTCAGAAGAGGACGAGTATGTCCTTTTGCGCGTGCCATTTGCTCGTTTCGACTGCCTCTCTAAAACAAGTTTAAACAATTTTCAATTAAAGTATTCCAATTTCATAGAAACAAAAAAAAGGTTAAACAAAACCGACTTCAATTCCAGAAGTGTGAAATAACTTGTTGAAGTCGATACTATTATAGTTCAAAAGTAGTTTTTTTTCACTCTTTTTAGTGTCATTCATTGTCAACGACTATATCATCAAGATAGGAATAGTAGATTGTTATACAAGGGTCGAAAGGAATCAATTCCCATACGAGGTATTTAGACGCACGAGCGCAGCGAGGGCGGCTATAGTCCGAGTAGGAATTGATAACTTTCACCCGCGTTAAGCATTCTACTTTTCATTTCGAATTTAAGGAATAGTAAAATATAGTAGTTTTTCTAAAAAATATTATGTAAAAATAATAACATTAACACTCTAAAAAATATGAGGAGAGTAAAAAATGGTAGTTTTCCTAAATTATATTATTTATAATTTTATATATATTATATATAATATTATTTATATATATATTTACTAAAATTAATAAACATGAGTAGAAGGTACAAAGATACGTGAGAAAATTTTTGGTTAGTTTTCTTTTTATAATTACCTTATTTTTAGTTATTAGCCTGCGAAATTATGTAGTATTTTTTTTATATTTTAAATATGAAACATAATGCGTTTCCTTCGGGGGCCATCGAGTTTTTTTGAGTGTTTTTTTTGATATCAAACAGCTCTAATACAGAATTAGTGACTAGAATTTTCATATAACATACACTAACTTCAAAGTAACATTAATTATGTTTTCAACTAGTTCTTTTAGCCTTTACGTAAACACCAACGTAGTTGTTAGTATTAGTTTTATACCAACAGAGTATTTTGCAACAAAAACTCTTAGACATGTAAACTTGTTGACACAATGGTTACCATGGTTACAAGTCATTCCGGCCCTAGAGCAGGAAGCATTTTCTATGAGTTTTTCCCTCCCTTAGGTGGGAAGCAGCGTCTCCCACCCTCTACTCAGATCAAATAAACACTACTTTCCGAGTATGAGAAATGAAAAGTATTTTTCTGTTTTTGGAGTGTAACTCATAAACGGCTTGACCGCTTTTGATAAAATTTAAATGGGACCAAACGACAAGCATCAGCTTTCCAACAAATAAAAAAAATCAAAATCGGTTCCCTCAGTCAAAAGTTCTAAGGTAACAAATATAAAACATACAGACCAGTTGAGAACCTCCTCCTTTTTTGAAAATCGGTTATAAACAATATACGGTAGAAAAATATCATTTTATGGATCAACTCGCCAGAGCCTGGTGGTATTATGTGGGCTAAAATGTAAGGTCCTTTGCTTCGCCTGTGACTAGTCACCAACATAGAAATCCTTGTATAAAATTCGTGATACTTCCGGCATGACGTCGGATGAAGCCACTTTAAACTGCGCTTAAAAAGCAGTTGCGCTATTTATAACGACTATAAATTAGACACACGGCATGAGTAATGACCCACTTATTATGATATCCTATAGATATATATATATATATGAACATTTAATGAACATTCTTGCGGGGCTCCAGCGTAGCAGTCTCTACGTTATGTAATCTTTTGAGGTACCATCTAGCTTAATATGTAGTATGACTTTGAGTAAGTAGGTACAGACTTGTTTCTCTGCCAATCACCTGACCTCACTCTACAATGACAAGAAATTTCTTGTCATTGAAGACCGTTTTATACAGCGGATCCACGTCCTATCACTTAAATTGCACCTCTCCAACATCCTGTCTACAACCATCCAGGTCTACAAACTAGGCCTACACTAGGTAAGTACTCCAAACTATCCCAACCAGCCACCATCTATAGATTACAAAACCTTTGTTCCTCGCGTCTCAGTGAGGATCAAATCAGATGTCCACGCGCTTGTGGCTCCCGTAGGATACCCGCACTCCGTAGCAATAGTGACGTGTTGCTTATTTGATATTTATTTATTTATTTTTATTTTTATAATTTTGGTACAAAAACATTTAACAAATTAAAGAAGCTTATATATAAATACTTGGATTTAAAACGAACATGGTAATTGTTACACTA
Source organism: Plagodis dolabraria (assembly GCA_963854805.1). Classification (NCBI taxonomy): domain Eukaryota; kingdom Metazoa; phylum Arthropoda; class Insecta; order Lepidoptera; family Geometridae; genus Plagodis; species Plagodis dolabraria. Next base: position 7,905,931 of record OY978440.1, read on the forward strand.
AATATTGTACACATCTTTGCAGATAATTAAACTAATTTAAAGGTACATAACGTCAAGAATGTATACTGTTTAAAAGTTCAAATTTTGAAGAGAATTTTTATGAAAAATGTCGAGTTCGTTGCATACATCGATGCAGACCTGATCATAAGATCGACACATACGGTAAAGCGGGTTGTTATGCCTAGTATATATCTAGTTAGTGACGTTATAAAAAACAGTGTAGTGTACCTAGTGTGTTACGTAAAGCGTTGCGTCATTCGTTACCGCGTCAATAGTGTGTTTAGCTTAGTGAGTATTTGAACCGAAAACGGCACACGTCATGTGTAAATTGCAATTTAGCATTTTATGTAGTGCGACTGGCGGGCGTCCCCTCACCCCCGTCCCTTCGCAGTCAGTCGTCTCCAGTATTTTACAAATTTTACCTGCAAGCCTCACGAACCATAGTTCATATTTTGTATATATATGTACATATATAATACATGTATAAAAAATATACAATTAACTGAATTCGTGTCGGTTGGGGTATAAAATTTGACATATACAATCTGACGGAGAGAGAAAACGACGGTCCGCGCGCGGCCTATATGTGGTGATTCTTCGCATGTGTATTGTGGATATGTATTGTTTACACTTTGTTGGTATGGTTTCAGAGTTTTCTTATTTTGCACGATACCTACCTAATGTAGGTAATTAAGAAATTTAAACAATATAATTTCTAATAAGTCATTAAGTGAAGTTTCTATTTTTATTCCCCACTCGATTTATATAGATAGACGTTGTCGCCTATTTCAACGTCATTCTTCGTTAGCTGTGGCATTCGTCCAGCCGGGGTTACCCCCCAACAATAAACAATAATCTGAAACTAAAATAACTCACATTACGTCCCATCGACGCACAGTAGGACTAAATTTCCTATTAGTTACTAGAATGCCAATTGAGATGAACATCATATTGACATTTTCTTCGAACACGAAGCCCATTAGGTATGGAGTTCTAAATTCAAAATGAAGTCCATTTTCATAACCGTCCTTGTTAGACAATATGGCCCCAGGGGGCCTAACACGGACCGGAGACACATTTCCCCGGGGAGAGGATAAAATCTTCCTTTAAAAGAAGACACATTTTTAAAAATGTCTTCTTTCAGTAAAATGTTTCTTCTACAATATTCAAGGTACTTTCCCTCCATGTGGCATCGCCGTGGGACGCCCTGTATATTATTGTTATGTATTAAAATACTAACAGACAGAAAGGATTATTCACCAGCGCGCACAAGTTGAGAGCAGTAAACTAATTCATGGGTGGGAAGATTTTATCCTCTCCCCGGGGAAATGTGTCTCCGGTCCGTGTTAGGCCCCCTGGGGCCATATTGTCTAACAAGGACGGTTATGAAAATGGACTTCATTTTGAATTTAGAACTCCATACCTAATGGGCTTCGTGTTCGAAGAAAATGTCAATATGATGTTCATCTCAATTGGCATTATAATTGGCATTTATATCAATGAAAGAATATTCAGAATCAGGCAAGTAGGTATATATCCAAGAGATTATCTACAAAGTCACCTGCATAGGTACTTTTAAATATACATTTTATCACTTAGACATGTACATATAAGTATCGATTTATACAAAAATAATAGAGTGGAATAAATAGATTGTGTATATACTCGTATAATAAAAAAGACTGTGCTCAAAAATGCACCTTCTTTCTCAGGAAAAAAAATAATAAATCAGTCGAAATCCGAGATCACTCGGAACAGGGAGAACTGTCGGAGTCGCCATCTCATATTATAAGTTTAGACTGTTCTTCCACTACACGAAAATAAGTGAGTAATTCTTTGAACATAATACTTTAGTATTGCTAAATTTGCAAATTTTATTCACAGGAAATTTCGTAAAGGAAATATTTTATATACTACCTATATGAGGCTAAAAATTATTTTGACCTATCCATAGCAGAGCAGCAGGTAAAATTAAATAAAATAACGTATAAATGTATAAATACAATGAAATTTTCTTTTTTACACTGAAAAAAAAACTTTACATTATTATCGCCCTGCACTTGTCACACCTCTGTAGGATCGGTATAAACAATATATTTTTTCTGAGTACCTACACAAAAGACAACGCATTGACATAATTGTGCGGAGTAAGACTTAAATTTTATGGCCGGCCTCCTATCTGAAGCAATACTCCTTTGCGAATGCCATCGTTGATACGTATTATACTTGCCTTCACCCCCTTTTCGGTTATTAGGGTATTAGATAGATGGTAAAGAGCGATGTTGTACTCTTGACGTGCAAAAAATCTGACGTGCAAATTATCTGAATTTATGTATTTAAATTCATTTATTCATATTCCCAACACCCCCTTTCTGAAGGCCGAGCTTCAGCAGGGGCGGAGCAATTTGTATGGTGGCCGTGTTGAAATCGCCATTTTGGATTTTTGACAGGTGTCATTCGACTGCTCTCCCGACATTTATCCTTACAAATTATATTAAAAATTGTGCGAAATTGATTGTCGGACAAACAGAAATGTACAGTTGCTTTTCTGAAGGCTTCAGGTAACTGATTGTCTGTAAAATGTATTTTGCAGGTAAATATATCAATCAAAAATCTGATTGATATTATCAAACTGAAGGCTAAATGCACATTTTGCATGGTGGTAGGGCACTTTGCGAATGCCCGCCTGGCTAGCTACCACCCTCAAGTAGAAAATCTGTCGCCAAGCACCTAACGGTGTGTTCCGGCAGCTGTCCTTGAGAGCCAGTAATTCTAGGTTAGCCTGAACAACATCTTCGACCACATCATCACTTACCAACAGGTGAGATAGTGGTCAAAGGGTAACCTATCAGGCATAAAAAAAAATACGTCAATAACCACTGCAACTTTTCCAGATATTTGGAAAACAGCTATTGTTCGCCCTTTGCCAAAAATTAACAACCCAATCCATATACAGGACCTCAGACCTATCAGCATTCTGCCATGCTTGTCGAAGGTTATGGAAAAGGTAGTCTGTAAGCAGTTGACTGAATATCTGGAAGAAAACAATATACTCCCAGAATTTCAATCAGGCTTTAGGAAGAGCAAAAGTACCACAACTGCTTTGTTAGATGTCACAGATAATATTTTGACGTCCCAGGACGAAGGTATGTGTACTTTGTTAGTTCTCCTTGATTTTTCTCGGGCATTTGACGCTATAAATTTATCACTCCTTTTATCTAAATTAAGCTTCTATGGTTTTGATCAGGCAGCGGTTTGTTGGTTTAATAGTTATCTTTGCAACCGCCGTCAGTACGTAGAAATATCACAAAACTCTAGACCTCCTCTTACTTCGAAACTTACAACGCTGCATAGAGGTGTACCACAAGGTTCTATTTTAGGACCCATTTTGTTTTCCTTATACAGCGCTGACGTAATACATTCTATAAAATACTGCAAATATCACATATATGCTGACGATATTCAGGTCTACATTTCTTTTTATCCGAAAGACCTTAGCAATGCCATAAAAAATCTTTGTGTTGATCTTGAAAATATAGCGACTTGGAGTAAAAACAATAATCTCGTGCTTAACGCGAATAAAACCAAGTTCATAATTCTGGGAAGTAAACGAAATTTAGAGTCGATACCGGTGAATGTTTCCATACCACTTATGGGTGAAGTAATCGAACGCGTTTATGAGGTTCGAAATCTGGGATTGATTGTTGATGATGGATTACGATTTGAGAAACACATAGCAAACTCTGTGCGTAATTGCTTCTTCAGACTCAGAACGTTGTACAAGTTAAGGCCCTACTTAACTGAGGAGCTCCGCATTCAGCTTGTAGAATCTCTTGTCCTTTCAAAACTGAATTATGCGGACATAGTTTATGGCCCTCGACTGCTTTCTCGAACTGAACGCTTAGTACAGCGAGTTCAGAATGCTTGTGCGAGATTTTGTTTTTCGATTCCACCCAGAAGTCACGTAACACCTTTCCTTAACCAACATCTATCATTAAAAATGAAATCTCGTCGTAAGCTACATTTGGCTTGTCTACTTTTCGGTGTGTTTAATTACCAATCCCCATCATATCTAGACAAAAAATTTAGATGGTTTGGAGAAACTAGGCAAACCTCAAGGAGACACGGATCAACACAATTGGTTATCCCAAGACATCGTACCACGGCCTTTAAAGGTGGTTTTCGGTATGCAGCCACCAGGTGCTGGAACAATTTGCCACCACCCATAAGAAATTGCAGGACGTTAAGTACTTTCAGGCTGAAGCTCAGAACTTACCTTATTAATGAGCAGAGGAGCCATGAAAATGTATTATACGATTTGTCATTTATTTAATTTATATCACTGCTTACAATTTTATTTTAGAATAGGTATAGTCACATTTATGTAATCTTAATTTCATTTATATACTATTATTGATAAAATGTTATGTACAATTTCCTACAAATAATTAATAAATATATTAAAAAAAGGATATTACAAATTATTTAAAAATGTTTTTTTTTCTATTATGTTTTTCTTTTTTACTGAAGAGCTTTTACAAGAACTATTTATCTAATTTATTTATCGTTGTTGTTGTGTTGTTGCATTTATAAAGTGCTGTGTAAATTTAATTAAGAATGTGTGTTTGTATGTATGAATATGTATTTATTGAGTTAGTATATGTATGTTTATTACTATGTATATATATATATATATATATTATTTTATTATGTATATAAATATGTTGTTCTGTTATAATTATGTCTAGTGTATGTGGTATCTATTTAGTTTTATATTTAAATAGTTTCTATTGTATTTTACTTCTTAAAATGTTAAATGCTAACATATATCTCTTTGCCTAGTATTAATTATCGATAATTACCCAATGTTTTTTGGTGTCCTTTTGCGTTTCGGGTCGCGGCTGAAAACCAGCGCTGATTGGTTACCCAATTGGCACAATGCTGAGCTGAAACCCTTTCAACACCATTTCTAAGCATCATTTATTTAGGAAAATCCGTACTTATATGATATTCTGTTCTGTGTACATATCTGTATTGTATTATTAATTGTGTGTTGAATAAATGTTTTTTCATTTCATTTCATTACATTTGTAATATAACTAAATGCTAATTTGCCGTGTAGTATGAAGACAACAAATTAAAAATAGAAATTCTACAAAAAGATGAAGAATTTTGGACGAAAAAAATGGAGACAAAACTAGTCACATTCTATATGAACTCCCTTCTGCCCGAGCTGGTCGATCCCCACCACCCTAAGAAAAGACTGATCCGGGATCAAGAATATGCGGATACTTCTAGAAAAAGATAAAATCAAGAGGAAGCTGTCGAGGGTGACTTGCAACATCAAAGTGCAAATGCTTTAGTACTTCCTCCCGCCATAAAAAGAAGACTTGACTTAATGTTGTCTTAGGTTTTCGCGATTGTTACACATAGTAATTAAACAACATTTAACGGTTTAAATCGCGTATATTTATCATTATTTTTGTCCTGACGTTTCAAACACTTTGCAGTGATCGTGGTCACAGGGTGACGATCGGGGGGACTGCAAACTTGAAAAAAAACTTGACTTTCCGTTCCGATACTCGTTATTTCTCACGTACACTTTTGCATATCATTAATTCTGTATAATCATTAATACTGTATAAATTGAAAATAATATATTTTTTATTTCATAAATGAATTTTTTGTTAATTTATATACATCTTAACTTAATTTGTCTACAACCACTTACTAACAATCTAAGAATCCACTGTTTTTATTTTAATGTCTAATTTAGTCGCCTGTTCCAGTGCCACTCACTCTCTCACTTATCTGCCATGTTGCATTAAAAGAAGCTTGTATAACATGTTGTCTACAATGTTTCTGCAGTTGTGTTATTTTTAAAAAACCCTAAGTTTAAGGCCATTACAATTGCGTATATAGACTCTTCTGCAAGTTTGGTAAAAAATCTTATCCTGCTGTTTAGAAGTGGCTAGATCTATATCTGGTTGGTCTATCTAATTTTTACCATAGTTGGTATCTAAATGCAGAGTGGTAGTAAAATAACACCTTTCTGTTCACCAGTGTAACTGAAAAATAAAACGTAATAGGATGTATACGAACATATTTTCAACATTAGTAATTAATAGTTAAAAATTATATGATAGCAATAAAAAAACAACCTACTTTATATTATTATGGGAACGTGTACCGTAGCACAGTTATGAAAAACTATAATTCATATTTGTATGACGAGTCATGGTAAAATATATTGGCCACGACTAACATTTAATCAAATCAAATCCATTTATTTCAGGTCAATTGTACCCATATTCACCGAATATAATATAATGTTATGCTCATTCAATTTGATGGTATTTTACTTTATTCTAATGATGTGTAATCTGATTAATCGCATTCCAAGATACTGAGAACAATGTTGATTCATTCATAAATTATCGTCCACGCCAAGGGGTAATGAAATTTTTGTAGTAAGTTTAATCAGTAGAAATCACTTTCGTTACTACGGAGAATTTAAAAACACCCCCCATTTATCAACATATATCGTGCCGTTTGGGCTGATATGTACCATCATCATATTCCGACCCTTGTCTCACTTTATTTTGGTTTGGTGCAATATGTTTTCTCTATAAACACAGAGACTGCGACACAACAACATAGCAAAGAAAAAAAAAGACTTGAAAACAATTTTTTTAATTAAAAAGTCTGGTAACTAACTGGTTGATATCGGTGCAATATGATCTCAATTTTGTGCTCATGTAACTGACTTAGACAGGTTATTTGATATACTGATGACTACAGACTTTACTAGAGAGATTATTATTCACCTATTATTTATAGAATTTATCACTATTTAACAATAACTTTCATCTATATTCAACTATGAAGTGGCAACTGCCACTTACATTCGTTGCTAGAAGCACTGCGATCGTCAAGGCATTTTGGCAAATTACTTTTTAGTAAGTTTGACTGTAACTGGCAAACCGTTCGACCGATGTTGATGAAATTAAAATGAAACCAATTAAGAGTTAAACTGTACTAGCAAATAAATAATCTTCAAGATTGTAAGGTTCAGTAAAAAAGTTATGTGTGGTCAAACATAAAATAAAAAATAGACAAGTCAATTTAAGAACCCTCTTTCTTTTGGGAAGTCAGTTAAATATGAATAATATATATACCAATACATTCATACATAATAATATATACCAATAAAGTCGAGCAGACATGATCATATTGTAAAAAGTAAAACTTTTGGCTTTAGTTTTATAGGCTACTGTCGACCGTAAGAATAATTTTGGAAAGTAAATCAAATAATCAATTTCTTCCTAAGAAATATTAGTGATGTTGATAAAAATACAAACGTGACATCAATTTCAGTATATACAAAGTTACTTTATGTATCGAAATGCGTCACGTGAATAAGATTATAAAAAAAGTTGAAATCGTCTCAATGGTATCTGTGTTCACGAATCTAATTTCAAGTACACAAATATTTTTATAAGCGAGACGCGTGCGCCGCTGCACATCGCGTCGTTCGGTGCAGCGGCGATCGTTGCGCCGCATGGGCGGAGCTAGCGTGGGAATTATTTTTGACTGCCTGGACTTAATGTGGTTTGCTCTACCCACGCTATAGTACTTATAACAATCGTATTTGGAAATATTTCAGTGCGTTGCTTAAGATCTTTCAAACCACATGCTGACTTAAATGCACTTATTGTGTGCACTGTATTCAATGAGGTGTGAAGACTAAACGAAGACAATTCACATGCTAGAGAGAATTAATTATTTTGTTTTAGCTACCTTGTAATTTGTTGGGGAAAACTAAAATTAAATAATGAGAGAAAAAAGTTGTATTTTAGTCCAAAATTCATTTTTGTTCAACGTTCTACGCAAAACATCAAAATTTCCGGAATGACATCAAAATTTCCGGAGTGACATCAAAATGCCTCCGAGTTGCTCTTTGAGTAAGTAACCCTAAACTCGATTTACCTGAATACAAACTTGTAGAAATATTCACCATACCGAATTTTATTATCGTGATAGTACTAGAGTTTACCTTCTGTGTAAGCTGTTGTGTAAGAGTATATATTTCTCACTAGCTTTCCGGGTGCGGCTCCGCCCGTGCGTATGTCGGTAATCGCGCAAAAACATTAATCTCCTTTTGCGCAGTTGGATTAAAACTATCCTATGTTTTTTCCCGGTCTCAAACTATTTCCATACCAAATTTCATTCAATAATTAACCGTAAGGCTAAGTTTTGATCATAATTCCACCTAATGGTAGGTGATGAAGTGGTCAAAGGTGGAGAACAGGCTTAGCCTGGAATGGAAACTACATAAATGAAGAGTTAGGTGGTTGGCGACAGATTTTCTACTTAGCGGTGGTAGTTAGCTACACAGGCATTCTTCCTCAGGGCAAAATGCGGTACCTCCATGTTTAAATGACTGAGGACCGATGACTCAACCTGCCCAAGTTTCAAAGTGCTCAGTAGTAAATGACACTAGTAGCCAACCATCCCAACAACTCCACCGCCTAACTGAGTTTATGACGTGGCATGCTCTGCTACGAACTTTAAAACTGCTTTTCCTGTCACACGGATAGGCACCCGCGTGTGGATCTAGCCCGCATGTAGGTTGCCAGCTTCCTATAATTTCATTCATGTTTTTCCTACCACGCGGGCAGCATGCGTGCGTCAGGAGCATGCTGTCACCCGTATGCGGACCGGATCCGCGCGCGGTTGTAAATACGCATGACAGAGAAAGAGCCCCTATCATTATAAATATCTGAAAACATACATATAAACATTTTAGAATAGAAAACATTTTATTTGCGACCTTACAATGTATGATACAAGAATATATACCTAAAAACAAATTGAAACCATAAAATTGTCACAAAATTTATCTACAATAAAAAATACCTTCGTTTGTGCTGTTGATGTTGACGCCTTCTGCCAGTTCTTCTGCATCTTCATCACTTATAGTATTAAGTGAAATGGAGTTATACAGGACAATGACATCGTCTGAAAAAAAAAATATATCATGACCCATCGACGCACAGGACGAACAAATTTCCGACTATCAAGAAGATAAAATTCTCGTTCAGGCCTCTCAAGGCCGTCCAATCGCGGGATTGGACGGCCTTATTGTGAAACTAGAAGGGCATTTTTCTTTTAAGCGTAGCTCACTATGCGATAAATTTTCTACTTAATTATATCCAACTGTGCTATTTGACTAAAGCTCGCCTTAAGTATACTAAAATTACAGCTACTACAATAAAAGCAATTAGACAAGTTAAAAGTTATAGCAGACCTACAGGCAGCCTAAATGCCCAAGCCCACTCCCAGTTGGCAGCGTGCCCAACATGCTGGCCGCATTGCCCCGTTGAATTGCAATGCTTATTCGTTGAGCTAAATATGTGCCAGCATTTATATTAAGTATATGTTACTTATATTTTGTATTATATTATAAGTATATTCTATGTCATAACCAAACGTGTCGCCAGGTTGCGGAGTGAGGGAGGGTGGAAAGCTAGGCTGGCCCCACCTTATTCCTAAAACCATTTGACGGTGAACAGCATAAGCTCGATAACAGTTAATCCTCCCTGAACTGCGATGAATACGGCCCTGCTTTTATAAAAATTAACATAGTCATTCGGCGAGAGATTTAAAATATTGATATACCTAATCTAAAAATACCTAGTCCTTGTTCATTAGAAAAACATACAAATATCTAATTGAAGAATCAATACGTTAAGTTGGTAGTAAAAAAAAACATAGTTACTGAACATACCTACGACAAAATTCTATTTACCTTTGTTATTACAGATAGGTATACAATCTGTAATAAGTAATAACAAAGGTTATTAGAATGTATTGGTGTGAATTGCTGCATACTTAATTAAATTAATATGCAGCGTTATCTTAAGTATTCATTGATGTGGCCCTAGATATAACGACACATTACACAGTATCTACCGATATTGTTATAAGGTATGTTTAAAATCAGTGGGTTAATATACCGATTCTGTTTAGAGAACAATGTTTTTTCTTAATTTTGGCTTAGCCGATCTATCTTTGGTGGCTAAGCCACTTAAATGGATAAGTCACCCAAATTTTGTACTCTTTAAATGTTGTTAATGTGGTTTGCTCTACCCACGCTATAGTACTTATAACAATCGTATTTGGAAATATTTCAGTGCGTTGCTTAAGATCTTTCAAACCACATGCTGACTTAAATGCACTTATTGTGTGCACTGTATTCAATGAGGTGTGAAGACTAAACGAAGACAATTCACATGCTAGAGAGAATTAATTATTTTGTTTTAGCTACCTTGTAATTTGTTGGGCAAAACTAAAATTAAATAATGAGAGAAAAAAGTTGTATTTTAGTCCAAAATTCATTTTTGTTCAACGTTCTACGCAAAACATCAAAATTTCCGGAGTGACATCAAAATTTCCGGAGTGACATCAAAATGCCTCCGAGTTGCTCTTTGAGTAAGTAACCCTAAACTCGATTTACCTGAATACAAACTTATAGAAATATTCACCATACCGAATTTTATTATCGTGTTAGTACTAGAGTTTACCATCTGTGTAAGCTGTTGTGTAAGAGTATATATTTCTCACTAGCTTTTCGGGTGCGGCTCCGCCCGTGCGTATGTCGGTAATCGCGCAAAAACATTAATCTCCTTTTGCGCAGTTGGATTAAAACTATCCTATGTTTTTTCCCGGTCTCAAACTATTTCCATACCAAATTTCATTCAATAATTAACCGTAAGGCTAAGTTTTGATCACAATTCCACCTAATGGTAGGTGATGAAGTGGTCAAAGGTGGAGAACAGGCTTAGCCTGGAATGGAAACTACAGAAATGAAGAGTTAGGTGGTTGGCGACAGATTTTCTACTTAGGGGTGGTAGTTAGCTACACAGGCATTCTTCCTCAGGGCAAAATGCAGTACCACCATGTTTAAATGACTGAGGACCGATGACTCAACCTGCCCAAGTTTCAAAGTGCTCAGTAGTAAATGACACTAGTAGCCAACCATCCCAACAACTCCACCGCCTAACTGAGTTTATGACGTGGCTTGCTCTGCTACGAACTTTAAAACTGCTTTTCCTGTCACACGGATAGGCACCCGCGTGCGGATCTAGCCCGCATGTAGGTTGACAGCATCCTATAATTTCATTCATGTTTTTCCTACCACGCGGGCAGCATGCGTACGTCAGGAGCATGCTTTCACCCGCATGCGGACCAGATCCACGCGCGGTTGTAAATACGCATGACAGAGAAAGAGCCCCTTATAATTATCTGAAAACATACATATAAAAATTTTAGAATAGAAAACATTTTATTTGCGACCTTAAGATACAAGAATACATATACCTAAAAACATATTGAAACCATAAAATTGTCACAAAATAGATCTACAATAAAATATACCTTCGTTTGTGCTGTTGATGTTGAAGACTTCTGCCAGTTCTTCTGCATCTTCATCACTTATAGTATTAAGTGAAATTGTTAAGTTATCCAGGACAATGACATCGCCTGAAAAAATATATATATCATGACCCATCGACGCACAGGACGAACAAATTTCCGAATATCAAGAAGATAAAATTCTCGTTCAGGCCTCTCAAGGCCGTCCAATAGCGCGATTGGACGGCCTTATTGTGAAACTAGAAGGACATTTTTATTTTAAACGTAGCTCACTATGCGACAAATTTTCTACTTAAATATCCAACTGTGCTATTTGACATAAAGCTCGCCTTAAGTATACTAAAATTACAGCTACTACAGTAAAAACAATTAAACATCTAAAAGTCATAGCAGACCTATAGGCAGCCTAAATGCTCAAGCCCACTCCCAGTTGGCAGCGTGCCCAACATGCTGGCCGCATTGCCCCGTTGAATTGCAATGCTTATTCGTTGAGCCAAATATGTGCCAGCATTTATATTAAGTATATGTTACTTATATTTTGTAATATATTATAAGTATATTCTATGTCATAACGAAACGTGTCACCAGGTTGCGGAGTGAGGGAAAGTGGAAAGCTACGCTGGCCCCACCTTATTCCTAAAACCATTTGACGGTGAACAGCATAAGCTCGATAACAGCTAATCCTCCCTGAACTGCGATGAATACGGCCCTGCTTTTATAAAAATTAACATAGTCATTCGGCGAGAGATTTAAAATATTGATATACCTAATATGAAAATACGTAGTCCTTTTTCATTAGAAAAATATACAAATATCTAATTGAAGAATCAATACGTTAAGTTGGTAGTAAAAAAAAACATAGTTACTGAACATACCTACGACAAAATTCTATTTACCTTTGTTATTACAGATAGGTATACAATCTGTAATAAGTAATAACAAAGGTTATTAGGATGTATTGGTGTGAATTGCTGCATACTTAATTAAATTAATATGCAGCGTTATCTTAAGTATTCATTGATGTGGCCCTAGATATAACGACACATTACACAGTATCTATAGATATTGTTATAGGGTATGTTTAAAATCAGTGGGTTACATATACCGATTCTGTTTAGAGAACAATGTTTTTTCTTAATTTTGGCTTAGCCGATCTATCTTTGGTGGCTAAGCCACTTAAATGGATAAGTCACCCAAATTTTGTACTCTTTAAATGTTGTTAATGTGGTTTGCGCTACCCACGCTATAGTACTTATAACAATCGTATTTGGAAATATTTCAGTGCGTTGCTTAAGATCTTTCAAAACACATGCTGACTTAAATGCACTTATTGTGTGCACTGTATTCAATGAGGTGTGAAGACTAAACGAAGACAATTCACATGCTAGAGAGAATTAATTATTTTGTTTTAGCTACCTTGTAATTTGTTGGGCAAAACTAAAATTAAATAATGAGAGAAAAAAGTTGTATTTTAGTCCAAAATTCATTTTTGTTCAACGTTCTACGCAAAACATCAAAATTTCCGGAGTGACATCAAAATGCCTCCGAGTTGCTCTTTGAGTAAGTAACCCTAAACTCGAATTACCTGAATACAAACTTGTAGAAATATTCACCATACCGAATTTTATTATCGTGATAGTACTAGAGTTTACCTTCTGTGTAAGCTGTTGTGTAAGAGTATATATTTCTCACTAGCTTTCCGGGTGCGGCTCCGCCCGTGCGTATGTCGGTAATCGCGCAAAAACATTAATCTCCTTTTGCGCAGTTGGATTAAAACTATCCTATGTTTTTTCCCGGTCTCAAACTATTTCCATACCAAATTTCATTCAATAATTAACCGTAAGGCTAAGTTTTGATCACAATTCCACCTAATGGTAGGTGATGAAGTGGTCAAAGGTGGAGAACAGGCTTAGCCTGGAATGGAAACTACAGAAATGAAGAGTTAGGTGGTTGGCGACAGATTTTCTACTTAGCGGTGGTAGTTAGCTACACAGGCATTCTTCCTCAGGGCAAAATGCGGTACCACCATGTTTAAATGACTGAGGACCGATGACTCAACCTGCCCAAGTTTCAAAGTGCTCAGTAGTAAATGACACTAGTAGCCAACCATCCCAACAACTCCACCGCCTAACTGAGTTTATGACGTGGCATGCTCTGCTACGAACTTTAAAACTGCTTTTCCTGTCACACGGATAGGCACCCGCGTGTGGATCTAGCCCGCATGTAGGTTGCCAGCGTCCTATAATTTCATTCTTATTTTTCCAATCACGCGGGCAGCAAGCGTGTGTTAGAATTATATACAGTAGATATGTTTATATATTTCTATAATGTTTGTTAAACTTGGAATAGATTGTTATTATAGAATATCCTAAAAAGTTTTAGGATTGATATACTATGACATTTTTTAGTAACTGCCACACTGAAATCCTGTTTTATCTGTAGTCTTTCCGGACTAGCCAATGACGAACCATCCTGTCTTTCGGAATGGCTGATACGTTCTGGTGGGAACTATTAGGTCTCTGATTGGCCGGGGTGAATATGGCGCGAAGTCTCATGAAGAGGTGACAGACACTTGGCGCCAGTCATTGATATAAAACCAATTTCTCACTTTACTGAGACCTCTTTATTCTTGACAAGTGACTGCCGCATCGTGATATATACCTATATAGTGTAACATAACTGCTGTTCTCGTGTTGTGTATGGGCCTAGGTTTGTTGGCTTTGTTCTTCATAAATAGTTGGCCCATTTGATTATATCGTTGTGAATGGTAACTATAAATTTAACAGTATTATATTTAATAAAGTGTTCAATGTGTTCCTATAAATGTTGTATCTTTTAAGTTTGCCTTATGATTCCCTTTTCGTAGAAAACCTAGTAAGTTAGGTAGTTAATTACTCAGCTAATAGTAATTTATTACATGGGTTCGCCTTCTGCTAAACATCTTATAATTTGAGCCTATATTATTCCATAAATAAATGCTCTCTATCTTGACAAATCTCACACGTGCGTCAGGAGCATGCTTTCACCCGCATGCGGACCGGATCTGCATGCGGGTATAAATACACATGACAGGAAAAGAGTCCCTATCATTATAATTATCTGAAAACATACATATCAACATTTTAGAACAGAAACATTTTATTTGCGACCTTACAATGTATGATACAAGAATATATAAAAAAAAAACCTGACAATCAAGAAGATCAAATTCTCGTTCGGTCCGCGATTGGACGGCCTTATTGTGAAACTAGAAGGGCAACGGAGATGAATTTCATTTCGTAATTTTTCTTTTAAACCTAGCTCAGTATACCTATGCGACAACTTTTCTACTTAAAAATACCTTCGCTGTTTTCGCTGTCGACGGCTTCAGCTACGTTGTTATAAGAATCAATGGACATGGATTCTCTGGACACACGGACATGGACTGAAACAAAAAAAAAATTATCACTTCCCATCGACGCACAGGACGACCAAATTTCCTACTATTAAATAGACCGAATTCTTGTTCAGTCCGCGAATTGACGGCCTTATTGTGAAACTAGAAGGGCAATAGATGAACTTCATTTTGTCATTTTACTTTTAAAACGAAGCTCATTATGTGACAACTTTTCTACTTGAGGGTGATTTCTAGCCACGCGAGCATTGGCAAAATACCTTAGCATCATGCTAAAATGACTGCCATCCTAAGACAATGAATGGGACCGTCTAAAGCTGAAAGCACGACAGCGCTTAGTAGGAAATGCAACTAGTGGTGATCCATCCAATGCATAAACGAAGACCAGTACTTTTCTTACTCATAGATTTTCCTTTAAAAATTTTCATTTCAGTATTTTAGCGTATATGAACACCAAAGTCCTTCTCCGGACTACGCACCCGGGCCCGTGATAAGTGTTTTTGTTAGCTACTGAGAAAAAAATGTGATAGTAGTAGCCAGTGGGATCATTAAGTGTATGACGATTACTGCAAATTAAGACTGACATCGTGTCAATCTATCACCTTTTCAAAGATATAGACAGACGAACGGACTGACAGCCGAGGCTTAGTAATATGCTCCCGTTTCCTAGTGTAACCAGAATACAAGATATAATGTAATTACTATATTGGACGAAGCTTGAAGGTGGTAGGTCTCTTCTTATGAGCATGTCTTGGTGGTACCGCTGCAGTCTCAGAAATTCTGCCGCGAATCAGTAGTTTGCTTTTGAAGATACAACTGCGTATAGACGTTAGGTATATTTAGCATGAAGCCGCCATTTTGTGGAGCGATCAAATAAAACCGGCAGCAGACCTGCGCCGCTCTTTGAACGACCAGGAAGCAAATATTCAATGATGTCTCTGTAATCCATAAGGTGAAAACCGGTAGCAATCACCGTATCGTTAGAGGCACATTGAATATCAATGTAAAGCTAGAGAGCTTCCGTCTGATTAACTCCACGCTCCGCCCTAGCGTTGCACAAATCCAAAATCCCGAGAGCTTTCAACTCGAACTACATAACCGCTTCCAGTGCCTAGCTGAATGCGAAAGTAGACGAGATAAACAACGGGTTGGTGAAAGCTGTCCAAGTGGTGGGGGCTCAGTTCTTTAAGACCCCCTACCGAAATAAACCGAAGAAACTCTCAGAAGAAACCATCAAGTTGATGGAAGACCGGAGTGAGATGAGACTGCAATCTTCAGCTGATATGTCGAACTACGGCAAGCTTACTAGACGAATTTCGAAGGCACTGCGACACAATGTGCGCGCCTTCAATACAAATCATATTAAGAGGCCCCTTCCCCACCCACCTAACTACACCGCAAGCATGGTCTAAAAGCATGTTGTTTCATCCAACGCTTGGTCTGAATGCGAAGCACTGCGAAAAAAAAGAGACAGTGCCTGAGCCTTCGGCCGGAACTCGGGAATTTCCGCTGCTCACTCGCGGCTGCTTCGGTAGTTCGGACTTCGGAGTCATTCATAATTTCGAGCACAGATATATGAACGTATTACTAGTTACGTAGAGGGAGAAAACTGCTATGTTTATGTATACTATATGTATAGCGTAATTAACGCTCGCTAATGGTTCGCATCGCGTCGCATCAGGTCTGTCTAATGGACGCATGGAAAACTGTATGTACTTACATTTTATTCTATTATATATTTTGTGCCGCAGTAGTTACCTAAATTTATTTATGCATAAGTAATAATTAGGTATGTACCGTACGTACTGGGATCAATGACATACGTTTTTATAATTTTTTTTACTAAGTAACGTTAGTAGGTCAAAATAGAATAAACTTATTTAGACGACATGTATAGTAGATATATAGGTAAGTATAAAGACGTTATAGCCAACATAATCAGATTTTATGACTTTATTTAGAACTAGCAGCTCGATTGAACCCTCGGCTGTAGGCGTCGGATATCTTTCCATCTTGGCTTTTGACTATCTGCTGCAAGATGGAAAGGTGATCGGCGGGCGGGCGGCGCGGCGGTATGCGGCAGCACGGCAGCGGCATGTAGGTTGCCAGCGTTCTATAATTTCATTCATATTTTTCCAATCACGCGGGCAGCATGCGTGTGTTAGAATTATATACAGTAGATATGTTTATATATTTCTATAATGTTTGTTTAGCTTGGAATAGATTGTTATTATAGAATATCCTAAAAAGTTTTAGGATTGATATACTATGACATTTTTTAGTAACTGCCACACTGAAATCCTGTTTTATCTGTAGTCTTTCCGGACTAGCCAATGACGAACCATCCTGTCTAATTTCGGAATGGCTGATACGTTCTGGTGGGAACTATTAGGTCTCTGATTGGCCGGGGTGAATATGGCGCGAAGTCTCATGAAGAGGTGACAGACACTTGGCGCCAGTCATTGATATAAAACCAATTTCTCACTTTACTGAGGCCTCTTTATTCTTGACAAGTGACTGTCGCATCGTGATATATATGGTCATATATGTAACATAACTGCTGTTCTCGTGTTGTGTATGGGCCTAGGTTTGTTGGCTTTGTTCTTCATAAATAGTTGGCCCATTTGATTATATCGTTGTGAATGGTAATTATAAACTTATACAGAATTAATTAATGTGAACCTAATGTATTATATTTAATAAAGTGTTCAATGTGTTCCTATAAATGTTGTATCTTTTAAGTTTGCCTTATGATTCCCTTTTCGTAGAAAACCTAGTAAGTTAGGTAGTTAATTACTCAGCTAATAGTAATTTATTACATGGGTTCGCCTTCTGCTAAACATCTTATAATTTGAGCCTATATTATTCCATAAATAAATGCTCTCTATCTTGATAAATCTCACACGTGCGTCAGGAGCATGCTTTCACCCACATGCGAACCGGATCTGCATGCGGGTATAAATACACATGACAGGAAAAGAGTCCCTATCATTATCATTATCTGAAAACATACATATCAACATTTTAGAACAGAAACATTTTATTTGCGACCTTACAATGTATGATACAAGAATATATAAAAAAAAAACCTGACAATCAAGAAGCTGACAAGACCGAAAGATTCTCGTTCGGTCCGCGATTGGCCGGCCTTATTGTGAAACTAGAAGGGCAACGGAGATGAATTTCATTTTGTAATTTTTCTTTTAAACCTAGCTCAGTATTCCTATGCGACAACTTTTCTACTTAAAAATACCTTCGCTGTTTTCGCTGTCGACGGCTTCAGCTACGTTGTTATAAGAATCAATGGACATGGATTCTCTGGACACACGGACATGGACTGAAACAAAAAAAAAAATATCACTTCCCATCGACGCACAGGACGACCAAATTTCCTACTATTAAATAGACCGAATTCTTGTTCAGTCCGCGAATTGACGGCCTTATTGTGAAACTAGAAGGGCAATAGATGAACTTCATTTTGTCATTTTACTTTTAAAACGAAGCTCATTATGTGACAACTTTTCTACTTGAGGGTGATTTCTAGCCACGCGAGCATTGGCAAAATACCTTAGCATCATGCTAAAATGACTGCCATCCTAAGACAATGAATGGGACCGTCTAAAGCTGAAAGCACGACAGCGCTTAGTAGGAAATGCAACTAGTGGTGGTCCATCCAATGCATAAACGAAGACCAGTACTTTTCTTACTCATAGATTTTCCTTTAAAAATTTTCATTTCAATATTTTAGCGTATATGAACACCAAAGTCCTTCTCCGGACTACGCACCCGGGCCCGTGATAAGTGTTTTTGTTAGCTACTGAGAAAAAAATGTGATAGTAGCAGCCAGTGGAATCATTAAGTGTATGACGATTACTGCAAATTAAGACTGACATCGTGTCAATCTATCACCTTTTCAAAGATATAGACAGACGAACGGACTGACAGCCGAGGCTTAGTAATATGCTCCCGTTTCCTAGTGTAACCAGAATACAAGATATAATGTAAATACTATATTGGACGAAGCTTGAAGGTGGTAGGTCTCTTCTTATGAGCATGTCTTGGTGGTACCGCTGCAGTCTCAGAAATTCTGCCACGAATCAGTAGTTTGCTTTTGCACATACAACTGCGTATAGACGTTAGGTATATTTAGCATGAAGCCGCCATTTTGTGGAGCGATCAAATAAAACCGGCAGCAGACCTGCGCCGCTCTTTGAACGACCAGGAAGCAAATATTCAATGATGTCTCTGTTATCCATAAGGTGAAAACCGGTAGCAATCACCGTATCGTTAGAGGCACATTGAATATCAATGTAAAGCTAGAGAGCTTCCGTCTGATTAACTCCACGCTCCGCCCTAGCGTTGCACAAATCCAAAATCCCGAGAGCTTTCAACTCGAACTACATAACCGCTTCCAGTGCCTAGCTGAATGCGAAAGTAGACGAGATAAACAACGGGTTGGTGAAAGCTGTCCAAGTGGTGGGGGCTCAGTTCTTTAAGACCCCCTACCGAAATAAACCGAAGAAACTCTCAGAAGAAACCATCAAGTTGATGGAAGACCGGAGTGAGATGAGACTGCAATCTTCAGCTGATATGTCGAACTACGGCAAGCTTACTAGACGAATTTCGAAGGCACTGCGACACAATGTGCGCGCCTTCAATACAAATCATATTAAGAGGCCCCTTCCCCACCCACCTAACTACACCGCAAGCATGGTCTAAAAGCATGTTGTTTCATCCAACGCTTGGTCTGAATGCGAAGCACTGCGAAAAAAAAGAGACAGTGCCTGAGCCTTCGGCCGGAACTCGGGAATTTCCGCTGCTCACTCGCGGCTGCTTCGGTAGTTCGGACTTCGGAGTCATTCATAATTTCGAGCACAGATATATGAACGTATTACTAGTTACGTAGAGGGAGAAAACTACTATGTTTATGTATACTATATGTATAGCGTACTTAACGCTCGCTAATGGTTCGCATCGCGTCGCATCAGGTCTGTCTAATGGACGCATGGAAAACTGTATGTACTTACATTTTATTCTATTATATATTTTGGGCCGCAGTAGTTACCTAAATTTATTTATGCATAAGTAATAATTAGGTATGTACCGTACGTACTGGGATCAATGACATACGTTTTTATAATTTTTTTTACTAAGTAACGTTAGTAGGTCAAAATAGAATAAACTTATTTAGACGACATGTATAGTAGATATATAGGTAAGTATAAAGACGTTATAGCCAACATAATCAGATTTTATGACTTTATTTAGAACTAGCAGCTCGATTGAACCCTCGGCTGTAGGCGTCGGATATCTTTCCATCTTGGCTTTTGACTATCTGCTGCAAGATGGAAAGGTGATCGGCGGGCGGGCGGCGCGGCGGCATGCGGCAGCACGGCAGCGGCATGTAGGTTGCCAGCGTTCTATAATTTCATTCATATTTTTCCAATCACGCGGGCAGCATGCGTGTGTTAGAATTATATACAGTAGATATGTTTATATATTTCTATAATGTTTGTTAAACTTGGAATAGATTGTTATTATAGAATATCCTAAAAAGTTTTAGGATTGATATACTATGACATTTTTTAGTAACTGCCACACTGAAATCCTGTTTTATCTGTAGTCTTTCCGGACTAGCCAATGACGAACCATCCTATCTAATTTCGGAATGGCTGATACGTTCTGGTGGGAACTATTAGGTCTCTGATTGGCCGGGGTGAATATGGCGCGAAGTCTCATGAAGAGGTGACAGACACTTGGCACCAGTCATTGATATAAAACCAATTTCTCACTTTACTGAGGCCTCTTTATTCTTGACAAGTGACTGTCGCATCGTGATATATATGGTCATATATGTAACATAACTGCTGTTCTCGTGTTGTGTATGGGCCTAGGTTTGTTGGCTTTGTTCTTCATAAATAGTTGGCCCATTTGATTATATCGTTGTGAATGGTAACTATAAACTTATACAGAATTAATTAATGTGAACCTAATGTATTATATTTAATAAAGTGTTCAATGTGTTCCTATAAATGTTGTATCTTTGAAGTTTGCCTTATGATTCCCTTTTCGTAGAAAACCTAGTAAGTTAGGTAGTTAATTACTCAGCTAATAGTAATTTATTACATGGGTTCACCTTCTGCTAAACATCTTATAATTTGAGCCTATATTATTCCATAAATAAATGCTCTCTATCTTGACAAATCTCACACGTGCGTCAGGAGCATGCTTTCACTCGCATGCGGACCGGATCTGCGTGCGGGTATAAATACACATGACAGGAAAAGAGCCCCTATCATTATAATTATCTGAAAACATACATATCAACATTTTAGAACAGAAACATTTTATTTGCGACCTTACAATGTACGATACAAGAATATATAAAAAAAAATCCTGACAATCAAGAAGATCAAATTCTCGTTCGGTCCGCGATTTGACGGCCTTATTGTGAAACTAGAAGGGCAACGGAGATGAATTTCATTTTGTAATTTTTCTTTTATAACTAAATAAGGGGAGTAAGGGGAGAGCGGACAAAAACATCATTTCCGACCCAATGGTCAACCTCACCTGCACGCGCTGAAGGGCGACGGTGACATACCTGTTTCCGTGGTGCTCCCTGCTAGATAACAGACGAGGCTCTGGCGACCGAGCAATGGCGGTATAACCATACACCTAGCTGATAACCTGGCTAGAAGAGGCTTCAGCAAGCCTAGGGGTCTAAATAACTCCCTAAAAGTGTCTGGTGCAGAAGGCAATGGGAAACCACTGCACTATTCTCCCATGAGAGTCACTATGGTTTTAAGTAAAAATATACGGGCGAATCTGTCATGCGACCCGGCTAACGCCCGGCGCCACCTATCCGGGAAAGGTGGTGTGAAATGTATTACCGGCCATGT
Source organism: Plagodis dolabraria (assembly GCA_963854805.1). Classification (NCBI taxonomy): domain Eukaryota; kingdom Metazoa; phylum Arthropoda; class Insecta; order Lepidoptera; family Geometridae; genus Plagodis; species Plagodis dolabraria. The sequence continues at coordinate 7,927,660 of OY978440.1, forward strand.
GTACGTGAACCATCAGGCGGCACATGGAAACTATACTACTGGTGATCTTACCACAAGAAATGGCAGACACCCCCATTGCATTGGAACGTGGAATGTACGCGGCCTATTACAACCAGGCAAACTACAAATAGTGGAGGATGAAATGAAAAGGAAAGATGTGCACTTATTAGGTCTTAGTGAAACACACTGGAGAAAGTCTGGATTTTTCGTGTCGGCCACCGGGAACAAGATCTATTTCTCGGGACCTGAGGACGACAGCAGCAAAGGAGTAGCTTTTGTCGTGCCGCTCCACATGGATAAAGCAGTCTTGGGGTACAAACCGGTTAGTGACCGAATTGTCACTATTAAAATAAACGCAAAGCCGTGCAAACTGAATATCATCCAAGTTTATGCTCCAACTGCTCAATCAACTGACGAGGATATAGAACGCTTTTATTGCACGCTGTCAGAAGCTCTGAAGAAAATACCAAAACGAGAGGTCACCATGATCCTGGGAGACCTTAACGCAAAAGTTGGCAAAACAGACGAAGACCACCATCTCAAACGTCTTGTTGGCAAATTTGGAATAGGGCATAGAAACGAAAGAGGGGAAAGACTGCTCCAATTCTGTAGCGAAGAAAACTTCACTCTCATGAATACCTGCTTCGAACACCATATCCGGCGGCTTTATACTTGGATTTCGCCTGGTGATAGGTGTAGAAACCAGATAGACTATGTCATGATGCAAACACGCTGGAGATCCTCTGTATCGAACGTTACCACATACCCAGGGGCAGATTGTGGCAGTGATCATCAACTTCTTGCTGTTACAATAAGACTTCGGTTTAAGAAACTATTAAAGCCGAAGATACAACCCAATTTACAAAGAGTGGACATAGAAGGTTTCAAACAAGCAGTCGGGCAAAGGGTTTCAAAACTCTCGTCACAAACTAACACGACGTGGAATATCCTAAAAGATATCATTGTACAGACGGCAAAGGAGAACGCGCGGCCTAGGCCAGCTAGGAAAGAGTTCATCTCAGCTGAGACAGCACAAGTTATCCTCGAGAGAAGGGAGCTGAAGGAGCAAGGTATAAGTTCACCAGAGGACCGAAAACTTTACACGCAACTTAGCCACGAAGTCCAACGGAGATGCCGAAAAGACCACAATGCCCATATTAACAACATCTGTTCAGAACTCGAACGCCACTCAGTCAAGAGCCAGAGCAAAGACCTCTTTCGGAAAGTCAAGGAGCTGACGAGATCTCGAAACATAAAAGTACATTCAATAGAGGATGAAGAGGGGCATCTCCTTACCGATTCGTGCGAAGAGAGTGCTCCAAATAGCAAGTGAGTGCGGCATGTAACAACTGTTGCATGAATGGGATACAGCGAGTGCGTCGTGTAACAGTTGTAACATAGTGAATGTCCAGCTTTATTTTCGATTTTTGGAATCCGGGTCCTTTTTTGAGGTTTGGAACGTTGCCCAATATGACAATAGACTAAAGCTAGTCGCCGTTTATCCATCCATTGCCCGTTCAAATGTGTCTGTGGAGTGAAGTTACGGAAAAAAAGTTCCGTAATTACGCGAACATTTTGTTTATTTTTTTTTAATGTTTTTACATACAATCATTAAAATGACTTTATGTAATTTTTTGGTAGAAATGTGTATTATCTTCATGTTTAAAGTAAGCAACTGAAGGTTTTTCCTTAAAATTCAAGAATATTTACTATTTTCTTAAATATTTAGGTAGGTCGAGTTTGCCCGCCTCTATCATAATAATTTACTTTAACATATGTCGTAAATGTTTATGTTTCGTATTTCTTGTTTATTTAGCTACCTTGGACATAAATTTTGTCCCATAGAACGTGACACAAGAGCCACAAGAGCCGATTGTTTACATTACGGCACGCGGAACATATGGTGTGGGCGGCGCCTGCAATTGATCATGTAACTGTCAAATGCTTTGGCGCCAAGTGCCGAGTGCGGCGTGCAACAATAGTTACACGCCTGACACCAGTCGTTACAGAAATGGACCAAATCGTTGACAGATGGAAGAGGTATTGCGCACAACTCTACGAGACGGGAGAGCCTCTTCAGCACAGCTATGTGTGGAACCCCGACACAACGGAACCTGACATTTTACCATCAGAAATAGAACTTGCCTTAAACTCTCTAAAAAATGGAAAATCGCCGGGAAAAGACGGAATTCCAGCAGAGCTTATAAAAAACTTAGGCTCAGTAGGAATAACAGTTATAACCAACATCTGCAATTGTGTCTGGAAGTCGGGAAAATGGCCACAAGAATGGACGGAATCGGTATTCATACCGCTACATAAAAAAGGTTCTACCAAGCAGTGTGGCAACTATAGAACTATAGCTCTCATATCTCACGCAAGCAAAATCCTACTTCATGTAATAAATCGACGGTTAAAACACTTTCTCGATCGTCAAATTCTGGAAGAACAAGCTGGATTTGTAAAAGGCAAAGGAACGCGGGAACAAATCTTGAATATCCGCCAGATAATCGAGAAGAGCCGTGAATTTAACAGTCCAGTCGTTCTGTGTTTCATAGATTACACCAAGGCATTCGACTGCGTACAATGGGACAAGTTGTGGACAATAATATGTGAAATGGGTGTACCTGATCACCTGGTAGGCCTGGTTTGCAATCTCTACACTGACAACCGCTCTTTTGTCCGGATAGACACCGATTGTTCTAATGTGTTTGAAACTAGGAAGGGTGTACGACAGGGTTGTATTCTCTCACCATTACTCTTCAATATTTACGGAGAATATATTGTTCGAAAGAGCCTAGAAAACTGGGATAAAGGATTTGCGGTTGGAGGGAAAAGAATAGCCAATCTGAGATATGCGGACGACACCGTGCTACTGGCCACAAACATTGACGATATGAAGGAGCTGATCCAAAGACTAGAGACTGAGAGCAAGAGACTGGGGCTTACTATCAATAGGAGCAAGACCAAGTTAATGATAGTGGATCGCGCGGACAAACTGGCTATTGCCAACAATATCCCTCATATAGACACCGTTGAATTGTTTATTTACCTGGGGTCCCGCATATGCAATGATGGTAGTTGCGTTCCGGAGATCAAACGACGTATTGGTATGGCCAAAGATGCAATGATCCGACTTTGTGCCATATGGAGAAATCGTGGGATCACAAATAAAACCAAAACCCGACTTGTACGTGCTCTGGTCTTTCCAATATTTTTATACGGCGTAGAAACATGGACCATCCGAGCAAGAGAAAGACAAAGGATTGATGCATTTGAGATGTGGTGCTGGAGGCGCATGCTAAGAAAACCATGGACTGCAAAGCGTACCAATGCATCAATTCTTACGCAACTTAAAATTGAGACTCGTTTGTCCACACTATGTCATCAGCGCATTCTCACGTATTTTGGACACATAATCAGGAGTGGTGACGATAGTCTGGAAAAACTGGTTATAGTTGGCAACACCGCAGGAAAGAGATCAAGAGGACGGTCACCAACTAGATGGTCTGACCAGATCAGAGGCACCACTCCTTCGTGTAAATTCAATGCCGCAGTGAGGAAGGCCACGGACCGAAATAAATGGAAACAGTTTGTCCGATCCTATTTAGCCAAGAGTGACCACGACCTTCAACAATGAAGAAACGACCGAAGAGAGTGAGAGAGAGAGATTTAAACCTAGCTCAGTATACCTATGCGACAACTTTTCTTCTTAAAAATACCTTCGCTGTTTTCGCTGTCGACGCCTTCAGCTACGTTGTTATAAGAATCAATGGACATGGATTCTCTGGACACACGGACATGGACTGAAACAAAAAAAAAATTATCACTTCCCATCGACGCACAGGATGACCAAATTTCCTACTATTAAATAGACCGAATTCTTGTTCAGTCCGCGGATTGACGGCCTTATTGTGAAACTAGAAGGGCAATAGATGAACTTCATTTTGTCATTTTACTTTTAAAACGAAGCTCATTATGTGACAAATTTTCTACTTGATGGGTGATTTCTAGCCAGGCGAGCATTGGCAAAATGCCTTAGCATCATGCTAAAATGACTGCCATCCTAAGACAATGAATGGGATCGTCTAAAGCTGAAAGCACGACAGCGCTTAGTAGAAAATGCAACTAGTGGTGATCCATCCAATGCATAAACGAAGACCAGTACTTTTCTTACTCTTAGATTCTAAGTTTGTTGGCTTTGTTCTTCATAAATAGTTGGCCCATTTGATTATATCGTTGTGAATGGTAACTATAAACTTATACAGAATTAATTAATGTGAACCTAATGTATTATATTTAATAAAGTGTTCAATGTGTTCCTATAAATGTTGTATCTTTTAAGTTTGCCTTATGATTCCCTTTTCGTAGAAAACCTAGTAAGTTAGGTAGTTAATTACTCAGCTAATAGTAATTTATTACATGGGTTCGCCTTCTGCTAAACATCTTATAATTTGAGCCTATATTATTCCATAAATAAATGCTCTCTATCTTGACAAATCTCACACGTGCGTCAGGAGCATGCTTTCACCCGCATGCGGACCGGATCTGCATGCGGGTATAAATACACATGACAGGAAAAGAGTCCCTATCATTATAATTATCTGAAAACATACATATCAACATTTTAGAACAGAAACATTTTATTTGCGACCTTACAATGTATGATACAAGAATATATAAAAAAAAACCTGACAATCAAGAAGATCAAATTCTCGTTCGGTCCGCGATTGGACGGCCTTATTGTGAAACTAGAAGGGCAACGGAGATGAATTTCATTTTGTAATTTTTCTTTTAAACGTAGCTCACTCTATGCGACAACTTTTCTACTTAAAAATACCTTCGCTGTTTTCGCTGTCGACGGCTTCAGCTACGTTGTTATAAGAATCAATGGACATGGATTCTCTGGACACACGGACATGGACTGAAACAAAAAAAAATTATCACTTCCCATCGACGCACAGGACGACCAAATTTCCTACTATTAAATAGACCGAATTCTTGTTCAGTCCGCGAATTGACGGCCTTATTGTGAAACTAGAAGGGCAATAGATGAACTTCATTTTGTCATTTTACTTTTAAAACGAAGCTCATTATGTGACAAATTTTCTACTTGAGGGTGATTTCTAGCCAGGCGAGCATTGGCAAAATACCTTAGCATCATGCTAAAATGACTGCCATCCTAAGACAATGAATGGGACCGTCTAAAGCTGAAAGCACGACAGCGCTTAGTAGGAAATGCAACTAGTGGTGATCCATCCAATGCATAAACGAAGACCAGTACTTTTCTTACTCATAGATTTTCCTTTAAAAATTTTCATTTCAATATTTTAGCGTATATGAACACCAAAGTCCTTCTCCGGACTACGCACCCGGGCCCGTGATAAGTGTTTTTGTTAGCTACTGAGAAAAAAATGTGATAGTAGCAGCCAGTGGAATCATTAAGTGTATGACGATTACTGCAAATTAAGACTGACATCGTGTCAATCTATCACCTTTTCAAAGATATAGACAGACGAACGGACTGACAGCCGAGGCTTAGTAATATGCTCCCGTTTCCTAGTGTAACCAGAATACAAGATATAATGTAATTACTATATTGGACGAAGCTTGAAGGTGGTAGGTCTCTTCTTATGAGCATGTCTTGGTGGTACCGCTGCAGTCTCAGAAATTCTGCCGCGAAGCAGTAGTTTGCTTTTGCACATACAACTGCGTATAGACGTTAGGTATATTTAGCATGAAGCCGCCATTTTGTGGAGCGATCAAATAAAACCGGCAGCAGACCTGCGCCGCTCTTTGAACGACCAGGAAGCAAATATTCAATGATGTCTCTGTAATCCATAAGGTGAAAACCGGTAGCAATCACCGTATCGTTAGAGGCACATTGAATATCAATGTAAAGCTAGAGAGCTTCCGTCTGATTAACTCCACGCTCCGCCCTAGCGTTGCACAAATCCAAAATCCCGAGAGCTTTCAACTCGAACTACATAACCGCTTCCAGTGCCTAGCTGAATGCGAAAGTAGACGAGATAAACAACGGGTTGGTGAAAGCTGTCCAAGTGGTGGGGGCTCAGTTCTTTAAGACCCCCTACCGAAATAAACCGAAGAAACTCTCAGAAGAAACCATCAAGTTGATGGAAGACCGGAGTGAGATGAGACTGCAATCTTCAGCTGATATGTCGAACTACGGCAAGCTTACTAGACGAATTTCGAAGGCACTGCGACACAATGTGCGCGCCTTCAATACAAATCATATTAAGAGGCCCCTTCCCCACCCACCTAACTACACCGCAAGCATGGTCTAAAAGCATGTTGTTTCATCCAACGCTTGGTCTGAATGCGAAGCACTGCGAAAAAAAAGAGACAGTGCCTGAGCCTTCGGCCGGAACTCGGGAATTTCCGCTGCTCACTCGCGGCTGCTTCGGTAGTTCGGACTTCGGAGTCATTCATAATTTCGAGCACAGATATATGAACGTATTACTAGTTACGTAGAGGGAGAAAACTACTATGTTTATGTATACTATATGTATAGCGTACTTAACGCTCGCTAATGGTTCGCATCGCGTCGCATCAGGTCTGTCTAATGGACGCATGGAAAACTGTATGTACTTACATTTTATTCTATTATATATTTTGGGCCGCAGTAGTTACCTAAATTTATTTATGCATAAGTAATAATTAGGTATGTACCGTACGTACTGGGATCAATGACATACGTTTTTATAATTTTTTTTACTAAGTAACGTTAGTAGGTCAAAATAGAATAAACTTATTTAGACGACATGTATAGTAGATATATAGGTAAGTATAAAGACGTTATAGCCAACATAATCAGATTTTATGACTTTATTTAGAACTAGCAGCTCGATTGAACCCTCGGCTGTAGGCGTCGGATATCTTTCCATCTTGGCTTTTGACTATCTGCTGCAAGATGGAAAGGTGATCGGCGGGCGGGCGGCGCGGCGGCATGCGGCAGCACGGCAGCGGCATGTAGGTTGCCAGCGTTCTATAATTTCATTCATATTTTTCCAATCACGTGGGCAGCATGCGTGTGTTAGAATTATATACAGTAGATATGTTTATATATTTCTATAATGTTTGTTAAACTTGGAATAGATTGTTATTATAGAATATCCTAAAAAGTTTTAGGATTGATATACTATGACATTTTTAGTAACTGCCACAATGAAATCCTGTTTTATCTGTAGTCTTTCCGGACTAGCCAATGACGAACCATCCTGTCTAATTTCGGAATGGCTGATACGTTCTGGTGGGAACTATTAGGTCTCTGATTGGCCGGGGTGAATATGGCGCGAAGTCTCATGAAGAGGTGACAGACACTTGGCGCCAGTCATTGATATAAAACCAATTTCTCACTTTACTGAGGCCTCTATATTCTTGACAAGTGACTGCCGCATCGTGATATATATATAGTGTAACATAACTGCTGTTCTCGTGTTGTGTATGGGCCTAGGTTTGTTGGCTTTGTTCTTCATAAATAGTTGGCCCATTTGATTATATCGTTGTGAATGGTAACTATAAACTTATACAGAATTAATTAATGTGTACCTAATGTATTATATTTAATAAAGTGTTCAATGTGTTCCTATAAATGTTGTATATTTTAAGTTTGCCTTATGATTCCCTTTTCGTAGGAAACCTAGTAAGTTAGGTAGTTAATTACTCAGCTAATAGTAATTTATTACATGGGTTCGCCTTCTGCTAAACATCTTATAATTTGAGCCTATATTATTCCATAAATAAATGCTCTCTATCTTGACAAATCTCACACGTGCGTCAGGAGCATGCTTTCACCCGCATGCGGACCGGATCTGCATGCGGGTATAAATACACATGACAGGAAAAGAGTCCCTATAATTATAATTATCTGAAAACATACATATCAACATTTTAGAACAGAAACATTTTATTTGCGACCTTACAATGTATGATACAAGAATATATAAAAAAAAAACCTGACAATCAAGAAGATCAAATTCTCGTTCGGTCCGCGATTGGACGGCCTTATTGTGAAACTAGAAGGGCAACGGAGATGAATTTCATTTTGTAATTTTTCTTTTAAACCTAGCTCAGTATACCTATGCGACAACTTTTCTACTTAAAAATACCTTCGCTGTTTTCGCTGTCGACGGCTTCAGCTACGTTGTTATAAGAATCAATGGACATGGATTCTCTGGACACACGGACATGGACTGAAACAAAAAAAAATTATCACTTCCCATCGACGCACAGGACGACCAAATTTCCTACTATTAAATAGACCGAATTCTTGTTCAGTCCGCGAATTGACGGCCTTATTGTGAAACTAGAAGGGCAATAGATGAACTTCATTTTGTCATTTTACTTTTAAAACGAAGCTCATTATGTGACAAATTTTCTACTTGAGGGTGATTTCTAGCCAGGCGAGCATTGGCAAAATACCTTAGCATCATGCTAAAATGACTGCCATCCTAAGACAATGAATGGGACCGTCTAAAGCTGAAAGCACGACAGCGCTTAGTAGGAAATGCAACTAGTGGTGATCCATCCAATGCATAAACGAAGACCAGTACTTTTCTTACTCATAGATTTTCCTTTAAAAATTTTCATTTCAATATTTTAGCGTATATGAACACCAAAGTCCTTCTCCGGACTACGCACCCGGGCCCGTGATAAGTGTTTTTGTTAGCTACTGAGAAAAAAATGTGATAGTAGCAGCCAGTGGAATCATTAAGTGTATGACGATTACTGCAAATTAAGACTGACATCGTGTCAATCTATCACCTTTTCAAAGATATAGACAGACGAACGGACTGACAGCCGAAGCTTAGTAATATACTCCCGTTTCCTAGTGTAACCAGAATACAAGATGTAATGTAATTACTATATTGGACGAAGCTTGAAGGTGGTAGGTCTCTTCTTATGAGCATGTCTTGGTGGTACCGCTGCAGTCTCAGAAATTCTGCCACGAAGCAGTAGTTTGCTTTTGCACATACAACTGCGTATAGACGTTAGGTATATTTAGCATGAAGCCGCCATTTTGTGGAGCGATCAAATAAAACCGGCAGCAGACCTGCGCCGCTCTTTGAACGACCAGGAAGCAAATATTCAATGATGTCTCTGTAATCCATAAGGTGAAAACCGGTAGCAATCACCGTATCGTTAGAGGCACATTGAATATCAATGTAAAGCTAGAGAGCTTCCGTCTGATTAACTCCACGCTCCGCCCTAGCGTTGCACAAATCCAAAATCCCGAGAGCTTTCAACTCGAACTACATAACCGCTTCCAGTGCCTAGCTGAATGCGAAAGTAGACGAGATAAACAACGGGTTGGTGAAAGCTGTCCAAGTGGTGGGGGCTCAGTTCTTTAAGACCCCCTACCGAAATAAACCGAAGAAACCATCAAGTTGATGGAAGACCGGAGTGAGATGAGACTGTAATCTTCAGCTGATATGTCGAACTACGGCAAGATTACTTGACGAATTTCGAAGGCACTGCGACACAATGTGCGCGCCTTCAATACAAATCATATTAAGAGGCCCCTTCCTCACCCACCTAACTACACCGCAAGCATGGTCTAAAAGCATGTTGTTTCATCCAACGCTTGGTCTGAATGCGAAGCACTGCGAAAAAAATCTCTCGATTGAACCCTCGGCTGTAGGCGTCGGATATCTTTCCATCTTGGCTTTTGACTATCTGCTGCAAGATGGAAAGGTGATCGGCGGGTGGTCCGGTGCGGCGGCATGCGGCAGCACGGCAGCGGCATGGTTGAGCCGGAAGACAGGTTCAAATCAGGGATATTACGGTATGGGTATTTACCGATACGATTTCGGTAAATACCGTAATGAAATAAGGGTAACAGGTATATATCTGTTAGCATAATTGCGATACGATTAGTGAATTCCATTTCGGTATATGTATTTTATGTTAGGCAATGAGAGTGCAGCGGGCGGGCGGGGGTGTGGTGATGCGGTGGCGCGATACGCTGCGTGGGGGGGTGGGGGAGCAGTACTGCGAGACTCGCCGCTCGCCCTGTTTAGATAGTTATAGGTTTATTAGCACGTACCTATATTATTTGATATGAATGACGGGAAGTGGGAACAATTACATTATTAGTTTGAAATAGGATTTTCAGTGTAGGTATATTCAAAAATTGCTGCCGTAACACACTGCTAGGTGCTTGGCTACAGATTTTTTCTTTGAGAGTGGTAGCTTGATGATGAATAGCATGGTGGTAGGGCATAATAGACTGTCTAGTTAAGTAGGTCAATCTTCGACAAAGAGGTCGCCTGAAGAATCCAACTCGGATGGGCAGCGTTCGGGAAGCTATGGAACATCTTCTCGTCGATCCCGCAGAGCCTGAAGACCAAAATCTTCAACCAGTGTGTGTTGCCAATGATGATATATGGCACTGAGACGTGGTCCTTAACTGTGGTCCTCATGGACAAGCTCAAAGTCGCTCAGCGAGCTTTGGAGAGAGCTATGCTCGGAGTTTCTTTGCGCGATAAACCCGGAACGTGGATATTCACCAAAAAACCAAAGTCACTGACATAGCTCTCAGAATTTGCAACTCGAAGTGGCAATGGGCGGGCCACATTGCCCGTAGAACTGACAACCGTTGGAGAAGAAAGGTCCTCGAGTGGTTACCACACTACACCGGAAGACGTAGAGCTGGTAGGCCCCCCACTAGGTGGACTGACGACATCGTGAAAGTCGCTGGTAGCCAATGGTTACAACCGGCTAATAGCCGTTAGGGAGGTCGTCGAATCGTCTTAGCGGGCGCACATATTTGATTTTGCTCCGCAAATTTTTTACTGTTTCACTGGTTAAAAGTTTAAATTTATTGCTTCAAGTTATACCGGTGTTAAGTTAGTGAAATAAGGAATCTATTAGTGGTTGTTTGACTTAAATCCTTCAAGAAACAACGGAGATATAACGAAATTATTATTTAAAATAATCGTTAACAACGCGTTGCTTCTGTTGCACGGCGCGCGGCCGGCGGCGGGAGCTCACTGTCTACGGACAAGCTGTGAGTCATCATCACATCACGCGCCACTTGCATGATACTTACTTGCGCCTGCGCTCTGCTGTCACGGGCATCGTGCGTCGCTGCATTGTATGCTGGTTATTCTGCCAGCTAGTGGACGGCTTATATACGAAAAACCCTAACGTAATATTTTCTGATTATTTATTATTTTATGGTATTTATTTATGTTACTACATAATACATAATTATGGATACCAGTACAGATAATGTATCGAGAAGAGTGCCGACTCGTTTAAGACATATGAGATCGCTATCTGATGAGTCAGTTGACTCTCTAGCCTCTAATTTAAGTACAAGGAGCATGTTTGATTTATCTACTCATACAAAGAATGACGACATATTGAGGCTTGAATGTGAAATCGAAGAATTGAAACAACGTCTGTTCTCCGCTAATGCAGAAATAGTCACTTTGATGTTAGAAAATAGTACTCTGAAAAAATTATTTGCAAAAGGAAGTCAGAAAAATGATCTGCTGAAAAACATTTACATATCAAGTATGACTACTAAAAGAAACGATATTATTGGGAGTTCTAAATCCTCTAAAAAGACGGCTAAAAGTAATAGATTTAATTTGTCTGGTCGAAAACTAAATTTAGATACTGAATGCCATACTCCAAAATCTCGGCTTGAAAAAAGCAATATTGCAAGCCCACAGGAATCATCCTGTTTAAACCAACAGAAGTCTCAGAAAGAACGCACTCAAGCACTGCCGGACACCATATAAGAACAACAACCTAAAAAGAACGTGAAGTTCATTGACGAGGTAAACCATTTAAACTGTCCGCAAAAAAAACAATCAATTGTTCATGAGTGTCGTAGAAAAGCATCTAAGAAGAGCAGTATAATTTTGCTATCTGATAATCAAGGAGAAGGGGTGGTGGAATCAATATTGAAACAGAAACATAATCTTATAATCAAGGAATATAATAGAATTACATCTTTTAGAAAACCTGATGCCTTAACTACTGATGTGTTATCATCTTGTAAAAAATTATCTAAGACTGTAACAAAGGACGATAATGTAATTATTATGACTGGTTGTAACGATCCTAATGCACATATTTTATTGTCTGAATTGAGGAATGCTATCAAAATATTAAAAGAATGTAATGTTTTCGTGGTAAATGTATTGTACAATGATTCTTTAAAAGAAAATAAAGTTAACAATCATATAAAACTTCTTGTTAAAGACTTTAAAAATTGCGTCTTTATAGAAAATGGTTCAGATCTTCAAAATATTAGGAAAAAATCATACATCATGTAAATGCAGTTCAGTACAATGATACTTTTTTAACCTTCTCTAATCGTAGTGCGATAAAAACAGCTCCAGCAAAGAAAGGCACTATACCTTATTATTTTCAAATTAAGCCGACCACTAACGAAATTAATTTATATAAAACTGTACAATCTTGTCGTGTTAAACATTTAATCACAGATTACTTTTCACTCTTGGGAAATAAGACTTATATTCCTCGATCTGAAACAAACTCTACTAAATTGAATCTTTTTCGAACCTCTAAATAAAGTCACAGTCCTACACCAAAATATAGCCGGAGCCTTAAATAAAATACGTGAACTCGAGACTGCCTTAGATGAACTTCAGCAATCAAGCATTAATGTATCCCTAGTCTGTCTCACAGAACATTTTATACCTAAACGTGAAGAAAATTTTCTTCACGTGGATGGGTATTCGCTAAAAGCAATTTATGCTCGAAAAAATAAGAGCTGCGGAGGATCTTTAATTTTTAGAAAAAACGAATTCGAATGCGATGAAATCAAATTTAATATTGGCGTAGACAAGCATTATGAAATTTGCGGGAGAGAAATTAAAAAGTTAAGAATGTGTGTCATCTGCCTCTACAGAATTCCGAAAGGTAATTTAAAAATGTATTTTAATAAACTAAAAATTACTTTATCCGAATTGCAACACAAATATGATAATTTGTGGAGACTTAAATATTAATATCAATAAGGAGTCAACTTCTAGTACAAAATTGCTTCGCCTTTTGTCTAACTTTGGTATGAGTCATCATATCACAGATCCAACACGGGGAGAAAACTGCATAGATAACATTACTATCAATATTTCATATGTAACTGATATAACTCTCAATCTCTATTTATCCGACCATGACACAGCTCAAGTAGCTATCTTTAATAAAATGACATACAAAAAAAGTACTGATCATTGTTTTAAATACATAAATGACATGAATCTCAATAATTTAAGAATATTTTGTAAATCTATAAGTAGCTTATCTTTCTCTGAAGTAAATGATCATCAATTAGTAAATGATGCATTTAACGCATTCCATAATTTACTCCTACTGTTTCACAAATTATGTTTTCCCATTATCAAAGTTAAAATGACAAAAGTACCTAGTAAACGTATTAAAATTACTAAAGGTATTCGAATAAGTTGCAAAACCAAACGTAAGCTGAGACTCAATCATTACAGAAATAAGACATCAAAAACAAAAAAAGACTTCAAAATTTACTCTAATTTATTAAAAAAGTGCGTCCATAAAAACAACTTATTAAGTAATGTTAAATACATAGCAAATTCAAAGAATCAATGTAAGGCTTCATGGAAAATAGTTAACGAAGAGATCGGAAAGTTTAAACCTAAAGATTACATCGAAAAAATTATTGACAATAGAATAATTCTCTCATCTGGGACAGATATAGCTAATTCTTTTAACAATTTTTTTATCGACATAACTAATAATCTGCCTGCATCGAATAACCAACGTAATCCAACTGTTATCAGTTAATTCAGTGATGCAAAGTATTTACCTTGAACCAACGTCACCTGACGAAATATGTAAAATTATTAAATCGCTAAATGATACCAAATCAGCGGGCTATGATAACCTCACAACGAACCTGATAAAAGCTATTTGTCCTTAAATTTGCGAGCCACTTTCACATATTATTAATCTTTCTTTAGAGCATGGGCGTATTCCGGATAGGCTTAAGATATCTATAGTGAAACCAATGTATAAGAAAGATTCAAAACTAAATAAAGACAATCATAGACCTATCTCATTAGATCCTGTCTTTTCAAAAATATTTGAAAAGGTTATGTATAAAAGAACTCTTACATACCTTAATCACTATAACATCCTCACGGAAGAACAATATGGTTTCAGAAGGGGCAGATCAACCACTTTAGCTACTTACAATCTTCTTAGCTTGATTTTAAACAATTTAAACAGTAATACGACGTCGTGTGGTCTATTTCTCGACCTGAGTGAAGCATTTCATTTTGTTAACCACGATATTTTGATAATTAAACTGTATAGATATGGTATTCGAGGTCCTGCTCATGATTGGTTCTTTTCCTATCTAAAAGATAGAAAGCAGATAACTCGCATCACCCAGTATGACAAAATTATGAATTGTGTAAATACTTATGATTCCGATGAACGTGTTAAATTAAATGGGGTCCCTCAAGGTAGCATCATGGGTCCTTTGCTTTTTCTTTTATTTATCAATGACTTCCCAAGTGCTATCGAACACAGCAGCATCCTCTTTGCTGATGACACGACTGTTTTAATAAAAATGTGATGATAAAATAAATATAACTAATGACATAAACAATTGCCTCAGTAAAATTATGGAATGGCTAGATATGAATCATTTTAAAAATAAATTTAAATTAAACAAAATTAATACAATTTCAAACTCATCAGCGCACAAAAAATAATATTACTATAAATTATGGAAATGACATTATTGAACAGGTGACTTTTACTTAAGTTTTAGGGATAAATATTGATGCTCATTTATCATGGGGTAATCACATTGACATGATTTGTAACAAGCTCCATAGCTTCGCATTTGCACTTAAAAGATTGAAGCGATGCGCTCCTCTGCATTCGGTTCTGGGAGTATATCATGTTTATGTTTGCTCGGTGATTCGTTATGGGATTATTGCCTGGGGAAATTCTAAGCACTTGAACAAAGTGTTCAAAGCACAGAAAAAATGTGTTTGTGCTGTTTATAATCTGAAATGGACTGAATCATGTAAGCCTGTTTTTCAATCAAAGCATCTGTTGACAGTAGTAGGCATTTATATATATGAATTGGCGGAGTTTGTAAGATGTAACTCTGCCTTATTTCCCGAATATAATAGCTTAGCTAAGATGAAAGTTACACAAGAACAGCTCAAAATGCCCATCCCTGAACTAGAACTGTTTAGGAATAACTGCACCTACATGACGCCTCTCGTTTACAATGCGATTCCAAAAACTTTAACAGAGTTACCTAATTATAAGTTCTACCCGGAGTTAAAAAAGTGGTTGGTTAACCAAAGTTTCTATACAGTTAAGGATTTCTTGCAGACGACTTCTAATCACTACTACATTTACCACGCTAAATAATTGAATTGTAATTATGTATTTAATAGATTATGACAATTTAAAAAAATATTTGACATCGTTATTATTATTAAGTCTCAATTTCATTGTATAATAATATATTTAAATGACATTTGCACACCTCGTATGAGGTTGTTTATGGTGAAACTGTTGTACTTCCTACATATTTTATATCTTTTGTACCTGTACTCAAGCAAATAAATGAATTGAATTGAATTGAGTTCTTTGTGGCGCTCTATGGGGGAGGCATTTGTTCAACAGTGGACGTCTTCCAGCTGATGATGATGATGATGAGGTACCTATAACTCAATACAATAGATAATCACGTAGGTTTGGAATAAAAAAAAAAAGGAAAATAAAATTTGTGATTTGTGAATGGAGTAGATACAATAGGTGCCACAGCTTAGACAGTAGTTAATATAGTTATTACTGATTTTGTGAGTGTTAAGTTACCGATTCCGCACCACCCCCCGCAATATTGTTTATATATTAATATCCACCTTATATATACGTATATATATTATTTGGATTTGAATTATAACGTCAATCAAAGGCCGTGTCTAGGAGCTGACTGATTTATTCAAATAAAGTGCCTACCCACATACAGAAATATGTTACAAACCTAACATCTTTCCCCCTTTTAAACTAACAAATCGTAATACATAAATATACTAAGGTGCCTAATGGTAGGTAATTATCACTTAACCCAAAACATTGCACCACTCTTAGATCTATGTTTCTAATACTAAGTATTACATGTTATGGTAAGTATATGTAGACATTGGCAACAGACTAACTTTTATTATAACTTGTTATTATTATAACACGGTTATAAGCTCTTACAGATCGAGCAGACGCGCCCAGGGGTGGAGGGGTCGGTGATTGCGTCTCTGTAGGTGCTTTATTAATTGAATTTTCATTGCACCCTTCTTCCAAATCCCCCGTCTCTGTCTCCTTCTCCGCTGTCGCATCTTCAAACATCTCTTCGGCATCGTTAGCAGGCCACAAGGTACAATTCTCCTTCAGTGTGGAGTTTAAATTCTGTCTAGATAAGGAATATCCACATTTACCACTCAACGGTATAATCTGATCCTGATGTCTACGCCATTCTAACCCACTACCTACGTCCACTTTGTACGAAACCGGACCAGTTTTTTGCGTAACCTTGCCTTCAACCCATTTACCAGTTCTATCCGAATAACCTCGGGCTAGCACTGGCTCACCGACATGGATGTCACGGTCCCGGCCCGGCTTATTAGCTTGTTGGCGCTCCTGCGCAGCACGCACCACCGCCCCTACGTCAGGGCGCAGCGTGTCGAGGCGCCCGCGCAGCCGATGGCCTAGCAGTGCTACGGCTGGCGGAATGTTCGTGGTCGCATGTTCCACATTACGATATCGAAACAAAAATTTACTTAAAGCCAGAAATAGATACATTAAGGGGAAAACCCCTTCGTATAATGCTCTTCGAATGCATTTTTTCACCGATTTTACAGCATTCTCGGCCGCTCCATTCCCTTGTGGCATATAAGGTGCCGATGTTACATGTTTAATATAATTTTTATTACAATATTCCTTAAAATCTGACGAAAGAAAAGGCAGGCCATTATCTGTAACGAGCTGCGACGGTAAACCGAACCTTGAGAAGATAGTTCTAAGTACTGCAATAGTGGCTCCGGCATCCGTGCGTACCATTGGCACGGCTTCAGTCCATTTTAAATATGCGTCGATTAAAATTAAATATTTCTTACCCCCACACTCCGCGAAGTCTGCGTGAATTCGATGCCATGGGCTCAGGGGAAACTCCCATGAATGGAGGGAAGCACGCGGCGGTGCGTCCCGCACCGCGTGACACGCCGTGCATGACCGACACACATTCTCAATATCTTCGTCTAAACTAGGTCAATACACATAGTCACGAGATAAGTTTTTCATCTTGTTAACTCCTAGATGCCCTTCATGAATTTCCTTTAAAACCCGGTCCCGTAAAAGTGGTATAACAACTCGATATCTATAAATAATGCAGCCTAAGTCAACAATTAACTCTTGTTTACGTGCGTAATAAGGTTTCATTTCCTCTTCGCAGCTCGTCCCCGACGGTGGCCACCCGAACATTACATAACCTTTAAACTTACATAAAATCCTGTCTTTTGCGGTCGGGTCCCTAATTTCGTTAAATTTCACCGGCATTGCATCCTGAACCAGAGTCATATACGTAGTCGATCCTTCCGTAAGATTATGACGCTGACATGGGAGGGGTAAACGTGATAACGCGTCTGGTGGCCCGTTATCTTGCCATCTCACAAACTGGACCGAAAAATCATATGCAGCTAGCCGAGCCGCCTATCTCTGGAGTCGACTCGCGGCCGTTTGTGGAATACCACATTTTTCTCCAAATATATAGCTAAGGGGCTGATGGTCAGTCCGTAACATGAAACAGCGCCCGTATAAATATTGATGATGTTTCGTAATACCAAAAAATATCGCCAGCGCCTCTTTATCCAATTGGCTGTAGTTTTGTTCCGCCGAATTGAGCGTGCGCGAGACATAGCTAACAGGACGCTCACTGCCATCGGGATACGCGTGAGCCAGCACCGCACCAAGACCGGTGGCAGAAGCGTCCACCGCTAGCACAAGAGGTCGCCCCTCATCGTAATGCGCAAGTACCTTGTCGCTAGACAATACTATTTTGGCATTACGGAACGTTCTTTCGAATTCCGCATCCCAATTCCAATTGACACCTTTTTTTAGTAACGCGTGTAATGGATGCAACAAAATGCTCAGATTAGGAATAAACTTTCCATAATAATTTAAGAATCCTCTTCCCCGAATCGAAAAATTGTTCGCGACTTAGACGGGAAGAGGATAGGATCTTATACTGTAATCACCACCCAATTAGGTGATTATGCCTACCGACGCACCCCGTTCGGTTTATCTTGTGTCCCGGAGAAATTCCAAAAAATTATGGAGGAGACGCTAAAGGGCATCCCGAATACAGTAGTATTTTCGGATGATATCTGCGTCACAGGATTGTCACGCCGGCATCACCTAGACAATTTACGCGCGGTATTTGAACGGTTGCGTGATATGGGATTTACAGTTAAGTCTAACAAATGTTCGTTTCTACAAAAAAGTGTAAAGTACCTCGGGTTTATTATTGATAAGGCTGGTTGCATCCTGATCCTAAGAAATTAGAGGCCATTTCTAATGTACCGCGGCCAACTAACGTGACACAGTTAAAAAGTTTTCTCGGATTGTTAAACAGACACTATAACCGACCCACAATCGCGTCATGCAATATTGGTTTGATTATAATTATATATAAAGAACGATTTAAATATATCTCACTGATGTGCAAGGGAGATACAAGATGTTTATGATATACCGTTATCCCGCTCGCATTGTTCCGAACTAGGTACGATGTTATGGAACGGTTTCAACACAGTATTATAAAATTTTATTCTATGGTGCACGACTGTACGTACATTTTTATAGATTTACTCATCAAATAATATTTCTGCATTTTTTTTTCAAAGATTAATAGGAATAAAAACATTGTACGTAATTTACACATTAATTTAACACACTTTTATCGTAAAATAGGAAAAATCAAGTTTAAATCCGCTGCTCGAAAGTAACTTTTCTAAGATGGATTAACATGACAGATTTGTCGTTGTTACAACAATACTTCGTATAAAATGTCAAGCCAGAGTTCGCGAAATGGAAGAACAATTAGTTGTGACGCCATCAAACCGACGAGCGTTTCCATTTAGGTACGTTTGTAGGCTTGCTTAATTGACGGGGAGGTATACATTTAGCAATATGATTAAGTTATTATTACTATAAGAGGTGAGAGTTGCCCCCAGGACCATTTTCAATTATTAAGTAGATATAATTCTCTTTAAGGGCAAGACCGTAGTCAAAATAGTTTCTAATTCGGGCGGAGCTAATAGAAATGGGCGTTAACTTTTAACTCATAAAAATATTCAGTCGCACGGCGGCACTAGTCACCGTACCACGGATAGCGTCGCTAAAATTGTAGAGTTTCGTGCGCTATTAGAAGCGGCAGAACAGAAGTGTAGATAACAACATTTTTATCTGCAGTTACTGCAAACCTCTAAGGTAAAAAAATATTATCACTTGTAGGTAATGATATTTTTTTAATAGACTAAGCGAAGCGAGGTCTCGGTGGAGGTCTGAGCAGTGTATATTTCCCCGTCAATGAATCTCGATTGCCTTAGTCGATCTTCTTGAAATTTGGTAGAAAGGTGCCTATTATGCATATCAACAGAATTTGCAAGTAAGAACCTGTAGGAGCTTAATTGGTTTGTGGTTTGCTGAGATTATAGGGTCCATAAAACGAGGTTATAATTTAAAATTCAAAAGTATTATCTCAATATTGTGCTCAAAAAAGTACTTTGACTTCATGAAGCGGTACGAAACACGGTAATATTATCTATACAGTATTTTAACTCGGCCCTGTCCTCGAAATAACTACCTACAGCCGCGCGGTACGTAAACATGCGATAGGGCTGCTCGCCTCCAGCATTTTAATTACATTTGCCTACTTTGTGTTTCCATTTTGTTTTGTGATTGTCAATATACTTTTTTTATATAAGCAAACTAGTGATTCGCCCCGGCTTCACACGAGTATTTAACAAATAAATCAAAACTTATAAATTCAACATATAAAAAACCAGTTATTGTGACATAACTGTAATAGTTAGACTTATAGTACTGCGGACTTTTTTATAGATGTCTTCTATATAATTGTAGTATATCACTTGGCTCTATTTTCAATGATTTCCGTAGCGTATGCGATATACCTAACGATTTTTTTTGGTATTTTTTCGCACTTTATGTTACGTTATTGAAGTTTACATACGACCTAACTTTTTGAAAATCTTCTATAGCCTATGTTCATCAGGGATAATGTTGGATTCTCATGGTGAAAGAATTTTTCAAATCGGTCTATTAATTTCAGAGCCTATTCAATGCAAACAAACAAATACACAATCAAATTTTTCCTCTATTAGTTTAGATAAAATACTTTGTAAATTGAATAGGAAGTGTGTAAAAATGTGTGTTGTTTTTCATTGGTAGTAAAAAATATTTGCCCCTCGACTGAAACGTATGAAATGCTTTATTATTGAATTTTAAAGTATAAAGCTTAATCGAAAATTGTTTTGGCAAACATGGACAAGGTGGAGAACAGTGAATATCTTTTACTTGGTTATAGATTGCAGCTATTTTACAATTAATATGTTTAGTTTGGACGAATTCATGCAACCAAAAACAGCACAACATATCCTACTCGTCATATTAAATATGTACTTAAACTTATAGGACGTTATCTGCACCAACCACTGGGTTACTGTCATATACTTACCAACTCTAAAACAGAAACTTGCAATTTTACTCTTGATCATATTTCTATATATCTATAGATAAATAAATATTATGCATAGGTTACAATTTCAGTTATAGAAAGTCATTTTGCAATTTTAGAGTTAATTTATGAGATAACATAATAAATACAAATAATAATAAAATAAAAGTTCAAAATTTTAATAGAAGTATAATCCCAATGCAATGCTCAGTAATAAAATAAAAGATAATAAAAATAATAAAAGATAACTGTAAAGAAACCGCCATATAAGATTCACCCTACCGCTACTAAAAGTGGTACAGGCAGAATCGTACCAAGTTTCTGAGTCACATTGGTACCCCACTCGTAGGTGCTTCAGTTATCGCGGCCATTCATCATGGAGACCAGTTGAAGATATGGAAAATACTCCCAAGTCAGACCTCAGCTTTCGGCCTCGCAAGTCACTCACACGAATCGGACTGCAGTCTCGCCTTGCACTCGCCCTTTGAACTCACGCACTATCCGTGCTCTAAATGTAGTATGATGAAGAAGAAGAGCTCGTAGGGCAAATCCAGAATGATGGAATTCAAGATAGCCACCATACAAAGTACTCCGATCACACTGAAGCTCAGCTTTACTTCAGGAGGATGCCATAAAAAATGCTGAAGTGCTTCAGCATTTTTTATGGCAGCCATCTTGAATTCTGCTATTTTGGATTTTTTTGCATGTCATTTGACTGCTCTCTCGATTCTCTATGTCATTTGTTCAAAACTCCTTTACTTATCTGTATTCGTTTACCAGATACGTCATATATCTTCACTTGGCAGGCGTCATTTTTATGATTTCCCATTATTATCATATCACGAAAACCACTTTGTTATTTTCAGTTTAGAATACTTTCTTTCCCCATGACTCCTTCCCATAGAACAATTTAAGTCAATGGTTTCAAAACATCTATGTATGGCGGCCATCTTAAAAAATGATGTCATCGAAAAATAATTTCTAAATTCGGAATAACGACGCCTAAAACCACCCAGATATTGATTTTCAGTGGGATCAGAGCAACTTGAATTTTACCTGCCATCTTGAATATGTCATTTTGGTTTTTGTCAAGTCTCATTCGACTGCTGCCATAAAAAATTTTTTGAGAAGAATTGTACCGGGTCACTTTTCCTAAGGAACCCCCCTTATTAAAATATATAAAATAAAATTATAATAATAGTACACATTATCACTTTTGCTATGAAAATTGAAACTATCCACAGAAGTAACGGTTCAAAAGTTACGGGTACATGCTTTTAGAGGTAGTACGAAAGAACAGCGGAGTCATACAGATGTAACACACATTTCAATCCGACTAACTACACACTAAGTATTTAACTTTTAAAGTCAAAGAGATAAAAGAGATATAGGTAAGTTCCCTTTATTTGAATGATTGGATATATAAATACCTAGAAAGTAGTTGGTCGTCTCGGAAAGGGTGTTAAGGGTATTGGGAATAGGTTCTCATTTAATTGTACAGTAACCTAATCATAACAAAATGAAATATTTTACCAAGGGTTAAAAGTCTAGATACCTACTAAAATAGGAATTAACAATGCCGTGTCTGAACTTTAATCAACTCGCTCATAAAAGTTATTATAAAGATTTTATAAATCAATATAAACAAAAGTACTTCCCCAATAAATGTTTTACTTGAGTTTCAATAATTTATGACTTCCAAATTAACGTATGGTAAAAAAATATTCTAATATTTCGTAAAATAAATGCACAATAATGATGGCGTAACGAACGGCACAGATCCCACGTCCAAACGGTCCGAGCGCTGCGGGCAGACTGATTTTCGTTGCGATTTCTTCTCGCGATCAGAGAATTTTGTGGCAAAAATTCATAAAAATGTTTTCAACACAAGTTAGTAAGTAGTTCATTAGAGTATAGTATTAGCTATTTTTTAAAAAAAGAATCATTGCATTTAATTCAACTATGCCCCTTAAATTAATAAAAATCAATCTAAAAAGGGTCGCCGATTACAATTTAGTACAGAAGGACTAATCAGTTTTAATAAAAACTAATCAACTAATTCACTCAATAAAGAATTAAAGTATACTATATATTTTTTTCGCACATTTTGAACTCATAGTTTCAGTACAAGAAGATTCCAAAAGTGCGCGTTTCACTACGGTGATCGCCTTAATATCGCGATTGGACTAAAGTTGGGCCTTATATAACTAGAACTAGAATAGCAATAGAGATGAACTATATTTTACCATTTTCTTTTGAAAACGAAGCTGATTACGAAGTTCCAATGTCAAAATGAAGTTTATTTTCATTACTATGGGAGTAAACTAATGTCTCTTGTAGAGGTTTGTTTTATATAGCTGATAGTTATTGACTACTATATCTGAAGATGTGGTCAAAGATGTTGTTCAGGCTAACCAAGAAAGCTGTCAAGGACAGCTAACGGAACACACCGTTACGTGCGCGGTGACAGATTTTCCACATGAACATGGTAACTAGCCAAGCGGGTATTCACAAAATGCCCTGCCGCTATGGTATTATGACTGACGTCTTAAGACAACAACCGGCACCAAAAGCTTAACGTTTCTTTCATAACACGCTAAGTAGTACTGCTACTAACGGCCACCCATCCAAGTCGTATCCACAACAGAAGTTGCATTACTTAGATGATCGGTTAAGAATGGTCTAAAACGCTAAGAGCGATTAAAAAATGACGACGAAATGTGCGAAAACTGACTGCGAGGAATGTCGACGTTTTACTTGTCATCACAAGTCTGTCAGTCAGTAGCCGTGTGTGATTCAAAACATATATTTTAATAGAAAAAACAAAGGATACCTACTATATTTTTAAAGGCTGATATTAGGCCCTTAATTGATTTATCAACATAGCATCGCAAGCTTCCGGCAATTGATGAAGCATTTGAGGATATTGTCCAGACTAACTAGAAGGGTATCAAGGAAAGTTGCTGGAACACATATTTTCTACTTGAGGGTAGTATCTAGCCAGGCGCAGAACGCAGAAGACGTTGCTTAACCTACTTGATCGATAAAAAGTCACATGAACAATGGTTTATACGTGTTAGACGGATTTTGTTTGCTTTCAAATTTTCCAAAATAAATATTTTTAAAGTCGTCTTTTGTATAATAACACTGAAGTCCGTCACAGGACCACGTAACCGGGTCCGTGATAATTGTGTCATTGAGAGCTTCCGAGGAAAATATGATAGTAGCAAGAGCCAGTGGTGTCATTAATAATAAGACGATTACTGCAAATTAAGGCTTACTTCTTGGTTACCTGTCGTTGTTTCAATGATACAGACGGACTAACAGTAAAAACGGTAACAAGGTCCCATTTTCTTGTAAAGGACCGTAAAAAACACAAAAGAACATTTGATAACGTCAGATATTAATATGTGTTAGAAATGATAAAGCAATAGAAAGTGAAAGTGCGTGTTGTGTACGTAGATCATAATATTAAAGTGTATATGCGGTGTTCCATAATCCAAGATATAAAGTAATTACTATATTGGAGGAAGCTTGAAGTGTGTACATGGTACCGTTGGTGCTTTCCAGCACTGGCGCAATTTTAAACACCTGCAGTGTTGTTAGGAAGTTTTCACAGGAAGATTCAGTCATTCAAACTAATGCAGAAAATATGTTACACTTGGCTTAAGCCCGTGTGATGCGTAAAACTACAGCAATATCTTTAATATTTCGAGGATGTTCATATAGGTACGGTAAGTAATAATATTAAGAGTTTAGCATTGCCACTGCCCGTAAAATAATAATATTAACTGTCATATTATCTTCAAACCCAGAATATGATGGCATTTGTAGTATTGGATAGTTAAATGTAGAATATCATGGATATATTACAACAGTGAGAAACAGTGTTTGAGTTAGAGCGGGTTTCACAAATAGTCTACAACTGCGAACTTTATTTTTTATTGCTGATAGGTAAGCCTTTGACCACAATCCGCCCGCGGCGGGATTCGAACCATAGACCTGCTGCGCGGCAGTCCATAGCCAAAGCCACTGAGCTATCACTGCTTCAAAACTTTGTAGGCTTTATGTTTTTCGTTACGTAATAAAAATAATTACCTAAGTACTTAGTACACTGTATTCAACGTGGTCTAGTCTAGACGATGGCACTACACATGCTTGAGTACAAGAATGTTTTTTTAGCTAAGTACATATAAATTTATTGGACGAAACGATAATTCAATCATGAGATTTTTTTTCCAAAATAGTATTTTGTTTAACGTTCTACGCAAAACATTAAACATTCCAGAATGTGAACAATAAGCCTCAGCGTAACCCTTTGGGTACGTTATCCTAGAAACTATTTACCCTGAACTTAATATTGTACAAAACTTTACCATACCGCAAATTTCTAAACGTGAGCAGTTGGTATTTAACTTTACTTAATGTGTTAATTGAGCTGTCAGAGAATAACATTTGTCATTAGAATATAAATTAAGTCGCAGTTTTGGATTTGGAGCGGGTACCTGAAGTCGATCAATTGTTCTAATTATTCTGTGTCGTTAATATCGTGAACCGTGGCTGGAAAATCGGGCTACTTGACGCTCTATGGGCTCGCTCTGTGTCACTGGAGTGCGTAGTGCTCATAGCACAAAACTCTCGCACGACACATTTAGCTACTTATTGCACTGCCTAATTATCAAACTATCATAATATATTTACCTCGGATCTACTATATTTAACCTAAGCGGATGTGCGGGCGAGATCATGCGCCGATGAGCTATAAACACGATCGGCGGTAGAGCGATTATGGAAAGTGTGGAAAGAGAGAAGTATAAATAAACGGTCAAATACGTGTCGAGCCACGCACAATGTAGGGTTCCGTAGAAGCCCGTTATCATAATATAGAACGATTCTGAAGTACATTATTCTCCTCCACTTTGTTCCTGCTAAATCTCAAAAGTTAGAGTACGATTGCCGTCAAGTTATTATTACGATTTGTAATTCGAAAACCAAACAAAATTCGTTTTTGAATTCTTTAGGTAGATACTCGAATGAAAACGTAACGATAGCGCGATTCAGAATCCATTGGTACATTGTAGGAATTTGAATGTCATTTAATTTATTTGCTGTAGCATAAATAATTTTGTATGTTGGTATATCGTAATATCAACAGATACAACAACACTTCCTCTGTCGAAGACCATAAAAGATCAGGGCAGCCGCGTGTCTTAGAACTACAAATTAATGCTGTTAAAGCCAGAATTGGTCGAAAACCTATTAGTAAGTAAAAATATTATGTTAACTCAACAATATTTTTTTATTTATTCATTTTAAGAGCCATTTCACAAAATCACGCTACTGAAGTTTAGGTAAATGCGCTGGCATCGCTTGCACAAGCGGAAGAAATGACGACGGAATAGCATGACTGTGAGTAACATATTTTGATACTTGCACTCATAAAGAAATATAAGTTGTGATTTAAAAAATTATGTGATAGAATGAGTAAATAATCAATTTACTGTCGATTATTTACTAGTTTTATGGGACAGAAGTAGGCATGCACGTTAAAAAGTCTACCTTCGTTGTGCACCCTATATTTAAATTTTATCCTTGTTGAATGTTGAACAAAGAATATAAATATTTGAATCATATGAAGAAAATCAGGTCCAGTCCACACAGCAAATAAACATGTATTTTTTTCTAGCAATATGCAACTGGATAGTACTAGTCATGATTTTGGTTCATGTCTACTTGAGATTTATCCAATTTGAAACATTTAAGTTTCTTTTCTCATATGGCAATATCAGGATCTATTCCGAAAACGGAGCTAAGACATTTTATTTCGACTAAACCTTCATTGCACAATCCGTCAGCGTCGCTCCTAAAAAACAGTATTCCATTTCAATGAAAAGTCCATACTTTTCCATGACCGTGTTTTCTTGTACGCTGAGGTGAAAGCCTTTGGTTCATTGTCTCTGCCGTGTTTTACTGAGGCAATAATAATATCCAATTTGTATGTACAGTATAATCTCACTAATCCTGCACTTTTAAAAAACAAAGGGTGCCGGATTATTGGAATGTTCGGCTACTGGATTAATGAGAAAAAAACATAATAAATAAAATTAAACTAAATCGTTTTTACATTTATCCAGCCATCCATCGTTGGCCCAAAAATCTTGTTTGGTAATTTTTTTATAAAATTTGATTGCTATTGCTTTCAGAATTTCTCCATATAGGGGAGTAGGTTTATATTAATTTAGATAGGAGTGTGTTTATAAAGCTGTTGCAAGAACCACATGTAAAGAGCGTTTTCCATCTTTGGACAATCACCAACGCTTAATGTTTTACGCTTTCCTCGCCCAGATTCTATCGTCTTCCCGTGGTCTACTATGCTTTTTTTCATAAGATCGTGTATAGCAGCACGCCCAATACCACAGGTTTTCTCCACTATCTTAATTCTTTAAAATATCCATTTTATCCTTCAAGTCTAGTATCTTGAGTTTTTTGTTTATTTAACATATTTAACTACACACTATTCTTACTTTAAAGAAACAGGTAAACTATATACAACGAAGAGACAAAGACTGTATAGTGACAGCCTTTAAAACAGATAAATGGTCAGCTAAAGAATGCTATAAATAAATAATATTGTTCAATGATAGTTAAAAGATAAGACTAAAAGTTCTCAACAAAAATAAACTAGGTTTCTCCTTGAAGAGAAAAAATATCTAGTTAATTCAGAGCACTAATAGGCAGTATTTAAAAAAAAAACAAAAAGATAATAAATGACGCACGTGCACGTGATAAGTTTTGAGGTGAGACTGCTAGACGACAGACTTCGCGGCACTGGAGCGCATAGGCGTATATAAGGCGGGGGAGGCGCGGGCGGAGGGTGCCGGATTATTGCTCAATTGATACTCTGCCCCGTGGGGTGCCAGGTTAGAATTTCACCACCCCATATCATCCCGTGGCTGTCGTAAGAAGCGGCTAAGGGAAAAATACTGGAAGATGGGCAGCAGCGCTTTCAAAAGAACTGCTAACTTTCACTGCGATCCCCAATACGCCTGCCAAGCGTGGGGATTATGGCAAATACCCCCTTAATAGGGGAGGCTGTGTTCAGCAGTGGACGATCTGACAGTTACAGTATAGTACAGATACTCTCAATTTCATGGCGTCTAAAAGCTTGTTCTGTTAAATTTTCTAAAAATAGCTGTTGTTTCGTTTTTTAACACAATGGTAAAAAGGATCCTTTCGTCCCATTGCTAAAACTAATATAATAATACAAAAGATGTAGTTACTAAAACAACAATACTGATATTATGGACAACAGAAAACTCTAGCTTGTTATTTAAAAAAATACTGATATGATCAAAACTCTGTGGTCGCACTATAAACTTGCATCTAAGCGTCTCGCGTACGGAACGTCGGAGCTCGGCAAAACGAACACAGGTCCTACCTCGATGGGCGCTCGCGCCGTACTGATCGCCTTGCGCTTGTACATTTCAATTTATGCTAATTTAGAGTTATATTAAATATGTTTTCGTGTCTAACATAACAGAGTTAATATTACAATTATTTGAGATCATATTAATTGAAGAATGTACTTTCTTTTGGTATAATATCTGTATGGAATTACACTTTATTTTACGCAATAAATCGTGTTAAACTGCTGATATAATTCGTAGAAATTGGCGCACGAACTTTTTTTTTTCTATAAGGATGATTAATTATTGATATTCTGGTACAATATGTAGCAACAAGATTATATGCGATTGTGATCAAAGGCTTACCTATCACAAATAAAAAAAAAAAAATTATACAAGAAATGGAACTCTGAAGTTGGCTATGTGTACCATGATTTGTAAAATAAGGTGCGGGAGAGTGGTCACTACAAAATAATTAAAGTTATGTTTGTAAATGTAGTACATTACTCGAAATTAGAACAGATTATTCTATTTTTATCAATTACTCAATAAATTGTAGATCTTTCCTGTGATAGTAAATTAAGCGCTTAAAATCTTAGATTACGCGCGTTAAACGTGAAATGGCTCTTAAGATACAGCCACATAATTCTCTAATTACGAAACTAGGCTGATTGACCTGTCTTATAGTATTTAGTACTCCCCTGTTCTATTTTACATCTTGGATCTAATTAAATTAAAAATACAATATTATAAATTAATAATTACTTACAAATCTTACAAGGTTATTATTTAAATTCGATTGAGATATAGTATTCAATACAAATAATAATAAATAAAAAATCTTATTGCGAGAAATGAAAATTCCCGCTAAAAAAATGTCGCGTATTATAAAACAAGACCTGAAGCTCGGTGCTTATCGTCGATATACAGTACATGCCCTCGATCAATCTTTACAATTAAATAGAGTGCCTTCCGTTGCGATACGCAAGTGAAGGGCACAGAAATATTGTCTTTACCGATGACAAAAATTACAATATTATAACATAATTAATAACATACAATATTATAGAGCACTACAATCAGCAAATTGATGATATTGTGTTAAATGAAGTGATCGATGACCTTGGTACGACAGGTACAGACAGCAAATACTTCAAGTGTACGGCGAAGATGGGTTCCAAAAAGTACTTTATACCTATATATGTCAAATCTTTGTACTGTCATATCTATATCTATGCTAATGGAAATAATTTGAGACCCGGGAAAGGACATAGGATTGTTTTTATCTAACGGCGCAAAAAGAGGTTAATGGTTTTCCGCGATAACCGCAATACGCGCGGGTGGAGCCGCGGCTGGAAGGCTAGTCTATTATGTATGACAATATTATGGGCATAGTTATTGTTTTAAGATTTTTTATTTGAGGTAACGTTTTCAATGCCAGTCTTTACCCTTTTTAAACCACCAACTACTTCATCTTAGTCACTTTAAAGAATTTATTCTATACATTTTATATTTGGTACAAAATTATCCAACACCCAAGTTCAACGACTATTACTGCTAAACTAATAATGTTATCTCAACCGTTATACTTTTCCTTCAAAGTTCATAAAACGCACTATCACCTTGAATTTTTTCAGATTTTTCAAGCCAGCAGTTTTTAGCTTTTAGAGGGGGGGGGGGGACGCTGTGCTTGAACAAAAATTTGCTATTTAAAGTTTAATATTTCGTAAATAGAGCATTAAATCGAAAAACAGTATTTGCAACCCTTAAGTAATTTTAGGTGACCTATTCAACCATACCACAAACGAAGAGATAGACGACGAAAAAAAATTTCATCCCCACATCACATGTAAAAAAATTTTTAAATTGTATCTTATCACTTTGTTGGCGTTATTGTTTTACATATCAATACGACATTACAGCTTCCTAGTACTAACGGTCTCGTAGCAAAACCTCGGACAGACGGACAGACAGACGGACATGACGAAACTATAAGGGTTCCTTGTCAGGACTACGGAACCCTAAAAGAGGAAGATTCGGCTAATGAGATTTCATTCCCAATCATTCTGTACGGGGCTATAACATGGTCGCTCAAATAACTAGATTGCCGAAAAATCGATGCCGTGGAGATGTGATGTCGAAGACAACTTTTGAAAATTTCTTCCTCAAAGAACCTCATATACAAAATAGACTTTCGTTGTCAACGGAAGTTCTTTGGGCACATCTCCAGGAAGGAAGATTCCATGGAGAAACTTGCGTACAAGGCCAGGCGGAAGGCAGAATACCTCAAGATCAATCCCCCACAAGCTGGATTGACAATATGCTCGCAATGCTAACAGCCACCTTCGATGGAGAAACATTGTTAGAAGTGCGGCTGCCTTGGAAGCGAGCGGCGACAACGAGATGCAACCCTGTCCATCGACAGCCACAACCACTCTGCCAAGAGTGTCCAACCAAGAAGAAGAAATATCTAACTATGCTTCATTCATTCATTGGTACCGTACTGGCCCCTGTTTTATTTAATATTTACACGAATGACCAGCCTTGCTCTCCCAAAACACAGCTCTTCCTGTCGCTGACGACCTCGCATTAGCTGCTCAGACTCCAAGCTTCGAGGTGGCTGAAGAACTTCTGACGATGGCTTTAAGGAACTAGAAGACTATTATGATGAAAATGCTCTCCGGCCCAACCCATCTAAAACACAATCCTGTGTCTTCCACTTCCGCAACCGTCAGGCTAACCGACCTCTTAACATTGTTTGGCGAGACGTGCATATAGAGCACTGCCCTAACTCATGTTACTTGGGCATAGCCCTAGACAGGGCTCTGACATACAAACAACACTGTCATAAAACAAAACAAAAAGTAAATGCTAGAAATAATCTGCTTCGCCGCCTTACATCCACCACCTGGGCAGCAACCCCACACGTCCTTCGCACAACTGGTCTGTCCCTTTCATTCTCCGCAGGAGAGTTTGCTTGTCCCGTGTGGCACCGTTCCGCTCATGCAAAAGATTGTAGCTTTGAATGATACCCTCCGAATCATTACAGGGTGCCTTAAGCCTACTTCCCTGAAGCTACTATATCCTCCTGCAGGTATTGCTCCACCAGATATCCGACGTGAGGTAGCCTGTTCACAAGAAAAATTCAAACAGCATACTGATAGTCGACACCCTTTGTTCAACTATCAGCCACCTCCAGCTCGCTTAAAGAGCCGTAAAAAAAATCTGCCGAGTTACTCTCCTTCATCTTTGGTAACTCCTTCGGAAAAAAGATGCGCATAGGAGGAGAGATTTGAACTTTGGCACAAAAAATACCCCACACCCACAAACTATGTTACCTCAGCGGAACATCTACCTCCTGGTGACGAACTGCAGTGGCCAATTTGGAAGTCGCTAACTGTACTAATTGAAAGAAAGCCCGCCTTATGTATAATAAAAAATACCTTCGTCGTTTGCGCTGTCGTCGTCTTGATCTTCGTCGTGATCTCGGTGTTGATCCTCGTCTACATCTTCGGTATTATTACTTGTCGTAGATGTAGATTCGTTATCACCTGAAACAAAAAAGAATATAACATTACGCCCCATCGACGCACAGTAGGACCAAATTTTCGACTATTATATAAGTAGATCAAATTCTCATTCAGTCCGCGATTGGGATGGCTTTACTGTCTCGTAAAATGGCAACAGCGATGAAATAAATTTTTAAATATTTCCTTTTAAAACGAAGCTCATTATGTACTTATTAACTTTTATACTAGAGGGTGATATCGAGCCCTTAGTAGGAAATTCTACTAGCGGTCATCAATCAAATTCATGAACGCAGAGGACTTTACTTAACCTAGTTGATCGGTTAAAACGACAAGGAAAGTTCTGCTACAAACGCCACTTGAACAATAGTTCGGTCAAATTAGACCAAAATATAAGAGTAAGTTACATAAATTGCCACCACGCTCAAAATCAGTAAGATTGTTTAAAATATGATAAAAAATTAAATTTTAAAGATCTCCATCCTTCCCCTGTATGGAAAAAAAATATTTGCTTATCTCCATTTTCACCAAAACGGTAAGTTATATCATAAAAATACTGCAAACAAAAATTGTAGATCATAAAATTATCTACAAAAATGTATAAATATTTTTTCTACGAGCCACCGTGTTCGAGATATAACAATTCAAAAAGTTGTAATCGTCACAATATGCGTGAGTACGCCACGTATGTATATAGTATGGTACTCTATAGTAGTAATATATGTTGAAATATTTTTCTATCAGTCATTGTAACTTACACTTATTTTACTTATCGTGTAGACCACGCTGTAGACCACTTCCTAATTCGGCAGGGGGAGGCCGCGAGTGTGCACACAGATGTGTCTGTGTGGCTCGGTCCACGTTACCCCCGGGTTAGGTGAAGAGGGTGACTCACCTTCCATAATGCTTAACGACTTCCTGGGTAGAGGCCCCTCGACAGCTCTTTGGCAGCTCGACGCTTCTCCTGTTCTGCAGCCAGCTGTCGGAGCTGGCCGCGCGTCGCAACTGCCGAGTGTTCACTCATTTTCCCTGGTTCTCTTCAGATTTGGCTCGCAAGGACCACGCTAAGTGTAAGTACATAGGTAGCGTGGAATCGTGTGCATGCGCCATGACGATTACAACTTTTTGAATCGTTATTTCTCAAAAACGATGGCACGTAGAAAAAAAGTATTGATAAAATTTTTGTAGATAATTTTATGATGTACTATTTTTGTCTGAAGTATTTTTATGATGAAACTTACCGTTTTGGTGAAAATAGTGATAATCTCATTTTGTTGACCTGTGACCTTGAATATCGCTGTCCCCGGGCAATAAAGCGGTAATATCAAAAATCTATTTTTGCAGGAGAAATAAAAGAAACTTATTTGTTTATAGTGCAGCGTACAGTGATCCAAAACAGACGTTCAAAATGTCAATTGAATGCTAATTTTTTTACTAATTTAATTCTTTTAAAATAATTGTAATGTTGTAAATATTTAATGCGATACTTAAAAAAATGTATAATACAAATTATAGGCGATATTGTTTCAACTGCAACATCATTAATGACTTTATAAACACACCGACCACTGAGATTCAGGACTGTAAAAATATAATACGACTTATTTTTTGCTTTAGATCTCGAGCGTACCAGCCGATTACCACCTTCTTCAGGGAAATTTTAAAGCCAAAGCTTAGCTGTATCATCCACTAATCGCTATTTTAGAATCCTATCAATGAATCATATTTTTATGTAACCATTGCAACAGACCGACTTTATAATGTGAATTATTTTTATTTTAACCATTTTAGTCATTTTTTGATGAAATCAACTTTTTTTTTAATGTAACTACTGCCTTATTTTTGTTAATTAAATTTTAAATGATAATGACTTTGTTTAAAAAACCTTTCATATTACATATTCTTTACTACATATTAAACTTTGGAAGAAATCACTTAAATATGAAAAAAAACTATTCAACCTTAATTTGAATAAAATATACATAATTTAATAACCTACTATACCTATATACTTTGGAAACAAAAATGAAATGGTCGAAACCTTAAAAAGGTTTCGACCATTATATATATTACCTTAAAAAGGTTATAAAAAAATGCTACTTTTATTTGAATCTTCGCTTTCAATATCGATTTCATCTTCAGAGTTCCCAACACAATGCAAATTGTTATAAAATGTACGTAAATTTTTCGGGATTGCTTCAGTTTTGCAGAGACTCATCAAATCATCGTAAAGTGGTTTTGGGAAGCGGTTGGCTCTATGTACAGATTTCTCAGTTCATCTCCTGAAACATCCATCAGTCACTGGCGTCTTATTGAGTTATCCTCTTGAAGATCTGGGGTTTGATGCAGTATTTAAAGAAATATATTCATCATCAAAGTTATACTTTAAATAAATAACATCTGGGTGCGCTCGAGTAATCTTGATTTCGTGAATCTTTGTCCACATAACTTTTTCATTAGTTTGGTCTGCCCGCATCCAGTGTCTTTTGTCCATTATCTCCTTAAATCAAAGAAATTATGTATTTCCATTTCCTTAAGATGAAATTTTTCACCATAGATCTTGGCATTCATGATTACGCCATACATTTGATCAGTAGTATAAATCGTGTGGTTCTTTTTTTGCGCGTTCGATAAGAGATGCATCGAATCTCCTTCAGACTGGATATGGCCAGTTTCAAAGTACCTATATATTATGTTAACTCCATTATTTTTGTACAAATACAAATAAAGAGCAAAGATAATCCCATTTTTATTCTGCCCAGCACAACCATCAGATAAAAATATTAAATTCGTGATACCACGTTGGCTCTCAGTTTCAATGAAATTTAGGAAGCAACTGCCGATTTCATTAGCACCCCTTTTGGCCACTTGATACTGCCAAAGATAGCAGTAACTTTAAGACAACTGAATAGGCACACTAAACAGTCCGTAAAAAATTTCAGGAATTTCAGTTCGTTCCGGTATGCAGTAGACCTGTAATCCCATACTCATAAAATATATATCTAGATGTGCTGCTACGTACAAAAGTTCAGTTCAATCACAATAAGTTCTAATGAATATAATATAATTATTATGTCACAAAACATCACACAATACTAATTAAATTCTTTTACTAACTTACATACCATTTAAAAGTATAAACTTACGTTATTATTGCTAAATATTGAAAATAATTTCGTGCGGAACCCACAGACATATCTAAGCGTTTTAAACACGATATATCTTAGCGTTTTCGTCTATGCAATTGGCAAGGAACACTCGTCTTGCGCTAAATAAAAATACAATACGTGGTATCAATCTTAATTTTTATTTACTTGTTGTGAAGTGCATGAATCCCTCTAGGGTGAGTTCCTTATTTATTATTATTATTTCATAGTGCTGACTAAAACCTATGTAACGTAAACAGCTGCGCTGTCCTACCGCGCTAGACTGAGTTTTAAAATGTGAGTCACTGGTAATAGTACCACGATCGTGTCGGCGCGGCTTGGCAACAGTTGGCTGAGGAACATCAGCCACGGGCGGGTCTGGGTTTATTCATTAATAGTTGCTTTGCCTAGCTTGCATGCCTTGCGCTGCTTGTTTTGGATATACTTAGGCCTTCCTTACTCGTCCCGTGATGGGTAAGGAGGCAAGGGTCTAGGGGGAGAGCGCAGGTCGTGATGATCCCCAAGGCAAGTCTGGCGGGTACCTTCTCGTGGTGCTGCCTGTTATTGGTTTATTTCCTTCCGAAATAAACGCAACAGAACACCGTCAGGCGCCGCGTGTATTGTTATCTATATGTGTATGTATATGTATATATTGTCTCTGTATATATTTGTATTATATGTGTATATTATGTAGTTCACAGGGCTATTTAACCCCTTATTAGTAACCAAATTGAAAATGCTCGGTACAGACCGGGGCCGTAGTTAACTGTCTGTCATCTGTTTTATACGTGCTAAGGTGCTTAGCACCTCTTTAAGACAGATGACAGAATAGACTTACGGTGTATAAATTGTAGTTTTAAGGCAAGGCTACAGATAATTTGTCATGTTTATGAGTAGATGAAAAACAGTTTGGCGGTGTGTGTGTTAAAATAGGGACCCCTCTAACTGGCAAACACCAGCGCCTACTACTGTCAAACGTATTGTTACATAATCGAAAATAACCGCTGTCTTTTATTTGGTAGTGACCCCTGTTCCGATGACTCACGTTATTGGAGGCGGGGACAAACTGGCTGGACTAGTTCCAAAACCCCGATGATAAGTGTATCCTTAGACTTCGGGAAAATACCTCCAAGGTATTGTCAGTCTTCTGAACTCTAAACTTCCGGAGGCTTGAGTAGAAAGATTGAAGCCTGTCCACTTCCCCAAAAATTTTGCTTATGGTTACGAATTATAATTATATTTTATAATTATTCTGTTTTATACTGATTGTTAATCGTAATAATGTCGAAAGCTAACAGAGACGTTAAAGGGAAGTTCGCAAAAGGCCCTTCTCAGGGCCAACTAATTGCTTCGTCTGAAGACCGCTCAAGCGGCAATTCTGAGTGCCGGAAAAACGCCCCATGTCAGGGTCAAATTTCACGGGGATCTTCTCGAGATCCGTCGGAGGTCTCCATGGGGGACGAAAGGAGGTCAGACGTAGAGTCCGTGTTTGAGGAGTCAGCCGACGAAGTTGACAGCCAGAGGAAGCGGCCTTACTCCTCGTTCTACGCGCCCGGCTACCTAGAGTCGGACACTGAGACCGAGGGGACGGTGGCCGCTAAGGTCAGTACGGCGCGGAGAGGAAGGGCGAAGGGCACCAAAACCGGCCCCACGCGGGAAGAATTTTTGAAGCCTATTCCGCTAGTAGAGGAGCTGGCGGAAGTTCTAGAGAGTAGAAAGTTTAAAAAGGGTTCGGCCGCTGTGGCAGCCGGAAGTCTTCTCGACATTGGAAGCGATTCCGATGTCCTTGCCGGAGTCGGTGACCTCAGCGGGCTAAACGCCCAGGAGCTGAGGGCTCAAGCAGGAGGGATGCTCGCCTGCATCTTAGAGGTTGCCAAAAAATCTGGCAACCTAAAGGGCGAGTTTGTTGGTCGCCTGAAAAGGTCTGCGTCGACTCTGAGGGAGGTTGTCGACGCACTGGCAGCAGGAGTGAGGCGGAGGAGACGCGGCGGCTGAGAGCCGAAAACAGTCGCGTGCGCCTCGAGTTGGAGGCCTGCAAGGCAGAGGTGAAGGCGCTGCGTCGCGGCTTCACCGAAGCAAAGACCCAGGCGGCTGCCGCCACGTCTGCTGCTACAGTAGCAGCAGCAGCCGCTGCCGCCGAGACGCCGGCCCCCCCTGCTGTTGTACTGGGGGCAGAGCTAGTGGAGGAGATGACGCGGTCTTTAACAACCACGTTCGGGCAAATGCTCAATGCCCGACTCGCAGGTATCGAGGACCGCCTCCTGCCAGCGCCGGTTCTTCGCCCGCCTCTCAGAGCGGACGCGAAGAAGGCTGCAGCTGCGGTTGCGCCCCCACCCCCGAAACCAGTCCCTCGAAAGCGGGTTGGCCAGGCGTCACAGGCTGCTGCCACGCCTTCGACTGCGGCTCCCATCGCCCCAATACCGACTCCATCTACTGGAACCTGGGCAACAGTAGTGAAGAAGGGGAAAGGCAAAGGGAAGGGCAAATCGTCCTCCTTAGCAACGCCCACTCCCGTCCCAGCAGCTCGTGCCCCCCCCTCTGCCGAGAAGCCTAAAGTGAAAAAGGCTTCCGTTGCCGCCAGGCCCAAGAAGGCGAAGGCAATGAAAACCCCCAAATCCGCAGCTGTAGTGCTGACGCTGCAGCCCGAAGCCGCGGTAAAGGGGGTGACATATAAAGCCATCGTCGAGGCGGCGCAAGAGAAGGTCGATCTCCAAGGATTGGGGATCGAACGCATCCACTTCCGCCAGACGGCCACGGGAGCGAGGATGCTCGAAATTCCTGGCTCTCAAAGCGGCGACAAAGCGGACAGGCTCGCGGAGAAGCTCCGTGGTGTCCTGTCCGAGGTGGCCAACGTCTCGAGGCCCGTAAAGTCAGTGCAATTGCACGTGACGGGCCTGGACGACGCCGCCACAAAGGAGAAAGTGGCGGCGGCGGTCGCCAAGGTGGGCGGCTGTGACGTACTGCACGTCAAAGCCGGAGAGGTACAGCGAAGCTTCGGTGGGACCGGCTCCTCCCTTGTTTCCTGCCCGATTGCAGCAGCCAAAGTTTTGCTGGCACAGGGCAGGCTTTTGGTGGGGTGGAGCTCGGTGCGAGTGGTGGCACTGGCGGCGCGTCCCATGCGCTGCTTCAAGTGCATGGGACTCGGCCATACGCGCCCTCAGTGTCCCTCGTCGGCAGACAGGGGGAACCTGTGCTTCCGTTGTGGAGGCGCAGGCCACAGGGCGGCGAGCTGCCAGAGAAGGGCCCTACACTGCGCGATATGCGCAGAGTCGGGGCGACCAGCCGAGCACAGGATGGGGGGACAAAACCGTGTCCCCCCAAAGACGAAGGGAAAGGCCGCCAGGACCCAGGCCATCCCCCGACCGGCTGCCAGAGCCGCCCCTGAGGTTGTTCGCCGTGCGGCGAGCATGGAGGTTGTGACGTCCGATTAATGGATCAAGTCGGGCAGCACAACCTCCTACAGACGAATTTGAACCACTGCGTCAGGGCTCAGGATTTGCTAATGCAGTCCCTGGCGCAGTGGCGGATCGATTTGGCGGTCGCCGCGGAGCCGTACTACATTCCCCAGTCCCATCCCTACTGGGCTGGGGATCTGGACGGCTCCGTGGCCATTATAGAACGTGCCGGTGGCGGCTCCCCCTCTCGTTGTTAGAGAGGGGCTTGAGGTACGTGGTGGCCAAGTGGGAGAGGTATGCGGTTGTGGGCGTATATTTCTCCCCCAATAGAACCGTCGCGGAGCTGGAGGCTTATTTAGACCTCCTGGCCGCGGCGGTGAGACGGCAGGCACCACGTGAGGTCCTCCTCATGGGGGACCTTAACGCCAAGGCCCAGGCCTGGGGCAACCCCTCCACTGACACTCGCGGGGAGACTGTCAGGGAGTGGGCGGTTGCCACAGGGCTGACCCTCCTCAACAGAGGGTCGGTCCACACGTGCGTGCGACACAACGGGGGGTCCGTGGTGGACCTTTCGTGCGCCACCCCGGTGGTCGCAGCACGTGTCCAGGCCTGGAGAGTGTAGGCGGAGGTGGCGACTCTCACGGACCACAACTACATCCGGTTCGAGATCGCCACCTCCCACCAAGGAGGGACTCGGCGCGTGGAGAGGGAGTCCTTCGCGCGCTGGGCGATTGGTCGCCTCGATGCCGAGTTGGCTGAAGAGGCGGCTATCGTCCAGTCGTGGCTGGCCACCCCGGTGCACCCGGAGGTGGCCATCGCGGCGGGCCACTTCCGGGAGGCGGTGACGGCCGTCTGCGACGCCGCCATGCCGAGGTCCCGACGCCGCCCTGAGCGCCGCCAAGTTTACTGGTGGTGCTCGGAAATAGAGGATCTCCGAGCGCGATGCTCGGAGACGCGCCGCCTCTACTACCACTGCAGGAGGCGGCGTCACGGCCGGACGGACGACCAGCTGCCGGCGGAGCAGCTGGCGGCCGAGCAGCTCCTGTATGGCGATGTGAAGATAGCCAAACAGGAGCTGAAGCTGGCCATCGGCCGGGCTAAGGCCCTCGGCTGGCATGAGGAGCTGGAGGGCCTCGACAGGGACCCATGGGGGCGCCCGTATAAGTCTGCCCGGAATAAGTTCCGAGGCAGAGCGCCCCCTGTCGCCGAGTCCCTGGAGCCAGAACTACTGGAGAGGGTGCTGGGGGGGCTATTCCCCGACAGCGACCCCCACTACACCCCTCCACCGATGGCCACACCGTCCTTCCAGGAGGAGGAGGACCCGGCCTCCATTCCGCCTATTTCAGAGGTGGAGATGGCGGTAGCAGTCTCTCGCCTGAGTGGCAAGAAGACTGCCCCGGGACCAGACGGGATTCCCGGGCGGGTCCTCAGGATCGCCCTTAGGGAGATGGGCGGTCAGCTTCGGGAACTGTTCGACGCGTGCCTCACGTCGGGTCAGTTCCCGAAGCTCTGGAAGGACGGGCGATTGTGCCTGTTGCGGAAGGAAGGGCGAGACGCCGACTCGCCCGCCACATACAGGCCAATCGTGCTGCTGGATGACACGGCGAAGCTGCTGGAGAGAATCGTAGCTTCCCGTGTCATCCGGCATCTGGGGGGAACTGGGCCTGAGCTTTCAGAGGCCCAGTTCGGATTCAGAGCAGGGCGGTCGACGATAGACGCCCTGCTCTGGATCAAGGGGTGGACGCAGGACGCGGTCAGCGGGGGGGAAAAGGCATTGGCTGTCTCGCTGGACATTGCCAACGCCTTCAACAGCCTACCGCACGGAACAATACGGGAGGCGCTCCGCTATCACGGAGTGCCCCTGTATCTGCGTAGGCTGTTGGCTGACTACCTCTAGGACCGCTAGGTCCTGGTGGAGGGACGCGACGGTCTGAGGCGACGTCGCGTGTCGGCGTGCGGGGTTCCACAGGGGTCGGTGTTGGGACCGCTCCTGTGGAACATTGGCTACGACTGGGTGCTCCGCGGCACGTTTCCCGCAAGTATGTGGGTTTCGTGCTACGCGGATGACACCCTAGTCGTAGTCAAGGGGAGGGACCTCAGGGAGACGGTGCGGCGGGCCACGGTGGCCACGACACTCGTGGTCGGCCGCATACGTGCCCTGGGGCTGGAGGTCGCCCTCTCCAAGACCGAGGCCCTAATGTTCCATGGGCCTCGGGGGGGACCCCCTCCAGGCACGCGGATAGACCTGGACGGGGTCCTGGTCCGGGTCGGGACCCAGATGAGGTACCTGGGTCTCATCCTGGACGGGCGGTGGACTTTTGGGGCCCACTTCACTCAACTGGCCCCAAAAGTCATAGGCGCCGCTGCCGCCCTTGGGAGGCTGCTGCCCAACGTGGGCCGCCCGAACGCCACATGTCGTCGCCTGTACTTGCCATTCGCCCGGTCCTCCGGAGGTGGGTAGGGCGGCGATTCGGGTCGCTGACCTTCCGATTGGTGCAGGTGCTTTCCGGACACGGATGTTTCGGAAGGTACCTGCATCACATCGCGAGACGGGAGGCGACCCCCGCCTGTCACGAGTGTGGAGCGCCAGAAGACACGGCGCTCTACACGCTGGAGGAGTGCGCCGCATGGAGTCCCATGCGGCACACCCTCACAGCGGTCATTGGCGCAGATCTGTCGCTGCCGAGCGTGGTTAACGCTATGCTCGGCAGCGACGGATCGTGGCAGGCGGTGGTCTCTTTCTGCGAAGCGGTGATGGCGC
Organism: Plagodis dolabraria; assembly: GCA_963854805.1. Classification (NCBI taxonomy): domain Eukaryota; kingdom Metazoa; phylum Arthropoda; class Insecta; order Lepidoptera; family Geometridae; genus Plagodis; species Plagodis dolabraria. Next base: position 7,968,707 of record OY978440.1, read on the forward strand.
AGAAAGAGGCCGCGGAGCGGGCGAGGGAGGACGACGTCCTCGCGGACCCGCTCCGGCGTAGACGAACTGGGGGGAGGAGAAGGCGGTTCGGGCGCCTTCTTAAAATATAGACGTTTTTATCTAAATCCTTATCTAAGGGCCCAATTTTATCTGAATATACCTTTTCTAGCGCTGTCGAAGCCGTTGTTGTCACGGTCATGGGTTCAATAGTATTTTTAGAATACTTACTAGTTTGACACTTTTTACATTTGCTCACGTACCGTCGCATGTCGTATTCGATTCCTGGCCAGAAGTACTTACCTTTTATATTGTTTATCATACGTCGTACACCAGCATAACCACTTGTAGGTAATAAGTGATAGTCATGTAATATGTATGTCTTTTCTTTACTATCGGAGACATTTTTTATTCCTCTCAATATATTTATATGTGGTCCGGACCATTTTTCTCTACTCTTTATCTCCTTTATTAACTCTTTAATCAATTCTGTATTATTTTCATTCTTTATTATACATAACTCTTTTACATTTATTTTATTACAAAAACTACTCAATATATTCGCAAACTCGACTCGCGTAAAATGCGACATATAGTTGAGGTTTATATAAATAGTATTTTTAGATTCTTCATACGTAAAACATTCTTTTTCATATGTTATGTTTTTATTTTCTAATTTATAACTGTGAATGAATTTTAATTCTACAGAATCACTCGGTTTCCTTAATATTTCCGCTACCCTTGGTTGGCCGGACTTTGGTTCTGCAGAAATATTAGGGATCCCTATGTGTTCATCACTATCTACTTTTTTATTTAATTGTTTTGCTTTTTGAGCTCTAGTCATAACTAAAGATATTTTTTCGTTCATTGATTTTAATTCGTCGGAACTTATGGTCACTCTATTTAATGCGTCCGCGACGTTATTACTACCTTTTACGTATTCTATTATATAATCGTATTCTTCTAATTGCAGTCTAAATTTTAATAATCGGGTAGATGGATCCGTCATACTAAATAGATAAATTAAGGGCTTATGATCAGTTTTATAATAAACTTTTTGCCGTATAAATACGGTCTTAAGTACTTTATGCTCCAAACGATTGCTAAAAGTTCCTTTTCTAAAAGATCCTATGGTTATACCAGACGCGTCAGTTTGGAAAATGAAAGTATTTTCGTCAGAAAAATCTGGATATTGTAGTACTGGTGGTTATGCTAATCTACATTTTAGCTTTTCAAAACTTTTTTGCCAAATTTCTATCTAAATAAATGGTTCATTTTTTCGGCATAATTTACTAAGCGGTGCGGTTATTTCTGAAAAATTAGCTAAAAATTTCCTATAATAGTTACAAAAGGCTACAAATCTTCTTACTTCGTCGGCATTTTTCGGTAGTGGGTAATTTTGTACCGTGCTAATTTTTGAGGATATGGCAAAATGTCCTTATCACTGACAACGTGACCTAAATATAAGTGTTCTGTTTCGTAAAATCGCATTTGCTAGGATTTAGTTTCAGGTTCATTTTTCTAATTCTTTCGAATACGTCCATCAAGTTTTTATTATGCAGAGATGTATTTCTACCTGTTACGACCAGATTGTCACAGTATATTAGTACTTTGTCGTAATTTAGACCTGACATCGCTATTGACATGACTCTAGAGAACGCGCTTGATGATATCTTCGTTTCCATTGGAAGTTTAGTTAGTTGGAAGGTTCCTAAACTGGTTGAGAAGAATGTGATCGGTCTACTGGTGGATTCTAAACCTACTTGGTAAAAGCCTTGGTACATGTCTAAATGTGTAAAATAAATGCTTCCGGAAAGAGAGTCTAATATTTCATTAATGTTTGGTAGTGGAAACTTATCATCTTGTATGGAATCATTGACTTTTCTGTAATCAATTACTAAACGCCATTTTTTAGTACCATCAGATTTTTAGGTACTAACATGATTGGACTATTCCATTCGCTAACGGACGGTTCGATAATACCGTCATCGAGCATTTGCTGAACTTGCTTATTTATCTCTGATTTCATAGAAGCCGGTAGCCGATAAGGTTTTACATACACAGGTTTCGTATTCGGTTTCACAGTAATAGATTGTTCTACAACGTTCGCAGTACCTAACTTATCGCCTTCTAAAAAAATGATATCGGAATACTTTGCGGAAATAATTTCTATTTCCTTTCTATCTTCCGAATTTAAGTGTGATAACTTTAGTTTTGGTAATAACTTTTCAACACGTTCCACATTTCGATCGGGTTCGGTAAATAAACAGACCTCATATTTCTCTAAATAATCGAAATCTTGACTTCCTACTAAATGAGATTTTGGTATAGTAATTGATGTCTCTTCCGTGTTCATTATTTTAATCGGAATAATACCTCTCTTCGGAATGACAATACTGGTTGCCATGAAAACATTTTCTGCCAATTGTTTAGGGTATATAACGCAATCTTTATATAAGTTTTTATTTATGTATATAAAGTGAACACTTTCGCTACGAGCTGGAATAGTTTTACAACTTTCAGACTGTATATCGTGTTCATAACGTTTATGAATTTTAATAGAACAACTTATTCTGTGACAATATAATGTAACTCTATTCGTCGGTAGGTCTATGTTTGCATTATAAGTTCTAAGAAAGTCTAACCCGATAATACCGTCGGCGTCACACGGTACGCTATCAAATAAATAAAACTTGTGGCGAAATTCTACACCATTCTCCGTACACAAAGGAATGTAAACGAAGCTTTTTGCTTGTACTTTGCCCCCTATTCGGTTTATAGATGTGTTTTCGTTATAGATTTTAATATTACTTTGTACAATATTACCTTGAATTATAGACAATGTTGCGCCGCTATCTAATAAAAATTTCCATTTCCTACCCTTGAAAATTAAATATATATAGTCCAACCCTTGGCAAGTTAATACATAGTTAGGACCGAAAAAACTGAGCCAAATTCAATTCTTCTTCTTTCTGCTCGTTATCATTCTTATCGGTGACGTATACATTTCCTTGGTGTTGCTGACTATAGTTTTTATTATAGTTACCTCGATAGCCTCTATTTTTGTTTCCGTAGCTTATGTATCTGTAGATGTACGGAAGCGGTTATTACCTTGACCTCTAGCTGAATGTTGAGGTTGATGAAGGCCTCGCTGTGGACCGCCCCGGTAGAAATGGTTGCGCCCACGATTAAAATTATTTTGGTACATACCTCTTGAGTACGTCATCACAGTGTTGGAAGGTCCCTGGCCTGCGAGCTTCTTATCCTCGGCAGCACGCACGGTGTCCTTTAGAGCAGCATAATTACGCGCCGATATGATGGTGCTGAGCCTCCGGTTCCTAAGACCGTCTGAAAATCTTTTTATGGCTAATTGCTCATTTATGGGTCTCAATATTTCGTTGGCTTTTGGGTTACTGACTTTTTGTCATTTTTCAAATAATTCCAACCCTATTTTTGCATTTTTACTACTCTGTAATAATGTAAAAATTTGTTTACATTTCTCAAATAATTGATCAGCTTCATTTAACTATAATTCGGTAGTTCCGCAAACATACCTAGATTTTCCTTTCTTTATAAAATATTTACGTATTTCTATCAAAGTTTCGTAACATTGCAATAAAGTGTCAATTATACCTATTTACATCCAAGAGTTCATATTACGCATCTTCATACTTCCTTTTTGAGTAATATTTGATGAAATTTGATATCGTACGTGTGAAACATTATTGCAATGCTGTCACTAATCACTTAACAAAATCACTTCACAAAATATTTTTCACATTCGCATATTATTCGTGAATAAGTTGTCACTGTTGTTGGTGTTTCGCCGTAATAATGTGCCAATCTTCAATTGACAAAGAAGAAGTTTTCTTGAATTAAAATTCTGTAGGCGGGAACGACGCTGTAGTTGAGCATTTACAAACAATTAAAATTGTCGTATTTGTGGTATTAGTAATTATCGTTGTAGGATTTTTATATCTTGCTTTCAAATTATATCGAAACTGCCATATTCGTTGGATCGACGAACAAATTGGTCTGCAGGCGTTCAACAGAGCACGGGCATCCCTCAGACGAAGCGAAAACGCATCCTAAATTTCAGGTAAGAATTTTTCATCTTCATATTATCTTAATATTTCTTCATTTTATTTGAAATTTCTTAATTTTCCCATGAATTTTGCTTTCCTTAAGTTTTCCTTATTTTCCTTTGTATATTTTTATTTTCCCGTAATTATCTTCGTTGAACATTTCCATTTATATTTATATTTTTCTCCATGTTCTCTATTCATTTAACTTTCCTTATTGTCTCTAATATCTCATCCCGAATTATATTATGCCATTTTCACTTGAAGTGCCATCCCGGTGCAGCCCGCTCTATTTTCTCACTGCACCGGGCCTGGCAGGGTCGCCATGTGATGTTGGTGGTTCGAGGGGTTTGGATGCGTGTACGATAAGTGAAACGTCCGAATAGTTGAATATGTTCTTTAATACTGCAGGCACACATCGCATACACTCAATACTTAAAAGCTACTATACTATACCTACTTACTTAGCTTACATCTACACACTGCAACGTCTAGAACAACCTAGATATCGATTTTCAGCCAAATCGTAGTAACGTTTTTCACTTGGCAGACGTCATCGTAAAACAAATTCCAAATTCGGAAAAAGAACCTCCAGAACAACCTAGATTTTGAATTACAGCCAAATTGGAGTAACTTCCTTCACTTGGCAGACTACATCAAAAAATAAATTCCAAATTCGGAATAAGGACGTCCAGAAAAACCTAGATTTTGATTTTCAGCCAAATCGGAGTAACTTTCCTCACTTGGCAGACGCCATCGAAAAATAATTCCAAATTTGGAATGTAAAACTTCCAGAACAACCTAGATTCAGCCAAATCGGAGTAACTTGTGGCGCATGGGAATAACCTGCCGCGGGCGACAGAGACGCGGGTGCGGCGCGAGGGACGTGCGCACACGCAGCAGCCGGCCGCCCGCCTTCATTCGAGCCGGGCCTCGCCAGTGCGCTAGAAAACACTTCCCGCGCTGGACCTATGCCGCTCGGCCGTCCACCGAACCGCCCTAACCGTCGCGATCTTATATCTCAATAATCTTTTCTTTACGTTTCAACTATTTCTTCCTCTTGTGCGCTGTCTACCTTTTTGCCTTGCTCAACTGTGCTTAATCTACTCTGTTAATCTGTATCTATCCGCTTACTATCTGAGCAATAAACAAGTGTATATCGGAACCTGCGTGGAGTCATTTTCAACCCTCAACACCGCACGTAGGTACCCATATATTGGTGACCCCGACGTGATTGACGTTCAACATGCAAGACGCTGGTGAAGCAACGGGGAAGTTTGAAGATCGCGCAGCCCCAACCGTTGACCGTGTAACGGTCCGCCTACCTCCGTTTTGGCAAGAAGATCCGGAAATTTGGTTTGCTCAAATTGAAGCACAATTCGCGGTATCTGGTACGACTGCAGATGCTACCAAATTTTATATGGTTATTCAGCAACTGGATCACAGGATTGCGAGAGAGGTACGTGACGTTATAACCAATCCGCCCCGAGCCGACAAATATGAGCGACTTAAAACTGAGTTGATTAAACGATTGTCGACTTCACGCGATCAACGTATTCGGCAGCTTTTAACTCATGAAGAATTGGGTGATAGGAAGCCAAGCCAATTCCTGCGACATTTACGTTCGTTGGCCAGTGATGGGGTTAGCGATGAATTTTTACGAAGCTTATGGTCGAATAGGCTACCGACACATGTGCAGGCAATAATAGCATCGCAAAAAAGTGCAAGTCTTGATGAAATTGCAGAGCTGGCCGACAAAATTTGTGAAGTGACGCCTTCAACTTCGTCACATGTTGCAAGTACTTCAAACCAATTTGACGAAATGTTAAAGAAATTGGAATCTGTTATAGCAACCCGGATACAAACGGTGATTACGGCGCAACTGGCTCAACTAAATTTGCACGGACAGCGGGGACGTCCCTACCAACGCCAGCGTTCCCGTTCAACAGGAAGATCCAGGAGTAGAGGTCAGAGTCAAACCCCAGGTATGTGCTGGTATCATGATATATTTAGGGAGAAGGCGCGAAAATGTAAACCACCATGCAATTTTAATAATCAGGGAAACGGTCGCGGCAATCAATAGAGGCGACAAGTGGTTGCTATTCCGTAAACAGTCGCCTATTTTTAACAGATAAAAATACCAAGATCCAGTACCTGATCGACACGGGTTCAGACCTCTGCGTCCTGCCTCGACGTTTCCTTCGCCAGTTCCGCGAGCCTACAGGATATGAACTTACAGCTGCAAACGGAACTTTTATTCATACATACGGCATACAGAATATGCAACTGGATTTTGGACTGCGACGGAATTTCTCCTGAAACTTTGTGGTAGCTTCGGTAGACAAACCGATTATTGGCGCTGATTTTTTATCTTATTATGGTCTTCTTGTGGATTGCAGAAACCAGCAACTGCTCGACAGCGTCACCAATCTCACCGCCCAGGGCTCACTAAAAATGTGCCAGCTGTTCAGCATCAAAGCCGTGTCCGGTAACAGTGAGTACCATCAATTATTATCGCAGTTTCCAAACTTGGTTAAACCATCTGGTGTGTTTCGCGAAATCAAGCACTCTACGGTCCATCCGGTTATATTCGCACAACACCTGGACCACCGGTATTTTGCAAGCCGAGACGTTTAGCTCCCGACCGACTTCAAATAGCGAAGGAAGAATTTAACATTATGTTGCGTGATGGTTACTGCTCGTCCATCCGATTCACCATGGGCATCTGCACTCCACTTAGCACCTAAAAAGGACGACGGCTGGAGACCCTGTGGTGACTACCGTGCCTTGAACGCTCGCACGATTCCTGATAGATACCCAATTAGACATTTAGAGGACTACAGTCATAAGCTTTCAGGATCAACTGTGTACAGTAAACTTGACCTAATTAAGGCCTTTAATCAAATTCCGATTTTCAAGGACGATATCCCCAAAAGCGCAGTTACCACGCCCTTCGGATTATTCGATTTTCCCTACATGTGTTTTGGACTTCGCAACGCAGCTCAAACTTTCCAGCGGTTCGTTGATGAAGTGCTCCGTGGCCTAGAATTCACGTATTCGTATGTCGATGACATATTGGTCTTTTCCAGCAGTCATTCTGAACACCTGGAACACCTGCGTCAAATTTTTGAGCGGTTAGAAAAGTATGGACTGATCCTAAACGATTCCAAATGCATCTTTGGAGTATCTGAGGTCAATTTTCTAGGATACACACTGACAGCGAACGGCACACGACCACTGGACACCAAGGTCAAGGCGATCCAGGATTTCTCACCTCCGACGACTGTGAATGGCTTGAGAAGATTCCTTGGTATGTTGAATTTCTATAGACGTTTCATTCCTGACGCTGCTACAGATCAAGCTCCCTTATACACAATGATTTCTGGACCCAAGGTGAAGGGAACACAACCCCTTAATTGGACTCCAGAACTTCGAGAAGCTTTTGAGAAATGTAAAAACAGCATAGCACGCTCTACTCTCCTAGTTCATCCAAAACACGACGCACCGTTAGCCCTTGTCACCGATGCTTCAAACTCGGCCTTGGGTGCGGTATTGCAGCAGCTGGTTGGAGACGATTGGCAACCATTAGCTTTCTTCTCTTAAAAACTAAACAAGTCTCAGGTTAAATATAGCGCATATGATAGAGAGTTACTAGCAATCTACGAAAGCATCAAGTATTTTCGCTTTATGGTTGCAGGAAGGCATTTTGTAATATATACAGATCACAAACCACTCACGTTTACAAAATTACACTCACGTTTGCTTTCGATCACAAGGAAAGGCAATGTTCTCCCCGACAATTCAATCACCTGGACTTCATATCACAATTTACTACTGACATACGTTTCATTGAAGGTAAAAATAATGTTACGGCTGATTTCATGTCTCGCATAGAAGCTGTAACGAATCCTTCAGGCTTTGAGAGTCTCGCGCGTGCCCAGAAAGGCGACCAGGAACTTCGTGAAGCACTTCAGTCCACGTCAAACTCTTTGAAGCTCGAACAGATTCCTGTGCCAGGTACAAACTTTAAGCTATATTGTGATACTTCTCTGCCTACGCCTCGTCCTTTCGTACCACTGGAGTTGCGTCGGCAGGTCTTTAACGCGATGCATTTGCTGAGTCACCCTGGAGCGGCAGCATCTACTAAGCTTTTAACAGCCAGGTTTGTGTGGCCTTCGGTTCGGAAAGACTGCCGATTATGGGCAAAAACGTGTACAGCTTGTCAACAAAGCAAAATACATCGGCATACATCAGCTCCACTGAACAACTTTCAACTACCAGGATCACGTTTCAGCCACATACACATCGATCTGATAGGACCCTTACCACCGTCATCAGGTTACAGATATTGTCTCACAGCTATTGACAGGTTTACGCGATGGCCTGAAGTCACGCCTCTACAAGACATTACAGCTGACACCGTGGCAAGAGCGTTTTTCGAGACATGGATTGTTAGATTTGGTTGTCCTCAAACGGTCACGACGGATCAAGGACGACAATTTAATTCCCGCCTTTTCAAATGTTTGACAGATTTATGCGGAATCCAGCTGCGACATACGACGGCCTATCACCCTGCTGCAAATGGCATGGTAGAACGTCTCCACAGAACTCTTAAGGCAGCTATCATGGCCCACGATGAAACAGCATGGACAGAAGCATTACCTTTTGTTCTCCTCGGAATACGGGCAGCATGGAAACCAGACGTGCAGAGTTCAGCAGCTGAGTTGGTTTACGGTGAGCAGCTAAGAATACCTGGTGAGTTTTTCGAAACACATTCACCCACATTCACATCTGATACGGACTTTGTCACTTTATTGAAAGACCACATCGCAAAACTCAAACCAACTCCTGCCTCGAGATATGGTAATAAGTCAATATTTGTTCACAATGACCTAAAGACAGCTACACACATATTTTTACGCAAAGATGCTTTACGAGGCGCGCTAGAACCTCCATATACAGGCCCACACAAAGTTTTAAACAGGACGGACAAAACAATTACCATACAGTTAACCAGAGGACCTGTCACTGTATCAATAGACAGAGTTAAGCCAGCTTATATCTTGGCAGAAAATACTCAGGAGGCGACATCTGGTCGCATACAGAAAGACGGCCCCATACATACACGTTCGGGCCGTCGAGTTAAATTTACCGATTTTTTCCAGGTTTCCTAACGATGATTCTCCAAGGGGGTGATGTGGCGCATGGGAATAACCTGCCGCGGGCGACAGAGACGCGGGTGCGGCGCGAGGGACGTGCGCACACGCAGCAGCCGGCCGCCCGCCTTCATTCGAGCCGGGCCTCACCAGTGCGCTAGAAAACACTTCCCGCGCTGGACCTATGCCGCTCGGCCGTCCACCGAACCGCCCTAAGCGTCGCGATCTTATATCTCAATAATCTTTTCTTTACGTTTCAACTATTTCTTCCTCTTGTGCGCTGTCTACCTTTTTGCCTTGCTCAACTGTGCTTAATCTACTCTGTTAATCTGTATCTATCCGCTTACTATCTGAGCAATAAACAAGTGTATATCGGAACCTGCGTGGAGTCATTTTCAACCCTCAACACCGCACGTAGGTACCCATAAACTTTATTCACTTGGATGACGTCGTCAAAAAATTAATTCCAGGAATATAGACGTCCAGAAAAATTAGGTATGAATTTTCGTACTGATCTCAGTCGCAGTTGCAACTGTGGATACTCACTAGAATCGTACGGTAGGCATATACTTTATATGCCTACCGTACGATATGTTACCGGAGCGGATCGCGCATCTGCATATTCTTTCACCGTTATATTTGTGCAGCGAGCGCCAAACGTTTGTTGATTTCCTGCGGCGATGCGCTGGTAAAGTAAGTTCGATTAGGCCCAGATGCTCAAGGCCATTAGCGACTCTACAAGCCTTAAGGAATGATTTTGCATTTTTATACTAACAATAACGTTATTTCTTTCTTATTTCTTTCTGCCTTAAAACTAAAATGTAAACTCCGTTCTGATAGTTGTTTACCACCACGGCATAACTACTACGTAAGTACCTACCTATTTCTTTGTGACACCGTGGTGGGCTATCTGAAAGGTGCCTATAAATGAGTAAATGTGCAATGTTTGATTTTACACATTCCAGGAACACTATCCGGATTTAGTTCCGTCACACGTGTCTTGTAAGGACGTCCACACACTCCGACCAAAATTGGACCACATTGGTTTTCGTCGTGGTCAAAAGGTGTATAACCACTCTAAAGACTGCGATCAGCTGGTTGCGACGAGCCTGCCTACCGCCGACAATTTCTACTGTACACCGTGTACTTCAACACTTTAGGCCACCCATCATCATCATCTAGTCCAAAAACGTAGGGAAGTAACGCACTACGGAAGCAGAAACACATCTTAAGGTTGAACCACGACCTCATAAATTTTATATGCCCGCTTATATCTTTATTTTAATTGTTTTACCAATTTTCGCTTCCTTAAACTTCATTCATCATCTGTCATAGCGTCCATTTCTTTAAATTTTGTAGAAAATTTTGTTGCATAAAGTATTGTAGTATATTATATTTTATTATATCATACTGTATCATAGTACCTTAGTTTCATTTCTTCTACTACCACGTTAGGTAGGTTAGTACCTAAGTGTACCCATAGCGGTACAAGGATTAGAAAACGGTCTTGATGGCGTCATCATAAATAAGCAGAAATCAACAGCAATTCTTATCCAGGCTAGTAGCACAGATCATTCTCCGGTTCTTGTGAGCCTCTACAAAAGCCTAAGTCTACTCGTAAACATGTAAATTACAATGCGATTTTAATAAAATATTTGTAATACAGATTTGGCAAGTGGTCCTCGTGAATATGCCGTCACAAACACATTGAACAATAATAAAACATACATCTCAAAATGTTTGTTAGGTCTAACAGCATTTTTCCAATAACCCTGTATATTTGATTTGTTAGAAACAACCTATTGTTTTAAATAAATTATTTGAATTGAATTGAATACAGCACACACCTAAAAATCTTTACACTTTTCATCACACCTAAGTACATTTGCATCCAAATTACACTATTCCACTAACACTAAGATTAATGTCACAGCTAAACCATATTATTTATATAGACAATTGTTTTTCTTATTTGTTTTTATGGTTTTTGATTAAAAGAATAATTTATTTTTGAATCGGTAAAATTTTGTTTTGTTTATTATTATTTTTTAATTTTGTATAATCTTTATTTACTTTTTTTTCAAATTAAGTCAGCATGTGCATCGTTTTGTTAATAGCATTGCGCAAACCCTTTCTCCCGAACCCAAGAAAGGGTTCCAGATAGTGTTCTTGGAATGCGTAAAATACATAACAAAGAAGTAAAGGAAAGAAACAATCTTATGCATAAACTATTTACTCGATCGATAATTTCTATGGCTAAAACATAGAGATCTACAAAGACCCATGTTGGTTGGTATTGGATCCTTCGTACCCAGAGATACCAGTTACCTCATAGTACAGGAGCGGAGAATTTGCTCAAGTGGTATGGTTTTGATATCCTAGATACCTGATAGACATTAAGACCGCCTTCGAAGAAGAAGAAGTATACAAAATGTGAATATATAGTATACAAAAGAAGTAAAAAAATACCGTTCAAGATGCCTGCTTCGTCTGCAGTTGTGGATGCATCCAGTGACATATGGCAGGCATCTGAAACAAATAAATTTAAACTCATTACCCCCTATCGACGCACATCAGGGCCCCAACTCCGACCTTTTACGAAACCATCATAAAATAGGAGCGTTTTGTTCCTTGCTTAATATAATCATTCACAGACACTATAACCGACCCACAATCGCGTCAAGCAATATTGGTTTGATTATAATTATATATAAAGAACGATTGAAATATATCTCACTGATGTGCAAGGGAGATACAAGATGTTTATGATATACCGTTATCCCGCGCGCATTGTTCCGAACTAGGTACGATGTTATGGAACGGTTTCAACACAGTATTATAAAATTTTATTCTATGGTGCACGACTGTACGTACATTTTTATAGATTTACTCATCAAATAATATTACTGCATTTTTTCAAAGATTAATAGGAATAAAAACATTGTACGTAATTTACACATTAATTTAACACACTTTTATCGTAAAATAGGAAAAATCAAGTTTAAATCCGCTGCTCAAAAGTAACTTTTCTAAGATGGATTAACATGACAGATTTGTCGTTGTTACAACAATACTTCGTATAAAATGTCAAGCCAGAGTTCGCGAAATGAAAGAACAATTAGTTGTGACGCCATCAAACCGACGAGCGTTTCCATTTAGGTACGTTTGTAGGCTTGCTTAATTGACGGGGAGGTATACATTTAGCAATATGATTAAGTTATTATTACTATAAGAGGTGAGAGTTGCCCCCAGGACCATTTTCAATTATTAAGTAGATATAATTCTCTTTAATATCGCGATTGGACTAAAGTTGGGCCTTATATAACTAGAACTAGAATAGCAATAGAGATGAACTATATTTTACCACTAGCTGTACCCGCGACTTCGTTCGCGATTGCCGTACCTGCACACTAATTATTCACATTTGTGCACTGTTTATCTCATATTAAGCAACACTGTGGTCTGCGGTGAAGCACTCTTATAGTAAACCATAGCTCAGAATGCAGCTTTCTACTTTGGATTTCAAAACTCCCGGGTTGTATTTTCCAGAAGACAGTAGTTAAGTAACTCAGAGAGTTCTTTCCCGGTTCGCACAATAAATGTTGAAGCAAAGTACCTTGTGCGTTTCTTTAGAATTTCGATTTTAAAACGGCTGTTTGTTTGACGGTAGTTAGTTTTTTTTTTATTTCTCATTTTCGGAAAGTAGTGTTTGTTTGATCTGAGTAGCGGGTGGGAGACGCTCTTTCCCACCTAAGGCCGGGAAAAACATTGGCCGGGAACAACAAAGTTATATGTCTAAGATTTTTCGTTGTAAATTATTCTGTTGTTGTAAAACAATTAATAACAACTATGTTTGGCAGGGTAGTAACTAAATATAAGGTAAAAAGTGTAGGTTAAAAAAAAATTAAAACTGTCCCTAAATTTCATTGTTCTAACTCCTAGTGTACCTTTGTATCTTCTACTCATGTTTATTATTTTTAGTAAATATTTAGAAAAACTAAAATTTTTTTACCCTCCTCATATTTTAAATGAAAAGTTGAGTGTTTAATACGGATGTAAGTCATCGATTCCTACTTGGACTATAGCCGCATTAATTTTAAAAATATACTGATCATGTTATTAAAATCAAAATAAAAAATATATAAAAAAACATAAGTACCATATTTATATCGTTATTCCTTATATTAGTAGTGAAAAGCAGAGAGATTCTTATTCGGGCTATAGCCGCCCGAAAATATTCCAAACAAAATTTTACGTAAAATTTCACAAATAGTTCAAACCTCTCAATAAATTTTTAGTAAGTATGTTATTTTATCAATGAATAATTTATAGAAAAGCTACTTTATTTACTTTCTTTAAATTCGATATGAAAAGTAGAGAGCTGACCGTGGGTGAAAGTTACCAATTCCTTTCGACCCTTGTATAACAATCTACTAAAGTTGTGCACTTCCAACTTTAAACGGATTAAATCACGTATATTTAAATACGTAATGATAAATATACGCGATTTAAACCGTTTAAAGTTGTTTAATTACTAAGTGTAACAATCGCGAAAACCTAAGACAACATTGTGCACTTTCATTGCGCAGTCTCCGAAATGTATCCGTCAAAAGAAAGATATTTATTTATTTATTTATTTATATTCGGAAAACCAACAGCTATACTACTATCTATAACAATGAGTGAATACAACAGAAAGCCAATTACAGGTTTTCACTGATAGAAACTTAATGGAATTGGTATATGCGAACACTGAAGTCACCATGTTAACCTAAAACCTGCACATTAACAATATTACAAAAAAAAAACGAGTAAACACTAATCTAAGAGAAATACAAGTACAAAACCTACCTAAATATTAAAGAAGCTAAAGGTTATGCACCTCCTTGCTTTTGGAATACTAGTATTGAATGGATCAATATCCAATAATTGAGTGTATCGATTAAAAGTTCTACTTATATGTAGTTTAAAAAACTGATTGTGGTGAATGTACCACATTTTAGAGTTTTATCGTAGCAAGCTTGCAAAACTAAATAAGGGTGCCGTGGTGCCCGTGGGGCGCTGGGCTGACCGTGGGGTGCCGGTCTGTCCGTGGGGTGTCAGGCTTCCCGTGGGGTTCCGGACTGCCTGTGGGCTTAAGATGAGCCGTACGTTCAAGGATTTCTCAACGTTCCGCGCTCCAAGTTATTTAAAACGAAATATTTAGTTTGTGATATCTGTAATTTCTGAATTGCAAAACTGAGGACTTTGAAATATTTACGGGAAAGTAATTATATTACCACTATTGTAACAAAAAAAGAATGATTGAAATCGGACTACGCGTTAATAAATTACAACTAAATGTACATTTTGACTTTCATCCCCTTTCCCAAGAGAACCGTACTGAATTTCGGGATAAAAGTATCGTATGTCCTTCTTCGTAGTATGAACTCGAATTGTGCTAAGTTTCATTCAAATCCATTCAGTAGTTTTGGAGTGATGCGAGGCCGGGATACAGACAGACAGCCAGAAAAAAAACAGTTTTTGCATCAGATTGCTCTCAAAACATATTTTCAAAATATCTGCAATGTACAGAATTGGACCTGTTACAGTTTTATTATAAGTATAAATAGATACATTTAAGCGTCTTACCCTTCGCGCTTCCCTACCCGCCTTCTGCAACCTGTTATAGGTATAGATTAGACTGATTAGAGCATTGCATGTTTTGAAAAATATACGTAGGGAAGTTGTGCTTATCGTAATAAAAAAACTGTGTTTTATCGTTTGAAAAATCAGTCCTTTGGAGAGGTCCGACTACAGACCTATCTATTATACCTATACGATAAAGTGCAAACGCCAGCTTAAGATGAGCCGTACGTTCAAAGGTTCCTGTACATTCGGGGTGTCAAGTTATTTGGAACGTAATATTTAGGTTGTGATGTCTGTAATTTCTGAACTTCTAATCCGATGACTTTGAAATATTTACGTGATAATTTTAAAGCACCACTATTCTAATTAAAAAAATCGGCCAAGTGCGAGTCGGACTCGCGCACGAAGGGTTCCGTACCATTAGCTATACAACATTAGACTTCATATTTTAACCTTTTTAGGGTTCCGTACCCAAAGGGTAATAGCGGGACCCTTTTACTAAGACTTCGCTGTCCGTCCGTCCGTCCGTCCATCCGCCTGTCACCAGGCTGTATCTCAAGAACGGTGATAGCTAGACAGTTGAAATTTAATAGGGTCGCGTTTTTACGCTTTGGGTACGGAACCCTGAAAAGAACGTATGAAATCAGTATCAGCTTCAGATTGCTCTCAAAACATATTTTCAAAATATCTGCAATGTACAGAATTGGACCTGTTACAGTTTTATTATGAGTACAAATAGATAAATGTAAGCGTCTTACCCCTCGCGCTTCCCTACCTGCCTTCTGCAACCTGTTATAGGTATAGATTAGACTGATTAGAGCATTGCATGTTATGAAAAATATACGTAGGGAAGTTGTGCTTATCGTAATAAAAAAAACTGTGTTTTATCGTTCGAAAAATCAGTCTTTTGGAGAGGTCCGACTACAGACC
Organism: Plagodis dolabraria; assembly: GCA_963854805.1. Classification (NCBI taxonomy): domain Eukaryota; kingdom Metazoa; phylum Arthropoda; class Insecta; order Lepidoptera; family Geometridae; genus Plagodis; species Plagodis dolabraria. The sequence goes on from OY978440.1 coordinate 7,984,500, forward strand.
TATCTATTATACCTATACGATAAAGTGCAAATGCCAGCTTAAGATGACCCGTACGTTGAAAGGTTTCTGTACATTTTGGGTGTCAAGTTATTTGGAACGTAATATTTAGGTTGTGATGTCTGTTATTTCTGAACTTTAAAACCGATGACTTTGAAATATTTACGGGATAAATTTTAAAGTACCACTATTCTAACAAAAATATCGGCCAAGTGCGAGTCAGACTCGCGCACGACGGGTTCCGTACCATTAGCTATACATCGTTAGACTTCATATTTTAACCTTTTTTTGTTTTAACGTGATCGAGTCCAACTCGCACTTGACTAACTTTATGTATTTGTTGTTATAGCGGCAACAGAAATACATCATCTGTGAAAATTTCAACTGTCTAGCTATCACCGTTCTTGAGATACAGTCTGGTGACAGACGGACGGACGGATGGACGGACAGACGGACGGACGGACAGCGGGACCGTTTTAACCCTTTGGGTACGGAACCCTAAAAAGAACGTCTGAAATCGGGCTACGCGTTAATAAATTACAACTAAGTGTATATTTTGACTTTCATCCCCTCTCCCAAGGGAACCATGTTGAATTTCGGGATAAAAAGCTAAATTATCCTACCTTGTAGTATGAACTCCAATCATGCTAAGTTTCATTGAAATCCATTCAGTAGTTTTGGAGTGATACGCGGCCGGGATACAGACAGACAGACAGACAGACAGACAGACAGACAAAAATAAAAAAAAATATAGTTTCGGCATCAGTATCAGCTACAGAGTACTGTACATTTTTTTTTTCCAAATATCTGCCATGTACAGAATTGGACCTGTTACAGTTTTATTATAAGTATAGATTTTCTTTTGAAAACGAAGCTGATTACGAAGTTCCAATGTCAAAATGAAGTTCATTTTCATTACTATGGGAGTAAACTAATGTCTCTTGTAGAGGTTTGTTTTGTATAGCTGATAGTTATTGACTACTATATCTGAAGATGCGGTCAAAGATGTTGTTCAGGCTAACCAAGAAAGCTGTCAAGGACAGCTAACGGAACACACCGTTACGTGCGCTGTGACAGATTTTCCACATGAACATGGTAACTAGCCAAGCGGGTATTCACAAAATGCCCTGCCGCTGTGGTATTATGACTGACGTCTTAAGACAACAACCGGCACCAAAAGCTTAACGTTTCTTTCATAACACGTTAAGTAGTACTGCTACTAACGGCCACCCATCCTAGTCGTATCCACAACAGAAGTTGCATTAGTTAGATGATCGGTTAAGACGCTAAGAGCGATTTAAAAAATGACGGCGAAATGTGCGAAAACTGACTGCGAGGAATGTCGACGTTTTACTTGTCATCACAAGTCTGTCAGTCAGTAGCCGTGTGTGATTCAAAACATATATTTTAATAGAAAAAACAAAGGATACCTACTATATTTTTAAAGGCTGATATTAGGCCCTTAATTGATTTATCAACATAGCATCGCAAGCTTCCGGCAATTGATGAAGCATTTGAGGATATTGTCCAGACTAACTAGAAGGGTATCAAGGACAGTTGCTGGAACACATATTTTCTACTTGAGGTTAGTATCTAGCCAGGCGCAGAACGCAAAAGACGTTGCTTAACCTACTTGATCGATAAAAAGTCACATGAACAATGGTTTATACGTGTTAGACGGATTTTGTTTGCTTTCAAATTTTCCAAAATAAATATTTTTAAAGTCGTCTTTTGTATAATAACACCGAAGTCCGTCACCGGACCACGTAACCGGGTCCGTGATAATTGTGTCATTGAGAGCTTCCGAGGAAAATATGATAGTAGCAAGAGCCAGTGGTGTCATTAATAATAAGACGATTACTGCAAATTAAGGCTTACTTCTTGGTTACCTGTCGTTGTTTCAATGATACAGACGGACTAACAGTAAAAACGGTAACAAGGTCCCATTTTCTTGTAAAGGACCGTAAAAAACACAAAAGAACATTTTATAACGTCAGAAATGAATATGTGTTAGAAATGATAAAGCAATAGAAAGTGAAAGTGCGTGTTGTGTACGTAGATCATAATTTTAAAGTGTATATGCGGTGTTCCATAATCCAAGATATAAAGTAATTACTATATTGGAGGAAGCTTGAAGTGTGTACATGGTACCGTTGGTGCTTTCCAGCACTGGCGCAATTTTAAACACCTGCAGTGTTGTTAGGAAGTTTTCACAGGAAGATTCAGTCATTCAAACTAATGCAGAAAACATGTTACACTTGGCTTAAGCCCGTGTGATGCGTAAAACTACAGCAATATCTTTAATATTTCGAGGATGTTCATATAGGTACGGTAAGTAATAATATTAAGAGTTTAGCATTGCCACTGCCCGTAAAATAATAATATTAACTGTCATATTATCTTCAAACCCAGAATATGATGGCATTTGTAGTATTGGATAGTTAAATGTAGAATATCATGGATATATTACAACAGTGAGAAACAGTGTTTGAGTTAGAGCGGGTTTCACAAATAGTCTACAACTGCGAACTTTATTTTTTATTGCTGATAGGTAAGCCTTTGACCACAATCCGCCCGCGGCGGGATTCGAACCATAGACCTGCTGCGCGGCAGTCCATAGCCAAAGCCACTGAGCTATCACTGCTTCAAAACTTTGTAGGCTTTATGTTTTTCGTTACGTAATAAAAATAATTACCTAAGTACTTAGTACACTGTATTCAACGTGGTCTAGTCTAGACGATGGCACTACACATGCTTGAGTACAAGAATGTTTTTTTAGCTAAGTACATATAAATTTATTGGACGAAACGATAATTCAATCATGAGATTTTTTTTCCAAAATAGTATTTTGTTTAACGTTCTACGCAAAACATTAAACATTCCAGAATGTGATCAATAAGCCTCAGCGTAACCCTTTGGGTACGTTATCCTAGAAACTATTTACCCTGAACTTAATATTGTACAAAACTTTACCATACCGCAAATTTCTAAACGTGAGCAGTTGGTATTTAACTTTACTTAATGTGTTAATTGAGCTGTCAGAGAATAACATTTGTCATGTATAATATAAATTAAGTCGCAGTTTTGGATTTGGAGCGGGTACCTGAAGTCGATCAATTGTTCTAATTATTCTGTGTCGTTAATATCGTGAACCGTGGCTGGAAAATCGGGCTACTTGACGCTCTATGGGCTCGCTCTGTGTCACTGGAGTGCGTAGTGCTCATAGCACTAAACTCTCGCACGACACATTTAGCTACTTATTGCACTGCCTAATTATCAAACTATCATAATATATTTACCTCGGATCTACTATATTTAACCTAAGCGGATGTGCGGGCGAGATCATGCGCCGATGAGCTATAAACACGATCGGCGGTAGAGCGATTATGGAAAGTGTGGAAAGAGAGAAGTATAAATAAACGGTCAAATACGTGTCGAGCCACGCACAATGTAGGGTTCCGTAGAAGCCCGTTATCATAATATAGAACGATTCTGAAGTACATTATTCTCCTCCACTTTGTTCCTGCTAAATCTCAAAAGTTAGAGTACGATTGCCGTCAAGTTATTATTACGATTTGTAATTCGAAAACCAAACAAAATTCGTTTTTGAATTCTTTAGGTAGATACTCGAATGAAAACGTAACGATAGCGCGATTCAGAATCCATTGGTACATTGTAGGAATTTGAATGTCATTTAATTTATTTGCTGTAGCATAAATAATTTTGTATGTTGGTATATCGTAATATCAACAGATACAACAACACTTCCTCTGTCGAAGACCATAAAAGATCAGGGCAGCCGCGTGTCTTAGAACTACAAATTAATGCTGTTAAAGCCAGAATTGGTCGAAAACCTATTAGTAAGTAAAAATATTATGTTAACTCAACAATATTTTTTTATTTATTCATTTTAAGAGCCATTTCACAAAATCACGCTACTGAAGTTTAGGTAAATGCGCTGGCATCGCTTGCACAAGCGGAAGAAATGACGACGGAATAGCATGACTGTGAGTAACATATTTTGATACTTGCACTCATAAAGAAATATAAGTTGTGATTTTAAAAATTATGTGATAGAATGAGTAAATAATCAATTTACTGTCGATTATTTACTAGTTTTATGGGACAGAAGTAGGCATGCACGTTAAAAAGTCTACCTTCGTTGTGCACCCTATATTTAAATTTTATCCTTGTTGAATGTTGAACAAAGAATATAAATATTTGAATCATATGAAGAAAATCAGGTCCAGTCCACACAGCAAATAAACATGTATTTTTTTCTAGCAATATGCAACTGGATAGTACTAGTCATGATTTTGGTTCATGTCTACTTGAGATTTATCCAATTTGAAACATTTAAGTTTCTTTTCTCATATGGCAATATCAGGATCTATTCCGAAAACGGAGCTAAGACATTTTATTTCGACTAAACCTTCATTGCACAATCCGTCAGCGTCGCTCCTAAAAAACAGTATTCCATTTCAATGAAAAGTCCATACTTTTCCATGACCGTGTTTTCTTGTACGCTGAGGTGAAAGCCTTTGGTTCATTGTCTCTGCCGTGTTTTACTGAGGCAATAATAATATCCAATTTGTATGTACAGTATAATCTCACTAATCCTGCACTTTTAAAAAACAAAGGGTGCCGGATTATTGGAATGTTCGGCTACTGGATTAATGAGAAAAAAACATAATAAATAAAATTAAACTAAATCGTTTTTACATTTATCCAGCCATCCATCGTTGGCCCAAAAATCTTGTTTGGTAATTTTTTTATAAAATTTGATTGCTATTGCTTTCAGAATTTCTCCATATAGGGGAGTAGGTTTATATTAATTTAGATAGGAGTGTGTTTATAAAGCTGTTGCAAGAACCACATGTAAAGAGCGTTTTCCATCTTTGGACAATCACCAACGCTTAATGTTTTACGCTTTCCTCGCCCAGATTCTATCGTCTTCCCGTGGTCTACTATGCTTTTTTTCATAAGATCGTGTATAGCAGCACGCCCAATACCACAGGTTTTCTCCACTATCTTAATTCTTTAAAATATCCATTTTATCCTTCAAGTCTAGTATCTTGAGTTTTTTGTTTATTTAACATATTTAACTACACACTATTCTTACTTTAAAGAAACAGATAAACTATATACAACGAAGAGACAAAGACTGTATAGTGACAGCCTTTAAAACAGATAAATGGTCAGCTAAAGAATGCTATAAATAAATAATATTGTTCAATGATAGTTAAAAGATAAGACTAAAAGTTCTCAACAAAAATAAACTAGGTTTCTCCTTGAAGAGAAAAAATATCTAGTTAATTCAGAGCACTAATAGGCAGTATTTAAAAAAAAAACAAAAAGATAATAAATGACGCACGTGCACGTGATAAGTTTTGAGGTGAGACTGCTAGACGACAGACTTCGCGGCACTGGAGCGCATAGGCGTATATAAGGCGGGGGAGGCGCGGGCGGAGGGTGCCGGATTATTGCTCAATTGATACTCTGCCCCGTGGGGTGCCAGGTTAGAATTTCACCACCCCATATCATCCCGTGGCTGTCGTAAGAAGCGGCTAAGGGAAAAATACTGGAAGATGGGCAGCAGCGCTTTCAAAAGAACTGCTAACTTTCACTGCGATCCCCAATACGCCTGCCAAGCGTGGGGATTATGGCAAATACCCCCTTAATAGGGGAGGCTGTGTTCAGCAGTGGACGATCTGACAGTTACAGTATAGTACAGATACTCTCAATTTCATGGCGTCTAGAAGCTTGTTCTGTTAAATTTTCTAAAAATAGCTGTTGTTTCGTTTTTTAACACAATGGTAAAAAGGATCCTTTCGTCCCATTGCTAAAACTAATATAATAATACAAAAGATGTAGTTACTAAAACAACAATACTGATATTATGGACAACAGAAAACTCTAGCTTGTTATTTAAAAAAATACTGATATGATCAAAACTCTGTGGTCGCACTATAAACTTGCATCTAAGCGTCTCGCGTACGGAACGTCGGAGCTCGGCAAAACGAACACAGGTCCTACCTCGATGGGCGCTCGCGCCGTACTGATCGCCTTGCGCTTGTACATTTCAATTTATGCTAATTTAGAGTTATATTAAATATGTTTTCGTGTCTAACATAACAGAGTTAATATTACAATTATTTGAGATCATATTAATTGAAGAATGTACTTTCTTTTGGTATAATATCTGTATGGAATTACACTTTATTTTACGCAATAAATCGTGTTAAACTGCTGATATAATTCGTAGAAATTGGCGCACGAACTTTTTTTTTTCTATAAGGATGATTAATTATTGATATTCTGGTACAATATGTAGCAACAAGATTATATGCGATTGTGATCAAAGGCTTACCTATCACAAATAAAAAAAAAAAAATTATAAAAGAAATGGAACTCTGAAGTTGGCTATGTGTACCATGATTTGTAAAATAAGGTGCGGGAGAGTGGTCACTACAAAATAATTAAAGTTATGTTTGTAAATGTAGTACATTACTCGAAATTAGAACAGATTATTCTATTTTTATCAATTACTCAATTAATTGTAGATCTTTCCTGTGATAGTAAATTAAGCGCTTAAAATCTTAGATTACGCGCGTTAAACGTGAAATGGCTCTTAAGATACAGCCACATAATTCTCTAATTACGAAACTAGGCTGATTGACCTGTCTTATAGTATTTAGTACTCCCCTGTTCTATTTTACATCTTGGATCTAATTAAATTAAAAATACAATATTATAAATTAATAATTACTTACAAATCTTACAAGGTTATTATTTAAATTCGATTGAGATATAGTATTCAATACAAATAATAATAAATAAAAAATCTTATTGCGAGAAATGAAAATTCCCGCTAAAAAAATGTCGCGTATTATAAAACAAGACCTGAAGCTCGGTGCTTATCGTCGATATACAGTACATGCCCTCGATCAATCTTTACAATTAAATAGAGTGCCTTCCGTTGCGATACGCAATTGAAGGGCACAGAAATATTGTCTTTACCGATGACAAAAATTACAATATTATAACATAATTAATAACATACAATATTATAGAGCACTACAATCAGCAAATTGATGATATTGTGTTAAATGAAGTGATCGATGACCTTGGTACGACAGGTACAGACAGCAAATACTTCAAGTGTACGGCGAAGATGGGTTCCAAAAAGTACTTTATACCTATATATGTCAAATCTTTGTACTGTCATATCTATATCTATGCTAATGGAAATAATTTGAGACCCGGGAAAGGACATAGGATTGTTTTTATCTAACGGCGCAAAAAGAGGTTAATGGTTTTCCGCGATAACCGCAATACGCGCGGGTGGAGCCGCGGCTGGAAGGCTAGTCTATTATGTATGACAATATTATGGGCATAGTTATTGTTTTAAGATTTTTTATTTGAGGTAACGTTTTCAATGCCAGTCTTTACCCTTTTTAAACTACCAACTACTTCATCTTAGTCACTTTAAAGAATTTATTCTATACATTTTATATTTGGTACAAAATTATCCAACACCCAAGTTCAACGACTATTACTGCTAAACTAATAATGTTATCTCAACCGCTATACTTTTCCTTCAAAGTTCATAAAACGCACTATCAGCTTGAATTTTTTCAGATTTTTCAAGCCAGCAGTTTTTAGCTTTTAGAGGGGGGGGGGGACGCTGTGCTTGAACAAAAATTTGCTATTTAAAGTTTAATATTTCGTAAATAGAGCATTAAATCGAAAAACAGTATTTGCAACCCTTAAGTAATTTTAGGTGACCTATTCAACCATACCACAAACGAAGAGATAGACGACGAAAAAAAATTTCATCCCCACATCACATGTAAAAAAATTTTTAAATTGTATCTTATCACTTTGTTGGCGTTATTGTTTTACATATCAATACGACATTACAGCTTCCTAGTACTAACGGTCTCGTAGCAAAACCTCGGACAGACGGACAGACAGACGGACATGACGAAACTATAAGGGTTCCTTGTCAGGACTACGGAACCCTAAAAGAGGAAGATTCGGCTAATGAGATTTCATTCCCAATCATTCTGTACGGGGCTATAACATGGTCGCTCAAATAACTAGATTGCCGAAAAATCGATGCCGTGGAGATGTGATGTCGAAGACAACTTTTGAAAATTTCTTCCTCAAAGAACCTCATATACAAAATAGACTTTCGTTGTCAACGGAAGTTCTTTGGGCACATCTCCAGGAAGGAAGATTCCATGGAGAAACTTGCGTACAAGGCCAGGCGGAAGGCAAAATACCTCAAGATCAATCCCCCACAAGCTGGATTGACAATATGCTCGCAATGCTAACAGCCACCTTCGATGGAGAAACATTGTTAGAAGTGCGGCTGCCTTGGAAGCGAGCGGCGACAACGAGATGCAACCCTGTCCATCGACAGCCACAACCACTCTGCCAAGAGTGTCCAACCAAGAAGAAGAAATATCTAACTATGCTTCATTCATTCATTGGTACCGTACTGGCCCCTGTTTTATTTAATATTTACACGAATGACCAGCCTTGCTCTCCCAAAACACAGCTCTTCCTGTCGCTGACGACCTCGCATTAGCTGCTCAGACTCCAAGCTTCGAGGTGGCTGAAGAACTTCTGACGATGGCTTTAAGGAACTAGAAGACTATTATGATGAAAATGCTCTCCGGCCCAACCCATCTAAAACACAATCCTGTGTCTTCCACTTCCGCAACCGTCAGGCTAACCGACCTCTTAACATTGTTTGGCGAGACGTGCATATAGAGCACTGCCCTAACTCATGTTACTTGGGCATAGCCCTAGACAGGGCTCTGACATACAAACAACACTGTCATAAAACAAAACAAAAAGTAAATGCTAGAAATAATCTGCTTCGCCGCCTTACATCCACCACCTGGGCAGCAACCCCACACGTCCTTCGCACAACTGGTCTGTCCCTTTCATTCTCCGCAGGAGAGTTTGCTTGTCCCGTGTGGCACCGTTCCGCTCATGCAAAAGATTGTAGCTTTGAATGATACCCTCCGAATCATTACAGGGTGCCTTAAGCCTACTTCCCTGAAGCTACTATATCCTCTTGCAGGTATTGCTCCACCAGATATCCGACGTGAGGTAGCCTGTTCACAAGAAAAATTCAAACAGCATACTGATAGTCGACACCCTTTGTTCAACTATCAGCCACCTCCAGCTCGCTTAAAGAGCCGTAAAAAAAATCTGCCGAGTTACTCTCCTTCATCTTTGGTAACTCCTTCGGAAAAAAGATGCGCATAGGAGGAGAGATTTGAACTTTGGCACAAAAAATACCCCACACCCACAAACTATGTTACCCCAGCGGAACATCTACCTCCTGGTGACGAACTGCAGTGGCCAATTTGGAAGTCGCTAACTGTACTAATTGAAAGAAAGCCCGCCTTATGTATAATAAAAAATACCTTCGTCGTTTGCGCTGTCGTCGTCTTGATCTTCGTCGTGATCTCGGTGTTGATCCTCGTCTACATCTTCGGTATTATTACTTGTCGTAGATGTAGATTCGTTATCACCTGAAACAAAAAAGAATATAACATTACGCCCCATCGACGCACAGTAGGACCAAATTTTCGACTATTATATAAGTAGATCAAATTCTCATTCAGTCCGCGATTGGGATGGCTTTATTGTCTCGTAAAATGGCAACAGCGATGAAATAAATTTTTAAATATTTCCTTTTAAAACGAAGCTCATTATGTACTTATTAACTTTTATACTAGAGGGTGATATCGAGCCCTTAGTAGGAAATGCTACTAGCGGTCATCAATCAAATTCATGAACGCAGAGGACTTTACTTAACCTAGTTGATCGGTTAAAACGACAAGGAAAGTTCTGCTACAAACGCCACTTGAACAATAGTTCGGTCAAATTAGACCAAAATATAAGAGTAAGTTACATAAATTGCCACCACGCTCAAAATCAGTAAGATTGTTTAAAATATGATAAAAAATTAAATTTTAAAGATCTCCATCCTTCCCCTGTATGGAAAAAAAATATTTGCTTATCTCCATTTTCACCAAAACGGTAAGTTATATCATAAAAATACTGCAAACAAAAATTGTAGATCATAAAATTATCTACAAAAATGTATAAATATTTTTTCTACGAGCCACCGTGTTCGAGATATAACAATTCAAAAAGTTGTAATCGTCACAATATGCGTGAGTACGCCACGTATGTATATAGTATGGTACTCTATAGTAGTAATATATGTTGAAATATTTTTCTATCAGTCATTGTAACTTACACTTATTTTACTTATCGTGTAGACCACGCTGTAGACCACTTCCTAATTCGGCAGGGGGAGGCCGCGAGTGTGCACACAGATGTGTCTGTGTGGCTCGGTCCACGTTACCCCCGGGTTAGGTGAAGAGGGTGACTCACCTTCCATAATGCTTAACGACTTCCTGGGTAGAGGCCCCTCGACAGCTCTTTGGCAGCTCGACGCTTCTCCTGTTCTGCAGCCAGCTGTCGGAGCTGGCCGCGCGTCGCAACTGCCGAGTGTTCACTCATTTTCCCTGGTTCTCTTCAGATTTGGCTCGCAAGGACCACGCTAAGTGTAAGTACATAGGTAGCGTGGAATCGTGTGCATGCGCCATGACGATTACAACTTTTTGAATCGTTATTTCTCAAAAACGATGGCACGTAGAAAAAAAGTATTGATAAAATTTTTGTAGATAATTTTATGATGTACTATTTTTGTCTGAAGTATTTTTATGATGAAACTTACCGTTTTGGTGAAAATAGTGATAATCTCATTTTGTTGACCTGTGACCTTGAATATCGCTGTCCCCGGGCAATAAAGCGGTAATATCAAAAATCTATTTTTGCAGGAGAAATAAAAGAAACTTATTTGTTTATAGTGCAGCGTACAGTGATCCAAAACAGACGTTCAAAATGTCAATTGAATGCTAATTTTTTTACTAATTTAATTCTTTTAAAATAATTGTAATGTTGTAAATATTTAATGCAATAATTGAAAAAATGTATAATACAAATTATAGGCGATATTGTTTCAACTGCAACATCATTAATGACTTTATAAACACACCGACCACTGAGATTCAGGACTGTAAAAATATAATACGACTTATTTTTTGCTTTAGATCTCGAGCGTACCAGCCGATTACCACCTTCTTCAGGGAAATTTTAAAGCCAAAGCTTAGCTGTATCATCCACTAATCGCTATTTAAGAATCCTATCAATGAATCATATTTTTATGTAACCATTGCAACAGACCGACTTTATAATGTGAATTATTTTTATTTTAACCATTTTAGTCATTTTTTGATGAAATCAACTTTTTTTTTAATTTCTCAGGAAGCCAAGCCAATTCCTGCGACATTTACGTTCGTTGGCCAGTGATGGGGTTAGCGATGAATTTTTACGAAGCTTATGGTCGAATAGGCTACCGACACATGTGCAGGCAATAATAGCATCGCAAAAAAGTGCAAGTCTTGATGAAATTGCAGAGCTGGCCGACAAAATTTGTGAAGTGACGCCTTCAACTTCGTCACATGTTGCAAGTACTTCAAACCAATTTGACGAAATGTTAAAGAAATTGGAATCTGTTATAGCAACCCGGATACAAACGGAGATTACGGCGCAACTGGCTCAACTAAATTTGCACGGACAGCGGGGACGTCCCTACCAACGCCAGCGTTCCCGTTCAACAGGAAGATCCAGGAGTAGAGGTCAGAGTCAAACCCCAGGTATGTGCTGGTATCATGATATATTTAGGGAGAAGGCGCGAAAATGTAAACCACCATGCAATTTTAATAATCAGGGAAACGGTCGCGGCAATCAATAGAGGCGACAAGTGGTTGCTATTCCGTAAACAGTCGCCTATTTTTAACAGATAAAAATACCAAGATCCAGTACCTGATCGACACGGGTTCAGACCTCTGCGTCCTGCCTCGACGTTTCCTTCGCCAGTTCCGCGAGCCTACAGGATATGAACTTACAGCTGCAAACGGAACTTTTATTCATACATACGGCATACAGAATATGCAACTGGATTTTGGACTGCGACGGAATTTCTCCTGAAACTTTGTGGTAGCTTCGGTAGACAAACCGATTATTGGCGCTGATTTTTTATCTTATTATGGTCTTCTTGTGGATTGCAGAAACCAGCAACTGCTCGACAGCGTCACCAATCTCACCGCCCAGGGCTCACTAAAAATGTGCCAGCTGTTCAGCATCAAAGCCGTGTCCGGTAACAGTGAGTACCATCAATTATTATCGCAGTTTCCAAACTTGGTTAAACCATCTGGTGTGTTTCGCGAAATCAAGCACTCTACGGTCCATCCGGTTATATTCGCACAACACCTGGACCACCGGTATTTTGCAAGCCGAGACGTTTAGCTCCCGACCGACTTCAAATAGCGAAGGAAGAATTTAACATTATGTTGCGTGATGGTTACTGCTCGTCCATCCGATTCACCATGGGCATCTGCACTCCACTTAGCACCTAAAAAGGACGACGGCTGGAGACCCTGTGGTGACTACCGTGCCTTGAACGCTCGCACGATTCCTGATAGATACCCAATTAGACATTTAGAGGACTACAGTCATAAGCTTTCAGGATCAACTGTGTACAGTAAACTTGACCTAATTAAGGCCTTTAATCAAATTCCGATTTTCAAGGACGATATCCCCAAAAGCGCAGTTACCACGCCCTTCGGATTATACGATTTTCCCTACATGTGTTTTGGACTTCGCAACGCAGCTCAAACTTTCCAGCGGTTCGTTGATGAAGTGCTCCGTGGCCTAGAATTCACGTATTCGTATGTCGATGACATATTGGTCTTTTCCAGCAGTCATTCTGAACACCTGGAACACCTGCGTCAAGTTTTTGAGCGGTTAGAAAAGTATGGACTGATCCTAAACGATTCCAAATGCATCTTTGGAGTATCTGAGGTCAATTTTCTAGGATACACACTGACAGCGAACGGCACACGACCACTGGACACCAAGGTCAAGGCGATCCAGGATTTCTCACCTCCGACGACTGTGAATGGCTTGAGAAGATTCCTTGGTATGTTGAATTTCTATAGACGTTTCATTCCTGACGCTGCTACAGATCAAGCTCCCTTATACACAATGATTTCTGGACCCAAGGTGAAGGGAACACAACCCCTTAATTGGACTCCAGAACTTCGAGAAGCTTTTGAGAAATGTAAAAACAGCATAGCACGCTCTACTCTCCTAGTTCATCCAAAACACGACGCACCGTTAGCCCTTGTCACCGATGCTTCAAACTCGGCCTTGGGTGCGGTATTGCAGCAGCTGGTTGGAGACGATTGGCAACCATTAGCTTTCTTCTCTTAAAAACTAAACAAGTCTCAGGTTAAATATAGCGCATATGATAGAGAGTTACTAGCAATCTACGAAAGCATCAAGTATTTTCGCTTTATGGTTGCAGGAAGGCATTTTGTAATATATACAGATCACAAACCACTCACGTTTGCTTTCGATCACAAGGAAAGGCAATGTTCTCCCCGACAATTCAATCACCTGGACTTCATATCACAATTTACTACTGACATACGTTTCATTGAAGGTAAAAATAATGTTACGGCTGATTTCATGTCTCGCATAGAAGCTATAACGAATCCTCCAGACTTTGAGAGTCTCGCGCGTGCCCAGAAAGGCGACCAGGAACTTCGTGAAGCACTTCAGTCCACGTCAAACTCTTTGAAGCTCGAACAGATTCCTGTGCCAGGTACAAACTTTAAGCTATATTGTGATACTTCTCTGCCTACGCCTCGTCCTTTCGTACCACTGGAGTTGCGTCGGCAGGTCTTTAACGCGATACATTTGCTGAGTCACCCTGGAGCGGCAGCATCTACTAAGCTTTTAACAGCCAGGTTTGTGTGGCCTTCGGTTCGGAAAGACTGCCGATTATGGGCAAAAACGTGTACAGCTTGTCAACAAAGCAAAATACATCGGCATACATCAGCTCCACTGAACAACATTCAACTACCAGGATCACGTTTCAGCCACATACACATCGATCTGATAGGACCCTTACCACCGTCATCAGGTTACAGATATTGTCTCACAGCTATTGACAGGTTTACGCGATGGCCTGAAGTCACGCCTCTACAAGACATTACAGCTGACACCGTGGCAAGAGCGTTTTTCGAGACATGGATTGTTAGATTTGGTTGTCCTCAAACGGTCACGACGGATCAAGGACGACAATTTAATTCCCGCCTTTTCAAATGTTTGACAGATTTATGCGGAATCCAGCTGCGACATACGACGGCCTATCACCCTGCTGCAAATGGCATGGTAGAACGTCTCCACAGAACTCTTAAGGCAGCTATCATGGCCCACGATGAAACAGCATGGACAGAAGCATTACCTTTTGTTCTCCTCGGAATACGGGCAGCATGGAAACCAGACGTGCAGAGTTCAGCAGCTGAGTTGGTTTACGGTGAGCAGCTAAGAATACCTGGTGAGTTTTTCAAAACACATTCACATCTGATACGGACTTTGTCACTTTATTGAAAGACCACATCGCAAAACTCAAACCAACTCCTGCCTCGAGACATGGTAATAAGTCAATATTTGTTCACAATGACCTAAAGACAGCTACACACATATTTTTACGCAAAGATGCTTTACGAGGCGCGCTAGAACCTCCATATACAGGCCCACACAAAGTTTTAAACAGGACGGACAAAACAATTACCATACAGTTAACCAGAGGACCTGTCACTGTATCAATAGACAGAGTTAAGCCAGCTTATATCTTGGCAGAAAATACTCAGGAGGCGACATCTGGTCGCATACAGAAAGACGGCCCCATACATACACGTTCGGGCCGTCGAGTTAAATTTACCGATTTTTTCCAGGTTTCCTAACGATGATTCTCCAAGGGGGGTGATGTGGCGCATGGGAATAACCTGCCGCGGGCGACAGAGACGCGGGTGCGGCGCGAGGGACGTGCGCACACGCAGCAGCCGGCCGCCCGCCTTCATTCGAGCCGGGCCTCACCAGTGCGCTAGAAAACACTTCCCGCGCTGGACCTATGCCGCTCGGCCGTCCACCGAACCGCCCTAAGCATCGCGATCTTATATCTCAATAATCTTTTCTTTACGTTTCAACTATTTCTTCCTCTTGTGCGCTGTCTACCTTTTTGCCTTGCTCAACTGTGCTTAATCTACTCTGTTAATCTGTATCTATCCGCTTACTATCTGAGCAATAAACAAGTGTATATCGGAACCTGCGTGGAGTCATTTTCAACCCTCAACACCGCACGTAGGTACCCATAAACTTTATTCACTTGGATGACGTCGTCAAAAAATTAATTACAGGAATATAGACGTCCAGAAAAACCTTGGTAGGTATGAATTTTCGTACTGATCTCAGTCGCAGTTGCAACTGTGGATACTCACTAGAATCGTACGGTAGGCATATACTTTATATGCCTACCGTACGATATGTTACCGGAGCGGATCGCTCATCTGCATATTCTTTCACCGTTATATTTGTGCAGCGAGCGCCAAACGTTTGTTGATTTCCTGCGGCGATGCGCTGGTAAAGTAAGTTCGATTAGGCCCAGATGCTCAAGGCCATTAGCGACTCTACAAGCCTTAAGGAATGATTTTGCATTTTTATACTAACAATAACGTTATTTCTTTCTTATTTCTTTCTGCCTTAAAACTAAAATGTAAACTCCGTTCTGATAGTTGTTTACCACCACGGCATAACTACTACGTAAGTACCTACCTATTTCTTTGTGACACCGTGGTGGGCTATCTGAAAGGTGCCTATAAATGAGTAAATGTGCAATGTTTGATTTTACACATTCCAGGAACACTATCCGGATTTAGTTCCGTCACACGTGTCTTGTAAGGACGTCCACACACTCCGACCAAAATTGGACCACATTGGTTTTCGTCGTGGTCAAAAGGTGTATAACCACTCTAAAGACTGCGATCAGCTGGTTGCGACGAGCCTGCCTACCGCCGACAATTTCTACTGTACACCGTGTACTTCAACACTTTAGGCCACCCATCATCATCATCTAGTCCAAAAACGTAGGGAAGTAACGCACTACGGAAGCAGAAACACATCTTAAGGTTGAACCACGACCTCATAAATTTTATATGCCCGCTTATATCTTTATTTTAATTGTTTTACCAATTTTCGCTTCCTTAAACTTCATTCATCATCTGTCATAGCGTCCATTTCTTTAAATTTTGTAGAAAATTTTGTTGCATAAAGTATTGTAGTATTTTATTATATCATACTGTATCATAGTACCTTAGTTTCATTTCTTCTACTACCACGTTAGGTAGGTTAGTACCTAAGTGTACCCATAGCGGTACAAGGATTAGAAAACGGTCTTGATGGCGTCATCATAAATAAGCAGAAATCAACAGCAATTCTTATCCAGGCTAGTAGCACAGATCATTCTCCGGTTCTTGTGAGCCTCTACAAAAGCCTAAGTCTACTCGTAAACATGTAAATTACAATGCGATTTTAATAAAATATTTGTAATACAGATTTGGCAAGTGGTCCTCGTGAATATGCCGTCACAAACACATTGAACAATAATAAAACATACATCTCAAAATGTTTGTTAGGTCTAACAGCATTTTTCCAATAACCCTGTATATTTGATTTGTTAGAAACAACCTATTGTTTTAAATAAATTATTTGAATTGAATTGAATACAGCACACACCTAAAAATCTTTACACTTTTCATCACACCTAAGTACATTTGCATCCAAATTACACTATTCCACTAACACTAAGATTAATGTCACAGCTAAACCATATTATTTATATAGACAATTGTTTTTCTTATTTGTTTTTATGGTTTTTGATTAAAAGAATAATTTATTTTTGAATCGGTAAAATTTTGTTTTGTTTATTATTATTTTTTAATTTTGTATAATCTTTATTTACTTTTTTTTCAAATTAAGTCAGCATGTGCATCGTTTTGTTAATAGCATTGCGCAAACCCTTTCTCCCGAACCCAAGAAAGGGTTCCAGATAGTGTTCCTGGAATGCGTAAAATACATGTGGGAGCCAATGTTACAATATTGGAGGAGTTCATCTATAATTGAAATTCATTATAGTTTATCAATATACAATTTTATTATAATAGTTAAACATCCATATTATACTATTTACATCTTATAAACATAGATCTAAACAAGTCAATAAATGATTAGCTACAATAATCCTTAATATAAGAATAAGTAATCAAACTTATCATACCTGACGCTTGGAGAGACAGTTCAGAGCACTTGGTAGTGCCGTGCCCGTAGCTGGACAACTTCTGATCTGTCGATAACTCGTGTGGCCGTATTTATACCAGAGCCGGTCTCGTCAGTAGTCAACGAATAGTCAACTGAACAACTTTTGAGGCAGGTTAACAGAGAGAATACCACAAATAGTCAGTTGCACGTCTTTTAACACAGACCTTAGTCATAGAGAATACACTCACCACAGAGTACTTAACATAAAATACAAACACAGATAATAATAATGTTTGAAAATAACGTGAGTTTTATCTCCCACACGGCCATTCTGACGAGCAGCCTTAGGCTCGCGAAAAACAGAAAAATAATAATTCAATGCTTTACACATCATTTGAAATTCATGTACAAGGTTCAAATAAAATAACTCAAAAATTTACAACATTGTTTTAGAAATATTAGTCAAATCACATGACAATGAGATACCTGCTAAATCACATGGCAGTTGTCAAATCACATGGCAGTTGTCAAATCACATGACAATGATAAACCTGCCAAATCACACGGCGGTTGTCAAATCACATGACAATTAGATACCCGCCAAATCACATGGCTGTTGTCAAATCATATGACAATTAGATACCTGCCAAATCACATGGCTGTTGTCAAATCACATGACAATTAGATACCTGCCAAATCACATGGCTATTTGTCAAATCACATGACAATTAGATACCTGCCAAATCACATGGCTGTTGTCAAATCACATGACAATTAGATACCTGCCAAATCACATGGCTATTTGTCAAATCACATGACAATTAGATAGAATTTCGCATGGTTTCACATGGCCTCGAGACGAGATATCTGCCAAATCACATGGCATGTCAAGTCACATGACAATCTCATCTCGATTTTGTTTATTAAATTTTGATGCGATTTTAAAGAATATTAGTATTCGTTGGCCAGACGCACACTAAATCCCGACCAATCGCCTCAAAATGTCGTTAATTATTTGTTAATCATATCACACGTATTTGATATAAAGAGAGTCAATTCACATCCCATACATCGGGTAACAACGTGAAAGTTATTATCAGACACGTAAAATTAATTTTCACAGTTTTTTACAAAAATCTTTATAGACTTTTACAATGTGTCTATCGTTATCGTTTACTGAATTATATTCTGGCGAAAGAACCTCTGCACAAATATTGAGCTTGTTGATTGCTCGTGGATATTGCTTGACCAACACAATATCGCCAATTTTAAAAGGTATTATCTTGGCTGTGGTCTTATCGAAATCGTTTTTTTTTGCATTTGTACTCGTTCGTCCATCCTTTCATTGGACTTTTGACTTTAGGTATAAAAGTCCAAATGTTCAATATCATTTAACAAAGCAGATATAGTGATAGGTGACTAATTGCAACCCATGAGAAGCTCAAAAGGAGTGTGACCAGTGCTTTTATCGAAAGTACTATTAATTGTTAGCTGCACTTCACCTCCAGCGTCATCCAACATATTTCGTTATTATTTTCAACAATAGTCAAGCAGTGTGTCAAACGTTTCATTATTCGTTCCACCTGACCATTAGCACGACTCACGCCACTTGCCATAAAACACAATTATTTGTGAGGAAAAAAAAAAGATCTCAAAACTTAAATAATTTCTCAGCGTACTATGAACATTAATCCTTTAAGTAAATCACAGTAGCAGTATTTGCAGCCTGATCACAAACGATACGTTTCGGTATGCCAAAGGTATAAATCAACCCTTTAAGCAAATCACAGTAGCCTCTGTAGTTAGATTTTCAACAGGTTTCATTTAGCAACGTGTCACAAAAGCATCTATAAACACAACAGCATATTGCTTGGTAGATTTGTTGCCACTCAATTTGCCAGTAGTGTCTTTAAGGACAGTGAGGAAAGGAACTGGAGGTTTGTATTTTGGATGGAGGATGATCCGCCGCGAACCGGACTGATTTTGCATCCTCAACGTATTTACGTGTACATTTGTATATATTAGGGATCCAAAACTGTCCTCTGATATTCTCAAGGGTTTTTCCCAGCCGACATTTTTAGTGAATCGTGATAAATCATAGTGTGCCATCGGTAGCTTTTTGAAATAAAGAAAAAGACACTTAATTTTCTTATCTTTCATCTAAGCAAATATACGATACATTAATCCATTTCGTATCTGGCAGCCAAATCCCTATCAAATGTGATGTCTTTAAAAGATTTAATAAAGATTTTAGTTTCAGAACTGTGAGAAATTTCTTCTCTACTAACCATTAACAATACATTTGTTTTATAAGAAAGAGGTAGATAGATGTCGAGATAGAAAGCCAACTTGGGGTATGCGTTCACCTTTACGGTATGCAATCTCAAAATCAAGCGAATATAAAAATCTCCACCATTTGTGAATTATACAATGTAATTATTTTTTTTTTATTTAACGCGCTTGACTTTTTAGGCGAGTTACAGTTAATCACAACTTTAAATGAATTACCAAGGAGATAGTGACGGAAATGTTTAATAGATCTGACTATCACCGACGTCTTCAAATCATAAGAGTGGTAACGGATCCCAGTATGAGTGGTACGGATGCTATAACATTTCACAATTTTATTGGCCCATCATTTTTAATCAACAATTTAACTTTATCTATAGAACTGATAACCGTGTGAAACTGGACAGATCCTGTGAGATCAAACAATAACAATAATAATCATCAACCAGAGTAAAGAGCTAAGTCGTCTCTGTAAATTAGGAAAAATTCGTCAATATATGGTTTTAGTGCCACGATGTCCAATAAAATGAATCATTGAGTTTTGAATAGCTTGCTGATAATATGGTCATCGATTATGGGAAGTGGAAAATGATCACGGACAGTGTTGTCTGTCAACACAGAATCGGTGATCGCCATTTTTTTTCTGATAAGTAGGATCGGGCTCGCTAAAATGGATTTGCTATCACGTGTGATGGTATTGTCTTTCAAGTCTGTCCAATCAGCTCTTTGACATGTTCACGTTCACCTGGTGCTAAACGATACGGTCATAATATCTTGACAACCTTGTATTTCGTCACTTGTGATACTACATTGCTGGATTGAACACATTATAGTGTGATTCAAATAAGTTTCTTAAGTAAACCTTAGCTTTTAAGTATATCCTTTTTATTTATCTATTCAAAACGAATTTTATGTCGTAATAATTACGAGATATTTTTGCATCCTCTTATGAACACATCGTATAAATCTATCAGGGGCCATTCAAATTATTAAACACTACGAATGTAATGAATAATTATTTCCAATCCGTTCCAAAAATAAGTCTCAATTGCGACTTTGCCTTTGACTGGATTTCCCACCCTTTCGCGCATCGGAGAGCATTCAGCACCACAACCAATCAAACATGAATAATCATAGTTATCCATTTTGATAATATTCAAATTTATTAGGCTTGATCAAAGTGTTAACGTGGGTAGACTTAATTTTTAGAGCTATTCTAACGTTTAAAACAATTTTCACAGGTATGTCCCATCATAGGTTCTACAGAAACTGCAAGTTGGTACAGGGGGTTTTAGTACTAGGTACTGGTTTCGTATCTCTAGAAGTGGAAGCGGAATTTGGCGATATGCGTTAATCGAGCGGCAATCGTCCGTGCATGACCTTACTTATGGCACTTATGACAGCTTTTAGATTTGTTGTCTAATGATGAGCTTGGCTTGATTGTCTTAGGAACAACGTTGTGATCAGAATCTACACCAGGTCTCTTAAGTTTATAGGAATTGAGGCCTTGGATTAACTGTGGCAAATTTTTGGATGTGAGTCGTACTAAATTGGAACGAACACAAAAGTCTGACATACCAGAATTTACTGCTTCCACTAGGCGCAGCTCAGTCATCTCCACACCAATCGCCTTTGTCGCCAGCTATCATTTTCTGGTGGCGTACTCCACTAGGTTGCCGACTTGCTCGCTGGTGCACTCCATAAAGTCCTCGTAGTAGCGCGATTCATCTGCAAAAGTTTCGGTAAGACTTGTTTTAAGTTCCGGCCAATTTATCAAGTTTGTGTAGTTTTGAGGTACCCATTCGGCAACACTGCCACACAAATTCTACACTTAATAAATTGTTACTAGAGCTTTGAAAATACTCGAAATTTAGGTATAAACTAAATTTAGAGTACCGAATAAACCAAACCCGCACAAAAACTTCATGATTGCCAAAACACATTAGATTACTTAACTTCTTTATCAATTATTAGTTCGTATTCAGTTTTTAGTTCATCAATATTTTGACACCAAATTTGAACGGTATCAGTCCGATCGTTAGGGTCGAAAGCTGGTACGCAAATCTGTTCAAGGCTCGTCGTATAAGTTTCTCTTTTGGTGAACTAAAAGCTGTAGCGGTAGTTTGAATTCATTGTGTCATCATTAATTAATGCATCATATTTTGCACATTATAAAAATATTATAGGAAGAAAGTCTACCGCCCTTGAATCACTGCTGAATTTCTGGGAGCAGCGGAAAAACTGCTTAAAGATGAAGCGCCTATCGCAGACCCGAGGATTGTTGATGCAAGGTCAGCGCTGCTCTGATGCAGCTGCTAGTTCTTCCTCCAACTGCTCGTCCTCTGGCGCAGCAACTCGATAATATTCATCTTGAGGCTCCTGAAATCATAAACATTCGTAGGCGTAGTTTCTGTTTACCAGATCCCGCTTCTGATGTGGGAGCCAATGTTACAATATTGGAGGAGTTCATCTATAATTGAAATTCATTATAGTTTATCAATATACAATTTTATTATAATAGTTAAACATCCATATTATACTATTTACATCTTATAAACATAGATCTAAACAAGTCAATAAATGATTAGCTACAATAATCCTTAATATAAGAATAAGTAATCAAACTTATCATACCTGACGCTTGGAGAGACAGTTCAGAGCACTTGGTAGTGCCGTGCCCGTAGCTGGACAACTTCTGATCTGTCGATAACTCGTGTGGCCGTATTTATACCAGAGCCGGTCTCGTCAGTAGTCAACGAATAGTCAACTGAACAACTTTTGAGGCAGGTTAACAGAGAGAATACCACAAATAGTCAGTTGCACGTCTTTTAACACAGACCTTAGTCATAGAGAATACACTCACCACAGAGTACTTAACATAAAATACAAACACAGATAATAATAATGTTTGAAAATAACGTGAGTTTTATCTCCCACATACATAACAAAGAAATAAAGGAAAGAAACAATCTTATGCATAAACTATTTACTCGATCGATAATTTCTATGGCTAAAACATAGAGATCTACAAAGACCCATGTTGGTTGGTATTGGATCCTTCGTACCCAGAGATACCAGTTACCTCATAGTACAGGAGCGGAGAATTTGCTCAAGTGATATGGTTTTGATATCCTAGATACCTGATAGACATTAAGACCGCCTTCGAAGAAGAAGAAGTATACAAAATGTGAATATATAGTATACAAAAGAAGTAAAAAAATACCGTTCAAGATGCCTGCTTCGTCTGCAGTTGTGGATGCATCCAGTGACATATGGCAGGCATCTGAAACAAATAAATTTAAACTCATTACCCCCTATCGACGCACATCAGGGCCCCAACTCCGACCTTTTACGAAACCATCATAAAATAGGAGCGTTTTGTTCCTTGCTTAATATAATCATTTACAGACACTATAACCGACCCACAATCGCGTCAAGCAATATTGGTTTGATTATAATTATATATAAAGAACGATTGAAATATATCTCACTGATGTGCAAGGGAGATACAAGATGTTTATGATATACCGTTATCCCGCGCGCATTGTTCCGAACTAGGTACGATGTTATGGAACGGTTTCAACACAGTATTATAAAATTTTATTCTATGGTGCACGACTGTACGTACATTTTTATAGATTTACTCATCAAATAATATTACTGCATTTTTTCAAAGATTAATAGGAATAAAAACATTGTACGTAATTTACACATTAATTTAACACACTTTTATCGTAAAATAGGAAAAATCAAGTTTAAATCCGCTGCTCAAAAGTAACTTTTCTAAGATGGATTAACATGACAGATTTGTCGTTGTTACAACAATACTTCGTATAAAATGTCAAGCCAGAGTTCGCGAAATGAAAGAACAATTAGTTGTGACGCCATCAAACCGACGAGCGTTTCCATTTAGGTACGTTTGTAGGCTTGCTTAATTGACGGGGAGGTATACATTTAGCAATATGATTAAGTTATTATTACTATAAGAGGTGAGAGTTGCCCCCAGGACCATTTTCAATTATTAAGTAGATATAATTCTCTTTAATATCGCGATTGGACTAAAGTTGGGCCTTATATAACTAGAACTAGATTAGCAATAGAGATTAACTATATTTTACCATTTTCTTTTGAAAACGAAGCTGATTACGAAGTTCCAATGTCAAAATGAAGTTCATTTTCATTACTATGGGAGTAAACTAATGTCTCTTGTAGAGGTTTGTTTTGTATAGCTGATAGTTATTGACTACTATATCTGAAGATGCGGTCAAAGATGTTGTTCAGGCTAACCAAGAAAGCTGTCAAGGACAGCTAACGGAACACACCGTTACGTGCGCTGTGACAGATTTTCCACATGAACATGGTAACTAGCCAAGCGGGTATTCACAAAATGCCCTGCCGCTATGGTATTATGACTGACGTCTTAAGACAACAACCGGCACCAAAAGCTTAACGTTTCTTTCATAACACGTTAAGTAGTACTGCTACTAACGGCCACCCATCCTAGTCGTATCCACAACAGAAGTTGCATTAGTTAGATGATCGGTTAAGACGCTAAGAGCGATTTAAAAAATGACGGCGAAATGTGCGAAAACTGACTGCGAGGAATGTCGACGTTTTACTTGTCATCACAAGTCTGTCAGTCAGTAGCCGTGTGTGATTCAAAACATATATTTTAATAGAAAAAACGAAGGATACCTACTATATTTTTAAAGGCTGATATTAGGCCCTTAATTGATTTATCAACATAGCATCGCAAGCTTCCGGCAATTGATGAAGCATTTGAGGATATTGTCCAGACTAACTAGAAGGGTATCAAGCACAGTTGCTGGAACACATATTTTCTACTTGAGGGTAGTATCTAGCCAGGCGCAGAACGCAGAAGACTTTGCTTAACCTACTTGATCGATAAAAAGTCACATGAACAATGGTTTATACGTATTAGACGGATTTTGTTTGCTTTCAAAATTACCAAAATAAATATTTTTAAAGTCGTCTTTTGTATAATAACACCGAAGTCCGTCACCGGACCACGTAACCGGGTCCGTGATAATTGTGTCATTGAGAGCTTCCGAGGAAAATATGATAGTAGCAAGAGCCAGTGGTGTCATTAATAATAAGACGATTACTGCAAATTAAGGCTTACTTCTTGGTTACCTGTCGTTGTTTCAATGATACAGACGGACTAACAGTAAAAACGGTAACAAGGTCCCGTTTCTTATAAAGGACCGTATAAACTACAAAAGAACATTTTATAACGTCAGAAATGAATATGTGTTAGAAATGATAAAGCAATAGAAAGTGAAAGTGCGTGTTGTGTACGTAGATCATAATTTTAAAGTGTATATGCGGTGTTCCATAATCCAAGATATAAAGTAATTACTATATTGGAGGAAGCTTGAAGTGTGTACATGGTACCGTTGGTGCTTTCCAGCACTGGCGCAATTTTAAACACCTGCAGTGTTGTTAGGAAGTTTTCACAGGAAGATTCAGTCATTCAAACTAATGCAGAAAACATGTTACACTTGGCTTAAGCCCGTGTGATGCGTAAAACTACAGCAATATCTTTAATATTTCGAGGATGTTCATATAGGTACGGTAAGTAATAATATTAAGAGTTTAGCATTGCCACTGCCCGTAAAATAATAATATTAACTGTCATATTATCTTCAAACCCAGAATATGATGGCATTTGTAGTATTGGATAGTTAAATGTAGAATATCATGGATATATTACAACAGTGAGAAACAGTGTTTGAGTTAGAGCGGGTTTCACAAATAGTCTACAACTGCGAACTTTATTTTTTATTGCTGATAGGTAAGCCTTTGACCACAATCCGCCCGCGGCGGGATTCGAACCATAGACCTGCTGCGCGGCAGTCCATAGCCAAAGCCACTGAGCTATCACTGCTTCAAAACTTTGTAGGCTTTATGTTTTTCGTTACGTAATAAAAATAATTACCTAAGTACTTAGTACACTGTATTCAACGTGGTCTAGTCTAGACGATGGCACTACACATGCTTGAGTACAAGAATGTTTTTTTAGCTAAGTACATATAAATTTATTGGACGAAACGATAATTCAATCATGAGATTTTTTTTCCAAAATAGTATTTTGTTTAACGTTCTACGCAAAACATTATACATTCCAGAATGTGATCAATAAGCCTCAGCGTAACCCTTTGGGTACGTTATCCTAGAAACTATTTACCCTGAACTTAATATTGTACAAAACTTTACCATACCGCAAATTTCTAAACGTGAGCAGTTGGTATTTAACTTTACTTAATGTGTTAATTGAGCTGTCAGAGAATAACATTTGTCATTAGAATATAAATTAAGTCGCAGTTTTGGATTTGGAGCGGGTACCTGAAGTCGATCAATTGTTCTAATTATTCTGTGTCGTTAATATCGTGAAGCGTGGCTGGAAAATCGGGCTACTTGACGCTCTATGGGCTCGCTCTGTGTCACTGGAGTGCGTAGTGCTCATAGCACTAAACTCTCGCACGACACATTTAGCTACTTATTGCACTGCCTAATTATAAAACTATCATAATATATTTACCTCGGATCTACTATATTTAACCTAAGCGGATGTGCGGGCGAGATCAAGCGCCGATGAGCTATAAACACGATCGGCGGTAGAGCGATTATGGAAAGTGTGGAAAGAGAGAAGTATAAATAAACGGTCAAATGCGTGTCGAGCCACGCACAATGTAGGGTTCCGTAGAAGCCCGTTATCATAATATAGAACGATTCTGTAGTACTTTATTCTCCTCCACTTTGTTCCTGCTAAATCTCAAAAGTAAGAGTACGATTGCCGTCAAGTTATTATTACGATTTGTAATTCGAAAACTAAACAAAATTCGTTTTTGAATTCTTTAGGTAGATACTCGAATGAAAACGTAACGATAGCGCGATTCAGAATCCATTGGTACATTGTAGGAATTTGAATGTCATTTAATTTATTTGTATTGTATTGTACATAAATAATTTTGTATGTTGGTATATCGTAATATCAACAGATACAACAACACTTCCTCTGTCGAAGACCATAAAAGATCAGGGCAGCCGCGTGTCTTAGAACTACAAATTAATGCTGTTAAAGCCAGAATTGGTCGAAAACCTATTAGTAAGTAAAAATACTATGTTAACTCAACAATATTTTTTTATTTATTCATTTTAAGAGCCATTTCACAAAATCACGCTACTGAAGTTTAGGTAAATGCGCTGGCATCGCTTGCACAAGCGGAAGAAATGACGACGGAATAGCATGACTGTGAGTAACATATTTTGATACTTGCACTCATAAAGAAATATAAGTTGTGATTTTAAAAATTATGTGATAGAATGAGTAAATAATCAATTTACTGTCGATTATTTACTAGTTTTATGGGACAGAAGTAGGCATGCACGTTAAAAAGTCTACCTTCATTGTGCACCCTATATTTAAATTTTATCCTTGTTGAATGTTGAACAAAAAATATAAATATTTGAATCATATGAGGAAAATCAGGTCCAGTCCACACAGCAAATAAACATGTATTTTTTTCTATTCCGAAAACGGAGCTAAGACATTTTATTTCGACTAAACCTTCATTGCACAATCCGTGAGCGTCGCTCCTAAAAAACAGTATTCCATTTCAATGAAAAGTCCATACTTTTCCATGACCGTGTTTTCTTGTACGCTGAGGTGAAAGCCTTTGGTTCATTGTCTCTGCCGTGTTTTACTGCGTGTGATCCAATTTGTATGTATGGTATAATCTCACTAATCCTGCACTTGTAAAAAACAAAGGTTGCCGGATTATTGGAATGTTCGAATCACTGGATCAAAGAAAAAAAAATTTAATAAATAAAATAAAACTAAATCGTTTTTACATTTATCCAGCCATCCATCGTTGGCCCAAAAATCTTGTTTGGTAATTTTTTTATAAAATTTGATTGCTATTGCTTTCAGAATTTCTCCATATAGGGGAGTAGGTTTATATAAATTTAGATAGGAGTGTGTTTATAAAGCTGTTGCATGAACCACATGTAAAGAGCGTTTTCCATCTTTGGACAATCACCAACGCTTAATGTTTTACGCTTTCCTCGCCCAGATTCTATCGTCTTCCCGTGGTCTACTATGCTTTTTTTCATAAGATCGTGTATAGCAGCACGCCCAATACCACAGGTTTTCTCCACTATCTTAATTCTTTAAAATATCCATTTTATCTTTCAAGTCTAGTATCTTGAGTTTTTTGTTTATTTAACATATTTAACTACACACTATTCTTACTTTAAAGAAACAGGTAAACTATATACAACGAAGAGACAAAGACTGTATAGTGACAGCCTTTAAAACAGATAAATGGTCAGCTAAAGAATGCTTTAAATAAATAATAATGTTCAATGATAGTTAAAAGATAAGACTAAAAGTTCACAACAAAAATAAACTAGGTTTCTCCTTGAAGAGAAAAAATATCTAGTTAATTCAGAGCACTAATAGGCAGTATTTAAAAATAAACAAAAAGATAATAAATGACGCACGTGCACGTGATAAGTTTTGAGGTGAGACTGCTAGACGACAGACTTCGCGGCACTGGAGCGCATAGGCGTATAAGGCGGGGGAGGCGCGGGCGGAGGGTGCCGGATTATTGCTCAATTGATACTCTGCCCCGTGGGGTGCCAGGTAAGAATTTCACCACCCCATATCATCCCGTGGCTGTCGTAAGAAGCGACTAAGGGAAAAATACTGGAAGATGGGCAGCAGCGCTTTCAAAAGAACTGCTAACTTTCACTGCGATCCCCAATACGCCTGCCAAGCGTGGGGATTATGGCAAATACCCCCTTAATAGGGGAGGCTGTGTTCAGCAGTGGACGATCCGACAGTTACAGTACAGTTCAGATACTCTCAATTTCATGGCGTCTAGAAGCTTGTTCTTTTAAATTTTCTAAAAATAGCTGTTGTTTCGTCTTTTAACACAATGGTAAAAAGGATCCTTTCGTCCCATTGCTAAAACTAATATAATAATACAAGAGACGTAGTTACTTAAACAACAATACTGATATTATGGACAACAGAAAACTCTAGCTTGTTATTTAAAAAAATACTGATATGATCAAAACTCTGTGGTCGCACTATAAACTTGCATCTAAGCGTCTCGCGTACGGAACGTCGGAGCTCGGCAAAACGAACACAGGTCCTACCTCGATGGGCGCTCGCGCCGTACTGATCGCCTTGCGCTTGTACATTTCAATTTATGCTAATTTAGAGTTATATTAAATATGTTTTCGTGTCTAACATAACAGAGTTAATATTGCAATTATTTGAGATCATATTAATTGAAGAATGTACTTTCTTTTGGTATAATATCTGTATGGAATTACACTTTATTTTACGCAATAAATCGTGTTAAACTGCTGATATAATTCGTAGAAATTGGCGCACGAACTTTTTTTTTTCTATAAGGATGATTAATTATTGATATTCTGGTACAATATGTAGCAACAAGATTATATGCGATTGTGATCAAAGGCTTACCTATCACAAATAAAAAAAAAAAATTATACAAGAAATGGAACTCTGAAGTTGGCTATGTGTACCATGATTTGTAAAATAAGGTGCGGGAGAGTGGTCACTACAAAATAATTAAAGTTATGTTTGTAAATGTAGTACATTACTCGAAATTAGAACAGATTATTCTATTTTTATCAATTACTCAATGAATTGTAGATCTTTCCTGTGATAGTAAATTAAGCGCTTAAAATCTTAGATTACGCGCGTTAAACGTGAAATGGCTCTTAAGATACAGCCACATAATTCTCTAATTACGAAACTAGGCTGATTGACCTGTCTTATAGTATTTAGTACTCCCCTGTTCTATTTTACATCTTGGATCTAATTAAATTAAAAATACAATATTATAAATTAATAATTACTTACAAATCTTACAAGGTTATTATTTAAATTCGATTGAGATATAGTATTCAATACAAATAATAATAAATAAAAAATCTTATTGCGAGAAATGAAAATTCCCGCTAAAAAAATGTCGCGTATTATAAAACAAGACCTGAAGCTCGGTGCTTATCGTCGATATACAGTACATGCCCTCGATCAATCTTTACAATTAAATAGAGTGCCTTCCGTTGCGATACGCAAGTGAAGGGCACAGAAATATTGTCTTTACCGATGACAAAAATTACAATATTATAACATAATTAATAACATACAATATTATAGAGCACTACAATCAGCAAATTGATGATATTGTGTTAAATGAAGTGATCGATGACCTTGGTACGACAGGTACAGACAGCAAATACTTCAAGTGTACGGCGAAGATGGGTTCCAAAAAGTACTTTATACCTATATATGTCAAATCTTTGTACTGTCATATCTATATCTATGCTAATGGAAATAATTTGAGACCCGGGAAAGGACATAGGATTGTTTTTATCTAACGGCGCAAAAAGAGGTTAATGGTTTTCCGCGATAACCGCAATACGCGCGGGTGGAGCCGCGGCTGGAAGGCTAGTCTATTATGTATGACAATATTATGGGCATAGTTATTGTTTTAAGATTTTTTATTTGAGGTAACGTTTTCAATGCCAGTCTTTACCCTTTTTAAACCACCAACTACTTCATCTTAGTCACTTTAAAGAATTTATTCTATACATTTTATATTTGGTACAAAATTATCCAACACCCAAGTTCAACGACTATTACTGCTAAACTAATAATGTTATCTCAACTGCTATACTTTTCCTTCAAAGTTCATAAAACGCACTATCAGCTTGAATTTTTTCAGATTTTTCAAGCCAGCAGTTTTTAGCTTTTAGAGGGGGAGGGGGACGCTGTGCTTGAACAAAAATTTGCTATTTAAAGTTTAATATTTCGTAAATAGAGCATTAAATCGAAAAACAGTATTTGCAACCCTTAAGTAATTTTAGGTGACCTATTCAACCATACCACAAACGAAGAGATAGACGACGAAAAAAAATTTCATCCCCACATCACATGTAAAAAAATTTTTAAATTGTATCTTATCACTTTGTTGGCGTTATTGTTTTACATATCAATACGAAATTACAGCTTCCTAGTACTAACGGTCTCGTAGCAAAACCTCGGACAGACGGACAGACAGACGGACATGACGAAACTATAAGGGTTCCTTGTCAGGACTACGGAACCCTAAAAGAGGAAGATTCGGCTAATGAGATTTCATTCCCAATCATTCTGTACGGGGCTATAACATGGTCGCTCAAATAACTAGATTGCCGAAAAATCGATGCCGTGGAGATGTGATGTCGAAGACAACTTTTGAAAATTTCTTCCTCAAAGAACCTCATATACAAAATAGACTTTCGTTGTCAACGGAAGTTCTTTGGGCACATCTCCAGGAAGGAAGATTCCATGGAGAAACTTGCGTACAAGGCCAGGCGGAAGGCAGAATACCTCAAGATCAATCCCCCACAAGCTGGATTGACAATATGCTCGCAATGCTAACAGCCACCTTCGATGGAGAAACATTGTTAGAAGTGCGGCTGCCTTGGAAGCGAGCGGCGACAACGAGATGCAACCCTGTCCATCGACAGCCACAACCACTCTGCCAAGAGTGTCCAACCAAGAAGAAGAAATATCTAACTATGCTTCATTCATTCATTGGTACCGTACTGGCCCCTGTTTTATTTAATATTTACACGAATGACCAGCCTTGCTCTCCCAAAACACAGCTCTTCCTGTCGCAGACGACCTCGCATTAGCTGCTCAGACTCCAAGCTTCGAGGTGGCTGAAGAACTTCTGACGATGGCTTTAAGGAACTAGAAGACTATTATGATGAAAATGCTCTCCGGCCCAACCCATCTAAAACACAATCCTGTGTCTTCCACTTCCGCAACCGTCAGGCTAACCGACCTCTTAACATTGTTTGGCGAGACGTGCATATAGAGCACTGCCCTAACTCATGTTACTTGGGCATAGCCCTAGACAGGGCTCTGACATACAAACAACACTGTCATAAAACAAAACAAAAAGTAAATGCTAGAAATAATCTGCTTCGCCGCCTTACATCCACCACCTGGGCAGCAACCCCACACGTCCTTCGCACAACTGGTCTGTCCCTTTCATTCTCCGCAGGAGAGTTTGCTTGTCCCGTGTGGCACCGTTCCGCTCATGCAAAAGATTGTAGCTTTGAATGATACCCTCCGAATCATTACAGGGTGCCTTAAGCCTACTTCCCTGAAGCTACTATATCCTCTTGCAGGTATTGCTCCACCAGATATCCGACGTGAGGTAGCCTGTTCACAAGAAAAATTCAAACAGCATACTGATAGTCGACACCCTTTGTTCAACTATCAGCCACCTCCAGCTCGCTTAAAGAGCCGTAAAAAAAATCTGCCGAGTTACTCTCCTTCATCTTTGGTAACTCCTTCGGAAAAAAGATGCGCATAGGAGGAGAGATTTGAACTTTGGCACAAAAAATACCCCACACCCACAAACTATGTTACCCCAGCGGAACATCTACCTCCTGGTGACGAACTGCAGTGGCCAATTTGGAAGTCGCTAACTGTACTAATTGAAAGAAAGCCCGCCTTATGTATAATAAAAAATACCTTCGTCGTTTGCGCTGTCGTCGTCTTGATCTTCGTCGTGATCTCGGTGTTGATCCTCGTCTACATCTTCGGTATTATTACTTGTCGTAGATGTAGATTCGTTATCACCTGAAACAAAAAAGAATATAACATTACGCCCCATCGACGCACAGTAGGACCAAATTTTCGACTATTATATAAGTAGATCAAATTCTCATTCAGTCCGCGATTGGGATGGCTTTACTGTCTCGTAAAATGGCAACAGCGATGAAATAAATTTTTAAATATTTCCTTTTAAAACGAAGCTCATTATGTACTTATTAACTTTTATACTAGAGGGTGATATCGAGCCCTTAGTAGGAAATTCTACTAGCGGTCATCAATCAAATTCATGAACGCAGAGGACTTTACTTAACCTAGTTGATCGGTTAAAACGACAAGGAAAGTTCTGCTACAAACGCCACTTGAACAATAGTTCGGTCAAATTAGACCAAAATATAAGAGTAAGTTACATAAATTGCCACCACGCTCAAAATCAGTAAGATTGTTTAAAATATGATAAAAAATTAAATTTTAAAGATCTCCATCCTTCCCCTGTATGGAAAAAAAATATTTGCTTATCTCCATTTTCACCAAAACGGTAAGTTATATCATAAAAATACTGCAAACAAAAATTGTAGATCATAAAATTATCTACAAAAATGTATAAATATTTTTTCTACGAGCCACCGTGTTCGAGATATAACAATTCAAAAAGTTGTAATCGTCACAATATGCGTGAGTACGCCACGTATGTATATAGTATGGTACTCTATAGTAGTAATATATGTTGAAATATTTTTCTATCAGTCATTGTAACTTACACTTATTTTACTTATCGTGTAGACCACGCTGTAGACCACTTCCTAATTCGGCAGGGGGAGGCCGCGAGTGTGCACACAGATGTGTCTGTGTGGCTCGGTCCACGTTACCCCCGGGTTAGGTGAAGAGGGTGACTCACCTTCCATAATGCTTAACGACTTCCTGGGTAGAGGCCCCTCGACAGCTCTTTGGCAGCTCGACGCTTCTCCTGTTCTGCAGCCAGCTGTCGGAGCTGGCCGCGCGTCGCAACTGCCGAGTGTTCACTCATTTTCCCTGGTTCTCTTCAGATTTGGCTCGCAAGGACCACGCTAAGTGTAAGTACATAGGTAGCGTGGAATCGTGTGCATGCGCCATGACGATTACAACTTTTTGAATCGTTATTTCTCAAAAACGATGGCACGTAGAAAAAAAGTATTGATAAAATTTTTGTAGATAATTTTATGATGTACTATTTTTGTCTGAAGTATTTTTATGATGAAACTTACCGTTTTGGTGAAAATAGTGATAACCTCATTTTGTTGACCTGTGACCTTGAATATCGCTGTCCCCGGGCAATAAAGCGGTAATATCAAAAATCTATTTTTGCAGGAGAAATAAAAGAAACTTATTTGTTTATAGTGCAGCGTACAGTGATCCAAAACAGACGTTCAAAATGTCAATTGAATGCTAATTTTTTTACTAATTTAATTCTTTTAAAATAATTGTAATGTTGTAAATATTTAATGCAATAATTGAAAAAATGTATAATAAAAATTATAGGCGATATTGTTTCAACTGCAACATCATTAATGACTTTATAAACACACCGACCACTGAGATTCAGGACTGTAAAAATATAATACGACTTATTTTTTGCTTTAGATCTCGAGCGTACCAGCCGATTACCACCTTCTTCAGGGAAATTTTAAAGCCAAAGCTTAGCTGTATCATCCACTAATCGCTATTTTAGAATCCTATCAATGAATCATATTTTTATGTAACCATTGCAACAGACCGACTTTATAATGTGAATTATTTTTATTTTAACCATTTTAGTCATTTTTTGATGAAATCAACTTTTTTTTTAATGTAACTACTGCCTTATTTTTGTTAATTAAATTTTAAATGATAATGACTTTGTTTAAAAAACCTTTCATATTACATATTCTTTACTACATATTAAACTTTGGAAGAAATCACTTAAATATGAAAAAAAACTATTCAACCTTAATTTGAATAAAATATACATAATTTAATAACCTACTATACCTATATACTTTGGAAACAAAAATGAAATGGTCGAAACCTTAAAAAGAAA
The DNA here is from genome assembly GCA_963854805.1 of Plagodis dolabraria. NCBI lineage: Eukaryota > Metazoa > Arthropoda > Insecta > Lepidoptera > Geometridae > Plagodis > Plagodis dolabraria. Next base: position 8,018,780 of record OY978440.1, read on the forward strand.
AAAAAATGCTACTTTTATTTGAATCTTCGCTTTCAATATCGATTTCATCTTCAGAGTTCCCAACACAATGCAAATTGTTATAAAATGTACGTAAATTTTTCGGGATTGCTTCAGTTTTGCAGAGACTCATCAAATCATCGTAAAGTGGTTTTGGGAAGCGGTTGGCTCTATGTACAGATTTCTCAGTTCATCTCCTGAAACATCCATCAGTCACTGGCGTCTTATTGAGTTATCCTCTTGAAGATCTGGGGTTTGATGCAGTATTTAAAGAAATATATTCATCTTCAAAGTTATACTTTAAATAAATAACATCTGGGTGCGCTCGAGTAATCTTGATTTCGTGAATCTTTGTCCACATAACTTTCTCATTAGTTTGGTCTGCCCGCATCCAGTGTCTTTTGTCCATTATCTCCTTAAATCAAAGAAATTATGTATTTCCATTTCCTTAAGATGAAATTTTTCACCATAGATCTTGGCATTCATGATTACGCCATACATTTGATCAGTAGTATAAATCGTGTGGTTCTTTTTTTGCGCGTTCGATAAGAGATGCATCGAATCTCCTTCAGACTGGATATGGCCAGTTTCAAAGTACCTATATATTATGTTACCTCCATTATTTTTGTACAAATATAAATAAAGAGCAAAGATAATCCCATTTTTATTCTGCCCAGCACAACCATCAGATAAAAATATTAAATTCGTGATACCACGTTGGCTCTCAGTTTCAATGAAATTTAGGAAGCAACTGCCGATTTCATTAGCACCCCTTTTGGCCACTTGATACTGCCAAAGATAGCAGTAACTTTAAGACAACTGAATAGGCACACTAAACAGTCCGTAAAAAATTTCAGGAATTTCAGTTCGTTCCGGTATGCAGTAGACCTGTAATCCCATACTCATAAAATATATATCTAGATGTGCTGCTACGTACAAAAGTTCAGTTCAATCACAATAAGTTCTAATGAATATAATATAATTATTATGTCACAAAACATCACACAATACTAATTAAATTCTTTTACTAACTTACATACCATTTAAAAGTATAAACTTACGTTATTATTGCTAAATATTGAAAATAATTTCGTGCGGAACCCACAGACATATCTAAGCGTTTTAAACACGATATATCTTAGCGTTTTCGTCTATGCAATTGGCAAGGAACACTCGTCTTGCGCTAAATAAAAATACAATACGTGGTATCAATCTTAATTTTTATTTACTTGTTGTGAAGTGCATGAATCCCTCTAGGGTGAGTTCCTTATTTATTATTATTATTTCATAGTGCTGACTAAAACCTATGTAACGTAAACAGCTGCGCTGTCCTACCGCGCTAGACTGAGTTTTAAAATGTGAGTCACTGGTAATAGTACCACGATCGTGTCGGCGCGGCTTGGCAACAGTTGGCTGAGGAACATCAGCCACGGGCGGGTCTGGGTTTATTCATTAATAGTTGCTTTGCCTAGCTTGCATGCCTTGCGCTGCTTGTTTTGGATATACTCAGGCCTTCCTTACTCGTCCCGTGATGGGTAAGGAGGCAAGGGTCTAGGGGGAGAGCGCAGGTCGTGATGATCCCCAAGGCAAGTCTGGCGGGTACCTTCTCGTGGTGCTGCCTGTTATTGGTTTATTTCCTTCCGAAATAAACGCAACAGAACACCGTCAGGCGCCGCGTGTATTGTTATCTATATGTGTATGTATATGTATATATTGTCTCTGTATATATTTGTATTATATGTGTATATTATGTAGTTCACAGGGCTATTTAACCCCTTATTAGTAACCAAATTGAAAATGCTCGGTACAGACCGGGGCCGTAGTTAACTGTCTGTCATCTGTATTATACGTGCTAAGGTGCTTAGCACCTCTTTAAGACAGATGACAGAATAGACTTACGGTGTATAAATTGTAGTTTTAAGGCAAGGCTACAGATAATTTGTCATGTTTATGAGTAGATGAAAAACAGTTTGGCGGTGTGTGTGTTAAAATAGGGACCCCTCTAACTGGCAAACACCAGCGCCTACTACTGTCAAACGTATTGTTACATAATCGAAAATAACCGCTGTCTTTTATTTGGTAGTGACCCCTGTTCCGATGACTCACGTTATTGGAGGCGGGGACAAACTGGCTGGACTAGTTCCAAAAACCCCGATGATAAGTGTATCCTTAGACTTCGGGAAAATACCTCCAAGGTATTGTCAGTCTTCTGAACTCTAAACTTCCGGAGGCTTGAGTAGAAAGATTGAAGCCTGTCCACTTCCCCAAAAATTTTGCTTATGGTTACGAATTATAATTATATTTTATAATTATTCTGTTTTATACTGATTGTTAATCGTAATAATGTCGAAAGCTAACAGAGACGTTAAAGGGAAGTTCGCAAAAGGCCCTTCTCAGGGCCAACTAATTGCTTCGTCTGAAGACCGCTCAAGCGGCAATTCTGAGTGCCGGAAAAACGCCCCATGTCAGGGTCAAATTTCACGGGGATCTTCTCGAGATCCGTCGGAGGTCTCCATGGGGGACGAAAGGAGGTCAGACGTAGAGTCCGTGTTTGAGGAGTCAGCTGACGAAGTTGACAGCCAGAGGAAGCGGCCTTACTCCTCGTTCTACGCGCCCGGCTACCTAGAGTCGGACACTGAGACCGAGGGGACGGTGGCCGCTAAGGTCAGTACGGCGCGGAGAGGAAGGGCGAAGGGCACCAAAACCGGCCCCACGCGGGAAGAATTTTTGAAGCCTATTCCGCTAGTAGAGGAGCTGGCGGAAGTTCTACAGAGTAGAAAGTTTAAAAAGGGTTCGGCCGCTGTGGCAGCCGGAAGTCTTCTCGACATTGGAAGCGATTCCGATGTCCTTGCCGGAGTCGGTGACCTCAGCGGGCTAAACGCCCAGGAGCTGAGGGCTCAAGCAGGAGGGATGCTCGCCTGCATCTTAGAGGTTGCCAAAAAATCTGGCAACCTAAAGGGCGAGTTTGTTGGTCGCCTGAAAAGGTCTGCGTCGACTCTGAGGGAGGTTGTCGACGCACTGGCAGCAGGAGTGAGGCGGAGGAGACGCGGCGGCTGAGAGCCGAAAACAGTCGCGTGCGCCTCGAGTTGGAGGCCTGCAAGGCAGAGGTGAAGGCGCTGCGTCGCGGCTTCACCGAAGCAAAGACCCAGGCAGCTGCCGCCACGTCTGCTGCTACAGTAGCAGCAGCAGCCGCTGCCGCCGAGACGCCGGCCCCCCCTGCTGTTGTACTGGGGGCAGAGCTAGTGGAGGAGATGACGCGGTCTTTAACAACCACGTTCGGGCAAATGCTCAATGCCCGACTCGCAGGTATCGAGGACCGCCTCCTGCCAGCGCCGGTTCTTCGCCCGCCTCTCAGAGCGGACGCGAAGAAGGCTGCAGCTGCGGTTGCGCCTCCACCCCCGAAACCAGTCCCTCGAAAGCGGGTTGGCCAGGCGTCGCAGGCTGCTGCCACGCCTTCGACTGCGGCTCCCATCGCCCCAATACCGACTCCATCTACTGGAACCTGGGCAACAGTAGTGAAGAAGGGGAAAGGCAAAGGGAAGGGCAAATCGTCCTCCTTAGCAACGCCCACTCCCGTCCCAGCAGCTCGTGCCCCCCCCTCTGCCAAGAAGCCTAAAGTGAAAAAGGCTTCCGTTGCCGCCAGGCCCAAGAAGGCGAAGGCAATGAAAACCCCCAAATCCGCAGCTGTAGTGCTGACGCTGCAGCCCGAAGCCGCGGTAAAGGGGGTGACATATAAAGCCATCGTCGAGGCGGCGCAAGAGAAGGTCGATCTCCAAGGATTGGGGATCGAACGCATCCACTTCCGCCAGACGGCCACGGGAGCGAGGATGCTCGAAATTCCTGGCTCTCAAAGCGGCGACAAAGTGGACAGGCTCGCGGAGAAGCTCCGTGGTGTCCTGTCCGAGGTGGCCAACGTCTCGAGGCCCGTAAAGTCAGTGCAATTGCACGTGACGGGCCTGGACGACGCCGCCACAAAGGAGAAAGTGGCGGCGGCGGTCGCCAAGGTGGGCGGCTGTGACGTACTGCACGTCAAAGCCGGAGAGGTACAGCGAAGTTTCGGTGGGACCGGCTCCTCCCTTGTTTCCTGCCCGATTGCAGCAGCCAAAGTTTTGCTGGCACAGGGCAGGCTTTTGGTGGGGTGGAGCTCGGTGCGAGTGGTGGCACTGGCGGCGCGTCCCATGCGCTGCTTCAAGTGCATGGGACTCGGCCATACGCGCCCTCAGTGTCCCTCGTCGGCAGACAGGGGGAACCTGTGCTTCCGTTGTGGAGGCGCAGGCCACAGGGCGGCGAGATGCCAGAGAAGGGCCCTACACTGCGCGATATGCGCAGAGTCGGGGCGACCAGCCGAGCACAGGATGGGGGGACAAAACTGTGTCCCCCCCAAAGACGAAGGGAAAGGCCGCCAGGACCCAGGCCATCCCCCGACCGGCTGCCAGAGCCGCCCCTGAGGTTGTTCGCCGTGCGGCGAGCATGGAGGTTGTGACGTCCGATTAATGGATCAAGTCGGGCAGCACAACCTCCTACAGACGAATTTGAACCACTGCGTCAGGGCTCAGGATTTGCTAATGCAGTCCCTGGCGCAGTGGCGGATCGATTTGGCGGTCGCCGCGGAGCCGTACTACATTCCCCAGTCCCATCCCTACTGGGCTGGGGATCTGGACGGCTCCGTGGCCATTATAGAACGTGCCGGTGGCGGCTCCCCCCTCTCGTTGTTAGAGAGGGGCTTGAGGTACGTGGTGGCCAAGTGGGAGAGGTATGCGGTAGTGGGCGTATATTTCTCCCCCAATAGAACCGTCGCGGAGCTGGAGGCTTATTTAGACCTCCTGGCCGCGGCGGTGAGAAGGCAGGCACCACGTGAGGTCCTCCTCATGGGGGACCTTAACGCCAAGGCCCAGGCCTGGGGCAACCCCTCCACTGACACTCGCGGGGAGACTGTCAGGGAGTGGGCGGTTGCCACAGGGCTGACCCTCCTCAACAGAGGGTCGGTCCACACGTGCGTGCGACACAACGGGGGGTCCGTGGTGGACCTTTCGTTCGCCACCCCGGTGGTCGCAGCACGTGTCCAGGCCTGGAGAGTGTAGGCGGAGGTGGCGACTCTCACGGACCACAACTACATCCGGTTCGAGATCGCCACCTCCCACCAAGGAGGGACTTGGCGCGTGGAGAGGGAGTCCTTCGCGCGCTGGGCGATTGGTCGCCTCGATGCCGAGTTGGCTGAAGAGGCGGCTATCGTCCAGTCGTGGCTGGCCACCCCGGTGCACCCGGAGGTGGCCATCGCGGCGGGCCACTTCCGGGAGGCGGTGACGGCCGTCTGCGACGCCGCCATGCCGAGGTCCCGACGCCGCCCCGAGCGCCGCCAAGTTTACTGGTGGTGCTCGGAAATAGAGGATCTCCGAGCGCGATGCTCGGAGACGCGCCGCCTCTACTATCACTGCAGGAGGCGGCGTCACGGCCGGACGGACGACCAGCTGCCGGCGGAGCAGCTGGCGGCCGAGCAGCTCCTGTATGGCGATGTGAAGATAGCCAAACAGGAGCTGAAGCTGGCCATCGGCCGGGCTAAGGCCCTCGGCTGGCATGAGGAGCTGGAGGGCCTCGACAGGGACCCATGGGGGCGCCCGTATAAGTCTGCCCGGAATAAGTTCCGAGGCAGAGCGCCCCCTGTCGCCGAGTCCCTGGAGCCAGAAATACTGGAGAGGGTGCTGGGGGGGCTATTCCCCGACAGCGACCCCCACTACACCCCTCCACCGATGGCCACACCGTCCTTCCAGGAGGAGGAGGACCCGGCCTCCATTCCGCCTATTTCAGAGGTGGAGATGGAGGTAGCAGTCTCTCGCCTGAGTGGCAAGAAGACTGCCCCGGGACCAGACGGGATTCCCGGGCGGGTCCTCAGGATCGCCCTTAGGGAGATGGGCGGTCAGCTTCGGGAACTGTTCGACGCGTGCCTCACGTCGGGTCAGTTCCCGAAGCTCTGGAAGGACGGGCGATTGTGCCTGTTGCGGAAGGAAGGGCGAGACGCCGACTCGCCCGCCGCATACAGGCCAATCGTGCTGCTGGATGACACGGCGAAGCTGCTGGAGAGAATCGTAGCTTCCCGTGTCATCCGGCATCTGGGGGGAACTGGGCCTGAGCTTTCAGAGGCCCAGTTCGGATTCAGAGCAGGGCGGTCGACGATAGACGCCCTGCTCTGGATCAAGGGGTGGACGCAGGACGCGGTCAGCGGGGGGGAAAAGGCGTTGGCTGTCTCGCTGGACATTGCCAACGCCTTCAACAGCCTACCGCACGGTACAATACGGGAGGCGCTCCGCTATCACGGAGTGCCCCTGTATCTGCGTAGGCTGTTGGCTGACTACCTCCAGGACCGCTAGGTCCTGGTGGAGGGACGCGACGGTCTGAGGCGACGTCGCGTGTCCTGCGGGGTTCCACAGGGGTCGGTGTTGGGACCGCTCCTGTGGAACATTGGCTACGACTGGGTGCTCCGCGGCACGTTTCCCGCAAGTATGTGGGTTTCGTGCTACGCGGATGACACCCTAGTCGTAGTCAAGGGGAGGGACCTCAGGGAGACGGTGCGGCGGGCCACGGTGGCCACGACACTCGTGGTCGGCCGCATACGTGCCCTGGGGCTGGAGGTCGCCCTCTCCAAGACCGAGGCCCTAATGTTCCATGGGCCTCGGGGGGGACCCCCTCCAGGCACGCGGATAGACCTCGACGGGGTCCTGGTCCGGGTTGGGACCCAGATGAGGTACCTGGGTCTCATCCTGGACGGGCGGTGGACTTTTGGGGCCCACTTCACTCAACTGGCCCCAAAAGTCATAGGCGCCGCTGCCGCCCTTGGGAGGCTGCTGCCCAACGTGGGCGGCCCGATTGCCACATGTCGTCGCCTGTACTCCGGAGTGATCCGGAGTATGGCCTTGTACGGGGCACCTGTCTGGGTGGACGCCCTCGGTCGCGCCAATAAGGCCCTGCTGCGACGTCCGCAGCGGGTCATCGCGACGAGGGCGATACGCGGGTACCGGACGGTGTCCTGGACGGCGGGATGCGTGTTGGCCGGTGATCCCCCCTGGGAGATCCAAGCGGAGATCCTCGCCGAAGTGTACCACTTCGTGGCGGCGAGGAGATCCCGCGGGGAGCCTCCAGCGTGGGAGGAGGTCACGCGCATGCGACGGCGGGCGCGGGTCGCCCTGTTGAGGCGGTGGACGGAGGACCTGGCTCCACCGGTCCCTGGACAGAGGACGGTGGATGCCATTCGCCCGGTCCTCCGGAGGTGGGTAGGGCGGCGATTCGGGTCGCTGACCTTCCGATTGGTGCAGGTGCTTTCCGGACACGGATGTTTCGGAAGGTACCTGCATCACATCGCGAGACGGGAGGCGACCCCCGCCTGTCACGAGTGTGGAGCGCCAGAAGACACGGCGCTCTACACGCTGGAGGAGTGCGCCGCATGGAGTCCCATGCGGCACACCCTCACAGCGGTCATTGGCGCAGATCTGTCGCTGCCGAGCGTGGTTAACGCTATGCTCGGCAGCGACGGATCGTGGCAGGCGGTGGTCTCTTTCTGCGAAGCGGTGATGGCGCAGAAAGAGGCCGCGGAGCGGGCGAGGGAGGACGACGTCCTCGCGGACCCGCTCCGGCGTAGACGAACTGGGGGGAGGAGAAGGCGGTTCGGGCGCCTTCTTAAAATATAGACGTTTTTATCTAAATCCTTATCTAAGGGCCCAATTTTATCTGAATATACCTTTTCTAGCGCTGTCGAAGCCGTTGTTGTCACGGTCATGGGTTCAATAGTATTTTTAGAATACTTACTAGTTTGACACTTTTTACATTTGCTCACGTACCGTCGCATGTCGTATTCGATTCCTGGCCAGAAGTACTTACCTTTTATATTGTTTATCATACGTCGTACACCAGCATAACCACTTGTAGGTAATAAGTGATAGTCATGTAATATGTATGTCTTTTCTTTACTATCGGAGACATTTTTTATTCCTCTCAATATATTTATATGTGGTCCGGACCATTTTTCTCTACTCTTTATCTCCTTTATTAACTCTTTAATCAATTCTGTATTATTTTCATTCTTTATTATACATAACTCTTTTACATTTATTTTATTACAAAAACTACTCAATATATTCGCAAACTCGACTCGCGTAAAATGCGACATATAGTTGAGGTTTATATAAATAGTATTTTTAGATTCTTCATACGTAAAACATTCTTTTTCATATGTTATGTTTTTATTTTCTAATTTATAACTGTGAATGAATTTTAATTCTACAGAATCACTCGGTTTCCTTAATATTTCCGCTACCCTTGGTTGGCCGGACTTTGGTTCTGCAGAAATATTAGGGATCCCTATGTGTTCATCACTATCTACTTTTTTATTTAATTGTTTTGCTTTTTGAGCTCTAGTCATAACTAAAGATATTTTTTCGTTCATTGATTTTAATTCGTCGGAACTTATGGTCACTCTATTTAATGCGTCCGCGACGTTATTACTACCTTTTACGTATTCTATTATATAATCGTATTCTTCTAATTGCAGTCTAAATTTTAATAATCGGGTAGATGGATCCGTCATACTAAATAGATAAATTAAGGGCTTATGATCAGTTTTATAATAAACTTTTTGCCGTATAAATACGGTCTTAAGTACTTTATGCTCCAAACGATTGCTAAAAGTTCCTTTTCTAAAAGATCCTATGGTTATACCAGACGCGTCAGTTTGGAAAATGAAAGTATTTTCGTCAGAAAAATCTGGATATTGTAGTACTGGTGGTTATGCTAATCTACATTTTAGCTTTTCAAAACTTTTTTGCCAAATTTCTATCTAAATAAATGGTTCATTTTTTCGGCATAATTTACTAAGCGGTGCGGTTATTTCTGAAAAATTAGCTAAAAATTTCCTATAATAGTTACAAAAGGCTACAAATCTTCTTACTTCGTCGGCATTTTTCGGTAGTGGGTAATTTTGTACCGTGCTAATTTTTGAGGATATGGCAAAATGTCCTTATCACTGACAACGTGACCTAAATATAAGTGTTCTGTTTCGTAAAATCGCATTTGCTAGGATTTAGTTTCAGGTTCATTTTTCTAATTCTTTCGAATACGTCCATCAAGTTTTTATTATGCAGAGATGTATTTCTACCTGTTACGACCAGATTGTCACAGTATATTAGTACTTTGTCGTAATTTAGACCTGACATCGCTATTGACATGACTCTAGAGAACGCGCTTGATGATATCTTCGTTTCCATTGGAAGTTTAGTTAGTTGGAAGGTTCCTAAACTGGTTGAGAAGAATGTGATCGGTCTACTGGTGGATTCTAAACCTACTTGGTAAAAGCCTTGGTACATGTCTAAATGTGTAAAATAAATGCTTCCGGAAAGAGAGTCTAATATTTCATTAATGTTTGGTAGTGGAAACTTATCATCTTGTATGGAATCATTGACTTTTCTGTAATCAATTACTAAACGCCATTTTTTAGTACCATCAGATTTTTAGGTACTAACATGATTGGACTATTCCATTCGCTAACGGACGGTTCGATAATACCGTCATCGAGCATTTGCTGAACTTGCTTATTTATCTCTGATTTCATAGAAGCCGGTAGCCGATAAGGTTTTACATACACAGGTTTCGTATTCGGTTTCACAGTAATAGATTGTTCTACAACGTTCGCAGTACCTAACTTATCGCCTTCTAAAAAAATGATATCGGAATACTTTGCGGAAATAATTTCTATTTCCTTTCTATCTTCCGAATTTAAGTGTGATAACTTTAGTTTTGGTAATAACTTTTCAACACGTTCCACATTTCGATCGGGTTCGGTAAATAAACAGACCTCATATTTCTCTAAATAATCGAAATCTTGACTTCCTACTAAATGAGATTTTGGTATAGTAATTGATGTCTCTTCCGTGTTCATTATTTTAATCGGAATAATACCTCTCTTCGGAATGACAATACTGGTTGCCATGAAAACATTTTCTGCCAATTGTTTAGGGTATATAACGCAATCTTTATATAAGTTTTTATTTATGTATATAAAGTGAACACTTTCGCTACGAGCTGGAATAGTTTTACAACTTTCAGACTGTATATCGTGTTCATAACGTTTATGAATTTTAATAGAACAACTTATTCTGTGACAATATAATGTAACTCTATTCGTCGGTAGGTCTATGTTTGCATTATAAGTTCTAAGAAAGTCTAACCCGATAATACCGTCGGCGTCACACGGTACGCTATCAAATAAATAAAACTTGTGGCGAAATTCTACACCATTCTCCGTACACAAAGGAATGTAAACGAAGCTTTTTGCTTGTACTTTGCCCCCTATTCGGTTTATAGATGTGTTTTCGTTATAGATTTTAATATTACTTTGTACAATATTACCTTGAATTATAGACAATGTTGCGCCGCTATCTAATAAAAATTTCCATTTCCTACCCTTGAAAATTAAATATATATAGTCCAACCCTTGGCAAGTTAATACATAGTTAGGACCGAAAAAACTGAGCCAAATTCAATTCTTCTTCTTTCTGCTCATTATCATTCTTATCGGTGACGTATACATTTCCTTGGTGTTGCTGACTATAGTTTTTATTATAGTTACCTCGATAGCCTCTATTTTTGTTTCCGTAGCTTATGTATCTGTAGATGTACGGAAGCGGTTATTACCTTGACCTCTAGCTGAATGTTGAGGTTGATGAAGGCCTCGCTGTGGACCGCCCCGGTAGAAATGGTTGCGCCCACGATTAAAATTATTTTGGTACATACCTCTTGAGTACGTCATCACAGTGTTGGAAGGTCCCTGGCCTGCGAGCTTCTTATCCTCGGCAGCACGCACGGTGTCCTTTAGAGCAGCATAATTACGCGCCGATATGATGGTGCTGAGCCTCCGGTTCCTAAGACCGTCTGAAAATCTTTTTATGGCTAATTGCTCATTTATGGGTCTCAATATTTCGTTGGCTTTTGGGTTACTGACTTTTTGTCATTTTTCAAATAATTCCAACCCTATTTTTGCATTTTTACTACTCTGTAATAATGTAAAAATTTGTTTACATTTCTCAAATAATTGATCAGCTTCATTTAACTATAATTCGGTAGTTCCGCAAACATACCTAGATTTTCCTTTCTTTATAAAATATTTACGTATTTCTATCAAAGTTTCGTAACATTGCAATAAAGTGTCAATTATACCTATTTACATCCAAGAGTTCATATTACGCATCTTCATACTTCCTTTTTGAGTAATATTTGATGAAATTTGATATCGTACGTGTGAAACATTATTGCAATGCTGTCACTAATCACTTAACAAAATCACTTCACAAAATATTTTTCACATTCGCATATTATTCGTGAATAAGTTGTCACTGTTGTTGGTGTTTCGCCGTAATAATGTGCCAATCTTCAATTGACAAAGAAGAAGTTTTCTTGAATTAAAATTCTGTAGGCGGGAACGACGCTGTAGTTGAGCATTTACAAACAATTAAAATTGTCGTATTTGTGGTATTAGTAATTATCGTTGTAGGATTTTTATATCTTGCTTTCAAATTATATCGAAACTGCCATATTCGTTGGATCGACGAACAAATTGGTCTGCAGGCGTTCAACAGAGCACGGGCATCCCTCAGACGAAGCGAAAACGCATCCTAAATTTCAGGTAAGAATTTTTCATCTTCATATTATCTTAATATTTCTTCATTTTATTTGAAATTTCTTAATTTTCCCATGAATTTTGCTTTCCTTAAGTTTTCCTTATTTTCCTTTGTATATTTTTATTTTCCCGTAATTATCTTCGTTGAACATTTCCATTTATATTTATATTTTTCTCCATGTTCTCTATTCATTTAACTTTCCTTATTGTCTCTAATATCTCATCCCGAATTATATTATGCCATTTTCACTTGAAGTGCCATCCCGGTGCAGCCCGCTCTATTTTCTCACTGCACCGGGCCTGGCAGGGTCGCCATGTGATGTTGGTGGTTCGAGGGGTTTGGATGCGTGTACGATAAGTGAAACGTCCGAATAGTTGAATATGTTCTTTAATACTGCAGGCACACATCGCATACACTCAATACTTAAAAGCTACTATACTATACCTACTTACTTAGCTTACATCTACACACTGCAACGTCTAGAACAACCTAGATATCGATTTTCAGCCAAATCGTAGTAACGTTTTTCACTTGGCAGACGTCATCGTAAAACAAATTCCAAATTCGGAAAAAGAACCTCCAGAACAACCTAGATTTTGAATTACAGCCAAATTGGAGTAACTTCCTTCACTTGGCAGACTACATCAAAAAATAAATTCCAAATTCGGAATAAGGACGTCCAGAAAAACCTAGATTTTGATTTTCAGCCAAATCGGAGTAACTTTCCTCACTTGGCAGACGCCATCGAAAAATAATTCCAAATTTGGAATGTAAAACTTCCAGAACAACCTAGATTCAGCCAAATCGGAGTAACTTGTGGCGCATGGGAATAACCTGCCGCGGGCGACAGAGACGCGGGTGCGGCGCGAGGGACGTGCGCACACGCAGCAGCCGGCCGCCCGCCTTCATTCGAGCCGGGCCTCGCCAGTGCGCTAGAAAACACTTCCCGCGCTGGACCTATGCCGCTCGGCCGTCCACCGAACCGCCCTAACCGTCGCGATCTTATATCTCAATAATCTTTTCTTTACGTTTCAACTATTTCTTCCTCTTGTGCGCTGTCTACCTTTTTGCCTTGCTCAACTGTGCTTAATCTACTCTGTTAATCTGTATCTATCCGCTTACTATCTGAGCAATAAACAAGTGTATATCGGAACCTGCGTGGAGTCATTTTCAACCCTCAACACCGCACGTAGGTACCCATATATTGGTGACCCCGACGTGATTGACGTTCAACATGCAAGACGCTGGTGAAGCAACGGGGAAGTTTGAAGATCGCGCAGCCCCAACCGTTGACCGTGTAACGGTCCGCCTACCTCCGTTTTGGCAAGAAGATCCGGAAATTTGGTTTGCTCAAATTGAAGCACAATTCGCGGTATCTGGTACGACTGCAGATGCTACCAAATTTTATATGGTTATTCAGCAACTGGATCACAGGATTGCGAGAGAGGTACGTGACGTTATAACCAATCCGCCCCGAGCCGACAAATATGAGCGACTTAAAACTGAGTTGATTAAACGATTGTCGACTTCACGCGATCAACGTATTCGGCAGCTTTTAACTCATGAAGAATTGGGTGATAGGAAGCCAAGCCAATTCCTGCGACATTTACGTTCGTTGGCCAGTGATGGGGTTAGCGATGAATTTTTACGAAGCTTATGGTCGAATAGGCTACCGACACATGTGCAGGCAATAATAGCATCGCAAAAAAGTGCAAGTCTTGATGAAATTGCAGAGCTGGCCGACAAAATTTGTGAAGTGACGCCTTCAACTTCGTCACATGTTGCAAGTACTTCAAACCAATTTGACGAAATGTTAAAGAAATTGGAATCTGTTATAGCAACCCGGATACAAACGGTGATTACGGCGCAACTGGCTCAACTAAATTTGCACGGACAGCGGGGACGTCCCTACCAACGCCAGCGTTCCCGTTCAACAGGAAGATCCAGGAGTAGAGGTCAGAGTCAAACCCCAGGTATGTGCTGGTATCATGATATATTTAGGGAGAAGGCGCGAAAATGTAAACCACCATGCAATTTTAATAATCAGGGAAACGGTCGCGGCAATCAATAGAGGCGACAAGTGGTTGCTATTCCGTAAACAGTCGCCTATTTTTAACAGATAAAAATACCAAGATCCAGTACCTGATCGACACGGGTTCAGACCTCTGCGTCCTGCCTCGACGTTTCCTTCGCCAGTTCCGCGAGCCTACAGGATATGAACTTACAGCTGCAAACGGAACTTTTATTCATACATACGGCATACAGAATATGCAACTGGATTTTGGACTGCGACGGAATTTCTCCTGAAACTTTGTGGTAGCTTCGGTAGACAAACCGATTATTGGCGCTGATTTTTTATCTTATTATGGTCTTCTTGTGGATTGCAGAAACCAGCAACTGCTCGACAGCGTCACCAATCTCACCGCCCAGGGCTCACTAAAAATGTGCCAGCTGTTCAGCATCAAAGCCGTGTCCGGTAACAGTGAGTACCATCAATTATTATCGCAGTTTCCAAACTTGGTTAAACCATCTGGTGTGTTTCGCGAAATCAAGCACTCTACGGTCCATCCGGTTATATTCGCACAACACCTGGACCACCGGTATTTTGCAAGCCGAGACGTTTAGCTCCCGACCGACTTCAAATAGCGAAGGAAGAATTTAACATTATGTTGCGTGATGGTTACTGCTCGTCCATCCGATTCACCATGGGCATCTGCACTCCACTTAGCACCTAAAAAGGACGACGGCTGGAGACCCTGTGGTGACTACCGTGCCTTGAACGCTCGCACGATTCCTGATAGATACCCAATTAGACATTTAGAGGACTACAGTCATAAGCTTTCAGGATCAACTGTGTACAGTAAACTTGACCTAATTAAGGCCTTTAATCAAATTCCGATTTTCAAGGACGATATCCCCAAAAGCGCAGTTACCACGCCCTTCGGATTATTCGATTTTCCCTACATGTGTTTTGGACTTCGCAACGCAGCTCAAACTTTCCAGCGGTTCGTTGATGAAGTGCTCCGTGGCCTAGAATTCACGTATTCGTATGTCGATGACATATTGGTCTTTTCCAGCAGTCATTCTGAACACCTGGAACACCTGCGTCAAATTTTTGAGCGGTTAGAAAAGTATGGACTGATCCTAAACGATTCCAAATGCATCTTTGGAGTATCTGAGGTCAATTTTCTAGGATACACACTGACAGCGAACGGCACACGACCACTGGACACCAAGGTCAAGGCGATCCAGGATTTCTCACCTCCGACGACTGTGAATGGCTTGAGAAGATTCCTTGGTATGTTGAATTTCTATAGACGTTTCATTCCTGACGCTGCTACAGATCAAGCTCCCTTATACACAATGATTTCTGGACCCAAGGTGAAGGGAACACAACCCCTTAATTGGACTCCAGAACTTCGAGAAGCTTTTGAGAAATGTAAAAACAGCATAGCACGCTCTACTCTCCTAGTTCATCCAAAACACGACGCACCGTTAGCCCTTGTCACCGATGCTTCAAACTCGGCCTTGGGTGCGGTATTGCAGCAGCTGGTTGGAGACGATTGGCAACCATTAGCTTTCTTCTCTTAAAAACTAAACAAGTCTCAGGTTAAATATAGCGCATATGATAGAGAGTTACTAGCAATCTACGAAAGCATCAAGTATTTTCGCTTTATGGTTGCAGGAAGGCATTTTGTAATATATACAGATCACAAACCACTCACGTTTACAAAATTACACTCACGTTTGCTTTCGATCACAAGGAAAGGCAATGTTCTCCCCGACAATTCAATCACCTGGACTTCATATCACAATTTACTACTGACATACGTTTCATTGAAGGTAAAAATAATGTTACGGCTGATTTCATGTCTCGCATAGAAGCTGTAACGAATCCTTCAGGCTTTGAGAGTCTCGCGCGTGCCCAGAAAGGCGACCAGGAACTTCGTGAAGCACTTCAGTCCACGTCAAACTCTTTGAAGCTCGAACAGATTCCTGTGCCAGGTACAAACTTTAAGCTATATTGTGATACTTCTCTGCCTACGCCTCGTCCTTTCGTACCACTGGAGTTGCGTCGGCAGGTCTTTAACGCGATGCATTTGCTGAGTCACCCTGGAGCGGCAGCATCTACTAAGCTTTTAACAGCCAGGTTTGTGTGGCCTTCGGTTCGGAAAGACTGCCGATTATGGGCAAAAACGTGTACAGCTTGTCAACAAAGCAAAATACATCGGCATACATCAGCTCCACTGAACAACTTTCAACTACCAGGATCACGTTTCAGCCACATACACATCGATCTGATAGGACCCTTACCACCGTCATCAGGTTACAGATATTGTCTCACAGCTATTGACAGGTTTACGCGATGGCCTGAAGTCACGCCTCTACAAGACATTACAGCTGACACCGTGGCAAGAGCGTTTTTCGAGACATGGATTGTTAGATTTGGTTGTCCTCAAACGGTCACGACGGATCAAGGACGACAATTTAATTCCCGCCTTTTCAAATGTTTGACAGATTTATGCGGAATCCAGCTGCGACATACGACGGCCTATCACCCTGCTGCAAATGGCATGGTAGAACGTCTCCACAGAACTCTTAAGGCAGCTATCATGGCCCACGATGAAACAGCATGGACAGAAGCATTACCTTTTGTTCTCCTCGGAATACGGGCAGCATGGAAACCAGACGTGCAGAGTTCAGCAGCTGAGTTGGTTTACGGTGAGCAGCTAAGAATACCTGGTGAGTTTTTCGAAACACATTCACCCACATTCACATCTGATACGGACTTTGTCACTTTATTGAAAGACCACATCGCAAAACTCAAACCAACTCCTGCCTCGAGATATGGTAATAAGTCAATATTTGTTCACAATGACCTAAAGACAGCTACACACATATTTTTACGCAAAGATGCTTTACGAGGCGCGCTAGAACCTCCATATACAGGCCCACACAAAGTTTTAAACAGGACGGACAAAACAATTACCATACAGTTAACCAGAGGACCTGTCACTGTATCAATAGACAGAGTTAAGCCAGCTTATATCTTGGCAGAAAATACTCAGGAGGCGACATCTGGTCGCATACAGAAAGACGGCCCCATACATACACGTTCGGGCCGTCGAGTTAAATTTACCGATTTTTTCCAGGTTTCCTAACGATGATTCTCCAAGGGGGTGATGTGGCGCATGGGAATAACCTGCCGCGGGCGACAGAGACGCGGGTGCGGCGCGAGGGACGTGCGCACACGCAGCAGCCGGCCGCCCGCCTTCATTCGAGCCGGGCCTCACCAGTGCGCTAGAAAACACTTCCCGCGCTGGACCTATGCCGCTCGGCCGTCCACCGAACCGCCCTAAGCGTCGCGATCTTATATCTCAATAATCTTTTCTTTACGTTTCAACTATTTCTTCCTCTTGTGCGCTGTCTACCTTTTTGCCTTGCTCAACTGTGCTTAATCTACTCTGTTAATCTGTATCTATCCGCTTACTATCTGAGCAATAAACAAGTGTATATCGGAACCTGCGTGGAGTCATTTTCAACCCTCAACACCGCACGTAGGTACCCATAAACTTTATTCACTTGGATGACGTCGTCAAAAAATTAATTCCAGGAATATAGACGTCCAGAAAAATTAGGTATGAATTTTCGTACTGATCTCAGTCGCAGTTGCAACTGTGGATACTCACTAGAATCGTACGGTAGGCATATACTTTATATGCCTACCGTACGATATGTTACCGGAGCGGATCGCGCATCTGCATATTCTTTCACCGTTATATTTGTGCAGCGAGCGCCAAACGTTTGTTGATTTCCTGCGGCGATGCGCTGGTAAAGTAAGTTCGATTAGGCCCAGATGCTCAAGGCCATTAGCGACTCTACAAGCCTTAAGGAATGATTTTGCATTTTTATACTAACAATAACGTTATTTCTTTCTTATTTCTTTCTGCCTTAAAACTAAAATGTAAACTCCGTTCTGATAGTTGTTTACCACCACGGCATAACTACTACGTAAGTACCTACCTATTTCTTTGTGACACCGTGGTGGGCTATCTGAAAGGTGCCTATAAATGAGTAAATGTGCAATGTTTGATTTTACACATTCCAGGAACACTATCCGGATTTAGTTCCGTCACACGTGTCTTGTAAGGACGTCCACACACTCCGACCAAAATTGGACCACATTGGTTTTCGTCGTGGTCAAAAGGTGTATAAGAGTGATTCTCCGAACCCTAAATTTTCGATGTCTTGAGGTTTATTTTTGTAACTAACTGACAAATCAGTCTGCAATTAATTTTAAAACATACCTCAGACTATTGCCTATCATGCACAAGTTGATTCTTTTAATAATATTTATTTAAATATTTTAAAAAAAATATTTAAAAGTAGTTCTTCTGACTAATATGGTGTGTCCGTAACCCAGTTTCTTGAACGTTAGTAACAATAACATTATTTCTTATGCATAAATTGATTTGAATTATAATAATTACGAAAGAATATTAGTTGTTTCTTTACACCAAAAAAAATGGTACTAATATTTACGAAGGTTTATTTATAAATAAAAAAATAGTGAGTGTCCGGCAAAAAAGTCTGATTCATATTCACGCGCTTCACTCGAACGTACCCAGCTAAATACGAAACATCAGGTGACCCCTCCCCGCGCTGGCGGTAGCCAGTGGCTCGGCTGACGTGGTCGCGACGTGACGTGTGGCTGATTTGTGTCGTCCCGGAGATATAAAGGTAAATATCTGATTCATATAGCCTTGGTACACCTGTGTTTCTGATTAGTATGTTCGTTTTTATAATTATGGTACATGGTTTTCAAACTTAAATCTGTGGAAAATATAATGACATTGGGGAACAGAAACCTATGTATAAATAACAATTCTTAATTGAATACGTGTGATGATTTATCGGTGTTAATGGGCAAAATTCTGATTGATGTGTGTCTGATTCATACGGTAAAAATATCATATTAATCAGAATGTCACACATATTGTTAGTGAAACGTTACATTGGCAGCACGTTACGCCTGTAACAAGTCATTTCGTATGTACCTAATGTTATTTATATGTCTAAAACAGTAACTGTAAATTTCGCAGCAGTCCTAATAAGACGTCAAAGGGGTTTCATATCTATCGACAGCAAAATTTTCGATAATTAGACTATACCTGAAATTACAACTAATATATTGGTATTATTAAACTCCTAGACTAATCTAGGTAATAAAATAAAGGTAAACAATGAAAAAACTTCGACGTTGACGAAATATTTTTTTTAGTAAGCCTCGATAGACAGGTTTAAAAGCCTAATATCATTGCCGAATAATATTTATTTATTTTTTATATATATTTAATTTTACTTTTTGCCATGATTTTGGTTATTGTTAAAAGTTTAAACGTACTTGATAATATTTATGTAGATTTTAGTTTTTTTTTTGAGATTTTATGAAACCCTATACTTACACAAAAAAAATGTAATGATAATTAATATTGTCGAATATCATAATTATAATTGTCATGCTGTGATTGACTAGATTTAGGTGTTATGATAAGCATTTACTGTGATTTTAATAAATAATTGACTGTTTTTTCTAACAAGAAATTCATTTCTATCCCTAATTCTGATTCATATGTCACAGATTCTGATTCATATAGCCCCAAAAATTTTAAAGTTAATTATCTCGGAAACCATTTCATCAAAAAATGTGCCTTTTTCAGACGTTGTATCTTAGGTTATCATCTTTCGTAAAAATATGTTTTATAAGCTTAAATGTGAAAAAAAAATTAGGCCGTATGAATCAGACAAAGAACACAATTTCGGAGAAACACTCATAACCACTCTAAAGACTGCGATCAGCTGGTTGCGACGAGCCTGCCTACCGCCGACAATTTCTACTGTACACCGTGTACTTCAACACTTTAGGCCACCCATCATCATCATCTAGTCCAAAAACGTAGGGAAGTAACGCACTACGGAAGCAGAAACACATCTTAAGGTTGAACCACGACCTCATAAATTTTATATGCCCGCTTATATCTTTATTTTAATTGTTTTACCAATTTTCGCTTCCTTAAACTTCATTCATCATCTGTCATAGCGTCCATTTCTTTAAATTTTGTAGAAAATTTTGTTGCATAAAGTATTGTAGTATATTATATTTTATTATATCATACTGTATCATAGTACCTTAGTTTCATTTCTTCTACTACCACGTTAGGTAGGTTAGTACCTAAGTGTACCCATAGCGGTACAAGGATTAGAAAACGGTCTTGATGGCGTCATCATAAATAAGCAGAAATCAACAGCAATTCTTATCCAGGCTAGTAGCACAGATCATTCTCCGGTTCTTGTGAGCCTCTACAAAAGCCTAAGTCTACTCGTAAACATGTAAATTACAATGCGATTTTAATAAAATATTTGTAATACAGATTTGGCAAGTGGTCCTCGTGAATATGCCGTCACAAACACATTGAACAATAATAAAACATACATCTCAAAATGTTTGTTAGGTCTAACAGCATTTTTCCAATAACCCTGTATATTTGATTTGTTAGAAACAACCTATTGTTTTAAATAAATTATTTGAATTGAATTGAATACAGCACACACCTAAAAATCTTTACACTTTTCATCACACCTAAGTACATTTGCATCCAAATTACACTATTCCACTAACACTAAGATTAATGTCACAGCTAAACCATATTATTTATATAGACAATTGTTTTTCTTATTTGTTTTTATGGTTTTTGATTAAAAGAATAATTTATTTTTGAATCGGTAAAATTTTGTTTTGTTTATTATTATTTTTTAATTTTGTATAATCTTTATTTACTTTTTTTTCAAATTAAGTCAGCATGTGCATCGTTTTGTTAATAGCATTGCGCAAACCCTTTCTCCCGAACCCAAGAAAGGGTTCCAGATAGTGTTCCTGGAATGCGTAAAATACATAACAAAGAAGTAAAGGAAAGAAACAATCTTATGCATAAACTATTTACTCGATCGATAATTTCTATGGCTAAAACATAGAGATCTACAAAGACCCATGTTGGTTGGTATTGGATCCTTCGTACCCAGAGATACCAGTTACCTCATAGTACAGGAGCGGAGAATTTGCTCAAGTGGTATGGTTTTGATATCCTAGATACCTGATAGACATTAAGACCGCCTTCGAAGAAGAAGAAGTATACAAAATGTGAATATATAGTATACAAAAGAAGTAAAAAAATACCGTTCAAGATGCCTGCTTCGTCTGCAGTTGTGGATGCATCCAGTGACATATGGCAGGCATCTGAAACAAATAAATTTAAACTCATTACCCCCTATCGACGCACATCAGGGCCCCAACTCCGACCTTTTACGAAACCATCATAAAATAGGAGCGTTTTGTTCCTTGCTTAATATAATCATTCACAGACACTATAACCGACCCACAATCGCGTCAAGCAATATTGGTTTGATTATAATTATATATAAAGAACGATTGAAATATATCTCACTGATGTGCAAGGGAGATACAAGATGTTTATGATATACCGTTATCCCGCGCGCATTGTTCCGAACTAGGTACGATGTTATGGAACGGTTTCAACACAGTATTATAAAATTTTATTCTATGGTGCACGACTGTACGTACATTTTTATAGATTTACTCATCAAATAATATTACTGCATTTTTTCAAAGATTAATAGGAATAAAAACATTGTACGTAATTTACACATTAATTTAACACACTTTTATCGTAAAATAGGAAAAATCAAGTTTAAATCCGCTGCTCAAAAGTAACTTTTCTAAGATGGATTAACATGACAGATTTGTCGTTGTTACAACAATACTTCGTATAAAATGTCAAGCCAGAGTTCGCGAAATGAAAGAACAATTAGTTGTGACGCCATCAAACCGACGAGCGTTTCCATTTAGGTACGTTTGTAGGCTTGCTTAATTGACGGGGAGGTATACATTTAGCAATATGATTAAGTTATTATTACTATAAGAGGTGAGAGTTGCCCCCAGGACCATTTTCAATTATTAAGTAGATATAATTCTCTTTAATATCGCGATTGGACTAAAGTTGGGCCTTATATAACTAGAACTAGAATAGCAATAGAGATGAACTATATTTTACCACTAGCTGTACCCGCGACTTCGTTCGCGATTGCCGTACCTGCACACTAATTATTCACATTTGTGCACTGTTTATCTCATATTAAGCAACACTGTGGTCTGCGGTGAAGCACTCTTATAGTAAACCATAGCTCAGAATGCAGCTTTCTACTTTGGATTTCAAAACTCCCGGGTTGTATTTTCCAGAAGACAGTAGTTAAGTAACTCAGAGAGTTCTTTCCCGGTTCGCACAATAAATGTTGAAGCAAAGTACCTTGTGCGTTTCTTTAGAATTTCGATTTTAAAACGGCTGTTTGTTTGACGGTAGTTAGTTTTTTTTTTATTTCTCATTTTCGGAAAGTAGTGTTTGTTTGATCTGAGTAGCGGGTGGGAGACGCTCTTTCCCACCTAAGGCCGGGAAAAACATTGGCCGGGAACAACAAAGTTATATGTCTAAGATTTTTCGTTGTAAATTATTCTGTTGTTGTAAAACAATTAATAACAACTATGTTTGGCAGGGTAGTAACTAAATATAAGGTAAAAAGTGTAGGTTAAAAAAAAATTAAAACTGTCCCTAAATTTCATTGTTCTAACTCCTAGTGTACCTTTGTATCTTCTACTCATGTTTATTATTTTTAGTAAATATTTAGAAAAACTAAAATTTTTTTACCCTCCTCATATTTTAAATGAAAAGTTGAGTGTTTAATACGGATGTAAGTCATCGATTCCTACTTGGACTATAGCCGCATTAATTTTAAAAATATACTGATCATGTTATTAAAATCAAAATAAAAAATATATAAAAAAACATAAGTACCATATTTATATCGTTATTCCTTATATTAGTAGTGAAAAGCAGAGAGATTCTTATTCGGGCTATAGCCGCCCGAAAATATTCCAAACAAAATTTTACGTAAAATTTCACAAATAGTTCAAACCTCTCAATAAATTTTTAGTAAGTATGTTATTTTATCAATGAATAATTTATAGAAAAGCTACTTTATTTACTTTCTTTAAATTCGATATGAAAAGTAGAGAGCTGACCGTGGGTGAAAGTTACCAATTCCTTTCGACCCTTGTATAACAATCTACTAAAGTTGTGCACTTCCAACTTTAAACGGATTAAATCACGTATATTTAAATACGTAATGATAAATATACGCGATTTAAACCGTTTAAAGTTGTTTAATTACTAAGTGTAACAATCGCGAAAACCTAAGACAACATTGTGCACTTTCATTGCGCAGTCTCCGAAATGTATCCGTCAAAAGAAAGATATTTATTTATTTATTTATTTATATTCGGAAAACCAACAGCTATACTACTATCTATAACAATGAGTGAATACAACAGAAAGCCAATTACAGGTTTTCACTGATAGAAACTTAATGGAATTGGTATATGCGAACACTGAAGTCACCATGTTAACCTAAAACCTGCACATTAACAATATTACAAAAAAAAAACGAGTAAACACTAATCTAAGAGAAATACAAGTACAAAACCTACCTAAATATTAAAGAAGCTAAAGGTTATGCACCTCCTTGCTTTTGGAATACTAGTATTGAATGGATCAATATCCAATAATTGAGTGTATCGATTAAAAGTTCTACTTATATGTAGTTTAAAAAACTGATTGTGGTGAATGTACCACATTTTAGAGTTTTATCGTAGCAAGCTTGCAAAACTAAATAAGGGTGCCGTGGTGCCCGTGGGGCGCTGGGCTGACCGTGGGGTGCCGGTCTGTCCGTGGGGTGTCAGGCTTCCCGTGGGGTTCCGGACTGCCTGTGGGCTTAAGATGAGCCGTACGTTCAAGGATTTCTCAACGTTCCGCGCTCCAAGTTATTTAAAACGAAATATTTAGTTTGTGATATCTGTAATTTCTGAATTGCAAAACTGAGGACTTTGAAATATTTACGGGAAAGTAATTATATTACCACTATTGTAACAAAAAAAGAATGATTGAAATCGGACTACGCGTTAATAAATTACAACTAAATGTACATTTTGACTTTCATCCCCTTTCCCAAGAGAACCGTACTGAATTTCGGGATAAAAGTATCGTATGTCCTTCTTCGTAGTATGAACTCGAATTGTGCTAAGTTTCATTCAAATCCATTCAGTAGTTTTGGAGTGATGCGAGGCCGGGATACAGACAGACAGCCAGAAAAAAAACAGTTTTTGCATCAGATTGCTCTCAAAACATATTTTCAAAATATCTGCAATGTACAGAATTGGACCTGTTACAGTTTTATTATAAGTATAAATAGATACATTTAAGCGTCTTACCCTTCGCGCTTCCCTACCCGCCTTCTGCAACCTGTTATAGGTATAGATTAGACTGATTAGAGCATTGCATGTTTTGAAAAATATACGTAGGGAAGTTGTGCTTATCGTAATAAAAAAACTGTGTTTTATCGTTTGAAAAATCAGTCCTTTGGAGAGGTCCGACTACAGACCTATCTATTATACCTATACGATAAAGTGCAAACGCCAGCTTAAGATGAGCCGTACGTTCAAAGGTTCCTGTACATTCGGGGTGTCAAGTTATTTGGAACGTAATATTTAGGTTGTGATGTCTGTAATTTCTGAACTTCTAATCCGATGACTTTGAAATATTTACGTGATAATTTTAAAGCACCACTATTCTAATTAAAAAAATCGGCCAAGTGCGAGTCGGACTCGCGCACGAAGGGTTCCGTACCATTAGCTATACAACATTAGACTTCATATTTTAACCTTTTTAGGGTTCCGTACCCAAAGGGTAATAGCGGGACCCTTTTACTAAGACTTCGCTGTCCGTCCGTCCGTCCGTCCATCCGCCTGTCACCAGGCTGTATCTCAAGAACGGTGATAGCTAGACAGTTGAAATTTAATAGGGTCGCGTTTTTACGCTTTGGGTACGGAACCCTGAAAAGAACGTATGAAATCAGTATCAGCTTCAGATTGCTCTCAAAACATATTTTCAAAATATCTGCAATGTACAGAATTGGACCTGTTACAGTTTTATTATGAGTACAAATAGATAAATGTAAGCGTCTTACCCCTCGCGCTTCCCTACCTGCCTTCTGCAACCTGTTATAGGTATAGATTAGACTGATTAGAGCATTGCATGTTATGAAAAATATACGTAGGGAAGTTGTGCTTATCGTAATAAAAAAAACTGTGTTTTATCGTTCGAAAAATCAGTCTTTTGGAGAGGTCCGACTACAGACCTATCTATTATACCTATACGATAAAGTGCAAATGCCAGCTTAAGATGACCCGTACGTTGAAAGGTTTCTGTACATTTTGGGTGTCAAGTTATTTGGAACGTAATATTTAGGTTGTGATGTCTGTTATTTCTGAACTTTAAAACCGATGACTTTGAAATATTTACGGGATAAATTTTAAAGTACCACTATTCTAACAAAAATATCGGCCAAGTGCGAGTCAGACTCGCGCACGACGGGTTCCGTACCATTAGCTATACATCGTTAGACTTCATATTTTAACCTTTTTTTGTTTTAACGTGATCGAGTCCAACTCGCACTTGACTAACTTTATGTATTTGTTGTTATAGCGGCAACAGAAATACATCATCTGTGAAAATTTCAACTGTCTAGCTATCACCGTTCTTGAGATACAGTCTGGTGACAGACGGACGGACGGATGGACGGACAGACGGACGGACGGACAGCGGGACCGTTTTAACCCTTTGGGTACGGAACCCTAAAAAGAACGTCTGAAATCGGGCTACGCGTTAATAAATTACAACTAAGTGTATATTTTGACTTTCATCCCCTCTCCCAAGGGAACCATGTTGAATTTCGGGATAAAAAGCTAAATTATCCTACCTTGTAGTATGAACTCCAATCATGCTAAGTTTCATTGAAATCCATTCAGTAGTTTTGGAGTGATACGCGGCCGGGATACAGACAGACAGACAGACAGACAGACAGACAGACAAAAATAAAAAAAAATATAGTTTCGGCATCAGTATCAGCTACAGAGTACTGTACATTTTTTTTTTCCAAATATCTGCCATGTACAGAATTGGACCTGTTACAGTTTTATTATAAGTATAGATTTTCTTTTGAAAACGAAGCTGATTACGAAGTTCCAATGTCAAAATGAAGTTCATTTTCATTACTATGGGAGTAAACTAATGTCTCTTGTAGAGGTTTGTTTTGTATAGCTGATAGTTATTGACTACTATATCTGAAGATGCGGTCAAAGATGTTGTTCAGGCTAACCAAGAAAGCTGTCAAGGACAGCTAACGGAACACACCGTTACGTGCGCTGTGACAGATTTTCCACATGAACATGGTAACTAGCCAAGCGGGTATTCACAAAATGCCCTGCCGCTATGGTATTATGACTGACGTCTTAAGACAACAACCGGCACCAAAAGCTTAACGTTTCTTTCATAACACGTTAAGTAGTACTGCTACTAACGGCCACCCATCCTAGTCGTATCCACAACAGAAGTTGCATTAGTTAGATGATCGGTTAAGACGCTAAGAGCGATTTAAAAAATGACGGCGAAATGTGCGAAAACTGACTGCGAGGAATGTCGACGTTTTACTTGTCATCACAAGTCTGTCAGTCAGTAGCCGTGTGTGATTCAAAACATATATTTTAATAGAAAAAACAAAGGATACCTACTATATTTTTAAAGGCTGATATTAGGCCCTTAATTGATTTATCAACATAGCATCGCAAGCTTCCGGCAATTGATGAAGCATTTGAGGATATTGTCCAGACTAACTAGAAGGGTATCAAGGACAGTTGCTGGAACACATATTTTCTACTTGAGGTTAGTATCTAGCCAGGCGCAGAACGCAAAAGACGTTGCTTAACCTACTTGATCGATAAAAAGTCACATGAACAATGGTTTATACGTGTTAGACGGATTTTGTTTGCTTTCAAATTTTCCAAAATAAATATTTTTAAAGTCGTCTTTTGTATAATAACACCGAAGTCCGTCACCGGACCACGTAACCGGGTCCGTGATAATTGTGTCATTGAGAGCTTCCGAGGAAAATATGATAGTAGCAAGAGCCAGTGGTGTCATTAATAATAAGACGATTACTGCAAATTAAGGCTTACTTCTTGGTTACCTGTCGTTGTTTCAATGATACAGACGGACTAACAGTAAAAACGGTAACAAGGTCCCATTTTCTTGTAAAGGACCGTAAAAAACACAAAAGAACATTTTATAACGTCAGAAATGAATATGTGTTAGAAATGATAAAGCAATAGAAAGTGAAAGTGCGTGTTGTGTACGTAGATCATAATTTTAAAGTGTATATGCGGTGTTCCATAATCCAAGATATAAAGTAATTACTATATTGGAGGAAGCTTGAAGTGTGTACATGGTACCGTTGGTGCTTTCCAGCACTGGCGCAATTTTAAACACCTGCAGTGTTGTTAGGAAGTTTTCACAGGAAGATTCAGTCATTCAAACTAATGCAGAAAACATGTTACACTTGGCTTAAGCCCGTGTGATGCGTAAAACTACAGCAATATCTTTAATATTTCGAGGATGTTCATATAGGTACGGTAAGTAATAATATTAAGAGTTTAGCATTGCCACTGCCCGTAAAATAATAATATTAACTGTCATATTATCTTCAAACCCAGAATATGATGGCATTTGTAGTATTGGATAGTTAAATGTAGAATATCATGGATATATTACAACAGTGAGAAACAGTGTTTGAGTTAGAGCGGGTTTCACAAATAGTCTACAACTGCGAACTTTATTTTTTATTGCTGATAGGTAAGCCTTTGACCACAATCCGCCCGCGGCGGGATTCGAACCATAGACCTGCTGCGCGGCAGTCCATAGCCAAAGCCACTGAGCTATCACTGCTTCAA
Organism: Plagodis dolabraria; assembly: GCA_963854805.1. NCBI lineage: Eukaryota > Metazoa > Arthropoda > Insecta > Lepidoptera > Geometridae > Plagodis > Plagodis dolabraria. The sequence continues at coordinate 8,046,407 of OY978440.1, forward strand.
AACTTTGTAGGCTTTATGTTTTTCGTTACGTAATAAAAATAATTACCTAAGTACTTAGTACACTGTATTCAACGTGGTCTAGTCTAGACGATGGCACTACACATGCTTGAGTACAAGAATGTTTTTTTAGCTAAGTACATATAAATTTATTGGACGAAACGATAATTCAATCATGAGATTTTTTTTCCAAAATAGTATTTTGTTTAACGTTCTACGCAAAACATTAAACATTCCAGAATGTGATCAATAAGCCTCAGCGTAACCCTTTGGGTACGTTATCCTAGAAACTATTTACCCTGAACTTAATATTGTACAAAACTTTACCATACCGCAAATTTCTAAACGTGAGCAGTTGGTATTTAACTTTACTTAATGTGTTAATTGAGCTGTCAGAGAATAACATTTGTCATGTATAATATAAATTAAGTCGCAGTTTTGGATTTGGAGCGGGTACCTGAAGTCGATCAATTGTTCTAATTATTCTGTGTCGTTAATATCGTGAACCGTGGCTGGAAAATCGGGCTACTTGACGCTCTATGGGCTCGCTCTGTGTCACTGGAGTGCGTAGTGCTCATAGCACTAAACTCTCGCACGACACATTTAGCTACTTATTGCACTGCCTAATTATCAAACTATCATAATATATTTACCTCGGATCTACTATATTTAACCTAAGCGGATGTGCGGGCGAGATCATGCGCCGATGAGCTATAAACACGATCGGCGGTAGAGCGATTATGGAAAGTGTGGAAAGAGAGAAGTATAAATAAACGGTCAAATACGTGTCGAGCCACGCACAATGTAGGGTTCCGTAGAAGCCCGTTATCATAATATAGAACGATTCTGAAGTACATTATTCTCCTCCACTTTGTTCCTGCTAAATCTCAAAAGTTAGAGTACGATTGCCGTCAAGTTATTATTACGATTTGTAATTCGAAAACCAAACAAAATTCGTTTTTGAATTCTTTAGGTAGATACTCGAATGAAAACGTAACGATAGCGCGATTCAGAATCCATTGGTACATTGTAGGAATTTGAATGTCATTTAATTTATTTGCTGTAGCATAAATAATTTTGTATGTTGGTATATCGTAATATCAACAGATACAACAACACTTCCTCTGTCGAAGACCATAAAAGATCAGGGCAGCCGCGTGTCTTAGAACTACAAATTAATGCTGTTAAAGCCAGAATTGGTCGAAAACCTATTAGTAAGTAAAAATATTATGTTAACTCAACAATATTTTTTTATTTATTCATTTTAAGAGCCATTTCACAAAATCACGCTACTGAAGTTTAGGTAAATGCGCTGGCATCGCTTGCACAAGCGGAAGAAATGACGACGGAATAGCATGACTGTGAGTAACATATTTTGATACTTGCACTCATAAAGAAATATAAGTTGTGATTTTAAAAATTATGTGATAGAATGAGTAAATAATCAATTTACTGTCGATTATTTACTAGTTTTATGGGACAGAAGTAGGCATGCACGTTAAAAAGTCTACCTTCGTTGTGCACCCTATATTTAAATTTTATCCTTGTTGAATGTTGAACAAAGAATATAAATATTTGAATCATATGAAGAAAATCAGGTCCAGTCCACACAGCAAATAAACATGTATTTTTTTCTAGCAATATGCAACTGGATAGTACTAGTCATGATTTTGGTTCATGTCTACTTGAGATTTATCCAATTTGAAACATTTAAGTTTCTTTTCTCATATGGCAATATCAGGATCTATTCCGAAAACGGAGCTAAGACATTTTATTTCGACTAAACCTTCATTGCACAATCCGTCAGCGTCGCTCCTAAAAAACAGTATTCCATTTCAATGAAAAGTCCATACTTTTCCATGACCGTGTTTTCTTGTACGCTGAGGTGAAAGCCTTTGGTTCATTGTCTCTGCCGTGTTTTACTGAGGCAATAATAATATCCAATTTGTATGTACAGTATAATCTCACTAATCCTGCACTTTTAAAAAACAAAGGGTGCCGGATTATTGGAATGTTCGGCTACTGGATTAATGAGAAAAAAACATAATAAATAAAATTAAACTAAATCGTTTTTACATTTATCCAGCCATCCATCGTTGGCCCAAAAATCTTGTTTGGTAATTTTTTTATAAAATTTGATTGCTATTGCTTTCAGAATTTCTCCATATAGGGGAGTAGGTTTATATTAATTTAGATAGGAGTGTGTTTATAAAGCTGTTGCAAGAACCACATGTAAAGAGCGTTTTCCATCTTTGGACAATCACCAACGCTTAATGTTTTACGCTTTCCTCGCCCAGATTCTATCGTCTTCCCGTGGTCTACTATGCTTTTTTTCATAAGATCGTGTATAGCAGCACGCCCAATACCACAGGTTTTCTCCACTATCTTAATTCTTTAAAATATCCATTTTATCCTTCAAGTCTAGTATCTTGAGTTTTTTGTTTATTTAACATATTTAACTACACACTATTCTTACTTTAAAGAAACAGATAAACTATATACAACGAAGAGACAAAGACTGTATAGTGACAGCCTTTAAAACAGATAAATGGTCAGCTAAAGAATGCTATAAATAAATAATATTGTTCAATGATAGTTAAAAGATAAGACTAAAAGTTCTCAACAAAAATAAACTAGGTTTCTCCTTGAAGAGAAAAAATATCTAGTTAATTCAGAGCACTAATAGGCAGTATTTAAAAAAAAAACAAAAAGATAATAAATGACGCACGTGCACGTGATAAGTTTTGAGGTGAGACTGCTAGACGACAGACTTCGCGGCACTGGAGCGCATAGGCGTATATAAGGCGGGGGAGGCGCGGGCGGAGGGTGCCGGATTATTGCTCAATTGATACTCTGCCCCGTGGGGTGCCAGGTTAGAATTTCACCACCCCATATCATCCCGTGGCTGTCGTAAGAAGCGGCTAAGGGAAAAATACTGGAAGATGGGCAGCAGCGCTTTCAAAAGAACTGCTAACTTTCACTGCGATCCCCAATACGCCTGCCAAGCGTGGGGATTATGGCAAATACCCCCTTAATAGGGGAGGCTGTGTTCAGCAGTGGACGATCTGACAGTTACAGTATAGTACAGATACTCTCAATTTCATGGCGTCTAGAAGCTTGTTCTGTTAAATTTTCTAAAAATAGCTGTTGTTTCGTTTTTTAACACAATGGTAAAAAGGATCCTTTCGTCCCATTGCTAAAACTAATATAATAATACAAAAGATGTAGTTACTAAAACAACAATACTGATATTATGGACAACAGAAAACTCTAGCTTGTTATTTAAAAAAATACTGATATGATCAAAACTCTGTGGTCGCACTATAAACTTGCATCTAAGCGTCTCGCGTACGGAACGTCGGAGCTCGGCAAAACGAACACAGGTCCTACCTCGATGGGCGCTCGCGCCGTACTGATCGCCTTGCGCTTGTACATTTCAATTTATGCTAATTTAGAGTTATATTAAATATGTTTTCGTGTCTAACATAACAGAGTTAATATTACAATTATTTGAGATCATATTAATTGAAGAATGTACTTTCTTTTGGTATAATATCTGTATGGAATTACACTTTATTTTACGCAATAAATCGTGTTAAACTGCTGATATAATTCGTAGAAATTGGCGCACGAACTTTTTTTTTTCTATAAGGATGATTAATTATTGATATTCTGGTACAATATGTAGCAACAAGATTATATGCGATTGTGATCAAAGGCTTACCTATCACAAATAAAAAAAAAAAAAATTATAAAAGAAATGGAACTCTGAAGTTGGCTATGTGTACCATGATTTGTAAAATAAGGTGCGGGAGAGTGGTCACTACAAAATAATTAAAGTTATGTTTGTAAATGTAGTACATTACTCGAAATTAGAACAGATTATTCTATTTTTATCAATTACTCAATTAATTGTAGATCTTTCCTGTGATAGTAAATTAAGCGCTTAAAATCTTAGATTACGCGCGTTAAACGTGAAATGGCTCTTAAGATACAGCCACATAATTCTCTAATTACGAAACTAGGCTGATTGACCTGTCTTATAGTATTTAGTACTCCCCTGTTCTATTTTACATCTTGGATCTAATTAAATTAAAAATACAATATTATAAATTAATAATTACTTACAAATCTTACAAGGTTATTATTTAAATTCGATTGAGATATAGTATTCAATACAAATAATAATAAATAAAAAATCTTATTGCGAGAAATGAAAATTCCCGCTAAAAAAATGTCGCGTATTATAAAACAAGACCTGAAGCTCGGTGCTTATCGTCGATATACAGTACATGCCCTCGATCAATCTTTACAATTAAATAGAGTGCCTTCCGTTGCGATACGCAATTGAAGGGCACAGAAATATTGTCTTTACCGATGACAAAAATTACAATATTATAACATAATTAATAACATACAATATTATAGAGCACTACAATCAGCAAATTGATGATATTGTGTTAAATGAAGTGATCGATGACCTTGGTACGACAGGTACAGACAGCAAATACTTCAAGTGTACGGCGAAGATGGGTTCCAAAAAGTACTTTATACCTATATATGTCAAATCTTTGTACTGTCATATCTATATCTATGCTAATGGAAATAATTTGAGACCCGGGAAAGGACATAGGATTGTTTTTATCTAACGGCGCAAAAAGAGGTTAATGGTTTTCCGCGATAACCGCAATACGCGCGGGTGGAGCCGCGGCTGGAAGGCTAGTCTATTATGTATGACAATATTATGGGCATAGTTATTGTTTTAAGATTTTTTATTTGAGGTAACGTTTTCAATGCCAGTCTTTACCCTTTTTAAACCACCAACTACTTCATCTTAGTCACTTTAAAGAATTTATTCTATACATTTTATATTTGGTACAAAATTATCCAACACCCAAGTTCAACGACTATTACTGCTAAACTAATAATGTTATCTCAACCGCTATACTTTTCCTTCAAAGTTCATAAAACGCACTATCAGCTTGAATTTTTTCAGATTTTTCAAGCCAGCAGTTTTTAGCTTTTAGAGGGGGGGGGGGACGCTGTGCTTGAACAAAAATTTGCTATTTAAAGTTTAATATTTCGTAAATAGAGCATTAAATCGAAAAACAGTATTTGCAACCCTTAAGTAATTTTAGGTGACCTATTCAACCATACCACAAACGAAGAGATAGACGACGAAAAAAAATTTCATCCCCACATCACATGTAAAAAAATTTTTAAATTGTATCTTATCACTTTGTTGGCGTTATTGTTTTACATATCAATACGACATTACAGCTTCCTAGTACTAACGGTCTCGTAGCAAAACCTCGGACAGACGGACAGACAGACGGACATGACGAAACTATAAGGGTTCCTTGTCAGGACTACGGAACCCTAAAAGAGGAAGATTCGGCTAATGAGATTTCATTCCCAATCATTCTGTACGGGGCTATAACATGGTCGCTCAAATAACTAGATTGCCGAAAAATCGATGCCGTGGAGATGTGATGTCGAAGACAACTTTTGAAAATTTCTTCCTCAAAGAACCTCATATACAAAATAGACTTTCGTTGTCAACGGAAGTTCTTTGGGCACATCTCCAGGAAGGAAGATTCCATGGAGAAACTTGCGTACAAGGCCAGGCGGAAGGCAGAATACCTCAAGATCAATCCCCCACAAGCTGGATTGACAATATGCTCGCAATGCTAACAGCCACCTTCGATGGAGAAACATTGTTAGAAGTGCGGCTGCCTTGGAAGCGAGCGGCGACAACGAGATGCAACCCTGTCCATCGACAGCCACAACCACTCTGCCAAGAGTGTCCAACCAAGAAGAAGAAATATCTAACTATGCTTCATTCATTCATTGGTACCGTACTGGCCCCTGTTTTATTTAATATTTACACGAATGACCAGCCTTGCTCTCCCAAAACACAGCTCTTCCTGTCGCTGACGACCTCGCATTAGCTGCTCAGACTCCAAGCTTCGAGGTGGCTGAAGAACTTCTGACGATGGCTTTAAGGAACTAGAAGACTATTATGATGAAAATGCTCTCCGGCCCAACCCATCTAAAACACAATCCTGTGTCTTCCACTTCCGCAACCGTCAGGCTAACCGACCTCTTAACATTGTTTGGCGAGACGTGCATATAGAGCACTGCCCTAACTCATGTTACTTGGGCATAGCCCTAGACAGGGCTCTGACATACAAACAACACTGTCATAAAACAAAACAAAAAGTAAATGCTAGAAATAATCTGCTTCGCCGCCTTACATCCACCACCTGGGCAGCAACCCCACACGTCCTTCGCACAACTGGTCTGTCCCTTTCATTCTCCGCAGGAGAGTTTGCTTGTCCCGTGTGGCACCGTTCCGCTCATGCAAAAGATTGTAGCTTTGAATGATACCCTCCGAATCATTACAGGGTGCCTTAAGCCTACTTCCCTGAAGCTACTATATCCTCTTGCAGGTATTGCTCCACCAGATATCCGACGTGAGGTAGCCTGTTCACAAGAAAAATTCAAACAGCATACTGATAGTCGACACCCTTTGTTCAACTATCAGCCACCTCCAGCTCGCTTAAAGAGCCGTAAAAAAAATCTGCCGAGTTACTCTCCTTCATCTTTGGTAACTCCTTCGGAAAAAAGATGCGCATAGGAGGAGAGATTTGAACTTTGGCACAAAAAATACCCCACACCCACAAACTATGTTACCCCAGCGGAACATCTACCTCCTGGTGACGAACTGCAGTGGCCAATTTGGAAGTCGCTAACTGTACTAATTGAAAGAAAGCCCGCCTTATGTATAATAAAAAATACCTTCGTCGTTTGCGCTGTCGTCGTCTTGATCTTCGTCGTGATCTCGGTGTTGATCCTCGTCTACATCTTCGGTATTATTACTTGTCGTAGATGTAGATTCGTTATCACCTGAAACAAAAAAGAATATAACATTACGCCCCATCGACGCACAGTAGGACCAAATTTTCGACTATTATATAAGTAGATCAAATTCTCATTCAGTCCGCGATTGGGATGGCTTTATTGTCTCGTAAAATGGCAACAGCGATGAAATAAATTTTTAAATATTTCCTTTTAAAACGAAGCTCATTATGTACTTATTAACTTTTATACTAGAGGGTGATATCGAGCCCTTAGTAGGAAATGCTACTAGCGGTCATCAATCAAATTCATGAACGCAGAGGACTTTACTTAACCTAGTTGATCGGTTAAAACGACAAGGAAAGTTCTGCTACAAACGCCACTTGAACAATAGTTCGGTCAAATTAGACCAAAATATAAGAGTAAGTTACATAAATTGCCACCACGCTCAAAATCAGTAAGATTGTTTAAAATATGATAAAAAATTAAATTTTAAAGATCTCCATCCTTCCCCTGTATGGAAAAAAAATATTTGCTTATCTCCATTTTCACCAAAACGGTAAGTTATATCATAAAAATACTGCAAACAAAAATTGTAGATCATAAAATTATCTACAAAAATGTATAAATATTTTTTCTACGAGCCACCGTGTTCGAGATATAACAATTCAAAAAGTTGTAATCGTCACAATATGCGTGAGTACGCCACGTATGTATATAGTATGGTACTCTATAGTAGTAATATATGTTGAAATATTTTTCTATCAGTCATTGTAACTTACACTTATTTTACTTATCGTGTAGACCACGCTGTAGACCACTTCCTAATTCGGCAGGGGGAGGCCGCGAGTGTGCACACAGATGTGTCTGTGTGGCTCGGTCCACGTTACCCCCGGGTTAGGTGAAGAGGGTGACTCACCTTCCATAATGCTTAACGACTTCCTGGGTAGAGGCCCCTCGACAGCTCTTTGGCAGCTCGACGCTTCTCCTGTTCTGCAGCCAGCTGTCGGAGCTGGCCGCGCGTCGCAACTGCCGAGTGTTCACTCATTTTCCCTGGTTCTCTTCAGATTTGGCTCGCAAGGACCACGCTAAGTGTAAGTACATAGGTAGCGTGGAATCGTGTGCATGCGCCATGACGATTACAACTTTTTGAATCGTTATTTCTCAAAAACGATGGCACGTAGAAAAAAAGTATTGATAAAATTTTTGTAGATAATTTTATGATGTACTATTTTTGTCTGAAGTATTTTTATGATGAAACTTACCGTTTTGGTGAAAATAGTGATAATCTCATTTTGTTGACCTGTGACCTTGAATATCGCTGTCCCCGGGCAATAAAGCGGTAATATCAAAAATCTATTTTTGCAGGAGAAATAAAAGAAACTTATTTGTTTATAGTGCAGCGTACAGTGATCCAAAACAGACGTTCAAAATGTCAATTGAATGCTAATTTTTTTACTAATTTAATTCTTTTAAAATAATTGTAATGTTGTAAATATTTAATGCAATAATTGAAAAAATGTATAATACAAATTATAGGCGATATTGTTTCAACTGCAACATCATTAATGACTTTATAAACACACCGACCACTGAGATTCAGGACTGTAAAAATATAATACGACTTATTTTTTGCTTTAGATCTCGAGCGTACCAGCCGATTACCACCTTCTTCAGGGAAATTTTAAAGCCAAAGCTTAGCTGTATCATCCACTAATCGCTATTTAAGAATCCTATCAATGAATCATATTTTTATGTAACCATTGCAACAGACCGACTTTATAATGTGAATTATTTTTATTTTAACCATTTTAGTCATTTTTTGATGAAATCAACTTTTTTTTTAATTTCTCAGGAAGCCAAGCCAATTCCTGCGACATTTACGTTCGTTGGCCAGTGATGGGGTTAGCGATGAATTTTTACGAAGCTTATGGTCGAATAGGCTACCGACACATGTGCAGGCAATAATAGCATCGCAAAAAAGTGCAAGTCTTGATGAAATTGCAGAGCTGGCCGACAAAATTTGTGAAGTGACGCCTTCAACTTCGTCACATGTTGCAAGTACTTCAAACCAATTTGACGAAATGTTAAAGAAATTGGAATCTGTTATAGCAACCCGGATACAAACGGAGATTACGGCGCAACTGGCTCAACTAAATTTGCACGGACAGCGGGGACGTCCCTACCAACGCCAGCGTTCCCGTTCAACAGGAAGATCCAGGAGTAGAGGTCAGAGTCAAACCCCAGGTATGTGCTGGTATCATGATATATTTAGGGAGAAGGCGCGAAAATGTAAACCACCATGCAATTTTAATAATCAGGGAAACGGTCGCGGCAATCAATAGAGGCGACAAGTGGTTGCTATTCCGTAAACAGTCGCCTATTTTTAACAGATAAAAATACCAAGATCCAGTACCTGATCGACACGGGTTCAGACCTCTGCGTCCTGCCTCGACGTTTCCTTCGCCAGTTCCGCGAGCCTACAGGATATGAACTTACAGCTGCAAACGGAACTTTTATTCATACATACGGCATACAGAATATGCAACTGGATTTTGGACTGCGACGGAATTTCTCCTGAAACTTTGTGGTAGCTTCGGTAGACAAACCGATTATTGGCGCTGATTTTTTATCTTATTATGGTCTTCTTGTGGATTGCAGAAACCAGCAACTGCTCGACAGCGTCACCAATCTCACCGCCCAGGGCTCACTAAAAATGTGCCAGCTGTTCAGCATCAAAGCCGTGTCCGGTAACAGTGAGTACCATCAATTATTATCGCAGTTTCCAAACTTGGTTAAACCATCTGGTGTGTTTCGCGAAATCAAGCACTCTACGGTCCATCCGGTTATATTCGCACAACACCTGGACCACCGGTATTTTGCAAGCCGAGACGTTTAGCTCCCGACCGACTTCAAATAGCGAAGGAAGAATTTAACATTATGTTGCGTGATGGTTACTGCTCGTCCATCCGATTCACCATGGGCATCTGCACTCCACTTAGCACCTAAAAAGGACGACGGCTGGAGACCCTGTGGTGACTACCGTGCCTTGAACGCTCGCACGATTCCTGATAGATACCCAATTAGACATTTAGAGGACTACAGTCATAAGCTTTCAGGATCAACTGTGTACAGTAAACTTGACCTAATTAAGGCCTTTAATCAAATTCCGATTTTCAAGGACGATATCCCCAAAAGCGCAGTTACCACGCCCTTCGGATTATACGATTTTCCCTACATGTGTTTTGGACTTCGCAACGCAGCTCAAACTTTCCAGCGGTTCGTTGATGAAGTGCTCCGTGGCCTAGAATTCACGTATTCGTATGTCGATGACATATTGGTCTTTTCCAGCAGTCATTCTGAACACCTGGAACACCTGCGTCAAGTTTTTGAGCGGTTAGAAAAGTATGGACTGATCCTAAACGATTCCAAATGCATCTTTGGAGTATCTGAGGTCAATTTTCTAGGATACACACTGACAGCGAACGGCACACGACCACTGGACACCAAGGTCAAGGCGATCCAGGATTTCTCACCTCCGACGACTGTGAATGGCTTGAGAAGATTCCTTGGTATGTTGAATTTCTATAGACGTTTCATTCCTGACGCTGCTACAGATCAAGCTCCCTTATACACAATGATTTCTGGACCCAAGGTGAAGGGAACACAACCCCTTAATTGGACTCCAGAACTTCGAGAAGCTTTTGAGAAATGTAAAAACAGCATAGCACGCTCTACTCTCCTAGTTCATCCAAAACACGACGCACCGTTAGCCCTTGTCACCGATGCTTCAAACTCGGCCTTGGGTGCGGTATTGCAGCAGCTGGTTGGAGACGATTGGCAACCATTAGCTTTCTTCTCTTAAAAACTAAACAAGTCTCAGGTTAAATATAGCGCATATGATAGAGAGTTACTAGCAATCTACGAAAGCATCAAGTATTTTCGCTTTATGGTTGCAGGAAGGCATTTTGTAATATATACAGATCACAAACCACTCACGTTTGCTTTCGATCACAAGGAAAGGCAATGTTCTCCCCGACAATTCAATCACCTGGACTTCATATCACAATTTACTACTGACATACGTTTCATTGAAGGTAAAAATAATGTTACGGCTGATTTCATGTCTCGCATAGAAGCTATAACGAATCCTCCAGACTTTGAGAGTCTCGCGCGTGCCCAGAAAGGCGACCAGGAACTTCGTGAAGCACTTCAGTCCACGTCAAACTCTTTGAAGCTCGAACAGATTCCTGTGCCAGGTACAAACTTTAAGCTATATTGTGATACTTCTCTGCCTACGCCTCGTCCTTTCGTACCACTGGAGTTGCGTCGGCAGGTCTTTAACGCGATACATTTGCTGAGTCACCCTGGAGCGGCAGCATCTACTAAGCTTTTAACAGCCAGGTTTGTGTGGCCTTCGGTTCGGAAAGACTGCCGATTATGGGCAAAAACGTGTACAGCTTGTCAACAAAGCAAAATACATCGGCATACATCAGCTCCACTGAACAACATTCAACTACCAGGATCACGTTTCAGCCACATACACATCGATCTGATAGGACCCTTACCACCGTCATCAGGTTACAGATATTGTCTCACAGCTATTGACAGGTTTACGCGATGGCCTGAAGTCACGCCTCTACAAGACATTACAGCTGACACCGTGGCAAGAGCGTTTTTCGAGACATGGATTGTTAGATTTGGTTGTCCTCAAACGGTCACGACGGATCAAGGACGACAATTTAATTCCCGCCTTTTCAAATGTTTGACAGATTTATGCGGAATCCAGCTGCGACATACGACGGCCTATCACCCTGCTGCAAATGGCATGGTAGAACGTCTCCACAGAACTCTTAAGGCAGCTATCATGGCCCACGATGAAACAGCATGGACAGAAGCATTACCTTTTGTTCTCCTCGGAATACGGGCAGCATGGAAACCAGACGTGCAGAGTTCAGCAGCTGAGTTGGTTTACGGTGAGCAGCTAAGAATACCTGGTGAGTTTTTCAAAACACATTCACATCTGATACGGACTTTGTCACTTTATTGAAAGACCACATCGCAAAACTCAAACCAACTCCTGCCTCGAGACATGGTAATAAGTCAATATTTGTTCACAATGACCTAAAGACAGCTACACACATATTTTTACGCAAAGATGCTTTACGAGGCGCGCTAGAACCTCCATATACAGGCCCACACAAAGTTTTAAACAGGACGGACAAAACAATTACCATACAGTTAACCAGAGGACCTGTCACTGTATCAATAGACAGAGTTAAGCCAGCTTATATCTTGGCAGAAAATACTCAGGAGGCGACATCTGGTCGCATACAGAAAGACGGCCCCATACATACACGTTCGGGCCGTCGAGTTAAATTTACCGATTTTTTCCAGGTTTCCTAACGATGATTCTCCAAGGGGGGTGATGTGGCGCATGGGAATAACCTGCCGCGGGCGACAGAGACGCGGGTGCGGCGCGAGGGACGTGCGCACACGCAGCAGCCGGCCGCCCGCCTTCATTCGAGCCGGGCCTCACCAGTGCGCTAGAAAACACTTCCCGCGCTGGACCTATGCCGCTCGGCCGTCCACCGAACCGCCCTAAGCATCGCGATCTTATATCTCAATAATCTTTTCTTTACGTTTCAACTATTTCTTCCTCTTGTGCGCTGTCTACCTTTTTGCCTTGCTCAACTGTGCTTAATCTACTCTGTTAATCTGTATCTATCCGCTTACTATCTGAGCAATAAACAAGTGTATATCGGAACCTGCGTGGAGTCATTTTCAACCCTCAACACCGCACGTAGGTACCCATAAACTTTATTCACTTGGATGACGTCGTCAAAAAATTAATTACAGGAATATAGACGTCCAGAAAAACCTTGGTAGGTATGAATTTTCGTACTGATCTCAGTCGCAGTTGCAACTGTGGATACTCACTAGAATCGTACGGTAGGCATATACTTTATATGCCTACCGTACGATATGTTACCGGAGCGGATCGCTCATCTGCATATTCTTTCACCGTTATATTTGTGCAGCGAGCGCCAAACGTTTGTTGATTTCCTGCGGCGATGCGCTGGTAAAGTAAGTTCGATTAGGCCCAGATGCTCAAGGCCATTAGCGACTCTACAAGCCTTAAGGAATGATTTTGCATTTTTATACTAACAATAACGTTATTTCTTTCTTATTTCTTTCTGCCTTAAAACTAAAATGTAAACTCCGTTCTGATAGTTGTTTACCACCACGGCATAACTACTACGTAAGTACCTACCTATTTCTTTGTGACACCGTGGTGGGCTATCTGAAAGGTGCCTATAAATGAGTAAATGTGCAATGTTTGATTTTACACATTCCAGGAACACTATCCGGATTTAGTTCCGTCACACGTGTCTTGTAAGGACGTCCACACACTCCGACCAAAATTGGACCACATTGGTTTTCGTCGTGGTCAAAAGGTGTATAACCACTCTAAAGACTGCGATCAGCTGGTTGCGACGAGCCTGCCTACCGCCGACAATTTCTACTGTACACCGTGTACTTCAACACTTTAGGCCACCCATCATCATCATCTAGTCCAAAAACGTAGGGAAGTAACGCACTACGGAAGCAGAAACACATCTTAAGGTTGAACCACGACCTCATAAATTTTATATGCCCGCTTATATCTTTATTTTAATTGTTTTACCAATTTTCGCTTCCTTAAACTTCATTCATCATCTGTCATAGCGTCCATTTCTTTAAATTTTGTAGAAAATTTTGTTGCATAAAGTATTGTAGTATATTATATTTTATTATATCATACTGTATCATAGTACCTTAGTTTCATTTCTTCTACTACCACGTTAGGTAGGTTAGTACCTAAGTGTACCCATAGCGGTACAAGGATTAGAAAACGGTCTTGATGGCGTCATCATAAATAAGCAGAAATCAACAGCAATTCTTATCCAGGCTAGTAGCACAGATCATTCTCCGGTTCTTGTGAGCCTCTACAAAAGCCTAAGTCTACTCGTAAACATGTAAATTACAATGCGATTTTAATAAAATATTTGTAATACAGATTTGGCAAGTGGTCCTCGTGAATATGCCGTCACAAACACATTGAACAATAATAAAACATACATCTCAAAATGTTTGTTAGGTCTAACAGCATTTTTCCAATAACCCTGTATATTTGATTTGTTAGAAACAACCTATTGTTTTAAATAAATTATTTGAATTGAATTGAATACAGCACACACCTAAAAATCTTTACACTTTTCATCACACCTAAGTACATTTGCATCCAAATTACACTATTCCACTAACACTAAGATTAATGTCACAGCTAAACCATATTATTTATATAGACAATTGTTTTTCTTATTTGTTTTTATGGTTTTTGATTAAAAGAATAATTTATTTTTGAATCGGTAAAATTTTGTTTTGTTTATTATTATTTTTTAATTTTGTATAATCTTTATTTACTTTTTTTTCAAATTAAGTCAGCATGTGCATCGTTTTGTTAATAGCATTGCGCAAACCCTTTCTCCCGAACCCAAGAAAGGGTTCCAGATAGTGTTCCTGGAATGCGTAAAATACATGTGGGAGCCAATGTTACAATATTGGAGGAGTTCATCTATAATTGAAATTCATTATAGTTTATCAATATACAATTTTATTATAATAGTTAAACATCCATATTATACTATTTACATCTTATAAACATAGATCTAAACAAGTCAATAAATGATTAGCTACAATAATCCTTAATATAAGAATAAGTAATCAAACTTATCATACCTGACGCTTGGAGAGACAGTTCAGAGCACTTGGTAGTGCCGTGCCCGTAGCTGGACAACTTCTGATCTGTCGATAACTCGTGTGGCCGTATTTATACCAGAGCCGGTCTCGTCAGTAGTCAACGAATAGTCAACTGAACAACTTTTGAGGCAGGTTAACAGAGAGAATACCACAAATAGTCAGTTGCACGTCTTTTAACACAGACCTTAGTCATAGAGAATACACTCACCACAGAGTACTTAACATAAAATACAAACACAGATAATAATAATGTTTGAAAATAACGTGAGTTTTATCTCCCACACGGCCATTCTGACGAGCAGCCTTAGGCTCGCGAAAAACAGAAAAATAATAATTCAATGCTTTACACATCATTTGAAATTCATGTACAAGGTTCAAATAAAATAACTCAAAAATTTACAACATTGTTTTAGAAATATTAGTCAAATCACATGACAATGAGATACCTGCTAAATCACATGGCAGTTGTCAAATCACATGGCAGTTGTCAAATCACATGACAATGATAAACCTGCCAAATCACACGGCGGTTGTCAAATCACATGACAATTAGATACCCGCCAAATCACATGGCTGTTGTCAAATCATATGACAATTAGATACCTGCCAAATCACATGGCTGTTGTCAAATCACATGACAATTAGATACCTGCCAAATCACATGGCTATTTGTCAAATCACATGACAATTAGATACCTGCCAAATCACATGGCTGTTGTCAAATCACATGACAATTAGATACCTGCCAAATCACATGGCTATTTGTCAAATCACATGACAATTAGATAGAATTTCGCATGGTTTCACATGGCCTCGAGACGAGATATCTGCCAAATCACATGGCATGTCAAGTCACATGACAATCTCATCTCGATTTTGTTTATTAAATTTTGATGCGATTTTAAAGAATATTAGTATTCGTTGGCCAGACGCACACTAAATCCCGACCAATCGCCTCAAAATGTCGTTAATTATTTGTTAATCATATCACACGTATTTGATATAAAGAGAGTCAATTCACATCCCATACATCGGGTAACAACGTGAAAGTTATTATCAGACACGTAAAATTAATTTTCACAGTTTTTTACAAAAATCTTTATAGACTTTTACAATGTGTCTATCGTTATCGTTTACTGAATTATATTCTGGCGAAAGAACCTCTGCACAAATATTGAGCTTGTTGATTGCTCGTGGATATTGCTTGACCAACACAATATCGCCAATTTTAAAAGGTATTATCTTGGCTGTGGTCTTATCGAAATCGTTTTTTTTTGCATTTGTACTCGTTCGTCCATCCTTTCATTGGACTTTTGACTTTAGGTATAAAAGTCCAAATGTTCAATATCATTTAACAAAGCAGATATAGTGATAGGTGACTAATTGCAACCCATGAGAAGCTCAAAAGGAGTGTGACCAGTGCTTTTATCGAAAGTACTATTAATTGTTAGCTGCACTTCACCTCCAGCGTCATCCAACATATTTCGTTATTATTTTCAACAATAGTCAAGCAGTGTGTCAAACGTTTCATTATTCGTTCCACCTGACCATTAGCACGACTCACGCCACTTGCCATAAAACACAATTATTTGTGAGGAAAAAAAAAAGATCTCAAAACTTAAATAATTTCTCAGCGTACTATGAACATTAATCCTTTAAGTAAATCACAGTAGCAGTATTTGCAGCCTGATCACAAACGATACGTTTCGGTATGCCAAAGGTATAAATCAACCCTTTAAGCAAATCACAGTAGCCTCTGTAGTTAGATTTTCAACAGGTTTCATTTAGCAACGTGTCACAAAAGCATCTATAAACACAACAGCATATTGCTTGGTAGATTTGTTGCCACTCAATTTGCCAGTAGTGTCTTTAAGGACAGTGAGGAAAGGAACTGGAGGTTTGTATTTTGGATGGAGGATGATCCGCCGCGAACCGGACTGATTTTGCATCCTCAACGTATTTACGTGTACATTTGTATATATTAGGGATCCAAAACTGTCCTCTGATATTCTCAAGGGTTTTTCCCAGCCGACATTTTTAGTGAATCGTGATAAATCATAGTGTGCCATCGGTAGCTTTTTGAAATAAAGAAAAAGACACTTAATTTTCTTATCTTTCATCTAAGCAAATATACGATACATTAATCCATTTCGTATCTGGCAGCCAAATCCCTATCAAATGTGATGTCTTTAAAAGATTTAATAAAGATTTTAGTTTCAGAACTGTGAGAAATTTCTTCTCTACTAACCATTAACAATACATTTGTTTTATAAGAAAGAGGTAGATAGATGTCGAGATAGAAAGCCAACTTGGGGTATGCGTTCACCTTTACGGTATGCAATCTCAAAATCAAGCGAATATAAAAATCTCCACCATTTGTGAATTATACAATGTAATTATTTTTTTTTTATTTAACGCGCTTGACTTTTTAGGCGAGTTACAGTTAATCACAACTTTAAATGAATTACCAAGGAGATAGTGACGGAAATGTTTAATAGATCTGACTATCACCGACGTCTTCAAATCATAAGAGTGGTAACGGATCCCAGTATGAGTGGTACGGATGCTATAACATTTCACAATTTTATTGGCCCATCATTTTTAATCAACAATTTAACTTTATCTATAGAACTGATAACCGTGTGAAACTGGACAGATCCTGTGAGATCAAACAATAACAATAATAATCATCAACCAGAGTAAAGAGCTAAGTCGTCTCTGTAAATTAGGAAAAATTCGTCAATATATGGTTTTAGTGCCACGATGTCCAATAAAATGAATCATTGAGTTTTGAATAGCTTGCTGATAATATGGTCATCGATTATGGGAAGTGGAAAATGATCACGGACAGTGTTGTCTGTCAACACAGAATCGGTGATCGCCATTTTTTTTCTGATAAGTAGGATCGGGCTCGCTAAAATGGATTTGCTATCACGTGTGATGGTATTGTCTTTCAAGTCTGTCCAATCAGCTCTTTGACATGTTCACGTTCACCTGGTGCTAAACGATACGGTCATAATATCTTGACAACCTTGTATTTCGTCACTTGTGATACTACATTGCTGGATTGAACACATTATAGTGTGATTCAAATAAGTTTCTTAAGTAAACCTTAGCTTTTAAGTATATCCTTTTTATTTATCTATTCAAAACGAATTTTATGTCGTAATAATTACGAGATATTTTTGCATCCTCTTATGAACACATCGTATAAATCTATCAGGGGCCATTCAAATTATTAAACACTACGAATGTAATGAATAATTATTTCCAATCCGTTCCAAAAATAAGTCTCAATTGCGACTTTGCCTTTGACTGGATTTCCCACCCTTTCGCGCATCGGAGAGCATTCAGCACCACAACCAATCAAACATGAATAATCATAGTTATCCATTTTGATAATATTCAAATTTATTAGGCTTGATCAAAGTGTTAACGTGGGTAGACTTAATTTTTAGAGCTATTCTAACGTTTAAAACAATTTTCACAGGTATGTCCCATCATAGGTTCTACAGAAACTGCAAGTTGGTACAGGGGGTTTTAGTACTAGGTACTGGTTTCGTATCTCTAGAAGTGGAAGCGGAATTTGGCGATATGCGTTAATCGAGCGGCAATCGTCCGTGCATGACCTTACTTATGGCACTTATGACAGCTTTTAGATTTGTTGTCTAATGATGAGCTTGGCTTGATTGTCTTAGGAACAACGTTGTGATCAGAATCTACACCAGGTCTCTTAAGTTTATAGGAATTGAGGCCTTGGATTAACTGTGGCAAATTTTTGGATGTGAGTCGTACTAAATTGGAACGAACACAAAAGTCTGACATACCAGAATTTACTGCTTCCACTAGGCGCAGCTCAGTCATCTCCACACCAATCGCCTTTGTCGCCAGCTATCATTTTCTGGTGGCGTACTCCACTAGGTTGCCGACTTGCTCGCTGGTGCACTCCATAAAGTCCTCGTAGTAGCGCGATTCATCTGCAAAAGTTTCGGTAAGACTTGTTTTAAGTTCCGGCCAATTTATCAAGTTTGTGTAGTTTTGAGGTACCCATTCGGCAACACTGCCACACAAATTCTACACTTAATAAATTGTTACTAGAGCTTTGAAAATACTCGAAATTTAGGTATAAACTAAATTTAGAGTACCGAATAAACCAAACCCGCACAAAAACTTCATGATTGCCAAAACACATTAGATTACTTAACTTCTTTATCAATTATTAGTTCGTATTCAGTTTTTAGTTCATCAATATTTTGACACCAAATTTGAACGGTATCAGTCCGATCGTTAGGGTCGAAAGCTGGTACGCAATCCTGTTCAAGGCTCGTCGTATAAGTTTCTCTTTTGGTGAACTAAAAGCTGTAGCGGTAGTTTGAATTCATTGTGTCATCATTAATTAATGCATCATATTTTGCACATTATAAAAATATTATAGGAAGAAAGTCTACCGCCCTTGAATCACTGCTGAATTTCTGGGAGCAGCGGAAAAACTGCTTAAAGATGAAGCGCCTATCGCAGACCCGAGGATTGTTGATGCAAGGTCAGCGCTGCTCTGATGCAGCTGCTAGTTCTTCCTCCAACTGCTCGTCCTCTGGCGCAGCAACTCGATAATATTCATCTTGAGGCTCCTGAAATCATAAACATTCGTAGGCGTAGTTTCTGTTTACCAGATCCCGCTTCTGATGTGGGAGCCAATGTTACAATATTGGAGGAGTTCATCTATAATTGAAATTCATTATAGTTTATCAATATACAATTTTATTATAATAGTTAAACATCCATATTATACTATTTACATCTTATAAACATAGATCTAAACAAGTCAATAAATGATTAGCTACAATAATCCTTAATATAAGAATAAGTAATCAAACTTATCATACCTGACGCTTGGAGAGACAGTTCAGAGCACTTGGTAGTGCCGTGCCCGTAGCTGGACAACTTCTGATCTGTCGATAACTCGTGTGGCCGTATTTATACCAGAGCCGGTCTCGTCAGTAGTCAACGAATAGTCAACTGAACAACTTTTGAGGCAGGTTAACAGAGAGAATACCACAAATAGTCAGTTGCACGTCTTTTAACACAGACCTTAGTCATAGAGAATACACTCACCACAGAGTACTTAACATAAAATACAAACACAGATAATAATAATGTTTGAAAATAACGTGAGTTTTATCTCCCACATACATAACAAAGAAATAAAGGAAAGAAACAATCTTATGCATAAACTATTTACTCGATCGATAATTTCTATGGCTAAAACATAGAGATCTACAAAGACCCATGTTGGTTGGTATTGGATCCTTCGTACCCAGAGATACCAGTTACCTCATAGTACAGGAGCGGAGAATTTGCTCAAGTGATATGGTTTTGATATCCTAGATACCTGATAGACATTAAGACCGCCTTCGAAGAAGAAGAAGTATACAAAATGTGAATATATAGTATACAAAAGAAGTAAAAAAATACCGTTCAAGATGCCTGCTTCGTCTGCAGTTGTGGATGCATCCAGTGACATATGGCAGGCATCTGAAACAAATAAATTTAAACTCATTACCCCCTATCGACGCACATCAGGGCCCCAACTCCGACCTTTTACGAAACCATCATAAAATAGGAGCGTTTTGTTCCTTGCTTAATATAATCATTTACAGACACTATAACCGACCCACAATCGCGTCAAGCAATATTGGTTTGATTATAATTATATATAAAGAACGATTGAAATATATCTCACTGATGTGCAAGGGAGATACAAGATGTTTATGATATACCGTTATCCCGCGCGCATTGTTCCGAACTAGGTACGATGTTATGGAACGGTTTCAACACAGTATTATAAAATTTTATTCTATGGTGCACGACTGTACGTACATTTTTATAGATTTACTCATCAAATAATATTACTGCATTTTTTCAAAGATTAATAGGAATAAAAACATTGTACGTAATTTACACATTAATTTAACACACTTTTATCGTAAAATAGGAAAAATCAAGTTTAAATCCGCTGCTCAAAAGTAACTTTTCTAAGATGGATTAACATGACAGATTTGTCGTTGTTACAACAATACTTCGTATAAAATGTCAAGCCAGAGTTCGCGAAATGAAAGAACAATTAGTTGTGACGCCATCAAACCGACGAGCGTTTCCATTTAGGTACGTTTGTAGGCTTGCTTAATTGACGGGGAGGTATACATTTAGCAATATGATTAAGTTATTATTACTATAAGAGGTGAGAGTTGCCCCCAGGACCATTTTCAATTATTAAGTAGATATAATTCTCTTTAATATCGCGATTGGACTAAAGTTGGGCCTTATATAACTAGAACTAGAATAGCAATAGAGATGAACTATATTTTACCATTTTCTTTTGAAAACGAAGCTGATTACGAAGTTCCAATGTCAAAATGAAGTTCATTTTCATTACTATGGGAGTAAACTAATGTCTCTTGTAGAGGTTTGTTTTGTATAGCTGATAGTTATTGACTACTATATCTGAAGATGCGGTCAAAGATGTTGTTCAGGCTAACCAAGAAAGCTGTCAAGGACAGCTAACGGAACACACCGTTACGTGCGCTGTGACAGATTTTCCACATGAACATGGTAACTAGCCAAGCGGGTATTCACAAAATGCCCTGCCGCTATGGTATTATGACTGACGTCTTAAGACAACAACCGGCACCAAAAGCTTAACGTTTCTTTCATAACACGTTAAGTAGTACTGCTACTAACGGCCACCCATCCTAGTCGTATCCACAACAGAAGTTGCATTAGTTAGATGATCGGTTAAGACGCTAAGAGCGATTTAAAAAATGACGGCGAAATGTGCGAAAACTGACTGCGAGGAATGTCGACGTTTTACTTGTCATCACAAGTCTGTCAGTCAGTAGCCGTGTGTGATTCAAAACATATATTTTAATAGAAAAAACGAAGGATACCTACTATATTTTTAAAGGCTGATATTAGGCCCTTAATTGATTTATCAACATAGCATCGCAAGCTTCCGGCAATTGATGAAGCATTTGAGGATATTGTCCAGACTAACTAGAAGGGTATCAAGCACAGTTGCTGGAACACATATTTTCTACTTGAGGGTAGTATCTAGCCAGGCGCAGAACGCAGAAGACTTTGCTTAACCTACTTGATCGATAAAAAGTCACATGAACAATGGTTTATACGTATTAGACGGATTTTGTTTGCTTTCAAAATTACCAAAATAAATATTTTTAAAGTCGTCTTTTGTATAATAACACCGAAGTCCGTCACCGGACCACGTAACCGGGTCCGTGATAATTGTGTCATTGAGAGCTTCCGAGGAAAATATGATAGTAGCAAGAGCCAGTGGTGTCATTAATAATAAGACGATTACTGCAAATTAAGGCTTACTTCTTGGTTACCTGTCGTTGTTTCAATGATACAGACGGACTAACAGTAAAAACGGTAACAAGGTCCCGTTTCTTATAAAGGACCGTATAAACTACAAAAGAACATTTTATAACGTCAGAAATGAATATGTGTTAGAAATGATAAAGCAATAGAAAGTGAAAGTGCGTGTTGTGTACGTAGATCATAATTTTAAAGTGTATATGCGGTGTTCCATAATCCAAGATATAAAGTAATTACTATATTGGAGGAAGCTTGAAGTGTGTACATGGTACCGTTGGTGCTTTCCAGCACTGGCGCAATTTTAAACACCTGCAGTGTTGTTAGGAAGTTTTCACAGGAAGATTCAGTCATTCAAACTAATGCAGAAAACATGTTACACTTGGCTTAAGCCCGTGTGATGCGTAAAACTACAGCAATATCTTTAATATTTCGAGGATGTTCATATAGGTACGGTAAGTAATAATATTAAGAGTTTAGCATTGCCACTGCCCGTAAAATAATAATATTAACTGTCATATTATCTTCAAACCCAGAATATGATGGCATTTGTAGTATTGGATAGTTAAATGTAGAATATCATGGATATATTACAACAGTGAGAAACAGTGTTTGAGTTAGAGCGGGTTTCACAAATAGTCTACAACTGCGAACTTTATTTTTTATTGCTGATAGGTAAGCCTTTGACCACAATCCGCCCGCGGCGGGATTCGAACCATAGACCTGCTGCGCGGCAGTCCATAGCCAAAGCCACTGAGCTATCACTGCTTCAAAACTTTGTAGGCTTTATGTTTTTCGTTACGTAATAAAAATAATTACCTAAGTACTTAGTACACTGTATTCAACGTGGTCTAGTCTAGACGATGGCACTACACATGCTTGAGTACAAGAATGTTTTTTTAGCTAAGTACATATAAATTTATTGGACGAAACGATAATTCAATCATGAGATTTTTTTTCCAAAATAGTATTTTGTTTAACGTTCTACGCAAAACATTAAACATTCCAGAATGTGATCAATAAGCCTCAGCGTAACCCTTTGGGTACGTTATCCTAGAAACTATTTACCCTGAACTTAATATTGTACAAAACTTTACCATACCGCAAATTTCTAAACGTGAGCAGTTGGTATTTAACTTTACTTAATGTGTTAATTGAGCTGTCAGAGAATAACATTTGTCATTAGAATATAAATTAAGTCGCAGTTTTGGATTTGGAGCGGGTACCTGAAGTCGATCAATTGTTCTAATTATTCTGTGTCGTTAATATCGTGAAGCGTGGCTGGAAAATCGGGCTACTTGACGCTCTATGGGCTCGCTCTGTGTCACTGGAGTGCGTAGTGCTCATAGCACTAAACTCTCGCACGACACATTTAGCTACTTATTGCACTGCCTAATTATAAAACTATCATAATATATTTACCTCGGATCTACTATATTTAACCTAAGCGGATGTGCGGGCGAGATCAAGCGCCGATGAGCTATAAACACGATCGGCGGTAGAGCGATTATGGAAAGTGTGGAAAGAGAGAAGTATAAATAAACGGTCAAATGCGTGTCGAGCCACGCACAATGTAGGGTTCCGTAGAAGCCCGTTATCATAATATAGAACGATTCTGTAGTACTTTATTCTCCTCCACTTTGTTCCTGCTAAATCTCAAAAGTAAGAGTACGATTGCCGTCAAGTTATTATTACGATTTGTAATTCGAAAACTAAACAAAATTCGTTTTTGAATTCTTTAGGTAGATACTCGAATGAAAACGTAACGATAGCGCGATTCAGAATCCATTGGTACATTGTAGGAATTTGAATGTCATTTAATTTATTTGTATTGTATTGTACATAAATAATTTTGTATGTTGGTATATCGTAATATCAACAGATACAACAACACTTCCTCTGTCGAAGACCATAAAAGATCAGGGCAGCCGCGTGTCTTAGAACTACAAATTAATGCTGTTAAAGCCAGAATTGGTCGAAAACCTATTAGTAAGTAAAAATACTATGTTAACTCAACAATATTTTTTTATTTATTCATTTTAAGAGCCATTTCACAAAATCACGCTACTGAAGTTTAGGTAAATGCGCTGGCATCGCTTGCACAAGCGGAAGAAATGACGACGGAATAGCATGACTGTGAGTAACATATTTTGATACTTGCACTCATAAAGAAATATAAGTTGTGATTTTAAAAATTATGTGATAGAATGAGTAAATAATCAATTTACTGTCGATTATTTACTAGTTTTATGGGACAGAAGTAGGCATGCACGTTAAAAAGTCTACCTTCATTGTGCACCCTATATTTAAATTTTATCCTTGTTGAATGTTGAACAAAAAATATAAATATTTGAATCATATGAGGAAAATCAGGTCCAGTCCACACAGCAAATAAACATGTATTTTTTTCTATTCCGAAAACGGAGCTAAGACATTTTATTTCGACTAAACCTTCATTGCACAATCCGTGAGCGTCGCTCCTAAAAAACAGTATTCCATTTCAATGAAAAGTCCATACTTTTCCATGACCGTGTTTTCTTGTACGCTGAGGTGAAAGCCTTTGGTTCATTGTCTCTGCCGTGTTTTACTGCGTGTGATCCAATTTGTATGTATGGTATAATCTCACTAATCCTGCACTTGTAAAAAACAAAGGTTGCCGGATTATTGGAATGTTCGAATCACTGGATCAAAGAAAAAAAAATTTAATAAATAAAATAAAACTAAATCGTTTTTACATTTATCCAGCCATCCATCGTTGGCCCAAAAATCTTGTTTGGTAATTTTTTTATAAAATTTGATTGCTATTGCTTTCAGAATTTCTCCATATAGGGGAGTAGGTTTATATAAATTTAGATAGGAGTGTGTTTATAAAGCTGTTGCATGAACCACATGTAAAGAGCGTTTTCCATCTTTGGACAATCACCAACGCTTAATGTTTTACGCTTTCCTCGCCCAGATTCTATCGTCTTCCCGTGGTCTACTATGCTTTTTTTCATAAGATCGTGTATAGCAGCACGCCCAATACCACAGGTTTTCTCCACTATCTTAATTCTTTAAAATATCCATTTTATCTTTCAAGTCTAGTATCTTGAGTTTTTTGTTTATTTAACATATTTAACTACACACTATTCTTACTTTAAAGAAACAGGTAAACTATATACAACGAAGAGACAAAGACTGTATAGTGACAGCCTTTAAAACAGATAAATGGTCAGCTAAAGAATGCTTTAAATAAATAATAATGTTCAATGATAGTTAAAAGATAAGACTAAAAGTTCACAACAAAAATAAACTAGGTTTCTCCTTGAAGAGAAAAAATATCTAGTTAATTCAGAGCACTAATAGGCAGTATTTAAAAATAAACAAAAAGATAATAAATGACGCACGTGCACGTGATAAGTTTTGAGGTGAGACTGCTAGACGACAGACTTCGCGGCACTGGAGCGCATAGGCGTATAAGGCGGGGGAGGCGCGGGCGGAGGGTGCCGGATTATTGCTCAATTGATACTCTGCCCCGTGGGGTGCCAGGTAAGAATTTCACCACCCCATATCATCCCGTGGCTGTCGTAAGAAGCGACTAAGGGAAAAATACTGGAAGATGGGCAGCAGCGCTTTCAAAAGAACTGCTAACTTTCACTGCGATCCCCAATACGCCTGCCAAGCGTGGGGATTATGGCAAATACCCCCTTAATAGGGGAGGCTGTGTTCAGCAGTGGACGATCCGACAGTTACAGTACAGTTCAGATACTCTCAATTTCATGGCGTCTAGAAGCTTGTTCTTTTAAATTTTCTAAAAATAGCTGTTGTTTCGTCTTTTAACACAATGGTAAAAAGGATCCTTTCGTCCCATTGCTAAAACTAATATAATAATACAAGAGACGTAGTTACTTAAACAACAATACTGATATTATGGACAACAGAAAACTCTAGCTTGTTATTTAAAAAAATACTGATATGATCAAAACTCTGTGGTCGCACTATAAACTTGCATCTAAGCGTCTCGCGTACGGAACGTCGGAGCTCGGCAAAACGAACACAGGTCCTACCTCGATGGGCGCTCGCGCCGTACTGATCGCCTTGCGCTTGTACATTTCAATTTATGCTAATTTAGAGTTATATTAAATATGTTTTCGTGTCTAACATAACAGAGTTAATATTGCAATTATTTGAGATCATATTAATTGAAGAATGTACTTTCTTTTGGTATAATATCTGTATGGAATTACACTTTATTTTACGCAATAAATCGTGTTAAACTGCTGATATAATTCGTAGAAATTGGCGCACGAACTTTTTTTTTTCTATAAGGATGATTAATTATTGATATTCTGGTACAATATGTAGCAACAAGATTATATGCGATTGTGATCAAAGGCTTACCTATCACAAATAAAAAAAAAAAATTATACAAGAAATGGAACTCTGAAGTTGGCTATGTGTACCATGATTTGTAAAATAAGGTGCGGGAGAGTGGTCACTACAAAATAATTAAAGTTATGTTTGTAAATGTAGTACATTACTCGAAATTAGAACAGATTATTCTATTTTTATCAATTACTCAATGAATTGTAGATCTTTCCTGTGATAGTAAATTAAGCGCTTAAAATCTTAGATTACGCGCGTTAAACGTGAAATGGCTCTTAAGATACAGCCACATAATTCTCTAATTACGAAACTAGGCTGATTGACCTGTCTTATAGTATTTAGTACTCCCCTGTTCTATTTTACATCTTGGATCTAATTAAATTAAAAATACAATATTATAAATTAATAATTACTTACAAATCTTACAAGGTTATTATTTAAATTCGATTGAGATATAGTATTCAATACAAATAATAATAAATAAAAAATCTTATTGCGAGAAATGAAAATTCCCGCTAAAAAAATGTCGCGTATTATAAAACAAGACCTGAAGCTCGGTGCTTATCGTCGATATACAGTACATGCCCTCGATCAATCTTTACAATTAAATAGAGTGCCTTCCGTTGCGATACGCAAGTGAAGGGCACAGAAATATTGTCTTTACCGATGACAAAAATTACAATATTATAACATAATTAATAACATACAATATTATAGAGCACTACAATCAGCAAATTGATGATATTGTGTTAAATGAAGTGATCGATGACCTTGGTACGACAGGTACAGACAGCAAATACTTCAAGTGTACGGCGAAGATGGGTTCCAAAAAGTACTTTATACCTATATATGTCAAATCTTTGTACTGTCATATCTATATCTATGCTAATGGAAATAATTTGAGACCCGGGAAAGGACATAGGATTGTTTTTATCTAACGGCGCAAAAAGAGGTTAATGGTTTTCCGCGATAACCGCAATACGCGCGGGTGGAGCCGCGGCTGGAAGGCTAGTCTATTATGTATGACAATATTATGGGCATAGTTATTGTTTTAAGATTTTTTATTTGAGGTAACGTTTTCAATGCCAGTCTTTACCCTTTTTAAACCACCAACTACTTCATCTTAGTCACTTTAAAGAATTTATTCTATACATTTTATATTTGGTACAAAATTATCCAACACCCAAGTTCAACGACTATTACTGCTAAACTAATAATGTTATCTCAACTGCTATACTTTTCCTTCAAAGTTCATAAAACGCACTATCAGCTTGAATTTTTTCAGATTTTTCAAGCCAGCAGTTTTTAGCTTTTAGAGGGGGAGGGGGACGCTGTGCTTGAACAAAAATTTGCTATTTAAAGTTTAATATTTCGTAAATAGAGCATTAAATCGAAAAACAGTATTTGCAACCCTTAAGTAATTTTAGGTGACCTATTCAACCATACCACAAACGAAGAGATAGACGACGAAAAAAAATTTCATCCCCACATCACATGTAAAAAAATTTTTAAATTGTATCTTATCACTTTGTTGGCGTTATTGTTTTACATATCAATACGAAATTACAGCTTCCTAGTACTAACGGTCTCGTAGCAAAACCTCGGACAGACGGACAGACAGACGGACATGACGAAACTATAAGGGTTCCTTGTCAGGACTACGGAACCCTAAAAGAGGAAGATTCGGCTAATGAGATTTCATTCCCAATCATTCTGTACGGGGCTATAACATGGTCGCTCAAATAACTAGATTGCCGAAAAATCGATGCCGTGGAGATGTGATGTCGAAGACAACTTTTGAAAATTTCTTCCTCAAAGAACCTCATATACAAAATAGACTTTCGTTGTCAACGGAAGTTCTTTGGGCACATCTCCAGGAAGGAAAATTCCATGGAGAAACTTGCGTACAAGGCCAGGCGGAAGGCAGAATACCTCAAGATCAATCCCCCACAAGCTGGATTGACAATATGCTCGCAATGCTAACAGCCACCTTCGATGGAGAAACATTGTTAGAAGTGCGGCTGCCTTGGAAGCGAGCGGCGACAACGAGATGCAACCCTGTCCATCGACAGCCACAACCACTCTGCCAAGAGTGTCCAACCAAGAAGAAGAAATATCTAACTATGCTTCATTCATTCATTGGTACCGTACTGGCCCCTGTTTTATTTAATATTTACACGAATGACCAGCCTTGCTCTCCCAAAACACAGCTCTTCCTGTCGCAGACGACCTCGCATTAGCTGCTCAGACTCCAAGCTTCGAGGTGGCTGAAGAACTTCTGACGATGGCTTTAAGGAACTAGAAGACTATTATGATGAAAATGCTCTCCGGCCCAACCCATCTAAAACACAATCCTGTGTCTTCCACTTCCGCAACCGTCAGGCTAACCGACCTCTTAACATTGTTTGGCGAGACGTGCATATAGAGCACTGCCCTAACTCATGTTACTTGGGCATAGCCCTAGACAGGGCTCTGACATACAAACAACACTGTCATAAAACAAAACAAAAAGTAAATGCTAGAAATAATCTGCTTCGCCGCCTTACATCCACCACCTGGGCAGCAACCCCACACGTCCTTCGCACAACTGGTCTGTCCCTTTCATTCTCCGCAGGAGAGTTTGCTTGTCCCGTGTGGCACCGTTCCGCTCATGCAAAAGATTGTAGCTTTGAATGATACCCTCCGAATCATTACAGGGTGCCTTAAGCCTACTTCCCTGAAGCTACTATATCCTCTTGCAGGTATTGCTCCACCAGATATCCGACGTGAGGTAGCCTGTTCACAAGAAAAATTCAAACAGCATACTGATAGTCGACACCCTTTGTTCAACTATCAGCCACCTCCAGCTCGCTTAAAGAGCCGTAAAAAAAATCTGCCGAGTTACTCTCCTTCATCTTTGGTAACTCCTTCGGAAAAAAGATGCGCATAGGAGGAGAGATTTGAACTTTGGCACAAAAAATACCCCACACCCACAAACTATGTTACCCCAGCGGAACATCTACCTCCTGGTGACGAACTGCAGTGGCCAATTTGGAAGTCGCTAACTGTACTAATTGAAAGAAAGCCCGCCTTATGTATAATAAAAAATACCTTCGTCGTTTGCGCTGTCGTCGTCTTGATCTTCGTCGTGATCTCGGTGTTGATCCTCGTCTACATCTTCGGTATTATTACTTGTCGTAGATGTAGATTCGTTATCACCTGAAACAAAAAAGAATATAACATTACGCCCCATCGACGCACAGTAGGACCAAATTTTCGACTATTATATAAGTAGATCAAATTCTCATTCAGTCCGCGATTGGGATGGCTTTACTGTCTCGTAAAATGGCAACAGCGATGAAATAAATTTTTAAATATTTCCTTTTAAAACGAAGCTCATTATGTACTTATTAACTTTTATACTAGAGGGTGATATCGAGCCCTTAGTAGGAAATTCTACTAGCGGTCATCAATCAAATTCATGAACGCAGAGGACTTTACTTAACCTAGTTGATCGGTTAAAACGACAAGGAAAGTTCTGCTACAAACGCCACTTGAACAATAGTTCGGTCAAATTAGACCAAAATATAAGAGTAAGTTACATAAATTGCCACCACGCTCAAAATCAGTAAGATTGTTTAAAATATGATAAAAAATTAAATTTTAAAGATCTCCATCCTTCCCCTGTATGGAAAAAAAATATTTGCTTATCTCCATTTTCACCAAAACGGTAAGTTATATCATAAAAATACTGCAAACAAAAATTGTAGATCATAAAATTATCTACAAAAATGTATAAATATTTTTTCTACGAGCCACCGTGTTCGAGATATAACAATTCAAAAAGTTGTAATCGTCACAATATGCGTGAGTACGCCACGTATGTATATAGTATGGTACTCTATAGTAGTAATATATGTTGAAATATTTTTCTATCAGTCATTGTAACTTACACTTATTTTACTTATCGTGTAGACCACGCTGTAGACCACTTCCTAATTCGGCAGGGGGAGGCCGCGAGTGTGCACACAGATGTGTCTGTGTGGCTCGGTCCACGTTACCCCCGGGTTAGGTGAAGAGGGTGACTCACCTTCCATAATGCTTAACGACTTCCTGGGTAGAGGCCCCTCGACAGCTCTTTGGCAGCTCGACGCTTCTCCTGTTCTGCAGCCAGCTGTCGGAGCTGGCCGCGCGTCGCAACTGCCGAGTGTTCACTCATTTTCCCTGGTTCTCTTCAGATTTGGCTCGCAAGGACCACGCTAAGTGTAAGTACATAGGTAGCGTGGAATCGTGTGCATGCGCCATGACGATTACAACTTTTTGAATCGTTATTTCTCAAAAACGATGGCACGTAGAAAAAAAGTATTGATAAAATTTTTGTAGATAATTTTATGATGTACTATTTTTGTCTGAAGTATTTTTATGATGAAACTTACCGTTTTGGTGAAAATAGTGATAACCTCATTTTGTTGACCTGTGACCTTGAATATCGCTGTCCCCGGGCAATAAAGCGGTAATATCAAAAATCTATTTTTGCAGGAGAAATAAAAGAAACTTATTTGTTTATAGTGCAGCGTACAGTGATCCAAAACAGACGTTCAAAATGTCAATTGAATGCTAATTTTTTTACTAATTTAATTCTTTTAAAATAATTGTAATGTTGTAAATATTTAATGCAATAATTGAAAAAATGTATAATAAAAATTATAGGCGATATTGTTTCAACTGCAACATCATTAATGACTTTATAAACACACCGACCACTGAGATTCAGGACTGTAAAAATATAATACGACTTATTTTTTGCTTTAGATCTCGAGCGTACCAGCCGATTACCACCTTCTTCAGGGAAATTTTAAAGCCAAAGCTTAGCTGTATCATCCACTAATCGCTATTTTAGAATCCTATCAATGAATCATATTTTTATGTAACCATTGCAACAGACCGACTTTATAATGTGAATTATTTTTATTTTAACCATTTTAGTCATTTTTTGATGAAATCAACTTTTTTTTTAATGTAACTACTGCCTTATTTTTGTTAATTAAATTTTAAATGATAATGACTTTGTTTAAAAAACCTTTCATATTACATATTCTTTACTACATATTAAACTTTGGAAGAAATCACTTAAATATGAAAAAAAACTATTCAACCTTAATTTGAATAAAATATACATAATTTAATAACCTACTATACCTATATACTTTGGAAACAAAAATGAAATGGTCGAAACCTTAAAAAGAAAAAAAAATGCTACTTTTATTTGAATCTTCGCTTTCAATATCGATTTCATCTTCAGAGTTCCCAACACAATGCAAATTGTTATAAAATGTACGTAAATTTTTCGGGATTGCTTCAGTTTTGCAGAGACTCATCAAATCATCGTAAAGTGGTTTTGGGAAGCGGTTGGCTCTATGTACAGATTTCTCAGTTCATCTCCTGAAACATCCATCAGTCACTGGCGTCTTATTGAGTTATCCTCTTGAAGATCTGGGGTTTGATGCAGTATTTAAAGAAATATATTCATCTTCAAAGTTATACTTTAAATAAATAACATCTGGGTGCGCTCGAGTAATCTTGATTTCGTGAATCTTTGTCCACATAACTTTCTCATTAGTTTGGTCTGCCCGCATCCAGTGTCTTTTGTCCATTATCTCCTTAAATCAAAGAAATTATGTATTTCCATTTCCTTAAGATGAAATTTTTCACCATAGATCTTGGCATTCATGATTACGCCATACATTTGATCAGTAGTATAAATCGTGTGGTTCTTTTTTTGCGCGTTCGATAAGAGATGCATCGAATCTCCTTCAGACTGGATATGGCCAGTTTCAAAGTACCTATATATTATGTTACCTCCATTATTTTTGTACAAATATAAATAAAGAGCAAAGATAATCCCATTTTTATTCTGCCCAGCACAACCATCAGATAAAAATATTAAATTCGTGATACCACGTTGGCTCTCAGTTTCAATGAAATTTAGGAAGCAACTGCCGATTTCATTAGCACCCCTTTTGGCCACTTGATACTGCCAAAGATAGCAGTAACTTTAAGACAACTGAATAGGCACACTAAACAGTCCGTAAAAAATTTCAGGAATTTCAGTTCGTTCCGGTATGCAGTAGACCTGTAATCCCATACTCATAAAATATATATCTAGATGTGCTGCTACGTACAAAAGTTCAGTTCAATCACAATAAGTTCTAATGAATATAATATAATTATTATGTCACAAAACATCACACAATACTAATTAAATTCTTTTACTAACTTACATACCATTTAAAAGTATAAACTTACGTTATTATTGCTAAATATTGAAAATAATTTCGTGCGGAACCCACAGACATATCTAAGCGTTTTAAACACGATATATCTTAGCGTTTTCGTCTATGCAATTGGCAAGGAACACTCGTCTTGCGCTAAATAAAAATACAATACGTGGTATCAATCTTAATTTTTATTTACTTGTTGTGAAGTGCATGAATCCCTCTAGGGTGAGTTCCTTATTTATTATTATTATTTCATAGTGCTGACTAAAACCTATGTAACGTAAACAGCTGCGCTGTCCTACCGCGCTAGACTGAGTTTTAAAATGTGAGTCACTGGTAATAGTACCACGATCGTGTCGGCGCGGCTTGGCAACAGTTGGCTGAGGAACATCAGCCACGGGCGGGTCTGGGTTTATTCATTAATAGTTGCTTTGCCTAGCTTGCATGCCTTGCGCTGCTTGTTTTGGATATACTCAGGCCTTCCTTACTCGTCCCGTGATGGGTAAGGAGGCAAGGGTCTAGGGGGAGAGCGCAGGTCGTGATGATCCCCAAGGCAAGTCTGGCGGGTACCTTCTCGTGGTGCTGCCTGTTATTGGTTTATTTCCTTCCGAAATAAACGCAACAGAACACCGTCAGGCGCCGCGTGTATTGTTATCTATATGTGTATGTATATGTATATATTGTCTCTGTATATATTTGTATTATATGTGTATATTATGTAGTTCACAGGGCTATTTAACCCCTTATTAGTAACCAAATTGAAAATGCTCGGTACAGACCGGGGCCGTAGTTAACTGTCTGTCATCTGTATTATACGTGCTAAGGTGCTTAGCACCTCTTTAAGACAGATGACAGAATAGACTTACGGTGTATAAATTGTAGTTTTAAGGCAAGGCTACAGATAATTTGTCATGTTTATGAGTAGATGAAAAACAGTTTGGCGGTGTGTGTGTTAAAATAGGGACCCCTCTAACTGGCAAACACCAGCGCCTACTACTGTCAAACGTATTGTTACATAATCGAAAATAACCGCTGTCTTTTATTTGGTAGTGACCCCTGTTCCGATGACTCACGTTATTGGAGGCGGGGACAAACTGGCTGGACTAGTTCCAAAAACCCCGATGATAAGTGTATCCTTAGACTTCGGGAAAATACCTCCAAGGTATTGTCAGTCTTCTGAACTCTAAACTTCCGGAGGCTTGAGTAGAAAGATTGAAGCCTGTCCACTTCCCCAAAAATTTTGCTTATGGTTACGAATTATAATTATATTTTATAATTATTCTGTTTTATACTGATTGTTAATCGTAATAATGTCGAAAGCTAACAGAGACGTTAAAGGGAAGTTCGCAAAAGGCCCTTCTCAGGGCCAACTAATTGCTTCGTCTGAAGACCGCTCAAGCGGCAATTCTGAGTGCCGGAAAAACGCCCCATGTCAGGGTCAAATTTCACGGGGATCTTCTCGAGATCCGTCGGAGGTCTCCATGGGGGACGAAAGGAGGTCAGACGTAGAGTCCGTGTTTGAGGAGTCAGCTGACGAAGTTGACAGCCAGAGGAAGCGGCCTTACTCCTCGTTCTACGCGCCCGGCTACCTAGAGTCGGACACTGAGACCGAGGGGACGGTGGCCGCTAAGGTCAGTACGGCGCGGAGAGGAAGGGCGAAGGGCACCAAAACCGGCCCCACGCGGGAAGAATTTTTGAAGCCTATTCCGCTAGTAGAGGAGCTGGCGGAAGTTCTACAGAGTAGAAAGTTTAAAAAGGGTTCGGCCGCTGTGGCAGCCGGAAGTCTTCTCGACATTGGAAGCGATTCCGATGTCCTTGCCGGAGTCGGTGACCTCAGCGGGCTAAACGCCCAGGAGCTGAGGGCTCAAGCAGGAGGGATGCTCGCCTGCATCTTAGAGGTTGCCAAAAAATCTGGCAACCTAAAGGGCGAGTTTGTTGGTCGCCTGAAAAGGTCTGCGTCGACTCTGAGGGAGGTTGTCGACGCACTGGCAGCAGGAGTGAGGCGGAGGAGACGCGGCGGCTGAGAGCCGAAAACAGTCGCGTGCGCCTCGAGTTGGAGGCCTGCAAGGCAGAGGTGAAGGCGCTGCGTCGCGGCTTCACCGAAGCAAAGACCCAGGCAGCTGCCGCCACGTCTGCTGCTACAGTAGCAGCAGCAGCCGCTGCCGCCGAGACGCCGGCCCCCCCTGCTGTTGTACTGGGGGCAGAGCTAGTGGAGGAGATGACGCGGTCTTTAACAACCACGTTCGGGCAAATGCTCAATGCCCGACTCGCAGGTATCGAGGACCGCCTCCTGCCAGCGCCGGTTCTTCGCCCGCCTCTCAGAGCGGACGCGAAGAAGGCTGCAGCTGCGGTTGCGCCTCCACCCCCGAAACCAGTCCCTCGAAAGCGGGTTGGCCAGGCGTCGCAGGCTGCTGCCACGCCTTCGACTGCGGCTCCCATCGCCCCAATACCGACTCCATCTACTGGAACCTGGGCAACAGTAGTGAAGAAGGGGAAAGGCAAAGGGAAGGGCAAATCGTCCTCCTTAGCAACGCCCACTCCCGTCCCAGCAGCTCGTGCCCCCCCCTCTGCCAAGAAGCCTAAAGTGAAAAAGGCTTCCGTTGCCGCCAGGCCCAAGAAGGCGAAGGCAATGAAAACCCCCAAATCCGCAGCTGTAGTGCTGACGCTGCAGCCCGAAGCCGCGGTAAAGGGGGTGACATATAAAGCCATCGTCGAGGCGGCGCAAGAGAAGGTCGATCTCCAAGGATTGGGGATCGAACGCATCCACTTCCGCCAGACGGCCACGGGAGCGAGGATGCTCGAAATTCCTGGCTCTCAAAGCGGCGACAAAGTGGACAGGCTCGCGGAGAAGCTCCGTGGTGTCCTGTCCGAGGTGGCCAACGTCTCGAGGCCCGTAAAGTCAGTGCAATTGCACGTGACGGGCCTGGACGACGCCGCCACAAAGGAGAAAGTGGCGGCGGCGGTCGCCAAGGTGGGCGGCTGTGACGTACTGCACGTCAAAGCCGGAGAGGTACAGCGAAGTTTCGGTGGGACCGGCTCCTCCCTTGTTTCCTGCCCGATTGCAGCAGCCAAAGTTTTGCTGGCACAGGGCAGGCTTTTGGTGGGGTGGAGCTCGGTGCGAGTGGTGGCACTGGCGGCGCGTCCCATGCGCTGCTTCAAGTGCATGGGACTCGGCCATACGCGCCCTCAGTGTCCCTCGTCGGCAGACAGGGGGAACCTGTGCTTCCGTTGTGGAGGCGCAGGCCACAGGGCGGCGAGATGCCAGAGAAGGGCCCTACACTGCGCGATATGCGCAGAGTCGGGGCGACCAGCCGAGCACAGGATGGGGGGACAAAACTGTGTCCCCCCCAAAGACGAAGGGAAAGGCCGCCAGGACCCAGGCCATCCCCCGACCGGCTGCCAGAGCCGCCCCTGAGGTTGTTCGCCGTGCGGCGAGCATGGAGGTTGTGACGTCCGATTAATGGATCAAGTCGGGCAGCACAACCTCCTACAGACGAATTTGAACCACTGCGTCAGGGCTCAGGATTTGCTAATGCAGTCCCTGGCGCAGTGGCGGATCGATTTGGCGGTCGCCGCGGAGCCGTACTACATTCCCCAGTCCCATCCCTACTGGGCTGGGGATCTGGACGGCTCCGTGGCCATTATAGAACGTGCCGGTGGCGGCTCCCCCCTCTCGTTGTTAGAGAGGGGCTTGAGGTACGTGGTGGCCAAGTGGGAGAGGTATGCGGTAGTGGGCGTATATTTCTCCCCCAATAGAACCGTCGCGGAGCTGGAGGCTTATTTAGACCTCCTGGCCGCGGCGGTGAGAAGGCAGGCACCACGTGAGGTCCTCCTCATGGGGGACCTTAACGCCAAGGCCCAGGCCTGGGGCAACCCCTCCACTGACACTCGCGGGGAGACTGTCAGGGAGTGGGCGGTTGCCACAGGGCTGACCCTCCTCAACAGAGGGTCGGTCCACACGTGCGTGCGACACAACGGGGGGTCCGTGGTGGACCTTTCGTTCGCCACCCCGGTGGTCGCAGCACGTGTCCAGGCCTGGAGAGTGTAGGCGGAGGTGGCGACTCTCACGGACCACAACTACATCCGGTTCGAGATCGCCACCTCCCACCAAGGAGGGACTTGGCGCGTGGAGTCCTTCGCGCGCTGGGCGATTGGTCGCCTCGATGCCGAGTTGGCTGAAGAGGCGGCTATCGTCCAGTCGTGGCTGGCCACCCCGGTGCACCCGGAGGTGGCCATCGCGGCGGGCCACTTCCGGGAGGCGGTGACGGCCGTCTGCGACGCCGCCATGCCGAGGTCCCGACGCCGCCCCGAGCGCCGCCAAGTTTACTGGTGGTGCTCGGAAATAGAGGATCTCCGAGCGCGATGCTCGGAGACGCGCCGCCTCTACTATCACTGCAGGAGGCGGCGTCACGGCCGGACGGACGACCAGCTGCCGGCGGAGCAGCTGGCGGCCGAGCAGCTCCTGTATGGCGATGTGAAGATAGCCAAACAGGAGCTGAAGCTGGCCATCGGCCGGGCTAAGGCCCTCGGCTGGCATGAGGAGCTGGAGGGCCTCGACAGGGACCCATGGGGGCGCCCGTATAAGTCTGCCCGGAATAAGTTCCGAGGCAGAGCGCCCCCTGTCGCCGAGTCCCTGGAGCCAGAACTACTGGAGAGGGTGCTGGGGGGGCTATTCCCCGACAGCGACCCCCACTACACCCCTCCACCGATGGCCACACCGTCCTTCCAGGAGGAGGAGGACCCGGCCTCCATTCCGCCTATTTCAGAGGTGGAGATGGAGGTAGCAGTCTCTCGCCTGAGTGGCAAGAAGACTGCCCCGGGACCAGACGGGATTCCCGGGCGGGTCCTCAGGATCGCCCTTAGGGAGATGGGCGGTCAGCTTCGGGAACTGTTCGACGCGTGCCTCACGTCGGGTCAGTTCCCGAAGCTCTGGAAGGACGGGCGATTGTGCCTGTTGCGGAAGGAAGGGCGAGACGCCGACTCGCCCGCCGCATACAGGCCAATCGTGCTGCTGGATGACACGGCGAAGCTGCTGGAGAGAATCGTAGCTTCCCGTGTCATCCGGCATCTGGGGGGAACTGGGCCTGAGCTTTCAGAGGCCCAGTTCGGATTCAGAGCAGGGCGGTCGACGATAGACGCCCTGCTCTGGATCAAGGGGTGGACGCAGGACGCGGTCAGCGGGGGGGAAAAGGCGTTGGCTGTCTCGCTGGACATTGCCAACGCCTTCAACAGCCTACCGCACGGTACAATACGGGAGGCGCTCCGCTATCACGGAGTGCCCCTGTATCTGCGTAGGCTGTTGGCTGACTACCTCCAGGACCGCTAGGTCCTGGTGGAGGGACGCGACGGTCTGAGGCGACGTCGCGTGTCCTGCGGGGTTCCACAGGGGTCGGTGTTGGGACCGCTCCTGTGGAACATTGGCTACGACTGGGTGCTCCGCGGCACGTTTCCCGCAAGTATGTGGGTTTCGTGCTACGCGGATGACACCCTAGTCGTAGTCAAGGGGAGGGACCTCAGGGAGACGGTGCGGCGGGCCACGGTGGCCACGACACTCGTGGTCGGCCGCATACGTGCCCTGGGGCTGGAGGTCGCCCTCTCCAAGACCGAGGCCCTAATGTTCCATGGGCCTCGGGGGGGACCCCCTCCAGGCACGCGGATAGACCTCGACGGGGTCCTGGTCCGGGTTGGGACCCAGATGAGGTACCTGGGTCTCATCCTGGACGGGCGGTGGACTTTTGGGGCCCACTTCACTCAACTGGCCCCAAAAGTCATAGGCGCCGCTGCCGCCCTTGGGAGGCTGCTGCCCAACGTGGGCGGCCCGATTGCCACATGTCGTCGCCTGTACTCCGGAGTGATCCGGAGTATGGCCTTGTACGGGGCACCTGTCTGGGTGGACGCCCTCGGTCGCGCCAATAAGGCCCTGCTGCGACGTCCGCAGCGGGTCATCGCGACGAGGGCGATACGCGGGTACCGGACGGTGTCCTGGACGGCGGGATGCGTGTTGGCCGGTGATCCCCCCTGGGAGCTCCAAGCGGAGATCCTCGCCGAAGTGTACCACTTCGTGGCGGCGAGGAGATCCCGCGGGGAGCCTCCAGCGTGGGAGGAGGTCACGCGCATGCGACGGCGGGCGCGGGTCGCCCTGTTGAGGCGGTGGACGGAGGACCTGGCTCCACCGGTCCCTGGACAGAGGACGGTGGATGCCATTCGCCCGGTCCTCCGGAGGTGGGTAGGGCGGCGATTCGGGTCGCTGACCTTCCGATTGGTGCAGGTGCTTTCCGGACACGGATGTTTCGGAAGGTACCTGCATCACATCGCGAGACGGGAGGCGACCCCCGCCTGTCACGAGTGTGGAGCGCCAGAAGACACGGCGCTCTACACGCTGGAGGAGTGCGCCGCATGGAGTCCCATGCGGCACACCCTCACAGCGGTCATTGGCGCAGATCTGTCGCTGCCGAGCGTGGTTAACGCTATGCTCGGCAGCGACGGATCGTGGCAGGCGGTGGTCTCTTTCTGCGAAGCGGTGATGGCGCAGAAAGAGGCCGCGGAGCGGGCGAGGGAGGACGACGTCCTCGCGGACCCGCTCCGGCGTAGACGAACTGGGGGGAGGAGAAGGCGGTTCGGGCGCCTTCTTAAAATATAGACGTTTTTATCTAAATCCTTATCTAAGGGCCCAATTTTATCTGAATATACCTTTTCTAGCGCTGTCGAAGCCGTTGTTGTCACGGTCATGGGTTCAATAGTATTTTTAGAATACTTACTAGTTTGACACTTTTTACATTTGCTCACGTACCGTCGCATGTCGTATTCGATTCCTGGCCAGAAGTACTTACCTTTTATATTGTTTATCATACGTCGTACACCAGCATAACCACTTGTAGGTAATAAGTGATAGTCATGTAATATGTATGTCTTTTCTTTACTATCGGAGACATTTTTTATTCCTCTCAATATATTTATATGTGGTCCGGACCATTTTTCTCTACTCTTTATCTCCTTTATTAACTCTTTAATCAATTCTGTATTATTTTCATTCTTTATTATACATAACTCTTTTACATTTATTTTATTACAAAAACTACTCAATATATTCGCAAACTCGACTCGCGTAAAATGCGACATATAGTTGAGGTTTATATAAATAGTATTTTTAGATTCTTCATACGTAAAACATTCTTTTTCATATGTTATGTTTTTATTTTCTAATTTATAACTGTGAATGAATTTTAATTCTACAGAATCACTCGGTTTCCTTAATATTTCCGCTACCCTTGGTTGGCCGGACTTTGGTTCTGCAGAAATATTAGGGATCCCTATGTGTTCATCACTATCTACTTTTTTATTTAATTGTTTTGCTTTTTGAGCTCTAGTCATAACTAAAGATATTTTTTCGTTCATTGATTTTAATTCGTCGGAACTTATGGTCACTCTATTTAATGCGTCCGCGACGTTATTACTACCTTTTACGTATTCTATTATATAATCGTATTCTTCTAATTGCAGTCTAAATTTTAATAATCGGGTAGATGGATCCGTCATACTAAATAGATAAATTAAGGGCTTATGATCAGTTTTATAATAAACTTTTTGCCGTATAAATACGGTCTTAAGTACTTTATGCTCCAAACGATTGCTAAAAGTTCCTTTTCTAAAAGATCCTATGGTTATACCAGACGCGTCAGTTTGGAAAATGAAAGTATTTTCGTCAGAAAAATCTGGATATTGTAGTACTGGTGGTTATGCTAATCTACATTTTAGCTTTTCAAAACTTTTTTGCCAAATTTCTATCTAAATAAATGGTTCATTTTTTCGGCATAATTTACTAAGCGGTGCGGTTATTTCTGAAAAATTAGCTAAAAATTTCCTATAATAGTTACAAAAGGCTACAAATCTTCTTACTTCGTCGGCATTTTTCGGTAGTGGGTAATTTTGTACCGTGCTAATTTTTGAGGATATGGCAAAATGTCCTTATCACTGACAACGTGACCTAAATATAAGTGTTCTGTTTCGTAAAATCGCATTTGCTAGGATTTAGTTTCAGGTTCATTTTTCTAATTCTTTCGAATACGTCCATCAAGTTTTTATTATGCAGAGATGTATTTCTACCTGTTACGACCAGATTGTCACAGTATATTAGTACTTTGTCGTAATTTAGACCTGACATCGCTATTGACATGACTCTAGAGAACGCGCTTGATGATATCTTCGTTTCCATTGGAAGTTTAGTTAGTTGGAAGGTTCCTAAACTGGTTGAGAAGAATGTGATCGGTCTACTGGTGGATTCTAAACCTACTTGGTAAAAGCCTTGGTACATGTCTAAATGTGTAAAATAAATGCTTCCGGAAAGAGAGTCTAATATTTCATTAATGTTTGGTAGTGGAAACTTATCATCTTGTATGGAATCATTGACTTTTCTGTAATCAATTACTAAACGCCATTTTTTAGTACCATCAGATTTTTAGGTACTAACATGATTGGACTATTCCATTCGCTAACGGACGGTTCGATAATACCGTCATCGAGCATTTGCTGAACTTGCTTATTTATCTCTGATTTCATAGAAGCCGGTAGCCGATAAGGTTTTACATACACAGGTTTCGTATTCGGTTTCACAGTAATAGATTGTTCTACAACGTTCGCAGTACCTAACTTATCGCCTTCTAAAAAAATGATATCGGAATACTTTGCGGAAATAATTTCTATTTCCTTTCTATCTTCCGAATTTAAGTGTGATAACTTTAGTTTTGGTAATAACTTTTCAACACGTTCCACATTTCGATCGGGTTCGGTAAATAAACAGACCTCATATTTCTCTAAATAATCGAAATCTTGACTTCCTACTAAATGAGATTTTGGTATAGTAATTGATGTCTCTTCCGTGTTCATTATTTTAATCGGAATAATACCTCTCTTCGGAATGACAATACTGGTTGCCATGAAAACATTTTCTGCCAATTGTTTAGGGTATATAACGCAATCTTTATATAAGTTTTTATTTATGTATATAAAGTGAACACTTTCGCTACGAGCTGGAATAGTTTTACAACTTTCAGACTGTATATCGTGTTCATAACGTTTATGAATTTTAATAGAACAACTTATTCTGTGACAATATAATGTAACTCTATTCGTCGGTAGGTCTATGTTTGCATTATAAGTTCTAAGAAAGTCTAACCCGATAATACCGTCGGCGTCACACGGTACGCTATCAAATAAATAAAACTTGTGGCGAAATTCTACACCATTCTCCGTACACAAAGGAATGTAAACGAAGCTTTTTGCTTGTACTTTGCCCCCTATTCGGTTTATAGATGTGTTTTCGTTATAGATTTTAATATTACTTTGTACAATATTACCTTGAATTATAGACAATGTTGCGCCGCTATCTAATAAAAATTTCCATTTCCTACCCTTGAAAATTAAATATATATAGTCCAACCCTTGGCAAGTTAATACATAGTTAGGACCGAAAAAACTGAGCCAAATTCAATTCTTCTTCTTTCTGCTCATTATCATTCTTATCGGTGACGTATACATTTCCTTGGTGTTGCTGACTATAGTTTTTATTATAGTTACCTCGATAGCCTCTATTTTTGTTTCCGTAGCTTATGTATCTGTAGATGTACGGAAGCGGTTATTACCTTGACCTCTAGCTGAATGTTGAGGTTGATGAAGGCCTCGCTGTGGACCGCCCCGGTAGAAATGGTTGCGCCCACGATTAAAATTATTTTGGTACATACCTCTTGAGTACGTCATCACAGTGTTGGAAGGTCCCTGGCCTGCGAGCTTCTTATCCTCGGCAGCACGCACGGTGTCCTTTAGAGCAGCATAATTACGCGCCGATATGATGGTGCTGAGCCTCCGGTTCCTAAGACCGTCTGAAAATCTTTTTATGGCTAATTGCTCATTTATGGGTCTCAATATTTCGTTGGCTTTTGGGTTACTGACTTTTTGTCATTTTTCAAATAATTCCAACCCTATTTTTGCATTTTTACTACTCTGTAATAATGTAAAAATTTGTTTACATTTCTCAAATAATTGATCAGCTTCATTTAACTATAATTCGGTAGTTCCGCAAACATACCTAGATTTTCCTTTCTTTATAAAATATTTACGTATTTCTATCAAAGTTTCGTAACATTGCAATAAAGTGTCAATTATACCTATTTACATCCAAGAGTTCATATTACGCATCTTCATACTTCCTTTTTGAGTAATATTTGATGAAATTTGATATCGTACGTGTGAAACATTATTGCAATGCTGTCACTAATCACTTAACAAAATCACTTCACAAAATATTTTTCACATTCGCATATTATTCGTGAATAAGTTGTCACTGTTGTTGGTGTTTCGCCGTAATAATGTGCCAATCTTCAATTGACAAAGAAGAAGTTTTCTTGAATTAAAATTCTGTAGGCGGGAACGACGCTGTAGTTGAGCATTTACAAACAATTAAAATTGTCGTATTTGTGGTATTAGTAATTATCGTTGTAGGATTTTTATATCTTGCTTTCAAATTATATCGAAACTGCCATATTCGTTGGATCGACGAACAAATTGGTCTGCAGGCGTTCAACAGAGCACGGGCATCCCTCAGACGAAGCGAAAACGCATCCTAAATTTCAGGTAAGAATTTTTCATCTTCATATTATCTTAATATTTCTTCATTTTATTTGAAATTTCTTAATTTTCCCATGAATTTTGCTTTCCTTAAGTTTTCCTTATTTTCCTTTGTATATTTTTATTTTCCCGTAATTATCTTCGTTGAACATTTCCATTTATATTTATATTTTTCTCCATGTTCTCTATTCATTTAACTTTCCTTATTGTCTCTAATATCTCATCCCGAATTATATTATGCCATTTTCACTTGAAGTGCCATCCCGGTGCAGCCCGCTCTATTTTCTCACTGCACCGGGCCTGGCAGGGTCGCCATGTGATGTTGGTGGTTCGAGGGGTTTGGATGCGTGTACGATAAGTGAAACGTCCGAATAGTTGAATATGTTCTTTAATACTGCAGGCACACATCGCATACACTCAATACTTAAAAGCTACTATACTATACCTACTTACTTAGCTTACATCTACACACTACAACGTCTAGAACAACCTAGATATCGATTTTCAGCCAAATCGTAGTAACGTTTTTCACTTGGCAGACGTCATCGTAAAACAAATTCCAAATTCGGAAAAAGAACCTCCAGAACAACCTAGATTTTGAATTACAGCCAAATTGGAGTAACTTCCTTCACTTGGCAGACTACATCAAAAAATAAATTCCAAATTCGGAATAAGGACGTCCAGAAAAACCTAGATTTTGATTTTCAGCCAAATCGGAGTAACTTTCCTCACTTGGCAGACGCCATCGAAAAATAATTCCAAATTTGGAATGTAAAACTTCCAGAACAACCTAGATTCAGCCAAATCGGAGTAACTTGTGGCGCATGGGAATAACCTGCCGCGGGCGACAGAGACGCGGGTGCGGCGCGAGGGACGTGCGCACACGCAGCAGCCGGCCGCCCGCCTTCATTCGAGCCGGGCCT
This sequence comes from Plagodis dolabraria, assembly GCA_963854805.1. Classification (NCBI taxonomy): domain Eukaryota; kingdom Metazoa; phylum Arthropoda; class Insecta; order Lepidoptera; family Geometridae; genus Plagodis; species Plagodis dolabraria. The sequence continues at coordinate 8,090,622 of OY978440.1, forward strand.
CGCCAGTGCGCTAGAAAACACTTCCCGCGCTGGACCTATGCCGCTCGGCCGTCCACCGAACCGCCCTAACCGTCGCGATCTTATATCTCAATAATCTTTTCTTTACGTTTCAACTATTTCTTCCTCTTGTGCGCTGTCTACCTTTTTGCCTTGCTCAACTGTGCTTAATCTACTCTGTTAATCTGTATCTATCCGCTTACTATCTGAGCAATAAACAAGTGTATATCGGAACCTGCGTGGAGTCATTTTCAACCCTCAACACCGCACGTAGGTACCCATATATTGGTGACCCCGACGTGATTGACGTTCAACATGCAAGACGCTGGTGAAGCAACGGGGAAGTTTGAAGATCGCGCAGCCCCAACCGTTGACCGTGTAACGGTCCGCCTACCTCCGTTTTGGCAAGAAGATCCGGAAATTTGGTTTGCTCAAATTGAAGCACAATTCGCGGTATCTGGTACGACTGCAGATGCTACCAAATTTTATATGGTTATTCAGCAACTGGATCACAGGATTGCGAGAGAGGTACGTGACGTTATAACCAATCCGCCCCGAGCCGACAAATATGAGCGACTTAAAACTGAGTTGATTAAACGATTGTCGACTTCACGCGATCAACGTATTCGGCAGCTTTTAACTCATGAAGAATTGGGTGATAGGAAGCCAAGCCAATTCCTGCGACATTTACGTTCGTTGGCCAGTGATGGGGTTAGCGATGAATTTTTACGAAGCTTATGGTCGAATAGGCTACCGACACATGTGCAGGCAATAATAGCATCGCAAAAAAGTGCAAGTCTTGATGAAATTGCAGAGCTGGCCGACAAAATTTGTGAAGTGACGCCTTCAACTTCGTCACAAGTTGCAAGTACTTCAAACCAATTTGACGAAATGTTAAAGAAATTGGAATCTGTTATAGCAACCCGGATACAAACGGAGATTACGGCGCAACTGGCTCAACTAAATTTGCACGGACAGCGTGGACGTCCCTACCAACGCCAGCGTTCCCGTTCAACAGGAAGATCCAGGAGTAGAGGTCAGAGTCAAACCCCAGGTATGTGCTGGTATCATGATATATTTAGGGAGAAGGCGCGAAAATGTAAACCACCATGCAATTTTAATAATCAGGGAAACGGTCGCGGCAATCAATAGAGGCGACAAGTGGTTGCTATTCCGTAAACAGTCGCCTATTTTTAACAGATAAAAATACCAAGATCCAGTACCTGATCGACACGGGTTCAGACCTCTGCGTCCTGCCTCGACGTTTCCTTCGCCAGTTCCGCGAGCCTACAGGATATGAACTTACAGCTGCAAACGGAACTGTTATTCATACATACGGCATACAGAATATGCAACTGGATTTTGGACTGCGACGGAATTTCTCCTGAAACTTTGTGGTAGCTTCGGTAGACAAACCGATTATTGGCGCTGATTTTTTATCTTATTATGGTCTTCTTGTGGATTGCAGAAACCAGCAACTGCTCGACAGCGTCACCAATCTCACCGCCCAGGGCTCACTAAAAATGTGCCAGCTGTTCAGCATCAAAGCCGTGTCCGGTAACAGTGAGTACCATCAATTATTATCGCAGTTTCCAAACTTGGTTAAACCATCTGGTGTTTCGCGAAATCAAGCACTCTACGGTCCATTATATTCGCACAACACCTGGACCACCGGTATTTTGCAAGCCGAGACGTTTAGCTCCCGACCGACTTCAAATAGCGAAGGAAGAATTTAACATTATGTTGCGTGATGGTTACTGCTCGTCCATCCGATTCACCATGGGCATCTGCACTCCACTTAGCACCTAAAAAGGACGACGGCTGGAGACCCTGTGGTGACTACCGTGCCTTGAACGCTCGCACGATTCCTGATAGATACCCAATTAGACATTTAGAGGACTACAGTCATAAGCTTTCAGGATCAACTGTGTACAGTAAACTTGACCTAATTAAGGCCTTTAATCAAATTCCGATTTTCAAGGACGATATCCCCAAAAGCGCAGTTACCACGCCCTTCGGATTATTCGATTTTCCCTACATGTGTTTTGGACTTCGCAACGCAGCTCAAACTTTCCAGCGGTTCGTTGATGAAGTGCTCCGTGGCCTAGAATTCACGTATTCGTATGTCGATGACATATTGGTCTTTTCCAGCAGTCATTCTGAACACCTGGAACACCTGCGTCAAGTTTTTGAGCGGTTAGAAAAGTATGGACTGATCCTAAACGATTCCAAATGCATCTTTGGAGTATCTGAGGTCAATTTTCTAGGATACACACTGACAGCGAACGGCACACGACCACTGGACACCAAGGTCAAGGCGATCCAGGATTTCTCACCTCCGACGACTGTGAATGGCTTGAGAAGATTCCTTGGTATGTTGAATTTCTATAGACGTTTCATTCCTGACGCTGCTACAGATCAAGCTCCCTTATACACAATGATTTCTGGACCCAAGGTGAAGGGAACACAACCCCTTAATTGGACTCCAGAACTTCGAGAAGCTTTTGAGAAATGTAAAAACAGCATAGCACGCTCTACTCTCCTAGTTCATCCAAAACACGACGCACCGTTAGCCCTTGTCACCGATGCTTCAAACTCGGCCTTGGGTGCGGTATTGCAGCAGCTGGTTGGAGACGATTGGCAACCATTAGCTTTCTTCTCTTAAAAACTAAACAAGTCTCAGGTTAAATATAGCGCATATGATAGAGAGTTACTAGCAATCTACGAAAGCATCAAGTATTTTCGCTTTATGGTTGCAGGAAGGCATTTTGTAATATATACAGATCACAAACCACTCACGTTTGCTTTCGATCACAAGGAAAGGCAATGTTCTCCCCGACAATTCAATCACCTGGACTTCATATCACAATTTACTACTGACATACGTTTCATTGAAGGTAAACATAATGTTACGGCTGATTTCATGTCTCGCATAGAAGCTGTAACGAATCCTCCAGACTTTGAGAGTCTCGCGCGTGCCCAGAAAGGCGACCAGGAACTTCGTGAAGCACTTCAGTCCACGTCAAACTCTTTGAAGCTCGAACAGATTCCTGTGCCAGGTACAAACTTTAAGCTATATTGTGATACTTCTCTGCCTACGCCTCGTCCTTTCGTACCACTGGAGTTGCGTCGGCAGGTCTTTAACGCGATGCATTTGCTGAGTCACCCTGGAGCGGCAGCATCTACTAAGCTTTTAACAGCCAGGTTTGTGTGGCCTTCGGTTCGGAAAGACTGCCGATTATGGGCAAAAACGTGTACAGCTTGTCAACAAAGCAAAATACATCGGCATACATCAGCTCCACTGAACAACTTTCAACTACCAGGATCACGTTTCAGCCACATACACATCGATCTGATAGGACCCTTACCACCGTCATCAGGTTACAGATATTGTCTCACAGCTATTGACAGGTTTACGCGATGGCCTGAAGTCACGCCTCTACAAGACATTACAGCTGACACCGTGGCAAGAGCGTTTTTCGAGACATGGATTGTTAGATTTGGTTGTCCTCAAACGGTCACGACGGATCAAGGACGACAATTTAATTCCCGCCTTTTCAAATGTTTGACAGATTTATGCGGAATCCAGCTGCGACATACGACGGCCTATCACCCTGCTGCAAATGGCATGGTAGAACGTCTCCACAGAACTCTTAAGGCAGCTATCATGGCCCACGATGAAACAGCATGGACAGAAGCATTACCTTTTGTTCTCCTCGGAATACGGGCAGCATGGAAACCAGACGTGCAGAGTTCAGCAGCTGAGTTGGTTTACGGTGAGCAGCTAAGAATACCTGGTGAGTTTTTCGAAACACATTCACCCACATTCACATCTGATACGGACTTTGTCACTTTATTGAAAGACCACATCGCAAAACTCAAACCAACTCCTGCCTCGAGATATGGTAATAAGTCAATATTTGTTCACAATGACCTAAAGACAGCTACACACATATTTTTACGCAAAGATGCTTTACGAGGCGCGCTAGAACCTCCATATACAGGCCCACACAAAGTTTTAAACAGGACGGACAAAACAATTACCATACAGTTAACCAGAGGACCTGTCACTGTATCAATAGACAGAGTTAAGCCAGCTTATATCTTGGCAGAAAATACTCAGGAGGCGACATCTGGTCGCATACAGAAAGACGGCCCCATACATACACGTTCGGGCCGTCGAGTTAAATTTACCGATTTTTTCCAGGTTTCCTAACGATGATTCTCCAAGGGGGTGATGTGGCGCATGGGAATAACCTGCCGCGGGCGACAGAGACGCGGGTGCGGCGCGAGGGACGTGCGCACACGCAGCAGCCGGCCGCCCGCCTTCATTCGAGCCGGGCCTCACCAGTGCGCTAGAAAACACTTCCCGCGCTGGACCTATGCCGCTCGGCCGTCCACCGAACCGCCCTAAGCGTCGCGATCTTATATCTCAATAATCTTTTCTTTACGTTTCAGCTATTTCTTCCTCTTGTGCGCTGTCTACCTTTTTGCCTTGCTCAACTGTGCTTAATCTACTCTGTTAATCTGTATCTATCCGCTTACTATCTGAGCAATAAACAAGTGTATATCGGAACCTGCGTGGAGTCATTTTCAACCCTCAACACCGCACGTAGGTACCCATAAACTTTATTCACTTGGATGACGTCGTCAAAAAATTAATTCCAGGAATATAGACGTCCAGAAAAATTAGGTATGAATTTTCGTACTGATCTCAGTCGCAGTTGCAACTGTGGATACTCACTAGAATCGTACGGTAGGCATATACTTTATATGCCTACCGTACGATATGTTACCGGAGCGGATCGCTCATCTGCATATTCTTTCACCGTTATATTTGTGCAGCGAGCGCCAAACGTTTGTTGATTTCCTGCGGCGATGCGCTGGTAAAGTAAGTTCGATTAGGCCCAGATGCTCAAGGCCATTAGCGACTCTACAAGCCTTAAGGAATGATTTTGCATTTTTATACTAACAATAACGTTATTTCTTTCTTATTTCTTTCTGCCTTAAAACTAAAATGTAAACTCCGTTCTGATAGTTGTTTACCACCACGGCATAACTACTACGTAAGTACCTACCTATTTCTTTGTGACACCGTGGTGGGCTATCTGAAAGGTGCCTATAAATGAGTAAATGTGCAATGTTTGATTTTACACATTCCAGGAACACTATCCGGATTTAGTTCCGTCACACGTGTCTTGTAAGGACGTCCACACACTCCGACCAAAATTGGACCACATTGGTTTTCGTCGTGGTCAAAAGGTGTATAACCACTCTAAAGACTGCGATCAGCTGGTTGCGACGAGCCTGCCTACCGCCGACAATTTCTACTGTACACCGTGTACTTCAACACTTTAGGCCACCCATCATCATCATCTAGTCCAAAAACGTAGGGAAGTAACGCACTACGGAAGCAGAAACACATCTTAAGGTTGAACCACGACCTCATAAATTTTATATGCCCGCTTATATCTTTATTTTAATTGTTTTACCAATTTTCGCTTCCTTAAACTTCATTCATCATCTGTCATAGCGTCCATTTCTTTAAATTTTGTAGAAAATTTTGTTGCATAAAGTATTGTAGTATATTATATTTTATTATATCATACTGTATCATAGTACCTTAGTTTCATTTCTTCTACTACCACGTTAGGTAGGTTAGTACCTAAGTGTACCCATAGCGGTACAAGGATTAGAAAACGGTCTTGATGGCGTCATCATAAATAAGCAGAAATCAACAGCAATTCTTATCCAGGCTAGTAGCACAGATCATTCTCCGGTTCTTGTGAGCCTCTACAAAAGCCTAAGTCTACTCGTAAACATGTAAATTACAATGCGATTTTAATAAAATATTTGTAATACAGATTTGGCAAGTGGTCCTCGTGAATATGCCGTCACAAACACATTGAACAATAATAAAACATACATCTCAAAATGTTTGTTAGGTCTAACAGCATTTTTCCAATAACCCTGTATATTTGATTTGTTAGAAACAACCTATTGTTTTAAATAAATTATTTGAATTGAATTGAATACAGCACACACCTAAAAATCTTTACACTTTTCATCACACCTAAGTACATTTGCATCCAAATTACACTATTCCACTAACACTAAGATTAATGTCACAGCTAAACCATATTATTTATATAGACAATTGTTTTTCTTATTTGTTTTTATGGTTTTTGATTAAAAGAATAATTTATTTTTGAATCGGTAAAATTTTGTTTTGTTTATTATTATTTTTTAATTTTGTATAATCTTTATTTACTTTTTTTTCAAATTAAGTCAGCATGTGCATCGTTTTGTTAATAGCATTGCGCAAACCCTTTCTCCCGAACCCAAGAAAGGGTTCCAGATAGTGTTCCTGGAATGCGTAAAATACATAACAAAGAAGTAAAGGAAAGAAACAATCTTATGCATAAACTATTTACTCGATCGATAATTTCTATGGCTAAAACATAGAGATCTACAAAGACCCATGTTGGTTGGTATTGGATCCTTCGTACCCAGAAATACCAGTTACCTCATAGTACAGGAGCGGAGAATTTGCTCAAGTGATATGGTTTTGATATCCTAGATACCTGATAGACATTAAGACCGCCTTCGAAGAAGAAGAAGTATACAAAATGTGAATATATAGTATACAAAAGAAGTAAAAAAATACCGTTCAAGATGCCTGCTTCGTCTGCAGTTGTGGATGCATCCAGTGACATATGGCAGGCATCTGAAACAAATAAATTTAAACTCATTACCCCCTATCGACGCACATCAGGGCCCCAACTCCGACCTTTTACGAAACCATCATAAAATAGGAGCGTTTTGTTCCTTGCTTAATATAATCATTCACAGACACTATAACCGACCCACAATCGCGTCAAGCAATATTGGTTTGATTATAATTATATATAAAGAACGATTGAAATATATCTCACTGATGTGCAAGGGAGATACAAGATGTTTATGATATACCGTTATCCCGCGCGCATTGTTCCGAACTAGGTACGATGTTATGGAACGGTTTCAACACAGTATTATAAAATTTTATTCTATGGTGCACGACTGTACGTACATTTTTATAGATTTACTCATCAAATAATATTACTGCATTTTTTCAAAGATTAATAGGAATAAAAACATTGTACGTAATTTACACATTAATTTAACACACTTTTATCGTAAAATAGGAAAAATCAAGTTTAAATCCGCTGCTCAAAAGTAACTTTTCTAAGATGGATTAACATGACAGATTTGTCGTTGTTACAACAATACTTCGTATAAAATGTCAAGCCAGAGTTCGCGAAATGAAAGAACAATTATTTGTGACGCCATCAAACCGACGAGCGTTTCCATTTAGGTACGTTTGTAGGCTTGCTTAATTGACGGGGAGGTATACATTTAGCAATATGATTAAGTTATTATTACTATAAGAGGTGAGAGTTGCCCCCAGGACCATTTTCAATTATTAAGTAGATATAATTCTCTTTAATATCGCGATTGGACTAAAGTTGGGCCTTATATAACTAGAACTAGAATAGCAATAGAGATGAACTATATTTTACCATTTTCTTTTGAAAACGAAGCTGATTACGAAGTTCCAATGTCAAAATGAAGTTCATTTTCATTACTATGGGAGTAAACTAATGTCTCTTGTAGAGGTTTGTTTTGTATAGCTGATAGTTATTGACTACTATATCTGAAGATGCGGTCAAAGATGTTGTTCAGGCTAACCAAGAAAGCTGTCAAGGACAGCTAACGGAACACACCGTTACGTGCGCTGTGACAGATTTTCCACATGAACATGGTAACTAGCCAAGCGGGTATTCACAAAATGCCCTGCCGCTATGGTATTATGACTGACGTCTTAAGACAACAACCGGCACCAAAAGCTTAACGTTTCTTTCATAACACGTTAAGTAGTACTGCTACTAACGGCCACCCATCCTAGTCGTATCCACAACAGAAGTTGCATTAGTTAGATGATCGGTTAAGACGCTAAGAGCGATTTAAAAAATGACGGCGAAATGTGCGAAAACTGACTGCGAGGAATGTCGACGTTTTACTTGTCATCACAAGTCTGTCAGTCAGTAGCCGTGTGTGATTCAAAACATATATTTTAATAGAAAAAACAAAGGATACCTACTATATTTTTAAAGGCTGATATTAGGCCCTTAATTGATTTATCAACATAGCATCGCAAGCTTCCGGCAATTGATGAAGCATTTGAGGATATTGTCCAGACTAACTAGAAGGGTATCAAGGACAGTTGCTGGAACACATATTTTCTACTTGAGGTTAGTATCTAGCCAGGCGCAGAACGCAAAAGACGTTGCTTAACCTACTTGATCGATAAAAAGTCACATGAACAATGGTTTATACGTGTTAGACGGATTTTGTTTGCTTTCAAATTTTCCAAAATAAATATTTTTAAAGTCGTCTTTTGTATAATAACACCGAAGTCCGTCACCGGACCACGTAACCGGGTCCGTGATAATTGTGTCATTGAGAGCTTCCGAGGAAAATATGATAGTAGCAAGAGCCAGTGGTGTCATTAATAATAAGACGATTACTGCAAATTAAGGCTTACTTCTTGGTTACCTGTCGTTGTTTCAATGATACAGACGGACTAACAGTAAAAACGGTAACAAGGTCCCATTTTCTTGTAAAGGACCGTAAAAAACACAAAAGAACATTTTATAACGTCAGAAATGAATATGTGTTAGAAATGATAAAGCAATAGAAAGTGAAAGTGCGTGTTGTGTACGTAGATCATAATTTTAAAGTGTATATGCGGTGTTCCATAATCCAAGATATAAAGTAATTACTATATTGGAGGAAGCTTGAAGTGTGTACATGGTACCGTTGGTGCTTTCCAGCACTGGCGCAATTTTAAACACCTGCAGTGTTGTTAGGAAGTTTTCACAGGAAGATTCAGTCATTCAAACTAATGCAGAAAACATGTTACACTTGGCTTAAGCCCGTGTGATGCGTAAAACTACAGCAATATCTTTAATATTTCGAGGATGTTCATATAGGTACGGTAAGTAATAATATTAAGAGTTTAGCATTGCCACTGCCCGTAAAATAATAATATTAACTGTCATATTATCTTCAAACCCAGAATATGATGGCATTTGTAGTATTGGATAGTTAAATGTAGAATATCATGGATATATTACAACAGTGAGAAACAGTGTTTGAGTTAGAGCGGGTTTCACAAATAGTCTACAACTGCGAACTTTATTTTTTATTGCTGATAGGTAAGCCTTTGACCACAATCCGCCCGCGGCGGGATTCGAACCATAGACCTGCTGCGCGGCAGTCCATAGCCAAAGCCACTGAGCTATCACTGCTTCAAAACTTTGTAGGCTTTATGTTTTTCGTTACGTAATAAAAATAATTACCTAAGTACTTAGTACACTGTATTCAACGTGGTCTAGTCTAGACGATGGCACTACACATGCTTGAGTACAAGAATGTTTTTTTAGCTAAGTACATATAAATTTATTGGACGAAACGATAATTCAATCATGAGATTTTTTTTCCAAAATAGTATTTTGTTTAACGTTCTACGCAAAACATTAAACATTCCAGAATGTGATCAATAAGCCTCAGCGTAACCCTTTGGGTACGTTATCCTAGAAACTATTTACCCTGAACTTAATATTGTACAAAACTTTACCATACCGCAAATTTCTAAACGTGAGCAGTTGGTATTTAACTTTACTTAATGTGTTAATTGAGCTGTCAGAGAATAACATTTGTCATTAGAATATAAATTAAGTCGCAGTTTTGGATTTGGAGCGGGTACCTGAAGTCGATCAATTGTTCTAATTATTCTGTGTCGTTAATATCGTGAACCGTGGCTGGAAAATCGGGCTACTTGACGCTCTATGGGCTCGCTCTGTGTCACTGGAGTGCGTAGTGCTCATAGCACAAAACTCTCGCACGACACATTTAGCTACTTATTGCACTGCCTAATTATCAAACTATCATAATATATTTACCTCGGATCTACTATATTTAACCTAAGCGGATGTGCGGGCGAGATCATGCGCCGATGAGCTATAAACACGATCGGCGGTAGAGCGATTATGGAAAGTGTGGAAAGAGAGAAGTATAAATAAACGGTCAAATACGTGTCGAGCCACGCACAATGTAGGGTTCCGTAGAAGCCCGTTATCATAATATGGAACGATTCTGAAGTACATTATTCTCCTCCACTTTGTTCCTGCTAAATCTCAAAAGTTAGAGTACGATTGCCGTCAAGTTATTATTACGATTTGTAATTCGAAAACCAAACAAAATTCGTTTTTGAATTCTTTAGGTAGATACTCGAATGAAAACGTAACGATAGCGCGATTCAGAATCCATTGGTACATTGTAGGAATTTGAATGTCATTTAATTTATTTGCTGTAGCATAAATAATTTTGTATGTTGGTATATCGTAATATCAACAGATACAACAACACTTCCTCTGTCGAAGACCATAAAAGATCAGGGCAGCCGCGTGTCTTAGAACTACAAATTAATGCTGTTAAAGCCAGAATTGGTCGAAAACCTATTAGTAAGTAAAAATATTATGTTAACTCAACAATATTTTTTTATTTATTCATTTTAAGAGCCATTTCACAAAATCACGCTACTGAAGTTTAGGTAAATGCGCTGGCATCGCTTGCACAAGCGGAAGAAATGACGACGGAATAGCATGACTGTGAGTAACATATTTTGATACTTGCACTCATAAAGAAATATAAGTTGTGATTTTAAAAATTATGTGATAGAATGAGTAAATAATCAATTTACTGTCGATTATTTACTAGTTTTATGGGACAGAAGTAGGCATGCACGTTAAAAAGTCTACCTTCGTTGTGCACCCTATATTTAAATTTTATCCTTGTTGAATGTTGAACAAAGAATATAAATATTTGAATCATATGAAGAAAATCAGGTCCAGTCCACACAGCAAATAAACATGTATTTTTTTCTAGCAATATGCAACTGGATAGTACTAGTCATGATTTTGGTTCATGTCTACTTGAGATTTATCCAATTTGAAACATTTAAGTTTCTTTTCTCATATGGCAATATCAGGATCTATTCCGAAAACGGAGCTAAGACATTTTATTTCGACTAAACCTTCATTGCACAATCCGTCAGCGTCGCTCCTAAAAAACAGTATTCCATTTCAATGAAAAGTCCATACTTTTCCATGACCGTGTTTTCTTGTACGCTGAGGTGAAAGCCTTTGGTTCATTGTCTCTGCCGTGTTTTACTGAGGCAATAATAATATCCAATTTGTATGTACAGTATAATCTCACTAATCCTGCACTTTTAAAAAACAAAGGGTGCCGGATTATTGGAATGTTCGGCTACTGGATTAATGAGAAAAAAACATAATAAATAAAATTAAACTAAATCGTTTTTACATTTATCCAGCCATCCATCGTTGGCCCAAAAATCTTGTTTGGTAATTTTTTTATAAAATTTGATTGCTATTGCTTTCAGAATTTCTCCATATAGGGGAGTAGGTTTATATTAATTTAGATAGGAGTGTGTTTATAAAGCTGTTGCAAGAACCACATGTAAAGAGCGTTTTCCATCTTTGGACAATCACCAACGCTTAATGTTTTACGCTTTCCTCGCCCAGATTCTATCGTCTTCCCGTGGTCTACTATGCTTTTTTTCATAAGATCGTGTATAGCAGCACGCCCAATACCACAGGTTTTCTCCACTATCTTAATTCTTTAAAATATCCATTTTATCCTTCAAGTCTAGTATCTTGAGTTTTTTGTTTATTTAACATATTTAACTACACACTATTCTTACTTTAAAGAAACAGATAAACTATATACCACGAAGAGACAAAGACTGTATAGTGACAGCCTTTAAAACAGATAAATGGTCAGCTAAAGAATGCTATAAATAAATAATATTGTTCAATGATAGTTAAAAGATAAGACTAAAAGTTCTCAACAAAAATAAACTAGGTTTCTCCTTGAAGAGAAAAAATATCTAGTTAATTCAGAGCACTAATAGGCAGTATTTAAAAAAAAAACAAAAAGATAATAAATGACGCACGTGCACGTGATAAGTTTTGAGGTGAGACTGCTAGACGACAGACTTCGCGGCACTGGAGCGCATAGGCGTATATAAGGCGGGGGAGGCGCGGGCGGAGGGTGCCGGATTATTGCTCAATTGATACTCTGCCCCGTGGGGTGCCAGGTTAGAATTTCACCACCCCATATCATCCCGTGGCTGTCGTAAGAAGCGGCTAAGGGAAAAATACTGGAAGATGGGCAGCAGCGCTTTCAAAAGAACTGCTAACTTTCACTGCGATCCCCAATACGCCTGCCAAGCGTGGGGATTATGGCAAATACCCCCTTAATAGGGGAGGCTGTGTTCAGCAGTGGACGATCTGACAGTTACAGTATAGTACAGATACTCTCAATTTCATGGCGTCTAGAAGCTTGTTCTGTTAAATTTTCTAAAAATAGCTGTTGTTTCGTTTTTTAACACAATGGTAAAAAGGATCCTTTCGTCCCATTGCTAAAACTAATATAATAATACAAAAGATGTAGTTACTAAAACAACAATACTGATATTATGGACAACAGAAAACTCTAGCTTGTTATTTAAAAAATACTGATATGATCAAAACTCTGTGGTCGCACTATAAACTTGCATCTAAGCGTCTCGCGTACGGAACGTCGGAGCTCGGCAAAACGAACACAGGTCCTACCTCGATGGGCGCTCGCGCCGTACTGATCGCCTTGCGCTTGTACATTTCAATTTATGCTAATTTAGAGTTATATTAAATATGTTTTCGTGTCTAACATAACAGAGTTAATATTACAATTATTTGAGATCATATTAATTGAAGAATGTACTTTCTTTTGGTATAATATCTGTATGGAATTACACTTTATTTTACGCAATAAATCGTGTTAAACTGCTGATATAATTCGTAGAAATTGGCGCACGAACTTTTTTTTTTCTATAAGGATGATTAATTATTGATATTCTGGTACAATATGTAGCAACAAGATTATATGCGATTGTGATCAAAGGCTTACCTATCACAAATAAAAAAAAAAAAATTATACAAGAAATGGAACTCTGAAGTTGGCTATGTGTACCATGATTTGTAAAATAAGGTGCGGGAGAGTGGTCACTACAAAATAATTAAAGTTATGTTTGTAAATGTAGTACATTACTCGAAATTAGAACAGATTATTCTATTTTTATCAATTACTCAATTAATTGTAGATCTTTCCTGTGATAGTAAATTAAGCGCTTAAAATCTTAGATTACGCGCGTTAAACGTGAAATGGCTCTTAAGATACAGCCACATAATTCTCTAATTACGAAACTAGGCTGATTGACCTGTCTTATAGTATTTAGTACTCCCCTGTTCTATTTTACATCTTGGATCTAATTAAATTAAAAATACAATATTATAAATTAATAATTACTTACAAATCTTACAAGGTTATTATTTAAATTCGATTGAGATATAGTATTCAATACAAATAATAATAAATAAAAAATCTTATTGCGAGAAATGAAAAGTCCCGCTAAAAAAATGTCGCGTATTATAAAACAAGACCTGAAGCTCGGTGCTTATCGTCGATATACAGTACATGCCCTCGATCAATCTTTACAATTAAATAGAGTGCCTTCCGTTGCGATACGCAAGTGAAGGGCACAGAAATATTGTCTTTACCGATGACAAAAATTACAATATTATAACATAATTAATAACATACAATATTATAGAGCACTACAATCAGCAAATTGATGATATTGTGTTAAATGAAGTGATCGATGACCTTGGTACGACAGGTACAGACAGCAAATACTTCAAGTGTACGGCGAAGATGGGTTCCAAAAAGTACTTTATACCTATATATGTCAAATCTTTGTACTGTCATATCTATATCTATGCTAATGGAAATAATTTGAGACCCGGGAAAGGACATAGGATTGTTTTTATCTAACGGCGCAAAAAGAGGTTAATGGCTAGTCTATTATGTATGACAATATTATGGGCATAGTTATTGTTTTAAGATTTTTTATTTGAGGTAACGTTTTCAATGCCAGTCTTTACCCTTTTTAAACCACCAACTACTTCATCTTAGTCACTTTAAAGAATTTATTCTATACATTTTATATTTGGTACAAAATTATCCAACACCCAAGTTCAACGACTATTACTGCTAAACTAATAATGTTATCTCAACCGCTATACTTTTCCTTCAAAGTTCATAAAACGCACTATCAGCTTGAATTTTTTCAGATTTTTCAAGCCAGCAGTTTTTAGCTTTTAGAGGGGGGGGGGGGACGCTGTGCTTGAACAAAAATTTGCTATTTAAAGTTTAATATTTCGTAAATAGAGCATTAAATCGAAAAACAGTATTTGCAACCCTTAAGTAATTTTAGGTGACCTATTCAACCATACCACAAACGAAGAGATAGACGACGAAAAAAAATTTCATCCCCACATCACATGTAAAAAAATTTTTAAATTGTATCTTATCACTTTGTTGGCGTTATTGTTTTACATATCAATACGACATTACAGCTTCCTAGTACTAACGGTCTCGTAGCAAAACCTCGGACAGACGGACAGACAGACGGACATGACGAAACTATAAGGGTTCCTTGTCAGGACTACGGAACCCTAAAAGAGGAAGATTCGGCTAATGAGATTTCATTCCCAATCATTCTGTACGGGGCTATAACATGGTCGCTCAAATAACTAGATTGCCGAAAAATCGATGCCGTGGAGATGTGATGTCGAAGACAACTTTTGAAAATTTCTTCCTCAAAGAACCTCATATACAAAATAGACTTTCGTTGTCAACGGAAGTTCTTTGGGCACATCTCCAGGAAGGAAGATTCCATGGAGAAACTTGCGTACAAGGCCAGGCGGAAGGCAAAATACCTCAAGATCAATCCCCCACAAGCTGGATTGACAATATGCTCGCAATGCTAACAGCCACCTTCGATGGAGAAACATTGTTAGAAGTGCGGCTGCCTTGGAAGCGAGCGGCGACAACGAGATGCAACCCTGTCCATCGACAGCCACAACCACTCTGCCAAGAGTGTCCAACCAAGAAGAAGAAATATCTAACTATGCTTCATTCATTCATTGGTACCGTACTGGCCCCTGTTTTATTTAATATTTACACGAATGACCAGCCTTGCTCTCCCAAAACACAGCTCTTCCTGTCGCTGACGACCTCGCATTAGCTGCTCAGACTCCAAGCTTCGAGGTGGCTGAAGAACTTCTGACGATGGCTTTAAGGAACTAGAAGACTATTATGATGAAAATGCTCTCCGGCCCAACCCATCTAAAACACAATCCTGTGTCTTCCACTTCCGCAACCGTCAGGCTAACCGACCTCTTAACATTGTTTGGCGAGACGTGCATATAGAGCACTGCCCTAACTCATGTTACTTGGGCATAGCCCTAGACAGGGCTCTGACATACAAACAACACTGTCATAAAACAAAACAAAAAGTAAATGCTAGAAATAATCTGCTTCGCCGCCTTACATCCACCACCTGGGCAGCAACCCCACACGTCCTTCGCACAACTGGTCTGTCCCTTTCATTCTCCGCAGGAGAGTTTGCTTGTCCCGTGTGGCACCGTTCCGCTCATGCAAAAGATTGTAGCTTTGAATGATACCCTCCGAATCATTACAGGGTGCCTTAAGCCTACTTCCCTGAAGCTACTATATCCTCTTGCAGGTATTGCTCCACCAGATATCCGACGTGAGGTAGCCTGTTCACAAGAAAAATTCAAACAGCATACTGATAGTCGACACCCTTTGTTCAACTATCAGCCACCTCCAGCTCGCTTAAAGAGCCGTAAAAAAAATCTGCCGAGTTACTCTCCTTCATCTTTGGTAACTCCTTCGGAAAAAAGATGCGCATAGGAGGAGAGATTTGAACTTTGGCACAAAAAATACCCCACACCCACAAACTATGTTACCCCAGCGGAACATCTACCTCCTGGTGACGAACTGCAGTGGCCAATTTGGAAGTCGCTAACTGTACTAATTGAAAGAAAGCCCGCCTTATGTATAATAAAAAATACCTTCGTCGTTTGCGCTGTCGTCGTCTTGATCTTCGTCGTGATCTCGGTGTTGATCCTCGTCTACATCTTCGGTATTATTACTTGTCGTAGATGTAGATTCGTTATCACCTGAAACAAAAAAGAATATAACATTACGCCCCATCGACGCACAGTAGGACCAAATGTTCGACTATTATATAAGTAGATCAAATTCTCATTCAGTCCGCGATTGGGATGGCTTTATTGTCTCGTAAAATGGCAACAGCGATGAAATAAATTTTTAAATATTTCCTTTTAAAACGAAGCTCATTATGTACTTATTAACTTTTATACTAGAGGGTGATATCGAGCCCTTAGTAGGAAATGCTACTAGCGGTCATCAATCAAATTCATGAACGCAGAGGACTTTACTTAACCTAGTTGATCGGTTAAAACGACAAGGAAAGTTCTGCTACAAACGCCACTTGAACAATAGTTCGGTCAAATTAGACCAAAATATAAGAGTAAGTTACATAAATTGCCACCACGCTCAAAATCAGTAAGATTGTTTAAAATATGATAAAAAATTTAATTTTAAAGATCTCCATCCTTCCCCTGTATGGAAAAAAAATATTTGCTTATCTCCATTATCACCAAAACGGTAAGTTATATCATAAAAATACTGCAAACAAAAATTGTAGATCATAAAATTATCTACAAAAATGTATAAATATTTTTTCTACGAGCCACCGTGTTCGAGATATGAACAAAGTTGTAATCGTCACAATATGCGTGAGTACGCCACGTATGTATATAGTATGGTACTCTATAGTAGTAATATATGTTGAAATATTTTTCTATCAGTCATTGTAACTTACACTTATTTTACTTATCGTGTAGACCACGCTGTAGACCACTTCCTAATTCGGCAGGGGGAGGCCGCGAGTGTGCACACAGATGTGTCTGTGTGGCTCGGTCCACGTTACCCCCGGGTTAGGTGAAGAGGGTGACTCACCTTCCATAATGCTTAACGACTTCCTGGGTAGAGGCCCCTCGACAGCTCTTTGGCAGCTCGACGCTTCTCCTGTTCTGCAGCCAGCTGTCGGAGCTGGCCGCGCGTCGCAACTGCCGAGTGTTCACTCATTTTCCCTGGTTCTCTTCAGATTTGGCTCGCAAGGACCACGCTAAGTGTAAGTACATAGGTAGCGTGGAATCGTGTGCATGCGCCATGACGATTACAACTTTTTGAATCGTTATTTCTCAAAAACGATGGCACGTAGAAAAAAAGTATTGATAAAATTTTTGTAGATAATTTTATGATGTACTATTTTTGTCTGAAGTATTTTTATGATGAAACTTACCGTTTTGGTGAAAATAGTGATAATCTCATTTTGTTGACCTGTGACCTTGAATATCGCTGTCCCCGGGCAATAAAGCGGTAATATCAAAAATCTATTTTTGCAGGAGAAATAAAAGAAACTTATTTGTTTATAGTGCAGCGTACAGTGATCCAAAACAGACGTTCAAAATGTCAATTGAATGCTAATTTTTTTACTAATTTAATTCTTTTAAAATAATTGTAATGTTGTAAATATTTAATGCAATAATTGAAAAAATGTATAATAAAAATTATAGGCGATATTGTTTCAACTGCAACATCATTAATGACTTTATAAACACACCGACCACTGAGATTCAGGACTGTAAAAATATAATACGACTTATTTTTTGCTTTAGATCTCGAGCGTACCAGCCGATTACCACCTTCTTCAGGGAAATTTTAAAGCCAAAGCTTAGCTGTATCATCCACTAATCGCTATTTTAGAATCCTATCAATGAATCATATTTTTATGTAACCATTGCAACAGACCGACTTTATAATGTGAATTATTTTTATTTTAACCATTTTAGTCATTTTTTGATGAAATCAACTTTTTTTTTAATGTAACTACTGCCTAATTTTTGTTAATTAAATTTTAAATGATAATGACTTTGTTTAAAAAACCTTTCATATTACATATTCTTTACTACATATTAAACTTTGGAAGAAATCACTTAAATATGAAAAAAAACTATTCAACCTTAATTTGAATAAAATATACATAATTTAATAACCTACTATACCTATATACTTTGGAAACAAAAATGAAATGGTCGAAACCTTAAAAAGAAAAAAAAATGCTACTTTTATTTGAATCTTCGCTTTCAATATCGATTTCATCTTCAGAGTTCCCAACACAATGCAAATTGTTATAAAATGTACGTAAATTTTTCGGGATTGCTTCAGTTTTGCAGAGACTCATCAAATCATCGTAAAGTGGTTTTGGGAAGCGGTTGGCTCTATGTACAGATTTCACAGTTCATCTCCTGAAACATCCATCAGTCACTGGCGTCTTATTGAGTTATCCTCTTGAAGATCTGGGGTTTGATGCAGTATTTAAAGAAATATATTCATCATCAAAGTTATACTTTAAATAAATAACATCTGGGTGCGCTCGAGTAATCTTGATTTCGTGAATCTTTGTCCACACAACTTTTTCATTAGTTTGGTCTGCCCGCATCCAGTGTCTTTTGTCCATTATCTCCTTAAATCAAAGAAATTATGTATTTCCATTTCCTTAAGATGAAATTTTTCACCATAGATCTTGGCATTCATGATTACGCCATACATTTGATCAGTAGTATAAATCGTGTGGTTCTTTTTTTGCGCGTTCGATAAGAGATGCATCGAATCTCCTTCAGACTGGATATGGCCAGTTTCAAAGTACCTATATATTATGTTAACTCCATTATTTTTGTACAAATACAAATAAAGAGCAAAGATAATCCCATTTTTATTCTGCCCAGCACAACCATCAGATAAAAATATTAAATTCGTGATACCACGTTGGCTCTCAGTTTCAATGAAATTTAGGAAGCAACTGCCGATTTCATTAGCACCCCTTTTGGCCACTTGATACTGCCAAAGATAGCAGTAACTTTAAGACAACTGAATAGGCACACTAAACAGTCCGTAAAAAATTTCAGGAATTTCAGTTCGTTCCGGTATGCAGTAGACCTGTAATCCCATACTCATAAAATATATATCTAGATGTGCTGCTACGTACAAAAGTTCAGTTCAATCACAATAAGTTCTAATGAATATAATATAATTATTATGTCACAAAACATCACACAATACTAATTAAATTCTTTTACTAACTTACATACCATTTAAAAGTATAAACTTACGTTATTATTGCTAAATATTGAAAATAATTTCGTGCGGAACCCACAGACATATCTAAGCGTTTTAAACACGATATATCTTAGCGTTTTCGTCTATGTAATTGGCAAGGAACACTCGTCTTGCGCTAAATAAAAATACAATACGTGGTACCAATCTTAATTTTTATTTACTTGTTGTGAAGTGCATGAATCCCTCTAGGGTGAGTTCCTTATTTATTATTATTATTTCATAGTGCTGACTAAAACCTATGTAACGTAAACAGCTGCGCTGTCCTACCGCGCTAGACTGAGTTTTAAAATGTGAGTCACTGGTAATAGTACCACGATCGTGTCGGCGCGGCTTGGCAACAGTTGGCTGAGGAACATCAGCCACGGGCGGGTCTGGGTTTATTCATTAATAGTTGCTTTGCCTAGCTTGCATGCCTTGCGCTGCTTGTTTTGGATATACTCAGGCCTTCCTTACTCGTCCCGTGATGGGTAAGGAGGCAAGGGTCTAGGGGGAGAGCGCAGGTCGTGATGATCCCCAAGGCAAGTCTGGCGGGTACCTTCTCGTGGTGCTGCCTGTTATTGGTTTATTTCCTTCCGAAATAAACGCAACAGAACACCGTCAGGCGCCGCGTGTATTGTTATCTATATGTGTATGTATATGTATATATTGTCTCTGTATATATTTGTATTATATGTGTATATTATGTAGTTCACAGGGCTATTTAACCCCTTATTAGTAACAAAATTGAAAATGCTCGGTACAGACCGGGGCCGTAGTTAACTGTCTGTCATCTGTATTATACGTGCTAAAGTGCTTAGCACCTCTTTAAGACAGATGACAGAATAGACTTACGGTGTATAAATTGTAGTTTTAAGGCAAGGCTACAGATAATTTGTCATGTTTATGAGTAGATGAAAAACAGTTTGGCGGTGTGTGTGTTAAAATAGGGACCCCTCTAACTGGCAAACACCAGCGCCTACTACTGTCAAACATATTGTTACATAATCGAAAATAACCGCTGTCTTTTATTTGGTAGTGACCCCTGTTCCGATAACTCACGTTATTGGAGGCGGGGACAAACTGGCTGGACTAGTTCCAAAACCCCGATGATAAGTGTATCCTTAGACTTCGGGAAAATACCTCCAAGGTATTGTCAGTCTTCTGAACTCTAAACTTCCGGAGGCTTGAGTAGAAAGATTGAAGCCTGTCCACTTCCCCAAAATTTTGCTTATGGTCACAAATTATTATTATATCTATAATTTTTTCTGTGTACAATGTCGAAGGTAAATCGTGACGTCAAAGGGAAGTTCGCAAAAGGCCCTTCTCAGGGCCAACCAATTGTTTCGCCTGAGGACCGCTCAAGCGGCGCTTCTGAGAGCCGGAAAATTGCCCCTTCTCAGGGACAAACTACAAGGGTTTCTTCCAGAGATCCATCGGAGGTCTCCATGGGGGACGAAGTGAGGTCGGACGTAGAGTCCGTAATTGAGGAATCATGTGACGTGGGTGATTGCCGGAGGAAGCGGCCTCACTCCTCGTTTTACGTGCCCGGCTACCTAGAGTCGGACACTGAGACCGAGGAGACGTCGGCCGTTAAGGTCAGTACGGCGCGGAGAGGAAGGGCGAAGGGCAACAAAACAGGCCCCACGCGTGAAGAGTTTGTGAAGCCCAAGCCCATTCCACTAGTAGAGGAGCTGGCGGAGGTCCTGCAGAGCAGGAAGTTCAAAAAGGGGCCCGCCGCTGTGGCCGCCGGAAGTTTACTCGACACTGGAAGTGATTCCGATGTCCTTGCCGGGTTCGGTGACCTCAGCGGGTTAAACGCCCAAGAGCTAAGAGCACAAGCAGGAGGGATGCTCGCCTGCATCCTAGAGGTTGCCAAAAAATCTGGCAACCTAAAAGGCGAGTTCGTTGCTCGCCTGAAGAGGTCTGCGTCGACCTTGAGGGAGGTTGTCGACGCACTGGCCAGCAGGAGTGAGGCGGAGGAGACGCGGCGGCTGAGAGCTGAGAACAGTCGCCTGCGCCTCGAGATGGAGGCCTGCAAGGCAGAGGTGAAGGCGCTGCGTCGCGGGTTCACCGAAGCCAAAACCCAGGCGGCTGCCGCCACGTCTGCTGCTACAGTAGCGGCAGCGGCCGCTGCCGCCGAGACGCCGGCGCCCCCTGCCGTTGTACTGGGGGCAGAGTTAATGGAGGAGTTGACGCGCTCCTTGACTTCCACGTTCGGGCAAATGTTAAATGCCCGACTGGCTGGTATCGAGGATCGCCTCCTACCAGCGCCGGTTCTGCGCCCGCCTCTCAGAGCGGACGCCAAGAAGGCTGCAGCAGCGGTTGCGCCCCCACCCCCGAAACCAGTCCCTCGAAAGCGGGTTGGCCAGGCGTCGCAGGCTGCTGCCACGCCCTCGACTGCGGCTCCCATCGCCCCAATACCGACTCCAACTACTGGAACCTGGGCAACAGTAGTGAAAAAGGGGAAAGGCAAAGGGAAGGGCAAATCGTCCTCCTCAGCAACGCCCGCTCCCGCTCCTGTCCCAGCAGCTCGTGCCCACCCCTCCGCCGAGAAGCCTAAAGTGACAAAGGCTTCCGTCGCCGCCAGGCCCAAGAAGGCGAAGGCAATGAAAACCCCCAAATCCGCAGCTGTTGTGCTGACGCTGCAGCCCGAAGCCGCGGTAAAGGGGGTAACATATAAAGCCATCGTTGAGGCGGCGCAGGAGAAGGTCGATCTCCAAGGATTGGGTATCGACCGGATCCATTTCCGCCAGACGGCCACGGGAGCCAGGATGCTCGAAATTCCTGGCTCCCAAAGTAGTGACAAAGCGGACAGGCTCGCGGAGAAGCTCCGCGGTGTCTTGTCCGAGGTGGCCAACGTCTCGAGGCCCGTAAAGTCCGTGCAATTGCACGTGACGGGCCTGGACGACGCCGCCACAAAGGAGAAAGTGGCGGCGGCGATCGCCAAGGTGGGCGGCTGCGACGTACTCCACGTCAAAGCCGGAGAGATACGAAGCTACGGCGGGAGCGGCTCTTCTCTTATTACCTGCCCAATTCCAGCAGCCAAAGTGTTGCTGGCACAGGGCAGGCTTTTGGTGGGGTGGAGCTCGGTGCGAGTGGTGGCACTGGCGGCGCGTCCCATGCGCTGCTTCAAGTGCATGGGACTCGGCCATACGCGCCCTCAGTGTCCCTCGTCGGCTGACAGGGGGGACCTGTGCTTCCGCTGTGGAGGCGCAGGCCACAGGGCGGCGAGCTGCCAGAGGAGGGCCCCACACTGCGCGATATGCGCAGAGTCGGGGCGACCAGCCGAGCACAGGATGGGGGGACAAAACTGTGTCCCCCCAAAGACGTAGGGACAGGCCGCCAGGACCCAGGCCATCTCCCGACCGGCTGCCAGAGCCGCCCCTGAGGTAGTTCGCCGTGCGGCGAGCATGGAGGTTGTGCCGTCCGATTAATGGATCAAGTCGGACAGCACAATCTCCTCCAGACGAATTTAAACCACAGCGTCAGGGCTCAGGATTTGCTTATGCAGTCCCTGGCGCAGTGGCGGATCGATTTGGCGGTCGCCGCGGAGCCGTACTACATTCCCCAGTCCCATCCCTACTGGGCTGGGGATCTGGACGGCTCCGTAGCGATAATTGGACGTGCCGGTGGCGGCCCCCCCCTCTCGGTGTTAGAGAGGGGTCCGGGGTACGTGGTGGCCAAGTGGGAGAGGTATGCGGTAGTGGGCACATACTTCTCCCCCAATAGGACCGTCGCGGAGCTGGAGGTCTATCTAGACCTCCTGGCCGCGGCGGTGAGAAGGCAGGCACCACGTGAGGTCCTCTTCATGGGGGACCTGAACGCCAAGGCCCAGGCCTGGGGCAACCCCTACACTAACACTCGCGGGGAGATTGTCGTGGAGTGGGCGGTTGCCGCAGGGCTGACCCTCCTCAACAGGGGGTCGGTCCACACGTGCGTGCGACACAACGGGGGGTCCGTGGTGGACCTTTCGTTCGCAACCCCGGTGGTTGCAGCACGTGTCCAGGCCTGGAGAGTGGAGGAGGAGGTGGCGACTCTCTCGGACCACAACTACATCCGGTTCGAGATCGCCACCTCCCACCAAGGAGGGACTCGGCGCGTGGAGAGGGAGTCTTTCGCGCGCTGGGCAATTGGTCGCCTCGATGCCGAGTTGGCTGAAGAGGCGGCTATCGTCCAGACGTGGCTGGCCACCCCGGTGCACCCTGAGGTGGACATCGCGGCGGGCCACTTCCGGGAGGCGGTGACGGCCGTCTGCGACGCCGCCATGCCGAGGTCCCGACGCCGCCCCGAGCGCCGCCAAGTTTACTGGTGGTGCTCGGAGATAGAGGATCTCCGAGCGCGATGCTCGGAGACGCGCCGCCTCTACTATCACTGCAGGAGGCGGCGTCACGGCCGGACGGACGACCAGCTGCCGGCAGAGCAGCTGGCGGCCGAGCGGCTCCTGTATGGCGAGGTAAAGTTAGCCAAACAGGAGCTGAAGCTGGCCATCGGCCGGGCTAAGGCCCTCGGCTGGCATGAGGAGCTGGAGGGCCTCGACAGGGACCCATGGGGGCGCCCGTATAAGTCTGCCCGGAATAAGTTCCGAGGCAGAGCGCCCCCTATCGCCGAGTCCCTGGAGCCAGAGCTCCTGGAGAGGGTGCTGGGGGGGCTATTCCCCGACAGCGACCCCCACTACACCCCTCCACCGATGGCCACGCCGTCCTTCCAAGAGGAGGAGGTTCCGGCCTCCATTCCGCCTATTTCAGAGGTGGAGATGGAGGTAGCAGTCTCTCGCCTGAGTGGCAAAAAGACTGCCCCGGGACCAGACGGGATTCCCGGGCGGGTCCTCAGGATCGCCCTTAGGGAGATGGGCGGTCAGCTTCGGGAACTGTTCGACGCGTGCCTCACGTCGGGTCAGTTTCCGAGGCTCTGGAAGGACGGGCGATTGTGCCTGTTGCGGAAGGAAGGGCGAGACGCCGACTCGCCCGCCGCATACAGGCCAATCGTGCTGCTGGATGACACGGCGAAGCTGCTGGAGAGAATAGTAGCTTCCCGTGTCATCCGGCACCTGGGGGGAACTGGGCCTGAGCTATCAGAGGCCCAGTTCGGATTCAGAGCAGGGCGGTCGACGATAGACGCCCTGCTCTGGATCAAGGGGTGGACGCAGGACGCGGTCAGCGGGGGGGAAAAGGCGTTGGCTGTCTCGCTGGACATTGCCAACGCCTTCAACAGCCTACCGCACGGAGCAATACGGGAGGCGCTCCGCTATCACGGAGTGCCCCTGTATCTGCGTAGGCTGTTGGCTGACTACCTCCAGGACCGCGAGGTCCTGGTGGAGGGACGCGACGGTCTGAGGCGACGTCGCGTGTCCTGCGGGGTTCCACAGGGGTCGGTGTTGGGACCGCTCCTGTGGAACATTGGCTACGACTGGGTGCTCCGCGGCACGTTTCCCGCAAGTATGCGGGTTGCGTGCTACGCGGATGACACCCTAGTCGTAGTCAAGGGGAGGGACCTCAGGGAGACGGTGCGGCGGGCCACGGTGGCCACGACACTCGTGGTCGGCCGCATACGTGCCCTGGGGCTGGAGGTCGCCCTCTCCAAGACCGAGGCCCTAATGTTCCATGGGCCTCGGGGGGGACCCCCTCCAGGAACGCGGATAGACCTGGACAGGGTCCTGGTCCGGGTTGGGACCCAGATGAGGTACCTGGGTCTCATCCTGGACGGGCGGTGGACTTTTGGGGCCCACTTCACTCAACTGGCCCCAAAAGTCATAGGCGCCGCTGCCGCCCTTGGGAGGCTGCTGCCCAACGTGGGCGGCCCGAACGCCACTTGTTGTCGCCTGTACTCCGGAGTGATCCGGAGTATGGCCTTGTACGGGGCACCTGTCTGGGTGGACGCCCTCGGTCGCGCCAATAAGGCCCTGCTGCGACGTCCGCAGCGGGTCATCGCGACGAGGGCGATACGCGGGTACCGGACGGTGTCCTGGACGGCGGGATGCGTGTTGGCCGGTGATCCCCCCTGGGAGCTCCAAGCGGAGATCCTCGCCGAAGTTTACCACTTCGTGGCGGCGAGGAGATCCCGCGGGGAGCCTCCAGCGTGGGAGGAGGTCACGCGCATGCGACGGCGGGCGCGGGCCGCCCTGTTGAGGCGGTGGACGGAGGACCTGGCTCCACCGGTCCCTGGACAGAGGACGGTGGATGCCATTCGCCCGGTCCTCCGGAGGTGGGTAGGGCGGCGATTCGGGTCGCTGACCTTCCGATTGGTGCAGGTGCTTTCCGGACACGGATGTTTCGGAAGGTATCTGCATCACATCGCGAGACGGGAGGCGACCCCCGCCTGTCACGAGTGTGGAGCGCCAGAAGATACGGCGCTCCACACGCTGGAGGAGTGCGCCGCATGGAGTCCCATGCGGCACGCCCTCACAGCGGTCATAGGCGCAGATCTGTCGCTGCCGAGCGTGGTTAACGCTATGCTCGGCAGCGACGGATCGTGGCAGGCGGTGGTCTCTTTCTGCGAAGCGGTGATGGCGCAGAAAGAGGCTGCGGAGCGGGCGAGAGAGGACGACGTCCTCGCGGACCCGCTCCGGCGTAGACGAACTGGGGGGAGGAGAAGGCGGTTCGGGCGCCTTCTCGCTCTTTCCTAGTGCTGTGCGGATCATCGGTGGAGAGTCGGGGGATTCTCCACTGGCTTGCACGATCCCACACGTCTGGGGGATGGCCCCAATGAGCCGGGTCATTCCTCCATTGGCCGGGGCCCGTCATCGGTGACGGGCCGGCCGCTGGGGCGAGATGGTGACTGCTAACGCTACCCCATTTCGCCCTACTAGGCGCAGACTGCTCATCCCGGGTTTTTAGTGGGTAACCTCACTTACTACCCCCCCGAGGGGGTAGTAAGGCCCTTCAGGCGAGGACTCCCACATAACCACTCCGCTCCCCCCGGGGCGGGTGGTATCCATAAAGGATTTTCCCGGGTGAAAAAAAAAAAAAAAAAAAAAAAGGAACATCAGCCACGGGCGGGTCTGGGTTTATTCATTAATAGTTGCTTTGCCTAGCTTGCATGCCTTGCGCTGCTTGTTTTGGATATACTCAGGCCTTCCTTACTCGTCCCGTGATGGGTAAGGAGGCAAGGGTCTAGGGGGAGAGCGCAGGTCGTGATGATCCCCAAGGCAAGTCTGGCGGGTACCTTCTCGTGGTGCTGCCTGTTATTGGTTTATTTCCTTCCGAAATAAACGCAACAGAACACCGTCAGGCGCCGCGTGTATTGTTATCTATATGTGTATGTATATGTATATATTGTCTCTGTATATATTTGTATTATATGTGTATATTATGTAGTTCACAGGGCTATTTAACCCCTTATTAGTAACCAAATTGAAAATGCTCGGTACAGACCGGGGCCGTAGTTAACTGTCTGTCATCTGTATTATACGTGCTAAGGTGCTTAGCACCTCTTTAAGACAGATGACAGAATAGACTTACGGTGTATAAATTGTAGTTTTAAGGCAAGGCTACAGATAATTTGTCATGTTTATGAGTAGATGAAAAACAGTTTGGCGGTGTGTGTGTTAAAATAGGGACCCCTCTAACTGGCAAACACCAGCGCCTACTACTGTCAAACGTATTGTTACATAATCGAAAATAACCGCTGTCTTTTATTTGGTAGTGACCCCTGTTCCGATGACTCACGTTATTGGAGGCGGGGACAAACTGGCTGGACTAGTTCCAAAACCCCGATGATAAGTGTATCCTTAGACTTCGGGAAAATACCTCCAA
Source organism: Plagodis dolabraria (assembly GCA_963854805.1). NCBI lineage: Eukaryota > Metazoa > Arthropoda > Insecta > Lepidoptera > Geometridae > Plagodis > Plagodis dolabraria. The sequence continues at coordinate 8,117,651 of OY978440.1, forward strand.
GGTATTGTCAGTCTTCTGAACTCTAAACTTCCGGAGGCTTGAGTAGAAAGATTGAAGCCTGTCCACTTCCCCAAAAATTTTGCTTATGGTTACGAATTATAATTATATTTTATAATTATTCTGTTTTATACTGATTGTTAATCGTAATAATGTCGAAAGCTAACAGAGACGTTAAAGGGAAGTTCGCAAAAGGCCCTTCTCAGGGCCAACTAATTGCTTCGTCTGAAGACCGCTCAAGCGGCAATTCTGAGTGCCGGAAAAACGCCCCATGTCAGGGTCAAATTTCACGGGGATCTTCTCGAGATCCGTCGGAGGTCTCCATGGGGGACGAAAGGAGGTCAGACGTAGAGTCCGTGTTTGAGGAGTCAGCCGACGAAGTTGACAGCCAGAGGAAGCGGCCTTACTCCTCGTTCTACGCGCCCGGCTACCTAGAGTCGGACACTGAGACCGAGGGGACGGTGGCCGCTAAGGTCAGTACGGCGCGGAGAGGAAGGGCGAAGGGCACCAAAACCGGCCCCACGCGGGAAGAATTTTTGAAGCCTATTCCGCTAGTAGAGGAGCTGGCGGAAGTTCTACAGAGTAGAAAGTTTAAAAAGGGTTCGGCCGCTGTGGCAGCCGGAAGTCTTCTCGACATTGGAAGCGATTCCGATGTCCTTGCCGGAGTCGGTGACCGGAGCTGAGGGCTCAAGCAGGAGGGATGCTCGCCTGCATCTTAGAGGTTGCCAAAAAATCTGGCAACCTAAAGGGCGAGTTTGTTGGTCGCCTGAAAAGGTCTGCGTCGACTCTGAGGGAGGTTGTCGACGCACTGGCAGCAGGAGTGAGGCGGAGGAGACGCGGCGGCTGAGAGCCGAAAACAGTCGCGTGCGCCTCGAGTTGGAGGCCTGCAAGGCAGAGGTGAAGGCGCTGCGTCGCGGCTTCACCGAAGCAAAGACCCAGGCGGCTGCCGCCACGTCTGCTGCTACAGTAGCAGCAGCAGCCGCTGCCGCCGAGACGCCGGCCCCCCCTGCTGTTGTACTGGGGGCAGAGCTAGTGGAGGAGATGACGCGGTCTTTAACAACCACGTTCGGGCAAATGCTCAATGCCCGACTCGCAGGTATCGAGGACCGCCTCCTGCCAGCGCCGGTTCTTCGCCCGCCTCTCAGAGCGGACGCGAAGAAGGCTGCAGCTGCGGTTGCGCCTCCACCCCCGAAACCAGTCCCTCGAAAGCGGGTTGGCCAGGCGTCGCAGGCTGCTGCCACGCCTTCGACTGCGGCTCCCATCGCCCCAATACCGACTCCATCTACTGGAACCTGGGCAACAGTAGTGAAGAAGGGGAAAGGCAAAGGGAAGGGCAAATCGTCCTCCTTAGCAACGCCCACTCCCGTCCCAGCAGCTCGTGCCCCCCCCTCTGCCGAGAAGCCTAAAGTGAAAAAGGCTTCCGTTGCCGCCAGGCCCAAGAAGGCGAAGGCAATGAAAACCCCCAAATCCGCAGCTGTAGTGCTGACGCTGCAGCCCGAAGCCGCGGTAAAGGGGGTGACATATAAAGCCATCGTCGAGGCGGCGCAAGAGAAGGTCGATCTCCAAGGATTGGGGATCGAACGCATCCACTTCCGCCAGACGGCCACGGGAGCGAGGATGCTCGAAATTCCTGGCTCTCAAAGCGGCGACAAAGCGGACAGGCTCGCGGAGAAGCTCCGTGGTGTCCTGTCCGAGGTGGCCAACGTCTCGAGGCCCGTAAAGTCAGTGCAATTGCACGTGACGGGCCTGGACGACGCCGCCACAAAGGAGAAAGTGGCGGCGGCGGTCGCCAAGGTGGGCGGCTGTGACGTACTGCACGTCAAAGCCGGAGAGGTACAGCGAAGCTTCGGTGGGACCGGCTCCTCCCTTGTTTCCTGCCCGATTGCAGCAGCCAAAGTTTTGCTGGCACAGGGCAGGCTTTTGGTGGGGTGGAGCTCGGTGCGAGTGGTGGCACTGGCGGCGCGTCCCATGCGCTGCTTCAAGTGCATGGGACTCGGCCATACGCGCCCTCAGTGTCCCTCGTCGGCAGACAGGGGGAACCTGTGCTTCCGTTGTGGAGGCGCAGGCCACAGGGCGGCGAGATGCCAGAGAAGGGCCCTACACTGCGCGATATGCGCAGAGTCGGGGCGACCAGCCGAGCACAGGATGGGGGGACAAAACTGTGTCCCCCCAAAGACGAAGGGAAAGGCCGCCAGGACCCAGGCCATCCCCCGACCGGCTGCCAGAGCCGCCCCTGAGGTTGTTCGCCGTGCGGCGAGCATGGAGGTTGTGACGTCCGATTAATGGATCAAGTCGGGCAGCACAACCTCCTACAGACGAATTTGAACCACTGCGTCAGGGCTCAGGATTTGCTAATGCAGTCCCTGGCGCAGTGGCGGATCGATTTGGCGGTCGCCGCGGAGCCGTACTACATTCCCCAGTCCCATCCCTACTGGGCTGGGGATCTGGACGGCTCCGTGGCCATTATAGAACGTGCCGGTGGCGGCTCCCCCCTCTCGTTGTTAGAGAGGGGCTTGAGGTACGTGGTGGCCAAGTGGGAGAGGTATGCGGTAGTGGGCGTATATTTCTCCCCCAATAGAACCGTCGCGGAGCTGGAGGCTTATTTAGACCTCCTGGCCGCGGCGGTGAGAAGGCAGGCACCACGTGAGGTCCTCCTCATGGGGGACCTAAACGCCAAGGCCCAGGCCTGGGGCAACCCCTCCACTGACACTCGCGGGGAGACTGTCAGGGAGTGGGCGGTTGCCACAGGGCTGACCCTCCTCAACAGAGGGTCGGTCCACACGTGCGTGCGACACAACGGGGGGTCCGTGGTGGACCTTTCGTTCGCCACCCCGGTGGTCGCAGCACGTGTCCAGGCCTGGAGAGTGTAGGCGGAGGTGGCGACTCTCACGGACCACAACTACATCCGGTTCGAGATCGCCACCTCCCACCAAGGAGGGACTCGGCGCGTGGAGAGGGAGTCCTTCGCGCGCTGGGCGATTGGTCGCCTCGATGCCGAGTTGGCTGAAGAGGCGGCTATCGTTCAGTCGTGGCTGGCCACCCCGGTGCACCCGGAGGTGGCCATCGCGGCGGGCCACTTCCGGGAGGCGGTGACGGCCGTCTGCGACGCCGCCATGCCGAGGTCCCGACGCCGCCCCGAGCGCCGCCAAGTTTACTGGTGGTGCTCGGAAATAGAGGATCTCCGAGCGCGATGCTCGGAGACGCGCCGCCTCTACTATCACTGCAGGAGGCGGCGTCACGGCCGGACGGACGACCAGCTGCCGGCGGAGCAGCTGGCGGCCGAGCAGCTCCTGTATGGCGATGTGAAGATAGCCAAACAGGAGCTGAAGCTGGCCATCGGCCGGGCTAAGGCCCTCGGCTGGCATGAGGAGCTGGAGGGCCTCGACAGGGACCCATGGGGGCGCCCGTATAAGTCTGCCCGGAATAAGTTCCGAGGCAGAGCGCCCCCTGTCGCCGAGTCCCTGGAGCCAGAACTACTGGAGAGGGTGCTGGGGGGGCTATTCCCCGACAGCGACCCCCACTACACCCCTCCACCGATGGCCACACCGTCCTTCCAGGAGGAGGAGGACCCGGCCTCCATTCCGCCTATTTCAGAGGTGGAGATGGAGGTAGCAGTCTCTCGCCTGAGTGGCAAGAAGACTGCCCCGGGACCAGACGGGATTCCCGGGCGGGTCCTCAGGATCGCCCTTAGGGAGATGGGCGGTCAGCTTCGGGAACTGTTCGACGCGTGCCTCACGTCGGGTCAGTTCCCGAAGCTCTGGAAGGACGGGCGATTGTGCCTGTTGCGGAAGGAAGGGCGAGACGCCGACTCGCCCGCCGCATACAGGCCAATCGTGCTGCTGGATGACACGGCGAAGCTGCTGGAGAGAATCGTAGCTTCCCGTGTCATCCGGCATCTGGGGGGAACTGGGCCTGAGCTTTCAGAGGCCCAGTTCGGATTCAGAGCAGGGCGGTCGACGATAGACGCCCTGCTCTGGATCAAGGGGTGGACGCAGGACGCGGTCAGCGGGGGGGAAAAGGCGTTGGCTGTCTCGCTGGACATTGCCAACGCCTTCAACAGCCTACCGCACGGAACAATACGGGAGGCGCTCCGCTATCACGGAGTGCCCCTGTATCTGCGTAGGCTGTTGGCTGACTACCTCCAGGACCGCTAGGTCCTGGTGGAGGGACGCGACGGTCTGAGGCGACGTCGCGTGTCCTGCGGGGTTCCACAGGGGTCGGTGTTGGGACCGCTCCTGTGGAACATTGGCTACGACTGGGTGCTCCGCGGCACGTTTCCCGCAAGTATGTGGGTTTCGTGCTACGCGGATGACACCCTAGTCGTAGTCAAGGGGAGGGACCTCAGGGAGACGGTGCGGCGGGCCACGGTGGCCACGACACTCGTGGTCGGCCGCATACGTGCCCTGGGGCTGGAGGTCGCCCACTCCAAGACCGAGGCCCTAATGTTCCATGGGCCTCGGGGGGGACCCCCTCCAGGCACGCGGATAGACCTCGACGGGGTCCTGGTCCGGGTTGGGACCCAGATGAGGTACCTGGGTCTCATCCTGGACGGGCGGTGGACTTTTGGGGCCCACTTCACTCAACTGGCCCCAAAAGTCATAGGCGCCGCTGCCGCCCTTGGGAGGCTGCTGCCCAACGTGGGCGGCCCGAACGCCACATGTCGTCGCCTGTACTCCGGAGTGATCCGGAGTATGGCCTTGTACGGGGCACCTGTCTGGGTGGACGCCCTCGGTCGCGCCAATAAGGCCCTGCTGCGACGTCCGCAGCGGGTCATCGCGACGAGGGCGATACGCGGGTACCGGACGGTGTCCTGGACGGCGGGATGCGTGTTGGCCGGTGATCCCCCCTGGGAGCTCCAAGCGGAGATCCTCGCCGAAGTGTACCACTTCGTGGCGGCGAGGAGATCCCGCGGGGAGCCTCCAGCGTGGGAGGAGGTCACGCGCATGCGACGGCGGGCGCGGGCCGCCCTGTTGAGGCGGTGGACGGAGGACCTGGCTCCACCGGTCCCTGGACAGAGGACGGTGGATGCCATTCGCCCGGTCCTCCGGAGGTGGGTAGGGCGGCGATTCGGGTCGCTGACCTTCCGATTGGTGCAGGTGCTTTCCGGACACGGATGTTTCGGAAGGTACCTGCATCACATCGCGAGACGGGAGGCGACCCCCGCCTGTCACGAGTGTGGAGCGCCAGAAGACACGGCGCTCTACACGCTGGAGGAGTGCGCCGCATGGAGTCCCATGCGGCACACCCTCACAGCGGTCATTGGCGCAGATCTGTCGCTGCCGAGCGTGGTTAACGCTATGCTCGGCAGCGACGGATCGTGGCAGGCGGTGGTCTCTTTCTGCGAAGCGGTGATGGCGCAGAAAGAGGCCGCGGAGCGGGCGAGGGAGGACGACGTCCTCGCGGACCCGCTCCGGCGTAGACGAACTGGGGGGAGGAGAAGGCGGTTCGGGCGCCTTCTTAAAATATAGACGTTTTTATCTAAATCCTTATCTAAGGGCCCAATTTTATCTGAATATACCTTTTCTAGCGCTGTCGAAGCCGTTGTTGTCACGGTCATGGGTTCAATAGTATTTTTAGAATACTTACTAGTTTGACACTTTTTACATTTGCTCACGTACCGTCGCATGTCGTATTCGATTCCTGGCCAGAAGTACTTACCTTTTATATTGTTTATCATACGTCGTACACCAGCATAACCACTTGTAGGTAATAAGTGATAGTCATGTAATATGTATGTCTTTTCTTTACTATCGGAGACATTTTTTATTCCTCTCAATATATTTATATGTGATCCGGACCATTTTTCTCTACTCTTTATCTCCTTTATTAACTCTTTAATCAATTCTGTATTATTTTCATTCTTTATTATACATAACTCTTTTACATTTATTTTATTACAAAAACTACTCAATATATTCGCAAACTCGACTCGCGTAAAATGCGACATATAGTTGAGGTTTATATAAATAGTATTTTTAGATTCTTCATACGTAAAACATTCTTTTTCATATGTTATGTTTTTATTTTCTAATTTATAACTGTGAATGAATTTTAATTCTACAGAATCACTCGGTTTCCTTAATATTTCCGCTACCCTTGGTTGGCCGGACTTTGGTTCTGCATAAATATTAGGGATCCCTATGTGTTCATCACTATCTACTTTTTTATTTAATTGTTTTGCTTTTTGAGCTCTAGTCATAACTAAAGATATTTTTTCGTTCATTGATTTTAATTCGTCGGAACTTATGGTCACTCTATTTAATGCGTCCGCGACGTTATTACTACCTTTTACGTATTCTATTATATAATCGTATTCTTCTAATTGCAGTCTAAATTTTAATAATCGGGTAGATGGATCCGTCATACTAAATAGATAAATTAAGGGCTTATGATCAGTTTTATAATAAACTTTTTGCCGTATAAATACGGTCTTAAGTACTTTATGCTCCAAACGATTGCTAAAAGTTCCTTTTCTAAAAGATCCTATGGTTATACCAGACGCGTCAGTTTGGAAAATGAAAGTATTTTCGTCAGAAAAATCTGGATATTGTAGTACTGGTGGTTATGCTAATCTACATTTTAGCTTTTCAAAACTTTTTTGCCAAATTTCTATCTAAATAAATGGTTCATTTTTTCGGCATAATTTACTAAGCGGTGCGGTTATTTCTGAAAAATTAGCTAAAAATTTCCTATAATAGTTACAAAAGGCTACAAATCTTCTTACTTCGTCGGCATTTTTCGGTAGTGGGTAATTTTGTACCGTGCTAATTTTTGAGGATATGGCAAAATGTCCTTATCACTGACAACGTGACCTAAATAGTTCTGTTTCATAAAATCGCATTTGCTAGGATTTAGTTTCAGGTTCATTTTTCTAATTCTTTCGAATACGTCCATCAAGTTTTTATTATGCAGAGATGTATTTCTACCTGTTACGACCAGATTGTCACAGTATATTAGTACTTTGTCGTAATTTAGACCTGACATCGCTATTGACATGACTCTAGAGAACGCGCTTGATGATATCTTCGTTTCCATTGGAAGTTTAGTTAGTTGGAAGGTTCCTAAACTGGTTGAGAAGAATGTGATCGGTCTACTGGTGGATTCTAAACCTACTTGGTAAAAGCCTTGGTACATGTCTAAATGTGTAAAATAAATGCTTCCGGAAAGAGAGTCTAATATTTCATTAATGTTTGGTAGTGGAAACTTATCATCTTGTATGGAATCATTGACTTTTCTGTAATCAATTACTAAACGCCATTTTTTAGTACCATCAGATTTTTAGGTACTAACATGATTGGACTATTCCATGCGCTAACGGACGGTTCGATAATACCGTCATCGAGCATTTGCTGAACTTGCTTATTTATCTCTGATTTCATAGAAGCCGGTAGCCGATAAGGTTTTACATACACAGGTTTCGTATTCGGTTTCACAGTAATAGATTGTTCTACAACGTTCGCAGTACCTAACTTATCGCCTTCTAAAAAAATGATATCGGAATACTTTGCGGAAATAATTTCTATTTCCTTTCTATCTTCCGAATTTAAGTGTGATAACTTTAGTTTTGGTAATAACTTTTCAACACGTTCCACATTTCGATCGGGTTCGGTAAATAAACAGACCTCATATTTCTCTAAATAATCGAAATCTTGACTTCCTACTAAATGAGATTTTGGTATAGTAATTGATGTCTCTTCCGTGTTCATTATTTTAATCGGAATAATACCTCTCTTCGGAATGACAATACTGGTTGCCATGAAAACATTTTCTGCCAATTGTTTAGGGTATATAACGCAATCTTTATATAAGTTTTTATTTATGTATATAAAGTGAACACTTTCGCTACGAGCTGGAATAGTTTTACAACTTTCAGACTGTATATCGTGTTCATAACGTTTATGAATTTTAATAGAACAACTTATTCTGTGACAATATAATGTAACTCTATTCGTCGGTAGGTCTATGTTTGCATTATAAGTTCTAAGAAAGTCTAACCCGATAATACCGTCGGCGTCACACGGTACGCTATCAAATAAATAAAACTTGTGGCGAAATTCTACACCATTCTCCGTACACAAAGGAATGTAAACGAAGCTTTTTGCTTGTACTTTGCCCCCTATTCGGTTTATAGATGTGTTTTCGTTATAGATTTTAATATTACTTTGTACAATATTACCTTGAATTATAGACAATGTTGCGCCGCTATCTAATAAAAATTTCCATTTCCTACCCTTGAAAATTAAATATATATAGTCCAACCCTTGGCAAGTTAATACATAGTTAGGACCGAAAAAACTGAGCCAAATTCAATTCTTCTTCTTTCTGCTCATTATCATTCTTATCGGTGACGTATACATTTCCTTGGTGTTGCTGACTATAGTTTTTATTATAGTTACCTCGATAGCCTCTATTTTTGTTTCCGTAGCTTATGTATCTGTAGATGTACGGAAGCGGTTATTACCTTGACCTCTAGCTGAATGTTGAGGTTGATGAAGGCCTCGCTGTGGACCGCCCCGGTAGAAATGGTTGCGCCCACGATTAAAATTATTTTGGTACATACCTCTTGAGTACGTCATCACAGTGTTGGAAGGTCCCTGGCCTGCGAGCTTCTTATCCTCGGCAGCACGCACGGTGTCCTTTAGAGCAGCATAATTACGCGCCGATATGATGGTGCTGAGCCTCCGGTTCCTAAGACCGTCTGAAAATCTTTTTATGGCTAATTGCTCATTTATGGGTCTCAATATTTCGTTGGCTTTTGGGTTACTGACTTTTTGTCATTTTTCAAATAATTCCAACCCTATTTTTGCATTTTTACTACTCTGTAATAATGTAAAAATTTGTTTACATTTCTCAAATAATTGATCAGCTTCATTTAACTATAATTCGGTAGTTCCGCAAACATACCTAGATTTTCCTTTCTTTATAAAATATTTACGTATTTCTATCAAAGTTTCGTAACATTGCAATAAAGTGTCAATTATACCTATTTACATCCAAGAGTTCATATTACGCATCTTCATACTTCCTTTTTGAGTAATATTTGATGAAATTTGATATCGTACGTGTGAAACATTATTGCAATGCTGTCACTAATCACTTAACAAAATCACTTCACAAAATATTTTTCACATTCGCATATTATTCGTGAATAAGTTGTCACTGTTGTTGGTGTTTCGCCGTAATAATGTGCCAATCTTCAATTGACAAAGAAGAAGTTTTCTTGAATTAAAATTCTGTAGGCGGGAACGACGCTGTAGTTGAGCATTTACAAACAATTAAAATTGTCGTATTTGTGGTATTAGTAATTATCGTTGTAGGATTTTTATATCTTGCTTTCAAATTATATCGAAACTGCCATATTCGTTGGATCGACGAACAAATTGGTCTGCAGGCGTTCAACAGAGCACGGGCATCCCTCAGACGAAGCGAAAACGCATCCTAAATTTCAGGTTAGAATTTTTCATCTTCATATTATCTTAATATTTCTTCATTTTATTTGAAATTTCTTAATTTTCCCATGAATTTTGCTTTCCTTAAGTTTTCCTTATTTTCTTTTGTATATTTTTATTTTCCCGTAATTATCTTCGTTGAACATTTCCATTTATATTTATATTTTTCTCCATGTTCTCTATTCATTTAACTTTCCTTATTGTCTCTAATATCTCATCCCGAATTATATTATGCCATTTTCACTTGAAGTGCCATCCCGGTGCAGCCCGCTCTATTTTCTCACTGCACCGGGCCTGGCAGGGTCGCCATGTGATGTTGGTGGTTCGAGGGGTTTGGATGCGTGTACGATAAGTGAAACGTCCGAATAGTTGAATATGTTCTTTAATACTGCAGGCACACATCGCATACACTCAATACTTAAAAGCTACTATACTATACCTACTTACTTAGCTTACATCTACACACTACAACGTCTAGAACAACCTAGATATCGATTTTCAGCCAAATCGTAGTAACGTTTTTCACTTGGCAGACGTCATCGTAAAACAAATTCCAAATTCGGAAAAAGAACCTCCAGAACAACCTAGATTTTGAATTACAGCCAAATTGGAGTAACTTCCTTCACTTGGCAGACTACATCAAAAAATAAATTCCAAATTCGGAATAAGGACGTCCAGAAAAACCTAGATTTTGATTTTCAGCCAAATCGGAGTAACTTTCCTCACTTGGCAGACGCCATCGAAAAATAATTCCAAATTTGGAATGTAAAACTTCCAGAACAACCTAGATTCAGCCAAATCGGAGTAACTTGTGGCGCATGGGAATAACCTGCCGCGGGCGACAGAGACGCGGGTGCGGCGCGAGGGACGTGCGCACACGCAGCAGCCGGCCGCCCGCCTTCATTCGAGCCGGGCCTCGCCAGTGCGCTAGAAAACACTTCCCGCGCTGGACCTATGCCGCTCGGCCGTCCACCGAACCGCCCTAACCGTCGCGATCTTATATCTCAATAATCTTTTCTTTACGTTTCAACTATTTCTTCCTCTTGTGCGCTGTCTACCTTTTTGCCTTGCTCAACTGTGCTTAATCTACTCTGTTAATCTGTATCTATCCGCTTACTATCTGAGCAATAAACAAGTGTATATCGGAACCTGCGTGGAGTCATTTTCAACCCTCAACACCGCACGTAGGTACCCATATATTGGTGACCCCGACGTGATTGACGTTCAACATGCAAGACGCTGGTGAAGCAACGGGGAAGTTTGAAGATCGCGCAGCCCCAACCGTTGACCGTGTAACGGTCCACCTACCTCACACACCACAACACCTGGACCACCGGTATTTTGCAAGCCGAGACGTTTAGCTCCCGACCGACTTCAAATAGCGAAGGAAGAATTTAACATTATGTTGCGTGATGGTTACTGCTCGTCCATCCGATTCACCATGGGCATCTGCACTCCACTTAGCACCTAAAAAGGACGACGGCTGGAGACCCTGTGGTGACTACCGTGCCTTGAACGCTCGCACGATTCCTGATAGATACCCAATTAGACATTTAGAGGACTACAGTCATAAGCTTTCAGGATCAACTGTGTACAGTAAACTTGACCTAATTAAGGCCTTTAATCAAATTCCGATTTTCAAGGACGATATCCCCAAAAGCGCAGTTACCACGCCCTTCGGATTATACGATTTTCCCTACATGTGTTTTGGACTTCGCAACGCAGCTCAAACTTTCCAGCGGTTCGTTGATGAAGTGCTCCGTGGCCTAGAATTCACGTATTCGTATGTCGATGACATATTGGTCTTTTCCAGCAGTCATTCTGAACACCTGGAACACCTGCGTCAAGTTTTTGAGCGGTTAGAAAAGTATGGACTGATCCTAAACGATTCCAAATGCATCTTTGGAGTATCTGAGGTCAATTTTCTAGGATACACACTGACAGCGAACGGCACACGACCACTGGACACCAAGGTCAAGGCGATCCAGGATTTCTCACCTCCGACGACTGTGAATGGCTTGAGAAGATTCCTTGGTATGTTGAATTTCTATAGACGTTTCATTCCTGACGCTGCTACAGATCAAGCTCCCTTATACACAATGATTTCTGGACCCAAGGTGAAGGGAACACAACCCCTTAATTGGACTCCAGAACTTCGAGAAGCTTTTGAGAAATGTAAAAACAGCATAGCACGCTCTACTCTCCTAGTTCATCCAAAACACGACGCACCGTTAGCCCTTGTCACCGATGCTTCAAACTCGGCCTTGGGTGCGGTATTGCAGCAGCTGGTTGGAGACGATTGGCAACCATTAGCTTTCTTCTCTTAAAAACTAAACAAGTCTCAGGTTAAATATAGCGCATATGATAGAGAGTTACTAGCAATCTACGAAAGCATCAAGTATTTTCGCTTTATGGTTGAAGGAAGGCATTTTGTAATATATACAGATCACAAACCACTCACGTTTGCTTTCGATCACAAGGAAAGGCAATGTTCTCCCCGACAATTCAATCACCTGGACTTCATATCACAATTTACTACTGACATACGTTTCATTGAAGGTAAAAATAATGTTACGGCTGATTTCATGTCTCGCATAGAAGCTGTAACGAATCCTCCAGACTTTGAGAGTCTCGCGCGTGCCCTGAAAGGCGACCAGGAACTTCGTGAAGCACTTCAGTCCACGTCAAACTCTTTGAAGCTCGAACAGATTCCTGTGCCAGGTACAAACTTTAAGCTATATTGTGATACTTCTCTGCCTACGCCTCGTCCTTTCGTACCACTGGAGTTGCGTCGGCAGGTCTTTAACGCGATGCATTTGCTGAGTCACCCTGGAGCGGCAGCATCTACTAAGCTTTTAACAGCCAGGTTTGTGTGGCCTTCGGTTCGGAAAGACTGCCGATTATGGGCAAAAACGTGTACAGCTTGTCAACAAAGCAAAATACATCGGCATACATCAGCTCCACTGAACAACTTTCAACTACCAGGATCACGTTTCAGCCACATACACATCGATCTGATAGGACCCTTACCACCGTCATCAGGTTACAGATATTGTCTCACAGCTATTGACAGGTTTACGCGATGGCCTGATGTCACGCCTCTACAAGACATTACAGCTGACACCGTGGCAAGAGCGTTTTTCGAGACATGGATTGTTAGATTTGGTTGTCCTCAAACGGTCACGACGGATCAAGGACGACAATTTAATTCCCGCCTTTTCAAATGTTTGACAGATTTATGCGGAATCCAGCTGCGACATACGACGGCCTATCACCCTGCTGCAAATGGCATGGTAGAACGTCTCCACAGAACTCTTAAGGCAGCTATCATGGCCCACGATGAAACAGCATGGACAGAAGCATTACCTTTTGTTCTCCTCGGAATACGGGCAGCATGGAAACCAGACGTGCAGAGTTCAGCAGCTGAGTTGGTTTACGGTGAGCAGCTAAGAATACCTGGTGAGTTTTTCGAAACACATTCACCCACATTCACATCTGATACGGACTTTGTCACTTTATTGAAAGACCACATCGCAAAACTCAAACCAACTCCTGCCTCGAGATATGGTAATAAGTCAATATTTGTTCACAATGACCTAAAGACAGCTACACACATATTTTTACGCAAAGATGCTTTACGAGGCGCGCTAGAACCTCCATATACAGGCCCACACAAAGTTTTAAACAGGACGGACAAAACAATTACCATACAGTTAACCAGAGGACCTGTCACTGTATCAATAGACAGAGTTAAGCCAGCTTATATCTTGGCAGAAAATACTCAGGAGGCGACATCTGGTCGCATACAGAAAGACGGCCCCATACATACACGTTCGGGCCGTCGAGTTAAATTTACCGATTTTTTCCAGGTTTCCTAACGATGATTCTCCAAGGGGGGTGATGTGGCGCATGGGAATAACCTGCCGCGGGCGACAGAGACGCGGGTGCGGCGCGAGGGACGTGCGCACACGCAGCAGCCGGCCGCCCGCCTTCATTCGAGCCGGGCCTCACCAGTGCGCTAGAAAACACTTCCCGCGCTGGACCTATGCCGCTCGGCCGTCCACCGAACCGCCCTAAGCGTCGCGATCTTATATCTCAATAATCTTTTCTTTACGTTTCAACTATTTCTTCCTCTTGTGCGCTGTCTACCTTTTTGCCTTGCTCAACTGTGCTTAATCTACTCTGTTAATCTGTATCTATCCGCTTACTATCTGAGCAATAAACAAGTGTATATCGGAACCTGCGTGGAGTCATTTTCAACCCTCAACACCGCACGTAGGTACCCATAAACTTTATTCACTTGGATGACGTCGTCAAAAAATTAATTCCAGGAATATAGACGTCCAGAAAAATTAGGTATGAATTTTCGTACTGATCTCAGTCGCAGTTGCAACTGTGGATACTCACTAGAATCGTACGGTAGGTATATACTTTATATGCCTACCGTACGATATGTTACCGGAGTGGATCGCGCATCTGCATATTCTTTCACCGTTATATTTGTGCAGCGAGCGCCAAACGTTTGTTGATTTCCTGCGGCGATGCGCTGGTAAAGTAAGTTCGATTAGGCCCAGATGCTCAAGGCCATTAGCGACTCTACAAGCCTTAAGGAATGATTTTGCATTTTTATACTAACAATAACGTTATTTCTTTCTTATTTCTTTCTGCCTTAAAACTAAAATGTAAACTCCGTTCTGATAGTTGTTTACCACCACGGCATAACTACTACGTAAGTACCTACCTATTTCTTTGTGACACCGTGGTGGGCTATCTGAAAGGTGCCTATAAATGAGTAAATGTGCAATGTTTGATTTTACACATTCCAGGAACACTATCCGGATTTAGTTCCGTCACACGTGTCTTGTAAGGACGTCCACACACTCCGACCAAAATTGGACCACATTGGTTTTCGTCGTGGTCAAAAGGTGTATAACCACTCTAAAGACTGCGATCAGCTGGTTGCGACGAGCCTGCCTACCGCCGACAATTTCTACTGTACACCGTGTACTTCAACACTTTAGGCCACCCATCATCATCATCTAGTCCAAAAACGTAGGGAAGTAACGCACTACGGAAGCAGAAACACATCTTAAGGTTGAACCACGACCTCATAAATTTTATATGCCCGCTTATATCTTTATTTTAATTGTTTTACCAATTTTCGCTTCCTTAAACTTCATTCATCATCTGTCATAGCGTCCATTTCTTTAAATTTTGTAGAAAATTTTGTTGCATAAAGTATTGTAGTATTTTATTATATCATACTGTATCATAGTACCTTAGTTTCATTTCTTCTACTACCACGTTAGGTAGGTTAGTACCTAAGTGTACCCATAGCGGTACAAGGATTAGAAAACGGTCTTGATGGCGTCATCATAAATAAGCAGAAATCAACAGCAATTCTTATCCAGGCTAGTAGCACAGATCATTCTCCGGTTCTTGTGAGCCTCTACAAAAGCCTAAGTCTACTCGTAAACATGTAAATTACAATGCGATTTTAATAAAATATTTGTAATACAGATTTGGCAAGTGGTCCTCGTGAATATGCCGTCACAAACACATTGAACAATAATAAAACATACATCTCAAAATGTTTGTTAGGTCTAACAGCATTTTTCCAATAACCCTGTATATTTGATTTGTTAGAAACAACCTATTGTTTTAAATAAATTATTTGAATTGAATTGAATACAGCACACACCTAAAAATCTTTACACTTTTCATCACACCTAAGTACATTTGCATCCAAATTACACTATTCCACTAACACTAAGATTAATGTCACAGCTAAACCATATTATTTATATAGACAATTGTTTTTCTTATTTGTTTTTATGGTTTTTGATTAAAAGAATAATTTATTTTTGAATCGGTAAAATTTTGTTTTGTTTATTATTATTTTTTAATTTTGTATAATCTTTATTTACTTTTTTTTCAAATTAAGTCAGC
Source organism: Plagodis dolabraria (assembly GCA_963854805.1). NCBI lineage: Eukaryota > Metazoa > Arthropoda > Insecta > Lepidoptera > Geometridae > Plagodis > Plagodis dolabraria. The sequence continues at coordinate 8,133,046 of OY978440.1, forward strand.
ATGTGCATCGTTTTGTTAATAGCATTGCGCAAACCCTTTCTCCCGAACCCAAGAAAGGGTTCCAGATAGTGTTCCTGGAATGCGTAAAATACATAACAAAGAAGTAAAGGAAAGAAACAATCTTATGCATAAACTATTTACTCGATCGATAATTTCTATGGCTAAAACATAGAGATCTACAAAGACCCATGTTGGTTGGTATTGGATCCTTCGTACCCAGAGATACCAGTTACCTCATAGTACAGGAGCGGAGAATTTGCTCAAGTGGTATGGTTTTGATATCCTAGATACCTGATAGACATTAAGACCGCCTTCGAAGAAGAAGAAGTATACAAAATGTGAATATATAGTATACAAAAGAAGTAAAAAAATACCGTTCAAGATGCCTGCTTCGTCTGCAGTTGTGGATGCATCCAGTGACATATGGCAGGCATCTGAAACAAATAAATTTAAACTCATTACCCCCTATCGACGCACATCAGGGCCCCAACTCCGACCTTTTACGAAACCATCATAAAATAGGAGCGTTTTGTTCCTTGCTTAATATAATCATTCACAGACACTATAACCGACCCACAATCGCGTCAAGCAATATTGGTTTGATTATAATTATATATAAAGAACGATTGAAATATATCTCACTGATGTGCAAGGGAGATACAAGATGTTTATGATATACCGTTATCCCGCGCGCATTGTTCCGAACTAGGTACGATGTTATGGAACGGTTTCAACACAGTATTATAAAATTTTATTCTATGGTGCACGACTGTACGTACATTTTTATAGATTTACTCATCAAATAATATTACTGCATTTTTTCAAAGATTAATAGGAATAAAAACATTGTACGTAATTTACACATTAATTTAACACACTTTTATCGTAAAATAGGAAAAATCAAGTTTAAATCCGCTGCTCAAAAGTAACTTTTCTAAGATGGATTAACATGACAGATTTGTCGTTGTTACAACAATACTTCGTATAAAATGTCAAGCCAGAGTTCGCGAAATGAAAGAACAATTAGTTGTGGCGCCATCAAACCGACGAGCGTTTCCATTTAGGTACGTTTGTAGGCTTGCTTAATTGACGGGGAGGTATACATTTAGCAATATGATTAAGTTATTATTACTATAAGAGGTGAGAGTTGCCCCCAGGACCATTTTCAATTATTAAGTAGATATAATTCTCTTTAATATCGCGATTGGACTAAAGTTGGGCCTTATATAACTAGAACTAGAATAGCAATAGAGATGAACTATATTTTACCATTTTCTTTTGAAAACGAAGCTGATTACGAAGTTCCAATGTCAAAATGAAGTTCATTTTCATTACTATGGGAGTAAACTAATGTCTCTTGTAGAGGTTTGTTTTGTATAGCTGATAGTTATTGACTACTATATCTGAAGATGCGGTCAAAGATGTTGTTCAGGCTAACCAAGAAAGCTGTCAAGGACAGCTAACGGAACACACCGTTACGTGCGCTGTGACAGATTTTCCACATGAACATGGTAACTAGCCAAGCGGGTATTCACAAAATGCCCTGCCGCTATGGTATTATGACTGACGTCTTAAGACAACAACCGGCACCAAAAGCTTAACGTTTCTTTCATAACACGTTAAGTAGTACTGCTACTAACGGCCACCCATCCTAGTCGTATCCACAACAGAAGTTGCATTAGTTAGATGATCGGTTAAGACGCTAAGAGCGATTTAAAAAATGACGGCGAAATGTGCGAAAACTGACTGCGAGGAATGTCGACGTTTTACTTGTCATCACAAGTCTGTCAGTCAGTAGCCGTGTGTGATTCAAAACATATATTTTAATAGAAAAAACAAAGGATACCTACTATATTTTTAAAGGCTGATATTAGGCCCTTAATTGATTTATCAACATAGCATCGCAAGCTTCCGGCAATTGATGAAGCATTTGAGGATATTGTCCAGACTAACTAGAAGGGTATCAAGCACAGTTGCTGGAACACATATTTTCTACTTGAGGGTAGTATCTAGCCAGGCGCAGAACGCAGAAGACTTTGCTTAACCTACTTGATCGATAAAAAGTCACATGAACAATGGTTTATACGTTTTAGACGGATTTTGTTTGCTTTCAAAATTACCAAAATAAATATTTTTAAAGTCGTCTTTTGTATAATAACACCGAAGTCCGTCACCGGACCACGTAACCGGGTCCGTGATAATTGTGTCATTGAGAGCTTCCGAGGAAAATATGATAGTAGCAAGAGCCAGTGGTGTCATTAATAATAAGACGATTACTGCAAATTAAGGCTTACTTCTTGGTTACCTGTCGTTGTTTCAATGATACAGACGGACTAACAGTAAAAACGGTAACAAGGTCCCATTTTCTTGTAAAGGACCGTAAAAAACACAAAAGAACATTTGATAACGTCAGAAATGAATATGTGTTAGAAATGATAAAGCAATAGAAAGTGAAAGTGCGTGTTGTGTACGTAGATCATAATTTTAAAGTGTATATGCGGTGTTCCATAATCCAAGATATAAAGTAATTACTATATTGGAGGAAGCTTGAAGTGTGTACATGGTACTGTTACGGGGTGGATCAGGATCGGAGTTTTAAAAAAGAAACTATTTAATTTAAACTAAACTTATATTGTCAAAATATGGAAATAGTAAAAGAAATGGAAAAACAACAAAAACGTATAACCGCGACGAAGTTCCAGCCTGTTCTGCCTTTACCTAAAAGGTTAAAATAGCAATAATAATGTCTCGACGAAAAGTGCCACTGCAGCGGTTTTACCTTCGTGGTATGCACACGTATATGGCATTGTAACAACCCCCCCTTTAAGATGGATCATCACGGATAGAGTGATGAGGAATCAACACGAACATTGGCTTGAACTTCGTTAAGGCAAATTAACTATAACTAAGGCAGTCATTACAATAAATCGTGTCCTAAATTTAATTAGACCATCTATATAAGTTTCTAAGGTAAGTATATTGTATGTACTTCTACGACACAGTGAATGAAAATGTTAATAAGAAATAGTAGTATACTAACACATTATATTATTTTAGACACAGCAAGTAAGTATCGACATTAACTAAAATTTATATAATCATTGTAAAAGAAAAATAGACTGAATATTAAAGATATAGTTGAGATTTCTTGTAACAGTAAACAATAAGGTGTTTTATCTGACTAAAGATACTAGACATATATGTAATAGGTATAGTAAATGTATCAGATGTCGACCTTTAAAGTTAAACAGTATCTCCCGACTTAATAATATTGCGTTTAGATATACGGCTATAGGTAGCATCGAACTCGTCATCGGATACATCTATGTTTCTTTCTCCTTGCATTACGTTAACATTGTGTACAACTTCACGAAGGGCAGATTCACTAGAGTCTGGGTTTTTGATGTTTTATCACAACAGACATCATTAAGTACATTAAAGTTTGAAACAGTTTTCACAGTAGTGTTCAACACGTAAACGTCACTAGGCGTGAGCGTCGTAATAGTTGAAGAGTTTTAAAAAATGCTTTGCATTTCTTTGGTAACGTTAGTATACCCGTACCAAACAAGATTTCGTCATACGTTTCACTTTCACACGTGATATGACACTTTCCTGGTTCCGATTGTACATATATCCAACGGTTGTTACTTATTCTATGGAAAACGTATATATCGCCTTTTAGTAATTTTACTTCACACTGGTTGGGTAAATTCACAATTGCTTCGGTAAGCAATATTGTCTCACATGTAGGGTTTACTATAGTTGACGACACGGATGCGTCAGCTAATTCACATACATAACACATTCCGGGTAGAATTCTGCAGTTATCAACAGAACTTAACAGTGAGTAGAATACACAGAAAAGAGAAATTAGTATTTTATATCTCTATGGTAGAATAGATGATCTACTGTTATTGTCATATAAGGTTTATTCGGAGCAATTAGGGCAAAGGTATCGGGTTTCGAAATACTCGTATCATAGGGAACTGGCATAGGAATAACATTGTAAAGATTATATATCTGAGGAAGAACCAGCGGGATTCTGACTATAATAATTATCCTTTGGTTATGATAATAACTAATAAGCTTAGAAATGTCAACCAAGTGGTGAACATTATCTAGTGACACAGAGATAGGTAGTTCGCAATGTCTTGGTAAACTGTTCCTATGTGTTTCCAATTCGTTGTATAATTGTTGCGGACTAAGTACACTTGGGTGCAAAATATTAAGCTTACTAAACAAAATAGCGTTGTTGATATCTTCAACATCGAATGAAATAGAAATAATTATATGCTTTCTAGTGAATTTAATAGTAAGTTAAGCTTTGATTTTTTCTCAACTTTGTCACTTAGATTTGTAAGTTGTTCGAAGGAATGGCTTATCATTTCGAAGTTTTTATTCAATCTATTTTCGTTTTCTTCTACTTTGGAAAATGTGCTATTGAATATTGAAATAGTAGATTTTATGACGTGAATGTTATCTTTCATTAGATGAATCAACTGTTTTTCATCCGATTGTACTTTGTCAATGGCTTCGGAGTAGCGGATAGCGTCGTCGTTATCTAAGGTTCCGAACAATGTTTTAAGCAAGGACCCACCTGCATTGATTAAACCACGTTTTACACGAGCAGGTTGACTACTAGAGATTAAGTGAGATACAGAGGAGAATTTTTTGACATTATTTAAGTGTTGACTTTCCAAGGAAGACAGAGAATTGTTGCATTCCAATAGAATCTTTGAAGAGGTAGTTAAGCAAAAACTCTAACTTTATAGGGCTAAATAAATCTAGCCCTGATAATTATAGGCCTATCTCACTGCTTTGCGTTATGTCAAAGATATTAGAAAAGGTTGTGAACAAGCGACTAGTAGATTTCCTCGAAAAATATAATCATCTCTCAGAACGACAATACGGATTCAGGCGTGGCAAATCAACAGAAGATGCAGTCCAACTACTCACTGAAATTGTATCGGCACGTCTAGACGGTGGACAGAGATGTATTGGTGTATTTCTTGATCTTGCCAAAGCATTCGACACGGTTTCGATACCAATTCTACTGGGAAAACTAGAATGTTTTGGCTTGAGAGGCAACGTACTAAACTGGTTTTCTAGTTATTTATCCAATAGGAAGCAATGTGTCAAAATAGACAGATATACCAGTAGTGAACAGAACACCTCCTTCGGAGTGCCACAAGGAAGTATTTTAGCTCCTACTCTGTTCACCATTTACATAGATGATATTCTCAGAACAAAGATACCAAATTCTAACTTGATTTGCTACGCCGATGACACAGTGGCATTATTTTATGGCAACGACTGGCAGTCAGCAAAAATTACAGCTGAACATGGAATGAAAAAGCTGGCTCAATGGCTCGATGTAAACTTGCTCAGTTTAAATATAAACAAAACAAATTTTATTCCTTTTCACATAACATCAGCCACCGAGCCAGATTTAACACACATCACGATCCATGAAAGTGACTGTTTTGAAACAAATTTGCAAAATGCTAACTGTGCCTGTCAGAAAATTGAAAAAGTCAACTGCGTGAAATATTTAGGAGTCTTAATTGACAAAAATCTGTCCTTTGAAAATCACATTAATGGCCTAACTAAAAGAGTACGTAAATTTATAAATGTAATGAAAATTCTAAGACCAGTCACCGAACCACAGGTGAAAAGACTGGTATACATCTCGCTATGTCAGTCTCTTTTACAATACTGCATCGGAGTATGGGGAGGGGCTGCAAAAACTCATATGATTAAGCTCGAACGTGCTCAAAGAGGTGTCCTTAAGGTAATGTTAGGAAAACCACGTCGATACTCAACCGATAAGCTTTATGAAGAAGCCACTGTCCTGAATGTACGTCAACTATTCATTGCACGAGCCATGGCAAAAAGAATCCTATATCCCACCAGCTCTCAATCATCTAGGCCTCGATCCATAAGACCACTAAGACAGGATCTACCTGAAATAAACTCGACGTTCGCAAGTCGCCTCCCAAAATATGTGCAAGTATACACCTTCAATGCAGTCTGCACAAAAGTTAATATTAAAAACTGCTCGTCTTTTGAAGCTAAAAACAAAATCAAAAGGTGGCTGTTCTCACTCTCCTATGAAGAGACAGAAAGACTTGTTAAAAGCGGTGACTCTTAGGCCTCCACTAAGGCTTTATATACTTTAGTGGAGACTCAAGAGTCACGGGAACGCAAACACAGTTTTAGTGCTATACATTAAAATATTCACATGCACCACCTCCACCATTATTCACACACCGTTCGACTCACTATTATCACATTACAACTACCCACATTTAGTCTATCCTACATTAAGCATAATAGCCGGGTTTGATTGTTTTTTCTTTCTATATTTAATATTTTGTTTATATAAATAATTTATACAATATTCCCAAGTGTATATATATTAATAAAAATACTTAGGTGCAAAATGTGACATTAAACAAACACTTTTCCTTTGACAGATTTTACGGTTAATATTGTTAGATACTTGGAAACTGGATTGTCAGTTTACGTAGGTTCTTATAAGCTTAGATGTATGACAACTGCCCTAATGTATTATGCAATGGAAATGTGAGTACAGTTTCGCGCAAAACAGTAATTGCTTAAATGTAAAGGATAACTAAGGGTACCCAAGACACAGGCTCTGCCTAGTTTGGGACCCATCGATATTGATACAAATCTCAACATGAAACTCTTTAAATGTTACTTAGTTTGTACTGTATAAGTCTATTTTTTGGAAATAAATATTATTATTATTATTATTATTATTATCAAATAAATTTTCTACTGAACTCAAATGAGGTTGAACGTTACGTATATCTACGAAGGTTACTATGTCCCACTTATCATTACTGAATTTTACGTCTAACAACTTATCATAATAAAGTCCGGAACTATCTACTATAGCAGCAGAGAAGAGGTGACTCGAACATGAAGAATGTAGATTATGCATGAAATAGAAGAAAGCTTATTGTGAGGGATTGTCAGCGGCTAATTTGATTTCGTCATAATGATGACGCACGTGACGTCTATTGATAAGAAGAGTAACTGTATGATTTCCGTTTATTTTAATGACCTGATATGGACCTTTCCATACTGGTAAAAAGGACTTGTTTTGTTTGTGGTGACATTTTAAGTACACCATATCACCTACATTGTACGTCACAGGTTTCGTATGAGCGTCGTAATATTTTTTCGACCTTTCTTTAGAAAATTGAATGTTTTCAAGGGCTTTTTGTCTACTGTAAAATAATCGTTGATTTAGAGCTCGTATGTAATCGGTGCCGGTGTAGGTATTCGTCTCGATAGTGTCGATGGACTTTGGGACGTAAGGTTTAAAACCGAGTAGTAGCTCGAATGGGGCGAAGCCGGTGGTAGAATGGACATTCGTGTTGTATGAGTACATTGCAGTGATAGAGGTCCCATGCGTTAGGGCTGTCATTGACAAAAGGGCGTAAGTATTCCTTTAATGTGGAATGACTTCTCTCAAGTGCGCCTGAAGTTTGAGGGTGATACGGAGACGCGAGTATGTGTTTTATGCACAATAAATGTTCTGATTGGCGGAAGACTTCAGAGCAGAAATTTGTACCTTGATCTGTTACGATCATTTTAGGGATGCCAACATGGGAGATAAAGTGTACGAACTTTTTAGCAGTTTCTTCAGCGGAACATGTTTGTAAGGGATAAGCTTGGGAATATTTAGTTAAATCATCTTGTATCGTAAGAATAAACTTGTATGCGAATTCATATGTTTCCGGAAGTGGCCCGACGATATCTAGGTATACCTTTTCTGGCGGACGTGTCGCAGTAGATGTTATTATCATGGGAGCTCGGTTTGTTTGTCTTAAAGGCTTGTTAACTTGGCAGGATTTGCAGGCTTTTACATAGTCTTCAATGTCGGTTCTCATGTTTTTCCACCAATACATGGATTTAATGCGTTCTAGCATTCGAGCTATTCCTGAGTGGCCAGCTGTAGGAGAGTCGTGATTTTCTCTTAGAATCTTTTTAACTTCATCGGGTGTCGGAAAGAATATATTGTAGTGGTAAATATGTACTTTGATACGGAGTCGTGGAATAAAAAGGAAATAATATTGTAAAAGGAAACTGTACCATTCATGGTCAGCGTTCTATTGATGGTCAATTTCGATTTAAAAGCTGCAAAATAAGAGGACTAAATGTTGCAGGGAAAACGGCAACACTCAATATTAAACCATAGACACTCCGCTTGTAAAAAAGTGACGCTTCACATTTTGAAACGTTACATTTGCAACGTGGCGAGTCTTTGAACGGAATGCAATGGTAAACATATAAAATAAGTGTTATTTTAGATAAGGAGTTGAGTATTTATTTCTATTATTTTTTTGTGTTGTAAAGTGAGGGGTTTTGAGTTATACCTCTCTATCGATACTAAGAGTAACATACCTGTGAGACGAATGATACCAGAAAATGCACATATTTCGGTCTTGGAGACTGCATGGACGGCGCTGACCTTTACTGGAACGTCCAATTATGATATTTCCAATGATGGTCAAATTGACCATGATTGGTGTAATAGGAATTTTGTTTTTTTAATCGAAAATAATTTATTTGGCCATAGCTATAAATTCACATATTATTGGCGGCTCGTTCTTGCATTATGGTCTAGTAATGGTCATAGTTACCATTATTGGGATGACCATGACTGGATGCTGAATTACAAACCATAATCTTTGCATTTTATTAGATGTAGTTGCTTGCGTTTTGCTCATATTTTGGACACCTAAATTTAAAGTAAATTATCGGCTAATGAAGGAAGAGAAAGGTGAAAAATGAACCATTTCGTTATTTATATCGACATTGATCTCATTTTGATTTTTATTTGATTGTTTAAGTTTGAAAGATTCTAAGTTCAGAATTGTAAATAAAAAAAAAAAAGTATGCTTCTTTCATCACGAATGACAATGTATTGACAACCTTAGTGACCATTATTGGTGCTGAGATGATCATGAATGGTGGGTCAACATTGGGTTTAGGACTGACCATTATTGGCTCTGGCTACACTAACATCTCAAATTATTTTTTTTACTTTTATATTAAAGTAAGACCTATTTATAAGCTTTAGCGTGTAAACCATTCCTACTTTTATCAATATGAATAGTTTTGAAACGGATCTGGTTTTCATTAGATAATGATAAGTATTTTTGTGGAAGAAAGTTTCGTAAAAGGATTAGAAAAATCAGATATGGCGACTTCCTTTTCTTCCAGCCACCAGTGCTTCACCATATCACGGTAATCGCATAAAAGGTTAAATATATCTTTGTACGAAATTTCATCGTAGTGATGTGCTGTTAGGAAAAGATGAGTATACATATCTTTATCGTTAGCTGTATTGAATAAAGTATGTAGTTCTCGTTCACTATCACGGATGCAGGGGTCGCTCGTTGATACGGATAGTATTTCGGAGCAGTAGGGAATTGAGTCGTCTAAATCTAGGGACGTAGGATAGGCAATCAGTTTACATTTAGCTCTTAGAAGGGATTCGTTATGTTCTTCGATTACGGTATTGTAAGATGCAGAGGGTGAGTTACGGCAAATTTGTAAGTATTTTTCGTAAGTTATGGAGGTTGACGGCGAACTCGGTGGAGCAGTGACAGTCGAAGGTGGATGCGGTGGAACAGCGGAAGTTGTAGGAGAATTTGTTGGGGCAGCGGAAGGCAGAGGTGATTTTTGTTTGTCATTTGAAGTTAAAGGTAGATTCAAAAGATCGTCAGAGTTTAAGGGTTGGTTTATTAAATCATCAATGTCAGTGGGTAGATTTAGTAAGGCATCGAGATTCGAGGGCGGACTCAACACGTCATCTATATTCAAAGGTATATCCAGTGGATCATTGGATGTCGACTGTAAATTCTGTGGTTCTTCATCTATGGACAAAATAAGTGGATTTCTAGAAAGGGAGTCGGCGTTTCCATTAAGTTTTCCCTTTTTGTATTCGATCTCGTAGTCGAACTCTTCGAGCTTAAGACGCCATCGAACTAGTTTTGAACTGGGGTCTTTGCAGCTGAATAGCCATTTTAAGGGCTTATGATCGGTCACGATCTTGAACTTGTGACCAAAAAGATAAGGGCGAGATAGATACCTTTGTACCAAATATGATGGCCAAACATTCTTTTTCGGTGGTCGAAAAAGAATGTTTGTATATGGTAATTGGTATAACGCCAGTTTCGAGGAGCAGTGGGACTATTTGACACAGTCGATTTAGTAGTATGATGGTCAACAGAAACAGTGGGACCATATGACACGGAGGATGGCGACTTTATATGACGATGGTCTTGGGACACAGTGGGACCACATGATCTAGCGTTATGATAGTCTTGAGAAACAGTGGGACTATTCGACACAGTGGGTAACGATTTAGTAGTACTATGGCTATAGGAAACAGTGGGACCATATGATACAGAGTATGAAGGTTTAAAACTACGATAGTCTTGAGAAACAGTGGGACCATTCCATGCAGGGGATAAAAAAATTATATGGTCTTTGGAGGCAGTGGGGCTTCGTGTGAAGTTATCACTTGAAGCACTTATATCTAAACGTCCTGCAACAACGTCATTGTACCGTCTAATAGGAGACGGTGATTTTGCAATCGGTGCAGTGGTTTTAGTGCCTACTTTACTATCGGGTATACGGCGGCACTCGTTCGATACCCGCGACTTTAGTTTAAATTCTCCTGAATATTGTAAGTTTCGTTCACGTCAGGCGGCGGTGACTCGATGGCTATATGGTTCTGTCGTTGTGGTATGAAATTACCTTGGCGTGAATTATTTATACGTCTTTTAATACATTGCGAGATGTCATGACCCGGGTGTTTACAGTACCTGCAGAGTACAGTATTACTGTTATGTTGTAGCTGCTGCCTTTGAACGAGGGGAGGCCTTTGGACAAACGATCTATCTGGTTGGTGTGGACCAACAGACTGTGAGAATATCGATCATATTGCGCGACAGTCTCGTTCTATATGTCCCGGTTTGTTACAATACCGGCATACAATACGGGCAGTAGTAGGTCTACCTTTTGACATGAGGTTTTGAATTTTTTCTTCACTGATAGCTATATTTATAGCTGTGTTGAGCGTTTTTGGATCCCTAGATCGCACGAGCGTGCTGATGTTTGGATGCAGCCCTAGACAGAAGGTATGTAACCCTAAATCTTCCGCCATGGCTATCCTACCGGATAAATCCTTTTTATATGTCTCGGAGTTGTGAATCTCTGATTGAAGTTCCGTGACATATGTCTCGATACGCAATGCAAACTGGGCTACCGTTTCGTTTGGCAGCTGTCGACATGACTGTAGCTCAAGTAATATGCGGGAATAGTGCTTGCGTTCACCGAAATTTTGCTGTAGAAAGACTCTGAGCTCCTCAAAGGTGTCGAAAAGTTTTGTGGAACAAGCAATTTGCGCTTTTCCTTCTAACTTAGATATAATGTATTTGAGCAACAATTCTTTCTGACTCTTGGAAGCCAATTCTAACGCATTTTTACAATTTGTTAAAAATGCCTGTAACGTTTCTCTTTCTCCTCTATACGGAATAATAAAATTGCACAAAACATTGATCGGAAAGTCATTTGATACAGGTTCACTCGGCTTATCTGATGAGTCACCCTTTAGAGACATAATGACAAGCTTAAATATAAAAAAAAATATTCGTGTTAAATAAAATATCTATGTATGTTGAGCACTCGTATCAGTATCAAGATAATTACATAAGATTGCTGATTAAAAAAAATATATGATAATAATAAAGAGAATGCAAATAATGATAAGTAATTACAGGATTCAGTGGAATTAAGGATATATGACAATAACAGAAAATAACAATTCTACTCACAGTACAATTGCGGTTTGGAGAACGGTGGCTATCATTTTTCAGCGGGAGTCAAGTTGCTCAGCGACAGCGGGCAGCGCGGCGGCTGTGTGCGGCAGCTACTAGGAATGCGACGGCCTCAGGTAAGTACTAATTTCAGGTCAACGCGACGGCAGCGGCGGCGGGCAGTTGTTAGGCTGCGCAGTTGGAGCTGTGCGGGGCACGACAGTAACAGCGTGAGGTTACTGGTTCACACGGACTGTGTGATAATATTTCCAGGGTGATCCAGCGTTGTTCTCAATCAGCGATGGTCAGGATGCAGAGTTGTCTACGCGGCTCACAGCCAGCACAGACAGAGATGACGCACAAGGTCTTGTACTACGCAGCTTGAAGCTAGCGGTGGTTATCGGCAACAGAAGCGTAGCGCAGCGTTAACAGTGAGAGTTACTGTTTCTGTGAATAGCACGACTTTGACCCGTACGAGATGGTTAGCACGATATTTCGCCAACCATCCCACTTCTGACACCACTGTTACGGCGTGGGTCAGGATCGGAGTTTTAAAAAAGAAACTATTTAATTTAAACTAAACTTATATTGTCAATATATGGAAATAGTAAAAGAAATGGAAAAACAACAAAAACATATAACCGCGACGAAGTTCCAGCCTGTTCTGCCTTTACCTAAAAGGTTGAAATAGCAATAATAATGTCTCGACGTAATGAGCAACTGCAGCGGTTTTACCTTCGTGGTATGCACACGTATATGGCATTGTAACAGTACCGTTGGTGCTTTCCAGCACTGGCGCAATTTTAAACACCTGCAGTGTTGTTAGGAAGTTTTCACAGGAAGATTCAGTCATTCAAACTAATGCAGAAAATATGTTACACTTGGCTTAAGCCCGTGTGATGCGTAAAACTACAGCAATATCTTTAATATTTCGAGGATGTTCATATAGGTACGGTAAGTAATAATATTAAGAGTTTAGCATTGCCACTGCCCGTAAAAAAAAAAATATTAACTGTCATATTATCTTCAAACCCAGAATATGATGGCATTTGTAGTATTGGATAGTTAAATGTAGAATATCATGGATATATTACAACAGTGAGAAACAGTGTTTGAGTTAGAGCGGGTTTCACAAATACTCGTAGTCTACAACTGCGAACTTTTTTTTATTGCTGATAGGTAAGCCTTTGCCAACAATCACACGTGATGGTAAGTGATGATGTGGTCGAAAGTGTAAACAGGCTTAACCTAGAATTACTGGCTCTCAAGGACAGCTGACGGAACACACCGTTAAGTGCTTGGCTACAGATTTTCTAATTAAAGGAGGTCGCTAGCCAGGCGGGCATTCGCAAAATGCCCTACCACCATGCGGTGAAACTCAAGCCCGCGGCGGGATTCGAACCATGGACCTGCTGCGCGGCAGTCCATAGCCAAAGCCACTGAGCTATCACTGCTTCAAAACTTTGTAGGCTTTATGTTTTTCGTTACGTAATAAAAATAATTACCTTACTACTTAGTACACTGTATTTAACGTGGTCTAGTCTAGACGATGGCACTACACATGCTTGAGTACAAGAAGTTTTTTTAGCTAAGTACATATAAATTTATAGGACAAAACGATAATTCAATCATGAGATTTTTTTTCCAATAATAGTATTTTGTTTAACATTCTATGCATAACATTATACATTCCGGAATGTGATCAATAAGCCTCAGCGTAACCCTTTGGGTACGTTATCCTAGAAACTATTTACCCTGAACTTAATATTGTAAAAAACTTTACATACCGTAAATTTCTAAGCGTGAGCAGTTGGTACTTAACTTTACTTACTGTGTTAATTGAGCTGTCAGAGAATAACATTTGTCATTAGAATATAAATTGAGTCGCAGTTTTGGATTTGGTAGCGGGTACCTGAAGTCGATCAATTGTTCTAGTTATTCTGTGTCGTTAATATCGTGAAGCGTGGCTGGAAAATCGGGCTACTTGACGCTCCATGGGCTCGCTCTGTGTCACTGGAGTGCCTACGCACTGCAGTGACACAGAGCGCTTGATCTCGTTGGCACATCCGCTGAGGTTAAATATTGTAGATCCGAGGTAAATACATTGTGACAGTTTGATAATTAGGCAGTGCAATAAGTAGGTAAATTCGGCGTGCGAGAGTTTAGGGCTATGAGCACTAGTGCTCATAGCCATAATGTATTTACCTCGGATCTACTATATTTAACCTCAGCGGATGTGCCGACGAGATCAAGCGCCGATGCATATTTGTATGTGGTGATTTTAATATAGATATTTTAATGAATTCTAAAAATAAGACTGATCTTATTTCATTATTTAAGTCATTTAATTTGAAATTTCTGTTCTGTGAGCCCACTAGGATAACAGACACTTCATCTACCTGTATAGACAATATACACTCGAGAGCAATGAATCCGGGTCACTTAAAGAATGTTAAAAATCTTGGAAACTAAAAATGATAGGTTAATGCAATAAATTGTATTTAATAGACAATGTAATACTCCTTAAATGAAAGTAAAAAAAATATGAGTCACCATACATTTTATTAACACAAAATTACATAAAGAAAAAAACTGCTGATCTCTCCTTAAAACAAAAATAGGAAACATGAAATTTTTGAACTTTATTACGATTTTCTTGAATTTTAATACTTCGTATTGCCTCCTCGTGCTTCCATTACTGCGTTTACGCGGTTTGGCATGCTGTACACCAAGTTCCTTATACGATTTTGGGGAATATTCTCCCATTCCTCTGTGAGAGCAATTTTGAGCTCACGAAGCGTGATTGGGGGAGGGTTTCGTTGTTTTACGCATCTGCCTAGCTCGTCCCAAGCATGCTCGATCGGGTTGATATCCGGGCTGCGCGCTGGCCACTCCATACGAGTAATGTTCATCTCTTGAAGGTAGTCATTCACAATCCTACCTGTATGAGGTCGGGCATTGTCATGCATAAATATAGCATCCTCACCTAAATTGACCATAAATGGACCAACGTGATCATTGAGGATTTCTTCCACATATCTTACGCTAGTTAAAGAGCCGTTTTCTATGATCACCAGCTCTGTGCGACTTTCAGAAGAAATTCCGGCCCACACAAGTACAGACCCACCACCGTAGGCTACTTTTTCTTCGATGCATGCTTGCTTGAATCTTTCCCCTGGTCTTCGATACACTCTGTGTCTTCCATCGTGCTTGTAGAGCATAAATTTTGATTCGTCGGAGAACATAACTTTTGACCAATCTTCAATACTCCAATTTACGTGGCTCTGGGCATATCTTAGTCTCGAAATACGATGCCCACGCTCCAGTTTAGGGCCGTTTGCAGGTCTAAGGGGTTTTAAGTTAGATTCAGCAAGCCGACGTCTTACTGTCCATGCACTTGGGTTACTTCCTCCGAGGCGTCGAAACTGATTGGTGAGTTCAGTTCTTGTGAGAAAGCGATTTCGAAGCATGGTGTTCACCAAGTATCGGTCTTCTCGTGCTGTGGTACCCCTGGTTCTGCCCGTTCCTGGTCTGCGTAGGTTAGAACCAGTTTCTTCGTAACGTCGGAGAACTCTTTGTACTGTTGACAGCGACACACCGACAGTCCTGGCTGTATCGCGCTGACTCCGGCCGGTTGCCAGGTTTCCAGCATTGTAAGTATTCTGGTGCATTCTTCAGGCGTAAGCGACATAATTTCAGTTTGAATAATGAATATAGAGCACTATCAACATGGTTTATGTACCCACATAAATGACAGATTACAAACAAAAGCAAAACCAAATGCTGTAATTTCGTAGTTCCATCTTCGAAAGTGGCCCTTTTTCAAATTTGATTTTTTTATGATAACTTTACAATAACTAAGAAGTTTTAATACCTTCATTTAAGGAGTATTACATTGTCTATTAAATACAATTTATTGCATTAACCTAGCATTTTTAGTTTCTGAGATTTTTAGGATTCTTTAAGTGACCCGGATTCATTGCTCTCGAGTGTATATTCAAACTGTAAGATTAAAGAAAAGTTAATATTGAAAGGTTTTAGGTCTGGTCATGGGGGCCTTGCGATAAAATTTGATGGAAATAGAGAAACAGAGAGGTATGAAGTTGAACATAGGCTGTTAACAACCAGTAGGCTAGAAATTCTCGGTACCAACATAGAAGCTAAGCTTGGCATAACAAGTTTTTCTCACGGTGACCCGAATGACATCTACAATAACTTATTTTCTTTAGTAAATATTGAGTTTCAAAAAGTTTGTCCAAAAATAAAGAAACAAATAAATGCAAAATTGAAGTTTGGTGATTGGGCAACTAGAGATATCCGAAAAAGTAGAGATTATTTGTTTGATCTGTATCGCAGGAAAAATTTAACATCTTGCATGCAGTTTCATGATTATGTTAGGAACTATTCAAAAGTTTTTAAGTCTGTTTGTTTGTGTGCTAAATCTCTTTTTATTAGGGACAAAATTAGCAAGTCTAAAAATAAAATATAAAACCATTTGGAAGACTATAAATACTGAGACTGGTAAAAATAAACCTAGAGATTCAACATATGTCTTAACTATTAATAAACATCAAATCTCTGATCCAATACCAGTGGCGAATATATTTGAATTTATTTTTCTAACATATCCCTAGAAGTCACTAAGAAGTAGCAGAAGCCCTATTAAAAAACAATTTTCCCTCCAAAACACCGGACTTTTCTTTCAGATACACGACAAACTTTGAAATTATAAAGACATTCAAAAGTTTAAACATAAAGAGTACTGAAGACTTGTGGGTTATGTCAGTTAAGGTGGCAGAGTCTATAATTTGCATTATTGCACCATACTTAGTAACAATATTCAATCTTTGTGTCGATAGAGGAAGTTTCCCCGACTTAATGAAACTAAGTAAAATCACTCCAATTTTGAAGTCGGGGGATGCATCTGACCCTAGCAATGATAGACCTATTTCCATCTAACCTGTTCTGAGTAAAGTATTCGAAAAAATTATACTCAAACAACTTGTATCTCATTTTAATGAGCATAATATATTGAATGAGAATCAGTTTGGTTTCACTAAGAGCAGGTCGACAACAGATGCAGGTGTTCAATTGATGTCACATATACTTGAAGCTTGGGAGAGTTCACATGATGCTATTGGCCTATTTTGTGATCTTTCCAAGGTATTCTACTGTGCACAACACACACAACACTGCACTCTGATTCGTAAGCTTTCATACTATGGTGAAAATGATCTGCCTTGCATGGTTAAAAATTTCTGCGATATAGTTTTATTCGCAGATGATACCTCCCTAATTTTTAAAGTAGATAGGAGGGATAGTGAACTTATTCATGTAAATAATGTGTTATCTATGATCTCTAAGTGGTTCGCGGCTAATAATCTTCTCTTAAATTCAAAAAAGACCAAATGTTTAAAGTTTTCTTTACCAAATGTTACTTATGTTGAACCAAACATTAAGCTTGGCCTAGAAAAACTCTCTTTTGACAATTATACGACAGTCTTCCTGGGAATTAAAATGGATTCAACTTTACATTGGAATCCACATATACATGATCTATCTGGAAGACTTAGTTCTGCTGCATATGCAGTTCGTAAGATAAGACAGCTAACAGACGTAGCTACTGCTAGGCACATTTATTTCGCGTACTTCCACAGTATTATGTCTTATGGTATATTGCTGTGGGGAGCTGCTGCTGAGATAGAGACAATCTTTATCTTACAAAAGCGTGCAATTCGAGCCATATATGAAATGGATCCTAGGGAATCCCTGAGAGATATTATTAAAGAAATTGATATTTTAACTTTACCAAGTCTGTATATATTTGAAAATATTATGTATGTTCGTAAAAATTTTAGCAAATTTAAATCAAACAGTTCTCACGATTATAACACTAGGAATAAAGATAAAATAGCGGTGCCAGGTTTTAGATTAGCAAAGACAAATAAAAGGTCCTTCTTAGGAAATTGTGTGCGGTTTTATAATAAATTGCCCAAACTCACAGAAAGAAAATTCAAGTTGCATGTGAAGAATATTTTGATAAAGAAATCTTACTACGCAGTTTGTGATTACTTAAACGACAAAAATGCTTGGACTGGTTCGCCTCTGCCAAGCTAGCGCCTAACACCTACGTAATGTAAATTAAGTATTGTAATAATTTTACTATATAGTATGTACTTAACACATTTTAAAAAAACGTTTAAAAGAATGGCCCCGAGTTTCTTGCCCGTTCTTCTCGCAGTGGCTCTATAATTTTTGTTTGCTGAACGTGGCAGTACAATGTAGTATATTTCAATATTAAAATTTGTAATTGACCTTCATAAGAGCGTCGTAGACGTCTAAATTGAATAAATGTTTTTGACTTTGACTTTGACTTTGAGGTTCGGTCAATGCCCCGCGGTGAACCGGTGATGTTTGAGTCCGCGGGACTGCTGAGTCGCGCATTTTTTCGGCTAGCGTGTCGCACAGTCACATTTTGCATAGACGCCGGTGACGGCAGTTTTGCCTGCACAGCGTTATTGCGCAAAGCTATTATTTCAGTTTGCAAACTAGAAACCACATTATTCGATTTTTCCAATTGTTTCTTCAAATCGTTGACATCGGACTTCAATCGCATGATATCCTTTAACAGGCAGGTCACATCGATTGAGGAGAAATCGACCGGTGGTAACAAATGGAGGTCCCTGGCGACATAGGTCACTGAAATCTCATCAGGGTCTGTTTCCTTGAAAACCCTGAAGATATCTTGTAGGTCTTTCTTGCCGCTTCCATCTTTTTGACGTGTTCCTAGACGACACGACGTCTTGGCAGTGTCCGCTAAGACCTTCTTGGCTGCGAGGATGTCGGCCTCCTTGTAGCTAGACAGATATATCTGCTGCAAACTCAGCTCGTCCATGACGTCCAGCTTGTTCTGCACGAAGGCCAACAACTCGTTGACCACGAGGGTGTCCGAGCGCGTAGATTGGGCCATCACGGTATTGCAGCGTTTACGTAAACGCAGCGCCGCGCGGAACGTAGGTCGGCATTGGAGAAGCCGTCAATTGATATTTGAAGCGACTGTCCTTGTCGGAGGTATGAGCGCGACTGACAATGGTCACAGAAGGAAAATTCAAGTTGCATGTGAAAAATATTTTGATTAAGAAATCATACTACAAAGTTTGTGATTACTTACACGACAAAGATGCTTGGAAAGTTCCGCCTCTGCCAAGCTATCACCTGTCACCTACGTAATATAAACAAATATTGTAATAATCGTATTATATTGTATATAACACATTGTTAAAAGATGTTTAAAAGAATGGCCCCGAGTTTCTTGCCCGTTCTTCTCACAGTGGCTCTATAAATATTTTTTTTGCTGAACGTGGCAGTACAATGTAGAATATTTCAATATTAAAATTTGTAATTGACCTTCATTAGAGCATCGTAGACGCCTAAATTGAATAAATGATTTTGAATTTGAGTTTGATGAGCTATAAACACGATCGACGGTAGAGCGATTAGGGAAAGTGTGGAAAGAGAGATATATAAAATAAGTAATATACGGGGCTGGAACATGGTCGCTCAAATAACTAGATTGCCGAAAAATCGATGCCTTGGAGATGTGGTGTTGAAAACAATTTTTGAAAATTTCATCCTCAAAGATCTTCATATACAAAATAGGCTTTTGTTGACTGTTCAGCTACGAATTCTCAAGTTCTTTGGGCACATCTCCAGGAAGGAAGATTCCATGGAGAAACTTGCGTAAAAGGCCAGGCGGTAGGCAGTTTTTTTTATTTATTTTGTTATACAAAAGGTGACAAACAAGTCGACGGTCCACCTGATGGTAAGTGGTCACCGCCGCCTATTAACACTCGTAATATCCGCAGCACTACTGGTGCGTTGCCTACCATTAAGAGAAAGGACACTATTCCCGCCTCTTTTGAAGTGGTTTAGGTTAGCATTCCACAACTTACAGGTACGTGGCAGAAACAGACGATTAAATCGGGTAGTGCGAGACTTCCACGTATCTATAAAGTGTGGGTGGCCCTTCTGACGATAGCGGCCAGTTCCGTTATAAAAGCGTGAAGGAGGAATGAAGTCAAAAATCTCTTCAGAGCATTCCCCGTTATAGTACCTGTAGAACAGGCATAGCGAGCCAACGTCACGACGTACACTCAGCGATTCCAACCTGTTGGTCAATTTTGGGTCATCGACAAGTCTGACGGCTCTTCTCTGTAAGGAGTCAAGTGGGTCTAACTGATACTTCGGTGCACCGCTCCAGAGATGAGAGCAGTACTCCATATGCGGCCTAACCTGCGCTTTGTATAACAAGAGGCGTTGGCTAGGCGTGAAGTACTGCTTGGCTCTATTGAGTATACCGAGTTTTTTAGCAGTCAGTCCTGCTTTGATCTCCAAATGTCTCCTAAACTGGACCTCGCTAGATATGTTGACTCCCAAAATGCCAATGTGGATCGTCAAGAATACCTCAAGGTCAATACCCCTCAAGCTGGGCTGACCTCATCACCACCTTTATAAAGCTACCGCAGTACAATGTGCTCGCAATGCTAACAGCCACCTCCGAATGAGAAACATCGTTAGAAGTGCGGCTGCCTTGGAAGCGAGCGGCGACGACGAGATGCAACCCTGTCGATCGAAAAAATATTACGGGTCATAGATCTTAGATGTGACAGGAGACAAATGAACACTTTTAAAATTTTAGTTTAGGGGAAATTTTAGTCTGACGATTCAATGGTACCACGGTTAATAGAGAACAGCACAGTACCTTGTACGGATCCATGTAATGGTACCACGACAAATGAACGAAAGATCGGACAAACGGACAGACCGATGGTCAAGGATTAGTAAGAAGGAAGAATTTTGGCAATGCGATTGGCGACATAAGTGTGCCAGCGATGCGGTGCGGAGTGACTCCAACTCAAAGTTACAGTTGAATCATAAAAAGCAACGAAAAACAAATTCCAAATTCGTAATATGAATGTCCAGAACTACCTAGATATCGATTGTTAACCCAATCGGAGTAACTTGTTTCACTTTGCAGACGTCATCGAAAAATAAATTCCATTCTCGAAATAAGGACATCCAGAACAACCTAGATATCGATTTTCAGCCAAATCGGAGTAACTTTATTCACTTGGCTGACGTCATCAAAAAAAGTTCTGAATTCGGAATGTGGACGTTCAGAACAACCTAGATTTTTATTTTCTGCCAAATCGGAGCAACTTTCTTCAGTTGGCAGACGACATCGTTATGCAGTATTAACCTATATCAAAATACCTAATCATACATTTATCACAAAAAGTTCAAAACTCGGTGGCGGGCGCAGTGCAATTCGTGACTTGTGACAAAATGCGCTCTTGGCTCAGAGTAGGCAAATCTTACTTCTGGTTTCATCTGTCTCCCAACTCGAGGACGAAGCCCTAGCCCTTCTGTTGCCGCGACGTCTCGTTATATTCAGCAATTCTGAAATAGATAAATTTATATACCTAAATATGGTTATCACTTGGTGAGACAAAATTATATTTCTAGACATAAAAATTGTGCTCCATTAATATGTGAATATGATTTTCAATCAGCACCCGATAGTGCTTGGAATAATATTTAAAAATATTGAAGGGTAGCGACATCATTGCGAGAGTTACGTTTTTGAAGCACTTTTTTCCATCACATGTACGTCTCACAGGTATTATGAAATGTCACTAGCGGTCATCCATCGGATTCATGAACGCAGAGGACGTTACTGATCGGTTAAAATGACAAGGCAAGCTCTGCTACGAACGCCGCTTGAACCATATAGTTACTGTGAGACTACTTCGAAAAAGAAAAGACAATTTCGTCTATAACCAGTGCAATATGCCGTGAATATTTATTTTGATTGTGTATTATCAGTTGATTATTTATTCTTTATTATTTTTCATTTAAATATTTTTGACATCTGTTTATAATTAAATTTTATTTTTGACATTTTATTATTGTATTATATATATATATCATTAGTGTAAGTCGTGTGTAAATGCGGTTCTAATTTGAAATAAATAAATAGTTTATAGGTACGGATTAAACGGATGTTGCTTATAAAATTTCCAAAATAAATATTTTACAGTCGTATTTTGTATAATAAAACCAAGGTCTGTAACCGTGCCATTAATAAGCGTGTTTTTTGTCACTAGCTACTGAGAAAACGATGATAGTAGCAGGAGCCATTGGAATCATTAATTATATGACGATTATTACAATTTAAGATTTACTTCTGGTCTACCTACCGCCGTTTCAAAGACATAGACAGAAGGAAGGACTGACAGCCGAGGCTTAGTAATAGGGATTAAGAATAGAACATTTTATAATGTCCGGGGTTACTAGGGGATATCAGAAATGATGGTGTTTGGAAGCAATGGCAACGT
Source organism: Plagodis dolabraria (assembly GCA_963854805.1). Taxonomy (NCBI): domain Eukaryota; kingdom Metazoa; phylum Arthropoda; class Insecta; order Lepidoptera; family Geometridae; genus Plagodis; species Plagodis dolabraria. The sequence continues at coordinate 8,155,304 of OY978440.1, forward strand.
ATGTGCACGTTGGTAGAAAAAAAATGTTATTTTCGAACAAAATTTCTTCAAAACCTCAATATAAAATGGGGTTTTCAGTAATATATATCTACTTCGTTAACTGTATCCCATGAGGTCTAGTCTAGACGATGATCATATTATGCTAGATTGCAAACATATTTTTATTTATTGCTTACCTACTGTGTTAGTTGTACAGTTTTGGATTAGGTTACTGAAGTAGATCAACTGTTCTAGTTATTCTGTATAATAGCGTGTAGCATGGCTGGGATATCGAGCTACTCGACGTTCAACGGGCTCGCTCTGTGTCACTGAAGCACAGCGCCGCGTAGTGCCCTTAGGCCGAACCTCTCGCACGCCGAATATAACTACTGATAGCAAGCCCGCCTTAACCTTAACGTATATAATAATAAAATACCGTTGAAGCTTTCGCTATTTTCGTCTTCATCTTCGTCATCGTCTTCATCTTCGTCATCGTCTTCATCTTCGTCATCGTCTTCATCGTAGTCATCATTACTGTCATCACTGCTGACTTCATCGTCGTCTTCAATTGCGGCATTTGCCCAGGTGTCTTTATTTGGTAACGTTTTGTACTCATCTGAAACAAAAAAAAAACCTTAACAATAAACATTACACCCCATCGACGCCAAGTAGGACCACATTTCCCACGGTTAGTAGATCGAATCCTCGTCCAGTCTGTAATTGGACGACCAAATTGTGTAACTAGAATGACAATAGAGATGAACTTTAATTGGCCAGTTTTCTTTGAAAACGTAGCCTATTTTGGAGTTCCTATTTCAAAATGAAATTCATATTCATTACCATTCTAGTTAGACAATAAGGCCATTGACCGTGTGACGTATTATCTCGATGCCTCTGGTTGGGATGATGGGAGTTAACCAATTTACAGGGTGAGCACTGTCGTTTGTGTAAGTGTGAAAACTGACTGCAAGGTCCACGATTTAATTGTGCTTATCATGGAAATGTATCTTCCAATTTGCGTTACGGATTATTACTTTGGGGAAACTCTGTGAACGCTAGAAAAGTATTTGTAATGCAAAATAAATGTTTAAGAGCAATAACTGGAGCCAGACAAAGACAAAGTTGTGTACCAATATTTAAAAGGCATAAATTACTTCCCTTATGTAGAATCACTGTATATTTTAGAGGCTTGCCTATTTGTTAAACAAAATTTTAATAGCCTTGACATAAAAATTACACGTAAGCCACGAAAAACTCGTAAAGACTACTATGTGTTACCCCCTCAGGGCTACAAAACTAATTTTTTTAGCAAAAGTATTTTATTTACGTAATGGGCACTAAATTATACAACCATTTAACAGATACAATGAAACCTATGACATTCATCAAATTTAAAAACAATCTAATGAAACTATTACTGAACACATGCTATTATACAATTGACAAATTCTTAAATGATTAAAATCTTGACATATTAACTAAATATACTGGCTAGCACTCACGGTGTTTAGTCGAAATCTCCGACCGGAGTAACAATAAAGATGTTCATTCTTAAGGAATGCGGGCAGCCTCGAGGGCTGCTTGACGCGCATCATGACAACTCACGTTAGTTTTTTTGACAAAAATCTTGACACTTTATCTAAATAATAATTATTGCAAGACATAATATTAATTAGAATACAATTAATTGTATCATATTGATCTATATAATATTGTACGCCTGAAAAGGTAGCTGTTGATACATTCATAATTTCGACCAACATGTAACACAAAGCTGACAATAAACAATTTTGAATTTTATCATTACTAGTCTGTCAGTCATCGTGTGCATTCTAAACACGTATTTTCATAGTCAAAGGATAGTAAATAGTAGTATAATGATAAGCTAGCCTTTGAACGGTTTCTCAACGAAGCCACGCACGCTGCCGGTAAGTGATGAAGCGGTCGGAGATATTGTTCAGGATAGGCTACTAGACTATTTCAACAAGAAATGTCTCAAGGACGGCAACCGGAACATACCATTAAGCGAAGCTATATTGGTCGAGCGGTAATAGATAAGTATGGATTGATGTGCCGTGGGTGCATGTTTCGATTCCCACCGCTGGCTTTAGCCGTAAGGTGGAAGGGCATTTTGTGAATGCTCGCCTGGCTAGCTACCACCTATCAGAATCGGAAATCTTCATTGGCCATTATAACAGTAAACGAGATTTTAAATGGTTGTACCTATAACTTAGTTATACTAGTGAATTTTTGGTTCATAATGAAAAATTGAAGATTCTGATAACGTCATATTTGTAATTCATAACAGTGTGTTCCGCCACCAATCCTTGAGCGTCAGTAAAATAACAGACACAGAATGTCTCAGGGTGACGGGCGCAGTGCAATTCGTCACATGTAACGAAATGCATCTGTTATGGGCAGAGGTTACCGCTTCACATCACTAACTAGTAAGTAAAATTGTTTTATAGTCTACAATAATACAATATAGTCAACAATTTGAAAAGTTTCCAGGTAATCTAAAAAATTTTATCTCTGGATACGTTTTTGACGAATTCATGTAACCAAAAACAGCACAATTTATCTTACACGTCATATTTATATGTAAACATGTACTTGAACTTATTTTTGGTGAAAATATCGCGCGGTTATCGTTAATAAAACAACAAACCATTCGCTCGTCTCTGCGGCACAGTCGTGACACTCGTGACTGTCTGCGTACCGAGCGCAGGCCGAGATCGAGGCGTGTAGGTATAACTCGCGTTTCGTCCGTTTCGATGAAGGTGAAATACTGTATAGATAACATCATCGTGGTCCAGTATTGCCGCACGGGCACTCTTGGCTCAGAGTAGGCAATACAAATATATATTAAAAATAAATGAAATCTTACTTCTGTCTACTTTGTATTTCTTCCAAGTTGCCAACGCAGCCCTAGCCCTTTTGTGGCTGCAACGTGTCTTCAAGTCATAGTCTAGTGTCAGCAAATCTGAAATAGATAAATTTATATAACTAAATATGGTTACCGCTTGCTGAGACAAAATCATATTTCTAGACCAAAAGACCGCTGGTAACATTACTACTGAGCGCTTCCGTGCTTCGGAGGGCACGTTAAGCCGTCGGTCCCGGTTGTTGTCTTAGGATAGCAGTTGTTACAGCATGGTGGTAGGGCACTTTGCAAATGCCCGCCTGGCTAGCTACCACCCTCAAGTTGAAAATCTGCCGCCAAGCACCTAACGGTGTGTTCCGCTGTCCTTGAGAGCCAGTAACTCTAGGTTAGGCTGAACAACATCCTCGACCACATCATCACTTACCATCAGGTGAGATAGTGGCCAAAGGCTAAGCTATCAGGCATAAATATAAAAAAAAATGAAGACTGAAAATATTTCTTATCGATAAGACATTATTATTCTATAAGCGATATTTTTTATGATAAGGGCATTTAAACAAAAATATTGATTTCAATAATGACGAATGTAATTTTGATATATTTTTCTTGTGATTGTAATTTTAGTTTTAACACAATTAATACTTAATTTTTGCATGCCAATTTGGTTAAAGCATGGTGATCCTTCCTATTGACTACCGTCTACATATCTATCATTGTTCGGTGCCCATGTTTTGCGAAACAAAAATGTTGAATTTGAATAAAGTCGTTAAGTATATATTTAATACAGTTCGAAGTTTGACGCTTGTCTGAATTACCGTTTATTACGATAGCGAAAGCACAAAAAACTAAAAAAAAACCGAGTGATTTTGCATTGGGATTATTTTTAACTATTTTGATTTTTTCATATTTTTGGCAATCCAAAATACTTAAAAATATGTTTGAAATTTTCTTAGTAAGCACATTCACTAAGAAAATTTCAACCAGCGACATTATAACCGTTTCAAATAGAGATATAGACCTTCAAAAGTCGTATCTATGAATATATAAAGAAATTAAAGTTAAGCTCAAAAACAGCAGAACGCAAGCCTTATCGCGTCGGGCGTGGTTTAAAAAGGGTGCCGTGCGGCGCAACAACTAGGGATATCGGATGCGATCATTTCTGAGCGCCAAATCAATTATCCATCGCATCGTATGAAACAAATATCACCAATGTTATAAATACGAATTACATTTTGGCGCCAAAATTTTACGTCATTTAATAATAATCTCGTAACAACTTCTACAGTTATGAACCTAGAAAGCTGTAAATTGGCATATGTATAGGGAACAAGTCAATAACGATGTTAAAAGAAATTAAAAGGATAAGGATTACAAAGTTTTTTTTAAATTTTTTTTTGTTTTGACCCTGCTGTATGTCCGTTCCGGGATTCCGGTAGTCTGAAAAATAGGTTTAGTGTGAAGTTTGTATATATCCAATCGTTATTATTCAAACGTTGTTAGTAAGCTAGTATCCTTGGCTATACAACACAAGAAACCGCTACATTCTGCGGTAACGGTAAGTTATTCAAATCGTGAAATTAAAATAAAAAACTTTCACTTAATACACTTTGCCGCGCAAACACTCACCGATGCGCGATGGAAACTTAACGTAATAAATAATCTAGTAACAACTTTTTAACTACTAAACGTAAACATCTGAAATAATTCAGGTGTATAGATTACGTGTAAATAATCATGTTAAAAGAATAAACAAAGTCGTAGGTGGTTTAGTTTTTGAAAAAAAAAATTATTGCGCTTTCATACAGTTTGCGCGCCAAAATTCTTAGAAAAAGATCGCGTTGTTTTAATTACGTAACTACTTTTAAAATATTTGTCCTAACAATATTTATTATAATAATAAACACTCGTATTAAAACTTAAATCAAAGTTATAGGTGGATCATTTCGAAAAAAAATATTGAAAAATAATAACAATGCTGTTTCCCGCCATTTTCGTCGTGTGTTCAAATCCCTTTTCCTGTAAAATTTTCCATGATAACGTCCATTTTCATTTCTTTTCCCGTAAAGCCTATATAATGAGGATTGCATTGGTACCAAATAGTTATTATATATGTTATAAATTGCATCAAATAAATTCGATTTAAAAACAAAAAACCTCAAAATCTGTAAATTTACTTTTATTTCGATATTTTTGTCTACTTAAAATAAATGGATGAAAATGTTATATTTGTATGATACAAGTGATGTATGGATATGAGGGTTTCAAATTTAGGTATTAGAAAATGTCTTAGTACTTAACAAAAACGTGACGGCGCGTCGAGGGAAAAAGAGCTTGAAAAATGCTGTACAGATGCGTGGACTGCTGACGCCTACACTGTACGCACGACGGACGTTGTAGGAGTTACAGCATGGTGGTAGGGCACTTTGCGAATGCCCGCCTGGCTAGCTACCACCCTAAAGCAGAAAATCTCTCGCCAAGCATCTAACGGTGTGTTCCGGCAGCTGTCCATGAGCCAGTAATTCTAGGTTAGCCTGTACAACATCTTCGACCACATCATCACTTACCTTCAGGTGAGATAGAGCTCAAAGGCTAACCTAACGAGCATAAAAAAACATTTCATTATCATCATCAGCCGGAAGACGTCCACTGTTGAACATAAGTCTCCCCCATAGATCGCCACAAAGACCGCCTATTAGCCGCTTGTAACCATTGGCTATACCCGCGACTTTATGATGTCGTCAGTCCATCTAGTGGAGGAACCGCTTCGTAAATAAGCCATTATTTCTCAATGTTAGTCTCGCTTGTATGATATCTGTGATGAATTATAGGCGTATTTGCAAGGAAGATAAACATATTTTCAAACTAATGAAATTTAGAAGATTGTGTGTGTCTTGTTAATTATGAACTTGATAAGTCCGAAATAAAATCAAAGCAGTACCCGTATACTTCTTTAAATATTTATTCCTAGGGTTCTCTGGTCAGCGTTATAAACGCCTTGCTCGGCGGAGAGAGATGAAGCTCAGTGGCATTGGCTATGAACTGCCGCGCAGCAGGTCCATGGTTCGAATTCCGCCGCGGGCTTGAGCTTCATCGCATGGTGGAAGGGAATTTGCGAATGTCCGTCTGGCTAGCGACCACCCTCAAGTAGAAAATCTGTCGCCAAGCAACTAACGGTATGTACCGGCAGCAGTCCTTGAGAGCTAGTGAAATTGCAATGCAATTCGTGACGTATATCGTGTTATAGGCAGAGGTTATCCGCTTAACATCAGGTGGGCCTAGAAATCGTCCAGTCATAATAACATAAAAAAAGAGATCGTAGCAGGCGGTGGTCTGCTTCTGCGAAGCTATAATGACGCAGAAGGAGGCCGCGCAGTGGGTCAGGCTTCGATGTTCATGCTGCTCCGCTTCGGCGCAGGTGAATGGGGGCAATGAGGCGGCAGTTCGTCCTCCCTTCTCCGTAGTGGAGTCACTGGTGGTGATTCGGGGATTCTTCACCAGCTTTCACGGCCCCACACGTTTGGGAGGTGGCCTTGGTGAGCCGGATCGCCCCGCCACAGGTGCAGAGACCTGATTGAGCTCGGGGCTACCACCGGGGCAAGATAAGGTCGCGTCAGCAGTCACTATCTTGCTCCGGCGATAGCCCCGAGCGAATGACTGCTCACGGGGGATTTTAGTGGGTTTAACTCCCACACATCCCCTTCCACCAGCCCCATGGTGGAGGGGTAGTGCGAAGGCATTTCCACAACTCAAAAAAAAAGAAAAATACCGACGGGGTAGATGCTTACCTTCTATTTCTTTGTCGACGGCATCTTTATACGTCCTGGCTGCGCCAGCGACGAGAGTGGCTGAAGTCCTCAAGGACATACTGTTGCTCCCAAGTGGTCTATTGAGGACATCGCCTATCTCATTCCTGAAATAAAAGAAAACAAGACTTTTTAGTCATAATTTGTTTTGGCACATGAGACTTAACCACTATGTCTCAAAGTGAGGGCGCAGTGCAATTCGTGACTTGTGACGAAATACAACTGTTATAGGCAGAGGTTAGTCCGCTTTATATCAGGTGGGGGCCTCAAGCTTGTTCAATCACAATAAAAAACAAGTATTTTAAATAATGTAGATGGAACATTTTACTGAAAGAAGACATTATCTGAATTTAAAAAACAATTTAAACTGCATTCATAGATATTTAAATAATTACATAAAATAATCTCGTCTCATTTTGTTTTAACGTGCGTGAGTCCAACTCGCACTTGGCCAACTTTTTGTATTTGTTGTTATAGCGGCAACAGAAATACATCATCTGTGAAATTTTCATCTGTCTAGCTATCACCGTTCTTTAGATAAAGCCTGGTGACACACGGACGGACGGACGGACAGTGAAGTCTCAGTAAAAGGGTCCCGATTTTACCCTTTGGGTACGGAACCCTAAAAAGGTAAAAAAATTGGAAGTCTAATATTCTGTAGCTAATGGCACCTTCGTGCGCGAGTCCGACTCGCACTTGGCCGATTTTTTATAAATAACAATTTACTCTTTGTAATGGATAATGATGTATACAAGATCTTCATCAAAATATCACTATACTGGGCATTTAATTGCATGTCAATACATAAGAGAATGCTATGCGTCAACAAAAGAAAGTCTAGGGAAAGAAGAAATCAACTACTTATTCAGACTTCATGGAAACGTACGTAATATTATGAGCCTCAGAAACTTGTTGAGGGTAAACTAATTGTTAAATGTGACAGTATAATGGATGAATTCTTCCGCTGCCTTTTTGTTTGCCTGTTGATGATGTACATAATATCCAGGATATTTGTTTGTTTACCAAAGCCCATCCAGATTTTTTTACTAAACGTAGCGACGTCATTATTAGACAAAAAAGATAACAGTATGAACATTTATTATACCAACCTCCGTGCCGCAGCAGAGTCATTAATAAAAAAATTAAACAATTGGTGCATAACAATTTATAATAACTTACCAAATACGATAAAAATGTCAGAATGCAATTGTTTTAAAAAACAACTATGTGATTGGGTCTTAACAAAATGTTTTTATAGTATTAAGGAATGTTTAAATTATAATTTCAACAATGAATTTTAATATTTGCACGTCTTGCAGGCTAAATGCTGTACCTAGTACTTGACAAATTATAAAACCTTGTTATAGTCCGGCCACCGAGAGAATGCGTTTGACAGTACGTGTTTTTATTTTCGTTGTGGCTTGTAAATGGAGTAAAATATAAAATATACCCTACCTATATATACTTAAGTGCCTGACTAATACAATATTATGCAGTCAAACTGTCTATGTTACTTTGTAATGGGGAAAAAATATTCACAAAACGAACTGTCAAACGCATTCTCTCGGCGGCCGGACTATAATTTAAGGATTTGTACCGTATTCTCGCATATAAAATATTGATTTGAAAAGAGATTTAATTTAACACGCGTATCAAAAACCGGCTGTTTGTTATAACCATATTTTCGGTGATGTGTTACGGAATGTCTACTCTACGCGTAAATGAAACAGAGTTAGCGAGTGAACAAAAAATAGTCTTACATACCACATCTTATCGTATGGAGGATTAGGCCCGTCATTTTTGATACTATGAGCTGTGAGCCACGCTTTTTTCACGGTTTCTGAATTCTTAATTTCTTCGCAGAAAAACATTGTATCTTTACGTTTGTCCACCAACTTTGTCTTGTAGGCTCCTGTAGAAGACGTAACGCCGGTACCCTCTTATTTAATTTTATCGTGTTAAGGCTTCTTTCGGAAACCAATGATTTGTCTCCAGTGTAACACTTGTCAGCTAATCAAGGTTATCGTCATGTAATAGGTTGACTTTGCCGTTTCTGAACAATCGAGTAACTCACGACTATTCATCACACGAGTTAAACGTAAGAAATATATATGAATACGTACTACTTTCATAGACAAAAATTAATATCCTAATATAATTATAAATGGGAAAGTTTGTGAGTGTGTTTATAATATGTTTGTTACTTTTTCACGCTCAAACGGCTGAATCAATTTTGATGTTTAGTTTTTGCTCCGACATTAGCGAATTAGGCATAAATTTCTATGATTTGGTATGTCTATCCTGAATCTACAAATATTATAAAGGCGAAAGCTTGTGTGTTTGTTTGTTACCTTTTAACTCAAAACCGGCTTGACCGATTTGCATGAAATTCAGGATGCAGATACCTATACCTAAAGTAAATTAACACAAAAGCTGCAGATCGTTATCATCATAATAATTGTATGATTAAAACTGTGATAAACTACCAAGCTCTAGCTTAAATGCTTTCTTCGAAACATTGCTATGAAGAACAAGTCAGATGGTCAGCATGCCCATTATAATTATTCAAGAAAGAGTAAATTCAATGATTTGGTAGGCAAAAAATTGGTTATGGTTGTTTTTGTTTGGTTATTTGTTATGGTTGGTATGGTTTTATCATGGAAATAATAAGTACTAGTTTTAAAAATGGACGGGCACACAGTCATGTTCTTAGTCCAGTCAACTTTGGCGTTTACGCCATCTACAGGCGATTTCGCGTGTAGATGGCGTAAACACCAAAGTTAAAACTACCTTTCATGTGACATAATAAAATAATGCACTTGAAGGAAATGCACTGACTCCTCGTGGATGACGTCTCAGTCCCCCTCAAACTCCAGTAGAAGTAGATAGTAAGTCGCCCTAGTACTTGAATGGCTAACAGACCATTTTTACCTAATTGATTTTTTTATTCCCATTCATAGACAAGTTGATTACGCGTTGTTCAATATATATTATTTCGTTTTATTTCTACGTTCAGAACTAGCGAAAATAAAATACCCTATCTCCGATTCTTAAATTGTGTTGAGTGCTTGTTTGCCTTAACGCCATATTTTGCTCAACCGAACGCATCCAAACATTAAGCTTCGTTCTTGTATGCCCAACCACCATTTACCGACCAATCACAACTGTTCATCTGAATGGGACGCGGCGCCATCTTATTTGTTATGATTTGAGTCTAGCAGCAATATTGTATCAAATATAATATAACATATTGTATCAAATATAATATAACAGTTAAAATGATAAAATATTTTGTAATAAAGTGCTCAGATTTGACAGAATTTACTATAAAAGAAAGTTACATGCACAGTGCATTGGATTTAGAAAGTTACGTGTACATTTCGTTGAAATTATTTAGTTTTAGTGTCTGAATTAGGAGTGCACTGTTCATACAGGCTGATTTTATTTAGTGTAACAATATTTTTTATTCTCTATCGGTGATGTGAAATCTATATTTTAAATATTGTATAACTATTTCTTCAAATAAAATATAATATACTAATTCGCAAATTTTAATATTCTTTTAATTATAATATAATATAAATTAATATATATACAGGGTTATTGAAAAATGCTAAAAACCTCTAAAAGTATTTAAGCTCGTGCAAAAATAACATTCCTTTGTTAAAATGCATACCTCGGGGTGCAAGAATTTCTGTTGCCCAATCTTTATCTTATTTCATTAAAAACGTCTTGACCACTAATACTACGCTAGCCTGGAAGCATCTTCTAGCATTCCCGTACCAAGTATTTCACGTGAATTTTGATGCGTCTAACAAAAAATCACTTATTACTAGAGTAAAGGAAAACTGCGTGAAATACAGGGCACGGGAAGAGCAATCTTTTGGCTCACCTTTAATCATTCCACCACTGCGGCGGAATACAAAAACAAATAATTTCGATTCAGCTACTATTAAAATAGTAGAAAACAAAATTACTGATGGTGATATTAAAAACGCGGCACGCATCTTGTTTTCGAGTGATACAATCGCTCCTTTTACATCTGATACGTTGAATTCCCTAATAGAAAAGCATCCGCCTGCAACTGCAGGTCTCCACCTTCCCGAATCTCCTATACAAGACATTGTTGAGGTGACCCCACAGGATGTTTCTGCAGCCGTGGCATCTTTTTTAAGTGGCTCAGCTGGTGGCCTTGATGGCCTCACGCCTCAGCACTTAAAATATATTTTATCTTTTAGTTCTGGTGAGGTAGGCGAGACACTTTTAAGGGATGTGACGGCTTTGGTTAATTTCATGTTGTCGGGTCAGGTCAACAATGAAATTACCGAAATTCTGTACAGTGCGAATTTATGTGCCCTAAATAAAAAAGATGGTGGTATTAGGCCTATAGCAGTAGGCACCACTTATCGTCGCCTCACAGCCAAGTGCGGTTGTAGGAAAAAGGTTGCTTTTTTAAGTAATCTTTTACAACCACTGCAACTCGGTTTTGGTTCACAAGGTGGCTGTGAGGCTGCTGTACATTCACTTCGCACATTTCTTGATCAAAATTATGGAGATGTGCTTTTGAAGGTGGGTGTTAAAAATGCATTCAACTCTTTAGATAGAGGCTCTCTTTTGACTGAAGTGAAAGATAAAATTCCGGAATTATACCCTTTTCTTTAGCAATGCTACGGCAAACCGTCAAAATTAACATACCAAAATAACGTTATTTTATCTTCCGTAGGATGTCAACAGGGTGATCCTCTGGGACCAGCCATCTTTAGCCTTGCGATCCACTCAATAATTCAACGTCTCCAATCAAAACTTAACGTTTGGTACTTGGATGACGGAACCTTAGGAGGCGATGCGAATACGGTTTTGGATGACTTGCGAGTACTAATAGACGATTTTCGTCTTATTGGCCTTGAACTAAATTTTTCCAAATGTAAACTTTTTGTTTGTGATACTTGTCCGGATAAAGTTTCGATTATTGAAAAATTCAACTTACTTGCACCTTATATAAAATTAGTAGAAAAAAGTTCGCTTCGTCTTTTGGGTTCACCGATTCTTGACGAATCTTTATCAACATTTGTCGAAGAACAAATTCAAAAGTTTAGAAATGCTTCTAGCAGATTATTCAAAATTAACGCCCATATGGCTTTTACAATTATAAGATTTTGCCTTTTCGTTCCTAAATTTACATACTATTTAAGATGTTGTCAGCTGTGGCAACACAGTGAGCTTTTGTTAAGCTTAGACAACTTAGTAAAAGATACGTTAGTGTCGGTTTTGAATGTTGAGATGGATGATAGGGCTTGGGTGCAAGCTTCCCTCCCTGTGAGGTTGGGGGGCATAGGGATATGCAAAATTTCTAGTGTGGCATTACCAGCTTTTTTGTCTTCTGTACACAGTACACACAAATTAGTAGAAAAAATTCTTGCACGATCTTTAGGCTCTTTCGATGTAGCATATCTGGCTGAGGCCAAAAACACATGGAGACTGGCTTGTCCAAATACTGAATTCCCAAAAATGTTGTCATCTCAGAAACAGTGGAATCGGCCGCTATGCGAGCTAACACGGAAAGATCTTTTAAATACGTGTTCTAGCATCGCAGATCGTGCTCGTATTCTCGCTGTTTCTGTGTAGGAATCTGGTCTTTGGTTACAGGCCATTCCTTCTTACAAAACTAGTAGCCTTATAGATCCATCCGCTTTTCGTCTAGCTATTAGCTTACGCTTGGGTGCCAAGGTGTTGTGTTGCACATAACTGCCAGTGTGGTACTGCAGTTGATCAACTCGGTCACCATGGCCTCTCCTGCTCTCGAAGTGCTGGTCGAATTTCCCGCCATGCCAGCCTGAACGATATCATTCGCCGGGCTTTTGCCAGCGCCAATGTTGCAGCTATTCTGGAACCGAATGGTCTGATGCGTGACGATGGTAAAAGACCTGACGGCATGACTCTGGTTCCGTGGAAATTAGGACGGCCCTTAGTGTGGGACGCTACTTGCGTAGACACTTTAGCGCCTTCACATCTTTCTGAAACCAACGTGAGAGCTGGCGCTGCGGCTACTTCGGCGCAGCAACTCAAGCGGCGTAAATATGCTAACCTCGGTATGGGTTACATATTTGAGCCGTTTGGTGTAGAGACGTTGGGTTCGTGGGGACCGGGAGCACATCGTATTTTCCAAAACTTATCTGAGCGCTTGGTCGATGCGACGCGTGATCAAAATGCTGGCACATATTTGGCTCAACGAATAAGCATTGCAATTCAACGGGGCAATGCTGCCAGCATGTTGGGCACGCTGCCAGTGGGCTGGAGCATTTGGACTACCAATGAGTCTGCTATGACTTATAGGTTGTCTAAATGCTTTTTTTGTAGTTGCTGTAGTGTTGTATATAGTTCATAGTATTTTGTTTTCTAAGAGTTGAATTTCGTTCGAAATCTGTATCAGCTGGATTGTTCACTGCTGAACACACGGGGGGGGGGGCTTGCCATAGTCCCTACGCTTGACTGGCATCATGAGGATCACAGTGTGCGATATAATGAAAGATGGTCTACTGCTAAACACAGCCTCCCTATTAATGGGGTTTGCTTTAACCCCCTACGCTTGGCAGGCGTCTTGGGGATCACAGTGTGTGATATAATGAACGAATACTGTTTAAGCCGGATTGTGCACTGCTGAAAACAGCCTCCCTTATTATGGGGATTGGTTATAATCCTCACGCTTGGGAGGCGTCTTGGTGATCGAAGTGTGCGATATAATGAACAAATACTGTATCAGCTGGATTGTCCATTACTGAGCACAGTTTTTCCCTATAAAGGGGGGTTTTGCTACAATCCCCACGCTTGGCAGGCATTTTGGGGATCGCAGTGTGATATAATGAACGAATACTGTATCAGTTGAATTTTCCATTGCTGAAAACAACCTCCCCTATTATGGGGGTTTGTCACTATCCCCACGCTTGGCAGGCGTCTTGAAAGTCACAGTATGCTTTATAATGAACGAATACTGTATCGGCTGGATTGTCCACTGCTGATCAGAGCCTTTCTCATTAAGGGGGAGTTGCTTTAATCCCCACGCTTAGTATGGGGTCTTGAGTATCGCAGTGTGCCTTTTTTTGGTTATTTACTACTGTTGTTGTTCTGGAGGGTGACATTCTAGCCCGGCATCCCACGGGCACTTATTTTAATGAAGGAAAACTGAACATTCTGTATATTAAAAATAATGGTTGTTCAGACAAACAAGCACGTAACTGACACTCAATATGAGGGCCCTAAATTCTGATCGTTGTGCCTTATATCCATCTACGCAATTTAGTATGAGGTATTTTGCCCAACCTCCACGTATTAATTGAAAATATGCAGTACTTGGCTAATATTTTAATTATATATGTATATTTCATATATCATATATTAGCATTCGTTATAATAATTCGATTCAGGGAAAAATCGAAAGCAAACTAAAATTAATGTCTCCTGTAAAATTTGCTTTCTGGTCGTTTGGCTATTCAAGCACTAAGGCGGCGTCTAAACTAACACGCGCTCCGCAAATTCAAACTCTTAAATAATCGGTGTCAAGCAATTGGCAAAAATATATTACTACTTAGATGTTTTGTGAAATTCACTACTTTTGTGTAAGCCGCAGTTCTATTATAGACATACGTGTGAGATTCCGTGTGCTCATCATTAACTTGAAGACCTGCCGTCCGGAGCGCGGCGTGAGAGACTATAGGACTCAGTAGCAAGGTAGGCATTAATTAATAATAATATTTTATATAAATCAATTTTACGTGGTTCTCCAATATCTGTTAATTTTTTTACATTACGTCATTATATAACTAGTCTGGGCATAAATACTGTTACATAAAAAAAATATAATTTTTATATTTTTTTAATTATTTTGAATTTGGAACTCGTTTATTAATTTATATACTTCTTGCGATTTCGGGCAATTCTGCACATTTTTTCGTGTTTATTATCAAATTATTATATTAATATTATTCACGTCATATATTAGTACAACTTTCAAACACGTTCCATGTCCACACATTTCAAAATCGCCTCCAGAGCAGTCTTTTGCCTTTTTTGTACAGTGCAATCCAAACCAGCCAGATCGACAAAGGCATTCGTAGTAACCTGGCTTGCCAATTAAATGAACTGTATATTTATTTAAAACAGCGGGTACCACCGCGGGGCGCAGCTAGTATTAGGTATCTTAAAACAAAGACCTACACATTATTTATAGGTGCCTACTTATCAACAAATATTTTACAATAAATGTACTTTTTTTTACAAACTGTATGAAAATTATTCATCAAATGGGCTCTCATATGAAAACTACCTACCATTCATTTGAAAGGTGAAAAATCTCTCCATGTGTTGCAACGGGTAACATATCCAAGTGAACTTTTACTTGTTTTTCAAACGGCCTCGAGTGAATGTATTCACCAAGGTGATGTCCGGACTGCACTCGGGTAAGTTTTACATTCACCCAGTGATTTTCGAACGCACGCAAATATAACCATCGACAATATCTTTAAGTGCAAGGTACAATAATATACTACGCCAGGTATTACACTCCAAGACCGGATGTCACGTAACCGGGACACAAGCATTCTGTCATCACTTCTATCTACGGCTCTCAAACTTTGCACCTATATGGGGGGCAGTAAAATAACAGTTAATAGATTTCACCTTTTTTTTTAATAAAGAAAATTACGTGAAATTGATTGAAGTTACACATATTAATGATTCTTGAATAAATTATGTTTATCAAGTTCGTACAGAGTGTTTGACACCGAATAGTTTTCTTATAATGGGTACCGTCGATGCTTATAGGCCAAAATTTTTCACAGATTGAAATCAAGTAATTATTTTCTATGCCGAAAAAAAAGCCAGTATTTTGGTGTACAGTTTAGTTTCAAAGAAAGCTCAAAAATATCTGAAGTAAAAACCAATTAGGTAGATACGTTATATAACCAAAGGAATTTTACATAACATACCATATTTAGTAGTACTAGAATAGAAGTTAGTTAGAACTAAGAATAACTTCGGTATTGTGGACCTGAAAGGTTTATAATACCGAAGCCATTCTTCGGCTACAGACAATTTTGCAGGAAATGAAAAAAAACTTCAAAGCACTGCTTTTTCTACTTTTACTCTTACAGTTATTTTTTGCATGGTGGAAGGGCATTTTGCGAATGCCTGCCTGATTAGCGACCCCCCTCAAGTAGAAAATCTGTCGCCAAGCACCTAACGGTGTGTTCCAGCTGCAGTCCTTGAGAGCCAGTGAAATTACAGGTACAGAGACTTAACATCTATGGCTCCTGGTGACAGGCGCAGTGCAATTCGTGACTTGTGACGAAATGCATCTGTTATAGAGGTATCTGGCAGAGGTTAGTCTGCTTTACATCAGGTGGGCCTCGAGCTTGTTAGCTTGTTCCGTCACAATAGAAAAAAATTATATGTTTTTTAATTATACTCGTAGCTTCGAGAAATGGGCCGACCACAAAGTTTGCGAATCACTGCGCATATGTGCATGAACGAGAGCGAAACAGATGCAAATCATATACGTGAGACAGAGACGGCGATTTTTGTCAGAATGGTGGAACCATAGGGAGAGAACTTTTTTCATACCATTTACTGAGATGAACATTGATTCATGTGTGACTTTCTATTAGACGTTTGAAATATTGTATTGATATTTTATAACAAAACATTCACATGAAAAAGAACCATGAACTTGTATGCTGCTGCAATCATGTTTTAATGAAGAGCCAATTTGGTAGTGACACAAGCTTGTGATTCTTCGGGAGTAGAAGACCTTGTTTTCTTAGACCATGTTTTAGTGTAAGTTTTTTTCATTGAACTTTTTGTGTAACAGATAACGTTGACACTGGCAGAAAAACGCCAAGCTGCGTTTAAAAGCCATCTAAAGAAGAAGAAGAAGAAGAACAGCTAACGTGTTTATATAAGAATAAATTGGTTATGTTGACCTCAGAAGTTCGGAAAGGTTTTGTTTGTCATTCGAAATATGCATGCAATATGGTTTTAAATGCTTCGGGATATAAAATTCAAGCCTCTATAATAGTATGGTTCCAAATACTTTACTTTTGATTAATACCGATTGTATTACCTAAGTAATAATTTTACTTCTGATTTTCAATATAAGCAACACTAATATGTATTATATAATATGCAAAACACTAGGTATATTATATTGAATCAGGGTTGCCTGCACCCAGCTGTCAAGGATAAAATCAGGTATCGATGGGATATTTACTTTAAGGATATAAAATCAGAACAAAGGTTAAATGCTGACTGACATATATTTTTAACTGCCTTCGTATTTGTACCTAACCTACGTCTTAAAAGTATAGCATGCAGTTTGCTGTAACATTTTGCTAGGCGCTAAAAACTAAACATGCCCGGGCGTTGAAAGGATCTCTTTCAACAATTATTAATGTCTTCTGGCTCCGGCAGTGGGCAAATCTTGACGAAAGACATGCGAATCGTGCCACTAGAAGTCTTGATATCAGCTACTCTGACGACGCTATCATTTCCGGGATGTACCGCGACTACTCGGTCTAACTTCCACTTCAATGGTGGCAAGTTGTCTTCTTTCAGAAGAACGAGGGAGTTGATCTTGACGCTTGCACCTTTGCTTGAGCGCCATTTGGTTCGAAGTTGAAGTTCTGAGATATATTCTTTGCACCAACGAGACCAAAAATGCTGGCGGATTTGTTTGTCACCTAGTCAATGAGTGAGTGGAATGGTCTTGGTAGTCGGGTGACGGCAGGGAGGTCAGTGAACATCCAATAATGAAGTGTCCAGGAGTTAACGGCAGCAAATCGTCGGGGTCTGAAGAGAGTGGAGTCAACGGCCTAGAGTGTAAGATAGCCTCAATTTGAACTAACGATGTATTTAGCTCTTCATATGTTTAATGGCAATTTCCCAACACTCTGACTAAATGATGCATGGTTGACTTTACAGCAGCTTCTGCAAGGCCAGCGAAATGAGGAGAATATGCCGGGATAAAATGAAAATTAATTCCCTCGTTATCTATCTCCTCGGACAATGAATTGCAGTTAGATTTAAGAAATTTTGATACATCATCATTATATCCACCTCCGAACGAGGTACCTACCGTTATCTGAGAAAATATTCGATGGATTTCCTCTCCTAGAAATGAATCTGCGTAAAGCCATTAAAAAGGTATTACTGGTCAAATCACCCACAAGTTCCAAATTAATGCACTTTGTCGAGAAAGTAGAAAGAAACACACGAAAATGGCGATATAGACTTTAACTAATTTACATCCACGACCTTGACGCGATGAAGACATAAGGGGTCCTGCATAATCTAAGCCGACGTTTTGGAAAGGAAAACTTACTAGTAGGCGATGCTGGGGTAAGTTACCCATTATGGGAGTTATAGTCTGCCCCTTCATTCGACAACACCTTACGCATTGTCTATAGCAATATCTAGCTAAATTACGGCCTCCTATAGGCCAATAGTTTTCTCTAATAGTTGCCAACATAAACTGAGGCCCAGCATGCATAAGTTTTTTGTGGTCGTAAGTAAATAATAATTTAGTGAATCTATGACTGGACTGTATAAGTATATATTATTATGATGCTTCTTCGCATATCAGAAATCTGAATTGTCTAAGCGACCTCCAACGCGAATTATTTTTTGGTCATCTAGAAAAACGTTAAACTTGAGCAAAGGGCTCTTCTTAGGCAACTCTTGATTGCCAAGTAACAGCCGGTATTCAAGAAAAGATTCATTTTGAGACTTCCTAACTATAAAATTTAAAGCAGCCTGTAGCTCCTCACAACGGAGGGGACCTAAAATCAGTTATTTTTTTACAAAGACTCACAAATCTTAACATAAATGCTACAGTGCGGTTCAGTCTCAGAAAGTTAGAGAATCTCTCAAATTTAATTAGTGCATTAGTTTCCATTTCGTTTGCAGTAACTTGATTGTGTGAGGCGATATTAGGTTCAAGCTCTGGCAATGAAGTTTCATCGCGAGAATAGGTGTGATTAGAAGGCCAACATAACATATATTTGCTCAGGAAGGCCGGACCTGTCCACCATTTGTCCAGGGTGGAAATGGAGTTTATGTCCACGCCACGTGATACGTAATCCGCGGGGTTGTCTTCTGTAGGAACATGCCTCCAATGAGAGTTGCCAGTTCTTTCTAAAATATCAGCTACCCTATTTCGAACAAAGGGCTGCAACTTACTCGGTAATGTTCTCAACCACCCTAGAACGATTGTGGAATCTGTCCAGAAAAAAGTTCGCGCGACATGAACTCTTAATGATGCAATAGCCTTTTCATAAAGAAGAGATCCAGTTAGGGTACCGCATAATTCAAGGCGTGGTACGTTGTGGGCTTGAGTGGAGCTACTCGACTCTTAGCCATTAGCAACCGCACTAAGATCTTACCTTCACTACTGATACTACGCACATATAGACTAGCACTAGGGCATGGATACCAGTATTCGGTATTACCGAAAAACCGGTAATACCGGCCTATTTAGAGTAATTTCAAATACCGGTATTGGAATGAAAAATACCGGTATTTCGGTATTATGACAAAAAAGAAGTTTATATGCATGAAAACTAATCAAAAGCTTCAACACAATACGGCGGCTTTAGATTATATGGATAACATCAACAACTTATTAAATAAACCGACTTCAATAACCATAAATTCATAATCTGATTAGCTAACGTTGATTTCTACTTAATAAAAATGACATTTTAAGATTGGAACCAGTCAATGCGTCCGTGCAATCGTGAGTACATAAATGGTATTACATATTAACTACGTATACCGGCTAGAACTCACGGTGTTTAATCGTTATCTCCGAACGGTGTTCGAGCAGTAAAGACGCTCATTCTCAAGGAATGCGGGCAGCGGCATATATGGTGGTAGTACTGTTTATATAGTTTAACAAAACGGATATTGTCACGTAATAGAATAGTAGTGTGACTTAAAGGGTGACTTAAAAAAGAATGATAAAAATAAAAGAGGGAAAGTATAGAATAATTATAATATCATTTAAAACATAAAAGGTTGGGCTCTCGTTATATCTCACTTAATTATAGGAATGTATAAAATTAGCCTACAAAGAAAGTTAAAAAATAAATAGGAAATAAAAATAAAGAGAAAATCTAGCCGGCGGAATTTATGTGGAACCAGGAGCGCTTCGCCAGGAACGTAGATTAGATAGCAGCAGAGCAGAAGCGGGTGCGCCTCTTTGCAGGAGAATGGAGGCAGGCACACCTCACCAACACTTCGCCAGAAACGTGCGTAGAGAGCAGCAGAGTAGACGCGGGTGCGCCTCTCTGCATGCAGGAGAGTGGAGGCAAGCAGAGGTAGGAGGGCCTCGCCACAGGAAAGAGGAGGCAGGTACACCTCACCAGCACCTGGTCACCTTGATTTGCTGGTCCGCGTATGTGTTTGTGGACTGACTCCGGTGAGCTGGTGGGAGAGAAAGGAATTAAGAACGGAGATAAGGGTGGCCGCGCTTGAGGGGCTTCGCCACGTAGCTCCCACCAACTTCAGGAGCACCGGATGTAGGGCCGCGTCGAGAGGGCTGCGCCAGTCTAGTCTTCCAGTGTTGGACCAGCAATCTTCTCAGGTGACTTCAGTTGTTCAGTGAGGGTTTCTTCCTGTACTGTATTTTAATTTTAGACTTTCTTGAAATCCAAGCAAAGAATGATCGAAGAAGCCGAATGTTCCGTTTATATAGGGCCGCCTGGCTTTAAAATCGGAACCAAGAACGTTAGGTTTTAATTCTTAGTTGCTAGCAATATTTGACATAAAATCACCAAATTTTGAATGCAACCTCATAAATTTTAGAAGAAATCGTCGTTTGACAACGCAATTTTGACTCAAGACAATGTCATTTTTGACATGTTTACATTTGTGGAAAACCCAAAATATGAGGATAAATACTATGAATATAGTAAAAACAAACATACCAACGTATAGAGAAAAATGCGACTGATATAATATCAAAAATCACAAAAATAAGTGATTTAGGCTATAAAACAGGTAACCGTTGTAATTACTATCATAAAAATACTGTTTCTAGATAGAACAATGCATTCCACACATCACCAGCTAAAAATTTCATAAAACCATTCATTTTTCCCACAGAAACATCAACTCGAAAATGTATGATGTTGAAACGAAAACCTATCTAGTTTTCTCGTTTTGGCTTGCAAAGCCCTAAGCAAACAAAGGAAAAGTTATCAGCATGTCTAGAACCAAAAATCAGCACAAATCTGCGTCATATTCTATTCATTTTGTAAATTTTCAGATAAAAGCTTCAGTGTCCAGGATAATAAGGACTTATTAAAGTCGCAAAGAGCATATAACGAGATGAAATAAACCTATATATATGAAAATCAAAAGTAAAAGAATAGTACCACTCAAGTAGCAAAGATATATAAACACAAGAACTTATTTACTAGAAACAACTAAAATCTACGTGGAAAAACTACCATAAGAACCATCTAGAGCTCAATAAAAATCCCTATAACGATACGCACAACGAAACGTGCGCATAATATGAGTAATATGTACATATTCGAGTGAGGCAGTGCTGAGTATATAATGTACCAAGTTGCAGACATATACCTACGTTTAGAATGAAATCAAGGATAACGCATCATCAGATAAATTATGGAAATGATTGTTAGTACAAACTATATTATTATTACACAAAAGAAAAGCTTAGTGAAAAATTAAAACCCTACATATTCCCCAAAACCCCGGAAAAAAAATTAAAATAACTAATATTTTAATTTTTTTTTATAGAGAGTATCTACAAGAAATGAAAATTACAAGTAAAGATTAATAACTGTACAAGAAAATATTACAAGAAAGATCTCATATTTGAGATTTAAGTTAAAATCTAGAGCTGTATGTCACAGTAGTTTAATACGAATAAGTAAGATAATAATTACCTCACAAGAAATATAAGTGAAAATCAAGTGCTCTTTAAGAACAGACGAACAGACAGAAATAATATAATAAAATCTCATATTACAAGTGAAAAGCAAAGGCTTGTTTAAAAAAACAGGCATATAAGGTACAAGAAATAACTCATATTCGAGATAAAAATCTAGAGTTGTACAAGAACAGTTATAGATTTAAAAGTAAGACAAGAATGAACTTATATTAAAAATATAAGTTAAAGTTTAGAGCTAAATAGAACAAGCATAAAGGATACAAGGATCGAATATTTGAAATATGATTGCAAGACCCTACAAGCAATAGAATTGGCAACGGACTTCGAAAATGACTAGTAAATGTTAAAGACATGAAACTCTTTCATACCAGACCTGTCATTCCAATATATATATATATAAATAAGTTAAATATATAAATGCAAGTATGGCTTATTTTACGAGTCCTGCAACCGCTCGATATAGATAAATATAAATGCATGAAAGGCATATTTTACGAGTTCTGCGTCCGCTCGACATGGATGGCTTATTTAACGAGTTCTGTGTCCGCTCGACATAGATAAATATAAATGCATAGATGGCTTATTTAACGAGTTCTGCGTCCGCTCGGCATAAATGGCTTATTTAACGAGTTCTGCGTCCGCTCGGTATGAATAAATATTAATAATAAGCTTTCACATGACCTCATTCCTCATCACACATACAATTGGGAACAGAGCTCACACTCAGTGGCTTCAAAAACCCTTCCATGTCAGAACCACACCGCAAATTACGAAACCGATAACCTATCAAAAAGCTTATGAGGGGTGCATTCAATTACAATTTAAAATTATAAGAACTGAACAAAATATTATGTTATTTTACTGTACAACCTAAATAAAATATCAGAGATAATGTAAACAGAGCGGTTTGAACTTATTCAATTGTTGCCAGTAATCCTAAATTTTTAGTATATGTATATGTCTCAACAAAAAAAAATTGTGCCAAAGAAATATTGATTGAATTACTTTTTAGTCATGCTATACCTTCTGTATAAATAAGGAACTTACCACATGACTTGCACTTAACTGGCATCGTGATGTGGCAGCCAACCGCACAGAGACAACAAGACACGTTCAGCAAGCAGTACAGTAGCAACAAAACGGCAACAGCTCGAAAAAGTTCAAACAGCAACTAAGGAGAAAAGCAATATAAAAAAAAGTTAAAACAAGGTATAAAGTATCATGTAAGAAATTATAAAATGTATGTAAAATAATGTACAAAATATATGATATATAACAAGAGACAAAAAAAAAAATAAAGTTAATGCCAAAGAGAGCCGAGAGAAATATGAAATACGAGCGTATTTATTTTAGAATTTAGAAGATATAGGAGGGGGGGTGGGTTATTTTAAAGTTGGGCGCCAAACTGTCACGTAATAGAATAGTAGTGTGACTTAAAGGGTGACTTAAAAAAGAATGATAAAAATAAAAGAGGGAAAGTATAGAATAATTATAATATCATTTAAAACATAAAAGGTTGGGCTCTCGTTATATCTCACTTAATTATAGGAATGTATAAAATTAGCCTACAAAGAAAGTTAAAAAATAAATAGGAAATAAAAATAAAGAGAAAATCTAGCCGGCGGAATTTATGTGGAACCAGGAGCGCTTCGCCAGGAACGTAGATTAGATAGCAGCAGAGCAGAAGCGGGTGCGCCTCTTTGCAGGAGAATGGAGGCAGGCACACCTCACCAACACTTCGCCAGAAACGTGCGTAGAGAGCAGCAGAGTAGACGCGGGTGCGCCTCTCTGCATGCAGGAGAGTGGAGGCAAGCAGAGGTAGGAGGGCCTCGCCACAGGAAAGAGGAGGCAGGTACACCTCACCAGCACCTGGTCACCTTGATTTGCTGGTCCGCGTATGTGTTTGTGGACTGACTCCGGTGAGCTGGTGGGAGAGAAAGGAATTAAGAACGGAGATAAGGGTGGCCGCGCTTGAGGGGCTTCGCCACGTAGCTCCCACCAACTTCAGGAGCACCGGATGTAGGGCCGCGTCGAGAGGGCTGCGCCAGTCTAGTCTTCCAGTGTTGGACCAGCAATCTTCTCAGGTGACTTCAGTTGTTCAGTGAGGGTTTCTTCCTGTACTGTATTTTAATTTTAGACTTTCTTGAAATCCAAGCAAAGAATGATCGAAGAAGCCGAATGTTCCGTTTATATAGGGCCGCCTGGCTTTAAAATCGGAACCAAGAACGTTAGGTTTTAATTCTTAGTTGCTAGCAATATTTGACATAAAATCACCAAATTTTGAATGCAACCTCATAAATTTTAGAAGAAATCGTCGTTTGACAACGCAATTTTGACTCAAGACAATGTCATTTTTGACATGTTTACATTTGTGGAAAACCCAAAATATGAGGATAAATACTATGAATATAGTAAAAACAAACATACCAACGTATAGAGAAAAATGCGACTGATATAATATCAAAAATCACAAAAATAAGTGATTTAGGCTATAAAACAGGTAACCGTTGTAATTACTATCATAAAAATACTGTTTCTAGATAGAACAATGCATTCCACACATCACCAGCTAAAAATTTCATAAAACCATTCATTTTTCCCACAGAAACATCAACTCGAAAATGTATGATGTTGAAACGAAAACCTATCTAGTTTTCTCGTTTTGGCTTGCAAAGCCCTAAGCAAACAAAGGAAAAGTTATCAGCATGTCTAGAACCAAAAATCAGCACAAATCTGCGTCATATTCTATTCATTTTGTAAATTTTCAGATAAAAGCTTCAGTGTCCAGGATAATAAGGACTTATTAAAGTCGCAAAGAGCATATAACGAGATGAAATAAACCTATATATATGAAAATCAAAAGTTAAAGAATAGTACCACTCAAGTAGCAAAGATATATAAACACAAGAACTTATTTACTAGAAACAACTAAGATCTACGTGGAAAAACTACCATAAGAACCATCTAGAGCTCAATAAAAATCCCTATAACGATACGCACAATGAAACGTGCGCATAATATGAGTAATATGTACATATTCGAGTGAGGCAGTGCTGAGTATATAATGTACCAAGTTGCAGACATATACCTACGTTTAGAATGAAATCAAGGATAACGCATCATCAGATAAATTATGGAAATGATTGTTAGTACAAACTATATTATTACACAAAAGAAAAGCTTAGTGAAAAATTAAAACCCTACAATATATCGTCCGCCAACCACCGCACGCCCCTCAGACCCGCACGGTGCATCTTTTTTTCCCACGCATATTCTCAATTGCATAGTGCGCTCTCACTTGATTCTTCGGTTCTCTATTCACAATTCCCTTATTACTACGCACATGCACGTGTTATCTACGGTAATCAGTGTTTCCGAGTATATTACAGTGATAAGAACTGTGTATGAACTGATATCTCACACTGCGATCCCCAAGACGCCTACCAAGCGTGGATATTATGGCAAACTCCACTTTAATGAAGGAGGCTGTGTTCAGCAGTGGACAATCCAGCTGATACAGTAAGAACGGTGTGGGTAGTTTCCGTTTTCGAGACAGTATTACGAAAAAACTATCATTTAGGAGATAATCGGTAAGTTAGAAACTCTAAATTCTTTCAAATTTAATAAGCCTCATAAAGCGTATCTACCCTACTCAGATCAATCATTCGGCAATATCAGCAGATAGTGCCAAAAATGGTTGTGGCGATAGCGTCGAGGTGGCGGTTCAACTTTAATTTAATAAGAACTAAATAAAACGATCAACAATTATCTTAAAGAGAAAAGTACATAAAAGGATATTTTACACTTATCACAAGGGATAGACAACGAATCTAATGACTCTGATCCGAAAGATGATGAAATCTGATGCGATACATTATTGAATTATACACACGGAAATGACACAGTACGAAAATGGCGGCAATAGAGGACTTTATTGGGATGAACTTTATAAGACCTTACCTCCAATTAGTATTGAATCCGAAATAGCGTTTTCAGTGACGAATTTTATCCAAACTAATATTATATCTGATTGTTTATTTTTATAATATACTAGCTGCGCTCCGCGGTTACACCCGCGGCTTGATGGATGATGATGATAAAATGTATAATATGTGTTAATCCAGCGACTTATCTACCTCAATACCATTAATTTTTGTAGGTATAAGGTTTATATATGGCTTACGCAAATATGATCATGCCTCCGATTTTAGTAATAAGCTCAAGTAGTTCCCTATTCGTTGTCGCCGGAATGCTCACATATTATCTCTCCTTTACTGTAGGTATTCTGTTCAATCCTTTATCCCCGCGGTATCTCAAGGAACAATTTAAATTTCTTCATTCTACCCATTCTATGTCATTAGAAAACGTAAAGCTATAAAGCAGTTATTTATATGTACAAGTATTAAGACCATAAGAAACCCCGCCCAATAATTTGACCATATCTATTGTCGATGCATTGACTGGAAGAGATAGCTCTGAGCGGTAAGACCACCCATTGATACACTCGGTTTTAATTTATATTTTTGTAATAAGTTTTGTGTTGTTATTATGGTGTTTTTAATAAAGAGTTATTTATCTCGCTATCTATCATACCCAATTTCATCAAAATCGGTCCAGTCGTTTGAGGGTGAAAAAGTAATGAACATACACACACACTCACCAACGTTTGACTTAATAATATTAGTTTGAAAAGGATACATTTGTTACTACCGAATATGCATAAGAAATAAATTATATTTTTTTATAGTATATATGGTTCACCACATTGGCGATAATGGCTTACACATATAAGATAGATATATGCTGTCACTGACTTTTTTGTAGGAAAAATTGAGGTAAACATTTCCGTTATACATTATGTGAGTGTGACACTTAAGGCCCTTTTTTAGTCAATAAGTAGGCAAATTTAGCGTGCGAGAGTTGCGGGCTATTGACACTACGCAGCGCTGCGCTCTAGTCGCACAGCGCGCGTCAGGTCGCTCGCTCGATGTCCCCAGCCGCACGCTTTTAGCGTCACAGAGTAACTAAAATAGTTGATCAACTTTAGGTATCTGCTACTAAATCCAGAACTGCATCTAAATAATTATTTTGTTCTTGTTATCATTTTTATTCGCTGTTAAAAAAAAGAAAAAAAAAAAGTTTTAACACTGTTCCCCCTTGGAATGTTGCATGTTTCCTTTTTCATATTTCTTGTTTACTAATAAATTATGTCATAGTTAAAAAAAGTCACGGACCCTGGAGTCTGTGGAGTGTAGATTTAAAATATAAAAAAAAATAAAAAAAATTTAGAATTTTATTTTTTCAGCCAAATCAATTTTCAGCCAAATTGGAAGACCTTCTTTCAATTGGCAGACGTCGAAAAACTAATTCCAAATTCAGAATAAAAACGTCCAGAGCAACCTAGATATCGATATTCAGCCATATTGGAGTAACTTTTTTACTTGGCAGACGTCATTAAAAAATAAATTCCAAATTTAGAATAATAACCTACCGATTGGTAGCTAAATCGATGTATCTTTCTTCACTTTGCAGACGTCATCGACAAATAAATTCCAAGTTTGGAGTAAGGACGTTTGAAGCGCTCGTAGCCAAGTTTGCTTAGCCATTCTGAATCGATCAGCAAAGTTAAGCAACGTCCGCCGCGGTCATGACTTGGATGGGTGACCACTGGTTGGGCATCACTACTGAGCGCTTCCGTGCTTTGGAGGGCACGTTAAGCCGTCGGTCCCGGTTGTTGTCTTAGGATAGCAGTCGTTACAGCATGGTGGTAGGACACTTTGCAAAAAATCTGTCGCCAAGTACCTAACGGTGTGTTCCGGCAGCTGTCCTTGAGAGCCAGTAATTCTAGGTTAGTCTGAACAACATCCTCGACCACATCATCACTTACGATCAGGTAAGATAGTGGTCAAAGGCTCGCATAAAAAAAAAAAAAAAATAAAGTCTAGAAAAACCTAGGTATCAATTTTCAGCCAAAGAGGAGTAAATTTTTTCACAGATGATATTGAAACAATAAGTCCATATTGGGAATAATGACGCCCAGCACAACCTTGATACCAATTTTCAGCCAAATCAAAGTAACTTTCTTCACTTGGCAGGCGTCATCGAAATATTAATTCCAAATTTAGAATACAGACGTCCAGATAAACCTATATATCGATTTTCAGCCAAATCGGAGTAACTTTATTCACTTGGCAGAAGTCATCGAAAAATGAATTCCAAATTTAGCATAAGGACTTCCAGAAAAACCTAAGTATACATTTTCAGCCAAATTAGAGTAACTTTCTGTACTTGGCAGATGAAATTGAAAAATAAATTCCATATTCGGAATAAAGACGTCAAGAACAACTTTGATTATGAATTTCAGCCAAATCGGAGTAACTTTCTTCACTTGGCAGGTGTCATCGAAATATTAATTCCAAATTTAGAATACAGACGTCCAGAAAAACCTAGATATCGATTTTCAGCCAAATCGGAGTAACTTTATTCACTTGGCAGACATCATCGAAAAATGAATTCCAAATTTGGCATAAGGACTTCCAGAAAAACCTAATTATCAATTTTCAGCCAAATTAGAGTAACTTTCTTTAATTGGCAGATGACATCGAAAAATAAATTCCAAATTCGGAATAAAGACGTCAAGAACAACTTTGATAATGAATTTCAGCCAAATCGGAGTAACTTTCTTCACTTGGCAGGCGTCATCGAAAAATCAATTCCGAATTTGGAATAAAGTCGTCCAGAAAAACCTAGACATCGATTTTCAGCCAGACGAAGTAACTTGCTTCACTTGACAGACGTCATCGAGAAATAAATTCAAAATTTGGCATAAGGACTTCCTGAAAAACCTAGGTATAATTTTTAGCCAAATCGGAGTTACTTTATTCAGTTGGCAGATGATATCGAAACAAGTATTGATTAATTTAAAAAGTAAAAAAAGCCGACTGCACGTTATTTATTTTCGTTAAGCGATTTATCGTTACATTGAAATGAAAACAGCAAAATATATATTTATGAAGTTGTTTTATGGATGGGTTTGGATGAAAACATTTTTTTTACCTCACAATATTGGGTCTTAAATCCGCCAGTTTGATTTTAATTTTTTTTGATGTACCTAGTAACACTTGGGTTATCAAGAGGAACCTAACGATATCTCTTACATAAAAATCGGTCAAGCCGTTTAGAAGTTATGGTGGAATAAAGAAACTCACAAACATACATACATGAACCCTGAAAACTTTTTGGGCAGTCGTGTAAAAATAAGTCCATATTGGGAATAATGACGCCCAGCACAACCTTGATATCAATTTTCAGCCAAATCAGAGTAACTTTCTTCACAACATTTCTGGTTCTCAAGGACACATAGATGTGATTTTTGCTCAGCACGCAATAGTGCTTGTAATCATTTTTAGGAATATCTTAACGTATTATTGAAGGAAGCAGACTCCCATGACACAAGATTTTTTTCTTAGTGTGGGATCTGCATGTCATTTTACTGTCAAAAAATCAATACAATTTAGTGTACCGATTGTAATAAAGTTAACAATAACAACCTGTAACTGAATATTGTGAAATAAATTATTATTATTATAAACTCATATCAAACATATAAAACCCTCTTTACATCCAAGGCTATATATATTTATGGGCCAGAGTATGACGATATCGATTTTAAATCTACTATAACGATAAATTACCGTACTGTATAAGCACAACACTAGGAGAGGGCGCGGTTAACAGAAAGACAAGGATGACAATAGGTGAATGTAGTAAGTGGTAGTGAAATGCATTCATACGGGTCTATTAGATTGTCCAGCTTAACTTGACCTTTTAAAATGAAGTAGATAAATTACGTAAATTGAATAATTTTACTTACTTGTGGAAGGTAATTCCATCTGTTTTATAATTGGATGTTTTGCTACTTTTCCCGCACCATTTAATGGAGCAGGTCATTTTTATTGCACTGAGTGCCTACAATCGTCAAAAATAAAAATATTTTCAAACACGTACGTACGGATCAAGCTTCTGGTCGCGTACTGTTTATGTGCGCTCATGCTATGACTTAAATGTGTTAGAAATCACACACCAGTTGCATGATCGGGCGAACCATCAATTCCCCTCTCAGGGGTTTAAATCTCGTTGTCCCTGAATTACTTCCACTCGTTTACTATATTCATCGAGTTTCATGTTAACGATGTATGACAATATTATATTATATACCTACCTTTCGTCTATCTATAAGTTTATAAGTGAAAGAGATCATAGGTATATAAGAAATGTTATATTCAGTATGATATGAGTAGGTAACCTGAACATGTTAAACATGCGCGGTTAGTGGCGTGGGCGATGCGCGCAGTATGCGCAGGGCGCAAGTGTCGGCGCTAATGTCGGCGTCGCCGTCGGTGCGGAGGTCGGCGGCGGCGGCGGCGGCGGCGGTGTCGGCGCGAGGTGCAGGTGCAGGTCGGCGAGACGCACGGCTCGCAGCAGGTCGGCGACGGCAGCTGCACCCTCACGCACACACACGCACGCCGGGGACAGCGCCACACGAACGCCCTTAACGCA
Source organism: Plagodis dolabraria (assembly GCA_963854805.1). NCBI lineage: Eukaryota > Metazoa > Arthropoda > Insecta > Lepidoptera > Geometridae > Plagodis > Plagodis dolabraria. Next base: position 8,185,500 of record OY978440.1, read on the forward strand.
TATAACCACTTGTAACAAGCGCAGAAGCATTAGTGTCATACGCACGATAGTAAAAATCTACTTTACTCAAATTTTTATAATAGATTTTTTGTGGTTTTTTGTTTCCCTTTGTTTATGTTACTTTTTGTTTTCAGTTAATTGCGGCCACTGACAGCGGTCCGTTCTACGTTGGTTTTAGGTTAATAGATTCAATAGTCACAAAGTTATTCACATTTAATTGTCGTTTTTATAGAAAAATTTCGTGTCATTTTGTTATTTATATCAATTTTATTTTCAACATTTTTCAATAGTTCCACGCATCAGCAAAAACATTGCGAATTGATGTTTGTTTGTCCCAGTCATCTTCCCCCGTCTCAGACCCCGCCCCTGTCTCCATCCCCGTCCCTGTTCACGCTTCCCGCTCTGTGTTCTACTGTACCAGTAATTTTGCTGGCCCTCAAAGACTGCTGCCGGAACACACTTTTAGGTACTTGGCGACAGATTTTCTACTTGAGGGTAGTAGCTAGCCAGGTGGGCATTTGCTTAATGCCTTCCCACCATACGATAAAGCTCAAGGGGAGGGTTGATGCTAGCCAGGTGGGCAAAGACTAAATGCCTTCCCACCATACGATAAAGCTCAAGGGGAGGGTGTTACGTAGCCAGGTGCGTATTTGCTAAATGCCTTCCCACCATACGATGAAGCTCAAGGTAAGGGTGGATGCTAGCCAGGTGGGCAAAGGCTAAATGCCTTCCCACCATATGATAAAGCTCAAGGGGAGGGTGGTAGCTAGCCAGGTGCGTATTTGCTAAATGCCTTCCCACCATACGATGAAGCTCAAAGTGAAGGTGGACGCTAGCCAGGTGGGCAAACGCTAAATGCCTTCCCACCATATGATAAAGCTCAAGGGGAGGGTGGTAGCTAGCCAGGTGCGTATTTGCTAAATGCCTTCCCACCATACGATGAAGCTCAAGGTGAGGGTGGATGCTAGCCAGGTGGGCAAAGGCTAAATGCCTTCCCACCATATGATAAAGCTCAAGGGGAGGGTGGTAGCTTACCAGGTGCGTATTTGCTAAATGCCTTACCACCATACGATGAAGCTCAAGGTGAGGGTGGATGCTGGCCAGGTGGGCAAAGGCTAAATGCCTTCCCACCATACGATGAAGCTCAAGGTGAGGGTGGATGCTGGCCAGGTGGGCAAAGGCTAAATGCCTTCCCACCATACGATAAAGCTCAAGGCGGCTCAATTGGACTTGTGGCACTGCAGTCCATAGCTATAACCGCTTGGCTATTATTTCTTTGAAATATAGTACACACTTTTCCAATCACAAAGGCAAGCCCCTCCATGTTTTTTGAGTGTAGTTCATCTACTAGTACTTACCCGTGCGGTCATGTTACACATATTGTTTTACTGTATGGACTATTATAGTTTACATCTAAACTATGACGCAGTGTACCTGTGCTTCTGTGCCTGTGACATCCCCGTCCCCATCTCCATCACCCACATCAACATCTCAACCTGATGGTAAGCGATGAGAAGGTCGAAGATGTCGTTCAGGCTAACTTAGAATTACTGACTCTCGAGTACAGCTGCCGGAACACAGTTAGGCGCATGGCGACAGATTTTCTACTTGAGGGTGGTAGCTAGCCAGGCGAGCATTCGCAAAATGCCCTCCCACCATGCGATGACGGTGAAGCTCAAGCTGGTGGCGGGATTAGAACCATGGACCTGTTGCGCGGCAGGTCGTAGCCAATGCCACCGAGCCAACACTGCTTCAAATTAGCCATCATTGCTTCAATATTTGATCAAAAAAGTGTCATTGGACAGCAAGTACATACATAAATTGGTGACTTCTATATATATTCTTAGTAAGTAGGTGTCTTAGGTAGGATACTAACCTCCAGCAGGTTGGCCACGAACACGAGCAGTGGGTGCAGCAGCGCGTTGAAGAGGAGCGCCAGCGCCGGCTTGAGCGCGTAGTCGGAGAGCGCGCCGAGGAGGGCGGTGACGGCATCGCGTGCCGCTGCCAGCGCCGCCACTAGCGGTGCGAGTGCAACGGCCAGTGGCAGTGCTGCACAGAGCCGCAGTGCTGCAGCCGCCTCGCCGGTGGCAGCGCCGACCGCTCGTGCCACGCCAGCCGCACGCGTCTCGAGGCGCGGGCGCCGTGTACGCCTTGCACCCAGCCAAGCGCCAACACTCACGCGCTCGAACCGGTACACCTCCACGCACGCAGGCTCCGCTCCTGCCGCACACCACAGCACATCTTTGTATACACCCTGTTCTCCTAATCGCACACCGTTTTCGCTAAGGACAATATCTTATATATCCAATCAATACCTAACAGGCCGACCTCATTTTACTATTCAGCCGCACATAACTAAACTCCTAAAAAATAATATGAAATGAACGATTATCACTATTGCGAGACGCCGATAGGTAAATTCTAACAATATTTGTCCAAATTCATCATGTGCCCTATATCGCCCTCTAACCCTTCCAATTGTATGAAAAAAATTTTTTTTAACATTGTTTCCGCGGGAATATAAGAAATACACTCGAGAGCAATGAATCCGGGTCACTTAAAGAATCCTAAAAATCTCGGAAACTAAAAATGCTAGGTTAATGCAATAAATTGTATTTAATAGACAATGTAATACTCCTTAATTGAAGGTATTAAAACTTCTTAGTTATTGTAAAGTTATATCATAAAAAAATCAAATTTGAAAAAGGGCCACTTTCGAAGATGGAACTACGAAATTACAGCATTTGGTTTTGCTTTTGTTTGTAATCTGTCATTTATGTGGGTACATAAACCATGTTGATAGTGCTCTATATTCATTATTCAAGCTGAAATTATGTCGCTTACGCCTGAAGAATGCACCAGAATACTTACAATGCTGGAAACCGGCCGGAGTCAGCGCGATACAGCCAGGACTGTCGGTGTGTCGCTGTCAACAGTACAAAGAGTTCTCCGACGTTACGAAGAAACTGGTTCTAACCTACGCAGACCAGGAACGGGCAGAACCAGGTGTACCACAGCACGAGAAGACCGATACTTGGTGAACACCATGCTTCGAAATCGCTTTCTCACAGGAACTGAACTCACCAATCAGTTTCGACGCCTCGGAGGAGGTAACCCAAGTGCATGGACAGTAAGACGTCGGCTTGCTGAATCTAACTTAAAACCCCTTAGACCTGCAAACGGCCCTAAACTGGAGCGTGGGCATCGTATTTCGAGACTAAGATATGCCCAGAGCCACGTAAATTGGAGTATTGAAGATTGGTCAAAATTTATGTTCTCCGACGAATCAAAATTTATGCTCTACAAGCACGATGGAAGACACAGAGTGTATCGAAGACCAGGGGAAAGATTCAAGCAAGCATGCATCGAAGAAAAAGTAGCCTACGGTGGTGGGTCTGTACTTGTGTGGGCCGGAATTTCTTCTGAAAGTCGCACAGAGCTGGTGATCATAGAAAACGGCTCTTTAACTAGCGTAAGATATGTGGAAGAAATCCTCAATGATCACGTTGGTCCATTTATGGTCAATTTAGGTGAGGATGCTATATTTATGCATGACAATGCCCGACCTCATACAGGTAGGATTATGAATGACTACCTTCAAGAGATGAACATTACTCGTATGGAGTGGCCAGCGCGCAGCCCGGATATCAACCCGATCGAGCATGCTTGGGACGAGCTAGGCAGATGCGTAAAACAACGAAACCCTCCCCCAATCACGTTTCGTGAGCTCAAAATTGCTCTCACAGAGGAATGGGAGAATATTCCCCAAAATCGTATAAGGAACTTGGTGTACAGCATGCCAAACCGCGTAAACGCAGTAATGGAAGCACGAGGAGGCAATACGAAGTATTAAAATTCAAGAAAATCGTAATAAAGTTCAAAAATTTCATGTTTCCTATTTTTGTTTTAAGGAGAGATCAGCAGTTTTTTTCTTTATGTAATTTTGTGTTAATAAAATGTATGGTGACTCATATTTTTTTTACTTTCATTTAAGGAGTATTACATTGTCTATTAAATACAATTTATTGCATTAACCTATCATTTTTAGTTTCCGAGATTTTTAACATTCTTTAAGTGACCCGGATTCATTGCTCTCGAGTGTATTAGCCAAACATTATGCAAGAGGTATAATAAAAGACCTCTATTTCATAGTTTTCTATTAGAATATCTGCCTGAATTTGTCTCTTTTGAGAACTATAACGGGGAAATGCATGCCCACCCATAGCTGAATAGCATTTGCATAACATTGCTGACTGCATCGAAAAGCTAGACATCATACAGCGGTACCAAGCGCGGTTTATACCTACCATGGTAAATAACTAGCGTGTCCAGAGTGCATTGATGTATTTTACGCTAGCGCATGTAACGATTTCTATACAAACGTAGTGTTCAAACTTAGTAAAATTTCGCATGCTAAGCCAATATCTATGCTCTTTGTTGGTACATGCACTTTAGCCTTGAGGACAACGTTATTATGAATAATAATAAAATTAGTGACAGTGAGTTGATTTGTACAGTATACCTATAAGTAGTTGCCTATAAAACTTTGAGATATGGACAACCTGCGTACCCAGACTTGAGTAGGCATTCAAATCTCCTACAGGCCTCAAGCCAATCTACTTTTCTGGTTGTACTATGTTGACTACCTTTATCCATCTCCAGCCTCTTCTTCAGTTCAGATTACTTTTTTCTATTCTTCTTCAGTTCTGTGAACACCTTCAGGTGTTCAGAGCTGAAGCGCTCGTAGCCAAGTTTGCTTAGCCATTCTGAATCGATCAGCAAAGTTAAGCAACGTCCGCCGCGGTCATGACTTGGATGGGTGACCGCTGGTGACATTACTACTGAGCGCTTCCGTGCTTCGGAGGGCACGTTAAGCCGTCGGTCCCGGTTGTTGTCTTAGGATAGCAGTCGTTACAGCATGGTGGTAGGGCACTTTGCGAATGCCCGACTGGCTAGCTACCACCCTCAAGTTGAAAATCTGTCGCCAAGCACCTAACGGTTTGTTCCGGCAGCTGTCCTTGAGAGCCAGTAAAAGCCAGTCTAGGTTAGCCTGAACAACATCCTCGACCACATCATCACTTACCATCAGGTGAGATAGTGGTCAAAGGCTAACCTATCAGACATAAAAAAAAAAACTACTATCTACTGTTAACCATAATACCAGATTTAACATGACCAATTTTAAAGCTGGCACTGATACAATTGCTTATTTCTTGGAATAAAAGAATCACTGCAGGGTCACGCAGAACGCTGACGCTGTAACTGTAATAGCATGTCTTCATTCGATTTCATGAAAAAGCTACTCGCTGTTGGCTAAATCTAAATCACCTTCAACGAGCGGTGGGGAGTCGCCGTCACCATCGCCACCATCGCAGTCACCGTCGCCGACGTGATGAAGACTCTCGTGAGCTGAGTCGCAAGAGGTGTGCCAGGGCTTATGTTCTTTCATCTGTCATATTAATTTCGCATTAACAAGTGGTAGGCATTATTATCTAGATAATATTATCTAACACTTATTGTTGAACGTACACGTGTATACTACGCATAGATATTATATAACTCAGCATTACTAATTTCTTGTCTAACAACATGAATGTACCAAATATTGTACAAGAATGCTATTATAATTCCTATGTATAATTAGGGGCGTTACGTAAGTGTTGGCTCAAAACCTAAATAATCACAATGCACCACAATTTCATCTCTATTGCGTATTTGTAGGTAAAATATGATAAGAAATCCATCAAATCAATCATCGATTCAATCCATTAGCAACAAGTTACTATTGATTATTGATGCTGTGATGGCCCAGCAGCAATGGCTATGGATTTCAGTGACTTCGGAGATAGGGTGAGATAATTTTTCATCATATGTTGCTGAAAATCAGTGTTGATAAGATTGTGAGGCAATGCGTGTGGATCGCTGTGCTGTGATGCTAGGAAAATGAAGCGATTCGTTTGGTGGATTTTTTCCTCATACGCCGCTCATTTGCATCGCTCATCTTTGGTGGATACGCAGCTTTAGTATCCGTCAACTTCTTACAAAACATTGCATGCTACACCCTCGTTCTCTATTAAGATACTATTCTATCCGTGGGAATGGGGGGATCATGGAAACCTTCCCGAGGTACGCAGTCTTCGGGACTATTACAGGCATATCAAATCGAGTCGACAGCGCGGACTGCCTCTTCTCCAGCACGCTTCGTTTTAGTCGAATTTTTTTCATGAACTATATGAGCCGCTTCATCCCCACTGGGTTGTTAGATGTTATCTACGTAAATAGTACACGTGTAAAGGAAAGAGAACTGGGCCCAGAATGCTGTCTTGTGGAACTCCCACAAAGTTCTACAATATTCGTCGTTACCTCTCAACCTTACCACTTACGCATTGCGTGCGATTAATAGGCAGGCAATCACGAACAATAACAAGTCGATCCAAACGATGAAAAGTACAAAACAATCTTGTAATACAGTATGTACACGTCCGTAAAGAGACAATCTCAAACTGGGAAATAGTCTGGGATCCAAGTGAAGCTAAATACAGTTTGCTCATTGAAAGAATTCAGCGCAAATTTGCTAGATTTGTTTAGAAACGGATGAATGGATATTACACGTACCTATTTCATTCACTATTTGTCTCAGGTATGATTGGAATCGATACATCGGAGTTCAAGCGTAAATTGCTGCTAATCATCCATTACAGTAGCTGATAGGCTAGCCTTTGACCACTATCTCACCTGATGATGTGGTCGAAGATGTTGTTCAGGCTAACCTAGAATTACTGGCTCTCAAGGACAGTTGCCGGAACACACCGTTAGGTGCTGGCAACAGATTTTAAATTTGAGGGTGGTAGCTAGCCAGGCGGGCATTCGCAAAATGCCCTACCACCATGCCCTGCACCATGTTGGCTGACTGCCAACGTAAGACAACAACCGGGACCGACGGCTTAACGTGCTCTCCAAAGCACGGAAGCGATCAAATTATTACGTAATAATGTCAACAACCCCGATTGTGCTCGGTGCCTTTTTTGTGCCCATAAAGTAAACTTGTGCTGGGAGTCGTCGACGGCATCAACTGTTCTCACCTCCCATCCTGATAACAAGCACGCCAGTAACGCGTCCAGACCTAGACTACTGGCAATATTATATAATGTTTTTACAGCAGTTCCAATATGTCGATATATTTAAAGATAGCATGAATACTATTAATCTATATTTAAATTTATTTTTAAGTAGATATTTAAGATTTTCAGCGTTTTGGTTTTTACTGTTAGCTAACTATTACTGTGTCTAATGAGTTAATAAATGTAAAGAAAAATAAAAGGAAAAGTTTACGAAATATTTCAGAAAATCTAATTGTAGGTATGTTATTACCGTTATATACACTATATATACATCGTTTATAATACATATGGTTTTAATAAGATGGTTATACGTGCCGTGCCGTAGATATGTATACCTTCTCTTGCTGCACATACGAAATTTGTCCCTGTCCCCGCGCCGCACCAGGGCCAGCCTCCCCGCGCTCTGCGGCCGCAGCGGTGCTCTCGCCTCTGACAACAGAATTAACATACGTTAAACTCGACCTGCAGTAAGCATCCTGAACGGTGTCGCTTACTTATTTCCATAAAAAGCCGTCCAAAGCCCACTTCACTTATGGCGGAGACAATACTCACAGATAGTAGAGAATCGGGGCTGGCGTGCCCCCAGGACCGCACCGACACTGGCATGGACATGCGACCAGCACTCCACCACCACTGGCATACGCAGGGCCCGTGCGCTGCGAAAACATTATGTAATGCATCTACAGCAAAATAAAAAATAAATATCTTTTATGTTATTATGACGGCACAAGCTCAAGGCCCACCTGATGTTAAGCGGACTAACCTCTGCCTATAACAGATGCATTTCGTCACAAATCACGAATTGCATAGCGCCCCTCACCTTGAGACAGTTGTTAAGGCTCCTGTGCCTGTAATGTTACTGGCTCTCAAGAACTGCTGCCGGAACACACCATTGGGTGCTTGGCAGCAGGTTTTCTACTTGAGGGTGGTCGCTTGCCAGGCGTGCATTCGGATGCCCTTCCACCAGCGATGAAACTTAAGCCCGCGGTGGGATTCGAGCCATGGACCTGCTGCGCAGCAGTTCTTAGCCAATGCCACTGAGTCATCACTGCTTCAAATATTTGCACTGTACTGTATTGTTGGCGCCAAGAGCCGTACCTGAACACGGAGGGGGCTGGAAGCGACGGGCACGCGTCCCCCCTCGGGAACGTCTCTTTTGCGTTTATGTTTCTCTACAACCACCTGCAAGCAATAAATTTATATATATGTCATATATAGGCCTAGTTATAAATTGACGGCATGAGGATAATTATTAATTGACCGCGCCTGCCTATCGATGGGAGTGCCACCGGGAACTTCAAATATATTATAGGTTGGTAATTATATCCATATACTCGCTCGCAAATGTGCACGTGAGCTGATGAATAGTTGGAAAGTGGATGTATGTACTTATATGAGACTGGGGTATAGGTAGGTATGGTATGTCACCTGTATAACTTGTGGCTCTCCGAGCTGTAAGCCTGGCGAGTCTGCCCTTGCATAGCTTATCCACAATTGAATAAAGGTTCACAGCGCATCCTGATGGGGGAATAGGTCCCAAAACCAAAAAACCTAGATATGTACTTACTTAATGTAAATAATAAATTATGTTCTTTGACTTATGTCCAAGAGCACAACATGACACCCGGCCCCAGAAAAGCTAGTTGTATCAGAAATAAAGTTATTAGGTATATATATATATCTATACTTAAAATAAAACTGTAACAGGTTCAATTCTGTACATGGCAGATATTAAAAAAAAAAATTACAGTACTCTGTAGCTGATACTGATGCCGAAACTGTATTTTTTTTTATTTTTGTCTGTCTGTCTGTATTACAATTTACGATTAAGACGGCGTTATTACAGTTTATGATAAAAGAGTTTACAGTTTCTCTACTGCCATCATAAGACTTTATGAACTTAAAAAGAGTGTTTAAATTCATATCTGTGGGTAGGGATATTGTCGCCGATCTGGTTTGTCTCGGGGATAAGGTATACGATTTTCCCGATTCCAGAGGTGACGGCGGCAATTCGGGGATTTCAAGTGTTGATTTAATGTCTTCTGGTTTGACCCCCTTAGGCATAACGAGATAAATTACGAGGACTACTATACTAGTGTACGGCGGTCGGCAGTTTATTTTTTCCCGTATGTATCTCGAATTGATACATCGGCTACAGAAACATCGAAAATAAATAATTGATTATACGAGAGAGAGAGAGAGACTATCACTTATAGGCAACTGACACGCGAACAGGGACATTGCCATTAAATTAAGCGCAGGCGTCCATACTCTCAACACCATATTATAATATATCTCCGTCATTTTGGAAAAACTGAAACAATAAAAAATATGATGGACTTATCAAACGTACTCACAAAATTTCGTGAGAATCGGTTGAGAAATGCGACCTTTATACCGGACTACCGGACATACGAAAGCATTTTTGTGTAAGTTAAAGCAGAGACGCTTCGATCGAACTAAGTTCTCACACGGTCAATGAGTGAGCAAATCAGTAAGCAAAGAGTTTGACCTGCAGGTAGGAGATGGGCTCGGCCTCTGACTCGGGGTTCGCGGCGTGCTGAGGAGCGCCCTCACCCGCCGCCATCGTCCACTGTGTCGAATGCGATGCCTCCATGTCTGGATAATCGTTCACTATTACTATTTACTAGGTGACAAGACCTGACGATAGTTATTTGTATCATGTGTTATTTTTGTTAGTACTTAGTTGGCCTATACCTATATTTAATTGCAATAAAGAGCTGTTTTTAAAAAAATTTAAGGGCACGTTGCCAATGTTTTTTAGCCGTTCTTAATCGATCAGCTAAGTTAAGCAACGTCCACCGTGTCGCGGTCAGGAGTTGGATGGGTGACCACTAGTGACGTTACTATCACGGTAATGTTATACATTACCGTGTTACTACTGAGCGCTTCCGTGCTTCGGAGGGCACGTTACGCCGTTGGTCCCGGTTGTTCTCTAATGATGGCAGTTGCTACAGCATGGTGGTAGGGAATTTTGCGAATGCCCGCCTGGCTAGCTACCACCCTTAAGCAGAAAATCGGTCGCCGAGCACCTAAAGGTATGTTCCGGCAGCTGTCCTTGAGAGCCAGTCATTCTAACCTAACCTGAACAACATTTCGACCACATCATCACTTACCAAAAGGTGAAAGGCTAGCCCATTAGTAATAAAAAAAAACGCTTTGCGGGTTGGGTTTAACTTTATCATTCCAATTCAATAATTTAGCTGAATATACAGACGTAGCTGAAATATTTTCAGCTTGTTTTTCAAAACAAACTTTGTGTTGTTTCTTATTATCAGTATCAATAAAACCTGTGGAAGTTGCTCACATTGCTTTTTCAACAAGAAAGTAGCTGATGATATGCCGACGGCTGAAAATATTTATCGGTTTATCGTTTTGGGAGCTGCAATGAATTTAATATAGCGCTGGTCTAATAAGAAGATTTTAATTTGGATAAGAACGAGACAGTTTGCTCCGGCACTTCAAGACTAGACTATAATTTGTATATTATACTACGTTTCTGAGGCGAAACATGACATACCAAGTTAATGCTGGTAAAAGTTTGAAGAACAATACGGGTGTACCCTAAAGAGTTGGTTCATAGATTTCACTGAAAGATCTTAGAATTTATAATAGCCATTTCGAGTTTCTACAGTAAATAATACCTACTGGACTATAAGCTACGGGCATTTATTTATACAATGACGTGGCTGCGACAGGGTACAGTGCCCTCCGCTCCAGTAGTGGGTCGCGCTGCGCCGTCATCCGGGCCCATCCGGACCTAATTTATCGAGTAGACGCCAGGAAAGCGAACAGTAGGGCGTTCAGGAAGGCGCATCGCATCCTCGGCGCACATAGTAGGTCTAATAAGTACATACAACACAAGTGGTGACGCACCTAGGTGCGCGTTAGCGATTTCGACTTCTCTCGCTTCCACTCCTCGATTCGTTGTACAATTTGTGAAATCAGACATGGGAGCTGTAGTCAGAGTTGTGGACTGTCTGCTTATATACTTAAAGGCTCGACTTTTCACTATTTATATCCCTAGAAATAAAGTATCAGAATATATAAATAGTATTAATATATGCTTCGAATATATTGGTCGAAGAATGTATGCCCATCACAAAACTGTCATTGATCACAACATACGTTTATCTGTCTAGCTAGTCATGGTACAATAATATACTACGCCAGGTATTACACTCCGAGACCGGATGTCAAGTAACCGGGACACAAGCTTGTCAAGCATACCGTCATCACTTCTATCAACGGCTCTCAAACTTTATACCTAATGTAAGGAAATTCGGGGGCAGTAAAATAACAGTTACTTAATAGATTTCACCTTCTTTTTAATAAAGAAAATCAGGTGAATTTACTGATTTAGATTACACAGATTAGTGATTCTTGAATGAATTATGGTTATCAAGTTCGTACAGAGTGTTTGACACCGAATAGTTTTCTTATAATGGGTACCGTCGAAGCTACTAGGCCTAAATTTTTCAGACTGAAATCAAGTAATTGTTTCCTATGCCAAAAAATGCAGTTATCTGTATTTTATTGTTCAGTTTAGTTTCAATGAAAGCTCAAAAATATCTGAAGTAAAAACCAATTAGGTAGGTACGTTATATAACCAAACATACATTACTTACATAAAATATTTAATAGTTGTCTGAGGTCCACAATACAGACTATTTTCTACGAAATGAAAAAAAACGCAATTTACTGCCTCGTCTACTTCTACTCTAATTTCCGAATAGAAAAAATAACCATTTTTATGTTTTTATTATACCAGCTCGAAGAAATGAACACCATACGGCCCACAGTTTGGAATCACTGCGCATATGTGCATGAGCGAGAGCGAAACAGATGCAAATCATATACGTGAGACAGAGACGGCAATATTTGTCAAAATGGTGGAACCATAGAGAGACAACTTTTTTCATACCATTTACTGAGATGAAAATTGATTCATGTGTGACTTTCTATGTTTGAAATGTTGTATTGATATTTTATAACTAAACATTCACATGAAAAAGAACCATGCTGCTGCAATCATGTTTTAATAAAGAGCCAATTTGATAGTGACGCAAGCCTGTGATTCTTCGGGAGTAGAAGACCTTGTTTTCTTAGACCATATAGCTATTATGGCAGATCATTACTTGCTTAGTGGCATGATACAATAATAAACTACGCCAGGTATAACACTCCGAGACCAAATGTCACATAGCCAGGACACAAGCATACTGTCATCACTTCTAGTAACGGCTCTAAAACTTTATATCTAAAAATTCGGGGGTGGTAAAACAATAGTTAAAAGATTTCACCTTTTTTTAATGAAGAAAATGACGTGAAATTAGTGATTTAGATTACACAGATTAATGATTCTTGAATGAATTATGGTTATCAAGTACGTACAGAGTATTGTATACCGATTTTTTTCTTATTCTGGGTAATGTCACGGTAATGTTATCTATACAGTATCTTAACTCGGCTGTGTCGTTGAAATAACTACCCACAACCGCGCTGTACGTAAACATGCGTCAGGGCTACCGCCTCCAGTATTTGAATTACATTTGCCTACATTTTGTATCCATTTAGTTTTGTGATTGTAAATATACTTTTTTTTTATATAAACAAATAAAATTCTTTGTGAAATGAACAGGCAGTGTTCACTAAAAATGCGTGTTGCTTTTTGACTAGTTGGTAGATTTAATTAAAAAACCATGTTAAAACTCGCAAAAAAAAATAGTCTTAAAAATTTGCGACCGATAAATATTTGTGAGACGTACGAAATGCTTTATTTTAAATTTTTTTTTCGGGGGATTAAAGGAAATAATACTTTTCCATTAAAACGACACACATTATGTACCTTCAACTTTGTAGATAATAATTTTACTGAATAGTAAGTAAAATTATTTTATAGTATTACGAGTACCTTTCAGTTTCCAGGTTATCTAAAAACAGTTATCTCTGGATGCGTTGTTGACGAATTCATGCAACCAAAAACAGCGCAATATATCCTACTCGTCATATTAAATATGTAATATGTACATAAACTTATTTTTAGTGCAAATATCGCGCGTTTATTGTTAAAAATAACACACCGTCCATTCGTCACTGCGGCACAGACGCGACTGTCTGCGAAACGAGCGCAGGCCGAGATCGAGGCGCGTAGGTATAACTCGCGTTTCGTCCGTTTCTATGAAGTTGAAATACTGTATAGATAACATTACCGTGGTACCGTCGATGCTACTAGGCCTAAATCTTTCATAGATTGAAATCAAGTAATTGTTTTCTATGCTGAAAAAAAAGTTATCTGTATTTTGGTGTATAGTTTAGTTTCAAAAACAGCTCAAAATACAATATCGGAAATAAAAACCAATTAGGTAGATACGTTATATAACCAAAGAAATTTTACATTCCATACCATATTTAGTAGTTTTCTGAGGTCCACAATACCGAAATCATTCTTCGGCTACAGACTATTTTACAGAAAGTGAAAAAAACTTCAAATCACTGCTTTTTCTACTTTTACTCCTACAGTACCAAATAGAAAAAAAATATGTATTTATTAATTTATTATACTCGTAGCTTACAGAAATAAGCACTACATGACCCGACCACAAAGTTTGCGAATCACTGCGCATATGTGCATGAGCGAGAGCGAAATAGATGCAAATCATATACGTGCGAAAGATATAGCGATAATTGTCAAAATGGTGAAACCATAGGAAGACCACTTTTTTCATACCATTTACTTTGACGAACATTGATTCGTGTGTCATTTTAAATTAGGCGTTTGTAATAATTTATTGTTATTTTACAACAAAACATTCACAAGAAAATAAACAATAATGTTGTATTTTGCAATAATCGTGTTATAATAAAGAGCTTATTCGATTGTGACGTAGCTCGTGTTTATTTCGAGTAGAAGACCTTGTTTTCTTTGTATGGCGATTACGTGATTTTGGAAGTAACGATTTCTGTCATTCTGACAACGTTATTTTTTTTAGTAAGTTAGTTACCAAGTCCCACTTCACTTCACTGCAATTGAATCGTTGGCCTTTATACTCGTGCAATGGACATGTTCAAAGCCCAAAAAAGACGCAAACATTTCATACGACCGAACGAGAAGTAATTTACCCTATACGCGTGCACTTTATTTAAAACTAGATAAGAAATGGGAAACATGCAACATACAAAACTAGAACTGTGTAAAACAATGTTTTTTTTAGTCATTAGCACTAGCATCCATAGCAGACCGGTGTCCTCTAGCAGCACCCGTTCACGAGTTGACGCATGTGCCACCCATCGCCGTCCTCAACCATTTTTGAGGAAAGATGGCGACCCGACACATTACACCGCCGCCGCCCGCTAGACAACACCTTTATATGAGCATGACCGCTCTAGATAATCGTGCCAACGATTACAACTTGGGACTACACTACAGAAATTTAAATTTTTGTTTGTTTCATTTCCCCACGTCACATTGTAACAGGGTCTCCATTACCACGCTGTTTCGATCTTTAATCGTCATTTTAGGGTTTTAATTATGGATGGATTTTGGTGTCGCAACCATCGCCTTCGTAACGAACCGTCCTATGGCGTCTTCTTTGTCATCTGCGTAGTATGTGAGCTTCATGCTGCTCTTGTTCTTGATGGCGATGACCGACTCGTATGTCAGTCCCTGCGCTTCGTGGATGGTAAGGGAACGTGATCCCCTACCCTCTCTGTAGTCCTGACTTTCAGGGTCTCCTTTTCTTCCTGGGTGTGAACAAGGAATAAGTTGTTTGGGAGGGATTTGGGGATTTTCGCACCCGTGTATACCTCTCAAGCTTAAGAAACTTAATACGGGGAGCTAAGCAATATATACTTACCTGAGCATAATTTCCCCAGACGGGCCATCCATCGGGTTCCGATGCGTGCATAACAACTCCTGGGTTATGTTTGTTACCAGGTTATGGCAGTAATACCTTAATACGAAGAGATTTTCTCTATCGATGTAAGGCAGCTGATTGACATCTAGGATGAGGACAAGATCACCAACTCCAAATAGCCTGGAAGCTATGACTATGGCTCCGAAGTGGTTCATTAGAGCTTCATCCACCGTGAGGCGGCTGTAGCTCTGTAATTTTAGAACCATTTACGAAGACTGGAGCCATTGTGTGTGTACCTTGGTTTTTACATTGGACCTGACCTGTATGTACCTGTTTTTACTTTTAATATATTTAAATCCGAAGCAATTCGTATACTGAAAGCATCATTGACATATGCTCACGATAGGGGAGCCAATCGTTATGGGGGAGGCATTTGTTCAACGGTGGACTTCTTCCGGCTGATGACGATGATGATCACGATGATGCTACATAAAAGGTATTTTGTTCACTCACTCCAATTACATTTTAAAGATGCTGTTCTTGTCGTTTCCTTAATATCTCAGGATGTACATGATGTAAAAACCGGTAAATGTTCCACTAAGTAAAAACTCTCCCTTAAATAAATAATAGGTAGTGTTTTCTTAGCTAAGACCGAGGTTTGTAAGACTTGGCCTATATCCATGAAATAAAAAGATTGGCTTAGCCGTCGCTTGGCTAAGACTTGTCCTAGACCGTGAAACTTAAGCCTCAGGCGGTAATCGAACCCGCATCTCGCAGCTTTACGCACGCGGTGTTTTGTGCTGAACAATTTGTACCTAAATGTAATTTTAGGTTAGCACGCGAAACTGCTTAGGTATATTGAAATTTAGAAATATTGAAGGGTGCCGACGTTAATACGATACTTCTATTCGATGTTTGAAAAAGCATATCTTTAGATCAGATAGTCTTCTGTTTTGTAGCTTTTTTGAAATTCGGCTCAGTCGAACCATACTCAATAACCAAGCGGCTAAGGAACCCGGAATTTCAGGGTGTAAGAGGAAAAATCAGCCAAGTACGAGTCGGACTCACGCACGAAGGGTTCCGTACTGTTATATATATAGAATGCACCCTTTCTTGCATACCAAGCACTCCTATCACGCAGTCAGCTATTCCCATCCATAATCCGACTGTACATCCATCCATCAGTCTCATCCCGCCAGCCATCCAAGACGGTTGCTTCTACTTTAATTATTTTTTTAAAAACCCAATATCCTCGAGGCTCATAACAATACCATTAGCTATACAACATTAGATTTGATATTTTTTTTGTTTTAAAGTGCGCGAGTCCTACTCGTACTTGGCCAACTTTTTTGTATTTGTTGTTATAGCGCCAACAGAAATACATCATCTGTGAAAATTACAACTGTCTAGCTATCACCGTTCTTGAGATACAGCCTGGTGACAGACGGACGGACGGACAGCGAAGTCTCAGTAATAGGGTCCTGTTTTTACCCTTTCGGTACGGAACCCTAAAGATCCACCTATAGGATTGATGCGCTTAATGACGCTAGGAAAATGGAGTGGTTTTATCGGTGGATTTTTTCCTTCTACACCGCCATATCCTTGCACATCTCAGGTGGAGACGCAGGGGAATGCCGGTTCAATTCCCGTTCGAAATGAACTATCTTGTCTTAAAATTATAAATGTATTTTCGCTTAGCTCTTGATATATTGCTTATGATCTTAGTTAAATAAAATGTAAGTACTCCAGAAATTCTATCCCGGCACCCCAAGTGCAACCTATATTAATATAATTATTATCTTACAGATGTAGAAGTAAAGTAGAATTCTATGTGGATTGTTAATCTAGAACCTAATTCTTTAATATTTTCAAGTCGAACATAGCCCAAATGTAAAATAAATATCGAAAAATACGTCACCTAGTGTCACTTTGACAGCCGTCACAACTTTGACCCATTTCTTTATTATTTTCAAATTGAACGTAGCTCTAATTTGAAATCATAATCAAAAAATACGTCATCAAGTGTCACTTTGACAGCTGTCACACCCAAAACATATTTCATTAATATTTTCAAGACGAACTCAGCCCTATTGTGAAATCAAA
This sequence comes from Plagodis dolabraria, assembly GCA_963854805.1. Classification (NCBI taxonomy): domain Eukaryota; kingdom Metazoa; phylum Arthropoda; class Insecta; order Lepidoptera; family Geometridae; genus Plagodis; species Plagodis dolabraria. The sequence goes on from OY978440.1 coordinate 8,202,601, forward strand.
ATTAAATACGTCACCAAGTGTCACTTTGACAACTGTCACACCCAAGACATATTTCTTTAATATTTTCAAGTCGAACGTAGCCCAAATGTGAAATCTAAAAATGCGACACCATGTGTCACTTTGACAGCTGTCACACCCAAGACATATTTCCTTAATATTTTCAATACGAACGTAGCCCAAATGTGAAATAAAAAACGAAAAATACGTCACCAAGTGTCACTTTGACGGCTGTCACATAAGAGACCCATTTCCAAGTATATTTTGTTATTATCAATATTGTAAAGTTTGCAATAACGCCTGCTAGGCGAATTACATTACAAAATTACAAATTTACGAGAGAAAAAAATATAGTCATGAGCGGGATTCAAACCCACGTCTATCCACCCCTTTAGCCGGGGTACGCTCTAACCAATTGAGCTAACATGACACAATGACTCATAACTTTAATTCTTGCTCTCGTTCTTCAACCATCGTATCGGGATGGAGCGACACCTATAGTTCAACTTGCGTTGTACTACAAACAAGACCAATTTTGCAATTGGTTTTAAAGTTGTAAATGATGACGCAACCTTATAGTTTTAATATTGTTAAGTTTGCAATAACGCCTGCTAGGCGCATTACATTACAAAATTACAAATTTACGGAAGAAAATATTAGAGTACAACGCAAGTTGGACTATAGGTATCGTTTCATATTTGACCTTGTTGATGGTCATATGATGTATCCATATTGAAGAAATACGGGCAGAGGCTGCATTGGTAAAAGCCCAAGCTATGAGCAGTTTTGCAGAATCATTCAGAGTGATCACTGAAAGCATTGAGAGGTTCAGCCAACTGGTAAATTCTTTTTATTTCTAGATAGTTTCAGTACTGACATGAACTACTGAGATGAAAGTGCTGACATCATTGTGGATGATGTTAGGTAGAACATGTTAGGCCTATTATAGAAACCGGTTTTCAAGAACAGCTAAAGATTTCCTTTCGATACTTGGTGACAGAGAATTTTAACTCAGGGGTGATAACTTAATGAGCTAGCCAGGCTAAAAGTAGAATGTGCTCTAATCATTGTCCTGTTGAAAACCTTTGAAACTGAATGTAAAACTCCATACAATATGCTCTTGCTGTTTGTTTTTTTTACGTTGTTAGAGAAAATATCAGTACCATATGTTATGCATACTTTCATTGCAGCTTATGTGATGTTTTGGAAAAGAATATAATATTTGTACTGACCCCACATAAAGTCGGACAAGGGTAGGTAGATGATGATGATCACTGCACTTAGATTGTAATAAGATATTCGGCATACTGCATGGCAGGCGCTTTTTTTTTAAAGCTATCTTAGAATATTGGTAGTCATGTAACTCATTATCTATCCATTGTTTCAGTACCTACTGCCAAACACAAAATCCACAATAGATGCTGGTTCCAGAAGGTTAAAAGTAGGGTTGCCAGCTCCAGTTTTATGTTTTAGAGGATTTGGTAGGATTAACTAAAGGATTGATAAAGGAGAGAGAGCTGTTGATAAAGGACATTAGTTTTTTCTTCAATAATATGCTGTTGCGGTATCAATAGCGACATTTATTAAAGCGTTGTTGATTGCTTCTGATAAAATGTGTCTACCTTTTAAATGCCCTTTCCACTCCTCAGTATTCACTGGTGAAGCCCTGGCGTATTGGACGCAATCTCTTTTGTTTAGTCCCTCCTTAATATTTACTGATTTAAAAAGCTGCCTATACTATACTTTTGAATACTTTTGAATTCTTATTTTTTCTCTCGTTTCTTTATAATTTTCAAATTAAACACATGCTATTTGAATGTAATAAACTTAATTTAAATGTTGTTCTATCTTGGATACAAAAAAGGAAAAAAAAGCTTACTAGCATATCTTTGCTTGCCCGGCTTAGTTTACTAATTAGCTTTTTATTAAAATAATAAGACAATGATTCAATTCAAGGACAGCTGCCGGAACACATCGTTAAGTGCTTGGCGACAGATTTTCTACTTGAAGGTGGCAGCTAGCCCATGCCAGGCACATGAGAATTAACATCTATGTTTCCAGGTGAAGGCCGCAGTGCGATTCGTGACTTGTGACGAAATGCACTGCCTAAGTGGTTAGTCCGCTTAACTTCAGGTGGACCTCGAGCTTGTTCCGTCACAATAACATAAAAAAGCTAAAATAAGGTATATAGGTATATGTAATTTTCCCTTAGAATGCGATAATGCTAGTAATCATATTTAGAGCTATAGAAGAATATAGCGACATCATTGTGCTAGGTAGGTAGTGTTTGAAAACAAACACTGCTTTCGATCAGATGGGCGATGCCCCGTCCACCCACTGGACTTTCCCACTGGTGGGTGGACGGGGAATTCAAGTTTCCCCGTCCACCCACTGCACTAGAGTTGGAACCAAATCAACTGCCTCATCGATATTACACATAATATTTAGTTTTGCTATAGATGAAGTCTAAATGTGTGGATCCGGTTGATGAGTGCGCACCGTCCCCTATGACTGTTAAAGTAATACAATTAGAGCACGAAATTTCAGCTTAAACGAGCATGTTCTGGTGGCCGAGTGCTTTTAGTCAGTTTATATAGGTGCCTATTTGGTTATACATATTTCAACTGTACATATAATATAAAGTTTTTGTGTGCCATATAAATGTATTTTCTTTCTTTCAATAATGATATCAGCATCACCGGACAGCAGCGTCCACGATAACCGTAAATTAGCTGCGAAGCTGCAGCAGATAAGTGCTAGTTGGGTCATTTCTTGGGCAATTTCAAAATGAAATGGCATTATATGACGTATCTAGTTTTTATTCTTTGTTTATGTTCCATATTATACCTACTGTTCTGTTAACTGTAACTTTATCAGCTGAACACACTCGGCGAGACAGGTTGTGCTGTCTGTATTTGTGCAATCACCGCATCTTTCATTCCATTGACACATCAACGGGTGCGGGAATCTTTGGACGTACATACAGCAGAGGTACAACTACCACTGCGACTGCATGTCAAAGTCTGTGATCCTGCTGAGTAGCCAAGGCTTCGGTTTTTTCATGGGTCCGCCACCCCGTTTCATTTCACCCCCATCGCTCTTCTGGGTCTTCTTACACGAATGCCATATAAATCTGAAATACAAATAATGTTTGTGTAAGTAAATAAAAAAGGTAAACTCAACTAAAATTTACAATTACTGATTGTATAGAAGGTTTTATCCACTGTGGATCAATCTAAAAGATTTTTTTACGTGATTGTGACGAACTAGTACTAAACCACCCTGAAGTTAAGCGGATTAGCCTCTGCCTATAACAGATGCATTTCATCATGTGACGAATTGCAATGTTCCCTTCACGTTGAGACATACAGTTGTTAAGTCTCATGTGCCTGTAATTTTTCTGGTTCCCAAGGACTGCTGCCGGAACACACTGTTACGTGCTTGGTGGGAGATTTTCTACTTGAGGGTGTAGCTAGCCAGGTGGGCATCCGCATAATGCCCTTCCACCTTGCGGTGAAGCTCAAGCCGACGGTGGGGTTCGAACGAGGGACCTGCGGCACGGCAGTCCATAGCAGTAGCCTCTGGGCCATCATTGCTTCAAAAGTTTTAACTACTTACTTATTAATACGCAGTGACTAGCAGTGTTTCAGCTGAATGTTATTTGATTGACGCAATAATTTTATTTTTTACCTGACATTTGGACAAAATTGATTTACTTTTTATTATTATTTGAATGCGTATATAATTATATACGCATTCAAATAACGTGCGGGTATAATTATGCCGGAAATAAAAGAATTTTGAATTTTGAATAAAGGGGCCTTATACAATAATTTGTAAAAACAGGTCTCCTTCTCTGCTTAACCGGTTTGCAATTTGATCTCTGTCACGAAGATGCCGCCAATCCCTTATGGGGCGAAGAAATTCGAACTGGATCGGCCCTCTTGCGATCTCGCTCAAATCTCGCGATCTCGCTCAGCATTACTGTTAGCCCTACTAAGTACCACGTGGTGAAGTCCAAACCGGCGTCGGTACTCGATCCATGGACCTTCAGCACAGCAATCAATAGTCACTCAACTCGCCCTTCGCGAAAAGTACGATATTTTGACTATATAATTAGTAAATCGACGATGGAACACATATGATGTATTCGTTAGTTATATAGGTATAATAGCCCAAACGAGCCAAGGAATGGTGTTGCCTTTCAGATTTGTATTAATTTTACAACATATATGACTACATAACATACTACACTACATCTATTTGTAAAAGCGCCATCTTTCGTAACAAGCCAACAACAAGGCAGCCTCAGGAACGTACAGACACCGCAGGCACGTTCAGCTGTAGCTTTAGCTGTTGTGTAAAAATAGCGATAGATGCCTCTACAAGTCTTCATGAGAAGATATTAAATTAAACAAAGTTGGACAACTCACACAAATGACATTGGACTGACCTTGGTGTTCTGATGGTTTCATTATGAACAGGACAGCGGAACTCATAATCAGGCAGTTGTAAGATATAAATTATTTCTTCATCTTCCTCTGCTTCTTTTCGCTTCTCCGCTTCAGATTTGCTGTATGGCTGAAGTTAAAATTAAGTGTTTGTTAATAACATGTACATACATACATACATATAATCACGCCTGTATTCCCCGAAGGTATAGGCAGAAATGTGTATAAGTTCCCACGTTTCGCCAATTGAGCTACACCGCATGGTAGAAGGGCATATGCGAATGCCCGCCTGCATACGCAAAATGCCCTTCCATCATGCGGTGTAGCTAAAGCCGCGGCAGGATTCGAAACATGGACCTGCTGCGTGGCTGTCTATAGCCAATGCCACTGAGCCATCACAGCTTCATAATTAATGCTTAAATATAGCGACCACATTATACATTTTAGTAGCTAAAATATGCAAGTCGCTTATGTGTAATAATGTTTTTATATGTTATAATATCAATGAAGTAAGGCGTGGGCCAGACAGAAGAGACGTAAGACGGAGACGGGGCGCGGACCTTTGTCTCTTCCGCGTCTCTTTCATACAAAATGTATACAAGCGTCGCGACGCAAAACATACAGAAGAGGCAGGGCGCGGGCGCAACGCTTTTACGTCTCCGCCTTTTATTCGAAACACACAGGAGAGACGCGGCGGAGACGCGGCGGAGACACGGCGGGGACGAGGTCGGGGACAAGGTCGGGGACGAGGTCCGCGCCCGCACTGACTGCGTCGCGTCCGCGACGCGTCTCTTCTGTATAATTCAAAAAGTCGCGTCTCTGCCTCGTCTCCGCCCCGTCCTCGACGCGTCTCCGTCTTACGTCACTTCTGTCTGGCCCACGTCGATTTATGGGTATTGAGGTAAGTAGGTATACCTATTTAATAAAAAAAACAGTCGTATCGTATATGGAGGATTCAAAAATTGGTAAGCTTATAAATGTAAGTATTACATATAAGTTAGTTTTAAATACAAGTGGATAAAATGTTACGATGTGATTTTCCATAATAGTATATTTTTGGAATTTTTCGTATTTATTTTTTCACGAGTATATTATAGAGTACCTATCACTCCACAATAGATACTTGTGATATACTCTTATTATATCCTACCAATATACATATAAAAGTTTGTTTATTCATTCATGGATAATAAAATATGTAGTTGAATAAGTTAGCGTTGGTCAAAAATTAACTTTCCGTTTTCGCACTACCTTTATTGGGGGCGCTAGGGGTTCGAAATGCGTCTGTTATGGGCAGAGCTTATCGCATAACATATTTATTATGAAGCGCTCGTAGCGTAGTTAGCTTAGCCGTTCTTGACCGATTAACTAAATTCAGCAACGTCCGTTGCGGTCATGACTTGGATGGGTGACCGTTCGTAGCAGTACGTACAACTGAGCGCTTCCCTGCTTCGGAGGGCACGTCAATCTGTCGGTACCGGTTGTCTTCAGATGGCAGTCGTTATAGCATGGTGGTAGGACATTTTCTGAATGCCTAGCTACCGCACCCTCAAGTAGAAGATCTGTCCCAAGCACCCAACGGTGTGTTCCGGCAGAAGTCTTATAGAGCCAGTAATTTTAGATTAGCCGGACAACATCTTCGACCACATCATTACTCAGGTAACTACCAAATCTAAAACCAACACCATCAGGTGAGATAGTGGTTAAAGGTAGCCTATCAGCTATAAAGTTTCGTCACAATATCATCTATATATAAAAATTACGTGTCACGTTGTTTGTCCACGATGGACTCCTAAACTACTGAACCAATTTTAAATTTAATTTGCACGATAGGATTCAAAGATAGGATAGCTTACATCTATTTTTTTTATTGCTGATAGAGTAGCTTTTGACCACTATGATACCTCATGGTAAGTGATGATGTAAGTAGTTTATAGTCGCAATTACCCATACCCCGCAAAGCCAGGGCGGGCCGCTAGTACTGTACTGTTACAGCCGGATCGTCCACTGCTGAACACAGCCTCAGCCATAATCCCCACGCTTGGCAGGCGTCTTGGGGATCGCAGTGTAAGTTGGCAATTCTTTAGAAGGCGCTGCTGCCCACCTTCCAGTATTATTTTCCCTTAGTCGCCTCTTACGACACCCACGGGATGATATGGGGACATGGGGAGGTGCAATTCTAGCCCGGCACCCCTAGGGGCCGCTAGTATATTATATATTTATTAATACATACATATATACGAGCATTAATATAACGTACGTACACTCAATGTGCTCATGATAAGTGCATTCTGTCATCTATGTGAGAGATTACAGAAATATATACTTACTACTGAACATAATAAAGTAAAACCAAATTAACCGATTCAATTCAAATAACTGAATTGAATCTCCAAGTCAATTGGGTTCCAGTGAACATTCAACACACAAAATCTACATTTCAGATTTGTAACTCATCCAGTTTCAGCAGTTATCCATCAGTTTCGACTAGTTTGGAGACATCAAATTTGCTTAAAACATACCACAATTTAACACAAAAGTCAATTTTAACGACTGTCATTCGCAAGAATTATACGAATTTGGAATTTTGGCGTGAACAGAACCACCATAATTTAGAGAAGTTTAAGGAATAAAAAATTTACTAGTGGAAAAATTTAAGTAATGTGAGGGATTCGAACCTGCGTCTATCCTCCCCTTTACCCGTGATATGGTCTGACCAATTGAGCTAACATGACAATGAGTCATAACAATTTTTTTTCCTATCGTTCTTTAACCATCGTATTGGGATGGAGCGACATATATTCAACTTACGTTGTACTACGGACAAGATTAATTTTGAAATTAGCGTCAAAATTGTTAATATTGATGACGCAACCCTTCAATTTTAATATTTTTTTATGTTTGCAATAACGCATGCTCTACGGATTACATTACAAAATTACAAACATACGAGAGGAAAACTTTAAGTCATATGCGGGATTCGAACCCTAATACTTAACGTAATTTTGTACTGTAAACCGCAGATCATGCGTTATTGCAAACATAAAAAATATGAATGAGATTAAATAATTTTAAGTTTAGAATAGATACCTACCATTTATAAGCAATTCGCATAATGTATACTCAAACAGTTTTTATTAATGCGTGAACCACAGACTTTAGAAAAAAAATTCTAAAGTATGTGGCGTAGACAGTATGTACTTACAAAGACGCTAGGTGCTGATATCGCTTCGCTCGCGTCAAGGAATCCATCCAATATCTGTTGGTTGATCTTGTTCTTTCGCTGCATATTGAAATTCTTGGAGGCTCTCTCTTGGGTCATGGGAAATGTTATCAGCGGACGTCTGGAGAAAAAATAAAAGAGCTTTTTATGTGATGTAATGCGCACCAGACCCACTTGATATTAAGTGGTTATCTCTGCCTTGAACTGCACTGTGCCCATCCCTCTGAGACATAGGTAACAGTTGTTAAGTATCATGTGCTTGCAATTTCTGACTGGCTCACAAGAACTGCTGCCAGCACACAGTGTTAGGTGCTTGGTGACAGATTTTCTACTTCAGGGTGGCAGCTAGCGAGGCGAGCATTCGTAAAACGTCTTTCCACCGTGCGCTGAGGCTCAAGACGGCTGTGGGGGTTGAATTATGGACCTGCGGCGTGGCAGTCCATTGTTATTACCGCTATACTGCACTGTTTGAGTGTGTGGATGAGAAATAGATATGATTCGGAATGATTAGGTACATATATAAGACTATATTTAATTGTTGTTTCAATTCCTGACAAACAGTAACATGTGTGGTATTTAGTCATTCCTAGAATTCTTAGTTGGCAACGACCTCAGCGGTATGTAGCCCCTGAGAATTATTTTTAATTAGTCTTCTCAGCTGTCAGTACCGTTGACGATGGACATATCATAGGTAAAGAGTTAAATATGAAAAGACTCAGGGTTAAGGAAAAACGCGCAAAATACCAAAATGGATGGACTAGGTATATCTTTTGATGACACTCATTATACGGCCAGATATAGGGGCACAAAATATCAGTGCGCTTGTCTCATTCCAAGCTGTCTCATTTCAAATTAGTAAAAACACGTCCAACGCCATGTATGTTTTGTGTTTAAAACTGTACGAATAGTCACATTCCAAAACGAAAGATTTATTTATTTATTTATTATTGAAACATTCCTTTAGGTGGGCATAACAGTCTCCCAAGACACCCACCCAAGGTTCAAAATACACAAGAACAATAATATTATATAAAAAATATAAGATTTTACATATTAAGTAATTCATGATATAGGTACAGATATAAGGAAGAAAAACAAATGCTTAATTTTATCGTGCTAGTTCCGGACATTTTGTGATTAAATCCATTCCCGCATTACGAAATTAGTTTTGCGTACCGTTGAACAAATCTAGATCTTGGTTCTGGTAAAGAAGTTCGTTAGTAAGGCGTGCCGCTCGTACTAAAGGTGCATGTCTTCCTAGCTGGGTAAAACGTAACGACTTAACTATCAACCTATGGTATCGGGCTCTAGTATAGTTGTCAGGTACTGACAAAGATAACTCTTGTAGGACAAATGGTTATTATCCGCACTATTCTTTAAGTGATAGACTTCGCCTTACTTCTAAACTGTTGTATCCCATCATACCAGGTAAAAATAAACTATATGATACTTCGTTAGCTACGTACTAAAATCACTCATTATCAATAAAAGCCATGACGATCAATGTGGAACCAATGGCTTGGAACCGGCCATGCTGCCCGCCAGAGCAGGCGCAACCTTTGGAGTGTATTCCCTTCTCCCGCCTCGTGTGATCGATCCGGAACACACCTTGCAAGGACATCTCCCTGATGGGGATCCCCAATTAGCTGGATCCTACGGATCAGAAGAGAGGATAAGTTGTCTCTCCACATGCCTCTGAACGAGGCAACCTTTTACCATGACCATCTTTACGATAACGACCGGCAATGAGGCGATGTCCGACCCTATAACTGCGATCAGGGATCGCCGCGATCCCGCTCCTCCTGGGGCCCAACTCCCACCTTTTATAACCTATTATGGAAAGCAAACGTCATTGTTTCAAGTTTAAATTATTGATACTAAGGTTGGTACCGTGGCCGTCACGAAACAATAATGTTCATACAGTGCTACCTCTGTCGCACGAATGACTTGATTCAATGCATGCATCCCGCTCTCACGTTGAAGCTCTAATGTAAGTATACTATAGTGATATGTGGTGGTGCGAATTAAAATTGTAGATGTAATGTTAAAATAAGACTGAATTAAGAGATGGGAGTTGGCCCCCTGGGCATACTTCTGAATGTATGCATGTATATGGATTCCGAATGTATGAATGTAATGCATATGAAGCTAAGAATGAACATCGCATGTGCAGCGGTCACGCAATAGAAAATAGACCAGTTGCGTTGTTAGTTACTAAGAAATTAAAAGATTTTTCGAGTGACAGATCAGGCATAATTAGTTATATATTAGCAAAATATCGCTTACTAAAACGGTTGGTTCATAATTTAAATTTCGTGTAAGGTAAAAATATAGGCATTTTAATTGTTCCGGCTCGTTCGGTATTTTTAATTTGAATAATCGTTATACCCACTAGTATAACACATAGGTATATACTGTAAAACAGCAATTTATAAGAATCAAACGCATGCCGTGAACGAAAACATAAAATTTTTCCTTTATTGGATATTCTGCTTGCTGAGCTAAAAGCTGGATTATATTGTTTATCTATATAACTCAAATATATAATTTTTTTTTTATATTTAACTGAGAACTATAGGTACATTTATTTTAGATGGGCGATATTCACGTTCAATTATAAAAAAAATATTTTATTTTTCTGGGGCGTTCAAACTGAGTAGGTATAAGTAATGAGTACCTATATATCTACATTGATACAAACTTATCCTCGCGTCTGTATTTCCCAAAAGGGTAGGCAGAGGGAAAAAATCATGTCGCCAGATTGTTTGTGGTAATAGGGGGCAAGCCTATTGCCATCTACCGGAGTCGGTTTCATACTTCGGACTGTAAATGATATTTCTTTGGCAGAACAACCTAATGAAGCATCCGACCAACCGCCGACGATAAGCGTCCATAAAAGTCCTCTCGCTCGGGGTCGATGCCCCAGTATGGCTCGTACCACAGATTACCCCCTCTAGATACCACATTACAAGATTTTTATTCGTATCCGAGCTCACCAAAGTTAGAGGTAGGTGCGGGTTGCGGGGACTAAAACAAAAGCGCTCTCATTGGCTATTTCAAGGTCACGCTAGTTATTATACCAAGCGGACACTCACCGTAGGGATGGGCTTAGTCGTAGGAACATATTATACTTGCGATAATTACGTTTGAATCTTGTCGATAAAAATACTATTTATATTTTTATCTAGACTTCTCTGAACAATCAAGGTAGTTTTCGTTCTGCATATTTAAAAAATAATATAGTTAATATTGTATTTTCTGCAAATACCTACTTGTTGACCTAGATGCGTATACACCTAGGTATATATAATATTTTTTAAAATAAATTAACCAAAAAACGGAACCTACTTCAACACCCAAAAGTGTGAAATAACTTGTTGAAGTCGGTACCATGATTGTTCAAAAGTACCTATTATCACAATATAGCTTTCAAATAAAAAAAAAAAATTTTAAAATCGATTCACCCACACATAAGTTCTGAGGTAAGATAAACAAAAAAAACGGCCAAGTGCGAGTCGGACTCGCGCACGAAAGATTCCGTACCATTAGCTATACAACATTAGACTTCATATAACCTTTAATAGCCTTTTTTGTTTTAACTTGCGCGAGTCCGACTCGCACTTGGCCAACTTTTTGTTTGTTGTTATAGCGGCAACAGAAATACATTATCTGTGAATGAAAAATCTGTTTCAACTGTCTAGCTATCACCGTTCTTGAGATACAGCCTGGTGACAGACGGACGGACGGACGGACAGCGAAGTCTTAGTAATAGGGTCCCGTTTTTACCCTTTGGGTACGGAACCCTAAAAAAACATACGAAATGAGAACCTCCTCCTTTTTGGGAAGGTTAAAAAACGATGTAAAACTTGTTATTCCCTGGTGGGTAATGGGTATTTATATAGGAAACCTTAAAAAAATGAGTTGTCCAAAAATATAATTGCTAGGCTTATATACTGACTACTGTTATAATGTTTATATTATTTCGATGTCGATGTCGACACCGTCTTTAATTTAGAGAATTTCACAACACTAGCGTTGCACGTGCTTTCGCCAAAACGAGACAAAGCTTGCAACAGCTACCATGTGGAACACAGTTAACTCCAAGATAACTATTCATACCATTTCACTGTACATGTAGAATTTTATCTTATTTTGTTAATTCAAAACAAATTTTCACTGGCGCTAAAACACGGGAGCGTTTAGGCGTTTACGGGTCTGACACTTGGTCGAAACTGAAGCTATGATTCAAAGCGTTCATTTATATCTAACCATTTGGACCGATGCGTGGCGAGCGACCTCCGTCTTGTTTGCGGAATCTAGAGGGGGTAATCTGTGGCTCGTACCTACCAGGGGAGTCTTTCGGCGAGTGTTATGTTCTCGTACTGCGAAATGAGCATTGCTGGGCGTGTTTTTTTCTTTGATAGGTAGGTAGCTTGTATCGCTGTGACAAACTAGCGAAGATTGACGTCTCGTCACATTTCAGGCGAGATATTCAGCAAATATTAATATAGTAAATCTTTTATTGACCCGGGATCTATATCTATTGTAGATACGTTTCTTGAGGGAGAAAATAATCGATTGGTACCTAGTTGCTTCCTCGTCGGCGCGGCGGCAATGGGAGAAGTGTCATATTCAGGTAATTTTGGCACTTCTCCCACCGCCACCGCGCCGCCGCGCTCAACCCTGGGATAAAACCCAAGACTTCGCTTCCACAGCCACGCTTTTACACAGTCACCAACGAAGCAATCGCAGACATCAGTGGGCGCTATTGTTTACACTGTGACAGAGGCAGCATATATACCTACATACCTATGCGAACAAGACGAAAGCCATTATAAAATAAGCTACTTAGATCCTGCTACAATTCAATATAGACATTACCTGAATGGGTCCAAGTACAATGCTCGTTGCGGTAGCTTAAAGTTTTTTTTTATGTAATCTTCATCAAGCAGCTGGAAGGTGCTTCTGGTGGATGGCCCAGTAGCAGGACGCGTGCTCTTCGCACCACCTTTAGGGCCGGAGGTCTTGCCGTCTCCTCTCGGCACGAGGCATATGAGTGGCAACGCCTGCTGTGGGGCGCTGCTCTTGAATCCAGCACAGGAGCAACAACAGCTGTAAAAGAAAAAAAATAGTATTAATTCTAGGTACAGGACCACGTGGACTAAGAACATGATCATAAGTCACAACGCAAATTTATTTGTACGAGAGTTGGTCTCGAAAAGTCAACTGTCAAATAGGAGGTGATTGTCACTTTGACAGCTATCATAACTTACATGTCTTGCATCATTATGTGGTATGTTTTTACATACCACATAATGATGCAAGGCGGCCATTTACCGACAAACGTATTTTTACGTTTGTCGGTAAATGGCCGCCGTTTCCGGATAAAAGCCGGTAGATACTTATTTTCATTTACCTTGTAAACTAAGTGGGAGTTCAACTATTTAGTCTCCGTAGTAACTAAAATATATACGACTTAAGTATATAGCGTCCTCCGATGTTTTAACCCTTCGGTCCAGGCCGATCTTATATAATAAGAATAAGGATACCTGGAGGTCAGAATCCAATAAAAAAATTACCTACTACTGGCCTCACGCACGCCGCCCTTTCTGCCCGGTCAGTAAGAGCAGTAAGCAAGCTACCGGCCGGTAGATGTGGCCAATACCCAAGCCGGTAAGCAAGAGTTGCCCGCTATTTATCCATTGCCGCAGTCCGGTCGCAATCCGAACCGAGTCCCCGGCGTCACTGTATTCTCAATGATGTGTTTTTGCATATAGTGACCATTTTTGCTTAGTGTATCTCGACTCGATTATTATTAAAATGTTTGTCACGCTAATATTACATTATAAATGTAGATAATTATATAAGCGTCCACTAAATATTTATATTAATTATAATAAAATCACTTCTTATTCCTTAAAAGATACAGTGTCTTACGACCACAAAAAACTACTTTCACAACTTAATCCTCGTCCTTAGTCCTTACCGCACGACACGACCTCTCACGGCGGCCGCTAGCGCACGACTAGAATTGGGGTGATTAGGTAGTTGCTGCTCACAGCTCAGTGACAAGAATTTAAATAAAGAATTGAGCGAAACGGTAGGTGTAAGCGGCAACCAGATTCCAATTGGAATACAATCGGACCGGAGAATATAAGCTCACGCATAACGTGCCCTCCGAAGCACGGAAGCACTCAGTAGAAATGCCACAAGCAGTCACCCATATAAGCCAAGACCGCTGCGGATGTTGCTTAGTTGATCGGTTAAGAACGGCTAGGATACGTTCAGAACCTTAGAGCGCGCTCGGAGTGCAACTTTTCACTCTAACGTCGTCCTTAAAGTACATTAAAGTTGGAGTAGTCGGTTGACAACTCGATCTTTTGACCTTCTGAATGTTGCTACTTTTTACTATTGACCTCTATATACTATTATCTCGATGCTTTTTACATGCTTTAATTTAGTTTCACCTGTCCTGATGTTTGTCATCAAATCTTGCAAATTAAATTTAATCCACTTCCCGGTTACCGATTGAGCTGAAATTTTGCATACATGTGAACCTGAATCGCGAGACAATGCAATATTATTATGACATGGTGCTGATCTGATGATGAAGCTGGAAGGTGACCAAAGGAACTTCGCAATGAAACAACACAACCTCTTCGAGTTAGGGCTCATTTGAATCATCATGACGAATAGTTTGTCTTTCAATGGTAACCAGGGACTGATGATGGAGCTAGAAGGTGGTCGTAGGAAATCTGTAATGAAACTACGCAACCCCAACGAGTTTCAGCTCGTTTGATCCGTATTGGTGAGTGTTTTAATTTTAAATGTTTACCAGGGTCTGATCTGAAGATGGAGCTAGAAGGTTATCATAGGAACTAAGTAAAAAAACGACGCAACCCCATCGGTTTTCAATTTATCTTTTTATTATTAACAAGGACTTTTTTACCACCCATTCATGCAATAAATATATTAGAATTTTAATAATAAAATATGTTTAAATGTTTTTGCACCCACAAAATTGGTTGTTAAAGGTTTGCAACCTTATCTGACATGAGTTTTGTTGATGATAGAATTACAGGCACACATTTGAATTTTGTAGGCAACGGTATTATTATGCTTTTCAAATGCCATACCATATATAGTGATAATTTTTTGCTACTTCCCCGCTCAAAAAGAAAATAACAAACACTATACCAAATATATTAATAACAATTTCGATAACAGAGTTATAAAACAACCGTGTCATTCCGTACCTTCGAGTGAGTTGAAAAACAACCGATCAACTACACTCCGAGGTTCTGAACGTAGCCCAATGCAAGCTACACACAATTCGAATTCCTAACTTATTTCCTTAAATTATTTACAAGTAAATTAATGTTGAGCCTCAGACCGAATAAAAACTCAAGACAGAATTTTTTGGAAAAGAGCAGTGAGGCCGGTAAAACTACGCCTCGCCGTGTACAAACACAATTACACACACACACGTACAACGAAACTACGCCTTGACTCGTCAGTCGAACTATCGCGGCGCGTGGAAACTACACGAAAAATATTACAATAAATTTGCTAGTCAAAATGCCGAATTGTGTTGTGAAAGGGTGTAGAAAACAAACTTCAAAACATAAAAAGCAGGATGGAATCACATTTCACAGGTAAGTAACGTGGAAACCAATTTTTTAAATTAATCAAAATATAAACAGAGGCAATTGCTTGAAACATAGCAAGTGTTGCCGTTATAAAGCATATAAGGTTTACCCTATTATTGGGTAATTTTACATAACGTTATATCATTAGTTTTTTTATAATAGTTTATCCATGTGTTTTAACGGACAAGGAGTCCGAAAGGGAGAAGGTTCTGTTGGACTGTATTTTTTTTTAAATATATGTAATGTTGCGACGTTATATCTTTAACAAAATCGGTTCAGTGGTTTAATTGCAAATTAAAAAGATGGTACAAATTTATTGTCACTTTTCAACCGACTTCAAAAAGGACCAGGTACTCAATTCAGTTGTATCTTTTTATTTTTATTTTATAGAATTAATTTGATTATATGTTTATCACCTTATATTATAACACCGGCATCTATGAACCGTTTTTTTTTGCAAAGCGAATACCTTTAATTAATACTTATAGTAACTTCATTGCTATTGGATTTTCGGTTTCGAAGATATAGAAGCCAGTTATGATTTTTTTGTTTAAAAAAACACATTTCCATTGAAGTCTTTTGTTTAAAACGTGTATAGCGTTGTTGTGTGTAGAGTTGAATTATAACCTTATTATAAACCCACTTGTTACTCGCGTTTGATATACGGATCAATGAAAAAAAAATTAAACAAAATATGTGTAGATTCAAATTTCTTTGTTTATTACTTATGTTAGCCGTATGATACCTCTTGCGAATAGAAGTGTCTTATTGCTGGTAAGAGTTGAATATAAACAATTTTTAAGATTTGATAAACAGTGATATTTTTACATGTGTTTCAAGGTTAGTAAATAATATAATATGAACTTATTTTGAGTATTTCTTGTAAAACCGTGATTATAGTCACTTTTTAAATTTCTAATTGCTTTATAAAAAGTATGTATATTTATTGATTGATTTTTTGACATTACGTATATTTTATTTGACGGTACAGTTGGTGTTATATTAAACGATAGTAATATAAATTACACTGTTTGGTTTGTTTTAGGTTGATAACATAAAAAATAGTTCGAATGAATTAGAATGAAATAGTTGAAGCGTTAGAGTGCGATAAAAATCAACCGGTGCCTGACACGATCATAATTTTTAAATTGGACTTCTTTCTTTTCTTTTGGACTTTTTTAATTTTTAAATTTTTTATTTGGGCGGTCCCTTACTTAAAATAAAAATATTTTTACTGTATAAACGTATATTGTATTATACTACCTAACTAAACCTATAAAATTATTTGAAACAGAATAGATACATTAAACATAAATATGAATATGCTGGGCAGGAACATAAGCAATTTATTACGGTGTGTAATTGAGAAATACTTAAGCATTAGATTTCACCATATTGCTAAGTTAGAAAGTACCTATTTCCAAATCAGTGGAAAGTAAAAGACAATCTCACAAAAAATTAATTCAACATAAAGGTTTTTAAATAAATTAATGCGAGTTCTAAAACTGAAGAAGGCGATTATAATATGTATAATATATTTAGCAGCAGAACTCTTTTACGAGTTCGTACAGGGAAGTATTGCCACTCTACCTATATCTACCGCCAAGCAAGTTTGCCACTTATGACGAACTGCATCTGTTATTTTGTTACTGCAGAGGTCACCGCATAGAATTAGGGGCCCTGTAGCAAACGTGCTTTTTTGTCACCAATTCATAAAAAAACCGTCGCTTTTTTATGTTACAAGAAATAAATGCATGCAAATTAAATACCCATTAATTTTATTTTTGAAACACTTTTTCCATTCCCTTCCACACTACTTTTACCGACCCCTTACGTCGGAACTAAGTCGTTGTTTTTATAGGGTAATTAGAATAAGCATGGCAACACCGACACACACACCACATGTTTGGAAAACCGGCCTCACTTCTCTGTTCACAAAATTCTGTCTTGAGTTTTTATTCGGTCTGAGTGTTGAGCATATAATGATGGTTTATGATTTTACATTAGTTATCGATCAGCTTACCTTGTCATATTGGATGAGTTTTTGAGTAGGAATAGAAAACAAAATTATGAAGCAGTTATCATTGTTCCTTCAATATTGGTTATTTTTTGGAAATTGTTTTCAGCTGTTATTCATTTTTGTCAATTTTTGTAATGTGTTGGATAAAATTTTTGATATTAATTTGAAATGTCAAAAGAAATACTGTGATGACATTTGTTTTACATCTTTTTTTTGGCTTACTTCAAAATGAATGACAGCGAAATCTCCAAATAGATTGTATCTAAACACCCAAACTAATCTCAATAATTTATTCAGGTAGCAAAACCAATCCAGTTAATAAGAACACAATAAAAGTATAATAATAACTTAAAACAAGTTTGTTACAGTAGCTATAGATTAAGAAAATATATATGTACCTACTTATTTTTTCAGAATATTCATATGTACCTCATTTGTTTAAAACATTGACGAAATGCTTCCCTTACTCAGTCCTAACAGTGCTATAATTTTGCCGCACAAACACCGATGGAAACTTCTGAAATAAATAATCTCGTAACTACTTTTAATCACTAAACATAGAAATCTGAAATAATTCAGGTGTATAGATTACATGTAAATAATCATATCAAAAGAAGCACCAAAGTCGTAGGTGGTATAGTTTTTGAGAAAAAAGATTTTGTTCTGCAATACAGTTTTCCGCCAAAATTCTTAAATATCAATTACGTTGTTTTAATCTTGTTACTACTTTTAAAATATTTAACCTGTAAATCTGTTGTAATTCATGAGTAAAGAACAATAGTAAATAATCATATTAAAAGAAGAATCAAAGTTGTAGGTAAGTACCTATACTTAGGTGAAATAGTTTCGGAAGTAAAAAATAGCAATTAAATAACTGTTTCCCGCCCTTTTCAACCCTTTCCCCAACCCCTTTTCCAGTAAAATTTTCCATGAAAAGGGCTATTTTCATTCATTTTCCCGTGAACTCTCTATATGATAAGGATTGATACCAAGAAGTTTATTTATTGACTTAGAGATTGCATCAAATAAACTCGATTTTTAAACAAAAAACCTCAATATCAGAAAAAAAACATTTAAATTTTGCTGGTCGGTCTACTCGAAATAAATGGATGAAAATGTTATTTTTGGTATAGGTGATATATATTGGAGTATGTGGACATGAGGGTGACATGTTTAAAAACAACTGAGTACTTACCAAGAAAAACGTCACGGGGCGTTGAGGGCTGAAATACTTGGAAAATGCATGGACTGTTGAAGAAGACCCTACGACTATGTAGGATCATTGATGAATTGAGACACTTCGATACTATCTGCAATATACTGTTTGCAGATATAACCTATTCATCAGTGAAGCTGTCCTTATACATATTTGATGCGCTGCAAAATTTAGAAAGTCCCATCAACATACAGAAGCCATATTCTTAAAGTGTATGCCCAGGAACTGAGAGCTTTCTGCCTATAGCTGGTCCACAAACAGCACAAATCGTGCTTACTACGACCACCACCGTGCTATAACGACTGATTCTAAGACAACAACCGGGACCGACGGCTCAACGAGCCCCCAAAGCACGGAAGTGCTCAGTAGTAATGTCACTAGAGGTCACCCGTCCATGCAACTCAAGACCGCGGCGTTTAAGAACCGCTAAGCAAACTAACCCAATTCGGCAAGTACCTATGCAAAAGCTGTCATTTGAAAAACATAAGTAGATATAGGTAGGTACTGTACCTACCAGAATCAAGGAATAATTAACTACATAAATAAAATATTGAACTATATATGTATATATATAAAACATATTTCGGTACACTTGTAGTGTATATGTAGACGAACTTGCGGTTTGCGGCGTGCTTGATTCGGTTGCGGTTGACAGATAACTGTCGTATACTTACGTGCTTGTCGACATAGACAGAATAAATGGGCACTATCTATTTTTACCAACTTAAAAAATGGAGGAGGTACTCAACACGTGTGCTTTTTTAAAAATATTTTTTTAATGATTGTTACCTTAGAAATTTTTACTGGGTGAACCGATTTTTAGGTTTCTTTTTTAATTAAAAGCTTTGAAAGCTTTTCGTGAGGTCCGATTTCAATTTGATCAAAATCGGCCTAGCTATTTTTTAATAATCAAAAAGGAATTTTTTATACGCATGCGTATGAATTTCATATTATGAAATAATAATACAATAGATAACACTTAGATATTTTTAAATTAATATTTTCAGCATCACATATTGTAAAATAAGTCCAAACTTCGCTGATGTGTGCTTTCCTCATGTTTTTATGCCACTTTGTCTCTTAAATAACAGTTAAATTTGAAAAACAACATAAAACTAACCTCAAAACAAAACTTTTAGAATGAACTTTCTGTGACTAAATTCATTCAATTAACCAATATCGGCTCGGCTATTTTTAACTGACTTCCAAAAAAGGAGGAGGTTCTCAATTCGTCTGTTTTTTTTTATGTTGGTTACCTCAGAACTCTGGACTGGGTGAACCGATTTTGAAAATTCTTTTTTTGTTTGAAAGGTAATGCTTGTCGTTTGGTCCCATTTTAAATTTCATCAAAATCAGTCAAGCCGTTTTTGAGTTACACTAAAATACCTGAAAAATATTTACCTATCTTGATGATATAGTCGTTAACAATGAATCATAATCGATCCCGTAAGTAGCAAGGGTCACTAAAAAGTGTGTTTTTTTTTTTTTTTGCGAAATATGGAATCGACTTCAACACCCAAAAGTGTGTAATAACTTGTCGAAGTCAGTACCATGCGGACAGTATTGTGATAAAAGGTACTTTTTAACTATCATGGTACCGACTTCAACAAGTTATTACACATTTTCACCAAAAAATATTTTTCAATTTAAACATGGTCGACACGAAACGTCAAACCTGTCAAACATTTTACGCGAGCTTTTTTTGAAATTTTTAAATATTCGCATTCGCATTCGCGAATGTTAAAGATAAATATTCGCAATCACATTCGCATTCGCGAATGTGAAAAAACCAGCATTCGTTACATCACTATAATATACTAACAACTCTCAAAACAAAAAAAAAATATCCCCAAATGTTTGTTAGGACTAGCAGATGTCAACCCTAAGAGGTTGTTAGCATATTACCAATAACCCTGTACATTCAGACTCAGACAGTTATTATTCGCCACCATTGTACACCACCGTCCCACTCTTTCACATTAATCCTGGCCATCCAAAGGTTGTCTGTAAGAGATTGCTTTAGCGATAAGACCGCCGATTGTGTTGCCATTGTTTAATTTTTAGGTTAGCGCACTTGTGTGCTTAAATCTGTGATTTTATTGGTATGCAATAAAGAGTTAACGTATCGTATCGTATTTTTTTAACATGAATCTTCGAACTCCAACGATTAACGAAATAAAAACCCTCCGGCTGAAAGTTGAGAGGATTTATTTAGGTATCCTGAAGATTGAAAGTTAATGTTAGGTACCATTAACTTGCAATATGGTCGAAGTAATAGGATACCAAATTTCAAGTCAATAAAAGCTATAGAAGTCGCACTCATCGTTGTTTAAACAAAAATAGCTGAGGAACTTCCCGCTGACAATATTTTTAACCGACTTCCAAAAAGGAGGATGTTCTCAATTCATCTGTATTTTTTGATATGTTTGTTACCTCAAAACTTTAGACTGAATGAACCGACTTTGATAGTTCTTTTTTTTATTTAAAAGCTGACGGTTGTCGTTTGGTCCTATTTAAATTTCATCAAAATCAGTCAAGCTGTTTGTGAGTTACACTCCAATAACTGAAAAATATTTTCCTATCTTGGTGATATAGTCGTTGACAGTGAATGACAATATATCCCATAAGTAGCAAGGATCACTAAAAAGAGTTTAAAAAAATATAGAAACCAATTTCAACACTCAAAAGTATGAAATAACTTGTCGAAGACAGTACCATGCGCTCAATATTTTAATTATAGGTACTTTTGAACTATCACGGTACCAACTTCAACAAGTTATTTCATACTTTAGTGTCGAAGTCGGTTCCATTTTTAGGTAAAAAAAATTTAGACATTTACTGGTGGAAAGGGTATAAAATCGATCTAAGCACCCTCTGTCTGAGGATACTCGTATAAGCTACGGATCCCTTAAGTTCTTACTATTTGCGTTCCGCCCCGAGCAAATGGTTCTAGTTTATTGCTTTCTGTGGGCTATTGCCGCAATAGGGGGGAATGAAATGTTGAGACACGTCACTGCATTTCTATATGTTTTTTTTATTGGGATTGTGATAGAACAAACACGAGGCCCGCCTAATTTTAAGCGGTAACCACTGCCTATAACAGCATTTCGTCATAAGTGACGAAATGCACTGCGCCCGTCACCCTGAGAAATTCAATTGGTAAGTCTTATGTGACTCTGATTTTACTGGCTTACAAGGATTGCTGCCGGAACACACTGTTAGTTTGAGAGATTTCTATAATTGAGCGTGGAACTCAGGCTTGGCCTTCCACCATGAGGTGTATCTCAATCCGGATGTGGGAATTGTAACGGAACAGACCTTGAGTAGGAAGTTCCGTCACTAAATATGAATAATGCAATTGAATATGGTAGATAATCTAAAGATCAGAAATAAATTATTCATCCTAAGTAAGAAATTTTTATAGTCAGCTTTTGTGTATGCTAACCTTTTTGATGTCTTAAATCTGGAATGAGATTGTGACCTCATTTTATGTTTAAAAAGAAAGAGGCATAGAATAGTTTGAAAATGTTGAGAGGATCTGTCAAGAATACAAAATGACAAGAAAAATTAAAATCCTCATAGTATTTTTTAACGTAATTTTCACTTAAATCTAAAATATAAGAAATATATTAAAAAAATGGAAAACCTACTATAAGGAGATATGTGTAGAACACAAAAATCATGTGGAGAAAAGTTATGTACGTAAGTTTACATTGAATTATTTGAGTATTATAAAATTTACGGGATTGATACACTACTAAACTAGTATAAACTCTTATTCTTGGGTGTATCAGTTTTAATCTACTGAAATAGTAAATTATATTGATTATGTGATTGTGTATTGATGTCTTCTGAATATTGTACTAGAAAAAAAATATTTTGTCTAAGTATTCATGTATGATAAACGTGTATGATGATTCTACTCAAGTATTTAATTTGATATAAAGAATGCTTTAAGTTTGTTCAACTAATATGGATTGACACTCTTACGACAACATTGAGGCATGTAAGTCCTCGTATATATGTATTCAACAATACGAAATATAAATTCTATTCAACCATGATGATACATTGTTGAATATTGGTGCAAATGCGACCACACGACCACACCTTCAATAAGTCTTTCTGCTGTAAGGATGAAAGATGTTATATTCGACATGAGAAAATCAGAGGGAATATAAATAACTCCTCTAAACTTTATATATTCATATTTGAGTACTTGAGTCAGAGTATAAATATAATTCACTTTTGATATCACAAACACGTGATTTTACAAAACTTAGGCAAAGTAAGTCCTAAAATTTATAACCAAATTTTTCATTGAAATTAAATAATAATATGGATTGTACCATAATACTTTAAATAACATTCTATTTCAAACCGAAAGGTATCATATCAATGATATTAACTAACTAGACATGATGTCATGTACGAAATATGTAAAAGTAAATTGAGAAATAATCAATCAATGACACTCATTATATGGATATTATGAATTATTCAATAATGTGTTCAAATTAGGAAGTTAAGCAGTATTTGATTTAAGGAGAAGGCTTTACCTAAGTGAACCGATGAGCATTGGCGTCGTGCGCCGTAAAGAAGGCCTTCTGAAACGTACTCCAGGGGTTGCAAGTCCCTGGCACTTCAGAATTTGAACTTTTCCTTAAAACTGCTAACTAAAATACGATGGATCCATCTAATTATCAAAGTTGCAACTTATCAAATAATAAAATCTTACAATAACAAAATGTTATAAAATACCTATTTGCTAGTTTACTACCAATAAACGTTATACTTTCAAAATTGAATAGTGTCGAAGTCAGAGTCAAAATAATCTATGAACTATCAGTATAGTCCATTCTCCTACTCTTTTAAATAGACCAATTTTAAAATAATTCAATTTACTTAATCAAATTTCATCAAACAATTTTGTTCAATACTTTATCTTATATAATATCCATTTTACTATATGACGTTGAGAACATAAGTTGAGGAAGTAAATGGTCAATTTGTATTTTAGAATACAATATTCAATATTTCGTAGTTTTCTTTATATTTCCGACAGATTTAAGTTTGTTTAGATATACATATTACAGATTTTGTAATATATAATTTAAACTAATTTATGTCTTTTCTTTCCTATTTAGATCTTCAAATGATTGAAGTCGCCTAAAATATAAGGTGATTACGGAGTTCGTTGATTATCCATTTTGGTATATTTCCTTTATCAGCCTCTCTCACAAAACATAATAATAATATAATTAATTCATACATCTTAGTTTCCTAGAGTTAAAGTCAAGGTAAGCTAACCTAACATAGTAAGGTATTTTAGAGAAAATATCTTCTTCTAATATATTTCACTAACTATACTAGATAAGCCGTTATGCATCTTAGGTTGTTATTGTTAAGCTTTAATATATTTTGCAATTTTTGGGTAAATCTCAGGAAGTCTTAGTAGTCATGACAATATATTATTATGAGTACAAAAATTCAAGTAAATTCTAGTTTCATGTTGTTTTCCTTACAATAGCCAAAACATATCTAATGTATAGTTATTTATACTACGCTATTTTAAGCCAAATTCTATACTACTTATTTTATCTAGATTTTATGTCTGGTTTTCTCGATACCTATTTTTAATTTGAGACTATCTACAATAATAATTTATACACGTGATATTAGATTTGGGTTATGCACAAATTAACTTTAGATTCATTTATCTGCTTTTATCTATTTGTAAAATATATTCATTGTTTTTCAATTTAATTTCCCGTAATTTCTATTTTGTTCTAAGAAACAATTATTTGCTCCCATACAAAGATTATTTAGTCATTTAATGATTTAATACCCTAACGATTTCATTAATTTTTAACGACTCAATACCCTAATGATACTTCGCTTATAATTGCTTAACCTTGAATTATGCTCTAGAAATATATACATATATCTCCGTAACAACTCTGACAATGATTTACCTAGTTTTAGATTTCAGTTTCCCTAATAATTTGCTATTGGTCTTAGATACCTAATTCCAATATTTTATGAGGTGTTATTCTATGTTCACTAATTCAGAATATCTACATTATTCTAATAATACATTCAAATTCTATTCCTTTACATCATCAAATGAACAAATAATATTCTAAATTATATTAGATTGAATTGCAATTATTTTACTATAAAAATACTATAGTATAAAAACTAGTATAATAGGTTCATATAGATATCTTTAGGATTCTCATTTTATTAATATACATTTTAATTTGATAGATTAAAATTTTAGGTTAAGGAGATACTATTCAGGAGTATTATCTGTTAGGTTAGACAAGTTCTTTCTTAATTACCTTAAAAGAAAATGGATTACTACAATAGGTCACTTCTTAAGGTCCTACCACTATACTAGACGATTCACATGCCATATTTCAAATCACAATAATTTTAGATTAAAGAAAAATATTTAATATGTTATTTTAGGCTTCTTTAGTAATTTGAAAATTTGGGATCAGAATTTTTAGTCAAGCACGATCTTTAAGTTATAGCAGTTATAGGATCATTTATGGGGATCAGTTTTTCAGTTCAGTTCAGTGTAAGTTAGGTGGTTGTTTTAGTTTTATTATTATTAATGTTTCTTAATTGTTTATAATTTAATTTAAAATTATTAATTTGTTTTTTTTTTACAATTTGTTTGTCTGGGGCGGTTTATAAAAAAAATTGTATAGGATCCTGGGGCGGTTACAATTTGGAGCAACGTGACCAGGATTTTAGTAGTTAAGAAAAGATACATTATTAAGGGGATTTTACCAGGATTTAATCGGGACTTTGCGAGAATTTATTTAAAAGTTTACTAAGGTAGTTGAAATTCAATTTGTCATTTTCATTAATTTGGGGGTTTATGATTTGATTATCAGTTTCTAACAAACGTTTATTTTTTGTTATTTGTGATACTACGGATTGATGAGAATATGAAATATGAGGAATTTATTAAATAGTTAGATCAGGTTTTGACCTAAATATATATTTCTTATTTATTAAAAAAAAATCATAAATTGTGGAAAACTGATGATAGATTGATATGGTTAATTCTAGGGTTATCGTGATTTGTAAAGGTGCGATTCATCGCACAATTTGTTGCCGTGGAAAAGGAGAGGTATTAAGAAAGATTTAATAGGATATTAGTATGTTTCTTAGCTAAAACGGTATTTCAATCGTGCGCTCGTAGAAGCAAGACCTTTTGAGGATGTTTTGTGAAGAAGCGAAACGCGTCGAAAATTCTTTTGGTTTGGCTGCGTGTAGTTTGTGACGTCACGTCGGCTTAGCAGGAAAATTAGACGAAATTGTTACGAGATATATTTATTGTATTTTTTAAATGTTTTATTAAAATATTAATTTATTGTTTTCTTGAAATATTTTAAAATATTTGTTCTTATTATATATGGTTTCCGCAAAGTAATGCCTGAATCTATTAATTAAAACTGGATATAAAATTATATTCAAGTGAGGTTGATTGAAATTGAAAGCGTATTAAAATCAATGATTAAATATATTCAGTCAGGGGGTTCTATTAATTACTTGCACACATACTTAAATTTATGCACGAGTTTGTGTTATAATTATTGGTGATCATAAAAAAATGAATAAAATAATATTAAAATGGAGGTTGATTAAAGCTTAGTAAAATCAATTATTAAATATATTCAGTCAGGGGGTTGTATAAATTACATACACGTATACTCAGATTTAAGCAAGAATTTATGTAATAATTATTGGTGACCATCAGTACTAATATTATAAATGCGAAAGTAACTCTGTCTGTCTGTCTGTCTGTTACGCTTTCACGGCAAAACTATTGGACTGATTTGAATGAAATTTGGTATGGAAATAGTTTGAGACCCGGGAAAAACATACAATAGTTTTTATCCAACTGCGCAAAAGGAGGTTAATGTTTTTGCGGGATAACTGACATACGCGCGGGCGGAGTCGCGTCCGTAAGCTAGTAAATAAATAAATAATTAAATTAAAATAAAAGAATATTAAAATGAGGGTTGATTAAACATTGAAGCGTGGTAAAATCATTTATTAAATAAGTTCAGTCAAGGGGTTGCCCTACCTAATAGTTTTACAATTGAACACCAAGGAATTGTTTACATAATAATATTTCTTTCAAATTTAAAAACGATAAGAGTAAGTCCGGTTATTAATTGTTACATATAATTAGGTATTTAAACAATTGATTATTTAGATTATGGAAGATAAATAATTTACTTCAATTGGATTATATGAAAATAAATTTGAAAAAAAATATATATCACAACAAGGTGTATATGAAATATTCTTAGATATTAAGGAGAGATGGCGGATGTTAAAAAATGTTAACGATAATATTAAAATCAAATGTTTGGAAATCTATCGTTTGCCTTGTTTATCATAAAAAATATGTTAATGAAATGTAATCTTAATTTATATAACTTAACAATACCTTGTTTTACTTTACTTAATCAAAGTATTAAATCAAAATGTTCAACAATACATAATCTAATAAAAAAGTTATTAAGTTTTATTAAATTAAATTGAAGTTGTATTTACTTGAATGAATTTATTTTTGAAATTAATAATAAAATAATTTATGGAAAATTTATTAAGTTATGGGACTTCATGATTTCTGGGGTGTGTTTTGTTACTGCCAAAATATTGTTTTAAGATTAATAATTGTCGGTTATCTATATGCCATATTGATTTTGAGCTTCTTACTAAAAGGAATTGATTCATTGTTAAAGATTATGAAACACAATGAGAGTTAATGTTTTGAATGGACTAGATAAAGAAGAGTGAAATATTAATGTTTAATAGAAAGGAAGGAAAAATATATGTGGTAGTACTTTAATAGAAGGAATGGAGAGCTTTAATAATTTATTGATATCCTTGGTTTGAAGCAATTTGTTGTCAATTGAATTCAGATGCATTACCCTATCGACGGAGCTATAATGCTCAAAACAGTACATATCAGCGACTCATATGAAGGAGATTTGGTGTTAGGTTAAGTCAGAAGACAAGTCATCAGTATAAACTGATTTCATACGAGTCCCACTCTACATTAAATATTGCGGTACACTATACATCTCCAAAACCAGAAGTTTGATTACATGAAATTGGTATTAAGTGGATTAGTGGTGAGCATACATAATTAAAGCTTTAAGCCTTAAGAGTAGATTTAGTTTTTGGAAGGTCTTAGGGGGTGTTTTTCTCTAAGCGTATGATTGGTTTGCAGACTAACACCAACCTTTGAATCATTAGGATTAATGCGCAACACAAAACGCATTTCCTTACCAGGATTGAATCGACTTGGTGAAAAGAAATCTTTATTTATGATTATCGCTATAAAAGCTTATATATTAACTCATTTAATTTAAAACTTTTGGAATGGTTTAAAAACACACACATTCTCAAATACACCATGTCTGAGTTCATTTGCCAATAAATTTTATTCGAATTAAAGAACATATTTATGATTGAAATTTTAGAGAGATTGTTAAATATTTATTATGGTTAAATTATCATATAATTTGTACAAATTTTGGGGGATGGATGTAACGAGACATATCGTGGGAGGGAAGTTCCATCACTTAACACAAATAATATAATATAATTAAAATATGGTAAAGAATCAAAAGCTTAGAAATATGATAAAGACATTTTTATGAGTTCATTTGCCAATAAGTTTTAAAAATTTACTACGGTTAAATTATCATATCACCTGCGCAAATTTTGGGGGTTGAATGTAACGGAACAGACCTTGAGTAGGAAGTTCCGTCACTAAATATGAATAATGCAATTGAATATGGTAGATAATCTAAAGATCAGAAATAAATTATTCATCCTAAGTAAGAAATTTTTATAGTCAGCTTTTGTGTATGCTAACCTTTTTGATGTCTTAAATCTGGAATGAGATTGTGACCTCATTTTATGTTTAAAAAGAAAGAGGCATAGAATAGTTTGAAAATGTTGAGAGGATCTGTCAAGAATACAAAATGACAAGAAAAATTAAAATCCTCATAGTATTTTTTAACGTAATTTTCACTTAAATCTAAAATATAAGAAATATATTAAAAAAATGGAAAACCTACTATAAGGAGATATGTGTAGAACACAAAAATCATGTGGAGAAAAGTTATGTACGTAAGTTTACATTGAATTATTTGAGTATTATAAAATTTACGGGATTGATACACTACTAAACTAGTATAAACTCTTATTCTTGGGTGTATCAGTTTTAATCTACTGAAATAGTAAATTATATTGATTATGTGATTGTGTATTGATGTCTTCTGAATATTGTTCTAGAAAAAAAATATTTTGTCTAAGTATTCATGTATGATAAACGTGTATGATGATTCTACTCAAGTATTTAATTTGATATAAAGAATGCTTTAAGTTTGTTCAACTAATATGGATTGACACTCTTACGACAACATTGAGGCATGTAAGTCCTCGTATATATGTATTCAACAATACGAAATATAAATTCTATTCAACCATGATGATACATTGTTGAATATTGGTGCAAATGCGACCACACGACCACACCTTCAATAAGTCTTTCTGCTGTAAGGATGAAAGATGTTATATTCGACATGAGAAAATCAGAGGGAATATAAATAACTCCTCTAAACTTTATATATTCATATTTGAGTACTTGAGTCAGAGTATAAATATAATTCACTTTTGATATCACAAACACGTGATTTTACAAAACTTAGGCAAAGTAAGTCCTAAAATTTATAACCAAATTTTTCATTGAAATTAAATAATAATATGGATTGTACCATAATACTTTAAATAACATTCTATTTCAAACCGAAAGGTATCATATCAATGATATTAACTAACTAGACATGATGTCATGTACGAAATATGTAAAAGTAAATTGAGAAATAATCAATCAATGACACTCATTATATGGATATTATGAATTATTCAATAATGTGTTCAAATTAGGAAGTTAAGCAGTATTTGATTTAAGGAGAAGGCTTTACCTAAGTGAACCGATGAGCATTGGCGTCGTGCGCCGTAAAGAAGGCCTTCTGAAACGTACTCCAGGGGTTGCAAGTCCCTGGCACTTCAGAATTTGAACTTTTCCTTAAAACTGCTAACTAAAATACGATGGATCCATCTAATTATCAAAGTTGCAACTTATCAAATAATAAAATCTTACAATAACAAAATGTTATAAAATACCTATTTGCTAGTTTACTACCAATAAACGTTATACTTTCAAAATTGAATAGTGTCGAAGTCAGAGTCAAAATAATCTATGAACTATCAGTATAGTCCATTCTCCTACTCTTTTAAATAGACCAATTTTAAAATAATTCAATTTACTTAATCAAATTTCATCAAACAATTTTGTTCAATACTTTATCTTATATAATATCCATTTTACTATATGACGTTGAGAACATAAGTTGAGGAAGTAAATGGTCAATTTGTATTTTAGAATACAATATTCAATATTTCGTAGTTTTCTTTATATTTCCGACAGATTTAAGTTTGTTTAGATATACATATTACAGATTTTGTAATATATAATTTAAACTAATTTATGTCTTTTCTTTCCTATTTAGATCTTCAAATGATTGAAGTCGCCTAAAATATAAGGTGATTACGGAGTTCGTTGATTATCCATTTTGGTATATTTCCTTTATCAGCCTCTCTCACAAAACATAATAATAATATAATTAATTCATACATCTTAGTTTCCTAGAGTTAAAGTCAAGGTAAGCTAACCTAACATAGTAAGGTATTTTAGAGAAAATATCTTCTTCTAATATATTTCACTAACTATACTAGATAAGCCGTTATGCATCTTAGGTTGTTATTGTTAAGCTTTAATATATTTTGCAATTTTTGGGGAAATCTCAGGAAGTCTTAGTAGTCATGACAATATATTATTATGAGTACAAAAATTCAAGTAAATTCTAGTTTCATGTTGTTTTCCTTACAATAGCCAAAACATATCTAATGTATAGTTATTTATACTACGCTATTTTAAGCCAAATTCTATACTACTTATTTTATCTAGATTTTATGTCTGGTTTTCTCGATACCTATTTTTAATTTGAGACTATCTACAATAATAATTTATACACGTGATATTAGATTTGGGTTATGCACAAATTAACTTTAGATTCATTTATCTGCTTTTATCTATTTGTAAAATATATTCATTGTTTTTCAATTTAATTTACCGTAATTTCTATTTTGTTCTAAGAAACAATTATTTGCTCCCATACAAAGATTATTTAGTCATTTAATGATTTAATACCCTAACGATTTCATTAATTTTTAACGACTCAATACCCTAATGATACTTCGCTTATAATTGCTTAACCTTGAATTATGCTCTAGAAATATATACATATATCTCCGTAACAACTCTGACAATGATTTACCTAGTTTTAGATTTCAGTTTCCCTAATAATTTGCTATTGGTCTTAGATACCTAATTCCAATATTTTATGAGGTGTTATTCTATGTTCACTAATTCAGAATATCTACATTATTCTAATAATACATTCAAATTCTATTCCTTTACATCATCAAATGAACAAATAATATTCTAAATTATATTAGATTGAATTGCAATTATTTTACTATAAAAATACTATAGTATAAAAACTAGTATAATAGGTTCATATAGATATCTTTAGGATTCTCATTTTATTAATATACATTTTAATTTGATAGATTAAAATTTTAGGTTAAGGAGATACTATTCAGGAGTATTATCTGTTAGGTTAGACAAGTTCTTTCTTAATTACCTTAAAAGAAAATGGATTACTACAATAGGTCACTTCTTAAGGTCCTACCACTATACTAGACGATTCACATGCCATATTTCAAATCACAATAATTTTAGATTAAAGAAAAATATTTAATATGTTATTTTAGGCTTCTTTAGTAATTTGAAAATTTGGGATCAGAATTTTTAGTCAAGCACGATCTTTAAGTTATAGCAGTTATAGGATCATTTATGGGGATCAGTTTTTCAGTTCAGTTCAGTGTAAGTTAGGTGGTTGTTTCAGTATTATTATTATTAATGTTATCTTTATTTTTTATTATTTAATTTAAAATGATTATATTTGGAATTTTAAATATTTGGGAAAAAAAAAATTTAAGTATGCTGGGGAGGTTACAGAATCGAACCAAGAACCTGCGTCACGACAGTCCATAGCTATGACCGCTCGGTCATCATTGCGCCAACCATGCATCAATCAATTTTAAGGCATTACATTTTTATCGATGTCGCTGATCGGACCCACGTGGTTTTTACGTACAAGATTCCTTAACCGCATTCATTATTCCGCAACCGATTCCTGCGCATCTCATCCAGTTTTGTTATCCAAGGATAACAAGAATGGATGTTTTTGTTAGCCTTTGACCACTATCTAACCTGATAGTTTATAATGACGTGGTCTTAGATGCTGTTCAGGCTAACCTAGAATTATGTTAACAGTTAACCTTCTGATGTGCAATGCAAAAGAAGATTACATATACTACTGCGGTCCATCTCCCACCTTTTAAAAACTATTATGGAAAACCAACATCATTATTTCAGGCTTAAAATATTAATACTCAGATTCTTACCGTAGCCGTCGCAAAACAATAGCACGGTAATGTTATCTATACAGTATCTTAACTGGGATCTGTCCTCGAAATAACTACCTACCACCGCGCGGTACGTAAACATGCGATAGGGCTGCCCGCATCCAGCATTTTAATTACATGTGCCTACTTTGTGTTTCCATTTCAATTGTGATTGTAAATATACTTTTTTTGTATAAACAAATAAAAGATTGTGAATTAAATAGGTAGTGTTCAATAAAAATGCGTGTTATTTTTTAATTGGTAGATTTAATAAATCGTGAAAGCGTAACAGACAAACAGACATAGTTACTTTCGCATTTATAATATAGGTACTGATTATATATTGTATATTAGTAAGTACTGATAAAATACCACGTCTTTATTTTGAGTTATACAAAGTAACAAAACACACATGCCCCGAGGTTTTAACACAAGCGTACCTACCGAATCGAGATTCATGAACCGCCTACGATATTTCACTCGTGTCATTCCTTTACTCTATTCACTTATTTTATTATTAATCCAGTTAGCTTTTTTTCGGGAGATAAAAGGAAATACACATATCCATTAAAAAGACACGCATTATGTAGGTAACCTACCTACTAGTAAGTACCAAAATTTATTTTATAGTCACATCTACACTAATCTATACTAATACTAGCGGCCCGCCCCGGCGCAGCTTCGCACGGGTAAATTGAGTACAAATTGAGATGTAAGCTATCCTATCTTTCAAATTGTATTAAATTGCACACGGTGTACAAATCAAATTTAAATTTGGTTCAGTAGGTTCAGTAGTTTGGTTCAGTATTTAAATTTGGTTCAGTAGGTCCATCGCGGACAAACAACGTGACACGTAATTTTTATGTATAAAAATATGGATACCTAATTTTTACTTATAATGTCTTTCAGCGAAACTTCAAAGAGACTGGAGTCTTCAGCAGACTTTATTGCAAAATGCCCGAGATAACGTTAATGAGGATGACTGGAGATTTTAAAGAGGAAAGATTTGTATTATTGTATGCAACGAATGAACTTATAAACTACTGCATCAGTTTGGATGAAATTTGGTATGGAAATGCTTTGAGACCCGGGAAAGCACATAGGATAATTTTATCCAACTGTGTAAAAAGAGGTTATTGTTTTTGCGTGATAACCGAAATACGCGGGCGGAGCAGGGGCTGGAAAGCTGGTATTATAAAGAGGAAAGATATGTATTTTTGTATGTACGTAACGAATAAACTAATGGATTGATGAAAAAATATATCAACATAAGAATGCTACGCTAATATATAATAGTTATATCGCGTATGCTGGAGGGTATAGTATATTAGTATTAATATAAAACCGTCCAAGTACCATTGAGGCTCACGATCCCAGGTTTGTAATCCGTACTGGCCTTATAATTATACATTATAAGTATACAGGGTTATAACAACCTCTTAGGGTTGACTTCTGCTAGTCCTAACAAACATTTAGAGATGATTTTTTTTATTTTTTCTGTGTTAAAGCCTACTACGAGTCAAGAGCGCCCACCGCGGCAACACACTATTTATATCGAGCAAATAAATAAAAATATGAAATAATACATTACAGGCACAAGAGACTTTTAATGAGTGGTCCTCTTGCTTATTCCGTCAAAAACATATATAAAATACACAAAGAAAAAAATTAAAAACAAAACTTTTTTTCAATACAAATAATCAATAATCTCAAAATGTTTGTGACTAGCAGGAGTCAACCCTAAGAGGTTGGTAGCATTTTTCCAATAACCCTGTATTCGTTGTACAGGCTAGTACGCTGTCTGGACTGTCAACATGGACATCATAATAATTAATAGTCACACACAATAGTTTTATTCTGTATTTAAATGTAACGTATAATAATAAGTAGGTACCATAGTTATAACCAATCGAATCACTCCTACTAATATTATAAACTCGAAAGTTTCTAGGTATGGATGTATGGATGTTTGTTATTCTTTCACGCCAAAGCTACTGAATAGTTTTTTATGAAACTTTGCTATAATATAACTTACACATCAGAATGACACGTAGGCTATAATTTATCAAGATATTGTGTCCAACATATAACGATAAGTGTCAAGTAAGTAGGTAAATATATGCAATAAGCGACCTACTCTGGCGTGCGCTGCAAAAAGCTTCAGTATCACTTGTCTTACAAAAAGCCCGCGACAGCATTTCTTTTATGTGTAAGGCATTATCGTGAAAATAGAGAACCACCAAATTGTTAATTTATTTTTAATGCACCTTTGTTAGTAACAAATTGATTATTATCAAATCAAACTAAGCAATATCATATACTTAGGCGAACGTTTGAGGGTGTGTTTTTATGTGTATACTTCGTCACGCTCAAACGCTTGGACCAATTTTGATGAAATTTGGTATGGAGGTAGATGAAGAGATGGATAAACATATAGGATAGATATTTTATCCATATTTTATATAATTTTATATATATAAAAGTAAAATCAGGTTTGATATAGGTACTTCAAACCTGATTTTATCAACCCTTTTTATTTTCGCTGGAGAGTTGATATCCGACCCCGTATTTTACTAACCTTGTGTGAAAATAGATCGCAACGTGTCAAGTCGAGAGTTCGATAAAAGTCCTATTCTAATTTGAGGATAGTAAGAGCACATGAATAAAGACCGTTCTTTATTCATGGCTTCATGAAGTATACTTAGCATGAAGGCTCTTACCACAGGTTTGATTGAGAACACAGATGGCAATTGCTAATGGTACTAATCATAGAGATATAAAATACTATTCTCTTCTCTGTGGTAATAACTAGGAGGTAGTATCTATGATACTTCCTCTACTAATAATGAAAGACGCTACCGACTACAAGTGCAGTTACTACCCATAGCACAGACGCGAGGCACACACACTTGAAGCTGAAGCGAAGTTCGGAAGTAAAAAATGGACCCGACTTCAACACTCAAAAGTGTGAAATAACTTGTTGAAATCAGTATAAGATAGTTCAAAAGTACCAATTATCACAATATTGTGCGCATGGTACCGACTTCGACAAGTTATTTTACACTTTTGAGTGATATGACATCGGTTCCATTATTTAGGAAAATATTTTATTTACTCTTTTTAGAGACACTTGCTACCTACAGGATCGATTGTCATTCACTGTCAACGACTATAATTATCATCAATATAGGAAAATATTTTTCAGTTATTGGAGTGTATTAACTTACAAACGGCTTCACCGATTTTAATGAAATTTAAGCGAGACGAAACGACAAGCCACAGCTTTCAGATAAAAAAAGAATCATCAAAATCAGTCAAACATTTTTGGTAAATATCTTAAAAAAAAAGTACAGACGAATTGCGAACCGCCTTCTTTTCTTGAAGTCGGTTAAAACTTACATAGAAACTAGAAGTGCCTCTGCGGCCGACTGCATCCAGACGTGGCATTTCCAGTCGGCAGTTGAAGTCATCAGCGTCTACAAGTGTAATACGATTGTAACATCCGCAAACCGAATGCGATTGTAATAGCCGAAACGCCTGCAAGTGCAGCTGCCGCGGCATTCTTAAG
The DNA here is from genome assembly GCA_963854805.1 of Plagodis dolabraria. Lineage (NCBI taxonomy): Eukaryota > Metazoa > Arthropoda > Insecta > Lepidoptera > Geometridae > Plagodis > Plagodis dolabraria. The sequence goes on from OY978440.1 coordinate 8,238,366, forward strand.
TTGTTTCACAGAAATATATGTATTTCTATCAAATTACTTCCGAATACACTGCCGTCTAAAACTCCAAAACCGTGTTATTCTCACTATGCGGTACCCGCCGCTAAATGAAATCGAAGCGCTCGTAGCGAACTTTGCTTAGACATTCTGAACCGATCAGCAAATTTAAGCAACGTCCGCCTCGGTCATGACTTGGTGACCGCTGGTGACATTACTATGGAGCGCTTCCGTGCTTCGGAGGGCACGTTAAGCCGTCGGTCTTGGTTGCTATCTTAGGATGGTAGTCGTTATAGCATGGTGGTAGGTATTTTACGAATGCCCGCCTGGCTAGCTACCACCCTTAAGTAGAAAATCTGTCGCCAAGCACCTAACGGTGTGTTCCGGCAGCTGTCCTTGAGGGCCAGTAATTCTAGGTTAAGCCAAGTTTGTAAGTAGGGATGTATGGATGGATGCTTATGTTTCACGCAAAAACTACTGAATGGATTTTAATGAAACTTTAATGCAGTACAATGTTGCCTTCATTTCAACCTATCCACCAGATACTACCATTTTTAATATGTGATACTAGGTACGTAAACAGACTACGAAGCAGGGCCCGTTGAAGCGAGTAGACGACTCACCGTTCTGGCAACTCATAGTCGTGTCACTTACAGCCAGCAGTTACAATCGGAAGTGCCCTTTGATTTAGTACCTTATATGTACTGAGTACTGACTTCTGTAGAGAGCAGGTGGCTTACCTGGTGAGTTACCTAATGAGTGATCACCGTCACCCACAAACATCCGCAACACCATAGGTCTCGAGGTTGCGTTGCCGGCATATGCTCTCTTCTTGAAGGCTCCTAAGTCGTATCTGTTTGGAAATATTTCACCTGGCAGCTGGTTCCATAATGTGGCGAAAAAATGCCGTGAAAATCGCAAGGTAATAATAATATACTACTGTACTATACTGTAACAGCCGGAGCGTCCACTGCTGAACAAGCCTCCCCTCCCCGTGGGGTGACGAGTTAGAATTGCGCCTCCCCATATCATCCCGTGGGTGTCGTAAGAGGCGACTAAGGGAAAAATACTGGAAGGTGGGCAGCAGCGCCTTCTAATGAACTGCCAACTTACACTGCAATTCCCAAGACGCCTGCCAAGCGTAGGGATTATGGCAAATACCATCTAATAAATAATACTAAGATAATAATAATATATCACTTGGTCGAGGTCTGAATCTACGCTAACTCCTTTATTTGTATAATAGCCGTCTATATCCCTTTTCCCCAACAAAGTAAGTTATCTCCAGTATTTATTTACATCGGATATACATCCACCTGTTGAGTAAAATATCAAACACTCGTTTCGTAACGATCCATGTCCTTTTATCCACACTTTGTTCACGCCACTTACAACTTTTGATCTCCTGGTATCTTCGAACGACTTTTTAAACTGCATTTGTCTGTATAATGTTACGGAGGTAATACTTATTGGGAATCGTTTTGTGTTGTGCACCTGCTTTGGATTAATATTATAAGTTTTGATGTAAATATTATTGTAGCAATAACCGTTGTCGTTAAAAAGGGGATGGAGTTATCTCATTTGAGTCCTCGTTCGTTTCTCTCTGGGATTGAAAATTATTGAATAAGTTTATTGAGAAAACGAGAATGTCGCAGTGTCCAAAGCGGCTCTCGCTAACGTAAAACTCGCATTCAATTCCCTCTGGACATGATTAGTTTTGTTTTTTAAAATCATAAACAAGTCCACTAAGATTGTTTTGCATCAGCAAACCGTTTGCAGTACGCATTTAGGTACTTACAACAAGTATAAATTAATTAAAAAAGTGAGAATCCCAATGCAAATTATTAATATTCGTTAAACGTTCCATTGTTATTAAACCTGAAAGTTATATATTTATGGAATCGTTTTTTTTATGCCTGATAGGTTAGCCTTTGTCCACTATCTCACCTGATGGTTAATGATGATGTGGTCGAGGATGTTGTTCAGACTAACCTAGAGTTACTGGCTCTCAAGGACAACTGCCGGAACACACCGTTAGGTGCTTGGCGACAAATTTTCAACTTGAGGGTGGTAGCTAGCCAGGCGGGCATTTGCGAATTGCCCTACCGACATGCTGTAACGACTGCTATCCTAAGACAACAACCGGGACCGACGGCTTAACGTTCCCTCCGAAGCACAGAAGCGCTCAGTAGTAATGTCACCAGCGGTCACCCATTCAAGTCATAGCTGCGGCGGACGTTGCTTAACTTTGCTGATCGATTCAGAATGGCTAAGCAAACTTGGCTACGAGCGCTTCAAAATATTGTACAATATGCCGTTTAGAATGCGCCAGTATGCTTTTTATGTATGTTGTTGGTGTCACAGGCGCTATCAAGATAAATCTAACGATATCTCATAATATATTAAAATCGGTTAATCTGTTTAGCTAGTGTTTTTTTTTCTAAACCAGGTGTAGCATTTTTAACCGACTTTAAAAAGGGAGGAGGTTCTCAATTCGTCTGTATTTTTTATGTTTGTTACTTTAGAACTTTTGACTGGGTGAACTGATTTTGATCATTCTTTTTTTATATCCAAAAAAAAACTAACTGGTTATTTGTTCATCTTAAACATAAGTTAAATGAATCAACTCAAGTACTTAAATGTTATCTAATTTAATCAACGAAATATATGTATATATATACAACATTTTTCATGGTGGTAGGACGTTTTGCGAATGCCCGCCTGGCTAGCTACTACCCTAAGGTAGAAATATGTCTGCAAGCACCTATAGGTGTGCTCCGGCTGTCCATGAGAGCCAGTAATTCTAGGTTAGCCTGAACAACATCTTCGACTACAACATCACTTACCATCAGGTGAGATAGTGGTCAAAGGTGTGCCTATCAGACAAAAATAACTAACATCATATTTAACATATTTCTAAAATAACAACCTATTACCTTATGGGTCTCTAATTTTCAAAATTCTCCGTTGACGAGCAAGCTGGATGTAATATTGACTTTTCTATATATTCCTGTTTATGCTTAATATATTTATATCCAGTTTGCCACGGAACAATACATTACCGCACGAAATGTATTAATGCCATTTTAGTACAGAGATGGAACAGTAAGGTAACTGTACTCCAAAAAGTAGTTGGTATAGATTGAAACACTCTTTTCTAAAGTTAACAAAAAATGCCGTTATTGTGTGTAACTAAGTTCATTCGTTTTTTAGGGTTCCGTAGTCCTGACAAGGAACCCTTATAGTTTCTTCATGTCCGTCTGTCTGTCCGTCTGTCCGAGGTTTTGCTACGAGACAGTTAGTACTAGGAAGCTGTAATTTCGTATTGATATGTAAAACAATTACGCCGACAAAGTGGTAAGACAAAATTTTGAAAAATATTTTTTTTTGTGGTACCTCCCATACATGTGATGTGGGGATGAAATTTTTTTTCGTCGCGTATCTCTTCGTGTGTGGTAGGGTTGAATAGGTCACCTAAAATTACTTAGGGGTTGCAAATACTGTTTTTCTATTTATTAATGCTCTATTTTTATTTACGAAATATTAAACTTTAAAGAGCAAATTTTTGTTCAAGCAGGGCGTCCCCCCCCTCTAAAAGCTAAACTGCTGGCTTGAAAAATCTGAAAAAATTCAAGTTGATGGTGCGTTTTATGAACTTTGAAGGAAAGGTATAGCGTTTGAGATAACATTATTAGTTTAGCAGTAATAGTCGTTGAACTTGGGTGTTGGATAATTTTGTACCAAATATAAAATGTATAGTAAATGTTTTCATTCGAGTATCTACCTAAAGAATTCAAAAACGAATTTTGTTTAATTTTCGAATTACAAATTGTAATAATAACTTGACGGCAATCGTACTCTTACTTTTTAGATTTAGCAGGAACAAAGAGGAGGAGAATAAAGTACTACAGAATCGTTCTATATTATGATAACGGGCTTCTACGGAACCCTACATTGTGCGTGGCTCGACACGCATTTGACCGTTTATTTATGCCTTTGACCACTATCTCACCTGATAGTAGGTGATGTTGTTCAGGTAAACCTAGAATTACTGGCTCTCGAGGATCACTTCCGGAACATACCGTTAGGTGCTTGGCGACAGATTTTTTAATATTATGTCATTCGTACACTGTTTTTGTATTCCGAAAACGAGAAGAATATTCTGAAAAGTTCTTACAAATACTATTTACATACGTACGTACCTCTGACAGCAATGAAACCGAATTAAATTCTTAAAAAAAGAATCATGACTTTATGCAAAAAACGTTCATATAAGATTTATATGAACGTTTAAGATTTATGTGGAATTTAAAACAGCTTTACATAGTTTTTTGGTATTAATATTAGAACATACATTTGTTTGTTACAGTAACACATATTCTTATAAATGCACTAAGATGACGAACGGACGGAAAGCTGAGGCTTGGTAATAATAAAAAACGTTATTTTCCTGAAATCTAAAAATGAAGCATTATTGCAACACAATAAAGCGCAAATTTTAGCGACAACTACCGGTGAAATCTTAGTGCCTACCTAAATGACTTTCGTTCGGCACACATCAATAAAGGGTTACCACATTTATATATCAGCACCTTTTCCAGGGTCTTCTTTGGTTAACGGTAATTCTGTCACCAGGATCTTAATTCTGTTTGCTTTACCTGATATCATTCAACTGAACTGAAATAGTATTCCCAGGGGGGTCTGCTTTCGTCTATTATTGTATTTAACATCGAGATAATGTTAGATGTCAATGGGATTTAAATATCAGTTAATCGTTAGGTTCACTAGTATCTGGTATGAGTGATTTTGGAGAGTAAATAAATCGTTGGTTTTATTGACCGTTCTACTTTGACCTATTGGATTATCGGCAATAAAACAACAAGGAACTAGACAAATAGTAGTTTATTCTATAAGCAGTGATGGCTCAGTGGCATTGGCTATGGACTGCCGCACATCAGGTCCATGGTTCAAATCCCGCCGCAGGAATGAGCTTCACCACATGGTAGAAGGGCATTTTGAGAATTCCCGCCTAGCTAGCGACCACCCTCAAGTAGAAAATGTGTCGCCATGCACCTAACGGTGTGTTCCGGCAGCAGTCATGAGTGCTAGTGAAATAACAGCCACATGATACTTAATAACTATGTGTCAATGTGACGGGCGCAGTGCAATTAGTGATTTGTGACTGAATGCATCTTTTATAGGCAGGGGTTAGTCCGCTTAACATCAGGTGGGCCTCGAGCATGTTGCGTCACAATAATATAAAAAAATATAAAAATGTGTCAGTATACCTACCTCTTTCAATAGGTATACTTTTATCAAAATAATAAGTATTCCCAGTGCCATAAGCCCTATTCTAGATACCGTAAGCCCATCGATTGGAAACAATAAAACAAAACGCGAAATTACCCGATATTGTCGGGAAAATCAATTGGAGCTATTTTATCGCGATCAACTTTGAAGTGGTTCAGATAGCGATACGATAACATGGTGTAACATATTTGTCAGTACATCAACTTTATACAAGTACATGCACGCACACACTAACACGAATAGAATGCAGTTGTAGTTGTATTAGTGCCTTCCTGGGAACTGCATACCAACAAGACCTAGCCGACAAGTGCGCATCAATAAGTTACTGTGGCATGCCTTATTCCTTACATTATCTAATTTATTTTTCAATACTTCTTTATGAAATCAGTTATGTTACGTTTATGGGTAAATATTATATTTTTTTATATTTTTGTAGTGTTAGAGGTAGCCTAATAAGGAATCATATTCATTGTTATTCAATGACTTTTCAAATTAATACTTTCTTTAATAGTCCTGAATTCTATGATCGCGTCAATTAGTCGCCAAGCCTTGCAAAAAAGCGATATAAAACACTTTCCATACTAGAAAACTTCACTAGAATTTCAAAAGGTGCTGGATTGGATTACCCCCGGATTATAATGTCACCCGTCCCCATTTCTTCCCGCGGGTGTCCGTGATTAATGGATAAACACCGGAAGGTGGTAAGCAGCGCCTTATGAAGAACTGACAACTTCTACAGCGATCCCAGGGTTCTACTGCGACTGCTGAGCGTGGGGATTATGACAAAGCCCCCCAATGCAATGGGGGAGACCTTGTACAACGGCTGTCGTTCCGGTTGATGTGAAGATGATGATGTCTTACTTAATAAGACGATGATTGCAACCATCATCTTATTTCGAGGCTTAAAATGTGATAAAACCTTAATAATTTTCACCAATAACACAATTACATATAAATATAATATATACAATTACTCATGAATAATTGCGATACGCAATACTGCCTTAAGCAAAAACACCTCGAGTTCTAAGTAGGTATGCATAGGGAAGTTACTATGATGGACTGAAACTACCCAGATTGCAAAATTGATTTCACACGAGATGAAAAGCGAACACGAGTGACTATTTAATAAATTTAACAAATAGACTGTGTCAAGTTATGTAACTGCATATTTGCCTATACGGTGGAGATAACCCGTCGATAGGGTGAGATAGCCACGTACAAACGGCGTAGTATTATGGTGATTCCCTTTGTCAGAATTGTAATAAAGCCCTCTCTAAATAGGTGGGAATTCCAAAATTTGGAGCAGGGGAAACAAGTTCACGTTTCGATGTTTGTTTAATCTTTTGATTTTGGCGAGAATAGCCTGTGTTCTTTGAAAGGGGATTCCCTTGATCATTGTGAAATCATACGTAAGTTAGGGTCTGGGAGCTTGTTGTCTAACTGAAATGAGGATGAACTTTATTATATGACATTTTCCTTTGGGTACAATGTCCATCCTGTAATTTATATGTCAAAATGAAGTTGATTTTCATTACATTAGTTAGTCAATACCACAAATTTACGTGGAATGAATACCAGGCATTACTTACCAAATGGAATTCAGCAAATGATTAATTAATACATTACAGACGTAGTAGGTAGGTTCAGAATAGTATTTTTTCTCTTTTTTATTGCTGATAGCCTTTGACCACTATCTCATCCGATGGTAAGTGATGATGGAGTCGAACGTGTTGTTCAGGTTAACGTAGAATTACTGGCTCTCAAGGACTCTGAGGGAAGTAATAAAGCAAAATGTGTGAGACCGATATTCTGTTACAAAATAACGCCTACGCCGATGGGGTAGGTTATTTAACAAAAAAATAATATTTTTAATTACTATAATGCTTTTATAAATTTAAATAAATAATCCGAATTTGTAAGTTTTACTTCTGCAATTGTAGGTCGATCACGTAACTGATAGTTTGGTGATGTGTAGGTATGTCTCCAGCTTACTGTACTGTACTGTACTGTAACAGCCGGATCGTCCACTGCTGAACACAGCTACCCCAATTAAGGGGGTATTTGCCATAATCCTTACGCTTGGCAGGCGTCTTGGGGGATCGCATTGTAAGTTGGCAGTTCTTTAGAAGGCGCTGCTGCCCACCTTCCAGTATTTTCCAGTGAAGCTCAAGCCCGCGGCGGGATTCGAACCATGGACCTGAATTATATTTTAAGTATTTTTGTGGCAGTTGTGATAGTTTTAGTCCATTGTAAAGTAGACATGTTCAGATTAAGTACGGAATAAAATATCCGTAAAGTCAGTCGTCAGTCAGATGACAGGCCGTTGCTGTTTATTAAATTTTCGATGACATTTTGACAAAGATATGGCAGTATCTCACCGATGACGCGTAGGATTGAGCTCAGCCTTGAGCTCAGGAATAGTTTCTAGTTCATTCGCAAAAACCACTTTAATATGCAGGAAATTATTGTGAAACGCAATATTTACGGAATTGACACCCACGAAGGGTTTCAGTCAATTTATTTTTTTACAAAATATGAAACTGACTTCAAAAGTGACAACACTCAAAAGTGTGAAATAACTTGTTGAAGTCGGTACCATGATAGTTCAAAAGTACCTATTATCACAACATTGTGCGCATGGTATCGACTTCGACAAGTTATTTCCCACTTTAGAGCGTTGAAGAAAGTTTCAAATTTTTGTAAAAAAAATATTCAACCATTTTAGTGACCCTTACTACAAACGGGTTTGATTACCATTCACTGTGAATGACTATATCATCAAGATATGAAAACACTATTTAGTTATTGGACTGTAACTCACAAACGGCTTGACCGATTTTGATAACTGAGATGAGACCACAAGGGAAGCACCAGTTTTCAAATAAAACAAAACATTATAATCGTTACAACGTGAAAGTTTTGAATTAACAAATTTGTATTTAAAAAAAGTCGTATTTATTACCTCCTCCTTTTTAGGGTTCCGTAACCAAAGGGTAAAGACGGGACCCTATAACCACGGTAATGTTATTTATAACATTACCGTGCCATTACTGAGACTTCGATGTCCGTCCGTCCGTCCGCCCATCTATCACCAGGCTGTATCTCAAGAATGGTGATAGCTACAGTTGATTTTTTCACAGATGATGTATTTATGTTGTCGCTATAACAACAAATACAAAAAGTTGGCTAAGTGCGAGTCGGACTCGCGCACGTTAAAACAATAAAAAAGGTTAAAATATGAGGTATAATGTTGTATAGCTAATGATACGTAACCCTTCGTGCGCGAGTCTGACTCGCACTTGGCCGAGTTTTTGGACGTTGGTTATAAAAGGTTATACCTAATGTTGTACAGATAATGGTATGGAAACCTTCGAGCACGAGTAGGCTGATATTTTAAATATAATTATTATGATAACTGTGTTATGCGTCATGTCATAACCTTAAAGAGTAACGTAACCATTTTTGAAGCGCTCGTAGCGAAGTTTTCTTATCCGTTCTGAACCGATCAGAAAAGATAAGCAACGTCCTCGGTCATGACTTGGATGGGCGACCACCCTCAAGTAGAAAATCTGTCGCCAAGCACCTAACAGTGTGTTCCGGCAGTTGTCCTTGAGAGCCAGTAATTCTAGGTTAGCCTGAACAACATCTTCGACCACACCATCACTTACCATCAGGTGAGATATTGGACAAAGGCTAACCTTTCAGGCATAAAAAAAAACAAAAAGAGTAAGAGCCGACTCGCACTTAGCCAGTTCTGTTCTTCGTTGAACAAAAGCACTACCACCTCCACATGTGTACTTATTCTTTTAAAGCAATGATGGCCGGGTGGTTATAGCTAACTATGCCACATGTCCATGGTTCGATTCCCACCGCCAGCTTAAGCTTCACCGCTTGGCAGTAGAGCATTTTACTGAATGCTCACCTGGCTAGCAAACCATTGACCTATATGAGACTCAACAACTGTATGTCTCATAGTGACGGGCGTAGTGCAGTTCGGCACTTATCAATGCAGCTGATAAAGGCAGGGTTTACCGCCTAATATAAGGTGAGCAAAGTGCTTATTCATTCAGAATTAAATAAAATACAAAAATTCATGTATATGCGAGCGTTAATGAAGATAAAAAAATAAAGTACAAGAATTTTGTTCGAACACAGAACGAAATTCTTGTATTTTTCAACGAAAACATTTTGATCAATCTCTGTCTGTCAGCCAAACTTCAGTTGGCAGCGTGCCGATGTTTTGCATGATGGATTCATTTCTATGCGTCCTATCCTTACCCCATTCCTAAAGGATCGGTGAATTAGTTCTCAATAACAACCCACGACCACATCATGTTTTTTCTGTAGTTTTATGCTCAGCCACCATCGTAACTCCCATGGGGTGCCGGGCTAGAATAGCACCTCCCCATATCTTGCTGTGTGATTCCCAAGCAGCGGTAACTAAAGAAATGCCATCGGTAGATCCAAAGCGTGGTAGTTATGGTAAAACCTACACGGGGGAGGCTTTGTTCAGCATTTGACGATCCGGCTGATAAAGGGCCACGTTCCAAGCCTCAGAGTGTAGTTGTTTGGTTGCTTTAACTAATAGACATTTTATGATTTTTGAAGCAATAGTCGCCGTTACCTACAAAATACAAAAGAGTGAATTCTCTAATCAAGAAATTTCATGGTCATGTTTGTTGCGTTTGTTTTAAAGCGCTATTTTGAAAAAATCTTTAGATTTCGCGCGGCAGACTCAATTTCCCATGCTATCAGTGCGTATATAGATTCGTGGCCAGACAGATTAAAGGCCTATGTAAAAGCCAAAGGTGCCCAATTCGAACAGAATATTGATTGATATTGTTCGCTGAGACTTTAATAAATAACATTTCTTATATTAATTAATATATAAAAAAGTAATACTACATTAATTAATGAAAAAATGCATTTTCTGTTGTAACAGAACTTATGTCGGACTAGGTAATGTGCTATCTTCCTGATACTCACGTTAGTAGTATTTCTACCTTTGCTCAATGTGCAGCATTACCCCACTCAAATCGACTTTAGAGGTAGAATGCTCCTGTTTAGGCGCATTTCTTCGTTTAGTCAACAGTCCGAACATTCTTAAGCCGAGGACTGTACGGTAAACCATGGCTTATTCATATAAAGAACATTTTTGGTATTGCTAAAGAAAAAATTTTTAACAAAAAATGGTACCGACTTCAACACCCAAAGTGTGAAATAACTTGTTGAAGTCCGTACCATGATAGTTCAAAAGTAGCTATTATCACAATATTGTGCGCATAGTACCGACTTCGACAAGTTATTTCACACTTTTGGGTGTTGAAGTCAGTTCCATTTTTTGTTAAAAATTTTTTTTCAATCTTTTTAGTGTAACTCAAAAACGGCTTGACCGATTTTGATGAAATTTAAAATGGGACCAAACGACAAGCATCAGCTTTCAAACAAAAAAAGAATTTTCAAAATCGGTTCACCTAGTCAAGAGATCTGAGATAACAAACATAAAAAAAAAAATACAGACGAATTGAGAACCTCCGCCTTTTTTGGAAGTCGGTTAAAAAGAATCACATTTACTTACATCCAAAACAATAGAGCTATCCATTCACGCGCTAGAATGTCGTGCGTCAGAGTAATGTGCCCTAATATTTTCCCGCAATATGTCGCCAGTCACAAATGACGTCACACAATGACCGGCGTGAATTTATGCGTCTAGTGGGGTGCCGCACGTGCGTTCGTGTACTGTGACCATGATTTAGGAAACACTGATTATTGTTAGTAACAAGTACATTATTAATGTAAATTAATTAAAAAAGTAAAAAACCCGACTGCTAATTATTTATTTTCGTTAAATGTTTTATCGTTCCACTGAACATAAAACTGCAATATATATATATATATTTATACAATCTCATTCGGTAATATTCTAATTATGAAATGAAATACAGACTTTTATTGGCATATTTTATATACATACTTCTTTAAGAAAATAAAAAAATTAAATTAAAGCATTATTCTCCTAACAAAACAATGCTTTAAAACAAAATTTTAATTAGTAAAGTACAATATGCCCCGACCAAGGAGGTTTCAATTATATTTAAGTACTACACATTATCTGTGGTGAGCGCGCTGTGCGCGCAACGCGCTGGTTTTATATTGCATTTTATTTAATGTAGCACCTATAGCCATGATATTAAATAAAATAGTGTATGCAACTGCATATAATTAGGTAATAAAACACTCGTGTAATCTTATTTTGGAACTCGCCTGCGGCTCGTTTCAAAAACTGCACTCATGTTTTAATACCCTCTATTATATGACAGTTGAATAAACTACTATTATCGTATTTTGAAGGCCTTCATTTTGATACCCCACGGAAGAAAAAGTGTGTTTTATCTCACAATATGGCGTCTTAAATCCACCAATTACATTTTTTATGAACCTAGTGTCATTTGCACTGTCAAGACGAATCTACCGTTATCTCTTACATAAAAATCGGCTACACCGTTTGGAAGTTATGGTGGATTAATCATACATACATGAACCCTGAAAACGTAACTCTCCTTTTTTGGACAGTCATGTAAAAAGTGTGCTCCTTCTACCACCAACCACTTCTTCACTTCTTCATCTTTGTGTCACTTTACTGTCAGTTTGCCCGTGCGTCATGTTTAATCATAACTAAAATATGGGATTAGATGTAATAAATTAAATTATTGTTTCAAATTAGTCGAAATTCAATCACATGGACAGTTATTTTTTTGCTATTCTAGTATCGATCTATACTGTGTTATTGTGATAAGCTAGTTGCATGGAGTTTAAATATCTTGACGCGGTGCAGCGCATCGTAGATTTCAAGGACCCGGCCCCGTGTCGCAAAAATGTACGGTGCTACACCGCCACGAGTGCAGTGCGGCGCCGTGTTGATGTGTCCGGGCCCTTACTTAGGTATATTCTTCACGCATGGTACGCCGCGGGCAAGAAACTCAGGGCCATTCTTAGAAACTATAATAAAAAAATATTAGAAATTACATAGGTGACAGCCCATAGCTTGGCAGATGCGGAATATTCCAAACATTTTTGTCGTTTAAGTAATCACAAACTGTATTTGGAAGAGATTCGCGTGCCTGGAACTGCGCGTCGTGTACATGTGTCCGGCTCTAGCTAAAAAGACGAAACGGAAAGGCCGTCTATGATGTAAGTTTTAAATAATTTGTAACTGGTATGTAGTTCAAAGAGTAGTTTCCCTCAGTCCTAAAGAGGCTTTATTATTGGCGTCTTTATTGGCATCTTAAAATGTAATAACTTCCAACCAAGATAGGAAAGAGCTTTTTAGGAAGGTTGATCGAAGATCTGTTTTTGAGAGCTTATAGCACCAACACTTGAACCTTTCTCCTTCTTCCTCTTATTATGGGTCTTATCGTAGCGTTGAGGATATACTCCCAATGTCTTGTCATTGTGGCCAGTCTGTGGTGTATTACATAATAATACGCTTAGATATCTCATTCAATGAATATATGAATCGGACCATTTATTTCAGATTTCTCGACTCTTCATTGTCAATTTATCTTTAGAAATACTAAAATCACAGTCACTCTGCCTCACCGGCACGGCTGTTCAGTTGTTCAAACTAGCTGATTTCACTTGGTTTGGCTTGCTGTTTCCGTAATCTTTAAACGTTTTTTTTATTTCTTTCCTTGCTAAAAGGATAACGTTTAACAACCATCTCATTTATTAATGATCTATTCATTAATGAATGAATTCACAAATTCTGGCGTTAATTTGCGGAAATCCATATTTAATACTAACAAATATTAGAAAACACTTACTTAATATTTTAGAAAAATACTTACTAAATATTACAAAATATCTAGGGACAATGCCGCCAAATTTTCCTACTAAGCCGACATGATGTCACTAACGCCAAAAGCCAAACTGGAATAATTTTCGGCGCGGTTCGCTTCTACACGATGCATCTTCAGGAGGTCTTGACTCTTCGAGCGCACGATCGAGAATGAAGTTATTATCAATTGTACACTCGAATATTTATTACGATGACAACATTATTAATAAAAGGTATACCTTAAATATATTTAAATGTTTTTTATTATCTCAGTTACTGGTAAATGATGATATGGTCAAGGATGCTAAATCCGGCTAAATCTAGAGGTTTTTACGTTAGGCAGGACATAATATTGACCCATTACAAGATCTTATTTTATGTTTTCGATTTTTGTACACAATACCGTCACCCGTGACCGATTACCTTTTTTGACTTTTCAGTATGAAAATATTGTTAAATATAGGTAGTTGTTTAATTACCTACACAACATGTTTTCTTTTTGTGTGAACGAAATAAATATAGGGAAAAGAAATAGAAATACAGTGAATTAAATTATGAAAAGGATGTGGTCGTTTACGTTACCTGTACTGTATCAGCCGGATCGTCCACTGCTGAACACGGCCTCCCCTATTAAGGGGGTATTTGTTATAATCCCCACGCTTGGCTTGACTCCACGTCTTGGGGAGCGCAGTGTAAGTTGGCAGTTCTTTAGTTGGCGCTGCTGCCCACCTGACAGTATTTTTCCCTTAGTCACCTCTTACGACACCCACGGGATGATATGGGGAGGTGCAATTCTAACCCGGCACCCCACGGGGGTATTCTAACTATAGAAGTTATTTTCTGAGGATTCACATAAACTTCCTTCCACTAAGTCCTTTACTAAAACTATAAAATATTTAGCGGCACCCATTATTTTTATAAGTACTTTAAAATTTTGTTGTTTAAGTTTGAATGTACCGAGAAAATCTTATTCACCATTAGAATTATTTCGGTCTCTGCTCTTCCCACAGCTAAGAAGGTACCTTCATGTTGGGAGTTAGTTGATCTGGGATTTCAATTTGACACTTTGATACTACCTAGGTAGGTACTATTTACCGACACGCTGCATGTAGTGCCATTGTACGTGTGTCCATCATCATTTCATTTATTTTACCTTATTCCCTTCACAAAATTATACATATAAAATTGGCCAATTAATAAACCAAACATTATTCAAAAACAAGAGGAAAACATAAGCAGTCTTAGTGGTGAAAATTTATGTAAAAATAAATCAAAATTTAGTTGATTAAATTTAAATACGTGACTTCAACTTCCCATGCTATATCTCAGAGTAATATATTATATTTATTTCTGGTATAACGTAAAACTTATTTTATTGATTCATTATTTTAATTTGTTTTCCAGTAATCGAGGCTGCTGACGCTGCCGATTGGGTGTAACTATTTATCATGTAACGATGTACTGTCAGCACCAGTCAAAAAACTATAGATAGTATAGTTTAAAAAGTCTATAGGTAAGCGTGTATTGGGAATGTATAGGTACATATGCTCGACCCGCGATCGTTATGGAAGACGCTCAGTACAAAAACTCTTAAGAAATTCAAGACCAGGCAGTAAACATTTCTAGCACAGTAATGAATACTCCCCAGCTTTCATCATGCAGATTTCCACCACCCTTGGCAGAGGACACGCGTGCGCGTCTCAAATCGCGTGTCAAACCGTGACATTAGACTGCGCGTCACGCCTTGTTACCCCCTGCCTTCACCCCCGCACCTAACCCCCGCGTGACTGATCGACCTTAACTAATACGAGACGTGACATTCATATTGAAGGTATAAACTGTATTGATGTGTATAATTGGTGTGACTTTAGTGCAACAATTCTGCGATTTGATCATTGTCAAAATGAACAGACTGAACTTAAATCACGCCTTTAGACTTATGAAGAGGTGTCTATGTATCCATGTTTCTCTAGTTGTGGTTCCATGTCACAGATGGCGATCCAGCTATTGATTTTTTTGGTAGATAAACCCAATTACTGTGCTGATCAGGGAATGTTTTTGTTTTCCTTTGACCACAATCTCACCCGACGGTAGGTGATGATGTGGTCGAAGATATTTACAGGCTCTTAACCTAGAGTTACTGGCTCTCAAGGACAGATGCTGGAACACACCGTTAGATGCTTGGTGACAGATTTACTTCATGAGTGTGGTCGCTAGCCAGGCGGGCATTCGCAAAATGCCCTTCCACCATGATTGGTGAAGCTCAAGCCTGCGGCGGCATTCAAACCATGGACCTTCTCCGCGGCAGTCCATAGCCAATGCCACTGAGCCATCACTGCTTCAAATTGTACCCGGGACTGACATTAAACACTACAATTTTCACCATTTTGTCTACAGTTTACAGGTCATTTTTATTTTTCACTGCCTAGGTACCTAGACACTACCAACACGCTGCAAGTAGTGGCATTGTACCTGTACCCATGATTATATAATAATATAATTATGTACATGTAACTTTATTCCTTCACAGAATTATATATTGGCAAATGAAAACAAAATAAACCAAAAATAATTTAAAAACAAATGGAAAACAAAAGCAGCGCTTGTGGCGTAATATAGGCCTAAAAAAATGTTGATTATATTTAATCGTGATTTTAACTTTCGGTACTATTTCTCAGGGTAATAGATATTTATTTCTGTTATAATATAACGTAAAAATATTTAATTGATCCGGTCGCTTTCACATTTTTGTATCTTTGATTATTTTCTAATTTAATATTTTCCAAGCCATAACGACGCGACTTTTGGCACGACGTAAATTAATAGAATCGCCCCCAACTCAAAGTAAATAAAACTCATAATTCTTTGAAGAGGTTTCGAGTGTGTCGGAGAGGAAACTTGATGTGTCAGCTTTGTGTAATCCTAGCACCTGATATCGGTTTGCTTCTGCCCAACGCGAACCCCTTTTGGGGACGTTAGTAGGTAGATAATAGAGGTTATCTTTCTTCTGACAAAATAGTGGGTACCCCTCATATACCACAAGGAATACTTTGTGTATTCTGTAGTAGCGCAAAGCGACTATCATGGATCTTAGCCACAACATTGAAAAGCTAAGTAATACGTACTAACTGGTCAGACTTCTTTGTTCAATGCATTTGACGGCATGAAAATCATGGAGATCTTATGGCGCTGGCGTCGGTACTTCCTTCAGACGTACGATTGGTCATCGTGGGTCTTTCATTTCTTTGGCCAATCGAACGACTCACGGACACGGATTATACATTGACATGCCCGACCCATCAAAAAAGGTCCATAAAACAAGCTTGTAGTTGGCGCTTTTGGTTTCAACTTCATTGCCTGTGTAGGTTTCATCACTATGTTTAAACGTGGAAGGGTTGGAACCTTCCACCCAATTCCGTATAATGCTGGAGCAGGATGCCCATCGTCGATCAGCGCGCCCATCCGACTTAGATAGCAGGTTGTGCTACCTCCCTCTGCCACCCTGGGTCCGCTCCCGTGAGTGTATTCTGACATACTGGTGCGCTTAGTTTTGAAAGTTTACAAGTGACATTTTTGTCTCGTATCTTTGTAGTTTATTGACGAATAGGTAGGTACTTAAAAAACGGAATAGGTACCAAGGCACGGTAATGTTATCTATAACATTACCGATATATAGATAATATTACCGTGACCAAGGTATTCGTGAACAATTGCAGCTCTTATTGTTCTCCTTTTTCTACAGTATACGCAGTTTGGCTCAGCTATTCATGTGGCTTGGCGGTTATCAAAGATTTCATATCGATGTGGCCAGTGAACGGTAAATTAAAAATGCCCAGTATGATAATGTGAGAACAGTAAACTATCCTCTAAAGATAGAGCGTGTGAATTATATGCGGAATTAGATCTACGTGCAACAGGTGTGTGAATAAAAAGTGAGTTTAAAAACTAAACACGCATAATCTATCTTGCCTTTTTATGTTACCGATGAAATAATTGTGTTGTATAAGCAAATATAACTTATAAGGCGATACGAGTGTCCAATATCTTGTCATTTAAGAATATATTTATGGCATCATTCGTGTCTATTTTCACAAACATTATAAATAGTCACCCATCGTTGCCAATACAAAAATATATATTTAACTAGCTTTCCGGCCGCGGCTCCGCCCGCTCTTGTGTCGGGTATCGCGCAAAATCAATAACCATATTGTGCGTAGTTGGATAAAAACTATCCTACGTCCTTCCCCGGGTCCCAAACTATTTCCATACCAAATTTCATCCAAATCATTCCAGTACTTTTTAAGTTTATTCGTTGCATAGAAAAATACAAATCTTTCCTCGTTATAATATTAGTGTAGAAGTATAGATACAGATGTATAACTATACAAACCATATTGCTTCTGGAAATACTTACGGTATAATTTCTTGTAGTGCAATACAAGAACTAACAATTGGAATACATTCTGCAGACCTGGTAAATAGAAGTCCACAACCATTGCGAGTTGCCGCACGGCACTTAGTTTTTTCTTTGAGAACATGCTCAAAGATACATAAAAGGCCGCAATGAGAGAGCAATGCATCGAATTGTTCCCTCCTCGAAATCTGAAATGAAGAAAATCGTCTTTTGAAGCAGTGATGGCTCAGTGGCATTGGCTATGGACTGCCGCGCAGCAGGTCCATGGTTCGAATCCCGCCGTGGGCTTGAGCTTCCCCGCATAGTGGAAGGGTATTTTGCGAATGCCCGACTGGCTAGCCACCTTTAAATAGAAAATCTGTCGCCAAGCACCTAACGGTGTGTTCCGGCAGCAGTTCTTGAGAGCCAGCGAAGTTACAGGCACAAGACTCTTGACAACTATGTCTCAAAGTGACGGGAATAGTGCAATTCGTGACATGTGACGAATTGCAACAGTTTTAGGCAGAGGTTAGTCCGTTTAAGTGATGTTACCATCAGGTGGCCCTGCATCTGCAAAATTCCTTCCTACCAAATCCTCTACTACTCAACTTCACGGCACAATTTTATCTATAGACTTCTGTGCGGCAGTTCATGGATATTGCCGCTGGAATGTTTTAGTGGCAATATGCCTAAAAAATGTGTGCAGTTCAAAGGCCTTTGAAATTTGTCAAAATTCAAAGACCTTTTCTACCTTATCACTTTGATATTATGTTATGTGTTAATAATAGCATAAAAAAATACTTAAAAGCACTTTTGTGAATAGGTGGTGGCAACAGGCTCGGCTCCTATTACATAATTATAAATGAAATAGGCCGAAATATGGTTGTTAAGAGGAAACGATACATGTGAGGATTTAGAAGAAAGTTCAGGAGAACTACGTATTGTAGGCCCCAAATTTTCTGTTCCCAAAAATTTAACCGATATCATTATTATTTGCAATATTAAGTGCATATATTTGAGCAAATAATATTAATTATTATTGTTAAAAAAAATTAAGCGGTATATGTTTACGACTACGTATTTTTATGCTCCAATTTATTTCTTTTATATCATTTACGTTTAAAATTTGCCTGGTGTTGCTCAGATCATGTATTTAATTTAATTTAATATCTTGTTAGTATTATCATAGTAGAAAGAGTGAGGATTATCATTATGTTCTATGTCATGGCGGCAAAACGGGGATTTTTTATTTCTTTAGTAACGAATAAATACACTAAAAAAATGAAAATGGCAGCAGCCACCAGGCCTATAGATTTATGTAATAATATTATCATCCAGACATCCTAGAGGAACATAATAGGGGTATATATACTTGTATAGAGCATCGCACGCCGACTTTTCTCATAAGGTAAGTAACGTAACTACGCTGGTATGGAAACTCCTACGAAGAGCACTTTCCATATATGTCATCTTTAAATACCAATTGAACAAACTCGGTAAAATTTTGCATGTTGATTATTGTTTGCAGCATTGAGCCTAATATTATTGTTACCAGATTTCCATGTAATTATATTTTCAAAATTATTCAGAATTATTATTGACTAGCTTTTGCCCGCGGCTTCGCTCGCGTTAAGAAGTAGTATTAATTATTAGGTATAGTTTTGCGGCTTTACTTTTGTTTAGCGTGTGTAAAAAATTTGGATTATTTTTTTTATTTTTGGGCTGTGTATTGATATATCACTATGTCCACAGAATTAGTATTTTATATCTCTATGACTATGTCAGTCAGTCAGTCACCTTTGAGTTATATATATTTAGATTTTGTACGAGAATTCTTGTTGCAATATTAGAGATAAAACACATAATACAGCTGAAAACTTGCACCCCGAAAGCAAAGACATCAAGAACATGTATGCAAACACTAAGTTTGAATACTTTGGTATTTAAAATATGGCGCCACTACGTTTGTATGTGTCGTGATGGGTACTAAGTCATATTTTTTTTTTGTATATTAGGTATATCAGAAAAGCAAGCATTTTACAGAACTCTTACCTGATGGAAAGTGACGACGCGGTCGACGGTGGATCATGCTTACTGTACCTACTATAACAGCCGGATCGTCCACTGCTGAACACAGTTTGCCATAATCCCCACGCTTGGCAGACGTCTTGGTGATCACAGTGAAAATTGTCAGTTCTTTAGAAGGCGCTGCTGCCCGCCTTCCAGTATTATTCCCTTAGTCGCCTCTTACGACACCTACGGGATGATATGGGGAGGTGAAATTCTAACCCGGCACCCCACGGGGCGATCATACTGGCCCAGCAGATACCTGTTTACTCTGTACTAACTTAAAGACTTCCAGATTAGATCTAACGCGAAATAGAGACGCTGATAAGGTGTTCGATACTTCGACCACATGAATAAATAACTTATTTATATTCTAGTGCTTCGGCAGTACGCATTATAAATTTAAGCTGGATTTAAAACGCTTTGTGCGTATTTTTGTAATATCGACCATGTATGGATGCCGTGTTCCTCTGCGTCTTGTTGTCCGATGAAAGAAAGGACCACAGGGCATTCGACCGTTGATAATCCCCGCAGCATTAATGTGTTTCTCCGAAAATCTGTTTTCATAAACAAGCATCAGACTCGTCAGTTCAATGCTATGCTCATTTTAATCACACAGATCCTTACATCCCTGCAAAATTGAATTATTATAAGGTAGATCGCAATATGTTGGCAGGGCGGCCTTTGTTGTGCATCCCCCATCGTTGCACCCTCTCGGTCAGGGTGCATTCCAAGGCACACGTGGTGAATATTTTTCACTTAGCGAGGGTCGTTTTGTGATGGCGGTGGTAGTTAAAATGTGGACGTAATTAATTATTAGTTTGATTAATTGATGTTTTGTTGGTTCTTCCCTAATCACAATGACCTACTGGTTATTTTTTATTGCTGATAAATAAGCCTGTTATAATCTGTCAGTAATAACCTGTCGGTGGTAGTGAGAGTCCAACTTGCACAAAAATGATCTATTTACTTTAGAAAAATTAAATTTTATTTTCCAAAACTTATCAGAGCTCTTGGTCAATGCGATGCGTGGTCAAAATGGCAATCAACGGGGCAATGCTGCCAGCATGCTGGGTACGATCCAATCGGTAGTGGGCTGGAGCATTTGGAGTGCCTGTGTGTCTGCAATGACTTATGGGTTGTTTTAATGCTTTTATTATAGTAGCTGCAGTATTGTATATGTATAGTTCGTAGCATTTTGTTAATAAAGGCATACTGTGGGATAAAAAAAAACTTGAGAAGTATTCCTGTAACCATACCACATTGGAAGAGCACTTTATTTTTCTTATTTATTGTTGATAGACTACCCTTTGACCACTATCTCACCTGATGGTAAGTAATGATGTTGTCAAAGACGTCGTTCCGGCTAACCTAGAATCACTGACTCTCTAGAACAGTTGCCGGATCACACTGTTAGGTGCTTGGCGACAGATTTTCTAAGTATTTGAGGTTGGTAGCTAGCCAGGCGAACATTTGCAAAATGTCCATCCACCATGCTATAACGACTGCCATCCTAGGACAGCAACTGGGATCGACGGCATAACATGGCCTCCGAAGGCACTGAAGCGCTCAGTAGTAATGCTACTAGCGGTTACTCATCCAAGTTATGGGTAACCGTTAGTACCCATCCATATCTTCAACGGACGTAGCTCAACTTAGCTGATCGGTTAAGGCCCGGTTTTAGTCAATAAGAGCGTGCGAGAGTTGCGGGCTATTGACACTTCGCAGCGCTGCGCTCTAGTTACACAGCGCGCAGCTCAGGTCGCTAGCTCGATGTCCCCAGCCGCACGCTATTAACGTCACAGTGTAACTTAAATAGTTGATCAGAAAATTCACCTACGAGCGTTTGAAAATTACAGCTTGGCTAATTCCTAAAGGATCAACAAGGTTAAGCAACGTCCGCTGCGGTTATTACATTACTTGTATGGGTGAATGCTAGTGGCGCTTCGTTCCAAATTCAAATTCAAAATTACTTATTCAATTAAGGCGTCCACCATGCTCTGATGAAGGTCAATTACAAATTAAAATATTGAAATATTCTACATAGTACTGCCACGTTCAGCAAAAAAAAGTATAGGGCCACTGCGAGAAGAACGAACAAGAAACTCGGGGCCATGAATTAAAATTAATACCAATTTGTTGTTATAAGGTGGCTGACCGCCAACCACGGATTTCCTAAATCCGTGCCGCCAACTAAATATTGTGTTATACTTACTGACTTCTACACGAATTTTTCAGTCGAAAAATCTGGAAAACGCATAGCTGTTTCATTGACCAGCTATGCATTGTTCCGACTATTCCCACCTGTGACGTGGCAAAATACTGAACCCAACTGTGATAGGAAGGCTTTTTGTGTCAGTCATTGAAAACTGAACTTCAAAAAGCGTTGAATTTATTTAAAAATAACTTTCCGGGCGCGGCTCCGCCCGCGCGTATGTCGGTTATCGCGCAAATACATTAACCTCTTTTTGCGCAGTTGGATAAAAACTATCCTATGTTTTTTCCTGGGTCTCAAACTATTTCCATACATACAATTTCATTCAAATCGGTCCAGTAGTTTTGGCGTGAAAGCGCAACAGACAGAGTTACTTTCGCATTTATAATATTATATAGTACTGATGATTAATTTAGAATCGATTGTTTGATATCCAAAACAGGGTTCGCTTTTATACCTACGTTTTTTAAATCACTTTATATCTTATATAAAGTGATTTTAAATAGTTAACTATTAAATATTGAATTTTATACACCCTATTTACTGAGCTGCATTATTTAAGTGTTCTTAAATAATGCAGCTCATTAAGTAAATTAAGTAAATGCTAATTAAGTAAAAATTATGCTGTGTGCGCGCTAATATGTACCAAGCCCACTAACGGTATCATGCTATCAGTTTTGAAAGGTGAGCCCTTTATACTGTACGGCCGCTTTTTTGTAGCTATTCAAAATTGGTTGAATTGTAACTAGTTTCGTTTCTTGTTGTTTTTTTATTATACCTCTTTACAATCAAGTGTAAAAGCTAAATTTTTGGGTTGGCCGATGCGACGTGTGATTAAAACGCTGGCATTTGTATGTTAACGTATTTAAGGAATGGGCGTTGCAATCCAAAGTGAATGCTATGTATACCTACCTAAGCGTTGGGCACGCTGCTAACTGGTAGTGGGCTGGAGCATTTGGGTTGCCTGTGAGCCTGTAATGGCTTGTAGGATGTTATACGACGATAGAATCAATTCTTTCGCTGTAGTAACTTTTGTGTTGAATATAATTCGTAGTGTTTTGAAATTAAGTACATGCTCTATATTGTTTGTGCTTTTCATAGTTTCATCATAATATTTTGAATACCAAGTATTCAAACTGTATGAAATTGTGCATGCATATCCCTGAGATCAATATCTATGCTTCTGGTTTGCCAGTTCTCATTTATATTACCCCTAAATGTGGATATAAATATTCCAACACAAAATATTTTCTTCAAATATCTTTGTTATTACTTAAACTTACGGAAAACTGCCAAACTTGAACCATATATTAGGCTCAAGGACATGCATGCCATATTTCACTGAATTTGAATACATTGTATTTGATTTTTGTTTTTTTTTCTGATAGGTAAGCCTTTGACCACAACCACACGTGATGGTAAGTGATGATGTGGTCGAAGGTGTTAACAGGCTTAACCTAGAATTACCCTGGCTCTTAAGGACAGCTGCCGGAACACACCGTTAGGTGCTTGGCGACAGATTTTCTACTTGAGGGTGGTCGCTAGCCAGGCGGGCATTCACAAAATGCCCTTCCACCATGCGGTGAAGCTCAAGCCCGCGACGGGATTCAAACCAAGGACCTGCTGCGCGGCAGTCCATAGCCAAAGCCTACAGCTATCACTGCTTCAAAAAATATGTTAAAATTACGTTTCTATAGAAAAAAGCTTGGAGGATACTCGCTTTGATAATAAAATGTCTGCAGTAACCAAGGGTAGGTACGTAAGAGTACTCTTACAAATATAAGGTATAAATCAGCACCGAGAAAAAGGGGACAACGTATTTCACAATTAAACTTTTCTGGAGATCTCCGAATATGTACACGGATCGACGCCACGCTTTATGGGGTAAAATGTCTGCGTTGCTCAAACTTTTCTCATTAATAATAGTGTCTTAAGTACTTAACGTACTTCATTTATTAGAATTGAAAAGTTTTTAATTCAAACAACAAAATAACAAATCATACTTACAACGAACAGGCCGTTACTTTATTTATTATTAATTAATTGGTTCATCAGTCATACATATGTTTGATAAATGGAATACATCATCAATCTCTGGGCTAAAGCAAAAAAAATATCAATCAGTTGTTTTAAGATTTAAGAATGATTTATAATTTTTTAATTGTTATTTAATTATTTTTTATTTTTACTTTAAGATCCTCAAGAGTGTCCATTGCGTTGTTTTGTCTATTATCAAGCTTATTGACATTTATATTATATTTTTTGTCAAAATAGAGGTTATTCAATTTCCTTTCGAAGAGCGCGGTTCAGAGGAATATCATTGTTATTTTGTATAGGGTAAGAGGTATACAGATAATGACTTTGCGCAGTCTGTCCAGAAATTTTTCGAGAAGCGTTTGGTGCGTTAATTATTGAGTTAAGGTTTTAAAATGCTAGTACGAGTATATTATCTTGCTTAACAAAGTGACTTATAAGTGAAGGAATGTTAGTTACTTACACACGGGACTATTCGCGAAGTTCACATCTCCGCATTTATTTCGACATGTTGCTTTTCAGCATGGAACTGAATTTGTGAAATAAGACCTAAAGCTACGCCATAAAAAATTAAAACTTAAAAATGGTAAATTAAAATGTACCCTATGGGCAACAACAATTATTAGTTTTTACAAACTACGTACCTTCTAGAGTTTTTTAACTCCTAAAAGTCTAGGTAGGAGGTACGAAGGTATTATTCTTCTCAGTATGCCACTCCATGCCTTTTGTGGTCGTCTTATGTCAGTAAAACTGACTATGTAATTTTTAAACTGCATAAAATTTTCCAATATAGACTTAGAATGGGTATAGGTACTCACAAAATATCTATAAGTAGGTAGGTAATTGTGGTGTATGCTGTCAGTATATATATGACATTGATAGGTACGAAATAATTTTATTTTCTTATGTATCTTAACTGTTTCACCATCATCATCATCATCACATCAACTGGAACGTCCACCGTTCAACAACGTCTCCCCCTTGCGAGATAAGGTTTAGGGGAGAGCAGTAAAGTTGTCAGTTCTTCAAAAGGCACTTTCCACGTGGTAATTTCCCCTAGACTCCTTTGACGACACCCACTGGAAGAATTGAGCGGTTGTCATTCTAACCCGGCATCTCTCGGGGTAGTGACTATTTATGTGGCCGAAAAAATCCTTATTTCATAGCTCATATTCATGACAACTATATTGAGATTACTAGTGCCTTAAGGAAGCATTAAAATTACCTTAAAGCGCTAGTAGCAAAGTTTACTTAGCCGATCTTAACCGATCTGCAGCGCAAGTACCGAACTTACCGATCGCTAAATTTGACGTTACAATCGTCTAAATTCGATAAAACGCAACCATTTTATCAAATTTAGACGATTGTTACGTCAAATTTAGCGATCGGTAAGTTCGGTACTTGCGCTGCAGCTAAGTTAAGCAACAACCGACGCGGTCATGACTCGGATGGGTAACCGCTAGTAACATTACTACTGAGCGCTTCCGTGCTTTGGAGGGCACGTTAGGCAATTGGGTCCTGGTTGTTGTCTTAGGATGGGATATCAGCTATAAAAAAAAAACGAATGTAGATATAAGTGGTGCAAAGTTTGAGAAACACTTGCGCTAAGTTTAATATCTCAAGCTCAACGCCCGGGGCTTGTCGTATTAGATATAGTTAGGTATATATAGGTAGGAGTATCTATCTACGGTCGGTAGAGTGAAATAGCGTTTATGGCGTCACGTGCACCAGGCTGAATTTCTAATATTAGGACGTACTGAAGTGAATATTCACTTAAGTCAGTACACAGGAGCTGCGCTCAAGAAAAGGTTGATAAACTAGGAGGTTGGATTCAAGGAAGGGATTTTTATTAGAAAATAAGCATTATTGCGAATTTATGTCATGTTCACGTCGATTTAGATTTTTTTTTATAGCTAATGGGCTAGCCCTTCACCACTATCTGAACTTACGGTAAGTGTGGTCGAAGATGTTGTTCACGCTAACCTAGAATTACTGGCTCTCAAGGACAGCTGCCAGAACACACCGTTAGATGCTTGGTGACAGATTTTCTACTTGGTTGCTAGCCAGGCGGGCATTCGGAAAATATCCTTCCGGCATGCAAATGCCCCTCCACCATGCATCCACTTGACATTTTTATAAAAAAATACCAAAAAATTACGCCTTCTAACATAAAATACGCATATTAAAGTCAAAGTCCTTTTATTGGTAAATTAATATTTACAAGTCATTTTTCAAACTAAATTAAAAATAACAAAATTACATATAAGAAGGTATATATCCTATACAGTTCCTAATTTCTCGTAATTTACATATTACCATTGGT
The DNA here is from genome assembly GCA_963854805.1 of Plagodis dolabraria. Lineage (NCBI taxonomy): Eukaryota > Metazoa > Arthropoda > Insecta > Lepidoptera > Geometridae > Plagodis > Plagodis dolabraria. The sequence continues at coordinate 8,264,542 of OY978440.1, forward strand.
ATTAATAGTACATTGTTCACCGAGAGGAGAAAGTGACCGCTTACCGTCGAGGGTGTCGTTTGAAACACCCGAGATCGGGAATCGCACTTTCTCTCGGGTGATACATAGTGCTTCATACTACACCTACCTTTTATTTTACTTTTCTACGAAAATTGAATCCGATCCGATCTGATCCAATGGCGTCTGCAATTTTCACATGTTCTTTTTTCAAATTGTTTGACACCATCCAACACACAGCTAGTGGCCAGTGTCATTTTGCGAACTTGGAGATAAAAACTCACTGTAAAAACTTTTTGGCTTTTGATATTTAGGTTACCAGCGCATAGTCTTACTCAAAATTAAAAAAGAAAAACCACGTAAGAAATGGATTTTCATACACTTTTCTCTCCCGCTCAGATGCGTTTTCTCCCCGCATATTTGTTCGATATGCAATGAAGTACTTTTTACCGTAAATTTGATAAAGTATCAAGGTACTTTCCGAGCAGGTGTAGTATAAATATGTTTAGCACCATCAAAGTTTATAACCTCTCGATGAGCCAGCACTTCGGTGAGATATTAGAGGCAGCTCAAATACTAGTACTCGTAAGATCAACTCTCAGGTCACATGACAAACACCAACTTTCGAATTTACACCATGTCTTGTAAGGTAAAAGTCTTATAAGGTAACCCTTAGGTCTTATAAGAACTAGTATTTGTTTTGTGTGTTTACACACTGTACTTTACTGTAACAGCCGCATCGTCCACTGCTGAACACAGCCTCCCCTATTAAGGGGGTATTTGCCATAATCCCCACGCTTGGCAGGCGGCTTGGGAATCGCAATAAGTTGGCAGTTCTTTAGAAGGCGCTGCTGCCCGCCTTCCTGTATTTATCCCTTAGTCGCCTACTCTTACGACACCCGCGGGATGATATGGGGAGGTGCAATTCTAACCCGGTACCCCACGGGGTAAAAAAAACACACACACAAACCAAAAATTACAGTCGAATTGAGAACCTCCTCCTTTTTTGAAGTCGGTTAAAATCTATATATTTGACATTGTTTTGTCGAAACTGCAAATAGTTTATGGCACGGGCACTCTGGGCTTACGACAAATGTACTAAAAACCACATTAAACGATTAGCCCGTTTTGACTTAAGAAGATAATTTAAGGAATTTATAATTAAACTAGCGGCCCGCCCCGCTTCGCACGGGTAATTACAACTTTAAATTGAGATTTAAGCTATCCTATCTTTCAATTTGGATCAAATGGCACACGGTGTGCAAATCAAATTTAAAATTAGTTCAGTAGTTTAGTAGTCCCTCGCGGACAAACAACGTGACGTAATTTTTATATATAAAGATAAGACATAACCTGATACACGTCTCTCCTGATACATGGCAACTCAGAGTAAAATGCTTCAGCTATTGAGCATTAAAGGTACCATGTCGTTACGTCAATGTTGGTATGGTTGCCAGTATTTGCGCACAGCAGGGTGTGATTTTCCGAAACGGAACGGCCAACGAGAACTTTCCCAAGAAGGTTAGATAAGGCAAGCACCTTGGCAAAAATCGAAGCCATCACATTTTAACCGACTTCCAAAAAAAGAGGAGGTTCAAAGACATTATTTTATGTGTGACCACGTATAACTTTTTCGGAATAGTCCGATTATGATTCTTTTTTATAGGAAAATGTTATATATTGTCTCGTATAAATTTCATCAAAATCGGTTCAGTGGTCTATAAGTGATAGTCAATTAACTGAAAAATGTATTCGCTTACCCGGATGACTTATTGGTACTTTCTGTTGTCGATGATAAACACTATTTGAAGCGACTGAATGCTTTTGCAAGAAGTATTTAACACTAAAAAGAAAAAAAACAATTCGACTCCATGAACTAACCGACTTCCGACACTGAAAAGTACCTATGACTTACCTAGTGGAAGTCGGACCATGCTAATGTGAGATCAATGTTTTTTTTTATGCATGATAGGTTAGCCTTTGACCACTATCTTACCTGATGGTAAGTGATGATGTGGTCGAAGGTGTTGATCAGGCTTAGCTAGAGAATTACTGGCTCTCAAGGACAGCTGCCGTATTACACTGTTAGGTGCTTGGCGACAGATTTTCTACTTGAGGGTGGTAGCTAGCCAGGCGGGCATTCGCAATATGCCCTACGGTGGTAGGGCATATTGCGAATGCCCGCTATAACGACTGCCATCCGAAGACAACAACCGGGACCGACAGCTTAACGTGCCCTCCGAAGCACGGAAGCGCTCAGTAGTAATTTCACCAGCGGTCACCCATCCAACTCATGACCGAGGCGGACGTTGCTTAGCTTTGCTGATCGGTTCAGAATGGCTTAGTAAACTTCGCTACGAGCGCTTCAAAAAAGTTTTTCGGTTCCATTTTTTATATTTCTTTTATCATAATGTCCTTGTGATGACCTGTGTAGCGAAACATACAATCAATAAACTTTTGTGTTGATAGAGAGAATATATTGTACCAACCCCACATTACTGGGATATGGGTAAGAAAATTACTATGATAATGTTATAAAAGTATTCTAGTCCACTTGAACAGATTCGGTTAATCCAAAATAAGTTTGTGACATCACGGGTTAAAAAAAATATCTTGGCTCATCCCCAAAAATCAGGGGTGATCAGTCGCGGGGCGCATTACGCCACCTGTTACCAACCCCGGTCCGCCCCTGGCCTTGCTATAATAAATTATCGAAAACACCCTCTGTTCCGAAAGAATTACGAGTTGAAATTAGTCATAATGTCGGCTCAGTCAACAGACAAATAATGCAATCTTAATGCGTTGACTAAAGGTAAGTTCAGTAATCTACTTTTCATACGTTATACAATCAATATATATTTTAAGAAAACATATAGTTAATATTTTAGAAAAATCACTTAAATATATATGAAATACTAGCTTTCCGGCCGTGACTCCGACCGCGCGTTTGTCGGTTATCGTGTACATTAACCTCTTTTTGCGCAGTTAGATAAAATCTATACTATGTCATTCCCCGCATCTCAAACTATTTCCATACCAAATTTCAGTCAAATCGGTCCAGTAGTTTTGGCGTGAAAGCGAGACAGACAGACATATAGACATACCGAGTTACTTTCACATAATATTAGTATGGATATGTAGTACAATGCCGCTTAACTTTCATGTTAAGCCGACGTGATCTCACTAACGCCACGCAGCAAGGAACCTTAGAAGGTGAAGTCTTCACGTTTGTGACGTCAGCCGACTTAACAGGAAAATGGGACGGAATTGTCATTACATATATTTTTCATTTTTAAATGAGTTACATTTTTCAAAGCATTTAAGTGTTTTTCTAAAATAATATTTTAATGCTTTCTTAAAAAAATATTTTTAATTATTTGTCATTATTGTTATTATACGTTATACACTTGTTTTATTCCTTAAGTAGGATGGTGGCTGAATATTATTTTTCGGTACTTGCCCGTTTACCTTAAACCTATTACTGTTTAACAAGACAGAAAAGTTTTTGTTTAGATGCGAGTTTCGACTGCAAAATCACGAGCTAGCGAAATAGACTAAATATATTGAATTACGATCGAAGCTAATTATTAATTTCATTAGTTAGTCAAAATTATACTTAGATAATTCGAGCGTGTGTAGACCCGTTAATGATTTACTAAATGAGTTTTTCATGTTTAAATAAAACATATTTGATGCCGTAACTTGCGGCATCCATTTAGGGAGGCATTGAGCCCCTTTTTGCGAATTTAGTAATTTTAGAGGTTCAGGTCAAATTTCTTTTAGTTCTTACCTATTTTAACTTGCTAATAAACGATATTACTAAGGCACTTATTCTAAAGTATATTATAATACTTTACGTTTCTTTAATCTTCTGTGTTTTACTTTTTCTCTAAATATTAATTTACATTATGTGCCATCACAAAAAATGCGCTGGTTTAATTACAAATAGAGGTAGGTACTAAAAAACAGTGAATGACTCATGGTAATTTAATAATGTAATTAATAGTACATTGTTCACCGAGAGGAGAAAGTGACCGATTACCGTTGAGGGTGTCGTTTGAAGCCCGAGCCGTAGGCGAGGGCTTTAAAACACCCGAGATCGGCAATCGCACTTTCTCTCGAGTGATACATAGTGATTTATACTACACCTACCTTTTATTTTACTTTTCTACGAAAACTGAATCCTCAAACAACACACAAATTGAAAATGGCGCCAATGGCGTCTGCAATTTTCACATGTTCTTTTTTCAAATTGTTTGACACCATCCAACACACAGCTAGTGGCCAGTGTCATTTTGCGAACTTGGAGATAAAAACTCACTGTAAATACTTTTTGGCTTTTGATATTTAGGTTACCAGCGCATAGTCCTACCCAAAATTAAAAAAGAAAAACCACGTAAGAAATGGATTTTCATACACTTTTCTCTCCCGCTCAGATGCGTTTTCTCCCCGCATATTTGTTCGATATGCAATGACGTACTTTCTACCGTAAATTTGATAAAGTATCGAGGTACTTTCCGAGGAGGTGTAGTATAAAATAACTTATTAATGAGTAAAGTATTATTAAATTATTAGTATGATAAAATATATAGATACAGACGTCATGCTTGGTAGTTTCTATATACTTACTTTAAAAGTCAATTCAAAACAAATAATCATCGTATTTTCCAAAACTTATCAGAGCGCTTGGTCAATGCTAAGCGTGTTCAAAATGCAATAAAAAAAATTATTGCACTTATTTGGCTCAACGAATAAGTATTGCAATTCAACGGGGCAAATGCTGCCAGCATGCTGGGCACGCTGCCAACTGGTAGTGGGCTGGAGCATTTGGACTGCCTGTGGTCTGCAATGACTTAAAGGTTGTCTAATGCTTTTATTGTAGTATCTGTAGTATGGTATATAAGTATTACGTAGTATGTACAGAGAGTTGAAATATTAGAGTAGTTATATCCGAACACCACTGCTCTAAAAGCTTACTAGAATTTACCTATCTACATACCTACGCACACGTATATGCAGTTTGTAATGACAAGGAAAGAACGTTCAAATATTGTGCGTCATATCTGTTGTAAGAAAGAGATAGGTAAATAATCAATTCGTGTAACCACCGAACCACCACGAGACGTTCCGATTACTATTACACTGCGATCTCTTTCACTCTCTCACACCAAACGATACACATATCTCGCTCATCCATTTCATTGAGTTTAGTTCCTAAGATAAAACAAAATGACGATATTTTCCATTTCAACAATAAAAGCAATAATTACGCGTGAAATGAAACAGTTTTCTTATCTCTCACAGTGCCTGTATAATTGGTGCAGAGTCTAAAGACACAAAAAAAGGCATATTGTCCACAGATTATTCCTAATAAACACGATTAGTGGCGATGTATTCACCGGACGCTCGGAAGTGCAAGACTGGTAGTGACTCAGGTGATTACCCTGAATTCGTCTAGTAAATATGGAGGGCATAGAACTCATCTACAGGTAAAAAAAATCTTAGAGTATTTAGGCATACCACCGGTAAAAAAAAGTCAAAACTGATTTTGTAACTACAAAGATCTTTTTACTTCAATCCTTTGTACCTGCTCTTCATAAATGTTATACCTAATATAAACGTAGCCGTGCAAGTGCAAAGAACGAGATTAACCCTTCGACGAGTCGTGCCGTAGTCGTGCCGCTGCGTGTTTATCCCTAGCACGCACGAAGCTAGCAAGTGTGCCAAACGTGATGCTGAATGGAGAGAATGTACACCATCAATAACTTCGGCAATTACTGTCAGCGTGCCGACTAAACTGTTACCGTTTTAGCTAGGGTGCGGAGTATGAGTTATTTACTGTTACTAAGTACATACATTTTAAAGTAAAATATAAAGAGTAAAAAAGTCTATACAATCATGTGAGATAAATTTAACGAAAAAATCTATAAAATAAAATAAAAGTCATGGTTTACCGAATAGTCCACCTGGAACAAAAAAACAATCTTTTGAGTTTTTTAACTGTCACGGTCATTAACATTATAATTATTATTACCAACGGGATATTTACCGTGTTTTTGGTTAGGTTAGGTTTTAAAAACTAGCCAAAAACACGGTAAATATCCCGTTGGTAATAATAATTATAATCAATCTATTGAGCCTATATTATTATGTGGTTTGAAAGAAGGACAATTTAAACACACAAATAAAAAACCAGACAAGCATTGCCACATTTTTAACTTTATTTTAGCCAATAATTATGAAATTAGAGTACATAAATTATATCCTTATTTTTGTAAGCTTAGTTGATGGTCTGAATAAATAAATAATTATTATTACTACGCATGTCGGAGATCTCGTTAAATGGATGAGATGTAGTATGTAGACACTAACATCACCATGAAAAATTGGTGTGACTACGGGTTGGTTGTTACATTTCTACAAAATAAACGGTAAATAGACTCATGAACGCTCCCTGAGTAAAGCAGGTGCACTGTAACAGATCATTTGACATGACACCCATCGGAGTTTAGTCGAATTAAACGTGTACGAAGGGGTGCTAGTGGAGCAAGGTGGAACTGTCATCAATTACGCTTTGTATTTTAAAATTAGTTGCAACAATGCCCAGGATCAAATACCTACTAAAATAAATAAGATTAAGTACGTGTAAATGAGTTTCTAAACAAATTCATTGCGTCGGTTTTCATTAATCCAGCGTCAATTAGTATCTAAACTTGATGTTTGTAATTGGTATCACTTTTCTCCACGTTCGCAGCAAACAATTTTTGCATGTTTTTGTAACTACATCAAAACAGACGTTTTAGTGCTGGAGACGTACTTTTGCTAATCCTAAAAAACATTTTGAGTATTTGTTTTGTTTTTTTTTGTGTTTCTTTTGTTTTTTTTGACGGAATATTCTCTAGTGCCTGTAATGTATCATTTCATACGTTTTATTACTTTGCTCGATGTAAATATTCTAAACTTTATTCAAAGGGAGTGCGGCGCGGTCCAGTGTTACCGCAGCGGGCGCTCTTGGTTCGGAGCAGGCCAGAGATTTGAAATATATAGATTAGTTATATCCGAACACCACTGTTCTAAAAGCTTACTAGAATTTACCTATATACATACCTACGCACATGTATATGCAGTTTGTAATGACAAGGAAAGAACGTTCAAATATTATGCGTCATATCTGTTGTTAGAAAGAGATAAATAAGCAATTCGTGTTACCACCGAACCGCCACGAGACGTTCCGATCACCATTATGCTGCGATCTCTTTCACTCTCTCACACCAAACGATACACATATCTCGCTCATCCATTTCATTGTGATAGTTCCTAAGAGAAAACAAAATGACGATATTTTCCATTTCAACAATAAAAGCAATAATTACGCGTGAAATGAAACAGTTTTCTTATCTCTCACAGTGCCTGTATAATTGGTGCAGAGTCTAAAGACACAAAAAAAGGCATATTGTCCACAGATTATTCCTAATAAACACGATTAGTGGCGATGTATTCACCGGACGCTCGGAAGTGCAAGACTGGTAGTGACTCAGGTGATTACCCTGAATTCGTCTAGTAAATATGGAGGCCATACAACACATCTACAGGTAAAAAAATCTTAGGAGCAGGCATTGTCATTTACTATAAACTTTTTTAGTTTCAGATATTACTAGTAAAACATATTGTTTTAAGGTTTATTTATGTAAGCAATGTCATAAATATATGTAATAATACATTACAGGTACAAGATACTTTTAACATAAGGTGTTCTTCGTGCGTATTCGTCAAAAACACATAAAAAATACAAAAAAAAAGGTTCTCAAAATGTTTGTTAGGACTAGCAGAAGCAACCCTAAGAGATTGTTACCATTTTACCAATCACCCTGTAGATTCCTAAGGATGTGTGATATCAGTTATTGAGTATTTTGGAGATGATTTAGTACGAACCAGATTTTAAACTAAACTAGACAAACTTAATCTCACAGCTGTGTTTAAAGTAAGTCCCGGTTTGTCAATCATCGGATTGTTACTATTCATTAAAACCAGTTTATGTTATACCAATATGAAAAGAACGAATGTTGGTTAAATAAAAGTTCAATTATTTTTTTTTTTATTGCTGAAAGTTAAGCCTTTGACCACAATCTCACGTGATGGTAAGTGATGATGTGGTCGAAGGTGTTAACAGGCTTAACCTAGAATGACTGGCTCTCAAGGACAACTGTCGGAACACACCGTTAGGTGCTTGGCGACAGATTTTCAACTTAAGTGTGGTCGTTAGCCAGGCGGACATTCGCAAAAATGCCCTTCCACCATGTGGTGAAGCTCAAGCCCGCGGCGGGATTTGAACCATGGACCTGCTGCGCGGCAGTCCATAGCCAAAGCCACTGAGCCATCACTGCTTCAATGTTTTAAATTTGCTTAACATTTCATCAGTCTGATATAGTTTCCTGAGCTTCTGCTACATCTATACCTATACTAGTTGAGGCTTTTTTTATTATTAATTTATGCCTGATAGGTTAGCCTTTGACCACTATATCACCTGATGGTAAGTGATGATGGGGTCGAAGATGTTGTTCAGGCTTACCTAGAATTACTGGCTCTCAAGGACAGCTGCCGGAACACAGCGTTAGGTGCTTGGCGACAGATTTTCTACTTGAGGGTGGTCGCTAGCCAGGTGGCTTTTCGCAAAATGCCCTACCATCATGCTGCCAACCTAAGACTACAATACGGAAGCGCTCAGAAGTAATGTCACTAGCGGTCACCGATCCAAGTCATGGCCGCGGCGGACGTTGCTTAAATTTGCTGATAGGTTCAGAACAGTTAAGCAAACTTTTTTTTTATTGTAACGGAATAAAATCGAGGCCCACCTGATGTTAAGCGGTCACTCCTGCTCTCTCGAGCCATGGATCTGCTGTGCGGCAGTCCATAGCCAATACCACTGAGCCATCACTGCTTCAAAAAACTTCTCTACGAGCGCTTCGGCTTTGTTCACCAATAGAAGGCATGGCTGATGATGATATTTTATTTTGACATATATTATACCTGTAAAGAAGATACGCACTACGAATAAATATGTATAGAAGAGTTCCATTAATACAGTTACCGCTTTGATTTTGAACTTATCAAGTTCACAATTAACAAAATACGCACAAATTCAATTGAATTCGTTAATTGATTTGGCGATTAAACATGTGGTCCAATTGGTTGCGTCAAGGTAATGTTGTTGATCCGCACGTTACACTTAGCGGTAAGGTTTGCGTTCTGCTGTTTTGTTGGTGTTTACTTAGACTTCTTCACATATTAATTCGTAGGATATGTATTGTATTTGGAATAAACAAATTCAAGGACTTGCTTGGCACGGCCAAATGGTCAATGAAGCTGGCAATGAGCGCAGCAGGCGACGCTCTTACTCGTAGCAGGGGATATGTCCACTTGTCCAGAGCTTCGCACATGGTATTGTTTGTTCATTAAATATCTGAGTAGTTAAAAGATCTATTCACAGATAAACTTAATTAAAATGTATATTATATCAATATTACATAATAGGTAAACTGTCTAATAACTGGCAACTTTAGTGCACTGGCCAGTTCGTGTTTAAATATGTTCACCTAACATAAAATTACTTCGCATATACTCATTCAAGTAATATTGTAGTATGTAGTATATTTCAATATTAAAATTTGTAATTGACCTTCATAAGAGCGTCGTAGACGCCTAAATTGAAGAAATTATTTTGACTTTGACTTTGATTGGAGTAAAAATCAAAATGAAGTTAGTATACGTATTGATATTTTAATATATTAAAAATCAGACACATTTTACTAGTTATTAGCTACTGAAATTTTGAAATTGGCAATTTCATAATTATTTACTAGGCACGTCTTATAAACCTACAAAAACACCATTAAATCGTTATTATCAACTGTTTTATACCTCTGCATAACCTATTACACTATAAACTACATAGGTACAATTTATTAACAGATAAACAAAATAAACAGTACTACTTAAATAAAACAAATTTCTTTCGTCAAACTTTTTGCCACGTCTGTAGGCTGTAAAATACGCGTTGCATTCGAGCACAGTGCAATTAAATGAATTCCTTTGCTCCGACATAGTTCTGACACTAAGATGGTAAGGTGGATTTTGTGTCTTTAAACAAACAATATTACCGGAAATGGAAAATGGTCATCGGTCAATTATTTATAAAAACAGTTGGCAATGTAGTCATAAAATACGTCGGCTGTCATCCAACTGTCACTTCGACCTATTCCCCAACCAGTCAACAACATTACCTTGACAAAAGGCTACCTGGCTCACTCATTGACACTCGGTCGGGTATTTTTTTATAAGGGTATATGATCATAGGATTGCAGACCTTCCCAGCAGCAGAAAAGGTGAACAAAACGTTAATGTTTTCTTTTACTGAAGCGTTTTCTATTTGGTAAACGTTTTTACACCCCTTTTCAGCGAGTACTTTCCCAGTTTTTGGACATATACGAGTATTAAATACTGTTTCATCGGCATTGAAAATTCGCACTGGGTCCCGAATTACTTCCTCTAAGCCTTCGTCTTCAATATACTGAAGTATTTCCCGGAACCATTTACTGATATCCGCTTCCGAAATGCATGTGCTTGCGTTTGTCACTCCTTTCGATGTCCGAATCGAGATAATAGGATTATTATTCAAGAAAGCTTGAAACCATACTTCTCCAGGTTTGTTATCACGGAAGAGATTGGGTCTTGGATTCTCCCGCAAAAAAATTTTGTACACATAATTGAATGTCCTCTTTCTTGAGAATCCATGTTTTGACATTTGTATGATGAAGTTACTCTACAAATCATTTTCTTCAGCTACAGTAAGCTCCGGATCGGGTCCAGACTTAAACTTTGTATCGGGGTATTGAATTTTAAATTGCAGGCTACTTCTCGGCACGTTGAACTTTTTTGCTGCCTGTCTAATTGAACCTACATTGTTTTTGATAAAATTAAGGGCATCGTCTATTGCCTGTTTTGTGTACTTTTTGGACATTTTACGGTTGCCTGCATAAGAAAAAAAAAACCTATTAATTACTGGCCACACAACTGGCCACCCATGACAGTTACAGAAAAATGTAGGTTGAGGTTAGTAATTTTTTGACATCACATTAGTTACCTTGTGATATCAGTGAATAAGACTTATTTTTGAAGATACAATGATGTTAGGTTTATGTCTAGTTACTGGCATAGGCGGCCAGTATAAAAAAATCGTACTGAATACACCACTAGAGACTGGCCACCCATTCAATTTCAATTTACAATAGATTCTAATAAAATAAAGCTTTAAATTAATGTTCTTTACCATAAATCCGATCCAACCGTTACAATTCGAAGGCGCTTGCTATGTATAGACTCAATATAGTAATCAAAAATCAATTATTTTACCAACCGTAACGTTAAAATTTGCTTAATAATTGACCATTCATATCGAGAAACGCACGCCGAGTGTCAGAAAATAATCGTCAATTTTGGCGCTAGCGTCCCTTCAGTAAAAATTGTAAACTAATATGAAAGCTAATGGATAAAGTAATACTAATCCATGATCACAGATAGCGTTACGTGAATTTAAGTCATATTTCATGCAAATGTAGTAACTAGCGGCCAATAACTAGTAGCGGCCAGTTACACCTATTTTTACCGTTAGATTGTAATAAAAATTTGAAACGCTCGTAGCGAAGTTTACTTAATTGTTCTTGACCGATCAGCAGTGCAAGTACCGTAGTATGGCTCGTTGAATTATTGAATCGTTATGATCGATAAATTTAACAAATCGTATCGCCTATTGCAAGTATGGAACTGCTGTCAATAACTCTTATCGACGTCTTATATATGATCTTTAAATTGTGGACAGTATGTAGATTATTACGAAATGGCAACTTCGAAATTAGACTATTCTTGCACAGATTATTAAAACTGTTTATTCACTAGGGCAATGAGTTTTTCTGAAAATAATTACAATTAAAGCATTTTTTTTTTGATAAAACAGATAAATACAGTAATTTTTTGTTGAATACAACAAATTATAGAAAACGGACAGTAAATTATAAACTTTCTTAGTATCGGGTTGAAGTTAAATCAAAGATATAATAATGATAATAATAACTGAAGTTATCTTCCAGATACACATGGAGAAAAAAAATTGGTTTTTTAAATAATCGTTATTATTTTTGTTCAGCGTACCTATTCGTAAACCAATAAACATCTCAATTTTTTTCTGCTCGCTGCAAAAGACATAAGCAAATAGCTAAACAACTAAATACCTACTTAGGTATTTAGTTTGTGTTATGTGCACGGGTAAGACCGTGAATCCGCGTCCTAATATCCGTTATCAAAACCTTGCATCGAGAGCGAGTACAATTTATTCGAAATAGATTCTTGAAACACTCTTGCGAAAGTCCGATAGGTAGGGTTGTTATCATTTGTCAACCTCTTCCCTCAGAAGTGCATTTGCACAGCACCGCTCTTTTTTCAATAATAAAAGGAGCCCAAAAGATTATTTTAAAATTTGTCTTGGTTATGTCGAGCTTCCTTTTATACCTGACAAAACAATCGTTAAAATCTACAAAATAGACAATTTCAGGCGTCATTTTAAAGGTCCGGTTATTGTCAAATTCGTTAAATTTTAACGATGTTTACCGAATTTGATTACCGATTGTTTAAGTTATTTTCATTCATAAATATATAACCAGCTACAATATTATATCGTCATATTCCCTAACTTAATTCTGCGAGTCAAATACAATATGAAACTTCATGTTGGTTGCAGAATCGAAAACTCCAGCGATGGCTTGCTATATTGGGGTCGTGTTTCCCGTGTCGAGGTTGTGATCACTGCGTCTCTTTCCGGGGTCGCACTCGTTGCCGCAGCAACCGGAGGTGATATAGCGGATCCGCCCCGAGTATCAATATGAATTGGGCCACGGAACCAGCGACCATAAAAAGCTATTTTTTTAATTTTGCTCAAGTAACTATTCGCTCTCCAACTTTATTTCAAACTATCCCTGGATGACCCTTTGGTCTTTAAATTGGCAGCTTTAGCGACATTAGACCGTCGTCCTGGTAACATATTGCTTCGTTCCTGTTTATAATTAGAGGTTACACATAAGTCAAATATCGGGCTCGCCGGCGAGACGAAGATAAAGTCCCAGTTATTATCTCTCCAAATAGAAGCAATGCAATTATTTGTAGAGCCTACTCAGAATTTGGGCAAATAATTTCGATTACCCCAAACAATCTAGGTGTCAGTTCAAGCTGGGGTCCGTGCCACAGATGCCTTGTGATTGACTGCTCAAAGTACGGGCCTTGAACACTCGCCCTCCAGGGCTATTGATCCAAGGCCAAAATTTGAGGTGGCCCTCCATCTGCATCTCCATCAGCTGTAAACTGCAGCAGTGACAAGAAACATCTGTGTCCTACCTGAAAAAATAATTAAACGAGTGATTATCTACCCTGAAAACGTACAAAGTGTTCGATAAAAAAATATTCCCAAAGATTATAATACATACTCTGAATGGATTTTTGCTGATTTGTCACAAAGTAAATTTGCCACACTTCCGTCAATCGTTGTGTATTTCACAGACCATAGTATTTCAGCTGTACCCCAAGTACTACCGGCTTTTTACAAGGGGCCCAACGAAGAGGCACGACTCGGCACGTTTAGTCGGTGCCATAGCATGGCATTTGATTTCGTATATTTTAGAGTTTTGTTATTTGTACCGTTGCGTCCTTGTAGGCCCTGTACCACGAAATTCTAGCGATACGAGTTTAGCAATAGTTTGTATGGTAAACGATAGAATAAGCGATAGACGCAATGTATTTTGTGACATCGTGGTGAAGGCCAGCGAATGACTTCTATTGCCATGATATATTATTTGGCACCGACTATAGTGAACATTTAAATCTATAACTCAGTCGTTTTTAATTATGTATTTACTAAAACTTTATATTTAAAAACAAGACAAAATTGCCATTAATTTATATAATCTATAATATCAATTAAATATAATACCGAAATAAAAAATTATAAATTTCAATATCCTGGTATTTTTTTGGAAAATCGTCGGGACCATTACAGCCATACATATTGTGTTATATTATTTTAATTCAATTTCTTTATGTTTGTAACATAATATATTTATATTATGTGAAAATCACAATCTGCTTCCTAATAGAATCGGTCCTCTAGGCATTCACCTCGTTGCTTTAATTTGAATGTAGTGTAACAACTTACAAAACAAGTCCAAAAATAAATAAAACGAAGCTAATGTGACACAAAACGTGAAGCATGTTTTCCTGCGCTTTTCCACTTATTTCATAGCCCTCCTGTAATACCGCCGGTGGGGCTTGTAGCGCAGTGGTACCACTCGGTCCTTGCGAAAACAAACAGCTATATTTATCCTGGATATACGAGTATGAGTACCTTAATATTGAAATCTCTGGCCGCTAAACAACTTTGAAGCTTTTGAATTAAAGTACCATACATTTTCCCCTTAAAAATTGGTACTGCTTCAAACAAAAAGTAAACGTAAGAGATATCATTGAAACGTAATCTCTTCTCAAAGCATTAGAAAAAGAAGGATTTACTCAGCGAACAGAATATATATGCGAATTGATGTGGGCAGGCCCCATTCCTAGACGAACAGATTGGTTCGTCTAGCGATAGTGAAGAGAGGTTCCCGAGGTTACCACATTGTACTGGGTGACTTAGAGTTGGTGTGCCCGCCACTAGGGGGACTGGCGACATCAACAGAGCTGCGTGTAGCTAATGGTTCATGGTGGCTCAGGATGCTTCTATGTGAAGGAGGCATTTGTACAACTTTGGACATCTTCCGGCTGATGATGATGGTGTTGAACCAAATATTTGCTTTTCGTGGTGATTTTTCACATGTTCATCTGACCATATTCAAACAGAACATTTGTGGCAAAGTATGTGAAATATTAGTTCTTGGACATCTGAAGTAAGAAGGTAATACCTACTTATCCGACCGGGAAATCAAGTTTGCAATTATGTAATAGAATAGTGACGCCCATGTCACGGGCATGACGAGAAGGTATAAAATTGGCTACATAGCAGTGCCCCATTCTCCCCCGCCCACTCGCGGCAGGTGGGGGCACGTGGCGGGGCACGCGCAGGGCACGCGTGGATATGCTGGCACGTGCTTCTTCCACTTGTCGCGATCTGATGGGAAATTACACGGCTCGATCATTTGGAAAGTTAGTAACTTTTAACTTATCTATATATGCCATAATCGTATTTAATTAGCCTCACATACAGAGATGAGTGCAATTAAATATTAACCCTTAAAATATAGATAAATAAATGTGAAAGGGGTAAAAATACTTGTGAAAACATATGTGATTTTTGTCTATGCTGAATCAGCCGGATCGTTTACTAGAGCCAGTAATTCTAGGTTAGCCTGAAAACTTCGACCATGTCATCACTTACCATCAGGACGTCGGGTCGGGAACGGTCAACGATCATTTGTTGTATTATATATATATATATATATATTCATTTATTTAATTTATAGCTGATAGGCTAGCTTATGACCACTGAACGGTTATTCCCGTAAGCTAATAGAACAGCGAAAACTCGACACACGGGAACCGTACGCTTTACTCTGCTATTGGCAAAAAAGTGACACAAAGGGCTTCACCGATCTCTGTGTAATCGGTGTGGGCAGCTATACAGTTTTCCGAACATGGCCTTTTGAAGCCGGATTTCATTTGTTTTTTGTTAGGTTCCAAAATCGGATACGTCCGCACGTAGAGGGCCGGGCCGGAGTTTACGCCAGTCTTTTTGTATGTTTTGAAGTTGAAGCGCTCACAAAGGGATTTTTTAACAAATAAAGTAAAGGTTTTTTGTATACGTGATAGGTTAGCCTCTGGACCACTATCTCACTTGTTATATGTAAAAAAAATCAGCGTTTGAACATTTGGTATTTAAAATATGATGAAACTACGTTTGTATGGAAAGCACTACTATTTGTATGAAGCGCTAGTAGCGAAGTTTGCTTAGCCGTTCTGAACCGATCAGCAAAGCTATGCAACGTCCGCCTCGGTCATGAGTTGGATGGGTGACCGCTGATGACATTACTACTGAGCACTTCCGTGCTTCGGAGGGCACGTTAAGCCGTCGGTCCCGGTTGTTGTCTTAGGATGGCAGTCGTTATAGCATGGTGGTAGGGCATTTTGCGATTGCCCGCCTGGCTAGCTACCACCCTCAAGTTGAAAATCTGTCGCCTTACGGTGTGTTCCGGCAGCTGTCGTTGAGAGCCAGTCATTCTAGGCTAGCCTGAAAAACATCTTCGACCACATCATCACTTACTATCAGGTGAGATAGTCGTTAAAGGCTAGCCTATCTCGTATAAAAAAAAACTACATGATCTCTAGCCTTAAACTCTGTGAAATTTTGCATGTGTCCTTGAGCCTAATAGGTATCTATGCTTCAGGTATGCCAGTTTTCTAAAGCTAAAGGAATCCATGCAAAATTTAAAAGTTTCGAACACTTATTTATAGGTATTTAAATTTAATTAAATACGATGAAACTATATACGTTTGTATGAAGTGTCGATACGAAAAAAATAACCTACAGTTTATTGAGAATCAAGAATTGAATTCGTTATATTCTCATATACTTTCGCATCATGTTTCCCAGGTCAAGGAAATCCTTAAATATCTATTTGGATATTTGATGCAAAATGATACCGTAATATGTTGCGCATTGTACCGTTTTTTACTTTTACTCTAGTGTAGTTTTTCAATGACAACATTATTTCGATGATCGGCTAAAACAACTTATTCATAACAGACAGCCTAGGGTGTCAGCTGGTGCCGCTGGTGGTGTAATAAAAACTTACTTCTAAAGGGTAGTTTAGTGGCTAATAAACGAACAAAGATATCGAAATCGGTTGATCAGGAACAAAAATAAAAAATATATCGAGTACGATTCTACTTGGTAATAATTTTTTGTCGATAGCTTGACACCAAATTCACCTGATAGTAAGTGATGATGTGGTTGAAGATAGTAAACACGTTTAGCCGAAAATTACAACAGGATTGAGAGCTCCCGGAGCACATTGTTAGACGCTTGGCGAAAGATTTTCTATTTAAGGGTAGTTAGCCAGTCGAGAATTAGCAAAATACTCTACCACCACGCAGCGCTTTGAATAATTTTGTACCTTTTGTTTCGAAATAAAAGACAAATTCACTTTACTTACTACGATGACAAAGGCATAAATCCAAGCTGGATCCTGGCCTCCGATACTAAGAGACGCTATTCCTTGCGGTCTTGTGCTCTTTCTTGCCACTGGATTGTATTCAGTTTTCGCAGGTCCTCCTCAACCTGGTCCTTCCAGCGGTACTTGGGGCGCCCGACCAGCCGTCGGCCTTTTAGTTGTCAAATTCACTTTAGACAAATAGAATTCGCAACAGATAGGTAGGTATTAATTTTCCCGTGCGGGGAGCGTGGGAAGGTGCGCACCCCGGTACGATCCACTTGTCACAATACTCAAAATCAGATAAGGCAGTGATTAGTCATATATCTGATGTTTACACGCTTTGACAGCTTGTAAAGGATAGTAAGGGTGTACTGTGTAGGGGCAGTAGTAGTGAAAAAAAGTTTTATTAGGGCCTAAATTATGGACATTATTTTGAAGTCCAGTGTCTCCACGCTATTTTTAAAGCATGGGTCTAACACTAGTGGAGACTAAGAGAAGGAGACTAGCGGAATAAATACAAGAACCACCTGATGTTAAAAGTCTTTTGTTCCTGTAATGTATTATTTCATATATTTTGTTACCTTGCCCAATGTAAATATTCAAAACTCTATTCAAAGGGAGCACGGAGCGGTCCAGTGCTGCCGTGGCGACCATACTTGGCTCGGAGTAGGCATAAAAACACAAAAAACTAAACAAAAAACATCATCTCAAAATGTTTGTTAGAATTAGCAGAAGTCAACCCTAAGAGGTTGTTAGTATTTTTTTCAATAACCCTGTATAAGTATATCATATTAAAACAAATTTAATTTGTCAATGCCCGCCATTTTAATAGTAATTCAGAGCGAGCTGGTAAATAAAGGATTATGCAATTAATCCACTATTAATTTTAATTTCTCTGTTATATACTTGACAAAAAATAAAAGCACACGTTGCTTAAGAAAATCGGCAGTTTCATATTCCTATATATGTGGTTACAAGTTGGTTTCAAGCACCCTATCTCGCGTGATCAAAATTCTGCCAACTATTTGGCTCAACGAATAAGCATTGCAATGCAACGGGGCAATGCTGTCAGCTGGTAGTGGGCTGGAGCATTTGGACTGCCTGTGATTCTGCAATGACTTATAGGTTGTCTAAATGCTTTTATGTAGCTGTAGTGTTGTATATAGTACGCTGTATTTTGTTAATAAAGGCATACCGGCGGTATAAAAAAGTACCAACTACTTGAAAACAACTGAGCAATTAAGGGCCCAGTCTTTCAGTGCAAAATACAAAATCACGCTCTGTGCGTTGGCACAGAATAGGTTATTAGTGCTTTATGTCTAAGCTTCTCCGTCGCGAAGATTCATTCTCCGCAATCATCTAACAAGAGATGAGCGGAATAAAAAGATGCTCTACTTTTTAATTTATTTATCATACTGATATTTGTTGTTGGATATTGACGGCCACAAAGGGCCAAAATAGAAAATAAATTTGCTAAAAAATTTATTACATTGCTGTGGATGCTTTTGATTACATTTTTATTTGAGTATTGTAAGTTTTTCAGACAAAGAGGATGATTTCATTACAAAGAGTTCAACTTTTTGTAATGAAATCATCCTCTTTTACCACATTAGCACCTTATTTCGTATTTAACTACTGTCCGAATACATATTTCATACACCGATTCTTCATTCAAATTCAAAACAATCGCCACAACTCGCACTTACCTAGATTGATGCATTCCTACATGAGCTCTCATTGCGAGCAGTGTTCATTACTTACCTATTTTCAATTATAATATATTAACATACTTCTCTACTTGAATTCTAAAAAGCAGTGAAGCTTATGTGTAAAAATGTTTATTTGTCAGTAAAAACATTATAAGTATTAAATTTGTTATTTTATTTTATTTGTTTTCTTACTTAACATCATTGTATCATTGTGGCCTGATTTTTACTGTTCCTGGTTAACCTTATTCCTGATTTGTTCTATTCCTGCATCATGTAACACTATCCCGTACCTTCTGTGACAACGAGCAGTTCTCCTGATTGGGCCAGTAGCCCTCGGAGAACCCTAGACTCAACACTTTTTTATGGAATAGGAGGGCAGACGATCAGGTGGCTCACCTGGTGGTAAGTGATCACCGTCGCCCACGAACGTCCGAAATACCAGATGTTACGGGGATGAGTTCCCAAGGAATTCCCAAATTTCAGAAGCGAATAAATTACTTCGTCTGGCCATAAATACTGTTACAAATAAAAATAAACAAAATATGCCATTTCAATTTGGAATCTGTTACTGTTATATGATTGTTCATTGTGTTTTCTCATTTTGGTGCCAATACATTGTACAATATTTTGCAATATTAAAATGGAGTGGAGTGATAAAGAGAACCGAATCGCTGTGATTGCATTACACAAAGTAGGTATGGAGCCAAGTGTAATTTTTAAGACTCTCCATACGCTAGGTATTAGTCAAATGTTGGTGTACCGGGCTATTAATAGGTACAATGAGACCTCTGCTTGTGACAGAAAAAGATCTGGCCGTTCACGTAGTGTTCGTTCGAAAAAGGCGGTCAAAGCAGTAAGGGAATGAACTCATAGAAATTCTGTTCGAAAGCAAAATATTTATCTCGGGAGATGAAGATAGCACCAAGAACCATGTCGCGTATTTTAAAAGATGACTTAGGATTTGCAGCCTATAAGAGACGCTCTGGTCATATCTTAACTGATAATTTTAAAAAAATAATAGGGTGGTAAAATCAAAACCACTACTGAAGTGGTACGCAAAGGGAGGTCACAGAAAAATTTTGTTTACGGATGAGAATTTTTTTATAACTGAGCAACATTTTAACAACCAAAATTACCGTATTTATGCTCAAAGCTCTAAGGAAGCTTCCTAATTAGTCGCCAGAGTGCAATGAGGGCATTATCCGAATTCAGTGATGGTTTAGTGGGGTGTTAGCTATGAAGGAGTGACTGAGCCAAATTTTTGTGAAAAAGGTATCAAAACATCAGCACAAGTGTATTAAGATACCATTCCTGGGAAGGTAGTTAAGCCCCTTAACAACACCATGTTCAATAACCAAGTCTGTGTAATAGTCCTGCTAGCAAAACTCAGCACCGGGTCATAAAGCTCGGTCCACGCAGTTTTGGTTGGTAGCGAATGTTTTGGACTTCGTCAGAGCAGAAGACTGGCCGTCGTCCCGATCTTAATCCACTGGATTATGAGTCCCTAAAACAATCCATACGATTGGCAGAGAAGAATTTTCTCATCGAAAGAGCGCGTGCTTCTAATGATAACTGGCCTCAACGTTTAAAGGACTGTATTTCAGCTAACGGAGACCACTTCGATTAAGCTTTTATATTTTAAATTGTTTTATATTTATGAATTACTTTTACAATAGGATTTGCAACAGAAAAAAATGGTTTTTCTTGGTTACAATATTTATGGCTATATCTATAAATTGACCATTTGTTGTAATTTATGGAATAACAAAGACCAGTCGTTCAATAAACTTATACATATACATTTAATTGGTAAGTGTAGATTAAATGTGCTCTGTACTATTTGGTGGTTGGAATAGATTATAATATATATTTACAGCAAAATGACTTCTCAAAGTACTAATGTTGACTCAGACCCATATTTCCATTTTAATATGAAAAAAGGCTGAGAGCACAACAAACTGCTGCAGCCACAAAAAGGGTCGAGTTAGGCGCATATTGGCACTGAACTTTGGATCAGGCAATGGTCCAACTATTCGAAAGGAGTGTTCATAAACATTGAGTAGATGTACGGTTACGAGGTCAGCAGAAGGTCCAACAGGGAAGGTATTTGGTCATCCACATCTGGAATTCGCATAGGAGAGGTGAACTCTCATCTCTGATGTGAAGATAACACCAAGGGAGGAAGGGGGAGAGGGGGGAAGGGGGCATTCAGGTGTAACTCGTAAGGATATTGAGTGTCCCTACCGCTAGCATTTTTCTTAGTGTTAGTGCCACGCTGTATCTTTTCTTGCACCGTATCGTTTGCGATGGATGACATTGACGAGTGCATTATTTTTATTATTTTGAGTTTATTTTCAATTGCTTGCATTAGGTTTTTTTATATTGAGTTTTTGATATAGAGCGCTCAAGGCGTGAATCAATTACTTCATGAAGTAAACAATTCATATAAAGTTTGATTAATTAGCCCACCATTTTGTCCTCCCAGAACTTAGGATCTCTTTGGATATCTTTCTTCAGACTTCGAATAGAAAATTCATTCAGATTTTCTATTTCAAGTCTGAAATAAACTAATCTTTGCTTTGACAGATTGCTATTAATATCTGACAGTTGACAAGAACCAACTGCAGGCCTATATAAATATTAAACCATGTTATGAAATTGCAAACGTCATTTTTAAAATATTGGTTTATTTATGTTACACTAGTCAGCGAAATAAACACTCGCATTTAATGTTAATTGAACAAGAAAAAAAATTTTTGTGTATGTATCACTTTCCTATAAATTCTATTTATCTTCATCACTCCAACGTTTGACTTAAATTACTTTTTTCTTGTACACGCATATTTTTGCGTTTACGATCCATATTCTAATCAAATACCTATATCTATTTATGAAAACATATACATAAAATTAAAATCCCCCTCAATTTTTTTTTACTAAAGTAGAGCAACTTTAGGTGCGTAACAGTGCACAAACAAGGATAGAGTGAGAGCAATGTAAGAGCGAGAGGTACGCTCAAAATGTTTCGTGGTCCTCACGTCCGAACGCTGAGACGGCTCGGCCGTCACTGAGGATTTTACAATGGGATTCTTGTATATAAACTCAATTTTCTTAGTTTTCTTTATTAAATTATTATAATTTTAGTTATTAATTTGAAATGATAATTTTTATACTTAGCCATTAATTGAATAATAGCCATTGTAAAAAAGTAATTATTACTTAAATGTGATTCGTTTACAATAAGAGGAAAACAGTTAAATAAGCAATAAAATCAAATAAATTCGACGATATTCCGACCTAAAATTTAAGATAACGATAGATATTTAGACAAATATAACCAGCGCATTTTGGAGAGCAAGATGAGGTCCTAATTTTGTGCTAAACAGTTTTCCTGTTTTCTTTTATATTCCTACGTAAAATGTATTCAAATCTGAACCAAAATGTGTCTGGGCACGGCAGAGCTATGTTTATCGTTTGATTTGTAAACCTTGATCCTTTCTCTTGAACATAAAAAAAATATGTAGCGATAGCTTATATGAAGAATATTTATTTGTTACAAGTATTTTACTGAGTTATTAAATTACTTTGCTTTAAAAATATATCAAAGTGGCGCAATTTAAATGCCACGCGTCGACTTTGCAAGACTGCAGCCTTAAGAACATCACTGCGCGCAGAGCCGCCAAAATTAGGAAAAGCCACCACTGTAGGGAGGGAGGAGAGACAGGTGCCCAAGTAGATTAGTACATAATAGAGTGAGTAGACAGACGGTTCTACGTTGACAAGATAAAATTTTAAAAATAATTTGTTTTATAAATATGGCAGAAAAATCTGTACCTACTTAATTAATAGTTCGTATGGAATCATCGGCTGCTATCCTAGTAAGTCAGTTTTCTTTAAAAATAACAAATATTTTCAAATATTTAAAGAAAACATTAAATTAATATTTAATAAAATACTTAAAAATATAAAAAAATATATTTAGTGACAATTCCGCCTAATTTTCCAGTTAAGACGACGTGACGTCACAAACCGCACGCAGCCAAACCGGAAGAATTTTCAACGTGTGTCGCTTCTACACGAAGCATCCTCAGGAGATGTGGACTCTACGAGCGCGCGATCTCTTTCTCGATTTTTTAAGATATTTTTTAAGTGTTTATTAAAATATTAATTTAATGTTTTCTTAAAATATTTTAAAATAATTGTAATTATTAGATATGGATTTCCGCAGAGTAACGCCAGAATCTATTCATTAGCAGTTTTCTTTTCTTAGTTTAGGTTACTAACATATCGTCCATTTACTTAAATAGATGAAAATTCCATATGGGCTCCCGGCTAGGATTGGACCCCCCTTATCTGTCAGTGGGATTCGTAATAAGCGACAAAGGGAAAAATACTAGGAGTGAAGCAGTGCCATCTGAATAACTGCCAACTTGCACTGCGGTCCCCAAGACGTCTGCCAAGCCTGAGTATTGTGGCAAATACCTCCCTCGCTAATGGGTGAGGCTTTTGTTCAACAATGAATGTTCTACCTGTTGATGATGAAAAATTAAACAGAACTATAACCTTACATCTTCTCCCCTTATAACACGTGTGGGGGGGTTGGTACAATATATTCTGTAACAAAACAAAAGACGACACAAGTTCTTGAGACGCAAAAGGAAGGAGGCATCTGTAAATAGGTCAATGTTCCAAAATACGCGCGAAGCGCTCGCTCTATCTCAATTCATTATGCGAACGGTTGATTTATGGAACACGATGAGGCTATATTTCTACTGCGCTATCTATATAGATCGATATTTTGGGGAATCTGTTCGGATCGTGATCAACTATTCAAGAGTCAAGAGAAATGGTTAAGGTCTGTCTGTCACTTAAAGTCAACAGATTCCTGGGCTGTTAGGACTTCCCCAAATTTTATGATACAGACTTTTTCATGTTGTTTTTTTAATGTTATTGCGACGGTTCAAGCTCGAGGCTCATCTGATGTTAAGTGGACTAACCACTGTATAGAACAGATGCATTTCGTCATAAGTAACGAACTGCGTCCGTCACCTTGAGACATAGTTGTTAAGTCGCATGTGCCTGTAATTTCACTGGCTCTCAAGGACTGCTGCCGGAACACACCGTTAGGTGCTTGGCGGCAGATTTTCTACTTGAGGGTAGTCGCTAGCCTGGCGGGCATTTGCAAAATGCCCTTCTTCAGTTCATAGCCTATGCCACTGAGCCATCACTGTTAAAAATTTCCATATATTGAGTAGACGTCGCTTTTTCTCAGAACAAATCTGCACCTTTATGAGTTCGGGAAAGGTACTTGAGGTAGAAATAAATTGAAGCTTCCAAGACACAGAAGAACATGTTTCAGTTCAACGCGGAATGGGTCCTAAGTTATACAATCATTTACCAGAAACAATATTAAAATCTAAGAGTGTCATGGTATTTAATATAAATCTGTTTAAATTTATCACATAAACTTTACTTATACTATAAAATAACTGACTTTCCTTAAGTTTGAAAAGATGAACATACTTACATTTAATTACCAACATACTATAAACTTAATAATGTCCTTTTACTTTAAGCCATGTACCTAAACTGTATATAGAAACTTGTATCAAAGATAAGCTCAATATTAAAAGTCCAAATGGTCTTAGCTGTTTGTAGACTATAGACTATATACTTTATAGACTGTTATATAATTATATGGTTCTTCTAGAACTTTATATATAGCACAGTCTAACAACAAATTAACCTGAATCTGATGAATGAATCAGCGGAGTCTTCAAGCAAGGATTCAATATATGAGAAATCATTGAAATATCTTCTATCATCGTCCGCATCGTCGTTTTCCGTGGTGGCATGGCGGTTCATCATTCACCAACGAGATCCATCATCCGACATTCAAGCTGCATCTTGCTCGAGGTTTTTTTCTTTAATTATGACTTTAGAGGCATGCTAGGAGGAAGTAACTTTACTCTCCTGCTTTCGTTTCCCAATTCATTCACTTCCGTACATTTTTGCGTTTATTTTTAATTTAAAGGTAGCCAAATAGTTTCTTTTGTGTCAATCACTTTTCAAATTTGTCTAGTCTCATCTGATTATAGATGACGGGGTGTAAGTATTTGGTAATATTCAGGGCCATATATATTTTACTAATAGGTAATTAGTTGCTGAAAAAAATAAATGATGGTGCGTGTCTATAGCAGGCCTCAATGTATGCTCTTGAGGCATTATCCTTGTAGGATATAGGAGAATGCAGTTGTATGGAGAATGATAGGCCAACATCCCTTTCTTTATGTTAATTTGACGGAACAAGCTCGAGGCCCACCTGATGTTAAGTGGACTAACCTCAGCCTATAACAGATGCATATCGTCACAAGTCACCAATTGCACTGCGCCCGTCACCTTGAGACATAGTTGTTAAGTCTCATGTGCCTGTAATTTCACTGGCTCTCAAGGACTGCTGCCGGAACACACCGTTAGGTGCTTGGCGACAGATTTTCTACTTGAGGATGGTCGCTAGCGAGGCGGGCACTCGCAAAATGCCCTTTCACCATTCGGTGAAGCTCAAGCCTGCGGCGGGATTCGAAACATGGACATGCTGCGCGCCAGTCCAAAGCCAATGCCACTGAGCCATCACTGCTTCCCTTAAGGGATAAAGCAAAATTAGAACACAAAAGACATTTAGATCTCTGTACCTTTGATATTCATAATAATGCTGTAAACTGTGATAAGGTAAAGATAATGAAGGTGAACGATGATTCTTTTCACATTGCTTTGGCCGGGAATCCACAGGTTCAACACACAACCGGGCATTTGTACAGCTGTTGATAGATAACAGCACTCGTATATTGTTATCATCGATACCGGATTGAGTCTCTCAACTACTCGTGGATACGTAAAAAATCGAGCTTATATTTACAAATTCTAATAACGAAACAAATCAAACAGTTTATTTACAAGAAAAGTAAAGAAGATCTTAAAAATATAAGTAATTACACACAGTTGTGCCTACTCTGTCTGCAAGCAGGCGTGCAAATACTTCACGCAGTTACAATTGAGTCATAGAGAGAGTATATTTTGCACAATTTAATTTATACATTTATATTCCTTGAATTCTTTAAGACTACAAAAACATTAGCAGCCTTGGAGTCTCTTTTTTAAATTTATATTCAGACAGTATTTTTATGATATTTGGTAATCTGATCACCGATTGATAGTGACATATAATAAGCGTTTCGCTTGTTGTTGCATGATGTCGAAATAAAAGATTACAAACTTAGTTTTTTTTGACATTTTTTTTTTATGTTATTGTGACGGAACTAGCTCGAGGCCCAACTGATGTTAAGCGGACTAACCTCTGCCTATAACAGCTGCATTTCGTCACAAGTCACGAATTGCATAGCGCCCGTCACCTTGAGACATTGTGCCTGTAATTTCACTGGCTCTCAAGGACTGCTGCCGGAACACACCGTTAGGTGCTTGGCGACAGATTTTCTACTTGAGGGTGATCGCTAGCCAGGCGGGCATTCGCAAAATGCCCTTCCACCATGCGGTGAAGCCCAAGCCCGCGGCGGGATTCGAACTATGAACCTGCTGCACGGCAGTCCATAGACAAAGCCACTGAGCCATCACTGCTTCAAAATATATACTTGCTGTATATACTTCAATGCGTTTCAGAAAATAGTCAGGGTTTTTTTTATACCAAAAACACAAATATTATTAATATACAAACATCGTGAAGGAAGTATGTTGCATTTTTTGAAAAGAGTCGCAGGAAATATCGTGAACAGCACACACGTCTAACGTTGCTCGTATTTTTGCTTTATAATATATTTGTATATACTGTACTGAAAACAAAACGAGGAGATTCTCAATTCGATTGCTTGTTTTTTTAATACTTATGTGTATTACGCGATTTCTCCGCCAATTATGAATTGATTTTGATTTTGTTTTTTTTGTTGGGTATAGAGTATAGCTTCAAAATAGTTCTATTTAATTTCGTCAAAATATGTTGAGTAGTTTTTAAGTTTTAGTCTTATTTGTATGATGTATTTGCATACTTGGATGATTTTAAAATTATGAGGGGAATTAAAGAGTGTGAAAGTTCCAGTACTTTACTAATATAACCGAAACTACATTCATAGTATACATAATATATTTAATATTTATTCGTGGCTTTCTAATAGGAATATTTTTAATGTTATTCCGACCTCTAGTTATTTTTGGAGAAATTAAAATTATCTAGAATTGGTAACAAAGACAATGTAAGGTACCGTTTTACGAGTAGTTTAAAACATTATACAATCACCTACAAATCATTTTATCCGTATAGTTTCAGGAGGAGAAGTAATATTTTTTTGTTCCACGCTACTGATTCACAGTAAACAACGAAATCAAGAGCACCTATGTTTTCCAATCTCCGCTCATAACTCCGAACGAACAATAATATTTGTCAAACATCAAAATAGAATTCGTCAACGAAATTATTGTTTTCCCATACATTCAGGGTTGGCGCTATTTTATTGCTTTTCCCATGGCGTCGAGTTGACACAGTATTTATTGGTGGGCTACAATGGTCGACATCCCACCGGCAATAACGCTCAGCAAACAGGGTGAATGCACACGTATCGACTTATGAAATGTCGGTCGGCAAACATAGGGCGGCGTTCGGCGCTTGGCGTTCTACGCTTGCTGACTTATGCTTGAAGCGCACCGTTTGACGTTTAGTGGCAAAGACATGCGCGCTGGATTACTCGCGCGTGTCCAGCCTCAAGCGTCACGTGCCGTCTACGCATCTAGGCGTTTGCTCGTATATACTAGTCCTTATAACGCAGAGGTTTAGCCTTGTCAAGGGATATTGAATAGTTTATATCAGCGGTTAACGGAATTGATATGGTACATTGACTTAATTATATATATATGCATATATAATTAAGTCAATATACCATAAGTCATCTAGACGTGTTTTTCTACAGTAGGTCATTAGAGTGTTAAGCAACCCTATTTTTAGGCATAAACTAGATCAAAGAGCTGTTTGTTTAGTTGTTTAAAGGGTGGGCGAAATAAAAAGTTTGTTTTTCAATTCCAATATTAGGCAAAATAGGCGTGTTTTCTATAGTAGGTCATAGGGTGTTTCACCCTATTTTTAGTTGTAAACTAGATTAAAGTGCTGTTTGTTTATATATTAGAGTTGATGAATACAAGTTTAGTTTTAAAATTCCAATACTATGCAAAATAGGCGTGTTATTCTACAGTGGGTCATAAGCTATATTAAAGCGTTGCGCCGTTTGTTTACTTATTCAAGGGTGGGCGAAATAAAAGTATCGTTTTAATAAAACGCAAAATACTTTTGGCTACGTTTTATGACTATATTTGATAAAACACATATTCCCATTATTTAAGGAACATAATTACATTCATGTGGCTGCCTTAGCTGATAGAGCACCCTTTAAGCCCTAATTTTCAAGAGCTTAGGTACAGGCTCCATTGAAGGCATAGCTCGGCCAATATCCAACTTAAGAATCTGAATCTTTTATGGATTGTCTGCATAACATTGAGCTTACACGGCACCAGACAAAAATAAGTCTTAACAGTGACTAATCGCAGCTCCAAGCTCCGAAAATGCGCTTCATTTATTTTGTTATATATACCTAGTTATGGATCCCCCTTGTAGGGTTTTAATTTTTCACTAAGCTTTTCTTTTGTGTAATAATAATATAGTTTGTACTAACAATCATTTCCATAATTTATCTGATGATGCTTTATCCTTGATTTCATTCTAAACGTAGGTATATGTCTTCAACTTGGTACATTATATACTCAGCACTGCCTCACTCGAATATGTACATATTACTCATATTATGCGCACGTTTCGTTGTACGTATAGTTATAGGGATTCTTATTGAGCTCTAGATGGTTCTTATGGTAGTTTTTCCACGTAGATCTTAGTTGTTTCTCGTAAATAAGTTCTTGTGTTTATATATCTTTGCTACTTGAGTGGTACTATTCTTTTACTTTTGATTTTCATATATATATAGGTTTATTTCATCTCGTTATATGCTCTTTGCGACTTTAATAAGTCCTTATTATCCTGGACACTGAAGCTTTTATCTGAAAATTTACAAAATGAATAGAATATGACGCAGATTTGTGCTGATTTTTGGTTCTAGACATGCTGATAACTTTTCCTTTGTTTGCTTAGGGCTTTGCAAGCCAAATCAAGAAAACTAGATAGGTTTTCGTAGCAACATCATACATTTCCGAGTTGATGTTTCTGTGTGAAAAATGAATGATTTTATGAATTTTTTAGCTGGTGATGTGTGGAATGCATTGTTCTATCTAGAAACAGTATTTATATGATAGTAATTACAACGGTTACCTACCTACCTGTTTTATAGCCTAAATCACTTATTTTTGTGAATTTTGATATTATAACAGTCGCATTTTTCTCTATACGTTGGTATGTTTGTTTTTACTATATTCATAGTATTTATTCTGATATTTTAGTTTTTTCACAAATGTAAACATGTCAAAAATGACACTGTCTTGAGTCAAAATTGCGTTGTCAAACGACGATTTCTTCTAAAATTTATGAGGTTGCATTCTAAATTTGGTGATTTTATGTCAAATAATGCTAGCAACTAAGAATTAAAAGCTAACGTTCTTTGGTTCCGATTTTAAAGTCAGGCGGCCCCAGTGATTTGAAATATTTAGATTAGTTATATCCGAACACCACTGCTCTAAAAGCTTACTAGAATTTACCTATATACATACCTACGCACATGTATATGCAGTTTGTAATGACAAGGAAAGAACGTTCAAATATTATGCGTCATATCTGTTGTTAGAAAGAGATAAATAAGCAATTCGTGTTACCACCGAACCGCCACGAGACGTTCCGATTACCATTATGCTGCGATCTCTTTCACTCTCTCACACCAAACGATACACATATCTCGCTCATCCATTTCATTGAAATTAGTTCCTAAGATAAAACAAAATGACGATATTTTCTATTTCATCAATAAAAGCAATAATTACGCGTGAAATGAAACAGTTTTCTTATCTCTCACAGTGCCTGTATAATTGGTGCAGAGTCTAAAGACACAAGAAAGGCATATTGTCCACAGATTATTCCTAAAAAACACGATTAGCGGCGATGTATTCACCCGACCTTGGAAGTGCAAGACTGGTAGTGACTCAGGTGATTACCCTGAATTCGTCTAGTAAATATGGAGGCCATACAACACATCTACAGGTAAAAAAATCTTAGGGCGGCCCTATATAAACGGAACATTCGCCTACTTCGATGATTCTTTGCTTGGATTTCAAGTAAATCTAAAATTAAAATACAGTACAGGAAGAAACCCTCACTGAAGAACTGAAGCCACCAAAGAAGATTGCTGGTCCACCAAGGGAAGACTAGACTGGCGCAGCCCTCTCGACGCGGCCCTACATCCGGTGCTCCTGAAGTTGGTGGGAGCTACGTGGCGAAGCCCCTCAAGCGCGGCCACCCTTATCTCCGTTCTTAATTCCTTTCTCTCCCACCAGCTCACCGGAGTCAGTCCACAAACACATACGCGGACCAGCAAATCAAGGTGGCCAGGTGCTTGTGAGGTGTACCTGCCTCCACTTTCCTGCGGCGAGGCGCTACTACCTCTGCGCGGCTGCACACGTTCCTGGCGAAGTGTTGGTGAGGTGTGCCTGCCTCCACTCTCCTGCAGAGAGGCGCACCCGCCTCTGTTCTGCTGCCCTCTACTCACGTTCCTGGTGAAGTACTGTTTGGCGAGGCGCTCCTACCTCTGCGCGCTGCCCTCAGTCCTACTCATATTCCTGGCGAAGTGTTGGTGAGGTGTGCCTGCCTCCACTTTCCTGCAGCGAGGCGCACTCGCCTCTGCTCTGCTGACCTCTACTCTACGTTCCTGGCGAAGCGCTCCTGGCTCCAAATTATTTCCGAACGGATAGATTTTCTCTTTTTTTTTTTTAATTCCTATTTTTTTTTATTATTTTTTTTATTTGTTTGTAGGCTAGTTTTATACATCCGTTTAAGTGAGATATAACGAGAGCCCAACCTTTTGTTAATGACAATATGGATATAGATTATATTCTCTCTTTGAGTTTCATCAGTCTTTACTTATTTTGATTTTATTAAGTCACACTTCATTCCTATTACGTGACACCCTCACACCCCAAGTCCAAGTCCAAGTCCAAGTCCGAGTCCGAGTCCGAGTCCGAGTCCGAGTCCGAGTCCGAGTCCGAGTCCGAGTCCGAGTCCGAGTCCGAGTCCGAGTCCGAGTCCGAGTCCGAGTCCGAGTCCGAGTCCGAGTCCGAGTCCGAGTCCGAGTCCGAGTCCGAGTCCGAGTCCGAGTCCGAGTCCGAGTCCGAGTCCGAGTCCGAGTCCGAGTCCGAGTCCGAGTCCGAGTCCGAGTCCGAGTCCGAGTCCGAGTCCGAGTCCGAGTCCGAGTCCGAGTCCGAGTCCGAGTCCGAGTCCGAGTCCGAGTCCGAGTCCGAGTCCGAGTCCGAGTCCGAGTCCGAGTCCGATGCCGAGTCCGATGCCGAGTCCGATGCCGAGTCCGAGTCCGAGTCCGAGTCCGAGTCCGAGTCCGAGTCCGAGTCCGAGTCCGAGTCCGAGTCCGAGTCCGAGTCCGAGTCCGAGTCCGAGTCCGAGTCCGAGTCCGAGTCCGAGTCCGAGTCCGAGTCCGAGTCCGAGTCCGAGTCCGAGTCCGAGTCCGAGTCCGAGTCCGAGTCCGAGTCCGAGTCCGAGTCCGAGTCCGAGTCCGAGTCCGAGTCCGAGTCCGAGTCCGAGTCCGAGTCCGAGTCCGAGTCCGAGTCCGAGTCCGAGTCCGAGTCCGAGTCCGAGTCCGAGTCCGAGTCCGAGTCCGAGTCAAAGTCAAAGTCAAAGTCAAAGTCAAAGTCAAAGTCAAAGTCAAAGTCAAAGTCAAGGTCAAAGTCAAAGTCAAAGTCAAAGTCAAAGTCAAAGTCAAAGTCAAAGTCAAAGTCAAAGTCAAAGTCAAAGTCAAAGTCAAAGTCAAAGTCAAAGTCAAAGTCAAAGTCAAAGTCAAAGTCAAAGTCAAAGTCAAAGTCAAAGTCAAAGTCAAAGTCAAAGTCAAAGTCAAAGTCAAAGTCAAAGTCAAAGTCAAAGTCAAAGTCAAAGTCAAAGTCAAAGTCAAAGTCAAAGTCAAAGTCAAAGTCAAAGTCAAAGTCAAAGTCAAAGTCAAAGTCAAAGTCAAAGTCAAAGTCAAAGTCAAAGTCAAAGTCAAAGTCAAAGTCAAAGTTAAAGTCAAATAGAGATCCGCGCCACGCCGGCGTGCCGCCGCCGAGTTACCTCGGCACGCCGCCGAAAATTAATTCAAATTCGCCGCGAGAGACATGTTCCGCATCCGTACCGTATGCATTACTGTAGTGAGCAACCACCGAGTTGTCTTCTTCGCGCTTACCGTCTTGCTTAGCGCGGATGCGGTGTCAGGCGTTTGGTGCCTCTTAACGCGGCGTTCAATCGCAGTCTGCAATCATTTTGACCGGTTGTTGTGATGGGTTTTCGGAGTAGGGCTGCGTCGTCTGCATATAAGGCGAGCGTCGTCCCTGGTTCGGTGGGAAGGTCGTCTGTATATATGGCATAACATGTGACTGAGAGGCAGCTACCTTGGGGGACGGCTGCCTCTATTTGGTGCTCTTGTGACAGCTTTTCTCCATGTCCAGGAATACTGCAGCCGTGTTATTGTTAGAGTTTTCTGCTATGAGGTGACTGCACCTCATAGCAGCTATCCAAGGTACTGACCCTGGATAGCTGAAGTATGGGGGAGTGCTCCGACCGGAATCCGAACTGCTCCGGTCAGGACTTCATGTGAGGGGCTATCAAGAAGAGGCGTTCGAAGACTTTCGTAATGCTTGGCAGTAGAGTGATAGGCTGTATTTCTCGGGTCTCCAAACGTCTTTGCCGGGTTTCGGGAACATAACAACGTGACTGCCGTGGTTTTAGAGGGCAGGTGACGGAGCGCCGCTCAAGATCTTCCGCTTTTAATGGAACACTGAAGGACAAAAGTAATTTAAATTTTAATGACACTGTATTAATCGATGAACTGTTCCACAGAGTCTGAGAGTTCTCTGTTCACTGTGGGATTGGGCTTGAATTAGTTCTCAAGGGATTGGGCAAATAGTTTCTGCCTTGTCTTCTGCTCTGTATCTCAATTTGCCATTTTCGTGGAATAGATGACGAATCGGTTCTGAGTGTTTCCTAAGTTGCCTGCAGAGTTTGTGGAGTGAGGCCCAGTTCTGTGGATGGGGTCTCGTGTTTGTTGCCAGGTTTTTCTGAGCAGGCGTTTTTCTTTATGAGCTCTCTTATATAGCGGGGGAGGGTGGGTAATCTCGATTCTCCTAAGAGGTTTTTTTTTTTTTTTTTTTTTTTTTTTTATGCTTGATATTTTAGCCTTTGACCACTATCTCACCTGATGGTAAGTGATGATGTGGTCGAAGATGTTGTTCAGGCTAACCTAGAATGACTGGCTCTCAAGGACAGCAGCCGGAACACACCGTTAGGTGCTTGGCGACAGATTTTCAACTTGAGGGTGGTAGCTAGCCAGGCGGGCATTCGCACGCCGTACGTTGGACGCTCTTGGGCCAGTCCTGCCGCGGAGCTGTACTACATTCCCCAGTCCCATCCCTACTGGGCTGGGGATCTGGACGGCTCCGTAGCCATAATTGGACGTGCCGGTGGCGGCCCCCCCCTCTCAGTGTTAGAGACGGGTTCGGGGTACGTGGTGGCCAAGTGGGAGAAGTATGCGATAGTGGGCGTATACTTCTCCCCTAATAGAACCGTCGCGGAGCTGGAGGCTTATCTAGACCTCCTGGCCGCGGCGGTAAGAAGGCAGGCACCACGTGAGGTCCTCCTCATGGGGGACCTGAACGCCAAGGCCAGGGCCTGGGGCAACCCCTCCACTGACACTCGCGGGGAGACTGTCAGGGAGTGGGCGGTTGCCGCAGGGCTGACCATCCTCAACAGGGGGTCGGTCCACACGTGCGTATGACACAACGGGGGGTCCGTGGTGGACCTTTCGTTCGCCACCCCGGTGGTCGCAGCACGTGTCCAGGTGTCACGCCGCCATGCCGAGGTCCCGAAGCCGCCCCGAGCGCCGCCAGGTTTATTGGTGGTGCTCGGAGATTGAGGATCTCTGAGCGCGATGCTTGGAGACGCGCCGCCTCTATTATCATTGCAGGAGGCGGCGTCACGGCCGGACGGACGACCAGCTGCCGGCGGAGCAGCTGGCGGCCGAGCAGCTCCTGCATGGCAATGTAAAGTTAGCCAAACAGGAGCTGAAGCTGGCCATCGGCCGGGCTAAGGCCCTAGGCTGGAGTGAGGAGCTGGAGGGCCTCGACAGGGACCCATGGGGGCGCCCGTATAAGGCTGCCCGGAATAAGTTCCGGGGCAGCGCGCCCCCTATCGCCGAGTCCCTGGAGCCAGAGCTCCTGGAGAGGGTGCTGGGGGGGCTATTCCCCGACAGCGATCCC
This sequence comes from Plagodis dolabraria, assembly GCA_963854805.1. Lineage (NCBI taxonomy): Eukaryota > Metazoa > Arthropoda > Insecta > Lepidoptera > Geometridae > Plagodis > Plagodis dolabraria. Next base: position 8,298,992 of record OY978440.1, read on the forward strand.
CACTACACCCCTCCACCGATGGCCACGCTGTCCTTCCAGGAGGAGGAGGACCCGGCCTCCATTCCGCCTATCTCAGAGGTGGAGATGGAGGTAGCAGTCTCTCGCCTGAGTGGCAAGAAGACTGCCCCGGGACCAGACGGGATTCCCGGGCGGGTCCTCAGGATCGCCCTTAGGGAGATGGGCGGTCAGCTTCGGGAACTGTTCGACGCGTGCCTCACGTCGGGTCAGTTCCCGAAGCTCTGGAAGGACGGGCGATTGTGCCTGTTGCGGAAGGAAGGGCGAGACGCCGACTCGCCCGCCGCATACAGGCCAATCGTCCTGCTGGATGACACGGCGAAGCTGCTGGAGAGAATCGTAGCTTCCCGTGTCATCCGGCATCTGGGGGGAACTGGGCCTGAGCTTTCAGAGGCCCAGTTCGGATTCAGAGCAGGGCGGTCGACGATAGACGCCCTGCTCTGGATCAAGGAGTGGACGCAGGACGCGGTCAGCGGGGGGGAAAAGGCGTTGGCTGTCTCGCTGGACATTGCCAACGCCTTCAACAGCCTACCGCACGGAACAATACGGGAGGCGCTCCGCTATCACGGAGTGCCCCTTTATCTGCGTAGGCTGTTGGCTGACTACCTCCAGGACCGCGAGGTCCTGGTGGAGGGACGCGACGGTCTGAGGCGACGTCGCGTGTCCTGCGGGGTTCCACAGGGGTCGGTGTTGGGACCGCTCCTGTGGAACATTGGCTACGACTGGGTGCTCCGCGGCACGTTTCCCGCAAGTATGCGGGTTGCGTGCTACGCGGATGACACCCTAGTCGTAGTCAAGGGGAGGGACCTCAGGGAGACGGTGCGGCGGGCCACGGTGGCCACGACACTCGTGGTCGGCCGCATACGTGCCCTGGGGCTGGAGGTCGCCCTCTCCAAGACCGAGGCCCTAATGTTCCATGGGCCTCGGGGGGGACCCCCTCCAGGCACGCGGATAGACCTGGACGGGGTCCTGGTCCGGGTTGGGACCCAGATGAGGTACCTGGGTCTCATCCTGGACGGGCGGTGGACTTTTGGGGCCCACTTCACTCAACTGGCCCCAAAAGTCATAGGCGCCGCTGCCGCCCTTGGGAGGCTGCTGCCCAACGTGGGCGGCCCGAACGCCACATGTCGTCGCCTGTACTCCGGAGTGATCCGGAGTATGGCCTTGTACGGGGCACCTGTCTGGGTGGACGCCCTCGGTCGCGCCAATAAGGCCCTGCTGCGACGTCCGCAGCGGGTCATCGCGACGAGGGCGATACGCGGGTACCGGACGGTGTCCTGGACGGCGGGATGCGTGTTGGCCGGTGATCCCCCCTGGGAGCTCCAAGCGGAGATCCTCGCCGAAGTGTACCACTTCGTGGCGGCGAGGAGATCCCGCGGGGAGCCTCCAGCGTGGGAGGAGGTCACGCGCATGCGACGGCGGGCGCGGGTCGCCCTGTTGAGGCGGTGGACGGAGGACCTGGCTCCACCGGTCCCTGGACAGAGGACGGTGGATGCCATTCGCCCGGTCCTCCGGAGGTGGGTAGGGCGGCGATTCGGGTCGCTGACCTTCCGATTGGTGCAGGTGCTTTCCGGACACGGATGTTTCGGAAGGTACCTGCATCACATCGCTAGACGGGAGGCGACCCCCGCCTGTCACGAGTGTGGAGCGCCAGAAGACACGGCGCTTCACACGCTGGAGGAGTGCGCCGCGTGGAGTCCCATGCGGCACACCCTCACAGCGGTCATAGGCGCAGATCTGTCGCTGCCGAGCGTGGTTAACGCTATGCTCGGCAGCGACGGATCGTGGCAGGCGGTGGTCTCTTTCTGCGAAGTGGTAATGGCGCAGAAAGAGGCCGCGGAGCGGGCGAGGGAGGACGACGTCCTCGCAGACCCGCTCCGGCGTAGACGAGCTGGTGGGAGGAGAAGGCGGTTCGGGCGCCTTCTCGCTCTTTCCTAGTGCTGAGCGGATCATCGGTGGAGAGTCGGGGGATTCTCCACTGGCTTGCACGATCCCACACGTCTGGGGGATGGCCCCAATGAGCCGGGTCATCCCTCCATTGGCCGGGGCCCGTCACCGGTGACGGGCCGGCCGCTGGGGCGAGATGGTGACTGCTAACGCTACCCCATTTCGCCCTACTAGGCGGCAGACTGCTCATCCCGGGTTTTTAGTGGGTAACCTCACTTACTACCCCCCCGAGGGGGTAGTAAGGCCCTTCAGGCGAGGACTCCCACATAACCACTCCATCCCCCGATGGGGGGGCATGCGTAACGCATTTTTCCCAGCGTCAAAAAAAAAAAAAAAAAAAAAAAGGCGGGCATTCGCACAGTGCCCTACCACCATTTTTTTTTTTTTTCACCCGGGAAAATCCTTTATGGATACCACCCGCCCCGGGGGGAGCGGAGTGATTATGTGGGAGTCCTCGCCTGAAGGGCCTTACTACCCCCTCGGGGGGGTAGTAAGTGAGGTTACCCACTAAAAACCCGGGATGAGCAGTCTGCCGCCTAGTAGGGCGAAATGGGGTAGCGTTAGCAGTCACCATCTCGCCCCGGCGGCCGGCCCGTCACCGATGACGGGCCCCGGCCAATGGAGGGATGACCCGGCTCATTGAGGCCATCCCCCAGACGTGTGGGATCGTGCAAGTCAGTGGAGAATCCCCCGACTCTCCACCGATGATCCGCACAGCACTAGGAAAGAGCGAGAAGGCGCCCGAATCGCCTTCTCCTCCCCCCAGTTCGTCTACGCCGGAGCGGGTCCGCGAGGACGTCGTCCTCCCTCGCCCGCTCCGCGGCCTCTTTCTGCGCCATCACCGCTTCGCAGAAAGAGACCACCGCCCGCCACGATCCGTCGCTGCCGAGCATAGCGTTAACCACGCTCGGCAGCGACAGATCTGCGCCAATGACCGCTGTGAGGGTGTGCCGCATGGGACTCCACGCGGCGCACTCCTCCAGCGTGTGGAGCGCCGTGTCTTCTGGCGCTCCACACTCGTGACAGGCGGGGGTCGCCTCCCGTCTCGCAATGTGATGCAGGTACCTTCCGAAACATCCGTGTCCGGAAAGCACCTGCACCAATCGGAAGGTCAGCGACCCGAATCGCCGCCCTACCCACCTCCGGAGGACCGGGCGAATGGCATCCACCGTCCTCTGTCCAGGGACCGGTGGAGCCAGGTCCTCCGTCCACCGCCTCAACAGGGCGGCCCGCGCCCGCCGTCGCATGCGCGTGACCTCCTCCCACGCTGGAGGCTCCCCGCGGGATCTCCTCGCCGCCACGAAGTGGTAAACTTCGGCGAGGATCTCCGCTTGGAGCTCCCAGGGGGGATCACCGGCCAACACGCATCCCGCCGTCCAGGACACCGTCCGGTACCCGCGTATCGCCCTCGTCGCGATGACCCGCTGCGGACGTCGCAGCAGGGCCTTATTGGCGCGACCGAGGGCGTCCACCCAGACAGGTGCCCCGTACAAGGCCATACTCCGGATCACTCCGGAGTACAGGCGACGACATGTGGCGTTCGGGCCGCCCACGTTGGGCAGCAGCCTCCCAAGGGCGGCAGCGGCGCCTATGACTTTTGGGGCCAGTTGCGTGAAGTGGGCCCCAAAAGTCCACCGCCCGTCCAGGATGAGACCCAGGTACCTCATCTGGGTCCCAACCCGGACCAGGACCCCGTCCAGGTCTATCCGCGTTCCTGGAGGGGGTCCCCCCCGAGGCCCATGGAACATTAGGGCCTCGGTCTTGGAGAGGGCGACCTCCAGCCCCAGGGCACGTATGCGGCCGACCACGAGTGTCGTGGCCACCGTGGCCCGCCGCACCGTCTCCCCGAGGTCCCTCCCCTTGACCACGACTAGGGTGTCATCCGCGTAGCACGCAACCCGCATACTTGCGGGAAACGTGCCGCGGAGCACCCAGTCGTAGCCAATGTTCCACAGGAGCGGTCCCAACACCGACCCCTGCGGAACCCCGCAGGACACGCGACGTCGCCTCAGACCGTCGCGTCCCTCCACCAGGACCTCGCGGTCCTGGAGGTAGTCAGCCAACAGCCTACGCAGATACAGGGGCACTCCGTGATAGCGGAGCGCCTCCCGTATTGTTCCGTGCGGTAGGCTGTTGAAGGCGTTGGCAATGTCCAGCGAGACAGCCAACGCCTTTTCCCCCCCGCTGACCGCGTCCTGCGTCCACCCCTTGATCCAGAGCAGGGCGCCCATCGTCGACCGCCCTGCTCTGAATCCGAACTGGGCCTCTGAAAGCTCAGGCCCAGTTCCCCCCAGATGCCGGATGACACGGGAAGCTACGATTCTCTCCAGCAGCTTCGCCGTGTCATCCAGCAGCACGATTGGCCTGTATGCGGCGGGCGAGTCGGCGTCTCGCCCTTCCTTCCGCAACAGGCACAATCGCCCGTCCTTCCAGAGCTTCGGGAACTGACCCGACGTGAGGCACGCGTCGAACAGTTCCCGAAGCTGACCGCCCATCTCCCTAAGGGCGATCCTGAGGACCCGCCCGGGAATCCCGTCTGGTCCCGGGGCAGTCTTCTTGCCACTCAGGCGAGAGACTGCTACCTCCATCTCCACCTCTGAAATAGGCGGAATGGAGGCCGGGTCCTCCTCCTCCTGGAAGGACGGTGTGGCCATCGGTGGAGGGGTGTAGTGGGGGTCGCTGTCGGGGAATAGCCCCCCCAGCACCCTCTCCAGGAGCTCTGGCTCCAGGGACTCTGCGACAGGGGGCGCTCTGCCTCGGAACTTATTCCGGGCAGACTTATACGGGCGCCCCCATGGGTCCCTGTCGAGGCCCTCCAGCTCCTCATGCCAGCCGAGGGCCTTAGCCCGGCCGATGGCCAGCTTCAGCTCCTGTTTGGCTATCTTCACATCGCCATACAGGAGCTGCTCGGCCGCCAGCTGCTCCGCCGGCAGCTGGTCGTCCGTCCGGCCGTGACGCCGCCTCCTGCAGTGGTAGTAGAGGCGGCGCGTCTCCGAGCATCGCGCTCGGAGATCCTCTATCTCCGAGCACCACCAGTAAACTTGGCGGCGCTCGGGGCGGCGTTGGGACCTCGGCATGGCGGCGTCGCAGACGGCCGTCACCGCCTCCCGGAAGTGGCCCGCCGCGATGGCCACCTCCGGGTGCACCGGGGTGGCCAGCCACGACTGGACGATAGCCGCCTCTTCAGCCAACTCGGCATCGAGGCGACCAATCGCCCAGCGCGCGAAGGACTCCCTCTCCACGCGCCGAGTCCCTCCTTGGTGGGAGGTGGCGATCTCGAACCGGATGTAGTTGTGGTCCGAGAGAGTCGCCACCTCCGCCTCCACTCTCCAGGCCTGGACACGTGCTGCGACCACCGGGGTGGCGAACGAAAGGTCCACCACGGACCCCCCGTTGTGTCGCACGCACGTGTGGACCGACCCTCTGTTGAGGAGGGTCAGCCCTGTGGCAACCGCCCACTCCCTGACAGTCTCCCCGCGAGTGTCAGTGGAGGGGTTGCCCCAGGCCTGGGCCTTGGCGTTAAGGTCCCCCATGAGGAGGACCTCACGTGGTGCCTGCCTTCTCACCGCCGCGGCCAGGAGGTCTAAATAAGCCTCCAGCTCCGCGACGGTTCTATTGGGGGAGAAGTATACGCCCACTACCGCATACTTCTCCCACTTGGCCACCACGTACCCCAAGCCCCTCTCTAACAACGAGAGGGGGGAGCCGCCACCGGCACGTCCTATAATGGCCACGGAGCCGTCCAGATCCCCAGCCCAGTAGGGATGGGACTGGGGAATGTAGTACGGCTCCGCGGCGACCGCCAAATCGATCCGCCACTGCGCCAGGGACTGCATTAGCAAATCCTGAGCCCTGACGCAGTGGTTCAAATTCGTCTGTAGGAGGTTGTGCTGCCCGACTTGATCCATTAATCGGACGTCACAACCTCCATGCTCGCCGCACGGCGAACAACCTCAGGGGCGGCTCTGGCAGCCGGTCGGGGAATGGCCTGGGTCCTGGCGGCCTTTCCCTTCGTCTTTGGGGGGACACAGTTTTGTCCCCCCATCCTGTGCTCGGCTGGTCGCCCCGACTCTGCACATATCGCGCAGTGTGGGGCCCTTCTCTGGCAGCTCGCCGCCCTGTGGCCTGCGCCTCCACAACGGAAGCACAGGTCCCCCCTGTCTGCCGACGAGGGACACTGAGGGCGCGTATGGCCGAGTCCCATGCACTTGAAGCAGCGCATGGGACGCGCCGCCAGTGCCACCACTCGCACCGAGCTCCACCCCACCAAAAGCCTGCCCTGTGCCAGCAAAACTTTGGCTGCTGCAATCGGGCAGGAAACAAGGGAGGAGCCGGTCCCGCCGAAGCTTCGCTGTACCTCTCCGGCTTTGACGTGCAGTACGTCACAGCCGCCCACCTTGGCGACCGCTGCCGCCACTTTCTCCTTTGTGGCGGCGTCGTCCAGGCCCGTCACGTGCAATTGCACTGACTTTACGGGCCTCGAGACGTTGGCCACCTCGGACAGGACACCACGGAGCTTCTCCGCGAGCCTGTCCGCTTTGTCGCCGCTTTGAGAGCCAGGAATTTCGAGCATCCTCGCTCCCGTGGCCGTCTGGCGGAAGTGGATGCGTTCGATCCCCAATCCTTGGAGATCGACCTTCTCTTGCGCCGCCTCGACGATGGCTTTATATGTCACCCCCTTTACCGCGGCTTCGGGCTGCAGCGTCAGCACTACAGCTGCGGATTTGGGGGTTTTCATTGCCTTCGCCTTCTTGGGCCTGGCGGCAACGGAAGCCTTTTTCACTTTAGGCTTCTCGGCGGAGGGGGGGGCACGAGCTGCTGGGACAGGAGCGGGAGCGGGCGTTGCTGAGGAGGACGATTTGCCCTTCCCTTTGCCTTTCCCCTTCTTCACTACGGTTGCCCAGGTTCCAGTAGTTGGAGTCGGTATTGGGGCGATGGGAGCCGCAGTCGAAGGCGTGGCAGCAGCCTGCGACGCCTGGACAACCCGCTTTCGAGGGACTGGTTTCGGGGGTGGGGGCGCAACCGCAGCTGCAGCCTTCTTCGCGTCCGCTCTGAGAGGCGGGCGAAGAACCGGCGCTGGCAGGAGGCGGTCCTCGATACCTGCGAGTCGGGCATTGAGCATTTGCCCGAACGTGGTTGTCAAGGAGCGCGTCATCTCCTCCACTAGCTCTGCCCCCAGTACAACAGCAGGGGGGGCCGGCGTCTCGGCGGCAGCGGCTGCTGCTGCTACTGTAGCAGCAGACGTGGCGGCAGCCGCCTGGGTCTTTGCTTCGGTGAAGCCGCGACGCAGCGCCTTCACCTCTGCCTTGCAGGCCTCCAGCTCGAGGCGCACGCGACTGTTTTCGGCTCTCAGCCGCCGCGTCTCCTCCGCCTCACTCCTGCTGGCCAGTGCGTCGACAACCTCCCTCAGAGTCGACGCAGACCTTTTCAGGCGACCAACAAACTCGCCCTTTAGGTTGCCAGATTTTTTGGCAACCTCTAATGTGCAGGCGAGCATCCCTCCTGCTTGAGCCCTCAGCTCCTGGGCGTTTAGCCCGCTGAGGTCACCGACTCCGGCAAGGACATCGGAATCGCTTCCAACGTCGAGAAGACTTCCGGCTGCCACAGCGGCCGAACCCTTTTTAAATTTTCTACACTGTAGAACTTCCGCCAGCTCCTCTACTAGCGGAATAGGCTTCAAAAATTCTTCCCGAGTGGGGCCGGTTTTGGTGCCCTTCGACCTTCCCCTACGCGCCGTACTGACCTTAGCGGCCACCGTCCCCTCGGTCTCAGTGTCCGACTCTAGGTAGCCGGGCGCGTAGAACGAGGAGTAAGGCCGCTTCCTCTGGCTGTCAACTTCGTCGGCAGACTCCTCAAACACGGACTCTACGTCCGACCTCCTTTCGTCCCCCATGGAGACCTCCGACGGATCTCGAGAAGATCCCCGTGAAATTTGACCCTGACATGGGGCGTTTTTCCGGCACTCAGAATTGCCGCTTGAGCGGTCTTCAGACGAAGCAATTAGTTGGCCCTGAGAAGGGCCTTTTACAAATTTCCCTTTCGCGTCTCTGTTGGCTTTCGACATTATCACAATACACAATCAATGAAACAGAATAATTATAAAATATAATTAAAAATTGTGACCATAAGCTATTTGTTGGGAAATTGGACAGGCTTCAATCTTTCTACTCAAGCCTCCGGAAGTTTAGAGTTCAGAAGACTGACAATACCTTGGAGGTATTTTCCCGAAGTCTAAGGATACACTTATCATCGGGGTTTTGGAACTAGTCCAGCCAGTTTGTCCCCGCCTCCAATAACGTGAGTTATCGGAACAGGGGTCACTACCAAATAAAAGACAGCGGTTATTTTCGATTATGTAACAATACGTTTGACAGTAGTAGGCGCTGGTGTTTGCCAGTTAGAGGGGTCCCTATTTTAACACACACACCGCCAAACTGTTTTTCATCTACTCATAAACATGACAAATTATCTGTAGCCTTGCCTTAAAATTACAATTTATACACCGTAAGTCTATTCTGTCATCTGTCTTAAAGAGGTGCTAAGCACCTTAGCACGTATAATACAGATGACAGACAGTTAACTACGGCCCCGGTCTGTACCGAGCATTTTCAATTTGGTTACTAATAAGGGGTTAAATAGCCCTGTGAACTACATAATATACACATATAATACAAATATATACAGAAACAATATATACATATACATACACATATAGATAACAATACACGCGGCGCCTGACGGTGTTCTGTTGCGTTTATTTCGGAAGGAAATAAACCAATAACAGGCAGCACCACGAGAAGGTATCCGTCAGACTTGCCTTAGGGATCATCACGACTTGCGCTCTCCCCTAAGACCGTTGCCTCCTTACCCATCCGGGATGAGTAAGGAAGGCCTGAGTTTATCCAAAACAAGCAGCGCAAGGCATGCAAGCTAGGCAAAGCAACTATTAAAGAATAAACCCAGACCCGCCCAGTGCCCTACCACCATGCTGTAACGACTGCCATCCTAAGACAACAACCGGGACCGACGGCTTAACGTGCCCTCCGAAGCACGGAAGCTCTCAGTAGTAATGTCACCAGCGGTCACCCATCCAACTCATGACCGCGGCGGACGTTGCTTAACTTCGCTGATCGATTCAGAATGGTTAAGTAAACTTCGCTACGAGCGCTTCAAAAATTGTGGCGGTATGAAGTGCCTTCTGTATGCATTGAGTGATCTCTTCTGCAAGACTGTCCACCGTTGGAATTGTGACAGGGCTTGAAGTTGAGGTCTCTCATGCGGTTTTCATAAACTTAGGCCAGTCGATTTTGGGCTTTCGTGGAAGTTTGTATATCAGTTGGTGGCAATATCCTGTTTCTTCATTATTTTGACTAATTAGTTAGAGTAGGTACTTACTTGTATGCAAGAAAAGAAACATTTACCCTTTTAGTATATACAGCAGATTTATTTTTCAATTCCACCGTATAGTTAAAAAAGCTTTCCATCTACTTTAGCACGAAAGTTCCGTTGTGCCAGATCCAGTCGAACGCTTTCTCCATGTCCAGGAATACTGCAGCCGTGTTATTGTTAGAGTTTTCTGCCATGAGGTGCAGTACCCTGGATAGCTGAAGTATGGGGGAGTGCTCCGACCGGAATCCGAACTGCTCCGGTCAGGACTTCATGTGAGGGGCTATCAAGAAGAGGCGTTCGAAGACTTTCGTAATGCTTGGCAGTAGAGTGATAGGCTGTATTTCTCGGGTCTCCAAACGTCTTTGCCGGGTTTCGGGAACATAACAACGTGACTGCCGTGGTTTTAGAGGGCAGGTGACGGAGCGCCGCTCAAGATCTTCCGCTTTTAATGGAACACTGAAGGACAAAAGTAATTTAAATTTTAATGACACTGTATTAATCGAGGAACTGTTCCACAGAGTCTGAGAGTTCTCTGTTCACTGTGGGATTGGGCTTGAATTAGTTCTCAAGGGATTGGGCAAATAGTTTCTGCCTTGTCTTCTGCTCTGTATCTCAATTTGCCATTTTCGTGGAATAGATGACGAATCGGTTCTGAGTGTTTCCTAAGTTGCCTGCAGAGTTTGTGGAGTGAGGCCCAGTTCTGTGGATGGGGTCTCGTGTTTGTTGCCAGGTTTTTCTGAGCAGGCGTTTTTCTTTTATGAGCTCTCTTATATAGCGGGGGAGGGTGGGTAATCTCGATTCTCCTAAGAGGTTTTCTTTAATCGTGGCGGTATGAAGTGCCTTCTGTATGCATTGAGTGATCTCTTCAGCAAGACTGTCCACCGTTGGAATTGTGACAGGGCTTGAAGTTGAGGTCTCTCATGCGGTTTTCATAAACTTAGGCCAGTCGATTTTGGGCTTTCGTGGAAGTTTGTATATCAGTTGGTGGCAATATCCTGTTTCTTCAATATTTTGACTAATTAATTAGAGTAGGTACTTACTTGTATGCAAGAATAGAAACATTTACCCTTTTAGTATATACAGCAGATTTATTTTTCAATTCCACCGTATAGTTAAAATATAATATCACGCCGGCTACGCCACGCCGCGCCGGTTACGTTTACCAGCACGCCGCCGCCGACTTTCATGACCGCGGCGCGGAAGTCAAAGTCAAAGTCAAAGTCAAAGTCAAAGTCGAAGTCGAAGTCGAAGTCGAAGTCGAAGTCGAAGCCGAAGCCGAAGCTGAAGCCGAAGCCGAAGCCGAAGCCGAAGCCGAAGCCGAAGCCGAAGCCGAAGCCGAAGCCGAAGCCGAAGCCGAAGCCGAAGCCGAAGCCGAAGCCGAAGCCGAAGCCGAAGCCGAAGCCGAAGCCGAAGCCGAAGCCGAAGCCGAAGCCGAAGCCGAAGCCGAAGCCGAAGCCGAAGCCGAAGCCGAAGCCGAAGCCGAAGCCGAAGCCGAAGCCGAAGCCGAAGCCGAAGCCGAAGCCGAAGCCGAAGCCGAAGCCGATGCCGAAGCCGAAGCCGAAGCCGAAGCCGAAGCCGAAGCGAAAGCCGAAGCCGAAGCCGAAGCCGAAGCCGAAGCGTAAGCGAAAGCGAAAGCGAAAGCGAAAGCGAAAGCGAAAGCGAAAGCGAAAGCGAAAGCGAAAGCGAAAGCGAAAGCGAAAGCGAAAGCGAAAGCGAAAGCCAAAGCCAAAGCCAAAGCCAAAGCCAAAGCCAAAGCGAAAGCGAAAGCGAAAGCGAAAGCGAAAGCGAAAGCGAAAGCGAAAGCGAAAGCGAAAGCGAAAGCGAAAGCGAAAGCGAAAGCGAAAGCGAAAGCGAAAGCGAAAGCGAAAGCGAAAGCGAAAGCGAAGGCGAAGGCGAAGGCGAAGGCGAAGGCGAAGGCGAAGGCGAAAGCGAAGGCGAAGGCGAAGGCGAAGGCGAAGGCGAAGGCGAAGGCGAAGGCGAAGTCGAAGTCGAAGTCGAAGTCGAAGTCGAAGTCGAAGTCGAAGTCGAAGTCGAAGTCGAAGTCGAAGTCGAAGTCGAAACCGAAGCCGAAGCCGAAGCCGAAGCCGAAGCCGAAGCCGAAGCCGAAGCCGAAGCCGAAGCCGAAGCCGAAGCCGAAGCCGAAGCCGAAGCCGAAGCCGAAGCCGAAGCCGAAGCCGAAGCCGAAGCCGAAGCCGAAGCCGAAGCCGAAGCCGAAGCCGAAGCCGAAGCCGAAGCCGAAGCCGAAGCCGAAGCCGAAGCCGAAGCCGAAGCCGAAGCCGAAGCCGAAGCCGAAGCCGAAGCCGAAGCCGAAGCCGAAGCCGAAGTCCAAGGCCAAGGCCAAGGCCAAGTCCAAGGCCAAGGCCAAGGGCAAGGCCAAGTCCAAGGCCAAGGCCAAGGGCAAGGCCAAGGCCAAGGCCAAGGCCAAGGCCAAAGCCAAGGCCAAGGCCAAGGCCAAGGTCGTGATCGTGATCGTGATCGTGATCGTGATCGTGATCGTGATCGTGATCGTGATCGTCATCGTGATCGTGATCGTGATCGTGATCGTGATCGTGATCGTGATCGTGATCGTGATCGTGATCGTGATCGTGATCGTGATCGTGATCGTGATCGTGATCGTGATCGTGATCGTGATCGTGATCGTGATCGTGATCGTGATCGTGAACGTGATCGTGATCGTGATCGTGATCGTGATCGTGATCGTGATCTCGATCGTGATCGAGATCTTGATCGTGATCGTGATCGTGATCGTGATCGTGATCGTGGTAGTGGTCGTGGTAGTGGTCGTGGTCGTGGTCGTGGTCGTGGTCGTGGTCGTGGTCGTGGTCGTGGTCGTGGTCGTGGTCGTGGTCGTGGTCGTGGTCGTGGTTGTGGTCGTGGTCGTGGTCACGGTCGTGGTCGTGGTCGTGGTCGTGGTCGTGGTCGTGGTCGTGGTCGTGGTCGTGGTCGTGGTCGTGGTCGTGGTCGTGGTCGTGGTCGTGGTCGTGGTCGTGGTCGTGGTCGTGGTCGTGGTCGTGGTCGTGGTCGTGGTCGTGGTCGTGGTCGTGGTCGTGGTCGTGGTCGTGGTCGTGGTCGTGGTCGTGGTCGTGGTCGTGGTCGTGGTCGTGGTCGTGGTCGTGGTCGTGGTCGTGGTCTTGGTCGTGGTCGTGGTCGTGGTCGTGGTCGTGGTCGTGGGTGTGGTCGTGGTCGTGGTCGTGGTCGTGGTCGTGGTCGTGGTCGTGGTCGTGGTCGTGGTCGTGGTCGTGGTCGTGGTCGTGGTCGTGGTCGTGGTCGTGGTCGTGGTCGTGGTCGTGGTCGTGGTCGTGGTCGTGGTCGTGGTCCTGGTCGTGGTCTTGGTCGTGGTCGTGGTCGTGGTCGTGGTCGTGGTCGTGGTCGTGGTCGTGGTCGTGGTCGTGGTCGTGGTCGTGGTCGTGGTCGTGGTCGTGGTCGTGGTCGTGGTCGTGGTCGTGGTCCTGGTCGTGGTCTTGGTCGTGGTCGTGGTCGTGGTCGTGGTCGTGGTCGTGGTCATGGTCGTGGTCGTGGTCGTGGTCGTGGTCGTGGTCGTGGTCGTGGTCGTGGTCGACCAGAAAAGAGAAAGGTCGAGTAGAAATAAACGATCTTGTTATCTATTTTTTTTTGACCCGGGAAAATCCTTTATGGATTCCACCCTGCCCCGGGGGGAGCGGAGTGGTTATGTGGGAGTTCTCACCTGAAGGGCCTTGCGGGAGGGTAGTACTGTGCATTAAGGGTAGTAGGTTACCCACTAAAAACTCGGGATGAGCAGTCCACCGCCTCGTCGGGAAGAAATGGGGTCTCGTTAGCAGTCACCATCTCACCCTAGCAAACCCCGGTTGGCCCGTCACCGTTGACGGGCCCCAGTCAATGGAGGGATGACCAGGCTCATTGGAGCAATCCCCCAGATGTGTGGGATCGTGCAAACCAGTGGAGAATCCCCCGACTCTCCACCGGTGATTCGCACAGCACTAGGATAGAGCCAGAAGACGCCCGAATCACCTTCTCCTTCCCCCAGTTCGTCTACGCCGAAGCGGTTCAGAGAGAACGTCGTCTTCCCTCACCCACTCCGCAGCCTCTTTCTGCGCCATCACCGCTTCGCAGAAAGAGACCACCGCCTGCCACGATCCATCACTGCCGAGCATAGCGTTAACCACGCTCGGCAGCGACAGATCTGCACCTATGGCCGCTGTGAGGGCGTGCCGCATGGGACCCCATGTGGCGCACTCCTCCAGCGTGTGGAGCGCCGTGTCTTCTGGCGCTCCACCCTCGTGACAGGCTGGGGTCGCCTCGCGTCTTGCACTGTGATGCGGGTACTTGCCGAAACATCCGTGTCCGGAAAGCACTTGCACCAACCGGAACGTCAGCGACCCGAATCGCCGCCCTACCTCCGGAGGACCGGGCGAATGGCATCCACCGTCCTCTGTCCAGGGACCGGTGGAGCCAGGTCCTCCGTCCACCGCCTCAACAGGACGGCCCGCGCCTGCCATCGCATGCGCTTGACCTCCTCCCACGTTGGAGGCTACCCGCGGGATCTCGCCGCCACGAAGTGGTACACTTCGGCGACGATCTCCGCCTGGAGCTCCTAGGGGGGATCACCGGCCAACGCACATCCCGCTGTCCAGGACACCGTCCGGTACCCGCGTTTGGCCTCGTCGCGATGACCCGCTTCGGACGACGCAGCAGGGGCTTTCAAATTCAAATTCAAATTCAAAATCATTTATTCAATTTAGGCATCTACGACGCTCTTATGAAGGTCAATTACAAACTTTAATATTGAAATATTCTACATTGTACTGCCACGTTCAGCAAAAAATATTATAGAGCCACTGCGAGAAGAACGGGCAAGAAACTCGGGGCCATTCTTTTAAACGTCTGTTTACAATTTGTTATAAACAATATAATACAATTATTACAATATTTGTTTAAATTACGTAGGAGACAGGTGATGGCTTGGCAGAGGTGGAATTTTCCAAGTATTTTTGTCGTTTAAGTAATCACAAACTGTGTAGTAGGATTTCTTAATCAAAATGTTTTTCACGTGTAATTTGAATTTTCCTTCTGTGAGCATTGTAATATGTTCGGGAATTTTATTATAAAACCGCACACAATTACCTAAAAAGGACCTTTTATTTGTCTTTGCTAATCTAAAACACGGTACCGTTAATTTATATTTGTTCCTAGTGTTGTAATCGTGGTTGTCACTGTTTAATTTAAATTTACTCAATTTTTTCCGAACATACATAATATTTTCAAATATATACAGACTCGGTAAAGTTAATATATCAATTTCTTTAAAAAGATCCCTTAGAGATTCCATAGGATCCATTTCATATATGGCTCGAATTGCACGCTTTTGTAAGATAAAGATTGTTTCCATCTCAGCAGCAGCTCCCCACAGCAATACACCATACGACATAATACTGTGGAAGTACGCGAAATAAACTAGCCGTGCAGTAGCTACGTCTTTTAACTGTCTTATCTTACAAACTGCATATGCAGCAGAACTAAGTCTTCCGGCTAGATCATGTATATGTGGATCCCACTGTAAAGTTGAGTCCACTTTGATTCCCAGAAAGACTGTCGCTTTGTCAATAGAGAGTTTATCTAAGCCAAGCTTAATGTTTGGTTCAACATAAGGAACATTTGGTAAAGAAAACTTTAAACATTTGGTCTTTTTTGAATTTAAGAGAAGATTATTAGCGGCGAACCATTCAGAGATCATAGATAACACATTATTTACATGAATGAGTTCACTATCTCTCCTATCTACTTTAAAAATCAGAGAGGTATCATCGGCGAATAAAACAATATTGCAGAAATCTTTGACCATGCAAGGCAGATCATTAATATACGCTAGGAACAGAAAAGGTCCCAAAATTGATCCCTGCGGTACACCTATTTTTACCAAAGACCCGGAAGAAGTATTGCCATTTATTCCAACCATCTGTAGCCTGTTTGACAGATAAGACTCTATTAGATTCAAAGCTTTTCCACGAATACCATAGTGTGAAAGCTTACGAATCAGAGTGCAGTGTTCTACACAGTCGAATGCCTTGGAAAGATCACAAAATACGCCAATAGCATCATGTTAACTCTCCCAGGCTTCAAGTATATGTGACATCAATTGAACACCTGCATCTGTAGTGGATCTGATCTTAGTAAAACCAAACTGATTCTCATTCAATATATTATGCTCATTAAAATGAGATGAAAGTTGTTTGAGCATAATTTTTTCGAATACATTACTCAGAACAGGTAAGATGGAAATAGGACTATAATTGCAAGGGTCAGATGCAGCCCCCGACTTCAAAATTGGAGTGATTTTACATAGTTTCATTAAGTCGGGGAAATTTCCTCTATCGACACAAAGATTGAATATTGTTACTAAGTATGGTGCGATAATGCAAATTATAGACTCTGCCACTTTAACTGACATACCCCACAAGTCTTCAGTACTCTTTATGTTTAAACTTTTGAATGTCTTTATAATTTCAAAATTTGTCGTGTATCTAAAAGAAAAGTCCGGTGTTTTGCAGGGAAAATTATGTTTTAATAGGGCTTCTGCTACATTGGGACAAGAATCCAATGATTTAGTGACTTCTAGGGGTAAGTTAGAAAAAAAATTTTCAAATATATTCGCCACTTGTATTGGATCAGAGATTTGATTTTTATTAATAGTTAAGACATATCTTGAATCTCTAGGTTTATTTTTACCAGTCTCAATATTTATAGTCTTCCAAATGGTTTTTATTTTATTTTTAGACTTGCTAATTTTATCTCTAATAAAAAGAGATTTAGCACACAAGCAAACAGACTTAAAAGTTTTTGAATACTTCCTAACATAATCATGAAACTGCTTGCAAGATGTTAAATTTTTCCTTCGATGAAGATCAAACAAATAATCTCTACTTTTTCGAATACCTCTAGTTGCCCAATCACCAAACTTCAATTTTCCATTTATTTGTTTCATTATTTTTGGACAAACTTTTTGAAACTCAATATTTACTAAAGAAAATAAGTTATTGTAGATGTCATTCGGGTCACAGTGAGAAAAACTTGTTATGCCAAGCTTAGCTTCTATATTGGTACCAAGAGTTTCTAGCCTACTGGTTGTTAACGGCCTATGTTCAACTTCATACCTCTCTGTTTCTCTATTTCCATCAAATTTTATCGCAAGGCCCTCATGATCAGACTTAACACCTTTCAATATTAACTTTTCTTTAATCTTACAGTTTGAGTATATATTGTCTATACAGGTAGATGAAGTGTCTGTTATCCTAGTGGGCTCACAGAACAGAAATTTCAAATTAAATGACTTAAATAATGAAATAAGATCAGTCTTATTTTTAGAATTCATTAAAATATCTATATTAAAATCACCACATACAAATATGGGTTTTCTGCATTTAGAGATTTTCTGCAGTATACTTTCCATAGTGGATAAAAATTCTGCAAAATTTTGAGCATGACCTTGATCTGTAGGTGGTCGATATACACACAACACAAGATGCCTGTCCACCTCCACACAAGCAACTTCACAGACACGTTCAACAGAACATCTGACTAAGTCATGGCGTTCTTTAAATTTTAAGTTATTTTTTACAAGAATAATACACCCTCCTCCTCCTGCAGATGATCTGTTAAACGCACTGCCTACACTAAAATTCTTAATATTAAATAACATTGTATCAGCTCTTAGCCATGTTTCAGTAAAGCATAATATATCAAAAGGATATTTATCTAAGAGCATTTCAATTTCAAGTATTTTGCCAGAGAAGCGATTTATATTTTGGTAGTACAGTGCTATGTCAAAACACTTCCCTGTTGTTGGACTTAAAAGTTTAAACAGTTTGACTCAACATTTGTATTAGTACATGTACTAAAATCTGTATCGTCAATAGAAGACATGGTTATATTTCCTATAACCGACTCAATATTATAAGCTACCAAAGTAGCAATCAGATTCTTATATTTTTTAGGTAGGTACATCCTATCCTGAGTCAACATAAATTTAGTAATACATTTATTACAGTCAAAAAATAAAAGTTTGTCACTATGACGACATGTCATATTATATAATATACTATTTAATGAATGAATATGCTCATTCTGATTTTTTGTCAGTGCCTCTGAATAGGGAAAAGCACATAACATAATTTTAAATGCACTGAGGCTTATCAATGAGGTAACATTTGCTATTATCTATTTCCTGTCAATACCTAAACTTTGGCCTAAGTACACAATAACTATGGTATTCCTATCAATTTCAGAAGCCATAATTTTCTTCTCAATCTGTGCATAAGAAGCACCAGGCATGCAGTAATTTTCGACAGGGCAGTGAAGTGAATTACCTAGTAATGAACCAAAATTTTTGCCTATTGCATCTGAAAATACCAAAACCTTCGTAACCATATCCTGGTTAGTGGTGATGATCGATTCAGAATGGTTAAGTAAACTTCGCTACGAGCGCTTCAAAAATTGTGGCGGTATGAAGTGCCTTCTGTATGCATTGAGTGATCTCTTCTGCAAGACTGTCCACCGTTGGAATTGTGACAGGGCTTGAAGTTGAGGTCTCTCATGCGGTTTTCATAAACTTAGGCCAGTCGATTTTGGGCTTTCGTGGAAGTTTGTATATCAGTTGGTGGCAATATCCTGTTTCTTCATTATTTTGACTAATTAGTTAGAGTAGGTACTTACTTGTATGCAAGAAAAGAAACATTTACCCTTTTAGTATATACAGCAGATTTATTTTTCAATTCCACCGTATAGTTAAAAAAGCTTTCCATCTACTTTAGCACGAAAGTTCCGTTGTGCCAGATCCAGTCGAACGCTTTCTCCATGTCCAGGAATACTGCAGCCGTGTTATTGTTAGAGTTTTCTGCCATGAGGTGCAGTACCCTGGATAGCTGAAGTATGGGGGAGTGCTCCGACCGGAATCCGAACTGCTCCGGTCAGGACTTCATGTGAGGGGCTATCAAGAAGAGGCGTTCGAAGACTTTCGTAATGCTTGGCAGTAGAGTGATAGGCTGTATTTCTCGGGTCTCCAAACGTCTTTGCCGGGTTTCGGGAACATAACAACGTGACTGCCGTGGTTTTAGAGGGCAGGTGACGGAGCGCCGCTCAAGATCTTCCGCTTTTAATGGAACACTGAAGGACAAAAGTAATTTAAATTTTAATGACACTGTATTAATCGAGGAACTGTTCCACAGAGTCTGAGAGTTCTCTGTTCACTGTGGGATTGGGCTTGAATTAGTTCTCAAGGGATTGGGCAAATAGTTTCTGCCTTGTCTTCTGCTCTGTATCTCAATTTGCCATTTTCGTGGAATAGATGACGAATCGGTTCTGAGTGTTTCCTAAGTTGCCTGCAGAGTTTGTGGAGTGAGGCCCAGTTCTGTGGATGGGGTCTCGTGTTTGTTGCCAGGTTTTTCTGAGCAGGCGTTTTTCTTTTATGAGCTCTCTTATATAGCGGGGGAGGGTGGGTAATCTCGATTCTCCTAAGAGGTTTTCTTTAATTGTGGCGGTATGAAGTGCCTTCTGTATGCATTGAGTGATCTCTTCAGCAAGACTGTCCACCGTTGGAATTGTGACAGGGCTTGAAGTTGAGGTCTCTCATGCGGTTTTCATAAACTTAGGCCATTCGATTTTGGGCTTTCGTGGAAGTTTGTATATCAGTTGGTGGCAATATCCTGTTTCTTCAATATTTTGACTAATTAATTAGAGTAGGTACTTACTTGTATGCAAGAATAGAAACATTTACCCTTTTAGTATATACAGCAGATTTATTTTTCAATTCCACCGTATAGTTAAAATATAATATCACGCCGGCTACGCCACGCCGCGCCGGTTACGTTTACCAGCACGCCGCCGCCGACTTTCATGACCGCGGCGCGGAAGTCAAAGTCAAAGTCAAAGTCAAAGTCAAAGTCAAAGTCAAAGTCAAAGTCAAAGTCTAAGTCGAAGTCGAAGTCGAAGTCGAAGTCGAAGTCGAAGTCGAAGTCGAAGTCGAAGTCGAAGCCGAAGCCCGAAGCCGAAGCCGAAGCCGAAGCCGAAGCCGAAGCCGAAGCCGAAGCCGAAGCCGAAGCCGAAGCCGAAGCCGAAGCGAAGCCGAAGCCGAAGCCGAAGCCGAAGCCGAAGCCGAAGCCGAAGCCGAAGCCGAAGCCGAAGCCGAAGCCGAAGCCGAAGCCGAAGCCGAAGCCAAAGCCGAAGCCGAAGCCGAAGCCGAAGCCGAAGCCGAAGCCGAAGCCGAAGCCGAAGCCGAAGCCGAAGCCGAAGCCGAAGCCGAAGCCGAAGCCGAAGCCGAAGCCGAAGCCGAAGCCGAAGCCGAAGCCGAAGCCGAAGCCGAAGCCGAAGCCGAAGCGAAAGCCGATGCCGAAGCCGAAGCCGAAGCGAAAGCCGAAGCGAAAGCGAAAGTGAAAGCGAAAGCGAAAGCGAAAGCGAAAGCGAAAGCGAAAACGAAAGCGAAAGCGAAAGCGAAAGCGAAAGCGAAAGCGAAAGCGAAAGCGAAAGCGAAAGCCAAAGCCAAAGCCAAAGCCGAAACATCCGTGTCCGGAAAGCACCTGCACCAACCGGAACGTCAGCGACCCGAATCGCCGCCCTACCTCCGGAGGACCGGGCGAATGGCATCCACCGTCCTCCGCTTTAAATGGAACACAGGTAGGAGACAGGTGATGGCTTGGCAGAGGTGGAATTTTCCAAGTATTTTTGTCGTTTAAGTAATCACAAACTGTGTAGTAGGATTTCTTAATCAAAATGTTTTTCACGTGTAATTTGAATTTTCCTTCTGTGAGCATTGTAATATGTTCGGGAATTTTATTATAAAACCGCACACAATTACCTAAAAAGGACCTTTTATTTGTCTTTGCTAATCTAAAACACGGTACCGTTAATTTATATTTGTTCCTAGTGTTGTAATCGTGGTTGTCACTGTTTAATTTAAATTTACTCAATTTTTTCCGAACATACATAATATTTTCAAATATATACAGACTCGGTAAAGTTAATATATAAATTTCTTTAAAAAGATCCCTTAGAGATTCCATAGGATCCATTTCATATATGGCTCGAATTGCACGCTTTTGTAAGATAAAGATTGTTTCCATCTCAGCAGCAGCTCCCCACAGCAATACACCATGCGACATAATACTGTGGAAGTACGCGAAATAAACTAGCCGTGCAGTAGCTACGTCTTTTAACTGTCTTATCTTACAAACTGCATATGCAGCAGAACTAAGTCTTCCGGCTAGATCATGTATATGTGGATCCCACTGTAAAGTTGAGTCCACTTTGATTCCCAGAAAGACTGTCGCTTTGTCAATAGAGAGTTTATCTAAGCCAAGCTTAATGTTTGGTTCAACATAAGGAACATTTGGTAAAGAAAACTTTAAACATTTGGTCTTTTTTGAATTTAAGAGAAGATTATTAGCGGCGAACCATTCAGAGATCATAGATAACACATTATTTACATGAATGAGTTCACTATCTTTCCTATCTACTTTAAAAATCAGAGAGGTATCATCGGCGAATAAAACAATATTGCAGAAATCTTTGACCATGCAAGGCAGATCATTAATATACGCTAGGAACAGAAAAGGTCCCAAAATTGATCCCTGCGGTACACCTATTTTTACCAAAGACCCGGAAGAAGTATTGCCATTTATTCCAACCATCTGTAGCCTGTTTGACAGATAAGACTCTATTAGATTCAAAGCTTTTCCACGAATACCATAGTGTGAAAGCTTACGAATCAGAGTGCAGTGTTCTACACAGTCGAATGCCTTGGAAAGATCACAAAATACGCCAATAGCATCATGTTAACTCTCCCAGGCTTCAAGTATATGTGACATCAATTGAACACCTGCATCTGTAGTGGATCTGATCTTAGTAAAACCAAACTGATTCTCATTCAATATATTATGCTCATTAAAATGAGATAAAAGTTGTTTGAGCATATTTTTTTCGAATACATTACTCAGAACAGGTAAGATGGAAATAGGACTATAATTGCAAGGGTCAGATGCAGCCCCCGACTTCAAAATTGGAGTGATTTTACATAGTTTCATTAAGTCGGGGAAATTTCCTCTATCGACACAAAGATTGAATATTGTTACTAAGTATGGTGCGATAATGCAAATTATAGACTCTGCCACTTTAACTGACATACCCCACAAGTCTTCAGTACTCTTTATGTTTAAACTTTTGAATGTCTTTATAATTTCAAAATTTGTCGTGTATCTAAAAGAAAAGTCCGGTGTTTTGCAGGGAAAATTATGTTTTAATAGGGCTTCTGCTACATTGGGACAAGAATCCAATGATTTAGTGACTTCTAGGGGTAAGTTAGAAAAAAAATTTTCAAATATATTCGCCACTTGTATTGGATCAGAGATTTGATTTTTATTAATAGTTAAGACATATCTTGAATCTCTAGGTTTATTTTTACCAGTCTCAATATTTATAGTCTTCCAAATGGTTTTTATTTTATTTTTAGACTTGCTAATTTTATCTCTAATAACAAGAGATTTAGCACACAAGCAAACAGACTTAAAAGTTTTTGAATACTTCCTAACATAATCATGAAACTGCTTGCAAGATGTTAAATTTTTCCTTCGATGAAGATCAAACAAATAATCTCTACTTTTTCGAATACCTCTAGTTGCCCAATCACCAAACTTCAATTTTCCATTTATTTGTTTCATTATTTTTGGACAAACTTTTTGAAACTCAATATTTACTAAAGAAAATAAGTTATTGTAGATGTCATTCGGGTCACAGTGAGAAAAACTTGTTATGCCAAGCTTAGCTTCTATATTGGTACCAAGAGTTTCTAGCCTACTGGTTGTTAACGGCCTATGTTCAACTTCATACCTCTCTGTTTCTCTATTTCCATCAAATTTTATCGCAAGGCCCTCATGATCAGACTTAACACCTTTCAATATTAACTTTTCTTTAATCTTACAGTTTGAGTATATATTGTCTATACAGGTAGATGAAGTGTCTGTTATCCTAGTGGGCTCACAGAACAGAAATTTCAAATTAAATGACTTAAATAATGAAATAAGATCAGTCTTATTTTTAGAATTCATTAAAATATCTATATTAAAATCACCACATACAAATATGGGTTTTCTGCATTTAGAGATTTTCTGCAGTATACTTTCCATAGTGGATAAAAATTCTGCAAAATTTTGAGCATGACCTTGATCTGTAGGTGGTCGATATACACACAACACAAGATGCCTGTCCACCTCCACACAAGCAACTTCACAGACACGTTCAACAGAACATCTGACTAAGTCATGGCGTTCTTTAAATTTTAAGTTATTTTTTACAAGAATAATACACCCTCCTCCTCCTGCAGATGATCTGTTAAACGCACTGCCTACACTAAAATTCTTAATATTAAATAACATTGTATCAGCTCTTAGCCATGTTTCAGTAAAGCATAATATATCAAAAGGATATTTATCTAAGAGCATTTCAATTTCAAGTATTTTGCCAGAGAAGCGATTTATATTTTGGTAGTACAGTGCTATGTCAAAACACTTCCCTGTTGTTGGACTTAAAAGTTTAAACAGTTTGACTCAACATTTGTATTAGTACATGTACTAAAATCTGTATCGTCAATAGAAGACATGGTTATATTTCCTATAACCGACTCAATATTATAAGCTACCAAAGTAGCAATCAGATTCTTATATTTTTTAGGTAGGTACATCCTATCCTGAGTCAACATAAATTTAGTAATACATTTATTACAGTCAAAAAATAAAAGTTTGTCACTATGACGACATGTCATATTATATAATATACTATTTAATGAATGAATATGCTCATTCTGATTTTTTGTCAGTGCCTCTGAATAGGGAAAAGCACATAACATAATTTTAAATGCACTGAGGCTTATCAATGAGGTAACATTTGCTATTATCTGTTTCCTGTCAATACCTAAACTTTGGCCTAAGTACACAATAACTATGGTATTCCTATCAATTTCAGAAGCCATAATTTTCTTCTCTATATGTGCATAAGAAGCACCAGGCATGCAGTAATTTTCGACAGGGCAGTGAAGTGAATTACCTAGTAATGAACCAAAATTTTTGCCTATTGCATCTGAAAATACCAAAACCTTCGTAACCATATCCTGGTTAGTGGTGATGATCGATTCAGAATGGTTAAGTAAACTTCGCTACGAGCGCTTCAAAAATTGTGGCGGTATGAAGTGCCTTCTGTATGCATTGAGTGATCTCTTCTGCAAGACTGTCCACCGTTGGAATTGTGACAGGGCTTGAAGTTGAGGTCTCTCATGCGGTTTTCATAAACTTAGGCCAGTCGATTTTGGGCTTTCGTGGAAGTTTGTATATCAGTTGGTGGCAATATCCTGTTTCTTCATTATTTTGACTAATTAGTTAGAGTAGGTACTTACTTGTATGCAAGAAAAGAAACATTTACCCTTTTAGTATATACAGCAGATTTATTTTTCAATTCCACCGTATAGTTAAAAAAGCTTTCCATCTACTTTAGCACGAAAGTTCCGTTGTGCCAGATCCAGTCGAACGCTTTCTCCATGTCCAGGAATACTGCAGCCGTGTTATTGTTAGAGTTTTCTGCCATGAGGTGCAGTACCCTGGATAGCTGAAGTATGGGGGAGTGCTCCGACCGGAATCCGAACTGCTCCGGTCAGGACTTCATGTGAGGGGCTATCAAGAAGAGGCGTTCGAAGACTTTCGTAATGCTTGGCAGTAGAGTGATAGGCTGTATTTCTCGGGTCTCCAAACGTCTTTGCCGGGTTTCGGGAACATAACAACGTGACTGCCGTGGTTTTAGAGGGCAGGTGACGGAGCGCCGCTCAAGATCTTCCGCTTTTAATGGAACACTGAAGGACAAAAGTAATTTAAATTTTAATGACACTGTATTAATCGAGGAACTGTTCCACAGAGTCTGAGAGTTCTCTGTTCACTGTGGGATTGGGCTTGAATTAGTTCTCAAGGGATTGGGCAAATAGTTTCTGCCTTGTCTTCTGCTCTGTATCTCAATTTGCCATTTTCGTGGAATAGATGACGAATCGGTTCTGAGTGTTTCCTAAGTTGCCTGCAGAGTTTGTGGAGTGAGGCCCAGTTCTGTGGATGGGGTCTCGTGTTTGTTGCCAGGTTTTTCTGAGCAGGCGTTTTTCTTTTATGAGCTCTCTTATATAGCGGGGGAGGGTGGGTAATCTCGATTCTCCTAAGAGGTTTTCTTTAATTGTGGCGGTATGAAGTGCCTTCTGTATGCATTGAGTGATCTCTTCAGCAAGACTGTCCACCGTTGGAATTGTGACAGGGCTTGAAGTTGAGGTCTCTCATGCGGTTTTCATAAACTTAGGCCATTCGATTTTGGGCTTTCGTGGAAGTTTGTATATCAGTTGGTGGCAATATCCTGTTTCTTCAATATTTTGACTAATTAATTAGAGTAGGTACTTACTTGTATGCAAGAATAGAAACATTTACCCTTTTAGTATATACAGCAGATTTATTTTTCAATTCCACCGTATAGTTAAAATATAATATCACGCCGGCTACGCCACGCCGCGCCGGTTACGTTTACCAGCACGCCGCCGCCGACTTTCATGACCGCGGCGCGGAAGTCAAAGTCAAAGTCAAAGTCAAAGTCAAAGTCAAAGTCAAAGTCAAAGTCAAAGTCAAAGTCTAAGTCGAAGTCGAAGTCGAAGTCGAAGTCGAAGTCGAAGTCGAAGTCGAAGTCGAAGTCGAAGTCGAAGCCGAAGCCGAAGCCGAAGCCGAAGCCGAAGCCGAAGCCGAAGCCGAAGCCGAAGCCGAAGCCGAAGCCGAAGCCGAAGCCGAAGGCGAAGCCGAAGCCGAAGCCGAAGCCGAAGCCGAAGCCGAAGCCGAAGCCGAAGCCGAAGCCGAAGCCGAAGCCGAAGCCGAAGCCGAAGCCGGAGCCGAAGCCGAAGCCGAAGCCGAAGCCGAAGCCGAAGCCGAAGCCGAAGCCGAAGCCGAAGCCGAAGCCGAAGCCGAAGCCGAAGCCGAAGCCGAAGCCGAAGCCGAAGCTGAAGCCGAAGCCGAAGCCGAAGCCGAAGCCGAAGCCGAAGCCGAAGCGAAAGCCGAAGCCGAAGCCGAAGCCGAAGCGAAAGCCGAAGCGAAAGCGAAAGCGAAAGCGAAAGCAATCTGTAGGTGGTCGATATACACACAACACAAGATGCCTGTCCACCTCCACACAAGCAACTTCACAGACACGTTCAACAGAACATCTGACTAAGTCATGGCGTTCTTTAAATTTTAAGTTATTTTTTACAAGAATAATACACCCTCCTCCTCCTGCAGATGATCTGTTAAACGCACTGCCTACACTTAAATTCTTAAAATTAAATAACATTGTATCAGCTCTTAGCCATGTTTCAGTAAAGCATAATATATCAAAAGGATATTTATCTAAGAGCATTTCAATTTCAAGTATTTTGCCAGAGAAGCGATTTATATTTTGGTAGTACAGTGCTATGTCAAAACACTTCCCTGTTGTTGGACTTAAAAGTTTAAACAGTTTGACTCAACATTTGTATTAGTACATGTACTAAAATCTGTATCGTCAATAGAAGACATGGTTATATTTCCTATAACCGACTCAATATTATAAGCTACCAAAGTAGCAATCAGATTCTTATATTTTTTAGGTAGGTACATCCTATCCTGAGTCAACATAAATTTAGTAATACATTTATTACAGTCAAAAAATAAAAGTTTGTCACTATGACGACATGTCATATTATATAATATACTATTTAATGAATGAATATGCTCATTCTGATTTTTTGTCAGTGCCTCTGAATAGGGAAAAGCACATAACATAATTTTAAATGCACTGAGGCTTATCAATGAGGTAACATTTGCTATTATCTATTTCCTGTCAATACCTAAACTTTGGCCTAAGTACACAATAACTATGGTATTCCTATCAATTTCAGAAGCCATAATTTTCTTCTCAATCTGTGCATAAGAAGCACCAGGCATGCAGTAATTTTCGACAGGGCAGTGAAGTGAATTACCTAGTAATGAACCAAAATTTTTGCCTATTGCATCTGAAAATACCAAAACCTTCGTAACCATATCCTGGTTAGTGGTGATGATCGATTCAGAATGGTTAAGTAAACTTCGCTACGAGCGCTTCAAAAATTGTGGCGGTATGAAGTGCCTTCTGTATGCATTGAGTGATCTCTTCTGCAAGACTGTCCACCGTTGGAATTGTGACAGGGCTTGAAGTTGAGGTCTCTCATGCGGTTTTCATAAACTTAGGCCAGTCGATTTTGGGCTTTCGTGGAAGTTTGTATATCAGTTGGTGGCAATATCCTGTTTCTTCATTATTTTGACTAATTAGTTAGAGTAGGTACTTACTTGTATGCAAGAAAAGAAACATTTACCCTTTTAGTATATACAGCAGATTTATTTTTCAATTCCACCGTATAGTTAAAAAAGCTTTCCATCTACTTTAGCACGAAAGTTCCGTTGTGCCAGATCCAGTCGAACGCTTTCTCCATGTCCAGGAATACTGCAGCCGTGTTATTGTTAGAGTTTTCTCCCATGAGGTGCAGTACCCTGGATAGCTGAAGTATGGGGGAGTGCTCCGACCGGAATCCGAACTGCTCCGGTCAGGACTTCATGTGAGGGGCTATCAAGAAGAGGCGTTCGAAGACTTTCGTAATGCTTGGCAGTAGTGATAGGCTGTATTTCTCGGGTCTCCAAACGTCTTTGCCGGGTTTCGGGAACATAACAACGTGACTGCCGTGGTTTTAGAGGGCAGGTGACGGAGCGCCGCTCAAGATCTTCCGCTTTTAATGGAACACTGAAGGACAAAAGTAATTTAAATTTTAATGACACTGTATTAATCGAGGAACTGTTCCACAGAGTCTGAGAGTTCTCTGTTCACTGTGGGATTGGGCTTGAATTAGTTCTCAAGGGATTGGGCAAATAGTTTCTGCCTTGTCTTCTGCTCTGTATCTCAATTTGCCATTTTCGTGGAATAGATGACGAATCGGTTCTGAGTGTTTCCTAAGTTGCCTGCAGAGTTTGTGGAGTGAGGCCCAGTTCTGTGGATGGGGTCTCGTGTTTGTTGCCAGGTTTTTCTGAGCAGGCGTTTTTCTTTTATGAGCTCTCTTATATAGCGGGGGAGGGTGGGTAATCTCGATTCTCCTAAGAGGTTTTCTTTAATTGTGGCGGTATGAAGTGCCTTCTGTATGCATTGAGTGATCTCTTCAGCAAGACTGTCCACCGTTGGAATTGTGACAGGGCTTGAAGTTGAGGTCTCTCTTGCGGTTTTCATAAACTTAGGCCATTCGATTTTGGGCTTTCGTGGAAGTTTGTATATCAGTTGGTGGCAATATCCTGTTTCTTCAATATTTTGACTAATTAATTAGAGTAGGTACTTACTTGTATGCAAGAATAGAAACATTTACCCTTTTAGTATATACAGCAGATTTATTTTTCAATTCCACCGTATAGTTAAAATATAATATCACGCCGGCTACGCCACGCCGCGCCGGTAACGTTTACCAGCACGCCGCCGCCGACTTTCATGACCGCGGCGCGGAAGTCAAAGTCAAAGTCAAAGTCAAAGTCAAAGTAAGTCGAGTAGTCTGAGTCTCGAAGTCGAAGTCGAAGTCGAAGCCGAAGCCGAAGCCGAAGCCGAAGCCGAAGCCGAAGCCGAAGCCGAAGCCGAAGCCGAAGCCGAAGCCGAAGCCGAAGCCGAAGCCGAAGCCGAAGCCGAAGCCGAAGCCGAAGCCGAAGCCGAAGCCGAAGCCGAAGCCGAAGACGAAGCGAAGCCGAAGCCGAAGCCGAAGCCGAAGCCGAAGCCGAAGCCGAAGCCGAAGCCGAAGCCGAAGCGAAGCCGAAGCGAAAGCCGAGCGAAAGCCGAAGCCGAAGCCGAAGCGAAAGCCGAAGCGAAAGCGAAAGCGAAAGTGAAAGCGAAAGCGAAAGCGAAAACGAAAGCGAAAGCGAAAGCGAAAGCGAAAGCGAAAGCGAAAGCGAAAGCCAAAGCCAAAGCCAAAGCCGAAACATCCGTGTCCGGAAAGCACCTGCACCAACCGGAACGTCAGCGACCCGAATCGCCGCCCTACCTCCGGAGGACCGGGCGAATGGCATCCACCGTCCTCTGTCCAGGGACCGGTGGAGCCAGGTCCTCCGTCCACCGCCTCAACAGGACGGCCCGCGCCTGCCGTCGCATGCGCTTGACCTCCTCCCACGTTGGAGGCTACCCGCGGGATCTCGCCGCCACGAAGTGGTACACTTCGGCGACGATCTCCGCCTGGAGCTCCTAGGGGGGATCACCGGCCAACGCACATCCCGCTGTCCAGGACACCGTCCGGTACCCGCGTTTGGCCTCGTCGCGATGACCCGCTTCGGACGACGCAGCAGGGGCTTTCAAATTCAAATTCAAATTCAAAATCATTTATTCAATTTAGGCATCTACGACGCTCTTATGAAGGTCAATTACAAACTAATATTGAAATATTCTACATTGTACTGCCACGTTCAGCAAAAAATATTATAGAGCCACTGCGAGAAGAACGGGCAAGAAACTCGGGGCCATTCTTTTAAACGTCTGTTTACAATTTGTTATAAACAATATAATACAATTATTACAATATTTGTTTAAATTACGTAGGAGACAGGTGATGGCTTGGCAGAGGTGGAATTTTCCAAGTATTTTTGTCGTTTAAGTAATCACAAACTGTGTAGTAGGATTTCTTAATCAAAATGTTTTTCACGTGTAATTTGAATTTTCCTTCTGTGAGCATTGTAATATGTTCGGGAATTTTATTATAAAACCGCACACAATTACCTAAAAAGGACCTTTTATTTGTCTTTGCTAATCTAAAACACGGTACCGTTAATTTATATTTGTTCCTAGTGTTGTAATCGTGGTTGTCACTGTTTAATTTAAATTTACTCAATTTTTTCCGAACATACATAATATTTTCAAATATATACAGACTCGGTAAAGTTAATATATCAATTTCTTTAAAAAGATCCCTTAGAGATTCCATAGGATCCATTTCATATATGGCTCGAATTGCACGCTTTTGTAAGATAAAGATTGTTTCCATCTCAGCAGCAGCTCCCCACAGCAATACACCATACGACATAATACTGTGGAAGTACGCGAAACAAACTAGCCGTGCAGTAGCTACGTCTTTTAACTGTCTTATCTTACAAACTGCATATGCAGCAGAACTAAGTCTTCCGGCTAGATCATGTATATGTGGATCCCACTGTAAAGTTGAGTCCACTTTGATTCCCAGAAAGACTGTCGCTTTGTCAATAGAGAGTTTATCTAAGCCAAGCTTAATGTTTGGTTCAACATAAGGAACATTTGGTAAAGAAAACTTTAAACATTTGGTCTTTTTTGAATTTAAGAGAAGATTATTAGCGGCGAACCATTCAGAGATCATAGATAACACATTATTTACATGAATGAGTTCACTATCTTTCCTATCTACTTTAAAAATCAGAGAGGTATCATCGGCGAATAAAACAATATTGCAGAAATCTTTGACCATGCAAGGCAGATCATTAATATACGCTAGGAACAGAAAAGGTCCCAAAATTGATCCCTGCGGTACACCTATTTTTACCAAAGACCCGGAAGAAGTATTGCCATTTATTCCAACCATCTGTAGCCTGTTTGACAGATAAGACTCTATTAGATTCAAAGCTTTTCCACGAATACCATAGTGTGAAAGCTTACGAATCAGAGTGCAGTGTTCTACACAGTCGAATGCCTTGGAAAGATCACAAAATACGCCAATAGCATCATGTTAACTCTCCCAGGCTTCAAGTATATGTGACATCAATTGAACACCTGCATCTGTAGTGGATCTGATCTTAGTAAAACCAAACTGATTCTCATTCAATATATTATGCTCATTAAAATGAGATAAAAGTTGTTTGAGCATAATTTTTTCGAATACATTACTCAGAACAGGTAAGATGGAAATAGGACTATAATTGCAAGGGTCAGATGCAGCCCCCGACTTCAAAATTGGAGTGATTTTACATAGTTTCATTAAGTCGGGGAAATTTCCTCTATCGACACAAAGATTGAATATTGTTACTAAGTATGGTGCGATAATGCAAATTATAGACTCTGCCACTTTAAATGACATACCCCACAAGTCTTCAGTACTCTTTATGTTTAAACTTTTGAATGTCTTTATAATTTCAAAATTTGTCGTGTATCTAAAAGAAAAGTCCGGTGTTTTGCAGGGAAAATTATGTTTTAATAGGGCTTCTGCTACATTGGGACAAGAATCCAATGATTTAGTGACTTCTAGGGGTAAGTTAGAAAAAAAATTTTCAAATATATTCGCCACTTGTATTGGATCAGAGATTTGATTTTTATTAATAGTTAAGACATATCTTGAATCTCTAGGTTTATTTTTACCAGTCTCAATATTTATAGTCTTCCAAATGGTTTTTATTTTATTTTTAGACTTGCTAATTTTATCTCTAATAAAAAGAGATTTAGCACACAAGCAAACAGACTTAAAAGTTTTTGAATACTTCCTAACATAATCATGAAACTGCTTGCAAGATGTTAAATTTTTCCTTCGATGAAGATCAAACAAATAATCTCTACTTTTTCGAATACCTCTAGTTGCCCAATCACCAAACTTCAATTTTCCATTTATTTGTTTCATTATTTTTGGACAAACTTTTTGAAACTCAATATTTACTAAAGAAAATAAGTTATTGTAGATGTCATTCGGGTCACAGTGAGAAAAACTTGTTATGCCAAGCTTAGCTTCTATATTGGTACCAAGAGTTTCTAGCCTACTGGTTGTTAACGGCCTATGTTCAACTTCATACCTCTCTGTTTCTCTATTTCCATCAAATTTTATCGCAAGGCCCTCATGATCAGACTTAACACCTTTCAATATTAACTTTTCTTTAATCTTACAGTTTGAGTATATATTGTCTATACAGGTAGATGAAGTGTCTGTTATCCTAGTGGGCTCACAGAACAGAAATTTCAAATTAAATGACTTAAATAATGAAATAAGATCAGTCTTATTTTTAGAATTCATTAAAATATCTATATTAAAATCACCACATACAAATATGGGTTTTCTGCATTTAGAGATTTTCTGCAGTATACTTTCCATAGTGGATAAAAATTCTGCAAAATTTTGAGCATGACCTTGATCTGTAGGTGGTCGATATACACACAACACAAGATGCCTGTCCACCTCCACACAAGCAACTTCACAGACACGTTCAACAGAACATCTGACTAAGTCATGGCGTTCTTTAAATTTTAAGTTATTTTTTACAAGAATAATACACCCTCCTCCTCCTGCAGATGATCTGTTAAACGCACTGCCTACACTAAAATTCTTAACATTAAATAACATTGTATCAGCTCTTAGCCATGTTTCAGTAAAGCATAATATATCAAAAGGATATTTATCTAAGAGCATTTCAATTTCAAGTATTTTGCCAGAGAAGCGATTTATATTTTGGTAGTACAGTGCTATGTCAAAACACTTCCCTGTTGTTGGACTTAAAAGTTTAAACAGTTTGACTCAACATTTGTATTAGTACATGTACTAAAATCTGTATCGTCAATAGAAGACATGGTTATATTTCCTATAACCGACTCAATATTATAAGCTACCAAAGTAGCAATCAGATTCTTATATTTTTTAGGTAGGTACATCCTATCCTGAGTCAACATAAATTTAGTAATACATTTATTACAGTCAAAAAATAAAAGTTTGTCACTATGACGACATGTCATATTATATAATATACTATTTAATGAATGAATATGCTCATTCTGATTTTTTGTCAGTGCCTCTGAATAGGGAAAAGCACATAACATAATTTTAAATGCACTGAGGCTTATCAATGAGGTAACATTTGCTATTATCTGTTTCCTGTCAATACCTAAACTTTGGCCTAAGTACACAATAACTATGGTATTCCTATCAATTTCAGAAGCCATAATTTTCTTCTCAATCTGTGCATAAGAAGCACCAGGCATGCAGTAATTTTCGACAGGGCAGTGAAGTGAATTACCTAGTAATGAACCAAAATTTTTGCCTATTGCATCTGAAAATACCAAAACCTTCGTAACCATATCCTGGTTAGTGGTGATACTCTGATTCTCCCTCTGCGCTGCTTCTGTATATGTTTTGTTCAATGGCAGAGGTGTACAAATTGTTGGTATTGCATGGAGCTCTCTGGTTGGTTGAGGCTGACCACGAGACTTTGAGCATGCACACTCAATAGTTCTCACACTCTCCATATTGGTGGTCACGAGATCGAGCTTATTGGCGCGACCGAGGGCGTCTCCGTTCTGGTCACATGCGCGCACGCGGTCGTGCTGAAAAGGTCGTGTCGAAAATAGTATGTGAGGGAACGTATTCTTATAAAGGGACTCTAAACCTAATAGTGACATCTGTGCTATTGTGGTTGTGTGTGGAGACAGATTAGAGTTATCTCGAGCGCCGGGCGTTCGTCGGGAGGAAGTGAACAGCGGATTGCTGTTGGCGGGCCATCATCGAGATCAAGGGATTTATCCTAATCTAATTCCTTTTTAGTTGGCGGATTGATCAATTCTTTAACTGTAGGGTGTTTAGCTATAAGACCTTTTCGACGGAGCGACTGGCACTTCGTCCGAAGGTAGGGCATTCCCGCCCACGTGCCTAACAGCACATATATCGGCTGGTGTCTTACTGTGACATTTCAGGAGCCCAGTCGAATGCGCCACGACATCGTGGTATAATTTGGGCCCGTGCCCAAACAATATATATATATATATATAAGAAACCCTATAAGCGTATAAAAGTTAAAGACATTCGATAACTTGAAGAGCTTCATTAAAATGTAAGTCAAATTATAATAAAATTTTGCATAATCACTTAATATTTCATTAGTTCAATTCTTTGACGTTCAACGGCACATCATTATATTCCGTAGTGCATCAGTTAATACTTATTTAAATTACGAGTCGTTGGTAATATTAAAAACTATTCTACTATTATATATTAGCACTTACCAAACAAATAGCAAGCATCCTATTTGCTGCTAATTGTTATATAATTTGTTTTTTGTGAAAGTTTTCGAGGTTTCTTAAGAGTTTTAAAATGAAAGATGATTCCCATACAGGAAACTTGTTTTTTATGTAACCGTGATTTTTTTTCCGTTTCCAAAGAAAAGGCAAAAACGGGACCCGATTAATAAAAAAATCCACTGTCCCCGTCTGTCCGTCTGCCACCAATATTTATCACATGAACCGTACTAGCTAGACAGTGGAAATTTTCACAGATGATGTATTGTATTTCAGTTGCCGCCATAACAAAAAATACTAAAAATCGGCCAAGCGCGATTCGGACTATGTACACTTCGTGAAAACTAAATAAAAAGTAATAATACAGACTCTAATGTTGTGTAGGTAATGGCACGGAACATTCGAGGTCTTTAACGGAAGTCCTACATGCAATTTTTTTTTGTGAGATATATTATATTATTAACATACAAAGGGGAACTTAAAGTGCGCGAATCGACTCGCACTTGAGCAAAAAATTAAACGTCTCTTGTGTTTGCTCTATCGTGCGAGTCGGACTCGCGCTTAAGGTTTGTATGTTAATAATATAATATGTCTCACAAATAATTATTGCAGGTAGGACTTCCGTTAAAGACCTCAAATTGTACGATTAAATACTAGATTATCCCTACTAGATTAGATTTTGTAATAGACTCCATAACAAGAATGATCTAATATTGAACACTTTGGCAGCCCCTATTCTTTTATTTTGTAAACTTAAAAATATATGCATGATAGTTCTACTCATATTTTTATACCTACCGGATAGTCTTTGATTATATCTTACCTGATGGTAAGTTATGATGTGGTCAAAGATCTTGTTTAGGCTAACCTAGAATTACTGGCTCCCAAGGACAATTGCCGGAACAAAGCGTTGTGTATTTGGTGACAGATTTTCTACTTGAGAGTGGTGGTGGTAGCTAGCCAGGCAGGTATTGTTGTAATGCCCTACAACCATGATGTAACGACTGCCATCCTAAAACAGCAACAGAGACCGACGACTTAACGTGCTCTCCGAAGCACGGAAGCGGTTAGCAGTTACACGTCAAAACCGCGGCGGACGTTGCTTAAATTAGATCAGCTAAGTTTAAGAACAGCTAAGCAAACTTCGCTACCAGGGCTTCAAAATTCTGCTCAACGAGTTCTAGACTATGAAACCCATGCTATATCATAAAAAAAAGGTTTTTTTCTTTTCTAATCTTCAGCTACTTTCTCACGTATGTCCCCACGAATTTAATTTCCAGCTGAATATTCATATCTTTGAGGTTAATGTTCTACAAAAATTGTCACAATTTCAGGTTTGTCACTCATTCCGTGTACGAGATATAGACCCAGGAGAGACAAGGGGGACATAGGTAGGCAGAAGGTGGAGTCTCATAATTTGGGCCCCCTTTTGCCCTTTGGCCCACTTCTAGCTAAAACGCTGGTTTCCATTAGAACTATCTCCATTTCTCCTTCTCGTGACTATATTATCTATTAACCCCACCACTACGTTGTACCTTGCAACGAGAGCTCATTACCATTTTATTAATTCACAAAGTTAATTTTATTTCAATATAGGTTTAATGGAACTGTGTACAGGGTATGAACTGTTTAAAGGGACACACAACGAGTTTAACATTTTGATTTATTATTACGGAAAATATTTTTATAACAAAATAAAAGTCTACTATAAAGTCTTACATTATACTTTTAGGGTAACGGGACCATATCGTTATCAAGGCTTCGGCTGGTGAATATGTTCTATGGCTTCGATTTCAACTGAACGTCTGTCCAACTTTTTAAGGGACTTTGAAACCGTAGGGGGGCCGGCTTAGCATTGCATCTCCCTATATCTTCGTGTGGGAGTCGTAAGAAGAGACCAAGGGATACGTACCTGCAGGCGGGCAGCAGTGCCTTCTCTAGTGTTTTCCATATATTGCGGAAATAGGGATCTGTAGGAATAGGAATCAGGTAAGATAGTAATCAAAGGCTAACCTTTCAGACATAAAAAAAAGTTTGCCAACGTGCTAATAACTATCGATCTTCTTTGTGAATTTTCAGTAAAATAATCTCTCTTATACCCTAACAATATTCCTTCATATACTCTTCTATCTTTGCCTATTTCATTTTCTCTTTCCTTTCTTACTTTCTCTTTGTAATTAAGTACAAACGATTTGCCAACTAAAGTATCTTTTGAAGCGAATACCTCAAGCCAATATCAATTTAATGCTCAAGTAGATTTATCGGCAAAAGGTTCAAGACGCGAATAAAACTAATTAGAAATTAAGAACGGTTTCACCGCATTGTTAAACTCTATCGTAAGTTGAGAGATATTAAGAGACGTTATATATTATGATCACCTTGTTAAAAAGTAATTTACAACGACGGTATGCCTTTATTGACAAAATACTACCAACTCTAAACACCAAGCATTTAAACAACCTTCAAGTCAGTGAAGACTCACCGGCAATCCAAATGTCACCGGCAATCCAGCCCACTACCAGTTGGCACCGCCCCAGCTTCTTAAAATAATAATCCTACTAATTGGATGTTGAATAGGTCACATGTCGTTAAAGATTTAGGCATCCTTTTTGACGAACAGCTTTCATTCCGTCCTCATTACCAACATATAACAAATAAAGCCAACCAACTTCTCGGTTTTGTTTTAAGATTGACAAAAGGTTTTAAAAAGTCTTGTAATCTTTTGTATCTCTACTTCACACTTGTAAGAAGTGTTTTGGACACAGAAGCCGATCTGGTCTCCGTATTACAAAATTAACATAGATAATATAGAAAGAGTACAGAAAAAATGCCCAAAAATATTAAGTTACCGTCAGATGCTGGGGTGATCACACCTCAATTACGCGATGAGGCTGACTAAATTTAAGACTCAGTCTTTAGGCTCGCGCCGTAGGTATTTTGATTTTATTTATCTCTATAAAGTTACTCATTCTATTACAGACACCCTTAATCTACTTTCAAATATATCCCTGAATATAAAATATAGCCGACGTCGGTCTAACACTACTAATTTATTTGTTCTCAATGTTTACACAAACAACATCTCGTATTTCAACCCTCTAGTTAGAATGTTTCATCAAAAAATAATCCATAATTAGGTAGATATTTTCTATCCTAAACTCAGCGGTTATATAAAAAATTTGAAAGATATCCTCTATCCCAATACGGAAAGTTCGGGCACGTCTGATGAAACGTGTCCGTATGGTCCTAGTTAAT
The DNA here is from genome assembly GCA_963854805.1 of Plagodis dolabraria. Classification (NCBI taxonomy): domain Eukaryota; kingdom Metazoa; phylum Arthropoda; class Insecta; order Lepidoptera; family Geometridae; genus Plagodis; species Plagodis dolabraria. The sequence continues at coordinate 8,335,640 of OY978440.1, forward strand.
TAATATATAAGTGATGTGAGTGGGCATGTATGTACCTGTTGAATTGATGCTGTTTGCTGCTAGCTATGTGGATAATTATAATTATTATTAATAAAGAAAATGAAAATAATTCTACTCGTATAGTTTGTAGCATATCGGTTGGCTTGTTTGCTTGCTCGTGCACTCGTGCCCACATAAGCATCATTATATTAACTCACAGGTTTATAAATTACCTTTTTGTAAATACATATATGATTACTCCTTATTTTATTGGATTACAAAAGTGCCCGATCGATACTTTTTGTTTTTGCTGAATGCACATCTGTTTAAATTGCAATCCAGTTCAAAACTAAATATATTTATATTATATACATATTGTACACTTAGTTGATGTAATAATTGTCATTTGTATTGTGCATCTAAATAAATAAATAAAATAAAATAAAAATTTCTTACTGATGAGAAAAGATTATTCTAGTGAGGGACAGAACGAAAAGGAGAGGTAGTTTATTAACCGTTTTTAGCCTAGCCCTTGACCACTATTTCACCTGTTGGTAAGTGATGATGTGGTTTAGGATGGTAAACGTACTAGGTCTAGAATTACCGGCTCTTAAGGACTGCCGGAACACATTTCTACGTGCTTGGCGATAGATTTTCTACTTGAGGGGTATACTGGTGTGTATCTGCAAAATGCCCTTCCACATGCTCAATCAAGCGGTGGGTATCGAACCATGGACTTGTGACACGGCAGCCTATAGCTATTACCGCTCAGCCAACACTGCTGGGGGGATGCAATCTTATACCGGCACCCCGTGTATAATACAGTTACCAACATAAAAGCATCATGATTGTTCCAATAAAAAGTTATGACTTGACCTCCATCCTTTAATTGGTATTTGATGAACAAAACAATGGACAACATAAATTAGTTAATTTACCAACAAATTTAGGTTAGTATATTAAAAAACTTAGAGAAGAATGGAAAACAATCGACGATAAAAAATAGATATCACTCTGCACACGTTTAATTAAATTCTTTACTGGTAGTCAGTCTTTGAATTTTTTGACTTAATAAAGACCCATGAAGTCGCTTTTTAAAACTGTCCTGTATCAAAAAATATTTTTTGAAATCTCTATCGTCACAAAATGTCTAGTTTTTCATTGGCTAATAAAGTCTATTGCTATATATTCTAGTCTTCCTGTCATTTATCGTTCGATAAAATGCCCTTTAACAATTCGCACCTAATCCTAATTGGACCAACGTTTGGTTTTAAGATAAAAATATTTGCAATGTTCAACTTTAACACACATTGTTTGACTTTATTAGGACATTGGACTATTTAGCATAGTAAAAATATGATGACACTAGTCATTTTTAGGATATTTTAGCCATTTTAGGACTTTAGACATTATAGGACTTAAGACATTTTAGGACACTACACATTATCAGTCCGAACCGTTAATGTTGGCAAGGTCTAAGATTGTAGATACCAAACTTGTTTTCGTAACAACATATTCACAGACTCCACTCTGACTACAAGTTAGTAAGCTCTTATACACAGTGACATTACAAAACTACTTATACAGCACATATTAGTTTCGGAGACTTCGTGGAAACTAATTTCAAAAGTAAGCTAGCATAGTTTCATAATATTTAAATTAACTTTCTATATTAACTTAGTTTTCCGCGACTCTTTTCTTACAGAGTTTGTTCGTACCTACTTTGCTTCAAAGCGGACAGTAAATGTACTTTTTAAAAATTTCATATACGTCTCTACGCGCCTTTGCAGGTTTGAAAGTATGCGTTGTTCAGTTCTCATGTAATAGTAGGACGACTTTTTGCCGATTACAGGGCACAGGGTGATGCAGTGATAGCTCATTGGCACGGGCTATGGACTACCACGCAGCATGTCCATGGTTGGAATCCCGCCGCTGGCTTGAGCTTCACCGCATGGCTGAAGTGCGTTTTGCGAATGACCCCTGGCTACCCACCACCCTAAAGTAGAAAATCTCTCGCCAAGCACCTAACGGTGTTTTTCCGGGTGTGTTCCGGCAGGTGTCATGGACATTAAATTAAAGGGCATTTTATCGAACGATAAATGACAGGAAGACTAGAATATACAGAAATAGAGAGAGCCAGTCAAATTACAGGCAAATGAGACTTAAGAACTAAAGTGACAGATCTGTCCCGTAACATATACAACTATCACAAGTTGCGTACTGCACTGCGCACATCACCCTCAGACATAAATTTGAGTATCATATGCCTGTAATTTCATTTTAATAAGGTCAAAGAGAATTTATGTATAAGTTCCATGTATTATGTCAAAATCACACACTCGGCTTTTTAATAAATAATCCTGTGACATCGTTTTAAATTTTAATTATAAGCAAGTCAAAACATCTTTGTCTCGAGCCTGCTGTGAGCCGTAATCCTAGCGGCAGCAGTGTGAGGGCGGTCGTGGGGGGTGGGTGCGGCGCCACGCTGCGCGCACCATCCGGATTACGAACGGGGTGGGCGAGAGTCGATACAAGCTGAATGTGGATTCCATACTTTAAAAAAATTAAAGTTCTAGAACAAAAATATTTAATTACCAAACCACAATTACCAAATTAATTACATATACCGAAGATACAAATACGAGAGTAAAAATTACAGTCGTGTGCGGGATTCGAACCCGCGTTATCAAACTGATTTAATTTGTCTAACCTCTTCATTATTTTTTTTAACTAGTTTGACCTTCGATAGTTGGTAGTTTAATTTTTTTTCTCATATGTTCTTTGACCATTATCTTACCTGATAAGTGATGATGTAAGTAAGAGATAAGAGAAGAAGGAAGCACTCCTCATGCACATGTGCTCACGCACGTAGCCGTAGCAAACTGTCATCGACAAAAAGTCATAAAGACAAGATAATTTATTACAAATATTTAATCTTGGTGATATTTGGCATGCATGTCCTTAAGCTTAATATATATGCTAATCCGGAAGCACCCTTTTTAGGCTCAAGTACACGAATGCAAAATTATACCAAGTATGGACACCTATACCAACCTATTTAAAATATGATGAAACTTATGATGATTTTAAGCAAAGGGCTTCGTGCAATTAAACCATAGAAAGAACAAGCTTTTCCCTATAAAAAAATACTTTTTAAAACAAACTCTTATTATGTCCTTATTGTAAAAAGAACTAAAAATTTACAAAAATACTCGTCAAGACGATTCATATGAGCCCAAATTCGATGAGGTTGTATTGTTTCATTGCGAAATTCCTTTAGCCACCTTCCGGCTCCATCAACAGATCAGCACAATGTCATCATATTATTGTCACGCAGTATACACATGTATGCAAAATTTCAGCTCAATCGGTAACCGGTGGATCAAATTTAATTTGCAAGATTTGATGACAAACATTAAGATATATATCAAGGACTACGCCGGAACACACCACTAGGTGCTTTGCGACCAGATTTCTTCTTCAGTGTTGGTACGCAGGCAGGAATTCGGATAATCCCTTACCACCATCGACCTACCATGTCCCATGAAACAGAGTGATAACCTGGCTACTAGGCTGGCCTATTAGTAATAACAATAATTTGTAAAATATGACTTTCGCTTAGCACTCGATAGAGCTTGTAATCATATTTAGAAATATGGAAGGATAGCGACATCATACCGAGGGTTAAGTGTTTGAATAAACACTTCTTTCGATCATGCATGGTGGAAGGGCATTTTTGCGAATACCCGCCTGGCTAGCGACCACCCTCAAGTAGAAAATCTGTCGCCAAGCACCTAACGGTGTGTTCCGGCAGCTGTCCTTGAGAGCCAGTATTTCTAGGTTAAGCCTGTTAACACCTTCGACGACATTATCACTTACCATCAGGTGAGATTGTGGTCATAGGCTTACCTATAAACAAAAAAAAAAAAACATATGAAGTCTAGTTGTCTGGTTGATGGCCGCGCACCGTCCCCTATGACGGTTATTAAGTAATACAATTGGAGCACGAAATTTCGGCTAGAAATGGCGTGTCCGAGGGGATTTAAGCATTAAGCGCGGAATCAATTCCCGCCCGGGGCATACAATTTTGTGCTCCAATAATTTGAAAAATATGATTTTCGCTTAGCACGCGATAGAGCCTGTAATCATATTAAGAAAAAAAAAACAATAAACATTCTAACACTGAACATTTCAACATCAGTTTCAAAATAAAAAGGCTAATACGACAATTTACAAATCGTACCCCGTCCCAAAGGAACCCTAAAACCAGGCACGCGTCAAAGTTCACCCTACACATATATCTTCAATCCGGATTCTCACATAGCCACTTTGCACAACCATTGCTCTTATTGTTGCAAACCAAAATCAACCATGACGCCTCCAGTTACAGTTGTAATTGCTTTGATATGTTAGAAAGCATGTTGGTTGAAAAGGGCTATGTGTGGACGCGACTTGTGACCGGGGGCGATGAAACTGATATCACACGACGATTAAATATTTCCGCGGCGATTCACCGAACTTGTTTGTGCTAAACTATTGCTGGATGCATTTTTATTTTGCCCCTTTTGTGGGGGTGTTGACGGATCCGTATCACTGACTGTACCGTTCGTATCGGTTATCTTTTGACGAGTGGTGTGTGAATATTTTACATGGGAAACTTGCGTCGATTTCATCTGGTTCGATAAGTTCAGGTGCTTTTGAAATAGTTCATTGGCTTTCTCTGTAACCTTTCATGGTAACCTTCGGAGGCAATGATGGCCGAGCGGTAATAACTATGGACTGCTGTGCTGCAAGTCCATAGTTCGATCCCCACCGTTGTCGGTTTGAACTTCACCGCATGGTAGAAGAGCATGTTTTTTTTTTGATAGGTTAGCCTTTGGCCTCAATCTCACCTGATGATGTGGTTGAAGATGTTGTTCAGGCTAACCTAGAATTACTTACTAGTTCTGAAGGACAGATGCCGGAACACACCGTTAGGTGCATGGCGACAGATTTTCTACTTGATGGTGCTAGCTAGCCAGGCAGATTGCGAAGGCTGGCCTGACAAGTTACCACCCTGAAGTAGATAATCTGTCGGCAAGCGCCTAACAGCAGTCCAGAGCCAGTAAAACTACAGGCACATGAGAGTTAACAACTGAATGTCTCAAGGTGACTGGCGCTGTGCAATTTGTCATTATGAAATCATGGGGTTTGTCAGATAAAATAAAGACACCAGGTACTAATTACATACGTTTATTGAATGCATCAATTTACACATCACTACCAGCTAATATACGTTTGAACTACGATACGACTTTGTGCGCTGTAAGCGGTTTACTTAACAACTATAACTTATGCTATGCATTTCACAACTACTGATACTATGAGAAGAGCGCAACCAAAATCAGGACAAAAGGCCAAAAGCTAGTTACAAATATTTGTTACGTCAAACCCCATTCTACTCAATAAAGACACCGTCCAAATGCATAAGTACGAAGCCAGCGAGGGATTTTATTATTAGGGCATTAGAAATAACCCCCGCGGCGGATTCTCCCTTTCTTTAGCCGAAGTTCAAACAGCAGAAGCAAACATTCTTCATTTATTAATATACTCCTAGTATCTTACGTAAAAACGAGATACATCAATGAATATTTTTATAGAGGTACTTAAGTAAACAACACGCGTTTTAAAGGATTCATTGGATCGAGTGGATTTTGTGCTGTTTCAAATTCAATCATTTCAAAACATTTTTATTGTTCAGCGTTGTTTTATTGTTTATCGCGAAAGTGCAGAGATAGTGTCTTGGTCAATTGTATTTTTTATTTTTATTTATAGCTGATAGGCTAGCTTTTGAGCACTATCTCACCTGATGGTAAGTCACGATGTGGTTGAAGACGTTGTTTAGACTAACCTAATTACTGTCGCTTGAATGTTACGGTTAATTTACCTACATGTATCCACTTGAATTGCATGTTAGTATAGCATAAGTTACCTGTATAATCCTGCGGGCTACCTGAGATTCGCCTAGGTCATCAAAATTAAAATAGTTTGTTTTTTAGTTCGATAAATTGTTTTGAAAGGTACATGTTAGGGATATGACGTTGAAAACTAGCCAGAAAAGACAAAGACAAGATTGGTGTATATGTTTTTTATTAGGAAGCGAATATAGTATAATATGTATACATAATAAGATACCAATCATTCTGACGTAGATTCGGAATGAGCGTAATTGGACTATAGTTTATTAAAAAATATTATCTTTCTTTGTTAGACACATGAAAATTTATTCCTGTTGCATGGTAGCAGATCATTTTGCGAATAGCCGTCTGGGTAGCTATCCTCAAGTCAAAAATATGTCTGTCTGTTGTGTGTAGGGTCCTTAAAGAGTTAGTTCCTGTTTTAGACTAAGCCTTTACCACCTGCGAACGTATATTACATACCATCATGTGAGGTTGGATTCAAAACATCAAAAATGGAAGTTAACATATCGGGTAAATTATAATAATTAAGCAACATGGTGTTCTAGCCTTAACCAATTAGTTATTCTGTGCCTTTAGCTAATACTAGAGGCCCGCCCCGGCTTCCTACAGATATTTGTTCGAAAATTTAAAAAAAAAAAAAATTATGTGTAGGGATAGTGCAGGATTCTAACGTTGAAAGAATTTTTCAAATCAGTGCAGTAGTTTTTAAGTTTCTTCGTCACATACAAAAATACAAATCTTTCCTGTTTATAATATTAGTGTAGATGTATATGACTTAATAAGCTATTGGAAATATGTTTCAAGTTTTAACAATATCAGTTTAGTAGTTTTTGTGTGAAGTAAAATATACATTATGCATATATGGTTATTTATAGAAATACACCCCTAATTTAGGAAACTATATTGAATAACTGAATCTATACACCCACATTGGGAATAAACTTGTTTACAAACTGTCATTCCCGTAATTCGGCCAATAATTGCAAACGAATGAAACGAAAAGCTTCCACAGCAATAAATATTTCATTATAATATTAAACTGTCTCAGCTAATCTGCACAGGTCTAGTTAAATCGAGGCACGTGACCAGCACGTGCTGTCCTTATTTTGGGGACGGCAAACATCAGTTCGGTTGATATTAAGACAGTTATAAATAAAAGGGCTGATACATGAGGCTTACTAACTGATGCGCGGGGTTTCGCCTGTGTAGTTTTCTTCTATATTTTATTAGTGGTTCGATTATTTTTTATGGAGATGAATACATAGATATATAATTATCTTTCCCTATTGGGTCCCGCTAGGTTAGAATATTTTCCTATGGAAGTCGTAGGGAAGTTGAAGGTGAAAATACCAGAAGGTAGGTTCTGCCCTTAAGAAGGCCTTCTGCCATCCACCAGAATGCACGTAGCGCTCTCCATAAAAATGTAGTTTCGTCATATTTTAAATATACCAAGTGTTCACACTCTATGTAATTTTCATGCCCATCCCTGAGCCCAATATCTATGCTTCTGAATTGCCAATTTTTCGTTTTTACATTTCTCTTACCACTTGAAAATATGAATCCCCATACAAATCGTTACTCGAAATTATTTAAAATAAAACAAATTTTCGGAAAACTGGTAAACCACAAGCTTAGATATTAAGCTCAAAGACATGCATGCAAAATGTCCCCGAGATAGAACACTTGAAAATTAAAATACAAAGAGACTTTGTTTGTAGTACTACGAAGATATTAACCTTAAGTATGATTCCCAAGACGCCTGCTAAGTGTGGGAATTACAGTAAACCTCTCATAATAGTATTAATTCAACAGTGAAAGTTATGGTTATTAATGATTTTTATTAATTAATGTGACGAGACGGACCAATCGCACGCCTGATGGACAGGCGTCCATTACAGCAGTTGCAGTGTTACCATCCTTGTTCTGCATGACACTGCACTGCGCTCGTCACTTCGAGACGTTAGTTTTTATACCTCGTTTGCCCAGTAATATTACCTGCCACAGTACCCTTCACGCCTATACACAGTAGTGTTGGCACGCTTCTGCTTTGAGGCAGAATACCTGATATTGCGGTGGTACCCACCAAGCCCCACATTTGCCTATGAAATTTTATATATCGTAACAATATAAATTTATTGTTATCGTGGGGTGCCGAGCTAGAATGTCACCCCCTCATAGCTACCTGTGGATATCGTAAGAGGCGACTAAAGGTAAAATATCGAAAGGTGGGCAGCAGCACCTTCTGAGGAACTGATCTTAAACTGCGATCCCCAAGACGCCTGCCAAGCGTGGGGATTATGGCAAATCCTCCCTCAATGGAGGAGGCAGTGTTCAGCAGTGGACAATCCGGCTGATACAGTACCTACAGTACAGTTATCGTTTGAATATATGATTTAGTGTTAGGCTTTATGCACAAAGGGTAGCTATTTAAGGCATTGATCGGTGCCACTCTATGTAATTTTCATGCCTATCCCTGACCCTAATATCTGCTTCTGAATGGCCAATTTTTCGTTTTTACATTTCTCTTACCACTTGAAAATATGAATCCCCATACAAATCGTTATTCGAAATTATTTAAAATAAAACAAATTTTCGGAAAACTGAGTTAGTGTTAGGCTTTATGCACAAAGGATAGCTATTTAAGGCATTGATCGGTGCCACTCTATGTAATTTTCATGCCTATCCCTGACCCTAATATCTGCTTCTGAATTGCCAATTTTTCGTTTTTAAATTTCTCTTACCACTTGAAAAATACAAATCGTTATTCGAAATTATTTAAAATAAAACAAATTTTCGGAAAACTGAGTTAGTGTTAGGCTTTATGCACAAAGGGTAGCTATTTAAGGCATTGATCAGTGCCAATACAAACACCTTGTGAGCTCACAATTATTAGATTAACATGTATAAGTAAAGTACTTAAACATTATCTTATTGTGGCAAAGTCCTAGGACTATAATGTCTTTAGGTTAGGTTTGTTTACATAATCTGCCAATTTCGTGCAGGTGTTGTAATGGTAACACTAAAGAGATAAATTAGTGTCTTACGTCACCTGGGACATTTAAATGATTAATTTAATTTGGGTTTGCATGATATTGAGACATTTTCGAGCAAGTGGCTTTATACTTGAAAGGTACATCTTTATTTATGAACTCCACGAAACAACAACCTTCATAATAGGCGTTGCTTCTGTCGCACAACCATATTAAATTTTATTTTCATTCTACTTCACAATGGGGTTTGATTCTTTGAAGCTTGTCTAGACGGTTAGGTACACAAGAAGCGCGAGCGTCTCAAATTAGACCTATCTCAATGCTTTTTATTTTATTTATGTGATAGACTAGCCTTTGACTACTATCTCACCTGATGTTAAGTGATGATATGGTCGAAGATGTTGTTAGGGCTAACTTAGAATTACTGGCTCTCAAGGACAGCTGCCGGAACACACCGTAAGGTGCTTGGCGACAGATTTTCTACTTGAGGGTGGTAACTAGCCAGGCGGGCATTCGCAAAATGCCCTACCACCATGCAACTTTACATATTATAGATATACCATGTTATGCGTTGTAGTGTAATTTCCTAGTATTTAATTTTATAACAGCTATTTTGCCTAGTAAGCAGTCAATATTTTTTAGGTAAGGAAATAAAGTTTTCAATCGTTAAGGATAACGAAGCGCCTAGGCGCTTCGTTCAAAGTCTAGACTTTGGAGAGGTCGTAGAAGAACCAAAAGTCGAGTAAAGTCATGCAGGACGAGGCTGGAGTCAGTCGTTACTTCGCTTACAAGAAAAATACGATTCTTTAAGAATTCCTTTGGGAAAAGAAAATACTGCAGCTGATGACTTACTTTAGAAAGTTGAACAAACGAAGCATGCAATAACAAGTAGACAAAATTCAAAGAAATCTTTTCAAAGATCATGCTTCACCTACTCCTTATGCAAAACTAGACATCATACACTTGCCATAGTGTTTGGCTCAATTCGCAATTTAATAACTATTACCTAAATGCCAAATTACATCAAATAAATATATTGCATGCTGGGCACGCTGCCAACTGGGAGTGGGCTGGAGAATTTAGACTGCCTGTGAGTCTGCTATGACTTAAAGGTTGTCTAAATGCTTTTATTGTAGTAGCTATGTAGTGTTGTATATGGTTCGTAGTATGTTGTTTAATAAATTCTTACTGCCGGTTAAAAAAAAAATGTTGTGGGTAGTAATTAACACATTCATCATCATCATCATCAGCTGGAAGGCGTCCACTGTTGAACAAAGGCCTCCCTCATAAAACGCCACAAGGAACGGCTGTTAGCCGCAAGTAACCAATGGCTACCCGCAACTTTTACTGTCGTAAGTCCACCTAGTGGGGGGCCTACCAACTCTACGTCTTCCAGTGCAACGTGGTACCCACTCGAGAACCTTTCTTCCCCATTGGTTACCAGTTCGTCGAGCAATGTGGCCCGCCCATTGCTACTTCAACTTTCAAATTCTGAAATTCACACACACACAATACACATTTGTTGTAGCGAAATAAAAAATACAACAGAATTGACCCTTCCGTCCTTTTGGGGTGAAGGATTTTCCGCGCTTCTAGTGTTAAAATAAAACTGCCTTGACACCGGATCCCATAGACCGTGATGGTGTAGGGTACTAGTATGCCGCGCCGTGCACTTTTTCACGTAGCGCTGCCCATATACAATCGTAGTTTCAGATTGCCGTTTTCAATCGTTTTAGATACTTAAAGCCATATTACATGAAAGCGTTTCAATCCTGTTTATCAAACGACGACACACAGGTTTTTTCCAGCCTTTGCCAGGCTCCTCAGCAATGCTTTTGAATCGTTCGAAATCTGAAACGTCCATGAATAGCCTTTTATAAAGTAGGTTTGTGAAGTTGGAAAAGAGAAAGGAATTAAAAACTCTTTGTTTCAGATATCTGAATCACTATCGGATCGTATACACATGTAGTTTCTTCTTTCGTATATAATCTTTAAATTGAATGACGATTATCATTATTAAATTAACAGCTCCTAAACCATAACAGTTTTGAAATTAAATTTACCTAACTGCTCAAGCTTGACACATCATAACGACATCAAAATATGATTGATCTTTATCATCACAATTTTTTTTGGTGCCTTTGACTTTGAACACTATTTTACCTGATGGTAAGTGATGATGTGGTCGAAGATGTTGTTCAGGCTAACTTAGAATTACTGGCTCTCAAGGACAGCTGCCGGAACACACCGTTAGGTGCTTGGCGACAGATTTTCTACTTGAGGGTGGTAGCTAGCCAGGCGGGCTTTCAAAATGCCCTTCCACCATGCTATAACGACTGCCATCCGAAGACAACAACCAGGACCGACGGCTTAACGTGTCCACCGAAGCATGGAGTGCTCAGTAGTAATGTCACTAGCGGTCACCCATCCAAGTCTAGACCGCGGCGGACGTTGCTTAACTTTGCTGATCAATTCAGAATGGCTAAGCAAATTTCGCTACGAGCGCTTCGAAAACAATATTATAATTTATTGAGTTTCACCACAGGTTTAACTAGAAATGGACACGGAGATAAGCTTCTGTTATACATTTTAAACTCCTCTTTGGATATAATTTTGAAGGAATTGCGTTAGTATTCATTGGTTTCAAAGGACTCGGAGATCAAAGAAATGGAAACAAAATTAATCCACGCTCGCCACGGTAATGTTTGTGGTATGCTGTTTTTGCGCCTGACTTAAGTACACACTTATTCGTGGACTACGGTAGAGATCGAACATCTATTATAGATAAAGCAACAGACTTATATATATTATTCAAATAAAATAAGTTTGACGATCTTTTTTATTTTAATTTACGTATTGTCTACACCTACGTAGTTATTGCACTTCGGCACTTTTACCTGCCTGTTACATCCATCAATGGGCCACTGATTGATATATTATATTAGACATACCTCAACATTATTTTTAGCTTCAAACTAGTTTTGACTTAAAAAAACACTCATATGATGTGTCACGTGACTGCTAAGTGACAGCTGTCAAATTTCAAAAGGCCATGTCTAATTGAAGTTCATCTCCATTACTACTCTATTCAGACGATAACCGCCAGCTAGTACGATCGTCGCTGTCATATATTATAAGTTCCTTGACCATCCCTCTAAAAGGGAGGACGTCTAATAAGTCTTGTGCGCATGTCCCTTCGTTACCTTCTTATAACTCTTTTCGTAGTGTAGGTTCGAAACCTGAATATGGGCTAACTGTATGATGTTTGCGTATCATTGAACTATTTATTTGAAATTTTATACAATATCTATCTCTTCAAGTTTATAAATTGTGTTGTTTAGATATTTCGTTCCTTTATATTATCTTATAAGTATATTGTGTTGGTTATCTAATTATTTTTTAATCACGCACTGTCGGTAAGCTCGGCAAAGATCACATCCACATATTTTTAGAGTGCATAAGTTTATCCTCATACGAGGATCAAAACTATGTGATAGTGCTTGAATATCCTACTTAGGTCGTCAGACAATATTACAAAAGTTTCAGTGTCTACCAATACACTTCTTTGGTTCAAACAAAGGCCAGTATAGTCGTTGAGTTATTGACGACATTACATATTGCCAGCTCCTCACAAAGAAAATACCTTCAAACCCCCGATTAGTTTATATGTAATAATTAGCCTTCGCCTGACTCTTTTGACAATTTCACGCCTGTACCACTGGTATCGACTCTCGTTAGTTGGTGCTCGTAAGCGATAATCCAATATCTTCCGGTGCAATTTACAGGAAGATATGCGAGTTGCATACCTGCCGGAGCCGAAATTTCTGGTCCAGTAATGAAAAATATTTTTAATATTTACATATTTAATAATATGATTTGTATGTATGTATATGCATATTTTTAATTTATGCAAGGTTTCGAACGTCGACTTCTGCAAGGAGGGGGAACATCGACCAAAGAAGCGAAGCAAAGACTACATTAGGTAATTAACAATATAGATACGTATTGTCTTTTATATAAAAATCATTATAATTTTAATGTATGTTAATATTTAATAAAATTTTGCGTAGTATGATAAGGGCGCTTATTGTAAAACTTATGTGATTAACAGCTGTTTAAAACAGAGAGTAAGTTGAATGCGAGTAATTAGGTAAAACTTCTCTTCCCAAATCCACAATGACCCAAAATATTATTAAACTTCAGACTAAATTCGATGACTTAGGCGCGTGCGGCTCTGACGACGCGTGTAGGTCACTTTTGAAAACCTCTGCCTTCGGGAACTAGAGGTATGACGGTCTTTACCTTAATAAAACTAATAGGTAATCGATCTGCAAGATACTTCTGAATACAGAACTAATAAAAATAACCTTGTTAATTTTCCACGATGTGTACTTAAACTTGTACCTTAGTATTACGATATCATTAAAACTTAACAATGTCGTATCTGTAGATATTTCATAATCTATAACGAAATACAGCCCATTGTTTACGATGGGGGAAAGCGAGCCCGCCACGATTAAGATTTCTCTATTCCTGTTGATAAGATGCCTTGTACAAACGGATATAGGGTATATTTTTCGTTGTCGGTTGTGAAAAGTGCGGGAATTTTCCGTATCTACGGCACATGTGGTGCACAGCCTTTATTGAAGTTGATCTCGCCCCTCCTACGATTTGGGGTGGATGGAGGAGGAGAGGAATGCCACCTGCACTTAAAGAATGAGAACCTACAAGATCCCCAGCGTAACGACATTTTTTACGTAAACTAGTCTAAAAGTTGCAGTGACTGGGTTCACATTAAAATGGTCTAGTATTTCTGGCTGGGGCAATAAATATATTGTTTTTCATCTCACCTGTTCGAAAGAGGTTACTAGAAGTTCGCGAACAGTGGAAGCAAAATTCAAATTTGGTTCTTATGGGAGTGTTATGAAGGCACTGTTCAGTTTAATTAATGCATCTGAATTTGAGCGTCGGACGTCACGGCAGGGTTTAATGCTTCACAATTTCATGCCGACGTCTAAAACTCCAAAACCGTGTTATTCTCACTACGCGGTACCCGCCGCTAAATGAAATCGAAGCGCTCGTAGCGAACTTTGCTTAGACATTCTGAACCGATCAGCAAATTTAAGCAACGTCCGCCTCGGTCATGACTTGGTGACCGCTGGTGACATTACTATGGAGCGCTTCCGTGCTTCGGAGGGCACGTTAAGCCGTCGGTCTTGGTTGCTATCTTAGGATGGTAGTCGTTATAGCATGGTGGTAGGTATTTTACGAATGCCCGCCTGGCTAGCTACCACCCTTAAGTAGAAAATCTGTCGCCAAGCACCTAACGGTGTGTTCCGGCAGCTGTCCTTGAGGGCCAGTAATTCTAGGTTAAGCCAAGTTTGTAAGTAGGGATGTATGGATGGATGTTTATGTTTCACGCAAAAACTACTGAATGGATTTTAATGAAACTTTAAAGCAGTACAATGTTGCCTTCATTTCAACCTATCCACCAGATACTACCATTTTTAATATGTGATACTAGGTACGTAAACAGACTACGAAGCAGGGCCCGTTGAAGCGAGTAGACGACTCACCGTTCTGGCAACTCACTGTTGAGTATGCCCACCTAGACGAATACGCTGATGTACTTGTAGCTTTATACCATTTTTTTTATTGCTGATAGGCAAGTCTTTGACTTCGTCATTTTCAAAATTTAACTTTAGAAGTTCAATTTTGAAACTGAAAAGTGTGAAGTAACTTTATTTCATGCTTTTTGGTGTTAGAAGTTAAATTTTTATTAAAAATGTTCTATTAACCCTTTTTAATTATTGTAAGTAACTGCTGAAGCGATCGATTTTTACTCACATATAATACTGGTCACCATTGATAAAAATTGCAACTATCAAATCATCTAGGAAAGTCAATCATTTTTCATATAGTAGAGTGTAACTTGACCGGTTTTGATGGAATTTATATAGGATCACTTCTGAGGTAAGTATACCTTTTCAATAAAAAATAATTATCTAAATCAAACTACTCTGTAAAAAGTTTTACATGAATAGATACTAAATAAATATATACGTATTGATTTGATAACCTCCTCTTTTTTAGAAATCTGTTTAAATCAATCAGCTACTAAAGGTTCGCTTGCTTACTTATGCAATGAAGCACAACCAAATTCGATAAATGTTATATTTCCCGACTGCCACAAGACGAGGGCGGACAGACTAAAGCGGAAGCCATTCCCAATAATATGATAGCTCCATATAGACATCATAGATAGTTTCAACTCATCTAAAACACTTATTTCTTTCATAATTTTATGTTCCTTCATTTGTGTGAAAATTTCGAACACATTATAACTACCCCCGGAACTAATTCCGGACATAAACCGAAATTTCCAGATATGTCCGGAAAATTCCGGATGTATGGTAACCCTTTATGAAGGTCAATTGCAAAAATTGAAATATTCCACATTTTAATGATACGCTCAGCTAAAAAGTGTCATAGTGCCACTGCGAGAAGTCCAGGCATAAAACTCGAGACCATTTCTTTAAAGACAAAGTGTTACAAGTTTGCAGGCGGTAGCTTGGCAGAGAGTCCTAGCATTACGTCGTTTCACCACGAACAGTAGGGTAGCCTGAACAACATCTTAGACCAAATCATGATTTACCATCAGGTCAGATAGTGGTCCAAGACCAGCCTATCAGGTGTATAAAAAAAGATAGTTTGCTATCAAGAAAAAATAACTATTAAAAACAAATCGGAGTAGTATAAAAAAGTTGCATAATTTGCTTTCATTCACTCTCTTTTACTAGTCTTATTCAGTTATCCTTAAAGCTTCAAATGCATAACATAACAATGCATAAGAGACTCTTAAATCCTTTTTTGTAGCACCAATATTATGGTTACCTGAGTTTAACCAATTGCTATTGAATTGCCCATTGCTCTTACATCAATGGAAATGATTTGAGCATATTTCCGATTGATGACTGATGTGGCCTATACCTTTATGTAGGTACTTATAAGTTAGGGTTGCCAAGTAACTAGAATTCAATAGATATACACTAATCAGTACTAATATTATAAATGCGAACGTAACTCTGTCTGTCTGACTGTCTGTTCCGCTTTCACGCCAAAACCACTGGACCGATTTGAATGAAATTTGGTAAGAAGGCAGTTCCTGGCCCACAATTGTGTTTAATTAAACAATATAGACCTATAATTTAGAATATATAAGAGAATAAAAATGCATGTGTATGTGCATGTGTGTATGTGTGAAGGAGTGTGGTATGAATTGTTTGTGTAAGTGCTGTGGATTAGTTTCAATGTATGTTTATTCCACTCTTTCTAGTAGTTTTTCAGTCCTTATAGTAGATATTTACTAGTTCTCTTTTAGCTCATACAATATTTTTAAATTGCAGCTACTGCAGCTAGTTATTTTAATCTCGGTAGTGGTCACATAATACATAAGCAGTTTAGTGTAGGGATATTGGGTACTTCGGAGCCGGGAGCTCATCGAATTTTCTAAAACTTACTAAAGCGCTTAGTCGATGCGACGCATGATCAGAACGCTGGCACTTATTGGACTCAACGAATAAGCACTGCAATCCAACGGGGCAGTGATGCCAGCATGCTGGGCACGCTGCCAACTAGTGGGCTAGACCACTTAGACTGGTTGTGAGCCTACTATGGCTTGAAGGTTGTCTGAATGCTTTTGATGTGGAGACTGTAGTGTTGTGTTTACTTTTTTTTAATTTATTATAGTAAGGAAGTGAGATCCCACCTCATGGTAGACGATGATGTGGACAAAGATGTTGTTCAGGCTAACCTAGTACTACTGGCTCACAAGGACAGCTGCCGGATCACACCGTTGGGTGCTTAGCGACAGATTTTCTACTTGAGAATGGTAGCTAGCCAGACAGGCTAATACAAAATGCTCTACCATCATGCATGTTCGTAGTGTTTTGTTAAGGCAAACATACGATAGAAAAAAAACATGTTTTTAATGATTTAGAAAATTTTTCATTTAATTTGTAACTTTATTTAATAGATAACTTTAAATTGTATTAATATTTCGATTTGGAAGTTATTGTTCGATTGAATGTACATTTTTAGGAAAAGAAAAATAAACATATTTGTATAATATTAAAGGTTACAACCCTAAATACAATATAACCCGTCAATGATTACTGGTTTTAAAATACCATCCCAAGAAAAAATACATTTTTTGATGGTCGTTTTCGTGATCACCATACCGTAGACATTGAAGTGGTGCGCCCTCCATAGACAATGGTGCAAAAAACGCATGCTGTGTAATTCACTGCAATCCTCCAATGAAAACACGATGATTTTTGAAGATATACAATGTTGATGGATATGGTATATAATCAAAATTATAGAAAGTAGGTACATGGTAAGTCTAGCCTTGGTAAAAATAATTGCGCTTTATAAAACAGTGATAACGAATACAAGGGACAGTGAATAATGGTATTTTTATACTAAACTAGCTTTCCGGGCGCGGCTCCGCCCGCGCGTATGTCGGTTATCGCGCGAAAACATTTACCTCTTTTTGCGCAGTCGGATAAAAACTATCCTATGTTTTTTCCCGGGTCTCAAACTATCTCCATACGAAATTTCATTCAAATCGGTGCAGTAGTTTTGGCATGAAAGCGTAACAGACAGACAGACAGACAGACAGAGTTACTTTCGCATTTATAATATTAAGTACTGAAGTACTGATTAATGTCGGTTTTAATTTAACCAAACAAGTGATACAATTCAACACACGGGAAATAAGAAAGAGTTTGCTCATACGGAACCTTGTCACGGTAATGTTATCTATACAGTATTTTAACTCGGCTCTGTCTTAAATAACTACCTACAGCCGCGCTGTACGTAAACATGCGATAGGGCTGGGCAGCCCTATCGCATGTAACGCCTCCAGCATTTTAATTACATTAGCCTACTTTGTGTTTCTATTTAGTTTTGTGATTGTAAATATACTTTTGTTTATTTAAGCAAATAAAATACTTTGTGAAAAAATCAACATGCATTTTTAGTGAACACTTCCTGTTCACTAAAAATGCATGTTGAAAAATGAAAAATGCGTGTTGTTTTTTTGACTAATAGGTAGATTTAATCAAATGTTTATGTTTGAATAAAAAATCGTTCATAAACATTTGCGACCGAAAAATATTTTGAGACGTACGATATGCTTTATTATTACATATTAAAGTATTAAAAAATCGCATTCTAATAACTACCTATAACATTATTATAACTTGCTTATAACTACCCATTTCACTCGAGTCAATCACTTTCCTTTACTCTATTCACTTTTTTTTATTAATTAAGAGATTTTTTTTTCGGGGGATAAAAGGAAATACTTGTTCATTAAAAAGACACACATTATGTATCGTCAACTATATGTAGACTATAAAATAATTTATTACCTTTCAGTTTCCAGGTAATCTAAGAAAAGTTATATCTGAATACGTTTTTGACGAATTCATGTAACCAAAAACAGCACAATATATCTTACTCGTCATATTTAAAAATATGTACTTGAGCTTATTTTTGGTGAAAAAATCGCGCGGTTATTGTTCATAAAACAACAAACCATTCGCTCGTCTCTGCGCACAGTCGAGACACTCGAGACTGTCTGCAGTGCCGAGCGCAGGCCGAGATCGAGGCGCGTAGGTATAACTCGCGTTTCGTCCGTTTCTATGAAGTTGAAATACTGTATATGTAACATTACCGTGACCTTGTATTTTCTGTGTGATTGTACTAAAATGTGTTATCAGACAAACATCGCGAAGGACTAACTGCACAATAAATACTTGATAAAACACTTAGTGGACAGCCTGCGAATTGGACGAAACGCAGTATGGATGAATTGAGATTTGGACAAACTTTGTCAGTAAAACGTTGTCTTTATCGATATTGAAACCAAATACTGAATAATGCCTAAGTCGCGGCTTGATTTAACTGTCAGTCGCATACTTTTTGTATCGAGTCTTGTTTTTGTCCAAATTTTACACGATCAGTCTTGTTCTTGCTCCAATAATGTAGCATCGATCTTGGACTCAAACGTATGAACAAGACGAAGACAAATTTTGGGCATCTAATATACTGTTCGCAACTTCGTCAAATGGAGAATAAAGCACTTATACTGCAACTACCTCCTGTATATATAGGGTTACAAAATATTATTCATTCCGTTATTCGTATCCTACTAACATGAACATAAATTCACTCACCAGCTCACCAGCGGTCACCCATAAAATGAATTTTATGGGTGACCGCTGGTGACATTACTACTGAGCGCTTCCGTGCTTCGGAGGGCACGTTAAGCCGTCGGTCCCGGTTGCTGTCTTAGGATAGCAGTCGTTACAGCATGGTGGTAGGGCACTTTGCTAATGCCCGCCTGGCTAGCTACCACCCTCAAGTTGAAAATCTGTCGCCAAGCACCTAACGGTGTGTTTCGGCAGCTGTCCTTGAGAGCCAGTAACTCTAGGTTAGTCTGAACAACATCCTCGACCGGTGTGGTCGAGGATGTTGTTTTCCACTTTTTGTTGCTTTGACCACTTACCATCAGGTGAGATAGTGGTCAAAGGCTAACCTATAAGGCACAAAAAAACGCCACTTAATCTATCATATAACGTAAGTTGATTCATCTCCACGATATCAATACATGCGTCAAATACCACATCCATATATGAGCAGAGATAGTAATATACATCTTGGTTGTTTACCAGGTCGGTGGCACAAGTATTCGCTCAATAGGAGAATTGGCCCACTTGAAACACAATGCCACCCTAGGGCCTGTCATGAAACATGTTTTATTCGCTTTTTATTCGTAGCTTTTTGAAATTTATCTCGCATTATAAAGTTTGTTTGTGGTCTGCCATATATTATAGATATCTTTTGCAAGGCTAAGAGACACGAAATAAAGGTCCTGGTGTTATGGCGGGAATTTGGATTTATCACATTGATATTTCATATATATTGTGTAGTATAGTGTTGTTATCAGTTATCTGCAACTAAGATCAGCAATGCTTTGGTATACGTACTTACCTATATCATGCACTGTGGCGGTTGCGTATTTCTACAGTCTGTATAAATAAGCGCTGCTAGAGTTGAGCTGCAATAACACGCTCTATACAGGGTTATTGGTAATATGATAACAAACTCTTGGGGTTGACATCTGCTAGTCCTAACAAACATTTTGAGAGAAAAAAAAATGTTTTGTAAAAAAAATTTTTTTTAATTGTATTTTATTGTCTACTCCGAGCCATGAGCGTTCACCGCGGTAAATCTGTACCGCGCCATGCTCCCTTTGAATAGAGTTTTGAATATTTACGTCGAGCAAAGTAATGAAAAATATGAAATAATACATTTCAGGCACAAGACTTTTAACATTAGATGGGCCTCGTACTTATTCCGCCAAAAACGCATAAAACACAATAAAAAATAATCAAAAAAATATTTTAAAAAAATATTGTTTCAAAACGAAAAAACGTATCTCGTTGTTAGCATAATATTACCAATAACCCTGTATATCGCATGTCAATCCAACGGGGCTACGCTGCTAGAATACTGTGGGTACGCTGCCGACTGGTAAAGTACTAGAGTGGTAGTATGGTACTGTGGGATTGAGCATTTGTACTGCCCGTGGGCCTGTACTGGTCTTTAGGTTACCTAAATGATTTCGTTGTGGGTAGTTATTTTTTATACTATAGTAACATTGTTAATAAAAATAAATGATAGTTCCCATTTTTCTCCGCATGCATCTCGCTTACTCTTGTGGATGTTCATGGGTGTGAGTGAGATGCAAGCTGTATTTTGTGCTATGACGTTGAAAAGATTCAACTAGACCTTGTAGGTAATATATATTTATATATTCAATCCAGATAGTTTATCTTTTTATTCCTGACCTGTTAAGAGACATATTTCACATCCAGCGTTGGAATCCTATTCTGAAAATCTGTGGATAAAATCGAACAATACTTAAATACCTAATGATGCTGCATGCTGGATGAAAAGTCCAGCCACCAGCGGTCCTCCATCCAAGTCATAACCGAGGCGGACGTTACTTAACTTTGCTGATCGGTTCAGAATGGCTAAGCAAACTTCGCTATGAGCGCTTCAAGTTCTTTTTTTGGTAGAGTATACATCCATTTGGTACCATTTTCATCGTATTTTTTTTAGTCAGATCTTTTTTTTATGGACTGAAAAAAGTATATTTCCCAATAAGCCTATAACTTCCTAGTTGAAATGATAATTGTTACCAGCACAATACGTGAGCTAATGACGATAGATCTTTTAAGCAATACGCAATGGAGGGCGGTTGGTATTTTTATTAAAGACATAAACTTAACCAACTTTTGACTCCAAAAGATATGAAAGTTCTTGTAAAAGTGCCCTAAAAAAATTTGAACTCAGTGTGCATGTTTTGACCCTGCATGGTACGTACTGACTTCAACAAATTAGTTCATTTTAGTGTAAGTATTTAGGGAAGTCAGATCTGTTTTATTTTTAAATATTTTCAAAAAGTATTTAATTTTTTTGAAGTCAAGTGAAATTTGTATAGGTCTGGATATGATATGAAGTTTGATTAGGGTATACATTCGATATATACAGTCAATTTTGGTGAAGGTTATTAGTACCTACCGTTATCTATTAAATTAAGGTTCTAATGCCCATATTGTCTATTTTTATCTTGTATCCTCGAACATTTTTCATATTGTATTGGATTTCAGCAATATCTAATCCCTCGGGGTATGATTAATTTGGGCTACTGAAAACTCTCTTTGTCGTAACTCAAGTCGATCTGTAACTCCTGCTCTGAGTTAAATAAGAACAAACTAACAAACTGACAAGATTTGTGGGGATAATAACTTCAATAAACTATTTTTTTTGGATAAAACTTATCTAATAATAACAAATATTTTAAGAAAACATTTAAATAGTATTTTTTGTTACTAGATATATTTTTATATTTTTTGAGTGTTTTATTAAAATATTAATTTTATTATAAATTATTTCTTAAAATATTTTTATAATATTTGCTATTATTAAATATGGATTCCCGCAAAGTAACGCCTGAATCTATTCATTTAAATACTTATCCCTAAAATTTACCCCGAACCAAACACTTCCTAATTAAATAGTATTTTATGGAAATATCAACAGTTTTGAGGAAACAAAAATTTTATGGTTCAATAGAGTACATATAAAATTAAAGTACATATAAAACTAAGTAAGCGCGCTAAATTTATAAAATATGACAATTTTATTTACCGTATTTAAAATTTAATAAGGACGTGGACCGTGCGGCTTTCTCCGCGTTTCCTATGTCAGTTAGGTTTTTTTCCAAACGAAAAGATACAATTTGCCGTTGTTTCATATCAGACGCGGCAAAATATAATAGCTTTGATCTGTATAATAGGTAGGTTGGGTTAGAGGTTGAGGGCGGGGCCTGATTGGGCGCGATGCGTGATTGGTGGAAATGCGTGAAGGGGACAGCATGATTTCGGAGCTTAGAGTTGTCCCAGTACTTTACGCGGACAGAAAGTTCCCAGTTTCACTTTACCCTTGGCCGCGGCGAGAGCTTGGGACCGCGAGTGACAGTTTAATGAGAAAAATGTTAGAGTTTTACACGAATATTAACCCTGGATTGATGCAAGAGCCTATGCAGCCGCCGCTCAACTGCGCTGGTAGAACAGGTCAGAATTATATTTAGTCATATATTATAATATTTGTGTTAATGCTATTTCTAAAATGTTACACACAAGGCGGCGCGGACGCAAGACAGTACTTATATACTATATTTTTTATATAATCACTGGGCCGCCTTTTGTGTTATAGTTGCGAATATTCACTAATAAACGTTTATGACGCATGAAAAAATTTAAGAGTGAATATAAAATACAATATATAAGATATGAATGATTTGTGAATTTATAGAAACTTTAACTTGGCTAAGTAGGTGCCTGAAAAGCGAATTTATATACTCGTGCATTATATTATGTGTTATACATATATACATATATATATATATATTATCATTATGTATGGTTGACCGTGATATAAAGGAACGGTATTTGTTTATAATTAGTTGTATAGTTTCCAATATTACCTACAATAAATACAGTAACTAAATAAAATTTCATAACAAAAATAAATTACAGTCTAGAAAATTGATAAGTAAATCGGTATAAGCCTTTTCAAAGTCTAAAATTCATATAAATATTTACATGATAAAGTATGTTCAGTTCTAAATTGTTTCACCATCCAATTGGGTCACTAATTATTTTCATCAAGATGATTTAAACAACAAAACAAAATATATTTCTATAAACTTGGTTACCTCACGTTATATAATTGAATTGTAATAATGATTATTATATACCTATAGTGAGTGTAGGTATATGTCTAGGTATGTATTTATACGTCAGTTTATATACTAACTTGTCGATTAAATTTTTCGTTATTCTGTATTTTATACCATGAAAATGTTATAAAATTATTCATATCATATAATATTACTTAATACACTACATTTTACTATAAGCAACACAAATTACGAGAAAGAAATATTTTTATAAGTTTTGGCTTGAGTTTCCATTTTCCAGCCATCAGCTTAACTCTCTTCGGTATCCTTTAATATTCGTCTTCTATATTAAAATGCCAAGAGTGAGAGTTACGGCAAGGATGATATTTATATATTTATAAGCTCGTTGATGTTATGGTAGGGGAGCACCGGCATTGCTCGATCGGATCATTATTTTCTCATTATCAGGTTGTACGGTGATCCAATAGAACAGCATAACAATCCGAGACTCTGACCCAGAAACTCATTAAAGACTTATGTGCACGACTTTTTTAGAATGTCTAAAAAAATATCCTTTTTAAATGATAACTACGCACTCAGAAAAATAATGTTTACAGTGCGAACCTAATATTTTACCTGAACTAACTATATCTTTGAAACAAAAAGTAGTTTTAACTTTGATTAGGAAACTCAGATTAGGAAAACGTCCCCCCGTAGCGCAGTTTGCTAAGCCATTCGTCACCAATAACGTGCTAAGTTAAGCAACGTCCGCCGCGGACATAATTAGAATGGGTGAGCGTTTGAGTCACATTATCGAAGTTTTCATATGGTTCCCTAACTTTTAGAAAATCTTTTAGAGCCTATGTTCATCAGGAATATTCTAATAACAGTATTCTAATGGTGAAAGAACTTTTAAAATCGGTCCCTTAGTTTCAGAGCCAATTCAAAAAAACAAACAAACATGCAAACAACAAAATTTTTCGTCTTTATTACGAGTATATTATTATTAGTTTAGATAAGATAGTTTAGGTCCTGTATGAGGAATTACATTAAATATTATTAATTATCATCACTTTTCATAATGTTCTACGGTTAAACTGCGAGATGCAGTTAATCATAAAAATATCATTTACGCGTGACAAAATCTTAAAATAAAATGATATGGTAGCTACGATTAAAGACATTATTTATTCCTAGCATGGTAGGTACAAATAAATGAGAAATTCTAAAATCGTTAATCAATTTCACATATTTAACACTGTAAATAAGATAATATTCATGCTCTGAATACACAAAATTTCTAGGAGAACTAAGTCTGCACGTTAATTTCAGTAGCGCTTGAAACAGTTTTCAAGTCAGGCTATTCTATTATGCTGTCAGGCAAGTTGTTGTATAATTAATTCAATTTATTTGCAAGAATACGAGTATACAATACCGTTTAAGTTACTAGTTTACAGTATTACAGTAACAGCCCTTCACATTACGTCATATATTGCATGGGAAGTATAGATACAAGCGTTCTTTAAAAATTATTTAGTTATTTATTTATATACAACAAGCATTCATACAAGGTACCCTACAATATTGAATTGACTAAAATCAAAATTTTATGATTATTTATTAGTGTTTTTGCTAAATTAATATTTATTGTACTTTGTTTTATTATATTTTTTATAACTTTTTCTATTTTGACTGGGGTATGTTATATGCATCTATTCCAATGCTGAGGTGAACGGTTAATAATATTTACACATAGTAATTACGATTGTAACTCTTATAATTATGTTCCTTATTTTAAATATAAAAATGTAGTTACTATCGTCATCAATAAATATTTACTAAATTTACAATTTACATTTATAGCACAAATATATTGTTGGTACTATGATACGAACATTTGTGGACTTATTTTGTGGCGGACACTGATCCACTAAGAACCATATCGACATCGCCTCACCTACGGGGGCGATTCAAATCAAACTTTCTAACAAAGCTTTCTGATGAAAAATTAATGAAAAAAAATGAAGTAAAGTTCTAGTCTATCTTTAATGCGCGCTGTATATACTTGGCGGTTACTATGTATTGTATGTCCCAAACTGCAAAAAAAAATAGAGAAAACAATACTTTTCAAATGTATACTATTATTGTCTGATGATAAAAATTCTAACGCGGATTTGTTATGGATGTGATTGGTCACATTATATAGTCTTATGAAAAATCACTAAGGTAAAGGACGAGCTCCAAAAATAATTTCAAAACAGCTGCATTTAAGAATTGTTTATTAACCATTAATCAAGCAATTATGAAATAATTTCACCATGGGTTTATTGCCAAAACGTCCGCACATAATATTTTTTTTAATCCAATTCATAATCCTCTGACAAGGAGTTCACCTTCAAAATGAGCACAACCAGGAAATCACCTCCTTAAGCCGTTCAGTATTCTAATCTTCTAAGCGACACACTATATCGTTCAAAGTGCTACAATTCAATGGGATCGACATAATCTGTTTTGAAATTCAAGAGGGTACTGCTGGTTGCAGTACGTTTTCTGTGTGTTTTTTGAGTTCCGTCCAGAAGGAAAAAAGGAACCCTCTTGACCAATTGTCAAAGGGTATTGCGAGTGCAGTCGGATGACATCTGTCAATAATCCAAAATGGCGGATTCAAGATGGCGGCCAAAAATCAAGATCCTTATATCTAGGGTGTCCTGCGCTGGATGAATTACAATACTAAAATTTAGGTGTCTTGTGCGGAACGTTGCCGAGACAAGATGTTCAATTAGCTAATTTTAAGTCAGGGTGGCTCCAGTACTTGTGAAGCTTCTAAAACATTCTCTTTTGCACCCTAGTAGGTGGGATGTCATCGTCTAGAGCTCATTAGGTAGAGTACAAATATTTTCAAAGCTGGTGCTTGTCTTGTGATCCCATTTAAATTTGAGTGTGATCTGACGAGTATTTGAGTTATCCCTAATAATTTGTATTCATGACTGCGATAAAAACTTTGTAAGCTTATTGTTATACAAAAATTACAAACTAAATATTTTTGACTAGCGTTTTTTTTGGATTTAAGTGATTTTTGTCACAAAGTCTATCTTAAAAACCAAACTAGTAACGTATAATTTCATTTTTTTTAGAATTAACCATAATTAACGGAATTATGGTTGCCTTTAGTCAGTTAATTCGGGGATATTTGACCAAAGTTTTTATTAAAGTCATGAATACGAATTATCTTATTATAAGTACCAGCTTTCGAAAATATTGGTAGGTCGACTGGCATAGCCGGATATTTTGTGTTGTTACTGTTTGCTTACTCAATACAAGCTTCCGCGCACAGCTTTGTCCGTGTGGAGTTCGGCTCGATGACGCTCCGTTTTCCAGTGTAATGTGTGTTATGTCCGGCTCTATGACGATATATACTGAGTAAAATGTTGTGATTCAAGGTCAGAGAGAACCTAGTAGCAATTTTTTTCAATTTCCGTTTCTAAGTCGTTGCGAAAAAAGAGGACAAACACGCATACTATATATACATACGCACAACTTTTTTGACGTCTCAATTTTATACGAAAGCATAGAACATATAATAATACTACGAATGCTAGAATGACGATAATAAGTGTTGCCTACATTGACGTCCCGATTGGGCTTTATCGTCGCTTATCATTTGTTTAGGCCACAAAGCGGTCCGCTCTATTGATTGTGGCGCGTGGGCGGGCGTCACGTCGTAGCCTCCGTAGCGTCCCTCGCAGAGCTACGTTAAATAACGGTCTATGAGTTACTGTCTCTTCGGTTCGTAGTACGCTACAGTTTATGCGCTACGATGACTTGAGCTTCGCTTCAAAGCATTCTCTACTAGATAATGTTACCTCCTGCTTGCATGAGCATCTAGTACAATGTTATGTGTAACCAAGCACCTTATAGTGGATTAACTATGTCTGAGAGACTATCGCTCATTCTACTCGTAGTTAAAGTTTGCTTAGTTTGACTCTTACCAGCATGACACGAAACGCAATTAAATCAAAGTGGTACTTTTGGTACAAATATATTAAAAGAGGTGGTTGTATTTTAAAAAAATCATCTGTGACAACCACTACACGATACCTAGTAAATATAACTAAAATAATTAAACGTACGTTAGTAAAGCTATTCAGTAGGAGGAAAGTTTTGTAACTACAAAAATCTTAACATACTCTTACAAAATAAATAAACCTAATTAGCTTAGTGTACATGTATATAATGCGTATTTAATTGGCGTCGACGACATTTATGATCATTTTCACTGGTCGATGTAACATGGACACAAAAACTGTGTATGATGCTACGCTTTGGTTTACTTACTATTTGGTGTAGTTTTTGTTTTAGAATATGTTCAGTTTGAAGTCGGATTTTCGCTAACATTTTTTAGTTTATCATATAAAAAAATGTTTTTCTGTGCTCTACTCAGTGAGCTTTAGGTGATAACACTCCATGAGTCAAGATGCAAATAAGTTTATTTTAACTAATTTATAATAATTGTTTCTATTGCAATATTTTATCTTTAGGTGCTATAAAAAAATATCAAAACTTCAGGTTTGTTATTCATCTTAGTTTTAAGCTAGATATGTATAATATACTCGTGACGTATGGACCGACGCCACACAGAAAAGTGATGGTAGAGTTAGTTGATGATGATAACTGAAAAAAGGAGTTTTATTATGTTATTGTGACGGAAGAAGCTCGAGGACCACCTTTTGTTAAGTGGACTAAACTGTCCCAGACATATGCATTTCGTCACAAGTTACGAATTGCACTGCACCCGTCACCTTGAGGCATAGTTGTTAAATCTCATACGCCTGTAATTTCACTGGCACTCAAGGACTGCTGCCGGAACACGCCGTTAGGTGCTTGGTAACAGACTTTCTACTTGACCTCTCTAGCGACCACCCGCTAGACAGGCATTCGCAACATGCCCTTCCACCATATGGTGAAGCTCAAGCCCGCGGTGGGATTCAAACCATGGACCTGCTGCATGCGGTGATTGATTTACAAAGTATTCATGATAGTGATCATTTATCTTGACAATGTACGATGCTGATTATGATGGAAGTTAGTAACTATCGTCATTGATAAAGACGGAGATTGAAATGAATGGTAAATGTGGATAATCATTTGAAATATTCGATGGTAATTAATGCTAACGATCATGGGTGTAAAGAGAGAAATAATGGTAATGAACAATATTGATTTGCAATCAAAGTAAATATTATGTTATTAAATAGATTTTTCGGTGGTAACCCTTCATTAACAGAGTACTACAAACTTTAAACAACCCTACAGTTACAACGAAAGCAACCTAAGGGCTCTTGCAGGCCCACAGACAGGCAAATTATCGACAGTAAAATGTTATTAGGGTAGTTGAAGAAGATGGTGATCTCTCAATTGGTAGGTAACAGGTACCTAATGACAACCTTGTGCGACAAAAACCTATAGTAATACAAAATACCTAATGAATGATTACTGTCATGAATGCTTTGATGTTATTCAACATACACTACATGGTAAGTTGGAACCTACCTAAATATTATTCGGTATAAAACTTCTCTTAGTTAGTTTTACAGATTTCTTTGTACGAAATTAACAGCAAGTCCTGAAAAATAAAATAGGTACTGTATCAGTCGGTTTTTCCACTGCTGAAGACAGCCTCCCCATTAAGGGGAGCTATGCCATAATCCCCACGCTTGGCAGGCGTCTTTCGGATCGCAGTTTTAGATACCAGTTCTTCAGAAGGCGCTGATGCCCACCTTCTGGTATTTTACGTTTAGTCGCCTCTTACGACACCCACAGGAAGCAATGGGGGTGATATTCTAGGCAGGGCACCCCACGGGGCAAAATAGGTCCCTACTCATAAACTCAGCTACAATTAACTGCTCTATTATATTATATGATTTCACGACTGTTTCGAATCAACCTGAACATATTTGAAAATAAAGCTCGTTTAAAGTATGTGAGCGTTCGAAGAATCATTGCAAGGCGATAAAGATAAGGATTTTAGTGGGTGGCGCTATCTGTTATTATTTTTTGGAACTAACTTCTATGGCTTGAACAGTCTACTTTTATAACTTTTTTTTTATTCTAGATAGAAATACACGTACCCAACTTATATTCTACTTACCATATTTTTTTCAAACTTGGACTTTGGCTATAGTTAATGCAGTTAAACAGTTATTTTCTCAGAGGCCAGCTCTAAGCAGGGAAGTGTGCCAGGGCATATCGCCGGACGTAGCGCTTAGTGGAACAATAGCTCACCTACACCCTTTGTACCAATAGCAACACTGCCCCCGGTCCTTTAGGGGGTAACGAGTCATCTCCTGTCTGAACATGTTTGTGTTAGGCGGAATCGGCAAGTGTTGGAGCGTTCCGAAAGCCCAATTTACATACCGTCAACTGTTTCTATAACTTACTTGCTATACTGTTACAAAAGCCTACATTTTACTCGTATATACTATGTCCTTTTTCGCTCACCCCTATATTAAGTTAAAATTGTAAAAAATATCTATACCTTAGTAATTAAATACTTTAGTTCCGCTAACTTCACCCATGGAACAAAACTTCGCCTTAATCCTAATTACCTTTTTTCCCTAGCATAGCAACATTTACCTCTTTTTGTCGGAAGAAACAAACAATATATATAATAATAAAACGGCAACACTACAATATCGTAATAATTTACGATAACGTAACTGTCGCCGTAGTTTGACAATAACGGAAGTTTGCGTACATTTTCGACTTTATAATAGTGTTATTGCGAGAAAATGCTTTGAGGAAAGTCTTTCATATCTACGGTAGTTAGTCACAACGAACAGCTTTCGAATTATTAATTTATCATTTAGATATTTTGTTTATTTATTTAAGTTCGAAGGTAAAGATTTGAAATGTTTTTCACCTAGCGTCTTACACTTTGCCTGTACCTAGGGTTGTCTATGTTATACCGACTAAATAAAAAAGATTATCACGAGTTTAAGGGTTGGTTCGGAATTTTCTTGTATTTTCACAGTTGCGCAATAATTTACTGCATTTATTAACCACCTATATTTTTTTTTATTTTTGTATGTAATTGTATGATAACATAATAAAAATAAATAACAACCATAATTATCTGTGTTAATCCATAGACAGTTACCCTACAATAAAAACAAGTTATTTTTTATTAATTCTTTAAACTGATACATTGCAATAAACAATAGATATAAACAACAAAATGAATAAATATCCACAGCATAATTACCTACGTAGATTTTCTACACTATTACGTAGTTTCTAGATCTGTGCCCATATGAATGGCAATAATCAGGCCACTGTAGTATGGGGTCTTAAAAAAAATCTGGTGATATGATTATGCATTTTCATGTATTATGCAAGCGAGGTTAATATAATATTATGATTGTTATCTCATCCATTTTTATTTAAACATCTTCGTGACAGCCCTGAGCTTGCTTAGTACGTTTTACAGTGAATGATGACATTATATTTTGAGCCCAAAATTAATATAATATTAATTGCATATACAGTCTTTTACTTTCGAAAAAAAGTTTAATGAACCCATTTATTTCATAAATCTAGCTGTTTTCATAAAATGTATGAGAGCAGGTGAAGTTACATTTAGAACAATAACTTCAGCTATTTACTTTTTAAGATCAGTATTGGTGCGAATAGGTTAGTACAAACACGCAAACATTGAGAGCCCCTCCACTATTGGTACTTATCAACCTGACTGAACGGTATATATTATTTCAGTAGGGGCAAAATTAAAAAACAAGTCTTTCTTTGAAACGCTTGTGAAGATTACAGGTTTCACGGTATGAAGGTTTTCTATTAAGAAAGTATGCAGTGCAAAAATGTAGAACAACGTCCAATCAGATGACCTCAAGACGACGACGCTTGCATAGATTGATAACCATATCTATATTATCCCGAATATACTGTATTTAATTGAAACTTTTGAAACGACTGTAATTAAATGCTATCTTGTTGACAACACATTGTCGGGGGCGACGCTCATAAGAGCATGTAGGACACGTATGCAGCGCATTTTCTTGTAGCGCATATATATAGCTTGTCACAGTTAGAATTAAAAAAACACATCACCTGCTGCCACGATGCTCCATGAAAGAGTACCTACTTCGCGAGGCCGCTATTGCGAGGTACTTAACCACGCTATAAGTATACGTAAGTGTATATTCGCATACCATACATCGTAATTGCATCACATCTATAAATTCCGTATATCTATCTACACCACAATAACTATGTGTGCAGCATGCCTTTGATTGCTAGTTATAGTTGCATCGCGTTTATAAACTCCGTATCTATCTATACCACGGTTAGAGCTACAGGTTGCTGATTTAATGAGAATGCAGACGTGTCGGTCGGCGGCACCACTATGGCCCTTTACAATACTGGATAGTTATGTATCTCCTGGATATCAGTCATATACCTAAATACAAACAAATTTTAGGTACTATAAAAATAACGGAAGGTGCTTTGTAGTTACTATTTTGATCCGAAAAACATTGCAGTATTTCAAACTTCATTATATAATATTATTACTATACTACTTAAATTAATTTATGTACTAGTTCAAAAAATTTGGTTACATAAGAAGTAATTGCATGAAAGTGAAAATTACGTGTAAGGGTGAGTGTGCATATGTGAAGAGAGGGGTGTGTGTATTATTGAACGAGTGGGAGAGCATTTGTGTTTATTCTGATATTAGTGTGAATCGGCTCATCTATTAAAAATTTGCTACGCAACAACCCATTAAAGAGAATTAGTAACAAAAATACAGAAATTCCAAGTTCCTAACTAGTTAAGCTTTTCATGTTGCAATGCTTTATTACAAGTGTATTGAAAATAGTCGTATGACCATTAACTTGTAATTGCTTTGAAATGCTGAACATTTTTCGGTGCCCAAGGCATGACACCGACGCAGGCACGGTCTTCTACTCTACGCAAATCCGTTGTGATCACTTATGTACAAAACTTACAAAAATACAAAACTTTGTGTTAAATAAAGGTTTGCAAGAACTACAAGATATACATGAATAAAAAAAGGTAATATTTCATGACAGCATTTAAAGAGTAAAGGAAAATTATATTGATAAATAAAAACAATATTTAGATGCTACCACATATTAAGTAATTGTCACTATAAGTCGTAATATTTCTCGCTAATGATGCTTTACTTAACCGTGATATCCAAAACATGGCATTGGTTTTTTTAATAGTAAGCAATCTTATGACCGTAGTCTCACCTGAAGGAAAGTAATGACGCGGTCAACGATAGAACAGGCTTGCCTAGCAGATACATATTCACGCTGTACTTGAAGAATCGCAGATTATATCTATCGAGAAAAACAGACGCTGGTAGGTGTGGCATACTTCAGCCGTACGCTTTACGAAGCTGGATTTAAAGTGCTTTGTACGTAGTTTCCAAATACCGACAATATATGGGTGCCACATTTCTGTGCGTCATTGTCGAGAAAGGAGATGGGGTATAAAGTTACGTAGATCGATAGTATATTCTCCGAAGTGAAGCCTGTCATATACCAATAAGCTAGCAATCTTGCATCTATGTATGAGGCTTTAGAGCCTTGCTACCACTAACGCATCGACAACAATGAGCTGCTTTGCTGTGTTATCTATGAAGTATCTTTTCGCTCGTAGCCAAGTTTGCTTAGCCATTCTGAATCGATCAGCAAAGTTAAGCAACGTCCGCCGCGGTCATGACTTGGATGGGTGACCGCTGGTGACATTACTACTGAGTGCTTCCGTGCTTCGGAGGGCACGTTAAGCCGTTGGTCCCGGTTGTTGTCTTAGGATAGCAGTCGTTAAAGCATGGTGGTACGGCACTTTGCGAATGTCCGCCTGGCTAGCTACCACCCTCAAGTTGAAAATCTGTCGCCATGCACCTAACGGTGTGTTCCGCCAGTCCAAGACTTCGAGCTGGCGTTTATCCAAACCATGCCAGAGGTGGCTGCTGTATCCCATACACTACCTTGTTACAGGTTAAGAAGCTGTCCCTATATGAAATACCCCCGCACTTTCTGAAGGACACCCAGCTTTAAGCAGCTAATTTGGCCCTATCTCGATGTATAACCCAAAATTGAGTTTGAATGGAAGAGTTACTCATATATAGCAGCTCGAGTTGGTCGGTTATCGAAACAGGCGCAATTCGGAGGGAGGAATGAGATTAAAATAACTCTTCTTAGCATTAAATAAACATGCCTGGATTTACGAGCATAAAATTGCCCAAATTGGTATCCACCCTTCTCCCTTCCATGGCTGTAGGGCCATATTCATTCGTACGACCATCGCCTCTCTATGAGACTGGATTTGTACATTGCTGGCCCATGCAACGGATATATCGCTTTCTACGACTGTGTTGTGTCTTCATACTCAATATCAGTTTGAGAAGATTATTTAAAGTGCAGCAAGAAGAGATTAGCAGAGAGAAACAAAAAAACATTAAAGAAGCGCGTAGTTTTTTATTCAGTATTCTGCACATGTGACCCAAATTTGAGTTCTGAGACTCGTGCTATATTTACAAGTTGGAGATTTGTGACATTTGAACGTAGGACAGACACATCGTCGAATATCGGCAAAATGGAACCTAATTTGGCGTTATCAGCCGTCAATAGTTAATTGCGACACTTTCACAAATCAACTTTAAGTCGAAAACCAATTCTTTTAATTTATTCTTCTCAATTTTTCAGATGTCCTAATATGTACCACGTAGTAATCGCCAAATATACAGAAGAATATCGTGGCGTGCGATTTTACGTTGCAAAATTTTCCCCTCAAAAGATCAACAGATTAAGCATTGTTTGAATACTAACGAAAACCTTTGAAGCTAATATCATAAAGGGTTGAAGAAATTAGTTTCGGCACGCTGTACAATATTTTGATTAACTGAGTTAGCTTCGTGCTCGGCCGATATAGTGTTAAAAGCTTTCGCCTTACAGAGAGCGATGCAACGTAGTCGCACTTGATTAGATTTGTTTCAATTAAACACGAAGCGCTATTTCTGAAACTTTGAATGAATGGACGACGAACAATGTTTGAATTATTGAAAATTTAGGCTCAATAGTCGTTACTTTTCAATAAGTTTCTTATCCTCAATTAAATATTTAGATATTCGTGTTGAATTTGTTTTAATAGTATTATCTGAACAGTAAAGATTAAACTACAAATTGGCCTATTGTAATATAAAATAATTTGGAAAAGACAAGTTATGTAAAGCCAGGCTGGGTAAGACAAGTAATGTGTCCGTCGATGGGATGGCTCAATTGTCAATGTGACGTTCACCACTCCAGATGCCGTATATACGGACTGGCAGGTGTTGGTGGACGCTCCCCGACTACCAGTTTATCCAGTTTAGCATGTCACAACAAGACAAGAATCGCGTGAGATTAGTCTGCGATGGGCCCTCAACTGATGGCCCATCGATGAGCTGCGGGAGGCGAACTAAGTCTAGGCTAGGATGGCTCTCCTCTAGATCCAGTTCCAGTGGACGTGGACGCAGACGTGCTATGCGCGGTAATGACGTCCGATGCCATGGACACAAGCCCCACAGCACGGACGCCAAGTTTATTAGTGGTCGGATGAGATCGTTGAGTTTCGACGAAGTTTAGAGGCTCAATAGATCGAAGTTTCGTATAGAGATATTTTCGTGGCCCACAAGTCAAAATAAACAGAAATAAAGTAATTTGAAGCAAGGACGATCTTGCCCATGCATGGATAAACTGCCGTGTGGGTTCATGTTTTCGGTAGAACTTTTTGAGAATGCTTGGCTAGCTACCATGTGATGTAAAAAAAAATTCGCCCTGCATCTATATCGGTAGCAGGACTTAGACCCAGTAATACTAGATTACCCTGTTAGCACATGAGTATATCATCTCTCTATCATCAATAATAAAGATTTTTTATAAATCATGACATGTTATAATTCACAGAATACACCAATTGTTTTCATTAACGAGTATGCCACATATTACCAAACTGCATGATCGCCTCTTCTGCGTGTCCATAGTGGTTTGGAGACTAAATTGAGTGCAAAACCACCATTAATTAAATTAGGCTCGACAGTATAGTGGACGTGCACTAGTGAAGTGAACAGGGTCAGAATTAAAAATACGTCCATTTTGTAAGGTAAATATTATCTTCATTTGTGAACAATCATATTAATCTACGCATGCCATAAATTGGAGTGATTCTGATTTATATAAAAGAGGTTAATATTGTAGTATTTTTGTAGAAGCGTGTCTGTTTTGAATATAACATTTATATGAATGTACTTATAGGTGTTAAATATTGGATTGTACACTCGGATTTTACATTTCAATAGCAAGAAAAATAAACGATGATAATGTTATTTTAGTTTAATTAAAATTGAAACTGATATTGTACTAATAACTTTTTGAGTGTCGTTGTTTCGAAAAAAGATATCTGGGTTTTTAATAATAGCCTTGATCGGATCTGACGGCAGAAAAATAATGTACTTTAATCATTTCAAAATGTGATTTTAGCCTACCACGTGATGATACATTTTACTCGTATAATGAAAACTCGATATAATCCAATTATTTTATGAATGGAATACACTTTTGTTTGTGTAAGGCGTGGGCCAGACAGAAGAGACGTAAGACGGAGACGGGGCGCGGACCTTTGTCTCTTCCGCGTCTCTTTCATACAAAATATATAGAAGCGTCGCGACGCAAAACATACAGAAGAGGCAGGGCGCGGGCGCAACGCTTTTACGTCTCCGCCTTTTATTCGAAACACACAGGAGAGACGCGGCGGAGACGCGGCAGGGGCGAGGTCGGGGCGCGGGGTGGCATGCCGCCCGGCGAGCATGCCACCCCGCGCCCCGCTCTGACTGCGTCGCGTCCGCGACGCGTCTCGTCTGTATAATTCAAAAAGTCGCGTCTCTGCCTCGTCTCCACCCCGTCCTCGACGCGTCTCCGTCTTACGTCTCTTCTGTCTGGCCCACGCCTTATGTATACAATATTTTAGGAACTACCTTACAACGTTTATCTATGACTGATCTCTTTCTAATAATGTCAGTCTCAACAAAATGGCGGTTTGATTAGTGCTCCTCATCCTGTTAAATCCAAGATAAAACAGTTTGAAATTTTGCTATAAATAGAATAGAAAGGCAGAACATTAGTATAAAATAATATAAAATAGCCTCAGTCAAAAAGTTCCTGCCAAGCATG
Source organism: Plagodis dolabraria (assembly GCA_963854805.1). Taxonomy (NCBI): domain Eukaryota; kingdom Metazoa; phylum Arthropoda; class Insecta; order Lepidoptera; family Geometridae; genus Plagodis; species Plagodis dolabraria. The sequence goes on from OY978440.1 coordinate 8,372,139, forward strand.
GAATTTTTCAGTTACTACAATAAACCTTATTTGTAGAGCTTTTGCAGTTGTACATTTTCTTATATAATATTATTTTCTACGTAAGTCACAGTATAATTGTAGATTAACTTAAGAATTCTAGTACTTTAGGTATTTTTTCTCTTAAACTCAATAGCTGTTAAACTAGACTAATATTAAAACATACGTTTAAGTATGTCTTAACATTAGTGTGTCTTGTTTTCAAAATTCATTCAGCCCATTCGGAGTAGAGTGGCAACATACATACATACTACACATTTACTTTTCACAATCAGTATATACACGTACATGGTTACTATTGTAAATATACTTTAATATGTTTTGGCCTTCATTTACTTACATCCCGAATCAAAATACAGAGATAACTCTTTTCTATGTTATTCACGTGTAATCATGTTTTTAGTGGAATTTAATTGAGCACAGGCACCAAATTTATATAAGTTTAAACGGTTGTCTCATTAAGGGCCTGTTTCAGAATGTTCGAGTAAGTTCCGGTTTTACTACCCAGAACATATTTAACAAACAAAACACTATCTTTGCGTTTCACAGTCATCGATTTAGCCTATCCATCGGTTAAAGCTTGAAACGCGCTGCATGTCAACTATCATTTTTATCATTCAGTTAATTTATGTGTTGCATAGCAACCCGAAACTTTAATAGGACATTCTGAAACGGGCCCTTAATGTATTAAACAATTATACGTTTGTGCGCAGCGATGCGCCTAGTGCGTGTTAATTATTCAAATAAAATAAGTATACGTGTACTGACTGTCTTTGAATGTCTATTATACAACTAGCTAACTGTGTTTAAGTGTGAGGGTCCTAGATTACACTGGGAGCTACTGCCACTGACCTTCAATGATAAAACCAAAAATTCACTTTACTATTTATTACTACAAAATTCCCTAATCGAACACAAGCACGCGAGCCGGTCAGTGCGCAGTAACTGGCCGACTTCCGATCATTCATTTCTCTTTCGCACACAAAATCGCTTACATGCAAGTTTCATACTTACATATGTCCCTACACGTTTCTTGTTGAAGTCGCTAAATGCCGATTAATGCATTGTGAGCTCGATTTTCTATGGTCCAACTTTGACAAATTATTTCACTGTAAGAAATCAGTTGGATTTTTTGATAAAATTAAGTTTTACTTTCTATTGATGCGTACAGGATCGAAAGTATCAGGTTGCCATGATAGTGGCCGCCATGGGCATTAGTTACAATTATAGCAGAAGTTTTCCACGCACAGGCATATTGGCAAATCTTTTTATTTTTCTTTCGGTTAAGATCGAGTTACCTAGTAAAAATGTTTATAGTATCGACCTCAACAAGTTATTTCATACTTTTTTTATGTATTACGTGTAAGGCCTCAGTGAAAAAAAAAAATTCTTGAGCCATTATTCGTTTTTACTTTTATACTCAAGCGAATAATAAAAAAAATATTGAGAAATAATAACTATTATTGGTCCTATAATATCCCTTTAACAATTGTTATAAATCGACAACAGTTAAGTCAGTGTGGGCATCGATTAACCGCCAGAAAGGCAGTTCTTCAACATCCCTTCGACGTGGTTGTGACCCGGGGTGTCTCAGTTGCCCCTCCCTTGGGCGTGTCTCTATCTCGACTCGGTTTAAGACGCCTTATACTTTCCTTCCAAAGCCATTTCGACCGTCGACATAGCTACGTTGCTAACGTGGGGAGAAAATGTATGGCTGTAGGTGTAGATATCGGTGTACTATACCCGTATCTATGGTGCTGATACGTACCCTTGTGTTGAAGTAATCAATAGTTCAGTGAGCTAGTGATTGTTCAGTTGTAGTCGTTTTTTCGCTTTGTTACGACTTTCACGCGACTGCGCTGCAAGTGCGGTTGTACACGATCGAAAAGGAAGTAATAGGTTCTTTTTGGGTACAAGCTTTAACCCCTACGAATAAATATGTAAAGAAGTGTAACTCTCATGCGTCATCGCTTTGATTTCGGACTGATCAACTTCACAATTAACAAAACACACGCAATCTTCCAAATGCTCGATTAGATTGGTCACTTTATTTGGCGTTTAGAAATGATCGCACCCGTTTGGTCGTGTCAAGGTAAAATGCTCCGCAGGGTACAGTTTTTAAACCACGCCTGCCACGGTAAGGTCGCGTTCTGCTGTTTTTGAGCTTAAATTATGTTTCTTTAAATATTTATTTGTAGTTTACATCCTTTATTGTCGAAGACCATTGAAAGAATATTTAAATTACTTAATAAAAATAAGTAGTCATATCCAACTTGCGTATAAATTTATTATTTGATAAGATATCATGTTACTATATAGATTTGCACATCAATAAGGTTTTAAGTCATAGTAAAGAAGTGGATTCATCGTGCATAAAATATTGCTAAAGATTTTTTCTTCTTTTCTCCTCGGTATATTTATGTATACAAAAACGGGCCCTATATATATATGTATATAGGTACTAACATTTTTATTAATGAATCCATAATTTTTTTTCCATATAATCAATTTTCACAACATCTAAGGTCCTCGCGGGGCTTCCGTTTCTATACCTATGAGATCTAAGACTACCATCCAAAAATATTAGATCAATCCAAAATAATGAAAATTGATTCTATTGGGTAGGTAGGCCCCCCACTAAGTGGACTGACGACATTGCGTAAGTCGCGGGTAGCCAATGGTTACAAGCGGCTAATAGCCGTTCTTTGCGGCTAATGGCGTTCTATGAGGGAGGCATTCGTTCAATAGAGGACGTCTTCCAGCTGATGATGATGAGTCGGTACCCAGTTGGATCAACATCATCATTCAAAATTCAAACTCGAAATGTATCGAAGGGGCACCCCAATTTTGATAACATTGTAAGACATTCATTATACTTATTTCTATTCTATTTTCACGAAAACTGTACGTCGATAACATAAAAACATCTAGTCTAGACGGCTAAAAAGCAAATACTGACAGAAAAGTATGGCCAATAATTCTACGGAAAGAGAGTATAGTATGAGATGAATAATGGAACGTAAAACCGTTGAGCTTTTTAATTTCACCCTGAAATTTGGCGTCTGCGCTGAATATTTACGCTTGAGGCACAACCGCGGTCGAACGGGCTTGTGGAAATTACATACCGTCCTCATTGCTGTATTGTATAGGTTAACCATATTACGAGGATTTATAACTTATTGAAATGTAAGAACGTGTTGGGCAATGCTGCGAGCATGCTGGGCACGCTGCCAACTAGAAGTGGGCTGAAGCATTTAGACTGCCTGTGAGTGTTCAATGACTTGTAGGTTGTCTAAATGTTTATATTGTGGTAGCTGTAGTGTTGTATATAGTTCCTAATATGTTATTAATAAAGTCATACCACCGTTAAAAAAGAAAGATATAAGTATAGAATGTTATACAGCGTTATAAAGATATTTAGCGTTATAAATGAACCGCATTTAGGCGTCTTGTCTGATTTAAGTGAGCTGGTGACCTCTGCTATATCAGTAAAATAGGGATCATTTCCGATAGCTTTTTTGTTAAATGCAACGGACTAATAACTTTTTCACGGCGGTCAAGCATCGCTTACCAATGCAAACATGTTTCAGATTAAAATCGAAAGCCACTGGAAACCCCTTCATAAAACCAAATATTGTCAATAACCACGTATTACTTACTTCTTGGAAAAATATTGTTGATAGTCCTAAGCCAGTAAGTCTCCTGGGAAGTAAATTCTTAATAGTTTTACTGGTAAGACTTCTGTGAATGGCCGTTATTGACTCTATTGTGATAACACACAAAACATGTTTCCTAATGATACATTTTTAAACAGTTAACTATTCCTATAGTAGATAATAGAAGATTCGATTAAAGATTCGAAGAGCGAAAGAAATATACATAATATAATATGTAGTTATATTTAAACATTAAATACCTACTGTATTTTTTTTATAAAAGTCAAGAATTAACGACCTGAGTATTCTCTTGCAGATCTTAGGTGTTGAGTTGAGAGATTAATAATATTATGCTCTATCTAGTCCTTGCTCTTTAGAAATCAATCCTTATATTGGAACACGTTGACCTTACGACAATTTAAAGACGACCGTAAGGCGGGGGAAGGAATAGTTTGTAAGTTTAAATATGCACCTTATTTCCGTCACGCCCGTTTTCCGTAAGGTTAGGTAGAAGCCACGAATTTGTTATGGTTACTATCCTTAAAAAAAATCTTGTTTGGAGGGTATGTGTGCCGGTGTATTACAGGCACGTGAAACTTAGCAGCTTTATATCTCAAAGCACAGTGCAGTTCGTCATTTGTGGCGAAATTCATATGTTATAGGCACAGGTTACCACTTAAGCCTGCACCGAGGCAGCGATACGTAATTGTGGTTCGTTTGATCCTTTGCTTTATCTTAATTTCTTAATTTTGAGTTATGTAATTTATATATATTATATTTAAGGATTCATTCTATAAATCATACACTTTGGAAACACGATTACATAAAATTTTCTTTATAAAAAAAACCCAAAGTTACATCTAAAAAACTAAATAAACCCTTAGTACGACGTAAATACTTAACGGAGAGTCATCCCTATTTAAATAATAAAAATACAAGATGTTTTCTATAACTTATACACATTACATTTTCAAATAGGTATTTGTTTTTATCACAAGAAGGAAATACTCAAATTACGCATGTTCCGCTCATTTTAGTCAGAGCCGCGATGCTTTGTCCCTATCCGCTTTAGTAATTCTTCGGCGTTCGGACGGGGACGGATGCTGTTGGCGTGCCTTACATACGCACACACATGCGGCGCTCCTACACTGAGAAAAATTTCATGTTATGACATACGTAATTTTAGCCTCAACATACGTATTTCTTGTTTAAAACGTGACTAGCGTACATAAAGATGAGACAACATGACGTATAATGGCCTTGCTGTAACGAGCATTGTACATTACAATAATGTATGAAAATCATTCGTTCATTCATTCATTCAATGATGTACTGTCATGCAAATAAGTATGTAACATCTTGACAAAGTAAGGATGTTACTTACGTAGATCCTGGTGCAGCCTACTAACGATAAGTATGTTTCCTACGTTTATTATGTTTACTATAAGGAGGTAGTCTACGTCAAACTTGCTACAGCCTATTAATGGTAAAGGTGATTCTGGCGTTTAACATGCGTCAGCTTACGTACTGTAAGGAGGTTGCCTACATCAGCTTTGGTACAGCCTATTTATGATAAAGATGTTCCCTACGTTTACCATGTATTGAACTACGTACAGTAAGGTGGTGGCCTACGTCAATATTGTTGCAGCCTACTTATGGCAAAGATGTTCCCTGCGTTAGTCATGTATCGGCCTATGTACAGTAAGGAGGTACCGTAAGTCAAATTTGATGCAGCCTACTTATAGTAAAGATGATCCCTACGTATCTCATGTATCAGCCTACTTACAGGAAGGAGGTTATGTACACCAATCTTGATGCAGGCTACTTATGGTAAGTATTTTCCATACGTTTGTCATGTAGTGGCCTACATACAGTAAGGAGATTGCGTACGTTAATCTTGATGCAGCCTACTTATAGTAAGGATGTTCCTTATATTTATAATGCATCGTCCTACGTACGGTAAAGAGGTTGCGTACGTCAATCGTGGTGCAGCCCATTTACTGTAGGGATGATCCTCATATGTATCATGCATCGGCTGTATTATAGTAAGGAGGTTGCTTACGTCAATTTTGGCACAACCTACTAATAGTAAGGATTTTTAATATATTTATCATGCATTCGCCTATGTAGAGTATGGATATTACATATGTACATAAACCTGGACCATTATTACGCTTAAGATGTTATTAAGAGCACCATTTGTAGTATACAAAGGTAAACCTCTTTACTATATGAAGGTTGCTCCTGGTTTATTTATGCGCATTGGATTACAATTTGTGCACCCTACTCTACATAGATTGATGCATTCTATACGAAGAAAAGATCCAAACCATTAGTAAACTGCACTAAGGTTTACGTATACAACCTAGCTGTACAAAGGCTGATGCACGATTTAAGTAATTATTCTATATGCAGGCTGCACCTGTAATAAGACAGTAAATAAGCATATTAAATAAATACATAAGGTTAATAAAAATTTATTATCATCAATTTGTGATCTATTTATTGAAAACAATATACAAAATTGTTCTGAAATAAAAATAAATATTTAGGTCCATTATCAATTATCAATTTAAGTTGAAAGACAGGTGAGCGTAGCCAGCCTAAGGTGGTACATGACATTATTAAGGACGTGGTGGAAAACTGTCAAACCTCAGATATCAGGCTTAAAAGACATGCGTACAACATTTCACGGAGTTTGAAAAATTTATCTTCGACATGGTCTCCATATACATTTTATTTTTCTATGCGGAATCAACAATGTATGCGAGGATCAAAGCAGTGCAGCGCACAGTTACAGTTTCAGATTCACCATCTGGAATAAATAAATATTTTATGAAATTTGTTAAATAAAAATGACACTCCCTAAAAAGTATTACCAAGAAGTTAGGAAACAATAGCTTATTAATGTCAGACTACACTCGCTATACCACAATAGTTAATTGTGCTGCACTTGTAGCGTTACGTTTCCAGCTTATTTGTAGTCGTCGGGTATATTCTAAGGGCATTTAAAGTACTTACCACTAACACTAGTCCCTGGAGTTATAAGAAAAGCCCCTCATTATTTTTTGGATATATATGGTTGAGATCTTGTAAAATCTGCAATCAATAACATTAAGATCATTCGAATAATTCCACTATGAAAGTAATATGAAACATAAATATGAATTATGAAAGTAAAATATCATGTAGGTTTGAAAATTTATCATACCAAAATATACCTTGGGGTTATCGGAGAGTTGGATTGTCATAGGTAGTCGGATGTGTATTTTATTCTCATAATATTTCTTTAACACCAGTATCAGCAGTCTTTCTCGAGGATTTTTGTACTCAGTGTCAGGTATTAATATTATTTTTAGCCAAGTCAATTTGTCTTCTAATAAAGTAGCATCTGTAACAATTGTGTAGACTTCATTTACATAAATATATTTGTTTTATGTTTAACCGGCCTTGGGATGCCCGGATAAAATTGCACCATCCATATCTTTCTGTGGGAGTTGCAAGTGGCGACAAAAGGGAAAATATCACAACTTGGACAGCTGCCTTTTCCGAAGAACTGTCATCTTACAAACGAGCTCCCAAAGTTGCTTGCCAAGCATGGACATTATGGCAAAATGAAATAAAATTATTGCAATTATAGCCCCCTTTCTTAATAGAGGGAGGCATTTGTTCAACGTTTGACTAAATCATTTATAACTAAGACTAAAAAAACAACAAAGTCGCTTACCTGTGAATGTTGCCGTTTAGCATTTGAATTCACTGGTTGCCGGATAGCCAGGCTGTGTCTTTGGCCTTTCTTTATACACACAGACCCACTTTGGGGCGACTGAACCCCTTTTTTCGTTTATTCAAATTTGATTGGTGATAAATTGATTTTGGAAACTTTGTAATAAAATTTTTTTTATAAATAATCACTGTTGAAAACATTTACATGCGCGCGTGACGCGATTGCCACGGTCTCGCAGAAAACTAATATTATAGCTGTTGTATTACGCTCCAGCCAGTATTGCCAGCGTGTAAATCAAAATCAGCCGAGTATTCACATAAAAATATTTAAATATTAATACAATTAGATATTAACTTTGATATCATTGATGCATTGCTTAGACTTTTCAAAAACTATTATAATAACAATTGCTCCCCGCGGTTTCATCCATGTAGACAAAACAATCCATGTTTAGTAGTATTAGATTAAATATTTATAAAAAAAACTGAACACTTCCTTACACCCTCAAAAGCTCTGTTTTACAATTAGTATGGCTAGATTAGGAAATACCAAAATCTTCAGGTGAGAATGTGGCTAAATGCTGTTATAAATAAAAAAAATATGTAATTTTTCCTGCTCAAGAACAGTAACATTAGTAATGCTAAGTTTTAATAAAACACTTAAAAATATATCCAATGTCGATTCCGCCTAATTTTCTTGCTAAGCCGACGTGACGTCACAAACAACACGCAGTCAAACCGTTTGACGCGTGTCGCTTCTACACGAAGCATCCTCAGGAGGTCTTGACTATACGAGTGCACGATCGCACCTTCTTGACTCACGTGTTTGTGACGTCACGTCGGCTTAACAGGAAAATTAGGCGAAATCGTCACTAGTTATATTTTAATAGTTTTTAAGAGTTTTGTTAAAATATTAATTTAATTTACGTAACGATACCGATATAAGCAACGTTATATATATGTTGTATGTGATGTAAAAAATGAGGCACAAACTAAAAGTACAAATGCACATAATAGACATATAACTAAAGAAGTACCAAATCGAAATATGGGGTTTCAGTGCAGAGTAACTAGTTTTTATTTATTTGCACGCGTATAACAATTGATTTGTTTGTATTTTATACGAACATGAGTACGAGCGCAAAATTGATTGTAAATGAAGAAATATTGAAATAAGCAATGGTCGAAAATCAGCGTTTATGAAACATTGCTTTCGTATTTTTTATTCGGCATCTGGCAACACTGATCTTCTGTCGTAAAACAATCTTTAAAATGTCGAGGGAACAGTATATTATTGCGCCCGTAACATTTAAATAATGTTCAAATGCAGTATGTCTAAAAACGTATAATGATGTTCCCTACGTTCATCACGCATAGGCCTACGCGCAGTAAGTAGGTTACTTAAATTAATTTTACGTAAATTTATTGCGCATAAATTCACGTACGGTAAATCGTTTTTCTACGTCAACCTTGAAGCTGCTCACTTGTGGTAAAGATCTTTCTTACGAAATCATGCATCAGCCTACGTACTGGAAGGAGCTTGCATAATTCGCTTACTTATATCGTGCATCGGCCTACGTACAGTAAGGAGTCTTAGCGCAGTCTACTTAAATGTAACTAATAATGTTTTCTACGTACCTACATCATGCATCAAGCTACGTACATATAGGAGATTGTCTACTTATACCTTGTTGTTGCCTACTCACAGTAGGAGTCTGTTTCCAAAATACTTACAATAAATAGACGATCTACTTATAGTCACGACACAAAATACTTGAAACATTATTTTTTTTAGTCAAGACGTTTGTGTCATCCTGTTAATGTTGGAGTTCATTTATAAAGATGCGACAGCATAATGTAATGTTCTATCTGTGACGTCATATCCATAGACTACTTCCTAGAATGTATCTGCCTATATCGGTTACGTATGTTAAGTCTTGTTGACGGACCCGACAGACGGGTACGTATTTAACGGCAAGATCAGTACACAACATGTTGTAACTAAGTGACGTGTTGATACGCTTCAACATTATTTTGTATTATCCAACATTTTTACGGCTGTAGATTACGTATTTTAGATAAAACTACACATACATTGTGAAAAGACTTCGCTACATTTCATTTTTTTCTCAGTGTAAAAAGCTCGATGCGCCCTTAACACTAGGGCCCTGTGTCCATTCAAAAAGTTAACGCGGCACATGGAAAGTTCGTACCACCTTCAAAACGTTATCTGCGTATTTCGAACTGTCAAAATAACCCGGCTCAATAACAACAAATTGCTCGTTATGGCCTCTTTGGATTAAATGAAAGAGGTAAGGATACATAGTAACTAGGTAAAGTCGAGGTAGATATAACATGTTTAAAACTCGCGCCAAATCTTCAAGTTATAACTTTCTAAAAGGTTAAACCGTCTATGATCATCATTGATCACAATACTTTTGTGAGAGAAAGACGTTGATGTCGCGCGTTATTTGCAAGGAATCTCTTGTGTCGTAGCCGTGGCGGAATATGATCATAGCGTATAAAGGCCCGGGTGAGCCTCGTGCTTGTTACGTCACAATACTCACAATCCCATAAAAATAAATGCGTACCTACATAACTTATTTTTCAACGCACTCGCTTATAAAGTGGCTCTTATTTCGCCGCAATAAGGCACATAATGACACCTGTAATCAAACTGTTTTCATTGCTGAGCATTGTTTTAATTGCTATTGAGTTTTTTGCTAGGAGGAAGTATCTATGGTGGAGTAGCTATGCGCCCGATAGAGACAGAGTATAAATACCTAATGTTGCAGAATTGCCATTATCCCATAACATTACCCAAATTACAATGAAGCTTTTAGAAAATATATTGCCACGTTTACTAAAAAAAATAGAATTTGCATGGTACGTGCTTGAGGTGCACTGGACCGTTCAATTTGTTATATCGGGGAATTCAAAATTCAATGTATGCTGCTAAATCGGATAACTTTAGTACGTGTATTGTTTTTAAATTGCGCAAATCGGAAATTATACCCTAAAGTATTTTGGCATCATAACTTACAAATATATAAAACTGTTTTTGTAGATTAGTAGAGAAATATATGAAATCAGATACATATATGTAAGATACAATAACAAAATACTCTAAAAGAGATCTCTGATTTGAGTAAATTAAAGAATCATATACCTACAAATGTTATTCGATCTCGCAACAAATAGACAGACTGTTAAATTTTGAATTTCTCGCTACAGATTGAACGGTCCGCCTTAATGGCAGAGAAACCAGGTCAGCTAGTTTTAGAAAATTACCATGATTCTAAAACTAACTGAAAACGTACAGAATATTTTTTGGTATAGTTTAAAACTATGGCATTTTTGTTAGTTAAATACATATAATTTCGCCCACATAGAACTTGGTTGGGCCGCGATCCCTTCGAGAACCTCGGTAATTAAAGCATAGTTCAATGTAAATCTACTTAAAGGTACATACATGTTATACGAATTAAGCTATCTAAATATATGTAGGTATCAAATTTCATCGAGGTCTGTCATTTAAAAATGCAAACTTTTATATTGGTTTAGTGGACGTGGGACCAAAAATCTTACGTATTAGATTAAGAGGTCCAAATAACTGTTTACCTACGTAACTTAACCCATGGTACTATTGGATAACTGGCTTGCGCCTGTGGACTCAACCCCGTGGAACAGTTATATCGTAGTCCCCCAATAATACTAAATATCTCGGAATAAAGCTAGCCAATTTATTAATCCGGGTCCTACGGAATCTAGATGTGAAATTTCGTTGAAAACTTCGGCGTTGAGTGACTTGAAGGTTTGTATGAGTAACAAACTCATGCAAACCTTCGTACCTATAATATTTCATAGTGTGCACTTAAAATAAAACAAAGTAATAATGTATTTATAGCTTTATGGTATATAAAACATATGTGTGAATAACATCGAGATTCAACATTTTGGCACCACTTACAATTTAATTAATTTTGTCGTCCAGTTGCTTGATTCCATACACGATGAAGGACAGCATTCCTTATGAAAACAGCAAATCAAAATTTAATTGCGTTAATTTTACTGCATAATTGGGCAAAAGTGGTTCATATAAAATTACCCACTTTTATGGGAAAATCTTTGGTCATGAGCTGGTATTCCGAAAATTACTATAATTCGAAAAAGTATAATTTTTGATCTATGTTCACACTCTCTTTTCTCCATAAACAAATGTCATCATAGTACTTTTTCAAGCACCGAACAAATTTGTCTGCCACAACTGCGAAATGTGGCAAACAAAAAAATCGCATACGCTGAGCAGGACAAAACAAACTGATGCTGTCTCTTTCAAACTAATGCAAGCGTATATATTACCATTCTTGTCTCACAACCAACAGAATATAAATCTCTTCTCCATCATTGATACTTCCTCCTAGGTTTTTTGATATCTTTGTTTGAGTTCCTTTGTTCTTAAAAAATTTCGATACAAACAAGATCGTGTTCAATAGTAAAAAATAATTAATGTACCTACCTATTGTTTGCTCATTTCATAAAGACTTATTCACAACTGTCCAATAAGAAGCGAGATTTTAAATTTGGAAACTCCTACTGTCCAGTAAGTAACTATGTAATTTACCTACTTACCGGACAGTAGGTCATCCTCTTTAAATCTGCCTAGTAAAAAAACATAGTACCAGACATAGATTAGAGTTTAGTCATTATAACATGATTATAGGGAGGGAGGCTCCAAATATATTTCGATCTCATATGAGATAAATATATTTTTGGAGCGTTAAACAGCCATTTTATAGTCTGTGACACTTAACGCGATGTAGAAAAAGTATGCACATTGCGTTTTGTACTTGATAAGGTTGTAGTTGTAGTATATGAAATATATTTTGAGTAATTTATTAAACAGTATAACTTTAATTGGAATACACATCTTTTCAAAATAGAGTGTTTGTAACGGAGCTTGCCTAGGCGTTCTAGGTTTAGCAGTGTTCTTAGTGTTGTCTTATATAGCCGTTTCACCTTGAAAACTCAGACATGCAGGATGGTAGGGCATTTTGTGAATGTTCACCTTGATGGCAACCCTCAAATAGAAAATCTGCACCTTATGGTATGTTCCGGGATCTGACTCAGGAGCCAGATTTACACTTAAGTAAAATTTAACTTTTGTAGATGCATAGTAGGTTCGAGCTGAAAATGATTCCAAAAAAAAACTGAAAGGTTGGGCGGGCATACACCTTGTAAAATACGACGCATATCAGCGATACGCATATATGCATGCGTTGTATAAGATTCATCGCATTTAATAATTGAAACATATATAATACCCGAGCTTGTCCCTGTGGATTTACTCCGCTACGCTTTGACTTATTTACAGTCACATATGAATATACTATATAAATTCTACCATCACGGTGGTAGGTAGATAGATAATTCCTTTTTGTTATTTTTCTTAGTATAGAAAAATAATATAAAAGTAAAAAAACGCTTAAAATAAAGTGTCACAATGAGGGTATCGCTAATAGCGATCTCTTCCAGGCATCCTTTGAATGGAGAAGAAATACACAACAAGATGTGGTGTAATAAAAAGATATAGGTACAATTAAATCAAGACAAGAATACGTGACTAAATAAAACTATTAATGAATTTTAAACAAAAAAATTACTAATCCTTAAAATACGGTGATACCAAAAATTTTAATGTAGAGAGAGTATGTGAGCATTCTGACATATCCAACGAAGACGTATAGGAAGCAACTTGAGCTTTGACCGAATATGATGTTACTTGCGCAAACTAGATATAAATGTACTAAAAGAAGTTTTGAAGGCGCTCAATATTATCTAGGTGTTCCTCATTCTAGCATTCCTATGTAATTCACTGGATAGCAGACATCAGCGTAAATGAGAATTAGAAGAATAGATTGTTAGAGTGTGTCCCGGCCTCAGAAAGGGTACTTCACGCCTTTGATTTTTATTTTTGTTGTGTCCTTTGTAACCGTGTTATATAAACAGGTGAAATGGAAAACCTGACATGGTGTGAAAAGTCGAGTGTTGTATAGTGAAATCTTAAAATTGAGTTGATATTTTACCACGCCGCGTTTGTAACGAGAAAGAAAATGGAAAGTACGAACAGCGTTGAGGCCCCACTGCGGGCGGGCGTAGATTAAGTAATACTACGCGGGTTGGAATCCCGAGAGTATCGATCCTGGGAGGGTGTGAGGGTGCCACGTTTAGGCGCAGACCTTTCTTGCCTTTATATACAGGGTTTCCAGATGTAGAGATACCATTTTGAAGTCAATTCTCAACGCCAGAATATTACCAAAGAAATACATTAAGAGTGTGTACGTACATACATATCGCCAGACTTTCATTCAGGGGTAGGTAGTGGTTCATAATCCCGGTGTAGCTAAACATGTTTCGGTCCCCTGTGACAGGGGCCGAGACTATTGCCACCTGTCGGGCGCAATTCCAACCCCGGAATGTGACTTAAATACGAGTTATTTGAATTATAATATGGCAATATTTATTTTGCTAGCCATGCTAGTCTGGATTAGGATCATAGAAATTCTGTGGCTAATATTCAATTCATAAACTATGTAAGCTTGCTGAAATTTCTCTGTTGCAAGGCGCTGCTTTTCAGTATTGATAAACTAAGTTGACTTAGATCTTCGAGACCTACCGATAAAGACTTCGATCGTGTATAATATTAGGTTATATTTCCCTCACTTCGACTTTTAGTAATAACTTATTACAAAAATATTAAATATAGTTTTCTCCAATATGCGCATATTGGGGTGCGTTCTTATTTGTCGTCCGACGACGTCCGACGACGCCCCGAGCGTTTTTATATGCCCGGAGCGATCGTCCGATGATCTTCCGGAGCGTTCTTATATATCGCTCGACGACGCACCGGTCGCCCCACGAAATCGGTGGATAAATATCGCCCTGACGTTTCATTTGACAGTTGGGACTTGATTTTTCTTTGTTTTAGTTACTTTTTGTTTACGTAGACTTCTGTTTACAAAATTGTATTATTATTATTGTTATATTTTGTATATTTGTTTTAGTTGTGTGTCGTGGAAAAGTACATAATTGTAAATACATTTCTTCCGAGTCAGTGAAACATTTTAAGTAGTGTTCTTGATACAGATATGATACAGAGCCGTTCTTAAAAGGCGGACGACGAGCGTCGCTCTGCTTGGAGCGATCATCCGTCGTCGGACGACATATAAGAACGCACCCTTGATAAAGAATTGTCATAACAAAAATGTAATTAATTACATCAGTGATTTGTCTATGTAATGTGTTGGACTTCGTGTCTGTGAATAACATGTGAGAATGAATAAATAAATAAATAACTATTAGATAAAGAGCACGCGAAGTATCGTACATAAGTACACAGAAGAACAAAACCAATGCCAGCGCTTTTAATTCGGATCGCATTATTAAAAGACGCGCCAACAATTTTGTATGGAAAATCATAGCAGACACAAAAGATTTGGTCTACTGCTGCATTCTAGGGTATTATTTGAATTTAAATTATTTTCATCGATATACAAATAGTGAAATACCCACAAAACCTCCTATGCCTCCAGTGAACTCAAAAAAAGGACGAACATTTCGAATGGTGAAAACATAAAGCAGTTTTTACTTGAATCCCCAGATGATATGTATTTAGAGTCAAGGGGTAAATATAATTCTATTTTTAAAAACACTATATGCTTCGGCGTTAATGCCAATTGTCTGTCTTGTACTTATATACTCGGCGTGCAATGGCCTATATTTCATTACAATAATATACTGATCAAGACTACCACTGTACCTACTATAATTGCTATACCAACAATTGAATATTAGCTTCACGCTTCACTAGACTTGTTGCTAGTTCAGTGGTTCGCGTAATTGAACGTTTTGATAGGTATTATTGGTTATAAAGCTATTATTGCACTGTAAGGCTTGCCTACGTTTAACTCATATAGGTAAATGTACGTTCATATCATAGATAGGCAAGCCGTTCAGCGGCAAATAAAACAAATCCTTTTAAAAACGTGATATTGAAAGCAGTATCATATCACAATAGACGTAGTTACCTACTACCGAAATATTCCTTGAAATGACTGAAGAGTTTCGGTACGGGGAGGTTTAATAACGGCGCTGTTCAAACAACGCAACGTTGCGAACGAACGAGATATTGCCCGCGGTCAAGTGTTTGCAAATCAAATCATGTTTGAGCTCTTTGAGCCTCTGCCAGCCTAGTAAGTCAAACATAAAACCCAGCTAGCACGTCGGCGGCCCCGTACGAGAGAGATTAGAAACGCAAAGCGTTACCTTAACTGTGGCTTTACTTGCACAAATTCGTTATTGGCAGCAATTCTGTTGTACACTCACTTACTAAACTAACTAATTAAAAAAATCTAATTTTAGTTTTAGGAATCCTAAAAGTTATTCTGCTGAGACATCGAACTAAATTTAAAATAGTAAAATATCAATCCTGAATTCAATTCACTTTGCCGCTACTTAACGCTAGATAGCGCACCATTCAAGTTGTTTTATAAGAAATTTTCGTCTGTGGTATATGTTTCTTCCAACGAGATTTAAACCCCCGAGAGGGGAATTGATGGTTCGCCCGATCATGCAACTGGTGTGTGATTTCTAACACATATAAGTCAAAGCATGAGCGCACATAAACAGTACGCGACCAGAAGCTTGATCCGTACGTACGTGTTTGAAAATATTTTTATTTATGACGATTGTAGGCACTCAGTGCAATAAAAATGACTACCTGCTCCATTAAATGGTGCGGGAAAAGTAGCAAAATATCCAATAATAAAACAGATGGAATTACCTAATTTATTCAATTTCAATTTACGTAATTTATCTACTTCATGTTAATATGTCAAGTTGAACTGGACAATCCAATAGACCCGTATGAATGCATTTCACTCCCACTTACTACATTCATCTATTGTCATCCTTGTCTTTCTGTAAACCGCGCCCTCTCCTAGTGTTGTGCTTATACAGTACGGTAATTTATCGTTATAGTGGAACTAAAATCGATATCGTAATACTCTGGTCCATAAATATATTTAGCCTTGGATGTAAAGAGGGTTTTATATTTTTGATATGAGTTTATAATACTAATAATTTATTTCAAAATATACAGTTACATGTTGTTATTCTTAACTTTATTACAATCGGTACACTAAATTGTATTGATTTTTTGACAGTAAAATGACATGCAGATCCCGTACTAAGAAAAAAATCTTGTGTCATGGGAGTCTGCTTCCTTCAATAATACATTAAGATTGAGGTTTGCTTATTAAATGATATGGCTGTATAAAATTTAGTATATGTTTGAGTAAATATAATATTATTGTGTATGTGGGTGTGTGACAGAATGTGTGTGTGTTTGTGTGTATGCATAAAGTGCGATGAATATAAAGCTTTGTGTGAATATATAGTGTACAACTTGAATTTTTATTAATCATACGAGAACTTTAAGAAAATCTTCAGTTTCATCGTGGTTGAGAGACCTCAACTACTTGTTTATTTCGATTTTAGCTTGCCTAGTCGTGTGTATTCTCAGATTACTGATGACTTTACTAGTTTTGTGGACTTTGTAGGATTTATTTGTAAAAGATAACTAAAGTGTAACAACAGATATTTCTGACTAAAATTAACATATTTAACTTAAAAAAATAAAATTAAAATAAAAACTTAGTACTACAAACTAATCCAGTATTCCGCTACCATTGGGCAGTGTTCCCAAAATGCTGGCCGCATTGCCACGTTGTATGGCAATGCTTATCCTCTGTCCAAAGTATATGCCAGCATTTTGGTCACAAGTAGCGTTGACCAGACGTTTTGAGAGGTCTTTGAATAATAGTTTGGCGCTCGGTCCCCACGGTCCCAGCGTTTCGACCCCAAAAGGCACAAACATGTAACAACTACTGAGATTACTATATTTGCGCCTTTTGAGGCCTTCTGCTAGTTCAGCCGCCGCACCGGCCACTTTTGTGGTAGCAGGAAGATGAGAAGGTGCTAAGGTATCGACACAGGTAGCGTCCCATACCAGAGGCCTTCCCAATAATTATTCCTTTATAATTACTAGTTTTGTTATATACATTGAGCCAAGAAAACTCTGATGACAGTGTGCCATTTTTGTGTTGAATTTCTGTCTAATAAACACCAAATCCTTATGTTTTTTACATGATATAAGTCTATCTTTATATAATCTTATGGTATATCAATATACGTTTATCGATTTCAAAATCATATTTTTTTTTAAACCTATATAGCTACCTTATGTCATTCTATGGTAATATTAACAAACAAAATTGTTAATTTTTTTTAATAGATTCCCTAATGAACCAAATCTCAAACAAAAATGTTTTTTTTTTTTTTATGCTTGATAGCTTAGCCTTTGACCACTATCTCACCTGATGGTAAGTGATGATGTGGTCGAGGATGTTATTCAGACTAACCTAGAGTTTCCCGGATTGAGCTAACAAGACGAGAAATTTGGTTTCCAGCATACTACAACAGGGTTTGCTACCGTCACTTTTCAGATGATTGTTTTTATTTAATGAAAAGTGGCCGCCGACGTTTATTTCATACTGCGATTCCTACAAAAGATTCCTGGTAAGACATACAGGATAATTTTTCTAAATAATTATTTTTGCAATGTAAAATTTTCCCGACATATTTTAGTAAGATACCTACAATCATATACTTAATATTTAGCATGTTATATAATGTATAGCACATAACTTAAGTATATCACCTATGAACACCTACTTGTTTAATATCTAACCGTTATGGAAATAGTGCATATTTTCTAATGACGTACGCTTAAACATATATATATGCTTGGATGTTGATTTATTGGCTAATTACTACAACATATACCTACATATTTCTAAATATGTTTACAAGCACTATTGCGTGCTGAGCAAAAATCATATTTACAAATTATTATTGAGTACAAAATGTTTTGTGCCGGACGGGAATCGAACCCTCGTCCTCTGATTTCGCGCCAGATGCCTAATCTATTCGGCCACCGGAACCTTACTCTTACGACTCGGAAATTTGTACTTCAAATATAAGAAATATACTCCAATAGTAATTTGTTAGGGAGATATATAAATTACTAAATTACAATTATACGAGAGGAAAAATTTAAGTCATGTGCGGGATAAAATTTTTCCTCTCGTATATTAATTGTAATTTTGTAATGTAATCTGCAGAGCATGCGTTATTGCAAACATAAAAATATTAAAAGAGGTATTTAAATGTTTATCATTTTAGTAAAGATATTAAAAGCAAGTAAGAATTGTCGAATCACAACCATATCATTATTCTATATTTTATTATAACAAAACAGCTATACTCATACAAAATACCGCGCGAGGTATCTGCTGGGTATTATTGCCAACGCAAGTGGGAGAAAAATATCACTTTAATCGAAATAGGTCGTCACGGAGGAATAAATTATACGATCAGCTTATATATGTTGTACGACGTATTGATATCGATTATATTTGCTTATGAATCATGTCCCATCACTATGGGACTCGGTTGTTTACCGCATGGAGGTGGCTTAGCCAATTAGAGCGCGTTTAGGTTAAACAGAGTTTGGCATCAATTCATCTCGAACAAACCAAATCTTATTGCATCTCTAAGTGTTATTTTCTCGATGGTTTCTTCCCTACAAGGATCACGGCAATACTGCAGCCTGATTATGTTTTTACGTTTTGACATGACTATGGACAGTAACTCTATCTGCTAAATAAATAGGTTAGGTTAGATATACGTTTAAGCTATAAAAAATAGGTCCTAAGTGTGATTAAACCCACATCCCGGGTCAAGGCAAATTTAAGTCAGACACTATGACTGCTAGATGACAATAAGCTCATCCCCTATTTAAACATACCTGCCTCCGAGTAACACAGGCGTGACATGATTTAGTAAATCCTAGTTTGTTGTTACCTGCCTACAAATCTTTTTCTCTAGCAATGCTCCTAAAAATACAACCCTTTCCGAAAATCCCGCATATTTAGCAAGAAACCTCATAGCCGTATATTTCATAGTTCATACAACTGAGAGAGACATAATTAAGATAAAACAGCCAAAATAAATTAATTGCAGAACATTACAGCTATAATCAACACCAATTTCGATGGTGATTAATTTTAGGTTAAATCGTCTATGATTCCATCTAATCTGATTAAACTGTAGTACAACAGAATAGCAAAACTACACATTTTACTAAGTTTAATAATTTTAGAGCTAATTAACTATACTGTGGCGCCATCAGAATAAGGAATGTTCATTTGACATTTTTAAATATAATTTTACTAAATTTTAGTTAGTTTGGTGTCATGAGAATTGCGACCATTGTCTAAGGGCTGATTTTTAGGATTATATGTATTCAGCGCAAAACGCAGATATTATTGATGAAGCTTCACTGTATGGCTGTCCATCCGAATAAAATTAGGAATACCGGCCTAAACCTCGTAAAGTATTGAATTGCAAGCCTGAAATTTGGTTTCCCAAACTAAAACTAAATTTCAAAAAGCTAGTTATAATTTGGAGTAATATGGAGTATTTTCTATTTTATAATTAGATCAATAAGAAGTTACTTAGCACATGCGAATTTTATTCCAAATTGTAAAAATAATAAAACTATTTTATAGTGATATCATATTCTATAAAATATGTAGCTTTAGGTTAGCCGCAACTACATTCGAAGTGTTTGTGGTGTGATTGCGGTAACGACCAAAAAATCAATTTCATTGTTTCTGAACTCCACACACAAGTTTTAGTAGTAGTGTTCATAAAAATAAAATAATATTTTATTATTATGAACACTGACCTATACTTTATTATAGTAATACGAGTACTTAAAATAGGCGCGTAGTTCCTGGCTTAAAATTTTAAGGACTTATGGTACCATTTATTGTGTTACTTGATTATAAAAATATTAATAATTGTTTATAATTTGTCAACTATTATCCCATCTTAGATGAAGTCAATTTAATATGCGCCCTCTGTGACAATACTGCGGATCTGACGATGACTGAAATCGCGACAGAACATATTTATTGCACGAAACCAACCCGTCTTTACGATGCTTTTATTAGCAGTCTATACCCCACTTTTAGTTGAGGTCACAATGCATGTGCTTACTATAAAGAAGTTACTGACGGTAAAAACTCAATTACTATTTGACAGTTTAAAATTGGTTTCGAATAGTCCCAGCTCCTAAATAGACAACTGCATGGTGATAAATTAATAAACTTTTTTGCCTTTTTTGCCACATTAATTGAAGATCACAACAATATAAAATTAATACCCCTTGAATTAGCCATTGTTATCTTTGTTCCCAAAAAATTAAATCAAATGGAAAGTCCAACATTTATGAATTGTTAACGAAATTACATGAAGACAAACAATCCTGGCAATACCTACTCTTAATACCTTATAATACCTTATTCCCATATCCTACTCTTGGATGTGGTGAAATACGAAGGAAAATATGGGCTGATGACCAACATGCCAATGTAAGTGGGTATGTTGCGTTGTTTGTGACCATAGCGCGAACAATGGTGGTCCTTACTGTCTTATCCAAAAGGTAACTGACCTACAACCAACCAGAGGCACCCAAGAAGGTTCGGCGTCACAAATTATGATCTTGTGTTGTCTTTTTTTGTGTTATTAGTCGAGATATTGTCGCGAATTTATTACTACAGGAAACACATTTAATTGACCCAAAGTATAGTGAGGTAGGGAAAAGATAATGATGTTAGTCATAGTATGTTTAATTATTTATGATTCCAATTTGAGTTTGGAAAGGTTTTTTCTTGTTGTTCATCATTTTAGCATACAATAACTATACCTGTCGTGCGTAATCATAAATTATAAAGAAATATACGTATCCAACACACAGTAAATTTCGGGGCAGTAAATACATCTGCGATCTACATTGCTATGTTCGATCATCCACCTGCTGCTCACCATAGTCGTTTTCTTTACAGAGCTAAATGCAAGTATCAAGCGTGAGAAGATAGTCGAGATCTGCGAAGGATGTGGTCAGAAGATTCAAGACAGATACCTGATGCGAGTCGGAGACCTATCCTGGCACGAGCACTGCCTGAGCTGTTGCGTCTGCGGCTGCACCCTGGCCCACACGTGCTACACTAGAAACACCAAGCTTTACTGCAAACCAGACTACGATAGGTAATTTTCACTAACAGCGTAAACATGTACTTCAGCATACAGCATACAACCAGAGTGTGCGGGCAATTTATAGTGCACATTCCATACTTAATTTGTGTACTTAACCGAAACTTCTTGTCAATTTTGCGTCCGATATTCCACTTGTCAATAAGTATAACGTATCATATGATTTACACCGTTACCCCATCTTGATTTCCGACTGCAAAACTGACATCCGATGCGTTTAAGTAGTCAGATCCGCCACCGGAAATCAACCGGAAGAGCAAACTTTGTCATTCTATAGTCACAGGAAGAACTTCAGCACCTATTGCGAATTTGAATTTAACGCCCATGCGAGTTGCGAGATGTTTTTGAGCTGTGCGTTTTAAAAGTTTCCGCATGATTGCTAACCTGACTGTTCACAGATTGTTTGGAGTCAAATGCACCAGATGTGGGGACCGGTTGCTGCCACAGGAGATGGTGATGCGTGCCCAGCAGTATGTGTTCCATATTCAATGTTTTGTCTGCGTGATGTGCTGCCAGCCGCTCCAGAAAGGAGAACAGTATGTGATGAGGGCTGGGCAAATATTCTGTCGGCAGGACTTTGAAAAAGAGATGTATTTGATGCAGCATGCTGAAGATGACATGATTATTGATGAATCAGATCGACCACGCGATGGTCGCAGGGGACCAAAGCGTCCACGGACAATTTTGACATCCGCACAACGCAGACAATTCAAAGCTTCATTTGAAGTAAGTCCTAAGCCGTGTCGAAAGGTTCGGGAGGCGCTAGCCAAAGACACGGGGCTTAGCGTGCGAGTGGTCCAGGTGTGGTTCCAGAATCAACGTGCAAAGATGAAGAAGATCCAGCGCAAGGCCAAGCAGGAAGGTGACAAGACATCTGATAAGGATAAAGACAAGGATGAGAAGAACATCAAGCAAGAGTCACCATCGAGTGAGCACGGCAACTATCTTGGACTGGACGGCTCCTATTCAGCTTCAAGCCAACCATTGAACCCGAATCTGCCGTATTCACCTGATGGTAAGATTTTATGTTATCTATCAGACAAATTGGTGGTGCCGGGTTAAAATGTCATCCCCCGATTCCTTCACGTGGGTGTCGTAAGAGGCGAATAACGAAAAATTACCGGAAAGTAGGAAGCATCACATTCTGAAGAACTGACAACTTTTACTGCGATCTGAAGATCCTGCCAAGCATGGGGATTATGGTAAATTCCGCCGAATGGAATATGACCTTTCTCCAAAGGTGTACATTCCGATTGATGTGCTGATGATGATGATGATAAGACAAAGCAAAGTATATACTTGTAACACAATATAGGTATTCTTGAAAGTCAATATATGTGGCCATAAAATCAAGGATATTTTCGAGTCGACACTGCACATTATAGACCTATCTCGTAAACACAAACGTACCGATTTCTTTACATGTCATTAATTGTGTGTGAAATAATGTAGGTATAGATAGTAATGTATCCATTAGTTTATTAAAAGGAAGACGTCCGAATTTACAATGAAAATGTTTAATAGATAGAACTCTTTCAAGCTGCGCTATACAGTCGGCGACCAGCCTCCCGCCATGGTTTACAACTGTGTGGGTAGTGGTTTCCTACCAAAATTCGTTTGCCCTTCCTACGCCTTTGGCAAGCATGCATTGGTAACTGCGCAGTATGACGCGGCTGCTGCCGGCGAGAGCGCACGTATGATGGGAGCGCACGCATACCGAGTCTCTTTCTTTGAGAGACGTATAAAGACAGGACCAAATTAAAAGCTTGCAATTTAACTCTGGAACAAAAATTAAATACTCGTATACAGGACAGTATTTACACAATATATGATTAAATGTCTTAGGTAGGGACTAAAGATGACTAAAAAATTGTAGGTATTGAAATAAAGGATATCAACAATATTTATATACCTGACGGGCGTGGAGCAGTTCGTCGTTTGCGGTAAAATGCATCTGATATACTTAGGCGGAAATTATACCGCTTAACACCAGTATAGGCTCAAGCTTGTTCAGTTACAATTGCATAAAAAACAAGTTCATACACTGTTCTACAATTAATGTCAAAATTTTGCTTAAGTTAAAGAAGGTTTTTTACTGTAAATACACAGACTTCTGACTAAACTAAACTATAACCAAATAACGCATTTTCTTATAGCCCTAATATTTTTTGAAAATGAATGACAGACTGATATGTTTTAATATTTATTAGGAGCAGGTATATTATATTTAACAACAAATAATGTGGACTTACATGAAATTATCTCATTCCAGATTACCCAGCACACTCCGGGGATAGTTTCTGCAGCTCCGACATCTCCTTAGACGGCAGTAACTTCGACCAGCTGGATGAAGGTGCTTCCGATACCATGAGCCTCCAAAACTTGGAGGTGCAGCACCACTCTCACCAGCACGG
Organism: Plagodis dolabraria; assembly: GCA_963854805.1. NCBI lineage: Eukaryota > Metazoa > Arthropoda > Insecta > Lepidoptera > Geometridae > Plagodis > Plagodis dolabraria. Next base: position 8,396,194 of record OY978440.1, read on the forward strand.
CAACCACACCGCACACGAGCCTCTGAACCTCGGCACTGGTGCTGTAGTCAACCCCATAGACAAGCTCTACCTTATGCAGAACTCTTACTTTAGCACGGATCACTGATCCGGCCGAGGCGTCGGTCGCAGGCACAGCCAGCGGCCACGCCCAACTCCGATGGATCTCTGCGTGAAGCCAACATCCACTGTCACCAGCTACACTTCCAGTCACTCCGCTGCCAGTGCTATGGCCTCCGCTCTGACATTCAACAGCTTTTATGAACAATTTTCGTAACTCGTGAACTCTAGGCGCAATGAATTATCGTCTTTCTCTGTTTTGCGACGTTATATCGAATGATTTGATACTGCTCGGACCAAAAATGTATATGCTGACAAGGAAAAGATTTCGAACTAAAAACCATGATAAAACAGACATAGCAGGCTACAAAATTATAAAATGTATCTAAAAGCTGAAAATTTGTATTCAATTTATGTATATAATTTAACAGATAGTTAAAATCTGACGATCCCACTCTAAGCATAAAATTTAAGATCAAAAATCAATTAATAGGGTCCTTTAAAAATATCCCTGAACAGGTGTTATCGTAAAATTGTGTATATATCAATGTTTTTGTACTTTATTTTATAAAAGTAAAAGACTGAACACTATTTTTGTACACAGAGTTGAGGCACGGTAATGTTATCTATATAGTATTTCAACTTCATAGAAACGGACGAAACGCGAGTTATACCTACCCGCCTCGATCTCGGCCCGCGCTCAGTACGCAAACAGTCGCGTCTGTGCCGTAGTGACGAATAGACGGTGTGTTATTTTTTTAACAATAAACGTGCGATATTTTCACTAAAAATAAGTTTATGTACATATTACATATTTAATATGACGAGTATTCGTCAAAAACGCAACCAGAGATAATTTTTTTTAGATAACCTGGAAACTGAAAGGTAATACTATAAAATAATTTTCCTTACTAGTAAGTAACATTATTTTATGGTCTACATACATACAAAAATACATATCTACATACGTACATTAGTTGACGGTACATAATGTGTGTCTTTTTAATCCGAAAAAAATGTCTCCATTAATAAAAAAGTGAATAGAGTAAAGGAAAGTGATTGATAGGAGTGAAATAGGTAGTTATAAGCTATAAATTAGAATGCGGATTTTTTATACTCTAAAATTGAATGATAAAGCATTTCGCACGTCTCACAAATATTTTTCGGTCGCAATTTTTTCAGATTGATTTTTTTCAAATATAAACATGTTTTTTTTAATTAAATCTACCTATTACTCAAAAAAAACACGCATTTTTGGTGAACACTTCCTGTTCATTTCACAAAGAATTTTATTTGTTCATATAAAAAAAAGTATACTACAATCACAAAACTAAATGGAAACACAAAGTAGGCTAAATGTAATTAAAATAATGGAGACGGGTAGCCCTATCGCATGTTTACGTACAGCGCGTTTGTAGGTAGTTATTTCAACGAGAGAGCCGAGTTAAGATACTGTATAGATAACATTTCCGTGGTTCAGGCACGCCCAAATGAACGCGTTTAGCTCCGTTGCGGCAGCGTGCAGGGTGCATGTCACTTAATAATTGGAGAGATTTATTGTAATATTGATTTTCTGCCTTCATTTCCACACTTTGTGAAAATATTTTTTTAGAAATGAAGCTATGTATATTTTTTGTATTATACGAGATTCGTAAGTATGAACTCTGGATGTGAGGTGAAACTATAGTTTTGCTATATACGCGATTTATAGCTAAGTTACGAAAAAGGTACTAAACTATTCCTAAAAAGATGGTAAAATGATAATAATTTAATGCTAATGAACTCGCTGCTGCTATAATACTGCAGCAGGTCGCGGAAACCGCGAGCTGCGCGCTTTTAGGTCATCGCTAAGTCAGCTATTTCGCTAACTGTTCGAAATCTCGAACCATTATTATTTTGTTCAGTTTAACCTACGACAAGAATTATAATTAACATTCAGTGTGGTATTTAGTTCTCAAAATCTAGCTATACTTATTATAATTCCCAAAATCAAAAAGAAAAACTCATCTTTTTAAAAGTTTCACATCCCATGCAAGGAGATCCGCTCGTGCCATTCGTTTTAAGCTTAGTCATACATAAAGTGCTTCATGAAGTCAAATCGTCCTTAAACGTGTGGTACCTCGCTGATGGCACTATTGTAGGCAAACCGGATGACGTACTTATTACAGGATCTTGTGACCCTCATTCCTCGCCTTAAGGACCTGGTCAGAAGGTGAATCTCTCAAAATGCGAATAATTCTCTGGCAGAAATGGGTCTCGTATACACTTCAATCGTTTCAGTAGTCTGATGCCTGGCCTCAAGGAAATTTCGACTTCTAATTTCAACCTTTTAGGTTCTCCTATTTTGCTCGACGGCATTTTCCTGAGGCCTTCTCGAAAACAGCTCACATAAACACTTAACTTATGACACTTTCATGAACAGACATTGGCAGAATTGTGAGAAATTAATCTGCAGAAACCAATAACAATGAAATAATAATAAAATGTATGTATCTTTGTACAACAAAAAATGGGAATTTTACAAATGGTAACAAATCATTAATTAATTATTACTCATACCTATCAAAAAGTGTTCAAATGCTTAATAGAAAATTAGATACTTAATCAACAATATATAGGTACTTAAACCATTTTACGGCAACACCTAGAATATACATAAGAAAAAATACTTTTGACCTCGTATGTACAGTAGGTACATAATTATAATTGTTAGACCAGCATTAGTGGGATCGTCCGGAACTTAACATATTATTCGCACGTTTTTGTTCAAATGTTATCATTCATATTTACAACGATAATTTTACCGATTTCTATCAGCCTTGTCAATGTAGTAGTGCGCACGTAGGTTAATCCGTAAACAAGCGACTCAGAAAATTGCGAAATCGGTCGAAATCTATGTACCCGACCAAAAACATTTATTAAAATCGGTGAAATAATACAAACAAAAAATATACTGCGTTGAGTACTTAAATATATTATTATTATTCTTTAATTTGTCGCAAGGATGAACGGAAGGAATTCTAGGTAAGCCTGAACAACATCTTCGACCACATTATCACTTACCATCTGGTGAGATAGTGGTCGAAGACTAGCCGATAACCTATAAAAAAAGACTTCGATAAAGAATCGCGAGCAATTTACTACAAAAAGCCTTCAAATCGTTGTAAATTAATACTACAGAGGCTGTTTTATTGGTGAATCCTCATTAGGCAGCGCGTGTCATAATTTTCAGTCCGTCTCTAATGCCTACGCCATTACAAACAGGAGTGATGGCATAACATCCTACAAAGCTTGGAAACGCTCAGTTGTATGTAAATGCCACTAGATGTCACCCATCTAAATACATGCCTCAGTAAAGCCAGCTCTGCAACGCGCGCTTCGAAACCTATGTTCATTTGTAATTACAATACATTTTAACTGACATAAAAAAGGAGGAGGTTCTAAATTCGTCTTTATGTTTGTTACGTCAGAACTTTTGACTGGGTGAACCGATTTTAATAGTACTTTTTTTATTTGAAAGCTGATGCAGATGAAAGAGTGAAATTAATTTACCCAAAAAATGGAACCGTGCGCATGGTACCGACTTCGACAAGTCATTTTACACTTCACTTTTAGGTGCTGAAGTCGGTTCCATTTTTGGATAAAAAAAATGTTTTCACTCTTTCATCTGCATCAGCTTTCAAATAAAAAAAGTATTATTAAAATCGGTTCACCTAGTCACAAGTTTTTTTATGTACAAGCGGTTCGTTGTGCTCAACTCATATTTGCAGATTCATTACGCCTGCAGTACTTCAACTCGGATATAGGTACCTACATATACATAATGTTAACTTTTAGTAGTACAATTTATAAACTCAATTTTATACGTTCATGTTATGCACTTTATTGAATAAGACAGTAGTATGCTCTGGTAGTTATGCAAGTTATGAATTTATTATATCAAGATTTATATTTGTTCTGCGATTAGTACCCGAATATGAAAGCATTTACATTAAATAGTCAACATTCACATGAAGTTTATATATTGAATAGAATTTGTAAATATAAATGTGCATATAGATTTAGTATAAAATAACTTAAGAACTTAAGAATACTATAATATAATGTCGTCAGAATTTAAGTATAGTTGGTTGTAGGGTTGGTAAGATATTACCAAAAAATTTAAAAATAAAAATGTTACATTTAACTAATTTTCCATTGTTGTATTTACAAAGTAAGTAGAAAATGTGTCTATATACCGTTATTTGCATGTACCTATCAATTAGCCTTTTGGCTAAGTAACTACTACTTACAAAAAACTTTTACCCTAACCTAATGGAAATGCATACCTTCAATGTAATTCTCACCTTCATGTTGAGGTTGAAAATATTAAACCGGCTAAGTCTATGATGTGAACTGACTCCGATTCTAAAGGATGGTAGCTAGCCAGCCGAGCTTTCGCGGAATGCCTTACCACCTCGTGGTGTGGCTCAAGTCATATTTCATGGCCCAGTAGTGTCCCATTGCAACCTTTATATTTCTCTTTATTCCCTTCTGATCAGACACCTATAATCTCAATCGGTCATAAAAAATGTAAAAAACAAGAAAATACAGATATCTACATTTGTATTTTCTTGTTTTTTACATTTTTTATGACCCAGAAGCGTTGATTAACTGCCACAAGATACAAACACTACCGCGCCGGCTTCGGTTTCCCCACATATAATTTCACTAACTGCACCTTCTTGACCTAAATACAGATCACTTCTCAGCTACATTTCCCATTTTAAGTTTCGAAATTGTCAACAATATTAATATTAACAAAGGCTATGAGCAGTAAAAATTGAAGGTATGTAATTAATTATCACACTTTCAAAGTTACTAAAGCTATGTGATGATTTTTCAGATGCACAAATGTAAATAAAAACTAGTACCAAATCTGCTTCTTCAGCTAATATTATGTGTCTAGCTAGTTCATTTTTGATAAAAACAATATAGTTAAGTAACTTTATTGATTTATCCAACTGCCGTACTAATAATATGTAGTTGTTCCAGATTACCATCACACATAGTTTGTTGGCCTTTTTTAATGTATAAAATAACAGAATCATTTCTAGTCAAATATTAACTGAGATTTTTGTCTCAATTAACTAAATGTAAATGTAATGTGTAATCGTAAATACATGTACGACTAAGTCATGTAAATTAAATTTATGAAAGTAATCTCCTTTGTTGTTTGTGTACATTTCTCCTATGCCAGACCTTCCTCCAAGGAATGTTTTTTATTTGTACCCGATAGTGTAGCCTTTGACCACTATCTTGCCTGATGGTAAGTGATGACGTGGTCGAAGATGTTGTTCAGGCGAACCCAGAATTACTGGATCTCAAGGACAGAAGCCGAAACACACCGATTTTCTACTTGATGGTGGTAGCTAGCTAGGCGGGCATTCGCAAAATGCCTTGGGATGTCAGGCTAGAATTGCACCCCCCATACATTTCTGCGGGAATCATAAGAGGCAACGAAAGGACAAATACCAGAAAGTGGGCAGTGGTGCCTTCTAATGAAATGCCACCTTACACTGCGGTCCTCACGACGCCTGCCAAGCATCATGATTCGGCAAACCCCCATCAATGGAGGCTATATATGTTTAGCAGTAGATGACCCGGCTGTTCATTTCATTTTCTGGGGAAAAGACTACTTACTGTCTTACTACCGATTAATAGAATATAATAAATTAAGTACTACCTATATGTAAGTACATGAAGATTCTTCTGAAGTTATACTTATTCGTTTCTTAGGTACTATAACTTTTGTAAAGCATTTGAAAACCTGTACTTACTTAAATATTACTTGAAAATAAACCAAAAACTCTGTATTCCCGAAAGTGTAACATTATGGCGGGATTAAAATAGTTCTAATAATGTATCATTATCATCAGCTATGTTTGGTCCCATGTGAAGAGCGGAAGTCTGTTGCCACTACACGCAGTTCCAGACTCCACCCTGAAATTTTTTTTAGATGACGCATCGAGGTTGCGTCTCTTTGGCATCGCGGTGGCGGCTTTTTGGCGCCGCGGTAGCGTCTCTTTGGCATCGCGGTGTCGGCTCTTTGGCGTCGCAGTGGTGTGTCAATGGCAGTGCGGTAGCAACGCGGTGGCGGCGCTTTGCTTTGGTGTCGTGGTAGCGGTGCGGTGGCGGCGCTGTAGCGGCGCCGCGCCGCGCTCCGAGTCGTTGCGTTATAGCCCGGTGCCATGCCGGCGAGGTGGCATGGCGTCGCGATGGTGTGTAAATGGCGATGCGCTAGCAGCGCGGTGCCGGCGGCGCTTTAGCCACGGTAATGTTAGGATAACATTACCTACCATGCTTTGGCGTCGCGGTTGCGTCTCTTTGGCATCGCGGAGGCGGCTCTTTGGCATCGAGGTTCTGCTCTTTGGCATCGCGGTGGCGGCTCTTTGGCGTCGCGGTAGCGTCTCTTTGGCATCGCGGTGTCGGCTCTTTGGCGTCGCAGTGGTGTGTCAATGGCAGTGCGGTAGCAACGCGGTGGCGGCGCTTTGCTTTGGTGTTGTGGTAGCGGTGCGGTGGCGGCGCTGTAGCGGCGCCGCGCCGCGCTCCGAGTCGTTGCGTTATAGCCCGGTGCCATGCCGGCGAGGTGGCATGGCGTCGCGATGGTGTGTAAATGGCGATGCGCTAGCAGCGCGGTGCCGGCGGCGCTTTAGCCACGGTAATGTTAAGATAACATTACCTACCATGCTTTGGCGTCGCGGTTGCGTCTCTTTGGCATCGTGGTGGCGGCTCTTTGGCATCGAGGTTCTGCTCTTTGGCATCGCGGTGGCGGCTCTTTGGCGTCGCGGTAGCGTCTCTTTGGCATCGCGGTGTCGGCTCTTTGGCGTCACGGTAGCGGCTCTTTGGCGTCACGATGGCGGCTTCGACGGTATCGGCCTAGTGGCGGCGTGGTGGCGGTTGGCTCAACTTTACAGACTCGACCTCAATACATATAAATGAACCTTAAATAAAAAAAATATCGGATGATATAAAAACACAGATTAATACAATATTCATAATGGACAAGAGTAAGAGACACACGTCCGCCGTCTTTTGATTCCTTGTGCTGGGGATTCTAATCTAGAATCGTTCGCTCTGAAGATTCAAAAAAAGCACCTTCGACATAAAAATATAATTTTGCTCCTTTGTGATACATCTAATAATACATTGATAGAAACCCAACACCACCTTGAGATATCTGTGCCGGGAGTATATAGCATAAGTTACTGGAGTCAAAGAAAATAATTGACTTCTGTTGGTACCTACCCTTCTCTTCAAACTTCCGACAATCCCATTTTACGACCTCCCATCATCGTCTCCGGTTTCCCTTTCTCTAGCTGGTTAATTTTATGATTTTCCTAGAGCTTAATTATGATATGAAAGATTATTATTGTCAACTTAATATTACACATATATTTATAAAAATCCGCAATCGAACCAGGAACAGTCATCAAATTTCAAATTATAAAGTTAACGCCTAGATTACACATATTTACTTTTAACGTACCTACCTATATGTTGGTTTTGAGTTCGTTCTCATCCTGACATAATATGTAACATCATTGGTTGTGTCTCTATGGGTATATACCTACACTCGACAGTAAAAGCTAAAATAACGTGAAATTACATAAGAATATATAAATAGTGAGTTTTTTTTCTAACAGACTTTCTAAAAACAGTCAAATGCGTGTCGAGCCACGCACAATTTAGGGTTCCGTAGAAGCCCGTTATCATAATATATAACGATTCTGTAGTTCTTTATTCTCCTCCAGTTTCTTCCTGCTAAATCTAAGAAATAAGGGTACGATTGCCGCAAAGTTATTATTTCAATTGTAATTCGATAATTAAACAAAATTCGTTTGGCAATTCTATACTCTAATGAAAACGTAACAATAGCGCGATTCAGAATCCGTTGGTACATTGTAAGAATTTGAATGTCAGTTAATTTATTTGCTGTAGCACAAATAATTATTCTATTATAAAATAGTTGATATATAGGTATATGAAAGAAAAATATAAAGTATACACCGATATATGCAAGTAAGCTTATAAATGGGCTATTATATTATATAACTAGTGTGGCCATAAATACTGTAGCATAAAAACTTTTCAGCCTTAGAATTATTTAGAATTTGGAACGCGTTTATTACTTTAAAATTTTCTTTCGATTTTGCGCTATTTCATATATTATTTCGTGTTCATTATCAAATAACAATATGAAATGAGGTGTTAAAGAAAATAGGATAGCAGTATTCGCCTTGTGCAAACTAAGTATTGAGCCGTCGCGTCGGTCATATTCCAGAAACTTCAAAAGCTTGGTATCAATCGTAGGTATGTTCGTATATCGTAATATCAACAGGTTCAACGACACTTCCTCTGTCGAAGACCATAAAAGATCAAGGCAGCCGCGTGTCTTAGAACTACAATTTAATGCTGATAAAGCCAGAATTGGTCGAAATCCCATTAGGAAGTAAAAATATTATGATAACTCAACAATAATCTTATTGCGAGAAATGAAGATTCCTGCTAGGAAAATGTCGCGTATTATAAAACAAGACCTGAAGCTCGGTGCTTAACGTCGATATACAGTTCATGCCCTAAATCATTCTTTAAAATTAAATACAGTGCCTTTCGTTGCGATACGCAAGTGAAGGGCACAGAAATATTCTCCTTACTCATGAAAAAAATTACGCTATTGAAGAGCAATACAATCAGCAAATTGATGATGTGTGAAATTCGATGACCTTGGTACGACAGGTACAGACAGCAAACACTTCTAGTGTACGGCGAAGATGAGGTCGAAAAAGTACTTTTTATACTTATACTACATATAAGTCGAATCTTTGTACTTTCATATCTATATCTATACTAATGGAAATAGTTTGAGACCCGGGAAAGGACATAGGATAGTTTTTATCCAACTGCGCAAAAAGAGGTAAATGGTTTTGCGCGATAACCGCAATACGCGCGGGTGGAGCCGCGGCTGGAAGGCTAGTCTATTATGTATGACAATATTATGGGCATAGTTATAGTTTTAAGATTTTTTATTTGAGATAAAGTTTTCAATGCCAGTCTTTACCCTTTATAAACCACCAACTACTTCATCTTAGTCACTTTAAAGAATTTATTCTATACATTTCATATTTGGTACAAAATTATCCAACACCCAAGTTCAACGACTATTACTGCTAAACTAATAATGTTATCTCAACCGCTATACTTTTCCTTTAAAGTTCATAAAACGCACTATTAGCTTGAATTTTTTCAGATTTTTCAAGCCAGCAGTTTAGCTTTTAGAGGGGGGAGGGACGCCCTGCTTGAACAAAAATTTGCACTTTAAAGTTTAATAATTCGTAAATAGAGCATTAAATCGAAAACAGTATTTGCAACCCCGAAGTAATTTTAGGTGACCTATTCAACCATACCACACACGAAGAGATAGACGACGAATAAAAAAATTCATCCCCACATCACATGTATGGGAGGTACCATAAAAAAAATATTTTTAAGAATATTATTTTACCACTTTGTCGGCGTAATTGATTTATATATCCATACAAAATTACAGCTTCCTAGTACTAACGGTCTCTTAGCAAAACCTCGGACAGACGGACAAACAGACGGATATGACGAAACTATAAGGGTTCCTGGTCAGGACTACGGAACCCTAAAAATGGTACTTGAGAGCCAGTAATTCTAGGTTAGCCTGAACAACATCTTCGACCACATTATCACTTACCAACAGGTGAGATAGTGCTCAAGGGTAAACCTATCAAGCATAAAAAAACCTTTTTATCTCTTTTGTATGTTTTTTTATCACGCGAATACTCCGCCAATTATAAACTAATTGTGATGATTCATTTTGGTTGGGTAGATTATATGTCCAGGTTGGTCCTATTTAAACTTCATCAAATTTGGTTTTGTACTTTTTATGATATAGTCAATTAACTGAAAAAAATATTTTTATACCTGGATGATAGCAACTATTATAGGTAAACAATACTTAAGGCAAGTGAATGATTTGTGAAGCGGTATGCATCACTAAAAATGATAAAAAGTAAACTTAAAATACATCACCGACTTCCAACACAAAGAAGTATGAAATACCTAACTTGTGGAAGTCAGACCGTGATATTTAGAGGTCAGTGTTATAAATCAACATCAACAAGTTATTTCATATAAAGGATATGGGTCTGGTTCAGGGTCCTGCACCTTAAGGGGCCGCTGAAGAGAAGCTCCCACAGAAAAATAGGTATTTTAACAAAATGATGCTGTCTCGCCGCTAAAAGCCGGCCTCGCACTCCGCGCCCCGCACCGTCGTCAAATCCCATAAACATATAATATGTATAGGTACTACAGTACAGAGTCGTCCAGTCGAGTCATTATTGAATTTTCTTTGCACCCGCGCCGCGCCGCGCCGCCGCTCCACGCCGCTGCACCGCCGCGCCGCCTCGTCGCCGCTCCACGCTGCACCGCCGCCCGCGCGCTGCTGGTTACTTTTACTTCTCGTCGACTTCAGTTAAAATTTTTTAACCAAAAACTGGACCCCACTTCACCAGAAGTGTGAAATATTTAGTTGAAGTCGGTACCAAGATAGTTGAAAAGTACCAGTTCAATAATCAATAGCAATATTATGCGCATGGTACCGACTTCAACAAGTTATTTCACACATTTGGGTGTTGAATTCAGTTCCATTATTGGATTTAAAATAAACTGTCTTTTTATAGTGACCCTTGCTACTTACGGGATCGATTGGCATTCATTGTCAACGACTACATCATCAAGATAGGTAAATATTTTTCAGTTACTGGACTGTAACTCAAAAATGGCTTAACGGATTTTGATGAAATTTTAATGGGACCAAACGATAAGCATCAGATTTAAAACAAAAAATATTTTTTAAAATCGGTTAACCCAGTCAAAATTTCTGAGGTAACAAACATAAAATAAATACAGACGAATTGAGAACCTCTTTCCATTTTGGAAGTCGGTTATTGTATTTCGGTGTGACTTAGTTATTATATTTTTTAGTGTACTATTATTTCATTGTTTTATTTGCCTTCCTTTTGATATGAAACCTTAACAATTCATTAAAAAAAATTTAACAAAAAATGGAACCGACTTCTACACCCAAAAGTGTGAAATAACTTGTTGAAGTCGGTACCATGATGGTTCAAAAGTACCTATTATCACAATATTGTGGGCATGGTACTGACTTCGACAAGTTATTTCACACTTTTGGGGGTTGAAACGGTTCCATTTTTTGTTAAAAATTTTTTTTCAATCTTTTTAGTGTAACTCAAAAACGGCTTGACCGATTTTGATGAAATTTAAAATGGGACCAAACGACAAGCGTCAGCTTTCAAGCAAAAAAAAAATTTCAAAATCGGTTCACCCAGTCAAGAGATCTGAGGTAACAAACATAAAAAAAAAAAAAAAAAAAAACAGACGAACTGAGAACCTCCTCCTTTTTTAGAAGTCGGTTAAAAAACACATAATGTTTTCATGTTTTAATTGATTACAAATATAATTGAATTATGGTCCCAGAGTATAATATATTAAAAAAATACATAGACAAATGTCATTTGCACGTCATTTAATGTACTTACCTGAGTACTTGATAGGGCAAGAGTTACTATCCATCCACCTTCCAGATTTCCTTAACATTATTATAGTTCAGCGGTTTTCTTAGTTACTCCCAACCAAGCAGTGTAACGACTACCTATCTTGATAATTTCACTGTTGACGGTGCCACACCCCAATCGGTGTCTTCCGGTCCGATCCCATGAAAATATACCACATGTTATCAGTTATATTTTCTATTATTCATATTTTCCGTTCTGATCCCACTTATTATTAAAAGTGGGATTTAACTAATTTACAAAGTACCAGAAGGGCAGAAGTTTAAAGAAATCATATCTACTACGCTGTATACATATGATTTCTTTTGTTTTTTCTTCTTTGTAAACATACTAGAAAATAAACTTATGGTTTTCGTCTTTTTAGTTTATCAACTGAATAATCCAAACTGAACAAACGATGTTGGTCTCACGATTATTATTATTAATAATAATACTTTTACATTAAGAAAATACTGTAAAACTGTTTGTTGGTCCTTAGAAAAAAATAATGACGAAGGTGATCATTTGCTTTTTACAATCGTCCTGTAATTATTACGCTTACAAGCTACTTACGTATATAAAGTACTTGTCAACAATACTAAATTGAAAGCATAAAAAACCTGTACCTTGAAAAAGGTCACATCGGAGAAGACTGCTGTTATAATATCGAGGACTTACCAGAAACTCGCAGAAGTACAAGACCTTAATGGCTACATGGTGACTCAATGGCTAGAAGACTAAAGTTTCGTAAACATATTGTGTACTATATAAGGAACATCATCGAACATTTTATGGAATGCTGGCATTTTAAATTATATAGTAACATTATTAAAATGCACCACAATAAATACCAGCTTTGTTAAATTATTTAGAAAAAGATGCCAACTTAAATATATTACTTAACAATCAATATAAAACAAGGCAATAATCACTGAAGCGTAGTTTCACAAAATAATTTGAAGAAATAAATAAATTTACCATGTTACAGATCAACTGCAAAAAGCTGAAATCACAGTTGGTTTTTTTGGAAAAGTTTTGCATATTTTAATGTTGTTGATTACTTATTGTCTTACTTTGTAGTCTGAATTGTTACTCTTAGGCAAACTCGTTTTAATGTTTATTTTGGAAGCTATTGACATCTTTAAATAATATTTTGTAGATATAATCTACTATATGGCATGCTCTATAATATCTATACTGTTTATATATTTTATTACAAATTTTACATAAAATTGCTTGTTTGTTAATTATATGCTTTCTTCTAAGGTGAATTGGCTGAAGGTTTAAAAAATTATATAGGTATGACCTGCGGATATACAGCCAACTGTATGAACAATTTTAATATAATATTGTTTTTGTACTGTTAGATGGAAAAAGCATTAGCTACTGGCAAGATTCGAGCCTGCAACTACAGGTACCTGTGATCGTGAGATCCGATCCCAGTCCTAATTATATATTTTTTCCATCAAACATTATTTTTATATTCTCGCTAAGCATGCGTTAATGGTTATAAAAATATACCCATATTGTTTGTATATAGTTATTTTCCTAATGTTGATTGTTAGTTTCGATATCTTAGTTGAACTTTTACAATAAAGAGTGATATCGTTTTAAAGCAGCTTGTTTTATTCTTATGTAAGTACATTTATAAATAAAAGAAAGAAGTAACTCAAAGTATTTTTTTAAGGAAAAATAGCAGATAATGATTTTTATGTTTTAGTTATCGATTCAGCCACATTTATGTATGTACATATACTGATTATTTACTGATGAACTTAAGTTAATATAATTTAAGTGAGTTCTCTGCGTGAGTTTCATAACTTATAATCACAACTTATCTAATAGCTAATAATATATTTTATAAATATGGTTTTCTGTAACAAGATTTACAGTATGAAACTCCTATGAACTTCTGCTCTCCTGGTAACTTGCGTATTCTTATATTGGTATGTGTACCAATGTGTGTTGTCGTGTTAAGCATAGTTTCATAAATTTATTCCTTTATTGATAACGTACCCAAGCTATAACTATTATCAGTCTGGACCATGAAACAATGAGTGGGATCAGACCGGAACGAAAAATTTATATTGTATTTGTATTGTATTTATATTTGTATTGTCTTGCAATTTTATATTGTAAATGAACGGTGTGGGATCCGATTGTGGTATCAGACCGGAATACACAAATCATTCCCGTAAGTGGCAGGGCTAACTTTTTTTTTAACATAATACCTATAATGAAACCTAAAAAATGAAAAATAATTTGTCGAAGTCACCATGACCACAATATGGAGATCATACTTTCAAACTGTCATGGTACCGACTTTGACTAGTTATTTCAGACTTTTTGGTATTAGAAGTCGGTTTAATTTTTGTTCGTTTTTTATTGTGTGATGAATCCATTTTATAAAAAAACATGTTTTATGTGTATCGAAGAACAAATATCCTATACTTACTTACTTTAGAGACTTTACTAGATTTGCTACAAAATGTGCTGTGACATTTAATTTACATTATATAATATCTACAACGTCGGCTCAATCAATGTTCGCATAATGTAAGCTAAGATTTCACGACAAAGATATACTTAGAAGGATAGGTATAAATATGAAATTTATTAATAGGTAAAAACTGATGTGTGAAAATGTTTTTATATTTATATATTGGGTTATGTACGTCTATAATATATTTTTTAGTTTCGATAATTCAAATGTAATATTCAGAAAACAATAATATTCGTAGAATCGAAATATCTACACCATCGATTTTTTCCCATCACTCACCATCCAACATATCGAAAATGCATATTGACATCACTAATGCAAGTACCTCTACCTAACTACTATGATTTATTCTGTGCAGCTACCCTGCCCCCCGAACAGAATTGTGCGATAAGGACAATTGCAGCTTCTTCAAGTTTTGACTTAGAATTTCCGCATAATTTGAGTTCTGGGAGAAAACTTTTCTCCTATAGTAAACATTAATCAAATCCAAAAAATTTGGTCTTATTTTATAACTGACAGAACAAACAATGTTTATAGGTTTTCCTTTTTCTTTATTTATCATTATTTTTCATATAAACAATTCACAAACTAGAGATACATTTTTTGAGAAAAAATCGGTATTTAAAAACCCATTAATTCAAATTCCTATAATATAATGATAAAAAGCAAAACTTACAAACCTCAATATTGATAATATCTGTAACCTTTCCAAAAATCATCAAAATCGGCGATTGTTTAGGGGGGTAGAAACATTTTCTCTTTTTGTATGAAAATTCGACACTTCCTTCTCGTCTTAACCGTACACGAAGCGCAGGGATTGACTTATGAGTCGGTAATCATCATACAGATGAGGGAAAGAGTCACCAAGCTCCGAGACAGCGTTTCTCATGCGGTAGTAGCAGTGTCACGCCATACAAAATGCTGCGTTAACTATACCGATGACAGCTCGGACGCCATTGGAGGCTTCTGTAGCAGCACAGAAGCACACAAGAACTTTAGCGCGATTACCTTCACATACCACAGTACAACCATACCTTACCAATTACCATATTACCAGTACCAGTACATACCAGGGACATTAAATAAAACGCACACACAATATATATTCTGTCATGTTGTCGTGTAACAGAAACAATAGATAAAGCCGCTCTGAAAAGAGCAACGTACTGTCATAGTTTAGAAACAAGGAGGATGTCGTTCTGACAAGAACGGTTTGAGCTGAAGAAACACGAAGCAGCATCACCGTTCTTCACCAGGCAGCACAGCACAAATCTTCACCACTCGTCGTCGTCCATCACGCACACGCACTGTCTCGATGGCAAAGATGCACACGCACGCTCCGTGAGAGCGCCGCGAACGGTATGAGCGGGCCGCCGTCTCAAATCAAACAGATCCGGCTGAGATCCCGCGAGCGCCGGAGCGGGACAACGAGACGCGCGGAAAGGAGATAGAGCGACATCACGCGACATCACATCACGCCACTTCTTATTAATAATAATTATCCTAGCTTTTGTATATATATTGGTGCACTTCTAAATAAAAGCACACTTCTTTCCGACCTGTGCCGCCACCAGTGTTGTTATTGATACGGCAATTGCCGTAATATACGGTAATCCACGTATTAATTTCACAAAATACGGTATACGGCAGGACTTTCAAAGCCGTATAAAAAAATACGGCAAATGGCTGTAAGTGATTTTTAACCAGCGCAGCGAAACGTCAGCCGTGGCCGGGGAAATCCCGACTCGCGACTAAAATCAAAGTTCATAATATCGCCGTATCGTGTCATCTCTTTCGCTATAGTTAAAAATGAATGAGACAACGTATTTCACTAAGTCGAATAGCATAGCAATCTAGAATTGCTCTAACATAACACTCGAGCTCATTCGTTTGTTACGGTTTTGAGAGAAATAATTCCTTTATTAGTGTTTATTTGGATTTAAAATTATAACATAAGTGATTGTGACTCTGAAGGACGTTGCGGAAGTTTAAGGTGTCACGCGACATATGTGGCAAAATGAGAAGCAAGGACAAGTACACACTAGATAAACATGAATCTGAAGTTATAGAAATGATAAGAAACCTTCATGGAGAGGAAATAAATGAAGAATAAACATTTTTAAATTATATACGGCATTTTAGTATTTTTTCCCTTAAAATACGGCAAATTAGAATGTGGCATACGGCAACCCTGATTTTTACGATAACAACGCTGGCCGCCACGCCGTGCACACCTGTCTACAGCTCCGCCAGTATCTCCCAGTGAGACCGCAATAGTCCCCGCACTATTGCCGTCTCACTCGGGTCATCGTTCCGACGCTAGTTGCAGACCAGTGCCTTGGAATACGCAGTCCTGACGAAGTTTTGTTTTGTGTGCAGAAGCTGAGCAGCCGCCGAACGCCGTGCAACGTGAGCTACGAGCTCGCCGTGCCGTCGCGCAGAGGCGCTCTAAGACGTCAGGCATTACCACCTACCCAAGTCCCTTGTTTCGGAACAACATCATATCGGGCTGGTGGTCTTGTTTTGACCGCACTTTTCGGTGCGCATTTCACCACTTTACTACCCGACACAACATTGTAACAGTGCGCGTAACAACACACTTTGTGCTGTTAAGCGACGTCGTTCAGGCGTGGGGTAGCGTCAGCCAAACCCGTCTGAACGATCAAATCCGCCATTTGCTGCGGTCGCAGTGTGACACCCTACGGTGACAACGGCCACTGTTGTTGTTTTGGTTTAACCTTGCACCGTGGCCTTTCCCGCTTCACGGGTCAGCCGAAGCAAGCTGGGCTCCGGGATAACTGGCCTTGGGGTCGCCCCTAGTCAACCCCGGAGCAGCATTAGGAGCACCCCTCTCCGCCGAGAAAAAAGCTCGGAGAGGGTACACAACTAGGGCACACCATAGGTACTCACTCCCTCTCACACAAGTGAGCTCACGAGTTGCGAGAGGGAGACAGAACCCGTTAGGCCATCCTGAGTATTCCCCTCAGGATGCAACGTCCCTCTAACGGTGAGGTGGAGGTCCTTCAGACCTTCGCCCTCCGCCACCCCGATCTGTATGTTGCTCATATGCAACTCCTCGAAGAGGAAGCGAGTGCCCGCCTCACGGACACTCTTATTGCTCCCTCCGGGACTTCAATCCCGGAGGCCAACGTCCCTCCTCTGACCCGGTCCTTCTCAGAGGACAGTCCGACTTCGCCCGCTCCGGGCCCAGACAACAGACGCACGGTGGCAGCCCCTCCCCGTGAGAGGTCTCGCTCGCGCTCACCGATCGGGAGGCCAGCGAGCACCCGTCCCTCCTTCGCCGTTGTCGAGCCCACTTCGGACTCCGAAGCGGAGATGGAGGTAGATCCGAGTCGCGCCTTACGCACCGACTCGGACTCAGACAACGACGGCTATACCGTCGTAGATAGGAAACGCAAGCGTGCTCCTAAAGCCGCTAGTTGCGCAACTTCCGCCCCTCCCGCCAAGGCACCCGCTAAGGCCCCCGCCTCCGGCAAGAAGCCGACCCCCGCCCCGCGCCCCGCGTCTCCTCCCTCCGCTCCGGCCACCACTGCCGCGTCCCCTCAGGACGCGAGCGCGCGCCGCGAAAAACCGCCTCCGCCCCTGTTCATTCAGGACAAATCCAAATGGGACATGCTGTCCCGTTTAGTTTCGGATCGTGGGATCCATTATACTAATGCCCGCTCCACGCAGCAGGGCATTAAAGTCCAAGTGTCCACCATTAGCGACCACAGAGCGCTAACAAAGCTCCTCCGTAAAGAGAGCATAAGTTTTCACACTTATGCGCTCGAAGAGGAGAAAGTCCTCCGCGTTGTCGTACTCGTAGTACTAGATCGTACACCTGAAGGCAAGGCCATTTTTAACTTAAAAAAGGTCTGTGGCCTCTCAGGACTCGATGTCCAAGCCCCATACAAGAATGGGAGTCCCTCGCAGTGCCATAACTGCCAACTATACGGGCACGCCTCCCGTTTCTGCTTCGCTCGCGCTAGGTGCGTTAAGTGCCTAGGCGATCACGCGACAGCAGCGTGCACTCGCACCCGGGACTCGCCGGACCCACCTAGTTGTGTCCTATGCGGTGCTCAAGGGCATACCGCGAATTACCGTGGTTGCCCTAAAGCACCACGAGTGAACCACAGGGTGGCAAGGCATAGGCCGACCCGTCCCTCTTATGACCGCTACCAACGGGTAAGCCCTAAAATAACGGTAGTACCTGCCTCACAGGTAATACCCGCTCCAAGCCGATCGTCCGTGCTGACTTAGAAGCCTTGTTCTCATTAGGAAGCGCCGTCCTTCTGATTGGCGACTTCAACAGTAAACACATCCTATGGAATTGTAACGTCAACAATCCCAAAGGTATTGCACTTGAAAACCTAATCGCAGAACTTAACTTTGACATAATTGCGCCCACTGAGCCCACTCACTACCCTTATATGGAAGACCATCGATCTGACTTGCTTGACATGGCACTACTCAGAGGCGTAACACTCCGGTTACGCTCCATAGAAGTGGTTCACGAGCTTCACTCTGACCACCGACCCATTATACTGCGACTAGGTCCCGACCCAACGACTGACCTCCCCCGCCCCACTAAGACGATAGTGAACTGGAAGCAAGTAGGCGATGCCCTAAAGGCTATCAGTTCACCGGACCTTGACAAGATCCCTGACGACATCCTGACAAAAGATGACGTAACCCTTGCGATCGATTCGTTCACCAATCACCTCTCCACCGTAGTAGGTGCATCCGCAAAGGAGGTCATAGTGCCGGACGACCGGCGCCTTGTCATTCCAGCGGATGTGAGACGATTGGTGACGGAGAGTAAAGCAGTGACCCGACATTACGACTCTTACCCCAGTAAAGAGAACAAAACTAAGAAACGCCACTTTGAACGCATGGTTCAAAGTCGCATGTCTGAGTTGCGTGATCAACAGTGGGGCGATAAACTTTCAAACCTCGTGCCAAGCCACCATGCTTACTGGGACTTGGCGCGAGGCTTGAAAGGAAGTAACCATAACGACATGCCTCCCTTATACAGACCAGTCCCACTAGTCCCAGCGTTCTTTGACGAAGACAAAGCTGAGTGCCTAGCTGATAGCCTAGAGGCTCAGTGTTCCCCTAACGTAGATCACGTTGACCAAGCTCACCTCGATTCGGTGGATGCTGAAGTCGAACGTAAAAGCTCTGTGGTCACCTCTGAACTCCCACCAATCACCTTAGCGACTTACGCTGAGGTGGAGAGACTGATCAAGGCCCTCCGACCGCGCAAATCCCCCGGTGCCGATGGCATCTCCAACAGGGTTCTTAAAACCCTCTCTCCTCCTCTCATCCATCTCTTAGTCAGCATCTTCAATGCTGCTATGAGCCACTGCTTATTCCCAGACACCTGGAAATGTGCAAATGTCATTGGCATTCACAAACCAGGCAAAAGCTCATCTGACCCCACCAGTTACCGCCCCATCAGCCTCCTCAGTGCCTTAGGCAAACTTTACGAGCGGTTACTTGCAAACCGTCTCCAGTCCCATGCTAAGGAACACCACCTTATCCCAGATGAGCAGTTTGGCTTCAGACCCGGACACTCATGCGTCCAACAGGTGCACCGCCTCACGGAGCACATCATTGAGGGCTTCAATAAGTACCCCAAACCCCAGACTACGCTAGCAGTCTTCCTCGACGTAGCGAAAGCTTTTGACAAAGTCTGGCACAACGGCTTGATCTACAAGCTATACCAATTTGGCGTGCCAGAACGTCTTGTGCTCATCCTACAAGACTTCCTTAAAGCCAGAAGCTTTCGCTATCGCGTGGAAGGCACCCTCTCCTCCCCCCACCCAGTCAGAGCCGGAGTCCCTCAGGGCTCCGTGCTATCACCTATTCTCTTTGCACTGTATACCAGTGACATCCCACGCTCTCAGCCCAAAGTATTCCTAGCCCAATATGCGGACGATACCGCCATTTACACCACTGGGTGGCATATCAACAGACAGTCCTATTTCGTCATGCAACGGGCCGTCACCGAGATCGGTGACTGGTTCCGAAAATGGCGCATCGCTGTCAACCCAGCTAAAAGCACAGCTATGTGCTTTACTGAGAAGACACGCTCCCCTTACCCGAAACCGCTTATTTTGTTCGACGAACCCATTCCCTGGGTTCCTAGAACAAAATACCTCGGAATCACCCTTGATCGTCATCTCACCTTTAACGATCACATAACAACCGTCCGTAACAGAGCGACCTTCGTAATGGGTCGCCTTGGTCCCCTACTTCGCAAAGAGAGTAAAATGTCTCTTAGTAATAAGAAGACACTTTACACTGCCTGCATCCGCCCCATCATGACTTACGCATCAGTAGTGTTTAGTCATGCTAGTGAGGCCCACCTTCATAAACTTCAAGTCATCCAAAACCGTTTTCTTCGTAATGCAACCGGCGCCCCGTGGTATATCCGGAACACCGAGTTGCATTGCGACTTAAACCTTCCCTCTCTAGCGCAGTTCAATAAGGACTGCGCCCGCCGATACTTTGATCGAGCGCCCCACCACCCGAACCCATTGGTTGTCCAGGTATCGAACTACTCGACTGCCTCTTCTATCCCATTTTTCAAACCCCCCCGTCGCCGACCACGGCAGGTATTAGACGACCCGGATGACCCCATCGCAGCCATTACATTGGCAGCTTTAGCGTTATCCGCAAGTCGTCGAGGTAAAATCCCCAGGTGTGAGGTAATCAGAGGTCACACAATCAAACACCGAGCTCGCCGGCGAGCTCGAGGCAAAAACAAGGTCACGATAAATTGCTCTCCAAATAGTCAAAGAGTATTATTCAGTAGGGCCCAATTGTGCAACACTGCAGTTGCACAGAGGCATTTTGCTCCGATCCCCCCCATGTCTCTCGACAGCGAGACAAGCCGAGGTCCGAACCACAGTGGTGCCCTTGAGCTCGCTGTCAACCCCTCCTATAGTAGCGGTACGTTTTCGGCGTCCGCAGAAGACGGAGGTAGAAAGCGCTTTTCACCTTCTACGCCCGTCTCGGGAGAAGTGCCTTCGGCACTTCTCCCTCCCGGGCTATTGTAGGGCCAGGCCCTCGCCCAAAACCCGGTGGAGCTGGACGACCGCACAGGCGGTAGCCAGCATCTATGTCCTCCCTAAACAAACAAACAATAAAAGCATCATCGTTCCATATCGATTACCATACACAACACTTACGAGTTTTATTAAGAGCTTCCCACGATCATCAAATATTATTATTAGGGATAAGAGCCCTTATACCCTAAACTTCTATAAAAACATCGATCACAACCTAAAAATGGCTATACGAAACAGAAACGAAGAGATCGTGGAGGCTCTTATCAAAACATCAAGGGCATCGCCGGAATCTGTGGCCGGACCCTCAACGACAAAAAAAAAAGTTATTTCATACATTTCAGTGTTGGAATTCAGTTCAGTTTTTTTACATTAGGTATTTACGTAGCATTAACATCCGGTACCTATTAGGTACTCTGAATATACCTAGTCTGTATTATGAGCATCTAAATTGGGCGGCGTCGGGCCATGGTAGCAGGTATGCATAACTTCAAAGTATGTAGCTACCTACATATAACACTGTTCATACTGTTCAATCCCACACATGTTGTCTCTAAAATATTAAAATCTGGATCATTTATGGCAAAAGGCAGGAAAGGTCAGCTGTCGTGCTTGTACTAACGTTCTTACAGACAAGTGCGTAGTTTTGTTATTTTGTTTTCCCATTTGGTACAAAGTTAATATAGGCAGTAGAATATTTATGATTGAGACACATGATTAAGACTTCTGACTTATAGATGTCGGTAACACTTAATTCATAAACTAGACCATGTATATAATTTTTCCATATAACTAATTAATAAATCTTATCACACACAATAACCATATACATATTATAAACGGTTTGTAATAATTTTATCAAAGCTCAAATGTCCATTGTAGATAGATATTTTTACTTATCACCAATTTTTTGAAGCCATCTCTTGTGAATAACACAAACTATGTAATGTACAACAAAACGACTTTGTAAATAGTTCTAACAAGGAAGGGTCTCCAAATGGGAAACATGAATGCTCCGAGGGAGAATACGTTTCCATGTTAACTAACAAAATACCCCAGAGAGGGCGCTGGTACTAAATGTCCCTGAAAGTCGTGGTTTTATTCGATGTGGAAGTTGGCGAATCCCAAGAACACTGGTAAGATAATTTCAGTGAAAACAGGAGGCTTTTAATCAATACAAAAAATAATTACATATTTTACTTTACTACTCACAAGGTAAATAGAAATTTGAATAAGTCAATCCATTCTCTCAAGAAAAATAAAAGCACCACTTATATTTTTTGTTCAAACTAAGTACGTATGAATTGCTAAAATGGATGAACCTTATTACTACAGCAAAAGGTTTGTTTTACCTACTGAGGCTGTTGTCTCTGACCTTTTGTATTAATAAAGAAACATGATTTGAATTGCACTCTCAGCTCATTTTGCCCTTGGCCTCTTTGTCAAGAAGACTCCACGTCACATGAGCATAAAAATATATACAAAAAAGATCGCTATATGTGTACCAGGATTTTTGACTGCCTATACTTTTTAGTGTGGAGATTCCCTTTACGGACCTGCATTCTGCGGGGCTATGCCGGTCTCTCGATCAATCATCGGTGTCAAAAGCCTGTTGGCCCTACATTCTAAACTCAACTTTGTTCCGTCATCTTCCATAGGCAGGGAAAACGGTAACAGTGAACCTCATCCGTTTACCCAGCAACACATTCGCCCGAATACGGACCCACTTTTTAATTATATCTCAGGCCATTATTTCCACCTATTTGGAAACAAACATTTTTATAACGGAAAACTTGAATGCCACTACACAACTCCCAGGTCTCTTGTTACCATCGTAGGGTTTTCCTACCACATTACTCAAACCCTATTAGTGGGGTAGCGTTTGGGCACATGACCGATGCCTTCGACTGACTCTCCGTCAGCGGAAAGGATCCACTATAGTGGATCTTCTTCTCGATGGCGCTCTCTTTCTTCCTTTTGGGTCATGACTGTCTCACAATATACTTGAATCGCATGCCATCTCCTGTCACTGCCAACCATCGCATTAATCACCGATGACAAGGTCAACAACGTATACAAACTTTTATAACAAGCCCCCCTTTAATGGAGAGGAAATGTTCAGCAGTAGACTGATATAGTAAGTATAGAACAGTGTACAAGTGTACAAGAGTGTGTTGCCCCAAGTATTCAGCCGCACCACACTCCTGGCTCATCCAAAAGTAGCAACATCGACAATATATGTATTTGCCAAATCATTCATGCCTAGAGAGAATCAGTACGAGGCGATAAGAGACCAAACTCTTTCTCTAACTATTCTTCTCCAGCACCCGACGGATGGCCGCAATGATGCGGTGCTAGGCACTTCCAACGACTCGTCCAACTTTCGTTCCCAGTTGCGGTGGAACTCCTACCGAGCATTTTATGAACAGCGCACAGACTCCTCAGGGAGCAGAAATAATATTTATAATAAATAAACTCTAAAATGTATACCATTGCAAGACTGCTTCTACTGCTTCTAGGTCCCGGGGCAGCGTCTCAGCCTAAACACACGCAGCCTGAAAATAGAATGTGCGATATGACCAAGTAATCCTGCCATGATCCGCGCTGTGGTCGACGTAGAAGTGTCATGTTACAAGCACTCAGGAAATCCGCCCAGATAGATCGGATCAGATAGATAGATATAGAGCTACCTATCGTAAGTACCAGTGATGTAAAGAGACGTGAGGCGCGCAATACGAAACGTCTCCACTGCCTTAACCATATCGGGTGGCGTAGATTATTGACCTACCATATAGTATTATATATTTCCATCTGACATTTACTGTAGAGGCACTCTATTCTCTATCGAAACGAAGCGTTTCCTCACATACGTGCCCTCCCCCCCACGTATATATTATGTGAGGAATGTATGTGACAGCCGGTAAAATTACAGGCACATAAGATTTAACAACCATTTAGGGCCAGTGTAGCTCAGTGGCTTTGGCTATGGACTGCCGCGCAGCAGGTCCATGGTTTGAATCCCGCCGCGGGCTTGAGCTTCACCGCATGGTGGAAGGGTATTTTTGCGAATACCCGCCTGGCTAGCGACCACCCTCAAGTAGAAAATCTGTCGCCAAGCACCTAACGGTGTGTTCCGGCAGCTGTCCTTGAGAGCCAGTATTTATAGGTTAAGCCTGTTAACACCTTCGACCACATCATCACTTACCATCAGGTGAGATTGTGGTCAAAGGCTTACCTATCAGCAATAAATTAAAAAAACGGGCGAAGTGTAATTCATGACGAAATGCATCTGTTAAAGGCAGAGGTCAATCCGCTTAACATCAGGAGGGCATAATGCTTGTTCCGTCGCAATAACATTAAAAAACTAAAAGAGGAATTGAAAACGGTTGAAAACGAGGTGTTTCCCCGTTTTACAAATCCTCTTTTAGTCAGGAGATATGCTAGGTATACTATACAGCATCGGAAAACATGATAAGCTAGTGAAATCAGAAAAAAACCACGACCGTTTCTTCTGCCCGGTAACAAATATTAACATACAGCGCCCTCTGCGAAAATGTCACAGTATTGAACCCATCGCCAATCTACGCACACCACCTTCTCAGATTCATGCATGTGGAATACAAAACGCTATGTGTATGCATGTTGTTCAAAAACGCACAAACAAACGAGCTACGTCACAGTTCTACCCTAAAATGCTGCACACTCAAATTAAAACTAACCGAGCGAGACAGCATAATTACACACAGTGCGGGGAAAAAGAGTGCACCAGTATTTGCTTCAACTGCATTGACTTTTTTTTTTTTTTTTTTTTTTTTTTTAGGGAGGACATAGATGCTGGCTACCGCCTGTGCGGTCGTCCAGCTCCACCGGGTTTTGGGCGAGGGCCTGGCCCTACAATAGCCCGGGAGGGAGAAGTGCCGAAGGCACTTCTCCCGAGACGGGCGTAGAAGGCGAAAAGCGCCTTCTACCTCCGTCTCCTGCGGACGCCGAAAACGTACCGCTATTATAGGAGGGGTTGACAGCGAGCTCAAGGGCACCACTGTGGTTCGGACCTCGGCTTGTCTCGCTGTCGAGAGACATGGGGGGGATCGGAGCAAAATGCCTCTGTGCAACTGCAGTGTTGCACAATTGGGCCCTACTGAATAATACTCTTTGACTATTTGGAGAGCAATTTATCGTGACCTTGTTTTTGCCTCGAGCTCGCCGGCGAGCTCGGTGTTTGATTGTGTGACCTCTAATTACCTCACACCTGGGGATTTTACCTCGACGACTTGCGGATAACGCTAAAGCTGCCAATGTAATGACTGCGATGGGGTCATCCGGGTCGTCTAATACCTGCCGTGGTCGGCGACGGGGGGGTTTGAAAAATGGGATAGAAGAGGCGGTCGAGTAGTTCGATGCCTGGACAACCAATGGGTTCGAGTGGTGGGGCGCTCGATCAAAGTATCGGCGAGCGCAGTCCTTATTGAACTGCGCTAAAGAGGGAAGGTTTAGGTCGCAGTGCAACTCGGTGTTCCGGACATACCACGGAGCGCCGGTTGCACTACGAAGAAAACGATTTTGAATGACTTGAAGCTTATGGAGATGGGCCTCATTAGCATGACTAAACACTACTGATGCGTAAGTCATGATGGGGCGGATGCAGGCAGTGTAAAGTGTCTTCTTATTACTAAGAGACATTTTACTCTCTTTGCGAATCAGGGGACCAAGGCGACCCATTACAAAGGCCGCTCTGTTTCGGACGGTTGTTATATGATCGCTAAAGGTGAGATTCCGATCAAGGGTGACTCCGAGATATTTTGTTTTACTAACCCAGGGGATGGGTTGGTCAAACAAAGTTAAAGGTTGCGGGTAACGGGGGCGAGTCTTCTCAGTAAAGTACATAGCTGCACTTTTAACTGGGTTGACCGCGATGCGCCATTTACGGAACCAGTCACCGATCTCGGTGATGGCCCGTTGGAGGGCGAAAATGGACTTTCTGCTGATACGCCACCCAGTGGTATAAATAGCGGTATCATCCGCGTATTGGGCCAATAGGACGTCTGGCTGAGAGCGTGGGATGTCGCTGGTATACAGCGCGAAGAGAATGGGTGATAGCACGGAGCCCTGAGGGACTCCGGCTCTGACTGGGTGGGGGGAGGAGAGGGTGCCTTCCACGCGATAGCGAAAGCTTCTGGCTTTAAGGAAGTCTTGTAGGATGAGCACAAGACGTTCTGGCACGCCAAGTTGGTATAGCTTGTAAATCAAGCCATTGTGCCAGACTTTGTCAAAAGCTTTCGCCACGTCGAGGAAGACTGCTAGCGTGGTCTGGGGTTTGGGGTACTTGTTGAAGCCCTCAATGATGTGCTCCGTGAGGCGGTGCACCTGTTGGACGCATGAGTGTCCGGGTCTGAAGCCAAACTGCTCATCTGGGATAAGGTGGTGTTCCTTAGCATGGGACTGGAGGCGGTTTGCAAGTAACCGCTCGTAAAGTTTGCCTAAGGCACTGAGGAGGCTGATTGGGCGGTAACTGGTGGGGTCAGATGAGCTTTTGCCTGGTTTGTGAATGCCAATGACAGTTTGCATTGACTTTACGCATGCTCACATTTATCAGTGTCCCTACATCAGAACAAAACGGCATAACTGCACACTGTTGTTATGAAAACAGAGTGCAATAAATTGCACGTTACGTTCATAAACATAGAAGCTGGACTTTTGAAACCCTTCCTATGTTTCTGCTATCCTGGTAAAGCGCGCCTTTGAAGTCGTCGCCGTACCCTCATATAGTTTTATGCAAACATTTAGTGTGATGAATGGCATTTTTTTTTATGTTATTGTTACGGTACAAGCTCGATGCCCACCTGATGTTAAGCGGTTACTTCTGCCTATAACAGATGCATTTCGTCTTGTGACGAATTGCACTGCGTCCGTCACTCTGATACGTAGTTGTTAAGTCTCATGTGCCTGTAATTTCACTGGCTCTCAAAGACTGCTGCCGGAACACACCGTTAGGTGCTTGGGGAGAGATTTTCAACTTGGTGGTCGCTAGCCAGGCGGGCATTCGCAATAAGCCCTTCCACCACGCGGTGAAGCTCAAGCCCGCGGCGGGATTCGAACCATTGACCTGCTGCGCGGCAGTCCATACCCAATGCCACTGAACCATCACTGCTTCATTGATTCAAATGCCATTGCTTATATAGTGATGTGATGATGACAATTCATAAAGTAGTGTAGCCACTGAATGTACTTAAATAATACTGCTTGCTGGAACGAACCGAAGTAAATTATTGGTATACTAGCTTTCCGGGCGCGGCTCCGCCCGCGCGTAAGTCGGTTATCGCGCAAAAACATTAACCTCTTTTTGCGCAGTCGGATAAAAACTATCCTATGTTTTTTCCCGGGTCTCAAACTATCTCCATACCAAATTTCATTCAAATCGGTCCAGTAGTTTTGGCGTGAAAGCGTAACAGACCAGACGGACAGACAGACAGAGTTACTTTCGCATTTATAATATTAGTACTGAGTACTGATAAGAAAAAGAAAAGAATAAGTAACAAATTTGATAGGTCCTTTGTTTTTATCTCGTTCAAGACATGGATCAAAATACCTACAAGATGAGATGTAACAAAATATATACTTTCTTTTTCAATTATTTATCTCACAGAAATGCAACAAAACAACGCAAAAATCACCGAATTATAATATATGTTTTTGTATATTCATGTGAAATGTTTTGAGCGCTCGTAGCGAAGTTTGCTTAGCTATTATTGACCGAGTATCTACCACCCTTTGGTACAAAATCTGTCGCCAAGCACCTAATGGTGTGTTGCGGCTGCAGTCCTTGAGAGCCAGTAATTCTAGGTAAGCCTGAACAACATCTTCGATCGCATCATCACTTACCATCAGGTGAGATAGTGGTCAAAGGCTAGCCTATCAGGTATGGAATACAAAATAAATAATTCGCCAGTGTGAAGCAAAAAGTATAAAAAACATCTTTGTATTAAATCCTTCATATTATTCAAATCATGTCTTCAAAAGATGGATGATGGAGTGCAAAGGTATAGAACAAATAATAATACCTATGCAAAGGCATGAAATCAATTTTTTTTATATAAAAATACATGTCACGTAGTTTGTCCGCGATGGACTCCTACACTACAGAACCAATTATTTTAAATTTGATTTGCACACTGTGTGTAATTTGATCCAAATTGAAAGATAGGATAGCCTACATCACAATTTATAGTCGTAATTACCCGTGCGAAACCGGGGCGGGCCGCTAGTATAAGTATAAGATGAAATATGCTACCATATTTTTTATATACAATATGTTCTCAAACATTTTACATCGAAAAATCCAGCGATGATGGACAAATCATGCTACGTGTATCTACATCTTATATTCATCTCTGACCCGCTCGTAAATGCCGCCGCTTGCGCGAAAGTGATAACGATTCTTTTCGTAATGACGCGCAGGATGGACATCACAAAAATAATACATCATAGTGTAAGTTAAGGCTGTTAGTCAATTCGTACCACGCTCTCACACGCTCACACATACTTCACACACGTATTGCTGCGTATGTGTTGTTGATGCCGAACTCAGAAGGTGGGTGGAAGTACGTTTAGCTTTGGCCTTATCAATAGTTGTTCCCAGGGATACAATCAGTACTTAATATTATAAATGCGAAAGCAACTCTGTCTGTGTGTCTGTTACACTTTCACGCCAAAACTACTGGACCGATTTGAATGATATTTGGTATGGAAATAGTTTGAAACCGGGAAAAAACATAGGATAGTTTTTATCCAACTGCGCAAAAAGAGGTTAATGTTTTTGCACGATAACCGACATACGCGCGGGCGGAGCCGCACCCGGAATGCTAGTAGACTATAAAAAACAACTATACCTACTTACGTGTATGGAATAAAATCAATTTTATTTTTTATGGAAAACACTTCTTGCACTTCAAACTGCGCAAATTTAAACTTTATTACTCAC
This sequence comes from Plagodis dolabraria, assembly GCA_963854805.1. Classification (NCBI taxonomy): domain Eukaryota; kingdom Metazoa; phylum Arthropoda; class Insecta; order Lepidoptera; family Geometridae; genus Plagodis; species Plagodis dolabraria. The sequence goes on from OY978440.1 coordinate 8,425,447, forward strand.
AAACATCAAATGTGATAAACATACAAATACTCCATATTTTTTTTAGTAATACATACAAACTAAGTACTTACATAATAAATACCATTCAAAACCTAAATTAACAACCGATGTTTTTACAAAGTAAAATACGTGTTTCATAAAACTTGGTTAATTAAAATTAACTGTCATGTTATGAAAATACGAAATTCTGTAGACTTATGGATAAAACATGAGTTTTTCCTCATGTCTACCACATAATATCATGAAGTTATTGAGCACAATTTACTGTGTAATAAAACAGTGCTATACAAAAAACAAAACACGAATCACCAAATAGTATCAACAACAAATGACTTTATGTGTTTCATTTAGTAGATACTCATAGTTCACTCACCTACACTACGATAGCTCCCATATAATATAATTGGGTAAGTATGAACCAAACAAGCTACGATAAATAATTAAACCATATTTTTGCGCATTCACTGTAGAAAATTGTGACCCGCATTTACTGATAGCCAGATGATCATTCACAAACAATCCATCCACATTACGATGAAAGTCAACTCTGCAGAAGGATTCGAAGCATGGGCTCCATGACAGTCCATCTTCAAAGGACGCCATTAGCTCTTAAAAACAATAACATTACTGCAGCGGCCAGCAAAGGAGGCATTGATGGACGAACGTGTAAATGTGGGCCGAGGCGAAGCCGAGGCACACATACGTAAGTCCATCAATGCCTAGTTGTGGCCACGGCTTGTATAGTGCTTTTCTCAAATAATGCGCGGATTTAATTATAAGCTAGAGTTAAGGGGAAATAGTTCAGCTTTTTTTTTGTGTTTGTTACCTTGTTACTTTTAAGTTTCAGTGAGATCTAATGATGAGTATTTGAGTTATCTCTAATAACACGTATTGAATTAGCTTCGATTCGACTACATCAACGATGTTTTCATTTTCACTGGTCGATGTAAAATTAACAAAAAAAACAATATTTGTATAAGTTTATTTACTTTTTATAGCATATTTTTGTTTTAGAATATTTCCTATGTGAGGTTGTTTATTTCGGTTGTCTTCTTCATTATTTTACATTCTTAATTTTAAGACATTAAAAAAGTTAATTTAGCTAAGTAAATGGACACAAACCTATAAATTTTGTTCACACGATGCCATTTCGTTGATTCCATTCCAGTTTTATTTGTATGTGCGCAAATAGTTTATACGATACCTACTAAGATTTCAATGTGAACCGAGCATTTTCAATGTGTGTGTGTATATTTGTGTGTGTGAATAGTAATTGCATATTACCTACCGGATGGGGCTGATTCCTTACGCCGTCGCGTTATTAAGGTGCACTTACATGAGCAACAGGAATTGTTTAAAGGCAAAATTACTTAATTATGGCATACATATATAGTGGTGGTCATATAATTAGAAACACCAAACTACACTTCCATTATTATTAAACATTTGACTTGTTAACAATTGTTTTACTAATAAAAGAAGGTTTTAAGTATTAATCTGGAAGCGTTAGTTCTTCTTTAGTATAAAAATATAAGTTTAATAACAAGAACCAATGATATTTATTAGGCGGGAAACTGCCTAAAGTGATGTTTATAATAATGAATGAATTGTAGTTTCAAAATCAAATTTTGAAGAAAAGTCACACTTTGTTTCTAATTAATTTGCCAATTTCCAGTACTAAGTTATTAAGTAACACATTACTTCTAACTTATATTTGTTGTTTTTTTTATTTGATACAATGTTTATGATCATTTTTGAATAAGAGTTATCATAGTTATAAACCATAATGTGGTAAATCAATTAACAAAATCAAAATTATTTGCAATAGCAATATATAATGCAATTTACACCCTTGAGCAACTCTGTGTTTCTAGTTATCTGACCAACACTGTATATGACGTCACGTCACGACAGTAAGTACCTAGCAATTCTCTTTATAGAAATGTTGTTCCTTATTGAGTCACTTCCACCCCACTTCGTATTGAGGGACATGGATGGAGTAACATCAAAACAAAATAGAGAGCTTCAGGATTCATGATATTAAACTTAATTTGGATTACTAACACATTAGTGAGTTTAAGAACAGAAATAATGAATATATTGATCTTATCCGTAGATAATTTGTTGTAATAAACATATTACATAGCTTATAAGTAATATAGATTGCCCCGTGGGGTGCAGTGTTAGAATGTCCCCTGCCTGTGAGCGTCGTAAGAGGCGACTAAACGTAAAATACCGGATAGTGTGCAGCAGTGCCTTCTTAGGAACTGATATCTTAAACTGCAATCCCAAAATGCCTGGCATGCGTGGGGATTATGGTAACATGGTATGGTAAGGCAACTCCCCCCCCCCTCTTAATGGGGGAGGCTGTGTTCAGCAGTGGACAATCCGGCTTATGTACAACCCTACGTATCCAGATTAGATCAGGCATTTTAATCTCCTATTCCTATTTGGGCCTCCAGACTAAACTACTTTTCTGGATTGACTGTGATTCATATAACTGCATTTCTTTTCAACATTAGTCGCTAGAACGTTAGTTTTACTGGCAGTGGCTAACAGTGCTTTTATAATAATGTGTTTAAAATGCAAAAAAGAAGAATAGACAGATTTGGGTGTGAAAGTTTCGATAAAAACAAAAGCAATCTTTATTGATTGTTGACATGGACTGTTATATTTCAATAACTCTCGTGGGGTGCTGGGTTAGAATGTCACCTCCCGATTTCTTCCCGTGGGTGCAGTCGTAAGCGAGTGCATCAAATGAGGATCATGACCCCCTATAACAAGGGACCAAAACCTAATTGACGAAAAGTGAGTGTTGACACACCTTTGCCTACCCCTTCGGGGAATACAGACGTGATTATATTATGTACTTATGTAACTTCACCGGAATATCTTAAAGGGGTTTTGAATTACTTTTTAAATAAAGTTGGTGAGCAATTCACATATCAGTGATTTTAGCAATATGAAATAGATGGAGGAATTAAAAGCAACACAGCGTCCGTGAAACAATACGTGTGTATGCATGAAATAATTGCTGCATTGTATTGATATGCAGATTATTCAACTGATTGCTGCAAATTGGTACTTACATTACAGTTCCTCGGCAATCACTGCAAATTGTCGCCCATGTAACTACACCTTTAAATTCACGCTCGATAACATTGTAGTGTAGACTGAAATATTTCAATGTGTGAGGCCTTGCAATATTATTGTATTGGTTGAATATTTAAGGTGTGCGGCAAATGGTGCAACAGAGATGACTATAGGTTTCAAAATAGACCATCGATAATTGAAGACGGCATGGACAAATATAGCTTTATCTCTTTCCTATCAATATTCTACTCTTCATGACTCATGTTTGCCTGGTACTTGTGATTGTAATACGTAGTTTCAATATGCTTAAACGGCCATTTCTTAACGTTTTTTAGCAACGACACCAGGCAATCATAGGTCATGAGACGGTTCATATATTGTCAGGAAGGAGATGCAGTTGTGTATTGGAGTAGTGTTTGTGCATTTTGACCGAGTGGAACTTATATAACTGTCGTTACACACTTTATTTACGTACACACGTTACTTATGTCAATACACACATAGACATAAGCTCCATATAACTTTTCACCGTCGTCTTCGACCGAATAATTTCAATGTGTGAGATCTTCGACGATAACATTGTTTAAATGAGAAGTGTGAGGCATAATATGGTGGTGTGAGTAAACAAAGATGACAATTGGTTTTGAAATAGACTGACGAGAATTGATAAAAGACTGACAAACATAGATTTATCTCTTTCCTATCAATATTCTACTCTTCATGGGTCATGATTGCCCGGTACTAGTGATTGCTATACGTAGTTTCGACATGCCTCAACGGCCCTTTTCTTAACGTTTTTTAGCAACGGTACCAGGCAATCAAAACTCATGAGTGGTCAAATATTGGTATGAAAGAGATGCAACTCAGTATTGAGAAATTCCTGACGAAAATGTTGATCAAAATTGTGACACCTTAAGTTTTATTTGAAAAAAATATGCATTTACCGGGTCTTATAAGTTTGTTTGCACTCTATCCATACAATATCCTAAACTAGCTACCACAACAGACTGTATTGGCAAAGTAATTGTTCATATCGCGCTGTTTTCGTTCATAATCATAATTCAATGAATGAATCGTGGATGGGGGCAGGCTGTACTTTCTGTTACGTACATGATATTGTAGGTACATGTATGTTCATTTCGTTTAAAGGAATAGCATGTAAGCTCGTGTTTTGAAGCGATATATAATGTGAGTCGCGTCTAGATGCTACATTGAGAATTCTATCTAAGAATAGTTGCTCGACAATATTATGAGTTTATCTGTTGATTACGTAGATGATTTGAAATTCTTCCTGAGTTAGAAGATTGTTAGTCAGTAAAAATGATAAGTTAAATATCATCAATTTTTAAAAACTATGATAAAAGTATTGTAAGTTCATTAAATTATATGGATATTTATAGTTCTTAAACTTTTATCTGTCCGAACGTGTGAAAGTATAGATGTTAAGGATTATAGTTAAGGATTTTGGTTAGAGTAGTTATTATGGTAAAGGCAAATTAGGTATATAGATAAGTTTTAAAACAATCTTTACCCCGACTTAAATTATTGAGGTTATCACAGGGCAGTGAGTGCAGTACAATACCTAATACTCAATAGTAAAATCCTTTTTCAAAACTTTGAACACACTTAATAAGCAAAGATGATTTACTGATCGACGAACGAATCATGCCGTAGCTATGATGAAATTAAAACATTAAGATAGACTATTAGTTAAAGAAAACTGAGTTTTTCAGTTTCTTTAGTAAGTTCCCAACACTATCGAGATAAGTTTTTGGACTGTCGCAACATGCCAAATACAGACAGAAACACCGACTGACGGTGTCCGACGAAACACTGTAAATCTCACCGTCTCTTTTCCTCTTCATTTTTTACGCCACTAAGAGTGAGCAGGCAATATTAGGTTATTTTGTTTGTGTTACATGCGTACATTTGCTAAGCTGACACAAACAACACATTGACAAAAATACGCTTGTGTTGTGTGAGTGTCCTTACGAGTGTGGTCTGAATTAAGCTATTGGTGTCAATAGTCTCAATTGTACGAAGAGCGCCAAATGATTGCACACGAGATAGCTGCATATAATATTGTCATCACAGAAGTCACGGGACCACGGATATGCGCCATGAGCTCTCCATGCCTACAGCGCTCAGTACCCCTGTTTATAAAACTATAAAAGTTTCGTTTTCTTGCCTTATATTTTTGAACGATCTTGAACGCAAAATCGTATAAGTTTTCTTCCACTGAAAGAATTTGTTTGAAAACGAAACAAGTTGTCGACTAATACTTGAAGCAATGATCGCCGAGCGGTAATAGCTATGGATTCTATGGACTGTCGTGCCACAGGTCCATGTTTCAATCCCCACTGCCGGCGCCGGCTTGAGCTACACAGCATGATGGAAGGGCATTTTACTGATTCCCGCCTAGCTAGCTACCACCCTCAACTTGAAATCTGTCCCCAAGCACCTAACATAGTATTCCGGCAGCAGTCCTTCAGTCAGTAAAATTATAGGCACATGCGACGTATGTCTCAGTGTTATGGGCGCAGTGCAAGTCGTCACTTGTGATGAAATGCATCTTTTGTAGGCAGAGGTTAGTCCGATTAACATCAGAGGAGCTATGTTGCACGCAAATGTTCCTTCATAATTACATAATAATAAACTTGTTGTTTTTGCTCGTACCTATTTCAAATTTCATAGGCGAGCGACGGTAATCGAGTGCCAACTTGAATAATTTCTTAGTATTTATTCTCACGGCCAACAAAACAGGGAGAGGGTAAATTTGATCCATCGAGAAAATAATCTCGTTGATTTGATCTCATCAAATGACGTATATTATCTAATAATTACTTACTGTTTTTATAACTTTCAGCTATATATGTCGACATCACATCACTATAGTCAGTATGGTAACTTTTAACTTTAAAAGACCCACCAGGGGTACTGGGTACTGGCCCCCACATACCACCAGGGGTATGGAAACGACGCCAACGGTGGGCCTGTGACGGGACTCCTATTGTAATGCCTCACTTGTTGTTGCCAATAAGTTATTTATGAAAAAAAAATTTATAGTATGTATGGCTATTACAGTTTTTAACATATTACCGGAAAACTTGAAAACTTTGACCGGAAACATCTTTAAAACTAACCTGCACTATTGGTTATTAGACAATTGTTTTTATAGCGTGACAGAATATTTTAATGTACTTATAATGTTTTATTGTTTAAAATAATATATCTATATCTCAGGAATAAATATAAAGGGTTATTCATATAGAGCTTTCAAACTTAAAAATAAAATTAAAAACCTGTTTGAGTGATATTGCCACAATTTTTATTTTATTTTAAAGGATATTCGCTGACATTATGAATGGAATATTATTCAGCCAAATGCCTACCAAGACTTTGTCACGGTAATGTTATCGTCGCGACTGCGTCGCAGTGACGAATGGACGGTGTATAATTTTCTTTAACAAGAAATAAGTTCATGTACATAGTTAATATGACGAATAGGATATATTGTGCTGTTTTTGGTTGCATGAATTCGTCAATAACGCATCCAAAAATAACTTTTTTTAGATTACTTGGAAACTCTGAAAAGTAAGACTATAAAATAAATTTACTTACTAGTAGGTAGGTTACCTACATAATGCGTGTCTTTTTAATAGATAAGTGTATTTCCCGAAAAAAAGCTAACTGGAATAATAATAAAATAAGTGAATAGAGTAAAGGAATGACACGAGTGAAATAGGTAGTTATAGGTTCATGAATCACGATACGGTAGGTACATTTGTGTCAAAACCTCGGGGCATGTGTGTTTTTAAAGACGTGGTCTTTTATCAGTACTAATATATAATCTATGATCAGTACTTATATTATAAATGCGAAAGTAACTCTGTCGGTCAGTCCGTCTGTTACGCTTTCACGCCAAAACTACTGGACTGGACTGAATTTATAAGACTGATTTGTTATTCAAAAATAAACATGTTTTTTTAATTAAATCTACCAATCAAAAAACAACACGCATTTTTATTGAACACTACCTATTTAATTCACAGTCTTTTATTTGTTTATACAAAAAAAGTATATTTACAATTACAAAACTGAATGGAAACACAAAGTTGGCAATTTTGGTACTCTCCGTTTTTAAATGATTACATTTTTCGCGTAGCTTTCCTTTAAGGAGCGTACCACAAAATCTATAGTCTCTTCAATGTTTTGGGGAGCCGATTCAGTAGTCGCTTCAACTACTACTACTATCTCTAGTGCCTTTTCAAATGTTGCTCTGTAGAGTGTTCTATCAGTATGCTTTGGGTTTCTGTAGGTGCGCGGTTCATGCTTTCTTACCTGTAAGCTGAACCTAATCCTTCTATGGTCCGATCCCGAGGCCTCATTTGTTGCTACCCGCCAATCGTTTATCGTCTCTGCAATTCCGCTGGTAGCTAAAGTAATGTCAATAATAGTTCTGGCATTGGACCTAACATAAGTGGGTTCAGTGCCTCTATTCAGAACTATGAGATCATATTGTAGGATAAAATCTAATAAATCCTTTCCTCTATCATTTGTGTCTGGGCTTCCTCAAAGAAAGCAATGGGCATTGCCATCGCAGCTCATGACTCATTCCAATTTATTTACTGCAAAAAAGTGCAGTAGCTCTTCAACTGCTGAAGGTGGTGCTTCTGCCTCTATATCCGTATAAACCGAGGCCACTATAACAGTACTATTTGGTCCTTGCTGTCCCGTCTCTAGTTTGGCTACTGTAAGGTCATCGTTGCATAAATGTGTTATAATTGATTCTTTGTAAAAATTTGGTACGTAAAAAAAAGTCCGCGTTTTGATTTGCACAGGGGGAATGAACAAATTGCCCCTTTAGGCGTTGAAACCACTCACCTTTTCACGACTTAGGTAGGGTTCCTGGACCAGTGTTATTGTGTTAGATTGCCCTTCCAAGGTTCTTCGCAGAGCGGCGAAACTTGAGATACTGTGTTGGCACAGGTTTCGCCGCTCTCAAGCTAACCTCCAAAGGTTAGCTTGGATAATATTAATTTTACAATTTTTGTCCAGCCTATCTATGCTAGCCTCATTGGCGGTTGAGTTTTGAGAATTCTAATTTTGATTATTTGTGTTTTGTGGATCCATTATTAATTGAAATGAATTACATACGCAATTTTTTTGTTAGTGAAAGCGATCAAGAAGCGATGCGCTCACTTAGATATTATTGGGGTTTGACGAAGGAGTATGAGCATGGTCCGCCTCCATGACAGACGACGCCGGCGAGAGAATGTTGAGGCCCATAATATCCCCCAAGATTCCATCGTCGTCGTCGTCCCCCACTTCCAGCAGACGGTGCACCTCTTCTTTCGATCAGCTCCTTTCCTTGGTTAGGTCCGTGTCCACACCGATGACGGCAGGCGGCGCAGGCGCCCGCCACTCGCCACATCGACAACAGCGTTACCAGCACCTGCCCCGCCCGACACCGCCGCCGCCGCCACGGACTCTCCAAGTCTGTATCGTCTAACCTTGACGGAGACCGTCGCTGACATGTAATACAGACGACAGCCCTCGTGTTGGAGATACGCTAGATCCTCAGGCGGTATGCCCATCACGAGGATGTAGTTGAAAGTATCGTCCACAGGACGCGCTTCATGGGTGAAAAGTTGCCACCTCTCCACTCCAACTCCCCGATTCTGGGCGACGAGTACTTTGACGATCAGGTCAGGCCTTTTGATGAGATCCTGCCTTCCCCGCCCAAAGTCCGGGATGAAAATGACGCCCGTGTGATACATGGGCACCTTGCTTTCCGGGATGAGCATGTAACCACCAGACCCCTCCTACAAAGGTGGCAGCTGTTCCACTGTGGAGGCGAGCCAGGCGAGCGTATAATCGTCCCGTGCTGCATACCTGACACCGCCTCGGAACGGTCTCGGCAGTGACGTGAACCGGGGCAGCATTATGTCATGGCTAATGCCACTTTCAAGAAGCGTGCCAAGAAACGCCTCGTCGACGGCCTTTCTTATGTGGACAACACGGAGGTCGTCCATTTTTTATTTGGTTGCGGTCTAAGACCACAACCCTGAATGCTGACTTGGCCGCTTTCAAATAAGTCGGCCTATTTCCTATTGATTATATTGCCTATATTGCTTATCCTATTGAGTATATTGCCTGGGTTCTCGGTTCCTTACCGAGAACCCAGGCGAGAACGTGACACCCCCAGGGGTGTACTCCAGGGGTGCCTTGGTTCCGGAATGGTCTCAAGGTGACGGGCGCAGTGCAATTCGTGACTTGTGAAGAAATGGATCAGTTATAAGCAGAGTTTAGTCCGCATAACATCAGTTGGGCCTCGAGCTTGTTCCGTCGCACTAACATAAAATAAAACTTCTACCACACCATCACTTGCCATCAGGTTAAATCGTGGTCAATGGCTAACCTAACGGTTATAGAACATAGCAAGTCCCCGCCAAAATTCACTAGATTTAACATAAACCTATGGTAAACCCTTTAGTATGTGTTCTCAACAAAACAATCGCAAATGTACAAACAGTACGATACCAATGCATAAAAATAAAAATTAATTCCATGCTTGTATGTCGTTACTTATGAGTGGCTGCATTTTGGAGCATGCGTAGATGACCCATCTAAACAACCCCATCACGTTCTATGCGTTTCCGAGACTTAAATCAATAACGCATTGCGAGCTGTGCCGGCCGGCAGCGGCAGGGCGCGCACTTTGACCTTAAAATAACTATAAATAGATAGCCCGGTACTCAGCTGGTTGAAAATGGGGTCCATCCTTTCTAAGCTTAGCCGTTTTATTCCCGCGCTTCTAATAGATATATACCAAAGTGAATGTGATCAGGACGTGTTTCATATTAACATTCGTTGGTGCAAACTCTCGGCAACGTTTGTGATGGATCATCTGGTTCTATTCTGACGCGTTCATTATACTTACAACAATTACCTGTAGCGTTACCATGGCAATGAACCTTTATTTGATTCGAGGACTTGAAGAAAACATTCATATTGTGAACTTTTTGGTGCTTTTTGGTGGTTCGGTACTCGGCTCAGTCTGCACACCATGGCAGTAAGGTAAAAACGTTGCTTATTTGTTTTAATTAGTGTAGATCAAAGATATGCCTCGGTAACAAGTTACGGTAACCTGGGCATATAGAAACTTTAGAAGATTACCAACCCCTTTTTTTAAAAAAGCCCGTGTACATACCTATTGATAAAGATATCGGCCAGATCGGTAAAGAAAGTATGAATTAAAGAAAAGAAATGTCGTTCGAAAATGTTACGCCAATAGTAGGTATATGCCTTTTCCGTTCTAATAATGTCTAAGGCAATTTGTGACCAGCAGAAATATGTATATTTTGTGTTTTTTGCAGAATCGTCACATTCCAACTCGCACTTTTGACAACGGGAAAACACCGGTTACGTTGTTCAAATTCAAATAGATGTTACGTAGAAGACATTTTTACTAAAGATAATAGGACTCAAGGCTGAGACTGAGAGTTCCGTACCAATAAATTAATATTTTTTAGAGCGTCTGACCGGCACTTGGCAGATTTTTATGTTTCTGTAACTTATTGTATATACCACTCTTGAAATTTGTAGACAATTTCATAGAACCTATAATAATACTACGCTATATACAAATGAAATGTAGAAATATAATGTACTAGCTGCGCCCCGCGGTTTCACCCGCGATTTGATGGATGATGGTAAAATGTGTTAATCTAGCTCATGGTACAATAATATACTACGGCAGGTATTACACTCCGAGACCGGATGTCACGTGACCGGGACACAAGCTTGTCAAGCATACCCTCATCAACGGCTCTCAAACTTTAGGTATACCTAATTTGAGGAAATTGGGGGGCAGTAAAATAACAGTTAATAGATTTCACCTTTTTTTTTAATAAAGAAAATCACGTGAAATTGATTTAAGTTAAACAGATTAATGATTCTTGAATAAATTATGGTTATCAAGTTCGTACAGTGTATGTTCGTAGTTTTCTTATAATGGGTACCGTCGATGCTAATAGGCCTAAATTTTTCGTAGATTGAAATCAAGTAATTATTTTCTATGCCGAAGAAAAAGCCAGTTATCTGTATTTTGGTGTACAATTTAGTTTCAAAGAAAACTCAAAAATATCGGAAGTAAAAACCAATTAGGTAGATACTTTATATAACCAAAGAAATTTTACATTACATACCATATTTAGTAGTCGCAGTAAGAATGAAACAATTTTGCAGGAAATGAAAAAACTTCAAATCACTGCTTTTTCTACTTTTACTCTTACAGTTACTTTTTGCATGGTGGAATGGCATTTTGCGAATGCCCGCCTGGCTAGCGACCCCCTCAAGTAGAAAATCTGTCGCCAAGCACCTAACGGTGTGTTCCGGCAGCAGTCCTTGAGAGCAAGTGAAATTACAGGTACAGAGACTTAACAACTATGTCTCCTGGGGACAGGCGCAGTGCAATTCGTGACTTGTGACGAAATGCATCTGTTATAGGCAGAGGTTAGTCTGCTTAACATCAGGTGGGCCTCGAGCTTGTTAGCTTGTTCCGTCACAATAGAAAAAAAATTACATGTTTTTTATTATACTCGTAGCTTCCAGAAATTATAGACAGTTAAAGGGCCGACCACAAAGTTTGCGAATCACTGCGCATATGTGCATGAGCGAGAGCGAAACAGATTCAAATCATATACGTGAGACAGAGACGGCGATATTTGTCAAAATGGTGGAACCATAGGGAGACAACTTTTTTCATACCATTTACTGAGATGAACATTGATTCATGTGTGACTTTCTATTAGACGTTTGAAATATTGTATTGATATTTTATAACAAAACATTCGCCTGAAAAAGAACCATGAACTTGTATTCTGCTGCAATCACGTTTTAATAAAGAGCCAATTTGGTAGTGACGCAAGCCTGTGATTCTTCGGGAGTAGAAGACCTTATTTTCTTAGACCATGATCAAGCTTATTTAAACAATTGCTTTTTGACATTTCTTGTCGAGCTAATTTCTAATCAGTTGTTTTTTGTTTCCATGGCAACGCTGCCCGATTTTTGTTTCCATGGCAACGCTGCCCGCGACACCGGCGCGCGCACTTCGGACGACATTGTTGACGCGAGCCTTCATCCGGGTTGAGACGTGTGGCTTATTAACAGTTTTTTTGATATTTTCGTCAATTTACACAGTATATCTTTATAAATTATAGCCTATGTGTTATTCTGATATATAAGCTATATTATTGCAAAGTTTCATTCAAATCCGTTCAGTAGTTATTGCGTGAAAGAGTAACAAACATCCATACATCCATACACACTCACAAACTTTCGCATTTATAATATTAGTAGGATTTCTAAAATGCTGTTATATAAAGTTTTGGGCTAGAATGTCACCTCCATTGCTACCAGTGGGTGTCGAAAGAGGCAACTAAGTGTAGCACACCAGAAGGTGGGCGTCAGCGCTTTCTAAGGAATTGATATCACACACTGCATTCTCCAAGACGCCTGCCAAGCGTGGGGATTATGCCAAATCCCCCTTAATGGGTTACGCTGTGTTCAGCAGTGGACAAACCAACTGGTACAGCATGGTATAGAAGTAGGTACAACCCGGTTTAATAAAGAAACGAATATAAAATGGCGCCGCTAATCAATACCTCTTGTACACTATTGCTGTCTATTAGTTTCAAATAGAAATTTAAGCACGCGTCAATGCTGTTTATATATTACTTACTAGCGGCCCGCCCCGGCTTTGCACGGGCAATTGCGACTATAAATTGAGATGTAAGCTATCCTATCTTTCAGTATGGATCAAAATGCACACGGTGTGCAAATCAAATTTTTAATCGGTTAAGTTAAGTAATTTAGGAGTCCATCGTGGACAAACAACGTGACACGTAATTTTTATATATTTACCTTTAATAATAAAACGCATCATATGACAGGAAAGAATAAGATCATTCGAACAGCCGCTGCTGTAGGGCACGGTAATGTTATACAGTATACTATACAGTAGTGTAACTCGGCTCTGTCTTCGAAATAAGTACCTACAGCCGCGCTGTACGTAAACATGCGATAGGGCTGCCCGCCTCCAGCATTTTAATTACATTTGCCTACTTTGTGTTTCTATTTAGTTTCGTGATTGTAAATACTTATGCTTTTTTTATATAAACAAATAAAATACTCTGTGAATTGAACAGGAAGTGTTACTAAAATTGCGAGTTGTTTTCTTAACCAGTAGGTAGATTTAAACAAAAAACCATGTTTATGTTTGAATAAAAAATCGTTCTTAAAAATTAGCGACCGAAAAATATTTGTGAGACGTACGAAATGCGTTATTATTATATTTTAAAGTAGGTATTAAAAATCCACATTCTAATAACTACCTGTAATATTGTTATAACTTGCTTATAACTACTACCTATTTCACTCGTGTCAATCACTTTTCTTCACGCTATTCACTTTTTTATTAATTGAGACATTTTTTTCGCGGGATAAAAGGAAATACTTGTCCATTAAAAAGACACACATAATGTACCGTCAACTATATGTAGACTATAAGTAAAATTATTTTATAGTAGGTATTACTTTTCAGTTTCCAGGTAATCAAAAAAGTTATCTCTGGATGCGTTTTTGACGAATTCATGTAACTTAAAACAGCACAATATATCTTACTCGTCATATTTTATATGTAAATATGTACTTGAACTTATTTTTGGTGAAAAAATCGCGCGGTTAATGTTCAAAAACAAAAAACCATTCGCTCGTCACTGCGGCGTAGTCACGACACTCGAGACTGCGGTACGAACGCAGGCCGAGATCGAGGCGCGTAGGTATAACTCGCGTTTCGTCCGTTTCTATGAAGTTGAAATACTGTATAGATAACATTATAGATCTAGAGCTAATATAGCCCTAGCGAGATAAAGAACCGTCCATCTCTTTTTGATTTACTCGTCACTCCCATCCTTAAGTCCAGGCAGTCAAAAATAATTCCCACGCTAGCTCCGCCCATGCGGCGCAACGATCCCCGCTGCACCGAACGACGCGATGTGCAGCGGCGCACGCGTCTCGCTTATAAACATATTTGTGTACTTGATATTAGATTCGCGAACACAGATACCATTGAGACGATTTCAACTTTTTTTATAATCTTATTCACGTGACGAATTTCGGTACATAACGTAACTTTGTAGGTATATACTGCAATTGATGTCACGTTTTTATTTTTATCAACATTACTAATATTTATATGTAAGAAATTGATTATTTGATTTCATATTTTTAGATTTACTTTCCAAAATTATTTTTACGGTCGACAGTAGATCATAAAACTAAATCCAAAAGTTTTAATTTTTACAATATGATCGTGACTGCTAGACTTCATTGGTATATATTATTATGTATGTATGTATTGGTATATATATTATACATATTTAAATGATTTCCCAAAAGAAAGAGGGTTCTTAAATTGACTTGTCTATTATTTATTTTATGTTTGACCACACATAACGTTTTTACTGAACCTTACAATCTTGAAGATGATTTATTTGCTAGTACAGTTTAACTCTTAATTGGTTTGATTTTAATTTCATCAACATCGGTCGAACGGTTTGCCAGTTACAGTCAACTTACTAAAAGTAATTTGCCAAAATGCCTCTACGATCGCAGTGCTTCTAGCAACTAATGTAAGTGACAACTATGAATATAGATGAAAGTTATTGTTAAATAGTGATAAAATCTATAAATAATATATGAATAATAATATCTCTAGTAAGTCTGTAGTCATCAGTATATCAAATAACCTGTCAAAGTCAGTTACATGAGCACAAAATTGAGATCATATTGCACCGGTATCAACCAGTTATTTCAGACTTTTTAATTTAAAAAATTATTTTCAAGTCTTTTTTTTCTTTGCTTTGTTGTTGTGTCGCAGTCTCTGTGTTTATAAAGAAATCATATTGCACCAAACCAACATAAAGTGAGACAAGGGTTGGAATATGATGATGGTACATAACAGCCCAAACGGCACGATATATATTGATAAATGGGGTGTTTTTAAATTCTCCGTAGTAACGAATGTGATTTCTACTGATTAAACTTACTACCAAAATGTCATTACTCCTTGGCATCCGCATGGACAATAATTTATGAATGAATCAACATTGTTCTCAGTATCTTGGAATGCGATTAATCAGATTAAACATCATTAGAATAAAGTAAAATACCATCAAATTGAATGAGCATAATATTATATTCGGTGAATATGGGTACAAATTACAATTGACCTGAAATATGAATGGATTTGATTTGATTGAATGTTAGTTGTGGGCAATATATTTTACCATGACTCGTCATACAAATATGAATTATAGTTTTTCATAACTGTGCTACGGTATTAATTACTAATATTGAAAATATGTTCATATACATCCTATTACGTTTTATTTTCAGTTACAGTGGTAAACAGAGAGGTGTTATTTTACTACCACTCTGCTTTTAGATACCAACTATGGTAAAAATTAGACCAACCAGAAATAGATCTAGCCACTTCTAAACAGCAGGATAATATTTTTTTACCAAACTTGCAGAAGAGTTTATATACGCAATTGTAATGGCCTTAAACTTTGGGATATTTAAAAAAAAAAACACACAACTGCAGAAACATTGTAAAGAACAAGTTATACAAGCTTCTTTTAATGCAACATGGCAGACAAGTGAGAGAGTGAGTGGCACTGGAACAGTTGACTAAATTAGACATTAAAATAAAAACAGTGGATTCTTAGATTGTTAGTAAGTGGTATAGTCTACAGAGGTTATAGACAAATTAAGTAAAGATGTATATAAATTAACAAAAATCATTTATGAAATAAAAAAATATATTGTTTTCAAATTATACAGTTTTAATGATAAACAAAAGTGTACGTGAGAAATCACGCGTATCGGAACGGAAAGTCAAGTTTTTTTTCAAGTTTGCAGTCCCCCCCGATCGTCATCCCGTGACCACAATCACTGCAAAGTGTTTGAAAAGTCAGGACAAAAATAATGATGAATATACGCGATTTAAACCGTTAAATGTTGTTTAATTACGATGTGTAACAATCGCGAAAACCTAAGACAACATTAAGTCACGTCTTCTTTTTATGGCGGGAGGAGGTACTGAAGCATTTGCACTTTGATATTGCAAATCACCCTCGACAGCCTCCTCTTGATTTTTTCTTTTCCTAGAAGTATCCACATATTTTTGATCCCGGATCATTCTTTTCTTTGGGTTTCGGGGATCGACCTGCTCGGGCAGAAGGCAGTCCATATAGAATGTGACTAGTTTTGTCTCCATTTTTTTCCTCCAAAATTCTTCATCTATTTGTAGAATTTCTATTTTTAATTTGTTGTCTCCATAATACACGGCATATAAGCTTTAAGTTATATTACAAATGTGCATTTAGTCTTCAGTTTGATAATATCAATCAGATTTTTGATCTACCTGCAAAATACATTTTACAGACAATCAGTTACCTGAAGCCTTCAGAAAAGCAACTGTACATTTCTGTTTGTCCGACAATCAATTTCGCACAATTTGTTAGAATGTGTAGATAGAATTTGTTAAAAGGTAGAAGTAAGGATAAATGTCGGGAGAGCAGTCGAATGACACCTGTCAAAAATCCACAATGGCGATTTCAAGACGGCCACCATACAAACTGCCAAAGTCAAAGACAAAGTCAAAATTATTTATTCAATTTAGGTGTCTACGACGCTCTTATGAAGGTCAATTAAAAATTTTAATATTGAAATACACTACATTGTACTGCCACATTCAGCAAATAAAATTTATAGAGCCACTGCGAGAAGAAAGGGCAAGAAACTCGGGGCCATTCTTTTAAACGTCTTTTTACAATGTGTTATATACAATATAATACAATTATAACAATATTTAATAACATTACGTAGGTGACAGGCGCTAGCTTTGCAGAGGCGAACCAGTTTAAGTAATCACAAACTATGTAGTAAGATTTCTTTATCAAAATGTTCTTTACGTGCAACTTGAAATTTTTTTCTGTGAGCGTTGTAATATGTTTGGGCAATTTATTATAAAACCGCACACAATTGCCTAAGAAGGACCGTTTATTTGTCTTTGTTAATCTAAAACCTGGCACCGCTATTATATCTTTATTCCTTGTGTTATAATCGTGATTGTCACTGTTTGATTTAAATTTGCTGAAATTTTTACGATCATACATAATATTTTTAAATATATACTTGGTAAAGTTAAAATATCAATTTCTTTAAAAAGATCTCTCAGAGATTCCCTATCATCCATTTTATATATGGCTCGAATTGCACGCTTTTGTAAGATAAAGATTGTCTCTATCTTTATAGCAGCTCCCCAAAGCAATACACCATATGACATAATACTGTAGAAGTACGCGAAATAAACGAGCCTAGCAGTAGCTACGTCTGTTAGCTGTCTTATCTTACGGACTGCATATGCAGCAGAACTAAGTCTTCCGGATAGGTCATGTATATGTGGATTCCACTGTAAAGTTGAATCCATTTTGATTCCCAGGAAGACTGTCGCATTGTCAAAAGAGAGTTTATCTAGGCCAAGCTTAATGTTTGGTTCAACATAACATTTGGTAAAGAAAACTTTAAACATTTGGTCTTTTTTGAATTCAAGAGAAGATTATTAGCCGCGAACCACTTAGAGATCATAGGTGACACATTATTTACATGAATAAGTTCACTATCTTTCCTATCTACTTTAAAATCAGTCCGTCCCTGCTGTAGCTCGGCCTTCAGAAAGGGGGTGTTGGGAATATGAATAAATGAATTTAGATACATAAATTCAGATAATTTGCACGTCAAGAGTACAACAACGCTCTTTACCATCTATCTAATACCCTAATAACCGAAAAGGGGGCGAAGGTGAGTGTAATACATATCAACGATGGCATTCGCTAAGGGGTATTGCTTTAGATAGGAGGCCGGCCATAACATTTAAGCCTTACCCCGCACAATTATGTGAATGCGTTGTCTTTTTTGTAGGTTTTCAGAAAAAAAAATATTGTTTATACCGACCCTACAGAGGTGTGACAAGTTCAGGGCGATAATAATGTAAAGTTTTTTTTTTCAGTGTAAAAAAGAAGATTTAAATAATATATTTATACATTTTTTATTTAATTTTACCTGCTGCTCTGCTATGGATGTCAAAATAATTTTTAGCCTATTATAGGTAGTATATAAAATATTTACTTTACGGAATTTCCTGTGAATAAAATGTGCAAATTTAGCAATACTTTATTCACAGAATTATTTTCATGTAGTGGAAGAACACAGTCAAAACTTATTATATGAGATGGCGACTCCGACAGTTCTCCCTGTTCCGAGTGATCTCAGACTTCGACTGATTTATTATTTTTTTTCCTGAGAAAGAAGGTGCATTTTATGAGCACAGTCTATATATAATAATATATATACACAATCTATTTATTCAACTCTATTATTTTTGTATAAATCGATACTTATATGTACATGTCTAAGTGATAAAATGTATATTTAAAAGTACCTATGCAGGTGACTTTGTAGATAATCTCTTGAATATATACACATGTATTACACCTGTTTGGCACCTTCAACCACATCACTTACCATCAGGTGAGACCATAATTATACATATACCAGATATTATTATAGTACCCTACTAATCATACTTAGATTAGTACGACATATATCTAGTTATTTTATAGCTCCATTACAGTACTATAGGATCCTAGTTGGTATAGAATCTCGTAGTTCGGTAGAGATAGTATGTTTCATGAATAAAATAAACACCAGAACACAAACGAATATTAAATTTGCATAGGTGCAATAGGTAAAAAAAAACTGAAATATTATACGCTTTTGCCTCTCTCATAATTCTTGCAAAGTCTTTGTATCGACTCTTCTGCACCTTATTTTATTTTTTTGGTTATCTTTATTTCCCATATTGATTGATATACCTACCAAGATACGTATTTATACTGCACAGGTGATAGCGCGCGAGCGATAGATCCACGTCCAACGGCGCACAGCGCGGCACTGAAGGACAGCTCTTATCTTACGCATTGAATTTATTTCGTAATCGTAAGCCAATAAGGTTGAATATCGAATCTTCCGATTGACCGTAATCCTGCATAGAACTAAAGGTCGTAAGTCTAAAACACAATTTAATTTATAATGAGAATACTAATAACTCTAGGTAAATTTTACTTTCACAGTGGATAATAAACTACATTTCCTTTCTATGTGTATTTATTATTGATATATAACTGACGTAGTTTCCAAGAAAAATCAAATAATTTAAAGAAAAGGCTTCATTTAAAAAAATTTAAACTATCGAGTAAATTTCTTTCAAATGTGTTTCTGTCTCACCAACAGATAGAAAAAGGTTTGAAAAATCAAATATTTAAGTTATCGTGTCGATTGCATATTTAAGTTGCTTAAAAAAACTCGTCGAATGAGAGTATTTTTTCCGCAGCCTCGTCTTAAACAAAAAAAAAAGTTGTAACGATTACTTTAAATCAAGTGAAAATAATTCACTTTAAAACTAAAAACTTTTGTATATATGAGACTTCACTTTATTTTTAAAAGTTTGCGATATTATGTGAATAATTGTATTATGAGTCTTTTTAACATGAAAACAATTCGACAGTATAAAATTACTATTAGGTATGATTCGTTTTATGATTTATTAAGTAATTAAACCATATGAAATATTTTGAATTGATTCACTGTTTCGTTAATCAGCGTAACATAACGGAAAAGAATGTCATGGAAATGGCATCGAGAAGCCGAAGAATTTTGAGTTTTATTTCGATGTGAAAATGCCTACTATGTGAAAAAGGGATGGTTTTCTCCAGGTATCTTAATTTCAAAGATTACAATTAATTTACGTGCTTTAGGCCTAGTTTCACCATACTCTGTTATTTATATGACGCCTTGTTAATCCTTTTAACGGACTGTTAACTGAACCGTGTGTCCCACCAACTGTTAAGACGAGGCTGCGGAAAAAATACTCTCATTCGACTAGTTTTTTTAACCAACTTAAATATGCAATCGACACGTTAACTTAAATATTTGATTTTCAAACCTTTTTCTATCCGTTGTTAAGACAGAAACACATTTGAAAGAAATTTACTCGATAGTTTTAATTTTTTTAAATGAAGCCTTTTCTTTAAATTATTGGATTTTTCTGGGAAACTACGTCAGTTACATATCAATAATAAATACACATAGAAAGGAAATGTAGTTTATTATCCACTGTAAAAGTAAAATTTACCTAGAGTTATTAGTATTCTCATAATAAATTAAATTGTGTTTTAGACTTACGACCTTTAGTTCTGTGCAGGATTACGGTCAATCGGAAGATTCGATATTCAACCTTATTAGCTTACGCTTACGAAATAAAATCAATGCGTAAGAGCTGTCCTTCAGTGCCGCGCTGTGCGCCGTTGGACGTGGACCTGTCGCTCGCGCGCTATCACCTGAGCAGTATAAATACGTATCTTGGTAGGTATATCAATCAATATGGGAAATAAAGATAACTAAAAAATAAAAAAAGGAAGCAGAAGAGTCGATACAAAGACTTTGCAAGAATTATGAGAGAGGCAAAAGCGTATAATATTTCAGTTTTTTTTTACCTATTGCACCTATGCAAATTTAATATTCGTTTGTGTTTATTCTATTCATGAAACATACTATCTCGACCGAACTAAGAGATTCTATACCAACTAGGTTTCCTATAGTACTGTAATGGAGCTCTAAAATAACTATATGTCGTACTAATCTAAGTATGATTAGTAGGGTACTATAATAATATCTGGTATATGTATAATTATGGTCTCACCTGATGGTAAGTGATGTGGTTGAAGGTGCCAAACAGGTGTAAACTAAAATTATCTGGCTCTAAAGTACAGCTGCCGTTCAACCGTAAATGGAGTTGAGTGTTGCTAAATAATAATAACACAAGCGTAGCAAATCAAAGCATTTGGTTTGGTGGGTAGGTATATCGCAATAAAACATCGAACATTCTTTATGTCCCTCAAGACTAGATGTAGATTTATATCAATGAAAGAATATTCAGAATCAGGCAAGTAGGTATATATCCAAGAGATTATCTACAAAGTCACCTGCATAGGTACTTTTAAATATACATTTTATCACTTAGACATGTACATATAAGTATCGATTTATACAAAAATAATAGAGTGGAATAAATAGATTGTGTAAATACTCGTATAATAAAAAAGACTGTGCTCAAAAATGCACCTTCTTTCTCAGGGAAAAAAAATAATAAATCAGTCGAAGTCCGAGATCACTCGGAACAGGGAGAACTGTCGGAGTCGCCATCTCATATTATAAGTTTAGACTGTTCTTCCACTACACGAAAATAAGTGAGTAATTCATTGAACATAATACTTTAGTATTGCTAAATTTGCAAATTTTATTCACAGGAAATTTCGTAAAGGAAATATTTTATATACTACCTATATTAGGCTAAAAATTATTTTGACCTATCCATAGCAGAGCAGCAGGTAAAATTAAATAAAATAACGTATAAATGTATAAATACAATGAAATTTTCTTTTTTACACTGAAAAAAAAACTTTACATTATTATCGCCCTGCACTTGTCACACCTCTGTAGGATCGGTATAAACAATATATTTTTTCTGAGTACCTACACAAAAGACAACGCATTGACATAATTGTGCGGAGTAAGACTTAAATTTTATGGCCGGCCTCCTATCTGAAGCAATACTCCTTTGCGAATGCCATCGTTGATACGTATTATACTTGCCTTCACCCCCTTTTCGGTTATTAGGGTATTGGATAGATGGTAAAGAGCGATGTTGTACTCTTGACGTGCAAAAAATCTGACGTGCAAATTATCTGAATTTATGTATTTAAATTCATTTATTCATATTCCCAACACCCCCTTTCTGAAGGCCGAGCTTCAGCAGGGGCGGAGCAATTTGTATGGTGGCCGTGTTGAAATCGCCATTTTGGATTTTTGACAGGTGTCATTCGACTGCTCTCCCGACATTTATCCTTACAAATTATATTACAAATTGTGCGAAATTGATTGTTGGACAAATAGAAATGTACAGGTAACTGATTGTCTGTAAAATGTATTTTGCAGGTATATATATCAATCAAAAATCTGATTGATATTATCAAACTGCAGGCTAAATGCACATTTTGCATGGTGGTAGGGCACTTTGCGAATGCCCGCCTGGCTAGCTACCACCCTCAAGTAGAAAATCTGTCGCCAAGCACCTAACGGTGTGTTCCGGCAGCTGTCCTTGAGAGCCAGTAATTCTAGGTTAGCCTGAACAACATTTTCGACCACATCATCACTTACCAACAGGTGAGATAGTGGTCAAAGGGTAACCTATCAGGCATAAAAAAAAAACATTTGTAATATTACTAAATGCTAATTTGCCGTGTAGTATGGAGACAACAAATTAAAAATAGAAATTCTACAAAAAGATGAAGAATTTTGGACGAAAAAAATGGAGACAAAACTAGTAACATTCTATATGAACACCCTTCTGCCCAAGCTGGTCGATCCCCACCACCCTAAGAAAATACTGATCCGGGATCAAGAATATGCGGATACTTCTAGAAAAAGATAAAATCAAGAGGAGGCTGTCGAGGGTGACTTGCAACATCAAAGTGCAAATGCTTCAGTACTTCCTCCCGCCATAAAAAGAAGACTTGACTTAATGTTGTCTGAGGTTTTCGCGATTGTTACACATAGTAATTAAACAACATTTAACGGTTTAAATCGCGTATATTTATCATTATTTTTGTCCTGACGTTTCAAACACTTTGCAGTGATCGTGGTCACAGGGTGACGATCGGGGGGACTGCAAACTTGAAAAAAAACTTGACTTTCCGTTCCGATACTCGTTATTTCTCACGTACACTTTTGCATATCATTAATTCTGTATAATCATTAATACTGTATAAATTGAAAATATAATATTTTTTATTTCATAAATGATTTTTTGTTAATTTATATACATCTTAACTTAATTTGTCTATAACCACTTACTAACAATCTAAGAATCCACTGTTTTTATTTAAATGTCTAATTTAGTCACCTGTTCCAGTGCCACTCACTCTCTCACTTATCTGCCATGTTGCATTAAAAGAAGCTTGTATAACATGTTGTCTACAATGTTTCTGCAGTTGTGTTATGTTTAAAAAACCCTAAGTTTAAGGCCATTACAATTGCGTATATAGACTCTTCTGCAAGTTTGGTAAAAAATCTTATCCTGCTGTTTAGAAGTGGCTAGATCTATATCTGGTTGGTCTATCTAATTTTTACCATAGTTGGTATCTAAAAGCAGAGTTGTAGTAAAATAACACCTTTCTGTTCACCAGTGTAACTGAAAAATAAAACGTAATAGGATGTATACGAACATATTTTCAACATTAGTAATTAATAGTTAAAAATTATATGATAGCAATAAAAAAACAACCTACTTTATATTATTATGGGAACGTGTACCGTAGCACAGTTATGAAAAACTATAATTCATATTTGTATGACGAGTCATGGTAAAATATATTGGCCACGACTAACATTTAATCAAATCAAATCCATTTATTTCAGGTCAATTGTACCCATATTCACCGAATATAATATAATGTTATGCTCATTCAATTTGATGGTATTTTACTTTATTCTAATGATGTGTAATCTGATTAATCGCATTCCAAGATACTGAGAACAATGTTGATTCATTCATAAATTATCGTCCACGCCAAGGGGTAATGAAATTTTTGTAGTAAGTTTAATCAGTAGAAATCACTTTCGTCACTACGGAGAATTTAAAAACACCCCCCATTTATCCAATATATATCGTGCCGTTTGGGCTGATATGTACCATCATCATATTCCGACCCTTGTCTCACTTTATTTTGGTTTGGTGCAATATGTTTTCTTTATAAACACAGAGACTGCGACACAACAACATAGCAAAGAAAAAAAAGACTTGAAAACAATTTTTTTAATTAAAAAGTCTGGTAACTAACTGGTTGATATCGGTGCAATATGATCTCAATTTTGTGCTCATGTAACTGACTTAGACAGGTTATTTGATATACTGATGACTACAGACTTTACTAGAGAGATTATTATTCACATATTATTTATAGATTTTATCACTATTTAACAATAACTTTCATCTATATTCATAGTTGCCACTTATATTCGTTGCTAGAAGCACTGCGATCGTCAAGGCATTTTGGCAAATTACTTTTTAGTAAGTTTGACTGTAACTGGCAAACCGTTTGACCGATGTTGACGAAATTAAAATGAAACCAATTAAGAGTTAAACTGTACTAGCAAATAAATAATCTGCAAGATTGTAAGGTTCAGTAAAAAAGTTATGTGTGGTCAAACATAAAATAAAAAATAGACAAGTCAATTTAAGAACCCTCTTTCTTTTGGGAAGTCAGTTAAATATGAATAATATATATACCAATACATTCATACATAATAATATATACCAATAAAGTCGAGCAGACATGATCATATTGTAAAAAGTAAAACTTTTGGCTTTAGTTTTATAAGCTACTGTCGACCGTAAGAATAATTTTGGAAAGTAAATCAAATAATCAATTTCTTACTCAGAAATATTAGTAATGTTGATAAAAATACAAACGTGACATCAATTTCAGTATATACAAAGTTACTTTATGTATCGAAATGCGTCACGTGAATAAGATTATAAAAAAAGTTGAAATCGTCTCAATGGTATCTGTGTTCGCGAATCTAATTTCAAGTACACAAATATTTTTATAAGCGAGACGCGTGCGCCGCTGCACATCGCGTCGTTCGGTGCAGCGGGGATCGTTGCGCCGCATGGGCGGAGCTAGCGTGGGAATTATTTTTGACTGCCTGGACTTAATGGATGATTAATTCAGTTAACTTCATAGAACGTAGACTGATTTAACAGCTCTGTTATTTTTAAAGACCCATTAGCTAATGCCTGGTTTAGCATAAACAAACATGGTATGGTGAAATTAGGCCTAAACGCGTTTAACTTACCTACATGTTTAGCTAAGCCGACTTTGATCTCGGCTTACGTTAGCAACATTTTGATCGCGTTTAGTTTCTATGGCAACGTATATCGTGATTGGTGTGATTGTAAGGTACTCCGATGCGACTATCTGAATTTTTTTGATGACAGTGAAAGCTCGTGAACGGCTTAAGTCGAGCTAAGACCTAATTTCACCATACCATGTTTGTTTACGCTAAATCAGGCATTAGCTAATGGGTCTTTAAAAATAACAGAGCTGTTAAATCAGTCTACGTTCTATGAAGTTAAGGCCTAGTTTCACCATACTCTGTTATTTATTTGACGCCTCGTTAATCCTTTTAACGGACTGTTTACTGAGCCGAGTGTCCCACCAACTGTTATTGGATGATTAATTCAGTTAACTTCATAGAACGTAGACTGATTTAACAGCTCTGTTATTTTTAAAGACCCATTAGCTAATGCCTGATTTAGCGTAAACAAACATGGTATGGTGAAATTAGGCCTTAGTGCCTTAATAATAATTATAACTTTACTTAATCATGACTTTGTGTGCGCAACTAGTTAGTGTCTTTATTATTACTACATAGTCCTTATTCTGGAATCAGACCTATTCTGTAATGACACGTACCAAATTCAAATTCAAAATCATTTATTCAATTTAGGCGTCTACGACGCTCTTATGAAGGTCAATTACAAACTTTAATATTGAAATATTCTACATTGTACTGCCACGTTCAGCAAAAAAATTTATAGAGCCACTGCGAGAAGAACGGGCAAGAAACTCGGGGCCATTCTTTTAAACGTCTGTTTACAATTTGTTATAAACAATATAATACAATTATTACAATATTTGTTTAAATTACGTAGGAGACAGGTGATGGCTTGGCAGAGGTGGAATTTTCCAAGCATTTTTGTCGTTTAAGTAATCACAAACTGTGTAGTAGGATTTCTTAATCAAAATGTTTTTCACGTGTAATTTGAATTTTCCTTCTGTGAGCATTGTAATATGTTCGGGAATTTTATTATAAAACCGCACACAATTACCTAAAAAGGATCTTTGATTTGTCTTTGCTAATCTAAAACACGGTACCGTTAATTTATATTTGTTCCTAGTGTTGTAATTGTGGTTGTCACTGTTTAATTTAAATTTACTAAATTTTTTCCGAACATACATAATATTTTCAAATACATACAGACTCGGTAAAGTTAATATATCAATTTCTTTAAAAAGATCCCTTAGAGATTCCATAGGATCCATTTCATATATGGCTCGAATTGCACGCTTTTGTAAGATAAAGATTGTTTCCATCTCAGCAGCAGCTCCCCACAGCAATACACCATACGACATAATACTGTGGAAGTACGCGAAATAAGTTAACCGTGCAGTAGCTACGTCTGTTAACTGTCTTATCTTACAAACTGCATTATGCAGCAGAACTAAGTCTTCCGGCTAGATCATGTATATGTGGATCTAGCCGGAAGACTTAGTTCTGCTGCATATGCCTAATACCTAATCACAAGTTAAGAACTTTTTTGGAACTTTTCGTTCACTTAGTCAATTAAACATATTTATTGATTATTTCGTAATACAACAACAATGCAATATTTGTAAATATTTCTGTGTCGTATTTTAAAAAATCATTACAGTACAAAAACGACCTTTTTCTAAGTACTTAAATTTTATTTTGCTTAAGATCATATATTTTTTTAGGGCTCTGTAGAAGATGAAAAAAAAGAAAATACTTCCAAATTATTGACAATATCCAACCCTCTTATAACATGCGGTGAATCAGAGTCTGTTAATACTGGCGTAAGTATTCACTAACATCGTTTTTGATAAAAGTAAAATACATTACCGATGACTAATTTACTTTTATACTTTTTGTTCTAGCACGATGAAGAGAATATACAAATACTTGAAGAAAATACGACAGCAAACAATCACTATCTTATACCTTACCTATATTACTCCTAACCGCAAGGAGTTTTATCTCCTCTTCTTTTCGCAATATTCATTAATTCAATTTCACAAAATCTTTCTTCTTCCTACCACCTATTTGCAGACGATCTTTAAATTTACTCTTAAACCTCTCTCGAAAAGCTTAAGGAAGCCGTGGATTCCATAAATGCCGATTTAACGTGCATCATAAATCTATGTGTAAAAATTTTGGGTTCACTTGGGGCCCCAAGTGAACCCAAGCAAAACCCAAGTGATGATTGTTGGAAGTTCGCGTCTCATCTCAAGGGTTGACTGGTCAATGATTCCTTCTGTTAGATTTGATGGAGGCCCTATTCCCTACAGCGAATCTGTGAAAAACTTAGGGTTGATTGTCGACCGTTGCTTGAATTGGCCTCCTCAACTACAAACTACTAGCCGAAAATTGTATGCCATCGCAGGCGCTTTAAAAAGATTACGCAACTTCCTTCCTGTTACCACCAAAATTGCTCTAGTTCAATCTCTCTTACTCCCAATTCTCGATTATGCTGATGTCTACTATCCAGATCTTACGGAAGATCAGCTAGATTAGCTTGAGCGTCTACAATATTTCTGCATAAGATTTATATTTGGTTTGCGCAATTATGATCACATCTCTGAATTTCGATCAAAGCTCAAGTGGCTTCCTATACGTCTTCGCCGGAATGCTCACATACTCTCTCTCGCTTACAATATTTTGTTCAATACATTGACCCCGCGCTATCTTAAGGAACGTTTTAATTTCTTTCACAATGCTAATACTTTCAATCTTAGGTCATCAGATAACCTTTCCCTTTTGTAGTCAAAGCTGTTCGCCTGCGGAAATCACTACCGGTTTCTATCAGACCTGCACAGTCACTGCCCATTTTTAAAACTCAAATCAAGATTTTTATTGTCTAATTAGTTAACTCATACTGTTATAACTCTGATTCATTGAAAACTACCTATCACACTCGCTTCCTCATCTTATATATGTTAGGTATATGATTGTATATATATATATATCATATACTTTGTATATTTGTGATTATATTTTTTAGGTATAAATATAATATTGATGTGTATTAGTATAATATTATGTATATTGTAGGTATTAGTTTACTGTTTTAGATTATAATGTAGCCCAATTCTCTTTAACACACCCGTTTAGTACACCCGGGTGTACATAAGTGATATTACATAGAATTAGGACATAGTTCCTGTATTTCCTCTCCATACAAAGGTTGCCTGCCTTATCACTAATATAGTGATATTTTTTAACTTCTTTTTCTTTTTCTTTTTTTTTTTTTGAGTGTGGCCTCTAATTAATAATGTATGTGTTATGGTATCAATATTCAACAGATAAACTGGGTACATAAAAAAAATTGAAATAAACTTGTTCTTGTTCTGTCCACATAGGTTGTCAGTGAAGAATATTATAGTTTTTGCAGCTTCTCCATCGCAAGCGTGTCTTGCAAATATTTCCGAATACAGGAACCAATTTCATTTGCTCCTCGTTTTGCATCGGATTCGGTTCAGAAATAGCAATGAACATTGTCATATCCATGTTTTTCTAGTTTGTTTTTCAATTCGGTCGGAGTCTAGAGAACTGCAAGAAGATTGGGGATAGGTACAATTATAATAAAAATAAAGACGTTAACGAGAACTTTAACTGGAATGACATCAAAGAATTGAAAAATACTAAAGAAGATTTGTTCACATTTTACTACAAAACATCCTATAATGATAAAGAATGTAAAGAGGTGGTGAATGTAAGAAACAAAAGAAATAAAGTGTAACCTATAGAGGATATTTCGCTCAAACAGGCACGTGAACAAAAACAAACCTTGAGCGACAATAAAACAAAAGATCTAACCGAATTAATTAACAAAGGTTTGATCCCTTCATACTATGCCAATTTATACAGGTCAATTATTTTATACTTCTTATCATTCATTGCCATTATTTTAATTGCCACAATATATAGGACAAATATAATATGTTAAGTTTTTTATAATGATTTTTATAACATAATTATCTGATCAGAGTATATATATCAAATAATGTATATTTTTGTAAGAGTTGATTGCTGTAATTTTTGATAAGTGAGTATTAATAGGTTAGGGTTTCCCATATTTTTGTAGTAGAAGCGGTTATGTTTTGTTATTTTATGTTCTGAATGAAAAATATGGTTAGACTGAATAAATGTGATTATTTATGTATTGTTTATTCATTGTTACAATCATACTCAAAATGCCAAAGTTCTTATTCCATTCAAGTAGGTACCACAAAAAGTTTATTACCAGCCTCTCCATCTGCACCATGGGTACATCCAAAGTAGAGTATAACCATGACTGTTATTAATTTAGAATGGTAATTTAAAATGTAATGGTTAAGGTATCATTCGTTACATTTTTTACATGTAATTTAACCTAAATATAACTCTCGTTCAAAGTTTTTACTAATTAAAAGGCATTAAGTACTAGTCATACATAAAAATGCACATATTTTTACTTAAGGCCCATTGTAGTTATTTTAAACATTTTTTTAAAATCTGTAACTCAAATAACACTGAACATCTAGGATAAATAAAATCATTTACATAAAGTTGAACATACTCTCCAGGAACGTATGAAGCCGAAAACGTGATTTTGAATAGTTTCTTCGATAAAAAAAATTATCAAACATGACACCATTTCGGTTTTAAAATGACTAGAACTAAAAGATGCTATCATCAAACCATGTGGAAATTATACCAAAAGATAGAGCTTGTTATTTATTAGGAACTTATGAAGCCACATTTTCTAATTCAGCTATAGTTTTTTAACAAGAAAAAAAAAACTACACATCTAACGATTCAAGCTCTCACGCACTCCGTTTAGTACCCGCCTAGGCGCCATCGAGGTAGGACGCGTGTCGTTTTCTTCAACAAAATTCTGCCGGTCAATTACGTGCTAGAAATAAGTTAAAACGATTAATTAAAAATGCAAAGTACGAAGGAGTTGAACAGCCAACAGCGGCAGTCAACATGTATGTTCTCCCTTAATAAAAAAAAAACTTTCTCGATGGCATTGTTTTCACGCGCCATAGTAAAAAAGTATAGTATGGTTTTGGAAACAGATTATAGCTGTCTGAATCGGGAGATCACGAGAGCATTAGAAGGCCGCTTGATAAAGGTTACGGCTTGGTTACCCATATAATAAAATTAACCGATGCAACTACCGATAAGTTTGGGTATTTTTGTATTTGGAAATATTATTTCAATCAAAATATCCTATTATAATATATATTATAAACTAAACTTTATAAACTAAAGTTTATAATATATCGGTAGCACTTATCGGTGTTTACCGCTGTGTGTCCTTGATAACCATTAATTTTGCATGGTGGTAGGGCATTTTGCGAATGCGCGCCTGGCTAGCTACCACCCTTGAGAAGAAAATCTGTCGCCAAGCACTTTTCAGTGTGTACTGCTATGTGTCCTTAAGAACCAGTAATTTTGCATTGTGGCAGGGCATCTTGCGAATGAGCGCCTGGCTATCTACCACGCTCAAGTTGAAACTCTGTCGCCAAGCACTTATCAGTGTGTACCGCTATGTGTCCTTGAGAACCAGAAGTTTTGTTAAGAAAGTTACTCTGATTTGGCTGAAAATCGATGTCTAGGTTTTTCTGGACGACTTTATTCCAAATTTGGAATACATTTTTCGCGGACGCCTGCCAAGTGAAGAAAGTTACTCCGATTTGGCTGAAAATTTATACTTAGGTTTTTCTGGAAGTCTTTATGCCAAATTTGGAATTCATTTTTCGATGACGTCTGTCAAGTGAATATTACTCCGTTTTGGCTGAAAATCAAGGTTGTACTGGGCGTCATTATTCCCAAAATGAACTTATATTTTCAATACCATCTGCCAAGTTAATAAAGTTACTCCGATTTGGCTGAAAAATTATACCTAGGTTTTTCTGGAAGATCTCATGCCAAATTTGGAATTTATTTCTCGATGGCGTCTGCCAAGTATAGCAACTTACTTCGATTTGGCTGAAAATCGATGTCCAGGTTTTTCTGGACGACTTTATTCCAAATTTGGAATAAATTTTTCGATGACACCTGCCGAGTGAAGAAAGTTACTCCGATTTGGCTGAAATTCATAATCTAGGTTGTTCTTGACGTCTTTATTCCGAATTTGGAATTTATTTTTCGATGTCATCTGCCAAGTGAAGAAAGTTACTCTGATTTGGCTGAAAATTGATACTTAGCTTTTTCTGGAAGTCTTTATGCCCAATTTGGAATTCGTTTTTCGATGACGTCTGCCAAGTGAATAAAGTTACTCCGTTTTGGCTGAAAATCAATATATAGGTTTTTCTGGACGTCGGTATTCTAAATTAGGAATTAATTTTTTGATGACGCCTGCCAAGTGAATAAAGTAACTCCGATTTGGCTAAAATTCATAATCTAAGTTGTTCTTGATGTATTTATTCCTAATTTGGAATTTATTTTCCGATGTCGTTTGCCAATTGAAAAAAAGTACTCTGATTTAGCTGAAAATTGGTATCAAGGTGGTGCTGGGCGTCATTATTCCCAATATGGACTTATTGTTTCAATATCATATGCCAAGTGAAAAAATTTACTCGGATTTGGCTGAAAATTTTGAAGGTTTTTCTGGACGTCCTTAGGTTTCTCTGGACGTCCTTAGGTTTTTCTGGACGTCATCGACGAATAAATTCCTAGTTTGGAAACTTGGAATTTATTCGTCGATGACGTCTGCAAAGTGAAGAAAGATACATCGATTTAGCTACCAATCGGTATCTGGGTTGTTCTAGACGTTTTTATTCTGAATTTGGAATGTGAAATTCGAAATCCTTTATAAAACTTTGACTTTGACAGCGCCGAGAGGTCTACATGGCTGCTTACATTTGCTCACCCTACATTTTAGAATCGTATTTCTACGGGCACAGTATTGATTTTTTTTAACCCATTTATCAGTTACATACAATAACAAAATAATATAATTCCTTTTTCTAAAATTAGTTACTTTGTTTTATTTCATAACACCTATGCCGAACTAAAATTACAAATCATTGAAAAGTAAGCAATAACTTGTTAAAGTCGGTACCATGATCATCTAAAATATTCTATTTTCAACTTCCGCAAGTTCTTTCACTCGTAATACCAATTTACTCTACAGGTAACCACATGCCAGTATGCAATTTTTCAGCTACCTTACTACGTATTGGTAGTAAAAATAATAAAATGAATAAAGTCTAGCCCATTATTCGTCTTTTGTTTCGGTAAACGTTCTACACAATATATCATTTTAGATCATAAAAAGCAAATTACGACACTATATATGGATATGTCAAAAGCTTTCGACCACGTTAACCATGTTATATTACTAAGAAAACTAGAAATATACGGGATTCGTGGAAAAGCTTTGGATTTAATAGAATCATATCTCACAAATAGACAGCAATTTACAGAAATAACTAAAATTTGTCCTAAGACCAAAGTTGAAAGAAAATATATTTCAGAATGTAGAACGGTGAAGTTTGGAGTACCACAGGGCTCTATACTGGGACCGCTCCTGTTTCTAGTATAAATTAATGACTTGCCAAATGCCACACCCCACCCAATGGTTTTATATGCAGACGACACTACCGTCGTGTTCGATAATTCTGACATTAATTACGAATTAGAAATTAATAAATCACTTCATGACATTATACAATGGTTAAATATAAATAATCTTAAAATAAATTTAGATAAGACAACATATATGACATTTAAAAATAAAAATTCTGTTTCTTCTCAACTTGACATTAATTATAACGGCAATAGTATAAAAGAAACAAATAGCACTAAGTTCCTTGGTATTCATATTGACTCTAACATGTTGTGGAGATCACATGTAGTACATATTTGCAACAAATTAAATCAATATGCCTATGCACTGTATATGCTTAAAAAAGTAGTAAACCAAAATGCACTATTGAGTGCATATCACGCACATGCGGGATCTATACTGGAATATGGAATTTTGTACTGGGGCAACTGTGCTGATATAGAAGATGCTTTTAAAGCACAAAAAAAGTGTATCAGAGCAATATGCGGACTGCAACAAACAGACACATGTAAACCATATTTCACAAATCTTAAAATACTGACACTTTCTTCGCTATACATATATGAGGCATCGCTGTTAATCAGGTCAAATATACAGAACTATGACACTCTATCGAGCAGAAGACACAAAACCACACTCCGTAACATAAAGTGTAATACCACCCTTTATAAAAAAAGTGTATTTGCCTTAGGCATAAAAATCTATAACCAACTACCATCATCCCTGAAGGATACCAACTCATTATCCATTTTTAAAAAATAAATAAAAATATTACTGATTAATAAATCATATTACAAAATTGATGAATTTCTTGCTGACCGATCATTAAAAAATATTGACATTAGTGTATAGATATAATATGACATCTACATAATTCACGGCCAATGTTTACTGTTATTATTATTAAATTACTTAATTATGTTCAATGTTATTAAATTTGTAGTTTTTTTGTTGTGTCTTGATGTTATTCTTTAATTAATGTGATCAATATAAAAATGTATAATTTATTAAATAATTATTTGTACCATTATAATATAAAATTGAATAATGAGAACTAACCAATACAAATACCACTTATTTTTAGTTTCTTGACTGCAGTTGTATAATGTATTTAGTTTCCAATGAATTTAAATCGTATGTACCTATTCTTCACTGACATGTAAACGAATTTTGCACACCCATTAAGGGTAGAATATAGTGGACATATTTTACTCAAATAATTCTAAGATATATATATCTAAACTACCTATATTCCTGCAAATAAATGAATTTGAATTTGAATTTGAATCAAAATTTCAGGATTGTTACTTATTTCGTTTACGAGCTAAAGACCAATGACTTACGGACGGACATACAGACAGACATCGGGCACTCATAAATACGACTCCGTTTTGCGTTTTGGGTTGAGAACCCTAAAACAATGTATCCGAACAAAATCTAATAAAAATAGGTACTTATTGTGAAACGCATAATTTTATTCTTTAAGCGAATAAAAATGATCACAAGAACAAAATAATTATTTAGATGCAGTTCTGGATTTAGTAGCAGATACCTAAAGTTGATCAACTATTTAAGTTTAGTTACACTGTGACGCTAATAGCGTGGGGCTGGGGACATCGAGCGAGCGACCTGACGCGCGCTGTGCGACTAGAGCGCAGCGCTGCGTAGTGCCAATAGCCCGCAACTCTCGCACGCTAAATTTCCCCACTAATTAACAAAAACCGGGCCTTAAAAACTGTACTAATTGTCATGAATCATACTAAAAACTTGTCAAAATTTTTAGTAAAAAAAAGAACTTATTTTCGAAAAAAAGTTTCAAATTGTTTCAAACTCCATTATCTTTATAATTAGTAAAGGTTTCATATACGAGTATATTTGGAATTCACTATGTTCATCTGACGAACGTTTACAAGTATTGTACTTCTAAAATAGGCTCTAAAAATTAAAATATTCACTGAAACATGATCGATGGCAGACCTGTGAAACTCTAAACGCGATTTCCTAACAATCATGATTTTTAAGTTGTTTCACTTTGTTTTTAAAGGTGAAGATTAGGGCTCTTTTGCTGTCATGCGTATTTTCGCCCGCGCGCGGATACGGTCTGCATGCGGGTGACAGCACGCTCCTGGCCACACGCAGGGCAAATATTTCTTTTGCCGTTACAGTATTAGAAAAAACATGTATGAAATTATAGGATGCCGGCAACCTGCATGCGGGCAAGATCCGCACGCGGTAGGCTATCCGCGTGACAGGAAAAGCAGCTTTAGTTTTCGTTTCCTTATTAAAATGGTAAATTAACAGTCGGGATAAATAGGGTTACTCGGTGGTTGTTTTCTCCTCCCGGGTAAATATAATGAGATTCGCGTATGTAATGGTAATCGGACTACACACACAATACACATTTAGGTACCTACAATAGCTAGGTATGTTATCGCACCCGGTGGCGCGGGTGGACTCGCTTCTCGAACGTTCGAGGCGTGTGGTGTGGATGGACGAGAGTTACGTGGGGAGCTCGAAGCGCAGGCGGTGGTAATGCACGTTGGTACGCGTATTACTCCCCCTGTAGTTTGAACATGGCGCCCTCGCATTTGGACTAGAACTCGTATATTTGCGCAGCCGACCACAGCGCGCCTTTTCTCCTTGACCAACATACGGCGTGATATGCAAGAAGTGGTATTTCGGAACTAAAAATCTAGTCAGTATACTGCGTCCCTGTAAAACGACTGTGGTCTCGCAGGTCAATGCCCTTCTCACCTGTGGGATCCCTCAGCGAGTCCAATCGTGCGGCGCGTCTCCACGAACTACACACCAATAGAAACGAGTATGAAATAGAGACCGGGACTAGAGATGCTATGAGTTGCGCCGGTATCTAGCATAGTGATCTTTACGTACGATTGGTCGAGTCTCATCGGAACGCTCGTTGCGACGACCGATCTCAATGTAATGAAATTCGGCAAAAAAACATCTCCAAATGTTTTTTAGGACTAGCGGAATTCAACCCTAAGAGGTTGTTAGCATTTTACCAATAACCCTGTATATAGTGTCTATTGTGAAAAATGACGATATTTTCTATTTCATCAATAACAGCAATAATTACGCGTGAAATGAAACAGTTTTCTTATCTCTCACAGTGCTTGTATTGGTGCAGAGTCTAAAGACACAAGGAAGGAATATTGTCCACAGATTATTCCTAAAAAACATGATTAGCAGCGATTATTGTCGAGCATTAAGTTAATGGATTACGCGGTTTGCGGTTGTCACTATCATGCTCAAAAGCACCGTGGCACTGGTTAGATAATAGTTAGTAATTATTATGTGCAGGTATGTGAAAATTAAACATGAGTGGAACACATTCAGTTCTCGATTCCACACCACCCACCACAGTATTGTTGACATATTAATATCCACGGTATATAGTAAAAAAAAATATGAAGTTATGCAACTTTTAAAATAATCTCACAGTTTGTGATCATTAAGGCGACCAGCCAGAAGTAATATGACCCTTTGCAAAAGTTTGTTCCCGCCATTTTGTCATTAACGCAGAATCGGCCCATGCCAACTCCCACGATTGACAACGTGAAGACTCTGGTCACGTTGCTTTAATTCAAAATGATATTACGTAGAGCGCCCGGCTGCAGGAAATTATACTCGTTCTCCATTGCTGAAAATATAAAAATTATTACATTACTAGCTTTAGTCATTCCTGAGATTCAGTTTCTTTATAGACAGACAGACAGACAGACAAACAAACAACTGATCCCATAAGATTCCTTTTTTATCATGAAGTACGGAACTTTGAGAATGAACTATGGAAACAATGTTCACATTGGTACTCCTTCCTCCTTGCTTCGTTCTCCTCATTACTGAGGGTCGCGATTACCCCGCTTCTGGAGTACTTTTGTCTTGACGGTGTCCCGCCACTTATGCCTATCCTTGGCGTCATGGAGAGCGTCGTGTAGATTAGAGTCCAAAGCTGTGCGGATTTGGTCCGACCATCTCAACGGACTACGACCCCTTGGGCGCTTGCCACATTGGTACAGTATGTTACAAAATCAATTGCATCTGTATACATTTTTATACTTGCGTAAGTACTTCAAATCAAGAGATAGATCGAGAAATTTAGTTCGTGGTACGATATGTAGTTTGCTTGAAAAAATGGACTGAGCACGCCTAACTGCTATACCTACCCACAATACAATAAACAGCTGGCTTTTAAAAACCTTAGCACAAACCTTAACCTTTGCAAAAACCTTAGTCCCAAGTATGTGAAAGATGGTGTTGGTGTACCTGATCCGCAAAAATGCTCATCGCTCAGAACCGTCTGACTTCCGCCCTAAAGCCAATACATCATCATCACCATTTCAGCCGCAAGAAGTAATAAATAAGCCACCTCCCTAGATTTCCAAATACAACGGTCGGATACGGCCTGTATGCACCTTCTTCCTGGAACCTTAATAATGTCGTCCGTCTACCTTGAGGGTGGTCCTCCGAAGCTGCGCTCGCCAGTTTGTGCCTTCAATTCGAGAACATTCGGCCCCATCGACCTCAGTTCTGCGTACTATGTGCCCTGCCCACTGCTATTTCAGGTCGCTGATCCGTCGAACTTTGTTGGCGGTGGCTTTACTCGTCTACGGATCTCATCATTCGTATTATTTTTCTATTATATTAAAGGTATATTAAATTCGTATTAAAGCTCGGTGTGTTTTACGTCGTCGCTTGCTACTTTGTAAGGCACAGGTTCGGCTGCATTTTTTTTTCGAAACTGGCGAGGACTCCCTTGGCATTTCTTGAATTTGACCGTATTCAACTAAACGCAGAGCAGCTCAAATCGTCACGATTAAGCTTTCTTCGATCAGCTCGACCTTTTGACACTGCATAGTGTATCGAAGAACTGTTCAGTTATATATTAGCAGCATGTTTTCGCCATCGGATTCCCTAAATAGCATGATCCACAACCGTGCAATTCTCACGGCACTTTCTGCCTCGCACTGTCACTATAGGAAATCAGCTGCCATGTGAGATGTTACGACTTAGGAGCCTTCAAGAAGAGAACATATTCACTCTCCAAAAAACCGCTACGTTAACCTAGCTTTATCAATAATATATCTTCATCTTCCTACCCTCGCTATCATATACAATTTTTTTTTTTGGTTTTGTTCATTTTCCACAGACTCCGGGGTCCGTGCCATTTTTGAAGTTAACCGATAAATTTGTTAAGTTACATTACTATGTGGAGCATTCTTACATACTTAATGAGGGAACACAGTTAAGGAATATACTATTACTAAATAATAGCAAACGGATTTGCACAGGCATTCCGAACGGACCAGTGTCCTCAAGCAGCACTCGTTCACGAGTTGACTCGCGTGCCAGCCATCGTCCTCCTCAACCATTTTTGAGGGAAGAGGGCGACCGACACACGATGCCACCGCTTGCCAACTACTACATTTTCGTGAGCATGACTGTTCCGAATGCCCACGCGAATCCGCTTGCTAAAGGGGGAGAAAACTATAATTAAACACTAAGGGCCTGTTTCAGAATGTTCGAATAAGTTCCGGTTTCACTACCCAAAATATATTTACTAAACAAAACACTATCTTTGCGTTTCACAGTCATCGATTTGGCCTATCCATCGGTTAAAGCTTGAAACGCGCTGCGTGTTAACTGTCATTTTTATCATTCAGTTATTTTATGTGTTGCATAGCAACCCGAAACTTTATTAGGACATTCTGAAACGGGCCCTAAATATTACACATTGCAATAAAAACTGAACTTTAGTCTGCCTCTCCGACGACGTCCATTCTCACCAGGGCATCTATCATCATACTGTTGCGATCTTTGATTGCCATCTTTAATCATATATATTAAAACATACACTACTTAATAGAAATACTAAAATAAAAAAGGTCACTAAAAACACGTAACTTCCCAAACTTTGCAAAGTTTGGAAGAATTGAAAAATCATATAAAACCATCAAATATTAATATTATTTACAATTATGTACAATCATAATATTAGATGTGGCATCAATTACAACAACTTTAAAAACATAACACAAATGATATTTGAAAGTTGAAAAGAAGAGTAAGAATTAATTTTAACATAGGTGCACTAATAAAAATATACTAAATTAAAAAATTATCACTAAAATCACGATACTTCCCAAACTTTGCAAGGTTTGGAAGAGTTGCCAAATCATATAAAACCATCAAGTATTAAATTTTTTTACAATTAAGTACATACAATCAAAATGTTAGATGCGGCATCAATTACAATATACTGGCATGTGTTAGCCACGTAGCGTAGTCCCCTATCAGTTCCCAAGTTCCCAACTTGAGGGTGACTCCAGGCTAGGATACGTTGTCCCATATCTTACACATAGTCACTTAAAACCAGAGCGCGCTGTGAAATCGGGCATCATCTTGTATCAATAGTGCATTTTGATCGATACATGCGGCTTGTTAATTTTCCCTAAAAACAAAGGTTTGATGAGTGCTCATGATTTCAATAATCATGAACAATTAAAAAGAAAAACTTAACCGAAAAAAGTGTTCAAAATTTAAGTAATACTTAGAAGAGCAGTAAGTATATTATATTAAATGTGCTGTACTGTAACAGCTGGATTATCCACTGCTGAACACAGCCCCCTCCCCTCATTAAGAAGGGATTTGCCATTATCCCCAAGCTTGGCAGGCGTCTTGAGATCGCAGTATAAAATAGTATTTCCTCATAAGGCGCTGCTGCTCACTTCCTGGTATTTTATTCTAAGTCGCCTGTAACGACACCCAAAGTATGAGATGGGGAAGTGACAGCCCGACACCCCACTAGGCATGTACGGTGCACTTTACAAGTAAATTGTTTCACTTATGAGTTACGCAAGACTTACTGTGTACCCCACGTTATCACCTCCTGCAATGGACATCGTTTCAATTTACTTGAAAGAGGATCCTGAAGGAGCAGGAACTGTATCAACTCTAAAGTAATAAGCAGTGATGATGGGCATGAATACGGTCAAAATATAGCGCGTGAAAGGCAAAAGAAACACCACAAACATAATTATTTTATGGCTGAAGAAAGTTGCCTTCAAAACCTAGCAGGTCTTAAATAGTTAGAGGTCGTGAAGAATCCCCGGGCCGATCACAACGGGAGACGTCCGAAGGTCATACCTACGACGTACCTACGTCATACCACGTATAAGGTAAATATAGAGAGGGAGATGCTTCGATTGAAAATATATAGATGTTCTAAGAATCGGAAATTATATCAAGAATATTACATTTCATTTCCAGTTGTTAGGTAAAGGACCCTATTAACGAGATTCCTTTGTCTGTTCATCCGTACGACACGTGACGCAGATCTCTAGCTGGTATCAGATAAGATGATTATTAGACAATATATATATATATATATATATATATGAGTATTGAGTATATTGAAGCGCTCATAGCGATAAAAAATAAATATTTATATCCTGGGATGGATCGTGATTTTTGAAAAGAGACGCTTATCATTTCTGTCTAGACTAGGGTGAACGTACAAACGGTTAACTAACATCTGAAAATAGTTAACACATAATTTCCTTACTTCTTCAACCTTAATCCATTTCAATAAAAACCTCAAAGTCAAACTAATCTATTCAAGTTTTGAGATGAATCTCTCATAAGTTTCACACATATTTATATATTAGAAATTAACCGGCAAAAACAATGATATTAGGGATCGAATACGTCAACCTGGGTTTCGAGTATATCAGATGCTCTTCATCAAGGCGAACGCGCTGCTGCGTCTGCGAGCTATTCGATCCCTAATGTGGGTGTTTTTGCCGGTTTATTAATTAATTAATTATATATAAACATGTATTCCATTTTGGTGTCTTCGACACTGTTATAAAAGTCAATAAGTTATAAAATTTTGCTGAAAAAGATATTCTATTGCCGCATTCAGCAGAAAGAGTATAAAGCCACTTTGAGAAGAACGGGGAAGAAACTTGGGGCCTTTCTTTTTAAATGTCTTTAATCTAAAGAACGTTTTAATTTAAGTATTTAATTCTAAAATGTTTATAATATTTATTACATAGGTGACTTCGTTGGCTTGGCAGAGGTGGAATATCCCGCGCGTTTTGTTTTCCAAATAGTTCCAAATATTTTTTACATGTAGCTTGAATTTTGTTTCTGTGAGACCTTTACTAACTTCAGGAATTTTACAATAAAAAAAATGTCACACAAACTAATCTTTTTTCTTTTTTATATCTGGGAAAAATGCTTAACGCATACCCTATCGCCGGGGGATGGATTATGTGGGACTCCCCGGTAGAAGACCGGTATACCCACTAAACGACCCAGCGGCATTCCGGCATCGTCTGCATGGACGGCAGAGCCTTTACGTCCAGTCCTCCAAGTCCAGTCCTGGGCGTCAGGAGGAATGTGCTGCCGAGGCCCGTGGAAGAACACAGCCTCGGTCTTGTGCAGCGCCACTTTCAAGCCTAGTCAGCGGATCCTTCCCGCAACTAGGGATCCACCGGCTAGGGCCAAACACTTTTCCTCTCGTAAGTCTCTCCCCCAGGTGATGTGAGAAGTGTGTCGTCGGCATAGCAGATGACACTCGTGCCACTGAGAAGAGTTTCGCGTAGGAGCCAGTCGAATCGGATGTTCCACAGGAGGGTTCCCAGGACAGACCCCTGTGGATCACCGGACCGCGCGCCGTATCTGCGAAGTTGGCCAGTGCGGTCCACGAGAAGGACGGCTTGGTCCCGCAGATAATCTGCCAAGAGACTCTGTAGGTACCGAGGCACTCCGTGATAGTGGAGCTCCTCCAATATTGTCAAGTGGGGGACGGACTTGAAGACGTTGGCTATGTCAAATGACTCAGACAAAAGTCCGTCCCCTGCCTCCACAGCCTCCCGCACCTTCCCCTCGGGTCGGGCCACGGTCGAACGCCCCCTTCGAAACCTGAATTGAGCATCCGATAGGTCCGGCCCTATCTTCTGCAGGTGTTCTTTAAGCCGGTGGGCGACGAAGCCCTAAAACTATTTGCCGGCGTCGTCGAGCAGAACGATCGGCCGTTATGCAGAGGGGAAGTCCACCGGGCGTCTCTCTGGGCCCGGAAGGAAACAGGGACCGAAACACCCCATCCAGCAATGTCAATTCGAGGGTCTCTGTCAGCGGGGGACCAAAGGGGCGCAGTTTGTTCCGTGCCGCCTTACATGGTCTCCCATACGGGTTCCTGTCGAGTCCCTCCAGCATTTCGACTCTCGTCGTGTCATCGGCGGCGCCCATTGCCAACTTGAGGACCCTCTTAGCATCAACGTAGGAGGCGTAGAGAATGTCTGCGCTTACCTCATCTCGTTGGCTGCGCCGTCTACTCCTCATGTAGGCCCTCCTTGCTAACACACAGACGGCCCGGCGCCCTGCTATATTCTTCCACCACCAATACAAGGCGCGACGGGGGGCTGGGTGGCGAGACCGAGCAGGAGTCAGGGACTTCCTGAGTCCAACATGTGTGGAGTCCATGTCCAGGACTTCAACAGGAGGCGCGAGCCAGTCCCAGATGAACGCCGCCTCCATTGCCGCCTCACAGTCCAGGTGAGTGAGAGCCCACCGAGGAAAAGGATCGTCCTCCGGGGCTTTGGGTGGAGATGTCGAACCGCAGATATCGGTGGTCCGTCAAGGTCTCCACCATCTCATCCCACCAGTTAACAAAGTCGGCGGCTAGCACGGGAGTGGCAAACGAGACGTCCACCGCTGACCCTCCCCGTTGCCGGACACACGTCTGGATAGTCCCTCTATTTAGGAGAGACACACCGATCGAGGCCGCCCAGTGCTCAACGGCGC
Source organism: Plagodis dolabraria (assembly GCA_963854805.1). Classification (NCBI taxonomy): domain Eukaryota; kingdom Metazoa; phylum Arthropoda; class Insecta; order Lepidoptera; family Geometridae; genus Plagodis; species Plagodis dolabraria. Next base: position 8,468,042 of record OY978440.1, read on the forward strand.
AACCCCGACATATGCGGCAGAACTAAATCTCCTGGACAGACCATTTATATGAAGACGCCCCTTTATGCAATTGTAATTCCCGAAAATTCCGTTACTTTGACAATTGCAAGTTTAACTTGATCAAGTACATAGCTTGGCTTCGTAGGCTCTACCTCATAAGGGTATCGTCTTCAAAATAAAAATATAGGAATGATCTTTGACCATATAAAGCAAAACTCTGATGTACGCTAGAAAAAAAATGGATCTGATTTTGATCCTTGTGCAACAAAATTTATTCTAATCTTCTGTAGCTGGTCTGACAGATATGACTGTATAAGATTCAGATCCGTTCCACGAACTCCATAATGTGAAAGGCAAAATGAGAGTGCGGTGCTCTACACAGCTGAATGTCTTTGAAATATCATATAATACGCTGGCGGTGTCATGTAAACTCTCCAAGGCGTCTAGTATACCTGACAATAATTATACACCTGCGTTGTAAAATTTGATCTGCTTTTCGTGAAACCGAATTGATTTTTGTGGAATTAATGTATTACATGAAAATCAGTTTGACAAAAGTTGGTTAAGCATATTTTTTTCATAAACTTGAGCAGGAACCTGCAAAGTTTTTTTATTGCCTTATAGTAGACATACAGGCAGGTGGCTCACCTGAAGGAAGGTGGTCACCGTCGCCGATGGACGTTTGTAACAGAAGGCAGTGCTACCAACGCACTGCCGACCTCTGAAGAATCTTACGACGCCTTTAAGCAACCCCATATCTTATCACAGTGGAAAGACCTCTGTAGAACCTTACGCGGTATAAACGTTATAGATAACCTTTGCGTAGCAGGGCGCAGGAGCTCAAGGTAGTTGGGGTGAATATCCCGTCGATGGCAAGCGGTGCACTGGCGGAATTCAGAAGTTGGCATCATTTCAAACAGCCACTCAGAACATTCTCAGTCACAGGCGGTAGAATACACAGAGAGATGCAAAGTCCCTCCGGAGACTAAGCGATTCCAAACCGTCTGTCAGAATGGGATCGTCGACAGTACGAACAGCACGTTGTTGGATGTTCCGAGAAGGTCTGATAAGCTGTATTTCAATCCAATGTACCGGGTTGTGCTTTCTAAAGCACAATCCGTTACCATGGAGTGAAATACTGCTTAGAATGGTTTAGCACTCCAAAGATTTAGAGCCAAGTTTGGCCTTGCTTTCCACATGGTCGTAACTGCACGTAATTTGCCATGGATCCCGATACTACTGGAGATGAACGGGTATCCCATATGAAGGGAGGTTCGATAGAAACGCCTGTTGCCAGACCCTTGCTTTCAATGGCTTCAGCCCAATGGTGAGTAAGGTGTACCAAGAGATCCCCACTAATCCCCAGCGGAACGGTCACCTCTTACGACAGACCGTCTGGCCGCAGGAAATTGTATTCTTTCTCCGTTCCTACATGGATAAAAAGTAAATCTATGTTTAAGGACTTGTCGGCGCCTTAATTAATATGTTTCTTTCAATAATTAAGGTTACCAAACTGGCCATCGTCATGTATCGAATTTAAACACATACATATACATGAATATTTTGTTTATACAAACAGACAAAATCCATTTGGCACTACGGTATACCTCAACCTTGCGAGATAAATGTTGTAATATTGTTAGTTATTCCTTTTTACTTTTATGGTTTAAACCGATTCCTGCTTCGACTAAGTCACGAGCAGCATCTAGTTCTCAGATAAAAACAATGTTTTTCTACAATGCGAAATAATTTTTGTCCTTTGTTTTGATTCTGAAGCCGTGAAAACTCAACTTTTCTTTTATAAAGTAACGGAAACAAGAAACATCTGTTTTTTCCAACATAATACATAGAATTTTTTTACCTGTTAACGAAACGTGACCAACTTCTCGGGAGGTTGTTTGGAAAGTTGTTTAGCCACCGCACTCTCTGCGATCACGTTGAAGAAGCCCTTTCACTGAAACAATTCTTTGTAACCGCATCATGCAGAATCGAGATTTCGAGATTTGTAATCTCGAGTATTGATATCGATATGAAGTTGCACATCCCGATCCGATTTGTTAGTTTTACCCCATCGGAACTAAATCGTGTCGCACGTGCAAAATTTCAGACATGCGCAATACACATCAACGCTTCTAGAATAAATATTAAATCAATACCGCTTCGCCCTACAGCTACCTACAACACCGCTGCCGTCGCGTTTCAGCCTTGTATTCAAATTTATTGCATTTGAAAATGTGTAAATTCAGTGAAGTTGAATTCAAAACCAGTCAAAGGCCACTTGACTTTAGTGTCGCTCAAGCGGTTCTCGATCATATGCGCGACCCGAGAAAAGCCTGTTTCTTCTGGACGGTGTTCAGCTTTTGTCCAGGCACCATTGCCGCTGAGATCAGCCACTATTTGTTTTCTCTGTGGAATTGCCCATGGCCTAATAATACCGAATATTTTGACTTGTAAATCGTAAAACTTGACGCAGCGAGAGACTATCTTTTTATAGACTTGTTTGTGATTCATCTAGGTATAAAATTTGATACAGCAACATCTTCAAGATGCAAGGGTGAGTTTCTTATGATTTTATTTGAAACCTATGAACAAGATGGGAAATGGGGTCTAATTGATCTTTTGACCTATGTTTAGCTCATGTGAAAATCAAAAATGAAGTGAAAATTATACGGCTACGGTCATGGCGTCTAACGAGTAAGTCTTGATGATTTGGTTCATCTAGTAGATAAATGCAGTGCAGTAATAAATTGTTTAAGTTTTAATTATTAGTTTAAAGTGATTTTTCATGGTAAATTATAAGAGTAAAAACAATGAAAAAGAGTTTAAAAAGGTTATGGATATATTTCAATACACTACAATAAAATCTACCATTAGTAAGTACCTACGCAATTTCCTTAGTGGCTTAATTTTTTTTTTCGTCTTTCCACCTAACAGCTGTACTGAGTTAAAATTTGTCACATACCCATGTAAAATATATTTGTATCTTATTATTTCCCTATTAACGTAGGTACTCGAAATAGGTATTTTGAAAATCTCCATTTTGGCGCTGTTAACGCACAACGGAACGGCGGCGTTCCGTTCCGTCCGCATTGGCGGCCATATTGATGTGAATCGTTACCTATTAGTGTACCCTATTACCAGCAGCACACCATGAGTTTAATATATCATAATTTAGGTTAAGTATTTTAATATATCATAATATACCTACTTACATGTATCGAAGAAAGACCCCAATCAGATAAACATAATAATAATTTATAAATTCAGGTATTACTTTGCGGGAATATATATTTAATAATAGCAATTATTTGATGAAACCATTGACTGTCACTTTTGAAAATTTGATTTATCTAATAATTATTTCAATGTATCGTTTGAAAAAGTGTTTTTTTAATACCGTTATATACATTGTATTGTTCTTAATAAGTTCCATCGAGCGCTTGGCAAAGTTATTTTTATTGTGTGTTGACGGTCTTATATGCCTTTATTAACAAACACTACGAACTATATGCAACACTTCAGCTATTACAATGAATCTTACCTAAAAAGTATAGCAGACTCACAGTTAGTCCAAACGCTCCAGCCCTCTACCAGCTGGCAGAGTCCCTAGTATGCTGGCTGCAAAGTCCCGTTAAATTACAGTGCTTATTCGTTGAGCTAAGGTGCCAGCATTTTGATCAAGCATCGCGTTCCCCAAGCGCTCTGATATAGTTTTGAAAAAAATAGGATGTCTCCCCATGGACCCAACGTCTTTACACCAAACGGCTCAAATATGTTACCACCACAGAGGTAAGCATACTTGCACCGCTTGAATTGCTCCGCCGCAGTAGCCGCGGCGCCTGCCCTCGAGTTGGTTGACTGAATATCAGAGAGATGTGAAAGTGTGTGCTAAAGTGTCTACGCATGAAGAATCCACACTATGGGCCGCCCTAACTTCCACGGAATCAGAGTCATGCCGTCAGATCTCTACAGTATGCTTATCACCATCACGCATTAAACTATTAAACCATTTGGTTTGAGAATAGCTGCAACATTGGCGCTGGTAAAAGCTCGCTGAATGATGTCGTTAAGGCTGGCGTGGCGGAAAATTCAACCAGCACTGCGAGAGCAGTAGAGACCCTGTGTACTAATTGATCAACCGCAGTAACACACTGGTAGTTATCTGTAACAGACACCTTGCACCCAAGCGTAAGTTATTAGTGAAACGAAGGTGGATCAATCTATAAGGCTACCAATTTTTTAAGAAGGTATGACCTGTGACCAAAATCAGATTTTCACATAGAAACATCGAAAATACGAGCACGATCTGCAAACCTAGGACACGTATTTAATAGTTCTTTCCGTGCTAGCTCATTGGGGTCAATCCCACTGTCACAGAGATGATAAAACTTCTGAGAATTCAGTATTTGGATTAGCCATTCCCCATTAGCCATGTGTTTTTGGCCTCAACCAGATATGCTACATCAAAACAGCCTAAACATGGTGCAAATTGATTTTCTACCAATTTTTGTGTACCGGTTTTTTAGTCTTCTGAAAACAAGAAGACTAAAACCCGAGATCATCAAATTAACCATAGCCGTCACATCCCTTAGAAGTGTCGCGCCTACCTCACGATAAAATATTTTTAAATTCTTATGGATCTAGGCCAACTGTTGAGCCACTTAGAAAAGATGCCACGGCTGCAGCAACATCCGGTCATGGTCACCTCAACAATGTCATTATTTTGTTCAGGAGGTTCGGGAAGGTGGAAACCTGCAGCAGTAGCTATTGCTTTTTTATTAGGGAAATAAACATATCAGATGTAAAGGGGGCGATTGTATCAGTCGAAAGTAAAATGCGGGCCGTGCTTTTGATGTCACCATCATTAATGTTGTCTCTTTTTTAGGGTTCCGTAGTCCTGACAAGGAACCCTTATAGTTTCGTCAGGTCCGTTTGTCAGTCCGTCTATCCGAGGTTTTGCTAAGAGACCGTTAGTGCTAGAAAACTGAAATTTTGTACGGGTACGTAAATCAACCACGCCGACATAGTGGTAAAATAAAATTTTGAATAATATTTTTTTTTAGGATAGCTCCCATACATGTGAAGTGGGGATAACTTTTTTTTTGTCGTGAAAAAAAGTCGTGTATAGTATCGTTGAATAGGTATTTTAAAATTATTTAGGGGTGGCTAAGACTGTTTTGTCTTAAATGCTCCATTTACGAAATATTAAACTTTAAACCCTACATTGTGCGTGGCCCGACACGCATTTGACCGTTTATTTATATGTTGTTGTGACGGAACTAGCACGAGGGCCACCTGATGTTAAGCGGTATCCTCTGCCTATAACAGATGCATTTCGTCACAAGTCACGAATTGCACTGCGCCCGTCACCTTGAGACATAGTTGTTAAGTCTCATGTGCGTGTTTCTAAGTTTTATGTGTCTTCTACTATTTTAATAGTAGCTGAATCGACATTCATTGTTTTTGAATTCCACCGCAGTGGCGGAATTATCAAAGTTGAGCCAAAAGATTTCTCCTACCGTGCCCTGTATTTCACGCAGTTTTCACATAAAACTTTTGTTATTTTTCTTTTAATGTAGTTAAAAGTAGTTTGACAGGAATGCTAGAAGATGCGCCTGGGCTTGCGTTAGTATTATTATATGTTCTATGCTTGCGTCGTAACCAAAACGTATTTAAGAGGGCACCGAGCTTTTCGAACAAGATAACAATTGAGTAACTGAAATTCATTTTCTCCTGAGGTATACGTTTTAATAAAGCAAAGGTATTTACAACTTAAAACCTCCCAAAACGGGTTGAAAGGCGTAGCAACTTACAACACTGTTATTACTTACGTTTTGAAGATTAAGTGGTGCTAAAAGGGGAACCTCGGGTTTTTTGTGAAACCTTGTTTGATGAATTTTAAGACCTATTTAACCTATAAAATAAGGAGGCTGGTGGCACTGCGGGCACAACATCTAGCTGTTTTAGAATACTTCCGGAATGGGATTTCACCCAACTGCAATCACCGCCTTTTAGAGATCGTGGGTAGAGGTCATGAACATCACCACCAACTTTCACATACGATAAACACCCATCAACACACAACACCCACAGAAGAGAAAAGCACACTAGTGCAGTCAGATACTGCGCATAGCGGCCATAAACATTAATACCTGCCTGCTGCGCAGTGATAAGATACCGTTGGGTCACGTGTTTATTATATGTATATATATATATATATATATATACAGCCTTAGACTTCATTTTTATTTTTTTATGCCTGATAGGTTAGCCTTTGACCACTATCTCACCTGATGGTAAGTGATGATGTGGTCGAGGATGTTGTTCAGACTAACCTAGAGTTACTGGCTCTCAAGGACAGCTGCCGGAACACACCGTTAGGTGCTTGGCGACAGATTTTCAACTTGAGGGTGGTAGCTAGCCAGGCGGGCATTTGCAAAGTGCCCTACCACCATGCTATCCTAAGACAACAACCGGGACCGACGGCTTAACGTGCCCTCCGAAGCACGGAAGCGCTTTGTAGTATTGCCCAACCAGCGGTCACCCATCCAAGTCATGACCGCGGCGGACGTTGCTTAACTTTGCTGATCGATTCAGAATGGCTAAGCAAACTTGGCTACGAGCGCTTCAAAATTCATATTTTAACCTTTTTTTGTGTTAACATGCGTGAGTCCAACTAGCACTTGGCCTACTTTTTGTATTTGTTGTTATAGCGGCCCCGTGGAGTGCCGGGTTAGAATTGCACCTTCCCATGTCATCCCGTGGGTGTCGTAAAAGGCGACTAAGGGAAAAATACTGGAAGGTGGGCAGCAGCGCCTTCGAAAGAACTGCCAACTTATATTGCGATCCTCAAGACGCCTGCCAAGCGTGGGGATTATGGCAAATACCCCCTTAATAGGGGAGGCTGTGTCCAGCAGCGGACGGTCCAGCTGTTACAGTTATAGCGGCAACAGAAATACATCATCTGTGAAAATTTCAACTGTCTAGCTATCACCGTTCTTGAGATACAGTCTGGTGACAGACTGACGGACGGACTGACGAACGGACGGACGGACGGCTGGACGGACGGTCGGAGTCTCAGTAATAGGGTCCCGTTTTACCCTTTGGGTACGGAACCCTAAAAAAGTAAAGTGTTCGGCATTCTCATATTGTTGGTGCATCAAATCACGTTACAGGGGTTTAATTGTTTTTTTTTGCATTATTGGAACCAATTTATGTTGTTTTTACTCGCAGATGATACATCTCTGATTTTTAAAGTAGATGTAAAAAACTAATTCATGTAAATAACGTGTTATCTATATTCTCAAAATGGTTCGCCGCTAATAGTTTTCTCTTAAATTCAAAATAGACCAAATGTTTAAAGTTTTCTTTACCAAATGTTACTTATGTTGAACCAAATATTATAATATTAATTATAATTTAACCAATTGCCTGGCCCATAATATGAACTCTCTATTAAAATGCGACAGTCTTCCTGGGAATATAAATGGATTCAACATTACAGTAGGATCCAAATAACTATAATACAACAAGATCTATCCGGACTTAGCTCTGATGCATGCAGTTTTTAATATAAGCTATACTGCTAGGCAAGTTTATTTCACATACTTCCACAGTTCGTTATGTCATATATTGGTGTATTGCTGTGGGGAGCTGCGGCTGGGATAGAGACAATCTTTATCGTACAAAAGCGTGCAATTCGAGCCATATATGAAATGGATCCTAGGGAATCTCTGAGGGATTTTTTTAAGAAATTGATATTTTTAACTTGACCGTGTCTGTATGTATTTGAGAGTATTGTGTTCGTAAAAAATTTAGTAAATTTAATGAACACTGTGATAATCACAATTACAACACTAAAAAATAAATAATAAATAGCGGTGCTAGGTTTTAAATGAATAAACACAAATAAAAAGTCCTTCTTAGGTAATTCTGTGCTGTTTGCGACAAAATTGCTTGTGCAACTCCGTCTCTGCCCGGCTATCGCCTGTGATCTACGTAAAAATTTAACTATTTGGTTCAATTAATATTCTAATAATTTTATTATATAGTAACACTTTATTAAAAGACGTTTAAAAGAATGGCCCCGAGTCTCTTGCCCGTTTTTCTCTCCGTGACTCTAAACAATTTTTTTGCCGAACGTGGCAGTACAGTGTTGAATATTTCAATATTAAAATTTCTAAACTGAATAGATTATTTTGACTGCGACTTTGGCCATTCATTAAATTAGGTAAAGTTATATTTTTTTAAAAACATAAATTAAATTTGCGGCTCGCATCTTGTTTTCGAGTGATACAATCGCCCCTTTTACATCTGATACGTTGAATTCCCTAATAGAAAAGCATCCACCTGTAACTGCAGGTCTCCAACTTCCCGAATCTCCTATACAAAATAATGACATTGTTGAGGTGACCCCACAGGATGTTTCTGCAGCCGTGGCATCATTTTTAAGTGGCTCAGCCGGTGGCCTAGATGGCCTCACTCCTCAGCACTTAAAATATATTTTATCTTTTAGTTATGATGAGGTAGGCGAGACACTTCTAAGTGATGTGACGACTTTGGTTATTTTATGTTGTCGTGTCAGGTTATCAATGAAATAACCGAAATTCTGTAGGGTGCGAATTTTTGTGCCCTTAATAAAAAGATGGTGGTATTAGGCCTATAGCAGTAGGCACCACTTATCGTCGCCTCACAGCCAAATGCGGTTGTAGGAAAAAGGTTGCTTTTTTAAGTAATCTTTCTACCACTGTAACTCGGTTTTGGTTCACAGGGTGGCTGTGAGGCTGCTGTACATTCACATTTCTTGATCAAAATTGTGGAGTGTGCTTTGAAGGTGGATGTTAAAAATGCATTCAACTCTTTAGATAGAGGCATCCCTTTCACTGAACTGAAAGATGAACTTCCGGAATAATATCCTTTTCTTTGGGAATGCTACGGTAAACCGTCAAAATGAACATACCAAAATAACGTTGTTTTATCTTCCGTAGGATGTCAACAGGGTGATCTTCTGGGACCAGCTATCTTTAGACTTGCCATCTACTCAATAATTCAACGTCTCCAATCAAAACTGAACTTTTTTATTTGGTATTTGGATGAGGAACCTTAGGAGGCGATGGAACACGGTATTGAATGACTTAGGTACGACTAATAGACAATTTACGTCATATTGGCCTTGAACTAATTTTTTCCATATGTGAACTTTTTATTTGTGATACTTGTCCGGATAAAGTTTCGTTTATTGAAAAATTTAACTTACTTGCAAGTTGCAACTAATAAAAAATTGGTAGAAAAAAGTCGCTCCGTCTTTTGGGTTCACCGATTCTTGGCGAATCTTTATCACCATTTGTCTAAGAACAAATTCAAAAGTTTAGTAATGCTTCTAGCAGATTATTCATAATTAACGCCAATATGGCTTTCACAAAAATTATAAGATTTTGCTTTTTCGTTCCTAAATTTACATACTATTTAAGATGTTGTCAGCTGTGGCAACACAGTGAGCTTTTGTTAAGCTTAGACAACTTAGTAAAAGATACGTTAGTGTCGGTTTTGAATGTTTAGATGGATGATAGGGCCTTGGGCACGGTAATGTTATCTATACAGTATTTCAACTTCATAGAAACGGACGAAACGCGAGTTATACCTACGCGCCTCGATCTCAGCCCGCGCTCAGCCCGCAGACAGTCGCGACTGCGTCGCAGTGACAAATGGACGGTGTGCAATTTTCTCTAAGAAAAAATAAGTTCATGTACATATTTGACGAATAGTATATATTGTGCTGTTTTTGGTTGCATGAATTCGTCAATAAAGCATCCAGAGATAACTTTTTTAGATTACCTGGAAACTGAAAGGTAAGGCTATAAAATAAATTTACTTACTAGTAGGTAGCTTACCTACGTAATGCGTGTCTTTTTAATGGATTAGTGTATTTTCTTTTATCTCCCGAAAAAAAGCTAACTGGATTAATAATAAAATAAGTGAATAGAATAAAGGAATGACACGAGTTAAATAGGTAGTAGTTATATAGGTGGTAGTTATATAGGCGGTTCATGAATCACGATACGGTAGGTACGCTTGTGTTAAAACCTCGGGGCATGTGTGTTTTGTTTAGTTACATTGTATAATTCAAAATAAAGACGTGGTATTTTATCAGTTCTAATGTATAATATCTATAATATATATAATATTATAAATTCGAAAGTAACTCTGTCTGTATGTCTGTCTGTTACGCTTTCACGCCAAAACTACTGGACTGGACTGAATTTATAAGACTGATTTGTTATTAAAAAATAAACATGGTTTTTCAATTAAATCTAACAATCAAAAAACAACACGCATTTTTATTGAACACTACCTATTTAAATTACAGTCTTTTATTTGTTTATACAAATAAATCACAAAACTAAACGGAAACACAAAGTAGGCAAATGTAATTAAAATGCTGGAGGCGGGCAGCCCTATCGCATGTTTACGTACCGCGCGGTGGTAGGTTGTTATTACGAAGACAGAGCCGAGTTAAGATACTGTATAGATAACATTACCGTGCCTTGGGTGCAAGCTTCCCTTCCTGTGAGATTGGGGGGCATAGGAATACGCAAAATTTCTAGTGTGGCATTACCAGCTTTTTTGTCTTCTGTACACAGTACACACAAATTAGTAGAAAAAAATCTTGCACGATCTCTAGAATCTTTTGATGTAGCATATCTGGCTGAGGCCAAAAACACATTGAGACTGGCTTGTCCAAAAACTGAATTCCAAAAAATAGTGTCATCACAGAAACAGTGGGATTGGCTCCTATGCGAGCTAGCACGGAAAGATGTTTTAAATACGTGTCCTTTAGCATCGCAGATCGTGCTCGTATTCTCGCTGTTTCTGTGTGGGAATCTGGTCTTTGGTTACAGGCCATTCTTCTTACAAAACTGGTAGCCTTATAGATCCATCCGATTTTCGTCGATATTAGCTTAGGTGCAAGGTGTTGTGTTGCACATCACTGCCAGTGTGGTACTGCAGTTGATCAACGCGGTCACCATGGCCTCTCCTGCTCTCGAAGTGCTGGTCGAATTTTCCGCCACGCCAGCCTTAACGATATTATTTGCCGGGCTTTTACCAGCGCCAATATTGCAGCTAATCTCGACCGAATGATCTGATGCGTGACGATGGTAAAAGACCTGACGGCATGACTTTGGTTCCGTGGAAGTTAGGACGACCCTTAGTGTGGGATGTTACTTGCGTAGACACTTTAGCGCCGTCACATAACAGTTTGGTGTAGGGTCGTCGGGCCGTGGGCACCGAGAGCTCATCGTATTTTCCAAAACTTATGTGAGCGCTTGGTCAATGCGACGCGTGATCAAAATGCTGGCACATAATTAGCTCAACGAATAAGCATTGCAATTTAACGGGGCAATGCTGCCAACATACTGGGCACGCTGCTAACTGGTAGTGGGCTGGAGCATTTGGACTGCCTGTGAGTCTGCTTTGACTTATAGGTTGTCCAAGTGCACTTATTAGTAGCTGTAGTGTTGTATATAGTTCGTAGTATTTTGTTAAATAAAGGCATACCACCGGTAACAAAAAGGTCAAACTTGTCAGTTTTATCCAGCCCATACCTAGGTGACCAATTGTTACGTTGCTTCTAAACAAACTCATGCAACGAATCAGACTAAGAAACAACGTTTTCTTTGAGATTCAGTGGTACAGAAGCTTCCTCCAAGAAGGCATACTTGTCCTTATATATCGTATCTTTTGAGGGTACCTATATTCAAGCTCACATCTAATAAACTATAATTATACCAGTATACCTAGACTACTTGTTCCTTCACAGATGTTATAGTTCTCATTAGGATCTTCATTTCATGATTGACAAGATGACAGCTGTTTGTGCGAACCGCGAAGGAACTATCTGAGTTACTTAACATGAATACTGTCTTCTGGAAAATACAACCCGGGAGTTTTCAAATCCAAAGTAAAAAGCTCCTTTCTGAGCTATGCTTTACTAAGAGTTCTTCACCGCAGATCACAGCGTTGCTTAATATGAGCTAAACAGTGCACAAATGTGAATAATTAGTTTGCAGGTAGGGCAATCGCGAACGAAGTCGCAGTTACAGCTTGTATTAAATATTCTCATTGACATATGACTATTTCTTGAAAATAAAGCCGATTTATTAATAGGCATAATAATAAGGGTAGGATCTCTATTTTTATCCTAAAATTGACATTATCCATAAAACAAAACCTCAACATCATTGACAAAAGTACACACTTACTATTATTTTATATTTTTTATTACTTTGCTCGATATAAATATTCAAAACTCTATATTCAAACGGAGCACAGCATAGTCTAGTGTTGCCGCGGCGGGCATTATTGACTACGCATTAAACCAGAACTATAAGCATTAAAACAGAAAAAAAAATTAAAACATAAAAAAAAATGTTAGGACTAGCAGAAGGCAACCAAGAGGTTGTTAGCATTTTACCAACAACCCTGTATACATGCCCGGTAGTGATTGTAAATTCATTCTCATTAATAGAGGCTCAGTGGCCTGACATTACATACAGCTCAGATATACTTTTTTGGGTAACAAAACTTTATTTATATGTGTGCAATTTCCCCAAATTACGTTAAACATATTAAGTTCTATCCCATTTATTATGGAGTTAACCTTTTCCCTCCTTACGGTACCTAGAAGTACCTCCACATTTATCGTCTAATAACTTAGGTACGAAAACACTTTATTTTTACTACAACTGATGATCCTTTAGAGTACCGTTTCCGTAAGCCAATCACAGCGCGTTATTTGAATTACCGCGAGATGTTGCCGAATAATAATTTAAAAAGCGAGTTACATTAAAATCTGTCGAGAATTTTTATTACTTCGCTGTGCAGTGTAATTGGAAATATATCATAAATAGAATATCATAAAGGTAAGTCCTATTTTTTTACAATTTACGTTCTTTATATCTTTGACGTTTTTTAAGAGCTGGTATAATGTATTATCACTTTATTTTTTATGAATATTTGATAAAAACTAATTGTACCTAGTCTCAAAAATGATGTGTTTTTATAATACACATACATATATTATAAGGTTGTGTATGTGTTTTTATAATACATATAAGGTTTTTGAAATTTTTATTATTGTTCTGATCTATTTTCTTATTGTTTTAGCCATTGAGGTGGACATTACAAACAATAGTGCTCTGATTGAAGCCCTGTTATTAGAAGAGCTTCCGGACTGCGACAAAGATTCTGATGCAGGTGTGTCCTATGACGAAGTGGAAAAACTTTAAAGACCCTCACCAAGAGGCTTCGATGAGGTTTTTGAAAGAGCTGTAAACATTGTTTTTGCCGCCATCGTTGCCGTCAAATGAAAATTTATTAGAGTGCCCTATAAATCAGGTATCCAAATCTCCAATACCTGGATCCAGTGTTTACACTGATCTACCGTCTGCAAATAGGTACGTCTTCACACAGAACTAACCAGCGATTACCTGAACCAAACCGTAAATGGAAAAAGAGGGACCTAGATACAATTTTACCGGAAGACATTGCAGATACAGGAGACTGTTTTGCTCACTGTACCACACCGACTGATATATTTTTATGATTGCTTATTCATAAGTGATGATATATTTTTAGTATTGATTGGAGATTTTATTAACAATATTGTATACCAGAGTAACCATTATGCTTCTCAGATAGGCAAAGTATTGAACCTGAAAAGGCAGGAACTCTTAAAATTTATAGGTATTTTTTTTTATTGGGGCGTAGATACAGCTGATCGTTTGAGAGCCTTTTGGAGATATGCGATCTATACAGTAAAGGACTGTATAGATCGCATATCTGCAAAATGGTGGTACAGGTTGTTTTAGGGTCTTCATCGCCTTTGTCAATTCATATATCATTCATGGACTTAAAATGGAACAGACTACCGTAAAATAATTTCGACGCTCTGTTACTCAAGGCTTGAAAACATTGAAAGATGCTAGTCAGAAAGGAAATACTTCTACTGATAATACTGCGAAAGGCGGCCCTTCCAAAAGTTGCAAATCTGACTATTCCATTATAAAAGACATACGCTTGCGTAACAGAAGCATCCATTGGCCTAAGTTCGTAGAGAACAGGGGAAGGTAAGTATGAGGTTTGTAGTTTGAAGAAGATTCAGGCAAAACCTCGTAGTAAATGTTCGCATTGGAACGTGTTTTTGTTGTAAATGTATAGAAAAAATGTTTTGTTGAATACCACGAGGTCAATTTGTAATTAATAAACAATAGGTTTATTGACTTATTAATTTAATTATTAATAAGTCAATATTGGATCTCATTACTGTTGTTGTTTCTATCAAAGTTCCTGACATTGTGATAACGAACAGTTCCTGACGGTACTTTAAAGTCTGTCTAGGTATAATAAAAATCTAAAAAAAATTGTGCGTTTCCTTTTACCTATTTTATAACAATAATAAAGTTCAAAAGCAGAATTTCGTTTAAAAATACTACTAAAAGGGCTAATTTGCAGATTAATTGTATTTTCATAGTCAGTATTTTTTTTTATCATTCACTATAACAAGCGAAATGTTATCGGCAAATAGGACACATATACGCTATGTAACATTAGCTTAACTATGACCCAAGGGGACTCCCTTGGGTCATTGTTGCATAGTGAACTTGATCGGTAAGACGTATAAATCTTATTATCATCAATATTTTTTAGCTCCACATATTGTGTTAGTCCTCTAAGATAGCTGGAGGGCCACCTGTGCTGTGTGTAAAGCTGTACCTTGAATCCCATTCCGTTTTTAAGTATATCGTGATCGGAAAAATTAAACATCGTACTCACATCACAGAACACTACGCAGTCGTGAATACGGTTATAAATCTTTTCAGTAATGATTTAATTAAGAAACTAATCCAAAACGGCGCCGATATTTATTTAATTCAGTACCTCTTACGATTATTCGTGATGATCATTGGCGAAATTTTAAAATAAGAAAATAAATACTAATAATATAACTGAAACAACGATAGCCGAGCGGATATAAATATGGCCATGCAGCCGCAGGTCCATGGTTCGATCACCACTGCGGGCTTGAGCTTCACCGCATGATTGAGGGCATTTCGCGACTGCTCGGCGGCTAGCTAACACTCTCCAGTAGAAAATCTGTCGCCAAGCACCCAAAAGTTTGTTCCGACAGTAGTCCTTGAGCCAGCTTACAGGTTACCGCCCAAACTCAAGAGACGCTCAGTGCAGATTTTCTATAGCAGAATTTGTTTCGACGTTTGTTAGCTCAGCCGTATTTTAGTTGCGTAGACCTATAATGATAACAAAAGCATTCACTCTTGATTGCTTCAAATAGCCATGACAGTATCAACGGTAAGTCGCAAGTGGCAACAAGCGCCTCTATCGACTTGATGATGGTAATAAAAGATGCACATGCATTGGTCGGCCATTTTGTTGTTCAATACTGTCTTTTTTGCCCCAAGTCAAATCACTACGCATAATCAGCGGCTGTACGACAACCACAATTCAAAATAAATCCAACGCCGTCATTTCTCAAGTGACCTGGATCTTATAGAATAAAGATCAGTTGAGACATCAGCATGCATAATTTTATCAAGGCGCCTGCGTGTATAATCAGAGTGCCAACTACCAACCTGAAAAAGTCAGGGCGTTTCCATGCGCGCGCAACTGAATGTTCTGGAATCATAAATTTACCGGATGTGCATCATCTTACCTACCTGTAGGAGGACAAAGAGTAAATAAGACAGAAGAGACACTTAGGCAAAATATATATTTTTATTTGGTGATTATCTCCGAATGAGCCAATGATCTTTGTTTCATTTCTTCTTCATCTACCTAACCATACTCTCAATAAAACGAAATAAGCCAGCATCTGTTTGGTGAAAAACTGTTAATTTAGAGGCTAGTTTATCATGTAAATCTGCAATACACCCAACAATGAGGGTATTGCGTTATTGTTTTATAACCGTCTGAAAGTCATCTTGTCGTAGTTTCAATTACTATTAGGTACCTTGCATATCTTTAGACAGAGTACACTTGGATAAGTTTTTTATTTCGGATATGTGTTATATATAAACGTTAATGGTCTGACTTCGCTTCATTCCTGTTGTAAGATTTTTAGAGATCAATAATAAGTAGGGCTAATTTTACTTTGAAGCAAATACGTTTATGTCAAATTATTCATGTAACATTAAAAGCTCTAAATCTTATTTAAAACCTTAGATGTGTGTGTAAGCATGGGTGGCACTAATCGAGCTTGCTGTAAATTGTCCTTTCTGGTGATTATTCTTTGACCGGCGTCCTGGTTATTGCGTTATGATGGTACACCTGATCTGACCTGTCATGCGCAGGAAGAATTTCCGTTTCTCGGCGAAAGGGGAATCAATATAGCCAATAGCCACAGTGTTCGCAACCTCGGGGCAGAGAAGACGTGAGGGTACTTAGAGCGAAAACCTAAAACATTTCTATTATAATCAATACTGCTGGGCGTTTGACAAATTGCATAAAATATGGATAAGCCAACAGAACATGTTGAAGATACGCGAGTTGTGTTAGATAATGTGGTTGTTCCTCAAGCATCAGGCGGCCGTCCGGTATACTTGTTGGTAATCAGCATTGTCTTGGCTGTTATCGGCCTCTACTGTGTGTTCGTTGAATACTCTGGCTACGTCTTCGCTCCGTGCGATTGCTCATGCCCATCCATGCCCGATCCGTTTCTCCGCGTTTAAATAAAAATCACTGTTTCCGCCATTTTTTTCCGATAATTTTTTTTTCAAACTGATAATTAGTTGAACATTTACTTGGACTACTTGAAAAAATAAGTTACGTGTACGCAGTTTCAACAAAGCTCGAAACGATGGCGACGGAATATGCAAGGTAAGTTTTAATAAAATTTTTGTCATAATAAATTGTTTATACTGTGTTGTTGTCCGTGTTGCAGCTTTTCTTATAATAGACCAAATATGTATAGATTTAAAAAATGTTGTCATAACACACTTTTCACCAAGTAGGTAGGAAGCGTATCTTCTTCGTGAAAGCGATTTCGATTCCAATTTCGTAATAATAGTTATACTCTGGTATTCAACGTTTTTGAAAACGATTAATTAACATGTGATATAAATAGATGACACGACATATTGCGTACATGCGCGCGCAGCACAAATGTAGAGGGAAATTTTCAGATGTGGCAGCCATTTTGTGAACCCTCTGAGTGTTATCATAGAATAAGTAATAAGATTGAAATCAAACATATCACAAAACCTTCTTTATAATACATTAGGTGGCTGAAGTTGCATTTGAAATGGAGATTACCCTCATTTGAAAGTAAACGACGTGACGTGGTGACATGCAATAAAAATATGCGCAAACATACAAAATGGCGGACGACGCCTGTAACTTCAGCATAATATATCGATTGGGATGCAACCATTTTGTGAATAAGTAGTAAGAGAAGCTTATGGGAACGATAAACAGATTTAGTTAGAGCTCATCATTATGTTCTATTTTATACATGGAGCTCTTGATCTTTCGCCACATTTATTTGAAACCAGGTCGACGTTGTAACATCCAAACGAGCGCGAATTCAAAATGGCGATCGAACTATACATAAGCTTTATGTACCTAGGTACATAAAACTACAGATAACGGGCGAGCCCGGGGAGGTGAAGGGGTTAGCGAGAAATGCAATCTTATTCAAGCGAGGTGGAAGTTAATTGTGACTTTGTTTTGTTGTATGATTGTTATATCTGGATTAGCTGGCATAAGAATGCTGAGATTTAAGAAACTTGATGATAAAGTACCTGACTACATACAGCTATTTGAAACTGATGGATCACAACGAAACATGCGACGCCATATTGCCCCTACTTAGATACCAGATGAGGAAAACGTAATCGCACTTGTGTATGAAAAGTTGCTTGCTAATGTCAATTATAAGTACCTAGGTGTGTACTTTCTATAGTTTGAATATATGTATGACATTGGGAATAGGTCCCTACTTTACCTCTGGTTAGCGACGTCGTCGTTCGGGAGATAAGCGCGCTTCCTAATTACGAAGTCAGAGCTAAAAGATCCATTTTTATTTATCTTATCCATGACTTGCAATTAGTTTAGATCGCATCGAATTAGGAACTTTTTCATACGAGGCTTACATTAGACGGACCATACATATGCATGCAATCATCAGCCTTAGGATAGGTACCTAATTACGTATAAAATTTAGAACCTTTTTATTGTGTGGCTGGCGCCGACATTTTGTTTGTCCGCCAATCCTCGTCACGAACAATCATCCATTCAATGTCATTAGGGAAGTAAGTGAACCTTACAACTTTTAACAGAAATGAGGTAGGTCAAATTGGCTGGGTCGATAATAATATATTCGGAAGGTACGAGATAAAATCTGTAGACTGTAGACATTCACAGAGAGCCACCCCATTGGTTGCTAGGTTGCCACCCCGAGCATGCGCACTAGAGGTCTGAGTTTCTCGAAGGGTATCAATCAATACTACTGCAATCGTCTTTGAAACGCGCCGGAATATAGCCGTACGGTTCATAAAACGTTGCATAAAAATGTGTAAATTTCAGGAAGTTGAGTTTGAAGTAAAGCCGAAGCAAGAGGATCGCACTGGTATAGAGCGATACCTACTCGAGGAGGCATTGCTTGAATATCACTTTTATGAACCGAAGGAACGGCTTATTTTTTATCCGGCGCTTTTGGTGGGGTGTGCTTTTGGTGCCTTCGCATTAGGTACTCAAATTCAGTGGATGGGCTTAACCCTTTTCTCTTTGCTATGTGAATTAAAATCGGTATATTTAATTCCAATTTTTTTAGGTACCTATTTACCTACTTTGATATTCATGGAATAAGAGACAATTTTTCAAAAATAATCAACTAAAAGACTGTGCAATTATCAAATTCTGGTGTTTTCTGGCGTGGCGATCGGTAAGTCTTTGTTTCCCTTAGTTTTTGTATTAAGTAAGTAGTAGAGGGCTTTTTTATTAACTGGATTATTCTTTACTTCCTTAAACTATGATCCCCGGTTTGCTATGATCTAATTTTTTCCATCAATAACATCATAATCAAATGTTCCTCTAATGAAATAAGTTAAAAAAGGATTTTAGTCGGACACTGGGGCCATCTTGTTGAATTGAACTGCGCATAGGAAAACCTCTGCGCAGTTAAATACAACAAGATGGCGCCACTAAGCGACAAAAATCATTTGTTCACACATTGTAACAGGAACAGACTCTACCTATATCAGACGCATTTCATCACAAGTGACGAATTGCACTACGCCCGACACACTGAGACAAACAGTTGTTAAGTCTGATGTGCCTGTAATTTTACTGATGGCTCTCAAGAACTGCTGCGGAAACACTCTTTTAGGTGCTTGGCGACTGATTTTCTATTTGAAGGTGGTAGCTAGCCAGGCGAGCATTCGTAAAATGCCCTTCCACCATGCGGTGAAGCTCAAGCAGGCGGTGGAGATCGAACCATGGACCTGCGGCACGGCAGTCCATAGCTATAACCGCACCGCCATCATTGCTTCGTTCATATATCATAAGTGTTCCATGTATGTATAGCCTTCCCTCTCCTGCTCATGCCACCTCTCTTTCTAAGCCATTTCTTTTTGATACCTGAGCATGTTGCCCGGGGTAACACGACCCGGTCCGTAAATGTAGGGTTAGGTTAGGTGAACGATGTTACGCAGGGTCAATTTTGAGACATGCGCAGAGAGAATGCAAGTTCTGAAACACGATCAATACTGCACCGTGCACACGCCCTGCAATCTCGAACGATCGACGTTACGATGTACCATCTTGAATATTTCTTGTTTCCGATGCCGTATATCCTTCTCACTCCTGTTCGTCCTGCCTCTTTTTCTCTCTCACCTCTCTTTCACACCTATGCACATTGCACATTGCCAGCGGTAACACCCCCGCTCCAGTGTGACCTAGGTCAACGTGGGTGCGCAGGGTCGAGTTTTAGACATGCGCAGAGAAAATGCAAGCATGATCAATACTGCACACGCCCTGCAATCTCGAACGATCGTCGAATCTACCGATGTACTTACCAACCAACCACTTGTACATTTCTCGATTCCGATGATGTATATCCTTCTCTCTCCTGTTCATGCTGCCTGTTTTTCTCTCTCGCCTCTCTTTCACACCGATCCATATTGCCCGCTGCATACCCCGCTCCCGCGTGACCTAGGTCAACGTGGATGCGTAGGGCTGCACACGCCCTGTAATCTCGAATGATCGCCGAAGTACTTATGACTTTTCAAATGCACCGGATATGCGGGTATTTTGACATTTATTTGATTGTTGTATTCAACTCTATTTAAAAAAGGGTTCCCTTTTGCAATTTTCTTTGTAGATACTCGTACTGTATTATGGACTTGTAGCTTGGCTTATTCGTTAGTTGTGGGCTGGTTGACCAATTACCTATTGTTTATCTTGTAGGTCGCTTTAAGGTGAACACTGGCGGGAAATTCAAAATTTAATTATTATAGTTGATTCGTTTGTTACTTTGTCTAATGTACTTGATCACGTATAATGCGAGATTCAGAGAATATGACGAAATGAAATACAGTTTTTGGCGATGTTTCAGTTACTTTTTAAGATAATGCGAACATTATTATTATTAACTCGCGAATACCATGATCATGTAGAATATTTGTGAAACCGAGCTACTAGCGCGATAGAGCTGTTTAAATTTTGAATTCTCCGCCGAAGACGTGAGTTTCTACCTTAAGCGGTAGGTAATATGCGTTTATAGAACCGTAATTATTGCTGATAGAAAAGTTAACCAGGGATTTTTTAATAAGTTGTATATTTAAATGTCGTTTCTCTGTGGTGCGTCTAAATATGCATCAACACCTTAACACTCACAGCACTTAAATCCTTTATATTCCCTTTTCTTGAGACCAAAGAAAAAAAATAAAGAACATGTAACAACCATATTGTATTCTAAAGTCAAACCTTTACGGCGGCGCTGCATACTAATATTAAAACTAGCTTACGGCCGGCTTTGTTGGTTATCATGCTAAACCATCAACCTCTTTTTGCGCAGTTGGGTAAAAACTATCCCATGTCCTTTCCCGGGTCTCAAACTATTTCCATACCATATTTCATCCAATTCGGTCCAGTAGCTTTTAAGTTATTCGTTGCTTACAAAAATTACAAATCTTATAATATTAGTATAGTTATAGATATAGATTGCGAAAGCTTTTGTAATTGTTTTTGGGACGTTGAAACGGATTTGGTACAATTCAGTGCTTGCTTTGTTGGATGCATGAGGGTCGTGTTATCTCGAAGATTGGATTTGATCCCCAGGTCAGATGGATATGAGATTTTTTTAACAAATAAATAATTGGTATGAAGCTGGAAATCTGTATCCGGTTAATTGTAACATTGTCCCCCGCAATGTTATACGATCTTATCTATACGGGGTTATTGGTAAAATGCTAACAACTTCTTAGGGTTGACTTCTGCAAGTTCTAACTAACATTTTAAAATATATTTTTGTATCGTTTTGTGTTTTTTTTATGCCTACTCCGTGCCAAGAGCGCCCGCCGCGGCATGACTGAACCGCTCCGTGCTGCCTTTGAATAGAGTTTTGAATATTTACATCGAGCAAAGTAATAAAAAATATGAAATAATACATTACAGGCACAAGAGACTTTTAACATCAGGTGGTCTTAGTACTTAATCTGTCAAAAACACATTAAAAAAAAAAACAAAAAAAATGTTTTTAGGCAAATAAAGATCGTCTTTTGTTAGGACTAGCAGAAGTCAACCCTAAGAGGTTGTTAGCATTTTAACAATAACCCTGTATAACTTTCGTAATACTTAATGTCTATAGGGGAAAGTGCGATTATTGGACTAGTGCTTTCATCGGAAAATTTTTCGAAACGGTTGATTATATTAATACCTTAACCAGTCGAAACGAGTCAATTGCGTCTGTGTCTCCTTCGATACAGCACGTAGGCGTGTAGTGACGCGTGCGTCTGTGTTTGCGGCGATCAAAATCTATTTAATATTTATGCTGATTAAAAATGTATGTAAGTATTATTGTGATAATATTTTCTCGTTAAAGTAATTATGAACATTGGATAATTTCTATAAAAAAATAAATTCTATGAGTGATACAGAACTTTGGTAAATCATGTCCATTTGTTTATTATCGTATATTTTCATAATCAGTACCGTGTTGCTTCACTGAATCACAAGGATTTTTCATTATTGAGTCGGCCCAATTATAGCATGTTTTTGGATTTTTTGTGACATTAAATTCATTAAATATTATCTTTTTTCCAGAATGCCGCGAAAACGCAATAACCTTGCAGATAAACATAGGTCAATATATATATCTTATACTGGATAAGAAGATAGTACAGGTATTGTGGATGACGAGTCAGGAAGCACAAAGCGGCATAGAATTTACTGCCTTAGGTACCGTACAAGAAAACAACACACTTATACATTACTTATCTATGGTTGCATTCAAATCTCAGCATGACAGAAGAAAATGTGTATCAAATATCAACACTGTGACCTCTAAACTTAAACTTTTTGATCACATTTGATACTCGTATATTAAAATGAATATGTAAAATTATATTAGATTTGTTCACTTGTTGCATATATAAATAATAAGTTTGTAAGAATTGTATGTTAGTAGGTAACTATATGTTTGTATATATAGTGATACATGAATACTGATTTTATTACTTATCTACTAACATCGTAGCTCCTGTTACTTATTTAATGTTGTAATTAAATATATTGAATATTTGATGGTTAATTTTATTATAATAATTTTACTTGATCGGACGGTTACAATAAATTTTCAAAATACATTGACTGATGGAAACCTCATGTTTCAGTTAAAGTGTCCATGCCCCATGGAATGCAACAGCTCAATATTCAATTTTCTTTATGTAGGTAGGTACATGATAGCATTAGACTGAATTGTTTGTGTATTTGAATTTAATCAATAAAGGGCAAAAAAAATGCTATTTTAATTTTTACATCATATACTTATTAATATTTGATGCCGTAAAGTTAAGTGATCCAATTATAGCAACCTTCCCCTATACCGCTCCCTGGCGCAGTCGTAAATAAATTAGAATATTAATAAGTACCTGCCTATTCTACGTCTCTCTTCTGTCGTCCGATGTGTCACTCTTTAGTCTTACCTAGAACTAGAAGTAAATAAAAGTGTTGATCAAATATAAACGCACCTTCTTCGCTAATAAGGGCGTAGACAACAAACCCTAGTAGTTACGTAATAATAGAAAGGACAAGTCCATAATATTGCACCAACTCGTACTACTCGTAGATACTTGAACGCGCAGCTTGCAATAGCAGTCATGTGTGCTTATCAGATACCTGCCTACTTTGTTGGTTTATCTTTTTAACTTAAAAAAGCGGCTAGGTCCTTATATGTCGTATCACTAGATGGTGATATAACCCTTTACCAAATTAAGACTTATATTATAAAAATTAAGACTAATATTAAAAAGATAAATATTTGTATTTTTGTATGTAACGAATAAACTTAATTTTTTGCTTCGTACTGCCGCAATTTGGAACCAGCTGCCATGTGAAGTATTGCCGATTATATACGACTATAGCTACTAGAAGCCTTTAAGATGAGAGCGTATTCCCTTCTCATAGGCCGGCAACGCATCTTCAAGACCTCTGGTGAAGTCAGTGTGGCGGATGTTCGTGGGTGACGGAGATCACTTACCAGTTTTACCACCAGTTGAGCCACCTGCTCGCTTGCCCTCCTATACTCCATACTATAAAAAATACCTATAACAACACAACAACTGGCTGTGCTTATTGATTGGTCTATAAGGAACTCTTGAGCTTGTGGCCACCTGCTGCTCTTTGGGAGTTACAAGTTTGCTTCACCTAGCCTTCTTCCCATTGTACAGTCACTAATGAAGTCACTAGGGATAGAAGCTGTTGCTGGACTTCTACTACATTGAATTAACAATTTCTCAACACAATGAAAACAATGAAGAGGTCTTCTTGGTTAGTTAACATCTGGGTTCGCTATTGCAAAGTCTCCTCAGACGGTTTCCAGTTTCTTCATACCTTGGGTTCACCAGCTGGATCGGTCTTACTGTTATGTCATTCTTGCAATACGATGCATACTGACTCCTAGTTCCAAAAAAGCCATGAGATTTGCTTAGGAATTGTTTTCGATTATAATACAATCGATATAAATAAAACGATAATTTTTAGGAAACCAGATTAATGTAACATTTTCTAGTGAAAGAGGCATTATAAGTAGAATTTACATGCTGTAAATTCCTTCATTAAGTACCTAGTCCTATAATTATCAGTCATTCCTTAAATGAAAGTCAACGACTATAAAGTTTTTATATTAAAATAAAACATTTTTAGTTTACTAATACACATTATTTTGAAAATAAATCTTGAGTAGTTTTTAAAATTAGTTTTTAGAAATGTTTAAAGTTCTGAAGGTCAGCGTATATTTTGCCAAGATCAATCCTTCAATAGTCACAAAAAAATATATTTAACGTGATTATTTAATATAAATATTCAAATACCCATATGACACTCTTTATCGTGTATTTCATAAATAACTAAAACACTTCAAACCACAACTCAAGCCCCTATATGTCATAAATGTCTAAGTATCTGTTTTAGTACGGCATTCCTAATATTTCATAATTGTGGTAAAGTGGATTTTAACACGTACTCATTTGTTTATGGTGCAATTAGGCTCGAGTTTATAAATGCATCTCAAATTGAGATTGATCCTAAGATGCAGTTTTGAAGTATAAAGTATGGAAGATCTGACAAAAAATGCGTTCTAAGATCGTTCTTAACTTTGAGATGCATTTATTAATACGAGCCCTAGAGTGACAAATTGAGGCTGACATGCATTAAACACTAAACTACCGAGATGTCGACAATGTTGTTGACCTGTAACCCTAAAGCCTTAGCTTACTCATCATCAAGACGTCGGCATTGTTACCACACCAGTCTTAGCTATGATTTGAAAAATGACCTTTGCCCACCCAACGACGCCTATAGCTTACAAATGCACTTTCTTAACGAGCAATGCTCCAAATAATTTTGTTGATTAGCAACTATTTTCTTTACTTTCATAATTGAAAGTACAATTGAAATCGGAATTGATATGTCAGTCAACATTATTTTAATTATTAAAATAATGTTGATTATTAATCTCTAGTTGCAATTTTACTTCTAAGTAACTAACAAAGGAAAACAAACAAATTGCGTTGCATCTGGCATCTCAAGACGATTAAGCACTAAGTCAGTGATAATTAACTTGGACAATAGCAGCTGTTACATAACTAATTATTGCTTTGCATGTTACATCATATCTTGAGCATTTTGGCCTGTAGCTCATGATAATTATCTAGGACAAAATTGATAAACAGAGAGTTCATTGTGCTCACTGCACGTATGGAGGCCATCACTTTGTCGCATTGAAACAACTACGGAGAACATTATGAACGTGACTTAAGCACCAGTTGAGGTGGGCTGAGTTGGTCCTTTTCTAATCCCGTTACATTTACATTGCAACTGTAAAGTGATATTGGAATCAAGACGTTTCATATAAATTAGAGTGTTAAGTAGATCCGCAGCACCCTTTATGTATAAAGTTCATTGGATCTATTGGACACCATGTTTTCATCAAGCAATATATAAGAACAATATACAATAACAAACAATATTGTTGCTTTGATGATCTTGGTGATGAAGCCGTTGGTTGCTTTAGGTCAATTTCCTTTACCCGTACGACGTAAACTGTTGTACCTATTGTTTTTATGAATGAACATATTCCCAATCTTAACAGTGCTGATATGGACCATATTTCATTTCTCTATCGATGTCTCATAGTTTGTTTGTTTTATGCGCACTTCGGCAACGAGCCGCTAATTTAACCTTTGCATTATTTGTATATCGCCATTGATACCAAATATGTCTGTATCGCAATTTTGGGAATTTATTGTGAACATTTATACCGTTATAGAACAAAGTGAACAATTTGACACTTGAAATAGAATAAATAACGTAGGTAAACACCGTTAAAAGTATTGTGATCTTTGTATGGTATTATAAAATTTGTTATCTCCACTGATTATATGAATATACAAGTATAGTATCTATAGCGCATTGAGTGAGAAAATAACAGTAGATGTGCTCAGTAACAGAGTAGCAGTATAAATGAGGCCGATATAATAGATTTTGAAATTATGAGAAAGTACTTTGTTTGAACTTTTCTCCTTAGAAAGCGCATTAAGTGTTTGTTTAGGTCGTGATATTATTCAAACTAAGTATACCTTGAACTATCTTAAATATTATAAAGATAAATAAATACCAAAACATAATTAGTGTGGGAAAATAAGTACAGTATAGTTTGTAGTGCATAATGCACGCGGAAACCTAAAAATAAAGATATCAGACTTACTGCCTACTGCGGACACTGTGGCACTGACCTCATTTCTATTTGAGAGCGAACAATTCAAACGTTGAGGCAGGTTCTCCATATAATGCGGTTTAACAACAAGATGTATATACTTATATACTTTATGCCTGGTATACTCAAGTTTTTGACCACTAACTCACCTGATGGTAAGTGATGATGTGGTCAAAGATGTTCAGGCTAACCTAGCATTACTGGCTCTCAAGTATAGCTGCCAGAACACACCGTTAGGTGCTTGGCGACAGATTTTCTACTTGATGGTTGTAGCTTGCCAGGCGAGCATTCGCAAGTTATTCGTTAGGTTATTACATTATTA
This sequence comes from Plagodis dolabraria, assembly GCA_963854805.1. Taxonomy (NCBI): domain Eukaryota; kingdom Metazoa; phylum Arthropoda; class Insecta; order Lepidoptera; family Geometridae; genus Plagodis; species Plagodis dolabraria. The sequence goes on from OY978440.1 coordinate 8,494,870, forward strand.
GACTACCGGTTCCATAAGAAATACTGTTTTGAGTAGAAAATTATAAACAAAGAATGTGTTCACACATTTTCGTCCATGGCGCATAGCATAGTCAAAAAAAAACACGTTAATAATATAAAAATATATACAATATAATATTAATAAATATAAGTATCTACCCAGTGACAATTCCGACTAATTTTCGCCGATTTGACATCACAAACGCCAAGCAGCCAGATTGGAAGAATTTTCGACGCGTTCGCTTCTGCACGAAATTTTTTAAAGTGGTTTTACTAAAATATTAATTTAATGTTATCTTAAAATATTTGTTATTATTTAATATGAATTTCCGCAAAGTAACGCCTGAATCAATTCATTATTATCTAAAGTAAATAGGTCAATAGATATTAATCATATTAAATAGATAGGTACCGATTAATATAAATGAAGTTGATAATGCAGTTCATTTTATCCAAAGTGTTAGTAGCTAATAATAAGTAATTTAAACATAATTGCTAGGAAAATGTAAACTGTGATAAACTTACCTCTCAAAAGCTAATTGTTTTTGTTAGTTACGGTAGGTAGATCATCACTCTTCACATACTTAAAAAAATAATTACATATAAAAATATCTATCATGCATAAATCTCAAATAAGCCTTTTATAATCAAATAAGCCTTTTACTCGTAAGTCATAACTTACATGTAATATGTATCCCAGAGTTGTCAGCTTACTATAGTATGTACAATGCTAATAAAGACCTAAGAATGAAGATAACATACTTCTAGATAGGATAATAGCACCATCGTGATTTTATGAACCTACCTCAACGTCTGAGTTGACCGGGTGACCAAGTTGCGATTGCAAATCGAGGTGAGAAATTTTATACTCTAAAAATTTTTAAACGGGATCATACCTGCTGCCCCTTAGTAAACGATGTGGATTATGACAACAGTTCAAACATTGAGGCAGGTTCATCATGTCATGTAGTTGAGCAACGGGACGTTACACTATGTAATCTATCAAACGCATACTTTGACATTGTAGAAAAAGGCAAAGAAACGTAAGGTTGTTGAAATTTTGGTTCAAGAGGTACTTATATAATATTAAAGTACTGTATGTAGATTATACAATAGAGTCACACAGAAAAGTCTATTGCACTCAGGAAAAAAAATCAGATAGGTTTAGTGTAGATGTTTCTTTGTTTAATAACATGCTACTATGGTAACGAGTGACCAGTACCAAAACAGTTTGTAATCTAGGTCACAGCAGAATTAATAACGTAATTACACGACGCCAGCCTGGCTGCCCTCGCCGTTAATGTTTTAAAAATAAATTAACAAATTTATGCACAACAATTCTTGTTAGGGACATCCGATCCCGAGTTCAGTAACCAAAAATGGTTCAGAAAAGCTCCAAAAAGACCAGAGCTAGAAAGAAGACAGGGTCTTTTTTTGGCCGCACCAAAAAGTGTGCAGTGATCGAGTCGTCTCATTCCTGACAGCTTTCAGTGCAGCAGTTAGAAGCTTGTTCCTACACCCGTCATAACCCCCAAACCCATTGCCCACAAAACTTTTAAAGTGAGACTGGAAGAGGCAGAAGCCACACTAGGGTGTTGAGGTAAATTGATGTGGACATGGTCATAATTATCTTGGATCTACATAAGCAGTGAAAGATCTGAGAGAAAAACTTGTGCAACAAATCAGAGACCAAGTGAAAACAAAGGTGCGCACAATGGTTTTAAAGGGGCTGAGAGCTATAGCTATAGCCGCCTCACGGTCGATGAAGCTCCGATAAACCATTACGGAGCCATAACTATAACTATAGGCTTGCTGGCTGTTTGGAATTATTGAACTTGTCCTCATCGGATATGTCAATCAGTTGCCTAATATCTACAGAAAAAATCTTTTCATCAGGTATGTACTCCCTAAACTGGTGAAAAACATCACCCAGGAGTTATCGTGTCCGCATCAAAACCCAATGTATGTTGCGTTAATACTGAAGGAAATATACTATCGTATATATATTCCTCCGCTGCCCATATTAAGTTCTTTAAGCTTGAAAGGTACACGAGCGTGAAAATTCCAAAACCCTCCCCAACAACACCTTATTCCTGGTTCACACCCAGAAAGTAACGAAGACCCTGATCAGCCAGAGCTACTGAGAGGGAAGGGAATCACGCATCCTTACCGTTCACGAAGCGCAGGGACTGACATACGAGTCTGTTATCGCCATCAAGACCGAGATCAGAATGAAGCTAACTAAAATGCCCAAGAGCACGCAGATGTTCCAGTTTCATAGCTTACTTGGATCTTCACCTACTACGCAGATGACGATGAAGAGGCCATAGAACTGTTTGTTATATAGGAAGGCGATGGTGCCCCAACCCTAGAGCCACACGTTTACAACCTCAAAATGGCGTTCGAAGATCGAAAGAGACACTGTTGCAGAATGACGTGGAGGATGAAAAAAATTTATAAGTTATTGTATTCGTTGGCACGGACATCAAGAGCAATTATGCTCACTGAAATATCTAAAAGGTGTTGTCTAGTGGCGACTATTGTTAAGGTGTTGTATGTCGAGTCACCGTCTACCCCCAAAAATGGTTGAGGAAGGCAATAGCTGGTACATGTATCAACTCGTGAATGGGTGCTGCTAGAGGACAGCAGTCTGCTCTGGATGCTAATGACTTTAAAATATAACAGACTTATGAAAAAATAAACAAAATATTGTGAAAAAATATGACACTAAGAAACTAATGAAGAAATTAAAAAAAATTAAACCGGAAAATATATCTTACTCTTACCACTGTTCCCCATTCCCTAATTATTACTTAAAATAAAAAAATGGTCATAATTGAAAAAAGTCATGGACCAAGAAGTACGCAGGCAGTAGATTTATAAAAAAAAACGAAGCTATTTAAAAATTGGTACCTATTGCATTTCACTGTATTTGCGGACTTTGAAGATGTTTTGTGTTTAGCAACCTGCTGCTAAGGTAACCAGTGACCTGATTTAAAATAGTTTATAATCTAGGCTAAATCTAGGTCTTATGAAAATCAATAAAGCACTTAAACACGACGCCAGCCAGGCTGCCCTCGCCGCTAGGGTTTAAATAATAAATTGATATTAGCGCATGCGCATTCTGAACTTTCTCATGCTATTTAAACATCGATATTGCATTTGCCCTCTCACTATTTATACGACACTGGTTAGTTGCAGGTGTGAAAATAAAAACAATTAGTTTTAACTTTAACTTTATAATGAATGCATAATACTTCGGTTAGAAGCACCGATAAAACAAATATTATTTATATGTCGTCTGAAAATATTCTGTTTGTCTCTACTCATACTAAACCAGCCAGTATAATAATGTAAGTACGAGTATCTTTTCACTATAGATCACTATCACTATCAGAATTAATTTAAAATATAATATAGTAGTAATTAAATTTGCCTTATATATCATCATCACCAGCCGGAAGACGCGCACTGTTGATCAAAAGCCTCCCCAATAGAACGTCACAAAGAACAGCTATTAGCAGCTTGTAACCATTGGCTACCCGCGACTTTAACGATGTCTTCAGTCAACCTATTGGGGGGTCTACCAACTAAACGTCTTCCGGTGTAATTTGGTATCCACTCGAGAACCTTTCTTCCCCATCAGTTGTCAGTTCATCGAGCAATGTGGCTCGCACATTGCCACTTCATCTTGCAAATTCTGAAAGTTAAGTCGGAGATTTTGGTTTCTTGGCAAAAATCCACTTTCTGGATTTTATCGCGCAAAGAAACTCCGAGCATAGCTCTATCCCTGGTTTGTTGTGCGACTCTGAGCTTGTGCATAAAGGCCACAGTTAAGGACCACGTCTCAGTGCCATATGTCATTACTGGCAACACACACTGGCTGAAGACTTAAGTCTTCAAGTTCTCCAATATGTTCGATGAGAAGATGTCGCGTAACTTAACGAATGCTGCCTATCAGAATTGGATTCTCCAGGCGACCTCTTTGTCGAAGTTGGACCTACGTAACTGGACAGTCTATCCCAATTGGTCAACAACTGCGAAAGTATCATTCCTAACAACCACTGGTATGGGTGCAATATGCGCATTAAAAATAATGTTCGTCTTGTCTATGTTCATTTTCAAGACCCTTATAAGAAGATAGTTGGATCAAGAGGTAATATTATTATACTAAAATAGATCAACAGTCCAAGTCATATATTGTACCAGTTGTATTGTGCCTCTCCCATTAATCCTTGTGCATAATTTCATTCATAAAGGCCCGAATTCAGGGGCGTGTGATGCTAACGAGTATATACTTATACTATACTATTTTATCATAAATACGAAGAAACAAAAACACAGATTTCTTAAACTAATACACATACCTGTTTTGCAAAGGCTTCACTTTCTTTTCAGTCCAAGATGAAATCACCATATGTTGTCTTTCTTTTGAAATAAAATGAAATAGATTTTCTGCACTAATTTCGGCGTTAAATTGAAATCATCGACGCTTATTATAGTATATTATATATAGATAATGATAACAAATAAATTTCATTAATAAATATCCCACTTCAGGTGCGTGTGATGCTAATGGCAGACATATTGAAGATCGATAGGTCCATGTCATATATTGTATGAACATTATACTACATAGTCAATTTATATTTAGTCATGCTGTCGACTACACCATCATCATCAGCCGGAAGACGTCCACTGTTGAAAAATGCCTCCCCCATAGAGCGCCACAAAGAACGGCTATTAGCCGCTTGTAACCATTGGCTACCCCCGACTTTTACGATGTCGTCAGTCCATCTAGTGGGGGCACTGGTTAGGTGCGGTAGCATAAAAACCTTAAGCTGCATTAATTTTATAGTGAAAGTACTGGCATATTATTTCCATTGGAGATTACACCTTTAAAACAAATATACTACCAGGCATTATAATAATGTAAATACGAATACCCATGTCTTGCAGTAGGCAGGATTCGTTTGGGTGACTATTAAGGTAAATATTATATTATAAATAATAAAGAAATTTTAATCGATTTACACCCAATTGAGGTAAACCTACTTATATAAAGACAGATAAATGCAGATTTTAAAGTTTTTATTAAAATATGATATACTTATTTTACAAACTCTTGTGTTTTTTATATATTTAACTTCAGATATTTTTTTGTAATATCACTTATATATTGGTACACTGAAAAGCAAACTTTTAACACAAAATCTTTCGAAAAGTTTATCATATCAAAGTTATCTGCACATCCCTTATTTCATTTATAAAATCTAAGTTACACATTTTTTTAGGTACGTGTGGTACCACAAACAACACTGCCAACGCACACTTTATTAAAAAAACATTATATGGCATACTAGTCAATTAATTGCCCAAGCCAGAATGTAGTTCGAGTTCTAGGTGGTCTTGACTTTACGAGCGCACGATCCAGACATTCGACACCGAAACGACCTCCTAAGGATGCTTTGTGTAGAAGTCCAAAATTCTTTGGGTTAACTGCGTGGCGTTTCTGGCGTCACGTTGGCTTAGCAGGAAAATTTGAGGATGCTTCGTGTAAAAGCGAAACGCGATACCTACCTAGCATCTGCTTCCTTTTTACTCTCTTGAAGAATTATTTTTGTTTTGGGCTATCACTTTTTCTGGCCATATTTTTTATCTTTTTGTCTTTTTATACAAATAGGTAAACCTAGGTAGTGCCTTGATGTTGGTAATTATCTTATTATCATAGCAGTATCATATCATAACAGTGTTTGATGCAAAAATTTCTCTTGCGAGATCAAATAGGTGGTTAGTTGCGGTAAGTCAAATTAAGTACTCCTTAAAAATAATTAATAACGTAAACATTACGAGGGCAAGCCAACATTTAATTATATTCTGTGTGCACGTGTAAATCAATTGGCTACAACATTTATACAACTGTTCAATGCACACAAAGTCATCAAATATGAAGAGAATATGCTCACTTACCTAACTGTTAACAATGTGGTGCTCAACTCGTTTCTATTTGCCCCGTGGGGTGCCGGGTCAGAATTGCACCACACATATCATCCCATGGGTGTCGCATGTTGTAAGAGGCGACTTAGGATAAAATACTGGCAGCAGCGCCTTCTAAAAAACTGCCAACTTACACTGCGATCCCCAGGACGCCTGCCAAGCGTGGGGATTATGGCAAATACCCCCTTAATAGGTTACAGCAACAACAGCTCAACTCGCTATTTAAGAGCGAACAATTCAAACGTTGAGGCAGGTTCTTGATATTATGCAGTTTAGCAACGAGATTTATAAATACTTAGTACTGTATCTAATACACACACGTCGGTCGTAGAGAAAGGCAAAGTAGGTAATGTTAGGTTAGGTCCAATGACCCTTGTCTCTAGAAGTACTCGTAGTATTGTTAAGTTAGTAATACTGTCCGAAAATTGTCCAATAAAGCTGTCCATTAGCACTCTCAAAGAAAACATATTACAAGGGCTTAGTGTAGATGATTTGTGTTGAGTAACATGCTGCCATGGTGACGAGTGTCCCCTTCTATTAATAGTTTGCAATCTAGGCCGTAGGAGAATCAATAAGGTATTCACAAGACACCAGGCTGGTTGTCCTCGCCGTTAGGGTTTGAATAATAAATTGATATTAGCGCATGCGCATTCTGAATTTTCTTGATGCTATTTAAACATCGATATTGCATTTGCCGTTTCACTATTTTGCCGGCACTGGTTAGGTGCAGTTGTGTAACTTTAAGTATTTGGTTTTAGTAAGAATGTTAGAGTGAGTGCACGATAAGTCAGTTGGAGCGTTGTGCGATAAGGTAGGTCAAACATTTGGATACCGTTTCAAAATATTATGTTTGTGTCTTATCGTTCGTAAAATGGCATGTAGGTATCATCAATTAAGCGTGTCTTGCAGAACTCGGAATGTGTTTTTTTAAAGATTGCGAAAATTTGATTTGATTTTATTTATAAAAATGAAATAAATTTGGCTTTCAGATTTTTTAAAAAATTGTGATAACTATTTTAATAGCATTGAATCTGGTTTTGATTTATATTATTATTGTAATATAACTTTCTTAGCAGGGCTTAACAAATGTTTATATAGTTTAATAATTACTAATGCGATTGTATTTTATGTTACGGCGAATAGCAAGCTTTAACTACTAAACGCTATGAACATAGCATTTTCATATACCTATCTGGCAAAAATGTGTTACATACTAAAAAAGTAGCAAAAATATTCAAATTGTCAAGTAGCAAAAATATATGATTTGAATGTACAACATTCATCAAAATTAAGTTTATCAGACACAAGAAGTTTATAAATTTCATCGAGGAATATTACTGTTTTATTTTAATTAGAGCAGTATTTTTATAAACCGAAATAAAAATTGATAAGTGTGAGTGAGATAGTTACAAAATATTTAATAGGTAGTTCCTATATCTAAATGGTGAGATACGTATAAATTCATTATTAACTTTGTTGACCTACATCCTAGTGTTTCCACAGCCCGTTCCTTACTTACTATCTACTAATCTGTGATGTTATATTATGCGTACATTTTATAATATGCCGACCGCGAAAACACTTTGATAAACGTCTTCTAGCGATACTTTTTTCTTGCCATTGCGATTGTATACCCAAATTATTAAATAAGTATTATCAAGCGAAGTAATTTGTGTGTCTTCATTACAATCTGCTTTGTTATTCACGGACAGATTATGATGTTGATAATATACCTATTTAAAGTAACTTAGAATTGCACAAGCTGGATTAAATGCGATCAGTCCTTAAGCACAACTTTGTAGACGTGGTTATAGGAACAAGGTCCAGTTAATGAGTAGATTATATAATAATATGTTTTCATGAGTAGTACCTATATAGGGGCTTGCGACTTTGCTAAGGAATAATTTAGTTAGTACTTAGTACCTCATTATTTATTCTGACTATTTTTTACTTTTTCGGATAATTTAATAAGACATTTTCTGAAAATTTGCATATTTGATTGAAATTTCCACTCTTAGGACATATTCCAGTACTTACCACACCGCGCTATTGATTTCAGTGCTTTTTACACATTCAAATACTTACGTACCTACTCAAAATTTTCAACAAAATTAAATGTTACTGAAAGCATTTTGGTAATTTGTTAAAGAATTAATTAGAATAGTAGGTATTAACTACTTTATATTTTGAAATGGATATACCACCAACCTATGTCTTATAATAACTTCTCTTGCATATTGAACATAGCTTAAACCAACACAGAATCTTTTGCCAGAAAATGCTGTGTCATTGTCTATACCTATTAATAGTTTATGCCGTAACTTTTTCGAATCCGTGGAGTGAATCGCTGTGACTTGTAATACAGGTTGTTTTCAAAAGCTACTTCAGGCACCAGTCTTCTACAAAGCATGTTTGAAGAAGTATTATAATCTTTGCTTATGCCAGCTACGTAATTGTTATAGTAGCTACAAGTTAGCTAAAATACCTTTCATCAAAACTGCAATTTAACCTATGTGGAAGAAAAATAAATGCTTATTAGTATAGTATTAAATTTTAAATGATAATATTGCCTTCAATGTAACCCAACATCTTATTCTGTATTTTTACTTGGTTATGATATTACGGTATAAAAACGTATTTCATTCGTAATGTTTATTGATTTTTCGGAATAACGGTCAGGTCATTTCAAAGTATGAAGGTCAAAATATTTTATCATATGTTAACACAAATATAGTCTTACCTATGACATTCAAACGCAATAGGAAGTATTTTCTTTGAGAAGTAGACACTTGAATGACCGATTTCCGCTCTGCTCGGTGTAAATCGCCGCGGCGGTACCGCTGCATGTACCTAAGTAAAACGAGTTTTCTCAGATACCTATTACCTAAGTGCTAGGAGACCTACCTAGATCTCACTACCAGCTATCGTTTGAGCTGTTTTCGCAAGCTTGATTATTACAAACAAATTACTATCACAAACTTTGTATGATAAAAACAAACATTAATTTTATACAGGTACAACAAAGTAGGTGTACTTACTTTGTTTAGATGTTATAGAAAACCTAACCTATCAGTAACAAAATTAAACATAGCACACTTAAATGATTGTTCAGTTTTAAAATATATAAAAGCAATAATTAGTAGCACGCACCTACTTATGTAGGGCATTGTTAATTTTGTTCACCGCAGCACGATTCCTCCACAGCATGGTACAAAAACTTATCTATATATCAAAATCGGCAAGTAAACGCGAACAAAACTACATATTTAACATAGCACGCCTGCGCAGTTTACCCACAAGTACTTTGCTGCTGACCTGTAACTAGGCCGACGTATACCTAAGTGTTTTAGTACTAACTTCATTCTGAGATATAGGCAGGTACTTATCAAATCAATAAATAGTTTGTGAGCACTTAAGAATATGGCTAATAACTTAATTTAAGCGATGGCAATGTAAGCGTTGGACAACTTAACCATTGACGCCTGTATATCCCCAAATGAGTAGGCAGAGCTGTACGTATACACCCATAACGTAAAGGATTTTCCCAAAACAAACGTCTTCTATTAAAGTAAATAATTGTTTCCGTGAAGGAAGAAAGAAGTTGAGGAATTTGTGAAGAATCTTAGAAACTAAAGTATAATATTGCGCATTAACGAATTCAGGTCAAAAACAACATTCTAGACGTTAAACCTAAAAGTGTCATTATAAGCATGATTTTAGTTCGGAAAGCTTAATTAGTACGTACTGTTGGAAAAAAAACAGATACATACTTATTGCAAATTTTAGAAACATCTTGGTGCAATTACTCGTATACGTAGTAAAACATTTAAAACCTGTTTAGAGTTCTTAAAACTAATGACCATGAAATGTATAATTTCTCAGATATCATCTGCTGACACGATAATGTACAGACAAATCAATCATATAGCCGTATAGGGTACAATTAAAAATATATTTATCTCATTCACTAGAATGTACGGATCTTTCCGTACATTACCACCATACATGGCCCCGTGGGGTACCGGGCTAGAATATCAGCTTCCCATTCTTACCTGTGGATGTAGTAAGAGGCGACTAAAGGTTAAATACCGGAAAGTGGGCCTCAGCGCATTCTGAGGAACTGATATCTAAAATGCGATCTCCAAGACGCCTGCCAAGCATGGGCATTATGTCAAACCACCCCTTTAACGGGGGAGGCTGCGTTCATCAGTGGACAATCCGGCTGATATACTTAGTTGGTACTAGAATATCTACTCTAGTAAATGAGATAAATATTTTTTTTAATGCGAACTAGCTGCTGTGAACGGCTACCGGATCACACCGTTAGATGCTTGGCGACATATTATTCCAAGTGATTACCATTCGGTGAATACCATCCCATATAACTGTTAAGCTCAACCCGCGTCAAGATTTTTCACCCGTGGACCTAACAATCGTAATTTGGAATAATTTTACTACAAAAATTTTTGTAGCATCAAAAGTTTAAGTCCGTCATGCCAAATATACTGTTTTGTTGAGTACCACTTATAACGAGGCAAAGAATATACCATAAGGACTACATAATAGATTTCAAAGTTATTAACATTTCGACCAAAGAGGAAAGTAATACCTACGCCGCATAATTTAATCATAAAATATGGAACATTATGCACTAGACTTATGTGGATATATCTGTCATTCTATAATTTACTAAAATAAAAACACGATTGTGAAAAGTAGTACCTTAATCATATGATTATCATATTTTCACAATACAATAATAAGAATTACTAAAATAATATGAATATTATATCGATTTGTATGTGTATATCGATCCACTAAGCGAAATACGAACATTTTCTGGTGAACAAAAAATTAAAATATTTAAGTAATCTATAAAGGAATTGTCAAAATATTATTTATATTCAAAAATTTTAACTCTTATAAATTTGTTCTTTTATTATGGGTTCCCCAGTTTTCAGGCGAAAATACTCGTAGATCTATTCAAAATATCGGTGAACGTGTGAATTTTAGTATTAAAATTATTAGACGCCTAAATTGAACGATTTTTACTTTGACTTTGATAGAGCATTGCTTTTATCATTTATAACTATGTCAATAAAAATATTCCAATCATTTCCATTTGCAAATAATAATGGATGCAATAAACAGAACACGAGACCCATTTATTTCACGTGCTGGAAAGAAACTCTTTGTAGCATTGCCAATCAAAAGGCCAAACACGCGGAGCGTGGCGAGATTATTATATAAGAATGTTAATTATTACTGTGATTGAACACACGGACAAACATACAATATATTCACTGGATATATCCTATATGCAGAGAGGAAATGAAAGGTCTTTTTTCTGTTTTGTGGTAAAAGTATAAAACAATATGGAACTAGCAAAGAGCTGAGCTTTGTGAGGGCTCTCGTTTATTTTACAATCTGATACTAGTGGTGTCATCGAGTATTAAGTAGATTAACTACGATTTATTTGAGTATTAAGTTTACTTCTGTTGCAGAGATGTTAACTATTTAGTTTTCTAACAGATGGCATTAGTAGTACAATAATATTCTATCCAATGAATACAAAATTGTTAATGGTCATGTTGAATGGTTATATTTTTTATTTTTTTGATAGATAACACATCTACGTTGGAAGTTAAATTACTACGTTAAAGTACACATCTATTGGTGTGATAGATTTTCAGTAAAGTGTACCATAAAATGCTCAGATTGTGTATTAGGGCTCACTTCGCTAACCTAATAAATAAGCCCTAGTTGCAACATCTCCGGTTAACTTTAGCATATCGGTAAATTTGACTATTCCATTGAGATAGTATCTATTAAATAATTATGTATGAATAGTTTCACTTAACAGATTTTTTACAAAATGTATTTATTTTGCATACATAAGAAAATTGTATGTTAGTCGTGATCATATTGTCTAAAGCCAAGGTAATTTCAAAACACGATTCCGTGAAAAAATATCTATAGAATAAAATTGCAAAGTTGACTGTAAATTACGCTTGTAACCAATATAAAGAATTGTTCATGAATATAATAATATACATCAACAATATGTATTTAATAATAGAACAGCAAAATCTTATCAAGAGGGAGAATTCACATGTTTTTTTTTTATGTTACTGGTTTTGTGTTAATAAGCTTTCTTTCGTTTTCACATAACATGATTGCGATTTCAGCATAGCTGCCTGTTTTTGCCTTTCACTACTAACTAACCCGATAGTGACGGAATCTTAGCATTTGACAGCGCATAAACCTCTCCGAGTTCCAAGAGCCCGCCATATTATGTTTTTGAATATATGACTTAATTTCTATTGTTGTGTATCTATTATGCTTGAAACTTGAACTTTGTGAAATTCCGATTACGAAGAATTACATATAAGTATTCTGAATATTAAATCCTAACAGTAAAATTTATGTCATATACTAGTGTAAAATATGCTCCCAAAATGCGCAATGTGACATTTCTATTCCCACTAAAGTGTTTGTCGATCCTGCTGAACAAGACCGTGACATTTATTGAAAATTCTAACTAAATTCGCGCAGCAAGTAAAAACTTCATAACTGATTTCGATAATTTCATATAGCCTCTTAGAATGACGCACAATACAGTAAATATTTCTTTTGTGATATATATCCCCAGATAAGAATCTCCGTAAATTTGTACCCCAATTTTGGTATCGTCTGTTCGAGTGATCGCGCGCGATATATAACAAAATGGCATGTAGATGTAACCGCAAGCAGCAACGGTAACTTAAAAATAGATTTATTACGTAAATCTATAGAAGGTTGTCCATGAGGGATATAAAAATGTAATCGAATACACCTAGAACAAGTCTGTAAATTGTTTCCTTTGTTTAAATAAGTCGTTTAGCAGACGCTGAAGCCCTTACACGTCCCTTTAGTCCTCAAGTTTAAATCTGTACTGAATTTTTAAGCTATTATCTTTCACGGACTTATATTTTAGAAAAATATATACTTATAATAGTCTGATCCTTAACTACATCTGCAACATATACGATTTGTCTGTAGCACCAAAACTTCTGCAGTTTTATTTTTGTGAAATCTCTAATTTTGGACGCCAAATTTTTTTATAACACACTCAAAGTGAGACAGTTTGAAGTTTAAAAATTAATAAATATAACATTAACATAACTAAAATAACATTATTTGCAAATTAAAAAGGTGTTTTACGACACAAAGATAACATCATAAATATTATAGCCAGCTGTCCCCCAAATAACGTACTTTTTTATGCTTAATAGGTTAGCCGTTGACCACTATCTCACCTGATGGTAAGTGATGATGTGGTCGAAGATGTTGTTCAGGCTAACCTATAATTACTGGCTCTCAAGGACAGCCGCTGGAACACACCGTAAGGTGCTTGGCGACAGAGTTTTTACTTGAGGGAGGTAGCTAGCCAGGCGGGCATTCGCAAAATGCCCTGCCACCATGCTGTAACGACTGCCATCCTAAGACAACAACCGGGACCGACATCTTAACGTGCCCTTCGAAGCACGGAAGCGCTCATATTGTCACCAACGGTCACCCATCCAAGTCATGACCGAGGCGGACGTTGCTTAACTTTGCTGATCCGTTCAGAATGGCTAAGCAAACTTCGCTACGGGCGCTTCAATATCCAACTGAAAAGCTCTTTTGCAAGTTGTTTCAAATTTGTTTCTATTGTTACAGGTCCGACAACAAGCGAGAAGTTCACACAGTCATTTTAAATAACCAGCTGTACACAGAAGCTCCCAGGATGAACTACAAGCGGCACGAACACTCTTGCTCTGTGGAGGGCCCGCAGCGAAAGATCCGGAAAATAGTCAACATCTCTCCAAGCGTAAGGCAACTGCTAAGTACCAAAAACGGCATGGCGGATGCCCGCCTGCAGGTTCAACATTACGGCAATGAAGTCGTGATCTCTCTGCCGTTAGACCATGGCTATAGAGCAGGAAATGTACCAATACAACCACGCAATTTAAACATCCCTCGTCATCTGCTTCGTCCGGCCTCTCGCTGAATCCCCGCCAATGGAAAAGCTCTTGGTATTAGTTTTGACCTAACACCCACGGTTACTAATATTTCTTGAAGTGATTTTACTTTCATTTTATATTCTGTTTTTATTTTCTTAATTTTGATTGATGGTGTTTATGTCAAAAGTGCCATAGATGAGATGGAAAACCTTTTCAAAGGACCAGGTCGATTTTCAAGAGCAGCTGCGACACAATCTCAAGACGTGTTGCGCTCTCACAAATATATTCTTAATAGAAATCTATAAAAACTGTCACGTTTGAATAACACAATGCAGCAAACTATAATATACTCGTAGTAAACAATGCATTATGTAGTGGCACTTCTGGAAACTATAACAAAGCAGTTTTATCACGACACCTATACACTGCTCACTCACTTAACTATACATACCCAATATCGATGTTGTAGTCGTAACTCTGTTATACGTAACATAATATTATACACTTGTATTGTTTATCCTCTTTTAAAATGGGATCAGCCCAAGACTGAATTTGTCAGTGCCAATTTATCAAAGGCGTGAATGTTTTCGGCCTAATAAAAAATACGGAACAGTCTCTACAAACAAGGTATACCTGTAAAAAGAGGCTAATCAATATGTTACATGTAAGAATACTATACAATTCTATGTGCTTGATACACGACTCCCAATTGAAAAAAAATCCTAAAGAACTGTTTTGCTAAATATTTTTCCCCTTAGATTGTGTGTGATATAATTCGGGTCAGCATACCGTTGTTGCTGCAACGTAAGATCTGAAACATACATGCAATTTTCACCAAACTATTAGAAAACTTGGGCACATACGAGTTTCCTTACAACGTTTTGGTTTTGGCGAGTGACATTTTCATTTATAGTACACCTGCACAATATACAAATGCACAAAAATTATTTCATCGGGCTTGGACCTCGATATGTCGTTAAACTGTCGCTACCGGTGGTCGGGAACATTGTAGAGAACAATCTAGATGGGTACCATGATGCTGTTTTCCAACAACTGATTTAACATCAAACATAATATGATCTTAATACAACAGAATTTCCATGTTCTCAGCTGTAGAAGCTCACTTTGAACGCTTTTTCCACCGTAGAAAATGTATACATAGCACCGAATGCCTGCATAATAATAATTGCTTAACAACGTTTGACTCGATATGTTTTAGTCCCATATAAGAAGAGTATGTTTGACATCTTCCGGGTACAGATCCAGATTCCAGGCTGCTACCGAAAATTTCAACATCAAAAAACTCTAATTACAAGGCAGATCAAAAATTCTGATCTACATAAAACATACCTTCACTGCGCATTAAATTCACTTCACATCTAAGGAGTCTTGTTCATAATCGCTTCATAACTTTGTAATAGGTTTACCAAACGTCGTTTAAACTGCGCAAAGGAAATGTCTTATGTGCAGTATTAATCGCGTTTGATAAATTTATCACAAAGTTATGGAACGATTATTAATAAGGGGTAGGGGTCTTATTCATAATAATTTCATAACTTTATAATAGGTTTATCAAACTTATTTTGCTCTTATGCGCAGTATGATGTTTGATAAACGCATTATTAAGTTATGAAAGAATAATGAATAAGGGGGCATCTTTAGGTTATACACGTCATATAGAGGAAGGCTCACTCATGTATGTTTCAGGTCTATAAGAAGTACATTAATGAAGTATGTCCATGTATTATCATTAATGTCTAACTAAATTTTTGTTTAGTATATGAAAAATTATGGAACGAAAGATACAGTCCGACGAATTTATTGACGATACCGGAGATTTTACGAATAATATTTCAGAAGTTAAAATTATGATTGGGTTTATCAATTGTGTGTATACATTTTGTCATTGAAAACAATGTAAGTCATTTTGAATATTCCGTTGGTACAAGTAATTCTACAATGCTGAAACGGTATTAATTTGATAATACTTATCTTTTTTTTTAATTACATTATATCTATAACCTTTATATCTATAACCTTGTTTTAGTACTACGATTATAGTATAATAATTGTTACCAAAACTGAGGTAATTCTATTAATGAAATCGTCGGACTGTTTGTGATAAAAGACAGGGTCGAATGGTGGCAATTTGCCAGGATTGTAATATTAAGACAAACCAGTTACCATTCTCTAAGGCTGCGGTCTCGCGCTTCAAACGTCAGACGCTAACGGCGCAGTGCAGTGCGGCAGATCGGCGGCTTGTTATGACGTCACGCCGAAAATAGACGAATGCAAAGATCCAAAACTATAAAGACAAACATAACTCAAATTACATTGAAGTAAAAATAAGTAGTTTAACTAACGACGTCCGTAGTTGGCACGTCGTTTGCAAGCAGAGAGACCGCAGGCTAAATGTTTAATGTTAGTTTAAATGTTTTTAGATATCTTATTATCGGTGTTTCTAAGTGTATACGGGATGTAGAAGGTTTAGTTTTGTGACAATACCAAATTTTAATGTTGGTTAGGTAAGGGGAATCTTAGTGAAAAAAATGCTTTTTCTTAAACGATCTAATGAATAATTTATATTTACTAAAACAACTTATATTCTTCATTAGTCTGATTTTTATTTTAATAAATTTGTATTTTCATTAAATTTTGAATTTTATAAGGTAAACTATAAAAACGTCTTCTATTCGACACTGTACACAGTGAATTTAATTCTGTTATGCCGTATTTAGTGTTATCCTGATGGTCAGAACTATTGACGACACGTCGGTCGTCTGTTGCACATTGCATCGACTGCATCTGCATGCGCAGTACTGACAAGGACCGGCGGTCAAGCAGCATTTGCGCGCTAGACACCTTGCGCCAGAAGACGGACGTGTTAACCATTCATTAATTTAAGAGTTTTTAGTGTGGCGCGGACGCAGGATGCGGCTAACTCTAGCAGTGTTACTTGTACATTGGTCAGAGGAATATTCAATAAAAACAGGCGAGTGTCGACAGACATGCTCGGTGAGTACTGTACGCACAGGCCGTCAGCTCTGATGTGTATTCATTATATTGACGTCCCCTTTAATTCACATAGACATATTAAATGGTAAGTATTTTTTTTTAAAGATCCCAGAAATTTAAAACTTTTCTGCTGTGTGAATTGATGAATTTAGAACATTAGTACATATATCGGTCGGTAATGCACTTAGCCCTAGTTTTTATCATCTAAACATTAATCTTCATCATAATATGACCTAAATATATTAATACATCATGAAAAACAGTTAAAACTTCACACGTTTCGAATACATCAACAATAGGATAGTAAAATTTTACTGTGCTAATTATCCTGTTATGTAGTATTTACACGTTATATGGCAATATTTCTGTCTTTCCTTAAAATATATGATTCAATGGGTTTGTCAGGTTTTTTTAATGGTCATGTTAGAAAAATGTTCTACCTACTAAAACGTCCTAGACGTAAAACGCCTCGTAAGCAGATCTTCCTGCTAACTAAATCAAATAAGTGCCATCAGCGAAAATTTTTCTGCTTTTTTACTGTTTCTATACCAAGTATTTTGATATTTTGAGACGTCTCGTTTTATTTCAATACGATGTGCATATATATTTTAAAAATATTGGTGGGTTTTCGCGATTTGTGTTCTTTATAGTTAATTGTTTTATTTAAATATAGATTTCATCTGTTCGAGGCTGTGTTTGTATTAAGTTTTGTATACACTTATATACCTATTACCTAAACATAGGTGTAGGTATGTGTATATTTTATATTGGTTGGTTGTGGGTTCTTTTTATTAATCAAATCTGCTTTTGTACATAGAGTAGAACTGCAATAACCTTTCAAACATGGTATTCATTAAGACAATTGTTCTGAGGAGAGTATTTCTAACTAACAAATGCTAGTTACCTACATTTATGTATATATCTAATAGGTTTTTGGGATATTATTTCTATCCAATGTTATTTTTAAATTCTGTACATTTGGCTACTACCAGGCTGTGTTCATATTTAAGTTTTTTTCGCTATACTTAGTATAAACATGGTAAAATTTTACTATGGTAAATGCCATTTTAAGTAGGTTATTACATTTAAATATATTATCTAGAATAAGGTGGTATTTTCGGGTCGACCTAAATTTTAGTTCTTAGGTTGTTAGAACGGATATGGTTACCATACGTAAATTAATATTTATTTTATACTATTTAGTAGTGAATTACTCCTTTGTTGTGTAGGTATCTTTATCAATTCAGCTATTTCAATCCCTTTTTTATTTTGTTAGATTTATTACCAAACCTTATAGATACGTTATACAACAGTATCAATTTGGATTTAGTATAGGCAATTCAATTATATTAGTCACGTAATATGTGGAGATAATATAGGGAAACCAGGTATATCAATCCAACAGAAAATCATTTTTTTAACTGGAATGCTTATTTGAGTGGCATTTCATATACTTTATTTTTGAACTAAAATTTGTAATGTGATTTTATATATTATTATTTTGTATAAAAACATATTTTAAATAAAGTTAATGGCTTATGTTATTCATGGCTGTCAAACAAAAATATGACGAAGGTGGCTTTTGCTTTCTTCGCACGGACTCTCATCGTGACACTGCATACCTTAAATAACCAAATAAAGGCATACCCCATATTCATAATCTTTCCATAACTTTACGATAGGTTTATCAAACGGTGAACAGATTTTCCTTTGCGAAATACAAACGACGTTTGGCAAACCTATTTTAAAGTTATGAAGCGATTATGAATAAGCACTATTTTGTTAATACTTTTTTGATAATACAAAAATACATCATGGCATAAATAGTCTTGTTTGAAATTTTAACTGATATTTCTTGTGTCACCGCGGCTCTCTTCACATAGAACTATGTAAGCTAATATAATTAGATTCTTTATAATAAATCCGAACTCTTAATGATAATATGTAATTAATTATCAGTAAATCACATGAACTTCCATGATTCGTAAAATTATAAATATAGTTAAGTTATCTGTAGAAATATATTAATCGTTCTAATAAGAATAAATAAACGAAGAGTAGGTACATATTTTTAATTGTGTACCAAATTTTGTATTTGGTACATTGTTAAACATCATCTTAATTTTTAATTCTCTCATAAAATATCAAGTAAAAAACAAAAAAAAAAGATAAAAATTCGAAAAAAAAAACAAAAAAAAATATTTAAAAAAATAAAAAATCCTAAAAATAATTACTTTAAATTATTGTGTGTAGTGTAATAATATGTAAGTCTTGTTTAAATAATTAAGTAATTGATTTAGCATAGGCAATTATTAATTCATAAATATCTAGAGCCCTTGCAATTAAAATAATACATTAAAGTTAAGTATAATAAAATAACATTTAGTAGTAGTTAGACAAAATTATATTTAATCATTTAATTATAAAGTGTCTGCTACTATAAATATCGTACATGTAAATAATACCAAGTAAATTTCATATTACCAGAGTGTCTTAGAAAGTAGTTAACTAAATTTTGCAACAGTGCACTATCATACTCTACGATTTTCCTTCATAAACCTAATGCGAGTATATTAGGCTTTATATAATATTATATCTCTTTACGATCTTTTTTTTATGGTGCGTTTGCGCAGTCTGATTTAAAAATACATTTGAACTAGACTAGCTTAACTTTCAACGTAAATTTGCTCGGACAGCTGCCGAAATATGGTTATGGCGGGGGCTTGAGCTTCACCACATGGTGGAAGGACATTTTGCGGATGCCCGCCTGGCTAGCTACCACTCTTAACTAGAAAATCTGTCACCAAGCACCTTACAGTGTGTTCCGGTAGCAGTCTTTGAGGGCTAGAAAAAATACACGCACATGAGACTTAGCATCTGTATGTCACAAAGTAACGGGCGCAGAGAAATTCGTCACATGACAAAATGCATCTATTATAGGCAGAGGTTAATCCGCTTAACATCAGGTGGGCCTCTTGCTTGTTCCGTCACAGTAACATTTCTTCCTCGCCAGCCTAGAAATGTCTCTAAGTCGGTTGGCAAGGCCTCTGTCATCTTTGGTCTAGTTCAATACCCAGGAGGACTTATTCCAAAAGCAATTGATCAATTCAAATCAAGTATTCATGATGCATTGTTATACTAGTTTTCATGCCTTTTATAAAGTTTAGTTACAATTATATTTAATATATATATCAAACATTTATTTATTAACTAACGGGTATGTCGGTCGCTAGGTCCATAACATAAAATCCCGAATGAAACGTAAAAATAACAAAGGTAAAGCTGCGCAAACGCATCTTCTTTCAATACTTATTCAGGGTTATTGGTAATATGCTAACAACCTCTTAGGGTTGACTTCCGCTAGTCCTAAAAAACATTTTGAGATGATTTTTTTTTCATAAAATATATTGTTTCTAATATTTTATAAATAGCGCCGGCCGCGGCAACACTGTACCGCGCCGCGCTCCCTTTGAATAGAGTTTTGAATATTTACATCGAGCAAAATAATCAATAATATGAAATAATACATTACAGGCACAAGAGACTTTTCACATCAGGCGATCCTCGTACTTATTCCGTTAAAAACATAGAAAAAAACACACAATAAAATATTTTCCTAAACAAAAAAATCATGCCAAAATTTTTGTTAGGACTAGCAGAAGTCAACCCTAAGAGGTTGTTAGCATTTCACCAATAACCCTGTATACAATTTGTTATTAAATTATTATCGAGACGATTATGCCTAGACGTGCCTCATAATATCATCGATATTTAAGGACAAGGGATTTAAGACCGTTATACTAATACATGATATTGAATGTACTCTCGCCGACATTTGACTAGAAAACTACCTAAACGAAATTTTAGAATGTTCTGATGGAATATATATTTTTTAATAATTAGGGTCTTTGTTAAGTTTTCGGGTTCATTTATATAGATATTGATTTTTAATATACGTGTTTTCTTTTATCAGTAACTTTTTGGTAAAGATTACATCCGTTCAGACATGTTTTTTTTTACTAGTTATAATTAAAAAGGAAAGTATTTCGTGTACTTTCTTATAAGTTGAAGAGAGCGTTGAAGCCGATATTAGTATAAAAGTAGATAAATGAAATTTTAGATTAATCTGATAATATAAACCTTTACTAATTAAGATTCTTGATAATTATTCGAGTTACATCAATAAATGTAACTACTGGTTTTTTGGAAGCATATTGTCAGTTTTATATATGATTACATGCCGTTCGTACATTAAATTCTATAAATCTGCAGCTTGTGATAATAATTTAGGAGCCATACGAGTTTTCAGGTCAATACATTAGGAAATGAAATTTTACTTGTTTTTCTATCATCTAATCTATAGTTACACTATTGATTTTTATATGTAAGCATATTTATCAAGTTTTTTTCAATGATTACAAGCCGTTCGTACATAAAATTCTAAAAATCTGCAGTTTGTGATAATAATTTATGGGCCATATTTCAGGTAAACACAATAGGAAACGAAATTTTACTTGTTATTTAAATCTAAATAGAATTAGGATTATAATAATTATCATTTTATTAGATTATTGAACTGTGTCTATACGAGGCAATACCTTCAACAGACAAGTTCCTAGACTACTGAGAGTTCGTTATTACTGTAGGTGTATATAAATATGTAAATAAGTATACATACATTTATTTAATATCTTTTTAAGAATCAAACACATTGAGCGTTCACACGGAAATTAGTGTAAAAGTAGTTAATGCAATTTTTGATTAATATTATTACATGAACTTTAACTAATTATGATTCTTGACGAGTATTTGAGTTTATTGATGTACTATTAACTGTTGATTGTTTGTAAGCATATTTGTCAGTTTTTTGAATGTATACAAGCCGTTCGTTATAAATCTGCAGTTTATGATAATAATTTATGAGCCATATTTCAGGTAAACACAATAGGAAACGAAATTTAACTTGTTTTTAAATCAAAATATGATTAGTATTATGATAATTATCATTTTATTAGATTATTGAACTGTGTCTATACGAGGCAATAGCTTCAACAGACAAGTTCCTAAACTGTCACGAAGATTGTAATTAGTGTAGGTGTATATAAATATTTAAATAAGTATACATAAATTTATATAATATTTTTTTAAGAATCAAACGCAGTGAACGTTCACACGGAAATTAGTGTAAAACTAGATTAATGCAATTTTTGAATAATATGATTACATGAACTTTTACTAATTATGATTCTTTGATTAGATTATTGAACTGTGTCTATACGAGGCAATGCCTTTAACAGACAAGTTCGTAGACTACTGAGAGTTCGTTATTAGTGTAGGTGTATATAAATATTTAAATAAGTATACATACATTTAATTAATATCTCTTTAAGAATCAAACACATTGAGCGTTCACACGGAAATTAGTGTAAAAGTAGTTAATGCAATTTTTGATTAATATTATTACATGAACTTTTACTAATTATGATTCTTGACGAGTATTTGAGTTTATTGATGTACTCTTAACTATTGATTTTTTGTAAGCATATTTGTCAGTTTTTTGAATGATTACAAGCCGTTCGTTATAAATCTGCAGTTTATGATAATAATTTATGAGCCATATTTCAGGTAAAGACATTAGGAAACGAAATTTAACTTGTTTTTAAATCAAAATAGGATTAGTATTAGGTATGATAATTATCATTTTATTAGATTATTAAACTGTGTCTATACGAGGCAATAGCTTCAACAGACAAGTTCCTGGACTGCCACGAAGTTTGCTATTAGTGTAGGTGTATATAAATATTTAAATAAGTATACATAAATTTATATAATATTTTTTAAGAATCAAACGCTGTGAACGTTCACACGGAAATTAGTGTAAAACTAGATTAATGCAATTTTTGAATAATATGATTTTATGAACTTTTACTAATTATGATTCCTTGATTAGATTATTGAACTGTGTCTATACGAGGCAATGCCTTTAACAGACAAGTTCCTAGACTACTGAGAGTTCGTTATTAGTGTAGGTGTATATAAATATTTAAATAAGTATACATACATTTATTTAATATCTTTTTAAGAATCAAACACATTGAGCGTTCACACGGAAATTAGTGTAAAAGTAGTTAATGCAATTTTTGATTAATATTATTACATGAACTTTTACTAATTATGATTCTTGACGAGTATTTGAGTTTATTGATGTACTCTTAACTATTGATTGTTTGTAAGCATATTTGTCAGTTTTTTGAATGATTACAAGCCGTTCGTTATAAATCTGCAGTTTATGATAATAATTTATGAGTCATATTTCAGGTAAAGACATTAAGAAACGAAATTTAACTTGTTTTTAAATCAAAATAGGATTAGTATTATGATAATTATCATTTTATTAGATTATTGAACTGTGTCTATACGAGGCAATAGCTTCAACAGACAAGTTCCTAAACTGTCACGAAGATTGTAATTAGTGTAGGTGTATATAAATATTTAAATAAGTATACATAAATTTATATAATATTTTTTAAGAATCAAACGCTGTGAACGTTCACACGGAAATTAGTGTAAAACTAGATTAATGCAATTTTTGAATAATATGATTACATGAACTTTTACTAATTATGATTCTTTGATTAGATTATTGAACTGTGTCTATACGAGGCAATGCCTTTAACGGACAAGTTCCTAGACTACTGAGAGTTCGTTATTAGTGTAGGTGTTTATAAATATTTAAATAAGTATACATACATTTATTTAATATCTTTTTAAGAATCAAACACATTGAGCGTTCACACGGAAATTAGTGTAAAAGTAGTTAATGCAATTTTTGATTAATATTATTACATGAACTTTTACTAATTATGATTCTTGACGAGTATTTGAGTTTATTGATGTACTCTTAACTATTGATTGTTTGTAAGCATATTTGTCAGTTTTTTGAATGATTACAAGCCGTTCGTTATAAATCTGCAGTTTATGATAATAATTTATGAGCCATATTTCATTTAAAGACATTAGGAAACGAAATTTAACTTGTTTTTAAATCAAAATAGGATTAGTATTATGATAATTATCATTTTATTAGATTATTGAACTGTGTCTATACGAGGCAATAGCTTCAACAGACAAGTTCCTAAACTGTTACGAAGATTGTTATTAGTGTAGGTGTATATAAATATTTAAATAAGTATACATAAATTTATATAATACTTTTTTAAGAATCAAACGCAGTGAACGTTCACACGGAAATTAGTGTAAAACTAGATTAATGCAATTTTTGAATAATATGATTACATGAACTTTTACTAATTATGATTCTTTGATTAGATTATTGAACTGTGTCTATACGAGGCAATGCCTTTAACAGACAAGTTCCTAGTCTGCTGAGAGTTCGTTATTAGTGTAGGTGTATATAAATATTTAAATAAGTATACATACATTTAATTAATATCTTTTTAAGAATCAAACACATTGAGCGTTCACACGGAAATTAGTATTAAAGTAGTTAAATAGAATTTTAGAATAATCTGATGGTATAACCCCTTTGTTTATTAAGATTCTTGATTAGTATTTGTGTTTAATAATATTACTATTATTTAAATGTTAATATTAACTTACCTATCTGGAAGAATTCTGGGAAAGGTTCCAACCCGTTCGAACATAGAATTTTCTGTACTCAAAAATTCTCTAAAACTGCAGTTTATTTTACCAGCCATGTTCCAATACATATTTTATGTCACATCAGGAATAATAACAAATATTTTAAAATATTTAAAGAAAACCTTAAGTTATTATTTTAATAAATCACTTAAAAATTATAAAAATTTATCTAGTGACAATTCCGCCTAATTTTCTTGCGAAGCCGACGCGTTTCGATTCTACACGGCGTTTGTGATGTCACATCGGCTTAGCAGGAAAATTAGGTGGAATTGTCACTCGATATATTTTTAAGTATTTAATCAAAATATTAATTTAATGTTTTCTTAAAATATTTTTAAGATATTTCCGCAAAGTAACGCCCGAATATATTCATTAAACATCAAGAATAAAACTTATTTCTTTTTATTATTATACAATCAGGATTATATTAATAATAATAATATTATTAGATTTAATTAACTGTGTCTGCATGAGGCAATAGCTTCAACAGACAAGTTTGCAGATGTGCACAGTGTGAGTTATTAAATAGTGTGTATATAAAAAATATTCTTTATACTTAAGATATGAAGTACTTTTTTTCGTAGATTAATTTGAGAAGAGTATTCTCTCGTATCCTCGTCAATATTGATAGGAAAATAGATTAAGACAATATAAGAATAATCGGTACATAAATCTTTAGTAATTATAGGATTGTTGAAGAGTAAACTTGTTTATTAGTGTATTTATAAGTACATTTATCAGGAAAATTTTCTGTAAACGTTACAACTCATTCAATTATTTAATTATTTAAATGTTCACTTTATGTGAATAATTTACGAGCCATAGTCGACCCTTGAAAAGCAGGACATCATAAGCACCAAAATATAAATTTTACAGCGAGCGGTATTTTTTTTTACCTCATAAACTACTATCATATTTGGGAAAAACAACATTTTACAACATGCAGCGAGACATATTTTTTCTTTTAATAGTTGCTATTTTGATAACGCTAGATGCGATTATGAATTCCTTCACAATACCTTAATTTTGCCGCCATCGTAAGTCCAAACTTCACATCTCTTTTGTTCATGCAAAATTTTTATATCACAACCGCAACATTTTCTCGGTTAATATAAGATAACACACGGCGGATGTGATAAATTTTCTGTATATTGATAAGTTTTTTTTTGCCGGTTAATTTATAATATTTATCTATTGGTAATTGGACAAAAAATAAAATTAACTCTTCGCGAAGTTTTTAAGGTACTTTGAAACTGTTTGACCACACGTGACCACACAAGAAAAAGCGGCTTTAAGTTAACGACAAAATACCGGAATTTATCATTTTAGCGCTTACGACTTTGTGCCTTTTAAGGCTTAAATATTTTAGGACACATCAGGACTTTTTTTTATTTTAATTTAGGATAAGGAATATGATCAAATCATTAAATTTAATTAATTGGGTCTGAATGAGGCAATAGCTTCAATAGACGAGGTATCAGATGTGCTTACTATGCTTGTTATTTGTATATATTTTTTTTTTGTTTTAAGGATAAAAAATATTCAATATTTTTTCTTAGAATAAGTTGAAAAAAGCGTACTATCAGCAATATTAGTAGGAAACATGATGTAATTTCAGAGGAATCTGAAATTTAGAACTAAACTTTTATAGGTGTAAATATTTATTTGTAGAAATAATCGTGTATTTTTGGCAATATTATTTGATTAATTTTTAGTTAGCCTATATTTACTAATAAAAACTTTCTATTGTTTTTTCTCTTATTTCGTTTTACCAGGTCAGTTTATGTAGATAATAAATATTACATTTTGAGCAATTAAATACCCGTTACAGTTTTTAAGATATTTCAAAAGTATGGCAGGCTGGTTTGGTACAGTTTTATATTTTGACAGCTCTGACACGTCTTTCCATGTCTCTTCTTGCAACTTTTTTGTATGATATACCTGCAACAGATTATATAAAACTAAAGTTAAATGTACTAAGTTATAAATTATGTCTTAATATAGGTTAAAATGAAGCGCAATCAGCAATAATAGTAGGGAAATTGAAGTAATTTCAGAGTAATCTGAAATTTAGGATACAATAAAATAAGCATAAGTGTTAAGCAGTTGACATAATTTTGTCTTACTTACATATTGATTTGAATAACTATTTTATTTATTCAATAAATTTCAGTCATAACAAATTTCTATACAAAATCGGGTAAGTACTTTTTTGTTATTTCTATATGATTTACGTTAAATCCTAGACTAGCACTCGAACCCCTCTATATTTTCCAAAACTATCTATGAATAAGCGCGATATATTAACGAAAATATAACGTTTAATAGGTTAGGCCTATGTTTAGCAGTGGAAGTATGGCAAATAAATTTCTAATTTTATCAATCCCAAAAACATTCATTTCAATAAATTTATAACTGACTATATAACCGATCACCTACAATCTTAATAAAATTTAGAGTTCTCATAACGTTTCAAATTATTATTTAATTTATGAATAAGGATATTATTGAAAGTACTTCATTATTGACCTTACTGAGAACATATTTTCCAGGATATTAAACCTCTATAGGCCTAGATAAAATAATATAATAAAATACATTTCATTGCCTTCCAAATTGATAGTCTGTACATAATAATTAAGTAAATAATGCTAGCCCGAAGTTATAATCATAAAATTAGATTTAGGCATACCTAAATGCCGTAAGTAGAAAAATTGAATATCAACATTTTTGCCATTATTCATAATGTTTGTTTGGCATTATTTTTATTTAAATGCACATTAATGTAGGTAGTTTTCAAATGCGTTGATTACGACACCTTTGATATTCATAAACGGATATTATAACTTGTCTACTGAGTAATTTAACTTTTTTATGTTTACTTTATATATGTGCAATTTTCTGAATCAGTAACCAGCAGAAGTTAATTTAAAACATAAAATATTCAAAAAGAAGCATAAAATTAAAATGTAGGTGCGTAAATAAATCTGTATTACCTATTTATCAAAGGTGAAGTTTATCTGATAACTTCAATGAAATGAAACAAAATCTCAACACTTCCATTGCCTGAGTAAGATACTATTATGTTAATCTTAAAAATATAGTTATTTAGACAGTTAAAACGGACTAACATTTAATATTAAAATTACAACGTATCTTTCGTGGAAAGAAAAAATTATATCTTTAGGTGAAATATCATTATTTCTTTAATTTACAATTTTTTGAATTATAGTTGGTGACAGTTTGATATGATTTTACTTTTATCACCAAAAGCAAAATCATTAATGCTGTTCGCCCACACAGCCCAAGTGCTAAATGATAGGGTCGTAATGCATAATAGGCATCGGCAATAAGATAATTATCTAAATGTTAAAAAGTAAGCATTACGGGAAATATAATTGATAAGTAAGTTAATAATAAAAAAGATGAAACATAGTACAAATACATCTTAAAAATAATTATTCGATAAATGTAGTATTCAAGCATGGCACATAATTTAAATAAAATTTGGTTTCCTCTTTAAGCTTTCCTTGATTCACGTGAGAAGCAGGAGTTGGATTTTTGATAAGGTTTCTGGTGCATTCTTTTTTTTTGTTAAGCCTGGCAAATGCCTTCGCACTTCCCACTTTGACCCACTAAACCAAACAAACCCCCCCCCCGGTGAGCCTCTCCGCCGATGTGGGGCAAGATACGCTTGCGATAGCATTCACCATCTTGCCCCGGCGCGTAGGCTCTCTCAATATCCCTGCCGCAGGCACTCAATATCCTTGTGTAATGTGTAAGTTGAATGTGCTTACGTGAGCTATTAAACTTACTATGCTTGCGATACGATATCAATCACCGTCTTTGATATATTCTATTGGCGCATTCGCTTACTCAACACGTATGGGCAAAACCCACGAGTATTACGTACTTTACTACCTTTAAGGTAGTAAAAACCTTATTGGGGTGGCGGTGGAGGAATGGGAATTATAGCTAAAAAAAGATCTGCAAGCCTGATTATGCGTTAAGATCTGCAAGCCTGATTATGCGTAAAGATCTGCAAGCCTGATTATGCATAAAGATCTGCAAGCCCAAAATACAAGCACATAGTAGCAGTAGAACTCTTTGTGAACGAGTTCGCCCGGGGTAGTACTGCCACCGTACCTATTTCTACCGACAAGCAGCAAGCGTTAATGTTCGCATTACTGTGTACCGGTTTGAAGGGTATGGGTGCCGGCTATATTACAGGCACATGAGACCTTCCAACTTTGTCTCGCCAGCTTATGGGCGCAATGCAATTCGTCGCATGTGACGAAATGCCTGGGTGAGCCTTGTGTTTGTTTTGTTTTGTTAACCTACCCAAATAAATAAATTAGACAAAGTACATTTCGTATTTCTGTTCGCTTTCTGACTCTTACAGTACCCTTGATTTTAGAGAGAGAGCTCACTCATCCGTGTCCATTGTGTATTTTTTTTTATATACATACCTACAAATTTTCAGCATAAATTAATAACATATCATTACGCGTCCCATGAATGAGCAGACCAAGGCGTTTTAAAAACACGCGCTTTAGACCTCGTATGAGGTTCGGCTCTATGAAACAAAGGGCGAGCCTATTTCCATTCTCGTTGCGCTTGCAATAGCGTAGAATTATCAGGAACTAATAAATTCAATTCGTTTCAAATTTGTAACTTTATCAGTTTACCCAATTAAATAGTAACATATTCGTAATTACGTATATATTTTTAATTGCCCCCTCATGAAATCATTGAAATGTCGTTGTAAATTAATCAGAGAAGGAATATGGTAGTGTAAATAAAAGAATGTAAATTAAATAAAAATGATGCTACATAAACTGTACCTGTTTACTTAAATTGTTAGTATTAATATTATGTACATTATTATAAACGGCGTAAGTACGATGGACATAGGATTAGGTAATTAAAACTCGTATAACACCAATAGTAGATAAAGACAGTGTGTTTGTATGTGTTTAAGGTGCAGTTTTGCATTAGTATTCACGTCTAAGTACAAACACGCAAGTTTTCTACCTCCGTGGTAAAGAAGCGTGCGCAGCAGTACGACCATTTGAAAAGATACTTTGTGCAGATGTCTAACTTGGCAACTGTACTTAGTTTGTTGTAAAATGTTATAAAAAAAATAAAAAATACAAAAAAAAGTAGGATAAGTTATGTATTTTAAGATAGTAATGACCGTAAGTGCGAGTATTATTTTTGATTTAATTTAAATTCAAATTAATTAATTTATTATGGGTATAATATAATATATCTACCTCATAAATAACGTAACTGGAAAAATCTTTTATATTGTTAGTGCACGTGCACACTTGCATTTTTGAGTCTTCGAGCTTCTACCTTTCGGTGGAAGTTATGAATGACATTCAATTGTTATCATTATTAGTTTTTATATATTTTATAATAATTGAAATACGGATGTTATTCAAGAAAATTGGTTTTCTTCGTCTAATGATTGTTTTGATTTAATTTAGACAACGTCATATAAAAACCTAATTGTACTTACGCATTTTTTTTAAACTGTCATCAATCTATCCGGTTCCGTTTATGGCTTCAACAGAAGAACAGTACTTACTTATTTCAGCAAAATCATGGGCATGGATTTAAGACTTTATTAGGATCGCAAATACACCAAAAAGGGAGGGCACTATACCGTTTTGTATAAGCTTTTGTAGCCCTCCAACAATACCATGGAGAATGATGAGCAGTCCTTTAGTTTATTGCCAGCCCAGGATGAACGGTACACCTAAACGGGTCCGTCTATACTTGTAGTCTCGCTTAGTTTTCTATTTGTCACATTTCCTAGCTCAGCGGTACAAGGTAGAAAGTTTAAGACCTGTTTGAAATGAGAAAGTTACTGTTAAGTTGACAACTATAAGGTTTTAGCGTAAATCCTCTGTGGGAGGACGGAGGCAAAGAATATTCTCCCCGCGCTGTCGGGCTGCGAATCGTAAAAGGCGAGGAAACCCGACCACGACGTGATTTTTGTGCGAACATTTAATCCGGTAGCAGAGCAGTACCACATAATAGATATAAAATCGCTTAGGTGTGCGATTTAGCTTAGTTTAGCTTTAGATATACTACCTCAAACAGAACTAACGTTTCACCACGAAGAGTATAGTGCAGTGTTTCTTAGATTTCGTTCAAACAACGAAACTAGGTATAGTTGATACTTAAATTACTACCAGTTCAACGACTCGATCGTACCATCCCTTGAAGTTATAAAAACCAAACATGCTTTGTTCTGAAGTTACACCGATATCCACAGTTAACTTTTAAATAATTTAACGTAAACTTTGCTTTGATTATCTCTTCTTCCGTAAGATAAAGAACCAATACGATATGTCGTTGCCCATGTCATCTGTGCCCGAAATAAACCAGGCTCTTTCACTAATTACATATTAGTTTTGGTTTCTAATTATTGTAAAAACCTCTTGCCAATCTGTCGACTATACTGTATTGTTTTTAATAAAACGCTTTTAGTTCAGCTGTCCCGGTTCGTCTATAATGTGAACCAAATGACATATTAATTTGACATTTTCTGTGTAGTATGCTTAGCCCTCAGCTGTCTATATAAAACCACGGTGATGCGTGGATTGGTTGAATAATAATGGATAGTATCAAAGTAACACTGTATAAAAAAATACTTCAAGGATAGATTAATAGTCAATTTAGGTCAATAAGATATAGGTTAATGTAGCCACCCAAGGACAACGATTTGAGTAGCTGTATCTAACTACTTACAGTTCGTATATTGCGTTAAATAGTAAAATAGTTATTAATATAAATAGTCATTCTGTAATTTTAATTTTATATACGATAATTCTTGTTAAAACATATTTCCCTTTGTATCACTTTTGTTTTTATCAGGAGTATGCTACGTTCACATGGTTTCTTTGATTCATATTTGATAAAATTAAATCAAGAGATTAAAAAGTCACATTCAAGCTGAAATATTACTAAAACAAATAAAAAAACAAGGTTGGGAATAATTTTCGTATACTTATGTTGTTTTTTATTAAGATCATAAGTACTTGCTATTAACTTTCCTTTGATTTCGTATCGATGATATTTCTTCAAATTAAAAAAATACCATTTAATTCCCAATTTACCTGTTGAAATATGACATTTTCTATGTAGTATACCTAGCCCACCTACCTATCTATATAAAACCACGTTGGTTTCTGTAGAATGTAATTAGACGTTTTATAATAATATAGAGAAGGGTCGATATATTTTACTGGAACCTAGATTTAGGATTACTTACTCACTACGCCGATGGCGCAGTACGAGGATGGTATCAAGGTATAATAAATTACTTAAAGGATAGATTAATAGTAAATTTAGGTCAATAAGACATAGGTTAAGGCAGTCATCCAAGGACAACAATTTTAGTAGCTGTATATAACTAGTATAGTAATCTTTATGTACAGTGTGTATATTGCGTTAATTATATATGTATTTTATATACTACGATAAATCTTGTTTAAACGTCTTTCCCTTTGTATCACAAAATATGTTTTCATCGGGACTATGCCATGTTTTCATGATTTCATATTTGATGAACTTAAATCAGAAGATCTTCCAAATTTTTCCTGAAAACTAAAAATTTATATGAATATTTCTGTGCAGTATATTATGTTGTTTTTTAAATGAGATCATAACATGTGACCATAAATACCTACTTGCTTTGAACTTGCCTTTAATTTCGTATCGATGATTCTAATTTGGGTAAAAAATATTACGATTAAATAACCAAATTACATTTTGAAATATGACATTTTCTATGTAGTATACTTAGCCCACCTACCTATCTATATAAAACCACGCTGGTTTCTGTAGAATGTAATTAGATGTTTTATAATAATATAGAGAAGGGTCGATATATTTTACTGGAACCTAGATTTAGGATTACTTACTCACTACGCCAATGGCGCAGTACGATGGATGGTATCAAGGTAATACTGTTTATTACATTACTTCAAGGATAGATTAATAGTCAATTTAGGTCAATAAGATATAGGTTAAGATAGCCACCCAAGGACAACGATTTGAGTAGCTGTATATACCTAGTGTAGTAATCTTTACATTCAGTACGTATATTGCGCTATATATAAGTCAATGTGTTATTTGTATTTTACTATAAATCTTGTTTAAACATCTTTTCCTGTGTATTATAAAATATGTGTTCATCGTGATTATGACACGTTTACAAAATTTAATTACGTTGCAAGGTCTCACGTTTACAAGGTGTCGGATGTATCAAAGATCAAACAGTCTGTTGACGTCACTAAGCATAAAATTTACCCACCAAGCATTATTTATATTTAATGAACTTAAATCAGAAGGGGGTCAGATTTAAACTGAAATGTTTCTTTAACAATTAAAAAAATTTATATGAATATTTCTGTCTTATATATTGTTTTTGATTTAGATCGTGTAATTTGAACTTGCTTTGAACTTTACTTGGATTTCGTATCGATGATTTTTCTTTGAGTCAAAATTGAACCTATTCGGTTTCCGTACAATTTCGTTCCGATTTCGTCAAAATCTAGTGTGGTATCAGAGAACCAAATTCATTTGATTAATAAAATCTAAAGAACCTAATACACTACATAATATTATTCAAATAATTATTACCAAAATCATGGATAGATGAAATGATCCTTGAGGAATATCTGGTGTGCTTAAAGTCGAAGTAGACAAATTGTCGTCGAGACCTAATTATCTAAGTTAGCTTATCGTCAATTTAAAAATGTCTAAGTTGAAACGTATTTGCATGAAACACTGATAAGTTTTTCCTTATCACAAAAATTCTTCCTTTCACTCACTCAAAATAGGTATTTAAACCTAACCTACAATATAAGCTGCTCACTTTGCCTTGACACTTCATTTAAACGCTGCTTTTGAAAAGCTGTATTTAACTTATTTTTTAATGCTTAGGATCTTCAAAAAATTTTTTGAGTATGACAAATCTCTCTGGTATTTTTATTATAAACAATAACCACTTTTATTGTAAGGCCTTAGGATTAGGTATCTAGTATGTATATTATACCTAGGCATATGAAGCATGGGGAGGAACCGATGATGGTCACCACAATTACTAAATTCTTAAGGAAAAATACTCTCAATAAGATATATGTACCATATACAACGAGAGGGTTAATTTAAGTAGTGATTACTTTAGAATAGGTACTTATTGTTATTTCACCATCAATATATTTTAAAGATTTTGCGCGTTATATATATTTTTCATATAGCATAGGTACATGCATCATTTTGATTACTATCGGAGAGACAGCAGGCCGTGGAGCGGACAATATAGGCTGATCGTTGCTATAGTCCATTTTACTAATTAAGCTGTGAGATACTTGGAAGAAGAAATGTTGCAAGGGTCAGTACTATTATTGAAATGGAGTATAGCAATTTTGTTTAGATTGTTGCTGTAGTTTGAATATGATTGAGAGGTCAATAAGTAGGTAGGTATCATAACGAATAGGCAAAGTGCATTACCGAGACTTTATTTAAGTACTATATGAGGAAAACGTCAAACAATTAATTGCTTGATAATACTTATCCTTACAACGTCATCTTCCTTCCGTTTTCCATTTCTTTTTTCCATATTATTATCCAACTCGAAAACTTACTACTATTTCTTCTACCTTTATACTATCTAGTCTATCCATACTACCTTTTTATTTCTTCTACCCTTCTATTTCTTTCAAAAACCTTCTATTTATATAAAATTGATGATGTTATTCAATAACTTAAAATTATGTTTCCTTTTCTGAGTTTCACAGAATTTTTAACAGTTTACCTTATAAAATTCTATGGTTTCCGGTAGATTTTCGCAATAGAAACAAAAACTATATCAGTATTTACAAAACTTTGTTTACATTTTAAAATACAGACTAATATTTCGGTAGACCTTCATACTAGGAACAAAAAATATGTCAAATTGTATAACCACTTGAATCCTTTTTGAAATAGGTACTAAGTTTCCAGTAGGAATTCATAATAAAAACCAAAAAAAAAATATTAGTTAGATAACCACTTGGTTATACTTAGTAAATAACTAAATGTTCAGTGTTAGCTTTAAGAAATGTTACATTTTCGATCTGTCTATCTTGCTCTTTGCCTGATGGACTATTCGATTGCAAAATGTGTAACTACAATGTCAGCAAATCTCCTTCATGTAAATCTATTTGTTTGATTCTATCAAATACCGAGAATGCAGTATGTCCAGTAATTATGCAAATATCAACTCGTGCAACCCACGCTTGCAGATTATGCTTATTCGTAAAATTCGCTAAAAACTTCACTCTGTATATAAAGTAGGTACCTACATAACCTGTGTCATATATCGTGAGAATTACACGAAGCACGTGATAATAATAACGGATTACATGAAGGAGGCTTATTTTGCATACGGATTTCCTATGGTACTATCAAATATAATTAATTATTAAAAATAATCGTCGTCGCATAAACTTAATAAACGTTAGTTAGTACTAGGCACTCCAATTACGGTGAACAGTACTAAATTTCGCTTTATTTTTTAGTACATATATAATTATGAATAAAGGCCGTAAATGTGTAAGCACAATTACTATCTATATATTAAGCTACCCATATTGTGAGTTATGTTCCTATCACCCTCTCTCATTTTCATTACGAGATCTTGGCTCTGTATTTTTTTACCAAGTTATTTTTATAAATTTATAATTGTTTTTTAAGTAGACTATGTTAGTTATTATTTTTCTTTACAAACTACCTTGTTTGTTTATTACAGTTAGTTATTTGCTGTTTTTTATTAATTTAGATTATATACTAAATTTTGTAAATTGTATACCTAAATTTTAATAGTTTATTTCTTTTCGTCCTCATTCCTAGGTTATAAATATTGGTTTTCTAGTAGATGTAGAGAATGGTAACTACCCTAAAAAAACTCTTTATATTAAATATAAAACTTCAAAAGATATTAACTATATAGGAATATTTTTTCGAATGTGTATTAACTTAAGGCATTTTATGTGTAGTTATTAGGTATATTTAAAATAAACTTTCGGAATAATACCTGATGTTTCATTAACACACAATCACCACTGTATTTAAGTAATAAGTACGTCACTGCTTCCCATGGGTGTAGGCATCAGAGTGTGTCTACACATAATGTATGGCTCTGGGATCGCAGTAAACCTCCCCCCCCCCCCCATTCCCTCAATTCATCTTCGGCAACGAATGGGAAAATACCAGAAACAGGTGGATAGCAGCACCTTTTGAGAAACTGCTAAACCCTTGGACTCGACCACCTTACTCCAGACTCCATAGCCTTTAACAAATATCTTACCTAACGGTAAATGATGATGTGGCCGAAGATATTATTTTCTACTTGATAGGTAGTCAATATTGAGGTAGCTAGCCAGACGGGCATTCGCAAAATGCCCTACCACTATGCCATGTCACGGCTGCCATCCTAAGACAACAACCGTGACCAACGGCTCTGAAGCACGAAAGTGCTCAGTAAAAATGTCACTAGCGGTCAACCATACAAGTCATGATCGCGGCGGACGTTGCTGAACTTAGCTAAACGGTTAAGAACGACTTCACGACGAGCGCTTCAAAAAGGTAATAGGACTTATTACTTATCGGCATTGACATCCTACTTATGAAAGTAGTGCTGCAAAGTGCCTAATATTTGCTGATGACATGAAATTGTTCCCTGCTGTGAGTGTATAGAGGACACCGCAGCCCAACAGAAAGATTACGACGATGTTGAAGCTGCTGTAACTTGTGGAACAAAACCCACTTAGTACCCTTCAATGCCTCTTAATGTAAGTATCTATCTGAGGCTTCTATGGAAAGAGTCGATGAAATACGTGACCCAGGACTACATTAGATAGAGAGAAACTACAACTTTAAACTCTAAACACAAACGTAGATGTTATTTGTTTTATTACAGCAGATAAGGTTACAACTTATAACAAAAAAACTTATTCAACTTGTTATATTTACAACAAGACCTGCCGTAGATATTTTATACTAGTGTGTAGTTGATCACAAACCCACCTCCAACACATTCCAGCCCTAGAGAAGGAAGCAATTAATATGAGTTTTCCCGCCCTTAAGTGTGGAACGGCGTCTTCCAATCGCTACTCGGATCAATCAAACACTACTTTCAGAGTATGAGAAATGAAAAAGATATACGTGGCTATAGAATAGTGGCAGATAGCTAATGGCCGTTCGTTATGGCGTTCTACTTCTATTCTATGGGGGACTTCTAGATAGTGGGAAGGAGATCCTAAATGTCGATCCAGCCGACTAACCTTGACAAAGTCAGAAAAGGTACTTAAATTTATAAACATTAATAAAAACCAATTTATCTAAGTATGTTTGCTAAACAAAAACACTACAATCAAGCTATTCAAAGAAAATAGCAAACGCTTACATTTTATTCGATGGCAAAGGCTTTTACTTTATAGTGTATAAATAATTTATGCATAGGGGATTGAATAGGAGTACGAAGTTGGATATAGCTCCATATGCAAAGTTAGGTATAAGTATGTACAATACGGTCAGAACTCGAAAACCCGGCATAAGAATAAATTATTTATTAATATAATAAATATATTATTTATTCATATGATCCCGGTCGGCTTTAATTCTCATTAATCATCTAATTTTCATTTGCCTTAAGTATATTTATTTAGTAGCCGGCGAAATATGTTATTTTATATATTTCAATTGTTGAGCTACATGAAATTAATTCTATTATAAACGAGTTATAAACCTTTGCGTAAACAAAACGTAGTTATAAGTAACTTAGTACTTACTAAGTTGTAAAACATAAAATGTTATAACTTACAACAAAAAAGCTTAGAAATCTGGTTATATTGACCAAAAGTACCGTAGATATTTTTTGTCAGTGTGTAGTTGATCACAAACCCACCCTCAACACGTTCCAGCCCTAGATAAGGAAGCAATTAATTTGAGTTTTCCCGCCCTTAAGTGAGGAACAGTGTCTTCCACTGTCTGTATGAAGTCAAAAACGTGTTTTTGAATAATTTCTTCGATAAAAAAAATTATCAAACATGACACCATTTCGCTTTTCAAATGACTAGAACTAAAAGATACTATCATAAAACCATGTGGAAGTTATACCAATAGATAGAGCTTGTTATTTATTAGGAACGTATGAAGACACATTTTCTAGTTCAGCTATAGATTTTTAACAAGAAAAAAATACTACAAATCTAACGATTCAAGCTCTCACGCACTCCGTAGTCCGTTTAGTGTCCGCCTAGGCGCCATCGAGGTAGAACGCGTGTCGTTTTCTCCAACAAAATTCTGCCCGTCAATTACGAGCTAGAAATATTTGAGGGTGGTAGATAGTCAGGGGGGCACTCGCACTTTTGTAATTTGAAATATTATTTCAAATTACAAAAATACCCAAACGTATCGGTAGTTACATCGGTTAATTTTATGTATAACCGTTAACCTTTATAAAGCGGCCTTCTAATGCTCTCGTGATCTCCCGATTCAGACAGCTATAAACTCTTTCCAAAACCATACTATACTTTTTTACTGTGGCGCGTGAAAACAATGCCATCGAGAAAGTATTTTTTTTTATTTAGTGAGAACATACATGTTGACTGCCGCTGTTGGCTGTTCAACTCCATCGTATTTTGCATTTTTAATTATTTTTTTAACTTATTTCTAGCTCGTAATTGACTGGCAGAATTTTGTTGTTCTGTGGCCAAGCGCTAAGCGGTGTGTGCCGCTATGTGTCCTTGAGAACCAGTTATATTGCATAGTGGTAGGGCATTTTGAGAATGCGCGCTTGGCAAGCTACCACCCTCGAGAAGAAAATCTGTTGCCAAGCACTTTTCAGTGTGTACTGCTATGTGTCCTTAACAATAATTTTGCATTGTAGCAGGGCATCTTGCGAATGAGCGCCTGGCTATCTACTACGCTCAAGTTGAAAATCTGTCGCCAAGCGGAACGCACTTATCAGTGTATACCGCTATGTGTCCTTGAGAACCAGAAATTTTGTGAAGAAAGTTTCTATGATTCGGCTGAAAATTGATATCAAGGTTGTGCTTGGCGTTATTATTCCCAATATGGACTTATTTTTTCAATATATTTTTTTCATCTGCCAAGTGAATAAAGTAACTCCGATTTGGCTGAAAAATGATACCTAGGTTTTTCTGGAAGTTCTTATACCAAAAATTTGGAATTTATTTCTCGATGACGTCTGCCAAGTGAAGCAAGTTACTTCGATTTGGCTGAAAATCGATGTCTAGGTTTTTCTGGACGACTTTATTCGAAACTTGGAATTCATTTTTCGATGACGTTTGCCAAGTGAAAAAAGTTACTCTGATTTGGCTGAAATTTATAATGTAGGTTGTTCTTGCCGTCTTAATTCCGAATTCAGAATTTATTTTTCGATGTCATCTGCCAAGTGAAGAAAGCTACTCTGATTTGGCTGAAAATTGATACTTAGGTTTTTCTGGAAGTCCTTATGGCAAATTTGGAATTCATTCTTTGATGACGTCTGCCAAGTGAATACAGTTACTCCGATTTGGCTGGAAATCGATGTCTAGGTTTTTCTGGACGTTTTTATTCTAAATTAGGAATTAATTTTTCGATGACGCCTGCCAAGTGAATAAAGTTACTCCGATTTGGCTGGAAATCGCTGTCTAGGTTTTTCTGGACGTCTTTATTCTAAATTTGGAATTAATTTTTCGATGACGCCTGCCAAGTGAAGAAAGTTACTCTGATTCGGATGAAACTTGATATCAAGGTTGTGCTGGGCGTCATTATTCTCAATATGAACTTATGTTTTCAATACCGTCTGCCAAGTGAATAAAGTTATTACGATTTGGCTAAAAATTGATACCTAGGTTTTTCTGGAAGTCCTTATGCCAAATTTAGAATTTATTTCTCGGTGACGTCTGCCAAGTGAATAAAGTTACTCTGATTTGGCTGAAAATTTATGTCGCTTTTCTGGATGACTTTATTCCAAATTTGGAATTAAGTTTTCGATGACGTCTGCCAAGTGAAGAAAGTTACTCCGATTTGGCTGAAATTCATAATCTAGGTTATTCTTGACGTCTTTATTCCGAACTTGGAATTTATTTTTCGATGTCTTCTGCCAAGTGAAGAAAGTTACTCTGATTTGGCTGAAACATGATATCTAGGTTGTGCTGGGCGTCACTATTCCCAATATGAACTTATCTGCCAAGTGAATAAAGTTACTCTGATTTGGCTGAAAATTTGATGTCTAGATTTTTCTTGATGACTTTATTCCAAATTTGGAATTAATTTTTCGATGACGCCTGATTAGTGAAGAAAGTTACTGTGATTTGGCTGAAATTCATAATCTGGGTTGTTCTAGATGATCTTATTCTGATTTGTAATTTATTATTCGATGTCGTCTGCCAAGTGAAGAATGTTACTCCGATTTGGCTGAAATTCAAAAACTAGGTTGCTCTGGACGTCATTATTCTATATTTGGAATTTATTTTTGATGACGTCTGCCAAGTAAAAAAGTAACTCCAATATGGCTGCATATCAATATCTAGATTGCTTTGGGCTTTTTTGTTCTGAATTTGGAATTCGTTTTTCGAAGACGTCTGCCAAGGGAATAAAGTTCCTCCAATTTGGCTGAAAATTGATTTGGTTGAAAAATTAAAATTCTAAATTTCGAATAATAACGTCTACATCAACCTAGGTATCGATTTTAACCGAAGTCAGAATTTTTTCTTTACTTTGCAGACGACGTTGAAAACTAAATGCAAATCCGGAATAATGACGCCCAGAACAACCTAGATGTCGATATTCAGCCAAATCGGACTAATTCTCTTCACTTGGCAGACGACTTCGAAAAATTAATTCCAAATTCGGAATAAGGACGTCCAGAACAATCTAGATTTTGATTTTCAGCCAAATCGGACTAACTTTTCCTCACTTGGCAGACGACATCGTAAAATAAATTCCAAATTCGGAATAAGGACCTCCTGAAAAACCTAGATATCGATTTTCAGCCAAATCGAAGTAACATTCTTCACCTGGCAAATGTTGTCGAAAAATTAATTCCAAATTTGTAATACAGACGTCCAGAAAAACCTAGATGTCGATTTTCAGCCAAATGGGAGTAACTTTATTCACTTGGCAGACGTCATCGGGAAATAAATTCCAAATTCGTAATATAGACGTCAAGAACAACCTATATAGATTTTGAATTTCAGTCAAATCGGAGTAACTTTATTTACTTGGATGACGTCGTCGAAAAATTAATTCCAGGAATAAAGACGTCCAGAAAAACCAAGGTAGGTATAAATTTTCGTACTAATCTAAGTTGCAACTGCGGATACTCATTAGAATCGTACGGTAGGCATATAAAGTGCCATGTTACCGGAGCGTATCGTGCATCTGCATATTCTTTGACCGTTATATTTGTGCAGCGAGCGCCGAACGTTTGTTGATTTCCGGCGGCGATGCGCTGGTAAAGTAAGCTCGATTAGGCCTAGATGCTCAAGGCCATTGGAGACTCAATACGCCGTAATTTAATGGCAACGTCTTGATACGCACGACAGCCTAAAAGTTATAGGCTTTCTCTTTCATATAATGAATTATTTACCTTCCATGTTTTGGTAGCCAGTATACTAATTCGATATACGTAAAAAATACGTAACAATATTGTATATTTACTACTTACCTACATATTTCTGATACAACTAGCCTTCGCTGGGGCCCACATGTCATTGATTTTCTTTGACATAAGTCCAAAAAAACATTTATTAGCTACAGCAAGTACCAGATAAAAACTCGAAATCCTTTATAAAACTTTTACTTTGACCGCGCCGAGAGGTCTACATGGCTGCTTATATGTGCTTACCCTAGATTTTATAATCGTATTTCTACGACCACAGTGTTGATTTTAACCCATTTATCAGTTATATACAATAACAAAATAAAATAATTCCTTTTTATAATATTAGCATCGATTAGTTTGTTGTATTTCATAATACCTATGCCGAACTAAAGTTACAAATCAAAAAGTATGCAATTACTTCTTAAAGTCGTACCATGCTCATCTAAAATATTCTATTTTCAACTTCTGCAAGTTATTTCATACTAACTAATACAAATTATACATTTACTCTACAGGTGACCACATGCCAGGATGCAATTTTTCAGCTACCTTACTACGTATTGGTAACAAAAATAATAAAATATATAAAGTCTAGTCCATTATTCGTCGTTAGTTTCGGTAAACGTTCTACACAATATATCAAATTTTCAGGTTTGTTACTTATTTCGTTTACGAGCTAAAGACCAATGACTTACGGACGGACATACAGACAGACATCGGTTACTCATAAATACTGCTCCGTTTTGCGTTTTGGGCTTGGAACCCTAAAAACAATGTATCCGAACAAAATCTAATAAAAATAGGAACTTACGAATATTTTTATTCCATAAGCGAATAAAAATGTTCACAAGAACAAAATAATTATTTAGATGCAGTTCTGGATTTAGTAGCAGATACTTAAAGTTGATTAACTATTTAAGTTATATAGCGTGCGGCCGGGGACATCGAGCTAGCGACCTGAGTCCACGCGCGCTGTGCGACTAGAGCGCAGCGCTGCGAAGTGTCAATAGCCCGCAACTCTCGCACGCAAAATTTGCCTACTGGTTGACTAAAACGGGGCCTTAACTCGGCTCTGTCGTTGAAATAACTCTACAGCCGCGCTTTACTAGGGCTACCCGCCTCCAGCATTTCAATTTCATTTGCCTACTTTGTGTTTCCATTTAATTTTGTGAATGTAAATATTTTCACTTTTTTTATTAATCGAGACATTTTTTTTTCGGGGGATTGAAGGAAATACTTGTCCATTAAAAAGACACACATTATATACCGTGAACTCAGTTTCGAGGTTATCTAAAAAAAGTTATCTCTGGATGCGTTTTTGACGAATTCATGCAACCAAAAACAGCACAATATATCCTACTCGTCATATTAAATATGTAATATGTACATAAACTTATTTTTAGAGAAAATATCGCGCGGTTATTGTTAAAAAAATAACACACCGTCCATTCGTCACTGCGGCACAGTCGCGACCATGCGACTGTCTAAGTCTGTCTGCGTACCGAGCGCAGACCGAGATCGAGGCGCCTAGGAGTAGGTCGCGATTCGTCCGTTCATATGAAATTGAAATACTGTATAGATAACATTACCGTGACTACACTGCGCGGTCACAGAACATAATATACTCAAGTAGGTAGGTAAGTACGCGATTTTTTTATTATTAACGAAAATGTGGAAATTTTATTCGACGCAATTCAAGTATTAAACTCTGCGTCGTTAGTTTAGTCAGCGATGAAAATGTGGTAAGAACTCTGTCCATGTCGCTTAGGCATGACGCTGCTACATGACGGCAAGGCATACGCCAATGCTGACAAAATATGGCGTCATGGCTGGATGCAATCCTCAATTTACGCGCTGACTTATAATGAGCGTTGCCCACCTTGTCATAGTTCTTAGATTTTTTTCCAACTGACGCTTTATATTAATCAAGAGACAGACATTTTAATTGCCTAAGTACGAGCCTTAAGAGCATATCTGCCGTCTGGAGCATTATCACAAAAGGTCCAATTAGGTATTAGGTTCAGGCGTTCCCGCCAGTATCATAGACTAATAATAATATATTGATTTCAACAACTGATAGGCAAGCCATAGACCTCTATCTCACCTGATGGTAAGTGACAATGTGGTCTGGCTTACCTAGAACTACTGGCTCCCACGGACAGTTGCCTTAGGTGCTCCGCGACAGATTTTCTACTTGAAGGTGGTAGCTAACCAGGCGGGAATCTGCAAAATACCGTAAGACAATGCTTCAACGACTCTAAGACAACCGAAAGAAGAAAGGGACCGATCCGAAGCACGGAAGCGCTCAGTAGCCACTGGGGGTGACCCATCCAAGTCATGACCGCAGCGACGTTGCTTAACTTTATGAACGGCCAAGCAAAATGTTACACCTAATATAATCCTGACCTAGGCCCGAATCCCTCACAAACCTATTTACGCGTTGTCAGCAGTATTTTTCTCTATATAAACGGTGGCTTCCAAAATTAAATGCTCAGATTTATTGTGATACGAGTTACTCCAGGAGTCTCCAGACTCAGTACCAGTATACCCTTCAGGTGGAACCTCTGCTGAAATTAGTAAGTAACAAAAGTGAGTTGCGGGAACTTGTAAGTCAACGTGTACTTATATTAATAATTTTATTTTTTTCAAATAAAAAAAATGTGTGGGTGTCCATAAGTTGTTTTTTTTAAGACAACTGAGCGTTTCAAATACAATGCATATTGATCTGCATACAATTAGTAAGTATACAACGCCCTTTTTATACTGTTTACGCGCAGGCCGCGCGTCGGGGCGGCGGCTCGCCCGCGCCTTTGTAAGCACAGGCCCTGATGACAGCGCAGTCCTACACACTGCACGGACTCACTCCAGCCGCTCTCCCTACGCAGCGACTCACTCCAGCTACTTCACATACTATTCCACCTGGCTGCTACACAGTTGATGCGCCCCCTGCGTAGGAGGCGTAAATCCCACCGACCGAGCCGTCTCATCGTTCGGTGTCGCGGCCGCCAGCGCTTTGTTCCAAGCTACGGCTACGATCAGCACAACAGGCCTTCAACTTATATAGATAAGTACGATAACAATGTATTATTTGATAATAATATTAACAAGCATAATGATTCGATCAGTGATATTAAAGCAATGCAAATGTGAAATAACTTTTTCACACTTATTTTAGTAACCGTGGGATCGATTGATTAAGTACCTAATTAATTGTCAATGACTATATCATCAAGATAGGAAAACACTTTTCAGTTATAGGAGTGTAACACAAAAGCAGCTGGACTGATTTTGATGAAATTTAAATGGGACCACACGGGTCAAATAAAAAAAGAATCACTATAATCGGTGTACTACTAGTCAAAAGTTCTGAGGTAACAAACAATTTAAAAAATACAGTCGATTTGAGTACCTCCTCCTTTTTTGAAAGTCGGTCAAAATTAAAGAACTGACCAGGTAAAAAAATCTTAGTTTCCATATTGAAAAGTACGAAATAACTTGTTTGATGTCGTCGACACCATGCTGATAACACCCAGTTAGGCTCCTTTTTTTTATTCATCACTGTTCTTAGTGGTGCATATAGCTAATAAAATAATTCACTCGCCTAAAATACTGTTAACCAACGA
This sequence comes from Plagodis dolabraria, assembly GCA_963854805.1. Lineage (NCBI taxonomy): Eukaryota > Metazoa > Arthropoda > Insecta > Lepidoptera > Geometridae > Plagodis > Plagodis dolabraria. The sequence continues at coordinate 8,539,826 of OY978440.1, forward strand.
CAAAAGTTGCAATCACCATTTAATCATATATGTGTGCAAATTTTTTTTCATATAATTTACTATAACTCCAAAACTACTCAACCGATTTTGAAGAAGCATAAATGGGACAAACTCGGAGTTGTGCTCTATAATAATAATAATAATATTCATTTATTGACAGCTGCATTAGGTGCTCCGCTACAGATTTTCTACTTGAAGGTGGTAGCTAGCCAGGCGGGCATCTGCAAACTACTAAATTACTAACTACTATCAAAGAAAAAAATATCATCAATATCAGGCAACATCATAACTATCAAACTGATCGCGTGACAAACATAAAATACAGACAATCGATACTGAAGCTCCTTTTTGTAAATAAGTTAAAAGTAGTCAACCCCAGAGGACAGGTTGAAAATCTATGTCCGCAAAACGAAACAACAAAGAATTAATATTATAATATTACTTATTTCTAGTGATAACAAGAGGCGTGTATCAATTACAGATATATGGCCATACTACCGGGTGTGGGGCGAGAGGAACAGTAAGGTCGCAGTGTGGTACATGCAAACAGTCTTCCCTTTTCTTCGTGGGTTGACATTCTGCAGAATGCGGCCGTCCGTGGGTGAAGAACAAACAATACCGCGCGATAGCACCATCACTCCCGCCACAACTCCAGGGATTAGCCGTGATGTTGTCATAGGTGAGCGACAATCCAATGTCTTCGAGGCACAACATGAATCTATGAGATAATCATAATAAGCCATTGTTTATATTAAGCGGATTACCTCGGCCTATAACAGATGAATTTCGTCATAAGTCATGAATTGCACTGCGCCCGTCACCTTGAGACATAGTCGTTAAGTCTCAAGTGCCTGTAATTCACTGGCTCTCAAGGACAGCAGTCCTTGAGAGCCGGAACACACGTTAGGTGCTTGGCGACAGATTTTCTACTTGAGGATGGTCCGGCCAGGCGAGCATTCGCAAAGTGCCCTTCCAACATGCGGTGAAGCTCAAGCCCGCGGCGAGATTGTATGTGACCCTTGCTACTTATTTATTTGATAATAAGCGCAGTTTCATGGCACGACTTTGACAAGAGCAATGAAAATAGTATTTTTTATGATATTTTATAAATGAATATAATTTTCTCAGTCTAGTATAAAAGTAATAAATAGTTATAATGATTTGAGCACTGTGATATATAAATAGTAATGTTAAGTGGGTTAAGCTGATGTTAAGCGGGCCAACCTCTGCCTATAACAGAAGCATTTCGACACTGTCACGAATTGCACTGCGCCCGTCACCTTGAGACATTGTACCTGTAATTTCAGTGTCTCTCAAGGATTACTGCCGAAACTCACCGTTAGGTAAAAGGTGACAGATTTTGAGGGTGGTCTTAGCCAGGCGGCAATTCGTGAAATGCCCTTCGACCTGAACCACCATGAACCTGCTGTGCGGCAGTCCAGAGCCAATGCCATTGACCCATCACTTCTTAGTTAAGTTCCTCGTTCCTCGCACAGTAAAGCTGCAGTGAAAACAAAACCTGCTGTGCAGAGTCATCCTCGGCGATTGTTCCCCCGGTACATACTGGTCTGTCCCGATAAATAAATGTTTGTAAGTAATCTCGACGAATCATTTTAGTTATAAGGAGGCTCTCTTGTGCAGGTGCCAAGAAATGATGCCGCTGTGCAGGGTGAATATAACTCACTAATCACAAATGGAATCGGGAAGATGATATGTTCAACCTATAGGTCAAAATGTAATTAAAGCCAAATGTATAAACGCAAACATGTGCGTTTGGAAACTGGAACCAGTAACAGGCAAGGTAGGATGTTAGGGGATTTAAATCATGCCTGCGGAAACTTGCTGCCCAAAGAGTAGGATTAAGAGGCCCTTTAACGATGTCTTCAATGCTCCCCTCCAGTTTCGAGCCTCTTAGGTTTCTTAGGACTAGCAGTCCTAACAAATATTTTAAGGTGATTGTTTGTTATTGTTTTGAAGGATTTTTTTTTTTTTTTGTGTTTATTTATATGCTTTTGACGGAATAAGCACCTGATGTTACTTTTAATTGTTAAAAAATATGAAATAATACATTTTCTCTTGTGCCTGTAATGTATTATTTCATATTTTTTATTACTTTGCTCGATGCGGTCAAGTGTGGCCGCGCTGGGCGCTCTAGTCTCGGAGTAGGTTTAAATAACACAAAAAAACAATCTAGGACTATAGTCTAAATACCTTGTATGGGAATTGGTTTCATTCGACCCTTGTATAAAAATCTACTTACTATTTAATTTGAACAAAGTAATTAAGTATGTGAATAAAATTATAACAGCAGCGGTTTGCGACGGGCATAAGTGATTATGGTTTATCTAAAGCTGTTTTTACATTTTAAATTGTTGAAAACATTTAATAATTATGATGACAGATGTTATTATCAAATTAGGATAGAACTCAGATAAATCTTGGGCCAGTTAATGTATTAGGCGGTATCCACGAGATATAAATATGGTTGTAGGCAGTTGCCAATTTAATAATTGCCACTTTTAAATTCAATTGCAGGCTGCGAAACGTAGCATTTCATTTATTCACCGTGCGGGTGCCACGTCCATTGCGTTGAAGATGAAAAGGCTCATGGCATGCCTGGGACTGGCTACCCCGACAGTAGGGTTAAGGAACCACTTTACGATGTCATTACTACTCCCCTCCACACCCCAAGGTTCCTACCCTACTTTCTTTTTTTTATTATTGATTCTTGGTTTTATTATTGAATTCTCCGATATTTTGTCTGGGCCGTCTAGGTACCGCCATTTCTAAAGTAAATACTGGTAGAATGTCAATTTTTTTTTTTTTTATGCTTGATAGGTTAGCCTTTGACCACTATCTCACCTGATGGTAAGTGATGATGTGGTCGAGGATGTTGTTCAGACTAACCTAGAGTTACTGGCTCTCAAGGACAGCTGCCGGAACACACCGTTAGGTGCTTAGCGACAGATTTTTCAACTTGAGGGTGGTAGCTAGCCAGGCGGGCATTTGCAAAGTGCCCTACCACCATGCTGTAACGACTGCTATCCTAAGACAACAACCGGGACCGACGGCCTAACGTGCCCTCCGAAGCACGGAAGCGCTCAGTAGTAATGTCACCAGCGGTCACCCATCCAAGTCATGACCGCGGCGGACGTTGCTTAACTTTGCTGATCGATTCAGAATGGCTAAGCAAACCTGTGCTACGAGCGCTTCAAAATAAACAAAAACCATAATACTCCTGTAAGCTACCGCCTTTCCCCTTTATTATATTTTCCACATGCTGATGAGCTTAGAAGAATTTTTTAGAAAAATCAAGACTCTAATTGTGCGAGCTGCTCTTTAACCTATTTATTCATGAGAAAATCTATATGCTCTTTTTAAAACCATACACATGGATACCTTGAGACCTCTAGTTGAGTCAGATGGCTATCACCATGTTCGTCGATACTTGTTAATGCTTTCAGCAAGTTTTCCCAGCATTATCCTATATATTGTCACGATGCAATATAGCTAAAACGTTACGTTTCTAATGTTATCTCCTTATTTGAACTCCTAAATTGATGGTCAGAGACAAATATCGAATGCTTCAAACTACTGAGTTAATGAGCTGGATATGGGCTTTGCTGTGATGTATCACCCTGTGATGCATCAGACTAACGGGCAGTTACTGTCAAGTGATGATTAACACGATCCGTATAGAATTTAATTATCGTCAAGAACAATGTTATGGCCGAGGGTATTATGGCAATTTTTTTTATTGCTGATAGGTAAGCCCTTGACCACAATCTCACCTGATGGTATGTGACTATGTGGTCGAAGGTGTTAACAGGCTTAACCTAGGCCTTAGGCGTTATATACTGGAGATGAGTAGGCAAAGCAAGTCAGAAAGATTTTGGTGTAATGATCTCGAACAAGAATGTTCTATCAGAGATCTATGAGAATAGAAAACAAACACGATTGGTTGATATAAATTATTTTGTTTTTTTTTCAGGAAGCAAGCCCGAGCAACTGGCAAACTCGTCTTGGCATGCGTAGGTGGTATCGAGCCGTGAAGGCGCTGCCCTACATGCGGCATGAGCTGCATCTTCTGGCTGGCTCGTTCTAATCGACGCAAGCAACAGAAGAGTACATAATCCCATGGAGTGGGGAAGTTTATGCTGTTTTCTTCAGGGCTGAATGGTTGTTGAAACACTAGTTCCTCTTCTATACTTATAATAAAACTGTAACAGGTCCAATTCTGTACATGGCAGATATTTTGAAAAAAACAAATGTACAGTACTCTGTAGCTGATACTGATGCCGAAACTATATTTTTTTTATTTTTGTCTGTCTGTCTGTCTGTCTGTATCCCGGCCGCGTATCACTCCAAAACTACTGAATGGATTTCAATGAAACTTAGCATGATTGGAGTTCATACTACAAGGTAGGATAATTTAGCTTTTTATCCCGAAATTCAGCATGGTTCCCTTGGGAGAGGGGATGAAAGTCAAAATATACTCTTAGTTGTAATTTATTAACGCGTAGTCCGATTTCAGACGTTCTTTTTAGGGTTCCGTACCCAAAGGTTAAAAACGGTCTGTCCCGCTGTCCGTTCGTCCGTCTGTCCGTCCATCCGTCCGTCCGTCTGTCACCAGGCTGTATCTCAAGAACGGTGATAGCTAGACAGTTGAAATTTTCACAGATGATGTATTTCTGTTGCAGCTATAACAACAAATACAAAAAGTTGGCCAAGTGCGAGTTGGACTCGCTCACGTTAAAACAAAAAAAGGTTAAAAATGAAGTCTAATGTTGTATAGCTAATGGTACGGAACCCTTCTTGCGTGAGTCCGACTAGCACTTGGCCGATTTTTTAAATTAGAATAGTGGTGCTTTAAAATTATCACGTAAATATCTCAAAGTCATCGGATTTGCAGTTCAGAAATTACAGACATCACAACCTCAATATTACGTTCCAAATAACTTGACACCCCGAATGTACAGGAACCTTTGAACGTACGGCTCATCTTAAGCTGGCGTTTGCACTTTATCGTATAGGTATAATAGATAGGTCTGTAGTCGGACCTCTCCAAAAGACTGATTTTTCAAACGATAAAACACAGTTTTTTTTATTACGATAAGCACAACTTCCCTACGTATATTTTTCATAACACGCAATGCTCTAATCAGTCTAATCTATACCTATAACAGGTTGCAGAAGGCGGGTAGGGAAGCGCGAGGGGTAAGACGCTTAAATTTATCTATTTATACTTATAATAAAACTGTAACAGGTCCAATTCTGTACATTACAGATATTTTGAAAATATGTTTTGAGAGCAATCTGAAGCTGATACTGATGCAAAAACTGTTTTTTTTATTTCTGGCTGTCTGTCTGTATCCCGGCCTCGCATCACTCCAAAACTACTGAATGGATTTGAATGAAACTTAGCACGATTCGAGTTCATACTACGAAGAAGGACATACGATACTTTTATCCCGAAATTCAGTACGGTTCTCTTGGGAAAAGGGATGAAAATCAAAATGTACATTTAATTGTAATTTATTAACGCGTAGTCTGATTTCAATCATTCTTTTTTGTTACAATAGTGGTTATTGAATTATTTTCCCGTAAATATTTCAAAGTCCTCAGTTTTGCAGTTCAGAAATTACAGATATCACAAACTAAATATTTCGTTTTAAATAACTTGGACCGCGGAATGTTGCGAAACCCTTGAACGTACGGCTCATCTTAAGCCCACAGGCAACCCGGAACCCCACGGGAAGCCCGACACCCCACGGACAGACCGGCATCCCACAGGCAGCCCGGCGCCCCACGGGCAGCACGGCACCCTTATTTAGTTTTGCAAGCTTGCTACGATAAAACTCTAAAATGTGGTACATTCACCACAATCAGTTTTTTAAACTACATATCTTTCTTTTGACGGATACATTTCGGAGACTGCGCAATGAAAGTGCACAATGTTGTCTTAGGTTTTCGCGATTGTTACACTTAGTAATTAAACAACTTTAAACGGTTTAAATCGCGTATATTTATCATTATTTTTGTCCCGACGTTTCAAACACTTTGTAGTGATCGTGGTGACGGGGTGACTGTCGGAACAAAAATAATGATAAATATACGTGATTTAATCCGTTTAATGTTGGAAGTGCACAACTTTAGTACACTGTTATACAAGGGTCGAAAGGAATTGGTAACTTTCACCCGCGGTCAGCTCTCTACTTTTCATATCGAATTTAAAGAAAGTAAATAATGTAGCTTTTCTAAAAAATATTCATTGATAAAATAACATACTTACTAAAAATTTATTGAGAGGTTTGAACTATTTGTGAAATTTTACGTAAAATTTTGTTTGGAATATTTTCGGGCGGCTATAGCCCGAATAGGAATCTCTCTGCTTTTCACTACTAATATCAGGAATAACGATATAAATATAGTATGTTTTTTTATATTATTTATTTTGATTTCAATAACATGAGCAGTATATTTTTAAAATTAATGCGGCTATAGTCCAAGTAGGAATCGTTGACTTACATCCGTGTTAAACACTCTACTTTTCATTTAAAATATGAGGAGGGTAAAAAAATAGTAGTTTTTCTAAATATTTACTAAAAATAATAAATATGAGTAGAAGATACAAAGATACACTAGGAGTTAGAACAATGAAATTTAGGGAAAGTTTGAATTTTTTTTAACCTCCACTTTTTACCTTATATTTAGTTACTACCCTGCCAAACATAGTTGTTATTAATTGTTTTACAACAACATAATATTTTACAACGAAAAATCTTAGACATATAACTTTGTTTACACCAATGTTTTTCCCGGCCTTAGGTGGGAAAGAGCGTCTCCCACCCGCTACTCAGATCAAACAAACACTACTTTCCGAGAATGAGAAATAAAAAAAAAAACGATCTACCGTCAAACAAACCGCCGTTTTAAAATCGAAATTCTAAAGAAACGCACAAGGTACTTTGCTTCAACGTTTATTGTGCGAACCGGGAAAGAACTCTCTGAGTTACTTAACTACTGTCTTCTGGAAAATACCACCCGGGAGTTTTGAAATCCAAAGTAGAAAGCTGCATTCTGAGCTATGGTTTACTATAAGAGTGCTTCACCGCAGACCACAGTGTTGCTTAATATGAGATAAACAGTGCACAAATGTGAATAATTAGTGTGCAGGTACGGTAATCGCGAACGAAGTCGCGGGTACAGCTAGTATTTCATATAGGTGTATGCTAGCACACACATGTTGTTTAGATGCAGGCACCAGTCGTACCGGTAAGGACTTTCGTTACTGCTGAGTTTCTCAGAATGCAGAGCAGCATTCCGTATCCCAGAGGTTGCCAGCGACCGACAAGGCACAAATTAAATTAAATAGATTGAAATAAAATGAGACGAGACGCGACGAGACGCTGCGAGACGACACGCGACGCGACGAAACGAGACGAGACGAGACGTGAAGCGACGCGACGAGACACGACGTGACCATAAGATACGAGACAAGACGTGAGGATACGAGACGAGAAGAGATGAGACGAGACACGACGAGACGCGACGGGAGGAAACGAGACGAGACGAGACGTGACGAGACGAGACGAGACGCGACGAGACGTGACGAGACGAGACAAGACAAGACAAGACAAGGCAAGTCAAGACGAGATGAGACGCGACGTGACGAGAGGATATGAGACGAGACGAGACGAGATGAGACGAGACGAGACGCGACGAGAGGAGAAATTAGTTCTGGGGAAAATAACATAAAAAAACGATTATTGATGTTGTTAATGAAGTCAGTTAAATTTTTTTTGTGCTGTTCTCACAATTTTATTCACTCGCCTAAAAATACGGTTCAATATCGACAGGCGTTGCGATTGCTATTAAATAATCGAGATATGGAAATACATGTTTAAGTTAATTGACTAAATTTAAACTTTAAAACGAATTAACCAAATTTAATGAAATTTATATTGGACATACTCTACCGAACAATAGAAGAATCATAAAAATTTGTTCACAATTGGCGGTGTAATCGCAAAACAAAAAAACATATAATTGAGAACCTCTTGCTTTATTGGAAGTTGGTTAATAATATACAGATTAATTTATATCATGATGATTGCATAATTAATTATAACATAAATGAGTTGACAATAGCATTTTTTTTTATTTTATACTTGTACTATTTAGTATAATGATTAGAGGTGGTTGTTAAATAACGTCACGATGAAAAAATCACTGTGATCTGAAGGCAAATAGTATCACCGTGACTTGTCGCAAAGGAACAACGTTCCTCGTTCCATAGTAATACGTTCCATAGCTCGTTCTCAGTCACTCGCATCACGGCAAGCGGTGACGTGGAACGCTACCGAATGACGAGCTCGTGCATCCTCGGCGCATCGTGTGACAGAGAGGGCGAGCGTTAGTATTGTTGATACGTTCCTTTCGTTCGTTGTGTACCTACCTACATTGAGCGAGTTACAGAGCTATGTATTATGAGTATTGGGTATGTATGTATATGTAAATGTCAGATGAGAACAATCTTAAATTAAACTTTTCCGATAAAATAGATTTGAGATAAAGATTATACGGAAGTATTTCATATTCATACATATTAAATGATCAATTTAATAGGTAAGTAGGTAAAAAAAAAATATTTTAATCTTATCATACATAAAAATATGGGATACAATTTTTTAATAAACAAATTCAAAACATAAAAAATTACTTTAAACATACAAAAAAATAAACAAGATAAAACAAAATTTATACTGTTAATATAAAATCACTGTAAATAATTTATCCAAATTAATAAATACGCCACATGAGTCTAATAAAGCAAAAATTACAAATTTGAAAATATTATACATAAGGATGGGTCCAGCTGTGTCATGTCATCATGTCGTCATGTCGTCATCGTCGGCGACCCACGCTCTTATTTATTGGCGACGAGCTCCTGTGATCGTCCATCAGGACGAAATAATCGTCAAAATCATTGTGCAAGCATCCATACGATCGTCCGTGCTCTTTTTTGAGCGGCAAGATTTCAAGATGGTCTTTTTTTTATGTTATTGTGACGGAACAACCAAGAGGCCCACCTGATGTTAAGGGGGCCTCTTGGCTCTTGGACCTCTGCCTATAACAGATACATATCTTCAAAAGTCACGAATTGCACTGCGCCCGTCACCCTGAGACTGTAGATGTCAAGTATCATATTCCTGTAGTTTTCTGGCTTTCAAGGATTGTTGAAGTGAAGCTCAAGCCGGCGGTGAGAATCGAACCAGGGACTTGCGACACGGCAGTCCATAGCTATTAGCGTTCGGTTATCATTGCTTCAAACTTGAAGCTAATATCTGCTGCTGTGACTTATTTCATAATTAAATCATCTTATCAGACTAATTTAACTGAAAGTTCTGAGTAAAATTGAAAGAAGAGAAGATGTTTCCATTGACATGAAGGGTGTTCATCGTAATAGGGCGAAATCAATATACCGGGCTATTTATATGTAAGCTTTGTGCCCAATATTGAACGATGAATGAATGAACAGCGATCGTGAGGGCAAGTGCACGTAATTATACGAGAATTCCCTTTTATGCGTACCCGAAATGTATCCTATCACCATGATCTCTTTGGCGATTATAGACGATGTTCAGCGACTTTAAGCGAGAAAGCCCTCTTCACGATCATACTCACACGGAATCGTCTAAAATTATCGATTGTAAGAGGAACCGATGACTTCGTTAACACCGCACGCGTCTGTTCAGAGGAAAGTATGGCGAGTGAAAGACTGAGTTACCCCGGAGTGTTGATTCCGCCCTGCAAGTACCACCTAGCCTCTTCTATCATCGAGATATTGAATTATGATTATAGTGTTCGAACCATGGACCTGTATTGTAATGTTTGTAACCTAGAAGATCTAGTTCGTTAAAAAGATGCTTTCATATTATGCTTATCAATGGGGCACTGCTATGCAGTGTAAGTAATATGGCTCGCGAAAAGCATAGGTAGGTACTTATGTCTGGTAACCTGAACAAACTGGTAAAATGAAGCAAGGGTATTTGCTGGGGATATTACACAAAAAATTGGGTTTGTTGCGACTTCCTCCACAGCTATAAGACATGGTCTGACTACCTTTAAGAATATTGATCAAAATAATTGTGCGTGCTCAAACTTATTAAAATTAAGTTAGGTATAGATCTACGATTTCTTTTTTGCCTCTTCACACTAAAATTCTGAAATGTTTCTATTTATTTTTAAATCAAGACTGTAAATTTAATTTTACCATTACAATTTTTAAGTGTTTCATCATTTTGGACTTAAGATTAGATACAACATTTTTGTATTTTACTTCATTTTTGTTAAGTTTGTGGTGATTGACAGAATAACGTCCATTGTGCAGTTTGGCTGATAGTTTGAATGTATGTGTTAACCATTATTGATTTAGTATTGAGCTCAATGGTTTTCGGTATTTCTCATCTGTGTAAATATGGATCAATCTATTAGTTTTGAGAATAGTGATAATTATAAAATAGTATATGGATTAAAACAATCTTCGTGAAAAGGGTATGATATTTTTGTTATTAAATAAAGGGAATTGTATTAACAAAACTACGAATAAATAATAAAATTATAACAGTGGTTTGGTACGATTGTAGGTGATTATGCTGTTTCTATATCCAAGCCAATAAAGTTTTAATTGTTGTAAACATAGAGATATATTGCTTTCTCTTTTCTGTGGTTGAAAACATCTATAATATGGTTAATGACAGCTGTATATTCCTCTCAGAGTTCAGACAACTCTTGTTCGTCAATTAATTTATTTGGCGATATGCACGAAATATACTAAGTATATAAATATACTAGCTTTTAGCAGTGGATTTGCCCGTGCTTTAAAAATATTCTCAGTCCTTGTCAATCAATAGCTTTTTTTTTTTTTTTTTTTTTATGCTTGATAGGTTAACCTTTGACCACTATCTCACCTGATGGTAAGTGATGATGTGGTCGAAGATGTTGTTCAGGCTAACCTAGTATTACTGGCTCTCAAGGACAGCTGCCGGAACACACCGTTAGGTGCTTGGCGACAGATTTTCAACTTGAGGGTGGTAGCTAGCCAGGCGGGCATTCGCAAAGTGCCCTACCACCATGCTGTAACGACTGCCATCCTAAGACAACAACCGGGACCGACGGATTAACGTGCCCTCCGAAGCACGGAAGCGCTCAGTAGTAATGTCACCAGCGGTCACCCATCCAACTCATGACCGCGGTGGACGTTGCTTAACTTTGCTGAACGATTCAGAATGGCTAAGCATACTTCGCTACGAACGCTTCAAAAAAACTGCTAAAACCGTACCTATGCTTTCACTGTTGTCAAAAGAGCACTAGTTTTGTAATTAGTAATTTCTTCTCGCAGTGGCTCTATACTTTTTTTTTTGCTGAACGTGGAAGATTATATACAATATTTCAATATTAAATTTGTAATTGACGTAGTAGATTGATTGTAGTTGTAGACGCCTAAATTGAATAAATGATTTTGACTTTGACTTGGAACACGAACAGGAACAGATCAGTATTTCAAGTTCATGTAGGTACTTAATTTATTATATGTGCTGGGACCTCAGATCTGGTCCTTCAGCGGGTGCGGGAAACTTAGGGGCTATTCCTCCAAAGGTTGCTGGGACCTTCAGGGTGGCTCCTCTAGTGGTTGCTGGATGCTTCGGGGCTGCTCCTCCAGCAGTTGCTGGGTACTTCAGGGATGCTCCTCCAGCATAGTGGGTACTTCTTGGGTGGAGAAAACTCGACTTTGTTGCTGGATACCAATTGATTTATTTTACCAAATCTTAGCATTATATAAAAGTCTTAATTAATTATTGTGCCTTCGGCGAGACGACGACATCGAAAACTCATCAATATATGTACATCTGTATGTCATAGCCTGATTTAAGTGCGGACGCTGCAAACCTACGAATACATTTTATATTTATAGCAGGTATAAGTTTGCAGTATGACTTGGTTTGTTTACCTTACTTTTTATTTATACAATGTTTTTTGACAAAAATACAATTATTATTACTGTATCATCCGGATAGTCCAATGCTGAACACAGCCTCTCCAATTATGGGGGAGGGGTTTGCCTTAATCCCCACGTCTTGGGGATCGCAGTATGAGATATCAGGTCCTCAGAAGGCGCTGCTGCCCACCTTGCGATGTGTTATCCTTTGTCGCCTTGTACGACCCACAGGGGTAGAGGATGGAGGGCGACATTCCAGGCACCTCACAGTCCAATATTATTACTAACCTAAAAATGTATCATCCGTTATTCAATTGTAGAGTGTAGATGAAGCTAAAGAGATATTTAAGGATCGTAGCGAGTGGAACTCGGGGGTATCTGCCTAACCCAACGGAACGGAGTCGTTATTTTATGTAAGTAGGTATGTATTATTATGATGCCAATCTTAGGATTGTGCTCAACTGTTTGATTTAATGACTATGTGGATAAATTGAAATTTCAATATGCAACGAAGAGAATTACTTAGTGGTAAGGTGCAATTGCTGCTACAGACGAAATCAAGATTTGTCTCCAGGTTATGGAGCAAACATCATCTCTATGACGCAAAATTATGGTTTAGTATACCGATTAATATGATTAATGGGATCACCATCATTTTGATGGACGCGGGTTTGAATCCAGCACATGACTATATTTTTTTCTCTCATAAATTTGTCATGTAATCCGCAGAGCAGGAGTCATTGCAAACATAACAATATTAAAGTTATTCCGTGCTTCAGAGGGCACGTCAAGCCGTTGGTCCCGGTTGTTGTTTTAGGATGGCATTCGTTACAGAATTTTGCGAATTCTCGCCTGGCTAGCTACCACACTCAAGTAGAAAATCTGTCGCCTAACGGTGTGTTCCGCAGCTGTCCTTGAGAGCCAGTCACTTAAGGTTAGCCTGAACAACATCATCATCATCACTTACCATCAGGTGAGATAGTGGTCAAAGTGTAGCCTATCCACATCATATGTACGTAGACCAACAAACGGTCTTCATTTTGATGCATCGAAGCACAATACATAGGTATAGGTATTTTGCCTCTCTTGTAATTGCCAAGATTCCTGCCAAGCTTGGGGATTATGACAAATCCTCCCATAATTGGGGAGGCTGTGTTCAGCAGTGGACAATCTGGCTGATAAGTAAGGTATATTAACACAGCCATGCCTGGAAAGCTTTCCTGAAAAGCAGATTTTCCGTGTTTTTTACTACTAAAAATATACTATATATAATATAACTAAAAATATCAACCCAAATCTAGTGACTCAAATAACCATTCTATATGACAGACAAATCAACATCAGCTAAAACGTGCGTTGCCAAATCCCGAGACCGAGGGAACAAAAAAAAACTTCAAAATACGCGTTACAGCAAATGTACGTGAGATGGCACCACGTGTCTTTTAGCGGCGATGATTACGTAATCTTGAGTTCAACAACCACTTGGCCGAATTGCTCATACTGCAATGTCGACTCCATACGCATAGTCTTCCGAACCCAAAGTTGATGAAGCCATAAATAAATAAGGTAAACCGACTGCCATGGTATTCTGATGACCACAGAATATTATGTCATGCTGGTTATCTACAAAAACAAATTCAATAAATAACATAGAATGGATAAAAATGGCGTTGTTTTCTTAAATGTATGGTGTTTCTCGTGTTTTTCTCACTATTCAGGGATTTTTGAGGTTTAAAGTTAAATTTTAACTTGATTATTTTGATTGTTATTTATATATGATTTCGATTATAAGGATTTCTAGCGTTAACCTATAATTGTATCTGTACTGTAACAGCCGGATCGTCCACTGCTGAACACAGCCTACCTTATTAAGGGGACATTTGCCATAATCCCCACGCTTGGTAGGCGTCTTGGGGATCGCAGTGTAAGTTAATAGTTCTTTAGAACGACGCGTCGTTCTAAAATTTAAATAAGTATAATCTATTATAGGTTAGCCCCGTGGGGTGCCGGGTTAGAATTGCGCCTCCCCATATCATCCTGTGGGTGTCGTAAGAGGTGACTAAGGGAAAAATACCGGAAGGTGGGCAGCAGCGCCTTCTAAAGAACTATTAACTTACACTGCGATCCCCAAGACGCCTACCAAGCGTGGGGATGACGTTCAGAATGTTTCAAAAATGTTTATGAATAATTTCAAAACTGATTATTGTGTCTTAAATCTTCATAGTCTTGCGATCTTACATCCTACATTTTTCAGGATAAAAAACCAAGCAGAGCTATCATAGAGCTGTTGCAGCGTAAAAGAAGGACAAAATAACATAAAGACAAATACACTTCTAGATTGGAGAGATAGCACACGCTTGTAGCAATTTATTGACCGAGCCATAGATAAATAATTATCATTTCTCTATGACCGAGCGTAGCGTGGTCTCAGAGTCCACTGCACTGGGAATAATCTGCGTTTGTATTTTTATATGTTTGTACCTATGTCGGTTTTATATTTTGCCTATCGCCATTATGTTTTATGCGTAGGTATAGATAAAGCCAATAAAATTTTGCCAATAAAGATCGAATTTGAGCAATTCGGCCAAGTGGTTGTTGAAGTCAAGATTACGTAATTATCGCCGCTAAAAGACACGTGGTGCCATCTCACGAACATTTGCTGTACCGCGTAATTGGAAGTTTTGTTTTTATGTTCCCTCGGTCTCAGGATTTGGTTTCGCACGTTTTCGCTTAAGTTGATTTGTCTGTCATCTAATGGTTATTTGAGGCACTAGGTAAAAGATTTGAGTTGATATTTTTAGTGGGTGCTATAATATATGTATGACGTATATGTACCAAAAATCACACATTAAACCGCAGAAGCCATTATCAAAGATATAATAATAATACTCAAAATCACGGATAATCTGCTTTTCAGGAAAGCGTTCCAGGCATGGCTGTGTGTTAATATACCTTACTTGAGTAATTAATTATATTGTAAATAATAATATATCAGACAGATTGTCTACTGCTTAACACAGACTCCCCAATTATGGGAGATTTTGCCATAATCCCCACGCTTGGTAGGCGTCTTGGGGATTGCAGTTTAAGGTAGCAGTTCCTCATAAGGCGCTGCTGCCCACTTTCCGGTATTTTATACCCCTAGTCGCCTCTTACGACACCCACAAGTAGCAAAGGGGGATGATATTCTGGCCCGGTACACCACGGGGCGAATAATACTTTATAGCTTAAGAATAATAATACAACGAGTTGGGACCTAAGAGCTTTCTGTTTTCAGCGCCGACTGGATTTGCAGCAGTGAACGTAGGTGTACAATCATTCCATATCATATTAGATGTTCTCAAGCAGAAAAAAAATGGGGCACACTGTATTCCATTATACTGTATCCCACACCTAGGTAAATACTTATTTACATGTCGAATACGCGCCACCCAAAGAAGCCGCAGCGGACATTTGAACGATTACACATCTAATGTCATCGATAGGCTAACGAATAAAAAATATCGAAGATATACACACACTTTGTTTAATTTCAATTGAAACAATAGGAGCGCTTAATGAAAAACCCTGTGGTTGCAACTATACTTAAAAACTATAGAGGGGCGCGCCTCTGTGCGTGGAAAGGTATGGTGTAAACCTACAGTACTCTGCATAATGCTGTTAGTTGCCTAAATAGGTACCTAGCTGTTTATTATATATTGGCGCGAAACAATAAACTTACTACTCCAGCCAACCAAATGACTCGTCGGCTCGAGTACCTAGTACCTAAGTTTGTTTGTTGTTATGATACTGTAACAGCCAGATCGTCCACTGCTGAACACAGCCTTCCCAATTGAGGGGACATTTGCCATAATCCCCACGCTTGGTAGGCGTCTTGGGGATCGCAGTGTAAGTTAATAGTTCTTTAGAACGACGCGTCGTTCTAAAATTTAAATAAGTATAATCTATTATAGGTTAGCCCCGTGGGGTGCCGGGTTAGAATTGCGCCTCCCCATATCATCCCGTGGGTGTCGTAAGAGGTGACTAAGGGAAAAATACCGGAAGGTGGGCAGCATTTTATTTTTCATAATCCCCACGCTTGGCAGGCGTCTTGGGGATCGCAGTTCTTTAGAAGGCGCTGCTGCCCTCCTTCCAGTATTTTAACCTCAGTCGCCTCTCACGACAGCCACGGGATAATATGAGGAGGTGCAATTCTAACCCGGCACGCCACGGGGAATGTTATGATAAGCTTAAGTTTATTTCATAAATAATTATTTAACTCCAAACTTTACAAATTTAGGGGGTTTTATATTTCAAGACGGGATTTTGTGTTTTTAAATACATAATACCTACGTACAAGATGTCACAAAAGTTCTGGAATTCCGCCTACACAAAATAATTAGTAGCAGTGTTGCTAGCCCTACTACATCTTCCAAACTGTTTTGGAAGGTTTTGAGCTCGTACAAAAATAATGTTCTACGTTGTAATCCTTGTTTTAAGTAGAATATAGGTACCTACCACAAAGAGTGCAAATTTGTGTTGCTCAATATTTATATTATTCGATCAAAAACGTTTTGGCTACTAGGCTCGTTAATAACTGGTATAATTATTATAGTGTAGTATTATAGTGGGTTTATAGTACTTGTACTGCCAGTAGACCTGCCTTTAGGTTGCCTAAATGTTCTCGTTGTAGTACCTGTACTATTGTTTTCTTATGTTATTGTAAGCACCCATATGTATTTTATGTTGGAAAACACGAGTGTTTGAGCGCGAATAACTAACTTACTATGAATCGATATCACTACCGACACAGTTTTCAAACATAAATATGAATATGAGCGTAAGTTTTTATACTATGACACCTATATGTATACCTACCAATACTTTGTACCTATACGTAGTGTATTTTCAAAATGTCAAACTACCTCTCTTTTATAATTATTATAGAAATGTTTTAAAGATTATATAGCTTCGGGTTTAGGCGTTGATCACGTTGGGTTAGACATCTGGTAATAAGAAAGAAACAAAAATATTTAAGTGCACACATTTATTTATTAGACACCGATATTTTTTTACGAAAAGGTATAATAGACTTAGGTATAGGTACCTATATAAAAACAAACTGAATTTTATGATTAGAAATAAGAACCAAACTTAAAGGCATTTAAAACTCAAAATAACAGAACCAACCTTGAAGTACAAGAGAACATTATTTGTAATAGCGGTGGAATAAACTAACTATAAAAGAAATTAGGTATATATAGTAGTAATATAACCGGTACATTTAGATTTACGAGACTACTTCTAATCTAAACATTGATATTTAAAACGACTTTAAATATTGAAACTGTAGTAGGTATTACTAATGAATAACCAATTCGAACGATTAATTCTCTTCAGAAAAAATCTTTTAAGAAAATAATTTAGTATTTAATTGTATTACAACTCAACAATAATAAGTACTTACTATAGTAAAGTTAAGGATTTGTAAAACATAGGTATAAGTATGTATTGGTATTTATTGAGAATAACAGTTGTTGAAAATTACCAGATAAAACCAAACAAGTGAATGATCAAAATCATAATCTCGTAGAAACCTACTACAGAAAAAAATTACAAATTACGTCTATACACTCATTTAAACATTTATGATATATCGAAGTAAAATTTCACAAACTACGATGAATAAAGTGCTAAAGCTTGATTCTCTAATAGAATCTACAGTTGAAGCCCAAAGTCCTAATTAAACCATACAATTGAAAAATCTACCTGCACTACTAGTAAATTAAATTCCACGGTAAATAGGCTACATAATTATGCAACGAATAATTGTATCGAAACGACCGACAATATCCTCTACACACAGTTAATTGCCTAATGCCTATTCTAAACATTTAGTTCCACTTAAAACCTAAGGAAAATAAGCTATAAATTAAGACAAACTAACTTAAATTTATACGGAGTTATGAGGAACCACAAATTGAAACTTAAGTCCAAAATAAAGAAATAAGTAGGTATACCTTCACAGTCTAAAGTTACCATAAATTCACAACTTAATGCTTATTTTACGTCTGATTATTTAGACGAGATAAATACCTGAAATATTTTTAAACAACAATAATTCAAACACTTTTGTTTATACCTCATAGAACCTAATAAAATAATAACAAATCAGTAATGTTGTTCCTCGTAGTACCTAAAGTAATAATAATAAATTAAGATCTTGTGAGTAAAATATAATTAATCTAGATTTTGAAAACCAATGTGTGACCTCCGAAGAGTAACCTAAAGTGTAGTACTTTAAAAAACAGTTACTTACTTAAACCCAATAACGAAATAATACACTTTAAAAAGACAATAACTGTGCAAAGTAAACTAGAATCATTTCTACAGACATCTTAACATTTAATTCTAACATTTAGTAATACGTCTTAATCTAAGTTAAATAAATGACAAAAGGTAACATATTAAAAACAAATTAACAGAAAATAAATTAGTTTTAAACAATTTCTAACTTTTACCAATCAAATCATATAAAAAAAGAACCCTTTGTATTATAGGCATAAAAGAATCGCCTTGAAATCAACCTTAAATTAAAATTAGGCTCAGCGCAGACGACAAACTCATAGCAAGATAAAAAGAGGCGGACTTCTTTAGATGACCGTACATAACATTACCGATGGTAAGTATTTAGGATACGTCAAAGGTTACATTGGATGGACACAATCAAACGATAACCAAACTCATCTGCGCAGTGCCTGATGGGTTATAGAAGTTGACAATGAAAGTGTAAAAAAAAATACATGTTATAAAATGAACGATGATACAACGGCGTTAGCACTAAAAGATAATTAATATGTATACTGCGCAGGTCACGTGATGTGGTCGCAGGTTTTGCGCGAGATATACGTTACAATAAATACAATAAAAAAAGAAGAAAATGGCTTGGTAATTAAATTACTACAAACCTCAAATTCATTGTGTTTGGCATACCTTAGAACGTTCAGAATCCCTAACACACCTAGGTACCTTTTTCTCAAAGCTGTTCATGGTAAATTGTTCAATCTGAACAAGTAGTCGTATTATAATGACACCTAGGACAAATTCTGTTTATTAAGTACCTATACGGTGCCACACTGTGAATGTAACATAGATGGGCTTTAATTTTTATCTGTATTGGTGATACGTTGTATTAAACCCTGAGCCAAAGACGAAGGCCTAATGCGGTTAAGAGTTATGATGACCAGCGTTAACGAGTTCCGTACTTTTTTCAGCACACTTGCGAAGATATATATATGAAGTATAAAAAAATCTGTGGTTTCAAAATCACGAATGATTATATGCGTCTTAATGATCCGAAAATTACCTCTATGAGCAAGTGTGTTGACAATGATTCTTGAGGTTACAAATTATAGGTTTTAATATTTTTTTATCAAGTTATCGTGTTTTGTTTGCGATTCTCGAGATATGAGATAAGCTCGCGTTACTCTTCGAATTATTAATTCGATAACCTACAAATAGTCCGCAGACAGAATTAGCCACGAAGTTACCCAACAATTTCTAAACTTATCACATTTTTTGTAACTCACTCTTTACCCTCTCTGCCTAAACCTAGACAGAACAGCCTAGGTAGGTAGTCCGAATTATCTTACCGATGCTGATTTAGCATTTAGCTAATGGTTTAGATGGTCTTAAACAATGCAACTACTTAGGTAGTTAAAATTCTCATAAAAAATCGAATTTATTTCATTTTCCCAAAATTTTCACCTACCTACCAATAACTATAATTAAGTTTACAAGATCTATCTACCAACCCGATATTATTCCATCCGCTTAAATTTATTCGAAATCCATTGAGAGCAGTTGCAAATTTATCAAACATGAACGAACATTTTTATTAGTATTACTATTCAGTAAGTGTTTTTGATTTTTTAAGAACTTGACTTGTTTAAATTTTATTGAATAACAATCGCCAAGCACGGTGTGTTCCAGCAGCTGTTCTTAAGAGCCAATTCCTGTTCTGGGGCTAGTCACACCTATGCCTGTAAATAGTTGTAAAACATCAATAATTATTTCATATCTCCAACCAAGATTAACAAAATGGTTAGTTACCTATTTTACATCGAACTTAAGCGCTTTCAAAGTGCTGGCTTATTTCCTTAGCGGAAACAATAAAATTAAAAGTAATATAATAGGTACAAAAATAATATAATAGGTATAGGGTGTCACTTATGTGTAAAAAAAATTAGGACACCATTTGGTTGACCATGATGCACTTGCGCGTTGAGTTTCGTTTCTATATTTATTACACATAACTGCCTATACATGAGACTGTAGCCTTTCCAGGAGATAAGATGTTCAACACCACATTTTCACACAAACAATTGGAACAATAAGCTACAATAAAAATTTGTTAGTGACGTTTTCAAAATCAAAGAAAGTTTGAGATGACAATCATGCATCTCCTTGTTAAATACAAATGTTTGGGAGGGGAGGGATAGTAATAAGTAAATGGCTTATGTCTCCTTTGTAATGTAGCGCTGGTGATGGTTTCGGTGGGTGTCTAATTTCCATGGGTGCGCAGGGGAAATAAAAAGTCGCGGTATATGGTCCTCAAGGGAACCGGTGACGGCGACCGCGGCCGCATACGATTAGCGGGCGACGGCGTCCGCGACCGAAACGGAGACGGCTCTCGCTCCTGCAATGGAGACGGCGATCGCAATAGGAACCGTATATCAAATATATTTCCCCGATATGGCGACGAAGGCCGTGACCCTGGCGAAGACGATCGTGACGACGAGCGCGACGATGACCTTGACGTTGATCGTGACGAATGGGGCGATCCCTCCCTTGACGGCAAAGGGGACAGATCAACAGCTCTTGCGCGCCTCCGTCGAGGGGCCTTTTCCACTGGACCGTCCAGCGGATAGTAATGGTAATTATAATTCCCCATGGCTGCGGTCCTGACAGCGACCACGGGGGGACTCGGTCTGGGAGGATACACAAGTTTCGCCTGTAGCGTTTTCCTTACAGGCATCCATTGGTACTTCTTTTTATCTTCTCCGTTTACCAGAGGCTGAGCCTTAGCTCGGCGTCTTCTAAGCCCACGTCCCATGCTGCGATAACTTTCTTGGTATCTGAAAAGAAATTTTGTGTGTAAGAATGTGAACAGTTTAGTATTATGGAAGTAGAAAATTTTTTTATGGAATTAAGACTGTACGAGGCCCACCTGATGTCAAGCGGGTTAACCTCTGCCTATAAGAGATGCATTTCGACCGTGGCCTTAAGACATACAGCTGTTGTAAACCTCTTGTGCCTGTAAATTTACTGGCTATCATAGACTACTGCCGGAACACACGCAAGAATCCCCCGAATCTCCAACCGTGACCCCACTACGGAGAAGGGAGGACGAACTGCCGCCTCGTTGCCCCGTTCGTCTGCGCCGAAGCGGAGCAGCATGGACATCGAAGCCTGACCCACTGCTCGGCCTCCTTCTGCGTCATTATCGTTTATAACGCTTCGCAGAGATCCCTCATTATGAGCTATTCAATTAGCACTTAGCTCAACACGTCATCGTTAACAATGATCTATGATGATATATAAACAAGGCGTTATTATAATGCAGTTATAAATGATACCTACCCACATTGTTATACGTTAAATGAGTAACTATCGTATCATACACGAACTATATTATGAGATATTTTACGTCACTGCGGTTCTTGTGCTTATGTAAGTGACTATTTAGTCCTTTTAACAGTCAGTACCTACATTTCATTCCAAACTAAATAAGTAAGTATGTACATTTACATCTAGGTACATCTACACTAGGAGATAACATTAGTATTTTTGTATGTAACTAATAAACTTAAAACAATGTATTGGACCGACTCTTAAATTTTTCACCATTAGAATAGAATCCTATATTATCCCTGATGAACATAAACTATAAAAAGTTGAAATATTTTTCGATTTTTTTGTTAAATACCCGTGCATAGCTGGGTAGCCGCTAGTAAAATATAAATTTTAAAAATATGGCTTAGGAGACTTAAAACAACAAACTAAACAGGAATAAAGAAAAAAAAACAGTGTGTCATTTGCATGCACACGTATCACGTGAAAACTACCAAACCGATAATAATGGAATTTGGCTACTAAAAATATGTAGTCCGTAGATAAGACATATTTAACTGAACCCAAGACAACTTTTTTTTTATATAATCCTGATAGGCTAGCCTTTGACCACTATCTCTCCTGATGGTAAATAATGTTCGAAGATGTTGTTCAGACTAACGTAGAATGACACTCAAGAATGGCTCAGCGAACTAGGGTAGAATACCTAGTTTTCGGCCATTAAGTGGCCCCTTCAACTTTAAGACGCTAGAAAAAATTATACAATTGATTGAGCCCTGCGCTGTTTATTGATATATGTACCCTATATAATGTAATTTACGTATTTAATATTTGATGGAACGACAAGTGCTTCCTTATTTTTAGAAAAATATATATAGCCAAATATAGCGAAATCGCCGGTTTTCGGCCATTTTTTTTGTTTTCGGTCAGCAGTACCCAGTTTTCGGTCAGAACATTTAATATTGATTTAAAATTAATGTATCCATACAATTAATTAACAAAAAAACATTTTTATGTGTAATATGTATGTATGTATCCATTTAAAATATCCTACTAGCCCAACACACATTTATTCCAACATCCTCATTGTTTTGGCAGTACATACTGAAAAATATACTTTAATGTTTGATTTAATTAGTTACACTTTAATAGTAATACTAGGGTAGCCTGAACAACATTTTGTAGCCTGAACAACATTTTCGCCCACATCATAATTTGCTATCAAGTGATATGGTGGTCAAAGGCTAGCCTATCAGCTATAATTCACTATAAATTATTTTTATCCGTCTAAGTGAAACTGTATAATCATATTTATCTTATACCTTTTTTTCATGGGGTAAATGCATTTAGGCATACCCAACCGTCGGGGAGCAGTTGGGTGATGTCAGGCTCGGGGTTGATAGGGACCCCACTACCGACTAAAAATCCCATAGTGTATCACTCTCCTCAACTAGAAGCAGAGAGCGCGGGTTCAGTCGTGCACTCTTCCGCAGCCCCCACCGACGTCGCTGCCCACTTAGGCAGGCCCGGCCTCTGGGGGATACCTCCCCTCTCCCGCCTCGTTGGATGCTCTTGAACACAGGGGGACATCCACACCTAGTGAGGACCTAACCCTGATGGGGGGCGCCGGCTTCCACCACAACCAACGCCCCAAGTCCTATGAGCGGAGACGACGTGCGAGCTCGATTAGCTCGCCTCTTCAAATCGGGAGGCCAATTCTGCGCCTCCCTCTGCGAAACTATTGTTCCACACGATAGGCCACCGCCTCCCACGACCTCTCTTCACCGACCATCTTTACGATGATGGCCGGCAATGAGAGGTCGGGTCTCATAACTGCGATCAGGGATATATAGGTATACGATATACACATATTCGACCGCTTCTCCTGGGCATGCCTCAAGTGCGAGCTGTCTTCCGCGAAGCCACACTGGGGGCCGGGCAAAGCTCCCTTCGTGCGATGTTGAATTGAAGCAGTGATGGCTCAGTGGCATTGGTTATGGACTGCCGCGCAGCAGGTCCATGGTTCGAATCCCGCCGCGGGCTTGAGCTTTACCGCATGGTGGAAGGGCTTTTTGCGAATGCCCGCCTGGCTAGCGACCGCCCTCAAGTTGAAAATCTGTCGCCAAGCACCTAAGGGTGTGTTCCGGCAGCAGTCCTTGAGAGCCAGTGAAATTACAGGCACATGAGACTTAACAACTATGTATCAAGGTCACGGGCGCAGTGCAATTCGTCACTTGAACGATGAACTGCATCTGTTATAGGCAGAGGTAACCGCTTAACATCAGGTGGACCTCGAGCTTGTTCCGTCACAATAACATTAAAAAAAAAACACAGGTATCTCTCGAAACAGCCATGTCCGGCGAGAACCTGTGTCAGTCTGAAATAGGGCCTCCCATGCCTTCTTTGGACCCACTCTCTGAGTACGGGCCGGATCGATTCGAGTCGAGCACCGGCCCCCCCTCTTCTGTGGGTCCTGCGAAGAGCCTGTCCCATGTGGTGAGAGCTGAGTGTCCGTTAGCCCCGAAACACTCTAACTGCCATTACTCTCTGTACCGCAAGCAAGATAGAGATGCACTCGCGGCGCAGAAAGCCCTCCGCTCTCCTCCTCTGGTGTTTGGAAGGAGGCGACTCATAGCACCAGCTGTCTCCATCATCAGCCATAAAAATATATGGCCATCCGATTTCCGTGTCTCTGTAATTATCCCGAACGACGACAACTCCACGAAGGTTGGCGCCCCAAAGCACCCAAATGCCCGACTTTCCACAAGAAGGGGCCCAAGACTCAGCTCGGAAACCCGAACTAGTTGTGTGCTAGGTTGGGCACTGTTGTCTCAAGGTGCTTAACCTAGGCAGGCAGCCACGGTACGCCTCAAAAGTTTGCCCGCATCGTCAACTACCACACAATCGGATAGCTCGAAGGCTCATCCGCGGGACGGTCTTCCTTCCTCAGGAGAAGCTTGCCCCTCTTCTACTGTTTGAGAATTTGCCCTCCTTGAGACACCTGACACATATGGCCTTCAGAGGGTATCAGGTGCTCATTATTAAAACCTTTGTTATTATATTTAAAAAAATACAAATAATCCTTATAAACAATATTAGAGTTTAGTAACTTCGTAAGTAGGTAATGAATATCAATAACTATGTACAAAAACAAGACTCTTGAACACGAATTTAAGTACATTAATAAAAATGGACGAAGAACTAATACCACCGTTTTCCATACCTCAGTTTTCGGTCGCATTTCTTTCATACAAATATTATGTGACCGAAAACAGAATGTCAATTAAGTACGGCTTATGTTTTCGGCCATCTGTAAAATGTGAATATCGTTATTTAATCATACTAATGCAAATTGACGGCCGAATTCTGAAAACTAAAATCTTTACTGTAATTGCAGTTGAATAAAAAGATTAGTTCCGTACGTGTACTACCACGTTAATAAAAGAGACAAAACTATTTTAGGTTGCATGTCACTAAAACTCGGCCACCCCGGCCGAAAATAGAATAATTAAAGAATACCTTG
Source organism: Plagodis dolabraria (assembly GCA_963854805.1). NCBI lineage: Eukaryota > Metazoa > Arthropoda > Insecta > Lepidoptera > Geometridae > Plagodis > Plagodis dolabraria. The sequence goes on from OY978440.1 coordinate 8,564,962, forward strand.
CTTCTGTTTCCGGCCCCTTAAAAAATCGTTATTTAAAATCAAATACTATTAAAATTATTATGAAAGAATGACTTTAACTTATTTCTTCAGCTATAAAACTATTAACAATCAATATTTACTTAGTATAACAGTAAAAAAACTTACGGTTGAACGAGAGGCGAGTTACATTTTTTTTTTGTTTGTATTTGCGTGCTTTATTCTTTCTCATCTGCCAACGTGAAATTAAACAATTCTTTAAAAATCGTTTGCTATATAAACCCAACCGGATAATGTTTTAGGGTATCAGACGATTCAATCAAAGAGTCCTTACAAGACTTTCGTTCCTATATTGCAATAGTAAGTACCTAGCTAATATCTAAATAATACTGCAAGAGGATCAGGAATGGCCGATGGATAGGTGCCGGCCGGTGGACCGGTTCCCCTACCCTACGCGTCGAGCGCTCCAAAACGTCTACGTCTACCCATCCTGCTTAGGTACAAAGAGTAGTAGTGAATGAAATCATAACAGCTAGCCAGTAAAAATAATAATAAAACGAGTAGTTAGGGTAGGGGAACCGGTCCACCGGCCGGCACCTATCCATCGGCCATTCCTGATCCTCTTGCAGTATTATTTAGATATTAGCTACTTACTATTGCAATATAGGAACGAAAGTCTTGTAAGTACTCTTTGATTGAATTGCCTGATACCCTAAAACATTATTCGGTTGGGTTACTATAACAAACGATTTTTAAATAATTGTTTAATTTCACGTTGGTAGATGAGAAAGAGTTAAGTACGCAAATACAAAAAAAAAAATAGTGACTCGCCTCTCGTTCAACCGTAAGTTTTTTACTGTTATAATAAGTAAATGTTGATTGTTAATAGTTTTATAGCTGAAGAAATAAGTTATTGTCATTCTTTCATAATTATTTTAATAGTATTTGATTTTAAATAACGATTTTTTAAGGGGCCGGAAACAGAAGCAAGATTTTTGTTTATTATTCTATTTTCGGCCGGGGTGGCCGAGTTTTAGCGACATGCAACCTAAAATAGTTTTGTCTCTTTTATTAACGTGGTAGTACACGTACGGAACTACTCTTTTTATTCAACTGCAATTACAGTTAAGATTTTAGTTTTCAGAATTCGGCCGTCAATTTGCATTAGTATGATTAAATAACGATATTCACATTTTACAGATGGCCGAAAACATAAGCCGTAATTTGCTGACATTCTGTTTTCGGTCACATAATATTTGTATGAAAGAAATGCGACCGAAAACTGAGGTATCGAAAACGGTGGTATTAGTTCTTCGTCCATTTTTATTAATGTACTTAAATTCGTCTTAAAAAGTCTTGTTTTTGTACATAGTTATTGATATTCATTACCTACTTACGAAGTTACTAAACTCTAATATTGTTTTTAAGGATTATTTGTATTTTTTTAATAAAATAACAAAGGTTTTAATAATGAGCACCTGATACCCTCTGAAGGCCCTATGTGACAGGTGTCTCAGGGAGGGCAAATTCCTCAAACAGTGGAAGAGGGGCAAGCTTCTCCTGAGGAAGGAAGGCCGTCCCGCGGATGAGCCTTCGAGCTATCCGATTGTGGTAGTTGACGATGTGGGCAAACTGTTGAAGCGTATCGTGGCTGCCCGCCTCGTTAAGCACCTTGAGAGAACAGTGCCCAACCTAGCACACAACCAGTTCGGGTTTCCGAGAGGTCACTCGACCCTGGATGCCATCTCCAGCGTCCGCGACCGCTCCAAGGAGGCGTGCTCCAGTAGTGGTGTGTTGTTGGTCGTGTCATTGGACGTTGCCAACGCTTTCGACACGCTGCCCTGGAGCACAATACACGCTGGACTATAGTATCAACGAGTTCCCCACTGCCTCTGAAGGCTAGTCAGGGACTATCTCACCGATAGAGAGGAAGTCTTCCCGACAACAAATGTGGAGGTTCGAGGTCCCGTGACGAGCGGCGCGTGGCGTTCCGCAGAGCTGAGTCTTGGGCCCCTTCTTGTGGAAAGTCGGGCATTTGGGTGCTTTGAGGCGCCAACCTTCGTGGAGTTGACGTCGTTCGGGATAATTACAGAGAAGCGGAAATCGGATGGCCACGGATGGTGTCGGGACAGTCGTGGCCAGAATCAGAATGCTGTGCCTGGATAAAGCGCTCCATAAGTCTAAAGCCATATGATTTTATGGCCGATGATGGGCGCCATCTGCAGACTCTACCATTGTTGTGGGCGGAACCTGCATTCTGGTCAGGACAACGTTGAAATATCTCGGCGTTGTCCTTGATAGCAAATAGAGGTTTGAGGCGCATGTGTGGCAGCTGGTCCCCCATGGACACAGCTGGGGATATGAGTCGCCTCCTTCCAAACACCAGAGGAGGAGAGGGGAGGGCTTTCTGCGCCGCGAGTGCATCTCCATCTTGCTTGCGGTACAGAGAGTAATGGCAGTTAGAGTGTTTCGGGGCTACCGGACACTCAGCTCTCACCACATGGGACAGGCTCTTCGCAGGACCCACTTAAGAGGGGGGGGGCCGGTGCTCGACACGAATCGATCCAGCCCGTACTCGGAGAGAGGGTCCAAAGAAGGCATGGGAGGCACTATTTCCGACTGACACAGGTTCTCGCCGGACATGGCTGTTTCAGGAGATACCTGTGTAACATCGCACGAAGGGAGCGTTCCCCGACCCCCAGTTTGGGTTCGCGGAGGACAGCTCGCACTTGAGGCATGCCCAGGAGAAGCGGTCGTATAAGTGTATATCGTATACCTATATATCCCTGATCGCAGTTATGGGGCCCGACCTCTCATTGTCGGCCATCATAGTAAAGATGGTCGGTGAAGAGAGGTCGTGGAAGGCGGTGGCCTTTCGTGTGGAATAATAGTTTCGCAGAGGGAGGCGGAGCGGCCTCCCGATTTGAAGAGGCGAGCTAATCGAGCACGCACGCCGTCGAGCGCGCCGAGCTCGTCGCAGCGACGTCGGTGGGGGCTGCGGAAGAGTGCACGACTGAACCCGCGGTCTCTGCTTCTAGTTGAGGACAGTGATACACCATGCGGTTTTTAGTCGGTAGTGGGGTCCCTATTAACCCCGAGCCTGACATCACCCAACTGCTCCCCGACGGTTTGGTATGCCTAAAAGCATTTACCCCATGAAAAAAAAGGTATAAGATAAATATGATTGTACAGTTTCACCTAGACGGATAAAAATAATTTATAGTGAATTATAGCTGATAGGCTATCCTTTGACCACCATATCACTTGATAGTAAATTATGATGTGGGCGAAAATGTTGTTCAGGCTACCCTAGTATTACTATTAAAGTGTAACAAATTAAATCAAACATGAAAGTATAGTTTTAAGTATGTACTGCCAAAACAATGAGGATGTTGGAATAAATGTGTGTTGGGCTAGTAGGACATTTTAAATGGATACCCACATACATATTTCACATAAAAATGTTGTTTTTTTATTAATTGTATGGATACATTAATTTTAAATCAATATTAAATGTACCGGCCGAAAACTGGGTACTGCTGACCGAAAACTAAAAAAAATGGCCGAAAACCGGCGATTTCACTATATTTGGCTTTATATATTTTTCTAAAAATAAGGAAGCGCTTGGCGTTCCTTTAAAAATTAAATACGTAAATTACGTTATATAGGGAACATATATCAATAAACAGAGCAGGGCTCAAACAATTATATAATTTTTTCTACCCTACCCTACGCGTCGAGCGCTCCAAAACGTCTACGTCTACCCATCCTGCTTAGGTACAAAGAGTAGTAGTGAATGAAATCATAACAGCTAGCCAGTAAAAATAATAATAAAACGAGTAGTTATACACAACTCGTATTCTTTTAATTTTAGCACCAATGGAACGTAAGATTGATGAAATTATGTTAAAAATATCATATTAACTACGAGTCGGATTCCGTAAAGTACTAAGGAAAAGAAAATCTTATTAGAGAATCGAGAACAGTGTCGTCGATCAAATATACTCGTAATATAATAGTGTTAGTAATTGTTGCCATATAATTTCAAATAAAAAATTCGCAAAATCTACAATATTTCCTGAGATATCAAGTATGGGCTAAGTTACTCATGTATTATATGTAGTAAGATCTTGTTTATCTGAATTAGTAATTAAAAATAACACGTTTTATACTGCCATGAACAACCAGCACGGAAAAAATGTGACGTGACGATGCTGCACACAGAAACATAACAATTGCCGCCAAAACATGGCAGTTATTGGTTTGATATTGACGATTTACATTTGATAGACAAGGCTTCATAATCAAAGAATTTTGTTCTTGCTGATACTGATGACTTAGAAGACAGATAATCACAAAGCACTGTAACAGCCGACAAACAAACAATATTTTTATTAAGTTACGAACCAACTGTCCTTTACGCATGCAACCGAAAACCGATCGATGTTGGTGCAACGCAGTTAGAGTTGGCTGCCATTTTACGTATCCACCGTTTACATCAAATAGTCTTAAACAAAAGGCACAAGCACAAATAATCTAATAACTTACTTTTAGTTATAGTTTTTAGGCAGAGACCTCAGGACATGAAGCACTATGAGAACGTATTAGGTAATCTGTGAACGTATTGATTTGTCGCCTCCCCCTTCCACATAGCGTTTCAGTATTGCCAATCAGAATAAATGATGATGGCTTTCCCACTTATACCTAGATTATAGAGTATATAAAAATAAACCTTAGAACTTTGTCAACATTGATAAACTGTTTAATTTTTAGCCTATCGATCATAAAAAACTAGTACACATATATGTATCCTAAATGTCAGATTAGCAAAATACGACAAGCCGACTTTGACATATCACGTCCTTAAACTGTTGGATGGACCAAGTGGAAGGATACTTAGTGATGAGGATATTCCAATAGGAAGATACTTCTCTCATCTATCATTAAAATAACTGATAGGGTAGCTTGTAAAATCGCTGCTGTTTTTATATAAGTGATGAAATAAAAATACCTAAAGTAATACGAGACCATAAGCAAAATAAATAGTTTAACAATATTATTCTACCAAATTGGGAGGCTTTATACCTAAGTGACACGTGAAGTGCAAGAGATGCAGTAAAATCAATACCAGGGTGTGGTAACAACGTATCAAAGACCCATCTATCCTATATAACATCGGATGGTCAAAAATGCCCTCGGTTAAAATACCTTAAATTAAAGCATTTTGACTATACGTAATATGAACCGCATGTTACGACAAACCAACAATGGAATTGCATTAAGTGTTAAGTCCCTGTACTTGCCTCGACTATCATTGATATAATAGCTCAAAATGTATGTATATATATATATATATTGACCCATTTAATTTTGTTCCGAATGCTACTAAACGAAACCCAAAAACATAACTTACGCAATGAGAAACACAAATATATAAACAATGACTGGTCTGAGATGAACGTATTGATTTGCTTACATGCTTTGCTAAGTAAGCAGCATGTTAAAAGACAGATATGGGACCCTGAAAATGCCCTACCATAATAAAGGAAACGGTGTCCATGCAGCCGATCGATCGTGCATCATAGGCTGGGTTTTGTTACGGCTACACTAGATAAACAGTGAATTAGTAATAGAATAACCAAAGTAACAGAACACAGGGTGGTACTTAAAGATTTTCAATATATAACTTAGGTACTTGCCTGTACTTTTAATTTGAAGCAAGAGTTCACAACGAAACAAGTTACACGGCACTTGTCGGCTCCCCAGACTGTTATTGATTTTCCCACTTGCCCTTCCCCGTAAAGCTTTAGTATTGCCAGGCAGTATAAATTCTCCCAATTTAGTAGAATATATGGGTAAACTGTAAATTTTGCTAAGTATCGTTTTTATAGTACCGACTTTATTTTAATATGCACCGACAGAAACTAAGACGGTGGTCAGGAGCTGCCAGCTCTTTAGTTATAAAATCACACTAACAAGGAAATTTGTTATAATTATGTAGGTAGGTATCCTATATATTTTTATTTATTAGGTAAGGTCAGATGTTATTTTCTACCTCAATGTTTGACTCACTAGTAACCGCATGTGGTCACAAACCGACTTCAACATTACATTAAGGCTCTGTTCAGACGCGGTGAACCGCGTCCTAGTGTGAACGGAGTCGCGGCCAGCACGCGGCGTGTTTGAGGCGCGGCTGAGGTGCAGCGTTGGGTATGATTTGATCGCCGCTCTGGAACCGCGCTCAAACCGCGGTGCTTGCAGCACGGACGAGCCTTAGGCTCTAGTCAGATGAAGCCGCGGCGTTTAGTTTTGTGATTGTAAATATACTTTTTTTATATAAACAAATAAAATAATTTGTGAATTGAATACGAAGTGTTCACTAAAAATGCGTGTTGTTTTTTGACTAGTAGGTAGATTTTATCAAAAAACCATGATAATGTTTGAATATAAATCGGTCTTAAAAATTTGCGACAGAATAATATTTGTGAGACGTACGAATTGCTTTATTATTAAATTTTAAAGTATTAAAAATCTGCATTCTAATATATAGCTTATAACTACCCATTTCACTCGTGTCAATCACTTTCCTTTACACATTAAATTTTTTAATTAATTGAGACATTTTTTCGGGGGATAAAAGGAAGTACTTGTCCATTAAAAAGACACACATTATGTACCGTCAATAATAAGTAAAATTATTTTTCTTAATTTTACTTCCATGTAAAATTATTTCAATACTCAATACTGAATACTCAATTATTTATTGCAACATATGTAGTTACATGCAGGTCTTATATAACATGTTTGTGTATACATTCACCTTACATGTTTGTTTACATATGACCCTATAAGGGTATGGCAATGGTGGGAACGGAACGATCTATTTCAAAGTCATTAAATTTATCGTTGAAAAATTCGTCTAAGGTATTATTAGCATTTAGATTCAAGTAAGGATTTTTAAAACATTCTGTCTTTTCTATGTCTTTAAGCCTATTAGGCAGCTTATTATATATGTCTATAGCCATTGAGTTGGGGCCTGATCTGTGCATCTCTAGGTTGGACTATGGTTTTATGAGTTTATGTCTATATTGTGATCTAATAACACGTGATTGATCGGCATATATTTGGAATAGTAATGGGTATTTTTTTACAAATTTGCAAATTTCTAGTATAATAGATACTAAGGATAAAATTTTAAATTTTACGAAATATTGTTTATGAAAGTTGGGTATATTTATGCTAGGTGCTTTTATATTGGCAAGTATCCGAATGCATTTTTTTTTGAGCGACAAAGAGGTGACTGGCATCTACACTGTTGCCCCACATTATGATGCCATAACTAAGCCACGAAAACGCGAATCCATAACAAGCAGATAAAGCTGTTTTTAGATCAGTAGCTCGCATTAGTTCCTTCAATGCATATGAGAAACTAGACATTTTGTTTTCAATTTTATTTACATGTTTTTTCCAGTTAAAGTGCGTATCTAGTTCTAGGCCTAGAAGCGTGGCTGCATCAACACAAGCTAATTTATTATTATTGTATATAAAATTAATGTCAAGGTGGGGTTTTTGATATGGTCTAAATTGTATTATTTTTGTTTTTGTTAAATTTAAGTCGAGATAATGATTAGTCATCCAATTTATTACGTTGTTTAAAATGTCAGTCAAATGATTATTTAAATTAAGATTATTTTTAAATGATGTCAGTATTGAAATATCATCCGCAAAAAGTATACAGGAATCGTCAATAACTTTTGGAAGGTAATTTATGTAAATTAAAAAAATGGTACACCCAATGACACTACCTTGGGGGAGTGGTTCATTTCCTTAAACGACGATTTTATTGGTTTTATCGTTTTTTCGTCATGGTCAAAATGTTCTATTTCGACATACTGGTTACGATTACTTAAATATGATTTAAACCATTCGTGAGATTTTCCGCGTATTCCAATGTCGTATAATTTCTGTAGTAATATCTTATATTGAACTTTATCGTAGGCTTTTTTCATATCCAGTAAAATACCTACTGCGTATTTTTTTTATCACATATATCTAAAGCTTTTTGAACATATTTATAGACAGCCAAGAGAGTTGAACGATTTTTACGAAATCCATATTGAGTGTCATCAAATAACTGGAATTTTTCACAATATGAGTTTAATCGCCTTTGCATGACTTTCTCAAATATTTTTGAGGAAGTGGGGAGGAGTGCTATCGGTCTATAATTGTCTGGGTCAAGCTTGGACGACTTTTTGTGAATTGGTTTTATTACCGATGTTTTTAACAAGTCCGGAAATGTGTCTTCAATAAAAGATTGATTAACAAGTAGGTAGTAAGGAAAAGTTAATTCTTGTGCACACTTTTTCACTAATATTGGGGGTATATTTACTTTTCATATTTTTTAATATTAGATTAATTTCTTGCGGGCTAGCTGGGCTTAGGAATAGTGAGTTACTATTACGGTTACGGTTGAGCGATGGTGGCGGCGGACGGCAACGCGCTGGCTCGCCCTCCCCGTCTTCGTCGCATGCCCCGACTGATGTGAAGTATGTATTAAAAGTATTAGCAACATGGAGAGGATCAGATATGATACTATTGTTAATTTTTAGCTCAATGTTAGTTTTAGATTTTTTTAAATACTTATTTGTACGTTCATTTATTATTTTCCACATCGATTTATTTTTATTTTCTGAGTTTGTCATTTCGCGTATAGATTGATATCTTTTCGATTGATATCGATTCGATTCGATTTTTCTACACCCTTGCTCGTAAAGTGAGCTTTATTATAGCTCACTTGTATCATAATATACTATTACTTACTAGTAAGTAAAAATATTTTATAGTTTTATATTTATTTATATTTTATAGCCTTTCAGTTTCCACGTAATCTAAAAAAGTTATCTCTTGATGCGTTTTTGACGAATGCATGTAACGAAAATCAGTACAATATATCTTACTCGTCATTTAATATGTAAATATGATCGGTACGATACCTCAAGCACAGGTGCAGTCACGAAAAAGCTTCTACCGGATGTCACCAAGGCATACCAACTGACGCGGACAGTGAAACTGTCACCTCTTGTAGTACAAATGATGACAGGACACGGGGGAATATCCGAGTATCTCCACAGGTTTAAGCTGAAAGACAGCCCAGGATGCGAGTGCGATCCAAACATCCCCGAGACGGTATGGCACATAATGTTAGAATGTCCCCGCTTTTCCGCTGCCAGACAGGACCTCGAAATCTTGCTCAACAAGAAACTGCTAGAATCTGATCTGCTCACCATCCTAGCAGACACAGATAGCAGAGCACATTTCCTGTCTTTCGTTGAGAGGTCCTTCAAAACAGCGGTGAAAAGCAACTCGAATTTACCCCCCCGTTCTAGTAGCCCGCCTACCCTTCCTGCCCCAATCATAGCCCCACCCATCCCCGATCCAAAAAATACAAATATTTCCCAACTGTGGAGAGATGGCATGTGGAGAGCAAGGAGAGCCTGGGATTCACATCCGAGGCGTTGCTCTCTATATGGAAGGCAGTAAAGAAAGACTCGGAATAAGCTTCTGCCACGCTGGAGCCAAGAGCCGCGTCCGATTATCACCTGGACTAGCTTGCCTGCTGAATGGGAGCAGCTTTAAAACAACCTTGAAGCGAAAACGTACAACGCCATGCCAGTGAAGGTTGTCATGGGAACTCCATGTCGTTTGGTACGACTGAAAAACAGGACGGTCGTACTAATCGAGTGGACGGACAGGACACCTTTTGCTCAAGCATGTTCGTTGCTCTCAAGTATTTCAGAAAATGCCGACAGAGCCCGAGTGATAAGCGTAGACGCAATGGTAATAGAATACCGAAAGGGAGAAGTCGCGGACCATCTTGGTTGCATTAAAGCCTCAGAACACCATGAGGTAGTTGTGTATGTAGACAGAGGAGAAAATCTTAGTTACCTCAAAAAATCCATACACAACAATGCAACTGATTGTTGGGGACATCCAATCCCGAGTTCAGTTACCAAAAGTGGTTCAGAAAGGCTCCAAGAAAGAACAGAGGCAGAAAGAAGCCAGGAGTGTAGCCCAAAAAAGAGTAGTGGCCGTGTCGCCGCATTCCTGACAGCTTTCGGTACAGCAGTGGGAAGCTTATTCCGACACCCATCCCAACCCCGAAACCCAATGCCCACAAAACCACCACCCCGTGGCAAAGCACCATCAAAAGCTACCCGGAAGAGAGCCGACATGGGACAGGTCAGTCCGCCCCGATATATCCCGGCACAGGAAACAACAAGCCATGCATCTAATGCCTTCCTAGAGTTTTTAGCCATTATAAGGGCGACCAGAGAGGTCAACCACAGAAACTGCGAAAACATCTTGCAGTCCTTCAGGCTTAAAAATGAAAACCTTTTAAAGGTGAGACTCGAAGAGGCAGAAGCCGCTATATACAACAACGACACATTCCAGGTCATCAAGGGGAAAATGTTAGGTCAGTATATGGCAGCATACAGTGCAACAGGCGGATTTGTGTCCCTGGACGAGGGAGAAACGGAGCGACTAGGTAGGCCTAAATACGCGACACCACAAAATGACCCGATTGTAGTAACGGCCCAGTGCACCAAAATAATGTTAGATGACCGTATCCTCGAAATGGCGAAATCTATTTTGGGGGGATCAGAGATCGAAACATTCTGGAAAGACTGGGAAGTACCGAAAATACAATGGGTAAATGGAGTTCCAGGATGTGGCAAAACAACTTGGGTGGTAAGGCAATTCGATGTGGACAAGGACATCATTATCACAACAACTACAGAAGCAGCGAAAGACCTGAGGGAGAAGCTTGCGCACCGAATTGGAGACTTAGTTAAAACCAAGGTGCGCACAATGGCTTCAGTCCTCGTAAATGGTTTTAAAAGAACTGAGAGCTACAGCCGCCTAACGGTGGATGAAGCTCTAATGAACCATTTTGGAGCCATAGTCATGGCTTCCAGGCTATCTGGAGTTGATGAACTTGTCCTCATCGGAGATGTCAATGAGCTGCCTTATATCGATAGAGAAAATATCTTTGTATTAAGGTACAACCGCCCTAACCTGGTAACAAACATCACCCAGGAGTTGTTATGCACGCATCGGAACCCAATGGATGTCGCGTACGCACTGAGGGAAATATACTCTGGTATATATTCCTCAGCTCCCCGTATTAAGTCCCTTAAGCTTGAAAGGTACACAGGTGCAAAAATCCCCAAATCCCTCCCCAACACTTTATTCCTGGTTCACACCCAGGAAGAAAAAGAGACCCTAATACGCCAGGGCTACGGAGAGGGAAGTAGATCACGCACCCTTACCATCCACGAAGCGCAGGGACTGACATACGAGTCGGTCATCGCCATCAAGACCTAGAGCAGCATGAAGTTGCACGAGAGCGTCCCGCACGCCGTCGTTGCAATTTCACGGCATACTGGAACCTTCATATACTACGCAGATGTCGAAAACGACGCCATACGACGGTTCGTTAGGAAGGCGATGGTTGCGACACCAAAAGCCATCCATGATTACAACCTCAAAATGGCGATCAAAGATCGAAATAGCGCGGTAATGGAGGCCCTGTTAAAATGTGACGTGGGAGAATAACAAAATATGTAAATTTCTGTAGGTATATTATTTTATTGTAGTCCCAAATTATTTTTGTAATTGTAATCGTTGGCACGGGTATCCGGAGTGGTCATGCTCACAGAAAGGTGTTGTCTAGCGGCGGTGTTGTGTGTCGGGTCGCCATCTTCCCTCAAAAATGGTTGAGGAAGGCGATGGCTGGCACATGCGTCAACTCGTGAACGGGTGCTGCTAGAGGATAATGGTCTGCTCTGGATGCTGGTGCTAATGACATTAACGGAAAAAAAAAAAAAAAAACTTTTAACACTGTTCCCCCTTGGAATGTTGCAGGTTTCCTATTTCATATTTCTTGTTTACTAATAAATTATGTCACAGTTAAAAAAAGTCACGGACCCTGGAGTCTGTGGAGTGTAGATTTAAAAAAAAAATATATGTAAATATGTAAATATGTACTTGAAATTATTTTTGGCGAAAAAATCGCGCGGTTATTTTTAATAACACCAACAAACCGTCTCTGCGGCAAAGTCGCGACACTCGAGACTTTCTGCGTGCTGAGCGCAGGCCCAGATCAAGGCGCGTAGGTATAACTCGCGCTTCGTCCGTTTGTATGCAGTTGAAATGAAATACAAATAAAGCAATATAATACGACAATTGCCTTATCCGAAACATCGCATTCTCTGGTAAGCTTTTCTGATGAGTGATAACGCTTAACAGGTTCACAGTACTATATACTCGTATATATAGTATTTTAATGAACATAATATGTTGTATGAGAATCAGTTTGGTATCACAAAGAGCAGATCTACAACAGATGTAGAAGTTCAATTGATGTCACATATACTTGAAGAGTAAGAGCCTGGGAGAGTTCGCATGATGCAGCTATTGGCGTATTTTGTGATCTTTCCAAGGCAGACTGTGTAGAGCACCGCACTCTAGTAATCTTTCACACTATGGTTTTCGTGGAAAAGCTTTGAATCTTATAGAGTCATATCTGTCAGACAGGGTACAGAAGGTTGGAATAAATGGCAACACTTCTTCCGGGTCTCTGGTAATAATAGAAGTACCGCAGGGATCAATTTTAGGACCTTTTCTGTTTCGTATATTAATGATCTGCCTTGCATGGTAAAGATTTCTGCGATATTGTTTTATTCGCAGACGATACCTCTCTGATTTTTAAAGTAAGATAGGAAAGATAGTGACCTCATTCATATATATCATAATGTTATCTATGATCTCTAAATGGTTAGCCGCTAATAATCTTCTCTTAAATCTTCCTGCGAATCGAAAAGGATTCAACTTTACAGTGCGATCCACATATACATGATCTAGCCGGAAGACTTAGTTTTGCGGCATATGCAGTTTGTAAGATAAGACAGTTAACAGACGTAGCGACAGCATGGCTAGTTTATTTCGCGTACTTTCACAGTATTATGTCGTATGGTGTATTGCTAGGGAGAGCTGCTGCTGAGATAGAGACAATCTTTATCTTTTAAAAGCGTGCAATTTGAGATATATAAGGTCACTTTTAATTCATCAACAATACTGCGGGGGGTGGTGTAGAATCGATAACTGAATGTGATCCACACATTTTTAATTTTCACATAAACAATTCAATACTAACTATTGCCTAAGCTGTGGCGCGTTGACTTTGAGAATGATAGCGACGACAACACTCACGGCCGCCGTGGACAAGACTCACACATACACACACGTTCTAGGTATTCTAACGCATTGCGAGGGCAATGAACTCGGTAGGTATACCTACGCATTGCGAGGGCAACGAACTCGGTAGGTTTACCTACGCATTGCGAGGGCAATGAACTCGGTAGGTATCTCGGTAGGTATACCTACGCATTGCGAGGGCAACGAACTCGGTAGGTTTACCTACGCATTGCGAGGGCAATGAACTCGGTAGGTATCTCGGTAGGTATACCTACGCATTGCGAGGACAACGAACTCGGTAGGTTTACCTACGCATTGCGAGGGCAATGAACTCGGTAGGTATCTCGGTAGGTACACCTACGCATTGCGAGGGCAACGAACTCGGTAGGTTTACCTACGCATTGCGAGGGCAATGAACTCGGTAGGTATCTCGGTAGGTATACCTACGCATTGCGAGGGCAACGAACTCGGTAGGTTTACCTACGCATTGCGAGGGCAATGAGTCTTGTCCACGGCGGCCGCGAGTGTTGTCGTCGCTATCATTCTCAAAGTCAACGCGCCACAGCTTAGGCAATAGTTAGTATTGATTTTGTTTATGTGAAAATTAAAAATGTGTGGATCACATTCAGTTATCGATTCTACACCACCCCCCGCAGTATTGTTGATGAATTAAAAGTGACCTTATATATGAAATTTATCCTGGGGAATCTCTTTTTAATGAAATTGATATTTTAACTTAACCAAGTCTGTATATATTTGAAAATATTATGTACGTTCGTAAAAATTGGAGTCAATTTAAATTAAACAGTGACAATCACGATTACAATACGAGGAATAAAGATGAAATAGGGGCGCCGGGTTTTAGATTAGCAAAGACAAATAAAAGGTCCTTCTTAGGTGATTTATATTAGTGCAGTTTTGTAATAAAGTTCCCAAACATATTACAATGCTCACAGAAGGAAAATTCAAGTTACATGTGAAAAACTTTTTGATTAAAAAATCCTACTACACAGTTTGTGATTACGACAAAAATGCTTGGACAATTCCGCCTCTGCCATGCTATCTTCTGTGACCTACGTAATTTAAACAAATATTGTAATAATTTTATTATATTGTATGTAACACATTGTTAAAAGAAGTTTAAAAGAATGGCCCCGAGTTTCTTGCCCGTTCTTCTCACAAAGGCGCTATACTTTTTTTGCTGAACATGGCAGTACCATGGAAGTAATAAGTACTACGTACAACAGGAATGAGCTGTTATCGCAAAATTGAAGCCGAACGAGAGCTCAGTAACTGTACCTCTTATCCCTCTCTGGCGATGGTGACTATATTGAAATATGATTTAAGAACAATATGTATAAAAAATATTTGTGATCTGACGTCAGCAGATCATAGCTTCAGATGGATTTTAATCAAAGATGCTACTAATAAACTTGCCCTTTGCTGTACATTTGCTGTTTTTGCTTGCTTTTTACACTCGCGTCATTTAGATAGGTACTTACCTACTGGTCCTTGTGGTATACGACATGTAGCTGGACTGAGATAAAATTACGATAAGCTACCTATTGTGGTATATTTCATTAATTAGGTAAGAAAAAAACAGTTAAGTTTACATTTAAGTTTAATTCCAAATCAGATATTGTTAAATAAAAAGAGTCTTGTGAAGTTTCTGCCGCAAACCCAGCTTATTCCTTATATGTTTCATTGACTCTTATTTTGTATTATGAGTTAAACTAACATTAGGAAATCTGAAATAGAAACAAAGTTATTTTAATAGAGAAAGGAATAAAAAATGCATAGGTATTTAAGTTATTTGTTCTTGAACTAGGATTGGATTTGGATAGTGACCTGACTTCTCTTTGACGGCCATCATCGTAAAGATGGTCGGTGACGAGAGGTCGTGGGAGGCAGTGGCCTCGTTATCTGAGACAATCGTCTCACAGAGGGAAGCGGAGGAGCGGGAAAGGGAGAGATATCCTCTATCTGTCCCGCTCCGCAGAGCGCGGACACGGAGGCGAGCCGATCATACTCGCACTCCGTCGCCGCTCAGAGGACCTGGGGTGTCGGCCGTGGGGACAGCCGGTACCCCCCATCAGGGTTAGGTCCTCATGAGGTGAGGATGCCCTCGTGGGCATCCCACAAAGCGGCACATTGGGGGAGTTATTCCCAGAGGCTGGGCCCGCTTCAGCGGGCAGCGACGTCGATGGGGGCTGCGGTTTAGAGCGCGAGTGACTCCGTGGCCCCTGCCGGCAGTCGATGACGACGGAACACCATGAGGCTTTTAGTCGATAGTGGGGTCCCTATTGATGCTGAGTCCAACATAACCACCTGCTCCCTGGCGGGTGTGTATGCGTAAATGCATTTTCCTCATGACAATAAAATAAAAAAAGGATTAGATAGTCATTCAAGGTCACCGTAATTCTTCACTAACAAATTATGTTTAAAACTTTTACCTGTGAAAGGATAAACCATAATCAGGATAGTACTCGCTTCCACAAGCCTCCACGACACAAATTCTCCCCATTTTTATTAAAATTCTTCAGATATATCACGTAATCAAAAAACACACCGCTATTAATGTCGTGTCGACTATTTCATGTGGGGTTGTCAGGTCAGGTGTCCGTATTTCATACAAATAAAAGAAAACCTATACGCAAATCGCAAAATTTTTGCATTAGTAAGGCTTTACACGTAGCAACAAATAATATTGCTTTAACATGTCTGTAATAAATTATTATTTATATTTAGAAACATTTTAGAAGTAAATGTTTTTACTTCATTACAATACATTAATCGCAATTTTTTCTACTAACAACGAAAGGATTGAAATCAACTTAACTCTGGCAACTCTAAGTCACTGTTAGAACGGGACACAGGGTTCAGTGATAGCCTTCTCACTCGGCTTCATTTTTATTTTGCGCGCAACAAGACTCTTACGACCTTAGCATAAGGTTTTATTTCCTTTATTTTAGCTGCATGATGCACAGATAGAGCTCATTCCTGTTGTACGTAGTACTTATTACTTCCATGCTTCCATGGTCTTGTACGTAGTACTTATTACTTCCATGCTTCCATGGTCTTGTACGTAGTACTTATTACTTCCATGGGCAGGACATAATCATAGAGAACATAAAAATTGCTGGGACATGGGAATAAACAAAATATATTTAAAATAAACAGCATATGAAAAAAATATACGAATATATCTAAAAACAGATTATGTAGTTTTTGTTTTTGTTGATATTTTACTTTTAGCTAAGTCAATAATGGATAGGTAAAAAGAAAACATGTGAAATATATAAAATCAAAATGTCTATTGAAGCAACAATTTATTGCGTGGAACTGAACATCATATTATTGTGACGTGCCGCCACCGTGAGGTTTTTGAGAGCATGCCTGTTGCCTTTGTGGTTTTTTGCATATATTGCAGACTTGCGATTACCCTTGGCTTTTAACGCATCTTATTCAGCAGCTATTTCTCCCCTAAATCGTTATTCCTTCATTTTATACTATCGCCATCTTCAAAATCGGATATATCACTACGATCTTCTTCGGTTAAATTTGCCACCCCATCCGATGAACTTTGGCTGTATGGCTAAGTTTCTTCTTCACAGTAACTGTCTTCTAACATTCTCCTCAATTAAATCTGAAATCCTTGGCATTCTATTCATTTCTACAAAAATAAATAATCACAACCTCAAACAACACAGTTCAGTTAGAAAATAAAGGTAGAAATTATTGAAATAAATTAACTACGACGTCACATAATATGTCATCGTCATCATCATGCCATATACCATGAATTGACAATTTCATATCATAGTTCAGTGAAAATTTGGAAAATATGCAGAGACTTACTGACTGTGGACTCACATTTTCGTCCTAGGACGTCCACTGATCACATGTGGACTTCTAAAAATATATGTCCACCCGTATATTATTTTGATACACATGTACTTATCTATACCTCAAAAATACCAACTTTTCACAAAAACACAACTGAATGTGTAAGATATTTTCACTTTTGAGCTTGGAATGTAAACCTGTTAATTATGATTATTATTTGCATCCAAAATTTAAAAACCAGTAATGGTATAAACCTCCTGAATTGTATTCCCATTAATGAGAAAACAAGTTATTTGAATGTATATGTTTACTATCTTAAAATACAAATAGGGGACCCTGAATAAGCCATAGCTCAACAAAGAAAACGTTGTCCATGCAACCAATAACAGATCAATCATGTCGTATTTATAATGACCGCGATAGATTTTTACGATCTGAACTTCTTGTTTCACTAATGTATCCTATCTCAGTCTCCCAGGGGACTAAACGGCACACACTATTCCATTACAGTACCATATTTAGGGCAGTCAACTAGTATCAACAACTATAATTCCACTTCTATTCCTATACCCAGGACTCAACTATTAAGAGAAAACGGAATTCTATAAAATTGCGAATCTAATTTCGCTTAAAAAATATCCTCTAAATAGGTTTTATTTCTGACATCGTCAAAGTTACAGTTCATGTCAGATAGACAGTAGTGATTTGTGACAGGTGTCAAAGTGACAGTTGATATCGTATTTTATGTAGGTATTCAATTACTTTTCGTTCCATAGATATCATAGAGATTTTCATTTCCGATGACAGCCTTAAAATTACAATGGAATTTATCGCGGAAACTATTGACCTTAGACCAATAGTTTCTTTACAGATATGATAGATCTCATAGAGGTCTTCATTTCAAATAACAGCTGTCAAATTAAAATGGGATTTATTTCTGAAACTATTGACCCTAGACATCGATAAATTTTATCGAAGACCCTAGACCGCAAGTCTCTTTACAAATATGACTAATCTCATAGCGATCTTCATTCAAAGAGCTGTCAAACAAAAAAAAAATGATATGCTCTTCAGTATGTTGCATATAAATCTCGAACGTAAGAGCAAATGTTTAACATGTACATTATTGTACATCATCAGTTTATTTATTGAGAGTTTTATCAATGGCTTGCCTATCAACAATAGAAAATAAATTGTTGGGTTAGTGGGTTCAAGTCCTACACATCCCAAGGTCATAATATCCACCTGTCCAAAAAGAAAGGGTACGCTCTAATGTCTTTATTTTTTAAATCGATGTCCACAAGAGCCTATTTTATCGGAAAATTTTAGCTATAAAAACTTTCGGAGATTATGCTGTTTTAAGTTTGTATCATCCGAAATAAACTTCTAGACTAGATCTGTCGATGTTTTGAAGAAAATTACAGTCTGAAAACATCTGCTGCTGAGATATTGTCATCCGAAATGAAGATTTCAACAACGCCTATCACTTTTGCAAAGATTAGTTGTTAGAGATTAGTTGTCTGAGACGAAAAGTTTCCGAGATATATTTCTGTATTGGTACGTATACGCTTTTTCCATGGGGGGTTGCTAGAGGAATAGTGAGTGCTGTACAGTCACCTGGGGGACTGAGTTAGGAAACTTTAGTGGAACGTAATTTTTTTAAAGAAAATTAATGTTAATTTATCCTAAATGCTAGTTCTTTCAAAACACCGTGAGAAATGACTACATGGCAGACATAATATAAATTAATGACTGGTTTTTAAAATATATAGGTAACGCATTTTTTTTATAGCTGTTAGCCTTTGACCACTATCTTTTTTTTTTTTTTTTTTAATCATGATAGGTTCGCGTTTGACCACACCCTGCCTGATCGAAGATATTGTTTACCTACTTATAAGACAGAAAGGGGCCCTGAAAAAGCCTTACTTTAACAAACAAAACATTAAACAGAGACAAAAACTGACGGATCGAGCAACTATTAAGATCGGCTGGGTTTTTTGGATGCCCGGCATCTTCTTTATCTTCATGTTCTTGCACGTCACGCTTAGTATCGCCAAGCAATGTGAAGACTCCTAATGTGTTGCATTAAATGAGTAAACTAAACTTTGTTCGCACGACCGTGACATATTTGTAAAGAGACTGAGAAAGTGATCAAAAGCTGGCTCTTCAGTTATAAAATAACAAATAGCTAACTAGTATCTTAAATACGGTTACGTAAAAAAGGTAGCTCGCTATTTAAACTGACTGCTTTGAAAGAAAAACATATACAATATGTTTGCTTATTGCTTAGACAGATACCAGGAACCCATAAAAAGCCCTACCTTAACAAAGGAAACGTTATCCATGCAGCTGAAAACGGATCGATCAACAATGGATGGCCGGGCTGGGTTTTTACGACTTCAGCTTTTAGTTAAAGGGCTTTGCAGTAGCAGAATAAGCAAACTAACACAACATAGAAACTTATTATTTATTACTTACCTGTAGCTTTGATTTGAAGAAATTGCTCAGTTACTCGTCTCTAACAGCGTCGTTGGCACCTGATATTGATTTTCCGCCAACAGCCTTCCCTTCCCAAGTCACTTTTTAGTATTGCCAGTCAGTAAATAAATTTCAGTGTCCCAACCTAGCAGCTTTTTTAACTAACACAACATAGACACTCTTTATTATTTATTACTTACCTGTAGCTTTGATTTGAAGAAATTGCTGTTACTCGGCTCTTACAGGGTCGTTGGCACCTGATATTGATTTTCCGCCCACAGTCTTCCTTTCCCACGTCACTTTTTAGTATTGCCAGACAGTAAATACATTTCAGTGTCCCAACCTAGCAGTTTATTTTTTGTTGATAGGCTGGCCTATGGCTACTTTCTCACCTGATGGAAAGTGATGTGATCGCAGATGTTGTTCAGACAAACCTAGAATTACTGGCTGAATTACTGGCTGCCCCAAGAGCCAGTAATTTTAGGTTAGCCTCAGTTCTCAGTATACAGTTGCCGGAACACACCGTTAGGTGCTTGCCAACAGATTTTCTACTTGAAGGTGGTAGCAAGCCAGGTGAGCATTCGCAAAATGCCCTACCACAATACTGTAATGCCATCCTAAGACAACAACTGGGATCGACGGCTTAACATGCCTTCCGAACCACGGATACGCTGGGCAAAGACCCATGACTAGCGGTCACCCATCCAAATGATGACCGCGGTGGACGTTGCTTAACTTAGCTGATCGGTTAAGAACGGCTAAGCAAACTTCGCTACGAGCGCCTCAAAACCTACAAACTTTTAAGTTCGAGTCATATCCCTGTTAAACTATTTCCAATGGAGAATTTTTTTACATTACTATCTCAAGCAAGACATTCTGAGTATTTAAAATTCATACATACTACTTCGGAATATATATATATTTATAGATAAATTTTGCCGAGCAATTTTAAGATTTAAAAAATGCATAGGTACGTAGGTACACTTGGTTCCTTACTTAACTCGTACTGCCATTTCAGACTTAAAGGTTATGGATGATGGAAAAGACAGGTCACTAAAAAAGCCTTTTGGACCTACCTCAACAAAGAAACCATTGCACATACAGTCTAAAAATTATCAATTACGCCATTGCTCGCAAGGTTTTAGGCACTATTCACGTTTCCGGCTTCTGGATGCACAGCAAAAAATTAACAAAATAAGCAAAATAACACAAGATAGCCACTTATAGAATATAAATATATTACCTAGGTACTTACTTGATGTTTTAATTTGAAGCAAGAGCTCACTTCTTCAACGGTATGAATCGGCGCACCCCTTTAAGCAGTTGAACTACTTTTTGCAGCACAGTCGAGCGGCGAGGCACGGCGGCAGCGGCGGCCTGTCAAGTATTGATTTTAATTTAAGATGAGCCCTCCCAGATTATATTTCAGTGTTGCCAAACAGAATAAAGCTTTAGCCACCAAGGATTTAATTTTTGAGATAGACCTTGTACCTACTAGAAAATTGTGATGAAATGACTAAAATTGACAATGGACTAAATTGATACTTTTAAATAAATTAGTTATGCTATTTATTACGTAAACAATAATTTTCACATAGGTTGCGCGGTTTAGTAATATTGAGCAATATCCAACTAAATTTAGACTGCATATGAGTCTGCTATGACTTAAAGGTTGTCTAAATGCTTTTATTGTAGTAGCTGTAGTGTTGTATATAGTTCGTAGTATTTTGTTTAATAAAGCCGCACATAGCATACCGCCGGTAAAAAAAAACTAAAAGAACGCATTTTCTAAGCGCTATTAATTACGCAGTAACCACAAACTATTAAGTGTTAACAGTGTAAAAAGAATTGTTAAGACAATATAGGTACTTATAAGAAATCTATACTAATACTAGCGGCCCGCCCCGATTTCGCACGGGTAATTGCGACTGTAAATTGAGATGTATCTTTCAATTTGGATCAAACTGCACACGGTGTTGATCAAATTTCAAATCGGTTCAGTAGTTTAGGAGTCCATCGCGGACAAACAACGTGACACGTTATATTTATATATAAATCCAGCTATAATATATTCTCACAAATTTTATCACGACTATCTTAGGTAAAGTGCAAAGGGCATATTATATAGTTACCATTATTATATAGATAAGCTTGTTATGCAACTGTGGTTTTCATCTGACTTCAAAAAAGTAGTTCAATTCACCAGTGCAGTTAAAATTTTTCTCGTTAGTTCATACAGTTTCAAATACGTCATTATTTTGTATTAATTGAGCTAAATAGACTCCATCATGCCATCTAGACTATTACTTACCTTAGTTTACTAGCTAAAGTTCTGTAGTAAATCTTGAACTACAACAGATCTTTTTTGCTAGTGTTCGAAACACACTAAGTACTGACGGATTCTTCGACAGTTATGCATGTACAGGGTTATTGGTACAATGCTAACAACCTCTTAGGGTTGACTTCTGCTAGTCCTAACAAACATTTTGAGATGTTTTTTATTGTTTTGAATTTTATATTTTAATGCCTACTCCGTGTCAAGACCGCCCGCCATGGCAACACTGGACCACGCCGTACCGTACTCCCTTTGAATAGAATTTTGACTATTTACATCGAGCAAAGTAATAAAAATATTATATAATATACGACAGGCACAAGAGACTTTTAACATCAGGTGGTCCTCGTGCTTATTCCGTCAAACAAAAATATTTAAAATAAATACAATAAAATAAAAAAACATTTTTTTTTTCAAAACATAAATATTCATAGCAAAATGTTTGTTATAACTAGCAGACGTCAACCCTAAGAGGTTGTTAGCATTTTTCCAATAACCCTGTATAAATATTCGCTTGTCATTTTATGTCGTATTTTTTCACTTGTTGGCTTGTATAAGGTATCTAATTAGGTATTCTGATAATTATGGAGCCATAATATAAGCTTGATATGAAACAAGGATCCCTACATGCTGTTTCGCAGAGTAATATTCGCAGGATATGTTAAGAAAAACAACTATTTAAATTAAATCGTTTATTTAAACACCAGAAATTAGTAACAGCTTAGGCCTTAGGATCGTATATATAAATGCATCTCAAAGTTGACACCGACTTTTCAAGATGAGGCTTTTTAACAGATGTTTCATATATTCAAAACTGTACTGTAAGATCGTTCTCATCTTTGCATTTATTAATACAAGCCAATGTGATAAAGGCATAGTTCAGCATTTATAAGCACCGCTGAAGCAATTTTAACCTAACAGAGGCGTGGCGGTCTACCACTGACCCGTTTGACATACATTGGCATTGGTGTTTCAACATTAGGTACATCTTTAATTTATTTAATTAAGAATTGCAAGCACATTTCGCTTAGCCGTACAGTGCAACATTCCTTTTTACGGAATAAAGACGTAAGAGGGATTAAAATTCATAAATTATCAGCGAACGCGAACCACCATATTTAGCAGTCGCTGGTCGTGTTAAGGGTCTTGTTAGGTCTTCGTAGCGCTTTCGTCATATTTTAATTACCAAGTGAAATTTTGCATACATGTCCACTAGCTTTATAACTGTGATTTTCCGTTTTTAATTTTATTTATAAATGTGACAAATATATTGTTTCATAGATATAAGATCTAGTAATAAACATTGATCTATAAGTACTAATTTTTGACATGGAAATTTATTTAATATATTTTTTTTTATATACGTTGGTAAATGTGAAACTGTAAATTAAGCATGTTAATATCACCATTTTGGCAGTTTTGCATTATGTTGCTATTTCTTAGCAAATATGTACCCAACATTTCAAGCAAATAAATATTCAATCTTTCAAACTACATATAGAAAACGAATTTAGCGAATAATTTTGTAACTACATAATTTTACGGAAAACTAGCAAACCAGAACCTCAAATTCACCGAGTTTGAACAATTTGTATTTAAACTATGACAAAATTACGTTTTTATGAAAGCGCTACACACCCCGTAAAGGAAGATTCCTATTAGCACGTGCCCTTCTTGATGCTTGGTGGGCTGGAAACATTACTAACATTTTACACCAAGTAACTTTTATATAGAACAAGGTCTGAAAAGAAAGACCAAGGGTAAATGTAGAAGAATACACGATAAGTATAATAGAAGTACGTTAATGCTCGGATGCCTCGAACAGGATATGCGCTCGAACAGGTAACGCGGCGCGCGCTCGGATTATCCGGAAGTGGCTCGCACCCAGCACCCTATGTGAATGTACGACGCTTATGTTGGGCGGCGTGCGTTTGTACAATGACATCTATGATAATATACGATGCGCAGGCTGGGCGGCTCACGCTTGATCAAGCTAACACTGTTTGTGCTCGGATTACTCAGAAGCGGCCTGCTCCTGATGTGCAGTACGTAAGGCGCGCAAGCTAGGCGGTTCGAGTTCGACGATTGCTAACGCACTTTGCGTCTCAGAAGCGTCCCTTACTCGGATGACCCGAACGCGTCTCTTCCTCAGACGATTGGACGCGCATACCACAGAGCTCGGTCGAATGTGAATCATATTATGTTTACGTGTCCGATTAATTTTACACCGAACAAAAATTGTACAATATAAACTCACCGTCATGCATGACACATGACTAGTTTTATACGACCTCTATTCATAGTAACCGAACGCTAATCTGAAATATCATCAGAGACCATTCAGAACATCGCGCTCTCAAAATGAATAGATGTAACAAAACCACATTCACGCCTACTTTGATCGGTATCCCTTATTGCTTTGACGAGCTTTTGAATACATTATTAAAATATTTAATCTTTTTTAACTTACACCTATAGAATAACATCGTAAATTGTATAAACGCACTTCATGAAGCATAAAAACCTGAACACACGACGGCCCAGAAAAAATATCTTCAAATGAGGCTTTCAGTGACGCCGAGCGACCGAGTTACAAGGCATTATTGCACTAATAGGCACTAATGTTGGATTTCTACTCATACCACCAAAGTTTTAGTTTCTATCGAGACATTAGCTCATTTTAGTAAATAATACGGGATAACTCACGTGGATCAGTCAGATAGTTCCGACTATAGTTTCAACCACATTCGGTGGTCTTTTTCAAGGAGAGCTCAGGACGCCCGCGTTGACGTCTACTTAGCACTTGAATGTGAAAAAGACCACCGAATGTGGTTGAAACTATAGTCGGAGGTATCTGACTGATCCACGTGAGTTATCCCGTATTATTTACTAAAATGAGACATTAGCTTCTCGATGAAACGAAACAGTAACTATAAATTGACTACAACTTTCTGCTTCCTTTTTAACCTAGTACTAACAAATTGCCTATCTATTATGAAACTACTAATATAATTATATACGCACTTTCAATTTTAATACAAATAATTTTCTCCTCTTGAACTCGTGAAAATTTTTGCTAAATTTTAAAAGTGACATTACAAACATTTCGATACTATTACTAGGTAGTAATACTAACTTCTTAGACTATTAAAATGGTATTAACTATGAAACATTAATTAATTCCTCTTTTTTATCAATATTCATTCCTAGCCGGAGAAGTCTTAACTTGGAAAATCTTGGCTAGTATCTTTCCAAACAAACGCCGCGTCGTTCGGTCATATTTTCAATAGCGAGTGTTCAATCTCGTGATGAAATTTTGCATGTATGTCCTTGAGCCTAAAAGGTATGCTACTGCTGGTTCCATAGTTTTTAGTTTTATCCTTTATTTTATCTCCAAATGTGAATGTAAGAATTTCCCATACAGAACGATTTAACCAAATAATTTTGAAAACATTTTTATAGAAAAATTTACCATTCAGAAGCATAGATTTTAGACTCAAGGACATGCACGATTTTGAACACTTTGTTATTTAAAATATGAAGAAACTCGCGTTTGTTTGGCTCTATGATACTAGCCTTAAGTATGTAAACATAATGAGTAGGTACTTATGTACATGTAAGATTTATCAAGCCATCGTAATAATAAGATATAGTAAAAAAAATGATCTAAAGAGAGTTCTATATAGAAGAGCATTTACAATTTATATTACAGAATAAGTTTATTGAAAAAGCGAAGTATTGTTCCTAAGTAAATTTAAATTCATTCGCTTCGAAAAAATATTTTATATGAGTACCAAATTCATTTGTAGTTCTTTTTTGGCCGCTTTAAGACCTCTGTCCCAAAATCTTGTATAGAATATCCATTGAAGAGTTATTGCAACAAAGTTCTACGCAATTGAAAGGTACAGGGAAAGAATAATATCTAATTAATTATAACGTTATTTAAATATTCGACGAACATTTATATGTAATGCTAGAGTGATACTGTCGGTTTAATACTACGAATAAATATGTGGATAAACGTAAGTAAACCTCAAAAACAGCAGAACGCAAACCTAACCGCGGCGGTCGTGGTTTTAAAAGAGTACCGTGCGGCGCAACGTTGCGTTGACGCGAGTCGCAACCAATCGGATGCGGTCATTTTTAAGCGCCAAATCAATTATTCATCGAAATTCACTTCTATTTCAACACAATCTAATTGAATTACGAAAATTGTGCGTGTTTTGCAAATTGTGACCTTGATGAGTCTGAAACCAAAGCGATAACTGTATGGGAGTTACACTTCTTTACATATTTATTCGTAGGTTTTATACTTTTCTCTTCTTCTTACATCCAACAATCATATATTTTCATGTGATTTATTACCTGATACAACAGGATAACCTGATAGAAAGTAGTGATCTGTTTAAAGATGAACCACGATCATACAACCTGTTCATTCTGAACTGGACGATACTCAAATACTAGTTAATTGGAAACAAAGCAAGCAAACTTTTTTTTATGCCTGATACGTTAGCCTCTGACCACTATCTCACCTAATGGTAAGTGTGAGTAAGATGATGTGGTCGACGATGTTGTTTAGGCTAACCTAGAATTACTGACATTTTTCTGCATCCCTTTTGCTATTTGGATGACAAAAGCGTACATTAATGGAGACAGTTCAAGGGCAACAAGATACTTCTTATCTTTGTATGAGTGTGAAAAACTGTTTGAGTTATTAAACTGAATTTCATGTAAAAGTAAATCGAATAATAAAACAATGAGCGTAAAGAAAGGTCACATACCCATGCAAGCCCACCAAGTGTAGGTTCGAAGGGCTTAGTTAAAAAGCTCCATGGTAACCATTAATTCAGGAAAACAGTTATGTTAAGAGGGAAGAGGCACTGGCTAAGATCCATTTAGGCGTCTTTTTTTTTTTTTTTTTTAATCTGTTATTTTACAATATTATAAAATGAAAAATCTGATTTAGCATCTGTTAACGCCAATTCCTTGCGCATCATATATAATATAAACTTTTTTATTCCATTAATAAATGACCGATTACGGGTGCGTGTGATTCTAATGGGACATATGTGAGATAATTGTCAAACGCTACTGTAAAATATAACACAGAAACGTTCACCTCTCTATGCATTATTATATAAATATTGTGTAAAGTTTCGCTTGTTTTTATTTAAAATATTTAAAACTGACGCTGCTGAATCATCTTTCCCTGTTCTCTTCAATCACATTACAGATTGGTGTTCTATCTATTGAAATTAAGGCTTATATGATTAAACACGATTGACGAAATCTTTTTAATGCGGATGGAAATTACGGTCGACATCCACTTCACTAAAGCGGACGCGTTTTTAAACGACCACGTTTTACTTCTAACAAAAAAAAATTAACAGAGTACTACTGCACTGACACTGATTGACTATAATAAAATAATAATAACAAAAAGGTATGAGTGAAAGTTTGCATTTGTGAGAGATAAACTGCATCTATTTTATATGCCATCGATCGTAGACGGTAAACGATAAGTTCGTGACAGCTCAGCAACCCTGAAAGGGGCTGAAGAACCATCATGCTGACTTCATCCGGTCCAATACGACAAGACTACGCACGAAGATACTGGATCGTTCAAAAGCCATGTAGGCCCACCGTGGATAGAAATAACCCATTGTCTAAGGTGAAGATAAAAAGCGATATATCGCAACGCGACTCGGTGCGATGCCATGCGACTTATTGCAACGCAATACACGCTACGCTACTATTGCGCAAATAAAGCGCGTTGTCACTGGAAACTTCACACATTTAATACTTACCCCTATATTCAATAAAAAAAGAAATACTAGTGATAACAAATATGACAACATTAAACATTGTATAGGTTCTTATAAAACATTTAAAATCACTTCGTGAATGCACCTACTCGCACGAAAAAGAAGTTCGCATTGAGTCGCGTCCCATCGCATATGATCTACATGATAATGTAGCGTAGCTCCTAGTTCATGTGTTACCTAAACCTGACCTACGAGTTACAGTCACTTAATGGACATGTTTGTAGCATATCGCCACAATAGGCCAGGGTCTGTAATTTCTGAAACCAAAAAAAATAATAGTAGCATGAAACCCGTTGAAAATGGAAAAGAATATAACAAAAATTAAAGGAAAAATAATTCACGGGCGATCTGAGGCGGGAAGTGAGATGGGGTGAGTTTTTAAGCGTAAAAAAACGGTTTATCTCAATTTCGGGCAAATTTACAAGTTCTATGGAAAAAAAATATATGATCAAGTTGTAGGTAATAAAAAGATCTACAGCTTTTGCATTAACACTTTTTTCACTTAGGTAACCTCAAAGTTTATTTGAAAAATTTTAATAATCAATTTTTCGGTTTTGTTCCTTTTATCATATACAAAACAATTTTTATTTGTCATGAAATTTAATGAAACTTATCTTTTTATGTTCCAAATACACTAACTTTATTGATTCAAAATATTTATTTTTCACTTAATTTGAAAATGCACTTTAATTTTCAATCGAAAATTCACATGTCAAAGTATCAGCTTTTTTTTAAAGTCGGTGGGCTTTGTTCTTTGACAACTCTTCTTTCTGATAAGAATAGATCACATCAGAAGTACAACATGTTATATGAGGTAGGTGTTGGCAACATACTGAGCTATCAGCTATCACTGCTTTTTGAAGCAGTTGTTGCTCAGTAGCATTGACTATGGACTGCCGCGCAGCAGGTCCATGGTTCGAATCCCGCCGCGGGCTTGAGCTTCACCGCATGGTGGAAGGGCATTTTTGCGAATGCCCGCCTAGCTAGCGACCACTATGAAGTAGAAAATCTGTCGACAAGCACCTTAAAGTGTGTTCAGGCAGCAGTCCTTGAGAGCCAGTGAAATTGAAGGCACATGAGACTTAACAACTATGTCTCTAGGTGACGGGCGCAGTGCAATTCGTGACTTGTGCCGAAATGCATGTGTTATAGGCAGAGGTAAGTCCGCTTAACATCAGGCGGGCCTCGCGCTTGTTCCCTCACTATAACATTAACAAAATACATTCCAAATGATCACAATAAATTGGAATTGCATAAGAATTTATTGCTTTGGTTTCAAAACCATAATTTATAATAGATGTTTTGGTTTATTTCAGTACTATAATGGAATTCTTAACGTTGTACCTACGTGTGGTTAAGCTTTTAAATTCCGCTATTTAGAGAAAAAAACACTAACTGATTGGAACCATTGGAAGAAAGCCTATTATTAATAACAATTTTGATCGAGACGCCTGAAATTTTTCTTTCGATTCTCGATCTTTGAATTAAGGTGAAAAAGGTGTTTTTTTTAACAAAAAAATACAGTGTGCTTGGTATATAAAAAGGTAAGTGTTCGCCAAATTTCGTAAAAAATAAAATACTATTTGTATTATGTAGATAAAAATAAAAACCATAAAACCTGTTTTTTTTGAATTTTTTACATACATTTTGGGGTTAGGTGAAAAATGTGTTAATACAAAAGTTGTAGTTCATTTTACTATCTTCAACTTTGTCATATATTTTTTTTCCATAGGACTTTTAGTTTTGACGGAAATTGAGATTAACTGTTTTGTACCCTTAAAAACTCACCCATACTTTCCGACCTCAGATTGCCCTTAAATTATATTTCCTTTAATTTTTGTTATATTCTCTTCCCTTTTCAACGGGTTTCATACTAATATTTTTTTCACTTTCTACCATTTTCAACTGGTCTACAAATCATCTATAGGCATCGCATCGCGTTGCTGCTTTCATCATTCCGAACAATAAAGCGCGACTATTCATTTCAACAACGCTTAATTTCGTGTTTTATTGCTGACGCAGAACATCCGCAGTGTGTTACAGCCACGTAGCATTGGCAACATTATCATGGTCTCTTAAAGCTTCCAATCTGAGTAATAGAATCGTCCTGTAACCGTTGCAAGAATGTTCGTGCTAGAACATTTATTTTTGTGTGTCAAAATTTGTAACTAAATTCGTATTAAAGTAAGAAATGTAGTCGTCTCCTTAATGATGCTAAATCAACTTAGAGTTTGTACTAAAATATGCAACCTACTTTACATTGTTTTCTACGCGATACGATTATCATGCTACGGGCACTTACGACTTATGGGTACATTATATTTGTTTCGAAACTTGTATAAAAATTTCCATCCGCATTAAACGACAATTTATACCAGGCTGTATTTTTTTTATGTGTCACTATTCACTTGTTTAACTTAGTCTTTCCGGTTCGGATCATGTTTACTGGTTTGCTAACCAGAGTAAACCTCAGGTGGCGACCTCATCGTTGTTCGCCTCAAACTCGAGCTTTACTCCATCCGAGGTGAGGCCCTCGACGTCCACTTCGTTTTCGGTAGCGTTAAGCATATTCAGCGTCACCTATAAGAACAAACGATATAAATATATATAATTTATATATTTTTATTTTTACAATAACGCATGCGGATTGCTTGCGGATTACATTACAAAATTACAAATTTACGAGAAGAAAGATTTTAGTCATGTGCGGGAGTTCGAGCCCGCGCCATCCACCCCTATATAGCCAAGGCATGCTCTGACCTTTTAAGCTAACATGTCATTATGACTCATAGCTTTAATTTTTCCTCTCATTCTTCAACCATCGTATAGGGATGGACTGTTCGATCGATTGTCGTGGTGGTTGACTTCCACGATATGAACACGTGAGTCCAAAACAGACTCGCAGCAATAATTCAATGCTGAATTTTGACATCGGGTAACCAGATAAACTCAAACTGCACCAAGTATGAAATCGCATATTTTACGTTACCATACAGATAGCATTTTCCTCCATGCATTTTAACACATTCTATCAGATACTAAAAAAATAGTTTTTTATGGTAACGAACATTTTTGAAGAGTGGTAGGTACTTTTGTTCCGGGTAGCTAGCATCATGCAGCACCTACCACAGTTTTTTTTGTACAGCTGATAGTTTAGACTTTGACCTCTATTTACCAGGTGGTAAGGACGAAGATGTTGTTCAGGTAAACCTAGAATTACTGGCTCTCAAAGACTGCTAACGTGATGCGCACTTGTTTGCGTACGGTCAGCCATTGGAGCAAGACTATTCTTAAACTAGAAATGTATTTACTTACGACATAAATATGTATATACAGTATAATCCGCTTATTTCAAAACAATACGTACATATTACTTTATATTTTTTCTCTTTCTCGCTTAAGACGCGTTTTTTGCTGGTTTCTATCAGAATTCTCTTAAACGGGTTTTACTGTATAAGAATACTTCTACTTATGTATAAAAGCATCGTTCAAAATACATAGGTGCATGGATCCATATACGTAACAGCTAAATAATTATATTCCATGCAGATATGAAAATGATGGAATGCTAACATATGAACATATGTAATATTTTTTGGTACAGTCGCGTTCATAAGTCCCGTACCAGATTCACAAAGCCATACAAGAGACACTATGGTTTAAGTTGTGAGGTGTGTATTCATAGATGGCATTCACAATACAAACAAAGGTCATATTTTGAAGGTCATAGGTCATATTCATAAAACTAGGATTCGTTATACGTGTATAGTGATACTCATAACCGTGCATATCACGTGTAGCCTACGACTTTAACCGCATGAAAATCGGTTATATCCTGCTCCTTTGTGAATCTTGATCTTGGGCGCGGCTCGGGCGCGTCAGCGTCGCGTTTTTTTGAACGTTACCACGGCGGAAACGCGGCGCGTTTCCAGCGCGTCCGAGGTGCAGCATTGGGTATGATTATGTCACCGCGCTAATACCGCGTAATCACCGCGCTACAACCGCGTGGTAACCGCGCCCGCGACGTGCATGAACCACGCATGGACAGCGATGCTTGCGGCATGGCCGCGGCGTCATCTAAGCAGAGTCTAACAATCCAGGAAAAAATCTTTCCTACATTACATTCTTAATAACAGTAATGTCACAAAAGGCGGCCTTGTCACTTAAAATATTGTTCTTTACTCTAATAATAGATTTTGTTTTTTTTTACCAGGTAAAGAGGGCTTATGGCCCTGGTTCTATTTTTACCCTCTAGGTTATTACTCTGGATTCTAACTAATTGGATATCATTTACCAAAAGTAAAATACTGCTCAATCATTTGACATCTTATTATAACCAAAGACAAATAAAATGTTGGTGGTTAGATGCATTAAATTACCCTCAAATCTTTAATTAGTATTGTTGTAGTTTGGTGAAGTCGCCCCGTGTTCAAACTTACAACCTATTTTAATTTTACGTTGGTACACAAGCGACGTTGAAACTATATTTTTCTCTAGTTTCGATCTATTTTAAGTCACATTATAAGATTATGTGACTTTTAATAAATACGAATAAATTTTGAATTTGTATCTACTATACTCGTAAACTCTGATATTATCAATACACAATAATTATTGTGAACAATTAAGTCTTTTAAGTGCCCGGTCTATTCATTTTCAGCTATACCAAGCATCTAAATCACCGTCACCAATCGGCAATCACCATCAACAAAAAAATCACAAAATCCAAATTACAGGATTGAATCCATATGTGTACATAATTAATATTATACGTCATTTCTTCATGGATAATATTTATAAAAAAGGTCGAAGATAATTTTATCCTAACATAGGTTTTTCTCCTACAAAATTGTGACGTAAATCGACAGTTTACCAAACCGGTTACAATTCTATTCTTTCCGGGTGTGAATAAAGGGGATGATGCACATCGTGGTATAGATTTTTTTTGTAAGTAAATTCAAAATGGT
The DNA here is from genome assembly GCA_963854805.1 of Plagodis dolabraria. Classification (NCBI taxonomy): domain Eukaryota; kingdom Metazoa; phylum Arthropoda; class Insecta; order Lepidoptera; family Geometridae; genus Plagodis; species Plagodis dolabraria. Next base: position 8,597,649 of record OY978440.1, read on the forward strand.
AACTTTTCTATACTATACGATTAGAAGTCGATTCTTAAAACCTTGACATACTACAGAGTGTGAAAACAAGAACGAAACAAAATATTGATCCTTCTATCTACGGATATTTTGATAGTAGTGCAATGGTTTTGGTTTCACCATGCATGAGGTAAAATTAGAAAAGTAAGAATTTCAATTTAGAATGGCATAACAGAACAAGGTTACCAGAATAAAAAATAATATTAAAATCTTTATTGATATTGCAAAATATTACCGACACGATGCCCATTAAACAGAGTACATACTAATATAATAAAATATCATTTGCAATATTAGCAAAGACAACTAAAGCGTGCATGAGACATTTTCAAAAAAATCATTACTGTCATGAACAGATAATTACTGAAATTATAATTTCAAGTCTAAAACCTAGCGCATGCAATAACTTGTGGAGCTAAACAAAAAAAATCCAAACTTCACTAACACAAGCACAACGGAAACTAAAGAAACTGAAAATTGTGCTAAAAACAAAATGTTTTAGTTAGTGAATGTTTGAAACCTCCGAGTTTTTTCCGAGCACGCCCTGGGTGCCGAGAATGCTATGACTGTTGTTAAATATGCTCTGCATTGCCAGAACACTCTGAGAGCTAACCAGCAAGCTCTGCGGATTGGCTAACATGACATTCTGTGTATTCCCCAGTATCTGTGAATTGCCAAATACACTCTGTGTGTTCACCACGGTCATGGGGGAAGCGACTACCTGTTGGGGCTGCTGCCCGTGTCCCTGGTTACTGCTTACCTGTCTCACAGGTATACCTGCGTCTTCAAACGCTTTTTTCTTCAGCGTTGTGCGTATTTGAGAGCTGAAATGAAAACATTGTATTTGTTTATAATATTTTTAACCGACTTCAAAAAAGGAGGAGTTTGTTATTTCGACTGTATTTTCTTGTGTGTGTTGCCTCATAGCCCTTCATAGGATGTACCGATTATGATGGTTTTTTATATTATATATAGCTGGTGCCATGTGGTCCTAATTAAATATGAGTGAGAATTGACCTATATGATTTATCTCTAATAATGCGTATTCTATGTTTGAAATCGGTAGTTTTTTTGTTAAAAACTTTGTTATTTTGACCACACCAAGCTTAGTTGTTCCCATTGCCCAACCTTTTGTAGACACCAAAAGAGTTTGGCTTATATTTTTTATGCGGTGATAAATTGTGTAAGAATAAATCTAATATGAGAATATTTTGTGACCGCCACAGTAACGACAATAAATCTTGGACAATGGGCACCAGTTTAACATGAAATTAAATTATAATAATCATCCCTTATAATTACTGTAACAGCCGAACCGTCCACTGCTGAACACAGCCTCCCCTATTAAGGGGGTATTTGCCATAATCCCTACGCTTGGCAGGCGTCTTGGGGATCATCCTTATAATTACGTATCATTTATTCGTAGATCACTCTCGTAGGTTTTCTAATAACAATAACGTATTGTGGTGTCCACGATTGTGATTTCCTATCACAAGATAGAGAAAAGGCAAAGTTTGTGTATGGAAGATAATTCTTTTTTCAAGTCAATAAATAATAATTTATTTCATGTCTTTGTCCCACTTAAATAAACCCTTATTCATGTCCTTACCCCATGCTAAGTGGAGTCAAAACATATATGCTTCTTTCATTCTACTTTATTACCTCATCATTCATTCTAATATTGCAAATGCAGTTAAGACAGTCCATTCATACCTCCTTCAGCCCTTCTCATCAGTATATTGGTATATACTAGTAATATATTATATCAGGAATATTGATTGGGCTACAATAGGAATATTGATAGTTGATGCTACTGTTAAGAGTAGCCCAATATTAAAAAACCACACAGAGGAGTGAAGTTGTAGACGGTAATTAAAATAAAATAAAAGGTAAACCAGCAATGTATACTTACACAGTCCTATTCTTAATGTGCTGACTCAGCTTGTTCAAATCCACTGCAAAGCGATGTACACAGGAGCGCAGCATGTCAATCTCCTCTTCTGTCCACTTGCCACTGTGTACATAAAAAACACAATGTCATCTCTCATTATCATATACCTTCCTACTCTCATCCTGCACCTTATGTGGGGTCAGTACTGTATGTAGTACACTCACCAAAAATGTACTTAATGTATACATTATACCTTCGTTCATTCCGTGTTGGTAGGATAGAACATTAAGATATTAAAGAGCCCTGTTGTAGTCGCCCAATAAAAAACCTACTCTAGTCTTACTTTTTCTTCTTAATACTCAAGTTTAATAAGAATATATAGCTGCAGAAACTTACCCAGGCTGTGATTCTCCCATTGGATGTAGTAGATTTGTCATCTCCGATAATTTGTTGAAAGCGCAGCCAGCTTCCCGAAATATTTCGCCCACCTGTATAGATTTGACCTGTTTCCATAATATTTTTATCAATTAATATTCTCAGCATATACCAATAAATTTTCTGCAATTAAGTTGCCCGCAGTATATAAATCTATGCATAGGTATTTGACTTAATTAGTTTATGCGTAACTAACAAAATATTGTGTCTTCGGACTTTTATCTACAACAGCTTTTAATATTGAAGTGCACAAAGTAATGCTAGAATAAAATGAGAAACTGTGTGTGTGGTGTAGCAATTAAATTATTCAAATAAAATGTACAAGATAGATACCAAGCTATACTTATTGACGCATATAATAATGAGACAAAAATTGTAGGAGAAGTATATTTCGGTTTGGAAAAAATAAAGTTAGGAGTCCCACAAGGCAGTACAGAGATCTACTTCATTTCGTAATATTAAACGCTTTGTCTACAAAAGCAGAATGTTTATGTTTCATGTTTGCAGGTGCAACGATTTTTATAACTGCCAAACACAATATGGATATAATCACATTCAAAAGTGAGATAAATTATTCATTAAATGAAATTGCCACTTGGTTGATGTCAATAAATTCAATCATTTATAGTAATAAAACAAAACCAAATTTATTGATTATAAAAATTAACAATCTTACAAACACCTGTCATGAATCAGGAATTCAAATTCATGAAGTTAAAGGTGTTAACTTTCTTGGTGTTACAATTGATGTTCACCTTAATTGCAAATTACACAATAATTCATAAAATTAATTCTAAACTTCAATCTTGTTGCTAAATATTCTGAAAAAAAAATTTTGGCCATTTTTATCCTCTAGTTAGTGGGTTATCTGTTGAGCTAACTCTGTAAACGTTCAGTCTACCTTCATTTTCAAAAAAAGTGTCTACCAAATCTTATAAGATACTAATTCCAATCAGGATATGTGTTCCAAGACAGAAGGAACTGTGTTCGATGGCAGGCCAAGGTATTTTATTTGATTCTACAGGGATTTCGCCAGTATAGCTTCTTTCCAATTTTTACAGTATATAAATTAACTATAGAACCATTTTTTATTTATTTAATTTTTGAGTCCTAATATTTATTTGTTTGTGAAGGTCTGTTTGTTTCTCATGCTTTAGTAAGTTTTTTTACTATTGATCCTACTCTGGATGACGAAACAACAACATCCTAAGGAATTTATTGCATATTTAAATATTATAAATAAAACCGGCAAAAACACTCACGTTGGGGATCGAATACGTCGACCCGGGTTTCGAGTATATCAGATACTCATCATCAGGGCGAGTGCACAGCTGCGTCTGCGAGCTCCCGACGGGCACTGTGTGTCGACGTATTCGATCCCCAACGTGAGTGTTTTTGCCGGTTTTATTTATAATATTTAAATATGTGTGAAACTCACGAGAATTTCATTTCAAGAATTTATTGCATTTCATCATAAATGTACATTAAAAGAGTCTGATAGTAAACTACAACAAGAACAGAGTAAGGCTTAGTTTTAGAAATTATACTTGTCACTTCGGTTAAGGGCCTGTGGTTCCACCATTTTGTCACAACCTCAGAATAACACCACGGGCCCACTGAAAAAAGTCTGTATAAAAATTTACAAATCGCCTAACGCACACAGTTTTTAAGGTTTTAACTTTTTTTAGGGACATATCTATTGTTTTTAATATACAGATTTATTTTTAGAAATTTTAGTGCAGTCACCCGGGGGTCATGGTTATATCCAGTCACCCTTTCCTTTCAGAAAATCTGTTTTTATTGTTCATGGTAAAACTTTTGTTTGCTCTTAATACCGAGAAGTATAATGCTCCTCATATGATTTCAATGATTCTATTGTGGCAAAGTGCATTATGACCTCTATCAAGGAACTTGTTGCCACCTACCAGTAGGTGTCTGGCTGTATTTATGAACTTGCACCAACTGTAGCAAGAATGTTCAATGGCTTTCTCCTATCTCACTAGATTACTGTGGACAGGGAGCCATGTTGAAGGCGTTAAGATGAGAAGAATGAAGTCAGATTTATATCCAAGCTTTTAAGTTCCATATGGGCTGTTGGTACTTAGGCCATTTATACATCTATCAACAACTGCAGCTAGAGATTGTGCTATGTATACATACCAATTTGGATAAGTGAATGATTAGTATTTTGCTTAATTTAAGATTCTCACAAATTTCTGATGCATAACAGAATTACATTAATTGTAGTACATAGTTGTTTTTTTACCACTAGGTGATTTCTTAATTTCACTCAAAGCTGTCCAGAAGACATTTACAAGTTAACCTCAGACAGTTAAAATTGTTATTCAATGCAAAATAGGATGAGGATTATCACCTGTCATGTGAATGGTAGTTGCTTGCCTTTTAGCTAGGTTTATAGACTTATGTTTATCTGATTTTATTTCAATGTTTAAGTTATTTAATCTGAAATTTCTAATTTTTGAGCCTACTATGATAACATGTACTTCAACGTCTTGTATAGATAATATATACTCAAACTGTTCGACTAAAGAAAAATCAAATAATTGAGTGTGTTAGTACTGACCATGGTGACCTAAGGAAAAAATTTCAAGTGACATGGTGTGAGTAGAGGGCCAATATAATATATATGATATTGGACAACTAGCATTTTAGACTGTGTAAAAGTGTGGACATTCATACTTATATTTATTTCCAAACTAGATTGCAATGACATTCAGCATAATTGCAATGGAGCACTTACTGGCTACTCAAGGACTGCTGCCGAAACACACTATTAGATTCTTGGCAATAGATTTTCTACTTGGGGTTGGTAGCTAGCCAGTCAAGTAGTTGCAAAATGACCTTCCACCATGCAGTGAAACTCAAGCTGGTGGTGGGAATCGAACTATGGATCTGCGGCACTGCAGACCATAGTTATTACCCCATAGGCTTTCACATTCTTTGTTTTGAAGGGCTCAATGTATATATATATGTATGTACACTACTAGCTCAATGGCATGTGAAAAAGTTATATTTATACTGACTACAACAAGCTCTGGGGTACGTTCCTGCAAGGCCTTGGTCAAATATTGGTGGAGCTAGATTTGATTGATGCTCATTGAACAACTCTATAGCCACTGTCAAAATATGAAATAATTTTTTGGTGGTATAATAGTTTCTGCATGTTTGTGATAGATATGTTGACAATGAACTAAAGATGGCATACTGGAGCGAAGGAAATTAATTCTGAAACGGTTTGTAAGTTTTACTTTTTCAAATCACAAGTTGCACACACTTGAACTTGATGAGAAACTTCGTCTAGTCTTCATACATGCCTGCAGCCTGGCATTCAGCCAGGCCTTAGCTACCTATTAATGAATATAAGTTAAATAATGTTTACTTACTTTTGAAGCAGTATTATTGTTCATTCTCGGCATTGTGCCTACTTTGATTTTTGTTCTTTGAGCCTTGAAAGAAAACAGCGTAATAACTTTCTATCAACTCAATCTTCAGTAAGTTTTTAGCGAATCTGTTAACATTATTTTTAGTTTTATTTCAGCCAATTACGATAACCACAATATCAAACAACCAAAAACTCAGAGCGATCAGAGAAGTGGAACAACCTTAGAAATTTTAGGAGACTCAAACACAAATTAGAATGTATTATTTTTCTCTATGGATGCATACAAACACAAAAACCAAAGATACAAAAAACTGTCTAAAGCAGTATTGCCAGACCAGAATTTAAAAATCCACCAAATAATTATGAGAAACAAGAATCGAATGTACCTATATTAGTTTATTTTACATGTTGTGTTGGGGTGGATGGAATTATGCATGTAACTTGGAAGAAAGGAATATAATTTATTAATATTTACAATGTAAAAAACAGGACATAATTACATAATTGATTGACAGCATATTATGTCAGAAAACAAGTTTATTCTTCCTCTTGTCTTTTGGTCTACAGACCTCCTGTCTCCTTAGAGTCGTGCCATACTCACACTTCTCCTCACGACTCATAATCCAATATTCCAATCAAATTCTTCATTCGAGAAAGTCGTGGACCATTCACTGATTTTGTTAATAAATCTGCCTCCATTATTTCATTTTATTAAAACTTTCGTAAGTATTACACTTATTTAATAATATTCACACCGATTTTACTTACGTTAACACAGTCGAGTAGCTAGATCTCGACCGGTTTCGCGACTTTCAGAGTCGCTTCCTCATGGAGTACGATTACACCATAGATACTACATCCATCGGATGAGCAGCAAAACACTCCTCACAGGAAGTAGGGTGTTGCTGTACATTGGACGCACAACAGGGCACTTAATCATTTTAATGCTCTGATTACCCGAAAAGTATTGGGTATATACTATCAGTAAAAATATTCCCAAAGAGGGTTGGCGTCAGACAGACGGCTGGCTATAAAATCGATTCCCGTACGGAACTATACATTTTATGCTTTAAAAAATGTAGATGTGAAACAATTCATTGAAATAAAAAGCGCAAATCAGATCCCAGTGGACCAAGCAATCGTAATTTACATTTGTGTAATTCTTTTGCTCTAACTGCGGATGCTTGCCCTTCTAGCACTTAAATCGAGCTTAATTTGATCCCAAGATTTGATTATACTCAATAGGTATAATCAAATATAGAATTAAATAATATAATTATACCCAATGGATATAATAAAATCTTTTCAGAGCTAATAATGCTGAAGATAGTAAAATTATCGCCAAGCAGGCCTAGTCATAATTTTAGTACCTTGGATAGGCCAGCTGTCAGTTGTTTTGTGATAGATTTTATGACAAATAAGTTATCCGTTTGTTGTTTCGTGGACCTTGTTCTATATGTTATTATGGTAGAAATAATAAGTGGACAGTGTTGATAACTTCAACCAAAAGAAAATAATAATATTAATAAAATCATTTATTGACATAAAATGGTTCATTCCATATTGATTTGTTTTGTTATTAGTTTTATAGCCGATATTTGCTGAAATAACAGCTGGAACCAAAAGAAAAACCTAATACCAAACTCCTGGTACATATGCTTGCTTGACGGTACTATAATTCGTGACATACCCAAATGGGTTTCTAGGAAATTTGTGATGCACTTTTCAAAATTTTTGATTTAATTATCGTGTTTAAATGTAGGCCACAATCTAGAATTAAATTATTGATTTGATATATGATAAAATCAAGTTCAACAGTGCTAGGGCGATGTCTTAAAAAATGGCATCACTACCGCCATCTATCTGGCACTTAGAGACTTATAGACACTTAAAGGTACGAATTTGATTAGAAACTACCACTCTAGCGTCAACGACTTGCTTCCGATAGTCTTTTCTCTATGACAAGATATTTACGTAATTCCGCTCAGTTGATGCTAACAGTGGAGCTCACTTTTGACTTGGCGTTCAGTGTGAACAGACGTTTGGCTATATTATATAAAGTTGACGAATAAGTATGTGAATTTGTGAAATCTATAATATAAGTTGTGGTGTATACAAGTGTTCAGTGTGGTTTTATTCAAGAGAAGATAACAGAACTTATAAAGGAATTCTTGAAAAAGTACATTAGGCCCAAAATCAACTACTTCGAAATGGAAGAACATCGGAAGGAGTTTAACAAAGTCATTATAGCACTATTTAGGAGAGGGATGGTGAATTTCTACGAATGTACAGAAAGAGTCATTTATATAGAAGATGAAAAAGAACAGAAAGCGATAGTAAATAAAATACATGAACGGGAAAACGTGTCACCCTGGCATCACCGAAACCCTCAAAAGAATTTGGCGTAGTTATAACTGGCCAAATATGCATGAGACGGTGGCAGCTATGCTCAATTTTTGCGAAAAATGCAACGCCTCTAAATATGACCGCAAGCCAATAAAACCGGTATTACAACTTACACAAACACATGATGCTCCATTTCAAGAAGTTTTCATTGATATATTTTCAATAGAATCTAAACACTACCTCACTCTCATAGATGCATTTAGTAAAATCGGACAGGCCATTGAAGTACCATCAAGAACTACCCCAGAAATAGTCAGGGCGTTGTTGAAATATTTTGCATTTTACTGTATTCCGCGCAAAATCAGTTCTGACCCAGGGACTGAGTTTAATAATGAACTCCTCAACGAATTGATAGACTTACACAAAATACAATTACACATCGGTACGCCTAATAACCCCAATTCCATGGGTATGATTGAAAGATTTCATTCGACAATGATTGAAATCTACCGCCTAGCCAAGTACGAAAGAAAGTATACAGACGCAGCCACTGTTATGACTTATGCCGTCATGGTGTATAATAACACTATACATAGTGCAACAGACCTTACGCCCCATTTGAGGTCGTATTCGGTCATACAAAGTTGAAATCCGCGTTCGCAATTGAGTTTGATAAATCCTACAGACAACAACTAATAAAAGATCACAGAAAACGAACAAACGAACTATATAAACACCTCTCAGACAAAATGTAACTCCAAAGAAAGTATTATAAACAAACGCGGTGGCGAGACTGGACCAAAGTTTGACATGGACAAACGGTATTTGTAAAAGCTGTGAACAAAAGACAATCCAAAGATAAGCCCAAATTCCAAAAAGCCATAATGACTGGTCAGGTTGAACGGAAATTTGTACAACTTAAAGCGAACGAGAGACACACTAAAGGTCCAATTAAAAACATTAAACGCCCTCCACAGGTGGTGCAAACTCCTGCTATGGACGTCGATGATCAAGACCATCATTTGCCAAGCTCCCCTCAGCCAGGGCCTTCAAGTGGTAAAAATTGAACAAAATCCGGGTATATTACCGGTTAAGCAAGGCCATGCATTCGTGCAACATGATAGATGGTTAATTATTAAGACAAACAATCTTAAAGGTATTTTAATAGATCTGACCTATAACGTAGATAAATATTCCGAGTTTAGCAAAATTATTAATCAGAATAGGTCATATATCAATGAGATATCCGAGCTACAAAACCAAGTAGATTACCTTCGTGACGAAACTTTGGACAAAATGCGCCAGTCGATTCCCACGAAAAGATGCAAGCGGGGTTTTTTAAATCCCCTTGGTTCCATCATTATAATAGTAACTGGCAACCTCGATCACGATGATGCTATTCGCTATGATACGCTTATCACTGATCTCAAGACTCGAGAACAAGGCATCTCAAATAAAATTACTCTGATGTCCGAAATTATGGACTCAGGTGATAAACGAGTCTGCAACGCATTGAGAATATTGTATCAGATCTATCAAAAGAAAATATGTTTATCTTCATATCATATATTACTAATATCTTAAATATGTTTATGGCCAATTTTAGAACAATATATATAAATATCAACGATATAGAAACAGCTATAGCTCTCAGTAAAGTATCTGTTTTACATTAATCTGTGATTAACTCAAATGAACTGTTAACGGTACTTAGTGATATCTCAAAGTATGAAAATTTGATATATTCTGTAACCGAATTTAATTACTATAGAAGAAACCCTCACTGTTAAAACTTAACTTGCAGATGAGGAAATAAGATTTATAATTGATGTTCCATTAGTTAATAACTTTACTTATACCTAACTATTTTAAATTGTATCCACTGCCTATAACCCGTGACTCCCAAACCTTAGTGATTTTCCTGAATTTCCCTTCTTTCTAGTAGAGGGTACAAAATATCGTCCAACTGCTAATCAATGCCGAGAGATTATATATGTTCTGAAAATGCCGCCAGCGAATATTTATGTTCTGAAAATGATATTATCCCATATGCTCCAGAGACCTGCATCGAACAACTGATGGAATACAATCGTAATCTATCAAGACTTTTTCCACGTAGAATAATTTCAGAAGACCTAAAACTGCAGAGAATAGCACCAATTCGTTGAATACTGTATTCCAGATATGATAAAATACTAACACAAACCTGCGGCCATGTCATTCGTGAAACCATGAAGGGAACATACATACTAACTATACTTGAAGCATGCGTTGTTTTTATCGATGGTGTCGTAATTCATGGACAACGATATCTTATTTACGTGTTGCTATACAATTTTATTTATTTCATACTATTCGCAAATTGTACCATTTTTATTTCCATTGTGCTTCCTAAATAACTATGTTAAATCACTTATATATGAATGCTGGATAATAACGGATATACATTAAATGGAATTTACATGTCTTCAAAAAGACTCCTGCTCGCACAAAGCGATTTGCGTCCACCTTTATAATAAGAACAGCGAAGGAATGGAACACCCTCCCAGCGTCATTGTTCCCTGAGAGCTACAATTTGGAAGTCTTCAAGTATAGAGTGAACAGGTATCTTCTAGGCAAGCATGCTCCACCGTAGACCGCATCGTCGCTTACCATCTGGTGAGATTGCGGTCAAATGCTTGCCTATTCGGAACAAAAAAAAAAAAAAAAAAAAAACAATAAGTCAAATGTAACTAGTCTGTGTAATGATGGTGTAATGTGATTTGATATGTCTATGCCGCAGTCCAAAGAGATTTTAATACTACGTATATATATTCTATTTGATCTATGCTACGTATCTTGGATAATCTATGGAAAGTTTACTGTGATCGTTTTGTTTTTTTCACAATTTTGTATTGAAATCAAAATTTAACAACACCTTAAAATTGTCACTTAAATAAATTATAGTTATCCAATGCAGATTTATTTAACTATAATGCAATGAATTAAAGCATAAGGGTAATAGTGCACATTCGGTTCTGAATTACCACTGTCCAGACCGACGCCACGCCTGTCAAGCTTGAAGATGTTGCAGTGCAATGTCTCACAGGCTTTATCATCGCATTATTGATACAAATTTAGCTGATGTCGTCTGTTGTGGAACCTAAATTAATCAAATATTATGAACTGAGTTAATTTGCGCGTTTATTGACTTTTGTTTCTGTTCTGGATTCAATATGGAACTATTTCTAATTTTATCTTTCATATCATTTGGGCTTGCTTTTGACAAAGGTAAGTGACTCGAGACGCTTGACTGGTCTATTATTTTGTTATTACAATAATATCAGTCGTAGACTTATAGTTTTAATGCTGGGTAGATATTACAATAAGAAATAAATATATAAATATTGTTGTGGCTTGGTATGGTATATGACCAGGAAGAAGTCATTTGGATTATACCTCATTACTCTTAGTATCATTCAATAAAATCTAAATGAGGCCTGTAGATAAGACTTAATAAAAATGTAGGTATGTACCGTATGAACTGTTCTCCCTGAAATACTCTTTAGTTGCCTTTGAAAAAGAGATACAATGCATTACGCATTGAATCTCCACTTTTTATAGGCAACAAATTCTTAGTGTTCATCTTTTTTCTTTCAAGCTTCTCAGTTACTTTGCACTCAATTTTGATTAGGCTTCACAATCTCTCTATCCTGTTTGGCCTTTGCACTACTGACCACCATTGACTCTTTTTGCTAGCTTTGTTCCAAGTAAGTTTTAGGGTAAATAGTAAATAAGCTGTATATCTAAGTTTTTATACTAAATGCTTACAAGAAAGAATGCATGATTTCAACAGTTCCATAAGCAACTATGGTTTGTTATTTACTGCTATGAATGCACTTAATAAGAAATATTTACTGAAAAGTGCAGCAAAAATTGTAAATTTATGTTCAAATCTATAAATAAATATGGTCAGTCGCAACTGTCTTAACTAGAAACAAATACATTAGATTACACACATACACATAACATCACCTATAGTACAATATTCATAAACTCTTATCACTCACACTATCCAAATTCACAACTTTTCTACACAAAACTGTAGGAGACATAGTATAACGGGAAAGAAAATCATGTAATATTTTTTAATAAAAGATAGCTGTCGAAACTAATATTAAATGTAATTAATGTCTTGTTTAATTTTATTTACATAGTTTTTTTTAAGGTCTTAAACTTAGCTATTAATTATTATGTTAGTTAGAAAGGGACTGAATTCCACAACACAGGGCCAACCCAGTGTGAGATTCAGGGATACTTGTTTACACAATACATTTACTTTTTATTAGTATACTTGTTATTTGTACCAAACTATATTTAAATTAGTTATAATCATAAATTACATGTAAGTGTAGCCTTAGTTTCTGTATGAATAAAGTTTATTATTTATTATTATTATTATATAAATGTGATTAAATAAGAAGTCAATAGGTGTACAAACACTAGTTAGGTACATGTATGTTCCGTCTTGTTTTGTTAGCTTGTTTTGTGACTACAGCTTTACACCTCTAGCCAGAAAGAGTTGCTAATGCATTCTCTAACATGAAGAAATTCGGTTTTGTCAGCACTTTCTATTCTCTGGCTGGATAATTTCATGCAAATGTTATACGAGAGACAAATTACTACATATTAAACCTGTAGGTGCGGAGTCCATACCATTGAAATGACTGCCATGTGACGTATTTTTGATGATTTACCCACTGAAAGCCGCATAATAAGGCAATTGCCATATGTGGAACATCACTGCTTTTGGCCTTCTGAATTCATGTCATACACCTTCCAGTATATCATAATTTTGATCTGAATAATATTCAGCCTCTTTTCGGTGGTTCCTACTCATCCTTGACCCTAATGTCTATTATTCTGGTTTGATAGTTTTTAAATTTTACTGTTCGAAAAGTGCTAAATAGTCTGTCTAAGTATATAACCGAAAAATTTAGTCAGTATATATATATATATATATTTATATACTATGTACAGGGAAAGGAGTGCAGACCCCCGTCGAGGGATGGGGGCTACATTTTAAGTAATAATGTTTATTAAAAAAATATACAGCGTGCATATATACAACAATTCAGATTCTACAATTAAGTACAAGGTTAGATTTAACAAATGAATGTCAAAGTTTTAGGTTCGACAGACTTACATTGTACATCATAATTATAAAATAATGATGTAAAATGTATTTCTGTCAATTTTAACTTAGGCATTTTTATGACATTTTATAATTATAGTGTAGTTATAATTATTGTTAAAGTGTATTCATGTCATACAAAAGCTCAATATTTCTGTTTTAGCATCATTCTATGGAGCTAGTTACATTTCTTATCCACTGCAAGAGGCTAAAGGTGTGACTGACATAAATTTTCGTTTCCGTACCCACCTCTCCGATGCTCTGCTTTTACTTGCAGCAGGAAAAACAGATTACTGTATGGTAAGTTTTAATTAATCAGGTGAAATTTAACATTAAATGCGGGTTCATCTACATCAGTATATTTTAGTACTTAATTTTCATAAAACTGAACATAATAACAGAATGTCTGAGTTATTTTTACTCCTGGTGACTTTGCCAAAACTCACCAGTGGTCAAAGAAGCACACTGGCTGACATAATCATTTCATTGTAATTTTGTAAGCTTATTGTCTTAGCAGGTATAAATAAAAAACTTACAATGTCAATACACACATACCTATTAAAATTAGGATGGGCAGTTGAAAACTAATATCGATGGGCAGCTGAGAAAATTATGTTTCAATATTGAGGATTAATTGTGATTTGACTGAGAAAAAGTTATATATTGGAAGAGGCTATGCATGAGAGCAATTTCCATACACAAAAATTACATAGTAGATCAAATTAACTCCTAATTTTGAATGGCTTCCAGTACCCTCAGTTCTTTTACAACATATGTTTGTGACTAATGCCCAAATATTTTTCATTTAAGAGCAATAACCCATGGACGACAACATTTAATATTGTTTACACTTGAGTCTTACATTAATTATTTCTTTTTTTTATTTTTATTTCGGCTGAATGTGTGTTTGGACACAGGTTCAAATCCCGCACATGACTTAAATTTTTCCTCTCGTAAATTTGTAATTTTGTAATCATCTACTTTGTTTGAAGTTGCTCCTTTGTTGACAACAAAGAAATTCAGCCATTTAATTTCAATTTGTTTCCAAATCCAGAAGTTTTGAGGTTAGTGCAGCAATCATAATGTAAAAAAATTGCCAGGCTTTATCATCAGATATGAAGATTCATTCATTTATTAATTCATTCTTATATTCACGCCTGTATTCCCCTGGGGGTAGGCAGTGATGTGTAAACACCCACGTTTCGCCAATTAGTTTTTAGTACCATGTAATAGGGGGCTCATATTTAAATGATACTTCTGGATCTATTCATAGTCGCCGTCCGTGTATGCTCATAATCATTTCATTATTTCAAATAGAAGTTTAAACTCCAAATGGGAGTCTTGATCCGTGGGGCGCTCTGCAACGTTTGAAGGCTCGGCTCGTGCCAGTGGTGGTAAACGGCGCGTAGTAGCGCGATCCGCGCCTATGGCCGCTCGCCTTTGATGCGTGTCGATAAAGCGACAAGCAACCTGCGCCGGTCAGGGCGCGATATGCCGGACGGTGCGCTGTCCGTCGTCCGGCCCGCGTCAGCAGTCGCCGTTTATCTCCGCCTTTACATAGTCTTTTTGACTAACTTCGACATACACCCAAAAGAGTCTTTTAAACATGAATTTAGTTAGCGTAAGTTCCAGAATATTATTTTGAAGATCTTAACATAGACATATATAAAAAAAAGTTGAACACATGCATAATTTGAAGGATGTCTATGTCTATGAATTATAGGCATCAACTTGACATATTATAGGATTCTCAAATACTGATATGTTGCATGTGTATTTGTTGAAGTAGTGCTCTATTCAGATAGACAGAATAATTTTTAGCTAATGCGGACAAGGCCATGGGTAAAAGCTAGTATGTCATATACATGTGTCATTATGCATTTGATAAATTATTTCAGATTCGTCTTGAAAGGGGCAGACTGAAGTTAAACATCAACCTTGGAGCTGGTGAAAGTGAGCTGTTCTCTCTGAAAGGTTCTCTTAATGACACTCAATGGCACCATGTCAATATTGTGCGCCGTGAAGCCAACCTTACCATGAAGGTATTAAAATTTTATTTTTTTTATACTTTATAGTCTATCCTTTGTTTTATTAACGACCATCTTACCTGATGGTAAGTGGTGATGTGGTCGAAGATAATGTTCAGGCTAACCTAGAATTATTGGGTATCAAGGATAGCTGCCGGAACACACTGTTAGGTGCTTAGCGACAGTTTTGTATACTTGAAGATGGTAGCTAGCCGTCATTGGGCATTTGCATAATGCCTTACCACCATGCTATAACAACCGCCATCGTAAGACAACTACCGCGACTGACAGATTAACTAGTGGGTCATGGGTTCGAAAGTAGACCTGTTTTCGGCAACCCAAAGAAAAGACTGTCGCAATCCAGAGAATATAACTATGCCGCAAAAATGGCTCTGAAGGCTACTAAAGCAGCTGGTTAAATATGACAGGCCTTCATCATGATGGTATTTAATTTTATAACGTACAAAGTAATATTGTTACAAATACAGCTGTTTCTTCCATCATTAATGCTGCGATGGACCATTAACCCCAAATTGTAAGAAGTCTGTGACTCATGTAGTACAAAATGAGTTTAATGTCCTTTGTGTGATTCAACACCACTATACTTACAAATATATTCTCTACATAGTACAGTCCAACATGACAACTTTTATAGTATTGTATTAAATTCGGTAATTTTTCATACATTACTTATTATAGCCCTTTTGCTAGGTCTTAAGTTGTTACAAATTTAAATGATATCAATATAATGGATACTTTTTTGAGATAACTGGTATTTTAGCTATTATATGGTTGTATGGAATTTTGGTATTAATGCCTGGAAAGCTACCACCATCTAATAAAATCTGTCGCCAAGCATGTGGTGGTCAGGCTACTGTCTGTGCCAGTGAACATTATAGGTATAACTTAGTAAAAAGGTATTTTCAAATGCGATCCTGGAAAGCTATCAATTAATTAATCTGATGACAAGCAAACGGTGTTCCAGCAATCATCCTTAAGAGTCAAAGAACATATGACACATGTTGGAATGGCATTTTGTTATGTTTGGCTGGAAAGCTACCATCATCAAGTAAAAATACCTGTCTGCAGGACTATATAGTTTCTGATAGCTGTACAAATGGCTGTAAAAGCCGGTGAACATGTTAGGTATCACACACTGGTGTCAGGCGTTTTGCATTTAGTAAAAGTGCTTTTAGACCATTCTAATATTATTCATATAAATATATTTAGCAGTAGTCGCATGTTAGACGGCAAAAATTCATTAAACTGCATTAGTAAGTGGTTACCCCCGTGGGGTACCGGGTTAGAATTGCACCTCCCCATTTCATCCCGTGTGCGTGTCGTAAAAGTCGACTTAGGGGAAAAAACCATTAGAAGGTGGGCAGCAGCGCCTTAAGAACTATGCTATCTTGCACTGCAATCCCCAAGCCGCCTGCCAAGCGTGGGGATTATGGCAAACACCCCCTAAATAGGGGAGGCTGTGTTCAGCAGTGGACGATCCGACTGATACAGTACAGTACAATAAGTTATAGGTGTCATCAACACCTTGTGACTGAAAATGCAACAGTGCTACTTACGCAGTGCTGCTAAATGTCAATTGCTGTTACATATCGATGTAAATGCTTACAATCCCATTACCCTACGCTCCCTAATGTAATATAACGAATTGCAATAAAAACAGGTATATATCTATGGTTTTATTCTCTGCCAGCAATTCCATCGATAAACCAATTTAGCAGACGATTGCTAGGATTCTATATCGCGAGAAATCGAAACAAGGAAAACATGTCACACTAACTCTATGCCCGTTCATCATGCTCAGTTATCTATCTCATTGTGATATTTTTATCACAACGCGAGGATAGCTTTGGCGACGTAACATCTATTAGAATTGTCACTGATATAGATAGCCCATGGAATATTAGTCTATAAGGATAATGACTTGGGTTTGTTAATATATTTATATTGAATTTAGCATCTTGAAAGTGTTAACATGTTTAAACCTAAAGTATGTATTAATTATAATAGTTAGCTTTCTGATAGGGCCTGCATATGTGGTAGAAAACTGGACAGTGACATTTATTATGAATATTAGGTACCATAAAAGTCTATTGTGATTTAGTGTGCTATCTAAGAACCGTAATAAATGCGCTAGTAGTTCTGAAACTTCATTACCAGAGTAAGAATTTTATGATACCATCTGGTAGTTACACAGTTACTTCTAGCATATTATTTTTGTATGTTTTTCAACAGATTTTTTTTTTCAAAGTCAAGTGTAATACATTTATTTATATGCATTGTTTAATATTTCCAGGTTGATGACAGTATGGTCAAAAGGCGTTTGCCAGGCCGATTCTTCGAGTTGAACATACACTTTGGCATATTTCTTGGAGGCCAAGGACACTTCTCTGAGCTTTTCTTGGGTCATATGGAAAACTTCCGTGGCTGTATGGAGGATGTTAGTATATTTTTTATTTTATTTGTTTATAAATCTGCAATATATAATAGGACTGCTACCATATTAGTACTTAGTTGCTTGTTGACAGAATTTCTAGTCAAGGGTTATAACGTTTTATAAGGTTGCTATAGCCAGTTTTCCTACTACAATGAACTCAAGCTAAAACATACTTTAAAGATACTCCCTGTCCTTATTTTATATTGAAAGATAAGTACATATATAATTAAACCATTCTGAATTTGATTTTAAGCACTATAACATACTAAGCAATAATATGCATTGTTGATTGAAGGGCACACTGCAAGGTTGTAATAATAAGAGTTTAATACTCTTATTATTACAACTGATGAATGGCATATTATTTTTATTGGCTCAAAGAATAATTGCATTTAATGTTCAAATTCCAGGTATTCTACAATGGTGTGAAGATCATAGAGAAAGCGCGCAGTCGCACCGGCTCAGTGAGCGTTGAGGGAGTCACTTGGAACTGTGCACCAGAGTTCGATGCAGATGTAAACTCTGATATCAGTTTTGTAGACGAGGGTGCTTATCTCATACTACAGAAGATCAATTCCCGTGCGGGGGGCAGGTATGTAATTAACCTCAAATTAATAGAATAATTATCTATTCTCTTATACATATTTTTGCCAATGGAGTAGGAGTTAAATAAGAAATAAACCCTTTGAAATAGAGCATAGTCAGCAAAACATGTCTCAATATAAAAACAAAATAATTTGTGTGATAAAGTGCTGAACTCGTCAAGGCGCGTTCGTACCTGTGGCTGTGAAATATGCTACCGAACCTGCCAGATGCTAGATTCTTGATCAGATTGATATCACCCTGTTCGGAGATTGTCTGTAGGGTCAACAGACTGTTCAACTCACTTTTCTCTCAATCAGTGGTGCCATCTAGTATTAAGTAGATTAACTACCATGTATTTGATTATTGAGTTTAGTTATATTGCAGCGATGTCAACTTTTTGGTTTTCTAACAGATGGCGTTAGTAGTACAATAATATTCTATTCAATGAATACAAAACTGTTATGTAATATATTTTTTTAATGCTTAAAAATGTATATTTTTTAACAGATATCACATATATGTATAAAGTTAAATTACTAAGTTTAAGCACAAATCAGCTGTAGGCATGATAGTTTTTCAGTAAAGTGTGCCACAAAATATTCAAGTTGTGGGAAATTGATATACAGTATCAGCTGGATCGTCCACTACTGAACTAAGCATCGCTTATTAAGGGGTGATTTGCCATAATCCCCACGCTTGGCGCACGGCTTGGTGATCGCAGTATTAGATGGTAGTTCTTCAGAAGGCGCTGCTGTCCACCTTCTAGTAATTTTCCCTTAGTCGCATTTTACGACACCTAAGCCACGGGAAGATATTGGAAAGTGCAATTCTAACCCGGTACCCCATGGGTTGTGATTCGGGGGACAGTGATATAATAATAATAATTATCTCGATTTAAAAATTAATATATGCAAGTTGAATACATTGACAATCTTTCCATAACACTTGATATTGTAGTAATTATGTGTGTTCTGAGAAATATGTAAAGGATTGATTTGTTTTGTTTTAAATAATAAATAAACAATTTCTTTCATTACAGATGGCAGATAGAATTCAAAACGATCACACAAAATGCTGTTATCCTTTACAATGCTGGCGGAGGCCGTTCAGACTTTTTGGCTGTTGAGATATTAGATGGTCGGGTTCGTGTTAAAATGGCAAGAGGACAGATCGCCCACACTGCTCCTGTTAATGATGGCCTCTGGCACAAGATACATCTTTTATTCAACCCTTCGCTAATAGAGGTGAGTTGCTGTGCGCAAAAGAAAAAAAGTCAAATTAATTGCATTCTATGGACGCACCGTGCGAGTAACATGTCTATTATGTTCTACGGGAAGGAGTTTAGAACGTCGGGAGGCGGTAGGTACTGGTAGGGTGTACGGTGCTCCTTAATGGTGGTCATTATTCACTTTGCCATACTACAGCCTAGAGTCTGCGGAATAATACGAGAAGCGGCGAGTAAGCTCGGTAAAAAATGTTTGACCACAAACAAAAGATACGTCGATTTTGTAAAAGAAAAGTCATCTACATAATCTAAACCTAATCCGTACTCCATCTTAGAAGCACCTTCTAAGCTTTGCGATATTTCGTTTCTCTATCCGCCAATCATCACCAGGTTGACAAGAATATCTTAAATTATATTATGCAAAGAAAATTCACCACGGCACATTCACCATTACAAAAAGTTATTGTTGAACTTTATCTAATATACACTATACATAAATTTTCATTGTATATGTAATTTGAAGTTTTTATTAAATAACTAAATAGGATATATGCGAAATTACGAATTGATTTATAAACTCATGCTTAGCACGTTAAATAGTCCTGTGCGAAATTATGCGACATTAGTTTAATGGTATAATAAATTGGAAATAATATCACGTATTATATATTATCCCGCCGCGGGCTTGATTGAAGCAGTGATGACTCAGTGGCATTGGCTATGGACTGCCGCGCAGCAGGTCCATGGTCCGAATCCCGCCGCGGGTTTGAGCTTCATCTACGCATGGTGGAAGGCCACTCTGCAAATTCCCGCCTGGCTAGCGACCACCCTCAAGTTGAAAATCTGTCGCCAAGCATCTAACGGTGTGTTCCGGCAGCTGTCCTTGAGAGCTAATAAAATTACAGGCACATGAGACTTCACAACTATGTCTCAAGGTGAAGGGCGCAGTGCAATTCGTGACTTGTGTGACGAAATGCATCTGTGTAGGCAGAAGTTAGTATGCTTAACATCAGGTGGGCCTCGAGCTTGTCCCGTCACAATAACATATAATAAAAAAATATATACGAGTTCTATCAAATACTCAATCTTAAAAGTAAGCAAATGCTTTCTCCATGGGGTGCCGGATTAGAATTGCACCTCCACATATCATCCCGTGGGTGTCGTAAAAGGCGACTAAGGGCAAAATACTGGAAGGTGGGCAGCAGCGCCTTCTAAAGAACTGCCAACTTATACTGCGATCCCCAAAACGCCTGCCAAGCGTGGGGATTATGATGGGAAATATCCCCTTAATAGGGGAAGCTGTGTTCTGCAGTGGGCGATCCAGCTGATAAATTAACCAGGTGGTTAAAAATGTTTTGGATGCTGTTCTTGAGAGCCAATTGCTATTCTAAGTTTAACCGTGTTCAAGTTTACCAGGTGGTAGACCTCTTCAGCAGAAGTCTGTCTTGGTGGATACCGCCGCAGTGTCAAGTATTCTGCCTCGTAGCAATTGTACGCCAACAATACTCTGCTTAGATAGAGGTGAAGGGCACTGAATCCAGTAAAATTACTGGGATAACAAGTCAGGAAATATCGTCTTGGAGTGACCAGTGCAGTGCAGTGTTAATCAGGACGCGAAAGGCGACACTGCAATTTTGATGGACAGGCGTTACACTTATCTTCAAACGGGCTACTTTTCCATGCTTGATTGATTCTTGTACTTACCTATTCACTCTAGACTTGAAATCTACCAAAAACCTCACAAATTTCTTGTTTAATTAATTAAACATTGTTTGATTATAGTTATATGAATGATTAATTAGATAATTGGCTTTTTTTATAATATTACAAATTGCATAATTCAAGTTGTTTTTATACAAAAGAAAGAAGTCTTGAGGACAAAAACATACAAAAGTATTAAAAGGTAGAATAAAATTAGAGTTGATGTTATGTTATGACAAATTTGCTAAAAAGATATTAGATAAGTATTGCTGCACAAAGCGAACTTTGTTGCATGTTGTGGGAAATTATTTTCATGGCCTACAGTCTACATACTTCAATATGGCGATGCTGTAATTTTATTGCGAAATTTCTATACAGTATGTTTGAAATGTTAATATTTATTTGTGGTATGTACTTGTATTTAAGGCGTTTCAATTATTAATGGCACTGTTAAGCGAATTTGAACTCAATATAATGTGAATATTATTATCATCCATATTTTATACCATAGGCCCTGGATTCGATACCCAGGCACGGAGTTTTTTTTGGCATAGAAATTTCTCTTGCTATCTGAGGTTTCGAACTGTGCCCAATAGATGCAAGTATGTGCTTAGACATCTGTACATATCCCCTCGTAGGTATAACTGCAAGGTTAAATGTTTTTTTTGTACATGTGTGTTGATGATGGCGGACAGAGAATTTCATTATGGAAGCTTTTTTTAAAATTTAATAGCTAATATTAACTGGTAAGAAAGTTATTTATTGTGATCATGGTAAACAAATGGCCAAGTGCGAGTCGGGCCTCTTAGGGTTCCGTATACAACCGCTCGTAAAGAAAACTAATGTTTGTTGGTTTGCGTTGACAGCGTCAAAACACACTGCAAATTTCCGTTTTAGTGCTTGTTGGATAAAAAGGGGCTATTGTAAGTTATGTACCGTAATTTCGGATTTATAACTAGTTTTGGTTTTGAGATGACCCCGTATCGGAAATGGCGTAAACTTGACAACTTTGATGGACCCTATTTTATATTTATGAGATAAGAAATTGGATTAGATGAAAAACATATGTATCTACTTCACTCCATGAGATCTACACCCTAGATGCTAGAGTTATTTTTTCGTCCTACTTCTTATGTGTCAATTTTTTACACCAAAAGTCAAAATTGAGTCTCGAGCTAGTGAGAACTTTACATGTGGGAATGGTTAGCAAAAACAACTGAAGGACAACAGAGCCCTGGGAAAAGTGATGACGGTAGAACGGTTGGAAAACTAGTGCTTTTGGTCCATCAGAAGTTATTTAGTTTTGACATACCTGTAAGACTAGAAGCATGGAACAAGGGTTGTTTTGTGGTGATAATTAAAAATATGATACATCCCTGTGATGACATAGACAGGCCTACCATCTATCTCGCTTCTGAACCATGTGTATAAGCTATTCTTTATTAGGTTCAATTAGATCCAGCCACCCGGACAAGCCAATCCAATACAATAGACCATATTCATACACTCCTATAATAATAATTATCTTTATTTTTCCTTCCACAATAGTTTCTATAACTATTAAATGACTATGCTGAAATTAATTATAACAAGAGCCCAAACTAGATTGATCCTGTGCTATGGCACTCCTAGCCCCCCCACCTCGAGCCTTTCCACTTAATATTTAATATAACAAATTAAAAAATACTGAAGAGTATAATATATTAAGTCTAGGGTTTTTGTCTTTGAAAAGTTTCAATTTATTCTCGCTTGATGACTAATGTCTTTAATTAACCTGCTGGTGGTCGCAGGAAATGCACTGATTATGCTGAAAAGTGTTCCTTATGTACATGATTAGGGCACAACAAGCCATGGAGGATACTATGGTTGCAATAAATTTGCTCAAAAAAAAGCGAAAATTCGATAATGAATCTAGTGACCACACAGTATCAGAAAATGCATTTTTGACGGGGCAGGCTACATCGTTACACTCCGATCGGTAAATGAGAAGATGCTACAGATTGCACTTGTTACTTTGCTCTAATTTTGTACCTAGCACAAGTATAATCTTTTAATTTAGGGCCTGCAACCATCTAGTATTGATTTTTAATCATTACATCATTAATTAGGTTCTTTATCTATATAAAATCCCCAGACGTGTGCATGCACTATTAAGGAATACCTGTTCAGGCTTTAGTTAATCACATGATTCTGATGCCTTTATTGAACCATAAGCCATTATTCCACGTTCCATGTTTCAGCTATCAGTGGACAACATCGCAATGAGCACACGCATAGAAAGCGGTGGGACACGATATCTAGACCTATCTGACTCTTTCTACCTCGGTGGGATAGAAAGTGACAAACGACAGAGAGCTTTTGCCAAAGGAGTGAAAGCTGCTGATTCTAGTATAATGGTAAGTCCATGTATCACTTTACATTACAATGTCTTTCGTACCAAATAATTCAGACACAATTATCTCGATAAATTTCAATTATGGAAAGCTTATTTTAGAATTCGATGTTTTGATAGATAGTCTATGCCTCGTAGAAGGACCACCCGCGCCCGAAGAAACGTTCGCGTAGGCACTAAGTGCCGCTTGAAGAACAAACTCAATATTTTAGATAGTGACAAGTGGCTTGTAGCTTTTGCATTCTCGAATCAATCAACAAAGAAATATATAAAAAAGTATTTATTCTTAGATTTAAAGGTAGTGAAGACATAACAGTTTGTTGTCAAAAGTAACTGTTGCATATTGGTAAAGCTAACTTTGGCCTATGTGCTCATAAATATGCTAATTTAAATCAATTTATATAGAATGAATGTATTATGTAAATAAATAGGAAATAATCTCAACCTCTGTTTCAAACTACCTCCAAAAAAGTGAAATGATGTTGTAGGTCATAATAAAAAAAAAACGTTGTATGTAATAATTAAAATAAAATCGTGTTATTTACGTTGTCACTAATAGTGTTAACCAAATCATAAGGTTAATGACGAAAGTGGTAGTTAATAAATAAATATATTTTGCACACAATGTGCATGGGGATGATGCGATGCATCTTGATAGATGTATATGTCACCTGTGCACTACCCGCAGTGATCTGACAAGCAAAGAAATGAAAGTAATGGAGCTGAAGACAAAAAAAACCATGCTCTTACTATGCCCCTTTTCCATGATGGACTATTTCAAAGGAATTTGCTTATAAATTGGACTGAAAAAATATCCAATACAAAGGCAGTCAACAACAGAGTGTACAACCGGACACTTCTTAAATACATCGAACAATTATATAGTGAGAGTGCAGGCCCCAAATAATATAATAACTCACAGTAACACTAATACGCTATGCCACTTATCGTGTTTTAAACTATTAATTCGAAATTTATACTGATAAAGATATATGACGTTAGAATCACCCTTAAAGAAAAAGGAAATCGTGCAATGCAAAAAATTCGAACATTATAAAAAAAACTATGCCTCAGGCAATACCGTGGGGTGAAATGTGGAGAAGATCAGTATATACCTTCCTGCACCAAGACTCCAAACACAGATGAAGAACATCACCCTGCCAACTACAAAGACTGTCAAAACACAAAATACTCAGACAACATATTCTAAAAGTAATATATACAACCATAAAAAAAAAGTCGGCAGAAGACAAACTGATGAAACCCAACTACCCAGACAGAGCCCAGAGCAACAAACACTCAAAACAACCTGAAGAAATTACACTGTACTGGGTCAAAAATGGAGACCAGAGTATAAAGCAATCAAACCTGACAAACATAGAACAATGCATTCAAATAATGCAAATCTTTTGCCGAAGCAAACAAAATCAAAAATACTGAAATATTCAACACAACCACCGTCAGTAGCTCAAACAACACAGTCAACCTGGAAGTGATCATAAAAAGAAATGTTTCAGAAATTAATTAATTATGATATATATGATACATAAAATAATGGACAGCATCATCCAACTGATTAGCTGCCTGCTATCAAAATGATGGGATTATACAACACAAATCACTCACCGGGAAAAGTCTATGCAGGGGCTGCTATCATAATATAATCAAATTTAAAACATTATGCAACCAATTAACATATTTACCCTTCTGTTCAGAGAAGATTTTAGCGTCACTGATCAAAACTAATGATAGTCTCAGAGATTACAGTTTCAGCAATTTATTGCCCTCCAAAGTATAAAATAACTGCTGAAAATTACAAATAATACCTGAACACATTAGATAAATGATTCATCAGCAGCTACGACTGGAACACTACACCTCTAACTCACTATCGGCTAACTTAACTGTTAACTGTCACTTCTTGAGTGTTTGTCAATCGGTGAGGTCACTTATTGCTCAATAGATGTTAATAAAAAAACCCGGCTGGACTTCTTTGTGACTCCACAACATGAGTACTGAACAAATCATAGACTTCTCATCTGATCAAAATTTAAAAACCCGTCACCTAAACGTCCTAGGCACTGAAAAACCTTACCAGTGACCTGAATCATGATAGCCTTAAGGAATATATCAGCTACTTACCCCAACTATTAAATTATATTCACTTTGGAAAGCTACATTAAACTTTAAGCGTCCGAAAATACAAATAGCACCAATAAAAAGTGAAACAGGAACAAGGCACATATCCGGGATGCAAGCACTAATCTTACCAGTTTTTACTAAGGGAAGGACAGGGCATGAATGAGCAAGTTAATCGCCTAGGCAGCATTATAAACAGAGGTCTTGAAAACAAACAATACTGTTCTGCAATATTTCTAGACATCAGCCAGGCGTTTGATAAAGCCTGACATACTGCACGGCTAGGTTATTTCGCGTACTTCCACAGTATTATGTCGTATGGTGTATTGCTGTGGGGAGCTGCTGCTGAGATAGAGACAATCTTTAACTTACAAAAGCGTGCAATTCGAGCCATATATGAAATGGATCCGGGTATATCTAAGGAATCTTTTTAAAGACATTGATATATTAACTTTACCCAGTCTGTATAGATTTGAAAATATTAGTAAGTTCGGAGAAAAATTAGTAAATTTAAATTAAATAGTGACAACCACGACTACTACACTAGAAATAAATATAAAATTAGGGATTTAGACTAGCAAAGACAAATAAAATATCCTTTTTAGGTAATTATGTGCGGTTTTATAATAAAATTCCCAAACATATTACAATGCTCACAGAAGGAAAATTCAAGTAGCATGTGAAAAACATTTTGATTAAGAAATCCTACTACACAGTTTCTGATTACTTAAACGACCAAAAATGCTTGGAAAATTCTGCCTCTGCCAAGCTATCACCTGTCACCTACGCAATTTAAACAAATATTGTAATAATTGTATTATATTGTATATAACACAGTGTTAAAAGACGTTTAAAAGAATGGTCCCGAGTTTCTTGCCCGTTCTTCTCACAGTGGCTCTATGAATATTTTTGCTGAACGTGTCTATATTGAATAAATGATTTTGAATTTGAATTCGACATAATGGCTTGTATTTCAATAGAAAACAAAAGATTCATCACCCGTTCTTTCAAATCATCAAGTCCTATATAGAAAAAAAGCTTTTACTATTTGGCTAGTTATTACTCCAAGAAGAAAATCTGTCGCCAAGCACGTAACGTTGTGTTCCGGCAGTTATCCTTGAAAGCTTGTAGTTCCAGATCAGCCTGAACAGCATATTCGACCACATCATCATTTACTATGAGCTGAGGATAGTGATCAAAGACTAGGCTAGTCTTTGATCAGTATCTTATATCAGCTATAAATAAATATATAAACTTGTATATGACTTCCAAATCTGATCCCCTATCTTGCCAAAGACTAGTGCAGAAAAAAGCCACACCACCCTACTGCTTAGTAAAAAATTGAATGCAATGACTTAACATTTTAAAATTTTCTTACTCTACAAAACCGTCATAGATAAGCTGACCAAATATATAAGATCCCCCTGAGCCCCTGAGGCAACTACAACTGAAGTTACCCTACGTTACATCTGCAGGACGAAACATAGTGCATAGTTAAATTTTATAAATTTAGGTGTGCTATGGTACTACTAAACTTTTAACGAAGGGAAAAACCTGAAAATATCGCCAATCAAAAAAGAAAGTAGTTTAATGAGAGCGGCAGGCCAGCATAGTTCTTTTCCTTAGGTACATTTTTTAATTCTATATGTAAGTAATAAAAATGCAACCAAAAATGATGTTTGCTAACAACCAACTAACTGGTCGAGCTAAGCTTAGTCTGGCTGTAAAGTATTCTTGTGGCCATACTGGTTTCGCAACTGAATTTTCAATGAAGCAGCTAGCTGGCGGGCTTTCTAAAACCAATCGTGGTAAAAAAAGAACTGGAATAATAGAAATAGATTGCACATTTTATATCCAGAATTAATCTTGAGAAAATTTTCAACATGTCTAAACACTTTTAGAAGAAATTTTTCCGCTTTCGGTCTTCCAGGGCCTTTCGACTCCATTATGAGCTAAATATGATGGTCTTATACTATCGTATTATCATCAGAACTAACTGCAAAGTTTCAGGATGAAACAAAAAATAGTATATAAGTAAAAACTATATCCTTAGATTTAATTACATATAATACAGGTGCACCATGGAGTGCAAAGCTTCAATTGTGATCTCCGCCTCATATCTTTCTGTAGGAGTCATAATAGGCCCTGAAGGAGAAAATACCAGCAGGTGGGAAGCAGTTCCTTCTGAAAAACTGCCATCTTACACTGTGATCGCCAAGAAGCCTGCCAAGCGTGGGGGTTATGGCAAGTCCCTCCTAATAGGAGATGCGTTTGTTTAATGGAGGACTTCATGGCTGTTTGTGATATACACAGGTGGACTTGATAAAAGCATTTTAATAAATCAAGTCTTTACTTGTAGGTAATTACTATACAATATTACTTTTCCAGCAAATCCAAATTATGTTTTAAGGTTTCTCAGTAATCCAGAATTTTTTTATTACCAACCAGTGAAAAGATTACTATTGTCCCTGAACCTGATTACTCAATTTTACATTTTCAGGGCTGTGTCAAACCTATAGAAGTAGACGATAAAATCTTCGGCTTGCCGAATGCTGTGGTTACCTATGGAGTCAGTCCAAAATGCGTGTGGTACTATCCATGTCTTGCAAATCCCGGGACGCCGCCGTGTGTTCATCAAGCTGTTTGCGAACAACACGGGGTTGATCACTTCACTTGCAAGTGTGACTCGGATCTCTGCATAAATCCGGACTATGCTGAAAAGTATAAGGTAATAATTACTATGCATACATATTACGCATATTAATTGGCTCAATGAACAGCAGTGCAGCTCCCGGCTTCAGAATCAAGTCAGGTTGTATAATAACACCTCACCGATCCAACGAAGAAAAAAGTAAGTAAAGTATATATTATCCTGGTGCAGACTGCGGCAACTTACCACCATAACGCGACGTTTCATTACTCAATCTAAAAATGCCCACTGTATCCGCTGACCCCGCTGAGGTGGGGCAAGATGGGGTAGGCGGTAGGTTCGCATTTAAATAGGCCTCTGCACCCATGTTGGGGCCACCTTGTTCACCAATGCCACCCCAACATGTGTGGGGCCATGCGAACTTTCCTTAACAGGCACACCTGGCCCTCCTTCCACAGCTTCGAGAATAGCCCGGTCGTAAGGCACCCCTCGAAGAGTTCTCGATTGGATTGTTCCATATTCGCCACTTATTTCCAAAACGTTCAAGACACATTGCAATGTCGAGTATTGCAATTCAGTCTAAGCAGCATTCAAACCTCTAATACCAACGATGAAATTGCGCTTCATCAAGTTCGTCGGTATGTGAATTGCAGTGAAGCAATTTAGCGTGTATTCGCATTCCCTATTCACGAACGTCATCCTACTGTTTTGCGTTGGCGGTGGTCTGGAGTTAACGAGTATACTTCGTATGTTGTTCAATGTGCTGAAACACCTCCAGCGATACATTGACCAGTTTCTTTGCGATCTGCCAAAGCAATCCGTTAGCACGAACATTGCTTTACTCGGAGATGCCACGTTATTACACTTGGAATGCTTCTTCGAAGTATTTTCAACGACGGAAGCAAAGGTTCCTGATTATCCGGATGTCCGTTCTACTGATGCTCTTGGTCGTATGTATACATATTCATCCAAATAATAATGAATGCTTCTATTTGCGTTCTTGCTGGTACATATGCGTTGGCCAACGTCATTTGAGTCACTACGGACTGTTAATGGTACAGTATTCCCAACATATCGTGCAGATGTGAAGAACTCAATTGACTAGAAAACGATACCCATTGGGATACGACAATCATTTAAGCAATAATCTCTGCATCTTCAAGTCGGATTCGCACATAATTACGACATGCATCCCATCGAACCCATCTAACCTGTGGCACAAATACAATCTTTTATATATATATAGATAGCATAAAATACCGTTCAGTGTAGAGGATAAGTGCTACAAACTCGTAGTGAGAGTAGACGCTTTTCGTGACAACTACGCTAAGGCTTGGGAACAGAGCTGTAGCAAAACCCAAGGGTTTTTTCCTATTGTCGATAGTCTTGCGTTTGATCACAACCTCGGCTGTTGGTAAATGTTCTGGTGAAAGAAGGTGAACCGGCTTAAGCTGGAATGGGAACTGGTTCTCAAGCATAGCTGCAGGAACACATTGTTTGGTGCTTGGCGACAGAAACATGGAATTTTGTGACGAATTCCCATCTGGCTGGCTTACCACCCGATTGCTAACCTTATCATCATACTGTAACGACGGCCATCCTAAGACAACAACCGCGACTGATAGCTTAATGTACCCTCCGAAGCACATGGCGCGCTGAGTAGTTCATGCCACTAGCTGTCATCCATGCAACTCATGACCGAAGCAAACGTTGCTTAACCTAAAAGATCAGAGAAGAAGGGCTATGTGCGCTAAGAAAAAAAATTACAGACAAATTAGCAGAAACTAATTGAATCATGTAAATTTAGGTATTTCTTTACCCAATTACGTAGCAATCACGCAACTTGCGTGTTACTACAAAAGGTACCGGCCGACCGTGTTACTTAATTTACAATAGCTGTAGTATTATGTTGTTAGAGAAATTAATTTTATACTGTCTTCTTCATTTATGGGACTATGGTAAAGAGATAATCATACAAGAATTTATGCAATAACTAGCTTTTCGGGCGCATCTCCGCCCGCGCGTATGTCGGTTATCGCGCAATACATTAACCTATTTTTGCGCAGTTGGATAAAAACTATCCTATGTTTTTTCCCGGGTCTCAAACTATTTCCATACCAAATTTCATTCAAATCGGTCCAGTAGTTTGGCGTGAAAGCGTAACAGACAGACAGACAGAGTTACTTTCGCATTTATAATATTAGTACTGATTATTGTGGGATTTTATTGAACAAAGTCTAAAATTTAAGTGGGTCTCACAATGTTAGCTTAAATTTCCTGATTTTGAAAGCGTACAGAAAATAAGGTGACAAATAGGATAATATAGTTATTTTATCACTATTCCGGTTGAACGTATCTTCCGTCTCATGGGTTCTACTGTAGTGTCAGATATTCTGCCTTGAAGCAGTAGTGTGCTAAGACTACTGTGTTTAGGCATGAGCACTGCAGCATGTGTAATTACTTATTGGACGAGGCATAAGGACTAACCTTTTAGAGTGACGCAGCACGGGCGCATTTTTTTTTTCTGCAGAATAGGTTAGCCTTTGAGCACTATCTCACCTGATAGTAAGTGATGATGTGGTCGAAGATGTTTTTCAGGCTAACCTAGAATTACTGGCTCTCAAGGTTAGCTGCCGGAACACCGTTAGGCGCTTGGCGACAGATTTACAGATACTACTTGAGGGTGGTAGCTAGCCAGGCGGGCAATCGCAAAATACCATATCACGTTGCTGTAACGACTTCTATCGTAAGACAACAACCGGTACCGACGGCCAAACGTGCCCTCCGAAGCACGTCAGCGCTCACTCATGACCGCGGTGGACGTTGCTTAGCTTTGCTGATCGGCTAAGCAAACTTCGCTACGAGCGCTTAAATTTTTTTTGCAGTGTCATGTAGAATCAATGATGGTGACACTTTTATGGATATTAGTGACAATTGCCCTCAAGCGTAGGACTTGTTTGTCTTTTCATTTCATACCATAACAAAAAAATTACTAGTGTAGTTCAAAAAACGTACTCATGAAACATGTTTATTGCAAATCAAACAATATAAAACTTAAAATGATTGTAATGCAATTTTTATTTGCATTTCCAGGTATTCTCCAAATCAAGCAGTGAGTTGGAACTGGTCGCTCTATATCCCTTGACTGTCCAAGAGGGTGGCGTGACAGTGATTACCACGCAAAACATAGATGTGGTACTGGATCATCATAAATATGGCGTGAGACCATCAGGGGTGGTCTTCTACGTGACTCAGTCGCCACAACACGGAAGAATTGCAATAGACCTATCGCTGCAAAGGAGTGCACAGTATGCAAGTTATGTTGAAGACGGGAAGTCAAAGCAATTTTTTACGCTCATGGATTTGTCTAGAGATAAGGTATGTTTCATTTGATTCTTGTGACAGCTACGTTCGATCGCAGGTCTGTCAAAAGTGAATGATACCTTAAGCCTGCACCGAGGCAGCGATACGTAATTGTGGTTCGTTTGATTCCTTGCTGTATCTTTATTTCTTAATTTTGAGTTATGTATTTAATATATATTATATTCAAGGATTCATTCTATAAATCATACACTTTGGAAACACGATTACTTAAAATTTTCTCAATAGAAAAAAAAACAAAGTTACATCTAAAAAACGAAATGAACCCTTAGTACGGCGTAAATACTTAACGGAGAGTCATTCGTATTTGAATAATAATAAAAACAACATGTTTTCTAGAACGTACACACATTAAATTTTTCAAATAGGTATTTGTTTTTACTATACGGAGGAACTACTCAAATCAACGCATGTTCCACCTATTTTAGTAATTCTTCGGCCGTCGGACGGGGACGGATGCTGTTGGCGTGCCTCACTTACGCACACATACGCAGCGCGCCTTAAAAGCTCGGTGCGCCCTTTAGATATTCTCAGTGACATCGGTCGTCAGTACCGGAGTCTACGTCGTCTCCTCTGGTTTCAATAAAAGTACTCACGCCTATAGTCTGTTTTTTTAACCAACGAGTACTGAACATTTTACTGCGTTGCTATTGGCCCACGTAATCAATATAAAGTCCGTTCCACACGAACTCTGTAGTTACATGTAGGTACATTCAGTTGAGTCTTCGACTACCTGCGCGGCGAAAAATAGGTATTGCTTGTAACGAACCAATACTAAAACTGCAATTTTTAAGTTAGGGTAAGCAAAACAAAGATCGTTTTGAGAAAATGAAGGTCATGTCTCTATCATATTGTGATGATCAAGATAGAAACCAAAATGTACGGAGTCGACAATCATGTACAAAATATGTTAGAGCAATTTATTATTGACGTATCTGCAGGAAGTTCATCAGAAGGATGACGATAATTTTTAAGATTACAAGAATTGAAGTAGAATTATTTGATTTATATGTTCTAGTACATAGTATACGGGCGTCCCATGGCAATGCCACATGGAGGGAAAGTACCTTGAATATTGTAGATGGAACATTTTACTGCAAGAAGACATTATTTGAATTTAGAAAACAATTTAAACTACATTCATGGATATTTTAATAATTACATGGTTGAACCGGGAATCGAACCCGTTAAACGAGAAATAAATCACACTAGTTTTTTTTTTTTTTATGCCTGATAGGTTAGCCTTTGACCACTTTCTCACCTGATGGTAAGTGATGATGTGGTCGAAGATGTTGTACAGGCTAACCTAGAATTACTGGCTCTCAAGGACAGCTGCTGGCACACACCGTTAGGTGCTTGGCGACAGATTTTCAACTTGAGGGTGGTAGCTAGCCAGGCGGGCATTCGCAAAGTGCCCTAACACCATGCTGTAACGACTGCCATCCTAAGACAACAACCGGGACCGACGGCTTAACGTGCCCTCCGAAGCACGGAAGCGCTCAGTAGTAATGTCACCAGCGGTCACCCATCCAAGTCACGACCGCGGCGGACGTTGCTTAACTTTGCTGATCAATTCAGAATGGCCAAGCAAACTTCGCTACGAGCGCTTTATCATACCGATCGAAAGATTTCATCATAAGGATTATTTTATCCTAAATAACGTGTCAGAAATAAAAGGAAGACTATGAATTTTAACATAAAGGCGAACAGAAAAATTTGTTACGAATGTACTAAGTACCTATACAAATTTAAATCATAAAATAATAACATTATATTTTCTATAGTCAATTTTAGAAATATGAACGTGTCTTAACAATTTCAAAACAAGAATAAAGGCCGATTGACAAATTAACTGCGATGACCCTTCTCATTCTGTCAATATCGGACATGTGCGAGAGACATACTCAGTACTCGTTTGTTAAAAAAAACAGAATTTAGTAACAAATTTTGCAGCCTTGCATATCGAATAACTATTTTAAGTTTTGCATCAATTAGTGATGCACCCAATGTAACAGATGTACTAGTACAAAGGTGACGGCGATTGCTTACCATTAGGTGGCCAGTCTACTTGTAGGTACCTATGGCATATATTTTTATTTTAATTGATTGCAAAATGGGAACAGGGCCTGACAAAATTTCACAAGATAAACCATATGATAATTATTGCAAATAAAAATCCATAAGAGCAAGGTGATCTGAATCTTAGATTAGGACAATCAGAGTAACGGAGCTTGTATAGTCGTTCTATACTGATCAAATAGGTTAAACTATGGAACATGACTGTTCCATAGTTTACACACATAGGAATCTCATTATATTTGATAGCTGTCAAAGGAAGAAATTTTGTCATGATTAATTTTGAATGACATCAGTCGACCTTAAAAAGGCTATTTCTCAGAAACAGGTGTTAAGGTATTAGTTTCTCCGTTAAGATGATAGACAATATCGAGATGTTTATTTCAAATTACAGTCAATATTTAATTATTTCTAGGTAGTTGTTAGTCTTGTTATTAAAGACGAGTACCAGCGAACTGCTGCTTCATTCATCTGAATCGCCTCCTCTTCCAACATCTTATTGATCTTATTTCCATCCACCGGCTTTCTAAAACTTCCAGACTTCAACAGGTATACCATCCGGCCCTACAGCTTTTCTATTTTGCAGAACTTCCCTCAGTTCGCGCACATCAATTTTTTGCTTTGCACCTTGCACTGCACCAGTATTTCTTAAATTGTACCAATATTTCTTGCACTGCATCATATTTCTTGCACTGTATCAATATTCTGACTACATATTCCCTAAATCTCTGCTTCAGTCATTTAATTCGTAATCAATTTCAACATATCCTTTCCACCTTTTCCTTAGTAGTTGTGAGGAGAAACAATGGATCAATAAGGAGGAGAATCTAAGTCCGTAACTGGGCAGAGGTCGTTGCGAGTGAAGTACTGAATACCTTAACAAAAACGATAAACAAGTTTTCACTGCACTGTGATATTCATGCCAGAGCTGGCATCTGGAACACAATAATAGCATAGACATTTTTATATTTGGTTTCTTTGACCATATTTACTCAAGTTTATGTTAGACTTGTATTAATAGTTGTTAGCAAGAAGTTTATGGTATAAAAATAATCTTGCATGTTACCCGTATGGATATGTTAATGTCAAATTTTATACCATGAGAAGATTAGATAAAATTACCCTTTACTCTTCAGATTAGTTTTATCTTACATACTCGTATAGCTCATTTGCATAACACCATGGTGCAGAAAATGGTGCATAGTATAGTAATATGTGGTATATCATAAAATAAATCATGGATAGCCTATCAGTCGGTTCTCAATGATAACTTGAATAATTTTCAAAATGGGTTAGGTTCCAATTTTGAGAAATAGGTTAATATACCTGTCCCTTTATTACCGTTATTGAAGTCATCGCGCTAAGGATGGAAAAATACCTACAATAGGTCACAATATACGGAGACATGTGATTTAGTTCTGTCTTAACTATATATAATTATTTACAAAATATTGTTTATTGTTAGCCGCTTAGATTTTGTCAGTGACTTACATAAAACAATGAAATTTTTCTGCAAGTTCTGATGTATTCAAAATATTTTTATCAAATGTTGTGTCAAAAAGTCGTCTTTGGGTCAACATTTTACATAAAATATCTAAAGGGACCTGTACCTGTACCTGTATACGGTATACGTGTAACACACTGATGAAAGGGAGACAGACAGACAGACATACATACAAATAGACACTGGAATCTCATCAATAGGGCTTCGGTCTTGCTCTTAAGGTATGGAATCTTAAAAAACCAAGGAATGGGGAAGACATGACACTTACTGCCCCATGGCGAGTGGCCTTTTATTTGAAGATATTTTCTCAGTACTTTAGGCGTGGCACCAGTATGCAAACATTGATCGTTGTTATCTATCTATACTTATAATAAAACTGTAACAGGTCCAATTCTGTACATGGCAGATATTTTGAAAAAAAAAATTTACAGTACTCTGTAGCTGATACTGATGCCGAAACTGTATTTTTTTTTATTTTTGTCTGTCTGTCTGTCTGTCTGTCTGTATCCCGGCCGCGTATCACTCCAAAACTACTGAATGGATTTCAATGAAACTTGGCATGATTTGAGTTCATACTACAAGGTAGGACAATTTAGCTTTTTATCCCGAAATTCAGCATGGTTCCCTTGGGAGAGGGGATGAAAGTCAAAATATACACTTAGTTGTAATTTATTAACGCGAAGTCCGATTTCATTCGTTCTTTTTAGGGTTCCGTACCCAAAGGGTAAAAACGGTCTGTCCAGCTGTCCGTCCGTCCGTCTGTCCGTCCATCCGTCTGTCCGTCTGTCACCAGGCTGTATCTCAAGAACGGTGATAGCTAGACAGTTGAAATTTTCACAGATGATGTATTTCTGTTGCCGCTATAACAACAAATACAAAAAGTTGGCCAAGTGCGAGTCAGACTCGCGCACGTTAAAACAAAAAAAGGTTATAATATGAAGTCTAATGTTGTATAGCTAATGTTACGGAACCCTTCGTGCGCGAGTCCGACTCGCACTTGGCCGATTTTTTTATATGAATAGTGGTACTTTAATATTTATCCCGTAAATATTTCAAAGTCACATCACAACCTAAATATTACGTTCCAAATTACTTGACACCCAGAATGTACAGGAACCTTTGAACGTAACGTTTGCACTTTATCGTATAGGTATATCAGATAGGTCTGTAGTCGGACCACTCCAAAAGAATGAAACTTAGCACGATATGAGTGCATACTACGAAAAAAGATATTGGATACTTTTTATCACGAAATTCAGTACAGTTCCCTTAGGAAAGGCGATGAAAGTCAAAATGTACAGTTAGTTTAATTTATTATCGCGTAGTCCGAATTCAATCATTATTTTTTTGTTACAATAGTGGTAATTTAAGTATTTTCCTGTAAATATTTCAATGTCCTCAGTTTTGTAGTTAAGAAATTATAGATATCACAAACTAAATAATTCGTTTTAAATAACTTGAACCGCGGAGTGTTGAGAAACCCTTGAACGTACGGCTCATCTTATGCCCACAGGCAGCCCGGAACCCCACGGGAAGCCCGACACCCCACGGACAGACCGGCATCCCACGGGCAGCCCGGCACCCCAGGGGCAGCACGGCACCCTTATTTAGTTTTGCAAGCTTGCTACGATAAAACTCTAAAATGTGGTACATTCACCACAATCAGTTTTTTTTACTCCATATCTTTCTTTTGACGGATACATTTCGGAGACTGCGCAATGGTAGTGCACAATGTTAGGTTTTCGCGATTGTTACACTTAGTAATTAAACAACTTTAAACGGTTGAAATCACGTATATATATCATTATTTTTGTCCCGACGTTTCAAACACTTTGTAGTGATCTTGGTCACGGGGTGACTGTCGGGACAAAAATAATGCGTCATAACGTGTTACGTGATTTAATCCGTTTAAAGTTGGAAGTGCACAACTTTAGTAGATTGTTATACAAGGGTCGAAAGGAATTGATAACTTTCACCCGCGTTTAGCTCTCTACTTTTCATTTCGAATTTAAAGAAAGTAAATAAAGTAGCTTTTCTAAAAAATATTCATTGAAAAAAAAACATACTTACTAAAAATGTATTGAGAGGTTAGAACTATTTGTGAAATATTACGTAAAATTTTGTTTGGAATATTTACGGGCGGCTATAGCCCGAATAGGAATCTCTCTGCTTTTCACTTCTAATATAAGGAATAACGATATGA
This sequence comes from Plagodis dolabraria, assembly GCA_963854805.1. NCBI lineage: Eukaryota > Metazoa > Arthropoda > Insecta > Lepidoptera > Geometridae > Plagodis > Plagodis dolabraria. The sequence continues at coordinate 8,635,253 of OY978440.1, forward strand.
AAATAGTACGTTTTTTTATATTATTTATTTTGATTTTAATAACATGAGCAGTACCTATTTAAAATTAATGCGGCTATAGTCCAAGTAGGAATCGATGACTTACATCCGTTTTATACACTACTTTTCATTTAAAATATGAGGAGGGTAAAAAATTAGTAGCTTTTCTTAATATATACTAAAAATAATAAACATGAGTAGAAGATACAAAGCTACACTTGGAGTTAGAACAATGAAATTTAGGGAAATTTTTAGTTAGTTTTTTTTAACCTATAGTTTTTACCTTATATTTAGTTATTTCCTGCCAAACATAGTTGTTTTATAACAACAGAGTATTTTACAACGAAAAATCTTAGACATATAACTTTGCTTACACCAATGGTTACCATGGTTACAAGTCATTCCGGCCCAAGAGAAGGAAGCATTTACTATGAGTTTTTCCCGGCCTTAGGTGGGAAGGAGCGTCTCCCACCCGCTACACAGATCAAACAAACACTACTTTCAAGAGAATGAGAAATAAAAAATCGTACACTGCTGAACACAGCCTCCCCTATTTAGGGGGTGTTTGCCATAATCCCCACGCCTGGCGGGCGGCTTGGGGATCGCAGTGCAAGATAGCATAGTTCTTAAGAAGGCGCTGCTGCCCACCTTCTAATAGTATTTTTCCCTTAGTCGACTTTTACAACACCCACACGGGATGAAATGGGGAGGTGCAATTCTTACCTGGCACCTCATTTTCGATCTTCTGTCAAGTAAACCGCCATTTAAAAATCAAAATTCTAAAGAAACGCACAAGGTACTTTTCTTCAACATTTATTGTGCGAACCGGGAAAGAACTCTCTGAGTTACATAACTACTGTCTTCTGGAAAATACAACCCGGGAGTTTTGAAATTCAAAGTAAAAAGCTCCATTCTAAGTTATGGTTTACTATAAGAGTGCTTCACCGTAGACCACAGTGTTGCTTAATATGAGATAAACAGTGCACAAAGGTGAGTAATTAGTCTGCAGGTACGGCAATCGCGAACGAAGTCGCGGGTACAGCTAGTCTGAAATAAATTAATTTTATTTGAAATTGTGCGTTATGGGAATTCCATGTGTAGAGGTACTACATATACATAGTTTAAGAAAAAACGAAGAACATAGGTTCACCAATACATTACCTTCAGTTAACAGATATGTGTACCTGGAATCAAACGGGGAAACATATATACTATTAGGCTGATAACTGACAAAAACCTACTAGCAGCACATAGTTGCACTTCATTGGCTGTTGTGGCTATTAGTGAGTATGCCAGTATCACCCACCCTGATCACAATTTTTCAACCCCACGGTACCTCAGTAACGAAGAGTTCTGTGATCCAGCACCTCATAAATCCTTTTCAATTCTTAACAAGCAAGCTAAGCCAACGATACACTTTGATCACTGCGGCATAAGGAATTTCCAGAAAGAAAGGAAATAATCTCTTATCTCCATCAGGTTCGCTATGTGCATGACGGTTCAGAAAATCACCAAGATGCCATAGTTTTGGACATGGAACTGATACAGGAGACCAAGTTTACACTACCCAGCTATCTTCAGGGCAGGAACACCTTCGTGCTTCACGTCAATGTGACTCCGGTCAACGATCCGCCCGTGCTCAACCTTCTTCCGGGGAAAGTTTTGAGATTAACACAGGTAAATATTTTATTATGTAACTCAAGCATAGTAATAAGTTATCACTTCTCTGTTTGTGAGTGATAACTGGTTGTAATAATCAGCAAATTTAAATGGGACAAGATCTTTTAAGTATGAAATGCCCGGCAAGCGTCGTTTAATATCAACGCTTATGGTTATGCAATAGCAATGTTCTCATCAATGTATACAAGTCAAGTTATGTTCAGCAGTATACTGTGTCAGGTTTGGATTTTAAAATGCTGACATAATGCTGTGGGAAAAGTTAATATTTACAAATATAATTTTAAATAAACTTTTGCCGTAGTACTTTCTCTCTGAACGTCTGAAAAATAATCATTCAAAGCAAGTTAACCTTCCGAAATATGTCCTAAAATAGTAGGAAAATATGTTCAGTTTTGCAGTGGACAGGCTGATGATGGTGATGAATTAATGATGTGTGACTGGCCTAAAGGCATACCTAGCAGTTAACATATGAAATAACTAATAGTTGTGCAGTACATCTTTAAGGGAAGTGTATTTATAGTTCACTCCATGCACTCATAATTGACTTAGTTATAATATAACAAGTGTTCAAGCTTACTGAAATTTTGCAAGCAACACCTTGATCCTAATATCCATGCTTCCGGTGTGCTAGTCTTCCTTGTTAAATAGTATGTTTATTTAAAATTATTAAGAAAAATAGATTTGAATGTGAAATATTATTTTCATATTAAGATGTAAACAAGCAAACCGTAAGCACACTATTAGTTTTAAGGACATGCATGCACAATTTCACCAAGTTTGAATGTTTTGTATAAAGCACTATTAATACACATCCCGTAACAAATATAATAACTTTCTAACTCTAGAACCGTTTGCGTAAGATTTAAAATGTGATATTTTTACCTTTTTAGTTTGCTAATTAAATGTCATTAAATTTCCGTTAATCCGATTTTTGACGCTTTGCATGTTTCACTGTGCAAATGTATATCATTTGACAAAAAATGGGATGTAATAATGTTAAACGGTAACTTTACAGTATAAATCTGCTAACCACGATTGGATTCACATGCCAAGTATTTCTCTTAATGGCTTCATTTTCTAAAGATTTTCCTAGATTTGTATGATACGTATATATTTTGCCTTAGTTTGTGAAATAATTATAGTATCCCATTCTATGTGATAAAATAAATTACTGTAAGTGCTTAAATAAAGGCATGATTATAATTACATTTTATATTTGATTATTTTCAGAGTGTACCCAGTGCATTTAGTATTTTTTATTTGCTTATGTGTAGATGCATGCACTTATTGGCACGTGGACGCAGCACACAACAAATCTAACAAATATAATACAGTGTGAGTATAGTGTTTTTTTTTTCAATAACTGCTTTTTATATGTATGTGTACTTATTAATAAGTCAGCTGATTTTTGGTAACACATAGTAAATTATGCCAATGGTGGCATGTCACTGCCTAGATTAATTAATAGCAATAAACAACCTAATAATAATTACTGTAGAATTAAACCTGTAGTGTAGAAAAAATGCACTCCTAGATACGGTGCGGTCCGAATTGCGCAGTTCACACTCAGAGCATGTCCGAATTGTACGAAGAGCACGAACATTTTGTACGGCTGATAGGTGTTATGTCATCAACGACGTCACCACGCAGCGAGCAGAACTCATGGTCCGGTGGATAAGCACCTAGACTCCGTGCCCATAGTGCTCTCAGCATAATTGGACCAAGCATTGGCTTGCTCGACATTTGATAATTATTGTGACCCGAGCCACAGATTCATATGGCTCAACTGTGACAACATTGAAAAGTGTTAAGTTAAAAATTTGAGACATTTTACATATGTTTACAGCTCGTTATTCTCTAAAGTACTCAACTTTTGGGCTTAAAACCTCATAGGCACGAGGATTGGTTTGATGAAAATGCCGCCACTTTTAGTAATGTCATTGCGAAACACCGAGAGCTTCTCAATAAGCACAGCAAAAGAAGGCGTCCGGATGATATCTCAGAGAGCATCAAGAAAAGCAGTGCTCAGATCAGGAAGCTTACCAGAGAGGCCAAAGACACATAGTGGCAAGAAAAGTCTCGTCACATACAATGGCTGTCGGACACCAACCAACTAGGGGCTTTCTATGATGAAGTCCGTAAACTTATACGCCCACAGAATCACAGCTATGTACCATTAAAATCCACTGATGGTGTTCCATTGACGGCCAAGGATGACGTTATGAATCGTTGGGTACAGCATTTTAGTCATCTACTCAACGTCGATCGATCAGCTGATATAGAATCCATACGATCATTCCATGAATCACCATTGCATACAGAGCTCGTGGATTCTCCGACACTCGAAGAGACTGTAACTGCCATTATGCAACAACAAAACAAAAAGGCAGTGGGTATTGATAACATCTGTGGGGAATTGTTAAAATACGGTGGTAATCATTTACATAACACCTTATGGAAATTATTTGTATGCATGTGGGATGACGAACAAATTCCAACATGTTTTAAAGTCTCTAGTATATGTTCACTGTACAAGAATAAGGGGGACCGCTCTGATTGTAACTCGTATCGAGGCATATCGCTCTTATCAACACCTGGAAAAGTATTTGCAAGAATTCTCTTGAACCGCCTATTGAATTTATCGGAAACGATATTGCCTGAAACTCAATTTGGCTTCCGGCCAGATAGAGGGACCTGTGAAGCTATCTTCTCAGTTCGTCAACTATTTGAGAAGAGTAGAGAACATGGTCAATCAATGTATCTGTGCTTTGTTGATCTCGAAAAAGCGTTTGACAGGCAGTACGTGGACGTGGCAGTACAATGTAGTATATTTCAATATTACAATTTGTAATTGACCTTCATAAGAGCGTCGTAGACGCCTAAATTGAATAAATGATTTTGACTTTGACTTTGACAGTGTCCCTCGTGAAGCGTTATGGATTGTTCTGGCTAAGCTTGGATGCCCGGATAAATTTATTAGACTACTTCGGCTTCTACACGATGACATGCAGTGCTGTGTTACAATCAAAGGCGAGCAGTCTGAGTTTTTCCCAGTTACCTGTGGGGTCAAGCAAGGCTGCGTACTGGCACCAACTTTGTTCGCATTATATTTTGCTGTTGTGGTCCGAAAAATTTATCCGAGGGAATTCGTATCCGTTTCAGAATGGACGGAGGTCTTTTCAACATCGAAAGTTTTAAGTCCCGTACCAAGGTTTCCTATGCCACAATGACAGAAATCATGTACGCGGATGATTTATGCTTGACTCTGTGGAAGGGCTACAGAATCTTATCTCAGGTCTTGACGAATCTTGCACTAGATTTGGCCTTAAAATAAATGTCAAAAAGACTGAAGTCATGACCAACATTGACGCCCCTAACAACTTGTCAGCCAATAGTGTAGGCATCGAAAGAAACATCTTGAAGCAGATGGAAAAGTTTAAATACCTTGGAAGCACAATAACTTCTAAGTGTGACCTAGATGCCGAAATAAACAGCAGAATAGGTGCTGCAGCAGCAGCGTTTGGCAAATTGCGACTAAAGGTATTTAGCTCGCATGACTTAAAACTCTCAACAAAAATAAATGTATACATGTCCATAGTGTTACCAAACCTCCTGTACTCTTCTGAGTCATGGGTTCTATACCGCAAACACATTCGTACACTCGACAGATTCCACCTCAAATGTCTCCGGGACATCATGAACATCAGATGGTCACACCATGTTAGAAATACAACTGTCCTGAGGCGCGCTAACATCGGAGGCATTGAGGTGTATCTGATGAGGCGACAACTGCGGTGGTGTGGACACGTATCTCGTATGTCAGATAGTAGAGTGGCGAAGCGCATCTTCTTTTCAGAACTCCAGTACGGTAAGCGTAAAAGCGGAGGCCAGTACCTAAGATTTAAGGTTGTTCTGAAAAGACATATGAAGAGATGCAAAGTAGAGCCCTCTCAATGGGAAGTTAAAGCTGCGCAGCGCCCCGAATGGCGTCGCCAGATCAGGTGAATGACTTCGAAACCGCCCGCCACGAGGAGCTTGACAAAAAGCGTGATGAACTCAAGGTCCGACCACCAGCTGCCATCACGTACAACTACATTAGCGGGGTATTAACATGCCCCAAGTGCGCTCGTACCTTCTCCAACAAAATCGGGTACTCAAGCCACCAGAGAGCGCACCAAAGGTTTGAACAACAGGACCTGTCTGTAAATACGTAAATTTAGCATCCCTATTCAGAAATAACAGTCGCTGTGGCCGAAATCGGTCAGGACTACATCATCATTCTCTATATCTCAAGTACTCTCTATAACAGTTAAAATCCTTTTTCTTTGAGAATGTCAGGATGTTACGTATTTCTTTAGTTTGATGGATAGTGTCATATACACGCTTTTGCTTGATCCTAATTGATAATTATGCAAACAGCCGTGAGCGTGCCGTGTGCATGCGTGATATGCAAATCGGTTCAATTGTAAGTAGTTAGCACCGCTAGTACTGTTGGTGCAATTCGGACCGCTCCCTTAGCTATAGGTATCCGAGTTTCTATAACAGATTAATTCGACTTCATCAACGCGAAAATTACTTAAAATGTATTTTAAGTAATTATTTTTATTCCTTTCGAAACTGTGTGAAATAAGTATATCGAATGTGATTCAGAGATCTAAAAACTGCATATACCATCACAAACTTTTCCAGTCATCCGGATGTGGAACAAACAGTTATTTTGTGTATGCATTACAAATAAAACCTCTTGGTCTACCCTACTTGGATCCCATAGGAGACCGACGGCAGCTCACTTTTAAATTAGAACCCCAAGAAATATAAAATACATTAAAAATACCGGATTCTTTGTGAAGTTTTACTGAATTTTAGTCAATATTTTTACTTTTTGGTTTTATACAGGGCACTCGCAAAGTGATAACCTCAGACATTTTGAAGGCAGAAGATCCTGACACATCTCCTGAAGACCTTCTTTATACAGTGCTGCATGGAAAAAACGAGCCTAATGGGTAAAAACTTACTTTATCTATGTTTAAATCACGGTTTTATTTCATAATCTAACTATTTACAAACAAGGCACTCCGCAGTGCACGCACACATTCTTGGGTGCACCTTTCATTTGATAAACATACAAGTTCATATTCACGCACACTAGCACCAACACAACACACGTACACCGACACAACACACATACACATTAAACTGTGAAATTATTCTGATAGCATTGTTTAAAACTACCTTCACAATTTCATAGAACATAGCAATAATACAAAAATAAGTAGTTATGTTAACTCTGTTTAAACCCTGTTACTAGTTATGAGTTATAGTCTAATACTTATGATGTCAGATCCGTTGAGTGGGGCCTGGTGACCTGTGATACAGACTATCTATGTCTACTTCAGGCAGTGCGGTTTTACATTACAGCAATATTAGTATAGCTTGTATGATATGTGTTATGAATTGTAAACCTATTTGCAAGGAAAATAAACGCATTTATTATTGTTATTATATTATTATTGTTTCAACACATATCAGGGCTGCCGGATAGGGATAACCTAAATTTTGCGTTGGAGCGGTGGTTGCCCAGTTACGATAAGTGTTGGTTGACATATTATGCGGACTACGTGGTTCGAATGCTGTCGCTAGCTTAGATGATTTCGTGCCTAATGTAGATGACTTTTGACTCTTGTCATGTTGCCACGCCACGATATGATATCTGTAGTTTTATACTACATGCGAGCAACTGATTTCCGATTAAATATCAATAAATGATAACTCCGTGCTTGTGTTGGTACAATTTGCAGAATTTTCCCCTACGTTTGATGTGGTTAAACGTAATGTAAACTTAATGTTATAAGTCAAATAGTATCTATATTCGCTTTGCAATGAAGACTACTTTGACTTATTATTGTACTAGCTTTCTGGGCGCGGCTCCGCCCGCGCGTATGTCGGTTATCGCGCGAAAACATTAACCTCTTTTTGCGCAGTCAGATAAAAACTATCCTATGTTTTTTCCCGGGTCTCAAACGAATGAAATTTGGTATGGAGATATCCATACCAAATTTCATTCAAATCGGTCCAGTAGTTTTGGCGTGAAAGCGTAACAGACAGAGTTACTTTCGCATTTATAATATTAGTACTGATAACAAAGCCTATTTTAGCATTATCGGTTACGCCTATTATCGTTTAAAAATTTTGGATCATTTTGTCATATATAAGGCCTTATTCATAGTACGCATTTTCAGTAATTTAATAATTTATTGATAGATTGATCGATTGACTGACAAACTTAAAGAAGCGAGTGCGTTTTGCTACTTGAGAATAGAAACAAAAAATGTCATATGTATAAAAAATCAGAATTCCAGTAAATAATTTGCTACCTGAACGCTAAGGGCTCATGTATGGAGGTGCATAGCGTTTAGCTGTGCGTCGGACGGCGCTCATCACGAGAGCAATGCATCACACAACGTGCATTTAGATATGCTTATTTTTAACGTGCATCAAACGGTACCACATCAATTTGAACGCACTACTAAAATCTAAATAGAACCTTGTAATGATTACAACTGTAAATTTGATTTCTTTTACAGTATCTTAGACATTTTTCCCGTGGTGTTACTATACTACTGATGGCCCAAATGTTTATAGTATTGAATGGTATTTTGCCACATGTGTTGATAAAGTTTAATTCCATTAGGGGTCACATTGAAATGCTGGGCCAGCCGGTGGACTCGTTTACTCAACAAGAGATCGACACTGGTGTGATCTCCTTCGTACACGGATCAACGAATGATAAACAACTGAACAAGACTTCGTTGAGGCTATCTCTTCAGGTAAATCACGATTGAATATACAAAATTATTAGTAAACAAATAAGATATCATACTCCCTTTCTGTGGGGAATCTGAGCTGAAATGTATCACCATCTTTAATCGCGGATGTCAAAATTATCTAAAGCCACAACTATACTGCGAAATAGGTCTTATTATGAGAGCCTTATAGTGGAGTCGTTTGTTATACAGACGAAGTCCCGACTGATGCAATAGAATGAAATAATTCTGGCGTTTCATGCGTGTGCTTCTTTAGAAATATAAAGATTTGAACAATTGCACTTCTGAGGGTGTTTTCAGTTAGTAAATGCATGATTGCATTCATCTGAAATTCATTAACATCAATTACGAATTCTAACAAGACTTCCGAGACATCTTTAATATATCCTAAAATATTTAGTTACTGCAGTTGTATGTTACTGTGCATCCAGCAGTCAACATCTTCCTGCTGATGATGTGGAGTGATGATTGATGACTTACACATCGAGCACTCTAGCTTGTCCACATGTCAGGTTAACATTGAAGATATTCAAGTTAAATTCATATATTAAGTGCCATCAGAATCCTTCAAGTGGTGAGACAGAATAAATCTAAAAAAATATCTCTTTCTCAGTTTCGAAGAGATGTTGGTTTAATATTCCTACAATTAGTTTTAATTATACATTACTGTTGATTAAAGTCTCTTTATACATTCCAGGTATCTGATGGTATTGAAACAAGCGGACCGGGTATTCTACGGATCTCCATAGTGCCGCTGCAAGTACGCCTAGTAAACAACACGGGTCTGCAGCTCGTGCACAACTCTTATGCAATTATCGCGGCCGATAACCTTACCTTCACCACAAATGCGGACGAAACTAATGTGCCTGTCAAGTAAGTTGCTGTAGATTATGCTGGTCCAAATTATTGACACCTTTATAGGCTATGCCTTAACCACTATCTCACCCTACAAAAAACAAAGCAAGTAGCAGAAGAACTCATTATATTCGTGCCCGGAAGTACTGCAATTATACCAATTTTTACCGCCAAGCAATAATGTTCGCATTAACGTGTTCCGGTTTGAAGGGTATGGGTGCCGGTGAAATTACAGGCACATGAGACTTACATATGAATGAATGAATGAATGAATATTTTTATTTGCTAAAGTTTTCGGTACAATATTGCAGAGTTGTAATAGTATTCAAATACAGTTCCAACAAAACTTTACCTAAACGGTGTGCAAATATTTTGATCTTTACATTATATATTATTATTTGACTACATTTTTCATATATATTAATAAATATACAATATAATTTAAAAAATAAATGAAAAGATCGAAGTCAATACCTAATTATGATTAAAATAAATAAAATGTCATGTTAAATTTATGTCAATAATTACAAGTCAGATTAGATATACTTATTTTAGTTTTTTATCTTCTAAGAAGTCCTTGATCGAGTAGTAACATTTTTGTAATAACATGTCAAATAACATTTTTTTAAAAACATTTATAGCAGCTCCTTTAATATTGTCAGGTAGAGTATTATACACTCGAATTGCCATACAATTAGCATTTCGTTTGGTCAGCTGTAATCGTTGAATTGGCGTGAACAACTTATGAGGATATCTACTCGGACAAGCTCTTTTTATTACATTGCTTTGTTTTTCAAATATAGCTCGTGGCTCGTAGCTTGTGGTAAGGTGATGGCCGCTGTGCAGTTCGTCACATATGACGAAATGCATTTGTAATAGGTAGGTTACCGCTACGGCTAACGTCGTACTTCTTCTGTAACCTCATCACATAAAAAAATGTGAGTCAAAGTCAAAAGCGGAAGCATGCAAACTTTACTGCGGTGGGCTTTGCTTTATAAAACTTTACCGTGCGGCCTTGAAAGTTGATCGTGTTGACTCGATTCGTGTTTAATCGCTTGATTTTTTCTCCAGTGTTAAATCTGCAAATATGCCGTATATACAAGGTTCCTATTAATTTGCTAGCAAAACACAACATGCTTGATTGGTATGGAAAATAAAAATAAGTGTTAATGAATCTAATGTATTTATTTCGGATCATCTAATGATTAGACAATAAACTAACGCTGCCAATTTTTGATAAAAATTGCGGATCGCAATGTAAATAAATCTGCTCCTATGCATAATAAGATGAACTATAATTTCTAACATTAAAATCCGGCGAACCAGTCGAAGCAAAAACCATCATGTGTTCTTGTAACTCGGTCAGTATCAGTATTTTTGATACAATGATTAAATGACAATTTGACTGTCCACAGATATGACATAGTGAAGCCGCCACAATTCGGCGTGGTAGAAAGATTGCGCGTCTTAGACGGAACGTGGCAGACCGTCGATTCATTTACGAGCGAAATGGTCACTTTTGGCAGAGTGCGGTACATGCATCTTTTGGGTAACCCATCCCACGACGAATTCAAAGTAAGCAATATTCACAAAACTATGTGTACTTTTATCATTATAGGTATATTTGTTACAACATGTTCCCGAATTATACGCCAAGATAGACTTTATTCTGAACGGTCGATTGGGCCAATGTTGTCTGTTATCAATAAGTAAACAATATATTATGTGAATCATAAAGAAATTAATTTAACCCAAATAGAATTTTTTTTTAACAATAACACACATTTATTTTAGACAATTTTCTATTCTGCAATTTAGAATGAGGTTGCTTACTTATTTATGAAGATACTTCCAGTCCAGTATATAGAACAGTGATCAATAAAAGATTCATTAGTTCAGCCAAGTTGGGTATTAGTCCGGTGATTGCTGACATTCGCTGCTATGAAATGTAGTTGTATGTTTAAATGTTTTGTAATGGCATAAAGCTTACTTCATGGACAGATTAAAATGAGGTCTTCATTGGAGATTCAAGTATATCTTCTTTAATTTACTTGTGTTGTTTACTCTTCTTACGAAAATTGGTTTTAGCTATGTGATGCGATAATAACAAATACTTTTAAAAGTATCCTGAAAAATATTAAATAATATTTATATAAAACACTTAAAAAGCACAAAATTATATATCTAGTGACAATTCCGCCTAATTTTCCTGTTATCTACGTGACGTCACAAACATCACACAGCCTAACAGGAAGAATACCCGACTAGTTTCGCTTTTAAACGAAGCATCTTCAGGAGGTCTTGACTTACCGAGCGCACGATCAGTCTCGATCTAAGCTTTTTTAAGTGTTTTATTTAAATATTATTTAATATTTTTTAGGAAACTTTTAAAAGTATTTGTTATAATTAAATATGGATTTCCGCAAAGTAACGCCTGAATCTATCTATTACTATTTGATGCGGTTTCGAGGTATTTTGATTCAGATTAGTTATCCAGTAACGCCTGGTTTTACTATCGTCAGATGAAAAGTATCAGACAGATAACTTTTATTTTAAAAACATTTGTTCTATTATGCATACATTTTTTCGTATGAATAGTAAATATCTAATAATTGAAAAACCTGGCCTATAAATGTAGTAATAAGTTTCTTGACGGATCTGGGATCTGTAATAATATTATAACATATTATTATTAATAATATTTAATTTACGGTTACACCCGGGGATACAGTGAATTGTATATTAGAATAATAGACCCCACCTAGGTATTTCATTATCAATTTTCAACATTTTTAAAAATATGCCTATTTTCGGACTTAACCAAGTGGCATCCTTATTTTTTCTTATTTTTCTAGTATAACCTGGCCCCTTGCCCATTTGGTATTTTCCGTTGATATCTGGGAGACACTATATATATATATATATATATATATATATATATATATATATATATATATATATATATATATATATATATAGCATATCCATACTGTTAAATTTATGTTTTATGAATTCAATGTATGTACAAAATCGCTTTAAGAAATAGTATTAAGAAATGTAATTGTACCTGTTTTCATAAGCATAGGATAATAACTCTTAATTTTTTTTTATAGTTCAAGGCGTCAGTCGGCTCGATACGAACGAACACATTATACGACTTTCGACTAACATTCATAAAACTAGAATTGTATCAATCTGTCAACGAAGAATTAGTACTAAACAATACTCGAGAAGCCTTCATATCGGCTCAACATTTACAATTCAAAACCAAACCACTTGCATTGCCTACTGACAGGATATCCTTCTCAATCATAAGACCGCCCAAGTACGGAATCCTCCATTTGTCGTCTGGAAAACGACATCTGCAAATGCACAGCACATTCACACAGCAAAATATCGACAATGATCAATTATGGTATAGATTGCATAGACGGGCTTACTCTCACATACAAGATGAGTTTTCCTTTGTCGTAGGAGCAACTCAATGTGATAATATAACTGGAGTTATGACGATAAAACATACGCCAGGGTCATTGCCCTCAGATCACTCCCCTAATAGAGTTCATACAACTTTAGAGCGTTTGCAAGTCATGGAAGGCTCGAGAATGGTCATACCGGCAACACATTTGAATCTACGAACTGATGCCGTCACAAATTTGATCTTTAATATAAGTCATCTACCCAAACATGGAAAGATTGAAGTCATAAATGAAGACCTAAAAGTCGTAAGGGACAATACGACATACTTTACTCTGCTAGAATTGAACTCAGATAGAGTGTACTACTCGCATGATGACTCTGAGAGCCGTCATGACTCGTTTCATTTTATGGCATTAAGTCCTGAGCCAGAAGATTTCCAATATGTCGGAGTCTTTCACATAGACATTATCCTGAAGAACGATAATAGTCCTGTAAGAGCCAATGAGAATATTTTTCATATAGTACATGGTGGTGCTCGTCTAATCACGTCTAGAGATCTTAGCTATACTGACGCAGACTTGGATACAAAACCTTCAGATATAATCTACACTGTTCAGCGTTACACAAAAGATCCTCCAAACGGTGGCATATTCAGAGCGGACAATCCATCAGAGCAAATCGCCCAATTCTCCCAGGACGACATTAATAAAAATTTGGTTCTCTTCAAGCATCAAGGAAAGCAGTATGGAAAGATGGCGTTTTGGATATCGGATGGACTGTTTGATGTAAATGGGAACTTAGAAATAATGGCTTCACCACCGTTTATACGGATGTATCCATCTAATGGTTCTATTGTTGAAAACGGAAAGGCTGTGGTGATAACTGTGAGGGACATGCAGGTATTATATATAAACTTTTACTCGTCTTCAATCCCATATTGTTCTATCAATTAGACATCTATACATATTTACTCTCTCTCTTTTACTAATGATGTCTTTTGAAAGTAGTAATTACAGTAGGTAGTTATACCAAATAGCAAATAAATTCTGCTGAAACTGTCTGCTATACTACGAGTGTCAATCTGCCTTCATATATAAGTATGAAAGTAACATATTAACAAATTCGCCTCTACAAACAGACTAGCTTGATACTTTTGTATTTGTACCATGCCAATATGTGCTTCCTGTTGGGGTGCTAGTCCAAAAATGTACCCCATATCTTCCTAAGAGAGTTTTAAGAGGCCATAGAAGGAATAATACCAGCGTGGGCAGCAGCACCTTCTAAAGAACTGTTATCTTACATTGCGATCCCCAAGATGTCGTAAGTGGGGATTATAGCAAACCCTTCTATTGGATCAAAATATTTGCTCAAGGGTAAACCACATGTATTACCTTCACACTTAAATTCCCTGTGTAATAAGAGACTTACTCATAAACACACCACGCCGCTAATCATATGAATGCCCTTGACAGTTTTCAAACCTATCAATCAGTGCTTTGTTAGCAGAGGAATTACCAACAAAGCTATATTCTTGCTAATACAAAGTCAAATGATTATTCTGAAGTTATTATTATTTTACTTCCTACAGGTCGACACAAACATGAACTGTCTGGAAGAAGATATTCGCTATGAAGTGACATTGGAGCCCAAACATGGAGCTATCGAAGTGGGGGAGGGACAAGGAGCTTACACATTCACACAACTGGACATAGCAGCTGGCAGAGTAGCTTATAGTCACAGGGAACCGAAGACACTTACTGATCAGTTCAGGTATTTTAATTTTAAGCTAGAATAAAATACTGAGTACGAATGTATTAGACACTCGGACGTACCGCGGAGTCGGCATCAGTACAGACCACTACCTGGTGGTAACACGTGTAAGTGGTTTTTTTAAATCGATTGTGACACTGAATGCTTGCACCTACAAGTGTGAATTGTATGGAACGAGTGAAAGTTGAAAATTTGCATGAAAAAGATGTTAAAAATGTGTATGTTAATAAGCTGCGAGAAAGGTTCTTGATGGTTTAGAAGAGATAAGAAAAAAATGTGGGTGAAATTTAAGGAAGGTGTGGTACAAGTTGCCATCAATGTGTGTGGAATTTCTAAAAGTCGAAAAGGAAAAATGGAAAAGAATGTGTAGATGGATCAAGATGTAAAAAAATCATGGTTGGATTATTTAGCAACAAAAGCTAACCAAAGAGTAAAAATGGCAGCAACCAAAGAAAAAACATGCATAACCTAGCATGAAAACTGACTCTCAAGGTCAGTTTCTAGAACCTACCAACATGCTTTAACAACGGCAAACCCTATTACAACAACCGGGACCGTGGGCTTAACATGCCCTTTGAAGTATGGTAGCATTCAATAGTATATGCTTCTTGCGGTTACCTATATAAGTAATGACTGCATTGAACATTGCTTAAGCTACTTGATTGGTTTAAAAAAAGTTAAAAATAAAGGTATAGCTATAACCGCCAGTTGATTTAAAAAAAGTGATAATTCTTTACCTTTTACCTTTTCAGTTATTACCTGGGTGATTCATACCATTTTCCTGCGGCCCAATTGTGAAACGGTATAACTTTAATGAAAAAATTAAAAGACATCATCATTTTCAGATTTAAAGTAATGTGCCTCGACACATGGGGTGAAGGCACTTACACAATCAAGATTTTCCCCTCAAGCTACTGGGAACCTCTGAAAGTGACTACTAATAGACCTCTGGTTGTCGAGGAGTCTACCAGTGTCAATATCACAAAAGATATTTTAGAGGTGAGTTACCCGTGGTGGTGTATTAAAAAACCAGATTATTATGCAAACTAAATTTGTCACATTATAAGATATGCTGTTATGTTACTACGTAACGCTAAAATAGTATGTTTATAACCTACCAAAACTCACGTAACTAAACTGAGTAATAGGTCTTAGCTGAACAGTATGGATGCTGGTGCGTTGGGTGTACTATACTTGTTGCAACTTCACATGAAATACAAGTTGCAAAATGTCCCTGGCAGGACGGCCTACCCGTGACTAGTTTTCCTATAAATAACACTTTCACATGATGTGTCTCGGTAGGTAACCTATGATTTTGAATAGTATTTGTTCTACTTTGGCTCTTTCAACTAGTTCTATGTCTGACAAGAATAGCTAAACTGCATCCAATAGTACCCCATACGTTAAAATGTAATAAACGGGCAACGGGTCTCACTAGTGCACAAGTAGTATTGGGCATAATGAATTACTCGCAACTTTGTACTGTACAGGTAATGCACCCACAAATCGAGCCTTCAAACATCGTCTATAAACTGAGAGAAGGCCCTTACCACGGCTGGCTGGAAATCATCACCACTCCAGGCACTCTAGAACTGGAGAACTACAATGAAGAACCCGTTCATACTAAAGTGTTTGACCAGTCAATTATAAACGCAAACCGTTTAGTCTATGTCCAGTCTGGAGTTAACCGCACTAGAGATAAAATACGTATGGATGTCACAAATGGTATTGTCTGGCTTAGAGACATTGAACTGACAATAATAATCATCCCGGAGCATTTCTACATGTCAGTCTCGAATTTGACAGTTGTTGAAGGAGAATCTGTCAGTCTAAGACCAGACATGTTCAAGACTGAGACAGAGTATTATAGAGGAAAGGTAGTCTCATATAAGGTTGTGGAGAAACCGAAGAATGGCAAGATTGTATTGGGTGATTCCGAACTAAACTTGCTGCCGGTGTTAAAGCTCAATTCAGGAAATATACAGGTATGCATATTAATCATAGTTACTTCTTCTTTCTACCATCAGCTTATGGTAAGTTTCCGAAGCTTTAAGAAAATTCTGACACTGCATGGTGATAGAGCATTTTGGGAATGCTTCTCTGGTAAGATACCAAGCACCAAAGGTGTGTTATATCTGCAGCCATTATTGCTAGTTTCCAACCTAAGTAAGGCCTGTTAAGCAACTACGATTTCATCATTGCTTAACCATATAAAACAAATCCTCTTTATTAACGCATTCATTCCATACTTTTTGAGGATAAGAAAGCAATTTAGAAAGAATGAGAATACAGGAGCAATTCTGTCAGAAAGGTACGCTGAGATGGTTTGGACATATAGAAAGGGTGGACGAAAAGAAACTTACGCTAGAACACGTAGCTTGGTTGGTATCATGAATCTTCTATTTTGAATTTTTGACAGGTGTCATAGGAAAGCTTTTTCTGTGACATTTCTTATAGCCCTACCTACCTCTTTCCGTAGTAGACATACTTATAACAATTGCACTTGGCAGACGACATTTTAAATTTTGGCAAGGTCTTGCTTTTCCCACATTTATTCAAACACTATTCCCACATTTATACTAAGGAGGTAGGTTCCTCCGTTTCTGATATTCTGCTACCAATTGCACTTCGTACAATAACGTTTTTACCTTGACAGATCGAAAACATTTTTAAAACGGAAAGGACATGAATACCGTTAAAAGATGGGTGAGTGTAGGAAGAATGTGAATTAAGATTGATATGCCATTATCTTAGCAAGTCGAACTCTGCTTCCACCTCGTGGTGTCAACATGGTGACTACGAACAGGCATGGTTTTGTATTGTGTAGTAGGGAATTTTGTAAATGCCTGCCTTGCTAGCCAACCTCTTGTAGAAAATCTGTCTCCAAGCACCTAACGGTATGTTTCGGCAGCTGTTATTGAGAGCCAGTAATTAAAGGTTACCCTGACCTTCATATTCAACCACATCATCACTTACCATCACTAAATTTGGTAATTAAATCGATTTTCAGTATGTGAACGACGGGTCAGAAGAAACTACGGATGTATTTAAGCTGATTGCGTTAACAGAGACGAATAAACAAAGCAGTGCATTCGACGTGCGCGTAAACATCGCCTCGGTGAACGACGAAACGCCAATAGTAGCTGCGAACACTGGCCTCTGTGTTTGGGAAGGAGGCACTTTTGCGCTCACTAGAAACGAATTGTGTAAGTGCTAGATTAAAATTCTATTCTTACATGGGATGACGGCGACGCAAACTAAATCAAGAGTCTTATAGTCAAATTCCATTGGTAATGAAAATGATCTTCATTTTGAAATTCCATAAATCTTTTTCAATGGAAATTAATCTCTATTGCCATTCTTGTTACCAATAATGTCAATTGGGTATTGTCGGCCACAATGCAACTAATGTTTTGATCTGATATGTTACGAACGCACCCGATTTGATTTAAACAAAGTGTTGGATTGAACGACTGCTTGTATTTCGTACAAAATCAAGCGCTGATAAATATTGATAAAAGTAGGTAAGACTGTTGCATACATAAACTATTATTTTTTTGTGTTCAGGCACACATGCACTCGACAGGAAATTTACCAATAAATTGAAAAATGTATAATCGACTAAGAGTCAGTTTATATCTACAGTCGAAGCTAATTAAAATATTATGTGATATATTATATGTAATTAAAACGTGGATGCACGAGTCTGACTCGCACTTGGGTGATTAATAAAAAACAAATTAAATACCTTGTGTATAAAATAAAAAAATATATATGTATTAACAAACAAACTTACCAATCTAAGCCAACCTAAGAGGTCAAGATAATGCAAACAACTAACCAACAAACTGTACAATTGTATCACAGTGGTACTAAGATAAAGGAGATAGAAACAGTTAAATCTACTCATGTCGCCTTATATCGTGTAACGAAGTACGAGTAAAACGAACTGTTATACCCCACTTCCCCTTTGCCATTCTGCTTACCTTTCCTAAATCTATTCCTTAGAGCTAAGTCAGTATTTATTACTTCTCAGACACCTCACCCTCCTGCCTCAGTCCACATCCATAAACCATTCGCGCCGGTCATTTTCATATTTCTAGTTCGTTTTCTATTTCTACTTTATTTTCCAATTTTAATAAACATTAATTATTTGTGTGAAAATAAAATCTTTTTTTAAAAACCTAAATCCCGGTCTCCGGATAATAGAACGTTACAATTTAAATATTTTGTATTTCTGCCTTTCATCAACTCAAGAGTAAGTTTTTGACAGTGTTATTTGATTGTTGCAGATGTGAACGACATCGACACGCCTCTACAGAATGTGACCATCATTGTGGTCGACATCATCTCAGGGTACATGGCTCTGAAGGGCAACCTTGATTCCCCAGTCAGTCACTTCACTCAAGCTGATATTGATAAAGAAGAAGTTATTTTTGTGCATACTAGTGAGTTTATCTTGCCTTCCTTAAGTGTAACATGTTTAGCATCCGTCAGCCATCATAATTATTATCTTAATTTTTAACCATTGGTATGCCTTCATTATTAAAATACTACGAACTATACACAACACTACAGCTACTACAGTAAAAGCATTTAGACAACCTACGAGTCACCTCAGACTCACAGGTAGTCCAAATGCTCCAGCCCACTACCAGTTGGCAGCGTGCCCAGCATGCTGGCTGCATTGCCTCGTTAAATTGCAATTATGAACTTGAATGTAACTTTTAGTAATAGCCTGTTTAATTTACATAACTCTTAGTTTTTGGTAGAAGTTAATTAAACCTACTGAAGTTATAAATTTACAAAATATTGGAGTACAAAATTTTTTTCCCCGGGCGGGAATTTAACCCGCGTCCTTCCGATTTCGCACCGGATGCTTTGACCGCTCAGCTACCGGGGGGTCGGCTGTGTCGCCGAAATTTCGTGCTCCGAAATCGGAAGGACGCGGAAGGACCCTTGTAATCATAATATTAAGAAACTACTGAAATTATAATAACAGTCAGCATCGATTTTCTTCTTTTTCAACATGAAATTTAGACGTAGAAGCTAAAAGTTAACACGTCTCATGAATTTTTTTTACGAACCTATAATATAGCATATTTATATATAAATGTTGTTTTCCAGATGGCACAAAAGGAAAAATGATCTTCAATGTATCAGACGGCCTTCATGAACTATCAAAAATTACATTCCTCATATCTACCAAATCCGTGTCTCTCAAAATCACTCGCAAGCAGAATCTAAGAGTATTTCCATTAATGAGGGAACCCTTGACCAACAACATACTTATGTCAAAGTGCTCTGATCCAACAAGGAACATCATATATAAGATAGAACGAGCACCGGCACTCGGTAGACTTATTGTTATGAACGGTGAGAACTATCACAGATCCGCTAAACAATTCACCCAACAAGATGTCAACAAATCAAGAGTTTACTACGAACATACTCACCCATTCTCGGATCTTCAGACCAACGACTCCTTCGTTTTCACCGTTGATGCGCCTTTCGCTAAACCTTTGACGGAACAAGTGTTCAACGTAGAGATATCTGTATCATCGGGAGGCCTCGCGAAGTATGTTCACATACCGCCGATTAAAGTGCAAGAAGGGGACAAGGTTCCTATAAAAGTTAATGTCAGTGATGTTATTGGATACTTGGAAACTCAGTCCGGTGTGCGGCAGCCGCAAATAGAAGCGCAATGGTCAAACCCTCTCCATGGAGAATTGAAACCTTTTCTCTCATCCCTCACTCAGTCACAGTTAGAAAGTGGTGTGGTGAACTACGAGCATGACGATTCAGATACGGTACTGGACAAAATCGAAATGGCCCTCTTCCTTCTACCCGACTACGTGCTACTTTGCAATGTGACAATACCGATACATATAATTCCGGTCAATGATCAACCGTTCCGATTGCTGACTGACACCCCGCAAATACAAGTTGTGCAGGGAGAAAATTATACTATAGCAAAAAGTGATTTGCTTACCGAAGATGCAGACACTGGACCCTCAGGGATCGTGTACGATATCATAAGTGGGCCCACGCAAGGCAGAATGGTCATGCTAGATAAGAACCAAACGATAGACCAAGCGCAGTCAATAAATAAGTTTACTCAAGATGATATAAACAGTGGGAGAGTAATATATGAACATTCAGGCATGTTGCAAACGGCTACATTCTACTTTAGAGTGTGGGATGGCCAGTTCAAGCCTACATACACTGTCTTCACCATCGACGTTATACCTGTGATATTGAATGTGACATCATCGCATCCGATACATCTACAACAAGGTTCTAATGTGGCTACAGTGACTACGGACCAGATATATGTAGAAACAAATGCCCAGAAAACGAAAGTATGGTATAATATAACTCGACAGCCCACCCATGGCATGATATACGTGGGTCGCAATCCCGTCACGTACTTTTCTCATAAAGACTTAATGGAGAAAGTTGTAATATACATGCAGAACGACATGACGACTGCTAATGACAGTTTTGATCTAATTGCATATGTGCATCATAGCAATGGGACTAACCCGTTTACCATAGAAGTGACTGTACAGCCTCTGATGAATTTAGCTGATTTGAGGGTAGAAGGAGACAAAACTAAGATCACTTTGAGCATAATGGATGCGGGGGGCCTGGCCAAGTTAACGGCTAGTGATCCTATATACACTCTGCTCAGAAAACCTAAATATGGAATTTTAAAGAAGATTATAAGAAGTTCTGGTGAGAAAACCAGCGCTAGGGAAAGGGAAGTCACATACTTCACTCATGAAGACATAAAGGCTGGTGTTATATACTACGTAGCAAAAAAGAAATTAAGTGAATTGAATGGAATGGTGGATAGTTTTAGGTTTTTATTAGCTGCGACGATTTTCCAGCCCGCTGCTGGAGATGTCAAGATATTTATAGGCAACAGTCAGAAGAAGAATCTACCGGGACCTAATGACCCGGAGAGTCATGAGGGTGTGCCTGTAAGTATTCTTTCTTTCTGTCTCTCTTATTCCAGCGGGTCACTAAAATACAAATAAAACTGTCATCATTTTGAAATCTGAAACTTGTCGTAAAAACTTTAAATCATATGCAAAAGATACAATAATAAAACCGGCCAAGTGCTAGTGGGACTCTCGCACGAAGGTTTCCGTACCATTATGTGTTACCTAATCTTGCAAGTTACAGACACTTTGCAGTGTCCGATTGAGCTGGGTAGGTACCTTCCTATCCTAGGTAGGCA
This sequence comes from Plagodis dolabraria, assembly GCA_963854805.1. Classification (NCBI taxonomy): domain Eukaryota; kingdom Metazoa; phylum Arthropoda; class Insecta; order Lepidoptera; family Geometridae; genus Plagodis; species Plagodis dolabraria. Next base: position 8,657,045 of record OY978440.1, read on the forward strand.
CGAACCCTAAATAGTGATCTCACTAATTGTTTATTTTTGAAGTAAATATACAACTAAATATTTGGTGAATATTTCAAGTTTCTACCTGTTTTCGTTATTATTATTTTTAGTAAAAAAAACGGCGAAAACCTCTTTTATTATATGGTTTGCCCACTTAATTATATATTTTATTTTAATTTATTATATTTAAAGAGAACATAAAACTAAATATTCTGTGAATAGTTAAAGCTCCTACCTCTCACCGTTATTAGTATCGAGCAAGAAACGGTAAAAAATCAAGTTTGTTGTATGGGAGCCCCCCTTAAATATCTATTTTATTAAATTTTTGGTATTTGTTGTTATAGAAACAATTGGAATACATCATCTGTGAAAATTACAACTGTCTAGCTCTTGAGATACAGTCTGGTGTCAGACGGACGGGCGGACGGACAGTGAAGTCTCAGTAATAATCTTTTCTATCAGGTTGTGAACGGCGACACCGCGTCGTACTACATGATGATTCTGATGGCCCTCTCCGGCGTTATCCTCGCGATCCTCTTCATCCTGGGGCTGCTGAAGTGCCGGCGGTACGTGATGAGGGATCAGAACGCGCTCGCCAAGATCCACGGCCAGGCTCAGGGGGTGGCGCCGATACCTTTACCGCGTCCACCAGATCATCTCATGCCTTCGCCTGCCCAGGCCACGCCACCTATCAAACGGTAAATAGATGACTTCAATTATTCAAACAGAATATGAATACTTCAATTCATGATTGAAAAGTGGTCATTTTGGCATGTGACATGTCTTCGTGGTATACTTTGACAAATGTATAAATAAAAAGTTATCGATACCCAGATGCTGAATTGATGATCGTGGCTGAAGATCATTTTTCCCTCGACCAACCATTCTCCATCATTTATTTTCTAATGAACCTAAGCGACACTGGCTAAATTGAGGTTATACTGCAGAGACCATAAATTAAAAAAAGTTGAAAATTATCTAAATAAACTATTGTGTTGTTATAAACAAAATGTCAGAAATTTTCAGTATCAATATTGTTGAACAAAGTCAAGCACCACACCGTAAAACAAGGAAAAACTCAATGAAAATCTCCATGAAGAGGTAACCGTTTACATAGACTCCTCTACTTCGTTGTCTACCATTAAAAAGAGCTCAAGAGAATTTTATCAAGTGAAGAGGCAGAGAAAGCACTGAAATGATCCTCAATTAGCACATACAGCAGTGATGGCTCAGTGGCATTGCCTATGGACTGTCGCGCTGCAGGTCCATGGTTCGAATCCCGCTGCGGGCTTGAGCTTCACCGCATGGTGGAAGAGCATTTAGCAAATGCCCTTCTGGCTACCGACCACCCTCAAGTAGAAAATCTTTCGCCAAGCTCTTAACGGTGTCCTTGAGAACCAGTAATTCTAGGTTAAGCCTGTTAACAGCTTCAATCACATCATCATTTACCACCTATATATTTATACCTATCAGCTATAAAAAAAATACATATTATAATGTTTTTACAGTTACGTATCATCAGAGCAGTCAGTCCACACGGGGGCGAGTACCCCCCTGCCGTCGGGGGGCAGCGTGGCATGCAAGGTGACGCCGCTAGTCGCCGAGGGTGCGCCAGACCTCAACACGCGGTACCCTTACGGCACTGAGGATCACACGGACGTGAGTGCACCTACCTTAATCATCATCATTTTCAGTATTAGTAGATAATTATAATAGACTCGGGCTTTACTTTGCGGAAATCCATATATAATAATAGTAAATATTTTAATAAAACACTTAAAAATAAATATATATCTATAGTCTGCTTTTTTTTACTGGAAGGTGGGCAGCATCGCCTTCAAATGAACTGCCAACTTACACTGCGATCCCTAAGACGCCTGGCAAGCGTGGGGATTATGGCAAATACCCCCTTGATAGGGGACGCTGTGTTCAGCAGTGGACGATCCGGCTGTTACAGTACAGTACTGTTTTTTTTAACAAACGAGTGCTGAGTATGTTTCTCGCACATTTCCGATATTGACAGAGTGAGATGGGTCATTGCCGTCAATGCCAAATTGTTAAGGGCCATTCATATTGAATACTTCTGAAATTTACTGTACACAAAATTACATATGTTGCAAAAGCGCAAATATATGGAGATATAACATTCTGCTTCGCTATATTATTAGAGGGAAATGTACACAATATATATATATCTATGCCAAGCTGATTTGAAATGTCATATAATAGGGCTTTTGCCCTAATAAAACGGCCTCCTCATCTTCCCCATATAGCCGTCCGTTACCACCAGAACCATTTCATATCACCTTTGCATTGGTAATTACATATTTATCACTAAGCTATATTATGATAAAATTTGACTTACAAGAGCTCCAAAGTTATGCACGTTTTACCCGGCTACCACACTTCGACTGTGTATCTTGCTGGCTGTAAGGGCACTGACAGCCGCCATCTTGTCCCCCCACCCATAGTACTAACTACCGTCATTTGACGTTTTAATTTGTAGCGGAGGTATTTATTTTATTTCCCATTTAATCGATTTTGTACTTTTAATTTAAGGTTTTTAATATTTTAGATATTTTATAATCGCGTTCGCGACAACAAACGTAATTACTTTATGATTTAAATTTGCATACTTAGTATATTCGTAACAAAGTTTTCTGTTCGCGTTTATGATACAAAACAATATTGTTATAGTTATATATATTATGCACATATATATTCTTATATTATGCATTAGTAGAACATATAAATCAAATAATTATACATACCTCAATTCTTGTAATCTTAAAAATTATCGTCATTCTTCTGATGAACTTTCTGCAGATACGTCAATAATAAATTGCTCTAACATATTTTGTACATCATAAATTTACAAATTAATGGAGTACAAAATGTTTTTCCCCGGGCGGGAATTGAACCCGCGCCCATTCCGATTTCGCGCCGGATGAAATAATAAGGACGCGGGTTCAATTCCCGCCCGGGGCAAAACATTTTGTACTCCAATAATTTGTAAATTTATGATTTTTCGCTTAGTACGCGTGCTTGTAATCATATTTAGAAAAAAATTGTACATGATTGTCAATTCATTACATTTTTGTTTCTATCTTGGTTACCACATGATTGAGACATGACCACCATTTTTATTATCCACTTTAGCTACTCCTCGTAACAAAAGAGTTCTTCATAAATTTTATAACTTTTATTATATCCTGCCATAGCCCTTCACTTAAGACCAAACGAGTTCAGTTGGGTTGAGCTCACGGTGATACTTGGGCAAACTTTTGGCGAGACGATTAACTACACGACTTAGCTAAATTTTTTTTTTCTAAACGATCTTTATTTTTCTTACCCTAATTCAAAAGTTGCAACTTTAGTATTGATTCGTTACAAGCAATTTTTATCGACGTGCAGGTAGTCGAAGACTCAACTGAATATCACCACATGTAGCTGCGGAGTTGTTGTGGAACCGACTTTATGTTGTTTTCGTGGGCCAATAGTTACGCAGTAAAATTTCAGTATCGTTTGTTAAAAAAAAACAGACTTTAGTGACAATTCCGCCGAATTTTCCTGTTAAGCTGACGTGACGTTACAAACACCACGCAGCCAAACCGGAAGAATTTTCGACGCGTTTCGTTTCTATACGAAGCATCTTCAGGAGATCTTGACTTTAATCATACCTTTTAAATGTTTTATTAAAATATAAATTTAATGTTTTCTTAAAATGTTTTAAAAATATTTGTAGAGATCTTTCAGCCTAAAAATGCACGACCCTCCACTTAACGTGATTATTTAAATGTGTGTGCGTGCAACTACGTCTTCTGTAAACTTGGACACGTCCGCGCTCTCCGCACACACACACCAATGGTGTTGGCGAGGTGGCGTGTATTACGTCTATACATTGTTTTGCGTGTAAGTGGCGTGCATATATAGACTGAACGATCTCTATGTATATCCAAAAAAAAAACGTAAATTGGAAACGTATACTGGGATGCTGTCTGGCACACATGTACTCGAGGTAAAAGCAATAATTTGAGTCTTAGTTTTTAAAAATATTTCCGTTGTGATGGTTATAACGGCATCTTTTTAAACGAAAATCTTTTTTTCTTATAATGTGTTCAGTGTGAAGCAATTTGAGCTGATTCTTACATATCAGCCATTTATTATGAATAAAACTAAAAAAACATTGTCAAAGCGTAGGAAGCTTGGGCCAATGCACACGCGATAAGTTTTTAAACTAAGTTGTGTAAAATATAAACTAAAAATTTTCCCCTCCTAGGTATATTTTTAAGAAGTACAGATATATAGTAGTTCTATACCAGCGCATTAGGCTGATATTTTATTATTTATTTTATTAATCAATAGCATCGCTTTTTGTTCTATGTAATACATGTTACACACACATCTGCCATACTCTGGTAACATAATAATTATAAAAAATATTTATTGCTTTCCATATAAAACTAAACTATAACATAGGTAACTAAAAACTATATAGAGGGAACAAAGCAAAGGGAGGTGACACAGCTTGTGCAACCCGAAATATATATTTATAACATAAAGGCATCATGTCATGTGTATTCATTATTGAATGTTTAGGCGGAAGACTGGAGCAGTTATGAAGCCAGCGAGTCTGCGTATCCGGTGCGAGCGGGAGCGCCCAACCCAATGTTGCGTCGGAACCAATACTGGGTCTGACCCTCGCATACCCACTCGCTGCCGCGACTTCGGACAGGTAAACTAACTATATTACGAAAGAAGGCCGCGTATCTAAAAAAAGAATACAAATTCTGTTGGATCATGGACAAAGGCTCCTGCAGCCAGCCTGTCGTTACGAATTCCTTTAAGGAGTCCGGGGCAGCGGGCCCATAGACTGCCTAAAGGATCGAAATATGTTCACGTATTGTCGTGGCTGGATCAGTACTAAATATGTACCTAAACTACTACTACCCTATTCTCCAGGCCTTCTCTATTCGAAACATCATTTTTCATTTAATTATTTTTTATGTTATTGTGACGGAACAAGCTCCAGGCCCACCTAATGTTAAGCGGACTGACCTCGGCCTAAAACAGATGCATTTCGTCACAAGTCACGGATTGCTTTGCGGCCAACACCTTGAGACAGGTGTTAAGTCTCATGTGCCTGTAATTTCACTGGCTCAAGTACATATTATACTATAATAAAATATAGTTCCGTATATAATAAATACCATACCAATTCTTGGAGGGTTTTATAGCTCCATTCCGGCCACCGGTTTTTGTCGTCACTATATATTATTACCGTTTGATTATTTGAGAATATATTTTCTGCAAAACACATTCACTCGCTATTAGTAGCCTAGACCTGGGGTATGGCCTATTTATAAAAACTACAATACTGCCGCCGATTGCTAAATATATCAAAGCGTATGATTATGTATTATCAAAATTCAAAACAAACCAATTTTCCACGTTTGTTCCAGTGTCCGTAACGCAGCAGCGCGACAAATGCCTCACGTTGCGACCAGCGAGGCGATGTCGCCCACAGCTAGTTCCTACACCCTTCCTACTCAGCAACTACAAGGTAGCTGGCAGCCATGAAACAAGGGAGGTCACTCTTTGACTTACCTATCTCTTATTTTATTAAACATAAGGTTCACATTAGTTTAAATGTTTTGGTTTATCTGTTAGTGCGTTGTCTACGAGACGGTTTTATGGTTGTTTAGTTTCTCAAGCACGGCAGATATATCTAAGCTGAGCTGTTGAAATGTATGGCCTTATTTAGTGGTACCATGGAGAAAATACCAAGGAGAGGTCTAACGCATATGGTTTTAGAACGTAATGTTGCTCGGGGCGAGGACAGAATCTTTACATTTTATAATATCACCCCTACACAAATATACGTAGTTCGCTTATAGTCCGTTAAATGTATGTAGATCATAATAACTCAATGTTATGATTAGAGATTGCAACCCGGTATGTCTCTCAACCCGGCCGGACCCGGTTGCATTCGTAGCCAACCCGGCCGGGTCCGGAATTATTTAACATTAATTTAATATTTTTTTAATTTAACTCTGAATCATTTGCCTATTTAAATTTATTTTTGTATAAGTATTTACATATTGTTAAATAAAAAGAAAAACAACACAAAAATAAATAAATAATTTAACTATATCTACTTATGACATAAAAATTATCAGCTCTTTTTTCTAGCAGGAAGCAATCATAAGTGGAAAACAGAGCTCAGGTCACTGTCCACGGGTATAGTACCAAAATAAGTTTACATATTTAAGTAAGTGTCTATTAATAAATTCAAATTATGGATGACGTAAGTCAGCCCTTATCACCAGTCCGGAGCTTGTAATAATTTCCATTACTGCTGCATACTTGCACTAATCGCTGGGGCATCTCTCTTTAACACAGTGTATTAGAATGGGAGAGCATTATTAGAGTTGCCTATTAGATTATTAGATATATCCTTTTCTCTATTGGCATAGCTTATACGTACAAGTTTTATGGAGGGCATCAATGCTATAAGCCGTCTCGTGGAAACCAGTCCTCAAGGCTACTTGCGCAACTATTTTGTTCAGTAAATACGAACTAAGAATGGGAAAACTGTAGTGTAAATGTACATATATTCAACAATATATATATTGTTTGTTTGCTTAATGTTGTGCAAGTAGCGCGAGTTTATTTGTATAAACTTTTCATTTACTTAATTCTCTTCATATAAACACATCGCGAGATAACATTTATATACCCCTCTACCCCTGTATCATAAATATTTAATATAAGAATCAATGATTAAATCTTAACCTCTTTACAATCTATACATACAAATTCTTCACAAACATTAGTGCCTCTACTGTATCATATAACACCAATATGTCGTGCCAACTGGCTGAAGCCACTGCACTTTATAATAATGATAATGATTGTTGCTATAATGCGTTTGTTCGATGTAGCCAACGAATATGTTATTTAATAAAAGTAACGTATAGCATTGATTGAAACAAAAAAGCGTTCATTTCAAATACAAGAATTTATTAAGGCCCACCGAGCTTTTTAGGCGCGCTGCGTCTGTGTGCGTAAGTGAGGCACGCCAACAGCATCCGTCCCCGTCCGACGGCCGAAGAATTACTAAAGCGGATAGGGACAAAGCATCGCGGCTCTGACTAAAATGGGCGCAACATGCGTGAATTTGTGTATTTCCTCCGTATAATAAAAACAAATACCTATTTGAAAAATGTAATGTGTATACGTTATAGAAAACATGTTGTTATTTTTATTATTCAAATACGGATGACGCTCCGTCAAGTATTTACGCCGTACTAAGGGTTTATTTAGTTTTTTAGGTGTAACTTTGTTTTTTTTTTTCAATCGAGAAAATTTTAAGTTACCGTGTTTCCAAAGTGTATGATTTATAGAATGAATCCTTAAATATAATATATGTTAAATATATAACTCAAAATTAAGAAATAAAGATACAGGAAGGGATCAAACGAACCACAATTACGTATCGCTGCCTCGGTGCAGGCTTAAGTACAGTTTCAGAACAATACTACACCACCAAAATGTTTCTAATTACATGTTTATCTGTGCGACACAATAACACTACAATAACAATGTATTGTGTGTGTGACACTTAAACAATAATAAATTAAAACTTAAAAAAAAAAGGTTTTATTTAAAAGCTATAAAAAGAAGAATTTTTTCCTTCAAAATTTTAACTATCAACTTATAACCTCATTATATACAATTTATATGATCATAAAAAGCTTGTCGCGGGATTTGTAAATAAATTAGTACCAATTTAATTATGTAAATTGATATGCTAAGTTATTAATTAAATACTGATAGGTTATTACACCTAGCGACAAGCTTTTATGATCATATAAAAATGTGTATAATGAGGTTATAACTTGATAGTTAAAATTTTTGAGGTTAAATGTATTTTGCTTCTTTTAGAGTTTTTGAATGAAAGGTTTTTCAAAGTAGTTTTTTCCTTAAAATTTATTTTTTAGTTATCACTGGCTAGGTTTCTTAGTTTGTTTATATCATTCAACGCATCATTGTTGCAAGGTCATTTGCCGGTTAATTTCGAATTTCACAAAGAATTTTATTTGTTTATATAAAAAAAAAATATTTACAATCACAAAACTAAATGGAAACACAAAGTAGGCAAATGTATTAAAATTCTGGAGGCGGGGGTAGCCTTATCGCATGTTTACGTACAGCGCGGCTGTAGGTAGTTATTTCAAGGACAGAGCCGAGTTAAAATACTGTATTGATAATATTACCGTACCCATACGGGAGTAAGACTGCTATTACAAATTCATTACATTAGCTAGGCCATAGACTGCCCAACGGGTCGAACTTTGTCTACGTATTGACTAATACAAAAATGTTCTTATTCTTCATCGGACGTGTCTTCTTACCTCAAGGAACAGTGATAAATGTGAATTTAAACTACTACTATAAAGTAGCTTACCTCTTCGTTACAGGCTTCCTATAATCTAAAGACCATATGTATAATTTCATGAGGGATTTTCTTCTGATGACGGCTCCATGCCGGTTACTATCACAATGTCGTGTCACCGTCCATCGGCAACGACAAGTGCAGACTCATTGCTTGATATTATTAAAGACGAGATCGACGAGCAAAAGCAAAAACACCCACTATCACTTTCTTATTACTATAACAAGTTCGGGGTACCGTTCATCGGTAAGTGCAAGTACAGGCACACTAAAAAAGTTGTTTTCTGCGTTTCCCTTCTCTGAACTACAGATCACTTAATGTGCAATCGTCCCTCATTGTCAAGCGCGCGGCTGATTCAAAATTACGAGAGGTTAATTTCTTAAAACTGGTAACAAGCTCCGTTTGTAGGTATTATATTTTAGCTCTCCCTCAGTGGGGGTTGGTGTGGAATCGATAACATTAAACATGAGTGGAACACATTAAGTTATCTATTCCACACCACCCCGCGCAGTATTGTTGTTATATTAATATGCACCTTATATAGAAATCCTTTGGTATCAATTTGAAAGGGCTTTGTTTGTACAGCTCAAAACTATTTCTGTTTAATTTCTGACCTCATCGTTATATCTTATAAGGTTTAATATGCGATTAGTTATTTTATTCATTTCTTCTTTTATAAATCTGCTCGTTCTATAAACAACGTGTGAACGCTTTTAAGAAACTTCAACTTCTGTTTATATTGACTATGGCACAAAAAGTAATTTCAGTAGGAGCGTTTTGTATTGATTTAAACTATCTACTATAATGATGTACCTAGATATTAGGTATATTAGTTATTGCAAGTTGAATGTTGTTTAGATATGCTAGATACCTTTTTTGATATTAGCTCATATTGTGTAATATAGTATACATAAATATAATATGGTAAGTTTTAACTTTTGAAACTATTATGCTACTGCTCTAATTCAAAACGCACAACAAAGAGAATAATTCGAAGAAAACTTAGGTAAAACTCGCTGACAAATTAAGTCTAAAATTGTAAACTTGTATAATATATTTGCGAATTCGGTTCAGAGGTGTTAAAGCACATCGTATAGCAATTGTTTTTTGATAGCTGTCGTCAATGACGCTTGCGACTATCGATGTTATTTGTTTCAAAACACTACCTGTTTATATATTACTGTTTCATTTTAATACTGTTTGTTGTGAGCAATTTTTCTTACTTCCTAAAAGGTATTCAGGGTCTTTGTCATTTTTGGTTGACAGCCGTCATTTTGTTGTTTTCCAACTCCGAACTATGTGCCACAAGTCCACATTTCAATGTGCCTGAATGGAATATATCCGCAATAACGATACAAAATATTTAGTTAGTCAATTAAATTAACGTATGCAGTTTCCGTAGTTGGCTATGTCGAGCTTATGTAGTTACGCCAACACAAGACGTTTTATAAGATTAAAGTTTGTACTGGTGTTTGTATAAAAAATACTAGGGCCGTTGAACTATTGATGTTTATTTTTTAGTATCCATGCGAGAAATCACGACCCTGTTGTGTGCCTATGCTGTCCACTCTTTTGTACTACCTCAAAAGTTCGGTATATTTTGTAACATTGACCGTTTTTGTACTTGGTTTGGTTAAAGTACAAACTCTAAAGTAAAACAATATATTGTCATAAAAAATGGTCAAGTGAAAGTGTGCAGACTTGCGCTTAGCATGCCGAACTCAATGTTTGTTTTTAGTAAATACACTCAACAAAATATAGTATGTTAGTATGCAACCCTCAGTGTCATCGTTGACCTTTGTGCGAGTGTAAGTGTATATTTGTATGAAAATGTTAAATTTTAACTATTTGAGGTTAATGGGTTAAAAATTTCTTGAGTATATACCTATGTCCCTCTGTATAAATAAACCATTCATAAGTTAGGATTCGTTAGCTCCTTCGCTAAACCGTTTAAGTCAGAGTAGGTACACGTCTTTCTTCGTCATCTTTGACGTTTTTTTTAAGTGTTGACTACGCGATATTACAAGAATCAACTAATACCTATTCTGGTGTGATCTGCTATAAAAATATGAAATACATAGAGCGCCTTGTAGTTGCCGAAAGAATGAGTAGTAAACTTGCGTGGCACAGTATTATTGAAATAGAAAGTATTCGGTATAATCACTTTCCGTGATGACATAGTAAATTATAAGGATATAGAGTTTTGCTACATCTTAGCATTTTATTTTAAGACAATACGCTGTTGATGCCAAGTTGCTGATTGAGGAGGAGTGCCAATATGGTTCACTGTTAATATAAGATATAACTTGTTTCTTCTGTAACTGCTTACCCATACATAGATCGGATGAACTTTTTATAAATTCTAAAATGTTATATTTCTATATGTATAACTTTGCTGCTATATGAACTCATAATTTTATTCTGTTAGCTTCAGAGTAACTGCTGAAGGTTTACTAAAGGTTATTTCTATGTGCCAAAACAAGTAAGGACTTCACTTATTAATATAGTGTATCTATATGTAAGTACTTAATATACGATTAACTAGTTTTAGATGTGTGCATCCTACTTTTATAAAAGTTGCAAAGTATAGACTGGTATGTAGATTAATTAATATATTATTGTACGTAAATAATATGTGGTTGTATTGTTTCGTACAAATTAATTTAGGATCGTTTGTTTGTTTTCCGCAAAATAAAGCAATATTAAAAGCTTTATGTTACTGAGGGTCCGTTTCAGTATGTCCTAATAAAGTTTCGGGTGGCTAACCAACACATAAAATAACTGAATTATAAAAATGACAGTTAACATGCAGCGCGTTTCAAGCTTTAATCGATGCATAGGCTAAATCGATGACTGTGAAACGTAAAGATAGTTTTTATTTAATAAATTAGTTCTGGTTAGTATAACTGGTACTTACTCGAACATTCTGAAACAGGCCCTAAATGAAATAGATGGCATGTTCAGTTGTACATCCGGGACCGAATTTATTACCCGAAAAAACGTGGGATGATTGAAAAGGCTACTGGTTCATATAGAATGAAAAGGTAAAATTAAAATAAATGTATACTACACTCGAGAGTAATGAATCCGGGTCACTTAAAGAATGTTAAAAATCTCGGAAACTAAAAATGATAGGTTAATGCAATAAATTGTATTTAATAGACAATGTAATACTCCTTAAATGAAAGTAAAAAAAATATGAGTCACCATACATTTTATTAACACAAAATTACATAAAGAAAAAAACTGCTGATCTCTCCTTAAAACAAAAATAGGAAACATGAAATTTTTGAACTTTATTACGATTTTCTTGAATTTTAATACTTCGTATTGCCTCCTCGTGCTTCCATTACTGCGTTTACGCGGTTTGGCATGCTGTACACCAAGTTCCTTATACGATTTTGGGGAATATTCTCCCATTCCTCTGTGAGAGCAATTTTGAGCTCACGAAGCGTGATTGGGGGAGGGTTTCGTTGTTTTACGCATCTGCCTAGCTCGTCCCAAGCATGCTCGATCGGGTTGATATCCGGGCTGCGCGCTGGCCACTCCATACGAGTAATGTTCATCTCTTGAAGGTAGTCATTCACAATCCTACCTGTATGAGGTTGGGCATTGTCATGCATAAATATAGCATCCTCACCTAAATTGACCATAAATGGACCAACGTGATCATTGAGGATTTCTTCCACATATCTTACGCTAGTTAAAGAGCCGTTTTCTATGATCACCAGCTCTGTGCGACTTTCAGAAGAAATTCCGGCCCACACAAGTACAGACCCACCACCGTAGGCTACTTTTTCTTCGATGCATGCTTGCTTGAATCTTTCCCCTGGTCTTCGATACACTCTGTGTCTTCCATCGTGCTTGTAGAGCATAAATTTTGATTCGTCGGAGAACATAACTTTTGACCAATCTTCAATACTCCAATTAACGTGGCTCTGGGCATATCTTAGTCTCGAAATACGATGCCCACGCTCCAGTTTAGGGCCGTTTGCAGGTCTAAGGGGTTTTAAGTTAGATTCAGCAAGCCGACGTCTTACTGTCCATGCACTTGGGTTACTTCCTCCGAGGCGTCGAAACTGATTGGTGAGTTCAGTTCCTGTGAGAAAGCGATTTCGAAGCATGGTGTTCACCAAGTATCGGTCTTCTCGTGCTGTGGTACACCTGGTTCTGCCCGTTCCTGGTCTGCGTAGGTTAGAACCAGTTTCTTCGTAACGTCGGAGAACTCTTTGTACTGTTGACAGCGACACACCGACAGTCCTGGCTGTATCGCGCTGACTCCGGCCGGTTTCCAGCATTGTAAGTATTCTGGTGCATTCTTCAGGCGTAAGCGACATAATTTCAGCTTGAATAATGAATATAGAGCACTATCAACATGGTTTATGTACCCACATAAATGACAGATTACAAACAAAAGCAAAACCAAATGCTGTAATTTCGTAGTTCCATCTTCGAGAGTGGCCCTTTTTCAAATTTGATTTTTTTATGATATAACTTTACAATAACTAAGAAGTTTTAATACCTTCATTTAAGGAGTATTACATTGTCTATTAAATACAATTTATTGCATTAACCTAGCATTTTTAGTTTCCGAGATTTTTAGGATTCTTTAAGTGACCCGGATTCATTGCTCTCGAGTGTAGAATGAAAGTTTCAATAATCAGATACCCGTATGCCAAAAAATATTTAAGTTACGTCGATAAATCATTATTTAGTAAATGTATTGGAATTAGATAATCTGCTATATTCACACCCACGTCGCTCTTATGCTTATTCAATAATACACATACCAGAATGATAACTTCGAATACTTATTCGATAATAAGTGTAGCAGGATCTTAGCTCCGAAAATGTATTGTATAATATACATGTAGCAGACTGATAATTTAGATCACTTGTTCAATAATACATGTAGCATAATGATAATTTCGAATACTTATTCAATAAATAAAATAACGTTTCGAGCGAAAAAAAATTGGAATGTACATTAAAACCCATTTAATAGCACTTTAGTTTTTCAAGAACAACAAAAATGTCTTAATTCGTGCCTTCATTTTATCCGTTAACTATTACGTACCTTGAACTGTTGCTGGTATTAAAAAGTGATTGTAATATTTGAGTATGAAATCGCATCTCTTAAACGACGATATTTCGAATATCGTTTACTAGATACACTTACAGATAATTTTATCTTTACTTTGTCTAAAATCAATAGCCAGTGTCTTTTTTTTTTTTTTTATTGCTGATAGGTTAGCCTTTGACCGAAATTTGAATGAATCTCACGTGATGGTAAGTGATGATGTGGTCGAAGGTGTTAACAGGCTTAACCTAGAATAACTGGCTCTCAAGGACAGCTGCCGGAACACACCGTTAGGTGCTTGGCGACAGATTTTCAACTTGAGGGTGGTCGCTAGCCAGGCGGGCATTCGCAAAAATGCCCTTCCACCATGCGGTGAAGCTCAAGCCCGCGGCGGGATTCGAACCATGGACCTGCTGCGTGGCAGTCCATAGCCAAAGCCACTGAGCTATCACTGCTTCAAAAGTGAAGTCTAAGTGAATATGAACCTTATTTCAACGGTAGTTGTTTGGTTTTTGTAATGGCTGGCAGTGCTGCTAATCTGGGTCGAGTTTGACTCATAAACAACGTATTAGAAATATTTTTTATGACTATCAAATATTATATGATACTTGCGTACTGCACATACATTTAGTTTCAATACACCCGTTTTTATGTGTCAGGCCGCAAACTTCAATCATCCCACGTGCCAGACTAATGGATTGCTGAAAATGGCGATAGTGAATGTTATAGCTTAATTTTAGATGATTCCACATAACCGCGTTGTACCAATTTTGATTATAAAATAATAGAAAAGTACATACGTCTCGGTAACAATTGTTTGCTAGTTATGAAATAGTCTATCTGAATAAGCCGAACCAGGAAAAGAGTTTGTTAACAATATTTGGATAGGTACTAAAAAATAAATGCACTCTTTGCAGCGCTGTCACATTGGGCTCTTTCTTGCAGAAATGTAACTAAAGTGTCCGATTGCTGAAAGGTGTCGGAGAGAATGTATTTAATAGTAAGTTATCAAATTTAGTTATTTAAGTTATATATTATATATAATCTGGGTACTTACACATAATAATATATTAAATGTATTGTTACTGAAGGTATTAACCTTGAATAGATTTTAGGTACCTACTTAAGCTAGATTTGTTTGTTAAAGTATGTGCCATTTATGTCTTTATTTAAGCATTTTGATTGTTTATATTTCCCTTGGATATGATCGTCTTAGTTCGTGCAACATTTCTATGTAAGGATACAGACTAATAAGACACATACGTTTAAACGGTGTATTAAGGATGTAGGTATGATTAGTTTTAGAGAATATAATAAATCACTAACAAAATGGGCCTTGTAGACTCAACAAGATTTTATATTTATTTTGGACATAGTCGTCTTAGTTCGTGCAACATTTCTATGATATGATAAAAACTAATAAGACAAACGTTTAAACAGTGTTTTACGACGCATAATTAGTTTTAGAGAATTTAATAAATCAGTAGCAAAATAGGCCTTGTAGACTCAACAACATTTTCTATTTTCTTTATATATTATCGTCTTAGTTTGTGCAACATTTCTATGATAGGATACAAACTAATACGACGCAAACGTTTAAACAGTGCATTTAGGAAGTATAATTAGTTTTAGACAATATCATAAATCAGTAACAAAATGGGCCTTGTAGACTCAACAATTTTTATATTTCCTTTGGATAATGTCGTCTTAGTTCGTGCAACATTTCTATGATAGAATACAATATTATAATATGACACAAACGTTTAAACAGTGCTTTACGATGTATAATTAGTTTTAGAGAAAATAATAAATCAGTAACTAAATAGGCCTTGTAGACTCAACAGCATTTTATATTTCCTTTGGATATTGTAGACTTAGTTCGTGCAACATTTATATGTTAGGATACAGACTAATACGACACAAACGTTTAAACAGTACTTTACGATGTATAATTAGTTTTAGAGAATATAATAAATCAGTAACAAAATGGGCCTTGTGGACTCAACAATTTAATGTCGTATTAGTTCGTGCAACATTTCTATGATAGAATACAATATTATAATATGACACAAACGTTTAAACAGTGCTTTACGATGTATAATTAGTTTTAGAGAAAATAATAAATCAGTAACTAAATACGCCTTGTAGACTCAACAGCATATTATATTTCCTTTGGATATTGTAGACTTAGTTCGTGCAACATTTATATGTTAGGATACAGACTAATACGACACAAACGTTTAAACAGTGCTTTACGATGTATAATTAGTTTTAGAGAATATAATAAATCAGTAACAAAATGGGCCTTGTGGACTCAACAATTTAATGTCGTATTAGTTCGTGCAACATTTCTATGATAGAATACAATATTATAATATGACACCAACGTTTAAACAGTGCTTTACAATATATAAAATGAGTTTTAGGGAATATAATAAATCAGTAATAAAATGGGCCTTGTCGAAGCAACAATATTTTATATTTCTTTTGGACATTATCGTCTTAGTTCGTGCAACATTTCTATGATAGGATATAAACTAATATGACACAAACGTTGATACAGTGCTTTACGATGTATAATTAGTTTTAGAGAATAAATCAGTAACAAAATAGACCTTGTAGACTCAACAATAGGAATGTTTGTCAACGACACTACACGCACATAGTGTTTATTTTGACAGTTGAAAGTAAGTGCCTAGGCTTTCATATAAAAGAGATGTATTATATATAACCAAAGAGTTTGTTTATACATTGTACCGTTTTAAAATTGTTGTTATACTGGTACGTTGGGCGCAGGTGCTGTTATGTTAACAGTGCGCGGAACCATTTGTAGGAAATTTGTTCATTTTTATGTCTATTTTCTGTATAATTTAAGTCACATTACCGAGTCAATTTAACAAACATTTTAACCAAGTGTTTGAATTTATTTATGAAATTTTATTAATTTTTGTGATTAATCAGTACAGTTAATCACTATTTCAACGTCACTCTAATTCAGTTGACAGTGACTAATGTCTTGTGGTTTCAAACGACCATGTAATCATAATCTCGATGTCGAGCATCTTCAGGGTGGTTTAAGGAAGGTGGTCACGGAACATGAGCATACAGGTTATGTCCCTTTATAATTTAGTATGCTCATGTTCCGTGACCACCTTCCTTAAACCACCCTGAAGATGCTCGACATCGAGATATATATATATAAATAACCATAAAGGTAAATTAACCACACCTGCTGCCACAACCTACTACTTTTGTACCTAGATATTGTTTACTTAGTAATATTGCATCAGTACCTACTGATGAGTACCTAGGTAATCACTAGACTAAAAAGTTAAATATAGTTTTGTAATGGAATGCAGTACTTAAACTATCAATTATAAGCAATCACTTAAATGCCTTTTAAAACCTTCAATAAAATATACTACTAAGTGTAAAACGTACAGAGAACAAGTGGCAAGCGTTTTGACGCTTTTACAACTAAATTTCTATAAGATTTGATCAAGAGACTTCATACATTCGGTTCGTTTCGCTTAGCTTTACAGGCCGGATAATTTTGGTCCTCAAATACTAGATTATCAGTAATAAATCGCAAACTCTGTGTAATGGATATGTGTGAATGGAGTATGACTTACCCAAAACAGCCTTTTGTTACTCTTTGTATGGATATTCAGTAGGGGGTGTAGCAGAAAACTATAGGCGTTATTCCGTATTCCATATTGTGATGATTTATACCTCTTTTCCTACAGTGTTTTTGTTAGGAAGTTTTTTTTATACTCTAGATGAATTTTCAGATTGTCAATTTGTCTAATGTTTACCTCCGAGTAAGTAATATGAATCGATCGCAATATGAAGTACAAAATGAACGCTTGCTTGCAATCATGAGTGATTATTATAAAGATTCGCAACTTTTATATGTTGTTTCCCATTGTACCCAGAGCTTTACCAAATGTTATTATAAGGCTTCGCTATTATTGTTATAGAAGTACAAATATGTCTTGTATCTATATCATAAGATTTTTTGTATTGGCTAATTAATAGACAGAAATTACTTTTACACGATGAATGTTGTTATCACGTTGAGAGTGTTTCTACGTTTGGATTGAAAATTGGTTTATAATGTTCGAACTTAGACACATAAAGTCTCGTAGGTACGTATATAAAGACATTCAGCTATTGATCAGAGAGAAAGATTAAGGGTCTAACTCACGCCTGTGGGGGGAAATTTCAAATATAGTCAATTTTATGGTTCTTAGGTCTTGGTTTAGAAACCATTATGTTTATGCTTTCTGTTTAGCTCGTTTTTGTACTAATCTATAAAAAAGTTATTGAACAACAATGCGCATAATTCCATAAGTATTTAAAAAAATATTCTGTAAGTCTCGCGTATTAGCTGATCAAGTTAGACGATGGCCTAGAAAAAAATTTATATATTTTGTATTTCCCGCCATAGACATCAGTGTTTACCTTAAGCCTACCCGTAAGTGAAATTCGGAATAAAGACTGTTACACGGTATTACAGAAAAAGGTTGTCGCCAATCAAATTGAAGATATACGTTTAACTAACGTTTTTGCGAAGTATTAAAATTTTGCTAAAGTGTTAAAATTTTGCTTTTCGGTAAAGCATTTTTGTGCAAATGAAAAGGTGAGGAATCCTGAAAGTTAATTTTAGTGCCACATTAGTGCCAAATAATTCGTGCCAATGTCATTATATGGTTTATAAAAAAATTGCATTTTGTACAATTTTAGTTTTATCTTTTCAATATCCACTTTAAGTTTTACCATTTAGGTATTTAAAAGTTTTTTAATAAACTAATAACAAACTATATGTAGTTTCATTTGGCTATAATTATATATTAACCCTGATGCGTATGATTTTTTTGTCTTATATATAGAAATTACACAACAACCTGAGTTAATCTAAGTTCAGGGAATGTAAAAAAATAAGGTGTCATTTTTTAATACAGTTATTTATTTTAACTCTTAACTAGTAACAACATCGTACAGTCAGTTCATTCATAATACAAGTTGAAAACATATAAACTAAAAAAATATACAAACATACCATGTGGCTTTTGACACAATTTAACTAAGTCTAAACTATATAATTACAAAACCAGAACTTAATTGACCAGCCTCCTAGTAAAGTGCTCTTTCACAAAACCATCATAAACTCTCTTTAACTACTAACTTTCTTAAACTATCTTATATCTTCTCAATAATAAACTCTTTGAGTAAAGTATAATATGATAACATAAAATGCTTATCAATTCAACCGTCAGCTATTCAAAAAAGTGTTAGTCAGCTCAAAAATGTATTTTAATAGCAAAGTGATTTGTTTCTTTTTGTGTTAGACATAAATAACTAAACTGATCAGCAAGTAATGTGACAGTAGGCAGTCTTAATATTGATGTTATAGGGAAACATCGGGACGCGGGTTCAATTCCCTCCCGGGGCAAAACAATTTGTACTCCAATAATTTGTAAAATATGTAATAGGACTGTTTCACTTCAAACGTGTACATTATCAAGCTAACCAATTGTGTAGGTACAACTACCTTTTTTTCTTATAATACCTAGATATTTGATTTAGTAGCTGACCAGGTACTGCTGGTGGTATATGTTATACTGTCGACAAAAACAGATTATAGATGTAAAAATACCATTTTAGCAGACAACAAGGGCTGTAATGATGACCGAGCGTGAAGGTCAAATTCAAAGCGTTGCTAGCCAAGCTCGAAACCATCTAGCAGTGCAGTCCTTGCGGATCAGGACTTATAGCTATATCGCTTTAAAGAAACAATGCGATTAATTTAAATAAAAGCAGCTTAGTAAGCATTTTGTTTTGACAAATAATGGATATTCAAAGGAAATTACTGGTTATACTTTAACTCGCTAGTAGGTAATGAATTTCCGTGCAACTTGCTGGCACCTATTTGTGTAGCTCGGTAAATTCGACTTTTCTAATAGAATGTTGACAAAATAATGACCACATTATCATACAAGCATTTTTGAGTAGAAGATTAATTATTGAAACTTACTCTTTTTTCTGTCGTAATGCCTAATACAATACCTAGGTAGTAACTTATTTAAACAAGGTGGTTAAAATAGATTTTCTTCAACACGATGGTCAAAAATCCTTTAGAATCTAATTCAGTAGGACAGTGGATCCAGGCACTAGCCGGGATCAGGTAATATTAGGTACCTAGTAGGTACTATTATTAGGCTCAATTCTTACTGGACGCGGAGTTAAATCACATCGAAGCATCCCGAATTTATACGATAAAATATACATTGTATATGGGACTCTATTTCGACCAAAATACCTATAGGATTAAGTGTCTAGAAATCGACGCTTCGATCGATGTGGCTGGGCGGAAGATTCGAATTACGAGTTTGGTATCTCCTAAGTAGTTGATTCTTAGTCGACCTCAAGTTTCCTGAAGTTGCCTGTGAGTCCCCGTAAAGCATCGCCCACGGCATCTGGTCCTGAGCAGCCGTTGGCGCCGGCTCTCAGTGCAGAAATAGCACCTTCTCGAGCCGCTTCGCTGTACATCTCTAGCCGGACGGCCATCTTGTCGTTCATTAGAAGAGTGTCCCGCCTGGCGGCAAGCTCCACCTTCCACAATTCTGAAAATTAAAAATATTGTGAGATAAGTCTTATGATGGCCAAGAATAATAGAAAGATCAATGTTAGAAGTTACTCAAATCTCCATCCAAATATAGGTAGACACTTAGGTACCTATATGAAAATTCACAAATAATAGGTACGAGGACTAACTATAAACCTGAGATAAGTATATAATTCAGCGGAGGGCATGTTTCAAACGTCAAACTATTGGGAAGATATATGTTTAATAATATGGTCTTGTTCATCCTGAATATTAACGAAGTTGCAGGATTACGCAGTCTAATTAGGTAGGTACGTTATTGCTCAATATGATGAGCTCTTTCTAAATATTATACAAACCATACCAATAGGTTTCCGGCGGTTGGTTCTACTGCTCTGTTCAACTAGTCGGTGCAGTAGATTGCTCGGTCTAATTATTGCTTTATACTGAATATTACACTAACCAATCATTTCCTTCATTGGCATGGTGCCTCCATACTCTTGGGGCAGCAAACTCTTATCAATCTCCACTTCTTCCGGAGCGCTGTACAGCTTCACTCGCTTGCGGATCTTTTCGGATATGAGACCCATGCCGAAGTCCAATGCGAACTTCACAGTAGGATGCACGTTGATGCCATAGATCTCCTTGTGGCGAAGAGGAAGAGTACGCTGAAATAACAATGGAAAGCAGATGTAACGCAAGAAATCAACATATACTTAGGAGTCTTTTTACTGCCCATAGCCATTTTCCTTCCAATCCTTTGACTAAGTATCTTTTTAGTAATTATATATTATATAGGTCGTAAATAGGTATTTTTGTATATAAAGGACTGGCTTTCAAAAACATCTGGCGCCGGAACATTCGTTAGGTGTTTGGCCAACGACTTTCTACTTGAGGTTTGGTAGCAAGAGGTGTAGTTTGCTAGAACGTCTCTACTGGCTATCCAGGAAAGCATTTGAAAACATATCTATCAAAAGCGAAATGACGAATGGACTCGACCAGAGTGATGGTAGGTACAGAGCCAGTTTATGTTACAATCTTATCTCACCTCTCCATTCTTTACGATCCTTACAGCTTCTTTGGGTGTGAACAGAGTCATATGAGGGAAACTAACACCCTGCCCGTCAGCAAAGTGTACTAGCCCTCGGACTTGAGTCTCTTCATCTTCCAAAAGAGTCTCGAAGCAGATGCCCATGACTCGGCACATGTCTTGGTTTGTGTACTTGTAAGGGTCGAATACACCTGCCAACGATATTGAAGTAAGAAACTGGATAAAGTTCGAAGCACTTGCATTGTTTTAATGAGCATTGTAAAATATAGGTATATGTCGAAATGGAAGAATTTTAAGGCTTAACAAAAGACTCGCAGATAGTTATTTATACCTACGAGTCTACTTATATGATTGCAGTATTGCGTGCAGTGCCTATAAGCAGAAAAAAATATTATAGAAAAGTTACGATATAGGTGCTATAATGTGAGAATGGTTCAAAAAGCGGTGATTGGTAAATTGCATATAATAAATATAAAATGTATACTACTTTGATATTTGATGATATATATTTATATGTTGTATATCTACCAGGCCTGTATATGACAACACGACGACCGGCCTTGTCTTTGTAGGGGCTCACAAAAATGAATCTGAAATAAAGTGAAATGAATTGATTAAGTATTTTTAGTACTACATAATTAGAGTTTTTTAATCTCATTATTAAAAAAAAGTAAGGAAAATCAATCGTAAGTAACATTCAATTATATATTTTACTGGTCTACACGCTCTTCACCTGTTGATAAAAGTTAAGATATAGCCTGTTATAAAAATATGGCAACAAAAAAATGCCTACCTAACTATAATCTGACTTCTTATTTGGCTTTGAAGCACTTATTACATATATCACGCCACCCTGCTATGCTTAGCTATGGAAATAGTACATTACTGCAGCGGCCAGCAAAGGAGGCATTGATGGACGAACGTGTAAATGTGGGCCGAGGCGAAGCCGAGGCACACATACGTAAATCCATCAATGCCTAGTTGTGGCCAAGGCTTGTATAGTGCTTTTCTCAAATAATGCGCGGAAATTAAAACAAAGTAGTACCTAGGCAGATTTTTTTATTTGAAGATACAGTTGTTAAATGTACAATTTATGAATTTTCCGGGGATTATGTTGGTTTGGGATAATTCTAAAGAGGTGAAAAAAGAGATGAAGAATTTCAGGTGACGTTGAATTAAGTTTATCACACTCATCGTCTTCACTTGAACTAATTTTGTCGAAACAATTACTTTTCAAAATCAATGACTATCAACAAACAGCAATAAAATTGCCCGCGTTTAAGTGTTCATTTGTTTTTTTTTTCAATAAACAGCGTTCTATTTGCAAGCCAGATCGAAATTTAAATAAAACCTTTGATAAGTTACCTTCATGGTTGCCATGCTTCAAAGTAAAAGATCGTTCCATTTTTAAATTACACGACAGATATGAGTTTACTATGCAATTTATTTGGCCGCTAGACACGACAGATATAGATTTTCATACATTTTTAGCCGGCCGCTGCGCGCATGTATTTGGCCAGTACAGCAATTTCTATTTATCTCATGATTTTACTACATGATTTGATTCCGCCATCCCCATTCTTTAACCGGAAATCCAGGGATACTCAGAGGCGCCACCGCTATATGGTAGATAGATATTCCATTTACCCAAACAAAGCGATTTGCTTCTTCGTTCATTATACGAACCGCTAGGGAATGGAATACCCTGCCTGAGTCTGTGTTTCCGGTTAGGTACAATATGAGGGTCTTCAAAACGCGAGTGAACAGGTATCTTCTGGGTAAGCGCGCTCCATCATCGACCGCATCATCACTTAACATCAGGTGAGATAGTGGTCAAGTGCTACCCAGTTCAGTATAAAATAAAGAAAAAACTCGAAGAAGGTTGTCAAAATAATCCTCACATTTCCAAGCATGTTTGAGAAAATAGATATTTTTATTGGTCGGTTCGTTATTTTTTTCAATAACCAGGGCTAATAAAATGTAGAACCAACATTTGCTTGATACATTTATACAATACCCAAGACGCCTACCAAACTTACGAAATTGAGGCAGGCAAGAAGTGTTGGCAAAATGTTTGCGTTTTTTGTCCCAGAGGTCCAGTCTGTCTGCGTGATATCACCATAAGAACAAAGACAAATACGTAATGCTGAGTGATTCAAAATTTGTTTGCCCGATGTCTTTGAAGAACTTAGGGAAAAACGACCAAGACTTCGCATCCTATTGCACCATGATAGTGCTTAGGCGCACATAGCGAATGAGAGACTAAGTAACCAATTTTCCCCATATATACAAATAATATACATATATAAAAAAATATGTAGGTAGGGCCATTTATTGTTTCAATTAGATTTGAAATCGTGCCCGCGTAATCCGCTAAAACCGGTAGCCTTGACCACTGGTCTATGGAGGCAAGGTCGATTTTGTGCCGGATTTTGTGCTCTAATGGCATTACTTTAGGTAACCACCATATGGAATTCCCGCACGAAGTGAAAAATGTATTCTAGACATTGGAAAATTTAATTTTAATTGTAGCACGTGCCACACAAACATAACCATGGTTATTAGTACAACGTTTCCTGAGGATATTTGTAATGACTGATAAAGTGTGTTTCTCTTGAGTAACGATTCTTTCTTCGAAGTGGCAGTGATTGACCATGTCATCAATTATAACGTGGTGGAGTGGCCACCGTGACCCAATGACATTTCTTATGTTCAAGGCCTTTGTCATTGCGCAATTATACAGCGTAGCCTTGAATTTTACAACGTGTTTTGTCTATCAAATAATTACAAAGTAACCGAATGCCATTATGCGAAACTGGTTAAGTGCATTTATGTATAGTTTTTATTAAGTCGTACCCACCTCGTGGCCCCAGAACGGAAATCAGCATACATCGCAGGTACATATCTACGATGTAGGTACATATCTACATAATATAATATTGAAAAAGCAATGCCGTAAGACCAGATATTCCCTCTTCGACTCTTTTCATGTGAACATATAGAGATGCACATGAAAAGCTGTGTAGGTTAGGTACCCTGTTAATGCCTTCGGAAAACAAATATCTATTCTTAGTGTACTTATGTATATAGGTGAGAAATTTACCCCAAATCGATGAGTTCCGTCATGACGGGGAGTTTGTAGTCCAACTGGTTGAATGCGATGCCCCATGACTGACGCAGTAGAATATACCGCTCGATCGCTTCTTGAGCCATAGGCACTGAGAACTTCTTTGCACGGAGGAATCGGAGTAAGTAGCTGGCATCTGTAATTTGTCATTATCATTTAGGGCTGTCTTCAAAAAAGAAATCACAGTGTTGGAACATTTTTTTTGTTTGAACTAAAAAAATCATTGATATTTTTTAATATTTTTTTTTGTGTTTTAATGCCTACTTCTAGCCAAGAGCGTTCACTGCGGCACTGGACCGCGCCGTGCTCCCTTTGAATATAGTTTTGAATATTTACGTCGAGCAAAGTAATAAACAATATGAAATAATACATTACAGGCACAAGAGACTTTTAACATTGGATGGGCTTCCGTCAAAAACATCGAGAATCGTCGAAATAGTTCTGAGTTATAATACACACATCAAAAGTGCATAGGGATCATATATATTTTGAACTATAACTGACTTGTTTGGCAGAAAAACGAAAAAGAATAGGTTTGTTGCCATGTTTGTTGTAAAATTATATTAATTACTAATCTGTGTTTCTACCATTAACACTAATCACACAAGCACAGAGATTTGGCATGCTTAAAATCAGTTCAACAAAATCACTTTGAAGAATGGCTGCCCACGTTCTTTGTAACAAGTCAAAAAGTTGTTGTGGGGTATGCACGGCATCCATACTTGGCAGAGCTCTTCTTTGTAGCATATCCCATGCATGTTCAATGGAGTTGAGGTCTGGCTATTGAGCAGGCCACGGCAGAACGTTGATGCGAGGCAAGAGTACGAGTTAAGACTATAGCCGTATGTGGACGTGCATTATCATGCATTAAATGAAACGAATTACCCAAACGGCTTCGCAAAGGGATGATCACTTATGAAACAATACTCTCCGCATAAATCTGAGCATTGTGGTTGCCCCTGATCCAAATGAGATCGGTTCAAAACTTACTTGATTTTCACGAAAACGTACTTGATCCCTAGGCACTTTTGATGTGTGTATATTTAATGAATGTAGAAAATAATTTCAGAAACTTTGGAGCACTAAGAAGTTAAATTACGAGCTAAGTGGTACAAAATAAATTTGGTAGGGTTGTGGGTAATGAAAATATGAGCACCGTTTATAATACCCACGACACTTCTGGCCAGTTGTGTAGCAGGGAAAAAATATACCCTATGACACTATTGGTAGTTCCGGTTGGTAGTGTCGTGGCAAGGACAGGTGGCGTTGCAACACATGTGCGGGTGCAGCTAGAGTATACCGCTCTACTTTAGAACATTATGAACAACCAATTAAAGTAGATTTGTAAATTAAGCAGAAAAAAAGTATAGTACTCATTTGGTTCATTTACTCTACAAAGTAATTTTTTTGTTTTCATTTTAAATCGACAACTGTAAATGAGAACATCATCAATATAGCCGAAGCCAATAAAATACGCGTTGTTAGGGATGACTCAAATGCCACTCGTCAGATCTCACACATGAAAAGCACTAGCTTTCGAACATAAAAATCAATATCCGTTCACTCTGTAAAAAGTTATGAGGTAACAAATAAAAAAAACCCGTTAATTGAAAACCTCATTTTTTTAAGCCGGTTTTTTAAACCAAAATAATTAAAAAACTTTATCCGGTTTAAATCGCGTATATTTGTCATTATTTTGTCGGATGTTTAGAATTTATTTCGCTTGGTTAGCTACTCCTCGCGAGTTCCAATTTGTCGTCACCTAATTGTGCGTTTCGACCGTCTTTTCTAGCCACTATGGAACACATCATCATCATCACTCGCTATACTATAAATAAATATAGGTATGAGGTTAGTTTGGGTTCAGTTTTACTGCTGATTATTCAATTAACTTTTATGGCTTTTGTGCAGTCTTGAACTATAAAAATATTCTTACAGTCAGCTCTGGCATTAGTATCAATAGGTTACACGAACCCATTAATTTTAAGAACCTATAAATAATGTTTTGTTAAATCAAATTGAACCTATATCATTCGCTGAAAGATTTATTAGCGGAGACGTAATACGTAATTTATGAACGATACTTAATGGAATATTTGCTGATGGAATCATGACTTTTTCCACGTGATATGATGTTGACACTGAATAGGTACTTATTTAAAAATATCCTGTTGCTGGGACTGACATAATTTACTTATCTTAATCAAATTCCATAAACCGTTGAGCCGTCATGAAACTCACTGGTTACAAACAGACATTCCTATTCCATTGTGTGATATACATGAGAGCTAAAATACTGGAATCTATTTGGATCAACGAATGAGTATTGCAATCCAACGGCGCAATGCTGCCAGCACGCCGGACACGCTGCCAATTGGTAGTGAGCTGGGGCATTTGGACTACCTAGCTGCGTAGCTTGTAGGTTGCCTCAATGCACTCGTTGTAGTAGCCTTGTATACAGTTCGTAGTGTTTTATTATTACACATACTTATAATGTATTATAAATTATAAAATATAATTACTTTTGTATAAAAAAGTTCATAGGTACATAAATTAACGCGCGAAAGAGTCTTGTCCTTTCTTTTTTTTAAATTTATTTTTATTTATTTAAATTTGTGAATTTCCCTATCTGAAATCTTACAAATTTATACAAGAAGTAACTGCATTTAAATCTAGCCCAATACACAAATATAGTTTTCTAAGGTTTGTTTAAATTAAATTATTTGCACCTTTAGTCGTTTCGTTTCCATTGCGTCAAAGTCAAAATAGCAATCAAAACTTTACTAACTTTGAACCAAATTGTTTACTTTTCTTTTTATAGCTGAAAATGTATCTTTTGAGCGCTATCATACCATTTGGTAGAATGCAAGATGAGTGATGATGTGTTGGAACATAAAAAGAGAAGCCTCTCAGTTTTTTAAAATTAATTTAGTAAGTAAAAAACGTACAATTTAGTAAGCAGTCTGTATGTGATATGAGATTATGTAAAATAATTCTCTCTGTCACACCTGATGTAAAAACTAATATAATATAACACCATAGAAGTATAATAAAGGTGTTCACACACGAAGGCGCTCCCCTTCATAGTTAACTATTGATACCTTTTTGTAACGGGTAGGCTTTGTGTACTCCATCCATTGCTACCTGTGGGTGTCGTAAGAAGCGACTAAAGGTAAAATACCGGAAGGTGGGAATCGCCTTCTGTGAAAGTGATATCTTAAGCTGCGATCCCCAAGACACCTGCCAAGGGTGGAGATAACGACAACCCACCTTGATGGGGTAGGCTATGTTCAGCAGTGGACTATCCAGCTGGTACAATACAGTAAGAGTCTTCTTACCCATCCTAACCGCCATGAATTTGGGATTCTGCTCCATCCAGTTTCTAAGCGCCTCCACAGCTTGTGACCTGGAGTTTTCCGTCTCCCTTAGTTCTTCTTCAGCGATCTTCTGCGTCTCCGCTGACAAGGGACATTTGTAATCTTCTGCTGGGGTCAGGTAACGTTTGCTCAGTCTTCGTGACATGGTTGTCCTAAAAGGTACAATAAAATAGACCTTAATAAATTGCTAGAAAATATCATTATGAAATAGCAAATAGAGGTAGGCTTTCAGAACTTGGCATCATACGCATGCAGTACGGTCTAGGTATATATAGTAATAATATAGATAATAATTAATTGTGCATATAAACATAAAATAAATACTTATTACATTACACACCGATTGACGCAAGAGCTGGCGCTTACCTCTGCCAGAGAATTAGCAAGGCAATTAAAAAAAAAGAGTTCAATATGTCACACAAATTAACAAGATAAAAAATTAATGGAATAGTTGTTGTGCTTCTTGATGAAACAATTAATGAGTCAATTTAAATTTTCATTACTGAAGTAAATGCAGATCGTGAGATGTAGGTATCCTTATAACATATTCTCTAATGCCCTTTTGTAATTTAGTTTATTTTATGTCACTCACTTGCTATTAAAGTGAAATTTCTCGACCAGTAAAGTATGATTGATGAATAACATACAGCTTTGCCAATTTGAATCTAATCGCTAGAGACATGATTATAGCATTTCTGGCAAAAATTTGTTACACAGCTCAAGTATTTGCCAATGAATTCATCCTCTTAAAACGAGCAAACACCGCGGACAAAACTACGAGATAAACGTGAACCTTGTGTCATACACCGTCATGCGCCATTTCTCAATTCACTTGCAAAATATGGAGGCTACATCGTGAAGCAACGTCTATCAATGAGAGAGGCAGGGATGAATTAAGGCAGAACTACAAGGGCAAACTGAACACACTGGCATAAAAAAATCTCAGTGGTATAAACTATAATTTAGAATAACACCACAAATCAATACACAATAGTACAAGAGTCAAGAATATTAGCACAGTTGCGCAATTTGCAGGCCTATTTAAATGCAGGACAAATATTTTCTCCTATAGACCTCAGGCGCCATAGATTCAAAATGTTATAACTACTTAGAGTTCATTTTTTAAATAAATATTAATCTAAGAACTACAACAGCAGAAGAACATATTTTGTGGAGTTATGGCTTTGTTGTTTGTTGTTGTATAATGTCTAGTTGATTTTCCACAGACTCCAGGGTCTGCGCCATTTTTAAAGTTAACTGAGAAATTTATTAAGCAATTACATTACTATGGGGAGCATTCTTACATACTTAAGGGCGGAACACAATTATGAGGGATGTTTATTATACCTAGTATATACTATTACTAAACAGTTGCAAACAGGTTTGCAAAAGTTGCCTCATCTTCCAAAAATCAAAGTGAGCATTTATCAGTGCCGAATATGCACGCAACAACAGAACTGTGGCAACACTTCAATCTTAAACTAAAGCATAATGCCTGAGTTCGGCTCTGAGCTGTCAAATGTATTGTGGTCCAATGGTTACTACCATTGGACCCGGTAATCTGTGTCCAAAAGCCTGTTTGGCAACATCTCGGCTCCGAGCTTGGCCAACATAATTATTTTGGCGGTGCGTTCGTAGGAAGGTGTTATGCAAGACATTATACATTACGCAGTTAATGTAACTCTTTGAGCACGTGCTTTTGCCTTGTACTCAGGCTTAATGCCGATAATATAGTCATTTGTTATGCTTCAATCGAATGTATAGCTAGAATATGAGTATTTGATATTGATTATTTTCTTTTCTTTCAGTCGTGATATCTACAGCTGGCACATGATAGTTAGCGGTGGCGATACATACATTTCTATAATAGTTTCTTTCTCCTCGTTATTATTATATGTACCTACAACTTTTTCTAAAATTGCTCTTTTTACGTATTATAGGTGAGGGATACCTATAGTACGTAAAAAGCATATTTAATTGTATGCTGTACCTACTTATAAGTATGCTTTCTTTTTAACTATGAAATAAGTATGTGGTCTGTAAACGAAATGTTTTCTCTCTACCTACAGAAAACATTTATTATTATTATGATATTGCAGGTTATAGAGAAAATTCAGCTGTTTTATTTATCGTTTAAATTCATCTCAAATGCTGTTTCACCCGATATTACATGAGACATATCCAGCAAATCTTTGGAGTTTTGAAACCTCAACTACCTACCCCGCAAAATCTGTTATCTTAAATAACCAGATTAGGTCAGAAAGTATCTGTAGGGATGCACAGCCTCTGTAGGGAGATCAAATAAACTAAGCACAAAAAGTTTTGAAACTAAGCTCACTTGTCTACTTTAGGAAGACCTATCTATACTGGTTAAGACTCATTGACTGACCTGGTGCCTTATTGTCTAACTAAAATGGTAATTAAAATGAACTCCTTTTTGACATATGAACTCCATAACAGGCATTTTAATCAGAAGAAAATGTCAAACAGAATTTCATCCCTGTTGCCCATTAACCCTGGTTGGGTTCGAAAACAACATATATCTAGGACCTAAAACTTAATTACAATTTATACGTATGACGATATGATATGCCCAGTCGACAGTCACCGTCCAGGCACATACGGGCTGTTCAACGTAACACTGATGATAAGCCTCGAACAAATTGAGATTTCACGGTAACTTGTTTATGATTTCATAGTTAAACTTTAATTGAAATTGCCAGAAGTAATTGAAGAAGTTAAAATATTTTCTTTAAGATCTCTAAATACTAGTAATATAGTACATAGAATATCGGTAGACAATCTATATTGATAGTACGTAAAAGCTAGGAAACATGACAATATGATCAATTTTTCAACGATGGTATAACGAAGACTTTTTTTAAAGCTGATGATAGTATTACTCTTGGCCATATTTCAACTGTTGGTAGGTGAGGATGTGGTCGAGAATGGTAAGCGAACTATGCCTAGACTGGCTATCAAGGAATGCAGCCGAAACAAACTGTTAAGTACTGTGAAGTTCAAGCCGGCGGGCCGTGGGGACTGAACCGTGGATATGCAGGTCGGCAGTAGTAGCTCTAACCGCTCGGCTATCATATATAAATAACATCACGCCTCTTTCCCCTAGAGGTAGGCAGAGACCACAGATTCCCACTTGCTACGATCCTTGCATATCTCTTTCGCTTCATTTACACTCATCAATCCTTTCTTATATAAGCCTCGTAAGGGTAGGTACTCCTGACCTGGCCATACTTTCTCATCTGTCTCTTTTATCACCCGTTTAATCAATATCTTCGCATATAGTTTACCGACGACGCTGAGGAGGATTCCGCGGTAATTCTTGCAGTCTTGTTGCGACCTTTTTCCTTTATATACCGGCACAATCACAGCCTTGCACCAGTCACCTGGTCCTAATTATTATTTTTTTATGTTTATTTCATCTTTAGTATCTAATAATTATTTTTATTTAAATTTTATTTAATGTCCCTGGTAATTATTTTAAAGATTATAATAAAGATGGCCCTGACGAAAACACTGAACCACCTAAATTTTTCCATAGTCAATTTGTTGATATATACCTAGTATTGGGTTAGCCTTTGACCACTATCTCACCTGATGGTAAGTGATGATGTGGTCGAAGATGTTGTTCAGGCTAACCTAGAATTATACCTAGTACTAGATACAATAAAAAAAAATCGGAATAAACTTTACATATCTTTTTTATTGCAATAATAATGTGAATAAGAAGATTTATACAGTCACTTAATCTTCTAAAGTTTTACTGCAGTTGGTAAAAAACTCTGGTTTGTTTTTATATGAAAAACTAATGAAACAAACCACAATCTCCTTGGTGAAAAGTGTGAAAAAGTTGTTTTATTTTTCTGTACAAAACACAAGTGCGGTAAAGAAAAAAAAAGCACGCGTGCGTGATAGACTACATTATAACGCTAAAATCGGAGGCCCGTTACGAGCAAGTGTAATGAAAATATATTTATAAGTAGGTATATATTTTTATTTTTAAATATATTTAAACATGACGTGATTATATTTCTACTGAACGGATAATCGTGATGTACTGTAATATTTTATAAGTTTCAAGTGAAATAAAATCAGATTTTTTTGAGTCTGCGTTTTATTGTACCTACATCAAAATGTTGACATAAATTTATTACAGATCAAATCAGTAGATAGTGTATTTATGGATATTATAGAGATGATTGGGCTGGCGTTCCAGATTCACACTGATCTGAGAGCAAGAAAACTTGCGCCATCCTATGAAGTAGTGATTGAACATTAACAACACTGCGCAACTAGTCACAAATTAATATTTTGTTCTAGTTAGTGTATCATGTACATAAACGTGGATAAGACAACATCATCTTACCCATATTCCACTTGGGTGGGGTCGGTATAATTTGTCATAATGAAATTGCATTGGTTATTAGTTATTAGTGGTGGAATTCTTGAGCAACGTAGTCGAATAGTGAATGCTGTTTAGTCTTCTGGGGACTGGAATAGGGGATTTTAGCGGATAGAACGGATTAAATATAACGGATATAAACAGCATTACCCTACTAACATCGACTTGAGTGCATGAGACAGCAAAGAGCATGCTGTTCTTGTTCTGGTTAGTACAGTACTAAAGGTCAAAACAATTATTTTTAACCGCAGTTCTTAAAAATATTTCCATTATAAGAGAATTTATGACTCTGAAAACTTTTAAAAACACGTATAAAAATACCTTTCTAACCTCTTATAAGCAATTTAAAAATGTTTAAGTACATTTATTAATCTACATCTATTAAGTTTAAGTACATTTTTAATTACTAAAATTTAACTATAGCACAGTACCAGTTCAATAAACTTCGGTATTTGATCTGTTACTTATATTTTTCATAATAACGTGACATAATACATGATGATCCGATTTTGAATTAGTACCACAAAAACTATGCCAACCGACGAAAAGGTGCAATAAACCCTCTTTCCCTTTTTCATGTTTCAATGTGATGTGTGACTTTTGGCAATAACCAAGTTTATATCTTGTAAAAAAACATACAAAAAAAAATCGACTTCTAAATGAAAATATTCTAAATCAAATAATGGACTAAAAAGTAAATGAATGATTGTAACCACGACATATTATTTGCTTTCGTTTATTAAAGAGTTCCATTGTATATCTCCGAAGAACTTCATTAGTACATCACTAAACTAGAAAGGGGAAAACTACGATGCTCTTCCAAATGATCCCATACAGTTTTTTTGTTAATTTTACATCGACAATTAAAAAAGAAAACATTATCAAAGTAGTGGAAGCCAATTCTATTCTCATTATTAGAGATAACACAAATACCACTCGTCAGATCTCACTCAAATTTAAATGGGATCATACGACAAGCACCAACTTCAGAATAATAAAAAACATATTAAAATCGGTACACCCAGTCAAAAGATATTGAGGTAACAAACACACAAAAAATACAGTCGAATTGAAAACTTCTTCCTTGTTGTGAATTTTTAAATAGCTTTCATGAGGTTATATGAGGATATTGTGAATCATTTGAGGAATATTGACAAAAATGTATTCGTCCGCATCGGTATTGGTTGCACCTAGTACAGTGATTTAATTGATATGGGGTATGTGTTATGTAACCAGACTGGAGAAGATTAGGATAGAGTACATTAGAGGAAGTTAGAAAGTAGTATAGCCAACGGAAAAGTTGAAGAGTAGGGGCGTCAAGAGGATGGATGAAAAACATTTAAAAAGTGGAGTGTTCGGTGTATAAATCTAGTCATAAATTGAGGTTCATAAGAAAGTCGAAGAAGTTATGGATAAACTGTGTACAGAAGGATACGTGCACAAAGAGTGTGCGAAAGGGAAAAACGGCAACGGGTGTGCGAGACAAAATGTGACAGCTAATAGAGCGGTGTGGAAGAAAATACCTGCGTTAAAATTTCCTGGCCTGTCAACAATAACTACTCGTAATACCCATCTTAGAACGCATACCGTATAAACGGCATTAGCAGGTAGGTAGTTACCAAATTTGGTATGACAGGGGAAGAGGCTTGAGGTGTGGGAAGGGGCATTTTTTTTTCATCATAGCTCCAACCCTCACTGGGGTCCAGGCAAGTCGTCAGCCTCTTCTCCTTCTATGCAATGGACTTTCCAACAACAATATAACGTTAAGTAATTATGACAATCCTAAATTTCCTAAAAAAACTGTTTTTTTTTTTATACAAAAGGTGACAAACAAGCAGACGGTCCACCTGATGGTAAGTGGTCACCGCCACCTATGGACACCCGTAATATCCGCAGCATTACTGGTGCGTTGCCTACTATTAAGAGAAAGGACTCTATTCACGCCTCTTTTGAAGCGGTTTAGGTTGTAGACCTGAGGGAAAACTTCAGGGGAAGAGCATTCCGCAACTTACAGGTACGTGGCAGAAACAGACGATTAAATCGATTAGTGCGAGACTTCCACGTATCTATAATGTGTGGGTGGCCCTTCTGACGATAGCGGCCAGTTCGGTAATAAAAGCGTGAAGGAGGAATGAGGTCAAAAATCTCTTCAAAGTATTCCCCGTTATAGTACCTGTAGAACAGGCATAGCGAGCCAACGTCACGACGTACGCTCAGCGATTCCAACCTGTTGGTCAATTTTGGGTCATCGACAAGTCTGACGGCTCTTCTCTGTAAGGAGTAAAGTGGGTCTAACTGATACTTCGGTGCACCGCTCCAGAGATGAGAGCAGTACTCCATATGCGGCCTAACCTGCGCTTTGTATAACAAAAGGCGTTGGTTAGGCGTAAAGTACTGCTTGGCTATATTGAGTACACCGAGTTTTTTAGTAGTTAGTCCTGCTTTGCTCTCCAAATAACTCCTAAACTGGACCTCGCTAGATATGTCGACGTCAAGGTAAGGGGAATGCATTGAAAACGTGGAGTGAGGTTAAATGCGCTTTTTTTGGCAGAGAACGCGATGGCTTGAGTCTTCGATGGGTTAAATTGCAATATACCACTATGCTAATACCACATTCCCTTATTTTTATTTCATTGCTGGTTTAACTTGTGATTATCTCAAGTGATGTGTGTGTTTCAGAGACAATTGCAAAAAGTTTTGGCCTTCAACAAGAACTGGTTTTGAAGGTCAACTGTCGGAACACACACCGGTGCATGTTGACGCTTATCTGGCACAACGAATCATTGCAATCCAGAGAACAAAGCCACCAACTATAATAAGCTGCTGCCAAATATAAATAATGTTATAAATAGGCCGGTAAAACATATATTGCTCAACTTGTTTGTGCATTTTCTAGAAGGCATAAGGCATTTATATGGTGCAAGTTTTCTTTATTGCACAAAGTGCAGCTTAAACCACTACGTCACCTCTTTAATGGTGTTGTTCAGGTATATCCTAGCAAGAGAATTGGTTCTTAAGGAGTATGTGACTATCTTTTTGCAGTGGTAGCTAGCCAGGCGAGCATTCGTAAAAGTCGTTACTATTATTTTTTACAGGTAAGGCACCACCATGGAGAGGAGATCACTTGTTGGAAAGAGAGGGAGTGAAAGCGTCGAGGATGATAATCAGGCTTCAAATCAAGAGGATTGCGTTACCAGAGCTTACTTTCTTCGGATAACAAGATGTATATGAACGTTATTTCCGTATTTCAAAAGGAACGTAAGTACACCTAATAACATAGACAAATGCAGAATTGAGATGCGCAGAGAAACGGTCATATATCATAATAGCCCTTCACATAGTACTAAATTATTTTTTGGTAGAATATTTTTTCTCTAATAAGATAAGTAATGCACAATACAAGCATATACTATGTACTATATTGAATTTCGCTATAAACAGTCCTAAAAGTATACTTACCATACAAGAGGCACGGTTGGTTGTTGGATATACCTATGCTCTTGTTTATGCTTTGTAGTATAATGCGTTGCGTTTCAAGAGAAATTAAAATATTTCTGAACAAGCCACACCTTCAATTATTTTATATGTAATTCTTCAGTTCACTAGGAGTATATATTCTGTTAAATACATAAAAACATTAGCAAATCTTAAGATAACTAAGGGAAAGAATATTGTAATTAAAATCTAAAAAACCTCTGGGAGAGAGAAAAGTGTCCAAAATGTTGGCTGCATTACCTCACACAAATTTTATGTACGAGGTAAAAGCCACCACTCTGTTTACATTTCAATCAAATTTTATAATTATTTTAGGATGATAAAATTCCTCACTTGGTATGCGCCGAATACGCAACAAAACGCTAACATTGTAAATCTGCTCGACGTAAGTAGTAGAATGCTCATTGGGCACAGTCGCCTCTTACGACTTCATCAGTTTTGACGATTTATCATTATAAGTCTGATCAAAGGTACCTAGCATAGAGTCCAATGAGACGCTGCGGCGTCGAAAGTTACGACACAGTGACTCACACTGGCTCAAATACGGCTCAACTATCAGTGGCTTGCTAACATTATCTTTCCCAACTATGTATGTCAGTTGCATTCGATTTTACGTAGTTTGTGTACTGTTTAAGATATATTATGTAATTGGCGGCTTTTGGAACTTTACGTTGGTAACATATTATCTACCGAGTCAATCAGCAGTAATTAATTACAAGTACATATACAATTTTTCATGATTTATTTTATGCACAATTAAATCTTTGTCAATACTATTGACCTATATATACTATATCTCGATGGTCAGTACCACCAGTCTTCGAACGTTCCTATACCTAAGAGCTGTTATTTATTTTAGTACTTGACTGTATATACGAATTTCATAGGTTCATATTCATTCACGATATTTATCCCCGAAATTAGAGACATATACTAGCATTTTTTTTTTCGAGTTGGACAAGCTGGTGCCTAATGGTAAGCATTACAATAACAGTGGCAACATTGTGACTAACTTGCGTGTAAACACAGCTGCTTAGAGGTAGAATATCTGACACTGTGTGGTAGACATCAAGACGGCCACTATAAAAAAAATTTAATCAAAACAGCTGTACATTTCCAGTTATCTATTTTGTTATCAATGCTTAAAAATTTGACCATTTTTCATAATAATGTTATATCTACCAGTAAGTACATACCCAATATTATTATTTGTATGGAATTAACATTATAATGGATAATTTTTTGTAGTTTATGCAACTGTCATATAATAGAGGGTATTAACACATGACTGTAGTTTTAGGAAACGAGCCACAGGCGAGTTTCAAAATAAGATTACACGAGTGTTTTAATACCTAATTATATGCAGTTGCATACACTACTTTATTTAATCTCATGACTATAGGTAGCTATATTAAATAAAATGCATTATAAAAAAGCCACCACAGATAATGTGTACCACTGATAATGTGTACTTAAATTGAATTGAAACCTCCCTGGACGGGACACATTGTACTTAAATAAATAAAAAAATGTTTTAAAGTATTGTTTTGTTAGGAGAATAATGCTTTAATTTATTTTTTTAATTTTCTTTAAGAAGTATGTAAATGAAATATGCCAATAAAAGTCTGTATTTCATTTCATAATTAGAATATTACCGAATGAGATTATATAAAATAAATTATGTAATTATATTCATAAATATGTTTTTGTGTGTGGCTACAACACAATTTTTGTTATTTTTATAATATTTGTCTAATATTATTAAAATATAAATTTCGTCGCTCAGCTAAATAAAATAAAAAAAATCTAATGTTCATGTCTCTCTTTTTACCAATCCATATCGTTAAAATACATTCTAAGGCACTTAATGTTATATGTAAAAAAAAATGGGTTTATATCTAAAGAAATAAATTCGCATTGCAAAAAAAACTAATAAACTAAGGATCCTATGAAGTTACTGAAAAGTAAAAACACAATTATTCATCTCACAAAAAAATAAATATCTACAAAGGCGTAAATATCAACACTGTATGATAACTAACTCAAGGTCTCAATTGTCCGGAATGTTCTAAAGTTATTATTAAACTTAAAAACTCACTCGTTGAAAACCCGGTTTGTATCCAAATCTATCCGCAGCGCTGGCACTTACTGACACTGAACACGAGTACTCGTGGCTGAGGAATGGGTAAGACTGACGAACCTTGGTGTTCAACTCGCTGTTTTGCTAACTCCGACGAAGTTGCGTCTTTCTGTTCTCAAATGTACTTAGATGCGCTGCGGTTTCGTTCTTCGGTGAATGCGTTTCAGATGTTACCAACTGTTTGGATGGATTAAGCGTTTGATCTCATTTCTAACTTTTAATATTTTAAAATATACTTATAGTGTTGAGTATTCATATTTTATATAAGTAGGTACGTGGAGACTATGTTAAATTCCATTAATATAATAAATTAATATATATATGTATATATAATTATAATGTAACTTATTAGAGCGTGTTGCATAGTGTGTTGGTTTCCATTTGCCTTCAGCTGAAGAGATTTTGGTGAACGTTGGGAAATATATATTTCAAGTCCTGGATAAGGTTAAAATATAAATTGTGGGTATCCCGTCTTTCTGCGTTGTACCCGTGAGAGACTAAGAACTATAAAACAAAATCACAACTTTAAGAAGCACACATATTTGCTTAACGTAACATGAACCTGGTGGTCTGGTCGAAAGGCAAGGAGGACTGTGTATGTATGGACCGTGTTTGTATTTAATCCATATTTATATAGGATTAGGGTAGTAAGTTATGAATAGAAAAAATATATTGTAGTACCATATTTATATAGAATTAGCATAATTACTTAAAATTAACCTTCTAAACAATAAAACATGGCGAAAAATAAAATTAAAAAATGGACTCACTTTAGTTTTTAAGGCAAAATACTAAAACAACGCATAACATCATAGTTGTAAGTCAAAATGTGATGCATGGAGTATGATATAAGTAATAAAATGTAGTCAGTAAAAAATAAATTAAGTCTAAAAAGGGTACGTACCACGAGTCTGTAGAGCATTGTTTTACAATAAAAAAAAAATTAACCACTACGGAGATTAGCATATTTGCGCCGCTTGAGTTGCTTCGCCAGGCAGCTTTAGGTCACCCATCCAAGTCATGACTGCGGCGGACGTTGCTTAACTTTGCTGATCGCTTCAGAACGGCTTACCAAACTTCGCTACGAGCGCTTCAAAATCTATATATAATATCTACAAACATACAATCGCTGAGATGCACTGTATAGTATGCCTATATAAAAATTAAAAAAATATATCACACAAAATTATTCATCATAAGTAAAAAAGCATAACAAAAGGTTATGAACAACTGCATTTTGTTTACGCATGTTTTTACACCATTACATAAGTAATCTAATATGCGTCTGAAACAAAGCATAGATCATTAAGGTCATCACGAAATGTAAGATTTTTCGCAATCAAATCTATGCGACATTCAGTAGTCCGGCAATCACATATAATTAGGGTTGGATTTCGCTTTTTTAGAAAGATTATCTCGTGGTTATAAACCACTTCATCATTTGAAAGATGCTGATATAAGCCCTTCTCTGAAACCGTGAGTGTTCTTTTTGAAGAGTGGCTAAACCTCTAAGCAGGGTCTCATGTTGGGTACAAGTAACGCGTTTTGGCGATAAAGGAGTTGAATATTGTGTAGTTGAATTATTATGATGATGATGATTCAAAAAAAAGTTTTTTTTAGTGTAATTGTGACGGAACAAGCACGAAGCCCACCTGATGTTAAGCGGACTAACCTCT
Source organism: Plagodis dolabraria (assembly GCA_963854805.1). Taxonomy (NCBI): domain Eukaryota; kingdom Metazoa; phylum Arthropoda; class Insecta; order Lepidoptera; family Geometridae; genus Plagodis; species Plagodis dolabraria. The sequence continues at coordinate 8,696,476 of OY978440.1, forward strand.
GCCTATAACAGATCATTTCGTCACAAGTCACGAATTGTACTGCGCCCGTTACTTTGAGATATGGTTGTTAAGTCTCATATGCTTGTAATTTCACTGGCTCTCAAGGACAGCTGCCGGAACACACCGTAAGGTGCTTGGCGACAGATTTTCTTCTTGAGGGTGGTCGCTAGCTAGGCGGGCATTCGCAAAAAGCCCTTCCACCATGCGGTGAAGCTCAAGCTCGCGGCGGGATACGAACCATAGACTGCTGCGCGGCAGTCCATGGCCAATGCCACTGAGCCATCACTGCTTCAAAGTGTTTCGAATCACCATGTTATCGACTACTACATGTCGTTTTATATACAGAGTTATTGGTAAAATGCTAACAATCACTTAGGATTGACTTACTCCTAACAAACATTTTGAGATGGTTTTTTTTATATGTTTTTTTTAAATTTTGTTTTGTTTCAATGCCTTCTCCAAGCTGAGAGCGCCCGCGCCGCAGCAACACCGGACCGCGCCGCGCACCCTTTGAATAGAGTTTTGAATATTTACATCGATTAAAGTGTTAAACAATATGTAATAATACATTTCAGGCACACGAGACTTTTAACATCAGGTGGTCTTCGTACTTGATCCGTCAAAAACACAAAACATATTTAAAAAAAGAAAATATCCAAATAAAAAAAAATCATTTCAAAATGTTTTTTAGGAAAGAGAAGTCAACCCTAAGGGTTTGATAGCATTTTACCAATAACCCTGTGTATCAATATCAAAGTCTGTTTCTTATTTTTTTACTGAAAAACCCATTAGGAATATAACTAGTTGGTTTAGCACAGAATACTCAATCTAATCAAAAATTGGGTCCACTCAATGCTTTGGATCTTTTATATTTTACCTAAGTAATTTCGCTACACAATAAAGAAATGTTAATGTAAATCGGTTTAGCTATTTTTAAACTGGCTAGCGACCACCCTCAAGTGGAAAATCTGTCGCCAAGCACCTAACGGTGTGTTCCGGCAGCTATCCTTGAGAGCCAGTAATTCTAGGTTAAGCCTGCTAACACCTACGACCACATCGTCACTTACCATCAGGTGAGATTGTGGTCAAAGGCTTACCCATCAGCAATAAAAAAAAAAAAAAAAAAAAAAAAAACTATCCGGAGCAAGAGGGTATAGGGAAAGCTCAGTGTTCTGCAAAAGTGCCTTTGGCAAACGTTCTCCTTTGTTTGAAGCTCTCTCTTGTCCATTCTTGTCAGTCAAATTAATGTTAGCTAGAGTTAAAACTTATAGGTATCTTACAGTCGCAAGGAAAATGGAAATCTGTCGCCTCACAGAGTAGTTTTTTTTTGTTTAAATTTGATTGGTTGACCACAATCTCACCTATCGGTAAGTTGAATCGAACCATGCACCTGGTGACAGCAGTCCAAAGCATTACCGCTAGGCTATATTGCTTCAAAAATTTGCTCGTCATGAACCGGCATTATTAATAATGTGATAGGAAAATGGCCGACAACGGAATAAAGTCCCGAAATAATGTTCTCAGTTCGGTGTTTGGTTGCTATAATCTAAATATTTAGCTTGATAAAAACTATACTGCTAAGTACTAACGGAATACTTGCAATAGATTGGGAAAAAGCAAATATATTCAACATTAAAAATCATGACTGCAGCAATTTGAGTTATGGTTTTTAATGTCTATTTTAGTCAGTGTGCCATTTATTTTATAAAACCATACTGTAATACCGTCTCTTTTAATGTATCACTGTTTTTTACTTATATGCCGAATTTTCCTTAATACCGAGTTTTGTGTCACTCGGGATGAATGAAGGATAGATAGATGAAGATGATAGATTTTTGAAGCGCTCGTAGCGTAGTTTGCTTAACCATTCTGAATCGATCAGCAAAGTTAAGCAACGTCCACCGCGGTCATGACTTGGATGGGTGACCGCTGGTGACATTACTACTGAGCGCTTCCGTGCTTCGGAGGGCACGTTAAGCCGTCGGTCCCAGTTGTTGTCTTAGGATGGCAGTCGTTACAGCATGGTGGTAGGGCACTTTGCGAATGCCCGCCTGGCTAGCTACCACCCTCAAGTTGAAAATCTGTCGCCAAGCACCTAACGGTGTGTTCCGGCAGCTGTCCTTGAGAGCCAGTAATTCTAGGTTAGCCTGAACAACATCTTCGACCACATCATCACTTACCATCAGGTGAGATAGTGGTCAAAGGCTAACCTATCAAGCATAAAAAAAAAAAAATAGATAGATAGATACCACTTTATGGCACTTTTAAAATTATTAAAACTAGTTAGTAAGTAAGAAATATTAAAATAACTTAAAAATAGTACAATTGGCGGCCTTATTGCTAGGCAGCAATCTCTTCCAGGCAACCGTAGGCTCAACAGATACTTGCATGTTAATTTGAAGGATTGTAACGATTCCTTAATACATCCAAATATGTGCAGACATTGGAATAAATATACTCATATTCATAAAATACATGAACCCTAAAACCTATCACACCTTTTGGGTAGTCGTGTCAAATATGACTCCAGCCATAAACTCCGATTTTACGAAGCATGATTGGTAGCTTGATAAAAAACAACGTTAATTCAATAAGCAATCGTATGAGCGGTTCAGGCCAAATAATTTAGTCCCGTTACCAACAAAACACTACAAACTATGGACAACTATACATATTTTTTATGTTGCAATAACGCATGCTCTGCGGATTACATTACAAATTTACAAGAGGAAAAATCAAAGTCATTTCTTTTATGTTGTGATATGAGAAGACAAACAAGTCACCTGTGCACAGTGTCACCTCACCACCCCCCTTCTGCCTGACACTGCACTGTGCTTGGCACTTTGAGACGATATTTCTCATATCTGTTTGTTTAGTAATTTACTTACTACAGTCCTAGAACATATAAATACTACCTAGAGTGCCGTTTACGCCCAAACACAGTGGTGTGCAGACCATTGTTCTGAGGCAGAATATCTGAGTATAAGACGGATTCTTAATTTTTCTTCTAAAAACAGCACAGTTTTATAAGTTCTAGGTAAAAACGCTGCTTCTACGAGTAGAACTTTTGAATGGGTAAATATACAGGGTTATTGGTAATATGCTAACAACCTCTTAGGGTTGACACCTGCTGGTCCTAACAAACATTTTGAGATTTAAAAAGAATCGTTTTGAATTTTTTTTATATGTTTTAAATGTTTTTGTGTTTTTGGCGGAATAAGTACGAGGCCCATCTAATGTTAAAAGTCACTTGTGCCTGTAATGTATCATTTCATATTTTTCATTACTTCGCTCGACGTCAATATTCAAAACTCTATTCAAAGGGAGCAAGGCGCGGTTAAGTGTTACCGCGGTGAACGCTCTTGGCTCGGATTAAGCATAAAAACACATTTTTTGTTTTTTCTAAACAAAAACAAATATCTCAAAATATTTGTTAGGACTAGCAGATGTCAACCCTAAGGGGTTGTTAGCATATTACCAATAACCCTGTATATTGGGCTTTCTATTAAAGCATAGCTTCCTTTTGTTATTTTTATTTTTGTAATTAATAACGCATGCTCTGTGACTTACATTACTTCCCATTTCCCAAAATTTGGGCACACTATGTTTTATTGTCGTTTTTTCTACATGACTGGGTTTGATTATTTTAACTACTTTAGTGTAAGTTATACCTTGACGAAACAGGGAAGTGAAATTTGCAAACCAAACGAGTTAATTTTATATATTAGAGATCAAGATTTTCACATTTAAACATAATATGTATCAATCAAATTATTTTGATGCAAAAATTGGACGTCACATGAGACCTTAAAATTAGTCCTCTTCTTCATCTTTTTAAAGAAATTGATATTTTAACTTTACCAAGTCTGTATATATTTGAAAATATTATGTATGTTCGTAAAAATCTGAGCAAATTTAAATCAAGCAGTGACAATCACGATTATAACACTAGGAATAAGGGTGAAATAGAGGTGCCAGGTTTTAGATTAGCAAAGACAAATAAAAGGTCCTTCTTAGGCAATTGTGTGCGGTTTTATAATAAAGTCCCAAACATATTACAACGCTCACAGAAAGAAAATTCAAGTAGCACGTGAAGAACATTTTGATGAAGAAATCTTACTACACAGTTTGTGATTACTTAAACGACAAAAATGCTTGGACTGGTTCGCCTCAGACAAGCTAGCGCCTGTCACCTACTTAATGTAAATAAATCTATACTTATAATAAAACTGTAACAGGTCCAATTCTGTACATGGCAGATATTTTGAAAAAAAAATAATTACAGTACTCTGTAGCTGATACTGATGCCGAAACTGTATTTTTTTTTATTTTTGTCTGTCTGTCTGTCTGTCTGTCTGTCTGTCTGTATCCCGGCCGCGTACCACTCCAAAACTACTGAATGGATTTCAATGAAACTTGGCATGATTTGAGTTCATACTACAAGGTAGGACAATTTAGCTTTTTATCCCGAAATTCAGCATGGTTCCCTTGGGAGAGGGGATGAAAGTCAAAATATACACTTAGTTGTAATTTATTAACGCGAAGTCCGATTTCATTCGTTCTTTTTAGGGTTCCGTACCCAAAGGGTAAAAACGGTCTGTCCAGCTGTCCGTCCGTCCGTCTGTCCGTCCATCCGTCCGTCCGTCCGTCCGTCCGTCTGTCACCAGGCTGTATCTCAAGAACGGTGATAGCTAGACAGTTGAAATTTTCACAGATGATGTATTTCTGTTGCCGCTATAACAACAAATACAAAAAGTTGGCCAAGTGCGAGTCGGACTCGCGCACGTTAAAACAAAAAAGGTTATAATATGAAGTCTAATGTTGTATAGCTAATGTTACGGAACCCTTCGTGCGCGAGTCCGACTCGCAGTTGGCCGATTTTTTTATATGAATAGTGGTACTTTAATATTTACCTATCCCGTAAATATTTCAAAGTCACATCACAACCTAAATATTACGTTCCAAATTACTTGACACCCAGAATGTACAGGAACCTTTGAACGTAACGTTTGCACTTTATCGTATAGGTATATCAGATAGGTCTGTAGTCGGACCACTCCAAAAGAATGAAACTTAGCACGATATGAGTGCATACTACGAAAAAGGATATTGGATACTTTTTATCACGAAATTCAGTACAGTTCCCTTAGGAAAGGCGATGAAAGTCAAAATGTACAGTTAGTTTAATTTATTATCGCGTAGTCCGAATTCAATCATTATTTTTTTGTTACAATTGTGGTAATTTAAGTATTTTCCTGTAAATATTTCAATGTCCTCAGTTTTGTAGTTAAGAAATTACAGATATCACAAACTAAATAATTCGTTTTAAATAACTTGAACCGCGGAATGTTGAGAACCCTTGAACGTACGGCTTATCTTATGCCTACAGGCAGCCCGGAACCCCACGGGAAGCCCGCCACCCCACGGACAGACCGGCATCCCACGGGCAGCCCGGCACCCCAGGGGCAGCACGGCACCCTTATTTAGTTTTGCAAGCTTGCTACGATAAAACTCTAAAATGTGGTACATTCACCACAATCAGTTTTTTAACTCCATATCTTTCTTTTGACGGATACATTTCGGAGACTGCGCAATGGTAGTGCACAATGTTAGGTTTTCGCGATTGTTACACTTAGTAATTAAACAACTTTAAACGGTTTAAATCACGTATATATATCATTATTTTTGTCCCGACGTTTCAAACACTTTGTAGTGATCTTGGTCACGGGGTGACTGTCGGGACAAAAATAATGCGTCATAACGTGTTACGTGATTTAATCCGTTTAAAGTTGGAAGTGCACAACTTTAGTAGATTGTTATACAAGGGTCGAAAGGAATTGATAACTTTCACCCGCGTTTAGCTTTCTACTTTTCATTTCGAATTTAAAGAAAGTAAATAAAGTAGCTTTTCAAAAAATATTCATTGAAAAAAAAACATACTTACTAAAAATGTATTGAGAGGTTAGAACTATTTGTGAAATATTACGTAAAATTTTGTTTGGAATATTTACGGGCGGCTATAGCCCGAATAGGAATCTCTCTGCTTTTCACTTCTAATATAAGGAATAACGATATAAAAATAGTACGTTTTTTTATATTATTTATTTTGATTTTAATAACATGAGCAGTACCTATTTAAAATTAATGCGGCTATAGTCCAAGTAGGAATCGATGACTTACATCCGTTTTATACACTACTTTTCATTTAAAATATGAGGAGGGTAAAAAATTAGTAGTTTTTCTAAATATTTACTAAAAATAATAAATATGAGTAGAAGATACAAAGCTACACTTGGAGTTAGAACAATGAAATTTAGGGAAATTTTTAGTTAGTTTTTTTTTAACCTACAGTTTTTACCTTATATTTAGTTATTTCCTGCCAAACATAGTTGTTATTAATTGTTTTATAACAACAGAGTATTTTACAACGAAAAATCTTAGACATATAACTTTGCTTACACCAATGGTTACCATGGTTACAAGTCATTCCGGCCCAAGAGAAGGAAGCATTTACTATGAGTTTTTCCCGGCCTTAGGTGGGAAGGAGCGTCTCCCACCCGCTACACAGATCAAACAAACACTACTTTCAAGAGAATGAGAAATAAAAAATCGTCCACTGCTGAACACAGCCTCCCCTATTTAGGGGGTGTTTGCCATAATCCCCACGCTTGGCGGGGGGATCGCAGTGCAAGATAGCATAGTTCTTAAGAAGGCGCTGCTGCCCACCTTCTAATAGTATTTTTCCCTTAGTCGACTTTTACAACACCCACACGGGATGAAATGGGGAGGTGCAATTCTTACCTGGCACCTCATTTTCGATCTACCGTCAAATAAACCGCCATTTTAAAATCGAAATTCTAAAGAAACGCACAAGGTACTTTTCTTCAACATTTATTGTGCGAACCGGGAAAGAACTCTCTGAGTTACATAACTACTGTCTTCTGGAAAATACAACCCGGGAGTTTTGAAATTCAAAGTAAAAAGCTCCATTCTAAGTTATGGTTTACTATAAGAGTGCTTCACCGTGGACCACAGTGTTGCTTAATATGAGATAAACAGTGCACAAAGGTGAGTAATTAGTCTGCAGGTACGGCAATCGCGAACGAAGTCGCGGGTACAGCTAGTATTGTAATAATTTTACTATATATAGTATATAGCCCATTGTTAAAAATCTTTTAAAACAATGGCCCCGAGTTACTTGCCCGTTCTTCTCGCAGTGGCTCTATAATTTTTGTTTGCTGAACGTGGCAGTACAATGTAGTATATTTCAATATTAAAATTTGTAATTGACCTTCATAGATGCCTAAATTGAATAAATGATATTGACTTTGACTTTGCCTTTAATTGTTTAGACACAATGTATTCAGTCTGTAAGCAGACGTGCCAATTTTTTATTTATTTCATCCCGTGGGTGTCGTACGAGCGACTAAGGTAAATTACCAGAAGGTGGGAAGCAGCGCCTTCTGTAGAACAGACAACTTCGACTGCGAGCCCCAAAGACGCCTGCCAATCATGGGCAAATCCCCACAATGGTGGACACCAGATGCAACTGTGGACGTTCCGGTTGATGTTATGATGATAATGATGAATAGGATATGTTTATGACGTTATGTATACAGTTATAAATTAATAAACACATATTGTAAATATGGTTTTTATACAAGTCCTTTCTGGCACGAAGTTCATGTAATAGTTTGGCGAACTTGTCTCTTTGTTGGAGAGTAAAATCATCACTACCTTTTTTAAAACATCAGGGTCTTGTTTAGTGAAAATACATACGTCTCTAATGTATACATGGTAAAGGAAGTATGTTGCATGCCTTAAATAGAGCTATTCAGCTGTCGCAAATCCAAACTCTATTGAATAACTTTTTGACTTAATTTGTAAATAAGCATTTAACAAACTTTGGTACCTACAGATTTTGTCTAATAAGTTTATTGCACTTTTAAAATTATAAATACTAGTTACAAGATAGAATAAAATATTTTAGGATACCGATTTTACTATAAAATTTAAAATATTATAGTAAAATCGGTAATTTGACAATTTGTTCCCAGTTCTAGAGAAAGTAGGAAGAAATCCGTATGGAAACCAGCTAGGTTCCAACATTCAGGCTTCAACAGCAATATTTTATTTAAAGAAGCATTTAGGTATACCTTTGTGAATAGTGTGAATTTCAACCTATTAGCATATAGTATCTAATACCTAAAACGATAGATCATCCGCATAAGCAATGCAAGTGTATGAGCGAGACAGCATTGAAGATTGTATGCAACGACTATTAAAGTAGGTACTGTTGCTCCGTGATGGTGAGGTTGCATCACATAGACAAGCCCACGGTTATTATGATGCCATAAGTCAATTGGGCTTGAACTTACTGACCCAAATTCAAAGTTACAGCCCGGAACAGTCTGTCGTGTGATTTTATATCCCCAAATGAAATCCCCACTGAGAATCCCCATAAAAATGCCAATTGAACATAATATAATGACGATTTCTGCTTATTTTTTGGTTTCCGGAAATGGAAGGCTGTAAATGATTCTGATTGCTGATTCTGCCAAATTAGTCGATTTCGAAAATAGTTTTTTTTCTGACCATACTTAGGTCTTCGCTCAAAACTTTGGCCTGCCATTTTTGCTCCAATGTTTTCGAATTTACTAAAATCAAAATCTTATAATCATTTATTATTATTTTTACTATATCTATTAGTAATTTTGTGTAGTTTTTAATTCATTTAATTTTTATTTTTTTCTATTTTATTGAGCTAGGATACATCTGTTCCAGTACTGCGGTGATTAACTTTTTAAACCATAATTTGTTCCCCAAGTATAGGAGGCTATGGTGTTAAATATGGACAGACAAAGTCATTCGAATACGTCTTTATTATGAGTTACGCATTATGTATTATAGGTAACACCGATCTGCTTTACCCAGTCTTCTAATTCAGCCAACAAGCAGCTACCGTAACTTTATGATGTTGGGTTCAACTTTCAAGATAACTTTTGATAAGAGTTTTCATAAAAAATACCAATGAAAATCGAAGAAGTTTTCTTTATCGACACAAAGATCAAATATTGTTACTAAATTACTAAATAGTCAGATATATTTATAATAATAGACATACCAGACTTCGGCAAGTACTCTTTATTCTCAAACTTGCACCCATATTCGGAGGTTGTTGCATGTGAAAACTCGAACTCGTATTTGTAAGACACTTCCGGCATTCAAAATATCGTATGTGTTAATCCAGCACCTTATCAACCTCCAAACCAAATTTCAACAAAAATGATCCAGCCGTTTCAGCGTGAAGAAGTATCAAACATATAAACACACAAACATTATTCCTTATAATATACAAAGAAATCATGTACCCTTTTCGAACTTACTATTATTGTAATTACTATACTAATTATTATTATTCAAACGCTTTCTGAGGAACTGATATCTCCGCTGTGATTCTCAAGACGCCTGTCAAGCATGGGGATTATGGTAGACCCCCCCATACTGGCTGATACAGTAATTATTAATACTGTGTATGTCCTTATTTAACACTATATCGTTTTATGTGTTAAAATTATTATATGATTGACCCATGCGCTTCGTAGAAAATTATAATATATTAATAGAAATGGACGATATCTTCCACTGCGGATGCTAAGAGCTCATTAATTACAACGTAGTTTATCTCAGATAGTTCAGTTTTTTTTTATTGCTGATAGGTAAGTCTTGAACCATAAGCTCACCAGCAGGCAACCTAGAACTACCGACTGGCTCTCAAGGAGAGTTGTCGGAACACACCGTAAGGTGCTTGGCGACAGATTTTTCCTACTAGTTAAGTACTATAAAAACAACATAGTCACAAAATGCCTAATCTTAATTATAGTAAATAAGCCAAGACCAGTATGTTGAGCAACCGAGGCATTTGACAGGGCGACGGCGTGAGTGGCGAGAGGCTACTATACTGGAAGTTGCAGGTGCTTGCATGAATAGTCATCGCCGCCGACTTGGGTGCAGCTAGTATGCCCTGGTATCACCGGCTCCAAGCGGGGCATTGTCGAGGGGTTATCGATCCCACGGCGTATCACCATCAAGTACCATGAGTGAGCAGATCTAACGTGTTCCATACCCACCATGCCCGATTCGCTAGATGCCGAAAGACATCTATATACTTATATATATAATAATAATAATTACTTAGTTGACTTCTATTCACAAGTATACCTATCTGAGGGCCTGTTTCAGAATGTTCGAGTAAGTTCCGGTTTTACTACTCAGAACATATTTAATAAATTAAACACTATCTTTGCGTTTCACAGTCATCGATTTAGCCTATCCATCGGTTAAAGCTTGAAACGCGCTGCATGTCAACTGTCATTTTTATCATTCAGTTATTTTATGTGTTGCATAGCAACCCGAAACTTTATTAGGACATTCTGAAACAGGCCCTTAGTCTTTACAATACTTGTGAATAGAAGTCATCTAAGTAATTATTATTATGCTTATTTTGATTAAACTGTAAATCAGTCTCACTTAGTCAAGCAACTTTTATGAAGTTTAGTTATCAATTAAACGTATTGCAATACTGCACGTAGAAATAAAACTTTATTACTGCTAGGTGAAACAGTGAATTGAGAAGTGTCGAAAGTGCCACATGTCATATTTCGAAGTTGAATGACATTCTAGCTGCATCTCTGTCACCGCCGCGTCTGTTACATTACATTGGGTGTCGTCATCAGCCAATGGGTTTAACGTATATAAACAGTGTTGTTTCGATATTCTGAAACGATACTGATTATGTTTTATTTTTTCTCTGACCAGGGTCTCAACTGTTCGTAGCTGATACAGGTGGAAGATGTAAAGAGTGGCTAGATGAAAAATTTGCAGTTGGCCAATTCAGATCGTGGATCAAGTACATGGTTTATCCAAAACACCCGGCTAAGTGACGTAGGATTGACCCTGGACAGCGAGCTGATATTGAAATACAACATGTGACTAATATTTTTCACCAACACAGGCCTAAGAGACTCAAAATTAGTGAGTGCACTCATTTTGCGTCAGTCCAATGTATTATAGTGATATAACGCTGGCAAAGCTTGTTCGAATCAATATTCAAAACAAAAGATCTTCAATTACGAAAATTGGATAACGGGACCCGCAAAATTGTTGGCCAGGGTTGGCCGGTACAAACTTGTTACGGGTGGCGCCAACAAAGCTTGTGCCAAATGTGTATGGTTATTTGTATACGAAGATGATGATGATTGATGTCATTTAAAAAAAAAACAAATGTCTTATCGACAAAACCCTAGGAGGAAGTATCTATGAACTTCCTCCATAGCTAGCACCGCATTGACAGTTGCCTGTGTCTGATACTCCAATGCCGTCGAATTCTCTCTATGGACTGACACTGAAACCATAACAAAGTCAAATTACCATATATTATATGTATTATGCACGGCAAATATATTGCGCATTATATTAGGACTTTAATATTAAACTAAATATTTTTATATTGTTTGTTCGTATTGGAAAAATAAACAATTTGTACTAAAATATAAATCATAGCAATAAAGAAGATCTTCTCCAATAAATATTTTAACTAGTTTTACAGGAGCTACCTATAGGTATACAGTAAACCTACATATATAAGATGGCTACGAGAACATCTATATCTTCACAATAAAATAAAGTTACCAAGAATGAGTAGATAGATAAAAACACAAGTTCTGTCGTTTGTTTCGTCAGTGGCCGATGCAACGTCTCACCCACACGCAATATGAAAGGCACTCTCCGTTCAGGCCAAGGTCATTTTCAAAAGGGCAATCTCCGCCTGTGGCATTAAGCTGGAGGTTTATGTTTACCATTTGATCTAAATAATTATTGATAAATTGAAGCATTACTTTGCGGAATTCTATATTGATAATAATACATATTTAAAAAAACATTGAATTAATATTTTAGAAATATACTTTTCCTGTTATGCCGACGTGACGTTATTAAATTAATGCCGCGTAACGGAACCGGAAGCTTTTCGAAGACATATATTTTCTCACCAATCCAGTTGTACTTACTACAAATAGTACTGCACCTGGCTACTTTCCCTGAAAACTCAATTGTACCAAAGTTATTAAATGTTCAGTTTCCCGGGTCAGTTTACTAGTGAGATTCATTTGTTCAGTTTAAAATGCAGGTAACATGCTCTTGCGCCTAGTTTCATTTAAGTTACATGTTTTTATTAAATTACTTACACTGATTTCTAAGAAGTATTTCTAAGAAAAGGGGGCAGTAAGCTATTTAACTGCCAAAGTACTAGGAATCCATAAATAGTCTGGAGGTAGCTTAGTTTAAAAATATTCTTTGTACATTTAAATAATATAACTTTGTACAAAATCCATACCGTGGGTTATGTTAAAAGGTTAAGGAAGATGGTAATCTGCCACCCCCCGACGGTTCCCGCCTTGTCGTGGCATTGCGGCTTAGTAGCCGTGGCTTGGTCACCCACGGTGAAGCGAAGAGGAACCAGCCGTGCCGGCTTGGGCAGTCGGCCGGCCCCAGAGGGGCCTCTCCACTGGGCTTTGCCTCTAAGTCCAGTATGGAGCGGCAAGGGGTAGGCTGCGGTGCTGTATGGGCAGCACCGCATCTGAGGCGGGCTGTGGTGTTGTATGGGCGACACCACAGCTGAGGCGGGCTGTGGTGTTGCATGGGCGACACCACAGATGACGGCGAGGGGCCACGGCGGGAGAGGAGTGCCGGTATTACGGTGCGCCGCTCAGCCTATCTTCCGTGGCCACGGCGGGGCCGCCACCGTTCGATGGCGGACGCGGAGGGTCGCAGGGAAAGAGGAGTGTCGGTATAGCGAGGCGCCGTTCTCCCTATCCTCTGCGGCCGAAGTAGCAGGCGACGGGGCTACTTATCTGATCCTTCGCAGGAAAACCTCGGGCGTCATTAGCGGGGTTGCCTGACGCCCATTGGTGGGCTTCGTCCCCGGGTGGTAGCGACGTGCCATGTGCTGGTGCGGTCCAGGAGGTGTCCGGCAACGGACAACCGTGGCGGGTTCGTGGTCGAGAGCGCAGGGACGCTCGCCGGCCCGCCGAGAAGCGGTAAAGTTGGAACACCGTGTGTTATTTAGTCGGTAGGGGCACTTGCTGTTGTGGGAGTAGTTGGTGTCGAGCCCGACATATCCCGGCCACTTTCCCCGAGGTGGACGGGAATGCGTAAATGCATTTTTCACACGAAAATAAAAAAAAAATACCAAAAATGGAACCGAACTCAACACCCAAAAGTGTGAAATAACTTGTTGAAGTCGGTACCACGATAGTTCAAAAGTACCTATTATCACAAAATTGTGCACATGTACCGACTTCGACAAATTATTTCACACTTTTGAGTATTGAAGTCGGTTCCATATCTTGGTAAAAAAAAATTTTTCACTAATTTTAGTTTTCCATCATTTTAGTGCTACTTACGGGATCGATTCTCATTAATTGCACAAATTATAAACCTAATTATTATAGTGTAAGTACCTACATTGAATTTGAATAGCACGAGTCGGTACGTGATTACATTAGAATCGAGCGTATACTGACTCTTAAACATTTATATAACATTTTTTACTGAAATAAACGTAGTTTGAGCAAACTGCAATTATTACAGCCGAAAATCGTAGCTGTTCCACAGGAGATTTTTATTACCCGTGGAACATTCAGATGTTCTACGAGGTGTTCCACGGGCATGATTAGTAATAAGTCCACGATACCATTATATCTTACTATTGGGTTTATGGTCAAATGCTAACAACCTCTTTAAAAAAAATACGTTTTATTTTTATTATTTTTCAAAACAAAAAAATCATTTCAAAATGGTTGTTAGGACTATCAGAAGTGAGAAAAATAATAAGAAATATAATTAGAATAAGGAGGAAAAGTGTGTTCTTTAGTGAATAACTTAATAGCATCTGAAAAAGGCTGTAAAATCCCAATTAAACCAACTTTATTAGGGCCTTTTCGAATCTGAATATAGCCTAAAACTTTACGCTCTAAAATATAAGCTATTTAAATAAATTATCAAAAAAATCATTTCAAAATGGTTGTTAGGACTATCAGAAGTAACCCTTCTGATAGTCCTAACAACCATTTTGAAATGATTTTTTTGTTTTGAAAAATAATAAAAATAAAACGTAATTTTTTTTTATGTGTTTTTGACGAAATAAGTACTTGGACCACCTGATGTGAAAGTCACTTGTGCCTGAAACGTATTATTTAATATAACTTCTGTATTATTACTTTTATCGATGTAAATATTCAAAACACTATTTAAAGGGAGCACGGGGCGATCAAGTATTGTCGCGGCGGGCGCTATTCGCTCGGAGTAGGCATTAAAACCCAGAAAAAAAACAACACAAAAAAAAACCATCTTTAAATGTTTGTTAGGACTAGCAGAATTCAACCCTAAGAGGTTGTAAGCATTTTACCAATAACCCTGTAAACCTATTCTAAAAATATTTAATTTTTACCTATCCTTATATATAAAAATTACGTGTCACATTTGTTTGTCCGAAATGGACCCCTAAACTACTGATAGCTTACATCTCAATTTATAGTCGTAATTACCCGCGCGAAACCGTGGCGGGCCGCTAGTAACTTATAATAATCATCTTATATATATATATATATATATATATATATATATAATATAACATCTATATATTATATAAATAGACGTAATAGCAGTTCCAACGAATACAAATTTCGTCCATTATTTTCTAGACGTTTCGGATAAAAACCACATGTGTGTGTGCTCGTTGATCTCAAGTTTTAACCTGCAGATAACGTAGATGCAAATTGCAGGTTGCACACTGCCCACATGTAAACTGCTAAACTTGTTTTGCTGTAAAATCAATGGCAATGAAACGACAATTATACATAAATATTTAATAACATTTTAGGACTTTAAATACATATGCTTGTTTATTTGGAATATTTAGGTAAATTTTCATTAGATACAAGAAACAGAAGAGTGATTCCGAGCAATATTATAAGAAAATGCTTGTTCACCGACTTTGGAGCCGACTTACCCCGTTTCCTTAGTGGACTCATGCTTACCTTTAACGCGCTAAAACAAAAGAATTATTGTACACGGTAATAGCATTGAATCTTTCCTTTCATTACTATGTATTGAACAGAACTAAACTTTATAGGACAAACAAGGTAACTGGCCGAGCCGAATCATTAGAATATGGTGCAACACTTTTCTTCCTCTGAAATATTTGTAAATTCCGCATTAGTTTTATTGTCTCTGCTGGAGTGATACATTGTCAACATCCTCAAATATATAAAAAAGAAGATATGGTTATTAATATTATTATTATTACTAACAATACAATAATATTTCGGAAAGGTGTATGCTTCGGTAACACACCTGAGACTATGTTTAGCTTCACAAAGAAAAGTGCCGCAGCATTTCTCTGCGTATCTTTTGAAAAATTATTTGTTAATTACATGAGCAAGAGCGCCGCGAAGAGCCTCTCGTTCGGAACCTTCGTTGTATGACAGAAAATGCCTGTTTCAACAGCATCAACAGAAATATAACCGCTAAAAGAATACAGATGGCGTCGGTGGCGCAACCAAAACTGTACTTGGTGCCGCAGATTAGAGAGTTGCAGCATTTGTCGGAGGACCCTCCATCACCTCCGATGCCCTTACAATCCGATCTGGAACAATCAATAATGATTTAATGTACAAAATTATATTATTTGAGTAAACATATAAATAAATTATAATATTAATAAAATTCGACCCTCTCCACGCATATTGTCATATACATTTTACGTCTAATACGCGTGTTGTCCAAATATTAACCGATACTCATTTTGTCCAATACGCTTTGAGTCAAATACGTGTCAAGTCCGCTTTAAATCAAGTTCAATACGTCAAATACGCGTTTTGTCTAATACTTGACAAAAACGAATTAGAATAACTTTACTGAATAGTTTTTTTTGTACCATAACTGTACATAATACTTAAAACGAATCCGTTTTCAAGTATAGTTATTGTATCTGCGTTAGTATGTCGTTCATTTTATGAATAAAATATCCTCAGTTGTTGTGCTTTTTGTTGCCCAACGGATCCAATATGTGAAAATTCCGGCGAAGACGAATATTGAGCCACATGAGTTCGTTGCGATGGTATAATAAAAGTAAGGTTCAATAACCAGTAAATAAAAATGACCTTTAGTTCCACAGCGTGCTTGCTTGGCTACCTACCACCCTCAAGTACCTACGCAGCAAATATGTTACCAAGGAACAAGCTATTGTTCCGACAGTTGTCTTCGAGTATTTGGTGACTGTCAGTCTTTCCGTCGTGCGTCTATATCTCACTGGTCCGTGAAAAACTTCGTACACGGCAAACTTTTATATATTTTTGTGTTTATTTAATACTGGCCAGAAACATAATACGGAATTAGAAGTTGAAATAAATGTTTTTACGGGATTGCTATTTTTGTGCTGTAGAACTCAGAGTTGGAGGATAGCTTGTGCTATATGTCTTAACATAACGCCTTGATCATCAAGCCCAACGCAGAAATTAAACTATAGACTCACTGAATTATATTACAGCTGTTCTTGAGAGATAGTTTCCTTAATAATGCTGTTAGGCTAGCCTTCATCAATACCCGTTCGATAATCAATTGAATAAATAGGTGTTAGGTAGTGAGCCATTGTGTCAAATTAGATTATAAATCTGAAAACTATTAATACATTTGACTAGTTTACGGGTAATAAACCATACACAAGTGATGATCTAGAAAGTTATCACGATCACTTGTTGGTCAGTGATGACATTGTCTAAGATGGTATAAAGCTAGAAGTACTGAGACAGGCAGACGGCGAACGCACGGTCAAATATTTGTTGACAGATTCTTGAGGTTGTTATTATAGGCAGGACTAGCTCACACCGCACTTTAGGAACAAAGTTATATACAGTTATAGTTTATACATCAGCGTATCCGTCCGGATGGGATTATTCTACATTGCGTGCCGCGTCAAAAGAGATCAGAGCTATGCGTGGCTATGCGATGGAAAGAGAGATGCCTTGTAGGTAAATACAAATATTATGTACTCCGTGCTTTGCTAGTTGAAGTGCACTTTATTACTATGTAACTAGAGTCTAGTATTATTTGAGTCTAGTATTTATATTAGAATGGGTTTGCGGAGGATCCGGCTGGTCCTTTTTTTATGTGGTATAGGGCATTATGCATGGCTATTTAACTCCAGAATGAGCCCATAATTACCATGTAACTGTGTTCTGCTCAAGTCTTAGCGTAGCAAGATTGATTTGCTTTGCTTCGGATTGTAACTTCGCTGTGCAATGACCAGCCATGCCTGGCCAACTGGCACATTTAACGGGGTCACTGTATCACAGATTGAATGACAGATATGATGGCAATGTTTTGTAACATATATAATACCTTTTTACATACTAATATAATTCGCGTAAGTACAGGCCTAGGTACTGATTTCAATTTCTCGTGTTTTTTGTTGACACACATTTTGACATGTTTTTATAGAAAAGAATGGCAGAATTGTGACACAGAATTCTAGGTTAGCCTGTACAACATCTTCGACCACATCATCACTTACCATCAGGTGAGATAGTGGTCAAAGGCTAACCTATCAGGCATAAAAAAAAAAAAAAAAAAAAAAAAAAAAACAGAAGCCATGTATATACGAAGTCAAGTGAGATAATTTATTAATAAAAAAATGATTGTTCAAATCCAGTTTTGTTATACCTCAACTAGGTATACATTATTTATATTATACAAACAACATAACTGTACTACAAAATCTAATATGCATAGTCACATGAATTGATAAACAGCACTACTTTGATCATAGTTTGGTGAAAAAGACTTCGAATTCAAGTAGTGGTGTGCTGGTCATTCGGTTAACAATTTTATCATTTTAATTCAACGATATATAGCCACCGGTAAATTGTGAGGATATGACACAGTCCTTAGATTATCAAGCCGAGAACTGTACGGCTTCGTTATTTCTATAGTAGTATAAATAAATACTACTCAAATATGAAATAGAACGTTTTCGAAATTTTCATAATAACTGCTTGTTTAGTGACTAATTAATTTACCATTGTTCAAGAGACTGAGAAACGGCAGCGTCGTCTACCGTGGAGCTATAGCTAGAGTAGAAGGCGTAACTTACATAATAATTATAGTACCTACGGACAACAATCTGTTTAAAAATCGGAGCGTTGCGTTAGATAATGTTACAAAACGGCTATTGAGTGCAGTTTCCTAACTGGGTAATTGTTATTACGGCACATTACGAACACCGATGGAAGGGCGGAGGAGGCAGTACAGCCTACAGCCAGCGACGATGGCGTAAGTAACATTTGCCAAAACTCGCACTGCGTAAGCGTATACGCACATGCCTTTATAGCCGTACGTACTTTCATCAGAATTAGTCGAGTTACAGAAAACAACTTCCTAGACTGAATGGGATCACAATTCTGTCGGTTTTGTAAGCTGTGTTCTAATTGATCACTACCCAAGTGATGATTGCAAAAAGTAGAGATAATTTTAGACTTAAACGACTAACACCACTACTAATTATAAACAGAATGTTGAAGTAATGATGGTTCAGCGGTATTAGCTATAGACCGCCGTGCAGTAGGTATAATGCATGGTTCGATCCCACCGGCGGCGCCGCGACCCGGCGCGCCGGCTCGAGCTTCACTGCATAGTGGAAGGACATTTTGCGAAGGCTCGCCTGGTTAGCTACCACCCTCGGGAAGATAATCTTTCGCTAAGCACCTTACAGTGTCTACCAATTGAATTGCAGGCACATGAATGAGACTTAAAACAACTGTATGTTTCAGTGAGACGGGTCCGATGCAATTCATTGGGACAAATTTCATATGTTATAGGCAGAGGTTAGTCTGCTTAACATCACCTGATGTTAAGCAGACTAACCTCTGCGAGGCCCACCTGGGCCTAGCGCTTGTTCCGCCACTATTAAATATTTAAAAAAATGTTAATGCTAATTTTGTATGAGTTCATCCACACAAATGTCTCGGTATATTATAGACATGCGATTTGGAAAGCTAGTGAACTAGAATATAACTTCATATCTGATTTTATCCTAAACATATCAAACATCTTGACATGTATGTTTGAAAATAATGCAAAATTAAAATAACACCAAATTCAAACAATTCTATAATTGAAAAGAATTTATGCCTATGAATGTAAGTGAATCTAATTTTCAACAGTAGCGGTTATATTATATTTCTTAAACTAAATTATTATGAAATTATTTTTTCTATCATAACTTCAAAATTTATCATTTAACATTACTTATTTATGTAATCTCATTCGGTAATACTCTAATTATGTAATACAGACTTTTATTGGCATATTCTATATACATACTTATTTAATAAAAATAAAAAAATAAATTTAAGTAAGTACATATTATTCTCCTAACAAAACAATGCCTTAAAACAATTTTTTAATTATTAAAGTACAATGTGTCCATACCAAGGAGGTTTCAATTTTATTTAAGTACATATTATCTGTGGTGAGTGGTTTTTATATTGCATTTTATTTAATGTAGCTACCTATTATATAGCCAAGAGATTAAATAAAATCGTGTATACAACTGCATATAATTAGGTATTAAAACACTCGTGTAATCTTATTTTGAAACTGGCCTGCGGCTCGTTTCAAAAAACTGCACTCATGTTTTAATACCCTCTATTATATGACAGTTGCATAAACTACTATTCTACATTAATATTGTAATGTATATATTCCTCTGGGTCCTCTACCTCCCAGTTTCAGTATATCACTACTTCTTGGGACACCCTATATATATTGAAGAATTTTATAAATTTGTACATTTTGATATTAGGTATCTGTTTTACAATTGAAACCTGAAATTGATTGAAAATTACTTTGACCTTTTAGTCAAGCAATTATTATTGCATGAAAAAAAAATCTCAATTTTTATATGATTGTGTTCATAAAGTTGTAAAATGTAATATAACGGATCATTGTTATAATAACGTTAATAAAGAATCTGACTCTGAATCATATTTATTCCCTTTTCCACTATCTCATAATACAAATGGTTAATCTTCTAATAGAAAGGTTATTACGATAGGGTGTGAAAAATAAGAAGCTGCTCGTATCCAGATACAGAAACATTGTCTACGAAAATTTACAAGGACTTCGTTACTGAAATCGACTTTTTTATTATTTGATATGACAAAATAAAAAACATACGAAATTTGTTAATACCGTAGGGTGCCAGGCTGGAATGTCACCTACTCACCTCTTCCCGTGGGTGTCGTAAGAGGTGCCTAGGGGTAAAATACCGGAAGGTTGGCAGGAACTGCTATCTTACAATGCAATCTATAGGAGTAGGGGTTATGAGTAGAGTTGCCGCGAATAATTGTTATAGCGAATAGTCGAATACCGATTAATCGCCATTCACTTTGGCGAATAGTCGAATAACTCGACATTACTATTCGACATGAATAAGGCACATTAAAAATATTTCTAACTTCTTCTATGGTTGTGAGAAAAGAAAATAATAAGGTTACGGAAATCTGTTTCATGTCCTACATACCTGCATATATGTAACGTAGTAATTAAATTTTTCATTTAATTATAATTAACTAATTTAATTTCATGAATATGATAGGCACAGGCACATATTACAGATAATAATTAATACTGTACCTATATTGTTTTATGTAGGAAAATAATAAAAATTGATTATTTTTAACTCCTTAGTTTTTTGTTTGATAAAAGTTTATTTTAGACGACTATTCGCCGAATGCCGAATAATAGCTACTATTCGGTATTCGGCGAATATAAAAAAAAATGTCGAGTAATGCCGAATACCGAATAATAGTGAGTATTCGCGGCAACTTTAGTTATGAGTATGATACACCTCCCTTAATGGGAGAGGCAGTGTTCGACAGTGGACAATCCGGCTGTTACAGTAAGGTTATTAATGATTAATCATGTACCTTCAATAATGTCTGCCTGTATGTTTGTTTACAACGAGATACTTCTACATAAGATAACCTAGCCTTGGCTACTATCAGATGAATAAGTAAGTGATAATGATATGGCTGAATAGTTTCGAAGGTTTTGATGGTTAGCTTGAACATCATAAGGCGAGATATGGTGAAAGAATAACCTATCAGGTGTATCAGCAATAAAAGGAAGAAGCTTTGGCTGGGCCAAGAATGGGGAAAAGTTTTCAATCACAGCTTCCGCAACGCACTGGTAGCTAAGTATAGGTGTGCTTAGCGCCACATTTTCTTTTTGTGAGTGGTAGATAGCCAGGCGACCATCGTTATATGCTGTGATGCTAAGCATGGTTCGAACCATGGACTTCTAACGTTACATTTACATTACATTTACATTACATTTACATTACATTTACATTACATTTACATTACATTTACATTACATTTACATTACATTTACATTACATTTACATTACATTTACATTACATTTACATTACATTTACATTACATTTACATTACATTTACATTACATTTACATTACATTTACATTACATTTACATTACATTTACATTACATTTACATTACATTTACATTACATTTACATTACATTTACATTACATTTACATTACATTTACATTACATTTACATTACATTTACATTACATTTACATTACATTTACATTACATTTACATTACATTTACATTACATTTACATTACATTTACATTACATTTACATTACATTTACATTACATTTACATTACATTTACATTACATTTACATTACATTTACATTACATTTACATTACATTTACATTACATTTACATTACATTTACATTACATTTACATTACATTTACATTACATTTACATTACATTTACATTACATTTACATTACATTTACATTACATTTACATTACATTTACATTACATTTACATTACATTTACATTACATTTACATTACATTTACATTACATTTACATTACATTTACATTACATTTACATTACATTTACATTACATTTACATTACATTTACATTACATTTACATTACATTTACATTACATTTACATTACATTTACATTACATTTACATTACATTTACATTACATTTACATTACATTTACATTACATTTACATTACATTTACATTACATTTACATTACATTTACATTACATTTACATTACATTTACATTACATTTACATTACATTTACATTACATTTACATTACATTTACATTACATTTACATTACATTTACATTACATTTACATTACATTTACATTACATTTACATTACATTTACATTACATTTACATTACATTTACATTACATTTACATTACATTTACATTACATTTACATTACATTTACATTACATTTACATTACATTTACATTACATTTACATTACATTTACATTACATTTACATTACATTTACATTACATTTACATTACATTTACATTACATTTACATTACATTTACATTACATTTACATTACATTTACATTACATTTACATTACATTTACATTACATTTACATTACATTTACATTACATTTACATTACATTTACATTACATTTACATTACATTTACATTACATTTACATTACATTTACATTACATTTACATTACATTTACATTACATTTACATTACATTTACATTACATTTACATTACATTTACATTACATTTACATTACATTTACATTACATTTACATTACATTTACATTACATTTACATTACATTTACATTACATTTACATTACATTTACATTACATTTACATTACATTTACATTACATTTACATTACATTTACATTTAATATCAGTTAGATAACACATTCCTATATTCATTCGTTTGCCAAGCCCAATACCACCAAGTCATTTCACTCCTGTGCGTATTCTGGACTACAATTGTTCTAAAGAAGTTCATAGCTATTGCCGTTCTACTTAGACTAAATTATGGCGGCTGATTTTTACTTACGGGCAGCGATTCATATCCGAAGCCAGTATTATGCTCTTTCATCGGCCGGGTCACCCCAATAGTCAATAAAACTAAGGTCACAGCAAAAGACACGATATCCACCAATCCAAGAAGAGTTTCAATT
This sequence comes from Plagodis dolabraria, assembly GCA_963854805.1. Taxonomy (NCBI): domain Eukaryota; kingdom Metazoa; phylum Arthropoda; class Insecta; order Lepidoptera; family Geometridae; genus Plagodis; species Plagodis dolabraria. The sequence goes on from OY978440.1 coordinate 8,719,622, forward strand.
GCCTTGAAAAAAAAACATCTAAATGTGATTACAAGCACGATGGCGTGCTAAGCGAAAGTCATATTTTACAAATTATTGGAGCACTAAATCTCGGCAGAAATGCCAAGACCCAGATGACCGAAGAGGTTTGAGCATCCGATATCGGGGGGCGCGGGTTCGGTTCCCACCTTGGGCATAACGTTTTGTGCTCCAATAACTTAAAATATAAAAATGCTCCAGTTAGCAGGAAGGAGTTTCATCGGGTTGTCTGATCCTTTTATTCCAGGGATCATCTGTGATAAGGAGTGTCTTATAGTATGTAGCAAACTTACGTTAGTTTTAATCAATAATGTGCTAAGGAGAACATGTTGATTGAACATGTTGGGACAGACTAGCGGCAGTGCGGCCTAGGCAGGACTTATTAAGCGCAGATCTTTAATAAGAACTATTTTGAACATCGTATCAACATTATATGACCTTACTACCAACCAAAGTATATAGTCTCATGCTATTTAGGTAGACTTTGCCAACGACAAAAAGACGTACATTCAAATGCAAGGAAAAACTCGACTGTCCAGCACCCGATTTCGTGGCTTTATTGGAAATGCACCATGTCTGTACTCTGGGGTTGCAGGTTCAAATGCTGCTGGAACTAACTCTTGTCAACACTGATTGATTCCACAAAATGCTGAGCATATTCAGAGCAGCCGAAGCTCTAGATCTGAATTTATATAATATTTAATCTTATAGGCGCCCTTTGAATCCTAGAGCGGGCATATCCCCGCGTGGTGGTTCCCATTTTGCATGTTTGCACAGTTTAATTACCGCCGCCCAGTAGAACTATCTGTTGTCAGGCATCTTACAATGAGATATGGCTGCTGTCCTTGATAGAGATAACAATGAGATCTCTAGCCTGCTGGATGGTAAGCATATTATCATATACTAACAAATGAGATAATGGTCAAAGGCAGGTTAGGATAATGGTGAATCTAAATACCGTTTCGAGAGGTTTATCAACGGGGGAGATTGCTGATCTTGAAAAAATAAATAGTTCGCGTCGTATCGTGTGCGTCCACCTTTGAACAAAACTGAGTTGCTATAATTCCACACTTGTCAGGCGTCATGGGATCGTAGTATATAATCGCAGTCCTTCAGAAGGTGCTGCTGCTCACCTGGTATTTACCCTAGCAACTCCAACCAGCAATCCTATGGGTTGCAATTCTATCCAGCACACATTTATTAGAATATTCGCCCGGCATATTATTCTATTTCTCTTTACCATTATAGAAACGTTACATCATTTTTAAGGTACTCACGGCAATTGTATCTCAGAATGTTATACGTTAATGAAACCAGAAGCAAGAATTCTGCATGCCTGTGTCACCAGTATTAAAAAGAAGGTAAAGGCGACGCAAATAAACACGATCTCAACCAGGTCAAAACGGCTACATATTGCTGACTTTGGAGGAAACTCAGGTGTAGCCATAGTTTCTTTCAAGCAAGATGTACATTCAGCCACTTTTTTAACCATTTGTCTAGGGTCTGGGTGTGTAGCTAAGCTAAAATTAAAAATGAAACAATAATTTATTATTAATTCTATGAGAATTATGTATTTATGACTATTACTGAAGATATTTAGGATACACTTTAATCTTCCCAACGACGGACAGTACATTTTCCAATCTTTAGGAGCACTAACTACTAATAGACTAGATCCTGACCACAATTTTACTTGATAGGTTACGGGTGATGTGATCGAAGACCGTGAACCAGCTGGCAACTGGCTTTCAAGGATAACCACCGGACACCATTTATTGTTTAGGGACCAATAACTATTTGAAGTTACCAGGAGGGCATTCGCCAAACGGCCTCCAAGCCAATGGGCCGTATACAAAACATTAGGTATTATTAATATTATTATTATATTTGTGTACATACATCTAAAATATAATTCTTCTTACATATTTAAAAGCAGTCTGCATTAGCATTATTGGCAGAGGAACCTTTAATACACTAAATTCTGAAATATACGAAATGTAAATACATATTTTTTTTATAATTTTCATGATCTACTCTGGATCTGGCTGAGATTTCTTTGACTAAAAATCAAATACACTTGACCAACCCTGTAACACACCTGTAATTGTAACCAGGACCTCGTGATTTATTTGTCACGCGCCTCATTGCGTCAAGGCATCTCGTGGTTTTAAAATAATCATATCAGTAATTTCAAGTTCATCCTTCTACTAAATATTGGAATAGTTTCTACATGTCACACAATAAAAAAATGTGATATGTTTGGAATACTACTTAAAAAATATGGTGCCAATTTTTTTTTTTAATATTTTTTTATGCTTGATTAGGTTTGCCTTTGACCACTATCTCACCTGATGGTAAGTGATGATGTGGTCGAAGATGTTGTTCAGGCTAACCTAGAATTACTGGCTCTCAAGGACAGCTGCCGGAACACACCGTTAGGTGCTTGGCGACAGATTTTCAACTTGAGGGTGGTAGCTAGCCAGGCGGGCATTCGCAAAGTGCCCTACTACCATGCTGTAACGACTGCCATCCTAAGACAACAACCGGGACCGACGGCTTAACGTGCCCTCCGAAGCACGGAAGCGCTCAGTAGTAATGTCACCAGCGGTCACCCATCCAACTCATGACCACGGCGGACGTTGCTTAACTTTGCTGATCGATTCAGTATGGTTAAGCAAACTTCGCTACGAGCGCTTCAAGTCGCTTCAATATCTTTGTTTATGTGATTGTGACGGAACAATCTCGAGGCCCACCTGATGTTAAGCGGATCAACCACTGCCTAAAACAGATGTATTTCGTCATGTGACGCATTGCACTGCGCCCGTCACATTGACACATACAGTTGTTAAGTCTCATGTGCCTGTAATTTTTCTGCCTCTCAAGGACTGCTGCCGGAACACACTGTTAAGTGCTTGGCGACATATTTTCTACTTGAGGGTGGTAGCTAGCCGCCAGCCGTCCTTCCACCATGCGGTGAAGCTCAAGCCGGCGGTGTGGATCGAACCAGGGACCTGCGACACGGCAGTCCATTGCAATAACCGCTCGGCCATCATTGCTTCAAAATATCTATAATATCTGAATTAATAAACTACAACTTCAGTAATTCTTAATAGAACTATCTAAATCTGTAAATATTAAAAGGTTTTCTTTATTTTAATCGTTAAAAGGAATACTGTATGCCCCACAATGACAGATAACAGATGGTAGTTTGCGGAAACATATTATAAAATTAAATATTTTGTTATAATTAATTCCGAATACCAAAGCTAGAGGCATACGGACGGTCAGACAGACAGACAGACAGACGAAATGGCTTATTAATAAATAATTGGCCGTGGTTCCGTGCCCTAAAAACTAAACTATCACAGTATTATCGAGAGCATCCAGGTCTTGCCAAAATGAGGACCAGCAAATTTGCATGATTATTAGGTTTGTATATTCGGAGGCTTTATTTGATCTTCATGAAATTTGGTAGGATGATAGCATAACATGATTCTTGTAAAGAATTCGTATACGAACTTAATTAGAAGAGGATTGAGGAGGTTGGGGATTAATAAATTTAAAAAATACTTAATTAATTTACCGAAGTTTTTTGAAGCGCTCGTAGAGAACTTTTTTAGCCGTTCTTAACCGAACAGCTAAGTTAAGCAACTCCGCTATAGTCTTGACTTAGATAGGTGAACGCTAGCGACATTACTATTGAACACTTCCGTGCATCCGAGGGCACGTTAAGCCATCGGTCCCGGTTGTTGTATTCGGATGGCATTCGTTATAGCATGGTGGTAGGGCATTTTGCGAATGCCCGCCTGGCTAGCTACCACCCTCAAGTAGACAATCTGTCGCCAAGCACCTAACGGTGTGTCCCGGCAGCTGCCCTTGAGAGCCAGTAGGTTAGCCTGAACAACATCTTTGACCACATCATCACTTACTTCTAGGTGAGATAGTGGTCAAAGGCGTATTTCTAGACTTGAGGACCGTAGTCAGACAAGCGTTAAAAATGTCCATATGTTGGGAGGTCTAAACCTTAAAGAATCCCGCGTTTTGATTAAACTAACGTCTGCTTCGTTGTCAGCCGGCATTTACAATCACGGAGGTGAACGCTCAAGAATCCTTGTAAATGTAGTTATGTCTATTGTGATATTGTACGCACCGCCTTTATTGTTATCTTCCCTTTCATTCATATTGTTTGGCAACATTGTATTTATTACGGCACATTTTATATTGCAGTATAAATAATTGCACAATAATTTAGACGTTCACATCGTTATTTCCACATTATAATTTTTATTTTCGTTTAATACTTTCGCGTCATCTGATATTTTTGATTGATATTTGGGTTATTAGTTTTTAGTCAAATTGACAGAATAAAAGAAGAAGTTTAGAGGTTCTATACTTTGGGATTAGCAAAGAGAAATACATCAGAATAGATAAATTATAACCATGCTTAAACATTCAACCAATACATCGTCCAAGGGCCAAAGTAAACATTGAAGAATTATAAAAATATGTCTAAAGATCATTGACTTTAGGATCTATTGCCCCTTGGTACGTATTGTTATTTTCACAATTTATTAACCGTCCTCAATAGTAGAAGCCTAGTTTCTTAATTTTTTTTAATGATATCGAATAGGTAAATTTTTCCGTATCAGCCAATCTTGATGTTAATTTTAATTATCTCCCTTAACATTGTGACATTTAAATTTCATCAACGTTGATCGGGATACATTTTTACGATATTGTGAAGGATAATACACTCACTCAACCGAAGAACGTAATTGCTAATATGATTTTACCTATTAACCATCGATTACAATACAAAAAGAAAGATAGGGTACCTACGCTCTAATGTCACGACAGTAAAATGTGGCCTAAATTTAACTGGATCGTCCACTATTGATTTCAGTCTCCCCTACTTTTGGGGCATTTGCCATAATCTCCCACTTGTCAGGCGTGTTGAGGATAGCAGTGTTAGATGGCAGTTCTTTAGAAGGCGCTGCTGCCCACCTTCCAGAATATTTCTCTTAGTCGCCTCTTATGACACGCACGGGAAGATATGGAAAGGTGCGATTCTAACCCGGCAAGGGGAAAACTTAACACAAGCAGATATTGCACACAGCTACACTTGCATTGTATATGAATGAAAGACAGGAAGACAAAAACGCAAACGGCACCTGTTTTGACATTGCCATATTATGTTCGAGGTACGGGTACCGCTTCTACCGTTTTTATAAGTTCAATGCTAATAACTGAAGACTTTTCTATAAGACGACTAGAGGAATTAATGCGCCTATGATATTATATGCGTAATTATTGGGTTGACGGATGATTGTATTCTCTTATTCTCTCTTGCCCTTCGTTGGTCACCGTTATATTGTAGGCAAGTGACAGAATCGATTTCATAAGAACTAAGCAGTTTGGATCCATCACTGAAAAATTGTATCAAAAATAATTAATAGAATACAAAACTGACTTCCAATTTTAAAGAGTTTGAAATAACTTGTGGAAGTCGTGAAAACGTGAGTTCAAAGCTCAAAATAACCAATCAACATTGAAATCTCAGAAGAGGTATACTTACCGCAGCGGTTGAATCCGCTGCGGTAAGTATACCTCGCTTGAAACAAATCAAGAGACGGAAGCGACGCTTCGGAATTTTTGTTGTGAATCACTGTTTGGTTAGATTCCCGGATTGGACAGTGGTTTTTTTCGTATACAGCAGTTTCAGTAGCAACCCGGAGGTACTTACTGTGCCTAGTAGATGGCGTTAGGCTCTCCCCATACTACAGAAATGTATATAAGTCTAGGTACGGTCGCGGTCTGAAAATGTTTACCAGTTTTGAAATTAGATTCTATGTCACACTTTTCGCTCTAAAGTCTAAGATGCCATATCAAGTTACTTATTACCTTTCAAAAGTTATTATGCAAAATGACGCATAACAAAGACAATAATTATTAATCACTTATTGATGATGAAACTCATTTCTTTATTTGTTAAAATGACATTTATCAGAAATTATTGTCTGAACGTCGTTTGGACAAGAGAAAATTTTTACAAAAGATTTTTTCATAACGAAATAAAATGGCAAGTTTAACCTAGGAGCAAAGGGCTGAAATAATATTTCTCTTTGAAGATGGACATAGAATAAGTGCTATATCACGAGAACTCAACATTTCGCGATTCACTTATTATTTTTTTTGATCGTAATATTGCATGGTGGTCGGAGAACGGAAACTTTTGTTTGAGAGTGAGACTCGGCCTGTTTTTTCAAAGAAGGTTTTCTATACCTATATCAAACCTTGATAGTAGTCAGTCCATCTATAGAGCGATTGATTGTCATGTCATTAGAAAAAACATAATATATGAAATAGACTTTTTCAACCATAATTCAGAACTTGTGACCTAAATGTGTGCATGCAATTGTAATCCTTATGGTGGTAAACATTTTCTGACCGCGACTGTACTTAGACAGCTCTGCCTAAACTGTCGTGAGATGTGACAGCTGTGCTATCTTATCAAAGATTCACATCAAAGTCCTTCAAAATTATGCAAGTAAGTAGGTACCTACATAAATTCGAATAAACACTCACAAGTGCAATGACACAGCCAGTTATTCCGAACTATTCCCAAGGTCTAATGTTTGTCAATTTAATTATAACATCTCACTATAGTTGAATATGGAGCCTTTTAGTAATATATGTATTCAAATTTGATGCAACTTGGTGCCTTACTTACTGAACAGTAATTTCACTGTATTATTAGTGTTTATTACCCACGATATTGTGAAGCAAGTCCATCTATGTTTGTAGCTTAGAACTATGACGAACGTTTGCAGTGTAAAAGAAACACACTGTTTGCCCGTTTCGTGTTCAAAACGGCGTTCACTTCACCAAAGTATGCTTGCTTATCCGTAGCTTACGTAGCGAAGCGGTTACTTGATAGAGGGCGCTGTAGTAAATACGCTGCCACCGCATCAATCATCATGCCGTGCAATGGTTAATATGTATTCGTAACGTAAAAGTAATGATTATTTATTTTTATCGACTAATATGTAGTTGTCGAAATTTATCAATACTAATTAATAAAAATTTTACCAAAATTATCTACCTTACTTTGTCTATAACACACTATAACATATTTTGTTGGCAGGTGCGGTGAAGTGTGCCTCATCCCCATCAGTACAAAACAAACCGGACGCAGCAACGGTCGCATCGCAATGCGCGCGATTTCTCGTTCCCTTTGAACTTTTGAAAATCGAACTTCTTCAATGAACATTTTTGTTTTATTATGTGATTACAAAATATGATGTTAATGCAGCCACCAGATATGGTCGGGAAGTTGGAGGAGGAGTTTAGCCGGCCAGTGGAGTCCATTATGAGGTGCGAAGACTTCAAAAGTAACTTCGCTAGAAGACTATCCAATCGATATATCTCCAGGACGCCGGTAGCAACTAAGCAGGACACTTCTCTGAAGCTGCCACCAGACCAGGACCCACCCAAAAATGTAAGTAATTTTTTTATAATGTGAATCGCGCGGTCCTCTCGTTTAAAGCTTATATACCTATATATAGATAACTTATACCACTAAGAAAGAGAAGAGTGATTAATCTGCGTGGCACTGCTTTGCGCAACCCCTACGTATTCTGATTCTTAGATATACCTAGAATATTGTTATTGTTTAAGTATAGTGAGCTTGCGCTAACTTGGCTTCCCATTCTTCGAACCAGAATACTGCCAGGTACGGATGAATGTAGACGGCGGTAATCATCCAGACGTTTTCGAAAAATCCTGCCAGCGAGGTGTCGAAGTAGATAGCGTTAAAGATTTATCGAGGTCGTTCTTAGATTCTTAATAAACGTGTCGCATTTTTTGCCCGCGATATTGCTATCTAGGCGTCACGATCTGCCGGCACATACAATGTAGAGTTTTTGTGTTATTTTAATTTATTGTTGAGGTGAAAGTGTCCATGTATTTTAGCAAACTACCTATTTATTTAGCTGGCCGTAACGACGGGGCTGCTTGCTCATTCTCTGTCGATTACCGACGCACAATGGTTTATAAATATTCATGCTTCCTTGAGGAAACGTCTATATTATGTTTGTTTACGTTGAATTTTTATTATGTACATTATCGTCAGTAGCCTCTTGAGGCATGCTCTGGAGTCACGACATGTGAACCGAATTCGTGACTAGGAACCTGTAACGGGCAATTAATTACTTCTTCGCCTACAAATTTACATATCTTAATCATTATGCGTTGGTTACGATCTACTGTTAAGGGTATCAAAGAATTATTGTCACGCCTTTTATACTTCCAAATGAGTTATCGAAGGGCATAGGTGTACCTAGCTCTGACTTCCCTGTACATGTTTTATAAGTCCCATTAAATAGGAGCGAGCTTTACGCGTCACCGCCATGCAGAGTCCAGAACTCCAGACTGTGTTGAGAGGATTAGATAGATAGACTGACTGTATCAACTACTGATGTATGTTGATACAGCGAGACATTTCAGACATTTTAGCGAGAATGGGACTAGTGAGTTGTCACTAGTCCCATTCTCGCTAAAAGGGTGCGAAGGTCCTGTCCGTACTATTTTAGCCTAATGCGCATCCGGGTGTGATTCCCGGATGCAGTCGGTTGTGCAACACCGAGTGCGTGGTACCTACGTCGTAATGCGCAGGAGTGGATTGTATTCTGAACACGATGCCTGCGCCGGCGTGCGGCGTGGTCATGCGGTCTTTGTTATGCCAGAGCTCGATTTGGGCTCTAAATAATTTCAACTGTCATGTGTATGTGGGAAAATGAAAACAGAAGGCAGGAACGTTCTGTTTTCTTTTTCCCTGTTTTTGTAGTTTTGCAGTAGGAAGATATCATAAAAAAATGTGTTTAATTGTAATACTTGGATATTCGTAATAATGTATTGTGTGGCAGAGATAAAAAGATTAAAGGCGTAACTATTCTTATTACACTATTCTGAAATAAAAGGGTAAAAACGGGACCGTGTTCGTATGTCTGTTACCAGGCTGTATCTCATGAACTGTGATAGCTAGGACAGATGATGTAGGTACCTATTTCTGTTGCCGCTATAACTAAAAGTGATAAAAATCGGTCAAGTGCGAGTCGAACTCGCGCACGATGGGTTCCTTAACCTTCTTGAAAACTAAACAACAGGTTATAATAGATTGATAAGATATTGTTTTTATTGCTAAAAAGTTTTATAAGTAAATACAATGGTTAACTTAGATTCTACAATAACTAAAACTCTTATTGATAATATAGTATCTAATGTTATATAGACAAATAAAATGGTCCGGAACCTTCTTGGAATATTTTTTTATTCCAAGTCGACTTATTTACTGGTGTCTAGGTTTTGACTTAGACTGGACTATGACTTGTAACTTGACTATTATATGACTGCGCTTTTACTCAATCATATGTACAGTAGTTTGTTATTTCGTAACGACCTATAACTCGGACCAACGTGGAGCCAAAAACAACGAAACTGTCTCTGATTGTCATTTTCTGAGAATAGACAAACGATCAGGACGATTTAGCACAAATCCTTTCTTGAGAGTTTTATAGGAATGTAAGGATGAAGTTTTTTTATTTTTTTTATTTTTACCGCTGTTTGGGTAAGTGACCAAAGCTGCATACTAATCACTATGTGCACATGATACTATTCACTCTGTATTTGAAGATACTCAGATCTATATCAGGAATCAGTTTCAAGGAAGTTTGCTTAGCCGTTCTTTACCGATCAGCAAAGTTAAGCAACGTATACCGCGGTCATGAGTTGGTTGGGTGACCACATTACTACTGAGCGCTTCCGTGCTCCGGAGGCCACGTTACGCCGTCGGTCCCGGTTGTTATATTAGGATGGCAGTCGTTATATCACGGTGGTAGGGCATTTGATGTGAGATAGTGATCAAAGGCTAACACAAAGACACTGGTAGGGTGTTCCAAATTTAAACCGTAAGGCAAGGGTTAGTTACCCAACATTTTGACTGAAGGTAGATGTAGGTTTTCTTTAAATACTACCCACGTATAATATAGACATAGGTATACATACCAATGTACCTCAGCCTTCGATAAACGTTATTTTTTAAAACTTATTGTAGCTCTTGTATTAGTTTGATATATTGATATCCAACAAAGCTAAACCAGATATAAAGACAAAACATTTAAATTAATTATTAAATATATTGAAAAAATTGATAAATATATTGATAATTAAACCAAAACATTACGTGTATGTTATTATATCATCAAGATATTCTTTAATTATTTAAAACGGAACACAGTGTTAGGTGCATGGCGTCAAATTTTCTACTTTAAGGTGGTAGCTAGACAAGTAGTTATCCAGTTATCTTGTCTCTTAATGGTAGGCAACGCTCCAGTAATGCTGCGGATATCACAGGTGTTCATAGGCGGCGGTGACCACTTACCATAAGGTGGACAGTCTGCGTGCTTGTCACCAATAAAAAAAAGTAAGCATTCGCAAAATGCCGTTCCCCCATGCGGTGAACCTCAAGCCGGTGGCGGAATCGAACCTTAGACCTAGCACAGCAATCCTTGGTTACTACCCCGCTCGGCTACCATTGGTTAATTTACTTTGATTTTTTTTTATTGCTGATAGGTAAGCCTTTGACCACAATCGCAGTGATGGTAAGTGATGATGTGGTCGAAGGTGTTAACAGGCTCAACCTAGAATTACTCTGGCTCTCAAGGACAGCTGCCGGAACACACCGTTAGGTGCTTGGCGACAGATTTTCAACATGAGGGTGGTCGCTAGCCAGGCGGGCATTCACAAAATGCCCTTCCACCATGCGGTGAAGCTCAAGCCCGCGGCGGGATTCGAACCATGGACCTGCTGCGCGGCAGTCCATAGCCAAAGCCACTGAGCTATCACTGCTTCAAAAACAGATGACAAAATCTTGGTGCTAATAAGTACAGAACGTACTTTTTACTTTAACCTATGTCTTTATTAGTGAGTTCTGTAGTCTTCAAGTACTCGTACTTAGTATACAGAGTACCGCTTACCTTAATGCAAACCTATTCAAATACATTTGCACATGCTAAGTCGTAACTGTTTTAAGTCTCGTAAGATTGCTATAAAGAGATTTATAGCACACCCAGCGGTGTTGAAATAACTCTCATAGTTGGCAAAGACAGAACGGTAAGCTGTAAAATCCTGGTTCTGTTTATTGATTGGTTACATTCATATTTAAGCAGTACTTCTATAGTATTGCAAAGTGAAGTAAAAATAAAAAAGTTGGCCAAGTGCGAGTCGGACTCGCGCACGAAGGGTTCCGTTAGTACCATTAGCTATACAACATTAGACTACATATTTTAACCTTTTTTTGTTTTAACGTGCGCGAGTACGACTCACACTTTGCCAACTTTGTTTGTTGTATTTGTTGTTATAGCGGCAACAGAAATACATTATCTGTGAAAATTTCAACTGTCTAGCTATCACCGTTCTTGAGATACAGCCTGGTGACAGACGGACGGACTGGCTATGGACTGCCGCGCAGCAGGTCCATGGTTTGAATCCCGCCGCGGGCTTGAGCTTTACCGCATGGTGGAAGGGCATTTTGCGAATGCCCGCCTGGCTAGCGACCACCCACAAGTAGAAAATCTGTCGCCAAACACCTAACGATGTGTTCCGGCACCAGTCCTTGAGAGCCAGTGAAATTACACACATTACACCATGATGTCTCAAGGTGACGGGCGCAGTGCAATTCGTAACTTGTGACAAAATGCATCTGTTATAGGCAGAGGTTAGTCCGCTTAACATCAGGCGGGCCTCCAGCTTTTTCCTTCACAATAACATAAAAAATAGTTAAACATTATAAGTTTGAAATGGAACTAGTAACAGTTTTTTTTTATTAATAAATTCTGTACACTACAGACAACGGTCCGTAGACTTGTTAGTTTTTTTTATCATTCTCCAACTTATCAATATTCTTCCTGAAGGGAAGTTAGCCCATTGTTAGTTAAAAAAATATATCTTAAAGCTAAAGTGAGTCCATACTATATATTTGAAGCGCTCGTAGCGAAGTTTGTTTAGCCATTCTGAATCGATCAGCAAAGTTAAGCAACGTCCGCCGCGGTCATGACTTGGATGGGTGACCGCTGGTGACACTACTACTGAGCGCTTCCGTGCTTCGAAGGGCACGTTAAGCCGTCGGTCCCGGTTGTTGTCTTAGGATGGCAGTCAATATTGCATGGTGGTAGGGCACTTTGCAAATGCCCGCCTGGCTAGCTACCACCCTCAAGTTGAAAATCTGTCGCCAAGCACCTAACTGTATGTTCCGGCAGCTGTCCTTGAGAGCCAGTAATTCTAGGTTAGCCTGAACAAAAATCTATTAATATTCTCCTTATATCTAGTTTCTGAGTATATTACGTTATTTAGTTTGCTGTTGAAGGGCCGGCCACAGATTCTGGCGATGCTCTTGATGTTTTGATTAGAACCTCCACGACCTCTTCGTTTCTGTCTCGTATAGCCATTTTTAGGTTGTGATCGACTATGTTTTTATAGTTTGCCTCCGTTGCCTGCCTGACGAATCCTCCAATGGCGTCTGAACTAGTAACACTTTACTCATATCGAGCTTGCAACATTAAGGTATTAGGTACTGGTGAGTGAAACATAATGAACATCACCATTTATAACAGTCTAGACAGTAAATTAATTGAATTGATATCGTGATAAAGGTTCATGGTTAAAACTTAATAGTTCCTTAACATCATAAAGATACAGGCACAAGTAGCCATGATTATAACTTTTTAACCGACTTCTAAAAAAGGAGGAGGTTCTCAATTCGTCTGTATTTTTTTATTTTTTTTTTATGTTTATTGCCTCAATTCTCTTGACTGGTTGAACCGATTTAGAAATATTTTTTTTGTTTGAAAGGTGATGCTTGTCGTTTGGTCCCATTTTAAATTTCATCAAAATCGGTCAAGCCGTTTTGGAGTTACACTAAAAAGATTGAAAAAAAATTTTTTACAAACAATGGAACCGGCTTCAACACCCAAAAGTGTGAAATAACTTGTCGAAGTCGGTACCATGCGCACAATATTGTGATAATAGGTACTTTTGAACCATCATGGTACCGACTTCAACAAGTTATTTCACACTTTTGGGTGTTGAAGTCGGTTCAATTTTTTGTTAAATTTTTTTTCTTAAACAAAGTTATTTGATGAACAGCATATACATATACATAAACGTATACATACCGATGCTAGCTACATATTATGTATTTTTATCGTACATATACTGTAACTGTATTTTTTTGGTAAAAGTATATCGATCTCAAATGTGAATAGTCTGCAGATACGGCAATCGCGAACGAAGTCACAGGTACAGCTAGTAACATAATAAAAAAGCTAAGTACTATATTTCATTTATGTCAGTATTTTATATTGTTTATTAAGTGGTTCCAAGAGAGTGATGTAACATTATCATAAGCGAAATCGTAGACAGAAGCAAGAATTTAGTAAATGCTATGAAAATAATCGTACATGTCTTCATTGTACTTATTTGTCTATTGTTCAAACTTACAATGCAGCTATGAGTTCACAAAAACGCTTACCACAAAGCTACCTGCCGATTGAATAATGATTGCCAAGTATGTAATATCTTCAATTATTACAAAATACCAAAATAAAACGGCTAAGGGCGAGTTAAACGCACACATCGAAGGTTTCGTACTAACATAAGATATACTTTTTACACGACTGCCCGAAAAAAGGAAGCAGTGATAGCTCAGTGGCTTTGGGTATGGACTGCCGCGCAGCAGGTCCATGGTTCGGATCCCGCCGCGGGCTTGAGCTTCACCGCATGGTGGAAGGGCATTTTTGCGAATGCCCGCCTGGCTAGCGACCACCCTCATGTAGAAAATCTGTCGCCAAGCACCTAACGGTGTGTTCCGGCAACTGTCCTTGAGAGCCAGTTATTCAAGGTTAAGCCTGTTAACACCTTCGACCACATCATCACTTACCATCAGGTGAGATTGTGGTCAAAAGCTTACCTATCAGCAATAAAAAAAAGGAGAGTTATATTTTCAAGGTTCATGTAGGTATGTTTGTGAGTTTCTTTATTCTAGCATATCTTCTAAACGGTTTTAAACCAATTCTATTGTATGAGATATAGTTAGGATTCGTCTTGCTTGATAATGCAAGTGATAGATTCTCAACAGAAGAACTAAATACATTAAAAAACTTAAAAGACAAATAAGCGGGTTTTAAAAATGCCATATTGTGAGATACAATTTTTTTGTCTTCCTAACCGATCGAGAGTTAATCAAAATGATTTAAAAAGATTTAAATATATGCACCTATATAATTTTAAATGGAACGATAAATCGTTTATTGAAAATAAATAAATTGCAGTGGTGTTTTTTTTCTTTTTTAATTAATTTATACTTACTTGAAATATTAAATTGTTACTTTTCAAATACGGTTCAAGATCTTTGACTGGAGCGCGGTAATATTATCTATACTAGTCTGACGCGCATTGGGCCGGTTTATTGCTGTTGGTACGATAGTTATTCGACAAAAGCAAATGTCATTAAATCATCCAGGTATGCAAAATACATTTGTATGTAAGTTAGTTAATTATGATATACATTTGTATGTAATGTTATTAATTGACTATAATTTAAAAACTACTAAACCGATTTTAATGAAATTCATATGGTACCTTGAAGGTATTTTTTTATATGTAACAAAGAAAGGATTATCAATCTGTTCATAATTGGCGGAGTAATAGCGTAGTACACACAAAAAGAACATTAAATCGAATTGAGAACCTTCTCCTATTTTGGAAGTCGGTTAAAAATACGTTTCATGTATGGGAACCCCTTCTTATTTTTAACTTTAAGTTACTCTTCGTGTGTCGATTGAAAAAGGAGGGTAGGCGGCAGCTGTCCATACCATTTTCTAAGTTTTCCAGACCTCGCCGGGTCGTCTCGTGACGTTTATCTTTAGTAGGTACTTAGTTGTTTTCTAATACCTAAACATTTTACCTAGATATCCAGAAACTACAAGAAATTACCTAGAACACTAAATAGACTGACATACAGCAGAAGCTCATAGGGGATCTGTTTTGCCCTTTGTACACGGAATCCTAAGAACAACGCTGACGTATCACCTAGGCACTATAACCTACAACGTTTTTTTGCCTCATTTTCATGACCAGCAAGCTTGTACAAACCTGGGCCCGAATTGGCTAATTCGAAGATATTTATTTTGAAATTCGAACTCCATAATGGGCATCGTAGTCAAAGCGAAATGACAAAATAAAGTTTATCGTCAATCCCATTCTAGTTACACAATAAAGCCCCTTCGCGCGCCCCTACATAGTGAATTATTGTCACGTATTTGTACGCGTAGGCCCCGCTTTTACACTTATCTTAGTGTAGGTGTAAATGTATAATGGTACATTTAGTCACATACGGCAAAATATACTGTAAAAAACAGAATATAAAATTACTAGCTTTCCGGGCGCGGCTCCGCTCACGCTTATATCGGTTATCGCGCAAAAACATCAACCTCTTTTTGCGCAGTTGGATAAAAAGTATCCTATGTTTTTTCCCGGGTCTCAAACTATCTCCATACCAAATTTCATTCAAATCGGTCCAGTAGTTTTGGCGTGAAAGCGTAACAGACAGACAGACAGACAGAGTTACTTTCACATTTATAATATTAGTACTGATTAGTACTGATGATCGCTTGAGTAGGCCGTAGTAGTTGTAATTAGACTCAAAAATATGGAGGAGCGCGCCTTCGTGATGGATTTGTACCTAGTCAAGACCATACCGAGACGGCGATGAAGATATGTCATCCATACAAAGAATACTGAATAGCTTGAGTTAAGACGATGTCGGTGCCGATTGGATCAGTGTGCGGCAACCATAACTCTTTACTAATTCATGCATAATTTACGGCCGTGAAGTAAATGAATTGCTAAACTTCTTTATTTGTTTGTTAGTTAAGTCGGCCTTCGGTCATTGTTTCTCTGCGTCAATGGTGGTCGAAACAGTGCTGACAATAAGTTGTTTATGTTAGGAAATGTTGAAATTCGGCAATGATACTTATACAATAATGCTATTTGAATATCATTAAATCCTACTATCCAACTTTAATAATTTATTTACTGCTCCTTCCCAAACATAGTCGCTTGGAAGAGATCGCTATAAGCGATAAGGCCAACTATCACATTTTCTATGTTATTGTGGCTGAACAAGCTTGAGGCCCACCTGATGTTAAGCGGACTAACCTCTGCCGATAACAGATTTATTTCGTCACAAGTCACGAATTGCACTGCGCCCGACACCTTGAAATATAGTTTTTAAGTCTCATGTGCCTGTAACTTCACTGGCTCTCAAGGACTGCTGCCCGAACACACCGTTAGGTGCTTGGCGACAGATTTTTTACTTGAGGGTGGTCGCTAGCCAGGCGGGCATTTATAAAATGCCCTTCCACCATGCAGTGAAGCTCTGCATGGTGGAAGCTGCTGCGCGGCAGTCCACATAACCAATGCCACAGAGCCATCATTGCTTCAAACATTATAGTAATACTTATATTTTTTTTGTATATTCATGAAATGTTTGTACTGTGGTGTTTCATTTTAGATTTCTATCCATTTTTCTACTAATGTTATGTATGGGCAAAGAACATAATAATATAATAATACGTATGGGTAAGAAAGTGTTTATAATTTAAGATATAAGTACTGTACTGTCTCAACCGGATTGGCCACTGCTGAACACAGCCTCCCCCAAAACCACTCTCTTGGCAGGCGACATAGGGGATCGCAGATTTAAGATATCAGTTCCTCAGAAAGCGCTGCTGTATTTACCTTTACCCGCCTGTTATGACACCCAGAGGTAGGGAGGGTGAGTTTCTAGCCCAGCACCCCACAGGGGGTGTCGTAAGAGGCGACTGAAGGTAAAATACCGGAAGGTGGGCAGCAGTGCCTTCTGAGGATACCTTAAACTGCGATCCCCATGACGCCTGCCAAGTGTGGGGATTATGGCAATTTCCCCCACAATAGGGGAGGCCGTGTTTATCAGTGGATAATCTGGCTGATACAATATAAAATATTACATCAACAGCTTTAACGTATACCATTAGCTTTAACGTATCCCTATTACGGAGGGTTTGCCATAATCTATAAAAAAAAAACAAAGCGCTCGTAGCAAAGTTTGCTTCACCGTTCCTAACCGATCAGCAAAGTTAAGCAACGTCCGCCGCGGTCATGACTTGGATGGGTGACCGCTAATAGTGATATTACTAATGAGCGCTTCTGCGCTTCGGAGGGCTCGTTAAACTTTTGGTCCCGGTTGTTGTCTTATGATGGCAGTCTTTCTAACAAGGAGGTAGTACATTTTGCAAATGCCTACCTGGCTAGCTATCACCCTAAATTAGAAAATATGTCGCCAATCACCTAACGGTGTATTCCAGCAGCTGGCCAGTAATTCTAGGTCAGCCTAGACAACATCTTAGACCACATCATTACTTACCGTCAGGAGAAATAGTGGTATTAAATTATATTAGCAATAAAAATAGGAATATTTGGAATATTAAAACACACAATCTTATTATTACCTGGAAAGATTTTGAACCATGCATTGAACCTCCTTATAAAGCTCTAATTAAGAATGTGAATTTACGATTTATAATTCGCCAAGCGGAAGTGATACGCCATCTATTGTGAATTGTGAGCGGTTCTCGCGATATGAAAGGATGATAGCACACCATTGTTTAGTGAGTAGACTTTATTTATCTCTTAGGCTATTCAGATGTGGGAACGTTTTCTTGCGTCTGATTGTTTACTGGGATCATGGGATATACTGGGATAAAGTAACAATAGGCCAGTCAATATAGACATCCAACATTGCAAACGCGCATGTATATAAATAAAATGTGTTTATATGTCGTTAGGATACCTGACAAGAGATAATTCCTAAGTTTGATATACTGAAATCCCTGTGCCACTTACTCCCGTGATGCTCGTCGTACTGCTATATTTCTAAATGTCATAATTAAATATAACTGTCAGGTGACATTGACAGATATCACCTGACATACACATTATGGAATAGATCTATCCTCAGCTCAGTCTGATATGAAAAAAAAAATATATAAATTTGAAATAAAAATAAAATATTAGTTATTAATAAAAAATTATAACAAATAACCATAAAATTTTAAATCATAATAAATAAAGGGGCTAAAACTGCGGTCCCCATAATTTTGAACGAAAATTGACCTAAGTGGATTATAGCATTGTTGACTTCTACTTGCTGGCGCCGCGCCGCCGCTGCGTCGGTCATCTTGCTCGGAGCCTATTGTAATAATAGTGAGAAGAAAATAAAATTATTTAATTACAAATTACAAGAATATTAAATATTTTGGCATTTATTGTAGTTTTATTAAAATAATATAAGCTTTTTTTGGTGTTGTTACTTTTAACTTTTGTAATACCTACTACATTTAATGTCAACTTTAATGTCTCTATAGCTCTATTAGTTTAGGAAATAGTCCCGGTCCAATATGGGAAGTTTATACTAAAAAATAAATAAATATTGCGAGGGTTATTTTCTTAAAACACGTAGACGTATCGACTTAACTCCAGAAAAAAATATTAGAAAATAATTTGTTGAAGTTTGAATTCGTTTCAATATGATTAAAAAATGGTGACTCTAAGCCTCATAGTTTTTTCAAACGCAACAATAGTCACACATTAATTATTTGTAAAATGATAAAAACATTATAAAACTAGGTAATTATGAAGACATACTTTTACATTGCGCATATAAGCAACATATTGCTTATCTGTGAAAAACGTGCAAGAAAGCGAATGAAATAATTCAAAACATTAAACATTTTACCCACTTCCTAAAAAGGCGGAGTTTCTCAATATAGTTGTTTATTTTTTAAAGTACAAATGGTACGCTTCAGATAAACTTACTTCTGCTCTGTCAGCTCATGTAAGAGCTATACTTCTAAAAAAGGATGAGCAAGAAAGTGCTTACGTACGTATATTGCTCCTAATGATTAAGATTTCAGTGTTACTATTTCTAAAAATGATTATATTCAGTTCCATTTTATGCAAATTGTATTGTTTTCAAAATACGCTGGATTTAGCGTTAGGTGTTGAAAAATGCATTAAAACAAAAAAAAACGCTAGATCTAGCTTGAAAAGCGCTGAGTTTTCAACAGTTTCCCGCCTTTTTTGCGTTTGCGGGCTCACTATCCAATATATATTTTGCTGCAATATAAATTTTGAATATACAGTGATAGGAAAATAACTGCCTACAGAATATCAGACTCACTGGGCAATTCTTTTTAAGTCGCTTAAACCTACTGGAAGGCAAAATGGTGGTTGTTCAGTGGCCATAACGGAAAATTTTCACTTATTAAAATAAAATATCCATATTTGACTTTCATGATCTCCTCAACGACTAGAACCAGAGAGCTCAAGTTGTCCTCACATTGAAGCAAATTTGGTAAACTTCACTTTGTAAACTATCGTGAGTTTTCCTAATACGTTATATGTAGTAAACATTACAAAAATTCGAAGGAATAATATCGAAATCAAAAAAAACTAATAATAATCGCCAAAACATTGCACTTTGAGCACCATGGGAGAATGGTATTTCAGTGTTGCAAGCCGAGAAATAAGCATCTGGCGTGAAATCTGAGAATGCAGGATAGATTCCTGACAGGAACAAAAACAAATTGTGCTCTAAGAATACCTATGTGATTTTCGCTTGAATGATAAAACTTATGACGAAAAAAAATAATTTTCAGCCGGGTTTTTTACATTTTTAATTCATTTCTTCAGGTTTGAATAGGTGTGCCTACCAACTTGTAGTAGTAGAGTTGGTAGGCCACTCCATGGCGTCATGTAAGTCACAGGTAGCTATTGCTTACAAGTGGCTAGTCGTCTTTTGTGGCGTTCTATGGGGGAGACATTTGTTCAGCAGTAGACGTCTTCCGATGATGATGATGATGAACTTAGGCTGAATCGCTACAAATTTGAGACTGGGTAGAGATTCCTTAATCAACGAAAATCCAACAGTGCAACGTTGCTTGTAACTGAAATATTTTTATTTAATATTAAAATCGATAACACGCAAGTTGTAAGGTATATTATGTATAATGACTGTTGTCTTAGGTTTTCGCGATTGTTACACATAGTAATTAATAGTAGTTTATGCAACTGTCATATAATAGAGGGTATTAAAACACGAGTTTAGTTTTTTGAAACGAGCCGCAGGCGAGTTTCAAAATAAGATTACACGAGTGTTTTAATACCTAATTATATGCAGTAGCATGCACTACTTTATTAAATCTCATGGCTATATTATTATTTTTTTTACCTGTATTTCAACTCTCTGTGGCTATACGCTTTTCTTGATTTTTCTTGCAAAAGACTATTCGTCAGTTTCGTGGCTGTTTCTAGAATGTCAGGTGGAGTTAAATCATCAGTATCGTGGGTGTTGCTTGACTTATTTGGTACTAAAGTTTTATCCAACAAAATATTACTCAAATTCGTATGTACGAAATAGCGCCAAAATGGAAAAGGTCTGTTATTGGTCTATTGGCTCGGAACCAGCGCAGCGCGTTGCGCGCGCATCTCGCTCACCATAGATAATGTGTACTTAAATTGAATTGAAACCTCCTTGGCCGGGACACATTGTACTTTAATAATTAAAAAATTGTTTTAAAGCATTGTTTTGTTAGGAGAACAATGCTTTAATTTAACTTTTTAATTTTCTTAAAGAAGTATGTACATAAAGTATGCCAATAAAAGTCTGTATTTAATTTCATTATTAGAATATTACCGAATGAGATTATATAAACAACTTTAAACATTTAAATCGCGTATACTTATTTATCATTATTTTGTCCCGACGTTTCAAACACTTTGCAGTGATCGTGGTCGCGGGGTGACGGGTCACGGGTGAAACGGCGGGACAAAATAATGATAAATATACGCAATTTAAACCGTTTAAAGTTGTTTAATTAATTTACATTATATAAATACAAATTACCTCTAAGTTTCTACTCCATTTTTTTTATTATATAATATCTGAATATACTCGTCACACCTGTAATATTTCGCCAAAGGAATGAAGACAATACTGGATACTTACTAACTGGATAGGCAGGTTGTAATTTCATAAACCACTTTTGTTTGCCATCGCCTACATACGCCTAGTCTTGCTCAGTGAGGTAACTAGACGGGAAGGAGCCGTTGTGTACTTACGTGAAATACTGTCACTATACAACATAATAGTACTTCTTTCCGACGTCGCCCGAAGATAATACTGTTTGATCGCTATGATAGTGCTTTTTGGACACTGAGAAATGTCTGAGTAATATATCTCAGTGTTCAAAAGACGGATTGAATTGAGGATTGAGGAGTGTTCTAAAATAATCGTAATGTTACGTTAATTTGTTATCGTTTGTGTCTGTCTCAAAGATTAAACTATTATAGTTAAGTATCAGAAATTTCGACATTTTATATAGGTTTATTTTATATCACTAACATTCCGCCCGCGGCTCCGCCCGCGCTTGGTTTTCGCGCAAAACCATTAACCTCTTTTTGCGCACTTGGATTAAAAGTATCCTATGTCCTTTCCCGGGTCTCTAACTATTTCCATACCAAATTTCGTACAAATCGGTAAAAAAAATATAAATCTTTCCTTTTTATAATATTGGTATAGATTATTCTTTATCTACGAATAAAGTATTCGTAGTCCTATAAAGAACCTACAATTACTGAATACGCCCATTCATAATGTAGCAATGAATAGATTCAGGTGTTCTTTAATATTGTAATTATAGGATTAAATTTAATAAAAACTAATAAAAATTAAGAAAACATGTAATTATTATTTTAGAAAAGTATAAAAATATATGTATCTAGTTCGATAATTAATAACTGAGATGCTGTGTGTAGAAGCGTATTCGTCGATATTTCTTCCGGTCTGGCTACGTGGCGTTTATGACTTCAAGGTAAAAAATCATATATTCTATTTAAGCGACTACGACGCTCTTACGAAGGTCAATTACAAATTTTAATATTGAAATATTCTAAACTGTACGCGAGAAGAACGGGAAAGAAAATATTTGTTTAAATAACGTAGGTGACAGGCGATAGCTTGGCAGAGGCGGAATGTCACATCGGCTTAGCAGGAAAATTAGGGCGATGCCCCGTCCACCCACTGGACTTTCCCACTGGTGGGTGGACGGGGAATTCAAGTTTCCCCGTCCACCCACTGCATTAGAGTTGGAAACAAATTCACTGCTTCCAGAGTACATAATTATTTTCATGTAAGTGTAGTTCTAAAATATTTATCAATGTACCAATTATTTTTAAAATACATGTATTAATAATTATATTATATATTAATATTTAATATATGTATTAAATAATAACAAATATTTTAAAAATATTTGCTATTATTTAATGTAGTTTTGGAGCTGTGATCAAAACCCATCATACGAGTACATTAAGGTAACAAATATTTTTTTAAAACTTTTGTACGGAGAATTCTACCAGGGATACATAGGTATATATAGTATAGTCAACTTTGTCCTAGTATATAATTAAACTTCAGTAAAACGGAGTCCTCATTATAAACTATCATGTTTGATGTATGACAGGTAAATCAAGCTACCTTTTAAGGGCTTAAAGCTTGACCTGATGCATCTGTGCCAAGAACGACGGCATCTGTTCTGGGAATTTGTATGGATTCGCGTTATATTGCAAATGCCATGGAACAGCCGACGTTCGAGCTTCACTGCAAAGTGCTGGCTATTACCCACAAACAATAGCCTAAAATGTAAACTGTCATATTTCCAAACGAAACATATTGCTAATTTTTCATTCCAAAAAAAAATAGAGTAGGTATTGCTAATTTATGAGTACAAAATAACTAAAAATAATAAATGGGCCCATATAAGAAGCACCAGCTATCGAATGTATAAATAAATTACCTCATTTCTGTTTAAAGGTTTTTTTTACGCCTGGTAGGTTAGCCTTTGACCACTGTCTCACCTGATCATAAGTGATGATGTGGCCGAAGATATAGTTCAGGCTAACATAGAATTACTGGCTCTCAAGGACAGCTGCTGGAAGCACCTAAGTGCTTGGCGACAGATTTTCTACTTGAAGGAGGTAACTAGGTAGGCGGGCATTCGCAAAATGCTCTACCATCATGCTATAACCACTGCCATCCTAAGACAACAACAGGGACCGACGCCTTAACTTGCCCTCCGAAGCACGGAAGCACTCAGTAGTAATGTCACCAGCGGTCACCCATCCAAGTCATGACCGCGACGGACATTGCTTATCTTTGCTGATCGGTTAAGGACGGCTAAGCAAACTTCGCTACGAGCGCTTCAAAGATTATGGAACATAGTCGTATAGGAGTCGTAATATAAGGCTTCAGCCGGATAAAAGTGCATATAAACTGACTAGTTAAGTAACATACAATGATCTTTGGTGTTTTAGCTGCGTCGAATTCCGCATCTTTCTCAATACTCACAATCCACCAAGTAACGATGCAACTAATGTGACCCCCCACGTAATGCAACTGGGAACTAATGCCATTTCACAAAATATTACACAACTCCCTGTAATTTTACTGTGGCAAAATAGTCGGTTCGCATTTCTGATTTCAGACACAGAATGTCACAAATCTCAAAGCCGCTTGTTCTCGGTCGGCAACCCAGCAAGAAACACTCCCAAATGACTTCTAGGGTATTAGCATTTCCACTTCGCACATGGTCCAATTCCAAAATGACCTACTTCGTATGAGGTGGTTTTATTTCGTCTGTGTCACACTTTAACATACTGACGGGTAATGTTATGTAGCTATAGTCTTTTGGTTATGAACAATGGCACCTTTATTTATCATTCACTGACGACTAAAATATCTGTGAATATAATCATAATGTTTACAAACTAAAACATAATTCAATCGTTTGTTTACGGACCGAAGGGGCAGATTGTCAGAATAGCAAAGAGTTATGCATCTCAAGTAGCCAGTCTCTCTTTATTGTGTAAGTATATAATAAATAGAGTTTTCATCCCACCATCTCGGAAAGAGTATTTTTAATCTTCAATATCTGAGTGGAAAAGCCGTTTTTATTCTCTAGAGGATAAAGTAAATTGAATTTAGAACATCGTGTGCACTAAGTTTGTGAATAAAAAAAAAAACATTAAACCTATTTACTGCTACCTCTATGGTGCCGAATATATCATACAACTGTTTTTTTATTTGTTAAAAACTCAGACTCGGAACCTTCTTGGTTTCCTCGCTAAGGTGGAATGAAAAGTTACGTGTTGCACTCGAGTGCAAAGATTTTTCACCTCGTGTTCTTTTGATTCCCTCGCTAACGCTCAGGATTCTAATTTTGAATCACTCGCTGCGCTCGTGATTCAATTTTAGAATCCTTCGCTTGCTCGGTCATCAAAATTGAACACGCGGTTAAAAAGCAACTTTGCACTCTTGTATAACAAATAACTATTATATAATCTCATTCGGTAATATTCTAATTATGAAATGAAATACAGACTTTTATTGGCATACTTTATGTACGTACTTCTTTAAAAAAATTAAAAAGTTAAATTAAAGCATTATTCTCCTAACAAAACAATGCTTTAAAACAATTTTTTAATTATTAAAGTACAATGTGTCCCGACCAAGGAGGTTTCAATTCAATTTAAGTACGCATTATCTATGGTGAGCGAGATGCGCGCGCAACGCGCTGCGCTGGTTCTGAGCCAATAGAACAATAACAGACCTTTTCCATTTTGGCGCTATTTCGTAGATACGAATTTGAGTAATATTTTGTTGGATAAAACTTTAGTACCAAAAAAGTCAAGCAACACCCACGATACTGATGATTTAACTCCACCTGACATTCTAGAAACAGCCACGAAACTGACGATTAGTCTTTTGCCAGAAAAATCAAGAAAAGCGTATAGCCACAGAGAGTTGAAATACAGGTAAAAAAAATAATAATATAGCCATGAGATCAAATAAAGTAGTGTATGCAACTGCATATAATTAGGTATTAAAACACTCGTGTAATCTAATTTTGAAACTCGCCTGCGGCTCGTTTCAAAAAACTACACTCGTGTTTTAATACCCTCTATTATATGACAGCATAATGGTTTATGTGAAATAGGTCAATCATACCCAAGACCACCATTTGGGACCTTGGAAAATGTTGACTATCGATCGAGAAAAATATCGTGAGTACTTTTTGTGAAATTGGTCGACCATGAACAAACGCACAAAGCTACGCGTCACAAATAGGAATTTCATATAATATGCTTAATTTAATTTTCATAAAATAAAATGTGTTAATACTTTAATGTTTCCATGTACGTATGCCAGAACCGGTAATTAAATTAACAAAACGAGACACTTTATGGTTGATAAATATAATTATAGGCCATTGCAATTTAAATTATCACCAGCACAATATCGGGGCTACTGTCGTCCCGTGCAGAGGTTTTTTGCAAGAGAATGAAACTGTAGAGTTGCTATTGCAAGAACAAAATAAATAAGGAGAAATAGCGTCGTATCAAAAACAATCGCACCAAAGTAGGACTGACTCCCTGGAAACCTGACCATCTCCAATTAAACTGGGTCAATTATGCCAAAAAATCCTTCGCTTGTTCAGGATTCAGAATCGCAGCAAAAAACCATTTTGCTCTCTTGTTGCACAAATAACTATACTATTATACAAGGCTGCGAAGTTGTTATTTGATGTTAGTAATTTTATTGAAACCTGAGGAAGCGAAGGTTGCTAGGTTTTTACCCTGAGCGAAGCGAGTGGTTTAAATTAATTTAATGTTGTCTTAGGTTTTCGCGATTGTTACACATAGTAATTAAACAACTTCAGCAGTGATCGTGATCAGTCACCCCGTGACCACGATCACTGCAAAGTGTTTGAAACGTCGGGATAAAATAATGAAAAATATACGCGATTTAAACCGTTTGAACTTGTTTAATTATTAAATTAATTTATTTTGATTTTTTTTTATGCCTGATAGGTTAGCCGGTGATTCGCAAAATGCCCCTTTTTGAAGCGCTCGTAGCGAAGTTTGCTTAGCCGTTCTGAACAGATCAGCAAAGTTAAGCAACTTTTGCGGCGGTCATGACTTGGTTGGGTGACCGCTGGTGACATTACTACTGAGCGCTTCCGTGCTTCGGAGGGCACGTTAAGCCGTCGGTCCCGGTTGTTGTCTGAGGATGGCAGTCGTTATAGCATTGTGGTAGGGCATCTTCCGAATACCCGCCTGGCTATCTATCAACCTCAAGTAGAAAATCTGTCGCCAAGCACCTAACGGGGTGTTCCGGCAGCTGTCCTTCAGAGCCAGTAATTCTAGGTTAGCCTGAACAACCTCATCACTTTCCATCAGGTAAGATAGTGGTCAAAGGCTAGCGTATCAGGCATAAAACAAAAATTAAAATAAAAGTCGCCTCTGCACTCACGGGAAGAGATGGGAGCGTGACATTCTAGCCCGGCACCCCGTGGGCCTAAGGACCTATCTAGTACATGATTGATATTGTGATTTGTTTTTAAAAAGAATGTGGATCTCGGTGATGTTAGGAATTCGAGGAATTCGAGGTCGTTAATTTTATCTTGTTACCACGCGATTACATATCTTTTATCGTCGAGGTGTGGCCACTTTAGCGTAAGATGCTGATAAACAATATCGTCCATTGAAGTCTAGCTGATCCAATGGTGTCGTGTATGCTGTCTGGCATATCTAGGGCTGCCATCTCTGAAGAAAGATCTGCCTGTCTTATGTAGTATAAACATGCAATGCTTAGTTATAACAAAGAATGACGGGATATGTTTATTTCAAATGTTTTTTCAAATGTTTTACCTGTGTACGTTAATTTCAAATGTCATTTCAAAACAGCACTTCTATTACATATACAAATGATCTAAAAAGAAAACTGAAACCTTGAACACTTATTCGCAAGTAAAGCCTCAGGTCTACTGTTTCCTGATAAGTATAATACTCGTGGATTTTTAGGTTCCGTACCTAAAGGGTAAAAACGGGACCCTATTACAGAGACTTCGCTGTCCGTCCGTCCGTCCGCCCGTCGTTAAAACAAAAAAAGGTTTAAATATGAAGTCTAATGTTGTATAGCTAATGATACGGAACACTTCGTGCGCGAGTCCGACTCGTACTTGGCTGATTTTTTAAAATGATAAGTAAGCCTAAATAAACAAGTCCTAAATGATGTCTTTTGGCTTAAAAAACGTGTTCTGACTTCGCGGAATTTCATATACGGACATCATAAATGTACAATTAATTAAACCTTTAAAATATTACCTTTATGGACTAATAAAAGATTTTTGCATAGCCTGGGGTACTGATTAGTGCCCGGTAGGTACCAATATGCTCGCCCCATCTCACATGGGACCATGACAACACAGCATCAAGTGATACGTAAGTTTTTAGATTTGTAACTACCGGTTTGAATATAAAGTCATGGTGACATTTGTTTGTACCTGTCAATTTTACGAAAAGCAAAGAAAACTTTTCTTTGTAAGAAAAACAATGTTGATTGAAACTTACCGATAAAACACTTGTACAAGCATTTGTTCTATCAGTCTAATCTATCAACAATAAAAACAATCTCATGATTATATGAGTACCACGACCGTGCTATTCCGTAATAATATTTCATTATTTATTTTATAATTACTACTTATAAAACTAATTGTCAATTGTAGAGACTCAAATCTGCAGTCTGTGTGATCTAGAGTAAATTATAACAACGATTCTACTTGATTAGTAGGCAATGCCATGAGAAGGGAACCGCAATAAGTGCCAACAATTGTAGAGAAATAGTCTTGAAATAATTGCGGGAAAGTTCACTACCTAAATACATTACAATAGTATTACCGTAGACTCGAGTAGAGCAAACATGGCATGTGATGGCGTGCATTATTGACTGAAAAAAAAATCGGCCAAGTGCGAGTCAGACTCGGGCACGAAGGGTTCCGTACCATTAGCTATACAACATTAGACTTCATATTTTACCCTTTTTTGTTTTAACGTGCGCGAGTCTGACTCGCACTTGGCCAATTTTTTGTATTTGTTGTTATAGCGGCAACAGAAATACATCATCTGTGATAATTTCAACTGTCTAGCTATCACCGTTCTTGAGAAACAGCCTGGTGACAGTCGTACGGACGGACAGCGAAATGTCAGTAAAAGGGTACCCTTTGGGTACGAACCCAAAATACTGGAGAAGCGGCACCAGTACCTCTAACATGGCAATGTTATATCAGGCGACGTCTCCTGATTGAGTCTCAGTAGTGTGCGTGTGTTTCTACTCCATGCTCGTCTTCCTGTCTTTGTCGTTCAGTAAAACGTGTTAAATACAATGGAAGTGTAGTACTATATGCTTGTTTTAAATTTTCTTCACACTATATTGTCGTGATATTAGAGGGTACCCTATCTTCCAATCTTTTATACTCGTATATTGATGGCGTGTGTCAATTAAATCATACGAGGTGTGTACTGCTTGATTAAATGGCATTGATTATGGACTGCCGCGCTGAAGGTCCATGGCAAGAATTCAGCCACAGTCTTCAATTTCACCCCATGTGGTAGACCATATGAATGTCCGCTTGGCTTGCTACTACACTCAAGTAGAAAATTTGTCACAAAGCTATTGATGTGTTCTGGAGACTGCCTTTGAGAGCGAGTCATGCCAGTTTACCGTTGTGGGCTGTATTATAACATATCATCAGGTGCTTGTGATCATACTGGATAGTAAGCAATGTGTTTAAATGCTAACTTAACAGCTATAAATAGCTAAGGTGTAATAAATGGCGACTAACACCATCTTGCGTCCCGGGGCCGAAGTCCGAAGTAAGAGGGAGGCGATATTACTCTGGAATCAGGCCACCTATTAAATTTCCGAGAAGGTGACCAACAGTCCCAAAGAGGAGCGCGGCGTGGTGTTTCTCGACAGTAAGACTCGGTGACACCGCGTTCAAAATTAACATAAAGACCAAAAAGAACGTTAGGTGTTTGGTGACAGATTTTCTACTTGAAGGCTAACTAGGCGGGCATTCGCAAATTGATCTACCAACGTACTGTAACGACTGCCATCCTAAGACAGCAACCGCGACCGACGGTATAACGTGCCTTCCGAAGCACGGAAGCGCTCAGTAGTAATGTCACCCATCCAAGTCATGACCGCGGCGGGTTGCTCAACTTAAGTGATCGGTTCAACAGATTTCGCTACGAGCGCTTCAACTATCTTCTGATGAGTCTTTCTGTATACCCACAACAATGAAGGATAAGTAATATCATACCGAGTATGTACCACCAAACAATTTGACGCTCTGTTAACCACTACAAGAGAGGTTTAGCGATAAGGATCGAACGCGCAGCGGAGCCGTGCGAACTGCTTCTTTATTACCATAGCTGGTCAATTGAGGTCGTTGGTCTGCCAGGTGGTGTAATAGTAGATTAGCAACTTGGAACTATCTTTTTGCTTGTTGGAAACCGAAAAGGTTTTTTGCTGACATTTTCGTGCAAAAATGTTGATTGAACCCTGAATTGAATTTGTGTAGACAGCTTGTAAAGTAATGAATACGTCTTAGGATGATTCTTGAAGCCTATCTGTAATTTGTCTTATTACATATTAACATGCTGTATCATAAATTCAAGGCTAAAGGATCGTTGTTCTTCTATATCCTCCAAAGGAATTCATTTTAATACTTTTTTTTATTTCGCGAAATAATCTTAGTTATGACAATACAATTTTTTCATTGATTACATAGGAAAAGAAAATTAGGAGTAATTGGAACAATCTTGATCCGTGAGCTGCATGTTGAGAACTGCAACGACTAAGATCTTTAAAGCCATACGTTGGCATAGATTATTAAAACGTCGCTTCTCAATGGCTATGCGACAGCGTTGATCATCCGTTGAATGGTAGTGGTTATACTAGTAACGATAATTTCTAAGT
Organism: Plagodis dolabraria; assembly: GCA_963854805.1. NCBI lineage: Eukaryota > Metazoa > Arthropoda > Insecta > Lepidoptera > Geometridae > Plagodis > Plagodis dolabraria. Next base: position 8,749,677 of record OY978440.1, read on the forward strand.
AGGATTTGATGGGCAACCATGAAATTTAAACTAAAACAGCAGAAACATTCTAAGAAATATTACAAAGTTTTAGGAAAGATAAATACTAATTATGGATTGAAAAGCAGGTGTATGGAAAAATTTTGCAGAGTTGTCAAAGAACATATTAATAATTAATTTAATGATAAAACGGAAAAAGTAAAACATATATAAGCATAGATATTATGCTCAAAGACATTGATGCACAATTTCACAGAGCTAAAACATTTGGTATTACTCTAAACTAAAACTGAGTTTGTAAGAAAAAAAGTGAAGGGAAAGTGATACGTAAACACTATCATTATACAGGGACTCTTCCCTATTGTTGTAGCTCTGTTAGCTTATTCGAATACCAGGCGTTAATGAAATAGAATAGAAACGGCAATTCTTCATTAAAACTGATAAGTAACTCAATAATTAACTGCTAATAAATAGAAGCTACGTAACATAATTCGTGACTTGGGTGATCGACCCTTTATATTTGCAACTGTGTTTAAATATAATGACGCTTCACAAAAAAAAAACAGCTGAGAGCGAGTTGAACTCGCGCACCGAGGTTTCTGAACGACATGAAATAAATTAAGATGAAAACCTCACAGGTACAGAAAGGTTTTATTTATCTATTCAATTCTTGAAAAAAGTCTTGTTTTATAATCCTTTTTGTTCTTTTTTTATCTTTCTGTAGGATTTTATATTTGAACGCTTTGGTTATGATTAAGCTTAGAGTCCACTTCCTCATATTTCAATGGAAGTACTTTCTATAAGATTAACTTATGTGCCTATCAAATAAAATTACTATTGTTTTATGGTAGCTCTTTAGAAATAAATCGTTATTTTCCGTTAGTTCGGGGTTCTTAACAGGAGTTCCAACTTGTAGTAAGTGGAATATTATTATTTGACTACAGACAGTTGTTGCACTATAATATGACCGAGTTTGATGCTTGTATGTTGCACAGCAAAACAAAAAATAAAAATACTAATAGAATTAAGGTCACTAAAACCTCTAAACAGATAATACTTACTTACCTTACTAATCTGTCGAATACACGCTGAAAATGATTATGTCTGTTGAAGAAATTGGTTGTCATATTTAGGTTTAGTTGGTAAAATCGTGGAGTTGTTTAATTGTTTTATTTCAAAACTTATTGAGACAGGTAGATTATTTCATAAGAATTACGACAATAGGTGTCTATAAGTGTAAACAAAAATAATTAATAAATTAATTGATGAAATGGCAACTTTGCAAAAAAATTAAAAAAATTGGCAGCCATGTTTATGTTGGCAATTTGAGGTCATGTCAATTAAAAGCTTGGCAACGGAAGGGATATTTTAAGAGAGAACAATGCGTTTTAGTAGTAGGATATCGTGAATTTACTGTTTACGATATCGACGTTTCGATAAACTCGAGAACCAGAAATATAGATATTTCAATGAATTTAAACCCTTGATATTTCAAATATGGTGAAATTAGGTATGTATGATTGTGAAAGTGCTTCGAAGACACTAACCTTAAGAGTCTTCCCCCACCGAGGTTAGTTAGCAGCTCGTTAAGCGCAGTGCTACGTGACGGTTAGACGGTTACGATAATGGCACCGCCCGAAATGTGCAACAGTCAGAGAAAATGATACCTCTCAGATAGGTGCCAATTACAGATGACAGAAACAAGTGACACAGAAATGATTATGGTTCCGCATCCTACGGCCAAAACGAAGCCTTTTTAATGAAACTCTATCTCTAAAAAACTATTGTTATGTCTATTTGTGTAACGTAAACCGCGGGTTAAGTATTACTACTTTTTTAGTCGCTCACAATGTGATACAAACTTGACATTAAGACATTACCTATGTTTTTTTTATCTGATATGGTAGGGCATACGAGCAGTGAATCATCTGGTAGCAAGTGATCACGATCACCGTCAATCATCTGCAATACTAGAGGTCTCGATATGCGTTGCTGGCTATTGAGGAGGGAATATATGAAATGAATATGTAAGGTATAAAATGGTAACTCAAAACCATAATATATACTAGTGGCTTTCGGAGTTGTAAACCTCGCGAGCCTGCCTTCCATTACTTTTTTAATTTCTGATATGTAATTCTTTTGACCACAATCTCACCTGATGGTAAGTGATGATGTCGTCGAAGGTGTTAACAGGCTTAACCTAGAATTACTGGCTCTCTATTAAATTCTCTCAAACTTACAATTTAATAAAGGTTCACTAACTAAGTATAGTTATATTCCGAAAACTGATTTAATTTATTATGGGACAAAGTTAATATGCGTGTGTTCCTTACACCCCCATTAAAAAAAACAATAACTCAAATTTCCATATAATTATCTAACCTGCTCACAAAAATCAGTTGAGAATTGCGACCTGTAGGGGAGACAAGCTGGACAGTCTTACGAAAGCATTTTTTTCCAAGCTGAAACAAACGCTTTGCGCTCACTCGGTCAATAATCTCGATTTGTTTGTTCCACTACTCTGTGAAGTCATTTTTCCTTTTAGATTCGCTACTCCAATGTACCTATTTCAATCGGTTGGCAACAAAATCCGTATAGAAAAATCAAAGTCATTCAAATACAAATAATATCAATATATGGCCGTGCGGTTTCGGCATCCGGCGCGAAATCGGAGAACTGTACTGTACTGTAACAGCCGGATCGTCCACTGCTGAACACAGCCTCCCCTATTAAGGGGGTATTTGCCATAATCCCAATGTTTGGTAGGCGTCTTGGGGATCGCAGTTGGCAGTTCTTCAGAATAGACGCTGCTGCCCACCTTCCAGTATTTTTCCCTTAGTCGCCTCTTACGACACCCACGGGATGATATGGCGAGGTGCAATTCTAATCCGGCACCCCACAGGGCCATTTAGGCAAAGTGGCGTTTATTTATTCCCGTCGGCTTAGCAGAAAAATTTGTGTAGATATTGTGTTAAGATATATTGATTATTTTTATCTTTTTCTTAATTTGTTTCTAAAATATCTTTAAATTCTTTATAATTTATATTATTTACATTGTTGTAATGCATATTTGCAATCATAATGGGACTTTTCTTATTGGGTAAAAGTAATTTTCCATATTTTAGATGGTGGAGAAAATCCTTTGAGGAAATTTATTTATACCCTTGTAAATTTCACGATTATTATGTTAGGATCACAAGAACCCTGGGTTTTTTTAATTGTATTTGATCACAGTTTTATAAGTTACACCAGAATAAATAAACGCCACTTTGCCTAAATGGCCCTGTGGGGTGCCGGGTTAGAATTGCACCTCCCCATATCATATTAACTTATTATTAAACGGCTAGGACCCCATATCATCCCGTGGGTGTCGTAAGAGGCGACTAAGGGAAAAATACCGCAGGTGGGCAGCAGTGCCTTCTAAAGAACTGCCAACTTACACTGCGATCCCCAAGACGCCTGCCAAGCGTGGGGATTATGGCAAATACCCCCTTAATAGGGGAGGCTGTGTTCAGCAGTGGACGTTCCGGCTGTTGTAGCTGTTGTTGCTGTATGCCTAAATGTAAAAAAAATCGACGCGTTTCAATTCAACAAAAAACATCATCAGGAGATTCATAAGTTTGAGTGTAAGACTCAGAAATGTAAGTGTAAGTATAGTAAAGAATATAGGTACATAAATTTTACTAATTTAACTCGCGTATTATACGGTATGTATAATTATACCCAATTGATTTAGCACAAAATTGGCCCAAGCTAGCTAGGAAAGGAATTTCAGAACACCTTTTAAAACTTAACAATAAAGATTTACTTTTTTAAGTTTTGTGAGATGTCCGTTATAAGACGAGGTCTCTCAGGTTTTATTCTCTATCTACAAAGAGTTTTCTATTAAATGATTTTTTGCTGTTGTTGTAATAGTGCAAGAAATTGATAAGTATTATAGTTGGAAAGCTGATCGTTTTCTGGCTCGTTATGAGGACAATTTTATTTTGGTCTCTCTGTTGGTGACTTTAATGATGCCCGTGGTGTGGCGGGCTAGAATGTCACCGCCACTTCATCTCTTCCCATGGATGTCGTAAGAGGTGACAAAGGAAAACATACCGGAAGGAAGGTAGTAGCGCCTTCTGGGGGACTGCGCTATCTTACACTGCGTTCCCCAAGACGCCTGCCAAGCGTGGGGATTATGGCAAATCCTGCCTTAATGGAGGGGACTGTGGTCAGCAGTGGACAATCCGACTGTTGATAAAGATACAGTTTATAAAATAATCTTCTGGAATTTATAATAGTCATATTTGCAGTGTGGTATGCACACATACGCCTTCCTTATGTGAAATCAAGTAAGGTACCTGTATATTATTGCGACAAATCGCCAAAATTTAATTACCTAAAACAATGTTCTTGAGAGCCAGTAATTCTAGGTTAGCCTGAACAACATCTTCGACCACATCATCACTAACCATCAGGTGAGATAGTGGTCAAAGGCTAACCTATCAGGCATAAAAAAAGAAAAACTTACTTGAAAACTTAATTTGAAATATTTTTGCAAAAAAAATACTGACCAATGGATGAGTCAAACAGTTGGTCGCGAGCCGATGTTGTCCGTTAGATTGCAATTAACCAAAAAACCAGTGCTAGCATTTTGGCGTCGCATTCAGTTTCATTTATTAAACTTAAATTACCATCAGCTAATACTACTTTTAAAACAGAACATTTAAAAAGAATTAACTGCTTACACTAAAAATTAACACTCGTAGAATTTGGTAACTGCTTATTCATGGTTTTTCATAACCAGATTTCAACAAATTATTTCATTATAATATCCTTATACTGGGTTATTGGAAAAAAATGCTAACAACCTTTTAGATTTGACTTTAGTTAGTGCATTTTTGTAGTAAGTTAAAAATCTCATGTACCTGTAATTTATTATTTTATACATTTCTTAACTCGGAGTAGGCATTGTCTTTTACTACTTTGAATAGAGTTATCAATATTTACATATAGCAAAAAATATGGGATGATAAATTACAGGCAGAAGAAACTTTCAAGATGAGGTAGTCCACGGGCTTATTCTGTCATTAACACATACAAAAAACAACATTAAAAAGAACAATACCAAAAAATACATTCTACTAAAAATGTCTGGACTAACAAAAGACAATTCTAAGAGGTTGTTAGCATTTTTTCCAATAACTCTGTATAAGATATTTCTAATACTGTACCGTTTTTGTAAAACTAACATTATCTGTTATATGTACTGTGTACAGTATCATATCTGTCACTAGTTTAGAATGATGGTCACCATCGGTATTAGGTACAATTATTATTAATTACAGGTCATTTACAGTTTTCAGTTGATTGAGTGTAGGAATCTTAAAAAATACTTGGGACTATTGGGACTAACTTGGAGGTTAAATAGAACAAATAAAAAGAATTGTCAACTCTCAAAAAACGAGAAGGGTTCTCCTGTCAGCTCGTATCTCTATATTTTGTATGCAATGACTTTCGTAACTTTTTTTGTCGGGGAAAGTTACACATTCCACATAAATTTAATCAACACGCTAAGGAAAACGAAAAAAGAAAAATCAAACATTACAAATAACATGCACCGGCATACCACCCCCAATCCCAGGAGTACCAGATTTAAGTTTTTACATAAAAAGTATTTGCCGATATACTTGGATGAAATTGTTTTTTAAACGAATCCTACTTCTTCTCTGAAAAGTATGAAACTACATCTGGAAGTAGAGCTATGAAAATGGAAGATCAGGGTGTTTTGAATCAGCATGTTACATTCAACAATACATTTCATACTATCCAGCGTTCTAACTCAATCGGTTCTGTATTGTTTTTAATTTTCTTCTTCCAATTTCCTTCATGGTTTCTTATATATTCGCCACAGATAAAAAGCTCATATACTCGTTGCTTGGTCTCGTAACACGCATGAAACAATGATGATTCGAGCTCCATGGCTTTGCATACAAATCCTAATAAGTTCCGCTCCGTTGCCGTCTTGCACAATTGACGGCATAAAGTACGGAACAGTGTTTTTTTTATCACAAAGACAGGTGGCTGACTCAGCCCGGATCCCGTCCATTTTGAATGTGTGTTGCTTAGATGGAACCACCCAGCTGGAACCGTTTAATATGTATCTAAATGGTGGTTGCCCGCACCTTGGTGAAGGACTGGGTATCACATGTGATTTTTTCTCTAAGTATATAAGAAAGTTTTTCATTTATGTACTCAGATAGAAATGTGATTACAAATATTTTTTTACCGAAAAATAGAACCGACTTCAACTCTCAAAAGTGTGAAATAACTTGTCGAAGTCGGTACCATGCGCACAATATTGTGATAAAAGGTATTTTTAACCATCATGGTACCGACTTCAACAAGTTATTTCATACTTTTGAGTGTTGAAGTCGGTCTAATTTTTCCCACCCTTTTTAGTGTCCTTTGCTACTTACGGGATCGATTGTCATTCATTGGCAATGACTATATTATCAAGATAGGAAAATATTTTTCAGTTATTGGAGTGTAACTCAAAAACGGCTTGACTGATTTTGATGAAATTTCAATGGGAGTAAAAACATAAAAATTCGGGTCATTCAGTAAAAACATAAAAAACGTACAAATTGAGAACTTCCTCCTGTTCTTGAAGTCGGCTCAAAATTCTAGCGGTATGTCATTATTAAGGAAATATTACGAACTATATACAACACTACAGCTCCTACAATAAAATCATTTAGACAACCTTCAAGTCATATCAGACTCACAGGCAGTTGGCAGCGTACCCAGCATGTTGCATTGCATGCCAGCATTGCCCCGTTAAATTGCAATGCTTATTCGTTGAGCCAAATGGGTGCCAGCATTTTGATCACACGTTGCAACGACCAAGCGCTCCGATAAGTTTTGGAAAATATAATCATAAAATATGAGGGCTTCCGTGCTTCGGAGGGCACGTTAAGCCGTCGGTCCCGGTTTTAGTCTTAGGATGGCAGTCGTTATAGCATAGTGGTAGGGCTTCTTGCGAATGCCCGCCTGGCTAGCTATCACCCTTAAGTAGAAAATCTATCGCCAAGCACCTAACGTTGTGTTCAGGCAGCTGTCCTTGACAGCCAGTAATTCTAGGTTAGCCTAAACAGCATCTTCAATCACATCATCACTTACCATCAGGTGAGATAGTGTTTAAAGGCCAAACTATCAAGAATAAAAAAAAAGTTGCCTCTTATGACACCCATGGGTTGATATGGGAAGGTGCAAATCTTACCCGGCACACCTCGGGGCAAGATGGTTTATAGTGTACCTACGTATTTTGGGTTGTCTAATGTTAATGCGCTAGGTGTTTGTTACCAATAAAAGGTTTATACGAAAACATTTGATAAGTATTTTTATTTTACTACCTTTGATTAAATAAGAGATTGTCGCACATGAACGTCTAAAACAGGAGTTTACATTTCAAGAGAAATCCTAAAAGAGGGAGTGGGTAAAATCATTAAAAATATTTATTACATTAAATTTCGGTCTAGTTTTACAATTATAAATTTTATTACAGAACAAGAAAAAGTCGTGAAAATTATAGTAGTCATGTGCGTGATATATATTTTAGTTACGATTCCTAATAATAAATGTATACATAACTAATAATGAAGAATTCATATTGGTTGTACAAAAGAAAAGTTCATTTGTTTTCAATCTGTTCGGTTAGCATTTCATCAGTCTAATAATTTTATCTGACGATTAAATCCAGGCTTTAAAAAAATATTTAATAGAATTTATTTTCTGAGATGACGAAAGCTAGCCATGACGAAACGAACAAGTTTACAAAACTAATTAAGTCATATAAGTGAACTATGTAATTCAAAAAGTTTACATTTACAAAATATTTCGACTAAATCAGCTTTACCTTCCAGAAGCTAAGCGCCTAGTGTTTAGGTCCTCGTGTAGCCAGTGACATGCCATGTACCTATAGATGATATCACGAAAACTTTTGTTAGTGAAATGCAGAAGAAAGCTAAACTTCTGAAATCTAAGAAACACACAGGGCCACCTGCAAAATAGCAGTCATCAACAAAAAAAAGAATGTTAGAAGAAATGACGTAAGAATATAATTAATTATAACACACACAGCAGTGTCATATTTCAGCAATGGAACGTTCCAGTTGTGGCATTTAAACTATGAATACTTTTGACATGTGCCGTATTCACGACGGCCATGGTATGTAATGTTACAGAATAAGTAACAGTACCAGCGTAGTGATGTTGTGTTTGTGGTGGACAAAAGAGACCTTGAGGTATTTGTTTAGGCGAGCATGCAAAAGTCATCAATTTTTTTTGAGGGGGGAAATGCCTTCGCACCGTCCTTCCACCACGGGGGTAGTGGAGGGGGATGTGTGGGACTTGAACCCACTAAAACCCCCCATGAGCAGTCCTCCGCCGAGGTGGGGCAAGACAGGGTCGCATTAGCATTCACCATCTTGCCCCAGTTGCAAAAGTCATCCATAACTCAACCCCGCTGCTTGTTGATTGTACAGAAATGTGTATCCTATCTATATATATACAATCGCGTTTGTTTGTCTCGAGAACGGCTGAGCCGATTAAGCTGATCGTCGTAGTCCACGGAAGGTTTAAGCGATAAGAATATATTATGGAAATATGGTTATGAATATAGTAAAAACAAGAATTTAATTTTCCCCAGAGAGTTGAAATATTAGAGTAGTTATATCCGAACACCACTGCTCTAAAAACTTACTAGAATTTACCTATATACATACCTACGCACATGTATATGCAGTTTGTAATGACAACGAAAGAACGTTCAAATATTATGCGTCATATCTGTTGTTAGAAAGAGATAAATAAACAATTCGTGTCACCACCGAACAGACACGAAACGTTCCTATCACCATTATGCTGCGATCTCATTCACTCTCTCACACCAAACGATACACATATCTCGCTCATCCATTTCATTGAGATTAGTTCCTGAGATAAAACAAAATGACGATATTTTCTATTTCAACAATAAAAACAATAATTACGCGTGAAATTAAAAAGTTTTCTTATCTCTCACAGTGCCTGTATAATTGCTGCAGAGTCTAAAGACACAAGGAAGGCATATTGTCCACAGATTATTCCTAAAAAACACGATTAGCGGCGATGTATTCACCGGATGCTCGGAAGTGCAAGACTGGTAGTGACTCAGGTAATTACCCTGAATTCGTCTAGTAAATATAGAGGGCATACAACACATCTACAGGTAAAAAAATCTTAGATTTTCCCATATAAACTGTTCTTTCCTGTCAAACATTTGACGTTAGTTCGTTATGATAGGTGATACGAAGTACACCGGGTCATCTAGTTGTCTTATACAATACAATGGAAAAAACTAAGCAACTATTGGCTTGCATCCGATGAATTGACGGGACCCCCCCGTCGTCGTCTGTCTTTGCGCCTTAGCAAATTTACTTTGCAAATGGGTTTTGAAATTTTACATGTTTAAGTATATTTCTAGACACGGTAATTGGAATATAATATAATAAAGTATAAACCCTTGTGTAGGGCTTCCGTTTAACAAGACATACAACTTTAGTACTACGACTTCAAAAATATTTATCTATCAGAAAATAACGTTTAGTTCTTTATATATCTCTATAGTACTGTCGGACACTTTTATGTGGTGTCTCGTAGTAAAAGACATTGCCTGCTCCGAGCTAAGAGCGCCCGCGGTGGCAACACTGGACAATGCCGCCTATATAGGTATAACTTTTCAATAGAGTTTTAAATAATTACATCGATGGCAGCAATAAAAAAAATACATGAAATAATAAATTACAGGCATAAGAAACTTTTAACATCAGGTGGGCCTCGTGCCTGTTCCGCCACAAACACATAAAAAAAACATTCGACTAAACATGTCTGTTTGGACTAATAAAAGTCAACTCTAAGAGGTTGTTAGCATTTCTCCAATAATCTTGTATAGGTTAATTGTGACCAAATAATGAAAGCAATTTTTTATAAGGTTTTTTTATAAGGTTTCAAACGTATAAAAAAACCGGCCTAGTGCGAGTGGGACTCGCGCACGAAGGGTTCCGTGCTTTACAAATAAACGGTGAAAACCTCTTTTGTTGTATGGGAGCCCCCTTAATTATTTATTTTATTTTAATTAACTCTGATTATATTTAAAGATAACATAAAACTAAATATTATGTTAATAGTTAAAGCGTCTACCTGTCACCGTTATTAGTATCGAGCAAGAAACGGTAAAAAAATCAAGTTTGTTATATGGGAGCCCCTCTTAAATATATATTATGATTTATTTTTAGTCTTTTTGGTTATAGCGGCTATAGAAATACATCATCTGTGAAAATTTCAACTGTCTAGCTATCACCGTTCTTAAGATACTGCCTAGTGACAGTCGGACGGACAGCGAAGTTTCTGTAATAGGGTCCCGTTTTCACCCTTTGGGTACGGAACCCTAAAAAGTACATCTGTCAAGTGAAGTGTGGACTTTTTATTTAAAAACAAACGATCAGTTTTTGTGGCTGCCGATATTGCACATATGAACATTTTAAATTGCATATTCAACCAACCCCCTCAAAACAATGAAGAAAACACACAATAGTAAATTGGAGGTAGGTACCACAAAATAATATATTGACGGTCAGGGCACTTTTTTAAATCCAGAGCGGGGCGGAGGGTTATAATTGCGATTCACCTTTGTCCTTCTCGGCCGTGGCCAACTAGAATCTTCTCTAACAGAAAAGACCTGCTCGCACTTACAGACGAACCAATCAATGTTTTTCGAATACCTAGATGGTATGAAGAAAGTCCTTACCCCTCCAATTCAATTAATAAAGCTTTAATTTAAATTATTCAAAAATATTGCCCATCATAAAGTACAAAACACTTCTCCCCTGGAGTCCGATATACACTCGAACTTCATTTTAGTTTCAATGTTTGTGATTTCATTTCATATAACGACATAACGACTAGGTACATAAGTAAATACGATCACGCATGTACCTATTCGTCGCACGGCCAAGACGCGGGCGGCGCACACGCAACACCACGCTACGTTTTTTTTTTTTTTTTTTTTTTTTTATGCCTGATAGGTTAGCCTTTAACCACTATCTCACCTGATGGTAAGTGATGATGTGGTCGAGGATGTTGTTCAGACTAACCTAGAGTTACTGGCTCTCAAGGACAGCTGCCGGAACACACCGTTAGGTGCTTGGCGACAGATTTTCAACTTGAGGGTGGTAGCTAGCCAGGCGGGCATTTGCAAAGTGCCCTACCACCATGCTGTAACGACTGCTATCCTAAGACAACAACCGGGACCGACGGCTTAACGTGCCCTCCGAAACACGGAAGCGCTCAGTAGTAATGTCACCAGCGGTCACCCATCCAAGTCATGACCGCGGCGGACGTTGCTTAACTTTGCTGATCGATTCAGAATGGCTAAGCAAACTTGGCTACGAGCGCTTCAATTGTCTAATGATGTACAGTGCACGCCCGTGATGCCGCCGCTTCCTTGTTAAAGAAATTCTGATGAAAACTGGTGATTACGCCAATTTGCTTTATAAACCGATTTGTTAGGGAAAACCGGTGAATACGCTGCTCGAGCTCGTTTGTTACATACGGCGGGCATGCTTTGTTGATATAACTGAGTGATGACGAGAACGCCCTAATTATAAGGTGCTTTTGAGTTTATTAATATGAACTATATACTATACTAGCGGCGTACACGGCTTTGTACAAGTAAAAAAAAATATTTTTTGGAAGTCAGTCTAAATGCTCCAACCTACTACCAGTTGGCAGCGTACCCAGGATGCTGGTAGCATTTCCCCGTTGAATTGCAACTTATTCGAAATTAATTGAATAGTTTTTACGTTAACCAATATAAAACAAAAGGTTTCATAATACTATTTGGACTGCCTATGGTTTTTATGTTATCTAAATGCTTTCGATTAGTAGCTGTATGTTGTTTTTATGTTATCGTAATGCTTTCGATTAGTAGCTGTATGTTGTTTTTATGTTATCGTAATGCTTTCGATTAGTAGCTGTATGTTATCTTAATGCTTTCGATTAGTAGCTGTATGTTGTATATAATTTGCAGTGTATTGTTAAAGGCAGACATGTTTTAGGAGGTACTAGTAGAAAAAGTTGTGAAAATATTAAAATGCACGAGTGCATGGTTAACTAGACTATATGCTGTATATGCGATATCAACGTGCTTAAAGTTATCTTTCAAATCAAATCAAATCGTTTTTTGCGGAGTTATGTGGTTTTAGATGCAGATTTTTTTTATTTTTTTTTATGTCTGATAGGTTAGCCTTTGACCACTATCTCACCTGATGGTAAGTGATGATGTGGTCGAGGATGTTGTTCAGACAAACCTAGAGTTACTGGTTCTCAAGGACAGCTGCCGGAACACACCGTTAGGTGCTTGGCGACAGATTTTCAACTTGAGGGTGGTAGCTAGCCAGGCGGGCATTTGCAAAGTGCCCTACCACCATGCTGTAACGACTGCTATCCTAAGACAACAACCGGGACCGACGGCTTAACGTGCCCTCCGAAGCACGGAAGCGCTCAGTAGTAATGCCCAACCAGCGGTCACCCATCCAAGTCATGACCGCGGCGGACGTTGCTTAACTTTGCTGATCGATTCAGAATGGCTAAGCAAACTTGGCTACGAGCGCTTCAAAAATCTGAATAAACACAATTTTTTGGGTGTCACATAATTATTATTTTTGGGTGTAGCAATGTTGGTAGGAGTGGGCCGGTCTGTTTCTAATAAATAATATACTAAGTACATTCTTGAAGGAATTCGTCAAGCCAATAATAAGATTTTTTTTTCAAACGTGTATAAATTTTATTCTTCTTTTAATACTGTCAACTAACATCGTCATCGCCCTTCATAATTAAGGACACACAGGTTCACATAATAACCTGTCTTAACAACCTTGTAGTCCCCTCAAACCGACCGGTACTGCGAAGGGCACAGGACCGGGAACAGGGCTGGGTCGGTTTCCGAGCTGACAGGAAGCAGGGGTCACGCTTCGTCGGCTGTGCGTGACGACTTACCTCACCATTACAGAGCCGACCCCTTTGTACTACTACAATCTATTCTGTGCCTCTGCCGCTGCCCCGGTGTACAGCCACTTATCTATTATATGCCCTGTGCAGGCTGAGTGCATTCGTTATCTATAAATAATTCCAGCCCGGTCGGAGCGTACCGTGCCAACCCACAATTTGGCGAAAACCCGTTATTTTTCACATTGTTCAGGATCCTTAGCGAAAGTTCGATACACATTTGGCCAGATTTTGTTATTTTTGATCTAAAATATAATAGTAGTTGTCAACTGTCATATAATCGAGGGTATCAAAACATGAGTGTAGTTTTTTAAAACGAGCCGCAGGCGAGTTTCAAAATAAGATTACACGAGTGTTTTAATACCTAATTATATGCAGTTGCATACACTAATTATTTATGTAGGGCCCGTTTCAGAATGTCCTAATAAAGTTTCGGGTGGCTAACCAACACATAAAATAACTGAATGATAAAAATGACAGTTAACATGCAGCGCGTTTCAAGCTTTAACCGATGGATAGGCTAAATCGATGACTGTGAAACGCAAAGATAGTGTTATATTTATTAAATATGTCCTGGGTAGTAAAACCGGAACTTACTCGAACATTCTGAAACAGTTCCTTAATCTCATGGCAATAGATTGGCTCGGAACCGCGCGCTAGATAATGTGTGTTTGAATTGAAACCTCCTTATCAGTAGCTGCGTCTGCGAGCTCCCGACGGGCACCGTGCCTGTGCCCGTCGAGCACGGTGCAGACGCAGCTACGCACTCGCCCTGATGATGAGCATCTGATATGCTCGAAACCCGGGTCGACGTATTCGATCCCCAACGTGAGTGTTTTTGCCGGTTTCATTTATAATATTTAAATATGTGTGAAACTCACGAAAATTTCATTACATATTATACCCGTTCCATATTCTCCTAAATCTGCTTTGGATACGCGTTCTGGGATGAAAGTTACGGTTACTCTTGGGAGATCAACTTCCTTTAGTAAGTTCTGGAGCAGTTTCGCTGGGATACCTCTTACTCGACTTCTATTCATTGTATAAATTAACTACATACCTATCCGTTTTTGGTTAATTAATTTTCATGTCGTTTTTTTGTTTTTACTGTGTGGTCTTTCGGTATGTGTCTTTCCCACGGCGCAGTTTATTCTATAAGTATAACGTGTTTTAGTTCTTTTTGAGTACAGAAATTTAACAAGTTTAATTTACGTATAAATATAATATAAACATACCTCGTATCTGAGAGACTGCTAAGCATAATGAGCGAGTTGGCAAATCCATCAAGTAGCAGTATGTCAAGGATTTTAATGGCAAGTTGACCAAGCAGCATAATTTCATAGAACCAAAACGTCTACAAGCAAAACGACCAAGCAGGAAATTCACCTAAGTATCATAATGTCAAGGACGCATATAATGCTTACCATTAAAATCATAATAAATACTACGACATACCGGCTTGGTCTCAAAACGTTGTCTATCAGTCGGCCACTTAATACAACGACTTTTATAGGTACAAGCATAGAGATATAAAATACTATATTTTCTGTAGGTACAAGTGTAAAGACTAACATTGATTTCTTTTCCGATAATTGATGTTTGCCTATCATGGATAAAAAAATATACTAAAAGTTACGATTCAGAAATTTTGCTACCTTGCTTTACATAATTGCTATAATATTATTATTCATACATTCTGCTATTTAGTCGAATTGCCTACTTAGTCATGTTGCTTTATAGTCGTTCCGACACGGATAGGAACACACAGATAAAGTCACTTTCTCGCTAAAGTTGATACTAGGGATTTTTAAAACTGTTTTAATATTACTTATCACGTACCAAACCAGCATGTGCCCTCGACCAAAACTCCATTATTTTTCTTATACTGTACATTGCGGTCCTTTCATCACGACGATGTAATCGAGGGATAAAAAATGTATCAATGGATACTCAAAAATCGAATACATAGTTATCGTTTTGTCATTGAATGATTCACTTATATAACTTCACAACCTCGGACCTCAGGCGTTCACAGCACGAAACGTTTTAATTGTAACTACTAACATAAATAATAGAGAGTAGAAAGTCGTAAAAATAAACTCATGCGAATTCATTTAATGACACTGTAGCTATGTAAGTAGTTGAAGCTAGATCTAGATGAAGACATTGTTGACTTTACTTAAGGTGAAGTGAGTGTAGACAAGGCATATTTTGTAAACGTTTTTAAGAAAGAGTTTACGTCCTGCAGGTATGAATAAAATACAGGGTTATTGGTAAAATGCTAACAACCTCTTAGGTTTGACTTCTGCTAGTTCTAACAAACATTTTGAGAAGTTTTTTTTTTTTTTTTTTTTATATTTTTTAATTTATTTATGTTTTCTTTATGTGTTTTTGACGGAATAAGTACGAAGACCACCAGATGTTAAAAGTCTCTTACGGGTGTAATGTATTATTTTTTATTTTTATTATTTTGCTCGATGTAAATATTCAAAACTCTAATCAAAGGGAGCACGGCGCGATCCAGTGTTGCCGCGGTGGACGCTCTTGTCTCGTAGTAGGCATTAAACACAACAGAAAAATTAAAATAAAAAAAAAATGTTTTTTTCAAAACAAAAACAAAGTACCTACTTATCTCAAAATGTTTGTTATGACTAGCAGAAGTCAACCCTAAGAGGTTGTTAGCATTTCACGTACCAATAACCCTGTATATAACATTTGAGAGTATATGACTTAGGTACTATGCCTGATCCAAATATACGATAACATAATTATGTTTATCTCGATTTCACTCGATAGAAAGAAACCATGAATACGTTTCGCTAAGTCAAAATTTCTGTCTATACAGTAATTCGTATCGATACATAGTATATTTCTAATTATGAAGCAACCATGTGAGATTTTTCTCATGATCATTTTATATATGAATTGAATAAAAAAAACCCTCTTGAGGTATCTCCGTCCTAAGCACTCAGTTTGATATCTTTTCAGTAATTGCATAGTGCATAAATGCACTACATTTTGCAAATGACCGTCTGGTTGGCTACCACCCTCAAGTGAACAGCTGCCGCCAAATACCTAACAGTGTGTTCTGCCAGTTTAACTTGAGAGCCAGTTTTTTTTCTGGGTTAAGGTCGTTGATCAACTCCGATTGGAATATTATTTACCTTTAGGTGACATTATGATCAAATGAATTAAAGATAAAAAAAGGTAAAATAGAAAAATATTGAACATAGCAAAATCGTCACCTGTATGTATCCTAGAAGAGGTAGAAAAAGGTATCTAAATCACATTTTGTCTGATATGTTTTGGTAAGATATAATAGGGGACGAGCCTATAGCCGTATATCGGGCACCGTTTGGTATTTCGGACAGGATTTTGAAAATGTCTTTCTCAGAAACTAACATTAAGATTACAAGTGACGCTTTACTCCATTTACATCCAATGTGATACATAAAAAACAATAAAAACTTCATATAAAATAAAAATGTTATAGTATAAGTAAACTAAAATAAATAATATTCTTTATTAAATGGCTTCTTGAACTAATTTCATGATTTATACTTATCCTCATCATGAGAAATGACTTAGAAAATCATGACGGGTGCAAGTGCAAAGCCAATAAAAACGTAATTTTGGTGCTAGCCCCGAAACAATAAAGTCCTAGGTAGCTCGAAATAAATGAATTTGAATAAAACTAATTCAATTTTTAGAACGCACCTGCAACTGCATTTATGTAGCTATTATCTTCTTCTATTATTATAAAGTTGAAGTAAATTTTAACAATACCTTAACCAAAGTGTTTGTTGCAGTTCAAAATGAAATATCTATCACAGAACACGCTTCCATACTTAAATTTAGCAAAAAGTTCCGTCATAGTACAAAAATCGAGAGTAGATAATATATCGCAATAAGTAGACTCTCATCTGAGTTGGAAAATTGTAAATCGAGAATACTAGCCCAGTGACCTTGATCACGCTGGTTCTGTTCCAAGCGAGTGAGCAGACACATGAGCTACCGAGAGCAACCCAACACCGTTGCAATGCAACCCGACACTGCGCTTGACCGGAACCATTTCATAAAACGGATTAACACACATTTCAGTGATTTCACCAACGAATCATAGTCCCGAGAATTACTGCGTTAAGTCTATTTTCAGCTGTTCCATTTGACTCACATTTCCTGATAACTGTAACGCGTAAAATTCCAGCCCATGCAGACTTCGATTTTATGTACCATTCGGACAATGGTCTTTGTTGGCTTGCGCTAAATCTAATGATTGGGAACGACGACGGGGTCACGCTGCTTGGGCGTACATCATCCAGCATGTATTTGACGTCTAGTTCAATGGAGTTCTAGCGGGCCCTGTTTTGATTTTAACAATGATATGTAAATACGGTTCCATTGTTATAGATTCGTCAGCATCGTTGCTTCAGATGGGTCCTGTTTGATACGGATTACTCACGACCTGCCCTGTTTAATGATATCGTTTGTGTAGATATTGTGTATTTGCATAACGGGAGACATAATTTTGCAAAGATTTTTGCATTGTTCACAAAGAGGTCATAAGCAGAATCGAGGCAAAAGCGTGGGACGTGTGTGACACTGTCGATCGTTGACACCTACATGTGCTCTCAAGTTTTTGCAATCGCATAAAGGCCCACTAATGAAGTTACCGTTAGATCCAATTGTTTTTTGCGCTTTATGCTGTTATATAATTGAATACAAATCTCTCACGGTGTTCAAGCAGAAATGACAATAGCCATTTTCATGTAACTCACACTAATTTTAATGATTATATTTCTTTATTCCAACCGGATTCCTTTATGGAAGTCTATCATGCAGTTAATTAATGATTGTTGTTGATCGTATCACTCGACCGATGTTTGAGTTTTGCTTTCCTATCCCACGATATGCTGATTATAGGTGACCCAAAGATAGTTAAAGTGAAATTATTTTTGTGTGTGCGTGATTCACCAGCTTCCGGTTTCAATTTGATTCTAATGACAGCCCAAACAATGACATGGTTTCTTTTATTACATGATGTGCAGTTTTATGTATTTTTATTGCAGGCTCCAGAAAGAATTGAGCCGTGTTCTCAACTTTCCAAAGGCGTTACCGAGCAAAGCGGTGAAGCGGTCAAAACCCCTGATAAGAAGACCAATATTTCAGACTTGAGGAACACAGAAGTTAACGCCCTAAATATGGAAGTGGAAACATTACGATGGCAATTATCGCAGGTATGTGCCAGAATATTTTACGGACTACCTACTTGCGATATTATTGGTGCACCAGTTCATTTTGCATTGCGAAACTATGTTGTAACGTTGCTGCGAATTGATTTGCGCACGCCTAGCGATTGTTGATAATCTCCTGCAAGCGTGTACCTATAATATTTACCGATTGTTTATAAATATACATTGAGTATGATATATTTTCAGACAGAAGCAAACAGACAGATGCACATAGGATTACTAAAACAGATAGTGAGTTTTCTAAGCAGAGTTAAGGAGCACATTGAGTGCCAGAAGCCGGAACTGAGTCCTAGGAAAGAGACGATGTCCGCAAGGCTCACTCCAAGGTCTTTCAACCTCGCTGACCTCCCTCGCTCCCGTTCCGTGGTGCATGTTAATAAAAATGTGGAATATTCTTTGAGTCCTTCTAAGAAAATTAGCACGAGAAAAATTTGCAAGTCTATAAGTAATGTAAATGGCTACAGGGACAGTAGTGGTTCTTGGTAAGTATTACAACTTATATAGATAGTGCGAGTAAGATAAGTTATTCCAGTATACAATATTGTACACCTTTATATTACAGGAGTCCGTCCAAGTTATCTCTGTCATCTGAAACGGAATCTACACAAAAGTTATCTGAAGAAATGTCGAGACTGATCACTCTTGCCAACACTGTTCTCAACACAAAACTCCCTGATCTCGCTTGTACTTGCAATGACGTTGACACCGTCTCTATACTCCCACATGAAAAATATGAAGAGGCAAGCCAAATAATAAGCTCTACGTCTGTATTGAATCTTATCGAAGAAGACACAAGTAACGTATACAACTTAAACACTACCTACGATAGTGTAAACAAATTTGAAAACGTTACAAATAAATTCGAAGCGAAAGACAGATCCATGCAAGATTTTATCCTATCACCTTCACCACTGTCTTGCAGTTTTGAAAATGACTTTGCTGATATGAAAATTATTGAAAAGGAAAATTCGTCAAAAATCACTGATTTATCAGTTAAAACCGAGAGAATCGTTGAGAAACGGAATCAGTACAACGTGGCAAATTTTATCGAAGATGAAAGTGGGTTCTCTTCAATGAGCTCGTTTCAAGAAATAGGCATTCCGATCATTAGCATTATACCACCGTCACCGTGTAAGGAACTTGGCTATATGGATGATATCACCGATATTTTAGACGAGACTGCAAAGTGGAAGAATGACTCGATAGACCTCGATAAACAAGCCGTCAAAGTTTTTTGGGTCTAATCAATTATTGATTAACGTACAAATCTTCATGATTATAACAATAATGTGCCTTTTAGTCTTGCTGCATTATTAAAAGATTTTTACAAATGAATCGAAAACTATTTTTGGGGCTTTATGTAACTATTACGATTTATTTTACCAAAAAAGGAGCTGGTAATCATGGAATGCAATGGGGACGGAACTGAGTGCCATTTAGATCTACAAAATCTACAATTATTATATTAGTCGTTGTGCCAAAACGACATGGATCAGACACCGTTCCGATATTTCCAGCGACTCACGTATGCGGTTGCCAGGCCAATGTAACACTAACTGCAAACGTTTTGTATCAATCTAATTTATAAAAGAATGCTTAGTGTAGTCATTAAAACTTTCTTACTTAATTAATCGTCTGTTTAATTGATTGCCCTTGGAATAAATGATATCTTTGTTTACAGAAATTAATCAGAAGCCTTGATGGTTCCAATTCGATTCGAATTATGGGCTGTCATGGTTATTAAATAGAAAGTTACACAGACCAGAAACAATGAAAAAATATATTGTATCTAAAAGGTTATTTGAAGAATTCTAAGAACCCCTTACAGTTGATTTCTGTTGATCCTAAAAAATATGCTTAGCTATGTTTTTCTTGTTATGTTTTTTACTTGACCCATAAAAAAACAGTGTTAATATCAGTCGTAATTCTATTCAAAGGATGCGTTGCGTGGGCTCTATAAGCTCGCGGTAGGTATTTTGCTATTTCGCGACACATAAGTAAAAAGTGCAAAAGTAGTATGAGTAGAATTATTTGAATAAATAATAACCGAGCGGTAATACATAGTTATGGACCATAAATATATAAAATACTATTTATGGACTGCTATACCGCTGGTCCATGGCTCGATCCCCACCTCTGCCGGCTTGAGCTTCACCGCATGGTGAAAGAGCATTTTGCGAATGCTTGCTGGCTAGCTACCACCCTCAAGTAGAAAATCTGTCGCCAAGCACCCAACAGTGTATTCCGGTCGCATTCCTTGAGAGTCAGAACTGTATGTCTCAGGTTGACGGACGCAGTGCAGTTCGACACTTGTGACTAAATGCATCTGTTATGGGCAGGGGTTATCGTTTAACATCACTGCGTATGTTTTGGAGACTGAAAGCTGCGAAAGAGATCAAAACCTCTTAGTAGGTTATAAGTATATTTCGGTGCTCTAAGTACAAAACCGTTTTAAGGTAATAAAAAAAGGCATAGAAATATAAGGTCCATGATAAAAAAAGGCTTTACCTACGTAGGGAGAAACTGACAGCTAGTGGGCTGTATGTTAGGTGATTGGCTACAGATTATCTTCTTTTTTATATGATTGTGACAGCAAGCACGAGACACACCTGGTGTTAAAAGCGGACTATCCTCTGCATATAACAGATGTACTGTGAACAGTGAGACATACAGTTGTTAAGTCTCATGTGCCTGTAACTTTACTGGCTCTCAAGGACAGCTGCCGGAACACACTGTTAGTTGCTTGTCGTAGCTAGCCGTTCGAGCATTCGTAAAATGCCCTTCCACCATGCGGTGAAGCTCAAGCGTGTGGTGCAATCAAGTGCGCAGTGTGTTCTAGGATAGCCTGAACATGGTCATCGCTCCAGAGCCATCTCTTATCATCGGGTGAGAAACTGATCAAAGGCCAGTGAAATTGTGGTCAAAGGCCAGCCGAACAGCAGTAAGCATGTAAACAAATAAGTAACCAAATCTCGTTGAGATTATACCTGTGGCAGTTGCCCACAGTCTGTAATTAACCAGTAAAAGCTGCTGATCTTCAAACAGCTGAACTGATTTTCATAAATTATAATAAAAATATTTGATCAAGTCACCATTAAACATAGAAATTAATTAAAAATTGGTTCATCCTTTGAAGAAAGAATTTGACGAGGTTTCTCCGTGTAAGAGCTACGATGCCACAAACATATTTAATAATACTCCTCGGCTTCCGCTGGGGGGTTAAATGGCTACAAAACCATTTGATCGCTGCTTCGAGATTCTATCTAACGGGGGATGGCGAGTATACTGTCCCAGTGAAGAAACCGTCTGAGTTCAATGAAACTTCTTACTTATTCCTATTAAAAACTTTTTACAAACCATCAAGACTTAAGAAATAAAATTGTCAACCAAAATTAAAGTCAAAATATGACAGACACAAAATATTTTTATAAACAATTTTACAAAACTTTATAATTTTGGAAAAAAAAAAACGTTAAATTATTAGTTAAGTACCTAAATTCTTAGTTAAAATGGCAGACGATGAAGCTGAAAAGGGAAGCGGTGATGTAGAACAAGAGACCACGAAGGTGTACCCGTCTCCTGAACCTCCCATAGTTCCGGATGTAGAACTAATAGTAGACGGGTTTGGTTTCATGCCCAAATCAATGCGTGACAGGTCAGGCCGAAGACTTTCGTCCAATGTATTCGACAAGACGAAGAAGACTGTATCGCAGACCACACAGGAAGAAGAACAGGGGAAGAGCCCATGCGCTTCAAGCACAAACATTGATATAGTGAGGAGGTACACTTGGAAGACAAAGAATAGGATGACTGTTCAGGTATGTTATCTGTTTGCTCTGTTTTTGATATAGGTATGAAAAACCAGTTGTTGGTTTGAGTTCTAATTAGGCCTACTTTGCTACCTCTACTCTTAAAACTCATTGGAAATTTGAATTTGAATTTGAATTGGCATTTACCATATGATATAGTGATCTGACCACAATGATGTTCCAAATTTTGCTACATCATACATAGAAATATATTAGTATCTATGTTTAGATTTGAAGTAACTGAATCAAATAAATGGACCTTCATTCGGTTTATGGAATAACCCTTGAAATACATAGTTGTACACTGAAAAATCAGCGCATTAAATTACTTACAGTACGAAAAATAATAGTAGATACCATTATTTCAGTCATCAATGTATCATATTAACATTAACAACATTTTCTATTCGGCACGGCGCAGAGTGGGAATGGTGCTTTCGGTGAGAATGTATACCTATTGGTTATTGGATATGTTAGTTCCAGAGTGTTTCGGCGAACCAAGGTATCAGCAAAACGTAGGCCAGTTCACTATTTTTTATTTTTGCATACCTTCCGCGAAATTTACTGTCGGTAAATGGTATCTGCTTTTTTTTTATTTCCACGGCAAGCCATCTTTCTGTCTCCAATTATATATTTCAATTAGCGCCGCGCCCCGGCTTCGCACGGATAATTATGACGATAAATTGAGATGTAAGCTGTGTATCTTTCAATTTGAATCAAATTACACACAGTGTGCAAATCAAATTTAAAATTGGTTCGGTAGTTTAGGAGTCTATCGCGGACAAACAACGTGACACGTAATTTTTATATATAAAGGAGATGGTTAAAAAAAAGGTGATCCTATTAAACGGATGGTGGTGCATGGCTCCCCATATGGTGGTTATTGATAGATATCCCTTTTATTATCGTAGTGATTTACAAATTATCGTTGCTAACAATATCGATGCCGATGTGTTTGAAACAGCAAAGAGTTCCTGCTATTGCTGAAACTATTCAAAATAGTGCTCAGTCGAAAATTCTAACGAAGGTGGAACACTGTTTATTAAAAGAAAGTTTAACGAGGGAGGGAACTGTATGATTAATTATGTATGGTTTCATAATATATCAAAGAATAGAGTCCATTGTAGCACTATGACGTAAAAATAATGGTTACAAAAAAATAAAATAAAACAAATACCCAAATAGAAAATATGTCTTAGTACGTGGGGTAATCTGTGGCCACGTTTCACTAGACTCTTTTTGTTCCACTTCATTGTGGGTGAAACTATTGGAAACTCCCACGCACTGTTCTAAGCTTCAAACTGCTACTGTATTTTTTTTAGCAGAAAAACGATAATTGTACAACCTAGTGAGCAAATCCTACAATAAGGCACGGACAAATGGGTGTTAGAAATAGGTATTGTTTTATATACCTAATTTCCTAATTTATGAGGGGTGCCGGATTAGAATAGTAAGAAGCGACGAAGGGATAAATACCAGAGGTTTGGCAGTAGCGTTTCTGAAGAACCGTCATTTGCGCTGCGGTTCGCCTGCCAAGCGTGGGTATTGTAGCAAACATCCCCTTAATAGAGGATGAAGAGTTCAATAGTGGACAATTCGTCTGATACAGTACAGTACACTAGATATTTTAGATATTTTTATAATTTACAGGTGATAACATATGGAGCAACTATCACATCTGTTCAGGTGCCAGATAGAAAAGGTGTTCCGGATGATGTGGTAGCAGGATTCGATACATTGGAAGGTAACTATGATGTTTGCGTTGAGGCTGACAAATGACGAAATATAACGAATTCTTTTTAGTATTCTGTTCGGATATAAAATAATGTTATGTGTTTAGATCGAAGTGTGATTGAAGCGCTCGTAGCGTAGTTTGCTTAGCCGTTCTTAACCGATCAGCTAAGTTAAGCAACGTCCGCCGTAGTCATGACTTAGATGGGTGACCGCTAGCGATATAGCGGCACGTTAAGGCGTCGGTCCCGGTTGATTTCTTAGGATGGCAGTCGTTATAGCATTGTGGTAGGGCATTTTGCGAATGACCACTTGGCTAGCTACACCCTCAAGTTGAAAATCTATCACTAAGCACATAACGGTGTGTGCCGGCAGCTGTTCTCGAGAGCCAATAGTTCTACTAGGTTAGCCTGAATAACATCTTCGAACACATCTTCACTTACCATTAGGTGAGTTAGTGGTCAAAGGATATAAGATAATAAAAAATAATGTGTGCATAATCCTCATAAACTACGAGTAGAAGATGTATGCCTACATCGTGTTATTAATGGCGCACAGATATTTTTTTGTCAAAGTCAAAATCATTTATTCAATTTAGGCGTCTACTCTTATGAATCTATTTCACTTACGGCTTGACTTGTAAGCCTTATAAAAAATCTTGTAATGTGCAAGCGAGACTTTCATTAAGGACCAAAAAATTTTTTAGGAGAACTCAAAAATATTTTTTTTGAATGACTTCAAAAAAGAGGAGGTTCTGTTATAGCCGTTGAATGTGAATAACAATTGATACCGTAAGTAGCAAGGTCACTAAAAAGTGTAAAAAAATGTTTAACCACAAAATAGAACCGACTTCAACACTCAAAAGTGTGAAATAACTTGTCGAAGTCGGTACCACGCGCACAATATTGTGAGGTATATTTACTTTTGAACTATAATGGTACCGACTTCAACAAGTTATTTCACATTTTTGGGTGTTGAAGTCGGTACCATATTTTGGTTAAAATTTTATTTATAGAAAAATTTTGGTGATCCAATACATAAAAATGTTTTTCTCTATCGTGCTGATGCGATGCGGAACACGAAAGAGCAAACCCGACTCACAGCTGGCCAGTTTTACGTTTGTTCCATTGAAGAATTGAGAATGGGCAACCGTACCTCTCACATGGCAACGTCAAATCAGGAGACGTCTCCCAATTGAGTCTCAGTAGTGCTTGCTTGTCTGCTTGTCTTTGTCATTGTATCACACACAATGGTGTATACATAGTAGGTGTATACATTATAAGCTTGAGTTCTACTTTGTCCAAATTATATAAATAGTGATATGAAAACGTATCTTCTTTTTTTATTTTAATCCATGGTTTGTTCCTAATTTTTATGTTACGCGGAACATTGTATAAAATGGTACAAATTATGTTTTTACGATAGCTATTCATAGATAACACGTGGCGCGTAGGAAGTGTCAATTATATTAAAGTCTTTGGTTAGACTTTTATTTGACGCGTTCTAAAAATTTAAGAACGCGCCTTAAAATAAAATGCAGAATTGTTCAAATGCAGCACCGTTCACCGTTGCACGTTGCTTATTATAAATTATGCTTATTTATAAATGCTCGACTTTTCTGCTAATTTCAGAATACTTCCAGCCCCGGAACCCTTACTTCGGCTCTACGATAGGGCGGTATGCAAACTACGTCAGAGAAGGTACCTGCGTCGTCAGGCCCTCGGGAAGGATGTACATGCTCTCTAACAACAGAGGTCATCATCACTTCCACGGTGGATACATCGGCTTTGACAAGGTACTTACTTAGAAGCGCTCGTAGCGAAGGTTGCTTAGCCATTCTGAACCGATCAGCAAAGTTAAGCAACGTCCGCCTCGGTCATGAGTTCGATGGTTGACCGCTAGTGACATTATTACTGAGCGCTTCCGTGCTTCGGAGGGCACGTTAAGCCGTCAGTCCCAGTTGTTGATTTAGGATGGCAGTCGTTATCGCATGGCGGTAAAGCATTTTGCGAATGCCTGGCTAGCTACCACCCTTCACTAGAAAATCTATCGCCAAGCACCTAACGGTGTGTTCCGGCAGCTGTCCTTGAGAGCCAGTAATTCTAGGTTAGCCTGAACAACATCTTCGACCACATCATCGCTTACTATCAAGTGAGATAGTGGTCAAAGGCTAACCTATCAGGCATAAAAAAACACGGCATCACCTGGTTTCGATATCATCCCGGCGCTCTCAGAGAAGTGGAGCTTGTCATGCTATTCCCGATCAACTAGGCTGAACAACGTTCACAGCAGGCAAGACATGGACAGGTGACAATTTGTGGTGCTTACTACTAAGCATTTCTTTGCATCAGAGAGCACGTTAATTTGTCAGTCCCGGCTGTACACTGGCTGCGCTCATGGTTTTAATCCTATAATCCTTCGCTTCCTCAAACTTCATTCTGTTCCGCTTTGCAGATTATAGTATACCTACATAATATATCGACATTTGGGATTCCTTGCTAGTTTCATTTTTGAGATAGATCCCGTTAAATGATTTTCTTAATCGTTGGGAGGGCCCCTCATTTATTTATTATACTTAATATTTAAAAAAATATTATAATATCCATATTTGTATTCTCATGAATGAACTCAGATGACGTGACAGCATCACACATTCTTAAGTCTGGACGTTTTAAGTCTAGTTTGTCTTTTATTAGTTCCACTCTGAAAAATAATTTTAATGAATTACTAGATATTCGTGTTTGAATCACGTTCTTAACAAAATGTCTAAAATGTAAATGTAAATATTTAGGTTTCTAAATATATAACACATTGAGCTGGAGAACTCACATAGTCAATCTCAGAGACCGATTAAGAAAATGAATATTCATTTTATTTATCTACGTGAGGTTGCAGATCGGACATTGATATAAAACGTATATAATGAACTCTGCAAATTATATAAATATTTATATAAATAGTTATTCACCTATTGCAATACATCTTAGAGTGTGTTCTACCTATTATGCTGGTTCTGGAACGTGCTCAAAGAGGAGTACTTAAGATAGTAATGTTTAAACCAACCATGTTACCCACTGCAGATTTGTATTCTCTTCTTGACCACAACATCACTCACCATAATGTGATTGTGGTCATCAGCTAGACTGTTCGAAATCAAAGAAAAGATAGGGCCACTGGGTCATCACTGCTTGTGTATTTAGACTGCAGAATATTTTTTATAGGATTTAAGGGCAAACAAGCAGGCATCTCATCAGTGGAAAATAATAGTAGTGGCCCACGGATTTCCGCAACATCAGAGATCTCTAGAATACGTTGCTGGTGGTTGAGGAGGGTATAATTCTGTATTCTTGAAAACAAACTGTCAAATTGCAATTAATTCTATATCCGTTCTCTTTTCAGGTAAACTGGCGGTCATATGTGAATGGCACCAAAGTCATTATGAGTCATGTTTCCGACCATTTCACCGAGGGTTATCCTGGCACTGTGATGGCGCAAGTGTGCTTCGAGGTCACCTGTGATAATACCATCAAGATCGAAATGAAGTGCACCACTAGTGACCCAACTATCATCAACCTCAGCAATTCACAGTACTTCAATCTAGCTGGACATGTGAGTCAACGAACTAAGCTCTTTAATTTTAGGTGTAGAGTTGCTGTGTTCAATGTAAGTCATGAATCTAGTGCGCCGAGCCTTTCCTTTAAGACCCGGTTCTTTAAACATCAGATATATAAAAAATATAAAACTGATTAGATAAATGTTATCTAATAATTTAAATCAAATGATCTTTTTTAACTAGCATCATTTGTACTTTTGTCTTGGTTGTGTATATATTTATTCTTATGATTAATTAACTATACGATGATTATGAAAAGGGCCTAAAACTAGCCAACAGGTAACAACCCAGTGGTGTCGCTGAGAATTCATGGCCGACTTTATACAATTTTCGTATTAACGCGAATCCAAATTTTTGGGCATATTATCACCATTGTGCCAGTGATATAAATATTAACTGAACGAACTACGAGGTCAGAGAATCTCATAAGAGGTTCTTTATATCTTAAAACTGATAAGAATACATAACATACTATCTAGTTAAGATCTTAAATATTTAAGTAGGTATGTCTTTTTTATGTTATTGTAACGGGACAAGCTCGGATGTTAAGCGGATAACCTCTGCCTATAACAGATGTCTTTCGGCACAAGTGACGAATTTCACTGCGCCCGTCACCTTGAGACATAGTAGTTAAGTCTCATGTGCCTGTAATTTCTCTGGCTCTCAAGGACTGCTGCCGGAACTCACCGTTAGGTGGTTGGCGACAGATTTTCTGCTTAAGGGTGGTCCCTAGCCAGGCGGGCATTCGAAAAATGACCTTTCACTATGCGTTAAAGCTCAAGCCCGCGGCGGGATTCGAACCATGGACCTGCTGCGCGGCAGTTCATAGCCAATGCCACGGAGCCATCATTGCTTCAAAAATGTGTCAAAATGTCTGGTACTTTTTTAGTTGCTGTAATACTTATATACGATATTATAGGAAATATTAAATTTTTCAGATAGACCATGACCACGTGCTTTTCTATAGTTGCACATATATGGAACATTATGAATATTGAAATAGTATGAAAAACACTCTAAATTTGTACAAATACGGAAATTCTATGAAATATTGCAGTCAGCATGCGCCCTTAGATAAACGCTAAAGCAATATGCTCAAATTAACTTCTCGTATAATAACGCAGGCGCTCGTATAATATAACAGAACACGTGTCGATATCGACGAATATCAAACATCCTATCTTAAATATAATTCATAAATATATATAATATTTTTTTTTATCGTGATGGGATTTTTTAATTTTGTTTTTTCTTTCACTTTTGTTCTTATAAAATGTGTAATAATTTGAAATTACTGTGCGATAGACACAAAAGAACTAGCTTGGTTTATGTCTTAGAGTTCCGTATATAGTGCAGTGTCAAGCAGGATTGGTGTACCGCTTAGCATCAGGAAGGCAACTTTACCAAAACTACTAAAATGCTATGTTTAATTCAGTGGTTTAATATCTAATCAAATTGTACTCTGATTTCAGCATGCGGGCCCTGAAACGATGTATGACCACATCATCACCATAAACGCTGACAAATACACAGCAATAGACGATGATGGACTTGTCACAGGTACGGACTAAACATTAATGTACTATACTGTACTGTTACAGCCGGATCGTCCACTTATGAACACAACCTCCCTTATTAAGGGGGTCTTTGCCATAATCCCCACGCTTGGCAGGAGTCATAGGGATCGCAGTGTAAGTAGGTAGCTCTTTAGAAGACTCTCCTTCCAGTATTTTCCCCTAAGTCGCCTCTTACAACACCCATGAAATTATATGGGGAGGTGCAATTCTGACCCGGCATCCCACGTGGCACAGCACCCCAACGGGTCATTAATATACCTACTTATAATATATGTCTATAATTTTCAATCCACTTCATGACACCCTTATCCCACGCTAAATGGCGTCGACACAACATATGACTTCTATTTTTGTCGTAATCGGAAGTGAACCTTTTGTCATCCACCGGGAATACTTACAATATTGCTAGTGAGAATTTCTTTGTCAGGAAAATAGTAGAAGACTCACTTTCTTCAAATGTATTAATGAAAACCAACGTCACCTACTTCAAGAAAGTAACCGATCGGTTCTTATATCAATGAATTTCAATTATTCTCTGATGATTCTGTAGGATTAAACCTTGGCTGGAAGAGGTTTCCGCAAGGAGTGGCTGATATGAGATGAAACATGAGGCATTTAAGGAGAAGGCAGGCAGATGATAAATGGCAGTACTTTATGGACGACACGTGTTGTACTGTATACATATATGTATAACAAATATTTACAAAGCGCTCTTAACGTAGTTTTTTAGCCGTTCTTTACTCATCAGCTAAGTTAAGCACCGCTGCCTTCATGAATTTGATGGGTTTTGACACGTGCTTCATAGGGCGTGTGTTAAGCCGTTGCTCCTGAAAATTAGGATGCGGGTCCTTATAGCATGGTGGTAGGTCATTTTGTGAATGCCCGCCTGGCTAACTTAGCTACAACCCTCAAGTAGAAAATCTATGGCCAAGCACCTAACGGGATATACTAAAAAATCAACAGTATTGGATGATCCTCTTAAAAGTTAGGTAGACCATCAGGTCAGACAGTGATCAAAGGCTAGCCTATCAGCTAGTATACTATTATACTTTCATACTTTACCATTATTGTTTTATACTGTACTATTATTGTTCTATAGTGTACTGTTACCATATTTAGTTTTCAACGTTCTAGGTGAAAAGAAAGTAGTTGGCGGGACCGCGTACGATTTCCGAGTACCGAGGACACTCCGAGCCATGATGCCGAAGATACCCATGGGGGGATACGATCTCAACTTCTGCGTCACCAAGGGAACAGAGCAAGACCTTACATTCCAAGCAAGGTGAATTTAGTAGGTGACCAGCAATAAAAACATAGTAATTGTTTCCAATTACATGACCGTTGGGTGAAGCTGCATATGAGGTCACAATATAAAAAGGCCAGAAGGGTCTCTTCGCAATGCCATTCCATTAAATAAGTGACTCTAGCCACGAAGCAATAAAGTGCACATCAGCTATCAAAACACAGTATATTTATATTCACCTAAAGGGCGTCTCTCTTTCTATCTCAAAGTCACGCATTGCTCTGATCTCTTTGAAGGCTTGATGAGGTGCCCAATACATCGTTGATTATGTAACATACGTTGATTACTACTGAACTGATGTTTTATATGACAGATATCGCCATTAAAAAATTTAATCGATTCAATTGATTTCGCAATTATATATCGGATAATGTGGTGAACTGGGTATCATGTCGCCGCGCCGTTCAAAACATGATGTCACCATATTAATTGGTTGGTGTTAAAGTAACTTATAATTCAAATTATTTCTCTTAGAAATTTGTCGATATATATGCCAATATTAGAAGGATACGTATTAAATTAGTATTATTATTATTAATTACATATTCATACAACATCTATTAGAACAAATTAGCTACAAATGACCGTTTACTACAAAGTTACATCATTGTTATGAACACATGATATGAATATTCTCAGTCTCCTTTACAATATATTGTTCAGTCCTACATCCCCGCGCTATCTCAAGGAACGCTTCGATTTCCTTCACTGTTCTTCATACACGTTAAGGTCATCAGAAAATCTCACACTTGAAATCCATCCTCATACGAGTTCGTTTTATAGCAAATCCTTCACTATTCAGGCTGCCCGCTTGTGGAATTCTCTTCCTGTATCAATCAGACAAGCACCGACTCACAAAATGTTCAAGGATCAAGTTAAAATTTTTATTTGTCCAATTAATTTTGCACTATATTTTTGTCAATTTCTATGCTATATATGAGATAATATTATAATATGTATATATTTTTATATAACAGTATCTATTATATATATGTTTATAATTGTATTTGTTTAATTATTATAAAAACCTATATGTATGCTATTTTTATATATTTGTTTTACACTAAATACGTTTTATTTTAAAATGTTTTCATTAAATTTGATTATGTATTTGTACTACACCCGCCTCTATTGTTTTATTGGTTCAACTCCATCCTAAGGTTGCCTGGTAGAGATCACTTTTAGTGATAAGGCCGCCCATTGTAACACTACGTTATTATTATTTAATATTTAAACTTTTATATTTCTAAAGTGGTGTAACAATAAAGAGTTTTCTATTCTATCTATCTATCTATCTCACCCATCCTCGAAATTATGAGCGAATGTTAGTGGGTGGATAGTTTCACGAGGATTCACAAGGAATTTGCCATCAGGAAGGCGATTGTTCACAAGCTTTATAAAATTGTAGGTCTAACATCACTTGATGCGTAGTATACAAGTGAATAACTATTTCTACACGACACAAGAACATATTTAGTTCGAATTAATCATATTGCTATAAATGTTCTTGTATTATAATCTTTCGTATTGTTAAAGAATACATAGTTGAGACTGAAATTATTTGACAGGGCGCTACACCCGGTCACTGGCAGAGTGGTGGAAATATACAGCAATCAACCAGGCTTGCAATTCTACACGGGAAACCAACTGCCCGACCCTGATAAGATTTATGAAGTAAGTGTTATTTTCACTTGTATAACAACACTTTTCTCGTGATAACGTGGGGGGGGGGAGGGGGGTTAGTTTTCTATCTATAATCATCCAAAATATCATATGCCACTGTAGCAATATATACACTGTAGAAACGTATGTTTGCGCGAGAAATAAGGCTTTTCTCTTAACGGAAGGAAATACAGTGTAAATTTTTTGTTACTATTCTGCATGATAAAAAATCGTTATAGTAAATAAAAGGCTCAATATGTATATTGTGCCAGAATTTATATTACCCTTTAAGATACCCTATAAACCATACAAAAAGCTAAAAATTACACGGTAACAAACATAGTAAAACCTGAAAAGTATTTAAACTGGAGGTCTTAAGAGATTTTAATGCATTTTCTAGTCTAGATATTCAGACATATCTCAAAGTATTGAAGGTATCAATATAATATTTATAGCTATACCTACTGTAGAAAATCACTTTATCAATCAATTATATTATTTTCTAATAATTCAGCGCGCTCTGGACACACTAGATATTTGCCATAGTGTGGAATGCACGTGGCTACGAGCATGCACACATACAAGCCGCGTTTGGTACTGCTATATCAAGTCAAACTACTTGTCTCGTTTCACTATGAAACAAATTAATACCAGTTACAAAATTATGAAAAAATAAACATTATAGATAATGTTTAGAATATTTTAGAGATATTGCGCTTACTCATACGAAGATGCTACTAAAGATAGACCAGGTAGGTACTACTAAAAATAGACCAGGTTTCACTACGAAATGATAGAAACTAATTTCCTTATAAAGTCGTGAGCATTCGCTTAAATTTGTTTATATTATTGTTACGTAGCCTTTGCCCTGCGATGAAGAAGAAGAGAGCAAGTCTGAAAGCGAGAGCGAAGGTGGTACAGTGAGCGAGAGCGAGGCAGATACAGAGAGTGAAGCGTCGAAAGTGGCCGGAGAGGAAGAGGAAAATGTCAGCAAGGTGAATGACACGCATAGTAAATGAACTTACCTGTACCATGAGAATAAAGAACGGCACAGAATGAAAGGTTCACTACTACATGCTCAGCTATGTGTGCGTAAATCGCGCAGGGGTTGCAAAGGCCACCGCCACGACCGCTTGCGTGCGTAACCGGATTGAACCAGCTCAGTAAGCGAGCAAAGTTGTCGAAGCTTTCATTCTGTTCCTTTCTATATTCATGTGCCTGTACTGTGAGAATGATTAATACAAGTACTATTAATATTGAGCTTTAACAATTTGGCCTAACATAAAATCTATGAAGTCTAATTGACAATTATAAAAGATTTTGTATCTCAGAAAAAACTAAAAAGTATTACAACGTAATTTGAACTTTAGATGTCGCACCATTCCATACGATGGTTTAAGAACGATTGGATATAAATGAGTTATGACTCATTGTTATGTTAGCTCAATTGGATTAGAGCATACCCCGGCTAAAGAGGTGGATGGATGCGGGTTCGAATCCAGCACATGATTTAAATTTTTCCTCTCGTATATTTGTAATTTTGTAATGTAGTCCGCAGAGCATGTGTCATTGCAAATAGAAAAATATTAAAAAGTATAACTATCAGAAGAGCTGAAAGCTTTGAAGTTTATCAGGGACAGCCTTTTTTGAGTATCAATACACCTACATTACGCTTCATACCTACTAAATAGTTAAACCTGCAACTGTACTTATAATTTAGATTATTATCTATTAAATACATATAGCATTTATTCTATTTTATAAACGCCGATGGCAGGAAATCATAAATCATTTTCGATCACATAATACGCGAGATTCGGAGGTGTTTTTACCATACTTAATAACTTTTTAAAAATATTTATACGGTTTTAGAGGTAATTAATCGTATGTACTGTTGTTCAATATTTTTTCAATATTATACGGGCAATATAATTTGAACATGACGGTAACACGAATTGCAGAATAGTACGAAGTCGTAGATTGCGATAAAACTTTTTAAATTTAGCATTTTCCGCTACAGGCCTTATAGGTGTTATTAGAGCTTAGAGGAACTTATTTAGTATTAATTAAATAAGTATAAAACCCGACTGCAAATCATATATTTTCGTTAAGCGATTTATCGTTCTGTTGATATTAAAACTGCAAGTTATATATATTTATGGAATCCTTTTTTAAAGCTCTTCATTTTGATACTCCACTTGATGATGGGTTTCGAAGAAAAATATATTTTTTTACCTCCTAATAGGGAGTCTAAAATCCGCCGGTTTGTTTTTCTATTTTTTGTATGCATCTAGTGTTACTTGGGTTATCAAGACGAACCTAACAATATCTCTACATCAAAATCGGTTAAGCCGTTTAGAAAATATGATGGAATAAAGAAACTCACAAACATATATGTATACATGAATCCTGAAAACATAACTCTCCTTTTTTTTGGGCTGTGGTGTAAAAATTTGTGTATGTCTTGGAAAAAATAGGGGCTAATTTTAAAATTCCTATAATATGTAGACAAAGGGTACTTAAGGACTTTATAAAAAAGATCAGAAAGTTGCAGGTCGGGCAGTGAAGTATTAAAAAAATATTTCGTAATTTTTGACTCATGCGTAAACAGTTGAGAGAGTCGTATTGTGACAGAAATTTTATAGGCTTCAAATGTAGTAAAACAAACGAAAAATATAAAAAAAAAGGTTTCTTGGGCACGGAATTGTAGATTGGAAGACTTCTTCAAGTTTCCGTAAGATGCTTTGGCATTTAAAACAAAACCGGATTATTGTCAATTTGATCCTTGTGTCTATAATTATTATGGTTCTAAAAAGAGCAAGAGTTGTGCTATTACTATTATTTGGTAGGCAATCGGCCACATCTACTCATATTCTATGAAAATTCCAATGGCCACCTATTATGGATCCAAAAACACAGCGGAGATTTAAGGTCGGACGGAAGGATAGATAGCCAAAGCGTAGTAATAGGGATCTGGGTTTGAAAAAGAAACCCTAAAGAGGAAACCTTGTTGGCATGTGTGTGTGTGTAAAAGCATCGCTTTGGAATTCTTTCAGTAGCTGTCCAGAATCTGAAGCTATCCACGGTAGGTAATAGGCTGGCCCCCAATTACACTACACCATAATATTTGATGGCAAGCAGAACATGTCTTCTTAGATACCTCTGCATATCTAAATTCATTATCTCCAATTTCAGGGTAAAGTGAGCTACGGTTACGTGCCACTAGCGGGGAAGAAAGGAACTTGCTACAAGAAGCACGGTCTCTTCTGTCTCATGCCGCAGAACTACCCAGACGCCTGCAATCAAGTAAGTATACCCACTACTTCATTTTGCTTTTGACGCCTATCTCATTGGTGGGTAAAAAAATCGCCAACTTGATGTGAAGTGGTCACATCTGTCCATTACCAATGCCTTGTCATGATCCTTGTTGTACTTTGAGATTCACTTCACTTTGAGACGTTGGTTCTTGGTTTTTGTTTAACCAGTGATTTCACTTGCTAAAATGCCTTTCATACCAATGATTTGGTGGCCCGTGGTGTATCGGGTAAGAAAGTCACCCCCCCATCTCTACCCGTGGGTGTCGTAAGAGGCTACTAAGGGTAATGCACGAGATTGTGGGCAGCAGCACTTTCTGAGGAACTGATATCTCACACTGCGATTTCCAAGAGTCCTGCCAAGCATGGGGATTATGGCAAATACCCATTAATGTACGACGCTCGTGTTCAGCAGTGGACGATCCGACTGATACAGTACCCAAATAGTGTTTGCACACGAAGGCTTCAAGGCAAAATATCTGATACTGCGGTGTACACATCAGAACGAACTCGACTAGAGGGACCTACTGCCTGGTAGTGGCCAATTCAAAAATTGATAACTGTGACCCTTTCAAATATGTCTTGGTTTGTCTTTTATAATAATAAACATATACCTGATTCATCAACATGAAATCCTCCGTCGAAAAAATTCCTCACCCATTAAGGGGGGTTTGCCATAATTCCCACAATTAACAAGCTCTTGGGAATCGCGCCTAAAGATGGCACAGTACTTCAGAAGGCGCTGCTGCCCACCTTCAAGTATTTTATTATGGGACAGGTGGGCAAACGAGCAGACGGTTTACCTGATGTGTGATCACTGTCGCCCACGTACATCTGCAACACCGGAGGTCTCGAGGATGCATTGCCGACCTTTGGAATAAAAGGAGGGAATATGCTTTCTTCTTGAAGGTCCTAAGTAGTATTTTCCTCTTCGTCGCCTTTGACGACTCTCACAAGAAATTATTGGCAATTCTAGACCGACACCTCAGGCATCCCACCGAATAAGCCAGATTATTGTCATTATACATATGTCCACCGTATCCATTACTTATAGACGTCTATTTTTCGTGCTTTCTATCACGTGAGAACAAAC
Source organism: Plagodis dolabraria (assembly GCA_963854805.1). Lineage (NCBI taxonomy): Eukaryota > Metazoa > Arthropoda > Insecta > Lepidoptera > Geometridae > Plagodis > Plagodis dolabraria. Next base: position 8,786,099 of record OY978440.1, read on the forward strand.
AATTGTTGAAATCTGGTTGTAATAAATTTTCTAAACAATATTTTGTTTCAGAAAAATTTTCCATGCTCAGTGTTGAACCCAGGTGAAGTGTACGTCCACAGAATACAGTACAAGTTTGGTTTGTTGTTGGGGAAATACGTATAGTCCTGTGTCTGTAATGTAACTGTCAAAATATAATCATAAAAAAATTGTACACGTTGAAACTGTTTATCATTTCATATCAATTTCGTACATCACGAAGTCTCATGAAAAGTTCCTGCAAAGCATTTTCACTTTAGTATCAGAATTTGGACTTTATCCGCACATTCTGATATATTCATATAGTTTACCTCCGCATCTGAAAAAGCTGAAAATGCAACATAGTCTTATTCTCTCGCTCTCTTCTTCCGAAGACCTGCAAGCTGTGGATGTTGGTGAGACTACTCATATTTTACTGATATGTGAAGGTCAAAGTTGAACTGATTAAGAATAAGTTCAATTGAATGAACTTTTGTTGATTTTTTTAATAGGTTGATGTGGAAGGTGTATGCGCCACTTACGTTGGCACATTTTTTTTAATTCAAGCCTTTATTCCAATTTTATACTTCGACGACTATCTCACCCCACCGCGCCGGCAAGCAATCCGCTTGCCACCGCCGCCGCAAGTAGACGCTGCGAACGGCCCTTGCCCATCGTAGCTACCACACCGCGCTCGAATCGAATGTTCTCGATTTGCCGTCCTTTCGGATTATCCGAGATACCGAGGACATTAGAAGCTGCCTTCGTACGGATAGCCTCCAACCGCCCGCGAATCAAATATACAGTCCACAACCGCGGTGGTGAAATTACCGGAAGAAGCTGTGAAAAAGCGCTACAGGGTTAGACCTCCTACCTGGACAAGACGACACGACGAATTAACGAATAAACAGGACCGAGGTTCGTGGCCCGCTAAGTGCAGTGTCAGTAGGGAGACCAGCTATCCTTACCCCGCAATTTTGGGAATATGCTGGCACATATATGGCTCTACGAATAAGCATTGCATTACAACGGGGCAATGCTGCCAGCATGCTGGGCACGCTGCCAACTGGGAGTGGGCTGGAGCATTTGGACTGCCTATGAGTCTGCTATGACTTATAGGTTGTCTAAATGCTTTTATTGTAGTAGCTGTAGTGTTGTATATAGTTCGTAGAATGTTGTTTAATAAAGGCATACCGCCGATAAAAAAAAACAGTAACTATATACTTCTGTAGCTGTGTTATCGTAATATTACGTATAAACAAAATCTGCTTTTTTTCGTCCATGAATAGTTAGAGTTTAGAACTGCACAGAATGTTATGCTTGTCTGAGAATCTGGTATGATATTAATTTACAAAAAACAATTATACCGAAATGGAACCGACTTCAACACTCAAAAGTGTGAAATAACTTGTTGAAGTCGGCACCATGATGGTTGAAAAGTACCTATAATGACAATATTGTGTGCATGGTACCGACTTCGACAGGTTATTTCACACTTTGAGTGATCAAGTCGGTTCCATTTTTTGATAAAAAAAACATTTTCACTCTTTTCAGTGACCTTACGGGATCGAAAGTCATTCACTGTCAACAACTAAATCATCAAGATAGGAAAATATTTATCAGTTGGAGTGCTACTCAAAAACGGCTTGACCGATGTTGATGAAATTTAAATGGGACCAAACGACAAGCATCAGTTTTTAAATTAAAAAAATATCAAAATCGGTTCAGTAGTCAAAAGTTCTGAATTAACAAACATGAAAAAAAAACACACGAATTGAGAACATCCTCCTTTTTTGGAAGTCGGTTAAAAAGTATGAAATAACTTGTTGAAGTCGGGGTACCATGATAGTTCAAAAGTACCTACCGACTTAGACAAATTATTTCACACCTTTGAGTGTTGAAGTCGGTCCCATTTTTAGGTAAATAAAATAAAAATCACTTGGGGATAATTATGATCAGACTGAGCATTTAACGATTGGTTGCTATTTCACGCCAAGCTGTTTTTTTATATGATTGTGACATTTGTGACGGAACAAGCACGACCTGATGCTAAGCGGAGTAACCTCTGCTTATAACAGATGCATTTCGTCTTGTGACGAACTGCCCTGCGCCCTTCACATTGAGGCATACAGTTGTTAAGTCTCATGTGCCTGTAATTTGTCTGGGCCTCAAAGACTGCTGCCGGAAAACACTGTTAAGTGCTTGGTGACAGATTTTCTACTTGAGAGTGGTAGCTAGTCAGGTGGGTATTCGCAAAATGCCCTTCCACCATGTGGAAGCTCAGGGCGGCAGTGGAGATCGAACCAGGGACGTGCGGCATAACAGTCCATAGCTACAACCGCTCGGCCATCATTGCTTCTATGATTTGATTTGTCAGCGAGATCGACCAGCTTAGTACATACTGTTCTCGCAATCCTCTGTTTATCAAAAGGCAAAAATATTCATTTTGTCCCCCACTGGGGGCGAAAAGTGGGGGACAAAAGGAAGAACCCTGTTTTTTTCGCTGTTATTTGTTGTCCCTTCTTATACGTCAAATATTGATATTCACGCGTGGGTCTTTTGAGATCTAGGCAGATAACACTTTTCGGAATTATAATATTCTGGAAACCAACTCTTTCTCCACAATCTATGTAATAAAATCTAACTTCTTAACATTAAATAAAAATTGAACTAAAACGAATTGATATCCAGGTTACGTGATAACCTGTAACATTTTGACCTGTAAGTGACGTAACTCGGGCCAATAACTTATTTATCAAGGATTAAGTCACTTCGAGAACTAAAATATGAAAAAAACAATTCAAGGTTGTTTTTAGAACCGGTCGTTTACCTTTATACAGAAAAAAAAAACACTACAAAAACTGTTAATAATACTACAGTGATCATACTCAAGTAGAAAATATGTCGCCTAGCACCTAACGGTGTGTTCCGGCAGCTGTCCTTGAGAGCCAGTAATTCTAGGTTAAACCTGTAAACATCTTCGACCACATCTTCACTTACCATCACGTGCAATTGTGGTCGAAGGCTTACCTATCTCTTCTCTCTCAATATATATTATTATATAAATATAAAAATCAATTACGATTGTCTGTCTCGCTAAAACTCGAGAACGGCTGAGCCAATTTAGCTGATTTTGGTTTTGAAATGTTTGTCGTAGTCCAGAGAAGGTTTAAATGATAAGAATTTATGGAAAAATGGCGAGGAAGATAGTACAAACAACAATTTCATTTTCCCATATAAAATGCTCTACCTATACTTTCCTGTCTTTTTGTTTGTTTAGGGAGGACAGAGATGCTGGCTACCGCCTGTGCGGTCGTCCAGCTCCACCGGGTTTTGGGCGAGGGCCTGGCCCTACAATAGCCCGGGCGGGAGAAGTGCCTTCGGCACTTCTCCCGAGACGGGCGTAGAAGGCGAAAAGCGCTTTCTACCTCCGTCTCCTGCGGACGTCTTTCCTGTCAAATACGAGTACCTATTTGAAGTTTGTCCGTTAAGATAGGTGATACGAAGTACACCGGGTCATCTAGTCGGCAATAAAATAAAATAAAAAGTCCCTTTATTGAAAGTGTTTATACAAACGCTAAAGACTAAAGGCCCCAGCATCCTTGTATCATTACTTAATTGGATTGTTGTAATACTTATTCACTTTTAGGTGAGAGGTTTTATTAGTTCATCACAAATATTTGGTGTTACAAAGCTAGCTGGCAAAGTTGTGCTAAACAAATTGGGGAGCTGTTACTGAGGTAGAGTCTAGAGACACTCTTTATATTACAAAAGCGTGCAATTCGTGCTACATATGAAATGGATCCTAGGGAATCTCTGAGAGATCTTTTTAATAAAATTGATATTTTAACTATACTTAGTCTGTATATATTTGAAAATATTATGTTTGTTCGTAAAAAATTGAGTAAATTTAAATTAAACAGTGACAATCACCATTATAACAACAGGTGTATGTGGTTTTATAATAAAGGAAGATTAAAGGGCGAAGAAGAAAAAGTAAATTAAGGGGAAGATCTAGGCGAACGTTCCGAAATCAGATTGAAGACGTTCTAAAAATAGGTCAGATCAGGATTAACCCTAAACCGACGCTAATGTATGAAACGATTGATGAGTGTAGATGAAGCGAAAGAGATATGTAAGGAAGTAGTAAGTGTAAATCTGTGGTATCTGCCTACCCCAATGAGAAAGAGACGTGATTTTTATGTATGTATTTGTAATAAAGTTCCCACAGAAAATCAAAGTTGCACGTGAAAGAAATTTTGATTAAGAAATCTTACTATACAGTCTGTGATTACTTAAACGACAAAAATGCTTGGGCTGTTTCGCCTCTGCCAAGCTATCGTCTGTCACCTACGTTAAATATTGTAATATTTTTATTATATTGTATGTAAGACATTGTTTAAAAGAATGACCCCGTATTTCTTGCCCGTTCTTCTCGCACACTCGGGTGTGTGTGTTTTTTTGCTGAACGTGGCAGTATATTGTAGAATATATCAAAATTAACATTTGTAATTGACCTTCATATGAGCGACATACACGCCTAAATTGAATAAATCATTTTTTCATCCCACCATCTCGGAAAGAGTATTTTTAATCTTCAATATCTGAGTGGAAAAGCCGTTTTTATTCTATAGAGGATAAAGTAAATTGAATTTAGAACATCGTGTGCACTAAGTTTGTGAATTAAAAAAAACATTAAACCTATTTACTGCTACCTCTATGGTGCCGAATATATCATACAATTTTTTTTTAATTTGTTAAAAACTCAGACTCGGAACCTTCTTGGTGTTCTTTTTTCAATTTGCTTTGTACGCGGTTCTTTACGCGGCATTTCTTCACGTCATTGTTAAACCTTATATTAAAAACAAGAAACTTGAAAACAAGTGAAAAAACTAAAATGAGTGATTCTAGCGACGAGGAAGTTAGTTATAATTTAAAGATTATTCTGTAATACTTACCTGCCATAATGTAGTAATTAATACCTAAACTGAAATAAAAGTGTACCTTGTCTTGTGATTGTAAACGTTTTATTTTTGCATTTAGTCATTTCCTCGCTGAGGTGGAATGAAAAGTTACGTGTTGCACTCGAGTGCAAAGATTTTTCACCTCGTGCTCTTTTGATTCCCTTGCTAACGCTCAGGATTCTAATTTAGAATCACTCGCTGCGCTCGTGATTCAATTTTAGAATCCTTCGCTTGCTCGGTCATCATAATTGAACACGCGGTTAAAAAGCAACTTTGCACTCCTGTATAACAAATAACTATTACTACATATGGCTTTGAATCTTGTAAGGAATTTAGACCTAGATTGAGAGTAAAAATAATGTCACAGATTAACTTTTGGAGTGTAGATATCGTTATTGTGTTTTAAGGGTAACGACTTTAAAGCTCGTATAATATGAAGAATGGGGTGATTTGCAAATCAATTTTGGCAGACTATATCATACGTCTTATATATTTGGACTGGGTCCAGGGGCCCAACTCCCACCTTTTATAAACTATTATGGAATACAAACGTCATTGTTTCAAGTTTAAATTATTGATACTATGGTTAGTACCGTGGCCGTCACGAAACAATAATGTTCATATAGTGCTACCTCTGTCGCACAAATGACTTGATTCGATGCATGCATCCCGCTCTCACGTTGATGTTTTTATGTAAGTATACTATAGTGATATGTGGCGGTGCGAATTAAAATTGTAAATGTAATGTTAAAATATGACTGAATTAAGAGATGGGAGTTGGCCCCCAGCATGACTTAGGTACTGTAATAATGCATTTCCAATATACTGCAAAATTACCTTTTACTTGGAGCCTGTATCGAATGCAGTTTTTTTGCGATCTACGTATGGGTAAAGGCAAGTTATGAATAGCCTATCCTTTGAAATGATACAGAATATTAAGACCTTATTATAGTAAAATAAAAAGAACTCTAATCGTGTATTCATTTCTCACTAATTTGACTGAATGTTGCCATATGTCGTGCTAATAAAGAAACGAAAATAGGCTTGGAGTGACTACATTATAACATAAGGATATATGCATATTTTTTTATAATAACAAATTGTAATATAATACTAATACAAATTATAATATAAATTATAATATAATTTGAAGAAAAAATTAAATAAATAGTGTTGAAAAATACTCAAAAATATTAAAATATATCTAGTGATAGCCAAACCGGAAGAGTTTTCGACGCGTTTAGGTTCTACACGAAGCATCCTCAGGAGTTCAAGAGGACTCCTCGAGCGCATATTTTTTCTTGGTAAGAGAGTATATATTTTAATATTGTATTTCGGGGATGACAACATAATAATGAAAATTGAAACACTGAGCTAAGGTCAAGTGGCACCTTAGGAACGTTTTTATTTTATTTTGAATGGCGGTTACTTAATTTTCTTGCCGGTAGAGGGAAAAGTTGTAGTAGGTACTTGCACACTATCGTGTGTGATACAAAGCTGTCACTTTGCATCCCTCATTGTGATTTAACTGTAGAATACTTTGTACCTCAGGATTCTGAAGCAGTGATGGCTCAGTGGCTATGGATTGCCGTGCAGCAGGAACATGGTTCGAATCACCGCATGGTGGAAAGGCTTTTTGCGAATGCCCGCCTGGCTAGCGACCACCCTTAAGTAGAAAATCTGTCGCCAAGTACCTAACGGTGTGTTCCGGCAGCAGTCCTTGAGAGCCAGAGAAATTACATGCTCATGAGACTGAACAACTATGTCTCAGTGTGACGGGCGCAGTGCAATTCGTGACTTGTGAAATAGGCAGAGGGTAGTACGCTTATCATCAGGTGGGTCTCCAGAGAGCCTACTTTTTTATGTTTAAAATAACATAAAAAAGTATAGCTGGCTCTCGCACCATAAACAACTTCGCCCACTTGTTAAAGAAATACCTAACTATTGTTTGGTTTTAACTATCTTCAGTCTTTTTCCTATCTTGACGCAAAAAACATAACAGATTGTACAGTTATTACGTTGCTATGTGGAGAAAGATAAACCAGCAAACCGTACCAACTCATTTTCGATTTCATACTAAACGGTAAGCTTCTCAATGACTGGCCTATTGCAAAGTTCAACAATATACATTAGGCTGTACATTTAAAATCTTTCAGTGCAGTGATAACCGAGTGGCTATAGGTATGGACTGCCATGCCGCAGGTCCAATGTGAGGATCGAACCTCACCACCTGAGCTGTTGAACTTCACCGCACGGTGGAAGGGCATTTTGTGAACACTAGCCTGGCTACTAGCCTCAAATAGAAAATCTGTCGCGAAGCACTTTATCAGTATGTTTCGGCAGCATTCCTTGAGAGCCAGTAATATTTATAAAATTACAGGCACAAGAGACTTAACAACTGTACGTCTCAGGGTGATGGGCGCAGTTAAGTTCGTCAGTTGTGACGAAATGCATCTGTTATAATTATAGAGGTTGCCGCTTAATATCAGGTAAGCTCGTACCTAATACCATCTTAACATTAAAAACCGATTGCTAGCGGTTATACTATCAACGAAAATTCCCAAGCAGCGTTGTGGATAGGAAAGCGACTATTTTTATTATTAGAGCTATTTTTATTATTAGCTCTATTTAGTAGAGTCACTATTATCTTGTCAGTATTAGCCGACTGAAAGGATCTGAATTAGGCTATTCTAACAACGAAATTCAGTTACCTAAATAAAATGTATCGACCGACGATAATGGTCGGAAGATCAAAGATTATGCACATATAACAAACATTTATAAGAACCTCGTTATATCGTCGATAAAAGCTTCCACGAATACGATAGCCTTAGTACTTTATGTTGTAAAAGTTTTGCGGGATGTGGGAAGAGAGATATTTAAATATCAAGTGAGACCGAAACATTCAATTATCGCCAATAGACTCTCATAAGCCCCTAAACGCCTATACTTAAGAATAAGCCGCTCTCGAGATGGATCGATTCGTATCAATTAGGAGTTCGTAACGGAAAATAAAATAAATATTGAATTAAATAAAGTTTGAATTCAAAGCGCGTTGCATGCGGCGGCTACGGCCTTTTATTTATCCGAAATGTGGAAAATTAGAGAAAATAATACTTTTCAAAGGAATTAACTTGTCCGATTTTAAAATTTTCAATGCAAATTTGTTAAGAATATGAAAGTAAAGGAGTGTAAAAATAATTTATATACAGCCGCACTTCAATCTCCTAACCGTCTTTAACCGTTGCTAGGCAACTATTGTACTTGATCACGTAATACGGGAGATTTGAAGAAGATTTTTACGATACCTAATGTACTGTTTTAATACTTAGTTAATTGGTTACATTTGTTATGGGTAAACGTAGTTTTTTTCTGTGCTCATGGGTAAGTATCTAATAATTTTTCAAGTTACGATCCGAACAATATTATTTTAAATCGCGTATTACCATGATCATCTAGAACAGTTGCCAAACCTAGCTACAAGCGCGAAAAACTGATAAAAATAAACTTCATGTATAAGTAACAAAAATCTGAAATGGGAATAAAAAACCCTAGTGTCAGTTCGCAATAAAACCCATCTCGACGCAGGCCAAATATTGACCGAGTGTAGCGAGGTCTCAAAGTTCACTGGGAACAATCGGCGTTTGTATGTTTTTATGTTGGTATATTTGTATGTTTGTATGTATTATATTTTGTCCGACGATAACTTCAGTAATGTTGGTCCTATCGCCACGAAATTATTTATACGAAAAGATTAGGCCAATACGATTTTTAAGCTCGAATATGAGCAATTCGGCCAAGTGGTTGTTGAAATCAAGATTACGTAAATATCATCGCTAAAGACACGTGCTATATTTGCTGTACAGCGTATATTGAAGTTTGGATTTTTATGGTTCCCTCGGTCTCGGAATTCGGCTTCGCACGTTTTGATGAAGTTGATTTTTCTGTCATCTAATGGTTATTTGAGGAACTAGGTAAGAGATTTGATTTACCGTGATTTTTGGTAAATAGCAATCTCGGAAAATATCATCGCAAATCTCTTACCTAGTTCCTCAAATAACCATTAGATGACAGAAAAATGCAGGCCGGAATATATCATACATCAAAATCGGTTAATCCGTTTAGATGTTATAGTGGAATAAATAAACTCACAAACATACATAAGGTACATGAACCCTGAAAACATAACACGCCTTTTTTGGGCAGTCGTGTAAAAAAGCGTTGAGCAGAGCTTCTTTTCAAGGACAATGTTAATTTCATCCTCATCATTATGATGTCATGAGAAATTCCATGAGTTGCGGCAAAGGCCTTAGCTAAATTGTAAGTGAGCGAATAACATGTTTGTGTTCTGCACATAAATCCTCTTTGATAAATCATTAAATAAGCTATTCGTATGATATACGAACTATTCAATGTAAGCCTAGTGTTTGGGCAGGGGCCCCTTATGATCCCCGTAGTCCCAAACTATACCACGATGTCGTGGCGTATTCAACTGGGCTCCTGGAATGTCACAGGAAGACACCAGCCGATATATGTGCTAATGCACATGGTTGCAAAGGGGTGGGAAAACGACCTACCTGCGGACGACTTGCTCGTCGCTCCGTCGAAAGGAACCTATCATTGAACACCTACAATTAACATAAATGATCATTTAGCTAGTTTGAAAGGAATTATATTAAGATAAGTCCCTTGATCTCGATGGTGGCCCGCCAACAGCAATCCTTTGCTCGCCTGTTCACTGAACGCCTAGCGTCCAAAAATAACAATCACCCACAAATCACCAGTGTCTGTGTCACTAATATATATATAGCAGCCTGCTGCTCAACTAAAACCACGAGATAACACCGTATCTTTTACACCTCTTCACTCGACCGTGTTTGAAGGGTGGCTCGGTGGAACTGGTAAGAAACAAAACATATTGGCGGTCGCCGCGGCCTCCGAGGCATTCTGAACGCGTACGATGTTTACCGAACACCTGGCCTTCATACGTTCTACGGTAGTAAGTATAAGGTTTTTGGGCAATATATTGTTAGAATATGGACTGCATCAAGCTCTCTGTGGTTCGTACATCAAAGTAATAATTACTTATAGGTTCGTTACTGCACCGGGAAAGGCACTGCGTCTCTATTGACACGCTGCCTATGTAAAGTATATGCCTAACATTCAGTATCAAATTCACCTGCCAAAGAGTATACGTACCTATTTGTGCCTAGAATTAATTTCAGCATCACATGCAGGGGTGTCACCATTTCGCAAGTAATCAATAATCGCAACGATGCTATCGATAAAGCAGCCTTAAAGTTGTTTGTTTTCTATTTTAATAGGTCCAAACAATTGGCAAAGTATCATAAGTTCATATAAAACAGGTTGTTCTGCTACAACGTGAAATTCGAACATTCAAAGAAACTAACAAACACTTTGAGCACTATAATAAGCAAGGGGTGAAATTAATAGGATGTGGGTATTAGTAAGTTTCTTTATCCATAATAATTACAATAGATTATACAGGTATTCAAGTGACACATAATAATATATTAAATTATCTTAGGGCGGCCTGCACCAACTGTAATCTCGATTTAATGAAATTAAAACTCGATTTACACTAAACTCTACATCAACGTCTTGCACGGTTTGCGCTAAACATTACATCTCGATTTAACAGACGTAAAAACGAAACCAGTAAGCAAGGAGGTTTATCCCGTAAATTCTACAGCGTTTTGTAACCAACAATAAATAATTAATAACTACATACTCGCATGCAAAAATTTCATCAGTAATGGAATCAGAGACGATTCAAAAACTTTAGCTTCTGCGTTAGGATTCCCTGTGTCTGCGGAAACTAGTTTACTCGTACTTCCAGTATTCCAAATTTTTTGTTTGATATACCTAATTTGTGTGAGGATTTTAATGAGAAAGTGGCGTTAGTAGTGTTATAAACAAATATTCCATGACTTGCTTTGTGTTCCTGAGCCCACTAAACATTCAATCGAAGCAGTTCTTCTGTACTTCAATAATCCAAGTATAGTGAATGCTCTTGTATTTTTTGTTTTACACAGGTTTTGTGTTCTGTACAGTGTTTATTGTTATGTTTAACGGTTTATATAAGGTGTATCTTAATTTGTTTTGGGTATTATCAATGTGTGAGTGTGTATATATCGTGGATATGAGTATATCAACAATACTGTGGGGGGTGGTGTGGAATCGATAACTGAATATGTTCCAATCATGTTTAATTTCTTATTACGTCAAAAACAAATAAAAATAATATTTTTTTCAAAACAAAAAAAGACATCTCTAAATATCTGGTCTGTTGACTATCTGCATGTTTTTTATAAGGCAACCTTCAGAACGGCAGAAATAAATTTACTTGAAAAAAAAAAGTGTTGTTTACTTTTGTATAATAACACATAGCTGTCCTCGAGAGCCAGCAACTACGTTAGCCTGAACATAATCTTCAATAGCAACATTTTTTATCATCAGGCGAGATGGTATTCAAAGCTAGCCTAGCAATCAATAAAAATCAGGATAACTTGATAGGCTCGTTAGCGTGTTACTATTTGTTACAATCCCTATACAGGTTTGCAGTATGTACTTACATTGACTAATAACCCTGTTTTAATTAATACTCTGTCAAATTAGGATCAAAGTAGATTGATCACTTTTTGCTTGCAGTCGGGGTGACGCCGCCCCTCACATGACCGATGCGAGAGCTCTTCAATCTGCATATGGCTATAAGGAATACAGAGGTATAGATGCGTACATCTGCTGCACGGGCCAGCGAGCTCAAATTCAGTTTCAGCAAGAGGCAATGGGTCACAAACGCAATTTTCGAAAGACACGTTTTGGATTTGTCGATGTTCAATTCTTCGAAGATCTAAGCGTGTCTATTAATGTTGAACAGAGTATTTTAAATATCAGTCTACGAAATTGTTTTCGAATTAAAATTTTAGTCCATGGCCTAATTAGTTATAAAATAAAAACAGCATAGCATCTAATTCTGTACCGAACTAATGATCTGCCTTATAAATAAGGCTGCAAACATACTAGGATGAACTTTTCTGAATATCAACACAAAATAAATTCAATAAATTATTATTTTTATAATTTTTTGTAGCAGTGATAGCTCAGTGGCTTAGGCTATGGACCGCCGCGCAGCAGGTCCATGGTTCGAATCCCGCCGTGGGCTCGAGCTTCATCGCATGGTGGAAAGGCATTTTTGCGAATGCTCGCCTGGCTAGCTACCACCCTCAAGTAGAAAATCTGTCGCCAAGTACCTAACGGTGTGTCCCGGCAGCTGTTCTAGGCAGTAATTCTAGGTTAAGCCTGTTAACACCGTCGACCACATCATCACTTACCATCAGGTGATATAGTGGTCAAAGGCTTACCTTTAAGCAATATTTAAAAAAACAAAGAAAACAACGTACATTCACTAGACCAATTACCAAAAGTAACCTGATTGAACTATAAGTTCGTCTCAGCAAAAAGTCACCAGAAATCGCTAAACATAGGTTAATATATATTTATATCAGTAAGTACATATGTCAAAATTGCTTATTTCTCTAATTTTTATGATATCATACATAAAATTAACCATCAACTATGTTTAATCTCAATTTGTATGACTTACATAAAAAAAATAAAAATTCAACAACCAAAAACAAAACCTATAGTAACTTAACTTTCTATATTGTACCTCTCTTACTCGTAGAATGTATTAAAATCAAATAAAATTGTAAGAAATGCTAGATCGTAAGGTAACAAATCTAACCATATTTTGCCTCATTTATTTAAATAACAGAGAGGTAAAACATACGATTTCGCAACCGTAATTTAGTTTTAGGTAAGTATATTTTTTTAATATCTAGTAAAAATACCTACCTTTAACAAAATATGCCCTTGAAATCGAAACCATAGCATGTAATATCTATTCAGTCGCAAAACGAAGGCCCTATCTAGAACACACTAGGGCAATTGTGCGGGGTATAAGGGGCGAAGAGATGCAGGAGCTCCCTGTCTCTAAACTGCATACATCCCGGACGCCGTAATTAGTTTGTAGTCGGAGGCACACCGACCAGGACTAACGCGTATTTGTTTCATTAAAAAATAAAGGTTCATATATACTACGTGTGCCATATGAGACTGCAAGTCATCGTTTTGCACAACAAAATAACTGCAGTTACAACATTTTGTTATATTTCATTCCAAGTTACCAACGTAAACAAAATGGCGGAGTTGCAGTAGCGGGTGCACGTGGCAGACGTTTCATCATCATCAGCCGGAAGACGTCCACTGTTAAACAAAGACCTCCATCTAGAACGCCACAAAGGACGGCTATTAGCCGCTTGTAACCATTGACCCGTGACTTTAATGATGTCGTCAGTCCATCGGGTGGGGGGCCTACCAACTCTACGTCTTCCGTTGTAGTGTGGTAACCACTCGAGAACTTATCTTCCCCACCGGTTATCAGTTTGTCGAGCAATGTGGCCCGCCTATTGCCACTTCAACTTGCAAATTCTGAGAGCTATGTCGGTGACTTTGGTTCTTCGGCGAATATCCACGTTCCGGATTTTATCGCGCAAAGAAACTCCGAGCATAGCTATGGAGAGCAATAGCTCGTTGAAGACCTTGGTCTTCAGAGTGAAGTATTCTCCATAAATACGGCAGACATTATAGTTTTTATGTTGAAACGAATAGTTTTACCTTTGGCTACTATTGCCCTGTTCCTATAATCAACCATCTGCTTTTTGTCATAGCAACCACTCTTAATCAATAGTTGTGTTCGTTGTTGCCGTAGCAATACCAGGGTACCACCCAGTAATCTATCATCTTAGTTACCAGTGGTATTTTATAGAAACAGTTTCCACTTACGCCTGGTCGAAAAAATAACCGATCATAAGTGAAACGATCCGTTTTGAAGTTATAGGAAACAGCCATATGTTACCTGTTGGTAATTATTGGTCTGGTTGAAACTCTTAATAGGTAGTCTAGAATTTTACATAAAATGATGCGAGTAGTATTTTCTAGGCTCCTTGGGTGATGATTATGAAAATGGCACCTGAATTTAAATTTCAAGCTGGCGGCATTTAATATGAAGAACGAAGTTTTTCAGAGAGCTGGTTGTAAAATGATATCCTAGACGAAAAACACTTGTTTATAAATAATATGATGATAACCTGAAGTTTTTAGGGTGTAGATTACGAAAATGACACCCACGTCACAATTCAAAATAGCGAAGACATATTTTTAAATTATAATGATTTCAACATGGAAGAAAATTTTTATATAAACCATAGAGGTATGTATCGTTTTAAAATTTTTTGGTGTGGCTTCCGTTTTAAAATCCAAGATCTTTTTTTGTTTTTTTTTTTATTATAGGTATAATACGTATCATTATAAGCCAAGCCATCAATTACTACATATTAAAATTGTATATTAACTTATATAAAGTGACATCACAAAAAGTGACAACCCTAGGCTTTGTGGCTAGCCTCTTGCGACGTGGGCTTAAACACAAACATCAAAGGCGTGTTAAGGCCCTTTTTTAGTCAATCAGTAGGTAAATTTAGCGTCCGAGAGTTGCGGGCTATTGACACTACGCAGCGCTGCGCTGTAGTCGCACAGCGCGCGTCAGGACTCACGTCGCTCGCTCGATGTCCCCAGTCACACGCTATTAGCGTCACAGTGTAACTTAAAAAGTTGATCAACTGTAGGTATCGTAGCTACTAAATCCAGAACTGCATCTAAATAATTATTTTGTTCTGGTGAAAATTGTTATTCGCTTATAGAATAAAAATATTCGTTTCACACTAAGTACCTATTTTTATTAGATTTTGTTCGGATACATTGTTTTTAGGGTTCCGAGCCCAAAACGCAAAACGGAGCCGTATTTATGAGTGCCCGAGTTCTGTCTGTATGTCCGTCCGTAAGTCATTGGTCTTTAGCTCGTAAATGGAATGAGTAACAAACCTGAAATTTTGATATATTGTGTAGAACGTTTACCGAAACAAAAGATTAATAATACACTAGACTTTATTTATTTTATTATTTTTGTTACTAATATGAGTAAGGTAGCTGAAAAAATGCATACTGGTATGTGGTCGCCTGTAGAGTATATGTTTAGTTGGTATAAAATAACTTGCCAAAGTTGAAAATAGAGTGTTTTAGATAAGTATGGTACCGACTTTAACAAGTTATTGCATACTTTTCAATGATTAGACCAACCTATGTTTTTCTGGAGGGGTTTATTCCTGGAATTAATTTTTCAACGTAATCCAAGTGAGGAAAGTTACTCCGATTTGGATGAAATTCAAAATCTACATAAATCTGTAGGTTGTTCTGGACGTCTTTATTCCGAATTTGGAATTTATTTTTTGATGTCATCTGCCAAGTGAAGAAAGTTACTCTGATTTGGCTGAAAATCGAGATCTAGGTTGTGCTGGGCGTCATTATTCGCAATATGGATTTATTTTTTCAATGTCGTCTGCCAAGTGAATAAAAGTACTCCGATTTGGCTAAAAATTGATATCTAGGTTGTTGTATACGTTATTATTCCAAATTCGGAATTTGTATAACGATAACGTCTGCCAAGTGACAAAAGTTACTTCTATTTAGCTGAAAATGAAAATCTAGGTTGTTCTGGACGTTCTTATTCTGAATTTGGAATTGATTTTTCGTAGTCGTCTGCCAAGTGAAGAAAGTTACTCTGATTTGGCTGAAAGTCGACATCTAGGTCGTACTGGGTGTCATTATTCCGGAAAATCAAATGTTAATTAAAACCCAAATTTTCAGCCAAATCGGAGTTATTTTAATCATTTTGCAGACGTCATCGAAAAATAAATTCCAAATTTGAAATAAGGACGTCCAGAAAATCCCATATATCGATTTTTGGCTGAAAATGGAAATCTCGGTTTTTCTGGACGACTGTATTTCAAATTTGAAATTTATTTTTCGATGTCGTCTGCCAAGTGAAGAAAGTTACTTCGATTTGGCTGCAAATCGACGTCTAGGTTTTTCTGGACGTCTTTATTCCAAAGGGCACTGTCCACTTGTATGGACCTTTTGGCCTACAATGAACAGACACTATAGGTATAAATATGATATAGGTTTAATAGCTTATACCTGTTAAAATAATCATATCATAAATATATTGTATCAGGATGTCAGATAAGCCCTTGCTCACCACGGTCTACTTTAATAGCTATTGGAACAAACAGTATGTTATCTAAAAACTGGGCAGGTGGATTTAGATCTTCCTGATACCTTGCCAAGCTCAAAAACCAAATTATCGTTATGACGTGTGCGCAGCCCACTGAAGGATGAATGAAGCCTTCTTCCTTCGGCCCACAATGCAATTGCAGCAATATTGTTTTATTGATTCCCTCCCCTGGCTCGGGAGACGGTATTCAAGGCAGGCCAGGGTCATCATGAGGAGAAGTATTAATGTTCGTAGACGAGCTGAAGTCATCGTGATTGTGAGGAGAAGCGGTTCCATTAAGGTGTCCATTACGGGGCCAGGGAGGAAGAACCACCGAAATCCATTAGGCAAACGAAAACGCAAATATATCAAACGAGCGAGATCTGTTAATCACAACACCGGAAAAGCAGAATGAAATGAATGACATTGACATGACATAGGTGACAGCGAAATCGTTTGATTTCTTCACACTTTTTTTTTTCTATGGATGAACTAGTGTTGTTTGTACACTCACCATTCGTCAATTTAGTTGAATCGTGTTGAATATGTAACTAAATAGTCGAGTCAAGTAACAACAGTCACGTTTGGGTCTAGTCACAATCATTACAAAGTCATATTTCACAAAAACTTCATATTTCGTATTAAGTGTATACTTTTCCGTATTTAGTTGCTGGCAACACTGTATTATGAAAGATCGGTGTATGTGCGGATATTATCAGATAAATACTTTTATTAATTATTTTGAATAGGTTTAAGTTGATACAAAAGTAAAGCCCAGAAATTAATTTTAAATACAATCTGATTTATTGGCGTATTTACTTTTTTGCGGGCACCTTGTTTACGCAGAGCCGAAAATGGACAATCCTCTTTGGAATTCATTTTTCGATGACGCCTGCCAATTGAAGAAAGTTACTCCGATTTGGCTGAAATTCATACTCTAGTTTGTTCTTGACGTCTTCATTCCGAATTAGGAATTTATTTGTCGATGACGTCTGCCAAGTGAATAAAGTTACTCTGATTTGGCTGAAAATGGAAATCTCGGTTTTTCTGGACGTCTGTATTTCAAATTTGAAATTTATTTTTCGAAGTCGTCTACCAAATGAAGAGAGTTAGTCCGATTTGGCTGGATATCGATATCTTGGTTAACCTGGGCGTCATTATTCCGGATTTGCATTTATTTTTCAACGTCGTCTGCAAAGTAAACAAAAAATTTCAACTTGACCGATTCAAATTTAGAATTTTAATTTTTCAGCCAAATTGGAAGACCTTCTTTCACTTGGCAGACGTCTTCGTAAAACGAATTCCAAATTCAGAATAAAAACGCCCAAAGCAACCTAGGTTTCGATATTCAGCCATATTGAAGTAACTTTTTTACTTGGCAGACGTCATTAAAAAATAAATTCCAAATTTAAAATAATGACGTCCAGAACAACCTAGATTTTGAATTTCAGTCAAATCGGAGGACCCTTTTTACTTGGCAGATGACATCGAATAATAAATAACAAATTCAGAATAAGAACGACTAGAACAACCCAGATACCGATTGGTAGCTAAATCGATGTATCTTTCTTCACTTTGCAGACGTCATCGACGAATAAATTCCAAGTTTGGAGTAAGGACGTCCAGAAAAACCTAGGTATCAATTTTCAGCCAAATTGGAGTAAATTTTTCACTTGGCAGATGATATTGAAACAATAAGTCCATATTGGGAATAATGATGCCTAGCACAACCTTGACACCAATTTTCAGCCAAATCGGAGTAACATTCTTCCCTTGGCAGGCGTCATCGAAATATTTATTCCAAATTTAGAATACAGACGTCCAGAAAAACCTAGATATCGATTTTCAGCCAAATCGGAGTAACTTTATTCACTTGGCAGACGTCATCGAAAAATGAATTCCAAATTTGGCATAATGACTTCCAGAAAAACCTAAGTATCAATTTTCAGCCAAATCAGAGTAACTTTCTTCACTTGGCAGGCGTCATCGAAATATTAATTCCAAATTTAGAATACAGACGTCCAGAAAAACCTAGATATCGATTTTCAGCCAAATCGGAGTAACTTTATTCACTTGACAGACGTCATCGAAAAATGAATTCCAAATTTGGCATAAGGACTTCCAGAAAAACCTAGGTATCATTTTTCAGCCCAATCGGAGTTACTTTATTCAGTGGGCAGATGATATCGAAACAAGTATTGACTGCAAGTTATTTATTTTCGCTAAGCGATTTATCGTTACATTGAAATTAAAACTGCAATGTAATATATATTTATGAAATTGTTTTATAAAGGTCTTCATTCTGATACCCCACTCGATGGGTTTGGAAGAAAAATTTTTTTTTTACCCCACAATATTGGGTCTAAAATCCGCCAGTTTGTTTTTCATTATTTTTTATTTACATAGTGTCACTTGGGTTATCAAGAGGAATCTAACGATATCTCTTACATAAACATTCCACCATAACTTCTCCAATATGGATTTATTTTTTCAATGTCGTCTGCCAAGTGAATAAAAGTACTCCGATTTGGCTAAAAATTGATATCTAGGTTGTTGTATACGTTATTATTCCAAATTCGGAATTCGTATAACGATAACGTCTGCCAAGTGACAAAAGTTACTTCTATTTAGCTGAAAATGAAAATCTAGGTTGTTCTGGACGTTCTTATTCTGAATTTGGAATTGATTTTTCGTAGTCGTCTGCCAAGTGAAGAAAGTTACTCTGATTTGGCTGAAAGTCGACATCTAGGTCGTACTGGGTGTCATTATTCCGGAAAATCAAATGTTAATTAAAACCCAAATTTTCAGCCAAATCGGAGTTATTTTAATCATTTTGCAGACGTCATCGAAAAATAAATTCCAAATTTGAAATAAGGACGTCCAGAAAATCCCATATATCGATTTTTGGCTGAAAATGGAAATCTCGGTTTTTCTGGACGACTGTATTTCAAATTTGAAATTTATTTTTCGATGTCGTCTGCCAAGTGAAGAAAGTTACTTCGATTTGGCTGCAAATCGACGTCTAGGTTTTTCTGGACGTCTTTATTCCAAAGGGCACTGTCCACTTGTATGGACCTTTTGGCCTACAATGAACAGACACTATAGGTATAAATATGATATAGGTTTAATAGCTTATACCTGTTAAAATAATCATATCATAAATATATTGTATCAGGATGTCAGATAAGCCCTTGCTCACCACGGTCTACTTTAATAGCTATTGGAACAAACAGTATGTTATCTAAAAACTGGGCAGGTGGATTTAGATCTTCCTGATACCTTGCCAAGCTCAAAAACCAAATTATCGTTATGACGTGTGCGCAGCCCACTGAAGGATGAATGAAGCCTTCTTCCTTCGGCCCACAATGCAATTGCAGCAATATTGTTTTATTGATTCCCTCCCCTGGCTCGGGAGACGGTATTCAAGGCAGGCCAGGGTCATCATGAGGAGAAGTATTAATGTTCGTAGACGAGCTGAAGTCATCGTGATTGTGAGGAGAAGCGGTTCCATTAAGGTGTCCATTACGGGGCCAGGGAGGAAGAACCACCGAAATCCATTAGGCAAACGAAAACGCAAATATATCAAACGAGCGAGATCTGTTAATCACAACACCAGAAAAGCAGAATGAAATGAATGACATTGACATGACATAGGTGACAGCGAAATCGTTTGATTTCTTCACACTTTTTTTTTTCTATGGATGAACTAGTGTTGTTTGTACACTCACCATTCGTCAATTTAGTTGAATCGTGTTGAATATGTAACTAAATAGTCGAGTCAAGTAACAACAGTCACGTTTGGGTCTAGTCACAATCATTACAAAGTCATATTTCACAAAAACTTCATATTTCGTATTAAGTGTATACTTTTCCGTATTTAGTTGCTGGCAACACTGTATTATGAAAGATCGGTGTATGTGCGGATATTATCAGATAAATACTTTTATTAATTATTTTGAATAGGTTTAAGTTGATACAAAAGTAAAGCCCAGAAATTAATTTTAAATACAATCTGATTTATTGGCGTATTTACTTTTTTGCGGGCACCTTGTTTACGCAGAGCCGAAAATGGACAATCCTCTTTGGAATTCATTTTTCGATGACGCCTGCCAATTGAAGAAAGTTACTCCGATTTGGCTGAAATTCATACTCTAGTTTGTTCTTGACGTCTTCATTCCGAATTAGGAATTTATTTGTCGATGACGTCTGCCAAGTGAATAAAGTTACTCTGATTTGGCTGAAAATGGAAATCTCGGTTTTTCTGGACGTCTGTATTTCAAATTTGAAATTTATTTTTCGAAGTCGTCTACCAAATGAAGAGAGTTAGTCCGATTTGGCTGGATATCGATATCTTGGTTAACCTGGGCGTCATTATTCCGGATTTGCATTTATTTTTCAACGTCGTCTGCAAAGTAAACAAAAAATTTCAACTTGACCGATTCAAATTTAGAATTTTAATTTTTCAGCCAAATTGGAAGACCTTCTTTCACTTGGCAGACGTCTTCGTAAAACGAATTCCAAATTCAGAATAAAAACGCCCAAAGCAACCTAGGTTTCGATATTCAGCCATATTGAAGTAACTTTTTTACTTGGCAGACGTCATTAAAAAATAAATTCCAAATTTAAAATAATGACGTCCAGAACAACCTAGATTTTGAATTTCAGTCAAATCGGAGGACCCTTTTTACTTGGCAGATGACATCGAATAATAAATAACAAATTCAGAATAAGAACGACTAGAACAACCCAGATACCGATTGGTAGCTAAATCGATGTATCTTTCTTCACTTTGCAGACGTCATCGACGAATAAATTCCAAGTTTGGAGTAAGGACGTCCAGAAAAACCTAGGTATCAATTTTCAGCCAAATTGGAGTAAATTTTTCACTTGGCAGATGATATTGAAACAATAAGTCCATATTGGGAATAATGATGCCTAGCACAACCTTGACACCAATTTTCAGCCAAACCGGAGTAACATTCTTCCCTTGGCAGGCGTCATCGAAATATTTATTCCAAATTTAGAATACAGACGTCCAGAAAAACCTAGATATCGATTTTCAGCCAAATCGGAGTAACTTTATTCACTTGGCAGACGTCATCGAAAAATGAATTCCAAATTTGGCATAATGACTTCCAGAAAAACCTAAGTATCAATTTTCAGCCAAATCAGAGTAACTTTCTTCACTTGGCAGGCGTCATCGAAATATTAATTCCAAATTTAGAATACAGACGTCCAGAAAAACCTAGATATCGATTTTCAGCCAAATCGGAGTAACTTTATTCACTTGACAGACGTCATCGAAAAATGAATTCCAAATTTGGCATAAGGACTTCCAGAAAAACCTAGGTATCATTTTTCAGCCCAATCGGAGTTACTTTATTCAGTGGGCAGATGATATCGAAACAAGTATTGACTGCAAGTTATTTATTTTCGCTAAGCGATTTATCGTTACATTGAAATTAAAACTGCAATGTAATATATATTTATGAAATTGTTTTATAAAGGTCTTCATTCTGATACCCCACTCGATGGGTTTGGAAGAAAAATTTTTTTTTTACCCCACAATATTGGGTCTAAAATCCGCCAGTTTGTTTTTCATTATTTTTTATTTACATAGTGTCACTTGGGTTATCAAGAGGAATCTAACGATATCTCTTACATAAGCATTCCACCATAACTTCTCCAATATGGATTTATTTTTTCAATGTCGTCTGCCAAGTGAATAAAAGTACTCCGATTTGGCTAAAAATTGATATCTAGGTTGTTGTATACGTTATTATTCCAAATTCGGAATTCGTATAACGATAACGTCTGCCAAGTGACAAAAGTTACTTCTATTTAGCTGAAAATGAAAATCTAGGTTGTTCTGGACGTTCTTATTCTGAATTTGGAATTGATTTTTCGTAGTCGTCTGCCAAGTGAAGAAAGTTACTCTGATTTGGCTGAAAGTCGACATCTAGGTCGTACTGGGTGTCATTATTCCGGAAAATCAAATGTTAATTAAAACCCAAATTTTCAGCCAAATCGGAGTTATTTTAATCATTTTGCAGACGTCATCGAAAAATAAATTCCAAATTTGAAATAAGGACGTCCAGAAAATCCCATATATCGATTTTTGGCTGAAAATGGAAATCTCGGTTTTTCTGGACGACTGTATTTCAAATTTGAAATTTATTTTTCGATGTCGTCTGCCAAGTGAAGAAAGTTACTTCGATTTGGCTGCAAATCGACGTCTAGGTTTTTCTGGACGTCTTTATTCCAAAGGGCACTGTCCACTTGTATGGACCTTTTGGCCTACAATGAACAGACACTATAGGTATAAATATGATATAGGTTTAATAGCTTATACCTGTTAAAATAATCATATCATAAATATATTGTATCAGGATGTCAGATAAGCCCTTGCTCACCACGGTCTACTTTAATAGCTATTGGAACAAACAGTATGTTATCTAAAAACTGGGCAGGTGGATTTAGATCTTCCTGATACCTTGCCAAGCTCAAAAACCAAATTATCGTTATGACGTGTGCGCAGCCCACTGAAGGATGAATGAAGCCTTCTTCCTTCGGCCCACAATGCAATTGCAGCAATATTGTTTTATTGATTCCCTCCCCTGGCTCGGGAGACGGTATTCAAGGCAGGCCAGGGTCATCATGAGGAGAAGTATTAATGTTCGTAGACGAGCTGAAGTCATCGTGATTGTGAGGAGAAGCGGTTCCATTAAGGTGTCCATTACGGGGCCAGGGAGGAAGAACCACCGAAATCCATTAGGCAAACGAAAACGCAAATATATCAAACGAGCGAGATCTGTTAATCACAACACCAGAAAAGCAGAATGAAATGAATGACATTGACATGACATAGGTGACAGCGAAATCGTTTGATTTCTTCACACTTTTTTTTTTCTATGGATGAACTAGTGTTGTTTGTACACTCACCATTCGTCAATTTAGTTGAATCGTGTTGAATATGTAACTAAATAGTCGAGTCAAGTAACAACAGTCACGTTTGGGTCTAGTCACAATCATTACAAAGTCATATTTCACAAAAACTTCATATTTCGTATTAAGTGTATACTTTTCCGTATTTAGTTGCTGGCAACACTGTATTATGAAAGATCGGTGTATGTGCGGATATTATCAGATAAATACTTTTATTAATTATTTTGAATAGGTTTAAGTTGATACAAAAGTAAAGCCCAGAAATTAATTTTAAATACAATCTGATTTATTGGCGTATTTACTTTTTTGCGGGCACCTTGTTTACGCAGAGCCGAAAATGGACAATCCTCTTTGGAATTCATTTTTCGATGACGCCTGCCAATTGAAGAAAGTTACTCCGATTTGGCTGAAATTCATACTCTAGTTTGTTCTTGACGTCTTCATTCCGAATTAGGAATTTATTTGTCGATGACGTCTGCCAAGTGAATAAAGTTACTCTGATTTGGCTGAAAATGGAAATCTCGGTTTTTCTGGACGTCTGTATTTCAAATTTGAAATTTATTTTTCGATGTCATCTACCAAATGAAGAGAATTAGTCCGATTTGGCTGGATATCGATATCTTGGTTAACCTGGGCGTCATTGTTTCGGATTTGCATTTATTTTTCAACGTCGTCTGCAAAGTAAACAAAAAATGTTACTTCGATTTGGCTGAAAATCGATATCTAGGTTTTTCTGGACGTCTGTATTTCAAATTTGAAATTTATTTTTCGAAGTCGTCTACCAAATGAAGAGAGTTAGTCCGATTTGGCTGGATATCGATATCTTGGTTAACCTGGGCGTCATTATTCCGGATTTGCATTTATTTTTCAACGTCGTCTGCAAAGTAAACAAAAAATTTCAACTTGACCGATTCAAATTTAGAATTTTAATT
Source organism: Plagodis dolabraria (assembly GCA_963854805.1). Classification (NCBI taxonomy): domain Eukaryota; kingdom Metazoa; phylum Arthropoda; class Insecta; order Lepidoptera; family Geometridae; genus Plagodis; species Plagodis dolabraria. The sequence continues at coordinate 8,810,131 of OY978440.1, forward strand.
TTTCAGCCAAATTGGAAGACCTTCTTTCACTTGGCAGACGTCTTCGTAAAACGAATTCCAAATTCAGAATAAAAACGCCCAAAGCAACCTAGGTTTCGATATTCAGCCATATTGAAGTAACTTTTTTACTTGGCAGACGTCATTAAAAAATAAATTCCAAATTTAAAATAATGACGTCCAGAACAACCTAGATTTTGAATTTCAGTCAAATCGGAGGACCCTTTTTACTTGGCAGATGACATCGAATAATAAATAACAAATTCAGAATAAGAACGACTAGAACAACCCAGATACCGATTGGTAGCTAAATCGATGTATCTTTCTTCACTTTGCAGACGTCATCGACGAATAAATTCCAAGTTTGGAGTAAGGACGTCCAGAAAAACCTAGGTATCAATTTTCAGCCAAATTGGAGTAAATTTTTCACTTGGCAGATGATATTGAAACAATAAGTCCATATTGGGAATAATGATGCCTAGCACAACCTTGACACCAATTTTCAGCCAAATCGGAGTAACATTCTTCCCTTGGCAGGCGTCATCGAAATATTTATTCCAAATTTAGAATACAGACGTCCAGAAAAACCTAGATATCGATTTTCAGCCAAATCGGAGTAACTTTATTCACTTGGCAGACGTCATCGAAAAATGAATTCCAAATTTGGCATAATGACTTCCAGAAAAACCTAAGTATCAATTTTCAGCCAAATCAGAGTAACTTTCTTCACTTGGCAGGCGTCATCGAAATATTAATTCCAAATTTAGAATACAGACGTCCAGAAAAACCTAGACATCGATTTTCAGCCAAATCGGAGTAACTTTATTCACTTGACAGACGTCATCGAAAAATGAATTCCAAATTTGGCATAAGGACTTCCAGAAAAACCTAGGTATCATTTTTCAGCCAAATCGGAGTTACTTTATTCAGTGGGCAGATGATATCGAAACAAGTATTGACTGCAAGTTATTTATTTTCGCTAAGCGATTTATCGTTACATTGAAATTAAAACTGCAATGTAATATATATTTATGAAATTGTTTTATAAAGGTCTTCATTCTGATACCCCACTCGATGGGTTTGGAAGAAAAATTTTTTTTTTACCCCACAATATTGGGTCTAAAATCCGCCAGTTTGTTTTTCATTATTTTTTATTTACATAGTGTCACTTGGGTTATCAAGAGGAATCTAACGATATCTCTTACATAAACATTCCACCATAACTTCTAAACGGTCAAGCCGTTTAGAAGTTATAGTGGAATAAAGAAACTCACAAACATACATACATGAACCCTGTATACATAACTCTCCTTTTTTAGGCAGTCGTGTAAAAATAAGTCCATTTTGGGAATCATGACGCCCAGCACAACCTTGATATCAATTTTCAACCAAAACAGAGTAACTTTATTCACAAAACTTCTGGTTTTCAAGGACAAGGACACATACTTAGCGGTTCACACTGATAAGTGCTTGGCGACAGATTTTCAACTTGAGCGTGGTAGATAGCCAGGCACTCATTCGCAAGATGCCCTGCCACAATGCAAAATTAATGGTTCTTAAGGACACATAGCGGTACACACTGAAAAGTGCTTGGCGACAGATTTTCTTCTCGAGGGTGATATCTAACCAGGCCAAGTTTTATAATATATATTACAGTAGGATATTTTGATTGAAATAATATTTCATATTACGAAAATACCCAAACTTATCGGTAGGTGCATCGGTTAATTTTATTATGTGGGTAGCCAAGCGGTAACCTTTATCAAGCGGCCTTCTAATGCTCTCGTGATCTCCCGATTCAGACAGCTATAATCTGTTTCCAAAACCATACTATACTTTTTTACTATGGCGCGTGAAAACAATGCCATCGAGAAAGTTTTTTTTTATTTAGGGAGAACATACATGTTGACTGCCGCTGTTGGCTGATCAACTCCATCGTACTTTGCATTTTTAATTATTTTTTTAACTTATTTCTAGCACGTAATTGACCGGCAGAATTTTGTTGGAGAAAACGACACGCGTCCTGCCTCGATGACGCCTAGGCGGGCACTAAACGGAGTGCGTGAGAGCTTGAATCGTTAGATTTGTAGTTTTTTTTTCTTGTTAAAAAACTATAGCTGAATTAGAAAATGTGGCTTCATACGTTACTAATAAATAACAAGCTTTTGAGCTTGTCCGTTTAGAAGTTATGGTGGAATGTTTATGTAAGAGATATCGTTAGATTCCTCTTGATAACCCAAGTGACACTATGTAAATAAAAAATAATGAAAAACAAACTGGCGGATTTTAGACCCAATATTGTGGGGTAAAAAAAAAATTTTTCTTCCAAACCCATCGAGTGGGGTATCAGAATGAAGACCTTTATAAAACAATTTCATAAATATATATTACATTGCAGTTTTAATTTCAATGTAACGATAAATCGCTTAGCGAAAATAAATAACTTGCAGTCAATACTTGTTTCGATATCATCTGCCCACTGAATAAAGTAACTCCGATTTGGCTGAAAAATGATACCTAGGTTTTTCTGGAAGTCCTTATGCCAAATTTGGAATTCATTTTTCGATGACGTCTGTCAAGTGAATAAAGTTACTCCGATTTGGCTGAAAATCGATATCTAGGTTTTTCTGGACGTCTGTATTCTAAATTTGGAATTAATATTTCGATGACGCCTGCCAAGTGAAGAAAGTTACTCTGATTTGGCTGAAAATTGATACTTAGGTTTTTCTGGAAGTCATTATGCCAAATTTGGAATTCATTTTTCGATGACGTCTGCCAAGTGAATAAAGTTACTCCGATTTGGCTGAAAATCGATATCTAGGTTTTTCTGGATCTATTGGTATAATTTCCACATGGTTTGATGATAGTATCTTTTAGTTCCAGTCATTTAAAAACCGAAATGGTGTCATGTTTGATATTTTTTTTTATCAAAGAAATTGTTCATAATCACGTTTTCGGCTTCATACGTTCCTGGAGAGTATGTTCAACTGTATGTAAATGATTTTATTTAATCTAAATTTTCAGTGCTATTTGAGTTACAGATTTTAAAAAATGTTTAAAATAACTACAACAGTCCCTTAAGCACAAGGTAGCACTACTGCTTCGTGGTGGATATCTGACATTGCGGTGGTTTGGTGGTCGGATTCAACCATCGCTAGAAATCACAAAAAATTAAGAATTCGTTTACCGACTTAAATAGACCAAGAAGGATCAAAAGTTACCAGATCTAGTGATGAAATCGCTAAGGTGGCAACACTGGACTCTACTGATGCTGGAGCAAAAAAGTTGATTGGTGCTGTTTCTTGGAGATAAATCGCAAAGTTATCAGCTTATGGGTATTTTACAGGCTGTGTTTCGGAAAATGTTACAAAAATAAAGTTATAGTTTGCAACCTGCTCTGAAACAACTTCGAACACACGATTCAGAGTTAGTAATAGGTAGTCTTGGACTCTGTTGAAGATCAAACTAAGGAGCTCATTCGCTGTTAGTTGAAGCTAAACTCCAAAGTTACGGGCTTATCGGTATGTTACCCAAGGTAATAATTTGACTTAGTATCAATGTCTTTCCACGGACATTCTAAAACCATTTGACGTTATAATTGACGACAAATGGTTTTAGACTTAGGTTATAGACGTCCAAATATGACAGACAACATTTTGCTAAGAATCGAATATAAAATTAAAAGTAAATATATAAAGAACAACATGTACTCTTTCTTTTCATTACTATCTATATATTATGCATGTATATAAAAATATATACAAACCAAGGAAGTTATTGAAATGTGAAAAAGTTTTCTGACTTTTGAGATACGAACTAAGGGCTTCAGAATGGTCAGTCATACCACGGAAGAGATGTTTTGTTATTACGCTTGCTGCCAATTTTGGACGTCTGTCTGTACAACGTCATTGAAAGTCGAATAAAGTAAGATTTATGCACGACCGAAAATAGTCGCTGCAACGACGTCATTAATAGACGAATGAAGTCCCGACCAATAACACACAAACAAAGTACCAGTCACGTAAACGACGTCATTGATAGGCGAATAATTACTCGCCTTAAAAAGACCTAAATAGACGTCACTAAGGAGTATTTTTGCTACCTGCGACTTCTACTACCAACCCACCTGTTGTGGCGCGCTTGAAAGGGTCGTAGCGAAGTTTGCTTAGCCGTTCTTAACCACGACCGCCGCGGTTACGAGTCAGACGGGTGACCGCTAGTGACATTACAGCGCTTCCATGATTTGGAGGGTACGTTAAGCCGTCGGTCCCAGTTGTTGTCTTAAGAAGGCAGTCGTTATATTAGGGTGGTAGGGTATTTTGCGAATGTCCTCCTGGCTAGCCTACCACCCTCAAGTAGAAAATCTGTCGTCAAACACCTAACGGTGTGTTTCGGCAGCTGTCCTTGAGAGATAGTAATTTTAGGTTAGCCTTAACGACATTTTTCACTATATCATCACCTACCATCAGGCGAGATAGTGGTCAACTAGGCCACCACTACATCTTACTAATTCTAATCCACTTTCGTATCGTACTTGCATATAAGGCAATTACTAATAAGTCTGTTTTAGTTACCCTAGTTACTCTAGTTTGGTCTAGTGTACCCATTATACTAAAATGAAGAGACTCCTTAATTAAACTCCATAACAAATTTATTGGACACCCTGTGCGATGCTGTCCAACATGGCCGTTGGCAGAACTCTGAGTGTCTAGTTAGAACTTTATATTGAATATGTCTATGGCAGATGATCGTTTTAAGTAGAGATATTGAGCTGACCTAGCGAAGTAAGATCTCTTTGGCAAGTTTAGATACTGAGGGTTTGTCTATTTGTTCGAGAATAATATTCGACCTAATCTAATGGCTTACTCTTGACACTCGATTCCAATAGTAAATTGGTAATTGACTCGAACTTTAGCATACCTAAATGACTACCGCGTGCTAAGCGAAAATCATATTTTACATATTATTGGAGTACAAAATGTTTTGCCCCGGGCAGGAATTGAACCCGCGTCCTCCGATTTCGCGGTGGATGCCGAAACTGCTCGGCTATATCTGCCGAAATTTCATGCTCCAATTTCACCATGTTAGGCAAATTCAAAATGCATCTATTTTACTGTAATAAGTTCATTTTTACGAGCGAAAGGCTTAAACAACATTTATATGGTCGGTGGCATGGTGTAGTATGAAGTCAACCGCATACAGATAAACATATGCTTAAACCCTATAGATTGTTCAAATACACCCGAAGTAGCGTAGCTCGAAATAAATTTCATCTGGCGAGCGTAATACAAACCCTGTAGAACAAAATATGAACAAATAGTCCATATTTTGTTTTTCGATTCAGTTTTTGGATTTTTTCAAAATGACGGAGATATACATTTTATTATGGTGTTGAGAGTACGCACGCCTGGGTTTAATTTAATGGCAATGTCCCTCTACACGTGTCAGTTGCCTATAAGTGATAGTCTCTCTCTCGTATAATCATTTATTTTATTTTAGATGTTTCATTCAGTAGCAATATATTAATTCGAGATAAATACATTACCAAGTATGTAAAATTATTGTATATAACTAGCATTGCCAGGGCCCGCGTGTCAATGATTTTCTAGAACATAAGTCCAAGAATATCATTTATAATTTACATAAATTTCTAGATTTTGGATTTTATGACCCATTCTCCCATTAGCATGCGAAGTGAACCTTTATTCAATTGTCAGTGCAAGGGCATGCTCGCGAGGTCTACAGCTCGGCAGGTTTCGTCCAGGGAAGAAGAGCCACCGTACTTATTTCTACCGACAAACATTTATTCTCACATTACTGTGTTCTGGTTTAAAGGGTATGGGTGTCAGTCTAAAGTCAAAGTCAAAGTCTAAAGTCAAAGTCTAAAGTCAAAGTCTAAAGTCAAAGTCTAAAGTCAAAGTCTAAAGTCAAAGTCTAAAGTCAAAGTCTAAAGTCAAAGTCTAAAGTCAAAGTCTAAAGTCAAAGTCTAAAGTCAAAGTCTAAAGTCAAAGTCTAAAGTCAAAGTCTAAAGTCAAAGTCTAAAGTCAGTCTAAAGTCAAAGTCTAAAGTCAAAGTCTAAAGTCAAAGTCTTAAGTCAAGGTCTAAAGTCAAAGTCTAAAGTCAAAGTCTAAAGTCAAAGTCTAAAGTCAAAGTCTAAAGTCAAAGTCTAAAGTCAAAGTCAAAGTCAAAGTCTAAAGTCAAAGTCTAAAGTCAAAGTCTAAAGTCAAAGTCTAAAGTCAAAGTCTAAAGTCAAAGTCTAAAGTCAAAGTCTAAAGTCAAAGTCTAAAGTCAAAGTCTAAAGTCTAAGTCTTAAGTCAAAGTCTAAAGTCAAAGTCAAAGTCTAAAGTCAAAGTCTAAAGTCAAAGTCTAAAGTCAAAGTCTAAAGTCAAGGTCTAAAGTCAAAGTCTAAAGTCAAAGTCTAAAGTCAAAGTCTAAAGTCAGTCTAAAGTCAAAGTCTAAAGTCAAAGTCTAAAGTCAAAGTCTAAAGTCAAAGTCTAAAGTCAAAGTCTAAAGTCAAAGTCTAAAGTCAAAGTCTAAAGTCAAAGTCTAAAGTCAAAGTCTAAAGTCAAAGTCTAAAGTCAAAGTCTAAAGTCAAAGTCTAAAGTCAAAGTCTAAAGTCAAAGTCTAAAGTCAAAGTCTTAAGTCAAAGTCTAAAGTCAAAGTCTAAAGTCAAAGTCTAAAGTCAAAGTCTAAAGTCAAAGTCTAAAGTCTAAGTCTTAAGTCAAAGTCTAAAGTCAAAGTCTAAAGTCTAAGTCTTAAGTCAAAGTCTAAAGTCAAAGTCAAAGTCTAAAGTCAAAGTCTAAAGTCAAAGTCTAAAGTCAAAGTCTAAAGTCAAAGTCTAAAGTCAAAGTCTAAAGTCAAAGTCTAAAGTCAAAGTCTAAAGTCAAAGTCTAAAGTCAAAGTCTAAAGTCAAAGTCTAAAGTCTAAGTCTTAAGTCAAAGTCTAAAGTCAGTCTAAAGTCAAAGTCTAAAGTCAAAGTCTCAAGTCAAAGTATAAAGTCTCAAGTCAAAGTCTAAAGTCAAAGTCTCAAGTTAAAGTCTTAAGTCAAAATCTAAAGTCAAAGTCTAAAGTCTAAGTCTTAAGTCAAAGTCTAAAGTCAAAGTCTAAAGTCAAAGTCTCAAGTCAAAGTATAAAGTCTCAAGTCAAAGTCTAAAGTCAAAGTCTCAAGTTAAAGTCTTAAGTCAAAATCTAAAGTCAAAGTCTAAAGTCAAAGTCTAAAGTCAAAGTCTAAAGTCAGTCTAAAGTCAGTCTAAAGTCAAAGTCTAAAGTCAAAGTCTAAAGTCAAAGTCTAAAGTCAAAGTCTAAAGTCAAAGTCTAAAGTCAAAGTCTAAAGTCAAAGTCTAAAGTCAGTCTAAAGTCAAAGTCTCAAGTCAAAGTATAAAGTCTCAAGTCAAAGTCTAAAGTCAAAGTCTCAAGTTAAAGTCTTAAGTCAAAATCTAAAGTCAAAGTCTAAAGTCAAAGTCTAAAGTCAAAGTCTAAAGTCAGTCTAAAGTCAGTCTAAAGTCAAAGTCTAAAGTCAAAGTCTAAAGTCAAAGTCTAAAGTCAAAGTCTAAAGTCAAAGTCTAAAGTCAAAGTCTAAAGTCAAAGTCTAAAGTCAGTCTAAAGTCAAAGTCTAAAGTCTAAGTCTTAAGTCAAAGTCTAAAGTCAAAGTCTAAAGTCAAAGTCTAAAGTCAAAGTCTCAAGTCAAAGTATAAAGTCTCAAGTCAAAGTCTAAAGTCAAAGTCTCAAGTTAAAGTCTTAAGTCAAAATCTAAAGTCAAAGTCTAAAGTCAAAGTCTAAGGTCAGTCTATAGTCAACGTGTTAAGTCAAGGTCTAAAGTCAAAGTCTAAAGTCAAGTCTAAAGTCAAAGTCTAAAGTCAAAGTCTAAAGTCAGTCAAAAGTCAGTCTAAAGTCAGTCTAAAGTCAAAGTCAAAGTCTAAAGTCAAAGTCAAAGTCTAAAGTCAAAGTCTAAAGTCAAAGTCTAAAGTCGAAAGTCTAAAGTCAAAGTCTAAAGTCAAAGTCTAAAGTCAAAGTCTAAAGTCAAAGTCTAAAGTCAGTCTAAAGTCAGTCTAAAGTCAAAGTCTAAAGTCAAAGTCTAAAGTCAAAGTCTAAAGTCTAAGTCTTAAGTCAAAGTCTAAAGTCAAAGTCAAAGTCTAAAGTCAAAGTCTAAAGTCAAAGTCTAAAGTCAAAGTCTAAAGTCAAAGTCTAAAGTCAAAGTCTAAAGTCAAAGTCTAAAGTCAAAGTCTAAAGTCAAAGTCTAAAGTCAAAGTCTAAAGTCTAAGTCTTAAGTCAAAGTCTAAAGTCAGTCTAAAGTCAAAGTCTAAAGTCAAAGTCTCAAGTCAAAGTATAAAGTCTCAAGTCAAAGTCTAAAGTCAAAGTCTCAAGTTAAAGTCTTAAGTCAAAATCTAAAGTCAAAGTCTAAAGTCTAAGTCTTAAGTCAAAGTCTAAAGTCAAAGTCTAAAGTCAAAGTCTCAAGTCAAAGTATAAAGTCTCAAGTCAAAGTCTAAAGTCAAAGTCTCAAGTTAAAGTCTTAAGTCAAAATCTAAAGTCAAAGTCTAAAGTCAAAGTCTAAAGTCAAAGTCTAAAGTCAGTCTAAAGTCAGTCTAAAGTCAAAGTCTAAAGTCAAAGTCTAAAGTCAAAGTCTAAAGTCAAAGTCTAAAGTCAAAGTCTAAAGTCAGTCTAAAGTCAAAGTCTCAAGTCAAAGTATAAAGTCTCAAGTCAAAGTCTAAAGTCAAAGTCTCAAGTTAAAGTCTTAAGTCAAAATCTAAAGTCAAAGTCTAAAGTCAAAGTCTAAAGTCAAAGTCTAAAGTCAGTCTAAAGTCAGTCTAAAGTCAAAGTCTAAAGTCAAAGTCTAAAGTCAAAGTCTAAAGTCAAAGTCTAAAGTCAAAGTCTAAAGTCAAAGTCTAAAGTCAAAGTCTAAAGTCAGTCTAAAGTCAAAGTCTAAAGTCTAAGTCTTAAGTCAAAGTCTAAAGTCAAAGTCTAAAGTCAAAGTCTAAAGTCAAAGTCTCAAGTCAAAGTATAAAGTCTCAAGTCAAAGTCTAAAGTCAAAGTCTCAAGTTAAAGTCTTAAGTCAAAATCTAAAGTCAAAGTCTAAAGTCAAAGTCTAAGGTCAGTCTATAGTCAACGTGTTAAGTCAAGGTCTAAAGTCAAAGTCTAAAGTCAAGTCTAAAGTCAAAGTCTAAAGTCAAAGTCTAAAGTCAAAGTCTAAAGTCAAAGTCTAAAGTCAAAGTCTAAAGTCAAAGTCTAAAGTCAAAGTCTAAAGTCAAAGTCTAAAGTCAAAGTCTAAAGTCAAAGTCAAAAGTCAGTCTAAAGTCAAAGTCTAAAGTCAAAGTCTAAAGTCAAAGTCTAAAGTCAAAGTCTAAAGTCAAAGTCTTAAGTCAAGGTCTAAAGTCAAAGTCTAAAGTCAAAGTCTAAAGTCAAAGTCTAAAGTCAAAGTCTAAAGTCAAAGTCTAAAGTCAAAGTCAAAGTCAAAGTCTAAAGTCAAAGTCTTAAGTCAAAGTCTAAAGTCAAAGTCTAAAGTCAAAGTCTAAAGTCAAAGTCTTAAGTCAAAGTCTAAAGTCAAAGTCTAAAGTCAAAGTCCAAAGTCAAAGTCTAAAGTCAAAGTCTAAAGTCAAAGTCTAAAGTCAGTCTAAAGTCAAAGTCTAAAGTCAAAGTCAAAAGTCAGTCTAAAGTCAAAGTCTAAAGTCAAAGTCTAAAGTCAAAGTCTAAAGTCAAAGTCTAAAGTCAAAGTCTAAAGTCAAAGTCTAAAGTCAAAGTCTAAAGTCAAAGTCTAAAGTCAAAGTCTAAAGTCAAAGTCTAAAGTCAAAGTCTAAAGTCAAAGTCTAAAGTCAAAGTCAAAAGTCAGTCTAAAGTCAAAGTCTAAAGTCAAAGTCTAAAGTCAAAGTCTAAAGTCAAAGTCTAAAGTCAAAGTCTAAAGTCAAAGTCTAAAGTCAAAGTCTTAAGTCAAGGTCTAAAGTCAAAGTCTAAAGTCAAAGTCTAAAGTCAAAGTCTAAAGTCAAAGTCTTAAGTCAAAGTCTAAAGTCAAAGTCAAAGTCAGTCTAAAGTCAGAGTCTAAAGTCAAAGTCTAAAGTCAAAGTCTAAAGTCAAAGTCTAAAGTCAAAGTCTAAAGTCAAAGTCTAAAGTCAAAGTCTAAAGTCAAAGTCTAAAGTCAAAGTCTAAAGTCAAAGTCTAAAGTCAAAGTCTAAAGTCAAAGTCTAAAGTCAAAGTCTAAAGTCAAAGTCTAAAGTCAAAGTCTAAAGTCGAAAGTCTAAAGTCAAAGTCTAAAGTCAAAGTCTAAAGTCAAAGTCTTAAGTCAAAGTCTAAAGTCAAAGTCAAAGTCAGTCTAAAGTCAGAGTCTAAAGTCAAAGTCTAAAGTCAAAGTCTAAAGTCAAAGTCTAAAGTCAAAGTCTAAAGTCAAAGTCTAAAGTCAAAGTCTAAAGTCAAAGTCTAAAGTCAAAGTCTAAAGTCAAAGTCTAAAGTCAAAGTCTAAAGTCAAAGTCTAAAGTCAAAGTCTAAAGTCAAAGTCTAAAGTCAAAGTCTAAAGTCGAAAGTCAAAGTCTAAAGTCAGTCTAAAGTCAAAGTCTAAAGTCAAAGTCTAAAGTCAAAGTCTAAAGTCAAAGTCTAAAGTCAAAGTCTAAAGTCAAAGTCTAAAGTCAAAGTCTAAAGTCAAAGTCTAAAGTCAAAGTCTAAAGTCAAAGTCTAAAGTCAAAGTCTAAAGTCAAAGTCTAAAGTCAAAGTCTAAAGTCAAAGTCTAAAGTCAAAGTCTAAAGTCAAAGTCTAAAGTCAAAGTCTAAAGTCAAAGTCTAAAGTCAAAGTCTAAAGTCAAAGTCTAAAGTCAAAGTCTAAAGTCAAAGTCTAAAGTCAAAGTCTAAAGTCAAAGTCTAAAGTCAAAGTCTAAAGTCAAAGTCTAAAGTCAAAGTCTAAAGTCAAAGTCTAAAGTCAAAGTCTAAAGTCAAAGTCTAAAGTCAAAGTCTTAAGTCAAAGTCTAAAGTCAAAGTCAAAGTCAGTCTAAAGTCAGAGTCTAAAGTCAAAGTCTAAAGTCAAAGTCTAAAGTCAAAGTCTAAAGTCAAAGTCTAAAGTCAAAGTCTAAAGTCAAAGTCTAAAGTCAAAGTCTAAAGTCAAAGTCTAAAGTCAAAGTCTAAAGTCAAAGTCTAAAGTCAAAGTCTAAAGTCAAAGTCTAAAGTCAAAGTCTAAAGTCAAAGTCTAAAGTCGAAAGTCTAAAGTCAAAGTCTAAAGTCAAAGTCTAAAGTCAAAGTCTAAAGTCAGTCTCAGGTCAAAGTCTAAAGTCAAAGTCTAAAGTCAAAGTCTAAAGTCAAAGTCTTAAGTCAAAGTCTAAAGTCAAAGTCTAAAGTCAAAGTCTAAAGTCAAAGTCTAAAGTCAAAGTCTAAAGTCAAAGTCTAAAGTCAAAGTCTAAAGTCAAAGTCCAAAGTCAAAGTCTAAAGTCAAAGTCTAAAGTCAAAGTCTAAAGTCAAAGTCTAAAGTCAAAGTCTAAAGTCAAAGTCAAAAGTCAGTCTAAAGTCAAAGTCTAAAGTCAAAGTCTAAAGTCAAAGTCTAAAGTCAAAGTCTAAAGTCAAAGTCTAAAGTCAAAGTCTAAAGTCAAAGTCTTAAGTCAAGGTCTAAAGTCAAAGTCTAAAGTCAAAGTCTAAAGTCAAAGTCTAAAGTCAAAGTCTTAAGTCAGTCTAAAGTCAAAGTCAAAGTCTAAAGTCAAAGTCTATAGTCAAAGTCTAAAGTCAAAGTCTAAAGTCAAAGTCTAAAGTCAAAGTCTAAAGTCAGTCTAAAGTCAGAGTCTAAAGTCAAAGTCTAAAGTCAAAGTCTAAAGTCAAAGTCTAAAGTCAAAGTCTAAAGTCAAAGTCTAAAGTCAAAGTCTAAAGTCAAAGTCTAAAGTCAAAGTCTAAAGTCAAAGTCTAAAGTCAAAGTCTAAAGTCAAAGTCTAAAGTCAAAGTCTAAAGTCAAAGTCTAAAGTCAAAGTCTAAAGTCAAAGTCTAAAGTCAAAGTCTAAAGTCAAAGTCTAAAGTCAAAGTCTAAAGTCAAAGTCTAAAGTCAAAGTCTAAAGTCAAAGTCTAAAGTCAAAGTCTAAAGTCAAAGTCTAAAGTCAAAGTCTAAAGTCAAAGTCTAAAGTCAAAGTCTAAAGTCAGTCTAAAGTCAAAGTCTAAAGTCAAAGTCTAAAGTCAAAGTCTAAAGTCAAAGTCTAAAGTCAAAGTCTAAAGTCAAAGTCTAAAGTCAGTCTAAAGTCAAAGTCTAAAGTCAAAGTCTAAAGTCAAAGTCTAAAGTCAAAGTCTAAAGTCAAAGTCTAAAGTCAAAGTCTAAAGTCAAAGTCTAAAGTCAAAGTCTAAAGTCAAAGTCTAAAGTCAAAGTCTAAAGTCAAAGTCTAAAGTCAAAGTCTAAAGTCAAAGTCTAAAGTCAAAGTCTAAAGTCAAAGTCTAAAGTCAGTCTAAAGTCAAAGTCTAAAGTCAAAGTCTAAAGTCAAAGTCTTAAGTCAAAGTCTAAAGTCAAAGTCTAAAGTCAAAGTCTAAAGTCAAAGTCTAAAGTCAAAGTCTAAAGTCAAAGTCTAAAGTCAAAGTCTAAAGTCAAAGTCTAAAGTCAAAGTCTAAAGTCAAAGTCTAAAGTCAGTCTAAAGTCAAAGTCTAAAGTCAAAGTCTAAAGTCAAAGTCTAAAGTCAAAGTCTAAAGTCAAAGTCTAAAGTCAAAGTCTAAAGTCAAAGTCTAAAGTCAAAGTCTAAAGTCAAAGTCTTAATTCAAAGTCTAAAGTCAAAGTCTAAAGTCAAAGTCTAAAGTCAAAGTCGAAAGTTAAAGTCTAAAGTCAAAGTCTAAAGTCAAAGTTATAGCATATTATATTCCGAGAGCGATGACCTAACGTGCCCTCCGTCGCACGGAAGCGCTCTGTTTTCCAATAGCGATCACCCATCCTTGACATGAGCGCGGCGGACGATGCTTAACTAGTTGATCGGTTCAGAATGGCGAAGCAAGTCACGCTTTGAGCGCTTTAACCTCTATTACCCCTGGTTACTCTATTAAATTTTTAAACTGAACTAAAGGGTAGTAAAGTTTAGTAAAGGTTTTTCTATTTTGCTCAGTTTCAAATAAACATGCTCTTGCGCCTAGTATTATTTTATTTAAATACTAGCTTTGCGGGCGCGGCTCCGCTCGCGCGCATGTCGGTTATCGCGCAAAAACATTAACCTCTTTTTGCGCAGTTGGATAAAAACTATGTTTTTTTCCCGGGTCTCAAACTCTTTCCATACCAAATTTCATTCAAATCAGTCCAGCCAGTAGTTTTGGCGTGAAAGCGTAACAGACAGACAGACAGAGTAACTTTCGCATTTATAATATTAATACTGAAGTACTGATTTGTATTAATATATTTACACGGAGTAGTAGTTCTTATAAAGAGGTTCAGTGAGATGTTCAACTCGTTTTTATAAAGTACAGTAATATAGTATGTACTTAGTACATCCATTACTATGGCAGTTCTAACACTCCAAATTATCTGAAAGACATGTTTCAATATTTAACTGACTCTCATAACCGTGAACTTAGATCTGCCCAAAATCTGCTGCTTCCTTCCCTCATCACCGAACTTCTTTCTCAGATAACTCCTTTTCAGTTGCTCTTATCAGGCTGTGGAACGCCTTACCAATGGATATCAAAAAAGCTACATCCACAAACGCATTTAAGCGACAGATTCGAATTTTTTATATTCGTAAAGTCACTAATGTCCATCCATAAACCGCCTTCATTTTATTTACTACGCATTAATTGCAAAAAAATTAAATAACATTATTTACGAGTATATTATTGGCTTAATATATTCATCTATTATATATATATATATACTTACGATTTAATAAATATACAATACACATTTTGTCTTTACGATCTTTTACTGCACCGTTACCATTTTCTTGCACATCCAGGATGACTGGTAGAAAATGCTACATAGCATTAAGTCCTCCTTGTACATTTATTTGTGCAAAAGAATAAATAAATAAAAATGTTAAAGTAAGATGTTAAACTACCATAATACTAGGGGTTCATAAATAGCAAAGAGTGTGTGTATTTAGTACAACCATGACTAGAAGAAAAAGTGGTGAAAGAATATTTCTTCTTCTAAGTCAAATCAGGCGAGACGTCTTAAAACTGTGCGTAATGTGCGTCTACTAAATGATTGTCTTCCGGTCTTTGTTATTTATAATGTCTCTCTATATACAGTAGAAGTGTAGCTGTGTGCGCTTGTGTTAATTTTTTCCACATTATAATCAGAGCGTACTATATCTTCCCTTTTTTATTTCAATCGAAATATTCTTTATCTAAATTTAAACCTGTGGCTCAATAATTTAAGCGTGTCTTTACTATTGACATGAATGTCGGCGACGGGAAAATACGTAGTAACGCCCACATAAAAAAAATCTTGTATGTCTGTTCTTGCTAACTATATACAGCCTGGTGACAGATGGGTGGACGGACGAATGGACGGACGGACAGCGAAGTCTCAGTAATAATAGTAGTTTTGCCCTTTGGGTTACGGTTTTTTTTTACGGAATCCTAAAAAGATTAAAATATGAAGTCTAATATTGTATAGCCAATGGTACGGAACCCTTCGTGCGCGAGTCCGACTCGCACTTGGCTGATTTTTTAATCTTGTTTTGTATACGTTGATATTTAAATATCTCAACAATTTTGGGATTTGTTATAAATTCGTGAATCGTACAGACTGCACTCTTTCCCAGAATAGCAGTGCTGCCTGAATATGGACATACTATATTATTGTCATGTCTGTTTTTCTCTGCAAAGTCATATAATTTTGGAAACAATTCAGGTTTGTTTTAACGAATATAGCTATTTCCAGAATATACAAAGCAGGAATGGTCAAAATGCTATGTTTTTGAAAATAATGTGAGCACAAATCAATGCGTCAGTGTTTAATATAGCAGAAAGTTTATATATGGCGTATGCCAAACTACAAATTTTTTAACTTAGCTCTTCTATCTGTGTTACATAACCCATAAAAGAACTGTAATAAAATATAAGTATATAAACAAACAACACACATACATAAATTCACGCCTCTTTCCCATAAGGGTAGGCAAAGACCACTGATTTGCACTTACGACCTGGCCCTTTTCAGAACGTCTTCAATAAGATTTTCGATCGTTGGTCTAGGTCTTCCCCTTCGAACACATCCATTCATTCTAAAACAACATAATACCATCATATTTGCTCCCTGTTTTAGCGCTGATATAGGAAGGTTTCTCTCTTGGTGTATGAAATAACTTGCGACAAAATGTTGACAAAATGCGTATATAATTAATTAGAAAAATAAGTAGGTACAATGGTGTAATACAGGTAAGTGCGTAATGCTACAAGGTCGCAAGATGGAGTCGTAGTTTTTGTTTTTTTGTTTTTTGCATTCGGATACGTGTAGGTGCGCGTTTGGATCC
Organism: Plagodis dolabraria; assembly: GCA_963854805.1. NCBI lineage: Eukaryota > Metazoa > Arthropoda > Insecta > Lepidoptera > Geometridae > Plagodis > Plagodis dolabraria. The sequence goes on from OY978440.1 coordinate 8,825,522, forward strand.
GCAACACTCCCCATAAAAATATTTAAAAAACATATCGTCACGCACGATCCCAAAAACCATTAAAACCAAAATGAATATTATTGTTATAATTGTACTGCAAAAAAGCATTACCAATATATTATATAAATAACATATCGTCAATCGCGCTTGTTTCCCAAAAGGGTACTTAATAAGTGCAGGTATGAAAAATATTATAAACGATATTTACATAACTAAAAATACCTCTGTAATCTTAGCTTTGATCACATGAAGCAGTGATGGCCCAGTGGCATTGGCTATGGACTGCCGTGCAGCAGGTCCATGGTTCGAATCCCGCCGCGGACTTGAGCTTCACCTCATGGTGGTAGGGCATTTTGCGAGTGTCCGCCTGGCTAGCGACCACCCTCAAGTAGAAAATCTATCGCCAAGCTCCTAACGGCGTGTTCCGGGCGCAGTCCTTGAGAGCCAGTGAAATTACAGGCACAGAACATGTCTCAAGGTGACGGGCGCAGTGCATTACGTGATTTGTCACGAAGTGTATCTGTTATACGCAGAGGATACCGCTTAGCATCAGGTGGGCCTCGAGCTTGTTCCGGTACAATAACATAAAAAAAAACCGGTCTTTTTTGACTAATTCACATAAAATAATAAAAATCTAAAAAATACAATGATATATCAGAAAATAAGTTTAAAAATACGCCTAGTGATTATAACACCTAATTTTGTTGATTGCGTAACGTCAAAACGGCACGAAGTCAAGTTGAAAATCTGTCGCCAAGCACCTAACGGTGTGTTCCGGCAGCTGTCCTTGAGAGCCAGTCATTCTAGGTTAAGCCTGTTAACACCTTCGACCACATCATCACTTACCATCACGTGAGATTGTGGTCAAAGGTTACCTATCAACAATAAAAAAAAAAGTCTAACCTGTAGAATGTTCGGCTTGTTCCGCTTCTTCACGAGACACCAGCAGGAGGAGCGATAAGAATGTCAAAGAACGTTGGCTTTGCAAGAAAATGAAAATTGCGGAAATTTCACTAGATATTAAACAGTTTCTTTTCATATTGAATGAATATTTTATTAAAATATTTTTCTACAATATGAAAAATATTTTATGAAACTAATTATATACAAATAAAAAGTAATTATATTTATGTCTTATTAATTATGGATTTCCGCAAAGGAACACCAGAATGTTCAAATTATGCACGTGAGTCATCATATCAGATATTATGTACTAAAGTGAGTAAGAACTACGTAAGTTTTTTTAATAATAACATAGATCTACAGTACAACCATAGTAAAACCAGATAAGTAGTTTGACTACACAGAATGATACCAAGCGCGGCTTGCACTACGCAGGGCAACTGCATGCACACACTGTGTCAAAATTGACAGAATCTAGTTTGTCCAGAGTACGAGGAAATATATTGATTTAGAACCATAAAACTCTTTCTAAATATGATTACAAGCAGTAACGCGTGCTAAGCGAAAATCATATTTAACAAATTATTGGAGCACAAAATGTTATGGTCGGGAATAGAACTCGTGTCCTCCGATTTCGCGCTGGATGCCTAAACCAAATGTTGTTCCTCCAATAATTCGTAAAATGTCATAAAAGTCGTTGAATTACTCAATTATCCTCTATCATCTTTCTAATTTTTATATCCAAGTCATCTTTAAATAAAATCTTTAGGAGTTGCTTTATGGAAATCCATAATTAATAATAACTTATTGATCGTGCGCTCGAATGTTTAAAACCTCCTGAAGAAGCTCCGTGTAGAATCGAAATCCATCGAAAAATTCTGGCTAGGTTGCGTGGCATACCTAGCGTCTCGTCGGCCTAGTTAGAAATAAGGGGTGTACACTAGAAATATTTTCTTCTTCACGATCGCGCGCTAAAGAGTCAAGACCTCTTTAATATGCTTCGTGTAGCAACAAAACACGTCAACATCTGTTCCAGCAATTTGTTAGAAATTTAGGAGTAATTGTAACTAGAAATAGAAAAAATATTTTTTAATTTTCTAAAAATGTACTCGTACTTTTTATATTTTCATATAAACAACTTTTTTAAATGTTTGTTATAATTTTAGATTTCTGTCTCAGTTTGAAGTTCATTATCAAAATGTACATTACCAACTTGGTATTTTAATCGCAATGAGTGTCATAATATTGTTGCACATTACAAATAGTACCTCACACCTACTGAAGCGCTCAAGGAAGGAGTTAGGCACGACGAACAAACAGCGATATCAATCCTGAATCACGCCGCCTAACTAAACACTGAAACAATTTATATACATCGCAATAAAGCACATAGTCCTTCAGCAGAATGATTGAATTGGGCCCTTTTAATCTCTACATGCGCCAATGTGATAAGCGCAAGAGAGGGGTCATAGAACTTTGCAGGACTCGAAACATGGTCGTCGACGATGTGATTTTTTATTATGTACATATATTTTTGCAAACAAACCAAAATTTTAATTTGGAGCGGAAACTTTATCGGTCTATTAATAATTATCACGTTTGAAGGTAAAAGCTGTTTACAGTGAGGAGCGTATAGTTGTATAATTTTTGGGGAGTTAGGAAGCGAAGAATATTGAAGGGGCTATATAGGTTGCGTAGGTAGTGCAAGTACGAGCGGGAGCGGAGAGCAGATTGAGGAGCGGGCGACTGTACCACGGCCCCGGCTCAGTACGGCAGCGCTCTCGAGGATTCTGCCTTCGCTGCGTTCTCCATTCGCGATCTGGCAGCGGTGCAGCGCGGACGCCGCTGCGCGCTTGTCAGTCACCCTCCGAAAGTTAAGCAATATACGTTCCGCGTTTTAGATTTGCTGCCACCATGAGGACCCGGCCCGGCTTGGGCCTGCTGTTCCTCGCAACCCTGCTCATACAGGTCAGAAATTCTTTTATTACACTGCATTGCAATTTTTGTATTTTGTTTTTGATTGTTTTGTCCAACTAAAAGTTTAAAGTTTGTTCTTTAGTTATGTTCCACTAAAATAATGCGGGACTGTCTGGCACGCCGGGTCTGCTTCTGCAATCTGTGTATATTTTACTTCACGGCAGTTAATTGTACTGTAATCTTTATTCAAGTACTTAATAGTAACACAGAAATCAGAAATAATATATTATGTATAATTTTTTCTTAGTATTATGCCTGAGCGTGTTTTTTAAATAGTTTTCTTTGCTTTTGTTCTAAGTTTAAATTTAATTGACGTAAGTTTAACAAATATTTATTGCTTAATGTATTCTTTGTAAAGAGTTGTTCTAGTGTAAATGCCTTTTTTACACAAAATGAGAGCGATTGATTAATCAGATTTTAACAAATAATTAGGAAACTTTTCGTCGTTTTATAAAACAGCATATTATACGTACATTATTTAATTTTATGACAGTAAACTTTTAAGTTTTTACAATTATTTTCATTTGCTTCTATATTTTATTTGGATAGAATTAAAGTTATTTTATAAAATTTTGTTTAAGTAGAGTAAAAAGATTTTAACATCAATAATTTATCATTAAAATAAGATAAGGAATCTGACGTAAAAATTAAAAGTTTAAAACGTAATTTGGTATTATTTACTTGGACATAGTTAATTTAACAGTTATTTTAATTTAAAAACTAACCAATTTGATGAAATTTATATGGAAGAAATCTGAAATTATATAATATTGATAAAAAATAATTTCCTTAACCGGTCGTGATTTTTTCGTGACGGAGTATTATGCGGCGACATAATTATTTAAAAAATACAAACAACCGAATTGAGGAACTTCCTTTTTCGAAGTTTGTTAAAAAGAGGCTTTTAAATACCACGTCTTACAGTCATTTGCCATAGCTAATATATACTACCTCACTGATTTGTTTCTTTTACCAACCACTACATATATATTTTTAAGAAATGTTAATAGAAGGTATATTTTGTTTGGTCCGTTCAGAAGGTGGGTAAAACAATGTAACAACCAAAACATATAGAAAGATTATCGTGCGTCATATTATCGTCCGATAAAACTCATGATAATGTAATGATAAAAATAGAATAACCCACTTTCCAATATCATCTCTTATTATAATAATATAAGTAGCTTATCCTTCGCCGCTTGTTAGTTTTACGTAGGCACTTAGTGCTGTCCATGATCACCATTATACTAAATTGGTAGTTAAATTATAGGTAAATTTATATGTTTTTAAATGTGTGCATTTTATTAACTCTTGCAAAGATTCCCAGTTATATAAGATGCGTGTCGATGGTCGTTCTATTAAGACTGGGTATTGGAATAACCTGTAAAAGAAAAAATCTGGTCGCTCTGTCAGGGTGGCAATTTTTATTGCAGTTTTAAAACTAAATAACAAATTGGTGTTTAGATTTGTCGCGGGTAAAGAGGATATGTTATATTCCGAAATACCGGTTTCCTAACAATTTTTTTTAAATCGATAGACACCAAATATAATCTAAAATTTAGAACTTAGACGGCCCACAAAATTAAGTTTTTTTTAAACGAAATTGTCAAAGTCTACTTAGACTATGAAAATCAATAATCACCAAAAATTATCTAAAATTTTAAACTTAGACGGTCCCCAAAATTTAGTTTAATACATTTTGTATTAATCATATATTTGTGTTTTTTTTTTAATTAAACAGATATTTTTCTCATTGTATCATTGTACAATATCTTATTGATTATCGTAGTCTATCGATAGACTAAGACAATGTAAGATATTGTAGAAAATGAAATCGCTCACTGAGAAAAATTATGTTTAGTAAAATAAAAAAACACAAATAAGTACATGTTTAACACATTTATTCAAACTAAATTTTGGGGGCCGTCTAAATTTTAAATTTACGTTATTTTTGGTGATTATTGATTGTCATAGTCTACATAGACTATGACAATCAATAAGCCTTTATTCTTCTAGATTGCAAAAAAGTTTTATTTCATTACTACCTCTTCATGTGTTAATGAAAATAATAAAATAGTTTCATCTTACTCCATGAAAAATAATTAAATTAAATTTGTAGTCAAATATTTGTTTGTTAATATTCTACACAAAAAAACCAATAATTTCGTTTCCGTGTGAAGAGAAGAGAAGTCCGAGAAAAAAAAAGAGTTTCACACACAAAATGTAATAAATTAACCAGCGAAACATTCAAGTGAGAGATTTAATACGTTGACCCGGGTCTCGTACATATCAGGTGCTCATCATCAGGGCTAGTGTCAAGCGTCTGCCTGCCCCCGGCGGGCCCTGACAAAGGCATAACATCAAAATTTCAACGCTTGCAATCCAAAAAAATTGTTCACGGGTCTAAAGTTCCATACGGATATATCCTATGTTGAATATTGACCAAGAAACGAATACTAGATTGAATATTCAATTGTTGCATTATTTTTCAGGCTGAGCTTCCGGTATATGAGGAGGTTGACAAAAAAGCTTTTTCTCCCCAGCATGTAGGCTATCATTGAGTAGAAGTATTATATTTAGTTTTTGTCTAAGGAAATAAAAAATGCCTAGTCAAAAATGTCCATAGACCATATATTAACTTGGCCCATATTTAAAACTAAGCTAGTATGGAGTCTGTAAACAGAGATAATAAATATTTTAATGACTGAAAATGATTTGCTGTTTTCATCGAATTAGGCTTGATACCATAATAAAATAATAATAACTGACATTCTGTTATTTCATTATACTTAACTCTTTTATTTGCAGAAAATAAATATACGTTAGGTATAAGCTTAGCGCTCTCTGTCCATAATTGATAGCGCAGAGCCCCGCACTTAAATACACATTGTTCTACATCGAATGAAATACAAGTTAAATTCATTTATCGATACTCATTTTATTTTGTAGCAGTATAACTCTTTGTAAACGAGTTCGTCCAGGAAAGTACCTATTTCTACGCCAAGCAGAAATGTTCCATTTACAGAAGTAACGTGGGTATCGAATATGATCTACCACAATCTTAAAAAACTGTTTTTGTAACTATACAGTGTAAAATAATAGCATCAATAAAAGATTAAAAAACAAAATGTGTTTAATTCAGGCGTTAATTTGCTGAGATCCATATTTGATAGTAACATATTATTATATTTTAATAAATATATTAGAAAAGTGCTATTTGGATCGTGCGCTCGCGTAAAGAGTTAATAATGCCTTTTTGGTGCTTCATGTTATCTATCATTAATCGAAACGTGTCAAAAATTCTCCCAGTTTGGCTGCGTGGCGTTTATGGCCTCACATCGGCTTATCAGGAAAATTAGGAGGTCACTAAATATATAAAGTATTTCTAAAATATGTATCTAATATTTTCTTTAAAATTTTCTACAATATTTGTTATTATTTGATTAAAAGCCGTTTACAGAAATTGGACTCTTAGATAGTTTACCTTTACTTTTGTATAATCCTGAAAAGTTGTAAGAGAGACCCACATATAATAAATAGTGATTTAGGTATAACGGACGATTTTCGATAGTCAGAACTATTAAGGCACTGATATAAAAAAAAATATGGTTGTATGTGAAAAATGCGATGTAGTGTCAGTTTTGGGATAGATACGACTTCGAAACGAATCTGAATGCTTACAGCCTATTATTTATTAGCCTCTTATCTAACAAATATACATAATGGAATATAGGCAAAATCATTAAAAATAAAGCACATTATATAATATAATTATATGTATCCAGTTTTCAGTATTTGACAGGGTCAAAAATATAGTCTATGTTTTACTTTGACGTATCAAACAATTTGACTTGATCTTAAACATAGAAAGTATAATAATACTCTTAGACACGACCGCGGAACATATTTTATAATACTATGACACGACTATATTGAAGAAGCTAGTGTACATATCTTGAAGTGCCAGCATTTTTGCGAACTACCCGCATTTGCTTTAAAAAACTATCATCTAGATACACAACACTGACAGAAACAGCACGATTTGTTGCAGATAAATAAACATTCGTGCATATTTAACACTGTATTCCAAGAACTTGAGACTTCCCCTCGATTTTGCAACTTCCTTATTTCAATAGCTTCTCGTGCTAGTCTGGAGTGTCAGTGACGTTCGGTAGAGAGCATTTTCGGGTCATGAAGCTCGATTCAGTCTTCAGGTCAATAGAGGGAGAGCCGGTTAAAGCTCAGTTCCGTACTCCCAGCTGCCTGTCGGTAAATGCTAATAACACTTCACGGGCCTAGGACACTCAATCAGACAGCGGAGAATTATGTCTCACACAATTCTAGAACTTAGAAAATTGATCGAAAATTCTAAATGAATGTAGCTAATATTTACAATGCGAGAGGCGTCTATGTGATATATAGAGTCCCGAGTATTCATATTTTGTCTGGCGATAATTGTAGCGTGCCATATCAGATCTTTGTGAAATTAGATAGGCAGGTTTTATAAATAGAACTCGTAGGTTTATCTGTGGAATAAATTGGGCAGTTGTTGAGATATAGTAAGCACCTAGCATAATAGTCTTGAAGAAAGGTTGAAATATTCAAAGGACAAAAATAGCTTGGGCTGAGTAAAATGTAAAAGGGCTTGTTTTTACATTTCGAAACTTTTATTTTCTCTATAAGTAGATTATAGAATGTAAATGATAAAAATAATATTTTTATAAATAAATTCATAGTGCATATGATACTCTCTTCGATTTTTCGCGATTGTAGGTTAGCTAGATCATCAACACTGAGTTAGTGGTCAAAGTCTAATCAATATAAAATATAAAAATCTCATCAATAAGTATCTACAATCACTCAAAGACTTACAAACCTAGAAGCTAAAACCAATTGGGAAAACTACGTTTAAGAATGTATCAATTCTTTTTTACAACTGAAATCTTATGAAACAAAACGTTTAAAATCAAATAAGGAACAAAATAAACTTATTGCAATCAAATTACTAAGTAAGTCTAACAGCATCCTTATTATTCTCAACTGCATTAAGTGAATGGTGATCGTCTGTATCTGAACAAACGAGATTCGAAACGTTTTCTTCAGTCGTAGTTTGAATACTCACTTTGCTGACTGAAGCCCTTTAATTTACATCCAATGGAGCTAAAGAAGAAGGACTGTTTCAAATGTATTATTAAAATTATCATAAATAGAAACAGGCGGGTGACTTGACCCTATCTTCTTTCATACCAAAATAATTTTGTAAAGGAAAAGAAGAATCATTTATATTTATGATAATTCTCACGCTGCCAATTTCAGTTGCAGAGTCATTGGTTGGCGTGACACTAAACTGCGTGATTCGTTCCAATGCCTAGTTCCTATGTCTCGTTAGTCCGTATTTTCACTTGCCGCAGTACCCTTCATGCGTAAACAAAGAGTATAGTTATTAACAAATCGAGTTCATCCTATCAACAGTACTGATATGCACTAAAATCATAATAAACGACGAATGGAACTGTACCCAATATCAATTTACTATAAGAACATATCAAAAATAATAAATTTAAATAATTAATATAAGTATTACTTACTATAATAACAGTATTTAACCAATAACTCAAAAACTCCGCTTCGCAATCAATCGACGACCGCCGCGGCACGCTCGCTTCGCACGCTCGGTTCCCGTGTCTTTGTGAAACCGGATAACGCTCCTCACATTGGACGTCGAGTGCACTTCTATGTATCAGTGCAAACGAGGAAGCGGCTCATCTGGTGTTAATTGACTGCTGTCACCCACGAGTATTCGCAACACCAGAGGACTAAAGGATTCGATGCCAGCTGTTGAAGTTGTTACCTTTATAAGACTTTGGCCTGGACTAGTCTTCTAAACTTTTATTTTATAAGACCATAATTATGGAAAGAGTGGTAATATTGGTAATATTAGTCAGTTTCCTTCACAAATCCTAACTTAATACATTTTTTTTTTTTTTTTTTTTTTTTTTTTTCGCCATAGTAGACTCACAGGCAGTCCAAATGCTCCAGCCCACTACCAGTTGGCAGCGTGCCAAGCATGCTGGCAGTATTGCCCCGTTGAATTGCAATGCTTATTCGTCGAGCCAAATATGTTTTGATCACGCGTCGCGTTGACCAAGCGCTCAGATTAGTTAGAGTATCAATTTGTTGATATTTTGTTGCGTAGTCATAAAATCAGCAAAATATTAATTTAATTAATGCAGATATTTGATGTGCACTTTATTGATATCTCCTATAATCAAAGTAGAATTTGCAAAATTCTGCTTCAAACATGAACTTGTACTTTTTTTGTTTCAGTAGAACCAGATGGTAGGATCTGGTGAAATAGTTTCAATATTGGAAATAATTATCACTCTGGAATCAGCTTTTTGGGGTTTTAAATATTATTATAATATTTTATCTATCTATAAAAAACTTATAGTTACTAACATTTTTGGAAATACTTTTTATTACATTTTGACGAAAATTTATTTTATGGTTCATAAATTTTTCAATTGTATTAGTTACTTCCTTGTTTATTATGTGTATTACTAAGTAGACAGCAGTCCACATCTAAAATAATCCTTCTAATACCTAGTGCTCAACATTGAATAAAAAATTTAAATACCTACTTTATAATGACATATTAATTGCTGGTGACATTACTACTGAGCGCTTTCGTGCTTCGGAGGGTCCCGGTTGTTGTCTTTGGATGGCAGTGGTTATAGCATGGTGGTAGGGCATTTTGTGAATGCTCGCCTGGGTAGCTACCACCCTCAGGTAGAAAATATGTCGCCAAGCACCTAACGGTGTGTTCCGGCAGCTGTCCTTGAGAGCCAGTTATTCTAGGTTAGCCTGAACAACATCTTCGACCACATCATCACTTACAAACATGTGAGATAGTGGTCAAAGGCTAACGTCTAGGGCATAAAAAAACACATATATATATGTAACGTTTCTTACTCTGGTACTAAAAAATTGATTAGTCAACTACTGGAAAATAGTTTGTTGGGGAAACTTGTTTTGAGTAAGGTGAGATTAAGCATCAGTAGGTCAACTTTTTTTTTTTTTTTTAATGTTTAACAAACTCCAACTATACGGGGAAGTGACACTCTAACAGACAGACAAACCGACCAACTAATCTTGGACCTTTCTAGCTGAAGACTAAACGTGAAACTTATTTGAAGGTTCCTATTTAAAGCTAACTGCATCTGCTTATTTTTTTTATAGAAATGGTTCGCCCATATCAACAGGAACACATTTATACCAAAGTATATAAAAAAATTCAATTTCACGTCACTTAAAATAATTGCAACACTTGCAATGTTGCAGAAAAGTAAATAGGCAAGTAAACGGCGTATGCCTCAAGTCTCAGTATTGAAGTATTCAAAGTACCCTAAACTTTCTTTTATAAACTTAATGGCTCAATTTGAAATTTATCACATATGAAAAGAATCAAAACTTGAAATTGACAATGTTGTAGGTACTTTACAATGGGCGGCCTTATCAATAAGATCAATGAAAGTTTTTTTAATGAGGTGCATAATACATGTACAAAATTAATTAGTAATGTCTATAACGCTCTCATGTTATAACTGGTAAACTAAAGATAATATATTTTTTTTATATTACGGTAAATAGTTTTCGGCTTCAGTACTTTGTAGGGTACAAAATGGTTCTCTACTACATTAAGAGTGTGTATGGGACTTCATACATCTTTTGGAGTTCTAAGCTTTTTTTGATAAATGTATTACGTGTTTTGATATAGGTTAATTACATTGTTCCGCGTATACGTACATAGACACTGTGTCTTTGGTTGGGTATGTTTTGGCTACTATGTTTGTCAAGATTTATCCCCTCGTCTTTAATAGAACTGTTTTACTCAATAAACTTTTTTTTATGTAATTTTGTATTTATATTAATATATAGGCGATTTACTGAAGACTTTTCGAGGGAGCTCGGCAATTTCTACGCAGGCGAACTTCGCGTTGTATTGAAGTTCGAGACAATTCTAAGTAATGCTAAGAAACCAAATAAAAAAAAATATTGTTACAGCTAATGTTGTTTGGATAGTGTAGTATTTTTTTATCAGATGGGTTATCCTTTGACCACTATCTCACCTGATGGTAAGTAATGTGATCAAGGATTTTGTTCTTGCTGCCGGAACACACCATTAGGTGCTTGAAGACAGATTTAAAAAAAATCAAATCATATCACCGTTCTACATAAAATAACCAAATTTCAAATCTGTAACTCATCAGTGTTCCAGCTAGAAGCCTACGAACATATTCATATATATTTTTTTCTGTTTCCACAATGTATAAAATGCAGATCTTAATAAGATAAAATAATGTGAGGTAGCAATGTGGACTCTGGTGGGCAATCCAGAATGACTTAATAATTAAACAAATAATATATATTAATTGATATTTAAGCTAGAGCGACCGAGTGAGATTTATTTTTTATGTCTATCGTCAAAAAAATATTGCAGTGAATAGTACATAACTAAGTGAGACATAACTTTAATTGCTTGAAATATGCGGATTCTTTATCAATACCTTTTAGATCCTGAGGTAAGTGGTTATACATTTTTATACACATTGTATAGGTGCTTGTACTGTGCATGTTCAGCTTAGACTTTGGAAGCGCCAACCCATTTTTGTTTCTAGTGCTGCGTTGATTAACGTCTCCGAATGTTTGAAAAGTTGAGGTTGTTTTTTTATGAACTTACAGATATCTAGGATGTAGATAGAGTGTTTATATAGATATTGTTTATTTATTTTTATTTATGTTTACATAAGGTTAGAATTTGGTACATACTCGTACACACAGAGTTTACATAGCATGTATCATAATAAACGGACGGACAGACGGTGTGATAGCAAATAGGGCTCCGTCTTTTTCTTTAGTTATGGAACACTAAAAATATCATATGCCAAAAAATAAATTATTACTGATATTTTACTGCTTCTGCGTTGGTGCGTATGCTTTCCATACCAACGTAGTTTTATAACATTTTCTATACTAAGTGTTCTAACGCGCTTTAATTTTGCATGCATTTTCTTAAGGCTTTTTTATGTAAAGAATACATAAAAATCTGGTTTGCCCGTTTTCTGAAAACATATTTGGAAAAAAGTTCAGTATGTGACTTCTGCTTTAAACACTGTAGATAAAATAAATAATAAAACGAACTACTGGCATCGACTGGTAAAAATCTAAAATATTAATTCATTAAGGCGTCCACGAAACTTATACAGGTCAATTACAAATTTTAATTTTGAAGTATTTTATTTTTTACCGCTACGTTAAGCACAAAAGTGGTATAGAGACACCGCGAGAAGAACGAGCAAGAACACCCTTTTGACAATGTGTGACACAATATAATTTAAATATTGGTTCAGTAAATAACTCAAGAGTTTTGATTTAAAATATGTCGCAACTACGTTCGGAAAGCGCTAACTCCACACTTCCTTTTTCAGCTTTGTTTGTTGCCCGTGATCCAGTATCTAATAGGCGCTGTAGTAGTCATTGTTACTTGGAGTCTGAATTAATAAACAGATTGGTTGAAAATGTAACTTCTTTAACAACATCTGCCTATTCTTACCCCACATCTTATCAGCTTATATATTGAGTTGGTACAATAGGTTTTTTCTAACCACTCAAAAATATTCTGTAGTAATTTTTGCTTCGGCTTTATAGCCTGTTGCTTCCCTGACACCAAACCTCTTAGGGAATTGTTGGAAGTTAACGCGCCACCTTTCGTTTATTAATGGCGTTAAGAATGAATAGAATCTTAATTCCCACCAACACCCTACTCACGTATTAGTATGCTGCTCATTCGGCATTTTCCCGTAGTAGCCTGTTATATCTTTCAATACGTGAATACGGAATAGCGCTTGTTACAAATTTATTAAACTTTTATAAAATAAATGGTTTTATTTCAATATTTTCATTTTTGCAATGACGCATGTTCCTCGGATCCAATTACAAAATTGCAATGACAGAAGATCCCGCACATGACTATAACATTCCCAACGTTATTTTGTAAAATAATAAACTGGCAACGGAAAAAAAATTATAAATATTTTATTTTATGAATCAAATATTTTTCTGCATATAAAATGATACGACCATTTTTTCAGCAGAGTCGATAGTGGAGTCATCGTGGGTACCGCAATCGGGATCTAAAGAACGGATTCTATTAGGTATAATTCAACTTAGCTTACTTTATTGTAAATTTATTAATGTTTAAGAGACATAATACCTTGAAACGTTACGAATAGATAAGTCCAATGTCTTATTACAAAGACATATATTGTTAAGCGTTAGCCATATTTTCCTGCGTGTAAAATCACTCAGGACATAATTTGGTGGATTATGTCAACTATTTTGGACACTCGAATAAATATGTAGAATGTTTAATATTTTGGCATGCTGACGTTGACACGAGTTCAGTGACCGCGGCACAGCTGATAGTCCCAGCACAGCTGATAGTAACGGCAACGCAAGGTTTGAACTGACCAAAAAAATACCGGTTACAAAACTTTGTATATCGGTTTTGGATGGTTCTGAGTGGGAGTGTTTAAGGAGTGTCATTGAAGACCATTATTAAAGTTAATTCCGCAACATGTCTGAGATTATGATTAACATGCAAAAATAATAATGATAATAGATATTTAACCGTATATAATAGATATTTAACAATATATTATATAATAGATGTTTAACATCACATTAATCTCTTTTAGTACATATTTTTACCACTGTTATCAATCAATATTCTAGCTCATTTTGGTGACCAAATTTGACATTTACTTTGTGTTTTCATTTGTATCATGCCTTATAAAAGCGAGACCAATCACAAAAAAGACTGCATATTGGCTTACTTTTCATTTGCCTAATTTGTCATAAAATTGAGGATGCTCTACATTTTGTATCTGAATTTAGTAGAGTCAGAGTAATAGAGTCAAAGGCCCATTCTTTTACTTAGTCGTATCGCGCCGCGCAGCTTCATAATTCACAACATTATTGCATGTGGGTTGGACTTGCTAAGTTTAATAAAATATATACAAAGATGACACTGTATACCACTTGCACCTCCCAGGCCTGGTTATGCATTTTTCTAAAAAGTACCCGGAATTTAACACGGCCGGGAGCCAGTTTAGTAAGACACTTTTACAGACCCCTTGAGGGATTCGAAGACTTGATAATACGATAATGATTTACACACGCAGAGCCTTATGCTTTGTACACGTGCTTTGTTTGTTCATATTATGCATACACTGTATAAAATATTCCATAAATTGTATGCTTTAATTACATTAAAAAATATTTTAAAAGACAATCATTATTTGGATATTAATAACATTTGCTTTGAATTTTAAATTTAGGTTTGTTAGGTTGGCAACTATTCGCAGTAAATAGAAGTTCATCTGATGTGTCGATAATAATAATTATGAGTACATCGTTGGCCTTAAAACTATAAAAAATATCAAAAGTCTCAAAAGTTTACTTAACATTAAATCAAATATTTTAGCATCGCTGTAAAATGCAAGCTCACCATTCTTGAAATAATCGTATATACAGTCAAAAGTACCTCTTTATTTTCCATTTTTTTTCATCACGTTTATTACGTGCAAACATACGTACGTACAAATATGCTAATTATACCGATATACCGGAATCGTAACCGAAACCTTCACATCGATCGGTCAACAAACAATGGTCGTCTGAGAGGTAATACGCCTGACAGTTAGAGATTAGTACCAATTCAATTGATTTGGCTTCATAATAGTTACTGAGGAGAGTGGAGAGTACGGAGCCATCTCCACAAAGGTATTCAACATGCAGCCATATTGTCTAACTAAATGCTAATGGAAATTAACTTTATTTTTGTGATTGAACTGCTTCAATGCAATCTCCTTAAACCATAGTAAGTATATATACCTACATTTGCGTACATTATTTTGTTCTACAAGTCTATTACTGTAAATTTTTTATGAAATTATTTCTAAATATGATTATAAGTACTATCGCGAGCGAAAATCGCATTTACTAATTATTGGGGTACAACATTTTTTTTGTTCTTCGTGGGCATCGAACCCGCCTCTTTCGGTTCACCCGCCGATTTCGCACCGGATGCCTAATCCATTCGGCCACCGGAATTTTACTCTTACAAGTCGAAAATTTGTACTCCAAATTGTATTACTTTAACCGTCATAGGGGACGGTGCACGGTCATCTACCAGACTACCAGACTTCATCTGATCGAAAGAAGTGCTTAAAACATTAAACTTTCGCAATGATGTTGCTTCCCATCTATATTTCTAAATATGACTACAAGGACTATCGTGTAGTGAAAATTTCAATTACAAATTCGATAGGGTCAATACCCGTCCGAAACAAAAAAAAAATTACTCCATTAATTGATGATGTTCTTATAAAATTCCTCTGAAAACAATACTCATTCAGAAGTTCAAGTATCAAAATTAAATTTCATCGTCATTATTATTCCAGTTATGCAACAATACTGCAGGAAAAGGAACGGGGTATTCTAAAAAAAAACACGAAGCTGTAACAAAAAGTTGCAAGTTACAAAGTCCATTGTCAAAGATTTCACCAGAACCCGATGATTGTCAACTGCATTTGTTTATCAAAACAAAAACGCATCATTGAGTTCATGTTATCTCACATTTTGATTGCATTTTTGCTCGGGAAAGGAAATGCAAAACCGATGTAAATGTGTAACGGAAATTCCTTTGCACGCAATCAATGCTAAACTCTTTAGCGTGCCTCTTATGGACCGAATTCAATTTTGACTCAGTGTTTCAAAAGTGTTTAAAAGCTTTTCGTGGTGAGTGGTAAAGTAGAAAGTGAAGCGTATCTATTAGCTGCTAAAGTTGAAACATTTTAGGTTTGTTTACCCAAAGTGCAAAACACCTCATCTGTCCATATGTATCGGATGTCATAGTTCCAATGGAATGAGTTTACCATAATAATAATAAAGACTTTTTATTTCCCATAAACATTAAAGGTACCTTATTATTTTTTATATTCTTAATTCTTTGTTAGTAACTCAAAGCCTAAATCATTATAATTTTATTACAAAATTACAAATTAAGGAGAGGAAACATTTTAAGTGCGGGATTCGGTACCCGCGTCTTTGAACCCCTTTAGCCGGGGTATGCTCTAATCCAATTGAGCTAACATGACTATGAGTCATAACTCAATTTTTTCCTATCGTACTTTAACCATCTATATTGGGATAGAGCGACATCTATTTCTAATGTTACTTTTTGTGTATAATATAGAAAAACTTTCTACACAACACCAGAGCACGACAAAGAAAACCCGCACTAATTTTAAAAAAATGTTAAATAAAAGGAACCAAATTGAGGTACTAATATGAAATTTAATAATCACGTGGTACACAGACAATGATTTCTACCAGGCTCAATTAAGGAGTGGCTCTTTTAAATAAACTGGCCAATTTGCCGATTGAGAATAGTTCTCACCTCAAAAACTTGAAATTAAAAACATTATGTAAATATTTGTAATCTTAATTGAGTACCTTATAACAAGCAACTGTGCTGGTATTTCTTTGCCATGTTATTCTATCGATTTGGCGATATGTTTATATTTCTTGGTATAAATATAGCCGCTATTGTGCAATGTTCTCCATATCACCTGTACCACAGCGTTCTGCGTATCAATAAATGCTAAGAAATTCGTATCATTCTCATGTGGTTAGAGGATTAGACTTTTCTGCGTATTCCGTATTCCTGAGAAAATTGCTATCTGTCGCTATGGACGCATAAACGTTAACCTGAAATAAACCTATATGAAATATTGAAATACGAGTCAAATTCTTACATAATGTAACTAAGTAAATAAAAAAGAACAGCAACAAATAATTATATCTAGTATAAATTCTTTCTTTTAAAGTTTTAGTAAATAAATAAAATAATGTTTTTTACCTGGAAGAATAGCACTTTTACCGACCCATGGATTACATTATTCAAAATGTGGGTACTAGCGAGCCCCAAACAAAGCGTAAGCCTGTATCTTGGGGCTCCGAGTGTGAATATACAGACTTCATACATTTATACAAAATAATAAATATAATAAAACGTTATACATAAAAATTATTATCAAAACTAGTATGTAAGTGATACGGAAATTCTATGTTAAAGTTAAAAATAGTTATTTACTATTAATTACTTAATTAAAACTTTTAGAGATAAAAATTGTGAGCTTCGTTTCCTACCAGGAGGCAATTATAAGTAGAAAAGAGAACTCAGGTCACTGTCAGGTTTTTGACTGGTATAGGGTACGCAAAAGGCTGGCGGTATTACCCTATTGAATGGCGTTGCTAATTCTCTGGCCGAAGTAAGCGCCAGATCTTTTGCATTTGAGTATTAATAACAAAATTTTGCTTAGTCAATTATCAAAACATCGACAAGTCTCCTTATTTTTTATTTAATTTTATGCGGTGACAATGCTTTCCCTTTTTTCTGCGTTATCTCTTATCTTGTTTTTTTTGTTAGGTAGAGTTTACTAACAAGTTAGCCCTAAATTTAATTATAATGGCAGTCGTTATAGCATACTGGTAGGGCATTTTGCGAATGCCCGCCTGGCTAGCTACCACCCTCAAGTGGAAAATCTGTCGCAAAGCACCTAGCCGTGTGTTCCGGCAGCTGTCCTTGAGAGCCAGTAATTCTAGGTTAGCCTGAAAAACATCTTCGACCACATCATCACCTACGATCAGGTGAGATAGTGGTCAAAGGCTAACCTATCAAGCACAAAAAAAAACTACTAGTATTAGAGTAGTAACCACTTGTGGTCCTTATACTACTACTACCTGTAGAATTTATACAATGAAAATGTGAGCTCAGAGTCTTTTAAATTATATTGGTACCGACAAGTTTTATCAATTTTTTTGGTGAAGGATGTTATTTTATTAATTAATACATTTTATTTAACCTCTACTCGTTATTTTGAAGAAACTTGCGTTTTGTAATTCATCCAAAGCGTCATATTACTTCTACATAAGTTAAAAAATTGCCGTGTAGGTAATCTTTTCTATTTAGCTTGTTAGATACTGACATACTATTCTTTGCAATAGGGTTGTCAAACATGACATGTTTTAGTCCCTAATTCAAGTTTATCGATTGTTTGTCGCTTGTTGGCTAAAATTAAACTGCTGTTTCATGTCATGACTATTCTAACAGTTGTTGTAGGTTACCTTCAATCCCGATTTCAAGACGAACGTCTTGAAATATCAAGACGTTCAGCCAGGGTCAAAATAGTTTTTGTCTAATGGGATTTAAAACGACTGACGTAAGTCCATGTAAATATCGATCGGTAAATTATACGTACGAAGCTTTTTTACTTCATATTCCAAGCCCTTTACTTCATCATTAATGAGAGTGCGTACGAATCTTTTGTGTATAAATTGCACTCCCTTGGGAATAAGCGTGAGAGCACAATATTAGGAATTATTTATCCATTAATATATCTAGAAGTGAATAATTACATATTAACTCAGTTTGCATTATATATTAGTTAGTATTAGTCATCATTGTTATTAGTAGGGCCAAGTCTATCATTACTGACTAAGGCATTTTTGTAACCTTCCGGAGTCCTTAATAGACCACCGCTGTTATATGTGACTTAAACATATAGGACAAGACGTGGTTGCTGTCACACTGCTCACTACCCCTTCGGAGATATACAGACGTGACAATATTATATGACGATAAGATGATATATTGCAAAGTACTCTGTCAAAAGCAACTGAATCCATCTAATATTTAGAAGATGTTTAAAAAAAAAGAAGCACTAGAATCTTAACGAATGACCGTAATAAAATGCCAGCCCTAAGAATAAGACATCAGTAGTTTGCACAAGTGATGACGCCTCCAAAGGAATTGTTTCGTCGTATTTGTGACAGTAAGCGGCCCTGGAGCTTGTAAACGGTGTCATTGACCTCATCACCACTGAAGTGGGAACTTAATTAGCAAAAACTGTTTTGGGATATTTGGGACACACGCACCTACTTTTGAAGAATGTTTAAAAGTGTTAATATAGGTGCTTTTACACTATATGTTACGTTGAATTTAATTCTCAGGAAACGTTTGGCTATACTTAAGTAATAGTTTAGTATCACTGGTTGCTCTATTAAAGTATTTTAGTTTAATAATAATATTTTTTTGTCAAGCCGACGTTACGTCACAAACGCCACGCAGCCAAACCGTAATAATTTTCGACGCGTTCGCTTCTACATGAAGCATATCTTGACTCTACGAGCGCACGATCGAGAAAATACCACAACGTGCCGGACCACTTCTACTTGTCAGCTTTAATGGTAGTACAAGTATTTGAAGGCTAGTACTAATGGCACTAATTTGTGCGACTAATACGAGTACTATTGATAGTGAAATATATAATCCATGTTCTATTGAATTTTGAATTGAATTCTATTGAAACATTATCTATTGAAATAATATGACTTAATTCATTGACATTTTTAATTTTCAATTTGGGACACATGATCATATTTATTCATAATTTTATTATTTTCATATTATTCTTTGACATATCTTACTTTGACTGATTTGTGCAATTTTTATCTTTAGTTTTTTTTTATATTCAAGATTTGGCCATGTATGTACGAGTATAATAACCTTATATTACAATATACAATTTAATAATAAGTATAAGTGGCCCCGTTCTTATTATAGCAAATAAATAAATAAATACAAATAAATAAAAGTTTTTCGTGGCTTCGAAAAACGATATCGCTACAACTTAACAACCAAGTATAAATTAATAAAAAAGTATAAATCCCGACTGCAAATTTTTTTTTCGTGAAACATTTTATCATTCCATTGAAATTAAAACTACAAGTTATATATATTTATAGAATTGTTATATAAAGCCCTTTATTTTAATACCCCACTCGATGGGTTTGTAAGAAAAACATTGTTTTTCTCAATATATTGCGTCTAAACTCGACCAGGTTGT
The DNA here is from genome assembly GCA_963854805.1 of Plagodis dolabraria. Taxonomy (NCBI): domain Eukaryota; kingdom Metazoa; phylum Arthropoda; class Insecta; order Lepidoptera; family Geometridae; genus Plagodis; species Plagodis dolabraria. The sequence goes on from OY978440.1 coordinate 8,845,435, forward strand.
TTTTATATTATTTTTATGTCCCAATTGTATAAGCTATCAAGACAAAACCAACGATATCTCATATATTAAAATCAGTTAAGTCGTTTAGAAGTTATGGTGGAATAATAAAGCTCACAAACATATATGAACCCTGAACACAAAACACTGGTCACTCGTGTACAAAGAAATACTTCCAAAGTTACCCAATCTTTATCGTATTTCTATATGTGTGCCATTCGTAAATATTAAAATCTACATATTGTATTCCTCGTTCCAATAACTTGACCCGTCAAATCCGCGATATTTGTGTACCATCTTTATCAGGGTTATCTCGTTTCCTGGCAACTAGATACGGCGATACCATACCTAAATTTGACACCACTTTGAGGCATTTAATTTCGTCTCTCTCTATACGTCTGCTCACTTGACGAGTACAAAGGACAGATAGCATAAAAAGCATGTTTACTACTTATGACTAGTTCGAATTGAGTACTGGTATTTTTCAATGAATGGATTGTTAGTTAAATTTTGCGTAGCTTTTGTTATTTTGAGCGACATTGTAAACCTTACTTTGTTTAGATAGTCAATTGAAAAGATAACGTCAATTTTAACCAACTTCAAAAAGATGAGGTTCTCAATCATCTGATTTTTTATTTATTTTTTGCTTGTTACCTTAAATCTTATGACTGGGTGAACCGATTTTGATATATATTTTTTTATTTGTAAGCTGATGCTTGTCGTTTGGTCTCAATCAAATGTCATCAAAATCGGTCATGCCGTTTTGAGTTACACTCCAATAACTGAAAATATTTTCCTATCTTGATGATATAGTCGTTGATAATGAATGACAATCGATCCCGTAAGTAGCAAGGGTCACTAAAAAGAAAGAAAAAAATTGTTGAACCAGAAAATGGAACCGACTTCAACACTTAAAAGTGACAAATAACTTGACGAAGTCGGTACCATGCGCATATTATTTTGATAGTAAGTACATATGCACTGTTAGAGCTGTCCGTCTCCTTCAGTCTGAATAGGTTCTCAAAATCAAAGTTTTTTTTGACAAAAAAAGGCCTTTGATTTCTCAAATTGTCCAGTTCAAAATATAACTGAAGATGCGTTAAATAGGAACAAAGAGTTGTATATTACATTAAATTGTATAATACTTTTAATCAGATAGTTGATTCTACTAATATTGGATAAGACTATAAATAACTTCAAACAAGTAGAAATTATCCTTAGTTTTTATTCATACTAAAATACAGACTTTAAAAATTTCATTGTATAATTGTATAAGTTAAACATTTTATACGCGAACGATTCCGGTTCAGATTAATCCTTGACGTCAAAATGTTTAACCGATAACGAATCTTATTTTAAGCCATAGTTATTATTAATGATTATGAATACGATAGAACATACGAGAAACGATTGGGATTTTTCTTATTTATGGCTCTTAGAAGACACAAATTAGTAGCTTGTTGCCAAAATCCTATCTAAGTTGAAATAAAGCTCATTAGCGCACGCGGCAACAAGACAGTTAAGGTAAGAGTACCGTCCAAATTGCAAGAAAATTAGAGAAAATAATCACATGAACGCCGGTCTTCGATTTCAAAATCGTATAAAAAGATCACGGATATTATATTTATATATAGATTGACATTTGAAGAAAAACGTCAATACCGTTTCAGAGATAATAATTTTGTTCTGTAAGACACTGTCAAATGGTGAAATTCTGTCACCAACAGATTACTTAGCTGAAAAAGAGGCAGCGATGGTGAAGTCGCAATTGGTTTGGGTAAAAAAACTAAAGAAAGTTACTAACAAAAAACTAGTAACTTAAATCGGAAAGGTAACTTGTCTCTTGTGTTAAGGTTTTGAATATGTTCATGAATAATTAAGATATCTTACAATCGTAATTTAGAGTCAACATTGCAATTTTATTATACCGAAAAATATTTAAGATCATGTGTTTCTGAATTTACTTTTCCCTCTAAAACACGATCAAAAGTTACATGTAATTTTCTAATTACTGCAAACTAAATACATTTTGCAAAAAATCTGTGAAACTAATAAGCGCACTCCAGTGGTTTTGGCGATATTGACCACTTTAAAAATGTAGTCAAAGAATTGGAAATTCTAAGCATATATTTTCAACTTTTTTAATACATTTTGTCAACGTAAATCGCCTTTAAATTCAGCTTGATTAGTATTTCGGTAATATGAAGGTACACACGCCTTAACAACGGGATCTTCAAGTACGGTGAAATGCAGAGTCCACATATGATACTTTTTAATCCCTTTTGAGATAGGTCTTACAGAACAAGCGTCAGCTATTTATTTCAAGTCTAGGCTTTATAGGACGAGATTTGTGATAACTTTCTACAAGTAACTTTCTAGTCGAACAAAGCGGTATTAGTTTAATTTTGATGAAGTAGGTTAATTTGTTTATGATATTTAGATGAAATTACGGACAGAAGCCAGCAAGTTATAATAAAATGTTGTCTTAGGTTTTCGCGATTATTACACATAGTAAAATATAGTATAAACAATTTTAAACGTCACCCTGTGACCATGATCTCTGTAAAGTGTTTAAAACGTCAGGACAAAATTATTGATAAATATACGCGAGTTAAACCGTTTAATTACTGTGTAATAATAAAATTTAGTTTAATGTGATATATAAATAAGATTTGTAATGTAGGTCATTTCCGTTACCAAGAAGCTTGCGGGTCAGAAGTGCGGCCACTAAGGGTCAAGACTCCATAATTAATGTATTTTTATGTTGTATTAATAACAAATGATTTGTTATTCTTCATACTATCGGTTACAGATTATTCATAGTTCATACATGTACCTACATTTTAATGATTTTTTGTCGCGTTGATATTGTTAACTTGTGTTATTTTGGATAACTTTATCACCAAATTATGTAATTCTTTCTCTACCAAAATTAGACAAAAATAATTATGCCTCTTAGATGCACAATTATTTTTGTAATAGGTAATCAGCTGATCTTATTTTGTCCTTGAATATCACAAAGATTACAGGAAGTTCCCGAAGGAGTGTTGTACAGATGTATTTAAAATAGATACCTACAGCTAAAAAGTCGGCTTTGGCTATCAGCACACCTTGGTAAGTGATGATCCGACCGTGGATTTGAAACATACGTAACTTTATTCGAACATTAGACCCCAAGCACGACAATCCTAATCCCATCCATCACTTCTTACACCTAAAACACACGCTTGCGAAATCACATGAAGAATATATATAATAAAATAAAATATCATTATACCTTGGAATATTAAAATAATTAAAAAGCCACAGTTAAAACAGTCTATCATACTAAAACCTATGGCATACTGAAGGCTTCAAAGCATATTTCCAAATAAAAATTTAACGCTATAAAGAAGGCGATTCCCTGAATTTGGTTACTTTGAAGGTGAGCTCTTCATAGAATCATTATTCGGATTCAGAAAAAAATTAGGTAACATACGGACGTTTCGGAATTATACCCGTGCTTAATATTTATTCGTAAATGCTTGAATAATAGTTAAAAAAAAAACTGAAGTGCAGCTGTTTTAAAATTATTTTTAAACTACTCAAAGCTATAGAATATTCACATTATAATATTCGCTAATGTCATGACCTATAGCCTTAACAAATCTGTGTTGAAATGTTTAAATTAGACAATCACATCTATGTGAAAAGAATCATATTCTCTCATTTTCGTGCATTTCGGAGAAACAAAAGGTCGTAGCCATCAATATAACGTGCACTAAGATTAGCTTTATGTGATTCATATTTTGTTACTTTCCATTATAAGCATCTAATAGAACTGCATAGGCCCTTTCAACAAAGTCCATATTTACCACCAGTATGATAGTTATTGCTGTATATTGTCAAAAGCTCTCGACAGAGTTCTGTATCAACGATTTACACAGAATATGGCTTTGACCGACGAGTGTTAATTTAATTTGTCATTGGTATATTTGGGTCGCTGTTCTATGTTTTGAACAAAACATTCGATCGATGTTGCAAGGTGTTGGAATTAATATTGCTATTTACAAGGTTTTCCTTTTGTTATGTCAGATATTAATAAAATAATGAATCGTTCAAATTATCCGATGCAATAAGTACATGAATTTTATTACTTGCTTCTTCAACCTTTAGTGAACATCTCGAGAAAAATGTGTACTATTTCATGGACGAGTAAAAACTATGTAATAGTATTCCCCTTACTCAAAAATCGTATGTATAAGGATTCTCATTTTCCTCCAATGTAGGTGCAGAATCTAAAAAACGGTGGGAAAGGTATCTGTCATAAGTAATCAATGCCATTTAGTCAAAACAATACTATTAATTCCAAAATGACACAAAGGGCTAGGCAGACACTAATAGCTTTACTGATATGGCATAACAATTGAAACTAATATTCTTGGGTTAAAAAGTCTACGAAATGCTCCCAAAATGCAATATAAAATTCAATCCAATTAATCTATTTTTTACTGATTCGCTTAACTTCTTGGCTGCGTTCGCAGAACAAATTTAGCAATTGATTCCTAACTAACTTTCGATGACGATGCTATTTAATAATGAATTGTTATAATATACTACGACAAGCGAAATTGACCAGGATGAAATTTATTTTTCTTAGCGTGGGTGGACCTATAAGGTGACTCGATCATGTAAATCGTACATAAACCCACAGAAAAACACATTACTCATAAATATCATCAATATTAGTCCATTTATCTAGGAAGAGTTCAGTAACACACAAATACTTACAAAAGAACTATACATATGACGATTTTTTATTTATTATTTTGTTATTAGCCTTTATTGTTGATACTTAACAATGATTTTGTATACAGTAGCAAATTGTTTTAACTTAAATCTAATACATCGGGTTTCCCGCTTCAGTGGTCAGCGTTTCCAGTGACACATATGCCTCTTCCAGCTGCTTCCTTTCTTCTCTATTAATAGCTTTTCTAGACCAGATTGTCCCTCCAATAATCTTCATATCATTGGTCCATCTTTTAGCTTGTCTGCCTTTTTTTCTTTCACCATCACTTCCACCTTTGTTGTAGATCTAATGTCTGCAGCTCTTTTGCGGTCTTTTAGCGTCACGCCCAACATACTCCTTTCAATTCCCCTTTGACACGATCTTAGTTTTAAAAGATGTTTTTGAGTCAATGCCCATGTTTGGCACCCATACGTAAGACAAGGCAAGATACAAGAATTAAACACTTTTTTCTTGGCTGTCATAGGAAAGTGTTTGCTTTCAAATAACTCTTTATGGGTCCAGTACCTTTTCCAAGCACAGGCCACTCTGCTTTCTATTTCGATGTCTGTCTGGTCTCTAAAAGATATTAATTTCCCTAAGTATGCATAGTTTTTAGCATATTCATTATCTTCATTGCCTACTTTTATGAATATTTCTTCTCTGTCATTACTTTTGTTTTTGACTTATTTATCGTAAGACCAACTACTCTGCTTGCCTCAGTTAGCTGTTGTAGCATATGTTGAAGGGTATTCGCGTTGTCAGTTATTAGGACTAAGTCGTCAGCGAATCTTAAGTGGCTAAATTGTCTACCGTTGATATTAATGCCAAAATTGTCCCACTCAAGATCTCTGAATATGCTTTCCAAGACTGCTGAGAAAAATTTTGGCGATAGTGGATCTCCTCGCCTTACACCTCTGGCTATTGGGAACTCTCACCAGTTGTTTCCAGTTTTATTTGCGCTGGGCTATTTGCGTATTTATTTTTAATTATACGTATGTATTTTTTTGGCACTCCCTGCTGGATTAGAGCCTTCCAAAGCGAATCGTGTTCTATAGAATCGAATGCTTTACTTATCTTTAAATCGGACTAAAAAGTGATGCGCGATTTAAGCTGCCGGACCAAAATTACATTTAGTACATATAATACAATTTCTAGAGGCCACTGACGTTCTTCGGTCTTTATATTTACTGACCTGATATATTTGAAGTACTTCTTTAACATGAATATGTTTAAGAATATATACACTATAACTATATGATTTTTGTATAAATTACTCAAAATGAAGTGACTTTAATGAATACCTTTTTTACGGCGTTATGCCTTTTTTATGTAATTGTGACGGAACAAGGTCGAGGCCCACCTGATGTTAAGTGGACTAACCTCTGCCTATAACTGATGCATTTCGTAACATGTCAGGAATTGTACTGCGCCCGTCACCTTGAGACAGTTATTAATGCATGTGCCTGTAATTTCACTGGCTCTCAAGGACTGCTGCCGGTACACACCGTTAGATGCTTAGTGACAGATTTTCTACTTGAGGGTGGTTGCTAACCAGGCGGGCATACGCAAAATGCCCTTCCACCATGCAAAATTTTATTACAACTAGAACAACTACTATCAAGATAGCATTTAGGAAATCTAAAGGTCATTGCAGGTCAACAGGCAGTCATAATAATGCAGTACCAATTGGCAACGTGTCATGCATGCCGGATAAAGTTACGCAGTTTCAAATATTTTTGTTACAGCGTATGAAAACTGATTTCAAAATTAGTAGGGTCTAGAGTCCTTCTATTCGACGTGCAAAAATTGATGTTTGCATTATGACAATGCCACCAGCGTTTAATAATGAATATAGTTAGCCATGCGTCAGGAGTTATTTTAGTTAAATAAATGATAATTTATGTACCCATATAACAACAATCAATTGAGTAATAATTATTGATTCATAATTATGTGGTGTAAGTATAAGTATTGTGGTCAGCCAAATAATAAACTATAAAATAGGTATTCAAAAATAACCTAAATGTAACTGGGAGTGGGCTGGAGCATTTAGTCTAAGAGTCTGCTTTGACTTATAGGTTGTCTAAATGCTTTTATCGTAGTAGCTGTAGTGTTGTATATAGTTCGTAGTATTTTGTTTAATAAAGACCTAAATATTGGTCTAAACATTTAATGTGAAGAGAATTTCTCTGAGGTTATAATATACTGAAACATTGCAGACACGATAAATTATCGTTGGTATAGAGCGTGTATTCATTTTTATCGTTTAGCCGTATATAGGTAGATGCCAATTTAAATTTAAAGTTCAAGATTGTGATGGCAAGAATCGAAAAAGCCGCGCCGCGCGGCGGCTTGCAAGATTGCCGTACGGTGAGGTTATCCGTGTTATCAAATTTGCCGTTTATTCAGAGCTCCTTATTTCTGTGGCGACGGCGATAATTCCACGAAAAAATATTAACAATTTTTGTCACATGTGATTTTAAGTTATCGGTACAGTTTATCAGCTGACCCTAGACATCGCGCCTTGCACAATACTTTAAACATAGATAAAACTGCCAATTATAACAAGGAGACGCTTTAAAATGTTAATACGTTATTTTTTTGGTGTCACTTGACCGTCTAATCTTCTTTTCAATTCTCGGAAGTCTGGTTAAGAGTAATAGCACCCAGAGACTGGATAAGCGACTGGTTTCAAATGTATAAAAAAACTGTCTGGAATGTACATGAAGTAAAAGCAAAGATGACAATGTACGTTTTTAATTAAGTGCATAATTTAATCGCAGGAAATTACATAGGTATATGCATTTCCGTTAGTAGGATATCTGCTGCCAAACTTAACCAGTTCTTTTCAAGGAGAAGCAAGCTTCTATATTGTCTACATCATTAATAGGAGATGGTGTTCCTAATATAAACATTTATTTTACACCAGTAACGTATTCACAGTACAGTTTTGGCAGTAGAACAATGATTTCCAAATATAAAACTGTAGTGGTCTATTTTCAAAATGTGGCAAGCCGCGCACCGTTGTGTCCAGCACTAATTCCTTTCGAAATTATTTTGTACCGCTCAACTACTGTGTACTCTTTCCGAAATAATACCAAACTCCGTTGCCAATATGTATCACACCAAGTTGAATGTGCCGGCAAACTAAACAATCTATATTTGGCTAATTGTTATCGTAACCAAATTGGCGGTTTGTGACCCTGTGTGACTGAGCTGTAAGTACTTTTGTAATTAGGAGTTACGTGTTTGTATTGATAGAAAGTAAGCCATTATATTGAGAAAGGTTTATGATCCGTTGAAATCAATGCCACACTTTTATTTATTAATTTTGTTTATTCGGGACTTTTTTCTGAGATTAGAGAAGGTGACTTGCCCATGCAGATGGACATTAAAGGCCGGCAACGCATCCTCGAGACCTCTGGTGTTGCGGATGTTTGTGGGCGACTGAAATCACTTACCGTCAGGTGAGCAAGCTGCTCATTTGCCCTCCTATCCAATAAAAAACCTGCATATCTTATCGTATCGCTCATAAGTTTTTTTTCTTACATCATCAATACATAGTATAAAACAAAGTTGCTTCCCGCTGTTTGTCTGTCCTATAAATTAAAACTACGCAACGGATTTCAATGCGGTTTCTTTCAGTACATATAATAGTTTAAGAGAAAGGTATATGTATACTACTACTAGTATAATACATGCATATTATACTAGAGAAACACTCATAGTTTTAGAGGTTTCTAATGTGATGTCGTAATTAAACACATTTTTTTGCGCTTACTGCGATACCAACGAATTGAGAAGTCTCAAAAAGGGGATTCCTGCGATGTTTTTTTTCCTTCTATCAGTACTCAGTACTAATATTATTAATGCGAAAGTAACTCTCTCTCTCTGTTACGCTTTCACGCCAAAACTACTGGACCGATTTGAATGAAATTTGGTATGGAAATAGTTTGAGACCCGGGAAAAACCATAGGGAAGTTTTTATCCAGCTGCGCCAAAAGAGGTTAATGTTTTTGCGCGATAACCGACATAGGCGCGGGCGGAGCCGCGCCCGGAAAGCTAGTATAATAATATAACATACGTCCGTTTCCTGGATGAATTACGATCCCTGCAAACCTCAGTTGCGTCAAGCATTCCATATCAGAAGTTAAAATGATGTTTTGTCAAGTTGAACACAAGCAAAGAAAGTTGCTTGTATTAGAACTATATTTACGAGAAATTGTGATAAGGAGCGATAACAGCTGCGTGCGACCCACATTCCTTCCGCATTGCCCAACCTGGATAGATGTAACGGCTAAATGCACTGAAACTTTATATTGTAAACTTGATGACCCATCCGTGAATACACACGCGTGGTACTGGACACTAAAGAATTAAAATTAAAATAGATAGTTGTATTTCGAAATGGATTCCAATTTTGAATGATCAATTAAGAAGTCTTTAATCGTCAATTTAGAACAAAATATAAAATAAAGTTACCCTTTTTAGTAACAAGAGTTTTCTCGATCGTTCGCTTGAGGTGTAAAGACCACTTGGCGATGCTTCGGGTCGAAACGAAAACTCTTCCGGTTAGGTGACGAGGCATTTACGACATCATTGCGGTTTAGTAGGTAAATTAGGCGGAATCGTCCTAGATATATTTTTGATCTTATGTCCTTGCTTAAATACTAATATAATATTAAAAAATATATCATCGTTATTAGCCTTTTACGTCCACCGTTGCATAAACACCTCCTTCCACGGGGAAAGGAGATAAGGTGCCATGATCCCCATGGTTGGCACGGCTCTTGGGGTTCGTATCGGAAGATGGCAGACCTTGAGAAGGTGTTGCTAAACTCTTTTAGTATTTGTTGATCCCTACTTCACTTATTACGACTCCTGCAGATAGTGAAATTCTGACCTGGCACTTCATGGGTATATAAAATCATTATATTATTTATATAACTAACTTATTATGGTTTGGTAAGGAAAATAGAGACCCTTATACTGAGCATATGCCGTCTGTCGGCTATTTTCTTCTGACGCAACGCTAAAATGAATATTATGTTAAACCACCCGAACGTTTACAATCCTTAGGCCTAGTTACACCATACTCTGTTATTTATTTGACGCCTTGTTAATCCTTTTAACTGAACCGAGTGTCCCACCAACTGTTAATGGATGATTAATTCAGTTAAATTCATAGAACGTAGACTGATTTAACAGCTCTGTTATATTTAAAGACCCATTAGCTAATGCCTGATTTAGCGTAAACAAACATGGTATGGTGAAATTAGGCCTTAACATACTCCATAACCCAATAAAATCTATCCTTAAACTGTAATATTGACAACCCTACAGCGCTTCGAGGGGAACTACGTCACAACATGCAACGGTGCGAATTAGCCCCGTTTAAACGAGTTATGTTTTAGCACGTAGAACGCGTCTGCATCAAATATATACTTGTAGATGTCTTTGCGCGCGGTCAATCATTTGCATGTAACTGCGGTTAGTAATATTCGATTGTAACTGAAGGACATTAAAGGGTATGCTATGGATTCATCCGGCATAGATTCGTCTATACGCCTAAAGATAGAGTATAGATTAGCCTATAGTTCTAATTAGGGATCGAATTATGTATCAAACTAACATGGTACATTGTATTTAAATATCAGCGCCCATATATGTGTTACTTCACTTATAAGCGATACATAGAATGCTAATATTTATGATATGAGTAATGCGTCCAAATTGATACTAAAGGCAAGTATTGATTTGAATGTTAGAAGAGGCACAAAAGTCAACATATTGTTGCACTTATATTTTCGAAGTAAAAAAGATGTCTTATCATCAAAAACAAGGCTTTTCGGAAAAAGTTTTTCTTACTTGGATTGTTTAAGCGGGAGCCTATTGCTGCCTTTCAAGGTTTTAGAACCCTAATTGATATCGAAAATCTCTTTATCGATAGACTTGATAATCTGCTATCTCATTCGCAGAAAGACGTCTTAATAGAAGCCCTAACAACAAGGTTTATGATGTTTTTGGTACTTCATTACGTGATTTAAGAATTGTGTTCCTCAGCGGGTTTTTGAAACATCATTTCATGTAATCGATTTATTAGCACAATTTGAATTCAGATACTTGAATATCGAGCAATTATTTCGGAACGCACTGAAAATTGTATCATGTGGCAATGTCTGTAGACTTGCGCAGGGGTGCCATGATTCGAACCCTGCCGTAGGCTTCGTTTCTCAGCATGGTGGTAGCTTTTGAGGAATTAGTATGACGCTATGTCTGATATGGACGCGTCTGAGACTTCAACGCTAAGATTGATTGAGAAAAAAGTGGACGCTCTTACACCCCGTCACACTGAGGCACAATGATTAAGTCTTATGTACCTGTAATTTTACTCAAGGACTGCTGCCGGAACACACTGTTAGGTGGTTGGCGACAGATTTTCTAATTCATGGCGGTAGCTAGCCAGGCGATCGAACCATGGACCTGCTGCAATTTATTCCATAGCTCTTACTGGTCAGCCATCATTGCTTCAGATAATTCTGATATAAAATCAACCATATCCTATTTTGGTTATTCCTTTTAGCGATAATTAACTTCACTGACAACTGTAAGTAATGTCAATTAGGACTGAAAAAGATACGCGATTGAATCAGTTGAACACAAATATAGTTGCAGCTACGTTAAGTAATTACTTAGTAGTGTTTACTTAGTAAGTTTATTTATCTGAAAAAATGTAAGACTATTTATCTATGGGAAATGTATCCTTTGAGAGTTTCAGAGATGCGTAGTTGCGACATAATTTAAGTGGTGTTTATTTTGAAATTATGCTCAGGTATACTTGGGAGTAATATTTGTCTGTGTCCCGTTTATTCAGAAATATCTCGACGTTTGAGCAATACTCGGCGCTAATATTCAAAGAGTTTCTTCTATTTAATGTAGCTGTTCCTCACGCCCGTAAATATTTATTTTTGTTTAATTCGAGTTGATTATTCGACTAAACGAACAATTATGCACCTATGTATAGAAAAAATCCTGTAACTTTGTTCCAAATTATATAGATATCACTAAATTGTACGTAAATATATCAAATTTACGAAAAGAGATCGTGATAAGTGTCGTAATGCTGGATATTTGGCTTACAATGCAGTGAAGCTCAGGCTGGCGGCGGGGTCCAAAAGACCTGAGATAACCTAGCACAGTGAATCGAATAAAACTGCTTAATTTATAATATTAAATTTCTTACGGCGAAGAATAACAAATAAGGAGACTTGTAGGTACAGTCAGTTTAAACTTTAATCGCTGTAAACGGCTAGCAAAAACAATAGACGTGGATAATATTAAAACTGCTGTGTTTTTTGCTTACGTTTCCAACATCTCGTCGACGTGATTTTAAATTGCCTTTTATGGATTCAATGACGTCCTGTAATATTATATCACAAACAAGTAATTTTTCTATTATGCTCGGATAGAAGAATAGCGCTACCGGTATAACGCGTGCATATTTATTCAACGTATATATACTCGTAGAAGCGCTTGTAGCTTAGCTTGCCCAAACTTTCTTAACCAATCAACTAAGATATCGCACGCTGTTTATGACTTGGATGGGTAACCGCTAGTCGCATATACTTAGAAACGTTTCCATGCTTCGGAAAGCAAGTTAAGCCGTCGTTAACTGGGAAGTTGTCTTAAGACAGCAGTCGTTATAGTACGGTAGTAGAGAATATTTGGAATCCCTGAGGTATTGGGTTTGATCCCAAAGTCGGACAGTTATTAGTGTTTTGCGACAAAGAATAGTTCAACAGCAGTACGGAATCTGGCGCTGCACCCAATAGATGGCACTAAGCTAATACCCTATTTCTGAGGACTAAATCATTTTAGCAAAAAGTAGACGATTCCATTTGCTTAAAGCCTTTAAGAATATTATAAAATAAATTTGCGAGATTTATTCCAACATAAAATATAAGCCTTGTTTTACTGTCCAAATAGACAGGAAATGTACATATAGAAAATGTCCGAGGAAGTCCACAAACGCAGCATCTCTTATAAGCTGAACAAGTTTATTTATGAAACTGTAGTTCTATGAATGATATCTGTGTGTATTCAATAACAATCTTTTTATGATAGCTCATCCTAGGAGCAGCCTTTTAATCCTTAGTATAACTTCTTTGGACTCTCTTATCTGTCATTAACCTAAAAATTACGCAAGGAGGGAAATGTTTCATGATTAATTTAACTTTAAAATAAGGGAATCAGGGAAAAAAAATGTTCGTAAATTTCATTTAGTTCTCGGTTTATGAATATGATTACTGTTTCATATATCTTCTTGTAGAATGTGGTAAAAATTATTGATACATAAGCTTTTATATCTGCCAAAGAATCTGACTGTTAGAATCGAATAACCAAGCTTGGCCATTTATGTTTTCGACAAATGGAAAAGAAAGCGAAACTATAGTCAGAGTCCGAGTTGCTGCTGAGATTTTATTTGTTATAAAAATCTAAGGTCCGCTTTTTATGATTGGAAACAATTCCTTTATATTCCCTCCTCAAAGGCAGCACATCTTCGAGACCTCTGATGTAGCGGATATCCGTGGGCGGTAATTATTTGCCCCCAGATGAGCCGGCTGCTTACCTATTGGTAAGCAGCCGGCGACATAATTTAAGTGGTGTGGTGGTTACCAATAGGTAAGCAGCCGGCAAGATTTTTTATCGGTAATGACGGCATAGTAGGTAATAACCTACTTAAGCTACTATGCCCTCATTACCGATATAAAGAACTAGTTCCGCAAAATACCCAAATATTTTCGCATACTCTTGCCTATAAAAGGGTTATTCCAACATACCTATATAATCTATAAACCGATATCAGAATCCATTCAAACGTTACGCAGTTAATGAGTGGAGCATACTTTTGCAATTCTAATCTTTGTAGGATGTACTACGCATGTTCTAAATTAATTATTGTTTTAGTTAAAGTTATCAAATTACTCCTTCCTTTAGACTATACCTACACAGCAGCGCACATCACACCGTTCCTTACTTTATTAAATGTAGCAATATTTCTAACCAATATGATTCATTAGTGATTTACTAAGTAGTTATTGAATATAATATCCGGTCTATATTATTTTTAGAGGTATTTTTATATCAGTGATAGCCGAGCGGTGCAGACCGTGGACTGCTGAGCTGCAGATCCAAGGTTCGATCACCGTTTAAGCTTCACCGCATGAAGGAAGGACACTTGGCTAATGCTCGCCATGTTTGCTATAGCGTTCTCAAGTAGAGAATCTGACGCCAAGCACCTAACAGTGTGTTCCGGCAACCAGCCTGCTCCTAATGGTATATGACGAAATGCATCTGTTAAAGGCAGCGGTTACCGCTAAATACATTTTTTTATTTTTACGTTATTGTGACGGAACAAGCTCTCGAGCTTGTTCCGTCGAGGTTAATCCGCTTAACCTCTGCCTATAACAGATGCATTTCGTAACAGGTCCAATTGGACTGCGGCCCGTCACTTTGAGACATAGTTATTAAGTCTCATGTGCCTGTAATTACACTGGCTCTCAAGGATTGCTGCCGGAACACAAGAAAATCTGTCGCCAAGCACCTAACGGTAGGTGCTTGGCGACATATTTTCTTCTTTAGGGTGGTCGCTAGCCAGGTGGGCATTCGCAAAATGCCCTTCCACCACGCGGTGAAGCTCAAGCCCGCGGTGGGATTCGAACCTGCTGAATGGCTGTCCATAGCCAATGCCACTGAGCCTTCAAAACTACTAGTTGGGCCTCGTATGTGTTCCATAACAATAACATAAAAATAAACTTTACAGTTTAAAATTGTCGTTACATAGCAAAAGCATTGTAAATAACGTATCATGTTTAATGCATTTTGAATTCTCGCGACACATACACTGATATTTGATCAAAATTGGCTATTACCAGGAGCTTCGAAATCTCTTCCAATGTACGATATTTTTCTGATATTCTCAGACTTAGAACTAAGTTAGCATTATGAGCAAGCCTAGGGGAGACCGAGGACGGATAGAATTCCAATATCTCCTCAAGAGGGGCCATTAGGGGAGACAGGAGTCCTTCACCGATTTGAGTAGCCTGAAAATTGGCTGTATTCTGGTTTATTATAAATTCAATTGTTATCCATAAAAGAAGCTCTACAGGTACAGAAGAATCATTTTCCTTTTTTTTACAATCAACTACAATAAAATATTAAAATGATCAAGCATGTTTATTAATCAAGACTTTATTTACTTTTAATTAGTGTTCATTTTAACAGTTGTGACAAAATTGTAACTCAATGCATAACAACATAATGATGATTTCGGTTACAACCAAATCGAGTTCGAACCCGACCATGTTGAAGGCAAAATGTTAGATAACTGAAGCAGTGATGGCCCAGCGGCATTGGCTATGGATGCCGCGCAGCAGGTCCATGGTTCGAATCCCGCCGCGGGCTGGAGCTTCACCGCATGGTGGAAGGGCATTTCGAGAATACCCGCCTGGCTAGCGACCGGCATCAAGTAGAAAATCTGTCACCAAGCACCTAATGGTGTGCTCCGGCAGCAGTCCTTGAGAGCCTGTGAAATTACGGGTACATGACACTTAACATCTATGTCTCAAGGTGACGGGCGCAGTGCAATTTGTGACTTGTGACGAAATGCATCTGTTATAGGCAGAGGTTAGTCCGCTTAACATCAGGGGGCCTCGTGCTTGTTCCGTCACAATAACATAAAAAAATGTTAATATATATGTTTGTTGAATGGAGTAAAATATTTTTTGTATTGTGTGCAAAAATTGTATTTCTTTTCGCATATAATTTAAATGGGCCTATAATTACTAATTAAAGACACACTCACACGATTTGTACAGTAGTGTTGTTGACAGGAAGTTGTATCTAAATCTTTAATCTGTCAATAATATTGTACATCACAGTTTAAAGCAGCATAATATGCTTTAAAACAACAAAACTCTGTTTTCATGGAACTATACTTACGTAACTATTTTTTATGGATGGTGCGATCAACTAATACCAAAGGTTAGAGATGACGATGATGGGTTTAACCGGTTAGATTCCGACAGCAAAATTGCTTAAAGGACATAACAATGGGCAAAAATGCCAAAGATTCCTCTTTTCGTTGATTTTTTTGACGCATCTTGAGTTATTCTTGAGCACGGTCGTTTTGTTGTGTACCTTAGGCTGTTCCCTTAATGGTGCAGTCGAAGAATAATTTTAAACGCTAATACCTTTAGCGGTATAACCCGACTTATTTTATAGACTTTAAACTAACTGGTTTGAATATAAATAAACATATTATTTAATCTAAGGGCACGTTTCAGAATGTCCTAATAAAGTTTCGGGTTGCTATGCAACACATAAAATAACTGAATGACAAAAATGACAGTTAACATGCAGCGCGTTTCAAGCTTTAACCGATGGATAGGCTAAATCGATGACTGTGAAACGCAAAGATTGTGTTTTGTTTAATAAATATGTTCTGGGTAATAAAACCGGAACTTACTCGAACATTCTGAAACAGGCCCTAAGAATATTACACAGGTTATTCGTCTATATACCTCTATTAGGTATATGAATAACATATTTCACTATCGACAATAATATAAAAAAATACTTTTTAGTATTTGACGCGCTAAGTGGAGGACTTTATGTTGAATATATTTCTGCAAAAAGATTATATAAAATATAATGTAAATTACGTAACATTTAAAAAGAAAACCCAAAAATAACTTGTTATGTTGTGTATTGGCCGGATTTGGTGATAATATCCGGACAAACGCCATCTCTAGTTAAGACCTTGTACGCCGTGCTGTCTGTACTCGTTGCTCGCGGCTTGAACTCGTGCCTTTTCTAATGATTTGAGTAAATTTGACTTTTATAGACATAATTTTGAGCTCGCTAGAGATCTTGTCATGTTTAATGTGTGAGTGACATCATTACCTACGCGGTTAAGGCTCGACGCCTTGATTTATTTATATTCTGTGACTTGTCTTTATACCTAACTCAATGTACGAATACATACTTGTAAACTTTATCATTACTTGGAACAACTAGCTCCGAGAACAGTTACTTGCTAAAAGATTCTTAAAACAATGTTTATGTTACCGAGTGCTATCATAGTAAATTAACTTGTTTTGTTTTTACAAGATTTTAAACTGAAGATGAGAGATATTGATTTTGCATATCAAAATGCAAGTTTAAGTTTGAATTGGAAAATTGTTTTGAAACGCTCGTGGCGGAGTTTGTTTAAACGTTCTTTAACAATGAATTAGGTTACGCAACTTTCTCAATTGGATGGGTGACCGCTAGTGAAAATCAGTACTGGAGGATTCCGCGCTTGAGAGGACTGTCGTTGGTCCCGTTTATATTATCTTATGATGGCAGTCATTTGGCTATGACGAATGCTTTCTGGTGGCCTGAAAATTCCTCACTTTCCAAAGTGGTATGAAATTTTACGAATGTCAGTCTGGCTAGCTAGCCAGGCAGAGGTAGCTACCTCTCATAGCAAGTTATCGATCTGATGGTAAGCGTCTAGCGACTCCAATACAGTTGCAGTTCTGCTTGACGCTGCTCTGTACTCGTCACACTGATACATTAGTTCTTTTAAAGCCCTATTCAAAAGAATGAATAGCAATTTGAGTGCGTAGTTGTTCTTGTGATAGGCCATTTTGCAAATGCCCACCTGGCCACGTACCACCCTCAAGTAGAAAATCTAGTGCTAAGCACCTAACGGTGTCTTTTGGTAACTGTCCTTAAGAACCAGTAATTCTATGTTAGCCTGAAAATCTGGCGCCAAGCATTGATATCGTAAATAAATTTGGCATTTTATGAATACACCTATTTTGGAGTTCAAACATCAGGATCGCTATATTTTTTGTTCTAGGCCTCTTTGTTTTTAACCCAAAACACTACAAACTCTACTAGAACACTTTTCACGGTCAGTGCTTAGTTATTATAAGTCTCGTTATTTAGGAGGTTTTGGATTTTGACTTTTATATGCTGATCAAAGGCTGTAACGTTGAGACTGATAACACTGGCTCAACCTCTATTATGTGCATAAAACCAACAAATATTTCCAGTAAAACGCGGGTGCATATATTTAAGCTGTCAACCTGATGATGTTATAAGCAATGTCGGCACTTTAGAGACCTGCTTTGTTTGATCATATGCCTACTTTTCGAGTTCGAGACTGCTACTAATTGGGTAATTACTTTTTACAGTGTTACTTCCTACCAATAAAAAAAGTATATATTGTATTTTTTATCTAGTATTATGACGGAACACGATGCCCACATGATATTCTGTATATCAGATCCATTACGACGCAATTGAGGAACTGCAATAACTCCAACACCCTGAGAGTAAAGTCTCATAGGCCTGAAGTTTCATAACTACTTACTGGCTTCCAAGAACTGCTGCCACAATCTACTCAAGGGTGGTAGCTAGCCAGTCTAGCATTCGCATAATGCCCTTCTACTATGCCGTGAAGCTCAAGCCGGTGGTTGGGATCAAATCATGGACCTGCGACACTGCAGTCCATAAAAAATCGATATGTATATGATAATATAATCAATATGTCCATGAAAGCGATATGGTCTGTGCCCAGTGTTTTATGCATTTCTCTTTGCCAGAATCTACTCAAGCTATTAGGAATACTTTTGTCGCTGGCATATCTGATTTAGGGCCTGTTTCAGAATGTTCGAGTAAGTTCCGGTTTTACTACCCAGAACATATTTAATAAATAAAACACTATCTTTGCATTTCACAGTCATCAATTTAGCTTATCCGCTTGAAGCTAGTTAAAGCTTGAAATGCACTTTATGTTAACTGTCATTTTTATCATTCAGTTATCTTATGTGTTGCATAGCAACCCGAAACTTTATTAGGACATTCTGAAACGGGGCCTTAGTGTCTTATATGTCTGTGAATGTCTTTGGTGACAGTAAGCAACGTTGTTCCGTTGTCATTCGTATTTGTTCTGCGGCTTCATAGTGCAACAGTACGAAGTCCATGGTTTTATCTTTTCTTTTACTCCGTTATAGATCACTTAAAGCTGTAATCATTAGATCTAAAACTGTATCACCTATATGGTAATTATTTACAATTTAGGTATTTTTTATTTCCGTTTTGTAACCAATATTGGTACATCGATTCGGATGGATATTAATATGGTCTTAATAACAACTATTCCTAGAAATATTTCCGAATATATTTTATAGATTGTATCGTAACTATAACTAGGTATATAGAGAACGGTTTATTTCTCCGGCGCGGCGTGCGCAGATACTAATTTAAATTACGGTTCATCCTACCTTACTCTCTTACTCTCTCATCCTAATTGGAACTATTATAAAAATGTAAATTTTATCACATTGACTATATTATTTAAATTTTGCATAATTCGTTCCGAACATATTAATTGATGTGTGTTAATTACTATTTATATTGCTGTATACCGGTTATAATATACCATTAAATATAGCTAGGTTTTAAATAGTTAGGTACAAAGCTGAAGTATAAAATTTTAAGTGCGCGGGCGCATCTCTATGTTGATTCGTGTGACTAGTGGTAATTTAGCAGTACCTATTAGTTCATTATACGTTAAAATTTATGACTGAACGTTTGACGATTCTTGTTGGCCTTGGGCCTTGAGCTGTATAGTTACAATTTGTCTAAGAGTTAAGATACCTACCTATATTTTTATGTTAACTTGTTTTTACTCTTGAAGAGTAGGCACCCAGTTACATGTCGAGTTACTGCTCCTTCTTGTCTTTTCAAAGACAAACTGTTCTGTTTATATTCTGATTTATGCTGAGGCGGCGTTGCATTTGCTGATAGTAGATTTTATTTTATTGTGCTTGCAATTTCAAATGCTATTTCTATTTTGACCTTTAATCATAATATTTTTTTTTTCAATATTGTTGTTAATATCATCAAAATTATTATGTGTATATATTTTTAGTCTATGACAATATTTATAGCGCTCGTGTTAGGAGTCGGAGTAAAACCTTGCGATTCTTTTAAGAAATATTTTATGAGCTCCAAACGACGTTATCTGGATGATCCACGATCCCGTTTTGACCATGACTCACTGCTATTTTCCATACAACGTCGTCCACTAAAAACGATAATTTTAAAATTACATGTTCCATTGCCGTATAACCAAGATTGTGTTCGAGACATTGAGAGAAAAGTGTGCGGTGTAACTCAAACAACGTTACAACACATTTTATCGGACAGAACTGGTTTTGGTCGAGGAGTATGCAAGTTTTGTGCTTGTTGCTTATTTTGTAACAGGATAGTCGTGAATGCAGCACCTTGAGATGTAGAGGGAGAGGGTCCTTAGCCTCTAAGTTCACATACATTATTTTCTCAAATTACATAAATTATACGATGAATGTGCGAAATTATACCGTAACTTAAGATTTAGATCATGCATGAAATAAGGGCTTATTTGCTTTGACGTGGCAATAATATACTAAAAAAACATTCAAATATAGCACTTACAATTATGTTTAGTTTTCCTACTAAACTAGGAAAGAGGAAGATGTGTATGAATATTAAGCGCTCGCAGCGAAGTTTGGTTAGGCGTTCTGAACCGATCAGCAAAGTTAAGCAAAATCCGCCTCGATCGTGATTTGGATTGGTGACCGCTGGTGACAATACTACTGAGCGCTTCCGTGCTTCGGAGGGCACGTTAAGCTGTCGGTCCCGGTTGTTGTCTTAGGATAGCAGTCGTTATGGCATGGTGGTAGGGCATTTTGCTAATGCCCGCCTGTCTAGCTACCACCCTCAAGTAGAAAATCTGTCACCAAGCACTTAACGGTGTGTTCCGGCAGCTGTCTTTGAGAGCCAGTAATTCTAGGTTAGTCTGAACAACATTTTTGACCACATCATCACTTACCATCAGGTGAGATAGTGGTCAAGGGCTAACCTATCAGGGATAAAAAAAGGTTAGCTTTCCTTTCGAAAGCAAACTGGATAAGTGCGTGTCGGGCTGCGCTGATTCAGAGATCAGTTATTTATGCAAGACTGCAAAGTTGTTATTAAGCGAGAGTGCTTTCATTGAAACCTGGGGATGCGAAGGATTCTTGGATGGACCCAGCAGCGAAGCCAGTAGTTTAGCACCACACAATTTTTCATCCACTCCAGTGAGGAAAATGGTGGAAGAAAACAGCTCATATAATGTAAAAAAAAATCCATTAAATTATGGTATAGCTAACATTAAAATTAATATTAAAAGTACCTAATATTAAAATTCGTTATTATGTTTATCCATTTTTCTGCAAATGTTATAGAGGTACGAATTTCAAAAACCTTTTCCTCGCTAGCGGATAAAAAGCACTTTGAGGTAGAATAATAAACAATACCTCTCCGATCTTGTAAGGAGAAAATAAATTTGCTGATCACAGCTTCAATACCACATTATAGATTGGGCACCTATTAATAAATATATACAAAATATGCATAGATGTTAGATTTAGACAAGTTTAGTTTGTGAAATGAACCACTTTGACACATTTATTGATTTTTACAAAAAAACAATATACATATTTGTATTCTACACAATAAGTTCTAGAAGCTCGCACACCATGAGCTAGCGTGTAAAATGTTTTTATCGCCTGACTTCGCATCTGCTGGAGCCACCCTAAAATTATTTATTATAATTAAACACAAAACATCAACATTTCAGGTTTGTTACTCCGTTAACGAGCTAGAGACAAACTGACGGACAGACAGCGGTTTCGTAGAGACAGAAGTCTCGTTAATAGGGTTCCATTTTGCATTTTGCCCTAACAAGTGGTTGCTATAACTATGCCTGGCGTATGGGTACTATGGGTAACCCCCTGATTTGGAGCGAAACATGTCTGGAGAAATATAATTGTTTGTTTAGACGCCTCCGAAGGCACTATTAGGAAAACGGAGGCGCGAGTATATAAAGAGATGTCCTTGAGAGCCAATAATTCCAGGCTTAATCTGATAAACCTATTACCACATCAGATCGTGTTCATAGTGGACCTATCTGTAATAAATTACAAATTAAAAAAGGGTTATCTGAAGGAAGTATCGATTTAACGTTAGTTTGAAAAGTATACGCTTGACAAATTTAACTATATAGTTAGGATCATTTTTATATAATCCACGTTGTAAAAGAGAATACTAACGCAATAATTAGGTATTGGTATTATGAAAAACTGGTTGCCATAATAAATAAATAAATAAAAGTGTTATTTATTAATGATCTTTCTATATTGGTTCAACTTTTAATATAATTTTGTTTTTTAAATGGTTTTTCGGTTATTAACAATACACTTTAAACTATATATAACACTACAGCTACTACAACGGAAGCATTAATTTGTTTTCGTTTAAAAGCAAGGCCCAGAGTTTCTTGCCTGATCTTCTCGCAGTGGCTCTATACATTTTTTGCTGAACATGGCAGTACAATGTAGAATATTATAATATTAAAATTCGTAATTGAAATTCATAAAAGCGCTTTAGACGCCTAAATTGAATAAATGATTTTGACTATGATCAATTAGCTTTTTTTAATGGTTCCAACTATGTATAATTATTATTATAATTTAGCTTTCTTTATTGCTTTCAACTATGTGTTATTCAATCTATTATCAATAAGCAGGTTTGTAAGTTTCATTTTTCATGAAATATTAGTATCAAACCGAATACATTGGGTGAGTCATGTTTTCATAAGTCATCGTTCTACATTTGTAATGATATAGATTAGATTACATCATATACAAACGCAACAGATATTTACTCCTATAATATATAGGATATATATATATATATATATATATACGAGTATATCTACTAGCGCTTGCCAGCATCGTGGAGCGAGACGCACTTTCTTTAAAATCGATTTGACAATTGGGAATAAAAAAACTTTGTGCTACTCCAAGTCTACTAATTTCACATATCACAATACATTTAAGTCTTCACGCAACCTAGCAGGTAAAATATACCCGTGTACAAATCTCGCAGTTATTCTTATAGAATAGTTATCGGATTATACTCTTTATAACCATTTTTCAAATGACCTTTAGCCGCTTTACCAATATGTCAATACCCTGTTATACAGCGAAAATTGTGTAGGATAGGATTTACTAATACAATATTAAAGTGAAGCAGCTTTAGGTATCGTACTTGATGATGTAACCCCAAATGCGCCTTGGTGATGACTGCGTTGAAGGATTATCATTTCATGATGTCACCAACACCGGTCTGAATAGGCACTCAAATTCGTCGATGATTTTAACTAAGTTTATAATTACTGGCACTCGCCGGAATTTAACTATGATAAAATGTAAACCCCAGTTTATCGATTATAGTGAAAAAGATCCAAAACAAC
This sequence comes from Plagodis dolabraria, assembly GCA_963854805.1. Classification (NCBI taxonomy): domain Eukaryota; kingdom Metazoa; phylum Arthropoda; class Insecta; order Lepidoptera; family Geometridae; genus Plagodis; species Plagodis dolabraria. The sequence continues at coordinate 8,868,594 of OY978440.1, forward strand.
TGTATGCTAGCTACACTTTGTTTTAGCCTATGATATAATCTGCAGTTTTCATCTTAGCCATCCTTTTCTATTTATAATGTAGGTACCTCCATTCGTGTATAAAAAGCGAACGCTTCAAATCAAAAGCGTACATTGCTTGGAAGAGCGAAACACGGAAAAGTTATTTGCAATCTGAAGGCGTGTGTCGTCATAGGCTGCGCGGGCGCCGTGCTTTCGCCTGTAGTCGGTCACCGTGCACCAATGACACATTTAGCCTCTTCGGCGACGTTATGTATCATAACCACTTTCGAATGCTCAGCTTTAAAAAAGGAATATATTTTCAAAGTGCAAGTAACAAAACATTCATTGAAAAAAAAAACTTTATCATAAGCGTGTGAAGGAGAATATCAGATTAATTTATGCTTACTGATCCCACTGGACTTGATTTTTTAGCCTCTTTATTTCGTCATTACCAGCAGAAACACTGTTGAACATAAGCCACTCACTAAATGCTCCAATGAAAGACGATTATCATTTCCGTACTTGGAAAAATAAAATAAACTGAATATAGCTTGTGCTATAATATGCTCTTCGCTTAAGCGGATTAAGTTTGGTATAACGTATCACGCTGCTACAGAGAATTGTAAATAAAAATGAAATAAATGAAAATAATTTCGTCCCCAAGCCCTGCACAAAACCTACGTCGACCTGTTATTATGTGTAAAAATCTCCAACAAACCAAAACTGTCAATCACAGTTTGAATGGGAACGATTTGAATACGTGTACTAATAGAAAATACTGAAAGAACCGTTACAATATTCGAACAGTTTTATTCACCAAGGTTTCCTATATTGCAAGTATTGAATACAAGCAATGCAAGCCACTGTATAAGGACTCGTTTATGTATATTATCGATTTGGAATGTCTCGCTCTCACTCGTTTCCGCGACTGTTAACTTTAGATTAATATTGTCATCCAATGGTCAAAATACCTCTTTAAAGAACCTATGCAGACTGTAAGAGCTCTTTGCATAGTTACTCGGACCTTCATCTCAGAGCGGAGGTCCGAGTAAGTATTATGTATAGACCAGATAAACGACAATAGCTTACATTGAAAGTGATCAACAATTGTCGCCCGCCCGTATATTCCACGCTTGATCGCTATTCACCTTGAAACCAAGATATTCTTCAGTTTTTTTGCGGTAACGGCAAATATTTAATTGTTGGGATCAGCTGACTAGGCAAAATTTTATTTCTGGCTTCAAATAAAATATAACAAGTTTTGGAAACATTAATTGTAAGAAGGTTGTGTTAAAACATTAAGTAAAGATAAGGTCTTCTTTAGCTTTTTTAATTATAAACTTTATAGAAGACCTACAATAAAACAATGATTTACAAAGACCCACAATAAAAATAGTAGCTGTATACAACATAACAGTTGCATTTGGACAACCTACAAACCATTGAAGACTCACAGGCAGTTCAAACGCTCCGCTCCAGTACCAGTTGGCAGCGTGCCCAGCATGCTGGCAGCATTGCCCTGTTGGATTGCAATATTTGTTGAGCTAACTAGGTGCCAGCAGATTTGCTGAAATTCTGTGAAATTATGAAAAATATGATGGGCTCATTTTACATGTAGCGTCCCACACTAAGGAGCATGTAGCGCCCTAACTACCACGGAACCAGAGTTATGCCATCAGGTCATTTACCATCGTCACGCATTAGACCATTCGGTTCGAGAATAGATTGCAAAAACCCGTAAAATAAAAATAAAAATTCAATAAAATGAAAATAATATATCAACGTTATTGGTGTTACCTACAGTGTGCTTATAGGAAGTCAAACAATCCATATTGTAAGCGCGTTATTTAAGGCACAATATTTTGTTTGATCAAGTGTATTATTTTAACGAGCGACGTGTCAAAATGTCTCGCATGGTAATGGCAATACAAGACTATTGGTTGGTCAATTATTCTTTGCATGAGTAATAATGTCGGGGTGAAAGACATAAGCTGAAGAGAGAGCGGCGTCGCTTCTGAGTTTACTTGTATTTTAACATGGGTAATACGAATAAAATAAACAAACATCTGCAAAAGTCAGTTATTGGATCATGCTAGGTAAAGTTGGTAAGTGATGTGATTAAAGGTGTTAACCGGGTAAATCTAGAATTTTTGGGTCTCAAAAATAGCTGCCGATCGCTGTGACGGAATTTCTGCTTATCTTATTGAGGTATCTAGGCGGGAATTCAAAAAAAAGCTCTGCAATAAAGCTGTAGACATCGTCTGGAATTAAGCCATGGATTTCTGCGTGACAGTCCGTAGTTATTGCCACATATCGTTTTTAATTATTTAAATACAAAAGCCTATAGGAAGCGTTAATGAAACGATAAGAATTAAATTGACTTATAATATCCCGCTTCTTTAAAAGTATTAACATTCCATTTTGGTTTAAGTTTTAGCTGTGGCCACTTGACGGAGGCCAACCCTGTATTTTAGTTAGTGCTATCAGTTGCGATATTGTAAAAAAATATCTTTAATAATTATAGCAATGCTTGTAATATTTGTGACATCAATTGCTGAAAGACCTTCGTTTGTTACTTGGTCCAGTCCAGAATATAAGACAACAAAATTTATTCACCATGCTTTCCATTGAACTACTTAATTTAAAAGTACTCAGAACATCATATTCGTCAATTTATTCGAGTTGATACTTATTACTGAAACTGGCCTCGGGAAACTATATTAGAGGGAACAATTGCTTATTCTCATTTATTTATCACATAGTTCAGACGATAAGGTTCTTTCGTGCCGCTGTATTAAATGTTTAATTCCTTTGCAGGGCCATATTTTTGAACTTCAATATAACAATAAAAAGTTGTATTATGTGAAGGGGTGGGGTAGGTAGCAAAAATACGTCTGTGTCATCTATATACTATGTCTGTTTTAGGTCGATTAATGTTCGGTAATTAATAATTATTCAGTGATCAATGCGTCGTTGCTATCTCGTCTATTAATAATGTTGGTGCGACGTCAATGGTACTTTATAGGTTCGTACTTTATTCGTCTATCAATTACGTTGTGGATCATTTTTACACGCAGTCGACTTATTCTATCCTGGCGCAGTGTGTCTATGATTGACTTCGATCCCGAGGTTCATAGTTCGTGTTCTAGTAGCCGCAAATAGTTTTATAGTAAAAAATCGCGAAGAAGTAAATTTTCTTCAGATAGAGCAGGAGACGTAAAAATACGACTTAAAAAGGCCTTTTGACGTCCTTTGCTTACGTCGTATGGCTGCTATTGGCTTTTATATTTGGACGTCTTTTCGAACGTCATGTTGGCTTCAGTTAAGATGTCAGACAAGTCGAGAACGACTTTAAATAGACGTCAATATCACAACTAATTTCAACCTGGAGGATAAGTGGATATTTAAGGTCATATGATGACTGAATAGTTAATACCCAAGCTAAGCTAGATATGTTTTGGTTCCATGCTACTGCAAGGGTATACATATTGTGATTTCAAGGACCCAGTTTTGTCTCCGGACTGCTGTTTACAGAAAATTTATTTGCTAATGGGGTAACAAGACTGTTAATAAAATATATTTAGTGCATACCTCGAAAAAAATCTAACTGAACTAAAACCGACCTAAGACTGTAAAAGTCAAGTAACCTAATTGAAAATATTTTCTAATCATATTATATTTTTCTTTTATATACATACATATCATATTATATTTTCTAAACCTACATATCTATACATTTTCAATAAAAAAATTATGAAAAACATGCTTTAATTCAGATTCCTGAAAATATAACAATTGCGCATTATCTTCCTTTTGGATGACGTAAGAGGTGGCTCCCGCCGAAGCAGCACGCTATACTACTCATGTTCAAACGAGTAGGGAGTTGCGGCATATTGTTAAGAGCACAACAGAGCATCTTACCATTTTAGGCGAAAGGCAGTCAGTGGGTATAATGCTTCCATAAACAGCTTTTCCTTTTGCGTCAAGCAGGCGGCAGATTAATATTTTCTACCATATGTTCTTATTATGTCGCCTTTTGTGTCGTTTAAGAAATATATCCCATATATAAAGATAGAGAAATGATAATTACGTCAAATCTATTAATACATTCTTGAATTAATTATAGTACCTACCTACATAAGTACCTATTGAAGAATAGGGATCGTAACAGAAGTTCGATTTGCATTGTAATTTTGCGCGACCTGCTGCTGTACGGGTGTCCTATTTCCACGCATGTCGCAACTCACAACCGTCCGTTTTGTACATTGGAACGACACTATAGACACACAGGCAGTAACTCAGTTACATGCTAATGCATAATAACTAGGCCCTGCCATTCTCCTCCTTTATTAGTAACAGACAGCATGTTGACCCATATTGCCCTGTATAAGTATCGATCTATTCAAGCATAATGTTTGTATAACGTTGTCTTATTTTCTTCGATGTTTTTAATTCTATTTAAGTTCCATCAATATAAATCGGGTAGTTTTTAAGTTACAGTCAATTAACTGTCAAAAGTATTTGCATATCTGGATGTTGTTAAGGGTAATTGCAAGTCTTGTCGATGGTGAATTCTATTTTTGTCGTGACCATAATTTTATGAGCAGTACGCATCACTAGAAACTTTTTTCAATAAACTTGTGCCGCGGTATTGTGGGTCAGTGTTACAAATTTGCATGTACTGACGTCAACAGGTTATTTAATAATTTTAAGTGATCCTCTGAAAAAAAAATGTATAAATCTTACCCAATATGAATGTTAGATTGAGTGATCGATTTAATTATTACGCATCACTAGAAACTTTCATTTTTCAATAAACTTGTGCCGCGGTATTGTGGGTCAGTGTTACAAATTTGCATGTACCGATGTCAACAGGTTATTAAATAATTTTAAGTGATCCTCTGAAAAAAAAATTTATAAATCTTACCCAATATGAGTGTATAATTCATTTTAAAATTAGTGTTCGATTTAATTATTTTTAAGGGATATTATACATTGAGAGGCCTTAAATACTAAAGCGTTACGTAGTATGTGGGTATTCTCACTGTTTATAACTTGTTGAGTAGATTACATACTTAGACTTTATTATATCAGCTCAAATAATAGAGTCCTTCAATGTTGTAAATTTTTGTTGGGGTTCTGTCTAAGAAAACTAATTGGGAGTCTCAAACTTCAGTTGATTGTGAACCATATCCCAACTCCAAAAATACTGAATACGCTTTATTTTATTGTTGAAACGATACTTATATTTATAAGTAATATAACAAAAACTTCATTCGTATAGGGGCTGTTAGAATTCATAACTCTAAAAGAACGCGGCCCGCCTCACACTTGGCCAGCTTTTTAGTAATAGCACTTATGACGTTCGATTAAAATGGTTTTCTCATTTTTTGTAGCTTCCATACTATATACGGCCCATACTGATATATCGTTGACTTGGATGACACATGTGCATACGCAGCCATTGTTTTTGTCGTCAACCACATAAACAGCTCATAACTACTTTGTCATATTCAATTTCTTAAAGATATTTTAAATTTTGTTAGAGTACTACTACTAACTTTGATTTATTGTGATATGGTTAGTGCAAGGTGATGCTAACCTAAAACGTTGATTGTCATAAATGGAATTGAATAATTTGATGTTTCGTTGTTGACGAGATGATGAGACATGCATAAGTTACAGTTTTGGAATGCACACAATTTTTGTGGTCGTATTACATAAAAATCTTCACAAGTAATAATGTAGTAGTATATGTATGTTATCTTGATCTTTCTTAGGCTTGTCTTACATAATTGAAATCAATGAAATGTACTAACCATACATAGGTAGGATAAGAGTAGGATCAGGTGACTGTTAGGTAACACATAATGAGTTTTTTGAATGGCATAGGCACGGAACACGCACCGGGCCAACTGGATTACCGGAGGCTTACTGGCTCTCAAGGGCTGTTGGTGGAACATTCTGTAAGGTGCTTGGTGACAGATTTCCTGCTTGAGCCAGGCGAGCATTTGCAAAATGCCACCAGGCGATGAAGCTCAAGAAGTGAGGAGCGAGCCGTGACCTTTCGGAATGGTATATCAGATAGATCATAGTTATTACCCATCGGCTACCACTGCTTCAAAAATTAATAAATAAATAAAGTTTTATACGTAAAATACTTTTCGATAAAAATGTAACCGGGTTCTAACACTGAAAAATTTGAAAGATGAAGTCGGTACCCACCATGCTGCTTAAAGACCTCTACAAATAATTCCATACTTTTCAGTGTTGAAAGACTTGGAATTCGGTACCGTTTTATTTTGAAAAATATTTTTGCCTCCTTTTAGTAATAAAGACTGCTTAAAAGATTATTCACTCGCTTCACTTAGATAGTGTCCAACGTAGACAACAGTACTTATATACCATTATATTTTTTTGAAGCACTCGTAGCGAAGTTTCCTTACCCATTCTGAATCGATCAGCAAAGTTAAGCAACGTCCGCCGTGATCAGGAGTTGGATGGGTGACTGCTGGTGACATTACTATTGAGCGCTTCCGTGCTTCGGAAGGCACGTTAAGCCGTCAGTCCCGGTTGTTGTCTTAGGATGGCAGTCGTTACAGCATGATGGTAGGTCATTTTGCGAATGCCCGACTGGCTAGCTACCACCCTCAAGTTAAAAATCTGTCGCCAAGCACCTAACGGGGTAACCTAACTAGGTTAGCCTGTACAACATCTTCGACCACATCATCACTTACCATCAGGTGAGATAGTGGTCAAAGGCTAACCTATCATGCATAAAAAAAATATCAACCAGATACGCAATGAACATTTTTCAGTTAGTTGACTATAACTTATAAACTACAAAACAAATTTTAATGAAATTTATCTTCTTCTTATCCGGTACACTCTTGACAGAGCGGTCGTGATCGTTATGCAGTAGTACTGGCAGGGGCAGATGTGATGCGCCTCACGATGTTTCGCCACCTTTGCCTGCTGGAGGTCATTCTGCTGCACTGGTTCAGGAAACTTCCGATGGCAGACTTGACCTGGTCAGTCCAACGCATGGGTGACCTTCCGCGCGGTCTAATGCCCTCTACTTTTCCTTGGACGACAAGGCGTTCTAAGGAGTGATTGTTGCGCCGGGAAACATGTCCGAAGAATGAAATTTACATTATTCAATAATAAAATAATGTTGAGTATCGGCACAATTGGGGGAGAAATTAGTGAATCACATAAAATATATATATAAAAATACAGTCAAACATTGAACCTCCTCTATTTTTTGGAAACAGTTAAAAATGTCACTGATATATAGTGAGCTATTTATTTATATTTATCTTCTATCTACACATACCTACCTTATTATTTTGAACGCCATCTACTCAATGTTAATGCAAGGTGCAACCATAGGATGGTACAACTTGCTGCTAGAATAAAGTAACACCATCATCATGATGATGGTGTTACTGATGATGACGAAGATGGATGATGGTATTTGTGGAAAAAAAGGTATAATGTAGACAAATTAGAACAATAGGCCATGTAAGCTGAATATCTCGTGAATGTTATTTTTTTAAGTATTCAATCCCCACATTTCCGCCGTTATTAATAAATTCCGAAAGTGGAATTGTAAAAATTTGTAACAATCTAACTTGGTGACAAAATTTCACCAGAACCGGTTGTGAAATGTAACCTATAAAAGAGAACAGCCGGATATCCGGACATACTTTTAAAAGCATTTTGCCAAAGTTGAAACGGAGTACTAAGCTCGCGCCTCGGGCTTGCTCGGTCAAAGAACAACATTTGGTCTTGGAATTGACAAAGGTGTTCGTGTTGAGTTTATTCCTTATATGCTTGGTTATGTTATATTCATTTAATAAAATACTGCTTCACGATTGGAAAACGGACAAATCGAAAATATGAACTCCCGATATGAAAATTTACATCTTACATGGCTTTGGCTCAACAAATGTAATAGATCAAATTCAAAGAATCTGGTCTATAAATTCAAAGCATACATTCACTGAAATTCGCGCTCCAGAGCGTGTGGTGGCTGGCTATGCAAAGTCCCCAACTTAGTAACTCATTGCCGGTCAGTCGAAAATCAAACAAACGGCTATTGAAATAAGGCTTATATCGGCGTGACCTGCAAATTAACAGTTACGGTCAGTACCTTAAATCTGATCTTTAAACAGGTTTACAGATTTTTGACAATAAAGCCTAAGAACCATAACAAAAAATCTAATTAACAATCGTTTCAGCCGTTTTGGAGCTACGATGCTACGAGCCAGACTGAATGGCACACAAACAAAGGCTTTAGAGTCAAAACACCCCTCTTTTGGCGTAGAGAGCTATAAATAGATGCGTTGACTTGAAAACCTACTCTTTCTGTACTTGTTGTAGAGAAAATCTAAACATTAAACAAGACATTTAAAACGATGTTTCTCTCCTTTGAAACTTGAGGCTTACATATACCCTGCCGGAATGGTTATCTGTATTTATGACGTAAAAACTGTCCCAATGTTACCTGACATTTAAAAAAAATCGGCCAAGGGCGAGTCAGACTCGCGCTCGAAGGGTTCCGTACCATTAGTTATACAACATTAGACTTTTTTTTTTAACCTTTTTTGTTTTGACGTGCGCGAGTCTAACTCGCACTTGGCCATTTTTTTTTATTTGTTGTTATAGCAGCAACAGAAATACATCATCTGTGAAAATTTCAACTTTCTAACTATCACCGTTCTTGTGATACAGCCAGGTGACAGACGTACGGACGGACGGACGGACAGCGAAGTCTCAGTAATAGGGTCCCGTTTTTACCCTTTGGGTACGGAACCCTAAAAAGACACTACATATTTTATGCCAGATCCCAAGCATAAGTGCCTTATCGCCTGGATACACTATAATCATTTAGCCTAAGCTATACAACAAATTTAATGACAACAAAAATATTTTTTGGAAACTTAATCTATATAAACTTACATTAGTGGAATGGCTGCAGAACAAAAACTATGAGGATACAGAAAACATGCTCGTAAAAATTAAATAACATTATAAAATTGAATGAATACATAATTACCGAATTGCTCAACAATCACCATGAAAGATTGGCACTGTATATAACAAAGTTTGACACTATGTGTTTGGTTCTCGAAATATCTGTATTATAATCAATAAAGACGTTCCAGCTAATCGCTCGTGATTAGTTGTGAAAGCCGGCCCTATTTCTAGTCAGCGATTTTCAATTCAGTACCTATTTTCAATATAAACGGTTTCAATTTCAATAAAGAGTCTTAACTAAGTAATTCTAAAATGAAAACCACCTATGCCGGCGCGCGCGTAAACAAAATAGAAAAATATATGTAAAATCTATACAAACCTGTTTCAGCATAACGGCTGGAAGACAGGTAGGTGCATGAGACCCAAGTTTTAATTACATTTTGCGCCACCCACGGATTTTGCCGATACAACCCGAATTTCACCGAAAGCATTGGCTAACTATTCGTTCTTTTTACAAACCTTTAGTCGGCCAGTTGACATGTCAGCCAAAGTCATAGGCAACACATCTCTATAGATTAAATCTGTAAATAATTTTATAGATTGTTTATGTCTTGACATTATGGGGTATATTCATATAAGTTGGCAACTGCGTTTTTTTCCAATGGAGCATAGGTTACAAACATCAACGGGTCAAGAACAGAAACCAGTAATCCCCACGTCATAATTGCAATAGTGTTGTGTCGAATGGATGGTTTATCCTTCGTTCACGTAGAGATGTACCAACGAATCAACGGGTTTTTGTACTGAGGTAATTTAACAGCTCCTGAGTAACATAGGCTGCTTCTTATTTCGAAAACATAACATTGTACACTTCATGTAGGTTTGGATCTCTTTCAGAAAACAAAACGATACGTTCTCGCTTTAACTAAAACACGCTCTAATTAAAAACTATACCATCTAACTGTAACTGTCTACGACTTCAACAAAAGCACCAACAAAGGCGGTGTTCAACTCAACATATATTATTTTATGTATGGCCTACTTATAACTTCTTTTGATCATCTAATCACGATGAAACTCTTTTTAATGTATGCAGTATATTTCCAAGTCCCATTTAAATTTTATCAAAATTGCTAGACCAATTTCTCAAAAAAGCATTTGTCAATAAGCCTTTATTATATCTGGATGAAATAATAATGCAGCTGTTGTCAATGTTAACCGGAATTTAAGGGGAGTATTGTAAGCAGAATGTAAGTTTCTTTTTATTAATACGACAATTACTCTTAAATTACTATCCAACCCGATGGTAAGTGATGATGTGATCAAAGTAGAATTACTGGCTCTCAAGGACAGCTGCAGGAATACACCGTTAGGTGCTTGGCGACAGATTTTTTACTTGAGGGTGGTAGCTAGGCAGGCGAGCATTAGCAAAATACTCTCACCATGTTATAACGACTGCCATCCAAAGTCAGATTGAAAAAGGCGAAATATTTTTTTTAGACCTAAACAGATTTTTGACACTTGCCAGTATGAAATGGGAGCTTTTTAATGGTATAAGTCGGTACCATATAACAAAAAGTGTTTAATCATACACTATATGAGCATTAGGAATATCTTGATTAAAATTTGTCAGTTCCCTTACAAACAATAGACTCTGTGCCGCGTGCATCAAATCAATTATATCTCAAGTATGCCGACGATCCATGTGTTGCATTTCGTACTCACTTATGTATAGGCTATATATTATATACAAATACATATCTTTACAAATAAATGTGTCCTATTTATATTACACTAGTTTTTGACAATAACTTGGAACGTTCGAATACCAATTATATAAAAACTTTCATGCGAAACCGGTTTGAAGATAATGATAACAAAAATTACTCCCAGAAACTTTCCATTTCATATATTAGGATGCGATGTATGAAAAATTGTTTCACAACGGTTCTTGACACCCTTGGCTATGGGATCATGAATGTGCTCTGATTACACCCTTATTCACTGCACTGCTTACTGTGTGCTGCAGACGTATCGGAATGAGATTATTGTCAACGATCTGTTTCAGATGGAGGAATGGGTAGCTCATAATATCTCGTTAGCGCAGTCAAGTGCAGTGTCTTGGAAGCTACATGCCTGAATGCTTATTAATGGTAGACGTAATTGCTTGATATTGGGTTGGGCAGTTACAATTGTAAGGCAACTATCCCTTACAATAGGCGGGCATTCACAATTCAAATACATATCAAATGGAACACTAATTGATTCTTGTCTTATTGCGACTAAGTCTAAAGTGACTACCAGACATATCGAGATCCGATATAGACCTTAAATATACCGACTCAAATCGAACACATACGCGAGACTGCATTTTACAAAAAATAATATTTTTACAATTTTAAAATCATACCTGACTTATGTTGCATCAAAAATGTGAAATAACTTGTGGAAATCTGGAATACGATTTTGATCATGAGGTGTTTTCATTGAATCGACATGGAACATACTACCCGGGAAATTTGTCTTTTAAGGTTGCTTCTCTGGCTAGAAATTAAACATTTTAAGAGTATATTATCTTTAGTACGTAGAGTTGGTGGACTGGTGACATCGTTAAAGTCGCGGGTAGCCAATGATTACAAGCGGCTTATAGCCGTTCTTTGTGGCGTTCTATGTGTGAGGCCTTTGTTCAACAGTGGACGTCTTCCGGCTGATGATGATGACAATGATACAATAGCTAGGCCCAAGAACGTAATGATGGTTATTCGTATTATCTTGAAATGTAACTGAATACCGCTGCACGAGGTTCTATAAGTGACCCTTCAAAACATTTACCAGTAAAATTTAATCATTTCAATACGTATTTAAATAAACACTCATATATTATGTTCTACAAATCTCGAGTTTTTCACCTGTTAGAGAACCTAGCAAAACAAAATAAAATTGCCTTATCGGCGGCTATCCCTTAGCCAACCGCGTAGCGAAAATTTGCTACAGATTACCATCTCAATATTCCCACACATACGCATACACAAAGACCATAACAAACACATACAATATATTCACTTACCAAAATGGTAAGGCTAAGTTAGATCTTAATGGAGTGAACTAACTCTCACAAGGAATCCTACTGTGAGAGCTTTAGATATTAATGTTATCTTTCTGATGTAGAATACAAACATTTTTGTAATTAAGAACAAATAAGAAAAATATATCCAGTTATAATTATATCACATTAGTAAGTGTGATATTCACTTTTCATGCGATAATGCTTGATATCACATTAAACAATTGCCTCTAGGAATTTTGAGGTGTGAATAGTTTCGCCCAACGGTTTCAAATTTCTGCAACTTTTTACGATTATTGATTACAGTGCTAATGAATACCAATTGTAGTAATTAATAATAATGCAAATGTATAAATATAGACACTGTATAATTGAAAATATTTGTGGTGTGTGCGTTTATTACATGATCGTCCTAAATTTTCTTGAGAACCAGTTCTCCAGGTCCTTGTCGTCACTTACCTTCTGGTGACATACTGATCACAAACAAGCCTGTTGGCAATCAAAAAGTAGTACCTAATGAAGACAATATTTAATACAATCCCCGACGATTGTCTTCCCGATCCTTTTTATCTTGTTTTTTTTACATTACTGGTAGTCTAGCCTTTGACCACTATCTCAGGGCAAGTGATGTTGTGGTTGAAGATGTCTTCAAGATAACCTAGTATTACTGGCTCTCAAGGACAGCTGCCAGAACCCACCGTTAGCTGCTTGGCGATAGATTTCCTACTTGAGAATCGTAGCTAGCTAGACGGTCATTAGCATAATGCAAACGTACAAAAATTGCCACATGCTATAATGACTGCCATCCTAAAACATTAACCGGGACCGATGGCTTAACACGATCTCTAAAGCATGGAAGCGCTCTTTAGTAATCTAAAAGCCACTAGCGATCACTTATCCAACTCTTAACCGCAGCAGATGTAGCTTAACTCAGCTGATTGGTTTAAAAGGCTAAGGAAAATTGCTACGAGTGTTTCCAAAAATCAGAATAAACAATCTTATATGAGCCATAATTCTGTTCTATGACTTCTATAAATATGTATCGGAATATATATATATATATTCTATAAATATGTATGGGTATCTTGTCCATTAAATAACTTGATCAAATTGCTGACATTGGAACAGTTTTAGAGCTAAGATGCCGCACAAGATAAACACACACATACAAAGGCTTCAATTACTAACACCACTGTTTTTCCACCGAGGGTTAAACATTTGAAATCAGCAATTTTACTAAGTGGCGAGAATAGTAAGCAGGTCACTCGTATTATATTGTTTCTTTCACATATTGTTAAAAACTGGTTGACGCCCTGGTTAAAAGCTATGTTAATTTTTATGCGTAATTATTTTCATGTTAAATTTCTTTGTAAATGCCTTCTTTTACTGAAATCCGCAAGTAATTGGTATTTTGTTAGAAAGTGGAGCAAATTAAATTAAATCAGATGTGGTTCGTTTTCATAAATAATTTTATGAGCTTTGGTTTGTACGATAAAGTATCATAAAATATTTCTTTATATATATATTTCTCGAATCCAACCTGCACTACGACGGTTTTTATGATATTTTGTTTTACAATAGAAGCTGTTCCATAAGGTCACAAGTTCAAAATATCACACCTAGTTCTAAAATAAACACTGTGGGGACACCCTTTTCTTTTAATTTATTTAAACTCAAACTGTTTCAATTTCAATCTTCTATCGGTAGTAATAAAAAATTCAGCCTTTTAAATGTAAACACAAGCAGAGGGACAGACGGAACTTTTAAAATTATAACGTTTTACTGTGTACTCAAAACGTATCTGACGGATTTGATCATAACTTCTATTATTATATTATTTTCTAAGCTACTAGTAGACCATTTGCGGTATTCTGTTATAAAATACATTTATTTTATTGGGAGCTAACAAAAGAAAACGAAAAGTTAACATGCAGTCCGATCCCATAACAGGTTCGATAAAAATATCCCTCCGACCTTAAAAAGTACTGCACTTATACTCAACAACAGTTACTATTACGAACAAACTTTCAAGATACTTAAATCGCCGCAGCTTATGTTACAAATTATGACGATAATTTCGTATGCGGAAAGCCTCGAACAGGATCGGAGGCTAATTGGGGAAGAACCGTCTTTTTAGTATTCAGTGGCGCCCCGCGGCAGGGTTCTAACATCAATCTCAATATGGAGAGATGACGGGCGGCGGAAAACCTCGGCTCGGACAAGGAACTCCTCTTAGCGTGTTTGGCGGTTAAGAGACTGGGCGGGCGGCTAACGGCCAGTTTGTAAACGGCGCGGTTGACCGCCGCGACAATGATCGATTTTCCGAGATCCGATACTCGACATATCTTGACTCTTGTTCTAGTGAGTATTCATTTATTTATTATGATTCAAATAATAACGCGTGTGATAAACCGAATATTTTGTTGGACAGTATAATTGATCCTTATTTACGAAGAAAAGCTTGCCTTGAGTGATTTTGAGTAAATAAAACCAATAAGTATAGGTATCTAGGAAAACATGAGCATTTAAAGCGCTCGTAGCGAAGTTTGCTTAGCTGTTCTTAACAGATCAGCAAAATCAAAGCAACGTCCACCGCGGTCATGAGTTGGATGGGTGATCGCTAGTGACATTACTAGAGCGCTTCCGTGCTTCAGAGGGCACGTTAAGCCGTCGGTCCCAGATGTTGTTTTAAGATGGTAGTCGTTACAGCATGGTGGTAGGGCATTTTGCGAATGCCTGCCTGGCTAGCTACCACCCTCAAGTAGAAAATCTGTCGCAGAGAGCTCGACTTTATAAGTATGGTTTTGTAAATTTCCAAGATGTTGTATGACTTAATTACGAACAATAAATGATACACATTTATTTTAACTTGTTAAGTTATACGTTAAAATTATTTGATCTATTCAAATGGCAGTGTCAATCAAGCAATTTTTGTCACTAGCGGAATTGGCTGGCACGAAGAGCTTATTTTTCTATTTTCGCTCTGTAGTGGCATGAATCGAAACTCGTTCCATCTGCGTATATCCAACGGAATTATAATTTTGATGAGTTTCAACTTTACAAGTAGACGAAATGTAGCTGGATTTTTTACATATGAAATGTGTGTGCTATTTTTAGAGATAAATGTAGGTTTAATTTCTCCACAAGATAAAATAAAATAATACAATATTTTACACAGAAAAGAGATTTTATATCTCTATGATATTTTACTAAATCTGTGCGAGTATGAAGGTCTTGCGAAAGTATAATAGTCAATTTCAAAGACCACTTTTAAATGATTCTGCAACAAAATATATAGAGTCACTGCAGGAAGAATTGGCGACAGTCAATAAGTAAATCTTTTTATATAAAAAGTACGTGATACGTTGTTTGTCCGCGATGGACTCCCTAAACTACTGAACCGATTTTAAATTTGATTTGCATACCGTGTGCAATTTGATCCATTTCCGACCAGTAGACACTTTAATTCATATCATGTATTATCTCCAAAAAATATTATATTATAGGTTCCATAGATTAAGACAATTTTGGTCTTATTATTAATATTTTCTTTAATATTTAATTTATTGGATCCAAAAGAAAAGTAATAAATAATATTCAACTTAAAATAATTATGTACATATCAAAATATTAAGATTTCTATAGATAATTTATATATAATTAAATAAATGCTTCAATTTCATACATTAATTATTATTATTAGCGCCTTCCTAATAAACAATATATTTCAAATTATTTGCTTAAGTAATGTAATTAACATCTACAAAGTTTGGGCAGTACTCTGTTAGAAAAATGGTGTCATTGATAAAAAAAATCATAGGTTTCATCCACGTTGATAACATTAATTGCATTCTGTAATTTTGCTGTTCTGCTTTTTTATATCCTGCCAACCTCACTTGTGTATTTTTTATTACTGTCCCATTTCATCACGGATGTTTTTATTCGCCACTGGTAAATTTACCTTCACACTATCCAGGTTTCATTTCAGCTATCCCTTTGAGCAAAAAATCATGTGTAGGTGTCAATTTTATTTTAAATGTCTCTTTGTGTATGCTTTTCCTCCTTGGTTTGTGCGTTAGTTGCGTTAACTTTAAAAAAGGAATTAGGTTTAAAAATTGGCCTGTAGTACATGGATGAATAGATCTGGGTTAACATGTGTATTAGTTAGACACATATTACATATTGTAGCAGAGTATTATGTATTTTTTATCAGGTGGTCCTTAGCAACAGTGCAGCTTGGTGGGTACCACCCCAGTGTCAGACATTCTGTGTTTAGACGTGAAGGGTACTGTACTGTATCAGGCGGATTGCCCATTGCTCTAACAAAGCCTCTCCAATTATGGGGGGTTTGCCATAATCTCCAAGGTTGGCAGGCGTCTTGGGAATCGCAGTTTGAGATATCAGCTCCTCAGAAAGTGTTGGTGGCTACCTTCTGGTGCGTGACCATTAGGCGCCTCTTACGACACCCACAGTGACATTCCAACCCGGGCACCTCATGATGAAGAGTACTGTAGCAAATGAAATGGCAGGGCAAACGAGACATAAGAACTAAAGTTTTGGAATGACAAGCACAGTGTCAAAAAGAAAGAGAAATTTGACACTGGAACTGTAATGGACAAGCATGACGATTACCATCAGACGAAAGGGAAGTTCGACTCATCACATCTAAACGTAAAAAATAATATGACTTTTGTATTGTTTTTTATATGTGTTTAGAAGGCAAACGAGCAGAGATTTTACCCGTGGATCTGGTGTGATACGCCGCGAGCGAGTAAACGTGATTTTATGTGACTAAATGTTTGATTCACAAACGCGCCGCTAGGGGCGCTGCATTTTTGCCAAACAAAACCACGTTTCATCACTCACGCGCATCACGAGTAAAACTCACACTGGTCTCAAAATATGTCCACTGGTAGATTTTATTTTTTCTGATTTGCTAGTTATTTAACATAGTCCATTACCATGTAAAAACAACTCAATAACACATTAAATGCTCCGTTAGTATTTGAAAATGACTGTAGAGCCGTGATGCCAATCTAAGCTGCCGTGGTTAATTTTTCCTTAACAAACTTGTACTTAAAATTAGAATCATAAAAATTAGGAGGAAGAAATGCACCTCATAACATCTCCTCATAGTTTTCATAGACCGAATTTGTCTTCTAACTTCGGTTCACCGGAAATAGACCACTACAATTATCACTTTAGAGTTAAGCCACGTCTAATGTGGCTTTAGAGGTTTGTTGAAGTGCTGAGGACTATTTATATAAGTTACATGGAAACTGCATTATTTGCTGAATACGTCGACAAGTTCCTGTAGTCATGAAAGAGTTCCTTGTATACTTCATTGGTAATAGAATGGAATATTAATATAACTTTTATCAACTTTTTTTTAACGGCGGTATGCCTTTATTAAACAAAATACTACAAACTACATACAACACTACAGCTACTACAATAAAATCATTTAGACAACCTATAAGTCATAGCAGACTCATGGGCAGTCCAATTGCTCCAGCCCAGTACCAGTAGGCAGCGTGCCCAGCATGCTGGCAGCATTGCCCCGTTGAATTGCAATGCTTATTCGTTGAGCCAAATATGTGCTAGCATTTTGATCACGCGTCGCATCGACCAAGCGCTCAGATAAATTTTGGAAAATACGATGAGCTCCCGGTCCCCACGGACCCAATGTCTCTACACCAAACGGCTCAAATATGTAACCCATAAGTATGGGTAATGGCGGCGCAAATATGCTAACCTCGGTAAGTACCGAGGTTAGCATATTTGCGCCGCTTGAGTTGATCCGCCGAAGTGACCGCAGCGCCAGCCCTCACGTTAGTTTCAGAAAGATGTGACGGCGCTAAAGTGTCGACGCAAGTAGCGTCCCTGAGTCATGCCGTCAGGTCTATTACCAGCGTCACGCATCAGACCGTTCGATTCGAGAATAACTGCAACATTGGCGCTGGTAAAAGCCCGGCGAATGATATCGTTAAGGCTTGCGTGGCGGGAAATTCGACCAGCATTTCGAGATCATGAAAGGCCATTTTTTAATTGACTGCTGCACGGTACTGACTTCGATATGTTATTAAATTATTTTTAGTGATGGAAGATAGTTTTGTGTTATTTAAAATTATAATATTACTAATCCTTTACGTGTTATACTAATTCTTGTAAGCAACCGTGTATTTTTGAAAGGTTTAAACGTTGTTGGTAATAAATACCTATATACGTTCTATATTTATATATAGAACAAACTACAACTCTTCAAAATATATACAATAGTATAGGTACTACAATGGCAGCATTTAGCAAACCTAACTCGTATCTAATAGTTAGTATTGTGCAACATTAAAATGCGTTGCCGCTGATCCCCTACCGCGTGAGGAATAACAATACTGGGCTCCGAAGCCGGGGGCAATCCTTCGACACCGTCCCGCCATTACTATATGAATTTATGTATGTCTCTAATACATGTAGGCAGAGAGACCGGATCTAACTTTGGATTGTTAATATGGATTTTCTTTTTTTGAAATTATTTACGTAGTATATGTTTTCTCCAGCATTGAAGTTGTAGTCATACTTACCATCAGAGACGCATATTTTGTCTTTACTTCAACATCTTTTAGGTGGGGTCACATGTACAACAAATTACAAATACTTTTTACTGACTTCAGATTGCTACATTGTATTATTTTTCACCATCCACATTTGTTATATCATTGTGATGGAACAAGCGTGACTCCTACTTGATGGTAAGTGGACTAACCTCTGCCTATAACAGGTGCATTTCGTGTCAAGTGACGAATAGCACTGCGCCCGTCTAACTGAGAGATAAAGTTATTGAGTCTCATATGCCCGTAATTTTACTGACTCTCGAGGTTAGTTGCTTCCGTGTATATACTTGATATATTCGATACGCTCGAAGTTGTAGACCACTACATTTACCTGGGACAGACTGTCCAGTTAGGTAGGTCCAACTTCGAAAAAGAGGTCGCCCGAAGAATTCAACTCGGATGGGCAGCGTTCGGGAAGTTACGTGACATTTTCTCGTCAAAGATCCCGCAGAGCCTGAAGACCAAAGTCTTCAACCAGTGTGTGTTGCCAGTGATTACATATGGCACCGAGACGTGGTCCTTAACTGTGGCCCTTATGGACAAGCTCAGAGTCACTCAACGAGCCATGGAGAGAGCTATGCTCGGAGTTTCTTTGCGCGATAAAATCCGGAACGTCAAAGAACCAAAGTCACCGACATAGCTTTCAGAATTTGCAAGTTGAAGTGACAATGGGCGGGCCACATTGCTCGACGAACCGATAACCGATGGGGAAGATAGGTTCTCGAGTGGGTACCACGATACACCGGAAGACGTAGAGTTGGTAGGCCCCCTACTAGATGGACTGACGACATTATAAAAGTCGCGGGTAGCCAATGGTTACAAGAGGCTAATAGCCGTACTTTTTGGCGTTCTATGGGGGAAGCATTTTTTCAACAGTGGACGTCTTCCGGCTGATGATGATGATATACGTGAAGCATGTATATTTGTAAAATCAAACATTAATAATTTGATGTTAACACTGCTAGAACACCGCGTAAGGTGAAATAAGCATATCATGTTCTACCCTTAAATGACCCTAAGACCGTTTTCTATAGCAATTGTATATATGTAATGTGCACTAAATTGTATAACCATTTGCCAGATAAAATTAAAAATATGACTTTTAAACAATTTAAAAATAATTTATTTAATATATTAATGAACAAATGCTATTATGATATTGATGACTTTTGAATGATTTGACGTAATTTCCAATAATATTTAATATTAAAATTTATAATATGAATGAATGATTTAATCTGAGCAAATTAATATTATGTTTGAATTCTAGTATGTAATAAACCTTTTATATAATATTGTACGCCGTATCTGGCAACATATGGAGGACATAAAACCTCGTTTGAGACCATATTGTTACCCATACTGCAATAAATATTCTTGATTTTTGATTTTTGAACATACTGTTAGGTGCTTGGTGACAGATTTTCTACTTAATGGTGGTAGCTAGACAGGCGCTTCCACCATACGCTGAAGCTCATGCCGGCGTGGGGATTGAACGATGGACCTGCGCCTCGGCAGTACATAACTATAACCGCTCGGCCACCATTGCTTCAAATTAATCTTTTTTAACCGAGTTCAAAAAAGGGTGAGGTTCTAAATTCGTCTGTATGATTTTGATGTTTTTTTAATACTCGAAAACTGGTGCTTATCGTGCGATCCTATTTAAATTTGAGTGAGATCTATCGAGTGGTATTATCTAAATCTACTCGTATATTCTTGCATCTCTCTGCGTTTTCTACCGTCTGTACAATGGGGAATGTTCTGAGGAACTGTTCGATCTGATGCCAACTCCAGAATTCTATCACCGCACCGCTCGCCATCGGCGGGATGTTCACCCTCACTACCTCGAGACACTGCACTCTACTACGCAACGGTTCGGTAGAACTTTCATACCGCGTACTTTAAGGATTTGGAGGGAGCTTCCCGCCGAGGTTTTCCCACTGCGCTACGATATGGGGTTGTATAAAAAGGGGGTCATTAAATTTCTCAAAGGTCGGCAGCGCGTTGGTAACACCCCTGGTGTTGCAAACGTCCATAGGCGACGGTAACCACTTCCCATCAGGTGGGCCGCCTGCCTGTCTGCCTACTTAAAGGCAATAAAAAAAAAAAAAAAAAAAACTTTTAGAATCTTTCCACCCGTAGATTTTTTTCAAACACATTATTATGCGTAGATTTTTTTTAAACTTACAACCCTTACATAATTATGCTATCAATTATTTCACTTGATTCCACAATAATTCATCTCTCGACAGGTTCAGACACTTCAGTAGTGTAAGCAGATGAGTATCAAAGTAATGTTGAAGTTAATAAACAAGTTTTCTTGCCGTGTTAAAAGTTAAAAGAAGTTTTCTTACCTTGTTAAAACTAATCGTAGTCCAAACTTACCTCTTCCTAACAACCCTGATTGTAACGCATTTCTAGGTATAACGAATACTTTCTAATTGTTTTAGCTTTGCTACATCGAGGATACACTATATAGATTTTCACACAAAAATATCCCCAATAATTTCAACCTTGAAACATTTCAAGCTTGATATTTTAATTTTTACAATAACGTATACTCCGGTTTTACCCCCATACGATAGTTAAATAACGATAAGATATATTAGAGTTATGAGTCATTGTCATGTAAGCTCAGTCGGTCAGAGCATACCCCGGCCATAGGGGTGTATGACTCGGGTTTCAATCCCACTGTACTGTACTGTAACAGCTGGATCGTCCACTGCTAAACACAGCCTCCCCTATTAAGGGGGTATTTTCCATAATCCCCATGCTTGGCAGGCGTCTTGGGGATCGCAGTGTAAGTTGGCAGTTCTTTAGAAGGCGCTGCTGCCCACCTTCCAGTATTTTTCCCTTAGTGTTACGACACCCATAGGATGATATGGGGAGGTGCAATTATAACCCGGTACCCTACAGGGCTTGTCCAACAGTGGACGCTCCGTTTCATGTGAAAAACTAAAGTGTGATGGAATGTCAATGTTTTGGAATAATTTAATTACTTTTCTTATTGAGGTCATCATTTGTCAAGACTACTACAATTTTTGAAAGGCTTTGGCTGAAAATCAGCGTCGGGTGTCTTAAGACATCTGACACGTGTGCTGTGGCTAGACCTTTTTGACACCATCTCATGAACTTTGTTTTTATTATTATGTAAGTTTTATTTGTAATATTTTTGTGTCAAATAAGTGGTTTTCTTTCTTTGAATTATGATTTTTGTATGTACTAATGTATAAAAAAAATATATATTGAAGTTATCCCAAAACATTTGAATTCTATCACGTTTTAGTTTTGACTGACACCCGAGATAAATTGAAGATTGAATATTTTTATTTTTATGATTGTGCGCGATTTTTTACTGGATCGTTCAATCTTGATGGCTTTTTCTCTTGGGTAGAATATACTCCAAGTTGGTGTTCATCAACATCGGTTAAGTACCATTTAAATTTCACCAAAATTGAATTAGGTTTTTAAGATACATTCATTTTATTAGATTTTTTAATATTTTGTGTTGACTCTACTTCACATCTTCCATCCACCGTAATCGAGTAACTATTTTGCAAGAGGATTTTATCCTTAATTTAGATTAGCTGTCTGTCTTTACCATTTACAAAACTTTCTCCTTTACGATTACAATTAACTTTAAGCTTTCCCAATTCACTCTTACAGTTTTTCCGCGTATCCTTAAGTTAGGTAAGCTAAAACTACTATTTTTGTCAATGTTCATATTTCCCGTGTAAGACTAATGTATAGTCAAACGAACGGAATTGGCAAAACTATCCGTTTCCAACAAATTCCTGAAATGTGTTTCAAATAGCTGATTATTTAATTCAGCATCAACGTGCCGAACAGAAAATAATTCTCAAGGCGCATATAAGCAGAGCTCATAACCATATTGGCGTCCTTATTATCCCATCGATCGCGTTACTCTATACTTGATACTAATTCTAGAATAGTTTGATTACTGAGATTTCAATACAAGAACTCGTGTTGAGAGCAACTAATTCTTTTGTTAAGTAAACATATCTACTATACTCGACCACATTTCTATAAAACATATAAAGCGATGCAGATGGGGAACTCCTAACGGAAAATAAAACAAAATGTGAATCAATCCCCATCTCAATGCGCGCTGCGCGTGGCGATTAACTTTGGTCATTTTGCATGAGATTTTTACCATCGTTATGCCTTTATTAACAAAAAATTTACTACGAACTATGGCCGGATTGCCCCGGTGTATTGCAATGCTTATTCGTTAAGCCAAATAGGTGCCAGCATTTTGATTACGCTTCGCATCGACCAATCTACGGTACTGTTATCTATAACATTACCGTGACCAAGCTCTCTGATAAGTTTAAGAAAATACGATGAATAAGATGTTAAAATTCATTATCGTAGATGAGGAATATTCATTATCAAAAAATAATTGAAAATACGTGGATATAATATAATTTTTCCTGGAATGAAACAGTTATGGAAAACTCTTCAGTATAGATTTGTAACAAAATATCCGTCCGTCTGAATTTAAACAAAAATAATATTAAGACGAACGAAGAGTTTACCTTCTAAGTCAACAAAATCCGTGAAACGCGCCCTTAAGCTGAAAAAAAAAATTCAAATAACTATTGTATTAGGAAATAACCTGTAGGTAAGGATAGATGTATTGTTTTAATAATAAATAAATAAATATTTATATATATATATATATATATTTTTAATATTTAGACTGTTCAGCTGGATTGTCCACTGGTGAACACAGACTCCCCCACTAAGGGGGGTTTGTCATAATTCCACTTATATAAACTATTGGCAGGCGTCTTGTTTATTTAGACTTGCTTCGATTAAAATATTTATTATAAATAATTATTATTTAATTTAATATATAAAATAAATTAATTAATAATTAATTAATTTATTTTAATACAACAGTTCATATATATTAAAATAAATATATTCTTGTGACAATTCCGACTTTTTCCTGTTTCGACGTGACGAAACAAATGCCACGCAGGCAAACCGAAAAAAATTTCGACGCGTTTCGATTCTACACTAAGCATCCTCAGGAGGTCTTGAATCTTCGAGCGCACGATCAAGACTTATTTGAATTTCCGCAGAGTAACGCCTCAATATTAAAATATTCTTTACAAAAGATCTTAAACTATTTTTTACCTATTCTATGCTAACAAATTAAGGCACGTTGTTTTCGTCCAGACTATCCGGCATCTCCATCGCGAGGATTATTGGAAATTCATTAACGAGACCACTTCAATATCAAACACTGTTTACGGCGAATACCGAGGCGAAACATCGCTATTCTACGTACAAAATATTTTACTAAATTCAAGAACTGAAGGTAGATAATAACATTGCAGTAGGAATATTACAAAATAATTTAAACACCCTTTTGCGCGCGACTTCTGGGACTGCATACAGGATTACTCAAGTTTAAAATCTATCGCCAAGCGCCTACCGGTATTTTCTGGCAGCTGTCCTTGAGAGCCAGATATTCTAGGATAGCCTGAACAACATCTTCGACCACATCATCACTTACCATCAGGCATAAAAAAACATAGGCTGTACACGTTTGTCAAAATAAATCCGGCCATCAAGGATTCCGTGCATTCCTTTATATACCTAAAATATGTTATTTTTACGGATCCATACAAGAAACTAGACACTATTACTTAGCCATCGTTGTCCGTCTGTCTGTCCTTTATAGGTCTGTATTGATGACACCGCAGCAATTATATCACTATAGCGGTCACCCATCCAAGTCATGACTACGGCGGACGTTGCTGAACTTAGCTGATCGGTTAAGAACGGCTAAGCAAACTTTGCTACGAGCGTTTCAGAATTGCCGCGGGGCCATTTTACTGTGTTTGAATCGACCATAAAATACCTATACCGTACACAGAAACCACGCCGGAAAGAGAGCTGTTGTGCACCCAAAGTACAACAAGGCCAACTCACATTGTAGTGAGCAATGACATGCTGCTTGCACAGCGCTTTTTTTTAATAAAGGATATATTATTAGCTATCAAAACCGAAAGTTCAAATACATTATACGGAGATATAATTTAAAATAAGTAAACAATTATTGTCCATTTTATGAAATAACTTTAAAAATATAAATTTTCAAGATATAAGGCACCTCAAACTAGTCTTAAGACTAGATTGTGAGGTAGACAGCGAACTATAACTATTTACAGAATTAAAGAAAATTATATTACAGAAAATATTGAACTACAAATCGCAATACAAGATAATAAATATTGACCCTCGAGCAAAGAAGACAATGTACTAACGTTCTCGAGTAAGATACAAGTCTGCATTTCTCGTTGAAAGAGATCACAAGACTCCTTGACAATAAAGCTATAAGCTATAGGTAGGCATTAGTAGATATCCTTCCGACACTGGAGTAGCAGACGTCCCCTGCTTACATACATTTCATGAGCTGTTTAATCCAACCCCTGCCTGCTATTAAGAAACGTCATGGAGCTGTTGAAATCGCGACTCAATAGCCGCGGTTTTAACAACTCTAGCGGTATTTATTTACTCTATTTGATTTAATTTTACGCTACACATTTTTGAGAGCTATTTGTTTGCGTGTAATTTGTTTCGCAGAAACTTGTGTTCAGGTTTGTTGAAATGGGATACTTGTTGATCCAGAATTTTAGGAATTGATAACAATTTTCATTTATGCTGAAGCGAGTTTAAAAATGGAAAATATTGAACATTTTTTTAAAAAGATTGTAGCTTTGCCTGAATGAATTGAATGTGTAATATTCTAGACCTCTAGACGATTATAGGAATACTTTGCCTGATCCGAAAACACGATTCCATAATACTCTCTCGATAGAAAAAAACATGAATACAGGTATAAAATTTTTCCTAGTCAAGTTTTGTACCTGTATAGTAAATCGTATCATATTACCTGATTTTCTTTCTAGTTTTTGTAAGGCTAACTTATATATGAATTTTCGTTAAAAACAATCGATTACCATTTTATATATTGCATATTTTTGTTTCGCTCCCTCGCATGCATAACGAAGTCTCCCCGTCCTATGCTCTCAGTCGCATAAGGATAGGTGTGTTTTTGTGTAGTCTTATGTTGGATGGAATTAAATAGCACAATTGTGTTTTTGAGCATATAGCTGTTACATTTTTACAAACAGATTTTTACATAGATTATTTATTACATATAATTTTTACCATATATTTTTTTTAGTTTTTTCTTTTAAAAAAAATTATTTAGACTGAGCCAGGATACATCTATTCCAATTACGAGTTTTAACGTTAATCGTTGTACCATAGTAAACATTTCAAAATGTCTTTAGTTCCGTCTGATCATAAATATAGCGCTATCGTGGTGTTCTAAAGGTGAATAGCGGAACATAGTGGAAGACTTGAAACTTGCTAATAGCCCATCTAGTTTGAGCTTATTGGATCTGTCTACCAAGTCCAAAATACCTTTATTGCATATAGATATGTCTCTACAAACCTATTAATATTCATTTATTTCATAACCATATTGTAATATCGAAGAGTAATTTTGCATTTTTATTTTGCATCGTAGAAGGGAATTTTGCGAATGCCCGCTGGCTAGCGACCACCCTCAAGTAGAAAATCGGTCGCTAAGCACCTAACGGTGTGTTCCGGCAACAGCCCTTGAGAGCCAGTGAATTTACAGGCATATGAGACTTAACAACTAAAAGTCTAAAGGTGACGGGCGCAGTGCGATTCGTGACTTGTAACGAAATGCAACTGTTATAGGCAGGGGTTAGTCCACTTAACATCAGGTGGGCCTCGATTTTGTTTCGTCACAATAACATAAAAACAAGAAAAAATAATAATATCGATAAAAATTCACTAAATATGTATCTACTCGTAAGGGTACTCTAAGGTTCGGCAACGCATTGACAATATTCAAAGTATTGCAGATGTCTATAGGCGACGGCAGCCGCTTACCATCAGGTGAGCTGCATGCTCGTTTGCCGCTGATAGCATAAAAATACATTTGGTTTATAAAAACCGAAAAATTAAATTAAAACTTTATAAAAATTCAATCATAGAAACATCTTAAAATAATAATTTCTTTGATAGTCAACCTACGATTAAATTAATATAAGCAACGTTAATATATTCTCAAATGTATTTACCAAATACAAATACAAAATGTTTATTCTTGTTCAATACAAATAAGTTTACCACTAATACATATAACATTAATATAACCATAAAAAAGCAAGACCGATTTACAGTACTGAAAAGTATGATCACTAAATCACTGAACCGATTTTAATAAATTTTTATTGGAACAATCAGAAAGTCTACCATTTGAAATATATATAAAAAAAAAAATCAACAAAGTTAAGAGCTAACAAACTAAAAAATACTGAATTGAGAACCTTTACAATATATGTATCTATATATTATTCACCATAAAAACTTTTTAATAATAAATCGCTTCCATTTATTATGCGTGACATTGACATACGAAAGAAATAAAAATATATATCTATAAATGATAGAGTTCAGAAGTTACAAATAGAAAAAAAAAATTGAATTTAGAACCTTCATCTTTGAAGTCAGAAATAAAAGAAATATATTATTCGTCATAAAAACTTTTTAATAATTAACCGCTTCCGTTTATAATGCGTGACTTACTAAACGGTTTGTGTACAACCTATACATTGAGGTTTCGTCACCCCTCAGACTTGTCTCAAGGTGTCACAAAGACATAAGTCCTACTCACTCGAGCATTAAACATTCACTTACAGCGGATTTACTGAACGTACGCGGTGGTACTTAAACGTCTGATCATTGTAATTAGTGCTTTGTTCAGCTACAAGTAGTATCCGTAACCAATATGCGACGAAATCAGAATGATGCCAGTTTATATTAAATTTATTGTATACTTACTATTCGACTTGCACTAGATTTAGAGCCTGTTTCAGAATGTTCGAGTATGGTACCGGTTTTACTACCCAGAACATATTTAATAAATAAAACACAATCTTTGCGTTTCACAGTCATCGATTTAGCCTATCCATCGGTTAAAGCTTGAAACGCGCTGCATATTAACTGTCATTTTTATCATTCAGTTATTTTATGTGTTGCATAGCAGCCCGAAACTTTATCAGGACATTCTGAAACGGACCCTTAAAGTGAAGCTTACGGGTGTGTATATATATGTATACTTTACTGTCATCAACATCATTTCAGCCGCAAGAAGTCCACTGCTGGATATAGGCCTCCCCCATCGATTAAATAACCAAATAGAACGGTTGGAAGCAGCCTGCGTCGACTATTACTAAAGAGTAATAGTAACTGTTTAGTAATAGTTACTCTGAGATCCAGCGTCTTCCTGCGACCTTATTAATGTCATCTGTCCACCTTGTGGGTGGTCTTCCGACGCTGCGCTTGCTGGTTTATGTGCCCTGCCCACTACCACTTCAACTCGCTAATCCGCCGGGCTTTGTCGGTGGCTTTCGTTCGTCTACGGATTTCCTCATTCCTGATTCGATCTCGTAGCGAAACCCCAAGCACGGCTTTCTCCATAGCTCATGAGACTGAGCTTACTTATAAGACCCACAGTTAGAGGCCAAGTTTCATGGGGGAGGGTTGCCATAATTCCCACGCTTGGCAAGCGTTTTGGGGATCGCAGTGTGAGATATCAGTTCCTCTGAAGCGCTGCTGCCCACCTTTTGATGTGTTACTCTTAGCCGCCTTTTACGATACCCACATGCAGAGAAGTGGGGTGACATTTTAGCCGGGTTCCCCACGGGTACATATTATGAAGTAAAAACAAATCGTCATATTTAATTTTGATGAGCGACTTCCAAAAAACGTAGGAGGTTTTCAAGGCTACGCGGATATTTCTTTTTAATGCATACCTATTTATAGAGTAGACCAATTTTGATAAGGCTTTTTTATTACTTTTGCAGTTGTTTCATGTAAATTTCATCAAATTCGGTTGAGCAGTTTATAAGTTAAAGTCGGTTAACTGTAATTTTTTTTCGCTTACCTGGATGTTTTATTGATGATCATTATTTTAGGCGAGTGAAAGACCTTATAGCAGTCTTTATCACGAAATAGAGATTATTTAAAAAAAACGAACCTGCTTCCGATACTGAAAAAATATAACAACTTGTGGATTCGGGCCATGTTAATGTGAGATCGGTGTTTTTGATCAACATGGTACCGATTCCACTAGATAATTGTAGTTTAGCCTAAACAACATCTTCGACCACATCATCACTTACCATCAGATAGTGGTCAAAGGCTAACCTATCAAGTATAAAAAAAAAAATTCGTTGTTTTGCAGTGTTGGAACTCGTTAGCTTTTTTTTGCTCAATTAAATATTCTAAACGAACTCGATAATTTTATATGAAATTCATTGAATTGAAGTTTGTTGCGTTCCTGTGATAGCTCTATTGTGGAACTTAATCGCATTAAAAAGAAGTTTGCAATAAAATATCACGCGCTCTGAAATTTTTTGTTAGTCATGCGAAATCGGCGTGGGAAAGTGTATTTTATTTGCTAGCATAGAAACGGTTTTTTCCCTAATCTTTATAACAGGAAAATACAATTATGTTTACTTAGTATTTCAATTTCTATCTGAATTTTTAATTATAAATTCAGATTTATATACCGTATTATTTCAGCACTGTTTCTCGTAACTTCCACTACCATTTTCTTCACCTTAATGATGTGAATGATTGTGTGTTGTGCTCGGCAGCAAAGTTATTTTGCGTCCTTCAAACCCTCGCTACGCTCATGCTGTTGCATTTTATTCTTTTCTGTGAAGTCAGTGATGGCTCAGTGGCTTTGCCTATGGAATGCCACGCGGCAGGTCCATGGTTCGAATATCGGCGCGGGCTTGAGCTTCACCGCAAGGTGAAAGGCCATTTTGCAAATGCCCGCCTAGCCAGCGACCACCCTCAACTAGAAAATCTGTCGCCAAGCACCTTACGTTGTGTTCCGGCCACTGTCCTTGAAAGCCAGAAATTTTTGGTTAAACCTGTTAAAACCTTCGACCACGAATCATGGCTATACTTACATATCTGGGTTATAGTTTAATACGTCACTAAGATAAACGAAAATCAATTATGTGACCTGTAAAACCGCTATTTGTTTATTAAAATATAATTCATCATCAACAACTATAACGATCACCATTGAACAAAGACCTTCCCCTATTTAGAGGTCAATAATAATTACTGCATTAAAGATATTTTATATCTATGTACAATAATTTAAATATTATGTATTATTTTGTTTCAGGTACTAAATTAATCATCACTGGACCCACGAAAGAATCAGAAAATCAGACTACACCTACAGAAAAAAAAGATTCTTTTTATACAATAGATCAATTATATGTAACAATATATGTATAACTAAAAATCTATAGACAAATGAGCTTTCGAAATTACAAACTGAAAAAAAAAGTGAATGTAGAGTTCTCCAAAATTCATCTCTCTTCTTAAAAAACCGTTTTTTGCCACACACAAAACAGTAGAAAAATAAATACTTAGTTTCTATTTTCCTATGATCTGTACGCGATGCCGTTACAAAACGTTAAGAGGTAAGATTTGTAGAACCTGAATCCCTAAGTAAAAGGAAATATAAAATCCACAGTAAATTCTACCACAGAAGCAAAAGAGGTAAGTAGATTATCTGTTTGTAACCAGACGAGAAGCTGTAGGTAGTTTTAAGTTTATAAATAGGAAAAATTGTCTTTCACTTTATATATATATATACTTACAGATAATAGATAAACTCATCTACGATTTAGATGACTATAATAATATACATGAACAAAGGTACACATGTAAACTATTATAGCATATTGCGCTATATGCGTTAGTTAATTGCGAGCACGGAGGCAATTCAACTGCAGCAATGCGTGAAACAGGAAGACGATATTCCTCAGAATCTACTCACAAAAGCATTGGAAGACGCTTTCAAGCTGTTGGACTGGAACAGATACGTCATCGATATCTGTAACGAATAGATCACACCTTCCTTTTGATGTTTCCTTGAAGAGCTCAGTACCTACAACGCTCGGCATCTTCAGTAAAATATCCCAGGAAAGATAGGTCCTAAATGAACATGGACAAGACAATTTTTTTTTCCGGCGGTATGCCTTTATTAAACAAAATACTATGAACTATAAACAACACTACAGCTACTATAGTAAAGAAAATCGAATATAATACAAGTGGCGCCTGAATTAGTCGTTTTGGGATGATAACAAGCACTATCGCTTGTTAAGCATGTAATAACCCAC
The DNA here is from genome assembly GCA_963854805.1 of Plagodis dolabraria. Lineage (NCBI taxonomy): Eukaryota > Metazoa > Arthropoda > Insecta > Lepidoptera > Geometridae > Plagodis > Plagodis dolabraria. The sequence continues at coordinate 8,899,544 of OY978440.1, forward strand.
GCACGCACCGGGTGCCATAAAATCAGACGACGTGGGTTTGATTTCCACTCTAAGAAATGTATTACTCACACAGTTTGTAAATGTTGGCAACTATCTTTTTACAATTATCAATGATTATGAACTTACTGACTTTGAACATAATAACAGTCGGTTGAGTCTATTTTCGCCGTTCATTCAAATACTCCAGCTTGATTAGATAGCTCTAGGAAATTATGCCATATATTCTCATCTCACATCCCGTAGAACAATAGAAAGAAACAGAATACTAAAGTCTTTAGTCACCGGTGTGTTCCAGGGATAGCTTATGGCGACGTGACGTGTCCTTAACTCTGGCTCTTTTGAAAACAACAAGCATGCATCAGCCATGCGGAGCTATGTAATTGTTGAAGTTTGAAGAAGAAGAATGTCACAAATTTAATTCACATCACATATCTTTCAAAGAACTGATATAAAACACAAAGAAAGGTTCTCGAGTCGCTATCTCACTACATTGAAATACGTGTTGGTAGGCCCCCAACTGGGTGGGGATTAGACATTGTAATATTCGCAAGGAGCCGATGGATGCTCATAACTAATTACCGTAAAGGCATATAGTAGGGCGCATGCTCATCAGTACTGTGGCCGCTGATGATGATAATCGGGATACAATTAATTAATTATCCTGTTTTCAGACTTTGACTAATTGTAAGAAACGTCGTCAGTCTGCTGCTTCACAAAATATGGACAAACTAATCCTACACTTTGGATTTAAAATAATAACTTTGTTTAAAAAATAACATATTACGTATTTTTAATTTTATTTATTAAACTAGCTGTACCCGCGACTTCGTTCGCGATTGCCGTACCTGCAGACTAATTATTCACATTTGTGCACTGTTTATCTCATATTAAGCAAAAAGGTGGTCTGCGGTGAAGCACTCTTATAGTAAACCATAGCTCAGAATGGAGCTTTCTACTTTGGATTTCAAAACTCCCGGGTTGTATTTTCCAGAAGACAGTAGTTAAGTAACTCAGAGAGTTCTTTCCCGGTTCGCACAATAAATGTTGCAGCAAAGTACCTTGTGCGTTTCTTTAGAATTTCGATTTTAAAACGGCGGTTTTAAAATCTAAAAATAATTTTAAAATTGACGGTAGATCGTTTTTTTTTTATTTCTCATTCTCGGAAAGTAGTGTTTGTTTGATCTGAGTAGCGGGTGGGAGACGCTCCTTCCCACCTAAGGCCGGGAAAAACATTGGTGTAAACAAAGTTATATGTCTAAGATTTTTCGTTGTAAAATATTCTGTTGGTGTAAAACAATTAATAACAACTATGTTTGGCAGGGTAGTAACTAAACATAAGGTAGAAAGTGTGGGTAAAAAAAAATTTTAACTTTCCCTAAATTTCATTGTTCTAACTCCTAGTGTATCTTTGTATCTTCTACTCATGTTTATTATTTTTAGTAAATATTTAGAAAAACTACTATTTTTTTACCCTCCTCATATTTTAAATGAAAAGTAGAGTGTTTAACACGGATGTAAGTCATCGATTCCTACTTGGACTATAGCCGCATTAATTTTAAAAATATACTGCTCATGTTATTAAAATCAAAATAAATAATATAAAAAAACATACTATATTTATATCTCTATTCCTTAGTGAAAAGTACTTCCGTAGTGAAAAGCAGAGAGATTCCTATTCGGGCTATAGCCGCCCGTAAATATTCCAAACAAAATTTTACTTTCTTTAAATTCGAAATGCATAGTAGAGAGCTGAACGCGGGTGAAAGTTACCAATTCCTTTCGACCCTTGTATAACAATCTACTAAAGTTGTGCACTTCCAACTTTTAAACGGATTAAATCGCGTATATTTATCATTATTTTTGTCCCGACGTTTCAAACACTTTGTAGTGATCGTGGTCACGGGGTGACTGTCAGGACAAAAATAATGATAAATATACGTGAAACCGTTTAAAGTTGTTTAATTATTAAGTGTAACAATCGCGAAAACCTAAGACACATTGTGCACTTTCATTTCGCAGTGTCCGAAATGTATCCGTCAAAAGAAAGATAATTATGTAGTTGAAAAAACTGATTGTGGTGAATGTTTTTTTTTTTATTGCTGATAGGTACGCCTTTGACCAAATCTCACCTGATGGTAAGTGACGATGTGGTCGTAGGTGTTAACAGGCTTAACCTAGAATTACTGGCTCTCAAGGACAGCTGCCGGAACACACCGTTAGGTGCTTGGCGACAGATTTTCCACTGGAGGGTGGTCGCTAGCCAGGCGGGCATTCGCAAAAATGCCCTTCCACCATGCGGTGAAGCTCAAGCCAGCGGCGGGATTCGAACCATGGACCTGCTGCGCGGCAGTCCATAGGTCTGTCCGTGGGGTGTCGGGCTTCCCGTGGGGTTCCGGGCTGCCTGTCGGCTTAAGATGAGCCGTACGTTAAAGGGTTTCTCAACATTCCCCGGTCCAATTTATTTAAAACGAAATATTTCGTTTGTGATATCTGTAATTTCTGAACTGCAAAACTGAAGACTTTGAAATATTTACGGGAAAATAATTAAATAACCACTATTGTAACAAAAAAAGAATGATTGAAATCGGACTACGCGTTAATAAATTACAACTAAATGTACATTTTGACTTTCATCCCCTTTCCCAAGAGAACCGTACTGAATTTCGAGATAAAAGTATCGTATGTCCTTCTTCGTAGTATGAACTCGAATCGTGCTAAGTTTCATTCAAATCCATTCAGTAGTTTTGGAGTGATGCGAGGCCGGGATACAGACAGACAGCCAGAAAAAGAAAACAGTTTTTGCATCAGTATCAGCTACAGATTGCTCTCAAAACATATTTTCAAAATATCTGCAATGTATAGAATTGGACCTGTTACAGTTTTATTTATAAGTATAAATACATAAATTTAAGCGTCTTCCCTCGCGCTTACCTATTCGCCTTCTGCAACCTGTTATAGGTATAGATTAGACTAATTAGAGCATTGCATGTTATGAAAAATATACGTAGGGAAGTTGTGCTTATCGTAATAAAAAAAACTGTGTTTTATCGTTTGAAAAATCAGTCTTTTGGAGAGGTCCGACTACAGACCTATCTATTATACCTATACGATAAAGTGCAATCGCCAGCTTAAGATGAGCCGTACGTTGAAAGGTTCCTGTACATTCGGGGTGTCAAGTTATTTAGCACGTAATATTTAGGTTGTGATGTCTGTAATTTCTGAACTGCAAATCCGATGACTTTAAAATATTTCCGTGATAATTTTTAAAGCACCACTATTCTAATTAAAAAATCGGCCAAGTGCGAGTCGGACTCGCGCACGAAGGGTTCCGTACCATTAGCTATACAACATTAGACTTCATATTTTAACCTTTTTTTGTTTTAACGTGAGCGAGTCCAACTCGCACTTGGCCAACTTTTTGTATTTGTTGTTATAGCGGCAACAGAAATACATCATCTGTGAAAATTTCAACTGTCTAGCTATCACCGTTCTTGAGATACAGCCTGGTGACAGACGGACGGACGGATGGACGGACAGACGGACGGACGGACAGCGGGACAGACCGTTTTTACCCTTTGGATACGGAACCCTAAAAAGAACGTCTGAAATCGGACTACGCGTTAATAAATTACAACTAAGTGTACATTTTGACTTTCATCCCCTCTCCCAAGGGAATATCAATGCTGAATTTCGGGATAAAAAGCTAAATTATCCTACCTTGTAGTATGAACTCCAATCATGCTAAGTTTCATTGAAATCCATCCAGTAGCTTTGGAGTGATACGCGGCCGGGATACAGACAGACAGACAGACAGACAAAAATAAAAAAAAATATAGTTTCGGCATCAGTATCAGCTACAGAGTACTGTACATTTTTTTTTTCAAAATATCTGCCATGTACAGAATTGGACCTGTTACAGTTTTATTATAAGTATAGATTACACATTACTTATACTTATATATGGGTAAGAGTTTACTTATTATAACTTGTATTAATCTCATGGAATAAAATAAATGCATCGACAGTTTCATTTAGTTAAGATTTTGAAGCGCTCGTAGCGAAGTTTGCTTAGCCGTTCTTAACCGATCAGCAACGTCGGCCGTAATCATGACTTGGATGCTTGACCGCTAGTGGCATTACTACTGAGTGCTTCCGTGCTTCTGAAGTCGGTCCCGGTTTTTGTTTTAGGATGGCAGTCGTTACAACAATCTGGTAGGACATTTTGCGAATGCCCGCTTGACTAATAAAGTACATAACGATGTGTTCCGGGAGCAGTTCTTGATAGTTTGTAATTCGAAGTTACCTTCAGTAACATTTTCAACCGCATCGTCACTTACCATCAAGTGAGATAGTGTTCAAAGGCTAGCCTATAGGAAAATAAAATAGACGATTCAATTTTGAGATAGAATACGGGTACGTAATATATCACATCCTTGTACTCCATGTATACAGCAAATCGTAAAGCTACGTTCAATATTGTGGTATTAATGAAAAATACATTGACCGTTACTAATTTAGGCGGTTTTGATCTTGTATTGGTTAATGGGATTCGGAGATATTAGCAATTACAGATCAATATGAGGGTAAGGGGTAAGCTTATTCCTCCTTTGATTATCACCGAGAGCTCCACCCTGAGACGGATATCAAGAATATTTTAAAATTTTCATTCTGTACCATTAATCACAAGCCATTAGGAAATGTGAGATTTGACGCTGCTACTTCGCTTAACGATGCGTCATCATATTATCTTCGTTGGTTTCAATAAAAAAAAACGGGCCAAGTGCGAGCCAAACTCGCGCATCGAGGGTTCTGTATAAACTTGCAGGTATATAAGTAAAAGTTAAGCTAAATGAAATCCAGAACATTTTATATGATGTAACTAAAAATGTACGATAAAAATAGGTATGGTGGCATTATTTCCCCGAACAAAGAGTTTTTCTGCTATTAAAATATAATACACAAATATTTGAAAAGTCGGATTTGAAAATCGATTTGACAGCATGGCTGCGTATAACATTTCTTTAGTATCGAACAAACATTAGATACCAAGGGCTTATAAAAATGAAAGGCGATTGTTAGATCTTCCAAGAAGCGTAACAAATTGGTAAAAATTGGGCTCTGGCATGATATAAACGTTTGACACGAAATATATTATGATGAATTTACCGCGCTTGCCTGCCTTTTCGTAAAATATAGACTTTCATACCTATCGTAAAAAAAAAATGTTTTGTATTTACCACGAAGATTTCCATCATTATATTACCCGTATTCATGTGGGATTGGAATTATATGATTTAGACTCTTGTTTAGTAATGTTCTATATTTTTAAACGAGACACTATTACTAAACCTCGTCTTTCCGTCCGCTAGCCTTGTATTAAAGGGTTTTAGGTCTTTGAAACAGTAATAATAGATATAAGTAGACTTTCCAATAAAATTAGGGGTTCACATTCGTATTGTTTTGTGTGTGTTACCACATAACTCTAGACTGGGTGTACCCATATTAATGATGTTAATTTTTATATAATTTACATGACAGAAGAAATCGTGATCCAATAATTTATAAATAAAACACATAAAAATTTGATTAAGTCCCAGCTTCAGCTTTATTGCTGTCCTTCCGCCTGACAGCACCTTCTTCAGTAATGCTAAGAGGTAGCATGTGGGTCATGAGGCGCATTTCGTCCCTAACTTCTACCTAACTACCAAACCGAGAGACTATGTAACAATCCTAATAGTTCTAAGGAGCAGTTTGAGTATTGGACGTTATTAAATTTCGTGAAATCAGATCAATAAGTTCGTTGCAGTTTTACCTTACGGTAGTGAGTTTCAGCTATGAATGTAGAGGTTCTATGATCAAACTCCGAGCTTCAAATCACGTTTGCAACACATTAACCATGATTTCAAAAATATCTGATTCGAATACTCTTATATAGTGTTCTAGCAATTGTTTTTCAAACTTCTGTAATGACGGCAGCGGCCATAAGCTTAGTCTAGCTTATAAAAAAGCTGTTTAAACAAACACTTCTGTAAAGAATACGACTGTAACCAAGTATGAATGTATTTAAGGTAAAGATGAGCACCGGGCCGCCGCCTCACCAAGAGCCCTTTGTCACCCCCCCCCCCCCCCTCCCATCTTTCCCCACTCTCTGAGCATTTCTAAAGATTTGCAGACTACATTGCTATAAGTAATGACTTTGGTAGAGCACTTTTCTCCATGCAACTCGTACGTGTCTTGTTAACATATAGTAATTTACTTCAGCATATTTCATTTCATATCCAGTTTCATATTAGAAAATTTAATGCTGAAAAGGTAGCTTAGTGAGTTTAAAAATAGACGGCGTATGTTTTCTAGCTGATATCATAGTCATTGACCACTATGTAATTTGATGGTAACTGGTGATGAGGTCGAAGATGTTATTCAGGCTTACCGAGAATTAAGTACTGGCTCTGAAGAACAGCTGCCGTAACACGCTGTTAGGTGCTTGGCGAAAGTTTTGTACTTGTCGGTGACAGTTTTTGTACTTGAGGATGGCCAGGTGGTTATTCGCAAAATGACCTACTACAATGCTATAAGGTCTGCCATCCCAAGACAACGGGTACCGACGGCTTAAGGGGGCGATTTTGTTCACTTCGAAGATAAACTCCTCTACAAAGGATCATTATTTGGATAAAAAGAAATATGCACGGACATTTTTAAAAAAAATCCGTGCTGAAAGTTTTATCATAACTGTTTGACGAACAGGTAAAAATAATTAAGTACAGACGTTTTAAAATTACTCCTTGGAACACCTCGTCAACGATTTTGAATTTTCACATCTAGCTTTCGCTATGTGGCCAATTATATCCATAATAAATCCATGTTTAATGTTTTAATTTTAGAGAACCACATACACGTGAAAAGTTTTAATTTCTCTAATTTTCGACGTATTTTAGACAAAAAAAAACAAAGCTCGTATCGTGCAGCGTGCATTGAGATTGTAATTCTTGTTTTGTTTTCTGTTACAAGGTTCTATTAAATCTTGCCTCCGTGCCCTCAGCGGCACCGAAGCACTCAGTAGTAATACTACTAGTGGTCACCCATCCAAGTCACGACTACATCGGACTCTACAAAGTCAAGGACGTATATTTAGCACATATAGCTTTTTAATTTTATCTACTAAACTTTGGTAGGTATTTTAAATAGGTACACTGAAGTCATATCAGTTGTTAAAAGTTAATTATATAACTCTGTAACTAAATAAATTAATAGGTATTTTAAATATATAAGTACCTACCCTATTAATATAACTTCGGTCTTCCATCTTTGCTTAAATATTGTAAATACACGAACTATTAGTACATTATGCACTGGCTAATGCAGAGTCTTAGATACGAGTAGATGAGAAATCCGGGATTAAGAATTAGTCAGGCATAGAGAGACAGTTTCATCAAAGGCTTTTGAATACGTTTCTGTGACTATTCATACGAAACAGTTTTGTCACTCGAAATATATATTTTAATTTGTAATAAATAAACCTGAAAACGTCATAATATTATGTAAAATACTCGTATTATTATAGCGTTTTCACAATACTTTGTAACTGATTTAGTGTGTATTACTCACAAAAAGGTTTTAACAATATTACGTAGCGTTTCCTGTCTTTTTGTACCGCTCTTGACAAAGAGGAGTTAAGTTTCGATTTTAAGATTTTTGGTATGGATCTTCTTTAATGTTTCTATTGAATGTATACATAGGAACTTGAAACTGTCATTTTCTTTAAATTTCTTTTTCACAGAGTAATGATTATAGTATAGGCAACGATAAGACGTTTTTATTTTGTCCGCAATGATGTCCAAAAGTGTCTGAGTAGTATGACCCAGCAAGGCAAACCCGTGTGATTAACAATTAAAAATATTTAGAAATGTATAAAGTTCAAATAATATAATATACATTGTTATTGGAAAAATGCTAACAACCTCTTAGGGTTGACTTCTGCTAGTCCTAACAAACATATTGAGAAAAATATTTTTTTGTCTTGAAAAAAAAATTGTTATTAAATTTTTTATATATTATTTTTTTGTGTTTTTTTTATATGATTTTGACGGATTAATCAGAAGGACCACCTGATGTGAAAAGTCTCTTGTTCCTGTAATGTATTATTTCATATTTTTATTACTTTGCTCGATGTAAATAGTCAAAACTCTATTCAAGGGGAGCACAGCGTGATCCAGTGTTGACGCGGCGGGCGCTCTTGACTCGGAGTAGGCTTTAAGATAGAAAAAAATATACAATAAAATTATTTTTTTTTTATGACTAGCAGTAGTCAACCCTAAGAAGTTGTTAGCACTTAATCAATAACCCTGTATAAACAAAATATTTTTTTCTACGTTTTGAACATCATCAACAACTGAAGGACGAATAAAAGATGCGGAATTTTCATTGTACCAGTATATTCGCTTATATTATTTAACTTAGCTACTTTTGCAAGTCAAAAAGTGTCTAATAAATCCTAAGTGGCATATAATAACCTCGTCATATATTAATCGTAGCCGCTAATTATAGATTTAAATCCAAACAAATAAATGGAATGTTCTTAATTCCATTTACTTCGCCGTAAAGCGGACACGCTACAAAAGCCATAGACGGTCTCCATTATAATTATTACTCTATGGTCACTTTGGAATAGCCAATCAGAAGTCACTGAAGGGAAACATATGTCCATTAACAACCAGTAATTGGGCTATACAGTGAATAAGCACCAATCGAAACCGAATCTAGAACAGGTAGCTAGATCTATTAGTTCCCAATTAATCAGAAGAGTGCTTTTGATAGAGAACGAGCGCGCAAAAGAAATTAAACAAAGAGGGTTGCAAACAGCAAATTTTGCGTTGCTTCATTACAGATTGAACATAAGAATTCACGATGAAATACTGAATAGACTGTGAAATTACAGATACAGGAACAACATGGCAATTTAAAACATACTTAGCGTAGTTTGCTTAGTCGTTCTTAATCCATCAACAAAGATGAGCAACGTCCGCCTAGGTCATGAGTTGGATGGGTGAGCGCTAGCGGCACTGCTTCCGTGCTTCGGAGGGCACCTTAAGCCTTCGCGCTGGTCCCGGTTGTTGTCTCAGGATGGCAAGCATTACAGTTACATGTAGGCCCTCAAATACAAAATCTGTTGCCAAGTACTCTGAACAGCATCTTCGACCACATCATCATTTGCCATCAGGTGAGATAGTGGTGAAAGACTATACAATTAGCTAAAAATAAAAAAAACATGTAAATAAGTTTGATACCTCTGTCTATACAAAGCGGTTTTTTTTCTTCACGGCCATGACGTGATATACGTATACGGGAGATTTTTTTCACCCGTGGAACACCCAGGTGTTCTACGAGGTGTTCCACGGGCAAGTACCAGTATTGGATTCTTCGGACCCAAAGAGACGGTCTATTGCGAAAAATCTATTTTATAGGTTTTAAACACGGTGCTTTGGTAATGAAAGGCGCGTGCATGACAATGTTCTTTTTTTGAAAAATGAGTTGCATTATGAAATAAAGTACAACATACTCGTTTGGATGATATTAAGAGGAATTACACAGGATGTTTTAATATTGGCAATAAGCTAGAATTTTTTATAGAGGATTTAAAGCATGGGTGTAGATAAAAATATTAAAAGTTGTAGTACCGTTAATGTTAATGGAATGTAGGGCTAGTGAAATGAAAGAACACTTATCAAGGTTTAAGTTTGAGAAGACAAACAGTCCACATTGTAAATGCAGCGTTGTATTTCAGCGTCTTCCGTTTAATAACAAATCAAGCCGAAGGCGGTAATCGAATCCACTGTTTACTCGTTAGTTTTAGTACGACGACTGTTGTGCTTCTTCATGTAAAACTTTGTCTCAACACTTGAGTTAATAGCATTTAGTGCTACAGCTTTAAATTGTTTTAAAGCTGTTCATGGATATACAGTGGAATCAATTTATACGTAAAGCGATAAGTGTAAAGGTTGAATATCGATTTATTTTTGTATTACTGATAAGTGTATTAAGCTCTTGAATTGACGACAGAGGCAATGACGTCCGGTTTTAGCTATGGACTGCGGTACCGCAAGTCCATGGTTCAATTCCCACCGCGGCCTTGGGTGGCATTTTGAAATGCTCGCCTGGCTAGCTACCACCCTCAAATCTGTCGCAAAACAACTAACAGTTGTGTTCCGGCAGCACTCTTTAAAAGCTAGTAAAATTACAGGCACGTTTTATGTCGCCAGGCACAGTGCTGTTCGTCACTTATGAGGAAATGCATCTGTTAGTAGTAAGCTGTAGTTTGCCATAATCCCTACGCTTGGCAGATGGCTTGGGGAACGCAGTGTAAGATATCAGTTGCTCAAACTGCGGCCCACCTTCTGGTGTGTTAGCCTTAGTCGCGTCTTACGACACCCACGGGCAGAGATGGGGGTGACATTCTAGCCCGGCACCCCACGGACTAGGTAAAAATGACCTTCGCATGACTGAAATAAGGCAAGTTTCAGTGTATATTTTCTAATGTAGATAAAATTTGTCTTGCAAAGTGGTAGGGCATTTTGCGAATATTCACCTGGCGAACTCCCGTCTAAATCTGTTTCTTAGCACCTAAAGCTGAGTATATCCTAGAACATCAATTCCGTTTTTAGGCTAAGCCTGTTTTCCACTCTCGAGCACATCATCACTTATCAACAAGTGAAATAGTGACTAGAGACTGATCGATAATTACTGTTGTAAAATATGTAGTACTTGACGAATATCGTGCATGGTGGTTAGGGCATTATGCGGATGCCCGTCTGACTACTTGCCACCTTCAAGTAGTAAAAAACGGCCGAGTGCGATCGGACTCGCGCACCAAGGGTTCCGTACCATAACTCTAAAACATTAGACTTCATATTTTAACCTTTTTTTGTTTTAATGTGCGCGAGTCCGCACTTGGCCAATTTTCCGTATCTGTTGTTATAGTGGCAACAGAAATACATCATCTGTGAAAATTTCAACTGTCTAGCTATTACCTTTTTTGGAACTGGTGAAAGACGGATGGACAGCGAAGTCTCAGTAATAGGGTCTCGTTTTTACCCTTTGGGTACGGAACCCTAAAATTGACTATTTTGACAGCTGTCCTAGAGAGTCAAATCAGGCGACGTCTCCTGATTGCATATCAGTAGTGTGTGTATGAGCGTCTACTGCATGCTTGTTTTTGTCTTCGTCATTCATTAAAACGTATCATATACAATGGAAGTGTGCATTATATGCTTGTGCTAAATTTTCTCCACATCGGACCATATCTTCCTTTTTTATTTAACAATGCATTAGGTACGTGTTCATATTCAAATTTAAAAAAAATTTAGTTCAACCAACAAAAGGGAATTTTCGATATCTTTTGACTCAGTTATTTAAAAAGAACTCCATTACAACACCGCGTTCTACTTTATTAAAAAAATACTTTAACAAGACTGTGCTTTGTCTTTTTTGACACGATTGTGATTTTTTTTCTTGTTTTAATTCTACAAATGTAATTTAAATGGCAAATGTATAAACTATACGAGACCAGACCTTAAGTCTACTTTTTAATTAACATCAGAGAGAATGCGTGGCAAAGGAGCTTTGGTATTAACGCTACATTTTGACTCAGTGTCTTTGAGACTGTAGATGTATGGGTTCTGTATATGTTGTCATTAAATTTAATACATTAGTAATAAAAAATATGACCGAAATAGACATGACCGATATATTAAAATATTTAAACTAGGAATGCTATTACTAAGTCCATTGTAGGAATGGGTCTTCTCAAAGACATATCACTTATTATATATTGTCGGAACCTCATAAGAGTTCTTGTTAATTACTGCAACGAATGACTGTATTGGCACATGAGATTTGATTTATAATATATCGCAAGGTAAATGTAGGACAGCAGAGAATCTAAGCATGATATGGCGGCCATCTTGATTACGCCATTTTGGATTTTTGTAGTAGTCATAATGATAAGTCGAAACGCACACACACACTTACATAACATAGCAGCACAAACATACACACTCTCACACCCCCACACACCCTCTCACGTCCACAAGCAAACTATTAGTCCTTGTTCAGTTTCCTTCCTATCATAACCAGACTTATTCACATTATGTGCAGCTTAGTATATAGCTATTGGTGTACTTACATATTATAAGTAAGTTAATATTATCCTTGCGCGCGTCACATTTAATATTTAAATCTATTCTGGGGGTCACCAAGATACAAGTCCAGCGTAGTTTGGGGCCCGCCGCAATTTTTTTTTTTTTTTTTTATGCCTGATAGGTTAGCCTTTGACCACTATCTCACCTGATGGTAAGTGATGATGTGGTCGAGGATGTTGTTCAGACTAACCTAGAGATTAAAATTTAGAACATAAGTTCATAATATTAATAAGTATATTCTGGAATAGAAATTGTATTTGTAGTAAAGTCCGGCCGAAACTGGTTTTCCGGCCAAAACCGAAACCGAAACTCACGTTTTCATGTATAAAATTCCTTAAAATACATTTCGTGCATTTTATCCATTATTCTGAATGAAATGAAAACACAGTATATTAATTTTGTTGTAATCGTTTATTTAATATAATATTAAAAAATATTATTATTACTTACTTTAATATTTTTATTACTTTTTAAATTAAGTTCTCATAGCAAAATGTGAATCAGTTGAATGAAAAACAAATCTTGAAATAAGTTTACCTATACAACGTAATTTAACAAATTAAACATTTCACATTTTTCATTCACGATCTCTTTTTTACATGTGTCTTGATTTGTTGATGACAACAAAACAAAGGAACTGACTCAATGTTTAACTATATATATATCATTCAAGTACAGAAAGGACACAAAAACTTACATGTAATCAGTTCCATCAAAACATAACCTTCAAAGAATGTTTGCGTCGAGCGATAACGCACTGACTAAGTGTGGTGCTACAGAGCTATCCGAAAGGCGCACGACAATTTCGAATAGGGCCGCCAGCGTCCGCCAAAGCGTTGCCGCGAGAAACGAAGTTAGGCGAGCGTGTACGACAACTTCCGAAATCAGTTTCGGTTTCGGCAAAAGTATCGGCCAATTTTGGCCGAAACCGAAACCGAACTTTCGGTCGGACACTAATCTGTAGTCCTTTAACTGTACGTACTCTTTGTTGTATATCTATTTTTTAAATAAATGATTACTTACTTAATGTCCTGAGAATACTCTCCCCATTTTCTAAAAATACTGTGACAACTTTTTTCATTAGATTACGGAACAAGCACGAAGCCTAAGCGGTGGTGCTAATCGGCAACCTCTGCCTGTGGCACATGCATTTCGCCACACGTTTTTTTTTATGTTATTAGGACCGAACAAGCTCGAGATCCACCTGATGTTAAGCGGACTAACCTCTGCCTATTACAGATGCATTTCGCCACAAGTAAACGAACTGCACCGCACCCAACACCCAGTGATATAAAGTTATTGTGACAGTTATACGATTACTTGGAATTTTACCAATTAGGTTTCGTATGGTGGTGGTACTTCCCCAGCCGAATTCTTTCACAAAGAGTTCTACTGCTGTTGCTACTGACTGTTCCTATCTCAATCGAAATGATAACTTGGTCAAGCTTGATATTTGGTTCTACATTCCTGCCATTGGATAAAGAAAATTGTGAGCCTTGAATTAACACAGTTAATTATAAGTAGTGAACTATATCACAATAAGCGGTAACACGTACATTTCTTGAATAAATTAACTAACAATTTTTTCTGCATTCAAAATAAGCGAGGTTTCAGATGCAAAAAAAATGTCGCACGAAGCTTCGATCCAGTAAGGCAAATCTTTATATACGCTAGAAACAGAAACGGCCCTAACATTGATACTTGTTGAACTACCGTTATTACTTTGCACCATTCTTTTGAAAAGTTCTTCTCCTGGACATGATTTCGAAAAATTGAAGAGAAAAATATTCGTACGAATTTCATCCAGTCTGAATGGCCGAGGGTTTAGACACCGGTGCACAAAAGCGGTGGACGTTGATTCGATTCAAATGATGGACGTTTTGAGCTTTTTAAATTTGTTAATCTGATATTCACTTATCATGATACAGGATTTGAAATCATATGTATAAAATTAAAATATAATATTTCTAGAGCAGAACCGACACCGGTTTAGGGTAAAATTTATCCTCCTCAAAACTTTTATTATTAGTGTATACTGAAGATACACTTTATGAATCTTAATCAATTTGAAGATTGCTGTATATTTTGCATAATTTCGGTACTTTCGAGGCTTTACTACTTTGGCACAAGAGCTTTTTGACTAGTTGAGTTTTTGAGCTTAGAAGTGAAAACCGTCGAAAAATCGTAACTTGTTTTGGATCAGAAATTTGCTTCTATCAAATCGCTATAGTATGTCGAAACTTAAAGTTTATTATTACGTATTAATAACTATCTTACTTTTGACTGCATTCACATCAACCAAAAAAGTACTAGATAAAACGTTACCTAACAATACAAACAAAATATGGCATAACTGTTCAAGCCAAATGCAATGGCATGTATTACACTATAAAACAGATACGTACCACACACACATCATGTTTGCGTTATGATATAACGAACTGAGGTATATCTATGCAACCGCAGCGTGGGTTAGCTGTTAGGTCCTGTTATATCGCCTCAGCCGCAATTCATAACTGCAACAGCAACACAATTATCTAACGAAGTTTGGTGTGGAAATGAACGATAATATGCTCCGTCGATTTCCATGTCGATAAATCCATGCATCGGTACTATTACGAAACCCATCAATGTTTGTGCGCGCTACCTATACTAATAACCTATATATGCAGATCAGTTGTTAGATATCTGCGAAGCTTGTCTCAAGTACGAAGCCTGGTTTATTAATGTCCAACAATATTTTAATAGGGTCTTGCATTGATGTAAATAAAAAAGGAAGAAAAGGATAGGGATACTCTAGTAATATAATTAGTAATCAATATTATTACGATTAATTAATATAATTACAGCTAATTGTAAAATAAGCCTTGTTTGTAGTACAACTTAAGTTGAACTATAAATATCGCTCCATCCCAATAAGATGGTTAAGTAACGATAGGAAAAATTTGAGTTATGACTCTTTGTCATGTTAGCTCAATTGGTGAGAGTGGATGGACGCGGGTTCGAATCTAGCACATGACTTAATTATTTCCGCTTGTGAATTTGTAATTTTGTTAAATAAATACCAAAAAAAGGTCTTACTGCTACAGAAGAAATAGCGTTTTTAACTGTGTTTCAATGTACTTAATATATAAGTAGTATTTTACTGTCTAATACACTTTCACTTTATATGATACTTTTAAGAAATTACAAAGACAGGAAGAAAAGTATGTAGTAGACGTACATACGCACACTACTGAAACTCAATTTGGAGACATCGCCTGATTTGACATTGCCATGTTCGAGTACAGATGACGCTTCTCAAGTTTTTTACAAATTCAGTATGGTTTGGGATGTATTTGGCGTTCTGCAGTTATATTTAGTTGCTCTGCAGAGCATAGTACAGAGGTTCTAAAAGTAAGAGATCCACTGTGTAAATATATATATATAAATCAAATTTTACTATATGTGTTTAAAACTATAGGGGCTATGCTTAGAAGATTGGTTATATAAGGGATGAAAAGAATACATTCCCATACTTGGTTTTAAAACTTTAGTCAGACTTTTCATTACGAGTATAACAAAAGTAAAAGTCGGTAGAATTTCTATTATATTTATTGATAAACTGAAATTGAGGCAGCTGATTTTTTAAAATATTGATTTTATATATAGTACCATCCCGCGAAAATACATAGTCTTTATTTTTTTACCGGTGGTATGCCATTAATAAACAAAATACTATGAACTATATACAACACTACAGCTACTACAATAAAAGCATTTAGACAACCTATAAATCAAAGCAAACTCATAGGCAGTCCAAATGCTCCAGCCCACTCCCAGTTGGCAGCGTGCCCAGCATGCTGGCAGCATTGCCCCTTTGAATTACAATGCTTAGTCTTTATTATATTTAAATTTAGAATTCACTGCGTCAGTGCCGCGGAATGACAAAATTTTCATTGAGAAAGTCACATTTATTTTGTTATTAAAAAGTTCTTTCAGCTTTTAAATTAACACAAACGTACATACCTTTTTTATTTGTTTTATTACAGCAGAGTACATATATTACAATGAAAAAACGTAGAAATCTTATTTTGTTTACAACAATGGTTACCATGGTAACAAGTACCATAGATACTTTGTTCCTCCAACACATTCCCGCTCTAGAGAAGGTAGCAATGAATATGAGTTTTTCCCTTACTAAACTAGGGCGTGGCACCTTCCACCCGCTAAACGAATCAAACAAACGCTTCTTTCCGAGAATGAAATGAAAATAAATTTTCTTATCTTCTTCATAATATCAATTGAACGTTGTCTTTAATAAGAAGTCGGTTTCATAAAGGTTTCATAGAAACGTTCTTGCTATACCTAACTGTACTATATGTACACTGAATTTATGTATAACCAGTTCTCTAACACTGAAGCTGCTTTAACAAGATCTAAATAGGAAAATTACCAATATTATGTGCATGTATGTCTGTCTTTAATTCGCTACAGTGAACTTACACATACCACTTTTTCAACTTCATACATAAATTTTAAACAAAACGTACCTACACATTTTTTAGCAAATTACAACCTTCGACCACAATCTCACCTAATGTTATGTAAGAAAAGGGTCGAAGATGTAACGACATTACTAAACATAACTAAACGAAAACTAACTATCAATGACTGCAGCCGCACCTCACAGTTAGGTGCTTGTCGACCGAATTTCCATCTGAGGGTAGCTATCAAAAATTCGTAACATGTCCAACCACCATGCAAAGAGTGAGATTTTAGCGCGACTTAAGTCGTTGTTTGATTGTATTGTAAAATTCGAGGAAACCTTAAACGAAAGAATTGCTTAACCTGTTTGATCGAAAAGCTCAGGTACGAGCGCTCCAAAATAAAGGTTTACAACTAGTATTAAACTGGCAGTACAACTTTTGGAGCAAACAATCAGTGGATAAACAAACCAAATACACATCAGAGGGTTCTAGGGAAGGTAAGGCACAGTTTATGCTTGGTTTTTACATTTTCGTGATTTTTGTTTTATAGAAACTCATCGTGGTTGATAAGACGACCGTAACGAAAGGACTTTGATACTACTTCAACTATAACGGTACCAGGTTTTAGACTAGCAAAGACAAATAAAAGGTGCTTTTTAGGTGATTGTGTGCGATTTTATAATAAAATTCCCAAACATACTACAAAGCTCACAGGAGTAAAATTCAAATTCCACGTGAAAAACGTTTTGATTAAGAAATTCTACTACACAGTTTGTGATTACTTAAACGACAAAAATGCTTGGAAAATTCCGCATCTGCCAAGCTTTCACCTGTCTCCTACGTCATTTAAACAAATATTGTAATATTTGTATTATATTGTATATAACTTATTGTAAAAAGACGTTTAAAAGAATGGCCCCGAGTTTCTTGCCCGTTCTTGCAGTGGCTCTATAATTGAATAAATGATTTTTAATTTTGATATTTGACTAAACGATCAGAGTTTAGTTCATATAAAGTGCGATTTAATCTAATGATTAAATAGACTATATATTCTAATGATTAAATAGTACTTAAATCTAATGATTAAATTGTACCTTATTTCAAACTCTTCACAACATAGGTACACTTTACTATTGTAGTGTATTTCTATTGTAGTACATAATAGCCTAGTCAATACGTGCCTATGGACACACATGACACTGACGGACTGCCCAGCGGCTAAAAGGGCTTTTATTGGTTTCGAATAAGCACAGCTTATTTAAGTATATTTGTCCGGTAACGTATGTATCTAGGTATTTTAGTAGACGACTTTCCTCATAATTGATTCTAAATAGAATTGATGACATGCATTCCAACATTGAAACGCAACAAGGAACTAATTTTTTTTTACCAATTACATAATTTTTCGTTTCTTTAATCGAGTCAGAAATTACTTCAACCAACAAACATATTTAGAGGCAAAAAA
This sequence comes from Plagodis dolabraria, assembly GCA_963854805.1. Classification (NCBI taxonomy): domain Eukaryota; kingdom Metazoa; phylum Arthropoda; class Insecta; order Lepidoptera; family Geometridae; genus Plagodis; species Plagodis dolabraria. The sequence goes on from OY978440.1 coordinate 8,917,672, forward strand.
ACTATTTTTAGAAGTAACAATATTTATAGTAATGAGTACTTTAGTATTGTACTTATAAGGACCCGACAACGAGTGAACCCTCAAAAAATAAAATTAATTACCTATCTTTTCATGCTAATGTTAAGATGCTGACATCAGTGAGCTGCTAGAACCTCACTCTCCTGTCTCTTCCCATGGGTGTCGTAGGAGTCGCATAAGAAAAAAATATAGGTAGGTGGTCTGCAGCGCCTTCTTAATAACTGCTATTTTAAGCTGCGATTCCCAAGACGCCTGACAAGCGTGGGGATTATGGCAAAATCCCTGAATGTTAAGAATATTATAAAGTTAAGAACGATACAACAAGACTCGTATTCAAATTTAAATTATTACAAAAGTAATATTCTTTCATTCCAAATAATACCTATTAACTGATAAATATCTTTTTTTTATAAAAATTTAAATAATAAAACAAATTAAAATTAATAAATAATTTAAATTGAAAATGATTAGTAATTTATTTTCAATAATATTATTAGAAATATACAATTAGCCGCATAAATCAGTTGCCCAACACGATATAGAGCCTAGTTTTCAAGGAGATCTAATTTCAAAGAAATTGAAAATTCGACTGGACTCTTGTAATACATCCTTTTTTATGGGAACTCAACAATAAGTGCACTAACCAGTATTTCTTAATTCTTTATAACTTAATTATCATTATTATAATAGTCTGTGACAACAATCATACCATCTTCAAAATCATAACGCTTCTCTAAAATTAGGAACAATTCAATAGAAGTTGGAAAAAATACAGGAGTAGAAACAATGAACATAAAATTTGAAAGCTTCGCCACTGAAAATAAAAATACTACCGTTGTTGATCTAAACGCGATATTTAATATCCGCACACTTATGCCATTGTCTATGGGCTGGATATGATAACTTTTGCCAGAGCATTGTTTGGAGTCTAGTTTTCGATTTCCGTCGTACGATATGACTTATGATACAAAATCAGATGGTACACTGTACAGAACGGAAATAGGGCTATCCCTATTTCCGTTGTGTAGCAACCCTATGGTTACTACAAAAGTTGCATTACAATTTCCTCTACGAAAGTTGTGCGTGGTCGAATACGGCGCTTTGCGACAAGTTTTAAGCCATTGGGCAACGTAGATCGTCGCTTTAATAGTATTACACGATTGCGCTCAACATAGAGTTTGACCATGTAGGACACAGCACATTATCCTGCCAAAAAAGTAGATAAATTGGTACAAACATAAAACGACGACGTTCGCAGAATTAAGTTTTTTTTATGTTATTGTGACGGAACCAGCTCGAGGCCTACCTGATCTTAGGCGGACTAACCTCTGCCTATAACAGATGCCTTTCGTCACAAGTCACGAATTTCACTGCGCCCGTCACTTTGAAACATAGTTGTTAAGTCTCATTTTGCCTGTAATTTAACTCTCAAGGACTACTGCCGGAACACACCATTAGGTACTTGGCGACAGATTTTCTACTTGAGGGTGGTCGCTAGCCAGGCGGGCATTCACAAAATGTCCTTCCAACATGCGATGAATCTCAAGCCCGCGGCGGAATTCGAACCATGGACCTGCTGCTAGTCCATAGCCAATGCCACTGAGCCATCACTGCTTCAAAAACTCTTCATGTCTTATTAATAGCTGATCGTATGCTTTGAATAATTTTGTCTACGGATCGTATGGCGTAGTTTCGATTAGCAAGGTCGCACTGCGTTAGCCACCTAGGACACGGTAAATTTCTAGACGATGCCCGTAAAATGTAATTGAGTTTGAAAACTTGTACTTCAAATAGGCTCAAACTGCATTTTTATGGACAGCGCTGTCGATGAGTTCCTCTGAGTTCATTTATGTCTTGTTCCATTGTTAACTCCACACATATTGTGTTTGCATGTGACATGCAATATGCAAGTAATAGGGGAAAAGAAAATAAGGAGATATTTTTCTCTTCGACATTTTGTAGGTACAGACAGGTGATGGCATGTGAGTAACACGTTGAGATTTTCCATTTTTATTTCGATGGAAGTTTCAATATCATATATAAAATTGATAGAGGTTCTTTTTATGAAATTTGACAGGATGCACTCGTTTTCCATTGAATAAATAAATTGATCAGTAGAATTTAAAAAAAATTGTTCGGTGCTTATGAATCTTTTTTTGCCTTGGTGTGTATACGAAGAGGTATTTTTTTCTTTGGCTAATAGGCTAGCCCTGCCCAATAGCTCATTTGATTGTACGTGATGATTTAGTGAGATTTTTTTCAAGTCTACCTAGCATAATAATAACTGTTGCCGAAACACAACCATTAAGTGCTTGGTGACAGATTTTCTTATTTAGGGTGGTAGCTATCCAGGCGGGAATTCGCAAGAAGCCCTATCACCTTACCATAACGACTGCTATCCTAAGATAAAAATCGGGACCTACGGCTTAGCGTGCTCTCCCAAGCATAGAACTGCTAAGTTGCGAACGCCACGCGGTTACCCATCCAAGTCATGGCCGTAGCGAACATTGATGTACTTAGTTGATTGATTTATAACCACTAGTCCCTATTGCCCCAAAAAAGTACGTATACGATTTAAGATTAATTCAAACCAATTATAAAAAAATATTTTATGTGTATATTTTGGTTCAATATTACTTATCAATTAAAATAAAATCCAATTTCAAGTACAATCTGTAGCTAACTGTGTTTTTGATTTATGATATAGTACGAGTCCAACAGGTAATTATCCTATTAATGTAGTTCTTTAGTAAATGTGTTTATGGCTTTGAAGTTACTTTTGCAATCAATTTTAATTAATGTACAAGCACACTCATAAGTCCTTGATACAGATAAAGCTATATTATACAAAGCAGAACTATACAAAGTCAGGTATTGCTATATGAGGTGATATGGGGATCGATAGTAGACGATTAAATTTCCTTAATTTTTTATTTATTGCCATATTAATTTGCCTTCAAGTCTTGCTGAGCCAACAGATCATAAAAATAACATAATTGGATAGAATACAGATAAAATTACACTCAAACAAAAACAGAATAAAAAAAACAATGTAGCATCAGATACAAGTCAGAATAGGGATCAGTGCCGCTCAGAACATTATCTGAAAATCAATACGTTAATTTCTTTACTTCATTTTAAATTACACAGGCGACTATTAAAAGACTGTTTTAATTAACTACCTATTATTTTGTTGCTTATATTCTGTTCCTTGTATTAGTAATAAAACATAACTTAACAAGGTTTAAATCTACATTAATGATGTGAAGGCCCTACCGATGTATTTGCTCGTACAGACATTGAATTAGGTGTAGCAAATGCAATTATTGGTCTAAACATACTTGCAGCCCGGCCTCGCCGCCGCCGGCGGCAATGTTCAACCCCACTAAAAACATTTACCTGCATTGATATTTGTCCTTCAATCAAATATGTAGGTACTTGTATTGAATATACAGGGTTATTGGGAAAAATGCTAACAACCTCTTAGGGTTGACTACTGTTAGTCCTAGAAAACATTAAGATATAAAAAAACGTTTTAAGAAAAAAAACTTAATTTAAAAAATGCGTTTTTTTATGTTTTAGACGGAATAAGCTCGAGGGCCATCTGATGTTAAAAGTCTCTTGTGCCTGTAATTTCATATTTTTATTACTTTGCTCGATATAAATATTTAAAGGGATCAAGACGCGACCCAGTGTTGGTCGCGGCGCTCTTGGCTCGGAGTAGGCTTTAAAACAAACAAAAAATTATAACTGAAAAAAAAATCTCGAAATGTTTGTTAGGACTATCAGAAGTCAACCCTAAGAGGTTGTGAGCATTTTACCAATAACCCTGCATTAGCGAATGAATTACATTTAGAGCATGTTTCAGAATGTTTGTGTAAGTTCCGGTTTTACTGCCCAGAAAATATTTAATAAATAAAACACTATCTTTGCGTTTCACAGTCATCGATTTTGCGTATCCATAGGTTATAGCTAGAAACGCGCTGCATGTCAACTATTATTTTTATAATTCAGTTATTTTATGTGTTGCATAGCAATCCAAAACTTTATTAGGACATTCTGAAACAGTCCCTTAATCACTCTTTTTTGACATATTTTAATCCGAAATATTTTTTGTAATTAAGCAAATGTGAACATGACAAATAATTTCCAAGCGTGAAGCTAGTTTCGCAACCATTTGTAAAAAAACTACCCTGGTTTCTATCACATACAGGTAAAATTAAAAGCAGTAGTAGTAGGTTTTTATTAGAGAATATGAACTGCATAATGAAGCAGTGTTTTGCAGTATCCCTTGTTTAAGAAACTGGTTTAATATTTGAGATATTTTGTATTTAAGAACTCGTAACAAGAGTGTTACATTTCACTTAGAACTATCGCGAGTTTTGTCCATATTAACTTATTAGGAACCAGTGAGGACTGGAAAGATCCCGACCAGTTTCGGACTTTCATGAAGTGTTTTGTCTGGTAGTCACGATTGCTCGAAGCGACATCCATGGGCTTCAGCACGAGTAATCGTGACTCAAACGAAAGATCTTAAAACAGTCCGAATCTGGGCGGAATCTATCCAGTAAATAAAGGGTTTGACTCAAATTTTGCGACCAAATTTTTAATAGCGGTCTCAGAAGGACGATTATGTTTTCCGAAAATATCACAAATTATACGAAATGTAGCTTTAATAGAACCACCATTTTTATAGTTTATTTTAATTACTTTAATGCAATTTCCGAGCGAAATTGAATTCATTGTAATAACTGCCAAAGCATCTATTACGAATACGTCAAAAACAAAACTGTCATGCTGTTGGTTTTGCCCCAATTGAAAAAAAAAGTTCTTGTTGAAAAACCTTTTTATAACTCAGGTCCTCACCGGTTCCTAATATAAGATAAAAATATTAATGTTTCGGGCCCACCAATTCTTGATATAGGTAGATTTAAAAAACATAGTACTCTACAAGATTAAATGTTACCGTACACACGTTTTTTAAGCTTCTTTTTAATGTTTTTCTTATTCATTATTTGGTTTTAGGTCAACATTTCATTTCCTTGTTGGGGCTGTGACATACGAACCAACAAACTTCACAAAGTGTGCCATGGTGCGGAACACTTTAAATAAATACCAGATCAGTTTTCGGTCTGAAAATTTAAATACAATCATTTTACGCTGTATAAACCTGACAACAGCGGACGCAGAGTTCAAAATTAAAAATAAAACCAAATGGACTCAAAATACAAAACCAACTATCCTTAGCCCACAGGTTTGTACATATTGCCCCCAGGTCACGTTTACCGCGAAAGCAAAATAAATGCGTGAGTTACTGCAAATATCACGGGGCCGCGAACGCCCGATGTAGAATTCGATTTTATTCAGTTTTTTGGCGGTGTGCATTACAAGTAAATTGAGGCATCATGTGTTCGACAGCTTAATTGGAAGAATAGCTCATGTTGGTCCATCATGAAAGAATTTTGTTACCTTATTTATTTTACCAATCAAACGGCTTTGAATTTAAGAATGTCACCCTCCCATTGCTACCTGTGGGTGTCGTAAGAGGGGACTAAAGGTAAAATACCGGAAGGTGGGCAACAGCGCCTTTTGAGGAACTGATATCTTAAGGGTATATTTTAGACGAACGCCCACATACAAGACGCAGCTCTAATCTCATTTTAGTAATAGCGAATAAAACTCAATGATTTTTTACCTACGTAATCACTACCCTAATATCAAGGTTTGTGGTGCATCAGATTTTCATTAAATTATTTAGTTTTGGAATTACACTCGCTCAAAAACTCGTAATTTTAGATAAAAGAAAGACCCAACTTTAAGCATATCTTTCAAGAAAAATAAGCATGTTTTTAATATTTCTCCACAAACATGGGGAATATAATGAACTTTCTATAATGGGAAGTTATTTATACATGTGTACCTACTATACTTTTTAAATAAATCTGGAGCTACGAATAACTGGCTCAAACTCCTTAAAACGAGTGCTTTATACTAAACGCTATATAATAAAATTTTAATTATTTGTCCAAAAGAAAAATGATTTAAGCCAGAAACGATAGGTCTAATAATACACTATATTTACATGCGAGTTTTTTTTTAATAACAAGTTGAGTTTATATAAAAGTTCACGCTTTGGCTGGCGGATATATGTCCTTAAACTGCGACCTCCAAGATGCCTGCCAAGTGGGGATTATGACAAGCCCCCTCATAATTGGAAAGGCTGTTTTCAGCAATGGACAATCCGGTTGATACCCGTACTTGTAAAAACGTAGTAACGGGTAGTTATAAAAAAATAACTCTCTCGCCTATGATCATCAGAAACGTCGGTATATACATCCATGTAGGATTCTAATGGTGAAAGAATTTTTCACTTCGGTCCAGTAGTGTCAGAGCCTATTCAATGCAAACAAACAATCAAATCTTACCTCTTTATAATATTAGTGTAGATTAACTACAGGTTTGGATTTACGTATATCAATCTTGTATCTACAACTAAATCTAAATTGCAGTTCGAAGCAATCTGACTAATGGTAGATATGACAAAATATCATACGAAAATCTAAATCATTTACGAATGTAATCATCACTGTAGGATTTGAGTAGTGACATTCTAATATTGTAGTGTTGTAATTGAAGTATTGAAATGGTATTACGTATGTTGAAAATAGTTATATTATGTATGTTAAAAAATTACTTACAAATGGATGTATAAAGAACGATAGAGATTTTAAATTAATCACCATAGGTACTTTGAAGCGCTCGTAGCGAAGTTTGCTTAGCTGTTCTTAATCGATCAGCAAATTTAATCGACGTCCGCCTCGGTCATGACTTGGATGGGTGACCGCTGGTGACATTACTACTGAGTGCTTCCGTGCTTAACCGCGGGGCGCAGCTAGTCCAACTTTAAAGGAAAATATTGAGAATTCTTTACCCCGCAAATAACACACCAACTTATTTATTTCAGTTTTAAACTGGAAGTTTGAATATCTACAAGCAATGCAAGTTTCCTGCATTTCAGAGTTTTCTTGTTCTTTTGATTGTTTTTTCAAGGGTTCTTCCTATTTGATATCTTGCGGAAAAGAGAAGTGTTTGGATATATTGTTGTGTGTATATATCACAGTTTTGTTTGTATTAGTTTTTATTTTTATAATTGCTTTTCAGAAAGCATAAAACGGAAATGGACGAATATAGATAGTTATATAATAATATAAGTTTAAATATAAATAAAGATAGGAGAAAAAGGTTATGTGACATTATGTGCTACAAAACAGACTGGAGGAAAAATACATGTTGCACCGACCTTACATAACGTGGGTGTATTGCAAGAAGAAGAAGCTTTGTTGAAACCAGATTTAAATAATGTGGTAAATATTTACTGTTATATGTATCCAATACTTTAAATATGAGTAGTAATCTCATCTCTGGCATAACTAATTTAACATTGGTACACTGCTCGAAGCTTTGGTTTGCTCTCCCCAGGTACTAATGATAAAACTTCAACACTATCCACTACTCCTAAATACATATTACGTTCTAAAACCAAACAATATTCTCAAAGTAATTAAACGCTTGTAAACGATTGTAAATGGTTTAAATCGCGTATATTTGTAGGATTACTTTTGTAGGAGTGCAACTTTATCTTATTCAAATATAAAGAAAGTAACTCATTTAAAGCATTGGATAGGCAACAAGCTTAGTACTTTATTAAGGAGGAATAAGGATTAGAATGCATTAAATAAGTGATGAATGACTGAAGTGATTATCTTTATATATAGTGTTTATTATGTATATAGCTATTACTTTATGTTTTATTCGATACTGTTAATTGTGACGAAGAATACCTACTGAATATTTTAAGTCTAACCATGTTCTCGTGTATTTAACTTTATGTTTTATTTGAGAACAAACTTCTATTAACCTAAATCTATATTCAATTATTTTCAATAAATATATAATTCCGACGTTTCGAACATTTCGCAGTGATCATGGTCACGGCGTTTTAAACTTGTTTAATTACTATGTGTAACAATCCCGAAATCCTATGAAAACATTTTTTTCGATGTTCACACGACGGTATCTAGTTTTTGGAATTTATCAGACACAGTTGTTGAATTTTATAAACAAACATTACCAATTTATTTGCCCAGATGCGTGGCTGTGGCAGATATTACTTATCATAATAAATAATTATCATAGACTCTACTCTAAAGCAGCTAAATCTCACGGGAGCGCTAACGTCTGGGACTAAGTAGGTTTTTTTAATTCAATGTCGTTATTCTACTAGGTGATTTACTTTTAGTCACAATGTGAGTCATAGAGAACTATAGAATACATATACATATAGAATAGGTGAGTAATGCTTCTGTCATTGACTAGATACGAGTGCATGTAGTGAGAGCTGGAGTTAAGAACAAAAAATTAAGATAAATTGTCTATGTTTTTAAACAAATTGATTTACTTTTTTGGCCAGAAACTACAGGTGTTTTGGACGGTGTGGTGGTACAATATGTAAGGATTTGGAAATAACTAAATGGTATTGCGGATATTTAGTTTTAGGGCTTAGTACCAAAATTGCAAATGGAGCTTATCTGTTAGTCGGTCCGCAAGTTACTGATCTTTAGCTCGTCCGGGAGTAGTTATAAACTTCAAATTTAGATAATATATATAGAACCACAGACCTGCAGAACTTTTACGCAAATAAGTATAATATATAATATACTTATAACTAGTAATTCAGTTAATTTATTTTTTTACTTCATATATTTTTGTTTATGCCCGGGGTAAGCGGACTAAAATGGCATTTTAGGCTCTAATGCACGAATACTTGTTTTCAAGCACAAGTACATTTTTTTTGTAATGTTCAAAGAGGTTCAGTTTCTTATATATTTCGTGGAAGAAGTTTGCCTGAATAATACCCATAGATATTAAACCTGTTTATCTTGCACCTACGGCATATTCAGCGTTGTAGTGAGGTGAAACATTGTATCTCATTTGACAGCAAAGTTATATCGCGACTTACTGTCGTTAATAACTTTTATACCGACTAGCGGCAATAACCACATAAAATATCAGCAAAAAAAATAATTCCGTTTTGATGTCGGTAAAAGAAGTCATCAAAATCGGTTTATATTTGGAAGCGATAGCAACTTGCACATAACAAAATAAAAAATTAGCCATCTATTTAGAAATGGATAAAAAATAAACTTCATAAGAATAAAGCGATTCGCACACGCTTCTAGTGACGGGCGACGCCTCGGCAAATCACAACAATGCAACGCGTCTCATAATATCGGGGTACCGTAACGTGACTATCGTACGGTTTAGTGGCGCTCGTTTGATTAGCCATAATCCCTTTGGGCAGGCCTTTGTATTCAAAGTACAGCACTAATTACACCGTCTTTATAAAAACACGTCGAAAATACAACCATTTCTCATTTAGTTATTTTACAGCCTTTTAATATTTCTTTGCCATGTATAGAAGGCGAAGGAATCTATAAATTCTAATTTGATATCTCCGTGTATAAAACACCGTTTCGTAAGAAAAAGTAGTAGTTAATGTCCTTCTATTTAATTTTTTGGTCAGTTGCAGTTTAGTAAACAACAACTGGCAATTTAATCAACTGATTAAATGTTCTATTGGGTTAATTACCAATTTTTATGAAAAAATACTGTAGGAGTTAATGTGTGTAGAAACAATCTGTAAAAACCTGTTTTAATATTTTAAACTTTTTATAAACTATTCACTTTCCTTACGGGGAAAAAAGCAGATGCAAATATATATACTAGTAATAAATTGAGGTATATATCTATGTAGCCATGTAATGTAGTTGCAATTATATAACTCTCTATAGCTCTTTCCATATACACGTAATTTCGACATTATTTCAAATATTCAGTGTTTAAACTCATTGTAATTTTGCATCGATGTCCTCTGATTATTTATTTTATTTCTTAATGTGAACAAAGAAACCCATACAATTTTTTTTCAAATAACTTTGAAACTACAAATTTTTACCGAAAACTGACAAACTAGAATCATAGATTATAGGGTCTAGGCATTCAAAATATCACCAAGTCTGAACACTTTGTGTTTGAAATATGACGAAACCATGTTTGTATGGATAGCCCTACAAAGTCACTAGCCTTAAAACAAAATCAACGGATGGAAATTGAAGAACAAAACAGACTTACTTATTATACAATTATGAACGCTAGGTGAGAGGGATGAAATAAAGAGCAGGGCACACAGCTTGCGCGGCCAACAAGTTCCGATTTCCTAATCGGAACTTGTCCGAACTTGACCGATTTCCTAATCGGAACTTGTCCACCAAAACGAAAAAGGGAAAACTCTGATCACTGGCAGCTTTATAATATAGATGCAATATATATAGATATAAGCTAATCGAGCCCCTATCTAGGCTAACATCTAAAACTCAAAAATAGTAGTTAGTTTCGTAATCAATTTATAATCGTAGGCGAATTGTTATTGGTCAAAAGAAAATTAAATTCTATAACCGGACCGGACCGGCTTAATCATGATATAGCCAAATTTACGGTTGGACTGCGGCAAGGCAAAACAACTAAACATTATTAACATTATGGTATAAATACGAGACACAGCTGGTGATAAGCGGTAACTTCTGCCTATGACAGATGCAGTTCGTCACAAGTTGCGAATTGTAGGGTAAGGTGGTGTAAGTTTGCGCAGTTTTGAAACAGTCGGTAATAAATTAAATTAAATTAAAACACTACATAATCACAGGTTTCTTTATTTATATTAACATATACCCAACTGGTAACTAATTTAAATATAAATTATTGAGAATTAATCACCACTTTTTTCTTAAAAATAAAAAACATGGAAGTCGAGATTTGACACACCAGGGTGTGTAAAATTGCGCATCGAGGGAGATAAGATTGCGCAGTCGAATTACTTCCATAAATCACATTAAAATACACCAAAACCCTAGTACTTAATCAGTAAATATTTTCGTGCCACCCCACCTATCACCTAAGTCACGTAACACATTCGATCCAGTCTTCATTAATTGGTTCTATAAATATTTCAGTGCATCTTCAACACCTCCATATTTTCTCTTTTGCTGACGTCTTTGGTTTTTAAATACCTTTTAACTCGTTTTGGATTAGGCTTATTGTTTTCGCCAATTTCTTTTTCTAGCTGGTTCTTGTAGGGTGAGCTGCTAATAACTTCAGCTTGTTTGTGCTTTCGAGTAGGAGTTCTCTTTAATTCAGAACTTGGAACTGGAGTTATGTCTCCAAGTGAAGGACTCATCTGCATGCTTAAATTTGATTTGTAAATGTTTATTTAAGAGCTCTGTGAAGTTGAGGCAGTCTGCTGTGTTCCTCTAATTGCTGCCATTGGAGAGACTACTGCAGTTTATGCAATGCATTCAGCTGCATCTCTTAGAGAAGCTAGTTTTCGAGTTTTTAAAAGACTGCTTGATACGCCTTGTGGTGTATCCAACTTCCTCTGGAGAAAAGTTATCATCGATATAGATTGCATTGTTTTCCGGGTTCTCCCGTCTCCAATTAATAAAATAAACAGTAGGTATCCAGGGTTAAACATGAATATCATACAGCTGCGTGTAACATTGCGCGCGCAATTTTATCTACCCCCTTTATGCGCAAACTTACACACTTGGTATTCGACGTAATCATCAAGGTACCGTTGCCATCTCTTAAAAGTTTATCTAATTGTATTGTCACTAGCCAAAATTTCGATGATAAACACAAGTAAAACAATCAGTGAAACATTGTAAACATAACAGGTTTTTTGTCAGTTATACTTGCTAAATGTGGTAAAACTAAATGAGAATGCTATAAAAACTTTGAACTAACCTGGAGTCAACGTTTTCATTCGTATCTAAATAATTTTATGGGAGTGCAGACTGACATGTAAACTGTTCAAAACACAACTGAAGTTAGCTACGTATTTTACACCAGTGTCGTAGGATGACGTGTGCGCAATCTTATCGTCCGCGCAATCTTACACCACCCTACCCTATGCCTATCACTCTGAGACATACAGTTGTTAAGTCTCATGTGGCTCTAATTTCCCGTCGACTTTGTCAACAGAGCCGAAAAAAGAGAAAAAAAAACACGAAAGTGGTTTGTTTTATGCAGTACACAGAAAATTAAAATATATCAGTTGATAACATAGCTACGTGAGCGGGATTACCTTCGCTGGCGGTGTTGGTGTGACTTGCATCTTACTAGCCCTCGAGACTACAAGTCCCGACTCCATGCCGCTAATTGTTAAGACAATTAGACGGGCCTTCATTATGCCAGCTATTAATGATGAAACCCCACACCCTGACTACCAAGTAACAGGTTAAAAATAACAATGTGTTGATTTCATAATCGATATACTCGGAAACAGGTGAATGTGTAAACGATTTTTATATCCTCAGTTGGTAGAATTAGTAAATTTTTTGTGATACCTTATTTTATTGCATAAATGCCTTTTAGTTATAGTCATATTGTTTATGATATGAAGTGATGAGATGGAAAAGAAGTCAGGATGACGGCAAGTGTTACGCCTGCCATATATTGTTCAAAAAAAAGACCAGTTGCAGTGCAAAAGAGTTGCAGTGAGCCGAGCGGTAGCGGTTGTGGACGTGTTTGCAGTTTGTTTGTGTATCCTTGGCATTATGACGGCATAGCCCCGGATCGTTGCACTGTCATTCCTAACTCTTCCATACCTCTTTTTCTCCAAGCGAAGAAATCAAATTATTACATATTAAGTATTATAATCAATCATAATTACATTCCACGGTTTGATAATGGAAAATCTGAAGAAGGAACGAGATTATAAGAGTTCTTAAAAGTGCGAATACAAACGAAAAATTGATATATCTCACATAAAAGTGTATTTTCATTGGTTGCCTGATAAGCTACCACCATTGTAGAGAATCTGCCGTTAGTTACATTACGGTGTTTTTTGACAGCTGCCCTTCAGTCAATTTGCCCATACTGTGCCCATCTTCTTTATATTATAATTCGAGGTTCGTAAACATGCTTAGCTTAGAATAGAACGGCTCTTGAGAAAAGAACTGGAGCACAAAATGCTCGGCGACGGTTTTATAAATTTTCTAAGAAAATAATATATTTTAAAATAAAATTTAATATTTGCGTTATAGTTTCCTAACTTACAAAATCAAAACAAAGAAAAAATTGAACCACAAGCGCGATTCGAACCCACCAGCTCTGAGCAGGCCTCCAAGAACGGAAAGGTCTGCAATGTTCCGTGATGCCCTTAGTCATAGAATATATAATAGTATGAATCAGTGGTACAAATATACGGGGATATGATATCCATAGGCGACTGTGATAGCTTTCCATCAGGCAACCGGTCACATGTTTGCCAAATATTACATTAAAAAATGTATAAAAAAACTAACATGACGAGTCTGAGGTCGTTGACATTATATAAATAACGTGTTTCATCTAAACGTTATATTTTCTAAAATCATAGCGTTAATTTTCCATACCTTAATTGATGCACTTTGTTGATATCAAAAGTCAGCCAGATGTAAACTTTTCATTACCTTTAGAGGACCCATCCTTCTCTTTGATGTTATAAAATAAATATGAAAATTAAAATTTTTCCTATCTTAGGTCTCCATAAATATAAAAAGAGTAAATGACGGTACCTTTGCTAATGCTTTATAAAACTACATGTAAAATGTAAGATGGCAAAATTCATAGAAAAGTGCCCCTTTGAAATATCTCTTTGACTATTTTATGCAATAAATATTCTAGAAAGCTCCCAGGTTATTCACAAGAAGTAGTGCTCTATAGGAAAGTTTATTATATAGCGAAACATTATACCTCTTTAAGAAGGAGCATCAGATAACAAGCTTAAAGCTTACCATAACAAGCTTCAGGTTCTAGCTAAGCTTGAAGTATAGGATATGCCGGAACGTGTGTTCCGGCACATATCGTAATAATATGATAAGTCGGAACGCACAGTTAGGTACCTGGCGACAGATTTTCTACTTAAAGACGGTAGCTAGCCAGGTGGGCATTTTTGTATTACCACCGGCCTATAACGATTGCAATCCTTAGACAACACCGGGGACTAAATTCAATGTACAGAAAATAAATGCCAGTAGTGGTCGCCCTTCCAAAAAAAGGACTGCAGCATATATTTCTCAACGTAAGTTAAGTAAGACTAGAAAAGCTGCGCTTCGAGCGCTTTAAATTTAAGGACTGGGTTGCTGGTATAGGTGCTCCAGTGGTGTATGTGTTTGTGGTGAGGATATCATTGGTAGTAATGAGCCTTGTACTGATTTTATGATTCATATTTGTTTCGGGTGCAATTAATACTCCACGGTTTCATCGTCACGTAAAGTCTCTGCCTAGGGGACTTCCTACTGCTAAAGTTTTGTGCTGGCGATAATTCAATCTGAAGTAATGATCTGTAATAAGACTTACAAGACATTGTTGTTCCTCACGTCATTATACAGCAGATAAATGGTCACGTTTTTGTGTAATATGGCCTTTTTTGTCGTCCTCCATCTTATTACACAGATTTAGTTGTTCTCTGTCGATGTGATAAAGCAATTGTTCCTGTACTTCCAGTGCTTTCAGTTTGCAAAGCTCCATTACTTCAGTATGTACAATCTATATCTATCAAGTATGTGAATCTTGCAGTATGTACCAGTAGTGTCATTGATTCTTATCTTCCTCGACACTTCTATGTAAATATCAGTAGTGCTAAAAAAATGTTGTCATCCACAGGCACAAGTATTCTAAGAATCTGACTGATGATTTTTAGAATGAAATAGGAGTCTTTGTAAAATGAAGTAGGAATGTAGCTGCTTAAGTAGGTTCGCTTAAGTAGCTCTTAAACGAACTTAAAAGTATTTATATTACAAAAAACAAAGACAAAAAATGTTTCATAGAATATTGTTATGGGAGGATTTTACAGTACATTGCAAAAAAGTACAGTTCAAGATCTTAATATCAAATTTACCTGTTCTACATTTTTTTTATCCTATAGCACCACCACGCTATTCAAATATCAGTTTTTCTCTGGACGTTCAACATCACTCGACAAGTCACTTTGCTATAAACACCAGCATACCATTCCAAGCCATATGAAATTAGCCAGCCGCATAGAAAATTAACATTCTTTAAGTACCTCTCTCCATGATTATTAATAGCAACCTTGAGATTTCCCTGCTCCAGAACTAAAGCTAATGGATTCCTAAATAACATAATAACAAATTTTATGTTTACAATATGTTATACTCTGCGGCTGTTTAGTTTGCTGGCAACATCAAAGTTTAATAAGCACAGCTTTGGGTTATTCTTACAATGAAGTTTTCAGTTCAGACATGTCTGGAGCATCGTGGTTGTATAGTCATCTTTGCGGATATAGGCGTGTCCATATGTATGTAATAAAATGACCGTATATGTTGCATTCTTTCTGCCTATTTTGACAAGACTTTGTAAGCTTTGTATATTTTTCTTTAGTATATTTTTAGGTGGCAATGGGATATCAAATTTTAAGTTTCCATACATACGTCGAAGTATTATTACTGTTGAGGTTTTATATCCAGAACTAGGCATGATATCGATTGATCACTTCATTATCTCGAATTGCACCGTAACACATTTTTAACAGATCACTTACAACTTCATTACGTTACAAAATTCATGACGATACAAGCTTACATAATGAAGAAACCAACCAAAATGATATTCTGAACCTAAAATTTCAAATAAGTGATCACCCTTATACGTTTGTATGAATAATTGACTAGCCAGTTCAACCTCAAATGAGTTTTAAAACAAATGAATTTGACCATTCGAGTGATCTGCCGATTCTTCAATAATAAGTAGATATATAAAAGTTGATAATCACAGGCCTTATTGCTTAATTCGAATGGTAATGAAAATTACTTTCATTTTGAAATGAGAATTTACGGGCATCGTTTTCAAACGACAATGTCAAAGTTCTTCATTTGAATATTTGATATTTTGACTGATTCTTACGGTGAAATAAACATGCGACACAACGAGAGGAGCGAGAATACACAAGAGACAGCCGCCGATGATCTTATTAATCATGACGACGAGTTTTAGTTGGTTCTACTTTTTTGGTCACCCTACATAACTAAAAAAGGGTAGAGCTGGCAACTAGCTTGTTTAAATTTGAAATATAAACACGTGCCCGATCTTGACTTCTTGACCTAATTTTGTTTCGCACTCAATATGTATTTTCAACAGCGTAGGCATGCAAACAATCAATCCGCGCTTTGAGCAATTTTTGCCTGCTTCTCTTAAGGTAGGCTATGTTTATATTAGTTGCCGCAGCAACTGTTTAAATAGCACCGTCTTCTACCTACTTCATCCGCACTAGGTGAATATTAACAGGAATGCGCGTATGTATTTCATTTTTATGGTACACGTGAGTTTTTGAGTGTTTGATCGTGTATTGGATCTAAACAGCTGAGACCGATTAAAAACAAGAAGTTTCCTTTACATCAAAAAATTCAAAGAACGAGAATAAATCGATTTGATGAGTTTGGCCGCGAGTCATATTTAGATTATTTCTATGGTATATTTTTTACTTCTTCGTATAGCAACACTTAATTATTCAAACCTCACTAAATGAATTATATCAGTATTATTGATATGTGCCTTTTTCTTTTACTTTTTTTTTCAGTGCAGGTAATTTTAACTGTTACATTGGAAATGCGTTTTTTTATATTGTGTCGTGATTAATATAATGAAGTATTGGTGAAAAAATAACCTTTTGCATGGTGGTAGGGCATTTTGCAAATGCCCGCGTGGCTAGCTACCACCCTAAGTAGAAAATCTGCGCCAAGCACCTGTTCTTGCGAACCAGTAATTCTTGGTTAGCCTGCATAACATCTTCATGTGGTCGAAGATGTTCACTTACCATCAAGTGAGATAGTGGTCAAAGGCTAACCTATAAGCAATAAAAAAAACCTTTCAGTGTAAGTGAAGTAAAGCGTAGGTGAAGATGCAAGAGTCTAGGTAAATAGTAAAATATTGAGAATTTACTATTCTTGCTCGACTAATGTACTTAGAAGTGTTAGCAATGTATCTACCACCTCATTTAATTTGTGGCTCAATTGTGACTAGTAAACTTCACAATAAAATTTATGTAAAAAAATGTACTTGTTTATCTATGACAAGGATGTTCCACCGCTTTTTTTAAGGTGATGATAAGAGGCCTTTTTGTGTACTGATTTATTTTTATGTTGAAAAGAGAGAGACTGACAAGTCCGTGACTTGTTGATGGTAATCATCACACTTGTCTATTACAGTTGCAGTGTCACCCTGATCCTGCTTAATGCTGCACTGTGGTCGTTACTCCGAGTCAGACATTTTTATATCTTGTGTGTCCAGTAATTTCACTTGCTGCTTTACTTTCACGCCTAAACACACTACTGTTTCGAAGAAGAATATCTGTTACTGCGCTTGTACACACCAAGACAGATCTTGCCAAAGAGACCTACAATCTGCTTTACAATGGTATTAAATGTCGACTAACAATGATTAATCCCAGTATATTGGCTGAAACCAAATCAAATGTGTCGGACATGGAGGTGACACAAAAGCCATTAACTGGTCTTCGTAGTTCCTCTTTGTATCCACTTGTGAGGCCCGTCGACTGAATGAAGCGAGATTAAACGGGATCCTGTGTCCAATTCAAGCTGCTCTATTCAAACAAAGAGTTGATTGACAAGTTGATGCGATACCGATCATGGAGGCTAAAAGCGTCCATTATATATTGAACCATTGGTAGCCGCGCGGGAATAGCTATGGACTGCCTTGCCGCAGGTGCGTGCTTCGATCTTGAGCTTCACCGCATGGTGGATGGTCATTTTGAGAATGCTCGCCTGACTTACCACCCTCAAGTAGAAATACTGTCGCCAAGCACCTAATAGTGTATCCAGGAGTCGCTCGTGACGAAATGAATCTGTCATATGCAGGGGTTATCGCTTAACCTCAGGTGGACCTCGTGCTTGTTGCGTCACAATTCTATGAAAAAAGAGCGTAAGTTGCGACGAGTCTTTGGTACTAACCATGTAGACGTATATACGTGAAACGCGTAAAAACTAGACATTCCCTTTTTTTCCCTCGTTCTGAAACTGCGTTTGGCTTATTCGTTTACATATTTAATTCTTAACTTAATCAACTTATTAGGAACCGGCTAGGGCCCCCGTTATATTTACCGGAAAGATTCTGACCAGTGTCAGACTATTTTGAAGTCCTCTATATTTAAGTATTTATTTTATTTTTACAGCCTTTATATTTATTCCTATTTAAGCCTTTGCTTGACAATCAGCACCACACTGTAATCGCTTCTCAAATTGGTAAAAACTTGCAGTCACATTGCGCATGGAACAGGGGTTATTTCTTTTCGGATATTGGTCTTCAACTGGGCAATCGTTGGATTATTGCTATAAACTCGACTCTTCATGTACCTATCTCCACAAAAAACAGTCTGGTGGTGTCAGATTTGGACTTCTGAGTTGCCACGGAATATCATCTCAGCTCGATATGAGTTTCTTATTATATTGGTCTAAGCGTTTTAGAGTAACAGGTTAATATACCAATTTGGCGACAACAGATACAGTACTAAAACTTAAATCTTATCTAATCTTATAGAGATTCGAGAGTTAAGTTCGAGAGTTTTTTCTTCAATGTATTGTTGTATTGTTTAAAACCCTAACTAGACACTTTTCAATTCATATCTTGTAGCCAGATTCATATGATGAATGAATATGCAGAATGATGTTCGATTTGTGCTCTTCGAGCCTATAAAATTGTAATAATAGCTTAATAAAAATCTTGAGAAATTCAATGTACAAGCTGAACGTCTAAAAGAACATGCCTATACAAGAAGAGCATATCCATCAAGTGAACTCTTTAGCGAGCTAAGCCATTATCTGCAGCAAAATATGTACAGGAACAATTAACTGATGTAACAATATGTTTTTTTTAAATTTCAATGAAAAGTTATGCACTTACCAGAACGAATCGCACAAAGGGTACTGCTACTAAAATAGAAAAGATACACAAGAAATCTAGACAAAGTAAGATATATTTTTTTATAAAATGCATGTAAAAGAATACTATAACGATACAACTAAACAATAGTTTAGCGACTCTCTGAAATTGAAATTAAACTTCCAAACATGCGGCCCGACGCGACGGCGCTGCCTAAATATCAGGGGCGCGTTCCTGCAAGGCCAGGCCAAATATAGGGCGACCTAGATTTGCTCCAAGGTACCTGGAACGACCCTTACAGATACTGTCAATAATATATGAAATTGACAGTTATGTTTTTAGGTGATAAAATATTTTTCAACACCCTTGCTCGTAAAGTTAGCTTTAAGTTCGTTCTTAACACCGAACTATAACACCCTCGTGCGTAATAATATTATACACCAGTGCGTAATAGAATTATCCCTACAAAGTTAAGTTAGTACGTAACTGCAAATTATTTACGAGTAAACAGAGCATTTTCAATTTAACCGGGTAATACAGATTTGTAACAACAAAGAGGTTTTACACCGCTGAAGATCCACTTATATTTTTAGAATACATAAATGTGTCCTTAATGTAGACGAAAATATTATTATTATCAAATTATTTAAAATTCACAATAATATTTAATAAAATATTTGCATTTTAACACTAAAATTATAATTTTGAAGTAGGTTGTAGGGCTAAGTATATGGAATCAACAATAACACATTTGCCGCGCGCAAAAAAAAAAAACTTGCGCGCTATTTTCCATAATTTTCGTATGTTGTTTGTATAGCATTTGTGCATTGTTTTTTTCTTCTCGCAAGGGTGTTTTAAAAGTGCGTATGAAACTCGTGAGGCAACTTGCTCACTATACACTCGGCTGATATACGCCTTCGCCTACGGCTTGGGCTGCAACCCACAACCTCGTGTATAATGAGCAACTTAGCTCACTTGTATTATAATATACTATTCTGCACGTTTTGCAAATGTGGCTCATTACGTTATTAAGCAATGGAAGCTTAGTAATCACTAATCCTTGGCTAAGCTTGTACACAATTTATTATTTATTGAAGAATCTGTCACATTTGAAAGGTAGTCAAGATTTGGCCGATTCAAAAACTTTTAGCTTGACAGAGCACAAATAGCTCTGACAGGCCCCCGGCACGGGTATGATTAAATCTTGTCTGGATCAAATTCAGCTCGATTGGAGTGCTAGAACGGCGTGTATCCGCGATTAGACCAAAATTTGTCTTGGTCAAAGGCTTGCAGGAACGCACCCCGGACCCATTTTTATTATTTTAGTTTTATTAGTTATTATTTGTAATACTAATAAAGAGAACATAATGATTTGAAGCGTTCGTACCGAAGTTTGCTTAGCTGTTATTAACGGATCAGCAAAGTTAAGCAACCTCCGCCGCGGTCTTGAGTTGGATGGGTGACCGCTAGTGACATTACTACGGAGCGCTTCCATGCTTAGGAGGGCACGTTAAGTCGTCGGTCCCGGTTGTTGTCTTAAGATGGCAGTCGTTATAGCATGCTGGTGGGGCATTTTGAAAATTCCCGCCTGGTTAGCTACCACCCTCAAGTAGCAAATCTGTCGCCAAGCACCTAACGGTGTGATCCGGCAGCTGTCCTGGAGAGCCTAGAGAGTAACTCTAGATTAGCCTGAGCAACATTTTCGACCACGTCAGCCCTTACCATCAGGTGAGATAGTAGTCATAGGCTAACCTAAACCATAAAAAAAACATAATAATACTGGCATGTTTAGATATTGCCGCTGCAACCTCACTTTTCAAATAACTACATATTGTAATTAGTATTATCAGGCCCTGCTACAGGACGCTCCAACCGTTATTAATTTTGCAACTAAGCCCCAACACGATGCTAAAATGGCATTTAGGTAGTACCTGTATCGACTGAAAGGAGCTTGAAATATCCAATTTTATCATCACATATTTTCAATGGTTGGTCATGCATATCAGTCATTAGCCCAATACGAATTCTGTTTGAGTATTGATTACTATCAATTTATAGCACACAAATTGAGGAGATCCAATTCTAATCCCACGGCATACACTTGTCGTAAAAAAATATTATTAAAAAACCATCCAACCATAAACAATCGTGACCATTATAGTAAATTCAAATTCAAACCATTATATTCAATTCAAATTCTTTTATTTAATTTAGGTGTCCACGACGCTCTTATGAAGATCAATTACAAATTTTAATATTGAAATATTCTACATTGTACTGCCACGTTCAGCAAAATAAAATTATAGAGCTACTGCGAGAAGAACGGGCAAGAAACTCGGGCCCATTCTTTTAAACGCCTTTTAACAATGTGTTACATACAATTTAATAAAATTATTACGATATTTGTTTAAATTACGTAGGTGACAGGTAGTAGCTTCGGAGAGGCGGAATTTTCCAAGCATTTTTGTCGTTTAAGTTATCACAAACTTTGTAGTAGGCTTTCTTAATCAAAATGTTTTTCATGTGCAACTTAAATTTTCCTACTTTATTAGAAAATAATTACCTAAGAAGGACCTTTTATTTGTCTTTGCTAATTTAAAACCTAGCACCGCTATTTTATATTTATTCCTAATGTCGTAATCGTGGTTGTCACTGTTTAATTTAAAATTTCTATTTTTTTTCCGATCAAACATAATATTTTCAAATGTATGTACAGACTCGGTAAAGTTAATATATCAGTGAGTGACTCAATCGATCCTGTGAGCATCGTGCATTATAGTAGCAATAGCTCTCTTTGTGCTAGTTCGTCCGGAGAAGTACTACAACTTTACCTACATCTACCGCCAAGAATTAACGCTGACATTACTGTGTTTTAGTTTGAAGGATGCCGGTGAAATTTCAGGCACATGAGCCTTAACAACTTTAAGTGTCAAGGTGAAGGGCGCGGCGCAGTTGACGCCCTGGAACTTGTTCAATTTTTTTTAAATATTATTGTGACGGAACAAGCACGAGGCCCACCTGATGTTAACCGGATTGTCCTCTGCCTATAACATATTCATATCGTCATGTAACGAATTGCACTGCACCCGTCACATTGAGTCATACAGTTGTTAAGTCTGATGTACCTATAATTTTACTGGCTCTCAAGGGCAGCTGCCAGAACACACCGTTAGGTGCTTGGCAGCTGAATTTCTACTTGAGGGTTGTAGCTAACCAGGCGAGTATTCGCAAAACGCCCTTCTACCATGTGGTGAAGCACAAGCCTAAGCTAAGCATAGCTAGTAGCGCTCGGCCATCTTTGCTTCATTATGGTATAAAAAAATGCATAATTTCCAGTAACATGAGTTTCGATATGAACCTGTTACATGAAACTGCAACAGGCTGGATCCATACTTAGTAGGACCTAATTAAGTTTTGTGGGATCCAGCTGGGTAACGAAGCGCTTCTGACGTCACATCGATGCACATAATCAGAATATTTTGGCATAATTATTACAGAATAGTTTATTTCTAACTGACGGTATGCCTTTAGTACAAACATTACAGCTATTTCAACGTAAGCATTGAGGCAATATAGTATTGATATTGTATTAAACATTTCTTGTGAGTAACGCCTGAATGTTGTAATTAATATGTTTTAATTTGCAAACTGATGTTGAAACAGTTGTAGTAAAGCTGAAAGGAATTACCAATTTTAATAACTATTACGCAAATAGGCAAATTTGTAAGATTTATTACGAACGTTAAGCATATACGGTGTTATTGACGTGATTTACTGGTCAATGTTATTTTTCTAAGTCAATAGTTGCACCGTCGTAAGTTTTCGTCAAATTAGTTATTCCGTTGGAATAAGGTTCAATATGCTGTCAGTTTTTAAGAATAATAAATATTTTTAGATAACATCAAACTAATAGTTTAAAGAAACACTTAAAAATAATAAAAAAATATATCTAATGACAATTCCGTCTAATTTGCCTGTAAAGCCGAAGTGACGGCACAAACGCCACGCAGTCAAACACTGCGCCCTCATGTGGTTGTAATTTCACGGGCTCTAAAGGACTGCTGCTGGAACACACCGTTAGGTGCTTGGCAACAGATTTTCTACTTAAGGGAGGTCGCTAGCCAGGCGGGCCGTCCACCATGCGGTGAAGCTCAAGCCCGCGGCGGGATTCGACCCATGGACTTGCTGCGCGGCAGTCCATAGCCAACGCCACGAAGCCATCATTGCTTCAAAAAAAAATGTTTTAACAAAACTACGTTTGCACGGATAGAGCTCCGTGAACTCTTAAAATTTGGTCCGTTAGTTAACATTTCATCAGTCTGATATCTTGTATCTAATAATCGAAAACCGTGTCTTAATGTTTAGCCCGTTAAATAACAGTTTACATTATTTCTTTGGTCCTTATAAATTGGCTCTCGATTTAAATAACAATTTAAACATCTTATTATAATATCACCCAGTGTTCATAATAATTGCAATTTAATAAAGTGATTGCACTTATTGCAACGCAGTGGGTTCTGTTGGCTTGATTGATTAATTAATTGAATGAGAAAATTGGAAACAAAAAGGAGTACATTGTTCTATTACTCGTAAATTTTCCCTGAAATGAAATATAATAGTAGTCTTTTGTATTCATATTTGGATGTCTAATTAATATGAAAATGGACAATGTAGACATCATTGTTTAAAATAGGGATGCAAAAGATTCTCGAGTTTCAATGCGTTAGGTATTATAGTAGTTCGGTTATAAAACTTGTTGTGGCGCTATTGTTTTGTTCGAATTGTTATGAAACTGAAATACATTTTGAAATTCGAACTGCATAATGGGCATGTTTTGAAACGAAAATGTTATAATGAATTTCTTTAACCATTTTGTTACACAAAAAGGTTGCTGCACTGACCCTTTTATAGTACATACCTAGATAATCTCTCAGCTCCAAATTGTGATTTACAGTAGCTGTTCTAGGGAGCGCTTGCATTTCGTTTGACTTGTCACTCTTAAACGATAATCATAAGCAACGTTCCCTGTAGTTGTTACTGAGATGGCTGAGCGTTTGAGGAACTTTCGACTAGGCGCTTGCGTACTTCGGAGGACACGTTAAGCACAAGAATTTCACATGTAATAGTAAATAGGATATATATCACAGAGACTCTACAAATCAAGAATCCCTCCTATGGTAGTTTTGGGTAAATGAAAAATTAAGAAAATAGGTACTTACACATATATACCTATAATACTATGTATCTATCTATAATACTATATACCTATAATACTATTGACCTATAATACTATATATACTACGAACATACGAATACTCTATTTCCTCTCCATACAAAGGTTGCCTGGAAGAGATCGCTATTAGTGATAAGGCCGCCCATTGTGACACTTTAGTCTAAGTTTTTGTTTGTAAGAATGAAATTTGTATATTATTGGTGTAACAATAAAGAATTATCTATCTATCTATCTATATACTATAATACTTATTATTCGATGTCATCTTATGGTTATTCGGTTTTTTTTCACGTTTAATTTTCAAAAATATTCGTAAAAAAAGGGCAAACCAAGATCATAAATATTATTACATTCAAGGATACTGTATCAGCTGGATTGTCTGATACAGTTGCTTCTGAATACAACCTCCCCCCATTAAAAAGGGATTTGCCATAATCCCCACGCTTGGCTGGCGTCTTGGGGATCGCAGAGTAAGATAACAGTTCCTAAAGAAGCGCTGCTTCCCATCTTTGCCATTTTAGCCTTAGTTACCTGTTGCGACACCCGTGGAAAGAGATGGGGGAGGAGGGTGACATCTAGCCCGTCAAACCACAGACACGGGCAATGAAAGTAAAATATCACGCAGATCAAAAAAAACTTATCATATGAAATATCTACGTCTTGTATCGACAGTACTACGTAAATACTACACCTACTTAAAGGTCTTGTAAAACCTGTCTAAGACCTTCGTGTGGTTCTAGAGAACATATTCTACCAACCCTACATACGTGGAATAAAGGTAGGGAGGTGTGATGTCCCTTGTTAACCATTCAAATCACCGCCTATATTTATGAGTTGTATATGACACCTTCGCCGTACAGACGGCCGTCCTAAAGCAGTTAATCTAAAATTAACCAATCGTTTATAAACTGTCCAAATATTTATTGTTACAATTTTATGAACAAGCAACATTACAGGGGCTATAAATAAAGTTATACAATTATTTCATAATGAAAAAATAAAAAGAACAGCCATGTGCGGGTGAGACTCGCCAAACGAGGGTGATCCAATACGGAATGTACCAAAATGTCGATATTTTTCCAGAAAGTTCGAGATCCGTGGCGGAAGTCTGAGCTGCCGAAAAAATTATATTTTATATATTGGACTTTTATAATACCAAGTTCTACATTTGTATACACTTTTACCGTTTTCGCAAGAGTAAAGAGCTTTCTTTTTTTTCCTCGACATTAAGCCAACAAATTAAAAAATTGTCACTACGTTTGACTCTTTATGCTAGCCTAAATCCTATCACATTTTGATGGTGTAACATAACAGTTAACCGCGTATTATTTTAACCGTATGGTGAAACAGGGCCTAAGAGAACTATGCATAGCAACCATTAGTATGCTTATTTATTGGTTTTTGACCTTAATTCGCTGGAACGACTTATGAAATAGGTTAATCAAGTACATAAAATTCAAGCAGTCTTAATGTGGGCCAGCTTGATAATTGTAAATCATTTTGTGTTCAGTGTGAGAAGAGTGTTGTCCTGACAATGATCTCGGGCATTATACAGGGTTATTGGTAAAATGCTAACAATCTGTTAGGGTTGCCTTCTGCTAGTCCTAACAAACATTTAGAATTTTTTTGTTTTGAAAAAAAAAGAAACTTTTTTTGTGTTTTAATGCCTACTCTGAGCCAAGAGCGCCCGCCGCGGCAACACTGGACCGCGCCGTGCTTCCTTTGAATAGAGTTTGGAATATTTAGATCGAGCAAAGTAATATAAAATATGAAATAATACTTTACAGGCCCATGAGACTTTTAAAATAAGGTAATCCTAGTGCTTATTCCTTCAAAAAAAAATTATCATTTAAAATACTTTTTCATCCCACCATCTCGGAAAGAGTATTTTTAATCTTCAATATCTGAGTGGAAAAGCCGTTTTTATTCTCTAGAGGATAAAGTAAATTGAATTTAGAACATCGTGTGCACTAAGTTATTGAAATAAAAAAAACATTAAACCTATTTACTGCTACCTCTATGGTGCCGAATATATCATACAACTTTTTTTTAATTTGTTAAAAACTCAGACTCGGAACCTTCTTGGTGTTCTTTTTTCAATTTGCTTTGTACGCGGTTCTTTACGCGGCATTTTTTCACGTCATTGTTAAACCTTATATTAAAAACAAGAAACTTGAAAACAAGTGAAAAAACTAAAATGAGTGATTCTAGCGACGAGGAAGTTTGTTTGACGCCAACAGAATTGACTGAAACTGTTAATAATGCGCAAATGAGCTTTCTCCCTCAACAATCACGCGAGAGTCATTTCCTCGCTGAGGTGGAATGAAAAGTTACGTGTTGCACTCGAGTGCAAAGATTTTTCACCTCGTGCTCTTTTGATTCCCTCGCTAACGCTCAGGATTCTAATTTTAGGATCCTTCGCTTGCTCGGTTATCAAAATTGAACACGCGGTTAAAAAGCAACTTTGCACTCTTGTATAACAAATAACTATTTTCATCTTAAAATGTTTGCTAGTACTGGCAGAAGTCAATAATAAGAGGTTGTTAGCATTTTACCAAAAACCCTGTTTACAGTAGGAATATCTCACCTCTCCATCTAAATACAATTTTATTTAATCATTTTTCTAAATACATTTAGGAGCGCTCCTAGCATAGCTTGTTTTTTATGTTATGTTATTGTGACGGTACAAGCTCGAGGCCCACCTGATGTTAAGCGGACTAATCTCTGCCTATAACAGATGCATTTCGTCGTGAGTCACGAATTGTACTGCGCCCGTCACCCTGAACCATAGTTCTTAAATCTCATGCGCCTGTAATTTCACTGGCTTTCAAGGACTGCGGCCGGAACACACCGTTAGTTGCTTGGTGACAGATTTTCTACTTGAGGATGGTCGCTAGCAAGGCGGGCATTCACAAAATGCTCTTCCACCATGCGATTAAGCTCAAGGCCGCGGCAGGATTCGAACCTGGGACCTGCTGCGTGGCAGTCCATCCAGAGTTACCACTGCTTCATAATAAATTTACAAATACAAAATCTATCGTGATGAATTAGCCCATAGTGCTCACGCTTCGCAGCGTTATATGTGATTTTCACATTTCGGAAAGCAGGGCTAGCGCTGAAATAATCCTTATGTCAACCATATTGTGTTCGATTTTCGTATTCGCCGGCAACGATTTGCTAATAGAGTGTTAAGCCCTTAAATATTGATAGAATCCATATTTTATAAAGTCCCTTTTAGCAGTCTGTTGGCGGGAATCGATTGCTTTCCCTATAGTCTTTAGGTATAAACATATTACCTCTGACGCTATTTGTGTTTATTTATTTGACTGTGACGCAAAAAGCACTGAGCCCACCTGATGTTAAGTGGACTAACCTCGCCTATAGCTGATGCATTTTCTTACAGGTGATGAATTGCACTGCGCCCGGCACACCCTGAAACATATAGTTGTTAAGTCTTCTCTTGTACCTGTGATTTGACTGGCTCTCAAGGACCGTTGCCGGAACACAGTTAAGTCCTCGGCGACAGATTTTCTACTTGAGGTTGGTAGCTAGTCAGGCGAGCATTGGCAAAATACCGTCCTACCATGCCGTGAAGCTCAAGCCAGCCGTGGACTGAACCATAGACCTGAAGAACGGCAGTCAATAACGATTACCGCTCGGTCATTATCGATTCAAACTCATTGTTATAATAAAGATAATTTTCTTGTCCCATCCTGATCACTATCGAATCGCAACGCTCGAATCTTGTATCCCAAAATTTTTTGAACACGAATTCAATTGCATAAAGTGTAGAATGTAGTACATTTAGTTAACCATCCCGTATGTTCCGTTATTAATAGTTACGCAAAGTTTAACGATTGTCATAATGGAACGAGATTGGCTTCAATAAGCTGAGTCCATAATAGCATTAAATTCGTTTATGACTTTGTTAAACAAATAGAGAAGCTGCCACTTGTGTGGTAATAAAAATGATGCAATGCATAGGCAAAGAAACACCCGTGGCTGTGCTTGCCTAGTCGCACGATCAACTGAGAGCAATGTCATCCTAGTTTGCTTATTGGACATTACAACTGAGTTCTTCCGTGGTTTTCTGGACACGTTATTAGCCGTCATCAGTCTTCGTAGTTGTTCTTATTAGGATGGCAGGTGTAGGGCTGTATTGAAGAAATTCAGCAGGGTAATATGCCTATTTGAGAATGCTCGCATGACAAACTTCCACCCTAACTGTATCAGCCGTATTGTCCACTGCTGAACAAAGTCTCTCCCGCCTCAATGGGATAGGTTTTTGCCATAATCCCCACGCTTGGCAGACGTCTTGGAGATCGCAGTATAAGATAACAGTTCAATAACGGGAACCTCACCTTTTACTCCTAGTATCACAAGGAGCCAAAATCGTCAAGTTATTAATGAAATTCAATTGTTATCATTATCTATGATGTGCATGGAATAAGTGAAAAATTGGTCACAGAGCGACTTTCTTCGTCGTGTAACTATAAAAATACTCGTATATATTAGAATAAGTTGAGCTGAAACTTTGTATCCCACAGCCACGGTGAACAAATGCCACCCTTCTTTGGAGTTATTTTCGATTATCCCCACGCCTGGTGTCTTAGAATGCAGGATAAGAAGTCAGTTCTTCAAAATGCTGTGTTGCCTACCCTCTGTTTTTTTTTCACTTCCGCGCACTTCCCGAAAGATGTTTGGGTAACTAATTCTTGCCCGGCGCCCAAGGGGAAAGTTTGTGTGATATGAATTACTACTATGAATTACAACAGAAATTATTTATATTCATCGTTAATGCCCATTCGGTAGGTATATGAAATTATTAAAGCAACAATGATCAGTGCCAGAAATGAGGCTCGGCAGTTTGTTTAAACGAAACTTCTGATAAAGCTTCGATTTTTCTAAAAACGCGTGACATTTTGCTCCGATCCCCACCCTTAAATAATTTATCTGATAGTCACGTAGGAGCTATAAATCGGGACGGTCAACGTTCACAGACGCTCGAAAGTCGGAACCAAAGCTTCCCTATTACTGCTGCTTACCATATTTTGCATGCCAGCACGTGTTTAACTTCTAGAAGTATTTTTAAGATTATTCTTGTAGAAACATGGTACCCTGATTGCACTGCTAGTCCTTGATTGACGCATTTCTCGTTCTGATTTCTGAAAGAGAAACTTTTTAATCGATATAGTCTTATTGGATCATCCAATATTTACGAATAATTTTTGTTAAATAAAATATACTTCCAAATGAGTGCCATTAATATATCATGAACATCGATGAGACTGTTTAAGTTACGCTCAATTTTGAATCACACTAGTTCTGTTATGAAAAACATAAGAAAAATGGAAGACTTTTAATGATACGATCGAAACGAGATGTGGGATGGAGTTGCATTATATGATGTAAGATTCTTCTGATGTTTGAAAACTGCTAGTCATTGCTAGCTTCAATTACTAGCCTCAGACTAGTTCTTAAAGTCAACAATTTTATTATCAATCAATTGTTTTATTAATTCACTAATTAAATGAGCTGATAATACCCTTACATAAGCTTTCAAGACATAATGATAAAAAGCATAGTGGTCCTGAAATATATACGATTGAGAAATCATTCCAGATGGTACGACTTTGATATCGTTACCTATCATTGTATGTACATATAACCTGGTATCGACATATTTTTATTTAAACAACAAATTATACAATTTTACGAATCAATAAAAAATAATTAGACGTTATGCTTGTTAGGAATTTTAAAGTAATTTATTCACACAAAGAGTCAAAAATAAATATTTCTTCTGGCACAATAATCATTTTTATACAAAAACCTTGAATGTCTGGTTTTATAATACTATCTTGTGTATCGGTCTGAAATGTCCTTCGTAATGTCATGGGACTGGAGCTCTTAAAGGTAATTCATATTTCGATATTTTTGTGTAGAGCGTTGATTCAGTTAATTAAAATTCATAGGAATTATTTTTCAGGGGGTTCCAAATTCGATAACAAGGTAGAAAAAAAACACTTAAACTTTATAACGTAGTGTGTTATGCTATACTGCTTAAATATAGTTTTTTTATATTTTGTTCAACAAAAATGAATTCGAAGCCATCAGAGTTATAATATTTAATCCAATTTTGTTACGGTGCATTTTGGGTCTATACTAATATATCTTAGGAATCTGAAAGTTTGGTAAGCTAACAAATATAAGCTGAAGCTGTAATAAAAAATCACTTATGAAACGAGCTAATGTGGTACTTTACTTTGCCAGTTTTCTTTTTACCTTTTAATTAGCAATGCAATAAAGCTTTTCGTTTCCCGTTTCTCATAAAGACAAGGCAACACCTCTTTCGGTATCACGTAAAAAATTATAAACAAATTTTTCAAATAACAACAACATTTTATAAGTTTTTCTGCACATTATAATTACTTATTACAACTTTTATAATATAAAACAGTACCTTAGTACTTACATTTTGATACAATTGAAACTCCCAACGTATTATACAAATTGAAAATAATAATTAAAAGCAAATAACAATTGTAGAACTATAACAAAGAGACGATTTGACGTTAGCTTCGGAGCTACCATGTATTTAACTTAAGGTGTTTAAATAATGCTAATATTCATCTACCGTCTATAATTGTCCACTTTCGTAAAACAATGATCATCATACTCATATACCAGTGAGTACTAGCAGATAACATTAAATGTGTATTTTTTAAATTTCAAGGCTAATCTATTAAA
Source organism: Plagodis dolabraria (assembly GCA_963854805.1). Classification (NCBI taxonomy): domain Eukaryota; kingdom Metazoa; phylum Arthropoda; class Insecta; order Lepidoptera; family Geometridae; genus Plagodis; species Plagodis dolabraria. Next base: position 8,948,687 of record OY978440.1, read on the forward strand.
TATTGAATTTGACACGTCTTGGCATAAAATAATAATATTTTATAAGACAAGCCACTAGTTTAATTAAATAACCCTTACATATGATACTGTAATACCCCATTCTACATTTTTCGTTATGAGAAATTTCAAGCATCTTAATATTTGGTAGGAAGACTGCATTGATTAAGGCAACAAAAACCCATAAATACATACGTACTAAAGCTCAGCCATCAACTGGCCACGAATACAAGTATAGCTATTTGATTATTTCAACAGATGATAAAATTTTTATTATTTGAGTCTTCAGCCGAATATGTGATGGGGTTTGTTTTAGTCCCCTTGTCTGGCCGGCGGCATCGAGATCTCAGTAGTGAGAAGTGATTGACAGTCCTACAGAAGTAAGTCGCCTTATACGACTTACTTGGGTATATATAAGGGGTGCCAATAGCCAATATGGGATTTCAGTAATGTAGGATTTAGTCTTCACTTAGGTTACAATACAAAATTATCATTGACTCATAAACCACTTTAACTTTTAAGAGTAAAAATATCTATGTTTAACCTAGTTAAAAGCTCTTACGTCACACGGTCGTTGCTCTCCGAGGTCCTGTTCCCGAGTTCGTCCTCTCGTCCCATTAGCTTGCAAGTCTGGTAGCTCACACTCGTCTGAGGATCATGTCGGACTAACTAAAATTGCAAAGAGATCCCTCTCGCCGCAACGCTGGAGCACCCTGCCACCTAATTGCGGCTTGGGTCGATTTATTTGGGAATCATGACCTTTGTTCGTGCTAATGATGAGGTTAAGGTTTTATGGGCGACGTCGTCCGGTTGGAGTATAATATTCAGTAGAGGCGCATTAATATTTTGTGGAGGCGTTGTACTGTTAATATTTTATAATGATGCGGATAATTTTTCGGCACAACTTAGGTGGGTAGACAGCTTAATGACTAAGGCGCCGCTATTATCGCATGCAGATAATGCGGCGATTTATATTTTCGCAAATAGGTTAGATTTGACCACGATCTCATTTGATGATGCATTCGAAGGTGGTAAAAAGGGCACTAGAATGCAAAGGGGCACTCAAGGACAAATAATTCATTGAAATAATTATAAATATTTCATCTGTTTCACACCCGAGGAAATTTAATGTTTTTCAATGTATTTCATTGAAAAGGATTCTAGAAAATTTTCAATTAAATACCCATTTATCAATTTTTTATTCACTGAATTTCCGGGCGCGGCTCCGCCCGCGCGTATGTCGGTTTTCGCGCAAAAACATTGACCTCTTCTTGCGCAGTTGGATAAAAACTATCCTATGTTTTTTCCCGGGTCTCAAACTATTTCCATACCAAATTTCATTTAAATCGGTCCAGTAGTTTTGGCGTGAAAGCGTAACAGACAGACAGACAGAGTTACTTTCGCATTTATAATATTATTAGTATTAGTATGGTATATTCGTATATTAGTACTGATTTATTACAATAAAATATTTGCTGCCGGCCTCGGCTTCGCGGTATATGCGACTGTAAATTGAGATGTAAGCTATCCTATCTTTAAATTTGGATCAATTTGCACACGGTGTGTATCTCAAATTTAAAATCGGTCCATATCGTGGACAAACAACGTGACACGTAATTTATATATATATGTATAACGATTATTCGCTTTGCTTAACTCGTAGAAATCTCGTAGCATTAGCGTAGCGAAGACCTGTCTAATTATAACTTTAAAATTGTAGATATTCCACCAATCCATTGAGATAATGGTAAAGACTTAAAAGTGATCATCAGATAATGATAAATGAAGATTAAGACATGTTTTATAAGGCACAGGATCTACTGTCCCAATAACCTCGTGTCCTACATTTCGGGTGTGAATGAAACGACGCGGTGGCGCCACTCCAAATTGAAGATAACGGGGGCGGAGCAAGCGGCCGACCGAATCCCAGTGGCCAATCACGAATCACCCATTTACCTATTCTTACATAATCCCAACCCGGCCTTTTGGTGCCCGAAAATACATAATTCTTCGCAAGTTATCTCGATTCGTTTGCTTAGTCAAGTTTTCACGCCCACACGCAATTTCGCGAGAAGTAACGCATCCTTTGCTGAATAGATAACGCTTGGTTGGACTTTAATCCACAGCGTATACCTTTATCGCTATATCTAAGCTTTACTTCAAGCTCTATAAGTTTAACACTATGCTTAAAACATTTACACACCGTTTAGGTAAAGTTTTGTTGAAACTGTATTTGAATGCTATAACAACTCTGCAATATTGTACCTAAAACTTTAGCAAATAAATATTAATTCATGTTATCACATAGAAAATTATCAACAACCAAAATATAATAAATATATACGATATATGTACACAAATATGTACCGAAGATGAACTAGCAGATGCTAACTTTTTAAGCGAGCTTTTTAGTAAAGCTTCTTCTACCACTGGATATCTCCTGGTGATTGGCTAGGAGAATTCATACAGGATAACAATATTTTTCTATTGTTTGAATTCATAGAACTATACAAGAGATGATAAATGCAAAAAGAGAACCCTAATTTTAGCCTTACTGTTCAATCCTGAACATAGCCTGCCCCGTTATTTGCTCCAGTTTGCGGGTCTTGCGGATCAAACTTCTTCTCACTATGACTTTTACTCAATTCCAGGTGTCCTTTGCCGTTGAAGACCTATATTGGGAAGGCGAAGAAGATGCCTTCAACGAGTTCCTTGAGGTGAAAGAAGATGATGGAATCGTGGGGCACCTCAAGAGGTTTAAACGCGATTGGTGGAGTAAGTATACAATTTACAGTTTAATTGTAATTAAACGGTTTTTGTGGAAAAAGTCAACATAGACATACTTACTCTGTTGCGGATTCAGTCCAAAAACTTTGATTTTAGGGGAGTTGAATATACAAACGTTACAAAGGACTCCACTACTTGCATCTGACTATTTGAAGCTACAATATTATTTTAAGTTCTACTTTAATAATAACACACGCCATAATTAATAATTTTGTCATGATACGAATTATATTATACGAATTGCCTTACAAATGGTCCCTTACTAATTATAACAAAATAATATTAATGACAATTATGAATCTTTACATACGTTACTTTTTCAACAAACGATCATTCTCTGATAAAATATAGTCTGAAAATTTATTGAACCGACAAAAAGCGTTACCTGACTCAGAGGATAACATATATTATAGCAGGTATGTAGAGTAGATATCCAATATCTGTATTTTTAAGGAGAATGCTGGTATCTATGGCGGGAAAATATTTCTTTTAGTTTTTTAATTTATCTGATCACGTCATAGGCGAGATTTAGAAATTATTATTTACGGTATTAATTTTTCTTAAATACTTATTGAATTCAATTTTTGTTACGAACTAATAGTATATTATGCTCACGAGTTTCTTAGTTCTTAGTTGTCCATAAAATTGTACAAATATTTTTTTCGCTACAATTCAGGTGCGTTTTCTCCTCAAACATATTTCTCAATATATATTTTTGACCCTATTAATCATTCTTAAAGTATGCCTTACTCACGAATAAAAATAACTATTCGTGGCGTACTTGTAAAACAGAATGATTTGCAAACAACTTTTAAACCACGCATTGCAAAGCGACCATAAATATAATGAGGTAAAGCGTTAGAGCTGTTATTAGGTTGACATTGTTGTCATCATTTTGGTTATGAGCTTTGAGAGCTATTTCAATTGTGGCAGATTTATATTAAGAACGAATGTTATGTGTTTCAGATCCGTTCTCCTTAATCCCTTCAACACCGACTACTGCTGCCCCGGAAAGTGAATCTATAACAGAAGACCAGGACGATACTGCCGCGTAAGTAACTTTGCCTTGCGTTTCACTTACTAATCCTGCTGGTTTTGTAATTCAACAGTCATTACATCCACTGTTGAAAAAGTCCACCCCTGTTGGGGGTTACTACTTACTATATATATGGAGAATATTCCTCACTGCATACTTCCTTTCACTTCCGTCTTGGGTATCGCAGTGTAAGAAGGCGGTTCTTCAGAAGGCGCTGCTGCCCACCTTCTGTCTCATTTCGTCGCCTCTTACAGCAGAGAGATATGGTTCTAGCCCAACACAGGTTTTGGGTTTAACTCAAAATATTGTGATTATTTTAATATTAAATAAACCGTCGTTGAAAACTGTACTTACCAAATTTCCAAACGAATTTAAAGATACTTTTTTGGAGTCGGTGCCGTATTGTGTGCAACCCTTAGAGCTCAATCGCATGTGGAGATCCAATTCCTTAAGGGCCTTTTAATGTTAGAAGTAGTTATTTTTTTATTAAATTCTATTTGAGTTTAAATGTATTGCTATAATATAATAGTTTGATTCGTCAATTAGTGCTCCCATAATAGCAGTTTGGGCTTTAAGTCGTCATTACAAACAATGCAAATGTATTGTATTAAAGATATTTAAATAGGCCGTAACGAATGTAAGAATTACATTGTATACACAATTTACACCAAGACCAACTCATATGAGCTGGTCTAGAAATAAATCAAATGAATCTGTTATCACATTTCTCCGAATGATTGAATGATTATTAATATTACGTCTTTTCTAAAATTGTGATCGAATTGAGTCTCCCGTACTACTGTCTACAAATCTGAAATATGAATCTTTCACGATAGAAATACCTTATATAGACCTCGCTACATTTACATAATTCAATTAAAATAAAAAAAACTACATTTATACTTTACAAAAATAATATTTATTTACACCAGTTAATTCCAACATAAAATGTTTAAGTCTATCTATCTATATATATTACGTTTAGTACGTCGAAATCAAAGATAAAAAATGCTTTAATCGTCGATTTCGTAAAGGGTTATACTTATATTTCTTGTCTTTTTATATATTAAATTTCAGTGATCTCAAAGAAGATGATGAGCATGCAGAAGGTTCTGGATCCATTCCTGAAACAAATCCCATCGAGGTCGACACTGCTGGTGAAAGTAAGTTGGTTTTAGAATTCTTGTATAAGCTGGGTGTAGAAAGTAATTGATCTGGTGTTCGTTTTTAGTGAAATAGACTTAAGCCATTGACTCTCCATTGAAATGTTGTTGTAGAACATTTTGATAACAATGTGACTATTTAAATATCGTTAGTTCCATACCACATTAGCAGCAACTAAAGACGGAAAATAGTTCTTTAATGCATTTTATTGCTTAACGTGAACTTATCGGTCATTTTAAGGAGTGATGATGGCACAGTGGCAATGGCTATGGACCGCCTGCAGCTGGTTCATGGTTCGAATCCCACCGCGGGCTTGACTTTCACCGCATAGTGAAAGGACATTTTGCGAATGTCCGCCTGGCTAGTGACCACGCTCAAATGGAAAATCTATCGCCAAGCACCTTAAGGTGTGTTCCGGTAGCTGTCCTTAAGAGCCAGTAAAATTAAAGGCACTTGAGACTTATCAATTCTATGTATCGGAGCGCAGTGCAGTTCGTCAATTGTTAAAATTTATCTGTGGCAGAGGTTATCGCTAATCATTAGGTGGGTTTAATACAAGTCCCCACACAGCCTCTTAAAAAAAATTGGTTGCTAAAAGCACCTAGCTAGGCGTACATATTTTGTAAAATGCTTTTTCACTATGCGGTGAAGGTCAAGCTGTTGGTGAGGAACGAAGTATGTACCAGCGGCACGATTTAACTTTAACGTGACTTTCCAGCAATTAATTTTAATTTAGCATTCTTAATAGTATTGAAACCAACAATACTCCTGGTGTTAAACTGATTTATTTATCACTAAATTTTTAATTATTTTGTATATTACCCTTATCTGTCTATTATACCCCATATTTTTATAAAGGTGCGTTCTGAAACGGTAACAGTGATATTCTATTAATGCTATAAATGACGATGTACATGAATAACTTTTGAACTTTAATTTCTATAGATTTATCTATATCTTATTTTTTTTTATAAAATACCTAATAAAACATGTATATATAAAAATTACGCCGATGGTTTCCAATTAAATTAATTTCCTTTTTTAATTTTCATTAATTTTCAAATAAACGTTTTCGAACATTTGTTATTTGGTGTTTATGGTACCCATTCAGTATTCTGAATTAAAATCACTTCGTCTCACTCTCGCAGCAAAATCCCACTCACTGTTTCCCAGCAGTGCTGCCATGCTGCTGAGGTTTAAAACGTATTTGCTAAACCAAACCCTAAAAGATTATTGATTACGAAGCAATATTTAATTTTTTCTAATTATATTTATCTTGTTTCTAATTATAATGTGTGTTCTATTCAAGACGAAGTCTTCGAAAAATATCTAACTAAGGGCGTAGGATGGATATACCTCGTTTTGGATGCGAGTGAGCGAAACAGAATTACGCAAAATTTCAATAGCAAATGCGAAATTTATAAAAAAAAATTATACAAGAGATTTTTTTTAAATATCTTCAGTTACTTTATCACATGGTACCATAATATTTAGAAATAAATTGAGACGATGTAATGTATAACAAACGTCTTGATTTTGCGAAATTTTAGAGCTGTATTCATGTTTTTTTTCTATAGGGCGAAATATATGGATTCGTGTAATGCATTTTTTTATGCCTGATAGGTTAGCCTTTGACCACCATCTCACCTGATGGTAAGTGATGATGTGGTCTAAGATGTTGTTCAGGCTAACCTAGAGTAACTGGCTCTCAAGGACAGCTGCCGGAACACACAGTTAGCTGCTTGGCGACAGATTTTATACTTGAGGATGGTAGCTAGCCAGGCGGGCATTCGCAAAATACCCTACCACCATGCTATAACGACTGCCATCCTAAGACAACAACCGAGACCGACGTGCCCTACGAAGCACGGAAGCACTCACTAGTAATGTAACCAGCGGTCACCCATCCAAGTCATGACCGAGGCGGACGTTGCTTAACTTTGCCGATCGGTTCAGAACGGCTAAGCAAACTTCGATCCTACGATCGCTTCATAAATTCATATCAATGTCTAGTCAATATTTTTGAGTAATGTATACTGTTCTCTCATAAACTTACGATATCATGATTCTAGAGACCCTCCGGGTGACGTTCGTCGTGGTCCAGCCCTACCGAGAGGAGTATTCCAATAGAGACTCGCCACAATTTCAACAGTTCTCCAAAACCCTGGCGCAAGCAGTCAATGAACGTTTCGATAGCCTCCCTGGCACCCAGAAAGCTAGCCTCATCAGGATACAGTAAGTTTTTATTTTTTTTCCGCACTTTTATTATAATTTCACGCTCTGAGCTTTTATATGACACTACTGATGTCATGTGTTTAAGGACCCCAACAGTGTAGGCTCAGAACTGAAACCAGCTTTCAGAAGAAATGTCGTTACTCAGTTCAAGTGATTAGTCATTGATAATATATTTGAAGGTGGTAGCTAGCGAACCCGAATTTCTCAAAAACTACCATAAAAGACGTCTGCTCCGGCATAGGTTCTTTGCTCCGCAAAGACATACAACTTTAAAGTGATAGATTCTAACGATCTACAAATACGATAAAACGTTAGTTTTCTTACAAATTCCTAATAATTGCCCATGTGATCATTTCTTGCGTGTGTATATGTAATTTTCGCTTACGATAGGATATCCGAACCTGAAAAGAATCATGTAGGTACAGTAAATTATTGATATGCTTTTGTACGGGGAGGTCCCATTTGTACTCTACGTCTTAGCGAGGTTGTATATGCTAATGGTACAATCTATATAATCGGTTAGGCAGGCAGTAATATATGCAACAACACTTAAAAAAACATGGAGGAGCGCGTACTTATCGTAGTAATGGAGCCTCTTCGAGTCGTCAACTAGACTAGAGTTCATCCCACGATAATATTATATTGAGAGCCAATTTGCATTGTTTAAGTAGGTACATATGAAGGGTTCGATGACCTCTCTGGTACTCAGAAAGCTAGCTGCATTAGGATACAGTAAGTTTAATTTTGCTTGCCTATTTTATTTTACTTTATTTATTTTACCACTATCTAAAATTCATAGCCTTACATGCTAAAAGGCTTGGCTCCGAGTTAGAAATGCATTTAAATAAAAAACTACGGAAACACACTTTTAGTACTTCATAACTGAGTTTTGCATTTTGAAGGTGGTAGCTAGCTAGACGAGCATTCGTAAAATAGCCTACAACTGTGAAATTTCTTTTTACACTTTTCAAGAGCGATGGAAACAGCTTACATTTTTCGCACTACACTGGAACTGAACTTTGAAATGACTTCTAGACCTCTTGCGCTCTTCTTCTTGTTATATTTTTTTTTATATTATTCGTGTCAAACAAGCAGTCGGCCCGCCTGATGGGAAACGGTGACCACCGCCTATGGACATCTGCAACACTAGCTGCGCTGCCGATGCGCTGCCTGCCCAGAGAGGAATTTGTAGATGCCCCTTTTGAAATGGTCCATGCCGTAGCCTCGCGGAAAGACCTCCGGAGGAAGGTCGTTCCACGTCCCACAAGTACGCGGAAAAAAGGAGCGACAAAAGCGAACAGTGTGTGATGTCCATACTTGCTGGATGTGGGGATGGGACTTTTGACGGTGTTGGGATGTGCAGTAGTAAAAATTCGACGCAGGAATAAGGCCAAAAAGCTCGTCCGAACATTCCCCAAAAAAATAAAAAGAACATGTAGTTGTATAGTAAAAACGTATTAAATTTTCGGCAACGCTTTCTTTGCTGTTGTTTTTCTAAAGACTAATAACGGATCAATGCTCGTCGACTCATTATATATCTTGTTGAACTACTTGCCTGATATTTTTAGTAATTTACATCATTCGTTATTCCAGATCACGTTTGTCAGACAATTTCTCGTGCAAAGTGACATTGGACATCGTGACTATCGGCTTCGAGGATACTGATCGGATCAAGGAAACTCTACGTGACCACATCAAGAGATATCAGTATTTGGGTGACGTGGCTGTCAAAGATGAAGACTTCAGCGCAAACGTTGTTAACCCAGGTTTGTAACAATCTAACAGTGCAACTTAAAACTTCGTGATAAGATCTTGAGGCGGAGCTGGTAATCTTGGTCATCAGTTTAAAAAAAACTCTAGATTCGCAGCAGCTGATTGTGAGGAATGAGAAGGTATACTTATAGCATAGCTAACATGAAGCAGATAGAGTTGTATATTTGAGTTTGTACTGAAGTTTCATAATTACGTTTACGCTCTACTTATCTATCATCTAACAAGGGTATTTCTTAACCACATCTTGAATATCACAGCATTTTTAAATTACGTATTAGGGTAAGGTATTTTATAATGCGTTTAATTTTGAACCCTTCGAAATCTTAGGGATAAATTGCTAAAATCATTATATAGATAATATCTCTGTAATCTATAAAGTAGATGCGTGTTCATATGAAGTTTTTTTAGTTAATACAATTCCTATTATTAGCCACATTACCTGTTGCACTTGAAGTAGGATAGGGGTTTGATAGGATAAATACTAGTTAAAGTAAAAAAAAAAATTTAATTAAAATTAAATTAAATAATTTAAATTTAAAATTTAAATTTAAAGTTCTTCATACCAACTGTTTTATTTCTGATTTTAGTGGGAGGGATCCTTAACTTTATCTATATTAACAAATAATATAAATAACGAAAGCATCAACAGTCAATTCATCAACACCATAATTAAATATTTAACAGTTTAAATTGTTAATGGTACTGAAGAATGTTGACTTCTAACATAAACAGTTTAAATAAACACTACAGATGATCGGAGAATCTCAAGTACACACGGCAAATGGCTTACAAAACAAATTTCTCATTATATCAAGAATATGTTTTTATCAAAATAAAATTATTTTGCATTTTACATTTACAGATTGGTCAGACGCAAGGGAAAACCCACGTTTCCAAAATATTTCATGAAATACATATAAGTAATGTTAATAGAAGTATAGTACTGTACCCTCGTCCGTGCATATAATTCTTTATACGAAATAGTAGTTTGGCATATAAATTTTACCCTCCTTAGAAAAAACAAAAAATATTTTCATCTTTTCTTCTTTAGTAATTATTTTGATTTCGAAGAACTAGCGCAGATTGATAGGACTGACGTTAAATCGGCATTCGTGTTAAAAGTTATACATCACAATTACGTGCAATGATGACTTACGCGTTTAAAAGTAAAAAATATACCGGATTATCAAAAGCTACCTTACCTCTTTCAATACGTTCTTAGGTTACATTTTAGATGCAATAAGCAATGGGGTAACCTTGTACAACCAGCGTATGAAGCCTTCACTTTTCCGTTCACTAGAACGAACATCCTCCATGGACGATACAAAAGTTTGTATTACCTCAATCCCTGCATTCATCGGTGGAACAGTAATTACTATTAACTAGTTGATAGTTCAAGAAGATGCTTTGCTTTTCTTTGTTTAATTATGTTATAATTATGTTTAACCATGCAATGGGTTTTTGTTGCTCGTATAATATGTATTCTATTTTAAACGTCGAGAAGTGTAAAAATTACTGTATCCTGAAAACCAAAACCTTCTGGTCTTGGGCTATAAATTAGCATGAGTCCAGCGACCAGAGCACGGAGACAAAGAATCGCCGCTAGCAATTAACTTCCAGATTCTCTGGAATGATTTTTTACTTTCTGAATCTGTTGAGAACATCCAGCTCGGAGCTTCATCACCGCGCTTTTACCGTACAGGCTCTGCGCTTGAGACTTGCCAGAGTGACCAGATCCAATGCGACGACGGTAACTGCATCTCTGGAACTGCTCGCTGCAACGGCGTCCAGGACTGCGGTGACGGCTCTGATGAGCAGAGCTGTCCTATCGACGGTATTTTTATTCTGTTTATTCTTACCTTAACTACTTTTATATCGAAAGAATAACTGTAATTTTATTTCATGACAAGATACTGTCGTGAGCGTAAAGGTATAAAATATTCAAACAGATTTATTGAAGGTGACATACAATTTTCTAAAATTGTAGAATCATTTAGTGCGGCAAGATAGTTTACGATTTATATCGTACATAGCAATACGTAACAACTATTTTGTTTAAAATTACGTATGAGTAAAATTTTGCTAATACGTACATAATAAAGTTTACTTAAAAGCAGCTCTGAGATTAGAGTCATGGCATACATAGACATTAGATACCGTCGTGAAACATACTCTTGTATCGTTTGCTTGATTGACTGCATATTACGTTTACACATATGTATGGCATTTGCATTATTTAGTAATGTTTGTTTATTCTTACCTTAACTACTTTTATATCGAAAGAATAACTGTAATTTTATTTCATGACAAGATACTGTCGTGAGCGTAAAGGTATAAAATATTCAAACAGATTTATTGAAGGTGACATACAATTTTCTAAAATTGTAGAATCATTTAGTGCGGCAAGATAGTTTACGATTTATATCGTACATAGCAATACGTAACAACTATTTTGTTTAAAATTACGTATGAGTAAAATTTTGCTAATACGTACATAATAAAGTTTACTTAAAAGCAGCTCTGAGATTAGAGTCATGGCATACATAGACATTAGATACCGTCGTGAAACATACTCTTGTATCGTTTGCTTGATTGACTGCATATTACGTTTACACATATGTATGGCATTTGCATTATTTAGTAACTCTGTTACTTTAAAAAAAAAGTTACAGAGACTGTGAGTGAAGGCTGTGTTATTAAGACACATGTAAAATACTGAGGATTAAAAACCTCCTGATATATTGTGTTGTTAGCATTACTGCCCACCAATCGCTAAACGAACTTTGACGATATATACATTTATGTATAATTATTTGGCAAGTTTTGTTTCTAATGTTCGTATTCCGGATACGAGTACTACAGTAAAAAGCCAGGCGCACAAAACCACTTAGAAGATAGGTACTTACGTTATTATAATGCAATTTGATTCTAATTTTGTAGAAAAGAAGCATGCAGGACGAAGCAAGCGGCAACGTGCGAGGTTGTCCCCGTTTATGTTTCCTTGATTTTCGTCCTTCAGTAATTAACTACGTGAATGAATTAATATATGAATTGTGTATACTCTGAATATTTGGTTTCTGACTTTCAAATGTCCTTTGGTTAACCTCTATGAATTACCTATATAGGTTCTCGTATATTATGTTTTTGAATAGTATCAACATATATATATATATTTTCTTGTCATTGAAGTACCTATCTAATAATAGATATGATTTGTCGAAGTATTTTTTTTTAACTATTTTGACTTTATTTCGTTACACCGGGCATAGTTTTTTCTACATATATCTTATTTTGTTTTTCATTTACGAATAAAAATCTTAGTAAGATTACCTACACTGATCTAAAGTATCATTTCTATATTTACAATTATTTGGTTTATATTTATGTTTATTTTTACTTTTTGTCCAAATAGAAACGCTGAACCGGAATCAACAAAGAAACGACGTTGATTCTATTCCAGATTGTGAAAATCCATTTAATTGCTCAAGCTCGTCGGTCACTATATGCCCTGAAAAAAGATGCGACGGTTATCCTGATTGTCCATCAGGAGATGACGAAGACCCTATCCTTTGCTTGCCTGCACAAGGTATATACAGCATTTCAAAATATACATAAAATATTCAGTTTTTTTTTCTCTGAGAGAAAAATGCTAAGATCCTCAATTTTCAACTTGTATTATATATTATAATTTTCTATTATGTTTCTATATTCTAATCTATTTTTCTTCTATTTCTATCTATTATTCTGTACTTCAGCAATGTTCCGCTAGCTCACTTACCGGTTATGCATTGACTTGATTTTGTATATCTCCATAAAATCTGCAATAACATCAGCGCTTATTTAGTACAGTTATTTTCTGGGTGGGTTAAGTGACAAGAACTGCAATATTATGCACTTGGCTCTTTTCGTAAGCTAAGTTGAATCTTGAATTGAATTACATTTCAAATCATCGTAGAAATTTCTAACACATATTAACACCCCAATAAAAAAAAAACATTTCTTAGCATAACAGTTAACTGTATCGATTTTATTGTAAAATACTACGAAAAAATGGATATTTAAAGCAGTTTATTGTACGACAGTCTTTTCTCTTGAATGTGATCTTCTTTGCAATTGTATTATCTTTATCGATTATTTGTTTTCACACTGAATATTTTAGTTAGTATTTTTTTAATTTGTATATCTAAAGCTTTTTATTTTATTTTGTTTTTTTTTTGTTCATTTTACGTATAGGACCAGAGCGAGGTGACCAGGAATTGAATCCTTTTCCGACACCAACAAATACCATTCAATTTGAAACCACTACATCCCCTCCACAGCAAGAAGGTAAGTAAATGCTAAAAACGTGATTATGCGACAAAGAACTTTGTTATAAATATGGCTTGACTAAGGGTAGATCGAGGCCCCAATATGAATATCTACTGTATCAGCCGAATTGTCCACTGATGATTACAGCTTCCTCCAATAAGGAGATTGCCATCTTCAGACGTCTTGGGGATCGCAGTGTAAGATAACAGTTCTTCATAAGCTGGTGCCCACTATAATTTTTCCCTTAGCTGCCTTTCATGTTGGACATTCTAGCCCGGTTCCCCAAGGGTGACCCAATATGAAAATATTATGGAAAATTATATATCACTACATAGTATAAAAATTAGACGCTTCCCGCTGTCTGTCCCAATATATGCTTAGATTTTTAAAACTACGCAACGGATTTTGATGCGGTTTATTTTATTAACCGTTTTAGTAGATCGAATAATTCAAAAGAAAATTTTATATGTACAATACATACATAATATATTCGAGAAACACTGATAATTTTAGAGGTTTTTAATGTGATGGTAGAAAACTTTAACCTTTCAGGAGTAACTTCTAAAAAAACATGTTTTTATTATCTAATGACAATAAAGCTGTGAACGTTGTACATAAAGGCCATTCTGTAGAATATTTAGTATCAGCATTACACCCTTGCGAAGTCGGAGCGAGTAGCTAGCGGTCGCTAGTACCAACTTAATAAATGCTTCTACATTTATAGAAATTGGGGTTGAAGTTTGAAATTGAATTTTAGAGTTTTCTTTACGGAATACTAAAGGTAAAATACCGGAAGGTGGGCAGCGCCGCCTTCTGTGGAACTGATATTTTAAACTGCGATCACCAAGACGCCTGCCAAGCGTGGGGATTATGGCGAACCCTCCCTTAATGGGGGAGGCTGTGTGCCGCAGTGGAACATCTGGCTGATACAGTATGGTACAGATTTTACTACTGATAATAATGAAAATATTTCTCACAACTGGACACAACATAACCAGTTAGAAATTCATTCATTTAAAATGTATCCTCCAATCTGCCCTTTAGTAACCACCTACTGTGAAGCTCATATCCTTTTATTTTATATGATTATATGAGCGTATCTGTAGATAACTATTGGCGACAATAATGGTTAGCTTTAAAACCACAGACACGTTTTGAAGCGCATGTAGCGAAGTTTGCTTAGCCGTTCGCTAAGTTAAGCAACGTCCGCTGCGCTTATTAGTGGTATGGGTGACCTCAAGTGGCATTACTACTGAGCGCTTCCGGGAAGGCATGTTAAGTCGTCAGTCCCGGTTGTTGTCTTAGGATGGCAATCGTTACAGCATAGCGGTACGACATTTTGCGAATGGCCGCCTGGCTAGTTACCACCCTCAAGTAGAAAATCTGCCGCCAAGCTCCTAACGATGTGTTGCGGCAGCTGTCCTTGAGAGCAGTAATTCTAGGTTAGCCAGAACAACATCTTCGACCACATCATCACTTTTTTTTTTTTATTGGTTATAGGTAAGCTTTTGACCACAATCTCACGTGATGGTAAGTGATGATGTGGTCGAAGGTGTTAACAGGCTTAACCTAGAATGACTGGCTCTCAAGGACAGCTGCGGGAACACACCGTTAGGTGCTTGGCGACAGATTTTCAACTTGAGGGTGGTCGCTAGCCAGGTGGGCATTCGCAAAAATGCCCTTCCACCATGCGGTGAAGCTCAAGCCCGCGGCGGGATTCGAACCATGGACCTGCTGCGCGGCAGTCTGTAGCCAAAGCCACTGAGCTATCACTGCTTCAACTTACCATCAGGTGAGATAGTGGTCCTTGGCTAACCTATTCGATATAAAAAAAGACAACCAATTCGTTATCTATGGATGTGATCATGTATATGATAATGTAATAGGTCTTACAGTTTACGACAAGTAGAGTTGAACGATAAACGACTGTTAAAAAATTAAACTGTTAATTAACTGTTAAATAAGTTCAGAAAATATTAGCGCTATATATTATAAAGCGGTGTTTTAAAGGTAAACAAATATTTTATCTATCTATATAATTATGCATTATAGTTATCCTGACCGCCTGCGGTGATGACATCGTGAGAGTCACGACGAGCAGATACCTAGGGAAATGTACTCACAGTGTTTTCCATACAAACACGCTTTTTCTTTTTTTTCTTTTTCTTTTTCCCTTCACCTCAGTATTGGAATAGATCTATTCCAGCTCAGTTTGAATTGCAAAAAAATCATACAAATTAAATTTGAAAAAAAAAAAACAAAAAATAAGTGTAATTAAAAAATAATAATAAATAATTATAAAATTTAAATTTTTATATATTTTAAAATTAAGGGGATCAAAATGCGGACCCCATAATTTTGAGTGAAAATTGACCTGAGCGTAGTATCTCTCAACTGTCAAGCGGCCAGCAGCTGGCCGCTACGGTTTATGTTTTACTGTCGAGCGGCCAAGTGCTGGCCGCTCGCGCAACTTAGATATTCTTGATCCTAATAGCTATGCTTTTGGTTTGCCATTATTCCGTAATATTAAATTACTCAAAATTATATATAATAACGCGGAAAATCTTATATATAAATTTCTCGTGTCACAGTGTTTGTAACAAAACTCCGCCGAAACTGCTAAACCGATTCATATCAAATTTTGTGTGTGATATTCAATATAGGTCTGAAAATAGGACGTTAACTGTTTTTCAAATATTAAACTTTTTTTTTCATTTATATTTGCCTATATGGCCAAAGAACGTTTGTGGGTCAGCTTGTATTATTATTAAATAAAGAGATAATACAAATTCAAAAAAAAACTAAAATCTAGCAAACCATAAGTACAGAAAATAGGATCAAGGACATGCGGGCAACATTTCAGCGAGTTTGAAGAATTGGTGTTTAAATTACGACGAAACTACATTTGTATCGAAAGCACCGTGAATATACTCCTAGAAACACATCATTACAGAGTATCATCATCATTGATAGCCAGAACACTTTTATTGCCTTCATAAGCCTGAACATTATAACTTTATTGTATGTACAAATTTTATATGTATATCATTGCAATTACCGTTAAACTAAGTAGAGTAAGTTAAGTTCAGTTTCCAACTGAAGTTAAACTAAGTAAAGTAAGTTAAGTTCAGTTTCCAACTGAAGTTAACTTACTTTACTTAGTTTAACGGTAATTGCAATGATATACATATAAACTTTGTACATACAATAAAGTTATAATGTTCAGTTTTCAGTTTCCAACTGAAGTTAACTTACTTTACTTAGTTTAACGGTTATTGCAATGATATACATATAAACTTTGTACATACAATAAAGTTATAATGTTCAGTTTTCAGTTTCCAACTGAACTTAACTTACTTTACTTAGTTTAACGGTTATTGCAATGATATACATATAAACTTTGTACATACAATAAAGTTATAATGTTCAGGCTTATGAAGGCAGTAAAAGTGTTCTGGCTATGAATGATGATGATACTTTGTAATGATGTGTTTTTTAATAATGACTTGAACTGGTAATCATTGCTCATAGATAAATAAGTGTCTCAGAATCGTTACAAAGAATGTAAGTACCACGTTAATTCCGATTGACTAAGGTCTGCTTAAATTTCCAAGAAAGCTTTGAAGATATTGTTCAAGTTAACTTAGATACACTGGCTCTCAAGGACAACTGCTTGAACACACAGTTATTAGGTACTTATCATTATTAAAAGTAACGTAAGTATTCGACATTTTAATATATGATTGACGGTTTGCACTTACGAATATTTAGTCGAGAAAGTGACGACGCCCGACTAGTTTCGCGGGCTTCGGACCCACTTCATCAAGGAGCGACACGGGCGGTTTCGACAACGTCCGCTCGAGACACGATTAGGTACTTGGCAACAAATGTTCTACTTGTGCATAGTAGTTAGCAAAGTCCTTAATGTTTATCAGTATTTAAAAGGCGCAAAGGCACTCAAACGCTTATTTTTGTTTGCAGCTTGTCCAGTCGGAGAGTTTCGATGTGATGAAAGTCGATGCATCTCAAGGTCACAACTCTGCGACCATCAGGATGACTGCACCGATGGCACCGATGAGCTCAACTGTCCAGGTAGGTCTTTCAGGAATCTAGGTCCAAGGATCCTTCATTGTTTTGGGCAAAACTGGTGAATGAATAATGACAGGTATACATACTATTTCAATCATCATCAATATATACTTTTTCAATCATCTCTTTTCAAACGTTTAGTAACATGATGGTATCGCTATCTGCATACATTTTAAGGGTGCAATTCAGCAACCTTCACGAGTTGTTATATAAAATTTTTACATAGCAGGAAAAGCATATCTTGACAGTTATTGGAATTAGTACAGGTTGGGTAAGTTTATTATGTCTTCATCAAAAATACCGTCTATGCATTGCAGATTATTGTCGATACAATTTATAGTCATTTTAAACAATTGTGTGAA
Organism: Plagodis dolabraria; assembly: GCA_963854805.1. Classification (NCBI taxonomy): domain Eukaryota; kingdom Metazoa; phylum Arthropoda; class Insecta; order Lepidoptera; family Geometridae; genus Plagodis; species Plagodis dolabraria. Next base: position 8,966,438 of record OY978440.1, read on the forward strand.
TTGCAAGATTAATTTTGCTAATATTAGAGTACCAATAGAACATGATGGAAAGTATCTCAGGTCTTTGTGTTGCAGCAGGGTTACTACGTCAATCATATCAGTTCTGCTCCGTTTCGGCCGATTGGTTTATGGCATAGAATTTTGGAATTATATTTTGGCATACATATTAAGATGTACCTCGACTTCTTTTTCGAAATGTGGTCGGTTGACTACAGCGTCAATTAAACGACATGCAAATTACATTTAATGTGCACACAGAAAAAATATAGAACAAATATCGAACAGTTAATTGGCAAGACTGCTTTACGATAGTATCATTCATTGCATATGCTTCCAGTCTTCAGCCAATACAGTCCAATTGCCATCATGGAAATGAGTCATAAATATTATTATTGACTTTAGAATCAGGAATAATAACACCACATTGTGCTGAAGTATCAAATATTCTTCCAAGAAGTAGCACACGATAGCTTAATAGCAAAGTTGATGATCAGGGGAAATCCCTATAAAGACACAGGCGCTACAAAATGAAATAGCATCTGTAGTTACTCATATTCGATCGAATAGATTTTTATCTAAGCAAATAACTACTTTTTTTTTTTATTTGCATGAGGAAAATGCATTTACGCATACGCACCCGCCGGGGAGCAGGTGGTTATGTCGGGCTCAGGGTCAATAGGGACCCCACTACCGATTATGCCATAACATCTGCGTAGCGTGGTTAATAAAAAAATATATTTCTTGACTAAGCGTGGGAGTATCAATTTAGGGTTAGCCATATACCTATTTAAACGTAAAATATTATTACATTTTACATATACAGGTTTATTGAAAAATGCTTAGGGTTGACTTCTGCTATAGTCCTCTAAACATTTTGAAACATTTTTTTTGTTTTGAAAAATAATTTATTGTTTTTTATGCCTACTCCTGGCCAAGAACGCCCACCGCGGCAGCACAGAATATTTACAACGAGCAAAGTAATAAAAAATATAAAAGAATACATTACAGGCACAAGACAGGATAGGAATTTTAACATTAGGTGGTACTTATTCCGTCAAAAACAAATAAAAAAACAAATAAATTAAAATATATATAAATTTTTTTCAAACAAAAACTAATCTCAAATAGTTTGTTAGGACTAGCAGAAGTCAACCCTAAGTGGTTGTTAGCATTTTTCCAATAACCATGTCTTACAAGTATGGATTGAAATTTTTAGTCTCATTTCTTAATTTAAGGGCCGAATCTTTTGACTACCACCGGGCATATTTCAGACGATATTCCGATTATATATGAAAAATTTATTTGTCGGTACAACCCGCCTATAATCATCATTTTCTTATTTTTATCTCATGTATAGTGGACAGTACAGTACCTATGTTGTCTCTCAACACAAGAAGGAATAAATAATATTATTATAATAGTTAGTAGCACCTAAACCATAGCCATTAAATTAGTTATTTATCAGTCAAATTTCTTCCCACGTCTCCATAATATTTCGGCTACAATTTAAGACATCTCTATTATGTGAGAACTGACTAAGTGTTACATATTCAAGTACTTTTATGACATAATTGTTTTATACCGCTTGACTCCAATAGCATCAGCAATATTCTGAAGAGGACGTGTGTCGTCACCTATCGTTCGCTTTACTTTATTAACTATGTAATAAGTACCAACCTAACTGTGTACCTACCTAGCAGTTGACGAATTAGTACTTTTTCCCATAAAATAAAAAATATATATTCATCAATATTATAAGAAAAAATAACCTTGATTAATCAAATTTGGACTGAGTTAATCCATATTTGCTAGAATGAGAAATACATTTTTTTTTCTATCATCTATTTTGTCTTTGTAACTCCAGAGAGTTGAAATACAGGTAAAAAAATCTTAGCGTAGCTCCCAATATAATAAGCTCCGAAATCGTGATAACAACGAGTTTTGTAGTCTTAATATCTCTGTGTGAGGGGTGCAGTGTTTCTGTTATGGGAAGAGGTGGGCTTCGTGCTAGATTCGTCACAATCGCATGAAAAAGTTCTTGCCGAAGAATAATAAAATTAAAAAGTATACAAACTGTCATAATAACATGTTACGTAGTTATTGAGTTTAGCAATGTTTTTTGAGGTCTTTGCACGTTTCGGGCGAAAACATTATCGCATTTGACACGTCGAAATTGATCCCTATTTCAACGGTAGTCGGTTACATTTTCATTCTCACTAGCAATGATATGCTAATTTAGCAATAATTTTTAGAGCATAAGTTGCGCAAAATGTTCAAACAAAATGGAAATTTTCAGCAACTCTTCAAAATGGAATCTCTGATATACCGCCATAGCACAGATTCGATAACAGTTACCTCCTCCTCAATCAAATTCTCAGTCGTCTACTCCTAAATCAAAGGGTTGTGCTGAGGGGCATCTCTATCTATTCAGATACCTAATCCATCCTTCGCTTGGACAGCTACCGAAACAACCATGTATTATGTCCAAAGTATTGTTAAACTCGAGTTAAGTAGGTATGTTACATTTCTAAGAGACTCTGGGAATGTTCTAGATTACCTATTTAAATTCGATACCCATGATAAATCTATTTGTAATATACTTCTTTGGTTGAACATCGTTTTGAGGTTAATGTATGGACAGTAGTTATTTAATCGTCATAACAGAAGCAGCTTGAACTCAGCTATGGTAATGTATAATAGCTTGATAAGTGCCAGTTTATCTCAAGGGGTACCTACGTAATGATGTAATCACGAACGAAGAGACTGGGGTACATATGACTTAGAGTTTTCTGTGGTTTTCAATGGACATCTACGAGAGACCAATTCCCTGTAGATTTTAATGCGTAATAAAATTTTAAAAAATGTAAAAAAGAGTCAAATATTTTTGAATATTTTGTAAATATTCATATCAACCTTTTTTATTTTTCCTGTTGTATAATTGATTAAATTGTAGAAATAAAAATAGTCATTTGGCTTATAATTCAAACAAATATTTACCAAACGTTAATGTATAGTAAATTTTATTAAAGTCAATTGTCTCCATCTGGATAGATATCTATGTAAAGAAAATTATAAAAAAAGAAACGAAAAAAAAACAATTGTTATTCGATTGTAAACATAACTTGTACAAGAATATTTTTTGAAATTCAAATCTTGTTATAGAAATATTTAAGTCGAAATGAGTGACCATTGATTATATCATAATTTATCACATTAATAATTCATCAAAACAACTGAAATACTCACTTTTATCTATTATATATCTAGTTTAAAATATACTCACTTTAGATTTTACATGACTGCCCAAAAATATTATGGACTTATGTTTTCAGAGTTTATGTATGTATGTATGTATGTTTGTGAGTTTCTTTATTCCACCATAACTTCTAAACGGTCTAACCGATTTCAATGTAAGATATATCGTTAGTTTTGTATTAACAGCGCAAGTGACACTAAGTACATAAAAATAAATCATCATCACATAAAAACAAACTGGCGGAAGAGATTTTTTTTTCTTCTAAACCTAACTATTAAAATGAAGGGCTTTAAAACACAATTCCATATATATACTTACAGTTTTATGTTCAACTAGCTTTCCGGGCGCGGCTCCGCCCGCGCGTATTTCGGTTATCGCGCGAAAACATTAACCTCTTTTTGCGCAGTCGGATAAAAACTATCCTATGTTTTTTCCCGGGTCTCAAACTATCCCCATACCAAATTTCATTCAAATCGGTCCAGTAGTTTTGGCGTGAAAGCGTAACAGACAGACAGACAGACAGACAGACAGACAGACAGAGTTACTTTCGCATTTATAATATTAGTACTGAGTACTGATAGAAAGATACAACGTTAATCGAAAATAAATTGCAGTCAGGTATTTTAATTTTAATCAATCTTTATATTATACTTGTTGAATCAAATTATCTCGAAACGTATATGGACTGCCTAGAATCTAATGGAATGTTTCGATAGAGCTGATTAGTGTGTTCTGAGAACGTCGCACTCAGTACAATCCAGGTAATCATTCTTAGACACTAAAAGCTAACTACAACTAAACGCTAAATAGCAATTGAAATACTACAGCTACTTAGACTAAAGCAGTTATTTTTTTCAGTTATTTACCCGTTGTGTAAGCTAATGTAGCTCAAACGCTCCAACCATTAAATATGCTCAGCATGCTGGCATTGCAATAGTTATAGTTATTTGCATGGTGGTAGGGCATATCAAAAATGCACGTACCCTTGAATAGACAAAAAAAAACTGTCGCTAAGCATTTCATCATAATTTCCGGCAGCTCTTGAGAGGTCCATCAGGTCCTTGTGAGAAAGTTTCCATTCTAGGTTAATCCTATTTACCACCTAATCACTGCTTACCATCAGGTGACTTACTAAAAGCTAGCCTATTCGAAATTAAAAGCTAACAACACCTGTCAGCCTATAGATAACCACAAAACATCCAAACTCGTGGTCACGACACGCAAGAACAAACCAGGAATGTGAAGTGCATAGCGTGGGCGTCCGTTCGATTCACAAGTGGCTCCAATAATTATTATAAACCATAAACATTATTTTTAACTAGTTGGTGTCAATAAACCCCGACGGGCAGAGCTTTATGGCCAGTACGTGACAATTTCTGTGGATTGAAAATTTTTGAGAGAGAACACGAAGGAGGTTTTGCTTAAAGCAGTTTTCGTTTTTGCCCTTCAGTAGGTATTTTTGCTAACTGCAGTGTAGTTAATCGCGCTTAAAAAAAGTTTGTCTAAAAAGTATTTGACGTATTCAAAACCAAATGGCTTGTTCGTCAACTCGCGAGTGTGTTGACGCCCTCCGATTTTTTTATGTCAGCTCGCGCGCACCTATATTATAAAGTACAGTTATGGAAAAAGTATTTATTTTATTTTAATTTTATAAGGTTATATTTATATGTAAGGTATTTTTAGTTCAAGAGCTAGACAGATTTTGGGAGACGTTTAGTTAGTAGACGAGATAAGACTTTATTTTATACTAGCTGCATCCAACGGTATCAGTCGCTTAAGGTAAATAAAAAATACAATAATTAGATGATGTAGAAAGTTTGTATCGAATTTGATTGTCGTAACGCGAATCCGGCTAAGCAAGAATTACTTAGACCAAAGTAACATAATCGTATCGCGACAATGTAAGAAATATACTAATTACAAAATACTTCATCATATCGCGAAACTAACAAAGAATAAAAAGAACAATAGCGCCATTGATCTACTTAATCCGACAGTTTATTTAAAATGGCATTCAGCCTCAATGCGATTTCGATGCACTGCTTTTTAGGTACGCAGCGAGCAAACGTAACCCCCTAATACATAAAAATAATATGAGTATGCATCACATACAAATGCGGTGGTAACCATCGTAATTTTTCTACTCATATCTCGCTCATATAGAGTCGGTACAATATGACATCAGACATAAAACCAAAACTAAAACGATCTTGTGTTGTTAGCAATAAACAAGTTGTAGATCATTTTTGGTATGCTGTTATTCTGCCTAAAAGAAGTCATATGCAAACACAACTCTGCTAAAGTTTAAAGGTCACAGTGCCAAGTGAAATCACAAATCGAACTAGACGAAAGAACTCACGTCTTGGAGTGACAAGCGCAGTACAGTGTAAAGCACAAAGAAAACGATGACACTGCAACTGATTACAGTTGACGCTTGACATCAGATTGCCGTGCCTATCACATATTTAGGACAAAAATTCATCTTAGGTCTTGTAGCATCCTAGAAGTTGTTACAACAGATATTTTACATGACCACTAAGTATATTATCTATATGTTGATTTAGATACCTGATTGCACTTGAAATTCCTCCTAACCGCAATCAGACGCTTGTACTTTGAATTGCAGTGCCGTAACTTGGGCATAGGGAAACATGATATCTACTTAAGTACTTACCGAGAACAAGATGCGATATCCATTGCAAATGAGCTATAGAGTATATCTACTGCCCACACGTCCGGTATGCTTAGCTCATCATAATTACTATCATAGTAGCCAACTTAAGGGTGACACTGACTAGATCTACGTGGCATAGACCCAGCTACACTAGTATCTGTTTAAGAGAAATATGTGCAATGGTATTTAATACTATAATCAGCACGGATATTTACCCTTTGATTTTTGCTTTTAAGAAGAAAAGTGTTTGTTACAAAAAAACAATATAATTTATCATCACTCCTATAAAAAGGTAGGCAGAAGTGTTTAAATGCCCAATTTTTTAAATTTATTTATCTATGTCATGAGCGAGTTTTTGCCGTATTTTTGAAGGAAGTAAAGTTTTAATTCAAAAAATTAAATTTTATTTTATATACTAATCAATTGAAACGTATAATAAATATCCAATGGGCGACCAAAGCCACTTTCATAAACGGACATATTTTCAATTCTCTAATAACAAGATTCAGAGGTTTTAAGATATCCATATGTCTCCAAGTATGTTGTCTTATACTACAGAGGGTAATGATAAATCTATGACTGTACATAATTATAATACATACAATTTCAAACTAGCAATGTATTTTACGTGAGTTTAGAATGTAAGAAAAATCTCGCGACGATTGTAGTCAGAATTCGATTAATGACCCCTGAGTTAAGGCAGATAGAACTAGTCGACGATAACCCTAATGATAGATAATATGACCACATGTAATTTATATCTAGCAAGACATGTCAACGAATCAAAACACGGTCTTTGAAGGCTGCTTTGCTTTGGAAACCCATAGTTATTGTTGTTACTATGCTATGTTATTATCTTACAAAGACATACATTTGTTGGAATTCTATATTACATTAGTTGAGCTTCTTTTGTTCCGTGAAGTACTTACTTATATTTCTTAATAGCCATTTTAAGTGGCATAGTTCAAGTACTGTACCAAATTCTCATGTTTGATTGGATGTCTTGAAGCAATGATAGCCGAGTGGTAATAGCTATAGACTGCCATGCTGCAGGTCCACGGTTCGATCCCTTCCGCCGGCTTGAGCTTCACCGCATATTGGAAGGGCATTTGCAAATGTTCTCCTTCCTACTACCCTCTAGTTGAAAATCTGTCGCCAAGCACCCAAAAATATGTTCCGGCAGCAGTCCCTGAGAGCCAGTATGAAATTACAGGCATAAAAAATTTAATAAAATGAACTCTTTACAATCTTGACACCCTTATTAAATGAAAAGTAGTGGATATAAAACCAAAAACAGCTTTCCTACAGATGGCCTCACCATCATTCTCAAAGGGTAGGCGTAGGTAAGGGTAGGTCTGTGAGGCGTCCTGGCTGTGAAACCAAAGCCAAAGTTCTTTACAATTATATCACCTGCATCTGACACTGTACTGATATACCTAATATAACCATAAACAGCTTTCCTAAAGATGGCAGGCCATCTGTAGGAAAGCTGTTTTTGGTATTATATCCACTACCTTTGGTTTCGCAGCCAAGACGCCTGATAGACCTACCCTTACCTACGCCTACCCTTTGAGAAACGCCAATGCCTTTCACCCAGTATGCATTTCGTCCAGTACGCACTTCGTCTCGTACGCTTTTGGTCTTCTCTCTGGACAAAATGAGTTCCACTTTTTGTCCATTTAAACGCATTTTTTCCCAAGTCGCCTTTTATTACATCAGACGGGTGTATATAGTACAGTCTATATATACAGTCTATATAATTGGGCGCGAAATGTACTTATACTCAGTACGGCTTATCATCAAAAATAGCAACAAATTAATATATCTAACATCATGTTGAACTTGACGACGATTGTCATAAATTATTCGTTTAGCCCGTCACCCGAAGAATAAATCCAATGAAACGTTAACGAAAATAAATTTATCATTCCAAGGTTTCGCGATGATATGAGATAACTCGCTTAATTGTTACGTCTACCACTTGCCACCGAGGCGCCTCTTAAATGAACAGAATTGGAAGCGTCTCGGGGCTCTACCATTGGAATGTTACATTAAAATATTATCGAATCCCATCCATTACTAACGTACCTTACAAGTCTTAATACCTAGAATAGAATATAATAGAATAGACATTTTTAATAGCCGTACTAGGCAAGTCAATTGACTGTAAACTTACTATTAGCATCCTCTAAATTCAATTCTGCTAATATTAGCCCAAATCTAATATTAGCAGAATTAAATCCTCCATATTTAATTCTGCTAATATTAGATTTGGATAAGCTAATATTAGCAGAATTAAATTTGTTGGAATCAGAATTAAAATAAAAAAGTAGTAGCTATACTAAGCATGTCAGTTTACAGTAGACCTAATACTAGTACAATACCAACATAATATTTGGAATTGCAATGAAAATGAAAAAGTGAAAATAATAGACATAAACCATTTATCATACCACATCCATCATTCATGTAGATTCTTATTCGTTTTCGGACCAACATCGAGCAACAAGTGGTCATATTCTTTCCTACCCATTTGTCAGCGATAATCTTTTAACAAAAACTTAAGTATACTCTTCTCTATACGAATTATTATGTCAACGTGTATGGGAAAAATGTATGTACTTAATTCTAAAAGTTTTTTTGTTATAACCAAATTATGCTCTAAATGGACTGTCAAATGACCACAACGTTTTTTGTCACCTGACAGTGGAAAATCCTTACCCTATTTTTCATCGGGAAACGGCAATGCTACTACCTACCTTGTTAATGGTAAAATTTTTGTCATGAATACAACTATTCAAGTCATTCCGCTGCCAATAGTGCTACGGGAAAACAAAAAATACCAATACCATATATGATAATTTTATCCAATGGTAATAGAGTCACCGTCTATTACATGGCACCAAAACATGTCTGAAAAAAGGTTGGTCTTTCTGCCTTGCAAGGGCAAAAGACCTTTAGATATGTTTTAATGTTGTCCCTTTATATAGCCTGATTCTTTCTCGAATGTTTTCGTGTTCGTTAGTAGGGACCTCTGATGCACATCGAAGAATTAATCCTAATTGTGTAGTGATTCTGCGTATTGATGCAGATTGATGATATCTCAAGCGGAGTGCAATGCCCGTCTGCTCATTGAGTTGCACTTCAATGCCTAGCCACGGAATATTACCTGAATTAGATACGCCTAACATCAGCTATAATTCTTTATTATATGGACTTTATTAATGGGTGTTTAGGCACCTCTGCCAGGGACTACAGTTGTTGAGTCTCATACTGTAACATTACTAGCTCTGCAGTATTGCTGCCGGAAAACAATGTAAGGTGGTTGGCGATAGAATATCTAATTGAGAGTGCTAGCTAGCCAGGCGAGCATTTGCAAAATACCCTTCTTTCCTACAGGGAAGTCAGCAGTGAGATCAAATCATGGAGCTGTGACATGGCAGTCCATAGCTGTTGCCGCTCAAGTATCAGTCCTTTTAAGATCTACTACGAAAAAATATCTACTTATTCTGTCAAAGTAGAACAATCGTGTATATTGTTTTTTAGACTCCTTGTAAGTACTTGAGAATCTCCATGTAATAATAACGTGTTAGCAGTTCATGTGGGATTAGCTTAACCAAAAGATTCTAGTATATGTATGCTTCAGTTGTCTATTATCTAAAGGTACTGGGTTCGATTTCAGGGTCGGAAAGCTATTAGATTACTCTGAAAAAGAAAACAATATTAGAAGCAGACCAAATTTTGGTACTGTACCCAGAAGATGCCTATGTAGGCCCGCCGATGATTACAAGGGGCGTTAACGTATGTGTCAACATTTTGAGAGATGTCACATTCTGATTATATCATGATGATATATTTCAAGCGCTTTCGTATGTCAAGCGAATATCACATTTACAGATATTTAGAGCACAAAACTCCTTCTACAAATATTTTTAAGAATTTTTTATCTAATTGCCATTCAGCTGCCCCTTCGAGTGCTACACGCTTTTTAAGAGTGCTTAAATTACATGAAAATGGGCGCATAGAGACACTTGGCTAAATTACACATTTTTATTTTATTACAAGTAATCTGCATATTCAGAAACTTAAAAAAAAACCTTTAATATACCAAGCTGGAAATACTACATGGATTCTAAGGTAAAATAAAACCTGATGTTTGCAACCAGAAGTGTAAGGCAAAAAAGGGAGCCAAGAATTAAAAAAGCTCAAAAACAAAAGTTAAATACAAAGCCCGCTACAGGTCAGCCTTTGTTCTATTAAGGCCCTTGGGTACGTCAAATTCGTACTTTCTAAAGCGAACTCCTCCGTAACCGCTGAAGTTGAAGATTTGAAAAAAATATATTTTATAGATAAATTCAAGTACAACATTTGCAACATATGATTTTAAGGTATTATTATTACTTTTGCCGTAAAAAAAATTCAAACTACATACCATTTCTTGACTTATATTGCGAACTCCTTCTAAACGGCTACGATTTTTGAGAAATAAATTGTACCATAAAATTTCTAGATAGATATACTACAATTACAACATAGCATTTGTAAATCCATTGATATTTTCCTAAGAAAATGTCGAATTATTCAGATTCAGAACGATAGCGGTTCCGAAGTGCTCTGCGCGGACGCAGGCGGCAGTGTTGCGCAAGCGTTGGCACGGGGAGGCTGTGTCGCTCGTAGCTCCGCTCGCGCTTTCGACTGACAACGATCTTGTCTATGTATTAGTGCATTGACACGCGAGATTCGCAGCTGTGTGCGTGTAATGATTCGCTCGCTGCAGAGGGCCAACTTGGTTGCGACGTGAAGTATGTGCGTTGTCGCTTTATTATCGGTACTTTGTAGACAAATTTTATTTGAATTGTATCACATATGAAAAGAATCAAAACTTGAAATTGACAATGTTGTAGGTACTTTACAATGGGCGGCATTACCAATAAGATCAATGAAAGGTTTAGGTGCATAATATATTATTATGTACAGAATTAATTAGTAATGTCTATAACGCTCTCATGTTATAACTGGTAAACTAAAGATAATATTTTTTTTTTATATTATGGTCAATAGTTTCCGGCTTTAGTAGGTAGTCCGTAGGGTACAAAATGGTTCTCTACTACATTAAGAGTTTGTATGGGGTTTCATACATCTTTTGGAGTTCTAAGCTTTTTTTGATAATTGTATTAGGTGTTTTGATATAGGTTAATTAATACTGCATAAAGATAACATCTCCCAAGTGAAGATGGGTAACGTATCTCGAAATCAAAACCAGTCCGATTTGGCTGAAAATCGATATCTAGGTTTTTCTGGGCGTCCTTATTCCAAATTTGGAATTTATTTTTCGATGACGTCTGCCAAGTGAGAAAAGTTCGTCCGATATGGCTGAAAACCGATATGTAGGTTGTGCTGTGCGTCATTATTCCGAATTTGGAATGTATTTTTCGGTGACGTCTGCCAAGTTTTTTTTTTTTTTTTTTTTTTTTTTTTTATGCCTGATAGGTTAGCCTTTGACCACTATCTCACCTGATGGTAAGTGATGATGTGGTCGAGGGTGTTGTTCAGACTAACCTAGAGTTACTGGCTCTCAAGGACAGCTGCCGGAACACACCGTTAGGTGCTTGGCGACAGATTTTCAACTTGAGGGTGGTAGCTAGCCAGGCGGGCATTTGCAAAGTGCCCTACCACCATGCTGTAACGACTGCTATCCTAAGACAACAACCGGGACCGACGGCTTAACGTGCCCTCCGAAGCACGGAAGCGCTCAGTAGTAATGCCCAACCAGCGGTCACCCATCCAAGTCATGACCGCGGCGGACGTTGCTTAACTTTGCTGATCGATTCAGAATGGCTAAGCAAACTTGGCTACGAGCGCTTCAAGTGAAAAAAGTTACTCCAATTTGGCTGAAATTCAAAATCTAGGTAGTTCTAGACGTCTTTATTCCGAATTTGGAATTTATTTATCGATGACGTCTGACAAGTGAAGAAAGTTACTCCGATTTAGCTTAAATTCAAAATCTAGGTAGTTCTAGACGTCTTTGTTCCGAATTTGGAATTTATTTTTCGATAACGTCTGCCAAGTGAAGAAAATTACTCCGATTTGGCTGAAATTCAAACTCTAGGCTAGGTAGTTCTGGACGTCTTTATTCCAAATTTTGAATGTATTTTTCTGTGACAACTGCCAAGTATAGAAAGTTACTCCGATTTGGATGAAATTTAAAATCTAGGTAGTTCTGGACGTCTTTATTCCGAATTTGGAATGTATTTTTCGATGACGTCTGCCAAGTAAAAAAAGTTGCTCCGATTTGGCCAATAATCGATATCAAGGTTTTTCTGGACGTCTATATTACAAATTTGAAATTAATTTTTCGACGACATCTGCCAAGTGAAGAAAGTAACTCCGACTTGGCTGAAATTCAAAATCTAGGTCGTTCTGGAAGTCTTTATTCTGAATTTAGAATTTATTTTTCGATGACGTCTGCCAGGTGAAAAAAGTTGCTCCTATTTGGCTGAAAATCGATATCTAGGGTTTTCTGGATGTTTATGTTCAATATTTGGCATACATTTTTCGACATCTGCCAGGTGAGGAAAGTAACTCTGATTTGGCTAACATTCAAAATCTAGGTATTTCTTGACGTTTTTATTCCGAATTTGGAATTTATTTTTCGATGACGTCTGCCAAGTGAAAAAAGTTCATCCAATTTGGCTGAAAATCGATATCTAGGTTGTGCTGTGCGTCATTATTCCGAATTTGGAATATTTTTTTCTATGTCGTCTGCCAAGTGAAGAAAAATACGCAGAATTTACTAAAAATGGATATCTAGGTTGTTTTAGACGTTATTATTCCATATTTAGAATTTGTTTTACGATGACGCCTGCCCAGTGGAGAAAGTTACTTTGATTTAGCTGAAAATCGATATCTAGGTTGTTCTAGACGTCTTAATTCCAAATTTAGTATTTATTTAACAATGACGTTGGCCAAGTGAAAAAAGTTACTTCGATTTGGCTACAAATCGATACTTATCTTGGTTTTCCTGGACGCCTTTTTTCCAAATTCTGAATTAATTTTTCGATGACGTCTGCCAAGTAAAAGAAGTTACTCCAATTTGGCTGAAAATCGATAGGTATCTAGGTTGTACTAGACTTTCTTATTCCGAATTTGGAATTAATTTTTCGAAGACGTCTACCAAGTGAAAGAAGTTACTCCAATTTGGCTAAAAACTGATATCTAGATGGTTCTGGACGTCATTATTCAACATTTGGAGTTTATTTATCAATGACGTCGCCAAGTGAAGATATATGACGTATCTCGAAAACGGTAAGATATGTAGTGTAACGTTGTGCCTAACGCCGTTACTTAAATCAAGTATTCTTCGTAATATGAAACAAAAGATATTAATCATAAACTAAAAATATATTAATTAAATTCTTTAACTCACTTACATACCACTTAAAATTATAAACTTACGTTGATATTGCTAATTATGGAAAATAATTACGTGTGGAACCCACGGCTTGTGAACGTTTAAAAGTATTTCCGCTAATGCGTCGAAAACCAGTGAAGGAACGCTAAACAAATTCCTTATCTTTTGAATGCAGCAAGTCATTTGTCTATGCAATTGGCAAGGAACACTCGTCTTGCGTAAAATAAAAATATAATACGTACTATCGATCTTAATTGTTATTTACTTGTTGTGAAGTGCGTGAATCCCTCTAGGGCGAGTTCCTTATTTATTATTGTTATTTCATAGTGCTGACTAAAACCTATGTAACGTAAACAGCTGTGCTGCCCTACTGCGCTAGACTGTGAGTTTTAAAATGTGAGTCGCTAGTAATAGTACCACGATCGTGTCGGCGCGGCTTGGCGACACTTGGCTGAGGAATATCAGCCACTAAGCCGGTGTCTTCCTTCCAGGATTCCACTTCACTGACTTAACCTGAGGACGGTTGTTTCAAGCACTCGCTACCTAGATCCAGAACTATCGGCCGACCTGGATCACGTGTACTATCAGGCCAGTGTCTCCTCCCGGTCTATATAACTTCAGGTAGAACTGTGCGGCTGTGCAACCTGATAAGGCCTAATAAACTTTTCAAACCTATTGAAAGCCTCTACCTCTACCTCTGAGTTTACCTACCTGCTGGCCGTGGGTGATTAGCAGCTCCCTAACGCTGCAGTAGGATAAGAGTAGGAAAATTATGATTACTCGTACTTATCAATCAATTATTGAAATCTCCTAATAATTGAGAAAGTATCTCGGTTACCTTTCCACGATGGAACCAATTTTTACAATATAGCTGTAGATATTTATATAATTAATAGTAAATGCTTCCATCTCAAGGGCCGACATGTCTAAATACCTCGTAAGGGGATTGATTCCTTTCAACCCTTGTATAACAATCTAAAATTTTTGAGGATCATCTCTGTAGGCGACACATAACTGTATGTGTTATATTATATGTTTTTTAATGTCTACTAAATGGAAGTAGCTGTTTTTAAGGTAGCCTTGATGGTATTTTTGTTGTGTATGTAATGTATGGAAGTTGCATTATTTATATTTAACAGATACGATTGTACTATCTATGCAATTGAATAAGCATCAAAAACCAGCCCGGATGGCAGAAGGGCTAGGGCAGGGCCGCGGGGCGCACAAACATTCGCCATTTTGTATTTTTGCGTACGACACAGTCGTCCCTTTTCTTATTTTTCAATGAACAATAAAACATACAAAAATAATATAAAACATACAAATCTTCCTCTTATATCGTCGTTTTTAATTGAGTAAACCTGCGTCGGCTATAATCTTATTTATAAGGAGATTTGAATAAACGATTGATTATGATAATTTTCGTACTCTTATCCGGTACATCTAAGCGTTTTAAAAATACGTCATCTATCTTTACTTAGCAAACGTCATTGAAAATTGAAATCCAAATGTGGAATAATGACGTCCAGAAATCAATTTTCAGCCAAATCTGAGAAACATCTTTCACATGGCAGACGTTTTAGAAAATTAAAATCTTAATTCGGAATGAATACGTCTAGAACAACCTAGATATCGATTTTCAGCCAAATCGGAGTAACTTTTTTACTTGGCAGACGTCATAGAAAAATTAATTCCAAATTCAGAAAAAAGACGTCTAGAACAACCCATATATCAGCCAAATCGTTGTAACATTTTTCACTTGGCAGACTTGGCAATATCAATTTTCAGCCAAATCGGAGTATGTTTCTTCACTTGGCAGATGACATAAAAAATATATTCAAATTCAGAATAATGACGCCCAGCACAACCTAGATATCGGAGTTTCTTTCTTCACTTGACAGACGACATTAAAAAAATATATCAAAATTCGCAATAATGACGCCCAGCACAACCTAGATATCGATTTTTAGCCAAATCTTAGTAACTTTTTTCACTAGGCAGACGTCATCGAAAAATTAATTCGAAATTTGGAATAAAAACGTCCAGAATAATAATAATAGTAATATAAACAGTAAAATAATAAAAAAAACCTTTTTTAAAGCCAATAACACTTTTTCCAAATCTTGTATTGCTGCTTGAGCTGTACAGTAATAGGGTTAGTGCACAGTTGACTTCAGTACAATTTTTCACGCAAAATAGTTATAAACATAAATTTAACTTACAAATTATCCATAAAATAACATCAGTTTCATACACTTTTTTATAAATTATCCACACAGGTGGTATTTATATTTTAACTAAATTTGTGTTACATACGTGTTTGTATGTGTGATGCTTTATGTATATTACTATATCTAAAGCGATTTTTTTAAAATGAAAATATTAAATAGTATATTTTCTACTATATATGTATTTTTTTTTTTTTCCGTAATGTCAATTAACATAAATTAAAAGATATTAAATGTCAATAGAACAACAACTTACAAAAAAGCCCGCCCCCAGTCGCACCCTGTGACATTTATATATATATATATAAACTGGATGTATGTAAAATGTATGTTAATATGATCATTATATAGAAATCATAAATAAATACGTATATTATTAATATATAAATTATGAATACATAACATTATATTAAAAGGTTAATTCTTAAAATTATCAATTAAATAAATTTAGGAAGTAATCGATAAAACTTTTTCAGTCTCATCATAGTTAAACGTGAACAACCAATTATCAATGATGCTTTTGGCTTCAAACACTGAACTATGTTTTATATCGCACTGATTCAGGACTTGATTATATAAATATGTTTCAATAAAAGGGCTAAATCTTATTATATAATATAGGCATTAGTTGTACGAATAACAGGTAATTTTAATTGGAAAACTCGTTTATGTAGCATATTACTAAAATCAGCAGGTTTTTAAAGTGTTTGTGTGCGAACTGAGAACAACCTAGATATCGATTTTCAGCCAAATCGAAGTAAACTTTTCACTTGGCAGACGTCAACCTAAAACAAATTCGTAACTTGGAATAATAACATCTACAACAACCTAGATATCAATTTTCAGCCAAATCGTATCATTTTTCTTCACTTGGCAGATGACATTTGAAAAATAATTACAAATTCGGAATAATGACCCTCAGCACAACCTAGATATCGATTTTCAGCCAAATCTGAGTAACTTTCTTCACTCGGCACATGACATTGAAAAATAAATAAAAGGAATAAATACGTCCAGAACAACCTAGGTAGGTACACTATAAATTTTCATACTGATCTCAGTCGCAGTTGCAACTGCGGATACTCACTAGAATAATGCGGTAGGCATATAAAGTGCCATGTTACCGGAGCGCATCGCGCATCTGCATATTCTTTGACCGTTATATTTGTGCAGCGAGCGCGGAACGTATGCGGCGATGCGCGAGTAAAGTAAGCTCGATTAGGCCCAGATGCTCAAGGCCATTGGCGACTCTAATCGCCTTAAGGCTCAAGTGACATACACACAAACATACATACAAACTTCAAAGTTACATTAATATGATAAATTACCTTTTGGGTATGGAACCCTTAAAATGCATATCACATTTATTCATTATCATCATATTTCTAAAAATTACTTTTGAACGGTTATCACTGATAGAATAGCATGGTCGAGGCATGCTTTTCTATTAGGGATATCACATCACTACGAGCATAATATATATCAGTATCACTATCAAGTGATACTTGCGCAGCACACTTAGCCCTTATAATTATACTTCGTTATTCTGTGATCCGAAGTTGAAACTTGAAATAAGTAATTCGTACTTAAATAGTCTGTGCAATTGCTGCTATATTCAAACCTACTTGTTTTAAGATTTTATAGGTTAGAGTATGGAAAGGCCAAAACCAGTACAACGTACCTATAGTAGAATTGCAATTCGTAATTATTTTCACATATATTTCTTCAAACCAGTACGGCTTGGAGACATTGGCCATTGTTGACCTTCATCATCATCATCATCAGCCGGAAGACGTACACTGCGGAACAAATGCCTCCCCCATAGATCGCCACAAAGAACGGCTATTAGCCACTTGTAGCCATTGGCTACCTGCGATTTTCACAATATCGTCAGTCCACCTTGTGGGGGGCCTACCAACTCTACGTCTCCCGGTGTAGTGTGGTAACCACTCGAGAACCTTTCTTCCCCATCGGTTATCGGTTCATCGAGTAATGTGGGCCGCCCATTGCCACTTCAACTTGCACATTCAGAGAGCTATGTCGGTGACTTTGGTTCTTTGGCGAATATCCTTGTTCCGGATTTTATCGCGCAAAGAAACTCCGAGCATAGCTCTCTCCATAGCTCGTTGAGCGACTTTGAGCTTATCCATAAGGCCCACAGTTAAGGACCACGTCTTGTTGACCTTACTCTTGTATAATACTTATTTGTGCTTAAACATTTTTTCTTATGTAAATATGAGTTGTTCTTCAGCTTCAAAAACATTAATTAATATTTTTCACGTAACTCAAAATCCAACTAAAGGACGTAAGTTTTCCAGTGTTGGACAAATTCCCCGTAAAAGTATATTTTATAAAATCTTCCTTTAAAATACGAAATATAAAGTTTTTCCGGTGACTGTCACCTCTTAACTTACTAGTACTTACTACATGTCTAAATAGATTGAATTGGACAAGTTCCATTTCTGTTTTACTCATCATCGCTAAAATGTGGCCGACGTCTACAGTTTGATAAAAGCCTGCCCTGAAAGTTGGGGGGAGTCGCCGCTCCATAATCATACATAGTGTCATAATCCACATGGTTGGCAGGCGTCTTTAGGATCGCAGTGCAATTATATCCCGGCAGTATATACACAACAACTTGCTTATTCAGGCACTCTGAATATATTTGCCCGAGTTAAATTATGCACTCTGGGTCTCAGTCACGCATTTTAGAAATATTTCCACTAAGTTCAAAGTAATTAGGTTAAAAGTTAGGCGTATTTAAAACAGTACTAAAGTAAACTTGTCCTAGAACACAACTTACGCAGTAAAACACCCTACCACTCCTATAAGTTGAACCATGTTGTAAAAAATATAGCAATTTACACTCGCGAATATGTATCTATTTAAGGAATAACTAAAGTTTGGCAAAGACTTTTTTTGTTTTTATGTGTAAAAGAAATATCCAGTGCGTGAGCAGAAACTTGCAGAAGAATTAAAATTATGAGAACTCATAATTTTAATTTTTTTTTAACGCTGTTGGCTAACCTATGGCCACTAATTCACCAGCCCGACATAACCACCTGCTCCCCGGAGGGTGTGTATGCGTAAATGCATTTTCATCACGACAATAAAAAAAGGTAGTAATTGATGATGTGGCTGAGAATATAATCTTAGGCCCGTGCTTAGGCTTAGCCTAAAATTACTGGCTCTCAAATACAGCTGTCGGAATATAAACATACCATTGGGTGCAAATATTTTTTACAGAGTATTCGCAAAATGCTCTACAATCATGCAGTGAAACTTAGGCGGCAATTTACAAAAGCATAATCTATTACGTAAAGTTTTGGGTACATACATATATTGCTGTCTAAAAATTATGAGATAGAGCAGTATCAGCGAATTTCTAATCACTCTTGCTACTGAAGACTGTTCCATCTGCCGTGGAATACGTATTATTGTACCACTTCTTACAATTACTGATTTCCTAGTCCTGTAGTCCAATGAATCACACTAAAACTATAAACGTGCCATCGAATAGGCATTTTGTAAGGAAAATTTCAAAAATATAACTGTTTCCTTGGTCACTGTATACGAAAGTAAATTTGAAAGTTGTGCGTGAAACTATGAATTGCTGAAATTACTGTTAAATCTTAGCTTCTTGTCACTGCACTAAATGGCAATGCTTTAAGGTCTGAAAATATTCTGCGTAAATGATTTCGATGTAGTACGTTTAGTATTATATATACACTCGAGAGCAATGAATCCGGGTCACTTAAAGAATGTTAAAAATCTCGGAAACTAAAAATGATAGGTTAATGCAATAAATTGTATTTAATAGACAATGTAATACTCCTTAAATGAAAGTAAAAAAAATATGAGTCACCATACATTTTATTAACACAAAATTACATAAAGAAAAAAACTGCTGATCTCTCCTTAAAACAAAAATAGGAAACATGAAATTTTTGAACTTTATTACGATTTTCTTGAATTTTAATACTTCGTATTGCCTCCTCGTGCTTCCATTACTGCGTTTACGCGGTTTGGCATGCTGTACACCAAGTTCCTTATACGATTTTGGGGAATATTCTCCCATTCCTCTGTGAGAGCAATTTTGAGCTCACGAAGCGTGATTGGGGGAGGGTTTCGTTGTTTTACGCATCTGCCTAGCTCGTCCCAAGCATGCTCGATCGGGTTGATATCCGGGCTGCGCGCTGGCCACTCCATACGAGTAATGTTCATCTCTTGAAGGTAGTCATTCACAATCCTACCTGTATGAGGTCGGGCATTGTCATGCATAAATATAGCATCCTCACCTAAATTGACCATAAATGGACCAACGTGATCATTGAGGATTTCTTCCACATATCTTACGCTAGTTAAAGAGCCGTTTTCTATGATCACCAGCTCTGTGCGACTTTCAGAAGAAATTCCGGCCCACACAAGTACAGACCCACCACCGTAGGCTACTTTTTCTTCGATGCATGCTTGCTTGAATCTTTCCCCTGGTCTTCGATACACTCTGTGTCTTCCATCGTGCTTGTAGATCATAAATTTTGATTCGTCGGAGAACATAACTTTTGACCAATCTTCAATACTCCAATTTACGTGGCTCTGGGCATATCTTAGTCTCGAAATACGATGCCCACGCTCCAGTTTAGGGCCGTTTGCAGGTCTAAGGGGTTTTAAGTTAGATTCAGCAAGCCGACGTCTTACTGTCCATGCACTTGGGTTACTTCCTCCGTGGCGTCGAAACTGATTGGTGAGTTCAGTTCCTGTGAGAAAGCGATTTCGAAGCATGGTGTTCACCAAGTATCGGTCTTCTCGTGCTGTGGTACACCTGGTTCTGCCCGTTCCTGGTCTGCGTAGGTTAGAACCAGTTTCTTCGTAACGTCGGAGAACTCTTTGTACTGTTGACAGCGACACACCGACAGTCCTGGCTGTATCGCGCTGACTCCGGCCGGTTTCCAGCATTGTAAGTATTCTGGTGCATTCTTCAGGCGTAAGCGACATAATTTCAGCTTGAATAATGAATATAGAGCATTATCAACATGGTTTATGTACCCACATAAATGACAGATTACAAACAAAAGCAAAACCAAATGCTGTAATTTCGTAGTTCCATCTTCGAAAGTGGTTCCCTTTTTCAAATTTGTTTTTTTTATGATATAACTTTACAATAACTAAGAAGTTTTAATACCTTCATTTAAGGAGTATTACATTGTCTATTAAATACAATTTATTGCATTAACCTAGCATTTTTAGTTTCCGAGATTTTTAGGATTCTTTAAGTGACCCGGATTCATTGCTCTCGAGTGTAGTTGCAGCTTTTTGGAAATTAAGTGCTATATGTTAGGGATTTAAACTTTCACTACATATTATATTTTACCTTAACTAACGCTTATGCGCTCTAAAAAAGTTGTGATGCTATGAGTTAATATTTATTCGTTATGTGAATTTAATATTTGCCAAGCAAAGAAACTACGAGTCAAAAAGCTTCTAAAAATTCCTACAAAAAGCCTAGTGGACTAATATAATTTACAAAGTACCTACCAAACTTAGAACTAAATATGGAACACCGATTCCTTGCCGCTTAGTTTGTTCTCATTATGTCATAAAATCACAATCAATTTTATTGTATTTAAACTATCATTCTTCTAAAAAAATATTGTTCCTAATATCTAAACACGCCATGGTAAGCTTCAAGGCTTCCATTTTGGCTGAAGGCAGTACGCAATAAGTAGGATCATAAAACGATGAACATAATTTTCATAATAAGACAATTCGACCCCTGGGTGCATCGTTTAGGGAAATAATTTAGTGACGTGATCGTGTAGGTATGTGATCTACGATATCGATAAAATTTAGATCGAATGGTTATCTAAGCGAAAAAATTTATATCTGTCCCTAACCAGAAGGTATACCACATTAATGATTAATCATTAATTACTTTACGTAAATTAACGTTTAACGTTAATAACATTATACCTACTCTAACTATTCTAAGATTAAAACACTTTATCTATATTTTCTCAACAAAATTGCTTAATTTAAAATTTAATTGATGTTGCCGTTACTAAGTCAATCATGGAACTTAATCCAACAATACATCTATAAGGTCACGATGTAATTATTAGCTAGCAACTGATATCAATAAGAAGAAAAGCTTCTAATTACAAACAATGAGATAAAACAATAAGGTTCGGGGTTATCACAAATATTACAACATAGCTGTGAATATCTTTGCTTACGTCGTCGTATGTTATGTGCGTGACCTCTGATTACCGTAAACCAAATCGGATGGTCAGTTTATTGTATTGAACTTTGAAATCAGATAAATGGCTCCTCTAGATACTAAAAAAAGACTCAAATCTTGTTTTCTTGGCTTTATCATTAATAATCTATATTGTTGACCGAATTTTTGTGAATCATAAATCTATCATTCTGTATTTTGTTCTTTTTTTATATATAATTAACTTGTAATTTAAGATAAATAAATCCTGCTTTAGCAAAACAAAAATAAATGTTTTTTATATATTTATCACTTGGCAAAGAATATCGTGAAACTGTATTTATCATGACTAGAATAGCATATATGGTGTAATAAAGCATAATACCATGAGCTGATTTTGTGGGGATGATTTAGAATAACAAAAAGTGGAACGGCACATCACATAAAAGTTGCAGTTTGCAAATGCAAAGTTTGTGATATAAAAAAGACAATAATTCTATTCTCACCCTTATCTTCTAAAATGTTGAGCCACAAGTATAGTTGACAGAAATATTTATATAAAACAGATAAAAGAATCAGTATTTCATACTAAGATTTATTATACAAAAGGAGCCCACATTATTCCTTTTAAATAGTTTTTACCGGTAATTTCCACATGGTAGTCATTTAGTAATTTACTAAAATCCTCGTAGAAAAAAATCCCTAAATAAAATGTCTTATCGATATAGAAAAGTCAGGTCCCATCTCCAGAGAAATGGTTTGCGTGCTGTCGCCAATCGATACTTAGCTGGTATTCATTATAATTGCATGTTTTTACTGTGCTCAAAAATTATTTGCTCCACAGTCGGACGTTATGGCTTCAGTTATCTGTGGTCTGATCGCATTATGGTGACATCGCTGCTCCGTTTATCGCCATCGAATATAAACTTTAAAAATAACGGTTTCATCTATTACAGTAAGTTTTAGCATTGGCGTGTATTTCTGCAATTGTATGATTTATTTTTTCTGTTTCTCACTCTTATTCCAAGGCAAGTGAGGTCAGACTTACATGTATTCTTAGACTCTGTTTATTTGTTAGGCAATACTAACATATAATTACACCTCATAAACATTGGGATTATATCAGGACGCTTTGCATAACTTAACCAACGAGTCAATGTACAATAGTTTGTAAGCATATATTTCGCTACGCGCCATAGACATAAGATACTTTTTGGCTCTTTGAAGCATAATATATCAAAAAGCTGAATTTCGCTATATCGAACTTTCTCGCAAACTTACGAAGGATACTTTTCATCCATCATCATAAGATATAGGATAAAAAAATATCCTATATCACTATACTCTTGTACCCACTAACTCGGTACAAAAATCATAATACTCTGTTACTACGTAAGATAAAGACAAACAAACTATAACATCAAGGGAAAAATAATATAATCAAATAAAACAGAAATAAAAACATTCGCTGTTGCTTCACAGAGCTTGACATAAAGCATTAGCTAAATTCGCCGTATACGAAGCAAGCCGACTCAATGACAAAGTGATCAATTTTTGCATTTCGTGAGCAGGTATACACCGGTAGACATAAAAATAAGTTCCTCTATGAAATTGAATACAAAGATCGCGTGCGCGTCCCAATGCTATCTTCGCGTAACGGGGTAAGTATATTGAATTGGCAATATTGGTAGGCTGTTGGAGCAGTGATAAGGGTATATGAACGCGCCGATAACCCTGTGGTTTGAACTGGGCCGCATTGTGAAACAGTGGCTAGTTGGTATATAGATAATATACATAGATAACGACTCATCAATCTGTCGCGTGTGAACTACCGATTTGGGGACACGTGATATAGTTATTGGTTAAGAGTAGTATACATCCGGCTATTGCGGCTCAAGAACTTAGAACTGCTTCTTATCCTCCAGTTGGATGTCACAGAACGTGATTCAGGGCAAAACAAATAGTGTTAGGTACTATTCATTGCACGCACGACTGAGCTAGACTCAATCTTAATGCTGTGATGCATTTATTTTATACCGTTGATAGGTTTTTTTTTAAATATATAAAAAAAAGGTACTACCTCAATATCAACTGAGAGTAGGTTATGATGTGGAAGAGGGTAGTTAACAGGCATAACCTACATTATTGACAGCTGCTGGAAGGTGCTAGGAGACGAATTCTCTACTTCCGTAAGAAATTATAATTTTATATCTAATCTTATGCTGTCGTATGTCGTATACCTATAGAGAAGAAATACTGTAACGATTTAGTGGCTTTGTATCCATGGATACAAAGCTGATGAGTAGAAACCATGGATTACTCAGTTTATATTACAATACAAATATACAATTGTAAAGTACATCCCTATGTGTACACATTCTTACGGTTTAGATGTACGGTTTTGATATAAAATATTATATTATAATATAAATATAATATAAAATTGTGAGATATACGTATTGCTATTTTTGCCTTATTTTGGTGTACATCTGAACAACGTGGTTTATGCATCATACGACAGACAGAGACTGTTTGTTACATTCTTTAAAGTTTAAACGC
Organism: Plagodis dolabraria; assembly: GCA_963854805.1. Lineage (NCBI taxonomy): Eukaryota > Metazoa > Arthropoda > Insecta > Lepidoptera > Geometridae > Plagodis > Plagodis dolabraria. Next base: position 8,990,780 of record OY978440.1, read on the forward strand.
TCTATGCAGACGCTATACGGAAAATGACAGAAATGGTATAATTTTATTTCAAATTAAAAAGATCAATAGATATAGAATAGATAAAAAGATCTATTTTGAACATATTTGGCCATAATACTATGAGACATTGATGTTGGAAGTACTATGCCTAAGAAGAACAGTAAAATTCAATTGAATAACTGTTATTAGATTACCTACGCATTTTAGTATTCATTAAATTTCGGTATTATTTTTATTATTAAGTTGGATATATCTTCTTTTGTATCAATGACAATTATTTTCAACATCTGTCAAGGATGCCATAATATACTGGTCTAGACAAAGTGAACATAGGTATTAATAATAACGACTTAACTGCAACAAAGAGATAAAATAATATGCCTATACTTACGGGTATATATGGTAGTATTATTATGTGTTCAATGTTGTATGCATAAATAAGGCAACTAATTATAAGCACTCTTTAAAATTTTATGTAAAATAACACGAAATTATCTTTGAAATGTCAAGCTAGCAATTGTATTCGTATCATTTAAGCAGCTGGAAGCATCTTAATCGTTGCGCTATTACAGATTGACTCGGTTTATGGCTTTCGTAAGCTAATAGAGCTATTTCCAAGCTGCAAGTCGATCCAGAAACAGTCTGTTTACCACTTGACAGATAAGCGGTGACGCGACGACGGCACGCCGACGCACGCAGCACGGCTTCCGCTGCGACCGCGGCAGTACAGCGACGTTATCGCTGCCTTGTCGCATGTCGCCCGCACTGATTTATGTCGCGCGTCTTCGGGAATACTTTCCACAGCGCTGCGATGTTAGCCTTTGTTCTACGATTGATGCTACCACTTAGGTTGGGTTGCTCCTGTCTGGGGATATACTGAGTTAAACTAAAGATTTCTTTTGCTTTCATTTTTTATAATACAACCATTGGAATTTTAGTTACAGCCAGCACTTCTATTGATGCCAGATTTTCAACTTGAGCCTGTTATAGACAAACTTGTTCTTCCCACATTTAGTTCCTATGAGACTCTGATTGGTAGTAGACATTCACCAGGCTCGTTTTTCTTTGAAAACCTTTCCTATGAATCATCGCTGATATTCTTACATTACTATATTAAATTGGATTATATGATTAATTATAGCCAATCACATACCACCCAATTGATATACCTATATAAAAAGCCCACGCATAAAGTTTATGACATGAATAAATAAAAAACCGCCAAGTGCGAGTGGGACCCGCGCACGAAGGGTTCCGTACCAATATCTGTAACCTAATAAACGGCGAAAACTCATTTTGTATGGGATTATTGTATGGTAGCCCCCTTTTTTTTTAATTCATTTTATTTAAAGAGAACATAAAACTAAATAGTCTGTGAATAGTTAAATTGTCTACCTGTCACCGTTATTAGTATCCAGCAAGAAACGGTAAAAAAATCAAGTTTGTTGTATGGGAGCCCCCCTTAAGTATTTATTTTATTTTATTTTTAGTATTTGGTATTATAGCGGCAATAGAAATACATCATCTGTGAAAATTTCAACTATCTATCACCGTTCTTGAGATACAGCCTGGTGACAGACGGACGGACGGACAGCGAATTCTCACTAATAGGGTCCCGATTTTACCCTTTGGGATTGGAACCCCAAAAAAGCAACTGACTTTTTAAACTAAAACTTATGAGCTAACTTGTGGAAGTCGGTGTCATGCTGATTCAAAATACGCTGAGCTCACATTTTCATAATCAGACTTAGCTAGTTATTACAAACATTTTAATAATAGAAGTCAACTCTATTTTTGGTATATTTCAGTATTGCATACTGCCTACTATATCGATTGTCAAAAAAAAGTTCGGCAAAAGTTAAAAGTCATTTAAAATCACAATATAATATCTCGCAAGTAATTGTACATCTACGTGTCACGATTTCATAAAAATAATTACTTAATTTAGATTAAACCCTAAGAACATTTTAGAATTCATAGAATAACTATACAATTATACAATGACATAATTATGACATAATAGTTGACAGGCAAATATATAACAATTATGACCCACTTAAATGATAAGTAAGAATCACAACAAGACATAATTAATACATACAAGTACTTAAAACTGCTCTCCTACAATCTATTTCCAGTAATGCTGATGTCACTCCTGGCGTTACTGTTGACTCATGAAAAACAGTCACAGGACAAATAAACACTATAAATCTGTTTTAATAATCCCGCAGCGACCGTTCAGAGCCTTCGACTTATCTGCAAAATGCATACGTAAGAATTATGATAACTATGCATAAGTCATATTCGCGTCGGCGGCGAATTCATAATGTAAACATTTTTATAGCAGGTTTGTTGACCACTATCAACATATTAACATGATCATGAAAATCTCGGGCTACTTATTATTGCTTACACTATCTTGGAAAGCCCTTGAACAACTATATATAGAAATCCAAAAATTATCCACGACACCGTTATTAAAAATATAATCTATTTAATAAGTACAGAAAAAAAATTACATATACTATTTTTTTCTTTATTTATAGTTGATACGCTAGTCTTTGACCACTGTTTACCTGATAGTAAGTAATGATGAGGTCAAAAATGTTGATCAGGATAACAGAAATAATGGCTGTCAAGGACACCTGTCGGAACACACCGTTAGGTGCTCTGCGACAAATTTTCTACTTAAGGTTGATAGCTAGCCTTCTCAAAATGCCCTACCACAACGCTGTTACTACCGTCATCCTAAGACAACCAGGACCTGCGGCTTAACGTGCCCTCTGAAGTACGGAAGCGGTTATAAGTAACTAACGGTCTCACATCTAAGTCATTACTGCAGCGGACGTTGCTCTATATTCTATGAATCTCGCGTATTACATGATCAAGTGCAATAGTTCGAAAAAGTAAGAAAAAACGTAAACTCTCGACTAACAAACATTTAGACGTCAGTCTTAGTCTAAACTCATTTTGTTTGGGTTCGGTTCATTATATTTCCTCTAATAACCCATAAGACAGAAACACACGAGTGTAAAGTTTGGGCTTAGCTTTTATGGTCAGTTTTATGGTCTACCTGACGGATGCCTACCCTTCCTGGAATTGCTTTTGTTGGTAGACCCGCTTCTATACGGGTGATCTGTACAGCTTGCAAAAACATCCCAACGCTCTCGTTGATGTGAGCAGTGACCTGCTGATATTCCGGCGCGTTCTTAGTCGTTTTTACAACATCCTAAGATATAAGAAACAGAAGTGTATTCATAAACCGAAAACTATACCAGCAGTCTCCACTCTTATTTAAAGTTAAAATACGCATTAAACATTTCCCTCTTTGCGTAATTCTCAGGTTAAGGACAGATAAGAGAGTCTAAAGAAGTTATACTAAGGTTTGAAAGGCAGTTCCTACGATGAGCTATCATAGAAAGATGGTCATTGAACGCACACAGATATCATTCAGTACTAGATTCCATAGTTTCATGAATAAACTATAATTGTTCAGCTTATACAAGATGCTGCGTTTGTGGATTTCCTCGGACATTTTATTTGTGTACATATTTCCTATATATTTTAACAGTTAAACAAGGTTTAGTGAGTAATGAATAGATTCAGGCGTTACTTTGCATAAATCCATTTTATACACTCACTTATTATTAAAAAAGGTTTATATTTTATGTTGGAATAAGTCTCGCTAACTTATAATGTAATATTTTCAAAAGCAAAGGTAATCATCTACTTTTTGCTACAAGCCCTCTGAAATAGGGAATGAGCTTAGTGCCATGTATTGGGTGCAACACCTGAATGCGTACTGCCGTTGAAGACTTCCCAAAACTGTCTTACTTGGGAAACAATCCTAAGGCCTCGAGCTTATTTGTGACTCTCGCATTCGTTGAATAGTTATAGGATAACAGACCAAGAGGCCATTTTTTATAATATACCTATTTAAGACAAATTTCCGAACACAAAAATGCAATTTGTTGAAGTTGCATCTTATTCCTATCCTTATTAAATAAGGCAAATAAAAAATGACAAAAAAAGAGTTTCCAGGAAAAGATCAAGCCAAGCCGTTTTGGAGGAGTTTTGATACAAATACTGCGTCATGAAAATTTTATATATTAGAAAATAGAGCATTCCAAAATGCAAGCAGCAGCAAACCCGCTGTTATTGCTGTAAACTTAAAAACGGTTGAATTTAACCTTGTCTAATGTTCGCAACATTAACTCTCCAACTCTGCCAATGAACGCATAGCGTGAACGAGCTATATAAACAAAACTGAAAAGTGCGCCCATCAAAACGGATTATGACAAATAATAAATAAAATTACAACTGAGCAAACACGAGCCCGATGAAACGCGTTTTGCAAAGTTTTTATATTGTTGGTATTTTTAGAGCGTACTGTCTTCATTTCATCCTTTCAACCTGGGCCGTTGCGTGCACCGCACTCGTTTACCACGTTTTATGACATAGTTCCCGACTTAGTATTTCACTTTTTGTTTAAGCTATGCCTTTGATCGTACACCGTGCAATCCAAGACGTGGCTTAGAATACCCGATAAAGTCTTCATACAGGTACTGGCAACATTTTTCCTATCTTTTTTTTATGCTCGATATGTTAGTCTTTGACCACTATCACACCTGATGATAAGTGACGATGTGGTCGAAGATGTTGTTCAGGCTAACCCAGAGGCTATATCTCATTATAAAAGGAAGTTTGTAAACCTTATTTTATCTTTATAAGGTCCTACATCAAAGATTTGTGTAAGGTTATGTAGAAAGATTCATACATGAAACATAATATGAACTATCTAAACAACCCTATTTTAAGAACCAATACTGAAACTGTCGATTCATAATGTAGCTAGTTTTTAAACAGTATTTTTTTCAACTTGGCGCGTTTCATGTCAAATAGCTAAGCCACACAAAAGATGTTATGTAATGTCTATTGTGTACTTTCTGCTATGATGTCTAGACGATTGACTTCTGAACTAAACCAAATATGTTTTATCTGCAATCAGTTATGGATATTTTTTATTGTTAATGCGTGTTGTAGCCGTGACAAAACGTCGTTCATCAATGGTATTTAATTATGATAAACATGTTCATGATTTTCATTGGTAACAATTACGTTATATAAGCATTTCCAGTCAATTTAAACGATGTTAAATCATTTGGTGGCCAACTGTTGCCAAATAAACGGGTGGATAGTGTTGCCACATGTTTGGTTTTGTCCTGTTATATTTTTGTATCAGAAGTTTCCAGAACTTCTCCCTTTTTTCATTCACGTATTGTACTTAGATGAATCGAAATATCTTCGGCAATACTCACGTTAAAGTAGGAGATTTTGTTTATGTGGCGCAGACTACAGGTTTTTTTAAAATATATTTGAACGCCCTTTAAGCCGTTACTTCTTAAATTTATATATTACCGTATTGAACCCAATTCCAATATATCGTTTCACCCGAACTTTTATTCCTTGAATAGTAGTAGCTATCAACCAATGTGCACTATTTGAGCTATCGTAATTATGGAAATCATAAATCACATTTTTTTATTGAATAACCTAATGGTACCTATGCCATAGTTGTGCTTACAGCGTTCCTTCAGACACAACTGCAGTCGCCTTTCTAGTAAATAATAAAATATGTGCTGTGCTTTTCTGATTATTATTAAGGAATACCTATGCCTTCTAATAATTCTGAGCGTTTATTAAAAAGTGACAATTGTCGAAATGGCCGATGATGTATGTATTATATAATTATTTATAGACTTACTTGATTTCAAGCATAGCAGATACAGAGACGTGCGTGTATTATATATTCAAAAAATTATACAATGTTATCTGAAAAATTGCTTCTTATTTATTGTTAAATATATAAGAGAATCAGAGTAATATAATATAAACACCTACTAAATAATCCTTTATTTCGTACTAAAATGGTAGAATTTGAACTGTGACAACCCTATATTTAATGAACCGTTGAATGGTTCGTTTCTAGTTTTGGGGCTGGATTTCGAACAATCGTCGGCGATTAAAGCGTTTGCCTGGCTCGGAGAGCTGATTATACTGAAATCGGTTGACGCATTGTCAACGGTGTTGTGAATGCAAGGGCATTCCCGACCAAATAAGCTTTACGCCTTTATATATTAAATACGAAACAGTTGATAAAAACATATTTTGTTTTGGATTTTTAATAAACTTTTTATGTGAGTAATTTCATTAAAGGCTACATAGAGAGACTTAGAGAGACTGCTTATATACGGAAAAGTGGTGATGCAACTACCAAAATTTTGAGCTTTGCTTTATTTATTTTTGTAATACTAATCGATTTTCATTATGGGACTGAAAAGTATACAATTATTCAATGTATACGATATCGACCCACTGTATTTCCATAAAATTATATATATCAGCTGGTACGTAGAAATATGATCGCCACCGGCTATATTACACGTAATATAGAAGCGTGGAGGTTTGGGAAACCCTTGCTTAGTGTGGGTTTTGGACCTTCAATATATATAAATTAGTTAACATTTGCTTATACATATATAATAATAAAGTAAATGGTTAGGGTAAAAAATTACCACTTTTATAGGAATCAGATTTAAAATATGGTAGCTAAAGGGTTGTTTCGTCTCAGAACCAATTTTAAGAATGTTTTTTCCTCTTCACTGTTCTGCCTAATTTTACCCACGCAACGAAACATGAAGTTGACACGGTATCCTACAAAACAAGTAGACCATACAAACCAGAAATCGTTAGACTAATTTCAAAGACTGCGAGTAGATAGTTAACTGGAATAGGTTCCGAACACTGTGGCATAGTTTTGTTTACGAACTATCCTGCAATAGGAGGCAAAGATCTGAACTGCGTGAAGGAAACCCGGTGACCGGCTTTGTTTTAGCACGCATCTTTCTGGAAAAACAGTAAACTAAATTGTAGACAGAGAGCTAGGGCACGATGCCACGCAACAAGTTAACAGCAGTTTAAGGTGAACTGTGCCATGAAAAAAGTAATATTGAACTCAGCAAAATCTAAGTGTATATCTAACAAATTGTATTATAAAATAAATTATATTCTGGAGGGCAAATACTATTTCCAATCCGGTAATGTGATTCCAGGTCAAATCTATCTAGATAGATTTGTGTCTATTTTATAGATTGTGGGGTCGTACTAAATCAAGTTTATTTCTAATTATTATCTATTATTGTAGCAACCATGTATTTGTCTTTAAGTAGTAGTAATGTGTTTTTTTTATTTTTTTATTTTTTATACTGAACTGGGTTGACCGCTATCTCACCTGAGGTGTCGGCATTCTACGCCTTCTGTAATTTTAGAATGACAACTTCAACAGGCTTTTTGATTCAACAAAATACTGGTTCTTCTTACTTGGTTGTATATAATATAATGGATGGATTATTTATTGTTCTGTAAGTTTCTTTCAAAGTACCATCTGTTGTTACATAATTTTACAACACCAACTATTAATATATTCCCGAGCTGTTTTAATGCATTTTTTAATTGTTTTAAACCAAACTTATTGTTGAAACAAAAGTTATATTTTTAAATGATAAAATAAACAATACTTATCTTTATTATTTATGACTTATACGCATAAACTGACACATACTGACCTAAGGAAAAATAAATTAGGATAAAACCTTATGAAACAGTCTGCAATCCCAAAACGCCTGCCAAGCTTGGGAATTATGGCAAACCTCTCTATACAGAGGAGCTTTTGTTTAACAGTGGACAATCCAGCTGATTCGACAGAAAAGTATTAGTACGCAAACACTACTGTGCTTAGGCCTGAAGGGCACTGCAGCAAGTGGAACTACTGGGACATAAGAACTATTTTCTCCGACTGCCGAGCGCAGTGCAGTGTCATGCAGAATGTAATGCTGAAACTGTAAGGGGCAAGCGGGACAGATACAATCAGGCGGGTTGTTCGTCTGTCTGGTTACTTCATAACCTGAAAAACATTTACAGATTTTGTTGTCGTTTTTTTGTTCATACCAACACACAATAAGTTAACACAATTAGATTTGATTGGCGATGAGACAAACCTTATATTAGATCGAGTGGATGACTTCATAGGCCTGTGTTTAAACTACCAATTGATTTAAATTATTATTCACAGAAGCATTTAGCAACATATTAAGGTCTTTATGTTATCAAATGTATTAATTGTACGTCTTGTTTTAATTAATAGTGTGGAGTGTGAGTTTATTATTTATTATGAGTCTGCTTTGACTTATAGGTTGTCTAAATGCTTTTATTGTAGTAGCTGTAGTGTTGTATATAGTTCATAGTATTTTGTTTAATAAAGGAATACCGCCAGTAAAAAAAGTTTGGATATATCTTATAATGTAATGCTTTACTAGCAAGAACTTCTATATATTGGACTCTTAGTAAGTTGTTAATAAATTATACACACACACACATAATTTCGTGTACTAGAACAATATTAGACTTTTTTTTTTTAATTTCCACTCGTAAATTTGTAATTTTGTAATGTAATCCGTAGAGTTACCTCCATTCCAATACGATGGTTAAAGAACGAAAGGAAAAAATGTAGTTATGAAACATTGTCATGTTAGCTCAATTAGATTAGAGCATACCCCGGCTAAAGGGGTGGATGGACGCGGGTTGACGCGCACATAAGTAAAATTTTTCCATCGTAAATTTGTAATTTTTTAATGTAATCCGCAGAACATGCGTTTACATACGAAAACATCATAATATTAAAAAAATAATAGACTCAGTGAAAAATAATAATATCATTTCTAAGTCACATGAAATTTAATCAGTTTGTCATTACACTTTGGAGGTACGTAAATAGTATCAAATTGGAATAAACTATATACTACTGTTAGAAAAGTAGCAAACACACATACAAACACAGACTTTCGCGTATATGAAGCATTTGTTATCATGCTAAAAATATTATCCAAGAATGTGAGCTAATATTAGTAATAAATGACAGCCATTAACTCCCAGTCTTTTGAGCTTCGAAGTAGGCTGGCTATATACACCGGCATGCACCGGTGTAGTCACGCGGCAATTAGTCACAGTGACGTCATTCTATAACATGATAACAACTACCAATACCTATGCATTCCGCGCATTTCGGTCAAGTAAATATGCATTACACGTCATCATCAAACCGCTTCCAAGTTATCATAAATATCTTCAAGCACTTTAAGAGTCTCAATAATTAAAATTTCGAACACTTTTTTTAAAAAGAAGGTACGCCTAATAATTATGATTATAATGTATGATATTCTAAAGCATATGACAAATACTATGTCTAATCTAAAAAAAGGATTCCGTATATTATATTATATATATATTCATTGAATCATTGAATGCAGCACAATCAAGTTTTGTGTTGAATGCAGCTCTAAAATTTCGCATCAAGTTTTGTGTTTATATAGTAAGTCGCATCTACACAATTTTTATTTCTTATTAATAAGTAGCATAGCAACCGTCTACTTCAACACTTGATAGATAGTTCCATTTTCGATATTTTTCTTATATAGAAATAAATTTTGAAAAATTGCTTACATTATTTACAAAACTATTGCGTAGTTCTGTTTCGCTCACTCGCATGCAAATCTATGACCACTGTCTTGACCGTTGCATCGGAAACTCGCAGTAAATGATGTTATCAGTGTCGTCCAGCTCTTTGCAAAGAAGAGATGATAAATAAACTTCAGATGTTGCGTTAACATTTTATTTTGTTTCTAAATGGCTAGGACCTACATTTAAAGTCGTGTAAAATTAACCGGTTTTCTTGAAAATGTATTTGAGTTACGAACATTTTTGAACTGAACTTCTTTACTTTCAGAAATTAAAAGTTACATATTTCAATAAAAAATCTAAATAACGGGGTTGAAAGTATATTCTAAATCAGAATGAACGTCTTAACTCGCAAAATAATTTCTAATTACGACCCATGGTAAGTGCATAGAGATAACTGTATTATGTTTATATGTTAATAATGACATAATAATACCGATCTAATATTGATTATTGTTGACCGTTTATTTCAGATTGCTACCTTAACAACACACAGCAGTAATTTACAATAATGACAAGTGAAAGAACTCATTGAATTCTAAGAATTGAAACAGCAAATGTAATATTTTTATACAAAAAAATTCTTTGAGAAATCTGCTACTCTTAGGGCCCGTTTCAGAATGTCCTAATAAAGTTTCGGGTTGCTATGCAACACATAAAATAACTGAATGATAAAAATTACAGTTGACATGCAGCGCGTTTCAAGCTTTAACCGATGGATAGGCTAAATCGATGACGGTGAAACGCAAAGATAGTGTTTTATTTATTAAATAATGTTCTGGGTAATAAAACCGGAACTTACCCGAACATTCTGAAACAGGCCCTTAGTTTTATAACTAGTATGTTATGAGCTAGCTTACTGGTGGGGGAATATCTTTAGCCAAATAAACTCCCTTGCTTCAAACTTTTGCAAGTAAACTAAACTATCATGAACGTAGTTTACTTCTTGATTCTAGAATTTAATCTTCCGTAAATAGCAATTATATAAACTGTACTACTTACATGTCTTAGTCACAAAACACACCGTTGGCTTTCATTCAACACCATAAGGAATTTTCTTATTTTTTTTGTATAAATTAATAACTAAATAACGTCCGACGATGATCCCGTATAATAACTCATAATTAAAGGTGTAAAATTTAAAAATATATATCGTAGTTAACTCGATAAGCATTAGAAATGTATGACATAATTTTATGACCATTCCATATATTTGGAATCGTATGGAATGTATTCTACCTATAGTATTTATTTCTTATTCGTACTTATTTCTTGATATTTATTTTTTTTGTTTCTTCATGAATTCTTTTGTTTCTTCAGTATCTACTAGTTTCTAATTTGTCAATTGGTACAAACCAATATTTTACTCAAAATATTTAAGGGTATTTCCTGTTTGTAACTCTTCTTCACGAAATCAACATCACATGATGTTGGGTGACTTTAACAGGGATCTGTTTTCCTTGGACAGAACACAGAAATATAGATTTGAAGTAGTTACGAAGCGATCTATATGGTTCGTTTTAAAATGCAAAATTTGCGTATCAGCCAACTTATATTATCTATGTGGGCTGTAACGCGAATTTTCTATTAATATTAATACTTCTTATCAATTCATTCATAATACTTATTATAAAGTCAAAGTATTCGTTCTCAAAGTGTAACTTTGATCGAATCTGTCAAAAGAATTCTTTTTGGAAAATAACCATTGTTATTTTTCTTGGAGAACAATACAATAGAACTGAAAATAACTTATTATTTTGTATAGACGGATAATTTACGTCTTCACTCCAATAGCTCCTAGTACGTGAATTCTGATATTGTGTATCTAATAAATATAACTTGATTTAAAATTTGAAATAAAGAAACGAATCTAATTTTATCTTAATATAAACCAAGTGTCTTTGTTTTAAGGTGCAATTTGAATTGAACAACCGTAATTATGTACTTATTTTCTTTTGGAAATGTTGAGATAAAGTAGAGAATCCGATTTATGTTACTTAAATGTTGACCCTTGCGGGGTTTTCGCAGTGGAGTACAATTTTTACTACTTAGACGCCTATGTTTCAACTTAAATGTAGCAATGGGGAAATTTTTTACAGAGCAAAGTAATGAGGTTTTAAAATCGCACTCTCTTGAAATAAAGTAGGCATTTAATTTAAACGAATTTTACGAAAAAAAACCAAGAATTAATCCAAACAGAAAGCTATCTTCAAAAAAGCATGTATAGAAGAACTAGGTGAAGCTAGCTTTTGGTTTGAAGTTAATTGTTGAACGTTATTTAAATGAAATGCTAACTTATTTCCAGAGCTTTTTCTTTTATTATTACCATTGATACAATTAGAAGAAAAACCTTTTTGACACGTCCACGTCATTGCTTATTTCTCATTGTTGTATGTATTTATTATTTTTAGTGTCACGACCTTTTTCTTTGTATTATTTACGTGGTTGCGTATAACCTTTAATACATTTAGGGTTGTCAATACCCATAAAGGGAACAATTTAAATAGATCATAATCTTTGAAGAGGCGTTATTGAGGCATGAATGAAAAAGTTTTCGTAGTATAATATATTAGTACTCGTGTATATTAGTAACATGAAAGAAACTATAAGTCCATTCATGATATGTTCTATTTGACAGATAAATAAAGAAGTCCAGATGGAGCCCACCCCTAATTCAGGCTTTTCATAGCTGTTCTCCATATCCTTCAAAACATTCTCCTACATATAATTTTTTGTACTTACTTCATGAGCCTTTTTTTAATGAGTGAGTATTTCGTTGCATATTAGTATACAATATAGTCTAATCAGTAAGTAGGTAGCTTCACCAGTATCTTGCTCCATCAGATGGTCAACCAATATATAACTGAGTTTTAAATATTATGTTCACGTAATACTGCTCACCCGTTAAACACAAAATCTTATAAATGAAGTTGGTTTGAAGCAATGATGGCCTAGCGGTAATAGTTTTGGATTGCCGTGCTGCAGATCCCTGGTTCGATCCCCGCCACCGGTTTGAGCTTCACCGCATGGTGGAGGGGTATTTTGCGAATGCTCGCCTGGCTAGCTACCACCCTCAAGTAGGAAATCTGTCGCCAAGGACCTAACAGTGTGTTCCGGCAGCTGTCCTTGAAAGTAACTGTATGTCTCAGTGTGACGGACGCAGTGCAATTCGTCAATTGTGACGAAATGTATCTGTAAGTATGGGCAGAGGTTAGTCCACTTGACATCGTCAAAAATTTGACATATACGAGACTATTTCATGGGGTGTAAACAAAAGCTATGAAAGACATGGTAAATGGAGGTTGTAAGGTTTTAAAAAAAATATGCTGAAATTATCGACTTATAATATCAATATCAGATCACACTAATTATTACAAATGCAAAAGTTTGTGAGTGAGAATGTGAGTGTGTTTATTACTTCACACTGAAACGGCTGAACCAATTTTGATGAAACTTGAAACATCATCATCACTTTTCATCATTGTCTATCTAGAAACCAATGGACATGCATTTTCTGGGTATTTTTACGAACATCGTAATCAGATGGATTTAACTGCATTATCTATATATAGATATTATGAAACGATGAAAGACCGTAAAAGGAATTGTATCTCGTACTATGAATAAGTTACTATTTATACCAATCTATATCAACATCTATTCTATATTACTATATACTAAAAAATATTACAACTATACTAAATATTACTTTAATATTCTGAATTTGATATGGAAATAGATTGAGACCCAGGAAAGGACATAGGATACTTTTTATACAACCGCGCAAAAAGATTTTAATGATTATGCGCGATTACTGAAATACTATTTTTATTTTTATTTTTTTTATTTATGCCTGATAGGTTAGCCTTTGACCACTATCTCACCTGATGGTAAGTGATGATGAGGTCGAAGATAATACGCGCGGGCGGTGCCGCTGCCGGAAAGTTAGTAAGTAGTATATATTTTTTTATAGTAAATTATTATTTAAATAAAATAAGTAAATTAATTTAAAAAGTATATAAATAAACTAATGCGAGCAAATAAGTAGATGTCGAGAAGTCAGCAACCAGCAGTCTGTCCAAGTATTACTCTAAACTTTTACAAGCTTTCTGAACCTCGACTGTGGCTGAACTTTGAAATCAACTGTATTTTGTACAGAACGAACGTACTGCAGAAGATTCTTTGGCTGTCTCAATATTGTTGACTTACCTGCATTTTATTTTCTGTAAAAATAGTATGTATTCCGTTCTCAAATATCTAGTTAAAACCCATATTAGTTCGGAAACCCCGTGTTGCTCATCAGGGTTTGTATTATATGTATTTAATACGGAAGTAGCACTTCTTTCAAGTAAGAAAAATAATTAGCAAAAGGTCAATTATATATATATTTCCTGTATATACTTTTCCACGTCAGAAAATTTTGAAGTATCCATCAATCTCACGATATCTATGATTCGACTATCACTCAATCAATTATTGGTCGACTGAGTGACACGGTTTTGTTCTCCCAGCCTAGAACGAGTTATAGATAGATAACTATTTAATAAAAACATCATTATTACAAAAATAATCTTAAAACTCAAACATAATTTAATACCAAGTGTATCAATTGGCGGCCTTATTGCTCAAAGCGATCTCTTCCAGATAACCATCAATAATTTTTTTTTTTTTTTTATGCTTGATAGGTTAGCCTTTGATCACTATCTCACCATATGGTAAGTGATGATGTGGTCGAAGATGTTGTTCAGGCTAACCTAGAATTACTGGCTCTCAAGGACAGCTGCCGGAATACACCGTTAGGTGCTTGGCGACAAATTTTCAACTTGAGGGTGGTAGCTAGCCAGGCTAGCTAGCCAATTTAAATCGAATGAAAGCCACATATAAACTTTACGCAATATTCTGAAGAGGGGGACACTTAGTCTTATAAAAAAAAGACTAGAAAACTAAATTACAACAAAACAAAAAAGTTTAGACAAGAAATGGAACAATAATAGAAATTAACGGCGACATCACCACGGACAAACTCCTAGCTGTTTAATATATCACAATGTTATTTATTACATAAAAAAACATCACGCACGTCATATAATAGAATACCTAAGTGAATATTTAAATACATTAAAACTCCTTTACTAAGATGTTAAACCGACTCCAACGCAAAACTTTGATCTTATATGTCAATAGAGCTTCCCAGATTTGGGCTCTCCGTTCGGCTTGAGGCTTGAGGAATTCTATACTATTTATGACTGTATAGTTATGTCATATAGGTATGGTCTCGATGCACTTGTCAGATCTGGTTCACTCTGCCATATCTCGGATATTCGTGAGAACCTGGCCAAAATGAGATATCTACATTTTTTCATAATGTCACAACATTAGCTTTGGTATCCAAAATATATACCTAAAGATTATAATATACCAAAATATATACATTTCAATATATTTGAAGTACAATTTTCGGACCTAAAGAAGATTTTTATAGGCAATTAAAACAAAAATGGTTTAGCAAGAAACGTAGAGGTGGGCGCGTACAAAAAAAGTTGCAGTATACAAGCGCGGTGTAGTCTTGTCAAGATTGGTATTCTGCCTTATAGCAGTAGTGTGCAGACATTACTGCTTTGAGGTAGAATATCCGATACTGCAGTGGTATACCCACCAAGATGGACTCTTGTTTAAGAGACCTGACACAGCTGTCTAAACACCCCTGTTACTCTTAGGGCAGTTAGTAAACGAAAAAACAGTTTGTTGGTTTTGATCACCGCTTTTTAACCGTATTTCAAATCAGTGTGTTAAGTATTTGTTCGATAAACAAAGGTACATTATTATGTACAACATTTCGACATTCCAAATTCCTAAACATGTGTTATGTCCCATTTTCACCTTTGGGTCACGTTTTATACAAAATATCAAAACTCTAGGTTTGTAACTTATTCTGCTTGCGAGCTAGAGACCCGTGGCATATATACAGGCGGAAAGACAGGCAACAATTTTGTTAATAGAACTTCGTTTTTGGTTTTTGGTAAATGAACCTAAAACTGACACACTGAGATAGTTTTAAGATTAAAATGCGACAAAGACTTTATAGTAACAAGAAATTTCAGAAAGGATGCGTTTGAGGAAAATTATGAATATCCGCGAAATCGACGGTTCATATTCCCTGTGTTCCCCAAAACAGAGCCATTGTATACTTTATTTTAGTAAAATAAAATATTACCAATAAATCATATATATATTGGATTGAATATTTTAGACAGAAGCATTTATTTTATTAGTTTTCGTCCATATATGCTGGTTTTCGCCCAAGTGGTAACACATTTCATTTCTAAAATTTAAGGAAATGGTATTAATACACGAAAGTTAGATATTTTATCAGTATCTAATCATCTTTGTGTTCTCGTCTCGTTAATGTGGGGTCCGTAAATTAAACCTTCTAATCTAACATATGAACGTATAATGTGTTTTTGCAAACAAAAAAAAATTACAAGGGTATATTTGTGAAAGGTTTTTGATAGGAATACTTTTGTAACATTGAAAAAAAAAATTACGTGGCGTTACATAATAATGTCGGCACATGCATTTCCTTACATATATGTTTCATGAAACTGTATTAATCGCTGCAAGAAATCTACAAAAATATTTTGATATTCAATACTTATATGCCTTAAGTGAAATAAATAACCATAAGTCGTAGATGTCCATGGATGCTCGATGTACATTATTATTCGTTAGTAGAAGTAAATCGCAACTTTTTCTAGAAAATATCCTAATTAACGAGTAACCTTAGTGTGACAACTCCGTGACCTCTATTCAAAAGAAGTTCACCTCTAACACGTCATTGTTAAATCACAACCCTCTGTTAGACCCCACGTCACCCTTAAACATTATCCCTACCCACGAAAAAATAAATTAATAGTATCGATAAATATACTTGGCAAGATACAGAACCACCACGATGACATGCAACTGGATGACTAACAGACAAAGGCGTGAAAACACATTAAAAAAATTAAGAGCCTAAATGCTGGGCTTCTTGAAGGTGGTATGGCGCAGGCGGGCTTCAATAAATACCCTACCATCTTGGACGGAACTAAAACCCGCGAAAAGGTTTGCGCCTTCTTCAATTAGATATCTTCTATTATTTCTTTCGACATCACCAGATATCACCATGACATGACATCATGCAGATAACAAACTTATTACCAAATCATTCTAAGCTTATTTAATATCACTCAAATCCTGCTTTAATAAGTTTGAACTCACAAAAGAAACATAAAAATTGGATGATCGAATATGATAGAGTGCATATCATATATAAAATATGCACGAGTTGATTTGAGAACCACACTTTTACACTTGAGTCGTTTCTTGTCATAATTACCAAATTAATGTATGCAGTAAATGTGCCTTATTGTTGGTGCCTAAGGATTCCCTGATGAGCGCTAGGGTAGGAAGCTAGAGAATGATACCGATCATCAGGGCTCTGCGAGTTCGTATCAGTAAGAGAGTTGGTAGATCAGATGCACTATCTGGCACCCGTAGGTACCAATACGTAGCCTGGTAGGAGCGGCCCACTCTACAGTTTGAAGCTCGTCTCGACATCAGTCAGTCAGTGGCCGGTCGTGCGCTGTGTCGCACGCTTCCTCCTGACGCACGCGCTCGCATTCTCCCGTAAGTTTCGTGATTATATACCAAACTAAAATAAAAATAACAACCATTCCACACAACAACAAAAAAATACCCCAATCAGTGAAAAACAACTTTTCAGAATCCAATTAGATTATTTCTTTAAAATTGCGACATCGGTTTGTGGTCCCAATCAGAAGTCTTGAAGAAAAATTGGCCGCGAACAGTTTGAGGGTTCTTTGAATTTACCGACGAAGTTCCGCGACGTTGCAGTTTGGAAACTCACACCAGATTTCCTTTGACAATTTTGTGTGCAGTTTAAATTAAACGCAACATTTCTCGCGTGCGTTAAATACTCTTCTTATCTTGTTATCAGGACAAACAAAAGTAAGATCAGACCTGCTCACGTACGTAGGTTATCTAGCTGGTGGTGATGACATAGCATAATTAAAGGCCTGTAATTTATTTACCTACGATCATAAAAATTTTAGGAACATGATTTTTGTGTCTTATTTTAGTAAAATTAATGGTACAGGCATATTTTATTACATTAGCCTGAAAAAATAATTTAGCTCATTCAATGGATAACTATTTCTAATGTTGAAATTTGACTACCTTATACATGTAAGTATTTAAATGGTTAATTATTGAATCAAGATTGTGTAGGTAGTAATTCTGTTTTATTGGTCTTGATTGTTTTATTTTAGAACAACGTATGGTTTAACTGCAATATGCATTCTTTTGAATAAGAAATTAACTTTATGGATTTATAGGCCCTGTGATTTTTTCTTTTCTATTCTGTTTTGTTTGTTAAAACTTTAGTGGTAAATATTAGAACCTATTTGCATTACAAAAATTACATTCGTTACAGTTAATTTAATCTACATGTGCATTACTTAATTAAATTAAACACATAGCAGGATTTGTGTGTCACAGAAAGCAGCGCATTTTAAACTCACTAAAAAAATATAAAAAATAGAAGAATATTTTCATGTAAAACTAAATTAATTCCATAGAACAGTTTTTACGTTATTATTTCAAAATTTGCCATCAACTACGAAAAAACAAAAAACAACGACTCCCTTTCAATATATACTTTTGATCATCTCTGAATCATTTAAGTACTTGTTTCTTACAATTGACTTGAGGTTTTATTCAGCAAAAAGTTTTCGCTGAATTTGGAAAGAAATCGTAAAGTTCTCAACAAAGTACATTTATGCAGCTAGTTAGCTCAAAATGTGGACTTTAAAACTAAGCAAATAATGAAGTTTAGTCTTGAAGTTTAACTTAAATTTCAGATCGCTGTTATCACAATCACAATAGTGTCCAAAAATATTTCTAAAGTATGTATCTAGTATATAACATGTATGTTTTATGTCATTTTTGTATAATATTTTATACATAAGGTGAAGTAAATTCTTGGTTTTGAACAATCTCTGCTGTGAGGATATTCCTAACATATCTTTTATGTACTATCCTGTAAACAGAATCTTTTTGAGCTGCCTTAATTTAAGCGTGTTATTTTCAAGACGTTCATTCATCCTCGCATGAAACGCTGCGGGCAGAGTTCTCGCATTTCGAGCTTAATTTTTTTAAATCGAATATGAAGCTTTTTATCGAAAAGTTAGTCACAGGCAGTTAGTAAAGCGACAGAGCTACTAGCTTTAGCTTGGTGACTTGATTAGCGTAAATGACAAAGGTTGAGTTTTGATATAATGATAAATATATTCTCAATTTTGTATGCAGCTGATGTATAGAAAGCACAGACATCTTAACACAATTATAAAACAAAACAGTTTACAATCACGTATTTTGAAGTAAGGAATAGTGCCGCAAATTCCTGTAATGTCAAAACTAGATATATTGCGATAGTGCGCCCCAAGGTACAACTGCCATGGAATCATGACATAAAATACCATAGCTTGACATAAATGATAGATAGAACAATCGGAAGCGTGCACCAAACACACGCACCTCACTTTATGGCCTATGTACTGTATTCAAATAATACACCAGCTTCTATTTTAGTAGGGTGTTTGCCAAATGAACTCATAAGCATTGAATAAGTGTTACCCAAATGTTTCAAATTTATGTCCAGAGTATTAGTTTGTTTAGTATAGATTCCTTCTCGTCCAAACCATTTTTCTCATTCAAGTGATATTAAAATAATACTGATTTTAAGAATGAGATTCGGTATTCATAGTACGAGGCAATATGGAGGCAATCAATCACTCGGCTATATCGTTTTAGATATTTTAATGACAATAATTTTATTATATAGAAAGGTGGGTGCTTGTAGGTATCCCTAAAACGGCAAAACTGATTTTGATGAAACTTGGAACTGAAACTTTATTTTTTTACATACATTATTTGGGTGTAGGGCGTAGAATAATTCGACTAATTCTGATTTACTAATTAGTCCCGGGGCATCGATATGTAACCGATTTTCATGCTGGCAAAACCGAGGGTGAAAAAATAAGCTATAATTTTATTTAAAAAATAACCGGAACAAAAGTAAATGTTATTTTATGCTGGAGATTAATTCTTTTGCCTCCTTTATTTCATTTTAAGTTAAATGTTAACAGATAAATAATATTTGACATTTTCTAAGAATGATCAGAATGTCATAATCAAAAAAATGTGGGTATAGATTTTCGAATACCGAATAAATCAAAAAATGGTCAATGGAACTCAGACTAATAAATTATCAACTAATAAATCAAATAAAAATAAACAAACGTAGCTGAATGCCAGCTTTATTTCTTTTATCACCAAAGTAAAACACAATGGCAACAGTGACATCTATTCGTACATCAGTCTTTATTTTTTTTTATAAGAATTTAACGTGTCGGATTTTCTGCCTTCATGCTTGGCATGCCGCCAATTGGTAGTAGGCTGGAGTATTCAGACAACCTGTGGGTCTGCAATGGCCTTTGGGTTGCCTCAATGCTTTCAGTGCAGTAGCTCTAGTGTTGTATATATAGTGTGGAGTTTATTGTAAATAAAAGATTACCGCCGGTAAAAAAAAAGTGAATGAATCAATATTTTTGTTCATATTACGAAATAAAATTCTTACGACAATTCAATTATTTTATTCGACTTAATGTTGCAATCGATGAAAAGCGTTTGATCATTAGATCTAGTAAAAATATAATTAAAACAATTATCAAAAATCTTATGTCATATTCCTGGCTTCAATATAGTTGTAAGGATACATCAAAATTGCTATAGCTTCTCGTGAAACCTCTTAACTCTAAATATGCAATTCCAGTTTCACCCCATTGTCACGATTTTCCGTGAGATTGCGCAAACGCAGCACAGGCTTCGGGTGTATAACGGTACCTTAGAAGCTACGTAGTAATATAAACCTATATATATGATAGGTATGGCTAGAGTTTGGTCGGTGCCCTAAGGAAGGTTAATGACCTTTCATTCGCGATACCCTTTCGCTATTAAGAGGAAAATCGGCCTACGATTCTCGATCCATATTCATTCCCCTATTTTCTTGCTGGATAATGCCTATACAGTAGAAGCAGTGATGGCTCAGTGGCATCGGCTATAGACTGCCGCCCAGCAGGTCCATGGTTCGAATCCCGCCGCGGGCTTGAGTTTCACCGCATGGGGAAGGGCATTTTGCGAATGCCGGCCTTGCTAGCGAACACCTTCAAGTAGAAAATCTGTCGCCAAGCACCTAACGGTGTGTTCCAGCAGTAATCCTTGAGAGCCAATGAAATTACAGGCACATGAGACTTAACAACTATGTCTCAAGGGACGGGTGCAGTGCAAAACGTGACTTCTAGAGAATGCATCTGTTATAGTCAGAGGTTAGTCTGCTTAACATCAGGTGGACCTCGAGCTTGTTCCGTCACAACAACATAAAAAAAAATGCAGCAATACTTTTTTAAACATAGAACTTGGGCCTTCTATAGGCAGATACGCTCCTGTCGTTTCCTTTTTTTTAGCATTTATGATTTTCACTAATGAAAATATGACCCTGAAGACTAATACCTAAAAAAAAATTCCGTATTTACTGCCTTGATCAGAGGACAACCAGACAAATTTGGAACATATTAACGTAATAAAAAATAAAAAATATAAAGATTCTTTCTAAATAATTTTAATGTCAGCTATTTATTGAATTTTCTCAGTTTAGGAGAACAAAACAGGTGGAAACATCGAACCTCGTGACGGTTTTTCAAACTCCTCGTTCCCTCTTAAATACTGATTTGTGTATTGTCTCGGTCAACCAGTTATCTCTTATTGCGATATGTTCATTACGAATAGTTGACATGTCTGTGACTTTATTTACTCTGCCTTAAATTGAGTTTCAAAGATGGTGGCATGTTAAATTGAAATAAGATAAAATTTTATCAATAAGTAGGAATTTATCATTCGCTATTTACGAGGTACTCGAGTTAATGTATTCAATTGTTAAAGTAAATATTATTATTGACGAGAGTAAAATTAATTAATTATACTTATTAATTGTAAAAGATAGAAAACGTAAATCTCGGCAGCAGAAGTCTAGTTAAGTTGAAACAAATTGTAAGAAAAATTGAATTATGTATCGTGTGTATTTTTTGGGTTTTAAAAGAAGACACAAATTTTCATCTGATGCAGTGTATAATATATAGATACGTTAACACTCGATATATAAAAGGGTTTTATACCCACTACGGAGATCAACAATATTTTCTCATATTTTCAGAATAAGATTGAATAGTACGTTAGTTACTTTAAAATTATCTAACTCGTATCTAATATAATGCTTTACAGTGATTTTTTATGTTCTACAACTGGGCTTATAAATATGACGTGGAATGTCTGCAAAATGCCTGCCGCTCAGCACCATGTTTATAATAGTGAACCTTTCCTTTCATTAGAAATGAAAGGAAAGGTTCACTATTATAAACATGGTGCTGAGCGGCAGGCATTTTGCGGATGAAAAAAAAGTTACGGCTTAGTCTTTCTTATTTATATTTAGTAGGTATATGTAATGGTACCTTATACGAATTCCTAATTAGTTTTTTACAACAAAGTTGATCTTAACTTGACGACTACGTATTTTCATAATAAATATTAATAATAATAAAACATAAAACTAAATATATTTGTACTCTTCTTAAGCTTTAGTAAGATTGCATGTGGGCTGCCAGCATCTCGTCTGGACGCTGGTTTATATCCTTTGATACTAACACCCACGTGTTTATTTTTTATATGATTGTAAATGTATGTAATTAAATAATAATGCCGCTAAATAATGAAAGTAAATTAATTTATATTTTCGGGCTAATATTGGAAACATAATAGTTTTAAAATAATTCTAGAGAGTGCTAGAAACACATTACATATACTTATTATAGGTACAGTCAGCCGAGTGACAAATAAGGTACGGTTTTTGCCCTACGTATACAAAATCCTTAAGAGGTGATTATGGTGAATTCGTTACTTTTAAGTGATTTTTTTGCTTAGCGACGGCAATAATTATACATGACCTCTTTGTTTGTCACATAAAAATGATCATAATTCTTATATAAATTCCAATTTTCGTACAAAAAAATATCAATGTAAAACAAATTTTGAGATAAATTGAAAATTGAGTCGAAAACGAATGAATAATCACTGGATACTGACAAAAAATTTATGACCCTATTTAACAATTTGTATTGTTTACTTTGTTTTTATTTTCATTGCTTTCGTATAAAATGTATTGTTTTCTTCCCATTTTGAAACTGGTTACGATAGTTAATTTCTTCATTCGTAACTGGCTACTGGCTGGGTATATTTATTCCCTTTCGGAAACTGGTTACCGACTTCAGTTACCTATCTGGCCAGAACCTCTTCGACTATGTTTTATTACTAGTTATACTCGTATCATAATCATACTGATCAAACGTATATCATTCATCAGGGAGTCCACACATTACTTTTTCTGCCCTATTCTGACCCTATATCTATCCACTTTCATATTCAACACTCTTTTATCTATTTTTTTCAAGCACTCATATTGTAGCTAACCTTGTCTTTCTTAACCGTTCAACTTAGTCAAGCAACGTCCACTACTGTCATGACTTTGATGGGTGACCGCTAATGACATCACTACTGAGCGCTTCTGTGCTTCGGAGGGCACGATGAGCCGTCTATCCCAGTTGCTGTCTTAATATGGCAGTCGTTATAGCATGGTAGTGTTCCGGAAGCTGTACTTGAGAGCCAGTAATTCTAGGTTAGCGTGAACAACATCTTCGACCACATCATCACTTACCATCAGGTGAATGGCACCGAGTTTCTGGCCCGTTCTTCTCGCAGTGGCTCTATACAGTTTTTGCTGGGCATTACAATGTAATATTTCAATGTTAACATTTGTAAATGACCTTCATAAGATCGTCGTAGACGCCAAAATTGAATAAATGATTTAGACTTTGACTTTGAGATAGAAGTCAATAAAAAAATACAGAAACAGATGTAAACCATGAATGAAAAATTATTTTTTGAGATATATCGCATAATAGCTCTGCTTACCAATGGTGGTACAATGGAAATCAGGGAAAAATCGATGGTGAATTCTAGATCAAAGCTATCTTTTTAATTGCTTTGTAGCACCAACAGTTACTATATTACGATCCTATCTTCATTTTTAATTGTTAGGGAATTCGTCTGTCTTCTGTTTACAGCTGATTGTACTCGTATTTTTTTACTCGTGTTTCGGCGGCATTTAAAAACGATGTGCACTCGTAGAATTGTTTGAAATTTATTTAAATTATCTGTTTGTTTGTTCTCTTTAAAAGGGAAAACGCATTCTACGGTAGTCTATTTATTCTAGTTGATAAAAAATATCGCAAGTAAACCTTCCCTCATCTTGAAACCCTAAATATTCGTATAAAAATCCAAATCATGATTTCTACAATATGTATAAGCTTTTTGTTAAAAATTGGCTTGTTTATCAGACGGTGTAGGTTAACGTATTTTTTTATGAAGTTAGGTTTTTTAAATTACACAATATAGAATCATTTTAAAGCAATAATATATATTCGGCAGTTGAATTGACTTAAGTAATTGTTTTAGTTTTACGATTTATTGATATAAAGGAATTAAAGAACAGATAAAACAACAATGTTTTGCCTAATATTATGGCCAGAATCAATAAAATGTACAAGACTAATATTTTTGTCTATTTCGATATATTTACTATTGTGTGTGTACATTTAAAAAAAGAAAATATTATTATTTGACAGACTAATAATTTTCTAGACATAGAAAAGTTGACATAGATACCAGTTGAAAAAAAATTATAATGATTTTAAATTACAACAAAGCGGACCTACTTTTTTAAAACGTTATTCAAGATATTAATATTATAATTATAATTTTGTGAAATATTAAGATAAAAATTAATAAAAACACCTAGTCATCGTCTGATAAGTACTTATTTTTCTATAGGTAGGGTTGATCCATACAAGGATTTCTTTTAACGTATATTAAGAATAGGTATCCCAAACGAATATTTCGTTTGTGTCTCACCAAGAAACTATAGCGAGCGTTTCTACTTTATCGTAAATAATAATACCTCTGTTATTTTTTTGTAACACAAACATTGTGCATTTAGCCTGCCAGTACTAACAATAGCCCACGTAAGATAAGCTTCTCTTTGATCCTGAAAACTTTGACAAACCTTGTCAGAAATAAATTATTTATGTTTATAAAGGAGTCCGCTGAGATTCGTAAGATGTGCTTGTATAATATATTATACCTTTAGTTATGAAATGTATTACTATTGAAATCTTGATCGTCTAATCGCACCCTTTCCTGTCGCCAAGCACCTAACGGTGTGTTCCGACAGTTGTCACTAAGAGCCAGTAATACTAGGTTAGCCTCAACAACAATTTAGACCGTTTCATCACTTACCGTCAGGAGAGATGGTGAGCAAAGGCTAGCCTATCAGAATAAAAAAACAGCCCTACTGCTTCCCTCTGGATCTTTTTCTGAGATAATGAGCGTTAAGTATTACAATAGTAGACGCTTTATATTTAAACGCGTTTTTTTACAGCATTTCTTAAAACTCTGTGACATTTGCATGTATTTTATTGCCGATAGACGTGCTTTGACTTACCACCGCCCTTGACAGTAACAGGCAGACTTAAGTTTAAGTGGTAACTGGCATCTGCTGGAACACACAGTTAGGTGCTTGGCGACAGCATTGCTACTTGACAGTGGAAAATGTTATTTGTTAATTTTAGAATATTCACACTAAAGATACCTACTACTGATAAACCAGGAGCTTAAATATTCGTCTCAAGATAGAATATGCAGAATTTCATCAAGCTTGAATTCTTGGTATTTAACATATGCCAACACTACGTTTGTATAGCCAGGAAAGCGTTACCACAAGCTAGGCGTACACTATCCATAAGTACTGAAAACCATTTAGCATGTGATTAAAATTAGGCACGTTTGAGCACAATTGAAGCGCGTCGGAATATACTGTTATGGCATATTTACTCATTTGGTACCTTAAGTGAATTTGCAGAGCTGCAACAAAGATATTTTATACATAATAAAAATACCACTACTCATCAACACCAGAAAAAAGACTGCATCACTTAGCCTTACTCTTACGAAACATGCACATATTTTAAGTTGTTGATTGGTTTGTCCTGCTGACGCCGCATTTTTGTTATTCTCCCCGTGACCCTTTAATAAGTTGTCAAGTCTCCTAGTGAGGTTCATAGTCACCATTCGAGGACCTTCCTTCCTCCATCAGGTTTACTTATTGTCTAGGCTTTTGCCCAAATCTCAAATGAGGTAATAGAGTAAACTGGCTTAATCTAGAACGGACACTGGCTGTCTAGGGCAGCTACTGGAACACACCATGTGGTGCTTGGCGACAGATTTTTCACTTGAGGGTCTAGCTACCCTAAGGGGCATTCGCAAATTGCCCATACGAGTAAATAGGGTATATATATAATAATATAATCCCTCAACTCAATCCCGAAGCATAATTCGAACCATAAACGTAACATGCAGCTATCTCCATCGCATATTAGTAAATCTTTAGGCTCGTATGTCACACCAATAATTTGAAATTCATGACCCCGCAACAGTACCAAAACATAGAAACACAAACTAATTCTCAAGCTAGATGATATCAAAATAAAACGGCGGCGGTTGAAACCACGTGTTCAGTTACAAAGGAACGAAATGTTTGCGTGATCCACGCGTAAATGCGTTCAAGTGTTCACACTCTTTGGGAGCATGATGCTATAACAAAAGGTTATTTTGCTTAGAACCTCTTAAATAACACTTTGATGTGCCAATGAGTTGCTTAGAAATGCGATGGAACACAAACAAGTAACGAGAAGCTTTCAGTAACGTAAGGCAGCGTTCTTAAACCTCCTCGTCCAGGTCTATTTTCGCCGGTAACTTTGGCCTGTTTATTTTCGCCATAAATGTTGACAAACTACATTTTGAAAAAATATGTTTTTTGCAGTAATATTTGTTTGTTTTATTGTTACTGGGCGAGATTTATTTTGTTTGGGTCTTGACTTGGAACTTACAGCAACTTGCTTAAGACTGTTTAAATGCTGCCATAGACTGTACAAGACGACGCCATTTTGAATTTTTGACACCTGTCATAAAAAGCCCTTGCAACGCTTGTCTAAACACACCCCACCTTATCGTAAAGGAATAAAGCGCCAAACATTCAGCGTGTAGTTAATCACATTTACGGCTTGAGAAGGGTGTTGCTACTCTCTTAGTGAATAACAAGGCTTTTTGCCACCTTAACTGCTTTAAAAATCGAAAGACAGCTGGTGCAACACCAATGACAATTTTTCCAAATAGAGTAGGCATCAGGCATACAGCTAGCCATAAGATCGTAACTGGAACTTTATAACCGACCCAATAACACGGGAAAAGAATAGAAAAGGGTAGTTATATCTTACACAAATAAATAGTACTGGCTAATAAATTAAAAACTCCACCATTATAGGTAACAATACAACATATCAGTGTTAACTAGTACAGTCATATAAACAACCATATATTGAATAAACAAAATGGGTTATAGGCATAATAAATTATTTCTTGTTTTTATATAATATTCTGAGAACGTTATACAATGACACAATTTGATATCAAGCTGCTACCCGGCCCTTCTGGACCTTAAGATAAGCCGGTTAGGGGTCACCGAGCGTCTAATATTGTACAAATATACTTATCATTGACATAGTAAACTGTTGCTCTTAAGATGCATTCTCACTTGCGTAGTTGACAGCTGCAATGACGTCCAACTTTTACTTTGTCACATTAGCTTTATTTTAATTCGTTGGCGTGTGGGCGCAAAAGCGTCGCGTTTTAATCTAGTAGCCTTGGGTTCGATTTCCAGGTCTATTTCTTTTATGTTAAGACCTCACTTCTCAATGTAAGAGAAATTGACCTGGAAATCGAACGAATAGGCGGACAAGTCGCTCAGCCTATAGTCAATTCTGCTCATATCAGTTTCAGTGTCATCATCATCGTTCTGCATGACACTGCACCGCGGTCGTCATTCCGAGACGTTAGTTCTTATATCTCGTTAGCCCATTAAGCCCACCCCAACAAAGACGGACATTTTCTCAAGAAACTACCTCATGGTCAGACAAGCTATTGGGGTATTCTAGCAGATGTATTTCAATGAAAGTCCAGAATCTAATTCGGTTACTGGTAGATGGCAGCCGCCAATTTGGGACCAGAACATGCCTGGTGAAATGAGGGTAGTTAAACACCTCTACCAGCCTATTCGGGGAATACAATCGCGACGATGATGAGTCAAGTACTGAATGTATTATCTAATGCATTTTGTCCCTAGTACGTATGTTATCAAAGTGATGGAAGCAAAAGAGGTATGCCACGATAGATAGATCACATCTATAGTGTTTGGCTATCCCAAAAAAAACTATTAGAAAATGTTACTTCCAAGTTTACATAACCTTGTAAAGAGGTGATGCTATAGAACAAACGTATTTATTTGTATAGGATATAAGTTGCTAGACGCTTAAGTTATGTTGTTGACTTTGCTAGAGCTGTCAAAAAGCGACAAAATTGGACACAGTATGTGTATATAGTTAAAATTAAACAATCATCATTGACTGCTACGAGTACAAATAGATGTATTTACCCAAAAAGAAACGTTATGGATTTTTAACCGGATTTAGCTGAAACTAAAAGATTACCAGAAAGCATTCCTTAGGATACATGGCGTCAAGCGGCCAGCGATATAAACGTGGCCAATACATATTTGGAGTAGGGTCAAAACAATAATTATTAACATTTTTAAACTGGTGTTTTTATTTAAAGTTAAGCATATGCCTCACAATTGAGTCCTGTCAAATACTTTAATTGATCGATATCATTTGTAGTATTTAGACAGTAAAAATGACAGAGTTTTACAATAAAAAAATATATTATTACTACCGCTAGTTTCCTTGTCATTAATTTACAGTTCCTACATAAAAACGAGCGCTTGATTAAAGTAATTGATGCAATTCTAAAAGGAATGCGGTTGAACCGCTTCCCGCCTTCCGCGATGACTTGGCGCCTATCAACTAGTTGTCCGTTGACGGCGTGTCACGGGAATGTTATTGTTATGTCTGCAGTGTATACACACCTTAACTCTTGACACTGGGCATTAGATTACGATTGCTTCTTGGTATTTCAATACTGAATCTGTAGTCGCCTGTCCGCGGTTGTTTTAATTCATTATGTATCACGTTAGCGTTTCTGACGACTTTATTTAATTAGGCAATACTTCGTATTCGTAGAGTTTATACATGCATAGAGTAAGAAAAGGACTTCAACATTAATATTTAAAAAAAGACTATCGTTTTCCTATAGCAAAATAGTATGAAATAACTTGTTAAAGTCCGTACATCATTATCATGGTCCGCCTTAAACATTATATTTCATTCTTTTAAATGTTGGAAGTCAGTTACGATTTTTTTTATTTATACTTGTTTTGATGCATACTGCTTTCAAGATCATTCACTTCCCAAAAATACTATTCACTAAAAAATTATGAAATCACCATGAAAAACAGGCAAGCAATTTACTCTAACTTACGAAGTAGGTAGGTACTCAACCGATTTTCATGAAATGTAAATGGGACAAACATGGAGGTTATTCTCTACCCAACTAAAAATAATCACCATAATCAGTTCATACTTGGCGAGGTAATAAACGTACCTATAAAAAACGTACAGAGGAATTGAGAGACTCCTTTTTTGGAAGTCGGTTAAAATTGTGTTAAATTTTAGGTTAAGTATGCTAGGTTATAATGACTCATATATAATCATGCTACGCATGTATGAAATAGAAGAATATGCATCTAATTAGGTCCGTGTCTATTTCAAGTTGGTACACTGTTTATTTGACAGAGTAAGGTTGTTCTGTCTCCGATATTAATAAGAATGAAAATTCCTGTGTGATCCTAATTAGAATTTGGGAATAAATATTGGCCGCCTGTCCCCAAATTTAAATTAAACAGACAAATTTTCATTACATACGCGTTCAACTGTCATAAAAAATATCTAAGATTTAACATTCAGTTAAAGAGTAAAAATTAATGCCTAAATAGGCACAATCATGGGGTTTGAGATAAAATATGCAATAATTTTAAAGTATCCTTTATATACAAATGCATAAGCAAACTTCAGTTATAAAATCCAGCGGCTAGTAATTAAATTGAAACTTCCATAAGCTATTGAGGGCCTTGAAAGCCCTCGCCCAACTTCCGGTCGAGCAAATGTTAGTAAACTGAAACCAATATATTGAGTTCTACAATATTGGTAAATCTATACAATGATGCAAGCGGTGTTAGAATAAATGTTTCTTACTCATTAGATTTAAAAACTATCCAATTTAATTGTCAAGTAGCAAAACTGAACTTTGGATGTGTGTGTCTGTTCGTTTTTTAGGTAATTTATAGATATAAAATTTAAAGAGAATAGAAAAGACCCTAAGAATTTGGAAAAATGGTACAACTCCAAAATTTGGTAGTAGATACGCTCATAGATAAAATATAATAACTACTTCATGAAAAAATATTACGTTAAAAATATTTTCAAAGGTAACCCTAGAAAATTGGAGATGAATAATTAGTTACTTAAATTTATCCTATATATTATATTATGAAAAAGATATAATGTATTTCACAATTACATTGGTTTTGAAATATATATTGCCATTTCTGATTTTGTATTGTATATAGCTTACCTAACAAAATTGAGAAATAATTCAAAATACAGACGCAAACTGAAATTTATTTCAAATCATATCCACCATTTGCAGATACATACAGTGGCATAGCTCCATAGACTAAAAACAAATATGGCGTCTTTGCTACAGCTGATAATATATACATTTTCTATGCCTATAGCTCCTATCACATGACATGAAAGTCAAACCAAGGAGTTTTCGTTTCTCCACAACAGGAATCTAACAAATTTAAAATCTCTAGATTTGGCGTTATAAGATGGTAAATAATATCACATTTAAATGGTAGCATAAAGTGATCTGCACCTTTCACCTGATATTGGTGAAATTGGGCCTCAGCTATGGAATTCTGCACTATCCACAACTTGACATGTTCTTGACCTTTTTTATTCTGTGGATGCGTTTTTCTAGCCCCAAAAGGACTAATATGTAACCACGTTTCACCGCACAAGTTTAATAGCTAAAACGAGTAAAGTTGTCGCAGGTTGTCAAAATAGTTACAAGTTTAACTAGCTACATTCGTACATTGTCTGCGAGGTAGAATTAGGACTCTTTGCTGCGCGAAAGTGAGAAGCGTTTAAAAGTTCAACCGCATCGTACTTTTATTTTTGTAAGGATCATTTTTGCCACCTTTGAATTGCGAGTTTTTATAACTATATCATTAGCTATTAGAAGTGAATTCATAGCCCTTTCCATACAAACGTTTTTTCGTCATATTTTAAATACCCAGTCATCAAACTCAGTGAAATTTTGCACGCATGTCTTTGAGCCATTTTGATATATATAAGCTTCTGGTATCGATAAAAATCTTTATTTGTATTTTCAAAATAATTAATTTTATGTTTATGTTTGCAAAAAGCTGTATAACTAGAAGCATAGGTTCAACGATATTCATGCAAAATTTTAGCGAGATTGAACATTTGGCATTTTAAATATAATAATACGATATAAAACTTATTGTCAAGAAACAGTTTCGAGAACTTCCCTTAAACATAAATTTATGTTGGTTAGTTATGATATTAGGCTGCATCTAATGAGACTTATTGAGAATAAATACCAGAGAACATTGTTCGATGCTTTTTATGCAACAGTTTGGTAAATTTAAACCGAAAATGCTTTAGAAATGAATTTAATTCGCGAAAGTATAGAACAAATTAATATTGTAGTATAGTAATCTATGTCTGTAACGAAAATCTAATTAACTGCTCTCAATGCAATCAGGTTTAAGCCTATAGCAACGCTCTTATAGTACCAGATATAGACGAATAACGTAGTAATTTGATGATTAGGATTAAAATCAAAATGCTTTGGTTGAAACAAGGTAAGTTAACTTTTAAATAAACCATCGACTCACCGGTATCCTTCGAAGAATTAGAAGAGTCTGAACATGTTTCTCCAGATATGTTTTGGTTCCTTATTATAGAGGGCAGAAATATTGACATTTTGTAAAAGAATACATTATTAATTATTTTTTTTAAATGAACGATATTTTTGCCTTGGAAGGTTAGCTTAATGGAGTTCTATAGATTCATTTTTACCTAGTTTGTGTGGGACAAATCTAGTAATTTAAATTTTAATCGCTGTGGTCACATTTTTCTGAAAATTTATTTTAATCTCATCAATGCCCATAGTTCTTATTTTTAACACATTTTTTTTTATCTATTACTATGTTATAGTTACATTCTATTTGCATTATTATTATGTTCCTTTTCAAAAAAAGCGTTTAACATAACAATGACACCTTTTTAAAATTGTCCAAAAGAGAATTTGCTAAAACAAATTATAAGGAATAATTTTAAGATTCCGTTAGTGAATACAGAACCTTATTACTCAGTCAACGTTATTCCGAAAAGCCTACACGACGTATGTCCGTTCGCGAAGCGTAAAAAAATATACATACCAGTTCAAATCTTTAGAGAGTATATACAAATGGTACTATGGTCAATCCATAATGACTAACAAAAGATAAAAAGTACATAAAATTATAAAATTAGGATATATGATTCTTCTATAGAAGAATCGTACATTTCAAAGGTTCTGTTGCTCAATCGGAAAAACAGTGATACATACTATTTGTATTTTTTGGTTGTTTTAGCACAGGGTTTGTGTTATAATCACACAGTCGGTGCTAAATCAACCAAATAATTAAACTGCATTAAAAATAACAGGTTTTGTAATTGCAAAAAATAAATTGGAGTTAGTACCTTCACGGAATGCACTGACGTCCTAATTTTACCTAAATGCAGTTCAATTTAAATTTGTTGGTTAATTTAGCACAGACTTTATATGATTATAACACAAACTCTATGCTAAAACAAACAAAAAATAAATTTTAAGTACCACTGTTTTTCCGATTTGTTCATGGCTTTGTGTGGCTGGTTTTTGTATCTCAACTAATTGTACTATGCTAGTAAAATATTATTATATAAACCGAAAGGCATACTACTGCTCCGTAGGCGGTGTAATGACAGTAATCACAGATACATCTGGATTTGACACATGCGTAGGATTGAACTCACAGGCCGGGACCTGTTCTGTATTTCTCATCATAACCCTAATCTTAGTCGTTATGCAAATACGAGTAGCTTTATAAGTCAGTTATAATATTGATAACACTTTATCGTTACACCTTGTAGTGCAAATTAACCAAGTAAATTTCATCTCGCTGAAATAGTTATAATGGCTTGAAGCTAAAATAGCAGAACGGTATTAGCTATGGACTGTCGTGCCGCGGTTCCATAGTTCGATTCCTACCTCTGGTTTGACTTTTACCGCATGTTGGAAGAGCATTTTGCGAATTCACACCTGGCTAACTACCAACCTGAATTAGATAATCTATCGCCAAGTATATTCCGGCATCGGTCCTTGACAGCTAGTACGAAATGTCAGGCACATGAGACAACAATTGTATGTGTCAGTTGACAGGCGCAGTGAAATGCATCTGTTATAGGCAGAGTTTACCGCTTAACATCAGGTGAGCCTCGTACTTGTTCCATCACAATCCAACAAAAATTTAACTTCGCTATTTTAGGGCTTCGAACAGCCCGTAAAAGAATTTAATGTTTATTTATTACAAATTGGTGTTTTGAGTATATTCAGGTTCATTAGAAGATATTATCATAATATACAGAAATACCATTACCGTTATTTAGTATTGAAATGGCCAAGTCGCCCGCTGAATCGTAAGCGTCACAACTGTTCACTACAGTTACAATGCCTTCGTAAACGCTCTACTTGACACTGCACTGCACTTGTCCCTTCGAGGGGTTCTCAGGTTATGTTCACCCAGTATAATATCACTCGCTACAGTGCAAGTCACGCCTCAACACAACAAAACAATAACCTGTTAATATCCAGATTCCTAACTATAATATACTTTTTTTTTTTTTTTTTTTATTGCAGATAGGCTAGTCTTTAACCACTATCTCACCTGATGGTAAGTGATGATGTGGTCGAAGATGTTGTTCAGTCTAGCCTAGAATGACTGACTGGCTCTCAAGGATAGCTGCTACTTTTTAGGTCTATAATTTTTTAGCTTCGAAGGCAATACAAGACGGCAAGTGTGTTGAAAATATGGGCACTTCGTAGACTAATAGTACGTTAAAGTTTTAAGGAAATATTGTGTCTGTGCTTTGTTACTTTCCCGCATTGTTGGTGTAGAAACTATTAAATTGAACTTGAGGCTTATATTCAACAATGGGAGTTGCGGTAGGCAGGGAGGATAGGAAAGGTAGGGAAGTTTGCGTGTCTTCTCAAATGACTAAACAAAAGCTCTTCGCGTCAGATCGGATTCAGGTGAACTTTGTGTAAGGCGGTCTCCTTGCGTCTCCTCTCACTTAGAATTGAAGACGCCGGCGAGGCCGGTAGCTTTGAAATGAAAATTCTGCTTTCGCATTTACGAGAAGGACTTTATATTTTTTCACATACGTAAGACAAAAGGTTTTTTGTTCGTGTTCTCGGTTTATGTCGACAGGTAATTATTATAATTATGTCTTTTCAGTTGACACTAACTATCAGCGTAACCATGAAAACTGCAGTTATTTATAAAAAAAAACGTTTTCATAAGAGAAGGGCTTGATCGAATCTTTATCCCTAAATATTATATACTTATCTTGTCTGCGTTATGTTTAATGAAGTCTTTATATAAATATTTATCAAACCATACCGTTGAGATATTATTATTTATTTCTAACGTAGTACCATATCTCAATTACCAATACTGTCCATTTCGATTCAAAGTTCAATACGTGAATAATTATTGTGAAAAGGTATCATGGTCAAAAGCTCGTTCAGCAGATAACTTTGTTATAGGTATGTAAAAAGAATTAAATAGTACCTAGTCATTCAAATTTACATTTTTAAATCCATTTTAACAAGGTTTATCTCAAAAACTATGATAAACCTATGATTTTGAATTTTTATTACATTATTTTACAAATAAATACTAATTATTGTTAATAAACGCTAATTTATAATGGATCTTTTAAGATCCGTCATCAAAGGAATCAATTATAATTATAGGTTGTTGAACTTTAAATAACTGAGACTCAAATCACACTTGACCGGTTTTTTAAAGAAATAAAACTGAACTAAGTATGGTAAACGCTAAAGTAATTTAAGAAGAAAAAAATGAAAGCCTATTATAAAGCATAAGGTCTTTATATCGGAAACTAGAGCAAATATTGGAAAATTGATGCGCTCATTGGTGACATTAAGTTCGAAAGACGCTCGACGCGATGTCGTGCCTTCTCGCAGATTAGCATAAATGCCAACTGGTTAACTATTACGATCAGGTTTCATTGATAAGATATCGCGATTTTTAAGCCAGAGAATACTGCGGTCTCTGAAATGGTGGCTGAGTAAAGAGAAAATAGCAGGAGCCATTATTTTTTACACTGACAACTTCGCTACTGCAAATTTTGCATCTTCTAAATAACGAAGCAGTTGAAAATACCAACACCTGTATTTAGTTACCAGAATAATAAGTTACACCTGTATTAAATACTTACCTTGCAACATAAATGTCTTATAGGTACGCTTAACAAAACACCCTATTTATGACGGAAAAAACTGAAGGTATTCGTATAATTTACACGATTGGAAAATCATTTGATGTACTCACATTCTGTAATTTTAATGAGCATATTTTATGAGTACATCATTTAGATAGAAGTTTGAATTCACGACTGACACTCAAACTTTAGAGTTATATATAAAATGGTAAAAGTGCTAATCTGGTTCAGTTCATAACTTGTACCACAATCAAGTAACGGAAAGGGGCACGCAAACCGTACCCTCGCTGAAATTAATATCAGTTTCGAAATAAGTGTCCCGCAACGTTGCTTGTACGTTTTTGTCGAACAACTGGAACGCTATGCGGAACCCAGGGACGTCTGTAGGGACGATCTATTGGGGATGCTATATATGTATCAAATAGATGAGAGTATTTTTAAGTATTTTTAAGTAACGCAAACCCAGTAAGCGTTTGTCAAACAAGTCATATTCATTTAGAGGTTGAAAGGAACATTCCGAAACAATGCCTAATTGTTAGTCAGCAATGTCGTTTAATTGGCTTCTTAGTTCACTAGAGGCTTCAATATAAAAGGTAAAGAAATACGTCCCAATATTTGCGTCCTTAAAGATGTTCTAATTTCAAAAATCTTAATTAGGTTCACAGCAAAATTCTGAATTCATCTACATTACCAAGTACTTTTGGTTAGGACTATTTCTTTGTGGAATCAAGAATCCGAACAAGTGAATTCATTGAGTTTTGAAAACAATACCTACATAAATGGCAAATATACGCTTTTAGAACTGTTTCAACAGTTAAAAACATTTTTAATGAGATTCTGTATAGCAACGCCAGATACATGATTTTTCTGCTAGCTTAAAAATTAAAAGATATGTTCATGATGATTACCATCGATGGATTTGATTTTTATATTTTTTTACCGATACTTTTGATTACATTATCACTCAATGGTGAGTGATTTAGTAGTCAAAGCTAGTAAACATACGTAACCTAGAATGAGCATTGGCTCTTAAGTAAAATTGCCGGTACACATCATTAGGTGCTTGGCTGCAGTTTTACATTAGCGGTCGCAAAATTATTGGTAGTAGCGCACCACGCTAAATGGGTTGTTGGATAAGATAAAAGCAAAAGTTATATTGTAGAGAGTAGTTTTATAGTTGAGAGTAGAGTTACTCTTATAGTAGAGAGTTATTCTTTCTGAAATATTGTACAATTTCCGTATTAGTTATTTTGAACTGACCTTTATTAATGTACATTTTAAAGTCTTCATTAGAAGTTAATTTCAACGTGACTGCTAATTTCAACTGCCACATCTTTTTTCATTGTACAAAAGCCTTCCCCATTAGGGGGGTCGGCAAGTACCCTCTCGGTTGGCAGACGTCGTAGAGATCGAATTATAATATTGTATTTTGCAAAAAACGCTGCTGTCTATTATGTATATAAATATAACTTTTAAGAGCAGCACAAAAATAAAATTGATTAAATGTGGACCCTGTTGTGTATGCCCCTTAAAATGAACCCTTACATAAACATCCTTACTACGGCCCTGTCCTGAACTATTGTGATTTAGTACGAATTATTTACAATTCTGCCTTTAACAGAAACTTTTTGTTTGTTACTGCTACCACTTTCTCTAACTGACTTATGATAATGATGCCAAGGTATAATTTTCGATCACGAATTTCCGTGAATTAGTGTTTTCCGCATTTTCTTTTTAATCGGTAAGGTAATGATCATAATAATTACACTTTCGTACTGATAAATAATAGAGCAAGTTATACATATTAAAGTTCTTATCTGTACATTGACTGCATCATGTTTTATGAGAAAAATTAATACTTGTAAACTTGCCCCTGCTCTATGAATCCATATAATAATTTGACGGTATTTTCAGATAGTTTTTAGGTTTACTGTAATTATTAAGACCCACAAACATTTCAAGAAACTCATGAAAAATATACTAAAGTAATCACACTATTGTTCCTCGTTGACATACAACAAGTTTTTGCTTATTGTTCTATGCTATCTACTAAGAACATATATAAAATTCTTAAATCACACGAGTGAATAATTTTAACTATTTTAGTGACTGTGAAATGTTTTAGACTGCTGCTAAGTAAAGACAAAATCAATACTTAACGGGAAATTCAATGCATCAAACGCTAGAACGTAATTATAGTATTAATTTACATAATATAAAATTAATAACGCAAATAAATGTGTTAAACATTTGACTCATTAGCGGTGCAAGTATTTGACTTTAATACCACTGCTCGATTAAAACTATTGTCATCAAAATGAGTATTCATTATGCCGAAACACCCTTTACCGAACGAGGCTTCATCGACTGCACCTTTCAAACATCCTATTCAACGGAATGACACGAATATTCGTAACAATAGGCATGTATTCTGCTTTTGTAATCGATTTCTATGAAAATCTAACACAAAATGTGACTTCACCTTGTAATACAAAATTAGCATTACCTATATTTCAACTTGTAAAGAATGTCACATTTAGAGCGTACCTACTGACAGCGTGTATTACTACGTACGGTCTATTTTTAATAATTTTTCATTACAAGCCGTACAGTTAATCTTCTCAAAACTCATGGGTCAACATATTATGCTTTCTCTATCAATGCACAAAAAGACTTTGCTTTTGCTTTGCTTTTATAGCCGGCGCCATCAGGACAGATTCTGTCTGAAGTTGCTTTCGTTGGTGATACACCTTTTCAAGTTCTTGTAACGAGCCCTGTAATGCGCCCACTGCAACACATCTAACTAGCATTAACACGCTGCAAGTAGTTACTTACAGTGCGTATTATTATTTCCTGTCTATATTTTATAATTTTCCGTTACATCACATACAATTTATATTCTCAAACACATATTATGTTTTCTCTCTCAACGGACAGAAGGACATAATTGTAAGTCATTTTGTCTTTGCTTTAGCTTAGCCACCTGTCTGACGTTGCTTCGTTGGTGATACACCCTTTCAGTTTCTTGTAACGAGCCCTGTATTGCGCCCACTCTGCAACAACGTCTCACTAACATTCCCGTTAATTGTGGCATCGCAACAGGCGCCTTTTTCTATATCCAACAAGACGACTAAACTAGAACACTCGTTATATAACAAACTATATAATAACAAACTATATAACCCTAGTAATAGAGTTAGAATATGAGCGTGTTCACCATTGTACAACACTTAACCCTCATCCGTTAGTCGCTATTATCCTCTTCAAACGCTCGTATGATACGTCCCAATATATACCGTGGACAACGTGGGTTGATCGCTACAAACAAGCTCAAGGTTTTGAACTATGCACCTATGCATGCGCTACCAGCGCATTGTTTGTCAAACATAATGGGCTTGATTGTTTCAATCTGTAAAGACCCTTATTGAATATCAAGGATGGATTAATCTCTCCAATGCATTTATTCGTGATATATACAGCAGCATTTGCATGAACTACGAGAACGTTTGACGAAACATGATTTGTTCAAATTGACACTGTTTTTAGGCACATTGAAATCTTCGGTACTAAAAAATTATGTACAGTTCAAATATTTAAGTAAGGCATGTATTATAAAGGTATCACAAAGTGTTCTGTTAATAGACGCTAGCTTGTTTGCGTCGTTGCATCGTCAAGTGAAAGCCTAGTAATTATCGATACTCGAATTTGTCATCTTCCAATATGAGCAATGGTATATTTTGTGCCATCTCCTACTATCCATTGGCTTGAAATTCACTTACTGGCCAAATGAGTGCGAAATGTTACCGAAGCGTCTCGCTTTCAGCGTAGGAAAAATGCTTTCGTATGTCTGTCTGGTCTGGTTCAACAAGTTACATTCCTCAACCGATTATCGTATAATTTTGTTAGCAGATTTGACATAGGTATGGCATTAGTCAATTCTGTTTTTGGATATTTTGCAAAATGGCAAAGGATATGGGGGTTGAAAACTTAAAAAAACAAAATCTAACTTCAGTTGTGAACTATTTGGCTCATATGAGCCACTAATGTTTACGCTTTAATGATGGTACTATGATATATAAACAAAAACAGAACGTTACCAACGTTTCTATAAATCTGAGGTTTTTAACTGTTACGAACAAAGACAAATTATGTATAAAACTTGGATACTGAATTAATGTATGATATAGTGAACGATATGTATGTAGCCAAGTTAATGTAAGGTATATTTTATAAAGGTATCACATGGTATCGTGTTAGATAACGCCAGCAACTTGTCTGTGTCGTTGCATCGTCGGCTTGCAATTAAGTAATGATCGGTATAGAAACTTGATCTACTTAACTGTATCTTATGTGTATTTTCTGTATAGCATAGATTATGCATTTTTGATTATACTATGGATATACTTTTTTGAGCTGGAGATTAATTTTCTTCTTTCAGTTTATAACTCAAGATAAGTGAGAGTGGGACAAAAAGTGTTTTCGTCTATAAGGTTATACAACTTATAGTAATATAAACTTTGATTGTTTTTAGTTGCTGATAGGCTAGCCATTGACCACTATCTCATGATGTTGTTCAGGATAACCTAGAATAACTAAGCCGGGCACGCATTCGTAAAATACCGCCACCATGCATAACGACCATTGTAAGGAAACAACATACAGCAAAAGCTTAAAGCTCCCTTCGGGGCATGGAAGCCCTTTGTTGTAAGTGCCATACTACCGATCACCCATCCAAGCTAAGTTGATCGGATAAGAACGACTCTATGAGCGCTTCATCAGTACATTAATATGTACATTGATAAAAGAAATAATGCTCATTGCACGCTTCATAACTAAAATTTATCTAGATGTTTATAAGTAAAATATTATGATCAACGGTTAGCCCATAATTTTCTAATCAAAACTAGAAAATGCATGCAATTCAACAAGCAAGTTCCCATTTTAAAATAAGATTGTCATCTTCGGCCATGTAATCGATTCTTACTAACAGGTCAGATAGTAGTTAAAGACTACCATGTCAGCTATGAAAATAAACAAAAAGTCACAAACAAACTTTTGTATTTTTTATTAGAATCAGGATTTGAGTTAAAGTCAGGAATGATGTGCAACAAAGACGTTGTCTCAAGTTAGCGGAGCAAATGTCGGGTGCATTTGCCCGTGGCACTGATTACTACAGGGTGCTGTGGTTGCAGTGGAAAAGATGACATACTTTCTATTTCGCATATTTGTGACGAGCAGCTTAGGTAGACTTTACTTCAACATAGTTCATCCAAAAACTAAACTGTGACTACTAAATTCACAGTCGTAGTCTTTCGAGATGAAGTGGCGGGTACTTTTGAAACTATAATTATATCAAGGAAAAATTACCAATTAGTGGTTATTATTATACAAAACATGTAAAATTATTGATCTTGGCGCAGTCAGTAGGATATATTAAAGAAATATGAAACAATAAAATTGCAAGTGAAATATGAGTTTGCTTAAATTATGCAGGTACAAAGTAGTTTTTGGATAACTTATACAAAAAAAAAAGTTAAATTTAAAAATACAAGTAAACAATGTACCTAAAGCTTATAAATTTCCACAAAACTTTATGAATTTACTATAAAATCAGTGTACGAAATTTTATAATAAATTATAGAGATATACTTTGTAACGAGTTCAGAATATATAGCCAACATTATAGCAATTTTATGCAAGTAAAAAAAAGTACCTGGCGTCTGATATTAATACATAAGCACAATTGTTTTAAAAACATACATCACAATCATCTTCGTAAATATGATAACTACGTGATATGCAAAATAATTTACTGAAGCTAAATCTACCTTAAAGATCAGCCATCTAGCATTCAGTTTTTTTTTTGCATTTAGTCAGCTTTCATGGAGATCAGTGTCATTCAGACAGCTTACTAAAAAGGTTAATTGGCAATGGTTCATCACTTTTCCAGGGATTTTTTGGTTATTTTCATGAAATAGGATCGATATCGCTCTATACCCTCGTATTGGATTATCGCAAAAACCCGTTTCAGTAGCTAGTTACAAATAATAATCACTTGGAAATTATAACTATTTAATGCTTTTTTCGAATGTCACCATCATTATCAGCCAAAAGATGTCCACTGTTGAACATAAACCTCCCCCATAGAAAGCAACAATGAACAGCTACTAGAATAGTGACATAAATAATAATTATGACAAAAATTTATGATGTAACGTTTCTGATTAGCAATCTTTTGTGATGACACTATATAATTATCAATGTGATGTTAAGTTTTAATGAAAAATCTAGAAATTTGCAAAGAAATATAATATTATGAAATCATTAACACAATAAAGCGGTTTAATTTAAAGCAATCAAAATAGAGTCGGTTATACATTAGATAATCTACTTCAATGAGTGCTAAGTGCTAACACATGATTATTTTGCGTGTAATTGAGATGGTTCTCACAATTGTTACGTCAGTGTTACGATCGTGCTTTATGAATGTGCTGTAAAAATGTGTTTAGTTTAACTGCTTCGTTTCATAAGGGCCTAATTATAAAAATTATATTGTAATAATTATGTCAGGGCCATTGATCATGCTATTTTGCTCAGGATTTCAGAGAAGACGTTATTATTATGTACCTTATTAGATACGTGTTCTTACAATCATCTATTTCATCATCATCATCAGCCA
This sequence comes from Plagodis dolabraria, assembly GCA_963854805.1. Lineage (NCBI taxonomy): Eukaryota > Metazoa > Arthropoda > Insecta > Lepidoptera > Geometridae > Plagodis > Plagodis dolabraria. The sequence goes on from OY978440.1 coordinate 9,032,912, forward strand.
GATCTGCCACAGTTGAACAAGGTCTCCCTCATAAATGCCGCTATGAACAGCTATTAGCCACTTGTATCCATCGGATTGCTGAGACTCTTACGTTGTCAGTCCACCTAAAGGAAGGCCTACTAACTCTACGTCTTCCAGTGTAATGTGTTAACCACTCGAGAACCTCTCTTCTCTATCGGTTATCGTTTTGTCGAGCAATGTGGCCTGCCCATTGCAACATCAACTGCCAAATTTAGACAGCTATGTCGGTGACTGCTTCTTCGGCGAATTACCTCGTATTTTATCTCGCAAAGAAACTCCACGCATAGATCTTTCCCTAGCTTGTTAGCAACTGTGAGCTATTTCATAAGGGCTACAATTACAGACCATGTCTCAGTGCCAGGTCATCACGGGCATCAACTATTTTTCTATTGATATGTGTTCTGTATTATTATCGATATGTTTGTGTGTCGACATGTTTTTAGCTGGAGTTGACAATTTCTCTGGAACTGACCAATACTCTCCATAAGATTTATTAGAAAGGAAACCTTGAATTCTTACTTAAAGTCAAGTCCTTCGTAAAGCCACACAAATATTATGTGGTGAATTTACAGAATTAAAATAGAACTGTGATAACGTTTATTACATACGTTTTTATGGGTGGCGAATTTAATTTGAGGCAAGTTTACAATAACCCCTTGAAATATGTAAACACAATTTTAAGAAACACTTTCACTCACTGTCGACATTAAATGTCAATGATCTTATCTATTTGAGGCATCAATTCAATCACTTTTCTACGCAACGTTTTTCCCATCAATATTATAGTGAGATTCAATATTTACGTCCTTTCCATAATTAAATCACTTTAACTGATTTCTGTAAACAAGTTTCACGTCAAATAAACTTATAAATGATTATTTTTCGTACAAGTGCCTACGCCCGTGAGTATGCTTGCAAGGTCCCGTACAATACCCATCATCTCTAATATTATCACCACTGTACTAATTTCAAACTGGTTTAACTGACTGAAGGTAAATTTTACCCAATAAGAGCATCATTATCAAATAATATGCGTCGAAGTATTAGAAAAAATATTGTTAATTATTTTAGAAATTACACCTTTTTCTCTATTCGGAGTCTTTGGGTACAGAACTTTTTTGAAAGAAATATCTGCAACTAGCCCTAACAGTCTGGATTCTGAAACTTTCACAATTGACAATTTCCTCTTCCTAATATTTGACGCATGACTGTTGAATGAAGGCTTTGCCTACACTGTCGGGGACATGTTTGACGATATGCCTCGCATAAGCCTCACAAAGTGTCGCGTTAGCATCATCTTTGTCTTCATTAGCTGACTGATACGAGGTAAACATAAATGAATACGGTGTCAGACAGAAGTATGCATAAACTGAAGCTTTTAAAAAAAACAGACTGTGTTTTTTTCTGGCAAGAATACCGACGTCAGTGCCATTCATGTGGACGTTTTGTTTCTCAAGGGGAAAAATATTACAAAACTTGTAATGGTTTTATTAGAATTCCCATCGGTTATGTTCGTCGATGACGCTAACATCTCGTTTCAATGCCACAGAGAAAACCAGATGTTGCTACAAGGGCTCCACGTGGTGTAAAAATAAAAAACCACCGTCCGCAAGCTCGCCGGCGTATTACTGACCGGCTTCGGGAATTTATACTTTATATTTATTTTGAATTGAAAAGGGCATTTTTCGAATCCCCGCCTGGCTAGCGATTACCCTCAAGTAGAAAATCTGTCGCCAAACACCTACCGGTGAGTTCTAGCAGCTGTCCTTGAAAGCCAGAAGTAATTATAGGTTTGCCTGAACAACATCTTCAATCACATCATCGCTTACCATCAGGTGATATAGTGGTCAAAGCTAGCCTATAAACTATAAATAGAAAAAAAGGCATTTATTTTACTTCTGATAGGGTAGCCTTTGAGCTTTATCTCACCTGATCGTAAGTGACGTTTAAGTCGTGGATTTATTAACAAACATAGAGACACCTTCATAAACATTCCTAGATATATAATATTAGTTTGATTAATATGCGTAAAGCATACACTGTTTATAAAAAACATTTTAGAAAATTTGCCTTTTGACTTCGCCTCAAGAACGACTAGGCAAGTTCCTCTACAGGCGCTGCTATACTCAATTATGTTCTTTTTTTTTTTTATGCCTGATAGAATAGCCTTTTACCACTATCTCACCTGATGGTAAGTGATGATGTGGTCGAGGATGTTGTTCAGACTAACCTAGAGTAACTGGCTCTCAAGGACAGTTGCCGGAACACACCGTTAGCTGCTTGGCGACAGATTTTCAACTTGAGGGTGGTAGCTAGCCAGGCGGGCATTTGCAAAGTGCCCTACCACCATGCTGTAACGACTGCTATCCTAAGACAACAACCGGGACCGACGGCTTAACGTGCCCTCCGAAGCACGGAAGCGCTCAGTAGTAATGCCCAACCAGCGGTCACCCATCCAAGTCATGACCGCGGCGGACGTTGCTTAACTTTGATGATCGATTCATAATGGCTAAGCAAACTTGGCTACGAGCGCTTCAAAAATATATTCATTTTGTACATTAGGTAGTGGGTACTATCTAGTAGCAAACTTTACAAACAACCTTTAATATATAATAATGAGGTGATAATTTGTTGATTCTTTTGTACAAAGACCTCCTTAGTTTCCGCGTACAAACTGTATCGAGTATCTTACTATCCTTTTTGATTAAACTTACTTCTTGCAGTGGGCTCTTTACTTAGTGGTAATTTACTGATAGTAAAATGTTGTTAGTTGACCGTCATAAGAGCATCTAGCAAAAAAAAATGACTTTTACTTTGTTTCTGTTGTTTCTCTCCGCCAGAAACTTTTTTATGTAATATTCTCCGTATAGCCCTTTTTTAAAATATAAAGACTTATCTATATCCTTTTGATATATGTCACTGAAAAGCAGCATGCTATCGATTTAAGTGGGGTGCTGCTGCTCATTTAGCACATTTTCTCCTGCTTTACATCTAAACGCACTGATTTCCCGAAAGATGTTACAACTTGGGGAGTATACATGGAAGGTTGGTATGAAGCTGACTGGAGATTAAAAAAAGGAGTATTTTCTTGTTAATTATAGTTGGTTAGTTAACAAATGTTTTTAATATGCTCTTGTGTTGGCATTCGTGTCGTTTGAGAAGACATTATTTGTCATTGGAGTTTCTCCCTTTTGAGAAGTTGCCGTTTCGCAAAGTTTCCCGGAAGTTGTTTTGCAAAAGAATGATAGAATTTGAAGCGCTGATAGCGAAATTTGTTTAGCCATTCTGAACCGTATAGCAAAGTTAAGCAACGTCCGGCGCGGTCATGACTTGGATAAGTGACCGCTAGTGACGTTACTACGGAGCACTTCCGTGCTTCGGAGGGCACGTTAAGCCGTCGGTCCCGGTTGTTGCCCTAGGGTGGCAGTCGTTATAGCATGGTGGTAGGGAATTCTGCGAATGCTCGCTTGGCTAGCTACCACCCTCAAGTGGAAAATCTGTCGCCAAGCACCTAACGGTGTATTCCGCAGCAGTCCTTGAGAGCCAGTAATTATAGGTTAGCCAACATCATCGACCACATCATCACTTAACAGGTGAGATAGTGGTCAAAGGCTAACCTATCCAGCATAAAAAAATAAATAAAAAAAGATACCTTCCGACCCCTGTGAGTGGGGTAAGGGTAGACAATGATGACTCAATGCGGATAGCGTCAAAGTCTTTAATAAAAAAGCATGTCTATTTTAAAATGATGTATAAATGCATTTAAACTGGTTGCATGTTTCCCAGCTGTGTTGAAACGGAAAGCGGTGGTTTTTGTGTTAATGTCATACCTATTCTATCCCTCGTTTACATAATATTATGCTTAGTTGACTACTTAGAAGGTCCCCGACTGCTTATGTCATCATGGTAGATAAAAAGATTTATACTTGAGCTCTGACAAACAGATAACCATAGATAAAAATAAAGAAGAAAGATAGATAACATTTTATTGCATTTTTAAAATTATCAATACTAGTTACAAGAAATATTAAAATTACTTAAAAATAGTACAATCGGCCTTATTGCTAGGCAGCAATCTCTTCCAGGCAATCGTAGGCTCAATAGATACTGCCATGTTCATTTAGATGGAGGTATAGGCTGGAGTGCATTATGCGTAAGTCATAGTAATTAATACTCAAAATATATATAATAATAATTCTATGCAATAAAAATAAACTATAATAGATAAACTAGGTAAAAAAAAAACTTTTTTTAAAATATATATAGATGTACATAATATCAAATTATTATAATATAAATTATAATATAAGGTATGCTTTTATATTACGACAATATTATTACAATGTAGAGAAATCTTAACACAAGCATACATTGCACACAGCTACACTTCCATTGAATATGATACGTTTTGTTGAGTTACAAAAACAGGGAGACAAGCATGCTGGAGATGCACACATGCTCATTACTGAGACTCAATTAGGAGACGCGGTTTGATGTGAAATTGCCATTTTCGAGGTGCTGGTGCCGTTTCTTCCGTTTTTAGTTTGATATATTATTATTTTTTGGGGAATTATTTTATATTATTATTTTATTTCCAAGGGATTTTGCTTTTTAAATCCATGTGCTAAATAAATAAATGCTAGGATTAAAGTTTTTTTATTAGTTACTAAGAGATTTTGCTTAATATAAATCCATGTTTAATAAAAGAGGAAATAATTTATCTTTCAGCTATATATTTTCAAGTAATTAAAAAAGTTTAGTAGCAATATTATTTTAACTACCAAATAAAAATGATGACAATATATCAATTATCGTTGTAATGTTTTAAAAACAGTATTTTATCCAGAGTTACATTATTTCCAGATTAAAATAGTTATTATTTCTGAATTAAGAAAAAGGATTATTGAAAATGTATTGGATAAAGTGCAATCTGCAACAAAAACATGCACCATGCTAGGTTTATCAATATTGTCTTTAATTCCAATTTTTTTTTTAGTTTTAACATTTCCACTATTTTCTTGTCTTTGTCATTTTTGTCTTGTCTTTCTTGGACCGTACACATTGGTTTACTGATATTTGGAACTACTATACCATCGTTTTTAAAACGCTGTACTCGCGTTGCTTCCTTTGCGATATCTTTATATACATACTAGCTGACCAAGCAAACGTTGTTTAGCCATAAAGGCAAATAAAATGAATAAAATAGTTTAACATATGTATTTGTAAAATACTTTACGTCCTACTCTCAGACCTACTGAATATACAACCAAACTTCACAGGAATCGGTCAAGCCGTTTCGGAGGAGTTTTCTTACAAACACTGTGACACGAGAATTTTATATATTAAGACTAGTATATATGGCTAATTATACAAAGAACCTACTTATACATGCTATATAGCGTTTAGTATTCCAAATAATGGTTTTTACTACGTTCTCTTGCATCTGGCACGTGTATGAAGTTATTAGTCTTCCTACGCAATCTTTTTTCGAGTCTGTGATAGATTCATCATCGTTATTTGGATATCAATGACGATATGTTTTGGCCTAGATTAGAAGATAGATCTTATATGTGTATATGCATTTTTTTTCTTCGTACTTGGACAAGATATTTTATATCATTCTACTGGGTCTTTTATTACATTTGACGGCAATAAATTAGTCGATGTTTTTTTTTTAATTATTGTAATACATTATCGTATTACTGATGGCTAGCCTAATTGGCATTACGACATGAAATTTCGAATACCTGAGGATTAATAAACTATTTAATAAAATAATTCTCCGATGGTAGGTAGAGTTGTCCAAATGCCCACGTTCCGCCATAAATATGTTACTGTCCCATGTAATACGGGGCGAACCTTTACATTCATCATCATCAGCTGAAAAACGTCCACTGTTGTACAAATGCCTCCCCCATAGAACGCCACAAATAACGGCTATTAGCCGCTTGTAGCCATTAGCTAACCGCGACTATAACGATGTCGTCAGCCCACTTTTAACATTAATTTCATTAAATTCAAGATCTCGGTATGTAGATAGATATTTAGTAAAGCTTAAGCTTCTAAAGAGAGATACTCGTACGAAAAAATCTGTATTTAAATTACGCTGATAATAAAGAGTTTACAAAATGATTACGTCAGAAACATTGCAGCTAATTTGGTAGAAGAGCACAGAAAACTCTGGGCTCATTGTGTCATAGAGATGGCATGTTATCAGTTACGAACTGATAACGTTGATAACAGTTATCAACCTTGACTTAGTATGACGACATGATCGTGATACATCTCGTTTCCAGGAAGCGTTGGTAGGTCATTAAAATCTTATGCTTTATTAAGAGGAGGCAGTCAAAAATAATTCCCACGCTAGCTCCGCCCATGCGGCGCAACGATCCCCGCTGCACCGAACGAGGCGATGTGCAGCAGCGGCGCACGCGTCTCGCTTATAAACATATTTGTATACTTGATATTAGATTCGCGAACACAGATACCATTGAGACGATTTCAACTTTTTTTATAATCTTATTCACGTGACGAATTTCGATGTACAATGTAACTTTGTATATACTGCAATTGATGTCACGTTTTTATTTTTATCAACATTACTAATATTTCTTAGTAAGAAATTGATTATTTGATTTACTTTTCAAAATTATTCTTACGGTCGACAGACTTATTACTTATTACCATATGTTCATGTCTGCTCGACTTTATTGGTATATATTATTGGTATATCATATTATACATATTTAACTGACTTCCCAATAGAAAGAGGGTTCTTAAATTGACTTGTCTATTATTTATTTTATGTTTGACCACACATAACTTTTTTACTGAACCTTACAATATAGAAGATTATTTTTTTGCTAGTACAGTTTAACTCTTTATTGGTTTCATTTTAATTTCATCAACACCGGCGAACGGTTTGCCAGTTACAGTCAACTTACTAAAAAGTAATTTGCCAAAATGCCTTGACGATCGCAGTGCTTCTAGCAACTAATCTAAGTGGCAACTATGAATATAGATGAAAGTTATTGTTCAATAGTGATAAAAACACAAATTTGAGATCATATTGAACCGATATCAACCAGTTATTTCAGACTGTTTAATTTAAAAAATTGTTTTCAAGTCTTTTTTTTTTAAAGTTTCTTTGCTATGTTGTTGCGTCGCAGTCTCCGTGTTTATAGAAAAAAACATACTGCACCAAACCAACATAAGTGAGACAAGGGTCGGAATATGATGGTGGTACATAACAGCCCAAACGGCACGATATATATTGATAAATGGGGTGTTTTTAAATTTTCCGTAGTAACGAAAGTAATGTTACTTGGCATCCGCGTGGATGATAATTTATGAATGAATCAACATTGTTCTCAGTATCTTGGAATGTGATTAATCAGATTACATGTTACACATCATTAGAATAAAGTAAAATACCATCAAATTGAATGAGCAAAATATTATATTATATTCGGTGAATATGGGTACAATTGACCTGAAATAAATGGATTTGATTTGATTTCATTAAATGTTAGTTGTGGGCAATATATTTTACCACGACTCGTCATACAAATATGAATTATAGTTTTTCATAACTGTGCTACTGTACACGTTCCCATAATAATATAATGCAGGTTGTTTTTTTTATTGCTATCATATAATTTTTGACTATTAATTACTTATGTTGAAAATATGTTCGTAATTCGTATACATCCTATTTCGTTTAATTTTTCAGTTACAGTGGTTAACAGAAAGGTGTTGTTTTACTACCACTCTGCTTTCATATACCAACTATGGTAAAAATTAGACCAACCAGATATATATCTAGCCACTTCTAAACAGCAGGATAAGATTTTTTTTTACCAAACTTGCAGAAGAGTCTACATACGCAATTGTAAGGGCCTTAAACTTTGAGATATTTTATGAAAAAAACACACAGCTGCAGAAACATTGTAGGGAACATGTTATACAGGCTTTTTTAATGAAACATGGCAGACAAGTGAGAGGTACTGGAACAGGTGACTAAATTAGACTTTAAAATAAAAATAGTGGATTCTTAGATTGTTAGTAAGTGGTATAGTCTACAGAGGTTATCGACAAATTAAGTTAAGATGTATATAAATTAACAAAAAATCATTTATAAAATAAAAAATATATTGTTTTCAATTTATACAGTTTTAATGATATGCAAAAGTGTGCGTGAGAAATAACGAGTATCGGAAACGGAAAGTCAAGTTTTTTTTCAAGTTTGCAGTCCCCGTGACCACGATCACTGCAAAGTGTTTGAAACGTCAGGACAAAAATAATGATAAATATACGAGATTTAAACCGTTTAATGTTGTTTAATTACTATGTGTAACAATCGCGAAAACCTAAGACAACATTAAGTTAAGAGCCCTTATTCCAGCAAAGCCATTTTACAGCCCTTTTCTCAAGGCTGGTGTGGCTAAAGTATAAAAGCTTTTGTTTTTTAAATGATGCAGGAAGAAAGTTTATTGTTTTTGTAATTGAGTGCATTAGCCATTATTGGAGTACAAAATTTTATGCCCAAGGCGGGAATCGAACCCGCGTCCTCCGATATCGCGTTCGATTCCCGCCTTGGACATAAAATTTTGTACTCCAATAATTTGTTTGATATGATTTCGCTTAGCACGCGATAGTGCTTGTAATCATATTTAGAAATATAGAAGGGTAGCAACATCATACCGAGAGTTAGGTGTTTGAAAAAACACTTCTTTCGATCAGATGAAGTCTTGTAGTCTGGTTGATGGCCGCGCACCGTCCCCTATGATGGTTAAAGTAATACAATTGGAGCACAAAGTTTCGGCAGAAATGCCAATGTCCAGGTGGCTGAGATGGTGTTAAGCATTCGACGCGATATCGCAGGACGCGGGTTCGATTCCCGCCTTGGGCATAAAATTTTGTACTCCAATAATTTGTTTGATATGTATCTATCTATCTAAAGCCGTTCCGCCAACAGGGCAGTTATACAAATATAATGAACCAAGGTATGCATGCACAAAGCAGGTATACAAACTACAAAACTAAGTTATTTGCCTATATGTATACAATTATGGTTAGAAGGACATAATCAAATATAGATACCTACATAGTAGTCCATTTAAATGTTACAATTTAAGGACCGAATATTGCAATTCCTAGAGGGCGCAATTTTACTTTTGAGACAAATCTAAGTTTGTGGGGTCGCCACCCTTGTGCCCCGGCCACCATCTTGATAAAAGGGGTGAAAACACTTATTTCGCGATATCTCGGAAACGATGTGTCCTACAAAAAATTCCACTGCACATAATTTGTAGCAAATTATTTTTCCTACAAATATGTTATTAAAACTTTTTGCCCTAAATTAAAAATTTAAGAAGTTATAAGCAAAAAAGTGAGAAAATTTTCATAATTTTTTCTTGCTCTATAACTTTTTTTTCTTATTTTACAAAATAATACCGCAGACCAACATTTTTGATTATCTTTTGAGGATTTTTTTATTTTATTTTAATTCATTTAACACACTGTTACAGCGCTCCAAAGTTGACCAGGTTCGTCAATGCTCATGAGAATCCGGTCAAAAAGAAATGTTTAACTTATTATATTTTTTATTGTAAATATATTCTTAAAAAAATTGTTGAATTCGTACAACTTTACTTCTTCATTCCTGTTTTCCTTACCATAGAACTTACTAAATTTAACTTACGGAAGGATAAGCAGGTAGAAAAGGTCTGAGTAACCGTTTGGGTTCAAAGGAACATCTGCCTGCTACGACTATTATTATTATACGTAGGCTTAGCTGTTTCTTCTATCTCATTTTATTCTCTTAGTTGTGCTACATTTTTTGCAACGTGTAAACGTATTGAAAATTGTGGATATTATTTTCAGTTTTATCAATTAACCTGCGAGTTTCGTAAAAAATCCTGAGCAGATCATCTACGAGATTGTTGTAGGGTATTTTTTTTGTAAAATGTATAAAAAAGTTATAGAGCAAAAAAATTTATTATTGCTTATAACTTCTTTAATATTTAATTTAGGGCAAAAAGTTATATAAATATGTTTGTGGGCAACACAATTTGCTACAAATTATGTTCTTACAATTTTTTTATAAAACGCATAGTTTCTGAGATATTGCAAAATACGTGTTTTCACCTCTTTTTCCAAGATGGCGGCCGGGGGACAAGGGTGGCGACTCTACAAACTTGAGGTTAAGCTTCTTCAGACCCCCACATATAAAAAGATGTCCCAAAAATAAATTGCGTGCTCTAAAAATGCAAAGCTCATGTAACTTTTTAATGGACTATAGTTATAGTTAGTCAATGAGTAGATACCTCAAGGTTTATTATTAGGTTCATTTAAGTCTACTTTGTTTGTAAACAGTAAAGATGAGAAATGAATTTACAAAGTTACATAACATTCCACATTATTTATCAAAAATAAATAACACTGCAAAAAGGATCAAAATGTTTTATTCCATGCGACATCGTCGTTGACCGCTCGATCCTTGCTAACGGTGTGCCCGTTTGCGCCGTGCTTCAATAAATGCCTAAACTTGACCGATCGCGCAAAGCGTAAAGGCTCTTAAGTCTTCTTTTTATGGCGGGAGGAAGTACTGAAGGATTTGCACTTTGATGTTGCAAGTCACCCTCGACAGCCTCCTCTTGATTTTTTTTTCTAGAAGTATCCGCAAATTCTTGATCCCGATCATTCTTTTCTTTGGGTGGCGGGGATCGACCAGCTCAGGAAGAAGGCAGTCCATATAGAATGTGACTAGTTTTGTCTCCATTTTTTTCCCTCCAAAATTCTTCATCTTTTTTAGAATTTCTATTTTTAATTTTTTGTCTCCATACTACACGGCAAATAAGCATTTAGTTTTGCTCGATTTTATTTATAATATGTGGTAACAGATATTTATGACTAAAATTAACATATTTAAATAATAAAAAAAAAAAAAAAATTACTACAAACTAATCCAATATTCCGCTACCATTAGGCAGTGTTCCCAAAATGCTGGCCGCATTGCCACGTTGTATGGCAATGCTTATCCTTTGTCCAAAGTATATGCCAGCATTTTGGTCACAAGTAGCGTCGACCAGACGTTTTGAGACGTCTTTGAATAATAGTTTGGCGCTCGGTCCCCACGGTCCCAGTGTTTCGACCCCAAAAGGCACAAACATGTAACAACTACTGAGATTACTATATTTGCGCCTTTTGAGGCCTTCTGCTAGTTCAGCCGCCGCACCGGCCACTTTTTGGGTAGCAGGAATATGAGAAGGTGCTAAGGTATCGACACAGGTAGCGTCCCATACCAGAGGCCTTCCCATCCTCCACGGAACCAAAGTCATGCCGTCCGGCCTTTTACCATCGCCACGTACAAGGCCTAAGCATTTAGTTATATTACAAATGTGCATTTAGCCTTCAGTTTGATAATATCAATCAAATTTTTGATTGATATATATACCTGCAAAATACATTTTACAGACAATCCGTTACCTGAAGCCTTCAGAAAAGCAACTGTACATTTCTGTTTGTCCGACAATCAATTTCGCACAATTTGTTAGAATGTGTAGATAGAATTTGTTAAAAGGTAGAAGTAAGGATAAATGTCGGGAGAGCAGTCGAATGACACCTGTCAAAAATCCAAAATGGCGATTTCAAGACGGCCACCATACAAACTGCTCCACCCCTGCTGAAGCTCGGCCTTCAGAAAGGGGGTGTTGTGAATATGAATAAATGAATTTAAATACGTAAATCCAGATAATTTTCACGTCAGATTTTTTGCACGTCAAGAGTAAAACATCGCTCTTTACCATCTATCTAATACACTAACTAATAACCGAAAAGTGGGCAAAGGCGAGTATAATACATATCAACGATGGCATACGCAAAGGCATATTGCTTCAGATAGGAGGCCGGCCATAAAATTTAAGTCTTACTCCGCACAATTATGTCAATGCGTTGTCTTTTGTGAAGGTACTCAGAAAAAATATATTGTTTATACCGACCCTACAGAGGTGTGACAAGTGCAGGGCGATAATAATGTAAAGTTTTTTTTTTTCAGTGTAAAAAGCATGATAGCTCGGTGGCTTTGGCTATGGACTGCCGCGCAGCAGGTCCATGGTTCGAATCCCGCCGCTGGCTTGAGCTTCACCGCATGGTGGAAGGGCATTTTAGCGAATGCCCGCCTGGCTAGCGACCACCCTCAAGTGGAAAATCTGTCGCCAAGCACCTAACGGTGTGTTCCGGCAGCTGTCCTTGAGAGCCAGTAATTCTAGGTTAAGCCTGTTAACACCTTCGACCACATCATCACTTACCATCAGGTGAGATTGTGGTTAAAGGCTTACCTATCAGCAATAAAAAAAAATGTATATATACATTTATACGTTTTTGTTATTTAAGTTTACCTGCTGCTCTGCTATGGATAGGTCAAAATATTTTTTTGCCTAATATAGGTATTATAATATTTAAATAATATATTAAATATTTTTTCGTTTACGAAATTTCCTGTGAATAAAATGTGCAAATTTAGTAATACTTTATTCAAAGATTACTCACTTATTTTCATATAGTGGAAGAACACAGTCTAAATTTATTATATGAGATGGCGACTCCGACAGTTCTCCCTGTTCCGAGTGATCTCGGACTTTGACTGATTTATTATTTTTTTTCCTGAGAAAGAAGGTGCATTTTATGAGCACAGTCTATTTTATTATATATATGTACAGAATCTATTTATTCCACTCTATTATATTTGTATAAATCGTTACTTATATGTACATGTCTAAGTGATAAAATGTATATTTAAAAGTACCTATGCAGGTGACTTTGTAGATAATCTCTTGAATATATACCTACTTGCCTGATTCTGAATATTCTTTCATTGATATAAATCTACATTTAGTCTTGAGGGACATGAACAATGTTCGATGTTTTATTGCGATATACCCACCAAACCAAATGTTTTGATTTGCTACGCTTGTGTTATTATTATTTAGCAACACTCAACTCCATTTACGGTTGAACGGCAGCTGTACTTTAGAGCCAGATAATTTTAGTTATCACCTGTTTGGTACCTTCTACCACATCACTTACCATCAGGTGAGACCATAACTATACATTACCAGATATTATTATAGTATCCAACTAATCGTACTTAGATTAGGACGACATTTAGTTATTTTATAGCTCCATTACAGTACTATAGGAACCTAGTAGGTATAGAATCTCTTAGTTCGATAGAGATAATATGTTTCATGAATAGAATAAACACCGAAACACAAACGAATATTAAATTTGCATAGGTAAAAATAGACTGAAATATTATACGCTCTCTCATAATTCTTGCAAAGTCTTTGTATCGACTCTTCTGCTTCGTTTTTTATTTTTTAGTTATCTTTATTTCCCATATTGATTGATATACCTACCAAGATACGTATTTATACTGCACAGCACAGGTGATAGCGCGCGAGCGATAGGTCCACGTCCAACGGCGCACAGCGCGGCACTGAAGGACAGCTCTTACGCATTGATTTTATTTCGTAATCCTAAGCTAATAAGGTTGAATATCGAATCTTCCGATTGACCGTAATCCTGCACAGAACTAAAGGTCGTAAGTCTAAATCACTATTTAATTTATTATGACAATGCTAAATACTCTAGGTAAATTTTACTTATACAGCGGATAATAAACTACATTTCCTTTCTATGTGTGTTTATTATTAATATGTAACTGATGTAGTTTCCAAGAAAACTCCAATAATTTAAAGAAAAGGCTTCATTTTGAAAAATTAAAACTATCGAGTAAATTTCTTTCAAATGTGTTTCTGACTGTACAACTGATAGAAAAAGGTTTGAAATATCAAATATTTAAGTTTTCGTGTTGATTGCATATTTCAGTTGCTTAAAAAAACTAGTCGAATGAGAGTATTTTTTCCGCAGCCTCGTCTTAACGACTTTACGCCAAGAACTCGTTGCAGTAAAACTTAACTACTTTAAAAATGCAACGAAATCAGAAAGTTGCATAAACATGAAATACAAATATATTACGTGTAATGAACAAAAAATGAAATGAATAAAAACTTATCAGATGCGTTGAAATGGGGTCCAATATATAACTAGGTCACCATAATAAATTTGTTTTGTCCCAAGTCAGTCATAGAGTAGAATTACAAATAAATTTTTCATTAAATCATTCCTCTCCCTTACAAAATTCTTTTTTTTTATTCTTTATAGGTTCGCGTTTGACTACACCCTGCCTGATGTTCTTGTATTTATGTTTATACCCGGTGTAAGCGGACTAATATGGCATTTTGTGCTCTAGTGCACAAAAGTCTACTTTTTAAACACGTTGAGCATAAAGACTTATTATATTATTTTTAAGGTTCAAAGAGGTTCAGTTTGTAATATGTTTCATGTAGGATATTTTCCTGGGTATTTAAAAACAACCATAAGAATTATTAACCTTCTTTCAAAAAATGCAGCACAGATAATTTTTGTTATTGAAAAATGACATTCAAAACTGAACATACCTAACTATCATTGTTTCATTTCATCGTTATTAAAGTTAAAAACCGAAAGCATATCTCGTAAATAAAACCCATTTTAGCCTTGACTATCAACCCAAGTTTTTGCAAGCGTCTCCCTAAAATGACATGTTTTATGCACTCATTGTAGTTACTATACAATTGAGTTAAAGCAAAGCTTTGAGTTAAAACTACACCAATATGTGCTGAACACCTATTGATGATATAGTCCTGAAGTTATGATTAAAACAAACATTTTTCTTTCACTTTTGTTAATGCGGTACCCTAACCAGTTCGGATTCGTATTAGGCCGATTTATTTAAATTGGTTAGAAACACCAACCTTTTGAGAGGTAACGACGATCAGGTGTCCAGTTACTTAAAAGGGAAACCATAAAACAAACGTTGATTTACTATTTATTGTGACATGAAATGTGATCGATAGGTGATGTATTTGAGTAGGTGGTAGTGTTTCGACACAGCAGAATAAGTAAGGACGGTAATACAGTTTCAAGCCTGCATTGATAGCCCATGGTAGAAGCTTTGGACTATCAAGCAGAGGATAACCATGGGATGGTTTTAATTTCGCCTGGCCTTGAGCTTCAACGAATGATGGCACGGCTTTTTAAGTAGAAAATATAGTACCAAGCTAGTGTTTTTGGGTCAAACCTGTTTTCAATCCTCGTTATTTATTTATTTATTATTGCAACATTTCTTTAGGTGGGCATAACAGTCTCCCATGTCACTTGCCCAAAATTCAGAAACACACAAGACCAATAATATTATATAAAAAATATACGCTAATACATATGTTCTTCATAATATACAGATTCGAGGAATAAAAACAAACGCTTAATTTTATCGTGCTAGTTCCAGGCATATTGTGATTAAATCCATTCCCGCATTACGAAATTCGTATTGCGTACAGTTATATCTATCATTACTTACCAACAGGCGATTGTGGTTAAAATGTACCCTATCAGATAGTGCACATCATGGGAAGAAATCGTTGTATCATATATACAAAATGTACGAATTTTATTGATCCATTTCCCAATGAGATGAGTAAATCGCTAAGAGCGAAAATAATGTGAGTAATAGTAGGTTGTTGACCAACTGGATGCAAGTATGCTATCACCGAAGAAGGGTTGACCTGGCATTTAGCCATATAGTCACCTGAGGTAGAGTTGTAGGCCCTTCGAAAATATTACTTGTCGCGACCTCCACGCGCGATCAAAGTATCAGTATATTTGGAGAGGAAGTACGTGTCATATGATCTACCTCTTAAGTTTTTATTTTACGATTGTAACTAAATTGAAAAATTTTTCTCTAGTTAGATTATGTATCGGCTGTTGTCACTGTTTTACTAACAGAAGATGTTGGATTTAATAATTTTGTTTTGTTTCATGGTTAAAAATTAGAAATAGTTTTTTATATGAATTATAATAATTTTATATACTTACCAAGATTTATTTGCAAACTTACACATTCGTTCATTTGTCGATGAATAAAGTTCGGTAATCAAGGTTTGAGTCCTGCTCTAGGAGATATGTCTGTTTTCGGGTATCAGATTTCCTTTAGGATTTTCTCTGTGAAATAAAGATTATTAGTTCATAGGTGTGCAAAATAAACGTTATAGTATAAATGAGTATAGTACATACTTTAAATCTTCTGAAAACTAGTTACTTAGTGGGTAGTGTGTCTAATCGCAAATAAGTAATCCCACCTCGGAACACGGCAGCGGCGGCATGCATCAAAACAAAAGTTCTAACTAATGACAGCTGCCACGTTGACAGATGTGCCGAGCGGCCGAAGTCAACCGTGCTCAATCGCCAAAGATGAACGACCGATAATGACAACATGCACACGGAATAATACAATGTTATAGACAATATTTAGTATCGACTTTATAACCGTGCTACAAAGACATGACGACAGAATTTTTTTAAGAGAGGTGTAGTAATCCTTTGATATGCTGCTGTGTTTTTGTCCAAATATTTTATAATTTCGAATGGTAATTTCGCGACATGATAATAGAAATTCTAAATGATAACATAGACAATTGTAAGTAACAATTATATTATTGGTAAAAATGTAGCGGGGGAGTTGTTCATTTGATCAGATTGAGAATATTGAGAGTCTTTTCCCAATTTAATTACGAGTTTATTTTGTCAAATTGTTGATAGTACTGATAGTACTCACAAATAATAACAGAACAATATGGTAATGGCTTTATAGTGTTCCTTTTGAAAAATTTCGGCGAAAAAGGGAAAGGTGTAATTCTTTGAGACGATATAGTGCTTTTTATTTCTAAAAAAATATTGTTTCGGGTATTGATTTCGTGAAGTGGGTGTTTTTTTAAAACTTACAACAATTTAGGCAAATAGCTAATTTTTCATGTAGTTTTCATGTTTCCAATCAAGCTCCCTATGAAATTCATGATTCGAACACAAACATGACCTGATCATGACTGAGGCGTGACTGTCACTATTGTTTCAGTGCACAACACTTGATGAATATCAAATGTATAAGATACCCATTTCAAACTAATAATTTCGTTTCTCATATACCTGGCGTCGTCATTTGTATGAACACTTTATTACAACAAAACATATATATTATGTTATAAAATGTACACACAGTTTAACTGAAGTAATCGCGTACTTTGTCAGTAATATTTCATATATTTTTAATACTTTAGCTTTGTTTTCGTGGCCAGTTGTCAACCCATCAGTACTCAGTACTTATATAATATTATAAATGCGAAAGTAACTCTGTCTGTCTGTCTGTCTGTCTGTCTGTCTGTTACGCTTTCACGCCAAAACTACTGGACCGATTTGAATGAAATTTGGTATGGAGATAGTTTAAGACCCGGGAAAAAACATAGGATAGTTTTTATCCGACTGCGCAAAGAGAGGTTAATGTTTTCGCGCGATAACCGACATACGCGCGGGCGGAGCCGCACCCGGAAAGCTAGTTTAGCATAAAGATGCTCATAGCCCATTGATAGTTTAAGAACTACGTAGACGCAAAACACTACCCAATCCCTGGTAAGGTGCGCATTTTAATCCCGGGAACAAACTATTTACATATAATTAGTAATAGCTCATTTGATTAAATTGTTCCTCGTGTCATACATTAGGTACATACGTGTGAGTATTTAAGAATGAGTACACATGCTAAATTGAGGCCTTAATTTTTTTATAAATGTTCTCTTATCACACTACCTCACTAATATTACAAAGGCGAAGGTTTGTGAGCGTTTGTTATATGTTTGTTACTTCTATTTTCATTAAAAGGGTGAACCAATTTTGATGAAATTTGCTTTTGAGTTAGATGAGGTACTTAATTAACATATAAGATACTTTTCTTTACTGAATTTCAATTTTTTGTAATTTTTTAACGCTTGAGGCAACCATTTGTGGTAACCATTCGCCAAGATTTTATATAGGTACAGTAAAAGTTGTTAAACACCAATGCACATCATTCAAGAATTAACTGTCAAAAATATAAAAATAGTATATTTTACTCGTTTCAAATATACCTAGTCAATTCAGTTATAAAAACCATATCTAAGATATCGACAAAATTGTTTTAAAATATTGTGTCATTATTTACAATACTTTAGAATGCCCGGCACACCTAAAAAGTATGTTTCACGCCATACAAGCCTGTTTTGCTTTAACATGAATCTAATTAACAAAATTCTTTATCAAACTATTGATATCTCATATGAAACTATGAGGTTATCAAGCGAAGGAACTATTCGTAGCTATTCTATTTAAACAAAAATATTCTACAGAAGTTCATGCTTAACTGGCTTTTGACCTGATTGTAGTTATAGATACCTAGCGGTTATAGTTATTGTATGTTACGACCTTTTTCTATTTCACGAATTCTATCGATACGTATTTTCATAAACATAATTTGATAAGCAAACTAACGAACTTTGGTCGCAGTGCAAACTCATACATACAGACTTTAAATCTAGCTGTTTCATAGCATTTGCCATCAATTAGTATTTAGGAATATACTTATATCCTCGTCCACCCGTTCGTGCATCCACGAACAGACTCGTCAAAACTTTATCGCGCGCAAACGAAAAATGAACTTTTTGACAGAATTCTAATAAACTTTCAAAACACAATAGTATTTTGATTAAACCAATTAACCTTTGACGCGTAAATAATGTCCCCAACAGTAGTTTTGTATTTTAAACAGAAAGTTTTTATTTTGCACGTGTTGTTTTGAGCGAATCTTTAGTGAATATCATACATCGACCATCAGGATAGCTAACAAATACTGATTCAAGTGATTCGATTACCCATTGCAAACCTCTGTTCGTAATACCCACTAAAATACAATTTACAAGTTTATCGGGCCGTGTTGACTGATTTCAGTGGCCACACTGTTGAAGTCAAACGTTAAACAACAAGAGAATAAACTCCAAAAGACAAAACCGGTGAAAAGGTTCAATAAAAACAATTGCATGCAGAAATTCAGTTACGGCAATATCCTTTGACGTGTTGTTGTGTGGAATGGTTGAAAAACTAGGAACATGAACGTTTGGTAACGTAAACTTTGTGTAGTGATCGGAACGCGGGTGCACTTGCAGTCAATAGAACACCAAAATAAATGACCTACCGTCGGCTGTCAGAATGAGGTATCACAAAGGGGCCTGGGTGCCTCTTGTTATAGCAGCGCTATGTTTGTTGGAGGTCCAAGCTCAGAATTTCATCCAACGTAAGTATTTTATTATTATACACTGCATTATTGTATATCATTATTGTATAGTCTACTCAAGTTGCCATCATTAAATTTTGCCTCGAAATATTCTTAGCATGAGCTCGAAATATTCGCACGCAATTAGTTTCTTAATTGTGTGCGTTAGAGCACAAACTTATAAACGAAGGTAGTGTTGAAGAGTTTTTAGACGGGGTTGAGAGCTATAATGGATAGTCTTACCTGACGACTGACATTATCTGTGGTAGTTAGATATTTCGTTAGGTTACTCCCCTTAATTTTTGGAGTAATCATGCTCTGTATTTGCATATATGAAATGAAATACAGACCGCACAAAAATTGGCAATACACAAAAATTTACAGTTTGATCCTGTTGCATAACGTACTTAATGAATCTATTTAGATAAGAATAATATATCAATCAATATCAACTTAGATTAGAATAATATAAACGTTGTAAATCTAGACCTAATTCCCCATAATCCGCATAAGATATAGGCTTCTTACTTACTTTAATATATAATAAAACATTTTAATCTGTATAGAATAGTACAAAAAAATAATTAAAGTGTTAAATTTTGTAGTTTGAATTTATGTAAAGATTTTATTGGCTTAAAAGTAAATATGCTTGAATGTACTTAATGATTGTTGTATAATAAATGCCACATATTGTACTCCTTATTTATTTTTTATTTATACTTAGATAAGAATATTTTCGCACGCGAAATGTATGGGGTATACTTACTATCCTGCAGTTTTAGGCCCCCATTGTATCCCTTTAAATTTTTCAAAACCCGAAGTCTAAAATGAAGTTTTTTATTTTGCTTTTGTATTATAGAAACACGATTTAAGTTTGTTATAGGCCAATACATACAAGGAGTGTTAAAATAAAGAGTTTTCTAGGTTAGCTTGAACAACATCTTCGACCATATCATAATTTTTTTAGGTGAGATAGTGGTCAAAGGCAAACAAAAGAGTTGATTGGCATCAACAATCTTCGTGAGAATTATAAAATATAATAGTTATGAGATCCAGATTGAACCGGTTTTGAATTGAGAGCCAGGATTTATTCATAGTTTAGCTAGTTAACCTTTTTTAAACGTTAAAATCAAGTAAGGTCAAAGATTAATCCAGAATAAAAAAAGGTCTTGAAATTGAAAAAAGAACATTATACTCCTTAATTCAAATAGAATAGTGATTTCTGTGTAAAGGCATTCCACTTGAAATAATATATTAACAGCCAAATGAGCTGATCAATATAATCAGACGATTATAAAACCTGTGTTCTTTTTTAACCTTAAGTTAAACCTTTGAAATACAACGGTTCCCTAAAGCGTGTTAATTGTTCTGTAACGTGCAAACATCCGGTCGAAATCCTTGTTTCGCATTTACACTCTTCGCTTCGTGGGCGGGTTTAATCATATTTTAGTGTTTCGCCAACCCCGTCCATACAAGGATACATTTAATCTAGATGTTCCTTCAAAACAGTTCATGCTGCTGGTGTATATATTTAGTACATTTATTTTTAAACATCTTTTTCTGAAGCGCTTGTAGCAAAGTTTGCTTAGCCGTTCTGAAGCGATCAGAAAAGTTAAGCAACGTCCGCCGCAGTCATGAATCGGATGGGTGACCGTTGATGACATTACTACTGAGTGCTTCCGTGCTTCAGAGGGCACGTTAAGCCGTCGGTCCCGGTTGCTTTCTTAGGATGGCAGTCGTTATAGCATGGTGGTAGGGTATTTTGCCCATCTGCTTACCTACCACCCTCAAGTCTGTCGTCAAGCACATAACGGTGTGTTGCGGCAGCTGTCCTTGAAGCCAGTAATTCTAGGTTAGTTCAACATCTTCGACCACATCATCACTTACCATCAGGTAAGATAATGCTCAAAGGTTAACCTATCAGGAATGAAAAAACGTTTGCTGTTCTGTAAGCTATATGTGCCAGCTTTAAAGATAAGCTAAGTAGTTACTCGTATTTCTAGCGTATGACTGATAATGTGGACACTACACTTAAATAGACACCGCACTGTTTCAATAATAAAGGTTTTTTCAATTTCTTATTGACTTGATAACTAAATATTTCTGTGGTATTCTACTTTCGAAAAATCTGATAGTTTTTCTAATTTTAAGCCTATCAAAACTATTTATAGCTTTTGATAATCAAGTGACTTAATATGTAAGAAACTTTCGACGGTGTTATTCTGAATATTTTAAGACTTAAGCAACTACGTCTCAGGGTGACGGGCGCAGTGCAATTCGTGAATTGTGTCAAATGCATCTGTTATAGGCAGAGGTTAGTCCGCTTAACATCAGGAGGGCCTCGAGCTTGTCCCGTCACAATAACATAAAAATATATATGAATAAACTCTACATATTGCCTTGTTGTCAAATGCGCGTAAGGCGTTGCTTTCTGATCTTGAGGTCCTGAGTTCGATTGCTGCTTTGGCCAACTAGTCGGCCCTTGCTTTTCAAGCACTTAAGAACTAAGAGTGAGTTCGGTAGATGGCTATATGCTTTTCCTTCTAACATGGGACCGAAACATTAAAACAATGAAATGATGTAGTCCACAAATTTATGTTCGCTGGTGACAGCAGCAGGTACGCAGAATTTTATAACTAGTTCAAGCTCATAAAATATATAGAATTTCAGTAAACATCTGTGGGCCCTGTTTTGCGCAAACCGCTCATTGTCATATTTATTTTCGACAGTTTCATTTAACTGTCACAGTTTCGCCACGGCCTGGTCTCGTTAATATTTATGGTAGAGATCTGTTTACTAACGAAGACGACGGTAAAATTTAAAGTGTTTTTTTTAAACAAATTATGATACTGACTTCTATCACTAGAAAGTAGAATGTGATAAATTTGGTCCCACGCTGATTCCAAACACTCTAAGATCACACTTCCATGATATTACTTCAACAAGTTATTTCATACTTTTTATCCCACTTCAAAAAAAGTAGGAGGTTCTCAATTCGTCGTTCGGTTAAAAAAAATTATCAGTGTGAGAATTCGATTCGATTCCTTTTTTAATTTTTTTTCAGTTATAACTTCAAGGGTCAATTGTCACCAACCTGCATATAGCACCATTCACCAAACTTGCAACTACCAAATCATCTAGGTATGTCAAGTATTTTTGAGTTAGTTGAGTGTGAATTAAGTAAAAACTATTCGACCGATTTTGATGAAATTTATGTGGGACTGCCTTAGAGGTATACCCATTTCAATAAAAAAATAATTATCATATATTAAAAAGGCGTGGTCATACATAAAACAATGTACGCGGCAATTTGAAAACTTTCTTCTTTTTTGGAACTCGTTTAAAAATACGATAGCTTGGTTAGACAGAAGTAGTTAAAACTGAGTTCAGAACGTGGCGCACCTTTGTAAGTGAAAAAATATAAATCCTGTTGTAGATTTATATTTTTGAATAAGTACCTGGACGCGTGGGAATTGATCTATTTCGAATAAGTACCTGGACGCGTGGGAATTGATCTATTATAGGTAAGAAAGCGTGGACGTAAATAGTGTAGGGGTCTAAGCTTTTCACAATAAACCTATTTTAATCTTTAATGAATTCACGCCAAACTATACAATGTAAAGGTTCTGATCTGTAGGTGTAAGACTAGACATATTGGAATTAGTTTTAGTCTTTGTATATGCCTAATTATGAGTTTCCAAATATATGCACCTACTTAAAAGTAAGGAACTATTAGTTATAACTATCTGATAATGTTTTATTATAAAAACACTTGAAGATATTACATTGAGGAGGGTTGTAAATGGCTCTTCTTAAACAAGGGTAAAAAATCAATATAAATCTGTAATAAAAGCTGTAAGCATCTAAAATGTGAGTTAAATAATAAAATGTATTACAAATTAATATCATAACTTTGTTGTAATTTCTAGTAATAAATCAATTTATTTTTCGGCTGAACAAATAAGCATTGCGATCCAAAGGGGCAATGCTGTTAGTATTTGGACTGCATGTAGGACTTCAATGACTTTTATTGGATTTCTAAGCACCGCACTAATATTTGGAAATGAAATATTTTTCATAAATATTTGTGCTGTGAATTTGAGTAATTTCCATTGACTATATATCTGTGTCATTTCTGTGTACGTCCACGCTGGGCGGGACACAATCAAGCTTGCTCTGGACTAGCTAGGACCGAGTCGTTACAAAACATTATGTCCCGTTATCCCGTCTCGCTGCCCGAAAGTCGCGGCAAGGGGCGGGACGGTGTCCCGCTGAATTAATTCGTTTCGATTTTATATCATGTTGATTTCCCAGACTCGACATTTGAACTTGGGGTGTTATTATACGTCAACATTTCATTTTTGCTAGAACATAGTACCTACTATCCATAGACAAGATACCCCCTATGCTACTGTGACATGAATAAAGAACTATTCTAAAGCTGCACATCTTCATGTGCAGCTTTTCCAAATGAGTACTTCCGAAGGTATTAAAACAATAAATACATCAGATGCCAACAATCGTGTATTGTTTTTTATCTATATGCTAAACCTTTGAATCTCACATGATGGTATGTTGTGATGTGGTCGAAAGTAGTAAACAGGCTTAACTAAGAATATAAACTTGCTCTGGAAAAAAAGCTGCCGAAACACGCAGTTAGGTGCTCAGCAAGAGATTTTCTACTTGATATTGGTAGGCAGTAACTTGCCAGGTAGTCATTTTCAAATGCTCTACCACAATGCAATGCCCTACCGTCATGCAATGGCTTACCGCCATTCAATGCTCTACCGCCATGCAATGCCCTACCGCCATGCAATGTCCTGGCGCCATGCACTGCCCTACCACCATGCAATGCACTACCGCCACGCGTGTTAGGCATTGCATTAGTCACCTTTTTGTAACAATCAAATTTTTCGTAGAGTACAAATAGAGCATTCATGCCATTGGATAATGAAATATCTCGATTTAGAATTATTTATTTTTGTAGTTTATTAATACACACAATCAAACAATAAACCTTTTTCCAACGACGTCCGGTCGAGCTGCAAATACCGGCTAAAAGCAGCCACTAGTACCCTGTTCTTCTAAAATAAAATTATAATAAAAGAATAATCAATTTATTTTTAAATGATACGTTACCATGGTCATACAGAGAATTAAAAATTGGTTCCTCTGATCGGTCATTAGGGCACGTTCCTTTTGATCTAGAAACTAAATGAAGTTATCAAACACTAAACTATAAGAAACAAAATAAAGCAACATTGAAAATCAAATAACAAAGAGAAAAAATTCATCGCCGAAGTTGCATCCCGCCTTGCTCTATTCATGTTCTCAACTTATTTCATCTCACTTAAATCCTGTGTGGAATTACAGTACCTAGTGACTCTTCTTGCCCTCTCAACATATATACTATAAACTACAGAGCTGCGCCGGAGCAACTGGTGTCTGTTTTCATGAACCACAGTAGCTCTTTCTTGGTTGTTCAGTTTAGTATAACGAGTAACAGACAGACGAACAGACTTCTCATTATGAATGTAACGCAAAGGAAATGTAGATCTTTCTGCAAAACGTTTGCTGCAATTATATTAACGTAGAGATACTCGTAGGTAGATACGAGCACAGTGGTACGCTATTTTGCGAATGTTAGTTTTATTTTGTAAGGGCTAGCTACAAATTAGTAATTATGTTGCCAAGCGCAATTTTTTCAACTAGGTTAGTACAGTCGCGTGCAATAACAAGTATACACATTGTAATTTTAAAAATTGTGGCTCTGACTTCTGTTTCACTCTTTGTACTGTGAAGTATTTTCAAAATCAAAAAATAATTCAAAATTTTTACTTATGTTGATGTTAGCTTCGATAGTCAACAATTTTGAAAATTTCGAAGTGTATACTTGTTTTTGCCGGCGACTGTACTTATACAGTTGAAAAAATAAAGTCATCAAAATAAATTGTACACAATCTTTGTAGAAATTATAGTTTCGATATATTATGTATGGGTTTAAAAAAAAAGATTAAAATGGCACCGAAATTCATTAACTCTCACTAGTATAATATAGATAGAGATAGATAGAAGTTATACGCTCTTATCGTATGCTTCTCTAATTTCATAACTAATACTAAAGTTTATAATTTATCTGTAATGAAACCAGGAAAAAGATTTTTTTCTTCGCTTGTTGCGATGCAGAACTCGTATAGAGCGATGCCGGACTCGCACTTAGCTGGTTTTATTCTTTCTCTCGCCCGATCTGAGATTGGAAGTCAAGCAAATAATCCGAGTCGCTTGTGTACCAAATTCTAATTATACTAGTACCAGGTCACAGTCACCGGAATAGCGGTTGGTTGGCTGTTTGACACGTTGCATTCTGTATCAGCTCGAAAATAGATATTAAGCCCCAGGTGATCACATTCTAAGTTGTGCTACATTAAGAAGCTCGCTTAGATATTTATGTCCTAAGGAAGTTTGGCATTGTCGCTGACATCTTACTATTCGTGCTAGCCTGGTATTTTGTTGTCAATGGGGCAGTTTGACGAAAGTTTCCCAGCACTATTCCCGTAACGGATAAACCGATTTTAATGAATGGTACCTACGTAGATTAGTGTAAATTCCTGGTACTGGTTTATGTTCTCCCGTTGGATGTCGTTTAATAAATTACGCTGAATAAGCAGCATGCCACCTCTCATGTCAATGTGAGTGGAGGTGTACCTACAACAAAAGGCAGGGGACATTCCCAAGGAAGCTGGAGAAAAAAATCTGAACCCAAAACTTTTGCAATCCAGTCGTTGTTTTGTTATGTTGTTTCTGATGCTAGCGTAATCATGTCCCTTTGTAGTTTTTAGAGATGATATGTTCTACCGATTTTTCATGTGTGGGATATAGGAAGGAAGGTGATAATAAGATTTCGTCTCTAAGGAGTTTTATTGCCAGTTGTAGGTTGGCAGTTTTAAGGGTTTCAATGTGCACTGTAGCATGTGGAGTCATTGTTTAGAGTTCATTTAGAGTTCACTTAGAATGTAGAACACATAGGTATACTTACTAAAATGTATCTTCAAAATATTAATAGGAGCGTCGATTTTAGACCATATCTGTCAACAAGAATATCTCTAAAACAAAACTTGTAAGGAATCTGAAATTTTCATGAATTATGAACAATACATCCTCTTTTTACGAACACTTACTGAAAACACTGATTTACAAATGTTAAAGCTACGATTAATGTCAATAAAAACTTTGTTTTCTTAATCAGGCTATTGTAATGCGTAATCTAAAAAAACGAAGCCCGCCTTCCACTTTCCTATTTTTCTGTTTGCTATGTCAAAATGCCAAAGAAGGTATCTAAGAGGTGGTAAGAGGCAGCCGCGGTCAATTGATGCCGTGAGATATCCCATCAATATTCATGCCTTTGAGCTCCAATGGCCTACAAAGCGAATTATGAATCCCTGCATTTATTAGCATTCAGTGAACACTCTGCTTACATGAAGGGCTTACACCTGCTGAAGATATATTTTAATAAAATATAGAAATATAAATATATATAGATATATTTTAATTAAAATATGCTTCAAGGATATTTTACTTAAGACTGTCCCACACAGTTAGATTAGGAACACTATTCATTGTGATGATTAAGTTTTAGGGAAATGAGCGTTATCTCGTAATAAAGTCTGTGAACGTTGTTTACTTATGGTGTCATCATCATCATAATCTTCAGCTGGATGACGTCCACTGTTGAACAAAAGCCTCCCCCATAGGACGCCTCAGAGAACGCCTATAAGAGCCTTGTAACCATTAGCTACCGCGACTGGTATACTGTACTTATTTAATACCTATTCTAAATAATTTTAACTTATTTACCTACACGAAAAGAAAAATGAGTGTCTTAAACATACATAACCGTTTGTTTTTCGAGCAATCGCCTTATTTGCATTTACAATATTTTGGCTTAGACGAAGCTAATATGCAGGCTAATTACGAAATTTGGTTTGAAAACTTACTTGAAAACTAACTTAAATTTAAGGTAATTAATTGAAACCTATTTCCTGGTGAAAATTTGTTGACATTCAGTTAATTACTAGCAGTTACATCGTGGCTCTAACTGCGTGAACTGACCTGATGAAGCCCCAAACCTAGGTCGAAACAATCAAGTAAATTCATTAGTTGGTTTCAGTTGCATTTTAATTACTAAATCAGTACTATAATACTCGTATTATAAATGCGAAAGTAACTCTGTCTGTCTGTCTGTTACGCTTTCACGCCAAAACTACTGAACCGATTTGAATGAAATTTGGTATGGAAATAGTTTGAGACCCGGGAAAAAACATAGGATAGTTTTTATCCAACTGCGCAAAAAGAGGTTAATGTTTTTGCACGATAACACACATACACGCGTGCGGAGCCGCGCCCGGAGAGTTAGTGTCAATATAAAAAGGTTCTACTGCCGCGTTTAGCAAAAAGAGTAAAAAGCCACTGCGAAAATAACAGGCTAGATACTCTGTTCTATGTCTTTAATATTTTACAATGTAACATAAGTCTATCATAATATTCTAACATATGTGATTTTTATAATTATTACGCTTTTTTGTTGAGCGCCGATCCGACGCTAAAAATTCTCTATTATACTAAACTCTAACTTGAATAGTCAAAACAGATTCCGTAACAAAAGGACCACTAGCGTACTAAAATAATTTACATACTAAACAAAGCTAACGATGCTATACTGACAGTATAAACATTTTAAAGACAGTATAAGCTTTAAAAAGACTGTAGTCAATCATTGCGGTCTAGCTTGATCTAAAATTTAAACTAGGTAGGTGCTTGTGACATGTGTCTACTTAAGGGTGTTAGGTAGCTAAGCAAGCATTTTGTAAATTCTCTACCACCCAACCATCTATAACATTATCGTTGATATGGAGCACAATTCACATCTCCTTCTAAACGACACTAAAATCATTATGTAAAGATTTTTTGAATGATAAACATATTTTGTAATCGGTATACAATGATTATGAAATATAACGATGGCATTATATTCTATACAATAGTTTAAAAAAAAAATGGGAGATCACTATAACCATAGCGTTGCAAAGCAACTACACAATAATTTTACCTATTAAAAACAACTGGCGCCGAACACCACGGTAGATTCCATCAGCGGTCCTTTACAGCCAGCTATCAGACTGTGGTGAAAGACAATAAAACATAGAGAACAAAAAAAATACAATTCTGTAAATAGGTGTTACTAATTACGAGTAAAGAAGTATGTTTAACAAGGTGCTCTTCCTTTAAGTTTCAATCGCGCGTCAAATTTTCTAGTGTAGAATAAAACTTTCCTTACTGACGATCTTTATATTGCGCTAATGCTGTCATTGTAATGGTAAACGGGTGCACTTTACTCATTCTAATTTTGACTAAATGACCCGTTATATTTCACGAAAGATTAACCATGGTTACTATGCTCCGAATCTGTGTCACTTGCTGGTTGATATTGTAAGTAAATACATTGGTTTTTTATTGGGTTACTCCTGTCGTACTTACAATTATTATTGTCTCGTGGCATGAGGTTTTCAAGGTCTATCTTTTAAAGGTAAATTTTCTATAAAATTATATCTTGAAAGATGAAAATATTATTAAATATACCTAAACTATTTAAGTTAAGAAATAATTTCTGCTCTATTAGTATAATTTTACGTTCCGTTTCCTTCCAAAAGCATAATGCTATGAAATATCACTATAAATAACTAAATAAAGAAAAGAAAAAGATAATAGTTGCATAGAGCACCCGTATTTTAAGACGCAGACATCTGGTACATTAGACAGATCGAATCAACACGACTGAAAAGTCCAGAACAGTCTAAAATCTATTTTTTTTAGTGTAACATTGACGCAAGTGCAGCATAACCTGCGAATTGGTCTTAAAAACGTTAATAAGACACGATCATTTTTCTTCTTATTTCATTGCCCGGTAAACCCAATAACTCCCAAACACAGGACCTCAAACAATTTGACCAACGAGCGGTTATTAGAATTATATCTTGTATATTTATACTACCGGTCTGATTCAATATCCTTCCAAAAATGGATAGCAGGATTAAGCAGTCCTTTTGCATATTTCATCAATCGCCATTGTATTCTAGTCTCCACGCTAATGATATACAAATATGTATCGCCCAGTTTTCATTAGATGTGACTTTGTGGTCGACATTACTTATTTAAATCCCGTAGCGTATGTCGCGGAGTCAATTCTGCTATTTGAATACGTCATAAAATCTCAATTGTGATTACTATTTTGATTGAATTGTATTTTAAAAAGTATCTGAAGTTTGAACCATTTTTGTACATTTCACCTACGGCATTCTACGACAAAAAATTTGCATATGTTCTGTGTCGTGGCTGCATTTTTTTTTATGATCTCGTAGTTGTTAAAGAAAATAAATTGCAACATGCCACTTGTTGGAGTCACACTGTGATAATAATAGGGTCTTTAGTTGGAAAACCAAGTAAATAAAACGTATAAATCACCAGGGAGACCCAATAAGAAGTATTTCCCAACAAATAGTACTTATTTCAAGGTCGATGTAGTAATGGGACGTGCAAAGTCTCCCACTAGATGGTAAGCGTCACGCCTGTCCTTTAAAGTTACGTTGTAACGATCCTTTTTTTATTTGAACTGAGCTTGGCACTCCGAGACGTTAACTCGTGTGCCTCATTAGCACAGGCATTTCAATTGCTCCAGTACCTTTCACGGCCAGAGACCACTGCGGTGAAACCTACCTAGACGGCACTTACTGAAGAGATCCACCTGGTGGGAATTGATAATGTTGCATGAGTGGAGTTAGTTGTTGGGAATGTCCACTGTTACATCTTATGTTGTGACTTGTGACTGATGAGGAGAAAAGAACAAGTTGTTCTTATTCTGATTTCAAAAATTTACTTATTTTAAATTTACATCATAGTTGCGTTACCGAAATGGAAATTACGATAAAGGTAATGAAAGCATTAACAATTTGAATAGAGCTTCATCATTGCAATTGAAAACGTTGAATAGTTAAAATTATAGAATAAAGGTCGTGGTTGTTACTGTGTGCTTAGAATTTCCCAGCGGTTTTTTTAACAACGAACTCTTTAAGCCGTGACTGGAACGATTTGAATATTTTTAGGTGGTAGGTAAGTAATATTTTAAGATGTCACTAGTAAAATTAAAATAACCGGCCAGCCGAAAATAGGGTATCTTTTTATTACCTATGAAGCACTTTATTCATATCACTTTTGTGGGCGATATGTAGATATCAATTCGATAACCAGTTATGTATTATGTCATCATGGCAATAAAACTATTGAGAGCGTTATAACATGATCACGCCTCTATACTAAAACGGTTGGTAGAAATGACAAAGTATCACCGTTTTCTTTTTATGTTTCTGTGACGAAACAAGCTCGAGGCCCACCTGATGTTAAGCGGACTAACCTCAGTCTAACAGATGCAGATCGTCACAAGTCACGAATTGCACTGCGCCCGACACCTTGAGACGTCTAAGTATTTTTTTAAAATTAATAAGTTAATATCCAAAAATGTCATTCTTTGTTTTCACACCACGTTACTTGAAGAGTTATACTGTCCATCCATACAAAGGTTGTACAGAAATCGCTATATGCGATAAGACCACCCATTGTACAACCATAGACTAAGAGTACTATTTATAATATGATTTAAATGTATAGTCGCTGTGCTACAAAGAGTTTTGTATTGTATGGTAAGAACCAATTTTCATGAAAAAAATATTCATAAAATCGAGAGTGCTGTGAGATTGCCAAACTTGTTACAATATCTTATCCGAAAATTTTGTAGCATTATTAAGTAATATATTTGGAAGTCGGATTCGGACCACAACATCTTTACTACATGTGATGTATATTTGATGCATTTATGTGAGTACCAACTAGAATTATTATCTATGTAAAATAGGACTATTTGAATTTGCTGACAACGCTTCGTAATATTTAAAATCTGCCACTATGGCGCTGACGCAAGATGTCGCCAAACGAGTTTACTAGAAATCTGTAGAACAAGGACTGGATTTTAAATAATAACTTGATATGAACATAGCATTCCAGATTCGGCCTAAATGTATTAAAGTTGAAGATCGGTGTAAACAGGAAAGTTTGCTATTTTGTTTTTACTTCTATTTGAACTCGTGCACATTCACGGGCATTACAATAGTAACATAATGAGCCATCAATATCAAATCCAATTTCACCAAACTACGGTTAAATTGATACGAAGATAATTTTATACTATAGAGCATAAACATGTCATAGACTTTTGCTACCATACAACATCAAATTTAGTGTCAATTTGTTTACTTTCAGTCCTGAAAAAAAGGAACCTTCTTGGTTTAGACTTTTATGACATGTGACAGCTGCGTGGACATAGAATTCTATGTCCACGCAGCTGTCACTTGTGAATTATTGTGGTACCACCATTGTGAAATATAGTGGTAGTCAGTGATGAGCGTGATCATTAAAAAAATTAAATAATATTGTTAGGAAGAACTTTCCTCTCGATATCTCTGGACGTTGAAAGGAAAGGGAAAAAAGAAAAAATTTGTAGAAAAAATCTTCATATTACGCCAGGCTTATTTTTCAAAATTACCAACTTCTCTAATGCAGTTTCCAAACTCCCTTGGGCGGGAAATTAAATTTCCATTTATGATTTCAAATTAAACACGGTTCACTTTCCGCGCATGATTGATGAAAATACTTTTTATATATTATTATGTACAAGGGCGTGCATTGAGACGTCGTGATACGTCGCAAGTTACATACAAATAAGACTCATGGTTCACAAAGCGCCCGCAAAAGCGGACGTAAATCAAAAAGGATCACGAACGTACCCGATCGCAATAAGCTTGTCGCGAAATACAGAGGAATGAAAACTATTGGCAAAACGATGCTGAAATTGTCATAAATATGTCGCGTTTTGATAGAAAATAAATCGTCACGATCAGTATTTGAATACATAAACGTGTGAACATGAATGACGACTCATTTTAGATATTTTTGTGAGATCTCCAATAGATTTAGTGAATTTACTCAGCAGTATCTCGATAATCCATAACATATAACAAACAAATGTCCCACAATTATGATAACACCAAAACTAATGAAGAACAAAATATGCGCACATAAGAAATTTGATAAAATTGTTTTCCTCAAAAAAAATATTCTTCTGTATACTCTCTGGTTTTTACGAAGCAGAAATAAAGGTTTATTCATTATTTTAAGGTTCAAACTCGCACATTTGGCGGGATATTCCAATTTTAAACAGTTTTATCGCGCTTGTACCTAGGTTTGTTATCAATGCTACATGACAATGGAATTCCGAACTTCAAATAAAAATGCTCCTGTTATCGATAAGTTATTGATTATTTCAATTATATAGTGTATTCTTCATATTTATCCGATAATTTAACTCTCCGTCATATTTAAAGAAGAAATACTTTCACCCTTAATCAATTCAATCATCGGGTATTAGAAAATATATTTTGATGTTAACAAAAATTAATCTCATAATTGTGCATGGTGATCAAGTGTTAGACGCCGTTTTCATGAAGTCAGCATTCACCTTAACTTTAGTGTTCCTTAAACTTTTGCGCAATAAATGTATGTTTATATATCACTAAATAGTATATTTACGGAAACATCAAAATAAATTCGACGGTGACATTTCAATCAAGGTGCATTAACCGTAGTCACGAGAATACTACTCGTGGCCACATAAATGCAACATCAACCGTCAGTGCTTCTATGATATTATTTTTGAAACTTAATTCAAATTACGAACGGTATACTATATACACAGTACAAAGCCCAGGACGCCATCGAAGCGTGAGAATTGTGACAAACTACCTTAATGAGGAAGGCTATGTTCAGCAATGAAAAATCGGGCTGGTACAATACATACACATAAATTACTTATCTATTTCGCCAACGATATTTATAAACAGAGGGACTGACATTGTGAATTCTATTTGTTATTATTATAGTTGATATAATTCCAATTCATCGTTTTCACAATGTTTTATAATTACCTATTTACTGAGTCTGTTATATACTACCAAAAATTAAACCGTCTTCTAATCGTAAAAAAATATACAAAGACGTTCTGAATTTACTACAAATAAACACGGTATGACTTCGATTTAGACCTATGGTTTTTAAAAGAACAAAAAACTACTGCTTTCCCGGCACGGCTGTTTTCCGAAGAAGTAGATCACACCTACTGCCATTTTTTGGTTCCAGATTGGCAATTCCAGACTCTGGATTGCTACATCACATTGCTTAACCTGTACTTACTGTACTGTACTGGATCAGCCGGATCGTCCACTGCTGAACACAGCCTCCCCATTAAGGGGGTATTTGCCATAATCCCCACGCTTGGCAGGCGGCTTGGAGATCGCAGTGTAAGTTGGCAGTTCTTTAGAAGGTGCTGCTGCACACCTTCCAGTATTTTTCCCTTAGTAGCCTCTTACGACACCCACGGGATTATATGGGGAGATGCAATTCTAACCCGGCACCCCACGGGGAATGCTTAAACTATTTAGTAACAAAGGTATATTATTTGAAAACAAATCATATCTCGCCAAACACAACTAACCCGAATCAGAGCCTACAAAAAATCCAGGATAAAAATCTTACCGTGCAAAATCTACATGCGATCAAAGTTTCCCGGCAAGGGAAGAGAGGAGTATTTTTTAAAACCAACACGTTGTGCCGATATATAAGACACGGAGACTACCACCGGCTCAGTATGCTCGAGTTCTAAACTTGCCCATAACAGCTATTTAGTATACAGTGATAAGTTTATCACGTACTAGGCCCGTCTGCGAGGCAGCCGCGGAATTTTAACTACACCAAGGTGTTACAGAATGTGTTTATATGGAAAAAAGTATACGACATTTTGCTTTTATTTTGTAGAGAGTCTGCGAGGGATTAGATTTATTTTGGTGGGAAATTCGCTTTGTTTTATCGGTTCTTGAGTTTTAACAGATTGTGAAAAGTATAATAGCAGGTATATGTGCAATATTTTTATATAAAGAAAAACGTTATAATTATCTCGAGAATGTGCGATGCACACATCTTACACCAAACCATAAGTATTGAAGACCCTACATACTGAGGATATAGACGTGTCTGCTCGATCCGGTATTTAGAAATAAAACTTTGATGATATAATTATTGCAGGAACATCTACTGAGTGTGTTTGATGTATTATATCAGCAATCAGCAGAATTATTCGCCAATTCAGAATGTAAAAATCGGTTTTATTATCTGCTGCTCTTCTTGACGTAATTTTTTATTAGTAATATTAGATTCATTTCCAGTCGGTTAAAAATAGTTGCAAATGTTGGTGGAATTATGTCAAAATGGTTGTGCGCCTAAACTAGATTAATATGCCTAAATTTGGCGCATTTTTTACAACTAGACTTCCTGGAAGAGCACTAATCGTTCAAAATCCATAAACCGAAAACTAACTCCTGTATAAAGACAATTAATCAAGTTTCAAATTTAATCCATGAATCATACATAGAACTGAATCATATTTCCTTAAAGACTTAAAACAAATACGTGTTTTGAAAGATCATTTATATTCCAACTAGGGCTGAATTGTGAAAAGTCAAAAGACAAACCTTTTGATACTCTTTAAACGTAAAATAATATTACTTTGCAAATAAATTGGCTGTCTCCTTTATTATGGCGGTAAGACCGCATCAACGAATACGGCAAAGCGGTATCAAGGTTAGCTAAACATTTATAAAAGCACAATCCTTAGACCATAGAGCTGCTAAGCATACAAACAGTAGAGCCGGCACTATTGCACGAAAAATAACTTTTTCGGCCCAATTGCTTGCAACAGGAGAATTATGGACGGCATTTTTATTCCTATTCGTTCCTGAGGCGTCCTTTGTGCTGTTAAAGATAAGCATAGCATATAAATAAAACTCATTACATTCCTTTATATTATATCATATAGAATTGGGATAATAGGACCTTACTAAGTTTATAAGTACTATAGTTTTATTATATATACAATCTTCGGCTGTATTTGCAATCAAATTTAAACATTTTTATAATTGTACACCAAATTTATGGTTTTATTAGTAATCTTGTTAGGTAGGGGTATGCGTACCAAAGCAGTAATAAAAATGAAAATTAATATAAAAATTCATAATCCGTCCCCGAATCTTATGACGTGTATAAAATTAATGTCCCTTATAATTAATATAATTAAATTATAAAGAATATTAATGATATTAATTATAAAGAATATTACTACAAACATTTCTTAAAGTTCCTGTGAAGAATTACATAAGGCAATGATATTGTGGGTGAAATAAGAGCAGAGTTTCGTGTGTGAATTAATCAAAACTACCGTATCAACGATTCGTTGATCCTTTGCAATAACGTAATAGGTCCCAGACAAGGCAGAATCGTCAAATAAATTAAACCTCATAATAAGTAGTTGCCTGCACCAGGCACTGACTTGCCCTCGTTGTGGATGTTTTATTTCAACTCAACCACGTTGACAACGAACCGACTTAGTTGCTCAGACGGAGGTAAGATTTCTCTAATGATACTCCTACTAGATTCACCAGGTAAACCAGTAAAATGGGAAAGCTGGTTTTAGGCAGTAAAATCTCCTAATTTTGAAGAACTCCGGATTTGGTTGTAATATACATAGAATATTATGATTAACCGCATATCAAAAGTTTTACTAAGAAAATGTTGGCGACACGCAATAGCTTTCAACAAGTTTTGTCCTGAAATATGAGTGTTAAACTGTTTATAAGCAATGTGCATATAACAATAATTTTCTAAGCGTCTATAAGTCTACGGCATAAACCTACTGAATCGAATGACTATATTTATTTATGATAATAGAAATATATACTTTTTCTATGTAAGCATGGTAATTTTAAGCAATTTCTGTTTGTTGTGTAATAAAGTTTTTTGTACTAAATCTCTTGAAATAGTTGTACATATTGTAAGAGGTGATGCTTTACGTAAAGTTACATGATCTATAGACCTGTAAAAAGTAAATGCATTTTTTCACCATATTATCAAGGTTTGACTTCCACAAGTTAGTTTTTTAGTGCTAAAAGTAGGTTTACTTAACAAAAACATTATTTTAGTTATGTATACTTGATACAAGATTATTCTGTGACCAAAAAATCTGTTCACCATTGACATTATTTGCAATTATGATTCAATCATCCAGGTACGCAAATATGTTGCTAAGAACAACTCGACAAATTTTGAATAAATTTAAATGGGTCCAACCTGAAAGTATATTCTACCCAACAAAAAATAATCACCAAAATCAGTTCATAATTGGCGGTGTAATCGCGTAAGAAACATAACATATACATACTGTCGAACTCTAAACCTCCTCCATAACCTAAATCAACCCTAAAAAGGAAAGATTTCTACCAGTGTCGCAAATGACGTACGTGGTAGTTGCGCCGCTTTGCTTTGAAGGATATTAAAATATGTGTATGTACTTACAATCCTCCTCTGATTTCGGAATTCAATTAAATGCAAATGTATTCCTTTGATGATGTATTAAACATCCAAGTCATATATTTAGACAATGCAAAATAGTTAGCCGCAACTATGCCAAGGTTTGCAATGCAACGTTAGATAAATGCATTTTGAAGCAGGTTACGTAAACTATCAACAATTTAGGCCACGCGCAGGCCCTTAAATATGAAGAGGTATGGCCATTTTGACTAAGCTGCTTTAATGCATCACATATGTTATTATGCTGGTTTTTGGATATTGTTGCCCGATGTAAACTGTCTGCTATGAATCTCCATAAAAAAACTGTACATATTATTTTATATATATTCTATATAAACAAATAATATATACTCATTATAAGTAAGGCAAAAGATTAGCAGCACGATTAAAGAAAGTGTACGCTAATCAATTTTTTTAAAGTGAATCTTAAGGTACAATGATATTACCAAACACAAAGATTGTATTAAATTTATATGTAAATAACAAATACTAGATATACAACGATTAATTTAAATATGATCGTAATGTACATTTTCTAGTGAGAAACTCTGAGAAAATTTTAAATAAACAGGTGCTAACGTGTAAGTTTCGCCCAGTTAAATGATCAAAGCGAGGTGAATATTGCTAGTTGGGATCGGAGAATGCGTATGTTTGTATGTATGACTTGTATGAATGCGCTAGCTCCGATACAAGTGTTTCAAAATTATGAAACACATTAGTAAAAGTGACCGTTGCAATTCAGCTATCCCAGGCTCTCAGCGTTGTCAATAAAAGGCATGCATTCAAATGAGCCCAAAGATTAATCGTAATGGATTTAAATAAACAGAACCGTTTGTAGCCGTTCTAAGACGTGACAAAGTTTTAAAACATTCTGAGAACTTTGACTTTATTTACTTTTAGTTCATTTTATAACATAATATAGTCCATAGACGTTTTTCGTAGGAATGTAATGATAAACTACATCTATAAATGTAATGACAATATTTTATGATAGAGAAAACAGTCCAGTACGAGTAGGACTCGTATTCCGAAAGCATACAAAAGAAGACTTTTATTTTCCTTCAATATACGGTAATTTATTATTGGTAATGTAGATAGACTTTAACTTATGTGCTATAGTCAGAATCTTATCATACCCGCCTCAAATCACGTGCAAATAAGCAAAAGCTCAAATTCATCCGGTAATTATGCTCTGCACTGTAAGAACCCTAATAACCGTTTAAAGTTTCCACAGACCCTACTGTACGAGTACATACGTCTGGTATGTGAATTAATAAATATGGTATATATATATTATATATATATACAAATGTATATCACATGGTATATATATACTTGACTAGATATATATACCATGTATATATATCTAGTCAAGTAGACGTCACAAGCAATTCAAACTGTACGAAAACTGTGAATTAAAAATATCGGACGTTTTATGCCACCAGAGCAATTTAGTGAGGGCACATACATACTATTCCTAAGGGGGGGTTTTGCCATAAATTCCACGCTTGGCAGGCGTCTTGGGGATCGCAGTTATTGGTCATCTCTTGGTCATAAATTTCTCACAAGGTGCTGCTGCCCGCCTTCCGGTATTTATCCCTTAGTCGCCTTTTACGACACCCACGGAAAGAGATGGGGTGTGATATTCTAGCCAGGCACCGGGTGCCGGCACCCCAGAGGTGGTTACAAGCGGCTAGTAACCGTTCTTTGTGGCGCTCTATGGGGGAGGCCTTTGTTCAACAGTAAACGTCTTCCGGCTGATGATGATGATGATGACATACATACTCGTTAATACCACGTGAATTCATAGGCATGCCACCTAACCGATTTGAAGTCTCCGTCAGTCACAGACTTGCCTCCACCAAGCGCTACACTCTCACTGTGTTCCAGCGGTCTCAACTCCGACTATTATTACATACATAATTATTAAATAAAATACGTAATAACGATATAAAAATCTACACAGGGGATGTTAAGAACTACGTAAATACGTACCTAACTTCGAGTTAGATATGAAGATGCCAGTTTACACTATTATTATTAAAGTTATTAGCATTAAATTAAAAAAATAAGTTTAGTCTTTAGATATAGACTATGCCACGCTGGGTAGTTCGACGTTCGACTGTGGAATCTATATATTTAAAGTTCGTGCGTTCCAAAGATCGATTTTCAAACTATATGATGGGTACATTCCAAAATGTATACATGCAATCCAAAAGAAATATTAATCTTCTTACCTTTTTGGTTTGAACCAACACAATCATTTTCCGAACCGACACGCAGTTTATGTAAGAGTTGTTATGAACCCCTACCTAATTAGATTGGCCTGACGTCGTGTATAGGTAATAATATTTTATTAAAAGCTTTTTGCGTAAGTATAGAGTTTTGTTGGTGAGACAAAACACGCAATCGTTCTAAACTTATGCTATTGAATAATTTTGAATTTGGAATTGCATTGATTTAGAAAGTATATTAATTGAATTTTAGGATTAGATTATAAATGCACTAAATTGTACCCGAGGGGTTCCAGGCTTAATTGCGCCCCCTTCGATATTCTTAGGATTCGTAAGATAAATATTGTCTCTATATCTCTATTGAATCAATTTTGGATGAAATTTGGTATGTAAATATTTGAAACCCGGGGAAGGACATAGGATACTATTTATCCAACTGCGCAAAAAGAGATACCTAATCGGTTTTGCATGATAACCGACATGATCGCGGGCGGAGCCACGGGCGGAAAGCAAGTTGATTACAAATAAATAGCTAAAATTCAATTCCGATGATCCTGGGTCATGGAATTAAAAGTTAATTTTTCTGGTACCCTTTATATACACTGGAGATCCCCATGAAAATATTTTAATTTTTTTAAAATTTTTTTTTTATTCCTGATAGCCTTTGACCACTATCTCACCTGATGGTAAGTGATGATGTGGTCGAGGATGTTGTTCAGACTAACCTAGAGTTACTGGCTCTCAAGGACAGCTGCCGGAACACACCGTTAGGTGCTTGGCGACAGATTTTCAACTTGAGGGTGGTAGCTAGCCAGGCGGGCATTTGCAAAGTGCCCTACCACCATGCTGTAACGACTGCTATCCTAAGACAACAACCGGGACCGACGGCTTAACGTGCCCTCCGAAGCACGGAAACGCTCAGTAGTATTGCCCAACCAGTGGTTACCCATCCAAGTCATGACCGCGGCGGACGTTGCTTAACTTTGCTGATCGATTCAGAATGGTTAAGCAAACTTGGCTACGGGCGCTTCAAATTTAAAATTCTACAGTGATATTCGTCTGTTGGTCAACGATGAATGGTTGTGCTCCAAATATCTAAATGTCCGGTAAAAAATGCGTCATTAACAAGCTAGGAGATCCGGGGTATAGGTACTCGGAAGGATAGACAGACAGACTGCGGAGTTCTATAAATTTAAGTAGCTTACAGCTTTAAAGGTAATCGATCTTTTTTCATTTGTACCTACGTAAGTAGGTAAGGTAGGACAAAAGTTATACGTATTTTAACTGCCTTCTCAAACTTGCGTACACTTCTTGTGAGTGAGGCCACTTAATACTTAGTTTGCCGTAATCAAATACAAGTAATAAGTCTCTGATACCTGTTTCAGAACTTCCGTCACACAGTTTCAAACTACATAAAACTAAGTTAAACAATATTGTTTGCTTTTAAATAACATTGAAATAAACGCCATCTAGTGAGTATGTAAAAACTCACAAGAAGTTTCAAGCGTAGGATGCGGTGTCAAGTGAAAGACAGAACAAAGTCATACATTATTGTTTGCTTCTATATTATATGAATAAAAACGCCCTCTAGTGAGCGTGTAAATATTCACAAGAGGTTTCAAGCGTAGGGTGCGGTGGCAAAAGAAAGAGTGAGTGTGAATGAGGTTCTTCCAATCTGTTTCTAACATGCCACTGCTATTTTAGTTCCTTTAAAAACAGTGACGTGGCGCTAAAGTAATTTGGCTTACTTGAGTTTATCAGAAAATGTGTTAATAATAAAATTGCAAAAGTTTGTGAATGTGTATGTCTGTTGAACCTTCATGCTGAAACGAATGATCCAATTTGGATGAATTTTGCAATATAAATTGTTTAAGATCCTGCATTAACTTACGGGATACTTTCCATCATCTTCATCATGTACCATCATTATATACGAAGGTGAAACCACGGGGCGCAACTAGCCTTACAGAAACACCCTCAGTTACCTTGGAAAGTTAAAGTTCGAAGATACCTCATGCTCCAATAAAATCTAATTGCTCGGTACCTATATGTCGCTTTATGGTGTAATATTAGATTACTTTATTTTCTTTCGAAAAATTTTCTTCCAATCCTAATCACATTTACAAATTTTTAAAGTGAAACATTTCTCACATTGTGGAGAATCGAACCCACGTTGCCCGATAACGCACCGCGTGCTAAGCCAATTCTGCAATCTTAATATTTAATCATTTCCTAATACTTGTTCACAGAGTCATGTGGCGCTGATTACCACCGATGTTCCAATGGGCAGTGCATCCCGCCTGAAAAGGTGTGCGACAAAGTAGCTGACTGTCCTTATGGAGAAGACGAAGAAAACTGTGGTAAGTACTTAAACGCGTACAAAAAAAGTATGGTTTTATTTTGCTGAGTCTTCAATGGAGCTGAAGGTAATCACCGTTCTCTCGTTCAGCCTTATATTGGCTAACAACATTTCTATGGAGGTACTGTTGATTCGTTGTTTATATTCCCACTACAACTTACGAACATTTCATTCAACCTGGCATTTTGGGGCCTTGGTGATGCATGATCATG
Organism: Plagodis dolabraria; assembly: GCA_963854805.1. NCBI lineage: Eukaryota > Metazoa > Arthropoda > Insecta > Lepidoptera > Geometridae > Plagodis > Plagodis dolabraria. The sequence continues at coordinate 9,074,555 of OY978440.1, forward strand.
GTACTTAAAAATTTGTGGTATATACTACGGCAAGGATAATTAACTTATTTCACACAAACATTTTGTTCAAAATAATTGTTGAATGTAAAAAATGCGATATCATTTATTACCTACATCAATACGTAATAAAAACAGTAAACTTCTATAAAAGAACAGAGCAATTTTTACGTTCATAATGCAATGACTGTTAAACGAAACTTTATAAAGTTCTTAACTGGCTTATAATTTTATTACATACTATCATTAAAATACTATTGGCCTTTTTTGGATGAATATCATTCACATTCTATTTGATAAAGACATATAACGATAAGCCTTGATTGGTGTAAGTGGTTATGGAAAGATCTTGTAATGCAGATGCTTAAGCTAATATTCATAAGTATATCTACTCGTATTACTGCTTGTATCGACTGGCTGGTCATAAAAGTGTTCATTCAGCATGCGGTCCGAACGAGTTCCAATGCACCAGTGACGGAGTTTGCATCGAGGAAAGGAAGCATTGCGACGGCATAAATAACTGCGCCGACGGAACCGATGAACTTGACTGTGGTAAGTTTTTATACTCTTAGATGGAATCATGGCCAAAATCCATTAGCTACGCCGCGTTTTTCATGTGACCTACTACCAAAATGTGGACACATGACACATTTCAGTTCAAATTATGTTCAGAAAAGTTTTTTTTTAATTAGAGAACATAAAAATAAGGCATAATAGTCCAAAGCTCTAAGTAATGCAATAATTTCTGTACATGCACCGTATTTGGATTGATATGGTAAGTATCTCACAAAAAAAACTGGACAGGAGCCCATGGTTGTAAGTACTCTGGTAAGTTTCGCTGCAGTGATGGGACCTGCATAAATATGCTGTTGCGATGTGATGGCTTCAGAGATTGTTTACCTGATGGTGCCGATGAAAAAAATTGTCGTAAGTAACTGATCAATATATATAGTAAGAGTTTCTTTCAACATTCACACACAGTATCTTTCATATTTTAATAACATAGAAACTTTGGTTTACACGAATTGTACAATATTATAATAAGTAATGTTTGTGAATGTGGAAATAAAACTAAAATCATGGTTATGGTATGATATACGAATGATATTGTCTGCAAATACTAACCTAAATAATTTTAAAAGCATGCGGCCTCGATATGTGGCAATGCGATAAAGGTAACTGCATCCAAAGGACCAAGAGGTGCAATGGTCAGATTGACTGTCCGTCAGATAGGTCTGATGAAAGAAACTGCGTGGGTAAGAGTCCTTTCTTTTTTCTTCTGCATATTTATTAATTATTCTAAGGAATCCGTAAAGTTTCCCTACTTTAAAATAGTTCTATTAACTAATTAAATCCTTGTTTTATTATAAAATTTATTTTATGACGACATACATTATTCCACAAATTTGCGCCTTTACCGAGGTTTTCACTGGTTGACATATACTTCCAGCTAATGGACAATTTAGATGCCGCTCTGGTTTGATAATCGCAGCAACTTTTAGATGTGACCGACATTACGATTGCCCTCCCGGAGATTATTCAGACGAACTAAATTGTCGTAAGTGTCCAATGACTCCAGATGTCTTCGGTATTGCTTTATTTCTCGTTACTTTCATATTTTCTTTTCAAGCTAATTATTTGAAAGTTTATTTCTATTTCATGTTGTTGTTGAGTCCATCCACTCAAATGCTACATTTCGGATGCTTCAAATCTATTGTTATGTTTCTCATTTCTTATTCTTATGAAACCTTCATTGTTCCATAACGCAGTTACTCTAGTGTATTGGTGTCTTTGTTTACGGTGTATGTACCATTAGCTTTCTTCGATCTATTCTGTTTTTATTTCGTTTTCAGCTTTACCTTTTCTTTTTTTAAATGGCTTCACTTGTTTCATCTATTGACGATTTTCTTACAAATAATTACTTTTTATCGGACAGCATGTAACGATACGGACTTCCAATGCGGTAACGGGCATTGCATCCCCAAAAGCAAACAATGTGACAGAACGCGCGATTGTCAGGATGGTAGCGATGAGGAATTGTGTTCATATGGTTTGGCATTTTTCTAAATTACTTTTAATTTTATTATATTATTCTAGAAAAATTCAAAGAAATCCTTATAAACTAGTTGTCTGGAGTAATGATAATTTAATTCGTATTGCTATATTACCATAAAATATATATACTAACTTTTAGGGGCTACCGTATAAAATATCCGTTGTATATATTCAAAAACAAAAAGATATATTTTCTAAGACACAAATAATATTTAGACTATTGACATGAATCCACATTACCTATACATTTAGCCCATATTAAGGGCAGATCATATATGCCTTTGCAACAGAATTCTGAAGATCTCTTCTATTATGTCCAATGAGGCGTTTCGTTCCCTGTCGGGAGCAGAAGTTTTTTCGTAAACCAGTTAGTTTCATTCATTGCGCTATTTATTTAATTATTATAAAGAATCTACTTTTCATCAATGTTATATATCAACTCTAAAATCCTTTCATATCTGCTATTGTGTTTCTTTCAGTTCTGTATTCGTTTCTGTATGCACATCGGTTAATTTCATCTTTCAAATTATTTTCATCAATGTTTAGTATTCTAACATCAAACCATAATGCTGAATCCTTGGTCAGTTGATGAGGATCGGCTATTGTAATTGCTCTTAATTATTTTAATCACTAGTCATCCTCGTGGATCTTTCTTGAAATCAAACCTTTTTACTATAGTCTATTTTTTTTAACAGACGAGTACCGAAAAATTTTCTGCGTTGCTATTGGCCCACGTAATCAACATAAAGCTCATTCCACAGGAACTCTGTAGTTACATGTAGGTGCTTGTAACGAATCAATACTAAAGTTGCAACTTTTGAATTAGGGTACGCAAAACAAAGTTTGTTTTGAAAAAAATGTTGTTGCTTAGTCAGCAAATCATCTCGTCATACTTTTGCCGACGTTTCACAGTGAGATCAACCCAATTGAACTCGTTTGGTATCAAGTGAAGAGCTAAGGCAGGAAATAACAAAAGTTATAAAATTTATGAAGTCTGAAGTCTTTTGTTACAAGGACTTACTCTTTTGTTACTTTACTTAGGTGCAGTGGATAGATAAAAATGGTGGTCATGTCTCAATCATGTGACAACCAAGATAGAAACGTACGGAGTCGACAATCATGTACAAAATATGTTAGAGCAATTTATTATTGACGTATCTGCAGAAAGTTCATCAGAAGGATGACGATAACTTTAAAGATTACAAGAATTATAGTAGAATTAGTTGATTTATATGCATATAATAGTGCATAATATATATACTATTACAATATAGTTTTATATCACAAACGCGAACAGATTTTTTTTAAACGAATATACTAAGTATGCAAATTTAAATCATAAAATAATAAAGTAATTTTTTCTACACTAAATTTTAGAAGTACTATTCAATATGAACGGGCCCTAACAATTTCAAAACGAGAACAAAGGCATTGACCAACGTCGGCAATGACCCATCTCACTCTGTCAATATCGGAAATGTGCGAGAGACATACTCAGTACTCGTTTGTTAAAAAAAATAGACTATACCAAAGCCAATTACTAAAAAAGCACTGAAGATACCGTTCTTCAAGCGCTGAACGCAGGACTTTAGTGAGTTATAAGCACAATGAAACTTTAACTGTAATTTCTTTACTCATTGAAGTCTCCAAGTATTACTTAAAATATTGCTTGTGAAAATAAGTCCGTCAATATTTTCTTTTTATTTAGATTGTAAGTTAAAATTTTCGTGTAATAAAGTTTATCACGAATTTTAGACCAGGGGCACGATAGATATATAAAATATCTACTGTACTAGGTGCTATTAATCCTTATTCAAATGGTAATTAAATTAAATTTCATTATGAAATTCGACCTCATGATGGACATCGTTTTTAAAGGAAAATTTCAAAATTAATCTCAACACCTATCATTCTAGTCACGCAATAAGGGTTAAATGTTGATTCAAAGTGTTCACTACTTTAAAAAGGCTACTTTATACGATAGTCCCTATTTTTAACACGGTTAAAATTCTAGAGCACAAAAATTCACAAAAAAGTTTCTTCACAGATTCACTAAAGAGTTTTTAAGACTTGCTTATTCAAAATTGGTCGCTTAATTTCAATTTTAGTGTGAAGATTTTTTTTTGATAATAATTGTTTATTTAATCTAGATCTGAATATAATAATAACAAATATTTTAAGAAAATATTAAATTACTATCTAAGTAAAAACCTTTAAAATATATTGTGACGTTTCCGCTTACTTATCCTGCTAATACGACGTGACATCATAAACGCTACGTAGCCAAGGTGGAACAATTTTCAATGTGTTTCGATTCTACACGAAGCATCTTCACAAGGTCTCGACTCTTCGATGGCACAACGGCGAAGAGTATTTTTTTCTCTAAATATTTGTTATTAAATATGGATTTCCGCAAAGTAACGCAAGAATTTATTAAAGATATTTTATTTTTATTTTTTAAGCCTGAGTTAAACTATATTTTGTTTCAATTACTCTAGCAAGGGATAATTTAAATTTCCCTTTCTGGTGTAGACGATATATTTATGGTTATGGTGCATTATTATGGCAGGCAATGAATGCATGGCTTATCAGTTTAAATGCACGGACGGACAATGCGTGCACGCTGAATCTCGCTGCAACGGGAGCACAGAATGCGCTGACGGCTCTGATGAAACGAAATGTCCGTGTAAAAGGGGACAATTCCGTTGTCGGGACGGAAATTGTATTAATATAGCACTTAGATGCAACGGACGCCGTGATTGCGGACAAGGCGAGGATGAATTCAACTGTGGTAAGTTTGCTTGACAAACAGTACGGCGCTTATGTATATAACACTGTTAATACTCTACTTGAAGAACTCTAACGGCTCCAAATTCCTAGGACCTTGTGACTCAAACTATTGTCGTCATTATAACGGTGCTTACTTGTCTTCAAGAGCGCTGCGATGGCACTGCGTATTGTAATAAATCGGATGAGAGGATATGCTCTCAGTTGATATTATATGAATTTGACTCGGCTTTTCCTGTTTCTTAGTATACTATATTGTAAATAGGTGCATGTGCATCTCTGCATGGTTATTTTAAGTAGTTCAATAAACATATTTTGGTGTTTTGTTCCTTTACAGGTTGTTTTCGATAGCTTTTAATCATAGTTGTGGTTAAATCAGTTTCGTTATGAATTCGTTTATTTTGAATGACTTCTTATTGTTCTTTTTTGAATGTACTAAGCGGAGTAAGTGTTCGGAACGGGTTATATATGTAGCAGAGTTTTAAGCTGTATATGATATTGCAGAAGCTTCCTGTGCCGAAGGCAGCTTCACCTGTGACGTTGGCTCCAAGGTGCTGTGCGCTACAGCTTGTGATAATATCCCAGAATGTGACAACTCGGAAGATGAAGAAAATTGCAAAGGTACTTGTCAGTAACATGTACCTAATGTTATGTTTTACAGTGCAATGTTTTTAGTATTTTTTATTTAGTTACTATTATTATATACTCGTAAATAACAAATGAAATTATATTGTTTTGATCATATATGTGTACATCACTAGAATAAAAATTTTATCGTACCTTTAACTTTTTATGAAATATAGAAAACAGTTTTCAATAGGTTGCAATTGAGTCATCCAGATTCAGGCACATATATACAACTGTTTGTCAGGGAGACGGGCGCAGTGCAGTATTTGTGACGAAATGCACCTGTTACAGGCAGAGGTTACCGCTTATCATCAGGTGGGATTTGTGGTTGGTCCGTCACAATCACAGAAAAATGCTAACTATTAAAAATTTATTTCTAGATTCCTTAAAAAGTCAAGGGTACGATAAAATTTTGCTTCTTGTGATAATAATATATGAAAATAGAAGCTTGCATAAAAATTAGGTTAGCATCTCCAGCTGGGCAAATTAGCTTTTTGATCCCTTTGAACCCAAAGCCACACCATTTCAAATAAAACACATGAACGTTTTTATGCATAACCCAAAAACCCTGAGTTCTCAATTCAGTTACATATTTTTACCAGAAATAATAACATTCTTGAAAACTTTTTTATTATTAGTTTTACCATTTTTGAGGTTTTTTACCAAACGGAACTGACAACTTCATAGTAATTATACATTATATAATTGCGTGCGAGGATTTGTAGTATAAGCGAATCATGTGAATATATAATGTGCTAATGCGAATTTTTCTCACGAATAGACTATAGTAAGTTGTAGTGAATTTACGTCAAATACCCTCAACGATTCCTCGGATCTTTGTTGTCTAAACCTTGAACTTTAAGGAATATACAACAAGGCCTAAAGTTTGGTAGAAATGCCTTTCTTTCTGTCTATCAAATTTGTGTATGGTAAAGAATGATATAATAAGAAAAAAAACTGACAATAAGATCGCTCGGCGCTGAAAATCTTCAGATGTTTTCCCTTGCTCAACTGCGGTAATAAGGTTAGACTCTGTCTTAGGAAACAGAGTTGCTTTAAAATATATACGATGAAGGAAGTATAGGTACTTCCTTCATCGTATATATTTTAAAGCAAGATAAAATATAGCTTCTTTGGGTTAATTTATTTGAGTCTATATTATACTAGGTCATTTGTTTTTTATATATATATTCTATTCATCAAAGAGTAAATTTGGTTTGTATTAGCCTTATAAAGCGCACTATACGTTTCCGGAACTGGCACTTCGATAAAGAATATTTAAAAAGTAATTACAGTATTTTAAAATCGAACTCTTTGACTGTAAAAACACTTGGCTTCATCAGTGAATTGTTTTTAAATTGTTGGGTTATTTATAAAATTGCGTGCCTAATCACCATGGACTCAACTCATGAATATTTTTGTAGTATAATTTACTACGATTTTACGTGTAATTAAAAAGTAATTTAACAGCTCAGGAGAATCTTGCCCCTCTTCAAATTGATTCTTGTGAAGAAGAACCTTGCAATATTACTTTTTGTAGCTGGATTGCAGAATTCAAACGCGATCGAGTCAATTTCGAATTGAGAAGAATTTCGTTTAGACCGCTAGGAACAACAAAAATATCAGTGCATGCAACTCACCAACCATAAGATTCGAGTACACATAGGCACAGACATGTGTCAGATGCAATCAATCCCACACGACCACTTGTATATGAAAAGCTGTGCTCAAGATTCTAATGCCCTCACAATTTTAATGCATCATTTGGTGTAATTCCATGCTTACCAGACTCAACGAAGGAGCACCAAATTTGTTATAAGACATATTAACATGTGACAGTACATGGATTTATTGCTTTAACCCGAAAACAAAGCAGCAATGGTTCGTCTGGATATCTTCAAATGACCTAAAAACAAACAAACTGGCACGCGTGCAAAGTGCCTGTTAGCGAATGATTGTTTCTTTTACTTAAACTGGACACGTGGCTACTATTGCTTTGCATAATCCTCGTACAGAGAATAGTAATTGGTACTCAACTATTTGTTAGTTGGATGTTATTGACGAACTCTGTCAAATAAGTGTAAGCGCCATATCATTTTGTATCATTACAATTCCACCACTCACACAGTAAGACAAATGAACGAACTTTTGAAGGTAAAACACCTTGAGTTTATTTGTCATCTTGCATAGTCCCGCCTAGCACAACCTTCAAAGACCTTTTTTTCTGTTAATCTTAGCGCGTCAATTGAAATTAATTTGTAAACGCCCGGATTTGGGTGCAAACGAGTAAACTTCAGAATGTACAGTATTTTCAAAGGAATTGTGCAATAATTTGCTAAGCGTAAGAATTATATCATGCATGGTATAAGGAGATCTCAATTACAATCTTAGTCAGACGATGAAAGCCCCTGGCAATTTGTGACTTCTGTCTGTGGTGAAATGTTAAGAAAAAATTACGCAGTCAACGATTTTATCACCAGAAGATGCCGTCGAAGAGTATGAGAAATATGTGGTCTCCACGGAAGAGTGACATATTTTTTTAGATGGTTTAGATAGTTTAATACATATGAATATTTACAATAAGACTAATGAAGAATATTTTGAGAAACAATAAATTAATATGAGAACATTTCTAGTATTTTTTTTTCTATTCGTTCCGGAAAAGTTAAGTGCGCTCAAAACCAAAATATGACATTGTATAAAGTAAGACTCTGAAATGATGTTATAATATATGCAGTAAATTTCTGCCTGGTAGAGACGGTGAATTCACTATCCAGTAGATAGATACATACCAGAAATAATGTTTGCATGATGAAGCTCAAAAAATTGCTAATTATATACGACGAGTAGTATATCTTAATCATCGTGAAAGTGTGATGACAAAGTTACTTACAATTCCCATGTCAACTTCCTACTTCAGTGTCTTCATAAATTATTATTCCATAAATTATGCAAGTTGTATTTGGCTTTGTATACTTATTGTAACGTAATGCTTATTGTAGAGTGTCAGCATGAATGCGACAACAGATGCTTGGAAGAGAAAAAAATCTGTGACGGCCATATTGACTGCTCCGACGGTAGCGATGAAGAGGCATGTGATATCTGCGATGGACCCGAACAGTTCAGGTAACATGGCGTTCGCATCACCACTTATATTATCCTTCTAGGTTATTACGCTATGCAAATATCTCTCATTTTATCATTACGTTACCTTGTTTGTTTTTGGTAACCTAATGTTTGCAACTTGCGATTTTATTTTGTATCTACGGCGACTGTTATAATATTGCGATTTTTTAATATGCTCCTGTACCTTGGTCAGACTTCTTCTAACATTTTGATGTTTAAAGAGGTATTTTAATAAATTAGGTTAGATACTTACCTAATACTTACCTAGTAATGGTATTTTCATCTCACATTATACATTGAAATTTACTACATAGCTTTTTAAAAGACCCCGAATCCCAAGTCGTTCGAATTAAATTTTTTTTTTTTGTATTTTGATTTCTATGAATTAGAATACTAAAGAAATATGAATGTAAAGTATATTTGTAATGATTCATACTATGACAGGGGTCTTACAATGTTTTGTTTGTTCCAGGTGCCTGAACGGTGATTGTGTTAACACCAGTCAGCGGTGCAATAAGATCAACGAATGCACTGACTCTAGCGACGAGTTTAATTGTACAAACACAATGATACCAAGACAATTTGGTACGCTCACAACATTTAACTATACAACCTTTTTTGGACATTCAAATAGATACTTAATATTTTCACTCACCAACCCTCTGTTGCTCCTTAAGTATCTCTTAATCGAATTCATCTACAATGTATACTTATACTTCTTTAAGTTATCTGTCACACAAGTAACATTTTCATAAAAATAGTCAGTTTTTCTGTGTTACCATACTACAGTCATAAAGATGTCGTTTCATTGGATTATATTAAATAAATGAAATCATATTTAAAAACATAAAATCAATATCGAAAAGTATCGCTTTGAAATCTCCCGCCAGAATTAGCTATAGTTTAAGTAATGCAAAAACTAAATAAATAATTAATGAAACCAAATATTCGATTACAGATAACTGTTTGGATCACCAATTTAAATGTCATGACGGCCTTTGCATCAACCAGGAATTCTGGTGTGACGGCAGACAGGATTGCAATGATGGCTCAGATGAAGAAAGTTGCCGTAAGTAGATATAACAGATTGACCTATACCATTTTTGTTGGTGATTAGATTTGGTCCTTATATATGAAATTGGCGTTTGTATCAACACGAATTTTTATATGAAATTATTTTAGTTTATCAGTTAAACTATGTACCGTTGTTTATGGTCTTTTGCCATTTTCTAGGTAAGGTACATATTTCATTGATTCCTTTGCTGATAAAATTTTGTGAGCGAGAATCAATAAAATAATTGAAGGCGGTTTTGACAACCTGATCAGAAATGTTTTTTTCCTTTGTAAGTTGTGCAAATTTAATAAATAAGTGGTAAGCTGTTGTAGTAAGGTCTGTGGAGTACTGCGGGTGTCGAAGACATTCAAATCGCGGTACCCATTTTCGAGCTTTTACACTTTTCCAATTTGTTTCAAGTGAATTAAAATTGTTTTATTATTCACACCGAAGCCTACAGCTTACTCCGACATGGTTTACGATAGATCCAATTCCACAATCATTTTTAATTCTTCATTGACAACTTCATTGAATATCTCCGGTCTTCTACGGGGCCTTAAAATGTAATGACAAGAAAACAAATGAATCGCTAAATTAGAAACACAAATACACAAGTCTAAATTTGAATTTCGAATTCCCAAACAAACGCCAGATATATATATATATCAAAGTGGCTAGTTTGACAAAACGCCAATTTCATATAAAAAGAACTTAATAATATCTATTAGTGTCAAAAGTTAAGTAGGTATTGTATCCTCTTACGAAGGTTAAGAACAAAAAGACAAATTACGAGTAAGTAAATAGACGAGTAATGCGTCATATGTCATGTTGGCTTAGCGGTTAGAGCATGCTAGTTAGAGTACCTGGTGCTACCAGGCTATAAGGTTAGATGGCGCGGGTTCGAATCCCGCACTCGACTACAATGTTTCCTCTCGATGTAATTTTGTAGGTACAATTAGTAATTACTAGGTAATTATATTTTCTTAAATATTTCAGATGATATTACAACAGTCCAGAAAGTTATTTATATAAAATTATACTTAAGTAATATAATATAATATTTAAACCTATAATAATAGGGGATCACAAATCAATTAGATGCGGATATATGTATCGTATAGCCTTAACTTCACCGCTTCGAATTAAGCTTTTAAGTATTTTAATAAAATTTATTTAAAATAAGCCACTTCATCAATAAGCACATATAACCAAATTTTGGAACACAAAACACCGTTTCATATAAATTTCATGTAATGATATACTAGTTTTAAAATGCACAAATAATTACATTTGCTTTCCATTAGAAAGCACTGGCTTGCTTTTAGATAATACCAAACCAAAATTATTGATACACTTTCAAAAAAAACTTTTCATATTGACCATGAACTTTAAAACAATTACTATTTATTACTAACAATTTAAACATTACGTAGCGATTAGAGTAAATTACTTGAGTAATTCTTCAAACATCAAGACATTGATGCACAAAAAAAATCTACTGCAGTTGGTGCAGCCGTTCTATACAAAGTTAAATTATTTAGATTTATGTACTGTATCAGCCGGATTGTCCACTGCTGAACACAGCCTCCCCCATTAAGGAGGGATTTGCTATGTTCGCGCTTGGCAGGCGTCTTGGGGATCGCAGTTTTAATATATAAGTTCCTGAGAAAGTGCTGCAGCCCAACTTCCGGTATTTAACTTTAGCCACCTAAGTAGCAATGGGGAGGGGGGTGACATTCTACGTCAGCACCTCACGGAGAAATGTTATGTAGCCAAGTAGAATTATATCAAAAGAAAAACAAAATGGTTTTCAATTGGTATAGTGAGTACAACTGTACATACAGGACCAAGAAACTGGTGGGTACGCCAAGCATACTTTAATTTAATATACAGTAAATAATATAAGATATAATTTCTTACTTACTGTAATGTTGGCGGCATTTGATACTTCAAACTAAGTAATATATTGTATGTAATATTTAATCACATGTGAGGGTTTGTATTAGTTATTTGTAATACATTATGTATTACACAGTTTGGCACATATCAGGCGGATCGCGGTTTCCTACACTGGAAAGATGCCGTTCATCCGAGTTCACTTGCAACGAAGGCCGCTGCATCTCGTTGGAGAAGCGGTGTGATCGAGTCTACGATTGCCCCGACTTCTCCGACGAGCAAAATTGTGCAGCGGGTTGGTATCCGTTATGCAGTATTTATTTAAATATCTGTTGAATGTCACCGTCCCTGTTGATTCTTTAATAACCCATTTCTAGATAGATATTACTTGAACTCATTGTAAATTGTTAGTCTCCCACATCACATATTATTATTTTTGCTGCTGGTTATTGGCTCAGGGTGTCCGATTGTCAATACAATTACATATATAGCGTATTAAAGGTATATGCTCTAAAATTAAAAAAATCCAATACAATGTTTTTGACCTCTTACACACTTTTACTTGACTATCAGAACCATTGATAAATTCTGCATTTAAAACGTTGTATACACAATAATCGAAATAAAATTTGTAAAACTATTACCTAAACATTTCCAGGGGATGGACGGAGGATTTAATCTTCTCATTCATATAATCAGGTTTTCACGAACTCCAATTGCTATACCATTTTTAATACCGATGAATATTCACTTTGGTGCATATGCACTTTTACAGTTACATAACTGATTTTATATTTCATTAATTCATAACTGGTTTCCTGGTCCATTTTCTTAATGCATCAACCACAATAAGGCATATAATGGTTTCCTGTACATTCCTGATTAAATTATAACCCTTTAATACTATGTACTATTTCTCTAATTTCTTTTACAAACTTTTCATTCTAATCGGTATTCAGATCGGTCTTCTCTTCATTTGGATAATCTGGGCCAATATGTGACCAGAGCTTTCTGTAAAGTAGTATTTATTTTCTGATTACTCTCACAATTCCGTAAAATCACCTAAATGTACCATAGCTAGCTGTAGTACATAGGCCTGAAACGTTAGATGTTTTTTTCAAGTCACAAGTTTAAAAACAGTCAAATATTCCTAACAGATGGCGTTTTCATTAAACTGCTTTTAAATTAACGTATTCATAGTTTATGACACATTAGAACCTTAATAAAGTGTTTAATTTGGAAACTTTTAATCTGAATACTCTAATGAAAATATCATTTTGAAAGGGCTGTTTTTAATACTTTTATTATAAGCATGCCTTCTATTTGATTCCCAATGGCTTTGTACGTTACTACATTTTTCGTTATTTTTTGTTGATTTTTTAGCATGCGCTGATCACGAATTCCAGTGTTCCTCACGCGAATGTATACCCGAGTCTAGCAGGTGTAATGGTAGATACGACTGTTCGGATGGATCAGACGAGCAAGGCTGTCCTGAATATCAATCTCCACCTTACACTTCATCTTCTGCAAGTCCGGTTTACACCACTACATTTAAACCTGATGGTGAGGACTCGTTTATACATTGGTTAAAACTAGTTTTAATTGCACGACCACTTCCTTTGAATATTTGTGATTATTTCTAAAAATGTATGTACAGTCGCCAGCAATAAAATGTATACACTTAGTAATTTATAAAATAATGTTATGCTTTTATTTTTTTTTATGCCTGATAGGTTAGTCTTTGACCACTATCTCACCTGTTGGTAGTTGATGATTTCGTCGAAGGTGTTGTTCAGGCTAAGCTAGACTCAGGGCTCTCAAGTTCAACTGCCGGAACACACTGTTAAGTACTTGGCGACAGATTTTCTACTTGAGGGTGGTAGCTAGCTAGGCGGGCAAAATGACCACCATGCTATAGCACTTGCCATCCTAAGACAACAACCGGGACCGATGGTTTAACGTGCCCCCCGAAGCAAGGAAGAGCTTAGTAGTAATGTCACTAGCGGTCACCCATCCAACTCATGACTGCGGCGGACGTTGCTTAACTTTGCTGATCGGTTAAGAACAGCTAAGGTAACTTCGCTACGAGAACTTCTTCGCTTTCTTAGTTATGTCACTAAATTCTTATTTATCGAAGTAGGTAATAAAATTCAAATTATTCTTTGATATCAATTCTTCTGTATACATAGAGAGTTTTTACCACAATTTTGAAAATTACAATGTGTATACTTGTTATTGCATGCAACTGTACATGTTGTAATAAGCTAAGTAATGATTATTATCATATATGTTTTGGTACTCAATGAAAATATGCTGAGTGACTGCTTCGTAAAAAATTTCCTTTCAGCGCGTGTTTAAGTATATCAATAGGTCATGCGATATATTTTCAGTGATAAATTGGTATTAAAAATGAATTCTGTTATAGATATTTTAATTATATTAAACTTGAGAAATATTTTTTGTAAAACGTAGAACCAGCAGCGGAATATTGATTATTCTAAAAAAATTTTGCAATATATTTAAAAACAATATCCTTTTTAAAGGCTATTCAAGGATATACAATAATAAAAAAAAACAACCAAGGCGAGTCCGACTCGCTCAGTCAAAGTTCCGTAGCATCATATAGATAGGTTAATTACCATAAAATCGTTACTTCTTCGGTTTTGTAACAGTTATAACGGTTTTTTTTTTAAATTCCAATTACATATTAGGCAATCCACCATGCTAACACTTTCTAAGAACATTTCAATCGGGAATAAGAAGAAGGAAAATCAAAACCTTGGTTTACAATACATTTCCGAATTATTTTACTTTTTTTCCGGCGGTATGCCTTTATTTAACAAAACACTACGAACTATATACAACACTACAGCTACTACAATAAAAGCATTTAGACAACCCTTAAGTCATATCAGACTCACAGAAGTCTAAATGCTCCAATAATCTTTTACTTATATCTGAGGTTTGAATTTAAATGAGTAGGTACTGGCTAGTGGGATATTTAGAACAATTAAATATTTTTTTATGTGTAAACAAGATATTTGATTACAACAGTGTTATTACTTGGTTTTTGGTTAATGACCAGTATATTTAGGAACTACCTTATCGAGTCGGCCGACACGTGTCGCGGGGCATGTGCCACTCATTGAGCTGTATTTTATTCATTCCGTGACGTATTTTCGCAGCAATCTGACGTCACTCGGCACTTGCTACACGACACGTGCATTCGTCACCATACTCGAAAGGGAGATGCCCTTTAGGCACGGGGGTAAAGTTGAGTAGAGATGGCGCGGGGCTTTATTAGCTAGCCCTATACTTAAAATTTAGCCACGTTTTTTGCACTTTGTTTCGCAAACTCTCACTTCAATCGTGTTGCTCAGAATTGACGTGGAGGATTTTATGGGTCTTATATAAATATAAATCTATAAATGTAGATGTCTTTTATCTGTTTCTTTATAACCATCAAAAGTTTTTTTGGGATGACATTAAATCGACATGTTTATGCAGATTTCAATAGAGTTGAAGAAATGGTATTTAAATTTAGCTGTACATATATATATATATATATATATAATATATACCATTTTATTTCCTTTGCAATAAGAATTAACCAAAATCAAGATAAAACACTGTTAGGCGATGTCTGTTTTGAGATATTATCGGTCATTATCGACCTTTCAATATTACATGAAAACCTTTAGCTTCCGCTGAGATGTAATTAGGTATGCTCAAAATATTGACTTAGACCTATTTGAACACGCGTTGAATGGAAAGCTCTCTCTAGATACCCGTTACCTTGAATAAAAAAGACCAGCGGGCCAAGTACGGACCGTGACATATCTCCACGAGGAAAGGATAATATTTTTTTCTATTTTTGGAGCATAAGCGCGCCGTTCAGTAATACCTATTCACGGTTGAAAAGTCCTTTCACTCTTTCACTGTCGCCATATTTTAAAATTAATAAAAAGCATTTATCAATATTATCAGCCTTTTAATGCTTTTTTCGCTAGTCTTTGACCGCTACATCACCTAATAGCAAGTAATGACATCGAATGTATTAAACAGTATTTATTTTAAGCGTAAATTAAAACACGCACGCGACGCTATATCCATTCATGATTTATATTCGTTTTAACTTCTTCCATTCTAATGTCATACGGAGACAGCTTTATCCACGTTCTGTATCAATTCTTTAAACGGAAACTTATATCCATGAAAATTACTTACGAGTACGTATTGAATTTTGTAAGTAGATAAAATCAAGGGTTAAAATTAGGGGATGAAATTATAATTCCAGCCCATGCTAGGCCTGCTGGAGGAATAACTAAATTTTTTCTGGTATTATTATTATCCTTGTGTGTTTCAAATGCATCTATTATTAAATGTACCCCATTTATAGCATGTCTTTCAAAATATTAAATGTATGTGATTGTTTGATACTATACTAATCGCGTATATTGTTTTTAGATACCTACTCCCCTGGACGCAGCCCTTATGGATCTAATGGAGGACAACCTTCGTACCCAAGTAAGGCTCAATCTGACCGGGAAATTCAGCTTTATAAAAAAAAGTTTTTTTTATGCCTCATCGGTTAGCCTTTGACCACTACTGTTGGTAAGTGATGAAGTGGTCGAAGATGATGTTCAGGCTAACCTAGAATTACTGGCTCTCAAGGACAGCTGCCGGAACACACCGTTAGGTGCTTGACGACAAAATTTTCTACTTGAGGGTTGTAGCTAGCCAGGCGGGCATTCGCAAAATGCACCCTTGCAATATAATTTCTATCATGGTATATTTTAAACAAGTATATTTCTGATAATATTGATACCGACTTATATTTGCACATAAATAAACGCTCTAACAATATGTGTGCATATATCATGATTTATTTTTTCCCGGCGGTAAACAAAATACTACTAACTACAAACAACACTACAGGTATATATCATAGTAATTAAACAACTTTAAACGGTTTAAATCGCGTATATTTTTCATTATTTTATCCCGACGTTTCAAACACTTTGCAGTGATCGTGGTCACGGGGTGACTAATTGATTTTATTTGTCACATGAGTTATTAAGAAATTATTTGGTCTACCGTCAGAAAATTTTATATTAATCATAACGTTCCCTATTCACGCAGTATTCGCTCACAGTGTCCAGAGGTCTTGCAGATTTATGTCAGCCTTGGGATTTAATTAATTTGATAACAGGATCCCAAGCAGGTGGTACTTGCCAACCATCATCCCTATTGAAATTTGGGTACTTTTTGATTTCAATAGCCTCGCGTAACATTCTTGGCATAAACCGGGTCTCTCTAGCGAGGATTTGTGGTTTGTCGAACCGAATGTAGTGGTTGGGTTTGTCCTGGGCATGTTCACAAACCGCAGACTTGGTTGAGCGTCTGTTCTTCATGTCAGCAATGTGTTCTTTTACTCGGATACCAACGCTCCTCTTTGTTTGCCCAATGTATGACAGCCCACATTCACAATCAAGTTTGTAAACACCTGCATCTTGTAAGGGAATATTGCACTTAACAGGTCTTAAAAATTGGTGAATCTTCTTGTGCGGCTTGAAGTAAGTTTTTATTGAAGCTCGTCTTAAGATATTACCAATTTTGTCTTAAGACGAGCTTCAATAAAAACTTACTTCAAGCCGCACAAGTTCGACAAACCACAAATCCTCGCTAGAGAGACCCGGTTTATGCCAAGAATGTTACGCGAGGCTATTGAAATCAAAAAGTACCCAAATTTCAATAGGGATGATGGTTGGCAAGTACCACCTGCTTGGGATCCTGTTATCAAATTAATTAAATCCCAAGGCCGACATAAATCTGCAAGACCTCTGGACACTGTGAGCGTATACTGCGTGAATAGGGAAC
The DNA here is from genome assembly GCA_963854805.1 of Plagodis dolabraria. Taxonomy (NCBI): domain Eukaryota; kingdom Metazoa; phylum Arthropoda; class Insecta; order Lepidoptera; family Geometridae; genus Plagodis; species Plagodis dolabraria. The sequence continues at coordinate 9,091,977 of OY978440.1, forward strand.
GTTATGATTAATATAAAAATTTCTGACGGTAGACCAAATAATTTCTTAATAAGTCATGTGACAAATAAAATCAATTAGTCACCCCGTGACCACGATCACTGCAAAGTGTTTGAAACGTCGGGATAAAATAATGAAAAATATACGCGATTTAAACCGTTTAAAGTTGTTTAATTACTATGTGTAACAATCGCGAAAACCTAAGACAACATTAGGTATATATCATGTTGCGTCGGAATAAATAATGTTAAAGTAATTTCAGTTTATATATCTATTTTACATTCAAGATTTCATATTTAAAATTAAAATTTATTACAGCATGAAAAAATTACTAAAATGTTCTAAACGACTTACTACATATGCATTATATAATAGATAACTCAAATACTACTCTTTATATGTCACTCAAATTTATACGTACAAGCACGAATGAATGTAAAAAAATTACATTTAAAATGACCTCATAACTCTTTACAGGGTGTACCAATTTTTTTACACAATCAAAATACCGGCTAATTTAGAAATTATACGTACAAGCACGAATGAATGTAAAAAAATTACATTTAAAATGACCTCATAACTCTTTACAGGGTGTACCAATTTTTTCACACAATCAAAATACCGACTAATTTAGAAATTCCTTTGGCAGTTAAAACTGCTTTATTGTAAACATTTTTTGTCCAAAACTTATTCATATATTTTATCATCTATTTTTTAGCTCAATACAGTCCGTTTGCTTCTGGAGGATCAGGCTCTCAACCTGACAGTAAGTTTACTCAAACTCCTTTGTAAACTTAAATAATTAGTTTATTTTTATGTTAATATAATAATTTACATTTAATTTACATTTTAGATCGGTACCCGTATGGCGCTTCGACGGAAAGACGACCTGACTACACAACTAGACCTACTGGTAAGAATCTAAACCAATCGTATTTTATGAAATCTTAAAGTTTATAATTACAACATGTCGTCAATTTATAGAAAGTTACGACCAGTATGGACCCACCCCAGGCAGCGCGCCAGTTGAGCCTTCTAACGGTGGTAAGATTTTTAAACAGGACTTTTTCAGTTGACATTATGTTTATTTGGGTTATTTTTTTTACGTTACTTTTGTGCGTAGGTGATGCCAATACTGACCAAGCTACACCTTCCACTGATGTTACTGATAGGGAACAGAGTCCTGAAACTACTCCGTCACCAGATGGTATGAGTTAACGCTGATGGGGAAAGCTTCGTATCGTTAAGTCATTCTCATTGGTGCTTTTGTCTTAAGCAGGGCCTCGCTTTAATCGATCTACGTTGTTGGAATAAGAAAGGGATATATTGCGCTTCTGTTACGCTACTACCGAATATCACCGTCATTTGTTTGTCTTATAATTATATTAACGGACGTTAAAACCCGTATTCCCGAATTAAAAAAATCTATATCGTCTTTAGATATAGTTTCAATTAGATGCTTGTTTGGAATTCGGGTTTTAGATTCCCATTTTATTAATTTATATGTTTTATTTCTCAATTTTATTATTTTATTTCTCATTCACAATTTAAATTTATAATTTAATTTTGTTTTGTTGTAGCGCCTTATGATCCATATGGTTCAGGAGCTGCACAGCCTGACCCATACAAACCTGTGAACAGGCCTTATGGTAGGTTCGATAGACCTTAAATGATGTAAATGTATTTTCTTAAAACATGACTGAACGTACTCAGTTTAGAGTTGAACTCTTCTTCATGTCTATTCTAACAATATTTAATAATATTCCTGTTCTAATCTTTATAAATCAATTCCAATTCTTTTGCCTATACATACAACACTTATTTTCTTAAGTAATTCCTCATCAGGCTGAACCAAGCTCTTATTAATCTAAAGGCTGTGAATATAAAAAAAATATTTTTTAGAAAAAAAAATATATTCTTTATGATCACCGTCTCTTTGCAAGATATGAATATCCTTACTATTTTGTTATTTTTTTTTTGTTATTTTTTTTTGTTAAGATCCATATTATGGTGGTGGTTCTTACGACCCTTACGGCACTTCTACTCTGCCACCCTCAACTGCATCACCGGGATCAGGCGGTGGTAGGTCCTATTGTTTTCTATTTGATCGCTGTACCGATCAAGTAGAAGTTTATTTGGAATTCGGGTTTTAGTTTTACCATTTTATTAATTTATATGTTTTATTTCTCAAATTTTCAATTTATATTTATAATTAAATTTTGTTTTGTTGTAGCACCTTATGATCCATATGGTTCAGGAGCCGCACAGCCTGACCCATACCGACCTGTGAACAGGCCTAATGGTAGGTTCGGTAGACCTTATAATTATGATGTAAATGTATTTTCTTAAAACATGACTGAGCGTACTCTGTTTAGAGTTGAAATCTTCTTCATGTCTATTCTAACAATATTTAATAATATTCCTGTTCTAATCTAGACATATCTCTTAATATAAATCAATTCCAGTTCTTTTGCCCTAATATACAACACTAATTTTCTAAATTTATTATTCATTAGGCTGACCTAAAAAAATATTATATTCTTTAAAAAAAATATATTCTTTATCATCACCGTCTCTTTGCGAGATATGCATATCATTATTATTTTATTTTTATATTATTTTATATATTTTTTTGTTAAGATCCATATTATGGTGGTGGTTCTTACGACCCTTACGGCACTTCTACTCTGGCACCCTCAACTGCATCACCGGGATCAGGCGGTGGTAGGTCCTAATTTTTTGTTTATATTTTTATTTTTTTCGTTGGAAATTATATTATGGTTAACGTGTTTTTTTATTTATTTAAGATCCTTATGGAGGTGGTAACTATCCCTATCCTGGAGCGGGACAAGGTGGTCAACCAGGCTATCCTGGTCCTAACTCTGGTAGGATTACTCTTTAAATATTTCATAATTATGAATTATTTTTTTCAATTACAACTATATTTTATTTCTATTTTAGACCAAAATGGTGGTGGTTACCCTTATACACCTAATGGTGCATCAGGACAAAACGGTCAACCCAACTATCCTGAATCAGGCAATGGTAGGATTATTTTATTATTTTTCTTTACATTTTATTCAGAAATACATATATATTATAAACTGCCTACCGGTGTTAGCAGTAACAATCACCTAGATGCTTTTATTCAGACGGTGTAGATGAATCGTTACTTTCCCTTTAATTTTTGTATCTTTTGATTTAATTCTAATTTATTTTAACATTTTTTTAGACATTTACGGTGGTGGTAGTTACCCTAACTCACCTAGTAGTGGATCAGGACAAAACGGACAATCTGGCTATCCTGGTTCGGACAGTGGTAGGATAATTTCAATATATATCTTTTGCAACTTATTTATTGATTTTTCATATTTTATTTGATCATTTTATAGACCAATACGGTGGTGGTAGTAACCCTAACGCGCCTAGTGGTGGATCAGGACAAAACGGACAATCTGTCTATCCTGGTTCAGGCAGTGGTAGGAAAATTTCAATACATATCTTTTGCATCCTATTTCTCGATTTTTTATATATTATTTGACCATTTTGTAGACCAATACGGTGGTGGTAATTATCCTAACGCGCCTAGTGGTGGATCAGGACAAAATGGACAATCTGGCTATCCTGGTTCAGGCAGTGGTAGGAACTTTACCTATTATCATTTAATTAATTTTCTGTTTTAATTTCTTAATCTATTATTTAACCATTTTGTAGACCAATACGGTGGTGGTAGTAACCCTAATGCGCCTAGTGGTGGATCAGGACAAAACGGACAATCTGGCTATCCTGGTTCAGGCAGTGGTAGGAACTTTATCTATTATCATTTAATTAATTTTCTGTTTTAATTTCTTAATCTATTATTTAACCATTTTGTAGACCAATACGGTGGTGGTAGTAACCCTAATGCGCCTAGTGGTGGATCAGGACAAAACGGACAATCTGGCTATCCTGTTTCAGGCAGTGGTAGGAACTTTATCTATTATCATTTAATTAATTTTCTGTTTTAATTTCTTAATCTATTATTTAACCATTTTGTAGACCAATACGGTGGTGGTAGTAACCCTAACGCGCCTAGTGGTGGATCAGGACAAAACGGACAATCTGGCTATCCTGGTTCAGGCAGTGGTAGGTTAAATTGCGTTTTCTTTTGTTGTATTTTTTTCATACATATGTTGTTTCCTAATCGAATAATCTTAGAAAATCACATCCACTCTGAACTATATTGGATGAATCTCACTACAATAGTCCCAATTCATTTCATCGTTCCATAGTTGTTTTCTAAGTACATAATACTATAATTAATTTTATATTATTTTTTCATCATTTTTATACTGATGTATCATTATTATTTATTTATTCCATTTTGTAGACCAATACGGTGGTGGTAGCTATCCAACTAGCGGTTCAGGGCAAGATGGTCAATCTGGTTATCCTGGTTATCCCGGCTCAAACAGTGGTGGTAGGATATTTTAATCTTATCTGTTTCATATTATACCGATGTTATATTAACTTATATTATATTATGTTATATTACGTTACACTTTGTAACAAAATACATATAGATACTGTTAGTATTTATATATAGTCTGTAGGTTTTCCTTACACAACGGGTTTATTTACGCATTGCATAAAATCAAACAGTATATTTTAGTAACTTCGACGTTTTATTTTTACATCGACCATGATAACGAGTCGACTTACTGGAGACTCACTGACTTCGTGACCACGGTCGATGCAACACGATCACGACGCCAAGTTTAGTCAGAATTACATTTTTATGATAAGCACCCAGTCCGGTGATATACCCATTATGGAAGTGTAATATGCATATAATTCGTAAACGTTATTAAAATGTCATTAAAACTAACAGTAATTATATTCAATTGGTAATAAGTAGTAATAGCAATTACAAACGATCGTCATATTTATATGGATTGGAGGAAAAGATTTATTTTTTTGGGTTTTCTTTTCATTTATGTTTGATTTTGTTTTTTTTTTCAATATTATAGGAGGTCGGCCTGGTAGCGGCTCCCAAACTGGTGGTTCAGTAAGAGGTAATTATTATATAGCTACGACTTCTTATCGCAGTAGTTTCCATGGACTAATCATATGTCGGCCTAAAGAAGCGTGGACGCTTCATCAATCGGAACTTCAACGGCTTCCCTCAGGATTGGGGGTTCTATAATCCTCACGCTTTGCAATGCCCTGGGGATTTCAGTACAGTGTTTTGTTAAGGCTGTATATACCTACATATGTATGTTGAAATTATTTTTGAGATTAAATATTCTGTGGGATCGCATCGAGGTGGATATCAGCCTGGTTTGAAATTATCTCATATACTTCATAATGTTGTGTTTACACAAAAAAGAATGAACCGGCTAGCCAGTTCATTCAAACGTGCAACGCACTGCCGCAATGGTATCAGAAATTCAAAGCAATCAGAGTTTACTAAGGGTGGAGGTAATTGCTGAAAAAGATGAATTTCTAGTTTACTCTTTTCTTTAAAACTTGCCATGTTAACTACGTAAAACGTATTGAATCCAGTGGTTTGAGCTCCATTGCATATATGAGCCGGATTTTACACTGTTGAACATAGCCTTCTTTATGAACTAGGCAGGCGGCTTGGGGATCGCAATGTTATATGACAGTACTTCAGATGACGTTGCTGCCTATCACCTGATATCTTTCCTTTAGTCGCCTTTAATATCTCCTACAGGAAGATCTGATTGCGTTCCTTATGGGTGCAAATCTAGCCAAGTTTTACTGCTTGTTGCAATGGTATTAAGACTATGCTCTCCTGGCTAGCTTCCCTCCTTGTGAATCTGGTTCTAAACAAATTTGCTTCAACAAGCTCCCAACAATGTGTTCTGGCTACTTCCCATCCTATACATAGTGTGTTACCATATCCTACTAATAATGGTTGAAGGTAAGCACGGCAGGAAAAAGTAAATAAAACACATAAAACATATCAGGTGGATCGGTCCCGTGCGCGAGACACGAATGGCGTTGTGAGAACGGTCCGTGCATAGACGCGCGCCGCCGTTGCGACGGACACATTGACTGCCCTTACGATTTTAGCGACGAGTTCGACTGTCCAGCAGGCAGTAAGCTGGCATATTGATTGCACAAATTAACACTGGATTTGGCAAATTCTTCACAAAACCCAGCATTTTTTGACGCATGAATTTTCTCAAAATTATAGATTTTTAATATTGAGTTAATACTTGAGTCCAATCTTACAATATATTTTACAACCTTAAATCCGGTTAGCAATTTTTACTGGCCTGAATGTTTGCGCGTAAACATCCTTATCTTAACTTCCTAAATCAATCAGCTAAGTCCGTGATTCAAAAGTTTGCCAATATCCAAAATAAATAATCTCTATCTAATTGGACTAAATCATGTAAATCAATAAGATTTTCATTGTGATATCAATCATTATTAATATTATTAGAGAAACCATAACATTTTAAAGATAAAATATTTAGTACTTTCTTAATTTTTACTATAAAATAAATATTTTTGACTTAATATTTAAAAAAACGATAACATAACTAAACGTCTTGCTTGATGACTATGTGCAACAACAAGCTACTCATACTAAAAACAAATAAATTTTAGAAATAATTGTAATAACTAATTGTCTTGAAGTTAAAATGTATTGCACAATTTACTTAGATTTTTTGTTCCCTGTAACATATTAAAACATTATATATTGTTACTGATTATTAACTGAATAAGGAAGATATATTGTATCAAGGATTTTATATATGATTTTTTTTTCAGGTCCCGTTACCCTGGATATCAAGACATACCCCGATCAACAGTCTGTTCGTTTCGGTGAGTGTAATTTTTTACGACCTCTAATTATGTGACTTATTATAAATAATATGACATGTTATGTCAGTGTTAAAAATATTATTGGATTAATTTTGTTACAAAAATTAATGTCGAGGTACTTAAGTAGCAAATTATAATACTATGTACAGTTAGATTAAAAAAAGATAATAATGATCTTATGTTGTAATAAGTTTGACCAACAAAAGGCATGGAACATAAGGTGAGATTTGAACGAGCATTCATAGTACCTACTAATATTGTAGAATGTTATGGAAATGCTGCTGATATAAAACAAATCTTGGAGTAAGTATAAAAAAGTGAGAAGTTACGGAAGAAGAAGAATTTTGTAGAGAATTTTGTACCCATATTCGTTTTAAAAATAACTACATGTATGACCTAAAACTGCCTTCAAATATGAGAATACGCAAGTAGGTATATCATTGCGTATGTAAAAATATTCAACTTTTAAAGCCTAACAAAATATTTAAAAATAATTGTCCCTTTTTTATATGTTACTAATGTTAGTGATGTACATTTATATTATATATAAACTTCAACAGCAACGGAAACGAAAAATAATAATTTAATAAAGGTCACAATATATTTGCAAAATGATCACATAGTATTGCCAATGAAAAAGACGCGAATAAAAAGCCTAACTTCGTACACACTATTGCTTATGTGTTAAATGTTACATTTTGTTTTTTCAAGCTAGCCAGTTTTATGCAAAGACTTATTTTTATAAAACTTGTCTTTGGTAAGATAAGATTTATTTCTAGGTACATAAGCGTCTTGTTATCCACAAACTGTATTTAATGCCGTAAATAAAGAAATAGTCATTTACAGTATTGCCGTAAGTAAATTATGTCGGCAGCTCTTTGTGCCTCGGTAATAGTTATTGTGAAATAGAATTACTTTTATTTTTATGATATTTGTTATGACTTTTTTCATACTACCATAATATGAAAAATATATACTATAATATGGACAGTTACGGAAAACATTGTAACATATAAAGTCAGGCGGCACTAAACTAAAGTGGTTTTTTGATCCAAGTTTATCCGATTATCACTCATTAATATTTACTCTTCTTCAAGAAAATGGTGGTGGTTTCATGAAGCTACATGTGCATAATCAATAAGTGTTATTTTGTGTGTTATTTCTATATCTGTCACTGAAATGTTCTACCATGAACTGTTATACAAACTTCACAGATTAGAAACTTGCAGGTTCGATCCCTGCTACGGAAATACTATATGTATATATATATATATATATATATATATATATATATATATATATATATATATATATCATAAATATTCTGTGGTCCCAATCTCACAGATGAACTGCAAAGTTAAACAGGTTGTGGGATCTTGTCTTGCTTCTTGTTCAATTGACTAATTATTAGTAAGATATTGTAAGAGACAGTGAATAATACATTGTTGTTTCTTTCATGGTGCCGGAACAGCTAATGTCGGTGAGTTGGTTGGCCTAAATAATATCATTGGGCAAAAACCATAATGGGATTTTGTAACACTAATTAATAACGCGAATGATTTAACGAGTTCATATAATTTAGTTTTATGAAAACACGTAATGGGTTTACTATACACACTAATTTTAATCATTATTATATTGTTCTACATGTTCGAGGTCTTAATGCATTGAATTTCAATATTATGTATATTTCCTGGTGATGAATAATACATTCTGTTGTCGCAATAATCTCACAGGGGAACTGTTAAGTAAAACAGATAGTGGGATGTTTTGATTCTTGTTTATTTGACAAATTAATAAGATATTGTTAAGTAAAAGACAATGAATAAAACATTGTTGTTTCTTTCATGGTGCAGGAACAGCTAAAGCTGGTAAGTGTATTGACCTAAATGATATCATAGGGCAAAATCCATAGCGCATTTTGTCCAATGATAAAGCGAACAAATAAAAATATATAACGCAAATGATTTAACGAGAATAAAATAATTTTGTTTTATGACAACACGAAATGGGTTTACGCTACACACAAATTTTAGGTACTTATATGTATTTCGTTATTTCGTTGAATAATTCAAAAACTGCATGATTGTCATAATGTATGGGTATATTCTGCATTTGCCTATAAAGGTAAAATACATTGTTATTGTTGGTTACTCATATTATTGAATAAATAAATGCTGCAGTAGTACTATTACTTTACTGTTAGTTAGAAGTTGGATATATACGCCGTAATCAACTTGGAATGCCATAATACACTTACAAGTTTTGGGACTTATACACACTAATGAGCTCACATCTATACTCTATAGTAAAACTCACTCACACATTCATTTTGTATCTTAATTACATACCTCAATTAGTAACATATCATGGTTATTATGGATAAAAATATGTTTTATCTGCATGTCATTATAATAAATAAAAGGAAGGATGATCACGTTTGAGATAAAGAACTCCGCAGCCTTTAACTTCAGAGATAAGGGAAAATAAAAGGCTTGCTGATATATTCAATTATAAATGCCGAAGATCGGTAGCTTTTACGGGTAGATTTCATATAAACTCGAAAGGTGTTAAAGGGTTTTGGGGGCTAAGTGTGGAGGCGTGCTCGCCGCATCCCGTGCAGGCCCTGACATCATACAGGCTTCGCCTGTGTGCTGTTCACACTCATGGCGGCCTCAAAATTCCAAATTGAAAGTAATATGATTTCCACTCTTACCCTAACGACGTGCACCACCACCTATAAACGGCCAAGCCATTCCTTTTCTTCCTAACGGAGACGCAAATATCTCGGCCGGCGATACTTCTTATCTGCGCTACCCTGGCCCTGGATAGAAGCTAGAGCACGCGTTTGATCCTCGCGCCAGGGTGTGTATGTACGTCTGGAACGATATTTGCTGTCGCCGTCTAAGCTATTTTGAAGTGCTAGATTTCTCCACCTTATGGGGAAGTGTTGACTATGGTTGTCAACCTCGTGTGTACATGTACAGGTCGCATTCTGGCGACGCAGAGACTACTCGTCTTTATGAAAATATCACAAATGGCTTGGACAGAGTGCTTGAAAAGTTCCCCTATGCTGAAATTGTGGTAATGGGTGATTTTAACGGTCACCATGCCAAATGGTTAGGATCTCGTAAAACCGATCACGCAGGGAGAGCTGCTCACGAACTCGCATTCGCCTATGGTCTTTCTCAGCTGGTCACAATTACTAGATTGCCAGATGTTCGCGATCACCTCACAGCCTATAAAGTCTGGCCTGTGGCGTCAATGGGCAAAGATCCAAAAACTGATGACTTTAAGAAGAGATTGAATGCAGCTTCCAGGTCAACTAAGAAAACTGTTAATCGAGCAAGACGCGCCAACATAGTTAGCATAGGCTGGATTGGTTATCAGTTAGTAAGTCACCCCTCTGGCAGTCATGCTTTCTGGTCACTAGCAAAGGCTGCATTAGGTAATTTTTGCTGATGTGCGCTACCACTTTTACAACTTACACTTTTAAACCGGATGACTCCTTGGCCCATAGCTCTAAAAGAGAAAGCCAATATTCTTGGTTCTCGTTTTGCCTGGAACTAGATCCTCGATGATGGGGGTGCAGTACCTCCCACACTACCTAATTGCACATGTTCGATGCAGTAGATTCGCATCACGCATGCAGCAGTGCGAAAGGTACTGTGGACTCTTGATGAAAGGAAGTCGAGTGGGTCAGATGGCATTCCGGCCATCGTATTAGCTCTTTCCTCTCCAAAGTAATGAAGCGAACTATTAATTTCCAGCTCTTGAGGTACCTTGTGGTGACCATCAGCTGATTAGTGACTGCCAGTACACAAACACGGCTTTCCTCGCAGTTGATCTGCTGGTGATCTTCTTATGTAACTCACTCACCGCCGGGGAGAGGCCATTGGGAGTAGAGGCGAAGCTCTTGCAGTCAGCCTTGATATCGCAAAAGCTTTTTATGGGGTCTGGCATAGGGCGTTTCTTGCAAAGTTACCTTCTTACGGTGTACCAGAGGGGCTTTGCACGAAGATTGGCAAATTTTTGAATGGTCGCTGCTTAAGAGCCGTTGCTGATGGAGCTTTTTCAGAGACCATGCTAATTAATGCTGGAGTTCCAAAAGGATCTGTGCTATCGCCCACGCTATTATATGCAAGATGAATAGCGTGGGCGATGATTTCTTTTAAATAAGTAATATTCATTGCTAAGCGGATAGTAGCACTGGCGATGGCCATTATTTAGGCTGTGCAAATGATCTTGTTTCTGAGGTGATGAAGGAGAGAGGGGAACCTGTGTCGTCTGTTGAGTTTTCCTTAGAGCAATTCACTGATTAGGGTAAGCGAAATATGGTGCAATTTAACCCTTCGAAGACTCAAGCCATCGCGTTCACTGCCAAAAAAAATGCATTTAACCTCACTCCACGTTTTCAAGTCATTTTCCTTACCTTGGCGAACAACATCGGCATTTTGGGAGTTGAATATTCAGCGAAGTCCAGTTTAGGAATCATTCGGAGAGCAAAGCAGGTGATTCACTTCTAAAAAAAACTCTGTGTCCTCAATAGAGACAAGCAGTACTTTACGCCTAACCAACGTCTCTTGTTATACAAAGAGCAGGTTAGGCTGCATATGGAGTACTGTTCTCATCTCTGGAGCGGTGCATAGAAGTGTCAGTTAGCCCCAATTTGACTCTTCCTACAGAGAAGAGCCGTCAGTCTTGTCGATGACCCAAAATTGACCAACAGGCTGGAATCGCTGAGCATATGTCGTGACGTTGGCTCGCTATGCCTGTTCTACAGGTACTATAATGGAGAATGCTCCAATGAAATTTTTGACCTCATATATCCCTCACACTTTCATTACCGAACTGGCAACTATAGTCAGAAGGGCCACCCGCACGTCATAGATACACGGAAGTCTCGTACTAGTAGATTTAATCGTCTGTTTCTGCCACGTACGTGTCAGTTATGGAATGCTCTTCCACTGAGGTTTTTCATCAGGTCTACATTCTAAACCACTTCATAAAAGGCAATGTTCCAGTAATACTGTGGATATAACAGGTGTTCATAAGCGGCGGTAACCACTTACCATAAGGTGGACCGTCTGCTTTTTTGTCACCTTTATATAAAAAAGACCTTTTTATCAGCAGTCATGAGATCATTATATATTATCACAGATGAACTTTTGATGTGTTTGGTTGGGGTTGACTTATATTTCGCCAGAGTTCTTTGCGTAAGTACTACACGTGAAAACTGAATCATTGAAGATCAGCTAGGTGATCCTTAAAATCTTTGAATAGGTTCGTGACATATTTCATTTGCATATACCAAGGAATGTTTGCATTGTGATCAATGGGTCGGAAATTTCCCTTTTAGTTCACGTTGGTAAATAGCCTGTATTTTATAGGAGGAGACGTGGTATTCCGCTGCCGAGATGAAGGACCTGTAAGAGCCCCCGTGAGGTGGGTTAGAGAAGGTGGCAGGAGTCTCAAACCAGGCTATAAGGACGTAAATGGAAGGCTAGAGCTCTTCAAAGTCACTGTAAGTTTTATTATATTTCGATAGAATTTGGTATATATATTATATTAATTAGGTACCCCTTTTCAGCAGTTCCATCGGCTACATCTAGATACATAAAATGATATGTAATAGTTTTCTGTTTGTTTTACATACAAAAAAAGCATATCATAACACCTGTTTATAGCGGAGATGTTCAAACACTCTCGTTACGCTATAATATACTCGTATGTTTAGGTCATAAATATCAGTAAAAGTAAACTCATGGGTGTAAAATGGGCATTTTGATATCCACATGCATTTCAAGAAAATTTGCTGCCAATCAGGCGACCAAAGACAATTATCTAATATTGTAATTAAATAGTTACAACATATTCTACCAACCACCACGTAAGTGGGGTTGTGGTAGAAATTATTAGTTTATTAAACTGTCGGAAAATAAGTGATTCATCATATCCGTTCGACATTATGCACTTGGAGCAATTAAATTTTGTATTGAGTAGCCTCGGCTTCTTTTTGGAACCTCTTCTTTTCTCCTGTTTACTCTAACACTTAACAATTTCTTCATTCTTGCAGAAAGACGATAGCGGTGTTTACATCTGTCAAACACCACGCTTCTTGGGACAGCCTGGATCTGAAGCACGAGTAACGCTTGTAGTCGAAAATAATCGTGGTGAGTACTGGAATAGTTTAAAGGTTTTTATCCTTTCATTTTTCCAAGTACCTCTTCTCACAATAAATACTTCTTTAATATTATCAACTTACGAGAACAACTACAGCATACAATTTTATTCAAGGATTTTAATAATTCTTGAAGTATTTATATGAGTGACATTTATCAGAGTCAATCATTGTAACACTAAAAATGGATACTGGATGGATGATTACTTTAGGTGGAAAATTATATTTTAATGTATGTTATGCCTGTCTGTATGTTATGGCACTGTTTTATATTGATATTTATCCAAATATATATTTTATATTAATATTTTCTACTTGATTGCCTCCTGGTAGGAAACAGAGCACCCAATTTTTTAGTATAACATTTTTAGGTCATCGATATAGTTACATAATTTATTTTTGTGTTGCTTTTCTTTTTATATAATTTATCATACAGGGATGTTTTACAATCAAATAAATTTGTACTTCGTTTAATAAATAAAACTTTTATTGATTTATCTATGTCATAAATATATTTTTAAACTTCTTAGTAAAATCTTACATTATATTCGAACGCATGCAAAGCAACCTAAGTTTCTAACGAAAGCAACAATCAGTAAATTCTAAGCGAGCATTGTTTACTCCAGCAGCTGGAGTAAACAATACTCGCTTAGAATTTTCTTTTTGTGACCTTCTGGTTCATCTTGTATGTTTTTGACAGCTCCACCACCCAGACCTGTTTTCGTCAGCTGCAAGCCCCACGAAGCCACCTGCGGCAACGGTGACTGCATTCCTAAGACCGCAGTTTGTGACGGTAAAATCGACTGCTCTGATCACTCCGACGAAGACACCTGCAGTAAGTAATCTCTTTTCTAATAAATGTCTTATTTTCTAGATAGGGTAGATCATCTTTCTTTACAGTTTTTCGCTAAGGAAATTTACTGTTTCATACAAAAGTATCAACTATGTAGTTATATTTATCAAATCAATGATATGGATTTCACATTTCATTTGGAACATCTTATCGAATTATAAGCTATGCTTCATGGCTGAATAGACCAAGAACTGGTGATACCATAGTGATAGAAATTGCTTTCTCTTCTCTGTGGGTGATACCTATCCAGACGTTGATATAACATTTTTTTAACCTCATCAGATCTTAAACTACACTCGAGAGCAATGAATCCGGGTCACTTAAAGAATGTTAAAAATCTCGGAAACTAAAAATGATAGGTTAATGCAATAAATTGTATTTAATAGACAATGTAATACTCGATACACTCTGTGTCTTCCATCGTGCTTGTAGAGCATAAATTTTGATTCGTCGGAGAACATAACTTTTGACCAATCTTCAATACTCCAATTTACGTGGCTCTGGGCATATCTTAGTCTCGAAATACGATGCCCACGCTCCAGTTTAGGGCCGTTTGCAGGTCTAAGGGGTTTTAAGTTAGATTCAGCAAGCCGACGTCTTACTGTCCATGCACTTGGGTAACTTCCTCCGAGGCGTCGAAACTGATTGGTGAGTTCAGTTCCTGTGAGAAAGCGATTTCGAAGCATGGTGTTCACCAAGTATCGGTCTTCTCGTGCTGTGGTACACCTGGTTCTGCCCGTTCCTGGTCTGCGTAGGTTAGAACCAGTTTCTTCGTAACGTCGGAGAACTCTTTGTACTGTTGACAGCGACACACCGACAGTCCTGGCTGTATCGCGCTGACTCCGGCCGGTTTCCAGCATTGTAAGTATTCTGGTGCATTCTTCAGGCGTAAGCGACATAATTTCAGCTTGAATAATGAATATAGAGCACTATCAACATGGTTTATGTACCCACATAAATGACAGATTACAAACAAAAGCAAAACCAAATGCTGTAATTTCGTAGTTCCATCTTCGAAAGTGGCCTTTTTTCAAATTTGATTTTTTTATGATATAACTTTACAATAACTAAGAAGTTTTAATACCTTCATTTAAGGAGTATTACATTGTCTATTAAATACAATTTATTGCATTAACCTAGCATTTTTAGTTTCCGAGATTTTTAGGATTCTTTAAGTGACCCGGATTCATTGCTCTGGAGTGTATTTTGCAATTATTTCAATGGTAATATCTTTTTTATTTTTTGATAAATATGAACGTATTTTTACAAGAGTGCCCTAAAAAATTAGTGTCATCTTTCAGGGTTCATGTATACGTTTATATGTTTATGTTTATGGGTTTTTTATTCTACCATAAGCTTCGTCTGGATAACCCAAGTGACACTAAGTACATAAAAATAATCAAAAAAAAACAGTCGCTTTCAGACGCCATATTGCGAGAAAACACCTTTTTTTCCAAACCCAAAATATGTAACATTATTACATTGTGAGGTATCAAAATGAGGAACATTACAAAGCAATTTCGTAATTATATATAACTGGCAGTTTTAATTTCAATGGAACGATAAAACGCTTAACGAAAATAAATAAATTGCAGTCGGGTTTTTTACTTTTTTAATAATTTATACTTGTTACCCATATCCAACATATGAAGGACATCACAATATGTCACCTGTAACAAACAAAAAAGTAAACACAACCACTAAATTAAATAATTCACTACCAATAAACAAGACAACACAAGGAGTTAAATATAAATAATTTTGCGTGGGTATTGGGGCATTTCAAAACCCTATCGCTACATGTTTGTTTATCATAATTGCCTTTTAAACCATCCAACAAACATGAAAATGTCAAACGGTCTTTTTGATCATGCCAGGAACAGCACAGCATTTTTATTTCTACCTATTTGTTTTATCAATTCAAAGCACAGGTTATGTCCTTTTCATAGAGATATAAGGTACGTTGACACATTACTTACAAGCACTTACGTAGATTACGTATATTATATATCTATTTTCAGCTCTATCTGGCATGTGTGAGCCAAACCAGTTCCAGTGTGCAAATAGGAAATGTGTCTTAAAGACTTGGCTTTGTGACTCTGAAGACGACTGCGGGGATGGTTCCGATGAGCAAAATTGCAAACCTCAGATTCCTGGCCAGCCTTGTCTGAGCTCCGAATTCTCTTGCAACGCTGGGGGTCAGTGCGTGCCCAAAAGCTTCCACTGCGATGGACGCAGTGATTGCTTGGACATGAGTGATGAGATTGGATGCGGTAAGTGCATAATCAACAAAAATCTACTCTTTTTAGTGACCCTCGCTGCTTACGGGATTGATTGTCATTCATTGTCAACGACTATATCATCTAGATAGGAAAATAATTTGCAGTTAATGGAGTGCAAAACAAAAACTGAAAAATACACAAAATACACTTGACAGATATTTATAAAGTTTAAACGGGACCAAACGACAAGCATCAGCTTTCAAATAAAAAAAGAATTATCGAAATCGGTTCTCCCAGTCAAAAAATCTGAGGTAACAAACAGATAAAACAGACGATTTGAGAACCTCCTTCTTTTGATGAAGCCGTTTACAAAAACGGCTATAGTTAATGTGATATAACCTGCAACATTGTACAAGTAATATACGGTTAATTTAGAATACGGTTAGTCGGAATATTAGGGCACGAGGAAACAGTTCCAACTTGGCGCATGCTGACGAAGGTTGGGAAACATGGCAGCTCGCTCGATCACTAATTCCTTTTTCTTAAGCTTGCACTCAGGGTACAGCCTAACAAGCAAGAAGGACAAGTCGAAGGTGTTAACAAGCTTAACCTAGAATGATTGGCTCTCAAGGACAGCTGCTGATAGTAAACAGCCATTTGCTAGCTACTACTCTCAAGTAGAAAATCTGTCGTCAAGCAATTAAAGTGTGTTCTAGCAGCACTCCTTGAGAGCCAGAAAAATTACAAGCACGTGAGACTTAACAACGGTATGTCACAGGGTGACGGGCGCAGTACAATTCATCACATGACGAAATGCATCTGTGTTTGATATTGTATACCTGCGCTCATATAACAGCGAGACATTAGCTCTAACCGTAATCTCAATTGTACACATTCATGATTTTAGGCAGAATACCCGACACCGAGTGCTTAGAAACGTTTTACAATTTCTTTAAGCAATTCTTAAGTTAATTGACAACGATTTTTTTGTCCAGCGCCCGTTTACATCGTAAAAGCGCCGACCCCAAGCAACCTGCGCCTGAACACTGGAGACACCTTGATTCTGCAAGCCGAAGCTAAGGGTAACCCAGTACCATTGATCTCGTGGCGTCTCAACTGGGGTCATGTACCCCCTCAATGCACTTCCACTACTGAAGGTGGAGTGGGAACCCTCACATGTCCTAACATGCAGGTATGTGACACTAATAGTTTCTTTGTGAATGTGTACAGCTGATCCCATTACACCGTCACGAATTAAATACCTATCTACTCATAAGTAATTCAGATGAATACTTGTAACACGGCACACACGGTAAGTGTCTAGGTGCCGTCAGATGTCTAGAAACTAGCAGAGAAGCAGTGATGGCTCATTGGCATTGGCTATGGACTGCCGCGCAGCAGGTCCATGGTTCGAATCCCGCCCCAGATTTGAGCTTCACCGCATGGTGGACGTGCATTTTACGAATGCCCACCTGGCTAACGACCACCCTCAAGTAGAAAATCTGTCGCCAAGCACCTAACGGTGTGTTCCAGCAGCAGTCCTTGAGAGCCAGTGAAATTACAGGCACATGAGACTTAAGAACTATGTCTCAAGGTGACGGGCGCAGTACAATTCGTGACTTGTGACGAAATGCTGATGCATTCTACTCGAGCTTCCACCATTCACCAAGATGGAAACTAAAAGCTCAAGTGGAAATGTTGAAAAAGGTGAATGGAATAAATATGTCCCCTATGCACCACGCCACCTGGTACTACCCATACCTTGGCAGCTTTTTTTTGCATTGGTGACTCCCTTGTTGTAAAAATAATTAATTTCTATTACATGTGTTTTGTTCCAGCCGGAGCACAGCGGCGCTTATTCTGCGGAAGCATTGAACAACAAAGGCACGACTTTCGCAAACCCCGACTCTATTGTTTTTGTCAGCCATACTAGCCCCTGCCCACCAGGATACTTTAACAAGTAAGAACCGTTGTAAAGTCATTATTTATTGAATTTAGCCGTCTACGACGCTCTTATATACGTCAATTACAAATTTTAATATTGTTATATACTGAGTAATACTGCCACGTTCAGCAAAAAAAAATATAGAACCACTTCGAGAAGAAAAGGGCCAGAAACTCGGAGCCTTTTTTAAAATCTTTTAACAATGAGTTAAAAAGTATATTATTAAATTATCACAATATAATGATGTTAAAATTATGTAGTTGACAAGCATCATATTATTATATCTATCGTTTATGAAACTCTGTTTAGTTTCATATTACAAAACAATTTATAATTTAAGTTAAAATTTGTTGGAAGTATCAATAAATTTGCAAAGAGTAGATATTATTTATTATATACGTCGATTTAAGAGAGCTAAACCAAAACAATAGAAATTCTATCTAACTATAAGGGAACTTTATATTTTCATACTGATTTACTTCATAAATTATTGGTGTTCTTGGTCAGTGCATTCTACTTTAAAAGAACACCAATAGTTATTAGGAAATTCAAAAGACTGCAGTCTAAATCATCAATATGTTACCTGACCTGCTTTGGTTAATTTTCCAGCGAAGCCCGTTCTGAACAAGAATGTATTCGTTGCTTCTGTTTCGGCGAATCCACTCAATGCCGCAGCGCTGATCTGTTCACGTACAATATGCCAACGCCTCTTGGACAAGGTGGCACCAGGCTCCAAGGCATCATTGTCACACTAGATGGCAATATTACAAGTGACGCATCGATTACCAATCATTACTACTACCAAGCCCTAAGGAACGGTGCAACAGTAAGTTGTAGTGCATTAATTTAGCTTAAAGCGAGACATTAATAGTACACCTAATACCTAGATTAGATCCACTAAACCATGGGTCCACACATCACTCGAACCACCTCATGCACATCCGATCTACAAATTTGGAGGGATAGCATGTGGTTACTTCAATGGAAAAGTGAGGAAGTTAGGTGCATGTCCTAATTGAAAACTCAAGATTCACAAAGACTGTGGTACCCATGTATGTGACACAGTCTTGGTCCACTTGCATATTCAGGTCCAATAAATCAGAGGGTAACCTTATTAATCTTCAACAGCCATAAAGTCTAAAGATAAACAAATTCTCCCCCATTAGGGGAGCTTTGCAATAATTCCCACGCTTGGCAGGCGTCTTCGGGATCGCAGTGTAAGATGGCAGTTCTCGCTGCTGCCTTTTACTTCTGGCATTCCTTTCAGCGCCTCTTACGACTCCCTCGGGAAGATTAGGCAGCACTCCACGGGGACCGACAAGCTTATTATTATTAATTAATTTAGTTCATTGACACCATCAAACATTTCACACAAATGACATATGATTGTATAAACACTTAAAATCTACTTAACTTAAGTTTAAGTTGTCTTAATGTCATACGTTTATTATGGAAATGCTTCGTTTCTACAGAAATAACTGGTTGTTAACAATTACAGGTAACAAAGCTGGTTACGTACGACGAGAGCTCTTTGGGTAGCTTCCACCCCTACCTGACTCTTCCGGAGACCTACAATGGACAACAGCTGTCTTCGTACGGTGGTCACATCAAATACTCCATAGCTCCTCATAATAGAGGCTACGACTACGATAACGCTGCTCCTACCATCATCATCAAGGTATGTTATAAATACATGAATATAACCAACCCCCTATATGTTTCAAATCTGCGCCGGGCATGGTGAAATGAATTAAAAAAAAATTTGAAGCGTACATGCCAATTTTGCTTAGCCGTTCTTAACCGATCAGCTAAGTTCAGTCCGCTGCGGTCATGAGTTGGATGGGTGTCCGCTACTGATATTACTACTGAACGCTTCGGTCTGTCCGGGTTGTTCTTACGATGGCAGTCGGTAAAGCATGGTGGTAGGACATTTTGCGAATGTACATTACGTCACAAGGCGATGTGTAACACTCTGCCCATCACCCTGAGGCATAGAGTTGTTAAATCTCATGTGCCTGCAATTTCATTTACTGGCTCTCAAGTATTGACGCAAAACATAGTTAGGTGCTTGGCGACAGTTTTTCTACTTGTGGGTGTCAGCTAGCCAGGCTAGCATTCGCAAAAAGATGAAGTAGAAACCATTGAAGCTCAAGCCAGCGGTGGGTATCGAACCATGGATTTACGGCACGTCATGGCTATAACTGCTCGGACTTCAATGCTTCAAAATTTAACATGTCAACTTATATATTAACCCTTACAGGGTAAATATGCAACGCTGTTCCATTTCCACCGACAACAACCGCCATCTACCGAGATCGCGATCGAAGTTCGTCTCACACCGGAGTACTGGATGAAGCCAGGGGAACTTGGTTTTGAACCTGCAACCAGGGAAGACATTATGATGGCGTAAGTAAACCAATTATATTTTCTTCTAGACTAAACTTATACCGACCGAAGATGTGGTTATCACACTTGCTCGTGGCTGTATTCATGATATCTCATAAACTACCTGATAGTTCCCCAGATCATTAGTCATATCGTCTAATTACCTTGACCCAAAATGAAGGCCTAAAAATGTATATTAACAATTAAAAATTGTGAAATTCTTTACACAGGCTTGACCAAGTTGAAACCGTTCTTCTTCGCGCGGATCTGAATAATGCTGGAGTGAATATAACTAACTTTGTAATGGAATCTGCTCAACACATCAATATTGGACTGGGAGCGGCCAGTCTGGTTGAAGAGTGTACTTGCCCCGTGGGATACGAAGGACTTTCTTGTCAGGTATGCGTTATATAAAATCTAAGAAGAATAATTTGCTAATTGAATGATGCTTGTTATATTGGTATCTTCATTATATATCGGTTTCATTGGGTTTCCTTTCAAGAAACTGTTGATGTAACTCTTGCCTACATTTTTATATTCATCTCTGTTTCACATAATGTCTGATTATGGCAAAAAAGTGCGAAAAGTAACTAAGACCGTATAGCCACCGCTATATGGTAGATATTCCATTTACCCGAACAAAGATTTGCTTCTTCGTTCATTATACGAACCGCCAGGGTATGGAATACCCTGCCTGAGTCTGTGTTTCCGGTTAAGTACAATATGGGGGTCTTCAAAACCCGAGTGAACAGGTATCTTCTGGGTAAGCGCGCTCCATCATCGACCGCATCATCACTTAACATCAGGTGAGATAGTGGTCAAGTGCTACCTAGTTCAGTATAATAAATTCATTAACAGAAAAACTCGTTAATTGGGTAGTTAAAATATTAATTAAATATTTAGTAAAATATTAAATTAATAATTCGTTAATCAATTTTATAATAAATCAATTATTAATGAAATAATCAATCATATAAATGATTAAACAATTAATTCACTTATTCAAAAGTTTTAACACGGTTATGTTTTCATAAATCCTACCTTAATGATTTAATTACTTCCACGCGTTAATTTATTCGGTTAGCAAACATAATGCAAAAAATTACAGAGTTAGAATTAGGGGTTGAGTCATCGTATACAAAATAAGATGATTGAAAACTTAGGCTTTTTATAAGTCAATGCTTGACTTAAGATGTCACTACGATTCTTAAAATGATTTTATAAGAAGAACAAAAGAAGTTGGAACTATTACTTTTTATCATGATAGTTTTATCGAAGACCATCACCTCGCAAAAGGACGGAAATGATATGAAAAAAATATTTTTTTTTTCTTGTTGCTCTTTGAAACAACAAGAAAACGAATAAAAAGTGTACGATACAAAAAAATATTTAACTGTCTTGTATATTTAATAACACCGTTTGCGCTGTCGATTCCCTAATGTGTGCTTTAAACGATGTTAAGAGTTTGTTACCAAACTCTATAATGATCTAAATTTTGTTATAAGGATAGACATTTTTAGTAAAGTGTATCCAAGTATATAAGAATACATGTTATTTTCTTTTCCTCAGAAATGCTCATCTGGTTACGTACGCCAGAAGAATGGTCCATGGCTAGGCAATTGTGTCCGGGAAGAATGTCCACCTGGCACATTTGGAGATCCCGCCAGTGGAATCCCCTGCAAATCTTGCCCTTGCCCACTTACCAACCGTGGGAACCAATTTGCTACGACCTGTTCTCTAGGACCTGACGGAAGAGTTAACTGTGATTGCTATCAAGGGTAAGTGTTTGGATAGTACGGTCGTTTGATCCGCCACAGCAATATTACTTTGAAATAACGATTAAAGAAAACAATTTAAGTTATCTTACACTTGTTTAGTTTGATCCAAGAAATGCTTAGGCAAGAGTCTTGGTTCAAAAGTCACCAGATTACCGTCTACCGTGCCTATAACATTTTTCTCCACTCATTCCGGAGGTTCAGTTCAAAATAACACATGAATTAAGTATGAATGCGTTAAACTTCAGATAATGTTATGAATTAAACGTTGTATATAATTTCAGATACGAAGGCAGTAATTGTGAGAAGTGCGCTCCGGGATATGAAGGAAACCCGTTAGTACAGGGAGACAGTTGCCGCGTAATGCCCACCGACCATTGCAATCCAGTTGGTACCGAGTTATCGAAACGCGTGGACGAATGCATCTGCAAGGACAATGTTCAAGGACGTTACTGTGACCACTGCAAAAATAACTCCTTCTACTTGTCTCAAGACTTCAAGTATGTTGCGCTTTTTAGTCTTTTATTCCTAGCAACTTTAACATGAATTGAACGAGTGTTACTTATTAACACTGGAACGCACGCTCAGGGTCATACAGACCAGAGATTTATTGCAATAACTAAGTGAATTGCATTTATTTGATCTTTAGTGTCTTATTTTCATTTTGTTGGAATGACGGGCCACTTTTACAGTGGGGCCGTAAAACTGCTTATTAGGTCCCTATTTGGGATCACTTCTTTATTAAGTATAATTTATATGTTTTGAAATTATAAAACACAAATGAAAAGATATCCTAAGCGTTGTTTGCAAAGCATCAGTAGCACTTAGAGTTCGATTACTATTTTCAAACGATTTATCTAGTGGCCAGTTATGTAATTTTTAAATAAGACTATTACGTTATTAATGACTTTATATACATAGGCGTTGATTTTACACAAATTTTCTACGTATAACATTCTCAAAAGGTATTATTATTTTAGTATTATTTAGTTTGGAGATTTAAGAGAGTGTCTTTGGATGAAAAAAGCATTTCTTTCGATCAGATGAGATCTAGTAGTATACTTGATGGTCGCATCGTCCTCTATGACGGTTGAAATAATAAAATTATAGTTGAACATTTGAAGTTTTTTATTAGTAGCTGTATTAGGTATAACTATGCATGTGTTTTTACCAAGTGAAAGAACCTTGAGCCAGTGTCGGTCTTAATACGAGTAATACAATCATTAGTAGGTAATTTGGCATGAATATAAAAGATCATTAAACGGCAAGATAACTTTCATTCATATAAAGTTTTTTTTTTAAATTCATGCAGTTAATGTCTTAATCTAACAGATCTACTGTCCTATGATAAGATATTTTCTAGTGGACTCATTAAACTAATGGCGTATTTCTGTGACAGATACGGTTGCGCTCTCTGTTTCTGTTCGGGGGTATCCCAACAGTGCATGAGCAGTAATCTCCGTCGCAAGACCACATCTATCAACTTCAACACGCCCAACATCGTGGACCAAGTAAAAGTTTACAACAGCGGCCCCGCTGGCCTCTCTGGACTTCGCTACGGGGCCCCTGCTGAGTCGCCGCTGAAACCAGTCCTGACCAACAGAGGGTTGACGATCAGAGGATACGATTCGTCGCGTCCTACGGTCTACTATTGGAGTATGCCGATGGCGTAAGAAGATATTTTACATGTTTCCATATCTGAGAATAATATTTTTAAATTATGACTTTGAAAGAAGTACATAGCAATATTTAACGGGCCTTAATAGAGTTAAACTAAACTTTTCCTCTTTATTTCTAACTAACTAACAGATTAAAATAGCAAATGAAGAACCCAGCTTCACCCCAATCGGGAATAAGAAATATATATTATCTGTGCAACATCTCTGTAAGCATTTATTTCTTATATTTATTTTACATTTCATTCAGGTATATATTGCGGTTATCCAAGCTCTCTAATCTCAGTTTTCCATTGCCGACAAATTTCCCTTATATACGCCTTCTATAACAAAAATTTTATACAATCCCTAATCTTTGTAAGACCATTGATAATTTCCTTGTAGTTTCACTGGTGACAAAGTGACGGCGTATGGGGGTTACCTGCGTTACACATTCGACAACGTCCCGAGTTTCATTAGTGCGCGATCTAGAAACGCAGCTGCAGCGGATGTCCAACTAATAAGCGTGAGTTATCCATACCAAAATAATAATTAGACTTCTTTTAAAAGTTAAAATTTCCACCATAATATCTCTCACAAGAAGCAAAATTGGTATACTACATGAAGTTAGATGTGACATTTAGGGTAAACTGAGTCTCAGAAAGGATAATTTAAACAAAATTCATAGAAAGATTGTAGGCCATGCAGATATCAATAATATATGTATAATATTTTATTAAATATAATAAACACTATGCCTGATTCTATAATACGATTCCATATACTTCTCTCGATGGATAAAAATCATAAATAGAGCTCTAAAATTTCGCTCGATCAAGTTTTGTGTACAATTTCCACATTGTATCAAATAAAATTTCCTTATAATTATTATGTAGTAACCATATTTACAAAACTCACATACATACTTTTTTATGTCTGATAGGTTAGTCTTTGACCACTATCTCACCTGATGGTAAGTGATGATGTGGTCGAATATGTTGTTGAGGCTAACCTAGAATTATTGGCTCTCAAAGAAAGCTGCAAGAAAATAGAATACTAACTCATTTAAAAAAAAATACCCCGCGATTTGTACATTGTGTAGATTTAATTCGCTCACTCGTATGCGATACGAGGTCTGTCCATCCTACGCCCTCAGTTTAACACTATTTAAATACCACTTCGGTTAAGAAGCGGCGGTGAGCGATAAACTCTGCTGGATAATATTTTGGATATAATTGACACTAATAATACGTATGCAGCTGTTTTGGCTACAAGTGTCACAATAAATCTAGAACAGTTAAATTATAACTTTATGATTATTTTACAGGATAACCATTTAACATTCCAATACACCGGTGAATTCAAGGCTGAGCCTGAGGGACTTCTAAACGCCAGCGTTCAATTCCTAGAGACTGGATGGCGCAGGTAAATGGTTACGTTTGTTTATTTGCATCTAAAGATGTACTCTTCTTTATCTTATCCAAGTTCTCAAGATAATAACAGTCCCAATAATAATCAACCTTTTCACAGATCCGATGGCAAAGAAGTTTCTCGAGATTACTTCCTTCTTGCACTGGCTGACGTTAAAGCAATCCTTATTAAGGCTTCCTACGGGGACTCAATAGCTACGCCTCTCTCCGCTAGTATTGACACCGCTGAACCGCACGGTACTGGTGACGCTGCGCTGCATGTTGAACAGTGCGTTTGTCCTACGGGGTATAAAGGAACCTCTTGTGAAGACTGTGCACCTGGATACACGAGGTGAGTGTTTGCTTAGCGTTACAACTGAAGAGCTGTGGGAATCAAGACTTGTGTCCCGCTATAACATAAGTAAGTAGTTCCATTAGTGTAGAAGGATGGTATTGAGTCGACAAAAAAGGAAGGGGTTTTCAATTCGTATGTGTTTTTTTGTTGCCATAGAACTTTTGACTGGGTGAAACGATTTTAAACATTCTTTTATTGTTTGAAAGTTGATTCTTGTTTGGTCCCATTTAAATTTCACCAAAATCAGTCAAGCCGTTTTTGAGCGACATTCCTCCTTAGTGTAAGCATTTCATTGAATTCAAGAATAGAGCTTCCAAGATTTTTTTAAAACTACATGATTACTCTTAAAAACATACTTCCACAACTGAAATAGTACATTGTACATCGAGAAGAGAAAACAACCTATTTCTGTTCGAGAGTATGTTAAAGTAAACTCAAGGACAGAAATAGAACTTTTTCCCGAGTGATACATATTGCTTTATACTACACCTACGAGGAAAATAAAATCATTAGGTACCTATAAGTTTTCTCGTATTTGTTCCGAGACTTCTCAGGAAGTAAGTTCGTTATTAATTCTTGAGCTGTATTTTTTATTTCTGGTGGCGCCATCACTATAAAATCGTCACTTTCACTATCAGATAGCATTTTGGGAATATCTTTGGAATAATTAAGAGCTTATTGTTAAATTATTTATAACGTAGAAAACTAAATTTAACATCGCCGCGCTCTTTTTCGTAGTGCAGAGAAAGGTTGCCAACCTACTTACATTGAAAATTGAGTTCGAAAAAAGTCCCACCTCTTTTTTTTAATTATATAAAACCTTTTTGAGATTTGACGAATGTAATTTTTTTGCTAGCAGCTAAAAAAAGAGCGCTAGCTGGGCAGGTATGGATTTTCATACAACATTCCTTCACTGCTGCAGAGTGAAGGAATGAAATTCCGTACAACTTTTCCGCCGCACATTTATAAGGGAGAAATTACAAACTTTATAACACTTTTTTGAATGAGCAATGGGACACTTTCTGAGTGGGCGTGGTATAGAGTATGAAATGCTTTCGTTTCTCAAATCCTAGCAAGCCAAGCAAGTGTAAAGCAAAACTGGAAACCATAACGAATTTTGGGAACTATAATGAATCATTGATGTACAATAAATAATATAATAAAATTCATATTAAATTATGTTCGTGTGTTTCTACAGGAGCTTCAGTGGTCTTTATTTGGAACACTGTGATCTATGTGAATGTAACGGGCGCACACGACAATGCCACCCTGAGACTGGCATATGCTATGTGAGTACTAATAATGCTTCATTAACAAGAAATCTTTTATAAGTACTGACCAAGATGAGTTTCGGTCATTAACATCGTCTTTGTAATCTTTGCAACCTTCGTCTTTGCGTCTTTTGTATTTCATATTTGTCTTTTCTACTTCATATTTGTCTTTTGAATCCCACTTCTCTCTTCTGCAAACATACTTTTGGCATTTGAAATCACTCAACCTGTACACTACGAGAACATTATTCAAGTCCTTGAATAATGTTCGTGTAGACATAGAGATAAAATAATAGTACAATTTTAATTATTATGTGCGTCATAACGCATGTTTTTCTACTGTTTTACTACAGAACTATTAATAATTACAAATATACTTACCCTTTACTTAAACTGACTTTCTGTATACCACGCTAATCATTTCCAGTATTTGAAATAAAAGGCACAACTAAAGCTTGTCTGAAATACATCTTAGGTTTTAGATTGCTCATTATAAGTGGGCAAGGTACCGTAAAATATATCGGTCTCAACCTGGAGTTACGACCCCTAGTTACATTAAAAGAGATCACAATTTCTAAAAATTTAAACCTGTCTAATAAAATATTAGTTTTTATATATAGAAAAAAAATCATTATTGTGATAAACTACTATTATTTAATTTTACCTGCAGGGTTGTATGGACAACACCGATGGACCTCACTGCGAGTTATGCAAGCCTGGCTATGAACGCGATGGTTATGATAACTGTATTGAGATTGAATCCACCACTTCTGTTACTGTGTCATGCCGGTGAGAAATTTGCATATATTATTCTATTACTTCCCTTATCTATCTTAAAAATCAATGGACTATGGGCGATGAAGTCGACAGAAAAGTCAATATTATATAGCCATGTTTGCAGATCAGGAGCAAATTTTACGAGTACAATTTTAATTTATGTTCACAACTCTAGGTGCGATCCTCGAGGTAGTATTGGTCCGTGTGACGCAAGCGGTCGATGCACTTGCAAGGCCAACGTCGAAGGACCAAACTGTGATCGCTGCCGAGCGGGAACTTTTGGCCTTGAGGCCAGGAACCACGATGGATGTATCCAGTGCTACTGCTCAGGGGCCACCCAAGAGTGCCAGGAGGTAAGTTTATCAACAATATAAGTAAAATTAAAAAAAAACATAACACCAGACCAATAAGTACCTATTGTGCATCTACTGTACTGCAGAACACGTGCGGGCAATTTTATTTTTACGTTTTGTTTTTTTAATCTATTACAATACATTTTTTTTAAATCTATTACAATTCACTGCCTGGTTGAGAAACCTCTTTCGATATCTTTTATAGATCAATTATTTCGACCTCCAAATGCAAAAAAATATGTTACATTTGTGTAATCTTACTGTTCGGATTTACTGTCAATAAATTAATTCTAGGCGAACCACTTTACGCGGATCGCTATGGCCGCTCCTGTCTTCGGTGACGACTACGGTGGTTACACCCTTACGGACCTGAACGCCAAGACAGTGATCAAAGACGAATTTATGCCGGTTCCCGACAAGAGCGAGCTGATGTATGTCTTCCCTTTCATGCACACTGAAGACTTGTTCTGGTCACTGCCTGTCTTCCCAGGTGAGTACGATTCATTAGATGAAAGAAGTTTCTGAAGATAACTTTCGTCTACAATACTGCTTTGGTTTATTCTACCCATCTAAAGGTTATAGAGTGGTAGTAGGTCTTAATCCCCGTGGAGTGCCGGGTTAGCATTGCACCTCCCCGTATCATCCCGTGGGTGTCGTAAGACCGATATCATTGCGACTAAGGGAAAAATACCGGAAAGTGGGCAGCAGTGCCTTCTAAAGAACTGCCAACTTACACTGAGAACCCCAAGACACCTTCCGAGCGTGGGGATTATGGCAAATACAGGGAATATTATATTGAACTCGACACTCTGGCAGTGGAAGCGGTCGGACGTGTTCTACAATTCCTAAACTATTTTTAAATTTCGCTAAAACTTTGCCATTCCAAAACAGTTCATAATTTAATATTGTTAAAGTGCGTTTTGAGAAGCAAGGCCGAACGGCACAAAAGACGTTTCGTAATAAGAAGAGTCCGCCGCAGGTAGCAGCGTCCCGCATACCTCAAGATAGATAAGGAAGGGTGCTATTTTTCATCACTCTCTCACAACGTGATACATACGCGCAGCGCCAACGGCTACGTTTAAGCTGTGTTTTTAGTTACGTACGTACCTACTTATTTATATAAAAATCTACAATGAGCGTGCAGCGAAGCCCGCCGAGTGGTTTATCGTCAATAAGCAGCCACGAGAAGGCTAGTGGCTCAGCGCCTAATTTACTTAGCCTTACGAATGAAGAACCTCATTATAGCGTTAATTTAAGGAAACGAAAAGGACGCAATGAGGAACAGGACTTTAAAAAAGACCTTGCCAATTTTCGTACCGATATCATGAAATTTTTTGAAAACTTTGCAAATACCCAAAATGAAAATATGTCACAAATAAAGGAGCAAGTGTCGGAGATAAAAGGTGAAATAAAAACCATAAAATCAGCCACAGAAAGTTTGTCCTCGCAATTGAATACATTGAAAAATGAGCTGGTAAAAATTAATACAGATAACACGAAGACTCAGGATAAAATAAAACAAATAGAAAGTGAAATAATTCAATTAAAAAATCAACAACATCATGAGTTATGTTTACCAAAACTACCCTTACCGAATCACGAGACCTTGTTCTGTGAGCTTAAGGACCGCTGCGACCGCGAGAAAAATATAGTGTTTGTGGGAATACCGGAAAGAAATGACACAGATTTCACTTCTAGGCGAAACCATGACGATAATGAAGCCACAAAAATACTTAAGATGCTCTATGAAGACTGTCCTAAGCCTACCAAATGCATGCGTCTAGGAAAATACGCACTCCATAAAGACCGCCCACTAAAAGTTTTCTTTCATGATACATATACACCAAAAGTTTTATTACGCAACAAACGGAAACTGCCCAAGGACATCTTGATTTACAGTGATAAAACTCCTTCTCAAAAACAGTACCTGCAGTCTCTAAAGGAGGAACTAAAATCCCGTGAAGAAAACGGAGAACAAGATCTCGTCATTAAATACATAAAAGGAGCGCCGCAAATTGTGCAAGCTAAACTAAACAAAAAAAACTGATTAGCGCTCCTCCACTTGCTACTCACTCTACAGATGATAATAGTAGGATAAAATATTCAATAGTAAATAAATACGAGGATATTCTAGTGAACCCCTCTTCCTTACGTTTGTTTTACGCTAATCTGCGCAGCATGCGAAAATCCGGTAAGTTTGATGAGATTCAGTGCATAATCAAAGCCATACCAATTACTACTCATATTTTAATTTTTACTGAAACATGGATAACATCAGAACAGGATGCTAAGCTATATAAACTACCAAACTATGAGCATATAGCGAACTTTCGTCGAACCAGCAGAGGAGGAGGTGTGTCAATTTTTGTACACAATAGTTTAAAATATGATATAACAGAGAATCTTATTGAAAACGGAAATCACTATTTATGGATTCATATAAATAAACTGTCTTTAAGCATCGGAGGAATTTACAGACCAGGAGACAATAATTTGACAGATTTTCTCGAAATATACACATCACAGTTAGAGCAAAGGAGGCGAGCTGTGATCATAGGTGACTTTAATATCGATTTACTTACCACTGACCAAGATAAGAAGAAGTACCTATGCGATTTAAAAGAAACCGGATATGAGATCATAAACAAAATCGATAAAAATATTGCACTCGAGAAACAAGTTCCACGAACACTATCCTTGACCATGTGTGTACAGATATTGATAACCATTCTTTTAATATGTCGATAATAGAATCGTCATTATCAGATCACAAGCAAATATTTCTAGAAATATCAAAATTGGCACCAGTTGTGAATAAAAGAATACAATATGAAGCTCTCAACTACGACAGCTTATACATGACTGCATCTGAAGCATATTATAAAAACGAGGATAGTGAATATACTTATTTACAAGATTTCATTAAAAAACATATTGAAAACAATAAAATACAAAAAATTAAAATACTTAACCCGCCTAGTAAGGATTGGATAAATAAAAATATAATTGATGTTATAAATTCACGTAATTTGCTATGGCAACACACAAAAGCAGATCCCAAGAATGAAGAATTGAAGAAAAAGTTTTGTGAGAAGAGAGAGACAGTCAGTGAAATGATTAAATCAAATAAGAAGAATTACTATTTAGATTTGTTTCAAAAATGTAACGGCGATCCTAAAAGAATGTGGGAAGTCATTAATAATTTAACTCATAATAAAATAAAAGATATCTGTGCTCCTCCAAAATTAATATTGGATTCGGGTATCACCTTAACAGATGGTAACCAAATATGTGAAAGGTTTAATACATACTTCTCGTCAGTTGGTGCAGAGTTAGCAAATCAAATACCGAATAAATATCATGTTAACTTTGGTAACATTTTAATGTTCGATGATAACCACTCACACGACACAATACTATCCAAGTTAAGGCCATGCACTGCAGATGAAATATGTTAAATAATTAATGACCTTGACAATAACACAAGTACGGGGATTGATGGCATTAGCACTAAAGCTATTAAATGTATCAAAGATATTATTGTCGACAGACTCACTAACTGTATGAATAGGTGTTTAGAGCTTGGCATTTTTCCTGACACTCTCAAAATCGCAAAAGTTAGCCCTATACATAAATCCGGACCAAAAACCGATCCTAATAATTACAGACCGATATCGGTGCTCCCAATAGTGTCAAAAATTTTTGAATGAATTTTATATAACCGTTTAAATGAATATTTAATAAAGAAACAGTTTCTAATAGAACAACAATATGGTTTTCGTTCAAAATCTAGTACATCTTCAGCTACTATAGATTTAATAACTAAAATTAAGACTAATATTGATAAAAAAAACATCGTTTTAGGTGTTTTTATTGATTTAAAAAAAGCTTTCGACACTGTCAGTCACACAAAATTAATTTATAAATTTAAAAACATCGGAATCACAGGAAAAGCTCTAGATATTTTTATTTCATACCTACAAAATCGCCAGCAAATTGTTAAAATCGAAAATTACAAAAGTTCACCGCAAACAATTACTTACGGAATCCCTCAAGGATCTATTTTGGGCCCGCTTATTTTTTTAATTTATGTTAATAATATAAATAACATCGGACTAACTGGACACCTAACACTATATGCAGATGACACGTGTCTCTTTTATTTTGGTGCATCTATTCACGACATCATAACGGAAGCTCAACGAGATCTAGACATGCTCAATGAATGGCTACTGTATAATTTGTTAACAATAAACACTTCTAAAACATCCTACATGATTTTCAAAGCGAAAAATAAAGATATTCCCAGCTATAGTCCGCTCACTATTAATAATGTTATAATACAACAAACAAGCCAAGAAAAGTATCTAGGACTATGGATTGATGATAAACTAACATGGAAAGTCCATATTGAGCATGTTCGATCAAAGCTAACGTCAGTATTGGGAGCCCTACGCAAGGTATCAAACTGTATCCCGCCAAAAGTACGCACAACAATCTACAACTCATTAGTAAAATCACATCTTGAATATTTAATTCAAATATGGGGATCAGCTGCGCCAACAAACTTAAGCCCTTTGCAGAGGACACAAAATAAATTAGTCAAAGTTCTGTTTCACTATCACTATTTTACTCCAACAAAGCAAATATACGAGGATACTAAACTATTTAACCTGAAGAAACTCTATACGTACTACTCATGCATTTTTATAAAAAATACTATGACACAATCCATTCACTCTAACCTAACATTCATACAAAGAAAAAATATCTGCAACTTAAGAAATAAAATCAAACTTGAACTGATTAAGACGCGTACCAACTATGGAAAAAAAACAATTTTGTTTGAAGGAGTACAGATGTTTAACAGTTTGCCAAATGAAATAAAAAACTGTAGTAGCATCACTACTTATAGGAATAAACTGAAAAAATACCTAACAGATTTACCCTAACATTGTATAGCTTCCAGCCAGAGGACTATTAATTAACATAATATATATTTTGTATCTCATTTTAAGTGAACATTAGTTCTTATGAGAAATAAAGTTCTTTAAACCTAATATTATAGGGGAGTCTGTGTTCAGCAGTGGACGATCTGGCTGTTACAGTACAGGTCTTAGACTGTAATCTCCATGGCTCCAGGTTCTTAGTGACTCTCCTAGACATTAAGAGACTCTACTGTCTCATTTTACTCACTTCGTATGGGGCAATCGTGTTGACACGTATGTTTATAGGGTTCATTTGTGTATGTTTTTTTAAGTATGTAAGCTGTAATTACTTTTAATGCTCAATGGATGCTGAATAGATTTTGGATGTATGGGGTATTATTAGAATCGTTACATCATCCCGAGTGAAACTGTCTTTACATTTTTAGCTGTGCATTGGTTTTTGATCACTCTAATATAAATGCAATATTTTGTGAGTGAAGATATGAGAATGTGAGTGTGTATATTTGTTAATCCTTTACGCTGAAATGGCTTAACCGATTTGGATGAAGCTGGGAATGTGAAGAGTATATACAGTAGATGTAGGTCCTGGATTTACCACATACGGTACTTTTCATCATTGTCTACGGGGGTAAGCTGCAGGGCGCAGCTAGTTTTGAATAAATTCGCATGTGAACCATGAAGAATCCTAATTAAATTAAACACTAAAACCTCAGAAAAAATAACTGCCGAAATTCAAAACAAATTTTGTACGATACGATGAAATTCACAGTAGCAGTCCAAAGTCTGAAACTGTACCCGGTAGATATCAATAAGCTCCTTCATGCGAACAAATTCATGTGTGGTGAAACGTAGGCAATGTGTTTTTTTGTTAGGAGATATGGATGTTTATAATATAAGGATTAAAATTTTCCTGTTAGTGGTAATTTTACGGCACGATTATCATTAGGTATTATGTAAAAGAACTAGAAACGAAAAATACACATATCAAAATGTTTTCCTACAGGCAACAGAGTGACGTCGTACGGCGGCTCATTGTCTCTGCGCCAAGAATTCAAGACCGATTCTGACGATAAAGTATCAACGCCTGGCACGGACGTCATCTTAGTCGGCGACGCCATTTCTGTCTACTGGACCAACCCTAACAAACTACGATCTCAACAGTCTTTGGTAAGATTAGGCCTGTAAATTAAGGATGACAACTTCAATTTGTCTGGGCATTTAGAAAAGTTCGTAATCCACCCCATTGTGTTTGAATTTGATGGTTATGAGTATATAGAAATAACGAGTGGTGTAAGCAGATTCATATACTCGTATATACATACCTAAGTACTAGTCTATGCATGGTGCAAAGTTTGCCCATATACGGTATGATTTATCTTTACCGTCGTCGTTTTGAACAACGATTCGAGTGTGTTGATATCAACTTACGTAGAGTATATTGGATATCGCAACCAAAACCTATGCAATCATGAATATCGTTACGATATATCGATAGCATATGTATTTTTACGATCAACTTTTAGATTTTTGCCTTAAATTATTTTCTTATGCATTAGCTTTTAAAATATTTACATTTGAACATTAAGTTTGATTTACAAGCCATTTCTTAACACATATTTCTACTATTATTTTTCAATAGGTTCAAATTTACCAACTCAGAGAAAAATAAGTTTATTTTCAATTATTCAAATAGGATACACTCAGAAAGGTTACTGTCTGTGATGGTACCTTTCTATCGTTACGTTTTAAACAAGTAAATGTTCGATCACAACGAACAATCGCTTCGTGTATTAGCGGCATTTTTAAAGCGATCGATCGCTTCGATTGAGTGAAGCGACCAATTGTATCGTACACTGGGCGCTAATAGAGAGTGTATAGAAAAAGCTTAAATTTAAAAATTAAGTTTGTCTACCAATGTATGACAATAACGCTGACTTTTATCAAATTTAACAGAATTCGCTCCATCTCTTGTTACTCATTTGTTTGATTTTGATCTCTAATTACCTAACTTAAATCAAGAAATGTTGCCTGGAAGTGATTCCTGTCTAGCAGTAATGCCACCGATTGTACTATTTGTATAGGGAATTTTTAAACACTTTTTATTTTAACTGGAAATCGCAATAATCTATCGAAGTTTCTTATGGATTACTGGAACAAATCCTGACTGGACAGTGGTGGATTGGCCATCAAGTCTTGTATTATCAAAACGGTGTTTGCATAATTGTTTACTTATATCTTCATGCTTAAGGACAGCAGTATTTACCCAGTAGAAACACTGTTACTAATAAGAAAATCTATCCACAGAATTACCAAGTACCTCTAATCGAGCGAGGTTGGTTCCGCCTCGGCACGTCGACACCCGCTTCTCGGCATGATTTCATGAGAGTGTTGAAAAACCTTCGTCGAGTGCTTGTGAGGGCTACTGTATCTCCCAACACCATCTCTTCTACAATCGCTGACGTGTCCATGGACACTGCTACTGATAACTTCCAACCAGATGGAGCTGCGGCTTTAGGCGTTGAGGTAATATTTTCCTACTGATTGTAAACAGATATTGTGAAATCTAACCATCTTCCGAGAACAGATACGTTAAGCCATGTAATGTCTGGCGATCGATTAACTACTTAAAAATTCCCTGCAACTTATTAGTAGGGATTGAGTCCGCGGTGTGGTTTGAACCATGGACGTGTTTTGCGCCACTCCAAAGTCATTGCCACTGGACAATGGTCCAGTTTTATTGCTGCTTTAAATGTCTTTCCTTTAGTAAAAACACGATTGGAAACTTGCAAAAACTAATCAGAACGCTTTTACCTATATTGCACGACATAAAATTTTGTAGCATTGATAGCTCAGTGGCTTTGGCTATGGACTGCCACGCAGCAGGTCCATGGTTCGAATCCCGCCGCGGGCTTGAGCTTCACCGCATGGTGGAAGGGCATTTTTGCGAATGCCCGCCTGGCTAGCGACCACCCTCAAGTAGAAAATCTGTCGCCAAGCACCTAACGGTGTGTTCCGGCAGCTGTTCTTGAGAGCCAGTATTTCTAGGTTAAGCCTCTTAACACCTTCGATCACATACCATCACTTACCATCAGGTGAGATTGTGGTCAAAGGCTTACCTATCAGCAATAAAAAAAAAAAAAAAACTAATTTCTGAACCAAACAGAACAGAAATGTAGACTCGCAGCTAGGTAAATGAATCGTTCATATTGATAACTGTTTATTGAAGCGAGGAAATGCCTTCAGACTTCCCTTCCATCACGAAGGTGGTGGAAGGAGATGTCTGGGACTCGAACCCACTAAAGTCCCCCCGTGAGCAGTCCTCCGTCGAGGGGGGAAGATGGGGTCGCGTTAGCATTCACCGTCTTGCCCCGGCGGTGCTCATATTGACACCTATTTCGTTTGCTTATGGCTCTTCTGTATCTCTCTATGGAATTCCTTTTAAGCCACATATTTGTTATTTAAATACAATATTTTTAATGCACTTAGGCTAGCGTTTGATCACTATCTCACCTAATCTTGATGGTAAATGATGATGTGGTCTAAGATATTGTTCATGCTTACCTAGAATGAGTAGCCGTCAGTTACTGGAACACACAGATTGGCTACAGATTTTCTACTTGACGGTAGTATAGCGAGCCTTGTGGATACTCATAGAATGCCTCACCACAATAATAATAAAATTTAATAATAATAATAAATTTATTTGGCAACTAAACTTATGACTTAGCTTAAAATTATTACAGATGCTGTAGCGATTACCACATTAAGACTACTACCGAGATTGACTGTTTATTGCGCTCTGAAGCACGAAAGCACTATAATGCCACCCAACAAAGTCGTGACTGCAGCGGACGTTACTTCACTTTGTTGATTGGCTAAGATAGACTAGGAAAGTTCCGCTACGAGAACTTTAAGTCTACAGATATTTTAAGGCTTTCCTGTGATAGTGCGCTTATTTTAATATAGTAGTATTCAGTTCTTAATGAGTCATGACGTTTTCTCAGTTGATTGCAGCTAGTAATAGTATACATTTGATAATCAGATCTGTTCCTGCCCGGTCGGTCACGCCGGCACTAGCTGCGAATCCTGTATCGCTGGTTATTACAAGGATGAACAAGACTATTGCACTCAATGCCCTTGTGGAGGACATGACTGTCAACTTGACTCCTCAGGGCAAGTCACTTGCAACTGCCGACCACCATACACCGGCGCTGACTGCTCTGCTTACGGTGAGACTGCACTTTTATTATAATCGTTAAATTTATATTAGTTTCATATACCTAACAGCACTAATGGCTTAATAATCCAAATTAATACCAAAGTGTGTTACTAAGTGTACCATAGTGTGTTGTGTTTTTGGAATTGGAAACACTGAATGGTTATTATCTTCATGGATAGGACAATTGGATGATTAATATTATGCATACTCGTGTGTAGCGCTTTGTTTGAAAATCACATTGTAAAATATTATAAGCAATTTGAGAGCTGAACAGTTTTGTAGCAATCGATGTACGTAGATTCAATTGCTTTTGTGAAGCTTGACATGTACCTTATTCTGCTAGAGTTTTTTTACATACTCATTATCATCCCAGCATCTTTTTTCCCTTTGCTCGAGTATACCCCATCCGATTGATGTAACAAGTTAATCAATTATTTAACAACTAGGACTATTAATGGAACTACATCCGGAAATTAGAGAAGATTTCGACGATCCCTTTAAGAGGACAGTTATACTGACTTGCAAATACCGCGCGCCGGAGCCTCTGAGCATCAAGTTTGTCGTAGCCGGCGAGGAACAGAGTGTATGGAAACCGGCGAATGAGTCGGTGTTATTTAATGACGGGTGGCATGGCGAGTTTGAGCTGCGACAAGTGTGGGATACACGACATACTGGACAACTGTACGAGTGCCACACAGTAACGACGCGTGGATCCACACTCGGAGTCCTCACCACGGACATGCGCGATGACAACGGCCCACAGTATGCTTTAGAAGGTAGAGGAATACTCCTCTTGCCTAACATCCGCTTCGCAACAGCGTCTACCCCCTGTTTATCGATGTATCCCAGCCTGGATGGTACCTAACCAAATCATACATATAACAAAATAGGTTTATGTTTAGTTATTCTTGTTTTCTAGAAAATTGTTATCCGTTCTAGAAAGCTGTTTATTTTGTTTGTCAATATTTGTGAATTCTCGTTTGACCTTACTATTTTCATCGTGTTATTGTCATCATTTTGTGTAAGTTTATAAATGTCGTATTCTAGTTGATGTGAACGTACGATTCACTATGTTGTATCTGTAATCTTGTAATTTTTCAAGGAGAGTATATATTTTCAGTTGGAGAGTCCCAGACGACTACTGAGCGTTCTTCGCCCCCTCAAACAACCGTGACCGTGCGGATCACCAGCCCGACTATAAAGATCCAAGAAGTGGGAAGCAGCGTAAACTTTACGTGCCAGGCCCAAAGCAGGGTCAGCACGAACCGCTTGCCAATAACCTGGAGTAAAGCCGATGGTTCCCTGCCTCAGGACAGGGTGTACGTGGACAGATACTCCGGTTTGCTCATGATCCGCAACCTACAGACAACGGACAGTGGCGTCTATATTTGCCACACCAACGACGGAATCAGCTCTGGACAAGCTCAAGTCACTCTCAGAGTACCCGGTAAGTTACCCTTTAATCGCGCTAACACTTGTTCCTATTATTACTCTTCAAAAATAACTTTTCAACTGTAATTTAAATTTTCACTCGTGCCTACCGGAACAGGAATACCGGATAGAATATTGTATGCACCAGGTAAGTATCTCATTTAATAATTATATTCAGTTTTTCTTTAAACTGGCGTTTGTAAACCATGCACTTACAAACTGTAAACAAAAAAACAGCTATTACAATGAAATTATTTAGCAATATCTAGATCTAGAATATCTAGAATACAACCAACAAGATATTGCGGACTCACAGGCAGTCCAAATGCTCCAGCCCACTACCAGTTCACATCTCGCCTAGCATGCTGGCAGCATGGCTCCTTACTTAATTACAATGCTTATTCGTTGATTCTTCAATAACTGAGGCACTCGTACAGTTGTCCTGTATGGCGTCCTGTATCCCTCTTCGCAGACTATGATTTAACCAGTACCTAAGCACAATTATAATATATGTACTCGTATATGCGTTATCGAAATCTAAGGCAAGTTTCTTATTCCAGCCAACCCAATGACCATCCCATCAGTTACGATAAATCCAGCAGTTAAAGAATACTACGAGGGTGATCGCGTAGAACTGGAGTGTATTGCACGCGGAAATCCAACGCCTTCCATCTCCTGGAAGAGAGCTTCACGACGCCCGTTACCGATATCCTCTCGGCAAACCGATGTTATGTTTATCATTGACTATGCTAAGGAGGAAGATTCTGGAGAATACAGGTACTGATTAACAATCAAATATTATGACTTTCACGTTCCTTATGACTTTCACGTGATTTATGACTTTCACGTTCCTTAATGTGTTACGTCATAATAAGAGTTGCTTAGAACTGAGTGCCTAACATTTTAAAAGTTTTAACTTTTAACATATCATCTTTAGTTGTTACATATTCTAGAATATATAAGTAAAGATTCCCAAAAAGAAAATGTGGATTTAACACGATTTAACACGAATGTAAATTTTCTCAGCTGCGTTGCATCAAACTCGGCCGGCTCAAATCAGAACATCGCTGTTATCAACGTGCGTCCGCGCCCCTCGAGGCCTGCTCGTGAAAGACTGATCGTGACACCCACCGCTCCAGTGGTTAACGAAGGACAAAGCACAAGGGTCGTCTGTACTGGTTCCGCTAGCGTACCAGCAGGAACAATCGATTGGGTCAGGTAGGTGCACATATAAAAACATCGAATGGAAGCCATGCGAACAATATTGTGATAATGGGTATTTTTGAACTATCATGGTACGGATTTCAACAAGTTATTTCACACTTTTGGGTGTTAAAGTCCATTTTTTAGTAAAAAATTTTTTTGCACTCATTTAAGTGACCTTTGCTACTTACGGGATCGATTGTCATTCATTGTCAACGACTATATCATCAAGATAGGTAAATATTTTTCAGTTATTGGAGTGTAATTCAAAAACGGCTTAATTGATTTTGATTACATTTATATGGAACCAAACGACAAGCATCAGCTTTCAAATATAAAAGGAATTTTTAAAATCGATTTCCTCAGTCAAAAGTTCTGAGGCAACAAACATAAAAAAAACAGACGAATTGAGAACCTCTTGTTTTGTGGAAGTCAGTTAAAAACGAGACCACAATGCAATACTAAAGATGTATGCAATAAACAAAAGGATTTTTAATTTGTAAAAGGCCAGTGAAATTTAAGCTGATCCAAAATTACTTTATACTTGTCTGTTTTTTGATTGATTCCAACGATAAAACCCAACTGAGTTTTAGAGCTACTTGAAATAGACAAATATGAATTTCTAAGGTAGATATACCTCATCTGCATACGTTACTTCATCAACTTGTAATGATTCAATTACAAATATTGTATAATGCATATGTATTTCTGTAACTTTTGGCTTTTCGAAAGGAATATAGGGGGAGTGGTTACTCCCCCTATATTCCTTTCCAAAAGCCATGGTGCCGAAAGAAAATTTTTATAAATCAAATGTTTTTGCTTAATATTGTAAGAAAGGACCTTAATAAATAAATAAACTCATATTACAAAAATTACAGACAAGACAACGCCCGCTTCCAAAAAAACGTTCGCTCGGACAACGGCGTCCTGTACATAGAAACGGCAACGCTTGACA
Source organism: Plagodis dolabraria (assembly GCA_963854805.1). Taxonomy (NCBI): domain Eukaryota; kingdom Metazoa; phylum Arthropoda; class Insecta; order Lepidoptera; family Geometridae; genus Plagodis; species Plagodis dolabraria. Next base: position 9,132,752 of record OY978440.1, read on the forward strand.
ACCAAGGCGTCTACATTTGCCAAGCTCAATCGACAGACGTCGCCCCAGTACCAATTCTTCTCACAGTGAACGCTTTGACAACTCCACCACCCGGCTACGATTCGGGAATTTCAGTCCCCGTGAAAGAACTAAAGATTTCTGCCGGAAACTCCGGCACTATTGATTGTACGCCCAGGGGATCTGTTCTACCTAAAATCAAATGGAGCAAGGTGAGTTATTCAACCACATACTAATATACTCTTATCGTACCGTAGCACGTTATAATCCGGTTTAATAAAGAAACGAATCGAAAATAGCGCTGCAAATCATTAACATCATTACATATAAACACTTGTAAACAATAGACTGTCTAATAGTGTGCAAGTGAGACATAATAATTTGCAGCGCCATCTCCCATACGATTATGACACATCCTCATTATATTATTTTCCTGTTATTTTACAAGTTTTTAGAGTTCCGTATCCAAAGGCCAACAACAAAGGCTTATTAATGAGATTGTGATGTCTGTCTGTCGTTCTATCTATGCGTGCATATGTCTCGGGTCTCTACCTCATCGCATAACATTTTAAACGGTGATCCAAGGGCGACGAAATTCAAATAAATTAAAAAGAGGAGAAAGAAAGAGGTTATTAGAAGTCTCGAATGTTGTAATAAACTTTTATAAAAACCGTATCTTTTGTCCCCTTAGTACCAAAGCGAGTTTGGACCTGGCACTAGCCAACGTGGAAATATGCTGGTCATCAACAACGCGCAAGATAGTGATACAGGATACTATATTTGCGAAGGTTCAATCAACGGACAACTCCTCAAGGACATCTATGTTTACGTCGAAATTGAAAGTAAGTTATTAAGGGACTAGAATCTAAAACTTCTCTATCCCCATAATAAATACTACTGTGGTACATATTGATTGTCATGCGGAAGTGCTATCATACACTACTGTGTAATATGCGTTATTGTTATATAAGTTGGATTTTATTAATATATCAACAATACTGCAAAGATAATATTACTTAAGCTGTTGCACGTTAGCTTTGGGAATGATAACGATGAAAACCACGGTCTACGAATATTTAATTCTAGAACATATATTTTATTTCATTTACTTTTAGAACGCGAACAGCCTAAACTTCAGATCTGGCCAGAAGGAGAACATCCCGTACAACTGGGAAGTGAGTTCCAGTTCCACTGCCGCATTTTGGGTGGTATCCCTGTGCCTGATATTTCATGGAGCCGCGCTGGAGGTCGCACACTTACACCCACCACGAATATACTTCCTAACAACATCTTGGAGTAAGGATACAAAATTTTAAGCCCTGATAGCCTATTGATAGTGTCTATAGACTGTTCCAAGAATGTCTCTCAGTGAATTTGACTGAATTTGCTCTACGGTTCGAGTCCTTTCACTCGTTTTAACTTTACCGGTGATATATATGGGCATTTTTCTAATGCCTCTTGGTTTGCCAAACCCTCACAAAATTTGTTTCTAAGCATATTAAGAAGTTTTTGCATTGAGAGCTGGATACCAATTTAGGTTTGTTTGCATCTTTACTTATTAGCAGGTGATATAGTGGTCCAAGATTAGGAAACAGTAAATAAATAATTTACACATAAAAATGCGTCAGTATACTTAACAGATTGATATCAACTATGCATAAACTTGGGGATTTTAAGGATTTGCTTTCCAGTTTCTATGTTGAATAAGTACACGTCACATAAACGGGCGGAACGCCTCTTCCCACTTGAGGGGTTCTTATAACCCCTACATTGGGTAGGTATCTTGGGGATCGCAGTGTCAGATGGCAGTTCTTACGAAGGCTCTGCTTCCTGCCATCTGATACCCCACGGGAAGACTGTTATTACACCTGTGGCTAATTATTCACAAATCACCAATAAAATACTATAAACGTATGATACCATTATTTTACAAAAAAGTACAGATAGGGATTGTAAAAATGGTTATACATTTTTCATATCAAGCAAGTTTCCGGAAGTAGAAAGCGGATGCATGTTTAGAAGCTACGAATAAATAACTAATTTGGGAGGGCAAAATTTAAACAGAACACATCATTCATTTTCAGATTCTCAAAAGTGGACGTGCAAGATGAAGGCGAGTACATCTGTACTGGCACTAACGATGTTGGCACTGTCAGCTCTAGTGCAGTAATCAGAGTGCGTGCTGCACCTGATATAATATTGACTCCCTCCAACTTTATTACTGTACGAAACGGTGAACCCATCAAGGTCGAATGCCGTGCCGATGGATATCCCCGACCTCTTGTCTCCATCAGAGGTTAGTTTTTTACCACAGATTTTTAGTTATCCATGCAGGATACGTCAAATAAGCGATTTCGGTAGGCAGGGAGCGCCGCTGCATATTAAATACTTATCAAAACCCAATGCTATCTATTACACCCCTTTATGCCGACTAATGTAAAAGCGTTGATGTTGCTTTGGAGTCTCCAGTGCCTGGTTTTTTAGTAGTAGCCTGGAGTTTGGACCTAAGCCCGGTAGATAGCCCACACAGTTTATAATTGTTGTTGTTAAATTTTCAAATAAAATTGAGACAATAAGAGAAGGATTTATAAAGACACCTCGTCAATGAGAGAATGGCAGTGATGGATGGTCTCTTTCTTTTCCGACTAAGAGTACTGTGATGATCGTGAGAAAGATGGCCATCGTTAAAACTGATCAAATTGATATATATGTAAATTTCTATCAGGTCCGGGCCGGCGTGAAATCACACAACCTAACCCTGGTATTTCAAAAATATACATACCGACAGCCAGCGAACTTGACGATGGAGAATATACATGCAGGGCTACTTCCGAAGCTGGCATCCTTGAAGAGCCCTTCGTCATTCAAGTAGACAGAGGCGACGGTGGTTTCACAGAATTTGGTAAGCTACTCGAATTTGTTTTTTTACTAAGTGGTTTAATATTTACCCTTTATCAAAGAATCCAATCGTTAGTCAAAGTCAAAGTCAAAATTATTTATTCAATTTTGGCGTCTACGTCGCTCTTATGAACGTCAATTATTTTGAATTTACTATTCAAATTATCTACGGCCGCGTTCAGTCAAATTGGTATAGAGCCACTTCGAGAAGAAAAAAACTTAGAAAGATTATTTTCATTTAAAATATGTCTCTATTAAATATGTGTCTCAACTCTTTTACAATTTGTAACTCTATTATAAAATTATTACAATATTTATTACATAAGTGATATGCGATGGTTTGGCAGAGGCAGAGTATCCCAAGATATTTGTCTTCTAAACAATCAACAATTTTATAATATGCTTTTGCAATGAAAAACTTTTTTACATGCAGCTTGAATGTTCCGTGTAGTGTTGGCAGGGGTGTCCAAACCCTGAAGTTTCGTAATCTAACAGTCAATACTGTTTTAATTTTAGAGGGTAGCGGAGAGACTGGAATCAATACTGGCAATGAGAATGTCGGTGACCCTTACGACCCCAATTACAACCCAGACTACGGAACAAACCAGCCCAGCTCCAACCAAGAGCCAATCTCCCGCCCCAGTGATTTGATCGTCCACGACGGACAACCCAGGACTGAAATTGAGTAAGTAATTTCCAGTATTTTTATGAACAAAACATGCTTATCTTTAATTTTCCTTTCACTGTACTGTCTCTTGAGCCAATACACTTTTTTTAAATTCTGAGTTACCTTGCATGGCGGGCTACGTACGTAATGCGTTTTTTTACTGCCGATAGGCTATTTGACCATATTTTCACCTGATGGTAAGCTATGGCATGGTCAAAGGTGACAAGCACCTTTTGGTAACTGGCTCTCAAGGTGGTTTTAGTTAAGGGGCAACAGGTTCTGTACTTATTGCTAGCCAGGCGGGCATTCGCATGTTCTATCACCATACTATAACGACAATCGTGAACATTGCTTAACCTAGTATATCGGCTAAGAATTACTATGCTCGCGCTCGCAGAGTAGCTAGTACTCTGCGAGCGCCTCAGAATGAAGCTTTAACAAGATTATCTTGTAATGAGATGTAAACTTATCTACGATGACTTAATTCAAAGATCCAACCTTTGTATTGATTAACACCTGCCAAGAACATTAGTTCCGTTTGGGTGGGTATGGTTGTCATGGTTACAATTGATCGTTATTTCAAGCCACGCTTTGCATTACACGAGGTACATTTTTCTTCTTTTGTAGTGATTTTGTAAACTTTATACTTACTAAAAGACTATTCACGAACATTTTAGCCTTAATCAACGTACAATGTCAAATTATATCTAATACTATGTTTTATTTGTAGCTGTGCCGTGAGCAGAGATTTTGGAGCGCGTTGGGATCGCAGTAACCAGCAACCCCTTCAAAGAAACGCTATTCAAGAAGGCAATAAACTGATCATCTACAACGTAAGCTATTTTTCATTACATCTTGCTTCGTATCAATTGTATGCGTATCGAGAAAATTGAAGCAGATTATAACAACGGCTGAACCTATTCCCATGCCTTCCCTTTCGGTGGAGACTTGTCTTCTTCGATTTCTATTTGTCTATTTTGTAAAACTTTTGTATAATATTGAAACTCACAACATATTTCCAGGTTTCAAAGGCCGATTCCGGCGAGTATGTGTGCAGCATGTACAACTATGAGACTCGCGATGTAACCACTGCACGTTACATTAGCCTATTGGTCGTGCGTCCCCCCCGCATCATTCTACGTCCCGCGACACAGACTGTCCGCCCTGGACAATCCCCAACCGTCGAGTGTGTTGTCGAAGGCGACAATATACAAGAGATACGCTGGACTCCGTACAACCGCAAACCTTCTAGGTAAATTTTGTTACATATACCTGATGTAGGCGAAATGAAAAATCTGCTCTCCTAATGCTGAAACAATACATTCAGACCACGGAAAGTACTCGCTGCGAGACAGAGTGATCAAGTTGTTAAATTATCTATTAACATTAAACCATTGCAGAATTTCCAAAAACACGATCTTTGCGCCAGTATAGGTACCTACTACCTGATGGAGATTATGGTGGTATACTCATTTCGATTTTTTTTTCGTTTAGCAATCTATCTTGTTAAATTTTAAGACTCACATGTTATTTTTTATCTTTTGTGCTGCGCTGGATCAGGTTCAATAAGCAAAAGAAAAAAAAGTGAGTCTGATACATAATCGACACCATTTTATTTAATATGCAAAAAGAAATATAAATGTGTTTTGATTTTTGTATGCTAACAATGTTTTGTTATATTCGATAGGCGCGTCGAGATCCGCAACTCCACTCTGATATTCCACCAAATCGAAGTAGAAGACGCCGGAGAGTACCAATGTTTCGCCAGGAGCCTTTACGGCAATGCCAGCTCTAGGGCTGAAGTCATCGTCGCAGGTATGTCATTAAAAACTTATAATTTTCACGCATGAATGTCTTAGTCTTAGCTAAATGAGCTACTTACTTTAAAGCATCCACTCAAGCCACGCAACGAGTTCTTTTGACCATTTTTTTCATTTTTGTATGGATATTTTTTTCAAAAGACCATTACAACAACGATTATTTTCGTCTCACGCGATGTGTAGTCACTTTTTTGCATTTAAGAACCATGACAACCCGTCGTGAATAAACCAGGATATATCGATTGCGTATTGTCCGTGATAAGATTGCGTAGTCAGGTGACTCGCACATCAAAATGCGTGACGAAATGCAAACAGAAAATCACGGCTTCAATACCATATAATTTATAACGTAAACCAAATTGTCTGTTCCATTGCATCATTTTGAGTAATTAAATGGAATCACATTTCTCATAACATGCAGCTTTAAGTTGATTTGGCGGGCTATCCACGCGGATCACGATCAAAATGAATAACACATTACATAATCCATGTGGAGGCATTCATTTCATTTTAGACTAATGTTTGTTCACGTCGGGTTCACACTTATTTATGATTTGTATTGCTTGTGGTGGTAATGCATGAGACCATAACACTTCATAGAAGAGACGGAGATGGAAACGTCGGAATCGCATGCGAACGAGCAGTGGGTGCGAGTGGGCGCGGCCGTGGTGCTCAGCTGCAACGTGACACCCGGTGTGACCGTGCAGTGGACTAAAGACGGGCGCAGCGTGCCGGGCTCCGTGCGTCTCAGGCCCGATGGCTCGCTATACATCCGTCTTGCGCAAAAGGCAGACAGCGGCCGCTACGTGTGTCGCATCAGCGATGCCTCCAACCGCGTCTCTAGCAATTACATCAATCTACACATCGAGGGTCAGTCACACGCAATCTCCGTTACTAGACAAGCTTCGGACGGCGATTCGCGCTTTCAACATGCGTCGCTGTAGTTCATAACCCAGGCATGCCTAGCCTAATAGTAAAACTAGAATTTCTCTTTATTATTAAAAATATTTTTTGATTAGTAGAGAGTTATATCCCGAAACCTGAGACGTATTTCTTTCGTAAAGGTATTGAATGCTTGGATACGGAGTTTCGTTGTAAGGACGACAGCGGTTGCATAGACCATGATCTGCTGTGTGACGATTTTGAAGACTGTAATGATAGAAGCGATGAGGAGAACTGCATCCTCCGAGGCAAGCGTTACTTGAAGACGTATCGTTCTGGTAAATTTGGTGGGGGTGCTTGTAGGTCGTGTGTCACGCCGCGCCTTGTGTATTGTAACTAAATGAACCAGTTTGTTCCAGAGTTGTGGGCTCCAGTATCGCTCTTTACTTCTCAATATACATATATATATATATATATTATGATTGTAGGCTTTTCCATGTAGCTTTAGTTGCAGATCTTGTTAGTTCTTGAAAAATTGGAAATGTTTATTTATGCGTGTTTTCACGAAATATGTTGTTTTGTGTATGTTCATTTGGTTCGTATTGTAGTGTCTTTTTGTGCTTGTTTCTGTCTGATTGGTTAGATAATGTTTCTGTATTTTATTAATTTATTTGTAGTTAGCTTTTAGTGGATGCATGCTCGGCTTAAAATATATTTTTCATACATCTTCTTCGGTGATTTGATAACTGGGATTTATTTAGATGCGATTAACAGGTGTGGAGGCTGATTTTGTTTGGATATGAAATTTGTTTTGTTTGTTATTATTTACGTATAATATCTTAACGGTTTGCTAAGATACTTTGGGTTATTGTAGATCCTCGCGATAACGGAGTTGTTGCTGAGCTGGTGAAGATTGATCAACCACGGAGGCGATTCGTGAGTGGAGAAAACGTGGAGATCCTTTGTCGCACAAACAATCCCAGTGTCAACGCTAATTGGGAAAAATATGGCACGAGACAATATGTTGAAGTTAGAGTAAGTATTTTACAAATTAATTTTATATTTTAAATATCTTAACTTCCTTTTCTAAAATATTTTAACATTCTCAACTCTAAATGAAAAATATTATAATCATACAGCTACCAGATAACTAGATATTTATTAAATTAATTTTTGTGTGAGAAAAATTAGAAGTAAAACTCTTTGAAATAAGTTCTTAGAACATGATCATATAAATAAAATTAGATGTTTATAATTTGTTTTTTGTCATTTTATTGAAAGTGTCTCTCTGCTTACAGCGATTCAGAGATGGTGCCATGCTGATCATTCACGAAGTAAGCCCATCCGATGCTGGTGTATACCGTTGCCAAGCCGTTGACTCAGACGGACGTACATCTTACGATGACTTTAATTTGGAGGTTGAAGCAGGCAAGTTTTATGTCCTCCTAGTATTATGTATCAATTTTAATAATATTAATAATATTATAAGTGAAAAAGATACCTAAATTTAATATTTTTGTGGGTGATTATATTACTGAACATCCTTTTATTTTCATATTTAAGTGGACAGTGCACAGATGACTATTTGCCCTAGATCACAAGCTAATCTGTTGATAACCTTTTTTTATTAATTTTCTGAAACCTAAAGGTGCTCAGAGCTGTATGAACATTTCACGTACTTACTGTCTAGTCTTTTCTAGTTGGGTATTTTCTTGGTCAAGACCTTACAATATAACTATATCGCATTAACACTAAATATTCATTTTTAAGATTCAGAGAGTTGCTAAATTATTACGACTACTTATAAAGAGAAAACTAATGAAATTTACTAAAAATATACTTTCGTATATAATATTAAAATAAAATATAAAAGTATTTTATCATATTCTTAAAAATTAAACTTTTCGATTATCAGGCTCAGCCAACCCCCGTGAACCCAACGTTTCGCCCGCTAAGTATACAGCACGCCTACGAGACTCGATTGACATGCCTTGCAACCACGACCTAGAAGAACCGGTCAATATTAATTGGAGACGTTTGTACTCACAGCTGCCGTCTGATGCCAGAAGCGACCAGGTAAATGAAACTTATTTAAAAAATAAACTTAAGTCTACATGAATTAGTTTGAAATAAATAACAAATTATTTGCAAATTCTAACGAATTGGATGGAGACACATTTTTACTTAATAGCCCTGTTGGTGCACTTGACCAGGATTAGTTGCTTTAATTGTGTCACCTAATTACTTAATTATATTGATTGCTTGTGTATTATATAATCCTGATCAATTAACACGATATCACAGATTTATTTACAAAACTCAGCGTCTGGAAGGTGATCTCAGCGATAGCCGCAGCCTATTATAACATGTATTTTTACTTTCTGAAATGAAATTGTTATTGTACTGATATTTTTAGGCAGGACGATAGTACGCAGATTATAATGATTTTAAGTCGTAAAACTTTTTAATTGATTTAACTTCATCTGTGCTAAGATATTAATATCAATTAACTTATGAACCCTTTCCATAGAACCTAATCACTATTCCTCTAAACAAAACTTTGTAAGTATATTTAGAGGCAAATGAATAGATATTCATGAATACCGGAAAATATGCTAAAAGTAGAATTATTTTATAGTTTGACTGTAGGGTGGAGTAAAAGCTATTAAAGTCTTTTAGCAAACAGCTTTCACGTAGGAGACTTCGTATGGCACCGTTGATAGCACTCTTTATTTATTGGTACCGAAACATATTAATATTTTAATATATTCACAGTACATTTTCACCCACCAAGCTTGTGCTAATTCACAGAACGATGGTGAGACACAAAATCAAATTGATTTAAGCTACGACTGTGGTTTTCGAATGTCATTTCTGCCAAATTTTCACAGATCTTAGGATTACATTTTGCTTTCAACGTACGCGATACTTTACATTCATGTACCTTTCCAGATATTTTTTAAGAAGTTAATTTTTGTTGTTATTGTGGTATAAAATATATACCATGTGAGATAAGTATCTGTTGTAATTTTAACGTAGTTTCAGAATCGTGAAGACTTGGTAGTAAGTGTAATTCAAAACTGCGATTCATAATTGATTCAAGTACTTAATATGATTTCTAAGGGTTGTTTTGCTATAAGTGTACTTATGTGAGCGTGAGAAATTAAGTTGCGTGTCTGAATTAAAAAGAAGAGTTAATATCCCTTACACTGTTGACTAAAATGGCTCATATATATATGCGCATTTTGACACGATATTTCTAAAGCTCATATTGAATTAAGATGTATGCACATATATTTGCTTATTGACGGCATTGTTCGTTTTCATAGGCGAGAAACCTGTGGAAAAAGCCCCACAGGCGACTCCGAAAGTTAATGCGAAAGCTGGTAATTAAAATATTTTAAATTATATGTTAAAACCAGCTTCTTATGGACCTTATTTTGTACTTTATCCTTCTGATGGCACACATTTGAAATTGTGTCTAAATGTGCCCTTCCATGTTTATTTGTTATTTTACAGTATGCAACGGTCTCATGAGCATCCTTTGCATGACTTTCTTCTTCTTATAATGTGTGTATTATCTTTATTCGTTTGTGTCTTGCAGAAACTGTATTGCATTGCCTGTATTTAAATAATTTTCTGTTCATAGTGGTACGAGTATATCCTAACTAAGAAGGGTAACTCCAAAGAGACATGGATTTGTGATTTAGACTCATACTTATATTTTTGCCGAGACTGGTGCTTATTTTAAAAAGTGGCTCCATGAATATAAAAATCTTATCATTTATATATTATCTTCTGTAACTGTTATTGTAAATTACAGACATATGTAGCTAAATAATGCCTGGATCGCCAGCCAATGTAAATCGTATTTCATGACTCTTTGAATTCCCAAGCAAGTGTTGTGATATTAAATCCTTTCTATTGTTATGCAAAAAATAGCATCTAACAAAGTTATACACCGATATGAACTTCTTTTCCACTTTCATTAACATTTCTTAGCTTTTTCTTTCCTAAAATGTTTGTCATACACCTAATTTCATCAACAATTCTCAATACTAAATTCTATACAGTTTTCAATGATTAATAACTATTTGAGTATAAAGTATATGGGTTTCTAATTAATATTGTTAGTGAAATTAGACATGACATTTTATCTCAATCGTTTTTTACTATTATTATTATTTTATAAAAGTGTTTCGAATCTCATACATATGAAATTACAGCCAATACTTCATCTCACGAACGTGAATGAAGCCGACGCCGGTACTTACGTGTGTCGCGTGAGCAACAATCGGGGAATAGCAGTCGAAGCTCGCGCCATCTTACGAGTAGTGGGTGTCATCCCGAGTTTCAATGGAAACAGCTGGATTGCTCTACCGACCATCAAGGACGCATACAACCAGTTTGACATCGAGGTTGCCTTTAAACCTACAGGTGGGTACCACAATCTCTTTAAAGCACTTACTCTGACGCAGACAATGGTGTAAGTGGTCATTACTCTAGACTGTAATTGATGCACTTAAAATGTTCTAAAGAAGACTTGCATAGGTACTGTCTGTTTGACATCAGTGTCTTCTAGAAAAACGCCAAACAGCATTCAAAACCATAACCAGAAGAAGCAGATTGTCTATTCTAGTTTTTGCTTAAGATTATTCACTCTCTGTAATTAATAAAGCTTGTTGCCTCTTTCCCTGAAAAGATATTGAGATAATTGCGCAGTTAAACGAATACGGGATATTGTGTATGTTCTAGATGCACATGGATTGATCCTGTATAATAGCCAGTTCCCTGGCCGTATGGGTGACTACCTCGCGTTGCAGTTAGAAGAAGGAGTTCCATTATTCGTCTTAGAAACCGGCCCCGGAAATGAACCCGTCTACGTTAAAGGCGATCGACCACTTACCCTTAACGACTGGCATACCATCCAACTGAGCAGGATCGGATCGCAAGGTATATTAAAAATATTATGCATTATTTTTATTAAAATGCAAGTGAACAAACGACCCAAGTACGTGGGCTAAACTTCTCACCATATCTCCAAATGGGCTGCATATGTTCCTGCGGGAATCGTTGAAGGCGACAAAGAATAAATACTAGAAAGTGGGCAGCGGTGCAATCTGAATCGTGCCATCTTCCCCCAAGACCCATGACGCCTACCAAGCATAGGGCGATCAAAACCCACCCTTTCTCCACCAATGGAAGAGGCATTTGTTTAGCGGTAGACATTTCTCAGCTGTTGGTGTGATGACAAGTAACTGCAGGAGTTTAATTTTTTCCTTAGAATAAACTTGCGTAGCTAGCTTCAAAATGGACTTAAATTAAAAATAATACTGATTATTCATAGTCACGTATTGGTCACATCCCTAAAACTTTAGCCAGGTAACCTCTTCTGCCTGGCCAGTGTAAGCAGCTTCAAATTATTTGTTTGATTTGATTTTGGAAATTCAAGTTTATCGTTTTGGTTTTATAATAGGATCTATTCAATTAAAGGCCGTTAGAAGTAAATAACCCATCAGGTTGTTTCTACCGATTGAATTTTATCACAAATTCTAAAGGGAGTTTAAAGAATATTTTCCTAGCAAACAGCTATTAGAAAATCTGTTACCCAACACCGAATGGTGTTTGGTTAGCTTTTCTATAGAGCTAAAAAACATCATATATAGGTTTGATCTGCAAACATCATCCTCCAAAATCACTTACCAATAGATGAGATAGTAGTAAAACAAGCATATTGACTCTGTACAATTTTAGCATATTAGTTTAGGAAACAAAGAGTGGACCAGTGTTCTAACCCTATTTCGTTGCAGTTACCATGATTGTGGACAATGGAGAACCGTTTGCAAATGAGACCGCAGAAAACAGAATATTGGATCTTCAGGAGCCTCTGTACGTTGGTGGAGCTCGTGACATCGAATCTTTGCCAGCCACATTGGCCGGAGCTTCAGGGTGAGTAAACTACTGCATCTTTCAAGCTTCTTTGTTTCCCCTGTTCACTATATATAGAAAACTCTGCTTTTAAAGCTTACATAGTTCAGTAAAATACATTTTTGCAAGTGTCCGTCGTACTTTTTTAAATTTGTGCTCATGGATAATGCCACAAGCGGTCACGCGTCCAAGTCATGAACTCGGTGGCAATGGTTTTACCTTGCTGATCGATTAAGAACAAGCAAGCGAGCGTTTCAAACTAAAAATTAACTGGAATTTACCTATATCATAACAACGTTTTTTTTATAGCTTTGTGGGCTGCATCAGCATGCTGGTTGTGGGCGGCGAAGAGAAAAACATTATATTGGATAGCATCGAACAGAGCAACACGGAGCAATGCGACTCTTGCGCACCAAACCGCTGTCTTAACGATGGTGTCTGTCAGGTACGTAGTATATATTAGTAGGTATATCTCTTATAAGTACTTTGCTTTTTTTTTTAAATAAAATAGATACTAGTACACAATGTTGCAACAAATGCTTACATTTAATACGCATGTAGATTGCACACGTTTATGAATTTGTCTAAACTATTTCAACAAATGACGTAGCACAAGAATTATCAGCTATGGCAGTTGTCAAAACTCTATTTCCGGATCCAAAAAAGAACAAAATGCCACGACCCCACTGAAGAAAGTTAACTTCAAAGGTCTTAAATTTAATAATTGCTTAACAGGAGGCTCGCAATAAGGTTGGCTTCACTTGCATATGCGCAAATGGTTTCGCCGGACAAATCTGCGACCGACGTGGCGAGGCCTGCCATGCAGGTCTTTGTGGACCCGGCAAGTGCCAGGATACAGCTGATGGATACAAATGTGCCTGTCCCGTGACTCACACAGGAAAGCAGTAAGTGTACTTTGGTGTTACAATTTAAATTTCTAACATATAAGACAGAAAAAAGGTATTTTTTTCTCAATGTTATTGTGAGCTCAAGACCCACCTGATATTAACAGGACTAACCTCTGCCTATAACAGATGTATTTCTTACATTTTCTACATAGTTTCTTTGTCTCATGTGCCAGTAATTAATGCTAAAAAGATTAGGTTCAAAACTATGAAACTCAGCAATTAGTTTTTATTTTTAAATAGAGGTATATAAAATAAATATACGAGTACATAACATGACGTAGACCCAGTACAAAAATATCTTAAATATTATTTTTTTAACACAATTGTTCGTGATATGCTGTTCTATGTACTTCGTTTAAATCCTACTATTATTTTAGTTTAGGATAGTTTTACCCTACAGTATAAATCGGTAATACCAACGTACACGCATCACTGGTGTGATTATCATCATATTACAAACTACAACTATAGTACAACAAGAAATATTAAAAATCAGCCAACTGCGGCTCTTCGTCTCACTTCGGATCCGATACATAATGAAAAAAATACCTTTTATGATAAATACATACCTACAGTAAATATATCAACGTATACATGTGTTATATGGTAATAAACCATCGGTGAAACCGAAATGCACTCGTTCAGAAATAGTCTTGTATGGACTTATCCAAAAAAAAACTTCTAATGATCTGAGAAAGAATTATTAATAATTATTAAATATTTTTATTTGAATAAAAGACATGTACCATTAAGTTACCCTAGTAACTTTTAAACATATTATTAATTATCACATACATACTAGTTCAATTATAATATAAGTATTAATGAAAAATCATAAATTAATAAGATTTTTATCTGACTATCGCAGTATGATTCCCTGTTTGTGATAACTAGACTCTTCCAAGGATTCAAAACAATCAATTATTTAGACACTAAAACTTTGTACACGCATTTTGTTTTATAGAACGTAGTGTGCTTATTGAATAAAATATAATAAAATATTATTATTAGGTACTCATACATTATTATATTTTTATCTTTTCAGTTGTGAACAAACCCAATCGATCAATTATCCAGCTTTCACTGGAAGCGCTTACCTTGCGCTGAAACCACCGAACAGCGTTAGATTTTTCAAAATGGCTATGAAAGTGAAGCCCACTTCACCTGTGCAGGACGGTATTATCATGTACTGTTCTGAATCAGCTCGCGGCCTCGGCGGGTTCACGTCAGTTGCTGTTAGGAACAAGAGAATTGAGTTCAGATACGATCTCAATGAAGGTAATAATATTGGACGCTACCGTCTTCATCTTGACCCATTTTGTAAGTTTACACATTAAGTAGGTAACAAGGAAGAACATGAATGTACTGTCTTAATGATTTTTGCAATTTCAATATCATTACTTTTATGTATTTGATGCCCTAGTAGTTATGAAGCTTTTCATATGTTCCCAAGCATGAACCTTGTAGCAACTAAAGTTCGATGCATTGAATAAACCGCATTGCTAGCCAGAATATCTGGTTAACCTTAATGTTCAACCGTCACATTAAAAATATCAGACAGATGAAATGTAATCCGACCAAATTTAAAACATGAAATTTTCTTATAAATAACCAACACCTGTTTCTTCAATAATGTCTGAGCACTAGGAGCAAGTATCTCAGTAGAGATAATTGCTCCTAGGTTAAGTAGGTACATCATAAAATCCGACAAAAATGAAAATCCAGCCCTTAGCAGGTATTGACTGGGAGGACAAACGCAGCCTGGGAGTGCTGTTTAAAATTTATATAATGTTTGCAGGAAACCCCGTCGTTCTGGTCTCCAACACAACCCTCCCGGCGAACGAATGGACTGACATCCAAATCACACGCTTGGGGCCTTTGGTATCCCTCACCATCAACATGCACTCTTATGAACACCAACTGGAATTGGCTAATAGGGTATATATCAATCTCCTTTTCTTGTTTGGTTAGATTTCAAATGAACACCGCAAAATTTCCTGAAAAATATGTAGTCTCTATCCAATACACATAAACATTTGGTTACAATGATCATGATTGCATTTCTTTCTAACAGAGCTTGAAACTGGAGACTCCCATGTTTGTGGGAGGTGTTGATGAGACAATCATCTTAAACAACAACACTGGCGTCTCTAGTGGCTTCAGTGGATGCATCAAGGATGTAAGTAAATTATTTCTTTATCAAATCAAACCACTTAACGGTGTCGTTATCGCCAAACACCTAACGTGTGTTCCGACAGCTTGTCCTTGAGAGCAAGTAATTCTAGGTTAGCTTGAACAACATCTTCGACCACATCTTCACTTACCATCGGGTGAGATAGTGGTCAAAGGCTAACCTATAAGGAATAAAAAAAAGTAAGTACCTCAGTCAGACAAAGCCTACGAATAGAGCAATATAATTTTCAAAAAATAAACGTGACGACATACAAACAGAAAATAATACATAGACAATTATTAATTTAAGTATACCCTCTTCGGTTATCTGTAGATTCCACAAAAATGAAAGTAAGTTTCTAAATCATATTATGCCATACAATTATTCACCGTTACTATAATCCTTATATATATAAAAGTAACGTGTCACGTTGTTTGTCCGCAATGGACTCCTAAACTACTGAACCGATTTTAACCGTGTGCAATTTGATCCAAATTGTAAGATGCGATAGCTTACACCTCAATTTATAGTCGTAATTACCCGTGCGAAGCCGGGTCGGGTCGCTAGTAATATATATATTACTTCAATAATTTGTAATTGACCAACTCATTCTATCATGCAAACCGGGAAAGATCATGATATAAAGCAGTGCTCTTAAACCTACTTCAAAATCATAGAAGTTTATTAGGTATGGCATTTGGGCTGGCTACAATCTTCAAGTAGAAAATTTGTCGCGAACACTAAACGGTGTGTTCCGGCAAATAAAAGAAACCGCCCTTGACCAATTTTTTCAGAATACCTAGGTACTAATATATTCAAAAGTATCTGGCCAAACTGAGGCCGTTTAGAACACATCTGTGCAAATAATATTATACGTATACTCACTTATTTATATTTACGTGAAACGTTATCCGTGCAAAATAAATGTAGCTTTTACTTTAACTATCCGTCTATTTGCATAGTAGTAAAAAAACTTAATATTATACTACTTATATCATTTAAAGTAATGTTGCGAACAAACGACATGCTAACGTTGAAGTTTAATATTGAAAATTATTCTGTACTGTACTGTATCAGCCAGGTCGTCCACTGCTGAACACAGCCTCCCCCATTATGGGGGGTTTGCCATAATCCCCACGCACCGCAGGCGTCTTGGGGATCGCAGTGTGAGATATCAGTTTCTCAGAAAGTGCTGCTGCCCACCTTCTGATGTGTTACCCTTAGTCGCTTCTTATGACAACCACGGGTGGAGATGGGGGTGACATTCTAGCCCGGCACCCCACGGGAACGGGAAATGTTAAAAATAATGTTGATAATATAAAACTTAAAAGTTAACGCAAACTTATCCGCCAGGCACCGTATCGGCATGGCTGCAACGCAAGCCGTTAGGTAGTCTAGGTATGAAAACATACTACAGACAACACACAATAGCATAAAGCGACGCGGCGACGTTGATATTATGGTGCCGAAACGAAAAGTCTGTGTTTTGCTCTTAGCTTTTATGCCGATACCAATCCGTTTAGGAGAAATATAGCGTTTTCAGTTCAAACGTATAGTTTCGACTTACATTTTTAATACTCGGTAATTCAAACTCGGTTCAATTTTGCATTATCATATCCATGCTTCTAGTTTTGCCGTTTTTCGTTTTATTATTTTTTTTGAAAATATTTTTTTGCACATTAAACAATTATGTGAATATTTAATTATTAAGTTTTATACATATATTTTTTCACGCTGCAAACTGGTAGTGGGCTGGAGCATTTGGAATGCCTGTGAGTCTGCTATGACTTATAAGTTGTCCAAGTGCTTTTATTGTTGTGGCCGTAGTGTTGTATATAGTTCGTAGTATTTTTTTAAATAAAGGCATACCGCCGGTATAATAATTTTTATTTTAATTATTTTATCTATTTATTCATAATGCTATAAATATTTAAAAAAATACTATTTCAACTTTTTAAATAACATTTACATTTCTACCACATTATTGTATATTGCGACAGGCGTTATACGGCATACGAGGGTCACACGTGGTCTCAGAAGCTATCGTAATTTTGTCCATCTTGTATTTACCTTGTTCCACACGTGTACGCAGCAAAACGTTATATTTTTAGTTAAAAACATGTTAAGAAAGATTTCTTCATAATGTCACGAAACCTTACTATGTATATATTTCTCTGTACTGTGGTACCTTTTATCCCCGTTTATGTGGAATTGAGATGGATTTATTTCGTCGAACAGCCTTACAAGTGTTGTTTGATATCCGAAGAATTATAACAAGTCATTTGGCTGACGCAGGTGACTTTTCCAAAAGTTTTCGCAATTGCCTTGTTGTTTTGAAATGTAATATTGTAAGTAGCGTTGGTCCTTTGGTTATTTAGTTAAAGTACTTACTTACTGCGATTAAATTAGATTTAGGTGAGATTCGTCTAAAAACGATATCTAGACTTTTACGGTTTACCCACACTCTACTTAGTATAGGATTCTAAGGTCTTATGGTAATGAAAACAAGGTTCATTTTGACATTTGTTCAGTGACATGACATCTTAATTTGACTAGATACGTTCCTGCATGGCTGTGGACAAATATTGGTTGAGCTAGATTTTTTGTTACAAGTCTATGCTGTCCTGTATATTGAAAGTTGAAAGATAGCTTTTAAAAAGGATAGAAAATGCAGTAGGCTAATAGGTACGGGCCCATTTTATATAGTTATTGGACACCCTTAAAATCAGTCCGAGTATATTAATTGAATTCCAAATACTTTTTCATTATAAACAGGGTCATTTACTTTACTATGGAACAAGTCATTACATGTTAGTTAGTTGGAAAGAAAATTAAAGACTATTGAAAATTATACTATTTTACAACAGCTTGTTTGATAAATCGATAAGAGACTTTTAACATCAGGTGGTCCACGTACTTATTTCGTCAGTTTCGTAAATATTTTTATACAAAAAAAATCATCTCGAAATGTTTGTTAGGACTAAAAATGTGTTTGTCTTTTATTCCTTTGCACGCGTCTTTGCACGATTGAGTTGAGCCTTTGGACAGTTTAGCCCAGCCCATTCTATAATCAAAAATAATGTGGTTTTCTCTCCACAGCTCCAAACACAAGGAAACTCTATAAACATCGTGAACTCTTCGATCCTGTCCGCTAATGTTCAAGAGTGCAATGTGCCAAGAGGAGACATCCCAGAGGTTAGTAGCTGGTTACATATAGGATACGAAGCAGGAGGCATAATATATAAGTTTACATTTATTATGTATCCTTCTCTTTTTCCCTCTCCTTCTACCTAGCCACTCGTGAACTCCTCAGAGACACGAGCATATAAGGGAAATGAAGATAATATCTCACAGGTATTTAAAGAAGCACTCATTAGAATAAAGAGCTTAAAATGTTTGCAAGATTTTATTTACGCGATGCATACATACGAGTACATTACCTTGTTCGTGACAAGAATTCCACCCCAAATATCTTCCTGTCAAAGTTGTTAGTGATGAAGGAAAAAAACCAGAAGATGGGCAGCTGCTTCTGAACAAATGACATCTTACATTACAATTTTCAAGACGCCTATCAAGCATGGGGATTATGGCAAATGGGGAAGGAATTTTTTTTCAACGGTAGACTTTTGGCTGCTGATGTTTGTGATACATATACGATACAATAATTGTTTAGGAACCTGTAACAGCCGGATCGTCCACTGCTGAACACAGCCTCCCCTATTAAGGGGGTATTTCCCATAATCCCCACACTTGGCAGGCGTCTTGGGGATCGCAGTCTTTAGAAACCGAATACATTGATTTGTGTTCCCGCGAAATTACAGACTCTGAATGATTCGTAGATAGATATCCCTACACTTCTCTGTAGAAATATTATGGAATACGAGAGTATCAAGAGCAAAAATAAATCAAGCTTTGTATTCTTTTTTAGTGTTTTGTAGGTCGTCGTGGCTATATGACTATAACAGTCATATCGTTGATAAAAACTTTTTGTTATAGATCGAGCCTCCGTGCCCATGCAGCAATGGTGCGACTTGCAACCCTGATGGCACGTGCGTCTGCCCTCCTGGCTTCTCTGGCTACTACTGTGACATCCGCCAGCCCACGCCTCAGATTACGTCACGCCGCTCCGACAACCCTTGCGATGCCCACCCATGTCGCAACGGGGGCATTTGCCGAGTCAATTACTCTAACTTGATGAATCACACTTGTGATTGTCGACTTGGTTTCGCGGGCGCTTCTTGTCAAATGGGTGAGCATATACGACAGCAAAAATGTACTGATAATTGCAGCATATTTTTCTTTTTTAAAGGTGAGACTCAATTGTGCCTCACCTGGTTAGAGCTTAGCGAAGACGGAGTCCACGGTTGAACTTACATTGCTAAGAAGATAACTATTTATTCTGTTCTTAAAAATAACTAGATTATATACCGGAAAAAAAGACGTTAGGTATTCTATTGTTGCAAGTTTGAATAAAAGCGCTCCCTGAGTATTTTTCTACGTGTAACCTTCCACGCCTCCTTCTACGCCTCCTAACGTCCAATGACAGAAAGGAGATAGTTGAATGAGGTTTTTTAGATAGATGGCATATTTTCCGACGTAAAGCCTGATAAATAGAGTTAATACCGTTGAGTTGGAAACTTAACAGTTATCCCTAAAACTTCGAATTCTAGTTTCAAGCTTCAACTAAAGCATCGTCGCCAATGTCATGTAAAATGTTGATCTTAACATGCCAGGAAGATAAGCATATTATTCACGTGTTATGTATTTGTGTTTATGTATTGTGCTAGGTAAGGTAGGTACCCAACTGCATAGCTAAAAGAACATTTTTTTTATTAATAGCGTTCCTATTTAAAATACATTTATCTTCATATAAAAATGTGATTACATGCTTCCCGGGAGAACACGATACAAGAAAACCTCACGTATCTATGGAAAATCAAAAAAGTTTAAAATCTGTCAATAGAATCGGTTGGTCACACTAAGCTGGCCCCTTCTTTACATGGGACCTTAAACTTCCGACAATATTTAGGTTTCATACAAATAAGGGGTGACGGTAACAAAACCATATTACCTTGATTATATTGACACTGGTACTAAAAATTGTTTCTTTATACCCGCAGAATTGACCCTGTACCAGAGCGTTGGATTCAACGGCAATGGTTACCTGGAACTGCCTGCTCGGCTGATCAACTACGAAACGGAGAAAGAACCGGCGATCATCGCACTCGCTGTTCACACAGCGGACGACGGCGTTTTGGTCTACCAAACTGAGAGTTCAAACGACGGCAACGGGCTTGACGAATACGGCAACGGCGACTTCATTCTATTAAAGAGTAAGTCCCTTTTTTGTTAGAAAAGTACTAAGTACTTACTAAAGACATGACTAAGTGCCGGATACTAGGTCAGTCATAACATCGACGATAAAATATTCATATCGTGCATTTTGTTGTTAACCATAGGCATAGGGTATTGTACAGATATTATACGAAAAGGTATTTAAGAAGACGCAAACTGGTTAGTTCTGGATTGAAGCTGAAAATAAAGGACGGCTACCAGAATACAAAGTGCTTTTTGTTAGATAATCTTATTCACTGTGGTCTAAGCAAGCAGGCAAAATTCTTTAGCAAGCTTTAAAAGGATGACATGTACAAATAAATAGCTTCCTTTATTCAGGTTCTGGGATGAAATCGATGAAATGAAAGTTTTAAAATAAATTAAACACATTGAATTGGATAGAGACCGTTTTAACGTACATACTTAAGTAATTAAATGTAAGTCACCCGGAAAGGATACACCTATAATCACGTAGGTACTTTCGATCCTAGTAAATATGTAAAAAGTAACAAATAAAAATAAGGAGGAACGTGTCTTTGTGAGTGTACAGGCCTGTACCTGACTAGGTAAGTATGTTAAACAATAATTTTAATAAAATGAAGCCTTAAAGTGTTTAGATCAATGAATATCCTTGAAACTGATGTTCTTTATGCCTGTTAATAAAGCATCTCACGACTACGACTCATGGCGAAATCGCTGGCAGCGCCTACTTCTCTACGAGTAAATACATTCCCTGTAGATTGCAAAAATATTTTTACTCATTGTTTTATTTTCTGAAGCCGTGCAAATTCAAGTTTCTTTTTCATGTTATTGAACAACAGAAAAGTTCTGGTATGTTCTCAGCGCCATGAAACCAAAACATCCGGTTCGCGGAATTTGTGCAACTGGTAAAGGAACGTGGCCAATTTCTCAGTAAATATATAGTATTGTTGCGACCACTTAAAGCAATCACGTTAAAACAGTCTCAAGTTCGTTATATCTTGTGACAGCAATTGGGTGTGGGTTTTAGGTGGCTTCTGTTTTTACAAGCACACCCATTCGTGACTTATTTCTGTACTTGTTGTACTTTGGTAAGTTATAGGTTTAGAATATGTGCTTATTATAATTTATTCTGAAATCGCTTGTCAAATCGATTTCATGAAATATTAAAGGACATTTTCCCCGACCATTTGAATTTCAATATTAAATATAGCACAAGACCAAATTCACTAACAGGATAGTCAGGTGATTCCGACTATATATGATAAATTTCAAAATTGCCGGTCCACCTATGTTTTATTATTCATATTTTTTTATTGATGAGCTGGAGAAGTTACCTGGGTATAAGATAGGAGTGGTGAATAGCACATGGAATTTAACTTTCGGATGATTATTATTGTTATATATGGGATTATTTATTTTAGAGCGCTCGTAGCAACGCTTAGTAGTTGACGATTCAACTAGGCTAAACAACGTTCCCTGCGGTCATTACAATGGATGCCCGCTGCGGTCATGGGTGTTATTTACTACTGTTAGTGTCATTTACCATTGTGGGCTTCCGTGCTTCATAGGGCACGAGAAACCTTCGGTATCGATTGTTTACTTAGTATGGCAGTCGTTATTACATGAAAGTAGGGCAT
The DNA here is from genome assembly GCA_963854805.1 of Plagodis dolabraria. Lineage (NCBI taxonomy): Eukaryota > Metazoa > Arthropoda > Insecta > Lepidoptera > Geometridae > Plagodis > Plagodis dolabraria. The sequence continues at coordinate 9,154,978 of OY978440.1, forward strand.
TTTGCAAATGCCCACCTGGATATTTCCATTAACAAATTTTTAGCCAAACGTCTATCGCTTACCTGAACAACATTTTCAACCAAATTAACACTTACCATCAGGGGAGATAGTGGTCAAAGGCTAGACTATTAGCAATAAAAAAGTCCATGTTTCGATTTCGGGATCTACTAAATACATTTTCAAACTACAAATTAATATTGTCCATACTAATTACTATGCCACTGTCAATAGATGGCAGTGATTTTGAAGTCTGTTGTAATTGTTTTGGATTATGTTTACAATTAATGTTGTAATAATTTCAGTTGAAGGCGGGCACGTGGTCCTCGAATGGGATATGGGCAGTGGCACTACTTCTCTGACCATTGATTCCGATGATGGATTCGTAACGGATGGAGAAAGGCATCAAGTAAGTCCACATTGAATCCCTTAATTCTAATTTTGTGTACCTAGTATAGATCGTTTACAATTTTTAAAGGTGGATAAGGTTCTTTGCCCTATTTTCGTCTTGGAGAATCTGCCCTGTAACACCGCTTGACGAAGAAAGCCGGTTACACTAGTGTACCAACCGGCATCTCTTGTTAAGCTTCATTTATCGAGTTTCGAGACAGAATTATATTAATACCCTCGCAGATTATTTCCAAAAGATCTTACGTCTATAGTATAAATAAACAGGGCCCCATTACTATCCCTTTATATCTGTCAGTACGTCAGTCTGCCTTGAAATATTTATATATTTTAAACAATAAAAAGAAGACGCGCTAGATTTCACACAAAGTATTTTTTAAAACATTGTCAAGTATCCGGCCACGGATCCGAAACTCCTTGAAATTAAATATAATTAATGATTAACATTATTTAACTGATTTTTTTCTTATACAAAAGTTTTGGCAAAGAATCCACAAGACCAGATTCAAGTGGCACCTCTCTTTTTTTCCTTTTTTATATCGACACTATAGTTTCTTATCTATCAATAAGATCTTATTGGTTTAGAGGCATGTTAGCAGGGTATGTGTGACTCCTACAGGATGAACAGGTAAGCTAATGTTTTTACGGGACGTGTGTATGCAACAGAATAACTGGCACAAAAACTTGACTCGTTTCTCTTATTATTTCTTCTTTTTTATTACAGATCATAGTGAAGTTCCTTTCGAACAACAAGGTAGAGCTGACCGTCGACAGCAACACTGTAGATGGATATACGAATGGCATTGCGAGCACCATGAACGCTGACTCCAATATTTACATCGGTAAGAGCTGTTAGCCACCGTCTCCCTTCATTTTTTTCGTATGCATTAAACTTGTGTTAAGGGCGATATCTCGTATGAAGGGCTCGTACCAAAGTTTGCGTAGCCGTTCTTATCCGATCAGCTAGGTTAAACAAAGTCCACTGAGGTCATAAGTATGAAAGGTGACAGCTAGTAGCATTACTACTGAGCCCTTCCGTGGTTCAGATGGCATGGTGCCGGTTGTTCTCTTAGATTAGCAGTTGTTATATGGTGGTAGGGTATATTGTGAAAGTCCGCCTGGCTTGCTACCACCCTGAAGCAAAAAATCTGTCGCCAAGCGCCATCTGTGTGTTCTAGCAGCTGTCCTTGAGAGCCAGTAATTCTAAGTTAACCTGAACAACATCTTCGACCACATTATCACTTAACATCAGGTGAGATAGCGATAAAAGGATAGTTATGTAAAAAACAAAATTTCACAAGCCTCAGAAAGCTTTGGAGCACCCTTAATTTGTTTAAAGTCAAAGTTAACATTATTTATTCAATTTATGCGTCTATAAGATGCTCTTATGAAGGTCAATTATAAATTTTACTATTGAGTTATAATTATATGTCGACAGTTTTAGGTGAGATAGTGGTCCAAGGCTAACCTATCAGGTATACAAAAAAGGTGTAACTTCATCAGTTATTAAATCGGTTTAAATTGACCCAAAATTATAAAACTGCCTCGTCGGTGTCCGTTGCTTTGGAATTTGGAAGTTCGATTCCCGAAACATCAAGTAGTTGTTTTATAAAAGTTCTTGATTACATATAAAATTTATATTGGTGTGTCTTTCAGGTGGAATTCCCGATAGGTTCAACACTCAGGCGTACCGCGGACTGGTCGGATGTATAGAGCAAGTTGAGTTCAACTCGCAACGAGCCGTCGACCTCGGCAGAGTAGCCGTCGCGGGCAGAAACACGCAACGTTGCCGAGAGTGAGTGACTACCTTAACTGAGATCATCATATCCTAATGATTCATTGCACTATTGTGTTCACAACATCATTATACCATTAGTAGAGGAGACCTTGAAGGCCGACCTTCACCCATCTGATAACTTGACGATACTAATTTGTTATAAAATATAATTTATTAATAAACATGCCTATGACAACTTGCCTATCGAAAAGTTTTCATAGCAATTTTTAATAGAATTTGTTTTAATCAAGTTTCTTTTAACATCTTCGCTCATTTCTTAACCGAATGAATTTCATATCAACTGATAGTTTTTAACACATATACTATGGCTAGGTATTAGGCTTGCCTACTTATTTCTGTGCATAGCTACCTGGCAAGCAGATGTGAACAGGTAAGTCCATATAGGTAATTATACCGATATGTTAATTAATCGAAATGAATATCATAAGCAAGATATTTTATTACAAAACCAATCGTATAGGTTTCAAAAAATCCTACATGAAATAAAAATTTACAAAAATATGTTCAATTGAAGAAAAAAATTTCTATGAAAATTGTCTGTAAATAAATTATATCGAATAAAAATATATGTATCATCAAGTTATCCGATGAAGAGATATTAGACTACATATTTCAACTGTAATCCTCTTGCTGGGAAAAAACACGCAGAGAAAGAACTATCACAACCTTCGGGATCGACATACATTGCACTATTAACACCAAAAGCAACTTTGTCATATCTCTTACTTTATTTTTTTCTATATGACGGGTTCTTTATTATAAGACTATTGTTAAGACGCTGTTAAATGCTGAAATTCTGTCACTATCGGAGTGCATAGGAGTGATAGAGGGCAGCGATGGTGAAATTGCGATAAGTTTGAAAGAAAGCTTATCGACACAATACTAGTACCTAACTTAAATCGAGAATGTAACTTGAAGATTTTTTCCGACAAAACAATGCGCACAATAAGATCGGATATATATATGTGCCATAGCTAATGATACATTTATGGTCATTTTGCAAATCTAGCAATCATTGGATTTGCTTAGTATTTGTTACTACAAATTTTTTTATCGGTTTTACTAAACAGCCTGCGTGGCAATCAGTTCAGTACCTACATATAATAAGGGGTTGATATGAAACCTTAATTTTATCGACCACAAGGGGACCTCATGACAAAATGGGAAACAAACAACCAATATTACGAAAATTTTATATACTTAAGCTTTATCAGAAGTAAGATTCAATACGAAAGTTTCATCTGCATACTAGAATGAAAACAGGAAATTTCTGTCGATCGTTTTGGATCAAACAAGGAATAAGTAGAACTCTCGAACTCGTAGAACTTGATATGAACTTGGGTTTGGCTGTAGTAAATCAAACAATTTCCAATAACTTAAAAAAAATATTCAAGACTCTAACAGTTTTTTTCACATCAGGTTTGAGCGGAAGAAATGGATAAATTCTACGGATACAGCGTCTATCTGAATGTTAATTTTAATCTTAAGGAGCTGAAAAGAGATAAATGGCATTACATGAGCAGGTTTAACAAATATGCATAGTTTTTAGCAGTAAGAAAATTATATGTTAATCTGAAGCATATTATCCGACAGCAAATTTATTCCAAAACAGGTATTAATAAAATCCCCAATAAGTCTCAAATTATGCTTCTAACGAAAAGATTTTAATTATTTATGTATATAAAATATTATATTTATGTGTGTAAAATATAATATTAAAATAGCAAAACATCAAGATGCACATTCATCCATCAAGACGCTTTCATTCGTTTTTCGACAAAACTAATCGCGATGTTACCATCGCCGCCTCTCTTTCCCTACCCTCGTGCAGTCTCTAAGGCCGTTCTAAAGCTCCTTACATAGGCTAACTGAGTTCTACCATAAAACTAAAACCGTGACCGACTAGAACGAAGCGCTCAGCAGTAAATGGTACAAGCGCTCATCCATGCAAGTGGTTATCGCTGAGGACCGTACTTAGCATAGGTAGTTGATTGGTTATACACGAAATGACATTTTCTGCCTGTAGCGCTTAATAACTTTAATTGGTCTCTGTTTCTCGATGTCCATTCATCCCATAAAACATAATCTTGTAAAATAAGATCCTTAAATTATAGATACATCATTTCATAAGAGTCGGGATTATATTATACTTATAGTTGACATACTAGGCAGTACTAACATACTGCCTCTTTGTTATCCTAAATAACACGGCTCAAGGCCCGGTTAGACCAGTTCTTATAATATTTTAGTAGCATTCAATCCAGATTCTGAAACTGTGCTGGATAGCAAAATGTTAATTCCCTATTACATGAGAACCAAAAATGTATGGATAAACGTGGGTGTTGATAGCCCTGATACCTTTAACACCATAAAACGGCATAATAGCGTGTAGGAATTTAATAATATTTTAAATACTACATGCATTAATAATACATCATAATGAAAATATATTAATAAAAATGAGATAGATACAATACGAATACATGCGCTCTCTAAATAGCACCTACTTATATTCGTCCCAAGTTGTCTTGGTCCAACTTGATGATTGATCTTGCACTCAACTGAATGACATGCTGACAAGCAACATTTCAAACGCAGCGATGTGGATATAACTATCTCTCTTACTCTCATACTTTTTGTATCACCTTACACTTGAAAACTTATATATATACTTATAAACGTCATGCGGCTGAATTTAAATGGCAATAACGTTTTTTAATTGTTTGCTTAGTTAAATTAACTACATTGATCTTCATCATTTCACCAACATAATTAATAACTAACTTACTAACCTTTACAACTAACTCGCACGCTGCCTGGACTCAGCTCAATGTTCCCCGACGTCTATTCGTTCTTTGACGAGGTGGACGGCTACGTATCTCCACCACCAGAATATTTCAACAATGACTCCCGACCACACGTTAGCCTTCTTCTCGTCCTACCCTTCGTTATCCTTATCCTTAACCTGCGTGGTTATACTGCTGCAATACTCACTGAATGAACAGGGACCGTCGATTGGTAAGTTAGTAGATGCCGTAGATGATATAATATCTTCTAATAATACCTCAAATAGGATAATAAAAAATATTTTTAAAAGTATTTTAAGTAAACATTAAATTAATACTTTAATAAAACACTTAAAAAAGTATAAAATATATTTAACAATTCCGCCTAATTTTCCTGCTAAGCCGACGACGTGACGTCATAAATTACGCAGCCTAACCGGAAGAATATTTGACTAGTTTCGAGACTAGGCTCGATCGTGCGCTCGTAGAGTCAAGACCTCCTGAAGATGCTTAATTAAGAACCGAAACTAGTCGAATATTCTTCCAGTTAGGCTGCGTGCCGTTGGTGACGTCACCTAGGCTTAACCGGCAAATTAGGCGGAATTGTCAATAGATATATATTTTTATACATTTTTGAGTGTTTTATTAAAGTATTAATTTAATGTTATCTTAAAATACTTTTGAAAATATTTTTTATTATTAAATATATATTTTCATAAGTAACGCCTGTATCTATTCATTATCTCATATAGGCCTAGGACCTTTTTTCATGATTACAGACTTCCTTTGATCAAATTATAAATAATTTAGTTGTATCTGCCGATGTTATCTGACTATTATTTTTATATATGGTAAATATTGGGTGTTCATATATAAAATCAAATCTATAGTAAAATAGTCTAGAAGAAAACGTTGTAGAATTCTATAGTATAATAAACTTCGCAATATAAAAAATTACCTAGAATGTGCAATGTTTCATAACTTATGGTCTGAAATTCCTAAAACCCTACAATCATGTCGAGTCTTTGGAAACTTCTGTTAGTAATCTACGATAATAAAGCACACAAAACATTTTAGCTATTAGATTTCCTTTTTACATCCTCTTTTTTATCCGTAAAAAGACTAGGACCACCTAATTTGTCACGGTGTCCTAATCTAACTTTAACAAAATAGAAGCGATACTCAATGTGGGTACTCAGAATTTAACATTGAAGCTTTTCTTTTCGTACATTATGTTCTTGGTAGGTGTAAAGCTGAATATATAGTTATGTCTATCGGCAGGTATAGAAAGGCAACAAAATTTAAATTTAAACCCCAGAGCCGCGAACTATGTAAAACGATTCCTATTATTTCGTCTTGTTTTATGATCCGAATTTTAACTCTTTATTGTTTTTCACAGGTCAAGACTTTAACGACGACGACGCCGAACGAATAATGAAGAAAAAATCTCTAATAATAATAAGTTATACATTTAATTCAATGTTCCAACAGTAAATAGGTGTGAGAATACTAATAAATATACAAAAATATACTGTTACATTATCTTAAAATTTGCACTTTACAATGCATCTAATAAATCATATAAATGTTTAGTATTAAGTTTAGGACTTATGAAATAACGTTTTGGACAATAAGGAATTAGAGTAGATAGTCTCTTCAATATCAATTTATGATATACTTATTTAAAAAAGTGCCATACGTACCCTAATTGTGTAGATAGTGTCTTATATTATATCAGCTTGTCCGCTATGTTTTCGTCCGTGTAGAACCACGTTTGTATTCAAATTTCGTAAAAATTCCGTAAGTCTAGCTGAGTTCAATTACGTTATTTTTCAGTAAGTCACGTTAAAATCTAATTCAATTACTCTTTCGTGAGTCATGTTGGAGTCCAATACCGTTATTCTTCCACAAGTCAAATTTGACTTCTATCCCTTTAAAACTTTTCGACTTCAATCGCGTTGTTCTTACTAAGTCACATTTGAGTGCAATTGCGTTAATTGGATTTAAGTCAAATCATAGTCCGACTCCTTCATTCTTCCATGGACTCATGTATGACTGAGTCAAATTCCGTTTTACTTCTGAATGTTCAGTTATTTTGCACCCAGTGATATCTCATTATATATATAAATGTGTGCCAAAAGCGATGTAATGCTTTTATATTGTACCACTGCCATTTTGTTTGCTTTTTCTTCCTTTTATCAATGTCCTTGTTTTTTGAGCATTATTTTTTATACAATGAACTTATGTGGTTAAAGTTATGTGGTAATTTTATAGTCGTTTCGAGTCGTTATAACGGCTTATGCATTTAATTTAATCAATAAAACTATTGCTATATGTGTAAAATCAACATTGAAAATGTGTTTTCATTAGCTTGGCTAAGATTTGAGTAAAATGTTATATATTATGTATGTATAATATGATATACTTATAATTTATAAAATTTAAGACTATATTGTATTATTATTACAATACCTTCTTATTCTATCTGTATACAATTATAAATGTGAACAAATGTACGACTAACTTTATAAATAAATATGTGTTAAAAATAATATACCATAGTTTAATTTGATCAACCTTGTACCCACTAGCTTTGAATCTATTGTGAATAAATATATTAACAATACGAACATGCAGATTCGTCTATACATTAAAATTTAGATATATGTAGAAAAGTACCTAGTAGCGTAGCGAACTAGTTTTACAATTCATCTAGTTGAATAAAGCCCTACTTTAATATAATTTTAACTGTCAATTTGAAGAATGTCAAGAACCAGTAAATTATTGCAAGTTAATATAATATAATATGGCCCCGTGGGGTGCCGGGTTAGATTTGCACCTCCCCATATCGTCCCGTGGGTGTCGTAAGAGGCGACTAAGGGAAAAACACTGGAAGGTGGGCAGCAGCGTCTTCTAAAGAACTGCCAACTTACACTGAGATCCCCAAGACGCCTAGCGAGGGGATTATGGCAAATACCCCCTTAATAGGGGAGGCTCTGTTCAGCAGTGGACGATACGGCTGTTACAGTACAGTAATATAATATGTAAGGGTTTTCTAACAGAATGACAAAATGCTTAAATGATTTTACTTTTCCCGTGACCACGGATCGACTGTAGGATTGCTACAACTCTTTATTTTATTTACTCTGCTATCTTGATCTGCGGGTGTTAGTACCTATATAGTGACCTTACCCACCCTTTGATTACTCCGAATGTATGAGTAAGTATACCGCTAGGGCTTATACTAAGCCGGAATATTACCTGCACTTAGTTTTAAGTATTTAACGGAACTTAATCGCGATAAAACAAGTATAAATTTATTTATTGACCTTGACGTTTCGACCAAGTTGCATTGATCGTGGTCACGAGCGGACTGAAGAGACAGATGTCCACGTCTTGATGGACGGATATTTTCTCCAACTACCCGCATTTGATTTAGAAATGTATCGACACACAACACTGACAACATCCACAGGTCTTGATGAAGGTAAAACGCGTGCATTTCCTTAGCACTGGATTCCATGCAGGATGAAATACAATTTAAAACCATCCTCTCGATCGAAATTGTGATGTTTCCTTATTTCAATAGCTTCTCGTACTAGTCTTGAATGGTAGTGACGTTCCGTTGAGAGGACTTTCGGATCGTGGAGCTCCATCCAGTGGTCAGGTCTTGACTCTAGCAGATGTTCAGCTATAGCAGATTTCTTGACCTGGCGATTTTTTACAGCTGCGATATGTTCTTTGACCCGTTCACTTATAGTTCGCATGGTTTGTCCAATATATGAACTACCACAGCTGCAATCTTCCCTGTATACACCATGTGTCTGAAGAGGAATAATATCCTCGGATGACCTGACTTGCCCTGGCAACTTTTACAACGGACGATATACAGTCTTAATGTAGAAGGACTTTAATACTGTTCCAACGTTATCCGTCACCCCTTTTATATATGGCAACAAAGCCGGTAGTCTCTCCACTTCTATTTTCATCCCCTTCTGTCAGCGTCGAGAACCTCTATGTACATTGTTTTTGTAGCCATTTCATTTCAGTGTTTCCTGAACATGTGCTATTTCTGCTTCCAAGGGTTCAGGGTAACATAGATCTTGAGTGATAATGAGATGCAGCGTTCAAGTACCTGCCCGTGTGTGTGGGTTTTCTATAAACAGAATTTCCCAACGAGCCATTTTGTCTTATCATTACTTTTATATCAAGAAAAGGTAAGGTTCTTTCCACCTCGAGTTCAAATTGAACTAAATTATTGTTCTACTTTATTTTGGTCACCCTTCATGATGCATAACACGTCCTCCACGTAACGTTTCCACACTCTTACCGCACCAGAAAGTAGATCAATTAGTTCTTCGATATGTTCCATCCAGATGTTAGCCATAACTGGTGCCACCGGACTGCCCATGGCAACGCCATCCACCTGGAGGTAGTGTTGGTTACGATAGACGAAATAAATTATTTCCATCCAAACAGTGTCTTAGTAGAACGATGTAGTTCTCTGGAAGGTGGTTACGTTGCAACTTTACCTCTATAACCTTAAGACATTCTATTAATTGAATTTCAAGATCTAAATATTCTTTTTTCACAACAAAATACCTAGCTGAAACTTAGATGTTTAGTGTAGAATCAAAAAAGATATTTGAAAAAAGTGTGACCTTACCCTGCGTTCCCCAAAACGTCTGTCAAGTATCGAGGGATTATGGCAACCCAGATGAAGGAGGTCTTGTTCAATGGAGTATGTCAGAGCTGTAGATGATAACGATTAGAACAGTAGATACAGGTGGTTGAATATACCTACTTTTTCTGCCTTGTAGTTGTTTGTGTAAGGTGGGCATCTTCCAGTATTTTCCCTTAGTCGCCACTTACGACACCCACGGGAAGATATGAGGAGTTGCAATTCTAACCCGGCACCCCACGGTGTGCTACCCCTATTATTAAACCCCTATTATTTGACTATACATTTTTGGTAATACGTAGGCGTTTAGATACCTATAGGGTGCTACAGGCAATTCTCAAGAAGAGCATGAGTTTCATAGTCTGGCAATTAGGACAGTCAAACAAAAATTATGTAGTGCAGGTTTTATTTTCCTAATTAGTTATCAGTTTTTAAGTCAATGTGTATAAAATTGTGGTCACCATATAGGTTTCCTGGGATGGAAGTACTGCATACGGGGAATCTTAATATATTGGCTGGGCATTTTTAGAAACGAGCCGGACTGTGCATTGCAACCGTCTGCCCAATTGGCACACTTTATTTCTACTGCATAATATATATCATTGGGAACATAGTCTTCGGGAGCAGCCAACAGTTTTGGTGCTCGAGTCACTGAAGAGTTAGAAGAGGAAATCGAGAATGGAATCGAAGAATCTGATGAGGATATCGTAGATGTTGCCTCTTTCGTTGTAACCATTTCTGAGTTCCCGTCTGAGGTCATCGTCGTTGTTTCATTCATGTCCTTAGAAGCATTGTTGTTATTTCCATTCTGCCTTCTATTTACGTATTCGACCATAGTTTTCATTATCTTTCTCGATTGGATCAGAGTTAAATCAACTATATATAAGTTAGGGTGCAAGGCTTTCAAATGATCTAATATGTTTTTATGTACGGGGATTTCAGAGAAATGTTGAAATGCTGGCACCACTTTTACCTGTACGTTTGGTTCTGGTATGCGGTTGAAAAGATCGTCTTTGATTGTGTGGTCTACTTCTGAAGGCAATGGACCAGATACCAGCAGTATTCTGCCTTGGGCATCAGTGTAGAACAGAGCTGTGGCTAGTAAGTAAACTTTTTCATTTATAGGCGATTTTTGAGCATAGGTCATGCTTATCGTGATGATTGTGAAGAGTAATCTGGAACAATTACTATAGATGTTTTATTTATGCTGGTACATTTATTGATAAAATAACTTGATAAAAATGCCTTAATGCTGCATATTTTGAAGAACTGATTATTTTTAACCAATAGGTAGATGTTACAAAATTAAATTATAATGAGTTTAAAAAAATATATGTGTGGGATTCAAATCCGCGTCGTCCACCTCTATAGCCGAGGTATGCACTAACGGCTAAGCAAACATGACATATGATAAAAAACTCTAATTTGTCCTTTCGTTCTTAACCATCCTAGGGGATGGAGCGTCATCATAGAATACTAATTTTTGAAAATAGCTTAAACTTGTTAAGAGTAGAGCGCTTTCCGTACAAACGTAGTTTCGGCATATTTTATATATTTCTATGCATATAAACTTAACATATAAAATTAATTAAGTTATAATTAGTTTTTGACTACCTACCTCTATATCAAAATCATTCTGATATATAATTCGTAAAAATTAATTCTAATTATTTAATATTTTTATTATACTTTCAAATGTTCATTTATTTCATTGACATCCGTTATATCATAATGTTTTTTTTATTTTATAATATCACGACAAAAACTATATCTTATTCTGATTATATAATAGTTGTATATATTAGGACCAACAAGAGTATCGCTACTACTTGTTGCTCTTAATTTTAATTGTTTTTGTGTATTGCCGTATAGAGACCGATCTCTATACAAATTCAGGTACAATACGCCATACCTACTCGTTACTACGAGTACGAGGTCGTTAGTTATTCCTTTGAAATTGTTCTTTATGCCAAGTGACTTGTATAGCAATACCTAACTATCGAAATTGTATTGCTCTTGTAACTTTAAGAAATATAGCCTCCGTAACAGAATTCAATATAAAATATCTATTATAATTACCGAGGTACTCACTTGTATATTTTAATCATTATATTTAGATATAAAGACACTTTTTTAATTATTTCACAAAGAAATTTTATATCCCACCTCGTACTTATCACCTAATAATCATGTAATTCAATTTATATTTACTATTAAACCACCTCTTTAAACACCGTATTTATGAGCATGGTGGATAATACAATTTTAATTAAAATAGTTTCATTATACGTTTTATTTGATAAAAATGAAACTACAGTACTGGAGGTTTATCAAGTAAAATTTAGCTTTGACCCCTTCCATTAATCCAATACAGGTACCTACCGTTTAATCGTATACAATATAAACCATTATATTTGACATTATTCTTCTTGGCTAAAATTAGCCATCGTTGCATAGCGACGATCACGGACTTAATTTTTTAATACCGATTAGAAACTTTTGAACCTTCCCGGTAGAAAAAAAACCACCGTTGCAAAAAAGCCGTGTTTTACTTGAAAATGCTTACTTAAAAAACTTTTATTCACTTTGTACTTGAAGATACTTAGAAGATATATGAATCTCTCCTGGTAAATGTTCCTTACTTCAGCCGTTCGTACAATAAACATGAAAAGAATGAGCTTCGTGCGCATTTTTGTAAATATCTACAATTTAAAGAGGCCACGCATTCTCCATGGGATGCCGGATTAGAATGTCACCACTTATTTCTTGTCGTGGGGGTCGTAAGAGGTGACTAAGGGAAAAATACTAGAAGGTAGGAACGCCATCGGAAGAACTGAAAAGATCTACTGCGATCCCCAAGACACCTTCCAGGCATAGGGATTATGGCAAATCTCCCAGTAATGGAGACCTTGTTCAATGGTGGACGTTCCAGTTAATGTGAGTATGATGATAGAGGCCACGTTCCTGTGCATCTTGCTGTCCGGAGAAAGAAAAGCGGAGAAGAAATTGAAGTGGCCAAGATGCGGTTGCACGCTCTAGCCTATAAAACACCGATAAACTAGCTGTGTTTGAGACTTTCGTACATCATCCACTAAAGAATAAGTGCCAATTTGCTTCTTTATTCAATTATCAAGAAGATGGAGTCCAAGTCACCTATCTGGTCTTAAATCAAGGCCTCATAGAGACGGTGACATACCGGACTTGAGCTAAATATTTCAATATTAGGTTCAGCTGTAAGTGTACCTAGCAAATATTATCATTCATGCTTAGATCTGAACATACATGCCTGGGTCGAAAGAATTGAATTTGTCCAGATTGTCATCACCCCAATAGAACTAGCTAAGACCAGCATTTATATACTATGGCTAGTACATAAATGCTGCTCTTAGCTTGGGTTCGTGCTGAAACCCCCATGCTCGCGCTCAGTTCCTCTTCCTTCCCTTATCCTCAACTCTAACTCTGATAAAACATGTATTCTTCTTGCATTCCGTACTTGTCTTTTAATATTCACATCAAATTTATTTTTAAACTGAATATAAAATTATGGGTCACCTCATCCTAATTTTAGGTTACGTATCCAGCAGAAATATGCGAAGAATATACGGTGTAAGAGGAATAACAACATTTCCTTGCCGTCACTGAACGCAGCTCTGGTGGCTAACGGAGCTAGGTATTTATATATTATAACAAAACATTTGTGCGAGGGCTATGAGCGAGGAATATATGCAAGGGACGTGAGCAAGGTATACGCGAGCGATGAAGTGCGCAACAAACACCTCGCAAAGCTGAAAGTAGTCCGCTACGCCTTGCACATCACTGGGAAATAAGCAGCTTCAAACCCAGTTATAAATTTACTCCTAATACAGAAGTATTAGAAATTTACAAATTATTACAGTACAAAATGTTTTTCCCCGGGCGGGAATTGAACCCGCGACCTTCCGATTTTGCGCCGGATGCTTTATCCACTCAGCTACCGAGGGATCGGCTGTGTCGCCGAAATTTCGTGCTTCAATCGTATTTCTTAAACCGTCATAGGGGACGGTGCGCGGCCATCAACCAGACTACTAGACTTCATCTGATCGAAAGAAGTGTTTTTTCAAACACTTAACTCTTGGAATGAGGTCGCTACCCTTCTATATTTCTAAATATTATGATTATAAGCACTACCGCGTACTAAACAAAAATCATAAATTTACAAATTATTAGAGTACAAAATGTTTTGCCCTGGGCGGGAATTAAACCCGCGACCTTCCGATTTCGCAATCATCGGTCACCAAATCGGAAGGTCGCGGGTGATATATATATAATGATTTAATCTATGACTTCAGAAAATACATGACTAATTTAGTCAAAATATAAAGAATTAACCACGAGTGCGATCCTAGCTCAAGACTAATCCGTATCTGGGACACGCTCTTCAAAAGTGCTGGAGGCGAGCGCGCCATACGATTATCTACTTTGAGGTTCGACCTCACATGGAGTATTGTTGTCACCTCTGGGCAGGAGCTCCCCAGTACCAGCTTCTCCCATTTGATCGCATTCAACGCAGAGCGACTCAAATCATCGACGATCAAGCTCTCTCCGATCAGCTCGACCCTCTGGCTGAATTTCATCATCAGACATCAAGACAAAGCATGATGTTTCAACAACTTCATGTCGACTTCTGGAAATCCAAAACCTAACGGCATTTTCTGCCTTGCACTGCCACAATTTACCATGTGAAGTATTTCCGAACAGATACGACGTAGGAGCCTTCAAGAGAGCATATTACTTTCACAAAGGCTGGCAACGCATCCTCGATACCTCTGGTGTTGCGGATATTCGTGGGCGATGGTGATAACTTACCACCAGGTGTGCCGTCCGCTCGTTTGCCCTTCTATCACATAAAAAACTAGGATATAAAAAATCTCCTGAAATTTGTACCATGCTACGCACTATTATATAGCTATAACGTCCACCTTAACCCAAATGCCGTCCATCATTAGGACGATTGCCATAATCCCCAGTTCGTTACCTGTTACAACATTGAAAATGTTTGGTAAAAATTGTTTATAAAACAGTTTATTTTAGTACATAACAAATTATAAAGTTGCCATCATCACCTTTTTTTGTAGACTCAAGCTGTTCAAAAATATTGTGAGTTTATCCTTATTAAATTATTAAACCGTAGAAATACGACTTCTCTTCCGTTACTTAAAATACCCTTTCTACCAAACAGAGGAGTTGTCTAACCAAACATTTGTACTATACAAATCAAAGTTTATTTACACACTACATTTTCTATAGGTAAAAAAGGCACTGATTCTATCGGTAAGGCGATTGCACCCCTCGTAAGAGCCTCGCCCTAATTCCTTTTAAACTGCAATCATCAAGCCAGTTCACACATTTCTTTTCTGCATTGTAATATATATAGTTGGGAATCACAGTGACAAATGGATCATATACATCTGGGCGCAACACGAGGAAATCACGCTTTCCTGTACGTTCCACGTATGGATGATCCAGAAGCGCAGATTTCTTTTCGTTCAAAGAATCCTTCAGCTCATTCTCCATTAGGAGCGCCTGTTGATTGTCAATCGGTTCTTGTTGTTGAGTTCTGAGAATAGATTTAGTATGTTTCGGGCCTTCTTTAGTCCGCTTAATTTTATCAGACCGCCGCAGTGATGGTAACGGCTTCTTAGACAATAGTTGTACTATCTTTTCTAGTATATTGTCTCCTTTTCCTGAGTCCACGGGCTCTAGTGCTTGTACTGATGTAAATATAATTGTAAACGTGATGGCGGTAATCTGAAAAAAGTACAGTTCAATGATTATTTAAATGAATATCCATCTAGAAGACCTGGATTTAATCCCAGTTTGTTATTGGTTTTTCTGACACAGGTATTTTAGTAGCAATCTGGAGTAATAAAATTGTGTCTTAATCTGGATACTATTACCTATATCGGCCTCATATTGAAGGAGGTATGTCATAATTGAAGCCCGTGGGTTCCGGGCTGCCCGTTGGGTACCGGGCTAGAATGTCACCCCCATCTCTACCCGTCGGTGTCGTAAAAGACGGCTAAGGCTAACACACCAGAAGAAAGGCAGCAGCGTTTTCTGAGAAACTAATATCTCACACTGCGATGTCCAACACGCCTGCCAAGCGTGAGTATTATGAAAATCCCTCCAAAATACGGGAGACTGTGTTCAGCAGTGGATAATCCCACTGATACAGTATGCCATAACTCCCACGCTTGGCAGGTGGCTTGGCAGAAGGCGCTGCTGCCCACCTTCTGATATTTTTACTTTTCATCTCCCCTTACGACTCCTACAGGAAGATGTAGTCCCCCCTATATCTTCCTGTAGGAGTCGTAAGGGGGGTTACTATTATTGGCGTACGTACTACGTTAAAACGTATATAGGTACATCTACGATACATTATTAATTTTTGTATTAAATTTAGAGTACAAGATAAATAGATATATAACACTTTATTCAGTCACCATTGAGAAACTTATAACTTATAAAAATAACAATACAAAATATAAATGAGTGTAACAACAATAGGCATTCCTATCGCTTAGAGGATCTTCTACCAAATTTTTGTGATATATTTTGTGTTTCATAATTTGTTTCTCCAATACTTCAGCTAATTCACAGTAAAAAAAAACGGAATAGTTGCTTACGGTAACATTATGCCTTTTAAAAGATCAGGCATTATTGATCGGAAGATTGGATTTTTATTCATTCATAACATCTACAGCCCCATTATCAAAAACATTTACGACACTTCACGATTTGCATAATGTCAATTTTTCTAAATTTGTAAGACAGAGCCGTTTTAAAGGGACTTGAAACATTACAATAATATTTCTCGTGTATGTTTAGCCTTGTTTTACAACCCATAAATAATAGCCACCAGTTTAGTACGCTCATGAGCTGGTTGGAATACAAGTGTGTATTTCGAGGATGAAACAGTTTTCAGTAGCTCAAAAGCAAAAGACGACATAGGCACATAGTCCAAGAAATGAAAAGTAAAATGTGTACGATTAACTAAAATTGGTACATTACTATTCTGGTCATCCTGTGGTCGGCAATAAAATCTCATATATGGCCCAAAAACACTACATCTTAGTATAAAAACTTCACAAAGTGTGTTGAAACTGATTCGAATCCAAATGACCGTAAAGTCAATCATAATCGTAAACCACGAGTGAAATTGAATTTGAAATTAACTAAAAAGCATGTGCATGTAAATTGATAAGTAGTATGAAGTATGTCGGCAAGGGTTGCACAATTTACTATAAAGCTTATACCTTCCCGAATTTGTGTTACTAAATCAGAACTAATATGCCCAAAACACATACTCTTTTGCTATTTATTTGTGACTGGTAATCACGAAATCTTTATTTTATAAAAAATATTTAGTTTCTTTTTTAAATATTTTTTGTTAGAAATGTACTTACACTTTATGTACTTTTAAATACTTACACGAGGCGCATGTTTTTTTGTCTGTACTTATCCGAAATACTTTCAAAATTATAACGAAATTTATGTAAGGCAAAAACACACTGGTCTTCAACCAGTGTTTGGTATAAAAAAAAAACCAGTATCGTCACGCTGATTCCCCATTAGTAATTAAATTATATGTAAAATAAAATCAATATACAGTTGGATTCTTAGGACGACTTCTGTGTCATAGTTGGACTTACTAGCTTTTGACCATTTTCTCACCTGGAAAGTGATAATCTGGTCGAAGATGTTGTTCAAGTTAACCAAAAACTAGTAGTTCGTCTCGAACTGTACCTCGCGAAATCTCGACAGCCACTCTTGCGACTAAAATTTTTGAAGATAGGACAGGTACCTACAAAAGTTACTGTTGAATATAAATTCAATCATAATGATTAAATAACATTGGATATACAAACAAAGGCGAGACGGTACACTTAAAACCAATAACAATTATTTACTATTTAATCATTTTAATAATAATTTCTGTCAATGTATATATTTGCAAGTTAATATTTTTATTTTTTTTGTACATCTGAGCGCATTGATCACTAGCGGCATGTCAAGCAGTGAGGCTGATCCCGGCTCGTAAACGATGTCTCTGACATAACGCAGAGCACTGTCAAGTGTCAACCAAACTTACATCGACCCATATATATATTTGACTTAAGCATTACCCTACTATCTACAGCTAAAAGCTGTACTTTTTCGAGTCCTTGCGTTTTGCATGTCTGCTTTTGCTGCTATGTGGTTATTGATTTATAGTATACAAATTTGGCCACTAACTTATCCAAAGCAATGTTATGGCATCGTACTGCACCATTGTATGGTATTAACTTCAAAGCATTCGTGAAATCATTGGCCTTGATGATTAAAGACTTCCCATGAGTCATGAGAAACCTCCAATCATCTGCTGTTGGTTTTCCCGCACTCAAACGATCACGAAAGCCTCTAAACGACTGTAGGTCGGATCTTGATTGCCTGTGAGCCTAGTTTCCTAGCAAGTACAAGCACATACCACCAAAGGCTATTGTGCTTAAGCTGGTTTAGCTTGCCTGAGCATGCAGTCAACATTATGCAGCAATGAGCATCCTAACATACTCATTTCATCAATCAGATTTTCAGTGTTTTTTGGTAATTAGCACCCTTTAAAAATATCAACTCAAATCATTTACTTAGTGCCATAAATAACTATTTAATGACAGAACCATAAACAACATCAAAAACGTGCGAAACCAAACCAGAGACCGAGGGAACGAAAAACAAACTTCAATATACGCGGTACCAACAGCAAATGGACGCGAAGTTTTCGAAGCAGTGATGCTGATGACTCAGTGACATTGGCTATGGACTGCCGCGCAGCAGGTCCATGGTTCGAATCCCGCCACGGGCTTGTTAGAGGTTAAAAATCTTGTCCCGATCGGGATTCGACCCCGCGTCCCCAGGATTTGCGCTGAGTTCCCAGACGTCTAGTTAATCAGAACCTACTCGACCGAGCCGAATCTTGTGTTCCAATTTTATTATTTAAATGTCATAGGGCATGGTGCGGCCATCAACCAAACTACTAGACTTCCCATGATCGAAAGTTTTTTTTTATAATTATTTTAAACACTATCACGAGAAACACTTTCATATATAATAGAATTTGGAGCTCTTATAATTTGTAAATGTAAAAAATGAATATTTTACTGATACACTTAAACATTTAAAAAAATACCTTTCTGCGTATTATTCCTACTAAGCCGACATGAGTCTTAAACCTCACGAAGCCAAACCATAATAATTTTCGACGCGAATACTAATAATTACCAGGAAATCTTGACTCTTCCAGAGCACGATCGAGAACTATTAACTTAAATATGGTATTCAATATAATTTAATACTAGTGGTCCGATCCGGCTTTTTCAAATTTAACAATTATTTAACAAACTATTCTATAGCAAATGTTCATCGGGGATAATGTAGGATCATTATAGTAAAAGTTTTTTTTAATTGGTCTATTAATTTTGAAATTAATTCGTTACATACAAAAATACAAATATTTCCTTTTCATAATATACGTGTAGATGAATTTCCTACTTAACGCCCAAATATATACATTATCTTATGAGTAGGTAGACTGAAAAAGGATAAGACAAGCGGGAAAACATTTCGTCTCTATCAGCTCTAAACTAGACATTACAAGCTCGCCGATGTATATTATTAACATATAAACAGAACACCATTTGCATTCCACTTTGAGCAGTGAACAATTTTAATTTTGGTGCTCAAAGTGGAATACAAATAAAATTTAAATCATTCTAAATGCACCAACGATCGATTATATACTAGTGATAGAGTATCCCCTGTGCGTAGAATGTCAACCCCAAGCCCCCAATTTCTTTCCGTGGGTTTCGTAAGAAGCGACTAAGAGACAAATACCGGAAGGTGGGCAGCAGCGCCTTCTGAGGAACTGTTGTCTTAAACTGCGTTTCCCAAGACGCCTCCCAAGCATGGGGATTATGTCAAATCCCCCATTAAAAGGGGATCCTTTGTTCAGACTGTGACATTACTATGCTCTATTGTCAATAATTTCCACAGCGTACGCGATATTACGATTTATTTGGTCGCTTGTTCACATGTTGGGTTACATTTTCGAGTTTTCATACGGATCTCTAATTTTTTCGAAAATAATCTAAATTTTTTTATGCATCAAGAATAATGTAGCATTCTAATTAAATTTAATTTTATTTGTTACATATAAAAATAGAAATCTTGCCTATTTATAATAATTGTGTAGATGTAGATATCAATCGCATAAGTTCTTCAATGTAATAGCATAAATTTTAATCTAACACAATACATGATCTAATATTAATTATTTCGAGATCTGGCCGCGCTGTGAATAGATATTATTTCCTTTATTAGATCTGTTGAAACATGCGAAACCTGATATAGCGTATGAAGATTGCACGTGACATTTTCATCCCCCGTTCGGCCGTCCCTCCTACCATCGTCCTACGGGAAATTTTCAGCAACAACCTGTAACGGAGCAGGAGAGAAACCATTCCGTCACTGTATCTCGTTGGGATCGGTCGTGTCGCGCTGCGTAATTTCCTCAACTCTATAATACGAGTAACTTCGCTGGTTTACCGGTCAAATATTTCGGTGTTTTATCGTGCGATATTTTCGGGTTTCAGGAACTTTAACAAGCTTTGGCGGCGACTTCTTCGGTCCTGAGAGGTAAGTTTTCCGTGTATTTCAAGCTTCGTTCATTTGCGTTTTTTTTTTTTAATTTGCAGTATGTTATGTTTTTTGATTTATTTGAACATTTCGTGTCTATTTCGTTGCGAATTATTATTGTGATTTGGTGTAATTTTTTGAGATGTGATACTTTTTTCATTCATAAAATGATGTGATCGTGTTGTGTTCCAAAAATAATAAATGTGGACAAAGTTAATCTCACCAAAAATTTAATGTTAATATTTGAAATTAAAAATCTTAATTGAATTTAATTTGTCAGTAATATACAAAAATTGCTAATTGTATATTACAGTTACTTATTTTATATTGAGGTTTAGATAAAATATTTTTTTTTTATTAAAATCAAAAGTATAATTTTACGTATATACTACAATTAAATTTTACTCTTAAGAGAGCATTAAGACTGCCTGTGTTTGTTAAATGTTTCTATATTCAACAAATTTGTATGCGTCGCTTATTCGTGGAAAAAAACCGCAACTATCTTGCGACTGAACATTTCTTTATATGAGGATCCAAAACTACAACTTAAATATTTTTTTACGAAAACTGACAAGACAGCTTTTTACAAAAATTAATAGTAATGAATAAATTGGAAACATGTAGGAATAAATAGGTCTTATTGCGTAAGCCGAAAGTTCTTTGACAAAAGCCAACCTCACCGTGGACGTAGGTGTTACCTACACCTAAATCTTCTTCAGTTTTAAGCCTCAGGACAAAAACTAAATGTTATCTTTCAGTCTCAAAAGGTCAGACTAGGTACGTTATAATGAGAAAAAGCTCGGATTGCATTTGAAAAATAAAACCATCGTCGCATGCGTACCTATGCTGAATATTGTGTTATTTCGAATTTGTAGCTCAATAATATTTTTTTTGTTTATTTCGTGCTCACGGTTTAATAAAAATATATATTTATTAAGTCGATATAAACAGAATTTACCCGTGTATTGAAGACTGTTGTTATTACGTAATATGTAATTCCATATCTTCAACAAGGGTTTTACTTTTGTAATCCAACAAATTTAGTTTTTCATTGTAAGTCTGTGAAATTTTTAATTTAAATTTTGAATTTAGACTATAAATCATATTTCGTTTTTGTATTACTAAAGTGTCTTCCTAATTATTTCATATTATTCACATATTGTTTACCTGAATAAGCTTAATGTATGAAAGTAATGAAAACATATTGTTCAATTTATAATATAGTACATAAAAATAATGGTTCTTTTTATATTATATATTGTGCAGTTTAAGTGAGGATTACGTTTTATTTCATTTATTTAAGTAATTTACGAGAAATAACGTAATTCTAACAGTTAGATAAGAGGTTGCTAAAATAATAATACATGCAATCTCAAATGACAAAAAAAAAATCTGATGAGAAGTTCAGTTTTTTCTGTTTAGTTTATTTACTTTTTAGGGTGTTTCTTTTTCTTTGATTAGTAACATTATGAACCACATTTTTAATTGTTGCAAGATAACTGCAAGTATCTAGAGAATACACATGTCATTTGTTAGTGAGCAATTGTTGGACGGTCTGGCTAGCTGTAGCTGTAGCCAAAACTATTTGCCTCAGCAGCTGTCTTCAAGAATCAGTTTCTATTTTATATACAGAAGGGAAAAACGGTGAAATAGTTATGTTTTTCGTAAATTTTGTTTTGTAGAGGACTATATAGTATTATAACTTTATAATATTTTTGGATATTAATAGTATTATTTACATTTCTTGGAGGTATTCCCAATATTTGTAGAAACAATCTCAATAGTACAAGTTATTTTATGAATTAATAACCAATTAGGGCTAAATAACTCAATAGGTCTAACACGTTTTTTTGATGTAGGTAAATTGATTTTGATCGGAATTAAATCACTTGATACCTTACAAAAAAAAGGTGACATGATATAACAAACAGTATCTATTCCTTGTTTTTCTTCCATTAGATCCATATGAAAAGTATTATTTCCTAAAATTTTCCCTCATTTTAATCGAGTATCTTACCGCTTCATTGCAGAGCGCGCATATACCTTTACCTAAGTTCATATGTTTTATCTAAACTAATATAAGAAAGAATTGTGTTTTGTATTTTTGGATGTAACGGATAATCTTAAAAACGAATGGACCCATTTTAAAATGTATTTCACCATTAGAATTCTACATTATCCTAGATGAACATATACTATACAATATTTTCAAAATGGAAACTTCCCAAACGCGTGAAATAAATACCAAAAAATCGTTATATCGCGTGCGCTGCAGAAATTATAATAGAAATTATAATAGAGCAAAGTGATGTACTACAATTTTATAGAAGACATCAATATCTACAAAAAAGTCTGCAATACCATTACAGTACTTCTGTACTAAGTCACAATAACTACTTTTTTAGGTGCTTAAAAATTATAATTTTTGAAATTTTTGGTAAATACTTGTGCGTAGCCGTATTCTCACAGTAAAACAAAATATTATGTAATATGTTCAAGAAGCCAAAGTATTTAATTTTTGTATTAGCACAATCGTCGTTAGATGTTTGTAATCCGCTTAAATTGTCCATTGTCGAACACTTTTATAGACCTAACATAAAGAATACAGCTTTGTGCGTCCAATTTATAAGTAAATCTAGAATACTCAAGTATTAAAAATAAACTTGCCAAAGTCTACCTTTGTCTCTAAATTTTTATTCAAAAGTCTCTAAGTTTTATTAAGTTGGTTTTTCGTATTTAAATTCATCTATAATTATCACCTGATTCCGTGTAAATAGAGCCGCTGACAGGTCATTTATGGATATTTTTTTTATTAAACTATAACCGGCTCTTGTGGATAGATCGCAACGCTGGGTAAGTTAAATCAATAATTTATAAGTAACATAATACATTACAACCAACTATTATTCTCACGCTTAGAGATATAATAATATTATAAGTGCGAATATGAATGTATGTACGAGTATGTATGTATATAACTCACTTCTGAGATGACAGAAAGGAGCCTAACAAAACTTAGTATATTACTTATACACTCTGACTCGATAGCATATTTTTATCTGAATTTATCTTTTTTGATCGGCTATATGATTGATGAATATTTAGTACTAATTTTTACACTAACAGAGCTGCGAGTAGAAAAGAAAAAAGTGGGAATAGTTTTAAGTTAATATATTACTTAAACTTTACACCTCCTTTTTTTAAAAGATAATATTTCTATATAATGGTGTAACATAAATGCAATATGACGGATTGAAAGTCAGGTGGACGTTTTTAAAGGAAACAAATGAAAGGTAAGTGAATAATGGTGAGGTAAGTATGTTAAGAAAATACATAAAGCGCCGACCCCAAATGAGAAGACGAGGGCATATTTCCATAAAAACTAACGTTAGTTGACATACTTATGAATTACATATACCAGCTAGCACTCACGGTGTTTAGTCGTTATCTCCACCTGGTAGATGATCATTCTCAAGGTATGCGGGCAGCTGCCCGCAGTGTGTGTCTAGCAGCCCTCGGGGCGGTTGCTCGCAACGACCTCTGCGAAACTTGAGGAACGGCGGGTAGCAAAGGCATCGCAGGCATTGCGCCCCTACCCAGGGGCGCGTGCGTCCTTGTCACTGTCTTCACGGCACTCGTCAAAAGTCTTCGCACACTATTGCAATTACGACTGATTCGCGGGTAAACAGTTTAACACTGGTCGAGGCAAAATTAAGTAAGTAAGCTATATATATTATTAAGTAAGCTTTTTGAATAACAAATCGCTGCTGTTGGTGTCGGTCAGCTGGTTTGAAGTTCACTACATCACAAAACAACATGTCACGTTCCAGCAAGCAACACTGTTGTGTGTGTTTGCTCATTTGGCGACTTTTGCTTCCGTTGCCGCTTACGAATCTCGCAAAAAGAGATGGAAGGATGCGACAATAGATAGACTCACAATCCTGAGCTTGAAATTATTATTGGCATGGAAATTATGTGAACATTTTAATTCAAGGAATACAATCATGTAATGATTTTAGATCTATGATTGATTGTTGGAAAATGACATTTTCCTTTTAAATGAGATTTGGTGAGATGTTGCTAAACCACTTTCTTAATCCCATACCATTACCCATTCACACACATTCTTTGATCATAGCTCTTTTCCATCATATAACTCCTTTACTGGCCACTTTATCTGACCTATAAATTATTAGCAGCTTTAACCGATAATTGTGAAACGCTAAAATAGTGTTTATTCAACTAAGTTTTTTATTCAAATAAGTTCTGGGTAGTATAAACTTACTTGTACATTCCGAAAAAAGCCCCAAGTTTTGTTATTGTTAAACATTTAATTTTAAACCATGCTCATTATGACTGATTTTGAAATTCGTAAGGTAATAATAACTGTGATATGTGATCTTCAGAGCTCTTTCCATACAGACGTAGTTTTTTCATGTCAAGTGTTCAAGTTCAGTGAAACTTTGCATGTATGTCTTTGTCTATAACATATACGCTTCTGGTTTGAAAGTTTTCCGTAAAAATGGGTTTTTTCAAAATTATTTGGCAAAATGAATTCATATTTTCAAATTTAGAGATAAAGTAAATAATAAATCGAAAAATAGGCAAACCGGAAACTATTAGGTTCAAAGACATATTCAACATTTTAACGACTTTTAACACTGTTCGCGATTCCAACATCGCTTTCTCTCTTCACTCCTATGTTATCCTCCTCCTGCTCCTATAGTTTAGTAGTCCGATAGTGACAACAATTATTCAGTATTTAACAGCGTCTTAAGGGCCTGCGGAAGTAAGAGCGTAGGTTGCGAAGTACACGCGTTGATTCCACCATGCCCTTTTTATCATCGGACAACAAGGCGCTCTGATGGCCGTCAACCTTTCATGGTTGACATTATAATTTATATTATCATTATTATATATATATTATTTTTTTATTACTATATTTTTAATTTTACTCAGCTAATATTATACAATAATCAACATAATATATACTTAAATATTAAAGTTCATAATATCTACTCCTCATCTAATACATTTATAAAACTTTACTTATTTTTATATATTATTATTATAGTTAAATACCTCACACATACACTCTCTCACTCACACACACACAAAGAAAAGGACGCTGACTTACATAATAATGCTTGAAGAATTCATACAAGTGACTGTTTGTTTTTAATGTAAATCTTTAACTGGCCCTAAGTTTTATATGTAAGAAAATATGTACATTTAATTAATGGCTGTGGATTTTGTTTAGTAAATAAAATAAATAAATAACTTCCTCCAGTTCGTTCGAAGCGTTTCGCTTCAACATTTATCATCCGTAAAGCGAAGGAGTGGAACTCATTGCCCACGTCTTTGTTTCCTGAACAGTATAATTTGGGTGCCTTCAAGTCCAGAGTGAATAGGTATCTTCTAAGCAAACATGCTACATCTTCGCCCGCATCATCGCTTTTCATCAGGTCAGATAGCGGCCAAATGCTAGCCTATAAAAAAAAACCAGTTGTGATGGGTCGCGGTGCGATGGTTATCAGTTAACTGATGCTGCAAAACTATTCAACACTAGCAACCCGGCCCGGCTTCACACGGTTTTTTAACAAAAAATATAAATTAAATAACAATGTGTTTTCACATAACCGTAAAAGTTAGACATATGGTATTGTGGACTTTTTTGTATATATTGATGTCTTCTATAAAATTTTGGTATATCACTTTGGTCTTTTGTCAAATATTTCCGCACCTTACGTAATATAACGATTTTTTTGATATTTTTTCACTCATTAGAGTAGGTGAAAGAATTTTTCAAATTGGTCCAGTAGTTTTTAAGTTTATTCATTACATACAAAATCTTTCCTCTTTATAATATGTGTGTAGGTGTGGAACTTGTAGAAGTACGAGTATAGATGTAAATGTTGAGAATATTGGTCGCTTAACTGCTTCCGTTGTAGTAGTTGCAGTATTTTTTTAAATAGCTGTTTTTGCGTGAATTTGAAAGTATTATCTAAACGAGCGCCTATAAAGCCAAGAGAATCTAAAATACGCATAAAAAAATTCGAGAGCCAAACTTTTGGAAAATTTGCGGTTTGGGATTTCATAACGAATCACCTACACCATTGTTATCGATATACGCATAAGAAAATAAAAAAACCTTAAACTTAAAAAAAAGTAATAGATGAATTAACCTTCCCAAAATATTGTTACGAATCGTAAAAAAAACATAAAAGAACACCTTTTGGCACGCGCTACCATTGATTACTACTCCCGTACTACCAAATTGCCAAGATAATATGTACGCTGTATGCTATGTCAGTAATTGGGTGAGAATTACAGGTATTTTAACAGTAATATACTCGTATCAGGTATAAACTAACGCACATCGTAACTCTTTCCTTAGGCACTCGACTCTGAACACAAGCAAATTTATCAAGAGCTGTCGAGAAGATCAGAGTGATGCATCTATGGCGTGAAACAATTTAGTTTCATTGCCTAGATTCATGCTTTTTATAACCGACGGTATGCCTTTATTTAACAAAATACTACCAACTATACAACACTACAGCTACTACAATAAAAGCATTTAGATAACCTATAAGTACTCCAGCCCACTACCAGTAGGCAGCGTGCCCAGCACGCTGGCAGCATTGCCCCGTTGAATCATACTGCTTATTCGTTGAGTCAAATAGGTGCCAGCATTTTGATCACGCGTCGCATCGACCAAGCGCTCATATAAGCTTTGGAAAATACGATGAGCTCCCGGTCCCCACGAATCCAAAGTCTCTACACCAAACGGTTCAAATATGTAACCCATATAGTAATGATTCTACCATATTTTATTATCTTACGTAAAGCACTTTAAAACTGGCTTCATAACGTACGGCTCTTCGGGAAGAGATTAGTTTCTCAATGGTACGGCTGAAGTATGGATCAACCTACCAGCAGGATCTCTGTTACCCTTATAACTCTTAACTAATCTGGGAGCCTTTTGGTACTTAGTATCTTTTGCGTGGTGGTAGGACATTTTACGAATGCTTGTCTGGCTAGCTACCACCATCAAAGTGTACAAGGATTACGGCAACTGACCTTGAGAGCCAGTAGTTCTAGGTTAGCTTGAACATCTTCGACCATATCATCACTTAGCATCAGGTGAGATAGTGGCAAAGCTATAAATAAAAATAAAAAATCTGCTAGACAAGCAAGTTTCGTCACTTTCCATTACGTGCGACTACGGTGAAATGCTTGCTTTTCATATTTTTTTAAAGTCTATAAGAAATAGAAGTACTGTTTTTAATTCAACCTCTAAGTTTGTGAATTACGTTTAAATGATTTAGCATCATAGATACCTAACGCGAACAATAAAATTCATTAAATAAAGAGCCGATTGGTCTTTCTGTGATATTAAAAAAGTATACTTATGTCGTATATAAAACAGGAACTCTGATTACGACAAGACATGAATTTGAAATCATCTCAGAGTATTGTGAAAGGTCTAACAAAAATGCATGGTGGTAGGCCATTTTGCGAATTTGGCCTGGCTAGCTACCACCCTCAAGTTGAAAATCTGTCGCCAAGCACTTAAGAGCAGGCAGTCAAAAATAATTCCCACGCTAGCTCCGCCCATGCGGCGCAACGATCCCCGCTGCACCGAACGAGGCGATGTGCAGCAGCGGCGCACGCGTCTCGCTTATAAACATATTTGTATACTTGATATTAGATTCGCGAACACAGATACCATTGAGACGATTTCAACTTTTTTTATAATCTTATTCACGTGACGAATTTCGATATATAAAGTAACTTTGTATATACTGCAATTGATGTCACGTTTTTATTTTTATCAACATTACTAATATTTCTTAGTAAGAAATTGATTATTTGATTTACTTTTCAAAATTATTCTTACGGTCGACAGACTTATTACTTATTACCATATGTTCATGTCTGCTCGACTTTATTGGTATATATTATTGGTATATCATATTATACATATTTAACTGAATTCCCAATAGAAAGAGGGTTCTTAAATTGACTTGTCTATTATTTATTTTATGTTTGACCTCACATAACTTTTTTACTGAACCTTACAATATAGAAGATTATTTTTTTGCTAGTACAGTGTAAGGGCCTTAAACTTTGGGATATTTTATGAAAAAAACACACAGCTGCAGAAACATTGTAGGGAACATGTTATACAGGCTTTTTTAATGAAACATGGCAGACAAGTGAGAGGTACTGGAACAGGTGACTAAATTAGACTTTAAAATAAAAATAGTGGATTCTTAGATTGTTAGTAAGTGGTATAGTCTACAGAGGTTATCGACAAATTAAGTTAAGATGTATATAAATTAACAAAAAATCATTTATAAAATAAAAAATATATTGTTTTCAATTTATACAGTTTTAATGATATGCAAAAGTGTGCGTGAGAAATAACGAGTATCGGAAACGGAAAGTCAAGTTTTTTTTCAAGTTTGCAGTCCCCGTGACCACGATCACTGCAAAGTGTTTGAAACGTCAGGACAAAAATAATGATAAATATACGAGATTTAAACCGTTTAATGTTGTTTAATTACTATGTGTAACAATCGCGAAAACCTAAGACAACATTAAGTTAAGAGCCCTTATTCCAGCAAAGCCATTTTACAGCCCTTTTCTCAAGGCTGGTGTGGCTAAAGTATAAAAGTTTTTGTTTTTTAAATGATGCAGGAAGAAAGTTTATTGTTTTTGTAATTGAGTGCATTAGCCATTATTGGAGTACAAAATTTTATGCCCAAGGCGGGAATCGAACCCGCGTCCTCCGATATCGCGTTCGATTCCCGCCTTGGACATAAAATTTTGTACTCCAATAATTTGTTTGATATGATTTCGCTTAGCACGCGATAGTGCTTGTAATCATATTTAGAAATATAGAAGGGTAGCAACATCATACCGAGAGTTAAGTGTTTGAAAAAACACTTCTTTCGATCAGATGAAGTCTTGTAGTCTGGTTGATGGCCGCGCACCGTCCCCTATGATGGTTAAAGTAATACAATTGGAGCACAAAGTTTCGGCAGAAATGCCAATGTCCAGGTGGCTGAGATGGTGTTAAGCATCCGACGCGATATCGGAGGACGCGGGTTCGATTCCCGCCTTGGGCTTAAAATTTTGTACTCTAATAATTTGTTTGATATGTATCTATCTATCTAAAGCCGTTCCGCCAACAGGGCAGTTATACAAATATAATGAACCAAGGTATGCATGCACAAAGCAGGTATACAAACTACAAAACTAAGTTATTTGCCTATATGAGTACAATTATGGTTAGAAGGACATAATCAAATATAGATACCTACATAGTAGTCCATTTAAATGTTACAATTTAAGGACCGAATATTGCAATTCCTAGAGGGCGCAATTTTACTTTTGAGACAAATCTAAGTTTGTGGGGTCGCCACCCTTGTGCCCCGGCCACCATCTTGATAAAAGGGGTGAAAACACTTATTTCACGATATCTCGGAAACGATGTGTCCTACAAAAAATTCCACTGCACATAATTTGTAGCAAATTATTTTTCCTACAAATATGTTATGATAACTTTTTGCCCTAAATTAAAAATTTAAGAAGTTATAAGCAAAAAAGTGAGAAAATTTTCATATTTTTTTCTTGCTCTATAACTTTTTTTCTTATTTTACAAAATAATACCTCAGACCAACATTTTTGATTATCTTTTGAGGATTTTTTTATTTTATTTTAATTCATTTAACACACTGTTACAGCGCTCCAAAGTTGACCAGGTTCGTCAATGCTCATGAGAATCCGGTCAAAAAGAAATGTTTAACTTATTATATTTTTTATTGTAAATATATTCTTAAAAAAAATTGTTGAATTCGTACAACTTTACTTCTTCATTCCTGTTTTCCTTACCATAGAACTTACAAAATTTAACTTACGGAAGGATAAGCAGGTAGAAAAGGTCTGAGTAACCGTTTGGGTTCAAAGGAACATCTGCCTGCTACGACTATTATTATTATACGTAGGCTTAGCTGTTTCTTCTATCTCATTTTATTCTCTTAGTTGTGCTACATTTTTTGCAACGTGTAAGCGTATTGAAAATTGTGGATATTATTTTCAGTTTTATCAATTAACCTGCGAGTTTCGTAAAAAAATCCTGAGCAGATCATCTACGAGATTGTTCTAGGGTATTTTTTTGTAAAATGTATAAAAAAGTTATAGAGCAAAAAAATTTATTATTGCTTATAACTTCTTTAATATTTAATTTAGGGCAAAAAGTTATATATATATGTTTGTGGGCAACACAATTTGCTACAAATTATGTTCTTAAATTTTTTTTATAAAACGCATAGTTTCTGAGATATTGCAAAATACGTGTTTTCACCCCTTTTTCCAAGATGGCGGCCGGGGGACAAGGGTGGCGACCCCACAAACTTGAGGTTAAGCTTCTTCACATATAAAAAGATGTCCCAAAAATAAATTGCGTGCTCTAAAAATGCAAAGCTCATGTAACTTTTTAATGGACTATAGTTATAGTTAGTCAATGAGTAGATACCTCAAGGTTTATTATTAGGTTCATTTAAGTCTACTTTGTTTGTAAACAATAAAGATGAGAAATGAATTTACAAAGTTACATAACATTCCACATTATTTATCAAAAATAAATAACACTGCAAAAAGGATCAAAATGTTTTATTCCATGCGACATCGTCGTTGACCGCTCGATCCTTGCTAACGGTGTGCCCGTTTGCGCCGTGCTTCAATAAATGCCTAAACTTGACCGATCGCGCAAAGCGTAAAGGCTCTTAAGTCTTCTTTTTATGGCGGGAGGAAGTACTGAAGGGTTTGCACTTTGATGTTGCAAGTCACCCTCGACAGCCTCCTCTTGATTTTTTTTTTCTAGAAGTATCCGCAAATTCTTGATCCCGATCATTCCTTTCTTTGGGTGGCGGGGATCGACCAGCTCAGGAAGAAGGCAGTCCATATAGAATGTGACTAGTTTTGTCTCCATTTTTTTCCCTCCAAAATTCTTCATCTTTTTGTAGAATTTCTATTTTTAATTTTTTGTCTCCATACTACACGGCAAATAAGCATTTAGTTTTGCTCGATTTTATTTATAATATGTGGTAACAGATATTTATGACTAAAATTAACATATTTAAATAAAAAAAATTAAAAAAAATACTACAAACTAATCCAATATTCCGCTACCATTAGGCAGTGTTCCCAAAATGCTGGCCGCATTGCCACGTTGTACGGCAATGCTTATGCTTTGTCCAAAGTATATGCCAGCATTTTGGTCACAAGTAGCGTCGACCAGACGTTTTGAAACGTCTTTGAATAATAGTTTGGCGCTCGGTCCCCACGGTCCCAGCGTTTCGATCCCAAAAGGCACAAACATGTAACAACTACTGAGATTACTATATTTGCGCCTTTTGAGGCCTTCTGCTAGTTCAGCCGCCGCACCGGCCACTTTTTGGGTAGCAGGAATATGAGAAGGTGCTAAGGTATCGACACAGGTAGCGTCCCATACCAGAGGCCTTCCCATCCTCCACGGAACCAAAGTCATGCCGTCCGGCCTTTTACCATCGCCACGTACAAG
Organism: Plagodis dolabraria; assembly: GCA_963854805.1. Classification (NCBI taxonomy): domain Eukaryota; kingdom Metazoa; phylum Arthropoda; class Insecta; order Lepidoptera; family Geometridae; genus Plagodis; species Plagodis dolabraria. The sequence goes on from OY978440.1 coordinate 9,186,951, forward strand.
GCCTAAGCATTTAGTTATATTACAAATGTGCATTTAGCCTTCAGTTTGATAATATCAATCAAATTTTTGATTGATATATATACCTGCAAAATACATTTTACAGACAATCCGTTACCTGAAGCCTTCAGAAAAGCAACTGTACATTTCTGTTTGTCCGACAATCAATTTCGCACAATTTGTTAGAATGTGTAGATAGAATTTGTTAAAAGGTCGAATGACACCTGTCAAAAATCCAAAATGGCGATTTCAAGACGGCCACCATACAAAAAACACCAAACATCGCTCTTTACCATCTATCTAATACCCTAACTAATAACCGAAAAGGGGGCAAAGGCGAGTATAATACATATCAACGATGGCATACGCAAAGGCATATTGCTTCAGATAGGAGGCCGGCCATAAAATTTAAGTCTTACTCCGCACAATTATGTCAATGCGTTGTCTTTTGTGAAGGTACTCAGAAAAAATATATTGTTTATACCGACCCTACAGAGGTGTGACAAGTGCAGGGCGATAATAATGTAAAGTTTTTTTTTTCAGTGTAAAAAGCATGATAGCTCGGTGGCTTTGGCTATGGACTGCCGCGCAGCAGGTCCATGGTTCGAATCCCGCCACTGGCTTGAGCTTCACCGCATGGTGGAAGGGCATTTTAGCGAATGCCCGCCTGGCTAGCGACCACCCTCAAGTGGAAAATCTGTCGCCAAGCACCTAACGGTGTGTTCCGGCAGCTGTCCTTGAGAGCCAGTATTTCTAGGTTAAGCCTGTTAACACCTTCGACCACATCATCACTTACCATCAGGTGAGATTGTGGTTAAAGGATTACCTATCAGCAATAAAAAAAAAAGGTATTTATACATTTATACGTTTTTGTTATTTAAGTTTACCTGCTGCTCTGCTATGGATAGGTCAAAATATTTTTTTGCCTAATATAGGTATTATAATATTTAAATAATATATTAAATATTATTTCGTTTACGAAATAATATTTTTTCGTTTACGAAATTTCCTGTGAATAAAATGTGCAAATTTAGTAATACTTTATTCAAAGATTACTCACTTATTTTCATATAGTGGAAGAACACAGTCTAAATTTATTATATGAGATGGCGACTCCGACAGTTCTCCCTGTTCCGAGTGATCTCGGACTTTGACTGATTTATTATTTTTTTTCCTGAGAAAGAAGGTGCATTTTATGAGCACAGTCTATTTTATTATATATATGTACAGAATCTATTTATTCCACTCTATTATATTTGTATAAATCGTTACTTATATGTACATGTCTAAGTGATAAAATGTATATTTAAAAGTACCTATGCAGGTGACTTTGTAGATAATCTCTTGAATATATACCTACTTGCCTGATTCTGAATATTCTTTCATTGATATAAATCTACATTTAGTCTTGAGGGACATGAACAATGTTCGATGTTTTATTGCGATATACCCACCAAACCAAATGCTTTGATTTGCTACGCTTGTGTTATTATTATTTAGCAACACTCAACTCCATTTACGGTTGAACGGCAGCTGTACTTTAGAGCCAGATAATTTTAGTTATCACCTGTTTGGTACCTTCTACCACATCACTTACCATCAGGTGAGACCATAACTATACATTACCAGATATTATTATAGTATCCAACTAATCGTACTTAGATTAGTACGACATTTAGTTATTTTATAGCTCCATTACAGTACTATAGGAACCTAGTAGGTATAGAATCTCTTAGTTCGATAGAGATAATATGTTTCATGAATAGAATAAACACCGAAACACAAACGAATATTAAATTTGCATAGGTAAAAATAAACTGAAATATTATACGCTCTCTCATAATTCTTGCAAAGTCTTTGTATCGACTCTTCTGCTTCGTTTTTTATTTTTTAGTTATCTTTATTTCCCATATTGATTGATATACCTACCAAGATACGTATTTATACTGCACAGCACAGGTGATAGCGCGCGAGCGATAGGTCCACGTCCAACGGCGCACAGCGCGGCACTGAAGGACAGCTCTTACGCATTGATTTTATTTCGTAATCCTAAGCTATTAAGGTTGAATATCGAATCTTCCGATTGACCGTAATCCTGCACAGAACTAAAGGTCGTAAGTCTAAAACACTATTTAATTTATTATGACAATACTAATTACTCTAGGTAAATTTTACTTATACAGCGGATAATAAACTACATTTCCTTTCTATGTGTGTTTATTATTAATATGTAACTGATGTAGTTTCCAAGAAAACTCCAATAATTTAAAGAAAAGGCTTCATTTTGAAAAATTAAAACTATCGAGTAAATTTCTTTCAAATGTGTTTCTGACTGTACAACTGATAGAAAAAGGTTTGAAATATCAAATATTTAAGTTTTCGTGTTGATTGCATATTTCAGTTGCTTAAAAAAACTAGTCAAATGAGAGTATTTTTTCCGCAGCCTCGTCTTAATGGTGTGTTCCGGCAGCTGTCCTTGAGAGCCAGTAAATCTAGGTTAGCCTGAACAACAGCTTCGACCACAACATAACTTACATCAGGTAAGATAGTGGGGTAATCTATCAGGCATACATTTTTTTTATCCAAAATGAACTAAATTATGTATGGTTACAAATAATACATACCAAACACTACATTTTTTCTTTAAATTTTTGTTTTTGTTCTATCATACTTAAGCATTCAAGCACCAAGCTTTAAACGTTCAATTACAGTTGCAAAAATATAAAAATACTGCCAAGTGTGTGTCCGGCTTCTGTTTATAATAATAAACATATATTCCGCTTATAATATGGATTTTGTATGTAAATACATACAACAATATGTAGGTTGTGTATTGGGACATAACCATCAATGCCCGAGTGTGACTCGCGCTTGACCGGCTTTTCTCAACATCTCTGCTACTCGTGCTAACGCCAAATACGACCCCGGAAAAGCCACAGACGTGTCAGTAGTCCGCCACATTCGGCGTACACACAGCGGGTGCGTAGTTTATTTTAGAAGCTATTCAGCATTCCGTAAGAATTTATTATTTTTTACATTTATTTAAGTTTGCATCATGCCGAGTTGTTTGTTTACAACGGTTTTAGACCCGGATTTCTAGTTGTATAGTCGGCTTCAATGAGATTCAATGAGAACGAATACGATTACTACGAGTAGAATCAAGCGTCAAAATCATTTACTCAATTACAAATTTACGAGAGTAAAAAATATAGCCATGTGCGGGATTTGATGTCGCGGGTTCGAATCCCGCACATGGCTATAATTTTTCCTGTCGCAAATTTGTTACTCTGTAATGTAAGCCGCAGAAATGCGTCATATCAAAATTTAAAAAAATTAAAATCATTTACTCAATATACGTTTCTACGATGCTCTAGTTCAATTACAGAACTTTACTATTAAAACAAAATATTGAACAAAATTACGCTAATATCCTTCACAACATACCTATATAACTCTCATATAATATATAATATAACAATAACTCCATAGAGTGTCCCAGTTTTAAATTAGAACTTTTCATAGCCCTCTGTTTCTTTGATATGGATTTGGCAAAAGAGACTAAGGGCCTGTTTCAGAATGTTCGAGTAAGTTCTGGTTTTACTACTCAGAACATATTTATTAAACAAAACACTATCTTTGCGTTTCACAGTCATCGATTTAGCCTATCCATCGGTTAAAGCTTGAAACGCGCTGCATGTTAACTGTCATTTTTATTATTTAGTTATTTTATGTGTTGCATAGCAACCCGAAACTTTATTATGACACGGGCCCTTAGAGAATTGTATGAATAAGCACTAATCATGTCGACGTGAAAAAGGTGATGCTGCTCATTTACAGGCCCACATTTACAGTGTTATTTGTAATGTTAATGTCTTAATTAGATTAAAAATAGGGGACGAATAAAGCGACACTATTTTTCTAGTCCTAGGAGCACGCAACTCACTTATTATGCGTATTCTTTCCCCTAGTCGCTTTATACTACATCTGGTAAAAGGATGTTTAAATTTATGGTACGTGATAAATATATATCTTAATAAATATATACGTAATGTATGTAAATGTACGTAATAAATATATAATACATAGTAATTTATTGTATAGGGATTCTCGTTTACATGATGTGACGAAAAACAAATCGTTTGAGTTTTAAATTAATTAATTTTTAAATTTTTTTTTTTTTTTTTCAATTACCATATATGTGAATAAGGGTTTCCGTATGAATATACAATATCTTTACAATGAAAACATTACAATTAGTATCTTCAGTGTGTGTCCGACTTCCTCTTGGCCGGTTTTCAATGTAACTGTATAACGTAAAAAAGTAATATGGATATTAGCAATTTTGAAACATGCATACTCGTAGGTATGATATTTTATTGTGTAGTTGATTTACTCAAATGTAGACTAGACCTAGACTTGAGATTGAGACTAAGTCATCATCAAGTACCTACCATCTTATAAAAGTTATTTTTATATAAGGAATAAATTTAAAATTGCTATATTATGTTGATATTAAGTGTAAAATAATGTTATGTAAAATTATGATAAATATTCGAATCCTATGAGTATTTTTTATTTTATCCCTCTATTACGATATTAAACAGTAACAGATAAATAATAATGTCCATATTCTTACCAAAGCATCATGAGATCACCTAGCAAATAAGCCTACGAAGAAACGTAACATGCTAATTTGCGCATTGTTAATAAAAAAACATATAACGAAGTAGTGACAGCTGAACGGTAATAGCAATGGAGTATGGACTGCCATGCAGCAGGTTCATGATTCGATCTCAACCGCCAGCTCCAGCTTCCCCGCGTGGTGGTAGGGCATTTTGCGAATTCTCGCCTGCTTGGCTACCGTCTTCAAGGAGAAAATCTGTCGCTAAGCACCTTACAGTATGTTCCGGCATTAGTCCTTGACTAAGTTATTAGTTGCATAAGTCATTTATGAAATTACTGGCACATGGTAACAAATAATGCAATTGTGCCTTTTAGTATATGCCAGATTATGTTTAGGGTCTGTTTCAGAATGTTCAAGTAAGTTCCGGTTATACTACTTAGAACTTATTTATTAAATAAATACTATGTTTGCGTTTCACAGTCAGTCACACACAATTTAGCCTATCATCATCGGTTAAAGCTTGAAACGCGCTGCATGTTAATTGTCATTTTTATCATTCAGTTATTTTATGTGTTGGTTAGCAACCCAAAACTTTATTAGGACATTCTGAAACGGACCCTTATAATCATAAATTGCACTTCTTAGTCTTTGGCGTGTTATTAAATGAAAGTATTTAACTTTCTAAAAGCTAATTAATAACATATACTTTAATGACCTTTAATAGTCATTAAAGGTCATCAAAAGTATATGTTATTAATGCTTTTTTAAATTACGAGTTAGTAATTTCCTAGAAAGAGTAGCGACAACCTGGGGAAACGTATTGTCACTGGGAAGATAGAAGGAAAACGCCCAAGAGGTCGTAGTCCCATGCGATGGTCATACCAAATCCGCACTACCCTTGACAACAATGTTTGTGACACTATTCACATCGCCAGAGATAGGAACAGGTGGCGACAAATTGTCAGAAGAAAGGTTATTTCCACGGGGTATCACGATCCTCAGCTTTGAGGATAACGAGGCAAAGAGGAAGAATTTCTTACAAAAAAAATTACATTAACGAAATGGCGAGTAAATGTTTTTCTGCATTACATAGGTACATCCTTTTGCAAAGTTTATCTTTGATAGAGGTGAAAAATTGTATATTTCATACGAAGGCAAATGGTTTTACGTACGGAGAAAACAAGGAGAGGAGGCGCCAAAACGTTCCCTTGGCGGAACGTGTCCCCATTTTGCGGAGGCGAAGGGTAGTAGTATGCTCGCCTGGCCTCTTTCTTATTACTAAAACCATTTGACGGTGAATAGCACAATCTCGATATTTAAAGTATATCCCTTTCACTATAAAAGTTCCAATTATAGCCGCAATATTTTTTACCTCTACTGCTATGAAGTGATGAGGTACTCGTACTCGTATTGTGTATTTTTACACGACTGCCTAAAAGTGTTATGTTTTCGGGGTTAATGTATTTTTGTGAGTTTCTTTTTCCACCATTACTTGTAAACGGCCAAACTGATTTTAATGTAGGTATTCGCTACTAATGCATCTAAATTATATTCCTTACTTACTTTATATCCTGTTCACATTGTCGTTCCAGAATGGGTCATTGATATAACCGATTTCCAGGTGAACGAATCTGGTAAAAGCTTAATTTCTTAAATATTGTGCTGATACACTTTTCTATTATTATATAATCTTGAACTGACAACATAACTTTTATACCTCTACATAAATTCATCTGAAGACAGTATGATCAAAATTGTATATGTTGGTGGTTCAGAATGTTTTTTTTAAAGATTTTTATGAATTATATGTTTATTGAAAGACTAGTTTATTTTTATTCAAACTAGGCTATCTTTGATCACTATCTCACCTATTGGTGAGTGATGCCGTCGAAGATGAGTTCTCGGCAAAAGATTTTTAACAGTGTGTTAACATGGAACTTTACAGTTTGTAACTCATTTTGATGGCAATTTGGTAAAACCTTCCTTAACCTTCGCGGTGCATTTATGTCTGCCTTCTTAGTCCAGTGTCATGAACCTTCACTTCGATGTATCTATTAAGATTATTTCTATATATATATAATTCTAATTGTCCTTCTTTTAATTGTCATAGGTTCGATCGCCAGGTAAAAAAGTTATTACGTATTTTTAGTAGACTAAATATTTAATTCTTTAAATTTCAGTACCAGACACCCATGATTTAAAAAAAATTAGAGTGTAGTAGACAAAACAAATCTGAAAGAAAATTCTTTAATTTCCGCGTTAATTGCTTGGATATTAAACTTCTCGCCTTTTGGGCGCGGACATTCAGCACATAATATGCACAATTTGCGGTGAAATTAAATATCGTTCGACGCATGCCAATCGTTTAATTAAGGTCTACAAATATTTTATGATATGAATGTTTGGAGTTTTCGTAAATTCCTCTTCATATAGAGATGGGGGAGGTAGGACAGCGTATAATTTGTTTGAACTGTGGAATTTGTTTGAACTTTAATGCTTTTTGGTTAGCCAGACAGATTGGTAGGGCAGTTGGTCTCATAACTTTATGCGTGGTCCATTGAGATCAGCTTATGCTATTGAACAAAGTTACAGAAGCAATTAGCCGTAATATCTTTGTACTCCTTAATTCTTATCAAAATTACTTACTTCTCACTAGTTATTTAATTGTAAAAACATTACAATTGTAAAATGAAAACAACAACTTGACCTTTGGCAAGAAAATGTGAATGAACATTTAATATCTATAAAAAACCATTAAACTTGTATTGCATAAAAACATTCAAAAATAAACATCAAAAGAATCTAATAACAATTTTGTCTTATTTTTCTGCTGCAACACCATATAGGTGTTTGGACACATATTATCTACTTGAGAGAGGTAGCCAAGAGGATATTCACAAAGTGCTCTAACGACAGCCATCGTAAGACAACAACCGTGACCGACGGCTTAACATGACCTCCGAAGCGCGGTATCAGTTAATGCAACTAGCGATCACCTATCTGAATACTAGACGGAGTGGTCATTGCTTCTACTGTATCAGCCGGATCGTCCACTGCTGAATACAGCCACCCCTATGTAGGGGGCGTTTGCCATAATCCCCACTCTTGGCAGGCGGCTATGGGGTTGGCAGTGCAAGATAGCATAGTTCTTAAGAAGGCGCTGCTGCCCACCTTCTAATAGTATTTTTCCCTTAGTCGACTTATACGACACCCACATGGGATGAAATGGGGAGGTGCAATTCTAACCCGGCACCCCACGGGGGTCGTTGCTTACCCTAGTGAACGACAAGGCAAGCGTCGCTGTGAATTCTTGATAACATTAAACGAATAAATACCCCGTCTTTTTATGTAAAACGTTTTCTATATTTTATCAAGACGATGAGCAAATAAACAAATAACAGCAAATAAACTCCATACTTGGCCATACCTAATATCCTAGTATAGAGAATTTGTTTAATTACAATATCAAATATCATATCCTAATATCAATACATCTACATAACCTTACTATCACAGTCTTGTCATAGATATGTGCAAGCAACTATACTTTGAGGTGGTAAACATTTTCAGACCACGACTGGTACACGACATGAAAAAAGTCTCGGAAGTTAATTTCGGTGTCCAGCGTTAATCCCAGGTCGTTAATTTTATTTGTGAGTTCCAGTATTGTGTCAGCTTGTTGGTATTGGACATTTATACATCGATCTGTAACGTTTTATAGTCGTTATTGTCAGCGATAGATGTGATTATCTTCATAAAGTCAGCAAAAGCAATGAAGACATTTCGTTTACTAATGGTATTCGAGAGATCATTAACCATTATAAGTGTTGGTCGAAGAGTTGAGCCTTGACTTACACCTAATATGACTAGTTAAAGAGTTCACCATGTGCCCGATGTCTCTACAACGATTGGCTCAGATGTGACAATTACTGAGAGTAACTTACTGGCGGGATCTTGAGTCGCTCTGCCGTAGGAGCTGTTGTCGTTGACGTTAGTTTCAGAACGATGTGTGTGCGGCACCCCACGCTACTGGCCGCCTGAACTTCCATTGAACCAGAGTTTGTCTGTTCGCATTGGACCAATTGTTTCGACAATAGCTGCAGTACTGGTAAACGCTTTAACGGATGATAGGTTTAAGGCTGGCTTGGCGGGAAATTTGAACAGTGCTTACCTTTTGAGAGGGTTCATCAAGTGCAAAACCACGATCAATCTATTAATGAGAATAACGTATGGATCTATATTAGTACCAGTAGATATGGAAGGATGGCCCGTAACCAAAGTCCAGATTCTGGCGCTGGGACAAGTCTCCAAAATATATGGCCATGCTAGTTCGCAGAAGGGCCGAATTCACTGTATCCGTATCTCAGATGGACACTCCTTAGAGGATTCATAGTAAGGACAAGCGTTCCCGTATGCGTTTTGAAGCAGTGACGGCTCAGTGGCATTGACTATAGACTGCCGCGCAGCAGGTCCATGGTTCGAATCCCGCCACGAGCTTGAGCTTCACCGCATGGTGGAAAGGCATTTTGCAATAGCTCGCCTGGCTAGCGACCACCTTTAAGTATAAAATATGTCGCCAAGCACCTAAAGGTGTGATTCGGCAACAGTCCTTGAGAGCCAGTGAAATTAGAGGCACTTGAGACTTAACGACTGTCTCAAGGTGACGGGCGCAGTGCAATTCGTGACCTGTGACGAAATGCATCTGTTATAGGCAGAAGTTAGTCCGCTTAACATCAGGTGGGCATCGAGCTTGTTCCGTCAAAATAACATTTAATAAAAATGCCAACCAATATGCTACATCAAAAGAGCCTAATGACTGTGCAACTACACTCTTTTGCAAAAAAAACGGGCACCTAAGGAAATTTACGTTCTTAGGTCGATTTTAGTTAATTAAATGAAATTTATTTCTTTGACGTAGTCTGTATACTTATAATCGTGTAAGTTAATGCGCGTGAAGTGAATTCGAGCAATTAAAAGAAAAAAAACGATGGATTCTTTAAAATCGATGTACACGCCCAAACAATAAGAAGTGGTCGGCAATTAAGACTAGATTTATTTTTTAGTTTTTTTAATTTTATCCAACAAAAACTCCAAAAACAGTCGGTTTTGTATGGTAAAATACTCCAAATGCAGTATGAAGAATGAAAGGAACATGTCAATTCGGAGCTCGGCCTTCGGCCTCGCAAGACACTAACACGGCGTTACAAATGTAAAACCCTAATAACGAGTGTGACCTCCTCTTGCCAAAATCACCGCTTGAATCCTTCTGGGCATGCTTTCCACGATGTTTTTAATAACGTTTTGAGGAATACGTTCCCACTCTTCTGCAATGACTCTTTTTAGCTCCCTGATGTTTTGTGGTGCAGGTTGCACTGATCTAACCCGTCTCTTTAGAACATCCCACACATGCTCAATTGGATTGAGGTCAGGACTTCGAGCTGGCTAATCTAAACGACGGATACCAACTTCTTTCATGTACGCTTCCACGTCGCCAGAACGGTGAGTGCGTGCATTATCGTCCATAAAGATGGAATCTTCCTCAAGTGCAGTCAATGTGGGTTGTGCATATGGAATTAGGACTTCCATTACGTACCAGTGTGCATTTAATGTTCCATTTTCTATAAAAACTAACTCCGTACGCTCCGTCGAATTAATTGCCGCCCAAAACATAACGGAGCCTCCGCCATAAGGAGTGATTTCTTCGAAACAAACTTCCGCATAGCGTTCCCGTGGTCTTTGCAGCACTCTCCGGCAATGGTCCTCTCCACACAAAGAGATTCTAGCTTCATCAGAAAACATTACTTTATTCCAGTCCTCCATGAAGCACATTTCCGAGCAAACTGAAGTCGAGCAACACGGTGCACACGGAGTAATTTAGGGCCCCGATCTGGGCGGTAACTCTTGATATTGGCAGCCAAAATCCTCCTCCTGACCGTCCACAAGCTAACTTCTACTCTTCTGTTCTTTGCTACTTCTTCAAGGCTCTTCTTCAGGTCCACACTTGACGCCATACGATTACGCAACGCCTGACTCACCAAAAAGCGGTCATCTCTTGGTTCTGTGCATCGTTTTCTTCCCGCACCGGGTCTTCTTTTGACAGAACCAGTCTCTTGATACCGTTGCCAAGTCCTCTGGACAGTTGAACGACTCACATTTAGCCGCTGAGACACGTACGTTTGCGAACAACCTTCTTCAAGTAGGGCTATAATTTTACCGGCCCTTATCGCTTTATTACTCATATCAAAAAGTGGTGATTAAATTGTTTAATTTGCAGAAAATATCCAAAAACTTTTAAAATATCGTAATCAGTTAAAAATCGTTTCACCAATTCGCGCCTTTAGTAAAGCAATTTTAGAATAATCCACAATAATCATTATTTTTCTTTTAATAATTTCAATTTTAAATTTGTAACGTAAAGAATAATTCCAGGATGCTTCAAAAAACATGCCAATACATCGTCAAATTAACAAAACCTATATCTTGTTTCTCTTCATTGACGTAGAGAAAAAAATCTAAAGTGCCCGTTTTTTTTTGCATAAGAGTTTATATTTTCTGCTGAAGTATCGTTTGTACTGTATTTTATCATCCGTGATATTGTGTACGGAAAACAAAAAGTTGGTAATGCAATATTAGAAATTTACTTATCCTTATGCCTCCGAACATCCATTGTGACCCCAAGCAATATCATCCGTCTCAAAATTTAAAACCAACACTAATATATGTTTTATTAAGGAAGTAGGAAGTTGGAGCTGAAATGAACTGCTTCTTACTGGTGGTCAATGTGTTTCCACAGCTGACAATATAATATCAAATTTAAGGGGCGTATACATATAACACATGTTCAATTATGTAAATGAGATACGTTTCCAGCTGCAAGAGAATGAACATTTCTACGTCCAATTGGTTTGTTTGTTTTTTCCCACTGTAATATAATGCCCAAGCAAACTCAAGAATTCTTGACACCCAAGATTGAAGAGATATCCAGTATTTTAGGTACCAATGCCGGATACTGTGGGCGTGTGCAGTATACAGAATTTAAAAATAATTGCTACATTTTGTTAATATTTAGTACTACACCTGCTACTAATTGAAGCATATAGATAATAAACAAAAGCAACGAACCGATATTTTTATCTTAACATGGCATTAAAGCCAATTAGCCTTAGATTTAGAAAAACTCAATGTGAATCAACAATTTAACAACTAAGTCTCAATGTGTACGGGCGCAATGCAATTCGAGACTTGTTACAAAATGTATCTGTTATAGGCAGAGGTTACTCTGCTTATCATCAGATGGGCCTTGAGCTTGTTCCGTCACAATATCATAAAAAAACAACCTTATCACGGGAGTGTAATTATGTTAAGTAAGTAACGCGGCATGTTCTCGTCAAAGATCCCGCAGAACCTGAAGACCAAAGTTTTCAACCAGTGTGTGTTGCCAGTGATGACTTATGGCACCGAGACGTGGTCCTTAACTGTGGCCCTTATGGACAAGCTCAGTCACTCAACGAGCCATGGAGAGAGCTATGCTCGGAGTTTCTTTGCGCGATAAAATTCGGAACGTGGGTATTCGCCAAAGAACCAAAGTCACCGACATAGCTTTCAGAATTAGCAAATTGAAGTGGCAATAGGCGGGCCACAGTGCTCAACGAACTGATAACCGATGGGGAAGAAAGGGTCGAGTGGGTACCACGTTACACTGGAAGACGTAGAGTTGGTAAGCCGTAATCGTAAAAGTCGCGGGTAGCCAATGGTTACAAGCGGCTAATAGCCGTTCTTGGTTGCGTTCTATGGGGGAGGTCCTTGTTCAACAGTGGACGTCTTCCAGCTGATGATGATGATGTAATTATTTAGTTAAAATTAGAACTAATTATATAATTGTTTGCTGATATTTCAAGACTTGGCGTGCTTCCGAAACATTTGCTCAGTTCCATTGAAATGTTTTTACATTAGCGTTACGTACTGCCATACTCCTAATAAACTATACACATAAAAAGTATGATTCATTGACTAGCGGATTTCAAATCACCTGATGCTAAAAATACCTCCTGTTCCCTCTGTCTATATCGGATCACTATTATTATCTTTACAGTTTTGCTGCTAGTTCAAAAGAAAATAATCATTTCAGTTCTTACGGTGCTGAGGTATACCTGTATGTTAGGTATTTAACTCAATAATATTAAGTTCGTTTATGTTGTGCACGTGTTTGCCCGTACATTCGGCAAACACTTGATATTTATTTGTATATTTTTTTTTATATTTCTTTATATATCTTTTTTTTTTTTTTTTTTCGTTGCTCTTTAATATTTTTATCTAGTAATATTACCGAGTATTAATTAATAATTTATTATTATTGTATTTATTATTTTGCCTTCTTAGCTATCAGTAATATTCATATTATTTAAAGTTTTTAATAAAATTAAAAGTTGTGAAAAGAATGTCGCACGGTCTCCGCCATCTTGGCAGTAAGGCTTTATAAGCAGAAGTTTCTTTAGCCCGAGCGAAAAATCCGGTGGAGCTGAACGACCGAACAGTCGGTAGTCAGCATCTATGTCCTCCCTAAAAAAAAGCCCGAGCGCCATTCGTTATTTGAACGTGGCGCGTCGCACCGACCACACTATGAAGCCTTGAGTTTGTGGTGTGATCAATTGACCATAGCTAGTGTAAGTACTTTTAATATATAATTTCATGTTTGAGATTTATAGAAAATACTATATAGTAATAGAAGTATTTGTAAAATAATGACTTTTCCCGCTTATTTTGGTTTTATGCAACTTTATTGATAAATAATGTTTTTCTTATATTATTGTTTTATTATAAAGTATCGAGAAATATAATGTTGTTTATACGAATATTTGGTTTCATTAACATGTATGTTTCTAATAGAATTTATAAACTAAATTTAACCTACTTCAAATATAGAAACTTGATATTTGCGTGTAGTTGTTTTTTTTTATGCCTGATAGGTTAGCCTTTGACCACTATCTCACCTGATGGTAGGTGATGATGTGGTCGAAGATGTTGTTCAGGCTAACTTAGAGTTACTGGCTCTCAAGGACAGCTGCCGGAACACACCGTTAGGTGCTTGGCGACAGATTTTCAACTTGAGGGTGGTAGCTAGCCAGGCGGGCATTCGCAAAGTGCGCTACCACCATGCTTTAACCACAGCTATCCTAAGACAACAACCGGGACCGACGGCTTAAGGCCCTTTTTCAGTCAATAAGTAGGCAAATTTAGCGTGCGAGAGTTGCGGGCTATTGACACTACGCAGCGCTGCGCTCTAGTCGCACAGCGCGCGTCAGGTCGCTCGCTCGATGTCCCTAGCCGCACGCTATTAGCGTCACAGAGTAACTAAAATAGTTGATCAACTTTAGGTATCTGCTACTAAATCCAGAACTGAATCTAAATAATTATTTTGTTCTTGTTATCATTTTTATTCGCTGTTGGAATAAAATTATGCGTTTCACAATAAGTACCTACTTTAATTAGATTTTGTTCGGATACATTGTTTTAGGGTTCTCAACCCAAAACGCAAAACGGAGACGTATTTATGAGTGTCCGATGTCTGTCTGTATGTCCGTCCGTAAGTCATTGGTCTTTAGCTCGTAAACGAAATAAGTAACAAACCTGAAATTTTGATATATTGTGTAGAACGTTTACCGAAACAAAAGACGAATAATGGACTAGACTTTATTTATTTTATTATTTTTACTACCAATACGTAGTAAGGTAGCTGAGAAATTGCATACTGGCATGTGGTCACCTGTAGAGTAAATTAGTATTAGTTAGTATGAAATAACTTGCGGAAGTTGAAAATAGAATATTTTAGATGAGCATGGTACCGACTTTAACAAGTTATTGCATACTTTTCACTGATTTGTAACTTTAGTTCGGCATCAATATTCTGAAATACAACAAACTAATCGATGCTAATATTATAAAAAGTAATTATTTTATTTTGTTATTGTATATAATTGATAAATGGGTTAAAAAAAATCAACACTGTGCCCGTAGAAATACGATTCTGAAATGTTGGGTGAGCACATGTAAGCAGCCATGTAGACCTCTCAGCGCTGTCAAAGTCAAACTTTTATAAAGGACTAGCTTTCCGGGCGCGGCTCCGTCCGCGCGTGTGTCTGTTATCGCCCAAAATCATTAACCTCTTTTTCGCAGTTGGATAAAAAATATCTTTATTTTTTCCCGGGTCTCAAATTATTTCCATACCAAATCTCATTCTAATCGGTCCGGTAGTTTTGGCGTGAAAACTTAACAGACAGACAGACAGAGTTACTTTCGCATTTATAATATAAGTACTGATTTCGAGTTTTTATATAAATTATTTTTTTGACTTATGTCAAAGAAAATCAATGACACGTGGGCCCCAGACAAGGCTAGTTGTATCAGAAATATGTAGGTAAGTAGTAAACATACAATAATTTTACATACTTGCTAATGTATTTATCTCGAATTAATATACTGGCTACAAAAACATGGAAGGTAAATAATTGATTATACGAGAGAGAAAGCCTATCACTTTTAGGCTGTCGTGCGTATCAAGACATTGCCATTAAATTAATGCGTATTGAGTCGCCAATGGCCTTGAGTATCTGGGCCTAATCGAGCTTACTTTACCAGCGCATCGCCGCCGGAAATCAACAAACGTTAAGCGCTCACTGCACAAATATAACGGTCAAAGAATATGCAGTTGCGCGATACGCTCCGGTAACATGTCACTTTATATGCCTACCGTACGATTCTAGTGTATACGCAGTTGCAACTGCGACTGAGATCAGTACGAAAATTCAAACCTACCTAGGTTTTTCTGGACTGAAATTAATTTTTCGACGACGTCATCCAAGTGAATAATGTTACTCCGATTTGACTGAAATTCAAAATCTAGGTTGTTCTTGACGTCTTTATTCCGAATTTATAATTTATTTTTTGATGATGTCTGCCTTGTTACTCCGATTTGGCTAAAAATCAACAGCTAGGTTTTTCTGGCGTCTATATTACAAATTTGGATTTAATTTATAGTAATTAAACAACTTTAAACGGTTTAAATCGCGTATATTATTCATTATGTATGTTGAAGTATGTTACTACGATTTGGCTAAAAATCGATATCTAGTTACTCCGATTTGGCTGAAATTAAAAATCTAGGTTGTTCTGGACGTCATAATTCTGAATTTGAAATTAATTTTTCGAAGTCGTCTACCAAATGAAGAGAGTTAGTCCGATTTGGCTGAATATCGATATCTTGGTTAACCTGGGCGTCATTATTCCGGATTTGCATTTATTTTTCAACGTCGTCTGCAAAGTAAAGAAAAAATTTCAACTTGACCGATTCAAATTTAGAATTTTTCGACACCAAAAGCCATCCATGATTACAACCTCAAAATGGCGATCAAAGATCGAAATAGCGCGGTAATGGAGGCCCTGTTAAAATGTGACGTGGGAGAATAACAAAATATGTAAATTTCTGTAGGTATATTATTTTATTGTAGTCCCAAATTATTTTTGTAATTGTAATCGTTGGCACGGGTATCCGGAGCGGTCATGCTCACAGAAAGGTGTTGTCTAGCGGCGGTGTTGTGTGTCGGGTCACCATCTTGCCTCAAAAATGGTTGAGGAAGGCGATGGCTGGCACATGCGTCAACTCGTGAACGGGTGCTGCTAGAGGATACTGGTCTGCTCTGGATGCTGGTGCTAATGACATTAACGGAAAAAAAAAGAAAAAAAAAACTTTTAACACTGTTCCCCCTTGGAATGTTGCATGTTTCCTATTTCATATTTCTTGTTTACTAATAAATTATGTCAAAGTTAAAAAAAGTCACAGACCCTGGATTTTGTGGAGTGTAGATTAAAAATTAAAAAAAAAAAAATCAAAATTGAATTTGAATTTTTCAGCCAAATCAATTTTTAGCCAAATTGTAAAACGTTCTTTCAATTGGCAGACGTCAAAAAACGAATATCAAATTCAGAATAAAAACGTCCAGAGCAACCTAGATATCGATACTCAGCCATATTGGAGTACCTTTTTTACTTGGCAGACGTCATTAAAAAATAAATTCCAAATTTAGAATAATGACCTACCGATTGGTAGCTAAATCGATGTATCTTTCTTCACTATGCAGACGTCATCGACGAATAAATTCTAAGTTTGGAGTAAGGACGTCCAGAAAAACCTAGGTATCAATTTTCAGCCAAAGAGGAGTAATTTTTTTCACTTGGCAGATGATATTGAAACAATAGGTCCATATTGGGAATAATGACGCCCAGCACAACCTTGATACCAATTTTCAGCCAAATCAGAGTAACTTTCTTCACTTGGCAGGCGTCATCGAAATATTATTTCCAAATTTAGAATACAGACGTCCAGAAAAACCTAAATATCGATTTTCAGCCAAATCGGAGTAACTTTATTCACTTGGCAGATGGTATTGAAAATATAAGTTCATTTTGGGAATAATGACGCCCAGTACAACGTTGATATCAAGTTTCAGCCGAATCGGAGTAACATTCTTCACTGGGCAGGCATCACCGAAATATTAATTCCAAATTTAGAATACAGACGTCCAGAAAAACCTAGATATCGATTTTCAGCCAAATCGGAGTAACTTTATTCACTTGGCAGGTGTCATCGAAATATTATTTCCAAATTTAGAAAACAGACGTCCAGAAAAACCTAAATATCGATTTTCAGCCAAATCGGAGTAACTTTATTCACTTGGCAGATGGTATTGAAAATATAAGTTCATTTTGGGAATAATGACGCCCAGTACAACCTTGATATCAAGTTTCAGCCGAATCGGAGTAACATTCTTCACTGGGCAGGCATCACCGAAATATTAATTCCGAATTTAGAATACAGACGTCCAAAAAAACCTAGATATCGATTTTCAGCCAAATCGGAGTAACTTTATTCACTTGGCAGACGTCATCGAAAAGTGAATTACAAATTTGGCATAAGGACTTCCAGAAAAACCTAATTATCTATTTTCAGCCAAATCAGAGTAACTTTCTTCACTTGGCAGGCGTCATCGAAATATTAATTCCAAATTTAGAATACAGACGTCCAGAAAAACCTAGATATCGATTTTCAGCCAAATCGGAGTAACTTTATTCACTTGGCAGAAGTCATCGAAAAATGAATTCCAAATTTGGCATAAGGACTTCCAGAAAAACCTAAGTATAAATTTTCAGCCAAATTAGAGTAACTTTCTGTACTTGGCAGATGACATCGAAAAATAAATTCCATATTCGGAATAAAGACGTCAAGAACAACTTTGATTATGAATTTCAGCCAAATCGGAGTAACTTTCTTCACTTGGCAGGTGTCATCGAAATATTAATTCCATATTTAGAATACAGACGTCCAGTAAAACCTAGATATCGATTTTCAGCCAAATCGGAGTAACTTTATTCACTTGGCAGACATCATCGAAAAATGAATTCCATATTTGGCATAAGGACTTCCAGAAAAACCTAAGTATCAATTTTCAGCCAAATTAGAGTAACTTTCTTTACTTGGCAGATGACATCGAAAAAAAAATTCCAAATTCGGAATAAAGACGTCAAGAACAATTTTGATTATGAATTTCAGCCAAATCGGAGTAACGTTCTTCACTTGGCAGGTGTCATCGAAAAATCAATTCCAAATTTGGAATAAAGTCGTCCAGAAAAACCTAGACATCGATTTTCAGCCAGACGAAGTAACTTGCTTCACTTGACAGACGTCATCGAGAAATAAATTCAAAATTTGGCATAAGGACTTCCTGAAAAACCTAGGTATCATTTTTCAGCCAAATCGGAGTTACTTTATTCAGTTGGCAGATGATATCGAAGCAAGTATTGATTAATTTAAAAAGTAAAAAAACCCGACTGCAAGTTATTTATTTTCGTTAAGCGATTTATCGTTACATTGAAATTAAAACAGCAAAATATATATTTATGAAGTTGTTTTATGGATGGGTTTGGAAGAAAAATTTTTTTTTACCTCACAATATTGGGTCTAAAATCCGCCAGTTTGATTTTTTTTTTTTGATGTACCTAGTAACACTTGGGTTATCAAGAGGAACCTAACGACATCTCTTACATAAAAATCAGTTAAGCCGTTTAGAAGTTATGGTGGAATAAAGAAACTCACAAACATACATACATGAACCCTGAAAACTTTTTGGGCAGTCGTGTAAAAATAAGTCCATATTGGGAATAATGACGCCCAGCACAACCTTGATATCAATTTTCAGCCAAATCAGAGTAACTTTCTTCACAACATTTCTGGTTCTCAAGGACACATAGCGGTTCACACTGATAAGTGCTTGGCGACAGATTTTCAACTTGAGCGTGGTAGATAGCCAGGCGCTCATTCGCAAGATGCCCTGCCATAATGCAAAATTACTGGTTCTTAAGGACAGATAGCGGTACACACCTCTAAGATTTTATTCTCGAGGGTGATATCTAACCAGGCCAAGTTTTATAATATATATTACAATAGGATATTTTGATTGAAATAATATTTCAAATTACGAAAATACCCAAACTTATCGGCTAATTTTATCATACGGGTAACCAAGCGGTAACCTTTATCAAGCGGCCTTCTAATGCTCTTGTGATCTCCCGATTCAGACAGCTATAATCTGTTTCCAAAACCATCCTATACTTTTTTACTATGGCGCTTGAAAACAATGCCATCGAGAAAGTTTTTTTTTTATTTAGGGAGAACATACATGTTGACTGCCGCTGTTGGCTATTCAACACCATCGTACTTTGCATTTCTAATTATTTTTTTAACTTATTTCTAGCACGTAATTGACCGGCAGAATTTTGTTGGAGAAAACGACACGCGTCCTACCTCGATGGCGCCTAGGCGGGCACTAAACGGAGTTAGTGGTGTGCACCGGTTCTCAAAAAACCGGATAATCACCGGTTGCGATAGGTACCGGAGACTAATCGGTGTTTCTGTTAACTACCGGTTTATCGATAATTAGGTTGGTAAACATTTCTGAATTTTAATTTAATCTCACCTCATTCATACTATAAATGCGTTTTGCTTCTATTAACCTACACGGTAAACCATTATTTCTACTAGGAGCTCTCCTCCTTTTACGCTACCCAAGAAAAACACTTGTTCTTGGTAGGTAAGTATTTTGATGACTATCGCATCTGTACAAACCGGCTAGCCGGTTGGTGGTCAATAGTCGTGTTTACAAATTTACCATAAAATCTGCGTAAGTCTAATTTTCATAATGCAAACAGTTTGCGTAAGGATGGATCCTTGGCTATACGAGAAAAAATCTATATTTTTCTGAGATATCATAAAGTATTTTTAATATTTTTATCAAATCTAAAACCAGCTCTAATTACATTTTGGCGCCAAAATATTACGTCATTTAATAATAATCTCGTAACTACTTTTACAGTAATGAACCTAGAAAGCTGTAATTTTGCATATACATGCATACAGAACAATTCAATAACTACGTTAAAATAAATTTAAAGGATAAGGATTGAAAAGTTTTTTTTGTATTGATTTTTATTTGTCCCTCTTGTGTGTCGCGAACGGATTTCCGGTCGTCTGAAAAAAAGGTTTAGTGTGAAGCTTGTATTAATCCGATCGTTATTATTCAATCGTTGTTAGTAAGCTAGTATCCTTGGCAATACAACTCAAAAACCACATCACGTTACGGTAACGAGAAGTTATAAAAATCGTGAAATGAAAATAAATATCTTTCACTCGATACATTTTGCCGCGCAAACACTCGCCGGTGGAAATTTACGTAATAAATAATCTCGTAAGTACTTTTAAACTACCAAACCTAAACATCTGAAATAATTCAGGTGTATAGATAACATATAAATAATCATATCAAAAGAAGAAACAAAGTAATTATAAAATAGGAGTTATAGTTTTTGAAAAAAAATAATGCGCTAGCATAGCGTTTTCCCGCCAAAATTCTTTAAAAAAAATTGCGTTTTAATTTCGTTACTACTTTTGAAATATTTCTCTTAACAATCTATAATAATTCATGGCTAAAGAACTATAGTAAATATTCATATTATAAGAAAAAAAATAAGTTTTAGGTGGAATAGTTACAGAAAAAAAAATAAGAAAAAAAATAATTGCTGTTTTCCGCCATTTTCGTCGTCTGTTCAAATCCCTTTTTCTGTAAAATTTTCTATACAAAGGTCTATTTTCATTTCTTTTCCCGTAAATCGAATATGATGAGGATTGCATTGGTACCAAGAAAATTATATGTTGATTAGAGATTACATCAAAAAAACTCGATTTTAAAACAAAAACCGTCAAAATCTGTAAAAATATATTTACATTTCGCTGTTTGATCCACTCAAACTAAATGGATGAAAATGTTATTTTTGTATGGTATAGGTGATATATTAGGGTATGGGGATATTAGGGTGTCATGTTAAGGTAATAGAAAACAACTTAGTACTAAAAAAACGTCGACAGTTTACTAATGTTGCGCCATATCCGATCTACAGATTCAATAGATGAGGGGTAATATTGTGTATATTGACTATCCGGATAATAACCGGAGAAACACCGGTTATTCAATAAAATCTCCGCAAAATCTCCGGAGGCTGAAATTGCCTCCGGTACACACCTCTAAACGGAGTGCGTGAGAGCTTGAATCGTTAGATTTGTAGTTTTTTTTTTCTTGTTAAAAAACAATAGCTGAATTAGAAAATGTGGCTTCATACGATCCTAATAAATAACAAGCTCTATCTATTGGTATAATTTTCACATGGTTTGATGATAATATCTTTTAGTTCTAGTCATTTAAAAACCGAAATGGTGTCATGTTTGATATTTTTTTTTATCGAAGAAATTGTTCAAAATCACGTTTTCGGCTTCATACGATCCTGGAGAGTATGTTCAACTTTGTTTAAATAATTTTATTTATTCTAAATTGTCAGTGTTATTTGAGTTAAAGATTTTAAAAAATGTTTAAAATAACTACAATAGGGCCTTAACGTGCCCTCCGAAGCACGGAAGCGCTCAGTAGTAATGTCACCAGCGGTCACCCATCCAAGTCATGACCGCGGCGGACGTTGCTTAACTTTGCTGATCGATTCAGAATGGCTAAGCAAACTTGGCTACGAGCGCTTCAAATGTCAATGTCAATCTAATATTGAAGCAATGATGGCAGAGCGGTAATAGTTTTGGAATGCCGTGCCGCAGGTCATTGGATCAATCCCCACCACCGTGAGATTTACCGCACGATAGAAGGGCATTTTGTAAATGCTCGCCTGGCTAGCTGCCACCTTCCTAGAAAATCTGTCGCCAAGCACCATGTGTTCCAGCAGCTGTCCTTGACAGCCAGCAAATAACAGGCACATAAGACTTAACAACTGTATTTCTCAAGTAATGGGCGCAGTGCGACTCACCATATATGAATAAAAATGTTCAGACTTTTCTTTTGATGGTGCTGGAAGTAACCAGAACCGATTCATTATTCTAAGGGCCTGTTTTAGAATGTTCGAGTAAGTTCCGGTTTTACTAAGAACATATTTAATAAATAAAACACTATCGTTGCATTTCACAGTCATCGATTTAGCCTATCCATCAGTTAAGGGCAAGACCGTAGTCCAAATAATTTCTAATTCGGGCGGAGCTAATAGAAATGGGCGTTTACTTTTAACTCATAAAAATATTCAGTCGCACGGCGGCACTAAACGCCGTACCACGGATAGCGTCGCTAAAATTGTAGGGTTTCGTGCGCTATTAGAAGCGGCAGAACAGAAGTGTAGATAACAATATTTTTATCTGCAGTTACTGCGAACCTCTAAGGTAAAAAAAATATTATCACTTGTAGGTAATGATACATTTTTAATAGACTAAGCGAAGCGAGGTCTCGGTGGAGGTCTGAGCAGTGTATATTTCCCCGTCAATAAATCTCGATTGCCTGAATCGATCTTCTTGAAATTTGGTAGAAAGGTGTCTACCTTGCATATCAACAGAATATGCAAGTAAGAACCTGTAAGAGCTTAATTGGTTTGTGGTTTGCTGAGATTATAGGGTCCATAAAACGAGGTTGTAATTTAAAATTCAAAAGTATTATCTCAATATTGTGCTCAAAAAAGTATTTTGACTTCATGAAGCGGTACAAAACCACGGTAATATTATCTATACAGTATTTTAACTCGGCCCTGTCCTCGAAATAACTACCAACAGCCGCGCGGTACGTAAACATGCGATAGGGCTGCCCGCCTTTAGCATTTGAATTACATTTGCCTACTTTGTGTTTCCATTTTGTTTTGTGATTGTAAATATACTTTTTTTATATAAGCAAACTAGTGATTCGCCCCGGTTTCACACGGCTATTTAACAAAAAAATCATAACTTATAAATTAAACATATAAAAAAAATTATTGTGACATAACTGTTAACTATTACAGTTATGTCACAATAATTTTTTTGACTTATAGTATTGATGACTTTTTTATTGATGTCTTCTATAAAATTGTAGTATATCACTTGGCTCTATTTTCAATAATTTCCGCAGCGTATGCGATATACCTAACGATTTATTTTGGTATTTATTTCGCACTTTATGTTACGTTATCGAAGTTTACATACGACCCAACTTTTTTGAAATCTTCTATAGCCTATGTTCATCAAGGATAATGTTGGATCCTCATGGTGAAAGAATTTTTCAAATCGGTCCATTAGTTTCAGCCTATTCAATGCAAACAAACAAATGCGCAATCAAATCTTTCCGCTTTATTACCTATATTAGTTTAGATAAAATACTTTGTTAATTGAATAAAAAGTGTGTAAAAATGCGTGTTGTTTTGGATTGGTAGTAAAAATATTTGCACCTCGACTGAAACGTACGAAATGCTTTATTATTGAATTTTAAAGTATAAAGCTTAATCAAAAATTGTTTTTGCAAACATGGACAAGGTGGAGAACAGGGAATAACCTGCAGCTACTTTACAATTAATATGTTTGGTTTGGACGAATTCATGCAACCAAAAACAGCACAATATATCCTACTTGTCATATTAAATATGTACTTGAACTTATAGGACGTTATCCGCACCAACCACTAGGTTACTGTCATATACTTACCAACTCTAAAACAGAAACTTGCAATTTTACTCTTGATCATATTTCTATATATCTATAGATAAATAAATACTATGCACAGGTATAATTTCAGTTATAGAAAGTCATTTTGCAATTTTAGAGTTTATTTATGAGATAACATAATAAATACAAATAATGATAAAATAAAAGTTCAAAATTTTAATAGAAGTATAATCCCAATACAAAAGATAACTGTAATGAAACCGCCATATAAAATTCACCCTACCGCTACTAAAAGTGGTACAGGCAGAATCGTACCAAGTTTCTGAGTCACAATGGTTACAGAACCCCACTCGTATGTGCTTCGGTTATTGCGGCCATTCATCATGGAGACCAGTTGAAAATATGGAAAATACTCCCAAGTCAGACCTCAGCCTTCGGCCTCGCAAGTCACTCACACGAATCGGACTGCAGCCTCGCCTTGCACTCGCCCTTTGAACTCACGCACTATCCGTGCTCTAAATGTAGTATGATGAATAAGAAGATTTCATAGGGCAAATCCAGAATGTTGGAATTCAAGATAGCCCCCATACAAAGTACTCCGATCACACTGAAGCTCAGCTTTACTTCAGATTTCCCATTAGTATCCTATCACGAAAAGCACTTTGTTATTTTCAGTTTAAAATACTTTCTATCCCCATGACTCCTTCCCATAGAACAATTTAAGTCAATGGTTTCAAAACATCTATGTATGGCGGCCATCTTAAAAAATGATGTCATGGCAAAATAAATTCTAAATTTGGAATAACGACGCCTAAAACCATCCAGATATTGATTTTCAGACGGATCGGAGCAACTTGAATTTTACCAGCCATCTTGAATATGTCATTTTGGTTTTTGTCAAGTCTCATTCGACTGCTGCCATTAAAAGTTGTACGAGAAGAATTGTACCGGGTCACTTTGCCTAAGGAACCCCACTTATTAAAATATATAAAATAAAATTATAATAATAGTACACATTATCACTTTTGCTATGAAAATGAAACTATCTACAGAAGTAACGGTTCAAACGTTACGGGTACATGCTTTTAGAGGTAGTACGAAAGAACATCTCGGAAAGTGTATTAAGGGCATTGGGAATAGGATCTCATTTAATTGTACAGTAACCTAATAATAACAAAATGAAATATTTTACCAAGGGTTAAAAATCTAGATACCTACGAAAATAGGAATTAACAATGCCGCGTCTGAACTTTAATCAACTCGTTCAAAAAAGTTATTATAAAGATTTTATAAATCAATATAAACAAAAGTACTTCCCCAATAAATGTTTTACTTGCGTTTCAATAATTTATGAGTTCCAAATTAACGTATGGTAAAAAAATATTGTAATATTTCGTAAAATAAATGCACAAAAATGATGGCGTAACGAACGGCACAGATCCCACGTCCAAACGGCCCGAGCGCTGCGGGCAGACTGATTTTCGTTGCGATTTCTTCTCGCGATCAAAGAATTTTGTGGCAAAAATTCATAAAAATGTTTTCAACACAAGTTAGTAAGTAGTTCATTAGAGTATAGTATTAGCTATTTAAAAAAAAAAAAACATTGCATTTAATTCAACTATGCCTCTTAAATTAATAAAAAACAATCTAAAAAGGGTCGTCGATTACAATTTATTACTGAAGAACTAATTGGTTTTAATAAAAACTAATCAACTAATTCACTCAATAAAGAATTAAAGAATATGATATATTTTTTTCGCACATTTTGAACTCATAGTTTCAGTACAAGAAGATTCCAAAAGTGCGCATTTCACTACGGTGATCCCCTTAAAGCTTGAAACGCGCTGCATATTAACTGTCATTTTTATCATTCAGGTATTGTATGTGTTGCATAGCAACCCGAAACTTTATTAGGACATTCTAAAACGGGCCCTAAAACTACGAGTATTAATAGTAATTGGAAAGATAAACTAACAAACAGATGAATTGATTATGTTTTTGCTTAATATGATATAACGTAACAAAAACTATCATAAAAATCAAACAAATAATGGAACCGACTTCAATTACAACAATCATCAGTTGGGAAATAATTTTTCAGTTATTGTAGTGTAACTCAAAAACAGCTTGACTGATTTTGATAAAATTTTAATGGGACCAAACGACAAGCTTCAGCCTTCAAACGAAAACAGAATTTTCTTAATCTGTTCACCCAGTCAAAAGTTGTAAGGTAACAAACAAAAAAAAAACATACAGACGAATTGAGAACCTCCTCCTTTTTGGAATTCGGTTAAAAAAAAGTATTTTTTTGCATTAAATATGTCGTATCGTAATGACATAATTATAATTATGTGCATTAGGATGGTAAAGTTTTACGCCCTATATTAAGTTTCAATGATGTTAATCCATTCATTACACGACTTTTTTATTTTTAAATGAAAATGATATGTTTTACTAAATAGGCCAACGTTTATGAGAACAACAAACAATTAATTATTTTGCAGAGATAATACTAAAAAATAACCTAGTATTTCTCATTGCACACAAAATATAATTAAAAACTGGAATGTTGAAAGATACTTTAACCAAACACACGCTTGATTTTTTTAAATTGAATATGCTAGCAATGTTTTGTGCTAATAAACCCTATCTTACTCTATTTCTGAATCGTACCTACTCATCAAATTGATTAAACGACTTTGTGAATTACTGCACGGCGATGAGTGTTGGCTGCCAATCAGGCAGTAGCAGATTTAAATCGAGATTTGTTTTTTTCTCATGTCTAGCTATAAATACAATGTTGACGTGCGCCTAATGTCCAAAACTTGAAGGTCTTAACGCCAATCTGATAAGATAAGATATATACGTATAGCTAGGTACAATGTTATAGGTAACAACTTTGTACCTAGGTACCTATGTAATTATAGCGGCAATAAATATTCATTACGGGGTCAACGCAGATCACTAAGGAGCTTACTGTATCAGCCGGATTGTCCACTGCTGAACACAGCCTCCCCCATTGAGGAGGGGGTTTGCTATAATCCCCACGCTTTGCAGGCGTCTTGAGGATCGCAGTGTGAGATATCAGTTCCACAGAAATGCTGCCCACCTTCTGGTGTTTTACCTTTAATCGCCTCTTACGACATTTACTACCACTAGGAGAGTGGATTAGCATTGTAGCCCCGCACTCCACGGGCAAAAAGAGCTTATAATGGAAAATGAAACAAAATATGAATTAAACAAAGTTCAATCGCAATGCGTGCTGCTCGTGGCTGTTACGACTTTTGTTTGTCGAAGAGCGCGAAATTTAAAGATATTAATACTTTTCACAATGATGCTGTTCTCAGATTTATAAAAAAACACGGATTTGTTAAGGATACAATCCGTCACATTTTAGCGTGAGTTGCCGGAACATACCGTTAGGTGCTTGCTTTATTTTCAACTTGAGGGTGGTAGCTAGCCAGGCGGGCATTCGCAAATTGCCCTACCACTATGCTATAACGACTGATATCCTAAGACAACAACCGAAACCGACGGCTTAAAGTGCCCATCGAAGCACGGTAGCGCTCAGTAGTAATGTCACTAGCGGTCACCCATCCAACTCATGACCGCGGCGAACGTTGCTTAACTGATCGGTTAAGAACAGCTAAGCAAATTTCGCTAGGAGCGCTTCAAAATTCAAATACAACTGCGTATAAACAATAATTAGTAGAATCATATTGAAAATATATATATACCCATATATTTTCATATATTAATCTTCGGTTATGTAGGTACATTCCCTAGATGGGTATGTACCTACAAAGATAGTTAACCGTCAATTAAGTAATTGCTGATTTTAATTTAGCCTCAATACTTTTTGCTTTAGTGATACTACTAACCAATGAATCTCTTACAAACTTTATTGAGCAATGAATACACTGATCAAGGTGTAGGGAGTGCAAAATGAAAATAAGCGAGGCAAAATAAGAATAATTTAAACATAAACGGTGCTTCGACGTTTATTTTTTAAGTATTTTAGTAATTATGTCACTGTTTGTGTTCCAAAGGCAATAAAATAAAATATAGGGTAGTTAATAAATTTAACCGAGCCTACTCAATTTCTCTCGGAATCCAAACAAGCACTTGCAAATTGAACTTCTTTATATAACTTGTGACCAGCATTGTTAAACTCAACGATAAAAATAAATTGAAACGTAACAGGAAAAGAAATATTTTTTTATTCGTAAACGTGATTGCGTCAACAAGTTGCCTTAACGAATTATAATTACAGTAAGCAATGGCACTTTATTGTTTCCTATACAACTTTAGGAAAATTTGACGCCTTTTATTTAAAAAGCTACAATTTCTATGAACTTTGAAATTAATTACTTTTAATACAATTAGTCTGTTGCTCAACTTAATTTGACACAGCTTTAGGTAAATATTACCAAATCTCACCAAAAGGTAGACAAAATTGAACTATACCTACTTGTAAATATTTTTCAAGAAGAGAGCATATTCGCTCCTCAATGGCCGGCAACACATCCTCGAGACCTCTGGTGTGCCGCCTGCACGTGCAGATTTGCCATGCTATCACAAAAAAAATGTAGAAATGAATGTCAACTAATACAATACCCTAAAACAGTATCAGAAATCCTCTGTCTCCCGAAGGAGAAAGCAGAGACCAAGGATTTCCACTTGCGTATCGCTTTTGCTGCCTATAGTCCCATAAAATTTTAATTCTTCATATATACCTTTATAATACAAATATACCCTTTATAATCGGTTCTACAGATCCTCTCCATCCAAAGGTTGCCTGGAAGAGATTGCTTTCAGCAATAAGGCCGCCCATTGTAACACTATCAATTTGAATTGTATTTTTTATCTCTTTCATTTATGTGGTGTGACAATAAAGTATTATCTATCTATCTATACGCAATTGGTAAGACTGTATTGGCTGATTCGGGCAATGCCCCGTCCACCCACTGAACTTTCCCATGGGTGGAACTTTGGGACAATTTGAAGCCTTTTATTTAAAAAGCTACAATTTCTATGAACTTTGAGATTAATTACTTTTAATACAATTAGTCTGTTGCTCAACTTAATTTGACACAGCTATAGTGTAACTCAAAAGTTAGATTAGAGTTGGATACAGGCCTTAGATGTGACTGATGTCAAAATAATTGCATATTTTACACTTTTCATTCCATATTTGGGATTTGGGATACTATAACTTAAAATATACCTTTAAATGGGACTTAGTTGTGACAGCAGTAAAAAAGACATTTCAATCCTTAGTATATGAATTTACATTAGCCTTTCTGCCCAATCTTTTTTAAAATATTCGAACACGTCCCTTATAGATTTTGTCTACGCACTTATTCCAAGTCGTTTTTCATCCTAAACTGTCTTTTCACCAGTTGAACATTTCACCTAATTAGTACCCTGAAAATTTTGGGCCTCCACTGTGAGGACGCCCGTGGGCTGCCGGGCTAGATTGCCATCATCCTCCCCCATACCTTGGTGTGGGTGTCTTTAGAGGCGACTAATGGTAAAATACGCCCTGTATGCTTGCTTTGTCATTCCCATTTCGACCATACCTTGTACTAAGTTTTTATTTACTATGTCTACAATCACTACTCCTTATCTTTATTAATACAATTATTAGGAGCACTTATAAAGATGGCACATTGTATACCAAAGGCAGTCAAACCAATTATATATAATTCTTTAATAAAATCGCATTTGCAATATTTAATTGAGATTTGGGGATCTGCTGCATTAACTAATCTAAGCCCATTACAAAGAACCCAAAACAAAATCATTAAAGTTTTGTATCACTATCCCTCTCTTACGTCGACCAAAAAAGTATACAAAAAAAACTAAAATACTCAATGTATAGCAACTATACAAATATAACACCTGCATTTTAATCAAAAAAATTACCACCAAGACTGTTAAATCAAACATACGACTTACTATAAAAAAAATACATACAATCTTCGAGACAAATATAAAATTTTAGTAGCTGCGTCCAGGACTAACTACGGAAAGAAGATATTATTGGTTGGCGGAGCACAGCTGTTTAATAAGTTACCAAATGATGTAAAAACTATTGAAAATATAAACAAATTTAAGAAAAAACTAAAGTTACACATTGAGACGAGTACCAGAGATTAATTGTACAATTATATTTTAGTGTTTAGTTTCTTTGTATCTCATTATAAGTGATGTCTTATGAGAATAAAGTTCTTTAAATCCATCTTCTGTTAAACCATTGCAAAAATGTATGAAGGCTGCACTTCATAAAGACGTAGGAAGTTTGGTTCTATTTTAAATACAACTATCAAAAATATATTATGTGCATCTGGCAGCGATGAGTCTTTCCTTCTTTTCGCTCTTACTAATTTACATATAGGTATAATATTTAAGCGTCATTTGATATACGAGTACATAGATAAATTGACTGTGTTACGAGTAAAAAGGTTGAAGCACACAGGTAACATACCTTTTTTTATAGCTTAAATGCTAGCCTATGACCTCTAGCTCTTTTGGAACTAGATGGTAAGTGTTGATGTGATTAAGGTGCTTGGCTACAGAATTTCTACTTGAGGATGGTAGCTAGCCAGGCGGGCATTTGCCAAATCCCCTACTACCATGCTATAACCACTGCCATCCTATGACTACAACCGGGACTGACGGATTAACGTGCCCTCCGAAGCACGGCACCGCTCAGTAGTAATGTCACTAGCGGTCACCCATCCAAGTTAAGACCGCGGTGGAAGTTGCTGTGGTGTTGACGTTTGAATAACGATTAAAAACAGCTAAGCAAAATCGCTACGAGCACTTCAAGTATCGCCTAATTCAAGCCGTTTAGAATTACTTTTATGGAACTCCGCACTACAACGCACGGTGATGGCATAGTGGTAATAACTATGGACTGTCACGCAGGTGGTCCATGGTTCGAATACCACCGCGGGCTTGAACTTACCCTCAGGATGGGAGGGCATTTTTCAAATGGTCCTGGTCAAGGAACTAACAACTTTAGTTACAAATATGAATACGTAATCGCAAAACTGCCATTTTTTATTATTTCAATATGATTTTGTAAGCAACAAATTACATAATTGGCCACTTGATTTAATACTTGAGGAAGGTAATTGATTCCTCGACAATAGAAATAATATAAACTCTTTATTTTTAAAAGTGTCTACAGTGTGTATGGCAATGTAAAATTGTTTTCTTTAATCGACTTACTCGAAAAGAAGGAAGTTCTCAATTCGACTGTACTTTGTGTCTTTTTTGTGTGAATCCTCATAACTCTTCACTGGGTGTACCGATTTTGATGTTTTTTTTACCTTTGAAAGCTTGTCATATGCTCCCATTTAAATTTGAGTGAGATCTGAGTAGTGTTTAAGTTGTCTCTAATAATGCTTGAAATCGGTTTAATTTTTAAAGTCGGTTTTTTTGTTAGAATTATCTCAAATCACAAATTTTTATAATTCTTTTTGAATATTTTGACGCCAAAAAAGTTGTCCAAAAATCGTCGAAAGCACGGTTACTTCACACAGGTTTAATTTCCCATCCAAGAGAATATAATACCTATTTCACGTGAACGTAAGATTACCACAAAACCTTTCTCTGTACTTACACATTTTAATAATAAAATAAAGTAATTGTCGCAAGCGATATTTATGTGTGTGGGTGCAAATAATATTATTAAATTTACACGTCGAGGTCGACGCTTAAATTCGTCGGTTTCACACCATTTATCATTAAGAGTAAAAATGCCGCTAGGGAAATCCCAAACTCGATATGTAGGTATACTTCAATTTGCTGATTGTTTGAATTTTAGTAGAAGAACTATTTGTGCGAGTCCGTCTGGAGATGTAGTGCCACGATACCTATTTCTACCGACAAACAGTTATGTTCACATTACTGTGTTCTGGTTTGAATACAGAAAAAAGAAAATATCTCTATGGGTTTGAAGGGTATGGATGCCTCTTTACAGCAATAGTTTTTTTGCTTTTCTTCCCTTTCTTGTATAATATGCTGTTTGCCTGACATCTGTTGGCATAAATCCCAAATTAAATTATTGTAGATGCACATTTAATCGATTTTCTCACCAAAACGGTATCTTATTCATCGTCGTCAAAGATTATAAGTATTATTCTGGTATAAGTAATCTCTCACAGTTGGGTGTGAGAGATTCCATAGATGTTAACTTTTAATTATTTTGTTAGAGTCTTTTGCTATTTTCCTAAGTTGCTTCCAAAAAGCAGCTGCTTTTTAGTAAGTCACTTTAAATATTTAAAAAATAAATATTAAATTATGAAGGCAAATGACACCAGTAAGTAAAACGCATTTTGGGGCAGGTGACAAGTCACAACTTACCCCTAGCAAATGTCACTAGTATGTAGCTCCAACGCCAAAACTGATTTTGCAAAGTAATTTGGTAAAAACGCAAATAATCATTTCTGTATAAACATAATATTCATTGCAAAAAGAAAACCTAAGGGCGCAATCATCACATTATACAAATCTCTGCTTTAGTGGAAAACATGTCGTAGACCAATATTTTGTCAATAATTAAAATGTTACAAGCCTGTGATTTTGGCATCAACTTACACGGACTCCTCCTGCTTGCCATTTGTGTAATTCGTTTCGTCCAATGCACGTCCACTCACGGCTAGATTCATAACTCGCACTCTTGCCGATGCCCGCGTTAAGTAGCCTGCTCAATCGCCAGACCACAACCCTATTGAACATGCATGAGATATGCTACAAAGAAGAGCTCTGCCAAGTATGGATGCCGTGCATACCCCACAACAGCTTTTTGATTTGTTGCAAAGCCACCCACCTTCTGGTATTTTACCATTTGTTGACTCTTACGACTCCCACATAGGGTGAGGGGGGTCGTGATTCTAGCCCTGAATCCCACGGAGCCCACCATACCTAACGCTTTAAATTAATGTAATTATAAAAAGCACAGATCATAATAATATTAACTTACAAATAATACGTTGGATGCAAAAAAACAGTGCGATGTAGGTGGTTCAAAGAAAATTACATAACTAATTTTCCTGAATTAATAAGTTTCGTTTATGAAACTACCTTCCTACAATATATATTAAATATAATTAGGCTAAGATTAGCTTGGAAGGTAAGTCGGGATTAAGAAAGAAGTAAAGCTTTTTGTATTATAAGGCTGCAATGTATATTTGAAATAAATCAACTAGAACAAGTATAAACATTATTTGTTATACAAATTGCATATTGGTTTAGTGCATGCATACAACCAGCAAGCAGTTGGTAGAGTAGTACCCCATTGATACATACCTACTCGTATATCTCAATTCATGATGAAATAGAATGGCGGTCTGAAAACTTCTGCATGATGGGTTAGGGCATTTTATGTAAACATGTCCGTCTAGCTACTACCTACAAGCAGAAAACATGTCGCCAAGCATCTAAAAGTCTCAGCAGCTGCCCTTTCAAGTCAGTTCTCACAAGGTTAGGCCTGTATACGATCATTGCCCACATCATCAATATCATTAGGAGATATTCTGGTCATAGTCTATCTATTCATAGAAACCTACAAACATATTCAGGGTGAGATAGAACAAAATGAAAGGAAGCAAATGTTCCTAAGCGAGAGCAAATAAATTGAGTCCCACTTATAGGAACTCCCAGTTAACTGTAAATAAGACACACTTTTCCCGATAGTTCACGTGAATAAATAATTGGCACACGTGACTCATTTCCCTAAAATAAATAAGTCTCCTTTAATTAGTTCGCTCCGAAGGGCTTCAGAGTTTCAACTAAAAGGAAACATTTAAATATTTTTTTATTAACTTCGTAGACATTTTGTGAGGCTTCTGAAGTATTGAGACATTTCTCATTTAATAGCTGTGAGCTTTTTGTAGATGATGTGGAAATGTTATATTATAATACATGTCGGAAGTTTTTGTTAATGGTGATGTGGTCATTTATTAACCGACTTCCAATAAACCTCCTCCTTTTGTGGAAGTCCGTTAATAAATGAGCAAATCACCATTCTTAATTCGTCTGTTTTTTTTTATGTGTATTAACCTCAGGATTCTGGACTCGGTGAACTGATTTTGAAAATTCTTTTTTTGTTGAAAATATTTACCTATCTTGATATAGTCCAGATATAGTCGTTAACAATGAATCATAATCGATCCAGTAAGTAGCAGGGTCACTAAAAAGTGTAAAAAAAATAATTGCAAAATATGGAATCGACTTCAACAACCAAATGTGTGAAATATCTTGTCGAAGTTTTATTTCATACTTACTTTATTTTTCACAATTTATTACACACTTTTGGGTGTTGAAGTCGGTTCCATTTTTTGCTAACTTTAAAAAAAAAATAGATTACTATAAAAATGAAAACCAACTCTGAATTTGGTCAAGCAAGTACTTATCACTTATAGATTAGGATTTCACAAATATGTCTCCTATTGGTAAGAGAGATTACATTATATTATATACGTATAGTGATGCCAAAGACATTGAAAAGCTAAACTACAAAATATGTTTTAATTACAACTTCAGGCATAAGATACGGCTACAATTAGGCATCGTTTGCACGAGCGCTTTTAGGCGCTCGGAATTATAAATAGCGCTTGGACCAATAAACCGCTCTCGACGCGCCGTAAAAATGCGCCAGCGTGCGAACGACGGAAGAATTAGTACAAAATACTAGGCAGTATTAGTAGTTCGATAATTTAGTCCGATCATCGGACTAAAATTTCTATTTAGTCTCAGTAGTCCGATGTTATAGATAATCGGACTATTGAGCTCTTTAGTCCGATGTTCATAATATTTATAGTTCGACGAACATAGACATAAGGTCTGTTACAAAAGTTTTAAATAAAACACGTTAAATAAACTAAAAAAGGCTGCAGTGAAAATAGCCTTACATTCAATTTATTCACATGGTTTTACCGTAAGTACTTAAAAGAGACAATTGTTCACACCGGGACCATTTTACGTTAGTTTTTAATAAAAAGCAGCTAGTTTGTCAGTTATTTAGTCCATACCATCATGGATTCACTCGTTCGACTTCTCTAATATATTTAGAGTAGACTGATATGCCAGCAGCGTTCTATATAGTATAAGGTTCATTGGGGCTCTACAGTGCCCTTTTTTTAAGTGAAGATTACTTAGTTGCAAAAGTAGATGAATAAAAGTTTTGGTATATTCAAAATCAGCGTCAACTTACGCTTAGAACCGCAACCAATAAAGTTACTATTGTGTCGCAAATTAAAAATAAATACAATAATTCGTTCTCGTTACACATTAACTGGTAATGCTGTTTTGCATGAGTGATCGATTTTTCATTCATAACGTGAGAAATATGGAAGTGTCAGTATGACGAAATTGGTGATAAAAAACAAACCCGTGCCTTGTCGTTGGTGCCGCGGCACTGACAGGATAATAAGGGACAGCTATTGATGTACATGGCATTCTAGGTATGTTTGTTATTGGGGCACACTTGTGCCCCACGCGTGTAACGGAGTGTTAAAATTATATACCCGTTACTATTACATACGGATAATCTGGATGTTACAATTTAAAAAAGCATGATTATGCTCCTAATTTGCATCAAATTCCACTCAAGTAAGTTTTATCCTACAAGAATATTCTTTGGCCGCATTTTTAGGGTTCCGTACTTAAAGGGTAAAAACGGGACCCTATTACTGAGGCTTGGTCGTCCGTCCGTCCGTATGTCACCAGGCTGTATCTTAAGAACAGTGATAGCTAGACAGTTGAAATTTTCACAGATGATGTATTCTATTGCCGCTATAACAACAAATACAAAAATAAAATAAAATAACTATTTAGGGGGGGCCCCCATACAACAAACTTGATTTTTATACCGTTTCTTGCTCGATACTAATAACGGTGACAGGTAGACGTTTTAACTATTCACAAAATATTTAGTTTTATGTTCTCTTTAAATATAATTAAATAAATAATTAAGGGGGCTCAATAAATGAGATTTTCGCCGTTTATTTAATTTTAAGTGTCTGTAACTTGCAAGATTAGGTTACAGATAGTACGGAACCCTTCGTGCGCGGGTCCCACTAGCACATGGCCGGTTTTTCTGTAGTTCATTTCATTCATGCCAAAACGAAGATAATGTATAGGCCTTAGCATTATTAAATAAGCCAAGTACTGTACGGCTAGTCAAATGAACAATTTCTTACTATATTCACAATAATTAATTAAAGATAAAAATTACTTGCTTTACTAAAAATTTTGAAACGAAATATTTATTTAAGATATTTTTTTTAGTTGGATGACAAAATTTTTTCAGTTACATATTATGATTTTAAAACCAAACTACTGCAATGATTTAATGGAATTTCTATTTGACCATTTTGGAAGTATGTATCTCTCATTTGAATATCCTTTCAGGTGAGAAAATAATTTCCTAAATCAAAAAATGTCGAAGTACTGAGGTAAAGAAAAAAATATTAAATAGATTGAGAAACGCCTCCAATTTTATCGTCGGTTATCAAAAGGAAATACATAATTACTAAAACAACATAGTAACTTATATGAGTTAGCTACTTTTTTATTGTGGTTATTCGATTTTGAACTATGAAGTTAGTAGGTATTTATTGAGAAGTGTTTCGTTTACAAGTGGCCTAAAAATAATAATTCAGAAGAAAACTCTTCAAAAGAATATGAACAAAACGGATTCTGGCAAAGTCAATATGGGCGACGGGAAAGGATAAAAGTGTGGGCACATATTAATTTTATTTTGTGCATGTATTGCATGTGACACCAAAAAAATGAAATCTCGTAAAGCCCACGACACGATTATTGAATTGATAAAGCTTGCGAACGTAATGTCGACCTATGTATTTTTATCAATTGATAAAGGTAGATAAATATTGACTCAGTTAAAAATTTTGATTGGACAGATTTGCTGTTGGAGTAACTAATACTTACGTAAATAAACCATTATTTTCGTGTAGTTTCCGTAGTACAGCCAATATTACTGCGAGTGGTTAAAAAACTGGTTTATATTTTTTTGTAATAGTTTTAAGAAAATGAAGGGCATTCAAATTAATCTTAGTTCTGTCAGCTGTAAAAGTGATACATGATATCGTAATTTTGAATGTTGATTTCACATTTGGGAGACAATTAACGTCAAAATACTTATTTGTATAGCATACTTCTAATTCTAATATATTTAACCTCTAATTCAAGAACTCTGTATTTGTACGTATCTGTTGCTGCCGCGGTCCACTCGATTCGCTCGCCCAGCTCGCGCGTTGTTGTGATCGCACCTTTATAAGACTTTGCCCTAGACTAGTCATTAAATCATCAATTAAAGATTCGACGGAAAGAGGGGTTATTAGAGCCGATTTTTTCACAGAGCATAAAATGCCATTGTGTAATCATCTTTATATGCAATCAAATTTTTGTATTGACAATCTGTTTACGTCAACTTAATCTACATCTCCCATCCAAACCATGTATTTTATACACTCAATTAACGACAGTATATTATTTCTTTCTTCATTCCACATTGCTTTCTTCTCACTTTCCTTTCATTTATATTCCTTTAAAATGAACTTCATATTTAGTAAAACACTTTTACTTGTTAAATTTTTAGTCCATCAATTATTATATTGTAGTCAGCGTTGTCTTTGCATCGGCTGAATGGTAACCTGATTCAAGCGGTGAAATCCCTCTATGAGGATTCCAGTGCGTCTGTTAGAAACGGAAACGGAACATACACTGAATGGTTCAACATCGAAAACCGTGTTAGGCAGGGTTGTGAAGTGTCACCGTGGCTGTTCAATGCTGGAAACATGGTGAATGGAACATTGCACGCGTTTATAAACAGTCAGAAGGCGTCTAAGCATCTGGCTGTTTATGGAAGAGTGTTGGTTTCGACACTAAAGCATGGTAGTGAAAGAAGGGTATGGCAGAAAAAGTATGAAAAGAGTGCAGTGCAGATGAGAGCATTGAGAAGCAAGATCGGAGTCAACCGGAGTGACAGGATAAGGAATAGTGTTATAAGGGAACGATGTGGTGTGAATGAGGATGTAGTGACAAAAACCGAGAAAGGTATATTTAGTTGGTTTGCACTTGTAGAGAGAATGAATGAAATGAGATTGAACAGGTATATAATATGGGACAAGGAAGTGTTGGAAGAGGAAGACCTAGGTGAACGTTCCGAAATCAAATTGAAGACGTTCTGATAAAAGGCCAAGTCTGGAGTGCCTAGTAACCGACGCTCATGTATGAAAGGATCGAAGCAAGTGGACATCTGTGGTTTCTGCTTATCCCTACGGGAAAGAGGAGTGATTTTATGTACGTGTATATATATGTATTAAAACTATCCTCGAATTATTTATGGCTTAGTTTGATGAAATTGGCCCTTAATCGTCCAGGCTCCACGTATGCAAACACATTTGCATTTAATTGACTATAACATATAAACTATTCTATCGATTTTGTTGAAAATTTTAATGGCATCAACTTTATCATAGTTAGCGGAGTAATCGCATAGCCAACAAAAAAAATTATACACACTCCTTTTTTTGAATTCGGTTCGTACATTTCCTTACATTCATACTGCCGTATGAATATTGTTAAAGTGAGTGTTGTTGTTAAAGTGATCTTATTTCTTAACCATCACACAAGTGACAGAGTGGTGTAAAGGATAGTTTTCCCAAAAATTACAATTATTAATTTACAATCCTCATTCTTGAGCCAGGTTTTTTTATGCCTTATTGCCTTTGACCTTTGACCACTATCTCACTGATGGTAAGTGATGATGTGGTCGAAGATGTTGTTCAGGCTAACCTAGAATTACTAGCTCTCAGGGACAGCTTCCGAAACACACTGTTAGGTGCTCGATAGATTCTCTACTTGAGGGTGGTAGCTAGCCAGGCGGGCATTCTCAAAATGCCCTGCCAAAAATTATGTTCTGTGTTGTGTAAACTGTTCAAAATACGCATACAAATATATTTTTGTTATTGCTGATAAGCTAGCCTTTGACCTTAATTTACTACTATTATATCTCCGATTAAATGGATTTTCTGGTTGTCATCAGGTACCGAGTGATAAAAACCAGATTAAAAAAGAAGTCATGGCAGCATACTCCACGAACGCAACCAACGATGTCGTCGAAAAGGTGGCAGAATGTTTACAACGTTATGCAGGATTTCCGATGAAACAGGGTAAGTAGTAGTCACATATAAGACAGATTTTATTCTTTTCTTTTTTTAGGTTTTGTTATTCTCTGCAGACTCCGGGGTCCGTGCTATTTTTGAAGTAAACCGAGAAATTTATTAAGCTATGGGGATTACATTGCTATGGGGATCATTCTTACATACTTAGGGGAAACACAGTTTTAAGGAATGTACTATTAGTAAACAGTTGCAAACAGATTTGCACAGGCATTCCGAACGGACCAGTGTCCTCAAGCAGCACTCGTTCACGAGTTGACTCGCGTGCCAGCCATCGTCCTTCTCAACCATTTCTGAGGAAAGAGGGCGACCGGCACACGATGCCACCGCTTGCCAACACATTTTCGGGAGCATGACTGTTCCGAATGCCCGCTCAAATCCGCTTGCTAAAGGGGGAGAAAACTGTAATTAAACACTATATTTACACGCATTACAATAAAAAGTGAACGTGAAGACGGCATTTTCAAAACGTCTACTTCAGTTGATTGAACTAGTGAGATTATTTTGCCGTATGTTCAGTTCAGAAATCAGAGAATCCCACGAAACAAAAATACAATTTCATCAATATCCGTAAATTTCTCAAACTTCTCAAGTTTTGTTTTATGGTCTCCTAGTCCTTTGGCAGTTTAACATTCTACTGCCCAAGTAATGGATGTAAAAAGTAATACTAACATTAAGTAACCTCTATGCTATTTATGGACTCCTAGTACTTTGACAGTTTAATATCTCACTGGCCCAATTTTTAAGGTCCGTACACAGATGGTAGCTTTTACAAACTCAAGAATAGGATCGGCCTAGCGCCATGTTGAGATGTCAAAACAAGAACTTGCTACAGTGTGCAAAACAAACAAACGATAAAACAAGCATAAATTGAATGATTGTTGAGCGTTTTATCATTTCATTGAAATTAAAACTGCAAGTTATAAATATTTATGGAATCTTTTTTTAAGCCCTTCATTTTGAAACCCTTCACGATGCGTTTGGAAAAAAAAAAAAAAATGTTTTTCTCATTATATGGCGTCTAAAATTCAACAGTTTTTTTTTTATGTACCTAGTGTCACTTGCGCTATCAAGATAAATATAACGATACCTCGTGCATTAAAATCGGTTAAGTTATGGTGGAACAAAGAAACTCATAAATATACATGCATATATGAACCCTGTGTTATGTTTATAACGCTCCTTTTTGTGGGCAGTCGTGTAAAAAAACAAGTAATCATAGGTAGGTAAATAAAGTTGTAGGTGACTGTACAGCAAACATAGAAATAATTTGACAAACTGATTTTATTTGTTAGCATATTTTATACTTAGGTATCTTAATTTGATTCGCTTAGCTCTTTGTTGCCGCTCATGTCCTGATGGCCAACTGAGCAAGTCACATAATAATCATCATATCGGGTAACAAAAACAAATTAAACGAGAAGAACGAAACTCAGAAACGTGTCGCTTAGTACAGCGATGGAGAAATAAGAACCTGAAGCCCGCGATGTCATCAAACCAAGATGGAGTTTGTGCTGTCAACCTTAAAATATGAATTTATTAATATTAACAATCTCGGATCACTCATATAAATAACGTATAAATAAATGGCGCTGCTCTATTATTAAGTTTGTTCCGCTGATCGTAGTTATACTATATAATTATAATATAAGGCAGCCGAGAGCCCACCCTATTCTTATTTTAATCGCATTGTAAAAGGAAACTAGACCCAAGAGCATTATAATAATTTCAACTGAACAAAAGAGAAAAGAAATCTTACTAGCAAAATGAGCTGGAAAACTTAAAAAAAAACCATTTCAGTTTGAAAAAAAATAATAATATCAAAAGATAGAAGCCAAGTGTAAGAGTAATCCCATTGACAAACTAGTAAAAAAACTCATTAGTTCAGTGAAATGAAGTGGCTTATTGATCTAGTGAGACCACAGGAATAGACAACATAACTCGTCAGGCCCACGGTAATGTTATCTGTATAATATTTTATTAAAGCTTTCGTAAGTATTACACATATTTAAATAATATTCACACCGATTTTACTTACGTTAATACAGTCAAGTAGCTCGATCTACTCGACTGTATTAACGTAAGTAAAATCGATGTGAATATTATTTAAATCTTTATAATATTACCGTGTCAGGCCTGTCTTGGTGAAATCTATCGGACTTCAGTCATATAGCATTAAAAAAACCGCACGTACACAGTAGAATATCATGCCTACTTTCTTCTTGGTCACAATAGATAGTCATACTATCATTGTAATATCCTTCTCTACAAATACCAAAATTAAAAGAAAATAGGCAATGGTAATGATTCCGTTACGTGATAGATGGTTTCCTCTCCAGTATTGGAGTCACCAATGTTTATATTGGTACCAAAACTGAATACATATAGGTACGTATCATCAGCGCCCGGAGAGTATCGATCTGGAATATAACCCCAACGCCCCCCTCTACCTTTTATATATTTCCGTAGGGATGACCATGATCAGGTGTGTCAAATCGAACCCGGAACTTTAGGGGTTTTAACGGATGCTTTTCAACAGTCGACCAGCGATGAAGTCTCTATGATGTTGGATTTCGTATTTTGTATGTCCTCGCAGTTAGGGACACCGCGATTCCACTGTCCTGAGCATTGAACAAGCAGGTAACTGGTGCGGGATCAGGTATTCCTTATGGAAAAATCATTAGGTACGCATGACTAGTTGTGCCATTCTAGACGAATCATTCCCACAAGGTCACTTTCAACGACTTTGCTCAAGGTCATCCAAGATGCTACCGTTCCCATAACGGCTCTCGTCGCTTTCCATGCATCCTAGGGCTTCGGTCCTATTGTAGAGCCATTCCCAATATGTCGCGCGGGTAACGACATGAACAATGTAAGAGAAACACCGATTCCGCAATGCAAACTAGGATGTTGAGATTTAAATCTACCAGGACATCATAAACAACTGAAAATAGTGAATGCTGCAAAAAATGCGAACCGGTGAAAATATCGGAGTTTCTTCCCAGTCATATCCCCTACGTCTACCTACGATTAGTTTATAATAATAGTTAATAATAGTACTCCATCCTTTGATCGCTTTCTATTGTAAAATATACTTACCTTACAAAAAGTAATCGAAGCCATAGTGAACCCTTCCGGCATTCAGAAAGCTCGGATTCGCACGTGGTACAACAGGAATTTTATTGTGACTGAATCCCTGTCACTAGAAAGGATAAAAGCAGAGGTAACAATAGGGCTTTAACGGTATTTTGAATAATAGTATCTGACAACCTTATCATCAGGTATATTACTGACGTGTTCCAGATTTGAAATTTTAATAGTATGACATTTACCATTTCAATGCCTTAAGTACTCGTATGTGTCGAAAAGAAATGAGGTCGAGTTGTGTTTAAAACTTTTGGGCAGGCATAACTACAGCTCGTTTTTAGCCTAGTTTTTAGCTAATTTCAATAGAGTATATTGTCAAACTTAATAATTCAAAACATAGGTTGATATTTTTAACACTTGAAGGTAAGTTTGGAAAGAAGTTAATGATATGAACGAAGATTGATGGCTAAAGGCTCTCAGACAGTTGCGAGAACACATCATTAAGTGCTTAGCAAAAGATTTTCTAGTTGGCTTAGTAGGATATTATAGCCATGGCGTTGCATAATAAACATTCATGGTTCATTTGTAATGTTGGTTGTTGTAGGTAGTTGTCGAAGACGGAGGGAGAGTAAAATCCGAGACGGGCCTTAACGAGCAACCGCGCTGAGGGGTCACGAATGCGCGTCGAGCGATCTCGTAAATTGCATTTGCAATGCGCAGTGAAGAAAACCGCAGAGTTTTAGTGGGTATGCTGCCCTTCTGGTAGTGAGTCCCACATATCCACCCTGCTCCCCCCGGCGCTAGTGGTATCCGTAATGGATTTCTCTGCGAGAAAAAAAGCAAAAAAAGATAGTTGTGCTTGTATGTGCAATAAGCGAAGGATGGCTAACAAGTAGACCCATAAATACAAGAAAATTATTTATATCATAAAAATATATATTCAAAAGTTCGGATTTAATACATAACCATACATAAATTATTATTTAACTACTTCTTACATTACATACATATCATCTAAAATATAAAGGAGTTAGAACAGTTCTGTATTGAAGCTTGCATATCCGCTCTCTCGCCGCCATCTTGATTATTTTTTAAGTTTCCGCGCACTAAGAAAGTCCTATACATACATGTGTAGATGACACTTAAATAAACAAAAA
This sequence comes from Plagodis dolabraria, assembly GCA_963854805.1. Lineage (NCBI taxonomy): Eukaryota > Metazoa > Arthropoda > Insecta > Lepidoptera > Geometridae > Plagodis > Plagodis dolabraria. Next base: position 9,230,094 of record OY978440.1, read on the forward strand.
TATTCTGTAATATGCACCCTAAAGTGTCCCGATTCCGAAATATTTAAAGATAAATATCGCCATATGAGAACAATTAAAAACATTATTAGGTAATAATTACTTGCGTAATACACATTCCATTGATTTCAATTAATAGTTTCTAGGTTGACTTAACTACTCACTACCTGACAATAGTAATATCTTTATTAAAAAATCAACTTATTTTTATACCTAATAGGCTAGCCTTTGACTACTATGTCACCTGATGGTAAGTGATGATATGTTCGAAGAAGTTGTTCAGGCTAACCTAGAATTACAGGCTCTCAAGGACATATGCCGGAACACACGGTTAGGTACAAATTATTGGAGTACAAAATGTGTTGCCCTTAAACACGCGTCCAATTATTAGGATTAAAATAGTTATTATCAATGAATCTCTTTCAGAAAACCATCTTATCTTTAGGCTTATAAGTGTCGAAAAAGTCCCTGTATTGTGGAATAAAGACTGGAGTGGAACCTGGTATGCCACAGTTGGTCAGAATAATCTCAATTTTGTCCTGTTCTAGGTCTCTCAAAGTGCACAATTCTGTAAGGAAATCGTACCATTCTTCATAGTTTATTTCTGTTTTACTGTAAAATAAGATAAAAGTGTTTGATTATTGTTATTTAGTGTAGTTTGTTTATTGCGAAGAAATGTATCACCTCAAAAGTGAAAGGAACCTGCATCCCCTGGTTTTGCGCACCGGGTGCCTTAACCACCAGGCTATATGTTGTATATGATCTTAGTGACGGTAGTACCGTAACGATTTATATATATGGCATGTGGGTACTTCAATAAAGTTAGTTGTTTCTTACTTCACAAGCTGGCTGTTTCATTGTCCCTTAATTAATACTATTACACTATAGAAGCAAGCTCGACGTACAATCATTGATAATTAAAAATAATGTTAAGAGTAACATGAGCGGGTAGAATGTTTAATTCATACAACTCGGAAAATATCGACTGCGAACTGGCAAAAGGTCCTATATTTTATCACGCAATTTAAGAAAAATAATGTGACGTTAAAAAAAATTGATCGCCAGTATTATATAGTATAGTCATGTTGCCAGTTAGTTCACAGTCAATAATTTCGCTGAAATACACAAAGAATATACCTATACAGGGTTATTGGTAAAATACTAACAATCACTTAGGGTTGACTTCTGCTAGTACTAACAAACATTTCGAGATAAAAAAAAATGTATTGAAAAAAATTTTTTATTATTATTTTATATACTTTTTGTGTTTTAATGCCTACTCCGAGCCAAGAGCGGCCACTGTGGCAATACTGGACTGCACCACGCTACCTTTGAAGAGTTTTGAATATTTACATCGAGCAAAGTAACAAATTTTTTTATATAATACATTACATGCACATGAGACTTTTCACATAAGGTGGTCCTCGTACTTTATACCCTCAAAAAAACATTAAAAAAAATATTTTTTTTTCATAACCAAAAAAAATTATCTCAAAATGTTTGTCTAACTAACAGAAGTCAACCCTAAGAGGTTGTTAGCATTTAACGAATAACCCTGTATAACAAACTTTACAAGATTTTTTAAAGACTTACTCGAGTTTAAAAAAAAGATCCCCTGTATCGGTCGTGGTCACTTTTCGATCGTCGATCACTTTGGCTTGCCGCATCCAGTAGTCGCTCCGCCAGAGAGTGATGGTGGTGCTATCGCGGGTTTTGTCCAACATTTTAGCAAATTCAAAAAACTGTCCATCTAAAGTCGCCTCTTCTTCGTCTCCCATATTTTATTGCAGTATTTATCTCTGCAAGCATATTTTTTACAGGGTTTGGTTTTAATGTGATTTTGATGGAACCAGCTCGAGGCCTACCCGATGTTAAGCGGATTAACCTGCCTATAACAGATGCATGTCGTCATATGACGAATTGCATTGCGCCCGTCACATTGAGCCATACAGTTGTTAAATCTCATGTGCCTGTAATTTTTCTGAATCTCAAACTGTTGCCGGAACACACTTTTGATTGCTTGGTGACAGATTTACAACTTGAGGGTAGCAGCTAGCCAAGCGGGCATTAGCAAAATGCCCTTCCACCATGTGGTGGGGATCGAACCAGGAACCTGCGGCACGGCAGTCCATAGCTTTAACCGCTCGGCCATATACTAGGGGTTCTCCAGGGCTAATTTCATCAAGCGAGCACGCGGATATTTTGCAGTAAAGCTTTCACGGTAGGGTCGTTCACAGCTCTCATCACAATCTCACAAAACCATTCCCACTGAATACTTTATACTACTAATCTTTCTACAGCTTAACCACTATCTCTCTTGTTGGTAAGTGATGATGTGGTCGAGGGTGTTAAACGGACTATGTATGTTTCTAAATATGATTACAAGCACTATCGCGTGCTAAGCGAAAATCATATCAAACAAATTATAAGAGTACAAAATTTTATGCCCAAGGCGGGAATCGAACCCGCGTCCTCCGATATCGCGTCGGATGCTTAACACCATCTCAGCCACCTGGACATTGGCATTTCTACCGAAACTTTGTGCTCCAATTGTATTACTTTAACCGTCACAGGGGACGGTGCGCGGCCATCAACCAGACTACTAGACTTCATCTGATAGAAAGAAGTGTTTTTTCAAAGGACTATGTATGGATTACTGGCGCTCAAAGCAAAGTTGAAATACCCTATTAGATGCTTTGCGAAAGTCAGTCGTTGATAGATATGTTCAGTTAGTTTGTGCACAAACAGAATTAAGAACATCTGAATTCACTGGACATTACTGTAGCCAGTCTTTTATGTAATATTAGAGTTAGAATCTGATGAATACCAAAATGCAAACCGTACCTCACTTCCTTCAAGTTTCTGTTCTCCTAGTAGGTACTGTATCAGCTGGATTACCCACTGCTGAGCACAGCCTCCCTATTAAAGAGTTTGCCATAGGCCTCATGCTTGCCAGCCTGCCTAGCATGCGCAAATAAGACATAAGTCACGCATGACACGAGAAGAGTATTTTTCTCGCGCGTAGAGAGAGTGGTTGACGATAGCAGCGGCCGCACCACGCTAAGATCCATTAATTGAGATTATCTATGAACGATTCTCCATTGCGCTATTTGTTAGTTGAATTGCGAACAGTTTTAGGAAATAAGCAGTGATGGACTTTGTACTAATAAAATACTATAATTTTATAAACGATTAAACATTATTACCGTTCTCGACACTTAATTAGAAATTATGATGATTTGTATGATTAAAAACTGTTCTCGTTGATGTAATTTTCAAACGATGATAAAGGTGTAAATAGGATGGCTCTTTTGACGATGCGATGGTTGCTTAAATGTTTTTTTTGTTGATGAATGCTAAGTAGCGAAACAAAGTTTTTATCACAGCTAGGTACTTAACTAGTTTTCAGTGTTCCATCTATTTTTTCTTTATTAAACAATATAATAATATTTTATAGCAATATATCATTGAGTACGAAACCCATTTAGATTACTTTAAATGTTTACTGTTGCGAATTTCATAAAAAATTGAATACTTAGGTACTATATATTAAAATTTAAACTTTTAATACCTACTCATTTATTTACATATATTCGTTTGTTTTGAGTAATCAGCTAAGTATCTACCTATATAATTACCTACATTTAAAATAGTTGAAAAACTACCTACACTACCGACAGCATTATTCAAAGATCTTTATTTAAACTCACGCACACAGAGTTCGCGAGTTGTGTTCAAATTACGTTATTCTTATTGAACAGATTACACACACATATATAACGGGTCTGCTAACACTGGACGGAAAGTAAATTTGTACTAAATCGTCGATCGCCCCCATTATACTTAGACGCGCGAGAAACACTCGATTTATCTCGTCCTCAAAACTGAGGTAGAAAAAATACACGCAAATACTCGCAGATAAGTGTTAAAAATCGATTAAACGGAGGGCGCGCATGTTAGTGTTGGTCGACAAGTTGCCACAGGTAGTACAAAATGTACGTAAACACGGACGAGTTCTTTGCTCTGCCATATTAGCATTCGTAGACATACGTTGATATGTCTATTTTACACGAGATAAATGGTAGACAAAATTTACTCGCGGCGCGCATGCTAGCCGGGCAGGTGTCTTGGGGATCACAATCTAAGATAGCAGTTCCTCAGAAGTCTATACTTCCGTTATTTTACCCTTAATCACCACTAACGACAATCACGGGAAGAAATGGAGGGTGCTCCTAGTAAGTACTTACTTACATATGTTTTTTAATTTCCTAATAATATTAGACAGGCAAGTGGCCCAACTAATAGAAAGTAGTCACCTAATTTTATGGACATTTGCAACACCAGGGGTTAACCAATGCACTGCCGACCTCTAAGGAATTTTATGACGCCCTTTTAAACAACTCCATATCCTATCGCAGAGGAAAGAGCTCGGCAGGTTCACTCCAAATCTATATATAGTTGAGCGCAGAAGCTCAAGGTACTGCACTGCATCAGCTGGATTGTCCATTGCTGAAGTGAAATACTGCTTGTACTGGTTTAGCTATGCAAGCTTTTTAGAGGCAAGACCTCTCCAGATGACCAAGGAAACGGACGTCATTTGATATGTCGACGCCAAACATCCCAAAACTACTGGAAATGGTCAGGGGCGTTCCTTGAAACTGCGGCGGTGAGAAGTATGGTTTTTTTTTTGTAGAGCATGCACGGGTCCATGTCTTTGTGGGGTTGACACTTACCTTAAACGGTCCATTATTAGGTACCAACTATAGTACATCTCAGTATAGATGTCTGTATTCTGGCTACTGTATTCACTTTAGTTTACTAGAGGTATACCTACGTCACAAAGCATGAAGAGTAATCGGTATTAAAATTACCAGACTGCTCAAGCAGGTGATATAACTTCAATTCAGCAGAGTGGATTCAAACGTCTCTAGTTATTCACCTTGGAGTTAAATTACCCAGTCCAGTCAACAAAACGTTTTTATACTGACAGTTTATGTAATTACTTGTATAAAGTTACAAAGTTCATTGTTATACAATACAGGTTTCAACTATTTCGTCAGGTCTTTTTACGGAATAGAATGTAATTAGGTTCAGAAAGAATAAAATTATGTTGTTCAAGCGACACAGACGTCAACACCAGTATATACAAAGTTACTTTATGGTCAACACTTCTGCTCAAATCACTGAACACTGATCGCAACTTCTGAATAAAGCCGCGTTGACACGATCAGAGTACTCTCGGACCGAGTGCATTCGGATACCTACTCGGACGCTACTCGTATTGTAACAACCGGTAATCCGAGCACACTCAGACGACGGGGTCCGATCTGTGTTGACTCGGACAGCGTCCTATTGTTACGAGTTAGCTCGGATGGAAATTGTGAAACGAAATGGCGGCTAACAACAATTCACAAGCGTCTCATGTGAAGAAAAAGTGGTCTGAGCGTGATACTACTAAATTTGTTGAACTTTATGAAGCAGAAGAAGTTGTCTGGAACGTTAAATAAAAGCTTGTCATTTTTTTCGATTAATATGTCTGCAAAAGCTTCAACACCCTGTAGTAACAAATCCGTCTATGCCATATAAAATTGTGATCTTGAATGTTATTGATAACGATTCAACTTTGATGTGTGTAAACCACTATCCCTATACACTCGTATGAAACTGACTCGTACAAGGGCACTCGGTCCGAGAGTACTCTGATCGTGTCAACGCGGCTTAATTAAAATATTCTTTCGCCGGGTAAATAAAATTGCCAAAGAATATAGTATTCCACCAAAATCAAATTCCATATAAAAACGTGACCATAAAGTATTACGTTATTGAGAACTAAGGCTGCGTTCGGAAACCCAAGAGGATGTTCGGGAACGAGTGATTTCTTACCAGTATGACACTGACCCGTGAGGTTTCGGGGTAGAATGTAACTCACCCATCACAACCCGTGGATGTCAGAAGTGGCGACTAAGGAATACTGCTACTAAAAATAGGTGGACAGCAGGCCCTTCGGAGGAAGTAAGGAGGTAGTAACCTTACACTGCTATCGCCCAGACGCCTACCAAGTGTGAGGTTATTTCAACTCTAGTGGGAGGCTGTGTTCAGCAGTGGACAATCCGGCTGATACAGCTGATCAGTATAACCTAAATTACATATTATTATCACCTCTCACACGTCATGTAACACATAAACGTCAAGCTTTGAGCAATTCACTAGTAACTTGTAGTCATAATTACTTGCAGCCCTTTGCAAATATTTTTCAATGATAAAACTAATCATATACTTGTAAAATATTATAAATAAGGAAAACAATCACACGTTCAAATTTAAATCATCATCTCTATTCATTGTATTAAAACATACTTATAAGTATGTGAAAAGTGAAAATTCTCACCTTACGCATCACGCGGAGCCGTAGTCGTCAATATATGAATTAAATTCAATTGTTATCAATATCTATGATGCGCCTGGATTTACATCGGGTAACATAATTATTTAACTGTCAAGTGGACTTCAACTTGTTTTTCGAACAGACTCGAGTGAATGTAAAAATACACCAAAGTTGATTTCCGGACAGCACTCGAGTAACTTTTCCATTCATCGAGCTATTTCTGAACACGCTCTTAGGGTCCGTTTCAGAATGTCCTAATAAAGTTTCGGGTTGCTAAGCAACACATAAAATAACTCAATGATAAAAATTACAGTTAATATGCAGCGCGTTTCAAGCTTTAACCGATGGATAGGCTAAATCGAAGACTGTGAAACGCAAAGATAGTGTTTTATTTATTAAATGTTCTGGGTAGTAAAATCGGAACTTACTCGAACATTCTGAAACATGCCCTTAGTATAACATTTTAAACGCGAGTTTGTTATATTGAGAGCGCTGCTACCAAATCAGTTACCATAACAACGTATTAAATAGCTATTCTCTATGGTCAGGGGTAATCTATATATATAAAAATCAGTTGCTGTTCGTTAGTCTCGCTAAAACTCGAGAACGGCAGAACGGATTTATTTTATCTTGGTCTTGAAATGTTTGTGGAGGTCTAGGGAAGGTTTAAAAGGTGAAAAAAAAGAAAAAAAAACGTTCCATTGAAATGTGTTTTAATTAAATCTCTTTTCACATGATACTGGCAAAAATTTTATAAACAATTGCCATAAAAAAGAAATAAAAATGGATTGAGTATTGATATTCTTCCTCCTAGAGTATTGAGGTTATAGTTCCGAGCACAGAACACTAATGACCATACTAATACTTACGGGGGTTCCGAGGATTGCAGCCATAAGCTTAGGATGTACGTTGTATGTTTATACATGTATGTTTGTTTGAGCGCAGCGAAAAGACTTAGGTCTATGATTGCAGCACATAACTGCAGCAGTTGTAACATTATTTTTGTTTCGTTCTGAACGGAATGTCAATAGTCCATTGAAATGTTACAATTTAAGGACCGAATATTGCATTTCTTAGAGGACTCAATTTTAGTTTTGATACATGTGTGGGGGTCAATAGAAACTTAACCTCAAGTTTGTGGGGTCACCACCCTTGTCCCGCGGCCGACGTATTGGAAAAAGGGGTGAAAACACTTATTTCGTGATATTTCGAAAAGTATGCGTCTTACAAAAAATTCATAAGGACATAATTTGTAGCAAACTATTTTGTCTACAAATATGTTTAAAAAACTTTATGCCAGAATTTAAAGAAGTTCTAAGCAAAATAGTGAGAAGTGTTCTATTAAAAATTTCTTTTTTTCTCTATAACTACATATTAACAGTAAGGAATCAATAAGTAAAGTTGTACGATTTTAACGATTTTTATTTAAGAATATTGTTATGAGCTGGGGGTTCGGGATAAATAACGCAATACGTTTTCGACACACTGACACCTTTATTGAACAGTTCTACAGTCACTTCCAACAACACTGCAACACTACAACACTGAACTGTTCGCACTTCACAGAACACTATTCACAAACTTCACTGTACTTCACTATTCGCACAACCAGGTATGGTCCGTCCCATTTAGGCTGAAGCTTCGGTGACTTCCCTTTACTGCGTATAGGGTTATGCAGCCAAACTTGTGAACCTTCTTGGAATCCGGGTTTAGCCAGTTCTCCACTGTATCGGGTCTTCTTTGTATCAGAAAATCCATTTCTGTATTGATCTTGACGCTCGCAGATATTCTTCTGGTTGCGAAAGTCACTCGCAAAACCACTTCTTGCTTGAGATGCTCTCCTAGTAGCACAAAAACTGCATTTGTTACACCAGTCTACAACATCACTCCGACAATGGATCCAATAAAACTGCTCTCCTATCTTTAGCAGTGTCTTTCTCACTCCAGGATGATTTCTTGAACTTTCGTCGAGGCATCGCCGTAGAATCTCACGAACTTTCACTTCCGGAATAACCACTTTCAGGTGATAGTTATCCCCCCAAACATTCTCCCATTTGCGGCACAGCACACCACCATGGATCACCAAGCTGTCCCACTGCGCCCATTAAACCCTTGTTGCCATACCCATTCCAGCAACATCATTCCACTTGGGCCTTCCAGTGCCAGCTTCCATCCATGTAAGAATAGGCCTGATGTTCGCATCATCCTCCTGTGCACGTCGCATGGATTTCTTCCAGTCGTCGGTTATAACTGTTCTCACCATCCTTACTGGTATGACTTTCTTCACTTTGCCGTCGTGAGTTTCTCTAATGTCGATATGTTCAGTATTAGAGTGAAGTCGGTCGCGCTGTTGATTCCGTCCCTGTCGAAGTCTGTCTTCTGATGTCAACTTCCATCTGGGGCAACTGGATCTTAAATGCCCTTTTTCTCGACAGCCGTAGCATCTCGAGCTGAATCTTCGAAAATTTGTATCAGATAGTATATCTCCTTTCCTGGTCCATTGCATATCGACACCAGTAGTAGAAAGTTTTCTTTCCCATGTTCTGTCGTGTCTTTTATTGCTCTGCTGCGGGCAGTTATACCGCAAGTGACCCCTTTCTCCACATTCAAAACATCGAGGGCTGAATCCTTGGTTGTCATCACGGTAACGTTGTGTGTTAACCTCGCGAATGTAATGCGATCGATGATCTTGCCACACAGCTTCTACCTCTAAAGCATGAGCCAATGCATCCTTCAAAGATTCGTGATGACCCAGCCTTCCTGCAGCCCTCACTTCTATGTCACGAATCCCGTCGATGAACGCTTGGAGTAGGTTTCTATCGATGAGCGCCAGTGATGTCTGGTACGCCTTCCGTACGAGCTTCTCCACTTCCAGGGCCCACTGCTGCAGATTCTCACTGCTTCGCTGAGTTCTGTCTTTGAGCTGGGCTCGGAACTCATGCTCCAAATGAGCTTCACCGAAGCGAGATTCCAAAGCTTCCAGAAGTTGGTCATAATATATGTCTTTTCCAAGGGCTTCCAGAACTGTTAGGGCTTTGTCACGAAGGCCTAGAGTAAGCGCTGTCATAGCCTGATCTTTAGTTCAACCATTTGCCTTCACAACGGCCTCAAACTGAATTTTGTAGGCCGACCACGAAGAGGTTCCGTCGAATGGGGGCGCTTTGAACCCTCGAGGCGATGGTGCGGCCACTGGAGCTACCATGCTCTCTCCAGTTTTGAGGACGCTCAACGATTTTTTAACATCAGTGATCCCAGCTTCAACATCTGCTATGCTCTTCCTGGCAGCGGGCCTGCTCTTCCTGGCGGCGGGCCTGCTCTTCCTGGCGGCGGGCCAGCTCCTCCTGGCGCCGGGCTTGCTACTCCTTGTCTTTTTGCAGCTGCTCTTCAAAACGCCGAGCTTGCTCCTCCTGGCGGCGGGCCTGCTCCTCCTGGCGGCGAGCCTGCTCCTGAAGCATCGCCATTAGTGCAGCAAAGTCAGGTTGCAGCTGGAGTAGCCGTATTCGAAAGGGTTCCCGACATAGCGGCGGTGGTTGTCCCTGTAGTCGGTTGTTCTTCGGCGTGCACTGGTGGTGTTGCCCCTCCAAACCTTCGTTGGTCGATGTCTTGTTGCCGCTGGCTCCTCGTGCGGATGCCCTCAACGTCTTCCTTTGGCAGCACAGGCATTATTTATCCCCAATTCTGACACCAATTTGTTACGGGCTGGGGGTTCGGGATAAATAATGCAATACAATTTCAGCACATTGACACCTTTATTCAACAGTCACTTCCAACAACACTATAACACTAAACTGTTCGCACTTAACAGAACACTATTCACAAACTTCACTGTACTTCACTATTCGCGATTGGAGCACTTGGTCCAAAGATAATCGCACTGTTGATCGTTTCGAACTCAAAGTAAGACTGACTGGTCGGCCCGGACCCGGCCCTATTTATACCCAAAAGTCATGGTTTCCAGAAAGTTCACTAATAGTCTAGATAGAAAAACAATAAGGGCCATAAATGATCCTTTTAATGTAAACAACTTTTGTATGAGTTTCCACAAATACTAACTACTACTTATACTGTGGTTGTTTACTAGTTGCCTGAGAACAAAGGCGACCCTTTTTATAACCTTTTGTGTGAAGAGTAGGTACTTTCTTGATTTATTTTACTTGTTTACTGACGTTGGATTTTTCTAGATTGTTCGAGCCCTTGCGCCGTAACAATATATTTGCACTAAAAAAATAAGTTGAACATTTCGTTTTGACTGGATTCTCATGATCATTTACAAACCCAGTCAACTTTGGAGCGCTGTAACAGCGTTTTAAATGAATTAAGTAAAAAAAAATACAGGCAAAAATTTTCCTCAAAGGATCATCTACAAGATTGTTCTGGGGTGATTTGAAATGTAAAAAAAACGTTATAGGGCAAAAAAGAATTTTGTTTATAACAAAATCTCATATTATTGCTTATAAATTCTGTAATTTTTAATTTAGGGCAATAATTTACGAAAACATATTTAAAGGAAAAACAATATGCTACAAATTGTGGTTTGACAATTTTTTTGTACAACGCATAGTTTCCGAGATATAGCGAAAAAAGTGTTTTCACCCCTTTTTCCAAGATGGCGGCCAGTGTGGGGGACAATTGTAGCGACCCCACAAACTTGAGGTTAAGCTTCTATTGATCCCCCACACATATCCCAAAAATAAAATTGCGTCCTCTAAAAATGCAAAGCTCATGTAACATTTCAATGGACTACAAGCGATGTTTGTATTTTGGCTTTCGTCTTTTCTTGCCCGCAATAATTGGGTAAACTTAACCAGTCAGTTAGCACCTTTTCTTATTTTTTCTATCACTGTTAGTGCTTACAAATAGGTCACAAGATCTGGCTAATCAAATATTTCAATAGTTCTACAATTTAGACCAGACCTTACAAGAACCTAACCCGCTTGACGTTGTAATGTGTCTTCGTCGATACATTTTCATCATGTGCAACCTAGGTAATCGTTGATGTAAAAGTTGAAGAAGATTACAGTTGATATTTTTCTCGAAATAACGTAACGAAAGTGTGTTGGTATATTCTTACCTACTTATTTTAGGGCATAACTTTAACCGGGCGTCAGTACGGTGGAAAAGGTATTCTCCCATCTTAATATGGGTCATTATGACCCTGTTACTATTTATTTAAATAATTAATAATGTAGCTTTTCCATTATGTAATAATGTTTTCTATTATTTTTTTATTTAATATATAGTGAAATTTTTAATTCTCTTTTCATTAAGATTTATAAAAAGAATATAAATTTAACTATCTGCTATATTTTTGAACTAAACAATGAAAATTTCGTACATGATATTTTTTTTTTTTTTATTGTTGATAGGTAAGCCTTTGACCACAATCATCTCACCTGATGGTAAGTGATGATGTGGTCGACGGTGTTAACAGGCTTAACCTAGAATGACTGGCTCTCAAGGACAGCTGCCGGAACACAATTGTATTATATTGTTTATAACAAATTGTAAACAGACGTTTAAAAGAATGGCCCCGAGTTTCTTGCCCGTTCTTCTCGCAGTGGCTCTATAATTTTTTTTGCTGAACGTGGCAGTACAATGTAGAATATTTCAATATTAAAGTTTGTAATTGACCTTCTTAAGAGCGTCGTAGACGCCTAAATTGAATAAATAATTTTGAATTTGAATTTGACACACCGTTGGGTGCTTGGCGACAGATTTTCAACTTGAGGGTGGTCGCTAGCCAGGCGGGCATTCGTAAAAATGCCCTTCCACCATGCGGTGAAGCTCAAGCCCGCGGCGGGATTCGAACCATGGACCTGCTGCGCGGCAGTCCATACCCAAAGCCACTGAGCTATCACTGCTTCAAAAATTAAAAGGTATTTGAAGTATTCATCACAAAAATATCAGGAACTTTGTTATTTTCAACTTTTTGGTTTAGACTTCACATGCTCAGGTCATTCAAACTTACAATGTGACACCGTGTTTTCTTCATCTTTATTTAAAATGTTAAATTATGATTATGATATGATTTTCTGCAGCTGGAAATAATTTGCGATATTGATTAATACTGTAAATTATTTGTGACAAAAAAACAGATTTGGAATGACAAATTATAAATACAAAACATCCTGAAGTATCATAATGACATGTACGCAAATTATTTCGTGCAAAAGACAGATTTCAAATGACAATTTTCAAAAACGTATTGAAGTACTAATTGACCTTGGCTCAATGACGTTGGGTCAAAATAACGGTAACTAGCTAGATAGTAACAACTTTAAATACACTCATTAGCCACACAGTCTCACATTTTCCCAGAGTCACAAAAAGGTCTGAAACACTCACACTGAAAAGTACTTATTATAAAGTTGATAACAATGCACTCGTACATTAGTTTAAAAATGTCTTTCAGTGTTTATTCTATCGATTATGTTTTTACCTACAAGAAATCACTTCTAAAACTGAAATAAAGACCGAAGAGCTAGCTTCGATGGGTAAAGACTGAAGAGGCTCTTCGGTCCGCGAGGTGAAAACCTCGGGTCAGCATTAACTTCAAACGAAGGGCCTACCTCGTCGTAATTCACCTTCAAAATAACCTATCGTGGATAATCGATCATTGGAAGTAGACTACGGGTCAAGAAAATCTTAATTTTCTTACCATTACAGTGCCCATATGGGGTCGGTACAGTATATCTTCTTCAACACCATAAAGAAAACATAAAACATGTATAAAAAAACCGTTAGCAACATAATATTTTTTCACAAATTATTGGAGCACAATATTATTTTGTTCCGGACGAATTTAGCTTGCGTACTTTAATTTCGCGCCGGATGCGGATATTTCGTACTAGGTAGTGCTTCTTATCATATTACGAAACAAAATATTATTGTAAATCATTTGAATTTGGATATATGGTTAGAATTAGGATATCTCCTTCGGAATTTTCTTTTTGTTAGTCTACCCGCTGAATCTCGGGTAATAAGGGAAGAAGTCCTGATTACGTTAAGTAGAAAATCTATCTCCGAACACCTAACTGTGTATTCTTGAGAGCTTGCTTCCATTTTAATTTAAGTTAGTTTATATCTTCGACCACATCATTTGCTACTTACCATGGAATGAGTGTGGATAAAGCTTAGCCTATCGACAAATGAAAAAAGGCACCTTTGAAATACTTAATATTATAGGAACTTCAAATGTTAGGTTCTTGCTCAGTGGGAACTCATACTCAACCATCCGCTATTAGTCATAGCCACCGTTCGTAATAAATAGTTGTTTGTCGTTGCCGTAGCAATACTATGGCAACAGCCGGTCGTCTGTCCTCGCAGTTACCAGTAGTAAATTTGAAATTATTTCGCCATTCCCTGGTCGAAAAAATAACCGATCCGTTTGGGCGTTAGAGGGCCTTTATGTGTAATACCACTGATGGTACAAATGCCACAACTTTTTATCCTTAGGACCATTAATGGTATTAGAGACAATTATTTGGGGATCAGTAGTACCATCATAAATATTGATGTATCACTAATACCATGAATGGTACAACTAAAACTTGAAGTACCGTGAAAGTGGTAAATGAGTTAGCCACCGACGGTGTTTCAAATCTTCATTTAGTCAGTGATATACTGGTAAATGGTTATCGAGCAACTATGAGAACGAAGCGAGTACAAAATGTCAAGGAATAATACTTACTACAGTAGGTACGCCGTTTCTTATTAATTATTCAAGTCTTAATGAAAATTAATGTTGTAAGCTAATCTGCGTCAATAAGATGGTTGTTTATTTTTTCCATGGGGCTTTTAATTAAGGGCTTTCGATCTTTGGTAGAAACGAAGTTAAAGGCTTTTGTATGTCCTACCATTACATGAAAGTGAAAGGCGAAGGGAAAACACTCTGAGTGAGTAAAATGCCTCTGCTTACGTCAACATTATCTGTATTATATCCTATTGCTGCATATTAGGCGTATAACTATGTGGCGAATATGTAATCAAAGAAGTATTTATTGATATAAAAAAAATGTGTCGGTTCACTGACCTCTCTCTAACACGTAGGTAAGGTATACGCGAGTATTGCGGTTTATAAATTAATATTGCATCTACATGTAACTTTTATTTAGGCAGTACCAAGTATTTTTTTAAAAAATTAGAAAAATTAGATAATTTTTCCGGACGGTTATTCAAAATATGTAAGTGTCTTTTTCGTGCCTTAATAATATCGAGTACGACAAAAACGTCTATATTTTCATTGCCATCAAGCTCGACGCAAACTAGTGTTTCTAGAGTGAAGATTTCTATCAGAAACTGACAAAAATAATAAATTAGGTAACATGATCGCTATGCAGGGCTCAACAGACGAAAATTTGTGAGTGTTCAAACTCGACGAAATGTATTTATTATCTGAGCCTTAAATCTAACATAACAAAATCTAACCAATCTAGACAAAACAAAATATAAAACACATATTTTATATTTCCTTCTTATAGATAAATATGTAAATGTAAATAATTAAAAGTAAAAATATGTGTAATTTTTCAGTTTTAATTTGTACAGTTTGGCTCGCTTGGTCCTACCAATCAAGAACCTCGGTCGATCCCGATATTGTAATTATTACGCGGTGTAATTCCCGGTCCATTGAGTGGTACCCATCAAAATGGAATCTTTCCAAAGAGGCCTACCACCTGATTGGATGGTATACAAAAGCCCTCCTTTGCTTACTCGTCATCAGGACACCTCAATGGATTTTTACATTCACTCAAGAACGTTCCAAATTCATTGAAGTCATTGAAAGTCATTGAATAAATTAAGCTATGTGTCGGGAATTAATTATGACTACTAGTTTTTAATAGTGAGTTACTCGATATTAAATCGGAAACGACTAAGTCAAAGTATACATGACGTGTAACCTTGATTAATTGACAAGTGTTACACTGGTAAGTAAACACTCGTTTTCGAACGCAGCCTTTGAAATAGAAGCGTCAGAAACTTGTTTCTGTTGTCATGGCAACAACAATTCAATAAAATTTTAGACTCGTACTTACAAAGATCTTTGTATATTTTTTTATTTATTTTACTGAAATGGATGACGAAGACATAGCTACACTCGATGGCCAGTTTTTAGAGTTCGCCAAAATGCACGACAAAACAAGATCTGGGCTAACCATTACGGTTTACTTTTCCGACTACTAGTTTAGGCAAGCCAGGATCCTTGATGATAGAAAAGTGACCATGACTGACACCGGTCTAGTATTTAATAAATTTAGGTATGTACCTACACAGAATTAGCTACAAGAAAATGCTTTGAGCAATTTATTTTGTTCGCGATTTCACAAATTTTGATTGATATGGACAGCGTGCGTTGAAAACCAAAAGTCCCGCTACTTGCCCGTGGATTACCTCGAAGAACACCTGGGTGTTTGACGATTAAACATCCACGTGGAACAGCTTAGGTTTTCGGGTAATACCTAGTCCATAGTTTAGCCCCTGAAGAGCAGCTGTGAATATACTAACAACAGGATAACAATGCATTTGTATTGTTTAAAATGTTCACCGATCAATATAGGTTAGACTAGCTAACGGTAAGAATTCAATGGTACGGTTTTGTACATAAAGGTCTTTTAAAAGGGCTTTGGTTTCAAATTCCCATGTTATTTTAGCCTTAAAAGGGGACTTTTTGCCGAGAGCACTATGTGAGCTCGACATAAGGATGTGCAATTAACAATTGTGCGACAAAACTGCCACTCAACTGTCACTCGTCGAGGTATGATTCGATTTTAACCTATGACCATTAATGACAGGCCTGCTTTTGAAAATCGGGAAGTACAGACGTTACGTCTATGCGGACGATATGTTGATTAAAACTATATTAAAAAAGAAACGTATTTATTCGCCCGGGAAATTGGCTACCACAATTGTAAGGCTGCTCAAGTGAATGTAGAATTATTGATAAAACCAGACAAATGCTTCAATGGGCACCTTATTTTAATTTACATAGGTATTGGCCAAGATAGTCCGATCCTGTAGTTCGTCCAAGTTTTTGGAAGTGTACAAACCAATCAGCAATGTCATAAAACGATAATTAAAAGATTTTCTTACAGCAATATTTCTTTTTGCCTCTGATTCTTAAGTATCCACCAAAGCTATCCATAAATGCAATGATGTTAATTTATAAGTCTTTGCATGTCTTCTAGAAATATGTGTTTATCTACATCGATCTCATCTTTTTCAGCAAATCTGAAATCAATTATAAAGAATGGCTAGAATTTCTAACTGAAGTGTGCCATTTGAAAAAATTGGACGAAGAAAATATCAAAGAAATACTAACCAATTGTGGCATTCCTGGTACGACTCCTGTTGAAATCCCACAATACAGAAACTTTTTCAGTACCTACAAGCCAAAGAGCAAATTGGTTAACGAGTAAACGATAATATTTATAATAAGTGCTAAGTTCTGAGCAGCATTTTTAGCATAACCAAATTAATTTACTTCTCTATTATTTATCATAACAACGGGTTGGCATTAATATTCTTCACTTGATCTTATATAAAGAAAAGATTCTTTTTTTTAATTGTTTTGGAGATTCACGACGATCATTTTAAATGAAGCTGGAAAAACTTGTAGTAATAAAATTTATAACAAGTTTGTCCAGATTTTATATTAGGTTAAGTGGACGTTGCTGCTCTTGTCATCGATTGAAACCACTCTGGTTTTAATACATTATCAAAAACTAAGATAATATAAATAATTCTTTAATAGGTTTTAATATGGGCGATATAAAAATCATTGATTTAATCTTGTCGTCTACAATGCTAAGATATTTTACTTACCGTGAATAGATTGAGTGTTCTTAGAATGTGGCGATACAAATTATAATTCAATATTAGCATACGCGCTGAAACTGTTTTAGCATAATCTAAATGTACATCGGCCAGGAACTATTGTTAGTTATATTTGATCCTGTTGAACTTATGACGTTTTGTAATTCAACAATCGTATACCGATCGTGAAGTATCCTATCAACCAGTAAAGTCCCTAAATTATCAACGGCCTATTTTTATTACATTTTTACTTGTTATTTAGTTTATTTTAATATTTGTATTATTTTTTGTGTTATTGTTAAATTAGCTGTGGAATTATTATTAACTAATTATATATCTTTTTAGTTGTAATTTTTGTTTCAATAAATAAAATAAGATTATAATATCACAGTTTTACCTATAATCCATATAATAGTATGACAAACCATGGTGATAAAGTATTTTGCCTCTTTGCACGATTATGACTTTTTCAATCTCTAGTCCTATTGTTACTGTGTAGTTGATTAAAAAAATATATATATATATGCACTACTAAGTTCCCGCCCCGTGGGGCGCTGGGTCAGAATTACACCTCCCCATATCATCCCATGGGTGTCGTCAGAGGCGACTAAGGGAAAAATACTGGAAGATGGGCAGCAGCAACTTCTAAAGAACTGCCAACTCACACTGCGATCTCCAAGATATAATATATTTCTTTTATGCCTGCCAAGCGTGGGGACTACGGCAAATACCCCCTTCAGAGTCTGAAACTGCTGCGATAAAGGGTCCTGCAGGGCATACGCATATTTATAGGGGAGGCTGTTCTTCAGTGGACGATCCAGCTATCAAAATACTAAGCTCCGTGGGAGCCGGGCTAGAAAACATCATTTCATGCATCCTATATTTATCCTATTCCTCGTCGTTTCAACGTCGTCGTCATTTTGTATTTTAGTTTTTTTTTTTATACCTTATATAGTAGGTAGCCTTTGACCACTATCCCACCTGATGGTAAGTGATGATGTGGTCAAAGATGTTGTTCGGGCTAACCTATAATTACTGGCTCTCAAGGACAGCTGCCGGAACACACCGTTAGGTGCTTGATGACAGATTTTCTACCTGAGGGTGGTAGCTAGCTAGGTGGGCATTCGCAAAATGCCCTACCATCATGCATAAATCATCGAACCATCATACATTTCATGAAGCGCTCGTAGCGAAGTTTGCTTAGTCGTTCTTAACCGATCAGCTAAGTTAAGCAATGTCAGCCACGGTCATTAGTTGGATGGGTGAGCTCCAGTAACATTACTGAGCGCTTTCGTGCTTCGGTTAAGCCGTCGGTACTGGTTGTCGTCTTAGGAAGGCAGTCGTTATATCAAGGGGGTAAGGCATTTTGCGAATGCCCACCTGGCTAACTACCACCCTCAAGTAGAAAATCTGTTGCCAAGCATCTAACGGTGTGTTCCGGTAGCTGTCCTTGAGAGCCAATTACTGACTGGTAGATATAAACTATTTAAGGCGTTGAAAAGTGCTTAGTTAGATAACTGAGTTAGTAATTTCACTTGCACTAGCTACAATTACAGTAGTGTTTTTCCACCCTACTGATATGAGACAGAGTATTTGATAGACCAGAAATAATGTAGGTATTTGATTGACCAGAAACAATGTATTTGATAGACCAGAAATAATGTCTCGTGATGTCGAGCACAGTGCAGTGTTGAACAGCAGTGATGGCTCAGTGGCATTGGCAAAGGAATGACGAGCAGTAGGTCCATGGTTCGAATCCCGCCGTGGGCTTGAGCTTAACCGCATGGTGGAAGGGCATTTTTGAGGGTGGTCGCTAGCCTGGCAGTAGAAAATCTGTCGCCAAGCACCTAACCATGTGTTCCGGCAGCAATCCTTGAGAGCCAGTAAAATTATAGGCACATGAGATTTAACAACTATGTCTCGAGGTGACAATTCGTGACTTTGATGAAATTCATATGTTATAGGCAGAGGTTAGTCTGCTAACCATCAGATGGACCTCGAGCTTCTTCTGTCACAATAACAAAAAAAAAGATGATGGTGATAGGACGATTACCATCATGCGTGTAATGGACTGTTTACTTCATAAATTAAAAAATAAAAATTATAGAATAATAGGAAAACATATAAAAAACATATATTCAACATATATGTTATTACGTAAATAAATATACCAAAGACACAACTACTAATTGTGCCATGTTGTGCAATAAGGAATTAATATTATGGATGGCACAATAAATAGCGTTCTCTTAAAATTACATTTATTCACATAATCGTTTAACATACTTTCTTGTTTTCATCACGATGGTATTATATTGGTAATTACCACGACGCGACCAGCAATTGGAAACTTTATCCGAGTGATTTCTTTCGATATCATTTTCTTTGCATCAGTTCTCATTACAAAAGCTCGTTACCGCAAACGTGGTGACCATCTTTATATCTTATAAATTTTCTCTTCTTGCATAAGACAAGATTTAACGTATGTACCTACTATATAGAGTACCTATTATACGAGTATGTCAAAGTACAGAAAGAAAAAGGGTTTTGGAAGTCAGGAAACTTAAAAGGCAACGAGAGTAGGGTTTTCCTGCAACCTTTTCTAGGTAATGTTTTGATTGATTATCGCTAAAAGATTTCGCTTATATTTCTGAAGCTAAAAGCTTAGAGAAAAAAGCCCGCAAAAGTTATCTAAATACACCACAGAGAATAAGAAATTTGCTAAGTATCCAGTACCTACATTACAATGCAAACGAATCCCCAACACTGCAATCTCTAAAAAACTACTGCTACGAAAGCATTTAGGCAACGTAAAGGTAGGTAGTAAGTAGGCAGCGCGCCCAGCATGCTGTCAGCATTGCCACGTTGGATTGCAATACTACTATTTATTATGTTTTTGAAATAACACGCTTCCCTTTCCATATCTTCGTAAGAGGCGACGAAGGGAATTCCAGAAAAGTGTGTGCTTTCTGCAGAACTGACATCTTACACTGTGATCCCTCAGATGCCTTTTAAACTTGGACATTATGGCAACGCTTCCCCTTCTAATAGGGGTAGCTTTTTCAACGAGCTTATCCGGAACTAGTGCCAGATTCAGGCCTGATAATATGAATTTCTGTAGCAAAAACGATTACTTGATGATTCACCTCGTAGGTTACCTTACCAGTCTTCGTGATACTTTATGTATTTTAATATGAGGCACACAGACCCTCTCGTCCATGTCGTTGCACCAAAGCAGAACTTGAAGATGTGGAAACTAACGAAATCTATATCTGTGACTAGTAATTGGACACAAACACTTACGCTCGTGATTCCACAAATTAGCTCTAACACTGCCAAAAATATGAAAAAATCTTCTACCCGTACATAACAAGTGTAATTAAAAAACAACAACAACAAAACTTGCCGCCAAAGGCAAACGTTCAGCAACTGTCTTAAGATGCTGACAAGCGCTAAACAGCTTTACTTGAACAGATTTTTAGCATAATATATATCATTTATACCAATAAAAAAATATATTTCTTTTTAAATATATTCTCTAGGGCCAAGTTAATTCCGCAACAAGTTTCCTCAAAATTTTTACTATAGAATAATCTTTACTACTCTTGAAGCTTTTTTTATTTTTCACCTAAACTGATAACTCTTTCACCATCGCTGCTTCTCTTTCACTCCTGTGCAGTCCGATTGTGACAGGATTTTAGAATTTGTTACCTTCTTAAGGTGAAGATAAATCCTTCCAAGAGCCTATAATATTGTCTTAACATAGTAATATAACGGTCTTTAACATAACGGAAGGACCGAACAGTCCGAATTTCTATTGTTCTCGTTAATTCTTCATAATTTGTTCCAGGGGTGACGTACTGCAATGCGACTTATGACTCCTACCTGTGCTGGCCCCCGACTGAGGCCAACGGCACGTCTTTTCAAAACTGCCCCGAAGCGCGATTCAGTGATACTTCCCGTAAGTATTACCCTTCCCACGGTTGTCATACGTCCGGAATTTGGGTCTTTGTCTATTTTACCCTCCCCTGCTGATTGCACGAGTGAACCTAACAATCAGTCCCACGGGGCGCAAAAACTTCAGCAACATCATTCATATAATGTACTAGTCTAGGGAAAAGTAATTTATATTATATCAGTATTATGTTGGCAACAACACGCGAGCCGACCGAGCGAAACGAGCGTACCGCGGCAGCGGCTGGCCCCAGAAAAAGCTAACGCAAATTAAATGAATAGGCTATATAAGCACTTGCTTAGTTAACGGTTAACGTCATCAATCCAAGTAATGGGACTTTTCAGAGGTTTGAAACTTTTCACTATCGCACCATTCATCGTTAAAGTTCCCAGCTAACGTAATGAATTATGCAAGTATTGATACGTGTATTGTTATTTTGATTAATCTAGTCGATATGCGTATTTGTATCTGTTTGTGTGTTGCCATTGCGAATATTATAGTAATCAGCTGCCTAGCGCTTATTTTTCTTGTTACGAGAACATAGGTAGGTATCTATCAACAAGTCAGTGTTTAGACATATTTGCCTACTCTGGAGAAATAAGGGAAAATGATGTCTAAGTTATCAGTAAACAGGATAAAAAACATGTGTATCTCTATCTGTATCTCACACTTATCTCCAAGACGTCTGCCAAGTGTGGGGATTATGGAACCCCCAACCGGGGGGGGTTGGGGGTTCCATAATCCCCCCCCCCCCCCCCCCACCCCATAATTATAATTATTAATTATCGTACTCGTATTTCGTATTTATTTTAAGATCGCTCAAAAAACTAAAATATAATAAATAACTTATCGCCACTTGCGCGCTAACAAATTGACTAACGCTCTGCGAATGCTATGCGAACTCAGTATGCTATGACTCGACTCAATTCAACACGTTATTTGTATTATTTCATTACACAGTAGTTCAGGGTCTTTAAAAATGCGATTTGTTTTCATTTATAACCAGCTTCTGCGTAGGTACAACCACATGGAATTATTTATATAGTGCTCCTACATGGCCTATTTGGCAGTTTATGAATAATATATATAAATTACAAAATGAAACCCTGCTTTACAGCGTTTATTAGGGTTCCGTACCCAAAGGGTAAAATCGGGACTCTGTTACTGAGACTTCGCTGTCCGTCTGTCCGTCCGTCCGTCACCAGGCTGTATAATAACGGCGATAGCTAGACAGTTGAAATTTTCACAGATGATGTATTTCTTTTGCCGCTATAACAACACATACAAAAAGATGGCCAAGTGCGAGCCGGACTCGCGCACGTTAAAACAAAAAAGGTTAAAATATGAAGTCTAATGTTGTATAGCTAATGGTACAGAAATCTGCGTGCGCGAGTCTGACTCGCACTTGGCCGATTGTTATTTATATTCTTTCTGGATCTGGATTTGATCAATAAAGTAGATACAGCACCAGCAAAAATCTAATTTCTTCCGTTCGAAAAATCAACGCAAACATCTTTAATACCATGGACTCAGGATTTTTTCGCTACTTACATCCTAAGCCTATGTTTAATACCCGTATTGTTTCATCACTAATTGTGTACATTTGTTATGGCTAAACGTAGTTTGACATATTTTCTTTACGAAGAAATATGTAACGAAACGTAAGTCAAGCTTAAAAACAGCAAAACATAAAAACTTACCGTGCGGCCCTTGATGCGACTAATCGAATGCGATCATTTCTAAGCGCCAAATCAATTAGCCAATCCAATTGAATTTCTAAGATTGTGCGTGTTTCGTTAATTGTGAAATTGACGAGTCAGATATCAAAGCGTTTACTGTATGAGAGTTACACTTCTTTACTTATCTATCGTAAGGTATGACTATACATTATTATTAAAAGTAAAACAGTATGAAACCTTTTTATAATAATTTATGGATTAAGAATGTAACAAGTAAAACAGTTTGACTATTTAACTTTATTTTGAAGAAATGTAGGCTATAAATGAGATAAATTTCCGTATGATGGTTAAGGTAATACAATTGGAGCACACTTAAGAAATCGTGTGCATCAGTGTTCAATATAACTTTTCAAGATAATACAAGAAATATTATATTTATCACACGAATCATTATATCAAACTCAGCTTCAAGCACTATAAAACTGTTTTCACTTTAAATTTCAGGCCACATGCATGAGTTTTGTGTCCAAACTCCTTAATTTTTCGCAAAATTCCATATATAATAATTGTCCTTTAAGGCAAAAGCTTGAAAAAATAATGGTTTCCGTCAAATATCCATACTCATAACATTGTGCGTTGGCAGTTCGCACAGAACGCTTGTAATCCAGATTGACCTGTCCAGTTTGCCTTGTGCTGTCATCAAATTTACAGATGTACACTTCGAGCATTTGAAGCTCGATGGAGATATAAGATAAGGATAAAACTGGATGCGAGTTAGACTCCCAAGAGTTCGGTATTAACACAAAATGTACAAAAATACCGTTATTTTTTAATGCAGTTTAGTATGATGCCTAGCAGAAGTCTTAACCTGGGAGACTGACCCTTGGACCACTTCGCTATGGTGTCTGTTACTTTTTGTAATACGTTTGATTTAGAACTCAACATTCTTGACTTTACCGTTTTTAAGATAGATTAAAAAGTATTAGTAACTGTAAAACCACCTTAGTTAAAACGTGTTATGCGTTTCTATTCTTCAATTTCTTTGTTTTTCTTCCTCTTCGCTCTGTTTTAAGTTATCACACGGCAATCAGTCAAGGCCGGACGGACGTCCAACTTCAGGAGGCTCAGTAATAGGGTTCTGTTTTTTAGAACGAAACCCTTAAAAATTCAGTTTTACAAATTCTTTCCTCATTTCAACAGGATTGGCTTTCCGACGATGTGGCCTCGATGGACTCTGGCTTGGACGGCGCAAAAACGAAAGTGGCATAATAGGATGGACGAATTATACGCCATGTTTTCCCGCTGAAGTCCAAGAAATGATCGAGAAAGTCTATGACGAAAATGCAGACCCACAGGTAAGCTTTGATCATCACGCTGTATGTCGTCCGTTACGCTCCAATAATCTTTTTCATAATTGTTGACAACTCGTGAATACATAATTGTTATTTAGTCTTCATTAATGTAGTATAAATATATATTTTACAGCTAACATTATAGAATAGGCCGAAAACATATTCTATTTAAAATATTTTTCGGCAAATTTATGTGCTAACGTAATAATATTATACTAATATTGCCGTGCTAATATCGCACGAAAGGATTTCTGATGATAATGATGTAGATGTTTGTTGTTTACTCGGATCACACAGAAACAATTTTCTATTGATAAAATCAATAATTTCAATGTAGAGATACGCCAAAGCTAAGAAATTGTGAAGCCTATTCTCCTAGACGAAAAGCCAACGCCATCTGTAATGGATAGATTCAGACGTTACTTTGCGGAAATCCATATTTAATAATAACAAATACTTTTAAAAGTATCCTAAAAAATATTCGATCATGTCTCGATCGTGCGCTTGGTGAGTCAAGACCTCCTGAAGATGCTTTGTTTAGAAGCGAAACTAGTCGGGTATTCTTCCGGTTAGGCTGCGTGATGTTTGTGACGTCACGTAGATAACAGGAAAATTAGGCGGAATTGTCACTAGATATATAATTTCATGCTTTTTTAAGTGTTTTATTTAAATATTATTTAATATTTTTTAGGATACTTTCAAAAGTATTTGTTATTATTCCAACGCCATCTCTTGGATGTCGTAGTAACAAAGTTTAGCGGTAGTAAAATATTACAATTGTACTTCAAATTTGCGTCGAGGACGCTAAAATTGAATAAATGATATAGACTTTGACTTTAAGCTTAACACTTAGACTTAAAATTAAGACTTAACTAGTGATAGGATGAAGTCGTGACTGATTTCGGCATCAGCGACTGTAAGTTCTGGATAAGCATGATGATGCATGATTTTGGGATTTAAAACTAGGTTTTATTGTTCAACCCTTTGGTGCGCTCTCTGTTGGCTCAAGCCGTACCCGATTTTGTTGGAGACAGTACGAGCGCATTTGGGACATGTTAATACACCGCTTATGAAATTGTAAGTGATAGCTGTATAGTAAATAAATAAAAAGTAAATGATAACCACTGAACTTAGTAACTATTGTCCTATATGTTATGTGGCACCTCTATTAATCAAACAAACTATGGTTTATATGTATATGTTTTTTCTTATGGTTAACTAAGGTGCCTTGAAATGCTATTTCTTTTTACTGATGTTTAAAATGTAGTTTCTTACCTGCAGCCCTAAACCACACAGTTTGATATTAACGCACAAGTGATCATATCGAATTTGCATCGCAGACTAAGCCCGAATTGGTGTCACTCCATTATTTTATTACCGACAAATGTTCAATATTTCAAAATAGGCTGGCTTGTCCTTACGAAATAATATGTAAGTCAATGGTTAAAACCGTATAACGTAAGGAAGTTATTCGGTAACCAATTAAGTACAGACATTGTACATTCTTCCTCGTAACTCAGAATAAAAGACACTCGGAGTCTTTTGAGTCTTTTCACGCATTTAAGGGCGTCAGGATCAATATGGTTACAATGAAAGTAACATAAATATCTAAGAAAATAATTACAAAAAGTGACTCACTGAGGATTCCGATCAACACTAAATATATTATAAATTGTAAATATTCACATTCAGTTCAAATTCCGTGGAGTCTAACCTGCACTAAAAAAAAATCACGCTACTGGTCTGTACTCCGTAGATTTGCTTCTATATTTTGTTTGGCAAATCGTTATATTGGCACAATTCGGTTCCAAAGATTCCTCTAAAGTTTATACCGGACGCCGAAGCTTTGTAATATAGGGTCCCGTTTTCTGGTCATCATCATCATCAGCTGGAAGATGTCCTCTAATGAACAAAGGCCCCATAGAACGCCACAAAGAACGGCTATTAGCCATTTGTTAACAATTGACTACTTATTTGGCTATATTGGCTACTTTTATGATGTTGTCAGTCCACCTAGCAAAGGACCTACCGACTCTACGTATTCCGGTGTAATGTGGTAACCACTCGAGAACCTTTCATATCATCGGTTATCATATCGGCGAAGAATGGGGCCGGTTTATTGCCACTTCAACTTGCAAATTCTATGTATGTCGGTTTTTTCTTATGTACTTATTCTATGGCGAATATCCACGTTCCGCATTTTATCGTGATAACAATCTCCGAGTACAGCTCTCTGCTTCTCTCGTTTTCTAACGGAATCTTCAAAATTATAGTTTTCACAGTTTGGATATTCTGAATATTTTGAAGCTTGGCATTTGCCCCCTACCTGTACTTTACTGTAAACTCCCCTTACTGTAAAGAGAAAATTTTGATTCATTTATAGTCTCTACTGTAACTGACTTCAGCAACGGTTGGTCGTGGGTTTGAATCCTGCTTCTAGTTCAAATTTCAATTTCGTTGTAATGTTGTATAATTGCTACCAAAAGAGATAAAGAGGCATAGCAAGAGGCACGGGTAAGAAAAGAAATTCGATGTATTCTAAAAATGCCTTTCAAGTAAGTATGAGATAAATATGTCTGTAATAACAATATATGTTCACATTAGCGACAAATGGTATTAGGGCAGTGGTAGAATTTTCCAAGAATTCTTGTCGCCTAAACAATCAAGTATCGTGTCGTGTATCAAAATGTTATTCTCATTTAACTTTCCCTGTAATAATTGATTTTTCAGTTCCTTTAGACGGACTTTAATTATCTTTATACCACACCCACTCAGACAGTGTCTAGTTGCTTGGTCAAAAACGTGTTATAAAGTTCGTCATTTCTCCCTTATAAATGCGCGACGGTAAAAGATACATGGAATTTCATTCCTGCCATGCGTTTTTTTTTTTTTTTATTCATAATAGGTTCGCGTTTGACCACACCTTGCCTGATGTTAAGCATTGATGTGGAGCACGCTTACCTAGAAGAAACCTATTTACTCTCGATTTGAAGACACCCATGTTGTATTCATTGGGAAAAGCTGAGCACGGTAAGTAGTTCCACTCTTTCGCAGTACGCACGAGAAAAGTGGAAGCGAAGCGCTTCGTACGAGTACTGGGAATATCAACTATGTACGGGTGGCGCCTCTCCGTTTGTCTGGACGTCCGATGGAAGAAGGGGGAGGGCAGAACTAAGTTGTGCAGTTCTTGTGCACATTCACCGAAATGTATCCGGTAAAAGACCGATAGACAAGCGACTTTACGGCGGTGCTCGAGGCTTTGTAGCCGAGACTCCCAAAGAAAGTCACTGCCTATTAACCTCTTGGCACGTCTCTCGATCAACTCAAGTGCCTCAAGTTGGTATTTGGCAGAGCCGTCCCAGAGGTGAGATCAGTACTTAGCACAGGATCTTATTTGCGCTTTGTACAGAGTGAGCGTCTGTTCCGGTGTGAAGTACCGTCTCACCTTTGAGAGGATACCAAGTTTTTTTGCAGCCAACTGAGCCTTTGACTCAATATACGAGCCAAAATTAAGAGTCGACGAAAGAGTGACACCAAGAAGGTCTAGATGGTCTGTGTCTGGCACGGATACATCCCGGAAAGTTGGAGACAGTTGAAATGGTCTCCTTTTGGCAGAGAACAAACACGCCTGGGTCTTATTGGCATTGAACTTGACCAGGTTGGCATCGCCCCAGTCGGAGACTGCCTTAAGGGATAAGTTCAAGCGTTCGACCATAGCTTCTCTGAGTCTCTGGATCTCCAGCTCACTGGCTCGTGCGGAAGATGTATAGCTCTCTACAACCGTGCTGTCGTCTGCATACCCAAAGGTACCGGGCTTTAGCAGATCGTTGATATGCAGCAGGAAGAGCGTCGCAGAGAGCACTGACCCCTGGGGAACACCGGCATTAATACCCATTTGATCAGACGAGCAGCCGTCAACGACTACTCGTAATGATCGAGATGGGTCTACAGTTGGCAGGGTCGGCGCGACTACCTTTTTTAGGCACGGGTTGCACGTTAGCAAGCTTCCACGATTTGGGCACTGCACCAGTCTCAAGAGACAGCCGAAAAAGGCGTGTTAGCACTGGAGCCAACTCAGGCGCACAAGTTTTTACAACTATCGCAGATATACCGTCAGGACCACTGGCTTTATTCACGTCAAGATTGCGTAGTGTCTTACGAACTTCCTTTTGGCGAATGTGTATGTCATTCATGACATTTTCGCTTCGTGGTAGAATTGGAGGAGTTGCAGTACCAGCGTCAAGACGTGAAGACTCCGCAAACAGAGAAGCAAACAAGTTTGCTTTCCCTGCAGCGGTGTGAGCCAGCGTTCCATCAGGTTTCTGCAGTGGAGGCAGTGAGGGGCGGCAGAAGTTCGATTCAACCGATTTAGCTAGAGACCAAAACGCTTTACTACCCGTTGGGTACGAAGCAAGTTTGTTCCCTATTCGGCCAATGTGGTCAAAACGAGCCTTCTGTAAGACCTTTTTGCTGGATTTGGCAGCCTTGTTAAAAGCTCTCTTAGGCGAATGTCCTTTGCCTTATGCTTACGAGCATCAACCCAGGCTAGGTATGCCTGATGTTTCAACGCCTCAGCGCGTCCACATTCAGGACCGAACCATGGGCGAGCTTTGCCGGACAGTGGTACGTCAAAGAATGGAATGAAGTATTCCATTGCTAAGCGCAACACATCAGTCACGGCATTTGCACAGGCGGTAGGAAACCAGGAAACCAGAAGAGAAGCACACAGACTGCCAAGGATAAGACGCAAGGAAAGACCGCATCTCATCCCAATCTGCTGACTTGTATCGCCACATCCACCGGGTGCCTCGAGGGCTGGGATCGGGCGGAGAGTAGACGGATACAGATTTCACCAGACAATGGTCGGACTTACCTAACGGTGGACTAACCGACACCGAGTAACGGTCTGGATCAGTTGTCAGCAGAAGGTTCAGAAAATAGGCTGTGTGAGACTCAACATCAGGTACCCTCGTGGCTCCTTGGACCAGCTGGGTGAGATTTAACGCTAAAGCTAGCTTTCGCGTCTCTCTACCGGCATGGTTGGTGTCCTGGTATGGGTATAGCCAATCTTGGTGATGGCCATTAAAATCCCCCAGAAAAACCAATTGGGCAGTAGGGTACTTCTGTTAAGCTGCATCCGCCACCTCACTGAGGTATTCGGTGAGCCTGGTCGTCACCTGATGTCCACTATGTGAGCGGTAAACCCAAGCGTAGAGAATCTTCTCAACACCTGTGTCCACCAGCGCCCAAAGTACAGAAAACATGGGGTCTTCAAATTTCCGGAGACGCCGAATGCAGATATCATCCCGGGCATATACACATACACCCGCGTGCGATTTGAAGTTGTGCTCCAGGGTGTACCCTGGGTACGTAAGGTACGACACGTCGGATGGACAACCAATCTGCGTCTCCGTGAAAAACAAGAGGTGAGGTTTTTCTGTCTCCAGGTGGTAATGGACAGGGACGAGATTAGAGTGCAAACCTCTTATGTTGCAGAGGTGCACTTTCAGTGAGAGGGAGTGCAGCCGCTGTTTTAACTTTCTCTTATTTCTGTTTTTCTTCATGTTGGTTGGGAGTAAAAAAGGTTGAAAGCCGGCAGTAGAACGAGGCATTACGCCCAGTAAAACCCGTGAAACACATCGAAACTGTACACATTGACGGGAGACTAGTCTGGAGACTGTGGGGACGCCCGAGCCCCCCCAGAGATGTCCATCACGTCCTCTCACCCGGTCGCCAACCGGCGTGATGGCGCATCCCTGGGATTTTTCACAGTTGGCGGGACAGCCTTTCATGAGTGGCTAAGTCACAATTGGGTCCCCTACTACCTGCGGTCGGCCAGCGGTGCACCGTGCCTCGGATCCGCTACCCTCCGCGACTAGTCGCCCAATGCGGCTGAACGATGTACTTCTTATTCTGGCTACTTGGGATGCAACTGTTCTGACCCGACTTTCATTTTCATACAACATTCTTTCATGCGTAGCAGTGAAAGAATGTTGTATGAAAATCAATTGCTGCATGCATGCCCTACTAGCGTTTTTTGTCTTTATAGCTACAAACCGAAAAAAATATAAACGTCAATTAAATTGATTAAGGCCGTTAAATGAGCCCTATTTTTGGCTCGGTAACCTAAAGACCTTGCAATGAAATATGTTTTAATTTACGTTTTAAACCCGCATATCTGACCCGTTTAGTAAATATCTAAAGACAGAATGTTAAGAAAAAATCCATTTAATTAGCGAATCATTTCATTTAAATGCGACCTGTAGATAAGAACAGCCGGACATCCACCGGACAGACATACGAACACATTTTTGCTCAGGCTCAAGAAGAGACACTTCGCACGCGCTTCGTGCTCCTTGTTGTATTACAAAATGTTGTGTACATTTCATTGGGATTGGGATCGGGATCAAATAAAGTCTAACTATCATTTGGAGTAGTATCAAAAGTGGATAGTACAAACCTAACACGAACTAATACTGTAACAAATTACAGAGAATGCAGCAAAGAATCACAACTCTTTAGAAATCTGTTGTGGGTCTTCTGATTTTCTTCGTATTCGGTTTATACGGAATACATGAGGGAGAGACATAGAGAGAGTTGTTCTCGTATGTCAACTATATCGTACTGTATAATATTCTTGTTTGTTTCAGACGAAATTCCAAATCGCGCTCAACACAAGAAATATGGAAATAATAGGATTTTGCGTATCCCTTATAGCTTTGCTGCTATCCTTATGTATATTTCTCCATTTTCGGTGAGTATAAACGAATTCTGAAATATTTTGTATCCATTTATGTATTGCATATGCTATGAACACTGCCTAAAACAATTAGGGACACAAATAAAGTACTTAGTGCAAAACTTTTCGCGTAAGGTTTTAATTATAGCTGGCCACTAAATAATCTAGAGGAATTGTCGAAGAATTTACTAAACAAAAGTAATTTTTTTAGATTTTTTAGTTATTCACAAGCCATTCCGATCCCGATCCCGATCCCGATCCCGATCCCGATCCCGATCCCGATCCCGATCCCGATCCCGATCCCGATCCCGATCCCGATCCCGATCCCGATCCCGATCCCGATCCCGATCCCGATCCCGATCCCGATCCCGATCCCGATCCCGATCCCGATCCCGATCCCGATCCCGATCCCGATCCCGATCCCGATCCCGATCCCGATCCCGATCCCGATCCCGATCCCGATCCCGATCCCGATCCCGATCCCGATCCCGATCCCGATCCCGATCCCGATCCCGATCCCGATCCCGATCCCGATCCCGATCCCGATCCCGATCCCGTTCCCGTTTCCGTTCCCGATCCCGATCCCGATCCCGATCCTGATCCCGAACCCGATCCCGAACCCGATCCCGATCCCGATCCCGATCCCGATCCCGATCCCGATCCCGATCCCGATCCCGATCCCGATCCCGATCCCGATCCCGATCCCGATCCCGTTCCCGTTCTCGATCCCGTTCCCGATCCCGATCCCGATCCCGATCCCGATCCCGATCCCGATCCAGATCCTGATCCCGATCCCGATCCCAATCCCGATCCCGATCCCGATCCCGATCCCGATCCCCATTTCGATCCCGATCCCGATTCAGTAACATTCTTGGCATAAACCGAGTCTCTCTGGCAAGGATTTGTGGTTTGTCGAACCGAATGTAGTGGTTAGGTTTATCCTCGGTGTTTGTTCGATTGCTCAGTAGTTGAAATAAATAATACCCAAACTCACAGTTCAGCACTCACAGTTTGTAGGTTAACACCATCTTTAATCCTCGGATAAAAGGGGATGAACACAGCACTTCACAAGTTCTTAATATCACCTCCACTTCACGTTTTTTACCGTAGGATCAATTAGTTTTTTTGATTATTTTGAATTTATTATTTAATATTTTGAAATTATTATTATTATTATTATTTTTTACGCGTGATCAAAATGCTGGCACATATTTGGCTCAACGAATAAGCATTGCAATTCAACGGGGCAATGCTGCCAGCATGCTGGGCACGCTGCCAACTGGGAGTGGGCTGGAGCATTTGGACTGCCTATGAGTCTGCTATGACTTATAGGTGTCTAAATGCTTTTATTGTAGTAGCTGTAGTGTTGTATATAGTTCATAGTATTTTTTTTAATAAAGGCATACCGCCGGTAAAAAAAGATGACTGAAAAAAAAAAAAAAAAAAAAAAAAAAAAAAATATTTTGCGTATTTATTACTTTTCGAATTCACGACGCTGCCGGTGTATCGGGTTTTCAATCCGTTCGTTTTTATTCGCACTCGCTAGGGGCGCTTGCGAGCACATTATAGTGTTATGGTTGGTGGCGTGGATTTGGCGGGCAATTTAAAAGACGTGTCCCTACATTTCCCCCCACCGAAATCCGCCAGGATTTCCCAGTTATAATTCCCGGAACATTAACATTTCCTTGAATTTATATATATTTACCATCAAATGAGATAATATAGGTTTTATGTATAACAAAGTGTTAGTAAAAAGTTGTAAGTAAAGAAATCTTGTTAAAAACTAGGTAGTATGCTGAATTATTAAGACAGTGATAAAGTGTAAGATACTGTATAGTAAAGTTTTTGTTTTTGTTTACTTATGTGTTAGTAAATGTATTTGTGAAAATGACGTAAGTACTTAACTAGGTATCAAACTCTTTTCTGAAAGCGTATGAATATGAAAGGTCTAATCTGATATTTAACTAAGAGTGGACTGTATAAAATTTTAGTAATCTAATTTTAACTTAGGATTATAGGTTATTGTTGACCAGTGTATAAACGTAAATATTAAATAGCAAGTTCCTGCTCCATAGGGAGAGGACTTAATTTAGTTACTGGCCTAACGAATTCACTGTTTTTGGTGCGTAAACTGACGACCCTAGTCACGTTATCGGGACCAGGATGTAGCTTTGTAACTCTCCCTAACAGCCACTGAAGAGGAGGTGCATCAGTATGCATGAGAACGAGATCACCGACCTTCAGTAAAATACTATGAACTATATACAACACTACAGCTACTATAATAAAAGCATTTAGACACCTATAAGTCATAGCAGACTCATAGGCAGTCCAAATGCTCCAGCCCACTCCCAGTTGGCAGCGTGCCCAGCATGCTGGCAGCATTGCCCCGTTGAATTGCAATGCTTATTCGTTGAGACAAATATGTGCCAGCATTTTGATCACGCGTCGCATCGACCAAGCGCTCAGATAGGTTTTGGTTTTTTTTTTTTGTTTTTTTTTTTTTTAACCTTCAGTTCCCTACAACCATTAAACCATTTCTGGCGCAGCTGAAGTGTGTGCAGGAAATCTTTCCGCCATAAGCGCCAGAAATGTTGAGCCATCTGTTGCACGGCTTGCCAACGACTGAGATAACTAGTAGTTCAACTAGTTAGGTCATATTCTGGAGCATCTAAGAGTTCTCGACCTATAAGAAAATGAGCTGGGGTTAGCACTTCAAATTCACTGGGATCAGTTGACAGGGCACAAAGGGGTCTTGAATTTAACACAGCTTCTATACGTGTGAATAATGTAGTTAACTCCTCAAAAGTTAACGCTTTGTTTTGTATGGTTCTTTTCAACAACGTCTTCACATATTTAATCATGGCCTCGTACAGTCCTCCGAAATGACTTCCGGTTGGCGGATTGTGCCTCCAAATAACTTGACGCTTCGTAAACTCACTGGAGAGTTCATTTATATTGGATTTTAAAAATAATGAAACTTCTGCCAGTTGCTTACCCGCTGAAACGAAGTTAGTTGCGTTGTCTGAAATTATACTATGACATAAGCCGCGCCTAGAAGTAAAACGATCAAAAGATGCTAGAAAACACTCTGTGCTTAATGAATACAGTGTTTCCAAGTGTAATGCTCGGCTAGCGCAACAGACATATACACAAAAATAGGCCTTGGTGATGCGCGCATTTTTTCGGATAGACTCTTTAATCGGTAATGGTCCTCCTATGTCAACACCTACTGTGTGAAACAAGTGCACATCTGCTATTCTGAACTTAGGTAGCTGTCCCATGATCGGTTGCCTAATTGTGGGTCGTACTTTGAAGCATGTTATGCATTTGCTAAGGCGAAGCCTTATTATGCTGCGTGCAGAGATAATCCAATATTTTTGACTAAGTATACTTTGCAGTGTACGAGGACCTACATGTAAATATAGTGAATGGTAGTAATCTATCAAACAATTTGTAAAGTTACATTTCTTAGGCAGCAGCACGGGATGCTTCTTTTCGAAAGACATCTTCCCTAATGAAAGTCTCCCTCCCAACCTCAGAAAGCGCTGTGGATCAAGGAATGGGTTTAATTTTTGCAAAGATTGATGAGGTCTGAGGCATTTAGAGAGAGCGACAATATCTTCAGCGAAGTGATGCTGCTGCACGGATTGAATGATTTTGTCACGCGCTTCTCTCAGCTCACTAACAGTAAGCTTGGTGCGCTCACTTTTAGAGATACGACAATTCTTTAGAAATTTGTAAATCCAGGCCACTACATTAACCAGTTTACTGTAGCTGGAATATTTTTCTGTGAGTTCATAAATTATATTTGATGGACCCTCACTAGAAAACATCGCCCGTGACTCATTCATATTTTTTATTTCCGGAACATTCTCATCTCTGAATTCACTCATCGAACGCACTGGCCACTCTTCATTTAAAAGCCAGCTAGGCCCATTCAACCATTCTGGCATTGCTAACAAAGCGGAAGGCATTGCCCCTCGAGAACAAACGTCACAAATATTAAACTCGCCACTCACATGGAACCAACACTCACTAGGAACCGTATCCAAAATTTTGGTCACGCGAGTTGCTACGAATGTTTTCAATTTATAGCTTGGTCTGTTTAACCATGCCAGTACTACGGATGAGTCATTAAACAATAGTTTTTCATTAAGGGTTATGCCTCGCTCTTGTAGAACGGACATAGCATATTTTATTAGTTTGGCTAATAAATGGGCCGCCATCAGCTCAAGACGTGGCACAGATAGCGTTTTCAATGGAGCTACTTTAGATTTCGCTATTAATAGGCTAACTTTACGTTTGCCTTTCTTGTTAGTAGTGTCTAAATATATGCTCGCCGCATAACCTAGTGTAGAAGCATCACAATAGCCAATAACACGACAATAGCTGTATTCATTGACCATGACATGTCGTTCATGTCTAAATTCCGAAAGTAAAGGTAACTCTTGTATGAATGCTAACCATTTTGTTTCAAGATCAGTAGGCAATCGTTGGTCCCAATCAAGTTTCAGGGCCCACAGCTTCTGCATAAAACATTTAGCATAAAATACGCATGGAGCTACAAATCCGAGCGGGTCAAACAAGCGACCAATCTGTGAGAGAACAGTTCGCTTTGTAACCTCGTGGTCAGTTGGCATCGTCCGAAATGAGAAGCAGTCATTAGTTGGTTGCCATTGAAGACCCAAAACCTTAAGTGACAAATTCTGTTCATCGTCAAACTCAATGGGTGTTTCTCGATGGTCTTCTGGCACTGCGGTCAAGACTTCAGGACAATTGCTTGACCACTTACGGAGCACAAAGCCGCCACTTTCTAATAAAGCACATAAATCCTTTTGCAATTGCAGCGCTTTTTCTACTGTTGGCTCGGACCACAACAGATCGTCCATGAAGAAACCAGATCTTAAAACGCTTGCGGCGATCGGATAGTTGTCTGCTTCGTCGTCTGCTAACGTGTGCAGCACCTTGATAGCTAGATACGGGCTGGAAGCAACACCATATGTTAAAGTTTGCAGCTCGTACACTGTTATGGGCTCCTTTGTAGAGTATCGCCACAATATATGTTGATACTGCCGCTGATCTTTATGTATAAGTATCTGTCTATACATTTTGCAAATATCTGCCGATAGACAAATTTTATGTAACCGAAAATTTATTAAAATTTGATTTATGTCCGCTTGAAGCTTTGGACAAGAGAGCACCACATCGTTAAGTGACTTGGAATTGTCGGTTTGACTCGATGCGTCGAAAACACATCTCAACTTAGTACTCGTACTGGTAGGTTTGATAATGCAGAAATGTGGGATCAAATACTTGGAATCTACGTTCTGTATCTCACCTAGACACTTCATATGCCCTAGAGATTCATACTCGGACATAAACTTGTGATATTCTGATTTTAATTCAAGGTCACGATCAAGCCGCGTCTCTAAATTTATGAGCCGCCGTAGCGCCATCTGACGGGAATTTCCGAGACTATGGTCAGGGCGGAACGGATACATTACTGTGTACCTACCAGTTTCTGGATCCAGACTGTGCTCTTTTTCAAACAACGATTCTGCCGTAATGTCCTCCGGCTTCTGAGGTACTGCTGATGGTATGTTTTCTACCTCCCAGAATGAATTCATCACCTGCTCTAGGTTTATGGTAGTTGAAAAGCCGGTAAACGTGTGGCAATTAGTGGCCACAGGCGTTGGATGCTCAAAGTTTAAGTCCACTTGCCCAGTAATAACAAAACCAAAAATAGATTTTAAGGCTACTGGCATCCCCGGTTTATCAGGAAAGATTTTTTCGCCACTATAAATATAGGGAAATATATCACCAGCGATCAACACATCCACAGGTGCGGGGCGGTAAAAAGTGGGATCAGCTAATTCAAGATTTTGGTATTTTCCGACTACATTGATAGGTAACGACATCGTAGGTAGATCGCCAGCAATGTTTTCTACGATAACAGCGTCCGTTGATATAACTGGCGATGTACCGTTACGCGGTTTTATTTTACACTTGGTTAAACCAAAGTTTTGTACTTGATTGCCACCTAGGCCGATAGGTTTAAAGTGACACTTGCGGCGAGTTAAACCTAACTTCCTGGCACAGTTTAGAGTAACGTAGCTTGACATAGCGCCGCTGTCAACTAACGCGCGCAGAGGGTGGTATTAGCCCCAGGCATCTGCTACGTGTATGATTGCGGTACCAAGCAGAACCGTCTATTCCGTAGAACAAGTTAGAGCTACCACATTTTCTTGACACTTAGCCGAATCTACGTGGAGAGTGATGTGGTGTCTTTTTTTGCAGACCGTACAACTATATTTGGACGTGCAAGCATCAAGTGTGTGATTATCACGTAAACAATTCTCACAGAGTCCTAGTTCTTTTACTTTTGCAGTTCGAAATTCAGGTGTGAGTGCGTTGTAGACATCTCCAGGACACATGCCTGTTTTTCGACGAAAGTTAATAGTTGCTGAATAGTAGGTATCTCGCCTGGCGTCGTGTTTTGTTCGTATTCGCGCCTGGATACGGGATCAAGATTACGCAAAGCTATTTGGAACAATATGAAACTAGACAAGTCCGGGATCTTTAAGAGCTCTAATGCTGTTACATTGTCTTGATAAGTTTGTAAAAAGGTATTTAAGTTCGTTGATGTTTCGCTTACCAACGGTTTAAAGCTAAAAAGTTTATCTAAATAAGCCGTAGCAAGCGCGCGCTTATTTTCATATCGCTTGACTAATGCACTCCAGACGATTGCGTAATTATTAGCTGTAAGCGGCATTGATTTTACAATAGCTAAAGCCGGTCCGCTAACGCATGATAACAAGTAATAATATTTTTCTATGTCACTAATAGCTTCGTTGTTATGAATTAAGCTTGTGAATGTATCGCGGAACGTTATCCAGTTCTCTATCTTACTGTCAAATTTATTTAGCTGTAATTCAGGCAACTTAACTCGCCGTTTAGGTATAATGCAAGTAGCAGCGTTATCGCCACCGTGCTCCGTCTTCGCGGGCACGTTTGATAGCGAAGTGAGTGTGTTGCCCACCCTCTGGATTGCATAATAAAGCTGATCGAACGCGTCTATATCACTGTACGTAGGAACGTATTTAGGTACATGTTTACATTTTATTGCCGTTATTTCGGTAATACTTTGATCGAATTTCATACGAAGGGTAGGTAAATCCTGAACCCTTACAGCAAATTCTTCATCTATGGATGGATCCGTACCTACTGTTTTTGACATTTCAAATAAACGTTGTACACGTAAAAAACACATTTCTTTGGTTGTTAAAAATGGTTGTAATAATTCGTTGAGTTCGGACACTTCAGAGGCAGTTCTTTTAGAGGTCATTTTGCAGTGCTAAGATGTAAAACTATTCTTTCAAAATTTAAGCACCGTAAAAAGTACGATTGGTATTATGTAAGTATGTGTAAGTATTAGTTTTATTCACTATTCTCATTTAACACTTGAATCACAACATAAATGTTCAGAATATTTTTAATTATATAAGCCAGAAACTGTTACTACGTACAGCGTAGGTAAATCATAATGGCGGCTTGTCGTCAATTCGCACCAAGAACAGTAAATTATTGAAAAATACAACAAAATACCATATGAAAGTACAACTTTTAGAAAATATCACATTATATACTTGTAGGCTACGTTATGACTATGTACCTAATGTATACTTGATAAATAATCATGAAATTTGTAATTTTAGTTAGAACCTTTTAATTTCTCGCACCTACGCGGTCAACGCAAAAGTCAATAATCAAACATCAATTTCACAAATTACATGTACTACGATCAGTTAGAATGTATTGTGTATAATTAACTAAGAATTTTGGTAAATTTTACGTTGGAGCCTCTGTAGTTTTAGCGAAAACAAATATGTTTTGATGCGGCACGTGGCCGTGCCGTGCCAGTGTTCCTAGGTATGTACGTGATTGATTGTAAATGGGTGATGTATAATGTATTAAGGCGTTAGAACTGGTCGATCTTGGCTCGATAAGGATCAAAATGTTTGTTCGATTGCTCAGTAGTTGAAATAAATAATACCCAAAAAGTAATTGCCAGCACTCACAGTTTGTAGGTTAACACCATCTTTAATCCTCGGATAAAAGGGGATGAACACAGCACTTCACAAGTTCTTAATATCACCTCCACTTCACGTTTTTGACCGTAGGATCAATTAGTTTTCAGTTCTATGATTGTTTTGCGTATTTATTACTTTATTTCGAATTCACGACGCTGCCGGTATATCGGGTTTTCAATCCGTTCGTTTTTATTCGCACTCGCTAGGGGCGCTTGCGAGCACATTATAGTGTTATGGTTGGTGGCGTGGATTTGGCGGGCAATTTAAAAGACGTGTCCCTACACTCGGTATGTTCACAAACCGCAGACTTGGTCGAGTACCAAAGCTCCTCTTTGTTTGCCCAATTTATGACAGCCCACATTCACAATCGAGTCTGTAAACACCTGCATCTTGTAGGGGAATATTGCACTTAACAGGTCTTAAAAATTGGTTGATCTTCTTGTGCGGCTTGAAGTAAGATTTTATTGAAGCTCGTCTTAAGATATTACCAATTTTTTCCGTGACACCCTTGATGAAAGGTAAGATGGCAGGTTGTCGCTCCACTGAAGAAGGCTTGGGCCGGCTTCTGTGACGCATTCGTGGGAGCTTGTGATTATTGCTTCGCAGTACTTGTTTTACACACTGTAGCTCCACCTTGGGATGGTCAGTGTCGCAGATGCCATGTGCTCTCTGTAACAATGATTTGCCTACGGTAGCCAACTGACATGGATGGTGCTGGGAATTACTATTGAGATATTTATCTGTATGGGTGGGTTTCCTATTCACTTTATGACTTAGGGAGTTGTCAGAATAAACCTAGAGATTCAACATATATCTTAACTATTAATAAACATCACATCTCTGATCCAATACAAGTGGCGAATATATTTGAAAATTTTTTTTCTTACATACCCCTAGAAGCCACTAAATCATTGGATTCTTGTCCCAATGTAGCAGAAGCCCTATTAAAACATAATTTTCCCTGCAAAACACCGGACTTCTCTTTCAGATACACGACAAACTTTGAAATTATAAAGACATTCAAAAGTTTAAACATAAAGAGTACTGAAGACTTGTGGGGTATGTCAGTTAAAGTGGCAGAGTCTATTATTTGCATTATTGCACCATACTTAGTAACAATATTCAATCTTTGTGTTGATAGAGGAAGTTTCCCCGACTTAATGAAACTAAGTAAAATCACTCCAATTTTGAAGTCGGGGGCTGCATCTGACCCTTGCAATTATAGACCTATTTCCATCTTACCCGTTCTGAGTAAAGTATTCGAAAAAAATATGCTCAAACAACTTTTATCTCATTTTAATGAGCATAATATATTGAATGAGAATCAGTTTGGTTTCACTAAGAGCAGATCGACAACAGATGCAGGTGTTCAATTGATGTCACATATACTTGAAGCCTGGGAGAGTTCACATGATGCTATTGGCGTATTTTGTGATCTTTCCAAGGCATTCGACTGTGTAGAACACTGCACTCTGATTCGTAAGCTTTCACACTATGGTGTTCGTGGAAAAGCTTTGAATCTAATAGAGTCATATCTGTCTGACAGGCTACAGATGGTTGGAATAAATGGCAATACTTCTTCCGGGTCTTTCGTAAAAATAGGTGTACCGCAGGGATCAATTTTGGGACCTTTTCTGTTCCTAGCGTATATTAATGATCTGCCTTGCATGGTCAAAGATTTCTGTGATATTGTTTTATTCGCGGATGATACCTCTCTGATTTTTAAAGTAGATAGGAAAGATAGTGAACTCATTCATGTAAATAATGTGTTATCTATGATCTCTGGATGGTTCGCCGCTAATAATCTTTTGTTAAATTCAAAAAAGACCAAATGTTTAAGGTTTTCATTACCAAATGTTCCTTATGTTGAACCAAACATTAAGCTTGGCCTAGATAAACTCTCTATTGACAAAGCGACAGTCTTTCTGGGAATCAAAATGGATTCAACTTTACAGTGGGATCCACATATACATGATCTAGCCGGAAGACTTAGTTCTGCTGCATATGCAGTTTGTAAGATAAGACAGTTAACAGATGTAGCTACTGCACGGCTAGTTTATTTCGCATACTTCCACAGTATTATGTCGTATGGTGTATTGCTGTGGGGAGCTGCTGCTGAGATAGAGACAATCTTTATCTTACAAAAGCGTGCAATTCGAGCCATATATGAAATGGATCCTAGGGAATCTCTAAGGGATCTTTTTAAAGAAATTGATATATTAACTTTACCGAGTCTGTATATATTTGAAAATATTATGTATGTTCGGAAAAATTTGAGTAAATTTAAATTAAACAGTGACAACCATCATTACAACACTAGGAACAAATATAAATTAACGGTACCATGTTTTAGATTAGCAAAGACAATTAAAAGGTCCTTTTTAGGTAATTGTGTGCGGTTTTATAATAAAATTCCCGAACATATTACAATGCTCACAGAAGGAAAATTCAAATTGCACGTGAAAAATATTTTGATGAAGAAATCCTACTACACAGTTTGTGATTACTTAAACGACAAAAATGCTTGGAAAATTCCACCTCTGCCAAGCCATCACATGTCTCCTACGTAATTTAAACAAATATTGTAATAATTGTATTATATTGTTTATAACACATTGTAAAAAGACGTTTAAAAGAATGGCCCCGAGTTTCTTGCCCGTTCTTCTCGCAGTGGCTCTATAAACTTTTTTTGCTGAACGTGGCAGTACAATGTAGAATATTTCAATATTAAAATTTGTAATTGACCTTCATAAGAGCGTCGTAGACGCCTAAATTGAATAAATGATTTTGAATTTGAATTTGAATTTTGAATTTGTCAATCGATGACTAAAACATCACGAAAAGCTAAGCATTTATTGATCTCAGGCTCCATTGTAAATTGAATTTTATTGTGTAAGGAGTTTAGATGGTTAAGAAATGCAGAAAGTTTATTACTGGGGAGGATGGTAAAAGTATCATCTACGTACAATTGCTGTGGAAAGAGCTCTCTCCTCGAAGTCCTCCATGAAAATATCGGCAACAACGGGGGAGACTGGAGAGCCCATAGCTACACCATCAATCTGTATATAGAACTTATTTTCCCAAAGTAGATAGCCAGATGATAGGCAATGTTCCAGTAATTCTGCATATTCCATGGGAAGGTCATTCTCACTAAGTCTTT
The DNA here is from genome assembly GCA_963854805.1 of Plagodis dolabraria. Taxonomy (NCBI): domain Eukaryota; kingdom Metazoa; phylum Arthropoda; class Insecta; order Lepidoptera; family Geometridae; genus Plagodis; species Plagodis dolabraria. The sequence continues at coordinate 9,272,266 of OY978440.1, forward strand.
TCTTGACAATTTCAATGAAATCATTTACAGGTAGGCTAGTGAATAACGACTGTATATCGAAGCTGACCATAACTTCATCATCATCAGTTGTAGATTTTTCATTTGACTGACAAAGTGGTAATAATCCTTGACATGCGCACTAGTTTGACCGCGAAGTAGAGACAGTATCTTGGAAGTATCTTTATCTAGCAAGGTGTTGAGCTAGTTTGTATGTTGGCGAGTCAATTTGGCTTAAAATTGGGCGCAAAGGAACGTCTGTCTTGTGTATTTTTGGTAATTCATACTGTTTCGGTGGTTTCACACACGAAGGTACCAGTGCCGTGACTTCTAACCCAAGGGTATCGGAGTATTTACAAATTATTTCCTTAGTTTTTGTTACCATTTTAGCTGTTGGATCGCTTTTTACTGGTTTATATGTGCTCTCGTCCGACAAAAGTTCTTTTATTTTTAGGTTATAATCCGACGTATCCATGATCACAGTGGAATTACCATTATCTGCTCGAATAATGGTTTTGCCTTGGTTCTTGCGTAGGTTGGTAAATTCAAGATGTTTATCCCAAGAATGTTACGCGAGGCTATTGAAATAAAAAAGTACTCAAATTTCAATAGAGATTATGGTTGGCAAGTACCACCTGCTTGGGATCCTGTTATTAAATGTATTAAATCTCATGGCCGACACAAACCAAAACGTTATGATTAATATAAAAAAATCTGACGGTAGACTAAATAATTTCTTTATAACTCATGTGACAAATAAAACCAATTAGTCACCCCGTGACCAAGATCACAGCAAAGTGTTTGAAACGTCGCGATAAAAATAATGAAAAATATAAGCAATTTCAATCGTTTCAGGTTGTTTAATTACTATGATAAATTGGATGTCTATTAACAGGTCTCTACGCAATAGTCGTACCAAAATCCATCGGAACCTCTTCCTGGCCATGACAATCCAAGTTATCGTACGACTTGTGGTGTACTTCGACCAGGCTTTTATGAGGCATATTAATGATGACTCCAAAGCACTTCGAGGACTTGATAGTATGGTAAGTTTTTCATTATCACTTCTTTCCATTTATCTTCTAATAGATACAACTAGATTGTATCTGGGTATATCGACGTAATAAAATCGTAAAGTTTCTAGGCCCATATTTGTATCCGATATATTAAAGAAAACGGCAATTTGGTACCTGCTGAAAATTTATGCATATTGATTGGTATCTGTTTATCAATTAGTCTGTGCTCATATTTAATATGCCAGAATAGAGATTCTACATAATTAAGTGACGTAAAGTTCAATGCCTCATTTAAATCTATTGACAAATGATATTATCATGTTTTAAAATGGGTCTTCATTCGGCAGTCTTTATTAACTTCGGACAAATTGAAAGAACGCTGCTTTATTTATTATATAAGTATGTAATCAAATTTTCCACTATATTCCGGTCACTCTAATATGGGAGCTAACAACAGTGTCTAAGCTTTCGGAAATAGGTAAATATCAATTAATAAATACCAAAAGTAAACAATAAAATTAAAAACCAATACTTGATTACAAAGTTTTCAATAATACGATTCAGGTAAGTATATAAGTTTCATGCTGCAAGAAACTTTTTTTAATGTAATTGTGACTGGATTCGCCGACCCCATCTAATGTTAAGCAGTAACTTCTGCCGGTAACAGGTGCATTTTGTCACTAATGATGAACTACCTTGGACCCATCATTCTGAAACGTACAGCTGTTAAATTTACTAGGTCTCAAGAACTGCTTCCGGAACGCACTGTTGGGTGCTTTGCGACAGATTTTCTACCTAAGAACTTAGTAGCTAGCCAGGTGAGCACTCGCAAAATACCCTTCCGCCATGCGGTGAAGCCACGGTAAACATTACCGTGATGAAGCTCAAGGCGACTCTGGGGATTGAAGCATGCACCTACGGCGCGGCAGTCTATAGCTTTTACCGTTAGGCTATTCAAACTAAATTCTATCTAAACTAAGTAATTAGGTCAGCTATAGTTTTAGTTTTAAATTAGCGCTATTTATTTTTTACACTATTATAATAAATAAATAGCGACAATTAAAAACGTAAGAGAGAAAATGTACAAACATACCTTCCTCACATTATTACGATACGAATAATTATTTCGGGATCAAACCAGACTAAAGTAAACATACCTTAATGATCCGGAAAATCATATTTATATATTAAATTACAGATTATTTTTGGGACCCATCCGGAATAGACCCTATATATAGAATAGTATGGGCACTGTTCTAATTGGGTTGTTATGGGAATAAGATGATGGAGATATTGATAATAGAAATATATTTATATACATACCGTGTATAAATAAATCTTTATATGATTCCATATTTTGCCAGTTCTTCGTGAGTTTTATTCGACCTGGCATATCAGCCTATCACCAAACTAAAGAGGACTTAAAAGAACATTCTAGAAAGGTTGCACCTTATTCGTGGCCTTTTGACTTAGCTAATCCATGTTTTTATGCAATTTATTTTATTTAACTTCTGATTTATACTGTTTACATATTCAAGTAATTAAGTTATTGTTAATGGTTTATTTCTAACTATTTCTTTAATCCTAACCTTTAAAAACCTTTCTTACATTATTATTAATCGTTTAATTTTATTGTATCATAAAATATAAATTAAAATTTGAATAGTTGACAACCATTCTGTTATAAACATTGCTGACATTGTTTACAGTCGTAAAAATACTTTTTTTAATTCTTTTTATTTAATATATTATTATAATCATTTTCATTTAAGTTCAGTATAGCCTACCAAATTGTTTGTTGTTATTATACCAATATTGAGTTTACTGTAAACAGTCAGTTTACATCAAGTACATAATAATATAATATCTACTGATGTTATAAATAATGTACTCGTAGGCTAATAAACAATTATATTCTATCCTATTCAAATACATATTAAACGCCATCCTCGTTGAATTCTCTCACAGAAGTCACATTCGATCCTATTTTATAGTGGGTGATTCTATCGAAAAACTATACTAATTACGATAGTGACATACGATAATAACGGAACAGAAAAAACTTGCGGTTTCGAAACGGATATATAAATTTACGAAATAAATAAGGTGAATTAATTAACATTCACCCGAATCAGATACCAGAATTAAATATCTCAACACCTACTTATTTTAAAGCTAAGTCCACTGCCCAGGCTTCTTTCATTATGAAACGTGCCAAGTGAATGTCGGACTCACATCCAAAGAGTTCCGCATCTATACACTAATTTTGTTTTATTAAGGACATATACCCGCCAGCCAAAGCGTGAACTTTTATATAAACTCAACTTGTTATTAAAAAAAAAACTCGCATGTAAATATAGTGAATTATTAGACGTATCGTTTCTGGCTTAAATCCTTTTTCTTTTGGACTAATAATTAAAATTTTATTATATAGCGTTTAGTACATAGCACTCGTTTTTAGGAGTTTGAGTCAGTTATTCGTAGCTCCAGATTTATTTAAAAAGTATAGCACACATGTATAAATAACTTCCCATTATAGAAAGTTCATTATATTCCCCATGTTTGTGGTGCAATAGAAATATTAAAAACATGCTTATATTTCTTGAAAGAGATGCTTAAAGTTGGGTATTCTTTTATCTAAAATTACGAGTTTTTGAGCTAGTGTAATTTCAAAACTGTATAATTTAATGAAAATCTAATGCACCACAAACCTAGATATTAGGGTAGTGATTACGTAGGTAAAAAATCATTGAGTTTTATTCGCTATTATTAAAATGAGATTGGAGCTGCGTTTTGTATGGGGGCGTTCGTCTAAAATATACCCTTAATTTACCAAAATATCGTTACTTTTATTTCCATTTAGTTGAGGAGGTTAGCCTGAACAACATCTTCGACCACATCCTCACTTACCATCAGGTGTGATAGTGTTCAAAGGCTAACCTATCAAGCAAAAAAAAGGAGACTTATCCCAAGTCCGAATTGAACTTGGTTGGTCTTAATTAAGTTTTGTTTTTTATTGTATACCTACAGAGTTTGTCAAAACCTACAAACTGTTTTACGACACAGCAAAATAAAAAATAATTTTAAAACACACGGTCCTGTTATGAGAACTCCTTTTATTTTCAAATGGCTGTTTCTGTACTGAACTGTAGCAGTGCTGAACACACTCCCTAGTAAGAGGGAAGCAGTGATATAATCCTCGCTTTGCCACGCCTTGGCAAAGCGAGGATCTTAGAGATAGCAAAAAGCAGTTTCTCAGAAGGCACTGCTGCCCACGTCCCAGTATTTTACCCTAGTTGCCTCTTACCGCAGTAACATTCTAGCCCCGCACCCTATGGTCAAAAAAGTGAAGTCTCATTTGAATATAATGTTAAAATTCCAACGCACTACAATAAAGCTAATTACGGTGCACAAACTCGTTCTCACTTGCCAATAGGTTGAATAGATCCATAATAATTTTCGTCTGAACACTTAACAATGAATAAGGGGGTAAAATAAAAGGGGGCCTTTTATTTTACCCCCTTATTCAAATTTATATTTAGTTTATTTTCTTCTTTCTTTATTAAAATTTTGTTTACACTATTTTCGTTTACTTCTACTCGTATATAAACTTGTTGTTTTTGTAAATTAACATTACAAGGTAAAAGAACTGACAGACTGACAATGTTGTTGTAGCAATAATGCCCCGTGTACTCGTACAGAACCCTAAAAATGGATCTCTACGCAGTTTTTCTGCGTCTATAAAATCATGAAAATATAGTGTTTGACGCTTCGAGCACAAAGAGAACATAGTAAATTTCTAAAGCTTTTCCCTGTAATCCGACCCTCCATAGGCTAATAAATAGCAACCGGCGAGAACAAAAATACAGCTGGTGTTGAAATATTTTTTTATATCTGCGCGTCATCACGCGCATTACGTATCACGATTTGTTCTCTTAAAAAGTTTCAAGTGTTGTAGTCTGTTGTTTTTGATTCACATTTTAATTTGACCATGATTTACTTTGACGTTTAAATTCTTCGGTGAATGCGAACTCGCAGCGAATAACAATAGATTAACTTGTTTTAATTAATTACCGATCTATAGCGGGTAATCTAACTGCCTGTTTGATGCCACACATTCTGTTTTACTAAGTTATACCAGACATAATGATGACAGTAACCTAACATAATATTGCCTAATTCTAATAATTGTCGTTGACTACTTCTATTAATGGTGGCTAGGGCTGGGGGACCCTAGTTAGCCGGACTCGCTTACAGAGGATTTTGTCCCGATGCGCTGCATTATACAATACTCAGGTACATACCATTGTATGAAGCGCTCGGAGCGAAATTTGCTTAGCCGTTCTTAACCAATCAGTTAAGGGAAGTCCACCGCGGTCATGACTTGTATTCCAATCCAAGTCATGAACGCAGCGGACCGCTGCGCTAGTGATATTACTAATGAACGATTCCGTGCTTCGGAGGGCAAGTGAAACCGTCAGTCCTTTTATTGTCGTAGAATTGCAGTCGTCACAGCATTGTGGTAGGACATTTTGCGAATGCCCATTTGGCTAGCTACCACCCTCAAGTAGAAAATCTGTCGCTTAGCACCTAACGATTTGTTCCGGCAGCAGTCCTAGAGAACCAGTAATTCTAGGTAAGCCTGAACAATATTTGACTACACACTTACCATCAGGTACAGAGTCGACCAAGGCTAGCCTATCAGCAATAAATAAATATATCAAATATGTAGGTATGTCTTGTCCGGATCCATAGCGAGAGTCGATCCACTTTTAACTATAAGTCCGTTTTTTTTTAACAAACGAGTACCGAAAATTTTACTGCGTTGCTATTGGCCCACGTAATCAACATAAAGTACGTTCCACACGAACTCTGTAGTCACATGTAGGTATATTCAGTTGAGTCTTCGACTACCTGCGCGTCGAAAAATATCGCTTGTAAGGAATCAATACTAAAGTTGCAACTTTTGAATTAGGGTAAGCAAAACAATGCTCGTTTTGAAAAAGATGTTTTAGCTAAGTGAACAAATCGTCTCGTCACGTCATACGTTTGCCGACGTTTCACAGTGAGCTCAACCCAATTGAACTTGTTTGGTCTCAAGTGAAGGGCTATGACAGAAATTAACAAAAGTTATAAATTTTATAAAGTCTGAACTCTTTTTTTTTACAGGAAGTAGCTAAAGTGGATGAATAGAAATGGTGGTCATGTCTAAATCATGTGATAACCAAGAAAGGAACAAAAATGTACGCGGTCGACAATCATGTACAAAATATGTTAGAACAATTTATTATTGACATATCTGTAGAAAGTTCATCAGAAGGATGACGATATTTTTTGAGATTACAAGAATTGTAATAGAATAATTTGATTTATTTGTTCTAGTGCGTAATATATAAGTATACAATTACAATATTGTTTTATATCAAAAACGCAAACAGAAAATGTTGTCACGAATATACTAAGTATGCAAATTTAAATCATAAAATAATAACGTAATTTATTCTACAGTAAATTTTAGAGGTATTCAATATGAACGGGCCTTAACAATTTCAAAACAAGAACAAAGGCATTGACCAATGACGGCAATGACCCATCTCACTCTGTCAATATCGAGAGATATACGCAGTAGTCGTTTGTTAAAAGAACAGACTATAGTTTATATTTTTATACTAATACCTTCTTCAAGTTCCTTTTCATGCAGGCCCTCAATACTATATTTAAAAATAAGATATATATATATATGTATCTCCTTCTTAATGACGACACACAATATTAACAAAAAATATTTTTTTTTTAATATAATTTCCTTTATGAACTAGTCAACATGTCATATGGACTCCCAGACCGAACAGCACTAGAAGACCTCTGTTTTGCCTTTTGTGCATCAAACAAACGAAAATGTGAGAAAATAAGGGTGAATAATTGTATAGTATTTTAGTACTTATATCATTTGTAATCTGGTTTTTTTCCCTCAGCCATATATCTGCGAGGCATGCTACATATTCCTCGAATATGGGATATCAGCTATGTTCTGCTGGATGTTCATAGAAGGGTTGTACCTCCACAACTTCGTGACTGCCAGCGCTCTCCGGGAACGCATCACCTACATACAGTACTGTTTACTGGGATGGGGCCTGCCCTTCATCATCACCACCATCTGGGCGATTTTCTCAGCCGTACATTATAGCGAAGCTAGTGTGCTACAGTAAGTATAAGGTTTTTAATTCGTCCGTCACCATATACATGGAGTTGGTAAGTCTCACTTGTCTGTAATTTCACGCACACCCTTTAAACAGGAACACAGTATTGAGAAGATTTCTGATTGAGGGTAGGAATAAGTATGGTAATTGTACTCTTTGGCACTGGTATCTAGAGCGTCATTCATGCTCACAGAAAGGTGTTGTGTAGCGGCGGTGTTGTGTCAGGTCGCCATTTTTCCTCAAAAATTGTTGAGGAACGCGACGGCACATTCTGGACGGCAGCTTGCGTGTTGACTGGTGATCCCCCGTGGGAGCTTTAAGCGGAGATACATATAATACTTACAAAAAAATATATATTAAAGGTCCAGTTAGTAGGACAAAAAAAGACATAAGCGTTGTAAGTTTCCTATTTGTAGCTTGAAATAAAAAATGGTCATAATTGAAAAAGTCAATGACCTTGGTAATTCTTCTGTCTCTCAAGGTCTTTTAAAAAAAGAATAATTTCTCAAATAATGCAAATAGGTACACCTAAAAATATATAACAACAGTAGCATTTGTAATAATAAATGTATCGTATAAATATATTTAGGAAAGATCTCTATTGTTTTTATCATAAAAAGGATGAAAAGTGGAGCGAATTGCTCAACATTCATCATATCAGATTATTATAAAAGGAATTAATATAATGAAATTAATTCGGAGGAATTAGGAGACGACGCGTCGTTGTTCTTTGCACACAATTCGCGGGTTTTTCATTTGTTTTCCTTACCCAAACAGCCGAGGCACAAAAAAACAGCAATTCGGTGTCCAGGACAGCCGTTTGGCACACGTGTACTTGAGAAAACAATCACTCGCAGTTACATAAATATTTCCCTTATGGAAAAAATCATGCTTTATGCATGAGATTACCTAATACTGCGGTGTGGTAGCCACCAAGATATACTCTGACTGAAGAGACCTCTTACCGTGTTCAAGATACCGCTACCAATTGCAATTGCCAGACCACATTTAAAATTTTACAGGATTCCCTATAATATTCGTTCAAACCCAACTATTGTTCATGCCAAATGTTTTTTTTTTTATTTCTGATAGGTAAGCCTTTGACCACAATCTAACGTGATGGTAAGTGATGATGTGGTCGAAGGTGTTAGGCTTAACCTAGAATGACTGGCTCTCAAGGACAGCTGCCGGAACACACCGTTAGGTGCTTGGCGACAGATTTTCAACTTGAGGGTGGTCAATAGCCAGGCGGGCATTCGCAAAAATGCCCTTCCAACATGCAGTGAAGCTCAAGCCCGCGGCGGGATTCAAACCATGGACCTGCTGCGCGGCAGTCCATAGCCAAAGCCACTGATCCATCACTGCTGCAAAAAAGTTGCACATGGCAGGCGACATTTTCATGTATTTAAATTATGCCCATACTCACCCAAACACGCCATCGAACCGCTGGCAAGTACTATTATATAATCTATGCTGCTGGTATACATCATTTTAAACCAACGTGGCTCCTTCTGTTAGTAATTGTATGTAAGTCCGTCAGTAAGGGAATCAACAGCACGTTAAAAATATATTTCTATATATGATTACAAACACTACCGCGTGCTAAGCGAAAATCATATTTTACAAATTATTGGAGCACAAAATTGTATGCCCAAGGCGGGAATCGAACCCGCGTCCTCCTATATCGCGTCGAATGCCCAAACCTCCTCGACCACCTGGACTCGGCATTTCTTGCCGAAATTTCGTGCTCCAACTGTATTAGTTTAACCGTCGTAGGGGACGGTGCGCGGCCATCAACCAGACTACTAGATTTCATCTAATCGAAAGTGGTGTGATTTTTCAAACACTTAACTCTCGGTATGATGTCGCTACCCTTCTATATTTCTAAATATGATTACAAGCACTATCGCGTGCTAAGCGAAAATCATATTTTTCAAATTATTGGAGTACAAAATTGTATGCCTCTCCGCCTTGGGCATAAAATTTTGTACGTATAATAAGTTAACTATATGTTTTCATACACCTCGCGCTTACCTGTACGGCAGTAATACCCCTCTTCCTTCTTTTCAAGAACTTGAATTGGTACTTTCCGAACATGTATAGATTAAATGCTTTAGTGAAACTCTTAAACGTAACTTAACTATTTTTAGGTGCTGGTATGGATACAACTTCTTGCCTCAGTACTGGATTTGCCAAGGACCACGTCTTAGTATCATCCTGGTGAGTAATAAATTTAAAAAATAATTTTCCGTGGGGTGCTGGGTTTGCATGTCACCTTTTTTTCCCGTGGGTGTCGTAAGAGGTGACTAAGGGAAAAGTGCGCCAAATGAGCAGCATGTCACTTCTAACGCGGATGTGAGAAGGGTGTTGTACACCGTCTAAATGCCCTGCCAGGGTTTAATACAATATGTTCTTGTGTTCGTGTCTTTTATGTTGTTAGCGTAAACATATTATGCGTAATATGTTCTTGTGTTTCGTCCAGTGTGCTAGAGAGAACATTTTGTATAAATTTATATTGGAATACAAAATGTTTTGCCCCGGGCGGGAATTGAACCCGCGTCCTTCCGATTTCGCGCCGGATGCTTTATCTATTAAGCTACCGGGGGTACGGCTGTGTCGTCGAAATTTCAACATTTTGTATATATGATGATCTGATCGATTCAGAATGGCTAAGCAAACTTGGCTACGAGCGCTTCGCAGATAGATATATTTTTGGAGCCTTAAACAGCCATTTAATAGTCAGTGACACTTAACCCGACGCAGAAAAAGTATGCACGTTGCGTTTTGTACTTACAAATGTTGTAGAAGTATAGTGTTGATTTTATGTTTGTATTTAGTAATTTCAGTTTTCCATTCTAAAATTAACATGGAGTTTCAAAAACAATAATTTAATTTTTTTTACTAATATATTCATGTAATTTATAATAGAACAATGTTGAAAACTAAACGCAAATTTTTTAGTAAAAAAAAACAACGACTGGCGGGATTTCACATTCAATTGCTACAATTATGTTTTGCGGTTAAACTTTTGTTCATTTTTGAGAAAAGCATACCTGTACAAGCCTCAACCAGTAAAAAAGCTATCCTGGCCTCGTATATAACTCATACTTGGCCAGAAAGGCTTACTTACTGGATTCTGCAGTTATGTACCTACTATAAACCTAAACTAAAACCAATATGGCCAATATACTACAGCTGTTATTACGTAATATCTCTTCTGATACTTGTCTACAACAGAATCAAACAAATTAAAAATCTGCTATGCTACTAAGATAACTTCTAGGCTAGACTTTTTCTTCTATGATAGCAAAGGTCGTATATAAATGGATTATAGTACAAAGTTATCTCAGTCTTAATTAAAACCTAGATTTGTGAAATAGGGCCTGAGTCGACTGCACTTGCATTGCTTCTATTTTCAACTTCCACGTGAGTACAATTTCACAATAAAACCGAACTTAGATATTTTGAACCGTCTTTATTACTGTTCCGATAAGGATCTGACAAATAAAAGGGGTTATGTAGGTCAAGTTCTATTGTGTGAATATTTCAGAACGAAAATAAGAAAAACCGGAAGTGGCCTTGAGCGTGCCTTATCTGAACGATCTTAATCGTTTTAATTGCGTACTAATGTTTTGAATAGGGTATGTTTTGAAATAGGTACGAGTATATTTGTTATTCGCAGGTGAATTTGCAGTCTCTCTATCTCTCTTCCTTTGTGTATTTGTGTGTGTTCGTGTATGGGTGTCGTGATAGTGAAGCTCCATAACGGCCCTACAGATTTCAATTCATTTATATTGATTTGATATTTTAGGCTTATTTCAGGCTTATTTTCGAAGCTAAATATCAGACTGATGGTTTGATGTCTGAGCACTTTCCATAGCACGAATATATGCGATGAAAGTAAATAGATATTCATTAAGATAATAAGGCCAAAACTGAGAGCTATTATTGTTATTTTGCGTGGTGATAGGACATTCAGCGAAGCCTGCCTGGCTAACTACCTAAGAAAATCTGTCGCCAAGCACCTAACAATGTGTTCCGGCATCAATCTTTGAGAGCCAGTAATTCTTAGGTTCGCCTGAACAAAATCTTCGACCACATCGTCACTAACTTTTAAATGAGATAGGTAGTGGTTAGATGGTAATCGAAATAGTTACAAACCTGAAATTTCCATATACTTATTGTGTAAATCGTCGACGTTAAAGAGACTAGGACTATAAGTCCAATTAAATATTTTTTCAGTGAGTTAATACATGAGAAGGTAGTTTGAAAAGTATGTTATCCACCCTAGCGTTTGAGGTCTCATTCAGTAGAGAACTAGCTCTAATATTGTATAACTGAGACCTTTTGCACTACTGTGGTAGGTATGTTCTGCATTTTGGATACTTTTTTCATACCAAAGAGTATACACGTTTATGTATTCCTTATCTTATCACATGTAAAGTCTGGTTCACGTGATCTTACTTCTTTCGTCTTAATTAAGCGCACATATCCTTATTCGCGAATCCCATCCTTACCTGCATGACCAATGTTCATAAAGACAATGTAATATTCTTCTGTAGGTACCAATTTTGGTGAACTTTTGTATGACTTTAACTGTAGTAGGCATTGGTGTGGCATTTGGACTGACTGCGAGTCTGCAATGACTTCCTTATTGTTTGCCTAAATGCTTTTTTTGTAGTATTTAAAAAAAAGGTTAAAGGTAAACTGGATCGATATTTTACTAGTATTACTAGTATCTTATACTATATCTCTTATACTATATTTCTTATACTTATCTTATTATGTTATCTAGCTGTCCTTGAGAGCCAGTAATTCTAGGTTAAGCCTGTTTACACCTTCGACCACTTCATCACTTACCATCAGGTGAGATTGTAGTCAAAGGCTAAACTATAAGCAAATAAAAAAATAAAAAAAAAACTCATCGACACCGCTATTAGTATAATTATCTGTGCAATAACATTTTATTCTGACTGTAACTGATTGAATTAATGTTTTTTAACTGAGGTTTTATTTTCCTTTGAACAGACAAACCTCGTGTTTTTGCTGAACATCATGCGAGTATTGATCATGAAGCTAAACCAAAGTGTGAACTCCGAACTGGAAAAAGTGAGGTGAGTACGTTCACGAAACTACATATAAGTAAGTAAAAATGTTCCTAGAAATTGTCATAGCAATTACTGACTATTAACACATAAGTACTCCACATTTTAGTCACGATCGCTCGAGACGGATTGGTTCCTATTAAACAGACGCGAGATTCAACGCTATATAGACGCATAGACGCACTATAGTACATACCCGATTCTGAGTTGGTTAATTGTCTTGTAATGATAAATTCCGGGATCTCCAGGTGGTTGAGTAGTTCATCTAAACTGGGATAATTATTAATTAATGAGGAGGAAAGATTTGATTGTTTGTTTTTTTGTTTACATTGAATAGGCTCTGAAACTACTGGACCGATTTGAAAAATTCTTTCACCATTAGAATCCTACACTATCGATAATGAACATAGACTATAGAAGATTTACAAAAAGTTAGAGATCCGTATGAAAACTTCGATAATGTAACAAAAAATTGTTATATCGCGTACGCTGCGGAAATTGTTGATTATTCGGCAAAGTGATGTATTACAATTTTATAGAGGGCTTCAATATGTACAAAAAAGTTCGTTAGGTATACTATAAGTCTAACTATAACAGTTATGTTACAATAACTACTTATGTATGTATTTAAATTTATAATTATATAAATTTTTGTTTAATACCCGTGATAATCCACTAGTTTACAGTAATCAGATAATTTGTGATCATCCTGTCTGTGAAGAAGTTTCGGGTTCGATATCTGGTCAATATTTGTCATCACGCAATATGCAACTATTACGTCTCAAATAATATAATTAATTTATAGTTTATTGAATTAGTATAAAATGACATCGTTACGCAAATATCGCACCAGACATACAAAATAACAACTGCTTACTGTTACACTTGACCCCGTTTTCGACACAACATTCAGGCATTGAAGTCAAAAACGCGGGAGAAACGGCACCCGTACCTCCAACAAAATGTCAAATCAGGCGATTGATTCTTAGTAGTGCGTATGTGCGTCTACTGCATGCTTGTCTAACTTTCTTTGTCTTTAATTAAAACGTATCATATACAATGGAAGTGTAGCTGTGTGCATTATATACTTTTTCATCCCACCATCTCGGAAAGAGTATTTTTAATCTTCAATATCTGAGTGGGAAAGGCGTTTTTATTCTCCAGAGGATAAAGTAAATTGAATTTAGAACATCGTGTGCACTAAGTTTGTGAATTAATAAAAACATTAAACCTATTTACTGCTACCTCTATGGTGCCGAATATATCATACAACTTTTTTTTTAATTTGTTAAAAACTCAGACTCGGAACCTTCTTGGTGTTCTTATATCAATTTGCTTTGTACGCGGTTCTTTACGCGGCATTTTTTCACGTCATTGTTAAACCTTATATTCATTTCCTCGCTGAGGTGGAATGAAAAGTTACGTGTTGCACTCGAGTGCAAAGATTTTTCACCTCGTGCTCTTTTGATTCCCTCGCTAACGCTCAGGATTCTAATTTTGAATCCTTCGCTTGCTCGGTCATCAAAATTGAACACGCGGTTGTAAAGCAACTTTGCACTCTTGTATAACAAATTAGCTCATTTATTAAAATCTGACTACTCCTTGAAATTAAGGCCTACGAAAAAGGAATCCAATTTGGATATGTACCCTATAAGTATGTATATATGTATAGTTGTTATTGGATTTTGGGTTCACAGTGCTGTTTTCTTCCATAAAGTGTCTAAATTTAAGTTTATAGCCTAATATCTGTAACTGTACCTATGAAGAAAAAATAAAATAAATTATATACTTTTGAACATTACATACAAAGAATACACGCAAAATGTACATAATATGATACCTGTGTTTAACAGGAAGGCAGCACGCGCCGCTCTAGTTCTTCTTCCACTGCTGGGCATCACGAACATACTGAGCATGATAGAAGCCCCGTTAGACGGCAGCGTGTGGAAGTTCGGTCTTTGGTCCTACACAACACATTTCCTGCGATCTTTCCAAGGATTTTTCATAGCGTTGATATACTGTTTCATGAATGGAGAGGTGAGTCGTAATGTTTAACTTTTTTTTATTAATACCTGTAGTTTTTTGAAGCGCTCGTAGCCAAGTTTGCTTAGCCATTCTGAATCGATCAGCAAAGTTAAGCAACGTCCGTCGCGGTCATGACTTGGATGGGTGACCGCTGGTGACATTACTACTGAGCGCTTCCGTGCTTCGGAGGGCACGTTAAGCCGTCGGTCCCAGTTGATGTCTTAGGATAGCAATCGTTACAGCATGTTGGTAGGGCACTTTGCGAATGCCCGCCTGGCTAGCTACCACCCTCAAGTTGAAAATCTGTCGCCAAGCACCTAACGGTGTGTTCCGGCAGCTGTCCTTGAGAGCCAGTAACTCTAGGTTAGCCTGAACAACATCCTCGACCACATCATCATCTACTATCAGGTGAGATGGTGGTCAAAGACTAAATTATCAGGCATAAAAAAAAAAAAAAAAAAAAAACGTCGTTTCCTTTAACCAATGATCACAATTATTATCATCACAAGAGAAAGAGGGAGAGAAGAGTGGTTTGAAACCATGCTGTAATTGTCGGCAGAACGGTAAAACGATTATACTCCTTAAATCTCGTTCCACTTGAAATATCAACGAAAATAAACTATAAGAGCTACTAGCACAGTTTGATAGTACATCAAACGTGAAACAAACGTCATCGAGAATCCTTCAAAAACTCAAAGAGAAAAGTGTGGTTTGTGAATTTGTAAAGAGCTTTATAAGACGAAATCCCCAGAAGACAAAATGAATACATACTTAAACATGATACCTACACATATTTTATTAAAGCTTCAGGAATTGTTGATAAGAACTGTCAAAACTCACAACATTCAACAACATTTTTACCCATCAATATGGGATGGACAAAAGTGGCAAATTGTGGCCTTTTAGCGTTATTATCACAAATAGAGAGAAAACAGTTACGATCACCATCACCACAACCATTGCAAATGGAACGCAAAATATGTGGGTGTTATAGAAAATAACTAAAGTAGTATAAAACTGAACACGGCAATAAGTTTATTGAATAGACTATGTAAAAGGGTAAAAGTACGTCGTAACTTGCTCTGTTTTCTTCATTTAAGTTTCATTATTGCTACATTATTTTATTATAATTAATGTACTTATGTAAAACGTATTTTCAATTCAAGAACAACGCATCACAGTTAATTTTTTTCGACAGCTTCGTTATTGACTTTTATGAAAATTGACATCAGGTAGTTAGTCTGCCGTAGCAAAGGAATGAATCATAAAAAAGATACAAAAAATATACCGTCAAATTTATCGGTAAAGCTGCAAAAAACTAAAAACAAATAAGTATGGCCAGCCGATAATGAATAATATTTCTAATTTTACGCTGGCATAAGAGTCTACACCGAGGAGTTTTATTTTCTCTTCGACAGGAATCGAACATATTTAAAATCGCTCTACAACATTTTAATGGCTTATAGATCGTATATAGTTATCGACGTATTAATTAAACCATAGGTTAGTGAAATTGGGTCTCTATCATCTCATTCAATTCTATCGAAAGTTATTTTCAATGAAATAAAATCTTAGTAGTGGTCCAAAAATTGCGAACATGAGATGATAAAAGTTATGTCCCCTTTTATGTGGAACCAAAAGCGAAATTCTGTGTCTAGCCAAACGTAGATATTCAGAGCCCCTCGCCTACCCCTTCAGGCAATACAAACGTAACGACATGTTTTCCTAGTAAGTGAGTGAAAATTTCATATCTGTAAATCTAAAATATACCGAGCGCGTTGACACTCTCGTCGTTATTTCTTGAACTTTTGAGTGTCTGAGAGGAGATAATTTGGACGCTGTAAAATTTAAAGTAAGTAAACCTCGTCCGCATTGCGACCTTCACACGCCTTTTGTCCGCCGTCTCCTGCCCCTCCCATTATATCTGAATAAGGCCAGTCCTCGAGCTACCGAGGGTCCTAACGAGTACCCACCGGTGACTACAAGTGTTGTCAAAATCACTAAAGTCCACGTTCGTCTTAGAGAAACATTGTGCCTAGACGTCCATTGTGTGGCAAGCTTGCTTGGAATTAATTTACATTGGTTATCTGTTAGACGCGTAATATCTTTTGAAGACACCTTTATACTTGGTCGTGGCTCTGCCCGCAGAGTATAGACAAGTAGGTATAGGTAAATATAGGTTTGAAAAGGACGTAGTACATATACACACAGCAACATCGTCGCATTTTACAAATTTTTAAACCAAAAAAAATTTTTACGTCGTATGTTATTCGACCCGTATGACGGTCAAGGTAATATACAATTAGAGGACAAGCTCGAGCCAGTCTTGATAGCCACTGAGTTAATCCGGGGGACGAGGGTTCGATTCCCGTTCGAGATGAAAAATGTTGTATTACATTTATCACAAGTTTTTTTAAAAAGGCTTTATTACTACATAATACACAGTACAACAATAGACTACGAACTATATAAAATAATAGAGCTTCTGCATTGAAAGCGTTTAGAGAACGTACAACCCATTGCAGACTCACAGGCAGTTCAAATGCTCCAGCCCACTATCAGTTGTCAGCGTGCCCAGCATGCTGGCAGATTTGCCCCGTTGCATTGCACACGATATTGCTTGTAATCATATTAAGAAATATCTACGAATATATTTTCACAACACACAAAACAAGGACATACATTACGTAACCTGCCTGACGTAAACGTTCGACTTTCGCTGATAATATTCCTGCCACCTTTCAGAAGTAAGGAACTCTGTTTGATTCTGAGCTCATTGTGCAGCAGCATTCTACTTATATCGACGAAGCACGGACTTTTTACCCTTATTCGCCTTTTACGAAATCCATAATGAAGTATATCTAAGAAAACAAGTAGTAATATTTTTTTATGTAGTGACGAGATAAGCCATTTGGCCGCTTGGTGGTAAGTAAGTGTCACGTCTTGCGTCTATCCATTATCGTTGCAGTCCACTGCAGAACACAGCCTCCCCTATTGAGGCGGTATTTGCCATAATCCCCACGCTTGGCAGGCGGCTTGGGGATCGCAGTGTAAGTTGGCAGTTCTTTACAAGGCGCTGCTGCCCACCTTCCAGTATTTTTCCCTCAGTCGCCTCTTATGACACACATGGGAAGATATGGGGAGGTGCAATTCTAACCCGGCACCCCACGGGGTTCTGGCACCCCATAGGGTCCGTCATATAGGGACAAAAAAATATTTGAAAAACTTAAGTTTGAGTACCTACTTACTCTACTTCCTCTTTTAATAGTATTCGTAGAAATGTTCTATTTCTTTATTGCAGGACGTAAGTGGACAATGTTAGTTTAGGATTTACCTAGTGATAATTAAATATTTCTGTGATATAGAATAGAAGGCTCTGTTATTTGACAATCGCATAAAATGACCCAGAAACAACCAAGCCAAGGGATTCTAATCTGTCGGTTTTGTATCATCGTCTGTCATCGAAGCATACACAAATATTATCTCTACAAAACCATCATAAACCATTTGGAAACCTAACGAAGGACGAATTTGAGGAGTGGCATAGTGAAACGCAATATGGGCCTTTGTGTTGAAAGAATCGTTATAGTGTTTGAAATCGAAAAACAAATAACATCACTTATGATGAGTCAAAAAGTATGGTTATATGGCGCAGCGTCAATGTCTTACGTTGTCGTAAATCATAAAGTGTTTGAAACGAACTCAAAACAATTTATTTATCTTCAGTACAATTCTTGCAACGAGATCTTTCAACTACCGCCAACGCAGTCCCTTGAATGTTTGTATAAGAGTTTTACGACCACACTGACTCACGATTCAGAATTAAACATCCATGGCGATAAGATCGCCAATTTACGAGACCTGTGAAATACATGGGGAGCGTAAAGTTGGGAGCTCTTGCCTGTTGCTTACATTTTTGTCGAATGGTTATGGATAAAAATGTTATGGCATTTTTCATGCTTGATTGTCTAGATAACTAAGTAGGTAGGTACTTTGGAATTGAGTTAGCCGTACAGTTTTTACTTTAGATGGATAACGTTAGCATGCATTTTCGACCTAAATCATAATTGATACGAAATTCTATCGAATTTTTGGTTTTGTAAGTTGTCTATTGTATTTAATCACGTAATACGCGAGCAACAGAGAATATTTTTACCATAAGTTGTGCGGCGGTTATTCTGACGGCGGGGTTATTATGATACTGGTTAAGTTATTTTCTGTTCTACAGCTTTACTTAAAAGAGATATCAATGTGCACGTAGAGTACCTAAATGATTATTAATTAAATATACCGGCTAGCACTCACGGTGTTTAGTCGAAATCTCCGACCGGTGTTCGAACAGTAAAGAGGTTCATTCTCAAGGAATGCGGGCAGCCTCGAGGGCTGCTTGACGCGCACTGCGGGCGGCTGCTCGCAACGCCCTCTCCGAAACTTGAGGAACGGCGGGCAGCAATGGAGTCGCAGGCAGGGTAGGGGCGCGTGCGTCACTGTCACTGTCTTCACTGCACTCGTCAAAAGTATGTGTAGGGTCTTCGCACACTATTGCAACCACGTCCGATTCGCGGGTAAACGGTTTAGCACTGGTCGAGGCACAATTAAGCACTGGTTTCCACGCAGATGGTAAAGTCCAGCCACCATCCCTATTAAAAATTGGATGACGATTTATTTCAATATACCTAAATGATAATAAATTCAATACACTATAGATGGCATTGCTGGGAAGAGCCCTACAGACGATGGACATTGAAAGAAAGAAAGAAGAAAGAAAGAAAGAAGAAAGAAAAACTATTGGACTACGGGCGACGGATGACGGACTACGGACGACGAATGACGAACGACGGACGACGGATGACGAACGACGGATGACGGACGGTTGACGTATGACGGACGGTTGACATTAGACTATGGACGTCGGACAACGGACGACGGACGACGGACGACGGACGACGGATGACGGACGACAGACGACGGACGACGGACGACGGACGACGGACGACGGACGACGGACGACGGACGAAGGACGACGGACGACGGACGACGGACGACGGACGACGGACGACGGACGACGGACGTCGGACGACGGACGAGGGACGACGGACGACGGACGACGGACGACGGACAACGGACGACGGACGACGGACGACGGACGACGGACGCCGGACGACGGACGACGGATGACGGACGACGGACGACGGTCGACGGACGACGGACGACGGACAACGGACGACGGACGACGGACGACAGATGACGGACGACGGATGACGGACGGTTGACGTATGACGGACGGTTGACATTAGACTATGGACGTCGGACAACGGACGACGGACGACGGACGACGGACGACGGACGACGGACGACGGACGACGGTCAACGGACGCCGGACGACGGACGACGGATGACGGATGACGGACGCTGGACGACGGACGACGGATGACGGACGACGGACGACGGAAGACGGACGACGGACGAAGGACGACGGATGACGGACGACGGATGACGGACGGTTGACGTATGACGGACGGTTGACATAAGACTATGGACGTCGGACAACGGACGACGGACGACGGACGACGGACGACGGACGACGGACGACGGACGACGGACGACGGACGACGGACAACAACGACGGACGACGGACTACGGACGACGGACGACGGACGACGGACGACGGACGACGGATGACGGACTACGGACGACGAACGTCGAACGACGGACGACGGATGACGGACAACGGACGACGGACGACGGACGACGGATGACGGACGACGGATGACGGACGGTTGACGTATGACGGACGGTTGAAATTAGACTATGGACGTCGGACAACGGACGACGGACGACGGACGACAGACGACGGACGACGGTCAACGGACGCCGGACGACGGACGACGGATGACGGACGACGGACGCTGGACGACGGACGACGGATGACGGACGACGGACGACGGAAGACGGACGATGGACGAAGGACGACGGATGACGGACGACGGATGACGGACGGTTGACATAAGACTATGGACGTCGGACAACGGACGACGGACGACGGACGACGGACGACGGACGACGGACGACGGACGACGGACTACGGACGACGGACGACGGGCGACGGACGACGGACGACGGACGACGGATGACGGACTACGGACGACGAACGTCGAACGACGGACGACGGATGAGGGACGGTTGACGTATGACGGACGGTTGACATTAGACTATGGATGTCGGACAACGGACGACGGACGACGGACGACGGACGACGGACGACGGACGACGGACGACGAACGACGAACGGTTGACGTATGACGGACGGTTGACATTAGACTATGGACGTCGGACAACGGACGACGGACGACGGACGACGGACGACGGACGACGGACGACAGACGACAGAAGACAGACGACGAACGACGACCGACAACCGACGACAGACGAACGACGGACGAAGGAATGAGGACGAAGGATGAAGGATGACGGACGATGAACGACGAATGACCAACGTACACGATGAACGATAAGCTGAATAACGATGGGCGTAGTGTTACTACTGAGGGCTTCCGTGCTTTAGGGGAAACGTTATGCCGTCGGTCTCGGTTGTTCTTAGGATGGCAGTCGACATTGCATGCTGGTAAGGCAAAAGCTAGCCTATCAGTATATAAAAAAGGACAAACGACGTACAGCAAATGACGAAGGACGACGAAGAATGAATATGTTATATAAACTCACAAAACTTCAATTTTAAGACAGTCAATATCCTGGGAATTCTTATTTATATTCACATTCTACTTAGTTGATTTTTTGGGCCAAAAGACTATCTCGCTTGCACTGATTAGGCTTATGGAGTGTCATAATGAAGTGCGAAACAGCATGTAGTCGATATAAATAAGCTTTCATATTTTTTTAAGCTTAGAATTTTAAACTCACACAATTAAATAAATAAATTTAAAATTATCAACAAAAAAAATATAATATTATATAAGCCTTGTTATATTACAAATTATCCTCTCCATCCAAGCCACTATCGTCTTCGTGTAGATTTATACTCCTATAATCTAAGGTTCAACTTGACCTCTTCAAAACATTTTTTTCAAATCCGCTTCCTGGAGGTCTACATGCTTCACATATTTAACTAAGCTTTCCCTGGGAATGTTTTCTATTGATTTATGCAGGAGAACTTCAACAACGGCTATTTGCAGAGAATCGTTTCTCCTTTGACCTGAGCCCATATGAGCACAATAGGATTAGGTTCAAAGTCAATGATTTGGTGGCAGTCGTATAAATGACCTTGTTTATTTGTAATCTATAATAGTAGTTTATGCAACTATCATATAATAGAGGGTATTAAAACATGAGTGTAGTTTTTTTTTAAACAAGATTACACGAGTGTTTTAATACCTAATTATATACAGTTGCATACACTACTTTATTTCATCTCATGGCTATACGCTTTTCTTGATTTTTCTGGCAAGAGACTATTCGTCAGTTTCGTAGCTGTTTCTAGAATGTCAGGTGGAGTTACATTTTCATCATTCATTTCATCATTCAGTGCATCATTCATTAAATTGTTGGGTATTAAAACATGAGTGTAGTTTTTTGAAACGAGCCGCAGGCGAGTTGAAAATAAGATTACACTAGTGTTTTAATACCTAATTAAATGCAGTCGCATACACTACACTACTTTATTTAATCTCATGGCTATAGATTGGCTCGGAACCAGCGCGTTGCGCGCGCAGCGCGCTTACCACAGAGAATGTGTTCTTAAATTGAATTGAAACCTCCTTGGTCGTGATACATTGTTCTTAAATAATAAAAAAAATGTTTTAAAGCATTGTTTAAGAGCAAGAGAGTAATGCTTTGATTTATTTTTTTAATTTTCTTGAAGAAGTTTGTAAATATAATATGACAATAAAAGTCTGTATTTCATTTCATAATTAGAATATTACCAAATGAGCTTATATAAAATATATTTTTAAGGTTTCTCTTTTTAACTTTTCGTTATAGTTCTTTTTTATTATTATTATTAGGAAATAAGATTTTGTTTTTCATTAGGTATTCTCTCCTCAATGTTTTTCTTTTTTCCTTCCCTGCACAGAGTTATAGATAGTTTATCGATGATACTTACCTTATTGAAGGTTCTTCTTCTAAGACGTCCAAAAAATCAATAAACCATTTCTAGTAAGTTCGCCATCCATTTTAGTATGAGTGTGAGCATCATAAGACTCAGTAGCCATTAAACAGTACATTAGACACTCTAAACTGCTAAGCTTTATAAATAGGAACGGGTATAGTTAGATATCCTTTTTTTACAAAATGTCTTTGAACTCTAGACGCTCAAGCTTTTGACCACACTCTATTTGCCCGATAGTAAAGCTTGTAGTCCGAACGTCGACGCTGCTGACTACAAGTGCTGCGGGTCTGCGCTGCGCGCCCTGCAAACTGCAGTTGCAGCAGCAGCGTCGCACGGTGTAGAACTGGATAGGATGGATTATGGAGTTTATATGATATATTAACTTCCTATATTATGTTATCGTAAAACGGCTAGAATTGGAACTATATCTCTAAGGACAGCTACATGAACGCATCTATATAGGTGCTTGGCGACTATTTAAAGACGTTAGCAATCCAGATGTGCATTCACAAAAGAGTTACCTTGCCACTTATGGCACACAAAATGCCCTACCACTACGCAATGCCTTTTCTTTTAGATAAAACATTTCCTCTTATTCTAGGTTCGTCAAGTTGTAGAAAAACATTACAAAGACTGGAAGACCCTTCGTGACGATCGACGAAGGCAGACTGCTGCATCACATAGAACCAATAGACGGTGAGCTCATATACGATCATTATGCCCAATCTATATAAGTATTTATGTTCAAGCACCTGGTGCAAATGCTTCGGCTATGGTATTGCGAAGAGGAATGGGTCTAAGTCTGACTCTGCTTGACCCAAAAAAATTAAAATATACGTAACTTTCGCAAAGATCGCGCCTTCTTATGTTTCGTCGCAGACCCCCATATCACTGACCATATCCTTAGTAGACGAATTAAGTACTTAGCATTCCATGGATTCGCTGCAAGGTGCGGAGTTCATAGCGTTGCAGAGTAAGAGGCCATGTCATAGGCATAGTCATAGTCCCAGGTACTTGCAACATGAGTCTTTTAGTAGGTAATATAGGGATTTCACTAGTATATGTACCCCTTGCCCACTGTATCGGCCGAATCGTCCACTGCTGAACTCAGGCTCTCGCTTTATAATGAAGGATTTGCCATAATCAACAAGCTTGGCATGAGGCTTCGGGATCGTTGTGGCCATCAGTACTAATATTATAAATGCGAAAGTA
The DNA here is from genome assembly GCA_963854805.1 of Plagodis dolabraria. Classification (NCBI taxonomy): domain Eukaryota; kingdom Metazoa; phylum Arthropoda; class Insecta; order Lepidoptera; family Geometridae; genus Plagodis; species Plagodis dolabraria. Next base: position 9,295,946 of record OY978440.1, read on the forward strand.
ACTCTGTCTGTCTGTTACGCTTTCACGCCTAAACTACTGGACCGATTTGAATGAAATTTGGTATGGAAATAGTTTGAGACCCGGGAAAAAACATAGGATAGTTTTTATCCAACTGCACAAAAAGAGGTTAATGTTTTCGCGCGATAACCGACACACGCGCGGGCGTAGCCGCGCCCGGGAAGCTAGTTTTACATAAGGATGGTAGATTATACAAACCTATGAAGGCCGTCATTAATTTCTTGTTATTTTGAAATAGGTATACATTACTCTTTTTTCTCAAAAGAAAGAAAGGAAGGCCTTGCAACAGATGGGAGGATGAAATAATACGCACAGCGGGTCCATACTGGGTACAAGCAGTGCAATCCAGAGAAAACTGGCTAAATTTGGAGGAGGCCTTTACCTGTAGAGGGGTTCTAACAGAATAATTGTCACTACATTACTAACTTATCTAAAATTCTTTTATATCACAGCAACTACTAACTTTTAATTATTAAACTACTGAATACTGTTATACCAACAAAACTAAACATTGCATACCTAGAAGTATACTGGAAGAAATAAAACGCTTTTTTATTTTTATTTTATTTATGTATTTATACATTACTCTTATTTCGACAGCTTTTCAGAAGAGAACCGCAGCACTTTCGGACCCATACGGTGGCTTGAAAACCTTTTTTACAAAGGCGAGGTCGACATTGAAATGGATGCTGACTCCGAGTAAGTTTGTACCCAAACATATACCTTAGTACTTGTTTTCTTTAGATCATATCGTGGTATCGCCTGGCTAGCCACCACCCTCAAGTAGAAAATCTGTCACCAAGCACTTAACAGTATGTTCCCTCTGCAGTCCTTAAGAGCCAATCAAATTACAGGCACATGAGAGTTAACACCTGTATGTCTCGGAGTGACAGGCGCAGCGCAGTGCAATACGTCATTTGGGACCTTATGTCAATCGGACTATGTCAAACGGTTGTTTGACATAAGGTGGGCCTAGTGCTAGTACCACCACAAAAACAAAGTAAAAAAAAAAGTACCTACAGAAAGAATAAGAGAAAAAAAAATATTTAACCTTAGCCTAAGTTGTTAAATCACTGATGCGTCTGTATTATTTTATAAGCTTCCTATGTAAAGCTTCCTTTTGTATTTGCCCAATTGAATCATTATCTCTTTGATGGCGTACAATTGAGTACTTTCATCGCTATCTAATGACGTGTATAAAAAGTAGCAGATATAGGCTTTTTATGATAATAATTACCAATTTGGACAAGCCGGTGCCTGATGGGAAGCAGTACAGTGTCTTCATTGTGTGTGGCAATGTACTGCGGTACATTAGTTTTAAGTCTCGATAGCCCGGTAATTTCACTTGTTACAGTCCTTTTACCCTAAACACAGCAGTGTTTGCTGATTGGAGCAAGAATACTGACTAACTTGCTTAACTGATTGGTCCACTGATTGGCACCATCCGGGGACCACGTGGGGTATGGAGATTTTTTATATCTGATAGGTTAGCCTTTGACTATCTCACCTGATGATAAGTGATGATGTGGTCGAAGATGTTGTACAGGCTAACCTAGAATTACTGGCTCTCAAGGACAGCTGCCGGAACACACCGTTGGGTGCTTGGCGACAGATTTTCTACTTGAGGGTGGTAGTTAGCCAGGCGGGCGTTCGCAAAATGCCGTATCACCTTGCCAAACCCTACCACGTTCCCACAGATAGGGTAATCCAGGCCCCAACAAGGTAATTATAGGTATCTACTTACACCGCCTACATAAAGCAGAGCCAGCAATTGGTACAAATCGAAAGCAATTATTTTTCTATATTTGCATTAGTGTATAGTCAACTACGTGATATATATATATATATAGTAGTCAGCAGAAACTTGGGTCACCGTGGCCGAAAGCGGCTAGGAAACATGAATGATGGGGATAATCATGATGATAAGACGTTATATCAGCACAAAGCCGGGGTGAATGGGGTGATGATCAAAAGAATCCTAACAAACTGTTGTTAACAAAGATTAATAAAATTGAATGAGCGCGCTCATTCAATTTTATATGCTACATTGATTTTTACTCCAACTGTACTGTTTTAGAGGCAAACCCTTTGACCGACGGCGAATAGTTTGTGCTCTTGTGGTCGATTATTTCAGACGCCTAGACTAAAAATGGGAAGTAGCACCTCAGGACATTGCTTGATCACATCTCTTCTACTTGAGGGTCTTAGATAATCAGACAAACGTGAGAAAAATGTCCACCATACTGGAAACATCGAAAGCAACTATCATACATGAAGAACATAAATTGATATGTTTTTTACAACAAAGAACTACAAATTTTCTTCAATGAAAATAACTCTAATCCTACTTTATCGCCCTGATTTTCTATTTGCAGACGCCGTGGTATGTACAGTGATACCGACACTCAAGACAAGCGCATGTCTATCCGATGTGATGCTGAGACGAATATGACGTGAGTGTTTGGTCTATACTTGGTCTGCAATTTCGCCAGTGTTCAGTTCTCACGCGGTTCGTTCTTCAGAGTAACTTCTGTGCCATTAAAGGATTCGAAACTTTTGCATTCTAAATTATCTAACTATGTATAAGTGCTAGCGGTACTCAGTACACTCCAAAATTTTGTAAACCATTGCCACAACATAACCATTTGCTAGTTTTTTTGGCGAACCGCTAGCACTATATTGATGACTCTTGAATATACATAATATTCATATATGATAATATTGGTGAAGTTGAAACTCTGAGGTCGTCATAAAAGGCTTTAGGTTTGTGTTCTTTTCAATTTCCGCAACTCTGTTGTTTTAAGATTTTACAGACATGCAAAATTCATTCTCTTTTGATGAAAGAGGCAGTAAGTACTGAACTATCGTCATGTTTTGGGTGATTCATATTATTCCCAATCCAGATATCTAAGTTGTGTAAACTCTTTATGAAAAGAATAACAAACCCTGCATAGGCCTCGGTCGCAGAAAGAGCTGCTACACATATAATTCCAACGTTATGTTGCTTCTTATTGTCTAAAGCTCTATCGCACATGAGCTAGATAGTTAGAGCTTAGAGTATCATAGACGATTTACTATGAATTATGTTGTCATTACAGAGATGGTGCTTGACAGCGGGCAGGCGCCGCTTCAAAAACGGCGCAGGACTCTTCTTCAAGCACGGAACATGGCAAAATAACGCTTCAAGTTACTTCTATAGGAGCATCGAAATCCGACCAACATACGATAAAAGCAGGTGAAAGAGACAAAGTAACTAATTTGCACGAGAACTTAGATGACATAAAATATTTTGACTGTGAATCTGACGAAGAAGTCGCAGTAACTGGATCACACGAATATTTTGAAGATAGGCAAACCGGCGCTAGTCCTATGCCATATATAATCAAAAACGGGTTTTATGAAGTTGTTATAGAAGTCTCTAAACGTCCAGACGCTGCAGAAGATACTGGTAGTTTCAAAGATTGTATTGAAGATGCTACGCAAAGTAAAGAGCTGGTTTTACTTGAAACAAGTAGAACAGCGCTATCCGTCACTGTTGATATAAATAAATCCAACACTGAAGATATTCCTAGAGTGGATTCGGAATCTATCGAACCAAGTTCAACTGAAAGGAACTCATCAGAAGATCCTTCTAGCATTAAAAGCGATACATGTGTGTAAAAAAGGAAATTATATCGACAGTATCTCGACCCATTCCGTTGTGAATGACATAACATATGCCACCTTCGTTGATGATCATGACTTCATCTAAGAAAGTTCTCTCAGCTGATCACGACTGATACACGAGATAGTGATACACGATACAGATTCACGGTCAGTTAAATCAATTCAAGTTGAAGCCAGTTCGACATTGACTAATTATTGACACAGTTTAAGGGACACCTTCGAAAGAAAAAGGAGATGAAACAACTGAGCATAGTGCGAGCTTAATGACGAGAAGTCTGGAAACTCGCGTGTGAAAGCATCAATATACCTAATACACATTCAATTACAGTATTACATGAACTCCCAAATAAAAGATCAAAAAGTTGTGTTAAAATATTAGTTCTTAATTTTGATTCTACATATATCAAGACAAAATAGCATTACATATTATAACTACGTACCTACTTCCTTGTCATTACTTTGTCAAGACTATACAGTCTTCGTTTTAAATTGTGTTAATTAGGTTAAACCAAACTACAAATAATACTTATATACCATGTACTGTAAAGTATGACTGTGCAAAAATAGTTATGAATCTTTAGGATCCGCATTACCTACTCCTACCTCGATTTTAATGTTGTGACCTTAACAAAAAAAAAATGCATATAAGTTCACTAGCAAATAGAATATTTTTTACCTTTCTTTTGATATTATCTTACGAAAAAAGTTTTATCAAGTATGTTATAAATATTTTTATATAATCTCATTCGGTAAAATTCTAATTATGAAATTAAATACAGACTTTTATTGGCATATTTTATATACATACTTCTTTAAGAAAATTAAAAAGTTAAATTAAAGCATTATTCTCCTAACAAAACAATGCTTTAAAACAATTATTTAATTATTAAAGTACAATGTGTCCGGACCAAGGAGGTTTCAATTCAATTTAAGTACTTATTATATATGGTGAGCGCGCCGCGCGCGCAACGAGCTGGTTTTTATATTGCATTTTATTGATTGTAGCTACCTATAACCATGAGATTAAATAAATTAGTGTATGCAACTGCATATAATTAGGTATTAAAACACTCGTGTAATCTTATTTAGAAACTCGCCTGCGGCTCGTTTCAAAAAACTACACTCATGTTTTAATACCCTCTATTATATGACAGTTGCATAAACTACTATAAATGAATTGGTCAATATTTTAAGTACCTACCTTGATATGGAGCTTTTGTTCAACGGCCATTCTGACTCGTGGCTTCGTAGCTCCCCAAAGGCTGAACCGGTTTCGTTGGGGTTTATATTTATTCAAAAGCGGATAGTAATATGGTGGAAACCTAAACCACAATTGTCTAAATACTTATCAGCCAACAAATGTCAACAAACGAATAAAGCATTGCTAGCGCACCGTACAGCGTAATCATAGTTGGAGTAAAACATTGCTAGCGCACCGTACAGCGTAGTCATAGTTGGAGTAAAACATTGCTAGCGCACCGTACAGCGTAATCATAGTTGGAGTAAAACATTGCTAGCGCACCGTACAGCGTAATCATAGTTGGAGTAAAACATTGCTAGCGCACCGTACAGCGTAATCATAGTTGGAGTAAAACTCGAGGTGCTGTCAGAATTGAGTTCCAATATAAGGAATAAGTACAAACTTTCGTTTAATAAGCGGCATTTACACGCGTGTGTTCCAAAAAAAGGTTTACAAAATACGAACTGCTGTCTTACATTGCGAATCGCAGTACGCCCCAAGACACCAGCCCAGCTTGGGGATTATGGCAAACCTAGAAAGTATTGGAAATGAAACAACACGATTGTGTAAGCAGGAGCACGTGCTGGCGCGACGAGCCGCGAGTACGCATTATTTATAAATGCGGTATTAGAGTTGAGTACGAGTACCTATAACGCATGGAATCTCTCAGATTTAATGATCATGTCGTACCAAAACAAAAAGATTTTTTTCACCTCAAAGGATGTGGTGAGTAGCGTCCTCAGAGGCACCTCGTTCAGCACAGCAGCACGCCGCAGGCAAACACCCTCGTCGCAGAATAAAAAAGCCCTCGTGGGCAACGAGTTACGCGCGAGATCTTTGATAATTGTAGACTCAGTTGGCTACGTCTGGGCTTGGTGGACGTCTCTTAGTTATATGGTGATATTCCGTCCCTCTTCGTAATCACCTGTTGTGAGCTACCAAGTTCCTCGTTAGCTATAGGATTGTACCTTTGTCTTACTGTTGTTGTTATTGTGTTTGAAGTACCTACCTATAAAAATTTTGTTGTTTTGTAAGAGGCATGCTTGAAGTAAGCCATATATAGTTACCAATGTGTACATTTGTAAATAATTATCCATAATTTAAAATCGAAAAGTGCATACAAAGTATATACTGACATATATTTTACATATACATATATTTACATACATGTAGCGATTAATTTTAATTATAAGACAATAAAGAAAATTTAGAAAATTTGATTTTGTACCTATTTATTACATCAGATAGGATATTGGCCAAAGGTAAGTTTACACTGTCAGCTATTAGATAAAATAAACTAAGTATTATAAAAACATATTTACAAATTATTGGAGCACAATTTTTTTTGTTCCGGACGTGAATCGTACACTCGTCCTTGATTTCGCGCCTGATGTCTATTCTATTTGGCCAAGGTTTATTCCACTTCGAGCCGAAACTTTGGGCTACAACCGTAAGTATTACTATAACCACAGAAAAGAGAAAATAGTATTTTATATCTCTATGACTATAACCGTCATAGGTGACGGTGCGCGGTCATCAACAAGACTACTAGTCTTCGTCTTATTTAATCTTAACAATTAATTCCCGTCCGGGACAAAAAAAATGTTGTACAATTCGTAAATGTGATTATCGCTCAGCACGTTGCTGTAATCATATTTAGAAATATAAAATCATATTGAAATAAGAGGATATATTAAAGGAAATTATGCATATGCGTGCAGAGATTTAACTTGGACACGTCCGCGCATTCTGCACCCACACCATGATTACTGAAGAACCAATAGTAGGTATTAGCCAGGTGGCGTGCGAAGACTTTGTAAGAGCGTGCAACTTTAGACTGAAAGATCTCTAGGTAAAAAAAATATTATAATATTTACATCCATACTCAAATCATTCAAAACTTAACATCATAGCTGGATAAAATCAGTGACAGCTGAGGGGTAATAGGTATTAGCCGTGCCGCAGGTCCATCCTTCAGGGTGCTCCAAAACTGGGGGACAACACAGTCACCGAGTTTTTTTGGATGAGATTATGGTAGCTAGATAAGTACATCTTTATCGAAGGACTAAAACAATAAAAATAAAAAAAAATTACAAAAAATGGAACCGACTTCGACAAGTTATTTCACACTTTTGGGTGTTGAAGTCGGTTCCATTTTTTGTTAAAAAATTTTTTCAATCTTTTTAGTGTAACTCAAAAACGGCTTGACCGATTTTGATGAAATTTAAAATGGGACCAAACGACAAGCATCAGCTTTCAAACAAAAAAAGAATTTTCAAAATCGGTTCACCCAGATAAGACATCTGAGGTAACAAACATAAAAAAACAGACGAATTGAGAACCTCCTCCTTTTTGGACGTCGGTTAAAAATCAACAATATCACACACAGCTGACTTACAAGCTGTGGTACAAGGTAAACCACAAACATATCTTTGAGGTAAAACATTTCCTGGAGTCTCAACAGTAAAATCTTTACACTAAAGTAAAAGATAACAATTAGATATGTACGCCTCTTTTTTAATGTTGATAGGTTACATTTTGACCACAGTGGTCTAAGATCAATAATTTTGCGATATAAAGCCCTCCAGCTATCATCTTATTTTAAATCAAAACAGTGGTACGACTTCATGTGTCACTTTGACAGCTGTCGCATCTGATGCTCCGTCTACACTCAACGTCTTGCCTGTACGGGATACCGGGTTCCGTGTTGCCTGCACGTGGTACCGTATACCGTTTTTTCACTGAACCGCCCACATGGTTCAAGCACATGAGTAAATTCTTTATTAATTTTTCTTCTTATTCTAATTGGTAAGCCTGCCTAAAGCCTTATGTCTAAGAATAATAATATTTATTCGTACCACATGTAATCACTTGCAAGCCTCAATGTAACTTAGGTATCTTTTTTTTTATTATTATTTATTTTAAGGACTTTGTCGCTGAGCGACCACATCGTCCTGTAAGACGTTAACAAAAACCAGTAACACTAACTTAAAATTATGTCTTAAGAATTGTATATACAAATGTATTACGCTTTGGCCTAATTAGGTCTTATTTAGACCTAATTCAGCCAAATTATACAATACTTGGGCTCGATCTGACAGAGGGCAGACTAATATACAATTAATAAATCCAATAACAAATACTTTGGTCTACTTACAGCGGTCACTAATTTCTTGCGACTGAGAATGTCGTTATCTATCCATGGGTATTTTGCGATCTGGGGTTGAATAGTACGATACCAAATACCTTTCTCTTTAGATCTTTCATCAAAATACTCTTGCCACAATATTCTACATTTATACCTAACTAATTTAAACTGATCAGAAAATATTGGAAGTACTTCAAACGGATTTCAATCTACAGTAGCTTGTTTAGCCAACGAATCGACAATATCATTTTCATTTATCTGTATATGAGATGGAATCCATTGTAGATATATTTGTTTGCCGCTTGATTTTAAACTTAAGATTGACTTCAATATTCGGTAGGCAATCGGTGCGCCTCGCGTTGTATGAGAGGCACATCGAGCCAAATGCTGCAGAGAACTTTTGGAATCCGACATTATAACAAAACTGCCAAAATTGAATGATTAGTAGGAGAGCGCCTCTGAAATCGCAATCATCTCAATATTCTCTAACCTTACTTAACATGCTGGCACGGATACCTAATTTATTACAATACTTATATTGAGTGACATTATACCTACCCCTTTATTCTTTAATTATAACTCCAAGTTTTTGGTTTCGCGAATAGTCAAATAAGAACGTTTAAACTTTTATAATCTAAAGTGATGTCAGTATATTTACTCGTATTTCACTGGACTAATGCGCGGCCAAACGCACATGGGAGGAAAAACGAGCATACCAGTGTACTATTAATAGTACCTACATCACAATGGTACAAGAGAAAAAAAAATACAAAACCACCGATCAAGTACAGAATATTCTAAAATAAAAAATTAATAAACCAAACCATCGTATACAGTTTCTTTTTGTTCATTTTACATCGACAAGTGAAAATGAGAACGTCGTCAATGTAGTCCAAGACTATTAAATACGTATTATTAGGGATAACTCAAATACTACTCGTCAGATTTCACTGAAATTTAAATGGGACCACATGATAAGCATCAGCTCTCGAAAAAAACCATCAAAATCGGTACACCCTGGAAAAGTTATGAGTTAATACAAAAAAAATCATTTTTTCATCATTGCCCTATGGCAAGGGAGAGTGTATTACCCTCAAAGAAGCTTGATGTGCTCAGAAAGGCGTTAGTCCATACTTCTTGTTTGCCTATCGCCTGTGCCGTATAAGGATCAAGCTCAGCCTTAACTGGAGTGCTTTTTGAAGCAATAATGGCGGAGCGGCAATAGAATGCCGTGCCGTAGCAGCCGCAGGTTCATAGTTCGATCCCCACCCCCGGCTTGAGCTTCACCGCATGGTGGAAGGGCATTTCACGAATGCTCGCCTGGCTAGCTACCAAGTCAAGTAGAAAATGTGTTCCAGCAGCAGTCCTTGAGGGCCAGAAAAATTATAGCCACATGAGACTTAACAACTGTACGTCTCAGTATGACGGGTGCAGTGCAATGAGTTCGGCCGAAATGCATCTGTGATAGACTGTGGCTAGTCCGCTTTACATCAGGTGGGCCTTGTGCATGTTCAGTCACAATCAAATAAAAAAAACCCTCAGGACGAGGTTGCAAATACTGTAGTCTTATGCGGCATTTCAAACGTCAGAGGTACTGCAGTTGAGTCAAATGTTCTATAAATTACGCATATATATATTTTCCCAGCGTCGTAACAACTATCTCCTCGGTAAAAAATTAAAGTAGTTTAAGTAAGTAACACGTATGTCTATAAAGAAACAAAATGTGGGATTAAAACAAAATAATTTTACCCAAACATATATTCAATACATAGTGCTCCAAAAGTTTAATATTATTATCATAATAATTCAGAGGTAGTCACAGATTCATATGGACGTTTTACGTTCCGTTAATTATGTAAATGGTTATTAAGATTAATATACACCTAAATAACCTATTTCTAATGAACCCTTTTTTATCCAACTGGAATGGCTTATTGCCAACTACTTCTGACTCTGACTTACAAACTATAAATGGAAATAGTGACAATTTCTCCGACGTTCGGAATATAAATAACCCAGATACCACGAACGCGACTTTATTAATTGCAACTTATTTGAAAAATACACGGGAATTCCCAACTAAGTCTCGAACATCTTTGTTTGAAACTTGCGGGGAACCCCCCTGTATTCTTAGCCTGGTTAGCCCTGTATTAGTCGCAACGTCGAACGGCTTGTTTCTGCAGTACGCGCTTGACCTATGAGGAACGCAGAGCGCTTCAACAGCGTGACTATAAAACGCTACTAGTGAATTTAAATGCAACATGCGCGCGAATCTAGCGATTTTACAAGCGCCTCCGTCTGGGCGGCGCGACTGTTAAACTAGCCTTAAATTGAACGCCGCGAAGCAGTGGTACATATAATAGACTGATTTTAAAAACGTTATGGGGCCCTACTTTATTTTTTGCCCAAGGGCCTTTGATTACCTAGCTATGCCACTGACATGTTGTGTTATATATCAGATTAAGGGTCCGTTTCAGAATGTCCTAATAAAGTTTCGGGTTGCTATGCAACACATAAAATAACTTGAATGATAAAAATGACAGTTAACATGCAGCGCGTTTCAAGCTTTAACCGATGGATAGGCTAAATCGATGACTCGGAACTTACTCGAACATTCTGAAACAGGCTCTTAATATATAATTATTATATGAGATTAAGTTCGCGGATCTACCTATACATGTTTCATGTATTATCTGGTCATTATATAAAACTTTGGCAAAGAAAATACTTAAAAACTTATTAATTTGCAAGGCACATAATATCTAAGTTGCTCTGAAGTACTCGCAATTGATGTCATTTCAATGTAAGCGCGCCTATTATATAGAAAGCCACCACTTCTAATTATAAGTAAGCCAATTACTTAACATATATCAATAAGTAACTCATATAAATTTAAATGCAATTTATAAAAATCCTTACAAATAGTTTAAGTATAAACAATATTTTGTACCGCATTCTTAGATCTAATTTGTGGTGTTCTTACATATATATTCAAGTTTTAACTTGTTCTAAATGTTGAACGTTACTTAATAATTCAAGTTTTTAACTTGTTCTAAGTTTTGAACTTTACTTAATAATTCAAGTTTTTAACCCGTTTTAAGTTTAAACTTTACTTAATAATTCATGTTTTTAACCCGTTTTAAGTTTAAACTTTACTTAATAATTCAAGTTTTAACTTGGTCGAAGTTTGAACTTTACTTAATAATTCAAGTTTTTACTTGTTCTAAGTTTGAACTTTACTTAATAATTCAAGTCTTAACTCGGTAGAAGTTAGAACTTTACTTAATAATTCAAGTTTTTAACCCGTTCTAAGTTTGAACTTTACTTAATAATTCAATCTTAAACTTGTTCTAAGTTTTGAAATTCGTAAACTCTTTTTAAGTCACGTCCCGATCAGGCTACAAATAGGAATGTTTCAAATTTTCTTTATCTGTAATCTATGAAGCAAATCAAGTTTTCGAATTGAAAACATGATTTCCTTCAATTACAAAGTCCTTGATATTGATTAAACAAAAAACTTTAGTAGGTAATTATAATAAAATATGGCACTTACAACATATGTACAGTCTAATCACGAGAATAACTCGAAGGCAGGAAAGAATAATAGCTGAATGTTCAATGAGTAAATAAAGGCTAAACTATAAGCCTAAGACCTATTCTAAAAATACAATTTTAACATGATTACAATAAAGCTCTCACTTGTATTGACAAGATTTTACATTAAAAACATTACCGTAATTTATGTCTATAAAGTATCTCACTTATAAAATGTTATGTACTCGTAGATACCTGAAAATAGTTGATGTCAAACGGATTATGAACAGAATGTTAAGTTTTATAATATTAAAGTAAATATGTAAAAAAAAAAAAAAATAAGTATGTATGTAACTGGAATAAGTAAAAGTCTAGTCTTTTAATAAGAATATAAGTATTATGTCTGTAACTTTGTACTTGTATAGGTTACTTGGAATTTGATTCAGCAGTTTCAAATTCATCCTGTCGCTTTTCACCTTTTTCATCTTCAAAATTGATTCTAACTATAGGGTTAGTAGAATTATCAGGTATTGATTCTTGGACTTTACATTCGTCTTGTGCGTCTTCATTTGTTTCGTCGCGTAACCTGATAGTAATGAATTCAGATGCATTGTCTTCTTTCTCCTCTTCAGTATCTTTTAATTGAGTATCTATGCCATTCATTAAAGCAACACTGGCTTCACAAGTCTCCAGTGGAATACCGTTACCATTTTTCATGTTCTTTCCTTCTTCGATGGTTCCATTTTCCACTGGATCTCTAGAATAGAACCAAAAATATTTGTATTAACAACTTATAATACCTAAACAGCACATACAACGTTTACGCTTATCGTGCTTATGTTAGATTATACAGATAGTTTGACATTAATGTGCATGGATAGCAAATTTATTATAAGCCTCATCACTACTGTAAGTCGAATAACAGACAATACTGTTTTATGCGAATAAAGAGCTTTGGTAAACTTTAGATATTTTTCTATTTTGCTCTAAATTTTGACTATTGAGAAAATTTCACGACACAATAAGGTTAAATTATGAAACCACTACCCACTTGACCACCACCAATATCAAACATGAACAGGTAAGGCAGGCAATACTCACGTTATATTTACTTTCCAACCGCATTCCTGGTGTTGAAAGTATTAAAACATTGTTAAAATATAAGAAAAATCTATTAAAAATACAACAGGTTTATATAGGTAGCCGTGCAAAAGGCAAGTCCATGAGCAGTAATTCCGTTTCATAAAATATTTAATGACAGTGAACATGCAGTTGTTCGCTGGTAAAGTTAAAGGACAGCATGATATTGCGTTACCACTTGATCGAGACCTCATATTATTTTATTAAAATGAGAAAATGCATCGGATTGTCGTAATGGCACCGATGCAACATGCAGAGCAATGAACGTGAATTTGGATAGGTAAACCTTCCTAAAAGTAAATTTGAAAGCTTTTTTGTTGCTTATGGACGACGCGTAGAATCTAGACGTTATCGTCACCATAAACATTTTAAAATCATAGAGCTAACTAGAAATAAAGAGACATGATATCTAGTCATGTTTAGCCAATATTCATATTTGATAATACAAGGTTAGTAAACACTTATGGGAAGAGGCGTGACAGGCACAAAGACAGGACAAGATTAATTCCAATTGAAATAAAGACAGTATGTCTTGAGTATGGAGATGTCAGATATGCAGATGAAAAACGAAAATTGATTCAACGATTAGAGACCATTTATTTATTTAAATATGTAAATAAAAGTGTACGCAATGGGTCAATTTGTCACCGGTTAGAAATTATAGGACTTTATATGTCGGCAGAAGGGTTTTGTTTCAACACATACAAAAAAAACTAAAAGAACATTGATAATGTCAAACTATGTATCAGTAGAAAATCAAGAGTGGAGCTAGGAAAATACATAATTCCACAGACTAAGCTCCACAAAGACAAACACTTTATAAAAGAATATGAGGTACTTGTTACGCGCTCGGGCGGGTGTCTCGTTTGCTGTCGGTAAAGGTGACAAGTGTTACTTCGCGATGAGACGGTGCACACGCTTCTTGAGTGTTGCTGTTGCAACGCTGTGCAATGGGGGTGTACCTTTAAGAACTTAGGGTGCTTACATTGCCATTCATTATGATCACACAGATGGCTATCCTTGTGAGAACTAATCCTGGGCTGGACATGAATCATGGTAATAGTGACATTCTCTCTAACAAGCGCAATGCACGTATCTTGTACTAGTCCCTATCTCATAAGCTTACTCATCTATATGGGCCGCCGGTGTTAAAGAGGCAGATCTGACATCAGCCGTTAACTCAGCTTATTTGTAAATAAGACTGAATTTTTTTTTTATAAATTATTAATGTTTCAACGTTGATTATTACTACTATAAGTATTTGATTATCTATAGCTAATAGATAAAAGTCACAGTTTCAAACAGTAAAAAGTTATATTTCTGAACAATTCACAAAAGCTCGTCGGTCATGTACACAATTTTACTTCTACTCTTTGAAAACCTAATTGATAAACAAAGTTCTTATACACATTAAGAAAACATGGTAACGTTAATAAAATATAATAATTTACTATAAATTGTACGATTCAAATTACTTATATCATCAATATTAGACGTTATTCATAGAGCCATAGTTCTTATTTATTTAACACTGCCCACAACAAAGCTATAGAGTACCGCTGTACGGTTATGTTTTATAATTTTTATTCAGAAACGTTGCATAAAACGTAACCGTATATATTCAATTATTGAATTGAATATAAATTAACTCCAATATAAATAATTAACACAATATATTAATGTATGTCATGTAATAGTATTTCATTTCGAAACGTGACTCGGTCGTTTCGACGTATTTAGAATACTAAAAGATCAATAATTATTATTCAGAAAAATTGTCCAAAAGTAAAATTCATATTTCTGGATTACCATATTCAGAGGAATCATTTAATATTCCAAAATTTTCGTATAAAGCTGACAAATAAATATACTTACAAAATTAGTCACAAAATAAATGAACAATTATGCTTAGTTCTAATAAGTTAAGAGAGCAGTCGGTCAAATGTATTCCCCTATTTTCTTCCTGGATACCTCTAGAACAATTATTCTTATTTTGCATAAAATCTAGACCTGCTTTATTGAATCGGTTTACTTTGGAAGAAGAAAATAGGGTAATATAATATGTTGAACTCGTAAATTTTCTTCCTATTCTTCGCACCATCTTAATATTCGAAATATGACGAAGCTATATTGGAGTTTTTGTGCGTGGAGCTCGAATACATCCGCTTTAAAGCAAGTCACTGCTATTAGATAACCTTTAGCATCTGTCACTAAAATAACCCTACTACATGTTGAAGCGATGCTCGAAAATGTTTGGCATTTTGATAACATGCACAGAAGCCACAAATTGTCATTCAATTAAAATATGTATGTGATATGAGGTTAAAATATGTAATGAAGTGTTAATGATTTAATCAATTAGATGTTTTCCACACAATATGTTCTATAAATATCAATCAGCAGTTTAATTTAAACTATCACAAGTTACCAAAAATTGGTTTATTTGTAACCCATAATTCGTCGATTTATCTAATTATTGGTTGACTTTCAATAAATAATTGGTTGATTTGTAACAAAAATTGGTTGATTTATTAAAATTCAATTATTATTTTTTATTTAATTGTTAATTACCAGAGACAAAGCCAAATCGTGTGATTAAGAAATAACAGTAACTTAACTAATACAGTACAATATATGTTTTACATGCAAATAGCTGTAAATTGAAAGCGACATGACATAAGACACATATTTTGTTAAATTTACAAGTAAACATACAAAAGCAATAGTGTTTTTTTCGCGCATTTCACAAACGGTCTTTTACAATCGTGAAGTCATTCTGTACCTTATCTAAAATTATCTGCTTAAACAAGTTATTACTTGTATATAAAGTAATTGCCAAGAGGAGGCTACTTGAGAGGTTTGTTTTTGATTTTTATGATAATTAGAACTGTCTCTTTATGGCTCAGTAGCAATAGCGCTATATACAAACCAATGGGTTCTATATTCTAATAGCAAATGAAGGCGTTGTTGATTTTCAAGAAATTATCAATAACAGTCCTGACTATAAAACCTTGCGCGGTAGATGGCAATACAATCGCCTTTAATTACAGTGGCCTAAAACTTTTGGTCAAATTGGTGTTTTTAAACTTTAGCCAAGTACTTCATGATAACGTAGAAAACAGAAAGGTATAGTTTTCATGACCAGATGATTATTTAATTCTAATTCATACGTGAATTGGCGTCATTTTGTCATGTGTGATCTTATCGTCTTGATCATAGCGCCCCCCAGAGCTGTAATAAGCAATGTTATTATAATAATGTACACAATGCAGAATCATGGGACTTTCATAAAACTTGTAAGGATATCATAAACAAACATCACAGTTAAGTAGATTATTAGTTGTTTAAAAGATGTAGTAGGCACTTATAATAGTATTTAATATAAAATATTGCAAGTTTGTCAGAAGTTACATATATGTTGCAGCACAGTTCTTACAACGTATATGCACTTCTACACTATGCTCTTGCAAAGTTCGTATAGCATTGCCACTTCAGTGTAGGAGTGCCGTAGAATAACCCCTCAAATTTGTACTCTAAGATAACATTATTATAAACAAACGCCATTTGATTTTATTTTATTAATTAAAATCTCACTATACGAGGTATGTCATTCTTTGTTTTTAGGTGGTAAAGCTGAACAGCGCCTATGCTTCGGTACAACATTTTTTGGATTTAAAGTACAGGTTCAAGACAGCGCTGTTATTTTGCTATTAACACATTCACATATATATATATATATATAATAGGCACACACAATATTCAATATAAAATATTTTAGAAAAATCTATCGATTAAACGTTTTATTTTATGCTTAATAATCAGTCATGTATAAGTCAAACTTGCGTGAAAGAGAGTCCTAATTAATTGCATTGCTATTTGTTTTAATCTGTTTATGTTAAGGGTATATATATTTTATAAATTATTTATATTTTCTACAATTGACGGAGAAAGAGATCCAAAAAGTTGCATATGTATACATAATATATAATAGTTATTTTCCTACGAATAAATATGTAAGCAAATGTAATTCAAGCTAAAAATCACCAGAATGCAAACCTTACCGCGGCGGGCGTAGTTTAAAGAGTACCGTGCGGCGCGGCGCAACGACATCATCTTGACGCGACCAATCGGCTGTGATCACTAAGCGCCAAACGAATCAATCAATCTCACTGAATTTGAAAGATTATGCGTGTTTCATTTATTATAAAATTGATGAGTCCTAAATCAAAGCGGTTATTGTATGAGAGTTACAGTTCATTACATATTTATTCGAAGTTACTAACAAAATAGTTAGTCCATGATGAAATATATATTACGATAAATATTTATGAAAAAAATAATACAAAATATATAAATTTATTTAATTATTTACTTGGAAACCAACTCGATAATAAATACCATGATTATATATAATCCATTCAACTCTGTTTGAGTAAGAAAGCTATACACTTATCAAACCATACGGATAGCAATATGGCTCAATCAACTGAACTCAATTGCTGTTCACGCGATGGTGACATCGATAGGGCCAAATATGACTTTATAGGACCAAAGAAGTCTTTTTCATATCTGATAGAACAGTAAGAGTATCTCAACTGTTGCTAAATGATGATGTTATCGACCACATCATCGAAGTTGTTAGTAGCAGGGTAAACCTAAAATCTGGATCTCGACGCTAAGTGTCGGAAGACACCACTAGGTGCTGGACTGCGGATCCTTCGACGCTAGTTTTGCGTCACTTGGAGTAAACTTTCAGATTATGGAGATTATATACCCGAATCCCTTGCTGTTGAAGTGACATGGAACACCTGCCGGAAATATATAAGAAGCACTGTAAGACTGCCATTTGTCCGGCATACCACCATATCCTGGAGAGCCACAGTGATTATTATTTCCATATGAACTTATATTGAAAATGAAAAGTATTTTCAAAGACAATCGAGTAGTCACTTTCAGTATCAATCGCAACATTTTCTTTAATACGGTCTTGTCGAAACTTAAATGGTAATAAGCGTCTGCGTCATATGTTAAAGTCCGTTATACGATCTGTGAGGTTTGTTCTATGACCACAGACAGGACTAGAAAGCCTATCATGGTATCGCAGTGGTGCATCGATTTTCACCCCTTTAAGACGCTTTCAAATGCTTATTTTTTGTGACTATCGGACTGCGTAGGAATGAAAGTGAGGGAGCGATGTCAAAATCGCGATCAGTTTAGGTAAAATTCGAAAGTTAGCTTAATAACACAAAACTAGTAACGTTAATCGAAAATTATAATTTTCTTGTCCCTCTTGATAAGGTTTTGCTATTTTATTATAGTCGCACACATTCATACGTAAATAATTAAGATATTTACCTTACAAGCGTAATTAAGTGTCAACTTTGCAATTATATTATATCGAGAAAATTTTAAGGAAACGTGTCTCGGACTTTTCTTGGCCTTAGATAATGTGCTCAAGATTAGCATATAATATTCTACTGCTTCAAAAATAAATACATTCTGCTAAAAAGTAAATATATTGAGCACTTATCAGCGTCTTAATGAATTCTAGATTCTCTTAAAAGCCGAGAATGATAAGCTCAACTTGCACGTTTATTTAGTGATTTATAAAGTATACCGACCGCTATGTTCACATGATGTTCATAGACTGATAGGCGTCTTGAAAAGGGTAGATCAGATACATAAGGCTCCTCGACACGACACGCATCGTCCGTTTCCACACTAGAGCCACCAGTAACTTTGGGTCTTCCCGCTAAACTAAGTTTATATATGTGTACATACATTATTATATAATAAATTGTATATTATCAGAAATCAAAATATACCATTAATAGCAATGAACATGCAATATTCCAGTCAACATTAATATATGTAATTATAAAAAACTATTTCTATCATTTTGGTGATGAATATTTTTATTGAACGGTATCCTTATGTAAAGTCGACGTCCTTCGACTAATACTATAATGTGTTCGAAGGAATTAAGAAGTTTTTATGCAATTGTTAGTCTATGGTATTCCTTTCACGAAGCGGGTAGCCGTATTGTTTTGCCCAGTCAACCCATTGTCCTAGGTGAGCGACGGAAACCGTAAATTTGAGACGCAGCGATGCAATACGCAACAAATTAAAATGCGACAACCGTAGGCCACGTATGTTAAGCTACTTATTGATATTTTTATAGCGTCGCGTCGCACCGCTTAGCTTTTGTTGATCACGTAGGTTAGTAGTAGTAGTAAGGGTATATACGCGTAATTTTGTCCCGATTTATTTTTCAGTTTTTTTTTTTAATTTTCGCAAAGGGTTGCTGTAAAGGAATCTACGCGAGCGAAACCGCGGGCCGTATCTAATACACTACTTATAGCAATATACACCTATTTATACCAGTTTCATATAAAGTTCAATGAATTTATGCAACTTCGTATTTGGCGCAAACTATACGAACGTTTGTTGAAAATGAATCACATTCATTATATAAAAATCACATCAGCTGATAACAAAATGTACTGTATAATAATGATTATATCACTATTTACGACAATAACTCAAAATGAATGTATAAATCTCCGACTATCTCATGTGTTTTTCTTCTTGGAATACTATCTAAATAGACCTGGAATGTTGTACATAATGTACATTTACTTAATTAGTTTTTCCGGCGTCCTTTTTGGCTGACCTCTGCTTCTGCTGAAGTATATGTCCAGGAACAACCCTGCGAACAAATATTCGTGGTCAGCCCTAACGTCTTAAGATAAACGTGCAACACGGTCACATAAACTCTGCACCTGGCGTAGATGGCGAATTTCTGGGCAAACGAAACATAAGAACTAACGTCTAAGAGTGACCAGCGCAGTACATGTAGAAAGAGAAAGGTGATACAGTAACTGTAATTGACCGGGATGATGCTTACAGTCTGAAAGGCGGCTTGATCGTCTAGTCACTTGATCAAATAAAAAAAAGGTGATGTCGTCGCTGTGGTTGGGTTTGTATGTAATAATAATGGCATTTCAGCGAGGTGCAGAGTTAATGTGATCGTGTTGTATGGGGACTACCAATCTAAATAATCAACACGAAAACAGCAGGCCTATTATGTACCTGGCTTAGCGTTGTAACATATATAATTTATATTATATTAATATTAATATATAATAATAGCCATGACGTGAGTCATGACATGACCAATCAGATGTGGTCGTCACAATTTGAAACTGGCTTGATAACACGCACGACTTCTGTTGGAAAATGTGGGTAGACGATCAACTAAACTGTTGTTTGTCGGCCAAGCTAACAGATATTCTATTACATTTTTCCTTATTCTGGGTTCATGGTCGAAGAGATAAAAATCTCTTTAAAGTTCGGTGGGACTAATAAAGGGAGTACTTGAGTCCTGTTTCTAGGAGTATTTAGATTATACTTATGATGCATGTTAGTTAGTTAGTTGAGGCGCTGAGGCTTTTGGCATTTTATTGTATTTGGGAGCGGTAAGTCTTAGTTGGTTGACACACTACTAGGCGGACTCACGAAAGCGTTAAAAAAAAGTCATTAAAGAGAAAGTAAAGTAAGTAAAATTAAAGTCAGGAAGCCAAACAAGCGGCTAATAGCCGTTCTTTGTAGAGTTCTATGGGGGAATTTTTTTCAACAGTGGACCTCCGGTTGATGATTATGTCTTACCCTGGCACCGGCTGCGGATGTATATTTATTTTCTGCCAGCCAGCTTTGAGCTACCCCGACGACGCACTAACGCAGAAGCTGAATATATTTTTACTGTATTATTCTATCCTTAGATTGTCACAAAAGATTTAAGAAACTTTACCAGAAATACCGGCATTTTAGTCCGTATTATAAACATATATTGTTATAATTGTATAATTTATAATATGTATTGTATAATATGTTTGTAATACATTCTTAAGACGTTTTAAAGAATGGCCTCGCGTTTCTTCTCGCATTGGAGGATCAGCTGAAGGTGGCAGTACAATGTACAATATTTCAATAATAACATTTGTAAATGATGTTCATAAGAGCGTCGTAGACACCTAAATTGAAAAAAATATTTTGACTTTGCCTACGAAGTTTTCACGGGATACAAAGTATATACACGGTTATTGGTAAAATGCTAACAACTTCTTAGGGTTGACTTCTGCTAGTACTAACAAAAATTTTGGGATGTTCTTTTACAATAATTTTCCTTTTTGGACTGCTCTGCTGTTTCGGCTAACACATTAGTAGGTTTTAGGCGACAGATTTTCTACTTGAGGTAGCTAGCCAAGCGAGCTTTCGCAAAATGCCCTTCCACCATGCGGTGAAAATCAATGTGTGTAATCGATCCCTTACTTCTTTGTACAACAATCCACTTAAGTTAGTTACCTAAGAAGACGAGGACAGCGCCAATCCACTGCCGTAGAACAACTGCGTTGCCGAAGAAGATAATGGACGTCAACATTGTGAAAAACTTCCTTGTCGTCGTCACCACTGCACAAGGCAACGAACCGAACTCTGCCACCTGAAATTCATAGTTTATATTATTAATAATTAATTATTTCAGCCAACTATAAGTAATACAATGCCATCACAAAAATACCAGGCTGTATGTATAATAATGACACGTAAAATTAACACCCGATTTCTAAAACGTAAATTAGCGTTAAATTACGTTAAATGTCTTTTATACATAGACGACCATTACCGAAAATGGCGTTTAATCATCACTTGCATTACAGCAACCTTTAATAATGATAAGTAACATTAACACCCGATTATCGAAACGTAAATTACGCTAAATGTCTGTCAAACGCAGACCACCATAACCAAAAATGGCGTTTAATCATCACTTGCATTACAGCAACCTTTAATAATATTAAGTAACATTAACACCCGATTATCGAAACGTAAATTAGCGATAAATTACGCTAAAAGTCTGTCAAACGCAGACCACCATAACCAAAAATGGCATTTAATCATCACTTGCATTACAGCAACCTTTAATAATATTTAGTAACATTAACACCCGATTATCGAAACGTAAATTAGCGATAAATTACGCTAAATGTCTGTCAAACGCAGACCACCATAACCAAAAATGGCGTTTAATCATCACTTGCATTACAGCAACCTTTAATAATATTAAGTAACATTAACACCCGATTATCGAAACGTAAATTAGCGATAAATTACGCTAAATGTCTGTCAAACGCAGACCACCATAACCAAAAATGGCGTTTAATCATCACTTGCATTACAGCAACCTTTAATAATATTAAGTAACATTAACACCCGATTATCGAAACGTAAATTAGCGATAAATTACGCTAAAAGTCTGTCAAACATAGACTACCATAACCAAAAATGGCATTTAATAATGATGATAAGTAAAATTAACACCCGATTTCCGAAACGTAAATTAGCGATAAATTACGTTAAATGTCTGTTATACGCAGACGACCATAGCCAAAACCTTTAATAATGTATATGATACGTAAAATGAACACCCGATTTTCGAAACGTAAATTAGCGATAAATTACGTTAAAAGTATGTCAAACGCAGGCCACCATTACCAAAAATGGCATTTTAATCGTCACTTGCAGTTTACAGCAACCTTTAATAATTATACGTAAAATTAACAGCCGATTTCCGGAACGTAAATAAGCGATAAATTACGTTAAATGTTCGTTACACGAAATGGGTAATGGTAGTCATTACCTAAAATGGAGTTTAATCGTCACTTGCAGCTTACAGCAACCCATTGGCTACTGTAAGTTACGATTGAGATACTGCAAGTGATAAACGCCATTTTGGGTAATTTATTATGGTATTGGCTGCAGCGGATCTGGAGAACTGGCTCTAACACTACTATCTACGCGACACCTGGCAAGCATGGCAACCCAAAAATGGGAGGAAACTTTGTTCAACGGTGGTTTGATTGACTAAGACTTTTTGACTTTGATAACTCCCACATTTTGCATAGTAGTTGCCATCATTAAGTCAAGTCGCCAAGCACCTAACCACTACCTGGGTGTCCCTATTCTAGGATAAACCTGTTCCTGCCCTCGACCGCATCGTAAATTACCATTAGGTGATTTGTGATTAAAGGATATAAAAACATAAATGGAACTAAAAAAATCGTCTGCCGGTTTACGGTTGCGGACGACACAGTAAAGACTGTTCTGTCATAATCTCATGTAGGCCTACCTAATGTTAAGCGGTAGCCCCTGCCTATCATGACACAAGTGACGAACCGCACTGCATCCATCACCCTCAGACATGTACTGCTTGGCGGTAGTGTATGAGTAAGTATATGATGGCAGAATTCACCGGACGAACTCGTCCACAGAGTTATAATGCTTCTAGTTCTAAATGAAACGCTGCAAATTTTTGGCTTACAAAGGCGTAACGTAAGGAGAGTATAACGAGCTCTGTTGTCAGCAATTACAAATGTCTTTTCATTTTTTATCTCCTCTTAAATGCTATGAGTCAACGGATACGGAACAGTCAGATAGTAATATATAAGGTTTCGTTTCATGACGCGATAATGCGATCATCCCACGACTTCGGATGCCAAGTTCATTGCTCCCGTGACTATTTCTATTTGTACATCTTTATAATGGAACTACCTAGGAAGAAGCAATGATAGCCGAGCGGTAATAGCAATGGACTGATGTGCCACAGGTTCATGGTTCGATCCCTAAGGCCGGCTTGAGTTTCACCGCTTGGTTGAAAGGCATTGGGAATGCTCGCCTGGGTAGCTACCACCCTCAAGTAGAAAATCTGCTACCAAAGACTTAACAGAGTGTTTTGGCAGCAGTCTTTGAGAGCCAGTAAAATGTAAAGGCACATGAACCTTAACAACTGTATGTCTCAGTGTGACGGGCGCAGTGCAATTCGTTCGGAAGAAATGCATCTGTTATAGGTCGAGGTTAGTCCGCTTAACATCAGGTGGGCCTTGAGTTTGATCCGTCGCAATCACAAAAAAAATAATAAATAAACCTAACAGTGTGTTCCGGCAGAAGTCTTTGAGAGCCAGTAAAATGTAATTGCACATGAGACTTAACAACTGCATAAATATCTCATGATGACGGGCGCAGTGAAATTCATCACTTGACTTATTAATGTTATGGCGAGAGGTTACCGCTAAGTAGAGAGGGCCTCCAGTGTATCTTGTCACAATGGCATTATAAGCCTTGAGATAAAAAGATTTCAGTTGTTTTTTTACCATGAAGAAGATGAAGAGTTGACCCACAGCTCCCAACACCGCGAGACCAGCTAAATATAGAAGCACTATCGGGTACAGCTTCACAAATGCAACGAACTGGGTTATCTCGCCGGTGATCAGCACGGCGAACGTCACCATAATTGTTGACCTGCAACGGTAAACGTTACCTTGGTGTATAAAGAAATCCTTGGAAGTAAGAAGAGCTTGCGACCAGCTGGTCTGTAAAATACTTCGTGGGAAAGTGGATACCCCTGGCCTCAATTCTCTATTATGTAGATTGTTTGTACTAGATCACTATCTTAGGGGTATCACAAATTGCTGGCCACCCCGTGGTGTAGGACAGTTTCTCACGCCAACTCCCCGCGGTCCCTTGCAGATCTAAATAATATTCTAGATGCCAACCATAATTGTGACATACTTGCTGACGTCTGGAAAGAGATTAAATCTCAATGCTTGAAGTACTGTGAGGCAGCATACAACCGTACTTTGAAGTATACTACTTATAAACTATAGCATAGTAGTATATTTAATATTAACATATTTGCTTACCTATAAGTAATTACTGTTTATTATTACTGACTTACTTATTGTAATTTTAAATTGTACACTTCTTTCAAAATTGTTGTTAATGATTTTGTCTATACATTATTGTGTAATTGGCGTAAGCCGTGCTAATTGACTATATAAATAAAATAAAAAAAATAAGAAGAAATAAAAGAAATATGAAACTGCTCTAGGTAATAAGACCGTTAGTAACAAAAACTATTTCGCTACACTAGTCTCGTTTATACGTTTACGTAACAAAATTGCTAAGTTATCTGACTAAATGGACACATATTGAACCTTCTAGCTAAAGGTCAAGTTAGAGCTCAGCGTTCTGTTATCGAAAAAAAACCCACCTTTTGAGACCTCAAAATAAGATAAAATCATGAGTAATTTTCCTCCAGAATATCATGGCCATAGCAAAGTGTTTGTACAGAAACGCCGAAAGAGATGTGAAGAGAAACAAATCCAACAGCAACTAAGCGTGAGACAGGGAGTCGTTATTGCTCCGAAACTGTTCATAAACGCGTTGGATGACATTTTTATCTGAAACGCATTATGGCAAAGTCGCTTGAGGAGCTCAGTACAATGCTCAGGGATCATACAGTCCCAGCAGGTGGGTCTAAAAATTAACAAGGACTAGAGGAAAATGATGTCGATGATACACTCGCACCTGTTGGAACGATGCTATTGAAGTTGTTGACCATTATATTTACCTACGACAGACTGTCCAGTGGGATAGTCCAACTTCACCAAAGAAGTCACCCAAAGAATTCCGATTCGGCGTTAGGGAAATTACGCAACAGCTTCTGTCGAACATCCCGCAGAGCCTGAAGACTAATGTTCAAACATTGTGTTACCAGAATTGCCAGCGATGAATTATGACACTGAAAAGTGGTCCTCGTCTCAAGCTCAGAGTAACTCAAAGAGCTATGAGAGAGAGTTATGCTTGGAATTTCTTTGCGGAATACATACCGGAAAGAGGAAATTCGCCGAAGAACCAAAGTCACAAACGATATAGCTTTCAGAATTTGCTAATTGAAGGGGTAATGAGCAGACCACATTGCTCGACGATCGAAGCTACTTGGCCCCTAGGTAGTCTGACGACATAGTCAGGGTCGTGGGGAGCGGATGGATGCAAGTGGCTTACAACCGTTTATTGTAGAGTAAGGGAGCGATACGTCAGCGCTCATCTTAATGAGGCTTCACTTTCCGTCTATCCGGCCGCATGACATCGGTATGTCAAAGACGTATACCGGACAAGAAATCAAATAAATGATTTACAAGGGGGATTCTATTACTTGAAAAGTTAGCCGAATAAAAAAGTTTTTGCACCCGAGCACGTGAGGTGTCATCATCTAGAGATCTTATCGAGTTGAATAAACGTATTTTTAATGGCATGGCCAATTGTCAATTTTAGACTATACTTATTGTAATAGAGTCTGTCGGGAAAATTAAACGAATTCCGAATATCTGTATTTCTGGTATTATGTATGCATCATAACATCTTTTATGTAACCAATAAATACTGAAAAGATCGATTTAGTTTTTTTGTTTGTAGCTGTGATAAAAAACAACAAAACACATATTTGTATTTTACGAGCTATTGCGATTCAGAACCACAAAACACCCGACCGGCTCGGACTTGGCCTTTATTAACCATGTCTTATGTCTGTTATTGCATCAGTTGGGTAACATGAACAAATTTTATTATGTATTTACTTATAAAATATTACATTCGCTAAATACGATGCTGGCAAGATATTAAAGAAATCACGGGCGATGAATATGGCAATTCATAGTCACACGAATGAAACCATGAACCCCGCGCTTGAAGTCCACAGTTTGATTACATCACTGGGGTTGAGCTACACTGTATGGTGTTAGCACATTTGCGCTTTATCGACTGTCTAGTCATGTACCACCTTTAAAGATAAACTAGCCGGTCACTTCTCCATACAAACTTCGAACGGGTGATCACTCCCTTATTTGAGGTTACAGGTCCAGAACTAAGCATTATATCGATTTAACTCTTCTTTTACTATCGTCACGGATTTCTAAAATGGTAATTTAGTTAAAAGTTATGAACTTGGAAAAAATTATATGAAAATGTTTCGAAACTCTCAAGTTAGTTAGCTTTTTGGAAATGTGTCATTATACAAGCCTAGATAATGAAGAGATAATACGATATCATATTAAATTCTGACCAAAAATAAAATAAGATGATAAACCTCAAATAAGAGAGTAATCACCCTTCGATGTAAGTTTGTATGGTAAGTGACCGACCAGTTCCCCCCTCCTAGCACTAATTTTCTATACTTCCTCAGATATGTTCCGGTAGCTGACTTTAAGAGCCAGTTCCCATTATAGGTTTAGCTTAGTATAACATCTTTCGAACACACCATCACTTTTCAACAGTTAAGACGGTGGTCAGAGGCAAACCTTTCAGCAATAATTAAATAATCGTTCACGCTGAAACGTGTATAATTTAAATTCAAATTCGCAGTGTAGTAAATTATAACTAAGGAAGATATTGTGTTAATAATACCTACGCTCAAAAAATAGTTTTTACTTAAAGCTGCACTCAATAAGTCTAGATCAGTCTAATCAGTTCAAAAATGGACGTCCCTCCAATCTTGTTACCCCAATATATAAAGTAGTGTATAGACGCAATACACGCAACCTCGTCAATGGTTTTCCAGTACTTAACGTACAAACAAAAATTACGTGGTTTAGCATCTAAGGTACTGTATTGTATCAGCTGGATCGTTCACTGATGAACAAAGCCTCTCCCATGAAGGGGATCCACTTGGCAGGCGGCTTGGGGACATTTCTTCAGACGACGCTGTCTCCTCTTCTAACTCCATCATTAATCCCGACGGTAAAAACTAACTTAAATTGTTGGAAAATACGAACATGGGTTTCGTATTTTCCAACAATTCAACATGCGGGATGTCGTAAGAGGCGACTAAGGGATAAATAACGGAAGGTGGGCAATATATATATATATATATATATATATATTATATATCTCAAATCGCAATGCAACATGTACAAATTAGTGAATTTCGCTAATTGCTTATCGCCCCTTCCAGGCCTTACATAGTATGCAGCGCATCTTGTCCCGTGGATCCTATCTGATCACGCTAAATGTCACATTCCGAAGGAAGCCAGTTCGACAGTGTCAAGACGACGGAGACAAGTGCCGCCCAAGATAGAGAAGAAGAAGACAGAAGAATCTGAAAGCAGCGAAACCGGCGCTGATTCGGTAATAGGTAGAAACTAACCTAAAACTAAATTGTAAATAGTTTGTTTGAGCATGAGAAGAATCATAGACTAATTATATTATATATATAATTATATATAATAATTATATTATAACTGATGAACTAGTAAACATATTAGATTCGCGGATTCATCAATGCGCGATTGAGTTTTTAGTGCTGTGAAATCGGCAATAGCAGATGAATAAAGAAAGGAACAGAATGAAAACTTCACAACTACACGCACAGCTACGTATGCGTGACTAATCACTGACAAGACGCGCGGGGGTTGCAGCGGCTACAGGAACCGGTTTAAACCAGCTCAGTAAGCGGGCAAAGTTTTCGTAGCTTTCATTCTGTTCTTTTCTTTGTTCATGTCCTTAACAGTGTAAAAACCCGATAGTTTGATAAGATGTGACCTTTGTTCCTAAGCTGTGCTTTTTGAACCAAATCACGTATATGTAGGTAATTTATTGCTGGACTTTTATTGCACGTATTTTTATATTGTGGATAACATTTTTCCGTATCATTAGTTATTGACCCGTTCATAACACTGAGATAAGTTTATCTACAGAAATCTGTATTTCGGGAGAAACAGGTTTTTTTCTAATTAGGTATCACGATAGCGACACTAAAGATAAGCTCCGTGAATCAGTAGGGACATCCACTCAAAAAAAAACAACAGCTTAGTGTTTTTGATTCGATTGTAAGGAAATATTTTTTTTTATGCTTTTTATTAGTAATATTTTTCAATGGTTTTTCTTGTATATATTTTTGTGTTTATTGCTGTTATGTTAGCCTTTGAGTACAATCCCACCTAACAGTAATTGAAGCTTTAGTTGAAGATGTTATCTAGCTTAAACCAGAATTAACTTGATTTTGATCAAGGCTCTTAAAAAGTATGTATATTATAATAGCGTTTTCAGTATTATTTATTCAAAAATAGAACATAATATATGGTACTTACTATAAAGATTTTTACTCACTAGATAAGTTTTTGAAATAGACAACGTAATATAAATGGTCTTAAACGTTTTATTTAGAGAATGCTCCATTTCATTTTATATAGGTTTTTATGAGTAATATATATTTCTACTCTCACAATAGCTCTAGAGAAAATGACACTCCATATGCTAGAATGCAAATAAATGTGCCTCATATATTTGCGTGAAAAATAATTTTATTTAATATTTACTCAAAATGTATTTGTTTTGGGGCCTAACTTTACACAATATATGTAAAGAATAACAACATATATGATGTATTTATAAAATATATATTTTTTTGTTTTTTTATCTACTAGAACTATTATCTGATCATCTAAAAGGCGAGATTCGGAGAGGCGTTTTTCAAAAATTTCTTTTTACACGGCTGCCCAAAAAAAGAGTATTGTCCTCAGGTATCGTTCATGTATGTATGTCTGTTTGTGAGTTTCTTTATTCCACTAGTACTTCTAAACGGCTTAACCAATTTTAATGTAAGTATAATATATCATTAGATTCGTCTTTTTTGATGGCGTTGGTGACAATAGGTTCGTAAAATTGAATGAAGTATTAATTATGTATATATACAAAAATAAAACTATATATACGTGCCACTGGACCAAAAGTTCAAATGCGGAAGTTAATACAACGGCATCTATACGTCAAGGTTGACAACATACATCATGGTAATTAATTCATAGCAAACCTAGTCCGGTACTGTATAGTTGTTAACACGTTTAGCAGTCTAGGTCATATTGATCAGTTCCTAGAATAATATAATTATGTTAATCAACATTGCAGTGCAGTAAAATAAAAAGACTTATATCTGAGGAGGAGGCACCGGAAGCGCTAAAACATGATTCGTTACAACTGAGCTAATTGGCACCGTCGCAGGTAGTGACTTAATTCACACCGCAGCTTAATATTTCTTAGCTCTCATGATTAATCAACTGGATCTAACTGGAAGTCTCATATAAAAGAAGTCGCTCTGAAATGAAATAGATTTGTATTTGCCCTGAAACGTTTGCGACGAGTTTCAAAAAAGACTGCTCTCACTGCTTACCACGATTATGTAACATCAGTTCTTATATATGGCCTTTTATTATGGGGAAATTCTACCGATGTAAATAAAGCTTTTAATGCACAAAAAAAAGTGTATTAGGACCACTAGTGGAATTCTAGGTTAGCCTGAACAACATCTTCGACCACATCATCACTTACCATCAGGTGAGATCGTGGTCAAAGGCTAACCTACCAGGCATTAAAAAAAAAAAAAAAAAAAAAAACTAGTGGAATTGGACCTTTAGATTCCTGCAGACCTGTATTCAAAACGCTCAGACTTCTCAATTTGACAGGTCTTCACATAATGCAGATTGGTTTATTTGTAAAAGAAAACTCGCATTTGTACGCTAAACTTCATGATAAGGACTATTTTGAAGGTGTCGGCAGAGACCCGACCCGTCTACAAATGCTTACATTAACAACGGCGCTTCGTTGCAAGAACTGTCAAATTATGATTATGTTGGTATACAACAAAATTCCAAAAAGAATGAGATATAATAATTGAAATATTTTAAAATAAAATTACATCAATGGCTTACGCATCACTGTTTTTATGACATGAAAGAGTTTTTTGACATAAAGGACCATTGACATTTTTATTTATATAGACATTGTTAAAAATTAAATTAGTACATAAGCAATTTAATAGTATTTTAATTTTGATGAATCTGTTTTTTTTTCTAATCTGATTTTAATTTTATCTCTTATAATGTGATTTATATTGTATAATGTTTGTTCACAATTAATTTGAAAATCGTGAGGATGTCCATGAAATTGTATGTATATAAATTTTTTGCTTCGTTTATATTTGTATGCCAGTAATGGTGAAGCGCGTTGAACTACTTTTTTAAAGTTGACCAGGATAACATGTAATTACCGAAATAAATACATTTCATAATCATCGCGCGTACGTTTATTAGTATAATTATATAGAATATCTTTAATATTTATAGAATGTCGTTTGTTACAAAATACCACGTCTTCATAAGTTATATGAAGTATTTCGGTAAAAATAGATAATATATTCAATTCATTAACGCACAAGACAATATTTGTAGTCGGACTAAATGTCGAATACTAATAATAATATAATATTAACACATTTGGCGCCAGGCAGGCGGCCGGCCATAAAACCAAGGCCGCTTATTTTTATATAGCTATACTGCATGTGTGTTATATTGCATGGTGTTAAAGCATTATGCAAATGCTCACTTGGCTATAGTTACACATTGAAAATTGGTCGCCAATGACCGTAGAACAGTAGGTTCCGATAGCTATTGTTTAGAGTAGTAATTCTAGGTTAAGCGTTTTGAGGACTGTTATCTTTAACTACGATGCCAAAGACGCCTGCCAACCTTGGGGATTAATTCCTCCTTAATGGGGAAGGTCTTTGCAACAACAATGGACGTTATAGTGTAACCTATAAAATCCCGTTCACAATATCTGACAGCATATGACAATTTCATCATTTTGAAAAATGCAAGTAAAACAATTTTTTTCCGGAACTTATATGTATAGTAGACTATTTTCTACATTTAGTTAGACAAATATAAACCAACTTTCATCTCTATGTAATGCTCGTATTTTCTCGTAGAGAAGAGATAAAAAGAAGTAGTGTTTATAAGTCGGTAGCAAGATTATACCTCGTGCGCCGTTCTTAGAATACGTCGCTGGACTCAGAATTGTAAAATAGCGCCCACGCCGTCGTAATATTATTTTGCTCCCATGTGATACAATCTTCTTTTTTGGGATCAGTAAAATATCGTGATTTTATTACTTTTTTGAAAACTTTGCTAGCTTACATTTTCCACCGCCGATGTTCATCGATACTTAATACCTATATAGGTATTATTATAATACCCTACCGCTATATCTATCTAGTAGGGTTATCAAAGTAGCTCGGTATGTGCTTCAAATGTGATAAGCAAATTACATTCTGATTCCGAGGTCTCGTATAGAAACACAGAGTATATTAAGGAAAATCAATCACGACGTGCTGGGTTTTCCAAATCAGCTCACACATATGCGACACACAGTGGCTATTAGTCCGGTCACTATAGATATTTAAAATAACAAAAATTCTCGGAGAGCCAAATATCGGTGGAAAGCTGGGTTTTACCATTACAAATATTTTTTTTAAAAATCCCCATCGATCCTATCTGTGCTACATAAGTTATTCGGGGTCAAAGGTCAACATTCTTTTTTCTTTTCTCGAAAGCGGTAAATTTTATCAAACAATTTTTTTTCCTAAGAGTTTCTGAGATATCGCGATTCTAAGAGTCACATTAATCATGATATTCAAGTGAATATACGTATTTATTACAAGCGTCTACCATTAAGGTTATTTGTGCTATTTTACAGCTTGAAAAAGTTCTGCTTTATGAACTGGAGATGCAGTTGTGATTGATCGTGGAATGCTAACTTTAATCGAGACTAGTGTCGCGAGAGGTAATGAGTATACTGAGTATTTCAGAACTCAAAGAAAATCATACACCCAGAAAACTTCAATCGCTGCAGTAAAAAACAAGATGAGGAGGAACAGGTTAGTACTTCAAAAGTAATACCTCCTCGTACTAGAACGCGAGTAAGTGAATAAAATTTTTGTTTGAAAAAATACTGTTTATTAAGTGGCAATGAAGAATCTGAAAATAGAAAGCACAGCTACTTCAAAAAAAATTAATAACGTGACTACCCAAAAATTCAAAGAATCCCTGTTGAAATTAGCTAATAGCCCGGTCAATATGGACATTTTAAATAAAATTCCCAGAGAGCCAAATATTGATGGAGAACTGAGATTTATCACTATAAATAATGTTTTAAAAATCCCCATAGATCCTATGTGTGCAAGAAAAGGTATTCGGTTTTTTCGAAAACGGTAAATTTTATCAAACAATACCCCAGACCAAAACTGTAGATCTTATAATTATCTACAAAAATGATCTCCATATTTTTTTCCTAAGAGTTACCATTCCTGAGATATCGCGATTCTAGCAGTCACATTATACATGATATGCGCATATAAGCCACGTATATACATAATCAGACACTTAAGACAAGTATAAAAACCCATTTGTGTCTATTTTATATATATAATACTTTTTTGAAACATTCACCTAACTGAATCCCCTCTACCCGCGTGGCCTTGACATTCATATTTGATTTATTTATTTATTTTTGGACACAATAATAGTAAGCTAACAGTTAAAAAACCAAAACGCTGACTATCTTAAATATCTACTTAAAAATAAATTTATATTTACAATAATATTATTCATGCTGTCGTTAAATATATCGACATGTTGGAACTCCTGTAAAAACTTATTTATTATTGCTAGTAATCTAGGTGTGAGCGCGTTACTGGCGTGCTTGGTTCTCAAGATGGGAGGTGAGAACAGTTGATGCCTTCTACGACTCCCGGCACTAGTGTACTTATTGTGTACAAATGAGGCAAGAGTACCTAGCACAATCGGGTTTTTTTTTTTTATGCCTGATAGGTTAGCCTTTGACCACTATCTCACCTGATGGTAAGTGATGATGTGGTCGAGGATGTTGTTCAGACTAACCTAGAGTAACTGGCTCTCAAAGACAGCTGCCGGAACACACCGTTAGGTGCTTGGCGACAGATTTTCAACTTGAGGGTGGTAGCTAGCCAGGCGTTGTTGACCTTATTAAGTAACAATTGGCAGTAATGGATGATTAGCAGCAATTTACGCCTGAACTCCAACGTATCCATTCCAATCATTCCTGAGACAAATAGCGAAGGGAAGAGGTAGGGGTAATATCCGTACATCCGTTTGTAAACAAATCTAGCAAATTTGCGTTAAACTCTTACAATGAGCAAACTGTATTTAGCTTCTCTTGGATCCCAAACTACCGCACCATACTCCAACTTACTGCGAACGAATGCGTTATAGAGCATGATGGCAACACTTGGAATTGCGAGGATGTATATGATATGTCACAAGAATAATGTGACTTAGAATCATCCTATATCTCAGTAATGGTAACTATTAAGAACAAAATTATGAAGACCATTTTTGTTGATCATTTTAAGATCTTTAACTTTGGTTTGAGGATTTCTTTGATATTACCGTTTTTGAGAAATATCCAAAATACCTCAAATTTTGACTTTTGACTCCGAATAACTTTTTTAGCACACATAAGATCGATGGGGATTTTTAAAACTTTATTTGCAGTAGTAAACCCCAGCTCTCCAACTATCTTTTGCTTTCAGGGAATTATTGTTATTTGACCACTAATTTTATGTCTAAATTGACCGGACATAGATGTTACTAACAATATCGTGTCCTCACCACTAAAGTAAAAATCCGAGTGTATAACTCCATCATAGCCTCGACATAAATAAAAGCCCTCTCATTTGGCTCAATTACTTGTTTTATGCATTACATAGTTGTACAAACTAAAATTTATCATTATTTTGTTAAACAACATGTGTTATAAAATATAAAAATAAATTATTCAATTATGAATACCGGTATTGCGTTTAGTATGACAATATGAACTCGTTTTGAAGTTCTTAATTAAAATTTTACGACATGAGAATAAATAAAAATATTATAGCAGCATTTAATAATAATAGTACAAGTAATATTTAGTAATAAAACAATTGAGTATATTTATAATTATTACGACGCTGTCAAATGCTAACATTTTGTCACTATCGTACTACGTAGGAGTGAAAGAGAGGCAGCGATGATGAAATCGCGATCGGTTTAGGTAAAATCCGAAAGAAAACAATAACACAAAACTAGTTACTTTAATCGATAATGTAACTTTCTTGTTCCTCTTGATAAGGTTTTGCTATTTAATTATTATATTTTTAAACACATTCGTACGTAAATAATAAAGATATTAACGTTACACGCGTAATTTAGAGTCAACTTTGCAATTTTATGATATCGAGAAAAATTTAAGGAAACATGTTTCGGACTTTTCTTGGTCTTAGATAATGTGAACAAGATAAACATATGATTTTCTTACTGCTACAAACTAAATACATTTTGCTAAAAATCTGTTCAAATAAAGCTATTTAGCACTTGCCAGCGTCTTAATCCTAAGTTTCAAATACTTTGCAGTGATCGTGGTCAGGGGGACCACAGTTTCACGCAATTTAAACCGTTTAAAGTTGTCCATGCACTATGTGTAATCATCGCGAAAACCAAAGACATCATGTAATATTTTATGAAATAATCGACGCACAGGTGTAGGAATATACATTCGCATTATTAAAATGCTGCAAGTTAATACGACATATAAAGAACATATTTGATTAAAAATTAATCATCCCAATACTTACCACATATTGGTATTCACCATCATGGAGTACGCAGTCGGTGAAGACTCGGATTTGATACGATCCTGAAAATGGAGATAGTAAATTGTGATTTTAATATAATATTTATATCATCATTGTCATCCACCGGAACGTCAACAGTTGAAGAATGTCTCCATAATTTATTTGCCATAATCACCACGCTTGGCAGGCGTCTTGGGGATTGCAGTAGACAGTAAGTTCTTCAGAAGGCTCTGCTCCCCGCCTTTTCGTATTTTTCCCAGTCGCCTTTTATTGCCTGCCGCCTTGGGAAGAAATGGGAGCTGACATTTTAACCCGGCACCCAAAGAATCTATAAAACTCTTAGCAACTGTTAATATAGTAATTGCTAAGGATGAGAGCGTTATTATTTACATAGGGCTTGATATTCGCACCACAGTTTCTTTTTTTATCTAAAACTGCATATTATTATTATATTATTCATACATTGAG
Organism: Plagodis dolabraria; assembly: GCA_963854805.1. Classification (NCBI taxonomy): domain Eukaryota; kingdom Metazoa; phylum Arthropoda; class Insecta; order Lepidoptera; family Geometridae; genus Plagodis; species Plagodis dolabraria. The sequence goes on from OY978440.1 coordinate 9,331,535, forward strand.
GTTCCGAATAAAGATTCATTATTATTTATTTAATTGAAAGGAATCTAAAATGGGGCCGATAAGTATAACCTCTCACTTGCACACTATTGCTGTCTATAACAGATGCAAGTGAGAGACAATAAGTAGCAGCAACATTTTAGATTATTTTCTTTATCAAAACGTGTTTACTACGATCCACCCCCCTTAAGAATGGGTGCCAGGCTAAAATGGTAATGATATTTTTCTGCCGAAGACATAAGGCAATTAAGGCCTACTATACATTTATTTAACCCATTTTAAAGTCTGTATCTCAATTTTATTAACAGTAGCTAATATGCTAGCCTTCGACCACCATCTCACCTGATGGAAAGTGATGATGTGGTCGAAGATGTTGTTCAGGCTAATCTAGAATTACTGGCTCAAGGATAACTGCCGGAACACACCGTTAGGTACTTGACGACAGATTTTCTACTTGAGGGTAGTAGTAGCTAGTCACGTTCTTCAAAGAACCATATCAGGTCTCACTTATGACTCTCATGAGCGATAACAATACTTTTTACAATGTTTACATGATGTTTTAAATTACCGCAAATATTATGGTTCTTTTTAAAACGTCAATTATCAAAGATCACGTCATGAATGCAATGTGAGATTAAATTGAGAGACGAATTACTTAGCATTCCATGGATTCACCGTGCGGGTGCCGAGTCCATAGCGTTGCAGAGGAAGAGGCTAGAGGGGCCTGGGGCTTGCAACCCAGGTGCAGGGTTAAGAGGCCTCTTTGCAATGCATCAACGCTCCCCTTCCCGCTCAAGCCCTACCTAACCAAATTTGGTAAGATCCTACTAATGCCGCCTTAGATACAAGTTCTAGGATGGAAGTGACGGTTGTTCTTGGCAGGCCAAGGTCTTTAAGTAGCTTATATAGGGATTTCGCTGGTATACCCCTTGCTCCAACTTCTACAGCATATAAATTGACCACATAACCGTTTTTGGTTAATTCGTTTGTTAGGTCATAATTTTTGTTTGTTTTTAATGTGTGGTCCTTAGGTATGTTTATTTCCCACGGCACAGTAAGTTCTATAAGTACTATGCGTTTTAGATCTTTCGAGTATAGAAATATGTCTGGTCTGGAAGACGAAACACCAACATCCTCAGGAATTTTGTAGTGTTTTTCATACGTGTCCATCAAAAGAGTCCAATCGGGAGCTGCGCCTAAGATGGAGTAAGGCTTGGATTTAGATTTTGTAGATGACCCTTCTTTTACAAAATCGACGTGTCGTTTGTTCGTGGTCAAACCTTTTTTTGCTCTAGCTACCGAGAGATTCACCGCTTCTCTTTGAAAAGTTTTGATTGCCAAGTTTTGGTCATGTACTTTCCAAGTTGACTGTTTGATACTTATAGCGAAGTTGCCGGATGCGCTCAACTTACTTTGTTATGAATGAAATATATGCCTTAAAGGATTGTATTATTAAATGGACGTAAAAACCCGATGGTCCTTTTATTTTATCTATAGAATTGTGAATGATGTAATATGGAAGACAGTCACCTGTACAGCCCCTGTAAACCCATCCATCGTCAAAGATAGGAGCAGCATCACTTCTCCTAAGCCGTAGAACTGGCCATCTTTCTTTTCATGGGACTTGTTGCCATTGAACAAAAATAATGCCACTCCAACAACGATCAGGACAACGAAGAGGTATTTTCTGAGAGGGTACGATTTCCTTCCAATGAGTACACCGAGAATTAGAACTGGAATGGGTTTCGCTGCTTTACCGACCACCTGGAATGTTTTATACATTTTATCTAGTCTTTAACAAATATAAACAACTATAGAATCTTCGAAACCGCAGTACATCAAAGATTAGACAGGTAATATGTATTTGCTGATGTTGATATATATCTTATACTGCCTTATAAGACACAGAAGCGGACACTGTTTTGTAAATTGAGCCCATTACCTAGTGACGTACGGTTTTTAAGTCTCATATGCCTCTTAATGTTGTCTTAGGTTTTCGCGATTGTTACACATAGTAATTAAACAACTTTAAACGGTTTAAATCGCGTATATTTTTCATTATTTTAATTTCATTATTTTTCATTATTTTAATTGATTTTATTTGTCACATGTGACAAATAAAATCAATTAGTCACCCCGTGACCACGATCACTGCAAAGTGTTTGAAACGTCGGGATAAAATAATGAAAAATATACGCGATTTAAACCATTTAAAGTTGTTTAATTCATATGCCTCTTCTTTACTGGGTCTCAAGGACTGCTGCTGGAATACACTGTTAGGTGCTTGGCAACAGATTTTATACTTGAGTGTAGTAGATAGATAAGCAAGCACTCGCAATATGCACTTCACCATGCGGTTAAGCTCAAGCTGGCGCACTGGTGGGGACTGAACCGTGGGCCTGCGGTTCGGCAGTCAATAGCTATAACCACTCAGTTATCACTACAACATTATATGGTCTGACTTCCTCTAAATTCGCTCAGATTGTGTACAAACTTGGTATATTATAACAACAGTAAAATATGGATAATTTTTGTTACCTGTGTTGGGTAGCTGATGTATCGCAAAGCATAGTTTGACGCGACCATAGCTAAGAGGTATGTCAGCGCTGTTGAGATGTAATAAACTGTCCTGGTACTGTCCTTTTCATGTTTCCAGGAAAGCTGCAATAAAATTATGTTTGGGAAATTAACAAAGATACTAATACTGGCAATATTTTACCTATAACTCGGTGGTTACTTTGAAAAAGAAGTTGCTTGCTACAAAAAACATAGGCATTGATATATTAAACAATAGAAATTTTGTAGCCGTGGAACGTGGACTGTATAATCCCATATTAAATTACAATTCCGCTCTTTGTATTTGCAGCCTATTTATGGAACGTAGGTATAACCCACAGATTAATACCTCGGGCTGTAAGTAGGTACTACAGAATACTAATACATAATAATAGATAGTCCTCCTATGCTCTAGTCAAATTATGTTCGCCTCGAAAAATAAGTGTGCTAATGTAGTGTATATGTAGACGTAATCTATAGTTACTATTAAAGTACGTGTGTGAATGTGATTTGGGACAGTAATAAATAGAATATTGAATTAATCGGAAGTTTCTCTACAAACGCGCTCCCTGCGATCCCCACGACATTACATGGCGACCCTGCCAGGCCCGGTGCAGTGAGAAATGGAGTGTGCTACACCGCGATGGCACTTCAAGAAAATGCCAGGATCTGAGAAGAAAATCAAGAAGTTTCAGACCCAAATATAACCACAATGTACCGAAACCCGAAATGTTTGTAAAGTGAAATGTATAAAGGAAGTTTGGAACTTTGAGAAAAATGCTAATAAACTTTTTTGAAACCAGTTTAAGAATATTTTATGTAGTTGGTCAAGAAATAATTGAAGAATTAATAATAATGAGAATAGAAATACGAGTTGGCCGAAGAAAAATATGAAGAATTAAGAACTCTTGAGCAATGACGAGAAAAATATTACATGAAATAAATAGGGTACATGAAACGTGGAATTTTATTTTAGAAAATGATGTATAGTGGATTTTCAAATAAAAAGAAATAAAAGGAGTTAAGAAAAATAAACAATTATATAAAGAAAGAAAATGTATTATAATAAAAATATTGAATGAAGATTTATTGTCAAAGAAGACATAATATTTGAAGAGGATTTTTTTTATAGAAAATAATATGTGAGGAATATTTTTTTACAAATTAAGAATTAAGAAGCATATTGTGAAGAATAAATTATTTGAAAATTGACATTTTTACGAAGGGGAAAAATTATTTAGCAAGAGAAAAAAAATGTCAAACAGGAAATAGGAAAATCTCTACTTATGCTACTACTCAATGGAGAACAGGATCACGGATAAACTTCCAGGATAGCGCCCGGTCCATACGCAAGGTGGATTAGTAGCAGAGCCATCCAGGTTCAGAATTTATCATCATCATTGTCAAGGACAGAAGAAATCGAAAATCTTTTACATTTAGTGTTTATGTGCTCGAAAAAAAAACGTATTAAACTGTAAGTATTTTGGTGCAGCTGCATAATATTAATAAAACATTTTTTTTTTCATGGGTATATATAATTATATATCATGAAGAACAAAATATTTTAATATTGAGGTATTAGAAGCATTTAAAAATTTATCAATCAGTTGAATATTGTGTGCCTTTAAATTCATATTTTGTCTACTTTTTCTATATAAAATGGATAACTTTGACTTACAGACGGCTATTGCCTTGTTGCCAGAAATGACTGGTCAACAGCATATTACTAGGTCACTAATAGATAATATAGAATTTTACAGCGAACTGATTAATGAGAATTCACACCAACATTTGATAAATTTTGTGTTGAAAACTAGATTAACGGATGTAGCAAAACTTTATCTTAAGACGAATTATAACTTAGTTGAATGTTTATTATCAGATATGAAAACACATTTGTGGCCGCCACTGTTCGGCTGAGCAGTACAAGCCGTTGCCAGTAGTGGGAGAAATGCGGGGGTTATATCCATAGGCTGGTATGAAAGAGTGGTATATAGTAAAGAAACAGAATGAAGAAGCTGCACAGTGGTACCTGGAATTCGTTTCTATATCCTTGTCTTGACGGTCCTCTTGGATGTAGCTTCTGGCCAGAGCTTCCTCACTTGCTTCACTGTAATTTCCTTGATATTATTCTCGCTACTATCACAATTCGCGGTGCGGTTAATATATGTATCGTTGGTGGTATCTTCACCAAGCAGCGAGGTACGTGCGGTGAGTACGGAGTGTAAATGCAGACTCTCGTCCTTGGACAATGACGACCAGTATTTTTACTGTGCAGCGAAAAAAGGTGTGAAAAATGTGGGTATGGAAGAGAAATATTTGTCTATGAAATAATACCACAAGTGGCGCGAACATTGCCCCCGGCCTTAAAACCTTCGGTTTTAAAGAAAAGTAGAGAAGCGGCGCGGGGGCAAAAATAAAGTTACTGAGAAGGTAATGGGCAAAGCCGCACGACTGGTCTTTTGTAAACACCAGTCGCGGCTTTTACCAATGCTACTCGACATATATTATCATTGCCATAAAACACAGCAACAACAACGCCGAGTGGCCAATGAAGTGGAGGTGTATTGTCGGTAAGGATTACAACTACAGTTCCTATTTTAATTGGATTAGAATTGGTATTCCATTTTTCTCTACCTTGTAGCTGATGTAGATATTCATGCTTCCAACGCTTAGCAAATGACGTCACCATCTGATCGAGCAACTTATAGCGGCGTATTAAATATTTTGCATCTGTTTCGTTATATTGAGGTAAAAGTTTCAAGGGAGTGGACATCAGAAAATGAGCTGGAGTTAAAGCACTGAGCTCAGAAGGATCTTCACTCAGTGGTGTTAGCGGTCGTGAATTAATTACACATTCTATTTGCGTGGTTACAGTTAACAATTCCTCGTAGGTAAGAAGTTGTGAACCGACCACCCTGTATAAGTGATTTTTAAATGCCTTAACGAAAATTTCATAGTGACCACCAAAATGAGGGCTACGAGGTGGACCAAATTTCCACAAAATTCTATTATTTGAAAGCTCATTTGCGAAAGCGTTTTTATATGTGTCTGAGGTTACAAAATTTTGAACGTCTGATAGCGACTTTGATGCGCTTTGGAATGTGCCTGCATTATCAGAGTACATGCAAAAAATAGCGCCTCGTCGAGATATGAAGCGTCTAAAAGCGGATATAAAGGAATTCGTAGTCAGATCAGTAGTCATTTCCACGTGGAATCCGCGGGTCACTAGACAAACATATATGCATAGATATGATTTTATTGAACGAACGCCACGTTTCCTATAGGGCACAATCGCAATCGGTCCTGCAAAATCCGTTACCGTGTGGTAAAATGCCTTACTGTCATTCACACGACACGCGGGTAAATCTCCCATTAAAGGAAAATATTGTTTAGGTTTAGCCCTAAAACAAAAGTTGCATTTATGTGTAATTTGCCGAACGATATTACGGCAAGATAAAATCCAATACCGTTGTCGCAGTATTGACATGAGCGCTAGCGGTCCGGTATGACAATGTTTGCGGTGATAATGTGTAACTAATAACTCGACTACACGATCTTTACGGGGTAATAGTATTGGATGTTGTTGTTCGTAAGATAGATCCGAGTGGCGAAGACGGCCACCGACACGGATTAAACCACACTCATCAAGAAATGGAGTTAATTTATTCATCGCGTTGGAACATTGTTTATTACCGGTTAATTTTTTTATTTCGTCAGAAAAATAAAACGATTGAACAGCCTTTAAAAGTTGAAATTCTGCGTGATTAAAGTCTTCAGCGGTTATGTGATCAGAGCGCGGTATTTTTTTTATAAAGCGGTATACGTAAACAATTGCGTTTAAAAGTTTCCTCCATGTTGAGACCCGAAGCGATAATGCTAATAATGGATGAGGTTCGTCGTTATCAGTAGCTGAAGCTAGCGATAGGACCTTAGTCTCAGGTAAATTGTCAGGGACTGATACATCTTTTATAGATGTAATCGGCCACTCCTCAATCCCATACTGCAACCAATTTGGTCCGGAGAACCAAACCGGATGAGCGATGAGTTGGGCAGGCGTTAATCCGCGTGATAAGCAATCGCTAGGGTTTTCCTTTCCCGGAACATGGAAAAAGCACTCAGCGGGCAAGTTAGATATAATTTTTGTAATGCGCGTCGCTATAAACGTTTTAAAGCGGTGCGGTGACGAATGCACCCAATGTAGGGTGACCATCGAATCAGTAAAACAATAGACATTAGCTATGGGGTGACGTAAGGTATAGGTATCAATTACACGACGGACGAGCTTGGACATTAATAATACGGCACAAATTTCGAGTCTGGCTACTGAAACAGTTTTTAGAGGACTCACCTTTGATTTTGCGCATACAAGCGATATTATGGGTTTCAGACTATTAGGACTTTCGATCTTAACAAAAACTGCACACCCGTATCCCCTTTCGCTGGCATCGGAGAAAGATATAATGGAAACCTTATCGTCGGGTGTTACACCTAGATGACGCTTAAAGCGGAGATCCATGAGCATCGGCAATTCGCGTAAGTACCTTTCCCAACAATTTACGATTTCTTGTGGCGGGTTGTCATCCCAGTCTAATTTTAAAACGTGTAAGCGTTGTAGAATTAATTTAGCATGAAGTATGACAGGTGCAATTAGTCCGAGAATATCAAATTGACGAGCAATAACAGATAAAATATTGCGTTTAGTGCACGGTCTTTCATTTAAAGTAACTGTGAAATAGAATTCATCAGTTATGGGTGACCACTGAAGGCCAAGAACCTTCAGGGGTTGCGTGGCTCCATCTAATTGGATATGCGTATCATAGCGGTGTGATTCTGGTAATGAATCAAGTAATTCGCGGCAGTTACTAGACCATTTTACGAGATCAAAGCCGCCGGCCTTAAACATTCCCATCAGTTCATCCTTAAGCTGGTGAGAATCTTCGACGGTAGGTACTGAGTAACATAAGTCGTCAGTATAACAATGATGCCTGGCAACGTGAGCGGCGCGGGGAAAAGATGAATCTTCGTCTTCACATAATTTGCGGACAACTCTCATAGCGAGATAAGGGCTACTACGGTTTCCAAAACATACCCTGTTGAAAACATATGTGACTAACGGTGAGGCATTGTCAAAGCGGTATAAAAACTTCTGGTATTTTCTATTTTCGTCAGATACTAAAATTTGCAAAAACATTTGCTTCAAATCACACATGAACGCGATTTCAAATAAACGGAAATCAAGTAATATTAAAAACAAATCATTCTGCAAATTTACGCCCGAGTGCAATGTATCATTGAGCGAAACGTTAGTATCAGTTTTAGCACTAGCATCCATAACCATACGAACCTTAGTTGTAGCTTTATCAGCGCGCACAACAGCGTGGTGTGGTATATAATAGCCGTTAGATTGATTGTCGTCAGGTAGCGGTGATATATAGTCTTTCGATAGGTATTCACGAATTATTTCATTATATTCAATGCGAAAGTCCGGGCAGGAATCGAACCTGCGCTCGAAAGATAAGAAGCGTTTTTTAGCGGTTTGATAAGAATCTCCTAATACACTAGGATCGCTGGCAAAAGGTAACGCGACCGTGTAACGGCCGGTGTTATCGCGGGAAACATTTTTATTAAATATTTCTTCACATTCGCGGTCAGCTGCACTTAAGGCAGGTTCATAAGACACCTCTTCAAGTTGCCAAAATTTTGTTAATATCGCGTCAATAGTAGGTTCTGGTTCCACAAAAGAACACATCGAAATGGCCATGTTATTATTTGTACTAAGCGTAGGTGAATTTCCGATAAGCAAAACCGGTTGGAGTACCTGGCGGTCCCGTTATTCGTCCAGACAATAAAATGTTACCAAACAACTGAGCGCCGATAAGAATGTCTATATTTCCCGGTTCATTATATTGCCGGTCTGCGAGAATGACGTGTCGTAGATACTTAAGCGCAGTTAAATCTATAGGTACCGTCGGTAGCTTATCAGTGATGCGATCAATAATGCAAGCATCGAGCGAAAGCGAGACATTACTGTCTATTTGTGAAAATAGGACTAAGTTGGTAGTACCTTTAATAGGGCTAGGCGAGGAACCGATGCCTTTAACGATGGCGCGAGAAACCTTATTATATTTAAGATTTAATTTATTACAACATTCAGCAGTTATAAAATTGCTTTGTGACCCGGGGTCAACCAAAGCTCGCACAGTTTGTACGCGATTGTTTGCATCGAGAACGTTAACTTGCATCGTGCCTAACAAACAAGTTGTGTTCGATCTGTCTACAGAGATAAGACATGACGTATCCGAATCCCGTTGTTTAGCAGACGACTGCAGCCCGTCAAGGCGTGCGGTCTGTAACGCGGGTGCCTGTGACGTAATCTGTTTACGACAGATTAAAGAATGATGCCTATTATTACAATGACGACAGCTATGAACAGATTTGCACGCAGAGTTACTGTGCGATGTACTGAGGCAGTTTGTGCATGCCCTATTTTCTTTGAGGTAATTAAATCGGTCGTTTACAGACATTTTTAAAAATTGCGGACATTTATATAAATTAAAATGGTCAGTTTGATTACAGCACACACAATGTGTATTTGCAGTTACAAATGCGTTTGTAGATTTTTGCGGGAGTTTAATTTGTGGTTCATTATAATTACGTTTACCCGAAGGACCTGCGGTGCGTTCTAGAATTTTTGTCTGTTCTCTAAGATATGTAATGAAATCATCATATGCCGGCATTGAACTAGCGCGGACATGCATTTCAAACGACTTCGCCGTTTCTGAATCTATTTTCTTTAGCGAAAGATAAAGGAGTATAAAGTCTGATAAATCATCAATTTTGAGTGCCTTTAAGCAAGCGACTGCGGAACAAAACTTATCTAAAAACACATCTAAATTTTTTGAAGTTGCGGTATTAAACGATTTAAATTCGAATATCTGATCTAAATATGAGGTAGCCAAACTGCGTTTATCCTCATATTTGTTAACCAACGTTTGCCATATTATGTTGTAGTTCTCTGCGTTTGGTGCGACTCCGGTACAAACGGAAAGTGCCCGTCCTGATAGTCTTCCTAACAAATATTGCAGCCGTTCATTGTCGGTCAAATCAGGGTGTTCATGCACAGATTTTTGGAACGATTGATAGAAAATAGGCCATTTTGTTGGCTCACCTGAAAAGCTGACTAACTCGAGTTTCGGCAACTTTAATATAGATTTATGTGAGGAGCCTACAATAGACTTGTCAGATGTTGGTTTATTTGCGTTTAACTTAGAAGCTACGCGTTTGCAACAGCAATATAACTCTTCGAAAGAGCTCCAACTTTTATAATTGGGTTCAGAATCAGGATTAATTTCCAGTTCTGCATCAGTAATTTCATCCAGCACTTGATGAAATTCAGTTCGCAAGTTATCTAATGACTCGATACCACCCAAGAACAATTCTTGAGATGTTTCATTATCAAAAACACTTTTAGAATGATTATAAATGTCCTGAATTCTAGAAAATATTGCGTTGCGTTTATTAATCAATTTTTTAAGAGTGGGTGAAGTTCTATCTGAGCTCTTGGCGTCCTTAGAAGTAGTTGGGGGCCATAATTTAAATTTAGTTACTTACGATAAATGCAAAGTAATTAGGGATTATTTAATGTTCCGTATTTTACGTATATGCCTACAACATGCGCGGTGAATGGTGACGTCACGGCTGAATGAATACAGGTTAAGATAACGATAACTTAGTTTGCGATACGAAATATGGAATACACAATATATCACACAGATGAATTATGTAAATAATGATGCAATAAACGACAGTTAAATACCTACAATAACCACTTCATTGACCACAAGGCACAGCCTGCGTCTTCAAAATGGCGTATGAAAGGGTACCAACTATGCAATTTTTTGATAATATTTGCGTATATTTATGAGAGAAATGTATATATTGATGCGTATTAATAAGGCTTAGTGCCGAATATAGGGGGAAAATAGCGATTTATGAGTATAGATTGCGGAATTATGTTGAGTGGCGCAATGACACATCAACGTGATAAGTTCGAAGTTATAACTAATTTTCTAGAAGGTATATAATAGTATAATTACGATGTTATGAATCCGGCTCGTAAGGCCAAAAATGTGGCCGCCACTGTTCGGCTGAGCAGTACAAGCCGTTGCCAGTAGTGGGAGAAATGCGGGGGTTATATCCATAGGCTGGTATGAAAGAGTGGTATATAGTAAAGAAACAGAATGAAGAAGCTGCACAGTTGTACCTGGAATTCGTTTCTATATCCTTGTCTTGACGGTCCTCTTGGATGTAGCTTCTGGCCAGAGCTTCCTCACTTGCTTCACTGTAATTTCCTTGATATTATTCTCGCTACTATCACAATTCGCGGTGCGGTTAATATATGTATCGTTGGTGGTATCTTCACCAAGCAGCGAGGTACGTGCGGTGAGTACGGAGTGTAAATGCAGACTCTCGTCCTTGGACAATGACGACCAGTATTTTTACTGTGCAGCGAAAAAAGGTGTGAAAAATGTGGGTATGGAAGAGAAATATTTGTCTATGAAATAATACCACAAGTGGCGCGAACAACATTTACTAACGAAAAAGTGTCCAGTTGCATTACATAATCAACTTTTTAATTGTAGGCAGAGAAATAGATCTATAGAAATATTTAGCAAAGAAATAGAACAATTATTTTATGATTTAACTTTAGCACAATCAGATGGGGACAGGAAAAAGTTTGAGATTTTACGCCCTATCAATGAAGGGATGGCGATTTGGAGATTTGCTGATGGCCTTAATAATGGCCAAATACGCATTATTTTATTATCTAGACAATTCAAATATTTAAAAGATGCCATACAGTCTTCTTTGGATGAGAATGTTATGTATCAGAGTAAGCAAAATAATTTCCGACGACGAAGTTTTTCTCATTTAAACTATAATTGATTAGGTAATAAAATGAAAATATTCCCAAGTAACAAGAATAATTCAACAAACTTGAGGAATTCTGTACAAACATCTTGTGACGCAATAACAACACCAAGTTGCCAACCAGTGTCATATTCACGTATACTAGACTGCACTCAAGTTCTGCACGATCAGCGTATCGAGCGTCCGACTGAGGATATGTGCACTTTTAATGATAGTTTCCAACACGAAGTAATGAAATCTGATAGCATGGCTACTGAAATATGTCCCAGTTTATGTTTAAAAACCAATAGTTTCCAGTCAAAAACAGAGAACTCTATGGATGATTTTGTATGCGATATCAAAAATATGTTATTTGAAAACAATGTGGAGGAAGAAAACTTAGAAACAAATACGGATTTGTCAATTTCGAGTTCTAGTACTGATAGGCCTGATCAACCCTCAGTAATTAGCTACCTTGAACAGTCTAAGGACTTTAAACCATTTAAAGACTTGCAATGCATAGAGAATACAGAGATAGATAATGACAGATATTTGTTAGTGGAAAAATTTAATATACAATGTGAAAATAACGAGATAAAAGAAAAGGTTGTAAACAGAAAAGAATTGAAGATGAAATTAAATTATTGTATACTGCAAAAGTCCTATGATTTAAAGATGAACTTTATTAGTGAAAATGTAAATGAAATAAAGTCTATGAAAACATATGATGCCATATGTATTGGGAAAAGACATTTCACTCATTATGATGACAATTTTGTTAGTTTTATGGATAAAGAAAGATTTGACGAACGTTCAGTAGGTATAACTTAGAAGTAGACTACGTTTTAAGTTTACTTATATATTCATACACATTTCACGGCCTCGGTTACAGTACTATGATTTTAATTAATGTTATTGTAGTGTTTTAATTTAATACTTTATTTTATTAAATCATCATTTTCCTGAACGTTAAAAAGTAGAGTAAGAAGAAGAAGAAGTAAAAATTTTACCGAATGTATAATGGTTCTAACTAAGTATAAGTTTAGGAAGATATAGAAAGTAATCTTGTTATCGTTCATAAAAATAGGATATTGCATTTTTTCAATGATTTTGTATAAGTATTATATTTGATATGTATAACAATTTAAGCATATTTCGGTAATAAAGTCGGTACTGTCTAAGACTCTTTGTAACTTTCAGAATTTGCTCATTATTTGCAAGTTATTATTTTATGTACCTACACCTATCACCATAGAATACAGTATACATCATATTTTGTTAATGTTGTTAATATTTTGATAACATCCCTTCTACATGATTATTTGTGCTGTAAATACTTATGGAACACTTTGTTTGAAATATATTTAATTGTAAAGTTAATTATTACAGTTTATATTCAAATTAAGAAAAAATAATCATTCGAAGGTTTTAATAAGAGTGTAAGGTTTAAATTTATTTCATTGTTTAGGTACATACAACCTATACTAAGATGAAAAAAAAAGAAAATTCTACTAATTTTCTTTTAGCATTTCATTGCACATAAATAACCCTGATGGTGTAGTGTATATGTAGACGTAATCTATAGTTACTATTAAAGTATGTGTGTGAATGTGATTTGAGTAATAAATAGAATATTGAATTAATCGGACGTTTCTCTACAAACGCGCTCCCTGCGAACCCCACAACATTACACTAATATTAAGGCGCTAACACACCCTATGTGTGTGTCTGGATAGCAAGCCACTGATGGGTAGTTCTGACTAGCTTTAGAGAGAGCAGTAGGAGGATGTAATAGAAGATAAAGAGATCCGGTAACCATAATGTCTGTTCACAAACTGTATATAAAATGTTATCGTACAACGGCGTATATTACATCTAGGTAGATATGTTAAAGTAAAGAACAACCACTGATACGTTGATTCGCGGGCGAGGCGAGGGACTAAAGCCGCTCAGCTCTGTATGCAATCTGTGTCACTACATGAATTCTCCCCTTTTTAGAAAAAAATAACTTTTTACTATCAAAAAATCAAGATTATAGCACTGAAATAAAACACGGCTTGTTACCAATCACCAAGCCGTGGCGAGTTGGCTAAAACTGTTACACAGATATTTTCATGATACTGCATGTGCATGTGTTCTGTGCTACAGACTGAGTGCTTGAACAAACTTTACAATGTAAACACATATTAGGTAATATTTACTAACACTTTATGACACACATTTCAAAATTATTACATTGCAACCTGTTAATATTGACTTATTCATGTAAAACATAACATTTTTCACAAAATACAATTGACTAATATACTGAAATTATATATTATAAAATACAATAAAATATCTTTTAGAAAACGGAAAAAATCTTTCAGGCACTGTATCATCATGATTGCTACATAGATTAACTTTGATTTGATATGACTGTATTTATGACTATACAGTCATAAAATTTTAGAGCTATATTCATGTTTTCTTATCATACGAAATATATGCCATCATGTTTTCAGATCTGAAATGTTATTTTCATATCCTATAGAATACCATAATATATTTTATTTATATCTGTAAGGGATACAATCTTTCTAAATAACATGTTCAATATTTGCCTTTTGACAACTCACTTCACTTTAGATATGAAAATAGCAAATTCACCTATTTGTGAAATCCATAATACAATTGAAGACATCAATATAATATGCCTGTGGTGAACCATTCAGGTTAAATTGCAACAAGGGATTTAATTTTGGGGATTTAGGCATAATTTCAGAGTTTTTGTTTTCTTGCTTTATTTGAGCATGTTATTATGTGTTTGTTGACACCAGTTCATCCAAATGTGAATATGATGAATGAAATTACAGATATATGACTGAATATAATTAATATAGACTTACCATAAGAATTTGAGCGAAGACATAGTTGACCAAACATTGGACTAAAACCAAACACAGAGTGCTAGTATACCTATCATTTGCCCCATAAGTTCCTCTAGTGATCTTCTCTTGGAGCATACCAAAAATATAGTAGCAGAAAAATATGCCAAACGCGTAAAATGTAAATCGAACTTCAGTCTTATTTGCCAGCCTTCGCCAAGCAGGCTGCAAATGTTTTTGGCACATAGTAAAACGACGTGAGATCCTATCCGTCACAGAACTACTACTCTAAACTCCAACTTGCGTGTGACTGACAGGGGTTGCTGGTTGCCACTGGCCACTACCGGCATTCGTAGCGTTTGTAAGTATTCTCGTTTACGTGGTGGCTAGTCTGGACTGGACACGTGGGTACTAAAAATTGTACGGTGCACAAAACGCAAATATCTAATCAACACGTGTCGCTCTCTGTCTAGTGTCTCTCTTTCTCTCTGACCACAGATAAAGCGTTCGGTTGTCACAACTCGATCGTTCCGAGCCTTTGAAAGTTGCAACTTTGTAACTATCAAAATCGGTCGTTCCTTGACATTTATTGATGATAGACACTTTTTATCACTTCACTGTGCCTTAAGGCACGGGACATGTATTTTACTTCGTCTAAGTTTATTCATTGCATATTAAGTAAGGCTGCCTCCGTACTCGTAGTGGCGTATAACTTGGGTAGGTTTATAGGATTAGGCTCTACCAGATCACTCTCGGTGAAGGCACGATGGTGTCGAATTCTAATGCCGCCAATTTCAAAATTACACGGCTTGTCCAGGGTTGCTATATATAAGTCCCGATGACTGGATGTTTATTGATTTCAGAGTCACAGTATGTAGTTAATATTGGTTTTAGTCGCGTATATAAAATCCACCTTGATGTAGATATTTGTTGGATTCTCACATCTTCAATTTGAATTTCATGTTGTACGCAGCGAGTGAGGTTGTCTTCGAACCTCATGAGTTGTTCAATGCAGGTGAGCTCGGGGTTAAGCTCGGTTATCGTCAGCGCATAAATAGTGGCCTCCAGCACCAAGAGACCGACATGGTTTTATGATCGGAAGGTATAGGTAGGTCTCAACTTGAAAAGGTGAGACTCGCTACTATGCCTCGCCCAGCTTTCAGCATCTTCACTAACACTCTATCATATCCTGCAGCCTTACCTAATTTCATATCATTTAACGCTTTCAAAATCTCAGCCATGCTTATTTAATTTTCACCATTTTACATAAGTTTACCACCAGTATTTACATAAGTTCCTGGAACCTGGTCCAGTATACCCTCTCTTTCAAATAAACTTTCATAATACTCCTTCCATCTTTTCAACACACATTCTTCTCCTTTTATAATGCTTCCACCATGACTTCTGATTTGACTCAGCTCTGAGATCATGGATTTGCCTCGAGCTGTTCTTATGGATTTCCAGAAAAACTTTACATTTGACTGGAAATCTTCAGAAAGCCTTCCGTCAAACATATCCTTTCGTTCATCTTTCTTTCTGCTTACAACTTCCTTAACTACCTTTTTCAAAATCTTATACTCCTTTCTTGCTTCCCGTACATCATCATGCGTTGCCATTTGTATTCATTGGTTAGCCTTTGTGGCTAACCAATCCAACCAGCTTTTTTCTTTCCTTCTACAGCCTTTTGTACATCTTGATCCATCCACACATTCTCTTGCATTTTTTCTTTTCGCCTTTTAGAAATTCCGCACACATTGATGGCAACGTCTACCACCCCTTCCTTAAATTTCATCCACATTTCTTCAACTTCATCACTTATCTCTTCCATGCCATCAAGCCTTTCGTGCAGCTGATTAACATACTCATTACATACATCCTTCTCTTGCAAATTTTCAACTTTCACTCTTTCCAAACAATTTAAACTTGTAGGTGGTGTCTCCATCGTTTAAAAATACCACTTATGCTTGTTACCACCAGGTAGTGGTCTATATCGATGCCAACTCCGCGGTACGCCCGAGTATCTAATACTTTCGTCCTCAGCCTTTCATCCACAATCACAAAGTCAATCATACTTCTTGAATCACCTTCTTCCCTTGTAAACAAATTGATCTTTTTGTGATCAAACATTGTGTTTGTCACGCAGGGACTCCATTCCAGACACAAGCAAAATTAAGCCATTCTCGTTCACTCGTTCATCCCCAAAAGCACCAAGTACCCTTTCATATCCATCTCGCTTTGTTCCTACCCATCCATTAAAATCTCCTAACAATACAATCCTTTCATTATCTTTACACATTTTTAAAATATCGTGTATACTGTCCCAAAACTCCTCTCTTTCTATTTGGGCTTTTGGGGACTTCCTCGAACCCATGTCAGTTGGTGCATATGCACCCACCACAAAAAGACGAGTAAGCCCAACTTTCAGCCTAACCCAGAGAAGCCTTGGGCTCACGCATTCACACTCGATCATACATTCTCTTATTCGTGCAGAAAGGATCACACCAACACCCTGGCAGGCTCTGTTAGATACCGGTACTCCTGACCATAGTGCCGTATAAGAGCTATGTTTGGTGGTGTTTCATCCTTTCCGCTTCGTTTCATTCACACATAAATTATTAAATTAAATTATTATTTATTGAGATAAAAACGAAATCAATCAGTTATATTTACCTCACAAAAATTAATTAGAAAAATTTCATACATGGTCAATTTAAACGTTACGTCACAAAGCACGAACAGATAACAAATACAGAACAAAAACACAGAAAAATCATTACTTAGTCAAAATTATTAAAATTCCAGCTCCAGTGAGCTATCTCCATTTGTACATCGGTCCCATTGGTCGGGTAAATTCTCACAATATTTGGCAAATATTTCACAGACATTTTTCAATGAGTCAATCATGATGTCACATTCAGTGTTGGTCGCAAGAACTGCATTGAGGTGGCGGCGAGTCCTAACTAACGGGGACATACAGCGCGCAACAGTACGACCAGCGTCCACATGGAAAAGGCCTTACCACGCCTATTTGCCGGAGTCCATGGGTCGTGCGGCACGAATAGCGTGCACATAAGGTCATGAAGCTGTACGGAATCTAGTAACCCTCTCAGCACCTTGTAACCAACAATGAGCTGACCTAGCGTCCTTCTCAACTCAAGTGAGTTGTAACCGAGCTGGCCCAGCAAGAACTTTGTCGGGTACATGAAAGGGTAATAGCCGTACAGTTTCTTGTATAATGACCTCAGAAAAGCCTTTTGGACCTTTTCCAGCATTCGCGTGTATGTGACGTGATGTGGGCTCCAAACGCAAGCGCTAGACTCGAGTTTGCTGCGAACGAGAGAGTCATATAGTGTTCTAAGCACTTGCGGGTTCACAAAATCTTGCGCATTTCGCAGCACAAAGCCTAACCGCTGATAAGACGTTTTAGCAAGGTCAGATATGTGGTCATGGAAGGTGAGACCGCGGTCAAAGGTTACGCCAAGGTCTTTAACACTATTGACTCTATTTATTGTTACGTTATCCAAGTGGTAATTAAAAATTAAACTATTTCTTTTGCGATCAAATGTCATAACATTGCATTTTTTTATATTAAATGTCAATTTATTAATCTTACTCCAATGATAAATTCGGTCAATGTCATTTTGCAAGCCGTAGCAGTCAAGAGGTGATTTTATTTCTATGAAAAGTGTAAGATCATCGGCATATAAGAGGCACTTTGTGGTCATGGATCATTACCTGAAAAAGCAAGGGACCCAAGATCGAACCCTGACTTACCCCTGATCTCGTGTGATATGAGTCGGACACGTGAATGCCATACCTCACATATTGGCGACGATCTCTTAGGTAATCAGCGAAGAAGTTAAGTAAGCTAGGGGTGAAACCGATGGCGGCTAACTTGCTGAGTAACACATCGTTATCAATTCTATCGAATGCTTTTTGGTAATCAAAATATATGACGTCATCTTGCGATCTGCGGTCTAAAGTTCTTTTGCTGCTTTTTGGAATAGGAGTAACTCTAGACAACTTCCATTGTACTGGATACTTTCCTGTTTTAAGGCAGAGATTAAATAAATGAAAAAGTGGAAGAATCACGTGTTTTTTACCGAGCTTAAGAGCGGAACTCGGTAAATTATCGGGGCCCGGTGAGCTACTTGATTTTAGTTTATTGAGATTGCGCTCAACCTCCACCGGAGTCACAGCCGGAAAACTGACATAACCACGTCTTAGTCCAAATTCAGAATACGAGTTTACTATTAAAGATGGAGATTCCTCTAAGAAAACGCTAGAAAAATAGGAGGCAAATGCTTCAGCAGCTTCAACTCCTGTGCACTCAGAGTTCTTGTACGAAACGCAGGGCTCATAACCACCCTTTGACCTCATACAATTAATGTGGCTCCAAAACGTCTGTGGGTGCTGCTCCAAATTTTCCTCTATGCTAGCTTTATGAGCTAGGCAAGCTTGAGAGATGCGGAATCTCAGATTTGCTCGAAATTCCGAGAATATCCCGTATGATTCGTTACTCTTGGACGTTACCCAGGCCCTATGCAATCTGGATTTACATCGAATGCCTCTAATGATATCAGCATTGAACCAAACGGGATACCGGCGGGATTTACCAGTACTTCTAATTTTTTTTGGAGTTGACAAGTCAAATGTCTGATACATAATACCATAAAAAGCTTCGGTCGCTGCTGACACATCGCTACAATCTAGAACAGAGGTGCACGAAACTTCGGCGAGCGATGACAGAAATAGAGGAATATCCATCTTAGAAAAATTCCAGTCACGCGTTGTATCAATGTTACTGGGGGGGAGGCCAGCGCAGCGATTATGCAGTAAACGGAAAAAAGCGTTATCTCCAGCGCTGGGTGGTAAAGCTTCTCAACCTTGACAAACCCTTCCGCGGCCTTCTCGACGCGCACCTGTCGCGACACACTCTCAGTGCAGTCCTGCGCCAACACTACGTCCAGAATTCCGCCATGATCATTCACAATGCTATTATGTTCTATTAAATAACAAAATGTCAAAAACTAATAGTAATATTTTTTTATGGAATCAGAAGAACTAGTCATATTAAAATCTCCTAAAATCAAAATATTATTATCTCTCTTATTGCCCAAAAAAGATTCTATTTTACAAAACACGTTTAGGTACACAGCATCTTTGGCCTTAGGCTTAATGTAAATTACACAAACTATAAAAGAGGTCCCGCGGTGAGTCACTGAAGCCCAAAGATCCTCGCCTTGTTCTGACTCGAGGTCCCGCCGGCGACGTAGTTTGACCCCAGGTCTTGAAGCGAGCAGGACTCCTCCACAACGAGTGTCGCGGTCGCGACGCAGTAGGGTGCAGCCGTCTGGAACCAGCTCGGCATCTTCCACTGACCCGTCAAGAAACGTTTCAGATGCTGCAACGATTAAATGGTCTGATACTAGCATGTTAGCGTACCACGAATCCATTTTTTTTTTCGACTTCATTCCTCTGACGTTCTGGTAAAAAATATTTATCGGGGATGACTCACTAGTGCTCGGCTCGCTTAGTGCCGACTCCTCCTTGAAACGACTGGCTGTTCTCAGGATCACTGGGCCTTCGAATTGGTTTTCTAAAATTTATCTAGGTTTTGACCCGCGCATTTTCTGGCCAGACATTCACAGAAAAGCATTTATTGTAACAATCTTCCGGAACACCGATTTTAAAAGAAGTATAATTTTTAGATGTTTTTAATTGTTCTACTGTCACTGCTCTCTGTGGACAGAGCTCAGCTAGGTATGCTTTGACCTCATCCAATCCTGACAACATATTCCACAAATGAAAGTGTTTGCGAACCTCCGCGGCTTTCAGTGACGTCACAGCAGGCCCAGCGACGCAGCGCAGAGATAACGATTGCCGCGGTCGCTTCCGTCGAACTTCAGTCCAAGGTTCATCAGTACAGACTGGCTGGGACTCCGCTAATGCACCTCCATCCGCCAATGTGTTCTCAACAGTCGAAATGCGAATAGAATTCAGCACAGAAGGCGTCTCGATGGCCTGTCAGGCTCCGCGCGCATCAATCATGCGCGCGGAGCCTGACGAAACATCTACATACGAATTACCCTCTTCTTTCCGCAAGCGTGGTTGTCTTGCTCCAGTTTTAGGATAATGAGTTTGAACTGACACCGCAGGTGCCGCTGAAGTCTGGGGTTGGGTTGGTTCAACATATGTTTTGTTCTCACACACTCTTAATTTGTTTAACAAACTTTCAACTAGGCCGGCATACTCCTTCAACTTCTTCTCATAAGATTCGTTAAGCAAAACAGAGCGGCAAAGTTTTTGTCATAATCAGCTAAAGCAGTGGTGCATTGCTTAAGCTTTGATTCATATACCGACAACAGTAAGTTCGACTTTACTACCTGTTCACTCAATTCATTCCGTTCGCTACGTAACTGGGAATTTTCATACATCAGATTTTCTTGTGATTCATTGTCAGTCTGAATGCGAGATCCTTTTGATCTAACAGTAACATTTGGGTCTCTTTTTCGGGTTCCAACAGGGGTCGAGCTGTTATCACCGCCCCTTTTAACTGAGCAACAGCATTCCGGGCAGACCCAAGTTACGATATCCATGTTAGCATAGTCTCTCACTCCACTACATGGATTAGCATGATATGATCTATTGCAGTCACGTATCGTACAGCGCGCATACTCCTCTTCGCCTAATATAATACCTTGGCACGCAGCACACTCCATTTCTACGCTTATAGGAGAAAAAAACGGCACTTATTAACTGAGGCACGGAGCAGGTAAAACAGATAGCGCCTTGTAGTGTAAACAAAGCACAGCTGATTGCGAGCGTAGCAGGTATTGCGGGGGCTGTGGCGGTGCAGCGGGCGGTAGCAGGCGAGCCGACTGCCGAACGATGACTCAGTGACGTCGGTCGAGTAACACCGGGAGGCGCGTATGTGCAGCGATAGGATGCCGCGAAACCGTTGGTAATAATTTGAACGGTTCCTCGCTTCCAATTTCACGAATACTTGTACGATTTAGCTGGGATAAACGTCACTGTAACTGTTTTTTAATAATCTACACAGCAATATAAGTTACACCTGTAAAGATCCACTTTTTACACGTTTACGATTTAAACAAATGCGGAGCGGTTCGGCGTGATGTCACCTTTGCATGCGCGGAGCGCGAAACTGGATAAAACATCTTTATATCTTTTATGCATCATCTGGCATACTTCATCAATTTTACTGTCCATACCTCCTGTTACGAGTACATTCCACGTAGCAAAGCGGCTCTCCGTGGGCCGCTTTCCGCCCCCGCGAGAAACGTGACGTGATGGGTGGCGAACCACATCGCCGCCAATTGGGATTTGGTTTGAAAAATTTGAATCCATGCGGTTACCACGAGTAGCTAGGGAAAAAATAAGTCCATCCTGACAGAGCCCCGCATACCACGATAAGGCTAGCCATGTTCTGGGGTCGCCAGGTCCCAGGGCAGTTAGGCACGCTTACGACTACAGGTGGTTGAGCAGATGGCGCTGCTCTTCAAATTGTCTGATCAAAAGTAATTTTATTTGAATAATAAGTATAATTTATTGTCTATTGGCTTTAGCCAGGTTGCATACTTTCAAGTTTTTTTCAACATTTTTTTTCTTATTTATAGCAACCAAGCAACTTTTTGGTTTTTTCCAAAGTAAAAATTTTTTTACCAAAAAATGAAACTGACTTCAACAACCAAAAGTGTGAAATAACTTGTTGAAGTAGGTACCGTAATAGTTCAAAAGTACCTATGATCACAATATTGTGCGTATGGTACTGACTTTGACAACTTATTTCACACTTTTGAGTGTTCAAGTCGGTTCCATTTTTTGTTAAAAAAATTGATCACTAGTTTTGTGATCCTTGCTGCTTACGAGATCGATTGTCAATGACTATATCATCAAGATTGGTAAATACTTTTCAGTTATTGCAATGTAACGCAAAAACTGCTTGACTGATTTCAATGCAATTTAAATGGGGCCAAACAACAAGCATCAGCTTTCAAACAAAAAATAATACTCAAAATCGGTTTACCCCTTCAAAAGTTCTGAGGTCAAAAAACATAAAAAATACAGACAAATGAGAACTTCCTCCTTTTTTGGAAGTCGGTTAAAAAATCAATTACGATCAGGAAAGAATAAATCCAAGTTAATAATGAAGAAGGCATGGTCTCAACAAAAATACCTTTACAATAATAAAAGTATACGCATAGATCAAAATAACTCGGTCACGCTATATTTTCATTGCGCGCCGTAGTTGCGGCACGTGTAGGGCGCGGGACGAGCAGCGATACCTTCCTCCCCCCGCGAGCGCCTGGCGCAAACTGAGATGCAAGGCATTGCATTAGGCATTGTGTTCCGTAATTTATAGGTCATATTGAAAAGATTGTATAAAATATTTTTTTTACTAAATTAGCGACAAAATATTGTTATCCATTAAATAAAAACTTCAACAAATGAACTGCATATTTATTTATTTGATGTAATACCAGATTTTGTAAAAAATAACGAGAAATTTGATTAGTATTTTTGTGCCAAAAGTGCCCTTTCAATCCCTTATTTACTCAGTTGTAACATATATTTATCAAAATGTTATTAAAACACTCAATTGATGGTAATATGATTGGTGTACTGATATTTTTAAATCTGTAAAACGAATATTTTTTGTTCGATAAAAAGACGCTTGAAATCACACTGATGAAGAGATTTATGAAAACATGAGTTGCTAAAAATTTTTTTGTCAGATTTCAGTTGTTTTTTTGTTTTGGCTTAAGCCAACAATCAATTATAAAAACAATAAACTTTCTTCCTGCATCATTTAAAAAAAACTTTTATACTTTAGCCGCAACAGCCTTGAAAAAAGGGCTGTAAAATGGCTTTGCTGGAATAGGAGCTCTTCATTGCAATTTTCTTTTCATTTTTCGAGAGCAAGGAAGCTGGATTAAACAGAAGTGGTCCTTAAGAGGTAGATACTGTAATTAATTTTTGCAGTAAACCTCGTTAAGGCCCTGTTGTAGTAAATTTAAAATTTTTTTTAAATCTGTAACTCCAATAACACTGAAAATTTAGAATAAATAAAATCATTTACATAAAGTTGAACATACTCTCCAGGAAAGTATGAAGTCAAAAACGTGTTTTTGAATAATTTCTTCGATAAAAAAATTATAAAACATGACACCATTTTGGTTTTTAAATGACTAGAACTAAAAGATACTAACATCAAACCATGTGGAAGTTATACCAATAGATAGAGCTTGTTATTTATTAGGAACGTATGAAGCCACATTTTCTAATTCTGCTATAGTTTTTTAACAAGAAAAAAAACTACAAATCTAACGATTGAAGCTCTCACGAACTCCGTTGAGTGCCCGCCTAGGCGCCGCCATCAAGGTAGGACGCGTGTCGTTTTCTCCAACAAAATTCTGCCGGTCAATTACGTGCTAGAAATATGTTAAAAAAATAATTAAAAATGCAAAGTACGATGGTGTTGAACAGCCAACAGCGGCAGTGAACATGTATGTTCTCCTTGAATAAAAAACAAAACTTTCTCGATGGCATTTTTTTACGCGCCATAGTAAAAAAGTATAGTATGGTTTGGAAACAGATTATAGCTGTCTAAATTTGGAAGATCACGAGAGCATTAGAAGGCCGCTTGGTTACCCATATAATCAACTACCGATAAGTTTGGGTATTTTTGTAATTTGAAATATTATTTTAATATAATATTATTATAAAACTTGGCCTGGTTAGCTATTACCCTCAAGAAGAACATCTGTCCCCAAAAAGAACCATTTATTTTGCATTGTAACAGGGCATCTTGCGAATCAGCGCCTGGCTATCTACCACGCTCAAGTTGAAAATCTGTCGCCAAGCACTTATGAGTGTGTACCGCTATGTGTCCTCGAGAACCAAAAATTTTGTGAAGAAAGTAACTCTGATATGGCTGAAAATTGGTATCAGGGTTGTGCTGGGCGTCATTATTCCCAATATGGACTTATTTTTACATGACTGCCCAAAACAGGAGAGTTATGTTTTCAGGGTTCATGTATGTATGTATGTTTGTGAGTTTCTTTGTTCCACCATAACTTCTAAACGGCTTAACCGATTCTTATGTAAGAGGTATCGTTAGATTCCTCTTGATAACCCAACTAGGTACATAAAAAATAATTGAAAAATATACTGGTGGATTTTAGACCCAATATTGTGAGGTAAAAATAATGTTTTTTCTTCCAAACCCATCGCGTGGGGTATCAAAATGAAGAGCTTTATAAAAAAAATCAATAAATATAACTTGTAGTTTTAATTTCAATGTAAGGATAAATCGCTTAACAAAAATAAATAACATGCAGTCGGGTTTTTTCACTTTTTTAATTAATCAATACTTGTTTCAATATCATCTACCAACCGAATAAAGTAACTCCGATTTGGCTAAAAAATGATACCTAGGTTTTTCTGGAAGTCCTTATGCCAAATTTGGAAATTATTTTTTGATGACATCTGCCAAGTGAATTAAGTTAATCCGATTTGGCTGAAAATCTTTATCTAGGTTTTTCTGGACATCTGTATTCTAAATTTGGAATTGATATTTCGATGACTTCTGCCAAGTGAAGAATGTTACTCCGATTTGGCTGAAATTCATAATCTAGGTTGTTCTTGACGTCTTTATTACGAATTTGAAATTTATTTTTCGATGTTATCTGCCAAGTGCATAAAGTTACTCCGATTTGGCTGAAAATTGATACCTAGGTTTTTCAGGAAGTCTTTATGCCAAATTTGGAATTTATTTTCGTTATCGTCTGTCAAGTGAAGAAAATTACTCTGATTTGGCTGAAAATTGGTATCAAAGTTGTGCTGGGCGTCACTATTCCCAATATGGACTTATTGTTTCAATATCATCTGCCAAGTGAAAAAATTAACTCCGATGTGGCTGAAAATTGATACATAGGTTTTTCTGGACGTCCTTACTCCAAACTTGGAATTTATTCGTCGATAACAAAGATACATCGATTTAGCTGACAATCGGTATCTGAGTTGTTCTAGACGTTCTTATTCCGAATTTGAAATTTATTATTCATTTAGTGAAAAAAGTTAAGCCAAATCGGAGTAACTTTATCACTTGGCAGACGTCATCGAAAAATTAATTTGAAATTCGGTATACCTCTATGTTCCTTTATAGTCACTTGGCAGATGACATCGAATAATACATTCCAAATTCAGAATAAGATCGTCTAGAATATCCTAGATTTGAATTTCAGTCAAATCGGAGTAACTTTATTCACTTGGATGACGTAGACGAAAAATTTATTCCAGGAATAAAGACGTCCAGAAAAATCTATGTAGGTATGAATTTTCGTACTGATGTCAGTAGCAGTTGCAACTGCGGATACTCACTAGAATCGTACGGTAGGCATATAAAGTGACATGTTACCGGAGCGTATCGCGCATCTGCATATTCTTGGACCATTATATTTAGTGGCAGTAAGCTCGTTTAGGCCCAGATGCTCAAGGCCATTGGCGACTCAATACGCCTTAATTTAATGGCAAGGTCTTGATATGCACGACAGCCCAATAGTGATAGGCTTTCTCTCTTGTATAATCAATTATTTACCTTCCATGTTTTTATAGCCAGTATATTAATTCGAGATAAATACATTAGCAAGTATGTAAAATTATTGTACATTTACTACTTACCTACATATTTCTGATACAACAAGCCTTCGCTTGACCCCACGTGTCATTGATTTTCTTTGACATTAGTAAAAAAAAACATTTATTAGCTACAGCAAGTACGAGATAAAAACTCGAAATCCTCTAGAAAACTTTGACTTTGACAGCGCCGAGAGGTCTACATAGCTGCTAACATGTGCTTACCCTACATTTTAGAATCGTATTTCTACGGGCACAGTGTTGATTTTTTTAACCCATTTATCAGTTATATACAGTAACAAAATAAAATAATTCCTTTTTATAATATTAGCATCGATTAGTTTGTTGTATTTCATAATACCTATGCCGAACTAAAGTTACAAATCACTGAAAAGTATGCAATAACTTGTTAAAGTCGGTACCATGCTCATCTAAAATATTCTATTTTCAACTTCCGCAAGTTATTTCATACTAACTAATATTAATTTACTCTACAGGTGACAACATGCCAGTGTGCAATTTTTCAGCTACCTTACTACGTATTGGTAATAAAAATAATAAAGTCTATCTAGCCCTTTATTCGTCTTTTGTTTTGGTAAACTTTCTACACAATATATCAAAATATCAGGTTTGTTACTTATTTCGCTTACAAGCTAAAGACCAATGACTTACGGACGGACATACGACAGACATCGGGCACTCATAAATACGACTC
Source organism: Plagodis dolabraria (assembly GCA_963854805.1). Lineage (NCBI taxonomy): Eukaryota > Metazoa > Arthropoda > Insecta > Lepidoptera > Geometridae > Plagodis > Plagodis dolabraria. The sequence continues at coordinate 9,358,244 of OY978440.1, forward strand.
TGTTTTGCGTTTTGGGTTGAGAATGAACCCTAAAACAATGTATCCTGTGAAACACATAATTTTATTCTATAAGCGGATAAAAATGATCGCAAGAACAAAATAATTTCTTAGATGCAGTTCATGATCAACTATTTTCGTTACACTGTGACGCTAATAGCGTGCGGCTGGGGACTTCGAGTGAGCGACCTGACGCGCGCTGTGCGCCTAGAGCGCAGCGCTGCGTAGTGTCAATAGCCCGCAACTCTCGCACGCTAAATTTGCCTACCGATTGACTAAAACCGGGCCTTAAATGTGTTATTATATAGCTGATCTCTGAAATATACATTACAATATTGTAATATATTTTACGGAAATCATTTATACTGATATAATTTATTCGATAATATTTCAAACACGCATACAGTAAAGTCATATACTTAATGGTAACTTTTTCATAGCTGAAATGACTGTTAAAAGAGACTGATATACGACAATCTTATAAACGTCTCAGTAACGCTTAATGTAAAAAAACCTGCAGTATAGGCGTTATAACATAGCCAATCGTTTTATAAATAGGAAGATGAAAGTAAACATTGTGTTTCCATAAATAGATATTATAAAATAATATACTTACATACGTTTTAGTATGATGCCTAGTTTTCTTTGTAACTTGCATGGCGGTAGGGCATTTTGCGAATGACCACAAGGATAGCAACCGTACCGTCAATAAAGTCAAAAATTGACACCAGGCACATAACGGTGTGCTACAGCAGTTGTCCGTGAGAGCCAGTATTTCTAGGTTCAGGCTAACCTAGAAATACTAACAGCTTATCATTATTTTGAAGCAGTGATAGCTGAGCGGTAACAGCTATGGATTTCCGTACCACTAGTCCAAGGTTCAATCCCCAGCGCCGCGCGCCAATTTGAGCTTTACAGCAAGGTAGAAGGGCATTTTGTGAATGCTCATAGAATACCTTTTACCTTCAAGAAGAAAATCTGTCGCCCAATACCTAACAGTATTAACCGGCAGCAGTCCTTGAGAGCCCGTAATTACCTCATGAAATTACAGGCACACAATTGTACTATACACACAATAATTGTATACGATGTACGATGGTTAAGGAACTAAAGGAAAAATTTGAGTTATGAACCATTGTCATGTTAGCTCAGTTGGTCAGAGCATACACTGACTAAAGGGGTGGATGACGGGGGTTCGAATCCGCCACATGACTATAATTTTCCTCTCGTAAATTTGTAATTTTGTAATGTAATCAGCAAAACATGCGAAATCGCAAAAATAAAAATCTTATAATTGTATTATGTATGATTAATTGATTATGTCTCATCTCAAGATGGTAGACAGGGGGGCGTGTTAAAAACCTGTAAAAAAAATAGGTCATGGAATTATAGCACTCCACAAAAGTGTTGGTGTTATCTTCACAAGTGTACAGTACATTCGCGTCCATATATATTTTTGGTGTAGGCAGGTGAAGAATTTAATTCTGAGTTAATTTGTTTTTGAAGTTATAATTGTTTTAATTAATGTTTTTATATATATATGTATATATATACGTAATATTTGGGGTTCCGTACTAGAAATAGGGAACCTATAGCCTCAACCGGCCGTTATTCAGTCAGAAAGGACTGTAGGTATATTTGGACCGTTGCGCGTATAGCAGATTACATTACAAAAAATAAAAAAGTTCCCTTACAATATCTATTTTTACTTATTTTGTGTTTGTTGTATCGTAAATATGGAAATACAATCTTCAAACTTGGTATGATTATTGTTTGTAGACTAATATTAAACGAAAATCAACAAATAATAAAAACCGGTCAAGTCGGATCAGACTTTTGATAAGGATCTCGAAATGTATTTAAAAATCTATTTTCGGTACACTAAAATTTGATAACTATATAATATTATTATTATTCATCGTATTTTCCAAAACTTATCTGAGCGCTTGGTCGATGCGACGCGTGATCAAAATGCTGGCACATATTTGGCTCAACGAATAAGCATTGCAATTCAACGGGGCAATGCTGCCAGCATGCTGGGCACGCTGCCAACTGGGAGTGGGCTGGAGCATTTGGACTACCTATGAGTCTGCTATGACTTATAGGTTGTCTAAATGCTTTTATTGTAGTAGCTGTAGTGTTGTATATAGTTCATAGTATTTTAATAAAGGCATACCGCCGGCCGGTAAAAAAAAACTAAATAATAGTAAGGAACCCTCGGTATTTGAGTTCAACTCGTATTTGACCGATTTTATTAGTTTTGAGTAAGTATTTAAGTAACTCTTGAAAAATATGTAGGTCCGTATGGATTGAGGAGCCACTCCTGATTTTAAAAGGAAACTTACTCCCTTATTTAGTAACAAGGCTAAATATTTTGTAGGACAAATTCTAGAATTTGTAGTTAAGTTATACATCAAAAATTATATAAATTTAAAAGTGGCTCCTCAATCATCTGAATTGAGGAGCTACCTTGAACTCCGTTAGTAGGTAATGGGTCAATATATCTAAAAATTTGGTATCATTCAGTATATTAATTGTGTATGGTAACTATTAAAAGTCCGTACTGCTGAAATTAAAAAAGATACGATACATAGAATAAATTTCTATAATATAGAAAATAAAGAAACTCTCGCACATGACTTTAAGTTTTCCTGTCATAAATTTGACATTTCGCAATACTACTCTGCCAAAAAAGTACCGGGAAAAGATCAATAATACACAAAATGTTAGTTATTCATCCAAATTTATTTTATCACCTTCAACGTAGGCTCCTCCAGAAACCATTCACTTACTCCATCAACCGAATGAAAACGGGGCCACGAAATTGTAATTTGAGTTTAGGAAAAAGAAATACGACGACGGCTGGAGCCATATCTGGCGAATAAAGTGTTTGCTCGATGGTATATTATTATGTTGGTTTTTGGTCAAGAATTCGTTCATAATAGTGGCCATGTGCGAAGTGTTATATATATAGAATGCACCCTTTCTTGCATACCAAGCCCTCCTATCACGCAGTCAGCTATTCCCATCCATAATCCGACTGTACATCCATCCATTAGTCTCATCCCGCCAGCCATCCAAGACGGTTGCTTCTACTTTAATTAATTCTTTTTTTTAAAAACCCAAAATCCTCGAGGCTCATAACATTTGGTGGCAACGTAAAGGGATTAAAACAATCCCCGGTACGTCTCTCAAAATCCATCATATCTCGACGCGAGTGTGTGTTTGTGTTTGAATGTAAGTGCCAGCTCCATTGTGCATATCATACTATTGCACCGAGTTCCGGCCCGGCCCCCAAGGACGTCAGTGTACGTGTTAAAGTTCGTGAAAGGTTTATTGCCGAACACTGCTCGTGCTGCAGCCGATCTTTGGCCCGCACCAGCGAAATTATACCCACTGTCACGCACAGTCCCGTGCTGTGACCGGTATAAGCTCTTCTGGGACGACGCGACGACCCGTGGCTTATCTACACCTTCACTCCGCCGATATCAACGCAAACTTCGAGAACGATGATTATTATCACCATACTGTCTGCATTCCAGTAAGTCAACTCATGCACTTGGTCATTGCTATTGCTGAATTGTTAATACTGTGTTTTTTAATTATCGTTTTGTACTTGTAAATTTGTTGATATTATATGACTTTGTTATTATCGTTACTGTTGATATAATCAATTTATAATTGTAATAATGGCTGAAAGATCCAACAGTCCTAAATTCGAAAAACCTGAGTTTACCATTACTGACACTGAGGAAGAAGGCCAATGTCCTCCTCCTCAAGGTCCAAATACTAGATCGCTAGCGAAAAAGAAATTAGCAGCAACCTCCGCTAAATCAGAAATTGACCTATCCACCTTACTTAAGTTTATCAAACCTTATGATGGCTGCAGAGAAAAACTCAACTCGTTTTTAGTCAATTGCAATAATGCCTACGAGTTAGCTTCAGACTTTCAGAAAGATATTCTCTTTAAGTATATACTTTGTCAACTACAAGGCAAAGCAGAAACTGCTTGCTCTATAAAAGAGTTTACCAATTGGCAACAACTCAAAGATTTTCTAAAAATCCAATTTAGCGAAAGAAAACACTATGCTCATCTTCTGACAGATTTACAGGAGTGTAAACAACAATCTAATGAAAATGTAAGCCAGTATGCTCTAAGAATTGAGACATGTCTATCCCAACTTCTAACAGAAATATCCATATCACACGGTCATAAGAGCCGCGAAATGCTAGGAAGGACTGCAGCTATGGAGGAATTAGCTCTCCATCATTTCCAAATGGGACTAATGCCCCGTATTTCTAATATCGTTAGGTGTAAATCAGCAAGAACTCTTAACGAAGCCATTAATATGGCGATTTCAGAAGAAAGGATCCAACAATCCTTATTTAGGCAAGGACCAAGTACATCCGGCCTTCAACAATCGCGCCAAGAAAGGACGAATTCGTCAAGGCCAAACTATCAATTTAATCGACGCCAGAGTCAACCACTACCGAGCTCTAATAATTCCAACTTCAAACCAAACTCTAACCCTAATCGACCTTATAATACCAATAACTCTGCAACCTTATTCTGTAGGTATTGTAAGAATCCGGGTCACACCCTAGAACAATGTCGAAAGCGTGAATTCAACAATAATCGTTTCAAGAATTTTGATCAAAACCAATCAAAGACACCTTATCGCGTTAATTTTGTTACTGAGGAAGCATTAGAGACTAATGATGACGAAGATCCTACGCAACCGGAAGAAGGTTACGATGCTATCGATGGAACTTCAAAAAACGAGTAACTGTCTCGTCCCGATGTCGTGCGGGACTTCGTAATTCTAAAATCGGCATCACTAATTTTACTACTACATCCAACTTATTTCCACCACATCAAAACCAGGCTATGAACGCCACTAAATCATTGCAAGCATCGCAACATGATTGCCTTGCAAAACCCACTGTATCCTTGCAGCAACTAAATAAAGTTGATCTGCCAAATCTCACTGTATCCACGCAACAACTCAAAGATTTTCTAAAAATCCAATTTAGCGAAAGAAAACACTATGCTCATCTTCTGACAGATTTACAGGAGTGTAAACAACAATCTAATGAAAATGTAAGCCAGTATGCTCTAAGAATTGAGACATGTCTATCCCAACTTCTAACAGAAATATCCATATCACACGGTCATAAGAGCCGCGAAATGCTAGGAAGGACTGCAGCTATGGAGGAATTAGCTCTCCATCATTTCCAAATGGGACTAATGCCCCGTATTTCTAATATCGTTAGGTGTAAATCAGCAAGAACTCTTAACGAAGCCATTAATATGGCGATTTCAGAAGAAAGGATCCAACAATCCTTATTTAGGCAAGGACCAAGTACATCCGGCCTTCAACAATCGCGCCAAGAAAGGACGAATTCGTCAAGGCCAAACTATCAATTTAATCGACGCCAGAGTCAACCACTACCGAGCTCTAATAATTCCAACTTCAAACCAAACTCTAACCCTAATCGACCTTATAATACCAATAACTCTGCAACCTTATTCTGTAGGTATTGTAAGAATCCGGGTCACACCCTAGAACAATGTCGAAAGCGTGAATTCAACAATAATCGTTTCAAGAATTTTGATCAAAACCAATCAAAGACACCTTATCGCGTTAATTTTGTTACTGAGGAAGCATTAGAGACTAATGATGACGAAGATCCTACGCAACCGGAAGAAGGTTACGATGCTATCGATGGAACTTCAAAAAACGAGTAACTGTCTCGTCCCGATGTCGTGCGGGACTTCGTAATTCTAAAATCGGCATCACTAATTTTACTACTACATCCAACTTATTTCCACCACATCAAAACCAGGCTATGAACGCCACTAAATCATTGCAAGCATCGCAACATGATTGCCTTGCAAAACCCACTGTATCCTTGCAGCAACTAAATAAAGTTGATCTGCCAAATCTCACTGTATCCACGCAGCAACGAAAAGCTGATCTACAAAGTTCTTCTAAATCCAATGTTTTTGAAATTACAAGTGACCCTGCAAAAACGTTACTACCTCACGTTCTTGTCAAATCTTCTATATCCGACATACCACTATCCTTGTTAGTCGACTCAGGTTCTTCGGTGAGCCTACTGAAACAGTCATGCTTAGAAAAACGTCCTAAACTGGTGAAAGAAACGATTCAGTTAAAAGGTATCGACTCAACGGAGGAGACTATCTCCACTCAAGGTCATTTTCAATTAATGATACAACTACCCAAGTCTAATGTATCACACCGATTCCATGTTGTTGACACTATCCATTTACCTTACGATGGAATCATAGGTTCTGACATGCTTACCGCGCTTAGCTGCAATATTAATTATAACAATGATCTACTCAGCATTGGAAAGTCATGCATTAAACTACATTTTCACGACCCTGCCTATTTAATTCCAGCTAGAACCGAAACAATTATTGAATGCTCTGTTCAAAATCCTGAAATTAGGGAAGGATTAGTCGTTGACCAGAAGATCTCAGAATCTTTACTAATTGCTAACTGCCTAGTAAGAGTCAAAGAAAATAATAGAATAAACATATCATTCGTAAATACTTCTGAAAATCCCATAACACTTAAATCTAACCTCAACTTAAAAATTAATTCTATTGATTCTTCTGAGTTTCAAGACAACCCTACTAAATCAATAAACCATATCAAAACTACAACTAACACCGTTACACGAACAGAAGAAGTGTTAAAACAGTTACGTGTCTCGCATCTGAATGAAGAAGAAAAAAGTGCTCTCATACAACTATGTTCTGATTTTTCAGACATTTTTCACCTTCCTGGAGAAAACCTAACACACACAAACGCCCTCAAACACGAAATCAAAACCACAACAGAAATCCCAATACATACTAAATCCTATAGGTTTCCTGAAATTCACAAAGCTGAAGTTCGAAAGCAAGTAGATAAAATGTTGGAACAGAAAATTATAGAGCCCTCTGATTCTCCTTGGTCGTCACCTATATGGGTTGTCCCCAAAAAACTAGACGCCTCTAACACACAGAAATGGCGAGTGGTGATAGACTATAGAAAACTCAACGACGTCACCATTGGTGACACGTACCCTATTCCTCAAATAACTGAAATCCTAGACCAACTCGGCAATAGCAAATATTTTTCCACATTAGACCTAGCATCCGGCTTTCATCAAATTGAACTGAATGAAGCCGATAAACCCAAAACTGCCTTTACTGTCCCAGAGGGACATTTCCAATTTACAAGGATGCCATTTGGGCTAAAAAATGCTCCGTCTACGTTTCAGAGACTCATGAACTCTGTGCTATCAGGGCTACAAGGTATCCGTTGTTTTGTATATTTAGATGACGTCGTTTGCTATGGTTACGACCTCAAAACTAGCATTTCTAACCTAAAGGAAATTTTTCAAAGAACCCGTGATTTTAATCTCAAATTGCAACCGGAGAAGTGTGAATTCCTTCGCCGTGAAGTCGGTTATCTTGGACATATAATCACTGAAGAAGGTGTGAAACCAAATCCAGAAAAAGTCAAAGCCGTGACAGCATTTCCAACCCCAAAGACTCCAAAAGACATTAAATCATTTCTCGGTCTTGTCTCGTACTACCGCCGCTTCATTCCCGACTTTTCAAAAAACGCGAAACCTTTGACTAGCCTCCTGAAAAAGGATACACCATTTAAATGGGAAAATCAACAGCAACTTGCTTTTGACACCCTGAAACACAAACTGACAACTGCTCCGCTCCTGATTTATCCAGACTTTTCCCAACCTTTTATTCTTACCTGCGATGCCTCAAACTACGCCGTCGGGGCCGTCCTCTCACAAGGACCTGCTGGCAAAGATCAGCCTGTAGCTTTTGCCTCACGCACTCTTAATAAAAGCGAGTCAAATTACAGTACAACTGAAAAGGAATTGTTGGCCGTACTCTATGGGTGCAAAACATTTCGTCCTTACCTTTATGGGCATAAATTCACCATCATTACCGATCACAGGCCCTTGAAATGGTTATTTAACCATAAAGATCCGAGTAGTAAACTCCAACGATGGAGGCTAAAGTTAGAAGAATATGATTATGACATAACATATCGTAAAGGCAAGCTGAATTCCGCTGCTGACGCCCTCTCTAGATACCCCGTTAACCCCATATATCCTGAAAACAAATTAAACCTTAATCCTAATAACAACGACACGGACGGCAAACTTCCACTACAAACATCACAGCCTTCACGGTCCCCTAATGATATTAATGATGATTTCCAAAGCCTCTTAGTGTCCCCGCCGTCTGGTCTTGACGCTGATCTTATAGACTCTGAAATAGAAAACGAGGTATTGGATTACCTAAATTCTGTCCCTGATGAACCACGCGCTGAGACGGCAAATCCTGAAACCTTACCTGTACATAATCAACCGGATCTAGTTACTCCACCAGCTCCTGAAAACCAAGCTTTACCTGAAGACGAAACCTACAGCAAATTTTTAAAATCATCTGCGCAGTCACATGATACAATTATTACAGAACATAACGAAAACTTACTCAAAGGAAAACAAACACTAATTATTGTACCTACCTCAATAGACCTGGACGAATCTATGCCTTATGTCCAGGATATCCTCGATAATTGCCCGGAACCCAACCGTAGTGAATTTCTGAAACAAGAAAAAACTCTGCATACATTCCTATCTCTTACAGTTGGAGATACAACTTACCTTTTCCTATTTACGAAAGTACATCATTTCGATGATTACTCATACCCGGATATTTTTAAGTCCTTACAATATGCACGCGACCAAATAATAATGTCCTATCCTACGATAAATGAGATCAGTACATCCGATTTTAAAAACCCTTTCGATAAACACTCCTTTGTGAAGATATATAACATGTTTAGTTACTTATTTGATGGCTTTAAAATTAAAATTCATATATATCACAATAACATTATATATCCCTCTCTCAGCGAAATTTCAAAGATACTTAAAGAAAACCACGATATACCAACTGCTGGACATTTAGGATCTATTAGAATGCTGAACCGAATTAAGGATAGATTTTATTGGAAAAACATGCGCGGTGACATTGAAAATTATGTAAAAAATTGCTCATCGTGTCAACAAAATAAAGCCTTGCGTAAAACAAATAGAGCACCAATGATTATAACATCTACCTCTACATCACCATTCGAAAGATTATCTATTGACATAGTCGGACCTCTACCCGAGTCCGGCACGGCAAAACTCAAGTTCATCCTAACCATGCAAGATGATCTTACAAAATTTTCTGTGGCCTACCCTATCCGTAGTAATACTGCCGAGGAGTCGTGTGAATGTCTACTTCACTTTATATCTCTATTTGGAATACCAAAACATATACTCACCGACCAAGGCACAAATTTCACGGCAGATCTATTTAAAAGGACATGTGACTTCCTTAAAATTAAACAATTATGGTCCTCCCCTTATCATCCGCAAACACAAGGCGCTCTAGAAAGATCGCATTCCACCCTTAAAGAATACCTGAGACCTTACACAAATGCAGATCAGGATAACTGGCCACGGTACGTCTACACAGCCATGCTAGCATACAACACTTCTGTACATTCCACCACGCACTACTCACCATTCGAATTGCTCTATGGTCATAAACCTCATATCCCAGACTCAATATACAGTGACTCTTCTAGTACTACTTACCCCGAGTACGTAAAAATGCTGCAACATAGAATGAAATATACACGTGACAGAGCAATAGAATTCATCACGAAATCCAAGGTTAACTCTAAAACTAATTATGACTTGCACACCCGTTCGGTGACATATAAAGTTGGAGATTACGTCCTGCTGAAGAACCATGTTAGGCTCCGCAAAGCCTTATCACCCGTGTGGAAAGGACCTTACAAGGTCGTTAAGGTACACGGTAACCACACTCTAACTTTACTCATAAATCGACGCCACGTGAAACATCACTTTGATGAGGTTAAGCACGTAGGTGCCCAAGATATACAATCTACTACGTAAGAATGGTATACTTAATTTTAGATAGATTTAAGATTTATATGAGCTAGGTACTTATTATATTATATAAACGTAGGTTATCTTATTAGTATTTAGAATTTTTCAATGTCTCTTTTCATTACAGCATACTGGCCCATGGTCACCCAGAATTTGTTCGACCAATCAACGCAAGCACCGGTATATATTTTGACCCAATTGGTGAACTCAAAGTACATGCAAGCTACTTGGATATTATAACACCAATCGATATATCCTATATTGAACCACATATTCGAAACATTAATTCAATAATAGGTACAATGCGTTTTTCATGTAATCAAATTCAGATCGAAACTTCAAATAACCTAGAGTGTCACAATATATTAGAACCATTAGCTGTTAGATACAACGATATTGTCTCTGGGTATTCCGCTATTTCCCATTTAGTAGAGAAGAGTTTTAAGCGAGGGGCTTGGATCGGTGGTATTGGCACTTTGTCTAAAATTATATTTGGAACTCTAAATGAAGATGATGCCGTTAAATATGACAACGCAATCCAAAGTATTCAAAATAACGAAAAAAGACTGGGTTCATTAATGAAAGAAAATATCCTAATAACCTCCACTATTTTAACGAAATTTAATACCACTTTACACCAAATAAAACTTAATGAAGCCAGCCTTAATCAAGCTATCGACAACTTCTCTTCAAAATTAAAAAATATTACAATAATTTCCAACGAATTAATTATTAAAACAAACATGAATTCAATTTTGAACAGTTTGGAAGCGTCCATACTGACTTTATCGTTTCAATTGGAAGACGTAACTAACGCAATAATGCTTTGTAGTCAAAACATTCTCCACCCGGCCGTGTTATCTCCTGCGCAGCTATACGAAGAAATTGTCGATAACTACCGATACTTACCTGTAGATCTTAAGTTGCCTGTAAGTTTAGCGTTAAGTAATATTCATAGTTTGATGAACATATCTAGGGTGGTATGTTATAGTTTAAACAACCGAGTTGTTTTTATTTTAAGAATACCGTTAGTATCCCCTAAGGAATACAATTTATACCATAGTGTGGCACTACCAACCCCACATAACAGCGCGAAACCAGACTCGTTTAGCTTTATTATACCTAACTCTAAGTACATAGCAATGACCAAGGACAAATCCGAGTATTGTAACCTGGATTCATTAAAGGAATGCATAGCTATAAGCCCGCGCGAATATATATGTAACGTCATGACAGTGTACCCGTCTAGTGCTAATCCGAGTTGCGAAAGTGAACTTTTATCAAGTGTAATAAGTGCTTTACCAGTGCAGTGTCAAACAGATTTCCTCCATGGACATATAGACTTATGGAAACCATTACAAAGCAATAATTGGATTTACGTGCAGTCGCAGAGTAACAAACTTTATATCGAATGTATAAACCAAACAATTATAGATATAAGCATTGTTGGGACAGGGATTCTAAGTATCCCCAATAATTGCGTCGCGTATTGCAAAAGTACGAAATTAATACCTATATTTAATGCAATTAAAATTAATGTTACAGTTACACGTTCTGATTTCAACATTATAAACGATTCTTGCTGTAATTTAAATAAGTTTATAAACATCATGAGTAATGAGCCCCCTATGAGACTACAAAATATAGATTTGGATATATTCACATCGGAAACGAAATCTAAATTAAAATCTATATCTGATCAAGCAGATAAAATTATAAATGAACACCAGATAATAAAATATGGAACTCATTACTCAATCGTGATTATTTTGATTATTTGTATAATTTTTATTTTTATTATGTATAAAATATTCTTGTGTATTAAATCACGCAACCGTCTCCTTCATCGTATCCCGAGATCGCCTACGTCACTCCCAATAAACTCACCACCTGAACAAACGTCAGACCCTGAACCTGTCGTGTCCCTGAAAATGAAAAAACTCCGCCCAGAACCTGAAAATATTCCGACTCCTAGTATTAGGAGAAATGTATAGTTTACTGATACCCATTTTCCTAAACATCGAAAATTCAACCCCGATGTTTAGTCTACCCCAGGGAGATGTTATATATATAGAATGCACCCTTTCTTGCATACCAAGCCCTCCTATCACGCAGTCAGCTATTCCCATCCATAATCCGACTGTACATCCATCCATTAGTCTCATCCCGCCAGCCATCCAAGACGGTTGCTTCTACTTTAATTAATTCTTTTTTTTAAAAACCCAAAATCCTCGAGGCTCATAACAGAAGGCGCATTATCGGTGTGCAAAATCCAAGAATTTTCTTACCACAAATTTGGCTTTTCCGTCACATTTGCTGTCTTAAACGCTGCATAACGCTCAAATAATATTTCTTATTTACCGTTTGACCTTCCGGCCAGAATTCCGAGTGCACAACACCGTGATGGTCAAAGAAAACAGTCAACATGACTTGATCGAATTTAGCGTGTTTATTTCGGTTTCGGATCAGTTGGAAGGCTCCATGCGCCACTCCGAAGCTTGTTGGCTAGTTTGCATGTCATACTCTCTCCTCAGCTGTAACAATGCGTTTCATGAATGTTCCGACCCTACATTCATGAAACGCATTGTTATTGTTCTAGTTATTATGCATCGTTCTATAGCATGCCCTTAGCGACTCTTATGCGTATGAGTTTTTGGAGTTGCGGCAACGTGTTTCATACCCAAGTGATTACTAAAAATGGTATGGATCATTGACCTCTATTTACATTATCTCGATGGTATGGATTGACTCGTGGATCCGTGGATGGTATGGATGAATCGACAGAGAGTTTGGCCGCTCTCTCTCATATTTGAATGAGGATTTACAGTCACTATTTCCTTCACTATTGCTATATTAACTTCACTTGCAGATGTTGATTACCTACCAGAGCTAGGCAAATCTTTCATCATATCTCGACCGCTTTTGAGCGCTTTTACAGCATACGCACGCGTTTTTGATAAAGTTGATTCACTGTAAGCCTTCTATAAGATTGTCATGTAGGTACTCCTAACGCGAAATTCCATTGGCGAAGCAAAATTTAGGACAAACTCATTTGATGTTTTTGTTCATTATGAAAATAGGAATACACTAGTTATGGTTATAACTTTTTGAAGCGCTCGTAGCCAAGTTCCATTCTGAATCGATCAGCAAAGTTAAGCAACGTCCGCCGCGGTCATGACTTGGATGGGTGACCGCTGGTTGGGCATTACTACTGAGCGCTTCCGTGCTTCGGAGGGCACGTTAAGCCGTCGGTCCCGGTTGTTGTCTTAGGATAGCAGTCGTTACAGCATGGTGGTAGGGCACTTTGCAAATGCCCGCCTGGCTAGCTACCACCCTCAAGTTGAAAATCTGTCGCCAAGCACCTAACGGTGTGTTCCGGCAGCTGTCCTTGAGAGCCAGTAACTCTAGGTTAGTCTGAACAACATCCTCGACCACATCATCACTTACCATCAGGTGAGATAGTGGTCAAAGGCTAACCTATCAGGCATAAAAAAAAAAAAAAAAAAAAACTACAAACAGTACTGTATTTAATCATATATCAGATGCCATTCAAACCCCATGCCGAAATGGAAAACAGTTGTGCCTGTCGGAAAACAGTAAAAAAAATGAATTTGGAACTATAAACAATACAATATTTATTTTTTCAGAAGTCATAAACATTCATGTAACAAATAGGGTATAGTATCTAAATACAAATCATAGTCAGAAACACATTTTCTGTGGTCCCCAAACTAAGCACGAGGCCTGTATCTTGGGGCCCGAGTGCAATTTTATCTAATGTTCTCTTGACACGACTACATACTGGGACTATACAAAACTATTTCGTATTTACACGGTATGAGATAAAATGACTTAAAATATACATTTTATGGTTAGAACAGTTTTCATGTTCAATGTTTACGTATCTGTTTCAAATAATGTTTGTGTGTATGCGTGTGTGTGTATGTGTGTGAGGTGTGTGTGTGTGTGTGTGTGTGTGTGTGTGTGTGTGTGTGTGTGTGAGTGTATGTATGTGGGAAAGGGGATGATATTGTTTTTGACTGAGTGTGAGTATGCACGAGTCTATGCGTACCAGTGCGCGCTTAAATTAGTTCTTCTGTCTCATCGTAAGATACTTGGAGAAGCCATTCCATTAGGATCTTTTTGCAAGCAAATGTGGATAGTGCTTTGATGTCACACATTTCAGAAACTTTATTATAAGTGCAAGGAAGAGAGAAAGCGGGACTGCGTCTAGCCAGAAGGCTGTGAGCTTGTGGAAGCGGTATTCTGTACACCCTTCTACTGAGTATATCTTCGTAATCGTTTCGAAGTTTCAGTTTTTTGTGTACTTTCAGTGTAGCATTATATACAAAAAGTTGACGAACGCGGAGAACTTTGAGTTCGGAGTACAGAGTGTCAGTAGAATATCGAAAAGGTTTTCCTAACATCACCTTTAGTAAAGCCCTTTGAGCTCTTTCGATGCGAATAAAAGAGGTTTTTCCAGTACTGCCCCATACAGAAATACAGTATTGGATGACAGACTGACATAAAGCTATGTAAATCTGCCGTAATAAGGAAATCGGGGTGCAGTCACGAAGGTTTCGCATAACATTTATGAGTTTTCGCGTTCGTGAAGACAGCTCTACTATATGCTCATTATAAGACAGGTGCTCATCTAAAGTCACTCCCAGGTATTTTAAATGAGTGCTTCGAGTGATAGAGTCACAGGAACAGTTAAAATCTTGGGAGATGTGGTTAAAAGAGCAATAATGAATTTTAAGTTCTTTTCCGATAGGAGGACTTGACGCTCGCGTTTTTGAAAAGGTTACATATTTAGTCTTATGTGTGTTGAGTGTGAGAAGGTTCCTATTCAGGACATTTGCTACAACTGAGAGGCCTTCCTCTGCCAGACTAAACACGGCGTCCCACGTTTCAGCGTGAAATATTATTGCAGTGTCATCAGCGTAGGTTATAATGTCTGCATTGCTTAAATTATTGATTAGGATATCGTTTATGTAAAGTATAATTAATAACGTAGGGCCAAGTATACTGCCCTGCGGGACGCCGTAATTGATTGGCAGAAGATGACTTGAGTAATTTTTTATTTTTATGTACTGACTACGGTTATGCATGTAACTACTAAACCACTCAAAAGCCACTCCCCTTACCCCAATAGATTCTAATTTCTTCAGAAGCAGACCAACCGAGACCGAGTCGAACGCCTTTGCTAGATCAAGAAACACACCTATACAAGGTTCGCCGTTGTCAGTGTACGAAGAGGCTAAGCTAGCTAGAAGGGTGACTGCGTCTTCAGTTGATCTGCCTCTGCGGAAGCCAAACTGTCTATCTGAAATGATATTGTGCTTTTCCAAGTACCTAACTAGTCTTTTATTAACCAGCTTTTCTAATACCTTTGAAACAACACTTAGCAGTGCTATTGGTCTATAGTTATCAGGTATATTTTTAGCGCCGTTTTTATATATTGGAGTAATGGAGGCTACTTTCCAACAATCAGGAAAAGTGCCGGTCTCGAGGCTCAGATTAAATATATGGGTTAATGGAGTGATCAGTGAGTTGATACACTTTTTGATAATGGCAGTAGAAATTGAGTCTGGACCAGGTGACGTATCAGTTTTTAATTTTGAAATAATATTCGAGATTTCTTGGGGATCAGTAGGGTATAAATACAGCGAGTAGAGTGTGCTAGAAAGGTTACGCCGGCTCTTTGCTGCTTTCAGAAATTCTTCTCTTTTTAGCCGGCGCACGAAGCGCACCACTAGAGGCCGAGGTAGCTTTGGTGGTTCATTGGAAGTACGTGAGTCACCGGCGCCACTCGGCAAGCGCCTTGGTCCCACACGCATTACAGAATCCAAGTCGCAATCGTCTATAGTTACTCCAATCTTTTGAGCAGTAACCCGTAATAAGTGGATAGGGTTTTCGTCTGCCGCTTCAGTGATACCTGCTATTTCAATTTCATTATTAAGGCTGCTTTGCGCCCTAGAGTTCAGTTCTTCTTGTAACTGGGCCACCATGTTCCTTAAGGACGTGATTTCAGTCTCCTGTTTGATTTCACGTTCCTCTAGTGCGTGTATTTTAGTAACATAATCATCAAGACGCATCGTGACATGCTCTGTAAGGTAATTCATTTGAGACCTCATATCTGCCATATCCCCACGCAGTAATTTTAGTTGCGACGCAATATCGCTTAGCGAGTCTGCTTCAGCAGTAGTGGTGGGTAAAGAAGGCACCGGCATAATCAATTTACGACTACCCTCACGCGACACAATTACTTGATGGTCGTCGCTTTGCGCGGCAGCCACAGGCGCCGTTAATAGTTGTTGCGCTGAGCGCACAGGGGTATTCGAATTATCCCTTCTTGGCTCTTTCGATGTACATAGTGGGCATGTCCATGCGGATTTTAAGTCCTCTGTCATTTTGCGGAGGTCAGAGAGGTTTACGCACGCACTATGAAAATAATTAGTGCATTTTGAGCACTGGATATGTTGTGAAGATCGAATTAATTTGGTGCACGCAGCGCAGTTGTTAACCATTTTGCTCGTATAGCCAAAAGACAGTCTATGATAACAATAGTAAGACTCACTCGGGCGAAGCGCTTGAACCGGTTATGCAGGCACTGAGATGGTATGGAAAGAAATGTTCACAGTCACACACAGCTACACACAATAATCGCACGAAGTAACAGGTAATACGAACTAGAATTCTGTGAAGTTTATTAGCAGTGATTAGGAGCACATAGAACGCGTCCACTCTTTGTCAAAGGCAGAACCGCAAACACTTTGTTAAATCTGACATGCCTAATTACTTATAACTATTTTGTTTAAATTTATGATAATAATTAATTGCATCTCTATGATCTAAGCTGGTCAAAATATATTGTTTATTATTATTATAAACAAATCATCCATACCCGATACATTTTTACTGAATTTATAATAAATGTCATTTATTGTATATATAAGTGTATAGCACAAAATCGCTATATACTAGCGACCTGCCCGGTGTCGCACTGGTGCATTTCTGGTACCTAGTAATTATACTACAGAATGTAAAGAAATAACTTGTTGAAATCGGTACCAAGATAGTTCAAAAGTACCTATTAATCACAATATTGTGCGCATAGTACCGTCTTTGACATGTTATTTCACACTTTTGAGTGTTGAAGTCGGTTCCATTTTTTGGATAAAAATTGTTCACTCTTTTTAGTGACCCTTGTAACTTATGGGATCGATATATATTTCAGTTATTGGAATGAAACACAAAAAATCTCGAATTATCGTTTTGTATGGAAATTGTTCTTTTGACATTTAGGAACATAATAAATAAAAAACTGGAAAACCAGAAGCATAGATTGATTCACCGTATTATTTTATAGTTGAGGCTCAGCAATATGCGTACAAAATTTCACCGAGTTTGAAACTTTGAACACTAGGTATTTAAAATATGCCGACGCTACGTTTATATGGAAAGCGCTGCGTGTACTCCATATATAGGGACAGACAGATAGCGGGAAGCGATTTTGTGTTATACCATGTAGTGATTAGGTGAGCCTAATTTCGTAATTCGATCAATCATCGCTACCGTGATTCGTAAAACAGGGGACGCGGGTTCAATAATAGCTCGAGATGAATATTTTGTTATCAAAAAATTTAAGAAAGTAATGAAATGAGTAGGTATTTTTCCACGGTATTTATGTAGGTACCTGTTTTTTTCGGGTTGTTAACTTGAAAGCAAAGAAAGAAAAGCGCCTTGTGTTTTTTATTTTATTTTCTTTATTAACAAAATCCACATTTGCCACATTTGAGCAGGCTGCCACTAGCAGGAAACTATTTCAGACTTACTTACTAATAAATAATTACTAAATATGTTAATATATGAACCGGAAGCTAATTAACTATCATGTTTAGCTACAAATACCAACAAACCTGTTAAAATTTTTTTTTTTTTTCGTACAGTCACTGTTATTGGAATCGGCCTATATAGAAACTTTAATAGTGTAACTAATAAATCACTATAAGTTATGGGTTAAGCTGAAAATCTAATTCCGATTCCGATAATAATCAATTGGATTCTTCACAATAAGGCTGAATGTATTTTTAGCTGTGTAAATCTATCGATTTCTACTAACAACTATGGCCCGTCCTATGTCGCTAACCGTCGTCGGTAGATGGCGCGCTGGACATATTTTGTCCCGAAACCTTGCGTAATTGCACCGACGACAGCGCCAGCACCGAATTCCAGGAACTATTTCGTACTCAAGTATATTTATCAACATATACCAATGTACCTACTTGAAAAATATGTATTTTAGTTCCGGAAAATAAAGTCATTGTTAAATTAAATCATTATACAACAGCTAATAAGAAATTTACTTACATGACCCTATTCCATTGACTCTATATGTTGATAAAACTGGTCACGAGTAACGGAACGTAACCAGCAGTGATAAAATTACACTGCTTTATTAAACAACCGCAAATAAGCTTTTATCATATTGCAGTTAAGGTTTATTTTCGAGAGTTTTACTTGCAGCCGGCTGGCCTTCATTCATACTTATTACAAAAAAATGTAAAGCTCTTGCTCAGATGCAGATTATGGACGTAAAAGGTTATTTTACATTGTTATGTATCGCATAACTCAGTTTGTCAGACGGTTTCCGTCGGTACCCGTCCGAATTAAAGTCATAGACACATCCACAGAATTAATACGGCTTAAAATGTTATGCCAACTTACATAGCACAGTGATATAAAGTTGAAATAACTTGTAGGTACCTTGTTGTTTTGTGTTTGTGATTTCGTACAGTTTTTGTGTGCCCTATGGAAGTTGTTATCAAACTCTGCCAATTGTGTTTCAAGCGCTGTGATGACAAAGTTTGTGTACTTACCTAAAGTTACTATGAAACTGTTTTAAAGTTTCCAGTGGTGTTGTTCATGACGTAATTAAATACGCGGCAAATTCAACGGTGAGATACCTATTCAGCTTATTCTATTTAAAGCTATGTTATAGCTGTAGTAATAGGTACCTATACATCATTTATATTTTCTGCTATGACTAATGCTTTGGTATAGTCGGTTAGTTGTCTCTTAAGAGTTCTTATTTAAACAGTGTTTTTGGAGTTGTGAAGTTTTAATTTAGAGACAATGTAGAGTAGGTAGGTAGTAGAAAACATTCTGAATATAATATTATGTGGTACGGTAGGTACCTACCTAAGTAATGATACATAAATAATGCTTGATTTGAGTCAGATATACAGTAGGCGCTTGATAATCCGGCACCCATAGTTTTTCGCCGATGCCGGATTATCGGAAGTGCCGGATTATCGGATTTGTACGGAAATGAAAAGCTTTATTAATACAATGTAAAATAAATTCTACATATCATAGATATATACTTATACAATACACAAATAAAAGACGTTATATGGTTAGGTATTTTTATTTATAAGCGGCGAAACCGTTTTATTAATCAATAATGACAATACCTTGTCTCATTATTATGTTAAACTTAAAATTATATTAGGTACTTACATAAACAATTGAACCGATCTGTAATCCGGCGTTCCGCTGTGTAAAATGCCGGATTGTCAAGCAGGTTACCTGAGTCGCTGAGTGCCGGATAACTGAGTGTGCCGGATTGGCGAGCGCCGGATTACCGAGCGCCTACTATATATCAGTACTATCAGTAAGTACCTACCTACTAATATTATAAATGCGAAAGTAACTATGACTATCTGTCTGTCTGTCTGTTACGCTTTCACGCCAAAACTACTGGACCGATTTGAATGAAATTTGGTATGGAAATAGTTTGAGACCCGGGAAAAAACATAGGATAGTTTTTATCCAACTGCGCAAAAAGACTTTTTTTTGTTTTTGCGCGATAACCGACATAATGCGCGGGCGGAGCCGCGCCCGGAAAGCTAGTAGGTATATAAGATGTCATCCAAATACTGCATAAGTCAAACGTACCTGTACGATTTACGCTGGTACCTACGTAAATCACACAATTCAAAATCATGAACACTATACTTATAATAGGTAATATTCGCGGGTTCGTTGCATACGCCCCCAATGTCAACTCCCCCCGTTTCAGTGACCCACGGTCTCATTCACCCCCGATAATTTTTTACTGAATATTTTTTGTAATTTGTCCTGTCAGCAGCGAAAGTATATTTAAAGTTATAAAAAAAAATTAGGCACACCAGTTAGGTTGGTTGGAAGAGATTTCCGTTAGAGGTAAGCTAACTTTATAAACAGCTATAGTAACTTACTGTATAATTGCAATTATAAGAAAAATAAAGGAAAGCCTGTGATTTTCTACAAACATTTATTATATTGAAAGTTTCATAGTAAAAACAAACAAAAATATTAACATTTAAGCAAGCAAAATCAACATTTATAAATCACTTAAAATAGTACACAGTGTATAAAATGCATGCAGTACAGTTTTCCCTCTTTAATAAAGCTGAACCCTGAGAAGAACCTTTCCTGACATTTTAGAAGAACAACTAAATCATCTTATTCCTTGCATAGGTAATGCATTCATATCGCAACGAACAATACCTTATCTTGTGAAAAAGAGACAGTTGATTGTTCTCTAGGATTAAGGTATTGTCACAATCATGTGTATAAGACCGATTTGTGTTTCTGGGTGCCGACTATTGTTATCAGTAACCTAAATTTAACAACTTGTGAGAAATGCGCTGGACTAGACTGGTTGGTGATTTAACCCGTCAGAATTGGGAGATAACGGAAACAATAGAATTTCATTCGTATAACCCGCAGGTGCAAGTCCACTGATATAATACCTGGGTTTTATGCATAAATTTTGAATCTTTCGTATTAATAACACATAAATTTTGTTATTAATACGCATGGTTTTTTAATAACATATAAAAACCATTCGAAGCAACTGACCAAATGTAATATTATCAATTATGGTATTTAAAGATAATATAAAAATAAATATATTACTATCAAGAGAAACTCGTTTTTGTTAACAGTACATTTAATATTTCGTAGGTATTTCTTTCAATTAAATTTTAGGGGGGAACTGAGATCGTGGGTAACTGAGACGGGGGGAATTGACATTGGGGGCGTATGAAACGAACCCATATTCGCAATGCATTTCATACTCGTATAGCTGCCACTGCACTCGGTCAAGGTCACAGTAACTATTACCTATTTAATAGGACAGTCGTGTAGTACAGAATTTCTTTGGAAAAATGTATTAATAAGTATCAACACATCTTTCCAAAGAAGTACCTATGTAGGTACTAACGGTAATAAAATAACCCATTATCAATATAACGACATTTGGTTACGAATTTGTACCAGTGGTGTTATGAAACACAATCGTTTTTTCCGGAGGAATTGTACCTAGAAGGCGAACCTTATTTGTAACTTTCGCGAACTAGATTACTCTTGAATCTATTCGCGCATAAATCTGTGACCTCGACATTTCGATCAAATTTTCTGTCGTGGTATCCGGTGATAAGCAGGAGTAAGTAAATGCTTATCATCATCGCAATGTATCTCTACGCGTAACGCATGTTGTGCATAGAGTACCTACTGTCAGTATAGTGTGTCGAGGTGGCAACATTGACCGTGCGTGCGTGACCAAAACAGACGTTAACGGCCAAGTCTGAGTTGGACTCCTTCACCGAGGGTTCCGTCCGTACCAACCAAGTACCAACAAAGAATGTACCTACTATAAAATTGTATATTTTTACATACAGATGGAGATGCTTTTTATTTATTATTAATATTTGGTAGGAATTCTGCCATACTTGCATATATAGGTCCCTGAACCTCTACGCTCAGGTCAATTTTCACTCAAAATTATGGGGCCCGCATTTTGACCCCCTTAATTTTAAAATATATGGAAATTAAAATTTTATAATTATTTATTACTATTTTTTAATTACAATTTTTTTTTTATTATTTTTTTTTTTTTTCAAATTAATTTGTATAATTTTTTCAATTCAAACTGAGCTGGAATAGATCTATTCCAATACTGAGGTGAAAGGTGGGTGGATGACGCTGTGTGGATGACTCGAACAATCTCGCAAATGACGACTATATATTTTTTCCTATCGTTGTAATTTTCTAATTGATAATTAATCTAAGAACAGAGCATTCTCATATAAAATTAAATCGCGGTCTTTTGCTTTTTATGGTTCCGTAATAGAAAACCGGACCCTATTACTGCGCCTCGGCTGTCCATGCGTCCGACCTGTATCTTCGAAACCGTTATATGTTTTCACACAATATGAATTGGTATGTTGGATCACCTAACAAATAATAATAATAGCAAAAAATTTAAAATGAAAAGGGGTCTCCAACTCCCCATACAAGAAACGTTTAAATTTTACCTTTTTTGCTTTTTCTCCACGTAAGTACACACAAGCGCCAAACTTGGCATGAATGCAATCCAATATCTACCGAAGAGTTAAAATAATAAAAAAATGCGGGTTAGACTCTCATTAAGGATCTCGAAATGTATGAAAAAAATACTTCGCCATAACTTGGCCACCTCAATATCTTATTATCTCAATGCATTAAGGATTAAGGTCCAAAGCATTTTTAACTAACGTTTCGATCAACTTGCATCGGTCTTGGTCACGAAATGACTGAAGAAGCAGTTATCAATCTTCTTCATCTACCCGCACTTGTTTATAGGGTTCCGTAGTAGGAAACGGGACCTAATACTAAGTGTGCGGCCTGAGATGCGCAAAAAGTACCAAGTACCAACCGTACTAACAGTACTAACTATTGGACCGATTTGCGTATGCACGCTCATGGCCGTTTGCATTAATATCAATTCGAACCAAAGGCATGCATAAAATGACGTCATCTTTCTATATAAACAAATACATAACCTCTTTACCTTTAAAAAAGTTAACGAATTTTTACTGTTATAGAATACTTGAGATGGAATTATGAGCAAAACAACTGTAAAAGGTCTCAGAATTTTTTGCCTTTCATTTGTTGCGACAGTTCTGTTGTTCCACAGATTATGAATCTGTAGTAAATGTTTGGACTGTAATGCTCTTCGAGTGCTATTGGCAATTTGGCACGGAGTGCTCACGATGCCCATACATCGGACTGAAAATGCTGTTAGGTCTGAGTTGTGACGTCATCGATGACATCACACCTACCTGACAAACACGTGAGCGTTCGTAACAATAGCACTCACGTGAATGGCTTTTGCTCGTATGGGACCGTACCTTGAGGTTCCTCCGTGTAAAAACTGCTATAAAAGTCTAAAATTTAGAACTATTCTCGTGGAAATTAAATAGGGTGTTATATATGGGGCATTCTTCTCTCGGCTAATTCATTTGCTTTACAAAAACCGACGGGGTCAGGTAACGTCAGCCGTAAATTCGTATGTATTTCTTTAAAAGCCTTTCGGGTTGCTGTTATGAAAACTGACGTTACGAGGTCAGCGGATTTTCTTTTATAAACTTGATATAAGTAGTTTGTCTCCACCGCTGTAGCACGGTAATGTTAACTATACAGTATCTTAACTCGGCTCTGTCGTGGAAATAACTACCTACAGCCGCGGGGTACGTAAACATGCGTTAGGGCTATCCGCCACCAGTATTTTATTTACATTTGCCTACGTTGTGTTTCCATTTAGTTTTGTGATTGTAAAAATACTTTCTTTTATATAAACAAATAAAATTCTTTGTGTTCACTAAAAATGCGTGTTGTTTTTTGACTAGTAGGTAGATTTAATTAAAAAACCATGTTTATATTTGAATAAAAATATCAGTCTTAAAAGTTTGCGACCGAAAAATATTTGTGAGACGTACGAAATGCTTTATTATTAAATTTTAAAGTATTAAAAATTCGCATTCTAATACGAGTATATAGCTTATAATAACTACCTATTTCACTCGTGTCAATCACTTTCCTGTACTCTATACACTTTTTTTATTAATGGAGATATTTTTTTCGGTGGATTAAAGGAAATACTTGTCCATTAAAAAGACACATTATGTACCGTCAACTATGTAGACTATAAAATAATTTTAGTTACTAGTAAGTCACATTATTTTATAGTATTACCTTTCAGTTTCCAGGTTATCTAAAAAAAGTTATCTCTGGATGCATTTTTGACGAATTCATGCAACCAAAAACAGCACAATATATCCTACTCATCATATTAAATATATAATATGTACATAAACTTATTTTTAGCGAAAATATCGCGCGTTTATTGTTAAAAAAATAACACACAGTCCATTCGTCACTGCGGCACAGACGCGACTGTCTGCGTACCGAGCGCAGGCCGAGATCGAGGCGCGTAGGTAGAACTCGCGTTTCGTCCGTTTCTATGAAGTTGAAATACTGTATTTATCATTACCGTGGCTGTAGTTAATTTTGACATTGTATTGAATCTCCTTTCCTACTTATTTTTGCTTACAATATGTACGAAATGGGTTATTATTTTTTCTTCATGCTCTTATCACACGCTACAGGGATTGGCATTATACATTTTAATCTACCACTCTGTTGTATTATGCGTAGTACTCATATCTTTTACAAAGTCTTCCTCAAGCAGTCCATACATACCTTCAGAGATATGCATGTCTCTCTCTACCTCTACATCCGTCAACTCATTCGCCAAATTTCTTTTTCCTTAATACCTAAGTAACAGTGCTTTGCATATTAATTCTCGTCGCACGAGCTCTCACGGCGGCAGCAGCAGCTTCCGCATTACTAGAATGGACATAAGAATTGAGCGAACTGGTAGGTGTAAGGCAGCCTGGTGCCTATTCCTAGTAAGAATTAATACCCGGACCGGAAAATATTAGTTGACACTTATACGTGTATAAATATAATAAATGTTATGCTTCACATTGCTCCTTATGATACTCCCATACTGTTTAGTACTCTACAATTTAATGCTCCTAGTGCTACTCCTCTTTTAATAGCTTTCTATGATATATCTTCAACAGACACAACCTCTATCGTTGGACAAACGCCTCTCTCCATAGAGGAGTTTGCCATAATCCCAGCTTGGCAGATGTCTTGAGGAGTGAAGTGTAAAACGAGTGCTTCAGAAGGTGCTGCTGCCCACCTTCCGCCGAATCTAAAGGCTCCCACAGTAAGACATGGATGGGAACAATTCCAGCCTGGCACGTTCATTCCTAATCTGATCCAGTTACCATCCATCCGCATGACACATAGGACTTATATCGATATAATAAGTGCTAATTAAATGAGCTATACTTAGTATTAGGTAGGTCTGTATATTCAAGAGAGACGTGGACTAAACCAGAAATTTTTACTCACCGCCAGGTAGGTAAGCCGCGGTTGGTTAATTGTCCTCTGATACAATAAAGCGTTTGTCTTGATATCGCGTTATTTCAAGATGAAACATTCAGGAAAGAACCAAAAGGCAAAACCTCAATATACCTATCAACAAAATTAGATTAAAAATGTTAGAGCCGTTTCCGAGATTGCTCTATGAATTACTCGCACAAAAAAAAAACAACATAAAATAGTTACTATTAATTAGTTTTCTTAAAAAAATATTAATGACTTTTACAATAGGTAAAAAGAAAAATAAGGTTAACTTTGTATATTTTTTTGTCTATATCTTGCTCCATGGAGTTTTATTGAGACCACACTCGATGATCCAACAGTGTTGTTCATTTCAGTTCTGTGACATCCACATTTAATAGGTAGCTTTCATAAGCTATTGATACGATACGTTGTTCAGCCCACAAATAAGGCAAGCTAATAAAAAAACGGATAAAAAAGCGTAGGTGTATCATGCCTCTTAAGCTTCGCATTGCAGTCGGTAAAAGAAAAGAACCTTGTTTTGCTTTGGAACATCTCGAAGTTTTCAGCATGTTTAGTCAATTAGGTACAGAGTAATAATGCCCCGTGGTTTCGCCGGGTTAGAATTGCACTTCCCTATATCTTTTGAACCACATCCAATTTTATGATTTTTATTTCAAAAAAGAAAAATATGTAATATTCTTAATTAGCTCTAGATGAAAATCCCACTTGCTATTGGGCTAAGTTTAAATTTCTAATATTACGTTTTAATATTCAATTAGTAGTTAAATCAATTTCAAATTATATCACACAACGATATTCAGTATGTTGTAAATACTAGTAAATAGTATAGAACTAAGCCCATAGGTCTAATTTTCCTCCCTAAGTTAGCCTTCAAATTAGGTACCTATTCAAATATCTCTTCCATTGCGTGAGCAATTCCTTAATCCTCGGAGACCAAAGCCGACAGCTAGTTTAATATACAACAAAACCGTTAAACCAGGCGAAACTTGTATTAATTTCAAAGGGCATTAATAACGCATTAAATACCTATTAAAGTTGGGAAGCCCGAGCAATGACCCGGTTTGAGAGCTATACAATTTTCAACTCTAAATTCAAACAAATACGGTAGGTATATCATAATATATCATACGTTTTACCAAGCATGTAATTGTTATCTCCGAGGCTTCTTTAGATAAAACGGATAGAACAGGCTTGTTTCATGTGAATATCTTATCCGTAGAGTGGACATGTCAGGAATATATGGGTTATGCAAAATTCAAAGCCAAATGTGAAGGTTCTTTGATGTAATATACTAAATATCAAAATGTTGAAACATAATTTATGACAGTGGCCTTTGGTGACTTGGGTTTTTTCGGTCAAATCTATATGGATATGAGTAATATGTAATCTGACGGAAGATCACAAGTAAAATAGGACCAAAAGCCTTTGATTAAAATATTTTATAAATATGCTTCTTGTCTGTGGATCAGCTCAGAGTTTTGATACCAATTCGCCATCTACATTGGGCGGGTCATCGGAGTAAAAATTTCGTAACAGGCATAGATGTAATTAAAATTACATGTATCGTTACAAGTATTAATATAATATATGTATTTAAAAAAATGTGACAGGTGTGACATTTGTCACAATGACATCTGCAAAATTTACATATGTCAAAATATTTACATATTTGCAATGTCGATGGCATCCCAATACGATGGTTTAAGAACGATAGAAGAAATTTGAGTTATGACTCATTGTAATGTTAGCTCAATTGGTTAGAGCATACCCCGGCTAAATAGGCGAATGGACGCGGATTCGAATCCCGCACATGAATTTAAAAAATGTTCTCTCGTAAATTTGTAATTTTGTTACAATTTGCAATATTTATGCCGATTGTGACAGCTGTCAAAATTAAAGACAATGTTGCTTATTTTGGTTCTTACACAATATTCCTGAATTTGTCATATATGAGACGTCTGCCGAATTGTCAGTTCGTGACTTTCATATGTGAACTACATTCGATCTACTATTTAATCAGAAATAGGACCAAGATGTCAATGGTGAACCATCCGTAGTTTACTTTCATTTTGATACCTGTCACATTAGGCATAAAAATGTCACGTCATGTTTATAAAAATGACTTCTTCGGTATGACCTCTTTGGAGATAACGTAAGAGGTAAGATAAAAAGTTCCTCTATGGTGAAGTCATGATTAATATTATCTACATGTTCAAATACTCGCGCCAAAACGTCAAGTATTTTTAGGGCCCGTTTCAGAATGTCCTAATAAAGTTTCGGGTTGCTATGCAACACATAAAATAACTGAATCATAAAAATGACAGTTGACATGCAGCACGTTTCAAGCTTTAACCGATGGATAGGCTAAATCGATGACTGTGAAACGCAAAGATAGTGTTTTATTTATTAAATATGTTCTGGAGAGTAAAACCGGAACTTACTCGAACATTCTGAAAGAGGCCATTAATTGTAACGGAACATGTACTATGTTAAATATACCATATTGAGATATGTCAGTTTTGCGACTGTCAGTGTGAAGGATGCCATATTCGACATCTATCACACACTGTCAAAGACATTTATAACGTGATGTATAAATGAGAGAAAGATTGATATTTTTAAAAAAGTCTGCAATGACGTGTAGGTTGTTTAACTGCTTTTATTGTAGTAGCTGTAGTGTTGTATGTATATAGATCGTAGTATTCTGTCAACAAAGGGATATCGCCGTATAAAAATATTTATAAAAAGAAAATTAAAATATATTTCACATGGAATTCCACGGAAATAGTAATATCGGTTAACAGTAGTTGCGATATTATTTTGTAAAAAAATATTGTTCCAAGCTTGTGTATAGTATCTAGGTTATAACTATAAAATTATTAGGAATTTACAGGTAAATTAAATATACCTACCTATATTATGTATGTGACATATTTTATAAGATAACTTAGTTATTTATTATCGGCGGTATACTTTTATTAACATAATACTATATATAATATATCACACAACAGCTACTACAAAGAAAGCATTTAGATAACCAACAAGTCATTGCACTCACAGGCATTCCAAGTAATTTAATTAGATATCCATGAATGTGACATTATTGATGACATTTAAAATTTATCACCAATATAATATATTAAAAAAATTGCTAAAATTTGCTTTCATGACATAATATCTCAATTTATTAATACGACGATTAGATTCGGAGACTTATAAATGTACCTATCACAATATTCACAATAAGTTTTATGTTTTATTTGTATTGTAACTTGTACGTACGTACACCTGAGCGCCTTGGCCTAAAAGATTTCCAAGATGCAACATGCATATTAGATATCGTACCTCAATATAAAGGTTGTTTTTATTTGTTCTCAGTGAGATCACCAACAACGCGACCTAGAGCACGCGTGAATAAATAAGATAGTTCACTTCATCTGCAACATGAGCCGCCGACCTCGTTTTAACACTGCAAAGCTTGGCGCAGTGAAATGCTAATAAATTCCTGTCAGGCGCTTGGCTTTATAATAATTTATATTTCTATTTTTACTCCACAATATTGCTTTATTAAATTAAACTTCCATAATAGGATTAACTTTAAGTTGTGTTTATGCTGTCTATGACGGTTATAATATTCTTTGGATGTTCCTTATTAGAACAGAAAAATGTTCGCTGGTTGCTTACAAAGCAAAGTAAAAGCGGGCAAAAATGCAATTTTCCAGAATTATACATATTTTTATCCGCCTTCTTTATTATGAAAACGTTCTCAGGTTGGTGTTTATTTATACATTTTAATGGACATCCACAAAAAAGGATGGTTATCAACTTGATGTTTCTTTTTAATTTGGTAGAGATGTTACTTCGTCGTAGACTATGTGGGTTGAGTTGACTACCGATCGATCTTAGCATAGTACAACTGGCCTAAAATAGACAACTTTTATGACTCCCCATTTATATTTTTGTAGATATTTTATACTCTGCGAACTCTAGACGACAATACCTAGGTACCTCATTCTGGAGTGCACGAAAGATTTTCAGCTGAATTCGTTTTGAAAGATGAAATAATTAAATAGAATTGCTTGTTTTTTTTTCTTTGATCAACGTTTTGCATAATATATCTAGGTAAAGATATCATTTCGCTTATACACGAGCTAGGGACCCGTGCGTGACATACCTACTCGGATAGATCAGGGCTGTAGCTATAGAGTCGAATTTGAGGTAGGGCAGCATTAGTTACAGGTAGGGCGGAAGTAAAAAAAATATCTTATTCGATCTGCCCTCGTAGCACGGGCTCCTAAATCAATCACCATGTATATCACTGACCCCAGGTCAGTGATGTGAATTCAGTAGCTATCTGTAGATAAATAATTTCTGTGACAGCATGAATCTAAGAAGCATTCAATCATGATAAAGAACAAGCGAACAAGATGGTTGAACTTCCAGACTTGGATGTAGAGATCCAAATCTGAGTGAGAGTGAGGTAATAATTAATTGTTAGGTTGGGTGACAACTAGTAATTAGATACGACCAAAAATGCCGTTTAGATCATATTGTTTTTGCAAACTTATTACAATAATTAACATATTAATAAAAATATTTAAAACAGCCGAATTCTACGATTCGCCATGTCAAAGTCAAAGTCAAAATCATTTATTCAATATAGGCGTCTACGATGCTGTTATGAAGGTCAATTAAAAATTTTAATATCGAAATATACTGCATTGTACTGCCACGTTCAGCAAACAAAAATTATAGAGCCACTGCGAGAAGAGCGGGCAAGAAACTTTGAGCCATTATTTTTAAAGTTTTTTAATAATGGGTTACATACTATATAGTAAATTTATTACAATATTTATTTACATTACGTAGGTGACAGGCGCTAGCTTGGCAGAGGCGAATTGGTCCAAGCATTTTTGTCGTTTAAGTAATCACAAACTGTGTAGTAAGATTTCTTTATCAAAATGTTCTTCACGTGCTACTTGAATTTTCTTTCTGTGAGCGTTGTATTATGTTTGGGCACTTTTTTATAAAACCGCAGACAATTGCCTAAGAAGGACCTTTTATATGTCTCTGCTAATCTAAACCCTGGCACCGCTATTTTATCTTTATTCCTAGTGTTATTTATAATCGTGATTGTTACTGTTTGATTTAAATTTTACTAATTTTTTTACAAACATACATAATATTTTCAAATATATACAGATTTAGTAAAGTTACAATTTACAATATCAATTTCTTTAAAAAGATCTCTCAGGGATTCCCTAGGATCCATTTCATATATGACTCGAATTGCACGCTTTTGTAAGATAAAGATTGTCTCTATCTCAGCAGCAGCTCCCCACAGCAATACACCATACGACATAATACTGTGGGAGTACGCGAAATAAACTAGCCGTGCAGTAGCTACGTCTGTTAACTGTCTTATCTTACAAACTGCATATGCAGCAGAACTAAGTCTTCCGGCTAAATCATGTATATGTGGATCCCACTGTAAAGTTGAATCCATTTTGATTCCCAGAAAGACTGTCGCATTGTCAATAGAGAGTTTATCTAGGCCAAGCTTAATGTTTGGTTCAACATAAGGAACAGTTGGTAAAGAAAACTTTAAACACTTGGTATTTTTTGAATTTAAGAGAAGATTATTAGCCGCGAACCACTTAGACATCATAGATAACACATTATTTACATGTTAGTTATCTTTCCTACCTACTTTAAAAATCAGGGAGGTATCATCTGCGAATCAAACTATATCGCAGAAATTTTTAACCATGCAAGGCAGATCATTTATATGCGCTAGAAACAGTAAGGGTCCTAAAATTTGATTCTTGCGGTACTCCTATTCTTACCAAAGACCCGGATTTATTAAAAATGTGAAGAACTTCACTCAGATACTGATTTCGTTCTTTTATTTTTCAAAGGCCAGAAATACCATACCAGCCATTCTCTCGTGGCACATTTGATTGCAGTTAAAGTTGAAAACGTATATTCGCAATATATACGTTTTCATGTTTTTTATGTATTTTAAAATCTATGGTTATGGGGAATTCCCTCTGCATCACAGATATTATAATTAAATACATAGACTTTTTTTTTTATGCTGATAGGTAAGCCTTTGACCACAATCTCACGTGATGCTAGAATTACTCTGGCTTTCAAGGACAGCTGCCGGAACACACCGTTAGGTGCTTGGCGACAGATTTTCTACTTGAGGGTGGTCGCTAGCCAGGCGGGCATTCACAAAATGCCCTTCCACCATGCGGTGACGCTCAAGCCCGCGGCGGGTTTCGAAAGTGTGGTATCTTCGGAAAGTTTAGATACCTATCGATACAATATTTTTTATCTCAAACTGTGAACAATGAATTTAATTCTAATAATTTATTTTAGTTCTGGGTATTCTTAAAGTAGGGCATTGGGATTTCAAGGTAGGGCATTGCCCCACAATGCCCCCCCCCTGGCTACGGCCATGGGATAGATGGATACAGACATACAGACAGTTGAATCTCGTTAATATGGCTCCATTTTTGCCCTGGAGTACGGAGCCCTGAAAACCAGCCTACTATGCTAAAGCAGTGATAGCCAAGCGGAAAAGCCTATGGAATGGAGGGCCGTACTACAGGTCCATGATTCAAGCCACACTGCCAGCTTGAGCTTCCCGCATGGTGAATAAATGAAAATATTTCTATTCTATTTTATTCTAAGATGATGATTTAAATATTATAAATAAAACCGGCAAAAAACACTCACGTTGGGGATCGAATACGTCGACCCGGGTTTCGAGCATATCAGATACTCATCATCAGGGCGAGTGCACAGCTGCGTCTGCGAGCTCCCGACGGGCACGTGACGCAGCTGTGCACTCGCCCTGATGATGAGTATCTGATATGCTCGAAACCCGGGTCGACGTATTCGATCCCCAACGTGAGTGTTTTTTGCCGGTTTTATTTATAATATTTAAATATGTGTGAAACTCACGAGAATTTCATTTCTAAGATGATGATGTCTGAGGTACCTACTACACGTGCCTAACTGCACTGCGTTCAATAACGTCCCTCGATGACGCGCACACATCGCACTTTGGCGTTCACTTTATGGCATGAAGTTAGATCGTCCGTGCGATCACACCAAACCCTTCACCCTGCAAAATAGTAGGGTGGATCTCGGTCTGCTGTCATTTTGAAGGATGTTATGTCACATGGACGAGAAAAGAGGATAGATCTTTGCTTCGTTGAACTAGCATATTTGCCAAAAACATATATTTGGCGAATATGTGTTTTAAATTCAATCATGAGTATATTTTTTTATGTTTTACGTAATTGTAGGTTACAAAATTGCAAATTTACGAGAGAAAAAGTTATAGTCATATGCGGGATTCGAACCCGCGTCCACCCACCCCTATTAGCCTGGGTAGGCTCTGACCATAATCGTATAAGTGTTGATATTTTGATTTAGATTGTGTGTGGAAACAATTAATTTTAGTCACTTGTCAAGTTGAACTTGAAATATCATGGCGACTAATTTCTTTAGTTATAATTTTTTCGTAGATCATGGCGAAAGCTCAGCGCCGTTCCATTTCTCCATTGAAATATCAGTGCACAGATCATCGAGCGACATTCGTCCCGATGAATTTCACACCGAGTGGGTACTACCCCTTGAAATGCCCTTGTTATATACAGAGGTTATGTAACGCAAGGTGTATGTTCCATAATAATAACACAAAAAGGCTTACCTACTTGGTGCCAAAAAAAGAGTTAGCTTGGTTAATATACCTACAGGGTGAATTTTTGAGATGGGACAAGCCCCGTGCCCATGGCCGCACATCTTTTAACCTAGTACCACACAAATTTACACGACGTCATGCATAAAAAATTTGCTAAAATCAAATAATGTAATTCGACATTTTTCCGCTGGAAGTACACACATTTTCAATAGGTTTGAGAGAGTCCATTATGGATGCGGAAAATTGTAAGGCAGCTGCAGTACCTATACGAAAGAGATGTCGGAGCGGAGCTAATTGGAGGATATAGGTCTGATTGCTTTTCAATGTAAGTGTCTACAACGGCAAGGATGGAATGAAATATTTCCATTTTCATTCGTTTCCAATTCCATTCGTTTCCTTTTTAAGTCTGAATTTTTAAAACTGTCTAATAGTTTGAGTGCTTTTTCCTATTCCTTAGGTTAAACACTTTTTAAAGTTTACATTAGGTGCAGGGCCTACAGTGGTTTAGAGTTCTCAGCTCAGACTTCTGCGTTCCGCGTAGTATATAATATATTATCTTCTTTCTATGGTTCCGCGACCACTGATCTTGAACGAATCTTTCATTTCCGTTACACGATTCATGCAGTGACCCTTTAAAGAGTTATTGGAAACGATGAGGCATTCTTTTTGCGTAAATGTAATTACTGAACATTTATGAAAGTTGAGGTCAAGTTTATTTACCAGACAGTAGTTATCAAGCCTTGCCAAATCTTGGTGTAGGTTACAAAGAACAATCGTAAGCGCTGGATATGGATTTTAATATTTTCATATCATCAGCGACTTTGACAACTTAATAAAAAATTCGCATAATTATGTCTCAACAGCGCGGCTGACGTGTTGTCAGACATGTTATTGTCTCATGTAGTAGAATACAAGTCTTTTACCACCTAAGTTGAGGAAAATGTAACAAAAGTATACGTACAAAAATGTACTGTTAGCAAAAATACAATAGTTATTTGATTAGAAAATTAAGGGCAAGGTCGTATAGGATATTGATAATAAGTGCTATCAATCAAAACAGACATTATTTGGTGATAAGATATTATATTCATTGTATATTTTTAACATTCACACATTGTTTTGTATGAAAAAGATAAACATTGATAATAATATTAATAATAAAGTACCTACCTATAAGATACCGGCTTTGTATGTTACAGCACAGAATAAAAATTACCAGAAGCATCACTCCGCAAAGTCATTCCATTAAATAAACGACTCTAGCTACGAAGCAATAAAGTGCACTTCAGCTCGCAAAGCACGGAGTACCTAATATCTATATTCACCTTCAAGGCGTCTCTCTTTGTATCGCTTAGCCACGCATAGTTCTAGCTAGACTCTCAGGCTGAGATTCAGAGACATTTGTGTAAGACGGTCAAAGACCAGTCTTAGCCTAGCGTCGGCTAAGCCAATCTTTAAATTTCATATTCTGAGATATAGTCTTAGTCCTACTTACCTTGCTCTTTGTTTAGATCACACTCTATTATCTATGGCACATTTTTCACCTATGGAACGTTTATCGGTTCTTGTTTATCTGTGCATCCTGATATAAAAAGAAATGGACAAGAACAACAGTATATAAAATGTGGTTGGAGTGAGTGAAACAAAGTAAGTGCCTTTTTCAATTTACGAAAAAAAGTTCCTGAAGAACTTTTTGCACCATACGCCTCAGTATCTCACTTGGCGGCGCCACTCCTGCTTTGAGACTGGCTAAAGTAGTCGATATTACTACTTGGCTTAGCATAGCACGCACTTAGTTTAAGCGCTGTACCAGACGTCTCTGAATACAATTATGAGGCTAAGCACTACATTTTGACGGATTAAAGCATTAGTTCACGCTTACACTTGTCTCTGAATCTTAGGCTCAGACGCGGCACGTACCGTAGAAAAATCCCGTCCGGACCATCGAGGTATACGTTACACTAGAGAAGACATTTGAGACAAAAGTCTCTGCCATTTTTGCTTATTTTAAACTTAAGTGCACTTCAGCGCTTTACGAGATCGGACTGCAGCCTAGAACTAATTATATCGTCTAACCAAATATCCAAACACGCAGCGCCACAACGCTTGGAGGTTATTGTTTCCTACAAAAGTTCGCTTACAGCGCTTAATAACTAATTGCATCATCTAACCAAACTTGAATCATGCAGCGCTAGACTACTTTTGAGGTGTGGTTTCTCAATATCAAAGACTATAAACACACAGAACGGACATGGCTTTTGTACCTACGAAACATTGTGAAGAGTATATTAGTTAAAAATAGTAAAATAAAGTTAAAAAAATAAGTATTACTGAGGGTCACGAACTACACTATTCAGTTTTTGAAAGTAAAGGTACAATTGGCTTTTTACTAGAAACGAAGTGTTACTAACTTTTTTAAATCTAGATTTTATATTATGATATCAAGATTCAAAAATGTTAATCGTATTTTGCATACATACATTTAAGTAAATAATATTAAAATATAATACATATATAATATTATAATAATTAATACATATTGTAAATAGGTAATTTACTCAATGTTGCTAGTTGTCATATCTGACCACTTAATCTATGAATTTCA
The DNA here is from genome assembly GCA_963854805.1 of Plagodis dolabraria. Taxonomy (NCBI): domain Eukaryota; kingdom Metazoa; phylum Arthropoda; class Insecta; order Lepidoptera; family Geometridae; genus Plagodis; species Plagodis dolabraria. Next base: position 9,393,895 of record OY978440.1, read on the forward strand.
CTACGTCAACATGGCTGCCTATGCTGTGTCGTGAAGCATTGTCTTTCGCGATTACAAATCGATAAAATAAAAATGTATTCGGGCGTGTTTAATTCCAAAATCTGAAATTATATGTGAAAAGTGATTCCATCGCTTTTATTTGTTTTTCCCGACTGGTTTCTGCAGTATCTGAGGACGCAGGATGGCAGTTTGAATACACAATTTTCGCGTGTGATTTCTGTGAGTGCCCAGCTGCTTGTGGGTGAGTACATGCCGGCTAGCTTGTCCTACCTATTCGACTTTGCTCGTTTGAGATGTCGAGTCCAGTATATAGAGGTCAATGGTCCGGACGGATACAACGATGTAGCCGCGCCTTAGGTGGGGGCAGGGGCGAGGGGGCGGGTTGCCTACTGCATGCATCGCTGAGTACCTACACACGCACACTGAAGTAATATACGTACACTGAGAAGCGCTCCCGCCTCTCCGTCCTACCGCTCACATACCTAAGGCGCAGCCAACAATTTCCGCGCGCACCCAAAGTGCAGAATGAGTCAGGCCTGTATGACCTATCTTTTAACGTTGTTTAAACTTAATAAGGAAACACGTTTTAAGTTCTTTATTGTAGTGCAAATTATTTTCAATTAAATTTACTCTTACAGTGACTTGAGCTACGCCCGAATCCGGCACTATACTATAGCTGAAACTACATATTTTCATCATTCATGCTCAAAAAGGTAGTCGTATATAACTCGAAAAGCGAGAGAGATAAATTCGATATCCTACTTCCGGAAGGTTGGAAATGAAGCTCAATAAATTTAACGAGGGTCTCTGTTCTTGACATAATATTCCGAGATGTATCTATATTAATGTCCACCTGGAGGAAATCGGGAGTAAAACAATTATTTTATGGCGAACGCTGACCCGCATTGTATGGCGGGTAATTCAAAGAGCTCACACTTAAGGCCCTTGGGTACGTCAAATTCGTACTTTCTAAAGCGAACTCCTCCGTAACCGCTGAAGTTGAAGACTTGAAAAAAATATATTTTATAGATGAATTCAAGTACAACATTTGCAACATATGATTTTACGGTATTACTATTACTTTTGCCTTAAAAAAAATTCAAACTACATACTATTTCTTGACTTATATGGCGAACTCCTTCTAAACGGCTACGATTTTTGGAAAATAAATTGTACCATTAAATTTCTAGATTGTTATACTACAATTATAACATAGCATTTGTAAATCCATTGATATTTTCCTAAGAAAATGTCGAATTATTCAGATTCAGAACGCTTGCGGTTCCGAGGTGCTCTGCGCGGACGCGGGCGGCAGTGTTGCGCAAGCGTTGGCACGGGGAGGTTGTGTCGCTCGTAGCTCCGCTCGCGCTTTCGACTGATAACGATCTTGTCTTTGTATTAGTGCATTGACACGCGAGATTCGTATCTGTGTGCGTGCAATGATTCGCTCGCTGCAGAGGGCCAACTTGATTGCGACGTGAAGTATGCGCGGTGACGCTTTATTATTGGTATTTTGTAGACAAATTTTATTCGAATTGTCTCACATATGAAAAGAATCAAAACTTGAAATTGACAATGTTGTGGGTAAATTACAATGGGCGGCCTTATCAATAAGTACAATGAAAATTTTTATAATATATGTACAAAATTAATTAGTAATGTCTATAACGCTCTCATGTTATAACTGGTTAACTAAAGATAATATATTTTTTTATATTATGGTAAATAGTTTCCGGCTTTAGTAGTTTGTAGGGTACAAAATGGTTCTAGAGTTTGTATGGGGCTACATACATCTTTTGGAGTTCTAAGCTTTTCTTGATAATTGTATTAGGTGTTTTGATATAGGTTAATTAATACTACATAAAGATAACGTCTGCCAAGTGAAGATGGATAACGTATTTCGAAAATAGTGAGAGATAGGTAAGGGAGATTAGCACCGTGGGGTGCCGGGTTAGAATTGCACCTCCCCATATAATCCCGTGGGTGTCGTAAGAGGCGATTAAGGGAAAACTACTGGAAGGTGGGCAGCCACGTGGGGTGCCGGGTTAGAATTGCACCTCCCCATATCATCCCGTGGGTGTCGTCAGAAGCGTCTAAGGGAAAACTACTTAAAGGGGGGCAGCAGCGCCTTCTAAAGAACTGCCAACTTACATTGCGATCCCCAAGACGCCTGCCAAGTGTGGGGATTATGGCAAATACCCCCTTAAAAAGTGAGGCTGTGTTCAGCAGTGGACGAACTGACTGTTACAGTTACAGTACTGAAAATCGATATAAAGGTTTTTCTGGACGTCCTTATTCCAAATTTGGAATTTATTTTTCGATGACGTCTGCCAAGTGAAAAAAGTTAGTCCGATATGGCTGGAAATCGATATCTAGGTTGTGCTGTGCGTCATTATTCCGAATTTGGAATGTATATTCCGATGACGTCTGCCAAGTGAAAAAAGTTACCTAGATTTGGCTGAAATTCAAAATCTAGGTAGTTTTAGACGTCTTTATTCCGAATTTGGAATTTATTTTTCTATGACGTCTGCCAAGTGAAGAAAGTTACTCGGATTTGGCTGAAATTCAAAATCTAGGTAGTTCTAGACGTCTTTATTCCGAATTCGGTATTTATTTTTCGATGACGTCTGCCAATTGAAGAAAGTTACTCCGATTTGGCTGAAATTCAAAATCTAGGTAGTTCTAGATGTCTTTATTCCGAATTTGGTATTTATTTTTCAATGACGTCTGCCAAGTGAAGAAAGTTACTCCGATTTGGCTGAAATTCAGACTCTCAGTAGTTCTGGACGTCTTTATTCCGAATTTTGAACGTATTTTTCTATGACGTCTGCCAAGTGTAGAAAGTTACTCCAATTTGAATGAAATTCAAAATCTAGGTAGTTCTGGACGTCTTTATTCCGAATTTGGAATGTATTTTACGATGACGTCTGCCAAGTAAAAAAAGTTGCTCCGATTTGGCTAATAATCGAAATCAAGGTTTTTCTGGACGTCTTTTTTCCAAATTTGAAATTATTTTTTCGAAGACATCTGCCAAGTGAAGAAAGTAACTCTGATTTAGCTGAAATTGAAAATCTAGGTTGTTCTGGACATCGTCATTCTGAATTAAGAATTAATTTTTTGAAGACGTCTGCCAGGTGAAAAAAGTTACTCCTGTTTGGCTGAAAATCGATATCTAGGTTTTTCTGGACGTTTTTGTTCAATATTTGGCATACATTTTTCGACATCTGCTAGGTGAGAAAAGTCACTCCAATTTGGCTAACATTCAAAATCTAGGTAGTTCTGGACGTTTTTATTCCGAATTTGGAATTTATTTTTCGATGACGTCTGCCATGGTGTTGTATCTGTGTTCTTAAATACTATGTTATCTGTGCTGTGAAGTGAGCGATGGTAAAAGAATATATTTTTGGTTAGGGTATCACTTCCGTCTCTGATGTGCTTTTTGTCGTTGATTTGTCTGAAGGTGAAAAAAGTTATAAATTATTAAAAGCAGTAAACTCATAAAGTTAATATTGTTTCATTTAAAAATACAACACATGGGAAGTAAGTTACTCTGAATTGGCTGAAAATCAATATCTAAGTTTTTCTGGACGTCCTTATTCCAAATTAGGAATTTATATTCCGATGACGTCTGCCAAGTGAAAAAGTTCCTCCGATTTTGCTGAAAATCGATATCTAGGTTGTGCTGTGCGTCATTATTCCGAATTTGGAATAATTTTATCTATGTCGTCTGCCAAGTGAAGAAAAATACTCAGAATTGACTAAAAATGGATATCTAGGTTGTTTTAGACGTTATTATTCCAAATTTAGAATTTGTTTACGATGACGTATGCCCAGTAGATAAAGTAACTTCGATTTAGCTGAAAAGATCGATCGTCTAGAACAACCTAGATATCGATCTAGGTTGTTCTAGACGTCTTAATTCCAAATCTAGAATTTATTTAACAATGACGTCGGCCAATTGGAAAAAGTTACTTTGATTTGGCTACAAATCGATACTTATCTTGGTTTTCCTGGACGCTTTTCTATTCGTACTATCGATCTTAACTGTTATTAACTTGTTGTGAAGTGCGTGAATCCCTCTAGGGTGAGTTCCTTATTTATTATTGTTATTTCATAGTGCTGACTAAAACCTGTGTAACGTAAACAGCTGTGCAGCCCTACCGCGCTAGACTGTGAGTTTTAAAATGTGAGTCGCTGGTAACAGTACCACGATCGTGTCGGCGCGGTTTGGCAACAGTTGGCTGAGGAATATCAGCTACTAAGCCGGTGTCTTCCTTCCAGGATTCCACTTTACTGATTTAATCCGAGGACGGGTGTTTCAAGCACCCACTACCGAGATCCAGAACTATCAGCTGACGCCAAGACCGCCACATCTGGGACCTGGATCACGTGTACTATCAGGCCAGTGTCTCCCTCCGGTCTATGTAACTTCAGTAGAACTGTGCGGCTGTGCAACCTGATAAGGCTTGGCCTAACAAACCTACTCCCTGAGTTTACCTACCTACCTGCTGGCCGTGGGATGATTAGCAGTTCCCTATCGCCGCAGTACGATTAGAGTAGGAAAATTATGATTACTTATCAAAGACGCACGAATTAACATCAAAATAATATTTTGACTCACCTCGACGTTTCGATCAAGTTGCATTGACCGTGGTCACGAGTAGACTGAAGAAGCGGGTATCATCGTCTTGAGGAGCGGCGGGAGCGATTTAAATCTACCCCGCTTGGTTTTCGTTAATGTAATTTAGAAACATGAGTTTAGTTCACGAAAGTTTAAAGAAAAGTACTTATACATCAATTATTCAAATCTCCTAATAAATGAGAAAGTATATCGGTTACCTTTTCACGATGGAACCAATCTTTACAATATAGCTGTAGATAAATTGCCCATATTATTATTTCCTAGACAAGAAATTATTCATCTCATATCTCGTACCCGGAAAGTAGTGTTTGTTTGATGCGAGTAGCGGGTGGAAGACTGCTTCCCACCTATGGGCGGGAAAATCTAAAGGTAAATACTTCCTTCTCAAGGGCCGACATGTCCAATAGCACAAACGTTGGCCATTTTGTATTTTTGCGTACGACACAGTCGTCCCTATTCTTATTTTTCAATGTATTTTCGCCATAATACAAATCTTCCTTTTATATCGTCGTTTTTAAACGAGTAAACCCGCGTCGGCTATAATCTCATTTATAAGGAGATTTGAATAAACGATTGATTATTATAATTTTCTTACTCTTATCCGATATATCTTAGCGTTTTAAAGATACGTCATCTATCTTTACTTAGCAAACGTCATTGAAAAATGAAATCCAAATGTAGAATAATGACGCCCAGCACAACCTAGATATCGGAGTAACTTTCTTCCCTTGACAGACGCCATTAAAAAAATAAATCTTAATTCAGAATAATGACGCCCAGCACAACCTAGATATCGATTTTCAGCCAAATTGACGTAGTTTTTCACTTGGCAGACGTCATCGGAGAGTAAATTCCAAATTTGGAATAAGGACGCCCCGAAAAACCTAGATATCGATTTTTAGCCAAATCTTAGTAACTTTTCTCACTAGGCAGACGTCATCGAAAAATAAATTCCAAATTTGGAATAAAAACGTCCAGAATAATAATAATAATATAAACAATAATATAAATCTTTATTTAAGCCAATAACACTTTTTCCAAATCTTGTATTGCTGGTGGTCTTCACACTTCGACGTTGAAGTTTGTATCGTTAAGACCTTAATTGATAGCTGTACAGTGCACAGTTGACTTCAGTACAATTTTTCACGCAAAATAGTTATAAACATAAATTTAACTTACAAATTATCCATAAAATAACATCTTGTTCAGTTTCATACATTTTTTTTTATAAATTATCCACACAGGTGGTATTTATATTTTAACTAAATTTGTGTTATTTACGTGTTTGTATGTATGATGCTATATGGTGATATATAAACTGAAAAATTCAGGACTTGATTATATAAATATGTTTTAATAAAAGGGCTAAATCTTCTTGCAAAAGTTGTACGAATGACAGGTTATTTTAATTGGAAAACTCGTTTATGTAGCATATTACTAAAATTTGCAGATTTTTTAAAGAGTCTGTGTGCGAACTGAAAACAACCTAGAAATCGATTTTCAGCCAAATCGAAGTACATTTTTCACTTGGCAGACGTCAACGTAAAACAAATTCTTAACATGGAATAATAACGTCTACAACAACCTAGATATCAATTTTCAGTCAAACCGTAGCATTTTTTTTCACTTGGCAGATGACATTGAAAAAATAATTCCAAATTCGGAATAATGACTCTCAGCACAGCCTAAATATCGAGTATCAGACAAATCTGAGTAACTTTCTTCACTCGGCAGATGACATTGAAAAATAAAGAAAAGGAATAAAGACGTCCAGAACAACCTAGGTAGGTACACTATACATTTTCATTTGACGACTGATCTCAGTCGCAGTTGCAATTGCGGATACTCACTAGAATCGTACGGTAGGAATATAAAGTGCCATGTTACCGGAGCGCATCGCGCATCTGCATATTCTTTGACCGTTATATTTGTGCAGCGAGCGCGGAACGTATGCGGCGATGCGCGAGTAAAGTAAGCTCGATTAGGTCCAGATGCTCAAGGCCATTGGCGACTCTAATCGCCTTAACACGTTGTACACTGATTAATCCTTTCATACATAAGCGTCGGTTTAGGGTACTCCACTCCTGATCTGCCCTTTTATCAGAACGTCTGACAAATGAAGACAAAGGTGGTAAAATATACATACTCGTTAGTGAAAAGTCCAAGACATAAGTAAGGAATTACGATCAGGGCTCTAGTAGAAGCCCAAAGAGTGACGGCTTTCTAAGTCGAGCTTCGTAATTCCCGTACCGCCATTGAAATATACAATGTTTTTCATCACATTTGCAAGTGAATAATTATGAATTATAGCTTAAATACACAAGTCAACTATTGCTGACTTGTGCAGAGAGATGAAATACTTAGAGTTGTTATATCCGAACACCACTGCTCTAAAAGCTTACTAGAATTTACCTATGTACATACCTACGTACATCTATAAGCAGTTTGTAATGACAAGGAAAGAACGTTAAAATATTATGCGTCATATCTGTTGTTAGAAAGAGATAAATAAGCAATTCGTGTTACCACCGAACCGCCACGAGACGTTCCGATCACCATTATGCTGCACCTCTTTCACTCTCTCACACCAAACGATACACATATCTCGCTCATCCATTTCATTGAGATTCGTTCCAAAGATAAAATAAAATAACGATATTTTCTATTTCAACAATAAAAACAATAATTACGCGTGAAATGAAACAGTTTTCTTATCTCTCACAGTGCCTGTATAATTGGTGCAGAGTCTAAAGACACAAGGAAGGTGTATTGTCCACAGATTATTCCGAAAAAACACGATTAGCGGCCATGTATTCACCGGACGCTCGGAAGTGCTAGACTGGTAGTGACTCAGGCGATTACCCTGAATTCGTCTAGTAAATATGGAGGGCAAACAACTGATCTACAGGTAAAAAAATCTTAGGACTTGTGTATAAAAAAATATAATAATTACGACGTATGCACAAAAAAAAAACTATTAAAATCGATTATTAAGAACATTAGTTGAGTATTTAAGAAACATGTAGGGAGTTTGCAATAAAATTCCTGTTTACATAATATTTTAAGATTATTAAGTAAATTTTTAAATTGCTTGTAAACTCGTTGCTTAAACTGGCATAACCTGTGTGTTGTGCTATAAAATAAAAAAAATACCGACCTTGGGTTTCATGACAAAGAAAGCTCGAGCGTATTACATGGGGCATTACGGCTAATTTAACCTGCATGTTTAGATACTGTTTACGTGCAAGTGTGATGAAAAATTATTAGGCACTCGTAGTTTGAGTGCGAAGTACAATATCAAGAGATGCAGAATGCAGAACGTGTACTCAACGGTAAGTATACCTACCTCCTAGTAGGTAATTGGCAGAACCCGTATTCCTAAACATCATTATTCATGAAATACGCAAAGTGGAGCAAAGGGTATTCACTGAAAATATAAATATAAAAAAAATTCTCCTCTCAAAAAATCGTTGAATATATATTTTGTAGTCGGCGCCTAAAAGGTCATTGCTTTTATTAAACGCTTGCTGAGATAGGAATACTAACATAAAAAAATATTTACTATGTATGTGACACGTTACCTCGTAATTCGTTCAGATCAAGTCTGAGACTAGTAAAAATCACAAACTGAAAAATCAATTATTATTAAAAAATTACAAATATTCATTCCCACGTTGTATTTTGCAAAGTAATGCGCGGATCATGAGTTATTGCAAAAATCATAATATTAAAATTATAAAGTTGCGTCATTAATTACAAAAAAATGACTCGTTTGTAGTACAACGATACTTGAACGTTACTTATAGATCTTGCTCAATATGATGGTATAAGAACGAAAGGACAAACGATTAGAGTCATATGTCATGTTGGCTTAGCGGTCAAAGAATATCCGGACTAAAGGTGTGGATAGTGGGGTGTCCTATCCCACACAGTACTATATAGTTTTTCTCTCGTTGTATTTAGTAATGTAATCCGCAGAGCATGTGTCAGTAATAAAAACATTAAAATATAGGGGTTATGCTTTTTTAATACAAAAGTTTCCAATTTATAACCGTTTTTAGGGTTCCGTACCCAAAGGGTAAAAACGGGACCCTATTACTGAGACCTTGCTGTCCGTCTGTCACCAGGCTGTCTGTATCTCAACAACGGTGATAGCTTGACAGTGTAAATTTCACAGACGATGTACCTATTGCTGTTGCCGCTATAACAACAAATACAAAAAGTTAGCCAAGTGACAGACTCGCGCACGTTAAAACAAAAAAGGTTAAAATATGAAGTCTAATATTGTATAGCTAATGGTACGGAACCCTTCGTGCGCGATTCCGACTCGCACTTGGCCGATTTTTTTTATATCCATACTCTTAATTAAGTGCCAGTAACATAGGTTATTAAAAACTCTTTAGTACTACATTCTTAACAAAAATTTTGAAAAAATCAATACTGACCTTTTTGCAAAAGAGTTTTTTTCATCGGATGTTTACACTTTATACCTATAAGGTTACAAAATCAGGCCATAACGAGTCTTCGATCGTTTACCAAATATAGAAGCTCTAAGTAACGAGTACGCTCACCGTAATTGTCTTTTTCAAAATTTCAAATTATTTATAATTTGAAATTTTGAAAAAGATGAAAATAACATGAAAATTACCATAGATAATTTATAGTAGAGCTACCCTTTATTGGTACTCATTATCTACATCTACAATTCTACACTAATATTATAAAGAGGAAAGATTTGTATTTTTGTATGCAACTAATAAACTTAAATCTACTGGACCGATTTGCATTAAATTTGGTATGGAAATAGTTTGAGACCCGGGGGAGGACATAGGATACTTTTTATCGAACTACGCAAAAGGTGTCAATGGTTTTGCGCGTTAACCGACATACAAAGAAAATGCCACTAGCGGTCACCCATCCCAGTAATGACCGTAGCGGACGGTACCTCTAGGCAAGCTTCACCACGAGAGCTCCGGACGTTTTCCCTAGAATATGTACTTCGGAAGAAACATATACTAGCGATTAATAAGTATATAGGTTATTCGGTTTTGTTTAATGGGATTGTGGCGGAATAAGTGGCGAACTGCACTGCTTCGTCACGCTGAGACAGTTGTTGAGTCTCATAAGCATAAGGCTGTAATTTCATTGGAAACTATGGCCTTTAAACGGCAACACATGTAATGCGAACATGTCTTGGTGTTGGAATTGGCTATGGTTGCAGTGCTTCGATAGGCAAACTTGCTTCGAAAGGGTTCTAATGGTACTATATATACGGTATATTGGTATAGGTATATACTTACGTCCGTAGCAGGAAAGACGCAGGTCTGAAAATTAAAGATACTATTTCAAATTGAATTGACGTTAAATTGGATTCGTTGTCCTCATCCAGCTTAAAGTTACTAACAAAGTCTGACACCTTGACGCTGGAGACTTCTTATCTTTTCACCTGCAGCCGCCTAGAACTTTATTGCATTCCGTGAAAATCTTGAAAATTAAAGAACTTTCCCAATTGTCTCTATTCTGTGCCCGTAGCTCTTTGTTACGAAGTTTTTTAATCTGGCAGGTTCCTTTCGAGGATTATTTTGAGCGTTATGCTGCCTACATAGATAATTATTATACAGATAATACGGGTGACGGATGCTACGTGATGACTTTTTAAGTTTTGAAAGCGATTGGCATTTGGCACTAATATTATAGCAGCAGGCCTGGCTCACTCCGCTTTTTAAGTACAAAGCTACAAGTACAGTCGCGGTCAGAAAATGTTTACCACCATAAGGATTACAATTGCATGCACACATTTAGGTCACAAGTTCTAAATTATGTTTGAAAAAGTCTATTTCATATATTATGTTTTTTCTAATGACATGACAATCAATCGCTCTATAGATGGACTGACTACTATCAAGGTTTGATATAGGTATAGAAAACCTTCTTTGAAAAAACAGGCCGAGTCTCACTCTCAAACAAAAGTTTCCGTTCTCCGACCACCATGCAATATTACGATCAAAAAAAATACTGTTATTTGCGCGGTGGTTAGTATCGGTCGTCGTCCTGAATTATTTCTATGATCTGTTATTTGCCCTTCTTCGCCGTGACGCCTAATCCAAAACCTCACAGTGAATCGCGAAATGTTGAGTTCTCGTGATATAGCACTTATGCTATGTCCATCTTCAAAGAGAAATATTATTTCAGCCCTTTGCTCCAAGGTTAAATTTGCCATTTTATTTCGTTATGAAAAAATCTTTTGTAAAAATTTCTCTTGTCCTAACGACGTTCAAACAATAATTTCTGATAAATGTCATTTCAACAAATAAAGAAATGAGTTTCATCATCAAAAAGTGATTAATAATTATTGTCTTTGTTATGCGGCATTTTGCATAATAACTTTTGAAAGGTAATAAGTAACTTGATATGGAATCTTATAAATTTCAAAACTGCTATTCAGACCGCGGCCGTACATCGGCGTATCCGTCCTTACAGGATTATTCTACGGTGCGTGCCGCGACAGAAAAGATCAGAGCTATACGTGGGTATGTGAAAGAAAGAGACACCTTGTAGGTGAATATAAACAATAGGTACCCGTGCTTTGCGACCTGAAGTGCACTTTATTGCTTAATTGCTAGAGTCGCATATTTATTGGAATGGCTCCGCGGAGTGATCATTCTGGTGTTTTTTATTCTGTGATACCAACTGGACCATCATAATGCTTCATCGTGATATTACATTATAAAACCTGCCAAATGTGAGTCAAGCCGCGCTCTAGTAAGATCAACGATATGAAACAACACTATAAATCAGTGTCTTTAATGTAGTTTTGAAGCTAAATAACCGATATTCTAGATACCTAATCATTGTACTTATTAACATAGACGATGGACAAGAGTTACGACAAAAATAGCCTAAAACTGACAACATGTATGTAAGGCAGTCCATATCGTAATGATTTTTTCAAATTATAGATATAAGGAAATTACCTTACTCAATAGCTCTATCTGTACTGTAATAAGAACCCAGGGCGAACACTTATTTTTGTTTATGTAAAAAAGCATAAACTTCAATTTCTAATTCAATATTCTGCATAAAATATAATGATTTCCAGTTAGTAAGTTCCGCTTACGGCCTATAGGCTCGTAATATGCGGAGGGATAGACAGAAATCCAATTAGCAAAAATCCAATACAGTGCCGTTTGTATGTATGTACGTTGAATAATGCCTCCCCTATTAGGGGAGGCATTCTCCCCTATTGCCTCAATTCCCACGAATGGCAGGTGTCTTGGGCATCGCAGTTTAAGATGGCTTTTCTTCTGCCACTTTCTGGTATTTTTCCTTTCGTCGCTTCGTACTACTTTCATAAGAAAATATACGGGTGCGATTCCGGCCCGTAACCCCACAAGCGATACCCACTCATACAAATTATAACTAAGTTTTTTTTTCAGTATTATAGTAGACCTTTTTTAATGTTTTTCACAATATATTTCCTATCAATATTTTTTAAATTATTTTATTTATTTCTTTATTTTTACATCTCTTTCTTTTCCCACAGGTAAAATGGCAGATAATAACAAAAAACGCTCCGGAAGCTTTCGTAAATTCTTTCCAAGTCTTTTCTTCAACAAATCAAAAGAAAAAAGGAAAGAAACTAGTTTGAAAGTTACCACAAACCTCACTAAAAGTAATCAATATCACGATCCACGGTCAATGATAAGATCTGATAAGTACGAGTTGCAAGATAGTGAAACAATATACGAAAACTTAACGACAAATCGTCAGAACGATAAGGAATGTGGATGCAATGACATACAGTCCACGAGCAATCATTCTTCCAGTAGTACTTTAGTGTCGGAAAGTATAAAAACTCGTTCACAGAACAGTGAAGTAACTAGTGACAGGGAATATCCAAGCTACTCTGCACGGCCTCAGGTACCACCGAAGCCACAAAACGAAATTGATCCTCATAATCACAAGAAGCGTAACGACATGCATAAATACCCCGATGTCTATTATCATTCGGTGGAAAAACTAACGAATAAAATATCGCCACAAGATGAAATTGAAATATATAGAGCATCGCAAGCACAAGCTAACCCGGCGTCCGTTGGTGCAGAAATAAAAAAAGTCAGTACAACATTTTTGATTTCTCCTAAAAAAGAAGCCGAAGTGAGAACTATTCAACCTACTAGAGCGAGGAGTCTATCTTTCGAAAACAAAGATAATGATCCGAAACAACAAAAAGAACGGAACGTACGTCAAACAAATCCTAAAAGGGCTTATAACTATTCAGCTCCTACTTCTCCAATGCCGATTAATCATAAGATACCAAGTATGCCAAAAACTGTATCTCCTTATGAGCATGTAAGGAAAACTATGATTGAAGCTGAAGAGAAACGGAATAATTCACTAAGTAGAACAAGCCTACGCATCAAATCTACACCATCACCAATTGGGTTATACGGTCAAAGATCCAATACAGTGCCACCAAAAACTCTCATATCAAACGATACGAGTAACCCAACGCAAGAAAAAGATAAAACACGGCAAAAAGTAGAAGCTTTCTATTGGCAAAAGTTAAAAGAAATGAAGGACAAAGAAGACGAATATTATTTGAGACAGTCCTTAAATACACCGCTAAGGAGTCCCATAAGACAAAACGCCTATACATTGTCGAATCCAACTACTCCTAACCAAATGGTTGTGGAACCTAGAAGCTGCAGCCTACCTCGAGGCACTGGTTTGCAAAGCCACGTCAATCAGCCTATTTACTCGTCACCTTTTATCAGAGGTGCACCGGAAAGACGAACTGACACGTATATAAAAAATCCCACGCACTTTGCCGAACCTGAAATAATATATCGTCACCCGGAAAAGTTGAACCAGAACATGTCACCCCATTTAATACACTCTCAAATGCCGATATTTCAGCGTGGGTCGTTGACAAGAGTAACGAGCTGCGCCAGTCAACCAAAACGTGTGAGTTTCGAGGAGCAATTTACCAAAAGTGATGTGAGAAATATTGTGGACTTTAAAATGTCACCTGATGCTTATAAAGTGAATCGTTATAATGAGTGTAATCCAAAATTAAAAGTGATGGAGATGAGGGGACCTCCTACGCCGCCGGTGCGGACAACAAGCGTCGGTGCAAAAAGTAATAAAATGGTGGATAATAGAAGAATTGCTCATGTAGCCGGCGGCGGGCCCGGCATATATTCCGAGTCTGAGAGTGGTTCGGAAGCGGGGGAAATCCAGCGGATATTACAAAACAACGCGAGCAGAGGTAAGTTATATTTATTATTTATAAACTTCCTCATTGAAAATGTACGTAGGTATTTTATTGATTCCGTGGGCTTACTCGTTTCGATGAATATCTTACGTTATTTAATTTTCTATATTGAATATACCAATATAATATCGGGAATGGTGTTGTAGGGGTATACGGCGGCGTTTCCAGCGGGATATGTTCCCAATATTGAAAACAACATTTTATTACCAAAATATCTACTTAGATCTATCAAATAAAATGGTTGATTCACGAACGAAATAAATATACTGAAATAGTAGTTTATGCAACTGTCATATAATAGAGGGTATTAAAACATGAGTGTAGTTTTTTGAAAATAAGATTACACGAGTGTTTTAATACCTAATTATATGCAGTTGCATACACTACTTTATTTAATCTCATGGCTACATTAAACATTTTTTTACCTGTATTTCAACTCTCTGTGGCTATACGCTTTTCTTGATTTTTCTGGCAAAAAACTATTCGTCAGTTTCGTAGCTGTTTCTAGAATGTCAGGTGGAGTTAAATCATCAGTATCGTGGGTGTTGCTTGACATTTTTGCTACTAAAGTTTTATCCAACAAAATATTACTCAAATTCGTATGTACGAAATAGCGCCAAAATGGAAAAAGTATGTTATTGGTCTATTGGCTCGGAACCAGCGCAGCGCGTTGCGCGCGCATCTCGCTCACCATAGATAATGTGTACTTAAATTGAATTGAAACCTCTTTGGTCGGGACACATTGTACTTTAATAATTAAAAAAATGTTTTAAAGCATTGTTTTGTTAGGAGAACAATGCTTTAATTTAACTTTTTAATTTTCTTAAAGAAGTATGTACATAAAATATGCCAATAAAAGTCTGTATTTAATTTCATAATTAGAATATTACCGAATGAGATTATATAAATTATTTTAATATATCAAATATAAAATGTCTTTATTTGACCTAAAGCAAAAGTATCAATGTATCGGGTAAGTTGTACATCCATTGGCTCCAAACTAGTGTCTATTGTGTTTCAGAGCCAGAGGCTTATCCATACTTCAATACTAATATAAAGTAACTCTGCTAAAACTACTGGACCGATTTGTATGATATTTGGTAATGAAATAGTTGGACACCCACCCCCATACGATGGTTGAAGAAGGAGAGCAAAAAATAGAGTTATGAGTTGTAACATAATGTCATGTTAGCTCAGTCGGTCAGATCATATCCCAGCTATAGGGGTGGATGGACGCGGGTTCGATTCGCGCACATAACTATAATTTTTTTCCCTCGTAAATTTGTAATGTAATCCACAGAGCAGGCGTTATTGCAAACATAACCTAGGACCTATAATTGGCCCATTGCTTTATATACATACTTCTATTATACATAATGGCTGTTGGTTTTCCAAGAATTTAAATAAATAAATAACAGTATTAAAGTTTCGTAGAATTTAGTAAGTTACCTGACCTCTCTGGGATCACAATATTTTTATATATTAGTATATTGAGCCGTTCTTTGTTAAAAAAAACTCTTTGATAGTTAGAAACAAAGAGCGGCTCAGAAGAAAAATAAATAATTCTGAGAAAAGAGATTACTATCTCTTTTCTCAATAGCAGTTAGATACGAATTTTGTGGCATTTTATTTATTTTATAGTGACTACGTTCAACATGAATGTAGGAATTCTAAGTATGAATATAAAGTCTCGTTGTTTCGTTGTATTACTATCACTAAATTTATTACAACTCAGATGAGAGGTCTTCGTTGATAGATTCCCTTTCTACCTACCCATTGAGCAAGTAAATCGTGAGTACCTACCATACGATTTGGTGAGATACACAATATGAACATCTACATTTTACTACATACTTTTGTACGTAAAAGAAACACATAAATAACTTTTATATAATCTCATTCGGTACGGTAATATTCTAATTATGAAATGAAATACAGACTTTTATTGGCATATTTTATCTAATATACCTACTTCTTTAAGAACATTAAAAAAATAAATTGAAGCATTATTCTCCTAACAAAACTACGATTAAAAACATTTTTTTAATTATTAAAGTACAATGTGTCCTGACCAAGGAGGTTTCAATTCAATTTAAGTACACATTATCTGTGGTGAGCGCGCTGCGCGCGAAACGTACTGGTTTTTATATTGCATTTTATTTAATATAACCTATAGCCATGAGATTAAATAAAGTAGTGTATGCAACTGCATATAATTAGGTATTAAAACACTCGTGTAATCTTATTTTGAAACTCAAAACTAAAAAAACAACACTCATGTTTTAATACCGTCGATTATTATATGACAGTTGCATAAACTACATTTATTAAGGTTACACAAGGATTGTGAGTTGGTAGTCATCTCAACCGACATACCTACTTGGTGCGCGGGTAGAGATGCCACCTAAATAAACTAGTGTTTTATGTTCAGAGCAACCAACAAAATGCTGCAGAGATAGCTGAGCAGTGGATAACTGAGAATTGTAATTTTAATAGATACCGAAAATCAGAGCATAAAGTTTACTTTCTGTTCTGATTATCATTACTTTTTCTTTAGGGATGGAAATGCTTCGTGTCTACCTTGTGTGACATTTTATTTTATTTTATTTTCATCGGAAAACTTACAGCCTAATTATTACCAGCAAATTAAAATTAATCCTAGGAGTTAAAAACTAGACCAATTACAAGTTTTCACCTTTAACAACAGAATTTGAAGTAATTTGAGCTAAAAAACTGTCGCGAGTTTTGTCCATAATTATTATTTAGTAACCGGCTAGGACTCGCGTAATATTTACCGGATATTGCTCCGACCAGTTTCGAACTTATTTGAAGTTCTTCGTCTGGGAGTCACGATTGTGCACAGCGTCGAGCGCGGGCCTCAGCACGTACTTCAAATAAGTTCGAAACTGGTCGGAGCAATATCCGGTAAATCCTAGCCGGTTACTAAATAATAAGAATTTGAAGTAGTATTAAGTAATTATTAACGATTTGTAGCATATTTGACTACATAACGTTATCAAAACAAGATTAATTCCAAAACAAGTTCTGTAGGAAAATAAATAAATAACCATATTAGCAAAATATCTGAATAATATGTTTCGAGAAATTGTGTCGAGTTCGTGTGAGACATGACTGTGTGGGACGTAAGCAATCCTCTGCAAATGTGGGGCAAAATGGGACAAGTTTTATTTTTATTAAATCGCTAATAGCTTAACCTTGCTCCTCTTCTTTCAACGGTTGTCTGGAAGAGATCGCTTTGAGCGATAAGGCCGCCAATTGTTCACTATTTTTAAGTCAAATATTTTTAATTTTAGTTTAGTTTAAGGTGTTCAATAAAGAGTGTATCTATCTATCTATCTTGTCCACTTTTCTTCCCCTTTGATTTCAACTAATAGTTAAGTAACTATGCAGTCGTAAATGTTGTCTGGCTAAGCTCTTAAGGCTTAATATCATGCCTATATATCATGATATATTTTTCAATGTAAGTATCAAGTCAATAAGTCAAATTAGATCAGAGTAGAAGGCAAATATAATATGTCAAAATTAAGATATTTTTGATATTTTATTTTATATTTGATATTATTCATCAGAAAGATTTTACAAATCAATATTTAAGTATCTTCGCGCACTTGTACAAAATGAAATGAAATAAATAACTCTGAGAGTATTTGAATCCTAGTTTAATATATAAAAAGCAGTAGGAGCTCAAAAATATCCCTGAAATATTGATATTTAAATTTTATGAGACAGCAGCCTTAATAGGAACTACCTCTCAAGAATGCTATAGATGCCGGTATTCTGCATATAGATGCTTGGCGACATATTTTTTTAGAGGGCTGCAATCCAACATTTTTTTTTATGCTTGTAAGGTTAGCTTTTGACCAATATCTCACCTGATGGTAAGTGATGATGTGGTCGAAGATGTTGTTCAGGCTAACCCAAATTTTACTGGCTCTCAAGGACAGCTGTCGGACTCGGAACACACCGATAGGTGCTTGGCGACAGATTTTCTACTTGAGGGTGGTAGCTAGCCAGGCGGGCATTCGCAAAATGCCCTACCACCATGCTATATCGACTGCCATCCTAAGACAACAACCGGGACCGACGCGACGGCTTAACGTGCCCTCCGAAGCACGGAAGCGCTCAGTAGTAATGTCACTGGCGGTCACCTATCCAAGTCATGACCGAGGCGGACGTTGCTTAACTTTGCTGATCGGTTCAGAATGGCTAAGCAAACTGCAATACGCGCGCTTCGAAAAACGAAAATTAAAAACTGTGAATTGACGAACTCACTACTGAAACAGAAGGAAAAGTAAGTTACGTATTGCGTTAAGTGCTTACTTAAAGAGAGGTTATTTTAAAATATGTTTAGCTTGCAACTCGGATTAAGTGCACATAGGAATAGGATTAAATTGTCTACTATTAAATACTCCCTCTTGTATTCTTTCCTTTATTACTAAATTAATATTTTCCAATGTTACAAATGAGGATCGCTTTAATAGTTCGTAGTTTTAATGAAATACTTTTCCAATAAAATCTCCTCAGTTTTGATCTTGGAAATCTGTCAACAAAATATATGTTTTTGAAAGCTTATACTTAGCAAAGAAAACAGATCGAAAAAATATTTCGAGAATAAATAAATTACATAGAATGGCGTAGACCCGTGAAATATAATACACCCATCTAACATATACCTAAAACATCGTCTAAAACTCTTTAAATAGAGTTTTTTTTAATATGTAAGTAAAGTCTGTTTTTTCTTACCTGTCTTAAAATGTAAACAAACATACCTCAGTTACAAAATCACAAGTTTTCGTCATAATATATTTGGCCATTCACAACTGACTAGACCTAATAAAAGAAACGTCACGCTTCGATAAACATACAAATATCATTGAAATGTATAGTTTTTTCCAAAATATAAATCAAATATCGTAATGATCACAAAATCTGTTGTCAGTAATGACAGTGTTTTGACATAAAGTACTCTATCTTGTCTATGAATTTTAGTGATGCGAAAATGGGTATCAAAATAATGAATAGTTGAAGTGAACAACTGAACATATTTCGTTCATCTCATTATATTAACTGGTTGTATGGATTAAAACAAGTAGATTAGTATAATTTAGTTAAATTTTTAGGGTTCAGTACTAGAAAATGGAAGCCGTGAAGCGTTATAAAGCCGTGAATGACCTTCACTCCATCCGACTTTTAAAGGACTGTATCTTTGGAACGGTAACAGATAGCTCATTGACATATTCACAGAATATGGGTTAAAATAATCTATTGCCTAACAAATAATAATAATTACAATAAGTTTAAAATAAAAGGGTTATCATACAAGAAACCTCTTTTGTTTAACCTATTTTATTTTTGCTCTATAGTAAAAACGGTAATACGTACAAGCGTCAAACTATGGTATGATTTTAGTCCAATATCTATCAATAATAAAAACCTGCGGGTAAGGCTCTCGCTAAGGATCTTGCATTGTATGAAAAACATAAACATTTTAAGGTACATTCTGTGTTGATACGGAACCTTCGGTGTGGAAGTCCAACCCGCACTTGGCTGGTTTTATTAATGAGCAGAACTAAACTAAATAAATAAAAATATCAAAGGTCCTGTCTTCCATTACTGACTTTTTTTATGAGGTCGATGATAAAATAATTAATACATTAAAGGTTCCGCGTTTTGTATTAAAACGAAAATAAAAATAGAAATAACACAAAAATGGCTCTAATATTATTTGTACGTAACTACAGTGTCCTTTTTAGTCAAATTTTCGGACTTAGTGCTTTATTGTGAACAGTCTGCTAAACTGATTTTTCACCAATGTCTTTTAAGATAATGAATTTTTCTCAAAAATCGTATGTAATGTTGCTATAACATCTCTAAAAAGTATCCAGAAAGTGCACTTTACCGGAGACTTATTCACAACTGTCCAGTACGAAGCAAGATTATAAATTTGGAATTTAATACAGTCCAGTAAGTAAGTATGTAATTCACTTACTGGACAGTAGATCATCCTCTTTAGATCAGCTTAGAAAAAACATAGTACCAGAAACAGATTAGAGTTTAGCCATTATAACATGGTTTTAGGAGGGAGGCTCCGAATATATATCTATCTCTCTTTTTGGTATGTCATTTTATGAGATAGATATAGTTTTGGAACCTTAAACATCCATTTTATATGTCTGTGACACTTAACGCGACGCAGAAAAAGTAAGCACGTTGTACTTAGTAATGTTGTAGGAGTATAGTGTGGGATTTTATGTTTGTATTTAGTAATTTCAGTTTATAAATCATGTTGGATATTATAATCGATCATAATATCTATCAATAATTGCCGTAATATGAATGTAACCGTCAATATAAATTAAACGATACTGTTGTTAAACTTTCTTTCATTTTCAAGAAAAGCATTATACAAGCCTCAACCAGTAAGAAAGCTATCCTGGCTTCGTACGTCGACGCCGTCGTCTGAAAGAAGTCGAATAAAACTATATTAACAAGTATATGACAAAAATATATATCGTATATTAAAAATAACTATATAAACAATTCTATTACAAAAATCGATTATTTTCAAGAAACGATATTAAAAAGAAATTGTGCAAAATGAATATAGAGCAAACGAAACTATTTATTTTACTCATTAATCATATCACTCGGTTTCATAGATAGTTCAGTACGGCTCGTCGTTCATTCAATGGCTCCCCATCACTAATCTTGTCATTGGATGACCAACCGCTATGTTTGTTTACATAATAAGACAGGTAAGAAAAAACAGAGTATACATACTTATAAAAGTCCCAACATTTCAATCAATGACAAGGCGAGCTCTATTCAAAACATGCCCTCGAATATTAATCGTCAATGATGTCGGGCAAATATATACGTCTTTATCTAGGTTTCAAAACTAGATAATGGAAATCTTTTATCACTCGTAAATTTATTTTAAACATAAAACAAACAGATCGAATAAAGGCAAATCTACAAACTAAAATATTACTTGCTCAGTGCTACAAACGGTATGATTAATTTTATAAAAAAAAGCTAACGTGGTTATCACTAATTAATCTCATTACAGTAAATCAAAGTAAAAAAGGCAAAGTCACAATAATTGATTCAATTTAGGCATCGACGATGCTCTTATGAAGGTCAATTGCAAATATTAATATTGAAATATTCTAGATTGTAGGGTGATTGCGTCAGTTTTCGGCCTTTTAGCGGAAACACGCACTTTAAGATACCGCCAAAAAATAACTGCAAGGATTATAATTACTCAATTTATGTTTCTTGGTAGCTAATATATTGTAGTTTCCAATCTCAAAATTTCTTGACTTCAAGGAGCTTAGTTATTTTAATATATAATTTTCATTATAAAAATGGTGAAAACGCTAGTTTTCCGCCGTATGTGTCAGTATTCGGCCTCATGTATTTTAGTTTTCGGCCACTGTGATACGACTGTTTAAAAATAAAATCTTAGTAATAAATTAACATTAAAAATCAGATAAATTAAACTCTAAATTTCGAATTGATTTAATTATTCATCCAGCAATAGATTCATGACAAGACAACATTGATTTATTCTTTAAAATTAATTAAGGGCAGTCCGTAATAAGTACAAAATTGATACGAGTACTTATATGCTTTATTCAATTTACTCACAAATTTCATGAAAGATGTCAGAGAGTTAGTTTAGTTATATTACTATGAGTTTCGTTGCCCTAATCAACATCAGCTTTTTTTAAAGTATACCTAACTTAATAAAGCACACTTGGTAAATATTCAGTACCTTTAGATACTGCTCTTTATCATGTTATTATTAATGATTTGAGAGACTTTATGACTGTTATTTAACTAACAGTCATAAATTCTCTCAAATCATTAATATTTACTATCGCCAATATCACAATAAAAATAACGTTATAGTCAGGTACCCCTCTTAATTCTATTTTTAAAAAATGTCCCTTGTATTTATATCTTAGTAATTTTAGTAAAACCGTCATTATATGTATGAGTAATTAATAAAATGTAACATTTATGAGATTATTTTTGTTTAAAACTCTTCTTAAATAAGTAATATGTATTGAACCGAATGCTTCAAATTACTTCTAATCATGAAGTTAAGTTTAATGTTCTTGTAAAAAACTAGACACCAATTTGCAATTAGATTTAATCATGCATTGCATTTGAAGGATTTATAATGCATATCTTCAAATTTGGGCCCCAACATCTTAAATTATACAATTTAGAGCAGAAGTCACAACTATTATTCTCTAATCGTTTTCATCTGTGTCGCTTATTAATAATATAGCAATTAGCTTTTCTTCTATTGTTTTTTATTTTCTTTTGACACATTTCTTTTCAAAACTACTGTTCTCCTCGACTGCTTTAACGGACCTTTTTCTATTCACTTCATTTCAGATTTTCTTTCCTTTAGAAAAAGTTGGTAAAGACCTTTTTTTCCAGTTTTAGCTTCTCTTTATCCTCGTAAAACTGACGCCACATTACAGCTGGTGTACGAGTACTGTAGATGTAGTAGAAAATATTTGTTTATTTCTATTATTTCTGCGGATGATTTGGTATAACCAAATATTTTCTAAAGACTTCTCGTAGTTCAATTTCTTTTACAGAATCTTATAAAGTAAAATTTGATGTTCTGGTTTGTGTCAGTGCTTTTTTGATTGATGTAAGGTTTGATATTGTAATTTGCGTTTCACAGTTGTCCTTCTTCACTTTTTTGTCATAATTTATTTTGCTGCATATATACTGTAAAATTACAGGTACATGAGACTTAACAACTTTGTGTTTCAGATATCTAAATATGATGTTTTTTAAAAATCTTAAGAAGTAGGATTGTCCAGCATGGTAACTTTTTTTTAGGATAAGTCTTATAAATTTTTTTTGGCCGTGTCTGGTAGATCTGATTTCTTTAAAGGAAAACCACACTTTGCTAAGTTCAATAATCAATCTACGAGATATTTTTTGACCTAATCCTTTTATCATAAATGTAAAAGGATTAGGCCGCGCTTTAATCATATCACTAGTTCTTTCAGAGATAAGATCGTGTATAGGAATTCCGTTATGTCGACAAACTTCCCTTATAGACAATTTTTTCGCTCTGAAATCCCTAAGCGCCAAGATCACAGACTTCTTTGAATATTGAGTGATTTTTTGTTTTGCTTCTAGAGGTGCCATCTAGACAGACAATTTTTAATTGATACACAAGTCTAAGCCTTAACTTTATTTTAAAGAAGAGTTTATTTTATTATTCTGTGTTCATACTTTATCATTTAGTGTTGGTTTACGTACTCCAAGCCAAAACTTCTAAAAAAAGCTTGAATACATGAAGAAGATATTTATGCAATAATAACATATATTTTTATCGGCGTTAGGAAGTTTTTTTGCAACATGGCCGGCAAAATGATAATCCATTCAGGTTTCGGCCTAATTTTGCTCCATACATTTTTGATAAGCCGAAAACTAACTCAAAATATTGTCGCTATTGTAGATTTCGGCCGTTGCTGAAATAGAACTGTTATTCATTTATTTCGCCGTATTTAATGCGGCCGAAAACTGATAGCCAGGTTCTTTAAGTGTATGGCAATAGTAAATTGAAAAGGAGTTTTATATAGCGGACCTATATGAAAAATAAGAGACAAAAATAGACTATAATGAACACCTACATTGTTTCCCGTAACCACATCAAATAACGTACCTAGACATGAATCGCGCGTCGCTATTTTTTTTACTAAATCTATGCACGCAGTGACCATCCAGTGCCGGTGTCGTTTTTAATTATTTATTAGAAATCACTTGTTCATGCTACCCGCGTAAAAAAAATATCTGATTTTGTCCGACTATCTTAAGTGATATTGAAAGTAAAGAAGAATGAAAAAGTACTATAAAAACTCTATTTTCTTAATTTTACTTAGAGGCTTCCACCAAAAGGCCGAAAAGTAACGCCTAGCCGGCGGCTAACTAACGCAATGACCCTACTGCCACTTTCAGCAACAAAATATAGAGGCACAGCGGAAAAAACGGCAAAAACCTCTGCGCCATTTCTTAAACGTCTTTTAACAATGTGTTACAAACTGCCTATAGTATAAAATTATTACAATACCTATATGTTAAAATAAGGTAGGTGACAGGCGATAGCTTGGCAGAAGCGGCATTGTCTTAGCATCATAATTTGTAGTAGGATAAATAAAACGGCATAACTTACGTGAATTAGAGAGAATTTAGACGCGACTATTCGAGACTATACTAGACGTTTCTCATCCTGTGGGGGTTTCAAGGAGGAGCGCCATGCGCCATTGAGAAACACGACCAACACACACGCTATAAAAACAAATAAACACTTTATGGTATGAGACTCAGGCCCCGTTTCAGAATGTCCTAATATAGTTTCGGGTTGCTAACAAACACATAAAATAACTGAATGATATAAATGACAGTTGACATGTAGCGCGTTTCAAGCTTTTACCGAAATCGATGACTGTGAAACGCAAAGATAGTGTATATTTAATAAATACGTTCTGGGTAGTATAACCGGAACTTACTCGAACATTCTGAAACAGGCCCTAAGGTTAGAATTAAAAATGATTGTAATTCGAGTGCGAGCACTTTCTGCGTCAGCTTCTCGGAATAGCGAGTAATTCGATTCTGAAGGGTTAGTTGGGTATCCTTCCTGTTAGTTTCGGATGAGAGTTTACTTGGAAATTTACTGATTGAACGAACACGACACGTGTTTCCGTGTTACACAAATAACTATGTATACGAGTACAAACACGTTGAGTACAGTACAAAACAACACTGTATACGATTAAGTGATGTACTGATGGTTCCCTATAAGAAAAAAAACCTAAATATGGAACCGACTTCAACACCCATAAGTGTGAAATAATTTGTTGAAATCGTACCATGATAGTTCAAAAGTACCTATTATCACAATATTGTGCACATCGTATCGACTTCGACAAGTTATTTCACACTTTTGGGTCTTGTAGTCGGTTCCATATTTTGCTAAAAAATTTTTTTCACTAAAAAGTGACCCCTGCTAGTTACGGGATCGATTGTCATTCATTCTCAAGAACTATATCATCAAGATAGGTAAATCAGAGTAATCAAGATTTTTCAGTTGTTGGAGTGTTACTCAAAAACAGCTAGATCGATTTTGATGAAATTTAAATGTGACCAAACGACAAGCATCAGTTTACAAAGAAAAACGAATAAGTATTCAAAATCTGTTCACCCAGTCAAAAGTTATGAGGTAACAAACACAAAAAAATACATGAAAAAAATTAGCCTAAAATTGAGAACTTTGACAGCTAGTTATATTTATTTTCTTGGATAAAAACACATGTACAATCAGAGAGTTAAAATACATAGAGTAGTCCGAACACCCCTGCTCTAAAAGTTTACTAGAATTTACCTATCTACATACCTACGCACATGTATATGCAGTTTGTAATAACAAGGAAAGTACGTTAAAATATTATGCGTCATATCTGTTCTAAGAAAGAGATAAATAAGTAATTGGTGCAGAGTCTAAAGACACAAGGAAGGCATATTGTCCACAGATTATTCCTAAAAAACACGATTAGCGGCTATGTATTCACCGGACGCTCGGAAGTGCAAGACTGGCAGTGACTCTGGTAATTACCCTGAATTCGTCTAGTAAATATGGAGGGCACACAACTCATCTACAGGTAAAAAAACTTAGTGTACAATAGTTAAATGTTATTTAATGATGCAACGTTGTTATATGCCGCAAGTACCGAGTACCTACTTTTATCGAAACAATGTCAATTGGTGGTATTAGCCAGGTTAGTTAGTCTAAATGCTTTTATTGTAGTAGCTGTATTGTTGTGTGTAGTTCGTAGTATTTTGTTAAATAAAGGCATGACGCCGGAAAAAAAATGTCAGGCGTCCATTCACAAAATGCCCAACCACCGCACAATAACAACACCCATCCTAAAACACCAATCGGGACTGACGCTCGACATTTCGACGTTACAGGAATCAAAGCCAAGAGCGATCACTCATCCAAGACAAGATTCTACTACGATCATCTCAAATTTTCAGGAATTTTCATTCTATGTCAGGAAAATCCAATCGTACTGTCTCGATATTCCTTAACAATGTTCTAAACCACTCGACTATCGAGGCAGCCACAAAGTAAACAATTCAATTTTACAGTGTAAATACGATAAATGTATGAATACTGCTGGTTGATTCACTTTGTTTATCTTTCGATGGGGATCTGTTTGTAAAGTTTTACTTAACAGGCTAGAGCTCCACCTAGTTTCTTTATTAGCATCGACATCATTTGGCAAGACTCGTGTAATTTGTATGGTTTCGTACCCAATGATCAAGGGCCGTATATGTACGTCCCTATGGCACGAGTCACTAAATCGTAAATGTAATGAGTAACAAAACTGAAATTTTGTTATTTTGTATATATATGGCATATGGCCCAAAACTGAATATCAGAAACTTAACTTCAGTTTTTTTTTATTCTTTATAGGCTCGCTTTGACTACACTTTGGTGTGGTCTAAGATGGAGCACGCTTACCTAGAAGAAACCTATTTACTCTCGATTTGAATTCACCCATGTTGTATTTATCGGGAAAAACTGACAACGGTAAGGAGTTCCACTCTTTCGCAGTAAGCACGAGAAAAGTGGAAGCGAAGCGCTTCGTACGAGTCCTAGGAACATCAACCATGTACGGATGGCGCCTCTCCATCTGTCTGGACGTCCGATGGAAAAAGGGGAGGGCGGAACTAGGTCGTGTAGTTCTTGTGCACATTTACCTTTCCAAATGTATCCGGTAAAAGACCGATAGGGAAGCGACTTTACGGCGGTGCTCGAGGCTTTGTAGCCGAGACTCACCCAGAAAGCCGCTGCCTATTAACCTCTTGGCGCGCCTCTCAATCGACTCAAGTGCCTCAAGCTGGTATTCGGCAGAGCCGTCCCAGAGGTGAGAGCAGTACTCAACACAAGACTTTACTTGAGCTTTGTACAAAGTAAGCATCTGTTCCGATGTAAAGTACCGTCTCACCTTTGAAAGGATGCCAAGTTTTTTAGCAGCTAACTGAGCCTTTGTCTCTACATAGTTATGGGCAAGTAAGTTTCCAGTTAAAATAGTACTAATAGGCCAACTGGCCTATTTGGTATTCAGGAGTTACTCTGCCAGGCCTGGCTCACTCCGCACTTTAGGTACAAAGCTACTTGTACATCGGCGTATTTGTCCGGATGGCATTAATTAACGGTTCGTGTCGCATAGGAAGACATCAGAGTTATGCTCTCTTGCTATGCGATAGAAAGAGAGACGCCTTGTAGGTGAACATAAATGTTTGTATTATTTTTATAGGTACCTGATAGGCTAGCCTTTGACTGCTATCTCACTTGATGGTAAGTGATGATATGTTCGAAGATGTTGTTCAAGTTAACTTAGAATTACTGGCTCTCGAGGTCAGCTGCCGGAACACACCGTTGGGTGCTTGGCGACAGATTTTCTACTTGAGAGTGGTAGCTATCTTGGCGGGCATACGCAAAATGCCCCACAACCATGCACAAACAAATAGGGTATTCGTACTACTAGGTACGTGCTTTGGTGCTGAAGTGCACTTCATTGCTTCGTAACTAGAGCCGCATATACCTTGGGCCATCCCAAGGTATAAGCGGCATTGCGGATCAAATAAAAAAAAATCATAATCACCTTTTGCTCTTATTTGTTCTGTGACTCTGCAGAAATCCATATAGGATAATGTATCTCGGAAACGGTAAGAAAATAGTGAGTATTTGAACAAATGTCATACGGAATCGACAGAGCAGTCGAATGAACTTGTCAAAAATCCATAATTGTAGATTCAAGATGGCCGCCATACAAAGTGCTTTGACTCCTCTGAAGCAAAGAGTGATATAGACCTGAACAATGAAAACATATTATATTTATTAAATATACTTAAATAAAAGTAATAATAGCTCACAACGTTTTTAAGTTCTATGTAATAGGGCTCGACCCCTTATGCTAGCCTTCAGACTGTTTGTAATTTTTTTATTACTAAATCACCAGTTCAGCCCTTAAGACGAACCCGGGACCTCAAGATTGCGAAGCGACTGTTAAAGCTACTCGTCCAACAAGGCAGTCTTACTTTGTTTTTCTATATTTGTACCTATCAGAAACATGCAGTCTTAGAAGGAATTGTCGCAGACTAACTTCCGCGCTAAAATCATAGCAATCATTGTAGCTATCAGTTCATCCAACCTATTTCGATTGTAAACGTCGCGCCGCCACCGCCGCCGCACCGCTTCCCCTGGTTTAATCTAGATTGTTCTAGATAGTTTCAATCTCAGCTGCTGTTAGCGGATCAGTAAACATTTTTGTTGGTTTGCAACTTTGTAATATATTGCTCTGCGGATTAAATAACAAAATTACAAATTTACCAGTGCAAAAATTAAATTCATTGTCATGTTAGCTCAATTGGTTAGTGCATACCCGGCTGAGGAGGTGGATGGACGCGGGTTCGAATCCCGCACATGACTTAAATTTTTCCTCTCGTAAATTGTTAAACTTATATTTTTTTTTAGTTTTATGTTGGATTCGTATAGTCTTTTAGCCACCCGGCAAGGTAATGTGTTACACAACTTCTTGGTAAATTTCATAATTAGTTTAAGTTAGGTTTAAAGAGTGGCTCAATTTTGTTTTAAGTTTATTTTTATGTTATATTAACTCATTAAGGTAACATATCTCTGTGTGAAGTATATACGTGTAACAATATTTGCCATTTCTTTTTTCCTATGTATAAAACCACTAAATTTAACTAATATTTATATGCACATATGCCTATTATTTTGTCAGTTCAGCTGTAGATTTATTTAGATTTATACTTGAGATCAAAATACCACCTCCCTTTCGAACCCCAGAAATGTCCAGGAATTAATATACCTTGATCTGGCAACCCTGAAGGTGAGCCAGGCCTGTTTATGGTAGATTTTTATAGTTAAATGGTTGTCAGATATATAAGATATTATAACCTAGTTTGTTTGTGAGATGTTATTTTTTGTGGTATCTTATATTATTGCGTGTGTTGTTGAACCAAAACTTCATGCACCGAAACTTTCAACAATAATAACTGCGAAATAAAAAGCGATGCCTACGTAGTCAATTCTTTTTTAAAGTATTATGGTAGCATAAAGTTATTTTACTAAAAACACCTTGTTTTTTGGTAAAAGCTATAAAAGCAATTGATGTTTGTACATTCAACAACCCTATTCCAAAAGTTTGTGATGGTGACTTTGCCCTTTAATATATTTTATGCTGGTTAGGGCTGCCTCAAAACACTCGATATTGTCTTTGTAGTTAGTTACGCATACACCCAGTTGAGTGAATGTGGTTATTTGACGATTTGTTTAACAAAATGTGATAAAAACGGTGAGGAAACCAAAAAATAAATTCAGATATAGAATAGAAAAGAAAACCAAAAAGTCAGATAAAAATATTCTGATGAAATCAGTGATTTAGTTTTTTTGCGCAAATAAAGTATCTTTAGGCTTACAACTTGTAGTGTTGCAAGACTTGCAAGTATTGAATGTGACAAACCTTATTCATTCTTCTTTCTTTATTGTAAACAATATTTTAGAATGTGGCAATTCCTCTTTTCTTTTTCAAAAGTGCCTGTAAAGGGTTTAAAAATATATGAATATTGACTAGTCTTTGATTGTACATATCCTGTAAAAGTCATATTATGTAGGAGATGCCTTCGAATTACATAATAGTTAGGTCAATTTAATCAGCCGATATGAATACATTATGAACTTCATAATCTTTTTATAAAATAGATAATTTAAATGATTTTTTGATTTTGTTAGAATACACCTCAGAAAAGTTGGACATTTCTGTTGACTTACTACATTAGCAGAAATTTTCACAGAACTATATTAAAGATTTAAGTAATTTCCATGAAATTTACTTCATTAACACCTTCATACATCTTATTTTTAAAAAATAAGCAACAGTTTAAATCATGAAAAGAACCCAAAGAAGCAGGTTTCACAAAGAAAATATCGGTCGGAAAACAACTAATACTAAAAAATTTAGTTTCATATTATTTTCTCGACATATTTTTCTTATCACTGTTTTACTTACCTATAACAGTGATAAGAAAAGTATGTCAAGAAATTCAGTTAAAACTTCATCCAAGTGTAGCGTCAATTACAATATGAGGTTCTAATTTCTTGCTGTGGACTCAAAAAAATTTAACTTTAACTGCTCGTCTATCTAGAAGTATCACGTTGCAAAGCGCGCCGAGCTCGACACCGATCGAAGACGCAGTGATGCGTCGAGCAGTGCTCAACGCTGAAGCAACGCCCTGCGCCGCTCCATCGTCTGTGCACAGCACAGATACCATGCTGAATTAATGACGTAGAAGTTCAGTGATGACGTGTTGTGTTTGGTTATAACTTCATTATTTTAATAAATAATATCACTGACATTGACGAAAGCGCCGCTATTTCCTACGTTTATCGAAATTATTTCACTTTTTTCCCATGATCGTAAATTTCTGTTTTTATGCCAAGTATAAGCGAACTAAACGACTTTTTATTATTTTAAGTGCAAAAAACTTTTCAAGTTAAGTGCATAAAAATGAATAGGTACTTTATTTAAAAACAATCATAGGATCAGTTAGTAAACATTACATGAATAAAAATCTAGGTCTTAGAGAATAATATCCACAAATTAGCGGTGTTGCGAAAGACCCAGGCATGCATTTATTCGAAATGATACATTTAAAATAAAATTTTACTTTCATGAGCGTATCGACTGAACCTAAAGCACGAGATATAAAAACTTTGCTCTCGTGTTGCTCATACAACTGTTCACATCATGAGAATATTATAGATTGTAATCGTAGGTTTTTAAATACCTATCTATTTCTCACGTGACTTTTCAGCAAGGATTATTAATTCTTTGGTTTTAATTCCTCTGGTGGTAGCTCTGGTGTTATATTTCTATCTTCTACACTGCACTTACTCGTACCTACTTTGAAATTGTTTTGTAAAGAATTAGATTTTTCTGTAACAATGATCACCGCTACTTTTTTCAAGGTTCTGAAACTGCAACCGGGATATTCTATTTCGACTGTAACGATTGGAAAGCTATAAATAGAGATATAATTGTACATGGTAAACTTTGTAATAGCTTAATTATACAAATACCTTCCTTATATAATCACAAAATTACTTCAAATACGTACACCTAATGTTTTAGGCTATTTGCGTTTTCGAACGTCATTTTTTTTCATGGTGTAGGGGCACATACAATGTGAGCGCAATTTGTTGATAATGCAAAAGTAGCCGCATGCACTCAGTTGCCCCCTGAAGTTTGTACCGAGCGTCCGTACTTCAGCCCACCTTATTAGTAACTAAATTTGTGTAATTCTGACGGATAATAATTAATGGTGATCACCAAAATGTAGTACTTTTATTACCCATCCCAGTAGACAGTCAAGAACACGAATATGGAAGAAATGAGGGCGCACATATAAACCTTGATAGGTGACGTGCGCCACGATTGCAGATAACCATTTCATCATACCTCACAATGGTATAATAAAATTAGTTAGATATAACTGCTTGAAAATGATAATTAGAATTTCAGAGTAGCAGGGATATCATTATGAAATTAAGCACCGTCCCATATGATGGGTGAAATTATTATATTATAGTTCAAAATTCGTATTACCGGATGGCTGAGCGTTAAAGGCACCTGGATGCGTAAATAAAAACCGACGTCGGATCATTGCTACTATTGTCAGCTCTTAAAATTTGTAAAAGTGATAATTAATTTTGAAGCAGTGATAGCTCAGTGGCTTTGGCTATGGACTGCCGCGCAGCAGGTCCACGGTTCGAATCCCGCCGCTGGCTTGAGCGTGAAGCACATGGTGGACGGGCATTTTTGCGAATGCCCGCCTGGCTAGCGACCACCCTCAAGTGGAAAATCTGTCGCCAAGCACCTAACGGTGTGTTCCGGCAGCTGTCCTTGAGAGCCAGTAATTCTAGGTTAAGCCTGTTAACACCTTCGACCACATCGTCACTTACCATCAGGTGAGATTGTGGTCAAAGGCTTACATATCAACAATAAAAAAAAAAATACTAAAGTGAGTGTTTGCAAAAACATTTCTTACATTAATTTCAGATTCAGACTATTGGCATAGAACATTTAATAAAACTATGTACAAGTCAAATGGAATGATCGCCTGACATGGCAGCCCGGCGCGGCGTCTACGGGCAAAGTGAACTGTTCAATGCGTCCTCTTCTCCTATGACAGTTATAAATTGATTATAGCGTGAACTTCACCTGCTATCTAATATATGAAGAGCACGGGTGTTTGAGCGTGAACTTACTATGAGTCGATATTTTTTTTTTTTTTTATGCAAGATAGGTTTTTTATCAATATCTCACCTGATGTTAAGTGATGATGTGGTCGAAGATGTTGTACAGGCTAACCTAGAATTACTGGCTCTCAAGGACAGCTGCCGGAACACACCGTTAGGGGCTTGGCGACAGATTTTCAACTTGAGGGTGGTAGCTAGCCAGGCGGGCATTTGCAAAGTGCCCTACCACCATGCTATAACGACTGCCATCCTAAGACAACAACCGAGACCGACGGCTTAACGTGCCCTCCGAAGCACGGAAGCGCTCAGTAGTAATGTCACCAGCGGTCACCCATCCAACTCCTGACCGCGGCGGACGTTTGATCGATTCAGAATGGCTAAGCAAACTTCGCTACGAGCGCTTCAAAATATCGCTATCGACAATGTTTCGGCTTCTACCGGAAGCCTTCCTCAGGATTTTGAGTGTGGTACGTCCGCCGCAGTCGCATCACGATTCACACTGAAACATTGTCGATAGCGATATCAACTCATAGTAAGTTCACGCTCAAACACCCGTGTTCTTCATATATTAGATATAAATATGAGCGTAAGTTTTTATAATATTTCACCTGCTATCTCTGATACCGGAAATCGAAACAGTCCTTGGAAAATGGTACTTTAGAAAATTGTAGATAGACTTACACGGAAAGTTTCGTTTGCGACCGCAAGTGCCTGATATACAGATTACAAGAGTCACAAGATAACCATGACAGGTCAAGCAATCATCACGTAAATATTTAAATTTGACCCTTTACATCAGAATTCAGATTATTCATAAAACAACACACCTTGGTACGTATAACCAGAGGCTGGATAAAAGCATGCATATTCATAACTTAGTTTAACTTCTTAAATTGAGATCCTATATAAATACCAGTTAATAGTATTACTCTCGTGGCTTTACTCGTGTTGGTTGATACAAATTGTAAAAGAATTTTCACAGCCCAAGTTTCTTCCCCTTCTTCACAAAACGCGGCAGTACAATTTTATATTGAAACTTACTGAATGTTTACACTCGCTATACATGCAACAGAAAATTCATAATTAGAATTATTTAAAGTCAAAATTATTTATAAAATTTTGGTGTCTATGGCGCTCTTTCAGGTCAATAACAAAATTTTACTATTAAATTGATTTTACTGCCACATTAGCAAAGAGGGAAAGGCCAGTGCGAACAGGACGGGCTAGAAGCTCGGAGACATTCTTTTCAAATGTCTTTACTGTATTAACCGGATTGTCCACTGCTGAACACAGCCTCCCACACTACGGCGAACCCCCCAACCCCCCGCCCCCCGCCCGCCGATTACCTTAATATTCACACTTGGCAGACGTCTTTGGGATCGCGGTATAACAGGTCTTCAGAAAGCGCTGCTGCCCACCCTTCGGTATTTTTCCCTAAGTTCCCTTCGAGAAGAGAAGATGGGGTAAAATTCTTCATACATGAAAAAAAAAAACTTGACTCAATTACCTACTTATTTTTGACATATACCTAATTATGTAAATTTTAAACTAGTGCAAAATATTTATTTCCTTTACATGTTAATATTGGTGGCTTGGCAGAATGAGAATGTCCCAACCATTTTTGTCTTCCAAATAATCATTACTAATTGTATCTCTATAACTTTTTTTAGATAAAATCTTTTCACTTGAATCTTGCTTATGTGAAAACTTTAATGTCTTTTGGAATTTTACTGTGTAATCGCACACACAGTAAACTTCAACTCGGCCTTGGCTGTTTTTTATTTTAGAGTTAATGGAAAAGCAAACACGTTTCTTGTACGCCCCCACCCTGTACCTATTTTTTTGCAAATTCTTAACAATAACGCATTTACTGTCAATTTATTTTTCATATTCGATGAATTATATCCATCGAAATGCCAACAAATTAACAAATCGAGAAATATTGCGATCACTGGAAACCTGATATTACCTACTTACACTGAAAATAACATGTCTGACACTCTCTACAACCTCGCCTTATTAACCTCGCCTCGTAGACACTTCACAAATGGCATGCACTCGCATTCAAGGACTGAATGCAGGAAAAATAGCGGTACTTGACTTTAAAAACAGTATATAACTTACGAACATTTTGTTATACAATTTAGACAGTTCGAAGCAAGTCTGACTTACATTATTAGATCACTCGGCCTTGCAGCTACACTGCCTTACTTGCACAGTTCCGCTAATTGTCTGCTCATTTACGATTATGTGGTAACTATTTTGTAGTTAGGCAACTGTTAAATACTGTTTATTGCCTTTATGTCTTGAACATAAAAAAATAATAATAATAACATGATCATAATTCAAAACTTAATTATGAATTACTTCTTTTTTTATTCTGTACTGGGAGGCACTTTACCACTGTTACCTGACGTTAAGTGATGATGCGATCGATGATGGAGCGCGCTTAACGAGAAGGTATCTATTCACTCGCGTTTTGAAGACCCCCATATTGTACTTTACCGGAAACACAGACTCAGGCAGGGTGTTCCGTTCCCTGGCGGTTCGCATGATGAAAGAAGCAAATCGCTTTGTTCGGGTAGTTGGAATATCCACCATATAGCGTTGGCGCTTCTGAGTATCCCTGGATGTCCGGTTATAAATGGGGATAGCGGAATCAAATCATGCAGTTCTATGGCACACTGCCCGAAATGTATCCGATAAAAAACCGATAAACAAGCGACTTTGCGGCGATGCTCGAGACCTTGGAGTCTCTTGCTTCTTTTCTTGTATGATTGTAATGGTTTTGTTTGATCACAACTTCAAAATCACATGATAAAATTGCATTTTCAATATTTATTGTTTTTAAAGTGGATAATATAGGAATACTAATAATAATAAGTTCTCGCTCGGTCAATTATAAATAAGAGCTCTTGGTCCATTTTTATTGAGAATACATCAAAATTTCTTTATAATTATCATGAATTATGACACTAATATTTCTCAATGCAATAGTAGATTTACCGCTGACATTCCAGCCTCCTTCTATCTGGTAAGAAGACGATGCTACTCCAAATTTAAACCCTGCATGGAAACTCAGGTCTTCTGCACTCCATATTGAACTGACTAGTCTGCTGTAAATAGAATAAAATTATTCGAAAATAATTTAGCCATTTTCTTCGTTAAAGTTGCTAAAATGATATTTACATATATGAAGATATCTTCACGCCCGTCTTTTCCCAAAGAGATGGACATAGGTGTCTTAAAACCTATGCTTCTTGAGGTATGTTTTGTTCCCACGTAATAGATGGCCTTATACCTAATTACATAATTTTATGTTATGTACAAACGTGTATCTAAGGAGGCATTAGTAGGATCTTTAACAAATTTGGGTAGGTAGAGGGAGGGGAGGAGGTTCGAGCGGTGAAGGGGAGCATTGATATATCATAAAGGAGCTCTTAACCCTTCTCCTGGGTTGCAAGTTAAATACAATAAACCTACTGTTACGTAAACGTCAAAAATTTACCGCAGTGATGGCCGTCCATTTCTTCTTTGTGTATTTTAGATAAAAAAGACTATTTTAAGAATACCTTCTCTAGAATCGGATCTCCGCTAAATAAAAATACAATCGAATTTCTAGTTCGCATCTTGCTCAACGTATTACACAAATTAGTTTTTATATAAAGTTTTAGTTTTAGTATGTAGAGTGACGGATGGACATGGATTGATATTTTAACTTTACCAAGTCTGTATATATTTGAAATTATTATATATGTTTTTTTTTTTTTTTTTTTTTTTTACCGGCGGTATGCCTTTATTAAACAAAATACTATGAACTATATACAACACTAAGTTTTGTATGTTTGTTAAAAATTTGAGTAAATTTAAATCAAACAGTGACAATCACGATTATAACACTAGGAATAAAGATAAAATAGCGGTGCGAGGTTGTAGATTAGCAAAGACAAATAAAAGGTCCTTCTTAGGCAATTGTGTGCGGTTTTATAATAAAGTGCCCAAAAATATTACAACGCTCACAGAAAGAAAACTCAAGTTGCACGTGAAGATCATTCTGATAAAGAAATCTTACTACACAGTTTGTGATTACTTAAACGACAAAAATGTTTGGACTATTTCGCCTCTGCCAAGCTAGCGCCTGTCACCTACGTATAGTAAATAAATATTGTAATAATTTTACTATTTAGTATGTAAAACGTTGTTAAAAAACGTTTACAAGAATGGCCTCGAGTTTCTTGCCTGTTCTTCTCGCAGTGGCTCTATAATTTTTGTTTGCTGAACGTGGCAGTACAATGTAGAATATTTCAATATTAAAATTTGTAATTGACCTTCATAAGAATGTCTTAGACGCCTAAATTGAATAAATGATGTTGACTTTCACTTTGACTTGATAGACCGACAGCCGAGTCTCACCAATAGGTCTTCGCTTTATCCTGTGGATACGAAATCCTAAATAGTGTTTAAATGGATTGAGCTGTTTAGGTACTACGATGACACGAGAAATAATCACACAAACACAATGCTGACAATTTATAACACCCATCTTTTCGGTTTCTTGGTCCTTGGCCTTTACTTTTTTATTTGATGTTGCGCCCATATTTCGTGCTGCAGCTAGCAATGTATCCCGGTTGCGACGTGATTTATGGTCGTAGAATCGGTTAACGGCTACTTGGAGCGTACCGTAGTTAGCCATTTATTACGTGAACAATTTGCTCTGTTTTAGGTGTAAGGCTTAACCATATTTTGACGAATATAAATGTGCGATTGCCTCAGATTTAAGGAGGTACACTCTTATAGTAAACTTCAAAGCTTCAAGAGCGTAATACGCATTGAATGGAGTTAGTTGTGCGAAAGAATAAACATTATGAATATTACTGTTTTGTGCTGGTCTTGTTACAAACCTCTGCGAAAAGTTGTATTCGGAGTGCGCGCTTAAAACGCGGTCACATTAACTCGACGCATCGCTGGAATGCGGATCCCTGCCCGCTTCCCCCCGCATTCCCTTTTCTCGCCCGCCAAGTGTCAGTACACAGTACATACCACAGAAAAGAGAAAGCTATATATCTCTATGGTACATACCGTACTTGAGCGCCAAAATGACGTCACAAGGTCTAGTTAATGTGACCGCGTTCTACGTACCCTACTTGCCCGGGTAGCTGTAGGAAGATACTGAATGTTGTGTTGTGAGTGCATTCATCGAAACGATTGAAAAGTGTACTTTTTGGGAATAAGACATTTTAAGAGAGCGATAATATGCTATAAAGTAAGCGCTAAGGTAAACGCTTACTTCATAGAGAATTCCGACCGCAGTCTTGGAACTCGGAACAGTGTTAGGACTAGACTCTGTGTGGGCCCCGTGCCTTAGCGTCTGTACCAAATAATATACATGGAACATACTAGGAATGCCTACTCTGAGGAGTGACGTGCCAGATAGAATTGCATTGCGGCGAGCGACGTCGTCTGGGAATGATAGTCTTACGAAGAGCGGCGTACCGGCACGGATTGGCGTCGCGCGTCGTGGGCATGAACGTAGTGTAAATTATTCCCCACAACGGAAATCTGCCGCCAAATTTCTGACGGTCTGAATTTTTTTTTATGTTATTGTGACGAAACAATCTCGAAGCTCACCTGATGTTAAGCGGTTACCTCTGCCTATAACAGATGTCACAAGTGACGAATTGCACTGCGCCCGTCACCTTAAGACATAGTTGTTAAGTCTCATGTGCCTGTAATTTCAGTGGCTCTAAAGGACTGCTGCCGGAACGCACCGTTAGGTGCTTGACGGCAGATTTTCAACTTGAGGGTTGTCGCTAGCCAGGCGGGCATTCGCTAAAAGCCCTTCAACCATGCGGTGAAGCTCAAGCCTGCGGCGGGATTCGAACCATGGACCTGCTGCGCGGCAGTCCATAGCCAATGCCACTGAGCCATCACTGCTTCAGAAAACTTCAACTTCACTTCAGCCAACCTTGAGAGCCAGTAGTCGTTTTAATATTTTTGACCTCATCATCGATCGCTCATCACCTCAATGTGAAAGGCGGAAATAAAAAAGACAAAAATAAATAGTACATAAAAAGGAGTTTGTTTTAAATTACATAATGCTAATCGACTAAAATCATTTGTAGGACTAGATCAATAGTGACAGTATAGTGATATGGGCGACGTAAGAAATTAAAACTAATAACAAAATAGACGTATCGCGTATTGGCATATGTAAGAAGATCAATAACGACATAGACGAGTAGCTACTTAGTCCAAACGTGTATCATCGGGAGATAGTAATATCCAATGAAAGCTACAGACCTCATTCGTCGCAGGAAATGAATTTCAGATGATGATGGTGCATATTTCATCGTTACCGTTTGTATTCCGGCTGCCAGTTCATTTAACGTTTTCATTTTGTCCAGGTTGCTTACTTAAGGGGACACCAAGACGCCTGACAAGCGTAGGGTTAATATCAAACCCCCTCTTACTGGGGAAGGATGTGTTCAGCAGTGGACAATCCAGCTGCTACAGTACAATAAAGTAAAGTTCAACTCAAAAATAAAACAATAAATAGGCACTATGAATGGTAGTGCTGGCCAAACTAGAGTTAATTTCTGAAATGAATCAATAGAAATACCTATAGTTTGGTAAACACAAAATATATAACACCCGGCTTGTGAGCCGGTTGATTCGTACGTTTCCGGTTTAGTTAGACATTCTATCTACATTCGAAGTGTCCTCAGTGGCATTGGCTATGGACTGCCTCGCAGCAGGTCCATGGTTCGAATCCCTCCGCGGGCTTGAGCTTCACCGCGTGGTGGAAGGGGATTTTGCGAGTGCCCGCCTGGCTAGCACCCTCAAGTAGAAAATCTGTCGCCAAGCACCTAACAGTGTATTCCAGCATTAGTTCTTGAGAACCAGTGAAATTGCAGGCAAATGAGACTTAACAACTATGTCTCATGGTGATGGGCGCAGGAAAATGTATCTATTATAGGCAGAGGATACCGCTTAACATCAGGTAGGCCTCGAGCTAGTTCCG
Source organism: Plagodis dolabraria (assembly GCA_963854805.1). Lineage (NCBI taxonomy): Eukaryota > Metazoa > Arthropoda > Insecta > Lepidoptera > Geometridae > Plagodis > Plagodis dolabraria. Next base: position 9,433,244 of record OY978440.1, read on the forward strand.
TCACAGTGAAATTTAAAAAAAATGTCACTTTATGTTCTATTTAAAGCCTCCCCTTAAATCTAGCCCGAAACACGGTCAACTATTTTTGGACCCAAACTGCCCGCGTTTGGAATAAACTGACAAGGCTAACTACATTTGGATTTTGCAGATGCGGCGGAAAATAAGATTAAACTTTGCAATCCGGTTTTTGATTTAGATCGTATTTGGTAAACTGAGTTATATGAATATTTAAATGTTTATGGGTTTTATGGCAAGACGACGGTGGGTGGCGAAACCGCAGACCCATTTCTCCCTGGGGCTGAAGACGCCTGACCCCCGGTTTGGCCTGATCGGTCGTTTGGGGGTGGAGCTGCAGAATACCTAGCTCCAAAGTTGGAAGTGTTAATGAGCATAATGGCGGGAGTAACTCTTACTCTTACAACTTTTACTTAACTGCAGCACATTTCTCTACACTTTTTAGCCACCCATACTAACATCCTTTTCGTGGCCAAAGCTGGAGGCCTTTATGAATGCTCGTTTATTGCACGGGTCATCGCCTACCAAAATATGCTTGGCAGGTGCCGTATTCTCACTCCATAGCCTTTTTTATAAACCACATTTTTTTCATTCCATTAGTCTAGAATTAAGCCATATTTGTAATATTTTTATACCACAATGTACTCCATACATAAGTTCCGTTTTTGTGTATACATAATTGTATTTTACACTGAGAAATAAATTAAATAAACTAATTTAAAATATTCAGAGAACTCAGCAGTAAGTGTGTAAATAGGATATACCTACACAGTAAAGTTATTAATAGATTATAAAGAGAAAATGAGAGTAGGCAAGAACTATGTCAAGGAGTCCTTAAACGATAATGGCTCTTACGATACTTCATACTGATTTAAATTTGATTTTTGCACTGACAACATGCACTTTCATAAAAGCAAAAAAAAATGTAGAAGAAACTTAAACAAAGAACGTGCAAGTCGGAATTCGATCTAATAAATTTTATGTATCACAAGTCACATCAATCCGTGAAAAAACTGTGTTCGTTCAGCTTATGCATCAATCATTTCATTCACAAATAACTGTAATTATTCTTTTCAGTATTTATTAACTAAAAGTGCATACATACCTACATAAATTTACCCCTGGTCAGCAGAGGAGTAGATAGAGACTGAGATTTCCATTAGCTACGATTTTAGAATACGTATATTGCATCTTTCACTTCCATTACATTTAATTTATTGTGGAGTACCATATGGTTATTGGGACTTCAGTATATAAATAACTAGCTTTCCGGGCGCGGCTCCGCCCGCGCGTATGTCGGTTATCGCGCGAAAACATTAACCTCTTTTTGCGCAGTCGGATAAAAACTATCCTATGTTTTTTCCCGGGTCTCTAACTATCTCCTTAACCAAATTTCATTCAAATCGGTCCAGTAGTTTTGGCGTGAAAGCGTAACAGACAGACAGACAGACAGACAGACAGACAGAGTTACTTTCGCATTTATAATATTAGTACTGAGTACTGATATACTAAAATTCCATTAAAGTCTGTTAACGCGGCAGCTAAGTATATAATATACAGCTGAGCATGTCTCCAAAAATCGCGGGGGAAGGATAGCTGGTAAGATGGTGACGACTGGTCTCCCAACTGGCACTGCACTTAGCGCAACGAACCTCGGTCCTGTTTATCCGTTAGTTCGTCGTGTCGTCTTATCCAGAGAGGAGGTCCAGCCCTGCAGCGCTTTTTCACGGCTTCATCATGTAGTTTCACCACCACGGTTGTGGACTGTAACTTCTACTACTAGTACGAAGGCAGCTTCCAGTGTCCTTGGTATTTCGGATAATCCCAAAAGACGGCAATTGAGAATATTCGGTTTGAGCGCGGTGCGGTAGGTAGCTACGTTGGGCAAGGGCCGTTCGCAGCGTCTACTTGCGGCGGCGGTGGCAAGCGGATTGCTTGCAGGCGCGGTGGGGTGACAGATAGTCGTCGAAATATAAAATAGGAATAGAGGGTAGAAATAAATAAATGTGCCAACGTAAGTGGCGCGAACAAAGTTCATAAAAAACAAATGTAAGAAACCAACTTCAAACAGAAAATATTCTAAAACCGAAAAAGTACCTACACTAAAAAGTTAGTAAACCAAACCATTGTATACAGTTTATTTTGTTCATTTCACATTGACTAGTGAAAATGAGAACATCATCAATGTATTCGAAGCCAATTAAATACGCATATTTAGAGATAGCTCTAAAATAACTCTAATTTAAAAGGGACCACATGACAAAATGAGCACCAGCTTTCGATTAAAAAAAAAGTCAAAATCGGTACTTCCCGTAAAAAGTTATTACGTAAATTATGAGTAAAAAAACAGATATAAGATAATAAAAACAATCTATTATCCGCTATCTTTTTATATATCACACCGATGAAAAACAATTAAGTTGAATCTCTAATAGAGTTAAGGGTCAACAGACTACCCAAAATATCTAAATTAAGGCTTTTAACAATTTCACCTTTGCTATTACAGAATCGTGACATATACGCAGAGACAAACATAAATTATTCCCCGTTTTGCCGCTTGGCAAAGTAAACCATAAAAAATGAGAATATTAATATCTTTGCAATTCAATTTTCTAGTTTAAAAACATTGCAAATTGCAATCCTGAATGCTACACACAGTTCCATTAAAACACTTTCAGTCAAAAGCAATCGGCACACAGTTGGAAATAAAGTGACAACAAACAAAACGATTTTTAATGGAGCTGCCTTCCGCACCGTTTCGCTTTGCAGGGCTATAGAGAAATAATATTTTATTTTTAGTGCTTACTGCGGTCTACGGCGCGGCGGCGGCGTAGCATTTGCTCCCATTTAATCTGCTACGAAAGCTACGAGTTATTGGAAATCCTAGCAGATGGAATTTATATTGGGTCCTTCTACGTATATTTATATATGTATGCTGGAATATCTGTAAAACTATTACGTATACTGCATTCGCTAGCTTCTTACTACGTTTTTAGTCAGAGAGTATGTAGTATTGTAAGTGTGGTTATCTCGTAACAGAAGGTTGTTTAATTTTCTATTTGTATTATTCAACATTCTCACATATATTTTTCTATCACCACATTGAAATTCCGTAATGTAAAAATGGAAAATGGACGTTGCTTTATATTTATTCCACTGAATAAACATAAGGCAACCTCTCTCATTTATTTTGATATATCACTGAAAGCTTTTTTTGCTGATTGTGTCCTCTGTAAACATATGAAATGAAGCAGTGATAGCTCATTGGCTTTGGCTATGGACTGCCGCGCAGCAGGTCCATGGTTCGAATCACGCCGCGGGCTTGAGCTTCACCGCATGGTGGAAGGGCATTTTTGCGAATGCCCGCCTGGCTAACGACCACCCTCAAGTTGAAAATCTGTCGCCAAGCACCTAACGGTGTGTTCCGGCAGCTGTCCTTGAGAGCCAGTCATTCTCGGTTAAGCCTGTTAACACCTTCAACCACATCATCACTTACCATCACGTGAGATTGTGGTCAAAGGCTTACCTATCAGCAATAAAAAAAAATTTATAATAATTACTCAGGTCCTATCTGTTATATAGGGAAAATAGTCAATGTTTTAATGTTGAGCCCACTTAGCGTCAATCATGGTCCAGCTATCTTTGGCCTTGGAAGAGATGATATGAACACTGTATTCGATGATTTGTGTGTACTTGTTGATGATCTTCGTCCTAGCTTCAAGCGAGCAAATTCTTGCCAGATGTTTTGATTGTTGTTTATAATTTCGAAATTTCTAGTGTAGCATTACCAGTTATTTATTCTCCGTACACAGGACATACAAATTAGTGGCAAAAGTTCTCGCACCATCATACATGTCAACATATAAGTCCGAATTCTAAATTTCCTAAGATTTTATTTTCTCAAAGACAGTAGGATTGACCTCTCTGCTTACGAGCACTCGAAGATCTCTTATACACGTATCCTAGCTTCGTAAATCGTGCTCGTATTCTTGGCGTTTCAAAAAAAGGAATGAAAAGGTCTAGGATCAATAGCCGTGTTCAAGACAAAGCCTTTTCGAGTTTAACAGCGGTTATCAACAGTGAAGATCTGTCACGTTTGTAAAAAAAGTGTTAGTACCACCTAACTGTTTAAAGCGATTGGTTCACTCCATATTTATACAACGACCATATCCAAGGTGATCCAACAGCTGAGAGGAGTGGAACGCTGAGAAGAAGTTCGTTGTTGCGTTAAAATAAAGCAATTGTCTGTTGTCAATCGGAAATCAACCCAAAAATACGACATAGTGGCACATTGCCATCTGTCACAACTCATATTCAAAATACCGAATGAATAAACGAATGAATTAATGAATGAAAGACTGATATAATGAATGAATGAATTATTGAATAAATTAATGAATGAATGAATGAATGAATGAGTGAATGAATAAATGAATGAGTGAAATAATGAATTAATTAATGAATGAGTGAATGAATGAATTATTTAATTAATTAATTGATTCGGTATTTTAAACACTTAGACTAGATGAAGAAAAGCACTTTATCAAATATACATAAGTTTAGGTACTTCTTACACTTTGAACAAATGAAGGAATGAATAAATGAATGAATGCATAAATAAATGAATGAAACAATGAATGAAGGAACAAATGAACCTATGAATGTATGAACGAATAAGTGAATGAATGAATGAATTAATTAATGGATGAATTAATGAAAGAATGAATGAATGAATTATTTAATTAATTAATTAATGAACGAATGAATTTTTGAATGAATGAATGAATGAATGAATGAATTAATTAATGATTGAATGAATGAATTAATTAGTGAACGAAAGAACAAATGAATGCATTACCGAATATAGGAATGAATGAATGTATGAACAAACTTATGATATAATGAATGAGTGAACGAACGAAGGAATGAATAAATGAATGAAAGAATTAAGGAATTTATGAATGAACGTATGAATGAACGTATGAATGATTGATTGAATGAATGAATGAACTAATTAATTAATAAAACAATCAATGAGTGAACGAATGAAATAATTAATGAAGGAATGAACGAACGAATGAGTAAATAAATGAATGAATGAATAAACGTACGAACGAATCAACTGATGACCGAACGAACGAATGAATGAATGTACGAACGAATGAATGTACGAACAAATGAACGAACGTTAGAACGAATGAGTGAACAGACGAAAGAATAAATGAACGAATGAAAGAATGTTATAATGAATTGATAATTTGATGAATTGATTAATTCATTAATTGATAATGGTCTCAGAAAGAAGTGACCGCGCTAAACTGTCCACGCATGTAGCGTCCCACACTAAGGGCTGCCTTAATTTCCACGGAACTAATAGTCATGCCGACAGAGTATAGATTTAGTTACACAGATAATAAGTAATAGTCTTTAGTGTATGGAAAAAGATTTTCGCGTGTTCTTACATTTCTAGTACTCAAACCTCAGTCGGTCGAGTAGAGACTTTTGATCCTTCTATGAAACAGAATCGAATGGCATCAATAAAAGTTTTTGTATAATGTCAATTTTCTTGCTGGCTGTACATTTTATCCCAAATTTGTAAATGCAGTTTGGAAAACCTTCAAAATAAATGGATAGTCTCCCAAAAAAAAGTTTTGCTGTAACTATAACGTCTAAGGTACCTGCCTTTAATGTCCCATCTCAAAATGTCACTCTCTATATGGAATCGGATTAAAACATAACTAGGGACAGTTGGGCTTAACTGTATCTGCATTCAAATTCCTAATCGCGATCAGTAACAGAATATGATTACCGAAGGGTTTTATCAGTTTTGTCTATTTTCAAAATATAACCTTCACTAACCTGATGTTACGTTCCTTAAGAACAAAACGCGAGGCACTTTACCAGCCTATTGCCGCTAATAACTGTAAGGGTGCGCATATACTATCAAAGCTGGCGTTATTGAGTCCGAAAGAAAGGCTGATATCACTCAAAAATCCTTCGTACGTCCTTGTGACGAATCCTCTGCTATTAGATAAAATATATTGTACATTTGTAATTAATTACGTATCCTGAAGAGCTTACAGTTTAAGCTCTTTTTCTACCCTTTCTCCGTTGATTCAATCTATCGAGACAAGTGCTTACCTCTGATTAATTAATACTTTAAAGCGACAAAACCAGTAAGAGGATTTTTAGCAGAAGCGCTGAAGCAAGAAATAGGTAAATAAAACAGTGTTGCTTTCTGCTAGTAAACAATACAGACAAAGAGATAGATATAAGAAAAGGTTTAGAAACACAAAGATCCACGGTTAGTGAAGGTTATATTTTGAAAATAGGCAAAACTGATATAACCCTTCGGTTATCAAATTCTGTTATTGATCGAGATTAGGAAAATGAATGTAGATACAGTTAAGAATTTAGATGTGTTTCTGTTAAAATAGGAAGACAGATGTAACGAAAAAGAAGTAAATAACTTATGTTTTTCTTTCCAATACGCACAACCAAAACATAAAATTAATTTGTTCTTAACTTTTTCCATCCTTTCTTAGTTTAAACTCTTATTTTTACATGCCAATATGACGGGTACGAGTATAAAGAAACCCAAATATAAATTGATGACATATCGTAAAAATATATTTTTTTTTGTTCGTCGACTCTAGGTGATAATCAAATATATAAACACTTACTGTGACAAAGAACTGTTACACTGAAAGGGTTTCTCCATAGAAAAGAATAGTATTTTATATCTCTATGGGTTTCTCCAACGTGACCACTAAGAGTGCGGTTGCTATACAACTTTCCAAGCAACGTTCCGGGATTTTGATCACGTTTCGTTAGCAGGTACACGAATTCTGCAACTAGTGTTGGGGAAATGAGCGATTTCCTGTTCTTCGTTACTTTGTAAAAGAAAAGTTGAGTTTTCACGGCTTCAGAATCTAAACAACGGAGCAAAAATAATTCCATGTAGAAAACATTGTACCTGATAACTAAATTACCCGCGACTTCGTCTAAAGGAACTGACTGGGTCACTGAGGAGTATAAAATATGAGAAACATGTTGCAGTCGGTGAAATGCTAATTAAGAACACTCTAAGCTCACAATTTCGTGGTCAGACTTCCAAAACTTATTTCATACTTTTCAGAGTTGAACTCAGTTCAATAAATAAAAATATTACATTCTTTATAGTGCCCTATACTGCTTACAAGAACGACCGTGTTATAGTTCACAATACTGGTCAACAACGACAGAGTTATTGGCAAATATTTATAAAGGTGTCAATAAAATCTAAATAGGACCAACATTGAAGTAGGTGTATAAAGTACAATCTTTAGGATTTGATAACATAGTAAAAGTTATGCGTTATACATAAAAATAAGAAAATATAACGCGTGACTTGAGTACCTACCTTATTTTCCTCATTCTTCGTTTTGAAAGTAAGTTAAAAACAAAATTTAACATTCACATTTGACTATGCATGAGGCGCGCATCGCTCGAGGATTAATTAGCTTTTCCTGTGATGTAAAGCTGGTAGAGAGATTCCTCATTGCTATTCCTTTGTGAAAGCTCAAACAACAAGACAAAGACGCCTACTGAAATTTCAGTTGGCGAATACTCTTTTGGCACCGATAAACTTCAATACCTAACAGGCTGACATCGAGAAGGTTTCATTAAATTGCTTAAAGCTTTATTATATTATAAAAAAATTACCTATGAACATTCATGTAGTTTTAGGTGAGTTTCTATCTTTTGATTCTATCTCTAAGGCAAGCTTGATTGATTGAGCAAGGCTCAGTCATGTAATATGTATCATTTTTTTTATGCCTATAGCCTTTGACCACTATCTCACCTAATGGTAAGTGATGATGCGGTCGAAAATGTTGTTCAGGCTAACCTAGAATTTGTTATACAGGAGTACGTTTCTGCAATGCCTTGGGGAAATATTGGTCGAGCTAGATTTGCTCGATGCTCCTGGAACATTCTTTATAGCTACTGTCATATTGTGAGTTTGATAACGATGTTTTAGGTGGTAAAATATTTTCTGTATGTTTTGGAAATCGGGCTCATTACGTAGTTAAACAATAGTAAAATAGATACTAATCCTTGGCTTAGCTTGTACAAAATTTATTATTTATTGCAAAATCTGTCTCATTTGACAGCTAGCCAAGATTTGGCCTATTCAAAAAGTAGTACAATTTTGGCTAGGCAGAGCATTATTACCTTTTTTTTTTATTGCTGATAGGTAAGCCTTTGATCACGATCTCACCTGATGGTAAGTGATGATGTGGTCGAAGGTGTTAACAGGCTTAACCTAGAATGCTCTTGCAGGTCGCCCGGAACAGGTATGATCAAATATTGTCTGGATCAAATTTAGCCCTATTGGAGTGCTGGAGTGCTGGAATGGCGGGTGTCAGTGGTTATAGCAAAATTTGCATGGGACGAAGGAATGCAGCTACGTACCCCCGAAGGAAATTTTTGCTTAAAATACTAAAACAAAAGGAAATATCCCTCGTAGTCTACTACTAGTAAGACAATTCAGTAGGACCACGAAGAAATGGCCGATTATTACTATAGTTTTATTGACAGGACTGTTCATTTCATTTCGATACTTACATAACGCTGTTGGAAACTTGATTATTGAAGGGATCATCTTCCTACCCATGTCACAATGTATCTGGGGTCGTTTCAATATGTTCCTTACAAAACAAAGCTCGCGACACGACAAGTTTTTCACAGAGTTTTGATCAAACAGTCAACAGTTCAAGATAGTATCGGCGTGAAGTTTCGGCAGATTTTGAACGGCCGCCTGCCTCGCGAAAACCCATTGGTAATACTCTCATTCATAGTACACCTTCCCGAAACGGGGGTTAAAATTATGTGTAAAATGTAAAATTATGTGCCTAATACACTGAAACTCTGTTTAGATAGGAAAGAGGAATGATATGCTGCCCATTAGGCGTATTTTTCCTTAAGTAGTTGGCTCTGACGATACCAAAGTAATGTTGAAAACAGCAATTGTAATTTTGAAACAGGGATTGTATATTATATCCAATAGGCAGTATACAATAAATCAAAGGGGATTCAGATACAAGTTTACAGATCTGAGCAACATGACTCGTTCTCGGCGATATTAACTAAGTTTGGACGTATCTCATTATTGTACTAAAGTTATAAGTCTCACAAACTAATCCACAGAACCAAGCCGGAGTTGAATAATATTAACTACTAAGTAGAGAGATTTAACCTGAAAATGGCGCGTGCAAATACCAGAGTTGTGGATAGGTTGTTCTAAACTTTGATAATAACTGGTTTTCTTCACCATGTTATATACTTAATGAAAGTTTAAATAAAACCGGCCAAGAGCGAGTTGGACTCAGATACCGAAGTTTCCTTACATTCCAAGATCCCTATAGGGGGTTTCCAACTTGCACTTTTTATTTATTTGCTGTTTAACTTATTATTATATAATAGGATAGGTATACCTACCTACTATACAATAGATACGGTATATAACGGTAGATTTTAGACTTATAATTTTTTTGGCTCTCAAGGACTACTGTTGGAATACACTGTTAGGTGCATGCGACAGATTTTCTACTTGCGGGTGGTAGGCGAGCAATCGCTATATGCCCTTCCACCATGCAGAGAAGCTCGGTGGGGAATATTGGACCTGCGGCACCGCAGTCCATAGCTATATCATTGCTTCAAAAATATCATTGATTTTTGAGTTCTATAAAAATAAACTAGTCTGTTTTATAAAAATATATACAGAACGATAATTTCTTTGGCATTTTGTAGTGCAGTTTTACTAGGATAGGTTCTACCGTATAAAACTTCCATGAACTTCTGCTCTCCTGGTAATTTGAGTAATAGAAAAATAATTCATACAACGGTCACTATTCCAGTCCATATTAATACTGCCTTTTCAAATGATCACAATTTTAGTCCTTATGTTAACTATACATATGAGCCAGAATTGGGATCTCTATCTTTCTTCGGGGTACGACTGCTCACGGAGGGGTTTTAGTGGATTCAATTCCCATTCATCCCCGTCTAACAACTCCGCGACGAAAGGGCTTTGTGGAGGCATTACCACCCAAAAAAAAAGGATTTCTATATATAATGGTGGCATCGGACGTTATGGTTGTGATACAATGATCATATTATGATGATGATGATGATACTTACTTCGTTATGTACACGTTATGTACGCCCCGTGGGGTGCCGGGTTAGAATTGCACTTCCCCATATCATCCCTTGGGTGTCGTAGGAGGCGACTAAGGGAAAAATACTGGAAGGTGTGCAGCAGCGCCTTCTAAAGAACTGCTAACTTACACTGCGATCCCGAAGACGCATACCAAGCGTGGGGATTATGGCAAATACCCCCTTAATAGGGGAGGCTGTGTTCAGCAGTGGACGATCCGGCTGTTACAGTACAGTATAGTACAGTATGTACACCAACGCGTCGCTTATAGCTTGATGACACCACGGCATCGCACTCCCCTCGTCGCCTTTTAGCCACTCTGAAGGTCGCAGCAACCTAAGAATAGTGATCGGGACACGAGAAAACAAATACTACTAACTAAAGGGTTCCGCTATATGTATCGACAGATCGATTTGTGAAAAGATTCCTTTCGCATTTTTCCACTACTAAGGGACATTGCACCTAACTTCTTTTAGATCACAACCAACAATATATGATATACCTTTGTCACCATAGATGTCCAAAAATGCTGCAGTATTTAAAATGTCTTGGTATTAAATTTTATGAAAATTTACACAGACGGACCACAGAAAAGAGAAAGCAATTTTATATATAGAGTGCCACTAAATAGTATTTTATATTTTTTTGAAGCAGTGATGGCTCAGTGGCGTTGGCTATGGACTGCAGCGCAGCAGGTCCGTGGTTCGAATCCCGCCGCGGGCTTGATCTTCACCGCAGGGTGGAAGGGCTTTTTGCGAATGGGCTTTTTGCCTGGCTAGCGACCAACCTCAAGTTGCCAATCTGTCGCCAAGCACCTAACAGTGTGCAGCAGTCCTTGAGAGCCAGTGAAACTACAGGCACATGAGACTTAACAACTACACTGAGAAAAAAGACCTTCCGAAATACGGAAGGTGTTACCGTCCCTTTTGACTCAGCAGGAAATTTACCTTTCTACTTGGACGGATTAAATTAAACATTTTTACCGTCTAAAAATTTCCTTCCAAACAATATCCTTCCAAGTCTACCTTCTGTTTTGGCGGGTTATACGAATCACAATTTACCTTCTAAATTTTGGATGGAAATTCCTGCTGAGTCAAAATAGAAGGTAAATAAAGGTCGGAAAATATCAGGTGGTAAGAGAGCCTTGTTTCCTTCTTCTATGTTAACCTTCCATATTTTTCCTGCTCAATTAAGACAGAAGGTAATAAACCTTCCAATCTAAAAGGTTAATACAGAAGAAAATTGGATGTAAGAGGAAGGTAATTCCAGTATTTTCCTTCTAACTTATAGACTACCTACCTACAATGGAGGAAAAATCAGTGGGTATATCATCATTATCCTTCCATTTTAAAAGTGTTTACCTTCTGCTTATCTGAAATCCTCGCAATCTAAAAGGTTAATACAGAAGGAAATCAGATGTAATGGGAAGGTAGCTCCAGTATATTCCTTCTAACGTATAGACTACCTACCAACGATGGAGGAAAAAACAGTGGGTATATGAACATTATCCTTCCGATTTAGAAATATTTACCTTCTGCACATTGGATATCACCCCCAGTCAAAAGGTAAATTCAGAAGGTAATCGGATGTAATAGGAAGGTAATTCCAGTATTTTATTTCTTAATTATGAACTCCCTACCTACAGGGAAGGAAAACGCGGTAGGTATATGAGCATTATCCTTCTAATTTAGTAGTGTTTACCTTCTGCTAATCGGAAATCCTCCCAATCTTAAAGGTAAATACAGGAGGAAATCGGATGTAATAGGAAGGTAATCCCAGTTTTTTCCTTCTAGCTTATGGACTACCTACCTACGAAGGAGGAAAAAGCAGTGGGTATATCAGCATTATCCTTCCAATTTAGAAGTGTATACCTTCTGCTAATCGGAAATCCGTCCAATCCTAAAGGTAAATATAGAAGGAAATCGGAGGTAATAGAAAGGTGATTCCGGTATTTTCCCTCCAACTTATAAACTACCTACTTACGATGGAGGAAAAAGCAGTGGGTATACAGCATTATCCTTCCATTTTAGAAGTGTTTGGAAGGATAAAGGGTGCCTTCTGTCACTGATGACACGTAGCAGCGACAGGCAACACCGTCGTTGCTGTGTGTCATCAATGACCGAAGGCAACCTTAATGCTGATAAGACACATTGCATTTTCCTCCGTAGATAGGTATTTCATAAATTAGAAGTAAAATACTGAAATCACCTTTTATTTATAATACCCCATTTACCTTCTATATTCAACTTGCAGATAAAAGAGTTCACTGTGATTCCCAGACGATAGCACATCTTAACTGGAAAGATAATAATGCTAATATAACTACCTCATTTCTTCCGTCATAGTAAGGTAATTCATAAATTGAGACAAAAATCTACGAATTACCTTCATGAAACACCCAACTTTCTTCGGTATTTACCTTCTATATATGTGATATTATTAACCAGAAAGAAGCAGAGTTCTGACTTCTGAAATGGAAAAAAAGCTTCGGTTATAAGTTTTTATTATTAATATTGATCAACATATTAATTATTATAAATTTCTAATATTATAAAATTAATGGTGATAACAATGCAAGTCTCGTAAACGATTTAATTAAATTATATAATTTACATAACGGATAAAATATAATTTAAATAACTATTCGTCACTTTAAAAACAATATATAACACAACCAAAGTGAAATTAAAATGACTATCTGGACCTCTAGACTAAATATTGATTATTATATTATCTTGCAAAATCAAATAAACACAGAACAGAGCCTCGCTGCAGCGAGGGTGGCAGCCGGCCGCCCGTGGCGTGGCTCTGCACGGCCTTGTTCAGGGACACTTGGGGCGTTGAGCGGCGCGTGTGACGTCACGATGCGCGGGTAATAGAAGCATAATATTATGCTCATGTATGAGAGCGTTCGTTCTGATCTGTAAGGACAAGAGAGGTGATTATATTGTACAGTCTTGGTTTACAAATTATATTGTATTGTAGGCGTATAATGTCGTTAAACTTACATTAGTTGGGCCAATATTAGGGGCATGGAAAGCTTTATACGATTTAATATAATCCCAGGGTTCCTTTTGTTTCTTTTAATTCTTTCATGAGATAATCATGACTTTTTGTCGATGTGTTGGTATACTGTTCGGCAAATCATAAATTTGACTTTTTATTCCTTCATCAGTTTCTGGAAATAAAAAAATTACATCAAAATTCAAATATCGTTAATTATTTATATATATAAACAAACTATTTAATATGTGTAATGTTACTATGGATGTCCGCAGCGAAATGTATTTTCACAAGTTGTACGTAATTGCGAGCTTCATAAGACGTGAAGATTAAACTTACCCGAATGGTTATTATTTCACATGTTAGAAATATCTGTTATAGTAGCTACATTATTAATTGTCACTATCTAAAACACTGATTAGACTAATTTTAAATACAGCACTGTTTTTAATTGGTATTTTCAAGGTAAGAGATAAAAATCTAACATTAGAAGTCTCCAGTAAATATACGGCTGCCTGTGTAGAGCGCGTCCCGCGGTACAAACGATTAATGATGACGGCACGGCGTGGATGTTTGGCCGCCGCCGCCAGGTCGACGCCCACTATCGCTAGTATTGCCAGATCTCGTTTCCAAATCCAGGAAATGACAAAAAAAATATAATTCAAACGGATAAATCAAGATATCTATTAAAAGATTCATTGTTATTTAAATTTTGTATACACTTTGTTAAGCTCTGAAATATTTTTTTCATTGACCAACAAAACCACGAAGAAAATTGGTTATATAATCTTACAAAAAATACCAGTAAGATGGACAGTATGTTTTGCAATTATGTTTTTGTGATATATATTTTTGTGTATATAATATTTTTACATTGTTCTTTGAATGTAGTCAGTATAAAAAAGTTAGAAAACAATAATTACCTACCACTACAATGCGTTTGAAACAGGGTAAAAATAAAGTTAATCATACACAATTTCAAATGATTCAATTCCTTTATTTAGTGTTGTAATTAAGTTATACAGGTTAGGGCAAGTTTTGTTAGTTGTAACCTATCGGAGTCTTCCATGGTGGACCCGATTTTCTTATATGTAACGGTTCGTCTGGATTATTATTAATATGTCAGCATTTGGAAGGTGGCGCCGTTTGAGGCTAAAGATAATTACTAGCAATGGGTTATCAAACCTATAATGTATAATTAATCAAACCTATGCATATAATCATAATGATACAAGCAACGAGAGCAATTATAGTAAAATCACTTTAACGTTATCGTCGTGTTAACACTTAATAAAGTGTCAATCTTATGAACATCACACAGCCTACAATTTACTGAAAATTATACCAACTACCTAATGCAACAATACCAAAACGAAATGATGATGAGGCCAGCAGCACCTAAATAGGTAATTTTCGTATTCGCTTAGATTTTTCCTAGAAAATAACAACATTTTCTACTTTTTGCGTCAACATTATCTAGTTCATAAACGGTGCTATGTAAACTTATTACTAACCTTTACAGAATCATATTACCATCTTTGAAGATGTGTTTTTAATATCATGGTATACTAATAATGCACCGAGGCTACGGAACAACACCGTGGCATGCACGATATGCATGACGATTTATAGTAATAACAGACTAAAATATATATTTTTTTTTAATCCACATTAATTTTAACCATACATATCTTTTGTGTTTTCATAAATGGATTAAAATCCATATAATATCATATTGAAATAATTAAATTAAAATTTGTAAGGTTAGGTAAGTAATTGATAAAACCTACGTAGTCCCAAATTATCTATTTTCCTTGTTAGTTTTAATTTTAATCTAGATTATCAGGATGGAAGAAAACGTATACGTTACAAATAGTCAGACTACCGGAAATATGTCCGAAAAGCTGGCAACACTGCGATGCAAGCATAATATTGGAAATCAGAAGGTAAATTCAGAAGGATTTTATCTTTTTCCGTCTAAGTTAATAGAACAAGTTTCAACAGGATCCATCATAGAATTTGACGGCTTAAAAACGGTAATTGGCTGAGCGAAGCGAGGTCTCTCAGTGTAAGGGAACAAATTGTCGGTTGTAAGTATGACTGTATGTAGTACCTACTTAATGTTGCATAGAGTGGTATAGGAGCAGGACGATCATGAGCATGATGACGGTATACGTGTACACACTAATAAATTAAGTGGTTCAGTATTATTTTATCAGTACTAATCAGTACTATCAGTACTAATATTATAAATGCGAAAGTAACTCTGTCTGTCTGTCTGTCTGTCTGTTACGCTTTCACGCCAAAACTACTGGACCGATTTGAATGAAATTTAGTATGGAGATAGTTTGAGACCCGGGAAAAAACATAGGATAGTTTTTATCCGACTGCGCAAAAAGAGGTTAATGTTTCCGCGCGATAACTGACATACGCGCGGGCGGAGCCGCGCCCGGAAAGCTAGTCAGTACTAATATTATAAATGCGAAAGTAACTCTGTCTGTCTGTCTGTCTGTCTGTCTGTTACGCTTTCACGCCAAAACTACTGGACCGATTTGAATGAAATTTGGTATGGAGATAGTTTGAGACCCGGGAAAAAACATAGGATAGTTTTTATCCGACTGCGCAAAAGGAGGTTAATGTTTTCGCGCGATAACCGACATACGCGCGGGCGGAGCCGCGCCCGGAAAGCTAGTCAGTACTAATATTATAAATGCGAAAGTAACTCTGTCTGTCTGTCTGTCTGTCTGTTACGCTTTCACGCCAATACTACTGGACCGATTTGAATTAAATTTGGTATGGAGATAGTTTGAGACCCGGGAAAAAACATAGGATAGTTTTTATCCGACTGCGCAAAAAGAGGTTAATGTTTTTGCGCGATAACCGACATACGCGCGGGCGGAGCCGCGCCCGGAAAGCTAGTATTATATATGCGAAAGTAACTCTGTCTGTCTGTCTGTCTGTCTGTCTGTTACGCTTTCACGCCAAAACTACTGGACCGATTTGAATGAAATTTGGTATGGAGATAGTTTGAGACCCGGGAAAAAACATAGGATAGTTATTATCTGACTGCGCAAAAAGAGGTTAATGTTTTCGCGCGATAACCGACATACGCGCGGGCGGAGCCGCGCCCGGAAAGCTAGTTATAAATGAATGGTCTTTATAACACACAAAAAAATTAATTGTCTTTATAAAACACTGAAAAATTCCCAAAAAGCTTCATAATGCAATGCGCTTGTATTGTTATTCGTTACGTATCTAAAAGTATTATTGTGTTTATTTTACGTTTTTACCGAAAACCAATCTTAAGTCAGGATTCTAAGTAACTAGTAGACATAAGGACGGAATCTGGCATTTTCGGACAATAATTAGCACAATCCACACTTATCTTTTCAAAAAAATATTATGAATACGACTTATGATATTAATTATTCTTTGAATAGAGTATATAAGAAATGAAAAGAGGTACAGTTAATTGATTTTGGAGTAGGGAAACATTTTTCTGATAAAATAAAGTTGGCAATTCTACTAAGTGGACAATAACAGACACCCGAGTCCTACTTTTGTAGCCTACGACCTACGACTTTCAATTTGTCCCAAATGTTTGAAAATAAGACTTTTCACTAGAAAAGTCGTATTTTCAGCGTTGCGGCCTGATTTTAAAATTGTCTATCACAGAATACTAATGGATGGTAATTTCTTCCACCATTGATCGAATAGTGGTGCTGTTATTTTCCACTAGATAAGACGGTAACTATTCTCCACAATCGTAAGATTAATCTTCGCTTTCCTCCCAAAACTGAAATATACCAATTCGTTCGGAGG
This sequence comes from Plagodis dolabraria, assembly GCA_963854805.1. Classification (NCBI taxonomy): domain Eukaryota; kingdom Metazoa; phylum Arthropoda; class Insecta; order Lepidoptera; family Geometridae; genus Plagodis; species Plagodis dolabraria. The sequence continues at coordinate 9,450,282 of OY978440.1, forward strand.
GATATTATTATTTCGTTTGGGAGTACGTTCCCATTGATATTCAGTCCATATATTATACATCTAATTTGAATGGTTTCTCTTATATGCAAGCCTGGCTAATCGTCTGTTTTTGATGGAATAGTGGTGCCCAATTTTTTTGGCACCTCTATTTTAAAGGGATAATAATATTATTTGGGAGGAAATTATTATTTGACAAATGTTCCTTGTGATGATAGTTCCCCCAAATGTTATACACCTAATTGGGTTGGTAATCATTTCAAGCAATACTATATAACCCTTTCGTTTTTGATGGAATAGTAGTGCCTATTTATATCCCACTAGTTAAGAGAATAAATATCCTTCAATAACGGAGGGTAATTCTGGGCTTTCCTATTGACTTTTTTCTAACGAAAACTTACAATTGAATTGGGGGATATTATAATCTGATTTGGAAGGATGTTCCTTTTGATATTCCTTCTAAATGTGAAATATCTAATTGAGATGATACATAATTTCTTCCAGCAAGCATGTCTGATCCTTTTCTTTCTAATGAAATAGTAGTGCTGCTTTATTTTGTACCAGTTAAGGTGGTGAAAATTCTTCTATATTGAAGGTCTACATTTTCCTTCCGTCACTTTTCTTACCGAAAAACTACAATTGATTTGGGAGGATATTATCATCTAACTAGGAATAATGTTCCTAGAAACCTTGCCTTCAAATATGTTACACTTAATTGGGATGGTAATTCCTTCCAGCAACCTGTCTAGTCTTTTCGTTGCTGATGAAATATATTCCCCACCAATTAAGCGGGGAAATATTCTTCAATATTGAAGGGTTATTCTGAGTTTTCCTTTTGATGCTGCTTCTACTGAAAATGTTTTATTGATTTGGAAGGATACTATCATCTATATTGGAAAGATGTTTCTTTGCAATATTCCCTCCAAATGTAACACATTTAATTTGGATGGTAGTACCTTCCAGCTAGCCTGTCTAGTTCCTTCGTTTCTGATGAAATAGTAGTGCCACTTTATTTCTCACTAGTCAAGAGGATCTTCAATATCAGAGGGTTTTTTTGTTGTGGTCGAAGATGTTATTCAGGCTTACCTAGAATTACTGGCTCTCAAGGACAGCTGCCGGAAAACACCGTTAGGTGCTTGGTGACAGATTTTTTTCTGACAGATTTGCTTAGCTTTTCGGTTAAGAACAGCTTAGCAAAATTCGCTAAAATGGCTTCAAAGGGAGCTGAGCTTTCCATCCTAAGCTTTCCATCTGACATCGTTCCTTCCGAAAAATTACTATTGCTTTGGGAGAATATTGTCCTCTCATTTGGAAGGCTGTTACTTGTGATGTTCCCTCCAAATACGGTACATCTAATTTGGATGGTAATTCCCTCTCACCCATCCAACTAATCCTTTTGTTTCCGATGGAATAGTGGTAATATTTTCCCGCTGAATATTTCCCACTATTTTAAAACGATACATTTAGGAGGAATTATTATTATCCATCCATATTTAGTAGGAATATTTACCTCTAAGGAAATTCCTTCTTGGTTATTTCCTTCCAAAAAAATCCTTTCTTTATGTTCTACTGTTTTAGATGGATTATCCTCTCATTTGGAAGGCTGTTACTTGTGATGTTTCCTCCAAATATGATACATCTAATTGGGATGGTAATTCCTTACAGCAAGCCTGTCTAATCCTTTCATTTTTGATGGAATAGTAGTGCCACTTGATTTCCCACTAGTTGAGAGGGTGAATATTCTTCAATATCGGAGGGTAATTCTGAGCTTTCCTTCCGACACTGTTCCGAACGAAAAATTTCCTTTACTTTGGGAGAATATTATCCTCTAATTTGGAAGGATGTTCCTTGTGATGTTCCCTCCAAATGTGATACATCTAATTTCAACGGTAATTCCTTCTCACCCATCCATATAATCCTTTTGTTTCCGGTGGAATAGTGGTTTATATTTTCCTGCTGAATATTTCCCACTATTTTAAAAGCATTCATTTAGGAGGAATTATTAGAATCCATCCATATTTAGTAGGAATATTTAGCTGGAAGAAATTTCCTTCTTGGTAATTTCCCTCCAAAAAAAATCCTTTCTTAATGTTCTTCCGTTTTAGATGGATTAAATCCATTACCTTCTAAATTTCAGAAGGAATTTGGTAGTATTCCGATTTAAAAGGTAAAGCGAGGAAGGAAAAGACGCAATTTTGGAAGGAAACGGTTTTAGAAGGTAATATTCGGAAGGTATACCAGGAAATTTTTCTCAGTGTATGTCTCAAGTTGATGGGTGCAATGCAAATCGTTACTTGTAACGAAATGCATCTGTTATAGGCAGAGGTTAGTCCGCTTAACATCAGGTGGGCCTCGAGCTTGTTCCGTCAAAATAACGTAAAAAAAACTGTATCTATGGTTGTAGCAATGAAACAAAATCTTATCAAAGATAAGAAAGAAAGGCGGTGTAGCTCTATAAACTAAAAACAAATATCGCAACTTTATGTACTACATATTGCTGATAATACATATTATTTATACGTCCATGCTGACGTCACATTTCATAAAAGGAGTTTTCTTTTTACACGACAGGAATCCAACAAATTTAACATCTGCTACTCGGTTTGAAGTTCTATGATTGCAAAGGCCGATCACATTTCAATGGTTTTAGATTATTGAAATTGGGTTATATATATATTATATATTATACTAGAATAAAATCATTCCCTAAAAAACGTAAACATGAAAGATTTAGCAGACCTGAATTATTAAACCTTAAGACTGATTAGATAAATAACTGTAATATAAAAAAAAAGATAAGGAATGATTTGCACCAGAGGTAAAGGTGAGTTTCGATTCGAATTAAACACACCGTTAGGTGCTTGACGACAGATTTTCTACTAGAGGGTGGTCGCTAGCCAGGCGGACATTTACAAAAGGCCCTATCACCATGCGTTGAATCTCAAGCCAGCGGCGGGATTCGAACCATGGACCTGCTACGCGGCAGTCCATAGCCAATGCCACTGAGCTATCACTGCTTCAAAATCTTGCTGCCGGCTTAGTCAAGCTTAGGGGGCTTGGGAGGGAAGAGAGCAGCGCCTTCTGTGAACTGCCAACTTGCACTACGATCCTCAAGACGCGTGCCCTGTGGGTGGATTATGGCACCCCTCTCCCTCCTCCTAATGGAAGAGCTCACGATGTAACGGCACGGAATATACGGAAAGTTAAAATGAGCTTTTTTTGCTTTTGTCGCATGGTCTGGTGACTATTGTATATTATCATAGAATTCGCGACGCTAAGAGAACATTATATCTCAAAATAATTATATATGCATATTTTGAAAAGTAATGGAAAGAATACTATTAACGATAGCGGTATTCAATTCGATTATTTGGTTGATTAATTATCAAAAATAGTAATAAGAAAATATACTGAAAGTTTTGGAAACCTCGTGCATCAAATAACTATTTAGGTACAAATTTGTATACTTACTACTACCAAGTGATACCCACGCTACAAAAAAAGATTAATTTTATTATAAGACTAGTTCAAAATTACAAAAATTTAATAATCGTAGTAAAATCCACTCATTTTACACAACATTATGTACACATTAGTTACTTCTTTACCTGGAGCACGACGCCAATCCCGTTGAAGCATGCATACATTCGTAGTAGTTTCATGGTAGACAGACAAACCGTCTACCGTATTCAATAAACAAATAACGCCCGTGAACTTTCAGTAGGTACGTTCTCAGTACTCTCGTTCACTTTGTGTTCCGGAGAGCTACCGCAGTTCGCTGAATAATCGGATGAATTTCTGGTTGCATACAACGTAAACGCATAGTTTCTAGGGGTTTCGAGAGGTGGTAGGTACGTAACTAGTATCTTTATTCTGTGGCTTTTACTACGCAGAGTACTACTGCAATAGTACTTATATGTATAGTATGATATTCTATGGCATTAATGAAAGTGAATGTTGGGGTGGAGATTTATGAATGGGATTTCGTAGGTAGTACATTTATTCATTCAACAACGATTCCAAGGTCTTCTTCTTCTTCTGATATACTGACGCCTGAGGCGGGATATTCAAAATATGAACAGTTTTCTTATGCTTGTAGCTAGGAGTCGCAACTCGCTACCATTCTCGATCGATCATGGTATTCGCGATTTAAAAATAATATTGCTCGTATTATCTTGCATTGGTATGCTTGTATGATTTCATATAATATTACCCTTGAATCCTTAAAATATAATTAAAGAAAATATAAATAACGTTAACCCGTAACAAATGTGATACTTTGTATTTAAAATATTATTAGATATTGTAAAATCTCTTCTCCGAATCTCGCGTGTCAATTGATCCAGCTGATCGGTAGCAAAAATTGCAACCAAATGAAATGAATATTAAAAATAAGAATTTCCTGTCAAAGACATTTTTGATGCGCGCGTAGCGAAGTTTGCTTAGCAGGAAGGTTAAGCAACGTCCGCCGCGGTCATAAGTTGGATGGGTGACCGCTAGTGACATGTCTACTGGGCGCTTCCTTGCATCGAAGGGCATGTTAAACCCTCGGTCCCGGTTGTTGTCTCAGGACGACAGTCTTTATAGCATGGTGGCAGGGCATTTTGCGAATGCCCGCCTGGCTAGCTACCACCCTCAAGTAGAAAATCTGTCGCCAAGCACCTAAAGGTGTGTTCCGGCAGCTGTCCTTGAGAGCCAGTAATTCTAGGTTAGCCTGAACAACATCTTCGGCCACATCATCACTTACCATCAGGTGAGATAGTGGTCAAAAGCTAAACTATCAGGAATAAAAAATAACATCAGCATTGGCCTAACAGTTGAACTCTCCAACTAGGTAAACGAAGTTTTATGAATCAGCGGGCTGGAGCTTCAACACGTGCATAGTTCGTAGGGCATTTTCAAATAGCCTGGTTAGCTACCACCCTTGAGTAGAAAATCTGTTGCCAAGCGCTTAACGATGTGTTTCTACAATATTACTTGAAAGCTGATTCGAGGTTAAGCTTGTTTACCATCCTCAATTAAAGCATCGCCCGCGAGATGCCGGTTCAAACTAAATCAAAGAAGGTATATATGGTAATTTTTTTTTTAGTATCGCAAACTAGCCGCTAACAAAAATGCATAAACATAACATACGACAAAACTTCTATGAGCGAACACAGCCGTAGATTAATTTACACTCAATATAAAGTTAAAACTAAAACGTGGCACAAAGTTCTGCAAAACTGTTATGTAATTAATGAATTGAATATATCTTGACAATTATGTCATGAAGTAGTAATATTGTATAATATATCTGCCTTTGGAGCCAGTTATTCCAGGTTAAGCCTGTGTAACACCTTGGACCACATCATCTCTTACCACCGAGTGAAATTGTGGTCAAAGGTTAGGTAACTATCAGCAATTTAAAAAAATGTCGTTATAGTACGAACATCTCCGAGACAGTGGCGAATTTCGACCATTGGTGCGATGTGTAAACGGATGGGTATAAAGAACGTTTTGCGGTTAATAAGCTGGCTACGAATTCGTGGAATATACATAAAGATATTTTCAACACCCTTGCTCGTAAAGTGAGCTTTATTATATCGTTCTTAGGGCCTTAAACCGAACTATAACACCCTCGTGCATAATGATATTATACACTAGTGTGTAATAGAATTTTCCTACAAAGTTAAGGTAGTACCTAACTGCAAAATATATGCGAGTAAACAGAGCATCTTCAATTTAACCGGGTAATTTAACCCTACAAAGTTAAGTTAGTACCTAACTGCAAATTATATGCGAGTAAACAGCATTTTCAATTTAACCGGGTAATACAGAATTGTAACAACAAAGAGGTTTAAGGCTAAGTATATGTGACCATGATCAACCAAAATAAATTTGCCGAGCGCAAAAAAAAAAAAACTTGCGCGTTATTTTCCATAATTTTCATATGTTCTTCGTATCACATTTGTGTTACAAAGAACTTAATATATTTTTCTCCTCGCAAGGGTGTTGAAAAAGTGCGTATTTTTGAAGCACTCGTAGCGAAGTTTGCTTAGCCGTTCTGAATCTATCAGCAAAGTTAAGCAACGTTCGCCTCGGTCATGACTTGGATGGGTGACCGCTGTTGACATTACTACTGAGCGCTTCCGTGCTTCGGAGGGCACGTTAAGTCGTCGGTCCCGGTTGTTGTCTTTGGATGGCAGTCGTTACAGCATGGTGGTAGGGCACTTTGCGAATGCCCGCCTGGCTAGCTACCACCCTCAAGTTGAAAATCTGTCGCCAAGCACCTAAAGGTGTGTTCCGGCAGCTGTCCTTGAGAGCCAGTAATTCTAGGTTAGCCTGAACAACATCTTCGACCACATCATCACTTACCATAGTGGTCAAAGGCTAACCTATCATGCATAAATAAATAAAAAAGTATGAAACTCGTGAGCAACTTGCTCATTATACACTAGGCTGATTTAACCCACAGCCTCGTGTATAATGAGCAACTAAGCTCACTTGGATCATAATATACTCGTACTATTGCGACTATGTCAGGACAATCTGTAAGAACGTTAACATTTTATTAAGGTTAATCATTAAAGGAAAAAGACACAATGTTACGTGTATGCTTAAGTGTGGACATCTAGTAACATCTGTAACTGGCGTTGTGAGGAGTGTAGGATAAAATGAAACATCAAATTTTATCTACATCATAATTTTACTACATTTCTAATTTATTACAGAACACACATTGGGCAGTGGTCTAATTTAGTGGCAGTCATGTTGAAATTCGATGGTAGCTCCAATTCTGAAAGCAAAAACAAACAGTTTTATTTTAATTGAAAAGATAAAGTAATGACATAATGACACGTCTTCAGACATCTTTGTCTATACGAAATTTTTAGGAGTTCCTTATAATACAAGTATAAATATCAATTCGTAGTTGTGCTTATCGTGTTTCTTATTACATAACTGGATTCGGGGTCTAACTATTCCAATAGCTGTGCTATTATAATCAATACAGATGAATGTCTAGGTGTTCTATTTATTTATTTAAAATGTGGCTTACAGACTAAATCCAAAACACCATCATGTCAATTATTTACACAAAGAAAAAATACAGAGAAGGTAATTAAAAATTAAATAGTATGAACATAAAATACAAGTACAGATAAATTAGAACAAATTAAATTACATAAAAAATAGAAATATAAAATAAAATTCAAATAATATAGATAAATAAAACTATTCGAATTCAAATTACAATACCTACTTAATAAGTTAAAATTTTAATTCATCATAATAAAATAATTAGAATTTAAATATTGGTATGCATTATTATATCAATACTGTCAGCAAATATATCCAATATATCCAAATATATCCAATATTAAGAAGTGGGTATAGACGGCGCGGGCTAGCGCGAGCCGGACGACGGACGACGCGTCGTCCGCCATATCACGCGCCGTCTATCACCCCGGCGCGACTCGCGGCGCGCGTCCGCCGCCGCGTCCGCGCGATCCATCGTGCGTCGGTTTTTGGACACGGACCAAAGGAGCGCACGCGGCCTGCGGCGCGGCTCGCGCTAGCACGTGCCGTGTATCACCTCTGACGAGCCGAGCCTCTAGACGGTGCAGAGCCATGGTGCCCATTTGGAGTTTAATTTTCTATTTGAAACACATATACCTACGTGAATTAAATGATTATGGACTTTATTCAACTCTATGAAAAGGAACCGTTTATATGAAATCATAAAGATACAGGTCACAAAAACCACATCCGCGGACGTCGCGGGCGGATGGCGCGGTCTGCGCTATCACGCGTCGTTTATCACCACAGGCTCGTGTCCGGGCTAGGACGAGCCGAGCCTACACGGACGGCGATCCGTCGTCCGTGTAGGCTCGGCTCGCGCTAGCCCGCGCCGTTTATTACCACATTAATAGATAAATAGCCAGTAATTAGGGTTCCCTAAGAAATACATCTGAAGAGTTATACATTATTTATTAGTTATTAAAATTTTATTGTTAATAAGTGACCGATATAGAAAAAGGCCTCGTCGGTTAATAAGTCTCAGAACTCCAGCATTTACCTACTACCTGCAATTAAGACGCTGTCAAATGCTGAAATTTTGACTGTATGGGACGAAACGCGTTATATAGGACAGATAAGCGGCAGCGATGGTGAAATCGCGATCACTTAAGGTAAAGACCGAAAGTAAGCTTATTAATATAAAACTATTGACATAAACCGAAAGTGTAACTCTTCTTGCCCTCTTCATAATGTTTTGATATTTTATTAATATATTTAAATACATATTTACAGATACCGCAGACGTTCCTAGCACATAAAATAAAGCATAATAAATTATTTATTCTTAATAACCCCTCTAGAGTACTGTAACAGCCGGATCGTCCACTGCTGAACACAGCCTCCCCTATTAAGGGGGTATTTGCCATAATTCCCGCAGTTGGCAGTTCTTTAGAAGGCGCTGCTGCCCACCTTCCAGGACTTTTCCCTTAGTCTCGTCTTACGACACCCACGGGTTGATATGGGGAGGTGCAATTCTCACCCGGCACCCCACGGGGCAGAGCAGTGTGAAGGTATAATTTTATTCATTTACGGCCGGTAAGGTATTCCTAATAAAAAAAAAATACTAAAAAATGTAATGTTTATGCACTCAAAAGTGTTGAAATCGGTTAAAGTTAGTGACCCTTGCTTCTTCCGGGATCGATTGTAATTCACTGTGGACGACTAAATCATCAAGATAGAAAAATATTTTTCAGTTATTGGAGTATAACTCAAAAACGGCTTCATTGATTTTGATGAAATTTAAATGGGACCAAACAAATTCAGCTATCAAATAAAAAAAGTTGTCAAAATCGGTTCACCAAGTCAAAAGTTCTGAGGTATAACAAACATAAATACAAGCAGACGAATAAATACAAGCCTCCTCATTTTTTGAAGTCGGATTTAAAAACCAGACTGTATATATATTATGTGGTCGTGTCCCGTGACTACCAGAGTGGCATATCTTATGCAGAAACTTAGAACTTAATGATTTTCATTGTCTCAAACAGAAAAGCTACTGAGGCGCTAACCGCCTCATATGATTTACTATTATAAAATAATGTATCCGTAGTGAGCAAGAACATAAGTGAGTGATATCAAAATTAAACTTTCTTTCCCAGTTTTACGCCAACGCGAACGGCTAAGGTTGCGTATGCAGTAAGATTTGTATAGTTTTTAAAATATAAGTTTATGTTTTAGATTTTATAAAAAAAAAAATATTTCACTGTATTGAAGGTTAGAATTTAAAATATACATAAACATTTTTGCTGGGCACGCTGCGAACTGGTAGTGGGCTGGAGCTTTTGGACTGCCTGTAGGCCTGCATTTATCTTTAGGTTGCCTGAATGCTTTCATTGTAGTAGTGTTTTATTTAGTATGAAGCTTAGTTCATTTTCTTGTTTTATCCTCTCGTTGTACAATCTACCTGTGTTATGGTACCCAGCAATATGACGACCTAAAGAAGTATTCCTGGTCTACATGTTTGAAAATAACGCTTAGATTCTTTCTCATTTCTTCGAAGCAATCATTGGATACTGTCGATTATCAAACGAACATCCCGTCTTAGCAATAATAACTGATGAATACGACTGCCCGTAAAAAAAAATATAGTGAATAGATTCAGGCGTTACTTTACGGAAATCCATTTATTTAATAATAACAAATGTTTAAAAGTGTGAATGTCTCGATCGTGCGCTCGTAGAGTCATGTCATGACCTCCTGAGGATTAATAGAATCGAAACGTGTCGAAAATTCTTTCGGCTTGACTGCGTGGCGTTTGTGACTGAAAATTAGGCGGAATTGTTTATATTTTATTAAAATATTGATTTAGTGTTTTCTTACAATACTTTTAAAATATTTGTTATTATTTTAAAAAATGCTTCGATTGTAAGATATTTAGAATAAGTAATAGTACTTGGTAAGATAGTAATAGTTTTATATACTTTGTAATTTGAGCCACATAATGTTTGGTATAAATGTATATTATTTAAAAATCCGTACGAGTATCACCTTGAAACTTTCTTTAATAAACTAAAGAAAACACTTATCAAAGTGGCTGTAACTTTACCAAAACACAAGGTAAAATTTTAGCATTTTGCTTTCAGTCGCTGGAATTTTTAATGGCTCATTCTGAGATCTCGCTCAGCGAAAACAAACCTATTGAAATAACTTATTCTTAATGGATTTACGGTTTGCGGTTGAAGTTTAATTATGTTATTCTTGAGTATACAGAATCAAGTTTTGTATTTTAAACGTAACGGGTCGGTTGATTGCTAAGGCATTTATATAAATAATACCTATCTTATTATGAAGTAATATTTGAGAATATATTTTTTAAGCCCTCGCCTCGTAGCGAAGTTTGCTTAGCCGTTCTTAACCGATCAGGTAAGTAAAGCAACCTTCGCTGGGGTTATGAGTTGGGTGGGTGATTGCTAGCTTACTAATAAGCGCTTCCGTGCTTCGCGGGCAGGTTCAACCGTTAGTATTGGTTGTTATCTAAGAATGGCTATAGTATAGCATAGTGGTAGAGCATTTTCTAGGTTAGCCCGAACCACATTTTCGAACACATCATTACTTACCATCAGGTGAGAGAGTGGCCAAAGGCTAGCCTATATGTAGAAAAAATAGTAGGTATCTAGGTAACACATCTTGTAACTATGTCTCTAGTTTTTTTTTTTGGGTTAGCTCTATTATTGAGACTCCTCTGTCTGTCTGTCTGCCATGTTTGTAAATATTGTTCATGGTTGTTAATATAATGTATAAACAAAACATAATATGTAATTTAAATGTACAAAGTCCTTTTATAAGATGCTACTACCCTATTATTGGTATATTTGTGTAAAATTAAAAATATCAACACTTTTTATGTCCCTAGAAGATCCTAGTCGAATTTTCTTAAAAACAATCCTTTTTAACTTTATTCCATTCAGGTTCAATGTATGTTATATTTAAGTAAACAAATAATAATTACCTGCGTTCGCTTTGCTTTGTCGAAAATGCTATTTAAAATACAACTTTTGTGGAATTTTCTAATTAAAAGCACCAATCTTTCTGTTCAGCAGCGTTCAGAGAAGCAATTAAGATTAAACTCCTATAATACGAACCTCCCGCAAACCTCTGAATGAAAAACTGCGAGTAAGGAATTATATGCTTTAGAAAAATTCCGGAGTATTTTTTGTTTTTTTAAAGCTTTAAAACATTTCTTACCAGAGATTTTTTTCGTATTCTAATTAAACCGGCGCGTATTCTAATTAAACGCGGCGCGTCGTTGTCGTGGCCTCCACATTGCAAAGGCTTACGGTTTTAGCACAGCTATTTAATTAAACATCAGTATTGTATGTTCACTCGTTGTCCAACCAAAATCTTGGTCTTTTTATAAACATCGGAACGATAATAGCTCGTTGGTGTTATCTGGTGATAAGGCAATACAAATCACGGAGCTGACGTATGAGTATGTAGCTAAATTTGAATCCAACCGATGGCTTCATAGCTAAGTGGCAGGGCAACTAGAAAACTTTACTGGCTTGCGAGCTTTGCCATACTCAATTAAAAATCTCTCTATAAAAGCTGTTTAACAATATTTCTGTAGAATTTTAAGTCGGACTCGATCGAACATTTCGTTATTTTTGGGAATGATTTAATATTACTTTTATGCCATTACAGAGCCGCAATTGTCTGCTCAGGTACTATTAAATTATGATTACAACGCAATAATAAGAAAGCGCTTAATTTAACGAAACACTACGAATTATAAACAACACTACAGCTACTACAACGGATGCATTTAGGGACCCTACATCCATTGCAAGCTCATGGCAGTCCAAAAGCCCCAGCCCACTACTAGTTGGCAGCGTGCCCGCCATAATGGTAGCATTGCCCCGATGGATTGCAATGCTTACTCGAGGTGGAGAGGGACCACCTTACTTTGATAGAATTCAATATATTTTCTTCGTTACATGCTGTTTAATTTTTAAACACTGCTTAAAAGATTTTTATACCTATTTTTGATCAATATTCCTGTGTTATATTTTTGTGTTTTGGCCACTAACCCTGGAATTATATTCTATTAATTAACAACCAACTGACTACCAACCTGCTATTGTGTTCTTTTCTTTCTCCCTAAGTATTCTCACATATCTGATTTAAGGCGAAAAAATATGGAAATCTACTTAGATAACCTCGTGGGGTGCCGGGTTAGAATTGCACCTCCCCATATCATCCCGTGGGTGGCGTAAGAGGCGACTGAGGGAAAAATACTGGAAGGTGGGCAGCAGCGCCTTCTAAAGAACTGCTAACTTACACTGTGATCCCCAAGACGCCTGCCCAGCGTGGGGATTATGGCAAATACCCCCTTAATAGGGGAGGCTGTGTTCAGCAGTGGACGATTCGGCTGTTACAGTAAGTACCTAGATAACCCAAGTTGTGAATTGGTGTGGGTGACTCGCACCGTGTTTCTTTGAAGATAAGGTACTGAAATAACTGTGCCAGATAATTTAAACTTTCCAAACTACTGTCGAGACTCTGTGCCCCGTGGTCCTTAACTCGAGGACTTTTCCTCCCCAGGGGCAAAGTTTGGCCTGATAGGAGAGCAGCATCATTTAGTTATGGCCGTAAGTTTGAAACTTGTTTAGTGTGAATAGCTTACATAGTATGACATTATAACAGTAAAATTCAACGGGGCACTTCATCAAATATTGACGATTTTTTTTTATTAATGATGGGTAACTTTGATCGAATTGTATTTTCTGATTATCCGCTAGATCTTGGAGGAAATTGGTTATAAGCCATTAAGGGCTTACTCAAGGGAGGTATAGGAAGCTAGCTTGAAGAGTAACCGTTCCATACAAAGAAGTACTTACTATATGATGATATAAAGCTGTCCCTTGGCGCGCAGCGCAGCGCGGTGTTCGAACGCAGACGGCTCTTCCAAGAAGACTGCAGTAGTCTTCTTAAAGAAGGAAATCCCATTGCAAACGGCTGTTGGAATTAGACAATTAGTTTAGATAGACAAAATATGACTCGGTAAATAATTTTGGTTTTAGCTCCTAGTGCTATGATACACATGCCCTTTATGCTTTTTAAGCTCAAACAAAATTGCCTTTTGTAAATGTGGATTGTATTTTCTGAAACTTTGAGAATCTGTGTATGAAAGCTCATAGCGTCTGCCACGGAAAGCTCCATTAGCGAAACTTAATAACTCCTTGTCACTGTAACATAGACTTAATAGCCACGTGGATAAAGTTTAAATTACAAAATTACTGCATTTAATAATACGACGTATATGTATACTGTAATGTGGTAGTTTTAGGACAAAGTTTCCATAATAGGACCTAACTTATGGCTCAGAGGAAATTTATACAGCTAGAGCGCAAATGGTGTCACTGCTATAAATCATTTGCGTCTGAATAGTATACGTGAATAATAAGGCAGAGCACTGTTATTTATTTAAGATTTAAGAAATAAGGAGACTGTAGACGCTAAATTCATACACAACCAATAAACCAATAAGAAAAAGTATTGGTTCAAATTGTTAAAAAAGACGGTAACACTCAGAACTTGAATTTTATAGCATTAACTTTGTCAATCTATACTTATACTTATTATAAAGAGGAAAGATTTGTATTTTTGTATGCGACGAATAAACTTAAAAACTACTGAACCGATTTGGATGAAATTTGGTACGGAAATAGTTTAAGACCCGGGGAAGGACATAGGATACTATCTATCTAACCGCGCAAAAAGATGTAAACATTTTTGATAACTGAAAACGCGCGGGCGGAGCCGCGTTCGGAGAGCTAGTATTAAATAAAAAATTACGCAGTTGTTTTTAATTACCATTTTAATATACATTATGGTTGATTTTAATTATCTAAATTGAAAGAAACTGGGTGCACCGATAAAAAATATTATTTATTGCTTTTTATTACGGTAGATAGTTGATTTATATTTTGTAAAATATATCTTTTTCATTTGGCTAATTGTTTAAGGATAAACAATTTACTTAAAGCGGTGTTAGGGTAGGCATATCACCTGATGGTCACTGGTGACGCGGTCGATGATGTTATTCAGGCTTGCCTAGATCTAGGCTCTCAAGGGCAGCTACCGGAACACATCGTTAGGGTTTTGGTGACCGATTTCAGAAACATTGCTTCTATTACCTCATTACATTTGTATTATATTCAGCAATTGAAAAGTTTATTGTCAATATAAGACGAAATTGAGGTAAATTTCCAGACTTTCCTTCTTAAGGTGTTATGCTACCTTGTACGACTTATTGATATTTCTATTAGACATTTGCGACGGCTCCACGATAAATCGAGCGCAGTTTCGCAGTGTCAGCGTATATACAGTCTTGTTGGCATCCACATGCTGCCAATTCTATATACAGATGCAAAACAGAAGTTGGTCTCTATACATTTGGTAAAGTACATAGTGTGCCTAGTATTAAATCTCTTTTTAATGTATCTTATGTTCTGTTTTATGTAACTTTACGTCCATCCCATCTGACTAAAATGAGAGGATGCCGGATCTATTAATCACAATAAATATCATGTAGATTTGTCTCGTAGCATGAGCTATAGTCTGTTTTTTTAACAAACGACTACCGGAAATTTTACTCCGTTGCTATGCCCCACCTAATCAACATAAAGCCCGTTCCACACGAACTCTGTAGTTACATGCAGGTACATTTAGTGGAACCTGCGCGTCAAAAATTATTGCTTGTAACGAATCAATAGTAAAGTTGCAACTTTTGAATTAGGGTAAGCAAAACAACGATCGTTTTGAAAAAATGTTGAAGCTAAGTCAACAAATCGTCTCGTCATACGTTTGCCGACGTATCACACAAGCTCAACCCAATTGAACTCGTTTGGTCTCAATTGTAGTGCGTAATATATATACTATTACAATATTGTTTTATATCATAAATGCGAACAGAAAATTTTGTTACGAATATATTAAGTATGCAAATTTAAATCATAAAATAATGACGTAATTTTTTCTACAGTAAATTTCAGAAGTATTCAATAGGGCCTTAACAATTTCAAAACAAGAACAAAGGCATTGACCATTGACGGCAATGACCCATCTCAGTCTGTTAATATCGGAAATGTGCGAGAGACATACTCAGTACTCGTTTGTTATAAAAAACAGACTATACAAGCGTAGCATGATATAATATACACGACTGCCCAAAAAAAAGGACAGTTATGTTTTCTCTAGGGCTCATGTATGTATGTATGTTTGTGAGTTTCTTTATTCCACTAAAACTTATAAACGACTTAACCGATATTGATGTACGAGTATGAGATATCATTAGATTCGTCTTGATAGCGCAAGTATCTCTAGGTACATAAAAATAATAATAAAACGTAACTGGTGAATTTTAGACGCAATAATTATGAGAAAAAATAAAGAGATATCAAACTGAAGGGCTTTCAAAAATAATTCCATAAATATGTGTAGGTATATAACTTGCAGCTTTAATTTAAATGAAACAATAAAACGCTTGACCAAAATAAATATTTTGCAGTCGGGGTTTTAGCCTTTTTTAATTAATTTATGCTTGTTTTATGTATTTATGACGATAACTTTGAAACGCATGGTTTGATCTTAACAAGATTTGGTAGGAACGTAGTTTTTAAAAGGGAATGTTACGGCTTTGTCGACTATTCGTTTAATTGGTCAGGGGACAGTACTGTCAATGTGACAAGAAAGTTCAAGCGGGTTATGTGGCTTTTCACAGCGCTTTTTATATAAACTTGTTTCGTCATATTGTATATAGTATGTATAGAAAGTCGTTGAAAATTTGCATACCTTGAGTTTAAAATCTATGGTTCTGTTTGTCAGTTTTTGGTAAAAATGTATTAATAAATCGTTTTGAAACAAAAAATACGCTTTATTACGAATCTCTACGGAAACTCTACGAACAAATATGAGGATAACTCAAATACTGCTCGTCAGATCTTACAAAGAAGCACCAAATCGTCGAAATAAACAAAGAAAAGAGTTATGAGGTACACACACAAAAAAATGCAGCCGTATTGAGAACCTCCTCTTTTTTTGAAGTCAGTTCAAAAGGATTAACATTACTATTTTCCGGCTAGTGAATAATGAAAACGAACAAGTCGAACGAACGAGTCTCATAGATTCATCTATTCCGTTTTATACCCAGTAGCATCATATATTGAACTCAACGTTTGGCGGCAAATTTCGGGCGAGCTTTGTAGCTGTCTCTGATGTATGTACTGATACAATATATCGGTTCATACAGGAAACGGAACAGCTATTGCTGAACATGGAAATTCGTCTACATATTGGTACGGGTATAGTCATGAAACTGGCAACTGCTTGTATGCCTAACCCGAATGTTCAACGTTATTTTAGACTAAAGTGAAATTGGATCGTTCATGTTAAAAGCATGATGATTTGTGATGCAAAGATTCAAAGAAGACTTGTGCATAGGCATGAAAAATGCCAAATTGGGAATTAAAGGTATACTTCCAAAAAAAATTACTTATGATCAACTAATAGTTTTTTATACAGTAGCTCGGAAAGCCGTTATTTATTGTTTGAAATCTGCATGGAAAAGTGATTTATATCCGCTAGCGTGGGAAAGGTTTTTAAAATGCAATCGTTTTTAAAACCTCCAGAAAAAATAATTAGTCTTCAATATTACCAATTGTATAATCCTTCAATTTTCAATTTAAATTAACACTTATTTACGTTATTTTATTACCTAAGCTGTTTATATTACGCCTAGCATTTTGTTGCTTGCTATGTGAAAAAAAATATGTTTCACTAGGCATCATAGTTATTTTGCGTCTCGTACCTTTGAATCGCTCGCTACGCTCAGAATTCTATATTTGAACCTCTCGCTTCGCTCGAGGATCAATCGAACCCTTCGCTTTTTCAGGTTTCAATACAAGTACTCGTAACAAATATGAACTGTACAGCCTTGCATAACAATATACCTTGTAACTATAACCATAATTTTGGGAATACAAACTGTATATATAGCTTACAAAGATATCGTTATATCTTTGTAAGCTATATAAGGAACAAAGATATCGTTATATCTTTGTAAGCTATATAAGGAGCTTTGTAACGAACATCATTATTTTAACAACGAGCGTAGTCACATATTTTTGTGCGTTGCTACTTTCGTTGTAATTTTGTAAGCTTAGTCGTAAAACAGGTGTTGGTGTAAAAATTACAATGATAGTAAATGTAATTAAGTAATAAAGAGTTTTTATTAAACTGATATAAATATAAATTAAGTGTCCCCATCCTATATTGATGTTTCGCCTTCGCTTTATGTGGATTTTATTAAAACAGAGCCATTTTCAAGAGCACAACTAAACATATTTCATCACATCAACAACAGGAAGATGGCCACCATTGGCCTAAGGCCTCATCTATTGGTGCTGGTTTACCATATGCAGTTTACGAGGGAAGTTCTATTATAATATACTTTCAGATATTTTCCCCTTCGGACTCCCACAGAGAATATATTTAGTTTTTTTTACAGTTTCCGCCCGACACCCCACAAGTAATTAAAAAATATATATTGACAGTTTTTTTTAATAATTTATAATGTCAAATGGTTTCTGCATATACATGCACATACACTCGTAAAAATATAATGCCAAAGTTACTTTGGCAATATATTGTTATACTGCTTCGAAACATTTTAACAATACAAATTGTAGACCATATGAAACCTATAATAATGTATTTTTGTAATGTATGTAAAGACTGTATTTATAAATAATAATTTTATGTATGTATATTACCTACAAGTGCTCACACACAGCACACAAAAGGATACAAATTTTGTTTGAATTTGGTTAATATCCTTCTAACCCATTCCTGGTTTTACCTGTACCTATCTGTGCAACTGGCCTTTCATCGCATCGTATATTCAGATCTGTTTACAGCTTCAGCATTTTCTCATTGAATTGTTTGCCTTTAATATACCAATTCTTTTATCTCCACAATAACTTCTTGACGTTGTAATACATACATGACATCACGTCTCTTTCCCGTAGGAGTAGACAGGACCACAGATTTCCATTTGCTACAATCCTTACATATAACTTTCGTTTCACCTACACACATCAATCCTTTCTTACATAAGCGTTGGTTTAGGGTACCTGGCCTTTTTTCAGAACGTCTTCAATTTGATTTCTTAACGTTCGCCTAGGTCTTCCCTTTCCAACACTTCCATTTGCTCTTCCCATGTATACCTGTTTTAGTCATTCTCATTTCATTCATTACCACATGTCCAAAACATCTTAACATACCTTTCTCGATCTTTGTCAGTACATCCTCATTCACACCACATCGTATCCTTATCACACTACTCCTTATCCTGTCACTCCGTTCGACTCCAATCACGCTTCATAATTCTCCCATCTCCACTGCATTTATTGTAATTTCATGCTTTTTCTGCCATACCCAACGTTATAATATGTTTTAGAAACCACGATTTGTTGGAGGTTTTTATGAACGATAAGTGCTGATAGTTCTTGTTTATGTGAGAATGTAATGGACATTAATAAATTATTAAAACACGAAGCAAACAGACACCAAGACTTTTGTATGATCTACAGAATGTGCACTAACAAATAAAATTATTCGTAAACATTTTGCTAGAGCAAGTCTATTGAAGTTAACATACCTCTGGTCGTAAGATGTTTATGTGCATAATGTTCAAGAAGCATGGCAAGTACGTAATACTTGCTGAGTGTAAACTGAACGGAACTTAAGTCACGTATACGCGCCGATGGACCAATATTTTACAAGGAGTTGAGTGTGCCGCACTTCGAAGCGACGCGACGCCATAAAACTCTCGTTAAGTGTTTTAAAATGTTTACGGGGAACGCCGCCATAAGTAGATTAGAGTTCCACATCAAGATATTAAATTTAAAAGAAATGTAATAAATAAAAAAAAATATTGATTATTAGGGGTTTTAAAAATGCCTCTATGTCATAATTTTTTTGACATTTAGTATTATGATACTCGTAGTTATTATTAATTATTGTCAATTCTTTACTCTAGGTATTATAATATGTAACTACTTTGCGCCATACTGATTCGTCATGTGCAGCGAGCTTATTCGTCGTATACAAGCCAACATTTTTAGAAGATCCAAGAAAAAAAAGATGTACAAGAAAATTTGGCAATTAAAAATCATTCACAAAATTATCTCAGTTATATGCCCAAATGTGAAAGTTGGCAAAAACCAATAGAACAACCTTCAGGTTCATTTCTTTACTTTCATTTGAAAGCTAAATACAGTGTATTACGTAAATATAAATATAATTTAAAACTTTCCCTCAAAAACCGAAATCTGCGTATTTTCCAGCAAAAGCCCCATAACATTGATTCCGTATACCAAGGCATCATCACATCAACTCACGGGCTCCCAGAAGTGTAAGTTCTAAAGTACTTAAGAATCGATATTGCTAATGAGCTTCCGTTTCGAATTCATTTGGAGATGAAAGCCAGTCTAGCCGTCAGAGACGTGCTTAACAGAGAAAAGCTTTAGGCCACAGAATTGCACCTTTAAAGGTGGAGGTTGGTCCCAACACGATGTACTAATCTGATCGCTGAAAAGTCGGGACCAGCATTAAAAAAAGGATTATATGCCGTCCAGTCAAATTGACAAGCCATTAGATTAGTTGATAATAAGCTTAACGCATGAACGAATGGCGATTCAGAACCATTGATTTAGAATACTTTGGGCTATGAACAAATATACCTTAGTATAGTTTTTATCCCAGGTTTTTCACATTAGTTTTCACTAACTATGGGCTCTATCTCATCATTTGGATACACGGGGCCTGAAACAGTTTATTTTCTGCCATGTTCCTGGAGAATGTGCAATCATCTTTCGAATGACGCGTTTCTGTCAAGCTACGAGATAGGCCAATTGTGAATGTGACATTAACTTGATGAACAAACTCTTTATTAATTTACTCAATTTAGAATTCTGATGACTCTACAATGTTATCAGCTATATTATGATCTATCAGATGTGTCTTTGATGAGATCTATACAACTAGATTTGATACCATGCCATAAATGAAAAGCCTTTAATCAGATATTTTATATATTATTTATAGTATGGTATCAAATCTAGTTGTATAGATCTCATCAAAGACACATCTGATACATCATAACATAGCTGATTACGGGTATTGTCATTTTTGCTCTCAGATCAGTATGTGAATATACAACTCACCATGCTAGATAGAATCCCTACAGATTTACCCAAAATAACAAAATGATAATCCAAAAAGCAATGTTCTTATGATTCGCCTTAATGTAGGCTGATATCAATTATGCAGGACAATATGCAAACTACGAGTACGTTGAGACCCGTAGAGATCTGAAGCATGCATAAATATCTCGTTTTATACGAAGGTGCGTGCCTCACAGAGAAATACAAGTACAAGTAAAGGTGATACAGTAACTTAGCTTCAATAATATAAAATAACTGAACAGAACATGCCAACTTAACATAATATATACAACCTATCCAATCCTTTGAAAGTCAAAAAACCAAACCTTCTTTCAGAACTTGGGTTGCCTGCTAAATAAGTCTAGGGTAGAGCACACGGTTCACATTATGATAGATAACATTTGTTTACTGTGTTATATACAGGTACTGTGTAAATGAAGAATGTAATTAAGTAGCACACAATCAGGTGATACTGGTATATTTTGCCCTATTTTAATATTTCCTTACGGAGGGCCACTACCCACAATAATAATGAAAACTGGCAGCTTTACATACTTTCGGCATCAAACGATAGTGGGGAATATAACCTTTGAATATCTGACGCGCTCGGGTATTTCCATGTGACTGATTTTGTATTTTTTTGATAACTCCGAAAGCGCCTCGCCATTGAAAGGATTTAACTTTTCTTTCTACTATCTAATCTTTACAACACTTGATGGAATCACCATTTCGTGGCTCATTGTTTTTGACATCACTGGTACGTTTAATATCACTGGAATGTTTGTTGACTGACGTACTACTCATAATTGTCAGACAATTTTGAACTTCGCGAGCAAGTATTTCAATTTATTGGTCAAGACTTGAGAATTTTACTAATAACCCAGTATTTCTCTATTCCATCTGGCAAGACAATTGCTTAGTGATTTTCTGATTGAGCTCCTCTGATGTTAGCTTATTATTGAGTAGAGTCAATTTATATTACTATATACAGATTAGCCGTAGAAGTATCATCACCTTTTAAGCAATCTACAGTATAATCTCTCTCTTCCTCTACGGAGTTTATAACCTATTTATGCACGACCTCTATTGTGAAACCTGCTTTGATGCCAATGTCTATAAAAAATATATTTACTATTTTAAGTTTTTATTTACGGTTTATGTAAGCTGTAGCCGTGGTGATAGCCACCTAGGACTTATTTTCAGCTCTTGGCCTCATACTATACCTACCTAAATTAAAACCACAAACTGCGTTCCCCTCGTACTGTTTATTAATTATACTGTGTACTAAGACAGGTATGAGAAAACCTTCCTTACGGGGTACGCAAAGTCTGTGCGTCATTAATTAATGAGTGCGTTGATTTAAGGTTGATATGGGCCGTGTACACAGAATGAAGATTGCAACAAGAAAGTCTGCTTAGTGGAATTTCCACAGGGAAAGTATTAGATTTTGATGAAAAAAATTTTGAGGAAAACTACGCGTCTATATAAACTACCACAACTATACAAATATACCACAGTTTTATTCTAATCTGAGTGTGGTAAATACATGTGAGACAAATTATAGAAACAGCCTATTTGTATCTAATGGATACAAATAGGCTGTTTCTATAATTTGTTGGTGGGCTAATGCCCACCAACAAAAAACTCGAGTTTCATATTGTTCTCAAGAACGAGTGTTTGTTTACTTTAGCTGAGTATAAGAAGCTTCAGAATAAGAATAATTTCCCATTTTGATTATCTACTTACTTTACAAGTCTAAAAATGTTAAATCCTAAAACGTTTAGTCTGACAAACCTTTGGTTATCAGGTAAGAAAAGTAAGTTAACTGCATATTATTTCTGGTTAATAATTGTCAAACGATTAATTTGATTATAAATAGCGTAATGTGTTTGATAATTTGAAGATATGTATTAATAAACTTATTTTGTTGTTTTCAAATAAGTTAGCCCATAAATGAAATATTATAATAGTTTCGTTTAAAAAATAAGGTCCTTAAATAGACTCTTCAAGAACTCCCAACAGTATAGTTAATTTCAAAATCATGAGCCCTCTTAGTTGTGATAAGTGTATTAATAGCTGTTTCCATTGAACCTTGGGAGTAGCGGAAAAAATCCCCTTTTTCTTCCTAGGTGGGATGGCTGGGTGGGGTAAGTGGAATAGGAATATTAATCTGCGTATAAGTAAAAGCAGTAGTAGTTTATAATACCCACACGATTAGGTTTATTATAAATAACATATGATTATAATGTTATTTATTTAATATTTTTCGTGAGTACGAGTACTACATGCAGAATAACCATGATGGTTGTTATGATTGGTAAAAAGGAACATGCACTATTTGTTTAAACACTATTATTATAAATATGTCCGAAGGTTAATGTGAGTGATTTGTTGATTACACTCACAATAGACGTTTATTTGTACGTCTTTTATTTGTATCCTTTACGCTTTAACGATTCAGATGAACATTGGATTCTAAATAGTTTAGGTCAGGTCCTGGGTACTTAGGATATATTGTTAGGCGCTATCAAAGCTACCATAACCACAGAATAACTAATTAAATACCTAGTTACTATTACCAAAGATACCATACAAGATAATTTAAATAGGTATACTGTTTTAGCCCGCTTTCAATAATATTAATATCTGAATCATGATTTTTCTAAGCCTACGTATGTGTAGCATGAAATATACTTAAAAAAGCGGTTATGTGCCTTGTTTTATGTCCGGTATATAGCGTTCGATTCAACTATAATAAGAACTCGTATCTTGGGGATTTCATTCACGGCCAAGTTGATATTTGCATGTGATATGACGACTCTTTGCGCATGCGTGATACAACGTTAGAGTGACGCAATATAAAGCAACTTTTAGACAATGAAATCTTTCAGGAGAGCGAGGGACAATATAATGGCCGCATTCAATGCGCATGACAAAATTTTAGGCAAATCGCCGCAATACGTCACTACGCTGTAATTGTTGGATTACACAGAATGAAATACCAATTTTTGAACGCACCTTATGCCACAGAGCTTATTCATTAACCGATTCTACTTTATCTGGAATTTAGCTGACGCACGGCGCCATTATTAGACAAAATCTCTCGCGATGGAAAGCATAGTCGAAGTTTATAAATTATCAATCTAGAATGTAAAGTGACTTTCAAAGTATACATAGGTACCTAATTATAGAATATATATTCTACTAGAGGGTGGTAGCTATTCATGCGTGCAGTACCAACGGGTGGTACTGCACGCATGAATGCATGAGCTTAAATCCAGCTGCGGGAGCTGAAACCCGCAGCTGGATTCAAGCTGTGGACCATTATTGGCAGTAAATAGTTATTGCCACAAGGCCATCATTGCGAAAGTAGCATTGTAGCTAATAGATTGATACGTACCTACTCGTAATGATGATAAATTAATTTCAGTTTTATATAATTAGGACGGAGTCACATAAATATTTTTGAACGTATTTATTATGTCGTAACTTAAATACAAGACAAACAAATGTCTGACTTGCAGTAAAGCGCAATGTAAAACAATGAAAAAAGTTGCTAGTGCCATCTTTATGAAAAACTGTTTTCGTTTGGTATCCAGCAGCAGCTGGAACAACCTATTTAAACGTAGAAGTGTGGCAAAATTGCTCGAGATGGCGCTATTACAATTAAAACAAAGACCGCAGTAGCCAACTTTACTTATGATGGCGTTTTAAAATCCAGCCTGAAAGTATTTTTATTTTACATAGTCATTTTGTTCCATCGCAGAATTTATTCCGTAGAATTAGTATATCCAGTGCAGTCAAAGTAACAATAATTGTTTCGAGTTTCTGTGCAGGTGCAGCCTACAAAGGCAAAAGGATGTCGTGTATTGAAAGCAAACGTTTTTGTACCTTCTATTATATAGATACACAGAATAGCGATGAGCCCAACTCTCAAGTTTGGCCATTTGGATATAGGCAGCGGCCCCTCTGAGTCAGCTGCTGGTCGCCTTTATGGAAAAGGAGAAATTTTCGCAACGATCTCCTTCGAAAAGCACCCATCTAGGAAGTGAACAAGGTTAGTCCCCAATGTTTCAACTGAAAACGAGATCGAGCTTATCATGATGACCAATAAGTGAATGATTCGATGATGTCTCTGTGATCAATAAGGAAAGAACTCGGTAGCGATCATTGTATCGTTAGATACATTTAACATCAATGTGAGGTGAGAGGTCGCATCTGCTGAACTCCACACTTCGGCCTGGCATTACCCAAATCCTAAACACCGAAAGCTTCCAACTCGAACTACATAACCGCTTATAACGAATAGCTGATTACGAAACGGTGGGCGAGAAAAAACCTCAAGCGTAGAACAGAAGGGTTAGGGATAGCAAGGCCTAGTTAAAGAATTGCAGGCCCGTCTCGCTTCCGAGTCCCGTTTACAAGTTGTTCTCGAGACTCGACATCTTAAATCGTCTTGTTTGTAGATTAGAGGACTTCCAACCCTTCCGAACAAGCCAGTTTCTAAAAAAGCTTAAACATCATATAGAGGAGTATAATCAGCAATAATATCTAACGATTGTGAACTATGAACAAGCTATCGATTCATTCGAAATATGCGTGATCTGCAGATTCAGCGATGCCAGGTCGACTATAGGTGTATAAAAGTGCTAAAGCCGAAATAAAGTAAGTCGAATCGCTATGTTGGCGTTTGCATACAAACATGTATACAAACGCCAACATGCCGTTGGAGGAAATTTTTAAGCTCTTGAACCGGAGCGAATTTGACATCAACATCTATGGCCAATACATTACTCGCCTTCGTTTCGCCGATGACTGAGTCATTATGGCTGAGTCGCTTGAAGAGCTCAGTAAAATGCTTACCGATCTCAGTTGGGATACCCAGACGGTGGATCTTAAAATGAACATGGATAATACAAGTGAGTTTCTCAACTATAACTGGAAAAACTAGTAACCAGTCGTGGTCGCAGATGTATCAGCGAACTCGGCTCCTGGTGATGAGCATCTGATATGCTCGAAACCAGAGTTGACGTATTACCGTTGCAATATGGACATTCAAATGATGAATGAAAGAAGAAAAGAGTTAGCGCATGTTTAGCAAAAGGACATGAAAGCTAGCTCAATTGGTGAATTTACTGTCAAATTCAATAAGAGTAGTACTGGATAGTACAAATATAACCAGAAAGAAATATTGGTCACTCAAAGAAATCTTAAAAGGGGACTACTCGATAAACATGAAGAAAATTGTAGTAGATACCTGCATACTCTCCTGCCTGCTGTTTGGTTGTATTGTACTGTATAGAGAAAGAGAGAGGGATGTAGAGGTAAATGAGTGAATGTTAGATTGATAATAATGGAAGAAATTAAATAAGAGTTGATAAATTAAAACAAATATTTCGGGACGATTTTTATAGGGTTATCATCTTCATAGACTGAAAAATAAAAAAATTGTACAGAGGATGTGATTACAAAGACGGTATGAAAGAGCTCACGGTGAATGAGAAACGGTGAAATGTTATGGGAACCCTAAACATAAAGGTCAGGCTTTGCTTGAAGTAGCTTCTGTTTTCGACTTGGATTTATATCAACCTCAACCCAAAATTCAATGGTACATGCTAGAAAACCATTATAATGGAAAATAATTCAGAAAGTGAGTTGTAAATAGAATGATAGAAATTAAGGATATGGAAGCAAAAACAGTGAATGAATTTTGATAAAATGAGTGCAGGAAAGATTCATCTGGTGAAAATAGAGGATAATGAAATGAATAATGCCAAATTCTAGTGCTGATAGCAGGGATTCAGTGAACCATAGTCAATAAAAGATGAAGGTACAATGTTAGCTAGAAAAACAGTTTCAACTACTAAAGCATAACAACAAAAGAAATATCTGTTTAAACTTCTGGACAGTCGTCAGGGATTAAAAATAATCTATGAAATAGTGCAGGCAAAAGTAAAAAAAATCCAGAAGATATTTTGCACGTAACAGGTATATATTGAGGTGGAAGAAAGATTATCACGAATGATGAAGATAAAAGGAATCCTAAGAAACATTCTGAAAATGATGAATCATGACATGATAAATTTGGTATCGATTGGGATGGAGTGTTAATTACATGCTAAATATATAAAGGTGTGGTGCGATAGGTAGGTATGTAAAAGAAGGTATTAAAAGACATGAAAAATGGAAAATATTAGCCTAGATGAAAAATGTAAATTTTTGTAGGCGATTGTACGAAGGTGACCATTTTTATTATTCAATAGGTTGTTTCAGGAGGAGGACATCCCTGATGAATGTAATATCATGAATCTTCTTGCTTGTACAGTTAGCTAGATAGATATACACATTATTGAAACACCTTAAATAATATATTTTAAACAGAGACACAATTTAAAACAATGCAACAATAGGCGGTCTTATCGCTGAAAGCGATCTCTTCCAGACAACCATTGGAAGGAGAGAAATTACTGCAGAGATCCAAGGGATGGCGGTGAACTTAATTAGGTCATAATAAGGAATCATTTATATCCAAAATATTACTATAATAATACCATGTATAAATATACAAATAATATGATATATATATGCATCACAAGCGGTAAATTGACTAAAGAAAAATTGAGGGTGGTCAGGAGTTTCAATATTAGAAAGATGTTGTAACGTTCTTATTTTATTAGATGCCCGTAAACTGCAAGATGAAGAGAAATTATTATCTAAGGAATTGATGTCTAGCTTATTAGACACTGACGTTTGGCATGCTTTACCGACTCCTAACGACCTGAGGAACTTCCAAACCTTAGCTGGGTCCTCATTTTCAAGTAGTGCTAGCTTAGAGGTTGTGCTTAAAACAAGATTGCTGACTGTAATAGATTAGATATGAGAAAAAAGGTCGTCGCACATACTACTTTGAAGATTTGAGAGAAATTGATAGCGATACGAATGGAAGAGAAGAATGAGGTAACCGAGAGTTAGTTCGAGTTTATGTCACAGTTTGGGACAGCAGATTTGAACTTCAGTAACTATAAGAAAACTACAGACTGTTCGTCAATCTAGAGTACAATCGTGTACTAAGGGAGGTTCTTTGGTAGGCTTTAAATAAGATAAAAATAGACAAAGTTAAGATGAGGCAGGATATAATAGATGTTTAGCAACTCAAGAAACAAATGGATGATAAAGGGTCATGTACTTAATATAGAAATGAAAAGGGATCATGGGTATATGATAATAATTATTTTATTTCACCTATAATAAGACACTCATCATATGATTGTTGACGAAAAGACCGGCTAACGTTTGGACGAATGCAACGCACTAAAATAGTGATGTTAGTTACTCACATATCTTCTATCTATTTCTTCACGTCCGTTCGTCCAAACTTTAGCCGGTCTTTTCGTCAACAATCATATGATGAGTATATTATGAACACGCTAAGAAGCAGGTAACAATAATATATTAGATAAATAATTTATTCATGGTTATTTATAACCAAATGTATTATATTAAAATATGTAAATAATTACATAATTATGTACCTTATACTATTAGAATATATAAGAAAAAGCCAACAACCACATACCGGCACTTGTATTAAAACTGTTTTCGAAACCTAAAAAGTAATTAAAGACGTATCAAGCAAAAAATGGAATTTATATCACGCTGATTAGAAAACAGTATAATATCAATAAATAATTAGGTAACCCTTTATCTATAGGGGGCGGTTATGGCAAGTAGAAAAGATAGAGGTGTAAAATTTTCAATGATAGAAAGAGGTTAATTTCAGCAAATATTTCTGCCTTGGGAAGAGACTTTTTTATATAGACATAACACGCCAATGTAACAATGGCACACCAAGTTCTTAGGAGGTGTAACAATTTAGTATTTTAACTGTCACTAAGCCAAAATTAGGTACATTAATAAGCAGCCCACGCATTTGTATGCTATTTCGAATAAAAAAAAACTTTCTAAATAGTATACTGACCTTAGAACTTGTCTGAATTGACTGTGATGAAAGGACTTAAGTCTTATAATAATGCATTTATGCGTTACACATTATGGCATATATACTTCAATGGTGGAACATTTAATTTGTATTAGTAGCGATCACTTAATATGAGTAGTAAGAATGCTATCTGATAGCAAGATAAGTCAATGCACTGCTAGAAATACTACCTACATATAGGTCGTCTCGACTTTCAAGGACATGTTTACTTCCATTGACTATACACATACTAAGGTGCAAGATTAGGGGCACTCCGTCCTGTTCTGACGTAAGGCTGCATTTACACTAAAAGCGTACACTCGTTCATACATTATCATTGAGTACTGGAACTATTTTTAAGCACATGCTCAAGAGGACGTAGATAGGAAAAGCTGTGCACCGCTCTCCCCTCAGACCGTAGCTTCACGTGGCTTTGGGATATAGAATTAGATACTTGTGTTTTATCAGTAAAATGGGGAAGGCCTTGGGGTGGGTTGGAGCGAGAAGTTATTTTGTGCGGGATAGAGATGGTCTACGTAAATACGAGAGTTTCTCTGTGTGATCTTCAGTATCTCGGTTTCTCGCGTGTGAGTAGCACGTTGGCGCCTATTTTTGTAACTGAAAAATTTGGTTGTAAAACCACACCCTCACAGTGTGGGCTGCGAGCGTAGTGAAGTTAGAACGTGCGGGAAAATTCGTAGCTCGATTGTCAGTGATAATAACAGTGCAGCAAGCTTACTATATATGTTTTCTATGCCTGTGTGCTTGTTTATGACCCATGTTGTCATACGTTGAGAAAGTATTTACACGCGAGATAAACAGTGATACAAATTTAAAAAAATGTGGTATTGAAACACTGCATGTTTTTTTACGTTCAGTTTTTGTTGTGTTTTTATATTAATGTTTTTGTGGTAGGTATTTTATCATACTTGACATTTAAATTAAAATGCACAGTAATTATTTCTTGTTTTTCGCTATATTTTTTATCATTTTATATTTTACACTATACTTATGTATAGTTTTCATTTGATGCTGTAAAAATAAAATTTAAACAGACACTGCATTGACCGTGAATAGTCCACTGCGGATGTACACAGGGTGTTGCCTTTGCATCACACCATTTTCTACCTATCTCAAAATGATACGTACAGTACCTATTTTAAATAGCAACCTTAATACTTCACTACATTGTTTATTTTTACACAGATGTTTAAATTTAAGTTATAATAGATTTTAACTGATAATTAATTATATGGTATAAAATGTTTCTTAAATACATAAAATATTATTTTAATCTACTGAAATACTGCGTAGGTACCATTAAACCTAAGAAAACAATTTCAAGCTAAAAAGATGGTGTACTCAAATTAATTATTTATGTTCTTAACTTATAATCATAAAGTCGGTAAGTACTTAATCGATAAATTTTAGAATATTATGTAAGTACCAAAATACTTATTTTTCATGTTAATGTGAGTAAAACACATATGCATATTATTTATGAATGATTTTTCAATTAAGTACCGACTTTATTTACCATTTTGTTATTATTTTTGTTGAATGCTGTGCGTTTTCAGGTTTATCGATATTTTATCGACACTACAGGATTACAAAAGCACCGAATTCACGCCCCATTCAACATTTACAGCCTACGTATCCAAATCGATGATGGCGACTTTTCTCTTCTGCAACGCAAAATGAGCTTTATTAACCAAACTTAGTAGTCCTATCCTTTTCGATCTCAGTTCGTCCTTCCCGGGACTAAAAGGGACGAAAATACACGTGGTTTTGACGTTTCTTTACGAAATAGTCCGCACTGTCCGCAGTGTTTGCCGAGGCATGGCGATAGCGACAGCCGGCACAGTGTAGGTAAAATATTTTTTAATTCTTCGTAAAGTTTTCAAGGTTTTGTTTATCATCACACATGCACTTCAAGAAGCGGCAATGTTACCTTACTGTGACTAATAGTACAAAATAAAAACTGCTTTCAGTTTTTATTTCTACATATAGGTACCTAAGTGACATCCAAACATAAAATAGTATTTTACCTAGTTATAAGAATAATTTATAATATGAGTAGATACATATATAATAATATCTATTATATAATACTGTGATTATAATACTATAATACATTATTATAGTATAATTTTTGGGACTTATCCTCAACGTTGCCGAATTTTATACCTAACTAAATCAAAAAAAAAAATCAATGAAAAAAAAAATTCTTAATATTTTTTTACGTCGGACTACTGCATCCACGCGAAAAGTATTTTCTTTGATTTTCGCTCATTTCGACTTACACATGATCGTAGCTGTCACGTGCAGTGCGCAATTGAGGTTATTTTATTCAGGTTTTTGTTTATTTTCCGTTATAAACTTCCGACATTTTAGAACCTATAAGTAGGCTAATAACTAACCATTATATACTTAGACGTATTAAATAAACCATCATAAGTTTAGTGTCCTCGTAGATTTATACATACAAATGTATTTTAGTCATATTTTAAATAGATACCATTCAAGTGTACAAACTCGGTGAACATTTTGCGAATTGCATGCATGTTCTCGAGCCTCATATTAACGCTTCTACTTTGCTAGTTTTTCCGTTTTATTATTTATTTTATATCTAAACTTGAAAGTAAGAAATAAGATACAATACTTGCGTTTTTTCCAAAAAACTTTTGTATACATATTAGGCTCAAGAACTGGCGTGCATAATTTTACATGAGTTGAACACTTGTTAGGGTTCCGCACCCAAAGGGTAAAAACGGGAACCTATTTCTGAGACTTCGATGTCAGTCCGTCCGTCCGTCACCAGGCTGTATCTCAAGAACGGTGATAGGTAGACAGTTAAAATTTTCACAGATGATGTATTTCTGTTGCCGCTATAACAACAAATACTAAAAATATGATAAAATAAATATTTAAGAGGGGCTCCCATACAACAAACTTGATTTTTTTAACGTTTCCTGCTCGATACTAATAAAGGTGACAGGTAGACGCTTTAACTACTCACAAAATATTAAGTTTTATGTTCTCTTCGAATATAATTAATTAAAATAAAATAAATTAAGTAATTAAGGGGGCTCCCATACAATAAAAGAGGTTTTGACGTTTATTTGCTAAAAATAGTAATAATGAAAACAGATAGAAACTTGAAATATTAACCGAATATTTAGTTGCATATTTACTTTACAATAAACTATTAGGTAATTTAAAATAAATTAATTAGTTTAGGACCTTTAAGATAATGGCACGGAACCCTTTTTGCAGATTTTGTTTATTTTTAAAGATGTCGATGCTACATTTGTGTGGCAAGAGCTTCTAGACTAGCTGCAGTAGACGCTTTGCTTTTAGCTCGAAGCGGAATCGGAGTTTGTGGTACGAAGAAACTACCTAAGATATCACATTGTAATTAGCACGTTTTGATCTCTGACTAAGGATTATAAAACATTACGAAAATAATAATACCAGTGTATTGAATGTTTTCAACGTTTTGGAAAATATTTTTAGTGGACTGACAATAGGATACGTTTTCTTCTTAAACGTCGGTTATCGTCCGTCTGGAAGAAAACTGACGCAAGCCAGATTTGTACTAGCTTTTTAATCATCGAAGTTTTAAAAAAAGTTATAATATTATTTCCTGTTTTATAAAATCCTAAAGCAGTTGTTTATGAAAATTATAGCTGGATGAAAATTAATAATCTAAAAGTGCCATTTTTGGACGGAAAATTGTGAAGCTGAATATAATTTCTGACCTTAATATTCAGTCTTAAGAAAAAAGATTCATAGGTGTGATATTTTCAATGTAACATAAAATAGTGTTAACAAGCTATAGATATGACGAATTCATTTCATTAAGTTATAAACTGTATCAAGCACAATGACCCTATATTACGGACAGCAATTTTTTTTTTCAGGTTTCTTGCTCCAATATATCTACACTAAAGTATACAATTTTTATGTAAGAGAATAATAACACACCTTTATAATATCTAATAATAACCAATATTTTTTAAGAAAACTTTAAATCGATATTTTAGAAAAAAACACTTATAATATAAACGACTATTCCGCCTAATTTTTCTCTCAAACCGACGTGACGTCATAAACGCTACGTAGCCAAATCGGAAGAATTTTCCACGCATTTCGCTTCTAAAGGATGACTCTTCGCAGTCGAAGATTGCAAATATTTTTATTATAATATTAAGTATGGATTTCCGCAAAGTAACAGTTGAATCTAGTCATTATATAATATATATTAAAATTACAGATATATGATAAACGATGAATTGTTTTTCATAAGTGAATTGAACAGTTTGACGTATCATAAACTGTATCCGGCACAATAATTATTATTATTCACGTCATTTATTTTATAGCATAAGTTTAATTTTTTTATAACATTCATAAACAAATAAATAAATATTATAAAAAACTTAAAACTAGGACGCCGCCGGCAGCTGGGCAGGGCCCATGTTACCAGTGGAGAGGAACCTTCGGACAATGCGTGTTGTGTCGAGTATCACTGCCTTCTGCATCTGACCCTTGATTCAACCATCTAGCGAGAGTCTCTTGAGGTGTTGGTCGAGGCTCTTCGCTATTAGGCCGTTCGCCGAAACGACTATCGGGATAATGATCGTCGAGTCAACATCCCATATGGCGGTTACCTCGTGAGCCAAGTCAAGGTACTTGCTGACTTTGTCCTTCTCGGCCTTAACGAGGTTCTCCTCATGTGGGATGGTGATGTCGACAATATTATTATTTTTTATTATTATGATTAATGACCCTGCATTACAGACAGCAAATATAACAATAATGAATGTTTATTTCAGGTAGGTATATTTCTACACTGACCTATAAAACTCTTATGTTAGATAATAATTAATATTGAAATTAAAACTACACCATCACTTCAGTTCTGGGATAAGTATTTAATGCATATTTTTATTTTTGAAGCGTTTTTTCGTAAGATATACTTATCAGGAACAATAACGGAACTCTTACACTCGGAGTCATTATTTTCAAGACATTTTTGTCATAGTTTTTCACACCAAAGTGTGAAAGCTGAAACCTAGTTAGAATGCGGAAAGAAGGGGAGGGAACGATGCATGGATGGTGACCTACGGGGAGAGCAGTAATAAATATGTTTAATTTATAATATAAATATATATATTTTTAGGTTTCCGTTCCTCAAAAGTAAAAAAACGGAACCCTTATGTCTACATAGGATCACTTCGTTGTCAGTCTGTCTGTCAAGACCCTTTTTCTCAGGAATGCGTGAAGCTATCGAGCTGAAATTCAAATACTCAATTCTACTGTGCCTTGGAGCTGTGAAAAAAACATTCTTCTGAACCCAACGCTGTGATACTCAACATGAGATGATACAAATAGTAAACTGAATAAATGAAATACAATATATCTGTACATTAACCCAAAAATGTGTTTGTGTAGCCTCTTTTGTAAGTAAGTATAGAAATTTAGATCAAACTGAGCGAAAACGGTTGTTTGTTGGTTCATACTGAATTTGACGTTTGGTCACTTCCGCATTAAGCTTTTGTCCAAAGATGACACTTATTGTTAAATGCAACATACAGCTAGCAACATTTAATTGCCCTATAATTGGGTGGTCTCGTCTTACCCACCTTCCCCTACCTAGTTTATTTCTGTGAATAAAATAGATTTTGTGATGTAGTATAGGCATTATCGGTATATAGAACAAGGATTTAAAACCACTTCATAAGGGTTACAGCTTGAAATGATAACCGTATGTATTAGTAACATATATTATAGGGAAGATATTATATAGTAGATATTATATAGTAGTAGTAAATAATGACGAGAACCTCGTGAGGGCCGAGAAGGACAAAGTCAGCAAGTACCTTGACTTGGCTCACGAGGTAACCGCCATGTGGGATGTTGTCTCGACGATCATTGTCCCGATAGTCGTTTCTGCGAACGGCCTAATAGCGAAGAGCCTCGGACAACACCTCAAGAGGCTGTCACTAGACGGTTGGATCAAGGGTCAGATGCAGAAGGTAGTGATACTCGACACGACACGCATTGTCCGGTGGTTCTCTCTCTGCAGCCCTATCCGCTGGTAGCTTGGGCCCTGTCCCGCTGCCGGCGGCAACCTAGTTTAAAGTTTTTTTTTTATAATATTTGTTTTTTATTTATGAATGTTGTAAAAAAAATAAAATTCTGTTATGAAATAAATGACAAAGATAATATTTAATAATAATAATTGTTTATTTCTTAAAAAAAAATAAACAATTATGTAGAGAAGAGTACCTATATTAGAGTATTTAAAAGTATATAGAGGTAACAGAGACTTTAGACACAGAATTAAAGCTTCTTCTACTTTACATATCTAGCCAATCCCGCTTGCTGAAGTAGGTACAAAGATCTCCTAGTTATGTTGCAATGCTTGGCATTCTGCCAGTTTGGGCAATACGGTATATTTACTCGACCCGAAATCGTCAGACAAGATTCTGTACTAGTTTTTAAGATCAAACGTCTTTCAATAATCACTGACGCGGTGTATTTGGTATGTGCCTACATGCTTGTTTCCTATTTTATTATGATATGTATGGATCTAAAAATAATCTACAATAAATTATCAAAATTTTGAACGAATACGTTTGTAAAGCTGGTTTATATATATATATAAACCATACAAGCTTTAGTTACAGTAGTTACTTTAGTACACGCTTATAATTTATAACGCTCTAGTTGCTTTTCCTTTCCATTGTGTGAATAACGAAATTCATGAAATATGATGTATTGCCTCATATAGGTATATATAAACCTAGGTCAACCAATACGCGTGAGTACAGCCGGTAAGTTAACCCATTTATTTAATAATTCCTCCCAATATTAAAACCCCGCCTGTTTTTTTTTGATGTATCCTAGTGTCACTTGCATAATCAAGACGAATCTAAAAAACAAAACATACATGAACCCTGTAGAGAATACTCTCCCTTTTTTGGACAGTCGTGTAAAAAGTCTTATTAATCCCATGATAATTTAAATCATTACAAATAATAACTATTATTAGATCTGTGATTACACTCTCGAATCCATTACGCCCTCGCCTTCGGCTCGGGTAGCGATTCGTTTTTGTGGGCGTAGCGATCAATTCGAAGAAGAGATGGTAAGGGGGGAATATCACATCCTCTTGCATCACGCCTTACGAAATCGATTGAACTGCATAGTGTGATTTGAACTGTGCATAGTCAAACGGTCTCCAACGACCATAATAATAGGTCAGACGCCCAATTGCCACACAATATAACTTCATAATTTTAATTGTTTTTTTTCCCCAATTTTGGCGGGTTTACTATATAATAATATTATATTTTTTAAGAATTTTTTTTAATCGCCGTGATATGTTTTTTAAAAGATTTCCTTTGTAATTAAGATCTACCATCATCTTTCTGCCTTTATCCTATACAGTGGCATCAGTATAGTAAGCATATTTTCAATAGTAACCCAAACACAAATAAAAAACTAAGTTTTTCACGAATCGGAAATGAACATGTTAATATAATATAATTTGAAATGGGGTAATTCTGTCTGAACTGTGTTGCCCTACAGTAATACGTAATCTAGTACGAAGATATTGGTATAGATCGTTCAATTTAGCTATCTCATACGCGTTTACGTTACGTTACTGAAATTAACTCCTTTCATTTTCTTTTCACAGTCTGCAATACCCCTTTCAGTCAGCTTCATAAAAAACTGCATTTTATAACCAACCCTTATCACGTGCGTCCATAATTAATAAAAATAATAATTTCTATTTCTATTAGTAGTTGTTTAGTCGGGTAGTCTGTGTTTAATGCTTTTTATAACTTTTATAATTAATGTTACGCTTAGTAAATAAACAACTTTAAACGGTAAATTCGCGTATATTTTTCAATATTTTATCCCGACGTTTCAAACTTTTTGCAGTGATCGTGGTCACGGGGTGACTAATTGATTTTATTTGTCACATGAGTTATTAAGAAATTATTTGGTCTACCGTCAGATTTTTTTATATTAATCATAACGTTCCCTATTCACGCAGTATTCGCTCACAGTGTCCAGAGATCTGAAGTATATTGGCAGCCTGTAGTGTATTCTTAATAAAGACAATCTAATAAGTATCAAGTGATATATGTTAGATTGGAATTTTAGTTTTCGACTAAACACCTGAACTAGTTTACTAAGTTTACTAAAATGACGCTACAATATAGCAGAAGCCTATTCAGAGTGTGCTATGGGTTATGTAATTATCTGAATTGAGTAATCATGCATTATAAAAAAAATATCATGCCATAAATATACGCGAAGCTACTTTCAATTTTGGTGCCGAAACTTTGTAATTTCTTGTCAACTTCTGTATCCTGAACTAAAATCCAGTTTATTCAATATCATCTGAGTCTCTGTATTGTCCGATCTTAATGCATAAAGATCCATACTTGGTAGATACTAAATCGGTAAATCAGTTTAGGCCAATATTGCTCTACAGTGCGCCTAGTGTGAATTTTACTTCTGAACGAGTAAACGCGATTTTGTATAGTAAAATGCTTGATTCATAACGCGACGCTGGGGGCGATGTGCTTTTTCCATACTTTGTGTTAAGAGTAGAGTTCACGCAGAACTTTCCATACAACCGTAGTCTGGTCATATTTTAAATACCAAATGTTCAAACTCGGTGAAATGTAGTACGCATATTGCTGAGCCTAATATGTATGTTTCTGGTTTGCCAGTTTTTCGATTTATTATGTATTATATTCCTAAATGTCCAAATAACAATTCCCATACAAAACGATTTTTCTAATTATTTTTGAGAATACTTAATTTTACGGAAATCTGGCAAATCAGAAGCATAGATATAAGGCTCTAGGATATACATGCAAATTTTCGACGAGTTTGAACACTTAATATTTAAAATATGACGAATCCTACGTTTGTATGGAAAGCTCGCTGTGAACTCTTCCCTTAACGAGCTCGTGGCGATACTTGAGAAAAGTAACACTATACCAACAGTTGTATAACCTATGACGGTACCTACTTATGGTGTATCAATTTATGTTGAACAATTGTACAATAATATAAAAATAACCTACGTACGTACCCGCACTACGCTCCGCTACCAATTGGAACGAAAGCATCTTCAAGGGTATAAGGTTTGAAGAGTTCGAAGAAAACCATGTGACCTGGAATTGAAAATTTTAACTGTCAATAGAAGCCATGCCAAGACTTACATTCAAAATAGCGATATTAGATACGTCTTATTGTTTAATGAGTTTCTTTTAGTTAATGCAGTTTTTTAGCGTACCTTAGTACCTACGCTCAAAAAAAGTATCAATACTGTATACGTACACAAAAAAAAATGATACTGCTATCAAAAAGAATTTATTACCATTACGGTATTACCGTACAAAATACTGTACAAAAATCGGCACGTTGGACGCCACCGAAGATGCAATTGAACGTGTTAGTTCGTGTGTAGGTACTTTAAGAAGGTATCAAGAGACATTTATGTTGTCTGTACCTAAGCGCATTAGCATTATTACTTGCTTGTATCATATTTGATAGGTACTAACGCGGTAAATCATATTTACAAATTATTGGAGTAAAACATTTTATGCCCAAGGCGGGAATTGAACCCGCGTCCTCTAATATCGCATCGTATGCCTAAACCTCCTCGGCCACCTGGACTTGTAGCCGAAATTTCGTGATCCAATTGTATTACTTTAACCGTACGGTAAATCAGTTTCGACTATGTGAGCTATAGGGTCATATTACTCAATAGATGACTAACCTGGGGTGGTGCTTAATACCTATATATATATTTTATCATATTATGTAGAAGTATAGAAGGTTTACTGTACGTACCCGATTAGGAGGGGGCGCCACTACTATTTAGAAAATCAGCGAGGTTGGAAGATGAAACCACCTGGAATTGAAAAATTTAATTGTTAATGGAAGCCATGCCAAGAACTGAATTATTTTTTTTTATCAAAAGATGCAACCGACTTCAACACCCAAAAGCGTGAAAGAACTTGTTGAACCATGATAGTCCAAAAGTACCTATTATCACAATATTGTGCGCATGGACTGACTTCGACAAATAATTCCACACTTTTGGGTATTAAAGTCGGTTCCACGTTGTGGTTAATTTTTTATTAATTTTAACTCTTTTTGTGAGCCTTGCCATTTTACGGGATCGATTGTCATTCATTGTCTACGACTATATCATCAATATAGATGAATATTTTCAGTTTTTGGAGTGTAACCGATTTTGATAAATGGGACCAAACGACAAGCATCAGATTTCAAACAAAAAAATAATTTTAAAATCGGTTCACCCATTCAAAAGTTTTGAGGTAACAAGTATACAAAAATATAAAAATACAGACGAATTGATAACCTCCTCCTTTTTTGGAAGTCGATAAAAATTAACGATATCTTTTGTTCTTAATAAAGGCAATCCAACGATAAATCGCTTGATGTAGTCACCTCTTTATTGAGTGAAAATAAAGTATTCGACGCTATTTCAAACTAGATTCGGTTTTCTATTTCGACAAAATACCTGAGTGACGACAATCCAAAAAAGCATTATACTATGAAAATTGATCAAGACATTTCTGAAATAATGACAGTTACAGTAGCACAGCTGCAGAGTATTCTAGTAATTAGCAGGCAGCTCAAAAATATTTATTCTGAAGAGCTCGTAGCGAAGTTTGCTTAGCCGTTCTTAAACGATCAGATAAGTTTAGCAACGTACATCGCGGTTATGACTTGGATGGGTGACCGCTAGTGACATTACTACTCAGTGCTTCCGTGCTTCGGAGGACACATTTAGCCGTCGGTCCCGGTTGTTGCCGGGACCGGGACCGACGGGAAT
This sequence comes from Plagodis dolabraria, assembly GCA_963854805.1. Taxonomy (NCBI): domain Eukaryota; kingdom Metazoa; phylum Arthropoda; class Insecta; order Lepidoptera; family Geometridae; genus Plagodis; species Plagodis dolabraria. The sequence continues at coordinate 9,489,439 of OY978440.1, forward strand.
GCCCGCCTGGCTAGCTATCACCCTCAACTAGAAAACCTGTTACTAAGCACCAACGGAGTGTTCCAGCAGCTGTCCTTGAAAGCTAGTATTTCTAGGTTAGAATAAACAACATCTTCAACCACATCATCACTATCTACGAATAAAAAAAAAATTGCATAATATACGTACAATCTTTCATGGAATGTTGGTGTCCATGCTATATGCTACGGGGAATATTCGTATCTTGTAATCCTTCTATACACCCTACAGTAAAATCCAGTTTATGTGTGCCTCTTTGTGGTGTACTAAAATGGTAAATCAGTTTCGAATATTTAAGCTAGGACCATTATTGCTAAGCTGGCGTGAAACCTATGATGTATCACATGATGTAGAAGTATAGAAGGTATAATTTACTGTACGTACCGGTGTCAGAACTGGGCTCCTCTACCAATTGCAATGACAGAAGCGACAGAAGCTTCAAGATCTAGTTTGTAAAAGCAGCAGGGCTTGGAGACGAATTCACTGAGACCTGGAAATGAAAAATTAAATTGTTAATGGAAGCCGTATAAATAATTTAATACATATATAATATACGAGTACAATGTGCAATCAGTTCCTTTTATTTACATTGTTTAGTGTTTTTCTTTATGCATACCCATAAGGTACAATCAAAATAGGATATAATTAAGGTACGTTCAATTAAAATAAAAAAATATGATAATATGAACTGATCTTCGCCTTGCATCGTGGACGTAGCTGAACGGGTTGCTTTGTGCATATTTTAAGAGGGTATCTCTATACTCATGTCAATTCACCTATATTTTGTTTAACTTGACATAAATAATATGAGCTATGAACTAGAATTAATCATAATATTTAATTAATATAATAATTAGCATCCCTTATAACCATGTTTCTTCCTATGTTTGTATGCATAGATATTTAAAATAATATTTTTCTGTGTTTGTATTAATGTATCCCATGGTAATTGTTTAATTAATATTTATGTTAGCTTAAAAATGGCACGGACCCTAAAATATGTGGATAATCGATTAATTATTATAAAAAAATATATCATACGACTATTTTCAATACACTTGTAAAGTAAATAATACTAAAAACATTCTATATAGTAGATAAAAAGTTTATTTAGAGAAACAATTAGTAAATGTGCAGTTAGTAAAAATATGTTTAACTGTTTTCATGGCATAGCGGTCTCATCAGATAGTTTATTTACTGAATTTTTTTCATGTTCCATTGTTATTTGAGATGCGTCACTATTCATGTAGTTAAGTGATATCCAGTCATTGGATGTACTTGGTGTTTCGCCAGTAGGACGCGCCTCAGAATCAAGTCTAATTCTTTTTGTGATTTGTGCACAAATTTACTTCTTGTTTTGTTTGGAAATATTCTACGTATGATTCTGCTACATTGCTTGATTGCTACCCACCATGAAGTTTCAAAGCCATTAGATTTATTTTTCCCGCCATTACGAAAAACTTTTTCACAACTCATTTTCACTGTTGATATGATAGTTTTTTTAATGGATAGAAGTCTACAAGTACTAGTTATGAAGAAAATGATTTATGTTGTACACCGCCCGATACAAGATGTAAAGTCCTTAACGTTTTGGAAAGTTTACTACCTGAAAGCTGCAAGAAAAAATAGATAGGCCAGATGATTTTAGTGAAGATACCTATCACGAAATTTAAAATACCGACGTCATTCACCATACACGGTCCGTATTAAATGAGCAAACAATAGGTACATTAATTCATTTGTACTATTGAACAAGATCTTCATTGTATCGAAACTTTTTTAAGAAGAAAGGAACAATCAATTATCTAAAAAAAAAACCTCTAAAACTCACTTGTGAATAATAGAAATGAAAAAGTCACAGTTTGATTACAGGTGTCATTACGTGCCTTATTGCGGTGCAATTAGAGCCATTTTATGAGCAAGTGCGTTGACAGATATTATTCAAATTTCTTAAAAAATACGCGGACGTTCAAGGAATACTGGTGTTGATGCTTTCTAATTTCTTGAAACTTTCTACATTCTAAAATCCTGTTTATATCATCTGACCCTTTGTATTGTCTGAACCTAAACGCATTAACTATATTAATGGTTGAATAATCATTGGTATGTACTAACCCGGTATCAGTACTAATATTATAAATGCGAAAGTAACTCTGTCTGTCTGTGTCTGTTACTTTTTCACGCCAAAACTACTGGACTGATTTGAATGAAATTTGGTATGGAAATAGTTTGAGACCCGGGAAAAAACATAGGATAGTTTTTATCCAACTGCGCAAAAAGAGGTTAATTTTTTTGCGCGATAACCGACATACGCGTGGGCAGAGCCGCGCCCGGAAAGCTACTATTTTATAAGCATAGTAAGAATGTTCCCCGTAGTAAAATAATTGTATTTGAGTTATTAATATCTTCGTTAACTTAAAAATGGCATGGACCATGGAGACTGTGGAAAATTGATTAAATCTTATAAAATATATGTAGGTATATAAGCTAGGGTCATATTGCACAACAGTTTTCTAACCTGAGGTGATATCTTATACCTATGGTATCAAATTATGCAGAAGTATAGAAGGTTTACTGTACGTACCCGGTTAGGACGGGGGACACCACTACTTCTTGGAAAAGTCGCGAGCTTAGCAGGCGAAAAGGACGAGACCTGCAACTGAAAAATTTCTTGTTAACGGAAACCTTGTCAAGTACTTCATTAAAAAAAGATAACGCTCACTGCGTTCATTGTACTTACAATAAGTTCCTTTTATAAATATTTTCAGTACGTTTGAGTACAAAAAAAGGGTGCGATTAAGGTACGGTTTAAACACTGTAAAATATGGTTACAAACTAAAGAAACTTCATAAACAAATGAGGTGTATTTTTTTGTTTATTATTGGGGTTCGCTGACGGAAACAATAATTAGACCTGGGTATAAAAAAAATGTTATAATATTTTTTATTAATATTTCAGACAGTAATATATATATATATTTCAGACAGTAAAGGTCCATATATTAATAAACTATCTTATCCTAATTACATAAATTACACCTTTAAGTATATTTTGATTCAGGCACATATTTTTACCATCAGCAAATCGTGTGAGAGGCACCCCGTGTGCACGACAAATTGAATTACAAATGAAAACCAGATTGTTATTAAAAAAAGATGTATTACATGTTTGCTGTACGTACCCGGTTAGGACGGGACACCGCTATGACTTGGAAGAGCAGCGAACTTAGCAGGCGAAAAGAACGAGACCTGGAAGTGAAAAATTAATTGTTCATCTAAGCCTTTCCAAACACTGGATTAAAAATAGTGATAACCGGCGTCTCATTGTACATAAAATAGTCAGTATTTTTTTTGAGATTCGCTCAAAAACTTACTACGCATAAAGTACGTTTACACACACCAAAATATAGACAAAAATGACAGCAACTTAAAAAAATTATGTGTAAAAGTAGTGGGGTTCGCAGACAAAAACTATGGGACCTGGAGGAAGAGGAAAAAAATGTATAATGGAAGCTTTGCCGACAGCTGTGGCAAAAATAACAATATAAACATCGAGCATGGCCACACATTGGACTTATAATAAGTTCCATAGTATTTATATTTTTCAGTACTTTGTGAGAGTAGTAAGTAGTTGAGCGAACCCTAATGATTTGCTCAAATAAGGCTGTGTAGAACAGTAGGGTTGGCTGACGAAAACAATTGAACCTGGAGGAGAAAAAAATAATTGTAAATGGAAGCCTTGATTAGAATTGAATTAAAAATAGCGTTATCGGGCATTGCGTCTTATTTTACAATCATTTTCTTTTATTTACATTATTACCACATATGACATCTACATATGACATCAAATTATGCAAAAGTATAGAAACTTTACTGTGCGTACCCGGTTAAGACGGGACACCACTACTACTTGTAAAAGCAGCGAACTTAGCAGGCGAAAAGAACGAGACCTGGAAGTGAAAATTTAATTATTAATCTAAGCCTTGCCAAAAACGGAAGTAAAAAATAGTGATAACAGGAATTGCGTCTCATTTTACATAAAGGACAAGACCTAGAAGTGAAAAAAATCTTGTTAATTTGCATTGTTGTTTATTGGCATGGTTTCCATACCAAGAACTTCATTAAAAAAAAGAAATAAATTTTAAATATATATTTTCTCAAAAATGGTATGTAATGTTCCCATTGAATTTTTAAAAAGTATTCAGAAAGTGAACTCTACCGGAGATTTATTCACAACTCTCCAGTGAGAAGCGAGATTTTCAATTAGGAATCTCCTACTGTCCAGTAAGTAAGTATATGATTTACTTACTGGACAGTAGGTTATTTTATTTAGTTCTGCTTGGAAAAAAGAACATATATAGCACTAGACACTGAACAGACACTGGAATTATTCAAGACAAGTCTGAGAAAATCATAGTTCAGACGTAGTATTATTTTATATGTTCTATGGTTCAGTAGCAAAGCACTAGGCCCATTCAAATATGCAATGGGTCTAATAATTATATGCATTTAGTTGTCGGGCAGTTAATGAATAAAATATTTATCAAGGAATGTTGGTGTCGATGCTTTGTAATTTCTTGTAACTTTCTACATCCTACACTGATATCCTGTTCTATCATCTGATTCTTTATATTGTCTGAATCATTATTGATAGGTACTAACTAAACTGGTAAATGAGTTTCGAATATAAAGCTATGGTATTAAAATAATTATGTAAAAGTATTGAAGATTTACTGTACGTACCCAGTTAGGACGGGACGCCACTAACTAATACTAGGAAAAGCAGCGCAGTTTGCACACGAAGAACCACGAGACCTGGAAGTGAAAATTTTATTGTTATTGGTTCTTTTAATTCGTAATGAAAAAAATAATTGAAAAATGAGATAATAAGTTTTTTTTAATATATATTTTCAGTATTTTTTTGGGAGTACCGTTAAGGATCGCTCAAAAAAGGGTGTGATTAAGGTACTGTCTTAAATACTGTAAAATATGGTTACAAACTAAAGGAACTTCAAAAATGAATGAGGAGTATTTTTGTTTTTCATTGGGTTTCGCTGCCTAAAACAATAAGACCTGGGGGATATTTTTTTTATTAATAATACATAATGAAATATATATGTATATATTTCAGACAGTAAAGGTCCATATATTAATAAACTATCTTATCCTAATAACATAAATTATACATTACCTTAAAAATTTTTTTTTTTTTTTTTTTTTTTTTTTTTTTTTTTTTTTTTTTTTTTTTTACCGGCGGTATGCCTTTATTAAACAAAATACTATGAACTATATACAACACTACAGCTACTACAATAAAAGCATTTAGACACCTATAAGTCATAGCAGACTCATAGGCAGTCCAAATGCTCCAGCCCACTCCCAGTTGGCAGCGTGCCCAGCATGCTGGCAGCATTGCCCCGTTGAATTGCAATGCTTATTCGTTGAGCCAAATATGTGCCAGCATTTTGATCACGCGTCGCATCGACCAAGCGCTCAGATAGGTTTTGGAAAATACGATGAGCTCCCGGTCCCCACGGACCCAACGTCTCTACACCAAACGGCTCAAATATGTAACCCATACCGAGGTTAGCATATTTGCGCCGCTTGAGTTGCTCCGCCGAAGTAGCCGCAGCGCCAGCCCTCACGTTGGTTTCAGAAAGATGTGACGGCGCTAAAGTGTCCACGCACGTAGCGTCCCACACTAAGGGCCGTCCTAACTTCCACGGAACCAGAGTCATGCCGTCAGGTCTTTTACCATCGTCACGCATCAGACCATTCGGTTCGAGAATAGCTGGAACATTGGCGCTGGTAAAAGCCCGGCGAATGATATCGTTAAGGCTGGCGTGGCGGGAAATTTATTAATAATATTTTGATTCAGGCACATATTTTTAACGGGACACCACTACTTGTAAAAGCAGCGAACTTAGCAGGCGAAAAGAACGAAGGCAGGTTGATGGCTTGTTCCCCGGTGCTCCGGGGACCTATTTTACGCCTCCCACCTCGCAGTTGGCTTCTACAATAGATCTTAACGCGATCGAAGACGAGCCTGCCCCTATCTCCGACGGAGAGATAGGTGCCGCATTGCTCAGGATGAGAGCCAAGAACACGGCGCCTGGGCCTGATGGTATACCAGGTCGCGCGTGGGCACTCCTTCGAGCATCTGGGGCCCTTCCTGAAAGCCCTGTTTGACAGGTGCCTCAGGGAGGGCAAATTCCCCAAGCGGTGGAAGAGGGGCAAGCTCGTCCTCCTGAGAAAGGAGGGCCGTCCTGCGCACGAGCCTTCGGGCTATCGTCCCATCGTGTTGCTTGATGAGGCGGGCAAGTTGCTGGAGCGTGTAGTCGCTGCCCGCCTTGTAAAGCACCTGGAGACGACAGGACCCGATCTAGCGCCCACTCAGTTCGGGTTCCGGAGAGGTCGCTCGACGTTGGATGCCATCTCGTGCGTCCGCCACCTCTCCGAGGAGGCGTGCTCCAGTGGCGACGTGTTGCTTGCCGTGTCGTTGGACATAACCAACGCCTTCAACACGCTGCCCTGGAGCACGATACTCGGGGGACTGGAGTACCACAGGGTGCCCCAGTATCTTCGAAGACTCGTCGGGGACTATCTCTCCGATAGGGAGGTAGTCTTCCCGACGACGAATGGGGAGGGACGAAGTCCCATGACACGCGGCGTTCCGCAGGGGTCAGTTCTAGGCCCCCTCTTGTGGAACGTCGGATATGATTGGGTTCTTCGTGGTGCTAATCTCTGTGGCGTCAGCGTCGTTTGTTACGCTGACGACACATTGGTTACCGCTAGGGGAGGTGATTACAGGGAGGCGGCGATCCTGGCCACAGCTGGTGTCGCGACGGTCGTGGCAAGAATCCGGATGCTGGGCCTGGAGGTGGCGCTCCATAAGTCTGAGGCTATTTATTTTTATGGCCGACGACGGGCACCACCTGCAGGTTCCACCATCGTGGTGGGCGGAACCTCTATTCCAGTCGGATCGACGCTGAAATATCTCGGCGTCGTCTTCGACAGTAAATGGAGATTCGAAGCACACATGCGGAAGCTGTCCCCAAAACTCCTGGGGACAGCTGACGCATTAAGTCGCCTCCTCCCAAATACCAGGGGAGGAGGGGGGAGCTGCCGCCGCCTCTTTACAGCGGTGGTCAGCTCCATGGCCCTTTACGGTGCGCCAATATGGGCGGGCTCCCTCCGCCGTGAGGGGACCTCTGCACTACTCGCAGCGCAACGGGTAATGGCAGTGAGAGTGTGTCGGGGATACCGCACACTCTCCTGTGAGGTGGCATGCGTCCTCGCCGGACTGCTCCCTTGGGACCTTGAGGCCGAAGTCCTAGCCTCGGTCTACCAACGCAGAGTGCAGGCTTGGGAGCGGGACGAGCGACCGGTGCCGCGGGAGGTGGCGCACTGGCGTGATGACGCCAGGGCCGCAGTTCGGTGGCCTCGTTTTGCGAGACTATTGTCTCGCAGAGGGAGGCGGAGGAGCGGGAAAGGGAGAGAGACCCTCTCTCTCTTCCACTCCGCAGAGCGCGGACACGGAGGCCAGTTGATCGTGCTCTTACTCCATCTCCGCTCAGAGGACCTGGGGTGTCGGCCGTGGGGACAGCTGGCACCCTCCATCAGGGTTAGGTCCTCATGAGGTGTGGATGCCCTCGTGTTCCGGGGCATCCCACGAAGTGGCATGGGAGAATTATTCCCAGAGGCTGGGCCTGTTTAAGCGGGCAGCGACGGCGACGGGGGCTGCGGATGAGAGCGCGAGTGACCCCGCGGACCTCTAGTCGATGACGACGGAACATCATGAGGTTTTTAGTCGGTAGTGGGGTCCCTATTGACCCTGAGCCCGACATAACCACCTACTCCCCGGCGGGTGCGTATGCGTAAATGCATTTTCCTCATGCAAATAAAAAAAAAGGCAAAAAGAACGAGACCTGGAAGTGAAAATTTAATTGTTAATCTAAGCCTTGCCAAAAACGGAAGTAAAAAATAGTGATAACAGGCATTGCGTCTCATTTTACATAAAGGACAAGACCTAGAAGTGAAAAAAATCTTGTTGATTTGCATTGTTGTTTAATGGCATGGTTTCCATGCCAAGAACTTCATTAAAAAAAATGAAATAAATTTTAAATATATATTTTCTCAAAAATAGTATGTAATGTTCCCATAAATTTTTTAAAAAGTATTCAGAAAGTGAACTCTACCGGAGATTTATTCACAACTCTCCAGTGAGAAGCGAGATTTTCAATTAGGAATCTCCTACTGTCCAATATATACTGTCAAACAGGCTACAGATGGTTGGAATAAATGGCAATACTTCTTCCGGGTCTTTGGTAAAAATAGGTGTACCGCAGGGATCAATTTTGGGACCTTTTCTGTTCCTAGCGTATATTAATGATCTGCCTTGCATGGTCAAAGATTTCTGCAATATTGTTTTATTCGCCGATGATACCTCTCTGATTTTTAAAGTAGATAGGAAAGATAGTTAACTCATTCATGTAAATAATGTGTTATCTATGATCTCTGAATGGTTCACCGCTAATAATCTTCTCTTTAATTCAAAAAAGACCAAATGTTTAAAGTTTTCTTTACCCAATGTTCCTTATGTTGAACCAAACATTAAGCTTGGCTTAGATAAACTCTCTATTGACAAAGCGACAGTCTTTCTGGGAATCAAAGTGGACTCAACTTTAGAGTGGGATCCACATATACATGATCTAGCCGGAAGACTTAGTTCTGCTGCATATGCAGTTTGTAAGATAACACAGTTAACAGATGTAGCTACTGCACGGCTAGTTTATTTCGCGTACTTCCACAGTATTATGTCGTATGGTGTATTGCTGTGGGGAGCTGCTGCTGAGATGGAAACAATCTTTATCTTACAAAAGCGTGCAATTCGAGCCATATATGAAATGGATCCTATGGAATCTCTAAGGAATCTTTTTAAAGAAATTGATATATTAACTTTACCGAGTCTGTATATATTTGAAAATATTTTGTATGTTCGGAAAAATTTGACTAAATTTAAATTCAACAGTGACAACCACGATTACAACACTAGGAACAAATATAAATTAACGGTACCGTGTTTTAGATTAGCAAAGACAAATAAAAGGTCCTTTTTAGGTAATTGTGTGCGGTTTTATAATAAAATTCCCGAACATATTACAATGCTCACAGAAGGAAAATTCAAATTACACTTGAAAAACATTTTGATTAAGAAATCCTACTACACAGTTTGTGATTACTTAAACGACAAAAATGCTTGGAAAATTCCACCTCTGCCAAGCCATCACCTGTCTCCTACGTAATTTAAACAATAAGTAATTATTGTATTATATTGTTTATAACAAATTGTAAACAGACGTTTAAAAGAATGGCCCCGAGTTTCTTGCCTGTTCTTCTCGCAGTGGCTCTATACATTTTTTTGCTGAACGTGGCAGTACAATGTAGAATATTTCAATATTAAAGTTTGTAATTGACCTTCATAAGAGCGTCGTAGACGCCTAAATTGAATAAATGATTTTGAATTTGAATTTGAATTTGAGATATATTTAATAATTATATGCATTTTTTTTTTATGATTGATAAGTTAGCCTTTGACCACTATCTCACCTGATGGTAAGTGATGATGCGGTCGAAGATGTTGTTCAGGCTAACCTATAATTACTGGCTCTCAAGGACAGCTGTCGGAACACACTGTTAGGTGCTTGGCGACAGATTTTCTACTTGGAGGTGTAGCTAGCCAGGCGGGCATTCGCAAAATGCCCTACCACCATGCTATAACGACTGCCATCCTAAGACAACAACCGGGACCGACGGCTTAACGTGCCCTCCGAAGCACGGAAGCGCTCAGTAGTAATGTCACCAGCGGTCACCCATCCAACTCTTGGCCGAGGCAGACGTTGCTTAACTTTGCTGATCGTTTCAGAATGGCTAAGCAAACTTCGCTACGAGCGCTCCAAAATGCATTTAGTTGTCGTGCAGTTAATGAATAAAATATTTATCAAGGAATGTTGGTGTCGATGCTTTGTAATTTCTTGTAACTTTCTACATCCTACACTGATATCCTGTTATATCATCTGATTCTTGATATTGTCTGAATCATTATTGATAGGTACTAACTAAACTGGTAAATGAGTTTCGAATATAAAGCTATGGTATTAAAATAATTATGTAAAAGTATTGAAGATTTACTGTACGTACCCAGTTAGGACGGGACGCCACTAACTAATACTAGGAAAAGCAGCAGCAATTTAAACCCATATGTAGGTATGCTCTAACCGCATAGAGATATAAACTTTCTCTTTTCTGTGTCTAACCGCTTAGCCAACATGACATTTGACATATGACTTAATTTGTAACCTTATTACAACTTTTAAATTATTTAATCTTCAAAGCTGCAATAATTTATGTTTACATAGATTACTTGTTAATAATCATATCAAAGGAAAAACTAAAGTAAGTAGAAGATGCTATGGATTTAGAGAAAAACAAATTGCACTCAATTACATTTTAGCACCTAAATTCCATTAAAAATCGTGTAATACTTTTCTTGTTATTACTCTTAAAATAATGAACCTAGAACGCTGTAATTATTCATGTGAATAGACCTCCAGTAAATAATAAAAATAATAGAAAAACCAAAGTTGTAGGTAGAAATAGTTGCGGAATAAAAAAAAAATTAATTGTTTCCTGCGCTTTTCCGTCGAATTAAAAACCTTTGTCCAATAATATTTCCCATGAAAAGTTCTGTTTCTCAAGTATTTACGTATAGCCTAAATGGGCAGACTGGTCAGGATTGTACTGTAACGAAACCAAGAAGTTTAATCTCATATGTGCTACTGGAGATTGTACCCAAAAACTCGAATTACAAAAAAACATACACTCGAGAGCAATGAATCCGGGTCACTTAAAGAATGTTAAAAATCTCGGAAACTAAAAATGATAGGTTAATGCAATAAATTGTATTTAATAGACAATGTAATACTCCTTAAATGAAAGTAAAAAAAATATGAGTCACCATACATTTTATTAACACAAAATTACATAAAGAAAAAAACTGCTGATCTCTCCTTAAAACAAAAATAGGAAACATGAAATTTTTGAACTTTATTACGATTTTCTTGAATTTTAATACTTCGTATTGCCTCCTCGTGCTTCCATTACTGCGTTTACGCGGTTTGGCATGCTGTACACCAAGTTCCTTATACGATTTTGGGGAATATTCTCCCATTCCTCTGTGAGAGCAATTTTGAGCTCACGAAGCGTGATTGGGGGAGGGTTTCGTTGTTTTACGCATCTGCCTAGCTCGTCCCAAGCATGCTCGATCGGGTTGATATCCGGGCTGCGCGCTGGCCACTCCATACGAGTAATGTTCATCTCTTGAAGGTAGTCATTCACAATCCTACCTGTATGAGGTCGGGCATTGTCATGCATAAATATAGCATCCTCACCTAAATTGACCATAAATGGACCAACGTGATCATTGAGGATTTCTTCCACATATCTTACGCTAGTTAAAGAGCCGTTTTCTATGATCACCAGCTCTGTGCGACTTTCAGAAGAAATTCCGGCCCACACAAGTACAGACCCACCACCGTAGGCTACTTTTTCTTCGATGCATGCTTGCTTGAATCTTTCCCCTGGTCTTCGATACACTCTGTGTCTTCCATCGTGCTTGTAGAGCATAAATTTTGATTCGTCGGAGAACATAACTTTTGACCAATCTTCAATACTCCAATTTACGTGGCTCTGGGCATATCTTAGTCTCGAAATACGATGCCCATGCTCCAGTTTAGGGCCGTTTGCAGGTCTAAGGGGTTTTAAGTTAGATTCAGCAAGTCGACGTCTTACTGTCCATGCACTTGGGTTACTTCCTCCGAGGCGTCGAAACTGATTGGTGAGTTCAGTTCCTGTGAGAAAGCGATTTCGAAGCATGGTGTTCACCAAGTATCGGTCTTCTCGTGCTGTGGTACACCTGGTTCTGCCCGTTCCTGGTCTGCGTAGGTTAGAACCAGTTTCTTCGTAACGTCGGAGAACTCTTTGTACTGTTGACAGCGACACACCGACAGTCCTGGCTGTATCGCGCTGACTCCGGCCGGGTTCCAGCATTGTAAGTATTCTGGTGCATTCTTCAGGCGTAAGCGACATAATTTCAGCTTGAATAATGAATATAGAGCACTATCAACATGGTTTATGTACCCACATAAATGACAGATTACAAACAAAAGCAAAACCAAATGCTGTAATTCCGTAGTTCCATCTTCGAAATGGGCCTTTTTCAAATTTGATTTTTTTATGATATAACTTTACAATAACTAAGAAGTTTTAATACCTTCATTTAAGGAGTATTACATTGTCTATTAAATACAATTTATTGCATTAACCTAGCATTTTTAGTTTCCGAGATTTTTAGGATTCTTTAAGTGACACGGATTCATTGCTCTCGAGTGTATTAGAAAAAATCATTTCGCTGTTGCGTTTATTGGAAACAAATAGATGAAAATATTATTTACGTATGGTATAGTCAATTTATTGCTGTTTCTGGATATGTAGCTACCATGTTTAGGTAATGGAAAACAAATAAGTAGGTCAAAAGGTAAAACATCACGGCGTTTGTTGGAAAACATGGGAAATGGCAAAGAAAGCTGCAGCCTACCCTCCTCTTACTTATGCGAACAGAAAGTTACAAATGAAATCTCGATTGCTTGAGTGAGTATAGAACAAGCTCAATATAGTAAATTAGTAAGCTTTTATTATTTGTGATTCAATTGACCGCAATGTCACAGTTTGATTATGTTTTAACATATTGCATAATATATTAAAATTAAATGGTTGCCAGTATTCACATTGCCTTTCATTATTTCAACCATAGAGATATAAAATACTATTAACGTACTTTCATCTTTCTTTTCATAAAAAATAGGTACTTTATAAAAATACATGCATGGAAGTCGTTTGGTAAAGAGAATAACACTCAATTTGCGGGAGGCATTGAACCCCTCGTAGCGAAGTCTGCTCAGCCGTTTTGAACCGATAAGAAAAATTTAACAAAACGTCTGCCGTTGGATGGGTGACGGTAAGCGATATTACTACTGAGCGCTTCCGTGCATATAAGACGCCCCGTTAAGCCGTCGTTGGTCCCGGTTATTGTCTTACGATGGCAGTCGTTATAGAATGGTGGTAGAGTAATTTCCGAATGCCCGCCTCGCTAGCCACCACCCTCAAGTAGAAAATCTGTCGCCAAGCACCTAACGGTGTGTTCCTGCAGCGGTCCTTTAGAGCCACTAATTCTAGTTTAGCCTGAAGATCATCATCACTTATCAGGTGAGATAATGGTCAAAGGCTAAAGGTTAGCGTGTAATATTATAAATGCGGAAGTGTGAGTGAGGATACATGAGTTCGTATGTTTGTTTCTACTTCAACCTGAAACGGTATTAAACTTGGAATATATATATATATTTAGGCCCTGGATTAACATTTTTCGTCTTTCAGCCTATTTCATCAACATTAACGTGGGTGATACCGCGGGGCGTAGTAGTAAGTAGGTACGTAGTACGAAACAAGCTCTCAAAAAAATATCAATATTAATTTTTATCGCTTTTTACTCCTCTGTTGGTACTGTATTTTGGTACTGCGTGATATTGTATAGTAATATAGGTATATAGTATGTAGATAGGTATATACATATAAGTAGGGAGGTGCGTGTGATGTAAACTGTTGTAAACTGTACAAAAATGCAAAAATAGCAAAGTACAAAAAAAAATTGCTCTTTGAACTTTCATTCGTTATACATGAACTTGCAAAATATAACCTCAATTATATATTACCTACACTCCTTATTTAAAAAAATATATAATCGGTACACTTAATTTATTGAAGTAAGGCCTGTCAATGCGATGAAAAAAGCAGCGCCGCCGCGCGCACCAGAAAAATAGCAGTGGGTAGGTTTTCTTGACTTTAGTAGTTGTACAAAAACCTGAGCACGGAAATCGGTCTGGTCAGTGCCCCTCGGGCGGGCGAGTGAGGTCGCGGCGCGGAGGGCGGGCGGCGGCGCGGCGCGGCTCGTTGCGACATTGTGGTAGCGCGCGGTTATCTTTACTATTCAAAAAATCTTATAAATTCTCAGATCAGTTAACTCAGCTCGTAGTATCTATGTAAGTATTTTAATTTGGCTATTATCAATCAAATTGTATTAACTCTAACTGGCTATGCGCCTTTACGGACACCGCAGCAGATTGTTACCGCAATATTAGAAGAAGGAGCAAATTTTCGAACAAATCACAAAAACGCGATGGTATGTTTAAAAAATATCCTATTTTAAATGTACATTTCATAGTATACAATAAAAGATTGTATTTCTGACAAATTAAATAATATGCGTAGTTAGTTCTAATAAAAATTAAGGGCGGGCCGCTCTAATTTTCATAATATTATAACATCATACAAATCATCACTCACAATGGTCACATAAGTATTTTAGACGTCTTGCATAATGGTTAAAATTATATCTGCAAGATAGGATTAGTGAACTGAAAGAATCGAAATAGGTAATGTCGTGGAGAAGGACAAATGTGCAAGGTAGGTTCTACTCAGGGATAAGTACTCGTATGTATAAGTATAATGTATATACTGCTTTTGGTTTAGATTTATGATTCTAAAATCAAACTCGTGCAAGATAATCGTAGTTTTCTACGGTTGAATTGTTTAACTAAGTAGAAGACAATGATAATTAATAAAAAAAGTCATGCAAGCCGTCTGAAATCTGAATACACTCCTAATAAGCGTTATTTGTCAAAGTGAGATAGTACTATTGTTTTACAACAATGGCTGTACTTTATTGGCTGAATATGGATAGTAAGTTCGTGATCATACTGCAGAAGCGCGCTTTTGTTATTTCTGAGAGCATAAAAACTAAGTTTTTGCCTCGACCATAGACAAAAGTGATGAGATGCGCCCTTAGCTGCTATTTGTAACTAATTCATGACAACTCTTCCTAGATGAATGTGCATTCTAGTAATCAAACTTAAAAGGGTTCATAGTTTTTATTCCTATAAAGTAGAATAGTTATATTTGCAAACAAGCGCTAGCGTGCTCTGCAACGTAGATGCCTTAATGCGAAAGTAGTTCCTGCAAGTGCAGTGGGAGGCGCTGGTGTATTTTCACTCACGGAAAATAATTTGTAAAAGCGCCATCTATGTGCATCGCGTTGCACCGCTTGCATGGGCTGCAAGTAGTGCAACTAAACTAACTTCTGCAATCGCCACCGAGCGCTAGTGCGCCACGTTTGCAATGTTTGTGGATGTAGAGTCTAGTAAAATCTAGTTCCAAACTCAACGGATGCGGGGCGCTTGATGTACAAATTTGTCACACATAAAATGTGAGGTATTTTTGGAAGTTAAAGTAGTTATATCTTTATGGGAGCGCTAGCGTGCAGTTTTTAATTTAACGTTCAAGCCTGAATGCGAAAGTCGTTTCTGAACTGAAGCGGACACAATTTATTTAGGTCATATTTTTGAGAGCGCCATCTATGTGCAATACGTTGCATCGCATGCAGAGGCACGTAAGACGTGCACCTAAAGGGCAGGTCAGCACATAAAGGTATGTTCTACATTATTGGTTGGCAGTTTAGTTCACTGTTCAACCACTGGGCAGCGCCACCGCATGTCTTCATAAAATTATATTTTCCCTAACTTGATTTATAACATTAAAACATTTTGTAATTACATTGTTTTGTATCTAAGAAAATGAACTAGGTTTTTTGGACTGGAGTAATGATTAGTGACACAGTTTTTAAATGCCTATGACAGATTTCTTGTCAAACCTATGTTCCAAATTACATTTCGTTATTAAATTTAAAAGTAATTCGCACCGCCAAGGTGTGTACAGATAGAACAAGTTTTTTTTTTCTCTAATCTTAAGAGAGTTCTTTTTGTATATGCAACAGATGGGCTGTCCGCGCAACAGTTGGTTGGATCGACAAATTAGGGCAACAAGGGGAATGGGGATTAGTTGGTTTGGTCTACGGAACCCTAAAAATTTGATTGATTAAAAGAAAGCTATTTTTCATTTATAGAAAACTATTTTAGATACATACACCATTTTGTTTATATTATCTGCACATTTTAATTTTGTGTCTTCACCGGGATATTACTTTAGAAGTATGAAGCCGGTTTTTCTATAAAATTTTACAATATTGCCAAGATTATAAAATTTTAAAATATTTTGTGAACCTGTTTGTTTTACACGTGTAGGTAGGTACGAAATGTATGATTTTTTTTACTAAGGAATAGGTAGGTACAATATATTATACTTAGGAGTACTTATAGAGCTGTTATTTTTTATGCCATCATGGATCAAGCATGGGACCTAATTCGTATTAAACGTCAACCTTTTATTTTTTATGCGTGATAGGTTAGCCTTTGACCACTATCTCACCTGATGGTAAGTGATGATGTGGTCGAAGGTGTTGATCAGGCTAACCTAGAATTACTGGCTCTCAGGGACAGCTGCCGGAACACACTGTTAGGTGCTTGGCGACAGATTTTCAACTTGAGGGTGGTAGCTAGCCAGGCGGGCAATTGCAAAGTGCCCTACCACCATGCTGTAACGACTGCCATCCTAAGACAACAACTTGATATTTTAGTTTTACAAAATTGACTAAATTAGCAGTCCGGAAATGATGATTTAATTAAATGATGTTCTAAAAGTTGATTTAAGTAAATAAATTAATATATTATATATATAATGAATTATGAGTAAATATTTCGGTAAATATTATTAGGTAAATAAGAGTCATGTAATTTATTTATTATCGTAACTAATCTGTGCTAATGGTTTGAATGTAAATGCTCATAGGTAATAATAATTCCTAAAAAATATGAAACAAGTCTTCGACCACATGATCACATACCATCAGGTGAGATAGTGTTCAAAGGCTAACCTATCAGACATAAAAAAAAACATTAATTATCGTTACATTACCGAGCGGTAAAAGCTTTGAAGCGCTCGTAGCGAAGTTTGCTTAATCGATCATCTAAGTTAAGCAACATCCGCCGCGGTCATGACTTAATTGGGTGACCGCTAGTGAATACTACTAGCGCTTCCGTAATTTGGAAGGCACGTTAAGCCGTCGGTAAAGGTTGTTGTTTTAGGTGGCAGTTGTTCTAGCATGGTGGTTGGGCATTTTGTGAATGCCTACCTGGCTACCAACCTTAAGTACAAAATCTGTTGCCAAGCATCTTACATTGTGTTCCAAAGTCAAAGTCAAAATCATTTATTCAATTTAGGCGTCTACGATGCTCTTATGAAGGTTAATCACAAATTTTAATATTGAAATATACTGTACTGTATAAATATATAAATATACTGTATAAATATACTATACATTGTTCTGCCACGTTCAAAAACTTGAATTTTCCTTCTGTGAGCGTTGTAATAATATGTTTGGGCACTTTATTATAAAACCGCACACAATTGCCTAAGAAGGACCATATATTTGTACTTGCTTATCTAAAAACCTGGCACCGCTATTTTATCTTTATTCCTAGTGTTATAATCGTGATTGTCGCTGTTTGATTTAAATTTACGAATTTTTTTACGAACATACATAATATGTTCCGACACTAGTTCTTGAGAGTAAGTAAGAACTCGTGAAATTACAGGCAATGAGACTAAACAACTGTAAGTCTCAGGGTGCTAGGCGCAGTGTATTTCGTTACTTGTGAAAACTAAAGGTCGTCGCTTAACATCAGGTGCGCCTCGTGCGTCCGTCGCAATCCTTAAAAAACCCTATACTATGATAATACCTGCGTAGTACTTATATTTAGTGAAATGTAATAAATTATTATGAGTGTTTCTAAAAATAATGTTTTATGTCATAAAAAAAATAATATATTATTTCCACTAATTTATATTTAGTTGGTAGGTATTGCAAGATTTGTTTAAATAATATTACCAACATAACGAAATAAAAATAAAAGTGTAATGCCTAATTTCCTATTTAAAGCGTTAATATGAATTACTGTCGCATCGGCCACAATATTAGTATTAGTTTAGGAATTCGTGATAGCGCCCGTGGGGTGCCGGGCTAGAATTTTACCCCCCTAGCTACCTGTGAGTGTCGTAAGAGGCGACTAAAGGTGAAATACCGGAAGGTAGGCTGCAGCGTCTTCTGAGGAACAGACATTTTAAATTGCAATCCTTAAGACGCCTGTCGAGCGTGGGGATTATCGCTAACCCCCCTTTAATGGGGGAAGCTGTTCAGCATTGGACAATCCGGCTGCTACAATAACTAGAGATTTTGCAACGTTTTTAGTTAAGTTTAAAAATCGTAGTTATTTTGTTAAACACTGTATAATTTAATTGCATACAAAATCTAATCAACACAAATGAACATTCAAGTATTCATTTTATTTGAAAATTATTTTTAAAGTAAAAAAAACAAAGTAAAAGTTAACAGATTATTTCTATAGTCAAGTAACTAAACTCCTTTGATAAATCTCATAAAAACAATTGCACGTAATTAACTTAACATTGGCTATTGGCCTGTGTTAGAATGTACGAGTTAGTTCCGGTTATACTACCCAGAACATATTTCTTAAACAAAACACTATCTTTTCCTTTCACAGTCGCCGATTTAGCCTATCCATCGGTTAAAGTTTGAAACGCGCTGCATGCTGTCATTTCTATCATTCAGTTGTTTTATGTGTTGGTTAGCAACCCGAAAATTTATTAGGTCATTCTGAAACGGGACCTTAGTATATTACCAATAGTAAACAAAGTTTTGTGCCTACAGAAGCTTAACATATTGAATACTTACAACTATACAATTTCGCGGGCACCAACAACACAATGAAAATAAAGTTCTTGTATTAACGCGACGATGCAAGTAAAACCACTTGAAGATAACAAAATCGAAAGTAAATTGCACTAAACGTTTTTGTATATTTAAAGTTTTCAAGCGTAGAAAAATAAAACAAAAAAGAAAACAATAAACACACATAACATAATTATAATGCAGCAACTGGCTGCCACAACACAATCACATTTTTTTTTATCTTCAGATGGATCTAAAGTTTCGTTGCCGCGTGGCATGATTTATGCCTGCAGTACGACCGATGGCGCTGCGCGCCGCTTCGGATGGCACTGACTGCTTCTAGCGGATTTGATAGCGGCCGTGAAAACCCTACTCTGTGTTGGGCCATGGTGCATGTGCACTTTATTCACTTTGATAAAAATTGTATATGAAATGTTACTCACGCTTAAGAAAATAAAGCTGTTTATAGTTTACTAGCTCTCCGGGCGCGGCTCCGCCCGCGCGTATGTCGGTTATCGCGCAAAAACAATAACCTCTTTTTACGCAGTTGGATAAAAACTATCCTATGTTTTTTCCCGGGTCTCAAACTATTTCCACGCCAAATTTCATTCAAATCGGTCCAGTAGTTTTGGCGTGAAAGCGTTACGGACAGACAGACAGAGTTACTTTCGCATTTATAATATTAGTACTGATAATTACAGGACTGCACAAAAAAAGAAGTGTTATGTTTTCAGAGATCATGTATGTTTATGTTTGTGAGTTTCTTTATTCCACCATATCATGTAAACTGCTTAACCGATTTTAATGTATGATATACCGTTAGATTTGTCTTGATACCGTAAGTAATATTAAACATAAAAAAACTGGCTGATCTGAGACGCCATATTGTGGGTTTTTTTCTTACCCATAATATTGTATTAAAATGTAGAGCTTTAAAAGACGATTCCATAAATAAATATAACTTGCAGTTTTAATTTTAACAAAAAAAAAATAATAACAAAAAAAAATATGCAGTGGGATATTTTATTCTTTTAATTTATTTATTTTTGGTGAAATTGATATTGGCTGATAATTGGAAATTTGTTTCGTATGATCGATGGACGATGCCGTTGACCAATAAAAATAGAAATAATAGGAACTTTTAACATTTTTCTGCACAAGCGTTTAAAGCAGTGCAGCCCACGTACATCCCCCCTCCCATGAAGAAATTTGGATGCGATGACTCCATAACTTCAGCCCCGATATGCGGCGCGATATTAAGTTACTCTATTTATATTAATAATCGTTGCCCCATAGATGCTTGTTTATTGATAGAAGATACAATACAACATTGCAAATAGCATTTTTGTTTTGCCGCCAAAAACGCATCGTCTTATATAGATTTTTTAAAATTATTTTTATGGTGGCAGTGTTGTCGCTGCGGGGATATACAGGCTTGATGTATAATATAATAGTTGCTTAACTTTATTTATCATCTTTATTAATTTATTTAATCGCCAACTCTTGTGCTTTGTGCCGCCGCGCAAGTTGTGACTTGCGCAGTAGAGACTGGACTGGAAATTTCATTTTTTAATGTCTTTGTTGGGGTATAGGAACATATATTATTGTAATTACTTTGTTGCCATTTCAGTTTTGAATTGTTCATCAATCCTCAAACTATGTAGAGTTTGTTGCATGTCTATGTGTATATGCCCCGAATAGACAGCCCGCGCAACAGTTGGATCGGGGATATAACGAAACAAAGGCATTCTTTGTTGGGCTGCGGGATCACAAAAACGGGATTTTCATAATGTTTCGAGTAATATCAAAAAATTTAAACAAGCATACCTCTTTTTTATTCATAGTCAAACATATGATAGCAAGATAATCATCTCGAAGCGCTCGTAGCAAAGTTTGCTGAGCCATTCTGAACCAATAAGCAAATAATAACAAATATTTTTAAAATATTTTAAGAAAACATCAAATTAATATTTTAATAAAACACTTAAAAAATACAAAAATTTATCTTGTGACAATTGCGCCTAATTTTCCTGCTAAGCCGACGTGACGTCACAAATGCCACGCAGCCAAACCGGAAGAATTTTTCGACGCGTTTCGCTTCTACACGAAGCATCCTCAGGAGGTCTTGCCTCTGCGAGCGTACGATACGGAAAAATTCTTCCGGTTAGTTTTCTTAAAATATTTTAAAAATATTTGTTATTATTAAATATGGATTTCCGCAAAGTAACGCCTGAATCTATTCATTATTCAATCAGCAAAGTTAAGCAACGTCCGCCTCGGTCATGACTTGGGATGTGTGACCACTGGTGACATTACTACTGAGCGCTTCCGTGCTTCGGAGGGCACGTTAAGCCGTCGGTCCCGGTTGTTGTCTTAGAATGGCAGTCGTTATAGCATGGTGGTATGTCATTTTGCTAATGCCCACCTGGCTAGCTACCATCCTTAAGTAGAAAATCTGTCGCCAAGCACCTAACGGTGTGTTCCGGGTTCCGGCAGCTGTCTTTGTGAGCCAGTTATTCTAGGTTAACCTGAATAAGATCTTGGACCACATCATCACTTACCATCAGGTGAGATAGTGGTCAAAGGCTAACCTATCAAGCATAAACAATAATGAATAGATTCAGGCGTTAGTTTGCGGAAATCCATATTTAATAATAACAAATATGTTACAAATATTTCAAGAAAACATTAAATTAATATTTTAATAGAACACTTAAAAAATATAAAAATATATCTAGTGACAATTCAAGATGAAAGAATGATTCACGTAGAATTGAAACGCGTCGAAAATTCTTCCGGTTTGGCTGCGTGGTGTTCGTGAAGTCACGTCGGCTTAGCAGGAACATTAGGCGGAATGTCACTAGGTATATTATTATATTTTTTAAGTGTTTTTTTAAATATTTATTTAATGTCTTCTTAAAATATTTTTAATATTTGTTATAATTACGTGATAGGAAGTTGTTCTTCTAAGGTAACGCCCCTTGTGGCGAGAGTGTATCAACCATATTGTCAAACATAACCGAGTTCGCTAGCTCGCGGCTCGTCATGGGTAAAACTCAGTTTAGGCCCAAATCTTTTTCATGCGTAACCTGGGCTTTATTTTGACTAAGTACGAGTATACTTTACGAATGTTATTGCGAGTATAATTTCTTTTGGTTTCAACACTTTCGTTGTGGATATTCTATAATTTTATAATTGTTTAGAATATTGTTATTTTACACTTATTTTCATGTGATTGAGAAACCGACCGGCGTTGTCATACCCGAAAACAAATACCACTCTGAAACACACATCGTCCGTCTGCGGAACTTAAGCCACTCGTTTTCGCCATTTTTATGTAGTCCCTTTTTCACCCATTACAGGTTTATGAAAATAATTTCTAGGCTAGATGAAAATAGTTTTGCAGAAGTACACCTATGCGGATCTACTGGAAATACTTTGCCTATTGATTTTAATTTTACTGGCGCAGTACTCTTTGTGTATTTGTTTTAAAGTATATTTGTAAATTGAATTCAGGTGTTAATTTGCAGTAATCCGTTTTCAATAATAACATATTATTTTATAAAGTCATATACAAAATATTATAAATATACTTCCAGTGACAATTCCGCCTACTTTTTCTACTAAGCCGACACGATGACGCACGATCGAGCGATCGTACGCTTGAAGAGTCAAGACCCCTGATGATGCTTCGCGAAGAAGCGACACGCGTCGTAAATTTGTGTTATAGCATGTAATACTTAAATAAAACTATGAAAGGCAACCAAATCGGAAGAATTTTCATCGCGTTTCGATCTACACGGAGCATTCATTCATCTTGACTCAAGTGGATTGTCACTAGATATATTTTGTATTCTTTGATTGAGCTCCGTGACGTTTATGACGTCCCGTCGGCTATGCAGGAGAAATTCACGAAATTATAAGATTTTTCTAAAATATATATTTAATGTTCTTTTGACATTTTAAAAACACTTGTCGTTATTAGATGTTGCTCAAACATTGAATAATGCGTAACATTTTTTATAAAGTCAAAGCAAAAAAGTATTCACCTCACAAGCTCGGAAAGGTTTTGTCTATGATACGGAATCTACGTGGAATAGTAGATTGTATCATAAGGGAGCGAAATAATATTTTTACGGCGAGGGTGCTTTTTTGAATCCAGGGCGAAGTGAGGGATTCTAGAGTAGAATCCTGACCATGGCAAAGGATTCTTTAAGGGAATCCTGAACGAAGTGAGGGATTCAAAGATCGTTGCCCGAGCCAAAAATATATTTTACGCCCGAGTGATACACTCTACTTTTCATAATCCACTATGAAAAATTAAAGGCCCGCCCTCATATTTTATTGTAATAATTTCATAAAACATAGAGTAACAACTAACTTGAAAATAAATAGTATCTTATAGTAAAACAACCAAAAACTGATTACATTTGAGACATTTTCGAAAAATTATAAAATTTATTGTTACGATTTTCTCAGGATTAGAGATTGTTGTAGATTTTATATTCTGCGTGGTTGAAATAATATCCGAATTTGACTCTCTCTTATTTCAAAACAAAACCATGAGTTTCTAACAATCCGTGAATATTTACAAAACCCAGGCTGTAGTTTGCGCGTTAATTAATATACAAAATAAAGAAATCGAATCAAAAAAATTGATTTCTTTTTTTTAATTAAGTTGGTGGCGCGGCTATGGATCGTCGTACCAGCCAGTCTTTATCCAAACAATATTTGCGTTCGATTTCATTGGCGCTGAACTCTATGATGTTCCAAATTTTAAAAGTGCGCGGCAAAGATAATTCCAGCTCTCCCCCCTAGGATTAAAATCTCATTACTGCCCGGTAAAAGTTTCGTATAGAAAACACCAGCTTTGGGTGCAATTAAAGGCGAACCAAGTCGTCCTTTTCGAATAGTTGGGATGAAAAGGTGCTTTTTATCCGCTACCGCGGCAAGAGTTTAAGCGGAAGACTTACTTATCAATTATTATTAATATACACAACGTACGTGCCTATATTTTTTATCATATTTTCTTAGTTCTATTTAATAGTTTTTTTTTAAATTTCATAGTTTTATTTAACATATTTTCCTATTATTTTACAACTTAAATCAATTCACAGAGTATGTAGCGAGGTGCCAAAAAAATGAAAGTGTTTAAATTATCAGTGATAGTGCAAAGTGCCAAATGAAGTGTGTGTGTAGTTAAAACAAACTAAATAAAAAATATAATTATGTCCTTTCGGTGATAATAACTAAAAAGTGTGTGTGCCGTGCAGTGAAAATGTTAAGCCGTTGGAAAAGCAAAGATAAATCTGATAAAACTTCAAAGTCTAATTCTAGTGGAAAAAAGAAACGAAAAGGCCGAGAAAATGGTAAGTTTTAGAAATATAATATGTTTTCTTCAGGTATCGATGGATATAATGTGTCTGGTCTAGACACAGTATAATTTTTTATACATTACTATTCATAAACAAATTGTTTTTTTATTATTAAAAGACAGCTGCCGGAACACACCGTTAGGTGCTTGGCGACAGATTTTCAACTTGAGGGTGGTAGCTAGCCAGGCGGGCATTCGCAAAGTGCCCTACCACCATGCTGTAACGACTGCCATCCTAAGACAAAAACCAGGACCGACGGCTTAACGTGCCCTCCGAAGCACGGAAGCGCTCAGTAATGTCACCAGCGGTCACCCATCCAACTCATGACCGCGGCGGACGCTGCTTAACTTTGCTGATCGATTCAGAATGGCCAAGCAAACTTCGCTACGAGCGCTTCAAAAATATTGCCCGATTTCGGTAATTTTGTGTTCATACATTCTATCTTTAATAACTTTAAAGTTAGAAGAATATTAACCAGCTGGTTAATATGCTTCTAACTCTAAAGTTATTTAGAAAACTGGAATAAATAAAACGTACAAGCCTAGTCAACGATATGGTCAACACATGAACACAAAAATCACCTAAATCGGACAATATTAAGAGGTAGGAAAAAGCTATTTTTTTGTATCGCTCGTACAGTCCAAAGTCAGACGGACGTACAACATCGGTCAGACGAACGGACAGACCGTTAAATAATCATTGCAGTTGATATTTCCTTCTAATTTTCCACCATTCGTATTTATTTATATAATTTTGAAACGCTCGTAGCGTAGTTGGCTCAGCCGGTTTATTCGTAGCGGTCAGCTTAGTTTCATGTGCAACAGGTGCGCCAATTCGATTGATTAAAAGTTTATATTTAGAAATTGAGTTTATTTTATTTATTTATTTAATCAGGTTTTCCAACAGACTTAACACTAAACAAGCATGTCATACAGAGTTCAATAGACAATTTAAAGCGATTACAGGAAAACACATCATGCCTTACGAAAAAATGCCTTATATGTGGAGTGAGTTTGACAACAAAAATTGCACAAAACCATAATAAGGTGACGAATCACTGATGATGCTTCGACGCCTTTGCACTTACAATGTGTATTTTGGAAACAATTCCGTATCATACATACCTATATCTTAAAGATACCTCCACACAGTCTTTATTAATTAGATGAATAATACTCGGATACAAAAAATATAAGGAAACGATGAGATGAGACATACAAATGTAACATGCCAAGCAGAGTTCAATGACATGTATGCTAAATTTCAATGCGTTGAAGACTGATATTTTGAAAAATATTAAAATTGCATGTATTTAGAAACCGCTTCGTGCAAAATAACGTGAAATCATGTAATGTTTACTTAAATAAGAGGAAAGATTTGTATTTTTGTATGCAACGAATAAACTTAAAAAACTACTAGACCGATTTGGATGAAATTTGCTATGGATATAGTTTAACACCCGGGGAAGGACATATGATAGTTTTTATCCGACCGCGCAAAAAAGGGTTAATGGTTTTGCGCGATAACCGACATACGCATACGGAAATATCGGCACATGAGATTTAACAACTATGTATGTCTCAAGGTGACGGGCGCAGTGCAATTCGTATCCTGTGACGAAAAGCATCTGTTATAGGCAGAGGTTAGTTCGCTTAACATTAGCTTGTTCCGTCACAATATAATTAAAAACAAACGCACGGACAACGTAAATACCAGTCTTCGACACCCACGTACATCATACAACAGGGATAAATAATGGAAATAAAATAAACTTGTTAAATTTTGAATATGCCGCCATAGACAACATACACAAAAAGCAAAAAAAAGAGTTTATTAAAAAGAAATCATATAAGAGTGCATACCTTTTTTAATTTATATTATAATGTTACAAAAAATAGACCGAAGATTTGTATTGAGGATCCTACATCATACATCAACAGATCTATCGACGCAAGTATAATAAAAAAAAATGATGATACATCCCACATGCTTGGCAGGCCTCTTCGAGACTACAGTGTAAAAAGATTCTTCAAAAGGTTCGAACACAAAATGTTCTCAGGCTATCCTAGAATTACAGGCTCTAGAGAACACCGGAACACACCGTTAGGTGCTTGGCGACCGATTTTCTACTTGAGGATGGTGGCTAGCCAGGCGGGTGTTCGCAAAATGCCTTAAGACCAAGCGAACAATAATTTCGTCGCCTCCTACGATTCACCGGGAGATATGGGGGTCATTGGACGTTTGACCTTTCAATAACTAGGTCAGCGATCGATGGTGATAGCAATCCCTGCCATAGATACTTACAATAAAACGCAGCTAGACCATTTAACACTCAGAGTACTTTCGAGATTCCAAAGACTACCAACATATGTCTTATTGGACATATAGATACCCCTGAGGTAATCTGTGCCCTGGTCCTATACAATTCATTTACGAATTCGTTGAATTTATCTATAGGTAAACCCTGATAAACCTCTACCCAGTTCTCTGAACAGAATTGTGCGATAAGGACAATAGCAGCATCTACATTACACCAGCCACACACTTTACGAAATAGAATGCGAATTCAACTGGTTAGTCGAACGGTCTTGGTCAATCTTACCGACTGTGTAAGAGGTCGGTTTTATTTTCCAAAACTGTACCTTCGAACGGAGTAGAATTACAAATCGAATCGGATGAACTATACCGTTAAATAGAAGCGTGTGTGCCCGCTGGCCGTCTGTATCGATCAGTTGTCACTGCTTGGCCCTGTCTTAAATACAGCATACTTAGATATTAAATTATAAAAAGTATTATTCAGTCAAATAGTTATAAGGTTATTGCTTATTTTTAAATCAATTATAATGTTTTTATATATTATCGTGTCCGTCATCGTCGTATACTCTGTCAAGAAAGTACCGGAAAAACATCAATAACAAAAAAATAAACACTTCATTCCAATTTATTTAATCATCTTCAAAGTATGCTCCTTCAGAAAATAATATACTTGCTCCAACGAATAATCCAATCAAAACGGGAGCTACGAAGTGGTTTTGCAAAACAAAAGGTCGGCTGGAGCCATATCTGGGGCATAAGGTGGCATTTTTGTGGAGTTTTAAAAATTAGTTCACAATGATGGCCTCGTGCGAAGGCGCATTATTGTGATGCAAAATCCAAGAATTATTCTACCACAAATTTAACTTTTTCGTCGAATTTGCTGTGTTGGACGCCGCATAACGCTTAATAAATATTATTTACAATATCACCTTCCTAAAGAATTCCGAGTGCACAACGTCGCGGTAGTCAAAGAAAACAGCCAACATGATGGGTTTTGATCGAATTTGGCGTGGATTTTCCGGTTTTGGTTTGGTTGGAAGGCGCCACTCCGAAGCTTGTTGACTAGTTTGCATGTCAAACTCATAAACCACCGTCTTGTCGCCAGTAACAAAACGTTCATGAATGTTGGGATGGAATTGACTCGTTCTAGCATGTCCTCGGAGACTCTTGTGCGATTGAGTAGTTGGAAAAAAATTAGGTCTTTTGGGACTAGCCGAACGGCAACATATTTCATACCAAAGTGATTATTTAATACTAGCTGTACCCGCGACTTTGTTCGCGATTGCCGTACCTGCAGACTAATTATTCACATTTGTGCACTGTTTATCTCATATTAAGCAACACTGTGGTCTGCGGTGAAGCACTCTTATAGTAAACCATAGCTCAGAATGGAGCTTTCTACTTTGCATTTCAAAACTCCCGGGTTGTATTTGCCAGAAGGCAGTAGTTAAGTAACTCAGAGAGTTCTTTCCCGGTTCGCACAATAAATGTTGAAGCAAAGTACCTTGTGAGTTTCTTTAGAATTTCGATTTTAAAACGGCGGTTTGTTTGACGGTAGATCGATTTTTTTTTTATTTCTCATTCTCGGAAATTAGTGTTTGTTTGATCTGAGTAGCGGGTGGGAGACGCTCTTTCCCACCTAAGGCCGGGAAAAACTCATAGTAAATGCTTCCTTCTCTTGGGCCGGAATGACTTGTAACCATGGTAACCATTGGTGTAAACAAAGTTATATGTCTAAGATGTTTTGTTGTAAAATACTCTGTTGTTATAAAACAATTAATAACAACTATGTTTGGCAGGATAGTAACTAAATATAAGGTAAAAAGTGTAGGTTAAAAAAAAACTAACTAAAACCTTCCCTAAATTTCATTGCTCTAACTCCTAGTGTATCTTTGTATCTTCTACTCATGTTTATTATTTTTAGTAAATATTTAGAAAAACTTTTTTTTTATGCATGATAGGTTAGCCTTTGACCACTATCTCACCTGATGGAAAGTGATGATGTGGTCAAAGGTGTTGTTCAGGCTAACCTAGATAATTACTGGCTCTCAAGGACAGCTGCCGGAACACACCGTTAGGTGCTTGGCGACAGATTTTCTACTTGAGGGTGGTAGCTAGCCAGGCGGGCATTCGCAAAATGCCCTACCAACATGCAACTACTATTTTTTTACCCTCCTCATATTTTAAATGAAAAGTAAAGTGTTTAACGCGGATGTAAGTCATCGATTCCTACTTGGACTATAGCCGCATTAATTTTAAAAAGGTACTGCTCATGTTAATGAAAACAAAATAAATAATATAAAAAACATACTATTTTTATATCGTTATTCCTTATATTAGTAGTGAAAAGCAGAGAGATTCCTATTCAGGCTATAGACGCCTGTAAATATTCCAAACAAAATTTTACGTAAAATTTCACAAATAGTTCTAACCTCTCAATAAATTTTTAGTAAGTATGTTATTTTTTCAATGAATAATTTTTAGAAAAGCTACCTTTTTTACTTTCTTTAAATTTGAAATGAAAAGTAGAGAGCTGACCGCGGGTGAAAGTTACCAATTCCTTTCGACCCTTGTATAACAATCTACTAAAGTTGTGCACTTCCAACTTTAAACGGATTAAATCACGTATATTTATCATTATTTTTGTCCCGACAGTCGCCCCGTGACCACGATCACTACAAAGTGTTTGAAACGTCCGGACAAAAATAATGATAAATATACGTGATTTAAACAGTTTAAAGTTGTTTTATTACTAAGTGTAACAATCGCGAAAACCTAAGACAACATTGTGCACTATCATTGCGCAGTCTCCGAAATGTATCCGTCAAAAGAAAGATATGTAGTTTAAAAAACTGATTGTGGTGAATTTACCACATTTTAGAGTTTTATAGTAGCAAGCATTGAAAAACTAAATAATGCCGTGCTGCCCGTGGGGTGCCGGGCTGCCCGTGGGATGCCGGTCTGTCCGTGGGGTGTCGGGCTTCCCGTGGGGTTCCGGGCTGCCTATGGGCTTAAGATGAAACGTACGTTCAAGGGTTTCTCAATATTCCGCGGTTCAAGTTATTTAAAACGAAATATTTATTTTGTGATATCTTTAATTTCTTAACTGCAAAACTGAAGACTTTGAAATATTTACGGGAAAATAAATAAATTACCACTATTGTAACAAAAAAAAATGATTGAAATAGGACTAAGCGTTAATAAATTACAACTAAGTGTACATTTTGACTTTCATCCCCTTTCCTAAGAGAACTGAATTTCGGGATAAAAATATCGTATGTCCTTCTTCGTAGTATGAACTCGAATCGTGCTAGTAAGTTTCATTAAAATCCATTCAGTAGTTTTGGAGTGATGCTCGGCCGGGATAAAGACAGACAGCCAGAAAAAAAAAAAAACAGTTTTTGCATCAGTATCAGCTACAGATTGCTCTCAAAACATATTTTCAAAATATCTGCAATGTACAGAATTGGACCTGTTTCAGTTTTATTATAAGTATAAATAGATAAATGTAAGCGTCTTACCCCTCGCGCATCCCTACCCGCCTTCTCCAACCTGCTATAGGTATATATATGAAAAATATACGTAGGGAAGTTGAGCTTATCGTAATAAAAAAACTGTTTTATCGTTTTTATTTGGAACGTCATATTTAGGTTGTGCTCTCTGTTATTTCTGAACTTCAAACCCGATGACTTTGAAATATTTACGGGATAAATTTTAAAGTACCACTATTCTAACAAACAAATCGGCCAAGTTCGGGTTGGAATCGCGCATGAAGGGTTCCGTACAAAATTAGACTTCATATTTTAACCTTTTTTTGTTTCAACGTACGCGAGTCCAACTCGCACTTGGCCAACTTTTTGTATTTGTTGTTATAGCGGCAACAGAAATACATCATCTGTGAAAATTTCAACTGTCTAGCTATCACCGTTCTTGAGATACAGCCTGGTGATAGGCGGACGGACGGATGGACGGACAGCCAGACAGACCGTTTTTACCCTTTGGGTACGGAACCCTAAAAAGAACGCATGAAATCGGACTACGCGTTAATAAATTACAACTAAGTGTATATTTTGACTTTCATCCCCTCTCCCAAGGGAACCATGCTGAATTTCGGGATAAAAAGCTAAATTATCCTACCTTGTAGTATGAACTCCAATCATGCTAAGTTTCATTGAAATCCATTCAGTAGTTTTGGAGTGATACGCGGCCGGGATACAGACAGACAGACAGACAAAAATAAAAAAAAATACAGTTTCGGCATCAGTATCAGCTACAGAGTACTGTACATATTTTTTTTTTCAAAATATCTGCCATGTACTGAATTGGACCTGTTACAGTTTTATTATAAGTATAGATACTACAGAGCAACTCGTGAGACAAGTTCGGCGGTTATCCTTCTCAGTCTTGAATGAGGATTTTCAGTCACTATTTCCTTCACTTGTGCAATGTTAACTTCACTTGCAGACGTTGATGGTCTACCAGAGCAAGGCAAATCTTTCATCACATTTCCGCCTTCAACCAGCGAATGGTTACAAGCGGTTAGTAGCCGTTCTTTGTGGCGTTCTATGATGGAGACCTTCCGCTCGGTAATGAATCTTAGTGTAACAACAAGAATTTTTAAAATATTTGCCTAGTATTCATTTAAGATCGAAGGTAGTCAACTATTTATTAAGTATATTGTGTTAAAAATAAGCTGTTTTTTAACAATAACGGATCGTTGATCGCATTCGATTTCGTGAGGTGTGTGGGACCCATTACCTTCACTTGCACGCTCTTACTACATGAATAAAGATCGGTATCGAATGAAAGCTTCACTACTACACGCACACACTTTATTCATGTGCTCGGACATTCGATCCTACTTCCGATCACCGTGCCTTCCAATTGATTCAATTCCATGCGATAATTTACCTTACATTCTTGGTGATCAACATCTGAAAATGGTATGAAACATGCCAAACTCGTATACGGACCTACTTTAACCCAAGTATTTCTTACATAAACAGGGTTATTGGAAAAATGCTAACAGGTTTACTTCTGTTAGTCCTAACAAACATTTTAAGGTATTTTTTTATTATTATTTTTTGTGACGGAATTACCACGAGAAACACCTAATTTTAAAAGTCTACTAAAAAAAACTACTCAACACTGCAACGCTGCAAGATTAATACAAATATTCAATGAACAGGGAACACAGACCCGGTTTCTCTGCTCAAAAGTCATTCATTTATTTGATCGGCTGATGACGTCATCTGCTCTATGGTCCACAGACTCAATTAACGAGTTAAGCCGCTCGCCCAGCACTCGCCCCGAAATGAATTCACTCACTCACAGAACAGTGTTGCTCTGAAATACGGGGGATAATCCGGATAGGTGAGAGATGGTTTGGTTAAATTGGAAACCTTTTAATGAGACTTCACTGTCTTTCTGTCCATGCATCCTAAGTTTACGAGTCTTCAGCTCGGAAATGAGTTACAAGCCTGAACTTTAGATATAGTGTGTTCAACGTTGATCCATAGATGACTATGAGAGAAATTCAATCACAATTACTTGACAAGGTATCAAAAAAAGCTTTTTTGCAGCTTTGCACGTGGTGTTTCATCGTCTAGCCCAAAGCTAGGTAGAAATAATTGTTTTATTTAATTAACTTTCATGTTTGTGGACCGTACAAGTTGTTAATTTTAGGCCTATATCTAATGGTAATTAAACAACTATAAACGGTTTAAATCGCGGATATTTGTCTTTATTTTTGTCCCGACGTTTCAAACACTTTGCAGTGATCGTGGTCACGGGGTGACTAATTGGTTTTATTTATTAATTTAAGTTATTAAGAAATTATTTGGGCTACCGTCAGAAATTTTTATATTAATCATAACGTTCCCTATTCACGCAGTATTCGCTCACGGTGTCCAGAGGTCTTGCAGATTTGTGTAGGCCATGAGAACTTTAAACGATTTAAACCGGCCTTAATACTACTCAACACTTCAAACCGGCCTGTCAGTCAGCGGCTGTCAGTGCTTGTCGAAGCAGTGCTCGTTCTACCTCAATGGCACATGTCATCAATCTGCAAGTTAATTTACGATAACCCAAAAAAAAGGAAATGTTGGTCTTTACTTTTCTTGTGTTTTATGCTTGCATATATCTTTATATATACAATAAACATAGTTGTAACAGTGCCTACATATCATTGTTTGTCGTGGTACCAGAAAGTCTAAAGTCCAAATAGTATCCAGTACACATCCATCGTTGAACAAAGGCCTCCACCATTAAGAGTAGATGACAGTTCTTTAAAAGCTGCTACTTTCCCTTCAAATATTTTTTTCGTCGCTTCCTATGACTCGATGTGTTAGGTAGCTAAGAAGATAGATATAATCCAATCAAGAGTAAAATAAAAATCTAATTTCATTTTTGATTGCCTTGAATATTGATGAACTTGAATTTTGAAGCAGTGATAGCTCAGTGGCTTTGGCTATGGACTGCCGTGCAGCAGGTCCATGGTTCGAATCCCGCCGCGGGCTTGAGCTTCACCGCATGGTGGAAGGGCATTTTTGCGAATGCCCGCCTGGCTAGCGACCACCCTCAAGTTGAAAACCTGTCGCCAAGCACCTAACGGTGTGTTCCGGCAGCTGTCCTTGAGAGCCAGTCATTCTAGGTTAAGCCTGTTAACACCTTCGACCACATCATCACTTACCATCACGTGAGATTGTGGTCAAAGGCTTACCTATCAGCAATAAAAAAAAAAAAAAAAAAAAAAAGAATAAAAACAAAACTCACGAAGCCGTTGTTTTCTATTTTCTCTGTATTTTCCTCCAAAGCAGAGAAAATTTTTTTAAGGCCAACTCTAAACGCCTCCCATTTCCGGTTATCAGCAACTAATTATTAATATGGAAATCAGTTAAAGTCCTGTTTTACCGCTATGCCTCAGCGAACCTTTTGTGTTTGGGTTTGGGCGGATCTAGTAACATAAACTATAAAAGGCACTTGAACACTTTTTATTGAAAACCAAAAATACATTTTACATTCTTCTTCTTCTTCTTTAGATGGCTTTTAAACGCAGCTTGGACATTTTACATTGCAATGCACAATACAACCACGTCTACAGATAAGTATAAGTTTTTCTATTACAAAGAGACAGACCAGCTAAACCCCAATACCATAGACAAAACATTGCCATATCGGATCGTTCGGTTGGTGACAACCGCCATGTTCAAAGGACCACCAGATAAACAATGACTCATGTTTTATACCAAGTAAAAATTAATAATATAATGAATCTGACGGCGGAAACTGAAAAGTATTAAATAATTTCTTGAAGTCATTATCTTATCATTATGATTCGAAACACTCTGAGTTCACATTTTCATCGTCCGACTTCCGATAACGATTATTTAAACTCTAAAACATTCGTGAAAAACACAGATACACAAGCACTGTCTGACGTTTATTGCTCTGGGTAATCCTCCCGATAGCTTTGTAAGTTACCAATCAAACATAAAGTATGCTACGATTCGTTACACAGCTACGCGTGCATACGACGTAGCGTAGGCACACGTAGCGCTATGTAGCAATCAACTCTTGATGAAACTCGCACTATGCCCCTACTCTAATTCGTCGAAGTATCGATCTTCGTGCCCGAAAGAAAGGTATCCGCAAAACACGTATTGGCTTACTTTCGTTTAACTTCATCGTAGCAGAGACTAGAAGGCATTTGCCGGTGTAGGTATATTCTGAATAAGATTTATTTTAAATCAAATTCGTATGGTTTGTACATTTTGCAAATAGGAAGTTATAATTGATTCGTTTGCTTATACGTAGTCAAAGTCGAGTTCTAAATATGAAGAAAGAAAACAAATACTAATGAGGATATAAATACCTTTGGAGAACAAAGACATTTTTAAATATCTAGTCAGTATTTTCTAGTACAGTAGCGACACTTCTCGCTGATCCATAACTAGGAATCTCAGACTCTTACCATGTGAAAACGTTCTTTGATTTATCTCTAGTAGGACTTCAAACTGATTGAGGCATAACAGCGTTCTCAGAGTAGTGTGGGAGATTCCATGGCGGCAAGATTGTGATGAACGATGCAGTCTGACCACAGACTATATGAAACAACGAACTTCGTACCGCAAATTCAATTTTCGTTGTCTAAAGTGTCGCTCGGAACACGAAAAACGAAACTTCGTTGAATTTTAGTTGCGCCGCGTCGCTGCCCGCCAAAATGACCACAGCGTCGCGCCGCCCGCCACAACGTATGGAAACCTCTGACAAAAATAGAAGAAAAAACGGAGGCTCGTAAAACATCAACTGAAGCCACACTTTTATACATGTGTGCGATAGAAGTGTTGCCATATGGAAGCAAAAATAACTAAATTGTAGGAATTTAGAGAGAAAAATTTTTGAAGATATATATACAGCAAAATCTGTTCGTAAGGATACTGGTTACGCCAATATTTTTAATTCTAATATTGAATTAATAACTTAATAATATGACGTTGTTTACTTCAACTCCAGTCGACCATACAAGGGGAGTTACTTATATTTGTACGACGATGAAACCTGTTCTCGTCGTGTCACCCGCGTCTCGCCCGCGCCGCCTGCGCCGGGCAGTCTGCTGTGGGAACTTGTACTGAATGGGCCCACCCCTTCGCGGTCAATGAACGATATTACTCGCCTACTACTACTAGTATATACCATATAAGAACTTCATAAATTCTATCATAGCTGTGAAGAGTGATTGTGCAGTGCAGTGCACCATATTATAACTGTGCTCACCTACTGGATGGACTAGATACACCATCGCCGGCTGACACCTTCCAGAGACGTGGTGGATTCTTCTACAAAGGTCAGTAGCTCTCTTCATGGTTTTCTGGTATGTTGGGCTAGCAACGTCATTTAAATCTAGGATTTCGGCGAACCAGCAAAGTATCCTGTTCCACATTTCTAATTGTGGCAGGCGCGCATCATCCCCAGGTCAAACCCAGAGGTTGTATGCACCATTTTGGTCCTTCGAGCGCGAATATTTTGAGTTTAGAATCCCTTTAAAAACCTAATTTTCTAAAATTCAAGTCGAAATTTCTAGAATTAACTGAAAGTTATTGCATATCGTCATTCAAATTTCAATCTTATTTCATACGCGTTAAGGTCTATAATTCTAACTACGTGATATCGATAAACATGCATATTTATTTGCCGTGTGCATTTAGTGGGTAGTATAGTGCAGTAGGTACGACCTAAGTTTTGGGTATATGCATTCAGATGTTTCAGCGAGCCTATTCAGTGTTGATTATGTACTGCGCGTAGCAACTAGTAAATTGAATAGTATTCGCTTCATATAGAATCGTCATAATTATTATTTTATACGAGTATTTATGACACACAGACTCACCGCATTTGACTAGATTAGTGTAATCTAGTCATCTTATTCGCATCGCTTGTGTTTTTATGTCTAATTTACATATTGAAACCATAACTATAACGTACTATCTACGTAAACTACTCGTAGGTAGACTTACGTTTACGCTACGATTGATATTTTGTTAACTGCCGTTTGCATAGTTACATTATATTATAATCTACACCGCACCGAACGTTCATACATTCATAAAGTGCGTAGCTATATCTATCGAACTGATAAGATATTTCCGTGTTCTTGAATTGGTTTTGTTTGGTACATTTAACAAGTTATTTTATTTGTACCTAAGATTAACTACTTAGTTACTATTGTCAGGGTTCTATATGCTCTGGACATACAGTAACTTACGCACCTGTTTTGCATTTAATTGAATATCGCATCGCACCTTACTTGTTTAGGGTTCCGCGTGAATCGTGGAACGCTTTTCGTGTTAGATATTTATAACTCGCACCGCACTAGCGTAAAATATTCGTTAGTTTATTTTTATTTGTTAGCACTTAGGTACTTACTTACCTTTTAATAAGGAAGGTTCTAATTTGCCGATTACAAATATTTAAATCGCATAAAGGACAGACCTTTATTTAGGGTTCCGTCTGCATCATAGAAGTAAGAGGTTCTGTACTACTGATATTTATTTGATATTATACTTACTGATTTAATATTTTAATATATTTTATCGCGTTATTTTAATATCAGTCTCGCATTATTACGCGGCATAGGTACGTTGCGTTTGGGTACAGCATTGCATTTTAGGTGGTTTCGTAGTGTAAAAATAAAGTTGTTGGGATTTTAATTATCTTTCGTTCACAATGGACGATAAAACAAAGCTAAGGCTTTATGAAAGTAAACGTGCGACTTATTTCGCTCGGATTCAAAGTATATATGATTCCATGAAAACTTTATCTACTGAAAGGTTACGGAAAAGTTTTATTGTGCAAGCGAAACAAATTGATACGATACGAAGTGAATTCTGTAACATTCTGGACAATGTGAACGCGTTAAGTTTGAAATTAGATCCTTCATATGAAATCAGTTATAGCGCATTAAATGCATTTGATGACTTGGCATGCGAAATTAAAGAAACTGTCTGTTCGTTAACTGAGCCAACGCCAAACGTAATGAACTCGAGTTCTACACTGAGAAAAATCTTAAGTCAAAAGCGCCCTAATAACGGCCATATTGTATGGTATGAAGGCGAAAAACCGACCAAACGTAAATACGGACAAAAACGCCTTCCAACGTAGAAGGCGTTAAACGAGGTACAGTGAAGGCGAATTCAACAAGCTGCGATACCACGATTACAGCTCTAATATGACATTTTCAATCTTACGAAATGTACAGATTAGCTTCAATGTATAGTACTAAACATGGTAAGTAATAAAATAATGTAGGTGTATGAACGTGAGATTCGATTTCCGTAAGGCGATTATAATGGTAAACAAGAGCATACCTGTCAAACGTTTTGCAGCAATATTTGACTCGAATAAGGCTTAATCCACTTTATCTTGAGGAAATTTGCATCTCTAGTAACTGTGTTTAAACCTGTCCACTAAGCGATTAAAATCTACTCGTAACACGTTTTCTGTCTTAGTATAAACAAAAATACCTGTTAATTTTAATAGTTTTACCTTAATTTAGGGCTGCTTTGTCCTTATTTACCGTTTTATATGCTATTCTCTAAAGTAATATTCACCTTTTAGTAAGGCAAACGAAACGGTATGGCGGGTCTTTTAAAGGTTTTGAAATACATTTTGCGTTTTCTTTACGAACAATAAGGTTTTGTTCATACGGCATATTATTCTATACTAAAACGATCTTTACCTTGTAGTAAGGCGAAAGGAACGGTACGGATTGGCTCTATTAAAGGTTTTGTAAGGTACTTCAAGCTTTATTTACTAACCATAACGTTTTGTAAATACGGCATATTATTCTATACTAAAGCGATCTTTACCTTTTAGTAAGGCGACAGGAACGGTACAGATTGGCTCTGTTAAACGTTTTGTAAGGTACTTCTAGCTTTATTTACTAACCATAACGTTTTGTAAATACGGTATATTATTCTATACTAAAGCGATCCTTACCTTTTAGTAAGGTGAAAGGAACGGTACGGATTGGCTCTATTAAAGGTTTTGTAAGGTACTTCTAGCTTTATTTACTAACCATAACGTTTTGTAAATACAGTATATTATTATATACTAAGGCGATCTTTTATCTTAACGTAAGTCGAAAGTAACGGTACAGATAGGCTCTATTAAAAGTTTTGTAAGGTATATTGAGTTTTCTTTACTAATTATAACGTTTTGTTAATAACGATAACCAATCTATGGGACGGCAGGTAACGCAGTTCATAAAAGGTGTGATTAACTTGCTTTACCATCATAAAGTTCACATAATAGAGCAATTGGCCGCTACGAAAGTTTGAAAATAACTGCAGTAATTTTCAATTATTGATATATTTCATAACTTGCATGAGTAGTCACACGAAAATTGCATCAGTAGCGTAGCGGCTCAACGTCCCTTACATGAACTTGATGATGTCAAATCAAAGCAGCTAATCACGCCTTTAG
The DNA here is from genome assembly GCA_963854805.1 of Plagodis dolabraria. NCBI lineage: Eukaryota > Metazoa > Arthropoda > Insecta > Lepidoptera > Geometridae > Plagodis > Plagodis dolabraria. The sequence goes on from OY978440.1 coordinate 9,527,943, forward strand.
AGAATTATGTTGCCTGACTTTAAAATGTTGTTGCCCAGACTCGCATGATGCTGTAAAAGGATATCAATATTAATTAAGTTGTTTGTTACATCAAATACATACAGAAAAATAAACCGTACGAACCTACGTGTCCTAGCTGCTTATCTTCTTAACTCTCTTTAGAATAGATCTGTTGATATAAGATAGAATAAAACAAATTTTACGCATTATATTGTTTTATTATTGTCCTTTGGGTATCGAGTATTACTAATTGTATTTATCTTTATGAATAAGTTTTGCTACGACACCAACCTTGAAATTGCAAAATATTAGCTGTTCCATAAGTTTGGGCGAGGGTAAATCAAGTTATTGTATGAATATCTGATACTTTTGTTGCGATTTCAGGGTAGCACAATATCCATAGCAAAGGTTGTTCATTTCTATAATGATCTCTTTCAGTATTATTACAAATTAAAAAAAAAATGTCAGATTTTAATTAACATTTATATTGTAACAGTTTCTAAAGTCTTAAAGTAATAAAATATGGTCAATGAGTAATAAATACAAATTATAATTTCGCGAATATGATAACCGGAGTTGTAAGAAATTCTAATATAACGTAACTCAATCGAGATATTATCGCTGATATTATTAGCGGTATTGGTAGTATGTATAATCTTATAGTGGTTGAACATTATTAGGATTAATTATTAATATGGAAATCAGTATCAACATGACATTTAGGTCGATTAATTGTATCTATGTAAACGATTGGGAAACAGTCATGCACATATACATAAAAAATATTACGATACTCATTGAGGTAGTCCTATAGTTCCTTTTTCATCATACAGTATTTGAAGCTGGATTTTTGATGTAGTAGCCCGATGTAATTAGTTTGGTCCATGGTGTTGCACCCTGTACGGCAATAGTTATTGCAAGTTTTACTTTACAATGTCTGCCTCAACTGAAATTAAAAAGTTATTTGTAGTAAAATTTTACAGGAAAAAATTATAAATCAAACATAAATAAGTAAAATATTAAAAAAAGTTCTTCTAAAACCAGCTTTTACCATATATTTTAGGTTGAACCTTACTCGGTTGGTTTTTTTGCCAACACAAATGAATTGAGGCCAAGCTTGACGGGTTTATCTTGTTTAGTAAATGAGGTAGTATGGCCAAAAAATAAAATTGAGACACCTACATAACAAATGTCATATATATGTACTGTTAATACTATTCGAATACAAGTTATGTTAAACCGACTTCTTCCGAAAGGTGGATGATCTCAATCAATCTCAATTTTGTAATATTGTTGTAGTTTTGTAATCTTTGTTACATTATGTCTCTGTCATTTGTTTACTGATTTTAAATATACTATTGCTTTTATTAAAACCCTATCAAAAATGGTTCAGTAGCTTTATGGTATCAATGACAATCTTAAAAAAATGGGTTGATTCAATTTTGTCAAAATATTATAATTAAAAAAAATTAGAACAACCAACTGAAACCAAACCGATTTTCATGAATTTGAATGAGACCTTTTTAAATAAGAAAATAATTTTCCAAATCACTTTATACATGATGAAGTTATGAGCTATGAAAACAAAAAAATATCGACGCATTGAAAACCTCCTGTTTTTTGGAAGGTGATTAAAAATTTGAATTAATGGACTGATCTTAAAAAATATAATTTATAAAGTGACTTAAAAAAGGAGGAGGTTAAATGTTCAACTGTATGTATATTTTAAGCGTAATCTACAGATTCATTAACAATACAAAACATATCATACGTGATATACTTACATTCATCAATTATTGATAAGTCCATAGGACACGGCGTTTGGGGATCCAGATATGAAATGTTACTGGAATCGCTCGTAGCTTGCCTCTTTCTAAAAGCTTTTGTAACTTTTTATCGTATTATATATAAAGTTCCCGAAGCCTTCCTTTGGATTGAAATGGTCCTGCCTGTTGGAAAATTCAATTTTCAATACAAAGAATAGACCACATTTAAATAAACATAGCATGTAGCATGTAGGTAGAGTTACATTTTCTTATATGATGCAGACTTTACGGACTTGATAGTATTTTTTGTGATGGAACAAGCACGAGGCCCACCTAGTGTTAAGAAGTACCTCTGCCTATAACAGATGCATTTCATCACAAGTGACAAACTGCACTGCGCCCATCACCCAGTGAGACATAAAGTTGTTAAGTCTCATGTGCCTGTAATTTCACCGGCACCCATTGTGCAGTGACGTGTGTTTGAGCACTATCTTGCATTTGAGTAAAATTTTCGTCCATGAATCCCATGTAAGGTACCACATGGGCTTATAAAATATCTGATAAAGTTGTGATGTGCCGTCAAACCCCCGCTTTTAACATTTTGATGCACCATGTCGACGGACAATAATCCTGAACATTGATGCAGTATATTGTCCGTCAGTGTAATAATGTGGTTTTATCAAAACTAACCTCATTTGCATGAGCAATTTTGCAAACGCCAACACAAGCAAGCACAAACATAACCTTTGCAGTAACTTACGATTACTTACCCCGGAACGTATATATTGGGCGTAGCCCCATGTTGATAACAAATCCAGCGCGTATTAGTCCATATTTTACTTTATTAATACACGAAACATGCACTCGAACTGTGCTATGCGTGGCTGCGTGCACGCACGGACACGAAACGACGAGAAAAGATAAACAAGATAGCAGTGTTGCCAATGCGAACTCCCAAAAATCCGAATCGCATAGGTCGCCAAAAATTCTGTCGATTTCAAATTAACAATATTACAAGCGATGGTTGACAAAGCAATTCAAATAATTATTGAAAAAAAATATTAATTGTAAAAAAGGATATAAATATTAATTATTAAAATCGGTATTCAAAAATAGATAATTATACTAACTTTTAATCACACGTGACTTCGCTTGATTTTTAGAATATTATCTTTAAAAACTATAATAAAGTATAATTTTATTTTATTCTGAAATTAAGGACCTTGACTAAAATGTCTAGATAGGAAGGTTGCAGGTTAATTTTGACAGGCTTAAAAATAATATTAAAGGAATGGTGTAATTATGCCAAAAACATATATTGTACTAGTACATGAACGGATGAAAAAATAAATACACGTGATATCTTACTACACCCCCCTCCCTTTGTGATATTGCGTGATTTTTGATAAACCCCCATAGAAATTCAAAATATAAGCCGAAGAAAGAGAAATTCTATTTAAAATCAGTTCGGGTCCGCTGTGAGTGGTCTAAGTGTCTACAAGATGTTTACAATGGTTTAATTTAATATAAATTTATAACTAATAATAGACACATTTCCGGCGATAAAATTTATTAAATTAAATTATTGGGGTCATAAATGGCTAAGATTGTTATCAGCGGGCAACATTGTTTTATCCAACGAAATTCTATGACGGTTTTACCCGTGCCGCTACCACTAATTTCGCCTTACTGAAGGCATTTTTATCTTAATAGAAAACCACCCATTGTGATCATCTTCATTACGAATTATTTCGTCTTTAAATCCTCATGATAAAAGTAGGTAAGGAGATAATGCTTTCAACGGCTAATTTAGGTGTAAGTAGTGTAGGTTCCTATAATATTCTGTAGGTACCTACAGAAAGTTTATAGTTTACCTACAGTACTCCTGATTGCACAAGAGCAAGTGAAATGTTTTTCTAGTGCCTACCTACAATATTTTTCGTATTTCTACGTGATCAGTGATCACTGATCGATTGTATGACCTGTATCTAAACGTCTGGCTGAACAATTTTTAATTGCAAGGGGTTGTTTAGAGAATACGATAGTGATTTGGCCGAATTATGTTAGGTTGGCTTCAGTATGAACCTCCGTGTGTTTCTCTCGTCTATACCTAACACGATATGTAAGCACCTAGAGCACTCTGCAACCGGACAAAACATTTTTATTTGTAATGTTACTTATTTATTGGTTTAGCGACTTGGTGTAATTGTACACAATGCAATAAGCAAAATTATATCAAATAGGGCCTACCTATCAAAAGAGTGACAATTAGTAGGCAGCCCTATCACGCGTTTGTCTACAGAGCGGGCGTAGATAATTATTTCATGGTCACTGCCGAGATGTTATAAACCGCTCCTTTTCCGTAATATCTATAAACTACCAGGTATAAAAATGGCGACATTCTGGCATATACTTATCTAATCTGTGCTTATATAGATGCATACGGAACCTCTGGAAGACTCGACCGTTTTTGTATATTAATCCGGAAAGGGAATGGCTAATTAAGAGCCTATGCCACACAACTAAGCTTAACTTAAAAATGTATACTTAATTGAAAATGATTGCTGTAGATAAGTGTAGACAATGAAAATCTATCAGAGGTAGGTTTCTAAGATTGAGGAGAAACGTAGGTTGTGTTCTGATAAATGTAATTTTAGCATTGTAGGTACAATCAATGCATTCATTCTAAGCACAACTGCCACGTACACTAGAGCGAACTCCCTTCACATTCACGTCAGAGTAGGTATATATTATCTAGACAAACGTTCAGGGCTGTCACCAATGATCTTAATATTCTTAAACTGGTTGTCATACAACGTAGGTTCATTAACCGACTGTCTGTCGTCACAAAGTCCCTCCGTCCATAGATATACCATTAAGGAAGAACCGTTCCTATCATACTTAGGAGAAGATACAAGCCATACCTAACTATACAAAATATACGCAAAGAATTTTTAAATAGTATCCCTACCACTACACTTAATTTTGTAGTATAATTAATAACTAGTACAATCATAATCTTTAAAATAATGAATTAATTTGCTCGCAAAGATAATTAAAAGGTTTTTATTTTGTTAACGTTGTAGTTTTTGATCAATTTGTATATAAGTTATATTGACTTTATGAAAAGGCGAGTAATGTCGAACGTTTCGAAGATTTTTGCGGATATGCGGCGTTTAAAAACTTTCATATTTGCATTCTTTTCTTGTAATTTTTGGTGTATGTTGGGACAATATTCAACGATTTCCGAACGTTTCGGTGACATTCGCCTACGTTGTCGTTAGAAAATTTTCGTGTTTGTTTTTTTTGGTTTTAATTTAAGGTGTGTTTTGTCGTAGTATTTAACTATTGACTTAATGATAAGGCGAATAAAGCCAAACTTATCGGTAATATTCGTGTACGAGGGTCGATTGAAAACTTTTGTGTTTGTTTCTTTTCGTTTTAATTGAAGGCGTATTTTGTGGTATTACTTAAATATTGACTTTTCAATGAGGGCGATTAATCCGTATGTTTCAATGATACTTGCGTACTTGCGTCGTCTACAAACTTTCGTATTTGTTTGTTTTCATTATAACTTGGGGTGTATATTGTGGTAATATTTTACTATTGACTTTATAATAAGGTGAATAATGCCGTACGTTTCGATTATATTCGCGTATGTGCCTTGTTAGAAAGTTTTCTTGGTTGTATTTTTTTTGTTTTAATAAAGGTGTCTTTTGTGGTATTATATATCTATAGACTTTATGATAAGGTGAATAATTGCGTATGTTTCATCGAAATTCGTGTAAGTGCGTCAATTGTAGACTTTCGTATTTGTATATTTTCGTCTTAATTTAAGGTGTATTTTGTGGTATTACTTATTTATTGACATTATATTCAGGCGAATAAATCCGTATATTTTTGCAAAATTCATGTACGTGCGACGATTTAAAACTTTCGTGTTTGTTTCTTTTCGTTTTAAATTAAGGCGTATTTTGTGGTATTACTAAAATATAGACTTTACGATGAGACCGATTTATCAGTACGTTTCGGTGATATTCGCGTACGTGTGTCGTTCAATAACTTTCATATTTGTATATTTTCGTTGTAATTTAGGGTGTACGTTGTGGTAATATTTAACTATTGACTTTATGGTAAGGCGAATGATGCCGCACGTTTCAGTGATATTAGCGTATGTGTGTCGTTTGAAAACTTTCGTGTTGGTTTCTTTTCGTTGTAATTTCAGGCGAATTTGGTAGTATTACTTAAATATAGACTTTACGACGAGGCCGATTTATCAGAAAGTTTCGGTGATATTCGCGTACGTGCGTCGTTCAATAACTTTCGTATTTGTATATTTTCGTCGTAATTTAGGGTGTACGTTGTGGTAATATTTAACTATTGACTTTATGGTAAGGCGAATTATGCCGCACGTTTCAGTGATATTCGCGTACGTGTGTCGTTTGAAAACATTCGTGTTGGTTTCTTTTCGTTTTAATTTAAAGCGAATTTTGTGGAATTACTTAAATATTGACTTTATAGTAAGGCTAATAATTCCGTATGTTTCGGAAAAAATCGCGTAAGTGCGTTGATTGTAAACTTTCGTGTTTGTTTCATTTCGTCTTAATTTAAGGTGTATTTTGTGGTCTTTCTTAAATATTGACTTTTCGATGAGGCCGATTAAGCCGTACGTTATAGTGATAATCACCGTATATAAACCGCCGTAAACATAACGCATACTTTGTAGTCAATACTGCAATTATTATCGTATTACGTTCAATACTGAAAATACTTTACGAAAGGCATTTTTTGACGGTGGTTTTTATGATAATACATGGTATATTTTTATTGAATTCGCTTTGCGTGGTGAAAATCATCGTAAGTGTTGTGAATTCATCTAACGTAGTTACATTTCAACGGTAAAAGGTCAAATTCGATTTAAGGTCCAAAGGCATTTTTCTCAGTGTAGTTCTAATGTTCACCATATTAAGATACCTAAGATTGAATTGCCAATCTTCGATGGTGACATTCAAACCTTTCCATATTTTTATGAGACGTTTAAACGAGTGATTCACACAAATTCAGACTTGTCAGACGACTCAACAAATAATGAATGCGATCAGAATGATCAGAATGATCGCATTCATTATTTGTTGAGTTGTCTGAAAGGCAAGGCAAAAAATGTTGCGACCGGTATATCTCCTTCCGCTGACAATTATCGCGTTGTTTGGGATGCACTTATTGCGAAATACCTAGACAACCGCGCGCTGGCAGTCAATTATCTAAACCAGTTATTTTCTTTAAAATCTTCCGGTTCTTCGCCCGCTAATATTGAAAGGGTGTTCGATAGGTTCACCGCGACTGTTGCTGGACTTAAACAATTAAAAATAGAAATCTTAGATGATTTTATTTTTACGCATCTAGGGCTTAAGTTAATAGACTCCGATATCGCAAAACATTACGAAATGTCTCTTCGTACTCAAAAGGATCCACAGACCGTAGATTACGATTATTTCGTGAAGTTTGTACGCGAACAAGTCAAAATTATGTACCGCACGGCGCCGCAGCGCTCCGAGCCTCGGCCCACTGGAAGTAATACTACGTCGGCCTCCACACCTTCCAAGGTGTCGCAGGTGTATGTGACTACTGCAGCGAAGTGTTCGCTCTGTCATGCGTCGCACACGCATCTATTTAAGTGTAGTGCTTTTCAAAAACTGAATGCAAATGACAGATTTAAATTTATAAAGGACAATCACATATGCGGTAACTGTCTAAGTAGTCAGCATACCGTATCTAAATGTCAGTCTAAGACAACATGTAAGAAATGTAACGGTAAGCACCATAGCCTGTTGCACTTCGAGCAGCCTGCAAAGCCGGAAACTTCCCCAATGTGTTCACCATCCGCTCCCGTCGCGACCCCTGTCTTTGGCTCTGTAGACATGGCTACGAAAGAACGAGTGGCTTTATGTACGCATTCTGCATCAGTTCAGCAGCCTACTCGAACTACAGAGGTGCTTGCTACTGCTAAGGTGCTAGTGGTAAATAAAAGGGGAAAGGACACCGTAGTCAGGTGCCTCTTGGACCCTGGCTCGCAGAAAAACTATATAACTACTCGTTGTTGTCATAGGCTCGGTTTAACTATTCGCGAGAACACAATTTATACCGTTAAGGGTATTGGTGGTACCTCTCAACCAGTGAGAGGTTCGGTTGAAGTTACATTTAGTTCTCGGCTTCGGGCACAGCCGAAGTATAATATCGATGCATTAGTACTAGATCAGATAACAGGTCAGCTTCCGCTATGTTCAATAAACGTCACTGATTTATGTCACATTGATTCTAAACTACTTGCTGATGATACTTGGGGTGTGCCGGGTAATATAGATATTCTGTTGGGTGTAAAACTGTTTGCTAAGTTGTTGCGACCAGGTCACGTGACTAGTACGCCAGGATGTCCCGACGCGTTGGAAACTGTACTCGGTTACATTCTTATAGGCGACGCGCCTATCTCGGAACCTGATACAGCTACGCTGTCATTCTGTGCGTTTTCCTCACCTCAGTGCTGCGATCTTCGCAAGTTTTGGAAAATTGAGGAAGTGGCAACATCCCCTATAGTGATTAAAGATGACACACATTGTGAACAATTTTATTGTTCCACTACTACTCGTACGGAATCGGGTAAATATGTGGCTGCTTTGCCCCTAAAAACTAATTCAACAGCGCTAGGAAATTCCTTTGAAATGGCACGTCGCAGGTTTTTTAGCTTAGAGCGTAAACTTAAGTCAAACCCTAATTTGAAATTGTTGTATGATGACGTCATTAAAGATTACATTGAACAAAACTACATATCTCTTTTGCAAAGAAAATTAACTCTAAGCGATCCGCACAATCGAGAAATTGCGTATTATATTCCGCACCACGCCGTCATCCGCGATGATAAAACCACCACGAAGCTTCGTGTCGTTTTGGACGCAAGTGCGAAGACGGACAGTGGCGTCTCATTAAATGATATCTTGTACGCAGGTCCAGCCCTTCAGAATGACCTTTTCAATATATTGTTGAACTTCAGGCTTTTCATTGTAGCCATCTCAGCTGACGTAAAGGCCATGTATCTCAGAATAGGCATACGTCTTGAAGATCGTCCGCTCCAACGTATTCTGTACCGCTTTCGTGAAGATGAAGAACTTCAATGTTTTGAATTCTCCGTCCTTCCTTTTGGGCTCAAATGTTCGCCATTCATCGCTATCCGCACTGTCCAGCAACTGGTTCAGGACGAAGGTCAAAACCTACCTCTCGCGAGTGAGATCGTTAATAGGGATATATATATGGATGATATCGTCAGCTCAATTCCTTCCACTGCGCTTGGTGTAAACTGCGCTCAACAACTGATAAAGTTATTCTCACTAGGTAACTTTCAGCTTACGAAGTGGTCTACTAACCGTACTGAGGTACTTCAGGCTATCCCTGAGTCATTGCGACTATCAAAGAGTGTAGACCTTTGCAAAGATCCAACGCAGAAAATTCTAGGGCTTCGTTGGCATCCAGATGATGATTGTTTCGCATTTCAAGTAAATCCTGATGATCGTCCCTGCACGAAAAGAAATATTCTATCATCTATCGCACGACTTTTCGATGTTTTAGGTCTAGTTGCACCTATGATTTTATACGCCAAGCTTCTTATAAAAGAGCTTTGGCTTGTCAGGATAGGCTGGGACGATGTTCCACCAATTCGCATTGTTCGTTTATGGGAGCAGTTTCAGGCGGAACTGCCTCTAATTTCGCAAATGAGATTCCCCCGCCATATTGGGGTGGAAGATGACTGTAGGGTATCTCTGGTTGGTTTCGCTGACGCTAGCGAGAAGGCTTACGGCGGAATGGTGTACACTCACGTGGTCAAGCCAGACGGCAACATCGTCATCTCGCTGGTTTGTGCGAAGTCTAAAGTAGCACCCCTAAAGATGGTGTCACTTGCCCGCCTAGAGTTATGTGCCGCACTCCTTTTATCAACCTTGATAAAGCGAGTTTTTGACCTTTACGCAGCACGACATGTCATTGAGGCTGTCGTTGCTTTTTCTGATTCAACTGTAACTTTGAGTTGGATTCACTCCGCACCGCATCGCTGGCACACTTATGTCGCCAATCGCATCGCCAAAATTCACGAGAATTTATCTGCTGGACATTTCTTTCACGTTAAAGGATCTGAGAATCCTTGTGACTGTCTCTCTCGCGGTTTGACACCTGCCCAGCTTGTACATCATCCTTTATGGCTGAATGGACCACCATGGCTTAGGTTTTCTCGTACAGAATGGCCTGTCAAACCATTTGTCACCAGTGAAGCGATTGAACTTCCGGAAATGAAGCCTATTGCTTTACCTGCTATTTCGCAACAATGCTCGAACAGAAATCCACCAACTGAAGACGTATTGTATGACCGCGCTTCCAGGTTCTCATCCTGGATGAAATATTTGACAACTATTTGCTTCGTGTACAAATTCATGAAACGGCTGCCTAAAGGACCTATTACTGCATCTGATTTAGAATTTGCGGAATCAATAGTGTGGAGATCGGTTCAGCGAGTACATTTTGAACCTGAGCTAAATCATCTGTCTCGTAATGAACTGTGTTCAAAGCAAGTGCAGAAATTGAGCCCTTTTCTTCATAATGGTCTCATTCATATTGGTGGCCGTCTAGCTAATTCTGAGCTAGATTTTGACTCACGGCATCAAATATTACTTCCGCGTCAAGATCATATAGTAGAACTTCTGGTTTCTCACTACCACTTAAATAATTTTCATACAGGTCCCAATCTGCTGGTATCTTTATTAAGACAGCGATATTGGATTCTGTCTGCTCGACGTATTGCACGCCACATAACCTTTAATTGCAACATATGTTTTCGAGCAAAACCACGGCCAGTCTTTCCTATTATGGCAGATCTGCCGCGTTCTCGCGTAGAGATGGCTCCTAAAGCTTTCTCCCACAGCGGCTGTGACTATATGGGTCCGCTATCTATAACGTCTGTGCGTGGTAGAGGACAAAGAAGTAGGAAAGCATATGTATGCCTATTTACATGCATGACAACGCGCAGTCTGCACCTCGAGGTGGCTTCAGATCTTAGCACCGCGAGTTTTTTGTCTGCATTTAAACGCTTTCTTTCACGTAGAGGTCCGGTAGAATGCCTTTACACGGATAATGGGACAAATTTTATCGGCGCTCGATCTTATCTACGCGAGCTTTATCAATTTTTAGAAAAAGAATATCGTCCCTTTTGGGAAACAGAACTAGCGAAGCATCGCATAACCCTTAAAAATATCCCTTGCAGAGCCCCTCACTTCGGTGGGTGTTGGGAGAGTGAGGTGAAAAGCGTCAAAACACATCTATTAAAGGCGATAGGTAACCAAATTCTAACCTTTGACGAACTCAACACGGTTTTGACTCAAATCGAAGCATTGCTGAATTCACGGCCACTGTACTCGCTTAGTTCTGACCCATCGGAACCGTCTGCACTAACACCTGCCCACTTTCTGCACACGATACCACTCGTTTTTCTCCCATCTCGCGAAGTAAGTGAAACGCGTTTACATCTTATTTCAAGATACGAACTTATGGACCAATTAGTCCAGTCTTTTTGGAAACGGTGGCGTCAAGAATACCTACATACACTGCAGTCCAAACAAAAATGGAACACACCAGCCAACCCAGTTCGAGTTGGCATGGTAGTGATCTCTATGCAGGATAACGTCATGCCCCTACATTGGCCGTTAGGTTTAATTACTGAAATCTTTCCGGACAAAAAGGGGGTCTGTAGAGTCGCTTCGGTTAAGACGAAAGGTGGGATATTACAGAGACCTGTTGTGAAACTGTGCCCACTGCCAAACCAATAAGATTTATTATTTGCCCTACCTTCTTAGCGTAAGATTTAGTTTTGAGTATATATAACCTTACACCGTAATAAATAATACTATTAAATTTAGTAAAGTCATATAGTTATAGTTTAGAGAAATTTGAGACGATATGCACTTTAACCACTATCCTTTTAGCGTTTCGAAAGCAGGACCTTTCAAGCCGGGGGAAATGGTTACGCCAATATTTTTAATTCTAATATTGAATTAATAACTTAATAATATGACGTTGTTTACTTCAACTCCAGTCGACCATACAAGGGGAGTTACTTATATTTGTACGACGATGAAACCTGTTCTCGTCGTGTCACCCGCGACTCGCCCGCGCCGCCTGCGCCGGGCAGTCTGCTGTGGGAACTTGTACTGAATGGGCCCACCCCTTCGCGGTCAATGAACGATATTACTCGCCTACTACTACTAGTATATACCATATAAGAACTTCATAAATTCTATCATAGCTGTGAAGAGTGATTGTGCAGTGCAGTGCACCATATTATAACTGTGCTCACCTACTGGATGGACTAGATACACCATCGCCGGCTGACACCTTCCAGAGACGTGGTGGATTCTTCTACAAAGGTCAGTAGCTCTCTTCATGGTTTTCTGGTATGTTGGGCTAGCAACGTTATTTAAATCTAGGATTTCGGCGAACCAGCAAGTATCCTGTTCCACATTTCTAATTGTGGCAGGCGCGCATCATCCCCAGGTCAAACCCAGAGGTTGTATGCACCAGATACTTCGTAATAACATAATATTATTTATATTGTGCAATATTATTATAGTATTGCACAATATTCACGATTATTGTTTAATATGTTTCGCATTTTTTTTAAGATATTCTAGACTTTACGTTCTCTAGGACAATAAATAATTTACCAAAGGCGTGTTAGTACGTATATGGTAAGGTTTCGTCGCAGGTGCCGTAGTTGTAAAGAAAATTACTCTCCACGTATTTAGATGTATTTTACTATATATGTATGTTTGTACCCGTATTTCGCAGAAACTATAAATTGTATTATAAAATTATAATTTCATTTAATAAAAGACTTATAACTTAGGAGTTCCTATCATTTTTATCGAAATCGGTTCAGTAGTATTCACAATATAAAAAAAAATAGTTTATAAATTTAAGCGTTTCAAAGACTCTGTATGAATAAAAGTAATTAATAAAAAACTAAACCGACTATATAATCTTAATAACTAAAAAGGGAGAAATAACCTCAACAAATAGTTAATTTACGTATCTACTTAGGTAGACGTACAGTTTTATGTTATGTTTCGTTTTTCGTTCATTATTCATAATCGCGGATATACAATCATCTATATAAGCACTCCTTATTGGAAATCTGAAATGATTAACAATAATAACACAAGAAGTATCACGGGAGTGTTTAAAAAATACTGCTAATTAACCATTTTCGTGTGAAAGTTTTAGTAGCCTAGTCGATGTTTCTAACCCACCTACCTACCTACCCTTAGACCTAGAATTACACTATATACCATAGAAATAGATTATAGTAAAAACATCAAATGAAAGTTAGTTTGAGTATTTTGTGATAATAAAATAACCGTTCCTGTCATTTGAAGGACTTTTTACCGAAATATTTTTGGTTTATAACTGTTATATTTTGAGAAATTGTAAATAAAATATACTCGATACATGGTTTTCTATTTATCTACGGCATCTGCGACGGGCTCATATCATATGCGTGTCCTAACACGCTCTTGGTCGAGTATTATCTTCGTAAGTCATCAAAAAGTAGGCTTTTGCCCAACAGTGGGACAATTACATACCTACCTTATGTAATAACTTATATTAACCTGCAAATTTTTATAAAAAGTATAAATTTTCTTGGTCGAACTATCTAACTACAATAGTTGCAGTGGCAACAAAGATATTGCACTATAACTATAATAAATTAAATTTAACTAAAACATCATTAGTTGCAAAACTCTTTACTGGTTATTTACACCATATTAAGATAAGATAATCCCTAGATTTTCCCAATAAACATACCCTGGTTTAGATATAAAGTATATAATGTTACTGCTTCACGAACCGATTACGTATTAGAAACTGCACACTTTTGGAAACAACCTAAAATGTATGTCTGGCAACACTTTACGATCGCACAGTTTACATTTTGTTTCGAAGTTATAACCTAAATTGCGTAGTATAATATTAAAGAAAGTACATTAAATTCAACACTTATGTGTGAAAAGTAATTCCAGATAACTTTTTCTTCACTGAATATGTTCTGTTTTTGCAGTGTTTTAATACGCAAGTGGGCATTTTCAGTTTATTTATTCCGTTGTGTGACGTGTGTAATGTGCGACGGTCTAACATGAATGAGGTCAAACTTGGCCGAATTTGGATACGTTTCTGTGAGTGAGTTGTGTCTTACATAAAATTGGCCGAATTTTTATGCTTCATTTTTGATTTTTATTAGACTATAGTTTTAAAAGAAAGAGGGTTCTTATTCATTTCTCTGAGATGGAAACATAATACAATCTAAGTCATAAATACATACATACAACTAAAATGTTTGTTACGATAAAAAGAGCTCAACCTTAATTGGTTGTTGCATTTTTCAATAACTCTCTCCAAACACACTTAAGAATATGAATATGTTAGTAGAAGATATTTTACTATTATATTGATATTCTTAAGTACGTACAAATAAACGATGAAATTCTTGGTATACGTCCAACATGTACGATGCAAGCAAACAACGTACGAGTAACAGTTTCTCATATTTAAATGTAATTTTTATTTCTTACTTAAAGTTAAACTACCTGGAAATTTAACAGACTAAGGGATATCGCAATACCGGGAACTCTGAACTCATATAAAAGTTTGCTTGATAAAATATTTCAGAGAACGTTTATAACACGGTAAACAAACCTTACGAGTACACTGATTTGAAGCTTTTAATTTGCTTTTAGCATCATTTTGAAATCTATTTTATAATTAGTTAACAACAGTGAATTAACAGCATATTTAGCTTGTAAAACCATGACAACACAAAGCCTGCTTCTAAGAATACAAGATGTGAAATTCTTTGTCTTTTGCATCTATTTTTATAGGTAATTAACTACCCAGTAGTTAATTAACTGCATGTTTAGCTGGTCCATGACAACACAAAGCCTGCTTCTAAGAATACACGATGTTACAGTTCTTTGTCCTTTGTATCAATCGGCTTCCTATTAATCTCACGTCGTTATTTTTTACTGCTGCTTCTTAATGGCTTTTGTTTTTTAATTATTTATACTCTCATCAAGTGTTAAGTTGTCTTATTCAAGAATGGGATTACATGATCATAGAACATATAATAATACTACATGGTACAAGATAGGGTATGGTGTTTGGCGACAGATTTTCTAGAAGGCGAAGGTGGTAGCTAGTTAGGCGGGCTTTCAAAAGTTAAGGAGTTTCCAGGCAGCCAGTCTGCCTGTTTCATGAGGACTGTCTTCCGTATGCAACAACTGCGATTGAGGGTGCTACTTGCTCTCCCAAGTACGGTAGTGCTAGTAAACTCCACTAGGGTAACCCATCCAAGTTTTTTTATTTATTTATGGTATTGTCACGGAACAAGCTCGAGGCCCATCTGGTGTTAAGCGGTATCCTCTGCCTATTACAGATGCATTTCGTCACAAGTCACGAATTGCACTGTACCGGTCACGTTAAGACGTAGTTGTTATGTCTCATGTGCCTGTAATTTCACTGGCTCTCAATGACTGCTGCCGGAACACACCGTTAGGTGCTTGGCCACAGATTTTCTACTAAGTTGTGGCGGCAGACAACGTTAAGGGCGCACCGATCTTTTTAGGCGCGCCGCGTATGTGTGCGTAAGTAAGGCTCGCCAACAGCATCCGTCCCCGTCCAACGGCCGAAGAATTACTAAAACGGATAGTGACAAAGCATCGCGGCTCTTACTAAAATGGCCGGAACGTGCGTGAATTTGTCTATTTCTTTCGTGTGATAAAAATAAATACCTATTTGAAAAATGTAATGTGTATAAGTTATAGAAAACATGTTGTTTTTTTAAATTATTCAAATATGGATGACTCTCCGTTAAGTATTAACGCCGTACTAAAGGTTTATTTCGTTTTTTAGATGTAACTTTGGATTTATTTTCTATCGAGAAAATTTTAAGCAATCGTGTTTCCAAAGTGTATGATTTATAGAATTAATCCTTAAATATAATATATATTAATGATATAAGTCAAAATTAAGAAATAAACATACAGTAACGGATTCAATTAACCACAATTACGTATCGCTGCCTCGGTGCAGGCTTGGTTTTGATATAAATTGGCTATGTGCGAGTCGGAGTCGCGCACGAAGCGTTCCGTAACATTATATATACATTAAACACTATATTATACCCTTATTTTAGTATCCACGTGTGCGAGTCCGAGTCGTACTTGTTGTTAGTATTTGTTGTTATAGCGGCAACAGAAAGTCATTATCTGTGAAAATTTCAAATGTCTAGGTATCACGGATCCGGAGATAGTGACAGACAGACATAAAGACGGACAGTACGGGGCCCTATTACTAAGACTCCAGTATTACCTTTGTGTATGGAACCCTAAAAATGACTTTTAGGCATACTCAAACAAACGAGGAAAACTCAATGTCAATGGTTGAGCTGGTAACTATGACTCGGTCGTTTGAAAGAGTCGTTGTATAATGTTTTTACATGATAATATCATGACGCCAATAATTTTACGGCATAGGCGACATTTTGAAACCAGAGCGGAGAATTCAGAAGTCTTCTGACTTCAGCAAGCGATTCAATAAATATACATCACCCCAGAAAAATATTTTTGTGGTTTTCTTTTTATTGCCCAATATATAGAAAAACTAAATAAGATGTGCTTTTAGAGACGACGTATTTATATTATTATCTGTTGCTTGTCTAAAAATGTTTTGGAGTGATAATATAATACTTCCACTTCTTTTTTTTCTTCATTTGATGAACTCGTTTATGGAAAAGTTTTGCACAGTGAATGATCCGTGAATTTCGAGAGCCAGTCACCAGGCTGTATCTTATGAACTGTGATAGCTAGATAGTTGAAACTTTCACAAATTATATATTTCTGTTGCCGCCTTTACAACAAATACCAGCAATCGGCCAAGTGTGAAGCTGACCCGCGTACGAAGGGTTCCGTACCTTTCGTGAAAACTAAAAAAAAGTTATAATATATATGTATAATGTTTTATAGATATTGGTACGGAACTCTTCATGAGCGAGTATGACTCGCATCTTGCCAATTTTACATGTGTTATTTTAAACAAACAGGATGTGCGGTGTCTTTCAAGTTAAATTTCTCATAGGACTTCGTTCAATCTCAAGTCAGGAAGCACGAGGAATCTTAAACATGTTCCTCATTTAAAATTCACGTATGACTGCCTCCTTGAAAGTTTAACTTTGTGGAGAAATGACAAACTTTGCTCGCTCTTATCTGCGAACAAAACATCCTTTTTCAAATAGCAATGAAAAAATATAAAAGGGGGAAATACGGAGATGTTCACATTCTGAGAAAAAGTGTTGTCCTTATCTGAATATGTATATGTCGGAGATCGCGCAAGGATTTCTGACATAAGGTTTAATGGAAGAGTTCTAATACTGTGCATGTGGGTATCGTGCAAATGAGAAGATACTGATCAATAGAATACCGTTGGTTTATTCTTAATTCACAGCCTATGGGGGTGACCCACGTAATGGCCTCCGTCCACCCCCTACAGCCATTCGAAACCGCGCCTTGCAGAACTCTTCATAATCTTAATCTGTTTGTTCACTATCGATTCCGGATATCACTGGTTTAGTTATCTCGTCATTATCATGCCACCTCCACCACCACGATGTCATCTTTAAGGTGGAGGTGAGGAGGCAAATAAGGTTCTTTTAAAAAATAAGTTGAGCCGTACGTTTGTGGCAAAACAAAAAATATTATGTACATTTTGATCATATTTATGAGATTCCTATTGATCCCAAAACATGATATATATGGTATACTGCTCGAGTTGTTGCTGTCATTTTGCATCATCATTATCATGGTTGATAATATTTGGCTTGGCTTCTTAGGCTTATGACAACATGTACCCTCAGTGGCTCCGCAGACTCGCAGTAGCGTCCAATAAACGCATACATATTCCATAACACGCAGTATTATGTGAACGGCACCTTTTGATAGATTTATACATGAACTCTATTCATAGTTAGTGATGTATACCAAAAAATACACCACCACCTTCGGTAAGTAGAAGGTTATGGAGCCACTGTGATCAAAAGCCTTGCCCGTAAACATAAAGTTCATCTATCTATAACTATGGGCATTAAAATTCACCGCGTCTTTTCTCATAACTACAGATATAAATATACCCTTTCCATTTTAATATAAATATTTAGTATATTGTTATACAAGTTCGGAAAGAAAATAAATGTGAAGGAGAGGACAATGGGTTCAAACCTTAAGTCCTGAATTAACCTGGAAGCGCCTTTGTCATACCACAGAATAAAAAGGGTCATACCACGTTTTTCAATACGTATATTAGAAATTATGAGATGAAATACACTCGAATTGAGTGTTTGCATGTTTTACTATACCTTTCGCAGTCTGATCTATTTCCATTTCCGAGCTCGATCTCGTTTTTAGTCACTAAATATCACTCAACACACAATCACGAATCATGAAATATGGAAAGTTTAGTAATGTTAAAATCAGTACGATGAAAATTTCAAAATGCCGCCAACTCGCCTAGTGCGTGCATGGTTTTCACGCTCTTTTATAGACCATGCGCGCCTAAATTAATGAACCGAAGAGTATCGGATAAAGAGTATAGTCAAAAATGAACTTCATGATTTTATGTAATTAAATAATAGAATATTTTTATTAACTTCCTATGACTAATAATCATTTTAGTAAATGGAATAATGACACAATATAAGTCAAAAATATGTCTCCATAAAGAGGTAGTAGTTGGCCCAATACACAATTATATTTCTTCCCTCTTGGTTCAATCCAAGAATACTTTCTTCCTCGAGTATCGATGCAATTAAAAAAGAAAAACTTTGCAGCCTTGGATATAAGTAATGTATATTGTCAGACCTTTTTCTTTACCTAAAATTACTTATATTTTATTAACTTAAATTTAATTGTATGTTGTGGATCTAAAATACATTCCCTTTGTTTCAGAAGAAGACTGGCACGGAGACGCTTCTAGAACAGATGGTGAGTTTCTTTAAATAAGTTTGCTTCTCATTGATTTACTCATAAGTGTATTTTATTTATTGACCTAGGTACTTACATGGCGACTGAATGATTTGCGTTTGTGCATTTTGCTTGTTGAACATTTTACGTATTGAACATTACGCGTCATGAAGTTTGAAACGTCTCGCAACGTGGTTGATCTTATGTCTAGTGTGAAAGATGTTCGATAGGAGCTCATTGTCCTGTCCGTTTATTCAGCCAGAAAGACGTGTTTATATTGCTGTTATACAGTATTTTTTTTTGTTATTTGGAATGGACTGATGTTTGATGGTTTAACCTAGAATAGGACTCAGCTTCGAAAGGCAGATACCGGAACATACAGTTAGGTGTATGCCAATAAATGCACTACCAATAGTCGAAGCTTTTAGGCAACTTGAAAGCGTGCAAAACAGCCTAACGACTCATATATTTAGCGGACTATAGGGCTTTTAATGCACTTATGCATAAAACCTGCTTTTTAAGCATAAATGCATTTTTTTATTGTTTAGATTGTAATACATTTCATGAACGAAGTTTGCCTGAGTCTTTCATACGACTCATAGGACAGGGGTGATTTTAAAGACCCAGAAATAAGTTTTGTCGAAATAATGTCACTCAAAGTAAAACATTTTTAATTTTTATACAGTTATTACTTGGTTGTCATTTACCTTTGTTTCTTTACCTCGCATTAGAGGAGAAAATCTGAGTGTGAATACTCGTGCATTAAACCCATTTTAGTTTCGACTTATATATCAGTTTAACTTGCTTAAACTTTCGACTAATTACTTGTTTTATGCACTCGTTGTACAATCTACTATTGTTTTAATAGAGAAGACATGATACCGACCCCAACTCATTGGGACAAGGACAGAAAGATGATGACAAATCCCTGAGTTGTCTTATGTGTAATTGTCGGCCTGTAATCACAAAAACATATTCCAAATATGTTATTTTCGTCTGGTTAGAGAATGTATGTATTTACGGGTCAGTTTATTTATAGTAGGTACAAGATTTCCTAGTAAGACAAACACATACCTACACGGAAAAAAATGGGTCCTGACAAAGTGTCAATCCAAGAATAATATTATTCTCGGGAGTATTGTTTAATCTCAAGTAAATATTTACTTAAAATAAAAATAATATCTTGAGTGAAGTTACGTCGTTTTCTCCAAGATAAATAATATTATTCTCACTTTATATTTTTACATCAAGATTATAACTATTCGTCAGAGATGTTTTTGCTCTTGACTATAGAAAATATTATATTTTGAATGAAATATTTTATGAATTCTCATTCTGAATATGTACGGAGTTAGCATAAGAATTCTGAAATTTTATCCAAGAATAATAAAAGTTTTATTGGATTAAGAAAATATTTCCATTCCTTCAACAACAATGGTCTTAATACAAGAAATTTATTTTATTCATTTAAAATAATTATGAGAAGTAAATAACAAGGATAAACATATTTCCGAGCAAGAAAATAATTATCCTCTTAAAAATCTTTGTTTTCTATATCTGAGCCATAAATTCTTTATTGAACTGTGAATTGGTATTGTCATGCTGAGATACATTGGATTTACAACAAAACAATATACTTGGTATAACCAAGACAAATATCTCAACTGTAGAAGTGACCTATATTAGATAGAGAATGTTAAAGTTGTCAAAGCAAAAGTAATTGATTGTTGATTGTGGAATGTATTTATCTTAAGTGAAGAAATCAAATTCTTGATCTTTGTTTCATTGTTCTTGATACTTATTTGATATTGTATTCTTCGGTTAAGAATCTTAGATTAACATGAAAACAATATCATTTATTGAACCAAGAAAACACATGTCCATTATAGACATAAACTTATTTAATCTGAAGAATTTTAAAGTTTTCAAGCCAATAGTGATAGATTGTTAATTATTATAGTAATTCATCTTCAGTAAAGAAAAACAAATCTTGATCTTAAATTTGAATTCTTGATTGATATTTGATACGGTATTATTAGGTAAAGAGACATAATTTTTCAAACAAAACAATCTTATTTTATAACTAAAAAACTAAATTTTGATTGCAGATGGTGGTTTCTATTAAATGAAGAATTTTTAAGTTTTCGAGGCAATAATGATATATTGTTAATTGTTGAAGTTATTCATCTTCACTTCAGAAAAGGAATACTTAACTTAAATGTACCTATGTTCTTGATTGATTTTTGATACGATATTATTAGGTTAAGAGATATTGGATTAACAGCCAAACTATATACCACTTTGCACCGATAAAGTACATCTCTACTGCAGAGAGTGACTTATCTTATGTGAAGAATATTAAAGTTTTCAAAGCAAAGTGTTAGATTGTAAAATTAGTTATAACGTATCTTTAATAAGGAAAACCAATCTTGGCCGAAATTTTTTGTTTTTGATCTAAGAATATTTACTTGATGCAATATTCTTTGGTTAAGAAACAGTAAATCTGCTGCAGTTCTTGAAGACAACCAGCTGAGCCCGACAATTTAACCTGGGTAATTTACAAGTCACTAGCTAATATACATAGATCCAACTAGTGGGCAGCAGCTTTCTGAAGAATTGCCATCTTACACTGCGGTCTCCAAGAGGTCTGTCAAGCATGTGTTACAGCTCTTATAAGGGGAGGCATTCCTTTAACATTCCAAGCATTCCTTTTTTGGAAAGAGTTCAGCGTAAGTTTGCCAGGTCCCTCTATAAGAAGATATACGGTTACTACCCCTTCTTTTTCCCATCCTTGTTTGTATCTTGTATGGTAGGGCTTGTTACTCTGGAGCGCAGGCGCAAGCTTCTACTGATTATGCATTACTTGTATGCTGTTGCGCAATTCAGTAGATAATCCCTCAGCACTATCTCGAGTAAGCTATTATGTTCCACAAAACTACACTAGCGTAGGTGAGCGTCGTCGGCACCGTCTGTTGGCATTTTCTAGCAAGTTACGCACCCGATATGCCCATAATGCACCCACGGCAAGGGCAGTAAATCTTATAAACTGTTTCCTCTCTTCATGTCGATCCCTTTAGAACAATTTATAAGAATATTATGTTTTGTCTAAAATTGTAAACGTTTTGGCTCCTTAGCTGTAAGTTTACTTTTTGTAATATATAAATAAATAAATAACGAGTGGATGTTATGGCTGTTGATGATAATGATGACTTCTATAAAGTAGTTAGATTTTTTAAATTTATTCATCCTTTCTGCTACCAATTGTATTGTAAAGTCCACATTCCATTTTGATACGATGAACCTATATATACTGTGAACTCACTATCGTAGTTTCAGAACAAAACTGACTCGACATTTAATATTGAAAAATATGAAATACCCAACTCGTTAAAGTCGGGAACATGCTGATTGAAACACTCTGACGCTCACACTTTAATTGACTTCCACAAGTAGATATAGGGTACGTATTTAATATTTTTCAGTCTTAGAAGTCAAACAAATAATTATATTATATCTACAAACTTGTAGATGATATCCATCATGTTGTATCAGCCGAATTGTGCACTGCTGAACAGAGTCATTAAAGGGATGTTTGCAATAATCGCCACGCTTGGCAGGCGGCTTGGGGATCGAAATCATACCTACGTTAGATACGTATGTACATATTTAAACATAATTATGGTTAAAACAAGAAAATCGAATTCTAGGTTAGCCTGAACAATAGCTTCGATTACATCATCACTCGCCATCAGGTGATATATAGTTCATAGTAGTCAAAGCTAGCCTATCAGGCATAAAAAAAATAAAGTTTTCATCACTAGCTTTTGAATCAAAACCATGAATTTTAAAGTAAAAAGACAAATTTCCAGTCAAGAATAACGGTTTCTTCATTCAAAATGTGTGTTTTCAGATCAAGTAGTCAGTTTTTAGTTTGAGAAGGGGTTTCTCTATTTCCGATTTTATTCAGTGTTGCAATTTTTTAGTTTTGTCTAGTTCTCCCTTGTTGTGGTTAAACTACGGAACGTAAAAATACTATTAATTATAATCAATTATGCATGCCGAATAAACATCATGAAATTCATATTATGAATAGGATATTTAAATTATCATTTCAAAAGTATAAGCTTACTCGGCTAATTCGGACTGGTAGACTAATATCCTCGTAGTATAACGGCAAAATGGTAGGGTTTGAACCCCGCTAGTGCCCAAATATATTGGTGCTAGTGTTTTAAAACTGTCCGATTATCACCTTTAAGCACATGAATACGGTTATTTATTCATGTGCTTTTAGGTGCTCGGCTTCACATTTCCTAATTCAAAGTGGTTGAAAGCTAGCTAGGTGAGCATTAATAAAGTACCCTATCACCATGTACTGAATCTCAAACCCGCTGCAGGAACCCATGGATTTCGTTAGTTATGACATTAAATCAAAGTCAGGTCAAAGTCAAAATCATTCATTCAATTTAGACATCTACGACGCTCTTGTGAAAGTCAATTAGAAATTTTAATATTGATATATTGTACTCTGTAGGTACTGCAACGTTCAGCAAAAAAAAATACAGAGCCACTGCGAGAAGAATGGACAAGAAACTCGGGACCATTGATTTAAATATCTTTTTACGTAGGTACCTACTATATAATAAAATTATTATAATATTTCTTTAAAATACGTAGGTGACAAAATTGGCCAAGTATTTTGGTTGTTTAAGTAATCATAAACTGTGTAGTAGGATTTCTTAATCAAAATGTTGTTTCACGTGCAACTTGAATGTTCCTTCTGTGAGCGTTGTAATATGTTCGGAAATTTTATTATTTAACTGCACACAATTGTGTGTTAATCGTGATTGATATTGTTTAATTTAAGTTTTCTAATTTTTTTACAATTTACACAATATTTTCAAATATATACAGACTCGGTAATAATACAACAATATGTAATCATCTATACTGGCAGTATTTAACACTGATCGTCAACCTACATGAAAAGTTATTCGAATGTAAAATAATATTTATATGTACTTATGTTAAATAATAATGATAATATGATTAAGTTTCGGGACTTTATATGGATGATGTTGGCTACACACAATACACTGCGCAGTGCGCTGCGAGCGAAAGGCGCACGCGTCGTTTAATAGCATTTTCGTAAATTTTGTTTAATATAGTGTAATAAAGTGAATATTTTTCAAGTTATGCTTGAGATAGCAACCTAATTTGTGCTCAGTTAGGTAAGTTTGTTCCTTACTTTATAAATAACTGTACCTAGATAGAAAAAAAATATCCATCATAGGGGCTGCTAGATTTTCTTTGCCTGGAACGTGCTGTTTGGATACATTAACTACAGCCAAGTTAACGGACGGTAAGCAGGTAATACATAATTGTATTTCATACCTACTGATATAATGACAACTCTTTATGATAAAGTTCAACATCAGCCTTGTTGGTAAATAATCCTTAAGTATTATATTATAAATGCGAATGTATGTTTGTATTTGTATGTGAGTCTATTCCTCGTTAATTATTCAGAATGGATTTCGATGTATATATATCTACCTATTCTCTCTATAATGTTTTACATAGGTATACATAGATTTTCTTGTTAGATAAACCGGCATTCAAGAATATACAATGTGTTTTTTTACATTTCAGATCAAAAATTTACCAATGAAACATAAGTGTTATGCTGCTCAACTCAATACCCCCAAGAGGAAGGCTACCACGTTTTGGAGAAAATTCAGAACTTTGTTACTGATTTTCAGGTAATTAAATCAATTGTAACTATGTATGAAAACACATATCTATTACACATATAATATATTTTTATTATTATGTTAGGAAGTCTCAATCAAATATTCATTCTATTCCATACTAAAATATAATATATATGTCAGTATTTTCTACACAAAACTTTTAAAAGTGTGTCGAATCATATTTCATGATTATGTACAGTATATAATAAAATGCACTGTCTGATTAACCGCTAACTTGCAGTTTAGATGATATAAGTGATAATAATCTAACGGGACGGGGTCTTCTGGAAGCTGATTTTGAAGACAGTTCTAATTTTAGGTTTAACCTGTTTGCCATCTTTGACCACTCAACATTATGTGAGATTATGGTCAAAAGATACCTATCGTCTATAAAAGCTTTATGTATTTTGCAATATTTTCATTTATTCTCTTTTTTTTAGAATCCTGGAGATGTCCAAAATAAAAGGGAGGAGGTGAAGAAAAATGCTCGACTCAACAAGCAGTGTTCAATCATACCTCATAAGTCATAACATATAATGTGGTGCTGATAATAATGAGAAAAAATATTATCTGGTGGTAGATTAGGTCAGATTGAATTTTAAGTCACCTATATTTCTCGCATTTCTACCAGAGTACCAGAGTGGTTTAATTCTCAACTACATAATAGGCATTTTGTATCATTTGTATTAAAGGTTTTAAATGTAATGAGGACGCTGGTGAGTGAATTCCGAAATTATATCTATATATAATCTGTTACATTTATGACATGTGGATTATGGTAAATGGTTCTGTGATAGTAAGATATTCTTGAAATCTAGCTTAGAGTTTATAATTAGTTTCATTGATTTTATGTTTGAGTGTTTATCTGTAAGTGTAATTCCTAAAAAAAACGAATAACGCCAAACCATGTAGTTAAAATAGTGTAAGCAATTACAAAATGTGAATAATTTTGAAGTATAATTTTTTAGTACATATCTTGAAATTATTAATAACGATTTTAACGACACAACTCCGAGTCGTTAAAATACTTATATATTAAATAAAATTATGTATAGTCATTATGATAATTATTATATAATACAATTGTATGCTTCTTAATTTATTTTATAAATAAATAATTATCAACAGAAAATATTTATTGTATTTTATTTATTTTTACGATAATAGATGTTTTTAGTCTATCACTTTTAGAACTACTTTTAACTATTATCCTACTTTACTTGCAGATTTGAAAGGCGGAGATCAGATTGGTAGATCTGTACAGTGTACCAGGCTCTGTATTCTGTAAGTGAGTTTTTGTTCTTGTTTACTAACTGGACGTTTTATATGAATATCTTATTGTATTAATGGAAAATATCAATTATCAAAATATCATTAAATTATGTTAAACCAAGAACTGAAACTTCTTATAGTAAAATGCATGGTGCTTTTTTACTATAGGAAGTCTCAGTTCTTTGATTTCGAACCAATATAATTGATATTTTTAAAAAAATACTATCTGATCTTCATATGAAACACTTTTATGAGTTGAACCAAGAACTAAGACTCCTTCCAGTAAAAAGCACTATTATTGAACCAAGACAATAGATATTTTTCCTAATATATTATCTGATCTCCGTATGAAACATTTAGAGATTTGAACCAAGAACTAAGACTCCTTCTACAAAAATAACCTATTATTGAACCAAGATAATGGATATTCTTTACAACATATTATGTGATTTCCGTGTGAAACATGGAATGACTTGAACCAAGTAATTAAACTTCTTACAATAAAACGCGCCATTATTTTACTAAGATAATTAAGATCTATTTGTAAAATATGTAATTATTTTGAACAAGAACTGAGGTTTCTTACAGTGAAATTCCATTGTCGAGTCAAGAAATCTGATATTCTATCCTGTAGAAAATTCTGTCTTCGTGCAACATACATATTCTTTTGAACGAATCAATACAACTTCTTCGGGTAAAACATCCATTAGAATACTAAGATCTAAAATTACTTACATTAAATATACTTAATATTGAAATGAGAACTGAAAATTGTTCATTGAACTTTGGTTTCTTAACATAAATAAGTCACAGTATTCATATAAGAAGATTTTTAGTTCTACCTAAAATAAATTTTCTTGTACGTAGAAAACTCTGTTGTTGGTCTAATAATAATATTTATTCAGAAGTATATATTTTACTTGAAGTAAGAATAATATCTTAACTGAACTATTTATGTACTTGACAGTAGAATATTTTTTTTTCTTGTTAGAATCTAATGAATGAGTGAACGAATGAGTTCATTTATTCAAGTAAGGATTGTTTTAAATTTGAGAATGTCTGATTCTCTAAATTAGAACAATGATGTACTTAGAGAGAGACATGGCTACTTTCTCTTAATAAGAACATAATAATCTTAGTAAGAGTAAATAAATACTTACATGAAAAATGATTATCAAGACAAATATTTACTAATCTCAAGAATATATTGTTTTCCCCATATAAGAAACACGGAATATCTTGACCAATAGATATATTCTTGATTTGAAACAATTTTTTTTTTCCGTGTACCTTTTTATGGTAGTCTACCTTAAAGAAGGTATGTGGTTGCATAAGTAACAAGCAAACACGCAAATACTTACTATCAATTGCATAAACTAACCTCTGGGGAGCCGGGCTATCTTCCTGTGGGACTCGTAATGGGCAACCAGGAGAAAAAGCCCAGAACATGGACAACAACGCCCCCTGAAGGACTTCTTACAATGCGATCTCCAAAACGCCTGCCAAGCGTAATAATTATGGCAGCCCCCTATTGCTGTTGATAATGATGACAATGCATACCCTAAAAAAACATGTCCTTATGCGTTACAGAGGCGTCTTGATATCCCCGTTTCGTGAGACATAATTAGTCTCACATATAGGAGGTGAGCCTACGGCCTCTACCAGACATAGGTTTTCAGTAAATAGTCCTACCTGCCACTTTGGAATCTCTTGAGTTCGATTTCCTAATCCAAGAGATTCCAAAGTGGCGCTCTTACACACGTAATATAAGAGTACAGGGGTTTGCCATAGTCCGCACGCTTGGCAGGCGTCTTGAATATTTCATGATAGCGCTGCTGACCAACTGCTGAATAAAAAAAAATGCTTTTTGCATAGTCTTTGACCTCTATCTCACCTGATGGTGAGTGATGATGTGGTCGAAGATTTTTGTTCAGGCTAACATTGAATTACTGGCTCTAAAGGACAGTTGCTGGAACACAACGAGAGTTGCTTGGCGACAGACTTTCTACTTGAGGGTGGTAGCCAGGTTCGCATTCGCAAAATGCCATATCACCATGCTGTAACGACTGCCATCCTAATGGTACAAGAACCGGGACCGACGCCTAAACGTACCCTTCGAAGCACAGAAGCGCTCAGTAGTAATGTCATTAGTGGTCACCCATTCAAATCATGGCCGCGGCGGACGTTGCTTAACTTAGCTGATCGGTTAAGAACGGCTAAGCAAGCTTCGCTACGGGCGATAATCACATACAAAGGAAGTGTATCTGTGTGCATTATATGCTTGTGTTGAATTTACTCCACATTGTATTGTCGTGATTAGAGAGTACCCTTTCTTTAATTTTTTATTTAAATTGATGAAAATTTGAGATTTATATAAAGTTTTAGATATATAAAAAATAAATAAATCAAAAAAACACCCTACCTGAAACTGTTTGCTTGATTTAAAATGATAATGGGATTCACGGCAAAGACGGAATAGAGTCCTGAAGGGGCGGGAACGCATTGACAGTACTAATGGTATTGCAGATGTCTATAGGCAACGGCAGCGGCTTATCATAAAACTTGCATGCCGCTCATCAAGTTAAAAAAATGCAATGAATGCTTATTATTAAGGCTCAATCAATGCGCAACATAGATAGCAATAACAACTGAATTTCATTAATCAATGGTCGTGGCGTGGAACGAATTGGAAGCTAACGGAATTGTACATAGCATTATGAACTTTATGTCAATCGTATATAGTACAAAATATCTCCACCGGCGATAGCTGCGGGAATTCCATGGAAGACGCGCGACCTATTTCAACTCCTATCTAGTTTGTGCTTCACATTGATTATTCATTTGATATGAAGTTCATTCCAATCGTAAATAACGTTTCGCAGCAATTTCAATCGAGCCTAATATTTTCAGTCACCCGACTAATAGTACGTGTAGCCTATTATAACAACTCGTTTAACAGTTGAAGTGTTTTATTTGTAATTATGCTACATATTATTTAACAAAATTTAACAAGAGTATAAAAGAATTAAAAAGTAAAATATCCTGCAGTAAATTATTTATTTTCGTTGAGCGTTTTATCGTTCCATTTAAATTAAAACTGCAAGTTATATATATTTATTGAATCGTTTTTAAAGTCC
Organism: Plagodis dolabraria; assembly: GCA_963854805.1. Lineage (NCBI taxonomy): Eukaryota > Metazoa > Arthropoda > Insecta > Lepidoptera > Geometridae > Plagodis > Plagodis dolabraria. The sequence continues at coordinate 9,556,964 of OY978440.1, forward strand.
TTCATTTGATACACCACTTGAAGGGTTTGGAAGATTTTTTTCTCACAATATGGCGGCTTATATCTGCCAGTTTAAATTTTATTTTTTTATGTACTTAGTATAACATGCGCTATTAAAACAAATCGAATGATATCTCATACATTAAAATGGGTTTAGCCGTTTAGAAGTTATGGTGGAATAAATAAACTCAGAAACATACATACATACATGAACCCTGAAAACATAAAACTCCTTTTTGTGCAGTCGTGAAAAAAACAACAAGTATAAAATACGTATTATTAGGTAAAACTAACTAAAATCGTCAGATCTCAATCAAATTTAAATAGAAATACATGACAAGCACCACTTTCGAATATGAAAAATTGGCCAAGTGCGAGTCGGAGTCGCGCACGAAGGGTTCCGTACCATTAGCTATTATTAGACTTCATTTTTTAACCTTTTTTGTTTTAAAGTGCGCGAGTCCGACACGCACTTGGCCAACTTTTTGTATTTGTTGTTATAGCGGCAACAGAAATACATCATCTTTGAAAATGTCAACTGTCTAGCTATCACCGTTCTTGAGATACAGCCTGGTGACAGACGGGCGGACGGACGGACGGACGAACGGAAACCTGTAACGAGTTATAAGATAACACAAACAAAAGCAAGACCTACGTAAAATACAGTCGAATTTAGAAACTCTTCCTTTTTAAAGTTAGTTAATTTTTTTAATGAAAACAGTAAAATATTGGTTTCAAGATCACATGTGCTGCTAACTAAATCAGTTATTAACTAAATCGGCTTCAGATAGTAACAAATGTGAAATGTGAATACATAACTGTGAAACCACCATTTTACTGTGATTTCGATCACACTTTGTTAGTAACATATTACATAATAAGCCAGCAGGTCAGATGAGGTCAGGCACAGGTGACCGAATACTAGTCGAAGTAAATGAATATTTGCAGTTATTTAATTTGCGGAACTTCAAAACTGGTTGACGGAACGTTGTGTATAATGCAACAATAAAAATTTGGGCTGATGAGTAAAAAGTTGTCATCATCACCCGAAAGATGTCCAGTCCAGACTGTTGAAAAAATGCCTCCCCCACAGAACGCCACTTAAACCATTGGCTACCCGCGACTTTTTCGATGTCGTCAGTCCACCTAGTAGAGGGCCTGCCTAAAAAGGTGACAAAAGAGTTACTCGTGGTAATAATAAAAAATATATAACGCATAATATAAACTTCGATTTGTTTTGTTTTTGATATTTTGACATCTTGTCGTCGCGCCTGTAATCCCAAAAAGCCGAGGTGTCTATGAAAACTCCCGTACACACATGTTATAGGAACCAACCTGTTCCCATAATTCTACTCCAAGCTGCTACTGAAAACATAAAGAATTTAGAATTGACCTTTACTTTTTTGCCAGTTCTCCCGGCTAAGACCAAATGCATCGTTCCAGGAAAGCGCATGCGTTAAATTGAAAACAGAAGTAGCTGCTGATCCTGCAAATTCAACTCAAAGGTGCAGGCAACAGAGTCCATCAAAATAGAAGGTCTGTTACTATCCTCCGTACGGTAGAACATTGCAAAATCGGGTCAAGGTTGTGTTGACAAACGGTTCCCAACGCGCAGTTAGAAGAAGGAGCTCGAGTCAACAGGACAAAAAAGTAAAAGCATTTCATCTGTTGACGTTCCAAAATCGGTCAAGTTCACGGGTTGATAAGTTTTCTGTCTCTAAGTGCAAACAACAAGACTTTCGTAAAAATGCCGTGGGGCTGCAATACGACTAAACAATACAGGATGACCATGGCCAAAGATGATTGCTATTCTGTCACAACATGTAACTTCTCGGCATCCATGAGTTCTCTAAGTGACTGCGTTCCGTGTTCGTCAGGTATATATTCACATATTACTTTACCACAACGTATTACTTTAATAATTGAATATGTATCGCTTATATTAACTGTTGCTATTTCATAATTGGCTTTAGTCTACGTATTTCAAGAAGAACATTTTAATTTAGATAACATTCAGGATTTATATAGGAATATATTATACGAGTATGTGATACGGACAGTCGAGTATTTCTCCGCCAATTTTAGGTCAACAAGAGCCCTGGAAGCATTTTCAGGATGTTTCCACCCAGATGGAGCTAATGGTATAGAAAAGGTCCAAATTTAACTGAAATATTTGATATTAATTTTTGATTTTTGTATTTATTAAAAGAAGGGTTGCTGTAATAAATGGTTTAGCACCTGAATGTCGAGAAATAGATGTTTACAAACTCTTGACAATCCTGAAAGAGAAAGTACGTAAAGTGCACACTGCCTAAAATGTTGTTTTAGACTTAACAAAACTTTTTAAGGATTTGACCTACATAAAAACACAAAGTTTTTAATAATATGTAAGCGTAAAGAGAATTGTTCCGGAAGGAACGGTGTGATGACGTAACAGGCGGAAGCGGGCGAAGTAGCGGAAACCTAAATATATGAAGCATCGTTACGTTGCGGGAACCGTGGACACTGGTTGGCGCTTAATTTTCCAGGCTCTCCAGCCTCAACTACAGATTCGATAATAGTTACCATGTGCTCCACGTTGCTGACGACCAAAAGCCGCGGTATCGTGTGCCTCAGTTAGGCGGGTGGGGCCAACTTTCACTGGTCATAGCCTTAATTTATTCCTATGTGAACGTGATGCTTAAAACTCAATAATCCTACCACTAGTGTTGAAATCATTTCTTGCTCCCTCGTGCTGCTGGACCAAATTAGGGCGTGGCGCTGCATTCTGCTTCTCACTCAAAAATAAGCAGTGCATTTTAGATTCTATATATATTTAATCATACAACTATCTAGTTACTATTAAATCCTTGATACCGCAGATGATTCAATATCAAGTTTTAAAACCCATTTTCTTGCCTAGTTTTTCAGTGCGATGAAAAGAGACGGAGCGATATAAAACTGCGCGTATAACACGGGCCAGCAAAAGACTTCAACGGGATCTCTTTCATAGTGTATTCTTTTATTCTTTATGGTTTATTTTTTGATTACGTTGCAACTTGCAAGTGTCGGTTACACTGATGCCAGGAGCATACGAACTTTTTGATAATATTAAGTAATGAAATAGGTCACTAAACCACTCGCCTGAATTAATCTTCCATTACCAAAAAAAGACAGACTACCAAGAATAAACGTTTTTATATAAGATACTTGAAAAAAAAATTGTCATACATATATAGACTAAGAATGAAATTCGCAACATGGCTGAAATTGGGTTGTGGTTGGTGTTGGTCATGGGTTAAATTGGGGCTTTCAGTATTTAAGAAACTTATACTTTCGAAGTCCATCACGGCCGGAGGGGAGTTTTGTGATATTAAACGAAAAAGTTCTGGTCTAAGGATTTTACGGGTGGGACGAAAGGGACACAAATAGGGGTGGGTGTGGTAAAGCTGAAGTATATTTCAACTATAAAGCTCAAATTTGACCTTGAGTTTAGTAGTTAGGATATAAGGTATTAGGATAGTAAGTAGGATATACGTCAGTTAAGAACGGGTTTTCTGAAAGGGCAGGATTAAGGGGGTTGGATTGGGGGTGAAAATATAACGAAAGCCATATGCTTTCAAGTTTAGTTGCAGAAGCATGAAATATAGTTTAAAGTTTCATATCACTTAATAAAATAGTAATAATTTTTGATAATGAAAATTGAAAATTGAATAATGATTTTTACGATAAGGACGAATCAAGGGATAAAAATTGAGGTTAAAGATTATAAGGAACCCTTATGTTTAAGGTGATACCTACTTGCCCTGTGATGGTGAAATTTGACACTTAAGTGGTTTATAGATAGAAGCTCCTCTGAAAAGAGAACATTGCTGCACAAGCTGAACATAACCCTATTGCCTAAATATATTTTTAAATTTGTGATAATTTAGTACTTAGGTAAATTTTGAAGGCAATACATAGATTTTATTTACTTATTTATATATAAAGTGAGTTAAATTGGGGTGGAATGTGTACAAATCTCCTTTGTTTTTGAAATTATTAGCATGTAAATTATTACTTTTAAATTTCATGCTAATAAAAGTATAGTTAGAAGAGTTTTAGGATACTCACTGTAGTTTAGGAGACTGACGTAAATAAGAGGTCCAAAATGCACGTGAAAGTCTTGAGCTGAAACTTGGTATCTACTTTTCTCAAAGTTCGTAGACATGAAGTAATGAATAAATAGAAACGAAAGGTGCGGAAGAAATCTCGAAAATTACTTGACCTATGAAGATAAAATTTGGCATGAAGGTAGTTCATAAATATGAAACGTCAGCTATTAACGGGTTATATGAATGAGTAGCATTAAGGGCGCAAATCGGAGATATTAAATTTAGTAAGAGAGTTCTACGTTTTTGTAAAAGCATGAAATGTTGTAATAAAAAATAGAAAAATTAATACGAAAGATCAATAAATACATATGCTCAATAAAACTGAAATTTGGCAGGTGGGCAATTTATAGACAAAAGATGTCCGTTAAGAACGGGTTTGGCAAAACTAAAACGGCCAGGGTTGAAATTTTGTATGTAAATTCTATATTTATGAAAATGGGTAGGGGTATGGGTAGGGGTATGGGTAGGGGTATGGGTAGGGGTATGGGTAGGGGTATGGGTAGGGGTATGGGTAGGAGTATGGGTAGGGGTATGGGTAGGGGTATGGGTAGGGGTATGGGTAGGGGTATGGGTAGGGGTATGGGTAGGTGTATGGGTAGGGGTATGGGTAGGAGTATGGGTAGGGGTATGGGTAGGGGTATGGGTAGGGGTATGGGTAGGGGTATGGGTAGGGGTATGGGTAGGGGTATGGGTAGGGGTATGGGTAGGGGTATGGGCAGGGGTATGGGCAGGGGTATGGGTAGGGGTATGGGCAGGGGTATGGGTAGGGGTATGGGTAGGAGTATGGGTAGGGGTATGGGTAGGGGTATGGGTAGGGGTATGGGTAGGGGTATGGGTAGGGGTATGGGTAGGGGTATGGGTAGGGGTATGGGTAGGGGTATGGGTAGGGGTATGGGTAGGGGTATGGGTAGGGGTATGGGTAGGGGTATGGGTAGGGGTATGGGTAGGGGTATGGGTAGGGGTATGGGTAGGGGTATGGGTAGGGGTATGGGTAGGGGTATGGGTAGGGGTATGGGTAGGGGTATGGGTAGGGGTATGGGTAGGGGTATGGGTAGGGGTATGGGTAGGGGTATGGGTAGGGGTATGGGTAGGGGTATGGGTAGGGGTATGGGTAGGGGTATGGGTAGGGGTATGGGTAGGGGTATGGGTAGGGGTATGGGTAGGGGTATGGGTAGGGGTATGGGTAGGGGTATGGGTAGGGGTATGGGTAGGGGTATGGGTAGGGGTATGGGTAGGGGTATGGGTAGGGGTATGGGTAGGGGTATGGGTAGGGGTATGGGTAGGGGTATGGGTAGGGGTATGGGTAGGGGTATGGGTAGGGGTATGGGTAGGGGTATGGGTAGGGGTATGGGTAGGGGTATGGGTAGGGGTATGGGTAGGGGTATGGGTAGGGGTATGGGTAGGGGTATGGGTAGGGGTATGGGTAGGGGTATGGGTAGGGGTATGGGTAGGGGTATGGGTAGGGGTATGGGTAGGGGTATGGGTAGGGGTATGGGTAGGGGTATGGGTAGGGGTATGGGTAGGGGTATGGGTAGGGGTATGGGTAGGGGTATGGGTAGGGGTATGGGTAGGGGTATGGGTAGGGGTATGGGTAGGGGTATGGGTAGGGGTATGGGTAGGGGTATGGGTAGGGGTATGGGTAGGGGTATGGGTAGGGGTATGGGTAGGGGTATGGGTAGGGGTATGGGTAGGGGTATGGGTAGGGGTATGAGTAGGGGTATGGGTAGGGGTATGGGTAGGGGTATGGGTAGGGGTATGGGTAGGGGTATGGGTAGGGGTATGGGTAGGGGTATGGGTAGGGGTATGGGTAGGGGTATGGGTAGGGGTATGGGTAGGGGTATGGGTAGGGGTATGGGTGGGGGTATGGGTAGGGGTATGGGTAGGGGTATGGGTAGGGGTATAGGTAGGGGTAGGTAAATAAAATTAACACTGTTTCCCCTTGGAATGTTGCATATTTCCTATTGCTTATTTCTTGTTGTAAATAAAAAATTTCATAATTGAAAAAAGTCACGGACCCTGGAGTCTGTTAAATGTAGATTTATAAATAAAAAAAAATATATAAATGTACAAACATTCAAACGCCGATTGTTTCCAGTGGATTCTGTGACCTCGCTACGCTCGAGCGCTCGCTCCATAAAATCTACACCCTAAAGTAGGAAATTGGACGTCAAGCACCTTATGGTATGTTCCGGCAGCTGTCCTTGAGAGCCAACCTATTAACGAGACGGGGGTATCTGTCTGTCTGTGTGTCTGTCCGTCCATCCGTATGTCACGGGTCTCGTGCTCGCCAACAGAATGAGCGCAAGTACCGTACTTACCGATCGCTAAATTTGACGTTACAATCGTCTAAATTCGATAAAACGGTTTATATCGTTGTTTGCAAACATCGATATAACCCATTTTATAGAATCTTTAGCGATCGGTAAGTTCGGTACTTGCGCTGCTGTTATTTTGATGTTCTGTTTGAAAAGTTTACCTAAAGATAGACAAAAAATATGTAGCTATATATAAATCATTAAAGTTATTTTTAGGGTAAGTGTTTTTGGCACCCCAACATTGTGGCTTTAAGCTTTAGTTAAAAAAATACCATATTATTCCACCTTTCTTTATCTACCTATATTTTTTTTTTTTAATGTTGCTTTAATGGGTATTTTGACGGTAAGAGTGAATTAGGTCTGTATGAGGAAATAATGGTCTTTGCCTGATCTTTGCAGCACATATAAATTTTTATCCTTTACACTTTCGTCGAAAAGAGTCACAGTGTTTCAAAATATGCTCTGCCCATGGAATTCCATTAAAGAAACCTGAAGGTGATATACTTGCTCTCTCCTATCATGTTTATGATGTAGTGCATAAGTGATGCATTTTATTAAGCAGACGCTATCTCTTAACCGGATTCACATTATGTCTCTTTCACTCGGGTCACCTACACCTAGCCCTTTCTTCAAAGTCAAAGTCAAAAAAAAAGTTGCCCTCCACTAGTTTTTGACTGTTCTCTTGGACTTTTACTTGTAATTTATCCAGAATTCTGATTGGACCAGCTGATAGGTTATAAAATTTGGTTTGGCAAAGCCTCCATTGAATGGATGACCTTACATTTTGTCTTCAGCTAGTCGTGCTCTGAAATTTCTCTGTTGGCTTCTTTGATCTGCAGTTCGAACTGCTTCTTGATATCGAGGTAGAGGCAGCCGAATTATGGCACAGCATCCCCGCTTCGACGGCGACTTTAGTTACTCTTTATTTATGTAACATGAGTTAAAATTAAGTGCTAGTCCCAGTAATCTAATTGTGATCAAACTTATCTGCCAAAAATTGCAAGGTATTGCAATTAAAAAGTATTTTGAAAATACGCGTTTTGTACCCAATAAACAATATATATTAATATTTTATAATTATATTATAAATATTCAAGGTATCTCTAAAATGTGTGTTTGATTACGGTACTTTCAAAGGTTTCTGTTACATATCTGGATACACGCACAGGCACGTGCTCAAATATTATCAAAATGATGTGACGCTATTCTCGTCATAGACCTCACAATCACTGAAACAAAAAATACAAATTATTTGCGATGGCAAATGTACTGAAATTTGCTACACTTTAATAACGGATGTTTATTTAACCTGTTTAAGTCAGCAGATCTGACAGTAGGTTTGTTAACGAATTGATCTGGTCAAATATTAAGGTAATTTTTTTCTTGACATTAATGATTTCAGGGTCATTGTGCTAAATACCCTTCAAAAGTACATCTGTCGCTCTGTAATTTACAAGTACAAAGAAGATATTAAAGAAATATTTTTTTTTGTGTATTAACGTATTCATTAAACCTTTATCAACTTAATTATTTTTTTTTGTGTATTGCTTATATTTTCGAATGACTAGAACATTTTTACATCAAAATTAGTCAGTCTTGTATACTACGTCTCAATACAATAAGTTACTAGTTTAATAACTTTGTACAAGATCAACCACTATGTCGCATTATATGCACAATTCCAGTATCAATTACACAATTCAAACTCTTTTCCGCCCTCTTTAAAACTCTGTAAAAGAAAAAACCTACTTTGCTCGTACTCATAGAGGAACCAATCATTGTTTTCTGAATTGATGGGATGAAAAACTAATTCCATACCTTGAAAAGTAGTATTAATACGCAGAAGAATGTAAAAGTGTTATCATTTGACTAGATTCATCTTTCCTTCCTTGAATGGTAGCACCTTGTTTTCTTCAATCCTCTTTAACTTGGGTGATACGCAAAGTAATTTATAGCATCGTGAATATGTAGCAGGTGTATAGCACCTGAGAACTCTTTTTTAATCACGAAAACCTAGCTAAAACAGAATAAATTCAAGATCACTATGTAATCCAGTCTTCAGCCTGGTAACAAACATACAGCGCCCTCCCTTCAAAAGTGTTCAGTAATCAACCCCATTTTTGAAGATGCTGCGCGGCCTTGCTGCTTTACGTAATCTCTGAGTGCGATTTTTTAAGCGGAAAAAACATATGCCATTGCGTTGACCTAAACTGCCTAAGCATCGCGAACAATAGTGATCCTACAGCTTTAGTTTTGCTGGCCTTAGCCAATCTTTGTAGAACTTGCCAGTACGCGCGAACCTGCCGCTCAACGGTGATAACGCAACGCGATAGCTTTAACATTTTTAAAATACCTGACTGCGGCCCTGTGCCTGGTTCCCAAATGCAACAAACCATCATATCCGTTCGAAGTACTGTAACTGTGAACGGTCTCGACTTTACGTAGGTTGAAATAAAACAATTTGCTAGCGACTTAGACTATACTGTTTGGATAAAATGTGCTATTGCGATTCCAATTTTAAAATTGTCGTGGTCATTCAATAGAGCATTTTGCGAATTCATATATTGAGGCAACAATCCTCAGGTGGAAAATGTTTCACCAAGTACCTAACAGCGCAGCATGTTTCAGCGGATCGCCTTGAGAGCCAGTTCCTGTGTAAGGATAAGCTTGTTCCCCTTCTTCGACAACATCATCATTTACCATCATGTGAGATTGTGGTCAAATTCAATCAAGTCAATTCTACGCAACTTCTATGGGTCAAATGCTATCGGCAATAAAGAAAAATACCGTAAAACAGATGTTTAACAAGGAAGAGGGCTCAATTCGACGTGCATAATATTATATCATTTATATACATAATATATTATATCTCTCTGCAAGCTAAGATAATATCATTCTATCGTTTTTCAATTGGGTCTTTTGGAAATTAAAACTCAAACGCATCGAAATAGGATTCCAAATAACGGAACAGAATAAAACGTTCAACCAACCAATACATAAATTGACATTAATTAATATTTCTAATACTTAATAAAGAAACGCGAGCTTGAGGATTTTTCAAAATAATTAATTTTAAGGCGGTTACTACTTGTGATAGAAACATGGGTTAAACAACCTCCAAGGTTAAACAATTCCAAGCGACAAGATTTTTGTAGTTTTTCTATTGCCCTTAAAACGAGGTACGTTTTTTTTAAATGATATGATAGAGAATATATATTCATAAATTTCAAAAGACAAAATCAGATACTCATCATCAGATATAATCTCTTCAGCCACTGGAAGTGCTGCCAGACGTCTTGGATTACTTTGTAGCAGATTATTTGATATTTATCTTCATATATACCAGTCCCGGTGACTGCAAACTGCAGATATTTGGCAAAGATTGACCGTTGTTAGAGCGACGAGGATGATATAATATTTTTTCATGAGACGTGGTATTAGATCCTATAGAATTCGTCTACACTAACTAATCCTACGTTCACCTTATAAAGTGAAGTGCCATTGGTATCGCTTTCTCCCAATCTGCGATGTCTCGTTTAGTGGAACGCAGATGCAACTGAAAATACCTCCGTAAGATTCCGTTTATGCGCTCTACCCAGCTATTTTCTCGTGGATTATGGGTCCTACGACTCCAGCTACTCCAAGAAATGTCAAAAAGTTCTTTAATTTTTCGAATATGAAATAACTACCTATCGGGGTGGATTTAGCGTCTAAAGCTCCGAATAAAAAGGAAAGTTCTTTGAAGCATTTTTCTACGGTTTTTGCTGTCATGTCTCTACAAGCAAAGTCGAAAGAAAACCAACTGTCTTCGTCGATAATTGTTAAGATGTCTGTGTTAGAACTATTTGACGGAAGTGGACTTTTAAAATCTACGTTAAGTTTTTTGAAAGACGTTGTTGCTTTTGCCTACTTGAGTTTTATTTCTGCGCAAATTGGGCATACATCAGTCATCTCTCTTACTTTTTCAACAAAATATGGTAAGACTTTAGTTCGAATCTAGTGAAACATTCTTGCTACTCCTGGATGAAATAAGTTTGTTCAGATAGCTTATTTGACGTAGTATTCAAATGAGCACACACTCTAGACAAGACGGCAGCAAGATTTTCTTTCTTGAATGATAAATAATGTCATACATAGGTATATAACAAGATTACTAGGCACTATCTTACAATTTTTATTTTATTGAAATGTTTCTGATTATATATAAAAGAGACAGACTTTTGATAAGTCATAAGAAAAAAGTTTCGCCCAATCAAGTAGTGGTGCCATTTTCGCCTCAAGACCTCAACGATGGCACTTGTTTCCTTTTCTATCGAGGGCTGTCGACGTACTGAATCATTCATGTGACCGTGAAAAGAATGCAACAGGGCGACCTTTTTGTGACAGCGTTGCTGCACTTGAGTACACATAAGCGTCAGTTTTCAGAGGAAATAGTTTTTTCGTATCGATTGCGGCGAGAACCGATTGAGTAAAGTCAGTTATCAAACGAGTGAAAGTTGCTTTAACAACTCGATTTTTGCGGATAAATGGACAATCCATTTTGAGTAGTAAGCAATGAATCCTAGTGTTTTAAAAGGATGCAGTTTGAAAATTGTGGTGTAGCCGAGAAGATTGACAGAATCCGTTTCGAATATGCTTTTGTCAATGTTTAGAGTTAGTTTGTATAGTTCGGCAGCTTAGATTAGTTGTGTATTAGTTGTATTAGTGCTATGATCTTTGTTGCACCACAAATCATCACGTCATCTAAATAAGAATACGTTCCTGTTAATTTGTATGTTTATTAAAAAATAAATGTTCGTTGGGACGCGGCAACCATTTGTTACACAAAGGGGTGTCCTGGAGAACTGATAAAGATTCCCGATGCTGTACAGATCTCTTCCTTAGAAATAACTTTAATCTGATGGTAAGAGCTCTTGAGGTCTATTTGACTAAACTAGTTAGCAACTTGAAAAACTACGTAATCGATGTTGAATAAGGGAAATGTAGCTAATTCCGTATAGTGGTTGATAATTTGTGAAAAATAAATCACTTGGCGTTTCCTGTGGCTGTCTCCACCAGTAACTATTACTTGTACTGTGACACTTGCTTGTGGTTTATTATCAAGCGACAGATTCGTAAAGATCGATGCTTGTGGAACAGCGGCTTCTTGAACATATTATGTCTTCAATAGTTCCTTCTCACCTCCAAACTGTAGTTTAAGAGAATAATGATTCTATTTTGGATTAATGTCCGTTGATTGCGTCTGCCCAGAAATTGTTTACTATAAGCAATGGTTCATGTTTGTAAACATTGAGATCGATTTGTTTAGTTACGTGGTATAGTCCATTGACATGAGAGACGATTCAGTGAAGTATGAGTTCTTGTTTGTTTAGCAGGGCTTTCTCTTGAGGTTCAAAGTTTGTGCTAAATTGTTTTTGATGAAATTAATAGATCTTCCTGAGTCTACGGTAGTATCAACATGATAATTAACTGAGTAACTGGTGCAGTTTGTCTGAAATGGCCGATAAGTAAGACTCTTGACGTTCATCCTCAGATGTTGTGTGTGTAGTGTGCAGCGATTGTTTTTTTGACTGGACAGACAAAGCTTAGGAAAATACCTTTTTTTATGCCTGATAGGTTAGCCTTTGACCACTATCTCACCTGATGGTAAGTGATGATATGGTCGAAGATGTTGTTCAGGCTATCCTAGAATAACTGGCTCTCAAGGACAGCTGCCGGAACACACCGTTAGGTGCTTGGCGACAGATTTTCAAAAGCTTCGGTTATATTGTGAGTTTGTGACTGCCAAATTCGGAAGTCGTTATGGTGCTGATCTAGAGCTTCAGTTACACTATCATATTCATAACAACGTGGTTCGCTGGTCCCGTGTGAGTGAATTAAAACCGACAAAATTTTTATCATCTTTTCGATTGTACTCAATTTGATGTAGTTTTTCTGTCGTATTGTTTAGTTTGCTCAGTCGCAAGTGGTCTTGTGATAATAATTTCTATACTTTTTTGTTTTTAAGACTTTATGCCGCCGCAGCCTTATGAAGTGATTCAATAAATTTATTAAAACAGTAAAGTTTATAAACTATAATAAACTATAATACTTCAGTATACTGAAGTATTTTCTTTTTTGAAATAATAGTAATTTATACAACAATCTTTCAAAAATATACAGGGTTATTGGTAAAATGCTAACAACGTTTTAGATTTTTCTTGAAAATTAAAAAAAAATCTTTAATTCTTTAAAATATTTATTTGTGTTTAAATGCCTTCTCCGAGACAAGAGCGTCCGCCGCGGCAACACCTGAATATTGAAAATTTGAGTTTTGAATTTTTACATCGAGCAAAGTAATAAAAATAAGAAATAATACATTACAGGCACAAGAAACTTTTAACATCAGGTGGTCCTCTACTTCCGTAAAAAACACATACGAGTATATTTTTATATCATAAAATAAAAAAATATCATTAAGAGGTTGTTAGCATTTTACCAATAACCCTGTATAAGAAAGTAAACAATTGTAGTAAATATGAATTAGCTGTAACGTACACATATTATGATATATTATTATTTTATAATTACATATTGGACACCAGGTATGAGATTGTGTTTTGTTTCCGCAAAGTTTTCGCCCAGAGTTTGCGAGGTTTTCCGAATCTGAACATTTATTTTGATTGATAGCCCAGCGGTAATAACATTGAATTGCCGCGCCGTAGGTGCTTAGTTCGATCGCCACCGCCGGCATGAGCTTCACCGCATGGTGGAAGAGCATTTTGTGAATAATCGCCTGGCTAGCTACCACCCTTAAGTAGAAAATCTGCCGCCAATAACCTAACATTGTGTTCCGGTCGCAGTCCTTGAGAGCCAGTACAACTACAGGTACATGATACTTCACAACTTTATATCTCAGGGTGATGGGCGAAGTGCAGTTTGAAACTTGTGACGAAATGCTTATGTTGTAGGCAGAGGTTACCGCTTAACATCAGGTGGGCTCGTGCTTGTTACGATATATGCCCTATATCCTTGAAATATGCCTTTGCACTTCCTTCTCCGTGAAGATCCCACTAATTGTGAACCAACTCCTCCTTATCGTGTGTTAACAAGCATGAAGCCCAACTGGTGTAAAACGATAACCTTCGCCTATAACAACTGCAGTTCGTTAAGTGGCGAACTGCACTGTGCCCATCACCCTGAGACATAAAGTTGTTAAGTCTCATGTGCCTTTAATGCATGAGGCCGTACTCCCCATCATGCTTGGCAGGAGTCTCGGGAATCGCAGTGTATAGCGCAATAATACAGTTCTTTGGAAGATGCTGCGGCCCACTGTCCGCGATTTTTTTCCGTCGCCTTTTTATATAAAGAAGGCATATCTTATTTCTATTCAAGTTTGTAGGCAGATATTTGTTGACCGTTATCCTAATTTGCTTAAAAAGTTGCAATGCAGGTTTAAACCATAATGTAAAAGAAAAGGTTTCCGCAGTCTTCAAAATACCTCAAGAGTCATCTAGCTGAACGTCTTCAGTACAAAATATCCAAGTCGTAAATCCAGAGATATTTGACGCAGACAGTGTTTTGTTAAATTAATACCTATATTAAAACCTATTTTTATTAATATGATTACAAGCACTTTCTCGAGCTGAGCTAAAATAACATTTACATATGTATTGAAGGATTTTTTTTTCTTGGGAGTCAAATCTTTTTTTACCTCGCCCGGTTTCGATAAGATAAAATCTAGTAGTCTGGTTGATGACTGAGCACCGTCCCGTTCAAATTCAAATCCATTTATTAAATTAAGGCGTCTACGACGCTCTTATGAAGGTCAATTACAAATTTTAATAATGAAATATTCTACAATGTACTGCCACGTTCAGCAAAAAAATGTATGGAGCCACCGCGACAAGAACGGGCAAATAACTCGGGGCCATTCTTTTTAACTTCTTCTAACAATGTGTTACATGCAATATTGTAAAATTATTACAATATTCGTTTAAATTACGTAGGTGATAGGCGTTAGCTTGGCAGAGGCGGAATTGTCCAAGCATTTTGTCGTGCAAGTAATCACAAAGTGTGTTGTAGGATTTGTTAATCAAAATATATTTCACAAAATATCGTCTCGAAAGAGTATGTTCCAGTGGCCGTGTTGTTAAGGCATCCGGCGTAAAACGGAGGCAGCGGGTTCGAAAAAATGTTGTACTCCAACAATTTGTAAATGTCCGTCAAATATATTGAAATGATCAGTGTACTCGTATCTCGATTAAGGCAATTATCACAGACTTCGTATTCGAATTGAAAGTAAATTAGACTCTCGGTAGTTCGGCACCTTTCTGTTCAGTTCAGGTGCACCATTAATTCTAACATCAAGGCAGAGATCAATATCTAAAAAAGATGCAGCTCTTAATGCACAGAGACTTGTGCCTGAGTTTATCGCAACTACTCCACTGATCCCAGCTAAAATTGCGATCAATGCTTTAAAAGTTTGTATGTTTAAGCAACAAGCTTTCACGCTTGCTTACCTCCTACTTCTCAGGAGAGAGATAGGGCTTCACTTTTCCCAAAGAAAAGCAAAAGAAAATTAAGGAAGCTTTGCGCAACATTAGATCTTTTTCTGAACAATGAAATTTATTTTATCCCAATCTAAGAAGTAATCTGACAACTGTATTAAATTAAAATCAACAATGAGTGTTTTACGTATTAAGACTCCCATAGCATTAGGTACGTATTTTTCTTGAGCATGGGAAAGAATATAACGCTAACGGTCACCCACTTGCGTAACGAGAAAGGCAACACATCCTTAGTGTACGACTACCTAATCAAAAATAATCGACCAAGGTCTGGTGTTGATGTAGTTTTCTTAATTACACTGCACTTAGCCAGCACTTGCAAAAACCGAAGTACTGTTTTACGGTTATTGTCTTTTTTATGTGATTGTGACGGAACAAGCACGACGCCCACCTGATGTTAAGCGGATTAACCTTTGCGTATAACTGATGCATTTCGTCATGTGATGCATTGCACTGCGCCCGTCAAACTGAGACATATACTTGTTAAGTATCATGTGCCTGTATTATTTCTGGGTCTCAAGGACCACTGCCGGAACACACTGTTAAGTGCTTGGCGACAGATTTTCGACTTGATGGTGGTAGCTAGACAGGTCGGCATTCGCAAAATGCCCTTCCACCATGCGATGATCTCAAGCCTGCGGCGGTATTCGAACCATGGACCTGCTGCGCGGCAGTCCATAGCCAATGCCACTGAGCCGTCACTGCTTCAAATGGCAACACATGACGGATGACATATACTCGTACACGTGTATAACAACACACGTGTACGATTACCTAATCAAAAATACTCGACCAAGGTGGTCTGGTGATGATGTAGTTTTCTCAATTACACTGCACTTAGCCGGCACTTGCAAAAACCAAACTACTGTTTTACTGCAGATTATGATAGATTTTTTAGTCCGTACCTTAGTATTGTAGGTATTTGAGAATAACACTTAAAAATATTTATCTAGTGACATCTAGTTTTTCTCGATCGTGCGCTCGAACAGTCAAGACCTCCTAAGGATGCGAGCGAAATGCGTCGAAACTTCTTCCAGTTTGGATACGTGGCGTTTATTACGTCACGTCCGCTCAATAGGAAAATTATGCGGAATTGTCACTACATATATTTTTATACTTAAAAGAGTTTTCAAATATAATGTTTTCTCAAAATACTTTTAAAAAGTTCCGCGAAGTAACGCCAGAATTTATAAATCTCATTTATATTAATTTTGGAAAATCGGACAGTCAAACTACTTTAAAAATTTCTACACCCTTCTTGCTTTGAACACATTCGTATTAAGTTTCTGTGTCCAGCATTTTGGACGTACGTCTGTCAGTCAGTCTTCAAAACAAACCCTTTACAAATTACACTGAGATTATACTGAGACATTATATGAGCAGACCAAAGTCTTAACAGTAAGGCAATTATTTATCCTCAGACTGATACTAAGACAGAAAAAGATCCAACCACACGAGCCTAAGTGGAAGAATAAACGAAAAATCAGCAATGTTTTTGTCGTTCCTAAATGTAACACAGTATTTGCCAAGAGATTCTCTGGTTTTCTGGGTGGTCATATATACAATCAATTGGCTAAACAAATTAATTTGCAAAAGCTTAATTATCATAAACTTAAAAAAGCTGTTACAAATACATTATTCACTTATAGTTATGAGAAAACAGTATCACTATTAAAATAAAATTACTTACTCCAATAAGATATATAATAACTCCAATAAGAGCACTCATTTAACTGCACTCCTCGTTCCACATACACACACACACACACATACACACGCACATGCACCCACATGCGCGTTCATTCATACACAAGCAAACATTTTAACACTCCATAAATAGAAGGTATAGTTCAATTCTTATAATTATTATTTTTATTTTGCCCATTGTTCTATATGTAATTATTTAAATTTCTCCATTTTAAATTTTCATAAAAATATATGTCATTCATAATTGTTATTTGCTTTGATTCAATGCAATCTGTAACTGGTACAAATAATATGATATGTAACTAGGGGAAACGCAGATGCCTATATTACAGGCTTTCTTAAGTCTAGCTTAGGCATCTGAGGTTCATCATACAATATGTGGCCTATTAAATGTTTGTGTTTAATTATACATTGTCAATATTGTAATTATCTTTTGTAGCAAGAAGGATTTATTATTATTATTATTATAAATATATTCCTAGTTACAAGAACTAATTGCATATACACATCATTCATATTTTTCTTTTTACATTTCATGTGGCCACATTCGATATGATATATAAGTTCAAGAATTAATACAACTTTTTATAGAAACTTAAGAATCTCATTTCACCTTCTTAAGGGTTGAATTTTCAAAGACAATTTTTAGCCCACACTTTAAAATATAGTCTTTATAAATATTAATTAATTATTAATAAATTAATTATTAATTTATTTTATAAACCTTTTAAATATAGTCTCTACGTTGATCATCAATAAATCAGGAGTAGCTCCTTAATTTTTATACACAGTTAATATTTATTTACTTACATTTTGAAGACCAACAGGCAAATATTAATTTAGAATAGTCATTATTCAATAGGAAACATTAATCCGGTAAGAGATAGATAGCCTTCATTTAACATTGACAGAACATGTCAATGTTAAATGATAATAAAATCATTAAAGTCATAACTCACTTTCTGTACATGAAAATACATACATACAAACATAAAATCACACCTCTTTCCCTTAGGGGTGAAAATATAGTCAGAGGTTTTGGTACGCTCAAAGCAAAACCTCAGTCGATAAAAGCTCTTTGCTAAATCATTTTTTTAATAGGTCTGAACATCCCAAACTATCAAAAATGGCTGTTTGTAACGTTTGTTATAAGGTAGGTAGCCAGGTATTGAGGCTCTGGATTAAAAGGGGTTAGCACGGCACACGATACAGCCCAGCACTCTATCCTGCGACAAATTTGATTATCGAATAATCAGATTTGTTCGGACAGTATCCACCGCCCTGGAAAATTTTTGTTGGCTACCGTATATTTTGTTGGCCCTGTTAGTCATGAAAATATCCCAGCCACATTGTATCTAATTGAATCGTGAAGTACAGAAGATTTTTTTCGATACTGTAAAGTAAACTTTATAGCAAGTTATCGTGCTTTTGCTGGTTTTTGTCCTATTTATTTATCACGTCCGTTCTATTCACTTACAGTTGAACATCGAAATTTGTCGTTTTTTAAAATCGCGCAGCTACTACAAGCAGTAAAGGTACTTCAAAAAGTCTTGCAAATTGTATAGTATACAAAACGAGCCAATCACCAGTAGAAAAAAAAAATAAAAAGCCTTAAATGAATGTGAAAACAACAAAACTAAATGAACTAGAAAAATAGGAATACAGTTAAACTGAAAATACTTACAGTCAAATTATCTCATTTAATGTATTAGCCACCAAAGAAAAATGCAAGAAAAATACTTGAAAGCTTTGAATGCCATCTAACTATGAAAAAGTTCACGACGACGCTTATTATTTTTGGAATGAAGCATGCTCCGCGGATTATATTACGAAATCCCGCACATGACAATTATTTATATTACACGATAATTTTTTGTTGTAATTTTGTTATGAATCCGCGGCGTCATTGCAAAAATATAATTATAGGGTTGCGTCATATTTTAACAAGTTTACAGCTAATTGCAAAAGTTAGTCTTGTTTGTGGTACAACGTAAATTAAACTGTAGACTTTGCTTCATTCCCATACGAGGGTTAAGAACGAAAGGATAAATTTGATTCTCGATCGTGCGCTCGCAGAGTCAAGACCTCCTGAGGATGCTTCGTGTAGAAGCGAAACGCGTTGAAAAATTCTTCCGGTTTGACTGCGTGGCGTTTGTGACGTCACGTCGGCTTCGCAAGAAAATTAGGCGGAATTGTCACTAGATATATTTTTGTATTTTTTAAGTGTTTTATTAAAATATTATTTTTAAAGTTTTCTTAAAATATTTTAAAAATATTTGTTATAATTAAATACGGATTTCCGCAAAGTAACGCCTGAATCTATTCATTACGATAAATTAGATCTTGTTTCATATGTCATCTTTTCAACCGGAATATAATATAAGG
The DNA here is from genome assembly GCA_963854805.1 of Plagodis dolabraria. Taxonomy (NCBI): domain Eukaryota; kingdom Metazoa; phylum Arthropoda; class Insecta; order Lepidoptera; family Geometridae; genus Plagodis; species Plagodis dolabraria. Next base: position 9,576,052 of record OY978440.1, read on the forward strand.
CGTTTTATTTTAAATACAAATCGAATCTAAAATGGTATACCTTTAAGCACATAATAAAAAGCACTAGATGGATCACGCCGCAAAGCCATTCCAATGAATAAGCGAGTCTAGCTACGAAGCAATAAAGTGAACTTCAGTAGCCCGCAAGCACGAACATTTCGATAGCCCGCAACGTAAACGTATCGAGTTTACATACGTTTACGCAGGAGTTTATGTCAACGCATCGTTTGTTGGCTAACGTGAACTCGATAGGATTACAAAAGTGACGTCATCCGGCGTAAATCAAATTAATTGTACCTTCTTTCTAAGAGCTAATGATACATTCCAAAAGAGGTTTATATTCTTTTTCAGCCTATACAAAGTCCTCTATGGTTGATATTTGTCAATTTTGGTGTTTTATTTCTACGAGCTTACGTTAAAATTAGGTTCGTGCTCGCGTTTTCACACAAAACTTTTTACGTGACGAAACGTTCACGTTAAAATCTCGACACGTTAGATTTCAAAACCTTTCAATCCGTCAAAATTTACTTTAGTTCCTTTTACGCACTGTAGGGGCGCTGATCAAATCCTATACAAAATGGTGACATTTCAATACGTTAACGGAAAGGCTACTGCTCGCAAAGCACGTATTACGTAATGTTTATATTCGCCTACAAGGTGTCTCTATTTCTATCGCATAGCCACGCATGTACTGTACTGTAACAGCTGCATTGTCCACTGCTGAACACAGCCTCCCTTATTAAGGCGGTATTTGCCATAATTCCCACGCTTGGCAAGCGTCTTGGGGATCGCAGTGTAATTTGGCAGTTCTTTAGAAGGCGCTGCTGCCCACCTTCCAGTATTTTCCCTTAGTCGCCTCTTACGACGCACCTACGGGATGATATGGGGAGGTGCAATTCTAACCCGGCACCACACGGGGCTTAGCCTTGCATAGCTCTGATTTTTTCTGACGCGGCACGCAATGTAGTAAAAACCCATCCAGACGGATACGACGATGTACCAGCTTTGTACCTAAAGTGCCAAGCCTGCTTTCACTCACAAGTCACACTGTTGCTGTCTTTAGTGTGCGAGTGAGAGGTTTAGCGGTGCTATTTTCGTTTCGATTCCTTTCTTCGTTAAACTGGGCTATATCAACTGTCAGTGTCAAGCTTTATTACGGTCATACTTTATAAAATAGTACTTTACTCAAATACAATGCTGGGATCCTATGGTTTTTATATTCGCAGGAGGTACTCTACATAAAGGAGAAGATCTTCCTTGAGGGTAAAAGCTGTCATGGTTTAAAGCATAATTGGAATCATGAACGAGCCGAAGGATTTTATACGTCACCCTTAACAGAAGACTCTCTCTTCGCTCTTCGGGCATAATTTTCTTTATTTCAAGGTTCAACTAAAATTTATCAGAATTGATTATAATCATTTCATTAAGATTGTATGTGTTTAGTGCATAATGATATTATTAAAAAATCTACAATTGCGTCGTAGTTTCCTGAATATTGCGCTTGTCTAGTTTATGCAGATACTGCTATAAATTATTCATGTAATACGAAAAGTGTACAACTTTGCACTGACTGGCTAACGATCATACCTTTTACTCTATTTTGTTACGTGTTCAGCATGTTGGCGCGCTGTAACTGAAAATGCATGAAAAACAAACGTAAAAGAGGTGTCTCAGAAAATTCCCGTTTAAAATGTTTACTTCTCGTAAAGTTTGTAAGTATTTGTTTGAATCGTATACGTATTTTGAGATAAAGTTTTGGAATGCAGTTGACGGTGGATTGCTCGCCTGGAAGTTCTATTAAATAAGAGATAGGGCGTCAGGGACGCTGGTTTTATAGCCCTTACTATATATAGGCAAGATGCGTAGTGAAGTTGGAATGCATAGTGGTAGGGATGTGTAGTGGTATAGTATTTTGCGAATGCCCGCCTGGCCGCCACACACAATTCGATTCTGTCCAAGAACCTAGCGGTAATGTGTTCCGCCAGTATAGTATATCAAGGTTAGCCTGAACAACGTTTTCGAAAACCAACTTACTACTTCAACATAAGTTGTTAAAGTGTTAAAGGTTAACCTAAACGATATAAATAATAAAAACATATAGCATCTCGTGCGTATTTTCGAAATATCAATGATGTACGCATGTCGTTTTCATTTGCGTTGTCCGTTATTGTTCAATGAAAGAAATGAGACGGGGATCGTGCATTAAGTAAATTTATGACAGCTGGTCACTTTGCGTCTACTCTGATATTTGGACTTTAGTCTCCAATAGAAAACCCTTGTAATTTAGTCATGTACTTTTCTCACGTCACGTACATTTGTTACGGAAAAGAGGACCACCTCTACTTCAAAATTTTTAGATCCATTCCTTGACTTATAACTCTCCCGATTCTTTCCATGACCTCCGATTGCTTTGGACATTCAGTCATGTCATGAAGAAGGATGGAATAAACTTGCTATATGTATATAATAATAATTTTCAGATCAGCGTTTGGCAAGCCTAAACTAATTCAATTTCGAACGTTTCAAAGAGATCTGATGGAATAGCTTATTGACTATCGTGGCAATGTATTGGTTCAAGTTACATCAACCATATATCTAGGCTTTACTATAGACCAACACTGAGACTAGAGAGCTCAGATGAATGTGAATTCATGACATTTGTGAAAGCGACACATTGGTGTAGGTATATGTTACAGAGATTGAGAAATACAGATGCCGCCTTCAGTGCGTTACGAGGGTATGTCAAGATTTGCAAACCCCTATTCAAAAGTCACAGAATCACCTTTGAACTAGTATGTATATGAAAGGACAGAGTCTTTTTGTTCAGAATCATCCAAAATATTTTACTAGAGATAGAAATACAAGTGTCAGGAATAAATATAGAATATATTTTAGTGGCAGTTGAACTATATCTGCGACTTCGTCGGGGGAAGCGCCCGTAGCGAAAGTTGCTTAGACGTTCTGAACCGATCAGCAAAGTTAAGCAACGTCCGCTTTGGTCTTGACTTGGGTGGGTGACCGCTGGTGACATTACTACTGAGCGCTTCCGTGCTTCGGAGGGCAGGTTAAGCCGAAGGTCCCGGTTGTTGTCTTAGGATGACAGTCGTTATAGCATGGTGGTAGGGCATTTTGCGATGCTCGCCTGGCTAGCTACCACCCTCAAGTAGAAAATCTGTCGCCAAGCATCTAACGGTGTGTTCCGGCAGTGGTCATTAAGAGCCAGTAATTCTAGGTTAGCCTGAACAACATCTTCGACGACATCATCACTTAGCATCAGGTGAGATAGTGGTCAAAGGATAGCCTAACAAGTATAAAAAAAGTAGGTACTGCCGCGATTTCTTTTTCAACCGAAAAGCAAACATGTTCATATTACTGTATGCGCGTTAGTGAAATTACAGGCATATGAGACTGTGTATAGGTAATAGGCATAAATTACTGCTTAACACTAGGTAGGCCTAGTTCTTGTTCCATTGTGATGCATAAAATAATATAACTCCTTTGATATAAACTTGCATTTTAAATAAAATACATCATTGAAGCAGTGATGGCTGAGCGGTTATAGCTATGGACTGCTGTGCCACAGGACCCTGGTTCGATACCCACCGCCGGCTTGGGCTTCACCGCATGGTGGAAGGGTATTCTTCGAAGGCACATCAGGCTAGCTACCACCATCAAGTGGAAAATCTGTCGCCAAGCACTTAACATTGTGTTCCGGCAGCGGTCCTTGAGAACCAGAAAAATTAGTCACGTGAGACTTAACAACTGTATGTCTGAGTGTGACGGGCGCAGTGCAATTTGTCACATGACGAAATGCATCTATTATAGGCAGAGGTTAATTCGCTTAACACCAGGTGTGCAACATGCTTGTTCCCTCACAATCACGTAAAAAATGCAATTTATGACGGTAACAAGTTGTAAAAGACGTTGAAACAATTTTACTATCAATATATAAGTATATATGGCATGCTGGGCACGATGCCAACTGTTAGTGGGCTGGAGCATTTGGACTGCAATGCAATGACTTATAGGTTGTCTAAATACTTTTACTGTAGCAGCTGTAGTATTGTATTTAGTTTGTAGTATTTCGTTAATAAGGGCATACCGCATATCTTATGCGAGTAAAATGTGATAGAAATTAATTTAAATCAATTAATACATCTATTTAAAAATAATTTGGTTTTGCAAGGAAAATTTTGGCTATCATATAATAATAATTTGTTTTTTTGTGTAAAAAACGTTCATTATAAACAATAATAAATTTTCACACGGTAATATTTACATTATTTAGTATATAGTCCATAACTATAACTATTATATAAGTTATGTTTAATTTGTTTATTGCCAACCTGGCTAATTTATGCGAGTTTTTTTTTCCCTCATATCGGTTGTCTGGAAGAAATTGCATTCAGCAATAAGACCGCCCTTTGTATACGTTTATTTGTTGTTTCTTTGTAATGTTATTTTTAATGTATGCAAATAAAGAATTTTCTATCTATCTATCTATAATCCAATGTCAAAGTAAAATGTCAAAAAGAATAAAATGTAAAAAGTATAATTTAATGTCAAATTGAATAAATTTACAAATAAACATCATGTATGCAATAGTAGGGCGCATCCCATTGGTCTTTGAGACTCTTACAATATCATAAAAACACAGAAAAGGTAACCTTCCATCTTCGATCTTCCATTTGTCACACATTATATCAATTTCGGTGTTGGCGTCGAGAAGTGCATTGCAGTTTCATCGGATTCGAATTAAAGGAGACTCGGAATATATCATATATCTTGCCTATATCAGCGAAGCTGGTGATACAAACTGTATTTTTGCAAGTCACCTTTAAAAATCTATCACAAGTAATATACAAGCGGCGAAGCGTTCTCCGTAAAGCTCCGACATAAACGAATTTTCTCCGAGATGAGACCTTCAAATAGGTAGAGCGATGTATCGTTTTATGAACTCCTATTTTGTCAATAAATCTTACGTACAGCTTTTTCGGTTATATGCAATAATATTTTATGATGCTCCCGTTTTGTAAATTTGTTGCAAATCGTACAGCTTTTTCGGTTATGTTGTTCAAATTTAGCGATATATAATAGCGATAATTCAGCGATACGTAATTGTGGTTCGTTTGATCCCTTGCTGAATCTTTATTTCTTAATTTTGAGTTTTGCAATTAATATGTATCATATTTAAGGATTCAGTATATAAATTATACACTGTGGAAACAAGAATACTTAAAGTTTCCTCGATAGCCAAAAAAAACATTGTTACATCTAAATATCTAAATAAACCCTTAGTACGGCGTAAATACTTAACAGAAAGTCATCAGTATTTGGATAATAAAAAAAATAAAGTTTTTTTTATGCATTTTAGGTAAGCCTTTGACCACTATCTTACCTGATGGTAAGTGATGATGTGGTCGAAGATGTTGTTCAGGCTAACCTATTAATTAATAAAGCCAGTAATTAAATATTAATTTAATTACTGGCTCTCAAGGACAGATGCTGGAACACACCGTTAGGTGCTTGGCGACAGATTTTCTACTTGAGGGTGATTTTCTACTTAGCTAGCCAGGCGGGCATTCGCAAAATGCCCTACCACCATGCTATAACGACTGCTATCCTAAGATCGGACCGGGACCGACGGCTTCACGTGCCCTCCGAAGCACGGAAGCGCTCAGTAGTAATGTCACCAGCGGTCACCCATCCAAGTAAGTCATGAGCGAGGCGGACGTTGCTTAACTTTGCTGATCGGTTCAGAATGGCTAAGCAAACTTATCTACGAGCGCTTCGAAAGAATATTTTTTTCTATAACGTATACATACACATTACATTGTTCAAATAGGTACTTACTTTTACTACACGAAGGAACACATACGTGGTGTGCCTAAAAAACTCGGTGCGCTCTTAATATACCGCTGGGAATTGAGATCGCGGCTCATTTAGAAGTTGTAAAATCTAAGGTAAGTGTTTTCGCTAGCGTTTTCCATAAAAACGTGGTTTCCGCATATTTTAAATACCAAGTGTTGAAAGTTTGGATGCATGTCCTCACGCCTACAATGCTTTTAATTTGTTAGTTTTATCCGAAAACTGTTTTTATGTTTTTATATAATTATATAAGCTATTTATATGTTATTGGCATTTACCTATAACAGATGCATTTCGTCACAAGGGACTGTAACTAGTGTTAAGTCTCGTCGCCTGTAATTTTTCTGGCTCTCAAGGACTGCTGCCGGAACACACTGTTAGGTGCTTGGCGAGAGCTTAAATTTTCTACTTGAACTTAGCCAGGTGGGCATTCGCACAATGCCCTTCCTCCATGCGTTGAATGCTGAAGCTCAAGCCGGCGCTGGGGTTCGAACCATGGACCTGCGGCACCGCATCCATAGCTATAACCGCTCGGCTATCATTGCTTCAAAAGTAAACATATAAAAGTAAACATGTATAGTTTAAAAATAATAAAAAAAAAAACATTTTTTTGGGAATTCTTTTTTTTTGCATTTACAGAGAAAATAATAAACGAAAAATTGGCTCATCATCAGCATGGAATTTAGTCTTAAAGACCTGCATGCACAATCAGAACTTGTTTGGTATTTATAATATAACGAAACCACATTATTTTTTATATTTATTGTCATGGAACCAAAAGCACTTAATAAAATTACATTATAATTATTTTTAATAATACTTACTGCCAATGACAGGTTATTACTTTTTATACAAAATAATAATAATATATATATCGCTTAAAGTTATCAACTACTAAAAGAAACATACTACCTACTATTAACAGTATCTGACACGCGCGCACCAATGATAGGACTTAGATAGGGAGCTGTACCTACTTATGTTTAAGAGTTAATATATATGTTAGTTAAGTGTGTGAATGGAGTGTAAGGTGAAGGTGTGCAAGGTAAATGCAAACTCACATTCATGTGAGCGTTCTTCTGGAGTACCAAGGCTCTAAGAGTAAGGATACCACAGTGTGTAATGTGTATGTAGCATCAGAAAATAAGAAATTAACAACATGCTTTGTTGTTAATTATTGGAGTAATTTGTTTCTTGATACCTAATTTATGAAGGTGAAATATATCGACTGCTGAGAAACATTTATTATAGCAGTCGAGCGTTCGACTGATGATGGAATTATGCGCATAGTTTGTGTGACTTGCTGGGATATGAAATGAGGCTGTATGTCTATTTCGTTTAGTGGGAACTCTGAGTTGTAAGAAGACATTTGTACGGAAAGAGCTAAGCTCTTATAACAACGGGCTAAATTTAAACAATAATTATAATTGAAATTATTTCGGATGGAAAAAGATAACTTCCAGCGGGACTTGAAAAAGACGTGCATTCATCGGATGGAGAAATTTCGACTGTCCAGCGCCCCGCTTCCATAGCATAATTGGTAATGCATTAGGACGGTATTTCGGGGGGTTGCGGTTCAAGTCCCGCTGGAAGTTATTTTTCTCCATCCGAAATAATTTCTATGTTTTCGCTTAGCGTCAATGCTCTTATAAAATATGACTAATAATTATAATTGTTAGAAATAATGATGTACGCCATCTGTAATTTTCAAAAATTACAAGCTTCTTGCAAGACCTTTTATATAACCTTATACGAGCATATCTAAACATCCCATAAAGAATTTATCATAACTGCAAGTTATATTGCACTTATGATAAATTATTTATCCAAAATCTAATTATAAGAAATCCAGAAATAGTTTTGTTTCATTAAACCAATATTTTGAGTATTGCAGTATTCTTCGAAGGAAAGGCTAAAGCAAAGAACCCTTTAGAACCGAGAACAACATCGTTGTCACTTATTTTCAAATGAACTTTCGCTCATGTTACACGTTTTTCAATATTTCCATATAAAATCGTCGTTGTTCGCTTAAATTGAAGTTCTAACAAGCTCTTTGAGGATGCCTGGCACATTTTACAACGTTGCTCATATTTTCTCACTCGCTTACATCTACTCGTCTATTTGTGTTCCTGATACAATATTCGATGGAGCAGGCATATCTTTCTGTGTTGTTTTAAACGTTTTAAATACTAATTTCTATACAATATTGAATACTAATTACAATAGGATCGACTGCTCCTCTTTTGCTACTGCAACGAAATTAACCTTAAACTCTTTGAAAACCTTTTGAAAGTCAATTGAAGTTATCATCATTATTTGATTTTATTTGATACTAGCTTTCCGGGCGCGGCTCCGCCCGCGCGTATGTCGGTTATCACGCGAAAACATGAACCTCTTTTTGCGCAGTCGGATAAAAACTATCCTATGTTTTTTCCCGGGTCTCAAACTATCTCCATACTAAATTTCATTCAAATCGGTCCGTTAGTTTTGGCGTGAAAGCGTAACAGACAGACAGACAGACAGACAGACAGACAGACAGAGTTACTTTCGCATTTATAATATTAGTACTGATTTAGTGCAAAAATATTTAGTATGGTGGTATGGAATTTAAGGAACGCCCGCCTGGATACTTACCACCTTCAAGTAGAGAATCTGTCACCATGCACTTAACGGTGTGTTCCGGCAAGTGTCTTGGAGAGCCAGTAGGTAAACTGAATTTAATTGGACTGAATAACATCACTTGCATCTTTACCATCTGCTTAGAAAGAGGTCATAGGCTGGTTAGAAGTGTATTTTTACTGTCAATAGGCTACTATTGACAGTAAAAATACACTTCTAACCAGTTCAAAACTTAAGATTATGATTGAGTAGAATCTTAATACTAAAAACAATTTCTATAGAAATAAATAGTACACTTTAAATATCTACCTTTTATTTAAACATACTAGATATTATTTTTCTTCTGTACATATTACAAATATGTAAAAAAACGAACTCAAACATTCACAAACTCTGACATCATGCATACTTACCTAGATGTGAAATAAGTAAATTGTAGTAAAGATATTGGGTATGTAACTATAATATATACGTTGTGTAGGTATGTAGGTATAAATAATGTTTATCTTGTAACAAAAAAAATATTTATCACCGATTGGTTGACGAACGAGATCTATAAAACTTATTCGAGGGTGACGCCGCGTGTGGACTGCTATTTGAAATATTAATTACATAAACGCGTTTCTGATTTTGTAACGAAGTTAAAGATATTATAGTAGGTATACTAACCTCAGTAGTGGTTATATATTTGTATACACAATTACACATTACACATAATATTTATATGGTTTGTAATTAGTGTTTAGATATTTTATCCTCAAAGTAAAAATGCTATGTAATTGTTTTCCAAATTAGATTAAATATTTGAGCCGTTTATTGTGGAGACGTTAGGCCCGTGGGTACCGGGAGCTCAACATTTTTTACAAAACTTACCTGAGCGCTTGGTCGATGCGACGCCTGATCATAATGCTAACACCTATAATAAACGAATAAGCATTGCCATTCAACGGGGCCATGCTGTCAGCATGCTGGACACGCTGCCAACTGGTAGTGGGCTGGAGCATTTGGACCGCCTGTGAGTCTGCATTGACTTGTAGGTTATCTAAATGCTTTCATTGTAGTCGCTGTATTGTTGTTTAGTTCGTAGTATTTTATTAATAAAGGCATACCGCCGGTAAAAAGTATTTGTAACGAAGATGCAGTATTATGTAATCTCTCCTAAAATGTTTTTAGCTAGATACTCATGGAAATATAAACAGCACCAAGAAGTAGTTTCAAACTTGGAATTCATTGCGATACGACTGCAGGCTATCAGGCGATTGGCAAACTTAAATTCAAATCGATATTGAGAACCTTTAATATCAACTGTTATGAGTTGAACTTTAACGTCTTGCAAATAGAACAAATAAAACTTACATAATAATAAAAACAAAGTTCAGGAGATGGTGTCAAATAGGCCTTGCCTCAGCACTTGTGTCAGATGTCTTAAGACACCCGACGCTGATTTTTAGCCAAAGCCTTTCAAAAATTGTAGTAGTCTTGGACAAATGATGACCTCAATAAGAAAAGTAATTAAATTATTCCAAAACATTGACATTCCATCACATTGAACACTGCTGGGTTTATCACATCAAACGGATCGTCCATTGTTGGACAAGCCCCGTGGGGTGACGGGTTAGGCCCGTGGGGTGCCGGGTTAGAATTGCACCTCCCCATATAATCCCGTGGGTGTCAAGAGGCGACTAAGGGAACAATACTGGAAGGCGGGCAGCAGCGCCTTCTAAAGAACTGCCAACTTACACTGCGATCCCCAAGACGCCTGCCAAGCGTGGGGATTATGGAAAATACCCCCTTAATAAGAGAGGCTGTGTTCTGCAGTGGACGATGCAGCTGTTACAGTTAGTACTTATCTTTGCCCTTTTTACGTCAGTTTATAAATACCAACGCCCGTATTAAGGTCTTAAATCTCAATAAAGCCTGAGTCAAATTAGCTAACAAAGCTCGCTACATACTCAGATCATAGAAACAAGGTTAATAAAATAATAACGAGTTGGTGCTCCATCACTTTTTTAATTCCACGACAGTGTTTTACTGATTATTATAGGAAATAACTAATTTTTTTTGTACATACTTATCTACGTGTGAAAGCAAATGCCGTCGTTTCCGTAATTCACATTACAGCTCGTATTTTTACAAACAACCACTGAACAACGTGGCATTTTGCCAATAACTAAGAAGCAAAGTCGTCTGCTGCTTGAGCTCGACTAAAGAGAATAACTCGGACTTGGCCGGTTCGGTTTCAGGCCAGATGCGTTCGCACGTGCCATGCCCCCGTACCCAATCTCCCTTGTTTCTACGATCTGAGGCTACATTCGACGACTGCAGCACGCACGCTACGGAATATACACTGTATCTAAGATATCGTTTTTGTTTTTATTGACGGTATGCCTTTGTTATCAAAATAATATGAACTATATACAATACTACAGCTACTACAATAAAAGCATTTAGACAACCCATAAGTCATTGTACACTCACAGGCAGTCCAAATATTGTTAATAAAAAGATATCTTTGAATTATTTTTATTTGAATTACTTCTTCTTGAGTCTCATGAGATTTTTATCTGTCTGCGCAAAAAAGCTTTGTGAATTATTATTTAACTACATTATTAAAATTAAAATAATGTGTAGAGTCGACAGTTAGTCGAAATTTGTTATAAGATCATCGTTTATTTACTTTAAACATGAGTATTATACACACACAAGGTAGGTATGCACTTAAATGGATATTCAACAATTCAGTACTTGCATCATGTTTTGCCATTTTAGACGTAAAATTTTTAGAGAGAAAGCAATTTGAGAAATTATACAAAACAAAAAAGAAAAACTTCTCTCAATATTAATTCAATCCAATAGTGACATATCCATACATTATTTTACATGCAATCTAATGCCATTGGTTTTGTGCATAAATGTCAAAAAATATCGTAATTATTATGTCAAGCTAATTAAAAATATTAAATTATGTCAGATGATTATCCAGTCAAAAAATATTAACTATTTTCCTCGAATTAAGATTAGAAACTTATTGTCAATAAAACCTCGCTCCTGCAGTGATATTGCATGGCTTAGAGCAGTATCGTAATATTATTATATGTTCTATAACAGATAAAAAAAAGCCAAAAATCAATATAGCCTACAAACGGAACTAAATTTCCATGAAATGTGGGACCTATTACAAAGCTTTGCTGAAACAGAAGTCTCTAAAATAGCCAGTGGAATTTTCAGTACATTTTTTTTCAATTTTGTTTGACTGTAGCCTTTTTCCGTTTGTTTTTTGTATGATGTAATTTGTTTTTTCTTTGCATCTTTTAAATGATGCAAAGAGAAAAAAATCTTTGAAATATACATCCGTTTTAGGAATGCATTATTTAACTGAAGCAGTAATATCTGATCCAATGGCTATGGACACCTTGAGCTTCATCGCATGGATTTTGCGAATACCCTAGCCTATATAGCTATCAACTAGAAAATATGTCGCCAAGCACCTAACGGCTTACATCGTTAGGTGTTTGGCGACAGAATTTCTTTAATTACAGCTGTCCTTGAGAGCCAGTAATTCTAGGTTAATCGGAAGAATTTTCGACCCACTTTGACGACGGTCGAGAATATGTCTTTCTAATATATTAATATATTATTTTCTTAAAATATTTGGTATTATTAAAAATAACCATATATGTTTGGTAGCTGCGATAATTCGTCATATTCATATTATTAAATTTATTTACATAACTATTACTTTATTTACCTAACTATACTAAGGAAATTAAAATATATGAATTGCGTTTTCAACTATTATCGCTGACACCTGATTTTTTTATATTAAACAAACAAACTAAACTACAAATATTGATCTGTTAACTTGGATATTATACAGGGTTTTGGTAAAATGCTAACAACCTCTTAGGGTTGACTTCTACTAGTCCTAAAAAACGTTTTGAGATGTAGTATAAGACAATGCCTACTCCGAGCGAACAGCGCCCGCCGCGGCAACACTGGACCGCGCCGAGCTCCTTTTGCATAGAGTTTTGAATAATAAAAAATAATACATTACAGGCACATGAGACTTTTAACATCAGATGGTCCTCGTGCTTAGTCCGTCAAAAACACATAAATAAATAAAAAACTCAAAATGTTTGTTAGGACTAGCAGAAGTCAACCCTAAGAGGTTGTTAGCATTTCACCATAAACCCTGTATATGACGTGGATCTTAATATATCATCAATACTGCGGGGGGTGGTGTGGAATCGATAACTGAATGTGTGTCATTGCTTAGGCAAGTTCCGTTTTCGTGTATGTGAAAATTGTGATCTGAATCATGAGTGGAACGCATTTCAGTTATCTATTTCACACCGACCCCCGCAGTATTATTGATATATTAAGAGCCACCTTATATATAATTTATCAAGATTACAAAATGTGCGTGTAATTGTAAAATAACAATGTGTTTAAGTAGCGAAAACGTAAGAGATAGCTCAGTGAGTGTTTTTGCCTCCAGGGGGGCTGTCGGATGGAGAAGTTCGCGCCAACGTCCCCCGCAGTAGATCTTCCAGACGAGATGACACTCGACGGCACACGCTCGCTGGCTCCAACCACGTCTATGTTCATCCTCATCACGGCCAGCACAATGTACATAATTTGGAGGTAAGCCTTATTGTTTTATACATGTATATACGATTTCTACTGTACCAGATATTTATTACCTCCGAAAATTTTTGAGCGTGGTTTGCTTAGCCGTTCTTATACGATCGACTAAGTTAAACAACGTCCGCTACGCTCATAAGTTCGATGGGTGCTGTTAGTGACATTACTACTGAGCGCTTCCCTGGCTTCGTAGGTTCTGGTTATTGTCTTAGAGTAGCAGTCGTTATTGGATGGCGGTAGGGCATTTCTGAATGCTCGCCTGGCTAGCTGCCACTCTTAAGTAGAAAGACTGTCGTCAAGCACCTAACGGCGTGTTCCGGCAATCTGTTCTTGAGAGCTAATAATTCCAGATTAGAACAACATCTTCGACCACATGATCCCTTACCATGAAGTGGTGGTAGTCGAAGGCTAGCCTATCAGATAAAAACGCAGCCATAAGATGTTTTACCATTAAAATAAAATCAAAAAACTTATCAACAAGAATACAATAATAAAGTATGTATAGAGTTGTAGTGTGAAATGTGTAGTTCCTGTATTCTGCCTGCAAGCAGACGTGCAAATATTTAAGGCTATTGCAGGCCTAGTTCACTCCGCACATTAGGTACTCGTACAAAGCTATAGGTACACCGGAGCGGCGTATCAGGGCGGACTAGATTATTCTACGGTGCGTTGTAGGTAGATTATAAAGATTAGGTACATCGTGATTTGCGAGCTGAATTGCACTTTATTGCCTAATAGCTAGAGTTGCTTATTTATTAGAATGGTTTTGCGGAGTGATCTTTCTGTTTTTATTCTGTGTTTATGTTAGAAATACACTAAAAATATTTACTGTACTCTACTGTAATATAACTGTAAAATAATGCTATAAAAATAGTTTTTAGTAGCGACTTAGCCTATGGTAAACTTGATCGTCTAATTTATTTTTTATGCTATCGTGATGGGACAAGCACGACGCCCATCTGGTGTAAAGCGGTAATATCTGTCTATAACAGATGCAGCTCGTCAGAAGTGGCGAACTGCACTGCGCAAATCACCCTGAGATGTAATGTTGTAGAGTCTCTTGTATGTGTAATATCACCGGCACCCATACCGTGCCGGTTCTGCTCGGATGTAGAGATAGGTATGGTCCCCCGATGAACTCATCCAAAGAGTACAGATGCTGAAATCTTATTACCGAACTAAAAGATTTATTTCGTCGCTTTCGTGAAAATTTCACTGCGAGTCTTGAAATAAGTTTTTTTTTTGCCATAAATGGATTAGTCTCTTATAGATATGCATGGAAGCAGTAAAATATTTTTCAGCCTGAATAAAGACCTACAGGCCTTATTATATATTATATCACTCGGACATATGCATATATCCACTTTGTTGTTATGCAAACAAAACCTATAAACAACGTAAAAATCTTTTCTAAGTCCCATAAGATGGATAATAACGAAAGAAAAAATTAGAATCATACGTTATATGTCATGTTGGCTTAGCGGTTAGAATATACCTTGGCTACGGGAATGTATGGCGCGGGTTCGAATCCCGCACATGACTATACAATTTCCTTCGTTGTAGTTTTGGAATGAGAAATCCTTAAAATATTTTTGTATAAGTCAAATTGAGCAAATTTCTCAAAGCTCTGACTGGCTTAAGCAGTCAGCTAAATCCGTTTTCAAGTTTTCCGTGCGGCAAATGATGGAAAAAAACACTTGCTCAAATTAAACCTTCACATTATTATTTAAATAAAATTGTAAAATTCCCCTTTTTCTGAAATTATGCATCCACAATTTTCCGGTGTAAACTAAAGTAACAGCAATTTTAATAGCGTTGAATTGTTCTCTCATATTTTTATATTGCTTGACATTTTCAGCTGAGTTCTTATTGTAAAGAGTTTTGCGCGACCGTAATCACTTTCCTAAAATAAAATATTTTTAGTGCAAAGGAATATTATGGGAGAATTGTACGGCTACATTATATAATTTCGTGTTTAACGAAAAGTTTAACGATTTCACACGTTTGTTTGCCGCTAAAAGTAATAAAATCCGTGATACATTGGTTTTTTATCAAAGTATAACGTTGCCGTATCTCCAGGCGTATTTTCTGCGGCTTATAAGAATAGCTTGATATACAATGTTTCGATATACTCGTATATTGGTATGTTACAGTAAATTGGATCAATTTTTAAGTGATAAATGATTTTATGTAATTTTAGATTTATATTAATTATTACCGACTTTCAAGGTAAAAGTGATTAATTTAGTTGCAGTAGAGCTTGCAGTTTGCCACTTGTAACGAACTACATCTGTTATATGCACAAGTTTTTTTTTCCGGCGGTATGCCTTTATTAAACAAAATACTACGAACTATATAAAATACTACAGCTACTACAATAAAGGCATTGAGACAACCTATAAGTCATAGCAGACTCATAGGCAGTCCAAATGCTCCAGCCCACTCCCAGTTGGTAGCGTGTCCAGCATGCTGGCAGCATTGCCCCGTTAAATGGCAATGCATATTCATTGAGCCAAATAAGTGCCAGGATTGTCGTGTCGCATCGACCAAGCGCTTAGAAAAGTTTGTTTTTTGCACAAGTTATTGCCTAGCACCAGGTAGGCTTCTACTTGTTGCATCACGATAAAAAAATAACTTTTACCACTTACTATTAATATCACCATCATATTTTTCTTAACATTTTTTTTATGCCTGATAGGTTAGCCTTTGACCACTATCTCACCTGATGGTAAGTGATGATGTGGACGAAGATGTTGTTCAGACTAACCTAGAATTACTAACTCTCAAGGACATCAGTCGGAACACACCGTTAGGTGCTGATAAACCGAAATATATATTAAAAAACAATGTACTAGAAGTTTTTTACGTAGTCGTTAATATTAATCCTGTAAAAATGTTTATGATAGATAAATATTAATAAAATATACCTATATTATACAGGGTCATTGGAAAATTGTTACAAACTTTCAGTTTTTTTTTTATGCCTGATTGTTAGCCTTTGACCACTATCTCACCTGATGGTAAGTGATGATGTTGAACTTGTTTGAACTTTGTTAGTCCTAACAAAGGATTTTAGATAGTTGTTTATTTTTAAATGTTTTTGTTACCGAATATGCACGAAGCCCAACTGATTGCCTGTCATTTATTATGTTATATTTTTCATTCCTTCCTCGATTTAAATATTCAAAACTCTATTCAAATGGCATCAGCGTTGCATTGGGTCAGCACTTTGCATGTGTTACCCATATGTAACGAGCTTGTGCCGTTTTTTTGTATTATTTATTATGTATTTATAGTATATATTTACTGTATCAGCCGAATGGTCCATTGCTGAACACAGCCTTCCCTATGTAGGGGGTATTTGCCATAATCCCTACGCTTGGCAGGCGTAGGGAGTACATATACGAAACTTGTATATTTGTAATGCAGCATAAGTATTTATTTTTAAATGCATTTGATGTAAATAATAGAGTACAACGCAACCCGTACAGACTAGTTTATAATGTAGTACCAAAATCAGCTAAATATTCTAAAAACTGCATAGCTATGTGTGTTAAAATATTCAATAAATTACCAAATGAATTTAAAGATCTTAATATAACACAATTTAAAAAGAAAACTTATGCATGGTTGCAGGATACAAAAAATTGCAATGTAAGAGACTTCCTGAAATAATTTAATAATATACTTAGTTTAAATAGTACTAATTTGCATGCTACGACAATACAAAAACATGAGCACTTTAAATTTTTTATGATAACAACTGTATACCATGTTTTACGCAAATAAAGAATCTCTTTCTTTATCTTTATCTTTATTCTACTAAGCCACCGGAACATACTCGTTGGAGCCGAATCGTACTATGTACCGACATCCGGAGCAAAATCGGAAGACCAAATTACGAATCCCGACCGGGAGATAAAAAAATGTGCTTCATATAATAATGAATACTTTAATGTCTACAGTCCGGGCAGTCTAGGGCAAAGTCGTATAGGTGGGGCGACAAGTGTATCGAATGGGAACGTTAGGTTATTAACTCAAAAACGCGTGAGAAGAATAATTTTGCTTAACTTATTTGTTTTGTCATTATTACCGAATATATAGTAATGATTTTATAATGAATTTCAGTTTTTGTAACCTTTTCGAAAGCATGAGATAACTCTGACCGCATTAATTTTATATAGGTACTTATACTAGTAAATATAGTTAAAAACAGCTTTTTAACTGTATTTATTAGTTTATTACTTTACTTTCTTTACATTCGAAATGAAAAGTAGAGCGTTTCATACGAGTGAAAGGCAACCAGTTGATTTTGTGCATTTAGCGGTCATCTATTTAGCAAGAAGTGCTTGAGTTCGAATCAATAGACGGCACGCTGCCTTACTATTATAGCCTAAAGATATTTGTGAGCAAACGAACATGGTTTTAGACTCAACTAGAAGTTATATTATAGTAGGCGCAAAACACTTTTCCTCAATCGGAACATGAAAATATTCGTACGAACTTAAGCAATAACTGACCCAAGTTTGGTAACAAAAGAACTTGATACACCTCAGAAAATTGACTGAAATCTCGGTACTTCAAAGTTTAAAATAGTTTCGGGTGCTAAATCTATCCTATACTATAACTAACAGAATGCATTTGAAACCTGGATAGCAAACTTCAAGATACGTGTTCCAGGATATATTTATTTGAAATCTTTACTCTATATTTTTGCCAAAGAACGTGTCTAAAACACTCGTTTTGTGTTTTGCCTTTACCGTTTCGCCTTAAGGTAAATGTAGTGAATGCGGCAATTATCTATTTATTCATAAATGTATAGGTAACTAGGATAACTATCAAGATGAGGGAAATAGAGGGAGGTGAATGACAACCCACTTATAAACTTGTATGATATCTTTTCTTATGCTATAACGAGTTACGTCATTATCTTGTCTCCTCTGCCGTATCACAACATGTTATCTTTGAAATAGTTCAAAGACTATTTTATTCTTTTAAGTAAGAAACTACCGAGAGCGATATTCTGCTATAAATTGATTCTCATGAGCAAACATTACTATGTGCAACAGAGACATGGCTATTGGAGGCCAAACAACAACTGATTGACTGCACCGGATACAATAAAGCCACATCGTTTTGTAGACAACATCGCAGCGGTGGCGGAACAATAGTATTATTACGAGACGACTTTGAATACACGGAGATAAAAGATATAATAAATCTATCAATCGAATACTGTATAGAAATTTGCGCCTTACTAATTAATAAATTAAATGTATTATTAATCATTGTATATTGGAATAGCAAGCGAGCCGATTTATTTTTTGACCAGTTGAATAAATTAATGACATTAATTTCAAAAAAGTACAATAAATTAGATATTATCGTTGCCGGCGATTTTAACATAAATACACTGGTAAAAAGCACAGTATCAACTAAACTTCTCACCATAATGCGGTAAAATAGCTTTATACCACTGGTAAACGAACCTACTCGTATAACTAGCACGACTGCAACATGTATCGATCTAGTATTTGCTAATCGCTGTAAACATAAATTAAACGTGACAGTACAAAATTTTGGTTTTTCTGACCACTTAGGAGTATCATTAAAAATAAAAAATGCATTAAACACCAAACAGTTACTCACGTGGAAAATTGAAAAAAGGTTTTTTGACAAAAGAAATATGGAAAAATTTAAAAATGACATTAAAAATATGGAATGGTCTAAAATTCTAAAAATAAATAATACCGTAATTGAAAATTATAATAACTTTAATACAGTCATGATGGAAAAATTAAACCACTGCATTCCAAAAAAATTTATAAAAATCAGGGTAAACAAAAAATGCCCTTGGCTAACGCGAGGAATAAAAACTTCTTGTAAAAATAAAAGATTACTTAGACCAATCGTGACATATTTTTATCATCCGACATTAACTAAATTTTATAAATCATATGTAAAAATGCTTAAAAAGACCATCAATAAATCAAAAAGAAACCAACATATACGTGAAATGAAAAATTCAGATAATAAAACCAAATGTATGTGGAAAATAATAAAAGACCGCACAAATAAAACTACAAAGAAACCTAAAACAAACATAAAACTAAAAATCCAAAATAAATTGATTTCTGAACCCACGCAAATAGCTGCTGCTTTTAACGAGTACTTCGCGTCAGTGGGCGCCGGCGGCAGGGGGGCGCGCGGCCGGCCTGCACTCACGCGCACTGATAACACGATGTTTCTTAGCCCAGCCGAACCGCGCGAAATATACAATGTAATAAAAAATTTACACATACTTCTGGAAAAACTATATAACATAGGAATACGCGGGATAATGGTTTAAGTCATATTTAGAAAACCGTATACAATGTGTAGAAATTGAACATTTCGATAGCGACACGGGAACTGTTAATAAAATAAGATCTACCCCCATAAAAATAAACAACTCTATACCCCAAGGATCGGTCTTGGGATGTATCCTGTTTTTAATTTATATTAATGACTTACCTAAAACCATTAACGAGTCTTGTGTACTTTTCGCGGATGACATATCTCTTTTGACATCTTGCAAAAATAATGATAACCTGACTAATAATCTCACTGACATGTTTAATAATATAATCAATTGGATGACTGACCACAATCTTGACTTAAATTTCGAAAAAACAAAACTCATACAATTTAGACCCCACCAAAAATGCCCTCTTGACATAAATTTTTCCTTTAATTATATTAAATTACAATGTATTGACGCGGCAACATTATTAGGCCTAGAACTAGACCCTCAATTAAATTGGAAAAATCATATTCAAAAAATACAATCCAAATTATCAAGTTTCTCTTACGCGCTTAGGGAAGTACGACGGGCCACTGACCTCAATACAGCTATATCAGCGTACTATGCTTACGCATACTCATGGCTATCACACTTTGGGGTAATAGTGTAAATGTAGGTGAACTCTTTGTCGCACAGAAAAAAATAATCCGCATTCTCGCAAATATCAAAGCTCCAGACATCACAAAAATAGAATTTCATAAACCATACTTCATAAAATATAAAATCCTAACTGTCGCATCCATCTATATCTTAGAAACTTGTAATTTCGTTAAAAAATACCCAGAATATTTCAAAAAACTTTCAGACCAACCACGAAATTACCCGCTCAGATTTAAACATAAACTGGAAATACCTAAGTGCAGATTATTAATGCAAAGTAGTGGTCCCCATGCTATGGCCATAAAAATATTTAATAAATTACCGGACGAATTAAAGACTGACGAAAATGAACAAGACCTTACTAAAAAACTAAAAAACTTATTGATAGAAAAATGTTATTATACGATAGAACAATACTTATGTGACAAATATTTATAAAAAATAAGTCGGGCCGCTCCACATTAAGTTGCCATACCTAAACTTGGGTGATTATGTAGTGTTATGTAAATAGTTATTAAGATACCTACATAATATGCAATAAATGATTTGATTTGATTTGATTTGATTTGATTATATAAACATGAACAATACATGCTCATTGAAAGTAGTTTCTGCAGTTCTGATGGTAAAAAGTAACATTTTACCAAAATTTTCCTTTTTCACCACCAATAATCGATTGCGTAACTACGTTTGTACCGAACACGCCTCAAATACTATAAGTAAACATGCTTAAATAAACATACAGTGCTCCATTTTAAAAAGAAAATAAATGTTTTAGAATGCAAAATGGTATTCTATTACAAATATGAGTGAATAGTGAGCAATGATAATAAATAAAAAAAAATAAACATTTTGAGCCGTTTAAAAGACGCGTGGCAAACAAAATCAAGTCAATACTCAGTTGGCTGCAAAAAACTTGGCATCCTCTCAAAGGTGAGACGGTACTTTACACCGGAACAGATGCTAACTTTGTACAACTCCCAAATAAGATCCTGTCTTGGTACTGCTCTCACCTCTGGGACGGCTCTGCCAAATACCAACTTGGGGCACTTGAGTCGATTGAGAGACGCGCCAAGAGGTTAATAGGCAGCGACTTTCTGGGGGAGTCTCGGCTGCAAAGCTTCGAGCACCGCCGTAAAGTCGCTTGTCTATCGGTCTTTTACGGAAACATTTCGGTGAATGTGCACAAGAACTGCACAACTTAGTTCCGCCCTCCTCCTTTTTTCGTTTTTTGGTTGATATTCCCAGGACTCGTACGAAGCGCTTCGCTTTTCTCGTGCGCACTGCGAAACAGGGGAACTACTTACCATGGTCTATTTGTCCCGATGAATACAACATGGGTGTTTTCAAATCAGGAGTAAATAAATAGGTTTCTTCTAGATAAGCGTGCTCCATCTTATACCACATCAATTATTAACATCAGGCAAGGTGTGGTCAATCGCGAAACCATTTTGAATTAGAAGAAGAAACGAAATATGAATAAGAAGAAACACTAATGCTTTCATGTGTACATATAATAGTATAGTCTAATGGTTTATGGCTCAATTAAAATGACTACACTATATTAACGAGACATGGGTAAGAAGATGAGGCATTTCAACAGGTATTTAAATTGTTTGTGATCACCTTTCATTTTCAAACCGGTAAGGAGCTAATTGCTTCTTGAACGTTGTTCAAAGTATTTGTTTGAGAGGGTCTTCAATTAAAAAGTTTTGCTGCATGAGTTTAAAACTACGATAGTACTAGATCTTTGTTCTGCCATAATTTGTTCCGAGTCTTTGGAAGTAAAATGAAGAAGCCTGTGAGCGCTTCCGCCATAGTTTGTTTTGATTGTTTTCTTATAATAAATTAAGGACGGATTAAAAGGATGTTCACAAAATAATATTCTCTGATCATTCGAAAGGTGGATGATTATCTTCACTCAGGACAATGCAGGAGCATACTAATAACACATTGCCTCTGGTTTTATGGTCGGCTGTCTATATGACGCCAACAGTATTAGTTGGTTAATTTAAATAGGGAGTCAGATTGTGTAGTATGCTGATCATTAAGCGCAGTTTTTTTAAAGTTAATTTTACCGTTATCCATCACGACGATAGTATATTTGGTTGTTGTTATAGTAGGTATAACTATTATATATTTTTTACAGTCGACTATTGATGATTTTAAAATGATTATTGTAATTTAAGTACCTAATATTGGAAAGAAGGAAAGCTAAAAGTAGAATGTTGCGTGTACCTGTAACTTACATCTATTCATTATGAAATAAAATTGAACTGTCACAGAATAACGAACAGGTCAAACCACTGGTTCTATAGACATTAAATTTAGAGTTTTGTTTCATTTAAAGTGTACACCCAAAAATATTTTTTCTATGGAAGCCTTAAGAGATTAAACATTGTCTTGTTTTTTTCGAAGTCCGACCGAAACTGGTTTTCCGGCTATATCACAGTTTCGGCCGAAACCGAAACCGAAGCACCCATGTTCAATTATAAAATTCCTTAAAATACTGAAATTTGGTTCATTTAGCCCATTATTCTGCATTAATTACGACATGAAATAGAAACAGTACATACTTATATTATATTATACTTATATTTTTCAAATTAAGTTTTCATAGAAAAAGGTTTATAAGTTATCAATAATTAAATTAATAATTGATACAGTTTCATTAAATACTAAGTGTTGGTAATTAATACTTTGATTTGTATTTGTACTTAAAATAATAGTCAATTACTTTTACGCACGTCTTATATGAAAATAATAAACGAATCTAGAAGGAAGTTTACCTATACAACGTAATTTAACAAATTAAACATTTCACATTTTTCATTTACAATCTCTTTTTTACATGTGACTTGATTTGTTAATAACAACAAAACAAAGTTACTGGCTCAATATTGAACTATATAAATCATACAAGTACAGAAACGACACAAAAACTTAGATGTAATCAGTTCCATCAAAACATAACCTCTAAACAATGTTTGCGACGAGCGATAACGCACTGACTAAGTTGTGTTGCTTTGCTACAGAGCTATTGCACTACAATCCCCGTACAGGGCCGCCAGCGTCCGCCAAAGTGTCGTCGCGAGAAACGAAGTTAGCGAGCGTGTGCGACAACTTCCGAAATCAGTTCCAGTTTCGGCAAAAGTTTCGGCCAATTTTGGATGAAACCGAACCTGCCGCCGAAACTAGATTTTTGGCCGAAACCGAATTTTCGGTCTGACACTCGTTTTTTTAACTCTTTTAATTAAATGTATTGAAACTAGATGTAGATAGTTACATAATCTTTCGTTAAAATAACGATACATTTATATCACAGTTGTTTTTCGAAATCACACCTCGTTTGCATTTGAAAAGTTTTTGAAAATGGGTAAAAATCAATAAACCACGCCGAGCCATAGTTATATAATGGTTTAAATAACTGATATTTGATATATGTATAAACTAATATAGGGCTATGAAATTGCCTAACGGCCATTTCATGAATTTGCTTAATGAGTAAGGGTTTTTTTGTAAGATGAGATTTATGAGGGTAGATACTTTTACCATCTAATAAAAGTAAAATCTTTCCTATATAACTATGTGAACCTTTTTTTTTTAACTATCTGAAAGCATTTTGACCTGCTGCGTGAGAAGATTTTTTTTGCGTAGAAAAAGATATCATAATCGCTGTTAAAGTGGTAGTCCATCACCAATCCCGATTTAATTTTCAAAATGTCAGAATTCGGTTCATAATATCTTCAATTCTGAACTGGTTTAACCAGATAAAGCAAGACCATTTTTGAAGTTTTTAATTGTACATATTTTATTTTACCAATTTGCTGCAAATAAGTCATTATTGTGGGCATGCTAATGTCAAACCATGCGGCTAATAATTGGTAATTAAACATGGATCGGCTTCCACTTCCACCTTCAATCTATAATAATTTACCACAGTGACAAGTCTTCCTCAAGGTTCATTCTTCAGGCCAAAATATCTACTACGAAAGCGGTTGAATCAATAACGCACGGTGCGTTCGTTAGATGTATACTCTCCAAATACAGCATTGCCATTACGAGCAGTCTCTGTTGCATTAGGTAATCCTACGTCGGAACTCGTATTCGAATATTACTCTAATTCGATCCACATATTAATTCGCAGAATTCGGTATATCCATCTTGCTACATATGCCTAACCGAGTTGCGTTATTTGTGCAAACCCTTTGCCGAATTTAATTTACCTATCGGAGAGTTCGGCCAATGTCCATCAATGTCGAGAATATTGCTCCAGTAACTAAGCTCTTTTATGTTGAATCTAAGACGAACCAGTTCCTTGGAATTTTTACTGATATTGCTGAGCATATGTACTGAAGTCTAAATTTAATCTTTCGTAATATTGCTTTACTATTCGTGTAATTTACAAACTTTTTCAATTCCCGCGGAAAACATAAACTTTCAGTTTTTTGTAGAATCTGAAATTATATGAATATTTTTTTTTTCCGGCGGTATGCCTTTATTAAACAAAATACTATGAAATATATACAACACTACAGCTACTACAATAAAAGCATTTAGACACCTATAAGTCATAGCAGACTCATAGGCAGTCCAAATGCTCCAGCCCACTCCCAGTTGGCAGCGTGCCCAGCATGCTGGCAGCATTGCCCCGTTGAATTGCAATGCTTATTCGTTGAGCCAAATATGTGCCAGCATTTTGATCACGCGTCGCATCGACCAAGCGCTCAGATAGGTTTTGGAAAATACGATGAGCTCCCGGTCCCCACGGACCCAACGTCTCTACACCAAACGGCTCAAATATGTTTTTTTTTTTTTTTTTTTTTTATACTGAACTGGGTAGCACTTGACCACTATCTCACCTGATGTTAAGTGATGATGCGGTCGATGATGGAGCGCGCTTACCCAGAAGATACCTGTTCACTCGCGTTTTGAAGACCCCCATATTGTACTTAACCGGAAACACAGACTCAGGCAGGGTATTCCATTCCCTAGCGGTTCGTATAATGAACGAAGAAGCAAATCGCTTTGTTCGGGTAAATGGAATATCTACCATATAGCGGTGGCGCTTTGGAGTATCCCTGGATGTCCGGTTAAAGAATGGGGATGGCGGAATCAAATCATGTAGTTCTGTGGCACACTCCCCGAAATGTATCCGATAAAAAACCGATAAGCAAGCGACTTTGCGGCGATGCTCGAGACTTTGGAGTCTCTTGCTTACAAGTTCGTCGTCGTTAATGAGTCTCTTGGCTCTCCTCTCAATAGCTTCCAGTGTCTCCAGCTGGTATTTGGCAGAACCATCCCAAAGGTGAGAACAGTACTCCATACACGACCGGACTTGTGCTTGATAAAGATTCAGCAACTGTCCCGGTGTGAAGTATTGTCTCACCTTAGCCAAAACACCAAGCTTTTTTGAGGCTAGCTGGGCTTTAGACTCAATATAGGAGCCGAAATTGAGAGTCGGTGTTAATGAGATGCCAAGAAGCTCGAGATGGTTACTTATCGGCACGGACACATCCCTGAAAGTAGGAGCCAGCTGAAAAGGGCTCCGTTTGGCGGAGAAAAGACACGCCTGGGTTTTAGCTGCATTGAACTTAACCAGATTGGCATCGCCCCAATCGGAGACTGCCTTCAGAGAAAAGTTCAAGCGCTGAACCATCGCTTCCCTATGAGACTGGATTTGTAATGCACTGGTTCGTGCGTTAGATGTATAACTCTCCACAACGGTGCTGTCGTCTGCGTACCCAAAAATACCGGGCTTAAGCAGATCATTAATATGCAGCAGAAAAAGCGTTGCAGAGAGTACTGATCCTTGAGGGACTCCGGCGTTTATAGCCAATTGGTCGGAAGAACAGCCATCGATGACCACTCGAATCGACCGATCCCTCAAGAAATCTGAAATCCAAACACATAAACCAGTGGGAAGGCCGTATGAAGGAAGCTTGCTAATAAGGCTATAGTGCCAAACCCTGTCAAAAGCCTTCGAGATATCGAGAGAGACAGCAAGCGCCTCTCCGTGGTTCTCGATGGCTTCGCTCCAGATGTGAGTGGCATACACTAGAAGATCCCCAGTAGACCGGTTTCGGCGAAACCCGTATTGTCGGTCACTAAGGAGATCATTCACTTCTAGGTATGCCAGGAGCCTGTGGTTCAGTACACGTTCCATCGTCTTACAGAGTATGGAAGTGACTGAAATAGGCCTGTAATTGGCAGGGTCTGCGCGACTACCCTTTTTGGGCACGGGCTGCACGTTTGCAAGCTTCCAGGACTTAGGCACTTGACCAGTCGTCATAGACAAGCGAAAGAGGCGAGTCAATATTGGAGTCAACTCAGGCGCACACATCCTCAAGACTATAGCTGGTATACCGTCTGGACCACTAGCTTTGTTCACGTCCAGATCGCGCAACGCTTTGCGTACTTCAGACTGTCGAATGCGGATTTCTGACATTGACGTCCCGCAGTTTGGCAGGCTAGAAGGAACAGCATTGCCAGCATCTAAACGTGAAGACTCTGCAAACAGAGAGGCAAATAAATTTGCTTTCTCTTCGGCAGTGTGCGCTAGTGAGCCGTTAGATTTCAGCAGTGGAGGCAGTGAGGGACGGCAGAAGTTCTCTTCGATCGACTTTGCCAGGGACCAGAACGCTTTGCTACCCGAGGGGTAAGAAGCAAGTTTGTTCCCTGTTCGGCGTATGTGGTCGAAGCGAGCCTTCTTGAGAGCCTTTTTGCAGAACTTGGCGGCTAGGTTAAATGCCTTCTTCTTTTCACGTACATCTCTAGATTTGCGGGTTCGAGCATCAGCCCAGGCTAAATAGGCCTCATGTTTTGACGCTTCTG
Source organism: Plagodis dolabraria (assembly GCA_963854805.1). Taxonomy (NCBI): domain Eukaryota; kingdom Metazoa; phylum Arthropoda; class Insecta; order Lepidoptera; family Geometridae; genus Plagodis; species Plagodis dolabraria. The sequence continues at coordinate 9,602,960 of OY978440.1, forward strand.
CATCTCCACATGTAGCATTAAACCATGGGCGAGCTTTGCTGGACATCGGGACGTCAGAAAATGGTATGAAGTATTCCATACCCTGACGTAACACCTCAGTCACAGCATCCGCGCAAGTTGAGGGATCGCTCGAAGAAAAACAAACCTGCCGCCAAGGGTAAGACGCGAAAAAATAACGCATCTCATCCCAATCTGCTGACCTGTATCGCCACACCCGCCGGATGCCTCTTGGACTGGGATCGGGCGGGGAGTACACTGATACAGACTTCACCAGACAGTGGTCGGAGCTACCTAAAGGTGATGAAACCGACACCGAGTAGCGGTCTGGATCTGTTGTCAGCAGAAGGTCCAAGCAATTGGCTGTGTGGCCATCAACATCCGGTATCCTTGTGGCTCCTTGGACCAACTGAGTGAGGTTTAGCGTCAAAGCAAGCTTGCGCATCTCTCGACCAGCGTGGTCTGTGCTCTGGTATGGGTATAGCCAGTCTTGATGGTGGGCGTTGAAATCCCCCAGAAGCACTAATTGAGCAGAAGGATACCTCTGTTGGGCCACGTCGGCCGCCTCACTAAGGTAATTTGCGAGCCTGGTTGTCTCCTCATCTCCGCTGTGCGAACGGTAGACACTAGCATAAAGAATTTTCTCCATGCCATTGTCCACCAGAACCCACATGACTGAAAATTTGGGGTCTTCAAGGTTGCGGAGACGCCGAAAGCAAATGTCATCGCGAGCATACATACAAACTCCCGCCTTAGCCTTGAAACTATGTTCAAGAACATAGCCAGGGTAGGCAAGGTATGTCGCATCAGCAGGACATTTGATCTGCGTCTCCGTGAGGAACAGAATATGCGGTCTTGCGGTCTCAAGATGGTGGTGGACCGGGTCGATATTGGAGTGCAAGCCTCGAATGTTTGAGAGGTGCACTTGGAGAGAGAGGACGTGCTTCCGCTGTTGGACCTTTATTCTGTTTCTCTTGTTCATTTAATTGGGAGTGAAGATAGGTAAAGGGAAACGGAAGTGGAAACGAGGCGCACATTACCAACCCGTGACACAAATTAGGCCTTTCCACCTAAAGGGAACCAATCCTGGAGACCGCGGGGACGCCCGAGCCCCCCCAGAGGTGTCCATCGGGTCCTCTCGTCTGGTCGCCAACCAGCACGATGGCGCACCTCCGGGATTTTTCGCGAGATGGCGGGGCAGCCTTTCATGAGTGGCTGGCTCACTACTTGGGCCCCCAACTATCTGCGGTCGGCCAGCGGAGAACCGTGCCTCGGATCCCGCTGCTCTCCAAGATTGGCTGCCAGGTAAATTGACCTTCAATGTGTCACGACTAACCCATACCGAGGTTAGCATATTTGCGCCGCTTGAGTTGGTCCGCCGAAGTAGCCGCAGCGCCAGCCCTCACGTTGGTTTCAGAAAGATGTGACGGCGCTAAAGTGTCCACGCACGTAGCGTCCCACACTAAGGGCCGTCCTAACTTCCACGGAACCAGAGTCATGCCGTCAGGTCTTTTACCATCGTCACGCATCAGACCATTCGGTTCGAGAATAGCTGGAACATTGGCGCTGGTAAAAGCCCGGCGAATGATATCGTTAAGGCTGGCGTGGCGGGAAATTCGACCAGCACTTCGAGAGCAGGAGAGGCCATGGTGACCGAGTTGATCAACTGCAGTACCACACTGGCAGTGATGTGCAACACAACACCTTGCACCCAAGCGTAAGCTAATAGCTAGACGAAAAGCGGATGGATCTATAAGGCTACCAGTTTTGTAAGAAGGAATGGCCTGTAACCAAAGACCGGATTCCCACACAGAAACAGCGAGAATACGAGCACGATCTGCGATGCTAGAACACGTATTTAAAAGATCTTTCCGTGTTAGCTCGCATAGGGGCCGATCCCACTGTTTCTGAGATGACAACATTTTTGGGAATTCAGTATTTGGACAAGCCAGTCTCCATGTGTTTTTGGCCTCAGCCAGATATGCTTCATCGAAAGAGCCTAAAGATCGTGCAAGAATTTTTTCTACTAATTTGTGTGTACTGTGTACAGAAGACAAAAAAGCTGGTAATGCCACACTAGAAATTTTGCGTATCCCTATGCCCCCCAACCTCACAGGGAGGGAAGCTTGCACCCAAGCCCTATCATCCATCTCAACATTCAAAACCGACACTAACGTATCTTTTACTAAGTTGTCTAAGCTTAACAAAAGCTCACTGTGTTGCCACAGCTGACAACATCTTAAATAGTATGTAAATTTAGGAACGAAAAGGCAAAATCTTATAATTGTAAAAGCCATATGGGCGTTAATTTTGGATAATCTGCTAGAAGCATTTCTAAACTTTTGAATTTGTTCTTCGACAAAAGGTGATAAAGATTCGTTAAGAATCGGTGAACCCAAAAGACGAAGCGAACTTTTTTCTACTAATTTTATATTAGGCGCAAGTAACTTGAATTTTTCAATAATCGAAACTTTATCCGGACAAGTATCACAAACAAAAAGTTCACATTTAGAAAAATTTTGTTCAAGGCCAATAACACGAAAATCGTCTATAAGTACTCGCAAGTCATCCAAAACCGTGTTCGCATCGCCTCCTAAGGTTCCGTCATCCAAATACCAAACGTTAAGTTTTGATTGGAGACGTTGAATTATTGAGTGGATCGCAAGGCTAAAAATGGCTGGTCCCAGAGGATCACCCTGTTGACATCCTACGGAAGATAAAATAACGTTATTTTGGTATGTTAATTTTGACGGTTTGCCGTAGCATTGCCAAAGAAAAGGGTATAATTCCGGAATTTTATCTTTCACTTCAGTCAAAAGAGTGCCTCTATCTAAAGAGTTGAATGCATTTTTAACATCCACCTTCAAAAGCACATCTCCACAATTTTGATCAAGAAATGTGCGAAGTGAATGTACAGCAGCCTCACAGCCACCCTGTGAACCAAAACCGAGTTGCAGTGGTTGAAAAAGATTACTTAAAAAAGCAACCTTTTTCCTACAACCGCATTTGGCTGTGAGGCGACGATAAGTGGTGCCTACTGCTATAGGCCTAATACCACCATCTTTTTTATTTAGGGCACATAAATTCGCACCGTACAGAATTTCGGTAATTTCATTGTTGACCTGACCCGACAACATCAAATTAACCAAAGCCGTCACATCCCTTAAAAGTGTCTCGCCTACCTCACCAGAACTAAAAGATAAAATATCTTTTAAGTGCTGAGGCGTGAGGCCATCAAGGCCACCGGCTGAGCCACTTAAAAAAGATGCCAAGGCTGCAGAAACATCCTGTGGGGTCACCTCAACAATGTCTTGTATAGGAGATTCGGGAAGGTGGAGATCTGCAGTTGCAGGCGGATGCTTTTCAATTAGGGAATTCAACGTATCAGATGTAAAAGGAGCGATTGTATCACTCGAAAACAAGATGCGTGCCGCGTTTTTAATATCACCATCAGTAATTTTGTTTTCTACTATTTTAATAGTAGCTGAATCGAAATTATTTGTTTTTGTATTCCGCCGCAGAGGCGGAATGATTATAGTTGTGCCAAAAGATTGCTCTTCCCGTGCCCTGTATTTCACGCAGTTTTCCTTTACTCTAGTAGTAAGTGATTTTTTGTTAGACGGATCAAAATTCACGTGAAATACGTGGTACGGGAATGCTAGAAGATGCTCCCAGGCTTGCGTAGTATTAGTAGCCAAGACGTTTTTAATGGAACAAGATAAAGGGCAACAGAAATTCTTGCACCCCGAGGTATGCGTTTTAATAAAGGGATGTTATTTTTGTACGAGCTTAAAACCTCCCAAAACAGTTTGGAAGGCGTAGAAGGGCTCGCAACACTGCTACTACTTACGTTTTGATTATTAATTGGTGCCGAAAGGGGAATTTCTATTTGTTTATGACACCTTGTTTAGTGAATTTTGAGGCCTTTATGACCTTTGAAATAACGAGCCTGGGGGCACTGCGGACACAACATCTGGCTATCTTGCGATACAAAGATCCCCGTTACAGCATTCATAGTTGGGGCACAAAGCATTGTTTACAAAATAAAGCAAAGCTTATCTTAGAATCTCTAGTGTGACGTCTCAACCCGGATGAAGGCTCGCGTCACCACCGTCGTCGTAGTGCGCGCGCCGGTGTCGCAGGCAGCGTTGCCATGGAAACAAAAATAACTGATTAGAAATTAGCTCAACAAGAAATGTCAAAAAGCTATTGAATAAATAAGCTAATGAAACTAACTACAGAGGCCCAAACGAGCCCCACAAACAATACCTCGCAAAATTCCACTAGGAAGAATGCGGGTGATGGGCAGAAAATGCCTATCTACTATCTGAAAATAAAATTAATTATTTTTTGAAAATAAATCTGAAATTTACTGACCTGTCACGTTGATTGTCAAGTTGTTTTTTTTATGAATATTAGATGTGTACGAAATATTTTTTCTTGTACAAAATATCATTGAATTTTTCTTATAAAATCATATACTATTTTCTCTTTTCATAATAATTATGTACAAAGAAAAGCAATCATTTAGTAGTAGGAAAAATATAATTAAAGAATTGTTTCAAAGGCTTCAAAACTGTTCGTATAAAGCGAAGCAGTCAGTTGGCTGTAGGAAGCATTCCTCGCTCTTGATTACTTTCTTTTTCCAGGAAGTTCTATAGAGGTACAAATAGTATATCGTCATGCCAGTATTGCCTGAAGTGATATATTAGGATACACGAAAGATGCATATCTGAAATTCACAGAATCATAAACCATACAATATAAGTGTGCAATCATGCGTTAGCTCTAGTGTCCTGTAGGAAATCCCAGTATCGATTTTATATTACATTTAGCTCTCCTCTTCAATGCACTGGGGATATCCAATAGATCTCCGTGATACTCCATACAGCGTTGAGTTCACTTGGAATCTGGAATGCGTCTTTTGAATCTTTTGTTTGAAACGGACTAGAAACTTGAAATAGACGTGCAATATATCCTCTTTTCACACGACTGCTCAAAAAAGGAATGTTATGTTTTAAGGGTTCATGTATGTATGTTTGTGAATTTTTTTATTGTTAATAGGCTAGCCACAATCTCACCTGATGGTAAGTGATGATGAGGCGAAGATGTTGTTCAGACTAGCCTAGAATTCCTGGCTAAGGACCTAAAGCTAAGGCAGCTGGACCACATCGTTACGTGCTTGGTGACAGATTTTTCTATTTGGGTGGTGGCCAGGCGGGCGTTCGCAAAATGCCCTACCAACATGCTGAGTTTCTTTATTACAAAAATACCTTCTAAACAGCTTAACCAATTTTTATGTAAAGACATCATTAGATTGGTTTCAATAGCGCAAGTGACACTAGGTACATCAAAATAAATAAAAACTAAAAAGGGAACGTAGCATATTTAAGTTTTATACGCAAACTTAAATATGCTACGTTCCCTTCTAGCGTTCCCTTCTAGTTGCGAAACTCCGGTTTTGTAGGCGGCTGAAGGCCCCATCGATCGGTAGTCAGTTTGCAGAGAAATTTGATGTAGCCTGCCCATTGTCACATCAACTTGCAAATTCTGAAAGCTATGTCGGTTGTTTTTGCTAATAGACAAATTTCCTCGTAACAGATTTTATCGCGCATAGAAACTACGAGCATAGTGCTCTCCATAGTTCTTTCAGAAACTTTGAGGTTTAAAGTACTTACAATAAGATTTTTATTTTTAATTATCATAAAAGGGATCATATTTCCTCGTATATAAAAAATATGACTATCTAATTAGCGTGCGCTAATTATTTCAAAAATAACTAAATGATATTTCCTTTAATTTAGCCAAACAATGACATACTCGTATTTTCTAGTTTTCGGTAAAATATTGTTTTATAAAATAAAAATAATAAAAAAATATCGTTAATTTTAAATTACGAGGAAGATAACTGAACAATGAACCAGCAGTGGTTCTAAACATTAAGCCATCGTCTAGGCCGTGGTTTATTGCTCAAAATTGCACTTGATTGTGTGATTCCAGTATTTTTGCGGAAAGTTGCGAATCCATTGACCCATCTCCCTACAATTATTGACAACTTGATATTCGTTCGTTCAAAATCTCCAATATCCATCTTTTCAGATGGATATTCAAATATTCATAGTCAAAAAACATAGTTATGGCGTACCTACTCGTATACTAAAATACTTTTCGAGTGTTAAATAACAGTGGCTTACCATTTTTAGTATATTATATTTAGAATTATGGTTTACTTTATATTGTAACTTATTACTTGTAAGAAACCTCGTCTGTAACATCGAATGAGGGCTTTTGTTCCGTCTATTAATCTTTTGCAATACAACAGCGTAGCTTAATTGATGCTGCACAAATTGGAAGTACAAAAAAAAATATAACTGCGATCCTATGAAATCTGACTCCACTGAAGCTCGGTCTGACGGCCTCGCTTCAGCGGGATTGGGGCACTTTGTACGGTTTAGAAAATATCAGTCCTTAATAAAAATTGTTTTTTGTTTTTCTTTAGCAGTGTGCAGCAAAACCGGCTATGACTATGAATCTACCCGAGTACGCTATAGTCACTAAGCCCAGGGAGATGCGGTCACAAAGGATTTTAGATCCTCGAATGAGGAAGGTATAAGTCTGAATTTGCTTTGACTAAAAAAAATTGCTGTGGAATATACTAACCCTAATTTAGTGATAGCTAACAATGTATTATTGTCTAGCTCGTTACACTAATACTATAACACCGTGCACTAAAAACGATTAAAGCATTTAACTAAATTAACACTAAATAACTCTAAATATGTTTAGTCTGTCTAATTAACAGCTAAATGTGGAAAAACAATTAAAAGTTGTGTATATAAATATTACACTATATTATAAATTTACCTTTCATTGATTAAGTCATCTACCACCATTTTCATTTTTACCTTTTAACACCCTTACCCTATCCTTCTTCTATTACTCCCTCCCATATCCTTTCTTACCTTCACTCTTCCTATCCTACTTCTAGCTTAAGAGGCGTTGGGTTAGAAGTAAGGGTGGGTGGTAGTGGTTAAGTTCAGTAAACATATCTTTACACCCTCCTTAACCCAGGAATAAGCCCCAAACTACCCTTGCCTCAACCCTTCCCTCAGACTTAGCTTCACCCTCGCCCTATACTTACTTCCATGATCACGCTCTTCCCCCCACACTTACATCCTAACCCACTCATAAATTCTATTTCTCGTCCTAAACTCCCACTATTACCCTCATATTTCCTGAACCCCATCCTTACCTGCACCCTTACCCAAACCTTAACTCTACCTTTACACACACATAATAACAGCCAGACCCTAACGTTACCACTACCCTTTCTGACTGCATTAACGCTATTTCCAATTTCATCTCCATCCTTCAACCCTCCGCTCCCTTCCTACACCCATAAACAGCTAATATTGTTATTTTGTAAGCCATATATTATATTTTATTTTGCTCTTACCCTATCAATACGCTTCAGAACGTAGTAATAATATATGTATAGGGGCACACATAATTTATTTAAGTAATGTTATTTTTTTATTAATAATAAAAATATCTTATTATGAAATAATGATATTCGAACGGATATAGCTATGGCTTGCGGTGCTGCAGATCCATGGTTCAATCCCGCCGCCCGATTGAGCTTCAGCGCTTGGTGGAAGGGCATTTTGCGAATGCCCGACTGGCTAGCTACCACCCTGAAGTAGAAAATCTGTCGCCAAGCATATAACAGTGTGTTCCGGTAGTAGTCCTTGAGAGCCAGTAAAATTACAGGCGCATGATGAGACTTAGCAACTTTATGTCTAAGGGTGACGGGCGCAGTGCTATTCGTCATTTGTTACGAAATGCATCTGTTATAGGCAGAGGGTACCGCTTAACATCAGGTGGGCCTCGTGCTTGTCCCGTCACAGTAAAAAAGCCACTGTCGTATTAACGCATTTTGTTACACCGAAGTCTTATTACCATAAAATGAAATATGTCATACAACCCCAAAAAGTGCAGATCCATAAAAGCAATATTAATTGTATAAGCATATGTTGGTCTGAATGCGTAATGATATAATATCTTTAAAAGATAATGTCTGTTAAAGCTATATTAATAGCTTTTTTTCTGTACGTGAAAACTTTAACACGGTATTAAAGTTAACTCCCCATAATGACCATGCAGTTTACGTCAGAGTGCTCATTATTTACAAACCAATAGGTAGGTTATTAAATTAAATATACATGTTTTAGAACGGCTGTAATATTTATTTAGGCGCCTTTGCAACCATGTTTTGTAACGAACTAAATAACTAAATATAATATGGAAACGGATTTGAAATCTTAGATGACATATACGAGTATAATTGTTGCTTTGACAGAAGCCACTTGGCATGTGTAAGCCTGCTTCCAGCTCATTTTTATGACAGTTATAGCCTATATAGTATATAAAACAAAAATCATATATCTGTCACATTTTTTTTTATTGATAATATGCTAGCCTTTGACCACTATCTCACCTGATGGTAAGTGATGATATGGTCGAAGATGTTGTTCAGGCTAGCCTAGAATCACTGGCTCTCAAGGACAACTGCCGGAACACACCGTTAGGTGCTTGGCGACAGATTTTCTACTTGAGGGTGGTAGCTAGCCAAGAGGGCATTCGCAAAATGCCCTACCACATAAACAAACGAACTGAAATAAGCGAAATCTACTTTCTGTGTTCGAAAAAGGTCTTCGTTCAGAACTCGTAACGAGTCTCGATTACGAAGACAGAAGGTGTAGTCGAGAGATCAAAGTAAAATCTAAAAAAAATACTTCTCTTGTAACCTAATAGAACATTACGTATATGAAGTTAATAATATGTGTAGGTACTGTGCCAATATGCCAAACAATCACTGAATTAAAACCGATACAATAAAAATGAAAATATAATTTTTCACGCCCATATTTGAAAAGGTAGAAACAACTAATACTTATGATAACCATATTTTCATTACTCTTTTGTTTCAAATCCCACTTTAAAAGTCAATTATGAATCCACGCGATTCGTACGTTTCGCTTACGACAAGCGCCGTAGTCAAAGCAAAACTGTTTGTAACATCTTAATGGAGATTGCTTGATTGTAAAGGAAATATCTGAAAAAAAAAACACCAACGACCCTTCACTACACGTATCTAGTTCCGATACTGGATCTAGATACGAGTCTATTTTTCATCCAACGTAATTCCGAGTACATGAAAACATAAAAGTGGTAGCAGCGCCCGTTCGTAATTAATACGAATACAAAAAATGAAAAAATATCGATGATGCCCTAAGAGAAGCGAACTGACAGCACATGATTAATTCTTGGACATTTTGGCTCGGCCATGGATGAAAGCTTACGAATAGAAGTTTAATTAAAAATCTGTGCACTGGAACTGACATGGCACAAACAAAAAATATCCATTTCTACCTCCACTGGTATAAATGCAATTATCAGTTTTGCTATTTCTTAGTGTTTATTTTACCAAGCCGCAACGCAAGGGAGTATAGGATTGACGTTATATTTTACATAGAGGTAACAATACGCCCCGGGCAGTTGCAAAGGACTGTAAATAAAGTTCTCATTGATGACATAGTTCATAATAGATGGTAGTTAGTTCTCCGGGTCGAAATGTTATAGGTTTTTTTATTGATACGTTGTTAGTAACAATCTGATGTAGTCCGCTCAAATTAGTCCAAAAAATAGGAGTAAAGTTACATAAATTCCCACCAAGCTGAAAATCAGGAAGATTGTTTAGAATATGATTAAAAAAAAATGTTAAAGTTCCCCGTCTTCCCCCTGTATGGATTTTTTTTATTAAAGGTGAAAGTTAAAAACAATGAGATTTTCGCGATTTTAACCAAAACGGTAAGTTTTATAAAAAAATACTGCAAACGTAAATTGTAGGTCATAAAATTATCTACAAAAATGTGTCAATACTTTTTTTTCTACGACCCACCGTTTATGAGATATAACGATTCAAAATGTTATACAGGGGAAAGATTTACTTAATTTTATTTTTAATCATATTTTAAATAATCTTACTGATTTTCAGCTTGGTGGGAATTTAGGTAGCTTCGAATGTCTAAATTGACCGGACTTATGCGTGGTACTATACCCAGTATATAAGGCTTGCTTATAATGAATCTACGTGTGAATAAAGCACTAATCCTTCGGGGGTTTCAGGAGATAAAGTTGTGATTATATGTTTGATTCGTTGACACACTGATACTTTTAATTCTGATGTATGTTCCTACCTGACGGAGTTTGGTATCGGTATATATACGTACGATTGAGTTGATTAACCGTCAAACAAGCTAGACATGATTTTAGCGTTGGTTCTATTCGCTCCATCTATATAGTGAAATAAATGTCATCTGTTTTTGTTTAATCGTTCAAAACTAAAACAAATTGTATTACTTTACTTTCATGTCAAAGCAGTGATGGCTCTGTGGTATTGGCTGTGGGTGCCGCGCAGCAGGTTCATGGTTCGAATCCCGCCGCGGGCTTGAGCTTCACCGCATGGTGGAAGGGCACTTTGCGAATGCCCGCCTGGCTAGCGACCACTCTCAAGTAGAAAATCTGTCGCCAAGCACCTAACGGTGTGTTTCGGCGGCAGTCTTTGAGAGCCAGTGAAGTTACAGGCACATGAGACTTAACAAAAATATATGTCAAGATGACGGGCGCAGTGCAATTCGTGACTTGTGACGAAATGCATCTGTTATAGGCAGAGGTTTAGTCCGCTTAACATTAGGTGGGCCTCGAGCTTGTTCCGTCACAAGAACATAAAAATAAACGTCAAATCTTATGACGGGGTACCATTACGGTGGGTTGTAGAACTTTGTTTGCTTAGATACATTTCGTACATAATTATGTTACTGAAATAATAAGTTTGACGTCATCAGAGACAATGTCATGTCGTGTGACTTAAATGAAAATTATGAGAGATTTCATATAATTAAAACTATGAGTAGACCACGCCAAAACAAAAGAGACACCCTTTATTAACTTTCTTGTTTAACAGTTTTACTTTTGTTCCAGCCACCTCTGCCAAGGGGCTATGCTCCCCAATCGAACGCTTTCCTCTTCGACGATGACCCCGGCATCATGTCAGAGGTGGAGACGGCTTCCACCGGCTTCAGGCGCGGCGGCAAACAACGGTCTTCCCTCCCCGTTGTCCGCACTCCCAGCAAAACGCTGGAAAGGCCGCTTGGTGAGTGTACTTAACGCTTTTTAGGTATTTCTTGTATATATTTATTCAGATAAGGAGATATTCGTAGTCTAATATAATCATATTTGTATCGTAGTTTGATCGTTGAGTGTCAATCTTGTAATCAAATCATTTCACATGATCGACCGCATTAGTACGAACATCGTCGTCGGATAGGGGCCAAGAATCAATTACCTAACCAATAGTCAACTACGAGTAATACGATTGGACTGACATCTCAACCTCATTATCTTATCCACATTCCACTCATATGCGGTTGGTACAATATGTCTTCTTTGAGAATAATCTGCATAATAGGCCATAATGTGCAACACTCTACTCACGTCGACGTGAATGAATATCTACTTCCCAATGAAACTCAAGTTTTTACTTGTTTTCAGCCTGTATTTTATAATATATAACAACTTCTTTTTTTTTAATTAATCATTTGTTATATGTTGAATGCATAAAAAAGGAGGGACGTTGTAAGTGTGGACTTTATAATGTTTTTGAGTACTAATTTGGTATCCATATAAATAAACTGACCATTTCAGAACGCCACAAAGAACGTCTCTATAAATCAGAGATTTTGAACAAGACGAATGAATGATACGATTTATTTAATCCGATCTTTTATAACATATGACTGAACACTGTATGCTAGCCGGTATATCTTGTTTATTTATGACTACTCACGTTAATTTTTATGGCAATGTCTCATTTGATGTTATGACATTTTGCGAATGCTCGCTGGTTTTCTGATCCCCTAAATTCAATCTGCCCACATCCAAGTGTGTTCCACCCGTATTTAGTCCTTGGGAATTTAGACTCTTAGCACTTCTATTTGTCTGATCGTCGTGAGATCAAATACTCTAATATCTATCTATAATAACATATAACTTCGGCGATAGAACAACCAAAACGAAATCTCATTTTACATCTGCCCTGATGTAAATTCTACGCCGATGCGTTATACAGAGATCGTATTGTAATTATTTGGGCTTCGCAAAGACGACTACAAAATAGTGTGCACTTTATCGGAAATGTTAGTAATCTTTCATTTTAGTTTTCCAAGATTTTTTCAATCATTGCTAAAATCACCAGAAAATGTGTTCAGTAAATTTGTTCCATATTTCTATAATATTTTACATATTAGATGCATTATGACAGGTATTATTTTAACGCGAAAAAACTTATACGATCAGTTAACATAGAAAGCAAAATGACTACGCAGGCAGAACGACTAAAATGCTGAATTACTAAAATCCAGAACGACTTATATCCTGAGTTGTTTATGATCTTGACCAGGCAAATAACCTAAAATCAGAGTGAGTCCAATCGCGGCGACAAGCAGGCGAAATGGACCTGGACCGAGCAAAATCTAGACCCCAAAGTCGTATTATGGAGGCGTATCACCGTAGGCGTAGCAGTCAAAGAAATACTAGGGCTCCGCTGACGAAGCGCTACAACTATAGTATATACGTACTTCTACGTCTATACGTATATATTTTAGTTGTAGCCTCGCCTCCATAACTCCAGTGTTACCAGACGAGGAAACAAATATTACAGTGTTTCGTGCTCAAATTTACAGTGTTTGTGACAAAATTACAGCAAAAGTTAAAAAAAATACAGCAATTTCTACAGTAGATCTCAATTTTTTTTTAACTAAAATACACATTCTAATTATTTAACAAACCAACCACTTATCAATCACTGTCACTGTCATTTAGCCCGATAGCCGTTTCTTTTTTGTAAATTCCAGAATTAAATGATTTTATCATTTTCTCTGTCGGTTTAAAATTAACGCAACTGATACTGGCTAGAACTACTTAACAAGCCGAATAAATTCGTAATGCACCGCAAAACAACCAATTTACAATTATACTAATTTGAGTTGCTCCCAATAGGCTTGAAAACTAACTTAACTCATGGTTGACAAAATTTAGGCGGTTAATACTATAAAATGGTTCTTAGCCTATGACGGGAAATTCCCGCATAGTATACACCAAGCACACACACACACCTTCATTATACAAGTAACGGCGCAGCTATTCATGGCCGTTAAAATAAGACATTTTCGTTCTTATGAAAATAGAAACAAAGGTTATGACAAAAGCAAAGAGATGGCGCGGGCTCTATAGTAGCCGGTTGCGTATCGACAAGTTCATAATTATTTTTTCTTTTCACAAAGGCTGCGTTCAGTTAACATTGATTTTTGCTTGTAGAAAAATTACAGTGTTCTCCATACACTGTAATTTTACCATTACAGTGTACAGTAGATCGTGTGAAAATACAGTAAATCCGCTGTAATTACAGTGTGTCTGGCAACGCTGCATAACTCCACTGGTTTGGACGACTTTGGCGTCTAGATTTCGATCGGTCCAGGTCTATTTCGCCTTTAGGTTTAAAGAACTTTATTTCTCATGAGAACTTATATGTTCAAGTATAATGAAATTCACTTAAATATTACTTATAAATGAGTCCTCTGGCTTCTTAGGCATTACTTATTTAACGAGCTTTTTACGTTTATTTCGATATGCGTTAATACTATCACATTCTTTCACCTCATTTGGTGACTGATTGTTTAGCTTTGCTCCTTCAAATAATAAGGTTGTTCTCCCATAGTTAGTTCGCGGTTTTATCAATCGTAATTTGTTTTTATTCCTTAAATTGTGTGTATTTATGTGTTGTGTGAACTGAAGGTTTGTGTGAATTGATTGTGTTATGATATTTTTTTATGGGAATGCAAATGGTATATGGTGTATCTGTTTGATATTATAAAGTTTAGTGTATACATTACGAAATACAAATTTATTTAGGCAATTTCAGACACATTTACTTTATTGGTTGGGTATTACTTACAACAAATACTAGGAATGTTTTACTATACTTCTAGCATTTATAGATTTCCGGTAACTTAAAAACATATCGTCACATTTTTATATAAGCTTTAGGGGAGGTTTCTAAACCAAATTATAGTAAGAATCCATTGGTACCATGTAATACGGGACGAGCATATTACCGCCTATCGCTTACATTTGCAAGACTCCGGACTGCAACTGAAATGTATTAGTCAGAAGAATGATAAATTTTTTGGGTTACTTTTAGACTAGAATAGCCCCTTCCCCCATATCATCCTTTGAGTCGTAAGAGGCGAAGACAGAAAAAATACTCGAAAAAGTTCAAAGCCTTCGGATGAACTGCCATTTTAATTATTATGCCTGCTAAACTGGGTATTATGGCAAAATCCTCCTTATGAAGGAATCAATTGTTCTAAGCTGGATGTGAAACGTCAGGTTTATTAACATGATTAATTGGTCCACAGGGTTGGTCTTTCTTCAGTATAGAAATGAGACCAAGCGCGGTCTACTCCCCAACGAGATCACTTCCATCGACACCGTGAAGGCACTCTTCGTGAGAAGCTTTCCTAAGCAGCTGACTATGCAGTACATGGACAGCCAGATGGTGAAGATCTACATACACGACTCTGCGAATAACGTGTTCTTCGAACTTGAAGATGACAGGTCAGTTACAACATATTCTTCTCATATAAACTTTGAAGACCGTCTCCACTGGTCATAGCCTGAACCAACAGAAGCCTATCAAGGAAAAAATTAAAACAACATGTCGAGGGTGTAGGGTCAAAACCCAATAAGTCGAATTTTTTTGGAAATTCACTTTGAAATCTCACTACATGTAATTTTTGTCTTCTTTTAGGTGGTTTATCAAAATAAACGGTTTAAAGAATCTATCACAGAAATTGACTCACAAAATAACCCAATAAGTGCAAAAAAATTAAAACAACATGTATACATTAATTACAAAAGTAAATAACACGACTGAAAATAATTTTCATAAAATATTTTATCGTTCCATTAAAATTAAAATTGAAAGTTATATATATTTTTAAAGCCCTTTATTTTAATAAACTACTCCATCGGATTGGAAGAAAAAAAAATTTCACAATACGACGTTTTAGACTCGCCAGTTGGTTTTTTTTTTGTGTACCTAATGTCACTTTCGTTATCAATACGAATCTAACGATAATTTTACATTAAGATCGGTTAAGCCGTTTAGAAGTTATGGTGGAATAAAGAAACTCACAAACATACACACATACATGAACCTGAAAACATAACTCTCCTTTTTTTGGGCAGTCGTGTTAAAACAGATCCGATGCCCAACACTGAAAAGTATGAATTATATTGTTGAAGTCGGACCATACCGCACGGTACCGACTATCATGGCCCGACTTCGACAAGTTATTTCATACTTTACAGTACTAGATGTTGGTTCTGTTTTTTTAATGTTTGCCTTCGTCTATTTAGTGATGCATACTGCTTACAAGGTCATTAACTCGACTAAAACACTGTTCAGCATCCACAAGAGTTCCAATTACCTTTAAATCATCCAGGTATGCAAATATTTTTTTCAGTCAATGAACTATTACTACATAACTACTTTTTTTTTATTGCCTTTAAGTAGGCAGACAGGCAGGCGGCACACCTGATGGGAAGTGGTTACCGTCGCCTATGGCCGTTTGCAACACCAGGGGCGTTACCAACTGAACCGATTTTGATAAATTTTCTTGTCAATATGATTACAAGCACTACCGCGTGCCGGGCGGATATCGAACCCGCGTTCTCCGATATCTCCGAAGGCAACCGGCGCGAAAGGCTGGTTCGTTTCACGCCCCAAACATAAAATTTTGTGTTCTAACATTTTGTATAGTACATTAAATGTCAACGCACACGTTTCGCCTCGGCACACCGTTTCCATCTTCCTCAGCTCTATTTGGCTTGATGTGGTTGTCCTATCGCGGCCGCACCGATACAGCGTTGATTAAAGGGGCGAAGCATATCAATTACGATCTTGTAGCGGAAAAAAATCAAATTTGTAATAAGCAAAGTTTTACTATAGGCGCGCTGCGCGTGGTGGCTACGACCTTTTGTTTGTTCAAAAAGCGCGAAAATTAGAGAAAATGTTACTTTTTTTATGCCTTATAGGTTAGCCTTTGACCACTATCTCACCTGATAGTAAGTGATGATGTGGTCGAAGATTTTGTACAGGCTAATCTAGAACTACTGGCTCTCAAGGACAGCTGCCGGCCAGGCGGGCATTCGCAAAATGCCCTACCACCATGCTAGCTTTTCACACGAATGTGTTCCCCTGTGCCGGCTGATAGACCTTTAGGGAAGTTTCCCGGTGTATACATATAGTCTTATGTACACGTTATTACTAATAATTTAAAATTCGAAAACGTTTGTAGAATTATAAAATTACATGAGGCAAAATAATAGTCATGGGCGGGATTCGAACTCACACCATCCACCACTAAATCGGGGATATACTCTGACTGCTAAACCTGCAACATGGAAAAATTAGACCGATGACTCTAATTTTTCCTTTCGATCTGTACCATAGTATAAAATCCGCGAAGCTTGCGTCATTACAAAAATAAATAAAATATTTTAAAACCTGTGGAATACCTAAACCACGGCTACTATAGTAACAGATTATATAATAGTAACTTCGTTACGACTTCCATAGTTCCTATTACTTATTCTGTGCCGAAAGTTAAACTATTCGAGCGCGTCTGCCTGCAAGTTGCTCGCCGCCAGTTTATAGATAAAGTTAGTATTTATTCGTCGGCAACTAAGCAAAAAGACTAAAATTTTAATGTAATATAATAATAAATAAGCTTTTATTCAAGAAAAAGGCACAACTTAACAATTAAATCATCAAGATATGCGAATATGTTTTTCAGTTAATTGACTGTAACTTGTAAACTACTAAACTGATTTCGATGAAACTTATATGGAGCTACCTCGAAAGTACATCCTTTCTAGTGAAAAAGTAATGTTGAGAATTAGTCCACAAATAAAGGACAAAACGGTGAACATACGTAAAATGTAAAAAAATATATAGTCAATCATAGAAGCTTTTTTGGAAGTCGGTTAATAAAATAAAACCATTTGCGTGGTGGTACAGTAAGCAGGTCCAGCTCGCGCGAGTCCGGTTTTTCATTCTGCAGCGAAGCCATTTTCAAGCTCTGAACTAAGAACTCCTTCATTTATTAGATACTTATTCGTCTGATGTCTATGTTTGAAGACTTGTGTCATAATGTCATTATTTGTAATGTATATTCTCTAACAATAATACGCTATGTTTTATGTTGAATAAAACCAATTATTCTGGTGAAAATCTTTATTATACGACAATTTATTCAACATAAAACATAGCGTATTATTGTTAGAGAATATACATGACAAATAATGACATTATGACACAAGTCTTCAAACATAGACATCAGACGAATAAGTATCTAATAAATGAAGGAGTTCTTAGTTCATTCACCCCCCCTTTTTTAAGAAACTTCATAATCATTAAGATATGCGGGTGGGCGTCGTTGCCGTGTAGAACGACGTTCGGGACCAGGTTCAGGCTCACGTTCAGATTCGGCACGATGTTCATATTCATCTGCTGAAAGAAAGTCTTCACCTGAAGATTGTAGCGGTGCTATATCGTTAACTTCCTGTTCATCATCTGAAGTTACACTTTCGAATGAAGTATCCAGTGGTGGCATAGGCGCCAATTGTCTATTTGATACAGTTGACTATGTAGCTACACTATCACAGAATGGTCGACCGGTCGCCTTCTTTTCCAGATCACTTACATATCCTGAACGACGACATCCTTCTATCGAAAAAGAAGCATGCGCGATTGTTGAATCTTTGCGGAAATGGCGGCATTATTTGATGGGGCGTCATTTTATGTTAATAACTGACCAGCAATCTGTAGCCTTTATGTTTAATCAAACGCATAATAGTAAAATAAAGAATGAAAAAATCGAGAGATGGAGATTGGAAATGTCATGTTTCAAGTATGAAATTATATACAGACCAGGCAAAGACAACGTGGCTGCTGACGCCTTATCTCGAGTATGCGCATATATGTCACAACCAAAATTGAAAGAATTGCATGATTCTCTAGGGCATCCTGGCGTCGTAAGAATGTTTCACTGGGTGCGAACAAAGAATTTGCCATACTCTATTGATGACATAAAGTCCATGACAATGTCCTGTCGAATTTGTGCTCAAATAAAGCCAAGATTCCTAAGATCTCAAGGAAAGTTAATCAAAGCCACTGCACCTTTTGAACGCCTTAGCATAGATTTCAAGGGTCCGATCCCATCAAGATCTAGGAATAAATATCTCTTAACAATTATCGATGAATATTCTCGCTTTCCTTTTGCTTTTCCCTGTCAAGATACATCGTCTGCATCCGTCATAAAATGTCTAAAAGAAATATTTTTCATGTTCGGTACGCCTTTATACATACATTCGGATCGAGGCACATCTTTCATTTCTGATGAAATAAAACAATTCTTAACCTCATTGGGAATCGCATGCAGTAGAACTACACCTTACAATCAACAAGGCAACGGTCAAGTAGAACGCCTTAATGGAACTTTATGGAGGACAATGCAATTATTTATCAAATCTAATGATTTACAATTAGATGAATGGGAAAACGTACTATCTGTATCACTTCATTCGATTCGATCATTATTATGCACAACAACAAATTGTACACCCCACGAGAGAATGTTCACACACCCAAGAAGATCTGGTACAGGGATTTCAGTACCAACATGGCTATTAAATCCAGGAAAAGTTTTAGTAAAGAAGAACGTGCGTTACTCAAAGTATGATCCGTTGGTGGAGGAAGTCGATCTATTAGACGCTAACCCTACTTACTCTCATATCAGGTTCGCTAATGGAAGGGAGTCAACTGTATCAAATAGACAATTGGCGCCTATGCCACCACTGGATACTTCATTCGAAAGTGTAACTTCAGATGATGAACAGGAAGTTAACGATATAGCACCGCTACAATCTTCAGGTGAAGACTTTCTTTCAGCAGATGAATATGAACATCGTGCCGAATCTGAACGTGAGCCTGAACCTGGTCCCGAACGTCGTTCTACACGGCAACGACGCCCACCCGCATATCTTAATGATTATGAAGTTTCTTAAAAAAGGGGGGGTGAATGAACTAAGGAATCCTTCATTTATTAGATACTTATTCGCCTGATGTCTATGTTTGAAGACTTGTGTCATAATGTCATTATTTGTCATGTATATTCTCTAACAATAATACGCTATGTTTTATGTTGAATAAAACCAATTATTCTGGTGAAAATCTTTATTATACGACAATCTCTTTGAACGTTTCATGTGAAATATGTCTATGAAATGTAATGTAAATTTTCAAAAATCGTGCTACTCTATTCCAAAAAGTCTGCTCAAAATCACCTACTAAAAATTTTATCACATGTTGATCACGATGACATCCGATCGTGAGACAACAGTCGGCAAATCGATGCGAGTTGATGAACTTTGATCATGGTTGACATTTCAAAGTATACAATTCAATTACAAACTGTTATTGTATATTAGCTAAGTTCTATTTGTATTGTAACGATTTGTAATTTGGTATAGGCCTTTTTCTTTATTTTTTTATCGGGCACACTATCCGTTTCTGTTAAATTTCTGAGAACATGGCGGCACGCGCTGACAAATGGAGTCAGAAGTTACCCGCGAATAACTTTAAAAAGCTGCGTTTGAACCTTCGAATAAATATGTAAGGAAATATTACATTCATACAGTTAACGCGTTGACTTCGGACTCATTAAGTGTACAATTAAAAAATCACGTACAACCTTCCAAATTCATTGGATTGTTCAATTGATTTGGCGCCAAGAAATTATCGCATCCGATGGGTCACGTCAAAGGAACGTTGTAGCGCTACGTACCTAAATGTTTAACTACGCGCGCCACGGGAAAACTTTTCTTTTTTTGAGCTAGACTTACATTTCTGCACATATTTATTCATGGGTATGAACGTATTATATGTTCTATTGGAAATCTTAAAACTACCAATCCATAACAATTGAGAATACTTGTGTATCTAATTCTGGAAAGCTTAAAATCTTATATAAAAATAAAAAAAAAACATACATTACATACTTCGAATACATATGTGACACGTTAACACTATTTAAAATCCTTAACCAGCTATTTAGAAGAATCTGGAAATGATATCCTGCCGCTGATATCTAGGACACGACCCATTTCGTGGGCTGCAGGGCTGTGCCTATATAACCGGGGTAGGACTTTCAGACGCGGCACAGGGATGCACGGCGCTGCATGCACAAGACCTGTTGTATCAAAAAATAAACAATGTTTGTTTTCATTTGTCAAACTTCTGTAATTTAAAAAAAACGTTGATAATAAACAGTGTGAAAAGATTACGGATATAAGTGGCAGCCATAGTAGGTAAGTTGTTTTAAACTTTTAAACTTATTTATGCTTATATGTGTTGACAGCTATATGTTTTGGACAAATTGTCATTTTTATCACGCATTTTTATGCCTAAGACTGTTGTCGAAAATACGTACTGTTTGCTGTATTTGCTTATTATTTACTCTTTATCGGATGATTAAAATTTTGCGTGACATTAATTACTTTATTGATTTTTTTTCAGTTATTTTTTCTGAAACAAATAATCAGCAAAATGTGGTCGTCCATGGTTGATTTGTACTTTTCTTTCAAATATTGGCGTGGGTAAGACATATTTTTTCTTTAATACATTACTTCATTACATGAAATACTTGATTTAATAGCTATACTTTGACTGTGGAAAAGAGGTTTGTTTTGTAGGCAACTTCATAACTTTGATAGCGACTAGGAATTTTATTAGTAACCTACTTGTTAATCTAATACATTTTACAGCATTTCATTTTTAGAAGAATATATCTTTTACATACTTCAAAATCTTAGTCGCGCAAATTGTTATTAAAAAATATTTTTTATTTGGCTCTTATCATGTTTTCCATAAATGTTAACGCACTTTGTTGGATAAGTGAGAAATATTGCGCGGTTCCGGGTTCGATTCCAATGCCATTTTTTTTTAATTTTAAGTACAGTCGAGCGTTAACAGCAGTGGACTGCCGTGCCCAAGGTCCATGGTTCGTCTCCACCGCCAGCTTGAGCTTCACCACATGGTGAAAGAGCATTTTGCGAATGCTCGTCTGGTTAGCTACCACCCTCAAGTAGAAAATCTGTCGCCCAGCACCTAACAGTGTGTTCCGGCAGCAGTCCTTGAGCCAGTAAAATTGCAGGCACATGAGACTAAACAACTATACGTCTCTCAGTTCATACTTGTGCCGAAATACAATACAAAAATTCTTTATTATTCACCAAAGTAGAAGTAAATAACACTTATTGAGACTAATTTTCTATGGTAGTACAATGGCCGGTCTTATCGCTATGTAGCGATATCTTCCAGACAACCTTTGGATGGACAGAAATTAGGGAAGAGGTAGACGGTACAATACAATACATATATTATAGGCAGAGGTGATCGCTTAACATCTGATGGGCCTCGAGCTTGTTCCGTCATAATCTATGCCGGTAGGTAAGCCTTTGATCACAATCTAACTCGATGACGACTGTGACAAAGGTGTTAATAGGCTTAACCTATAATTACTGGCTCTCAAAACAACTGCCGTAACCTATCGTTAGGTGCTTGGTGACAAATTTTCTACTTATTCTATATATATACGGTGAAAGCTATCCAGGTAGCTATGTGCAAAGCCCTACCATCAAGCGATGTAGCTTAAGCCCACGGTGGGATTCGAAATATGGGACTTTTGCGCGGCAGTCCATATCGATTGCCACAGTGTCATCACTGTTTTTTTTAAGTCGCCAATTGTTTTTATTTCATAGGCGAATAATTAGAAGCCATTCTTCAAAACTAATTTTTGTAATTGACGCGTAAATTTCTTGTATAAATTTTTATATTGTTTAATTAATTAGAGAACAGTAATCTATAAATAGATATTGCTAGCCGCGATTTTTTTTGGTTCACTTAATTTTTTGAACAATTCGTAAATGAGCCTTTTTGATTAAATCAATATGTATTATCGATTATTTTAGCTTTCTAACTTTATAAGCCCGTAGATTGGGCAATAGCATTATGGGTTGGGTTACCCAAGAACAAACAAGGTGATCTGTAGGCTGAGGTGGCCTTTACAATTAGTGCAGGCAGAGTTAGACAATAAAAAAATATTTAACCATTGTCAGAATATACCATATATATGTACTCCAACGTAAATCGAAATAAAAAATAAACGTTTAGATGCATATGGGATACAAATTTGTAGGGGCAACACTCAAAAGATAAAAATGATAGAAGAATAAATGTAGTTTTTTTATATACATATATGACATTTGAAAAATGCCTTTGAAGATATTTGAAAGCGCTTTTACTTCAACTGTCGATTGCTGTTTACCGAATCGCAATTCTGCCACGTGAAACTCGTCTGTTTTAGAAAATATTCCGGCAAGCACCTAACGGTGTGTAGCGATAGTTATCCTTGAGATTCGGAGGGCGCACTATTAATATAATCCAAAAGATGAATAGTAGTCAAAGGCTGGAATGTCAGGTAAAAAAGACAACATGACCAAAAACAAAAAAACATAAGCCAACCGGCAGCTTTTGTTAACCAACCAAAATCACTTTAATTATGTAGTTGTAATTTAATCCATGATAAAAATATTTAATAATTATTCAGATAATCACTAGAATTAAAACTACGAACTCAAAGAAAATATGCTTGACTCACAACGTAGGTAGTCAGCCAGGTCTGGTGGCGCCGAAAACATTAGGTTATTCTATTGGAAAATTCTCGATGCGTAGGTAGTGTTGTTAAGTACAACGTCAAACCTTTACATGAAGAGGCCTTGTCTCTCGGAGCGCGATCGGATTATTTTACACTGTAAAGAGCCTTCTTTTGTTTTTCTATAGTTAACTTGCGTGGTATTTCTGACGTCTCTTGTATTCTACTCGTTAATTGGTTGGAAATATTATTGTAATTAAATAACTCAAGGCCACGTCCGTACCACAGTGCCCGTTGTCTACTCTCCTAATTGTAGCAGTGCGTTTTTGGCCTCTGATAAAGTAGTACCTCCAGCACCGTTCAAGGCTATGGAGATTGCCTACCTTTTCCCAAAGTCCGGTAAAGTTGTTTTATCACAGAGATAAACAGCATCTCAGTCTATGCCAAATAAATATTATTAAATAATCACTGATAAATACACTCGAGAGCAATGAATCCGGGTCACTTAAAGAATGTTAAAAATCTCGGAAACTAAAAATGATAGGTTAATGCAATAAATTGTATTTAATAGACAATGTAATACTCCTTAAATGAAAGTAAAAAAAATATGAGTCACCATACATTTTATTAACACAAAATTACATAAAGAAAAAAACTGCTGATCTCTCCTTAAAACAAAAATAGGAAACATGAAATTTTTGAACTTTATTACGATTTTCTTGAATTTTAATACTTCGTATTGCCTCCTCGTGCTTTCATTACTGCGTTTACGCGGTTTGGCATGCTGTACACCAAGTTCCTTATACGATTTTGGGGAATATTCTCCCATTCCTCTGTGAGAGCAATTTTGAGCTCACGAAGCGTGATTGGGGGAGGGTTTCGTTGTTTTACGCATCTGCCTAGCTCGTCCCAAGCATGCTCGATCGGGTTGATATCCGGGCTGCGCGCTGGCCACTCCATACGAGTAATGTTCATCTCTTGAAGGTAGTCATTCACAATCCTACCTGTATGAGGTCGGGCATTGTCATGCATAAATATAGCATCCTCACCTAAATTGACCATAAATGGACCAACGTGATCATTGAGGATTTCTTCCACATATCTTACGCTAGTTAAAGAGCCGTTTTCTATGATCACCAGCTCTGTGCGACTTTCAGAAGAAATTCCGGCCCACACAAGTACAGACCCACCACCGTAGGCTACTTTTTCTTCGATGCATGCTTGCTTGAATCTTTCCCCTGGTCTTCGATACACTCTGTGTCTTCCATCGTGCTTGTAGAGCATAAA
Organism: Plagodis dolabraria; assembly: GCA_963854805.1. Lineage (NCBI taxonomy): Eukaryota > Metazoa > Arthropoda > Insecta > Lepidoptera > Geometridae > Plagodis > Plagodis dolabraria. The sequence continues at coordinate 9,627,142 of OY978440.1, forward strand.
TTTTGATTCGTCGGAGAACATAACTTTTGACCAATCTTCAATACTCCAATTTACGTGGCTCTGGGCATATCTTAGTCTCGAAATACGATGCCCACGCTCCAGTTTAGGGCCGTTTGCAGGTCTAAGGGGTTTTAAGTTAGATTCAGCAAGCCGACGTCTTACTGTCCATGCTTGGGTTACTTCCTCCGAGGCGTCGAAACTGATTGGTGAGTTCAGTTCCTGTGAGAAAGCGATTTCGAAGCATGGTGTTCACCAAGTATCGGTCTTCTCGTGCTGTGGTACACCTGGTTCTGCCCGTTCCTGGTCGCGTAGGTTAGAACCAGTTTCTTCGTAACGTCGGAGAACTCTTTGTACTGTTGACAGCGACACACCGACAGTCCTGGCTGTATCGCGCTGACTCCGGCCGGTTTCCAGCATTGTAAGTATTCTGGTGCATTCTTCAGGCGTAAGCGACATAATTTCAGCTTGAATAATGAATATAGAGCACTATCAACATGGTTTATGTACCCACATAAATGACAGATTACAAACAAAAGCAAAACCAAATGCTGTAATTTCGTAGTTCCATCTTCGAAAGTGGCCCTTTTTCAAATTTGATTTTTTTATGATATAACTTTACAATAACTAAGAAGTTTTAATACCTTCATTTAAGGAGTATTACATTGTCTATTAAATACAATTTATTGCATTAACCTAGCATTTTTAGTTTCCGAGATTTTTAGGATTCTTTAAGTGACCCGGATTCATTGCTCTCGAGTGTATCTTATACGTATAAATTAAAAAGAAAACACAAGACGCCTGCCAAGCGTAATGGCAAACCCTAATAGGGGAGGTGGCGTACAGCAGTAGACAATCCAACTGATTCAGTACATTATGTAAAAACTGAATTTTTGGAAAGTGAAGCTAATAGAAATAGAAAATAGTTTTTTTTAGGAGCAGTATTTTGGCACTATTTTATGACTTAAAATGATTTGCCTCTTCTCCACAATGAAAGTTCAGACATGAAATAATTCAGTATATTTATGATTTTGCTAAACCATGATTCTAATTTTCTCGTTAAAATATTCGCGTACGTTGGTACTCGTTATAATTAAGCAGTTATTCTCCAATTGATTCGTTTCCACTAAAAATAATATTTCATTCCAGGTCGGGGCCAAAAGTGTCAAAAGAGTTTCTTATTGATCACGAAATTCCCCCCATACCCAAATATACACTTACGAATGGTCACAGGAATAGATGTATATTAAAAGAAGACAAGAAATCCGCAGAGCATAAATGTGAATTTCAAGGTTCTGCGTAAGTATGTCGTGATAACCACGCGCAGGTACCATGTACATATGTAGTAACCTAAACATAGATCCACAGGTCTTAAAGGTTGCTTTAAGTTCAGTGCATCTAAGATATGGAACGATCTCCTACCATCTTTAAGAGAAAAGACAAGCTGCAATATTTTCAAAATAAATCTAAAACGAATTCCTTTGGACCGTCAAAATCATAATTTTAAAGCAACTTTTAAAACGTCAAACAGAAACCGAAATGTCAAACACCCCGTACACAATCCCTCTGGCATAAACATGACCTCTTAGACACACTTACCGCCGCAAACACACGCACACACATACGTAACATCACGCCTCTTTCCCGTAGGAGTAGGCAGATACCATATATTTCCACTTGCTACTACCCTGCATATCTCTTTCGCTTCATCTACATTCATCAATCCTTTCAAACATAAGCGTTGGTTTAGGGTACTCCTGACCTGGTCTTTTTTCAGAGCGTCTTCAATTTGCTTACGGAACAGGTCTTCCCCTTCCAACACTTCCGTTCACTTGTACCATGTGTATCTGTTTAGTAATTTTCATTTCATTCATTCTCTCTACATGTCCAATCCATCTTAACTTACCTTTCTCGATTTTTGGCATTACATCCTCATTAACACCACATCGTTACCTTTTCACACTATTCCTTATCCTGTCACTCTTTTTGACTCCAATCATGTTTCTCAATGCTCTGATCTCCACTGCATTTATTCTACTTTTCTTCTACACCATGTTTCCAGCATTCACTCTCCTTTCTATGACACTTTTACACGCTAAAACTTTTGTAAACATGGATTCCAAGTATACAAACTCTTTTACTTGTTCCACTTTTCACCTCCATACATAATATTGCAATCAGTAATTCTATCATCTCGTTCAAACACCATAACTTTCTTATTATTTACGTATATTTTCGTTGCCTTTCTTTCTAAAGCCTCATGCGTAAAATGTACCATCTCCTGCAACTCCTTTACCATCGACGCAAGTATCACTTGGTCATCAGCGTAGAGAAGAAATTCGATGAGTAACAAACTCATTCTTAATCAGTAAAGTCACTGAAAATATTACAGAAGGCTTACGGTGAATAAAATTTATCAAAAACACGTGCTTATAAAGTGGTATAAAACGTTCAAAAGCGGTTGAGATGTGATGAAAGATGTACCTCGCTCTGGTAGGCCATCAACGTCAAACGAAGTCGTGCAAGTGAAGTTAACAACGCAAAATTGAAGGAAATGTGACTGAAAATCCCCATTCAAGTTTTAGACAGATATTCGCCGAACTTTCTGTGTATCACGAATCAACCCATACCATTTAAAAAAAAACACTCGGTTATTAAATATTATGCCGCTTGGCTAGTCCTAAAAGACCTGAATTGTCTCCAAAACTCAGTCTCATAAGAGTCGCTGAGGACTTGCTAGAACGAGTCAATTCCGACCCAACATTTATGAAAGGCTTTGTTACTGGTGAGGAGAAGTGGGTTTACGAGTTTTATATAAAAACTAGTCAATAAGCTTCAGAGCGGTGCCTTCCAACTGAACCGAAGGCGATAAATCACGCCAAATTCGATCAAAAGTCAAATTCATGTTGGCTGTTTCCTTTGACCATCGCGGTGTTGTGCACTCGGAATTCTTCCCGGAAGGTAAAACGGTAAATAAAGAATACTATTTGAGCATTATGAGTATATTAAGAGTTTGAGTCGTTTAAGAGTAACGTTACGAAAACGGGCAAATTTGTGGAAAGAAAATTCTTGGATTTTGCACAACGCAAATGTGCCTTAGCACAAGGCCATCATAGTGAACGAATTTTTGATCAAAAACTCAACAAATACCATTGAGCAACCACCTTATTCACCAGATATGACTCCAGCCGACTTATTTTTTTCCTAAACTCAAATAATAACTTCTTGGCACCATTTTCATTTCGTAGAAGATATAGAGAAGAATTTGCTGCGAGAACTGAAATCAATTCCGGAAAAGCGTTTAAAAAATGTTTCGATGATTGGATTATTCGTTGGTGTAAGTGTCTGTCATTTCTGAATGAGTATACTTTGAAGGTGATAAAATAAATTTGGATGAATAATTGACATATTTTGTTTTATTAATCTTTATTCGTCACTTGCTTGACAGAGTACAGTGCCCTGCAATAGTAAGAATATATCATATTATAAAAACTTACGCTCATATTATTATTATCTTACTTAAGAAGAACACGGGTGTTTGTGCGTGAACTTACTATGAGTCGATATCGCTATCGACAGTGTTTCGGCTTCTACCGGAAGCCTTCCTCAGGATTTTGAGTGTGGTACATCCGCCGCGGTCGCGTCACGCTTCACACTGAAACATTTTCGATAGCGATATCGACTCATAGTAAGTTCACGCTCAAACACCTGTGTTCTTCTTATCAGTACTATCAGTACTATCAGTACTAATATTATAAATGCGAAAGTAACTCTGTCTGTCTGTCTGTCTGTTACGCTTTCACGCCAAAACTACTGGACCGATTTGAATGAAATTTGGTATGAAAATAGTTTGAGACCCGGGAAAAAACATAGGATAGTTTTTATCCAACTGCGCAAAAAGAGGTTAATGTTTTTGCGCGATAATCGACATACGCGCGGGCGGAGCCGCGCCCGGAAAGCTAGTATAAGATAAATATGAGCGTAAGTTTTTATAATATGATATATTCTTCTTATATAAGAAATAAGAATATACTTCGTGAATTTTTAAATTATGTGATGTCACTGAATTCTTAACCGTCGAAGTTAACAAAAACATGCGTAAAAACATCTAATTATTCTTCGTTTTTAAGATCCTTCAGTGTACGTAAAGAGAAAAAGAAGTTTTTGCCACAATTTTGAAAATAACAATGTTTATACTTGTTATTGCAGGCGTCTGTACCTAAGGTGAAAACTCTCATAATATGTGGCGGGAAATTTAAAATTTAACCTGTTATATCGTGCACGCTCTATGTGGTAACCATTACACATAATTATGGTTATCGCAAATTAAAAATAGAGATTTGAGAATTATACAATCCAATGCACATGATTCCATAAATTACCACTGGAACCATCTAAGTGTAAGCATAAAGCCATGTTACAAAATTATGGCATATATAAATTGGGTCATTCCTTGGATAGTTAGTACATTTTTGTCAGCAGGAAAGTCGACCGTCTAGGGTCGAAAAGTATTATTTTCATCCCCCTGGATAAAGTAACTTCAAGGGTACTTTCCACGTATGAGAAATGAAAAGTAATAAATACCAAATCACTCGTTTGTATTTATTTTCATTAAGTTTACACTGTATTCTCTATGGACAGCAATTGAGTGGCTCCATCGGAGACCGAAGCATTTTTATAGTTCATTTCTTGATATTGATTACAATCGTTAGCGCTCCAGGCTTCAGCATCTTGGAGCCTTCCAGCCATTATATAATTGTATTTACAACTTCTTCTATATACATTTTCTAAGCTAAGTAAACAATTATAGGTCTTTTTCCTGTCCTTATCCTGCCTTGTATGGAGTCGGCGGCTGTGTGATAACAGCAGAAATAAAATAATTATCAGTGTTAAAGAAATAATAGTCGATATCTTATTGGGTTATCATTATGACATATTATAAACTCAATTTCAAAGATATGAAAAAATATTACTATTGTTAAAAAAAAACTCTTACTTCTGCACAAAGCTAACCAGTTATTATTTTTAGGGAGCTTTTGCGGGAAATAAGTGACGGGGCAATCCTGAGGCTTTACGAGTCATCTGAAGGGGCATCCTTCCCTGCTACCGTACGTGCGGCTCCTGTACCTATACAGAAGCAACCAACAGCGTCTTGCTCTGGACCATCGAGTTGGGAGCAAGTAAGTATGCTACTTTACTTATCCATAATTTATAGAAACAAACAGACTACTGAGTTAGAAATTGAGTAGTGTCATAAAAAAAATTGCAATCGTATGTTAAAATAGTTTCTAACTTCACATTGAACCTTTTTGGAATTACACTTATCATGTGTAACCATTTTTATATAACAAAGTTGCATCGCACGGAGACGACCCATATCAAATGACTTTCTAAAAATGTTATTGTTTCTCGATTTCTAATTTTAAAAAATATTTTTACCTTTCTTATTACCATGTTGTAATCCAATATAACTATTTTTTGGTTATTTGACTCGCTAGACTTCCGTCGTTTTGTGTTGCTTTAAGAACTAGATTTACTTCCACTTTAATTCGTAGAACGTATAGTCAAAGCGTAAGAATTTTCATTAGAGAAGCACTGCTTTGTATATTTCATCATAGCTGTCAAAGGCTTGCTTTAGCCGGTTTAATTTTCTTCACTGTTACGTGTATTGCTCGGAATTTTTAATAACAGTTTTCATTTAGTCAGTTCCTGACAGTTTTCGTTTCCTTTTATGAAAATTGTTAAAATTAAGTTGGTAAAAATCGTTGATTTAACTACGTAACTCTTTCTTTATCTGCTTCTACTGAACAACAAGGATAGATCCAAATTGCACCATAAAGAGAAATTGCTGAACGATATAGAAACTCTTTTTTGACAAGTTTTTTATTTTGCAGCAATGACGAGAGGTAAGAACTGTGTTCTACCGTGCCGCAGAACCATGGTTCGATCGACACCAGCTTGAGCTACCAAGTAGAAAATCTGTAGCTAAGCACCTAACAGTGTGATCAGGCAGAGCCAGTAAACTATAGACACATGAGACTTCACAATCGTGCCATGGTGAGGGCACCGTGTAGTTCATCCTTTAAGACGAAATGCATCTCTTAGGTATAGGTTACAGATTAACAAAAGTTGGGCCTTGTGCGATTTCTGGCGCGATTGAAAGAAATAAAATTCAAATCAAATCCCTTTTAAGGTCTTAAAATATGTTATATTCTGATTCCCCTTGTAAGTGGAAGTATTGTTTTTTTTTTCACATATGTCTAACATTATATATCTAAAAAATAAATTTTGTTTCAGGACACGTACTTTTCGGAGCCAGAAATCGATTCCGATTACAATTATACCCATCACATCCACAAATCTAAGGTAAGTTGTAGTTTTTTTTATATTCAAAGTACATGAAGGGCTGACCCGTTCAAATAAAAAAAAACCGTAATCATATATTACGGCACTTGTCCCACCACCGATCGACGAGAAAACGAGTAACTATCGACTATTTTCTCGCGCAAGGAACGTACAATAGATAACATTCCGTGTCAATAAAAGAGATGCATATACAAATAGTTGATCGCTGACTGTTCACACTGCCGGTGAGCACTCGCTTCCCTAGTTTGTCGCTGAGCGACTAGAGCAATGAAAAATAACACTCGCTCAGCGATACTCGCTAAGCGATTAGAACACGCCGAGAAATCTGAAAGTACACGTTCAATCATTTGAATTAACATTGTTATCTAGTTCAGACGACGATGATGATGAATTATATGATAGATTTTGTGTAGTGGCAGCGGCAATTCTGAAAAAACTGAAGCTAAAAAGAAGAATATGGATGGAAAATATTAATTATTTCAGAAAAGAATACAGCGAGTGAAGCGAGTAAGCCTCAGTCACATACTCGCTTATAGCCGAGCTACACAACTATCGGAACTACGCACTCGCTTCCCGCGGCTCGCCAACTCGTTTCTAATTCTAGCTCTACTCGTTACTCGTTCATCGTCCCCGGTGAGACAACTGCCTAACTGGCTGTCCTATCTGTAAATTGACGTATGAATTTAAAGCTTATCAATGTTTTACTGGGCAATTTCACGGTGAGGTCTAAATTGACGTATTGATGCAAGATGGGCAAGTAAGTATTTACGTTTCAAATTCAACCTATTTTTATGTAAGTCTGTATGACGTACTTTTATCATAATTGTATTCTACAATTTTACTATAGTTTTAACAATAGTGTTAAAGATTTTTTTTCCTTAAAATGGAACCGATTTGAACACTCAAAAGTGTGACATAACTTGCTGAAGGTGGTACCATAATAGTTCAAAGTACCTATTATGACAATCTTGTGGGCATGGTACCGACTTCAACAAGTTATTTCACACTTTGAGTGTTAAAGTCGGTTTCATTTTTAGGTAAAAATAAATTTCACGCACTTTAGTGTCCCTTGCTATTTACGGGATCGATTGTCATTCACTGGCAATGACTATATCATGAAGATAGGAAATAATAATTCAGTCATCGGAGTGTAACTCGAAAACGGCTGGACCGATTTTGATGAAATTTAAATTTGACCACACGACAAGCACCAGCTTTCAAATAAAAAAAACAGTTTCAACGGTAAATGCCAACAAATATAAACAGATTTACTTTCGCTTGTATAATATTAGTAGTGGTATCGTTCTTGCCTGACGTCTGCAGGAATTCTAGGTGCAGTGGAAGAATACCTCGTCTATAGGAGAACAGGCTGCAAATGGGGCGTTACTTGTTTGCATTACGCGAAGCTATTATACTTATAATCTAGAATACAATACCTATAGTTATAATATAAAATAATATAAAACAATGTTCTTCCGCGATGCTTTCTTCGGGATCCGAGGCACGAGGAAGGCCAAAAGTCAAAGGTTAAGTCAAGTCAGGCCTTGAAGCTGAAGGAATGTCGATTCAGAAGTAGCAGTGTAATTCAAGATGCACAATGTTTTGTCTAGCACTCGAGTTGGCCGACAACAAAAAAACAATTTCAGTTACAACACTCGCGGCGGCTTCATTAGCCGTTCAAAGAGCGAGGATATCTTCACAACCACGCAAATTATTTACAAGAATTAATTTAACCATCTTTTTCAACAGCTCATATACAATGACAATACAAAAACATTTTCGACAGCTTCACAAAGAGACAGCGAGCTGCGTTCCGATTCGCGCCATTGTAAATACAGCGAACTGTTACACCTAAAATATTGCTGACCTAGGCCCGAATCCCTCACAAACCTATTTACGCGTTGTCAGCAGTATTTTCTTCTACATAAACGGTGGCTTCCAAAATTAAGTGCTCAGATTTATTGTGGTACCTTCAGGAGTCACCAGACTCAGTACCAGTATACCCTTCAGGTGGAACCTCTGCCCAAATTAGTACCAAAAGTGAGTTGCGGGAACTTTTAAGTCAAGTGAAAATTAATAATTTTATTTTTCAAATAATTGTGATAGTAACTGAAACATATTTGATTAAACTTCTGCTGTTTTGAATTATTTGCTATGTTTTTATGTGTGTGTGTGTGTGAGAGTGTGAGTGAGGGTGAGTGTGTGTGTGTGTGTGTGTGTGTGTGTGTGAGAGAGAGAGAGAGAGAGAGAGAGAGAGAGAGAGAGAGAGAGAGAGAGAGAGAGAGAGAGAGAGAGAGAGAGAGAGAGAGACAGAGAGAGCGGGTGTGAGGGTGTGTGTTTGTGTGTGTGTGAGGTTGCGTTACACTATTTGTATCCATAAATATTTCCAATAATATCTCAATACAAATAAAGTAGGTCTTATGATACACAAACAAATTAGTCTTCCGAACCCCACTCAATCTCTGGAATCAAGCAAACAATCTGTTATCATTATAACGACCATTATAATATGTTTTTCTCTATAAAAATATCGATATCTTCCCCCTGGAGCTCGAAAGATTTTCTAAGAAATCAGTTTATTTTCAAGCTTTTCTCCGCTCATTAGCATTTAAAAATCCTCTTGAATGTTGGGATCGTAGGATTCTTTCAAATGGTATACTGTTGACAGTCTTTCTTTTTCTTACCGATATTAAATATTGGACAAAAGTTTTCGTTTCAAAGCTTGTTTACATTTTTTTATTGTTTGGCTACGTATTTTTTTGTGTAGACTTTAGTACGTCTAAGTTGGTCCCATTTAAATTTTATCAACTTCAATCAAGGAGATTTTCAGACTGATAAAGGTGCAAAATTTGCCCCTTTCTAGACTAGAAACCAGCGGTCAATGCAATAGGTTTAATGCAGTTTGTGCATTTATTCAGTAGTATACCAAGAGTGAAAAATTAAAAAAAAACACCATATCCGTCAACCGAAGCTGAAAACTTTGATATCCAAAACATGCCGAGTGTTTTGTTGCTCCCGCTTTCGTCATTCGTCATTTTCCTCCTATGTTTACAGTAAAGATGGACTGATAGCATATTGGTCCTATACCAAGCTTTTATGAACCGAACTGCCGATTAATCCGGAGTTTACAGGCGCTGGACAAATGCAAGCACACGACGACGCTTTCATTTCCGGCCCATTCAATTCACTTTTCATTTCATATTCGCTAGTGAAATCATTGCTTCAGGGCGAATATTGCCTGTTTTATGTGTATTGGAATATTTTGTGACCAACATTTTTAAGCCCCGGTGACTTGCTGTTTGGGTGTTATAGATTTGACGCCTTGATTGCGCGTGGGTGTGTCAGGCATAAATTCACGGATTTTGGCTCTTTCAGACGATGAAAAAGTTTTTCACTCTTTCACCACATTATCAACTCATTTCATATTTTGACACTGTTTGTGAACATTCCTATTTCTAGTTTAAAACCATTCTCTCTGCTCTAAGTGATTTATTTGCGGCATACTACGAATGAACTTGTGAGAAGCGTAACTCTCATACAGTTACCGCTTTGATTTCGTACTTACCAAGTTCACAATTCAAAAAACACGCATTATCTTCCAAATTCAATTGGATGCAGTGCTAAGCGAGACGTCAACGCGGGCGTCCTGAGCTCTCCTTGAAAAAGACCACCGAACGTAGTTGAAACTATAGTCTAGAGTTATCCCGTATTATTTACTAAAATGAGTGAAAACCACGTTAGTTTTTATAATAAAAAAAAAACAATTGGTTTGGTTAATTGATTTGGCGTTTAGAAATAATCGTATCAGATCGGTCGCGTCAAGGTAATGATATTGCGGAACCAAATGGTTCCTGTGATTTAGTCCTGTCATATAATTATTTTTATTTTATTCATAGCTGATAGGCTATAAATGCCTTTGAGCACTATCTCACCTGATGGTAAGCGATATTGTGGTCCAACATGTTTTTCAGGCTAACCTAGTATTATAGTCACCCATCCACGTCATGACCGCGACGGACGATGCTTAACTTAGCTTATCGGTTAAGAACACCTAAGCACACTTCGCTACGAGCGTTTCAATCCATATTACGTTCAAACATTAATAACATTGTCTTCACTCCTATTTTAAGAATCTACATTATTAACGTACTTATTACGTAGACATTTCCTTTATTATATGCTGTTTTATTTAACTGTATAAGTTGTGCTGTATAAGTTAAATAAAAAAGCATATAATAAAAACATTTCATATTATAGTTAATAGATGCTGCTGAACTTGAGCGATTTTTTCTTTTATATTTTAGTACAATTTTAATATATTTTTGTAGTATTATTCACTTCAAATAAAAACTACTTCGAATAATTTTATTTTTCACTTCAGTAGCTCAAACATGTAGGTTTTTGCTGTCTGAAATCTGTGAGCAAAATGCGATTTTGCTCACTTAAATTGCCTGACTCAGTGAGCAAAATGCGATTTTGCTCACTGAGTCAGGCAATGTAACTTTTTATTTATTCTACTTAAGATAGCTGCAAATATCTTATTCAGCCATTCAGTTAATCATACAATTTGAAACATTTGCTCTTACTCTTTCCCGCCATTAGAAAGAGAGACCAGCCCTTTAGAATTTCCGATTTCGAAATGAAAATGAAGAAATTTTGAAAAAAAACAATTAAGTATGTCTTTTGATGTAATTTATTGAATTTTTAACTTATTGTTGTATTTAACGAAAATAAGTATTTACTGCAAATAAAACTGATATTTAACCTGTAAATATTTAATTCTAGCTTCTAAAATGTTACGTAATATATTTTGAATAATAAAATATCATGGGTGCTATTTCCGAACACGCCTTAATTTAAATAAAAACAGGAATAAAATTTCGTGGCTGGCGTAAAGAGTTGAATAAATTAATAATTATTTCAATCTATTCCGGTTGGTTACATATTTTATCTCCTAAAGTGTTCTCGCTGCTGAAGTGATAAGTTATGTGTACTACACAAATCAAAGCTCATCAATATCAAAGTATTTTGCATGCCTTTGAATCCCTCGCCACACTCAGGATTCAACTTTGGAATCACGAGCGTAGCGAGTGAGCGAGCGTAGCAAGTTGAATCCTGAATTCAATCTAGTTACTATTTGAAAGATATCAAGTATATGCGTAAGGCCTTTTGTAAAAAAAAAACAGGCAAGTCATATATATAAAAACAATAGTTTTTAAAGTTGTATTTTTTATTATTTAGTAATGTCTTTAATAATAATACTAATCGTAGATCGTTTTTGATTATCTTCAATTGCCGCATTTTGTATTTTGATAATAATAATCACACATACTGTATTGTATATATAATTTATAGTTATTTTGTTTGCTGTTGTTCTAGGAACAAAAATTCCACAAGCTGCATTGACATTAATTCTTAAAATTCTGAAATTTTATTTCGAACTATATTTTATTGTGGTTTAGATATATACTTAATGGTGATTTATTAATCTTCAGTATTTGTGAATATAAATCGTTTATAGTACTCGAACTTCATTATATTTTCTAAATTGTTTTTCATTATTGTAGGTTGTACGGTAATTTTCCAATATTTCCCTTTCTTCATGTATTCTAAGAAACTCTTATAAAGTTCTTTCTCAAAGTGCTCTCTTGCACGGCTACGCTTTTGCAGTCAATTAATTGTTCTAAGTTTATGAAGAGCATAATAATTACCGCTCGACATTTTGTTACAAATTTTATCAATATGCGCTTTGTGACTATTATAATTGTGCTGGTAATTGTACACACCAAAAATAATTTGTAAAAATCAGATTTAAATACACCGTCTCTTTGACAGCTGTCACATCTGAGACCTATCTTCTACTTCTTGTCCTTATTCCGCGCTACGTGAGGCCGGCACAAATATATTCTTCCACTCTTAGTTAGTTATTCTCACCTTCTACACATATCGTTCATCACAGAGTCCATCCACATCGTATTTACAGCTGATAGGTTTCGTTGGAAAAATAACAAAAAAAAATTACCGTTATTCTTTAACTTCATAAATATAAATGAGTCCAAAATGTTCAACGTGGAAACGAAGAATTGCGATTAACCATCCTTTTAAACCTAATATTAAGGCTATGATGGCCTAGCGGTAATAACTATGGACTACCGTCCCGCAGGTCCATGGTTCGATCCCCGGCTTGAGTTTCACCGCATGGTGGAAGGGCATTTTGCAAATGCTCGCCTGGCTACCTACCACCATCAAATAGAAAATCTGCAGCTAATCACCTATAAGTGTGATGCGGTAGCAGTCCTTGAGAGCGAGCAAATATACAGGCATAAAACATATTGTTCCCTAATTTTTGACCTCTAATCTTTTTGATTAATTCCAGTCCTGACTATTGAGCAGGCTATCGTACACATAATTACTTATCTAAGTTTACTTGTCTTTTTGTTTTTATTGTATATATATCTATTATTAATCTGTAAACAAGTTCTTCTATGCTATTCCTGCGCTTCATTCAACATTTTTACAACTTCCATTCTTGATCCTGTTCTTCTTGTGACACCGAGTGTTTATCTGAGCCGCCCTGTGGCCCCTCGAGAAAACTCCTATTGCAAAATGAACACCTTATTTAAATTTCCGAGATACAAACTCAAGCTTAGCGCATGTGAAAGGACCGGATCTAGTTGAATATTGTAGCTGGATGTTTGGAATTGAAAATTACAATTCTGTTGCAGGGCTTACGTTTTATATATCTATTTATATTATTTTAATGTTTAGTACTCATTTACTTAATATTTGCAAAACAAGCATCGTATTTGGTAAAAGACTTTTAAAAACATACTCCTTCAGTTAACGAATAATATTATTAAAATTCAATTACGACGAATTTGTGTTTTTAATAACTGTTATCGTGATCATCATCAGCCGAAGATCATAGAACGCCATAAAGAACGGCTATTAGCTGCTTGTAACTATTGACTAGTAGCCTTTACCAATAGCTATGACGGCATGAAGTTCTCGCATAGATGCGTCAAGGCGGCACGTTCCCCCACAAGTTATCTGTTACGCGACCAAGTTAATTTAAAGGCAATGTATGAGCTTTATTATATATACCGAGTACGATTAAAACACCAAAAAGTTGATGTTTCGATTTGACTTTAAAAAAAAATTTACGGTAGTTAATAAATCAATTAAATATAACATTGTACCAGTCAAAGTCTGTTGGGTCTTCAACGACTGTATTGTTCAAGAATTAAGACCCTCAGTAAAAAAGTTCAAACCTTAACAAAGGAACCCAAATCACCACCCCCCCCCCCCTATCTTTAATAACGTAATGACCAAAGTCTGGTGTAACCGCTCGGTGCAAAGCTCACAAATGCACATCAAACAAAGCGGCAAAGTTACTAGTTATTATAAAGCCTTGCACTTCTACATTTCAGCAATTTGTGCAAGGATTAAAATTTGCCGTCGCCTCGTCCGGAATAGCTTCCATGAATAGTTATTGGCCCCTTCTCGCCAAGACGCCGAATCCAAATACTCACGGTGAATCGAGATATATTGAGTTCCCGTATAGAGCACTATTATTGAAGCCATCTTCATGGAACAAAAATATTTCAGCTTTTTGTAACAATTTTAATTTGCCACTTCAATCAGTAAATTTTTATTGTATTATTTTTGATGTCAATGTAAAAACTGCAACGATGATGTGTAAATTTTAAAGTAACGACTCAATTTGTTATTTAAAAGACACTTCATGATTACAGTCTTAAACCTTTGTTTTGAGTCGATGATTTGCAATAATTACAATAATATTAAAAGGTAATAAGTACTTAGATATAGCATTTCCTTCTTAACTGCACGTGTGGAATCGTTAATTGAATATTACTTTCACAGAAGGCGTGGAAAAATTGTGAACATCCAACCGAGAATCGTCAGATCCTTACTACATTTTTAATCATTTCTGGATCTCTTCTTGAGTGAAGTTTTCAAGTATGATATAAAGTTTCGGTTAAGTTACGAAACAACATGTGTTAAGACATTATCAGTTTTCTTCAAAACTGTAGCATATATACAGTTATATATTAGTTTGTAGTGGAAATTGTAGTGTGCGTGGCATGAATTCATACTTAAAGTTTATTTTGATGTGTGAGTGGAACGGGTGGAGAGACGCGGCGAAACTTTCAACACACGAAGATTGAAGGCTAATCTTCCTTGTTTCTCTAATTTGAGATTAAACGTATCATGAAGTCTGAAAAATAAAAATACGACGGTATTTATTCAAGATTTATTTTAAATGGTAACAAACTGGTAAGATGAACTTAAATAACGCACAGAAAACCGTTAAAAGTAAACGTAACTTAAAACTACAAATAAATATTATCTACCAATGGCTTGCAATGATGTCCAATTAACTAATTACAAATAAACGCCGTTATAAATGTAATTTTTTAAAGTTTATAATTTAAGAATAAAATATGGCTTGGGTGCTTAGACTTCTCTGGGTATCCGTCGTGGTTACTACCACGACGGATACGTCGTCCGGTAGTCAGCTTGATAAGATGTGAAATTTAAAAAAATAGGACCAACCGAATAATGTGATTATTTGAACCTAGCCCGAAAACTCCTTAGTCTTCAATAAACATCAAATTTTTTTTTATCTCCTGCCATCTTGATGTGATCGCTTTTTTGCACAAATATCCACTAGTCGCGGAAACATGTTCTTCATAGCGCACGGTATGCTGTTAGACATTTGAGTAATGGATCTTGATGAATAAAAAATTGCTTGGTGTGGACATAGTTTTAGATTAGAAGACGAGATGAGTAGTACAATTTTGTGAGACTTCTTTTATCGGAAATAACAATTCATAATTCTATTAGTTTATTGTTATTTTATCTGTGCTTATACCTTCTACATGCTAAGCGGAACGTATCTATAACCTTATGTGTATACTTAACAGCGAAAACTTATACAATACAATCAGACATTTGTATATCCTTAAACTAATAATAGTTTAGAATGCTCGACAAATCGGTAGTCCTTTGTAGTAATGTGCGCCGCTGTACAATTTCTTAGGGGTATTTCTCCAGGAGAGTACCAAAGCTCGTTTGAAGGGCTCCGAGGCACATCCGCTGCAAACTTGCATCACTGCCTTTACTTCGGCTTCAGCTGGTTCTCTTTCGTCAGCCTGAAATCACAAAACTTTGAATGATTACGAAAAATTTATTTGGGTTTTTATTTAATTTAGCCGCGTAGGGGATTCTCTGTACGAATCCTGTAGTAGTCTAGTCCTTCATCGCAAGGTGGTAGGGTATTTTCCGAGTACTCGACCAGCTAGCTACCCTATCGAGTAGAAAAATAGTGGCATGTCGTGCATTCTTTCCTTCGGTCTTTTATACGACTTTTAACAGGAACATATGGAATAGAATGTTAAGTTTTGATTTCACATTAAGGACATTTTATTACCAGCAAAATATTATATCCTATACAAAATTTCCCAACACTTTTGTCTTCTATGTAAATTTATAAAAATACTTAAATAAAGATTTTTTTTATTTGTGCCAAAAAAGCTAAGAAACGCTTCTTATTTATATCTTAATGATTAAGGTAAATTTTATCTGTAAATTATTGTATTCCAAACAAACTTTTCCATCCATCACATCAAGAAAGTCGTATATCTCATTAGAAGTTGAATTAGAAGAGATTATTTCATACATGAAATCAAAAAGTTTCCACTTTTCCAGTTTTTATATCCATATCGGTGTTGACTTATTTCTAGATAATACAGACCAGAAATTGTTTTTTTTTAAAATATATTTAATGAAGATATAATTTAAATACAACTCACCGTTTCCTTTTGGAGATTCTGTACTGGCACATTTCCCACGACTCCAGCTAGACCATTTAATAGAGACTCCTGGAAAATTGCTTCATCATCCTTTTCAGCATTTAAATCTGGACTTAAAAGGGCTTCATCCACTATAGACCCGTCTGACAGAGCCACCAAACCACGTTTATCTTTCCTTCCTAAAATTGAAAATAATATTTAATAAATTTCTAGGTTTAAGACCTCAAGTAAACTTATATATACAACCACAACAATTGACAGTGTGATATTTGTTTCGATAAAGATTATCTTCGTTTTCTCAAAGATTCTCCTCGATATTATCCCACAAAGGATTTTTCCTTGTTTTGACTGTATCGGAACACGCACGAGGCCCATCAGATGTGATGCGGTAACGCAGTGCATTTCATGTAGTCATGATCTGCACTGAGCCATATAGACGTACAGTTATTAAATCTCATTTGCCTATAATTTTAGAATTCTAGCCCTCGACGACTGCTGCCGGAACACTTAGTTATGAGCTTGGTGACAGATTTTCTACTATCCCTTAATACATATTTTAAACCGTTCCATTTCTTGTTACTGACAAAATACATGCTTATATCGACATAATTTTACGTTTTTAGAAAGCTGCCTGGGACCTTTTTGGGAATTCTCGTTAGTAGTCCTTCAATCGCTCACAGATCTAATACGGATAAGTAATATTTGTAGACTTGTGTGTTTAAAACTCTCTCTATTACAAATATAAGTGGCATTGGACTTGAAGATTTGACACAGAATTATTTTGAATTAGTCGACCTTCACAAATACCCAAATGAAACAAGGTCAATTTCAGGTCTATTATACAACGTATGGAACTAACTGAACCGACAGATGTAGGTACAGACCGATTATTGTTGATTACAGTGCCATCTTTCATTTCCATTTTAAAATTAAAACCATCAAGAATTTAAACTCATAAAAACATGAAATGCAGTCCACCCATCTAGGAGGAGTTTAGTGACATGCAT
This sequence comes from Plagodis dolabraria, assembly GCA_963854805.1. NCBI lineage: Eukaryota > Metazoa > Arthropoda > Insecta > Lepidoptera > Geometridae > Plagodis > Plagodis dolabraria. The sequence goes on from OY978440.1 coordinate 9,644,348, forward strand.
AAGAATTATAAAAATAAAGATTACCTGTTCTGGCTTCCTCAAGTAATTCTTTTTCTGGGTTGTCTCTCTTATCGCGCTTCGAATTCCTTTTGTATACATTATGAGAGTCATCAATATACTGAACATTGGCTGGGTTCAATAAAGACCCTGATAGTAATACCGTTGTTCCTTTTTGTGGTCTAAGAGGCCTTGAACCATAAGACTGCTGTGCAGATGAAGGCAGGACAGTGAACTGAGGATACGAAACTGTACCGCCAATTGCTTCTGGCTGGACACTATTCAAAAGCTGTTCCGATACGATTCTGTTTCCAAGCTGTCCATTGATGTATTCCTGTTGGATTTGAATGCCGTTGGGAAGTTGCACTGGTATCATTTGCTGCTGCTGTGGCACCACGTTTAAGTTTGCCGGTCTTTGGAGTTGTCCTCCAACTAGGAAGTTTCCGTTGCCAAGAGGAGTAGCCATGGGTGGTGGGGGTTCTGTAGCAGCTTCTGTCGATGACTCTAGAGGAGTACCGTCATGCTTGAAGTGGTGCACGTGATGGTGTTTGTGGTCTTTGTGAGCTTTTCCTGCAGTTAGTGCCACGTGGTACAGCTGTACCATCGTCACTTCACCCATCAGACCAGGAGGTCCTGAAACAGGACAAAAGTTAATTGTGTTTCAATTGAATATACTCGTATATTTCATCAATTGGCCCGATGGTTTTTTAACTTAATTCATGAAATTATAAATTAAAATGTTATGCTTACTTTTAACAGGCTCAATATTGTCCTTTTTGAATAGAAGTGATTGCTCTTGTCCAGTGATGGCAACTCCTCCTCCTTTGATAACGTGGCCAACCAACTAAAAAGAAACATGTGTTAATGTAATCTACGAGTATATATATTGCAATATCCATAAACACAGAAATGTGCAAATCTTGTGCAAAACTTGCACATTTTGGTCAATATTTCGCTTATCTAAAGTTAAATTGAACTTAAGGTTGCAAATGAGTTGCTTTCTTTACATACTAAATACATCATGTGTTTCGTTCATGAATTGATTTACATCCTTCCTTCAGTTTTCTTAAATGACTTTGGCGTTCAAGTCTTTTAGCTTTTTTATCTATTAGTTCGTAGCTATTATATTATAATTTATTAAACTTTTTATACCCTGTTGTGGAAACCTCTTCCGACTCGTTCGCCGTTCACCCATATCTGCCATTCTCCAGTTTTTCCGTTCCACGAAGAACACGAGTGATACCAACTGTGGAACAAAAACGAATCTTTAATTAGTGAGCAATCGCACAAACTAAGAACATAACTTTGATTTTATTGGGTTTGTGACTTTTGTGCTAGGTCCAGTTTTGTTACGTTTCATATGAAAAGTAATAGATCAGATCTTTACTTTCATATCGATCTTTGGCCCACGATAACTTCCGTGGTTGATGTTTGAGGCCTTCTAAAGTTAGGCACGACGGTAGTTTATATTTATGGTAATTTTGTAATATAATTTCATAATCTAATGTAACTCATTTTATTCGGAGGTTCCATAAAACAATTGTTCCTGGAAATAAGGCGCAAAGGGGGTAATTATTAGATCTTCAAAATGAGAAAAAAGACCAAACGGTAATACTAATAACTCCGGTAATGAGCAAAAGCCTTAGCCCTCGAGATACTGGGCCCGCAGGGCAAGTTGCCTGATCTATTTTAATTTATAGAATTGTTCTGGGCCTGCTTATGAACAAAACACATTTTGTCTAAGTACAGTTAGAATCAAAAGTGGTAATATTGAATTTAAATTAGTTATCTATTCAATAAATTTCTATAAATAATTTTTATCTTCTAATTATTCTCGTGGTCCACTCGTTAGGTTTAGATTTAAGCTATTATGTTGCATAGTGCAGTATCTTTGCAGGTATTTTTATATTAATTCCAGCATCATTACAGGCATAACATTTGTCAAGCATAGAACCCAGGTATTCCAGTTCTGGCCTATGTGGGGCTCTCATCACTACATTCTGTGTACAAGTTATATACAATATTTACAAGGAGAATACAGGTTTTTATGAAAATTATATCAATTAAGAAGTATTTATTAAAAAAGTCTAACAATTAGTGTGTTGCTCTAAATATCGAATAGATCTTACAACACACTTCAATGACTAGGCTGTGGCAAAACAAAACGAAACAAATTAAAAGTTCCATATTTTACGCTCTATATCTGCTCTGGGCGTTCTCAATTTGAACATATCGAATCTTGCGCAACCGTTGCTAAAAAACTGTCTGCATTCTCAATTGTAGCACAGATAATACATAGTATTTAGGTACACGTTGGGATCCAGTTTAACATACTGATTATACCATGCTTATGTATGTTGATTATGTAAGTTGTGTGTAACTGTAATAAGTGATTTATCGTTGAGTAATATTAACAAATATAGTAGCTCTTGATTGTGTTAAATAATAATTACTTTTTTTGGTTGACAATGGAGCGACGGCGGATCGCCGCGACCGCTGTAGGTAGATGCGGGTTTGCTGTATTTTTTTGAATAAAATATAGGTTGAGCAGTGATCGGAATTCGCTAAAAGAGGAGCGGGTGTCATTAGCGCGTCGCGAAATCACTACCTAGTTCTGTTTATCGTTGGTGAAAGGCAGTTGGCGGATAAATAATGTCTTAAACGTCTTTTTTGTTTAAAATCATAATAAAATGCATTGATAATCAACCATTTAGCATAGAATTTTGATGGGGACACTCTCAAATCATCATATATAAATATTGTTAAACATTTCTTTTGTTTCGAAATATATTTCGCTTTTAGCACATAATATTATATTATTATTAGCATTATTGTGAGAATTGAAATAATTACAGACATAAAAATAAACTGCTGCTTATCTCTGTCGTTGTAGTTGCGAAAGCACAGCGAGCGGACCGATGCGTATTTCTTTCTGCTTCCGCTTATCGCTGCCGGCGTAAGCTGCAGCCGCACCATTATTTTTGCAAAAGAAACCGTTGGTAATTTATACATTAACAATTTGACAGCTATTTGCCGTAGATGTAGTTGGCTAAACCGTCATCTGGTAAGCGGTCTCTTATTACATTATATTGATTGACTCTTATGACATATGTCATAATCACTGACATGTGTCATAATAAATATAAATTTATCTAACGTATATTGACTAACAACGATTTACCTCAAATCGCACTGCGCATGGCGGCTACGATCTTTATTCAAATTGCGCGTTAAATTAGAGAAAATAATACTACTTACGTGGACGCGGTTGTCCGTTTTTAAGGTTTTCAACACCTGTATGTTAAAGTTACATTAGGTCACATAATAGCGTGAGTTAGGTGTGAAAAATAATTATGATTGGGAGGAGTTATAAAAAAATATTTTGTAAGAGCTGCATTTAATAACTTTTATGACCTATTAATCAAGCAGTTAAAAAAAACTTTCAGAACGGATTCGTTGTACATAGTATTTATTTTTAAGGAATCCAAACAATGATCATCTGAAGAGTTCAAATACAAAGTTACCAAAATCAAAGATTCAGACCCTTTAAAATGCGGCCCTCCTGATTTTAAACAAGTGTACTCAGGCCCAGATATCGTATGTATAACCAAAGACTATGAACCATCAGGTGCTTTGTATCGATATTCTGGACCGCTATGGATCGTTATACACAGTATCGATCCAAGTAACGACAAAATGACTAAAAATTACAAATTAACATACTTTATGAAGTTTGTAGCTCTCCTTGGGAATGCTGTCGTAGGTAGCATTTAACCGCCATGTTTCAGTTTACAGTGCGGTAAGGTGTTAAACGCCCCGCTTTGTTCCCTAAAATGCAGCAACGACCTATTTACAATGACGTGAATAGTGGCATGCAACTCATTTGGAGCTTAATTATTTTTTGTACAAACAGGAATGACAAACACGTTTATGTTACATGATTAAAAAAACATTATTGTTAATATCGGTTTTATCGACATTACCTTATTATTTGTTGCTTTAACCCATCACTAGTTCGTGATTCAGTTTCGTCTTCCGTACGATCGACAAATCACACGCATTGACTTTTACCCCTCCCCGCGCCCGCAATGCCGACGCGAGTTTATGCTAGTAATTACTCGTATATTGAATAGCCATCAACTGAGTTTTTGATCTGTGCTTAAAACTCTTTTGAAAGTAGATTGATGTATCCCGTTTTCAAGTCTTTCACGTCAACGTTTTATCTACGAGTGTTTTGTTCTAAATTCACTGGCTATGATTTACTTCGATTCGAAACGCAACGTAAACTTCTTTGTGCGGTTAAATTAACAGACTAGACAATGGTGTACATCCCGACGTTTTCCTCACTTAGAATCTTACGAGTATTTAGTGAGTTATCGACGTAACACTCTTCGGGTAACTCAGTCGCTAGGCAAATTTTTATTCCCTCCACTAGCGTGTATAGAAGATTCTATGACAGATTATATTGATTGCTGGTTGAGTATTTTACGGTCTCACTCAAGTTGAAAATCTGTCGCCGAGCAATCTAAAGTGCATGCCATCGGTGAGGCAAATATTTTTCTAGGATTATCTTTAATTACATCCACATTATCATTTATACTAACATATATAATACAAACATGTATATTATAGTGTTCAAAGGGTAGCCTATAGACAGTAAAAGGGTGTGTACCACATGCTCTTATCAAGTATAAAACAAGAACCCTACGATTCGCCAGATAATTACGATTACGACGAATAGCCTGTCAATATCTAAAATTTCATTCAAAATTACTCGTAAAACCGGCTGGTTTTGTTGGATGAATAGACTTGTTATTTTCGTCGAAAGGCTAAATACATAGCACGATGTGCTTTTGTTTTACCTGTACAGAAATGATAAAAGCTGGAATATTTACTTTACCAGCTTTACGAGCTTCCACGAATAGCGACAAAGGACTAACTTCCAACAAAAATCCACGTAAAAAATAGCACATTTTATCGAGTATATACCTACGTTTTTGGTTAAGTTTTGAAGCGCTCGTAGCGTTTACGCTTCAAACCCTGCGACCTTAACTGATCACCTAAGCTAAGCGAACTGCTGCCATCACTTGGATGGGTGACCGCTAGTGACATAACCACTGAGTGCTTCTGTGCTTCGGAGGGCACGTTAAGCCGTCAGTCCCAGTTGTTGTCTTGGCTGGCTGTCGTTACAGCATGGTGGTAGGGCAATTTGGGAATACCCGCCTGACTAGCTACCACTTTGATTATTAAACAGAAATTATAGACCAGTAACCTCGTAAGTGATCGTGGTCACGTCGAATAAATAAGGTGACAGTTGTCTTTTGAAATGTTTATGAAATTGTGTTCGTTTGAAATATCGTTAGGGACAAAAACAAGTAAACGCTACGAATAAATAACATTCGTAGAGTAAACGTGATTTCTGTTTAATTTATAATTCACTAACGCTTTAAATTACAAATATGCGTTATAAACAAAAAATAAATCAAGTCCGTCTCAACCACAAACAGTAAGGAGCTTATTAGGTGATTCGTAACCTTGACTCTGAAGTTTAGATACTCCTTGGTTTCTTTTATTAAAGAAAATTAATAAGTCTCAACAATATTTTACGTGTTAATCTGCTGGCAGCATATAAAGAAAAAACTTGGCTAAAATAATTTTAGTTTGAAGACTGTAAGGAAGCCCGTGTGCGAAAAGAACACGTTTCGATTTAGATTGCGCCAAGGTACTAGAGGTGTTACAAGCAAGGGTAGCAGAAATTGTTATTTTTTTTCAAACCGTGATACTTTAATTTAACGAAATAGCTCGAATTATCATGGAAGATTTAATTATGTGCAGAATGTATGCATATATTTTTTTCTTTTAATGAGCAAACATGTTTCCTGGTAGAAAGTGACTACACGCTGGAACCTCATGCTTCCGTAGTAGTTACCCATTTACTCAGCACTTGTAGTATTTTATGACTACATGCATATTTAAGTAGCCAATAAAGAATCAAATCACGATCTACATTTTCGATTATATGCCATTAAAATTCCAATGCCTAATGCCTAATACGAACAGATCGACAAATGCTTTCTTTATAAATAAACATGTCGCGATCCGGATTTACTGGCATTTTTATAGCTATAAATATTTGATGAAATCATTCGGTATTCCTGTTGAATAGCTTTCACTTAGGAAAGTAAACGCGTCGCTTGCATCGGAAAATATCTGTTGCAATAACTATGTAACCACTTACAATGCCTGTAGTGTCAGTCCTGAAAATGTACTGCTTAGAATATTAGAATAGAATAGAATATTTACTTCATTATATTATATATTTATATTAAGGACTGTCACTTGTAGGCAGAATTGTTGTTCCTTTCAATACGCTTTATCTTCCGTTATTGATGTACATATTCATGTTTTTTATAGGAAAGAGACGGTCCACCTCATGGTAATCCACAGCAAAACTGGTGCGTTTGAGAGAAAGGACTTTATTCACGCCTCTTTTGATGCGGTTCTGATATCCAGAAGGATTACTCCGCAAAGCCATCCAATAAATAAGCGACTCTAGCTACGAAGCAATTAAGTTCACTTCAGCTCGCAAAGCACGGAGTACCCAATATTTATATTCACTTATAAGGCGTCTCTGTTTTTATCACATAGCTCTGATCTCTTCTGACGGGGCACATAATCCCGTCTGGACGATGTACTTGTAGCTTTGTACCTAAAGATTATTATATGTTATAAGCCTAGAGTGCGGAGTGAGCCAGGCCTGGTATTACCACTGTCCCATTCATCGCTCATATTATTCATATTCATGTATTACACGTTCCTAACTTGTTCTCATCATACGGCAGATTGTTCGTGTATTCCGGTGAGGTTACGTATTCAAAGGCTCGGGCCCAATGACTCATTATTACTACCTATCTCTTTTTCTGTGTGCCTGGTTACTATTGATCTCTACTTCACACTAAAAGAGACCTAAAGTGCGCCTTTTACTTGCATCTCCATTTTTATCCCTAAAACTTCAGTTGCTCACTTAGGCCCCATTTCAGCAAACTATGGTTTAATTAATACGTAGTTACCATTAGCATGTTATAGGCTTTAGCTAACATAAAACGTCAAATTCTTAGCTTTCTATCGTGTAAAAAGAAAACTACCTATTTGGTATGTACCTTGGTATTAATTTGTTTTTATTTTATAGAGCTATCCCGCCAAATTCGACGGTTTATTTTTATAATCTTGGATAAGATTATTTTCTATGCTGATTTATTTTGCCGTTAGCCTGATGCCAAATTTTATATAAGTCATAGTTCAAATAATGCAACTTTATTAGATGTCAATGGTGACAAAGGTATCACATAATTCTTGATTACAGAGATTAAAGTTGTCTTGGTTTTATCGCAGCATGGTCAAAATGGCCCTTAGTGTTTCTGATAGCATTAAATCATCTTTGATATCATTGGAGAGAGGCTGCTAATGTTTTGAGTTCATCTGAATTACCTATCCTGGTACCTGGTCCACCTTATTATGCATAACTAAGAAAGTTATTGTTAAAGCTCATCTCATCACCTCGGTCATAATACTTTTGGTATGCTCTGCATTACCACGGCGTTACCACGTCATGACGATGACATGACCTCGACATGACCACGATAAGACAGTGACAGGATCATGACCATTCGATTCATTGAAACAAAAGGGCCATAAATCAAAATTAAGTTTTCATCAAGAGAGCTCATAGAAAAATATATTTTTTTTTGGTTTCTTCTTTGTGTCTTGTTTCTTATCCCCTTTGTTTGTACACGTACATGTAAGCAAAAATTAAACAGTGGTAAATAATTGTATAATTTTTGTTAATCAATATAATGTGAAAAAAACATTTCGTCCCATTGTATAATTTTAGCTTATTAATATCTCTCTACATGATATCGGTAAATCTCCATACTATCATACATGTATCCTCCACTCTACGGAAACTTATTGATGAAATTTCTACCGGAATGGAGCATGGATAAAAAAAAATCAATTGTATTTGATTTCATTTACAACATGAATGGAAAATGTATATAAAAACAACTACTGCGGTTATTTCACGATCCAGCTTTTTACTGTGTTACACTTTTAGTATGTAAAGATATTTATTTAAAGCTATGGCGTGTATACTTGATTAAATTTAATAAAAATGAATTATTTGAACGGATAATGTTTTAATATAAAGGAATCCAGAACAACATCGAACACCACATTCATTCTGTACACACGTACAAACAAACACTCAACAATAAGTGAGATAGTGGACTCAGACACAGTGATTTGAGCCCTCTTTAATCTATGCCCAAGTTTTCTGATTACTTTGAATTCGCAAAGTTTTCTATGTCAATTTTGTGTGACGTTTCCTTTTGGACAATTGCAAGTTAAACTGCTAATGATCACTATATGATTTTTTTTTTGTTGGTAAACACAACAGTACTGTGTGTCGTACTTGTTCTTGGATGGTTTTACTTGTATCTTCAAACGATCATTCAAATAAGTTCTACTAATCGAAAAGTAGTGTTGGGATAATATCTAGGTGAAGTTGTAGGTAAACGAGTCTTTATTGATTCATGCATACTGGAACTCGATTGTTGAATAGACTCTAAACATTTTCTCATACTATTATTGTGCGTGCAGTCCTTTGTATTTTTGTATCTGAGGAACAACATGATGGAATTACAGCTTAAAGGCAGCTTCTCATTTTTAACTTGAAGAAAATGAATCTAGCTGAAGTTTATAATTTCACGTTATAAATGAGTACTTTGCTCTGAGCCCCTCGTACAGTCGGTAGTCTTTGGTGTAGAATTTTCTTTCAAAGGTCCTATTCAGTCGAGATTAATTTTTAACGACACTTGCACCAGACGAGCTAATCTTATGAAATACTTAAAACCTAAGAGGAAATGTAATTGCAAGTGCCAAACCTTTTTCCGTGTCCTGTGAAACTGAACTGCTTCGAAAAATGTATTACCTGAAACTAATTCACATTTCAACAACAGTTTGGCTTATTGCCAGTTGATAGTGTTGTATTTTGAAGCGCTCGACTCGTAGTAGAGATTGCCTTATCGGATGTTCTATGTTTTTTAAGACAATATGAGCAATATTATGCATATGTCGCGACATGATTTTGCACAACAGTGGAAAATTTGGCTGATACACGCTGATAGCACGCCGCGCCGCCTTCCCCTGTGTTGTAATTGACAAGCGCTGTTCCTTTACAAGCGTTGTGCCTTTGCAAGCGTTGTGCCTTCGCAAGCGTTGTGCCTTCACAAGCGTTGCTCCTTCACAAGCGTTGTGCAATCACAAGCGTTGTGCCTTCACAAGCGTTGCAGCTTCACAAGTGTCGTGCCGTCACAAGCGTTGTGCCTTTACAAACGTTGTGTCTTGTGAAAACAGTTCATTGATACCTTTTGCGGATAATTGACACCTGAGTAACGATTTATGTATGCATATATTGACAAGTAGAATTCTAATATCATTTAAAATGTTACAACTACCAGATTATTAGTGTAGATGGAGCGCAATTGCTTAGACGATATACTGAACGCACACTAACTAGGTAGTTAAAATAATATTTGTTATATACTTTGTGCGCTTCAGCCTAATGATGTGAATTGGTACATTTCAGCATGATTATTAGGTAGTTTAAATTAATGAACAGACAGATCAGCATACCACAAAATTACCCAATAATAATTATTAAAAATGTGCTTGAACCACTTCTAAGACTCCTCTGACTATCCCTTCGGTGCGTAATGATTTGATTTTTTTTCCATTTAAGAAGTCGTTGAAGCTCTAGCCATAGCTCAGCTTGTTTAGTCGTTCTTCTACCTATTAGCTTATTACGTCCGCTGCATTTATGACTTGGATGACCCCGATGAGTGCCCGAGTTCGACGTGCACTTGGCCAACTTTCTTTATTTATTGTTACAGCGGCAACAGAAATACATCATCTGTGAAAATTTCAACTGTCTAGCTATCACTGTTCTTGAGATACAGCCTGGGGACAGACGGACGGACGGACGGACAGCGAAGTCTCAGTAATAGGGTCCCGTTTTTACCCTTTGGGTACGGAACCCTAAAAAAAAAAATTAAAAAACCGTGTTCCAATGTTAAACCAAAGCTCATATTACGTGTGCCATAAAAAAATTTTTTCGATACAGAAACTTTTATGTAATAGAGCTTTTACCAAGAAAGTGAACTATAAACATTGCAATGGTATCCGTTGTTTGATTTGCTCGATTTGTGTGAACTGTGATATTGCTCGACTACGTTGTTGGAAAAATAAATATGGGAGCAAAATGCTTTGTGTGTATCAGAATGCAGTTTCATTGTGCCATTTAGTGGCCAGGTATCCCTTTGTTACATACGCATTCATGTTATATATATCTTTTGAAGTGGAAAGGATTTCATGACAGTAGTTCGGTCTCAGGATTCTATTTATAAATTTATCTCAAAGTAGAGATTACAGTCAATCTCTACTTTGAGATAAATTTATGTATGGAAATTTTGAAGCAATTGGTGTGGCTATAGATGGTATGGATTACCACGCCGCAGGTACATTATTTGATCCCCACCGCCAGTTTGAGCTTCAGCGCATGGTACAAGGGCTTTTAATAAATGCTTACCTGGCTTTTTATAAATGCTACCACCTTCAAATAGAAAATCTGTCGCAAAGCACCTAACGGTGTGTTATATATACTATCGGTTGACATTGTGATCAAAGACAGATTACCATAAGCACTATCTTATCACAATAGGAAAAAGATTATGTAAAATTTCGAAAGATGCCGAAATCACTAACTAATTGCCCCATTGACTTGACCGTCGATTCTACTCTCGGGGTTAGTGGCTAGCGAAGGCAATGTCATTACAAAAAAAAGTGAATATGGCTTTCCAGATGATAGTGGTAGGTTTTGCTTAGCCAGGTAAGCTTGCCTTACTCACTTTTAATCGTATACACAACGCTAAGGAAGACAATCAACGTAATTCGATTCATAGAATTAGCCGTTTATCTCTCTATTTACCTGGTAATGAGCCAATAATAGGACGTCGATTATAATTTGACCTCCTCCATATGCCCCTTGTTATTATGGGCGACAGATTAGACGCCCTGTAATTGTCGGTTTCCCGGGAGCCAATAACAGCAGCAATAAGTAAGTAATCGGGAACATGACAGATTGCTTGTGATCGTACCAAGCCTCATCTTAGTGCACGGAAAGTACTTTGTGCAGACTTCGATTCATTTAATATACATAAAAAATGCTCTAAGTGATAATACCCCGGTTATTACACTTAGATCCAGTTTTTCAATCTTAAAATAAATGTCTACACAACCTATTTAAAAAGAGGGGCTGGTAGTTGCTTCAAAGAGAGAAAGCTTCAAGTAGCTTTTTCAGGATGCATGGGAAATTAGGACTTAGTTGGTTTATTTATTTGGTTGCAAGTTCTGAAATAATCTTGGAGTAATAAAGAGTTTATCTGTCTACCTTCCAAACATACTCTCAGTTTTAAACTTCTGAATATGTCCGATTATAAAGTTAAAAATATAATACTCCAAATAAGAATATCTTCCTTTTTTATGTATTTTTAAAGATAACTCGCGAAACGTTTACCATCTTAAAACGTTGTGACCAAAGAGAGGATACGTTGCCTTAAATTATTGACAAGGCTTTATGAAAAACTCGATGCGATTTATTGAAACAAGCGTTGATATTTAACATCTCTATTTCTCCGGCTAATATGCGCTTAAAACCTAATGCAATTATGAGCAGAACAAGAAACGGGCTCAAAACTACCGACTCAGCTCTCTAAAGTACCGACACAGTGACGACACGAACATAAACCAGATGACCACAATCACTCGGTTTCTATGTTTGTGATAGACCTAAAGTCCAGATGACTGTGCAAAAGTCACCCAGCAAGCGCGTCAATCGTATTGAATAATGAGCGTCTTTACATGACAATGCGAGGTGAAGAACGTCTGATCCGTATCTGCGCACACGCATGTCTGTGAATCAGACCGCGAAACGCTTTTGAGTTACTGTCTTCAACAATTTTGCATCATCATCAGCTATAAATTTCCTTTTTGTTACACTGTTTTTTCTCAGCGCTATGAACTATTTTTAACCCCAGATAAAATAAACACTTCGACGGCCTTTCCACAATCTCACTTCTCAAGCGAAGTTAAGTCGAAGATAGTAAGGCTCATTGAGAGTAAGAACTGGTTCCCGATGCTGCTGGAACATACCGTTAGGTGATTGCCAAAATATTTTCTACTTGAGGGTAGTATATAGTCAGGCGGGATTTATAAAAATGTCCTACTAAATTTTAATCAAGTCTACTTTTCTTTTAAACAATAAACAAACTTTCTTTTAATATTGGTTGTGTAAAGATTTATTTGATGATTGAAAAACTGGACAAAATTTAATAATTACAACAAACGAAATAATACGCCAATTATATGCAAAAAAAATTATTCAGATAAAATTGAGCAGCGTCTGTTTAAGGGCCACTAAAAATTGCCACATTGCCCTTATTCTAGAGGAGAGACTTATTCTAGCAATCACAATATTTTTTTGATAAATATGTGGTATACGAAGTAATAATAATATAATATAATATGTAATAATATACGTCTTTATATAATATGTATATAAAGACGTAAAATAACAGTAAACAAAACCAATCCTGAGTAAGAACCTGTATGCTTTACTTAAACGCTTTTATATAAAGTATTTTTAAGGACCACAGAACCAAAACAATACAATTTGACTGCCTGTTTCCCATACAACACGTCTTTCTCTGTTTAACTAACCAAACATAAGAGAAACTGCAATAAAAACATAAATCGGTTGTAAGCGACTCACCACAAAAGAAACAAAATAAATAAATTAACTCTACACACAAGAAAATCACACGTAATATTTTATCTGTTCTTACATTCTTATAATGAAACAAAACAAATAAGTTTATGTAATAGCACTCTCACGTCAAAGTGATTGCGTACTATTGTTTGTCGTGTGTGACTATTAACTCTGACTCGCCTCGGGATTAGAAAGTGGCAACGGATTGTCGAAACGTCTAACCTAAAGTGTATGGCAATTCAATCGATAAGGGCAGGATAAGCCTTGCAGTTGTTCGAACCGGTTTATATTGCACAGGGTTTGTACTACCGAAATCATTTAGACGGGACTTACTATAAACAAGCAAAAGTATATCTACAATCCATAGCGTTAAAGTCTTGAATCCAAAATCAAATAAATGACTCTATGAGCTTACAAAAACTTTTCAATGGACTTATAAATTGTATCTCTTCAAGACAACGTAAGTACCAATTAACTTAGAATCGTCTGACACTCGCCTGTGATGTTAATCAACTCGCATGTAATCGAGATTTTACTGCCGATCTCATGTTAAACTATAACTGAGTTATTTGTATTTTGTTAACGTGATACGAAATAATTTAACTGTAGCACAAAAACTTTACTTACGTGTTCAGCTTTAAGGGATAGTTGAGTCGAAAGAACGTCTGGCCGTGTACTGCCATGCTGTAGTAACTTGCTTCATCTGTGTTTGAAATCCATGCGGAAATCTCCTTAGGGCGATCAGCAACTGGAAAGCAAATATAACTTTTAACATCATTTAAAGTTTAATAACAAATCTACATAATATAAACTAAACAAATATTTACTTAAACGATTCCTACTATCTATACTATTACTATTATAATACCAATATTATAAAGAGAAAAGATTTGTATGTATGTTTGTAACGAATTGGCTCAAAAAGTACTGAACCGCTTTAAACCCAAAGTGTAAAAAACCGCCCATAAAATATCTTTCATCGCATGCGCTGCGAAAACTATTGATGATAGAACAAAAATGTAACACAATATTAAAGAACATATCAATATCTACAAAAAATGCCGCAATAGCACGTGTCTAACTACTGTAGTTATGTCACTATAACTACTTTTTAACATTTAATAGAAATACCGACCGAAATCAGACCAAGACCAAAATGTTTAAAAAATAAATGTCCAACCGTGCGAAGCCGGGACCAGCCGCTAGTATATATTAAGGCACATGTTCTAAAATGGAAAGTAATAACCACATTAATTGGCGTCGTATTTATCTGCGGAAGTTTGCGTAAGGTTAATGTTAAAATTATTTTATTATATAATGAACACCATTATACGAACGGCAACGGTTACCAAATGAAATAAAAAAACGGACTAAAAAGATAACGGTAACAATGCTGGACCGGTCCTTGATTTTGGCACAAGATGTAACTCGAAAGCCTCGAAAATCGCTTCAAGCTTATTAACCTAAAAATGAAGCGTCAGCAACTAGATAGAAGGAATACTTTAATCTTTCCGGATATACAATACGTATCACTTTGACCACAATGTCACCTAATGGTAAGTGATGATGTGGTCGAAGGTGTTAACAGGCTTAACCCAGATTTACTGGCTCTCAACGACAGCTGCCGGAACACACCGTTAGGTGTTTGGCGACAGATTTTCTACTCCTTTATCCTAAAACTAATCGATATTTGTATACTAATGACAATTAATGTTTTGTTTATTAATTTAATAACAGAAAAGCCCTTGAAATACTTGAGAAGTACTTTTATTTCATGTGCGATAAACGCGGTTTGAACAGCGCTATTTTATTTCATCGTAAATCGTAGTCGCCACAGGGATAATTGGCGAAAAGAGATTACATACCTAGTTTTAGCCGGCTCCAAACACACATACTTAGGTGCAGCCGGTAAAATTTAGGTAGTATTTGCACAAAGTATACCGAAAACGCAGTGAGAGTATTGTGAACTGTGACTCACACAAACGTTGTTATTCTATTTTTTATTACACTTAATACGTATTCCTGCCGGAGTAAAATCAAACACGTTTGGTGTTTTTTAATTTGCCATGTGACATAACTACCTAGAATAAGTTCCTTGTTATTAACGATACGCTGTTGAACTATTGAAATGAATATAAATAAAATATATTGTAGACAATAGGATCATTATATATATGAGAAGGTAGGCTTGAACATTGTTATGCTTAAACACTGAAATTTCGCTAGAAATGTTTTGGCATGTATATAAAGGTCAATTTCAGACGTAAGGTAGCAACTAATAAAATAGCTGTTCGCCCCGGGATAGCACCCAAGACTCGAGATTGCAACACAACGCGTTACGCGACGTGAACAAAGTAGCAGTCTGTATTTTGGCACAACTGTACATAATTCTTATAGGTATAATGTAACAGTGAAAGGAAATGCATTATGTTGATTTTGTTCCGAAAATAAATTGACATTCATTTGCATTCGTTTCACACCATAAATTGTTTAGAATGCTTTATCTAAAAATAGATACGCATCATCGGTATGCTTATGCAAATATTATAATCTCTATCGTGGACATTTTATAGTTTATGGTACTATCTTAAATATCCTTATTATTACTGGAGTCATCGATTTAAATAAGATAGGAATATAGGGTATTGTGACATTATTATGTGAAGAAAATTTAACACAAGCATATTATATAATGTATACAGCTACACTTCCATTGTAAATGATACGATTTTATGAAGAACAAAGGAAGGAAGACAATCATACAGTAGATGCATATACGCAAACTACTGGGACTAAATCAGGTGACGTTACCTGATTCGACAATGCCATTTTTGAGGTACGGGTGCCGTATCTCCCGTTTTATAAGTTCCAAAAAATTACTGTAGTGCATAAAAATTCATAAAAGGAGACAGAAGACGCTATAATCCGACTGAATTAAATTAAGAGAATTCATAAGTAAACAACACTATATTATATACAATACTATACTACTATATACAGCTACTACAATAAAAGCATTTAGAAAACCTATAAGTCATAGCAGGCTCATAGGCAGTCCAAATGCTCCAGCCCACTCCCAGTTGGCAGCGTGCCCAGCATGCTGGCAGCACTGCCCCGTTATTATTATTCATAAGTTGAATATCAACAATAATAAAAAGGGCAATGCAGACCCTGACGTGTCGCAGAGAATCGCTGAGTACATCCTCGTTACCACATAAACCTCGTCTCGTGCCTCGCGCCTTTCTCACGCCTACTCGCGAGCTTGTCCTCAGTTGAGGCGATGCGATGCAGGTACGGCGCGCGGCGTTGTTATGAAATTGTATAGGTAGGCCTGGCACACTCCGTACTTAGGGTACAAAACAACATGTATTCGGCATATCTGTAGAAGGATTATTCTACGGTGCGTGCCGTGGCAGAAGAGATCAGAGCGATGCGTGGCTATGTGATAGAGAGACGCCTTGTAGGTGAATATAAATATTAGCCACTCCGTCATTTGCGAGCTGGAGTACACATTATTGTTTCGTAGATGGAGTCACTTATTTATTGGAATGGGTTTGCGAAGTGGTCCTTCTGGTTCTTTTTATACTGTGGTGTATAGTGATCTTGATCGATCGATAATTATTTTTCAATTTATAGTTTATTAACTTTCCGGGCGGGGCTCCGCCCGCGCGTATGTCGGTTATCGCGCAAAAACATTAACCTCAAACAAAACAAAATGTTAGAAAATGACTGTTTCCTTTTGAAAATATACCGGTAGACAATGATAGCAAATGAAGCGCATTTGCGCTTCATTTGCAGGTCAGGTAAATAAATGTCTTCCTGACGGGCGACCTTACATTAATTAACTGAAATAATATTATTCAAACGGAGCTGAAATCATATTCCCGGGAGTCTACGTCCGTTTTTGGATTTCAATATGAAGGACCCAGACGTTGAATTGAATCTGATTAGTATTGGATCGGGTTATTTCGGAGAGCACGGAGTCAGTTTGTTTTACTAACGGAGGTAGCCCAGGATCTCAGTTCAAACTGTGTAAACGGTAGATCTTCTAGACATTTAGCACGAATACGCTTTTACAACGGGCGTAGTGAGGGACGGGCAGGGGGGCGGGAGTTTGTCGGGCGATGCTAACGAACCAGGGCCTGTGCCCTAAATCGTCGAGTTTCAAACTTCGGGTACGAAAGAAAGGTATCTGCAAAACACGTAGGTACCTATTGGCTTACTTTTGTCTAACTTCGTTCGTAGCAAATTCAAATAATTTATTTGATAGAACACGGTTAATATACAATGGCAAATTAGGTGGTACAGTAACTTACATTTCGTAACTCACGTCCTTGCCACATGTGGCATACAATTTTTTAAAAAAGGATCGAAGTCTAGCTGTTATTAATTACAAACAAATTGAAGTAATTAAAATCGATATATCAAAATACTAATGTCAATGCGTTAAAATTAAGTCAAGATATAGAATTATGTGTGGTTGTTTTATAAAATGTATCTTTCATCGTCACATTTCGTCTTTAGTTATATCGATTAAATCAAAATTATATATGTCAGAAAAACAATCTAAAAATTTACAATTAAACATTTTATTTTTGTTTTAGTCATTAATCATTCAACTGATTGACAAGAATATACAAATTGAAATATTCTTGTCAATGAGGAATTCATTGATTGTATAGTAAAATTTTTGGGATAATATTCTTTTAAGTTTTCGTTTAAGTATTACAATATCAAGTTCTCTTATTTGTTTAGGAATGTTTGAAATTGTTATCGTACAAATGATATATGTATAATAATTAAAATATTAGGTTATGAACAAAATGGTTTCAAATTGACCAGATTGACTGCCCATATTTAAATAATATTATATAATTTTCGTCAACTTTCTCATGTATTGGAGCTTTCGTAAAAAGATAATATAATCAAATATCTAGTCAATTTTTGTTTTTGGGTACATATTGGAATTTACCAAACACAAAATATTTATATGAATAAAATATCTAAATAATAATAAAACTACGGAATGGAAAATAATTTATGAATTTGTTGACCAAATAACAATACTTGTATAAATTAGTATTTAATTGTGATATATAAATATTTTTCTCTTTAACTGAATTTACATTTTAAACATAAAATACTGACATTAAATCTCTATTTATTGGTTGTATTTATTATAACATTCGAATACATTAATTATAAATTTTATGTAATATTTACACACCATTGTTATGGTAGAATATTTGAACCTATATTATAATTTACCACCAGCCGTGCTTTATACAACAACTAGTAAATAAATGATTTGATTTGATAAATGAGAAAAAAAAATAAAAAAAGATTTTCTACAATCCTTAAATTTTCACATTTGCAGTATATTCTTAAATAATAAATTCAAATACACTAGAAAGAAAATAAATCATAACAGTATTATATAGTACTAGCTTTCCGGGCGCGACTCCGCCCGCGCGTATGTCGGTTATCGCGCGAAAACATTAACCTCTTTTTGAGCAGTCGGATAAAAATTATCCTATGTTTTTTCCCGGGTCTCAAACTATTTCCATACCAAATTTCATTCAAATCGGTCCAGTAGTTTTGGCGTGAAAGCGTAACAGACAGACAGACAGACAGAGTTACTTTCGCATTTATAATATTAGTACTGATTATATTAAATATCCGTCGATATATCTTGGTTCTAAAACACGTATATGGAAAGAGTTATCAGCCTAATCGACCATTGCTAAACACAGCCTCCCTCATTTAGGTGGGGTTTGCTATAACTTCCACGCATGTCAGGCGGATTGGGGATCGCGGTTGCTGCCCAGGTCGAGCTACCTTCTCAAGTATTGAAGCCCCCCTAAAAGGGGACATCAGATTTGTTAATTATAGACTATTTTTGAAAACAGTTTATCCAAAAATCCATTCAAGTTAGGAATCTCATATTTAAAATTTTACCTTCTAATCTTGAAAACACTCATTTGAAAAGCAGCTTCGACGCTTTGATCAAAACAACTAACATTTGTTTTTACGTGTCACACATTAAAAGAGTTTAAGTGTTAAGCACCACTTACACTTGGCTGGTTTTTGATAATCTGTAGCATGTATGTTAGAGGTATGTTAAGGAGAAAAGTTTAACTAGTTTAGCTGATATAAGTCGAGGCTGAAATGGGTTTTTACAACGAGTTATACACTCGGATATTCTCTTCAATTGATAGGAAATTAAACAATGATATTGTCATTAATAATACCCCTAATCTATGGGTAATATAACCCAATCTTCTTACATGAAATATAATAAAAAACGGAACGTCACAATTTTAACACGAACAATTTTTTATAAAATATTAATTTTTACAATGACAGAATATTGCGATTATTGGCATAGTTTCCGTGAGAAACCGTGTTCCGTTTTATTATCTGACTAGCGAGCGTTCTCTCCGACTCTCTTTATTCCTTCATCCTCATCTCGTACCTGGCCCTAGCAAATTTAATACTAG
Organism: Plagodis dolabraria; assembly: GCA_963854805.1. Taxonomy (NCBI): domain Eukaryota; kingdom Metazoa; phylum Arthropoda; class Insecta; order Lepidoptera; family Geometridae; genus Plagodis; species Plagodis dolabraria. Next base: position 9,663,728 of record OY978440.1, read on the forward strand.
CGCAAGATCGGTAGAAAATATTGTAGATTAATGTGCTCCTCGCAATTTAATATTAGCAGGAAATAGGTAGAAAATAAATATACTATATATACCTGCCTCTAGCAATTTAATATTAGCGAAAAGTAAGCAGAAAATAAATTAATCTATCTTTAGAAAACATTTCGTGGACTAGTATATTTCGCAATAAACACGTGGAGCTTTATCCTGTTGTCCGGCTTCGCGGTTTCGCAATAAAGCTTAAAACGACAAAGTTTCCCGAAATAAACTGTTTAACAGGCTATCAAAGCTTTTTGCGTCCACGAAATTAAACCACTACCGTGAGCTAAGTTGAATTAAATTTTGCCGTTGTGTCACATACATTTTATTCTATGCAAAGTTTCAGTTCATCACACATTAAAAATGAATTAATTTTATCCCTACTTGTCCTAAGTATTAATTTCTATAAAAGTACAGGTAGTTAGAAAAGTGGCTTTAAAATTCGGAATATTGCGTATATATTTTCTATCACTACGATTTACACATAGTCACATTATTGTAGTAGCTGTAGTGTTGTAAATAGTTCGTAGTATTTTGTTAAATAAAGGCAACCGCCAGTAAAAAAAATAATTTTTGAAGTCAACTCTCAACAAAATTCTCGTCAACATTATATATACCTGCATTAAGTTAATATTTGGATAAAGGATGGCGATTATCGACAAAACTACCAAGAAATATACTAACAGTAGTGCCACGGGAAATTCTAAATATTTGTTGAAATACCGTGTATAACTGCACACTAATCAGTTAACAACTAAACGGCTGTCTAACGCAGGTGTAAGTCGCAGGTAGCAGTGTTAGTACTAACACTTACGATATAGGGGTGAAATGCGAACCAATAATTGTTAAAAGGAATTTAAAATATGTTTTTTAAGCAATGATAGCCGAGCGGTTGTAGCTATGGACTGCTGTGCCGCAGGTCCCCGGTTTGTTCCCCACCGCTGGCTTTAGCTTTCTTTAACAGTGTGTTCCGGCAGCAGTCCTTGAGACCCAATAAAATTTCAGGCACATGAGACACAACAGTGTGTCTCAAAGTGACACTTGAGGCGAAATACACCTGTTTATAGGCAGCAGTTACCGCTTAACATCAGGTGGGCCTTGTGTTATTCCGTCACAAATACAGAAAAAAAAAACAAATTGAAAGGATTAAAATCATATTTGTTGTACGCGAGTAGTGGAACAAATATTTGAATTGTATAACCGAGGATAATTGAGGATATAATTGAGGACAGCTCGTGAATTTGGTGATGAAAAAAATATTTGAATTTTCATTTTCATTTGCCTAAAGGGTTTTCTATTGAATTTTCATTTGCCTAATCTTGTGGCTAAAGTTAGCGTACAACATACCAAATGGTAAGAAATGCTTGAATATAGTTAATAGTCTTAACGTAGATTGGAAACCGGCTTCCAAGAATAGCTGCTGGCACACACCATTTGGCGACTTATTAACGAATGAAGATCGTAGCTACCTAGGCGGGCATCGAGTAATGCCCTGCCACCATGCAAAGTGTCCCAAGATAGCCCAATGGCTGCTATCCTAAGATAACATCCGGGACGACAGCTTATCGTGCCTTGAAGCACGAAAGTGTAGTAAATTCCTCTAACATTCATAGCGAATGGTACTAACCTAATCGGTCAAGAAAAACTTGGCAAGGTCCTTTACGAGCGCAACAAAATATTAATGTAAGCAAAGATTGAATAAAATAGTGAATAAAGTAAACGCAGCACAAATAAATTCACTTGAATAAAAATGCACTCCCTACTCCCATCGAATTAAATACTGATAGGAACTTTTACTGGGAAAGGAGTCTTTATTGGCTTTTATTGGAAAAGCAATATATTTCTCATTACTCGTGGAAAGTGCAATTATTGCTTCATATTCAGAATATCGACAGAAAATAAGAAAGCGTTTCTTTTCAATTATAATCGAAGAAAAAAGATCAATCACTTTGTGCTGTGGGCATCATATCAGTACCTACGTACAGCCGATGTTAACGTTCCCTCCTTATCTATCTAAACGGATTTTTTTTCTGAAGAACAATTTTTTTAGCTATGAAATTAATAAATGCTTTATACATGTCATATTATTTCTAATATAATAGTCATCATCTTTAACACTTATTACTCTCATCCGAGACCGGTAAAATGTCTTCTTTGACGATACATGTGATTAAAAAGAGCAACATAATAAATATAAAGGTAAAAATTTGGCAATTTAAAATTGTTTACAGATAGAGGCATAGGAATAACGGGTTAGTGGGGTGATATATGTGGAATATTGGAATAAAGCGTTATAATTCCATAGTTAGACAAAAACAATCCAGTTTTTGTACATATGTCCATGCATTGAAGAATGAAGCGAAATGGCAATATCTAGATATACAGCGTGCTTTATTTGAGGGAATATATCTCGTATATCGATATAACAGCTAAAAAGCTTCAATGTCGGTTCTGTGGCTAGCTGAATTTGTGATGCCAACCTACGAATAAATATTTTATCGTAGATGCCAACCCTATTAGAAAATGAAATCGTTTGTAGAAACCCCTTTTTTAGTAGGTAATGGTCGGTCATTTCTCCATAAAAACTTCTTTCTCGATCTTCCTTCGAAGTTTGTATGCTCACTAATTTGAACTTTAAGGTTTTTATAAATTTCTAACGTATATCATTAGCCTAAATAATAAAGGATAAATCGATATCATGTTAGATTTCGGGCCCTAAACCATAAGGAAGTGAGCACCTATCGACGGAGAAGTGACCGGCCAGACCCTAACTGATGAGTCCGTATTTTGACTTCGTCGGATGTATTCGACATTGGCATTGACTGGCGTAATCTTCTTTTATTTTCGTTCCAAACAAGCTGAATCTTTTGTCAATAATTCTTGTATTTATTCCTAATTACGGTACAAACAAATCTCTAAGAAATCGTCTATTTACCCGAAAAATACCAAACAAAATTAGTTTAAACTCTAGAGGAAAACAATTTGTGAATTTATTTTACAATGCGTATTGTTTACTTCGTTTGGTTTTCTCATAGCGTCCATATCCACGGTATTGTTATTTTATCTCTTATTTTCGCTTCTTTCCGACGATGAAATTGAGGTTTCCGCCAGGCGCCAAGTTGCAGAGCGCGCTGATAGAAACCCTATTTCAAAAATAGTTTGTTCTACTGTCATACGGTTAGAAGCTGCTAATTATGCCATTGTTTGCCTCTGAAAATGGCAAGGTGGTCCGTTGCGCTCAATGCGCAGCGACACCTTATACTCTTATCGACGTCAGTAGTGGCATGTTGCACATAGGGCGTATTTTTCTATTTTTATCATCGTCGACTCTTCCATAGAACTACGCGATATTTTTGCTCACGATTGAAGCAATATAGTAGATATTCAATAAGATTTTTTCCCCTGAAGATATGCGTAACAATTGTGTGATCATCTCTTATTTCCATTTTGCATTTTATGTGTTTCCTAGATATGTGTATGAGATGCAAACAGAAAATAGACGATTGAAAGAATTTGATAAATTGTATCCTATTTGTTTTGATCGTCGATCTGTGCATGAAGCCTTTGAATACTAAAGAGTATACGGCACTTGGATTTTATGCTATGAGAATTCTGAATACAAAAAGTATTCTCCAACAAACGATTTTCTCCCTGTGTTCCAGCCCCTCAACTCCCAATCCTCCAAATAAAGATGTATCCTGCTCAGCTTAAAAATAAAATGGAAATTCTCTTGTCAATATGTGACATTTTACGATTATTTTGCACATTATATATTAAAAAAAGAATATTAGTCCATCGAATAGTCAATTTTTATTTTTGGTATAGCATTTACCAATGATTAGGTCATTAAGCAATGACCAAGAGGTTATACCATGGGCATTTCATTTTTCATAACCTCTAACAACGATGTGTTATTGGCCGCTTTCATTATCATCATCATATCAACATTTTACCTGTATCTCACTCATGTGGCTTTACTATAAGTCTTCTCTGCCGTCAAATGGACATAATTTGGCTGCGGGTGTAGTCCCCTGGTTTTGGTCACGATGAAGGTAAACTTCTCCCCAGAGAATCATGTTGGATTTAGGAAAAATTTATTATATATACGAACATTTTGCTAACAAATTCTAGCTGAAACATTTTTCATCACAGCTTGATCAAAAGGTAAAAATAAATTTGGATATGTAGTTGTTTCAATATGCGTACTCATCCTCAGCGTTAATGAATTTTCACATCTTATTCTAACTACGGTAAAATTTGGCCAATTATATTTTAACAAATTCGTGCTGTCAATTTTAAAATCGGACATCAGATTCTTAAGAAAGAGACGTACATTTACCACATTATTACTATTTACATTAAAGGCGTTATCCAATAGGTACTTGTTCGCAACAGTGCTGTAATCTCTTGAAACGCTTTCATTAGTGTTCAGATTCAAAAATAATTATAGCTCTCTGTTGAAGTGAAGCCTATTATGGCGTTCGTGTTCTCACCTCAACACTCGTTTATATCATGTGCACTCATTGAAAACTTACGTAGTGTTACAGTTAGTAATTAAAGCCGAGATGTTATACTGAATTGCACGCAATATTGCCTCCATGAATTATCCAGTTATGTTGTACTAAAATTATCTGTAATTTGTCTTACTTCAGAAATATTTTGTTTATTGAAAAAAACATACATTAACATACACATCAAAATATGAAGTAATCATCGACGGATATAATGTCCACCGTTGAAGAAAGGTCCATTCGGAGGTGTTAGCAATAATCATTACGCTTGGCAGGCGTCTTGAAAGTCGCAGTATATAAGCTGACAATACGCCAGAGGGTCTATTGTCCATATTCTGGTAATATAACCTTCGTCGCGTCGCTTCTAATGATTTCTACAGGAAGAAAATGAGAAGAAGGGGTTAAGTCGGTCCCATCCTAAACCGGTACATCACGGGGTTACATAACGGATCGAATCGCGTTTTTTTTTTATTATTTTAATCCCGACGTTTACGCTTTGCAACATCTATTCAATCCGAAAATTCCTAAGCGCCGTTTAAAGGACTACACCAGCTCTCTCTCTGTTTTTATAGAAAGATTTTTTTAAATAATATCTTTTCTATAAATTTCTTTCAATATAAACAACTATATTTGTCTCATTCATATAATTTTTACATGATAAAAATATTACAACTATTGTTTTTCATATTTTTAAGTATGCCTTCCAAAAATGTATATTTAAATAGTAAACTCTCTTAACCTAACTCATTCTGCAAAAAAAGGCTGCGAGAGGCAGGGATGCAAACAGGCACGACAGTGATCCATAAAATATCTGCTTTTTAAACCAAAAGTTATAGAAATCATAAAGCAAAAGTATTAAATATAAATCATATCTTGATGGTTATATGTAAAACTGGTCGGAATCTTTCCAGTAAATATAACGCGGGTCCTAACCGGTTCCTAATTTAATATGGAGAAAACTCAGGATACTTTTCATAGTGAGGTTTTATGTACTTATGTATATATTTGAAACGCTCGTAGCGAAGTTTGCGTCATTCTGAACCGATCAGCAAAGCTAAGCAACGTCCGCCGCGGTCATGAGTTGGATGGGTGACCGCTGGTGACATTACTACTGAGCACATCCGTGCTTCGGAGGGCACGTTAAGCCGTCGGTCCCGGTTGTTGTCTTAGGGGATAGTCGCTATAGCATGGTGGTAGGGCATATTCCAAATGCCCGCCTAGCTAGATCCCACCCTCAAGTAGAATATCTGTCGCCAAGCACCTAACGGTGTGTTCCGATAGCTGTCCTTGAGAGCCAGTAATTCTAGGTTAGCCTGAACAACATCTTCGACCACATCATCACTTACCATCAGGTGAGATAGTGGTTAACCTATCAGGCACAAAAAAAAATACGCAACCTTTTCGTAAATACACAAGCAGATAATAATAATACCCGGACATTGAGTACATCCATTCGCAAACAGGTGGCACCCACAGTTCGTGTCGAGGGACCAACGTTTTGTATTATGCAGGATTTCAAACTAATGTACTTAATGCTTTAATCTCCCTTTGGCTACTAAACGCTTGTTTCGCTCATCATATAAATAGTGAATTTAATGAAAAGTTCCTCGTAGAGCATTTCACTAGTGACTATGCCGCTAAAGACGGCACGTAAAATATACTTATATGATTCGAGTTAAACGGAGATGTTTCGTCGAAGTTCTTGGAACTGCGGAAGTCTCTTGTCTTTTTGAGAAACTTCTAAACAAGAAGTCAAAGGAGTTAAGGTTTTTGGCATAATGCTCTGACATTTTAGAAAGTCGCTGAACTGCCTTTGGATGAAATAAGTCGTCAAGCGTCTAACAGTGTGTTTCAGCAACTAAGTCCTATATTTGCTACCAGCATCGACCACATTATCACTCTCATACAAATAAATAGAAAAATGGCATGTTTGCTAAAATTTACCATGAAATTATCTCAATTTAAAATCCCGATGTTTAGGCAGAGTTGCAAGCGCTGTTTTATCGTTGGGTTCAAATAATAAATACAAATATAGAATATTTCTCGTATTTCTCAAATAAATATTGTAATATAAACTTCAGTACGTAGATCTTTTACGTACAAAGCCCAACAGTTCCTGACTAAGCCGTATAGATCCCCACTCACCAATCAGGATTACGTTCCATCCGCGTATTGGACCATCGTAGTAACCAAATGAAAAATACCGTAACACTTAAGCGGCATGCCTCCTGATATGGATGTTTTAGTGCAGGGGTTTTTCTGTACATTAGGCCCATATTATGGCTCATTAACAACCTTCGCCCTTACCAACCAAAACTTACTTAGGGTGAAATTTCTCGCAGAAAGTTTACCCTAAGTAAGTTTACTATGTCGTCAGGCGTCATTTTTATAAGAAAAAAAAAATGATCGTTGGATGACAACAGGTGGGTGTGGCCATGAAAGTTAAATTCGTCTGAGTGAAGGTTTGGAAGAACTAGACAAGGAAATACATTTTGTGACAAAACACAACCTTATATATGGAATATGGGAAGATGAAGATTAGACCGATGCATAATAAGTTATCAAAGTATCCCAGCTGCGGTGATAAGGCTCAAACGAAACACATCTACAAATTTTCAAGAACTATCAACTAAGTTAATGTAAGATCTGATGGCAACCGCTACTTGCAATTAATAAAACCAAGTCACGTCCTTAAAAAAGTAACGCAACGCGGTCTTTGTTAGATCTTACTACTTATTTATTGTCTTAAACTATGTTTGCAGTGTTTACATTACGTCTGTAAATTAGCGATTTTGTAGAAGATTCCTTACCACTCACATTTGTTTACAATCAAAAGTCTATGTACACTATCTCATTTTTTTTCGAGGATCTTAAACAGGCTTTGGTTAAGCCTATTGTTTAAGAGTCGGGTTTCAAGTACCGCCGTTGCTTGCCGATAGATTTTTTACTTGGTAAGTAGCTATCTAAGTGAGCATTCGCGAAATGCAGTGAAGATGAAGCACACGGCGGGATTTTATTCAACTAATAGATTCTCTGCCTGGCATTCGATAGATAGCTATTGCTCCTCTGACATCACAGCTACAAACAACATTTTGCCCATTCTGTTTTCAAATCGGCTTACACATCTCGCAAAACCCTACACAGAGCAAAATTCAGAGACCGGCAACCAAATTCAAGCTAAAATCTGCTTTCCTGGTAAAGTACTAAGCTGTTGAATTTATAGTGTTACAAATATAAATCTAATTGAAACTCTAGTGGTTATTAAACATGAATATTTACTCTACCTGCATAGGAAAAGAGAGGATGATCGTCTGAATGGTTATGAAACTTTTTCCACATGCAAAGAGTGAACTCCTTCAAGTCCGGGATATCTTTCTCGTACTCCAAGTACTGATAAAACAGTTCCTGATTCATTGACACCTTGTAGATACTGCAGGTATCACTCGGGGGACCCTGTGTGGGTAGTAGACTGCTGAGCTTGTTGCTTGAAACGTAGTTGGAAATTAGTCGCCGGTTGATGATTTTAAACTGACCGCTGTAGAAGTAATAAAAAATATTGTCAGAGCAACTCAAATTAAAACAATGATAAAATTTGAATCCTAGTAAAACATAATATTTATCATAACACTGAGTCTGGATTATTTTGTAATTTTACGGTCTCATGTCAACGAACTTGATGGCATCTATTGGGTACAGCAGAAGCTCCTGACTCGCTGACAGATACATTGAAAATTTGTTTGTCAGGACATACCTATATTCCATCCGACCTGGGCATCAGATCGAATACATCGAACCCAGGACCTTTACTTTATAAGTGACTTTTACAAGCGATGTTGTACGCCACTCGACGAATGAGGTTGTCTTTTAGAAAATATATTACTGGTCGTCATAATGAGTTAAAATAGTAAATGATTAATTAGAGTATCTAATCAACCTAAAGAAAGGTCGTCTCTAAATTTGAATCCAATTTTATTTTAGTTTTTTATTTTTTTCTTTCAGGAAGTATAGTTTCGATATTTTTTAAATCATAATTAAGGTTTTAGCAATAATTGAGGAATTATAAATTGAAATTGTTGTACGGTAAATTAATTTATTGAGGACGTAGACTGATTTTGATCTATTAATTGCAGATAATAAATTATTTTAATTATATATTTTATAGTTATTTTAGTAAAAATACTAAGAGCTAGATAAAATATATGATAAATGTTTGTTTGATTTTTTTTTGTCTTAATATTTTATTTATAAATATATGAGTTTGAAATGTATATAGAAGCATTTTTAGAATTAATGAATAATTTTGATTAATTTTACCTTGAATGTAGAGACCGTTCTGGTGATTTATAACTAGAGTAAGAGAGTGATTCTTCTGGCACGATAGGCTGCCAGTCGTTTTCAGCCACTACGACTGCAACCAGGGCAAAAAGGAGCAGTAGCCGCATGTTCTGTAAGAAAACAAAAATTATTTGTTACGCAAAGTAGTTATAAGGCGCGAGTGTAATACAAGTAGATATGTATTAAAACTTGAGAATGTGAAACATTCTACGATAAGACCGTGGGCGAAGCGAGTGGCTCAAATTAAAAGTAGCTGAGCGTAAAAAGGGTTTCAAAAATACAAATCCGCGGTTGCGGTTCGATTCTTGTCTTGACAAGAATTATGGGCACCATACTAATTTGTAAATGTATAGAATGTTTTTGTTATTATATTTACGCTTTTATTTTCCAAAAAATAATTATACATCTACAAGACTTGAGACCTCTATCTTCCTATATTTTTTATATTTTTATAGGAACAAAATTATAAAAGCAACTCTTATTAACTCAAGTAGACGACACCGCTTTAATTTCACTAAAAACGCACGTAAAGTACAATTGGCGCCTCAGGCTGAGTAGACCCATAGCAAAAAAGTCTCCCGGTGAACTAAACCACGAGTATCCATCCAAACAATACGTAATCAGAATCGTATTCCAAGTCTCAAGCTGTTGAAACAGTATTGTCAATTTTATTGTTTAGTAAAAAATAAATCTACGAGTATATCCAACATTTTGCTCTGGTCATAAGAAATAAACTTTTCTATCCCATCTTATTAGTCTTATCTTATTATCTTATTTCTAGAGTACTTATTAAGTTTTCCCTTTTTTATCGTACAAGCCCCATCGTACATTGCCCACCAATACAATACGATTCTTGTTACTAAGATCACGCGAAAAGAAAATTGTATTCCTTTAAGATTACTTTTATTATATTGAGCAGAAAGCGATTGACTGTAAAATTGAAGCACAAATGAATTGACCTAGGCAGTTATGCTTTTGTTAACCTTTCAACGTGCTATTATAAAAACAAAAGTCATTTATTCTATTTTAATTAGAGACAATCATAAACAATTATGAGTTGTAATTACGGCGTACCAAATGAAATGAAAATAAACAGTCGGTATTCGACAGAAAATAAAACATTATTTCATGTTAATTATACTCCAAAATCCATTGAAACCGTTCATGTTACGATAATTCTCGTAACTGCGCTGATTTGTTTTACCGGTTGCATTATTCTCTGAATGATTAAATATTCCACCACTTCAGTTTATGATTAAAATATTGGTTTTCATCTACTCGTATATCTGAATATTGCGTGAATCAGGAATATCAAATAATGTTTCAGCGATTATGATGGATACAATTATTTGTAAAGTTGTCTGAAATGTTGAAAATTCATCAATTAGGTTCGTCGCTCGATACAACTCATAAAACTGGAAGCCTGTGAAGCCAAGCCGTCGTGGAGATAGCTGTATTATTCCACACATCATGTCGATTGCCCATAGTTCAGCGGTGTCAAAGTTATTTGGCAGCCAATTTAACCTTTGGCAAAATGTTTGGGTAACGTTTTGCATCGGTTGCATGTTGCAACCATTAACCGAAGTTAGCTAGTTTCAGAATAGATACATCACGTAAGGGTCGTAAAGTAAGGTTAAAAGGACTTACGACTGTTCGGACGTTCCAACTGGTTTTCCAATAATTGTTTGTTAAACTGGTAATAACATGTTTCCGCGAATCAAAGTGGCCAACTACTCATTTTGCCACATCTGGCAATACCCTCCTGGGAATACTCAACCTCTTTTTATTTTGGTGCTAATGCTGACGATTACATGAATCACGTGGTGGAAAAGGAATTGGGTTTAGTACTCCCCAAAGGATACTCTCAGAGGACCTCAATTAAGTAACTTGTCGTTATCATCCGAAATAGATCATATTTGAACAAAGGATGCGTAGTTATCGTGGAAAGCATCTTTTACCTCCTTCAGACTCAACTTCCTTGCTTATATCGAGGCTTGAGCAACATACGCTGTTTTCAGTCGCCTTAAATTGTGCTAGTTATATCCGACGGTTGATGAATTTCATTCGATATTTGATCCTTGTTTTGTACATACATTGCAAACAGCAGTGTCTAGGCTGTAATTATTTTCCGACTATTGCTTGACAAAAACACCCTGTTGTACAAAGCTCCAATTTTAACCTGAAGACAGCAGCTGTCGACCTATTATTTTTTGTTCGCAACAGTTTACCGAAATAATGGAGTAAAATTTAAATCCTGCGTGAATTCCACTAAACGAATTTCAACACCCAGAAAACTTAATTTTAAATCTGCCCTACCAAATAAAGAAATTTCTGATATAAAATCGTTAAAATAATTTAGCAAAATGCCACATGGAAAATTATTGATTCTTCTTAATTAACCTTTGAGGTTGTTAAATATTATGCTGGTTTCAGCCCGGACTAATCTTGAAGACATATGTTGATCGTTCTAAAGGAAAATATTAGAAATAACAGTATTCTTTATTTTTAGAAATAACAGTATTCTTTTCATTCAGCAGCATTTCAATGCAAATGAATTTTATATTCTGAAATAACCGAAGAATAAAAATACTATACAAAGGTCGAAAGAAATCAATTTCCGTACAAGATATATTTAGAGGTTTAATGACTTTCACCTGTGTCAAACACTCTACTTTTCCTTTCGAATATAGTATATTCATAATACAGTGCAGTACAGGTTAGATTGAACAACATCTTCACATCATCACTTGCTATCAGGTGAGATAGTGGGCTAGCCTATTAACATTTATAGTAAAAAAAAACGTTTATTTGTGAATCTGACCTTTTGCGTCCCTGACATGCGCACAAAGAAAATTAAAAGCTCACAAATAAAGTTTACGTTTGTAACGTAATTGGCAACCTTTCTAGCTCATCCACGTGACAAAGGATTGGAGTAATTTGTTTGTACGCGCTGTGAATCGAATTACTCTTGAACTCAGCTCAATTCCAAAAGTTTCGGCTTTCAGAGAATGATAGAACATACAGTTGTTAAATGTCATGTGGATGTGCAACAGCATATTTCGATGCTCGTCTGGCTAAGTACCACCCTTGAGTAGCAAATCAAAGATTTTCTAATTAAGGTTGGTAGCTAACCAGACGATCAACCTACTAGGCACACTGTTATAAAAACTTCTTGGTCAGAAAGCCCAATAATGTACCTGAGCCGGGGATTAAACCCAATATCTAATTATAGCAGGCACACTTCAAGATTGAATCGTTATAGAATTTCTTTTTTTAATAAAATGCCATTAATTCTACCCGGATATAAACCCAATACCCATCGCGTGATACCAAACACAGTTTAAGTTATTGAAATTGCTTAGTTACAAAAACCTATGCCATGTCTGACCCGGGGATTAAACACAATACCTCAAGATACCAGATACACTTTAAGACACCGTATTGTTATTGATAATTCCTTTGTAAGAAAAACACAATTATTTGACCGAGCCGGGGAATTTACCTAACACCTCGAGATACGAGTCTGAAAACTCTTTTTTTTTTTTTAACAATATACATACCAAAATTACTAGTTTACGAGAGGAAAAATTATAGTCATATCCGGGATTCGAACCCACGTTATCCACCCCTATAGCTGGGGTATGCTCTGACCGACTGAGCTAACATGACGATAACTCATAACTCTAATTGCAAAATTAGTCTTGTTTATAGTCAACGAGCTTTACTTGCTCGATGTTTGTAGTCCAACGTAGGTAAGTTGAACTATAGGTGTCCATCCTCATACGATGGTTATCTCTAATCATCGTATGAGTACGTACGAGACTAAAAGTTAGAGTTATGAGTCATTGTCATGTTAGCTTAGTCAATCAGAGCATACCCCGGCTATGGTGGTGGATGCCGCGGGTTCGAATCCCGCACACGACTATAATATTTCCTCTCGTAAATTTGTAATGGTATCATGGAGCATGCGTTATTCCAAAACTAACAATATGCATATCCAACATTGACACTTCGATGTCAACTAAAATATTCTCAAAAATGTTTATGTAATACTTATGTAAAATGCTAATTTAACGTTTATCTAAAATCAGTCTTTAGTTATTAGAGCATTGGTTTTGTAAATGCATTTGACAACGTTTCTGCATTCAGTGTATCGATGCCGGAAATTGTATAGTTGCGAATATTGCAATTTAGCATAATACTAAATGCAAATAGCACATCACTTGATTAATATGTAAATAGATAAGCTACCTCAAGTATTTTACATAATACATAATATTACGCTTGTAGATCTCATCTAGGAAATACTCGAATAAGTGAACAAGTCATGACAACCCTATGACAAAGGCATGCACTACTTTGTGAGAGCTCTATGCATGGGGCATTTTGGTCTGGCTCGTACAACTCCCAAGTAGAAAATCTGTACGCAAATAGCTTACAGCGTGTTACGTAAGCTTTCCTACAGAACATTTGCATATTCTATTCTGAAAATCATCTTCGATCACATCAACACATACGTACAGGTGAAAATGTGCAAGTTTATGCTAACACCAATAAAAAAGCATGAGCTTCACTGCATGTAGGAAGGGCTTTTTGCGAATGCCCGCCTGGCTAGCGACCACCCTCAAGTTGGTAATCTGTCGCCAAGCACCTAACGGTGTGTTCCGGCAGAAGTCCTTGAGAGCCAGTGAAATTACAAGCACATGAGACTTAATATACCTATGTCTCAAAGTGACGGGCGCTGTGCAATTCATCACTTGTGACGAAATGCATCTGTTATGGGCAGAGGTAACCGCTTAACATTAGGTGGGTCTCAAGCTTGTTCAGTCACAATAACATAAAAAAAATTGAAACATAAGCGATGAACCTCTAATCCAGCAATATCTTGAAATGTAACAAAGGAAGCTTTACTCATCTGCAGCATCTAATCAATGCTGTGAATACTAAAGGCTTCCGTTGAAGTGGCATTATAATTTCCTGCAAAGCCTTTGGCTCAGCTTAGCAAGCTTGCCTTTTATCAATCTTGTTTGTCAATCATACTTTGCAGACTGTATGTCGATAAAGTTCAGGATTTAAGATGCACGCGGAGCTTTAAACGCACAATTTCCTCAGAAATACCAGGCGCCCGTTCACCGGTTAGGGAGAAGGGTGACGGCAAAACAAAAAAACGAGGTGTTTCTACGCACTTTCCTGGTGAAAATATATCTAGTTGTAAGACATATATCTTGTGACACGTATCTTGATGTTTGTTATCCAGGTTTCAAATGCATTTAGTTTGTTATAGTAGGATATAATTAGCACCCAAAACTACACTCGAGAGCAATGAATCCGGGTCACTTAAAGAATGTTAAAAATCTCGGAAACTAAAAATGATAGGTTAATGCAATAAATTGTATTTAATAGACAATGTAATACTCCATAAATGAAAGTAAAAAAAATATGAGTCACCATACATTTTATTAACACAAAATTACATAAAGAAAAAAACTGCTGATCTCTCCTTAAAACAAAAATAGGAAACATGAAATTTTTGAACTTTATTACGATTTTCTTGAATTTTAATACTTCGTATTGCCTCCTCGTGCTTCCATTACTGCGTTTACGCGGTTTGGCATGCTGTACACCAAGTTCCTTATACGATTTTATGGGAATATTCTCCCATTCCTCTGTGAGAGCAATTTTGAGCTCACGAAGCGTGATTGGGGGAGGGTTTCGTTGTTTTACGCATCTGCCTAGCTCGTCCCAAGCATGCTCGATCGGGTTGATATCCGGGCTGCGCGCTGGCCACTCCATACGAGTAATGTTCATCTCTTGAAGGTAGTCATTCACAATCCTACCTGTATGAGGTCGGGCATTGTCATGCATAAATATAGCATCCTCACCTAAATTGACCATAAATGGACCAACGTGATCATTGAGGATTTCTTCCACATATCTTACGCTAGTTAAAGAGCCGTTTTCTATGATCACCAGCTCTGTGCGACTTTCAGAAGAAATTCCGGCCCACACAAGTACAGACCCACCACCGTAGGCTACTTTTTCTTCGATGCATGCTTGCTTGAATCTTTCCCCTGGTCTTCGATACACTCTGTGTCTTCCATCGTGCTTGTAGAGCATAAATTTTGATTCGTCGGAGAACATAACTTTTGACCAATCTTCAATACTCCAATTTACGTGGCTCTGGGCATATCTTAGTCTCGAAATACGATGCCCACGCTCCAGTTTAGAGCCGTTTGCAGGTCTAAGGGGTTTTAAGTTAGATTCAGCAAGCTGACGTCTTACTGTCCATGCACTTGGGTTACTTCCTCCGAGGCGTCGAAACTGATTGGTGAGTTCAGTTCCTGTGAGAAAGCGATTTCGAAGCATGGTGTTCACCAAGTATCGGTCTTCTCGTGCTGTGGTACCTGGTTCTGCCCGTTCCTGGTCTGCGTAGGTTAGAACCAGTTTCTTCGTAACGTCGGAGAACTCTTTGTACTGTTGACAGCGACACACCGACAGTCCTGGCTGTATCGCGCTGACTCCGGCCGGTTTCCAGCATTGTAAGTATTCAGGTGCATTCTTCAGGCGTAAACAACATCATTTCAGCTTGAATAATGAATATAGAGCACTATCAACATGGTTTATGTACCCACATAAATGACAGATTACAAACAAAAGCAAAACCAAATGCTGTAATTTCGTAGTTCCATCTTCGAAAGTGGCCCTTTTTCAAATTTGATTTTTTTATGATATAACTTTACAATAACTAAGAAGTTTTAATACCTTCATTTAAGGAGTATTACATTGTCTATTAAATACAATTTATTGCATTAACCTATAATTTTTAGTTTCCGAGATTTTTAACATTCTTTAAGTGACCCGGATTCATTGCTCTCGAGGTATTTGAAAGTATTGAAGTACCGAGATTTCAATTGTTTTAGAGGTATATATAATTAGTTTGGAATCAATCTTGGGTCAGTTATTCTTTAAGTTTGTATGAATGTTTTCATGGTTCATTTCTTCAAACAGTAATTATAAATACGGATTATTATAGTAAAAGCTATTTGCGCCCACTAAAACATAACTTCTATTTGAGTCGATAACCAACTTCATTTGCTCGCAAATTTTATAAGGCAATAATAAGGCGGCGTGCCGACTATTGATTCGGACTCATGCACTTCTTGCTAAATAGATGAAGCAAAATTAATTGACTTTACCTTTACAATCCCACAACCCAGACCCGGGCATTTATGAATGAATTTGTATTGTTCTCGTTATATAACATTAAATGAGGATTCATTTTTAGGTACAATTAATAAAATAAATAATGCCTTATTCAAAATTTTATATTATATGTATATATATATATAATATATATATATATATATATAATATTATAGAAGTATGACGGTTAAAGTAATACAATTCGAGCACAAAGTTTCGGCAGAAATGCCAATGTCCAGGTGGCTGAGATGGTGTTAAGCATCCGACGCGATATCGGAGGACGCGGGTTCGATTCCCGCCTTGGGCAATTTTGTACTCCAATAATTTGTTTGATATGATTTTCGCTTAGTACGCGATAGTGCTTGTAATCATATTTATAAATTATAGAAGTGCTCAAACATATCGGCCTTCCCCTTTCGTTGTTTTTAGGCTGATGATATTAAAAAGTTAAGATAGATAGAAAAAGATAGAAAACTCTTTAGTGTTACACCACATTTAAAATATTAAAGTTTACATCAGAACATTTAATTAAATTATAATAACATAGAGTTACAATGGGCGGCCTTATCACTAAACGTGAACTCTACCAGGCAACCTTAGGATGGAGTTCAATAAACAAAACAATTGGGGCGGGTGTAGTCTAACAATTAACAATGAAAAAGTACAAACTCATAAAAATATTTTAAAAATAATACGAATTTTATTAGTGGTTCTAAACAAATGTATAAAAATAGCATGTAAGTTTTTAAAATATATATATACATTATATATATACATATCAACATACATTAATAGATAATGATATATATAAATAAATTATATAAAAATACATACATATCATAATATTACCATATAAAGCCTAGACATTTTCAAAAATGTAGTGCAAAATAAATTGGACAAATAAAACTTTTTTACTTGATCCTTAAACATTCTGAGAGTTGGTGCTTGTATTATAGATACAGGAACATAATTCCATAAGCGAGCAGCCTGGTTTTTTTTTCTAAATATGCTCTGTACAATACTTCAATAAAATTGTATATTAAAGGTGTCCTGCACGGTAATGGGTTTCGCCAGAATTTGTGAATGGATGTCTATATTACGAGTAAATCATTTTATTCTCTCTGTATTTTCATTCATGTGAAAGCATAATGCACTTACATTGAAAGGTTTTACAATCCAGTATCGATAAAGAATAGGATTCAAACCATTCCCGAGTGCTGGGAATGGTTTGAATCCTATTTTTAAGGCTTGATTTTTTATTCACATATTTTAAAATCTATTCATATTCATATATGATCCGAATGCTTTCATCTATGAATCCTCAAAAAGAATGTAATTAGTTTTTGGATTCCGATAGAAGTATTTATTATTGGGTTAGTTTTCACGAGTTATTATTCGGTCTCACTAATATCCTTTATACATCGATTTAAATAAAAAAAGGATATAGGGTACGTTTTTATATCACGTCAGTATATTAGAGCG
The DNA here is from genome assembly GCA_963854805.1 of Plagodis dolabraria. Taxonomy (NCBI): domain Eukaryota; kingdom Metazoa; phylum Arthropoda; class Insecta; order Lepidoptera; family Geometridae; genus Plagodis; species Plagodis dolabraria. The sequence continues at coordinate 9,681,295 of OY978440.1, forward strand.
TATAGGAGAAAATTTTACATAACCATATAAAGCCCCGTGGGTGGCGTAAGAAGTGACTTAGGGAAAAATACTGGAAAGTGGGCAGCAGTGCCTTCTAAAGAACTGCCAATTCACACTGCGACCCCCAAGACGCCTGCCAAGTGTGAGGATTATGGCAAATACCCCCTAAATAGGGGAGGGTGTGTTCAGCAGTGGATGATCCGGCTGTTTTAATCAATGAGAAAGAGAGGAAGATTAGCGAGTAGTAGACGCACATACACGCACACTACCGAGACTCATTGACATTGCCATGTTCGAGGTACGGGTGCTGTTACTTCCGTTTTTTATAAGTTCTTTTATCACGTATTGAGAGAGGTTCAGAGATTTTCCTATCATTTATTGAATCGATTACTGTGACAAAACAGGTCAACATTATTTTTAATAGAGGGTTTTCGAGAATAGGTTACATAACCTAGCGACAAGCACGAAATAATTGTTAAAATTTTGAATTTCCGGCCTCAGATGTAAAACTCGAATTAAAAAACTTGAATTAAACTTTAGGAGCTATAGATACACAGAATATGTATGTATACCTTTTATAGTTTGCGGCTATATGTATAGTTGTATTCAGATTGGGTAAGCATATATGTCTAAGGATATTGTAGCCGAGTATACAAGGGTTTCTTATCCATCAATCTTTTGATATCTACTTCTTCTTGAAGTGACCTGATCAGAGGTATGAAAACAGTACTTTGTCTTTGCAAGTCATTGTTCTAGATTTTATACATACCTAACCTCAATTAAATTGAGGCGTTAAATTGTTATTGTAAATATTATAACATAACTAAACTTACTATTTTGTAACATGACGTATAATTTACTTTTCACTAAATTGTTATTTGATTTACAAGAATTGAGCTAAATTATTTATTGTCATAAAACTATGTATTTAACTATTTTTAATCACATTATTTTCATATTGATAAATAATAAAAAATAAAATTATACCAATATGGCACCGACTTCAACACTCAAAAGTGTGATACTATATAGGTATTTGTATAAAACGAGTTGATATATTCTGTTTTTTATTTCCATTACTCATATTCAAAGTGAAAAGCATATTCAATTTCAAATTTACCTCGCTTGAAAAACCTATTTGGCCAAACCATCTCGTACGTAAATAGTTCCCTTACATCCCTTGCATAACAGTCTGCTATTGATATAAAACATATATACCTTCTGACTCGGGGGCCAAATTCAAACATAAAACTCTAGAAGCCAAAGCGTCGCCCAGTGCCATTACCACCCCAGGCAGGGGTATAATAAAGGGAATTAGAAGATGACCTAAGAAGGCAAAATCAGGTTGTTTAAAGAAACATAGTCTGTGGATGAAGATTTGATTACTAGGGTAACATAACTGCTGACATTGAAGATTGAAATGTTCATACACATTGCGAAAACCTAAGACTACATTAAATACACTGTTCTTTCGACCCGTAACAATGGCAAGTGAGAATGAATTGACGAAATCGAATGTAAATTAAACCATAAAGTTACGCCTAGATTGAAGGCAGTTCAAGTTCAAGAACGCAACCTGCGGCCTATTCATTGTTTTATGAGTTTTATCTACTGTTTTAGTTTTGTAAATATTTTATAAGTACGAATACCTTTGCTTTTTTTACGTTTTGCTTTAATAGGAGCGCGCTTTTTCTAAGTCGTTTGTTTTATCAGAAACTTAATATAAATCAGCATTATCAAAATTCTTCGGTTTTATAGAGTATACAATACTAAGGGCCTGTATCAGAATGTTCGAGTAAGTTCCGGTTTTACTACCCAGAACATATTTAATAAATAAATCACAATCTTTGCGTTTCACAGTCATCGATTTAGCCTATCCATCGGTTAAAGCTTGAAACGCGCTGCATGTCAACTGTCATTTTTATCATTCAGTTATTTTAAGTGTTGCATGGCAACCCGAAACTTTATTAGGACATTCTGAAACGGGGCCTTAATATACGGAAATTAAAGTTCCAAAGAAGTGGTTGACAAAGACTTCTGGGTGAATACTTCGAAGCTTTTTAAAAATTTTCATAGTCCTCTTATTTTTTTATCTCAAATACTAAATACATAAGAAATATAAATTATTTAGAAATATTATTTTATGGCCCCTAATTTTCGGGGCAGTTATGAACTGAGCATCTAAAAGTGTTGGTCCTTTCGGAATAGATAAATTAGATATTGAACTTGTGATCAACGTTTTAACTTTGTATTCAATGTGAAAGATAAAAAGAAGTTGTGTGTCCGCATGTATCACCAGCGTTAAAATTATCTCATCAATGATATATAGACTTCAACACCCACATACTAAGGTAGGAAAAAGAAAAACATTCTTCGTCTACCTTATCAAGGAAAGGACCGGCCCTGTAAATTAAAATTATGCGTATTTGGTTTTGAGTAAACATTCTATACAAATATCTCAACTGCAAGTTACTAACTAAAACGAGTTTGAAACAGAGATTGGCTTCCTCGAATTACATATGGACAGGCAGGGAGACATTGACGAGGCTTCCTTAAGCCCTTTGTTACTGTTAAACCTAAGGCAATGCAGCTCTATCTTATCTATCTATGGATGTGTAATACAATAATTAGGAACACCGGTGTAACTTGCAACATCGCAATTCTGAATTGGTACAGTTGAAATGGTGTAAGCACAAAGCAGTTAATCGACATAGCGAATGCAAGCGCCGATCGGTGTTGGTTACGTAAAGGCACCTGTACTCGCAAATCTTCCGGAGCAACTCTTCAAACAGGCGACGAACAGCTTGCGTGCTTATTGCAGAAAACTGATCCGTTCGGAATCGTAATCGTTATACGAGCTTGTCTCAGGTATTAACACATTCGGAGAGAAATCGCGGCAAGTACGGAGCGGTTTCTATAGTGAAGATTTATTTAGTTGTGTATGTTCGTAATATTCGTAACGTTCGTGTAATGTTTACTGTGTTATGTTTAATTAAAATTACACTGCACACACACACACATATTTTTCATCAGTTCAATGTACGCCATTATAAAAAAAAAATTGTGGGTAATACGAGTCAAATTGCTTGGAGATCACGTAGGTACTACAAATAAAAGTTGAGTTTCTTCTATACTAAGTACTAGCTTTCCAGACGCGGCTCCGCCCGCGCGTATTTCGGTTATCGCGCAAAAACATTTCTTTTTGTGCAGTTGAATTAAAACATATAAACATATATACTATATCCTTTCCCGGGTCTCAAAATAATTCTATGCCAAATTTCATCCAAATCGGTGCAGTAGTTTTTAAGTTTATTCGTTGCATTTAAAAAGACAAACATGCAAATCTTTCCTCTTTATAATATTAGTATAGAAGGTTCAATGTTCCATATATCCTCGAGTGCTGAATATGCTTATATATATTGTTAATTATCCGTTACCTATTGCATTTTTGCATTTGGAACTTAATGTAACCAATTCTGAATTTTGATAGTTTTATTGTAGTTTATTAAGTTTTTTCATTTGATGTCAGTATATATCCCGCAGAAATGTTTATTTATTAGGTGCGCATATTTCGCTAGATGTTTCAATTCCTATGGAAACAGAGTTAAGTAAGTTAACTAACCCAGTTTGTCGCTCCTAACCACGTTGAAAGTCCCTTTGAAGAACGGATCCCGAGTCAATTAAGGTATCAAGGCTCGTGTCCCTAGGATGTGCTCAAATCATATCAATGTATCAGTAATCTCATTGGCGTGAAACGGATATTGCAGGATGTCCAACGTAGGTATGAAGCGGATATCACTTTCATATTCTGAGGTAATTGAAATTGCATCTTCAAAGGGAAACTTTATCAAAGCTATTGTGTCTTATGCCGGAGAAATATGTATAAAATGGTGTAGTTTATGGTTCCCTGTATATACAGGTCCGTATATTTGATGAAAAGGTCTTTACTGTTATATAAAGACACAATAAAAATACAAAACAAAGACACAATAACATATCATAAGAAGATTCACTCGGAGATTGAAAACTTTGAAAATGTTTTGTGACTTATTAGGTTAAATGTAAAATATTATATCTGATAAACAGATTACATAAGAACACTGTTTTTATAACATTTAGGCTATTAGTGCTGGGTAAAAAAATTACAAGACAAATCCAGTTCATTACGGACAAGCAAAAGAAAAAGTTGTTAGATATAAAATACCATATAATAATAATGGACTCACTTAGTTTTTAAGATACAACACCTTGATCACTAACTTACATCTAAGTGTTAAGAGTAAATCTAATGATGAATGGAGTATGACACTTGTAAGATTGTAATATGTTATAAATAGAACTTGATCGAAAAAGAGTACGGACCAAGAGTCTGTAGTGCGTAGTTTAATAATAAAAAAAAAAAAAAAAAATACCATACCCTCTAAGTATACAGACAGGTTTTATTTAAAGGGTTATAGAAAAAAGCATTGTGTAAAGATTAATTTGCCAAAATCTAGCTTTGCCCGAGTTTGAGCGCGCGACGCGTTTTCAATCTCTCTATAACAATACCGTCAGTACTCATACGTCAATCGTTAACTGGACCCGCGATTTTCGAAATTATCGACATATCCATCATGACAACTCAAGTTGCCGCCCGTGGACGAATTCTCGCGTAATATGCAAGCTTCTACTTTCAATATTTTTGTACCGTGATTTAAGATTTCACGGAGCGCAGTCCATACAAACGTAGTTTTGTATTATTTAAAATTCATCGCCTCATACCTCGAGCTTAATATCCATGCTTCTGGTTTGGTAGGTTTCCGTAAAATTAAGTATACAGGGTTATGAGCAATATGCTAACAACCTCTTAGGCTTGTCATCTGCTAGTCCTAACAAACATTTTGTGATATATTTTTTTTGTTTTGTAATTTAGGTGTGTGTGTTTCTTGTCTTTCATTTCCAAAACAACTGAAGGGTTTTTGAGACACCTTAGTACTGTACTGGATCAGCCGGATTGTCCACTGCTAAACACAGCCTTCCCCATTAAGGGGGGGTTTGCCATAATCCCCACGCTTGGCAGGTGTCTTGGGTATCGCAGTGTAAAATAACAGTTGCTGCTCACCTTCTGGTATTTTATTACACCCATAAGGGATGAAATGGGTGTTATAACCCATTCTGTACTTGTCAAAAAGTATGATTTAAATCAACTTATTAAAAAAGTTATGCCCGATATCTTTAATGATATCATTATATTTCTGTTTTTTTGTTCTGTTACTAAAGTGAAATAAATAATTATTTCACTATTTGTTTGCGGAAATGTTTGAAATAATATATCAATACAAACTATGTACTAAGTAGGTTTTATGATATTAAAAAATTCTTATTAGTAACCGTAGTATACCCACGTAGTTAATAGTAAGTAGTAATAGTTGTTGATTTACTAAATAGTTTTCGAGCGAACATTGCTAAATAACCTAAATAAATGCGTATGAAGCTCCCCAACTCCACCCGCGGTTATTTAAGTACCTGATTGTGTACAAAAACAGCTTACAAGACTTTTTATATGGTAATAATGACTGGACAAATTGAATAAAAAAATTATTACTAGGTACAAAAAATAACGAATATCTACAATCCTGATAATATATTATCTATTTCATAACTTATTAACTGAAAATAGAGTATAAAAAAATCATTGTTAATTAACCTCCTTACCTGAAATTGTAACAATTTAACGTACTTGAATATGTATTATAGAAAATAACATACTATGGGCAAAAACATCAAAATAGAATACACTAATAATAGGTAAGTTGTTGTTTAAGTACATGTGCTAAGCTTAATGGAAAACTATTACAAACTGAATAGTTAATAATAAGTTTATTTTGTATAGAATATAGTTCAACTTAAATCTTGTCTATGTTGCTTCGTGTTAAAATTATGTTTGCCAATATAGTGGAAGTACTAAACAAACTTCGGAACCACATGGCTAACTTACTGTGGACTTATGGAGAAACATCTCAATATTCTGCATAAACTCTAATAAACAGGGTTATTGGTAAATAGCTAACAATCTCTTAGGGTTGACTTCTACTAGTCCTAACAAACATTTTGAAATATTTTTATTTTGTTTTGAAAAAAAAATATTTGTTTTCTTAATGCCTACTCCGAGCCAAGAGCGCCCGCCGAGGCAACACTGAACCGTACCGTGCTCTCTTTGAATAGAGTTTTCAATATCAACATCGAACAAAGTAATAAAAAATGTGAAATAATACATTACAGGCACTAGAGACTTAACATCAGGTGGTCCTCGTGCTTATTCCGTCAAAAACACTTTTTTTTATTAAAAAGTATTTTTTTATAACAAAAACATCTCAAAATGTTTGATAGGACTAGCCGAAGTCCACCCTAAGAAGTTGTTAGCCATTTACCAATAATCCTGTATATGGCAAGAACATCTATTCACTTTCACATTGGACTTACCGAAGGTCGCGGAAATTCAACGAAGTATTTTTAATGTCACGGTGTGTTTGGAATAACAGATAAAAGACCCAAAAATAAATAAACAATGATTCAAGTAAAGTGTAGTAGACAATGACCTGAGTAACAATGAAGTAGGCAATATTTTTTATTTGAATAAAGGTGAACAGGGCGTGACTAGTTCAAATATTGTTCAGTTTTAATTCAGTTATAGTACATTGAGACCAACATAGTAGCCTTTATTTAAGGAAACGTATATGGTCTAACGAAAATAAAACTACTTGTTTTTTTTTTATAAATAGCGTATACTAAAATGCCTATAAAAATAAGATATCAACCACTTAAATTTAGTTTAAGTTAAATTTTAAAAATATGATTGTCAAAAGTTTCTAGCGCTCTTGAAATGGAAATCAATTTCACAAAATCCTAATTATTACGACAGTTAATATTAACTACAGAATAAGTTATTTGGGTGAGATCAATTTAGGTTAAGATTAATTACTTAATATTTATTTAAGCTTCAAGGGAAAAAAAGAACTGCAAGAGTTGTTTGAGGATTAATCATATTTTCCAGTACATAATTTACTGAAATTGATTTTACATAATTAATTAAAAATTAGTTCTTATAATTAATGTTAATATTAATAAGGTATTTTGTATCAACTGAATTATATATCGTTTATGATCAACGAACGCAAAATCGTTTGGTTAACCTAAGATTAACCTAAATCCTCGTTTATGAAATAAAATATATAAAATTTTACTATAGACGATAACCTAACATGTACCCGAGAAGGTCAACATCATGCAATACCAACGCATCAATCCACCATTACGAAAAATTGACAGCCTCTTTACAAAACGATGGTTTGGGCCAGCACTACATACTCCGTTACGCAAATTTTATGTTGGAATTCCATAACTAAGAGAGTGTGATATTTATGAACAGAATGTTTTTCTATATTTATTATGAACATCTTTACATATTGTTTAAAATATTTCTAAATATAATTATAAGCACTGTCAATTGCTAAGCGAAAATCTTTACATATTTAAACTTATAATTTTTTTGTAACTAACACTCGTAAGTAAATATGTGAAATATTTTTTGTTGCCCACATAATTTAAAATCCAATAAGTTTTGAATAAGATTTATAGTTAATCCTGTACTTGCTTATTTACTAATAAGCAATTAGTGTTATTGTATTGTTTTTAATGATATCTATAGAATTTATTTTTAGGTTTTTTTGGGGACATTTAGTCTATGCCATTCATCTGGGAAAACTCCTTTAACATCGGTACAGGAAGAGGCTCAGTCGCCTAGATATTTTATAAAAAAAAAAAACTCGAACAAAAAACATACTAAAAAACCTCACTACATATAGGTAATCATTCAGATAAAATCAAATGAACAGTTTTGGAAACAGAATAGAAACATTAAGTAGAACTTCGTACATTATGTTTAAATGCCTTAATTAATAAATACGATAACACAATAATTAAACAAAAATCGCATTGCATAAAAATCGCAGTGCGTGCATCGATACATAAAGAAAGAGCGTGCAGGCTATCTTCGTAATTGTAACCAAATTAATCACTTACGTTGCGTTTCGTTATTATCACGATAGCTGCGCGGCCACACTTTAACATACCACTCACAAACTGATCAGACGAAGTTGGACGGTCTCACCGTGTCTGGTTGATTCCCCACCATCTCTGCACTAGCTGTTGCCTAATCTACGATGAGAGCTCTCAACTAACTGTTGGTTAATCTGTTGAGAAGGCTTTCTTCGCTTGGAGACATGGAGTGAAGTGAAGTGTCGTGGTTATGTCATTCGATGAATAGTGACAAGCTCGTATGCGTGATCGGTCCGCTTAACAAAGAGACAGTCACATATTTTTTTTCACTTTTTGCTTTGGGTAGTGCGTGTGTTAATCTATTTATCGTCGCTTGAGGATGGAAAGTGGGTCATTGTGTAATCAATATGTGTCTGGAAAGCATATACTTTCTTCAGATTTCAGAACATTCAGGCCGCTTGCTTGATTTGGTTATATTCCTCATTTAAAAACACATCGCTCAGATTATGTACGTACTTTGTATGTGGTCTCCGTGAAGGCCGAGGTTTAGATAAAGATTAAAGTCCGTTATATCATTATCTTTATAATTTGAAACAACAAAGGTGGACAACGCGGCAATGCTACCGGCATGGTGGTCACGCTGCCAACTGGTAGTGGGCTAAAGCAGAGTTGACAATAAAAGTTAAAAAAAAAAAACAATATAAACAAAGGTTGTATAGTCCTTACTTGTCTCCTGACAAAAAGATTCCACGTGTTAAGGCAGAGTTAGGTTGCAATCATGGATGTATAGATAGAAAAATTTACGTTTTTTTGGTATGAAAATGTATAAGTTTACACAAATACATGTTTTTGCTTATATTATAAAGAGGGAACATTTGTTTCTGTATGTAACGAATAAACTTAAAAACTACTGGACTGATTTGAAAATTCTTTCACTATTAGAATCCTACACTACCCCTGATGAAAATAGGCTGTAGAATATTTTCAAAAAATCCATATGAAAACTTCGATAATGTAGCCCAATAAATACCAAAAAAAATTTGATCATTCGTCGCACCGACGAAGCGCTCTGATAGGTTTTGGAAAATACGATGAGCTCCCGGTCGCCGCGTATCCAACGTATCTTATAATATATTCATTGGACATAAAAGACTAGATTGATATGATAAGTGAGAATAAATGATGTCATATCTACTAGATCAAAGATATACATTCCGATGAATAATGCTGGTCTACATCCCGTATAACGCTTATTAAATACAATTAACTATTAGCTCCAACTTATTATACTCGTATATAACAGTGTTTAATATGTGCATAGCAAACATGGATATAAAATGCAGTGCCGCTTAAATTCCTAGTCTTCTTAATATTATACAATTAGCCACCTAGATCTGACTAATTTTAAACATTTATACGACAGACGCATTGATTTATTGATCCGTGCATTCTACTGACTTTGGTTGAGTATTGTAAATCGCTTCGGGATCTCGATGTACTGGGTTTGGTTCCCGTTTTGGTTAGTAGATTTTCTAACAACGACAATTTTAGTAGCAGTCCTCGTGTCTGGAACTGTGTCTTATTACATAGACACAAAACATCTTAAGAACTTGGGTATTACAACAATTTTGTCTACTACTTCGTGGAAATATAGGCGTGATGGTTTTAGCTCGGGACCACAGCAACCGGTCTTAAGTTCTAAATTTTTTACGTTCATGAAGCATACAATCGGTGTGATGAATTCACACACAACATCTGTCTGACCGCGGCGGTCAAAGAAAACGCACGTTCTATCGGAGTTTAATATTTGAATTGCCCGATTAGTAGAACTTTGAACTCAGATCTCAAGATCGCTCGCTGTGGAGAGTGTTTAGGTATTTACGGTGCGAGTAGATTTATGAGTAAGATTTCCGCTGAAATACCTACACTATGGTGCCTTTCCTTCGTAACTATGCGGTAACGGTCAGATCGCATGATCGATAGAAAAAATCCACCTTCAGTAAGACAACCTAGGATCTTCTGCTAATTCTGAGGAAGCGCTCTTTGCTACTTCCCCTACTCGTAGCTGTATGGTTGGCGCGCACTGGACACTCGGCAACAGCGTCACGTTGGTCACGTTGAACCCGTGTGAATTCTCTTTTTGGAACTTCATTCCATATAATTATCAGCATCGGCATCGCCTCGAATCGGGAGAATGAATGGTCGTGACAAAAAGCGGATGCGATGTTGATCCGGTGCGGAGGTGGTACGTGTGCGTTGACATTTATTCCTCCTGTCGCAGCTCTATTGGAAAGAAGTTTTAGGCGTACCCTTTTTGATTTAATGGCGATAAGTTCAATATTATTTAGAATTTTGAAGCGCTCGTAGCGAAGTTTGCTTAGCCATTCTGAACCGATCAGCAAAGTTAAGCAACGTCCGCCGCGGTCATGATTTGGATGGGTGACCGCTGGTGACATTACTACTGAGCGCTTCCGTGCTTCGGAGGGCACGTTAAGCCGTCGGTCCCGGTTGTTATCTTAGGATGGCAGTCGTTACAGCATGGTGGTAGGGCACTTTGCGAGTGCTCGCCTGGCTAGCTACCACCCTCAAGTTGAAAATCTGTCGCCAAGCACCTAACGGTGTGTTCCGGCAGCTGTCCTTGAGAGCCAGTAATTCTAGGTTAGCCTGTACAACATCTTCGACCACATCATCACTTACCATCAGGTGAGATGGTGGTCAAAGGATAACCTATCAGGCATAAAAAAAAAATACTAGATTTTTTTGGTTTTGTTGCTAGCTTGTCTACATATTATACATGTAGAATTCTGGAAAATAATAACTCAATAATAATCATCAAAAAGTTCTTTCGGCTTCACGCTTATAAGCCTTTAAGAAAGAGCGGCCATAAAATTAGAACACAACAACAAAAATACTTGAAAGTATGCTGTACTGTTGTCTAGTTAAATATTTATTTAATTCACAGACCCGAACACAAACTACTTAATTAATCTGAGGTATTAAAAGCACGATGATAAATTGAGATACCAATATGAAATAGAAAACAATTATCTTGTCCATAAATAGAGATTAATAGTGATTTGCCAATTCATTACCAAGCCAAGCTCGAAAAGGCAATAAGCCGCCGATGTTACAAAACGAACACAAAGGACAAATATACATCAAAGGCTTCCCCTAATACAGAAATCGATGATGGAATTCGCGATTTCATTTGTGAAGCTATTTTCATCATGCAGTGATATCCCACAGAAATATTCTCATTATCCATACTAATATTATAAAAGAGTTTGTAGGTATGGATGTTTATTACTGTTTCACGCAAAATCTACTGATTGGATTTTAATGAAATTTTACAATAATATAGCTTACACATCAAATCACACATAGGCTATAATTTATAAAAATATTGTTTGCATCGTCCAAAATATAACGATAAGTGCAAAGTGGGAAAAAATTCTGCCATATGTGACCTATTTTGGCGTGCGCCGCAAAAACCTTTAGTATTACACGTACATAATGCATGACGGAAATGTTTATCTTAAATTGTCCTACAAAAACGCCCGCGACAGCATATATCTATCTTTTATGTGTAAGCCATTATTGCCAAAATAGTGAACCATAAACACTTTAAAAATTGTCAATATATTTCTAATGCATATTTGGTAGTAACGAATTGACCCTTATCAAACTAATCTTATAAAGGCGAATGTTTGCGAGTGTTTTTGTATGTTCTTTACTTCTTCACGTTCAAACGGCTGGACCAATTTTGATGAAATTTAGTATGGAGGTAGATGAGGCACTGGATTACATGAACACATGGATACTTTTTATCATCATCCATAACGACGCGGGTGTACCCGCGGGGAAAACCTAGTGAAATATAATTTATTTTACTATCAATTAAGAAAATTAGTACGCTCTTCATCCTGCCTATATCTACCGATCACTTACCTAAGCAGGCCACATATGTGCGGACGCTTCAATAAATTATCTCTAGTAAAAAAAAATTGCCAGAAAAAAACGGTACCGACTTCCAAAACTGAAAAGTGTGAAATAACTTCAAACCCGACCGCAATAGCATTGTCCGACTTTTACAAATTATTTCATAATTTTCAGTATTAGAAGTTAGAAAACTTATTTTTTTATAAATATTTATATCTACTCTTTTTACTAGATCATTCTGTATTAGCCCGATCGTCCACTGCTGAACACTGCCTCCCCTATTAAGGGGGTATTTGCCATAATCCCCGAAGGCAGGCGTCTTGGGGATCGCAGTGTAAGATGGCAGTTCTTTAGAAGGCGCTGCTGCCCACCTTCCAGTATTTTTCCCTTAGTCGCCTCTTACGCCCTTACGACTTACACCCGCGGGATGATATGGGGAGGTGCAAATCTAACCCCACCCCACGGGGCTATTATGTAACTAGATCATACACTCGCCTAAAATAGTGTTATTTGTCGACAACAGCAAATAAATCAAGATATGCGAATACATTTTTCAGTAAATTGGTTATAACTTATAAACTACTCAACCGATTTTGATGAAATTTGTATGGGACGACTTTGGGAGTATACCTTTCCCAAAAAAGACAGGACCAGACAGGAAAGGTCCAGTAAAATATATTTCCAGAGTGGCAATCAGTATCTAAGTCCATTATATTACTGATATACCTTAGAATGCCAGTGTACGTAACTTTTGGTCAATAAGACCTTTTCAATAACAAAAACAGAAGTAGAAATACTAAAATAAATTATATTAGGGGTTAAATTATAAAATTTTAGTTTATTGTAATAGGTACAATTGACATAGGTACGATTTGACATAGAACCTGCATGGTTTGAGATTTTTGAGTGAAACTTTTTCACAGGGCAATTAGAGGTTCTTCTTTCAAAAAAATGTGCAACATTAGATTATCGACTTTCAGTTGTTTTTTTTATTCAGCTTAGATCGAATTGTGACATGTGATGAAAAGATTTCGTCACATGTCAAATTTAGATTCTTTACGATAACCGTAAGCGAAAAATGCAATGGCTGGCCCCAGGTCAAACGCCGACAGTCTCAAACCTACCTTAATTAGTTGCATTCAGCTAAAAACTTCTCTAGACTCGATACTACTCTCGAGTAGAAAATCTGTCGCCATGCACCTAACGATGCGTTTCGGCAGCTCGTGAGATCTAGTAGTTCTTAATCACTTGAACAGCATCTACGACGATATCATAACGAGATAGTGATCGTAAACTAGCCTGGCAACTAATAAATACAGCATATACATGCAAAAGCACTCAATTATACTATTATATTATCTATGCCTAGTAGATGACCATAGGCTTTATTGTCCCCCTATTGTCCTATAATAGTATAATGTGAGTACGAGTGTGGACTGATATTTTACTTATCAGAAATACTCAATGGCTTGTCCAATGCGGGGATCAAACCGAGAACCTCGTGTTTCTCAGGCAGTGCTCTTACATAAACAACTACGAAGAACTGTAATACTGTGTACTGCTGCTGCCTATCAAAATAGGTTCTATTGAATTATGGTTTGCCCATATTATCAGTGGCGCACTCTGAATCTAATCGCACCCTATAATACTTGTCACTAAACGTGATTGATGTTAACGGTATGGAACTCCTTGGCCTTTACCTAGAACGCATTCAGCACAGATATCTCCGACAGCTTAGTAATTATCAAAGGCTATGAGATGGCCCTATCGTCTTCAATATTGGGATTCAATAGTGCCGTCAATCTTGAAGTGATACAATAAACGTTATGCAGTGCAAACAGAAGACATCTACGTAAATTTAATTAATCCAATTATAATTCGATGATATGTTACTTTAAAAAAAAAAAAAACACTGTAAAAAAAATTAAAGCTGTTACATTTGCCAGCCTTACTCTTCTCTTAGCCATATCATCACTACAAACATTACCCCTTACATCACTCCTACCTATTTTCTTTTTCTTACCCCTAACCTACGTCTACCCTCACTCCAACCCTACCCTCACATCGACTCTATTTTTTATCATTACTCCTTCTCTTATTCTTACAACCCTTACTCTGCCTCCTAGCCTAACTCATACAATAGCTCCTACACTAGCCCCTACTCTTGCCAGCTAGGGAAGTTCCTCGGCGTTATATGTAGTTCGGATTTCTGCTCGAAGCGTCGGGTATTGTGTAAAGAATTTTGAAACTCCATCGTGCTTCTAACTACGTAATTCGCAGGATCCACTAAAACTGCACTTATTTCGAAATATTTCCGTTGAACTTGTTAGCGGATATAAATTAAAATTCAAAAATAACTAACTTTTCTGGGAATAAGTTTGTTGTTTTCGTGTAATTATTGTTTGGGGATAGAGAATCCAATGGTTAGCGTGGTGGCTATTGAAAGGCGGTCAAATTGAGGAATGGTGATAGACTTCTATCGGATATAGGTAACTATACTGGAAGTAGGAGTAGGTACTCTATAACAATTTTCTTATTGATGGCCTTAAAGTCTGGAGTGAGCAGGCAAACGTTACTATAGACTTTCAGAACAGCCAATTTTTTTTTTCAAATTGTCGCTCCTTTTTACCTTTGCGGGATGGCTAGATTTGCACCAACCCATAATCTTCCTTTGGAATTCGTAAGAGGTGAAGGTGTGCAGCAGTGCTTTCTGAAGAATTGGTAGGTAGACGCCAAGCGTGGGCAAATTAAATGAGTTGTTTTTTGTACAAGCAAGCACGCGAGGACTTCATTTCCAGGGTAATAACAGAATCATTAAAAACACCAAATCTGATAACAATTCCTTTAGGATGTAAGAAGTTTTATCATAGGCCGTCTAGCCGTTTTAACAACAAACAAACATAAGTACACAAAGTTAATTTAACATTTATGTTAATAGTGTGGTATACCACCACACCATTAACATAAACCATTTGTGATCATAAAGGGTAGCCCCTGACCACAACCTCAGACGATGGTAAGTAATGTTGTAATCGAACCAAGCCTAATCTAAATTGGGAACTCGCTCTCAGGGACAGGTGCCAAAACACACTTGTGCTTGGCAACAGATTTTCTACTTGAGAGTAGTGGCTAGCAAACCGAGCATTCTGAAAATGTCTGCCATCCTAAGACAATAAATGAGACTGATGCTATAGCTTAACGTGCGCACCGCAGCACGGAAGCGCTCAGTACAACTCCTGGCGGTCACCAATCCTAGTAATGACTGCAGCGACCATTGCTTCAACAATTTGTTATGATTAACTATGCAAAATAACATTTCTTGTTACCTTCAACTAATTAGTTGCTAGAGTATGGTTCTGCGTTCGTATCTCAGCTAATCAATCAGGGCCTACTCATCTTATCATTCCTTTGTATCAAGAACGTACGGTTCTCTGATATTGGCATTGATCGTGATGTAATCGAGCATTCATGATCAGCACAGAATAATCCTTAATATCTAAGTCGTAAGTTACATAATAGTAGATACTATGTGACATCCTGCCTGTGCGGAACTAAGTATCGATTTTATTAATTGAAAGTTTCTGGTTTTTGTTTGCAGACTTTTCTAATAAGCAAAGATCAGGATATTGGCCATTGAGTATGAATGGGTTCTATACTCCAATACACGCGCGGGGCACAAGTGTGCCCCAGGTATAAATATTTACTTGTTATTTCAATACATGTGGATTCCAGATTGACATCGGTTTCCATAGTGTCTCCTATATATAGATGTATATAGCAGTGTCTCAGCAACAGCGACAATGCACGGGCTTGTTTTTGTCAACACATTAGTCATTCTAGAGTTCCATTGATGCCTACGTTTTGAATAGTAAAGCGATCGTTCAACCAAAACACCACAAGTATTGTGTGGAGACCATAATAATGAAAAATACTTTCTTTATCATAAAAGATATTATCTTTATATATAAAAATCACGTGTCACGTTGTTTGTCCGCGACGGACTCCTAAACTACTGAACCGATTTTAAATTAGATTTGCACCGTGAGCAATTTGATCCAAATTGAAAGATTACCCGTGCAAAGCCGGGGCGGGCCGCTAGTATTTATTTGTTTCGGTTCTATACATAAATAAAAGCAGATTTTGAATACACTAATCACCATTTTAAATTTAAATTCTAGCAGGCGGCACCGGCTTCGTACGGATTTTTAACAAAAGTTGTTAAAAAATAAAATTACAAGTTTACGAGAGGAAAAATTTAAGTCATGTGCGGGATTCGAACCCGCGTCTATCCAGCTGCTTTTCGCCGGAGAGTGCTCTGACCAATTGAGCTATCATGATAATGAGTTTTTCTTATCGTTCTTTAACCATCGTATTGGGATAGAGTAACATCTATAGTTCAACTTATGATTTATTATTTGAGTTATGACTTATTGTCATGTCAGCTCAATTATCAGAGCATAACCCAGCAAAAGGAGTGTTCGCTCCTGTTACAAATGACATCGACTTCAATTGCAGTGTCAGTTAGTAAAAAAAATTATCAAATACTCATATATTAATAAAGCTTGTTAGCACGTCAAAATAAATTATAAAAATATTACTTTAACAAGAAATATATATTCAAGAAAAAATTTCTAAAAATATTTCTTTAATAATCGAGTAATATATTATATTATTATATACAATTCTCGTATCACAGTGTTTGTAACAAAACTCCTCCGAAACGGCTTGACCGATTCCTGTGTAATGTTGTGTGTATATTCAGTAGGTCTGAGAGTAGGACGTAATTTTTTTTTATCAAATAGGTATATTAAACTTTTTTTTTTCATATTTATTTGCGTACATGGCAAAATATTATCTAATATAATCATCATAATATTCTTATTAAATATGTATATTATAAGAATATTATGCAATAGATAACACTTTAAGGATATCGTTAAACGTTTAGAAGGTTTGACTAGCCAGGAATAAGCCAGCGTCGGATTCTAAAGGAAGTGATACTTGGAGCAGCGACAATATTAACAGGACGTTTGTTATACTCAGCTCGCTACCATCACGTGGGTTAATTTTGAGGACTTCGTAATCTTCAGCTGCAACTAAAGAAAACATTTTTATCACATCTATTCGAAAAGAGCTAGTTTATTCTTCGTAAACTGTGACTTATATAGCGTTTTAATCCCTAAGGATGTAAAGTGATTTGAATTAAGATTATATTTTTTTAGTAAAAGTTCCAATCACCAAAGAGATCAATCCTTCGCTTCGCTCGTGTTTCGACTCTACAATTCTTCGTTCCGCTCTGGATTCAATGAATCACTCTCGCTTACAAAATTACAAATTTACGAGATGAAATTACTTTTTGTTTATTTATTGTTTGTAATGTTAACCGCAGAGCATGCATTAATGCAAACATACATATTAAAAAAAAAAGAAACACTCGCCTTTAAAATGGTCGTTTTCTCCCTTGGTAAACAATCTACTATTAAAGTACCTGAATGCATCTATGTGTAAGGTTTTAAATTATTGTGTCAACAAAATTACAAATTTACGAGATGAAATTATTTTTTGTTTATTTATTGTTTGTAATGTAAACCGCAGAGCATGCGTTAATGCAAACATACATATTAAAAAATAAGAAACACTCGCCTTTAAAATGGTCGTTTTCTCCCTTGGTAAACAATCTACTATTAAAGTACCTGTATGCATCCATGTGTAAGGTTTTAAATTATTGTGTTTTCTAATATCCATACATCTCGTAACCGCTACCTAAACTACGGCACGCGTCCACACCATGTTTCAACGGTTGTTTGGTTTTGCTTTTCGTACTCTAGTTGAGCTCCTAATTAAACCCACGTAATCGCCCTAATATAATATACGCAATTTTCGTAGTGTTTGCTTGTTGACGTCATGAAGTACTTATCAAGATTAACAAATCAGTAGGTTATTAAACATATAACAAATTATAACAAATTATTTTCCTCTGAATGACAAAGTCACTCACGTTACAGAAGAATTATTGTTTTACCTTAGATGTCTTCTTAATGAATACGTAACCTGGTCGTATGTGAAAGTGGAGAGGAAATACAATTATTATAAAAATAGACTGTTACGATATGAACACCGTGTCGGTATGGAGAGGTCTATTGATATTTTTTAATATCCATGCAGGAACTGTGATGCCAATATCTAAGCTTAGATCAAAGCGTATGCGTAAGCCGCTTAGTATGCCATATCACTTGTCGTAATTATTATGTCACGTGCCATACGTTGTTTTTATGGTTGATAGGTAAGCCTTTGACCACAATCTCACCTGATGGTAAGTGATGATGTGGTCGAAGGTGTTAACCGGCTTATAACCTAGAATTACTGGCTCTCAAGGACAGCAGCTGGAGCACACTGTTAGGTGCTTGGCGACAGATTTTCTACTTGAGGGTGGTCGCTAGCCAGGCGGGCATTCGCAAAATGCCCTTCCACCATGCGATGAAGCTCAAGCCCGCGGCGGGATTCGAACCATGGACCTGCTGCGCGGCAGTCCATAGCCAATGCCACTGAGCCATCACTGCTTCAAAATATATATATACATGTAAAGAAGATATGTTTATGTAAAGAAGAGTAACATACAGTTACCGCTTAGATTTCGGACACACCTAGTTCACAATTAACAACACACGTACTATCTTCCTAATTCAATTGGATTAGTTAATGGATTTGGCGCTTAGAAATGATACTATCCGATTTGTCGCGTCAAAGTTATGCTGTTGCACCTCTCGGTACACTTATTAAACCAGGCATGCCGCGGTAAAGTTTTCATTCTGCTATTTGAGAGCTTGACTTCCATTTCTTTACATATTTATTCGTAGTATGTGCCGATATTCGATAACGTATTTAATATCTTCTCTGATCTTTCTTCAATTCAGTGATCTTGGAGCTTCTATGCAGTGACACGTATTCGCTTCGTGCTCAATGCGTTTACTTGAATCATATCATATACTACCTTCGACGATTCAGCTAATATTGTCTAAAGGTAGTATGGATGTCTTAAACAATAATTATAGACCTACCGAGTAGACAGTCCCGCAGCAATCCCGGCAGTTTTAAATTTAAAACTAGGATCGTCTTCAACTATTACTTCTTCGTCATTTACCTCAGTGAATGGCCTTAATTGTGATACAACGTAAATAAATAAACCAAAAACGGACAAGGCCTTCGTTAGTCGTATCCTCTCCAAAAGCAGTATTCATATTCGGGCTGCCTGTGATAGAATCCGATGAAACAACGGCGCATCTCGTATCCAAAATTAATTCTATTTTTTGAGGCCTTCTTTTGTACCTACAAAATAGTAGAATTTCATAAAAAGTATTAATTAGAAGAGTTTTAATCAAGAATTTTATTTATAATTGATAGGCTAGCCTTTGATAACTATCTCATCTGATGGTAAGTGATGATGTTATCGACGATGATGATGGGTCGATGATGATGTCCTCGAGACCTCTGGTGTTGCGGATGTTTGTGGGTGACGGTGATCACTTACCATCAGGTGAGCCGCCTGCTCGTTTGCCCTCCTATCCCATAAAAAAAGCTGATTTTCAGGCTAGAACTACTACTCTTGAGTTCAGCTGCCGGTACACCGTTAGGTGCTTGGCGACAGATTTTCTACTTGAGGGTGGAAGCTAGCCTGGCGAGCAAACTGCCCTACCACCATGCTGTAACGAATGCCATCCTAAGACAACAACCGGGAAGAACCTGCGAAGCACGGAAGCGCTCAGTAATGTCACTGCAGTCCCCATGCAAAACCCGCGGCTGACGATGCTTAACGTAGCTGATCGGTTAAGAACGGTTTCACTTTGAATGCAGTTTAAATTTAAAGTGGTCACTTTAAAAACTCTATCTCGCCTGTCTCTATTTTTATTTTACCTTCATTTTGAAGATCGTACGATTTTTTGCCAATTTTTTTCTATTCAAAATACCTACTGAAAAATAGTGCATGTAGCCATATGCTATCCAGATACCTTATGAATTGCACTTTTTTAATATGATTGTGACGAAACAAGCACGATACCGTTCTAGTTCTCGACAAAGCTCTAGTTTGTAGTTAAAATTGTCACATATAGCCTGTAATAGGTAATGGGAAGATAAGGAATGAAAATAACTAGTTACCTTGTCCACTTCAAAGTTGAATTATAATAAATCCGACTTTCAGAAAGTTTTCTCAAGCGCTGTTCAAAGGGTTTAAGAGTTACTAAATCAGGAGCACGTTAGCAGCGAGTGCAAAAAATATACAAACTGCCGTTGAAATAAGGATCACTTCAGCGCTTACCTTAAAAGATTCGTCCGAAAATGCGTGAAAATCATCTTAATAAAATGCTATATACAACGGACAAAAAAATTATCACGCTGAACATTTTTTAGTAAGTTTTAGTCAAACGGCCTCAAGACAATGTCAGCGGCTTTCGGGCGGCTTAAAAAACTTTTATACTTTTAATGGTGATAGGGAATTTTGCAAATAATCGCCTATCTACCGCACTCCAATTAAAAATCTGTCGCCAAGTCCCTAGGTGTAACCACGGTGTGTGACCAGCTGTCCTTGAGAGGAAATTCCCATTCTAGGTTAACCCCTCCGCATCGTAGATAATTATTACAATAGAATTTCATTCATAAAAGGAAGATATCTACTCCGGTCGATACATAGCGGTTAAGCCTCTCTAGAATGTTCGCCCATATCTTCCCTTTTCATCAGGTCAAAACTAGCTTACATTCTATTAAATAAAAATTGGACAACTAACTTTCCATGCAGCGACTAAAAATGTGTCTCGCTGTCTATAAACACCACAAACGTAACTAAGATGCCATGAACGACCCAGGAAATACTAAACGTGTTTACTAACGAGACATCCGGAAAGTCGTTAAATATCGATTGGATTAACGTTATTAAGGAAACATTAAGTAAGACTTATTTCTTTAGTATCCTGCCCCATTAGATCCGTAAAATTAATTTACTAATGGCCAATTGTATGGCTAACATAGTCAAAGAAACTCGAAATCTATATCATATATTTTTCAGAAACACATGGTACTCAGGGTTTTACGAGTTAAAAATAATAACAATTGGGCAGTCTTGTCAGAATGGTCGTGGTTGTGCTGATGCTGCAGAGGCATTGGTTAGGTCCCCAATATTCCCAAGGTTTGCCTTCTTAGCGATGTTCTTCCTGTTGCACAGTTGACGACAGTCGGTCTTAGATACTGAGTTCTTAAAGATGGATACATTGGCGTGGAATGCCGTCCACCAGATCTTTAGGAGGCGTCACTAGCACCACATTTCCAGTGTATCTATTTTGCGGTGACCCTGCCGTTTCAGAGACAGTCATAGAGAAAGATTGGAAAAACAAGGCATTTCATCAAACTGACCTTTGTTTTCTTGGTAATTCTCCTGTCTTTCCAAATCTCCCAGCCGTTCTACTGCTGACCTGGTAATGGCACACCGTCGTCTAATCTCGTCGCCACATCTTGACTCGTACTTGAGATACTAGAGCCAAGGTAGGTAAAGCTTTGTACAACTTCCCACAACTTTTCTAAAATAATATAAAGTTCTAAAGATATATGAAATTTTAGCTTTATTTTAGTAAATAATACGGGTTTAAGGGTGCACCGAGATTTTTAGGCGCGCCGCGTATTTGTGCGTAAGTAAGGCACGCCAACAGCATCCGTCCTCGTCCGACGGCCGAAGAATTACTAAAGCAGATAGAGACAAAGCATCGCGGCTCTGACTAAAATGGGCGGAACATGCGTGAATTTGAGTATTTCCTTCGTATAGTAAAAACAAATACCTATTTGAAAAAAGTAATGTGTATACGTTATAGAAAACATGTTGATTATTTTTATTTTTCAAATACGGATGACCCTCTGTTAAGTATTTACACCGTACTAAGGATTTATTTAGTTTTTTAGATGTAACCTTGTTTTTTTCTGTCGTGTAAATTTTAAGTATAAGTGTTTCCAAAGTGTATGATTTATAGATTGAATCCTTAAATATAATATATATTAATTACATAACTCAAAATTAAGAAATAAAGATACAGCAAGGGATCAAACGAACCACAATTACGTATGGTTGGTGCAGGTTTAAGAACTTTCAGTCTAAAAACACATGCACTGCAGTAAACGTGACTACTAAAGTATGTGTGCGTGCAGCAATTTTACTGATAACTCGAGCAAACTACGTTGACTGAAAAACAAATCATACTGTCGAGGTTTTTCAGGGTTGTCAGCCTCTGTCAACAATACAACTCCAACGGAATTGGCGACGTTGCGTGGATTGCGTATATACACCATTTTGCCCGCACTACACACTAGGGGCCCGTACATTTTTAGACTGAAAATATCTACTCACGTGAATAATTAAGATAGCTTCGAATTCTTCAAGTTTGTTGATATGATTTACTAAAATCAAAACCACGTTAGTCTTTATACTAAAATGTTTGGAATTATTTGCAAAATCAAACAGACTTGACTGGTATCATCAAAACAACAATTTATTCTCAAATGGTAATTATATTTCACGGTGACAGTTTCAAATTTTTTATTGTTAAAATTACAAAGTTAAATCCTCTACAAACTGGCAGAAGTGTTTAAATCGAATAAAGCGTGATAAAAAAGTTATTTAAGTTCTGCACCTAAAAAATGCAAGTCAAAGATGAAATCGATCCTAAGACGCTGACAACTAAATATCTTGTAATTGATTCTTAAAGATTCGAGCCCTATTTTCGCCCTCTTCCATATACAATGCGATTGAAATAAGAATAGGGCGGGATCTCGGCTAACTTCACTCATATGAGTACTTATCAGCAGTACAAACTTAAAAATAGAGCAGCGCCATTATTGTACGTAATTTTAAATGTGTTTCGAAATTGTTAATTTTATAAATTCATATTTTTAGAGTTGAAAGCACAGACGCCATTTTGGTTTAATGACATCGCGGGCGTCAGGGTCTTATATCTCCGTCTGTGTGCTACTTGTTGATATTCTTGTTTAATTTGTTCCTGTTGACTGTTTAATTTGTGTGAACTGTTTAATTTGTTTTTGTTGATTGATATATTTTTTTTGTTACCTTTTATTACGATTACGATGAGTATGACTCAGTTGGTCAACAGGACATGAGCGGCATCTAAGGGCTAAGCGATTCCAATTGAGATACCTAAATACAAAATATTGCTAACAAATTAAATCAGTTCAAAATATTTCTGTGTTCCCTGTACTGTCACCTTCGTATACCTACCGATGATTACTTGTTTTTTTACACGACTGCCCACAAAAACAAAAAAATTATGTTTGTATAAATTAGTATTTTTATTCTACCACAACTTCTAAACGGCTTAACCGATCTTAATGTATGAGATATAGTTAGATTTATCTTGATAACGCAAGTGACACTAGGTACATAAAAAAACACACATTGGTGGATTTTTTTCTCTTCCAAACCCATTTGTATTGGCTATCATATATTTAAAAACGATTCCAAAAATATATATAATTTGCAGTTTTAATTTCAATGGAACAATAAAACGCTTAACGAAATAAATAATTTACATTCAGGTTTTTTTTTTTTTATAAATGTATACTTGTTTTATCAAATTTTTTTTGCACACTTTACCACAATTTAGATTTGTCTAGTTTTGACGTCACAACATGGCGCCATGTTGATCATATTCTTATTTTAATCGCATTGTACAGACTTTGTTGAAGTAAGCACTTCTTTGTTACTTAACTGTATCTAAACATAGATATATCTAATATTTTAATTTACTCCTTCAGTATATTAAAAATAAAATTACATTTTCTGCACTCCTTTGAATAGGTTCGGGCTCCGAGACAAACTACTTTTACAGTTGCAGTATTTTTTCTGGTTTCCCTTCTATTCCTCGTCTACGAAATGAAACCTGGAGCGTAGAAAAGTATTTTAGCAGAAAGTAAATCAAACATTCTAGAACATTTTGCTAGCCTTATATACTTGGAAAACGGATAGTTGTGGTTGTGAGAAAAATAGTGGCAAAAAAACTAAAGTTTCTACATGTTTTTTTAATATTTACAGACTGATATAAATATGTAGTACGATAGTACTGTTCATGTTGTCTTTAATAAGTAGTTAAGGGCAATGTATTCATAGCGGCTTCCATACAAACATAGTTTCTTCATATGTAAAATACTAAGTATTTAACATCGCTGAAAATTTGCTAAGTTAAACAACGTCCGCCGCGGAACTTGGATGGGTGACCGCTAGTGACATTACTACTGAGCGCTTCCGTGCTTCGGATGGCACGTTAAGCCGTCGGTCCCGGTTGTAGTCTTAGGATGGCAGTCGTCATAGCTTGATGGTAGAATGCCCATCTGGCATTAACTAAAACTTTGAGTATGGCTAAACTCAAATGGCCGGCATTGGAATCGGCGTCGGCGCCGGTGTCAGCGTCGGCGTTGATGTTGGCGTCAACGTCGGTGCCTGCGTCGGCATCAGCGTCGGCGTCGACGTTGGTGTCAACGTCGGCATCTGTGTCGGCGTCAGCGTCGGCCCGGCATCGGCGTCGGCGCTAATGTCGACATCGGCTCGGAATCGGCGTCAGCGTATTCATCGGCATGGGCGTCGGCGTCGGCGACGGCATCGGCGTCGTCGAATTCACCTTTATGTTTTCTACCAAATGAAACAGGTGCCACGGAGTGGTAATTTGAGTTTTGGAAAAAGACAGAAGTTGGCAGGAGCCATATCTGGTTAATAAAGTAGTTGCTCGGTTAGTGTTTGTTGAGTTTATGGTCAAAAATTTATTCACAATGATGGCCTTGTCCAAAGGCGAATAATCGTGGCGCAAAATACAAGAATTTTCTTTCCAAAAAATTTTAAAGCTGATAGGCTAGCCTTTGACCATTATCTCGCCTGATGGTAAGTGATGATGTGGTCAAAGATATTGTTCAGGCTAACCTAGAATTACTGGCTCTCAAGGACAGTTGCAGATTGTATGATTAAGGGTGGTAGCTTGTGATTTTTTTTCAAATTCCTTGAAGCCTCGATCCATACCAGCGATTTAAAAATAAATACGACCATAACGACGCAGTAAAGTGAAATATGTGAATTTGCGTCATCGTTCATCATGCGAACCGCCAGGGAATGGAACACTCTGCCTGAGTCTGTGTTTCCGGTTAATTACAATAAGAGGGTCTTCAAAACGCGATTGAATGGAGATCTTCTGGGTAAAAGCGCTCTATCATCGACTGCATCATCACATAACGTCAGGTAAGATAGTGTTCAAATGCTACCTAGTTCAGTATAAAAAAAATATAAAAAAAATATTGTAATAAGATAAGGCCCCGTGGGATGCCAGGTCAGAATTGCACCTCCCCATATCATCCCGTGGGTGTCGTAAGAGGCGACTAAGGGAAAAATACTGGAAGGTGGGCAGCAGCGCCTTCTAAAGGACTGCCAACTTACACTGCGATCCCCAAGACGCCTGCTAAGCGTGGGGATTGTGGCAAATACCCCCGTAATAGGACTAAGAATCCCCTTAATAGGAAGGCTGTGTTCAGCAGTGGACGATGCGGCTGTTACAGTAATAAGACAATTGGCAATTATTTTCTAAACCATGAATGACAGGTATTATTTTCTAATTAAGATTGATGAAAAGGACACGAATGCTGGCACGCTAGCATGGCGTTCTAAATAACTAGATGTTACTCCATAAGATTACTATTAGGTAGATAAGTTAAGACTACCACGCACCGGAGATATAGCGACAAATATGCAGAGCGGAACCAAATGTTTTGCAAACATTTTATTAACATGCAAGCGTTTTTCCTGTGATAAAAAAAACTTGTCACGGATACTGATTTCAAGTCTAGTTATAAACTATTTACCGACTTCAACAAAAAAGGTTATCAGTTCGGTTATTTTTTAAATATTTTTGTTACCCGTGAACCCCTCGGTTATGTTATTTATTATGGTTACTACCCCAGATATTTATAAATTAATTCGGATTTAATTAATTTCAATGATAACTTACAGATTGGTACGATAGGAATGTCTTCAAATTTGATTTGGTGGTTTGGTTTTTGAGTCAAATATAAATGGAAAATAATAATCATGAAAGTAAACTTAATTGCGTATTTCAGTTCTGGAAATCAGACTTTTGAAATAATAGTTAAATTATAATTATTTTTTTAATATTAATATTATTCATATAATTAAAAACTTTACAAGGTACAAAAATATCATCACAGCTGTATTTTCCGAGGTGGTAAGCATTTTGCCTAACCAACCACGCTTCAGGAGACACGTTTTATTTCATGTTATAGGAGGCTGGCCTATTGTCTTGTACATATCTACTTTTATCTTTTGTTGTCATAAAACCCAATAAATGTCAGGTGACAGTTTGTAATTTGTCTAACTGTGGATTGCACCCAAAACCTCGTTATTCAAAAGTGGCGCTTTCCCAGACATACCAGCAAGGCAGTCCTGTACGAGCAAGGTTTTCCAAATTGTTTTATATTCACTTTACCTATACAATTTTTAGCAAAAAATAGGGCAGTTTGTAGTCATCCTTGAGTTTACTCAAAAAACAAAAAATGGCCTTTTTTATCTGTTTTCACCAAAAGAGACTGGTTCGCTTGGTATTAGTGCTGTTTGCGGAAGCCAGTCTACATAGCTATGACCTTCAAGTAGAAAATCTGTCGCCAACACTTTTTGATGTATTCCGGTATCGGTTCTGGACAGCCAGTAATTCTGGGTCAGTCTGAACAACATCTTCGATAGCATCATATGAGAACAAAATCAATCGTTATCTTATCCACAATTATAAATCATG
The DNA here is from genome assembly GCA_963854805.1 of Plagodis dolabraria. Lineage (NCBI taxonomy): Eukaryota > Metazoa > Arthropoda > Insecta > Lepidoptera > Geometridae > Plagodis > Plagodis dolabraria. Next base: position 9,708,108 of record OY978440.1, read on the forward strand.
TTTGCCAATCAATAAAAAAATGCAATAAATACGTTATCACTGTCCCTGGAGGTGAAAAGTGGGACAACAGGAAGTAAGTGAGCTTTGATAATATAATAACCACAACCGCCACGAAAATCTGTGGACCAAATTCGAGTCGGGCAGTCTACCTACCGCCTCGGACTTTTATTGCAAGGTCTCCGTAAGGACGGCTTTCTCCCGGATTAGGTTACATTCAGGATGGATCATGTGCTTGTGGTTGAGAAATGTTTTTACTTCCATAATATTTTTGTAGCACCAGTAATAGTATAATATCAACCCATTTAAACTAAACTAAGCAATGCCCATAAATCAAGTGATGTAGGTAACCTAGTTTTTATACTATCAACGATTACTGACTCTCAAGGACAGCTGCCGGAACACACCGTTAGGTGTTTGGCTACAGATTTTCTACTTGAGGGTGGTTGCTAGCCAGACGGGCATTCGCAAAATGCTCTTCTACCATGCGGTGAAGCTCAAGCCCGCAGCGGGATTCAAACCATGGACATGCTGCGCGGCAGTCCATAGCCAATGCCGCTGAGCCATCACTGCTTCCCAGTACTTATTGGAAAACTGTTTTCTGGTACAGAGCTTCTTAACAAGATAGAGCTTAGTGCCTTGGTTTATCAAAATCAAAGTGAACAGTTCTTAAGCATATAATATATGACACTAATTGACTTTATATGCACGAGATAACATTTTATCGAATTTGAGTAGATGACGAGAGCATGGTGAATACCGAATCAATAAATTGTGCTTTGATATATCAACTACCCAATATTATTACCGATATAATAATTAATTAATGTAAAGGACGCTAGAAATAACGAATGTAAGTGGTGGTGGCGCATGGCGGTAAGCCACTCATAATGGAGCGCTGAAAGCTTTCAAGCTTTCGACTTCAGCCGGCCAATTATTTCATATAACTATTTGGATATTAAGTGGACAAATATTTGCTATAATAGCATGAACAATTTATGTTACTTTATGTTGAAATTCTGGAAATAATAAAACATGCATTAAATTAAGCTGGTTCTGTGAACAATTTCTGAAATGAATATAGACAGATTTAAACGTTGGTAATGTGTTGCTAATTGAAAATACGGTCTTAAGTAAAAAAAAATAGAATCTGGTTTATTTCCGTTCACAACTGTCTATGAACTTTTGACCGCTATCAAACTCGTTCATTGATATGAATATTAATTAATATTGCTTATGAGCAGATGAAAACAAACAAGCAAGAAAAATCATCTTAGAAATATCGATACACATATATTTTTGTGATCATCCGCCAAATATTTGCTTAGGTACATCAACATTACGTCAGAAACGCTGCCGTCCTCACCAGGCATGATTATCGATGCGTCTCCTGAAGATGCTCCGTGACCTTGACTCTCAAATCTTCAACTCTTGATGTAGCGCTACAGCTCTGATAAATAAATAGTTTTATGTTCAGGCACTGTACGAAATCGGGACAAAACCTTGGTACGATTCTGCCCGTTCTCGTTGCTTTTGGTGAAATTTCTTAATATGTTTTGAAGTAATTCTTCAGGCGTGACAGAAGGATTACTTAATTTGCCTCTTAGATAGTTATTATATTTGTCTACAAGATAATTTCTAGATTAGATGCTAGGTTTGTCTTCTAGACCATTCCGAGATAGTTCATAAAATTTTCAGATTCAAATTTTAATGCATTAGTCAAGCATGCCTATAAGTTTTTCATTTCAATAACACCAATTTGTTCGCTACTTTTACTGTTTTGTATCTTTTTTCTTCAAAACGCAAGGCCGATCAATGCCAACAGGTCATAGTCTTCAATCGATTCCGAACTTAAGACCGCTCCAGTACACCGGAACGCCCCCATAAACGCTACTGACACGCGTCTAACCTCTTCGATAGACAGAGATGTGAAGGCTTACTTGTCATGCGCCTGTAACTTCATAAAAGATTATTTGTTACCAAAATAGACACATTCGTTTTTAGGGTTCCGTACCCAAAGGGTAAAAACGGGATCCTATTACTGAGACTTCGCTGTCCGTCCGTCCGTACGTCTGTCACCAGGCTGTATCTCAAGAACGATGATAGGTAGACTGTTAAAATTTTCACAAACGATGTATTTCTGTTGCGGCTATAACAACAAATACAAAAAGTTGGCCAAGTGCGAGTTGGACTCGCGCACGTTAAAACAAAAAAGGTTAAAATATGTAGTCTAATGTTGTATAGCTAGTAGAAGTAGATAGGTACGGAACCCTTCGTGCGCGAGTCCGACTCGCACTCGGCCGATTTTTAACAATTCCTTTCCACCAGAGAGCAACAAAACAACAGGACAAGATTTATGAAAATTTGAAGTAAGCTCTAAATTTAAATAATCATTTTCACACAAAGCAACACTTCCGACGCAGTATGTGTGATATGTTCAACCAATGGAATACAATTGATGCTATATCCGCTCTGTATCTGTTTCATTCTAGTGTGACGACACCATAAGAACGTCTCGGAACGAACGCTGTGTGCGTGCGGTTTCACAAAGCAATCTCACGAACACTAAAATTACGATAATTTGCGACCGTTTTGCGCAAAACACGTCTCCACCAAACGGTAATGTTGTAAACACCGGTAAATGTCTGTCCATGTTATACGAAAGCAGGGTTCTTTCTATCCTTGGGTTGGAAAAGTTAGTTTTACTGACCAAAACACTTTTGAATAACAGTCCGGATAGACCTGTGCTTATTATATGGCAATAGGCTCGTCCACTATAATTTAGGACCAAAAAGTTTGTGTTTTTATTATAACGTATTATATTTTGTGGTTGAGCCACAATCTCACCTCATTGTATGATAATGTGGTAACAGGCTTAGCCTAGAATTACTGAATGTGTAGGACAGCTGCCGGTACATAGCGTTAGGTGCTTGGCGACGGATTTTTTACTTTAGGGTCGTGCAGTTAGAGATGTGGTCATTCGCTAAAAGTCCACCATTCGATAAAGCTCAAAACCGCAGCGGAATTCGAATCAAGAACTTGCTGCGTGGCAGTCCACACCTAGTTCTTTACACTGCGCTATCACTTCTTTAATAGCTCTGCTAATCCTTTCAGGAATATAGTAAATAAATGTATTTTTATTATATTTATGCTGCATGCAGTTCCTGGATTACTTATACATAAAACGAATAAAACTGTTTTCGCTTCAAATTTACCGTAGTTTTTTATTTTTTTTGTGTTCTCTTTGTTTGTTTTCAAAGTTAATTCGATTTTCATGTTTTATGCATCGATAACGGACCGTTCTACCTTGGTTTTGCGTCAATAGGTTAAATAGCTGAAAGTTATTTACATTTGTTTGGTGATTTTATGCAACACAAGCTTTCCGGGCGCGCCAACGCAGTTGGATAAAAACTATCCTATGTTTTTTCCTGGGTCTCAAAATATTTCCGTACCAAATTTCATTCAAATCGGTCCAGTAGTTTTGGCGTGAAAGCGTAACAGACAGACAGACAGAGTTACTTTTGCATTTATAATATGAGTATGGATTTCTACATTTTTGGTATTAATTATATCATCAACGTACATTTGTAGCTTTTAGAATAAATCGTTAGTTTTTATAAAAAAAAACAATATTTTTGAGCAAATAAATATTATTACTATTAAACTGGGTTATGCCGACGCTACATTAGCTGAACAAGGGTAGGAAGATAATTATGTAAAGGAATGTGTAAATGCGCAAAATTGTTGTGTAACCTCATGCAGGGTGAATAATAAATCTGTACTTTTAATTGTCGGTCTGTTTTGTATGCTCTTCGCGCTCCATACCCAAATTGTGACCTAATTGCGTCCATTCAGTGTCCAGTCCAGCAGATTAACTACGAAGTCCATTTTATTAACACTTTCGGTTGAAATTAAGGGTTTGAAGCGCTCGTAGCGAAGTTTATTTAGCCGTTCTTAACCGATCAGCTAAGTTATGCAACGTCCGCCGCGGTCAGGCGTTGGATGGGTGACCGTTAGTGCCATTACTACTGAGCGCTTCCGTGCTTCGGAACGCACGTTAATCCGTCGGTTCCGGTTGTTGTCTTAGTCTTAGGTTGGCAGTCGTTACAGCATGGTGGTAGAGCATTTTGCCTGGCTAGCTACCACCCTCTATTAGAAAATGTATAGCCAAACAACTAACGGTGTTTTCCGGCAGCTGTCCTTGAGAGCAAGTAATTCTACCATCAGGTGAGATAGTGGTCAAAGGCTGAGAGGCATTTTTGCGAATGCCCTTCCACCATGCGGTGAAGCTCAAGCCCGCGGCAGGATTGGAACCATGGACCTGCTGCGCGGCAGTCCATAGCCAAAGCCACTGAGCTATCACTGCTTCAAAATCCATACTTTTATAAGAGTTACAAGACAAATATTTACCTTTAACTTGTTTACCGTACTAATGGTATTATAATTGCAATATTTACTATATTATAAGTGGTTTTTATTGCATCTAACATTTTCCTCTCTGTATTGAGCTGAACAATTGTATTACGCTCTGCAGCAAACGTATTATGCCTCTCGTACCTTTGAAAAAAATCGGTTTACAGGGTATTTTTAAAATTGTAAAAAAAACGAAGGCGTCCATCTGATATTTCATACGTTAAATAATTTTAATCACCAACAGACGCAATACTAAACGTCGTACATTGCTTGATGTAGAGATTGAAATCGTTGACATTTCAACTGAACCTGCGTTGACAATCTCTTAACTTTCAATTAGCGATACATGTGATTGTTATTCAGCTTTTAGTATGATGTAACACATTGAATTGCCTATGTCAGGCTGTGAAGAACTTAAATTTAGTAAGCATTCAATAAATACTTGATTCTAATATAGTACGTCATCAGTCCTCAGCTTAGACCCGATTTTCAAAAAGCGTTTTACGACCTAGTCTAGTTGCGCGAAGCCAATCGCGCTATAGTGAAATACAAGAGGCTTATAGCATTACATACCGTCTACATGTAATTGAGCGTTTCACAGTTCGCGCGTGCCATTTCCGCCAGAATTCCGACTCGAGTGAGCATACTCGACATACTATGGATACCATTGTTGCGTGCACCATACGTGCGATAGTTTCTGTGGGTATTGGAATATCAGAAAGACTTACATCTTTTATAATCTCAATCATATCATAAGATTTCATTGTCATCTGAGAACGTTACTTACATCACCTCACCTGCTCTTAGAAATAACTAATGTATATTTTCAATTTCAAACTATGACGATTTTTACCCATATTAAGTTATTAGAAATCGATTAGGACCCTCGTTATATTTACCGGAAAGATTCCGACCAGTTACTGACTGTTCTGAAGTTTTTTTTTTTTTTTTTGAAGTCCTTCGTTTGTGAGTCACGATTGCACGAAGCGGGCTTCACTTTTACTAACGAGTTAATATGCATATTTACTTATTGAGTTATTCCAAAGAATATCAATTAATAATTTGGGAAGGTTCTCGATAAAAGAACGCTGCTTGAGCAGCATGCCACTATTCACAACGACAAGTGGGACGTGTGATTTTGTAACTGATTTTATAACACAAATGTATTTTTACTTTGTCGCCTTCATTTTGAAGAGTTGTTGTGCGGTTCTTTGTGTGTGAAAAAACATGTTGCAATTACACAACATAAGTGGAAAGGGAACAAAGGAAGGCGATGTTTACGGGCTTTCCTGTTTCCGCGTATTTCACTCCACAGTCAAAGCTTCATAGACTGTAGCATAGTTCACTCACTTGCTTAGTTTCTCTATAACAAATTTCTCTGTATTTTTCAATTGGAATTATACATTTCAATCTATATATTTTTTACTTATTATTTTATTACTGATGTTGGTAACGAAAACTTTTTGGTCGTGTTACTAAAAATATAGGCGAACTAGCAGCCAGCCCCGGCTACGCATGAGAATTGAACAAAAATTAAAAAAAAGGAAAATATAAAAAATATTCTATGACTTGTTCATCAGGGATAATGTAAAATTCTAATGGTGAAAGATTTTTCTAATCGGTCTAGTAGTTTTTAAGTAATTCGTTACATATAAAATACAAATCTTGCTCTTTATAATATTTGTGTATAGAAGTAAATAGAGGCTTGTAATTCAAAAAATGCATTTCCCTTCAGTTTCATTAATGTGCGTGCGAGCAATGATTTAACTGTACCCGAATTCGTCCGCGCACTCACACACACAAACACACACACACACCCTCACACACACACACACACACACACACACACACACACACACACACACACACACTCACACACACACACACACACACACACATACACACACACCCAACCTATTAAATATTGCGTGTATTGTTTGAGTCTATATACTATTTTGTATGTAGGCGTAAAGAGTTAGGAGGCGTGCATTTTTAGATCTGTATCGTGTTTGCATTTCTTCTGTAGAACAGTTATTGCAGGTGCGCCTAGTATTACATCAATTATCATAATTATCTTGAGTTTGCTGGACATCAGGCTCGCCCACAGCAGCAGAGTGCAGCAATTATCCTAATGAACGCAACTTGAGTCCTCGTACCTTTGTACTCAGCTCAGCTATCCATTATTGTATATTTTAATTGTTTTTGTTTAATGCAAACGTGGCTTACACTGGACCATGCCTGCCTGGGATACCTACATCTTTTCCCAGTAATTTATCGAAGATAATATATGTGGGAACAAAGACGCGGTTGGTTGGGAATTCCGGTCTGTGGGTACGCATAATGAAAGTGAAAACGAAGTTCTTCCGAGCTTATGGTTCTTATGGGATTGTGACAAGCTCGAGGCTCGGGATATGTAAAGCGGCAATTTTGTCACTTGTGACTTGTCCTGCATTGCGCCCATCACCCCCCAGTTTTTTTCAATTATGTAAAAAAAAATAACGTTTAATTGAATATGTTTCCCCACTTATAACTTGTTTATTGTTAAAAACAAACCACGGGTAACTTTTACCTTCGTTACGTATAAAATATAAAGCGGACGGAGGGACTGACCGAATGTACGGAATCAAAGAAAAAACACATAAACGTTTTGAGCAGTGATGACTTAGTGACATTGGGTATGGACTGCCGCGCTGCAGGTCTATGGTTTGAATCCCACTGCGGGTTTGAGCTTCACCGCATGGTGGGAATTTTGCGAGTGCCCGCCTGGCTAGCGACCGTGTGGGCCTTTTTAAATATCATCAAAATCCGTCAAGTCGTTTTTGAGTTACACTCCAATAACTGTATAGTGTTTTCTTATCTTGATGATATAGTCAATGACAGACAATCGATCTCGACAGTCAATGACAGACAACATCAAGTTGAAAATCTATCGCCAAGCACCTAACGGTGTGTTCTGGCTGCTGTCCTTGAGAGCCAGTAATTCTAGGTTAATCCTGTTAACACCACAGAAAAGAGAAAGCATTTTTATATCTCTATGGTTAACACCTTCGACCACATCATCACTTACCATCAGGTGAGATTGTGGTCAAAGGTTCTGCGATCAGCAATAAAAAATATAAAACACGGCACCCGTACCTCGAACATGGCAATATCAAATCAGACGACGTGTCCTTAATAAGTTTCAGTAGCGTGTGCGTTCAGTTTGTCTTCTTGTCTTTGTCAATCATTAAAAGTATCATATATAAGTGTAGCTGTGTGCATTATGCTTGTGTTTAATTTATCCACATTATATTGTCGTGATAGGCATTCGAACGTACCCTTTCCTTTTTAGGGTTCCGTACCCAAAGGTTAAAAACGGGACTCTATTACTGAGACTTCGCTGCCCGTCCGTCCGTCCGTCCGTCTCCAGGCTGTTTCTCAAGAACGGTGATAGCTAGACAGTTTAAATTTTCATAGATTATGTAATTCTGTTGGTGCTATAACAACAGATACAAAAAGTTGGCCAAGTGCGAGACCGACTCGCGCACGTTAAAACAAAAAAACGTTTAAAATATGAAGTCTAATGTTGTATAGCTAATGGTACGGAACCCTTCGTGCGCGAGTCTGACTCGCACTTGGCCGATTTTTTATTTAAATCTTATCCCAGGCAGGCATCTCTAGTAACCGTTAAATTCTGTGAATGTATCAATAATCCCTATTCTGAAGTACAAAGACAGTGTTTTTTGAAATTCGAATGCTGGTCGATGGTAACCTCTAGCGTCGAGTCACTGGGCAGTAGCCGGGGGGCTACTCCGAGTGTCAGACAAAGGCCGAACATGATGTAACCATATTCGCAACACCAACCGGTTTGACTAATTAGTCCACGTCAGATTCTGAAGGCTGGGCTGCTTCGGTCTTGAACCGATTTATAATTGTGCTGATAGGTGAATATGTAATATTAACATTACGTTATGTTAGAAATATATGTAACGTAAGTAAAGTTACGAGCTTTATTCTATGTAACATTGTAGATTACGTGCTTTAATTGGTTTTTACACATAGTATGCAGCCGTATTCTGATAGGTGCCAATAAAATACTCATTTGTGTTATACTTATAATGGCAATACTGAAAAACTCTTTTACAAAAAAATGAAACCGACTTCAACAAAAACAAAGAAAAAGAAATTCGACTTCAACTCTCAAAAGTATGAAATTACTTGTCAAAGTCGGTAAAATACGCACAATATTGTGATAATTATCACAAATTGATAAAAAATAATCCGACTTCAATAAGTTCCTTTTATCACAATTTCACAAAAAAAAATAAACTGACTTTAACAAGTTATTTCACACTTATGAGTGAAGAAGTCGGTTTTTTTTGTCACCCATTTTGTTGACCCTTAGTACTTACGGGATCCATTGTCTGTCATTGACTATATCATCAAGATAAGAAAACACTATACAGTTATTGGAGTGTAACTCAAAAACGACTTGTCGGATTTTGATGATATTTAAATAGGCACACGGGAAGCACCAACTTTGAAATAAAAAAAGAATCATAAAAATTGGTTCACCTATTCGAAAGTTCCGAGGTAAAAAACATCAAACATCTACCTCTCTGTTTTGGAAGTCGGTTGAAAATAGAATCATATATTCAATTGTCGGTGATTTTGCATCATAACCCCCCTCCCCCCCCCCCCCATCTTACCTGTGGGTGGCGTAAGTGGCGACTAACGCTAAAATACAAAAAGGAGGCCAGCAGCGCCTTCTGAGGAACGGTTTTCTTATACTGCGATCCCCAAGTCGCCTGCCTAGGGATGTAAGTTTTGGAAACTCCTCCTTAATGAGGGTGGCTGTGTTTAGCTGTGGACAATCCGGCTGATACAGTAGAGCACCAAGTTACATGTCGACAAAATTTTGAAAAATACTTATATTTTTCAAAATTTTTTCGGCGGTAGGTGTGAAATAATACACACGCTTTTATAAATTTTGCACATTTAATTTTTGGTTTTAATTATAATTACTTAGTTTTGCTTATACATTTTATGATATAGTAAATCTTCAGAGCACCCTACCTGCCGGTCAGTGTTTATTCTCCTAAATAACACTTCACTTATTAAAGTTGACACTATCACTGCATTATGGAGGAGGTCAAGGAATCAGTGGCACAGATGCAGCAGCTTTTTGTCCAGCAAATGGAAGACTTCCAGGCTGAATTGCTGAAGGCATCCACTCCTGTCACCACCTCTGCCTTGGCTGCAGACTTCGCATCTTTTAGGACTTTTATCCTTGCTGCACTTCAGGGTCTTCAAAAGCAAGTGGACGTGATCGCACGCACTCAAGATATGATGGAGATGCAAAGTCGAAGAAAGATATTGCTGTTCCATGGTTTGCAAGAGGACAAATCAGAAGATCCCGCCGCTATAGTTGCTAAAACTATCGTTGGAAAGCTGAAAGTGGCCGACTTCTCTTCCTCTGGCATAAGTCGCTGTCATAGAATGGGGCGTATAACTAGCCCGGATAAACCTCGGCCAATATTAGTGAAGTTCCGTGACTTGTCGTTGCGCAACAAAATCTGGGGTACTAAGGCTAGCTTCAAGGCAACCGGCATCACATTGAGCGAGTTCCTCACTAAATCTCGTCACGACGTTTTTATGGCAGCGCGACAGCGGTTTGGTGTTAAGAAGACGTGGACTAGGGATGGCTCCGTATATGTGTTGGGTTCTGATGGAGTGCGCCATCGAGTGACCTGCCTCTCAGAGTTAGACAAAATCGATGAACCAGCTGCAAGGAGGCAAGCACCTGTGGTCAAAGAAGTCACAATAGCAGCGACCAAGAGCAGGCGCACTAATGCATCGAACAGGAAATAGTAAATATAAAATCACTTCACTAGGTATACGTATGTTTAGGTTCTTTTAGTTTTTGTTTCACAAATAATTTCGCATCGTTATATGATATTGCCACTACCTACATCTTACATTGACTAATCATTTAAAGTTTGTGTGGGTAGCTTCAAGTTCTTCTTCTTCTAATTGGGTTTAACGTGACGTCTTTGCTGTCAACACCAATCAACTGCCAACAAATTGTCATACGCGTGATTGATAAGTCAATGTCACGTAAGGTTTGTTAATGATTTTGTATATGTAAGGCTGCGTTCGAATTCACACTGTAGTCAAACATTTTCAATTATAAGTAAAGCTGTAAGCGATGTGTAAAATACATCGAAGTGGTGTGTTAGTTCGATGTTGTGTTAACTTTTTTAAGTTATCTATATAATATTTAGTGCACAACCGGCGGGTAGGAGAGTAAGATAATAATAATATTTTACTGTTTGTACTTGATAATTAATATTTGGAGTATATACTTGTCATATTTATATATACTATTTATATATTTATTATACATATTATTTAGATAATACTAAATGTTAAACATATTTCAAACTAGTAACAACGATAGTGACGATTATTATTCCATTTCATCTTCTGAAAGTAGTACCACTGACAGCTTTGAAAGTGTACCTTCACTTTCTGATTCTCTTGAAAATGAATTTTCTGATGTACCGAAGAATCTCAATGTTATCTATATAAATGCTCAGAGTATTCCGGCTCATTTTTCCGATATGCTGGCAACTTTCGACAACAAAAACATTCATGCTATAATAGTCTCCGAAACATGGTTAACTCCTAGTCTCCCGTCCATTTACTATCCACTTCCAGGTTTTCGCCTCATTCGTAATGATAGAATTGGCAGTCGTGGTGGTGGTGTGGCCATTTATTTACGTGCTCATATTCCTTTCTCTGTGATTACTATGTCAGCACAGCCACCATCCGTAAATACAGGTGAACATTTATTTGTAGAAGTGATCCTATGCCATGCCAAAGTTCTACTCGGAGCCTATTATAGCCCTTCTGCGCGTCTTAATTATTTCTCTTCCTTCGAAAAGATCTTAGAAGATCTTACTCCCTCTTACAGTCATTCCATTATTATGGGTGATTTTAACACTTGCCTTCTAAAAGAAGATTCGCGCTCTATATCCTTGAAAACAATCATTACTTCTAGCAACATGCATATATTACCACTTAACGCAACACATCATGCTCCTCATTCGAATCCTTCTCTTCTTGACCTTATCATTGTTTCTTCATCACAGCATGTTGCTAAGCATGGCCAGTTTTCTGCTGATGCCTTTTCTTATCATGACTTACTCTTTTTATCTTACAAAATTCGTCCTCCAAAAGTAAAACCTAAAATAATTCTTCAGCGTAACTTTAGTGGCATGAATCAAGATCTATTTCAGAAAGATGCACAGAATATAGATTGGACGCCTGTCTTTGATGCTAAATTGGTGGACGATCAAGTTGCAATTTTCAACTCCATAATAACCACGTTATATGACGTTCATGCCCCTTTACGAGCCGTCAAAATTAAACATCTTCCTGCACCCTGGCTCACTGAAGGCCATAAAACAATGATGCATAAAAAAGTCATGGCAAAAAGTAAATATAAATTGAACCCTAATGATTTCAATAAAACTAAATACGTACAAGCTAGGAATCGTTGCAATACAGTGCTTAGGGATGCTCAACGGCGCCATATACATAAATCCGTTGAAAACGGAGATCCATGTAAAATTTGGAAGTTTCTGAAGTCTCTAGGAGTTGGCAAATCACGTCAGGAATCTTTTTCAAATAATTTAGACATAAATGCCCTAAACAAACATTTCTCATCATCGTTTTGTATAGATGATTCAAACAAAATTTCTACACTTCAACATCTGTCTAAAGTTTCAATTCCTGACCTTGATCCATTTGTTTTTAGTCAATTCACTGCTTGTGATGTTAGGAAGAGCGTTTTGTCGATTACATCAAACGCTGTCGGAGAAGACGGTATTAGTCGAAACATGTTGATCCCTATACTTGATATAATTCTACCTATCCTTTGTCATATTTTAAATACTTGTGTATCAAATAGTTTATTTCCTTCCTTATGGAAAGAAGCTCAAATTATCCCATTACCTAAAAAAGCTAATCCTACATCCATTTCAGAGTATCGCCCTATTTCTATACTTCCTTTTCTTTCTAAAGTCTTTGAGCGGCTTATCCACAAACAAATAAGCAATTTCCTTTCCAGACATAATCTGCTCAATCCTTTTCAGTCCGGTTTCCGCCCAGGTCACAGTACGGTTACTGCGCTACTTAAAATCACCGACGATATACGTTTTGGCATGGAAAACGGCAAACTTACTGTCTTGACATTGCTGGATTTCAGCAACGCGTTTAACAATGTCAACTTTGACATTCTTCTCGCAATACTAAGCTCCATTAACATATCTCCAAAAGTGGTTGATTTGTTTCGTAGTTATTTATATGGTCGCCGACAGAGAGTGCGCCTCGAAGAATCCTTTTCTTCTTGGTGTAACACTTCAGCCGGAGTTCCTCAAGGTGGTGTGTTATCACCTCTCTTGTTTGCAATCTTCATTAATTCTATATCAAACCATATTACTTCTCCCTATCACTTGTATGCCGATGATCTCCAATTTTACACTCAAGCTTCACTTAGCGATCTTAATACTGCTATAGACGTCACTAATTATAATTTACGCCAAATTACTAAGTGGAGTAAAGCCTTTGGATTACAAGTGAATCCGAGTAAAACTCAGGTCATGATTGTCGGGAGCTCACGAACGTTAGCCAAAGTCGATTCGGCAATGTTACCTGGGGTAGAATTTAATGGAGTCACTATCCCCTACAGTAAAAGTGTCAAGAACTTGGGCATCACTATGGATGAATGTCTTCAGTGGGGTCCTCAGATTGAAGCCGTCAGCTGCAAGTTATTTTCGTCTGGTGGTTCTCTTAAAAGACTGCGTAATTTTCTGCCTACTGCTACTAAAGTTGCGCTTGCGCAATCTCTTTTGCTTCCTGTTTTAGATTACGCCGATGCCTGCTATCTTGACCTCGCGGAGGACCAGCTAGATAAACTTGAGCGACTTCAAAACTTTTGTATACGATTCATATTTGGTCTTCGCAAATATGATCATGTCTCTGAATTTCGTAATAAACTCAAGTGGCTTCCTATACGACTTCGCCGAAATACTCACATTCTTTCCCTTTTGTACACCGTTTTATTTAACCCCAACAGTCCACACTATCTTAAAGAACGGTTTAAATTCTTTGAACATTCTGGGACGCTTACACTCAGGTCATCAGAAAATCTCTGCCTGCAGATGCCTCAGCATAGCAGCTCTTTTTATGATAAATCGTTTACAGTCCAAGCAGTTCGCTTATGGAATGCATTGCCAGTTTCCATAAGGCAAGCACAGTCTCTCACTATTTTTAAAAATCAAGTAAGAGAATGGTACTTCTCGCTTAATAATCCGTCTCTAAAGTTGATTAGTTGATACTTATTTTGTTTGTCTCATTCATTATTAGTTTATATATATATATATATTGTTATTATTTATATATGAATATTTATGTATATATTATTGTATGTATTATGTAGATATTATTAAGTATATTGTATGTGTGATTAATTTAGTAATTTTAATCTTGTATTATACACCACCGTCATGTATCATGGCTAAATTTCTCTCCATCCAAAGGTTGTCTGGAAGAGATCGCTTTTTAGCGATAAGACCGCCAATTGTACAACATTACTTAAGTTTATGTTATTGTTTATAATGATTTTGTTATTTTGGTGTACAATAAAGAGTTATCTATCTATCTATCTATCTATCTATATTTATATACAATTGAAGATCTTAAAATCAACTTTAAGAACATCATTCGCCAGCGTTATCAATTATATCTTCAAGGGTATTTTGCGTTTGCCCGCCTTACTAGCAACCACTCTAAAGCGGAAAATCTGTCGCCAAGCACCTAACGCTGTGTTGCCGGCAGCTAACTCTGCAGCTTGTCCGCGCCGCGCGTCCACCGCGGCTCTGTTCTTACGAGGATGCGGTTCAAGCGGCCACGGCGTGTCGTTTGAACGGAGCCTAACGATGTGTTCCGGCAGCTTTCTTTGTGAACCATTAAACTCAGGTTAGCCTGAACAACATCATCGACCACATCATCTGTTACCATCAGGTGAGGTAGTGGTCATAGGCTAGCCTATCAGGTACAAGTAAAAATAAATATTATGTCGTCAAGAGAGAACCACGAAAATCATTATAAAATAATTTCTGTAATGTTTTTGTAGTGTTTCGGTGTATTCCTCGAAAGAGAAAATTGGAATTGCAGTATTAATTTGAATCCAGGATTAAATTGTCCAGTAGAATGTAACACAGTTAAGCCAGAAAAGTAGTTCAACTCGGGACGAGATATAAATGCCTACTCTAGTCTGGATATACAGGATAGTCCTTATCCCTTAAATGTATAGTTATATATGTAATATGTAGGTATACCATATCAAATCAATTCACAGCTACCTACAGACATGATTTTTAAGATTGTTATAATGTATTTATATAAATCGATGCACTCTGTCTGGACCCGCTTGCATAGGTTCTCAAAGTTTTGGGGATAACGTAAGTAGGGAGGGGGTTCCCTACTTTTCTCTAGGTATAAAGGGACGCTATTAAACTTTGCGTCATATGTCTCATATATTATATGTAAATATGATATTAAAAAAATGTAGTCCATTGCATATATGTACATGTAGATCCCTTCGATTTGGGTTGCCTAAATGTTTCAGTGTAGCAGTGGTAGTGTTGTAGCAATTAAGTTACAAAACGTTTTTGTTACATAATGCGATTTTTGAAAATCTGCAAGGATTGACAGCATTATCTGGGCTTGTGTTCAATTTTCCAATATATTCAGGATGTTTTATTTGTTCTCATTTAAATATTCTTCTTTGAGCTCAAAAATAGGATAATTAATCGACCCATATCCTATCCTACGACTGTACAGTATTATTACATTCATTAAAACAGTCTATTTTTTTTTTTTTTAATTCCAAATAGGCAAGCATTTGACCGCAATCTCTCCTGATGGTAAGCGACGACGCGGTCTACGGTGGAGCATGCTTGCCTAGAAGATACCTGTTCACTCTATACTTGAAGACTTCCAAATTGTAGCTCTCAGGGAACAAAGACGCTGGGAGGGTGTTCCATTCCTTTACTAATTACGCTGTTTCAGATTCGTGACAGACGGTATATAAGAAAAAAATGGGGCCTCTTGAAATTTAGTCTCAAAATGAGCGGTGATTCGAGATGGGTTCGAGAACTTATGCACTAGATACTTGTCATAGCGTAAAAGTCGCGTTTGGTACCGCTCTATGTAGTCGAACTACTTGTTTGGTTTTACTGTGGTAACGCGTCCCTATTGATAGGCTGTGAATTCCACCCGCGCCGCGTAACTAAGTTTTCGAAGAATTAATTTTAGTGAGCGTATGAGCTTGTTCGTCTATTTGCAGTTTCATGTTTACTAGTAATTACTCGTATATTCTTACAATAGTGTAAGCTGATTGACCAATAATTGGAACTTGAAACCGCACTGTACAGATTGTATAACTATAGACCATTGTTTTGTTTTCTAACATTTTGTACTGAATTACCGAATACTATCTCTTGAAATGGCTTTGAAGAAAATCTTCAAAGTTTGGAAAAGACACCGTTTATGTTTCGCTGACAACTCAATTTCACAAACAATATTTGACTTGGGATATTTCGCACCAAGACATTCCAGTCAAAACGTCTTATATTCCCCTAAAAATAACAAAACATAACAATTGGAACCGCCTAATTACTGAATACATATTTAACATAAACATATACATAATATACACAGTTTTAGAATATAATGTAAGAATATTTGACTTGAACGTTTTGAGAAATATCTCAAGTTCAAAATTCTTTGTGAAATTGAGATAATTCGCACCAAAACATTTTATTAACTTTACTAGAAAACTACTACTAAGCCTCGGCTGTCAATCCGCCCTACCTCTAAAGGGAACTATGGAACTGTAAAAGGTTGATAGCTGGGATGGAATTTTCAAAGAATATGTGGTTGTATGGCGGATTACTGTACTGTATCAGTCGGATAGTCCACTGCTGATCACAGCCTCTCCCAATATGGGTAGGGGAGGGGAGGGATTGCTATATCAGTTCCTCGGAAAAAAAAAACGGTATAGGTCGTGAAATTCGGGGAATCTGGCAACCCTATTTGCAGTTCAAATTAAATGAATGCGAGACGCTCAAATTCAAATCATTTATTGACAAGAATGTTGTACAGGTACAGCAGATGTAACGCTTTATAAAAATGTTCTTAACATTCTACCATGACAGTATTTTTTTAATATAATTTAGTATATTAAATGTACTAAATTATATTTAATAAATACACAATGTATAAATTTTATACATTTATTTTGAATATATTTTGTAATGGTGATGCTCGATAACAATGAATTGCGACTATCAACAGATGTCGTGTTTCCGTGCCCTTTCTTGTTGTATATTTATTAGATAGGGTTTATAAATATGTTTATGAATCGTCGTAATTTTTATGAAAGGAGATATTATTTTGTGTTGACATTTTTATGATTTTACATTTTCATATTCTGTGCTAATCAGAAAGTGGCCTATGTCTTACTTTTTTTTGTATCAATCAAACTCTGGAACTCTTGCTCAGAGATAGCAATAGTTTCGCGTCCTAAGATAAAAAAATAAATACCTGACCGAACGTGGCTGTTTGGACAATTCTGTATACTTTGCATAGGATACACAGCGGTGATGATATGTATATATGTAAGTCATCTAAAAAGGTAGTTAGTTTCAGTAGTTTGCTGAAAAAATATTATTTTATTTATTATCAAAATCACATGTTACATGTTGTTCTGCATGTGGATGGGAATATCACAAGGCTGCTATGGTTTCTAAGGCTTCATTCATATACATATCTGCCACGTCTTTGAACACAAGGAGAGACCAATTACATTACGCTTCAATGTTATTAATTTAACGATGTGATATGCTGATATCACATGTGTGTCTGTGTGTTAGATATGTCCACTCAGGTTGGACTAATCAGTTTTCACGCTTGCTAGTGCTGAAACAGTTTGAATATGTACTGCATTCTGGACCCAAGCCAGACCCGGATCTAGGAGGCGCAAACCAGGGCACCCGCCCGGATGCAATTTCAAGAGGTGCCAAATGATAATGTAGTATGGGTAAAAATAAAAAAACTTGCTTCACGAAGCACCTAGTGTACGGAAGCCTGATTGGCTCACCCTCCGCTTGTAAAAAAATCAGCCAAGTGCGAATCGGACTCGCGCACGAAGGATTCCGTACCATTAGCTACACAACATTAGACTTCATATTTTAACCTTTTTTTGTTTTAACGTGCGCGAGTCCGACTCTCACTTGGCCAACTTTTTGTATTTGTTGTTATAGCGGCAACATATAAACATCATCTGTAAAAAATTCAACTATCTAGCTACCACCGTTCTTGAGATACAGCCTGGTGACAGACGGCCGGACGGACGGACAGCGAAGTCTCCGTAATAGGGTCCCGTTTTAACCCTTTGGGTACGGAACCCTAAAAAAGGCGCCACACAGGCCCAAACCATATATGAACTTGTACTCGAGATACCGATTTGGAATTTTCCCCGTCAAAAATTGGCGTTTTTTTACAACAAAGGGGTTTGATACTCTTTGTATGGAATGTGGCCAAGGTTTAAAAAAAACCTACTTTCCCCAACCAAAAAAATATCGAAGTTTATAGATCAAAGTATCAACCTAATCTGGTTTTTATTTAATGACAATCATATTAAAAGCTAAACCAAATTTGAAGCTCAAATAGTTACCGAGAAAAAATCTATTAAAAATTATTTCCGTAATTTTCGTCGTGTTTAAATTTTTTCCAGTAAAATTTTCCATGAAAAGGTGTGTTTTAATTTATTTTCTCGTTAATCCTCTATAATGAGGATTGCATTGGTACCAAGTAGTTTATGAGTTGAGTAGTGATAGCAATCAAATAAACTCGACTAAAAAGCAAAAATCTCAAAATCTGGTAAATATTTATATTTCAGTTTCCGTTTTACTTAAAGAAAAATGGATGAAAATGTTATTTTTGCATACTATAAGTGATAAGGGGAAGACATGTATAGATAATCGAAAACAACTGAGTACTAATGATACATCACGGGGCGTTGAAGGCTGAGAAATTTGGAAAATCCATGTACAAATGCTTCTGACCTTTAAGGATGTTATTATGTATCGAATCAAAAACATTGTTGTCTACTTGAGAAGACCAATAGGATTAGATTATATTATTTTTTTATTGTTAAAACATGCTGGTAACATAATTTAACCACTTCGAAATTGTACCATAATAATACCGTACAGTGGATAACCCATATAATATAGATTTTTAGTTCGTACAAAGCCATTTTAACAATTTGTCTAACAAATATTGTGATTATATTATACCTCAACCGAGGTATACTACATGTTAATATCAATGGTATATCTTTTTATGCATTATCATACACATTGTATATTTTGAGCATGATTGTACTTGATATACCATACCATAGTCCTTCCCTTGTCTCTTGTTTGTGGGGTCGGTATATGTTTTCTAACAACTTGCCAACATAAAA
Source organism: Plagodis dolabraria (assembly GCA_963854805.1). Classification (NCBI taxonomy): domain Eukaryota; kingdom Metazoa; phylum Arthropoda; class Insecta; order Lepidoptera; family Geometridae; genus Plagodis; species Plagodis dolabraria. The sequence continues at coordinate 9,727,099 of OY978440.1, forward strand.
TTGCCGGCCTTCCTTGCACGGACCCACCTGGAATATTGTTAAATATCCGCTACCCTACGATTAATGAAGACGTTTATATAATACAGAGTTGTATTGAGTGCCTGAGAAATTATAGGATCTAATCCGGTAACTGTACGACTAAAGCAGAGACATTATGACCGGGTGAAAATTGATAGCATATAGTTACTGGGTTTATTTTTATAGTAACTAAATAATAACGTGTTTTTGAATGTTGTAAAATGATGAACAATTGGCAAGCAGAAATATGTAAAAATCTATTTTTGTATTAATTTGTATACTTACAATATTTTTGAAGCGCTCGTAGCGAAGTTATAGCTTAGCCGTTCTGACCCAATCAACAAAGTTAAGCAGCGTCCGCCGCGGTCATGATGTGGATGGGTGACCGCTGGTGACATTACTACAAAGCGCTTCCGTGCTTCAGATGGCACGTTAAGCCGTCGGTCCCGGTTGTTGTATTAGGATGGCAGTCGTTATAGCATGGTGGTAGCGTATTTTGCGAATGCCCGCCTGGCTAGCTACTACCCTCAAGTAGAAAATCTTTCGCCATCACCTAACGGTGTGTTCCGGCAGTGTCCTTGACAACCAGCAATTCTAGGATAGCCTGAACAACATCTTCGACCACATCATCACTTACCATCAGGTGAGATAGTAGTCAAAGGCTAACATATCAGCCATAAAAAAATAAAGTTAGATATGATTAGAATTCACATGCCTAAGATTTTATACTAATTCAGAACAGCTTTAGGTAAATAATTTGAAATTTGTAGGCTATGTCGTTATCCTTGGCCTGAAAACTCTGTCAGTTTCCAAGGTTGTTGATGTTTTTATAAAGCTCCACCTGGCTAGCTACCACGCTCACGTAGAAATTCAGTCGTCAAGCATCTGACGCTGTGTTTTAGTAGCTGTCCTTAAGAGCTGGCTCCCATTCTAGACTGAATCTGTTTTTTCCTTTTAGACAACATCGTTACTTACAATCGCTGAGGTTGTATAGTGAAATGCAAACCTATGCAATAAGAAAATGTGTAATTTAGTTAGCTCACAAAGTTAAAAACAACGTAATAATTGCAAATTCGTTGTTTCTGAGCCGCTTAAAATTCTTAATTTCTTCGATTTGCTCCATTGTCTTTCTAGGTATCTTTATAATTTCGATTACTTAAAAATAGTTATCAAACAGCATTAAAAAACATTTTGGTATAAATATTTTATTTACCAACAATGATTCAAGTATAGTTTATTTCACAATAAAAATATCTTAGATAATTGTATTAAGTCGTTAAATATATTATGTTTCGACAATTCCCGTGTCGTAAAACAAAGTACTTCAGGATACACAATAACAAATACTTGTGTTTTATTTATGATTAGTATTAAAAGAAACCGCACAAATCAGTCGTCGTCTTGGGATAAGCGCCCCCAAAAAGTCTTACGGGTGTTTTACTCCAATCTATGAAAAGTAAGGCATTCTTTTGAAAAGATGAATCTGCCAATGAACACTTCTTGTAATTTTGCATTACAAATTCTATGGCAATATTTTTTTCCCTAACTGGTGAGAGTATATGGGTCATATCAATGCTGCCGTCGTGTTGAACATACAATACTCTGTCGTATAGCTCTACATTCTTACAAATTCGAGGACCAAGAGATGGAGGAACTTTATCGTTTTCGCTGTCCATATCCGATCTATATCTATTTATATCTGGAATATTCTCATTTCCTCCAATGAAACTTTTCTTCTTTTGTTCCTCGCTATCTCCTATCACATTGCGCTCATTCAAAGCATTTCCTATCTTAACCCGCTTGTCAAAACTGTTGGTATCCATATTACGTTTAGATTGTACTTTTCTCCGTGTTGACTTATGGTCTTCGTCTCTGTCATCCTTTTCTTGTTCTGTTTCCAAATATCCGTCATTATATTTTGATATTGAAACTGAATCTTGGTTGATAGTGGACTGATGCGATACATCCGTTGCCAATTTACGACCATTTCGGATAGCAGACAAATCTTCACCTTCTATATTTTTTCGATTTTCATGGACATATCTCAAACGGACTGCAGGATATTGTTTTTTAATCTCAATCCCTGATTCTATTGAATCCATTTGAATTTTTCGTGGCGTGTAGTCGTTATTGTATGACTTTACGTTATGCCACTTGTTTGCGTTCGATAAACTTTTAGAATACATATCATTACCGTTAGAATGTGCTTGACTGTGCAAGTCTTGGTCTACGTAATCTAAAGGTTTTAGAAATGGTAGCACAGAGATACGAGTTTTGCTTTTTGAAGGCTGGCTAAAATATCTACTATTTTTCTTACCTGCAGTGACAGCAAATGGTCTTGGTGGATTATATATTTCCTCAAGGCTATCAGACCTTTCATCTGAGTTTTGGTCATAATCAACATTTCTGTAAAACCTATGTTCGCGTATTTTTCTTGGTGCACCTCTGTTAGTTATTTCAACTTTTTTGGGATGGGTTTCCGCATGCATTTTTATAATATTGCTCCTAAGGTCATCTTCAAATATCTGCACATTTATGTGAGGATCGCGCTTTATGACATCGTATCGCTTCTCTACCAAATTTCTTCTTTTGAATTCGGGAGGTGGGCGAAGTCTACTTATTTTGAAATCAGAAGAATATGGATGGGAGTCTGATAATTTATATAACGGTATTGTTTGAGGGACTTTTCTAAAATGTTGTTCTCTGTTTTTGAAATTGATGCTTTTTAGATAGTTTAAAACTGTCCCTGCAAATTTTGAACTTGTCCACTGGCCATATACTTTTGTACTTTTTTGCACTGGTGGAGGGGTTTCAATTTCAGACAGCTCAGTTGCAGGAATACCAAATTTCTTTTTAGAAATAATTGTGCCACCATTTACTGTAGAATCTTTAGATTTGTAAATTGAATCAGTAACGGGTTTTTGTATTATATCTAGAGTATTATCAAAAAATATGCTGGTAGGAGCTGGAGGTGGTGGAGTTTCATAGTCTACCACCATTGAAACGTCGGGACTGTCAGTATTTATTGTAGTAGCCAGTGATGGTTTCATAGCTTGTGTTTTGATCTTTCCCGTAAATTTAGGCTTCGTTTCAGTATTCCAAAAACTAGTTTTATCCTTGGTGCTTTGTCCAGTTGTTCTAAAATCTGATATAGTAAAATCAAAAACATCTTGTTCTGCAGACGTTTCTTTCCTATTAGGCTTCTTTGTCTTAAACTCTACACCTACATCATGTTCTATAAAACTATGCGGAGTTTGCAATTTAATGTAACTTTTTGATGCGTTTTCCGACGGTGATAAATAAGTTTTTTCAAAATTGTTTTGAATTTCATCGGTCATTAAATCACTTAAAACGATATAATTATTGTCATTGATTTCTTTTTTTAGTTTGTTTCTTGCAAATTGTTTCTGTTCGTATAAAGGATCTATTTTCATAGTATTATTTCTCTCAATAGTCGATGACAGTATCATATTTGCACCAAAAATTTCACCTTCTAAACCATTTGAAGCACCTGCAATATAAAAATTCTATCAGATTAAGCAGCTATATTCATTTCAGAGTACATTGATTTATGAAGTTTATTACCATTATGAGCCGTGCCGTAACCGATTATCACGCTGCCGGCACCCGGCAATACAAATCCATAAAGCTGTGAAAGCAAACACGCATCATTAATAAACGTGTAGCGTTATCTGTTCACCTAACGGAAATCTGATTGATAAGTGTAGCAACACACATAACTTTGTTAATTTTGAGTGCAAGGAATTCAAAATGCGAAATGTGATTTCGCAATTCAGTCAAGGTATTGATTTGCCTCAGGTAATCGTAAGCTGAAGGAACTAACTATCTCTTTACGGATAGCATACCAGCCTTGTATTATGATCTAGTTTCGTAACTTGTGTCTATGTCAATTTATCACATAGTAATCTTTAGTAAAGTCGTGGCCGTGGTGACCCTCACATGACCGAACACAGACAGGCAGCTATTTGCTCTGATACTTCGCTTCTGTTATATGAGATATGATGAATTTGAAACGCTTTGTAAATACTGACACATTGAAGTGATTGAGAGCAGCGGAATACCGTAGTGGATTTATATTGTTTTGTGATGAATACTTACGCTATGAGCCGCTTCGCAGGTAACTAGCCGTGAATCCAGATACATCGCCCATGCACCGAAGTCACTCTGATAGGAAAGACAGACGTGGCGCCAAACATCTCTTACTACATCTACTCTCAACTTAGATGTCCCTTGTCCAAGTATAGAGACTCTCATGTATTGTCCACCAGAGTCTAGCCACAGTCTTACAACGCGGTTATTTCCGTTTGCTGCAACAAATTATGTTAATTCATTAAAGTGTAAGCGTAAAAAATAGCTTATTAGACCATAAAGTAACCAGTACGATCGCTTGAGAATTATGCCGTATTTAGTCATAATCGAGTGCAATGAGAGCAATTGCAAAACATTCGTCTAATTTAATTATCATAAAATTTTGCGAGTGTGCCAAATTTTGCCAGTTACGGACTGTTTTACATATATTAAAAATGCATGTAATGTATTCACTGCCTGTGAGTCTGCAATGACTTATGGGATTTCTAAATGCTTACTGTAGTAGCTGTAGTATTGGGTATATAGTTCGTAGTACTTTTAAATATGTATTATATATTTGTTTTTAGAGCGTGTTTTGCCGTTGATTTTTTGTTTTAGAATAAAAAGGGCATCTTTTTCAGCGAACCGTTCACGAGTAGGGGTCGACTTATTTAGGTTGAATGATTAGTCACCCTACATTGTCCAACGTAGTGTGAGATACGTGAAGGCCAGAGGCTGGGATAGATCCCGTCAGTAACGTCCAGACCCGTATTGTAGAACAGTCTTATAACGAACGGTACCGCGAGTGTATATGGCTCCGACAATCTGCCCAAAACGGTAAAATTATTCACCATATAGTTTGATTTAAACAATTATCATAACATCCAACTACAGAATCTTTCAAAACGCATACCTGATATAACGAAATGGCGACGTGTTTGCTCCTTGTATCGCCATTTTCGTCGACGCCTTGCGAAAGTGAAGCAAAAACCAAAAACAAAATTGTGCAATTGACTTGCACTGCAAGTTCAGATTTAAAGGGGGTCAAATTAATTATGGTAATGTAATCTTATTTGCTCAATAAATTCTGTTTCGATATTGCGCCTTTCCATTAAATTACTGTTTTTATGTCGACCTTCATAACAAGTGGAGATAATGAAAACTAATTGTATCATATGTGTCACTTACCGACGTACGTAAAAATACTCTGGTCGTTTGCAAGGTCGAATACTCGAATCCATGTGCAGAAAGTAAACTCTCTCAGAGGTGGGGTCTCCACGTCGTATTGTAGAAACTGCAGTAAAAAAATTGTGTACTCGTAAATGTAAATCTAAACGTTTAAACAAAATATATATGGCTACTATGTACATCTTTAATTGTTTTAACATATTGTTGATTATCTTTTATACATATTACTTAATTAAACCACTACCTTGGTGTGTTAAATATAAGTTAAATAAACAATTTCTGGACACTTCCTATCAAAGAAATTTGGATATTGATCTAGAACCTGCATCAGAGAATGCATTAAACTTATTTGAGATAACATACACACTAAGGTTAATATGGAATTGACATGTCAAGAGACAAAAATCCCTAAATTAAATGAGGTTTTTTTATGTTATTGTGACGGAACAATCTTGAGGCCCACCTGATGTTAAGCGGATTAACCTCTGCCAATAACCGATGCAGTCACGAATTGCACTAATTGCCACTTGAGACGTATTGTTAAGTCTCAAGTGCCTGTTATTTCACTGGCTCTCAAGGACTGCTGCCGGAACACACCGTTAGGTGCTTGGCGACAGATTTTCTACTTGCAAATGCCCTCCTGGATAGCGACCCGCTATCCAGGAGGGCATTTGCAAAGTTCCCTTCCACAATGCGGTGAAGCTCAAGCCCGCGGCGGGATTCGAACCGTGGACCTGCTGCGCGGCACTCCATAGCTAATGCCACTGAGCTATCACTGCTTCAAAAAATATAATAAAAAAAACCACTGTAAACGGTATAAATTATGTATAATTATCATTTTTTTTAGGTTCAATCATTTTCAGTGGTCGTACTTACGGGCTGACTGGACAGTTTTAATTGTCACTTGAGTTCTTAAAAAAATATTTTGTTCTGCCCAGTTCTACTAATAGTAAGTGTTTATGTGGTCGATGGTGTTATTTGGCTCTAAAGGACAAGTACTGGAGCACATCTTTAGGAGCTTGACAGATTTTCTTCTTGAGTCTGGTAGCCAGCCAGGCGTGCATTCGCAAAATGCTAGTGCTGGCTAGCATGCAGGCTAGCATTTAGACAACCTATAAGTCATAGCAGACTCATAGGCAGTCAAAATGCTCCAGCCCAGTACCCGTTGCCAGCGCACGCTGGCTGGGCACGCTGCCAACTTTATAATATTAAAAACTGCAGCTTTAAAATATTTAAAAAATTTATTATAAATTTTAATTTTACTACTTAAATATATATGTGTATAATGTTTTATAATCAGGAGTCTAGGTGTTACCGTGTTCTTGATATATTTCCTTTTACTCTGGACTATATAATTTCTTATCGGTAAACCTCAATAACACGTCAAAACGTACTCGAGGAAATCGAACTCGCAACCTGGCCGTTCACATCTGACTGCAATCTTTGAACCAATGTAGTGGTCAAACCAAAAAAAAACAATGTATTAATATCATAGTAATATATTCGACCCAAAGACTCCCTGGTGGCTTTACTTTTGAACCATGGATTTAGGAAGGGAGAAGGATCCCTTCCTAAATCCGTGTTTTGAACACTTGCTTTGATAATTTAAGTAACTGGACTGTTCTGGAAGAAGCTGCCACACATGTTATACAGCAGGGAGGATGAATAGCCAACGATTAAATTCGTATTTTTTTGTAAGGAAGACATAGATGCTGTCCCCCGCTGTCGGTCGTTCAGCTCCACCGGATTTTGGGCGAGGGCAGGCCCTCTTATAGCTCAATAGTCGTTCATCATTATCATCGTCTTTCTATCCTTTTTTCAATCAGTTAAGAACGTTACAATGTCCTTTAGCAACGTACAAAAGATAACGTGGACATATTTGTAAGAAGTTTAAGCTTCGGTTTTAAAGCTGGCTGCCTGCTGGCTGCCTTCTTTATTAAGGGCCCGTTTCAGAATTTCCTTATAAAGTTTCGGGTTGCTATGCAACACATAAAATAACTGTATGATAAAAATGACAGTAGACATGCAGCGCGTTTCAAGCTTTAACCGATGGATAGGCTAAATCGATGACTGTGAAACGCAAAGATAGTGTTTTATTTATTAAATATGTTCTGGGTAGTAAAACCGGAACTTACTCGAACATTCTGAAACAGGCTCTAAATGACAAAAAATATTATGAATTTGAACTCAGAAATAACCAACGGTTTAGCTTAAGCCAATTTATATGGCTGTGGTATACCGCATATGACCATTGACCTTTTTTGGCATTTTGCGCAACGAAAATATTTTATCAAAGACGAATTGCCGTCTATTGTCGTATTATGTAAGCTTGAAGCATGTCGCGGGTAGATCACGGATGTTTCGTGTTTTTTGTCAAATAAGGTACACGTGCCTTCACTTTTAAGGATCCGCTGTAACCCATGTTGCTTTACCATATATGGTTCTGTCCATGCAGGTTTTGTATACTATGACCCAGATATTTGTGTCAGAAACTATAGAATTATATGTGGTATTTTCTTCACGAAAGAAATGTTAGGTTTAGTTAGGTTCCTACCTGTATGCTATTGGTAAAAATAACCCCATCTAAGAAATACATTTCATACCTCAGTAATCATAACAGCATGCAGCACCGCTTGGAGACAATACATAGGTTGCCATTAGGGCTTTGTATTCTTTGTTGTAATGTGAATTTTAGATCGACGCGGTTTGTGAGGGTGCTCTTGAAATTATTCTACGCGTACTTATGTATTGTGTCGGTGCGGTGCTGTTAAGATGAGGATTCTATACTTGTACCTCTATGTGATATGTCAATTCAATACCTCTTAGCTGACATGTGTACGTTAGCAAGCCTTCTTTGAGACTCCGCTATCTGTCTGTACGTCCGCATGTCTCGAGTCCTTAGTTCGTAAACGCTGAATTAGTAACTAATTTGAAATATAGACAATTATTTATGTATATTGCTGTCGGAAAATCAAATACTTGTTGAATTTGAAATTCAACAGTAATGTTAGGAGCAATCCAGTAGAAGAGATAACAGTTGAAAAAATCACATATTTACACCCATTTCAGGAAGATCATCTACGAATATAAAGTTTTATATCTGCAGATTGTCGTGTAGGGCAGTTAAAGTTTGACCATTTTTGTTATGACTCCACTTCACAAACTAAAATAGATAGAATCAATACCTGGAATTTCAATATATTAAGTATTATACATCCTCTAAAATACTAACAATTATTACAAACGTGCATTTTTAATTAAATTTTGTAAGTGTGACCAACAACTATCGTTTTTAATTTATGGGCTATTGCAATGCCGTAACCCTAAAAGGAGGAGGCATTACTACTCGCAATTGGTTAATTTTTTTGTACTATATTATCGTTCCCAATTTTCAGGCAGTTTATCACTAAAATACATTCTATGAATTTGTAACCGGAATCCAATAGTTCTCTTTATTATTATTGCTACCTATGAAATCTTAGCTTGTTCTTGATTGATAGGTTAAGTTTCAGTTACTTGACTTTTAAAGACAATGTTGCCATACTTTATATTTAACGAAAAACAGCGACTGAATTTTGTTCGGAAGGGGTAAGGACATACCACGCAATACTTGATGGCTTGCTACAAATTCTGACAGTTAGATACTGTCAGAATTTGTTTATCTCGACACATAACAGTCACCACATTCCATAAATGAAATTATTGATATAAGGGTATATTTTAGACGAACGCCCCCATACTAAACGCAGCTCCAATCTTTTTTTAATACTAGCGAATAAAAACCAATAATTTTTTACCTACTTATATACTATCTTTATATCTAGGTTTGTGGTGCATCAGATTTTCATGAAATTATACAGTTTTAAAATTACCTCAAAAACTCGTAATTTTAGATATAAGAAAGACCCAACTTTAAGCACCTCTTTCAAGAAAAATAAGCATGTTTTTAATTTCTATTTCACCACAAACATGGGGAATATAATGAACTTTCTATAATAGGAAGTTATTTATACAAGTGTACTATATTTTTTTAATAAATCTGGAGCTACGAAGAACTCGCTCAAACTTCTAAAAACGAGTGCTATGTACTAAAGGCTATATACTTACATTTGTAATTATTAGTACAAAAAAAAAAGATTTAAGCCGGAAACGATAGGTCGAATAATACACTATATTTACATGCGAGTTTTTTTTTTAAATAACAAGTTGAGTTTATGAATAGGTTTACGCTTTGGCTGGCGGGTATATGTCCTTAAGGTATTCTTGACCTGCATCACTTAGAGAGGCAAAACTTATCAATTGAAACGTAAATCGTACCTGAGCGTATCCTTTTTGCGTAAGAATAATCTTGTAAACTGGTCGGTTTATAGCGGATATCACTGCCACCATGCTCAGAAGAGCAGCAAATATAGCTCGGGACATTGAATCACACGTTTGAAATTTATCGACCTAGAAACACTTATTCGGAAATAAAGTAGGCGTTGCGCGCCTTCAAAATGAAAACAGTGTAATTAATAGAGAATAGAAGTGTTAAATGAAGCTATTTAAATTGAAACTCAAACTTATCAAATGAAGGCAAGGAATAAAGTGGAATAGTCGAGTGGTTTGCAGAAATTCAAAATGACAACTGAAGAATCGCGGTTAATGTTGATTGTTGATGAAGAATGATGTTTACAAACCGCTTTGTTATTCCTAACATTGCTGCGTTCTGATTGTGCTATAGAAAATAATTTCATCTCTCTATAATAACATAAATCATCGGAATGAGTAGCGCTGTTTTGTTGCCGCGTACGTTGTGGTAATGTAAATAAAAATGTTAACAAAGTAAGGTTAATGTTACTTTGTTAAGTCAAAATGAAAGTTTAAGATACGTAAATAAAGCTACGTATTTTATAGAGATTTTTATAGTACATCATAGTTTACCTTTTGATGAACAGCGAAAAGATTTTACGTAACATTGATATATTAATGAGAACTCGAACACTATTTTACTAGTAAACACTAAGTTTTTAAAACTTGTTTTCATGTGACTACGTTTTATATAAATAATGTGCTTGTAATTCTCTAATTAGCGTAATTGGTTTACATTCTGCGTGACATTTTATATATTAATCTAATTAAGTAATACAGGTATTGTTTTTATATGATAATTTATTGACATTTTATATATTATGATTTAAGTTTGTTTGACATTGATATTGTATCTTAAATTTTATAACAATGTATTGATTTTGACGTTGTATTAATATTAATTTTTTATCATTAGTGTAATTGGCCTAAAGCCGTTCTAATTGAATTGAATAAATAAATAAATAAAAATAAGTATATTTTATTCTTTTTTGTTATGTACTACACATAGTTGGTAGTAAACTATTTAATTATAGTAGTGTATTTCTTTTTATTGGATTGTGACGGATTATTGACGATGCCCACCTGATGTAAAGCGGTAACCTCGATGCCTATAACAGATGCATTTCATCACAAGTGATCTACAACTCTACAACTGTACTTAATTGTGATAAGTATTTGAAATGCTTGGCGACACATTTTCTGCTTGAGGGTAGTAGCTAGCCAAGCAAGTATTCGCAAAATGCAATGCGCTGAAGTTCGAGCCCGGGTTGGGGATCGAACTAATGACCTGCGGTAGTTTTTGGTAATGTACTACATATATCTGGTAATGTATTACATATCTTTGGTAATGTATTACATATATTTGGTAATGTACTACATATCTTTGGTAATGTACTACATATCTTTAGTAATGTATTATATATCTCTGGTAATATGCTACATATTATTTGTATTTCTGTAAACCTTCCATAATGACCAAAACGGTCAACACAGGACTCGACTTTTGTAAATTTTTAATTGATAATATTTCAGCGTTATCTTTTATTTTACACAGATGGCTAAGGCACCTGCCTACTACATCGGGAACGCGGCGCCTGCTCCCAGCACCCTACCCCGTGGGCCCTCGGGGTTGCGAGCCTTCTCACCATCGGCTCCACCAGTTCCTGCTGACCGCGTAAAAGCAAATTTACCCTCAGCAGGTATGTCCTCCTTATATAAGTATAATAGGGGTCACTAATGGCTTCTTATTCTATACAAATCATCGAGTCACGCCTTGATAGATTATATAGTCTTAGATAATTTGAGGACTCATTGATGGACTTAACAACTGAGCGCTTTCGTGGTTTGGATTATCTACTTTGCTAGTCAGTCATAATGACATGTCGAAAGCTTTTCAGTAATTTGAGATCCTTGGTACACTGTACCTTAAATTACACAAAGGATGGTCTATAGCCTACATATAATAAATATGTAAAGGATAGTAACTCTCATACAGTTACCGCTTTGATTTCGGACTCTTCAAGTTCTCAATTATCAAAAAACTCACAATATTCCAAATTCAAAAAATTCAAATTCATAAAAAAATGTTAATTGATTTGGCGCTTAGAAATGATCACGTCTAATTGGACTCGTCAAGGTTGTTGCGCAGCACGGGACACTTTTTAAACCATGCCCACAGCGGTAAGGTGTGTCTACTGCTGTTTTTGAGCTTGACTTACACTCCTGTTCTTACATATACGTAACCTATAACTGACATGAAAAGCGCAAATACTATTATACAAAGCGTTCAATATACTAGATATAGTAAAGTATGTTTATACGAGATATAGTAAAGTAATAATTTTCCTGAGTTTGATTTATAAGTTCTGTTAAGAAGTTGGGTTTATATGGTGATATGTAGAATAAATATTACAATTGAATCAAAAATATAAATAAATAAGTTCGGGACCAACTTCCAACAATGAAATATTTTTCAGAAATCATTTGTTAAAACCAGTTCTATGCTTATTCCAAACACTGAGACCTTAAATTTTTCATGCACCGACTTCCATAAAACATTAATTTTTAGAGTTCCAAGTATGATATATTTGATGTGAATAAAATGTGTATATCAACACTAAATAAACCATCAAAATTGGATGTTGATGTTAAAAGTAATTCGGGATCATACATAAAAATACACCATGTTGACTAGAGCATCATTCTCCTTCTTTTTGAAAGTCTGTGAAACTTATGTCTACAGGTTTTGCGTTCCACAAAACTTATATTATAAGCATTCATTAGATCGATTTATATCATACTTCTACAAAAAATATAAGACCTAGTGTTATTGTACTACAGTATCAGTCGGATTATCCACTGCTGAACACAGCCCCCATCGCTGAGGTTTGTCTTGATTCCCATTTGCTTGGGGATCGCAGTATAAATGGCAATTCTTCAGAAGTCGCCCCTGGCCATATTCTGGTACTTTTCTCTTCTTCGCCTCTTGTGTCTCCCATAAGGAAATAGGGATACAATCCTAGCCCGACAACCTACAGACATGTGTTAAAGTGCAGTATCAAATTAAAATCATAAGGGGCTTTCCCCGTATGATAACAACGCTTAGCTATGCGCTGATGAGACTGGATAGATAACAACTAAGTACATCAAGATGAATAATTAATTACTATGCCACATCCGGCTCCTCGGCATCCTCGAGGTCACTAAACTTCAGCGAGTTATGTGTATAGGTGTCCTTGCGCCGACCAAGCCCTTGCGCACATACATCCCGGGAAGCGGTTCAGAACGGTGCTTCTCGTTTGCCGCTTCCGAATGTTCCCGGGGCGAACAACTCTATACCATCCCTGGTAACCTAACCCCGTGTATAGGGGAAGAACATAATGCAAATTGCTCAAGGATATCGGCTGTATGACATGGATATAGAAGCACATAGTTGTGCATCATTGCACAAAACTTGGAAACACATATAAAGCTACTATTAATAAAAAATAAGTAGTGTACAATTCTGTAATTTATGATTGTAGTTCGAAAGATTCATGACAATTGCAATATAAGTACAACTATGTCTTCTTTTCCGCGGAGCCACCGCAAGGTGTCGCTTCTAATTTTTTTACCTATTCATTACTCTCCATTAAATCCAGTACTACTATTGCTTAACTAAAAGCTTCGCCGTTTATGCTATACCTACACAGTAATGTCTTGTATTCACCTTCCACCTTTTTATTTATTTAATCACCATTCCTTATTTCTTCGACAAGCTCCTTTGAATATAAATTACGTATGTTCCATTTTTTGCTACAAAATTTTACGTATAATAAGATATATTTATGAATAGGTGTCTATGCATAATATTGATTACGTGTCTTTAAATCGTGTACGTATAATCTCGTTGCGTTGAAGCATTTTTATATCTGCAACCGCATGCTTTAATATATTTATCAAATCTAGCTTTTATAAGTAACAACATATGTACCTATTTATATACTTGAAAGCACCCAACTTACGTGATGACTGCCTCTAAGGCCGATCCAGAGATGTAATAAATGTAAAGATAGAATGAGGAAAGATAATCAAAATTATCTGCGCCCAATCTGTGACATTGGTATTGACGCATTCGATTTTGATTGTTATAATTGTATGTTTGATTGAATTCTACTCGGGATCGGTCTTAAGGTATTCATCAGAGTAAATCTAATTATTTGAATTTTCAGGTTTTGCCCCTGAACCATACAAATCATCACCTGAGCGTGGCTGTGTTGGTGGCAGAGCGCCGTATGATGACCCAGGGTACGCCAAATTTTTGGCATCGACCGCAGCGCATACTCCGGGAATCGATGTTGAAGACGAGTAAGTAATCGATGTTTAAATAATTTAAAATAAGTATATATAATCTTCAGTAATGGTGCTTGAAAAGTCAAATTAATAAATGCGTAGGCAAAAAGAAAAAGAATTAATTTGCGTCTCCATTACAGAGTTATCAACATTGATGAGACCTACCAGATGTACCCTGGTTGTCAAGGGCGACAACCCTACGATGGAAGGTAACGTTTTTAAGTTTACGAGTTCTCTTACCGGTAGGAACACGAATTCATACTGTTATATTAGCCATTTTCTATCGATTCATATAATTAAGTCTTTAGAATTAATTATATATGTAAATATAGAACTGTTTACCTTCCAAATTTTAGTATAATATTATATTATTTGTTTATTTATAGTTTATGTATAGTTTTAGTTGTTTATATTAATTTCACAGATGTTTTATTTATTGTGAACTAGTGCTCGCGTTTTCAATTTTACACTAAGTTGCCATGGCGATAATATGCGTTAGCGAAATAAAAATATTTTTCATAGCAAATAAGTATGTATGCATTAATAATTAAATGCCCTATATTTTTATAGGTTATGAATTTATATCATTTTATGAAACCAAAAATAGAAGCGCTATTTATAAACTTTGAAAACTTTAATAGTGCAGAGTTTTCAGAATTCCTATGCAAATGGACGATAGCCGTTTGCGGGTGGAGAAGATGGAGCGGCAACTGGCCAACTTAACTGGCCTAGTGCATAAAGCTTTACATGCTCCATCCGGGCCCACTCCGGTCGTAGCCCCTCGCCAAGAAATCCCTGATGGCACAGGCAGACCAGCTCAAGGTGAGCATTCATAAATAAACGTATAATAATCCTTCCTATTAAGGTGGACTCAGAAACAAGAAAAACTCTTATGTCAAACTCAATACTTATATTTTACTTCCTTCGTTATCTGTTAACGGACCTTATTCAAAATTATACTATTAAAAATTGCAATGCACTAAACAATAATTGGCATGTTTCAATAAGCCCCGGGAAAAATGGCTTTGGTTCGTTAATGCAGCTTGCAATTTCTTCCACTCAGATACGGCGAGGTTCGCCAGCAACGAGAGACCTCCCAAATTAGGGAGGGATAAATTTCGTAAGTGTGATTGAAACACGGTTCGAAATATTACTGATGCATTTCTAATGTTCGACATTAAATAAACTCTAGAACAAGATTAGTACGTCGAATTATTCACTAATCTGCCGTGTGGAGAATGGGAAGAAAATCAAACCGCAAATTAAAGGCGCCACCGCATTCCATCAACTAGCTAGTAAACGTAAAACCTGATGCTAAGGCGCTTCCGCACAGTTTACTAAGTTGAACAGAGAAAGCGTCACTTTCACTCTATAACCAATAATGATATATACACAAACAAATAATGGTGACAACGTCTTTATATATCCTATTGTTTAACTTTTACAGAAATGACGTTAGGAATGCATCAGATATACATATGAGTTTTCTTGCAAACCGCTTGCTTGCTAACTCCAAATGACCATTTCTTTATTTCAGCTTCATAACTTTATTAGCATTTCTATGGTCATGTATTTCTTAAATAATTATTTATTATCACTGTCATTCCATTATACATTCAATCATCGACTTCATACAAAAATAAAACTGTAAATTGAACTTTAAAATTCAGTTGATACAAAAATAAAAGCTTTTTTGTAGAAGTGGTCTTTCGCTGAAGCATATTTAGTATTCCGTTAAGTAGTCGCTATTGTCATGTGAATTTTGAGTTAAATAAAATAAAAATGTGCCTCTATATTCCATAAAATTTATTTAGTTTTGAATACAAAGATAGCATATAAACATTGCCATATTAATATTGTGATCTTTATTCACTATATCCAATTGCTCGTAACACTTGCATTACCTGTTGATAACACTCACCAAGTAAGTACCTATATAAACAAAATGTTCTAAATTTACCACACACTATGCACACCTCCGACTATTTAGCGATTCCTCGATATAGTTGAGTGTACCAAACATAACTCTCGTAGAGTTTTTGAGAACTTATCACAGTTACAGAATTTGTATTGACTACATAAAAATTTGTCATTTCAGAAAAATCAGTTTCTTTTGAGAAAACCGTTAGTTTCTCGGAAGATCCACCAGATATGAACTCACCTAAACAACATTCGCCTCAGCACACAGGTATGCATAACAATACTTTTTAATTAGGATGTAATGCCCTTCTCTTGATTTGAATTTTGTATATTTATCGCTATTATTGTGTCATATTTGTAATAATTTTGAAGGGCTATGTGATTGGTGATTAGCGTATTTCCTGTTCGCAGTATATCGAAAAAGCCTACATAAATGCGTCAAAAATGTAAGGTTTCAAAGTGCGGAGCTCCTACAACATACATGAACGTTTTATTATTATTTAGGTTAAATATTAACCATCGAGCGGCATCGATGTTTGCGTGTTTATATCTTTAAACATAAAAGCATTTATAAGCAAACAGGCTAGGACTAACTAATGGCAGTCATTATCATTGTCATTAGTTTCATGTCCTATATTAGTTGAGTTTTTATGGTTTTATTTTATTCATCTTTCGTTGTGGATCACGTCGCGATCAACCTTTTGTTATGTAGACCCATAATACCAAATGCGAAGATATTCTAGCTTATGGAATACGTTGACTTCCAAAGCTAGGTATTTTGCTAAACTATTAATCATTCTAGTAGTTAATGTCATAACCATTCATATCTTTCTGCTTACTTCTTTGCCTATAGCTGAATCCAAACCAAGTAAACCCGCAATAAAATCTTCGACATTACCAAGGACGTCGTCACAAGGTAGGTACAATATTTGGTATCCATTAATTCCATATAGATAATCGTACATTTAAGTTTCATTGTAGCTTGATATTTTCATTATAATGGTTTTAAGTCTGAGTCAGAAGGAAGTGTAAATTCTTCGTAATAGTTCGCTTTCGAGCTGTTGTTTATTGTGATTGCCAACGTAATGATCAGACCTGGATGCTTCCGAATGTTGTCAGCTTACTCATGAGATTTTGAAAACGTTTCAATGACTATAGCAGTCATTTCATATTTCAGAAAGGGACAGGTTAAAACCAGCCCCACCGCCGAAACCAGCTGGGCTGTCAGGACAACAGCTAGCAATGGCCCCGGTCAAACCCAGCACAATAACTGTTACTGCTGACTTTTATGCGCAATTTATGGAAGTAGAAAAGATTACTCGTGATGTCCGTATTGAAGTAAGTAGAAAGAACTAATGTTTTACTGAGCAATTATACTTATGCATTTTTTTATACATAGGTTAGCCTTTGACCACTATCTCACCTGATGGTAGGTGATTATGTGTTCGAAGATGGTGTTCAGGCTAACCTAGAGATTTACTGGTTCTCAATACTCTCAAAATACATTTTAAAACAGTACAATTTTGCTGTGACCGCTTTTCCTATTCACGGTTATTTAATTCGCCGACTATAAAACCTTTAAACAAAACTTCGTGCGTTTATATTATGCATAGTCAATTTTTGCAGTCTCTAATTGAATCACGAGGAAAGCGAGTGTTTTTGATAATATCTTCCAAGCATAATGAATGACTTGAAGGCATGGAACCTAAAAAATTGCTCTCGTTTAAAAAAACTTTTCACCAGCAAGAAAAAAATAGGTCAAGGCAGTATTTGACAATGAGTTAATTAATTAACGAATATTACATCATAAATAACATTTATACTGTACTGTACTGTAACAGCCGGATCGTCCACTGCTGAACACAGCCTCTCCTATGACGGGGGTATTTGCCATAATCCCCACGCTTGGCAGGCGTCTTGGGAATCGCAGTGTATGTTGGCAGTTCTTTAGAAGGCGCTGCTGCACTTTCCAGTATATTCCCTTAGTCGCCTCTTGCACCTACAGGATGATATTATTATATGAGGAGGTGCAATTCCAACCCGGCACCCCACGGGGGTAAAGTTAAATAATATTTACTCTGTAAAAATATCATAATCGTCTAACAAAATATCATAGTCGACGAAAAATACAAAACGCAATTTGGTTTTAATTACTTGGATGACATAGGTTATTTGCCAGGTATTTTATATATAGAATCAAACTACTGGACCGATTTTGATAAGACTTAAAATTGGAATACCTTGGCCTACCAAACAAAGAATTATCAAACCAAATTCATAATTGGTTTTGATGAACATACAAAAAAATTATGCAGTTGAATTTGAGAACCTCCTTCTTTTGTGAAGTCGGATAAAAATAAACAAAAGGTTTATCATTTTCCGTTAATCATTTTCGATCGTTAATCATTTTCCAAATAAAGTAGTTTAATAAGTTTCAAATAGTGTAAAAATAATTTTGCTCTTCGACTCCCACATTCATTTTAGTTTTGTCATATTTTTTAATCCTAGGTTCAGTGTTTAAGGCATTATTCGTTTTGTACGGTTTTTTGTAACATATAAAGGTAAACTGGGAATTAGGAGCCGTAGGCTCAACGATATCCATAAATATTTTATTTAACATATAATCAAATAACGCATACACTATCCTTAGTAAGGGAATTCAAAATCATTACATTTATTATGATATTATTGCCATTTTACTATTGTAACGTTGGTACATTGTTTCGAAATGAGATGGAGTTTTTGACAAAGTCATATTCTAATTTTGGATTTGATTGTGTATTAATATATCTATCGCCTTGAGAGAATTTTCCCATAAATCGGTCGAAATCAATAATAGGTAGATAGCATAGGTAGCACACAGGAATAATTACATCTAAATAATTTTTAAAAGTAATTTCGGTGTATTAATTTTATATACTTACGACTAACTAGTTAAGATGTGCCTAACAGACCGCAGTCACTTTAAATACAACCTTCTGTTTCTTATACTTAGTAAACAGCTACGGAACCTTTATAGTGCCTTGAAATGTTACAATTTAAGGACCGAATATTGCATTTCTTAGAGGACGCAATTTTATTTTTGAGACATGAGCGGTAAAGCTTAACCTCAACTTTGTGGGGTTGACACCCTTGTCCCCCGGCCGCCATCTTGGAAAAAGGGGTAAAAACATTTATTTTGCGATATCTCTGAAACTATGCGTCTTACAAAAAATTCTACAGCACATAATTTGTCATTATTTTGCCTACAAATATATTGATATTAGTTTTGCCCTAAATTAAAAATTTAAGAAGTTATAAGCATAAAAGTGCGAAAATTTTAATAATATTTTTTTGCCTTATAACTTGTTTTCTCATTTTACAAAAAAAATACCTCAGACCAGTCTTGTTGACTATCTTTTGAGTTTTTTTTTTTTCTAAATTTCATTTATTTAAAACTCTGTTACAACGCTCCAAAGTTGACCTAGTACGTCAATGCTCATGAGAATCCGGTCAAAACGAAATATTTAACTTATTATATATTTTTTATTGCAAATATATTAATGAATAGATTCAGGCGTTACTTTGCGGAAATCCATATTTAATAATAACAAATACTTTTAAAAGTATCCTAAAAAACATTAAATAATATTTAAATAAAACACTTAAAAAGCATAAAATTATATATCTATTGACAATTCCGCCTAATTTTCCAGTTATCTACGTGACGCCTAAGTCTCGATCGTGCGCTCGGTAAGTCAAGACCTCCTGAAGATGCTTCGTTTAGAAGTGAAACTAGTCGGGTATTCTTCCGGTTAGGCTGCGTGATGTTTATGACGTCACGTAGATAACAGGAAAATTAGGCGGAATTGTTACTATATATATAATTTTATGCTTTTTTAAGTGTTTTATTTAAATATTATTTAATGTTTTTTAGGATACTTTTAAAAGTATTTGTTATTGCAAATATATTCTTAAAACATTTTTGTTAAATTCGTATAAATTTACTTATTCATTCCTAACTGTCTTCCTTACCATAGAACTTACCAAATTTAACGTACCGAAGGTTAAGCAGGTAGTTAAGGTCTGAGTTGCCATTTGGGGACAAAGGAACATCTGCCTGCTACTACTATTATTATTATACGTAAGCTTAGCTGTTTCTTCTACCTCATTTTATTCTGTAAGTTGTGCTACATGTTTTGCCGCGTTTGTAGACGTATTGAAAATTGTGGATATTATTTTCAGTTTAATAAATTAAACTGCGGGTTTTAGAAAAAAAATCCTAAAAGATCTACAAGATTGTTCTGTAGTGGTTTTTTTGTAAAAGGTAAAAAAAAGCTTATAGAGCAAAAAAAAATGTTTGCTTCTAACTTCTGTAATATTTAATTTAGGGCAAAAAGTTATATGAACATATTTGTAGGCATAACAATATGCTACAAATAATGGCCCGACGATTTTTTTGTAAAACGTATAGATTCTGAGATATCGCGAATTACGTGTTTTCACCCCTTTTTCCAATAGGCGGCCGGGGGACAAGGTGGTGACTCCATACTCTTTAGGTTAAGCTTCTATTGACCCCCCACACAAGGAGAAAAATAAAATTGCGTCCTCTAAAAAAGGCAGAGCTCATGTAACTTTTCAATGGACTATTAAGGAAGCAAAAGAAACGAATCAAAGAGGGCGCTGCAATTCATGATGTCTATTTTGTACACAGTAGACTTTCTGGTGTATGCAAGTGAAATATCATGATTTGCAGCGCTACCTTCGATTCGTTTTCATAATAGGTCATGTCACTTAGCCATGCCAGTTAATGTAGTTGTTGTTTTTTTTCCAGCTAATGAACCTGCGTCGATCGGTTTCTTCTTACTCGCTGCAAATGAGACACATGATAGGGGACGCTGTTACGGAATTGGGCATTTTACAAGCTCAAAATTATGACCAAAATTCGGATGAGGTAAGCACCTTTATAATTTGATAAATTAATATACCTACTATACCATCCAGTATCACTTTAGTACCAATGTTGTACGTACAAAATGTGTAAGTACGCAACTTGGCGTTTTTCACGGTCGTCCTTGACATTTCACGAAGCGACGTCAAAAAGACGTGTAAAGACGACGTCGATAATATGACCTCTCTAACAACACGTGCCGGTAATGGAAGTACAAGTCATAATGTAAAAAAGTTTTGGCGTCGGATTTATTGACGGCCACCTGCTTGACGGCAGTCCTTCTTGGTTGTTCTTGTTGGTAGTATACCCGCTATAAACTGGCTTGCTACACTCACATACACTTATGTATAAAATGCATCGTCAAGCGACTTATAGTTTATTTCGGCAGATGCCCTTGAAAAGCAGTTCCCATTCTTAGTAGTGTGTTTCGTAATTTTGTAATATTTACTGTCTTCGACCACATGATCATTTAACACAGGTAAAATTGTGATATAAGACTTGCTTCAAACTACTAGTCATAGACATGAGAATGACGTCAAATATAGGCAAGCAAAAGTACCTACAACATGGTACAAACCTTAATACGAAGTCATTATTAGACAAATACTACGTGATTGATAGTCGAATAATGCGCTGAAGTATCAGTTACTGACGTCGTAACCACGTCATTATAAGAGAATATGGTATCAACCCATAAAGACGTCGTAACGACGTCATTGATAGATGAATAAAGTACCAACTAATCAAGTTTACCAGTGGATGTTGCGTCGCAAGGACTTCTTTGATAGGCGAATAATTACTAGATAAAAGCTGAAATACTAATACATAATAAAAAAATTGTTAAACCTACCAAAACCAAAAAATTTTATGACATTATTGTATTTGACAAAATTGGGACATCGATCACTAAGGAACACTAGTACAATCAATTAACTCAACCGTTGAACAAGACGGAGTTTTTTATCTCAGTAATTCAACTGTCTCTGTCGCCAAGCACCTAACGGTGTGTTCCGGCAGCTTAAGGGCCAGTAAAATTCCAGGCATACATGAGACTTAACAACTATGTCTCAAGGTGACGGGAGAAGTGCAATTCGTGACTTGTGACGAAATGCGTCTGGCAGAGGTTAGTCCGCTTAACATCAGGTGGGCCTCGAGCTTATTCCGTCACAATAACATCTCATTCTGTGTTGACCACATATTATAATAATAGTTTTTGATGCCATGATAGCTGAGCGGATTATTGCGGACTTGGGGTACGGCAGTCCCCATGGACTGCCGTGGAGAAGGCCCAAGTTTCGATGACTGCCGCCGACTTGACCTTCACCCCTGTTAGAAGGGCTCCCATGGCTAGCTACAAACCTCAAGCAGAAAATCTGTGCCCAAACCCTTAACAGTGTGTTCCGGCAGCAGCCCTTGAGAAAAAGTTAAATTACAAGCAGATGAGACTTAAAAACTGTACATCTCAGTGCAGTTCGTCCCTTGTGACGAAATGCATATCTTATGGGTAGTACCGCTTGACATCAGGTGGGCTTCATGCATGTTCCGTCACAGGTACCTTGCTGTGCGCTCGAGAAGTTTAAGTACTGTTATAAAGTAATAATTTCTTATTTTTCCAGATTCTTCGCGAAGAAGAGCACTACCGCCAGGACATGTTGCTTCTGGAAAATGATTTGTATGAACTTGAGGCGACCGTAGAGCGCTTGCGTGGTCAAGCCGCGAACAGGTATAAGCACTTTTAATAATCCGACGGAATGCTTTTTAACATATGGTATTTTAAATGACAGGTTAGGCTTTTCCCCTCATTTACATATACACGCCACACGCGCGCACTGATACACACGAATACACCCTCATCCCATACTTGCACTTCAATCAAATCAACAAAGAGTCAAATAAGTTTATAGCCTTGCCTATGACATTACCCAATAAAAAAAAATTGTTTTATTTTTGTTTACAAGTACAGTAACTTAATCTATATGAATTCAATGTGGAAAGGAATTGTTTCTCATTATACAGGTTAAACTCCTAGTATGAGATCAGTGCTACATTGAGTTTTGTAACATGTTATATTTGGATCAATAAACATTACATTATTATATTACAACTACTGCGATGATGGGACCAAGTCCCATCGCAGGGTTAAGGGCCTTACAGTCCGCAGATTAGCATTAATGTTGAAATAAGACTCATTTCAGCGCGCGCTGCACCGTGGCAGCGATGGCTAACGCTCCTTCCGAAATGCAAGCAAATAAAAAAATGTATTTTGCATCACAAACGCCGTGGTTATCTGACGTATTTATTGGCATTATCTCTATTCTAAACTATTTTAAGCGTTTCTCCTTTAGGTTCTTCGCGCTGGTGTTTAATGTAATCTTGCTTCACAAAAACTTCGTAGTACGAATATGAATACTTACTCAAAGGCTCAGTATACAGAACAAACATTCTGAGCAGTAGTAAATCTTCCGCCAAGCACCTTACGGTGTATTCCGGCAGCTGTCCTTGAGAGCCAGTAATCGTAGTTTAAGCGTGTTTAACACCTTCGATCACATCATCACTTACCATCAGGTGAGATTGTGGTCAAAGGCTAAACCTATCAGCAATATAAAAAAGGTTAAAATGACACGGCTGTATCGTATGGTTGTACAGGCCTAGCAAAGGGTAGGACATCAAAGTTGTCAAAACAAACAGGATGTTGATTTTCCTTTAAACGTACCGTTTTCCGGGTAAAGCTTTGTCACATCAAAGTGTGTCAAAGCCTTTTGTGTTGTATGATGCACACGGTTTTACCTGGCTTTTGACATGCAGGCGTACTGCACTCACGTTTTTCTGTTGTATGGTTGGCACTTGATATGTTCAAAGGGAAAAGTATTGTAAAAATTTGTCGATATCGAGTTAGGCTCGCGTGGCGGGGAGCAATTTTGTTATTCTCTGTTTATTGCGATTTTGGTTGAAACAATTAGTAAGGATAATCCTCAGTCATTGTTTTAGTTAAATTTATTTTGGTTGAGTTTATGCAGATTTCGTTTTTTATGAGATTGTGGCGAACCTAACTCACGGCCCACCTTTTAAGCGAATTAAGCCTTTACCTATAACAGACGCATTTCGCCCTTGACCCTGAGGCATACAGATATTAAGTCTCATGTGCCTGTAATTTTACTGGCTCTCAAGGACTGTTGCCGGAACACACTGCCAGGTGCTTGGCGACAGATTTTCTACTTGAGGGTGGAGCCAGGCTATCATTCACAAAATTCTCTTTCGCCATGCAGATGCAAAGCAGATTGTTAGATTTTCGATTATTTCACATACATACCAAACGCCACGGCTGTTTCTCGAGTGGTGGGCAGAAACCACGGATTTTCACTTGCAACGATCTTGACATACCTTTATTACTTCTTTCACTCTCATAACAATCTTCATTAAGATTCGTCTGGTAAGGGGATAACAGGCTAAATTAGCAACTCGTTGCTGGTGAGCATGAAATTCTAACAAATTACTTATGAAGTAATAAAAAAAATTCAGTTCATATCAAAACGAGTTGTAACGTGGCGGTAACGTAAACTTCGCCAAAAATCCGCGAAAATTGCAGAATTATTAACAATACTTTTCATATAGATGGGATGATAATGAAAACAATGCAAACAACACAAAGAATTTAAAAAAAATAATGAATTAAAAGTCATGATTTGTTTACTTGTAAGGTTTCACGTGATTTTATAATGAGTACATCGAGACAATTTTAATTTTATATCATAATAAAGCTAATTTGAAATATTTTGATTTAATGATAAACAATTTATTTTGTTTGCGACGAACTTAGAGATCCTACTGTTAACTGTTTTACTGTTGTACGGGACAATCAATGTATGCGACAGAAAAAATGAAAGGAAATACGTGCCATATCAAGGAAACTGGGGCGGCACTTAATAAATTCCCTTTAGTTAATGCTCTAAAGAGGTCTATTGTGAGTCTAGGCCGTTTCAGAGACATATACCCAAATAACAAATATGTTTTAATATTTTTATGTATGCAATAACGCAGGCTCTGCGGATTACATTACAAATTACAAATTTAGGAAAGGAAAAATTAAAGTCATGTGCGGGATTCGAACCCGCGTCCATCCACATCTTTGGCCGGGGTATGCTCTAATCAAATTGAGGTAACACGACAATGTATCACAACTATTTTTTTTTCCTATCGTTCTGAAACCATCGTATTGAGATGGAGCGACATCTATTATTCAACTTACGTTGTACTACAAACAAGACTAATTTTGCAATTAGCTTTAAACTTGTTTATGATGACGCAACCCTATAATTTTAATGGATGGACGCGGGTTCGAATCTCGCACATGACTAAAATTTTTTAAAAACAAATTTATGGTAGGTATACATATTCAAACTCATTCTCACACTTCTATATCTAGAACTGGCAAGTTCTGCAGATACCCCAGCACAGTTCTTTGTATACGATATCTACAAGTAAAAAGTTCAGCTTTTCTTGTTTTGCATAGTGGTAGGGCATTTTGCGAATGCCCGCCTGGCTAGCCATCATCCTCAAGTAGAAAATCTATCGCCACCTTACGGTGTATTCCGGCCGCTGTCCTTGAGAGCCAGTAATTCTAGGTTAGCCTGTAAAACTTCTTCGACCACATCGTCACTTACCATCAGATGAGATAGTGGTCAAAGGCTAACCTATCTAGCATAAAAAAGTTCCATCTTCTATCATTGGAAAAAACACATACGCATTTGCTTTCCCCTTACGGTTACCGTGTCAGTGCAAATGACTCTCCGTAGTATACTTCTCATCCTCATAAGAAACAAAATGTGAAGAGTGGCGGGCCACCACACGCTAGTTTAAAAGTCACCAATGGAACTAGGCACTAAAAATCCTCTTTTGCATCTGTATTCAAGGTTCCTGTTTACGAAAGTGAAGCAATATCAGGCGGACCCCCCCCCCCCCCTTTCCATTCTATGACTGCCGACACAGACACCCTTCTATCGCTTTTTCTTCAGTGAACATTCGCTTTGTGAGCATTTGTTTAAGGATCAGATTTTATGAGTTTTCTTTCTCTGGGCAAACATGTTTGTAAAAAGGTAGCAAGCCCCTGTTGTGTGACTAATATGCAGCAGGATCTTATTCGTTCGCCGAAGTAGGTAGGGTGCCACTGCTTATCAGTAACATTTCTTTACCTAAGTCCGCTCTTACGAATTCTGATCAAATACTACACAATCGTGAATATTTTATATGTATATCCTGCCCATCTCATCCATTATATTGTAAAATATTTACAAGAAGTTTCTGTTTAAGGGATAAAGAAAGTAAATTAATATCCTACCTTATTACTTAATTAGGCACTTAATAATTCAAAGCAATTTGGAAGTACGCAATATAGTTATAAACTAAAATTGAATTTCATAATAATTTTATTTTAAACAGAATGTATAGCAATATTCATTTTCGAAGGTTAAGCGCAATAAGTAAATTAAACCACTAGTTTGAAAATATAAATGTCATCCTTCTGAATTTCCTCACATAGATTTTACGTAGTCTCGCTTTTTTTCCCCGTAACTTTGCCTTTAATAACAAACCCCTAATAACTATATATTACATCTAATACAATGAAAGTATATGGCCACCCAAAGGCCATTGCGGGCCCTTGGCTGTCCAATGCTCCAGCTTATTACCAGTTGGCAGTGTGGCCAGCATGCTGGCAGTATTGCCCCGTTGGCAGCATTTAGATCACGCATCGCGTCAACCAAGAGCACTGATATTTTTTTTTAAAGATGAATTCCTCTTCTCATACTTATATGGGGTGGGAATGCCATGATTTCATTGTCATTACCACCTGTGGTTATTTAAAATAACATCTTTATCAATCACTTTAGCCCAAATTTCAGAGAGTCGAGGGTGAACGTGGAGGACATCGAACGAATCGCGATGGTGCTGTCCAAGAGCAGCAAGACGGTCGCCGATTGGAAACTCAAGTTTCCCGAACTGCAGGAGGGTATGAAGGCGAGACTTTCAGCGGAGATGGAAAAGGTAATTTTAAAGCTTAAGTAGGTATTAGATAATGTGAAAAATATACAGGGTTTTTTGGTAAAATGCTAATAACATCTAAGGGTTGACTTCTGCTAGTCCTTTACCTTAGACGAATATTTTGACATGAATTTTTTTAGAAAGTATTTCATTTTTATTTGTTTTTGACAGAATAAGCACGGGGACCACCTGATGTTAAAAATCTCTTGTGCCTGTAATGTATTATTTCATATTTTTTGGAGTAAGCATTGTCTTTTATTACGATACTCAAAACTTAAAATTTTCATACAGTAGATTAGAAAAACTTACTGTTTTAGTTTTGATTCTCATAGTAAAAGTCTAGGCCTACTCCAAGCCAAGAGCGCCAGCTGCGGCAACAATGGATCGCGGCGCTCCCTATGTATAGAATTTTGAATATCTACATCGAGCAATGTAATAAAAAATAAATAAAAAAGAAATTAAATAATACATAACAGGCACAAAGAGATATTTAACATCAGGTGGTCATCGAGCTTATTCCGTCAAAAACACAGAAAAAAATCTCAAAATGTTTGTTAGGACTAGCAGAAGTCAACCCTAAGAAGTTGTTAGCATTTTACCAATAACCCTGTATAATAGCCAATACTTAATTATTAATGGCACATAGAAATCAAACCTATTGTTTTATCATTGCACGAGTAACTGTAGGAAACGCTGAATCTAATACTTACCTAATAGTTTTCAAATAAGTAATACCTACTGCGTGACTCGCGATGGGTCATGGCAGGGTAGGACAGGAGTGCGGAAGGAATGCGCTCGCGACGCGGAGCGGGCCGATGCAAAAACCCAAGCAAGGCCAGTGTTCACTTTCGCGCCGCGTCCTGCGCTATGCGTATCCCTTGCGACTCGCGGGTGATACTAAGACCTTAGTTTGTATTTTGTGTCCTATCCCTTCGACGAATATTTTATATTCGTCATCCTAACTATAGTTTGGTTAGGATATAATCAAATTATAATTTGAATATTTCATAATCTGTGTATGTGTGTCGCGCCTTTTCCATGGAAAGCACCTAATTAATTCGAGTGAGCAGTTATTATATCGTATAAAAGCTAAGAAAGAATTCTCTGGCTTCTAACTTGAAACTTCAGGACTAAAAATTCGATGAAATTATCGTAGTAGAAGACACTCTTATAAAATAATAAACATGGGTCTGCAGATATAAATATTGTGTAGTAAACCTAGAAAACTTTGCTAGAACTCTTTTAATATTTTGAATTTCAAATTCAAATTGTTTTAGTTTAGGCTTACTTGTAAGAGTTGTACGGTGACATCGAGGGGTTCTAGTATTAAAGATGCAACATTTTGAAGCGCTCGTATCGTAGCGTAGGTAGGCACCTAGGTTGTTTAATCGTTCTTAACCGATTAACTAAGTTAAGTAACGTCCGCTGTGGTCAGGATTTAGAGAAGTGACCGCTAGTGGCATTACGACTGAACGATTCTTTGGAGGGCACGTTGACCTGTAGGGCCTAGTCTTAGGATGGCAGCCGTTATAGCATGGTGGTAGGGTGTTTTGCGAATGCCCGCCTGATTAGCTAGCAAGCATCTAACGATATGTTCCGGCAGTTGTCCTTGAGAGCAGTAATTCTAGATTAGCCTGACCACATCATCACTTACCATCAGGTTATCACAGATAATGGTCAAAGGCTAGCCTTATCGCTATAGAAAACATACTATTGCAGTTATGTGAAATTTGTTTACCAAATTTCATTGCAGGTGGTCCGCAAGGAAAAACTGCTGGAGGAGGAGCCTGAAAGACTTGAGTTAGCTTTACGCCGCTGCAAGAAGCTAACTGGGACACTTGTGACTCTCAAACGGTATGTCTTACTGCTGACTACAGATATTTGCTTTGTATATTTCTTCATTTCGAAAAATTGTTGAATGTACGGTGTTTCTTAATCTATCGCGAACTAAATACAATATAAAAATAATTGTACAGTACTTATAGCAATTAGTGAATAAAAGACGGATTTAAATGAGGGCCATAGACGACTCACTAGCAAGAGGAGGATTCTAACGACTGAATCACGACCGTAGGGAGTGATTCATGATTCAAGCTAAAGAATGAATGATTCACGGCCCTCGATATACCTAAATCCGATTTATTCTAGAGTTGCACTCAATATCTTATAGGTACTATGACTACGAGAACAAGAAATATTTCAGCGAAAATAGATATTTAATGAAGAAAAGTTACAAGGTTAAGTTATTTAAAAAGCACATTACAATTGGATAGTCAACTTGTGAAGCGATAAATGAACTTTGTATGTCGAACATTCTTTACGCAAGGAGTTTGTATCGAGTATTTTTTGCGCAAGGAGTTTGTACAGCATTGAGACGGAGGTCAAATGTATTGGTGTGTATTTCCACACCAAAATAGTGATTCAAAGTGCTTTTTATTTCCTGTTTTCAGTTCAAAATAAGCTTTTTAGAGGGAAATTGAAATATATTACACTTTCAGTAATTAAAATTACTCCTGCCAAGTAAAGATGGATCAAGTATCTCTAAAACGGTAAGAGATAGGTAATAGGTGTTTGAACAGACGTCATAGAGAATCGGGAAAGCAGTCGAATGACACCTGTCAAAAATCCAAAAGGGCGGATTTCAAGACGTCCACCATACAAAGTGTTCCGACCCTACTGAAGCTCGGCCTAAACCTCTAAGTTGCGATTGAGTTGCATCGATAGTTGTCTAGACAACTATCAATGCGACATAAATGTACTAGGTATTTGGTATCTGAGTAACCGCGAAGCTAAAAATTATATATAAACGATATTTCACCCCTAAACTAACACGGTCACTGTTGTTTTGAGGCAGTCTTTGGCGGAACATTCAAAATTTTTATATTGTTTTGCATTAATCGTTAAATATTTTACTGGATTGCGTAAAACACGACGACTTACACTAACGGTACTTATTAAATTAATTTCTAGCGAATACCGTGATCATAATTTAACATATTGAAAACATACTACATTGAATTTCCCGCTGCATACGTGAGTTTCCATCTTAAGGATATACATACTATTATTCACCTATTTTTCATGACAGAAAAATACACCAAAGGACAAATAACTTTAAAATTTAGTACTATGTTCACAATTTCATAATTGCCTTTGCTAAGTATTACGTTTACTTTGGACAAAAGTATCTCTTGAAAGTAATGTCTATGAAAATTGGTTGTGGTACCTACCTGTGATTTTACAGCAGTATTTTGACTTAGCTAGAGTTTTTTTTTACCTGTGGTATGCCTTTATTAAACAAAATACTATGAACTAAGTAGATAATAATAATAATATAACTAAGTATAATGCTAGAGTTAAGTTGAAGTTAAAGGCATGTTTCGGCCAACATTCACTGGTGCATTGTGCCTTTCTAGAACGATTTTTGCCTGGACTTATTTTGCCTTAAAAACCTTCTAGGAATATGTTGTATGATAAACCTAATGCTTTTCTTATATTGATTTCAGATTGGCCTGCGTTCAAGAGCAGCGCTTGCCTATGACCAATGGTCGTGCGTCACCAACATCTTCTCAGAACTCTTCTTGCATAGTCATCAATTCTGATGACTATCCCTCTGATACGGGGGCTGCTTGCTCTCAGAACCATAAGGTATCCATCTTTCACGATCTGCTTTCGGCTAAAAATTTACTACCTATTGATGATGTCAGGAGTGAAAATTGTTGGTTTGAAGTAACATTTAACGTCACATATTGCTGCTAATATATCTAGAACATACTGATCAATTTGTTTTCAGTAAACCCATTTCTATTTCATTACAACTTTTGTGTAATGTTTCACTGTCCAACACTTTCAATTCTGTCATCATAATTAGAATGAAGTAACAAATTCATTTTCAGAAGGTTAAAGCTGATTATTTCAGCTATAAAACATGCGCTTAACAATTGCAGGTTTGCCAAAAGTTACAAAATTTGCATTATTTTCCATCAGGTACTCTTTTATTGGAGTATCTCACGTAGACTTTGCTCCATTCATCTACCCTAGGCTTGGTAGCTTGACCTTTACATCATATAATTAGCGGTTTTACTTTTACGCATACAAATCTACCCTTTACGTTATTATAATATACTTAACTGCATGATTTTCTTACATAATGAATACCTAATTATTTGAATTCCATGCTTAAATTTACATTTTGATTATTTATTAATAAGGTAACATTTTGCTTCGTTGAGTTTTATTTAGAATTCCGAGTTAGTTAGACCCAATAGTTTAATAAATTTTAATTTAACCCTTTTATGCAAACCCTGCATTATTATACATCACCATCAAATTGGCACCCCTAAAATTCCTTGTTCAAAAATGTGTAATGCATGTACGTATACATTTGAGTAGGTATACTACAAATTGGGAGTTACATATTGGTATACTCATTAAGTGTGAAAATTATTTCATCACGCTCTGTTCTATATAATTAAACTACATTATCTAACATATAAGATATGCTCTTAAGTTACTAAGTGCATATAAGCTATAATTACCCATTACTAAGTTTGTATATGTTAACATTAACACGAGTTCAATATATATTTTATTACGACACCTAGTTTATTTCGTTGCTTTACAGTTCGGTACTAATCGGTACGTATCGAATCAATTCTATGGTATGTCTATACATTAATTTCTGATAGCGGCAGTCCGCAGGCGTTTATACCTTTTTCAGCCTTCTCAAATAAAATTCTTACATCGATAAAAACGCACTGATGTGCTCTTAAATTACTTTGTCTTCTAGCCAACTAAAAAAACAAATCCAAATATTAAAGATTATCTTCACCTGGTTTTCATACTGATAAGGACTGTTTAAACTAAAAGTTAATACCTAATTTACGTTTTTAGTAATAAGTGATAGTAAGAAGATACCGTTTTACAACATCACTACCAATATTTTATCAGTAAAAATTAAAGAAGTATGCTTGAGAAAGCTGCAAATGTTATGAATGGTATACTTATGTAAAAAATACGTTGATGCTAAAACTTTATACAATAGTTGTAAAAACTCATAGTCCGTGATTTTGCGTCTGATTTTGAATTAATGTGAGCAGGCTATTTTAATTTTCATTTATAATATTTATATTTTAATATAACACTATAATATATTTACTTACTGCTCATTCATTATTCATATTCGTATAGACTAGCATAATAAATTAATCATAGACAGAGCGTGATCTTCTATTTGCATCAGAATATAAAGAAATTTCAAGCTATTTTGCACAATCCTTGTAATAAACGCACTTTCCCAGCTTTAGGAAAACAATGCCAATTTTAATAACAAGATTTATATAATATGTTACATTAACTTCTAGTAATTATTAAACCTATTTCATAGGTACTTATTCTTAATAATTGCTAATACAATGTATTACAATCTTATGATCAGTAATATAATATATTATGAACGTCTTATTTTGTATGTTCTTATGAAAGCGGAAAAAAATACCGCTTTATTTAGGTTATAACTATTTCCAGACTCCTTCATATTCTGACTCAATTCCTGCAATGAATTCTTTCGAGCTTGAAACTCTTCTCATAGCCAAGAACAACATGTTTTAAACCCCTTACTTACTTGATCTCTCTATATATATAATCTATATATATATAATAAGATTTGTATTTTGTATTTGATTGCTATAACAATGGTTATTTCATTTCCTGTACCGTCCTGATCAGTACGCGTGGAGAAAGAGTCATTACTTCAAAGACGCAATTGTAATAACAGAGTAAAGAAATTCTTCGTATATTATACATTTTTCTTATTCATTTACTAAGTTTATTGTTTATTTACAAACTTTATGTCTTATCACGTCCGTATGTTTTACTTTGGAGTAATTTTTTTCTTCGAATTTAATACAATCTTTCTTTGTAAACTAAACACAAGTTTTGCTATTATTGTCTAATTAACTAGGCATGTTGGCACTACGAAAGTGTATACGATGCTTTAAAAATATTATTAATATCACCTAATTGGATCTGCTTCTGTTAATAATAACAGCAATATCAAAATTTAAAAGAAATTACATTTTTTTCAGTACGAACCGTTTTATAAGAATCGGTACGCTTTTTTATGTAATGTTTTTTTTTCAT
Source organism: Plagodis dolabraria (assembly GCA_963854805.1). NCBI lineage: Eukaryota > Metazoa > Arthropoda > Insecta > Lepidoptera > Geometridae > Plagodis > Plagodis dolabraria. The sequence goes on from OY978440.1 coordinate 9,760,103, forward strand.
TTTACTACTAATATTATGTAACTTAAGCTATACTCACTGTGGTTCCCAAGACGAAGTAAAACAAATAATTTATCTTTTAATTAAAAACACAATGTCTAAGAGTGGTTGGACAAAGACAGCAGTTGATTTAGCTTTAGGTTATAGTAATATAGGTATTTATGTCAAATTTCTACATAAACTTCAGCTGTGTTGTTTACAATCTTAATGCCTTCTTCTTTTGGCTTAATTACACTACACATAATATTATATTTATTTGTATTATTTAATTAATATTAATATCGTTTCTTTCTTTTAAGATTTATGTTCTCCTTTTTGTGTGTTATAATGTGATATTTAGTATCTAAATTAGGTCACTGTGGTGCTCGTTTATGTTAAATTTTCAATCGCACTTGCGAGTATTGCATGTATGTAGGTTTATAAAAATGTAGTTACAACCAATTTAGTGCAATAGTAAAGCTTATTTGCTTTTCATAACGAACATAAAGCATTGTAATTTCAATTTTAATACAATTAGATAAGCTACAATATTGACTAAAATACCTGCACCAAGTAGGTTTATTAGACGTTCTTTTGCTGGAGTGTTCCACATTTGTACAAACATCTTACAGCGCTTAATTCTAGCCGATTCTAGCATTTTGGAAGTGGTTTAAACCTGAGGTAATATTGTTATATCTTTAACTTCGTCATTATTATTCTTTTGTTGTACAAATGTGTTAACAAAATCAGTTGTTTGTATAACTGCATGTTTGTATCTAAAAGCTTTTAAAATAGTTTTTGCATCTCGCTATTTTCTGTTTTTGTTGCAGCACATTATCTGGAGCCGCTCTCAGTCCGGTACTACGAGAAAACAATGAAATGCATTAACCCACTTATCCTTACCCTGGTACTAGACTATCAGACACTCTTATATTTTTTACTATACTCATGTACCATTAGCTCGTTTTTACTTTTAACACTCTTATTTTTTTAATACACTAACTACTAGTATGCTTTGAGCAGTATACAGGCATAATTCACATCATCACATCGGCCTCCCACACAAGGAGGTTTTGCCATAATACCCACTCTTGGCAGACGTTTTGAGGATTAGATGGCAGCTCTTCAAAAGGCACTGCTGCTTACCTTTTGGTATTTTTCCTTTCGTCGCCTCTCGCATAGGAGATCTAGGGGCTGCATTTCCAACCCCGCACTTCAAGAAGAGGCAGGCATACATACTATAAATGAAACATAGTATAATATGACAGTATTACCCATTTTCTACCATTTGGCGTTGTCAAAACATAGGCTTAAACTAACCCGTATCTCTGGAGCTCAGGTAAATTCTTCCAAATTTTAGTATTCGCTTTTACTCTTTATACTTATATATGAAATGATTGGCACAAAATTTTTGGCAATTGCAGCTCTCACAATGGCTTTTAGTTCAAGTAGTTTTTGGGTTCGGAAATAATTCAAATAAAGCTTTCCTTACAGTAGCAGTTGGTTAAAATATTCACCTTTATATAATTTTTTGACTAATGGCAAAATCATCACAATTGTTAAGAGTAAATTTATCCTCTTGACTAACTTACGATATATTTTTCACAATTTTTAAGTATACACGATCATTACATTATCTTCCTCGTTCACATTGTGTCAAGTGTGGTCTATCCAAACTATTTATGTATTTTTATTACTATTTTATACATCTTTTGTTATTTTTATATACCACCTTATTGGTTGTTAACACTGTGATAGCTCACATAGTCATCTATCATAATAATTGGTCGTCGAATTGAGTTATATCACCGGTGACAACGATATATGGCGTTATAACGATTTATGCTATATAAAACCTATTTGTTATATATCCTAACATTCACCACTAATAATTTAATTCGACGACATCGACACAGGCATTCGCCTTTTGTTTATTTTTTAAATGTGTTACGAATATATTCGTGAAATCAGTGTCTAAAATTATGAATGATCGATGTTTGATGTGTATTATACCTAATATTATAAGAGCACGACTGAAAGAAGACGCGTCTTGAACGCGTACCGATAGCGAACTTCAAGGGTTTACTAAAATAAATTTTATCCTTAGTAATATCGGATGGTTGTATATGACTTATTTTGACTAGCGCACTGAGATCGGGTACAGTCAAGACGCGCTCATTATGCTACGCCTGCGTTATATACACTCAGCCAAAGTTAGCGTTTTTTTTACGAACAACGCAAACCTTTGCTGACGTTAACGCAGCCGTAGCATTACAGCCGCGCTTTTATCGTTCGTCGATGTGCGGACAGAGCTAGAGTGCGTGGCAATGGTGCGCAGGGCGCCGCCGGCGGCGTGTGCGGGCGACCGTCACGAGGACCGGAGGTGCGACCAGAGAACGCCCTCGATGCGTTACTAGACGAGCTGCAGACGTTCGCGAAGCCGAGCGAGCGCGAGCGCAACGGTCGCAGCGAGGGGTCGCTGCGGCGGTTGCACTCCTACCCGAGTGGCAGCGACACTGATGCTTCTCCACCGGTGCGCGCGCGCGGCCAACATCCACCCAAGCCGCCAGTGCCCGAGCGCCATCCAGAGCTTCTAGCGATGGCAGCCCGCCGGGCGCCGCCACCACCTCCCCCCCGCACCACGTCCCGCTCCCCACTAGCGTCACCTACCTCCCCTGCTTCCCCCGCCGACGAAGCCAACGCCGCCTCCCGGCAAGCTTTACTCGAACAACGCCACCAAGAGCTCTTGAAAAAACAACGTGCACTACAAGAGCAATACGCGCGCCTGCAGATGATCCAACGTAGCGGATCCGCCTTGCCATCAATGGCGCAACCCGATCTAAAAAAGACCGGCAGCGAATCCAATCTTCTATCTAAAATGAATCTTAACCTGACAGCGTCAGTCTCCGGTAGCATGACTCACTTAGCTGCCGACACCGAACGCAAGAAAGGAATTGAAACACAGACTAATAAAGTTTACGAAACGGATATTCTTTGATTGTATTCTTCTATAAATGTATAATAAATTGAATCTTATAAGGAATCGAATAGACAGTTACTAGTGGTAAAGATTTTAGTGCTTGTAAATTACGAACTGGTGTGTGAAATTGAAATGAACTGAAAGGATCTAAGATTAAAAATAAAGACTACCAGTCTTCAAATTGAACATTGTGTTATAATTATAATTTTAATAATCAATGAATTAATTAACCTAATGTATGTAACTATTTTAACAAAATTATTGAATGTTTTGTACGCTTTACGTTTAATTAAGTTATTAAATAAATAATATTGACTTGTTACTTCTATATTTTCAATTATGTACACATATCATTTTTCCAATTGTTAAATTTTACAATTATAAAAAGTTATCGTGTTATTACTTCCGTTAAGTCTTAGAAGGCACTACCTGCGCAGCGCCGGTGGCGGCGGTTCGAGTCACTTATCCAGCTATTTGATGTTGTTTAAAATAGTGTAAAACCAGTCCTAAAACAGATATTACGTATTATCATTGTTGTTTTATGATTGTTGTAATTAGAGATAATTAATGAGTGTATACAATAAAGTAACTCGGATAATTAGAATTTCAAATTCGTGTCATGTTAAAATTCAGTCAATGTTTTAGAAACATTCTTATTGATGTTGGTTGCGCAACTTGTTGTTAGTATTTAAATGTTTGCGTGCAAACTCGAACCGTCTTGGACAATGAAAATCAACGAAAATTCAAAGAAAACTCTTTGGTTCAAATTAATACTTAATATTGATAAAAACATACGCTATATCTGAATATGTGTCTATGTTAAATCTCAAATCGTAAATACATAATATCATGTATATTAACCATATGTATCATAATAACATATATATTTTATTTTACAAAAGTTATTTTTTTTATATTCAATTTTTCTTAGTTTGTTTCAGTTTTTTTTTCAATTACGTATTTTACATTCCAATCTTTTACATTTTTAATTGTTAAAAATCATATTGTTTGTATTTATATAAAATATTATTATAAATTTATTTTTATGGTTATAGATAGACATACCTACTTTACTTTTTGTTATAATATAGTACTTTAGTTTAAAAATCTAAATAGGTAAATATTTATTAAGTACTAAATGTCGTATGTAGATATAATATACTTCATGTAATAAATGTAAACAAAATAAATTAAAATGAATATATATTTTTTTATTGTACACCCTCTTTAGAGTTCCGTTGAAAACTGGGCCCTATTACTAAGGATAAGATGTCCGTCCATTCATATTTTTACTTCATATAAGGCTGTTTTCTTAACTGTACCTACCTATGAATCATTAGCTCTTAGAAAGAAGGTACAATTAATGTGATTTACGCCGGATGACGTCCATTTTGTAATCCTACCGAGTTCACATTAGTAAACAAACAATGCTTTGTGGTGTCAACCATCGCCTCCTGCGTAAACGTTCTGTAAACTCGATACGTTTACGTTACGGACTATGGAAATGTTCGAGTTTGGGCTACTGAATTAGATTTTTTTGGGTAGAGTATACCTTCAAGGTAAAATTTCATCGAAATCAGTTCAGTAATTTAAATTTAGTTACAACTCAAAGTACAACATCCCAGACAGCAATTTGAAGTCTACTTGACGTAGTTTCAACATTATTTTCGACTTCACTTTTTTATGTTATTGAGACTGAACAAGCTCGAGGTGGGCCTGATGTTAAACAGACTAACCTCTGCCTATAACAGATGCATTTCGTACCAAGTCCCGAATTGCACTGCGCCCGTCACCTTGAGGCTTAGTTGTTAAGTCTCGTGTGCCTGTAAGTTCTCTGGCTTTCAAGGACTGCTGTCGGAACACAGTGGTGCTTGGCGAGAGATTTTCTACTAGAGGGTGGACGCTAGCCAGGCGGGCATTCGCAAAATGCCCTTCCACCATGCGGAAGCTCAAGCCCGCGGCGGGATTCGAACCATGGACCTGCTGCGTGGCAGTCCCATAGCCAATGCCACTGAGCCATCACTACTGCTTCAAAACTATCGCGAGTTTTGTCCACTATAACTAAATAGGTATCCGGCTGGGACTCACGTTATATTTGCCGGATTTGAATGGTAGGAACGTTTATATTCTACGATTCATGGCCATCGATATAAGTCTATTTTATTCAAAAGTAGCTTACTGTACCTACTTAATACATGTTAACGAGAAAAATAAAGATTGAAGTGAAAATAGACATTTAATGACAAAAATAGGAAGGGTAAATATTAAGACTAATATTCTTATATATTCATTTCCTTGGAGTTTATATCTCGAATATATTGTAAAAGGAGTTGATCGAGTATAATTTTGCGCAAGGAGTTCGTATAGCATTGTAATGGAGGTCGAACATAAAGGTGTGTTCTAAATTAATCAAATCTCTATCTAAAAAATATAAAATAACTTTTCGTTGTTATCAATAAAAATAAAATAAGCTTTTTAGGGGAATGATAAAAATAAAACACCAATAAGTTCTAAATTCAAAAACCAAATTAAAGCTCTATCTAAAAATATAATAACTTTTTATTTGTTGTTATCAATAAAAATACCTAAAATAAGCTTCTTAAGGGAATGAGAATATAAATAAAACTGTTGCTGAAAATCAGCGCCACCCGGAATGTATAATTCGGGTCGCACAAGCTGAGCCACCCCCTTTGCTTTGTTTCCTCCTTATAGTTTGTTATAAATGTTAATAGTTACCTATGTAATAGTACTAAAGGAAAACAATAATTATTATTATTATTATTAAAACAGCAATAAGTATTTTATTACACAGTTTAATAACCTTTTTAGGATGACTTAGGTACATAGGCATGTACCTGCTTAGTAATATGAATAATGACTAAAGGACATAAATAATTAATATGCCACAGTCGGCAATATAATTCTTAGCTTAAGGTAATTCTTAACTTGTACGAGTATGTTCCTATGTTGGTCTTCGTATACAAAGGACAGAAAAAATATAGATAAGATTTTCCGACGAAAGCTTCTTTCCGCTACTTTATGTCAAAACTGACGTGAGTATAAATTTAAGTACTGACACTTCAAAAATAACTGTCCACTTGGCAAAATTTGTATTCTTTGTTTTTTATCAAAAATATTTTAATGTAGACAGCTTTAATTTCTAGACAACTCTTAACATTAAAAGGTTAAATACCTAAACATTTTTTGATAAAGTTCAACAAAAATGCCTCTCTTTGGCTGCGTCTGAAAAAAACTACCTATCTAAAGCAAAGGCAACTTATTCCGAGGGGTTCAATACTGACACCATATTCTGAGGGATCTTGAACTGGCCCAGTTCGAGTCGGGACACACTCTCGTAGAGATCATTGCAATATCCGTTAAAATTTTTAAAGTAAATACAAATCAAATTTATCACGACAAATATTCAATACATCCTTAATTTTTTTTGACTTGTCACAAAATTAATAAATAATAGATTGTGCAACGAGTGCATAAAACAAATCATTTTAGCTGTGGCGTTAAACAGCTCCAGCCAAAGTTGAGGGCAGATATGAAGTCGAGGCTAAACTGGGTTTTGTGCACGAGCTGTACACTCGGATTTTCACTCGAATTGAGTGGAAATTGCTATATATTTAATTTAAAAAAAAAAAAAAAAATAAAAAAACAACTTGACAATCAACGTGACAGGTCAGTAAATTTCAGATTTATTTTCAAAAAATAATTAATTTTATTTTCAGATAGTAGATAGGCATTTACTGCCCATCACCCGCATTCTTCCTAGTGGAATTTTGCGAGGTATTGTTTGTGGGGCTCGTTTGGGCCTCTGTAGTTAGTTTCAGTAGCTTATTTATTCAATAGCTTTTTGACATTTCTTGTCGAGCTAATTTCTAATCAGTTATTTTTGTTTCCATGGCAACGCTGCCTGCGACACCGGCGCGCGCACTACGACGACGGTGTTGACGCGAGCCTTCATCCGGGTTGAGACGTCACACTAGAGATTCTAAGATAAGCTTTGCTTTATTTTGTAAACAATGCTTTGTGCCCCAACTATGAATGCTGTAACGGGGATCTTTGTATCGCAAGATAGCCAGATGTTGTGTCCGCAGTGCCCCCAGGCTCGTTATTTCAAAGGTCATAAAGGCCTCAAAATTCACCAAACAAGGTGTCATAAACAAATAGAAATTCCCCTTTCGGCACCAATTAATAATCAAAACGTAAGTAGTAGCAGTGTTGCGAGCCCTGCTACGCCTTCCAAACCGTTTTGGGAGGTTTTAAGCTCGTACAAAAATAACATTCCTTTATTAAAACGCATACCTCGGGGTGCAAGAATTTCTGTTGCCCAATCTTTATCTTGTTCCATTAAAAACGTCTTGGCTACTAATACTACGCAAGCCTGGGAGCATCTTCTAGCATTCCCGTACCACGTATTTCACGTGAATTTTGATCCGTCTAACAAAAAATCACTTACTACTAGAGTAAAGGAAAACTGCGTGAAATACAGGGCACGGGAAGAGCAATCTTTTGGCACAACTATAATCATTCCGCCTCTGCGGCGGAATACAAAAACAAATAATTTCGATTCAGCTACTATTAAAATAGTAGAAAACAAAATTACTGATGGTGATATTAAAAACGCGGCACGCATCTTGTTTTCGAGTGATACAATCGCTCCTTTTACATCTGATACGTTGAATTCCCTAATTGAAAAGCATCCGCCTGCAACTGCAGGTTTCCACCTTCCCGAATCTCCTATACAAGACATTGTTGAGGTGACCCCACAGGATGTTTCTGCAGCCGTGGCATCTTTTTTAAGTGGCTCAGCCGGTGGCCTTGATGGCCTCACGCCTCAGCACTTAAAAGATATTTTATCTTTTAGTTCTGGTGAGGTAGGCGAGACACTTTTAAGGGATGTGACGGCTTTGGTTAATTTGATGTTGTCGGGTCAGGTCAACAATGAAATTACCGAAATTCTGTACGGTGCGAATTTATGTGCCCTAAATAAAAAAGATGGTGGTATTAGGCCTATAGCAGTAGGCACCACTTATCGTCGCCTCACAGCCAAATGCGGTTGTAGGAAAAAGGTTGCTTTTTTAAGTAATCTTTTTCAACCACTGCAACTCGGTTTTGGTTCACAGGGTGGCTGTGAGGCTGCTGTACATTCACTTCGCACATTTCTTGATCAAAATTGTGGAGATGTGCTTTTGAAGGTGGATGTTAAAAATGCATTCAACTCTTTAGATAGAGGCACTCTTTTGACTGAAGTGAAAGATAAAATTCCGGAATTATACCCTTTTCTTTGGCAATGCTACGGCAAACCGTCAAAATTAACATACCAAAATAACGTTATTTTATCTTCCGTAGGATGTCAACAGGGTGATCCTCTGGGACCAGCCATTTTTAGCCTTGCGATTCACTCAATAATTCAACGTCTCCAATCAAAACTTAACGTTTGGTATTTGGATGACGGAACCTTAGGAGGCGATGCGAACACGGTTTTGGATGACTTGCGAGTACTTATAGACGATTTTCGTGTTATTGGCCTTGAACTAAATTTTTCTAAATGTGAACTTTTTGTTTGTGATACTTGTCCGGATAAAGTTTCGATTATTGAAAAATTCAACTTACTTGCGCCTAATATAAAATTAGTAGAAAAAAGTTCGCTTCGTCTTTTGGGTTCACCGATTCTTAACGAATCTTTATCACCATTTGTCGAAGAACAAATTCAAAAGTTTAGAAATGCTTCTAGCAGATTATCCAAAATTAACGCCCATATGGCTTTTACAATTATAAGATTTTGCCTTTTCGTTCCTAAATTTACATACTATTTAAGATGTTGTCAGCTGTGGCAACACAGTGAGCTTTTGTTAAGCTTAGACAACTTAGTAAAAGATACGTTAGTGTCGGTTTTGAATGTTGAGATGGATGATAGGGCTTGGGTGCAAGCGAGGTGACCCTGTGAGGTTGGGGGGCATAGGGATACGCAAAATTTCTAGTGTGGCATTACCAGCTTTTTTGTCTTCTGTACACAGTACACACAAATTAGTAGAAAAAATTCTTGCACGATCTTTAGGCTCTTTCGATGTAGCATATCTGGCTGAGGCCAAAAACACATGGAGACTGGCTTGTCCAAATACTGAATTCCCAAAAATTTTGTCATCTCAGAAACAGTGGGATCGGCCCCTATGCGAGCTAACACGGAAAGATCTTTTAAATACGTGTTCTAGCATCGCAGATCGTGCTCGTATTCTCGCTGTTTCTGTGTGGGAATCCGGTCTTTGGTTACAGGCCATTCCTTCTTACAAAACTGGTAGCCTTATAGATCCATCCGCTTTTCGTCTAGCTATTAGCTTACGCTTGGGTGCAAGGTGTTGTGTTGCACATCACTGCCAGTGTGGTACTGCAGTTGATCAACTCGGTCATCATGGCCTCTCCTGCTCTCGAAGTGCTGGTCGAATTTCCCGCCACGCCAGCCTTAACGATATCATTCGCCGGGCTTTTACCAGCGCCAATGTTCCAGCTATTCTCGAACCGAATGGTCTGATGCGTGACGATGGTAAAAGACCTGACGGCATGACTCTGGTTCCGTGGAAGTTAGGACGGCCCTTAGTGTGGGACGCTACGTGCGTGGACACTTTAGCGCCGTCACATCTTTCTGAAACCAACGTGAGGGCTGGCGCTGCGGCTACTTCGGCGGAGCAACTCAAGCGGCGCAAATATGCTAACCTCGGTATGGGTTACATATTTGAGCCGTTTGGTGTGGAGACGTTGGGTCCGTGGGGACCGGGAGCTCATCGTATTTTCCAAAACCTATCTGAGCGCTTGGTCGATGCGACGCGTGATCAAAATGCTGGCACATATTTGGCTCAACGAATAAGCATTGCAATTCAACGGGGCAATGCTGCCAGCATGCTGGGCACGCTGCCAACTGGGAGTGGGCTGGAGCATTTGGACTGCCTATGAGTCTGCTATGACTTATAGGTGTCTAAATGCTTTTATTGTAGTAGCTGTAGTGTTGTATATAGTTCATAGTATTTTGTTTAATAAAGGCATACCGCCGGTTAAAAAAAAAAATTTAAAAAAAATTTAAACTAAAACTGATTGTAGTGATGAACACTGTTCGATATGTCGTTATTTCTAAAAAAAACGGACTATTGTCTTTTTTATGCAGTTATGGTCATAAAGCAGTATTTTAATTTATATAACTTTCAATAAGGTTCAGTTTGTAATACTTCATGTAGGAAATTTGGTTGGGGTTTTCAGTAACCCAAAGATCAGGGGTATTATTAAAAAACTAGACACACATTTTTCCGAAACTATGAAACTCAAAATAGAACATTTTTCGAATATCAGGTTCAACGTTCAATAATTTTTGATAAAGTTCTAGACATTTCTTACAATAACATTATTTCATTTCCTCGCAATTGAAGTGAAAATCTGAGTGTATAACTCGTGCATAAAACCAATTATAGAATCGACTTAAACATATTGGTTAAAAGGACTTGTTTTATGCACTAATTGTTATCTATGATTGAAATTATGTTATCTACTATGTAAGTATTACTCAATGAGGTCTAAAAAGTCGATAACATCCAACATAGATGCATAAAAAATATTTTTTCTTTGGTTTACTTCTAATGTATTATAGTAGCGTTTCGTTGTGCCGTTTGGGTTTAGGGGAAATTTTCAGTTTTAGTATACCGCGGAAAAGGTGCCTTTGCCACCTTATGATACCAAAATTGACATTCAGTTTCTACTGGATAACTAATAGAAAATAACATAACGAAGAATCTTACGTTTCGCATTTTGATATTTAAACTTTTCCTAATCATAATTTATTGTATATAATTCATAAATATTATATAATAATGTATTAACAAATAAATATAATGCAATCACAATAATCTGGTATGAAGTTTTAAACCTTATTAATACAGGGTTACACATTTCAAATTCTTGACAACATCAAAAGTATTAAAGTACCTACTACACAAACAATTAAATTGAAATAGTACCATCGTGTGTGATGACGGAAGGCCGTTTACATTCCGCTGTAACGGTTCTGAAAGAAAAAAATACAATATGTGTAAAAATATTAATATTTTTATGTTTGCAATAACGCATGATCTGCGGATTACATTACAAAATTGCAAATTTAAAAGAGGAAAATTTTAAGTCATGTGCGAGATTCGAACCCGCGTCCATCCACCCCTTTAGCCGGGGTATGCTCTAATCCAATTGAGCTAACATGACAATGAATCCATAACTCAATTTTTTCCTATCGTTCTATACAACGATCGTATTAGGATGGAGCGACATCTATAGTTCAACTTATGTTGTACTACAAACAAGACTTATTGGTTGACTGGCTTTTATCTAAATTTTTCTATAGCTTGAATTCATTAGTCACTCGCATAAGCCTGACGGCATGACTCTGGTTCCGTGGAAGTTAGGACGGCCCTTAGTGTGGGACGCTACTTGCGTAGACACTTTAGCGCCGTCACATCTTTCTGAAACCAACGTGATGGCTGGCGCTGCGGCTACTTCGGCGGAGCAACTCAAGCGGCGCAAATATGCTAACTTCGGTTAGCATATTTGCGCCGGTTGGTATGGGTTACATATTTGAGCCGTTTTGGTGTAGAGACGTTGGGTCCGTGGGGACCGGGAGCTCATCGTATTTTCCAAAACTTATCTGAGCGCTTGGTCGATGCGACGCGTGATCAAAATGCTGGCACCTATTTGGCTCTAAGAATAATCATTGCAATACCCATATAGCATTTGTGGTATATTTTTCAATATCACATATATATTCCTTGAAGGTACATTGAAGCTTTGTGCGCATCATACCATGCCTGAAGGAAAGCCATCTGATCCGTCTTTAGCGAGATAAGATGATTGGATCACTACAACTCTAGATTTGACAACGGGTTGATGTGCACCTGACACAAATAGAAATGTGGAACAGGATTATTTACTGGTTCACCGAAATCTACTAAGTAAATCCTAGATATTACAAATTAAATGACGTTGCTTGCCCAACAGACTAGAAAATCATTATGGGAGCTAACTGACCTCTGTAGAAGAATCCACCTCGTTTCAGGAAGGTGTAAGCCGGCCAAGGTATCTAAGCCATCCGGTAGCTGACCACAGTTATTATATGGTGCACTGGACAATCACTGTCCACTACAGATAAATAGGTACAATTTAATTTATAACGGACTTCGATGAGTAATATCGTTCGTTGACGGCGTAGGGGCCAGCCCATTCAATACAAGGTCCCACAGCAGTTTGCCCGCCGAGATGCCGGTAGCACGATGAGAACAGATTTCATCGTCATACATATATAAGTAACTCCCCTTGTATGGTCATTGGGAGTTGAGCTAAACGTCATATTATTAACTTATTGAACATTAAAATTGCTATTATTCGCGTGACCACGCACCGAGAAGGGGAATCTTATATGAACTCACGCTGTAATGTCGGGTTTTGACGTTCCTTTAATTATTACGAGAAATATATTTGTATAATAGACCATCAATTAGACGACCAAATACTAGAAAAAGTCTTCCTCTGTTGTAAGTACGTTTATAGCCTACAACTGTATGATTTAAGTCTTGTCGATGTTAACAATTGTGGACAACTGTCACAATAGATCATTAAAGTAGGGAAAAATGGAACCAATTTCCAGCAATGTATTACCTAAAAATCTTTTGGTAGACCATGATATTGTAAACTCAATGTTTTCGACTCAAAATGTTTTCGATTTCATCAAGTAATTTCATAATTCTCAGTGTTGAATTATGGACTTGATTAATATAAATCTATGTGCGTGTAATTTTATTATTTAGTAAATATTTTATGGTATTAATTAGAGAATTGTATCTTACCCTATTGTTAATGATGCCGGATTCGTCGATATAATCATTGATAGCGAGGTACAGGAACTTATACTGTATCTTATTTTGCACCATTCCAGCTCGTTGGTATCGACAAAACTTCACGGTGTTAGTTACGTCAATGTCGACATTTTCACCTGCAACAAATCAACATAAGATTATGTTTAAAAGAACTGCATTCCTTTAAAGGTAGAAATCAGGTTTAGTCTATAGGTACTCAATGCCGAATTTAGTTTACCAGCTATTTTGAAACACTATATATATTTCACATCACATGACCGCCGCAAGTCGAATAGGCTCGCTAATAGGTGTCCTAATTGAAGATCGCGAGATGTGACCAAAATATTTTTTTATTTAGTTCGCGAACTTACGATGGTCGCGTGATGAATATTTTGTTGTGTTTTTTAAATAGGTACCTGATGATTCAGCCTTTGACCACTATCTCACTCTATAGTAAAAGATGATGTGCTCGAAGATGTTCTTCAGGTTAACCTAGAATGATCTACTGGCTCTCAAAAAGGCTTTTTATTATTTTTTGTTGGTTGTTTTTGACAACCATTACTGAAAAATGATTTTTTCTTTTTTTCCTAAATAGTTATTATGCTAAAAAAACAAACAGAAAACCGATTAAAACAAAAAGTTAAGAATAAATGGAACACCCATACCACCCCTTAGAGAAACGTTTTTGTAACATTTTTTGCTCTATCGTAAAAAGTGGTAATACATACAAGCCAGCAAATACTAAAAATGACAGAACAACAAATACTAAAAACCAGCCAACTGCAAGTAGGACTCCCCTTAAGTAGATCTGTATGGAAAAAAACGAATTCCTGTTGTGACATGTTCCCTCCTTCCTTACTAGATCTCGTTGTGAGAATTAAACTCGCAGAAAGCCAGGTTTAATTGAAATATTAAGGGCCTGTTTCAGAAAGTTCGAGTAAGTTCCGGTTTTACTACCCAGAACATATTTAATAAATAAAACACAATATTTTATTATAACTAATGTTTTTTCGGTGCTTTGTTTGAGTTTGACTAGAAAGGTACATATTTAAGAGTAGAGTGCACGGAGCGGTTTCCTTACAAACTTAGTTTTGTCATATTTTAAATACCAAGTGATCAAACTCGGTGAAATTTTGTACGCATATGCCTGAGCCTATCTATTGCTTCTGGCTGGTTTTTCGATTTATTATTTATTTTATCCCTAAAAGTCAAAATAACGATTCCAATACAAAATATTTTTCGGAAATACTTAATTTTTAGGATACCTTATACCTTAAGCATTGATATTAGGCTCAAGGACATACATGCAAAGTTTCACCGAGTTTGAACAGTGAGTATAATAAATATCACGAAACTATGTTTGCATGGAAAGCGGCACGAGCACTCTAGCCTTAAGTTAATTCATTTTTACAGCAAATATCAATCTTGAGTACCTACACCAATAATATAAAATGACATAACTTATTAGGTATTTGATAAATCACCTACCTAAGATTATTTTGCGGTGACAAGGGCGATTTTTATAAATGTCGTCCATTTGAAACTGAAAAGCTAAAACACAGACAACACATTTAATTTTTTTTCTTACGCAGAGTGACGTTTCTTGTCACTCTACTCTTCACATCAGCCACAATTCTTATCCATATTCATAACATTACCTACGCGTCTACAAGAGGCACACTTAAATTTGCTTGTATTTCTTTACCCAGGCGTAGACATTGATCTAGTACTACTTAGTCTGGTGGGGTAATTTACAATTCCCCTCCTGGTTAGCTAAATATCTCAACTAGAAAATATGTTGCAAAGCATATAACTGTGTATTTTGGCTTGAGAATCAATTCCCATTCCAGATCAGTTTACCATCAGGTAAGATTTTGTTCAGAGTAGCCCCATCATCACCAGCCGGAAGACGTCCACCGTTGAACAAATACCTCCCCCATAGAACGCCACAAAGAAGAGCTATCAGCCGCTTATAACCATTGGCTACCCGCGACTTTATTGGTGTCGTCATTCCACCTAGTGGTAAGAGTAGCCTTCCAACTATAAAATAAAAGTTTAAGGATGAAACTTTTGCAAATGAAAATCTAAAGCTGTTTCCATAAGGGTCGAAAAACAAAGTATACATAGAAAAAAAAATATACTGGATAAAGCAAAGCATATTAAATATAACAATATTTATACATATTATTTTTACAGCACAGCAAGATAAATAAAACAATTTGCACAACAATCCAAATGTATCTAAGAGTTTGTTGTCTTATTCCAAAACTGCCGAATGCGTATTGATGAAACATATTAAATTTTTTCCTTAGTAGTTGAATTGGGAAACGGTTTTTTTTTATCCCGTGTTCCGAGTAGTTATTGAAGGTTAAGCTAGTTACGCTAACTAAATAGCCTGAAAACCCTTTTACGACCCATACGTAATTTTTCTTTGACCACTATCTCGCCTGAAGTTAAATGACAATGAGGTCGAAGTAAGTCTTGATGTAGAGCAGGGAACTGTCTGTCGAGGGCAGACAGTTCTCTGCTGCTGGAACCCACCATTAGGTGCTAGGTGACTGATCTTATACTTCAGGATGGTAAGCTTAGCCAGGTAGGCATTCATGATGTCCTGGTAATTTGAAGGCCTCCGACATAACCTAATAAGTACTGCCGTTCCAAGACATCAACCGGGACAAAGGATTCACGTATCCTCCAAAGCACGGTAGGGTTCAGTTGTAGATACAACAAGCGGTCATCCATCTAAGTAATGGCCGCATAAAACATTTCTTAACCTAGGTTAGGGTTGGACCTGACCTCTAACTTCAACTATGGCTTAGGCTGCTCTCATTAAATTTCTGTTAATTAGGAAATGTTCATGGGCGTGAGATATAGTTCATGCCAACACCATTAAAATTGAAGTCATCGCAATGGCATTGATTTGCAGCATAGCGCGTATATTTGTTATATATAAGGAGTGTACTACGTAGATCAAACTATTTATGAATCGCTCGCAGCATAGTTTTCTCTGATGTTCTTAATCGATCAGCTAAGTTAAGCAACGTCCACCGCGGTCATGACTTGGATGGGTGACCGCTAGTGACATTACTACTGAGCGCTTCCCACGTGCTTTGCAAGGCACGTTAAGCCGTAAGTCCCGGTTGTTGTCTTATGATGGCAGTCGTTATAGAATTGTGGTAGGGCGTTTTGCGAATACCCGCCGGGCTAGCTACCACCCACAAGTAGAAAATCTGTAGCCAAGCACCTAACGGTGTGTTCTGACAGCTGGCCTTGAGAGCTAGTAATTCTAGGTTAGCCTGAACAAGATCTTCGACTACATCATGAGTTACCATCAGGATTACCTGACCTATATATTAATATAGGTCAATGGCTAGGCTATCAATAATGGAAATAAATGAAATAAAATAAAGTAACCAAAAAATAAAAATACAAACAAAATTTAAGAAAATATCCCATATAGAAACAAACAAAAAAATTAATATGCTAAAAAATAATTAAAACGGAAGTTATAGTGTGCAGCTGGTATCAATAAATGCATCTGAAATTTGGGACGGCCTTAACATAGTAGCATAACATAATAAAAATAAATAATCACTAAAATCTTGGAAAATATTATTGAAAAGCTAAAAAGGTTCACATTCTCGATTTAAAAAAATACGTTACAGTAAAAGTATTTGTTTAGCAGGGAGTTAAAAGAAATTATACAATAAATGAACTTTCAAATGACAACTGGCTACCATTCACCTTACAGGTGAAAATCTTTAGCATCGGGTTACAAATTCAACTGTCGAGTGAAGTTTTACTTGTTTTCGAACGGCCTGGAGTGGAAAGTATATATTCACCGAGGTGGTTACCGGATAACTCACGGGTAACTTTTACATGCACCCAGTGATTTCCGAATGCACCCTTAGATTGATAGTCAGAACCTCAAAGTCAGAAGCATTGATAAAGAAAACACACTTTGTTTCGCAAAGACTTTCAAAATCGCTGCGATGCTAAACAAGTCGCAAGTATAAACATAAGAACCTTCGCTTTGGCAAGCTTGACGAAATCCAAACAAAATACTGAACATTTCATAAAAATCTGTATGAGATATTTATAGTAACACACCTTCAATCTTAACCTGATCGATGAGCATGTCCAGCGCTATAAAAGTTCCGGTGCGGCCGACGCCAGCAGAGCAATGGACGCACAAAATATTCTGGAACAAAATACTCCCCAATTATCATTTGTGTAAACCATCAGTGGTTGCCATGGGATACCAGTTATTTAATCATTTCCTGTCTTGTTCTGTTTCGCTTTTCACCGGGGAATGGAGAATTGACGACATGTTGTAAGCTCGAAAATTGTGCCGATGCATAGCAGTTATACAGGGTTAGTGGTAAAATGCTAACAACCTCTTAGGGTTGCCTTCTGCTAGTCCTAACAAACATTTAGAGATATTATTTTTGTATTTTTTTTCTGTTTTATAGCATACTCCGAGTCAAAAGCGCCTTTAGCTACATTGGGCCGCGCTGTGCTCCCTTTGAATAGAGTTTTGAATATTTACATCGAGCAAAGTAATATGAAATAAGTATTCGTTTGTTTTTACTTAATATACTCAATCACCGATAACAGTAACCTAACCTCAGAACATCGAGAAAATAACACAAGGGGGTTTAAATCTCGTTGCCTCAGAATAAGGAACTGAGTGTTTTTTTTTTTAAATCAGTCTACTACCAGAGACTCGTAAGGTAAGAACTTTTACAAACTGACAGCGAGGCATAAAAGAACCACTCTTTAGCCCTTAGGGCACACTAAAAAAGACAGATTATAGTAAGTTCAAATAATAGGTATTTACTGTCGGATCGTCCGCTGCTGAACACAACCTCACCCATTGCCACAAGCGTGGGACGCTTGGCAGGCGTCTTGGGGATCGCAGTGTAAGTTAGCAGTTCTTTAGAAGGCGCTGCTGCCCTTCCAGTATTTTTCCCTTAGTCGCCTCTTACGACACCCACGGGATGATATGGGGAGGCGCAATTCTAACCCGTCACCCCACGGTCCCAATAGCTATATAGGGATATATAATTTAGAAAACATCTAGTCAGTAATTCTGACCTCTTTAGGGGCGTTCTCCCCATTTGATATCTGCAACATGCGCTCATTCACTTGTTTCACCAAAAATAGGATGCCTTCTATATCAGACGGAGCGCGATGGTCTCGCCATGTCTGAAATAAAAACACATAAAATCTCAAAAGAAGCAAATTTTTATTATTTTAGAACGAGGTTAAAAAGTTATGTAAAGTTAAAAGATACTAGATATTTAAAAATGAATAAAGCTTTTGACTACGAGAACAGTGGCTGCTCAGTGGCTTTGGCTATGCACTGCCGCGCAGCAGGTCCGTGGTTCGAATCCCGCCGCGGGCTTGAGCTTCACCGCATGGTGGAAGGCGCTTTTTAAGTTTACAGACTTAAAAGATACTGACTACTACATCTGATTCTAATTCTCGTACCTATAATTATTGCATCTCAAGAATGAGATCGGTCTTATGATACAGTTTTTGACAGATGTTCCATATAATACGACAAAACTGCATCTCAAGATTTATCAGAACTTTGACGTGAATTTATTAAATAAGGCTTAAATGTATCTATGAGATAGAATAGAACAACTGAATTAAATAAAGAATTAATAATAACAAATATTTTTGGAAGCCATTAAATTTATATTTTAATAAAACACTTAAAAAATATAAAAATATATCTAGTGACAATTTCGCATAATTTTCCGGTTAAGCCGACGTGGCGTCACAAACGCCACGCAGCCAAACCGGAAGAATTTTCGACGTGGGTCGCTTCTACACAAATCATCCTCAGGAGATCTTGACCTATTTGGAAATATGTTAGTGTTCGGGGACCCACTACAGGGGCTGCTTGGTGACTCAGCAGAATTGAAAAATACAGGAACAGCTGAAATCGTGGTATCAATGCTGTATGGTATATAAAATAAATTATTAGAATGTTATGTTTCAACGCGTTAGCATCCTGAAAGTGAACACTGTCTTTGAGGAGATTGAACAAACTGCCAAGAAATACAAATGGAAGCTGGAGATTATAATTTTGATTGTATGTTATGGGATAAAAATTAATCATGCGTTATGGAATACCTTTTTTTTGATGATTTTACCCCTGTTAAACATTAGTCCTATTATATAAAATCATAATTTCATATAACAAATAAGGAGGTCTTCCATGTCATTTTTGCGGAGCTCTGAGAGACAAATTTGGACTATCTGCCTGAGGTCGGAAGTCTGCGAATCGCTCCATACAAACCTTGTTTCTCCATTTTTCAATACAACCTTGATGAAATTTTGCATGCATATGCTTGAGTCTAATATATATTTCTGGTTTGCCAGTTTTCCGTAAATTTAAGTTTACTAAAAATATTTGAAAAAATTGTTTTGTATCGGAATTCTTATATTCACATTCAGGAGTAAAATAAATGTTAAAACGAACGAACCAGGAGCATAGATATTAGGCTCAGGGAAATATTACCGAGTTGAATACTTGGTATTTAAAATATGACGATACTGCGTTTGTATGGAATGCTGTACGTGCAGCTTTGAAACTTACCTTGCACTGATACTGTGCGACAATTGTGCGGTTCTTGCCCGACACCACTTCGAATTCCCTGAAATTGTAAACAGGGAGAGAGACCTCGCGTATAGTGTGGACTTCTATGTCACCAAACAGCTCGCGTTCGCCGGTCGGAGGCCAGTACCGTTCACATTTTATCTGGAAGATAAAATAAGTGTAATAAGTATAATAATCAACTGATAGGAGAATTGTTTGTAGTTAGCATCTACTAGGATACTATAAACATAGCCAACCCCCATATTCTTCAAGATATTGTAAACGTTTTCAGACCAGACTAAAATAGTACTAGCAATTCTTGATGTTTAATATATTGGGAACTCAATTGTAATACTGCGAATGCTCGCCTGGTAAGCTACCACCCTAATCTGTCACCAAGTCCTATAACAGTGAGTTCCAGTAGCTGTTATTGAGACCTATCGAACACATTATAACTTTTTTATTTTATATCGGCAATATGCCTTTATTAACACAATACTACGATGAAGCAGTGATGGCTCAGTGGCATTGGCTATGGACTGCCGCGCAGCAGGTCCATGGTTTTAATCCCGCTGCTGGCTTGAGCTTCACTGCATGGTGGAAGGGCATTTTGCGAATGCCCGCCTGGCTAGTGACCACCCTCAAGTAGAAAATCTGTCGCCAAGCACCTAACGGTGTGTTCCGGCAGCAGTCCTTGAGAGCCAGTGAAATTACCGGCACTTCAGACTTAACAACTATGTTAAGTCTGTTAACTACGGGCGCTGTGCAATTTGTGACTTGTGACGAAATGCTTCTGTTATAGGCAAAAGTTAGTGGGCCTCGAGCTGGTTCCATCATAATAAAATAATAAAAGAAAAAAACTATGAACTATATACAACATTACAGCCACTACCATAAAAGCATTTAGACAACCTGCAAGTCATTGCAGACTCTCAGGCAATCCAAATGCTCCAGCCCAATACCATTATTACCACTAGGTACTATTCATTTTGCTGAACAATAGTTAAGTATTTGTTCAAGAAATAAACGATAATTAAAAACAAAATTATTCGCGAGTGAAACGTACAACTTTTTATCTATACATTTTAATATAAACATAAGTTTAAATTATAATTGCTGAAGTTCTACATTTTAAAAGTAGATAATGGTTTTTTTCCGGGACTGAGTGAGGGGAAATGGCCAGTCGTTACTATTTATACCCCAGCAGTTTCAGAGGTCACATATACCTAAGTTTGTAGAGTTTGTCTGTTTCGTACCATTGTATAGTCTAATAACTTCTCCAGTAAAAGATTTTCATTAATGCTGCATGGATAATATCTGGCGATGTTGCATTTAAATCACACTCATCGGACGACGAAAACACAATATGTAAATAATTATTAATTATAGCTTCAATACACAGGTCAGCTTAACTATTAGTACGTAATACGTGAACTTATTCATTAGTGGATGGCGGGCTTTTTGCCCACACTAGAAGTGCACGATATATATCGATATTACAAAAAATACCGATATATGAACACGATATATCGCTTCCACCCGATATTATCGAATAACCTAGTATCGACATGCACATCGATACATCAATCGATATAATTCAACCGATACAACACCATTGCTCACATATTTGACCAAAACCTGCACATTTTCAAAAGGGATGTTGGAAAAGTTGTTTTTTATGGCAAATTGATCGTAAACGTTGCTAACATCATTTTCAATTAACTTTTAACAGTATAATATAAGTGCATACTGCTAATTATGCTGATCATTATGTGTACTCATATTTAGGAATATAGTCCGGCTCGTAAATGTTAACCTATATCATATGTTTTCTTTTAGTGATTGCATTCTGTTTTGTGTATCAATATAAATAAATAATAATTAGATACTAATTCACGGTTGGAGTAAAATAACGTAAAACTACGAATTGTGAATAATTAGCCTTTGCAGTTACGAAAGTTTGTTGAAACGGCATTTTTTTTTTCTAGGTCTAGAGACAAAAATATTGGGGATTAAAAAAATTAAGTTGATTTGTTTCTTTACCCTAGCTGTTTTTACTTATATCAACCTGTTAAATATTTAATATTATAGACTGGCTAAATACAAGAAAATCATTTTTACGATATATCGAAAATATCGATATGTTTCTCCGATATATCGCAATGTATCGATACAAATATATTAATATTAATAATATTATATCGATACTTTTTTTGTTTGAATATCCCTAGCCCACACCACAAATTATACAAATGTTTCGTTTAGAACCGTTAAGGGCTTGCATGACATGTGTGCTGAGCTATAAATTAAAAAAAAACTTACCGACGTTGGGTTTCATGACAAAGAAAGCTCGAGGGTTTTATATGGGGCATTACGGCCAAGTTACGGCCCGTATGCTTAGATACAGTTTACGTGCAAGTGTGATGAAAAATCCATAATGGGTACTCTTACCTGACCGTTCTCGACTGGGTTTGTCACCATTACAATCACGCGGACATCATAGTCCACGATCATTCTCCAAAAAGAATGAATAGTGCCCAAGAGGCAACCTTGAGCGGCTATGTAGAATTTGTCCTTTACTGTGAATAAAACAAAAATCAATTAATTATATTCCCTAGCTAAGCTAACCCAAGAATCTTACTCAAGATTTTAGGATTTCGTAAAATGTTGTTAGTGTTTATTTTTTTGTTTTTACTTACCAACGTTTGGTGGAGTCATATTTTCGTTGTTGCGGTCCGCCCTAACAAACTTTTGGGCTCCTTGTAAGACCTCATCAGGCACTGCCTTAGAGAGATCATCAGGCACGGCCTTAGAGAGTTCATCAGGCACAGTCTTGGAGAGTAGCGGCGTGGTCTCCACTGGCACAGGTGAAGCCACCTTGTGAGCTGCTGAGAAATGTATGTTTCAAAAATAGGTAACTCAGCCATCATCTTTCTAACTTTACCAGGCCTGGCTCACTCTGCACTATAGGTATATCGGCATAGCCGTCCGAACGGGATGGTGTGCGGTGCGTGCCGCGTCAGATAAGATCAGAGCTATGGGTGGCTATGCGATAGAAAGAGAGACGCCTGCTAGGTGAATATATACATGCATACTTGAATATACACGTACACTTTATTGTTTCGTAGTCAGAGTCACTTGAGTGGCATTTCACTAAATAAGCGCCATTGTTTTGCGAGTAATTCTTCTGGTCTTATTCATTCTGTGACTTTATTAAAGGTATGCGAGGTTGGCAAAATTGTATCACACTAATATTATCGGCTGCATTATTCTCGTAACGCTCCATGAAATGATGCATGAATTTAACAGTATTATTGAACTAAAATATGTCAGGGTAACTATGATATAGCAGTAGGTAATATGTATATTTTTACTTGTACATTTGAAACACATTGGTGGAACTCTTATGGAATTTGATTCAGGAACAAATTATAAAAAAAAAGTTGAATTTTGGACCTCCTACCGGGCGGAGATGGAGCAGTCAATAATCAATGAGTTTCTACATTGAACTTATAAAAAAACTATATTCGATAGTAAAACGAAAGGTATACTTAATATTTAAGGCATAATTTCGTATCTATCAACTCAATCATTGTACAAGAAAAAGAACTCATTCTAATAACCCTATTGAAGCATAATGGGTCCTGTGGGCTTGGAACTGGGTTTCTGTGTACAAGAAATTCCCATGTGTATTTGAATTAATCTGTGATACGATCAAAATGTCAGTCTATCAATGTTGTTATTGATTTAAAGTAGCATAACCAATTCGGATGGGGGTGGTTTATTATGCAGGTACTTATAAATTCCATGGCCGTCAATACCACGGCTCTGTCACGGTAATATTATATAGATAAACATTACCGTGGCTCTGTTGTGTGTATTTTAGTCGGAATGTGTGTACATATTTTGTTATGATATGCTATTTTAGAACTGAAAATTCTGTTAATTAATAATAGCAATACACATAATAATCGCTAGAAGGTTGGATCAAGGGTCAGATGCAACGATACTCGACACAACACGGATTGTTCGGAGGTTCCTCTCTCTGCAGCCCTAACTGCCGCGCCGCGCCCTGCCCCGCTGCCAGCGGTTTAGTTTTAAGTTTTTTATCATATTTCTTTTTACATTAATGTTGTAAAAAAAAATTGTTACTATATAAATAACGACAAACAAACAAATAGATTGTAGCGACAGTTCATATGATATAGTTTCAGATATGCTCTTGCTAATACGGGCTCTTCCCTAGAGGGTAAGTGTGAGGGAGGCAAACCATATATATTAATTATAAATACTCACATATAGCAGTTTGTGGGCCGTCATTGGGGCCAGTAGCCTTGCCGTTACTGATCAATGCGTTCTTGAAGTACTTGAGAGGTCGGATGAAGCTGGCATTAATATAGTCACTGTGCTCATCCTTAAGGGTGAAGTCGGTCATCGGGAGTGTGACCCGGGTTTGATCATCTGAAACAATATCAGAACTAAGACTACTATCTATGGCCATCCAACGTGGCAAAGCTGCCAGCATGCTGGGCAGGCTGTTATCTGGAGGTGATGCAATCCAGCAATGATAGCCTAGCGGTAACAGCTATGGACTGCCGTGCCGCAAGTCTATGTCTCGATCCCCACCGCAGTCAATACGAAAATCTGTCGCCAAGCACTTAGCAGTGTGTTCCGGTAGCAGTACTTGAAAGCCAGTGAGACACAATGAGACAACTGTAGGTCTCAGAGTGACGGGCGCATTGCAATTATGCGACGAAATGCATCTGTTATAGGTTCTATGAGGTTATTCTGCTTAACATCAGCGCCCCCCCCCCCCCTTTATAACATGGGGTGTTCAGTCACAATAAAAAAAATAGTGACTGGAGCATTAGAGCTGCCTGTGAGCTTGCCTTTAAGTTACCTAAATGCTTATATTGTATTAAATATAGCCATAGTATTGAATATAGTTTGTAGTGATTTGTTGACAAAGGAATACCAACGGTAACATAAGTAAGAAGCGTAATTGGTAATATTATCTTTAGTGCCGCTATTTTAGCGTATGACCACAATAATTGATAAATGATGTGGTATCGAGAGAGAGACTGTCGGCCGCGGCCTCTGAAGCACGGAAGAGAAACCAATATCGATACCAATAGAAATCTCTATGAACAATACTCAGGTAGAAAATCTCTTGCCAAGCATCAAATGGTGTGTTCCAAGAACTGATCTTAAGAATTAGTCGTTCCAGGCTTACTGGAACGTTTTTCATGGCATCGAAATCCTCAGAATACGGGGGTTGCTCGCTTTTTTTAGGTAGGACAAATATATTTCTTGCTGCTGTTGACAACATAACTCCACCGGATTTTGGGCAGGGCAAGGTCTAAGGCTAGGCCTGGAGGGGGAAGTGTCAAAGGCACTGCTCCCGAGATGGGCGCAGGAGGCGAAAAGCGCTTTTTAGCTCCGTCTCCTGCGTCGCTGAACACGTACAGCTACAGTAAGAGAAATGAAGATTGCTCACTTACATGGTATCACATTTTTGTAGCGATTCTTGCTCCGATTTTCTCGCCGATTGCCTTCGATGTTAGTAAACTTAGTAGATGCGTCGACCTCGCTCAATCCCTTAAATTCATCATCGAATGTTTCAATGGTATACTCTGTCGAATAACGGCTATGTACAGTGGGGTAGCCATGGGTGCCACCGCCGGCCGCAATCTCCTCAAGATCCACTAAAGGCGGAACTCCTTCCATCGCCACCAGCTGCTATGGAAGATAAATCAAACAAATATTTATTGAATGAAAAATTGAAAATTATTAAATAATAGTTGAGCAAGGTTGTTATTGGTGGGGATGCCGACTTTGAATCACAATCAAATTAAGAATTCTTGAATTGAATCACGAGAAATCCTAATATAGACTATTGTACACGGAGTAGAAGACATCAGACCTAAATAAATCTCTCGTATGATACCACACGCGACAGGATAGCAGCTACCCACTATTGTGAAACAATTGAATCAATTAATTCTTAAACATAAACTAAACTTGAGCCTCTTCTTAAACTTTAGTCCCTACCAGCAAGAAAATTAGCAAAGACGATTGAAATAAAGAACATTAGTTTCGCGCCATTAATGTAGTTTTTTTTTCATATAGATGTTTCGTTCGAAAACTTTACTGCATGACATAGACACTGAGCAACTAAATTATGTTAGCAAATGCAAACCATGGCGCTTTTTGAAGAACTAAATGATTTTAATTATTTATTTATAATATATATACTTATTTGTTTGTGTTATTTAGTACTCCAAATACGAAACAAATGTGCGGCGGGAAAAGTTATATGGAATTTTGTATGAAAATCCATCCCTGCTAGCGTTCTTTTGTCTTTTAGCAGCGAATATAAAAATATACAAACCTCAAAAAAGTTTTATATCAAATGATTTGAAAAAGAGATGGAATTCTTTTGTACTCGATTTCCATTGAAAGGAGGTAGGCAACCATTTTATGTAATACGAATAAAAAGCGCGGATTTTTTTTCGTTATTTTTTTTTACTTTATTGGTAATTAACTGTACGCTTTTAACTAATCTAAAAATACTTTTCCAAAATGTCATCTGACAGTGAACGGGATGATTTTATAATGATTGATGAATTTAGCACACCACGGCGAGAAAAATATACACCTACTAGGTATAGGTGAACGAATAATATTAAAGTAAATTAAAAAGTTAATAAATATATGCAAAATATCAAGTAGGGAGGGGTGGCATGAAAGGGACACGTATTGAAAGGGACAATTCAAATAACCGGCAAAATAAAAACAATTTCGAGACAGCACTATTTTTGTCGTATGGCAACCTTGACACAAGTTCGTTCGCGGCTAACTTCATACTCCTCTCATTTCAAACATGGCGGATTCGTGCGAGTGTTGATAATGGGATTGAATAGTATTTTTTCTGTTATAATTGTGAAACGTTTATAGAAGGCTGTGAGTTAATTATTTACGTGTGAATCATTGTTTAAGATAGGCTGGACATCCACAGATACAAGAACATAAGGTCAGTTAACTTTAATTTAATATTGTAGATTTTGTGGTTATGTTTTCAATTTTTGTATGATATTTATGAAAGGGACACAACAAACGGTTATGAATGGGACGTCCCCTTCATAACTGTCCCTTTCAAGACTGGTATATTTTGCACTAGGTTTCTAATATTTTTTATACTTCTTCTTCAGATTAAAAATGCCACCTAAGAGGAGAACGCGTGTCGATGCACACAAAATTGAAGAGGCAGTTAATGAAGTACTACAAAAAGGCATTTCTGTGAGATCGGCTGCGAAGATAGTTAATGTAAGCAAATCCCATTTGCACAGATTGGTCGCAAAAGCTAAAGCTTCTGACTGTACTTCATTTGTTTATGAACCAAACATTGGCAATAAAAAAGTTTTCACGGAAGACCAAGAATGTTCTCTGGCAGATTATTTAAAGACCTCCGCAAAAATGTGCCATGGCTTGACAACTAAACAAGTCAGAGAACTAGCATATCAGTATGCTGTTCGTTTAAATCTGACTATACCATCTTCTTGGGAAGAAAATAATACAGCTAGTCTAGATTGGCTTAAGGGTTTCTTAAAAAGGCATGATTCGCTAAGCGTAAGAAAACCTGAGAATACTTCGCTAGCAAGAACTACGAGCTTTAATAGACACAATGTTCAAAACTTTTTCGATAACTTAGAAAAATGTTACTTAAAGCATAATTTCCCTCCAAATATGATATGGAACTTAGATGAAACTGCGTGCACGACGGTCACTAATGCACCCAAGATAGTTGCCCAAGCAGGTGTAAAGAGAGTTGGTCAAATCAGCTCAACAGAACGTGGCTCGCTTGTAACGATGTTGGGTTTCGCAAATGCTGCTGGTGGAAGTATTCCTCCTGCTTTTATATTTCCGCGTGTTCATTTTAAGGAACACATGCTTGAAAATGGTCCTATGGGTGCTTTAGGCCTTGCAAATGTGTCTGGTTGGATAACCGAAGATTGTTTTTTAAAAGCTTTAAAACATTTTGTTCACTTCGTCAAGCCTAGTACTGAATCGCCGGCTTTAATAGTCCTTGACAATCATAAGACTCATATAACTATTAATGTAGTGCTGTATGCCCGAGCAAATAACATAATGATACTAACCTTTCCACCTCACTGCAGTCACCGCCTGCAACCCCTCGATGTCACCGTATTCGGACCCTTCAAAGCTCGGTATAGAGCTAGCATGAATGACTGGATGACTTCGAACCCTGGCAAAACTGTCACAATTTATAATGTGGCTCAATTTGCTAAGGATGCTTTCTATGCTGCTTTTAATATGAATAATATTACTTCTGGTTTCATGAACACCGGGATATGGCCAATTAATAAAAATATTTTCTCAGATGAAGATTTTTTACCTGCTTTCGTGACAGACCGACCACAGTTTCACAAGAACCCCACTGGTTCAGCTGAAAACACTGACGAATCTTCCTCAAATGAAGAAGAACTGCCCCATAGATTTTCTTGCCTTATTGATCCTGAACTTGATTCAAATGCACGAACCGTTTAACCTTCCATTTTAAGTCAGCTAGAAGCTGGGCCCTCTACTTTGAACGAACCACAACCTGGAACATCTACCATAAATGAGTTCCTCTTTGGCCCCACTACTTCAAATGAGCCACAACCTGGAAAATCTACCACAAAAGAGACACGGCCTAGATCTTCTACTCAGAATGAGCCACATCCTGGACCCTCTACTTTAAATGAGTCACAAGCTAGATATTTCGATACTGAAGTTTCAAATGTTAAAGCTTTAAATTCTGCTTACCATCTAATAACTCCGGAAGCCATTCGACCATTTCCTAAAGCTTTACCTAGAAAACATACTGGGAAGCAACGTAAAGGTAAAACCACGATTATAACTGAAACCCCTGAAAAAGATAGATTGCTTTTAGAAAATATGATGGATATCTTAAAAAAGAAAACACCCAAGACTGAGAAAGGAAACTTAAAACATGTGAAACAAATATTCAAAAGCAATTTAACAGATCAGGAATCAAACAAAACCAAAAGTAACGAGAAGGCTAAAAAGAAGAAAACCGATATTAAGAAAAATGCTAAATCTAGTCAGATGAAAAAGAAGGTTACAAGAAAAATTGCAAGTAGTAGTAGCAGCAGCGATGCATTGTCAAATGTAGATAAAGATTCTGACTCAATAAATGACATTTCTGAAAATGAAGAAGTCACTCCAAGATTAAGAAATCGCAGCATTACAATAGATAAAACAGGAGTCGATGATCAATGTAATGTTTGTAAGAAAAAATATTCAGAAAGCACTGAAGATTGGTTTCAATGTAAAATTTGCACGAAATGGTCACATGAAACCTGTGGCGTTAAAGGTGTTTTTAACTTTTTTTGCTCACTATGTCACTAAAAACTACAATGATTACTTGTAAATACAACTTTATTAATTTTATAAGACTGTCAATCAAACTTTATGGAGGCTGTTGATTATAATTCTAGTAAGTAATAAAAGCAATAATTATTTTTAAGTGCAGCCTAAGTCCAAAAAGAGATATATAAAATTGTTGATTCATCTTTAATTTTATATAAGTGTTTAATTTCAAGAAGGCTGATTATAAGTGTCTTAAGAAAAGCTATTAATAATTTTTAAGTTCATTTTATCTGAGAAAAACATTTTAATATTGTTGATATCTGTTTAAGTGTTTAATTATATTAATCTTTAAGATGAAAGCGGTAAGATTTAACAAAACAATAGTTCCAGTCACTTTGAAATTTGATTTTTTTACATTCCTAAGTAGTTATTGTATACATATTTCCTCGAAATTAGGTACTGTCCCTTTCATAAATTACTGCGTCCCTTTCAATACAGTCCATTTATGAAAGGGACAAAATACGCATTTTATAAAGATGCAAAAATAAACAACTAACTATTGATTAATGACAATTATTGCATTTCATTTCATTAGAATCCAAACTATTCCAAATATTTTCTCAATCACTCACTAGGACCTCAAAATCAAAAATGTCCCTTTCATGCCACCCCTCCCCTAATCGGTATACATACATTATGTACTATGGGAAGGGGAGAGAGAGCGATATATTGACACTGAGGTGGGAGGTTACAGAAACTTATATATTATGTCTTATTGTAGTGAAGTGAAGTAGTTTTATAACAGATCGGGCGGTGAGTGTACGCAGCGCCTTCGTCTTCTCGCTACCTCGTCGCAGCGTACTTGCTATGCCTTCGCAGCTTAGAGTAGACAAACGCCGCTCTTCCTCCGCGCCTCTGGATTAAATAAAACACTCTAGGGGTAGTGCAGACAAGACTGCTTGGAAGGTGGGTGCACCGATTTGGTTCTGTCACACCATTCGACCTAACCAGAGCCATCTGAATAATTCGTGGTCAGTAATAGTCGGACGAGTATTTTGAATCCTTTTTGTAATGCCATATACATAACTGACAGTACAATATAAGCCGGACGCGAACAATGTTAGCTGTACATTCTGTGAAATATTTTGTTATCTGTGGAATGTGCACTATTCGGTTAGTCATCTGTGCGAAAATTAGTGAATTTCAAATTAGCAGAAGTCCAAATACACATATAATCAAGGTTAAAATTAATACTTAAATCATTTATTTCTCAACAACTATTGATTTCCGTAATAAAACATTTTGTGTGGTTATTCAAGATAACTGGCAATACTGACCAGCAAAAATAAGTACTACACTTAAAAAAAAATTCTAAACAATATAGAGATTTAAAATAAAAAACGTTTTATAGCATTTTTATCAGCTTTCTTTGAAACTATATTATATTATACATTAGTAACGTTTTTCAGTCTAAAAAAAGATAAAATAATAAAAATCGCCATTTTTAGCTTAGTGTCATAAAACTCAATTAGCATTTACAAGTAGGTATGTTTTACATGTTATTCATTTTTTAATAACTTGTATTGCCTCCTCGGGCTCTGCTTACAGCTATTATTTACTTACTATTGTCTATTTGGCATACTGAACACGAAGTTTCGGAGCCGATGTTGGGGGATATTCTCCCATTATTCTATCTGGGCCTATTTTAGTGCATTGCGGGTGGTAGGTGGTGTTCTGCGGCTTCTGAATAGCCACCTCATCTCAAGCGTGCCCAATCCAGTGGAGATCAGGACTTCTTGATAGCCTAGGATGGATTTAGGTGGCGATTTCTCAAAAAGGGAAAACAATGTAACGGTCTTCTCGGACACCAGTACACCTGGGTCAGCCATTACCAGGTCTCATCAAATGGTCTCCGTCTCTCCGTACCTTCCCTTCACCTTTTGGACCGTTTTCGTAACGTCACACCCACCATTCTTACAGTACGACGCATACTGATGCCTAGTTCCAGAAAAGTCATGATTCCAGCACAACTCTTCATATGAAAGAGTAGTGGGTTCCCAATAGACCCTGAGCCCACCATAACCACCTGCTCCCCGACGGGTGTGTATGCGTAAATGCATTTTCCTCTTGTCAATAAAAAAAAAGAAAAGGTAGGTACGAACCCTAAATAGTGAACTCACTAATTGTTTATTTTTAAAGTACATAATACAACTAAATATTCGGTGAATATTTCAAGTTTTTACCTGTTTTCATTATTATTATTTTTAGCGAATAAACGGCGAAAACCTCTTTTATTGTATGGGCGCCCCCTTATTTATTTAATTTATTTTAATTAATTATATTTGAAGAGAACATAAAACTAAACATTCTGTGGATAGTTAAAGCGTCTACCTGTTACCGTTATTAGTATTGAGCAAGAAACGATAAAAAAATCAAGTTTGTTGTATGGGAGCCCCCCTTAAATATTTTTTTTATTTTAGGAAGCGAAGTAATATGGTCCGAAGTAAGTTTTTAACCTTTGGGTACGGCACCCTAAAAATGAATGGCATTGGATTAATTTATGATTTTAAAGTTTTTTTAGCCATTCCTTAAAAGAAGGTTACCGACTATGAAGTTTTTATGTACAAAATTAAACTCTTCTCCGAGTCCTTTCCCGAGTTTTGTTTCGAAAGTATGTCTTGTGTACCTACACAAGCACTTAAAAAGTTATTGTAATTTAAAATTTTTCGTCAGGGCCATCTTGATTAGCGAAATCAGCGCGCCATTGATATATAAATATTTTTTTATCAAAATTTTCTTATTGCTCCTTGCGAGGGTGTTGATAAACGTCGTATGACTCGCGTGTGGGATGTAGATTATTACTCACTCAGCTGGGGAGCCGAGTGGGGGCATCGCACTCGCCGCGGCTCGCGCGCTTTATCACCTCGTGTGTGATGGTCAACATAAGCCACTTGTAATAATACATTATTATGTATGTATATAAGCGTAAATATATTGGAGGAGCGTGCAAATTGAGACTGATGATCTCTACCAGATTCCGGACAGCCTCTAGAAATTTCTTTAAGACCGAAACAGAGTGACCGTCCACCGACACACGACCGTGACACCAGTTTGGGTCGAACCCAGGACTCCAGGATCTCAAAGCGAAGACGCAATCTTCAGCAGATAGAGGCAGGCTACAAAATCATATTTGAAATATCGCTTATATTCTCCATCCAAAGATTGTCTGGAAGATATGACTCATGGTAACACTATCCTTGTATATTATATTTATCTTCACTTCTACATTTATTAATATTATAAAAAGGAAAGATTTGTATTTTGAAACGAATAAACTTAAAAACTACGGGACCGTAATACTACAGGAAAGTATTTTCACAAAATTTGATTTTTTCTTTGAAATTTTTGTTTAATACACTTGCAAAGCAGTCGCGGCCCGCTAGTAATATAATAGAGACGAAATAGTTGTACTTTTGTATATAACAAATAAACTTAAATCAAAAAAATATCAATTAATTAATTTAAAAATACTTTCACCATTAGAATCCAACGGTATCCCTGATGTACATTTTTTTTCACACATTTGGTTTTTGGTTTGCAATTTTTGTTTATTACACATGCAAATGCACGGCCTGCTATAATATTTTAAGGAGGAGAGATTTGTGTTTTTGTATGTAACGAATAAACTCAAAACTACCGGAACAATATGAAAAATGCTTTCACCATAAAAATTTTACATTTTAAGAACGTAGTTATATAAAAAAATATAAGTTTGCTTCAAAAGTTTTGTTTAATACCCATACGAAGCCAGCGCGGCCCGCTACTTTTATCTATTTTCTTTTGTGGTGTAACAATAAATAATTATTTATATATCTTTAATATAAATATCTACCTGTACAAACACACAATATAGTGCTAATAGCACTCCTAGCCTATATTTGTTACTAACATTATGTTATCAATATTGCAACCAACGTTCATTGTGTCATAAGCTTGGTGTATACTTAAAGTGGTTAGTGAATACTTGAAATAACTGAATCATAGATCAGATTGCTGTAATAAGTAAGTACAATAATGTAATGGTTAGTCTCTTAACGCCTCATGTTGGGACACGTGCCTTAACTTAAGATATGTAGAGGCATGTCTGCATCTTATGGTTTATTCAGTCGGCGAACACAGCTTTAAACATCCATTTTATTTAGTACTAGCGGACCGCCCAGGCTTTGCACTGGTATAAAACAGAAATTATAAATTGAAACACATAAAAAGTAGTTATTGTGACTTAACTGTAATAGATAGACATATGGTATTGTGGACTGTTTTGTAGATATTGATGTCCTCTATACAACTGTAGTACATCACTTTGCTCTATTCTCAACAATTTCCGAAGCGTTCGCGATATAATGTTTTTTTTGGTATTTTTTTCACACGCTGGGTTGCGTTGTAAGTGTTTTCACACGGATCCCAAAGTTTTTGAAAATATTCTATAGCCTATGTTCATCAGGAATAATGTAGGATTTTAATAGTGAAAGAGTTTTTCAAATCGGTCCCGTAGTTTTTAACTTTATTCGTTACATACAAAAATACAAATCTTTCCTCTTCATAATATTAGTATAGATATAGATATAGATATAGAAGTAAAGATATACGAGTAGATTTACTCTGTAGCATTGCCATTTGAAATAAGAACTGATTTAATTTTATATACGTGTTATTTTTATTGATAAAGATTGTTATAAACCCCACGGTTAGTAGGCGTTTTAGGATCGCAGTAGGTAGTTCTCCAGAGGGCGCTGCTGGCCGCCTTCGGGTATTTTTCCTATCGTCGCCTCTTACGACACTCATAGAAAGGTACGGGGAGACGCAATCCTAGCCCAGACCCGCAGATGCCAGAATATTAGAATTTAGGTATTGTTGGTATTTACTAATAACTAATAAGAACTCTTTCATCTAAGTTGCCGCTCGTGCCAGGCTAGAATGTCACCTCCCATCTCTTCCCGTGGACTTCCGGCTGATGTTAACCACTTGACCATCGAGCTAATTGTGTGCTAGATGTTCTGGTGATGCCCTTGGGATAACTAGCCTTTATGGCACAGGGAATAGGGCCTAGTATGAAAGTGCACATTATAATATCAATAAGTCTATTAATATATCATTAAGGTCAATTTCAAAAAACTGATTAATATACAATATATATATATATATATATATTATATAATACAATTAGTATATAATATACAATATTGGTTAGTACTAGGTTGACTACAGGTTGACTAACCAATATTGTATTATACTTATCTTTATCATAAATATATAAGGTGTATATTAATTCATCAACAATACTGCGGGGGATGGTGTAGAATCGATAACGGGATTGCTTATATATTTTCATAATACCCATCAATTTAATTTGTACTATTATTTAGTTGTTTGAAATTTACATTATGATTATTATTATTGAGGCAGGCTGAACTTATTTCTGCATTTAATTTACTTTCCAAGGCCTCAGATCATGAAACAAGGAAGATAGGTAATGGAGACGTGGAACGTGCGAAGGCATCTGGCCTAAATCAGGCTTGTTTGTAAGAAAACCATTGCGCGCTTAGTACAAATCAACAAACGAATCAGTTCTTCCTATGACGCAGTGGATCAATGTTTTAATAGCTGCATCTGACTAGTGACCGTAGCTACAGACTGAAGGGTATTCCATTTTTGTATGTGTACAATTAGTTTTCAGAGGAAATCTTGGTGTGAATGGCAAAATGTGCGTATGTTTGCTATATTATTGTTTTTATTGATGTGTGAGTGTAATGAGTAGGAGAGACGCGGTGGCGACACTTTTATGTGAACAAACGTTCTGCAGGCAAATCTCTTTTTTTCTCTGATCTATGGTTTCAACCTTTCACTCCAAAAACCGTGTACAAGATGTTCTTAATGTTAACCTACGCAGGTTTTGGCCGTATCTACATATAATCTAAGTCCAAGATTGCAGTAGAACTAAAGTAGAAATACTATTTTGAAGCAGTGATGGCTCAGTGGCATTGGCTATGGACTGCCCCACAGCAGGTCCATGGTTCAAATCCCGCCGCGGGCTTGAGCTTCACCGCATGGTGGAAGGGCATTTTGCGCATGCCCCCCTGGCTAGCGACCACCCTCAAGTAGAAAATCGGTCGCCAAGCACCTAACGGTGTTTTGCGGCAGTTCTCATTGAGAGCCAGTGAAATTACAGGCACGTGAGACTTAATAGCTATGTCTCAAGGTGACGGGCGCAGTGCAAGTCGTGACTTGTGACGAAATGCTTCTGTTATAGGCAGAGGTTAGTCCGCTTAACATCAGGTGGGCCTCGAGCTTGTTCCGTTACAATAACAAAAAAGAAACTGTTTTAACCTGAACGTCCTGAGTATCCCTGGCAATATCTGCAGGCATCCGGTTACCATTCACAGGTTGCAGCAATCTCAGTACATCTCCAGTCGTCTCGGTGAGAGGATACGTGCGACAATGCTCGATCAAGCCGGTGAGATCGTCGAACACCTCGCCGCTGCCCACGTGGTATCTCTCATGCTGGGGAGAGAAAGAACGCATTAATATTATTTGTAAGAAGATAATAGCGAGGGTTTGTTACAAACACTATAAATAGATTTAATGTAAAAAAAAACTTTTTAGTATCCCTTGCTAGTTACGGGATTGTTTTTTTTTTTTTTTTGCTATGCCTGATATGTTAGCCTTTGACCACTATCTCACCTGATGGTAAGTGATGATGTGGTCGAGGATGTTGTTCAGACTAACCTAGAGTAACTGGCTCTCAAGGACAGCTGCCGGAACACACCGTTAGGTGCTTGGCGACAGATTTTCAACTTGAGGGTGGTAGCTAGCCAGGCGGGCATTTGCAAAGTGCCCTACCACCATGCAAATTGTCAATTATTGGCAATGACTATATCATCAAGATAGGTAAAAACTTTTCTGTTTTTGGAGTGTAACTCATTCAAATCAAACTCAATCAAAATCGGTCAAGCCGTTGTAGCTTGACCGATTTTGATGACATTTAAATGGAACCACACGACACGCATCAAATAAAAAAGAAAGATCCAAATCGTGTCATCTAGTTAAAAGTTTGAGGTAACAAACAAAAAGAGACGAATTGAGAACCTCCTCCTTTTTTGAAATCGGTTCAAACCCCGACTGCAAATTTTTTATTTTCTTTAAACCTTTTATCGTTCCATTGAAATTAAAACTGCAAGTTAAATAGGTATATATATGGAATTTATTAAAGCTCTTCATTTTGATACTACCCTCGATAGGAATAAAAAAATATTTAATCTTATTGCGATGGCGTCTGAAATTCGCTAGTATGTTTTTTTTATGTACCTAATGTCACGTTAAGCCGTTTAGAAGTTATGGTGGAATAAAGAAACTCACAAACCTACATGAACCCTGAAAACAGAACACTCCATATTTTGGTCAGTCGTGTAAAAATAAGTGTATGGTTCCGTAACGGCATTACTACGGCTACGCTCTGTCTGTCAGTTGGTCCTACATATCTATAATCAACATAGTTACCTAGCGTCTTTATATCGAACCTTAAGGGATAGCCAGCAGTTTTTTCTGTATATGTGTTATCAAGGTAGATTCGCAAATAATGGTAATTATTTTGTAGGTAGCTTTAGCTATATTCCGTCTTGGTTGGTTTTACCGCGGTATCAGATATTCTGCCTCAAAGCAGTAATGTGAAAGCAAAACTGTGTTTCAGCGTGAAGGGCACTGTAGCAAGAGAAGTTATTGGGCTAGCAAAACATAAGAAGTAACGTCTCGGGAGACAAGTGATGAACCTATGCTGTGCGTAAGCTACTTGCACCTTACTGTCATTTCGATATACAGTCGAATCTCGTTAGTTCAAACCTGCGATAATTCGAACCTCTCTATAATTCAAAGTTATCACGAGTTCCCTAAAATATCTCTTTATATTTCACTCTAAATCAATACATTTTTATGCACTTGGTAATTCGAACGAAAAAATCAACGTTGTAATAATTAAAAATAATAATAATATACTCAGTACTCATTACATTACGCAACAAAATGACGCGTTAATTCGAACTTAACGGCGTCAAACACTAGACAATTCGTAAAAATAAGTTACTTGATCCTCTTATAAACAAGTCCGAGTAATCCATCCCGCCCGCATCTAAGTATATTGCAGAACAAGTTCAAGCGTATATCATCATACACGAGCCTTTGTTTTGATAATGATTAGTTTGACATAATCTTCCACTTGAATTGGTTTGTTAAGTTAAGGTTCAGTTACTGTTACTCATATGTTCGTTGTGTACAGGTTAAGTGTTAGTTATGAGTCCTTAACATTTCGAACCATTTGATATTGCAAACACTCGATAATTCGTTACATTTCAAGAGTCCCTCGAGTTTCGACTTAACGCGAGTCGACTGTATGTTAGTTTGATTTACTTTGTTGCTAACATTTTATCACGGCTCCATAAAAGTGAATATTGTTGTGGTCATCAGCAATTATTTAATATGATGAGGGTAAGGGTCAGTTCACACTGAAACGCACAGCGATATTGCCCGAAGAATAATGCCAAATATTTTAAAATATTTTAAGAAAACACCAAATTACGTCACATATGCCACGCAGTCAGTAAAGGTGACGGCAGCGCATTTTGCAAGCATCGTCTTGAATGGTAATTAGCTATCAGAAGATCTACGAGAATACTTTGATAAATATTATAGCATGATCGCTGTGTACCTTTTTTTATTAAATTAGATAAGCAAGCATGTGACCGCATATTCACCTAAAAAGATATGGTTTTTTATCAATAATAATAAATAATAATTTTAGGCTAGCCTGAACAACATCTTCGACCACATCATCACTTACGTATGGTGAGATTGTGGTCAAAGGTAAGTCTAGATAAGCTATAAAAAATGCGTATCCTTAAAAAAAACTAATCATATTACGTTTGCACCTCCAATCAGTGCCTTAAGGTGAGTCCGTGACCTTAAAAAGTATGAATAAGATTATTAACACGTAATTCCCGCGATATCTCGTTTTCGCGCCATAAATTGTGAAAAGAGTGCCTTTTTTTCCAAATTCTTACCGTTTTGTCGCCTTGGGGTAAGTTTCTTTTTATATGGAGTACTTTTGAATAAATAAACTCGAGAGCAATGAATCCGGGTCACTTAAAGAATGTTAAAAATCTCGGAAACTAAAAATGATAGGTTAATGCAATAAATTGTATTTAATAGACAATGTAATACTCCTTAAATGAAAGTAAAAAAAATATGAGTCACCATACATTTTATTAACACAAAATTACATAAAGAAAAAAACTGCTGATCTCTCCTTAAAACAAAAATAGGAAACATGAAATTTTTGAACTTTATTACGATTTTCTTGAATTTTAATACTTCGTATTGCCTCCTCGTGCTTCCATTACTGCGTTTACGCGGTTTGGCATGCTGTACACCAAGTTCCTTATACGATTTTGGGGAATATTCTCCCATTCCTCTGTGAGAGCAATTTTGAGCTCACGAAGCGTGATTGGGGGAGGGTTTCGTTGTTTTACGCATCTGCCTAGCTCGTCCCAAGCATGCTCGATCGGGTTGATATCCGGGCTGCGCGCTGGCCACTCCATACGAGTAATGTTCATCTCTTGAAGGTAGTCATTCACAATCCTACCTGTATGAGGTCGGGCATTGTCATGCATAAATATAGCATCCTCACCTAAATTGACCATAAATGGACCAACGTGAGCATTGAGGATTTCTTCCACATATCTTACGCTAGTTAAAGAGCCGTTTTCTATGATCACCAGCTCTGTGCGACTTTCAGAAGAAATTCCGGCCCACACAAGTACAGACCCACCACCGTAGGCTACTTTTTCTTCGATGCATGCTTGCTTGAATCTTTCCCCTGGTCTTCGATACACTCTGTGTCTTCCATCGTGCTTGTAGAGCATAAATTTTGATTCGTCGGAGAACATAACTTTTGACCAATCTTCAATACTCCAATTTACGTGGCTCTGGGCATATCTTAGTCTCGAAATACGATGCCCACGCTCCAGTTTAGGGCCGTTTGCAGGTCTAAGGGGTTTTAAGTTAGATTCAGCAAGCCGACGTCTTACTGTCCATGCACTTGGGTTACTTCCTCCGAGGCGTCGAAACTGATTGGTGAGTTCAGTTCCTGTGAGAAAGCGATTTCGAAGCATGGTGTTCACCAAGTATCGGTCTTCTCGTGCTGTGGTACACCTGGTTCTGCCCGTTCCTGGTCTGCGTAGGTTAGAACCAGTTTCTTCGTAACGTCGGAGAACTCTTTGTACTGTTGACAGCGACACACCGACAGTCCTGGCTGTATCGCGCTGACTCCGGCCGGTTTCCAGCATTGTAAGTATTCTGGTGCATTCTTCAGGCATAAGCGACATAATTTCAGCTTGAATAATGAATATAGAGCACTATCAACATGGTTTATGTACCCACATAAATGACAGATTACAAACAAAAGCAAAACCAAATGCTGTAATTTCGTAGTTCCATCTTCGAAAGTGGCCCTTTTTCAAATTTGATTTTTTTATGATATAACCTTACAATAACTAAGAAGTATATTATGTGCTACAAAATGTATGGAATGTTACAATAGTATAAATTTTGCGAAAGTATAGAAAATGCTAATAAATCGTTTTAATACCTTCATTTAAGGAGTATTACATTGTCTATTAAATACAATTTATTGCATTAACCTAGCATTTTTAGTTTCCGAGATTTTTAGGATTCTTTAAGTGACCCGGATTCATTGCTCTCGAGTGTATATATCATGACGTATGTACTATCGGCGTTTGTTTTAAAGACAAATAACATTTATTGGCTATAGAATTTGTTACAATCTGGTCAACTTTTTTGGGAGCCTATAATTCTAGGTTAGCCTGAACAACATCTTCGACCACATCATCACCTGCCATCAGGTGAGATAGTGGTCACAGGATAACCTATAAGGCATAAAAAAAATTAATTGATTCTAAATATCCTGAATATATAAGACAAATTAAATATCTTAACTAAGTAAGCTCATTCGAATATTGTTAATAGTGCTGTTTCACATTAATGACGTTTCCAAGATGTGTATTGATATTGTTCTCACGATCACTACAAATAAAATAGATGATCTATTTATCTCTTAAAAAAATCTTTACCGATTGCTTGAAATGCTTCAAATTTACTTAGCAATATTAATTATAATACCGTTCATATTAAACATAATTTAGTTATAAAATTTGTAAGAATCGCCGTATTCATTGTATATTCATTGTGTCCTACTCCTGTAAGCCACAATGTATACTTCTACAGCTACAATGTATACTTCTACAGCTACAATGTATATTTATAAAAGGCCTCAGAGAACCGTTCTGTTCTACAGACATCAGACGGCTATCAAACTCGTGGACTAAACGGGATAGCGAAACTTGAGAAAGAAAATAATGAAAAAAAGAAAACGTTGTAAAGCATCAGCATTTCTATTAGTACATGTTTATAAACAAGCATAATACTTAAGGATACATTGTGCCAATCATAACAATCGAGAAAAGCCTTAAAAAAAATAAAGATCTTAAAATTTATTTGCTGTTACATAAACAAACACAATAATAAAAACACAATTAGACCCCCATTAGGAGGGCTTGCCGTAATCCCTTCGTTTTCTCTAGTATATTAGGGATCATAGTGTGACGCAGTTCTTCAGAAAGTGCTGCTGCCCACCTGGTAATCTCTTCATAGCCTCTTAGACGCCCACAGGAAAATATGGAGCGTTGCAATTAGCTCCGCCCACAGGGAATTAGTTTATAACTGAATACTTAGGTATGCTGCTTATATTATAATGTATTTGCTAAAAGATTGTTCAAATAAAGCCTTTTAAACGAGGTTCTCGAATAAGGTATTCGAGTGGGATATATCTAGACATTGAATTTACACAAGTAAATGTACAACAAAAGAAATAACGACGGCCATATTGATTATAATCTCTGCTTTTCCTCAACGATATTACCCATTAATGTAAAGTATCAACTATCAACATTATACCTTTCATTATTTTCTTGGAATTATTTATAAATATTTCATGTTTGTACTTAATCTAAAAACTTGTACTTTGGAAGAGGTCTCGACCCTCTGACACAAGTATTTACTTACTTTAAATAGGATCTAAATATACGATGAAGCAGTGATGACTCAGAGGCAGGGCTATGGACTGCCGCGCAGCAGGACTATGTTTCAAATCCCGCTACGAGCGAAGGGTATTTTTCAAATGCCCTCCTGGCTGGCGACCCTCACCACCCTCAAGTAGAAAATCTGTCGCCAAGCTTCCAACGTTGTGTTCCGACAGCTGTCCTTGAAAGCCAGTAATTCTAGGTTCAGCCTGTTAATACCTTCGATCACATCATCACCATCAGGTGAGATTGTGTTCAACGGCTTACCTATGAGCAATAAAAAAAGGATCCCAATCCCATTAAATAGAATCTGATTAAATTAGACGAAATAAATATTTGTATATCAAAGCACAAATATAAAAATATTGTTTTTTGGGTTCTATACAAGAAAATTGAACACTATTTCTAAGCCACCACGGATAGTGCGTCCGTCATGTATCCGCACGTCCGAACTTCAAAAGGCTGTATCTTCGCAACAGTAATAAGAAGCCGGTTGAGATTTTCACAGAGTATGTGTTAGTATACTACTTAACAAATAATTATAACTTTAACAATGCTTTTTAACTTTTTGCATGGTGGATGGGCATTTTGCGAATTAAAAAATATGGCGCCAAACACCTAACAGTGTGTTCCGGAAACAGTCTTCGAGAGCCTATAAAATAACGGGCACATGATACTTAACAACTGTATGTCTCAAGATGATGGGCGCAGTACAATTCGTTACTTATGACGTAATGCATCTGTTATAGGCAGAGACTACTCCTCTGCCTATAACAGATGCAAGAGTGGACTCAGTGCTTGTTCCGCCACAATAAAAAAAAATGGGTTCCCCATACAATAAACGGGTTTTATTGCAAGTGATGCAAGCGTCGAATAGTCCAATATTATTTAAATAATAAATTACAGGCACAAGAGACATTTAACATCAGGTGGTCCACGTACTTATTTCGTCACAAACATATTAAAAAAAACATTCTACTAAAAATGTTTGTTAGAACAAACAGAAGTCAAGGCTTCTTAGACTTGACTTCTGTTAGTCCTAACAAAGCTAATAAGCATTTATCAAATAACTAAAAGTAGTTATATAAAAAGTAGTTGCTTGGTGGCCGATTTTCGACATGCAAAGTGTCGGAACTCGTAATGTTTCGGCCGCCCGAAGACCTATGACGTAGCGAAGGTTATTGTATATCCGGGACGGACGACAAAGCACCGGACCGCGCAGTAGTAAATACCACCATCTGTCACCCATTCAGTGGTACAGCAGAGAACGATGCAACCAGGCAACCTTCACTACCAGCGCTTAAAAATACAGTATACAGGGTGTTTATAATGTTAACAACCTCTTAGGGTTGACTTCTGCTAGTTCTAACAAAAATGATGAGATTTTTTTGTTTAATAATTTATTTTAAAGTGTTTTTGAGGCAATAAGCACGAGGACTACCTGATGTTAAAAGAGGTTGTTAGCATTTTACCAATAACCCTGTATACTCGTACTTTGACCGTGACATATGGCCACTGTACACGCTAGGTACATGTAAATACACCATCACATACCCATTTAAAAGATAATGACACGCCATAAAAAGAGCTTGTAGGCTTCGTACATGAGATAAACATAAAGTTGTTCCTACTAATTAAGAATATGTAGATTTTTAACAAGTCTTGACATTTAAGATCTCACTATGGGAACAATTATTTTGACCGTCAGAAAAAAATACCTCTTCGTATGTAGGAATCTTATTTGATTGATGACAATCCTTTTTTTACTCCTGATAGGTAAGCCTTTGACCACTATCTCACCTGATGGTAAGTGATGATGTGTTCGTAGATGATGTTCAGGCTAACCTATAATTACTGGCTCTCAAGGCCAGCTGCCAGAACACACCGTTAGGTGCTTGGCGACAGATTTTCAACTTGAGGGTGGTAGCTAGTCAGGCGGGCATTCGCAAAATGCCCTACCACCATACTTTAACGACTGCCATCTGCTAAGACAACAACCGGGACCGACGGCTTAACGTGCCCTCCGAAGCACGAAAGCGCTTAGTAGTAATAACCTATCAAACATAAAAAAATAATAAAAAGAAAAACTTTTTATTGTGGTATTAATATTAAACTATGATATATGTATAATGTACTGTTGTGTCTATGCAGTCCAGTGCCGATAATATCCCATATCGCCAATTATGTCTAATTTTAGTTGATGGTATTATTTTTGTGACAGTAAAAATACTTTTCTTTCTTTCTTCCTTTCAATATAGCACATAGTGATAAGTCCATGCTATGACTGCCATCCTATGACAACAAACATTCCGACGAAACCTCCGATTCACGAAAGTGCCCAGTAATGCCACAAGCGGTCACCCATCCAAGTAACGACCGCGGCGGATGTTGCTTAACTTAGTTCATTGGTTAAGAACGAGTAAGCAAGCTACCCTATGAATGCTTAAAAATTTTACTCATATATCTAATCGCGTTCAAGTTTCTCATTGTAGACTACGCGTTTCAAGCTCCTGTTGGATGTCACAAACGCCATTTTTTTTCTTAATTTTTTTTTATTGCTGATAGGTAAGCCTTTTACCACAATCTCACCAGATGGTAAGTGATGATGTGGTCGAAGGTGTTAACAGGCTTAACCTAGAATTACTGGCTCTCAAGGACAATTGCCGGAACACACCGTTAGGTGCTTGGCGCAGATTTTCTACTTGAGGGTGGTCGCTAGCCAGGCGGGCATTCGCAAAATGCCCCTCAACCATGCGGTGGAGCTAGCGACGGGTCCATGACGGAACCATGGACCTGCGGCGCGGCAGTCCATAGCCAATGCCACTGAGTCACTACTGCTTCAAAATATCATTAAGGCCATATCATTAAGGCGCTATCAAACAATAAAAATGTTTCACTATGGACTGTAAAAGAGTGAAAGAGAGGCAGCGATGCTGACATCGCGATCAGTTTGGGTAAAAAACTAAAGAAAGCTAATTAACTCAAAACTAGCAACTCGTTATTGAAAATATAACTTGTCTCTTGTGATAAAGTTTTGCTTTTTCATTGTTATCTTTAAATACACATACGAGTACTTACGTGAATAATTAAGATATTTACGTTACAAATATTCAAGTTTGCTATTTTATTCTATAGAGAAAATTACAAGGAAACGAGTTTCGAAATCAACTTTGCCTAGAAAATATGATCAAGAGAAACATACTTTTTTATACTTGATTGTGACGGACCAAGCTCGAGGCCCACCAGGATTAACCTCTGC
Organism: Plagodis dolabraria; assembly: GCA_963854805.1. Classification (NCBI taxonomy): domain Eukaryota; kingdom Metazoa; phylum Arthropoda; class Insecta; order Lepidoptera; family Geometridae; genus Plagodis; species Plagodis dolabraria. Next base: position 9,804,423 of record OY978440.1, read on the forward strand.
CTATAACAGATGCATTTCGTCATGTGACGAATTGTACTGTACCCGTCACACTGAGACACAGTTGTTAAGTCACATGTGCCTGTAATATTGCTGGCTCTCAAGGACTCCTGCCGGAACACTCTGTTAGGTGCTTGCGGCTTGAGGGTTGTAGCTAGCCAAGCGGGCATTCACCCTTCCACCAAAAGCGAATGGGGATACCACCATATGGGGACCAAATCAGGGACCTGCGGTGCGGCAGTCCAAAGCTATTACAGCTAGGTCATCATCGCTTCAAAATATAATACGTATAATTTTATTAGTACATTTGCTACATTACAATGAAATCTAATGTCTATTTTTTCTATATAGCCCGCAATGTCTTGGTAACACTAAATTAACGCTTTAAATCGATTCATATATGTACCAAAAATAAGGTAATATAAAAACTCTCTTGATAACTTTTTTAATCCCGTTGTTCTCGTGTTATGTAATGTTTTGAGTGATTCTCGCGCATTTCGAACATACATATTAACGTAAGGGCCACGTCAGGGTGCGCGCTCATATGATCCTTTATTACAACGGGAGTTGGTTGCTAACAGCAAACTGCCAATTTAGCAGCTGCTAAGCCCTTAAAAGTAAGCAAACTCTCAACCACTCAGGATGTGCAACTAAAATCACTCAACGGATTAAAATTCAGCACGAAAGGCTGCGTATTCCTTAACCTCAAGCTTAATCCCTTTCCAATAAAATTCTCAAAGAGAATCTTAGCAAAGCGAGTAACAACAAAATAAGTGTATACAAAAGAATCGCTTATATTCTTATTGTATTATTTCTCTCACATTCTAAGAAAGCCTGAAGAACATTTTTTCAATAAATCCAGTTATAGAAATACTTTATGCTTTTGTGAGATCAGCCCAGACACAACCCACACAGGAAAGACTCCTCACGACCTCCAATCGATATTTGCAGAATTTATTTATGGAAAAAACCCATAGGTATACGTAAAAGCGAAAGGTTACTCATACTCCCATAGACTAAACACAATATTCTAAATAAAAAAATCAGAAAGTAGGAGTTTTAAGCCCAGGGGGTGCTGGGCGACTATAAAGGAAAAATACCAGAATGTGGGCGCAGCAGCGCCTCATAATGAACGGCCATGATACATAAAGAACCAAGCCACCACCATGCGTGGGGGTTAAGGCAACTCATAGTGAAGGAAACTAACTTCAGCAGTGGACGATCCGGTTGATACAGTACAGTCCCGGAAGTTTATAGGTAGGAGACGTAAGCAGCAACGGAATTACGACAAAGCAATTAAAAGGGTACTCCTTTTGTTTGTTACAAACTGATGAGACGGACAATTCGGCCGCTTACTGGTAATCGTCATACCTGTTCGCTACAGGTTCAGTGTCATCTTTGTTCTGCATGACACTGCACTGCGCTTGCCACTCCGAAATCTTATTTTTATGTCTTCTTTGGCTTGTAATTTAACTTGCTACAATACCCTTCACGCCTAAAATAACTCATGCTTTAGAGCAGCAATCTTAACCTATATTATTCCACTTCATCTCACATTAATGCCCATAGTCTGGTTTTGATTTTATCTAACAGTCAGTGCACTACTTAATAATTTAATTTCAATCAAGTCCGAAGATTTTGGAGTATTAAACACAATTTAAATCAATAATTAATGTTTAGTACCAGGTTTAAAGATTTTTGGGATCATGCACGCATATATACAATCAGAAAAGGTTATACGGGTGCAGAATTTGAACGTTAGAGTTTTTTAGAGTTTTTTCTTTTAGTATCGATCCAAAGTTTCATAATTAAATAGTTAGCTTTAAAGAGTGGCTCGATTTAGTTTTATGTTGAATTTTCTGTTATATTGATTTATTACCAAATGTAAGTAACCAAGTAACAGTAATGTATTTTTCAAATTTACGCGAGAAAAAATTATAGTCATGTGCGGGATTCGAACCCACGTCCATCCACCCCTTTAGCCGGAGTATGCTCTAACCAATTGAGCTAACATGACACAATGACTCATAACTGTAATTCTTGCTCTCGTTGTAATGTAATACGCCTAGCAGGCGTCATTGCAAACTTAACAATATTAAAAATGTATTTTTTCCTAGGTATTAAATTACTAAATATAACTATCAGTTCAACTGTATATTTATTTAGATTTGAAGGTCAAACTACAAACTTACTTACTAACCTCAGAAATGTGCAGGAAATTATATACCTTGATCTGGCAACCCTAGACAAAGCTCCGGGTAAAAGATAATAGACATTAAGGTAAACAACAACTTATTGTGTTATTGTTTTGAAAACTCGATATTTTAAAGATATTAATGTATCAAGTACCTCAATTAGTGTTACATATGATAGCAGCAACTAATGGTATACTCAATTGATGTCAATTAAAAAACGAGAGCTGCGACAAAACATATGTTCGTAACAAGCTTTTGCGTGGAAAAAACGCAAGCTAGACAGTACAAAAACGAGTACAAAAAGAACTATGTGGAATTGAATACATCAAATCGAAATGGCTTTCATAGTGACTAATTGGTACGATCCATCAACCTGTTAAAACCATTTCGATGATGGAGTGATATTAATTATTATATGACAATATTAATATAATTATTTATAATTATTGTCTTCGCGCCATTTGCATAGTTAAGGGCATAACTTTGCCAGTAAATATGAATCCACATTTTACCTAAATAAATTTCGCTCTTAGGAATATTCGTCGTGACTAATTAATAATAATAGTTAATGCGTATGCGCCGAACATAATTTAATTTTGAGGAAAAGCAAAATGACCGCTTCCTACCAACCGTATTTCGTGGAAGTCTCTAAAATTAGAAGCCTTTGATGTCGTTGCACTTTTCCAATGGATACAGCCCAAATATGGAACTCCCTGCCACTTTGTTTTTCCTGAGAGTCTCGGCATCTTCGAGTGCATCATCTACAGTCACGTCATCGCGTCCCTTACCACTAGGCAAGTTGGTAGCCAAACGAAAATCTATATTTCTTTAAATAATGTTTGCCTTTGTGGATTATATGACTGTTGATGATGATTAACATTGACTTCTTTCTGCAAACCCGACATTTGAAATCAAATAATTTGATAAGCTTATACCCTCGTAACTTTGCTTCCTTTGATGGCAGGAAGTGAAGTGGTGCTTAACCAAAACATCCTAAAATTGCATAGATTACCCAATTTAGAGTATGTCCAAGGTTGCCACCAAAGGAAAACATGGCCAAGATCACGTATACAATGATTGTTTAAGACAATAGTTTCCTCATAAACCTATTTGTATTCATTAAACGTGTGCTGACATATGGCCTGTTATGTTCACGATCACGTTACTTGCTAGTTTTTTTTATTACATAAATGACATCTTATGTAGTGTATTGTTATATATTTTTAGGTACCGTACCTACGCAATAAGTAGCCCTTCAAGAATCATGTCTATCGTTTCAATCTGTTCAAATTACAATGCCATGAGCATCTAGCTCGTCAACGGAATGAATTACATATCTGAAATACGAAAGTACGTGCATAATTATTTTGTGTTGGTTATATTGGCGATAGATATTGGCATAAATATTGGAATATAAATGGTTATTGAGGGATCCAATCAAACCAAATGAAAAGATTGCAAACATTTTTAAGGTATCACCATTGCTTAGAACTCATATTGTATCGTCATCATAGTAATCTTCATACCAATCAATTATTCTCAATCAGATTCCATCGCATTGGCAAATGTGTTGTTTGTTAAGTGATGTGAAACGACTACGACGACGACGACGACTTTGATGAAGATGACGACGACGACGATGATGATGACGACGACGACGCTGACGATGACGATAAAGACGACCACGATGACGATGACGACGACGATGGCGATGATGATGACGACGACGACGCTGACGATGACGATAAAGACGACCACGATGACGATGACGACGACGATGGCGATGATGACGACGACGACTTTGATGAAGATGACGACAACGATGACGACGATGACGATGGCGACGACGACGACGACGACAACGATGACGACGACAACGATGACGACGACGACGCTGGAGACGACGACGACGACGACGACAACGATGACGACAACGACGATAGCGACGACGACGACGACGACTTTGATGAAGATGACGACAACGATGACGACGACGACGACGACGATGATGACGACGACGACGCTGACGAGGCCGACAAAGACGACCACGACGACGATGGCGACGATGACAACGACGAAGATGACAATGACGACTACGACGGCAATGACGATGACGATGACGCAGATGACGATGACGACAACGATGGCGACGACGACGATTTTGATGAAGATAACGACAACGATGGCGACGACGACGGCGACGACGACGACGACAACTTTGATGAAGATGACGACAATTATGACGACGACAACGACGACGATGCTGACGACAACGCGCTGACGAGGACGACTAACACGACCACGACGACGATGGCGACGATGACGACGACGAAGATGACGATGACGACTACGATGGCAACGACGATGACGACGACGAAGATGACGATGACGACGACGATGGCGACGACGACGACTTTGATGAAGATGACGACAACGATGACGACGACGACGACGATGATGACGACGACGACGCTGACGAGGACGACAAAGACGTCCACGACGACGATGGCGACGATGACGACAACGAAGATGACGATTATGACTTCGACGATGCCGACGACGACGACGACGACGTCGTTGACGACGATGACGACAACGATTACGACGACGAAAACGACGATGATGACGACGACGAATTTCTTTCGAATTGTACGTATAGAGAACATTTTATCGAATACTGTAGATAAGAGTTATATTCAAAAGAAATTAGCCAGGACGTATTAATTCAGTGTCCATATTTATTACGTGTATAATTACTGATTACTTTTTTATCATCCCTTGGTGTTCCCGTGAAACGGCTAATGGTGATGAATTGAATAAAGCAGTGATGGCTCAGTGGCATTGGTCCATGGTTCGAATCCCGCCGCGGGCTTGAGCTTCACCGTTTGGGGGAAGGGTATTTTGCGAGTGCCCGCCTGGCTAGCGACCACCCTCAAGTAGAAAATCTGTCGCCAAGCACCTAACGGTGTGTTCCGGCAGCAGTCCTTGAAAGCCAGTGAAATTACAGGCACATGAGACTTAACAACTATGTCTCAAGGTGACGGGCGCAGTGCAATTCGTGGCTTGTTACGAAATGCATCTGTTATAGGCAGAGGATACCGCTAAACATCAGGTGGGCCTCGAGCTTGCACCGTCACAATAACATTAAAAAAAATAATTATTTATTAGGTTTTACGAACAAATACTGAATACGCCGATTTCTTATGTGTTATTTAAAAGAAGTGTCTTCAAAGGGCTCTCCATACTATCGTAGTTTAGTCATTTTAAATACAAAGATTTCAATCTCAGTGAAATTTTGAAGCAATGATAGCCGAGCGGTAATAGCCGTGGACTCCCGCTCTATGGGTCCAAAGTTCGATTCCCTTATTATTTACCACCCTCAAGTAGAAAATCCGTCACCAAGCACCTAACATTGTGTTTCGGAGGCTGTCCTTGAGAGCCAATAAGAAATTCTGAAATAACAGGCTTAATGACTGTATGTTTGATGGGTGATTGATTTAATTGATGGGCGCAACTATTATTATAGGCAGAGGCTACCACTTAACATCAGGTGGGCCACGTGCTTGTTCCGTCATAATCCCTTATGAAAACAAGTATAAAATATTTTAAAACGTAAAACAAACCGTCGGTAAATTATTTAATTTCGTTAAACGTTTCATTGTTCCATTGAACATAGCAAATTATTTAAGTTTATGGAATCGTGTTTTAAGGCTCTTCATTTTGAAAAACCACTCGATACGTTTGGGAGAAAAGTAATTTTTCATCTCACAATATGGTGTCTGATTAATTATTTATTTTTATGTACCTGTCACTCGCGCTGTCAAGACAAATCTAACGATATCTTTTACATTGTAATCGGTTAGAAAATTTAGAAGTTATGGTGAAAAGTGGGAATAAAGAAACTTACAAACATACATACATCATACATGAAGCCTGAAAACATAACTCTCCGTTTTTTGAGCAGTCATGTGAATAAAACATTGAAAGAGCCAGAAAATGTCCTTAAGACAAGTTAGAAAGTCTTTTATTGGTTAAATTAAGTGGGCTTGTAAAATTGGCATCTCTATATTTATTTACGCAACAAATGTTCGCTACTAGAAATAAGGAGATAATAAAATTCCGTAACGAGAAGGGCTCTTATTGCCTCCTCATAGATTTGTTATAATATTATCAGAATGTTTTTTGTTTGCGATTTTTCCATCAAAGAATTTTTTGAAATGTAGTAACTAGCGTAAGGTACGAAGTTGAAGGCGCTTTGAGAGTGAAAATGTAACAGCTTGTACTCACCCCACGTAAATGTGATAAAGGTAGATAAAACTGGAGATTCCGTGTGTTTCATCACATTTGAAAAATCTGATACTAATATATGTTATAGTTCTTTAAGAAATCTAATTATACAGTTTATCAGCCTCCGTTCCATGAATATTATGACATTTCTGAATCTAATATCTACATCTAAGATTCAAATATACCTAAACTCTCTTCAAGAGTTTCCATATATTACCACTCGTGTGTAATGTACATGTACATAAGAGAACTTTATGTTATTGAGAAGCAGCATCATAAATTCTTTACACTCAACTCAGAAGTGGTCATGAGATCTACTAGATATATATATATAAACTCTTCTGCCCTTACAGTAATCTGACCTTACATAAAAGAAACTCATAAATAAATGCCATTAATGTTTATAATAAGATATCTGATAATTTAAAGGAATTATCTTTATCCGTATTTAAAAAAAAACAAACAACAATTTTCAAGTAACCACAATGGGTACTTGTAAATTGTTTTTATAACTTAAACAAATGTATGATATATAAAACTACAGAATGGAAAATAATTTATGAATATATTGACTAAATAACATTGTATAAGTTAGTGTTTAATTGTGATATATATATTTTTTTCTCTTTAACTGAATTTACATTTTAAACATAAGATACTGACATTAAATCTCTATTTATTGGTTGTATTTATTATAACATTTGAATACATTAATTATAAATTTTATGTAATATTTACTCACCATTGTTATGGTAGAATATTTGAACCTTTATTATAATTTACCACCAGCTGTGCTTTATACAACAACTAGTAAATAAATGATTTGATTTGATAAACGAGATAAAAAAAAATACAAAAAGATTTTCTACAATCCTTAAATTTTCACATTTGCAGTATATTCTTGAATAATAAATTAAAATATACTTGAAAGAAAATAAATCATAACAATATTATAATTAAGAAGTTGGCGTTTTGTCATACCTACTGGCCACTTTGATTCTGAGGAATTCCAAATTCAAATTTATTTCACAATTATAGGCTTGTGTATTTGTGTTTATTCAATTAAGCGAATCATTTGTTTTCGCGCCATTTGATTCTTCTTTGACATCGTTCTGAAAAACTTATGAAAAACTTAACATTTCGGGCTATTTACAAACAAATGCAAATACCATTACAATAACACATGTAATAAAACTAAAATAAATACTTACCTACCTACTCTTGAAACGCTTAGAGCACTTTACGATTTGAACAGTGTTCGGGCAACACTAATGCCCACGAGGACCATATCAACTAGATACCTACGCCGACAACGTTGCAGTATGGTTGGAATAGGCTAGGATGAAATCTTTCATATACATTTTGCCTATAGTATACGCTTTTCATGTCTGGATCAATAAATCATCGTGCACCCCACTACGCAGAACCTACCCCTGCTCTTGTAATTGGACTAGGCTGCACATAGGGACTTATAGGGACGAAAAGTATACATTCGAATCTCCTATAATGTCACATGTTATCACGCATATTTATACTGTTATTATCCGCCTTCAAAAAGAGGAGGTTCCCAATTGATTGTATTTTTTTGTGTCTTATCACCTCCTCATAACTCCTTATGGGTTGTACCAATTTTGATGATTTTTTTTCATTAGAAAGCTTGTGCTTTTCATGTGGTCCCATTGAAATTTGAGTGAGATATCAACTTCTGCTCATTATTTGAGTTATACCTAATAATGCGTATTGTACACGGCCAGAAAATAATTACATCGAAAGATTTATACGACTTTCACAATATTTTATGACGTTTTCGATGGATTTATTTTTATCAATCTACACCCCCGTGGTATGCCGAGGTTTTAGTACTCCCCCATATCTTTCTGTGTTTTTTTTATGTAACGGAAAAAGCACGATCGCCCACCTGATAATAAGCGGTTTAACCTCAGCCTATAACAGATGCATTTCGTCATGTGACGAATTGCACTGCACCCGACACACTGAGACATGCAATTGTTAAGTCTCATGTGCCTGTAATTTTTCTGGCACTCAAGGACAGCAGTCCTAACCTGGTGAAACACACTGTTAAGTGCTTTGCGAGAGATTTTCTTCTTGAGGGCAAACGCCCATCCACCATGTGGTGAAGCGCAAGCCGGCGCGGCGGTGGGAATCGAACCAGGCACCTGCAGCACGGCAGTACATAGCTGCTCGGCCATCATTGCTTCAAAATGTATTATGAGTTGACGAAGAAAAAATTATATAAATGGTGAGCAGCAGGGCCTCCTGAAAAACTGACACCTTACACTGTGATCCTCAAAACGCCTTTTTGGCAAATCTCCTCGGTGGACGGTGGTCGTCTTCCAGCTTCTGCTGATGACTGATGAAATTATACCTCAATATGTATAATGATATCTGGCGACAAGTGTTAACCTCTGCTATAACGCATGCAGTTCATGATAAGTAGCCAACTGCACTGTACCTATCACTGAGATATAAGTTAAAGACTTATGTGCCTCTGTATTTTCATCGGCACCCATATCTTTAAAACCGGAACACAGAAATGTGAACATTACTGCTGAGCGGTAGAAAATGATATGGTGGCGGTACTACCCCCGGCGAACTCGCACGAAAAGTTCAACTGCTTGTAATGTATATAATAATTCGTCAATACTTTTTCAAGTTATTTTTATATATTGAATTATATAAATGACTAACAAATGAGAATAGATTGATAAACTAAGAAGAAATTCTTGAACGTCTTATATCGTAAAAACTATTATCCAGTATACTAATTATATACAACAGATTGTATTGTATCAAATATTTTAATAATGAATATCATAATTTAAACTTCTCAAATAATAAACTAAATGTATTGGACTTGCCGTGTATAACATTCAGTGTTATATAATTAATTAATTAATATTAAAGGTTCATAAATGTTTATATTGTATTCTAGTCAAGAAAAAATATAATTTAACGTTCAGGAGATTGTGAACTCAATATTGTTTTGTATACACTACTTACGTATCATAAAGTTACACACACTAAAACTATCATACAAACATTTATGCGTTTCTAAAATATTTAACAGTATAATAGAAATAATGTTGTTTTATGTTTTTTAGAACAACAGCAAGTTATCCTTTCGTAAACTACGCATTGTTTGTTTACTAACTAAGCATTCAACAGTTGTTAGCAACCCGACACCGCGACGATAAATAATAATGTCAACGCTGTAGGGTATTTTGATATAAAACCAAAAAACTTATTGTTTTGAATTACTCACAGGATACCAGCCATATATAGGGATTGTTTCGATGTCATCTGTTGTAATCTCCACGCGGCAACTTGTCTTTAACACCTCCAGGAGGCAAGAAAACACCATTGTTCCGTTATAAACAATCACTTCAGTCAGCAGGGAACACCACGAGATCACACGCGCGAACACGGGAACACTGAAGGATACAGGTAAACGGCGCGCCGGCTAGTTGTTTACTGCTTGCTCATACGAATTTCGAATACAAGCACGACCCGGCACCCAATTGATTTGCCGTCGTGCGCAGCTGCAAATCAGTGCAAGATCAGAGCTCTTCTAACGTATGATACCCTAGTGCCCGTCCACGAATAGTATGCAATTTATACCTATAGAGACATGAAATGCAATGCGGCCCGCCCGAAGCGACGATGCCCCCACAGATGCAACCCACCACCCAACTACCCTTTCTTGTTTCTACTAGCCTGGTACAAAGATCAAAGTTAACAAAACTTTTCGATAGTTTAAAGTAAAACTTTTAGACTTTTGTTAGGTTAGGTTCACCGCCATGCTGTCTTCAAAAATGTTAAGATCAGATAAGGTTTTGGAAAAGAAGCTAATATATCGATATGGAGAAACGTCGTACAGATCATTTAAAGGTCTGCTGTTGGGTTTTTTTTTATGCAAAGTAAAACTTTTAGACTTTTGTTAGGTTAGGTTCACCGCCGTGCTGTCTTCAAAAATGTTAAGATCAGATAAGGTTTTGGAAAAGAAGCTAATATATCGATATGGAGAAACGTCGTACAGATCATTTAAAGGTCTGCTGTTGGGTTTTTTTTTATGCAATATAATGGAACAAGCACAAGGGTCACCTTTAAGCCTTAACCTCCGCCTATAACAGATGCTGTTCGTTATGCTATGCTAGGTTACGATCATGCATGTCCCATCTTGCAGGGCTAACACCTAGCGGTGCGTCCACCAGCAACTGGCTTTGCGAACCTGTAAGCCTAAATTACTGTATGAGCCGGATTGTCGACTGCTGAACCCAGAACGCCCTCTTTAAGGGGGGTTTGGCCATGATCCCGTCGCTTGGCAGGCGTCTTAGAGATAGCAGTTGATCAGTCCCTCAGAAGGCACTGCTGCCCACTTTCCGGGATTTTACCGTTTGTCGCCTCTTATGACATCCACAGGTAACAAAGAGGTAAGATATTCTAGCCCGGAAACGCACAGGGCCGTTCTAGATTAACCGTGCCCTCTAAAGCACAGAAGCGCTCAGTAGTAATGTCACTAGCGGTCACCCATTAAAGTCATGACCGCGCGGACAGTGTTTAACTTAGCTGAAAAGGCTAAGCAAACTTCGCTACAAGCGCTTCAAACTATTAGTTAGCTAGCCAGGTCAGCATTCAAATAGGGGAAGAATTTCGAATCAAGATTTGATTTTGGAGAAGGTCAAGTTGCCCTCCTGATGGTAACTCTAGCCTGTCCATTACAGATTCAGTGTCTGTACTGCACTGTGCTCATTACTCCGACACGTGAGTTCCATATCTCTTTCGCCCAGTAATTTCATTTGCCACAGTGTTGGTCACGCATAAATCACAGAATAAAAAGAATCAGAAGCATCACCACTACCGCTTTGACGCAGAATATATGACAAAGTGACTTTTCAGTTGTCTTAATGCTTTACTTGTACCTAGTAGCTGTAGGTGTTGTATATACTTTGTAGTGCTTATATTAATAGTTTAAAGTCTAGCCTTTTACCACTATCTCAACTCATGCAAAGTGTTGCAGATGTTGTTCAAGCTAACCCAGAATTACTGGCTCTCAGGCACAGCTGCCGGAACACACCGTTACGTGGTTTGCGACAGATTTTCTACTTGAGGGTGGTAGCTAGCCAGACGTGAGCCAGTCGGCCCTACCACCATGCTAGAACGACTGCCATCCTAAAACAAAAACCAGGATCAACCGGGATTAATGTGAACTTCCCTGATGGGTTAAGAACTGCTAAGCAAACTACAATACGAGCGCTTAAAAAAATAAAGGCTTACCGCCGTTATGTACCAAAAGTAAAGTTTTTTTATTTTTGAATTCCTTCGTCATTAAGACGAAATAGTAAGTTAGCAGTATTAATTTTTTAATTCACTTGATTAGCCAGGAATACCCCGATAAGAATGCCCCGTGGGGTGCCGGGTTAGAATTGCACCTCCCATATCATCCCGTGGGTGTCGTAATAGGCAACTAAGGGAAAAATACTGGAAGGTGGGCAGCAGCGCCTTCTAAATACTACCAGCTTACACTGCGATCCCAAGACGCCTGCCAAGCGTGGGGATTATGGCAAATACCCCCTTGATAGGGGAGGCTGTGTTCAGCAGTGGGCGATCCGCGGCTGTTACAGAACAGAAAAGCTAGGAATACAGCCATGTAATGATAAAAAAAAATGTCGTACCTGTTTACGCACCTATAACTCAGTTTATAGAAGAAACGACTCAAAGATGGCGCTGCTAATCATGTCATTTCACTTCGACTCCATCCATACACTTTATGTAGTGTGCAAGTGATAAAATAATTAGCGGCGTCATCTTCGATTCATGTCGTTGCACACTGGGTTATATATATATATTTTGAAGCGTTCGTAGCGAAGTATGCTTATCCATTCTGAATCGATCAGCAAAGTTAAGCAACGTCCGCCGCGGTCATGACTTGGATGGGTGACCGCTGGGGACATTACTACAGAGCGCTACCGTGCTTCGGAGGGCACGTTAAGCCGTCGGTCGCGGTTGTTGTCTTAGGATGGCAGTCGTTACAGCATGGTGGTAGGGCACTTTGCGAATGCCCGCCTGGCTAGCTACCACCCTCAAGTTGAAAATCTGTCGCCAAGCACCTAGCGGTGTGTTCCGGTAGCTGTCCTTGAGAGCCAGTAATTCTAGGTTAGCCTGAACAACATCTTCGACCACATCATCACTTACCATCAGGTTATATAGTGGTCAAAGGCTAACCTAGGGATAAAAAATATATGTACGAGTAGGTATATTGTACTTTTAGATTAGTTCTTTGCAACGGTGTCAGGCTTTTAATGAAAATGATAATAATCCAAACCATCAAAGCTACAAATATTTTTCATTGCAATATCCGGTGCTACTCGTGTTTGCGATGGCCATCGACAAGGCGTACAAATAAACACAATAAGTCAGAGAGTTGAAATATAAAAATCTTAGCAATAAGTGTGTTAATTATATTTTCTTTTAAATTGAATGTGAGATAGGTATATGATAGAAAAATTAAACTAATCTAAACTATAAGTTAATATTTTGGTGTAAATTCCGAGAATTGTTAAGTCGTGGCTAAAATGTTTTTATGTATGAGTTATGCACTCAGATTTTCACTTTAATTACGAGGAAAAATCTAATTTTATTGAACGATGGCAACACGGCGCTATAGGATTTTCAACTGTTTTTTTTTTCTGTTGTTAATCCGTTTCGTTAAAGCATTACTATCGAACAAATTGCCAAAAAGCAAAGTCTCAATAATACGGCTCTGATGTTTTGCCAATTGAGCACACAACTATCTGCCTCAATTTCATAAAGAAGTTTTCGAGAAACGACTGAGTACCTAGTCATATCTTCTAGCACTACGGCAGCACTAAACTCTTCACCCTATAATGAAATACTACTTAACTACACTAACGCTTTTTCGTATTTTGAGAAAGTGATAGGTGAAGGCCTATGACCACAATCTCACCTAATGCTTAGTCATGATGAAGCTTACCCCACGCAGTTGGCAGTGTCGCGTCACTCGAAATCTCCCTTTAAGGATACTTTCGGCAGGTTTGTTCGAAGGGCAATTTTGTGCCACACATAAAGGGGTCATGGAAGCTGTATAAAAAAAACCACTGAGTGACCCGGATTCTGTGGCCGGCCCTTCAGGCAAATAATCATGATAATGTTAGCTGTAGTTAGGTCAGAAATATAATTTCTAAATATGATTACAAGAACTATCACAAGATCGAGGCCCACCTAATGTGAAGCGGACTAAACCCTGCCTATAAGAGATGCATTTCGTCATAAATCATGAATGGCACTGCGTCATCTTGAGACCTAGTTGTTCAGTCTCATGCCTCTAATTTCACTGGCTCTCAAGGACTGCTGCCGTAACACACCGTTTGGTACTTGGCGACAGATTTTTTACTTGTGGGTAGTCCCTAGCCAAATGCTAGCGACAAACGCCCTTCCACCATGCGGTGAAGCTCAAGCCCGCAGCGGGATTCTAACCATGGACCTGCTGCGCTTCAGTCCATAGCCAATGCCACTGAGCCATCACTGTTTCAAAATTAGATGTATTATGTACAATATTGGCTTGGTATGTTTCTTCCTAACAAGTCATGTAAGTATATACGGATCTAACCAGCGCTTATCGACATTGACTTAACTACACAAGGCGTCCAAAATTCTTGGTATAAATACTGCAACGCATTCTAATCAACGGCGTTGCATCTACTTGGGAAAAGTTCTCGAGTATTATGATTATTTAGAATGAGGCTAGAAGACTTTGAAACAGTGCCGAACCGACACGTGAGCGTTGATCTTAAATGTAAACAAACCTACGAGAAAATGTTACGTATATACTTAGGAGAGGTTTGTTGATACGGACACGTTTTAAGAATCCATACAAAGTATAAATCTCTATAAGTATTAAACTTTCATCCGTGTTTTTTCGAAATTGGGTAAGTTTCACTTTTGAAACCATCTTACAAGCGAGTTCTAAGGTTTACTTTTGAAACAATATTACAAATTATTTTTAATTTCTTAGGAAAGTGGCAAGATTTTCGGTTGACGCCATTGTTTGTTCCAAGCATTTCAACATCGCCTCTTGATTTTAATGTGATTTTATTTTGTTTGGTAATTAGAATAGACTTTAGAGAGTCTTATACCAGATTACATTGAATCAGTAATATTTTGATGAAAATATTATTTTCATATTCAGAATACGTTCTCATATAAAGTACCAGAGTTTGTTATACCTTTAGTATGAAGCCGAAAATTAAATAAGAGATAATATTATTTCAGTATAAGGTGGTGCTTAGGAACTTAGGTTTGGTGTCTCGATCAGCGTCTCGCCGCTGTATCTATTTTATTATTACTAAGCAGCAATGTGAGTGTTTTAAGCGTGACTGTGGTTAACAAAACGTAATTGTGGTTCGTTAGATCCCTTGCTGTATCTTTATTTCTTAATTTTGAGATATTAAATTAATATTTATTATATCTAAGGATTCATTCTATAAATTATACACCTTGGAAACACGATTGCTTAAAGTTTTCTCATTCTCAAAAAACAAATTAAAAAACTAAATACACCCATAATACGGAAACTTACGAAACGACTTTACTTAACGGAAAGTCATCAGTGTTTGAATAATAAAAAAACAACGTGTTTTCTATAACGTATACATATTACATTTTTCAAATAGGTATTTGTTTTTATTATACGAAGGAAATACTTAAATTCACGCATGCTTTGTCCCTATCCACTTTAGTAATTCTTCGGCCGTAGGACAGGGACGGATGCTGTTGGTGTGCCTTACTCACGCACACATACTCTTAAGGGTTCAGTACATAAAGAGCGAAATGGAGCCATATTTGTTCACGTCAGTTTGTCCGTCCATCTGTCTGTATGTCGATGACCTCTAGCTAGCAAATGGAATGATTTACACACGTGAAGTTTAAGAATTAAATGTATAAATAGTGAATTTTTGGGCCATAAACAAAAATACCATTAATTTTTTTTACCAAAATATGGAACCGAATTCTACACGCAAACGTGTGAAATAACTTGTTGAATAATAACTATTATCACAATATTGTGCGTATGGCACCCGACCGACCTCGACAATTTATTTCACACTTTTGAGTACCTATTGAAGTCGATTTCATTTTTTATTTGATTTTTTTTCGCTCTTCTTAGTGACCTTTTTTCTTTTTTTGACTTCTACTTACTAGAACTCATTCATTGTCAACGACTTTATCACCAAAATAGGAAAATATTTTTCAGTTATTGGACTGTAACTCAAAAACGGCTTGACCGATTTTGAGAATTACCGAATTTAAATGGGACCAAGCGACAAGCATCATCTTTAAAATAAAAAAAGAATTACCATAATCAGTTCACCCAGTCATAAGTTAACAAATAATAAAGTCGAGGTAACAAATATAAAAAACACACGAAACGAGAACCTCCTTCTTTTAAAAGTCGATTAAAAATTATAGTCAACTATTGTTCAAGGTATATTATATATTTGTGTTATTTTTCATATCCAGCTACGTATGTAGAATATAAAATATCACAGCTAAGTAAAATAGTAGATAGCACAACAAGGGCATAAAACAAGTCAGAGTCGAAAAGTTTAGTGGAAATTTAAATGTAGGTTTTATGCACGAGTAAAACAATAGTTTTGAACACCGGGTAGATATACTCGTATCATTCTAATAGCGAGACAAAGATATAATCACATGTACCTATCATACGACTCATCGCAGAAGAGTTCTCCTGATTACGTTTACCTATGTACACTCTTTACCAATCTATGTATATGAAGTTTCCACATTCAACTGTATTGAAGTTTTGAGTGTAACATTTTCTGTCTCCACCTGTGTTATGTTCGCCTGGTGTAAAGATTTTTTTATTCGTTACTAAAACAAAACCCAATGAACCAACGGTACCTTTATTTTAAACCAGCTTCCGGATGCTGTTGTCCTGGTAATCAAACGCACTATTTCATATAGGCACGTACAGTACTGTATACTGCGAGTTTAATTTTCTCTACTATAGTACAGAATACAAACATAGTTACTACTGTACTTTCGTAACTGCAAATAAACATGGCAGTCTCCCACCACTGTACATATCTACCCCAGTACGTATATAATATGTGTACAGAGTATTTATCTTTGTTTTGCTGGGGTAACCGCATGGGGTCTTGTTTCCATGGTTACCTTGAAAATATGTGCATCACTCTCACACCTTTAGGATTGGAAGGAAACGACATGCAAAATCAATATATTGGGATGCACAGGTACTAGCTGCAGAAAAAACTTTTGAGATATTTTAATAATAAGTTATGTATCAATTGTTAAAATAATTTGAAGTTTCGTTTTATTACTTTATTTGTAATGCATTAAATGGCAAAGAAACAAACTCTTATTTATTTAGCAGACCAACGGTAAAATCAACTAAATTGGGTAGTTATTCTAGTACTGTATATAACAGCCGTATCGTCCACTGCTGAACACAGCCTCCCCTATTAAGGGGTATTTGCCATAATTCCCACGCTTGGCAGGCGTCTTGGGGATCGCAGTGTAAGTTGGTAGTTCTTTAGAAGGCGCTGCTGCCCAACTTCAATTATTTTTCCCTTAGTCGCCACTTACGACATCCACGGGATGATATGGGTAGGTGCAATTCTAACCCGGCACCCCACGGGCTATTCTAGTATGGGGTTGTAATTGGTATGCACCCTTATAAGGGAGTAGATCAATTTTGATAAATATTGCTAGTGCGTAGCCGGATAAATTGTATATTATAGAAAATATTTGGGGTGGAGCAAAATAATTTTCTTAGTGATATAAAACAGAAAGTAGAAAATCCATTTTTGTCTTCCAGTGGGCAATGATGGTAGGTTTGGTACCGATCGATGAAACGTGTGATAAGCACAGCAAAATGAAGCAAATAAATACTGATAATAAATAAATATTAATTATTCCTTATTAAAAATATATAAAATATTAAAAATTAATAATAAAAATAAAAAAATATTATCACAGTACTTATAAATATATTAATATTATAATAACACGTACTTATTAACTTTTTCATCGAAACAGTTTCAAAGAGAGTCCAGACTTTCAAAGAGAACTCACCGCCTAACCGTACATAATGATCAGTTTATGCAAGGGACTACTTTGTGACGGACTATGTCAAAGTAACTTCAAACATCTGTATCAAACGTTGAGCTTTTACAACTGTAGCTGTTATTTTGCGAGTTCACTGCGATAGAGTTGCAACAGGTTGGTAGTAGTACATATATTGTTTATTAGTGCAGGGTGGTTGCACCCCTTTTCTGGTGTGCAAGGGTGGCAGGTGAGTCTGGACTGTCTAGGTAGTGGAAAGGGTAGAGGAGTCTCCTCGTGATTCCTGTTCTCCTAGTAATTTGGGCGCGCTTCCAACAATCTATACCTAGTTTGATTTCAATGACTGTTTCACATTGGACTCGATCGGTTTGTCCATTTTCCATGCATCAAGTTACCAAAGTAAACAAAAATTATGAAAATGACGCGAGATCAAAACGATGTCACTTATTTGGCGCAACAAATAAGCATTGCAATCTAACGGGGCACGCTACGTTCAAAATAAGCTCCTATACTTTAAGTAATCAATTAACAAAACACGCACGATCATCACAATTCAATTGGGTCGGTTAATAGATTCGGCGCTTAGAAATGGTGGCATCGCGTTTGGTCGCGTCGAAGTAATGTTGTTGCGCCGCACGGTACACTTTTTTTGAACGCCCGCCCGCGGTAAGGTTTGCGTTCTGCTGTTTTTGATTCATATCTTTACATATTTATTTGTAGTCAGTATGATATGGGTGTCTAACTTGTAAACGAAAGGAGTTACAAACCTGAAATTAATTTGATGCATATGTATATATAGCCGTGGTCAGGAGTTGGATGGGTGACCGTTAGTGACATTACTACTGAGCGTTTCCGTGCTTCGGGGGGCACGTTAAGCCGTGGTCGTCTTACGATAGCAGTCGTTACAGTATGTTGGTAGGGCATTTTGCGAATGCCCGCCTGGCTAGCTCTCACCCTCAAGTAGAAAATCCGTCGCTAAGCACCTAACGGTGTGCTCCGGCAGCAGTCCTTGAGAGCCAGTAATTCTAGGCTAGCCACATCATCACTTACCATCAGGTGAGATTGTGCTATAAGCAATAAAAATAAAAAAAAGATTGAGGAGCCAAGAGGGAGGGTGCAATTAGTCAATTATGGACACATGTTGACCCAGTGACTGCGTCCGCATGGAGTTTATTTACATTGCGATACCTACCGTGTTAAAATCACAATTATATTACCCTATTTGATCCCAAAAATTGAAAATGTTCAGTCACAAAATCCGTTTTCTAATGTTTCCTAGCTATACATTTCCGACTTGACGAATTTCTTCTTCCTACTTCAAGTGTTAATCCGGCAAGTAGGAAATCCCCAAGAGAAGTTTGGCAATGGATTTTATGACATTTTAGATTTTAAAGGGGATCAAATAGGGGTTTAATTGTACCTTTTCCATATTTTATATCATGTGTATGGAACTTTTCGCTTTCAGTATATTATTATGCCTACCTATAAATTATCATCATAAATAAAATCTGATAAAATCCATTGCGGAGGTCGTCAGTCTGTCCTGTGTGGGTTGTGTCTGGATATATTACTCATAAAATTATAATAGGATACCTTCCTATTATAATTTTATGAGTTATTGCAAAAAACTGTTTGGATGTCGATTATGAACTTTAATACAGATAGGGAAAAAAAATGTTGGTAAACTGAGTTACTCATGGAAGTAATAAGTAGTTGTACGTAGTACTTATTACTTCCATGGAGTTACTCAATCCCGCCGCGCCGCGCGCCGTGTTGACAAGCATGTCATCACGTTTCCCGCGTTTTCTCGTGTTTTAGTTATTGCCATACTTTTTTGCTTCATCTTGTTCAATGAACAAGGTTATCGCAGACGTGTTTTAAGATCTGTGCCACAACAATGATTTTCTTGAGACTTGAAGAACAGAATTGTGTGAAATAAGTTTGTACATGTTTTTATATATTTATTCTTGTTAAGACTAACTGAACGTGTTAAATATCCACAATTCGAATATGTGTGTCAATATGTTTTTTTAGTAATATCAGCAATTGTTTATGTAATGTTATAAATTTCGCCTTTGTTTGGTGCCTTATGGAATCGCAACATTAAAATAAGTGTTGTTCATACCTAATAAAATAGTTTATGAGCAATAATAGTTATTTGTTATACAAGAGTGCAAAGTTGCTTTTTAACCGCATGTTCAATTTTGATGACCGAGCAAGCGAAGGGTTCTAAAATTAGAATCCTGAGCGTTAGCGAGGGAATCAAAAGAGCACGAGGTGAAAAATCTTTGCACTCGTGCAACACGTAACTTTTCATTCCACCTCAACGAGGAAAATACTTCTCGCGTCATTGAGGGAGAAAGCTCATTTGCGCATTATTAACAGTTTCAGTCAATTCTGTTGGCGTCAAACAAACTTCCTCGTTGCTAGAAACACTCATTTTAGTTTTTTCACTTGTTTTCAAGTTTCTTGTTTTTAATATAAGGTTTAACAATGACGTGAAAAAGTGCCGCGTAAAGAACCGCGTACAAAGCAAATTGAAAAAAGAACACCAAGAAGGTTCCGCGTCTGAGTTTTTAACAAATTAAAAAAAAGTGTAAGTGTTGTATATATTCGGCACCATAGAGGTAGCAGTAATTAGGTTTAATGTTTTTTTTAATTCACAAACTTAGTGCACACGATGTTCTAAATTCAATTTACTTTATCCTCTAGAGAATAAAAACGGCTTTTCCACTCAGATATTGAAGATTAAAAATACTCTTTCCGAGATGGTGGGATGAAAAACATATAGGTATTGTGCCCTAATGAAAAAAATATTTAAAATATTTTTTTTCCATTTTATATCATATTGTAACTTTATCATATGGATTGTCCACTGCTGAACACAACCTCCCCAATTAAGGGGGCCTTATCGTAATCCCCACACTTGGCAGGCGTCTAGTTGTGAGACAGTAGTTCTTCAGAAGGCAATTAGACTAAGAAGACTAAGAATAACATTCCGGGAATTTATCATAAGAGAAAAAAGGCGAACGTCGTTGAATTAAAAAAAAAAACTCTTGCACCAGTCGATAAAGTCCCTCAAAGGGAGAGGAAGGCCAAACTAAACAAAGGGCTTAAGGTTTACTAATATTCTTTATTGACCGAGCGAGAACTTAGTTCGAGCGAAGCGTGTCTGCTTCAACTTAGACAAAAATACTTTCGTGTCCTCTATAGGTCGCATTTTTTAATCGATTCTCACGAAATTCTGTGAGCAGGTTTGAGAAGTCAATATTTTTTTTGTCGATTCAGTTTAAAGATTTTTTTTTAAATTACGGAGATATACATTGTAAGGTTTTGAAAGTATCGACGCCTGCACTTAATTGAATGGCAATGTTAATTGAATGGCTGATACGCACGTCAGTTGCCTAGTGATAGTCAATCAATTATTTACGGTCGATATCTCTTCTGTAGCCATTATATTAATTCGAGATTAAACAGTACAATGTATGTAAAACTATTGTATATTTACTACTTACCTACCTATTTCTGATACAATTAGCCTTCGCTCGCTGGGGCCCGTGTCATTGATTTTCTTGGACATAAGTCCAAGAAAATTGTTTATTGTTTACATTACAAATATAGGTTGGATTTTGTGGCCCATTCTCCCATTAGCATGCGCAGTTAACCTTTATTCAATTGTAAGCTATGCTAGGGCAGACTCGCGAGGTCTACAGCTCGGATAGCCTAAAAAAATAGATACATTTAATCATTTATCCACTAGGGGTGTTGGCCGTGGGGACAGCCGGCACCCCCCATCAGGGTTAGGTCCTCATGAGGTGTGGATGCCCTCGTGTTCCAGGGCATCCTACGAAGCGGCATTGGGGAGGGAGTTCTTCCCAGAGGCTGGGCCCGCTTAAGCGGACAGCTACAGCGATGGGGGCTGCGGATGAGAGCGCGAGTGACCCCGCGGCCCTGTCACTAGTCGATGACGACGGAACACCATGAGGTTTTTAGTCGGTAGTGGGGTCCCTATTGACCCTGAGCCTGACATAACTACCTGCTCCCCGGCGGGTGTGTATGCGTAAATGCATTTTCCTCATGAGAATAAAAAAAAGGGTAGATGATTAAATGTATCTATTTTTTAGGTATGTAGTGTCACAGATGACCAGATGGCAGAATACGTAGTATACTATGATGAATAGTATATGAATAGTAATAAAACGGATGACGGAAAATAAGGCTCAATTTACATTGCTGCGGAAAGTACTGGAAGCGAACGGAATTATACATAGCATAATGAGCTGTGCAACTAAATTACGAATATAAAAAATAGAATTAAGAAAAAACTTTATTGAAACAAGCTTTTAAGTACCTATCTTGTCAATAATAAAAAGAACTAAAAAAATCGAAATTGATGGGTTTGCGTCGTTTTTTTACTGAGCTCCTATGACCACCTTCCAGCTCCATATGACTATGGACCTCTTATATGATTATGGTCTGATCGTCTGATCTGACGATCAGACCCTGATTACCATTGAAAGAGAAACTACTCGTCAAGACGATTCAAATGAGCCCAATTTCGATGAGTTTGTATCCTTTCATTGCGAAGTTCCTTTGGCCACTTTGCAGCTCCATCATCAGATCAGCACCATGTCATCATAATATTGCATTGTCCCGCGATTTACACATGTATGCAAAATATCAGCTCAATCGGTAACCGGAAAGTGGATCAAATTTAAATTGCAAGATTTGATGACAAACATCGGGCCAGGTGAAATTAGATAAAAGCATAGAACATATAAAAATACATAAAATATTGTAATAAGTCGCGCGTCTTCCAGAGAATTCTTGTGTGCATTCCCGCAGCTTTCGTCAGAAGTAAAGTTTACTTTGCACAATTACAAATTGCTTGCAATTGCAGTTGATACAATGCTGTATACAATTCCGATCGATCGTGGCAATGTTTTTGGCACCATTAATTTTGAAGCAGTGATGGCTCAGTGGCATTAGGTATGGACTGCCACGCAACAGGTCCATAGTTCGAATCCAGCCGCGGGCTTGAGCTTCACCGCATGGTGGAAGGGCATTTTGCGAATGCACGCCTGGCTAGCGACCACCCTCAAGTAGAAAATCTGTCGTCAAGTACCTAACGATGTGTCCGGCAGCAATCCTTGAAAGCCAGTGAAATTACGGGCACATGAGACTTAACAACCATGTCTCAAGGTGATGGGCGCAGAGCAATTTCGTGACTTGTGACGTGATGCATCTGTTATAGGTAGAGGTTAGTCCGCTTAACATCAGGTAGGCCTCGAGCTTGTTTCGTCACAATAACATTAAAGAAAAATGTAAATAGAGCCTAAAAACCTCTATCAAGAAATAATAAAACTATGGATTCCACCTACATATATAGAGTAATAGCCATATATATATAATATATATGGCTATTACCCTATAGTAGGAAACACTGACTCCATCATGAATCAATAAACGTTTCGAGGAAGATCTAAATCAGAGATAAATGGAATCACTTGTTATGTTAGGAATCAATCCAAAGCATTCTTAGTCACCACAATGATGCATGATCTATGATGCTGGGTACGCTGCCAACTGGTAGTGGGCTGGATATTTGGACTGCCCGTGAGTCTGCAATGACTTAGGTTGTCTGAATGCTTTTATTGTAGTAGCTGAAGTGTTACATACAGCGTTATTGGTAATATGCTGACAACCTCTTAGGGTTGACTTCTGCTAGTGCCAACAAATATTTTGAGATTTTTTTTTCTTTACTTATTTGGGTTTTTTTCCTGATTTTTATGTTTTTGACGGAATATGTACGAGGACCACCTAATGTTACAAGTCTCTTGTGCCTGTAATGTGTTATTTCATATTTTTAATTAATTTTTTCGATGTAAATATTCAAAACTCTAATCAAAGGGAGCACGGCGCGGTCCAGTGTTGCCGCGACGGGCGCTCTTGGCTCGGAAAAGGCATTAAACCAAACAAAAAAATATATTTTAATATAAAAAAAATCTCTAACTGCTTGTTAGGCCTAGCAGAAGTCAACCCTAAGAGGTTGTTAGCATTTTACCAATAACCCTGTACAGTTCGTAGTATTTTTTTTAAAAAGGCGTACCACCTGCGCCGGTTTAGAAAAAAATAGAGTAAATTCATTTGTCTGGAATTTTTACAGAGGTTTGAATTCCAAAAGACGTTTTCCACGCCAGCGGATTATCTGCTGATACAAACAGCTTAAACTGTTTAAAAGAATTATGTAAATTGGTGTACATTTATAAAAAAATATTAAAGGAAAAATGGCAACAATTGGTAATATTGAAAGTAAAAGTAATTTTTCATCCCATCTATTCGAAAAGGACGACTTGGTTCGCCTTTATGTGCACCCAAAGGTGGTGTTTTCTATAAGAAACTTTTAGCGGGCAGTAATGAGTTTTTAATCCTCTTTATAAGTGCGCCGCAATCAATTATCTTTGCCGCGCACTTTTTGAATTTGGAACATCTTAGTGTTCAGCACCAAAGAAATCGAACGCAAATATTGTTTGAATAAAGACTGGCTGGTACGACGGTCCATAGTCACGCCGCCGGATGAATGGAAAAAAAAACAAATTAAAAAAAAGCGAACTACAGCCCGCGTTTTCGTAAATTTTCACGGATTGTTAGAAATTCATTGTTTTGTTTTGTTTTGAAAAATGAGTTCTTCAAGTGACAGTGAAAGTATAGAATTAACTCCTGAAAGCATTAGAACTGACGCAAGAAATGTGATGGATAATCTATTACCTGCAAAATCCCGGGAGAAATACATGAAAGCCTATGGTAATTTTATTGAATGGAGAAGAAGAAGAAGAAGAAGAAGCAAGAAGAAAAAGAAAAAAGAAAAAAAAAGAACGCAAGAAGCGCCAAGAATTTTTCAGTATCTGTGTTTTTGGCCTACTTCCAGTACTTAGCCAAAACTAAACAACCTTCCACTCTTTGGAGTACATACTCAATGCTTAAATCAACAGTCAGTTCTAATAACGATGTAATACTGGACACATATTCGAAATTAATAGCGTACCTGAAGAGGATGTCTGATGGATTGAAACCTAAAAAATCCAAAGTGTTCTCAGTCAAATACGTGGAGACTTTCCTTAATGAGGCACCCGACAAAGTCTTTCTTGCCGTAAAAGTAAGTAGGTAACTATGTTTACGGTGGATTAGTAAAATATAATCATAGTGTATAAAAATGCACATTTTATTGTAACCTGTACTTTGATAGATACTTTTTGTAGGCGAGTACGGCGAACGTCGCTCAAATTCCGCATTGTTCTCTATCTATAGACATAGGTATATATAGATATAGTATGTTGATTTGTATAGCGCATAATAACAATAAGATTTCATTGTTTCAATAAAGCTTAGTTTAAGTCCCTTTTTTAGTAATAATAAGTTACATAGGATAGGTAAATGTACTCAGTTATAACTTATAAGCGTAGATTAAGTAAATAAATAAAGATAAGTGAAATAAGATGATTAGGTTAGATATAAGGCTTTAACACATATTTTATGTCAGACTTTGTACTAGAAATCAATGTTTACGGACGATAAATGTAAGATTATAAACATTTAGGGATCATATACCTCCATCAGAGGTATATATTAGGTAAAGGTTAACCCCTGGAACAGTATATACATTAGATTACCGGCCATAAGCCAGAACTTTGGTAGTTAGGGGGCAAAATGTATGATATCGATAGAGAAAATGAATGATGTCAAAGTTCACTTTAGAAAATAGGGCGTCCAATCACAGCGCCGCTTTAGGTCAGGCGGCCGATTAATTATAGCCAATTAATCAAATGGTGCGAGTGCAATTGACCTTGAACGTGAGATAGAGACGGGTAGTACGGTGTTCTAATTGGGTCAAATGATGTAATTAGCAAAGCAGTGTGTAAGTTATATGCATAGTTGATAATTGTAATATAAGAAAGAACTATTTTCATTGAATTTATGTGGTCCAGTAATACAACAAGTAAAATAACAACTAGAAAATAAGAAGAAATAAATCCGCCTTTGAAACTGAAACCCCGGAATTTTCCTGCACCTAAATTGAACCCTGCGACCGGCATTCACGTAGACGCAAGAAAATATACAGTCCACTGAGACCGTGTGTGTGTGCATGCATTGCCACATCTGTGTGCACAGCCACGGTGAACCCCTGCAGAACGCGAAGTCGTCTACAACGTGGTCCTTGCGAGCCGAATATAAGGAAAATTCAAGAAAATGAGTGAACACTCGGCAGTTACGACGCGCGGCCAGCTCCGACAGCTGGCTGCGGAACAGGAGAAGCGTCGGGCCGCCGAGGAAAAGGCGGACTCCGGACTACCGTCCGACCGTGCTATGGATAGTGCGTCAATGGCACCAACGGCGACGTCGTCCCTCACACCGGTTATACCGGCGGCGGGTGGTCGTGTGATCGACCACCGGATTATTGGGCCGCCGCCGGCACCAACGTCGGGACGGAGGAATCGACCCGGTTCCCTCTCCAGCGGCGCGTCTTCAGTAGGAAGCCGTAGAAGCACGGACTTCCGCAAGAAGCGCGCGGAATATGAAGCTGAGAGGGAATTAGTGCGCATACGTGAAAGTTTAGTGCGAAAGAAATTGGAAGTGGATCTCGCAGAGATCGAAGCAACAATAACTGACGATGAAGAGGACACACTACGACGTGTCGAAGACTGGGTGGAGACCACACCGCGAGACGTCCAGCGCGAGGAAGACGCGCCTGCGGCGGTCCGCGGGGAACAGGAAGTGCGGCCCTTACCCAGGAAGTCAGTAACAATTATGGCGGGTGAGTCACCCTTCTCACCCAACCCAGGGACAACGCGGAACGAGCCACCGAGACATGCTCATGTGTCACGCATACGGCAAGCGCGCGGAGAAACGGCGTCACCCACGCCCAATGCGCAGCACGCCGACCACGTGACACAGGCGTTCCCGCACGAAGAAAAACAAGAAAGACTGAGGCGAACACCCAGTACAGACAGAAGAGACCGAGGCATCGATCAGCTAGCGGACGCAATCACAAAGCTGGCGAGACCACGACCGGTGCCTAGGCAAGCATACGAGTTGCCCTACTTCAATGGGAACTCATCTGACTGGATTACATATAAACATATGTACTACGAAACATCGCAGCTATACGAGTTTCAACCGCACGAGAACCTAGCCCGGATAAGAACATCATTACAGGGCGAAGCAAAGGCCGCAGTGGAAGATTTGTTACGTTCATCTACTAACCCGAAACAAATCATGGACGCCTTGGATATGATGTTCGGGCACCCAGTGTTAATATTGGAATGTGCTATTAAGAAAATTAAGGCGTTACCTAAAGTGTCGGCAAGTGGTAGAGAACTACCGAAATTCGCGGCCGCAGTGAGAAATTGTGTGTCATTGCTGCGTAATATCCGAGCAGACGGATATTTGAACAACCCTCAACTAATCAACGAACTCCTGGGCAAGCTCACACAAAGCCAACGAGAGAAGTATGGAGACTTTGCGATGGGTATGGACCAAGGCAGAGGCGTGGATCTCCGAGTATCACCAAACTTAGAGATGTTGTCGGAGTTCCTAGATCACCTATCGCACGCCGCATCTTATTACACGCAAATGGAGTTCAATGTCCCTGACGGAACATTGACGGCAACCGCTCGGCAACCATTGCGCACCACAATCGCGCAGTCGCACAGGTTTGTGCCGCGCGCTCAAGTGCAACAAGTTCACGTACAAAGTGACCTACCAACGACATCCACACAGTGCAAAAACAATGAACAAAAAGTGAAGTGCTTAGTGTGTGACGCGGAACACTCTATAGTGAAGTGCCCGCGATTCTTGGATATGTGCACAAACGATAGGTGGTTGGTTGCGAAAAACAATAAACTGTGCTTCAAGTGCTTGGTGAAACGCCACTCGCGGGACTTATGTAAAGCAAAGCGATGTGAGACGTGTAATTACTCACATCACGTACTATTGCACGCGGACAAACCAGCCATCGAAACAGTGACAAACGTAGGTGAAGTGCGCGCTAAAGCTCTATTAAAAGTGTTGCCTGTGTCGATATCGCACGTGAACGGACTACAAAAGGATTTGCAGTGTTACGCATTATTGGATGATGGAGCTACCGTGTCACTTATAGACAGTGAACTAGTGAAAGACGCTACGGGACCGGTAGTACCCCTAGTGATAAGAAGTGCGCGTGGACACGAAGTGTCGGACAATACATCGCGTGTGCTCGACATCACTCTGAGTGGACCCAATGGCCATAGCCATAAGGTTCAATGTCGCTCGCTGGTCCGAATGGACTTGCCGGCGCAATCAGTGGCAGCGGCCACT
Source organism: Plagodis dolabraria (assembly GCA_963854805.1). Taxonomy (NCBI): domain Eukaryota; kingdom Metazoa; phylum Arthropoda; class Insecta; order Lepidoptera; family Geometridae; genus Plagodis; species Plagodis dolabraria. Next base: position 9,832,400 of record OY978440.1, read on the forward strand.
ATCGACGACTGCGCTCACCTGCGTGGCTTGGGCTGTGAGGAAATGAGGGACGCCAAGCCGTTGCTTCTGCTGGGCCAAGACAACTGGGAGCTACTCGTCAGCCAGGACATCCGACAAGGAAAATCCGGTAAGCCAGTTGCCTCTCTGACTAGTCTAGGTTGGGTACTACACGGACCGGTAGGCGGCGCGCGGGGTCAACAAGCGGTAAACTGCATGGCGGCCTCCCTCACCGATCTCCACGAGGTGGTAAGAGCTCAGTTTGAATTAGAGTCAATAGGTATAGCGGAAGACACCCGTAAACACCGCGACATAGAACGTGCGGTCGAGATACTCGACAACACAAGTCGGCGCACGGCGGACGGCTCGCGGTGGGAAACGGGGTTGCTATGGAAACGGGACGAGATAGACCTACCGGACAATCGCAGGTATGCTCAGCAGCGACTCGACAATCTTGAGAAAAAGATGGAACGAAATGCAGAGTTCGCGGCCACATATACTGCGCAAGTGGAGAGGTTAGTACACGAGGGGTACGCGCGGGAAGTGACGGGCGGGTTAGACGTCAGTCCGGTATGGTATTTACCGCACTTCGGTGTTGTAAATCCCAACAAGCCGGGGAAATTGAGATTAGTATTTGACGCCGCCGCCACTTTCCGCGGGATCTGTCTAAACGACAACCTGCTTGTCGGCCCCGACTTACTTAATTCGCTCTTAGGCATTCTACTTAAATTTAGGCTATGTCCGGTAGCATTCTCAGGGGACATAAAAGACATGTTCCTTCGTATAAACATTAGAAAACAGGATCGCGGTGCTCAGCTGTTTTTATGGCGCGGAGAGGACAAGAGCGTGGAGCCGAAAACATATGCAATGAATGCTATGATTTTCGGCGCCGTCTCCTCACCTACAACAGCGAGCTACATATTAAAGAAAAATGCCGGTGAGTATGAGAACAAGTATCCACAGGCAGTCGAAGCGATACGGTCCAAGCACTACATGGACGATTATTTAGATAGTGCGTGGACCGTAGAGCAAGCGAGTCAACTTATCAGCGAGGTCACGCGAGTTCACGCCGCGGGCGGATTCGAGATTCGCGGCTGGGTAACTAACTCGCCAGCCTTGCGCCAACAGTTGAAGGTAAGTATGCCGGAACGCGTGTCACTAGAAAAAGGTGATAACGCCGTCGAACGCACTTTAGGTATGATCTGGTCGCCGGAGGCGGATCTGTTAACTTTTGACCTATCGTTCAAAAGGCTTCCCGACGACATAGTATCAGGAACGAAAATACCTACTAAACGTGAGTTTTTGCGATTTATTATGTCTATTTTTGACCCGTTAGGTTTTGTATATCCGTGTATAATTCAATCGCGCATTATAATGCAGCAAATTTGGAAATCAGGAATAGGCTGGGATGAGCCGCTGCGCGCTAACGAGGCAAAAAGCTGGTTTGGGTGGCTAGCTAGTCTCGTAGCGCTACGGGAAATAAACGTACCAAGGTTCTACGGCATAGACATCTACGCCGCCGACGTAGAATTACATGTGTTCGGGGATAGTAGCGAATTGGCTTATGCTTCGGTTGGTTATTTGTTGAGTACGAATCCTAGCGGAGTGAGGGAGACCGCCATTGTAATGGGAAAGGCGCGCGTAGCGCCTCAAAAGGTAATTTCAATCCCGCGATTGGAATTGCAAGCGGCGGTACTTACGTGCAGACTGGCTCGCACAATCAAAAACGAGTTAGCCTTGCACAACGTAAAAACGTACTTATGGACCGATAGTAAAACGGTATTGAAATGGATAAACTCAGACGCGCATGAGTTTCAACGGTTCGTTTCGCATAGGCTGTCTGAGATAGATAAACATAGTCGGAGAGAGGACTGGCACTGGGTACCTACGTCGGAGAATCCCGCTGACAAGGCTACTCGGTGGGATTGGCCCAGTAATTGCAAAGAATGGTTTTCTGGCCCCTCTTTTCTTACATGTTCACAGCGCACCTGGCCAGCGAGCGACGGGAACGAAGTCGCAGAAGCGGACCTCGAGCGAGCGCACCGCGTCCACGTGACGGCGGCAGCGCCTGACGCCGCGATCATTCAATACGAGCGGCATTCTACGTGGACGCGAGCAGTGCGCGTAGTAGCGCGCGCGCTCGCCTTCGTCGAGCGGTGTCGGCGGCGTCGAGCGTCGGCCGCACTGACCGCCGACGACTTACACAATGCAGAACAATATTTGTTCCGCACGGCGCAGCGAGAGAGCTTCGCACCGGAGGCGGCGGCGCTGCAGAGTGGGCTACCGTTACCCAAAAGTAGCAAGATACGCAACCTGGACCCCATGCAGTATGAAGACGGCCTATTGCGAGTGCGTGGGAGACTGAAGGCGTCGGAGGAACTCAATTTTGGTGAGCGACATCCGATTATACTAGATGGCCGCCACCCACTGACGAGACTGCTCATATTCAATTATCACAGAGCGGCACTACATGCAAACCATGAAACGGTAATTAATAACATCAGGGAGAGATTTTGGGTAACGCATTTGAGGCCAACAGTCAAAGCAGTGACAGGACGATGTCAATTATGTCGCATACGACGAGCCAAGCCGACCGCACCGAAGATGGGAGACCTACCGACAGCACGCATCCACAACACAAGGCGTGGCTTCGTCGAGGTGGGCGTGGACTATTTTGGACCTATGGAGGTAACAATTGGGCGGCGACGCGAGAAGAGATGGGGCGCTCTCTATACTTGCCTTGTCTCGCGCGCTGTCCATCTGGAGATTGCCAGCTCACTAAGCGCCGATTCAGCGATACTAACCCTGCGCAGACTCATCGCGCGCCGCGGGCAGCCAGCGCACATATTCTCCGACAGAGGAACAAACTTCGTCGGAGCGAACACGGAACTACGAGCTGCGCTACGAAACTTAGATCAAGAGTCGCTGAGAGATGAAGCCACACGACGAGGCATAAAATGGACCTTCAACTCGCCCGCCTCACCTCACATGGGCGGCAGTTGGGAACGATTAGTAAGGTCAGTAAAGAACGCCCTGAAGGCAACTCTGAACGAGCGAGCCCCGCGTGAGGAGGTATTACACACCCTCCTCGCAGAAGCGGAGCTAATTGTAAACAGCCGACCTCTGACGTATGTGACAAGCGACAGCGAGCAGCCGGTAGTACTCACCCCAAACCACCTACTGTTGGGGACCGCATCAGGCAGTACTACATTCACACGCCGCAATGATGACGACGTAAGCGCCAAACAACAATGGCGAAAAGTCAACGCCCTCGCCGATCTCTTCTGGAGGCGGTGGCGACGCGAATACCTTCCCACGCTTCAGCAGCGGCAGAAGTGGATCGACGGGGCTCCCAACGTGAAAGAAGGCGACGTGGTGATCATCATAGAAGATAACAAGCCACGCAATCAATGGTCGAAGGGCGTCATCGCGGCGGTACATCAAGGCAAAGATGCCGTAGTCCGAATCGTAGACATTAGGACCGAACGCGGTATTGTAAGAAGGCCAGTAGTGAAGATCGCCGTACTACCTACTGAACAAAGTGATGTAATCGGTTGAAGCCTCTTACAGGAGGCGGAAATTGTAGGCGAGTACGGCGAACGTCGCTCAAATTCCGCATTGTTCTCTATCTATAGACATAGGTATATATAGATATAGTATGTTGATTTGTATAGCGCATAATAACAATAAGATTTCATTGTTTCAATAAAGCTTAGTTTAAGTCCCTTTTTTAGTAATAATAAGTTACATAGGATAGGTAAATGTACTCAGTTATAACTTATAAGCGTAGATTAAGTAAATAAATAAAGATAAGTGAAATAAGATGATTAGGTTAGATATAAGGCTTTAACACATATTTTATGTCAGACTTTGTACTAGAAATCAATGTTTACGGACGATAAATGTAAGATTATAAACATTTAGGGATCATATACCTCCATCAGAGGTATATATTAGGTAAAGGTTAACCCCTGGAACAGTATATACATTAGATTACCGGCCATAAGCCAGAACTTTGGTAGTTAGGGGGCAAAATGTATGATATCGATAGAGAAAATGAATGATGTCAAAGTTCACTTTAGAAAATAGGGCGTCCAATCACAGCGCCGCTTTAGGTCAGGCGGCCGATTAATTATAGCCAATTAATCAAATGGTGCGAGTGCAATTGACCTTGAACGTGAGATAGAGACGGGTAGTACGGTGTTCTAATTGGGTCAAATGATGTAATTAGCAAAGCAGTGTGTAAGTTATATGCATAGTTGATAATTGTAATATAAGAAAGAACTATTTTCATTGAATTTATGTGGTCCAGTAATACAACAAGTAAAATAACAACTAGAAAATAAGAAGAAATAAATCCGCCTTTGAAACTGAAACCCCGGAATTTTCCTGCACCTAAATTGAACCCTGCGACCGGCATTCACGTAGACGCAAGAAAATATACAGTCCACTGAGACCGTGTGTGTGTGCATGCATTGCCACATCTGTGTGCACAGCCACGGTGAACCCCTGCAGAACGCGAAGTCGTCTACACTTTTCTTATTCACATTCGGTTTTGTTACAGGTGGCTTTAATTTTCGGATTACATGGAGCTTGTCGTGGCAATTAACTTTTAAAAATAACTGTTGATGATGTCGAAAATCACTCGGATGATTTACTGTTAGTAAAGCTGACCGATACAAAAACCAAAATTGACCGATCCTTCGTAATACGAGGAGAATACAAAACTATTGTACAGAAATACCTGGACCTGCGTCCTGCTGCTATGAAGACCAATCGGTTTTTCATCCGTTATCAAAATGGCAAGTGCTTCAAACAAGTGATGGGAAAAAATAAAATTTCTAACATGCCACAAGAAATTGCTACTTATTTGAAGTTACCAGATATCAAGCTGTATACAGGACATTGTTTTCGTCGTACTTCTGCTACCCTTTTGGCAGATACTGGAGCGGACTTAACTGTTCTCAAGCGACATGGAGGATGGAAATCGAGTGCTGTAGCAGAAGGGTATATAGAAGATTCCATTGAGAACAAGGCGAAAACATCTGAACGCATCGTGGAAAACATTAAATTGCAACCTTCAGTTAATCCATCCATACCACAGTCGCCGCGCCCATCTACATCCAAACAACGAGATTCACCATCACATTTTCCTCAAAATGATCCCGATTCGGATATTTCAAACACGCAGAATATAAAATCTACAACAATCTCTATTCCTAATAAAACTGTAACAATAAATTTTCATAATTGCGAAAATGTCTCAAATGTAAATATAAGTTTTTAGTTGTTTAATAAAGGATACTATTTAATTTCAATTTAGTTGTTACTCTATGTTTTATTAAATAATAATATTACAATAAAATATGAGGCGCTTTTATTTTCTCATAGTGGGTGGTGAAAAGTAGAGTGTATCACTCGGGCGCAAAATATATTTTTGGCTCGGGCGAAGTACTTTGAATCCCACGCTACGTTCAGGATTCTACTAAAGAATCCCTCGTTACGCTCGGGATTCTACTCTAGAATCCCTCACTTCGCTCTGGATTCAAAAAAGCGCCCTCGCCGTAAAAATATTATTTCGCTCCCTTATGATGCAATCTACTATTGTGGAACTGTTATAAACGTTCGAATTCCAAAAACCTTTTACGATAGCGGATAAAAATCTTGTGATCAAAAGCTTGTGATATCCGGAATCAATAGTGAAGATTGTTCTGCAAAGCGAGGACTGGAACGGCTATAGGGGGTGAACGGAGGCCATTTTGTGGGTCATCCCCTAATAAACTGTCGATTGAGAAATAAACCAAAAGTTTTCAATAGATATGTATCTTTTCATTTGCACGATACCCAGATATACGCCCACGTTATGAGCTCTGCTATTTGATACCTGATGATGTCGAGTAGAAACGATTCCTTACGCTATATATCTCCGACAGATACAAGCTGTGACCAAATTAACAAACCTTTTTTTTTCGGGATGCTTAAAATCTGAACCTTAAATAAACGAGGCTGGACACGCAATTGGCTAGTTTTTTACTTACAGTTATTCCTCACAAACAATGCTTCACTACTTACAATGAGCCACAGATAAATCAATACTTATTACGTCTTTTATCATTCTTTACAGAAATATCACTACGTAAGTATACGTCAGCCTGTAAATGTCAGAAACATTTACAGTCTATTCATATTTATATGACAAGTATTTAAAATTATAATTACGGCATGTTAAAATATCACATGAGACAATACGTTTTGTAACTGACATCACTTAAGTTATAATCGTTTCTAAATATATACTTACGTCTTTTCAGAAATATGACAGTTATTTCAAAAAGCCCACGATGAATTGTCTTTGATTGACAGAAGTTTCATTTGCTGACATAATGGTCCGCATTTTGTTTCACGACGTTTAAAAAAGACGGCTATAATAATATATAATCGTCGTCTTTTTTTTATTTATACATGCCTTTGACTACTATCTCACCTGATAATACAGTCGAAGATGTTGTTCATGGTTAACCTAGAATTACTGGCTCTCGAAGAGAGCTGCCGGAACACACACACCGGTAGGTGCTTGGCAACAGATTTTCTACTTGATGGTGGTAGCTAGCCCATCGAGCATATGCAAACCTACCACCATGCTGTAACAACTAAGACAACAACCGGGACCAACAGCTTAACGTGCCCTGTGAAGCACGGAAGCGGTAGTTAGTAATGTCGGTCGTATGAGGCCACTAAGGTTAAAGTTCTTGAAGTTGGTCTGGAGCAGCTATCTGACACTGATCGTCAAGACGCCTGCCAAGCGTGGGGATTATGGCGAAGCCCCGATGGGGGAGGCTATATTCAATAGTAGACAATTTGGCGGATACAGCAGTTCAGTACCTACACAACAAGTCGATATCGACTCATACTGACTGTTGTTTGTGAATTTAAAATCTTGAGTTTGATCTCACATAAATGAGTAAACTCACATATGACTCACATATTCAATGTCAATATTATGACTGTACAAAATTCTTATTTGGGTCAATCATTATATTAGTCTCAAATAATGATATCGATTTCCAAATAAACGTTTTATTTATAGCTTGTAACTAAAGCAGTTGACATAACGCTTCAGTTTTTTTTCCTTGCATTTATTACCAATATCACCTTGTAAACTGTGATCTGTGTAGGTGTCCATGAGTCTAATGTTTTGTCTTTGAGACGAGTCATCAACTCTCCGCAGTCACATGTCACCCACGCCTGCCATACGGGTGATCATTCATCATCATCCGTCATCAACCAATCATCGATATGTCAATCAAACGATTCACTGACCTTTCAATTCCATTGCCGGCAAGGATTTTACACTTTATGATATTTATAAAATAATTGGTTGATCGAAACATTGTGTTTTCCGCAAGGCGAATCACTGATATAGGTATTTGTTTTCCGGTTGGCAAGTGTTTAAGGTTTCCGGTTGGATGTAAATCTTTTGAAAAGCGTTAAATGTGAACAAACTTTTGTTAAAGTAACTCATCATCATAAGTGTCAATTTACAATGAAGTAGCCGTGGTTTGCAGCGCAGCGGCTGGAAGATTGATTGTCAAACCATTTTCTACTTTATTAATATCACTATAATGTAGGATAGCATGAAAGCATTGATGGTGACGGACTGCGGACAGCCACGCGACTTTGCAAGTCTTTGCGATACTATGCATTATTTCGATAGACACAAATTCGAAAATGGTTTGACAATAAAACTGCCGGCAGCTGCTTCTTCGGTGTTAATCAAGCCTTAGTTATCATGTGTTTTTTCTTTGTAATCTCCTCGTGATCATAATCGCCGTATAATATTTCTTCGGCACATAGGAAAATCACGTTCATTCGGTAGATTGCTTTTGATGTCGCAAAGGTTCTTTTCCCTTGATTCTAGGCTCTAGTACCTTAAGGGGTTATGACATATTGAATACAACATTAGACACTATAGATTATCTACTATCACTATACTATTATCACCTTTTTTTTAGTATTCACGAAGGGTATGGAGCCCTTCGTGCCCTAGTCGGACTCGCATTTGGCCAATGTTTTGTATTTGTTTTATATAGGGACAATAGAAACACATCATCTATGAAAATTTCAACTGTCGAGCTATCACGGTTCATGATATAAAGCCTGGTGACAGACAGACATGTACAGTGCAGTCGTAACAATAGGGTCCTGTTTTTACCCTTTGGGTACGGAACCCTAAAAGTATATACAATTGCACTGTTGACGAGCTATTAATTTATAAATTTTAGTATTCAACTTTTATTACCTACGTATAATATCAAAATAAAAAAGGGTTATTATTTTCGTATATACGTCTGGCCCATGGATTTTCCTAAGAAAATATTGAAAGGATAGAAAAATGAAGTATAGGTCGCGCACGCATCGTATGCTTTCATATTTATTAGGAAATAGCGGCCCGCGCCCCGGTTTTGCTCGGGTATTTAGCAAAATTTCAATGTTTTGAAAATATTTTATAGCCTATATATACATATATATATATTATATTCATCTGGGATAATGTAGGATTCTAATGGTGAAAGAAGTTTTCAAATCGGTCCAATAGTTTTAAGTTTATTCGTTACATACAAAAATACAAATCTTTTCTCTTTATAATATTAGTGTAGATGTAGATAACTGAAGTTCTATAAGTTATTTGCAGTAAAATAATAAAGCACTACGTATTGACGGTCGAAAGTGCGGTTCTCAAATTGTACTATGCTCAAATTACATGCTCGATGCGAATCGATCACTCTCGGTGAAGATTCGATCACGTCTGAAAGAACAAAAAATAATTTGATCAAACTTATCACGAAAATACTTAGATAAGGGCAAACTATTCTGTTAATGTTTTTTTCTGGTTTACAGAGTGTTTCTCTAGGGACTTATTACAAGAAGCTGCAGGTGGAAATAAGAAATTTATTTAATATTAATTAATGCTCATTGATCTCAGAATACTAAAGCAGAAAGGTAAACAAACACGATAGATTGTGGTCAATGGCAGGGTCAAAGATGATATACACGACTTTCGGTTTAAGTGAAAACTAAAAGACTAAGAAAAAACTAACTAAATAAAAGAAAAAATCGGCCAAGTGCAAGTCGGACTCGCACACGAAGGCACCATTAGCTATACAACATCAGACTTTATATTTTAACCTTTTTTGTTTTAACTTGCGCGAGTCAGACTCGCACTTGGCCAACTTTTTGTATTTGTTGTTATAGCGGCAACAGAAATACATCATCTGTGAAAATTTCAACTGTCTAGCCATCACCGTTCTTGAGATACAGCCTGGTGACAGACGGACGGACGGACGGACAGCCAAGTCTCAGTAATAGGGTCCCGTTTTTACCCTTTGGGTACGGAACCCTAAAAACGTTAGGTTTACAATAATGTTCTGCAGGCCTGACTTGGGCGTTGACCTTGCTACCTACTGGTATATATACATAGAATAAGCAGTAGTTTGAAGTTGACTATTGATCGATTGAATAAGACTGGCGAAGTAAGAATAAAGTAATACTACTTACGCCGAGGTTTCCGTACTAAATGTTCATAGGTAGGCATTACCAAAAATCGTAATTTTTCTATTATAAAATTACAACGAGTTTAAAAATTATTGTCAAACCCACGTCATCCACCTGTATAGCCGGGGCATGCTCTGACCGCTAAGCCAACATGACATATGACTCATAACTCTAATTTGTCTTCTCTCAATATCTTTGATCTGTACATACAATTATAAAAGCAAAGAAAGGCGTACTTGTGAAAAGTATTATTTTCTCAAAATAATATTCTTGCGTTTCGGACTTAGCGTATTACTGTTACCCATGGGGTGCCGGGCAGAATGTCCCCCACCCCCCCACCCAGTCTCCTCCCGTGGGTGTCGTAAGAGGCAATTAAGGGCAAAATACCGGAAAGTGGGCAGCAGCGCCTTCTGCAGAGGAACTGTTACTTATACGGCGATCTCCAAGACGCCTGCCAAACGCAATTAGGGGGGTTTTGCCATAATCTGGGGATTATGGCAAAACGCCCCTAATTGAGGGAGGCAGTGGACAATTCGGCTGATACAGTACAGTATAACCGTAATTGTCACGTTGCAGCGCACGCTGGTATGAGCTTTGTTGCAATATAAGTTGGTGTGATTTTCGTACTGGCCGGCAACAAGCTGCTAATTTGGGTCTTATATGGGCCCCATAGCCCTTAAGAGACTCAAATTAGCAGCACAAATGTACGAGTCCAATTTAATATTCAAAAAAAACTGCAGGTCTCCACCTTCCCGAATCTCCTATACAAGACATTGTTGAGGTGACCCCACAGGATGTTTCTGCAGCCGTGGCATCTTTTTTAAGTGGTTCAGCCGGTGGCCTTGATTTCCTCACGCCTCAGCACTTAAAAGATATTTTATCTTTTAGTTCTGGTGAGGTAGGCGAGACACTTTTAAGGGATGTGACGGCTTTGGTTAATTTGATGTTGTCGGGTCAGGTCAACAATGAAATTACCGAAATTCTGTACGGTACGAATTTATGTGCCCTAAATAAAAAAGATGGTGGTATTAGGCCTATAGCAGTAGGCACCACTTGTCGTCGCCTCACAGCCAAATGCGGTTGTAGGAAAAAGGTTGCTTTTTTAAGTAATCTTTTTCAACCACTGCAACTCGGTTTTGGTTCACAGGGTGGCTGTGAGGCTGCTGTACATTCACTTCGCACATTTCTTGATCAAAATTGTGGAGATGTGCTTTTGAAGGTGGATGTTAAAAATGCATTCAACTCTTTAGATAGAGGCACTCTTTTGACTGAAGTGAAAGATAAAATTCCGGAATTATACCCTTTTCTTTGGCAATGCTACGGCGAACCGTCAAAATTAACATACCAAAATAACGTTATTTTATCTTCCGTAGGATGTTAACAGGGTGATCCTCTGGGACCAGCCATTTTTAGCCTTGCGATCCACTCAATAATTCAACGTCTCCAATCAAAACTTAACGTTTGGTATTTGGATGACGGAACCTTAGGAGGCGATGCGAACACGGTTTTGGATGACTTGCGAGTAATAATAGACGATTTTCGTGTTATTGGCCTTGAACTAAATTTTTCTAAATGTGAACTTTTTGTTTGTGATACTTGTCCGGATAAAGTTTCGATTATTGAAAAATTCAACTTACTTGCGCCTAATATAAAATTAGTAGAAAAAAGTTCGCTTCGTCTTTTGGGTTCACCGATTCTTAACGAATCTTTATCACCATTTGTCGAAGAACAAATTCAAAAGTTTAGAAATGCTTCTAGCAGATTATCCAAAATTAACGCCCATATGGCTTTTACAATAATAAGATTTTGCCTTTTCGTTCCTAAATTTTCATACTATTTAAGATGTTGTCAGCTGTGGCAACACAGTGAGCTTTTGTTAAGCTTAGACAACTTAGTAAAAGATACGTTAGTGTCGGTTTTGAATGTTGAGATGGATGATAGGGCTTGGGTGCAAGCTTCCCTCCCTGTGAGGTTGGGGGGCATAGGGATACGCAAAATTTCTAGTGTGGCATTACCAGCTTTTTTGTCTTCTGTACACAGTACACACAAATTAGTAGAAAAAATTCTTGCACGATCTTTAGGCTCTTTCGATGTAGCATATCTGGCTGAGGCCAAAAACACATGGAGACTGGCTTGTCCAAATACTGAATTCCCAAAAATGTTGTCATCTCAGAAACAGTGGGATCGGCCCCTATGCGAGCTAACACGGAAAGATCTTTTAAATACGTGTTCTAGCATCGCAGATCGTGCTCGTATTCTCGCTGTTTCTGTGTGGGAATCCGGTCTTTGGTTACAGGCCATTCCTTCTTACAAAACTGGTAGCCTTATAGATCCATCCGCTTTTCGTCTAGCTATTAGCTTACGCTTGGGTGCAAGGTGTTGTGTTGCACATCACTGCCAGTGTGGTACTGCAGTTGATCAACTCGGTCACCATGGCCTCTCCTGCTCTCGAAGTGCTGGTCGAATTTCCCGCCACGCCAGCCTTAACGATATCATTCGCCGGGCTTTTACCAGCGCCAATGTTCCAGCTATTCTCGAACCGAATGGTCTGATGCGTGACGATGGTAAAAGACCTGACGGCATGACTCTGGTTCCGTGGAAGTTAGGACGGCCCTTAGTGTGGGACGCTACGTGCGTGGACACTTTAGCGCCGTCACATCTTTCTGAAACCAACGTGAGGGCTGGCGCTGCGGCTACTTCGGCGGAGCAACTCAAGCGGCGCAAATATGCTAACCTCGGTATGGGTTACATATTTGAGCCGTTTGGTGTAGAGACGTTGGGTCCGTGGGGACCGGGAGCTCATCGTATTTTCCAAAACCTATCTGAGCGCTTGATCGATGCGACGCGTGATCAAAATGCTGGCACATATTTGGCTCAACGAATAATCATTGCAATTCAACGGGGCAATGCTGCCAGCATGCTGGGCACGCTGCCAACTGGGAGTGGGCTGGAGCATTTGGACTGCCTATGAGTCTGCTATGACTTATAGGTGTCTAATAGTATTGTTCAAATCCGCTATACAGCACCAACGCGCTAGAGACTATAAACTATATTCGAATAGCGCGCTTTATTATACGCTATCGTTATAACGAAACAAGGCGCTCGCGCTAGATGCATATGCTAGGTGTCGTCACAATAGCGTCAGGCGCAACAGTATAACGCGGATATGCGCAAAGCGTGTTAACGCAACCGAAACCGCGCGATGACTGAAGCTTGGCGCTATGCCGCTATCCGCTATACTGTTATAGTGACAGTATAGCGGATAGCGGCATAGCGCCAAGCTTCAGTCATCGCGCGGTTTCGGTCGCGTTAACACGCTTTGCGCATATCCGCGTTATAGGTCTACCCAGCCACGTTAGTGGACGCTTGATGCTAAACGTTATATTAATAGCGCGAAGAGAATAATATACAAAGCGCGCTGTATGCGCTACAAGGCAATAACACGCTTTGCTATGGCGCTAGATGCTATATTATCCACCACTAGTGTCTAAATGCTTTTATTGTAGTAGCTGTAGTGTTGTATATAGTTCATAGTATTTTGTTTAAAAAAGGGATACCGCCGGTAAAAAAAAAAAAAAAGAAACTAATTTCGTCAGTATACATACAGATCAGAAGCATATATCATTTACACATTTTTTGTGTCAAAATAAACAACGCGGTCCTTGCACCTAAATTATCACACCGAAAAATTAGAGGTTACGATTGCTACTGTTACATTATCTGTGGTGACGGTGTTAATTCGTGAGTCACGAGATTAAGCTGAGCTAACACAACACCGAAATAAAAACACAATAATCATAGAACTAATTGAGATATTTTGGGCATCGTGGAAAATACTGAGATATATTAATGGATATGGAATTTACCAGTTGTCAGATTTAAGGAAATATTACGCAATATATAAGTCATTAAAAAATTAAAACGAGAGCAAAAATTTAAGTCATGTGTAGGATTCGAACCCGGCCCCATCCACCTGTATATCCACTTGTATGTATAGAGCATGCTCCACTCTGTGCCAACATGACATATGATTTATAACTCTAATATGTCTACTCTTTCTTAACCATCGTATTGGGATGGAGCAACACCTATACCTCAACTTACGTTGTACTACAAACAAAACTATTTTTTTTATTAATTTTGCAATTAGAGGACAAATTGGAGTTATGAGTCCACATACCACGTTGGCTTAGTGGTCAGAGCATACCCCGGCTATAGGGGTGGATGGCGCGGGTTCGAAGTCCGCAAACGATTATAATTTTTACACTGTAGCTAAAATGTGACTAACGATATTAAAAATTCAGCCAAGTGCGAGTCGTACTCGTGCACGAAGGGTTCATCATTATCTATACAATATTCGACACTTTTATTATATTTATATATTGTAATCTATTTGTTTAGTTTTCACGAAAGTACAGAACCCTTCGTGCGCGAATGACTCTCGAATGGTTGATTTTTAGTTATGTTGTTATAGTGGCAACAATACATCATGTGTGAAAATATTAACTGTCTAGCTATCATGGTTTATTAGATACAGCCTGGTGACAGACAGACGCAGATGGACAGTGGAATCTTAGTAATAGGGTCACGTTTTACCCTTTGGGTACGGAACCCTAAAAAATAAATCCCTATTTAAATATTATAAATTAAACAAAAAACACTCATGTTGGGAATCGAATACATAGACCCGGGTTTCGAGCATATCCTTAATTTATAATATGAGTGAAAATCACGAGAATTTAATTTCAAAAATAAATCCCTCTTTAAAACTTTGAAATCGGATAATCGTGTCCATCTGAAATGTATTATTTATCTCAATTTCGCGTATTTCGGATACAAAGGGTCGTATATCCACCACGTGCCCCACGCATTGACATTGAACTTTATTTAATTACAGTTTTGCTTTATTTTTCATTGCAAGCTTCTAATAAAACTCCATCGCCCTCAATAAACGTCGGTCCCGGTGATTGTTTTAAAGAGGCACTCGCACGGCGGTAGGGCATTGTGTAGAAAATTAGTCATCAAGCACCTAACGGTGTGTTTGGCTTGAGAGCCAATAATTCTTTAGCCTCAACATCTTAGACTATATCTATATTACTTAACATCAGGTGAGAAATACAGGGTTATTGGTAAAATGCTAACAACCTCTCAGGGTTGACTTCTGCTAGTCCTGACAAACATTTTGAGAAGAATTTTACTTATGTATTTTTGGAACGGAATTACTACGAGGATCACCTGATGTTAAAAATATCATGTGCCTGCTATGTATTATTTAATATTTTTTATTACTTTGCTCTATGTAAATATTCAAAACTTAATTCAAAGGGAGCACGGTGCGGTCCAGTGTTGCCGCGGCTGGCGCTCCTGCTTCGGAGTAGGCATTTAAACACAAAAAAAAAACATATTAAAATGTTTGTCAGGTCTAGCAAAAGTCAGAGGTTGATAGCATTTTACCAAAAACCCTGTATATAATGGTCAAAGGCGACTAGAATAATGATACTTCGGTCACAACAAGGCAATGTTTATCTCATCGTTCATTCGTATTTTGTTTCATAACAATGACCTAGCCATATTAAGATAACAAACACGACGTTTTTTATTTGTCAGATCTGTCCAAGCGTGGGAAGTTCTTGTTCGCTGTAATATTAATGAAGCAAAAACGGACAAAAAATATGACACTACTTCTATTTGTACTTACCTTGCTTTGATTGGTTTGATTGATTTTTTATATTTTGATTTAAATGGTATACGGTAGTTTTTTATGCTTGACGTGTTAGCCTTTGACTACTATCTCACCTGATGGTAAGTGATGATGTGGTCGAAGATGTGCGGGCTAATCTAGAATTTCTGTCTCTCAGGGACACACCGTTAGGGGCTCGGCGACAGATTTTCTACTTTATAGTTATAAAAGAAGGAATTATGTAGCTGCACAAACATCGTTGTCATTTGTTACTTATAACTATATGGCGCATTTATCAGTCATAGTCGAATCAGACCCGACTAATAAAAAGCGTTCAACTCTTACCGAATATACCCAATTTTTTTATTTTTTTTATTATTGCTGATAGGCAAACCTTTGACCACAATCTCCCCTGATGGTAAGTGATGATGTGGTCAAAGGTGTTACGGGCTTTACCTAGTATTACTGGCTCTCAAGGACAGCTGCCGGAACACACCGTTAGGTGCTTGGCGACAGATTTTCTACTTGAGGGTGACGCTAGCCATGGGGGCATTCGCGAAATGCCCTTCCACCATGCGGTGAAGCACAAGTCCGCGGCGGGAATTGAATCATGGACCTGCTGCTCGGCTGTCCATAGCCAAAGCCACTGAGCCATCACTGCTTCAAAATAATCGATATGTTAAAATTTTAACAGAACACCCAACTTCGAGCAAAATATTCTAAAACAAAATATGCACTAAAAAGCAAACCAAACCATCGTATACAATGTTTTTGTACTTTTTACATCGACAAGTGAAAATGAGAACATGATCAATGTGGTCCAAGCTATTGAAATACGAATTATTAGGGATAACTGAAACACTACTCGTAATATCTCACTGAAATTTAAATGGGGTCCTATTTAAATTTCAGTACATTACAAGCATCGAATATAACAAGAAATATCAAAATGGCACACCGTCTAAAAGGTAATAAGGTTAGGTTAGGATAGTATAAAAAATACTAATAACAATTTGGAAACCTCCCCCTTTTTCGAAGTCGGTTAAAATGTGAAAATATAAATCAAATCAAATAGTTTATTTGCCAGAATACAAGTAAAGAAGATCTTAAAAATATTATCACACATAGTTGTACTCTGTCTGCAAGCAGACGTGCAAATATTTCATGCAGTTACATCGAAAATTAGTCTCATATTTTAAATAATAATTAGATTGATTGATTACACTTATTTATACATTTATTACTACAATTATTTATACTCCTAATTCCTTAACACTATAAAAACAATTATTTAGCAGCCATACTTAGCATTACATAAATACTTAGACTCGTAGTCTAAGTAGGTATATATTCTTACTCGATGTCGAGAGTACTCGTCGAGACTTCTAAAGTTTTAAATCTCTTTGTGAAATAAAGTTTCCCGTAGGTTCGTTTCTTCTCCGACACTTACGTTCTTTATATTTCAGTATGTAGGCAGCTGAGAGACAATCGTCTTAAAACTATTCGGTCTATTGTAAACCATATAATACTTTGCTTGTTTGTATTTTCATTTAAAAATATATTATCACGACTGTATAAGGTTTTTAGAAGGTAATACCATCGCGGGTACCTATCTTTTTACCAGATATGTGTTGGTCACATGTAGTAGAATATATCCTATACCGATCTACTGGGAATTTTTGATCCCCACCGGCGGCTTGAACTTCACCACATGGTAGAAGGCCAATTTGCGAATGGTCGTCTGCTACTACCCTCAAGTAGAAAATCTGTCGCCAAGCACCTAACAGTGTGTTCTGGCATTAGTCCTTGAGAGCTAGTAAAATTACAGGCACACGAGACAACTGTATTTCTCACGGTGACGGGCGCAGCCACTTGTGGCGAAATGCATCTGTTATTTTCAGAGGTTGATCCGCTTAACATCAGGTGGGTCTCGTGCTTGTTCCGTCACAATCCCAAATAAAAATCTCCAGCCGTACTGCTATTGGAAATTACAATCCGACTTCAAATCCAGGTCCCCAAGATTTGAAAAGCACGTTTTGCGCTACTCGACTTTAAAAGCCAAACCGTCTTTTTTTTATAATGTACTGGGTAGCACTTGACCACTATCTCAACTGATGTTAAGTGATAATGCGGTCGATGATGGAGCGCGCTTACCCAGAAGATACCTATAAAATTGCCGGTCATATAGTGTAGCTCATATGCCGTTGGATTATTTTAAATGTTATTGTGCGGAACAAGCACGAGGCCCACCTGATGTTAAGCGGTAACCTCTGCCTATATAACACATGCATTTTCTTACTGCGCCCATCCCAGTGAGACGTACAATTATATGTCATGTGCCTGTAATACTTACATACTAGCTCTCAAGGACTACTGCCGGAACACACACTGTTAGGTTTAAAAATTATTGGAACACAAAATTTTATGCTTCGGGCAGGAATCGAACCCGTGACCTCCGATTTCGCGCTGGATACCTAATCCACTCGGCATACGGCACGGGAGGACGCGGGTTCGATTCCCGCCCGAGACATAAAATTTCGTGCTTCAATAATTTGTATTAATATGATTTTCGCTGAGCACGCGTTAGTGCTTATAATCATATTTAGAAACACTGGTATGTGCTCGGCAAATTTGTTTTTTCTTACAAATTTCTTGGCGCATATTATTTTATAGAAATAGATTGCTAACAACACTTGTCATGTTAATCCTTATGCCTCATTATGCCCGTAGGGTGCCGGGCTACAATTTTACCCATCTCTGCCCGAGGGTGTCGTAAGAACCGACTAAGGGTAACACACCAGAAGGTGGGCAGCACCACCTTCTGAGGAACTGTAATAACTAGTAGTGTTTTTATTCCGAACTATAAGAACTTATAGCGGCAAAGATGCGGTTGTTTTATCATAAATTAATTGCCATTGTCTGAGTAAAACCTGAACATTAAAAGTAGCTTCTGCTTTTTCCACGAATCGTTCAAACGAGTCTCACATTCACGTAATTGCTTGGACTGTGGTATTCCCTGATCGGAGGAAAGTAGCCATCACGTATAGAAAGGAGATCGGCTTAAGGGAAGTGTATTCTTAGCGTTTTCCATACAAACGTAACTTCGTGATTTTAAATATCAAGTTTTTTTTTTTTATGTTTGATAGGTTAGCATTTGACAACTATCTCATCTGATGGTAAGTGATGATGTGGTCGAAGATGTTGTTCAGGCTAACCTAGAATTACTGGCTCTCAAGGACAGCTGCCGGTACACACCGTTAGGTGCTTGTCGACAGATTTTCAACTTGAGGGTGGTAGCTAGCCAGGCAGGCATTCGCAAAGTGCCCTACCACCATGCTGTAACGACTGCCATCCTAAGACAACAACCGGGACCGACGGCTTAACGTGCCCTCCGAAGCACGGAAGCGCTCAGTAGTAATGTCACCAGCGGTCACCCATCCAACTCGTGACCGCGGCGGACGTTGCTTAACTTTGCTGATCGATTCAGAATGGTTAAGCAAACTTTGCTACGAGCGCTTCAAAAATAGTAATGATAGCTGAGTGGTAATATAGCTATGGACTGTCCTGCCGCAGGTGCATGGTTCAATTCCCACCGCCGGCTTGAATTTCGCATGGTGTAAGGGCATTTTTCATCTGGGTAGCTATTAACCTCGAGTAGAAAATTTGTCGCCAAGCACCTTACAGTATGTTCCGGTGGCAGTCCTTGAGAGCCAGTAAAATAACAGGAACATGAGCTCAACAATTTTATGTCTCAGTGACGGGCGCAGTGCAATTCGTCATTTATGACGAATTGTATCTGTATAGATTACCACTTAAGATGAGATAGGCTTCGTGCTTGCTCTCTCTCTCTCTCACACAATACCATAAAAAGTAAAATGTATGCCCTTGAACCTTATATTATCACTATATGTCAGTTTTCCGTTAAATAATATTTGCTTTTAACATACGATTGAGATTCACAGTAGGGAAATTTAAGTAGGTGAAGTTACATGATAAACCCCCCATTCAATCGATACTTTCTGAAATATACTTTAATAAAATTGTGGTCCATTATTACATTTCAGTGTATTATGAATACCATGGGGCCAAAAATGGATTTTTATGAGAATTCTTATTTTCACATTTAGGAATAAATGTCCATACTGATATTATAAATGAGGAAGTAACTAGTAGTCTATCTGTCTGTCTGTCTGGCTTTCACGACACAACTCCTGGACTGATTTGGATGAAATGTGGTATGGAAATATTTTGAGATGCGGGGCAGGATATTGGATAGCATTTATACAACTGCGCAAAAAGAGGTTTATGTTTTAACAGAAATACAGGCGGGCGGAGCCGCGCCTGGAAAGCTAGTACTTAAATAAAGACAGGAAACTGGAAAACCATAAGCCTAGATATTAGGCTCAAGGATATAACAAAACTAGGTTTGTATGGAAAGCGCAGTGAATATATGTCCCTTAAGCAATGAACAAGTATCATTACAGTTTGGGCGATTTCGTTGAGTCACGAGGGCCAACCGACCAACGACCTCTCTTGGCCATTATGACGCGTCTTTTTATATTTTCCTTTCCATCGGATGATGTTTAAACCGAGGTTACACGGTTCAGGAACTGGCAGTTTTAATCATAGCCTTAAAAACTACGTCACACATCGGATATATACCTACAGAATGATAAAGATAAGAACTTCGAGCCTAGCTTAGTTTTTATATACAAAATAGGCTACTTCCGCATTTACCCCACAATATTTTATAAAGCAATGATAGCCGTGCTATGGACTGTGGCGCCACAGACCCAAGGTTCGATCCCCACCGGCACCGGTTTGAGCTTCAACGTCTCGGTATATTGCACGCCTGGCTACCTACCACCTATAGTAGTGTTAGGAAATCAGTCGCCATGCTTCTTAAAGCTAGTTCTGACAGCAGTATTTAAGACGAACGTAACCATACAAACGCAGTTCCGATCTCATTTTAATAATAGCGAATAAAACTCAATGATTTTTTACCTACGTAATCACTATCGTGATATCTAAATAGGTTTGTGGTGCATCAAATTTTCATAAAATTATACAGTTTTGAAATTACACTAGCTCAAAAACTCGTAATTTCAAAGAAAGACCTCTTCCAAGAAAAATAAGCCTCTTTTTAATATTTCTATTGCACCACAAACATGAGGACTATAATAAACTTTCTATCGAATAACGCGCTCAAACTCCTAAAAACGAGTGCTATATATACTAAATGCTATATACTAAAATTGTAATTATTAGTCCAAAAAAACGATTCAAATCGGAAACGATAGGTCTAATAATTCGCTATATTTTCATTTTTTTTATAACAAGTTGAGTTCATAAATAGGTTTACGCTTTAGCTGACGGGTATATGCCCTTAAGAGCCAGTAAACTTACAGGCACAAGAGACTCAACAACTGTACGTCTCAGGGTGACGGGCACAGTGCAGTTCACCAGTTGTGACGATTTGAAGCTGTTACAGGCAGCGGTTACCGCTTAACAACAGGTGGGACTCGTGCTCGTTTCATCACAATGACATTAAAAAAATCCAGGTGTATTGTGTTCTCTACTCGGAAATAAACAACTATGTCGCCTTCTTCATTTTAATCTACTTTATATTTAAAAACATAGGAAATGTAATGTTGGTTTATACTTAGTATTATACTGTACTCAATGAGCTCCACACAAAGAAAGTTTTAAAGTATATACAAAAAGGGAAAAACTTTGGGCATATTTACCATTCCATATTTTGGATAAATTTTCAATATATTATACTTATGTATAGTTTTTAGTCAACATTCTATGCAATTTTATGTGAATATGACAGAAAGACAGACATATAGTCAGCTTCAGGGTTTTACATTTGGTTACGGAAACCTAAATAAATAAATAAATAAATACTTAGGTACTATACTACTTAACGGGGCAATGTTGCGAGCTTTTGAGAGCCAGTTATTCTAGGCTAGCCCGAACAACATCTTCGACCACATCATCACTTACCATCAGGTGAGATAGAGGTCAAAAACTAACCTATCAGCTAAAAAAAACTTGCCCGGCACGATGCCATTTGGTAGTGGGCTGCAGTACTTGGACTGCTAGTATGCCTGGAATGGCCTTAAGAGGATTACATGGCGCGTACTTCTCCATACAAAAAGAAAAAGCTCTTTTCTACGTTGGTTACCCCCGACTTTAACAATGTCGTCAGTCCATCTAGTGGGAGGCCTACCAACTCTACGTCTTCCGGTGTAACGTGGTCACCACCCACTCGAGAACCTTTCTTCCCCATCGGTTATCGGTTCGTCGAGCAATGTGGCCCGCCCATTGCCACTTCAACTTGCAAATTCTGAGAGCTAAGTCAGTGACTTTGGTTCTTTGGCGAATATCTACGTTCAAAGAAACTCATAGAGCATAGCTTTCCATAGATCGTGGAGCGACTCTGAGTTTTTCCGTAAGGGCCACAGTTAAGGATCACGTCCGGGGCCATATTTCATCACTGGCAACACACACTGGTTGAAGACTTTGGTCTTGAGGCTCGGCAGGATCTTTGACGAGAAGATGTCGCGTAACTTCCCGAACGCTGCCCATCCGAGTTGGATTCTTCGGGCGACCTCTTTGTCGAAGTTGTCCTACCTAACAGGACAGGCTGACCCAGGCAAATGTAATGGTCAACAACTTCGAGCGTATCGTTTCCAACCATTAACGGTTATTAAGGTACCTATTTACCTTTACACTGGTTACCAAAGTGATTGCATACACACACAGACAATTAGTTTAATTTGAGAAATTTGGATCTTCGTGTATTTAAAAAATTCGCCATCGATTCGATTTTTTAGAGGTCTGTAAATATGGCTGGCTCCAAAGTTATATATTTATATCAACCTGTTTTAAACAATATCGACTCACGCCAACGAGAAGTCTGGTCAGAATGCTCCAGATTACTTCCAGGATTCAGCATGGAGGTTGTACAAATATAAGACATAAAAAAAATCAAAAAAAAACCGACCGTAAACATAAAATACGCATTATTAGGGATTACTCAAATACTACTCGTCAGATCTCACTCAAATTTAATAAAAAAACAGTCCGATTTATTAAAAAATATTTTTTTTAAAAACATCAAAATTGGTACACCCTTTAAAGACTTATGAGGTAACAAACAAAGCATATACAGTCGAATTAAAAACCTCCTTAGTTTAAAGTCGGTTAAAAATACCCACATCCCGAAGAAGCTTGTTAAAACACTGACTACTTACAAAGTATATGCTATGTGTTAAAAAACGCTTGAGTTAATAATTCCATAAATACTGCCATAACAATTCTATAAAGCTGCGATAGCTAATTTCTTCTGCACTATACCTTTCTAGACATCACCAGACGAACGACTAAATGAAACCGTAGCATGATTTCAATTTGACACCCCTTAGGTAAGCATGTACCAAGTCCCGATGTTTGATGCGCTTTTATTCTAAATTGATTGTGAAAATTTTCAAACCATGGGTGGAAATACGTGCTATACCAGAAATATCAGGCCTCTGTCATTCGCGGCCGATGCGAGTCGACCTGCGTCGCTTGGAATCCCTCACCACGGTAATGTTATCTATAACATTACCGTGCCCTCACTATGAGCGAACGCACGTTTTTTTTTAAAAGCTTTTATTTAACTTGCAGCTTATGTATGTAAGTATGTTTGTTCGGGTGGAACCTTTGAATTTAATTTTGAAGTAGATATCTTCAACCGATTGAGCTGAAATATTCCTTATTGCGTGTATATATTTTCTTAATTCTATTTATATCCTACCAATATGTCATCAACTACGTTACCTGTCTTCGGATCATCACATGGCTGACCCTGCCTCTTACTCGTACGGAGAGCACAAACTCCCCAGGATGTGTCTGTGACTCCCTCACGAGGTAGGACCCGTTTTTCCCTCTTTGCATGAGGAGATGCTCTGCTTCTTCAGCCGTCATCACGCCGTGGAACCATCTGCATGAGGAAAAGGTGATAAGTTTAAAACTTTAAAAACGCAAGCGCACCTACATGGGTTTTAAGGTATGGTAGTAAATCACCAGTACTTAGTAGTTTATGACATTTAGAACTTTAATAGAGGATCTCCTCTAAGTTAAAGGTCCTTATGGACTCGTACCCAAAGAGCTAAACGAAGTCCTACACAGTCTTCAAGCCACCAAGCATTTATACATGACTTTGTGTACGATAAAATTTCTGGTTGGTATATAGCATATTATGAATGATTACCTCGCTAGCTACCACCGTCAGAAGACCTGTCGCTAAGCACCTAATAGTGCGATTGTGGCAGCTATCCACTGTGTGGCAGGGAATTGATTTCCAATGTAGGTTTAACCCGCTAATATCTATGACATCATTACTTCATAACTTACCATCAAGTCAGAGGAGAAGCCAAATTCTTATCACCCATACTAAGACAATTAGTACAGATGAAACCTACCCGTACAAATGTACATCTATAATTTACCCTGGAGGGGCGCACCTTAGTAATTGAACAGGTCCGTAAGTAAATACGGACGCGCTTGTGCGTAGTATCTATGTACTTTAAGGCTTCGATCAATAATCAATCCGAAAAAGTGCTAATCAAATTATTCAACAGTAAAATACCAGAATTGCGACCCGATACGCCGACAATGTTAAGCAAGCAAGACAAGTGTTGCGTTACTGCACCAGCCTTGACAATAGAACTAGAAGGCCACTTCACTGAAGCACATCGGAAGTAAACATTATCGTTCATTCTGAAGAGCAAAATTTAATAAGGGACTGTGTGCTGGATATCACAATTACATTTGGAAGCGTAGTAGCGTAGTTTCCTTAGCCATTCATATCCGATTAGATAAGTTAAGTAACGTCTACTTCGGTCATGACTTGGACGGGTGACCTTACTATTGAGCACTTCAGTGCTTTGGAGTGCAGGTTAAGCCGTTGGTCCTGATTGTTGTACTAGTATGGCAGCCGTTATAGCATAGGCATAGTGGTAGGGCTTTTTGCGAATGCTCACCTGGTTAGCTATCACCATTAAATAAAATATCTGTCGCCAAGAACCTAACGGTACACGCCGGCAGCTATCTTTGAGAACCAGTAATTCTAGGTCAGCCTGTGAGCTATAATAGTATATTATGATACAAGCGAGCTAAGGTGCTCATCATACACGAGGCTGCGGGTTGTAGCCCGAGCCGTAGACGAGAGCGTAAATCACCCGAGTGTATAATGAGCAAGTTGCTCACGAGTTTCATACGCACTTTTTCAACACCCTTGCGAGGAAAAAAAAATGTTGCACAAATGCGATGCAAAAAACATACGAAAATTATGGAAAATAGCGCGCAAGTATTTTTTTGCGCGCGGCCCATGTATGGTTGTTTATTACATAAATAAACTTCTTTGTTGTTACAAATCTGTATTACCCGGTTAAATTGACGATGCTCTGTTTACTCGCATATAATTTGCAGTTAGGTACTAACTTAACTTTGTAGGGATAATTCTATTACACACTAGTGTATAATATTATAATGCACGAGGGTGTTATAGTTTGGTTTATGGCCCTAAGAACGATATAAAAAAGCTCAATATACGAGCAACGTGTTGAAAATATAAATAACACAATTCATTTTGTGTATAAAAACGTGATAAGCCTTTATTATGCCTCAGAAATTGTATAATAAAATACTACGAACTATATACAATACTACAGCTATCCTACAACGAAAGCATATACACAACTTAAGGGCCATTAAAAGCCCCTAATGCTCCAGCCTACTTCCATTAGACTGCTGGCACTATATCGTCGCACTATTGTTAAGATGTAATTTGTTTCTACAACTTATTTAACAACAAGGTCTCGAGGAGATGCTAATCTTATAAAAAAGCGTGCATTACATAAGAAAATAACACCGCTCCTAGAAAATTATCCCTAATAACAAACAAAATTGACTCGTTCCACTAAATGCACTGATAGTGTATCTATAATGAGCCTTAAATTACTGTCAGTAGCATATTTTCCCCAATTATCTGAAAGACTTCATAATTTGTGATAAATTTCAGGAAGTCGTTAAACTATGTAATATCTTAACATCTTCGCTTACAATCAATAACCGGTGGACGAAATACAGTGTTAGGGAAAGTGGTGGAACTTAAACACGCCCTGTGTTTAAGTTCCCCCACTATTCCAAACACAAGATTGTATTAGGTATTATAGGTATGTTAGAATTATCCACCGAAAATGCACCACTCGCAATTTTTGGATCGTAAGTACACTAAAAGTCGCAGTCGTGCGTCGCCAATAAAACATGAATAATAGAACTGTTTGGTTAAGTTGTTATTAAAAAATCAAATTAATTGGTTTAATTGCATGTGAAACAAAACTTAGAGAAATGCTAGGAGAAGCCAATAAGGTAGTTGCACAGTTAAAGTGCCTATGTCTTGTCTGAGAATGAAAAGAAAAGTACAGTAGACTTATGCAAAAAAAATACAAATACAAATAGTTTTTATGGACACAAGTTACACATGTACAGAGTAAATATGAATCCATAGGCTCCCGATCTAGCGTCAGCTGTGTTTCAGTAACCATAGGCTTCTCCTATAATATAACAACTTTTTATTTCTTTATTGTTTAGTTATCACATCGAATTATGAATCATGTGAGGTCTTGAGGTTTGAGACCCCTTTTATTGCAAATCCGTTGTTACTTTTACCTGCCTTGTTTCATTCAAAGCAACTTTAAAAACAAAGGCCTTTAAAATGTGTGCTCCCATTTGCCCCCTTGATTCGGCCCTGTTGCAAAATCCGTTCGTGATTTCTTACCTATTTCTTATCTTCCTGGAAACTTTCAGCGTCAAAGGTTAAGTAGTTCAAAGAATAACAGACAAAGCCTTTATATATTTTGAACCTCTTTTTGTGTCCCTTACCAAGAATATTTCGAGAGGCATGAATCCCTCTCGTAAAATTCTGGTACAGTACTTTTTTAACGTGAGAAACGGACGGACACACAGATGTCAACAGGGTCCCGTTTTGCTCTTTGTGCAAGATACAATGTGGTTTTTTGAGTACATAAGACAAAAAGCCTCTTCTGACCTTACCAAAAACGCTCAACGTAAGTTCAAATATTTTGATGTTAGTTTTTTCAAACGGTTTAAAAAAAATAACCGAAAATTGGACGACTTCTGACTTCAGCCCCAAACGTGTGGAATAACTACTGTCGTTACCATGATAATTCAAAAGTACCTATTATCACAATAGGTATTGTGCGCATGGTACCGACTTCAACAAGTTATTTCACACTTTTGGGTGTAGAAGTCGGTTAAATATTTTGGTTCAAAGTTTTTTTTCACTCTTTTTAGTGACACTTGCTCTACTTACGGGGTCGATTGTCATTCATTGTCAACCACTATATCATCAAGATAGGTAAATATTTTTCAGTTATTGGAGTGTAACTCAAAAACGGGTTGATATATTTCGATGAAATGTAAATGGGACCAAACGACAAGCATCAACTTTCAAATAAAAAAAATAATTATCAAAATCGGTTCACCCAGCCTAAAGTTCTGAGGTAACAAACATAAAAAAAACAGGCGAATTTAGTAGACCTTTTTTAGAGTTGGTTAAAAATTTGTCTTACTTGTAGTAAATTTTTTTTTAAATTTTTTAGGGAGGACATAGATGCTGGCTACCGCCTGTGCGGTCGTCCAGCTCCACCGGGTTTTGGGCGAGGGCCTGGCCCTACAATAGCCCGGGAGGGAGAAGTGCCGAAGGCACTTCTCCCGAGACGGGCGTAGAAGGCGAAAAGCGCTTTCTACCTCCGTCTCCTGCGGACGCCGAAAACGTACCGCTACTATAGGAGGGGTTGACAGCGAGCTCAAGGGCACCACTGTGGTTCGGACCTCGGCTTGTCTCGCTGTCGAGAGACATGGGGGGGATCGGAGCAAAATGCCTCTGTGCAACTGCAGTGTTGCACAATTGGGCCCTACTGAATAGTACTCTTTGACTATTTGGAGAGCAATTTATCGTGACCTTGTTTTTGCCTCGAGCTCGCCGGCGAGCTCGGTGTTTGATTGTGTGACCTCTGATTACCTCACACCTGGGGATTTTACCTCGACGACTTGCGGATAACGCTAAAGCTGCCAACGTAATGGCTGCGATGGGGTCATCCGGGTCGTCTAGTACCTGCCGTGGTCGGCGACGGGGGGGTTTGAAAAATGGGATAGAAGAGGCAGTCGAGTAGTTCGATGCCTGGACAACCAATGGGTTCGGGTGGTGGGGCGCTCGATCAAAGTATCGGCGGGCGCAGTCCTTATTGAACTGCGCTAGAGAGGGAAGGTTTAAGTCGCAATGCAACTCGGTGTTCCGGATATACCACGGGGCGCCGGTTGCATTACGAAGAAAACGGTTTTGGATGACTTGAAGTTTATGAAGGTGGGCCTCACTAGCATGACTAAACACTACTGATGCGTAAGTCATGATGGGGCGGATGCAGGCAGTGTAAAGTGTCTTCTTATTACTAAGAGACATTTTACTCTCTTTGCGAAGTAGGGGACCAAGGCGACCCATTATGAAGGCCGCTCTGTTACGGACGGTTGTTATGTGATCGTTAAAGGTGAGATGACGATCAAGGGTGACTCCGAGGTATTTTGTTCTAGGAACCCAGGGAATGGGTTCGTCGAACAAAATAAGCGGTTTCGGGTAAGGGGAGCGTGTCTTCTCAGTAAAGCACATAGCTGTGCTTTTAGCTGGGTTGACCGCGATGCGCCATTTTCGGAACCAGTCACCGATCTCGGTGATGGCCCGTTGCATGACGAAATAGGACTGTCTGTTGATATGCCACCCAGTGGTGTAAATGGCGGTATCATCCGCATATTGGGCTAGGAATACTTTGGGCTGAGAGCGTGGGATGTCACTGGTATACAGTGCAAAGAGAATAGGTGATAGCACGGAGCCCTGAGGGACTCCGGCTCTGACTGGGTGGGGGGAGGAGAGGGTGCCTTCCACGCGATAGCGAAAGCTTCTGGCTTTAAGGAAGTCTTGTAGGGTGAGCACAAGACGTTCTGGCACGCCAAATTGGTATAGCTTGTAGATCAAGCCGTTGTGCCAGACTTTGTCAAAAGCTTTCGCTACGTCGAGGAAGACTGCTAGCGTAGTCTGGGGTTTGGGGTACTTATTGAAGCCCTCAATGATGTGCTCCGTGAGGCGGTGCACCTGTTGGACGCATGAGTGTCCGGGTCTGAAGCCAAACTGCTCATCTGGGATAAGGTGGTGTTCCTTAGCATGGGACTGGAGACGGTTTGCAAGTAACCGCTCGTAAAGTTTGCCTAAGGCACTGAGGAGGCTGATGGGGCGGTAACTGGTGGGGTCAGATGAGCTTTTGCCTGGTTTGTGAATGCCAATGACATTTGCACATTTCCAGGTGTCTGGGAATAAGCAGTGGCTCATAGCAGCATTGAAGATGCTGACTAAGAGATGGATGAGAGGAGGAGAGAGGGTTTTAAGAACCCTGTTGGAGATGCCATCGGCACCGGGGGATTTGCGCGGTCGGAGGGCCTTGATCAGTCTCTCCACCTCAGCGTAAGTCGCTAAGGTGATTGGTGGGAGTTCAGAGGTGACCACAGAGCTTTTACGTTCGACTTCAGCATCCACCGAATCGAGGTGAGCTTGGTCAACGTGATCTACGTTAGGGGAACACTGAGCCTCTAGGCTATCAGCTAGGCACTCAGCTTTGTCTTCGTCAAAGAACGCTGGGACTAGTGGGACTGGTCTGTATAAGGGAGGCATGTCGTTATGGTTACTTCCTTTCAAGCCTCGCGCCAAGTCCCAGTAAGCATGGTGGCTTGGCACGAGGTTTGAAAGTTTATCGCCCCATTGTTGATCACGCAACTCAGACATGCGACTTTGAACCATGCGTTCAAAGTGGCGTTTCTTAGTTTTGTTCTCTTTACTGGGGTAAGAGTCGTAATGTCGGGTCACTGCTTTACTCTCCGTCACCAATCGTCTCACATCCGCTGGAATGACAAGGCGCCGGTCGTCCGGCACTATGACCTCCTTTGCGGATGCACCTACTACGGTGGAGAGGTGATTGGTGAACGAATCGATCGCAAGGGTTACGTCATCTTTTGTCAGGATGTCGTCAGGGATCTTGTCTAGGTCCGGTGAACTGATAGCCTTTAGGGCATCGCCTACTTGCTTCCAGTTCACTATCGTCTTAGTGGGGCGGGGGAGGTCAGTCGTTGGGTCGGGACCTAGTCGCAGTATAATGGGTCGGTGGTCAGAGTGAAGCTCGTGAACCACTTCTATGGAGCGTAACCGGAGTGTTACGCCTCTGAATAGTGCCATGTCAAGCAAGTCAGATCGGTGGTCTTCCATATAAGGGTAGTGAGTGGGCTCAGTGGGCGCAATTATGTCAAAGTTAAGTTCTGCGATTAGGTTTTCAAGTGCAATACCTCTGGGATTGTTGACGTTACAATTCCATAGGATGTGCTTACTGTTGAAGTCGCCAATCAGAATGACGGCGCTTCCTAATGAGAATAGGGCTTCTAAGTCAGCTCGGACGATCGGCTTTTTGCAAGCTTGGTAACAGGATGCTATGACTATAGGTTGATGACCAGTCATAGCTAGGAGGCAACAAGATGCTTCCATATTAACAAGAGTCGGGGTAGGTAGGGGAATGCAGTGCAGGGACCTTTTGTAATAGATAAGAGTGCCTCCCCCACGGGAGTTCACTCTATCATCACGTACCGTTCTGTAATTGGCAAACCTAGGGTTCGCCTTCCCCGGTTTTAGAAAGGTTTCCTGCACGCATATGATATCGATAAGGTGGGTACAACAAAAGTCGTGGACGAGGTCACGTTGTCTGAAGAGGCCGTCAGCGTTAAATGACGCTAACGAAACTGAGTACGGTTTCGTGCGTTCGGTTGTACTACCCATAGTGGTTGTACTGGGGAGGGGTCTGGGGAACGAAGCGCTTAAGGGCGCTAAGTAAATTCGCGTGTTCCAATGTGTATTGGATCACGTCCGCTGGGGATTGAGCGTATTGCATCTTGTGGAATAGCTCTTGTACCTCATTGATGTCAACCGACATAGCCAGATCGCTGACTAGGTTGATTGCCTCTTGAAGAGGGGCAGCCATCAATGGCATAGGTGGAGCTTGTGGCCGGGAAACGGCGCGGGGAGGCGCGCGAATGGTGTTGGCGACGGGTGCCGGGAGCGCGGGGCGAGCCGGGGCCGGTGCGCGGGCAGGTGCCGCGGCGCGGGCGGGTGCGGGTGCGGGCGCGGGTGCGGGCGCGCGGGCCGGGGCGCGGGCGGTAGCGACGGTCTTAACCATACTGGGTGGTTTAGACCATGCGTTACGGGCTGGGAGCGGCGCGGGTATTACCTGTGAGGCAGGTACTACCGTTAGTTTAGGGCTTACCCGTTGGTAACGGTCGTAAGAGGGACGGGTCGGCCTATGCCTTGCCACCCTGTGGTTCACTCGTGGTGCTTTAGGGCAACCACGGTAATTCGCGGTATGCCCTTGAGCACCGCATAAAACACAGCTGGGTGGGTCCGGTGAATCCCGGGTGCGAGTGCACGCTGCTGTCGCGTGATCGCCTAGGCACTTAACGCACCTAGCGCGAGCGAAGCAGAAACGGGAGGCGTGCCCGTATAGTTGGCAGTTATGGCACTGCGAGGGACTCCCATTTTTGTATGGGGCTTGGACAAGTACAGCTTAAGTTGAACTATATAGGTGTCGCTTCATCTTCATATCATGGTAAAGATCTATAGGACAAATCAGAGATTAGAGATGGGTTCACCCACTCAAGAGTTCTAACAAACAAAAAAAATAAGGTTTTTCATATCAGTGGTGTGTTTTTCGTTTGTTACCTCATTAATTCATCAATAAGAAACTGATCTTATATTTTTATTCTGATGGATTATAATGTCAGATTAATTCGATAGAAACTTCATCCATATCGGTTTGGTAGTTATTTTTTTAAATCGAACCAATTATGTCATCCAAGTAAACCAAATTTCATAATATACAGCAGTATATGTCGTTTCTTTTAAAATTAGCCTTTAAACTATGGAAAAATCGCGATACATTTCATGAAATATATGTTACAGTAGGTAAATAACAAGAATTCTTTGTTCCATAACTACTTACTTATCAATGCACCCGTATTGTCTCTTTACCAGTACATTCGTTTAATTTATTATGTTGAAGTACTCGTATATTTAGCTGTTCATTCATATCTTAAAACATAATGGAGTTATAATTCTCAATACGTTCTTTACCACAACGCATTTCATCATTTTTTTAGTTTCGATTGGTTAGCCTTTGACCATCTCACCTGATGGTAAGTAATGATCAGGATGAAGGTGTTGTTCAGGCGAACCTAGAATTACTGGCTCTCAAGGACAGCTGCCGGAACACACCGTTAGGTGCTTGGCGACAGATTTTCTACTTGAGGGTGGTAACTAGCCAGGCGGGCATTCGCAAAATGCCCTAACACCATGCTATAACAACTGCCATCCTAAGACAACAACTGGGGCTGACGTGCCCTCCGAAGCACGGAAACGCTCAGTAGTAATGTCACCAGCGGTCACCCATCCAAGTCATGACCGAGGTGGACGTTGCTTAACTTTGCTGATCGGTTCAGAATGGCTAAGCAAACTTCGCTACGAGCGCTTTTAAATTACTAATATATACAGACGGGGCGTCCTCATACTATGAACATAGACATGATTTTGTTTTTTTTTTGCCCGCGTTTACGAGCGACCAAGGGCAAAAAATATATAAACCAAATAACTAAGCGTGCGTGGGTGCTAAGATACTTACATCTACCTACAGTTGCAAAAATTAGTTGTTTTCATCTCAAATAGGGCGTGATGATTACATATGTATGAATGTAAACAAAAAAAGTAATACTTACCTACCTGTAACATAATAAATAATAGATTGTATAACGACTGCATACAATTATGCTATGAAAATAAATGAAGGCTAAAATGGCTTGTTTTATGCACGAGTTATGCAATAGTAAATTAAACAATAATATTGTTTGTTCTATTATCATATTAGTTCTATTTTGAGTGTCATTATTTCAAAATAAAAGGCATTAATAATCTATGGGTATTATTAAAGACCCAGGCAAACTTCTTACATTAAATATGATAAAAACTAAACCTCTTTGAACTATTTTAAATAAAACAATCATTTTAAGCTCTTCTTCTATATAATACAGCTTAAAAAGCCGTTTTAGTCCGATAGCACCGGGCATAAACAAGAACTTATCGAGCATGAGAAGTAAAAAACCATTTTTATTATACTGATCTGGGTAGTTTGACACTATATCACCTGATGTTAAGCGATGATGCGGTCAATGATGGAGCCCGGTTACCCAGAAGGTTCGCGTTTTGAAAATCCCCATATTGTACTTAACCGGAAACACAGACTCAGGCAGGGTGTTCCATTCCCTGGGGGTTCATATGATGAACGAAGACGCAAATCGCTTCGTTCGGGTAAATGGAATATCAACCATATAGCGGTGACGCTTCTGAGTAACCTTGTTCTTCGTGTATATTTTTATATAGATGGCTGCTATAGGCCTTGTTCTTGATTGTAAGTAAAAGCGGTAATCAGTAATTATAAAAACTGGCCGAGTACAAATCAGACCTTGGTCTTTAAAGCGAGAGCACATCAGATATGTACAAGTTCATGTAGGCGGACGATGTAGACACGCGCGTGGTCACGCGCGTACACCCCTGACGCAAAGAGTTATGCCAACCTGCCTCCACGCTTACGCAACCGATCCAAGATTCCCGGCTGCAGCAATTTTTTTTAACTGTTTACATCAAAATGTATTTCAGGCACTTATGTACGTACCAACTATTGTATAGGTATTTGCTTCCTAATGTAAAAAACAAACACTTATCTTACATGAACTCTTGTTGTTTTATATGTCCTCTTGTGAATATTATGTATAGCAAACGTTGTCTTAACCTTCTATATTATCCTAGCAATATGTAAACCAGGAAAACTTATCTCGAATTCTAAACACAAAATCGTCATTACGGATAAACTGTCAGGAAGTCAGTTTAGTCCTTCTAATCTTGGCCTCATAAACGCAAACAACTAGGTTAGCAGCCGGCAACGCAGAAAAATACGTCATTTGGAATAAAACTGATATGTTTATTGTTTTATATTTTTGTATTGTTTCTTCTAAATGTAATTAGTGTTTTTTATATTATGTAGTCTATGTTCATCAGGGATAGTGTAAGATTCTAATGGTGAAAGAATTTTTCAAATCGACGCAGTAGTTTTTAAATTTATTCGTTACAATCATAATACAAATCTTTCCTCATTATAATATTAGTTTAGATGACTTTTTTGTTTCATAACCTTTAATATCCACTTCAACATATAAACATCAACATTATTTCATAAAAAAGTAAATTGTTTTGTAGATGGCAGTAAGCAGGTCGAAAAAATTCCACAAATGGTATGAAATAGTCATGAGTGAGACGTATTAATACGTACACAGCCTGGGAGAGATAATATCCAACGGTCGTGGTTCTAGATTATAGTACACCGGAGGACAAAGAGTTGGTAGGCCCCTCAGTAAGTAGACCGACGACATCATCACATTTGGGAGGAACCAATAGTTACAAGTGGCTATGAGGTGTTCGTTGTATGTTCCACACTTATCCATTACACATGTCACCGTTCTCGTTGTTTAACAATGCACTGCCTTTGATTTTTACTTCGAGACGTTAGTTCATAGGTCACAGTGATGTAACTAAGTAACCAGATATATCACTTGCAACAGTGCCATTCACGCCTAAGGTCAGTGAAGTTTGCACAGTACTACTTCAAGGAAAAATATCTGACACGTTGGTGGTACGTACCAAGGAGGACTTTTGTTAAAGACTATCATCACATGTTAAATTTAAAAACGGTAATCATAGGAATTATCGAGTTACCTTAGGTTAACTTAGTTGTCAACAAATCTTTGTGATAGCACCATTATTGCTAAAGGAGTTTTGCTCATTTAAATATTTATTATTTAAAGCGCGTCTTTACAATGAAAACATAGATAATATCAAACAACTGCCGATTTAGAAGTAGCATTCTGATCTGACGATACGAGATTGGCAAGTACGAAACGGGCTTCTATAAATAGATATATGAGTATATAATACTTTATATTCATAAAAAATACTATTAGTAGTCGTAGGTTTATACTCGAAACCGTATATAATTTATTTTGTACAATGGTTAAGTTTTTTAAAATACTATCTCTTAATCCAAAAGTCCATCGAATGAGACGACCTTAGTCGAATATTTGAGTTTGTTTTGCGATCGGAACTCTCAAACTGTTATGAATCTGTGACTCTACCCACTTAACACCATATTTAGTAGTAACAAGCTACATAATTTATAAAAAAACATCCGTCAGGAGACTCTGCACTAGACTATTTCAATGGTACCTTCGGTATCAGCGGTAGATTTATTGATATATTTATTACTATTAGTATATTTATTTATCATAAGAATTAATGGCTCTCAAGGACAGCTGCCAAAACACACCGTTAGGTGCTTGGCGTCAGGTTTTCTACTTGAGGGTGATAGCTAGCCTGGCGGGCATTCGCAAAACGCCCTACCACCATGCTATTACGACTGTCATCCTAAGACAATAACCGGGACGTGTCCTCCGAAACATGGAAGCGCTCAGTAGTAACGTCACCAGCAGTCACCCCCAACTCATGACCGCGGTGGACGTTGCTTAACTTGCTGATTGGTCGAGAACGACTAAGCAAACTTCGCTACGAACGCTTTGCTGTTTTCGTTGCGAGCTAACGTGGGAATTTGTAAAACGTATGTAGTGTTACCCAGCTTCGAAAATCTGTCACTCATTTCTGTTATGAAAATGCTTAAGGTAAATACTATATACAAAGGGTTCAAATAATACATTGAGTCTGACAAAGCACGAACAAGTTTAAGGGCCCGTTTCAGAATGTCCTAATAAAGTTTCGGGTTGCTATGCAGCACATAAAATAACTGAATGATAAAAATGACAGTTGACATGCAGCGCTTTCAAGATTTAACCAATGGATAGGCTAAATCGATGACTGTGAAACGCAAAGATAGTGTTTTAATTATTAAATATGTTCTAGGTAGTAAAACCGGAACTTACTCGAACATTCTGAAACAGGCTCTAAGAGAATTAAAAAAATATACACACGGTTGTTATTCCAATATATTTTCCGTGGTAAATTACCGCGTTATTGCTGAAAGCGTTTCTGTTTGTTATTGAATTAAACGAGAGCGCGATTGTGTCAGCAAAAGCACGTTCGCGTAAGCGCGTGCTGTTTGCTTTGTGGTTTGCCGCGCGCCGCTCGGCTTTCCACTCGTTCGGCGCTCGTGTAATTGCGGTTATAGGAAATACAAAAAGCACGGATTTTCACGCTCGTGCATGAATAAGCTCGTGTCCGTTGAAAGTCACGTTGAACGGTAGCGTGTGAACGCAGCTTATTTCGTGGCACAAGTGTGTGATGTGTTGTTATAAGGATCTCTCGGAATTTGAGTTCGACTCTCGTGACGTTTTTTATAAATATAAGTAGGTATATGCCAAGCGTAGCGGTTATGGCAAAGCCCTTCTTGATGGGTGCAGGCTGTGTTGAGCAGTTGGCATTCGGACTGATACAATAATATCGTTGTATAGTATATACTGTTTAAGCCGCATTATCCACTGCTGATCATAACCCAATTAAGGGGGCTGTGCCATAATCCCCACGCTTGGCAGGCGTCTTGTAGATTGCAGTTTTAAGATATCAGTTCCTCAGAAAGTGCTGCTGCCGACCTTGCGGTATTTCACCTTTAGTCGCCTCTTACGACCCCCACAGGTATCAATGGGGGTTGACATTCTAGCCCGGTTACATACTATACTTATTCCCCGCAAAGGTAGAAAAGTATTTAAAAACTAAGAGAATCTTCATTAAATTTTTATACTTGTGTTTTGTGTTCATGACAAGCACGAGGCCCACCTGATGTTAAGCGGTAATCTCTGCCTATAACAGATGCAGTTAGTCACAAATGGCGAACTACACTGCGCTCATCACCCTGAGGCATAAAATTGTTAAATATCAGGTGGCTGTAATTTCGACGGCACCCATACCATTTTCCAGCTTAGCTGTAGATATGGGTATGCTGGCAGTACATCCCTGGACGAACTGGCACAAAGAGTTATATTTCGACTAACTATTGAATTCAAGCAATACTAAACCTTATGAAGGTATTGTATTTAGTGTATAGATACACCTGCCTAGGTAACTAGAACTAAGTACTTAGAACCCACGTTCGTCTAATCTATTTATATTTGTGCTGGAATCTGGATAGGTAAGCCACGCTCTTGGTTGTTTTTTCCGTCCCTGACAGCGTTAGCAGGCTAGCCTAACCGGACCAGTACACGGCTACATTCCTTCAAGTACAAAGTTTGTATTTAAGTAGCGTAGCCATGGAAACACAGGCCTAGTATTACTTATTTCCTTCAAGAGCAGGGTTGTCATTCGTAAGGAGTCATCCTGACATGTTAGTTGTTTTGGTCCATGTCAGGATTCAAGCCGGATTTGGACAGTGGAGGCATTTTAGTATTTGCAAACAAATCGAAGAAATGTAGTATTATTTATTGTTATTCTATATCGCGACGCAGCGTACCTACATATTATGAAAAATAGGTAGGTATTTATGTTCAGAACCTAGAAAATCTATATCTGCCTAAAAGTGTACTATCGTAATTACTACCTTTGACGCACTGTGTGGGCGCTTTAGCAAAATGTCAGAACTTTTTACTAGAAATAGGCTTTATGTCAGGATTTTACAGGCTAACCTGATAGCAACCCTAGTCAAGAGTGCTTAGGGTTGAGTGTTTAAAATATATTAGGACAGTTCAGTTAGCTGTATGACCATGTCTCTATGTATGTAAGTGTTGACGAGTTTTAGAGATATTTTTGACATTTCATTTACAATGTTGTTAGTGGCCGATCGTCCTTTGGATTTGATGATATTGGCACCACATATCCAAGCCGTTCTATATAACTACATATCGCATAACGAAGTCATATAGTACCCAAAATCAAAGCCTAACAAGACGTAATTGACCATTTACATAGTTACTAAGAATTTTTATTAGCGTAGTACCTATTTACTCTTGACTAATCATTCGCCAGTGTACATATACATAATATTATACATGTACTGGCAATACCAACCATCAGGTAATACGCACACATTCAAACATCCGTTTACACAGTGCATACATACAGGATTGTGTATCGTTATGTAAAATTATGTAACTTGCACAACCGGTTAAGTACTTTTCTTATTTTGTTTGTGTGATATCGCCGTTGTTATGCAATTCTTTATAGCGGGTATGGAAGAGTGTCTACTTTTGATGGGGTAGTAATATCTACCC
Organism: Plagodis dolabraria; assembly: GCA_963854805.1. NCBI lineage: Eukaryota > Metazoa > Arthropoda > Insecta > Lepidoptera > Geometridae > Plagodis > Plagodis dolabraria. Next base: position 9,870,099 of record OY978440.1, read on the forward strand.
ATCATAACTGATGACTGATAAATAAAGATTAGGTCGGTAGGATTTTGCCGGGCTGTAATATCACCCCCTTCTCTATCCGTGGGTGTCGTAAGAAGCGACTAAGGGTGAACACAACACACCAGAAGATGGGCAGCAGCGCTTTCTGAGGAACTGATATCTCATACTGCGATCCCCAAGACCCCTGCCAAGAGTGGGGATTATGGCAAACCCTTCCATAGTGGAGGAGGCTGTCTTCGGTTCGGCAGCGGGCAATCCGGCTGATACAGCAGGTAGTGGTCAGCATATAAGATTTAAGAATGTGTCAAAATGTGTTTTTGTTTGTTAGCCAGACAACTTTCTCGGCGTGGGGTTAGTGAAAGCGTTCTTTGAAAAAACCCTAGCGTTTTGTTGGATGCTGGACTTATCTATATAAATTTGAAGACTTATCTATAATTCAAATACCCAAACTAACTTAAAAGAGTTGATTTGTAAATGTCAAAGTATTTCTTTGTTTAATTTAAGGTCTTTTTGAGGACTATTTAAATTATTCTTATTTGTTTTTAAGTTTTTATTACGTTTGACTACGAGATGATCATTTATTTCAACAGTACAAATTTAAATCGTTATAAGATCGACTTGACATGCACATGTATATCATGCAGCCTAAATCAAAATATTTTTTAAAATGTAGGCGTCTATGCGTCATATCTGTGACTCTTATTAATGAAGGTTTTGTAACAGACAAAATTTTACAATAAATATATTCTACAACCGCTTTCAGAAAGAAGGATATTGAGCCACTGCTAGAAAAACGGGCAACAAACTCGGGCTTATTCTTTTTACTTTCGTCATTACCATTTTACTTCTTTTTAAGTTTTGACTCCTACAATCACCCATTGCACGCTGATCGCTTTTATAATCCAAATTTTTTTACATTCACTGCAACTTGAATTATTTGTCTGTGAGTACTCTAACTAATATTACTCGTATTAGGAATTCCCTAATAATATTAAAATCGCACATTTTGTTAATAAATAACTAGGTAACTATGGCTATTTTATCCTTATCCCTTGTCCTAGTGTTGTAATCGTGATTATCGTTTACATTATATTTTCAAGGTTATCATATTTTCAAGAATATAAAGACTATAAGAAGAACAATATTATATTCTAGAGTTTTTCTAATTATTAATGTAGATTCTTTTAAAAATAAACCTTTGGGGATTGCTAGAATCCATTCCATATTATATGAACGGCAATTCGTGCTGTATATGAAATCCATATTTAGGACAAAATGCCCACTTATGCAAGATAACGATCAATATATCAGCTGCAGCCCTCACAAAAATACCTTAGGACATAGAGCTGTAGAAACATGCGAAATTAACTAGCAGCACTGTAGCTATGTCCATCAACTGACTTCTTACCAACCTTCTCACCAACGGTATATGCAACAGAACTAGGTATCCCGGATAAATCATTTATACGAGTATGAGGACCCCATTAACATAGCCTATGGCCATTGACCGGGAACAGTTTCAGGGTACAAAATGTTTTCATTTTATAAAGCATTTGTTATATTGTTTTTTCCTGCACCTAGACACGTAAGATTTGTATACAACTTTTCGTTTCAAAATATTTTTTCTCAAGGAGGCTTTTGGTGGGTATTCTTGGGGCACGGTAGGCCCCCGCCAAGTATCGCTCCCAACAAAGGGTGCAGCGGTACTATCGTTTTATCAATGCCTTTCTGGTTACTATTGAACTCGTATAAAACTTAGTTATGGATAAGACTAATTACAGCGTCTTTACCTTCCAACTTTTAGCTTCGGATATTTGTTTCCTCATGGGTTTGCTACCTTCCATGAGAGTGTTAAGATGCTAAAGAGAACTATAGTACACCGTACCACGTCAACGCGAGTATTGTAACGTAAGTACTGACTCGCTGCTCATTTGTTGAATTATGTCCTTTAGTCGCCATATACGACTTCCTACAGGAGGATACAGAAAAGTCCGTAAAATTTATGTAAATAAATATTAAAGGAAACAATAAAAGCAATCATAAATGTTGTAATTGCAATTACATCTTTATCTGTTCCTAGTTAGGTAATTTTAATTAGATGACTCTTATAGAAAGGTATTAGTGTAAGAATAAAGGTTTTTTTTATTGCTAGGTTAGCCGATGACCACTATCTTATCTAACGATAAGTGATGATGTAGTCGAAGATGTTGTTCAGGCTTACCTTAAATTATTGGATCTCAAGGACAGCTGCCAGAACACACCGTTAGGTGCTTGTGACAGGTTTTCTACTTGAGGGTGGTAGCTAGCCAGGAAAATGCCCTACCACCATGTTATAACGATTACCACCGAAAGACAACATCCAGGAGCGACCGCTTAACGTGCACTACGAAGCTTGGAAACGCTCAGTATTTATGTCACTAGCGGTCACCCAACTAACTCCTGACCGCGGCGGATGTTGCTTTACTTAGCTGATCGATTGAGAACGGTTAAGAGAACTTCTCTAAGAGCGCTTCAAATAGTGGAAGATGGTTGGTAGGTACCTAGGTACTATTAAGTGCAATAAAGATCCTTATTCAGAACGGCGCGCGTCGCTGGCGGCTTAAAATACGGCTGCACGGGATTACGTACGGCGCGGCGGCTACACGGCTGCCGCTGACTGCAAATGCCGCTGCCGATGCCGAAGAGCCCTTATATTAGGGATGACTAGAATGTGGATTCCGTTGCGACAATACTATTTCAGCTGGGTTTGGACGAGGGAAGGCCCTCTATAACCCTGGAACTTAAGTGCTCGGGAGACAAATTATAGATATACCAGTACACATAACATGACACCATTTGTGTCGCGCTGCACATGCAGCAAACGTTGCAGTCATAAACTCGTCCGTCCTTCGGGATAGTCAAAGCTCAGAGGGCAAAATACAAATCTCACAATTTGAGTCTTGCGAACGTGAGACTCGTTTTTTTCGATATACTTTTGTCTTCGAATATACCTACATACCTACTTATTAGTAAAGGCAAAAATATAGGTCATAACATTTTTTTATTACAACATAGCATCAATTAAAGCGGGAGTATTTTTCTTTTATTGCCAATGCATCTTTTATTTACTATCTGACTTGATGGTATGTGAGGAGATGATGCAGGTTCAGCCTAAAAATAAGAATAAGAACTGGCTTTCAAGGACCGTTGCTGGAACACACCATTAGGTGCTTGGCGACAGATTTAAGATAAACTGATTGAACTGTTCGAGTGAAACCATTGTATTGAACTATCTGTGTCAGGTGAAATCAATTCTGCGATTTTATCTATTAATGCTTTGCAAAATTTAATCGTAAAATTTTGTTAATATTTCAGCTATATTTATAGGTGCCATTTATATACTGTTATACTTTTATAGTTCATTTGATGCTACCACGGGATTTTTTGTCTGCTTAGCCCCTCAAATACTGTTTTCTGTTAACCGTAGTAGGAACCATTAAATCGTCACACACTCACACACACCTCTATAATATGCGGTCCTCTTTTTGTTAACAATTACAGTGATTTGCGCTTTAAAAATACACACACAATAGACACATAATTCGCATGCGTATAGCAATTACAATGTAGAGCTTCATTGGTGTGCTAAACAGAGAGACACTTCAGTAAATATAGATCACTAGAATTATTCATACATTAAAACGAAAAGTCTAATTGGTCCTAGATAACGCATAACTACATAATTTATTACGAAGGTACAAATAATGTTGACGGTACCTAACTAGTAATAGACTACAAATTAGCAACACGCTATCCTATGCAATATAGATATATCATCGTCTGTTCTATAAGTTTTATCAATAATGGAACCCTTTTCATAAAAAGGCTCTCATAAATTCGCAATCATTTACAGGATTTAGGAGCGAAACATCAATCCGGTCACATTTCTGGAGAAACTCGTTTTACTTTGACCCTGAGTAATATTTGGACGCCCAGCCATATACGTTAAACAATTTATACGTAAGATAACAATTCAATTGTGTTGCTTTACTTACTTTTTCAGCATGAAAGCCTTGCTGAGCTCTTTGAGTACCGTCGAAAGAATTGCTCCCGCGGCAGGCGCTGCTAGCACAGAAGCGTCAATGCAAACTGATAGCGCTGCCGGCGCCAGCACCCCTAACCTGCCCAGCCTAGGCCTATCCTTCGACATCACTACACTGGCACAACTCAATCTGAAAAATCACTTTATTGGTCGTATAAAATTGTCTGATTTATTCACGCGACCGTCACCGCACAGCGAGCCGCTTCGCGCGTGTCTTAGTACTCGAATGCGCTGGCGCACTGGCTAACGTGACCGGCCCTTGAGTTGATACGCAGTAACTCTACCACATTCTGTGGTCAGTCACAGAATACACGCATAATGTGTCTTCTCGTGGAACTGTTGTTTATTCTGTTGCATCCTTGGCGTGTCCTGTACCTCAACTACCGCATCACCTGTGGCTTAAAAGATCCTACAACTTATTACGTGATGTCATATTACTTTATGTTGCGATGTATATGTTACTAAAACGAACACGTCGTTTACCTGATGAATGTGATAATCCTGTAGGAACTTTTACGACTTACCAGGAACTTAGGAAACAATAAGACTTTTGCGTAAATTATAAATAGGGGTGGCCCTAGGGCCTAGGGTGGTGCGATCGGGATGTCAGCAACGGTCGCTTTTATGTAGAAGTTTCAAATATTTACCCGTAGGTTGACTGCACAAATATTAATATTTACCGTATAAGTGGTAACTTCAATTATTTTAAAAGTTAAATCGTATTTTTCTGTTGCTACCCAGTACAATTTCTGATAACTCTATAGATTCTCTGATTCTTTGTTTGGTAGGAAGTCTCCCAGAGTGGTGTCAAGAAGTTTAACAAAGCTGCAGTTCAATGACATTTTCACGACACAATGTGATTTCACATTATTATTATTATAAACTGTGAGTTAAATAACCTAATATTCAGAAGAAAAACTCCTAACTACGAGGCAAATAAATTGGTAATTACAAAATTACAAATTCACGAGATGAAAAATTTAAGTCATGTGCGGAATGAGTTAAAAAATGCTTCCTCTCGTATATTTGTAATTTTGTATTTGTTATTGCTAACATAAAATATTGAATTGGTAATGATTCCACATATCTCTTTTTAGGAGCCATTTGCTAAATAAATTAATTACTTAAGACATAAGAGTCAAGATAGCGCCTCATCCAAAATGTACACTATTTAACAGTTTTCGTTTAAATTCAGGTAATATATGAAGGACACATAAAATAAATTAATCCAATAAAAATTTTATAAAATTATTTAAATACATGATTAAGACCAAAACTAAAAATTAAGTTTTAATACTCAGCAAAACAAAATAACTGAGATATCGTTACCTCATTCAAAGGTGGAGTAATAACTTATACATTTTAATTTACATGTAACCATATTAGGTTTGAACCTACAAGTAATTGAATCAAACATTGACAGCTGTACCGCGCTTTTATATATAATTAGTATTCTTTTCATTAATATAAAAACACAGAGGGAAGTCACTCTGCGATTTTGCATACTAATGTTTTCCCTATTTTCTTCCTAGGCAATGCTGCTAGAGTAATATTTTTTACATAGGATCTGGGCCTGCTATCACAGTCCAATATATAACATTGGTCTGTGCTTGCTATAGGCAGGCCCTTGTCATTTTCAATTTTTCAGCAAATGATTACTTAATAATAAAGAAAATATAGGTAATCCTGGAAATCACTAAAAATGGTCCGTTTTTACCGCCAACATCAAAAAGCCACGTGTCAAAATTGAAAAGTTTTTAACGTAATAGAAAATAACGGACAGATATATTTACAATTTTATACTTTCTAAAAGTTTAATGCCTAAAAAAAATTTAATAGACTCAATTCTGGAGGAGAAAACAGGGAATACGACGCGCCGAGCTCGTAAAAGTTCTACAAATCTACACAAACTTCGTTAACTGTTTAAAACTACTAAACAATCAATAAACAACAATTTATAGACTTGGAGGCAGCTGCGTTCCCAAAAATATGTTGTCAAATCTTGCACCGAATTATAAGCTAAGTATCTACGTACCACAAGGTGCCCTTAGCAAGGTCTGCGGGGCTGTGGAGGGTCGTTACAACATGGGTAAAACCAGTAGCACCGGTTGTAAGGTCGCCACGGGGCCTAATTTTGGCAACCAGAAGGGCTATGTTGTTGGCATTGAATAGAATCACCGCTTGAAAAAGCTAGCATGCAAACGGTGATGGACCCCTTTTTGTTTGCATGCGAACACGCAGAACCATTTTTTGTTCCAAAAAATTATTCAGCTTGAGAGTTATGCAGCATTCTTACGTGTATGCTAGAATCAAGATGCATGTTACGCCTTATCAATATATAATATACACGGTATATTCAAGGGACAAATATTTGTGTGGAAACGTTATACAAATCAACCATCCAGTTGTGAAAAATATCCGAAAATGTTGCAAGACTTTCCAAGAAAATATGTATTATTTTTTTAACAACACAAATTAAACAACAACTGGTGACTTTGAAAACAGAACTCGATGAAAATCAAACTTTCGGAAGCCAAGCACGATCAGAACATCAGGGTTGTATTGTTATCGTTTCCTTTGTAATGAAATGTTTTTCTAACTTTTACCAACTTTCCGAGGACCGATAAACTCCTGCTTCAAAGTTAAAAACAATAAATATTATGACTAACGAGTATGTAAGCGTTGAGAAATTAAAACCCATTGGCGTCCACGTGGACGATATCGTCCATTTACAAATGAAATTCTATTGTTTTCTGTATCGCGGATGCCAAAGGATTGCGTTCACTGCCGATTGCACACCATCAGCTCAATTAGTTGCAGCCGCCTTCAGTGCAGTTTCAGTGGATAACCGTACGTAATTGATTTGTTCTTTTTTATTTCATGAACTAGTTATTCACATTGTGATGCTATAATTACCTTGTGATTGAATAAATTGAAAGTAAACCAACTTTTGCTACAAATGTAAGGAACTCTTGAGAGCCGCGTGCCTTAAAATATACACAAGTAAATGATAACTGGGTAATAAATAAATAAATGGGTTATAATAAAATGGCTCAGTAAAAGTTAGGTTCATATAGGTACATTTTCCATATACAAAAAATAGCTTTAAGTCATGCTCTTGTTAAGTCTTGTTAAGCTCTTTTTTTTAGAGAAGACATTGTGGCTGACTACACCTTTCGGACGTTCAGCTCCACCGGATTTTGAGCGAGGGCAGACCCGACCCTCTATAGCCCTCTATAGCTCCTGAGACGGGCGTAGAAAGCGCTTTTCGCCTTCTACCTCCGTATCCTGCGGTCGCCGAAAACACACCGCTACTAAAGGAGGAGTTGACAGCAAGCTTAAGGGCACCACTGTGGTTCAGACCTCGGTTTGAGACGCTGCCGAGAGACATTGGGGGAGTCGGAGCTAATTGCCCCGGTGCAACTGCAGTGTTGCCGCTGTCACCTGTCCAACTCCACCAGACTTTTAGCAGCAGATTTTTAAGTGAAGTGTATATGTAGCGCTTTTCACACAACCGTAAGTAGTTTAGTCATATTTTAAACACCAAGTGTTCAAACTCTATGAAATTTGACATACATGTCCTTGATAATATATATGCTTTGGTTTGTCAATTTTCCGTAAAATGAAGTATATTCAAAAATATTCGGAATACCGCTTTGTATGGGAATTTTTACTATCATATTTAGGATAAATCGAAAAGCTGGCAAACCAAAAGCATAGCCGACAAATGCATAGCCGACATTATTTAGACTCAGAGATATACATGCAAAATTTCAACATGAATACTTGGTATTTAAAATATTACGAAACTACGTTTGTATGGAGAGGGCTATCTTAACTCTAGCCTCAAGATGTTTTTGTAAACAATACACAGGACAATCCAAAGACATAATAAAATTAGATTTGTTTTCATGTCCGGCTGACCTGATGTCAACCTAGAAACATACTATTTATCATAATTACGACGCAATTCAAGCGTGATTGGCTGTCGGTGAATTCGCCCGAAGTTTACAACGCGAGAATTTAAATACAAGGGGTCATTAAGCAGGATGGGGAGTTACTTTCGAGCGAGCTCCGAGCTCTGACGCCATGCGGTGTGTGACGGGAATAGTTATCGTTTAATCTCGCACAAACAAAGGCTTGGCCTGGTACGGGCATGCCGGCTGCTAAGGAAGGTCAAAATATAAGCAATGGAGTCACGTAGTAACTGTTTTGACAACTTGACGAATGGCCTCTTCCGAATTGTCAGATCTTTTGATGTGTCTTTTTATGTTCTTTAGGGTTGATGATTCTATCGGATCAAACGGGATTCTATGAGTAAGCCTCGGATATTCGTCCGTGCGACCGACCTTCAAGGTACCATCTTTAAAAATATTTTCCAATCTTTGGAACGGAAATAGGTAGCCGGTTAAATTTTTAACAGAATAGGGTTTTTAATGTATTGTCTTACAAATAATAATTAAAGCGAAAGTTGTCAATAAACGTTTATATATATATTATAACGATTTTTTTATCTATAGTATAATCTGAAACGCATGCAATCGTCAAACTTGGAATGAATATAGTCCAATATCCACTGTATAACAAACGATAGGGGAAAAACAAAAAAAGTTATAAATGTATGGCATACCTTTCTTGTATGGGGACCCCATTCTCTTTTACTTTTGCTATTATTATTATTAGTAATGTAATCACAAGTAGAAGAATGAGATACAGATAAGAAGATTCATCAGCTCATAAGAACAAAAGATGCAGCCCTTCAAAGATCGGACGGACGCGTATCTTGTTCTTCTACTTTTACAGTTTATGGATTAACTTACTAATAATAATAATACGGATATATTAAGGATCAGATGCAGAAGGCAGTGATACTCGACACGACATGCACTGTCCATAGGATCCTCTCTGCAGCCCTACCGCTGGTGGCTTGGGCCCTGCCCCGCTGCCATCGGCATTCTAGTTTTAAGCTTTTTTTTAATAATATTTGTTTTTTTTTTAAATTATGAAAGCAGTAAAAAAATTAAATTATGTTATAATAAATGACGATAATAATGATAATAATAGAAACGTACAGCGGAACCCTTAAAGGAATAAAATAATGAAAAATAAAAAAAACGAGATACATTTTAAAATATTATTATTTCGCATGTTCATTAATACTTAATTTATAACCTACTATATTATTATTGTCTTCTTTGCCTATTCCAGATTTCCCGCTCGATCTTTTAATGTCCAGCCTATTTCTAATCGGAACTTCGCAATCCAGGCTTTTCGATCTCTTCTTCTCCTTGTATCCATATATTTCTGTCAGATATTGTTTTCTTCCAGATGTGAAGATCCAGTCGTCGGAGTTAGAGCGATTCTTAACGTCAGCCGAGAACACCCCATCCTTGGACGAGATCGAATCAGTGACTGTCAAGAAGCTGGGCCTCCTGGAGAACTGTCCAAGTTCCCGGCGATTGTATCTTGTTCTGGGCAAATTATTTCTGTCTACGTCTTCTCTTCTTGCTAACCAGTAGTAGTGGGTGATTGGATCTCTAGGGCCCCAGTGGCGTGATGGCTGGAACGATGATTTCAGCTTCTGTGAACATATTAGCACCGTTAATGTGGGTATCTTATCAGTACTATAATATTATAAATGCGAAAGTAACTCTGTCTGTCTGTCTGTCTGTCTGTTACGCTTTCACGCCAGAACGACTGGACCGATTTGAATGAAATTTGGTATGGATATAGTTTGAGACCCGGGAAAAAACATAGGATAGTTTATATCCAACTGCGCAAAAAGAGGTTAATGTTTTTGCGCGATAACCGACATACGCGCGGGCGGAGCCGCGCTCGGAAAGCTAGTTAAATATATAAACTGAACGTTAGTAAAAGCCAATTACTATTTATTAGCTCCGTGTTGACCACAGAGATGCGTTGACAGTTATACACTAACATAACTTGTTATTGAAATTGAATGATATTTGATGACTGATTCAGAACAATTACAATATAAACATGTTAGAAATATTATATTGTATAGTATGTGTATTTATAGTATCTAGGTCATCTGTTTGTTTTTGTATAAAAATATTTTTGTATGCTTAAATTTTAAGTTAGGATAGTTTGTTTAAGTTTAACTTCACTTTTATATTAGTTTGTTACACCCTCGTTTTATTATTCCTGTATTTCCTCTCCATTCCAAGGTTGTCTGGAAGAGATCGCTGTTAGTGATAAGGCCGCCCATTGTAAACACTTGATTGTAAGCCTGCATATTTTAATACATTGTAATGAAATTACTGAATGTATATTGCTTAACCCGCATCTTAGGTAATAAATTGAATTGAAATAGTAGTAAGTAAACAGTGATAATAAGTTACTGCGATGACCTATCAGTAATCGTGAGTTCGAATCAGTCACAGTATGGTATACTAGGGCATTATGTATGTTCGTCTTGGTTACTTCCCTCGACCAGAAAATATGTCGCTAAGCGCGTGACAGTAATTATAGTCAAATAGCAGTCCTTCAGAAACGTGGCTCAAAATTTGGTCTTAGTCTACTACCATCTGCAGGTCATTTAGATATTCATTTTTTTATACACCTAGTACTACCAAGTACTAATATAATACTGTAAGATTATATATAAAGCAATAATTCTATATGAATTGCTTCAATATTAACAGCAGGCGTTATTAATTTATCATACATTTCTATACTCGATGAACCATAGGCTTAACTTACCTTAATATAAGTACAACTCAAACACGGATTTGTAGAAATTATAGTTATTTTAGCATTCTAAAATATTGTAATTAGTTCATGTGACAGATATATACTGGGTTATTGGAAAATTCAAATAGAAAAATAAGACTTAGCCATATAGAAGAAATTTAGCTCTATCGTAATAATAGTAGTTGAAGAACATAATGTAGTCAGTGTGATGAGAAAACCTACGATTATTTTTTTATTTATTATAGCTGATGGGCTAGCCTTTGACCACTATCTCACCTGATGGTCAGTGATGATGTGGTCAAAGATGTTGTCCAGTAGTCTGGCAGTAATTCTAGGTTAGTACCTAGAATTACTGCCTCTCAGGGACAGCTGCCAGAACACACCGGAAGGTGCTTGGCAACAGATTTTTTTGTTCAATATAATTATAAATAATCTAAGACTTAAATCATAAATTTATCTGAATTAAAGTAGCTAATATACTTACTCCAAAAATATCGTACTGGACCTGTCTCCCCACAGATATAGCAGCGCAGAGTACGAAGACCACGAAGGCGAGTGTGACAGCGGCGAGAGCTGCAGTGGCTTCCCGAGGTTCAACCCATGAATAGCCCTGGAAGAGCAGGGTCTGCCACCATACGGTACATGGGGCTATTACGGCTGCAGATATCCACCATCCCCATACCCAGTACTTGGCCAAATCTCCACTAATCAAAAACTCGACGTCTTCCACCAGGTTTCTCCAACCTGGAAGTTAAGATTTAACTGCTAACACAATACAATAGTAATGATAGTCCCAAGAGTTGTAACAAATTAATATCATTTGATGCGCTCGTGGTGGCACTTAAGGGAAAAGTCTCCTTAGCGCTTTCAATTCAAATTTGGTGAAATTTTCACTCATATCCTTGAGACTAATTATCTATGTTTCAGGTTTTTCATTTTTGTTTTTGTTTTATCATTAAATGTAGAAATAAGAGTTCTACACAAAACATTTATTCCGAATAGTTTTGAAAAACATAATATTGCGAATAATGGGCAAACCAAAAACATATAGGTATTAGCCTCAAAGAAATCTAAGCAAAATTTCAGTGAGTTTGAACACTTATATAAATAAAATACCTATGAGAAAGTTAAAGCGCTTTGAGTATACCTACTTTTTTATTTTTATTTGGCTAGCCATTGACCACTATCTCACCTGAAGGTAAGTGATGATGTGCTCGAAGGTGTAAACAGGCTTATCCTAGAATTACTGGCTCTCAAGGACAGCTGCTGGAACACACCTTTAGGTGCTCGGCGACAGATTTTCTACTTCAGGGTGGTCGCTAGACTTGCGGCGAGGCTATAGCCCGCGGCAGGATACGAACCATGGACTTGCTGCGCGGTAGCCCATAGCTCATTAGCTAATGAGCCATCACTGCTTCAAAACACTTTACCAGGTGGGCAACGTGCTAGTTCCATCACGATAACATAAAAAAATTTCGTCAAACAATTGTACTAAGATACCTAGGATTTTTCTCATTAGATGCGAAAGTGTGACAAAAAACAAAAGTATTACATCACAATGTAATAAAACTCGGCCCTACTTACCATAAATAAAACCAAAAGCCAGAACTTCTAGTACGGTGGCTATGCAGATCAGTAATGGCACGGCCAGGTCTTCTACAAGAGCGAACACAGGCAGTCTACCTGCCAAGATCGCCAACGAGATGCCGGCGCCTACCACTGCAGTAGCAAACGATGCCAGCCGCCATTTGATGCCGCCGATGCGTCGTAGACGGTCGTAAATCGGATAGAGTAAGACTAGCTAAAAAACATAAATTATTTTATTAATTTTTAGAATGTCCTAATAAAAATTCGGGTTGCTAACCAACACATAAGATAACAGCATGATAAAAATGACAGTTAACATGCAGCGCGTTTCAAGCTTTAACCGATGCATAGGCTAAATCAATGACTGTGAAACGTAAAGATACTGTTTTGTTTAATAAATATGTTCTGGGTAGTAATAGGGTATTTGAGGTTAGGGTCTGATAAAAAGGGCTCTATTTTGCACTTTGGGTACGGATTCCTAAAAAAATTGTCAGACTAAATGTGTTACAATCCTCTTTAAGAGAGCGTCTTAAATTTTATATAGGTACCGTATGAAGGCTTTTGTGTAATCTTAGCGTAGAAACATTTTTCGTTTGAACTTACAGCTTAAGGGATTCAATCAAATCCAGCCTAGTACAATGGGGTTATGTGCTTTGTGTCGTTAGTTCGTATCCTTTGTATTTCTTGTGATAAACAGTGCCCGGCTATCCTAATATGGCGCTCTTGGAAATCGTAAAAGGTGCCGTAGGGAAATGCGCTGTATTTGAGTCACAATTCCGTAATATCGTAATCATGTATTTAAAAAAGTTACTAAATACTACCTATTTGAACATGACAGTTGGAATCAGGCAATTAATTCTAGGCTAGCTTGAACAACATCTTCGACCACATCATCACTTACCATCAGGTGAGATAGTGGTCAAAGGCTAGCCTATCAGCAATAAAAAATACAGATGACAGGACATAAAACTGAAGCCAAAATATATTTGCATGATGTGCTGTACGTTTTTAGAGAAAAATATATTGTTAAAGTGTTCTTTTCCTCACAAACTGTGGGATAAGCTTAGAAAGGTGATGGTGATGGACAAGGTTTTATGGGAATCCACGTGAAGTGCCAGCCTGGAATAGACCCACCCCCGCATTATCTTTTTCAAAGCATAAATACAAGAAGATGGGCAGCAGCACCTATTGAAGAGAACTGCAATCTTAGATATGATTTCCAAGTCGCATAGCAAAATGGCAAACCCAGTGTATTGTGTACGTTTCCTCTTACATCCAGATTTGAAGATAAATTTAACAATTAATATTGTTAATATATAATTTATTTAAGTTTCTAGGATAGTGCAGTTAGGACACTTATTATTCCAATTATGGTTATATTTCCCGAGAAGGCTGATAATACCAGAGCAGAAACTAACCAAAAATATGTAAAATAATAATTATTATTAATTAAATAATTCGAATAAGCATTGCAATTCAAAGGGGCAATGCTGCCAGCATGCTGGGAATGCTGCCAACTGGTAGTGGGCTGACTCATAGGTTGTCTAAATGCTTTTATTGTTGTAGCTATAGTATTGTACATAGTTCGTAGTATTTTGTTAATAAGGCATACCACTGGAAATAAAAACTTGTAGTAAAATCAACCTCTGGTTACCATTGTGATGACTCCAGAAAATATTAATGTGAGATAGACGAGTAGCGGCCACGCGATCTCAAGCTGTTCTTCATCAGCAGCCTGGTACATCTGCAGCAATACTGCCACAGAACTCGTGTCCCGAGTTTCTCCACCAGCCACTGAATACCAGAACAGAAGCCAGAACCAGCTAGAGAAGATGTTGGCACACGTTATGGCTAACGACGACCTAAAAGTTATTACAAAATTGTTCATATACTGTTTTCTCATCATAATAGTACGTAGGCTGCTGCTCAGATGACCCAGACATTATTTTTCATTTAGGTTATAAACTAGCCTTTGACCACTATCTTACCCGATGGTAAGCGTTGTTTTGGTCGAGGATGTCGTCCAGGCTAACCTAGAATTACTGGCTTGGCGAGAGTTTTCCTTCTTGAGCGTGAAAAATGCCTTACCACTATGCTATAACAACTGCAGTCTTAAAACAACATCCGGGATCGACAGCTTAAACCCTCCGAAACATGTAAGCGCTTCCACTAGCGGCCAACCATCCAAGTCATGACGCGGGACAGCGGGTGTTGCTTTCTAGTCGATCGGTGAAGAACGACTAAGCAAGCTTCGCTACGCGCGCTCGATATATTCTAACACTTCCTTTAAGGCATTTTATGGATGCTTGCTTGACACGCAACCACCTTCAAATACGTTAAGACCTACGATTTTGAACATGAGGACTGTTGGGCCTGATAACTGAAAGTATGCAGATGGCACTGTACTCCGACATAACCTTACGACCACCATTTAAAAAAGAACAATCAGGACCGATGGCTTAATGTATCCTTCAAACCACGAAAGCACTCAGTAGCCGTCACCCGTCTAAGTAGTGACTAAAGATACCTATCTGATCGATTAAGAACAAGACAATTTTAACATTGTTATATTTTATATAGTTATATTGTATAGCGCCTGCTCTGCGGATTACATTACCATCCATCCCCATACGATGGTTGAAGAAGTAGAGCAAAAATTAGAGTTATGAGTCATAATGTCATGTTAGCTCAGTCGGTCAGAGCATACCCCGGCTATAGGGGTTGATGGACGCGGGTTCGAATCCCGCACACGACTATAATTTTTTCCTCTCGTAAATTTGTAATTTTGTAACAACTAGACAATCCTACGGGAAACCAAAAGAGTCATTACTAATAGACCTTTAATTGGTCTCTCTTTCAAGCGGACCAAAATACTCATATCATATAGAAGAAGTAACAAAAACATACTTGCCATTGTACATTCGTGCTGGCGTACACAGAGTCGCCTGCGGCTACCAAATATCCACCAGCGACTTGTGAGCTCCAAAGAGTCTGGACTATTGCACTGATCCAAACATCCGGCTTCGTGAGAACCAACCATTCTGTACTGTTCTCTATAGAGGCCAGGCCGAACTTGTCACCTATACAGGACACTATGACAATGCCTAGAATGATGACCAATGGTGCTACAAGGTACAGTATCCGTTTCATCAATTTTACTGTATTGTAAAACCTAGAAATAAAGACGCTCTTATAAACTTTGAAAATAATTGGTTCCTAATATGTGATAGACTGACTGGGTTCGATTCCCGAGTCAGACAAAGATTTTTTCAGTAGACGGAAGTCTGGTAATCTTCCTGGTAGATGGCAATAGGTTTGCAACCCACTGCATTTAATATAAACATTACTGATTCCCCTTCAGGGATATACTGGGAGGTACAATCAAATGCTTTGATAAAAACCTGAGGAAGGAGGATTTGGTTATAATCTCTAAGAATTATTGTTAATTGTTTAAGTTTGTTATATGATGGATGACAAACAAGTCGCTCGCATTTTGTTAAGCGTCAAGCCTACCAGTTGCAGTGTCAGCGTCCTCATTCTGTGGGACACTGTACTGCGCTGACCAGTCCGTCACATTAGTTCATATGTCTCGTTTGCCTAGTAATTTCACTTACTAAAATGCCCTTTACGTCTTAACACACTACTGCTTTGAGGCAGATTATTGGACGCCGTGGTGATACCCATCAAGACAGTCTTTTGCTTTGAAGACATAATACCTGTTCCTAGTCCAGAATGATACAAGGCGTAGAATTACTGAGTGTGAAAATATTGTACTTACACAAAAGGACTTGCCATCCATAAAACTAAAGCTATTAAACCAATTGCAAGGAAATACTCTGGCTTCTCGCTCACTGGTGACATGAACGTGTTTCTGAAAGTAAGCATACATCTGTTATAAAAATACTTACTCAAAAATAATATTTTGTCACTTACCCGCCGTTTCTGGAATATTTGTCAGTCTTAATCAATTAACTTACCGATACTGAAAGCTCATTGGTCACATATCGCGTCATAGAATGCCATTGACCAATCAGCGTTCAGTATTAGTATGTTAACTTTGACAAACTTTACAGAAACTGGCGGTTGAAAAATAAAATTATTTACACTTTACCTAAAACATTCCGAAGCGTTCATCACGTTCACGTATTCTTCCTGAAGAAACAAAACAGGTGAATGTCATAAAATATCAAAACCAGCCAGTGAGTAAAATGAGTCGAGTGAGAGTCAGGTCCGCTACTACAATTCAACGAAGTTTCGTGTGACACTTTAGACAACGAAAATCGAATTTGCGGTACGAAGTTCGTTGTTTCATATAATCTATGGTCGGATCGCATCGTTCATCACAAATCGTGCCCTCTAGAGAATCTCCCATACTAATTTGAGAACGCTATTATGCCTCAATCAATTTTAAGTCTTAATTGCGGGAAATTACGAAGAACATTTTCACATAGCAAGAGTTGAGAGTCCTATGTAGTTATGGATGAGCGAGAGGTGTCGCTACTGTTCTAGAAGTTAGATACTCGTATTTAAAATGTACGTTAATCTCTTTGTTCTCCATAGGTATTTATATTCTCATTAGTATTTGTGTTCTTCCTGTATATTTAGAACTCGACTTTGACTATGAATAAACTATAATTTCATATTTTGAAAATGTACAAACCATACGAATCCGATATAAAAAATATCTTATTCAGAATCTACACAGGCAAATGCTTGCTAGTCTATGCTACAAACGAAGTGAAACAAAAGTGAACCAATACTTCATTTGCGGATACCTTGCTTTCGGACCCGAAATTCGGAACTTCGACGAATTAGAGTAGGGACCCGGGCACGCAAACTACCGACATACATACACGCGACCACCCACACACATATACATCTTTCTCACCCTTTATCACGGCAGTCTATATTATGATATATAGTGATGAAATACAGTGTCGTTTTATTTTATATGTATGTATTCAATAATTATGGGAAGCAACTGTAACACAGTTAATACTAGTACAGGGTGCAGGGATTTAGATTATAACATGTAATTACATGTAAGTACGAAATAGATTTATGGTAGTATTATATTGTACTTTATTATATAAGAAATATCATTGTAATTTAGTTGAGAAATAAATTTATTATTATTGTTAAAAATAACAAAAATCGGGGTTCTGCTACTCGCCATGTTGTTGTTGAACGTGTTTGCTAAACTTTTTTTAGGGTTCCGTGAACAATGGGTAAAAACAGGTCCCTTTTACTAAGACACAGCTGTCCGTCTGTCTTGTCTGTCACCAGGTTGTATCTCATGAATCTTAATCTATCTACTGTACCGTGAACTAAATAGTTGTTGCCGCTATAAATACAAAAAATCGGCCAAGTGCAAGTCAGAGTCGAGCAAGAAGGATTTCGTACAATTATCTATATACAACATTAGTTGGTGAAACTAAAAAATATTGTATAGATTAAATGTCTAATATTGTCTATTAATGTCTAATATTGTAAGGAACCATGACTGCGCGTGTCCGACTCTCTCGAGCACTTGACCGTTTTTTTTATTGATTTAATAATAATTATCACGTGTCTAATTCGCCCCTGATCGATTTTTATTGTTTGTCGTTTAGCTTAATATTTGGTAGGTCCCTACTATTATTACACAGTTTTTTTTCTCCACTATAATTGTGGCGTTTTATATCCGTTACTTTATATATTTTTTTATGTACATATTGTCACTTTTGCTGATAAGAAAAATCTAAAGACATGTCATACATTAAAATAGCTTAAGTCGTTTAGAATTTATAGTGGAATAAAGAAACTAACAAACATACATAAACCCTGAAATCATAATTTTTTTTTGGGCTGTCGTGTACATAATATAATTAATATCTTGTATAGTTACCGTTTATCGCGGTACATACTTCGAAAAATAACCAGCTACTCATTTTTCTAAAGATTCCTTCAAAGGTAAGACATACATACGTACGGACAGACGGACAGAGGAGGTATCCTTAGCATTAGAGACCCGTCTTCTAGTAAGGATCCCTAAAAAGAATCCAACTCATGTTTCGAATAAAATACTTATATAAAATATAATATAAATAATATAATAAAAATAAAATACCAAGAAAACAGTGAGAAGCTCAATTAAGTTTTCTTTCCAAAAGTAAAAAATGAAAATTATTTTTTAATAGTAATATATTCTACATTGTACTGCCACATTCAACAAAAACTGTATAGAGCCACTGCCAGAAGAACGGGCATAAAACTCGGGGCTTCCTTTAAACGTCTTTTAACAATGTTTATACATTTACTATAATATATAATAAAATTAGCATAAAATTACCTCTGAAACAACCAATTCAATGCAATCCACAAACGGAATTGCGTGGGTTGCAGTATACAGAAAATACGCAATCGTCAATGACAGGTAAATCATGGAGTACGCTGATCCAAGGAAACTCACCAGCAGCCTCATATAGCCCACACCTGCAAGAATAAAAACCGAACAAAAATTACATGGTATCCACATCTAGAGGTGAGTCGTACTTACTAGAACAGATCCGAAGACTAGGTATTTATGGAGACTAGGCGGCACCTATTCCATTTTTCGTAAAACTTAGTCCACCTAGTCTTTTGTATGTTCGCTCGTTGACAGCGCCAATGCGTATCTAATACAACACCCAGTCATTTATATTGTTCTGTCTCACTCATACATGTTTTGCAATGGGAACAAATCACAAGTGTGCCTTGTGAAAAAAGAAAAAAAAATCTGCATGTGGGATACTATTGAAGGATAAAAGAACACGACTGGGGCATCGAAAAGTGTAGCAATTGATGTTTCTGAACCAAAATTCTTAAATTTATAACATTGTACATGTAAAAAGGTAAGAAAATAAAATAAAATAAACCTTAAAAAGAAGTAAAACAGAAGAAACGAAAAACAGTTACCTACTTGTAATTATTATGTAAATATAACTTAAAACAAAATATGTTAATAATTGTAAATTATAATTGTCCAATTTGTAAACATAATGAACTTAAATCTCTTAAATACGCCAACTTACAAACTTTTAGTATTAAACTCATGATAAATATTATGACACATTTGTAAGTTGTCAGTCCTAAGCCAGTTAAAGTATGACGGAGGGACTATAACTCGGTGATTATACTCAATAACAGTAATCTCATCTATTTTTTCGAGTCTTGATTCGTAAAGGACTCGCAACGTGAATCACAGTCGATACTAGGTGAGACTAGGTGGATTAGGTATTTGGATCACGTATTTGTAAGGAATAGGAACAGGCAGACTTGATCTTAAATTTACCTGTTACAACCCATCTCTATCCACATCAGTGCTAATATTATTAATGCGAAAATAACTCTGCCTGTCTCTCTGTTACGCTTTCACGCCAAAACTACTGGACCGATTTGAATGAAATTTGGTATGGAAATAGTTTGAGACCCGGGAAAAAACATAGGATAGTTTTTATCCAACTGCGCAAAAAGAGGTTAATGTTTTTTGCGCGTTAACCGACATACGCGTGGGCGGAGCCGCGCCCGGAAAGCTAGTAGGTTAATAATTTGCTTTGCGATTGTCGCACATGGTACTTCCCGACACCATATCATCCCTATTAACATGGTTTCAAATCAAGCCGTTTTGTATTTTGTGTATAGAAGTGAATACAATAAAGTGTAATAATCAACGCCTTCTAATAGGCCTCACCTTAACTCGGAAGAAGCTATCGAGTATTAGTTTTGAAGCAGTCATAGCCACGGACTGCTGCGCTGCAGGTCCAAGATTCGATACTCACCGCTGGCTTGAGTTTCACCGTATAGTGGAAGGGCATTTTACTAATGGCACCTGGCTAGCTACAACCCTCAAGTAGAAAATCCTTCGCCAAGCACCTAACAGTGCGTTCCGGAGGCGGTACTTGAAAGCTCGTATATGACAGGTATATAAGATCTACCAACTAGTATATGTTTTTTTTTATGCCTAATAGGTTAGCCTTTGACCACCTGATGGTAAATGATGATGTTTTTGCAGATGTTGTTAAGGCTAACCTAGAATTACTGGGTCTTAAGGACAGCTGCCGGAACACACCGTTAGGTGCTTGGCGAACAGATTTTCTAGTTGAGGGTGGAAGCTAGCCAGGCGAGCATTCGCAAAATGCCCTACCACCATGCTATAACGTCTGCCATCCTAAGACAACAACCGGGACCGACGGCTTAACGTGCCCTCCGAAGCACGGAAGCCCTCTGTATCAGGGTGATGGTCGAATTGCAGTGACTAGTAACGAAATTTATCTATTACACGCAGAGGTTACCGCTTAACATGAGGTGGGCCTCGTGTGTTTCGGCCACAATCCCATAAAAAGTCAGCAGAATTTCCACTATTTCCACACAGTTTT
Organism: Plagodis dolabraria; assembly: GCA_963854805.1. Lineage (NCBI taxonomy): Eukaryota > Metazoa > Arthropoda > Insecta > Lepidoptera > Geometridae > Plagodis > Plagodis dolabraria. The sequence goes on from OY978440.1 coordinate 9,890,874, forward strand.
TCCACTATTGTCGGTGATCCAATTAGAAACGAGTTGGTGATTTTGCCTTTTTAATTGTGGTGGCCGTCACTTTTATTCAAATTTTTTAAACAAAAATAACGATGTGTTCTCGTGCCGCCCCTCGCCGGGTGTTCTGTTCAGCGGCGGGTGGGCAGAGATATCGAGTGAAAATTCCCGGAATTATTATTCGTTAGTTCTATACATTACTCGTTTCATTGTTTTATTCCCAAAAATATTCATTCGAAAATGTGCTCTATATTAAAAAGTATAAGATCGTTGTCTATCAACGAGCCGCATATTGAGATCCGTTAACACATTTTCTATTCAGAAAGCAACCAAAAAACGGCCAGTACTTTTCAAATATTAGTATGTGTTTGCAAAAGATACCGATGTCAGAAACCTCGATGCTTTGATAATACCATCAGTCATCGACTGAGGACTGTCGATTATAACATCGACCTCCACATCGATGTTTTTGCAACATCGATTATCCCTAGTCTGTTAAGTTAGGGGATAAAAATAGTGATCTGCCTTCTATTCTTACTTTAACCAAACCTTATTGTTTAAACCGAAGCCTTCTCAGACCAAATCGCGGGGAGAATGTATTAACAATGTTTTCCTACATTGCGAAATTATGTTCGGACCCTTGTTCTTTCTGAAGACGTAAAAAATCTACTTTTCTTTTAAATGTAAGGAAAAACAGAAAACATCTGGTGTTCCCCTATTCTATTCGCAGAAAGTGTACCTGCTAACGAAACGTTTCCAACGTCTCTTTTAATGTTTTTTACCTACATTCCTAACTAGATTTTAATCTCGGATTTGCCCGCGACAATTTTGTAAAATTACTAAGACCCCTTATATCATTATAATATTTGGGGAAATTATGTCATCAACACATGTTGGAAACACGAAAATAATATATTTTTGTTTGTAGCATCGGTTTCCAGTTTTATAGAAACTTAGTCGTAACTTTTTTTAGAAGCCTAGGTATTTTTAGACAGAGCTAATCTTGGATATAACTTAGAATGGAACAGCATTTTAGGACTTTGTCAGATATAAGCAAAGCTCGCGTCAATGGTTCCCCATGGTTCAAAATGTTCTTTATCCTACAAATTAAGTTCCGTACAGCTGCTTTTTTTTATACCGGCGGTATGCCTTTATTAACAAAATACTACGAGCTACTACAGCTACTACAATAAAAGCATTTAGGCAACCAACTCATTGCAGAGTAATGCAGCCTAAATGCTCCAGACCACTACCAGTTGGCAGCATGCCCAGGCAAAATAATAAATGAATAAAAACAACTGCTTATTGATGTTAAATATGTTTGCATTTAGTAGGTGCATTGGGCACACGTAAAAGAGAAGGACAAACCAACAAAGACACTTTCGTATTTGTAATATGGAGATGTGGGGATGCGGGGATCACATAATTCGCGGAACTCAATCCTGGAGGGAGAGGAGGTGGCGAGGGACCACACTCGTGGTAGTTGGTAACATTGGAAAAGCATTTTAATTGGAACGATTCTTATTCAGCATCACGCGTACTGTAGATTTGTGAATTTTAATTAGGCTTATATTTTTTAGCCCGAAATAGACCGAGATTTTTACAGCGTCTCAGCAATTTTAAATGAGTATCTTGATCTTGTAGTGTACGGGCCGTAAAGATTGGAAGAACAAGAGTAAGAGCCATTCAAAGTTTCACTTATATTGGAATGAAACTTCGCTATAGGGTTTTTAATGCATATCCCTACGCCGCAGATTCTATCCAAGCCGACTCGCTTAAACAACCGGAGGAAGATTTTGGGTAACCAGCATAATTGGTGCTTTAGCGGCGTGTTATGTTTGTTTGTAGTGACGATGTGGATGAGATGCCCTTTGTTGCTGTTGATGACACGTTTTGATTCGTGTTTGTTCCGAGGCTTCACATTCCTATAATAGGTATACTCAACGCTCTCATACCTACGCATATACATTTGTAATTTTCTGGGTTTATCCACAACACACCAGTAGTGGTGATAAGGACATGAAAAAAAAACGAATTTAATTGGTGCGAATACGTAAATGAGTCTACAATACAAAATAGACTATTAAGGTGGGTTCATATTTCTCGATCCGGTTCCAATTCTTACTAGATAGAATTGGAACAGCGTATCTACCTTTCACCTACTGGTTTCGCCAATGATTATTTTTATTCTTACCGTGAGGCAGTCGCCGTTACCGTGACAGGTCGTATGATATTGAAGAGGATTAGTTGGTAGTCCTGTTACTATGGTATTAAAGTTACTTAATGACATTAAGAATCAAAGATTTCCACGGTCCAACATTTTAATAAATAAATGGAAATACATTAAGCAAAAACGATCTCTCATTTCAAAGACACAGAGTTGAGAGAGCCCTGGTGCCGATGATATCGGACTGGGTTACGACCGGACTGTGTGCGGCGATGGACAGCGTTGGTGCGTAGCGAGCGCCTCAGGCGGACCGGCTAGGGCATTGACCACGCCCCTAATATTGTAATATTGTGTGCCCACCCCGGCCGGTAGCTGGCTCACCCGTCTTGGCCGGACTCGTCAGTCCCGGACCGGGTGTTTGTTGTGCTAACATTATTTTTGTATAGGATTATGCCCTCCAGGCGGCATGTTTCTTTTTCGTTTTATTGCTGACGGGCTAGCCTTCGACCACTATCTCATCTGATGGTAAGTGATTATGTAGTCGAAGATGTTGTTCAGGCTAAACCAGAATTACTAGCTGACAAAGACAGCTGCTGGAACACACCGTTAGGTGCTTGGCGACAGATTTTATACTTGAGGGTAGTAACTAGCCAGGCGGGCATTCGCAAAATGCACTACCGCTATGCTATATCTACTGCAATCGTAAGACAACAACCGGGATCGACGGCTTAAAGTGCCCTCCGAAGCACGAAAACGAATGTCATGACCGAGGCGGACGTTGCTTGACTTAGCTGATCGGTTAAGAATGGCTAAGCATACTTCGCTACGCGAGCGCTTCAAATTTGATTCTTGGTTGACTCGTATTAAGCCTGTTTTTTTAATAGGAATCGACCCGGGCCGGAAAGTATAAGCTCGCACTTAAAGTATTTCCTATGAAAGTTGAAAATGGAGCAATGTCAATATAATTGTTTTGTATATTAGTTATTAGATGTAAACGGTACAAGAATATCGCTGCGGCTGTGTACGCAGCGGACTGGTTGCGTAAGCGTGGACTTATGCGTAACACGGAGTCCCACAAGTGCACGCGCGTGACCACGCGCGTTTCTACGTGGTACGTCTACGTGCACAGATCCAATGTGCTCTGATATTAAACTTGTAGCTTGTTATTTATAAGAATTTACGAATTCCTAATTAATTACGGACTTCCGTATATAACAAATTTAGTACTTATACTTAACAAATTTGAATACGAAATAGCGAACCACTATTTTTCTATTACTTTAATAGTAACAAACTACACATGAAATTTAGGCACAGTTTTAAGGACATAGTACAATGAGGTAATATTCTTGTTAAGATTTGTTGAAATTGTATTGACTAACTTAACCTATTTATTACAGAGAATGTCCTGCAAAAGGTACGACTGTGGCGGGTTCTAACCTAGTTAACAAGGGATTTAATCAGTATATATTATACTAGCTTGCGTCAGTTATCGCACAAAAACATTAACCTCTTTTTGCGCAGTTGGATAAAAACTATCCTATGTTTTTCTACTATTTCCATACCAAATTTCATTCAAATCGGTCCAGTAGTTTTGGCGTGAAAGCGTAACAGACAGACATACAGATAGAGTTACTTTCGCATTTATAATATTAGTACTGATTTATTATTTTGTACTTACGGGATTTATAACTATTATAATGACGTAGGTAGTATTTTGGATAGTGTTTCATACGTTATTTTACCTTAATTTCCGAGCATCTACTTACTCTTTCAGTTTGTGTGGTGGTGGCACTACCACTACTGTGAACCGCAAGGACCACCACAACCTTCAAAACTTGGTCCTTCAAAACAATAACATAAAAATAAACATTCTCGTAGAAGTATAAACGTTGAGTTTATCCCAATCAGGATAATACCTCTGCTCCGAATTGATGAGGCGGTCAAGTTTATCATTTACTTGCAATACCCTTAAACTTACAAGATACCAAGTTTTAAATCGGACAGAAATGTAGAAGTTTCTCCCCTTCATTAACTAGTACATAGCTGATGGTGATCAAACGCTGAATAGATTTTCTCAAATCATAACTAAAAAATTATCAATGAAGTCTTGATCGAACGAAAAAAAAGTACATATAAAAACACTAGCTTTCCGAGCGCGGCTCCGCCCGCGCGTTTGTCGGCTATCGCGCAAAAACATTAACCTCTTTTTGCGCAGTTGGATAAAAACTGTACTATGTTTTTTCCCGGGTCTCAAACTATTTCCATACAAAAATTTCATTCAAATCGGTCCAGTAGTTTTGGCGTGAAAGCGTAACAGACAGACAGACAGACAGAGTTACTTTCGCATTTATTATATTAGTACTGATAGTACTGATATATACACACTAAATTTAAAACACGTTAATGCCTTTCGTTTTGCGACGGGTTTAAAAACAGACGCAATACAATTATAGTAAAGATTTACCTCTAAAGAATGGTACGGCTCTCCAAACGCCAACGGCATCCTGCTGGCTCAGCTGTCCAATGGCCAGCTGCAGCAAAGTGATGGGCAGAGCGACGACCAGAAACGCCACTGTTAAGACCAGGCCATACGCTAGACCTCCATACCGGAAACCATCTCGAGGCACCCGCCAAGTCGCATTGTAGCTCACAGCTATGGCCAATGTGCAAAGATGTGCTCGGATTAAGGGCCAGCTCAGCACTTCCTGGAATTTCAATACATACACGCTGGATCAGATGGATGGATGATAATAACGATCTTTAACTGAAGAGCTCTTAATCCATGTAAGATTACACAATACAGATTAGATAGTGGGTGAATAAAAAGTAATAATTATAGAATGTTTATATGGGACTATCCAGTTAGGTAGGCCCAACAAAGAGGTCGCCCGAAGAATCCAACTCGGATGGGCAGCTTGCGGGAAGTTACGCGATATCTTCTCGTCGCACATCCCGCAGAGCCTGAAGACCAAAGTATTCAACCGTTCTTAGTGGAGTTCTATGGGGGAGGCATTTGTTTAACAGTTAACGTCTTCTCCCCTCCCTCCCTCCTCTTATTCAACCTTAGCCCAACTGAATTATTGAGTTGACGGAAGACGGTGCAACTATAATCTTTAAACTTTTACTGAAAACTATGCAAATGTACAAGACGTACGAGTCCAATTTAAAACTATGAAACCATCACCTTTGTCTATACCCCAGGCCTTCTTGCGCAGTAAGTTCCGCACCTAGTCAACAGATAGCGCCAGAATGAAAACTAGCTGGCGTTTCATTCACACTTCGATTAACAAAACTGATTTTTCTATGTATTCGCCTTCGATTCACAATATAACACTATTTTGGTACTTATTACAGGTAAAGTATATCTTATAAAAAAATATGTAGGTACTCAAACAACCTGAAATTTTGCTACATTTTATATATGTCTTCTTTTGCAAGTATTTTTAGTATTTATGTAAATCATAAATCGCAAATCGGTTCCACGCATTAGTTTAAAATATTTATTTTGCCAGGTATATAACGGTACAAGAATAGTTTCCGGTAAAATCTGATGAATATCTTCAATGAGATGAGATGTGAGGCTAAGTAGTTACCTAACTACAATATAAAATACGGTAGTAAAGTACAGAAAAATCAAGGTCATAAAGTGCCTAATACGAGTATATAATATAGTGCTATTGTTCAGACTGCCATTGAAATTCTTAAGTGCTTAAAGTTAATTATTTTAACATTTTACATTTCATGAAGAAAAAAATCAAAGGTACCTTACCTATACGTATGGAGGAGTCAACTTGGCTAATATTTTTATACTATAATATATACTTTTAAAGCAGTATATATTATAATTGCTATAAATTAAATATATTGTGCTAAAAACCTATTCATGTAGAGCTATTTAGCATCTGTCAGCGCTGCAGAGGGTGCGTGCATAGTCGAACTTCGTATAACACATCGCAGGTTACGCACAACGACTGCTAAGACACGGAAATTTTGTTTTTTAAATAGGTTAAATAATATTTAAATAAAATATCTGTATTGCAGACAACAAGTAGCCATATAGTACAAAGTTAAATTAAAATAGAATAAATAAAAATAGTATGATTGCAATTACATACTACAAAAATAGATATCAGTACTATAATATTATAAATGCGAAAGTAACTCTGTTTGTCTGTCTGTCTGTCTGTTACGCTTTCACGCCAAAACTACTGGACCGATTTGAATGAAATTTGGTATGGAAATAGTTTGAGACCCGGGACAAAACATAGGATAGTTTTTATCCAACTGCGCAAAAAGAGGTTAATGTTTTTGCGTGATAACCGATATACTAGTCAGTACTAATATTATAAATGCGAAAGTAACGCTGTCTGTCTGTCTGTTACGCTTTCACGCCAAAACTACTGGACCGATTTGAATGAAATTTGGTATGAAGATAGTTTGAGACCCGGGAAAAAACATAGGATAGTTTTTATCTGACTGCGCAAAAAGAGGTTAATGTTTTCGCGCGATAACCGACATACGCGCGGGCGGAGCCGCGCCCAGAAAGCTAGTAATAAATAAAATTGCAATAAGACATATCTTTCTTATTTAATTTTTTTATTTGTTAAGTCTCATTTGCCTGTTATTTCATGGCTCGCAAGAACTGCGGCCGGAATACACTGATAGGTGATGGCGACAAGTTTTAACGTAAGTACATAGACATTTCTACGTAGCGTATGCTTCACTGCAGGAGACAGAAACTGTAATACTTACGCTCGCAAAGCTTAGCTTTGTATTGAATCATAATCTTTAAAACCAGAAAATTGTACGCATTGTTAATTTTACCGCTGCGCATGTTTATGCAACAATAAAATGGCTAAGGTAGACACAAGAATTATAATTAATACATTAGGTTGATTAGAGATTCTCTTGTAAGTAGTTCTTTTTTACAAGCACTCCTATAAATATGGGTCAATGTATATACTACGGCAGCCACTTACCATCAGGCTGGCCGAAAGTTTGATTTCCGCTCATCACATAAAAAAAATAACTCGCCTATAAATACTTGGACCCTAAAAACACACCACAATTAGGCAGTCGTGGCAGAACTATAAATATCTTGCTACGTCTTTGAACATCGCAGTACGACTCAAGAAACAAATATCCCCAAAATCGTAGAATAATTTGATGCCTAAACTGCCTCATACATACCCTTGCAACTTGAAAGTAAATTATGCTCAAAAAGCTACGTTTTAAGTTTTGCCCTTTTTATTCGGTGGTTATGCACGAATATAAAGATGTCGAGCGAATTATGGTAGCTCAATTCATTTTCATGAGATATTCTAGCCTTTGATCACAATCCCACCTGATGATAAGTGATGATGTGGACAAAAATGATAACCAGGCTTAACTTAGCATGTAAACTGGCTTGTAGGTGTTTGGCAACAGATGGTGATCTACCTGAAGGTGGTAGCCAGACGGGATTTGTTTCAAAATGCCCTACCACCGTGCTAAGTATCGAAGTTTCACGTCATCCAAAGACCACCACCCTCTTACTTAACCCAATGAATGCCATCTTAATATAATAAATGGCAACGACGACTCGCCGGCTTAACCTGCCCTCCGAATCGGCGGCCCCACATCCCAGCAAAGAGATAGTTCTAAATAACTAGGCAAGCTCCCCCACAAGCGCTTCAAAACAGTATATAAAAAAATAATTTTGGATAGAGCTCATCTTATGTCACGACTGCTGAGCCACGTCGTAAAGGAGTTGGCCTTTACGGTGGACATAGGAAAGGTCTACGCCTGGTCGGATAGCCAGGTAACATTAGCGTGGCTCAGAACTGCGTCATATACCCTGGACACTTTCGTGGGGAATCGAGTGTCGCAGATACAAAACATTGGACTGGACATTATATGGAGACATGTACGAGGGGAGCATAACCCAGGTTAATTGGAAAATGCATGTCGATCAAGTGTGTCAGAAAATGAATCGATATGTTTTTGCTTTAAAAAAACTTAGGCATACAGTTTCGATGGAAGCTGCACTAACAGCTTACCATGGCTATGTGGCATCGATCCTTAACTATGGATTAATAATGTGGGGAAACTCTGTTGACATTATTAGAGTCTTCAAAATTCAGAAACGTTGCATCCGCGCAATAACTAAAGCATGGTTTCTGGACAGCTGCCGACCTTTATTCAAAGCATGTAATATTCTCCCGCTACCGTGTATGTACATAAAAGACGTTTGTTTATTCGTAAAAGACCATCCCGAACACTTCAAAATGCGAAGCGAAGTATATTCACGGCAAAAAAGAGCCAAGTTCGCAAACTTATTATACCAACCTCCATGTCGTAAAGATATCTACAAAAAAAATGTACATAATAATTGTATTAATATTTATAATAGGATTCCTGAAGAAATTAAAGTAATGAAAGGTAATTTATTTAAAAATCGATTATATGACTGGCTTTTGTATAAATGTTTTTATAGTTTTAAGGAATTTTTAGATCAAAGTGACAAAAATAGTTTTTAATATTTGCACGCCTGCATGCAGGCAGAATACAAGATCAAATCGCCATAATGTTTAAGACCTTTTTACAACTTTGTATTCTTGTAAATAAATGATTGATTGATTGGTGTTTATTTCAGTTAAATTTAGAAATCTCGCAACGCACAGCTGTTTATTACCTATTTTTCAGAGCCCATAGAACATGCTATAACCATATAACGGTATATATAAAGACACAAAAACACAATAAATATAATGAGCTTTGTTGCTGAGCAATAAATAAAGCTAGTAACTTACCCCAAACTTAAACGAAAAAAACATCTCATCGATTCGATCGCAATAATTTCACGGCACAAACTTTTCACTTATGTACCTACAACCGACATTTTCCGAAATAAAATGTTGATATAACTTTGCACAGAGCTCATGATTACAAGATTTTGCAATGTCCTAGATAAATTGATGATAAAATGTAGCCCGATGCGACAAAATCGATCTGGGAACGCGTTATCAGCTCTCTCGAGTGGGTTGCGCTCTGGTTACCTGTCAACTGAGTTACCTATCTGACTATCTACTGATACAGTCATGTCATGACTCATGTGTTTTCTTTTGAAAAAGTTTACGTTTTTACGTTATGTTTCATTCATTTTGTATCGCGTGACATCGTTGTATTATGGATATGATATTATTTGTTAGTCAAAAAGATTTTTTTTACAAAAAATGGAACCGACTTCAACACCCAATGGTGTGAAATAACTGGTTGAAGTCTATACCATGATGGTTCAAAAGTACCTATTATCACAATATTGTGCGCATGGTACCGACTTCGACAAGTTATTTCACACTTTTGGGTGTTGAAGTCGGATCCATTTTATGTTAAAAAAATTTTTTCAATCTTTTTAGTGTAACTCAAAAACCGCTTGACCGATTTTGATGAAATTTAAAATGGGACCCAACGACAAGCATCAGCTTTCAAACAAAAAAAAATCAATTAAAGTAGTGCGGCGTTAGGGGCATCGTTACAGTATGTCTATGTAAATACTGAGAAAGCAAGCCATCGCCTACGCTATAAGAAGCCGTGCGATATTAAAGAATAAAATAAACTAGTGTAATTTACTTTGTATTTTGTAAATACCACTACCTCAGTCTCACTAACAAGGGGTACGCGCAAGGAGTTCAATACGACGAGGCTTCCATGGCGACGACTTTTTTGTAAAAAAATACAGATAAATGGTACCTAGTATAATAATATATTATGAGTACCAACCAGTTATTTAAATAATTACGAATCATATTTATTTACTTACATTATTTTCTTAGGAATAGATTTATGTAAGTACATATAGAATGACGAAGGTTGTTTCTGAATTCTGAACAAGATGGCGCGAAAACCACGCACGTTGGCAGTATTTTGATATTTTTTTATTTAAGAAACTCATCTAAAATAGCGCAGAAAATCATTTATGTAATGCACACTATGGACAGCAATGGTGCGCAAGTGGCAATGATTATCAAAGCCATTTTAAAATCGTTTTATTTATTTAAAAAGTAGGGTGTATCGTAAATATAGTACATCAAACTAGCATCCACCAGCTGTGTTTATACTTTATAATTTACATGTGCCTACTTTTTTTTTATGCCTGATAGGTTAGCCTTTGACCACTATCTCGCCTGATGGTAAGTGATGATATGGTCGAAGATGATGTTCAGGCTAACCTAGAATTACTGGCTCTCAAGGACAGCTGCCGGAACACACTGTTAGGTGCTTGACGACAGATTTTCAACTTGAGGGTGCTCGTTAGCCAGGCGGGCATTTGCAAAGTGCCCTACCACCATGCTATGACGAATGCCATCCTTAGACAGCAACCGGGACCGACGGCTTATCGTGCCCTCCGAAGCACGGAAGCGCTCAGTAGTAATGTCACCAGCAGTCACCCATCCAAGTAATGACCGCGGTGGACGTTGCTTAACTTTGCTGATCGATTCAGAATGGCTAAGCACACTTAGCTACGAGCGCTTCAAAAACTTCATTGTAACAATTATTCGCTAAATACAACACTTACTTTGTGTACTTATAGGTACGGAACCCACCGTGAGTGAGTCTGACTCGCTCTTGCCCTATACTTAAATGACAAATCTTTACCAAAAACGTGCTTGGTAATTATATCTGTTTATTTGGCATCCTTTTTTTAAGATAAACCGAAAAAAAATGAATGTGAGCAACGGCCGCTAAGGTTAGTATGAAAATCATAATTATATGCACAGATTACCTATAGGTACATAACAGTATGGCCGAATGAAACTCATTAAAAATAGAACGAACTCTCCGATACATGAAATCTAACAAATATTCTTTTTGAATTTCGAACTGTACTGTTTTGTGACTTATGAATGGCAGGTAATAAAAAATTGATTCTTGTATGTATGTTGTTGATTTAAGATGACGTGATGATTTCTAGTAAAAAACAAAATAATTATCTTAAATGAACACAATTTGAAGCCACCTGATGAAGGAAAGGTCTAAAATGCGCATTATAAGTATGAGAATGGTAAATATAAATCACATTCGTCCAATTAATACTTGTACCTATTTCCGGCCGCTCCACTGTACTGGAACGATTTTCCGGAACTCTGACATAATTGTACTAGGAGGTTATGAGTTATAGAGACATAATGAGTTCAAGCGAATAAAATAATTGAGTACCTAGGATGAAAATATTTTGAAGTCACCTGAAAATTCAAGTGGCGGCAAAGTAAAGTTTTCATAGGCGCATTATTTGAGAATAATGCACTAGTTTCGTCCGATACCTGTTTTGCCGGCCGCTCCACTGTACTGGAACGATTTTCCGAAATTCTGATACCCTTGTACTAGGAGATCATGAGTCACGAAGAGTCATGCTAGTTTCCTTGGTGCATCGGGGGTTAGTGAAAAACAGTCTCTGTTACGTAGGCTGAAAACTGTTTTCACGTTGTTACTTTGCGTTTGAATGTCAGATCCGAGTTAGCATACGAGTAAGTATATTGGTATATAGTAGCCATTCGTCTAGGTATATAAAGATGCTCAATGTACGAAGTGCAGTGTTGTAGGCTTGATGGTTGATAAATTTGAAAGTTGTGGGTCGCTTAAGGCATCAATTAATAACTTACTTAATCGATTCTAGAAAATTTATCAAAAGGCCAGATATCATTTACTTATTGATTTCTCGCTAATTTTTTTTTTATGGATTCCATGGACGCTGTGATGCATTTCTCGAACAAAGTCAAAGTCAAAATCATTTAATCAATTTAGGCGTCTACGACGCTCTTATGAAGGACAATTACAAATTTTAATATTGAAATATACAACATTGTACTGCCACGTTCAGCAAACAAAAATTATAGAGCCACTGCGAGAAGAACGGGCAAAAAACTCGGGGCCATTCTTTTAAACGTTTTTTAATAATGTGTTAAGAACACACTATATAGTAAAATTATTACAATATTGATTGTTTATAATTTTTTTTCGTAGGTGAACGGCGCTAGCTTGTCAGAGGCGAACCAGTCCAAGCATTTTTGTCGTTGAAGTAATCACAAACTGTGTAGTAAGATTTCTCAATCAATTTTGATTAAGAAATCTTACTACACTTCTTCAGGAATCTTACTTCTTCACGTGCAACTTGAAAAGAGTGCCAGCAATCTTACACTTAGGTACTTCAAAATGCATGGACCATTTTATGTGCATTAAGATTAGACAACTCTATAGTCACAATGATCTCCTTAGTGAAGCGAAGTGCTCGGTACTTGTTTAGTAGTTCTTGGTAGGATAGGTGACTGTTAATGGCACTACTCAGCGATCCAAGCGGTCCTGGTTCCTGTATTAAGATGGCACTCGTTAGGCTATGTCCAAGGCTTTCCGGCGACCTGAAAAAATTTAATAATAGTGCCTTGTAAGAGCAAAAGAGGGCAAATCGCGTTTTATATGGAATGGATTCTAGCAAAGCACTCGGCGTTTGAAAGATATTATAACTGTTGTGTTTACCAAGTCTTATTCTTGAAAAAATATTATAAGCTCGATAGAACTTCCAGAAGTGGCTCTGTGCCCTTTTTATGACCGCGGCAGTAGAATAGTTTATAGTAAAATTTTACAATTCACCTTCATAAGAGCGTCAGAGACCCCGTAAATGATTTTGAATATGAGTTTGACGAAACCAGCATGTATTGTACGTTACTTGCGCGGAAAAAATGTGCGACTGTAGCCGCTTTCTCGTTTGCTTAGCTGTTCTTTAAGGATCACAAAGCTAAGCACCGTTCGCTGCGGTCATGAGTTGGATGAGTGGCCGTTCCGAGCGCTTCCGTGTTTCGGAGGGCACGTTAAGCCGTCGGTCTCGGTCAGACTACTCTTAGGATGGCAGTCGTTATAGCATGGTAGTAGGGCATTTTGCGAATCACTTACCATCAGACGAGATACAGGTAAAAGACTAACCTATTAGCTATAAAAAAAATAGGTTAAGCCTGTCTATCATCTTCATTCACATCATCACTTACAACCAGATGAGATTATAGTCGAAGGCTAGTCGACAGAATATATCTACCCCCAGCCCTACCCGTTTCCTCATCAACAAAATGAATAATAATACTCTTCCTCAACAGATTTTTTTTTTTAGTAGTTCATCTGTTCAAAGCAAATCGCCTACCAACTTTTTTCTACATTCATGTGTATTGGTTTCTACATGTTTCCATCGTGTTCATTTTCAGTTTCATATTGCCCTTGCACGGTTTGTCATGTCTATCAGAGAGGGGTTTGCACCGCCCATCGGTGCAGATCTACCAGGCATTCATAAGTCACATGCAGTAACTTTAAAAGTGCATATCATGTGCACTCTGCCTTCACCTTATCGAACTTTTATATTATATGTGTTAGATTTGTATGTATTATAAAAATAAAATGTATTTATTGCAGCACACACTAAAACGTTTTCCTCGAAGATTTCTTTTATTTTCGGATATAAATAAGAATCGCAAGGTCTGGACAATAGGACTTGAAACAGACAATTTTCAATTTGCAGCCAATTCGTAAAACAAATAAAAATAAAATAAATACTCAATAATATTGGCAAAGAGTTCTATTTTCAAAATTTAAACCTTTTTTTTATACATTGTTTACAATTGGCCAGTTTTAAAAATTTGTGTCGCCCTCTTATCTATCATCTTTGCTGTAAGTTAAGTAAGTATTGCACGTCTGATAATATTAACTGACTTCAGTAAGAACACGACAACAAACTATTTTCCATTCCACACCTATGCGAATAAGGAGGCTTTGCTCACAAATAAGTGCAAGCGAAATAATATGTTTTCTCCACTAGATTTTTATGGAGGGCAGTAATGAGTCTAGAATTTGGGAAATGTTCCTTGGTGCTCTGCGTCTTATGGGAGATTGAACGAAAAAATCACTAGTAATGTTAAAGTTATAATATAAATAATTTAAATATGGTAATGCCGCTAACTACCAAATAAAGATGGCGGTAGTACTCATCTAGCCATTTCTCACACTGAATCCTTAATCCTACTTAATATAATAGTTGAATGACATATCAAAGTCGGTTTTAAGGTTCCGTACTAAAAAAATGGAACTGAAGCAGTGAAAAACTGACCAAGTGCTCCTTGGACTTCCGCTAGAGATCTCGAACTGCATGAAAAATACAAATATTTTTGGTACATTCTGTGTTTGTAGGAAACCCGTATTGTGCGAGTCAAAGGTGCACAACGCCGGTTTAATTTTTTATTATTTACCTCTAAAAGTAATACTGCAAAAAGGGTCGTGGCTAACAGCTGTTTATTATGACGTTCTATGAGGGAGGCTTTTCTCCAACAGTGGATGACTGCTGACTGAGGATGATTATAATGTTGATGAGGGTTACTGATACTGATGTGTCAGTAACCCTCCCTGACCTGTGACGACCAACTCTCCAAATATGATGTGGTCGAATTGTAAACAGACAACTAGAACAGTAGTTAAGCACGCATGCGCCAAAGACAAGCTTGCATTCTTGCAAAAATTGCATAGAATTGTCTGCACGTCTACCAGGAGATCATAATCATCGAAGAGAGTAAAATGCACGAGGCAATGCAGTAGCCAATTGTTTACAAGTGGCTAACAGCCGTTAATCTTGACTCCATGGCAGAGGGATTTGTTCAATAGTGGCGTCTTCCGACTAAGGATGATTATGATGTTGATAAAGATTATCACTGTTAATTACCTTTGACAACTAACTCACCAAATTGCTGTGATAACTAAAATGGTAGTTGCAGCCTTCGGTTGCAGCATAAATGTGCCGGCAGCTTAAGCACGCATGCGCCAAAGACAAGCTTGCATTCTTGCAAAAATTGCATAGAATCGCCTGCACGTCTACCAGGAGATCATAATCATCGAAGAGCGTAAGATGCACAACGAATGACAAAGATAGCATGCAATCAATACTGAAAACCACCCCGTGCAAGTCGGGTGGTACAGTCAGTACTATAAATCGCTGATTCGGGCCAGTTCACACTGTATCTAAAATATGCAACCTTCTTGCATTCCGTGACACAGAATTCCGGATCTGACAGTACACGGAACAGTACAACATACACATTGGGGTGGGAAAGTGGGGTGGCGGTCACTCCCATTTGGTACAGGTAACCTAGGTGTTTCCGTCTCATTCTAGTCCACACGTATTTCATACGAAATACACAGGACGGGTATACTAAACCTGTGACGCTTCGATTTCATGTTGAACTATGCTTTTCTACGTATACAGAGTTGTATAGTACAAATTGATATGTCGGGTTGCCTCTACAACCAATTAAACTGCCATTTTTAATCGTACGTATAACAAACTGTTCTAGATGAACTACGATGATGAGTTAGTACAGGCACTTTTGTGTAAGTATAATACTCAAAGGTATGTAAGGGTAATCCGGGTATGAAATGTTTATGTTTAACGATATTTATTTTCTTATAAAGATCTTAGTTCACTTATAATAAGATACATTTAATTATATAACTTTTTTTTTTTTTTTTTTTATGTTATTGTGACGGAACAAGCTCGAGGACCACCTGATGTTAAGTGGTTTCCTCTGCCTATAACAGATGCATTTCGTCACAGGTGAAGAATTGCACTGCGCCCGTCACCTTGAGACATAGTTGTTATGTCTCATGTGCCTGTAATTTCACTGGCTCTCAAGGACTGCTGCCGGAACACACTTAAAACGAATTAATCTAATAAGCCAAGTTTTTATATGTTACTAGCTTTCCGGGCGCGGCTCCGCCCGCGCGTATGTCGGTTATCGCGCAAAAACATTAACCTCTTTTTGTGCAGTTGGATAAAAACTATCCTATGTTTTTTCCCGAGTCTCAAACTATATCCATACCAAATTTCATTTAAATCGGTCCAGTAGTTTTGGCGTGAAAGCGTAACAGACAGACAGACAGACAGACAGAGTTACTTTCGCAATTATAATATTAGTACTGAAGTACTGATAGTACTGATGTAAGTCCAGCGATCTTACAATATGTTATCAAATATATATTTTTTAGTTTCTTTTTAAATAAATTAATTTGACAGTCTTTGAGATCTTTAGGCCTAATTTCACCATACCATGTTTGTTTACGCTAAATCAGGCATTAGCTAATGGGTCTTTAAAAATAACAGAGCTGTTAAATCAGTCTACGTTCTATGAAGTTAACTGAATTAATCATCCATTAACAGTTGGTGGGACACTCGGTTCAGTTAACAGTCCGTTAAAAGGATTAACAAGGCGTCAAATAAATAACAGAGTATGGTGAAACTAGGCCTTAAGTAACTCGATATATAACTATGCTCCTTCATACAGTATGTTCCGATTACCGTACATTATGGTTCTTGGAACTCTTGTCCTTAATTTGTTTTGATTATAAGTAAATGCTCTTTTAGTAAATTGAATTTCTGTTCGTATTTTTTGAGATAGTTTCTTTTTTATTTTATATACATGTATTGTAATGGTAAAGTTGCTTTATGTGAAATATTTTTGTTGTTCGGTAAAGAATATTAGTATTAGTTAAATGGTATTTAAAAAGGGTTTTGATTAGTTTGTTTTGTGATATCTGGAGCACATTTATGTGGGTTTGTGCAGCTCAGCCCCATATTTCGACTAGATATTTCAAATAAATTATTTAACTTATGAGTTATAAATAGTCATACAGACTGCGTTAGGTATGCATCCAGTTACCCTGCGCAAAGCTCCGGTCACTGATGACATATTCGACCTGACTTCGTCAATATAATGCTCATGGGCTAGCCATTAACTAATATCTCATTTGATGGTAATTGATGATAATCGGTCGAAGATGTTGTTCAGGCTAACCAAGTGGCTCTCAATGACAGATGCCACAACACACCTTCAGCTGCTTGGCGACAGATTTCCTACTGGACAAATTCATCGAATAATGATATGAGTTCAGAGATCCTCAGTCAGCCCATTGGACTATTGTCTTTCATAGAGATATTGCCAAGTAACAGTATAGAAAGACAAAAAAGAAACGAATATGAATGCTAAGCTCTGTAGAGCTAAATTTTGAGAAAGCATTCTCCAAAATACGTATACCCGTGTACCTAGTACTTAAATGGAATTGCTCTTTTCACGCCCTGCACGGTAACAATGCTTTTAACCATGATAAAAGCATAAGGTACGTCTCCCACTACCGCACTACCATTGAAGCGAGTGAGCTGTTTAGCTGTTTAGCTCACTCGCTTCGCGCTCAATGCCGGTAGGAGAGGATCCCGAAGCGAGTTAGTTCCGATAGTTTTATGTCTGTGCTACGAATTAATATTTAGACAAAAAAGAGACTACAGAAGTTTGGGTGAGATGCCGTTACAACTTCTGAATGCAAAGACCAGTATTGGAACCATTTCTATTGATACGTCTATGAAAAGTTGGTGTCTTACATGGTCAAGATCTCTGTGATATTTTTTTTATGCCTGATAGGTTAGCCTTTGACCACTATATACACTATACACCTGATAGTAAGTGATGATGTGGTCGAAGATGTTGTTCAGGCTGACCTAGAATTAATCTCAAGGACAGCTGCCGGAACACACCGTTAGGTGCTTGGTGACAGATTTTCTACTTGAGGGTGGTAGCTAGCCAGGCGGGCATTCGCAAAATGCCCTACCACCATGTTATAACGACTGCCATCCGAAGACAACAACCGGGACTGACGGCTTAACGTGCCCTCCGAAGCACAGAAGCGCTTAGTGGTATTGTCACTAGTTATAACCGCGGCGGACGTTGCTTAACTTTGCTGATCAATTCAGAATGGTTAAGCACACTTCGCAACGAACGCTTCAAAACGCTTTCAGATATTTTTGTATTTACCATATAAGTATATATAGCTCAGCCTTTAATTCATTTAAATAAGTAGAATGTAGAGCTATATCTCGGCTGGTTTATTTCACATATTTAAATATCGTATAGTGCCGTTGTGGTGAGGAGCAGCAGCTGATTTTGATACCATCTTGCGAAAGAGAGCAAATCGTGCTGCATATGGAATGGATTCTAGCGAATCACTGAGTGTTTTTTAAAGATATCATAACAATTTGTCTTCTAAGCTCGAAAAAACATCACGAAGTGGCTCTGTATCATTTTGATAACTGCGGCGGTACAATATTTTATAGTAAAATTTTGCATTTCACCTTCATACGAGCGTCATAGATCCCATACATGATTTTGAATTTAATGGAACCTGCATGTCTTGTACGTTTCTTGCGCGACAAAATGGTCGACAGGTAGCCGCTTTCTCGCTGGTGGTAGGAGAAGTGCCTAACGTAAGCACTTGTCCTACTGTTCCTGCACTTACTGCCCATGATTGTAAGGAACAATAGCTTTCATTGTTTCAAAGGCCTAAAAGCTTCCAATTTGATCAGACTACAGAAGATTGGCAAAGGTATGTGTTTTTTGTTGTAGTTTTACTTGCTCAGAGTTTTGGGTACGCTGATTATTAAAATTAAAAGACCCAAGGGAAACTTAACCAGGCAAAGCCAATTGTTTTAAGAAAGGCTAATATTATACTTACCTAATTACACCATATTTTTATGTGATGAAAATAAAGCTGCCAACACTCCGGGTTTGATCAGAGTCTCCGGGTTACTAGAGCCTCTAGAACTCCAGTAATTACTATGAACTATGAACTATTAAACAAGAAGGTATAGTACAAAGTATAGTGAAAACCGTATTTTATCGTTGTATTTTAATAAAATAATTAAGTAGGTAAAGATATTGATCTTAAAGAACTCGTATAAAAAGCCCTCAAAGCTTTTTTCGACCACTTGGTGCTGGGAAACAATTTTTGAGTGTCACTCAGTGACTAAATATCATCTAAATGGCCGATGCCGATAGTCACTTCTTCCAATAAATCGTATTAACAAGCACTATATAACAATTGGATAAAATGTACTTTATTGTTACAATTAACGTAAGTTGTGAGTTAACTCCATCTATATTCAACATGAAGTTGAATATATTGCAACTTTACGTATAATTATGTTGCAACTTTACGTTTCGTGTTTCTGTAACACAGAATCCTATATAAATAAAACTGTTGCACTCAGACGTCGGTTTAGTTTCAACTAGTATTAAATCTTTCTTTTTGCACTCATTTCATACTATCAAAATCAGCGCAAAAAGGCTCATTACTCTAATTAGTGTACTAGGCGTGGCTGAGTGCGGCAAATACATGGTATAAGCAAAACGGAAATTACCTTCCTACGAGTACATAAAATATCGGTACGCTGCGTAAAATGGAACCCAATCATAGGTTTGTCTATAGCAGCTGTACATTTATTACGGGTTGGAAACATGACTTTGAAATATACGACAATTGAATATCAGTTATATCAAAGAAGGCGATGATATTTTAGTCACCGGTTAATTTCGAAATCATCGAAGACATACCTACACAGAATGATATCTCGCTATGCAAGTGGATAACCCGACTAAATTTCGAATGACATTAGTTTTCTGTGTTAGAAACATTGCCATCTGTGCCATTTCATTGAAACTAGATCAGTTTTACGTATTTGACTGGTGGTTCGTCCGAGAGCGTAATAATGTCCTTGCCCTACCCAACAGATGGTCCACCGTATTAAACCATTTACCGGAAACATTATTAAGTACAGCGTAAATAAATATTTAAAAATAATTAGGTACATATCGTAAAAATACCTCTAATTCTCGAAGATTATACGATCATGTAACAATTTTGAACATCTCGACAAAGACGTCAGATTTAGTAGGCATACTTATTACCGCTTACGTAGACCTCAACGAATAGTTACCATTCAAAAGTTTGTTGAGTGCTAAAGGTTTCTTCAACTTTTAGTGAGAGAGGAAAAAATATAGTCATATGCGGAATCCGAACCCGCGCCATCGGTATGATCTGACCGCTAAGCTAACATGACACGATTCCTAACTCTAATTAGTCCTCTCGTTCTTAACCATCGTATGGGGACGTTTCTTTAGTCGTTTCGAAGTACTAAAGAAACGTCCCCATACCATGGTTAAGAACAGTAAGTATAAGTAAACTGAATAAGGAATCTTCTCACCAGAAAATGTTACCGAAGTATATTAGTAATGCAGATCCTCAATACGTAAGTACCTAGGTACCTAAAAACCTTACACGAAACAAACTAAAGGTGTTATCTTTGTCACCATTGGTGTTCGATGTCCAGATATAGTCGAGTTAACTTATCATTTCTGTATGTTTTCTGTAGCTTTAGTTGCTAGGAAGCTTATTATGCATGGTGGTAGGGCATTTTGCGTATAGGTGTGTTCCGGCAGCTGTCTTTGAGAGTAATTCTAGGTTAGCCTGAACAATATCTCCGACCACATTATCACTTACCATTACGTGAGATAGTGGTCAAAGGATAACATAAAAAAGCTGAGGACTGACCACGCCGTCAGCCATGGTGCGAACCCCGGCGGGCTTGAGAATTGAGATTTTTCGCATGGTGGCAGAGTATTATGCGAACGCCCGCCTGGGTAGGTATACCACCCTCAAGTAGAAAATCTGTCGCTACGTAATGTATATAACGGTGTGTTCGGGCCATCCTTGAGAGCCAGATGCCATTTTAGTTATGGATTTTTGCCATCCTCAACCTCATCATCACTCAACAGATGAGATTGGTGTCAAAGTTTAATCGTATTTTATTAAGTGTCTGCACTCAGCACTATCTTAAGTGGAGTATTGGCGTAAGGAAGGAAGCCGGCTGCCATAAATGTGAAGCCTTAACTTTTACTATAGGTCAGTGTTTTCATCAGTCAGTTTAAGCTTTGTGTTGTTAGCGTTATCGATAATTTTCTGATATTTTCTGTCTATCGAACCCACATGAGTAGAATAAAGGCAAGAAAAAGATTATGATGAATCCAATACCAGTCATGCCTGAAAGTCATAGTCATGTTTTAATAAAATTGCTATTTGTATTGACAATAAGCTTTTTTTTGTGTATATTATTAGTAAAAAGAACACAGTTTAAAAAACTAATAAAATCTAGGCACCTAAGTATAAATCATGAATTTTTATCCATTAAATAATTGCTGCATATAGCTACTATTATATAGCTACTTACTTGCCAAATCGTATTTAACCTACACCAATGTAAGCACTGCTGCAGCTTGGTGGACGGGAAAATGAGTGTGACCCATCATGGATTCTTTAGCCATTGAATAATTTATAAAGAATCCATGATTTATTCTTACCTAGGTTTTTTTAGTTAGCAGTTCTTTCAGCTGTGTGCTTTTTACCGATATTCTATTCACAAAAAATAAAGCTTAATCTCAATAAAATAGCAATTTAATTAAAACATGACTGTGATTATCCAGCTTGACTGTTATTGGTTTCATCATCACCTTCTTCTTGCCTTTATCCTACTCGCGTGGGTTCGGTAGACAGAAAATATCAGAAAATTTTCGATAACGCTAACAACTCATAGAATGCTAACTCTGATTTATGAAAACATTGAAATAAAGTAAAAGTTTAGGCTTCACTTTTATGGCCACCGGCTTTTTCCTGACGCCAACACTGAGATTGTGGTCAAAGGCTTACCTATCAGCACAGAAAAGAGAAAGCAATTTTATATCTCTATGCCTATCAGCAATAAAGAAAAAACAGTCCGGGCGTTAAGATAGTACTGAGTGCAAACACTAATGAACTCGACGTGATTGGAGAATATTCTTCCTTAGATGCTTTTTACGACATCCAAAAGGAGTATTAAGAACAGTCCATAATAAATTCTTAAGTCTTTATATAGATTGATTGACATTCGGTGAGATGGCCAATCGAAAACATTGCTACATCTAATAAACAGATGGCACTACTTTTAGTTACTTACGGTTCCATCGTTCCATGGCAGCAACTATTTACTTACTATCCAGGATAAACGGTTGGCGAACAACTCACTCGGCACAAACTGTGTTATTAGTGTTCCTGACAAAAAAGCTGTTTGGAATTTATACATAGGTACAGCTGCGAAACAAAAGTCATCTTGTATACGTCGGACTAATACAAACTTTAATAGGTCCGATAGAAGCACATAACAGAGCGTTTCAAGTCCACTGTTTCCGCGTAAATCGAAGGAAGAAAATAAGAATGGAGTTGGGAGCACAATAATTTTGAAGCAATGATGGTCGAATGGTAATGATGGACTAACGTGCCGCAAGTCCATGTTTCGATCCCCAACCGAAGGCTTGAGCTTCACCGCATGATAGAAGGGCAAAATTCGGCAAAAATCTGTCGCCAAGCACCTTATGGTGTGGCACAGCAGCAGTCCTTGAGAGCCAGTAAATAACAGGCACATGAGAGTTAACAACTGTAAATCTCAGTGACGGGCGAAGTGCAATTCATCACTTTTGACGTAATGCATCTGTTATAGGCAGAGGTTAGTCCACTTATCATCAGGAGGGCCTCGCGTTTGTTCCGTCACAATTAAACAAAAAAACAGTACGTATATAAAAACTTTTGAACGGCTCTTCCATAGAAGGCCGCATTCAGCGGCTATATTATGAGCTTAAGTAAATCAATTGGATTTCCTCGACTCTCAGGATGACGAATAAAATCTTAAACTATAGAAAATGCCAGAGTCACCAACTGTTACGTATGTAGGTTGGCAATGGCTAGGGCCTTTATAAGGTGAGGAGGATATAAAGGGACCCTTATAAGGGGCTGCCTATTCCTACTATAATCTCCAGTTGAGATTGATCGCCTCTCAAGAACCTTTCTGCCTCGTCGGTTATCGGTAGCCTCGCCATTGCCAATCTACATACATAACAGTTGCTGACTTTGGAATTTTCTATAGTTTTAGATTTTATTCCGCAGATACTCCAGGCCTAGCCTTTTCTCTGGCTCGTGTGATGCTGATCTCATTCATATACCTTGACACGATTAACACCCACTTCTCAAGTATTACTGCCTCAGACGAAATGAGGCAGATTTTCTAAGCATATCTGCGAGATTTCCATAGGTACCACGTACTGATCAAGTTTATTTTGTAAAAGATAACAAAACCAAGGTAAATTTATGATTGTTCATAAAGTTTTACTTATTTAAGTCATACTTTCGCTATACGTGTATGCGTGTAATTAGGTACACGGCGAACCAGTTACCATGGCTCACTTTGCTGTTCACAGAGTTTCGTCTAAACTTTTATATTTATTCTGAGGTACGCGCATGAGGCTGCATAGGGACAAAATTTGGGAAATTTAGGCTCTGTTATTGGGAGATTGGAAAAATGATTTGCGCCCTCTTACCCTCTCGTATCAATATCATTTCAAGTCAAGCAGTTCAATATTCATTGTGTGAAACTCCGTACTACGAAGATATTAATCAACGCTGTGTCGGCGTTCCTTCTAGCCGAGGCAAGTACGCGTGTACCCGTGAGGCGCAGCACAATGCGGCGACGTAGATTTGGTGCCGAAGTTATACTTACGTTTATCCCCCGTGACACTATTTCTTCGCACTAATTGTACTTACGTCTGCGTAGACGTTTATAAGTATTAAGAATACTTCACGTAATAATCGAACAATCGAGCCATATTTGTATAATTCAATCTACGTTGGTAGGTAACAGACAGCGTACTGCGGTACACGAGACAGCGTGTTATGTAGAGCATTATGAAAATGCTCATCTAGCTTCTACTACGCTCAAGTAGAAAATATGTTATGAATCCGTGCTTCAGCATATTTCCTTGATAGCCTGCTCCCATTATACCTTCAATATACCTTCGACCAACTTATCACTCAGGTGAGTGCGTAGTCGGCTAACATATCGGTAATCAAAGTAAAAATAATGTTAGAAACGGCGGATGGTACATTTACATGCTTATTCCTCGCTAGACGTCTATGTTTACTTTACTTCTATATTTCATATAGCTATTATTATAGCTACTTACTTGCCAAGTCGTATTTAACTTACATTAATGTAAGCACTGCTGCTTGGTGGACAAACAAATCGGATAAACCCATTCAGACAAACCTCGCTAGGAACCCTATCTCCCTACATCAAGACAGATGTCAATGTCTCTACCAATCTTATTTAATACGCAGCTGAGCAGTACCTAACTAAAAAGGCGATACCGCAATCTCGAAGGCATCGTAGCGGGAACTTGCCTAGTCACTTTTGATGGATCAAATAGACCCGTAAGCTAAAACCGCTAGTGGCAATTACTACTGAGCAGCACGGCGTTGGCTCCAGTGATGGCAGTCGTTATGCTACGAGTATCTCTAATGCCTTTGGACGGCCTGAGAGCTCTGAAACTGCGCATGGTAGTAGGGCGTTTCGCGAATGCCTGCTTAGCTAAATTTGTTGCCAATCTCTTAACATATTGTATCGAAAGCTGTCTTTGAAAACTAGTGCCCATTTTAGTTTAAGCTTATTTAATATACTGTATCAGCCGGATAGCCCACTGCTGAACGCAGCCTCCTTCAATAGGGGGGAGGCCATAATCTCCAGGCCTGGCAGGCGGCTTAGGGATCGCAGTGTGAGATACCAGTTCCTAAAAAAGTGCTGCTGCCCACCTTCGGGTGTGTTACTTTAGTCGCCTCTTACGTCACCCACGAATGGAGAAGGGGGTAACATTCTAGCCCGGCACCCCACGTGCACGATCCTATCCCCAATAAAAGAAAATATTTTATTTAGTTGGCTGGCTAGGCAGATAAAACCCGAGAATAAAATAGACATATACCTGGGTTAAGATTGGCTTTAAGTCGTAATACACTATTTAAGGCCATGCCGAAGTTACGGAGAGCTATCTAGGAGAGATGAATCTTGGAACGATAAGGGAAGGATGAAAAATAAAACCAGGTAATACCATACCTATACATTTATTATATTGTAATTTTCAAATAGTGACTTAGGACAGTGATCAGTTGTCTCGACTATAACCATACATACCTACACGTGTACATAGTAATTTACTTTGATTTATTATACATGTACTAATTTCTACGAAAATTACAATTTTCAACCCTCTTACATTATACTGGAATATAATTAAGTACCTCTTAAGTGACTGTTCTTTTTAGTAAGTAAACTAAACACATAAAGCGTCTTAAGCTAAAGAATCGATAATAGACTTATAACTATATATGTGTTAAAAAAATGCCTCAACCGATTATTCGTATTATTAAATATAATAGGAAGTATTTAGTGAGAGGATAATGCTTAACCATTACTACGATACATAAATTAATACAAGTATTTGGTGTACGTCGGTGGGTGTACAATTACAAAAGTTATCAACTAACGGGTAAGGTAGCTGGTTAAGGTGATTTAGGACCGTAACCAGCTAAAATGTAAGTAATCGAATCTTACTCTAGGTACTATACTATTTTCGTTCGCAGCGAATACATTCCGTAGGTTGGGGGTTAAAACCTTCCTTTTTGACAACAATTAACTTTTAATTCCAATGCGTGGTTCAGCGTCTTGTAACACATACATGGAATCAACAACACGGAATCACCAGCTATACTATGATACGCTTGCCTCCATATGAAGTATATATTTGAGAGACAAACGTCAGCAGCTGGTAATTATGTTGGAGTTTCATAGTTGAATAGAGATCGAGATTATACTTCAACATTTAGGTACATGTCAATACGGGTTTCATTGTGCTGTTTAATTTTCTTAACTGGTGGTAAAACATCGCTACCTTGAATCAAATCCTTTGTTTTCATTTCAATAAGTACTCCTACTACGCTCATTTAAGGAATTCAACGCACTTTGTTTAGTTAATAACATAGAACTAATAAAACAAAACTAATATATAAAATTTTCGCAGCAGTCATTGCCCGTGTTGTTTTCTATTCAGATGAGTTGTATTAAGAATTTTCTTCTTCACGGATGATGTTTTACGCAGTTACAGAAACGTAGGAAAAAGAGATTTAGGAGTGTACATTTCGAAGAAACATGGTCTAAAGGAACGAAAACTAAATAAAGTAATAAAAATGAAAAAGACCAGGTTCTGCACACGATCCTCTTTCTAAACCACCAACTTTCAAGCGTCAGTCTTTCATCGCCATGACGACGCCACAGTCGAAATTTAGTGAACTCGGAAGAACGGGCCCTTAGGTGCTTCTAGGCCCAGGGACGTGCCCTCTCATCATTAGGGATGCAAGGCTACATGACCAGATTTTAATATTTCGCTAAATAAAATATCAGACCTCTCTTTCTTCATGTCTTTGAATACGATTATTTAACAATACTAGCTGAACATAAGAAGAATAAATTATATAAGTTATAAACATTTTCCGTGCACAATTTTTACTCTATGCGATTATGTAGAACCGTTTCAGTGTCAATTTAAAAGAAAAATTGTCGAAGGAAAACAAAATTAAACGAAGTAAAACTAATGCTTTCTACCAGTCAAAGCGACGACTTAATGTGAACAACCCAAAATGAAAGACGAGTCGTGCCGGGTCGTTTGCTGAACCTGGTTCATGCCTTATTCGGAGTTACCGTTCCGGGTTTATTTCGAGTTTTCCTTCTCTGGTGATGGCACTGCAGATTTATGATGGAGAAAATCTGCATAAATAAAGGCCATCTAGTACCTCAGTCGTCTCCTACGACACCTGGTACTGGTGGGGGGTACTATTCTACTCTGCCGGTACCCCACGGCTAACACGCTATTAGCCTCAACAGCTGGAGTTCTGCGTCGAGTGGACCTGGCTCATGCCTTATTCGGGGATACCGTTCCGGGTTTATTTCGAGTTTTCCTTCTCTGGTGATGGTACTGCAGATTTAGGTGATGAAAATCTGCATAAATATAGGCCATCTAGTACCTCAGTCGTCTCCTACGACACCTGGTACTGGTGGGGGGTACTATTCTACTCTGCCGGAACCACACGGCTAACACGCTATTAGCCTCAACAGCTGGAGTTCTGCGTCGAGTGGACCTGGCTCATGCCTTATTCGGGGATACCGTTCCGGGTTTATTTCGAGTTTTCCTTCTCTGGTGATGGCACTGCAGATTTAGGTGATGAAAATCTGCATAAATAAAGGCCATCTAGTACCTCAGTCGCCTCCTACGACACCTGGTACTGGTGGGGGGTACTATTCTACTCTGCCGGCACACCACGGCTAAAATATTATTAGTCCTGATTTTTATGTCCCGTAGTTTTGATTATTGATCGAGGCGTATTTGTTGTCTTTTTTGCATTGAAATATGTATGAAAACTTTATTTTGAAACGGTCGGTGTTTTAGTACTAAAGTGATCATAAATTGAGAAATTAATTAATGTCTAAATAAAATGTAGCATTGTGAAATGATAAAACATCCAAACTAATTCAGAGAAGTGAACGAAGGTAGTCCTAACAGAGTATGATTTATAAGAATCAGAATTGAATAAAAGCTACGTAAAAACCCACTTAGTAAGAAAACTGAATGATGACACGAGCGCTGGCTCGAGTCGATATAAACGTTTCCATATTCTATTTTTATCATATTATTCCTCAGAATGGCGGAAGTTATGTCCGAACAAATACGAGGTAGGCATGCAAGCAATGCACCTTTAATGCCTCAGAAATTCAATATTGCTAAACTATCAGGATAACTCCCGCTATTGTAAAATCAATATGGCGGGTCTCATATTATTTTTATGTCCTTTAAGTCCCTACTTATAAAAAAATATGTGCGCGGCAATCTTGATTTTACAATAGCAAGAGTTATAGCATAAAAATACAATATATTTAAATATTTCAATACGTTACGTACGTGGGAAAACGTACACTTTTAGTGTATAGTAATTACTGCACACGAAAAGATTTTGTTTTCCACGTACCTACGTATCTTTAAGTTCGTTCTTCTTTCCGTCAGATTAACAATCTACTTAGTAAAATAACTAAATGATGAAGTTCAAATCATTTTACTATACAAAAACTGTGTGAATGATCATAATTTAATAGAAAATTTCCACAATGGAGATTAAAATCACTAAAAAAGAAACTATTAAAAGTATTATAAGAAAATAAAAGATTTTGTGTGATTAAAAACTCAAAATACATCTACCCATAAGCAAGCACCGTCGTAGATTAACTTACTGTAACAGCAAGATCGTCCACTGGTGAATACTGCCTCTCCTATTAAGGGGGTATTTGCCATAATCCCCACGCTTGGCAGGCGTCTTGGGAATCGCAGTGTAAATCGACAGTTCTTTAGAAGGCGCTGCTGCCCACCTTCCAGTATTTTTCCCTTAGTCGCCTCTTACGACACCCACGGGATGAAATGGGGAGGTGCAATTCTAACCCGGCACCCCACGGGGATTTTATAATAGTGGGATTATTTTCTAAATATAAAAATACAACTAATTGAAAATTACTATTCACTAAAAGGTTTCGATTTCTCGCGTAAGTATCTCTAAGTTCGTTTTTCTTTCCGTCAGATATACAATCTAGTTAGAAAAAACAACTGAATGATGAACTTAAAAACATTTAAGAACATTTTCACAATGGAGAACGGAGCGAGAGAGAAAAGAGGTATATAAAAAGCATGAAAAAGGTATTGAAAACAAAGATTATGAAGCAAAGAACATAATTCACTTACCTACAAGCAAGCAGCGTCGTAGATTATCCTAGTTTACCCGAATTCTTAAATGAAATAAGTAACGACCTTCATAAATTTCGAGAATAAAACTAATTAAGAATAAGAACTTACAGGATAGAAAATTTATTGGATACGATTAAACAACTACACCTTTACTTACCTAAGTCATTCTGCGTCAGAAGGATACAGATCCTCTTTGGCAGAACAATCTTTACTTATCTACACTAATATAATAAAGAAGAAGGATTTGATTGTTTGTTTGCCGAGCAGTGGTATGAAATGCTCGGATCCTACGCTAACAGAGTTCAGCTGTTCTACGCCCCCGCCTCATAGATATGGCACAAACGTGGTGCAATACGTGCTGGTCATATTCAAAACTGGAGGGTCATACAAGCCAGACAAGAACGTGGGATGTATGTATTGAAAGTAATATCTGTCACAACAACAATTATAATAAGAGTTTGAACTAACCTATGCATGAATATAAACCAATGAGAAAACAGATAAACAAGGCGGAATCAAAGCTACAAAACCCCCTTGAGGGATCAATCCATGACTCGTTGTATTAATTGCGAGAATTATCTCGCAATAACAACATTATTATATAATTTGAGATTGTAGCTTGATTTCATGTTTTAGTTCTACTAGAAGGTTTTCAAAGGTTGATTACTGTTTATTCCATAATAATAAAGTAGTAAATAATTTTGGAAGAATCTTGAATTGCAGACATAGTGGGCAGGAAGGAGAAAATTATACGGCTTTATAAGGAGGCGTTTATATATATATTTTATATAACAGGTTTAAAAAATAATTAAAGATACCAAAGTCGGTATGTAAGACTATAAATGTGTTATGCGGAATAAGGAGTGTGTTGATATATTTTATCAAAAATTAAGTGAACATTTTAAGTGTAGGAGAAGATAACAAAAAATCGTCAGACAAAATATCATGCATACTATAAATTTGGAAATAAATAAACATAAGGTAACTTGATTGATTATCTAGTTTGCTGAGACGATCGTTGTGAAATTTTCATTCCATAAGAATACTAACAGTTTTTATTGTGAATACAAAAGAAACATTATCTGAAAAAAGCAAAACCAAACGATATATGAAAACTGAACTAAGGCAGGATTGTCGACACGAGCCTCCTTCCAATCCACCAACTTTCAAGCCGCCTGTCTGTGAAACTATGACGGTCGAAACTTAATAGACTCGGAAGAACGGGCTTTTAGGTGCGTTAAGCCCAGCAACGTGCCGCCCCATCCCATAAGTGACGCAACCCTACCTGGCATCCTGCCCTGTCCAGATTTTTTTACTCCGCGATTCTTAAGTACAGTTCTAGGCCTTTTTTTATTTTGGTGAATTCAACAAAACTAAAATCTTAGGAAGAATAAATCAAATGTAAGTCAACAAATGTTAACGAGGTATGATTTTCATTCCAAACAAACAATTATAGATAAATTATTACTTTTAACATACCACTGTCTTAAGGAAACTAAATAAAAAGAAAGTACGAAACCTGAACAAAGATAAGATTTTTGACACACAAGCCACCTTCCCTTAAAAAAGCTTTCAAGGCGACACTTTGTCTGGGAGACGAGCGAGCCCTTCAATGCTAATAAGCCATAATCCTTCAATGTTACCCCTTCCCGTTATTAACGGAACCCTACCTGGCATGTCCAGAATTCTACATTGTGTATTTATTCGTAAAGAATTACATCGTACTACTACTGTTTATAACCGCAGAGGATCGACTGTGCTTATATTCACAAGGTAACAATATATTTCTATTGTTATGACTGAGATACCGATATGTAAGGGTAAAGGCAAAAATAAAAGGAACCGCCATCAGATTTAACAATGGCAGGAATTATCCGAATGTAAAAAGTATATTTAAAAAAAAAAAAAATTATATTCATTAAATTTTTTTAAAATTACCCTAGACTATAAATTAGCGTTTCCTTATGTACTAACTTAATTTTAAGTGTGTTCTTCTTTCCGTCAGACAAACAATCTATTTAGAATAATCAACTAAATGTTGAACTTCAAATAATTTAAATATACAAAAGTAAAATATCATTATTATATTGAAAATTATCACAAGGGAGACCAAATAGAGTAAACAAAATTATAAAAAGCAACAACATTTAAAATTCAAAATTTTTGAAATATTATACTAAATTACCTATGAAAACAAGCAACGTAGTATCGTAAGTAATCGTAGTCTACCCGTATTTTAAATTAAATATTAAGGAACCTAAGAATATCGACCATAAAACGAATTAGGTACACGAATACTTTCTTACACGTAGGAGTTAATTTAGGATACAATACTACAATTACGACTTAACTTACTTAAGTATTCGTCATAGTTTACCTAGCACCTAAATCGTATTCTGCGTCAGGAGAATAATCATCTTCTATGACAGAACAAGCTTAACCTATTTATTTATAAAAAAGAAAAGACGACACCAAACCAGTACGATATTCACCAGCTGAAACTGTTTCAACCGATTCGGAAGGTTCAAGTCATTCCCAAGAGCATATTGTTAGCTTTGAAGAGTCTCAAATAAATAGATGCCACGCTCTCAAAGTGGTTTGAAATGCTGTCCTGGCTTGAACTTCACCGCATGATAATCGGCCATACAACGACTGCACTCCCACTATCTACCAATTCACCGCTTATGACAGAAAATCCATTGAACCGAAGTAGAAAAACTGGTCTCAAAGCGAATAACGGTTTGGTCCAGCACATGTCTTTGTAACCTAGTAATCTAAGTTAAACCTGTTGGCACTCTACTACTAACTGGAAAGTGGTCATAGGCAGTATTAAAAACATATGAAGAGGTAAGGAAAAGAGAAAAGAGAAATAAAATTTGGAACAACAAAGTGTGACAAGAATAGGGAACCTGGTTCAATTAATGAAACCGAGAGAAGACATCCATCCTTTAAAATAGACACATGCCGGCTTTAGCAAGGAAACTCTCTTCCATGATATAGTCGGGGTAATGGAGGTATGGAAAGTCATCATGGCGGCGTATTTGCGTCTTCGTAAGAAAAAGCATTACAAGTTTCACCGTATCTAGATGATGATGAACGGCGTTGAGGTTTGAATGGAGTGCATGGATGTTAGTGAATTCAGCCTCAAACAGCGTAAAGTAGGAAGAAGAGAATACCATTGCGAAACCCAAATGCATATTTTGTGATGTCATTAAGCGTGTATAAAAAAAAGGCCATGAAAAGAGAGAATGTTGTCGCAGCAGAGACAGACAAGACAAGATGGACCGTGTTTCAGATATACACAGTTCGAGAAACGTGCTGGCAGACTCACTGACTCCATTCCGAGATTACGCGCTACGTGGTGGGTCAGCCTTTTGGGGTGGTTGGGCCCCTTTTACAAGGGCGCGGGCGGCTAGTGGCACCACCGTTTTCACGAGTCTCCTGGGCAACGTGTCTCCCCGCATCATCCAAACGATGCTTTCACTCGATATCCATCGGTCCCCTAATCTTCTCCTATTTGCTGCGGCAGAATCCTTTCTAGCTCCGGTTCG
Source organism: Plagodis dolabraria (assembly GCA_963854805.1). NCBI lineage: Eukaryota > Metazoa > Arthropoda > Insecta > Lepidoptera > Geometridae > Plagodis > Plagodis dolabraria. The sequence goes on from OY978440.1 coordinate 9,923,183, forward strand.
TACAGCCACTGATCCCGAAAAACAGCCTGACGTAATCAAGCTACTAAGCGGGTTTGTCGCGACCTGCACGGTGGTAACTACAACCGGTCGTCAAAAGACTTCCACTAGAAGAGTTAGATGTACAACTCAAGTAAGTCCCTTAACCGCCTCTTACGGTACCCTCGGGATGGGATGGGATGGTGGATGGTATTCTGCTCCGCCACCACACGGAGATATTCTTGTAACCTAGGAAATCTACCTAGTCATAGTACATAGGAAATTAGAGATTGTAACTCGAATTCCAAGTTTCTCTTCAGCTCAAAGCTTTTCATGAGTGTAAATAATTATAGTTAATAATACATATATTTGGAAGATGTTCAAGGATATCATTTGAGATATTCAACAGCTGCTGTTGGAAGGGATGGATAGAATAGATTGTGAATTTAATCCATACGAATAGTAACAGTTTAAGTGTGAATTCAAAATAAACAGTGTCTAAAGGAAGCAAAACCAAACGAAGTAAGAAAATTGAACGATGACAGGATTATCGACACGAGCCACTTTCCAATCCACCAACTTTCAAGCTGCCAGTCTGTCAAGGCATGACGGTCAAAGTTTGGCAGACTCGGAAGAGCGGGCTTTTAGGTGCGTTAAGCCCAGCAACGTGCCGTCCCATCCCATTAGTGTCGTAACCCTACCTGGCATCCTGCCATGTCCAGATTTCTATATCCCGCAATTCTTAGTACAATTCTAGGCCTTTCCTATTTACTTTCATTCAAATCTATTATATTATTGTTAGGTAGATACCATACAAGGTACCATTTTATTCCCTTCATATTTTTAGTTAGTTCTTCTTTCCGCCAAATTTTTAACTAAGTTATAAAATAAACGTATAGTCAATTACAAATCATTGAACTCAATAAAATATGATAGTTAATTATCATATATAAATTTAAAATTATCACAATGAACACCAAAATGAGTAAAAAATATCCATATAGTTATGTATGAAAAAGCAACAAAGAAAGATTTTGATTGTAATAAAATACTAAATATACCTAAATAACCTACGAAACAAGCAATATCTTACTCAATCGTAGTCAACCCGTATATGTAATTAAAATAATTAACGAACCTCAGAATGAACGAATTAAATGAACATGAATACTTACTTACGCGATAGCGCATTAATTTAGATACAATAATACAATTACCACTTAACTAACTTAAGCCATACGATAACTCACCTAGTTTACCTAACACCTATAGCGTGTTCTTCGTCATAAGAATATTGATACTCTGCGACAGAACAAGATTTGCCTATTAGTTGATAAAGAGAAATATCAACACAAAATCAGTACGACTTCCAAGCGATAATATAATAAATTAATAAAACAGGTTGTGACTAAGAACAGTAATAGTACGGCCTAAAAAGGATGTTCGTATAATTCCCATAAACTTTGGCTTGAACTTTGAAGATTCTCACAAAAGTAGATGCCTCGCAGCCAACACCAACGAATCTTGTTGTTTGGATGTCCCTCATTAGTCGAACAGACGAGCGGTGAAAGCAGACGCTCGTACCCCTATGCTAACAGTGCTCAGCTGTTCTGCGCAAACGCGTCACATAAATAACTCTGTCCGGGTGCAATACTCGACGGTCCAATTCAAAACCGGCAGATCACAAGCCAGTAAAAACACGGAATGAAGCTGTTGAAGGAAATACCTGTCACAGCATACAATAATTTAAGTTAAAATTGGCCAACCATCAATGTGACCAACACCATGGCAATTAACCTAAAAAATATTAAAAACAGATGAAGAGGGAAGAGATATGTGAAAACAAATAAAATTTGGTTTACCCAAGTGTGACAAGAACTAGACTTGGTTAAAATAATGAAACCGAGATCAAACATCCGCCTTATATAAGAGACACATGCGGGCTTTAGCACGGAAACTCTCTGCCATGATAGAGTCGGGGTAATGTAGGTATGTCAAGTCATCAAGGGCAGCGTATTTGCGTCTTCGTTAGAATAAGCATTGCAAGGTTAACCGCTTCCAGATGTTGATGAACGGTGTTGAGGCTTGAATGGAGTCCATGGATGTGAGCGAACTCCACCTCAAACAGCGTATAGGTGGAAGAAGAGAATGCCGCTGTTGGACCCAAATGAAAATTGTGTGGAGTCATTAAGCCTGTATAAAAAAGGACCGTGAAGAGATGTTGTCGCAGCAGAGACGGACAAGACAAGATGGACCGTGGTTCTTTTTTTTATATTAATATTAAACAACTGCTGTTGGATGGGGTGGATAGAATAGATTGTGAATTTAATTCATACGAATAGTAACAGTTTTAGTGTGAAGTCAAAATTAACAGAGTCTAAAGGAAGCAAAACCAAACAAAGTAAGATAATCTAACGATGACAGGATTATCGACACAAGGCACTTTCCAATCCACCAACTTTCAAGCTGCCAGTCTGTCAAGGCATGACGGTCAAAATTTGGCAGACTCGGAAGAGCGGGCTTTTAGGTGCGTTAAGCCCAGCAATGTGCCGTCCCATCCCATTAGTGTCGTAACCCTACCTGGCATCCTGCCATGTCCAGATTTCTATATCCCGCAATTCTTAGTACAAATCTAGGCTTATCCTATTTACTTTCATTCAAATCTATTCTATTAATGGTAGGTAGCATAAAAGTTACCATTTTATTCCTTTCATATTTTTAGTTAGTTCTTTTTTCCGCCAAACTTTTAACTAAGTTAGAAAATAAACGTATAGTAAATTACAAATCATTGAACTAAACAAAATATGAAAGTAAATTATCATATATAAATTTAAAATTATCACAATGAACACCAAAATGAGCAAAAAATTTCTATATAATAATGTATGAAATAGCAACAAAGATTTTGATTGAAATAAAATTCTAAATATACTTACCTACAAAACAAGCAATACCTTACTCAATCGTAGTCAACCCGTATATTTAATTAAAATAATTAACGAACCTCAGAATAAACGAATTAAATGAACATGAATACTTACTTACGCGATAGCGCATTAATTTAGATACAATAATACAATTACCACTTAACTAACTTAAGCCATACGATAACTTACCTAGTTTACCTAACACCTATAGCGTGTTCTTCGTCATAAGAATATTGATACTCTGCGACAGAACAAGATTTGCCTATTAGTTGATAAAGAGAAATATCAACACAAAATCAGTACAACTTCCAAGCGATAATATAATAAATTAATAAAACAGGTTGTGACTAAGAACATTATAAGTACGGCCTAAAAAGGAGGTTCGTTCCTTTCCCATAAACTTTGGCTTGAGCTTTGAAGATTCTCACAAAAGTAGATGCCTCGCAGCCAACACCAACGAATCTTGTTGTTTGGATGTCCCTCATTAGTCGAACAGACGAGCGGTGAAAGCAGACGCTCGTACCCCTATGCTAACAGCGCTCAGCTGTTCTGCGCAAACGCGTCACATAAATAACTCTGTCCGGGTGCAATACTCGACGGTCCAATTCAAAACCGGCAGATCACAAGCCAGTAAAAACACGGAATGAAGCTGTTGAAGGAAATACCTGTCACAGCATACAATAATTTAAGTTCAAATTGGCTAACCATCAATGTGACCAACACCATGGCAATTAACCTAAAAAATATTAAAAACAGATGAAGAGGGAAGAGATATGTGAAAACAAATAAAATTTGGTTTACCCAAGTGTGACAAGAATAGGGGACTTGGTTAAAATAATGAAACCGAGATCAAACATCCGCCTTATATAAGAGACACATGCGGGCTTTAGCACGGAAACTCTCTGCCATGATAGAGTCGGGGTAATGTAGGTATGTCAAGTCATCAAGGGCAGCGTATTTGCGTCTTCGTTAGAATAAGCATTGCAAGGTTAACCGCTTCCAGATGTTGATGAACGGTGTTGAGGCTTGAATGGAGTCCATGGATGTGAGCGAACTCCACCTCAAACAGCGTATAGGTGGAAGAAGAGAATGCCGCTGTTGGACCCAAATGAAAATTTTGTGGAGTCATTAAGCCTGTATAAAAAAGGGCCGCGAAGAGATGTTGTCGCAGCAGAGACGGTCAAGACAAGATGGACCGTGGTCCTTTTTTTATATTAATATTAAACAGCTGCTGTTGGATGGGGTGGATAGAATAGATTGTGAATTTAATTCATACGAATAGTAACAGTTTTAGTGTGAAGTCAAAATTAACAGAGTCTAAAGGAAGCAAAACCAAACAAAGTAAGATAATCGAACGATGACAGGATTATCGACACAAGGCACTTTCCAATCCACCAACTTTCAAGCTGCCAGTCTGTCAAGGCATGACGGTCAAAATTTGGCAGACTCGGAAGAGCGGGCTTTTAGGTGCGTTAAGCCCAGCAACGTGCCGTCCCATCCCATTAGTGTCGTAACCCTACCTGGCATCCTGCCATGTCCAGATTTCTATATCCCGCAATTCTTAGTACAATTCTAGGCTTATCCTATTTACTTTCATTCAAATCTATTCTATTAATGGTAGGTAGCATAAAAGTTACCATTTTATTCCTTTCATATTTTTAGTTAGTTCTTCTTTCCGCCAAACTTTTAACTAAGTTAGAAAATAAACGTATAGTAAATTACAAATCATTGAACTTAACAAAATATGAAAGTAAATTATCATATATAAATTTAAAATTATCACAATGAACACCAAAATGAGCAAAACATTTCTATATAATAATGTATGACATAGCAACAAAGATTTTGATTGAAATAAAATACTAAATATACTTACCTACAAAACAAGCAATATCTTACTCAATCGTAGTCAACCCGTATATTTAATTAAAATAATTAACGAACCTCAGAATGAACGAATTAAATGAACATGAATACTTACTTACGCGATAGCGCATTAATTTAGATACAATAATACAATTACCACTTAACTTACTTAAGCCATACGATAACTTACCTAGTTTACCTAACACCTATAGTGTGTTCTTCGTCATAAGAATATTGATACTCTGCGACAGAACAAGGTTTGCCTATTAGTTGATAAAAAGAAATATCGAAACAAAATCAGTACAACTTTCAAGCGATTAGGAAATATATGAGGTTAGGATAGGTTGTGACTAAGAACAGTATAAGTACGGCCTAAAAAGGAGGTTCGAATTATTCCCATAAACTTTGGCTTGAGCTTTGAAGAGTCTCACAAAAGTAGATGCCTCGCAGCCGAACCCAACGAATCTTGTTGTTTGGATGTTCCTCACTAGTCGAACTAGTTCCTAACTAGTCCAACAACCGAGCGGTGAAAGCATCTGCTTTCCCCGCTCGGCTGTTGGACTATAGTATATTTTTTTTAACAAACGAGTACTGAAAATTTTACTGTGTTGCTATTAGCCAACGTAATCAATAATAAGTCCGTTCCACATGAACTTTGCAGTTACATGTAGTGACATTCGGTTGGGTCTTACTACCTATCGGGTAGACAACCTTCGAGTCGAAAAATATTGCTTGTAAGTTGTAACGAATCAATACTAAAGTCGTAACATTTTAGAATAAGCAAAACAAAGATCGTTTTGAAAAAAATGTTGTAGCTAAGTCAAGAAATCGTCTTGTCATACGTTTGCCGACGTGAGGCAACCCAATTGAACTCGATTGGTCTCAAGTGAAGGGCAATGGCAGAAAATATCAAAAATAAAGATAAAGATAAAGATATATTTATTGCTCAAAACATCAAAAGTTATAAAATTGATGAAGTCTGAACTCTTTTGTTACAAGGAGCAGCTAAAGTGGATGGATAAAAATTGTAATCAAGTCTCAATCCTAGATAGAAATCAAAATGTACGAAGTCGACAATCATGTACAAAATATGTTAGAGCAATTTATTATTGACGTAGGTATCTGCAGAAAATTTTTGTGATTAAGTACAAGAATTATAGTAGAATTATTTGATTTATATGTTCTAGTACATCATATATTATATATTATTACAATATTATTTTATATCATAAATGCGAACAGAACATTTTGTTACGAATATACTAAGTATGCAAATTTAAATCATAAAATAATAACGTTATATTTTCTACAGTAAGTTTTAGAAGTATTCAATATGAACGGACCTTAGCAATTCCAAAACAAGAACAAAGACCAATTTGACCAGTGGCGGCAATGACCCATCTCACTCTGTCAATATCGGAAATGTGCGAGAGACATACTCAGTACACGTTTATTAAAAAAAAAACAGACTATATTAACTAGCTCGGCTGCTCGTACCCTTAAGCTAACAACGTGAGCGCTCTGCTGTTTTGCGCAAACGCTTTATATATGTATATATATATCGCTCGGTTCGGGTGCAATACTCGACGGTCTAATTCAAAACTGGCGAATCACAAGCCAGTCAGGAACTCAGAACGTAGCTATTTACTCCGTTTAATGCAGAATAAAACGAAATAAGAAGACTGATAATCAAGCGAAAACAAAACAAAAAACCCCTTGTGGCATCCCCCCACACTCTGTGACTCGTTGATAGTTCTCGCAACCTACATTATATATAAATTGTAACTGTTACCAGATTTCTTATTTTAGTTCAACTCAAAGGTTTCTAAAATTGAAAATTATAATAGCATATTCAATAAATAATATTTTAGTAAATAATTTTGGAAGAGCGTCATGGATATAATTTCCGATATAAAACAGCTGCAGATGTAGAAAAATTAGTCGCTAAGCTTATAAAGTTAATGTCCAACAGAATTTATGTAGGCTAATAAATCTAACTTTAGCCTGTTAGCACTTCACCACATACTAGATTGTGGTCATTTACTAACCTGTAAATATACGAGTAATAAACCTGAGAAAAATTGGGAAAAGAATATGAGACCTTTTTAAAAAAAGTTGAATGTATACTTAATTTTACCTATATTTTCTATCTACCACTCCACCGCAGATGACATACAAGAGGAAATCCATTGAACCGAAGTAAAAAAAAATGTCGCTAAGCTTATAAAGTTAATGTCCATCAGATGTTCTGTAGGCTAATTTAATAAACAGATAGAAAAGTAAGAGAATAAAAACAAAATGTTGGTACACCCGATTGTGAAAAGAATATGAGACTTTGTTTAAAAAGTTGAATGTATACTTAATATTACCTATATCTTCATAGTCTGGGTAGTGAAGAAATGACAAGTAGTCGGGACAGCGTATTTGCGTCTCTTAGAAAAAGTCTAGCTGGTTTCACCATCTACAGATAAGGTTGAACGACGTTGAAGTTTGAATGGAGGCCGCAGATGTTAGTGAACTCCACCTCATAAAGCGTACAGGTGGGAGAAGGAGACTGTTGGACTCAAATGCATGTGCGGTAGTGGTGTCATTGATATTGTATAAAAAGGGGCGTTAAGAGTTGGACTCGTTGGACGGTGGTGCCGTACCCTCTCGGATGTGGCCCTTACTTTGGCGACGTTGACAGACGTTAGAAAACAGGAAGTCTTTTAACTAAATCAACATATATACGGGTTACGTTATTGACACATTGATCCAGGTTTAATAGGTTACTTTTTGTTAGACAATATTATGTAAAGGGGCATCGTCACACATAGCGGACATCTAAAATAAAACTGAATTAATGTCTGAAGATCAAAGTCAGTGTGTGGGACAAATTTTAACTTACTATGATTAAGCAGAATGTTCGTGATGGATGGGCAATGGGTGGTGGAAGAGAAATTATCATAGAATGACCAAATAAGTGGGATAATGATATATAATAATTATCATCTCACGCTTTTCTTACTCAAGAATTCGGTTTAGGAAAATGCCAAATATAAAGTATTTAAGTAATACCTACATTATCTATTACGCAAATTATAGGACAGTAAGAAGATTTGCTTAGCTGTTTTCATTCAAAATCTTTCTAATATATGCATATACTCACTATTTTCCCTATTGCTGAAACATTCTTCAATCTCCTGGATGAAGTCCTATAATTCGACATCCAGAACTTAACACTTTCAATCCCGCTATTATACCTCTTTTCTTTCAAAATCTCTCACAAACCTACTAAATCATCATACTGGAAAAAGTAACAACAGCAGACTTGCTATAGATACCTTTCTCTCGTCATCTTGTTAAGCCCATCCATAATTCTACAACATTCAAAAACTCTCACTGATCTTGTACCAGCGCAACGAAAACCAGATGATGAGTTACTTGGTCCTACCAAATAAGCAAGATAAGAATATATAGATAGGTAGCACTTAAGCAGCAGCAGATCTTATTGTTTGATACCTCCGATGTCACAGGTATTATTCACAAACACCCCAAAAGCACACATTACTCTAAAGTCAAAACCCGGAAAAAAATTCAACTGACGCAATATGTCAAATTAATCATATGTACTCAAATAATTCAGGGCATTAAGATACCAAACTATACAATCATCACAGATCTGACGAAATTGAATTCTCGAATCTACACAATCACACTCGTCTTAATTCTAATTCTTAGCATTACAGCCGTTTGTCAAATTGTAATGTTTCCCTTATGTAAGAGCATACATAACAAAGACCTCGACAGCACACTGTAATATCAACCGCAAAATAATAATAAGGTTTACACAATCACGCACGTCTTACTTCTAATTCCTAGCCCTACAGCCCACTGAGATGTTGTAATGTTTCGCTATTGCCAGAGCACACGCAACAAACACCTCGCGAGCATACTTTACATACTAACACCAAACACAGCAACATTAATATTAAACTGACACAATAATGTCGAATATATCACAAGAGGCCAAATTATTAGAACCAGATACCCTAAAAACTGCCACAAATATTTACCACACACACTATATTTTCATCACATATGCCTGACAAAACTTATAACACAGTAATATCAACCGCAAAATAATAATAAGGTTTACACAATCACACACGTCTTACTTCTAATTCCTAGCCCTACAGCCCAATGAGATGTTGTAATGTTTCCCTATTGTCAGAGCATACGTCACAAACACCTCGCGAGCACATTATACATACTAACATCAAAATTTGGCAAACCTAAAAATTTACTAGCACATTGTTACGTGACACACACGAGGCCCACCTGATGTTAAGCGATAACCTCTGCTTGAAACAGATGTATATCGTCACAAGTGACGAACTGTACTGCACCTGTCACCCTGAGGGACACAGTTGTTAAATCTCATGTGCATGTTAATTTACTGGCTCTCAAGAACTGCTGCCGAAACTCACAGTTAGATGCTTGGCGATAGATTTTCTACTAGTGGTAGCTAGCCAGGCGAGCATTCGCAAAATGCCCTCCCACCAAGCAGTGAAGCTCAAGCCAGCAGTGGGGTTCGAAACATGTATATGCGGCACGGCAGCCCATAGCTATCAACAACCAGCTACCATTGCTTATAAATAAAACTAAACGTAAATTATATAATTAGTGTCCAAACTATTAGGGACAGAGAAGCTGGATTCTGTCCCTGATCATAATGGATCGTAATAAGTATATGCGTCATGGATTTCGGAAAAAAATGAATAACACACGATTACTGTAATAGCCGCATCGTCCACTGATGAACACAGCCTCCCCTATTAGCTTGGCAGGCGTCTTGGGGATCGCAGTGTAAGTTAGCAGTTCTTTGGAAGGCGCTGCTGCCCGTCTTCCAGTATTTTTCCCTTAGTCGCCTCTTACGACACCCACGGGATGATGTGGGGAGGTGCAATTCTAACCCGGCACCCCACGGGGCAACATAATATCGTCGGCAAAATAATAAAAATCACAGACATCTTACTTCTAACTCCTAACTCTAATACTTGTCTGAGGTGTTGTAATGATGAACTAAAGACGATTTCCTTACAGATTACACTGTAACAGCCCCATCGTACACTGCTGGATACAGCCTCCCCTATTAAGGGGGTATTTGCCATAACCCCCACACTTGGCAGGCGTCTCGGGGATCGCAGTGTAAGTTGGCAGTTCTTTAGAAGGCGCTGCTGCCCGTCTTCCAGTATTTTTCCCTTAGTCGCCTCTTACGACACCCACGGGATGATATGGGGAGGTGCAATTCTAACCCGGCACCCCACGGGGCAACATAATATCGTCGGCAAAATAATAAAAATCACAGACATCTTACTTCTAACTCCTAGCTCTAATACTTGTCTGAGGTGTTGTAATGATGAACTAAAGACGATTTCCTTACAGATTACACTGTAACAGCCCCATCGTACACTGCTGGATACAGCCTCCCCTATTAAGGCGTTTTTTGCCATAACTCCCACGCTTGGCAGGCGTCTTGGGGATCGCAGTGTAAGTTGGCAGTTCTTTAGAAGGCGCTGCTGCCCGTCTTCCAGTATTTTTCCCTTTGTCGCCTCTTACGACACCCACGGGATGATATGGGGAGGTGCAATATAACCCGGCACCCCACGGGGCAACATAATATCGTCGGCAAAATAATAAAAATCACAGACATCTTACTTCTAACTCCTAGCTCTAATACTTGTCTGAGGTGTTGTAATGATGAACTAAAGACGATTTCCTTACAGATTACACTGTAACAGCCCCATCGTACACTGCTGGATACAGCCTCCCCTATTAAGGCGTTATTTGCCATAACTCCCACGCTTGGCAGGCGTCTTGGGGATCGCAGTGTAAGTTGGCAGTTCTTTAGAAGGCGCTGCTGCCCGTCTTCCAGTATTTTTCCCTTTGTCGCCTCTTACGACACCCACGGGATGATATGGGGAGGTGCAACTCTAACCCGGCACCCCACGGGGTTTACACACTTCGACATAATCAAACTGTACCTATTTTACTTATAATATACACGTACCTAACCTAGATGACTTTGATGTCACTAATAATATACACGAGCTTAACCTAGATGACTGTGAGTTATCTAACTCTTACATCCACTAGAGCGTACACACACTGAACTCTTACACACTTATAGTATAAATCTTGACATAAAAAAATGTGGAATGTAAATCCATGCGTGTCGTTGCGCTAGTGTGGCGCTACCACACACAAACGCAAAGAGCCCATTCAATCACATGCAGAGAAGACGTCTCTTTGAGGATACAAAAACACATTATAATCAAAAACAAAACAGGCGCAAAATTACACACTTTCACTCGCAAAACTTCACAACCTCATTACATACAGAGAGATGACTTAGATGTTCAAATGTTTCATAACTTTCGGTAGAGTAATCTCGCATCTCCGATTGTCACACCACACCTACAAGAAAGTATTGACTTCACAAAAAAATATATAAGACACTCACAGCTACCAAGACATGAATTACAGATATTCTCACACAAACCTGTCATTCCCTTTTACACTAGGTACATTTGCTATGAAAATCTTATTTCTATCCTTTACATAATAAACTGTAATATGTATAAAGCAGTTCAATCTATTTCTTGAATTCCCCCAGTACACGAATGTATTCTAAAATAAAATAAATTTGTAATATTGGTTACATTATTGGACATATACATCCTACACCCCAAACTAACCCCGTTGTACCAAATAAAACGTACAGAAAATTAAATTAAAATTTCCTCCTTATTTATGTAAGTACCTTTCTTTAAACAGGCATTAAACCAAAAATTGAGAAGATATTTTGAATGGTTATAATAAATTATTATTTTATTTTATATCACCGCTATGGAGTGGCTTAGCTGACCGCCGTATGTAATTAAAAAACGTGTAAGGAAAGTGTGACAAACGGAACCGTGACCGACTAACGATATGCCTTGTTTTAATAAACTCATTAAAAATTAAAAAAAAATTAAAACGTGGCTATGGAAACTGTTTGTTTGTAATTTCCAAAAATCATATTTTTTCGTATTTATCCGAGATGAGTACATAAAAAAAATTCAAGATGTTACCAACCCTACTACAATGATCGCATCGACGTCTGGTAAACTGATGCCACAGATTCTATGCATGCAACAACTCGACACGCTGACATACGCACAATCAATGATATTATTTTTCAGACAACGGCGTCAGTCAAAACATTAGCTTAATATTCTTGAAAGAGGGGCCTTGAGAAATTACCATACAAAATAACGCTCCATTGTAACTTCAAAATTCAATTCTGTTTTCAAAATTTGATAATAGTATCATATATATTAAGTTTAAATTTGAATTTGAAATAAAACCTTTGAGCTGCAAGATCTTTAACTACGAGCGTCCACAGAGTGGGCGCAATCCCCGGCACAAGATGACTGTAGTGACGGGAACTACGCCGAACCCATACCCAAAGTAATACTGCCCACCCCCAAGTACACTCTATGTCGCTCGAACATACTGTCCCCGAGTCACATAATTACCACTGTATTCTAAAACCGCGAATGTATGATTTAAAACTAAATAAATGAATTTCAAGATATCAAACTACACAAAAGCCACAGGGTAGGCGAAATTCCCAATACAAGATGACTGTAATGAAGGAACTACGCCAAACCTATCCCCAAAGTGAAAAAATAACAGCTTCATTCAAAATCAATATGATATAAAATAAGGAAATTGAATAAAACCTTTGAGTTGCAAGATGATGAAGATTAAACTACAAGCGACCACAGAGTAGGCGCTATCCCCTGCACAAGATTTCTAAAGTGGCAGGAAAGAAGCCGAACCCATTTTAGAACTGCCAACTGTTCTTTGGAAGGCGCTGCTGCCCGTCTTCCAGTATTTTTCCCTTAGTCGCCTCTTACGACGCCCACGGGATGATATGGGGAGGTGCAATTCTAACCCGGCACCCCACGGGGCAACATAATATCGTCGGCAAAATAATATAAAATCACAGACGTCTTACTTCTAATTCCTAGCTTGTCTGAGATGTTGTAAACTAAGGACGATTTCCTTACAGATTACACTGTAACAGCCCCATCGTACACTGCTGGATACAACCTCCCCTATTAAGGCGTTATTTGCCATAACTCCCACGCTTGGCAGGCGTCTTGGGGATCGCAGTGTAAGTTGGCAGTTCTTTAGAAGGCGCTGCTGCCCGTCTTCCAGTATTTTTCCCTTTGTCGCCTCTTACGACACCCACGGGATGATATGGGGAGGTGCAATTTTAACCCGGCAACCCACGGGGCAACATAATATCGTCGGCAAAATAATAAAAATCACAGACATCTTACTTCTAACTCCTAGCTCTAATACTTGTCTGAGGTGTTGTAATGATGAACTAAGGACGATTTCCTTACATATTACACTGTTACAGACCGATCGTACATTGCTGGACACAGCCTCCCCTATTAAGGGGGTATTTGCCATAACCCCCACACTTGGCAGGCGTCTCGGGGATCGCAGTGTAAGTTGGCAGTTCTTTGGAAGGCGCTGCTGCCCGTCTTCCAGTATTTTTCCCTTAGTCGCCTCTTACGACGCCCACGGGATGATATGGGGAGGTGCAATTCTAACCCGGCACCCCACGGGGCAACATAATATCGTCGGCAAAATAATATAAAATCACAGACGTCTTACTTCTAATTCCTAGCTCTAATACTTGTCTGAGATGTTGTAAACTAAGGACGATTTCCTTACAGATTACACTGTAACAGCCCCATCGTACACTGCTGGATACAGCCTCCCCTATTAAGGCGTTATTTGCCATAACTCCCACGCTTGGCAGGCGTCTTGGGGATCGCAGTGTAAGTTGGCAGTTCTTTAGAAGGCGCTGCTGCCCGTCTTCCAGTATTTTTCCCTTAGTCGTCTCTTACGACACCCACGGGATGATATGGGGAGGTGCAACTCTAACCCGGCACCCCACGGGGTTTACACACTTCGACATAATCAAACTGTACCTATTTTACTTATAATATACACGTACCTAACCTAGATGACTTTGATGTCACTAATAATATACACGAGCTTAACCTAGATGACTGTGAGTTATCTAACTCTTACATCCACTAGAGCGTACACACACTGAACTCTTACACACTTATAGTATAAATCTTGACATAAAAAAATGTGGAATGTAAATCCATGCGTGTCGTTGCGCTAGTGTGGCGCTACTACACACAAACGCAAAGAGCCCATTCAATCACATGCAGAGAAGACGTCTCTTTGAGGATACAAAAACACATTATAACCAAAAACAAAACAGGCGCAAAATTACACACTTTCACTCGAGAAACTTTCAAAACCTCATTACATACAGAGAGATGACTTAGATGTTCAAATGTTTCATAACTTTCGCTAGAGTAATCTCGCATCTCCGATTGTCACACCACACCTACAAGAAAGTATTGACTTCACAAAAAAATATATAAGACACTCACAGCTACCAAGACATGAATTACAGATATTCCCACACAAACCTGTCATTCCCTTTCACACTAGGTACATTTGCTATGAAAATCTTATTTCTATCCTTTAATAAACTGTAATATGTTTAAAGCAGTTCAATCTATTTCTTGGATTCCCCCAGTACACGAATGTATTCTAAAATAAAATAAATTTGTAATATTGGTTACATTATTGGACATATACATCCTACACCCCAAACTTTCCCCGTTGTACCAAATAAAACGTACAGAAAATTAAATTAATATTTCCTCCTTATTTATGTAAGTACTTTTCTTTAATCAGGCATTAAACCAAAAATTGAGAAGATATTTTGAATGGTTATAATAAATTATTATTTGATTTTATATCACCGCTATGGAGTGGCTTAGCTGACCGCCGTATGTAATTAAAAAACGTGTAAGGAAAGTGTGACAAACGGAACCGTGAACGACTAACGACAAGCCCTGTTTAAATAAACTCATTTAAAATTAAAAAAAAAATAAAACGTGGCTATGGAAACTGTTTGTTTGTAATTTCCAAAAATCATATTTTTTTTCGTATTTATCCGAGATGAGAATATAAGAAAAATTCAATATTTTACCAACCCGAATACAATAGTCGCATCGACGTCTGGTAAACTGATGCCACAGATTCTATGCATGCAACAACTCGACACGCTGACATACGCACAATCAATGATATTGTTTTTCAGACAACGGCGTCAGTCAAAACATTAGCTTAATATTCTTGAAAGAGCTGCCGTGAGAAATTACCATACAAAATAACGCTCCATTGTAACTTCAAAATTCAATTCTGTTTTCAAAATTTGACAATGGTATCATATAAATTAAGTTTAAATTTGAATTTGAAATAAAACCTTTGAGCTGCAAGATCTTAAACTACGAGCGTCCACAGAGTGGGCGCAATCCCCGGCACAAGATGACTGTAGTGACGGGAACTACGCCGAACCCATACCCAAAGTAATACTGCCCACCCCCAAGTACACTCTATGTCGCTCGAACATACTGTCCCCGAGTCACATAATTACCACTGTATTCTAAAACCGCGAATGTATGATTTAAAACTAAATAAATGAATTTCAAGATATCAAACTACACAAAAGCCACAGGGTAGGCGAAATTCCCAATACAAGATGACTGTAATGAAGGAACTACGCCAAACCTATCCCCAAAGTGAAAAAATAACAGCTTCATTCAAAATCAATATAATATAAAATAAGGAAATTGAAAAAAAACCTTTGAGTTTTAGATGATGAAGATTAAACTACAAGCGACCACAGAGTAGGCGCTATCCCCTGCACAAGATTTCTAAAGTGGCAGGAAATAAGCCGAACCCATTTTCAAAGCAGCATTTTTTTTTTTCATTTTTAACATAATCAGCAATTTTATATAACAAAGTCTGGTTACAAAAACTCATTTTATGATTGAAAACAGTGTAGATGCAATGCGCTGCAATGCAATACACACAAGATAACCATTTAGTTATTATTACTTAACTATAATGGTGTAATCTACTATTCCGGAAGATCTTTAACAGCCGTGTAGGGCACATCCCCGACAAAAGATGACTAAAGTGGCAGGTAATATCCATTCTCAAAGTAAACATTCTCATCCTCAGATTTGCCTACTCTAGGCCACTCCGTGAACGTAATTATGTTAATGATCCTAAACGTATTACAATATTTCTTTATGTTAATTAACAATTTTTATAATAATGTAGTGTTGGAAAACCTCATGTAAGGATTGATAACAGAGTAGATAAAATACTCAGCATAAAATGTCCATTTAGTACAAAAAAAGGTTTTATTCAATGGTAGATCTTTAATTACGAGTAACAACAGGCTAGGTTCTGCCACAAGGCAGGAAATAACGTAATAATGTATACTGTTCCAGCCGGATTGTCCACTGTTGAACACAGCTTCCCCTATGATGTGGGGTTTTGCCATGATCCTCACGCTTGGCAGGCATCTTGGGGATCGCAGTTATAGATATCAGTTCCTCAGAAGACGCTGCTGCCCACCTTCCACTATTTTACCTTAGTCGCCTCATACGAAACCCACAGGTGGCAATGGCGCGGAGATGACATTCTAGCCCAGCATCCCACGGGACAGTTATAATGTATATGATTTTAAATATTATTTTCCTATTTTCATTATTATATCAATTATTATACTTATTAATTTTATTAATTTTTTAAAATGATTAATTTTATTATTAATCATTTATTATACTTATATCAAAGTTGGCTAAGCTTAATATTATGCAAATCTTAATATCATGATCTATAACACAGTAGATGTTATATGCTGCACAAGATTACCATTTAGAATAATAATAATTAGAGTGACAGATTATTAATTACGAAACAGCAGACTAAGCGCCAAACCTGCCACAAGATGACTGAAAAAGCAAAAATACGCAGAACCCAATTCCCAAGTAAGAATTGCCGTCCTCAGGTTTACTCTAGGCTGCGGTACCGGTTCAAATTAATGCCAATAGGTTACAAAATAAATATAACTTATTATAAGGCAATGATTTAGTCTAAGAAAAGGGTTGCCATAGCTTAAATTACAGCGATCATACAGTTGGTTCGACCCAACGCCACAAGATGACTGTAGTGGCAGGAACTACGCCGAACACATTACCATAGTGAAAATCCCTCCACAGGTATAATCGCTTCAAATTAATGCCAATAGGTTACAAAATAACTTTAACTTATTATAAGGCAATGATTTAGTCTAACAAAAGGTTTGCCATAACTTAAATAACAGCGATCATACAGTTGGTTCGACCCAGCGCCACAAGATGACTGTAGTGGCAGGTACTACGCCAAACACATTCCCATAGTGAAAATCCCTCCACAGGTATAATCGTTTCAAATTAATGCCAATAGGTTACAAAATAACTTTAACTTATTATAAGGCAATGATTTAGTCTAACAAAAGGGTTGCCATAGCTTAAATTACAGCGATCATACAGTTGGTTCGACCCAGCGCCACAAGATGACTGTAGTGGCAGGTACTACGCCAAACACATTCCCATAGTGAAAATCCCTCCACAGGTATAATCGTTTCAAATTAATGCCAATAGGTTACAAAATAACTTTAACTTATTATAAGGCAATGATTTAGTCTAACAAAAGGGTTGCCATAGCTTAAATTACAGCGATCATACAGTTGGTTCGACCCAGCGCCACAAGATGACTGTAGTAGCAGGAACTACGCCGAACACATTCCCATAGTGAAAATCCCTCCACGGGTATAATCGCTTCAAATTAATGCCAATAGGTTACAAAATAACTTTAACTTATTATAAGGCAATGATTTAGTCTAACAAAGGGGTTGCCATAGCTTAAATTACAGCGATCATACAGTTGATTCGACCCAGCGCCACAAGATGACTATAGTGGCAGGAACTACGCCGAACACATTACCATAGTGAAAATCCCTCCACAGGTATAATCGCTTCAAATTAATGCCAATAGGTTACAAAATAACTTTAACTTATTATAAGGCAATGATTTAGTCTAACAAAAGGTTTGCCATAACTTAAATTACAGCGCGAGCGATCATACAGTTGGTTCGACCCAGCGCCACAAGATGACTGTAGTGGCAGGTACTACGCCGAACACATTCCCATAGTGAAAATCCCTCCACAGGTATAATCGTTTCAAATTAATGCCAATAGGTTACAAAATAACTTAAACTTATTATAAGGCAATGATTTAGTCTAACAAAAGGGTTGCCATAGCTTAAATTACAGCGATCATACAGTTGGTTCGACCCAGCGCCACAAGATGACTGTAGTGGCAGGAACTACGCCGAACACATTCCCAAAGTGAAAATCCCTCCACGGGTATAATCGCTTCAAATTAATGCCAATAGGTTACAAACTAACTATAACTTATTATAAGGCAATGACTTAGTTTAACAAAAGAGTTGCCGGAACTTTAATTACAGCAATCATACAGTAGGTTCGACCCCGCGCCACAAGATGACTGTAGTGGCAGGAACTACGCCGAACATATTCCCATAGTGAAATTCCCTCCGCTAGGTATAATCGCTTTAAATGAATGTCCATATGTCAAAGAATAAGTACCTTATTCTAGGGCAATGACTTAAAATTAAATAAGTGTTGCAAGATCTTAAATAACGAGCGACCATATATTAGTCTTGATCATACGCCACAAGGTGACTGTAGTGGCGGTAGAAACGCCAAAGCCATTCCCTAAGTGGAAGTCCTAGTACACTCTGCGCTTTTTTTTTTTACTATTAATGGGTCATGTAATAAATACTTCTTACTATAATAATGAGTAAATATAGGTACTATAGCCATCTCCCTTGACGGAAGCGGGGATGCTGCATAGGATAGCAGTCAAAGATAAAGTAAACTACAAATTAAAATAAATATAACATGAGAAATCGTACATTTACGCTGCATTATAATTGTTTCTACGGTGACTTAGGATTCGATAGAAAGACTATAATCATGTTTGATAAAAAACCAAATAAAATACATGGTATTCATCCAGTTTGATACATGTAGTCGCAGTATAGACGGTGATACCTTTAAAAAGACTCTGCTGCCCGCCATTTGGACGCCCCTTATACGAATTTGATGACACCCTTGGAAGAGATGGGGAGATAGGTAACTGGGCTAACATAAAACTAAACTACTTAGCAAGAACATGCACAGAAATAACATGATAGCATCAATATATAGAACTAGAAAGGCCGTAACAAGTACAGTTTAAAAGTCAGATGTTAAGGAAAATATACATTTGCAAAAGCTTAACATAACGAGACAGGACATGTAGAATGAGAGTAGGAAATAAGCACGACGGAGGACTATATAACATGAAGTGGTATGAATCGTTAAAAATTGATATATGAGTCAATTTTAGTTTGGTTATAAATAAATTAATATAAGAGGTCAAAAAATAACAAAAAAGACTGGGTTTAAGGTAAACAATTAGGAAAAGGGAAACAGGAGACGATGATGTAACTGTAAGACATCATAAAATAAATATAGTTTTGCACTGTGTACATAAGTCTAGAGGTGTAGTTGTTGATTTAACGAATTTGTGTTTATATTAGATAATTAATAATATAATGTTTTATGATAGCTATGTACAACAACAGCTTTTAGAACCGCAAAAATTTATTAGAAAAATATACCATTTCTATTCAACAGCCCTCTTTCGACCCCTGACATTCGCACCTAATAAATAACGTCATATTTCCCCCTACCCCAATGCCTATAACAGCGTCCAAAAGCCTAACTCTACGGTGACCTTAACCCACAGCCGAGGAGGTTCGATCAACGACAAGTGCAATGGAAATGTCACGATTCGTTGACCAACCTTCACTTAATAACCAATATTCACCGTAATGACAACAACGATATCCTGTAACAATCTATAATTATTGCTCACACCTTTGCAGCTTTAAAACCTGAGTTAGCACATGTATTTACGGTTAAATTTAATTTCGTAAATAATTTCAAATAACTGCAGGTATGCAACAAAATTAAGATGGTACTAAATAAAACATGAGCCGTGAAGAGTTGAAAAGTGCGTCGAATCTCACAACATCCTAACATTAAAAATCTGCACATTTTATTAGCCTGAAACATGTAATATAGTCAATATATTTGGGGTTAAATTAAATTTGGTAAATGAATTTAAGAGATTGAAGATACGCAAAATTAAGACGATATTAAATAAAAAATTGAGCCGTGAAGAGTTGAAAAGTGCGTCGAATTTCACTTAAGAAGCAACATTCTAACATTTAGCACCTGCACATTTTTAGCCTGAAAAATTTAACTTAGGATTCATAAAAATTGCGTACATTTACAAAGTCCATCCTGATACATACGCAACTGCTGCAAAAAAAACAGGACACAAACCTATACAAAGGTATTATCGGATTCACGAAACTTGCCTGAAAACTGGTAACATTATGTCTCTCCAAGCGATTTGCTCAATTAAAATTTGAAGAAGAAAGTTTATTTTTTACTAAAGTGGGTATTTACCCTTTGGAGTGTAGTTAGGCTTATCATCGCAAGTATCGACATAAAGTAGCGAATGTCATGTGAATGTGGATCTTAAAACCAACAATATTGTATTACTCTAGATTTTAAATAAACACATCAAAAATGGCTCCGCAAGGTGTGCTTAAGTATAGACTCTAGACTGCTATATTGCCTTCAAGTCGAGTAACATAAACGTTGGCTTAGAGTTCTGTGAAAAGTACATCGATAAACCCGAAAAAAAATATTTAAACCTCGAATCTTCTCAAACATTTTTTTGTTCAAACTCAACATTCCAACATCCGTGTTTTGTTTTTAAGTATTTTGTATAGAATAGAGGAGCCATTTTTTCACGTTCAGTGTGCATGACAAAGTTTAACAAAACAATTTGGATGTTGAAATTAATTTGACTGTAAACGTAACATGAGCGTCCACTTTCACTGACAATGTTAAGTGATAGATAGTTATTTTAGAATACGTGCGCATGACGGCAAACACCACATCCTAGGGCGAACTCCTCTCCAGTTGGTGGGTGAATTACATGAAGGGGGCATTCCTCAGCCGAGCCAGGCAACTGCTCACCTTTAGGCCCTGGAGCAAAGAGAAACCTGTGTCATGAAATCATTCCAATGCCTCTCGTACTGTACTGTATCAACTGGTCCACTACTGATCAAAGTCTCATCCATCAAGGGGGTTGCCATAATCCCCACGCTTGACACGCTTCTTGGGGATCTCAGTGAGAGATAGTTCCTCAGAAGAAGGCGCTGCTGCCCACCTTCCGGCACTTTACCTTTAGTCGCCTCTTACGACACCCACAGGTAGCAATGGGAGGGTGACATTCTAGCCCGGCACTCCACGGGGCTGCTCTGTTGCCTCTCAAACCATTCACAAATTAAGTAGCAACAAGTTTGACCGTCATTTTTGTGGCGGGGGTGCTCCAGTAGCATAAATAAGACCAATAGCGATGGTGCCGCGTAGGGTATATGGTTACTACGGGTTTAAACTTTACTGCAAGGTGGTAGGGCATTTTGAGAATACTCGCCTGAGTAGCTAACGTTCTCAAGGAAAAATGTGTTATAAAGCACGGTGTATTCCTCCCGCTGCCTTTGATAACAATGAATCTAGGTAAAACCTGTAAAACATCTGCAACCACATCATCAGTTATCAGCAGGTGTGATTATGGTCAAACACTAAAGTATCAAAAGTAATAAATAGAAAAATAATATTTGGTCCAGAAGCGCACCCGTCATTTTTAAGAGGCGATTGGATTACATAGTACATCATTAAAATAGCACCTTCTGTTTTATTTTTGGTGCGACAATTCACCTCTTTCGACTCCCATAGGTAGACATGGGGTGTGCTATTCTAGCACGGCACTCCACGGAAAACGAGGATCTTTCTACCTCTACACCACCACCTGTAAACAAGCTACGTAAACATATTCTAGTAAATAGCGTTATATTAAATCTTACCCGCTGGACACTGCGGCAACTGATGTCTTGGTATATTAGTCACGCGTTGGAAATCGTCGTGACACGCGTTGCAGAAATGTGATGTGCCAAAGCAGAAGAATACTGCTACCTGTGAACAAATGACGTAACCACTAAATCAGACACATGTAAAAAATATTCGTTGATCACGAACAATTACTTTAAAGCAGAGATGGCTCAGGGTATCTTAGTATATGTACTGCAGTACATAGTGCATGTTACTGTGACGGAACAAGTTCGAGGCCCAACTGATGTTAAGCGGACTAACCTCTAACAGATCCATTTCGTCACAAGTCACAACATGCACTGCACCCGTCACCTTGAGACATAGCTGTTAAGTCTCATGTGCCTGTAATTTCACTGGCTCTCGAGGACTGCTGCCGGAACACACCGTTAGGTGCTTGGTGACAGATTTTCTACTTGAGGGTGGTCGCTAGCTAGGCGGGCATGCTATAAATGCCCTTCCACCATGCGGTGAAGCTCAAGCCCGCGGCGGGATTCGAAGTATGGACCTGCTGCGCGGCAGTCCATAGCCAATGTCACTGAGCCACCACAGATTCAAAATTTTCATTCAGTTCATGGATTTCATGGAAACATGCCGCAGGTTTAACATCAGATTACACTATATTAACGGAATTTTAAAGTGCTGAGAGTTTGGAAACGTGCCCAGACGATGGCAATACACTCCTACTCAAATATGATAATCTAAAAACATAATTGGCACAATGATGGTAGAATAAAATCTAATAGCAAGCCTTATGTTGTGTTTTTGCAGCTGCACTTAAGAGCCAGTAATTCTAGGTTCTAGGCCAACACAACTTCAACCGCATTATTTTACCATGAGCTTTTAAAAAGCAACTTACTGAGCAACAGTATCGGCATTTGTACTCGAGGAAGTCAGCCCCATGCTTGGGGCAAGTCTTCGCGCTGGCAACATCACTGCAAGCGCCGCAGACCAACTCCGATGGCTCCCATACCCCGTTAGACTCGGCTTCACAACGCGCCAGCCCGCCAAAATATGCCTGTTTAAGTAACAAACTTTTAAGTATAAATAATTCTAATAAAACATTGAAGTACAAAGCAAGGTAGCGGTCAGTAGAAGATTGGTTAAGAAAAACAATACAAGCCTACGCCACAAGCGCGTCAAAAGATTGTAGATCTACCTTTTCGCACTTATGGCATACGTAGTACGCGTAGCGTTCCATCGCGTACTTAGCAGGATCGAACTGGGCATTGCCAGCCCCAGCCCCCGGGGCAGCAAGACCTTCATACTCGAGCCTCATGAGGGCCTTGCGTTGAACTTCCTCACGGAGTCGGTTGATTGGGGCGAGGAGCTCAGCCAAGGTCCAATGACCTATATCCTCCTATAAATATCACATGGCATGAAAATTCGTTCACAGCGTCACATACCTACCATTACATATAGTCATCACCTTCCTACCCCTCGCTCACTTTATTTGGGGTCGACACAAGATTTTTTTAAAGCAGTTAAACGTTTTTTACTAACGACACAAAAGACAGTAACACAAAAATATATTTGATAAAATTAAATTTTATTTCGTCAAATATCAAAATATAATAATGATACTTAAAAATAAAATATAGTTTTATGAAATAATATAAATTATTAAGTGGTTTTCTTATCTAACATAACATACATTTAGTTGTTATATTTTGTTATGCTTACCTTGCATATTGGACATTGCGAAAATGAAAATGAGATTCTGGGCCCGATCCATTTGCTAGATAGTACCTTCTTGCAGCAGTGTAGATGGAACACGTGCCCGCAGCCGAGCTGTTAAAAATACACCTATTAAACTAATAATTCCCAATATCCTTTCTTTCCTAGGTATCTAAATATAGTTGTTGTAAATAAAACAGGTGTTGAAGCTATGGTAATTGTTATAAATTTGTACTTCAGTTTTCTCGGGGAACAAACTAGCCCGTACTAATTTTAAAAGAACGGTTTATGGAGAATGCAGTCTTGCCAGCCGTTTGTAGTCAAAAAGGGCCGAGTGCAACGATGCCGATACGACTGACTATAGTGCGTTGTAATATGAAATAATGCTGAACGGCTTGAGTTGAAACTATGTTGATACGGCGCAAGGTGGATCGGTGTGCACTCACCATAATAGCAAACCCTGACCAAGATCAGAACTTTTAAAAGATATGTTAAGTATCAACTAAACTACATTTATTATTACGTTTAGCCCGTATACTTTCTAAGTAGCAGGCATTTTTTTTTTGCGTCCTGTACAGAACGAAAAGAATAGATAATAATTTTTACAAACAGAAATTTTCGTAATATTTATTTGAAGAAATGGCATTCATGTGAAAAGTTTTATTTTCCCTAATTATAGCGCATTTCATGAAGCGATTGTTGTACCTAAAACATAGGGTACAGGGCGCGCAAATATTAACCATATTTTAGTAGAAACTTTTGTTTAATTTCGGTACACGCTGGCAAATAGCTCGGTAACCAAGACTTTTGCAGAATCAGCTTGAAGAATGCTTCGTTTCTAATAAAAAGACTCTGTTAATCTCTGATATTCATATTTGAACCAGCTTGCAGTAACACGGGCATCCACAATCACATGTTCAACAAAATAAAATGAGACGACGTAATTTTTTATTGTAGCATATGAATATTGGGGTACTCTGTCACTCTGAAGAATCTAGGAAGCCCATTTAGCGGCTTTTTAACATGCCTATTATCAACAGTAATTGGTTTGTAGACGATCCCACAGCCCCGTGGGGTACAGGGCCGGAATTGCACTCCCTCTATATTTCTTCCTATGGGAGTCATGAGAGGCAGCTAAAGGAAAAACACCAGAAAGTGGGCAAGAACCATCAAGCCATCATGTACAACGATCCTCAAGACGCCTGCCAAGCGTGGGGATTGTGGCAAATACCCCCTAATGAATCCGGCTGATACAGTAGACCATCCCAAAAAGCCATGAACATTGTTCATAGAAGCAAATCAAAAGAGCCGTAGAAACATCAAAGACCTTGTGAATATGAAACGACTTGCTGGGTTGTAAAAGAAATCTTCTTGAATGCTTCTTGTATAAATATCGTTAATAGTTCCACTGGAATAATATAGTCATGAAAGCCTGTTGAACGCAACTTTAGTATGATACAGGATAACCAGGACCTGAAGAACACTGACCTGTATGGCAGGCGCGGCTTGTAAGGGGTCTGTAAAACAGATCATGCACATGTCGTCGGCATCCTGACGTAGTGTTGGGTCGCCGGAGCACCCGAGCAAGCACGGCAAACAGGTTTGTTCACCGCGAACGCCTCCGCACAGGTGTCCGCAAGAAAGGAGCCTATTACACGCCTGAGACCCGTGTTCCTTTACAAACGAAAAAAAAACACATTACTATTATATCCACAACAACAAAGCCCAGTGAGGCGGAGGGCTAGAATTGCACCCTCAATTCTCCCCCAGATCTTCCTGTTCAAATCGTAAGAGGCGACAATAGGAAAATACCAAAAGGCGGGCAGCAGCGCCTTCTGAGGAACTTACTTCTAACACTGCGATCCCCAAGTCCCTGCCAGGCTTGGTGTGAAAGTCCCATAATGGGACAATTCGTTTGATACGATCTTCACAAAACTCAGCAGTCTAAGTATAATAATTAAATAGGGGCTTAGGGTAATTAGTAGTTCTTTTTTTTATGTTATTTTGACGGAAAAAAGCTCGAGGTCCACCTGATGTTAAGCGGTTTCCTCTGCCTATAACAGATGCATTTCGTCACAAGTAACGAATTGCACTGCGCCAGTCACCTTGAGACATAGTTGTTAAGTCTCATGTGCCTGTATTTTCACTGGCTCTCAAGGACTGCTGCCGAAACACACCGTTAGGTGCTTGGCGACAAATTTTCAACTTGAGGGTGGTCGCTAGCCAGGCGGGCTTTCGCAAAAAGCCCTTCCACCATGCGGTGAAGCTCAAGCCCGCGTCGGGAATCGAACCATGGACCTGCTGCGCGGCAGTCCATAGCCAAAGCCACTGAGCTGTCACTGCTTCAAAATTTGGTTCTGTAAAAATGGCAACCAGCTACCTCTTTGTGCCATATACACAATATGGACCGAAGGGGTCAGCCGAGCCTTAGTTGGAGTTCCCTGTTTTGTAGCATAGAACCCTTAAACCAGGGGCTGAGGGTGCGTTGCTTCGACTCCCGATAATAGGCAGGATAAACTATAAAATCACCTTTACATAAGTACGAGTATTATATAAGTTTTAAAAAGTATACCTACTAAATAGGGAATTCCTACATAGAACTATAATTTTTACGGGGTGAATCGTAACTTACAATAGAGCGAAAGCTTTCGCTTTTTTATAATCCTCTAAAAGGGAAAAGCAAATTATAAACAACTCAACAATCGATAAATTGCACGAAGGGTGCTCGCCGAGGGAGATTTATCTAAAACAGCGACTAGGGGTGCGTTGCCATGACGCCAGACAGACGGCAGTTCTATCTATAGAATCACTCATCTCAGTTGTGTAGTAATTTAAAGGGCGCATGAAAGGGACGGCTTATTAAAATACTCGAATTAATGGGGTGCGTTGCCATGACACCAGACAGAGCAGGCTTAACGAAAGAAGTCCCATCACAGCTATCAAAGGGTGCATGCAAAGGGGACAAACAAATTAAAATACTCCAATATTGTATCAATGTTGAGCCTTGATAAGGTCTAATGATGGCAGTAAAACTCGATACTGATTGATTAGCATTATATTGTATAAAGTAATGACGCTGTTGTGATAGTTTCGACAAGAGAAAATTGTGGAAAGAAACACATTAAAATATTGTAAGCATTTAAACGAACATCGGAGAAATAAATATTGGCATAGTTACGTTAGTAACGTTAAAAGTACACTTGGTAAACTCCCGTGAACTGTATTCAAGTATCTTCGATGCCGATTAAATATTAAAATATAAAAAAAAATCTACAAAACAAGAGAGGGACTATCACCTGCATTGTATATCTATTATATTCACAATAAAATAAAGTTTTTTCTTTAATGACAGATTTATGCATGGGCGAGGGGGATACGCAAGAGGGTAAATTAACACCGTATGAGTGAACAAAGGTTTGGAAGTCAGGAGGGGATGCAATTTCTACCCGTGGCAACGACAATATTTAGGATATATGATCGATGTAGTTAAGACATATTTTTTTCGAAAAAGGAAACGCACTATGGAATACCAGTAAGACTTAATTCTGCTGGATATGCAGTTCGAAAGAAAAAACAATTATTAATTGATATTGCTATAACTATGCTAGTATATTACTCGTTCGTCTACAATATTATGTCATGTATTGAAATGGGGAGCTGCAGCTGAGATAGACGCAATCTTAATCTTACAATAGCGTGCAATTCTTGTAATAAATTAAATGGATTCTAGGAAAACTCTGGGGGACTTTTTTAAAGAAACGGATATGATAATTTCACTGAGTTTAAAAAAATGTATTAGGAGTTACAGTATGAATTTGACATTTAAACAGTGACAATCGCGATCATAGCAGTAGGGTAAAAGACAAAATAGCGGTGCTATGGCTTAGATTAGCAAAGACACATATTATGGCTCTCTTAGGGAATTGTGTGCCATTTTGTAATAAAGTTCAAAAGATTTTAGAGGAAGGGAAATACAAGTTACACGTGAGAAGCACGTAGACAAAGAAACCCTACTTTACAGTGAGATTTTTCTTTACTGATGATGCGGGTTCGAATCCGCACATGACATTATTTTTTTTCTCTCGTATATTTGTAGTTTTGTAATGTAATCCGCAGAACACGCGTTATTGCAAAAAATAGAATAATTAAAAAAAGTGTATACTTGTTCTTGGAAGCGACTGTACAACACAGCTTGCTAACTGATGTACTTAAATTGGGCTATCTAACACAGTGACTCAGGGAATTCACGTTAAAAGGTATAGCCATCACCTGTAAGTTTTTTAAGGCGCTCTCAAAGGCAGTTCAAACAATATTCAATATTGCAATACCCAGTAAACTGCCTAAATTAGGAGTATATATAAAAAAATATGCAGTATACAAACAAAACTAACCTGACATTGGTGGTCAGCGCAAACATTCCCGATCGCAAGAAGACCGGAGTTGCCCCTGGCTCCACAGAACCGGCAGACTCCAGCCAAACCAGACGCCCCAGAACCCGCGGCGGGTTCCGCGCTCCCTTCCCGCACCCCGCTATCCATTCCACGGAACTCCGCCAGACCTTTCAGAGTCCTTCGGTCTACTAACAACAGAAGCCAGAACAACTTGGCACGGCCGCACCCCTCGTGAATGTCGATCCGAATGGCACTCTCCTCTTCTTTGCATATCTGTTGGGAAAGTTTTTTTCAGTAAATTTTTGGATGCAACCCCGCACAGAATTTTTTACACTGGTGATTGCGGGTGCGGAACTAAGGTATCATAATACCGCGGATCCTGGTAACCCGCACATGAGCATTATAGGACTATTTCAATTTTAATTTGTTTATAGAGAACAAAAATGTAATTTTATATCTAATTAAGAACCAAAGCATTGTTATCACATGTACGAATATCATCAAGCATGCAGAATATATGAATTCATATTGTAGAATGCATTTGGAACAAAAAAATTAAATGTTATATTTGGAAAACGCATGAAGTGTATTAATATAATATAACTCTTTATCTAATACCATATATGTTAATGTTGTTACAATTATTATTTTTTATAGACAAGTCATATTCATTTATTTCATAACGATATAGTTACATGTCAAAATAGTATATTATACTTAATAAAGTAGTGAACTAAGTATTATTACAATTATTTGTCAGATAAAAACGATTTATTTAATTATTCAAACTATTTTTGGGCACTATACTAGCAGACGGGACGTTTTATTTATAGTTCGTAGTTTGAATGCTAAATTTAAATTTGAATTTTGTTTCTATAAGTATCAATATCCTATTGTTTAATACTGTGTACAGCAACAAAATTGTAACAGTAAAAAAATTACTTCAGACACAAAATATTCTAAACCCAAAAATGCACTAAATAAACCAAACCATCGCATACAAATTGATTTCTTCATTTATTATCGACAATTTAAAATCACAACTACAACAATGTAGCCGAAGCCAATTAAATACGCATTATTAACATAACCCAAGTACTCATCGGATCTCACTTTTTTTTTTAAAATTCGGTTAAAAATTCAACATTAGTAATGACGTAGTTTAAATAAGATATAATAACAATGTTTTAACTTTTATAAATTTATTACATTATTCTCTATTATTATTTTCAACACCACTGTATTTATCCTGCTAAAAAGTACATGGCAACTGTTGATATCTTTTTTGCACGCTTTTCGTACTGTTCTCCTTCGCTGAAATTATAGGATCCTCTAATATGAGTGTAACTTCTAAACTGACCTGTCTGTGATGGGCTCTAGTGGCCCTGTTGAGATGTAGGAAACGATCACATTCAGCGCAAAGTTCCCCGCAGCTCCGACACTCGATCACAGCCGTAGTTGTTCCGTCGTCATGGTTTGAACAATATGAACGAGGCTCCACGCTCGAATCTCGCGAGCGAGCCTCTCTTCCTTCTCCTCCATTTAACCTACAAAAATATCGTGTTCAGTCTCGCAGGAACAAATTTACTCATCTGACAATTACTTTGGAAAATGTTATGATCATGAAATGGGTGTTCTACAAACTCAGTACTAGCAAATCGGGTCGCATACTAAATATATCATTGTTTTTTTTAATCTCCAGTATAATTATGGTCTAAAAAAACATTTTTTATATGAATGATGATTATGAAGATGAAGTGAGTCTCGAAGAGACAAATTTTGAACATGTGTTTTAGAAAGAGTGTACGCCTTACAGACATATGAATAAAATATATATATATTTTTTTAGAGGATATATTTTTGTACCACCGCTATGCCAGATATTCAAATCAGTAGTGGGCTTACTGTGCAGAGCACTGTAGGAAGTGAAATAACTGGGCAAACAAGACATAAGATCTAAGGTTTCGGAGTCACGTGTACGGTAACAATTTGATTGCGATGGGCTGGCGTGATGGTTACCATCGGCGGGCAAATTGTTAGTCTTGACACTTCAAATCATAAAAAATAGATGTAAGAGCCTATGAGGTATAGAATTCACAGAACAAAAGAACTCACAGCTCAATATGGGCCTGTTCGCAAACACATAAGGCTGCCAAAGACATCCACATGATAGGCAAGGTGACGCATCTATCTGGACGTCTGTCCGTTTCATTGATTTGTGCCACCTGGGCGGCATAGTTGGCAAGAGCTGCGCGAGTCTCCAAACCCCATATCGGGGACACCTTCTCCTAGACACAAAAAAGAAGTAAATATATAACTTGAAGAAGTCGGCATCATAGTAATTTAAACACTGGGCTCATATTTTCATTGTCCGACTTCCACAAGTATTTCATACATTTTAGCAATGGAAATAAAGATTAACTCACGTCAAACACCTCGTCATAAAACCCAAATCAGAACTTTTTACAATTATGTCTTTGTGTCATCCTGTGTTACCAATATGTTATTTTTAAATTACCCGCCCCGCATTATTAAAATATTAATAGGAAACTGCGATATGCTGATAGTAAGAACTACTCATGACTAATAGTAAGAACTTCCTGAAAAAAGAAAGACCAGTGCTTACCTCCGCCATATCTGACAGCAGCTTGGCGACCAAGTGCGCATGCTTTTTGGTGGTCTCGCCTCTCATGAACCAGGCGGCATTCGGCCCTTGCACCACGCTGGTGCTCATGGTGACCGACCCTGGGGCCGATCCACCCGCGCCTTTCACTTTCATCTGCACTGTGATCGCCTTGCCCAGGTAACACAGTAAGTGGTCTAGGAGTGTGATTCTGTTCCAAGGAAAATAGACTGATATAGGGCGATGACGGATATAGGAATAGAAAAGGCTCAAAAGAATATAGAAGAACGGCGGGACAAAAGTGTTGTTTATTATTTCAGATAGGCTATACTTTGATCACAATCTCACCTGACGGTAGGTGATGATATGGCCCAAGATGGTCAAGAGATTCAACCTGAGATGGCAACTGTTTCTTACAAAGCTAAACTTTAATTGTGAGATGATAAGCAACAGAACAGAGGAGGAAACTCTGGAGCTTCTAGAACGTTACTCAAAATGTTGATCAGTTAACAGGCAGAGTATTAAAAACTAATTTGTCAGATATCGCGTCACAGAATACTACTGAACAATCAGCGTACAGTATTTAGCAGTCTGTCATTTAATCAAAGCTTTGACAAACGTTTCAGAAACTAGGAGTTAGTGTGATAAAGACAGGAAAAAGTGAGGTAGTATCACAATGTGTTTCGCATACTAATCTCTTGAGCCTAATTCATACCGAAGAAGCTACAATCGTTACTCTGGATTGTAGTAAGAGAGACAAATTCGAAAATGGTTTGATAATAAAACTGCCGGCCGTTGCGCTGTCCCATTCTGCCACTTCGGTTTGAATTTGATTCTAAACTGGATCATCTATACAAAAAACTGCAGATATTTACTCAACTTCCTTAACTTATAAGGAAGTTAAATAAATTTGAAGAGTCATATTTATTTTAAAAATAATGCTAATATTTTAAAGTTTATTAAAGGTACTCGTAGAGGAATCCATGTTTAGAAGAATCTGTCGGTTTTTCTTTCTCACATGTTCAATGTTAAGAACTTCTGGTTTTGGCAAAAAACATTGTTGTGTTATTTATTACAAATTGTTTTTCTTCGAGAGTTGTTGTTTTTATTGAGTGTTTGTGTACGTACAAACTAATATTAGTAGACATGATTACACTAGCAAGAAATTTTACTTTTCGTGTTCGCTACAAAAACGGTGACTTCTACACGAAAGAGACTTATTGACAAGAAGACCTCTACATGACTGGACAAACTTAATGTTTTAGGTTTTGAGTCTCGTAGTAAAAGACAATGCCTACTACGAGCTAAGAGCGCCCCCCGCGGCAACACTGGACCGCGCTGCGCTCACTTTGAATAGAATATTTACATCGACCAAAGTAATTGAAAATATGATTGAGACATTACAGGCACAAGATACTTTTAAAATCGGGTGTATCCGTCACAAACACATAAAAAAAAATCTACTAAAAATGTTTGAATTAAATATTTTTTGTTAAAAAGTCAAATCTAAGAGGTTGTTGGCATTATTCTAAGAACCTTTATAACACGACCAGGCTGCAATTTGTCGTCCCGAAAAATTGAAAATTACTATAAATATTATCGAAATCTGTACAACTATTTTAGCGAGGGTAAGTAACTATAAAAGAATAACCTATATTTATATCTATAAAGCATAGGTTACTTTAACAAGGTTATAAGACTTACCTTTCGTTGATTTCGCTCGCGGGGTTGATAGCCGCTAGCATTTTCTGTGGTGGTATTTCAGAGATGATCCTCCGAAGAAGTGATATGACCTAAAAATACCAACACTTTACCAACGATTCTTGGAAGTAGCACATAAATAACTAAATATTTATGAACTTATGAAAATGAGTTTCATTTTGGTTTGTGCATGCAATAAGTTTAAGTGGAATTAGTTTTTTATCCGCCTCACGGTAAACGATTGCCGTCGTAGTCACCGTGGTTTGATTGTCTTCGTTCCAACGTAACCTTTTGGTTCAAGCCAGCTAATATCTTCACCTAGTAAGTGGGTTTGCGTTCAAATTCAAACCAATCAGCAATAACAATACAATTAAACGAGAAATCCTTACCTGTCTCTGTACACGTTCACTCCCGGTGTGCAACAGAGCAAGAAGATCGGCGAGCAGATCCGTTTGTTGCGCCAGTAATGATCTTCCAACTTGGCTCCCGCTCAGAGCCAGCAACTATGACAAAGACAATCGTCATCATTATGTTACTATTATCACAATTATATGTTATCATATTTTTTTAATAAACTTATAAGCAGTGTGTTACAAAACTGAAAATAAACATCGAAGATTACAAAAGAAGAATTATTGAACCTCACTATCAGCGGTCATATATGAATATACAAAATGCTGTAAAACTTACCAGAGAGAGCATCTCGAAGCAGTAGTTGTCTTGTTGATGTAGTACTGGTCTAAGAGAGAGCTGGTCTGCTCTCTCAGCTGCTTCTGCGCAAAGCAACGCCGTCTCCCAATCGTCTCGGACTCGGGCCGCTTCCGCTCCGATAGCAGAAACGATATGTGTCATAACCTGGACAAGGATTATATTATTCAGCCCTTACTAATGCTTGCACGCTGCGCCGACGTAAGAAACTGATTACCATAGAACAATATAGCATATCGTCACGCTTGAATTCCACTATTGGGTAAGCAGAGCTATCTATACCAACCATGTTTTAGTCACATTGTAATAACGGGCGAACCGGTTGCATTCCACCAGGCACACTTCCAGACTTGTCAGTTAATTCCAGAATCTTGGTGTGTTCCGGCTGCAGTCTTTGAGAACCTGTTATCTTAGGTTAGCCTGAACAACATCTTCGACTGCACAATCAGATGGTAAGTACCATCAGCTAAGATAGCGGTCAAAAGCTAGCACTGTACCAGCCGGATTGTTCACTGTGAAACCAGCCTCTCCCATAAGTCTGCGTGTCCATCAGAGAGAAAGAGGAAGAGTGCGAGGTAGATATATATATACATACAAATCCCAATATCACCATGTAACCAACAGCTTTGGACCAGGAATTAAAAGCTATAGGCAGACCGCTTTAATGAGTCCCCTCCCACGGGGTCCAGGGGTTCGAGGGTAGGACCACAATGGGGACTAAACTTAAAGTGTAAGCTATTTAAAACTAGCTGAACCGGCGATCTTTGTTCCGCCGCAAATATCTCACACATCCCGTATCCCCACGCCTCTGCTTCCCTCGGGCAAGGACTCCTTAAAGCGGTCTCTGCCTATAGTTTTGCGCATCCACTGAAAATAATGCCCAATCTGAAAATACTTTATAATATTGTGAACACCTACCTCCCGCTGCAGTGATGTTAGCTGATGCCCAGCGAACAGTATGCCAACGACGTGTTCGCGAAGATCACTATCATCCGCTGGCGTATCATCCACTGGACCCTCTCCTGACTCGCTACCAGATCGTTCCCATTCTAGTAGCTTGCCGAACACCTGCATACAATCATTTTATTAGCTCTTCTTTATTTTCTTGTTTTGTAAGCTTTTATTGATAATAATAAAAATATAATGCTCTGGGACTGTTGGCTGAATAGAGACACGACGAAACAGGGTTCTTAACTTATTTATATTTGAGTGCGTATGTCCTTTAATGAAGTCCAGGTAGGTAGGTAAATAGGCTATATTGTTCATTGACTCCACCAGCCATGCCAAATTTTTGAAGTAACGGAGGAGGGATTTTGGGTCTTTGGCATAACGGGGCAATCTTGGCATAGGTGGTCTTACGGTATGATGGTAAGGATAAAAAAGCTAAAAGGCATAGAGCTAAGACTGGTACACTTTCTTCAGAGGTATAAAAAAGGTACCACCACCAAGTAATTATTTCACTATTGTATGAAGCCAGAGAACTTACACAGTTTAAAAATATAAAGACAGTTTTAAATAATTCTGTTGGATGTCGTATAAGGAAGCTGAGCAGCAGAGTCGCGCTTAAGTGAGCGGAGTCAGTGCCACTACCCACCACTTCTAAACTCAGTTTCCGGAGCTCCATCTATGGAACTAAACTATATCATCACCTCTGAAGAATACCTGGCCATGTAATTATACAATGACTGAAAAGAACTTACCTCGGATGTAAGTAAACGGAATACCCGGAGAGTGTCAGTCTCAGCCATTCCGTGTAGTGTTCGAGCGGGCGGGGGCGCCGGCTTGGCCAGAGGCGTGGGGATACTGAGTACGCGCAATTGCCGAACTCTCACTGCTGGCTCCGGTCCTCGGAGCTCGCAACGCACACGCAGGGCACCGCTGTTCGCGCCCGGGTAGCAAGCTGCACCAAGTTAACCGTCACAAAAGCCATGAAGAGATAGGCCATCTTCTTCCGACTTTACTAGATAACTATTCACTACTTTCAGTCCTAATCAGGGGCCTTATTATTTAGCAAGAAAGGTCATTAAAGTGATCTTCGTTTTGACATTTGAACTCTCTGATGGGCCCTGTATTTAAAGGAATATGTCTGAATGGAGTTCATCTCCATGACCATACTATAGTCTGTTTTTTTTTACGAGTACTGAAAATTTTACTGCGTTGCTATTGGGCCACAAAAACATTATAAAGTCGTGTAACGGACTTTATAATGTTTTTGTACTACTGTAGTTACATGTAGGTACATACAGTAGAGTCTTCGACTACCTGCGCGTCTAAAAATATTGCTTGTAACGAATCAATACTAAAGTTGCATAAGTTGCATAAAGTTTTGAATTACGGTAAGCGAAACAAAGATCGTTTAGAAAAACATGTTGTAGCTAAGTCAACAAATCGTATGGTCATAAGTTTGCCCAAGTATTACCGTGAGCTCAACCCAATTGAACTCGTTTGGTCTCAAGTGAAGGGCTATGGCAGGAAATTACAAAAGTTTAAAATTCATGAAGTCTGAACTCTTTTGTTACGAGGAGTAGCTAGAGTGGATAGATAAAAATGGTGGTCATGTATCAATCATGTGGTAACCAAGATAGAAACAAAAATTTACGGAGTCAAAAATCATGTACAAAATATTATGTTAGAGCAATTTATTATTGACGTATCTGCAGAAGGTTCAGCAGAAGAATGATGATAATTTTGAAGATTACAAGAATTTAATTAGAATTATTTGATTAATATGTTCTACTAATGCATAATATAATAATATATATGTGCATAATATATATATATAAATATTACAATAATGTTTTATATCATAAACGCGAACAGGAAATTTTGTTACGAATATACTAAGTATGCAAATTTAAATCATAAAATAAATACGTAATTTTGTCTACAGTAAATTTCAGAAGTATTCAATATGAACGGCCCTTAACAATTTCAAAACAAGAACAAAGGCATTGACCAATGACGACAATGACCCATCTCACCCTGTCCATATCGGAAATGTGCGAGAGATATACTCAGTACTCGTTTGTTAAAAAAACAGACTATAGTTAGACAGTAAGTCAGTTCCCCCAGATCCATTGCTTATTAACAAGCTAGTGGTCAAGGACTGCCTACCCATTACGAAATGACTTCGACATGACGTAAAGCACCAAAAAGTGGAATTTATTTTGAAATAATTATTCGGCACCGAGGGGGGAGCAGGAAAAGCAGCTAGATTATAAGTCTGCAGGCTAATATTTTGAAGTATTCAATGGAACGGTCTAAATCCTGCATCTCTTTTTCTTCGTTGGGCAAATGGTACAAATATTATCTATTTATGGTCGACATTATTTTTAAAACTCCAACTGGCAACGGGTGTTGTATACTTAAAACATTTGTTTGTGTTTTGACTCGTGTATGGCGAAAAATACGAGACGTCAGTTACCTCGTCCGGAAAAGGAGCTATTACCATAGAACATATAATAATACTACCTATCACCGCAAATCGTGGAGTGTTCCTTTAATGTGTAGATGCTGATGTGGCTCGGACATGTTGCGTGGATGGAGAAGTATCGGGCTATGAAGAGAGCGTATCTGGGAGTACTATGGGCGTTATCAAGTAAATAACCAAGAAATGTTGGTGGAGGAGATTTGCGCGAGCTCCAGATGCCGGATTACGACGATGTTTAATTGTCGAAGGCCAGGACGCACTTCTGGGTCACCGCATCAATGCAATAAGTAAGTACGTCTCGCGGTCGTCTGTAAATATTCTAACTAGATCTCGGGTTTGAACTGCAATGACCAAGACAACGAATAGTGGAGTCATATATGCAAAGGATTTGGAACAACTGTCCAGTCTTCTCATTTCTATCAAGAATAACAACCTAGGAGTCATCGAGAAGGAACATATACTTCCAAGACAAGAATGGTCCACCTTTCACATGGTTACTTTCCATCAGGTAAAATTAT
Source organism: Plagodis dolabraria (assembly GCA_963854805.1). Classification (NCBI taxonomy): domain Eukaryota; kingdom Metazoa; phylum Arthropoda; class Insecta; order Lepidoptera; family Geometridae; genus Plagodis; species Plagodis dolabraria. The sequence goes on from OY978440.1 coordinate 9,960,069, forward strand.
AGGCAAATGCTTATCTATCTGGGATAAAACAGATGTCCAGATATATAGAAAGTGGTTGCTATAGGGTATAATGTGTAGGTACCTAAATAATATTATTTTTTTCTAAGGCCATATCTAATACTATAATTTCTCAAAAATCTTTTCATCTTGCATCGTGTTATCGGGTAAGTATTTAATAGAAAAGTCTTAATATAAAATTTGAGGTTATAATCCATTTCTTTATCAGACAATTAAAAGCTTATTTGGATTCAATAACAAATGATAAAATTCACAAAAAAATATATTTCAGAACATGTCGTTCAACAAAGTTTTGCCTAAAATGTGTTGTTGTGACAAATCATTTGATTTATAATACTAAACAGTAATACATTATATATTGTTTTAAAATTTTATTTTTTAAGCTTGATAGGTTAGCCTTTGACCACTATCTCACCTGATGGTAAGTGATGATGTGGTCGAAGATGTTGTTCAGGCTAACCTATGATTCAATATCAACCAAAGCAGGTACTTTTGGGCTATGGAACGGAAAAAGAAAATTATAGAAAGCAATAAATAAAATATTTATCTCATTCTATTCTATATGGATATCTTACTCCAAATGTAACGTTACTGTTAAGTATCCCTTATATCAATGCTTCGTCGTGTGCTAGATAAATTTTATTAAATGAATAAAAGACAAGGATGTATGCAACATAGGTGCTCAGTGTTCAAGAACGCCGATAACGCCGACACTAGTAACAAAGCAAGTTTAATCTGATCCGATCGCCCTATATTAGTTCATCCACGGTTAAGAATAAAGCCAGAGCTCCTTTTGTTCACATTTTCCCGGTTTGCAGTGCAACACTATTGTTATTTATCACCGCAAAATGCATGAATATCTATCGTTATCGGACTGTGAGATCTCGTTTAAATAAATAATGTCGTCAACGATGTCATTGAAATAATGGAAAACTGCATGGAAATAGAACACGGTGACGAATGTATTGTATAAAGAATTTCCTTTCCATATCCGACAACCAGACCGATGGCAATAGGACCCCGTTCCATGATTTATATTTCCATAACTGTTATAAAGCGGGTCACTTCCTCATTTACCAGACGTACGGTGAATGACTCGAATACATTGCCTTAATCTGTATTTCCTGAAAAACACACATATAACCTGGATGCCTAAATGCAAGAGTGAATCGGTATTTTCAAAGCGAGCGTGTAAGGAGGTGACTTTACAGTAAACCGTGAGCCTACTAAGCATAAAAAAATGTATTAGTAAGTCATTGTAAGAGTGGTTTATGTGAACATGTCACTTTGATGTTCCTCAGTGGCGCTTTCACGTGGCACACTCACCACAGAAGACCTCCTATTGAGCTAAAAAACCTCCTATTTATTCAAATTTCTGCATGTTGTGCTTTCCTGTTAGTGGATTTGTACTATGATATTATTTGTTAATTTATTGTGTTTGTGTTCAGTCTGTTGGAAAACCTAAAATAAAACAAAAACTGAAGTTAACATGAAAATTTTGTGTGTTGGCTCAGAACACTTCTTTACAAGTCTATCAACACTCAGACGCATTCAAATGTGTACTTACTTGGTAAAGTATAGCAGACCCACGTGGCTACCTTGGGATCCACTTCCATATCTTGCATGTGGTACATCTCTCCCGAGCTTCCACTGTACAAGAATGAAACCAGCAGAGTCTTGTTCTGCAACAACACCACAAACATTAAAATACATATACCGCAGTGGTCATAAACGTATCATTACTATTTCAATATTAAATCTGTCAATATGAATAATTCACAAATAAATTTAATAATTTTGAAGAAAATCTATTGTAAATTTGAAGCAAAAACAGTTTTTGCTGTCTGGTATAAAATGTATGTTACTAAGCGAGTGTAATTTTATTGTTTAGCAGTTTTACGCTACCGGAGACACCACTTTTGATATCTTACACGCTAGTACGGTGTGAATTTAACTTAATTATTTTCTGAACGTACGGGAAATGGTAAATTTTAGTTTGTGAAGAATCTAGTAATTTCATAATATTTAAAAAGAATGCAGGCACCCTTCGGTCTTAAACAAACTGTAAACGATCGGGGATCGCGGCCCGCGTATATTGAATCGAGAAAATACAGAATACAAAAAAGGGAATTTATATTATCATCATTATTATTACCAAAAATGACAAAATTGTCAATGAAATTACAAAAAAAAATATTAATAACTTTTCAGATATTCATCCTATTTACGTGTAACCAAAGTAGAACGGTCCGCTATTGGTGAAAAAATTAAAAAAAAAACAAAGAAATCGTATTGTACCATGTAACACATAAGTTATCACAGGTACTAACCGTAGTGTCCCTGGTGTTGTCGACGTGAACGCAGACTATACTCGGACGATCTTCAACACTGCCGCCTGTAAAGGCTACTTGAATCCACTTGGCCTTGTTACGATCTTCATCCCCTGATTCCCAGAACGTTTCCGTACTGCCATCGATAAGAGAACCAGCCATGCCAGCTCTAGATGATACGCTGACGTCACACCACCCTGTAACGTCTGGACAAGCCCAAACGTAGTGCTCCTAAACAAATACCGAACGATTACAAAATCTTCTGAAACACGTCAATTGTCGATTTATATTCGATTCTTTCATTCACACTTAGTACATTTTATGCTGCAAGGTTTTGTTTGAGAATGAGATAATAGACTATCATAAGTGAATGTTATGAACGATTATTTTCATAGAGTTGTTAGTTTTTGGTAACTCCTTCAGCCTGTATGAACAATTTTAATAACAATTAACACTTTGCCAACAACTAGTCCGCCTGTTGGAGTTTTGACATTTAAAGGTATTCTCATTGTTTCTGTAGGATCTTCTTCTAGTTTAGTCTTAAATCAACAGAAAATCAGGATCATTATAAAGCCATGCTCCATGAGATCTACTGCCTAAACATCTGTTATAAAATAGCTGAACTTCGGGATGTGCTTAATTCAAGTGCATACCTAAGTTGTGTTCTTACCTTGTTCAGAAAACTTTGCAAACTCTCGTGGATGGCACTGACCATGTCTTCTTCGTAAGCAACATCTTCCGAATGTGATAAGATTTTGCTGATGACGTTGAACACTTGCGATCTATTCCATTAATGCAGCATGGACGGTAATAAAAAGGTATATCCTTCAGACATTTCAGACGGTAACACAAATAAACTAATAAAAATACATGATTGTACTGATTAGATAACATCAGGTTTCTTGTTATTTTTGTTTTCCTCCAGGGTATATATTACTATAATTTATTTGACATTATCTGAATGTCAAATAAATAATAGTAAAAGATGCCTGGGAGGAATTATCGTTTTCATCATATTCTACGATAGTCTCCTAGAACTTTGTCAATGAAAGAACAAGACAAGTTTCTCGGTTTAGTTGTATATTTCTATGTTATCCTGAACAACATCTTCGACCACATCATCACTTACCATCAGGTGAGATAGTGATCAAAGGCCAAACTATCAGGCATAAAAAAATACAGTTGTCTTGAGTCGAAACACTAACCTGTGTAAAAAGGCGCGGTCTTCTTGTGAGTAGTGTAAAGCCCAGCACCTGACCGCTTGCAGGCTGGCCGCGCTAGCTGGTGATAATGACGGCGCTAGCGCGCTGACAGAGCCGAGGAATGCGTGGAAAGCGGCGCGTGCGCCTCGGGCTGCTCGTCCGCCCGGGCAAATGGCCGCCGTAGACGCAGTGGGTGTTACTAGCCGGTTGGAATCGTTTGCAACGTTCTGTGTTACAACGATTAAGTATTACAAACATAGGTTATATTGCTTTTTTCGTTGAAAATGTATTTTTTTTTAAATAGACAGCTTTTTAAAAGTTGTATCGATGACCGGCGTAGTCAAAGTATTTAATATATTTGTATTGTGTGGGGTAGGCTTAGTAATGGGGTCATCTAAGTTAGGAACTCTAAAAACAAATAATACACTGGATTTATGACTACTAGCCTTTGCGTTAAATTTAAATGCCTGAGTGCTTAATAAAACGTGTCAGTTATTGATATCATCATCATACTAATACACTATTTGGTCTGGTCAATTTAGATATTCGAAGCTACCTAAATTCCCACCAAGCTGAAAATCAGTAAGATTGTTTAAAATATGATTAAAAATAAAATTTTAAAGTTTCTTATTTTTCTCCGGCATGAGAAAAAAAAATTCAAGATCAAAACTCAAACAAAATCAGATTTACGCAATTTATCACCAAAACGCTAAGTTTAATCCTGAAAATACTTCAAAGAAAAATTGTTGATCATAAAAAATTATATATTATCTACAAAAAAAATTCAATAGTTTTTTTTCTACAAGCCACCGTTTTTGAGATACAACGATTCAAAAAGTTGTAATCGTCAAAATATGAGTACGCCACGTATGTATATAGTATCTCTATAGTTCTAATATAAGTTAAAATATTTTTCAATCGGTCATTGTAACTTACACTTACTTAGCGTGTAGACCTGCGCTGTAGACGACTTCCTAATTCGGCAGGGGGAAGCCGCGGGTGTGCACACAGATGTGTCTGGCTGGCTCGGTCTGGGTTACCCCCGGGGTAGGTGAAAAGGGTCCACCGTCCATAATGGTTACCGACTTTCAAAATTTATTTTAAATCATATTTTAAACATTCATACTAATTTTCAGCTTGGTGGGTATGTAGCTTTACTCTTATTTATTTGGTCTAATTTGACCGGATTAATTGTAGAAGCTAGTGAAAACATGTTTTAGGGAAGCCTATAATGGAAAATGTCAGTAAAGATAACATCTTAGTTTTACACAGAAGTGATCCTACACTATGTGTGTATACAATTTGTACTAAAAAAATACATAATATGGAATGTAGTGGAGGAAGTACGCACCTCTTTGTTATCATCCTGGACGCTCGGCGGGGGCACTAACCGAGCGTATTTGTCTAAAGCAGAACAGAACCACCACATCACGTCGTGAACGCACGTCGGCTGCGTAGTAGAACGCAACAACCAATTCATAGCCTGCACAAACACCATACACTCCATGTTAGTTCCACAAATCGCAATTAGTGTCTTTCTCCTATATTATTGAACCTATAAAATCAACATCATCTTCCAAGGAAGATAAGAAGGCTACAAGTAATATTATTGATTGGTCAACATAACTCACCTCAAAGGCATACTGTCGCACGGTGTTAATCCTCACAGCCGCATCCATTTTCTGTCTGTACTCTGGCAGATCTCTTTTAGCCAGCACGAACGAGAGCACGGGACTTTTGATCAACGTGTCGGGATCCACACGAGGCGGTTCAAAAGCTGACACTTGACCTGCGTTGCTCGCGTCCCCGCATCCAACCAACCGCTGTAACTCAGCACTTGGTTGCGCTAAGAGAGATGATCCAGCCCCAGACAATGTGTCATGCTGGTCTTCTTGCAGAATGCTGGTAAGTGGTGGACGGGCTGCGTTGGCAAGGTCGCGACCTCCAGCTTGTCCCATAGAAACTGATCTATGTACGCGAGGGTAGTGTACGCTGGTGTCACTTATCCCGTACTGAGAGATCTGATGGACAATGAGAGCTCGTTGAAAGCCAAAAAAAGTAAGAGATTGACCGACGGGGATTCAAGTAAAGTATATAGTATACAAATAAAAATTGCATAATGCAATAAAATTTATACAAGACAACAATATTATCATAAGTATGTATAATCTATAAGGACTAATATTAAACACAGTCTTTACATACTACACTACTAAATGTTAAGTAAAAAATCTTAATAACGGGGTTTCATCATATGTGTCCCAAAGAAGTTTTACCTAATCATGACAACTGTTGCTCCCTTCAATTGGTACTTACAAGAGGCGCAACTGGCGGTGGTGCTGGTCTACCGAGCGAGTGGTACCGAGCCGGGTCAACCGCAGCACTTGCTCTTGGGGCAGCGCCAAGTGCTGGAAGGCATTGGAAAGGAGGCGCTGGCTGCCATACGCTGCCTGGTGGTGTGGGTGGACTTCGACTCGAGCCTTCATACCAAGGCGACGAACTTATCGATTCTGCACAAAATAATCTGCTCTAGAAATCTTTTTCAAAAATATTAATCTAAATCAAACTACGAAATGTTGTTTTCTAAGACCTGGACTGGTATATACCTGAATTGGTTAATGGTGCAAGGTCGAGGAGAAACACGGCGTTCTCTTTCATGATGTGATGGTCTATTGAAGAAGCATCAATGCCCTCGTTGGAGTTGAGGGAAGCTTTCCCTTTCGTCTGCTTCGCCGATGCCGCTTTGATGGTCTTATCTCGGCACCGTTCGCAGTAGACGTACCACAGTGAAGATGCTGGTGTTGTATCTGTCAGTATATTGAAGATTATGGAAAATTGCTTCGCACCGTAAATTCAAGTTTACAAGCACAATAATTATAATTAACCGCCTTGCTAATTAGGACACTTTCCTAAGCTCAGAAGTCGGTCATAGTCTATGGAAGGTGTATATTTTGGTATAGATTTGAATTGTATTAGTTCGAATCTATACAAATATCATTTGTATTCCTTACCGTGTTCGGATTACGGAAATAAGGACTGGTCCACATACTCCTGTTGGAAGACGTATAAAGACTCATAAAAAGAATGTGGCAAACGAGATCCATGGTACCACTCACGTCGGTGTAAGTGGAATGTGCAAATCAGACACACAACCAGGCTTCGAATCGCGCACACGACTATATTTTTTCCTCTCATTGTAATTTTTTATGCAATGCTTAGAGCATGAATCATTGCAAAATTAAAAATATTAAAATAATTGTGTCTCAACTACATCCGTCTGCGTGCTTAGTGAAAATGTTTTATTTTTTTGTGTTGTGCTTTGTGTTGTTAGAGAAGACGATATACCGACGTGTGCGTGAGATAAGATGATGGTGTATCTTACCCTGTGCAAGTTGACCGCAGGTGGAAGGCGGCATGTCTGTGGGGGCGGGCGTTGGGGGCGGCTCTGCGCGTTTGTAAATCCCAGCGCGATCGTAACCGCGCTGTGAGGGTGCGCGGCATCCGGGGTGTAAGTGACGCATATGGGCCGCTAATGGAGGAGGTACGCTTGCTCCGCCACACAGCTCGCATCTCACTGTACACACCATTATGAATATATATATGCTAGAGGAATTCTTCTAACGAATCACAGTAGATTTGTATTTATATTTATTTATTCATTCATTACAAATATTCTTACAAGATTAACCCCAATACAATGGTGTAGTCAACAAATATTTCAATTACTAAAATATCTATAGATATAAAGTAATTATTTCATTTCATTATTAAATTGGTAGGTATATTATATATATAAAATCATGAAATTCAATTATCTTATTTAAATTAAAATAAAGTTAAATAATTTGCAATAAAACTATAAGATCCAATCGTGTCATCTTACGTCAAATTATGATTATTGTATTAATAAATAATTATATATTTGTACTGCTGACAGAATTGACTACATGGTCTTGATGATGAGGTCTTAAGTGTAAAGAGACCTTAATCCAAAATAGGTACTTGCTTTTAAAGACATCTGCCAGAATACCGTCAGGTAATATATACAGGTTTTCTACTTGAGGGACAGTTGGTTCTATTATTGTAATAGCTAAAGGAATTTTTATTTAATTTGGCACCTATTATAAAATAACACTGGATCTTTTTATCATCAGCATGTTCTTAAGCTAATGACGCCTGTCCATTTAAGTACCTACTTAGTACATGAAACATTGTGTGGCAACATATTACTGATGCCAAAATAAATATAATCGACGAGTTCATCAAAAATATTTGGGAATATCATTATCTATTCCATAGATAGCTCTAAGCTAAACTTAGGCTAAGTTGAAGAAAAAACACTAACCCTAGTATCCAAAGTAAGTACCTGAGTAAGGAGCTTTGTATGTGATAAAACCAGCTTTCCATTCAACTTTTTTCGGGACAGCCCCACGAGGTACTTTCGTATCGTTGACTACCTTCGGCTCTTCGATTTCCTTGATCTCAATATTGGGTTTCTTGTACCTAAAACCAGGCCTTGTTATAAATTCCATACAAGTAAAATATAAAAACAATCAATTTACACATAGTATCGACGTAAAGTCTGTGTCCAATTTATAAAAAGATGGCCCTGTGGCAACACTAACTAATACATGTCGTGATGTTTTCTCCGTATTTTAATAATTATTTTATATAGAAAATAAGGCTAATTTGTTGTGTTTTCAAGTAAAAAGTGTTAATAAAAAGTAGCTTTATATAGTGAACAAAGCCTGTTAGTGACATATTCACTAAACAGTGAATAAAAATCATAGTGCGTCATCCTGCAGCAGCGGTTGGACAATTCAAACACCTTGGATTTACTGGGGAGTAATATGTCTAAAATCTATCTCTAAGTACACATTTAACACAATTCCACTAACACTCACTTGTGAGCTACGTTAATAATCACACATTGGCAGTGTACTGACTCTCTTTGCTTGACAAAATAGTGGAAGCAAAGTTGATGTTTTTCTTTTGTCTCAGACATATCACTACTATTTGACACCCAATCCTAGCTGCAACTCATTCTCAAAGTTATTTATTTGTAGTAGTCAAGTCTACAAAAATTACCTGTTATAAAAAACATATGTTATGGTACCTGAGTACCTATTACCTATTAGGTACTTACAATCATTCATTTGTCAGATAAAAGTTTCATACTTTTTCTCTCCCATCTGTTTCTAACCATTGTCTGTTCAACTAATTTCTCTGTGTTTCTACTGCTTAACATATTTCCTGTTTCTTTTTCCCTTTTATCTGTTGCATATATGAATGTAAACAAATAATAGATATGTTATGTAGGTTGTACTGTTTTCAAACTTGATTGTTGATTTTGTTTACAATATTAGGTATGCACCATTCTTGTAATTTATATATAAATTAATTGTAACTTTGAGATTGAATTGTGAGAAATACATACCATAACACTCCCCTTGCACTTAAAATACTTTTTGAAACGGTAACTTAGCTACTTTTATCTGTTTTGCAGACATTGTTCGGAGTTGTTGATGCTTCAGTATGCCTGTAACTACTAGGAAAACCTTGGCAAGAGAACTGGAAGAGAAACTAAGAATTTCTCTGCAAGATCTTCAAAAGTACAAAGAACTCTCTGATCAGCTTCTACAAGAAAGAGAAGACAGTGAGGTTGAGGTGAACCAAATTGTCTCAAAAAACACTGAGCTCAAGAATGAACTTGCTGGTTTATACACCAATTACTCAGAAGCACTCTATCAAAATGAACAGCTACAGAACATTGTATTGTCATTTAAAGAATGTAGCGAGACACATGAACAGGCCTTGAGCCGTATATCAGAATTGGAGTTTGAATTAAGCAAGGCTCAAGATGAAATCTCAGTGTTAAACTCAACAAAGTTCAGTGAACAGGCCGCTGACACCTTAAATTTATATAATGAGCTGGTCGGTAGTGGCATGGAATCAGCAAGCTCCCTGCCACCAATTGAAACTATTGACTTGACTGATGAGAACACTATATGCAGTCAAATTCCAGTCTTTCGGAGCCATAAAAAAGTCAAAAAGTATTTTAAGCTTAAGAAACTGATGTTTAAGTGTAAAAAACAACTTAAAAACCTAAACTATTTCAAGAAAAATGTGAATTTGGTGAAAGATAAGCTACTATTACAGGAAAAACTTCAAAATTGTCTGGATGAAGTAGAAATCACAAAACAATTGTATGATGATGATACTCTGAGTCTTCGCTCTGAGCTGCTAGACAAAGAGAAATTATTGCAAAATATTTTCTCTAGCTACTTATCAGCTCAAAACCATCTTAGTGAGCACTACAATGAAGCGATAAGTTTATTAGATCTTGTGACCACCAATATGGAGAGTGTGAGAACTATTGAGTGTGCATGCTCAAGGTCTATGGGTCAGCTTCAACCAACCAGAGAGCCCCATGCAATACCAACAATTTGCCATACACCTCTGCCATTGAACAAAACATGCACAGAAGCAGCGCAGAGGAAGAATCAGAGTATCACCACTAACCAGGATATGGTTACCAAGGTTTTGGTATTTTCAGATGCAATAGGCAAAAACTTTGGTTCATTACTAGGTAATTCACTTCACTGCTCTGTAGAAAATTACTGCATGCCTGGTGCTTCTTATCAACAGATTGAGAAGAAAATTATGGCTTCTGAAATTGATAGGAATACCATTGTTATATTGTACTTAGGCCAAAGTTTAGGTATTGACAGGAAACAGTTAATAGCAAATGTTACCTCATTGATAAGCCTTAGTGCATTTAAAATTATGTTATGTGCTTTTCCCTATTCAGAGGCACTGACTAAAAATCAGAATGAGCATATTCATTCTTTAAATACCATATTATTTAATATGACATGTCGTCATAGTGACAAACTTTTATTTTTTGACTGTAATAAATTTATTACTAAATTTATGTTGACTCGGGATAGGATGTACCTACCTAAGAAATATAAAAATCTGATTGCTACTTTGGTAGCTTATAATATTGAGTCGGTTATAGGAAATATAACCAAGTCTTCTATTGACGCTCCAGATTTTAGTACATGTACTAATAGAAATGTGGAGTCAGACTATTTAAACTTTTAAGTCCGACAACAGGGAAGTGTTCTGACATAGCACTGTACTACCAAAATATAAATCGCTTCCCTGGCAAAATACTTGAAATTGAAATGCTCTTAGATAAATATCCTTTTGATATATTATGCTTTACTGAAACATGGCTAAGAGCAGATACAATGTTATTTAATGTTAAGAATTTTAGTGTAGGCAGTGCGTTTAACAGATCATCTGCAGAAGGAGGAGGGTGTATTATTCTTGTAAATAATAACTTAAAATTTAAAGAACGCCGTGACTTAGTCAGATGTTCTGTCGAACGTGTCTGTGAAGTTGCTTGTGTGGAGGTGGACAGGCATCTTGTGTTGTGTGTATATCGACCACCAACAGATCAAGGTCGTGCTCAAAATTTTGCAGAATTTTTATCCACTATGGAAAGTATACTGCGGAAAATCTCTAAATGCAGAAAACCCATATTTGTATGTGGTGATTTTAATATAGATATTTTAATGAATTCTAAAAATAAGACTGATCTTATTTCATTATTTAAGTCATTTAATTTGAAATTTCTGTTCTGTGAGCCCACTAGGATAACAGACACTTCATCTACCTGTATAGACAATATATACTCAAACTGTAAGATTAAAGAAAAGTTAATATTGAAAGGTATTAGGTCTGATCATGAGGGCCTTGCGATAAAATTTGATGGAAATAGAGAAACAGAGAGGTATGAAGTTGAACATAGGCCGTTAACAACCAGTAGGCTAGAAATTCTCGGTACCAACATAGAAGCTAAGCTTGGCATAACAAGTTTTTCTCACTGTGACCCGAATGACATCTACAATAACTTATTTTCTTTAGTAAATATTGAGTTTCAAAAAGTTTGTCCAAAAATAAAGAAACAAATAAATGGAAAATTGAAGTTTGGTGATTGGGCAACTAGAGGTATCCGAAAAAGTAGAGATTATTTGTTTGATCTGTATCGCAGGAAAAATTTAACATCTTGCAAGCAGTTTCATGATTATGTTAGGAACTATTCAAAAATTTTTAAGTCTGTTTGCTTGTGTGCTAAATCTCTTTTTATTAGAGACAAAATTAGCAAGTCTAAAAATAAAATAAAAACCATTTGGAAGACTATAAATACTGAGACTGGTAAGAATAAACCTAGAGATTCAACATATGTCTTAACTATTAATAAACATCAAATCTCTGATCCAATACAAGTGGCGAATATATTTGAAAATTTTTTTTCTAACTTACCCCTAGAAGCCACTAAATCATTGGATTCTTGTCCCAATGTAGCAGAAGCCCTATTAAAACATAATTTTCCCTGCAAAACACCGGACTTCTCTTTCAGATACACGTCAAACTTTGAAATTATAAAGACATTCAAAAGTTTAAACATAAAGAGTACTGAAGACTTGTGGGGTATGTCAGTTAAAGTGGCAGAGTCCATTATTTGCATTATTGCACCATACTTAGTAACAATATTCAATCTTTGTGTTGATAGAGGAAGTTTCCCCGACTTAATGAAACTAAGTAAAATCACTCCAATTTTGAAGTCGGGGGCTGCATCTGACCCTTGCAATTATAGACCTATTTCCATCTTACCCGTTCTGAGTAAAGTATTCGAAAAAATTATGCTCAAACAACTTTTATCTCATTTTAATGAGCATAATATATTGAATGAGAATCAGTTTGGTTTCACTAAGAGCAGATCGACAACAGATGCAGGTGTTCAATTGATGTCACATATACTTGAAGCCTGGGAGAGTTCACATGATGCTATTGGCGTATTTTGTGATCTTTCCAAGGCATTCGACTGTGTAGAACACTGCACTCTGATTCGTAAGCTTTCACACTATGGTGTTCGTGGAAAAGCTTTGAATCTAATAGAGTCATATCTGTCTGACAGGCTACAGATGGTTGGAATAAATGGCAATACTTCTTCCGGGTCTTTCGTAAAAATAGGTGTACCGCAGGGATCAATTTTGGGACCTTTTCTGTTCCTAGCGTATATTAATGATCTGCCTTGCATGGTCAAAGATTTCTGCAATATTGTTTTATTCGCCGATGATACCTCTCTGATTTTTAAAGTAGATAGGAAAGATAGTGAACTCATTCATGTAAATAATGTGTTATCTATGATCTCTGGATGGTTCGCCGCTAATAATCTTCTGTTAAATTCAAAAAAGACCAAATGTTTAAAGTTTTCATTACCAAATGTTCCTTATGTTGAACCAAACATTAAGCTTGGCCTAGATAAACTCTCTATTGACAAAGCGACAGTCTTTCTGGGAATCAAAATGGATTCAACTTTACAGTGGGATCTACATATACATGATCTAGCCGGAAGACTTAGTTCTGCTGCATATGCAGTTTGTAAGATAAGACAGTTAACAGATGTAGCTACTGCACGGCTAGTTTATTTCGCATACTTCCACAGTATTATGTCGTATGGTGTATTGCTGTGGGGAGCTGCTGCTGAGATAGAGACAATCTTTATCTTACAAAAGCGTGCAATTCGAGCCATATATGAAATGGATCCTAGGGAATCTCTAAGGGATCTTTTTAAAGAAATTGATATATTAACTTTACCGAGTCTGTATATATTTGAAAATATTATGTATGTTCGGAAAAATTTGAGTAAATTTAAATTAAACAGTGACAACCATCATTACAACACTAGGAACAAATATAAATTAACGGTACCATGTTTTAGATTAGCAAAGACAAATAAAAGGTCCTTTTTAGGTAATTGTGTGCGGTTTTATAATAAAATTCCCGAACATATTACAATGCTCACAGAAGGAAAATTCAAATTGCACGTGAAAAATATTTTGATGAAGAAATCCTACTACACAGTTTGTGATTACTTAAACGACAAAAATGCTTGGAAAATTCCACCTCTGCCAAGCCATCACATGTCTCCTACGTAATTTAAACAAATATTGTAATAATTGTATAATATTGTTTATAACACATTGTAAAAAGACGTTTAAAAGAATGGCCCCGAGTTTCTTGCCCGTTCTTCTCGCAGTGGCTCTATAAACTTTTTTTGCTGAACGTGGCAGTACAATGTAGAATATTTCAATATTAAAATTTGTAATTGACCTTCATAAGAGCGTCGTAGACGCCTAAATTGAATAAATGATTTTGAATTTGAATTTGAATTTGAATACTTGAGTCCCGCTCTTGACACCCGGTTCAAATGTACCTAGCAGAGTCGCCGCATTACCCCGCTGTATCACCAAGGAGATCTGTTAGGCTAAGAACCAAGCTGATCGGGGGTCCCGCCCTTTCTCTCAATAAATAGATTTTATTTCATTATAAACAAAATATAATTAATTATCAATTTGCTAAAATATATTTTTATTATCAGATATTAGTTAAAATATCAATCATCACATACATTTGAGTCTATACCTTGTGGTCGTAATTCGCATTCCGTGGTTAATTTAACTATAGGTATGTAAAAATACATGCACCTCGAAGCTGCTTTATTCAAGTATTTTAAAATGGTACCCCACTGCACGCCGTATATAATATTTTTGTATCATCCTATGTCTATACTTAACTACGCTGAAAACGATCAAACAAGTTTGTCAAACTTCACGTTTTTATCTAATGGGATCGTAAGCGATCAAACAAGCTGGTTAAACTTGAAGTCCGCTTGATCCTTCAGATCTTGTTTGACAAATACCACCCCACACCTTCACGATTTTGACATTGACACTGTTTTGGATCATACCCTAGATGTCCATCAAACTAAATCAAATATAATTAAGATCATATGCATATATATAGTAGTATCTACTCGTATATTTTCAGGGCTCTCCTTTCACTATAGGACATCAATGGCTATATATAATGAGAACAATAGAATTTCATTCATAAATACCGTCCACGCGGATGTATCAGCTGAACAGATTGAGGGTACTCATTGAATCACAGTCACACACCTTACTGATTTTACCATGATTAAATAGTGAAAATTAATAAAATAAAATGGGGTTTTAAAGAGAATAAAATCAAGGAAAGCTCATAATTTTCACAGGTTTACATAGGCTTAAAACACAGATATTTTTTTACTATTTTTATGAACTTACTTATCTGTAGCCGCAGAGAGTTGATCGGAATCGTAAAGGGCGTCCCACAACGCCACGAGGGCGCGAAGAGCTGGAGGTAGTACATTAACTACCGCTGGTGTTGATGACGGTCCTGCAATATAGGTCCAGTTCAAAAATACGTTTATTTTCATACGAAACGCACTTTTGCGTTCAAAAACCCATTCTATCAAACCATATTTGCAATAATTGCCGTAACTCCACTAATAGATCTTTACTGTATTATTACGCTGCAATTCCAATAAATAGACAAGAATATAGCATAGCCCTATAACACAGTGGCAACGACACTTAATAACAAGATGGTACACCAGCGTAAATGTTCCAAGGATTCTTGTCTTCCTTAAAATCAGCAATAGTATAACACGGTTGTTTAGTAAATATGTGTTTTACATGCAGTGCAGCTTGAATTTTCCCTGTTTCAGGAATTAAAATATCGTAAAATCGCACACAATTTCCTGAAGTAAGATTAATTTTTCTTTGCTAATCAAAACATGTTACAGCTATGTATATTTTTTAAGTGACGTAATCGATGTTGTCACTGCTTAATTTAAAGTTACCTGTACTTTCGAGCTCAAAATATTTTTTAAAATAATATTAAGACGTATAATTAGTATAGTGCTAACATTAGAAAAAAACCCTACGAATTGCTCGCTTTGCAAGATAAAGATGGTATCTGTATATTTGCTGCTACTACCCACAACAATACACCATACGCCATTATGCTGTTATACTGTACTGTAATGTAACAGCCGGATCGTCCACTGCTGGACACAGCCTCCCTTATTAAGGGAGTATTTTCCATAATCCCCACGCTTGGCAGGCGTCTTGGGGATCGCAGTGTAAGTTGGCAGTTCTTTAGAAGGCGCTGCTGCCCACTTTCCAGTATTTTTCCCTTAGTCACCTCTTACGACACCCTTGAGATGATATGGGGAGGAGCAATTCTGACCCGGCACCCCATGGGGCTATGCTGTTATATTCGTTAAAATATACGAAATAAACCACCCGAGCTATAGCTCTATCTATTAACTACCTTATCTAACGAACGGTAATGAAATATTTAATATTTTTTATAAGAACCCCACTATCAATTTGAATCCATTTTAATACCCAAGAAGACCTATATTTTATCAAATGAAAGCTTATCTTGATTTGTTTCAATGTTTTTCTCCTTAATAAGGAACACTTTAGACACTTCGTCTTTTTAGAATTTACCAGATTAACCAGTGAACCATATGGGAATAATCTACAAAGCATAACTTACATTTCCATCTACTTAAAAAATAATAGAGGACTCCAAGTAAAAAAATCTGCTCTGCTTTCATAGTCCACGTTTCACACCCATACAGAACAACGGGCCAGATGTCGCATTGAATAGGTTTACAATTCGATGGAAAGTTGACGACAGCACAGGACTTGTAGCATTTTTGTAAATGAAGCACTGACTATTTCGATGCGAGCACGGATTTCAGTTTCGCTATCCCAAGTGTCAGTGACAGAATATCCAGATCTAGTGATATTGTGAAGAAACTTCAAAGAAGACTCACCAGGTTCGACATTAACATGTCCTTCTTCTTCCCGTATAGCGTCGCTGAGTTCCGACTTCCTCTGGCGACTGGCACTGGCCTCTACACCCGACCGCGTCAGTGTTTCTAACGTAGAAGGGTGCATCCGTAGGTAGTGACCTGAATTTACGACTGCCATCAATATATGTGAATACATGTAAAAGAATACAGAAACGGTAATAGACAGAATAATCCAGAGTAATGACACTAAAAGTTTCAGTTTACCATTGAATATAACAGATCAGTCGATTAAAACCAGCGTCCTGAAGAAGGAATTATAGAAACATGGAGATGATGATGAAAAAGAACAGTTCATTTTCTATAAAGTAGGCTTTGTTATCATTTCGTGTAGTCCAATATACTACTTACTCCTAAAATACTAAATAAATGTTTATAATTATATAAATAATAGCAAAGAAAGTTTAACTTGCGTTTGGACTTTACGGCATTTATGTCTTGTTGGAATATCTGTGAGGTGAGACTCTAATGTTTAGAAACCAATAGCGTTTTCCACAGAACGGTATTGATGACTAGTTGGAATGGCATCATGTGGAAGAGATTTAAATGTGTGGAACTCACCTGAGTAGTACACCTCCACGACGGCGTCTATACCTCGTTCAAGTGTCATTAGTACTCTGAACGAGGTATAGACGGCGTCTATACCTCGTTCAGAGTTGGAGAGATTACAATGTTTGTAACTCACCTGCGTTGGAAACCTCCACGGAATGGCGTTGATGCCTCGTTATCGTGACATCGTGTGGAGGGCGGGTCACCACGCGCGCTCCTTGCTTGGGCAGCTGCGGATGGAACTTCAGAAAAGCTGCGCAGGCGATGGCATCGTGGACGATACCTATACATTACAGGGCCTGTTAATATGATTGTAATTCTCCTAACATATTACTAGCTAAACTGATTTTATATTTAGCTACAGAGTTCAACTAAGCCTATACGAGTAGGTATAAAGGGTTCAGGCATTTTTTGACAATGACGAAATTTATATTGCTAATATGCACAACAAGCTGCGCTCTGCGGTTTTAGCCCAATGAATTAAGACCGAATAAAAATTCCTATTGAGTTCATAATTCTTACACACTTTCATAGGCTGTCACTGGGTTATTGAAAATAGAAAACCCCGGGAAAATGTAATTGAGATGGGCAAATGCGAGTTAGATTCGGAAATGAGCATTGACGTGCGGACGGACCGATGGACAGAAGAAGCGAATAAAGAAACTCACAAACATACATACAACCCTGAAAATATAACACTCCTTTTTTCAGTCGTGTAAAAATACAACACGTTATAATTATAACCAAATTAATATATGGTTCCTGTACAAGAAAAGTGTTTTATGTCCTAGTGGCGCCCAGACATTTTTTGGCTTTTCCTTGATTATAGCCCGGCTGTCCTTCACAAAGGACATAATTATTATAATCCTAACAGCCCAAGGTTTTGAATAGAAAATTGTATGTGTTACAGTTGCTGAATTTTAGTGAAACTTTCGGCGCATAGTTATGATTATATTAGCATATGTTTTTAATTTAAATTATCTGCCTAGTTTTTGTTCTTTTCAAAGAACATTGGGCTTCAGTTACTGACTAAATGTAATGTATTAAGTGATGTTATATTAAACAAAATTTGTAAGATATATGTAATAAAATACTACATAAGCCCGCAAAAATTCACCTTTAATATGGTGGGTCGAAATGAAATTACACCAATTTCTTCATCTCTATTATAGTTCTTTAATCGGTCTCCTTTACAAGTCTTAGAAGTTTTACTTATTAAATTCTAATAATCACATTTTTTTTATTCTTATCACCACAAAATTTGTCTTACACTACTCTTTATCTAATTCTGTACTATTGTCATTGTACCGTCGTCTACAATGGCGTCGATTTCATCATTCCGCAAACCTGTGAACAAATCAACATAAGTGTGGAGGACCTTAAAGCAATGAACCAGGTTCACAATAGTGCAAGTTAAATGTACTTATACAAACTAGTCAAGTAGCGTTATTTATATTAGTAATATCACAAATATTTCACAAAACAAAATACCTAACCTGAAAACCGTTAAGATATTTTTCATACTAAGTTCGACTCAATAGACTTCACAAAGGTCATATATTTGCCACCAAATATTTTGCATAATTTTAGTCCTAAAAATGCGAAATAATTGACTCTTTTAAGTGGTGCCCATAAATTATCAACATAATGCATAAAAATATAGTCAACAGTCACGGAATATCATAAAAAAATAGGATTTACTTACCGAGTCTTTGTGAGCCAGACGTACTGCCGTCCACTTTTTTAAAAATGACACCTGTCAATCATTACAGCCAATGGTACGAGTAGCATACCGGAAACTGTTGCGTAATATTTCGTTATAAATTATTAAAATCTTTTTAATAACCCGCGAAATTTCAAAAATATACACAGACGTTGTAATAAAATCTCTTTATTTATACAGGTCATACATGTGAAATATGCCAAAATAACTTGATATCATATTTGATTACATGATTACACATGAGGGCTCAAAAAATACTTGGGAAAAGGTCTAAAATGTCACCGCTACCAAAATTTAAAAATAAATTATCATTAAACAATATGATATAATTAGTCATTTTGAAATCTGTTACATATAGGATACTAGTAATTTAAAAAAAAAGGGAAACCGAATATGCCATCAAAATCAAGAAATAAGTGAATAAAGTCAACCCAAATTAAAAAAACAACAACATAAATGTCAAGTGTCACTTTGACGTCTGTCATATCTACGACTTATTGACAAATAACTTTTAAGAGTATTTAAAAAAAATGAATTTGCCTTCAAAATTGAGAAATATGTCATCAAGTATCACTTTGACAGCTGTCAAATTAGCATTTACCATTTCTTTTTTTGACGTAAAATGGTTTATCTTTTCTTGAAGCAATTATAACGAGGAGGAATTTTAATCTGACAATTCAACGGTAATAAGTAGGTAAATCAGCAATTGCTGTGGTACCATAAACCACCAAAGAACCACAATAAAACTAAACACGTATTGCTGATGAAATATAAAAAATATGACTTACCTTTCGTCTATGTTCTATTTTCAAAATACCACTTTATCCCGTAATCATGACTTATATTACAATGCCATGCTCTTTTACACTTAAAATTTACCACAAAACTTGTTTTATATGTTAGTATGAAAAAACGAGTAAAATATGGGTTTTTGAATACGTGGACCTAAATAGGGACACCGAGCGAAAACGGGTGATCCTGTAATGAGGTTGAATACTGAAAACTTTACCACAGAGGGCACTGTGTGTTTGTTACAGAGCCGAAATCTTGTTTACAATCTGGTCTTGATTATTTTCTGCACTTAGCTAGCTTATTGGTATTAAACAAGAGTTTTAAAGTTCTCCAATGCCGTATGTTATCTGCCCTATCTCCCGAATAAAACAGGAATTGAAAACGAGTTGCTTCCCTTTATACGGATAAGCTGATCTTGTCGAAAGGACATAACACTTTACCTATTGTTCCCTTCATATACTAGTTTACCTACTTTTACTCGTTTCGAAGGCTTTTTTTTTTAATTGATTTTTATAGATAATCTAATAAAAAAAAGGCTTTTTTCCACTTTCCCAGAAGTCCTCGGTTATATTTAAACTCTTATTTCACGGTATAAACAGCTACCAAATTGTTATGCAATTAAAATTAATAAAAACATCTTCTTTTACAGTAAAAATTTACCTTTTCTGCAGCAAACATTTAGGGACATCTTGTCGGAATTTATTTGACAAGGGGCTGCCTCATGTAAGAGACATTATAGACTATTTGATAAGCCCTATGATTGAAATACCCATTTCATCTTGCATCATAGTCTTTGGAGTAAGAGAAAACACGAGTATTCGTCCTCGCTTCAACAAGATCGGAGCACTTAGTATGACCAGCCACCTTGAAATCCGCCATTTTGGATCTTTGACAGATGTCATTTGACTGCACACCCGATTCCCTATGACATTTGTTCAAACACCCCCTACCTATGTAGCGAAATTGAAGTGTGTCTCATTACTCATAACCCACGCGAATTAAATTAACCTATCTCTCAGTACTCACCTTCATGCCACAGCAAAGCTGCAAAGATGGATCGTAAGCATTCTGCTTGTGCTGGGCTGAGCGCGTGCTTCTTAGGCGGGGGAGGCGCGGGCGCAGTGCGTGCGGGAAGTGGAGGTGGTGGCGAACTGTACGTCCGCTTGAGTGCGCGCGCCGCGGCAACTCGTTCTCTCACCAAACTTCTTGGGTTTAAGTCACCCTCCTGTGGAAGAAAATAATGATGTAGACACCTGTCATTTCTAATATACTACTCTTAAGATTAAAAGTAGATTTTAATATGACAATATGGGCTCTTAAAAACATGGAGTTAAATAGGCACACAAATTGGTGATCCTGTAATGAGGTTGAATACTGAAAACTGTTTCACACAGGGCGCTGTGTGTTTGTTATCGAGCTAAAATCTTGTTTACAATCTGGAGTAATTTTTTTTTAAATTCTGATAGCTTTTTGGTTTTGGTACCAGGTTTTTTAAAGGTTTGAAAACTCTCTTTAGAAAGACGTCGAAACTACATTAACTAGAATACGCATGTAAGAAGTGTCGACACATATGAGATAAATCACAAATCATTCTAATTCATGGTGCTAAGACCTTAATTAAAAAAACAAAAATATTTCGTGAATGGCTAAGAACCCATGTAAGCTAAAAACCTAATTCTACAAATGGTGCATTATAAAATTTATTTCATTATATATTTAAGTACACTCCCTCAAATTTACTATTTAAACTATGAGTAATTAATGGCCTTTATGATTTTTTTCGCCATTTTTCTTTTTCTCTTTTATACTAAAACAAATGTTGCTTTTACATGTTTAATTAAACATAAAAATCACGAGACGTTTATTTTTTTAAAGAATAGACACGAATTACACGAGATTTAACAGTTTTAGTCCATTAATAATTTGTCTCCAGTCTGTACAGAAACATCCTTCATCATATCATACGTTTACAATCCAAAATATTATGTGGCAAATCTACAAGTAAAATTATTTTGTGGCGAGTTTACTCTTCCCTCCTAATGCGTGTTCCACTTCATGCCACTATCGTTATTTTCTATAATTTTGTCCACATTTTGCGTTTTTATTGACAATGAAGGAGTTGTGATCACTGTGAACTATTTTCTTCCCTGTCCCGTTTCAGAAAAGAACGCTAAGAATGCCACTTATGTCCATCCCACGGTGATGGGTAGAAATAGGGAAAAGTTTGAAACTGTCAGAATTAACAGTCCTCATCTTAAGGGTGAACTGTGTCACGTTTCCACACGTCAAAGGACTTATCCAAGAGGAGTCTACTAGGTGACTACTCCCTTATTTGAATTTTGAGGTCCAGAACTGAGTATAATATCGGTTGATCTCTACTTTATCTAGACTTAGTTCTGGACCTAAAACTTCAAATAAGGGAGTGATCATCCCTAGACGTTTGTATGGAAATGGAAATGGCCGGGCAGTCCAACCTTAATGCATGAAATAAACGGAAGCTTAAAGTCATCATTAAAAGAAAAAAAGAAAATAGCCGTTTTTCATAATTGTTATTAGCTAGATATGCAAAATCTGTTACTTTTAGTAGATTGGGAATTGCTGTGTGCTTTCAGTGGAATCAGAGATAGTGAAGGATCCCAAAACGGGACAATCATTAAGTTCTAAAGTCTAACATATAAAAACTGTGTTAAAACCTCTTCATTTCAAGAACCCAAAGCACAAAATAATCCACAATTCTCGATGACATTTGTTTATCATTAGATGTAGGTACTATCAAACTGTTCCAGTAGCTCCATAGCGTTTATGGCAAAAATAATGATAATATGCCTCAAGACCCAAGTGGAACAACTTTTTAAGAGCGTGATCGTTTTCATCGTTCTTGGCGAAGTTAGACTCAAGTGGTACGCACCCTTAGATGTAGTAGGCCCGTGCAACTTCTCGCAGCCTACGCATGCCGGCTGCACTTTATTATTATTTTTATTTGTTCTATAAATAGCTACCAATAACAACGCAACGAGTCTCGGCCCTCTCGATACCCGTGAGTACACAAGCATGGGCGTGTGGGTGAAACGAAACGGTAACTGAGGGGTGAAAGCATGTTGCTATGAAATTAAAATAAAAAGGCTTGTCATAAAGGCAAATATATTCTATTGTATTAAAGTTTATTTGCTCCAATTTCTCTCCTAAACAATAGAGTACATAATTTTTAATGTTAATATTGAACTTTTTAATATTCAGGGTAACAACAGATTAAAAATATAGTAAGGTGCTGAAATAATCTGTTTAAATTAAAAAATAAACTAGTCATAACTGGTTAATAATTAACGCCGAGCCTACACTACTAGAGCTAGAAACTTGATTTGTGGGTGTGTTTCTTCGTACATACATTTTCTTTGTGAAATATAGGTTTTCTAAGAAAGGATTTTCGGAAATTCAAGCCCTAAAGTATCCGTAAGGTGATGATTAGAGGGTCCATTGTTGGTATTACCATCAATTGATCAATTACTAACATACCTATCACTTATAAAATATAATAATATTTTTGCGATATAGTATCGTCGCAAGTTATTGAAAGTAGATACCGTTTTATTTTTTAATATTTCACTTTGAAAACTATCGCGGGTTTTATCCATATTAAATTATTAGGAACCGGCTAGAACCCACGTTATATTTACCGGAAAGATTCCTTATAGGCGCCCAACACTCGTAGAAAAAAAGCCTTATTTATCTGTCTCTATAAACAGCCACCAATAACGACTATCCAACAGCACTTTGAGCTGTGAGTGGAGGAATCAGAACAAAAGCGTTAGCAGGTAGTAGTAGTGTTTACATAGAACCTTTTAAATCCTTTGAAATTATGCCATTATTGCATATATTTTTTTCTCAATAAAAAATTATACTTGTAAAGGACTCCCTAACACGTTGCCACCCTCAATAGCAGAATTGACAAGGGTGCCCACATGCACCTGCTCCCCATTTCTAATCCACTAGGGTGGACTGTATTTTGATATTATCGGATATGTGGGAACATACAGCTAATAAAAGTGAACTAAGCGTAAGTTCACTTGGACCAAATGAGTGGTAATAAATTTTTTTGATCCAAAAATGGAACCGACTTCACCACTCAAAAGTGTGAAATAAATTGTTGAAGTCGGTACCATGATAGTTCAAAAGTACCTATTATCACAATATTGTGCGCATAGTACCAACTTCGACAAGTTATTTCACACTTTTGGGTGTTGAAGTTCCATTTTTTGGTAAAAAACATGGTTTTCTCTTTTTTTAGTGACCCTTGCTACTTACGGGATCGATTGCCATTAATTGTCAATGACTATATCGTCAAGATAGGTAAGGTCGTAAGAAATATATTTAAGTTATTAGAGTGTAAGTCAAAAACTGCTTGACCGATTTTGATGAAATTTAAATGGGACCAAACAACAAGCATCAGCTGTCAAACAAAATAAGTTTTTTAAAATCGGTTCACCCAGTCAAAAGTTCTGAGACAACAAACATTAAAAAACAGACGAATTGAGAACCTCCTCCTCCTTTTTGGAAGTCGGTTAAAAAAGAAAAAGCGCTCCATACATATCGAGAATATAATAATAAAATAGAACTGCTGCCTAAAGGTTAAACAACATCTCGTTTCCTCAAGCGTCTCCAGCATGGCTTTATAAAATCAATACAATAGAAAAAAAAAACCCATTGGGTGATCCCTGTCCGCCCCTCGACGATGGAGTCGACAATAACCCATACGTAAGCCCGTGAAGTTACCTCACATGCGTGCGAGAGAAAGACATGTATTGTTTTATAGGCTTCGTAAAAATGGCCGCCAATAACGAATGGAGCACGACTCACACTCAGTTGCCGTGAGTGATGGGGAAATCTGAACAATAGCGTTATGGGGTAGATAAGAGTAAGCAACAGCAAAAGAGGTGGTAACACGAAAGCTGTTGCTTGTTTTTTTAAAGTAACATTTAATTGTGTAAAATAAATAGTAGAAGCTGTTGCTTCTACTATTTATGGGTGAGAATAGCAATAAGGTTAGCGGTAAAGGTACGGGAATGGTAAGAGTAATACAACATTTTGATTAAAATATATAGCAGATAGCATGCAAATTGAAAAGGCAGCGACGCCGCGGGATTAAATCTAATATATAAAGAACCTTCCTCTCCTAGCAAATTGCACCCGTAGTTAGTCGATATTTTTTCTCTATGTTCGAAATGACTTGAAATAGAATCTTCAGAGGTTCAAATAAATTATAGTCTACCAATGAAGTTTTAATTTTAATTAAAACGCAATGATACTAGCATCAGACGAGAAGTAATGTTGCGAAGTGAGAATCTGCAAAGTTAAAGTTGGAAGATGCAATTTTGAAAGTTCTTTAGTCAGAAGTTGAATGTTGCAAAGTTACAAGTTGTAAAGTCTAAACTGGCAAAGTTGCAACGTCGAAAATATTGAACTAGCAGAAACGAGTTCTAAGAAAGCATATTAAGAACCGTCAATATCATGAATCTTTCTTAATATGTTTATTTTTACAAACAAAAAAAGGGTATAAGACTTATTTATGTCTAATGTAATAAGTAAACCTTTTTTTAAGTTTAAGCTAAACAACCAAAAAAAGTTCAAATTCGAATGGAATCATTCTAAGCTATTGCAACTAACTTTTTCAATTCAAAGCATCTTAATTTTAATTGCCTATCTCCTAAACTGTAATTATAAAGTATCGGCATATATTCATCAAAATTACAACTATAGGACCTCTGTCTTTAAGTAAAGTTCATAAGTTTCTGACATTAAATGACTTTTTTTAATGTCAGAAACTTATGAACTTTACTACACATCTTCAAATTAAGATTATGACGTCCACAAAGTTGTGAAGTCAAAATCTGCAAAGTGAAATTTTGAAAGACAGAGGTCCTATAGTTGTAATTTTGATGAATATATGCCGATACTTTATAATTACAGTTTAGGAGATAGGCAATTAAAATTAAGGTGCTTTGAATGTGGTAAACCTTGGTTGTTTCATAATAGCCATTGAGCTTATGCCATTATTGCTTATTTTTTTTCAATGTTGGAATATACTTGTCATGGTTTCCCTTCCACTCTTGACACTCTCAATGGTATAGAATTGACAAGGGGATACCCACGGCCGCGACATTTCTTATTAACGAGTGTGGAACGTACTTTGAATGTATTGGCTCCTACAAAAAGCCACTACGAGTAAGTCCACTAGGACCACGAAAGTGGGGAGTAAGAAAAAAGATAAAGCGCTACATAAGTATGTAATATCGAGAATATAATAATAAAATAGAACGGCTACCTGAGGGTTAAACAACATCTTGTTGCCTCAAGGATCTCTACATGTCAACAGGGTTTTATAAAATTAATACAATTAGTTAAAAAGCCTAATCGATTTTTATTCTATCTATGAACCGACTGAGTGATCCCTCTCCGCCTCTTGACTTTGGAATCGACAAACACTCCCACATGTAAGCCCGTGAAATTTCTTCACATGCGTGCAAGGGACTTTTATCGGCTTCTAAAAATGGCCGTCAATAACAGTTAGACACGACTCGGCCCACTCGCATTAGCTGCCGTGAGTGTTAGGGGAATCTGAACAATAGCGTTAAGGGGTAGATAAGAGTAAACGACAGCAAAATAGGCGGTAACGCGAAATTTGTTTCTTTTTAAAACGATTTGTTTGAAGCAAAATTTAAATGTGTTAAATAAATAGCTCATATTCTTATTTCATTATACTCATATATATAGCTCATGTTACTTTAATATAACCAGGAAAAAATATGTACGGGTCGACATCCTCAGCGATCTATCTTCTCGAAAATGTAAGTAAAACCTGAAATGTAAAATAAAAATATGTAAAAAATGTATGTAACCTCGGTATGGGTTACATATTTGAGCCGTTTGGTGTGGAGACGTTGGGTCCGTGGGGACCGGGAGCTCATAGTATTTTCCAAAACTTATCTGAGCGCTCGGTCGATGCGACGCGTGATCAAAGTGCTGGCACATATTTGGCTCAACGAATAAGCATTGCAATTCAACGGGGCAATGCTGCCAGCATGCTGGGCACGCTGCCAACTGGGAGTGGGCATGAGCATTTGGACTGCCTATGAGTCTGCTATGACTTATAGATTGTCTAAATGCTATTATTGTAGTAGCTGTATATAGTTGTATAGTATTGTATATAGTTCATAGTATTTTGTTTAATAAAGGCATACCGCCGGTAAAAAAAAATGAAAAAAAAAAGCCTTGAAATTGTGTAAGGGGCTCTTTCACGACCTTTAAGTAAAGTCTCAAGTAGGCTAATTGCTGGTTTAAGTCACAAGTAACCGTACATATGAATTTCACAATGGCCGAGCAGCACTAATTCACAGTTAAAGTGACCACTAACTTACTTCTTGGTATGGCCAATTAGCTTCTTTATCTGATGAGTAATATAAAATACATTATACGAGTAGATTTTTAATAATAAATGAGAAATGTTATTTGATAAGTAGAGTTCCTGGCTAAAGAATTATTTTTAAAAAAGGCGACTGAAAGAGATATGCGCCTAATGTGCAGCATATCACCACTCATGTTAGTGTGAGAGGGATCTTGATTGTACATTAGTCGCTATACACTGAGTCATGTTTCTACTGAAAATATTTTTTTTATTTGTTGAGATCATATTATGTTATAACAAATACAATTGTTTAGTTAAATATATAGGTAATAGGTTAAAACTCACAAAATCAGATATTTTTTATCAAAGTTAAAATTGAATTAACAAAATATTAAAGTGAACTCTGAATTTTCTTCGAAGATCCTTCAAGTAACCATCAAGTTGTTATATACCATGTTCAGTAGTTAATAAGGAGTCTGTTTTCTATTATGAAACCGAAAAACCATAATTGTGACATTTATTAGCTGAGTAACTTTAGCCAGCAAGTAACTAATTGACTCTTTACTTGAAGATCATGAAAGAGGCCATAAGGGAAACAAGTGTTGGAGAGCGATCCTTCGTTATCTCAATATAGATATAAAGATAAACGGGTTTAGCTTGGCCGCCACCTGCCGGGTCCATGTAGGTGCATTACAGGTTCTATTTATAGCCACGTACCAGCTGCACATGCGTATTCTCCAACCGATACCATTTTATTGATTTCGTCGACAGAGAGCACATATAGAAGTAGGACAAGGACGTAGCTTCCAATTTCTCTATATGCAATATTAATGACGCCGCGCCTTGTCGCTGAAGATGGTTTTTGATCAATGTAGATACTTAAGGGTTAACATTTTATACATATTATATTTATGATTGTGATATTTTGAAACCTTTAAATAATATAAATGATACCAGAATGGTGCTGTGTAAAAAATGTCCAACCTACTTAATCTCAAAAATACTTGAAATAATTCCGCCCGGCCGCCACGCTACGCCGCCCGCCCTCTACTCGTAGGTGCATCTACAGGTTAAATAGCTTAGTATTCTTCTATTTTTACACTGCGCAAGCGTTGTGTCCATCCTGTACGTTTTTTTTTATTTTACCTTCAGAGAACATAAATAGAAGTTGGAAAAAAACCTAATTATTTTTTTTCTATAAGCAACATTAATAACGCCGTGTCGCTGCAGATAATTTTGATATAGGTAACGCACCAAACGCACAGGGTTAATATATTTACACGATTGCCCAAAAAAGGAGTCTTATGTTTTCAGGGTTCGTGTACGTATGTTTGTGATTTTTATTATTCCACCATAACTTCTAAATGGGTTAATCGTAACTAGATTAGTTACGATTAACCCATTTAGAAGTAAATATTTTTTTACTCTATTAAACCAATCGAGTGGGGTATCAAAATGAAAGACATTAAAAACCAATTCCATAAATATTAAAACTTGCAGTTTATTTTTGCATTGCATTGTTATTAAAACTTGCAGTTTTAATAACAAAGCAGTGATAAAAGTAAAACGTTTTGCGAAAATAAATAATTTTGCCTACGGGTTTTTTACTTTCATATTTAATTTATAGTCGTTTATATATTACATTTATGACTGTCATATTTTAAAACCTGTAAATAATGTTAACGATACCAGGATTGCGATGTGTAAATTTACCTAACGTACGTTATCTCAAAGGTACTTGAAAAAATTTCCGCCCTGCCGCCGCGCCTTTCCGCCCACCCCAGTGCGAAGATTGTGTATTCATAGATTTTATCTACGGAAAAATTTTATACATAGAAATAGTGTAGACAATAGAAAAAAAGATACTAGTGCAATAAAGAGCATACATATATATTTTTCCACCAAAGTTATATTCAACATCCGCCCGGCCGCGGCGCAGTGCAACCTGCTCCAGTATGACGTGTAAGGATTCTAGGTACGCGCACTGCGCAAGCGTATAATCCATCCAGTACGACTTTATTGATACAATTTACAGAATGGTACAGAAACAGATAGACGTAACAATAAAGGGCATATAAATTTTTCCAACCTGTTGCTAGCAACACACATTTCTATATTATCTTCTTTATGTAATAGTTTGTTCATTGACCTTTTGTTATCTGTTTGATAGTTTAATATAGTCGAGTTATGCGGCCAAGGGTTTAGTGGTTAAAATTAATCTTCCGCTGCACTATCAAGGGAATTGCCAAGCGTACACTGGAAATTGCCCGACTATTTTCTGTATTTTGCAGATAACCTTTATTAGTTTTCAATATTCACCAATGTCATCTTTTTTTTTGAACAGATTTAGTGTTAAAACTTGTGTATAAATAAATTACTTAGTACCATAACGAAGTTTATGTCGACTAGCCAAAACTTACAGTCCACCACAACCTAATACAGTATAATTCCAACACAACTTAATTAATCTCAAAGGTAGCTATCGTCCGCCCTGTTCGGTGGAGGTGCATCTACAGGTTTTATTTATAGCTACGCCTCCGTCTGGTATGATTTTATTGATTTCATCTACGGAAAAGCAATTAGTAGGAAATAAACCTAGCTTCTAATTAATATATAAGCAACATAAATGACGCCGTGTCGCTGCAATTATTTTTGGTATAACGCCCTTAGGCCTAAAGCGTTATATATTGTATATTATTCTCATTGTTATATTTTGAAACCTATAAATAGTATTATAGATACTTTTATACCAGGGTGGTGCTTAGCACAATTTCCCAACCTACGTAATCTCAAAGGATTTAAATAACTTCACTTCGCGCCCGGCGGCCGAGCCTCTCCGCCCGCCCTGGTTTCGACGAAGGTGCATCTACAGATTGTATTTATAGTTACACGGGCTGCACATGTGTATTATCCATCCGGTACGACTTTATTGATTTTATGTACAGTTAAAAACTTCCGCCCTGCCGCCGCGCCTTACCGCCCGCCCCGGTTCGATGGAGGTGCATCTACAGGTTCTATTTATACGCATTATTATATTGCTACGCATTGCACATGCGTACTATTTTATTGATTTCATCTACAGAAAACGCTATCTGCGTTTTCTGAAGCGGAAAAAGGCGCTAGCCTCCAATATCTATAATACATTAAAGACGCCGTAACACTGCTCCTACTAGTGATAAAACGTACCTAATGAGTAGGGCTAAAATTGTATATATATTTAATGTTTATATAATTTATTGATGATTGGAACATTTTGTTACCTAGAAATAATTTTAAAAATATTAATGCTGCTCTGTGTTAATTTTCCCACCCTACATAATGTCAAAGGTACCTATAAAACTTCCGCCCGGCCTCCTCGCCGCGCCACCTCCCAAAACCACCCCTTTTCGATGTAGTTGCATCTACAGGTTCTGTATAGCAACACACTGCACATGCGTAAGCTTCATCCGATGTCATTTTATTGATTTCGTCTACAGGAAACACAAAGAAAAGTACGGAAAGAGTCTAGCTTCTGATTTCTATATGATCAACGTATAAATTTGATGCCGTAACTGCCGCCATTTAGGATTTATCGCATCCAAAGATATATAGACGAACGCTGTTTATAAGATTTTTTATAAATAATTTAAAGCCTGCTTTGCTTACAAATAATCAATATTTTCAATTGCATAATTTTATTTAAAAACGAATAGTTGTAATTAAGAAACCCATAACATATCGCAAATAACGCAAGAATCGCCAGCATTTTAAGTGCACTCTACATAAAGTTCAAGTCATCTGTAGTGGCTTAGCCGAGTGTTTTTTTTGCAGTCAAAAATGAGACCAACTTCATTCAACAGGTTTTCTTGATTTTGAGGCGCGATGTTGTCTCCGTTATTTAGACGCTTTGAATGACAAATAATACACACAAAATGAAGATGATCCAAATTGCAAATAAATAATAAAATATCAAAGTCAAAGAAAAAATAAACAAGATTATTCTATCTTCATGATTTAGCAAAATAAAATCAAATTAGGTATTATAAAATTGTCACAGAAAAGTCACTGCCACGCACAAAGAAAAATGTCGCAAAACTTAAAAATAATACAAATAAATAAAATTCAAGAAAAGAATGAAATCACAAAAAACATACTTCTACGAAAATGAAATAAAATAAATGTTAACGCAGCAAAAATAATTTAAGTCTTACCGAGCAGAAGACTTGGCGCAACAAACTCGAACAAAGCGCGGCGCGGATGAGTAGCGCGACACCAATTTGACTCAAATACATAATTTTTTTTTTATTTTAAGGCACTTTGAGCAAATAAAACGGGTGGCAAAGGCCAAGCCGCCCACCGGTAGGCGCCGAGCCACGATGGCTGACGCCTACCGGTGCGGGATGACTAGCAGCCGACTGAGGACGCTTCCAGAGTTGCGCTGGTTTATATAGGAAGGCCGGCGCATGCGCTGTAGAACCTCACGTTTAATGATTGGGAACCGTCAGCCCCGTTATTCGTTTAACATATAACTACACCTATAGAACTCACCACAAATCACGTTTCATCTTTCCAGAAAAATACATTCAAGGAAAAAATTTCAAGAGGTGAAAACTAAGATTACGTGTGTCTGTAGACACTTCAAGATTTTGGGATAAGTTTTACTGGATTTTTTTTTATTTTAAATCACAATAGAACTTTTGAAATGTACGTAATAGATTCGATTCCGTGGTCAAACATCAGTGTTTTTTTCCGACAGTAGATACTTTTTGGAGTAGCTCGGATTATGGTCTCGGTAGAATATACATGAATTGTGTTTATGAATTGTACCTGTTGGTGAGATAATAGATGATGTTACCCATATTTTTATTGTAAGTGGGAATCTGGGAAATGCATACCTACGTCTGTGGAAAATAGGCATGACGTCATGTGTATACACATAAAATATAATACATAACATGTAACTTTAAATCATTTATTTTACCGTGCCAAAATTCTTGTGCCGAATCCTTGCCCATCTCATACAAACTTATTGTACGTTCATTATGGTCATACACTATAGTTTTTTATATTTTATGGGATAATTACGAAACAAGCACGAGGCCGGCCTTGTGTTAAGCGGTAACCTTTGCCTATAACAGATGCATTTCGGCACAACTTGCATACCGCGCTGCGCTATCTGAGATATAATGTCGTTAGGTCCTGTGTCCTGTCCGGCGCCTGTAACTTCATCAGCACCCTTCAAACTGTAACACCGGCTGCTACTCTAACAACATTTATTTTAATTTTTAAGAGAAAACAGTCTAGTTTTGTTGTTGTTTGCGCCTCCAATATGTAGGTGCCATCTTATAAAGTTCTAATAGAGCGAGAAAAGCGAAAGCAAAAACTTCAAAGCATACATAAAAAAAAATCACGCCTCTTTCCCGTAGAGGTAGGCAGAGACCACAGATTTCCACTTGCTACGATCCTTACATATATCTTTCGCTTCATCTATACTCATCAATCCTTTCATACATAAGCGTCGGTTTAGGGTACTCCTGACCTGGCCTTTTTTCAGAACATCTTCAATCTGATTTCGGAACGTTCGCCTAGGTCTTCCCCTTCCAACACTTCCGTTCACTTGTCCTACGTATACTTGTTTAGTTCAAAGCAAACAGACATATTCGCGGTAATGCCCCTTATGAATTCCTTAATAGCATTACTGATCGTTTTCCTAACTTTTTATTTGCTACATATTACATATAGCCACACGAGTTGCACTCGTTACTTATTATAAAATATCTATTTCAATCCTGAGCTGCTGGGATACACTGGATATAATCAGAAGGAAGTTTTCCCCGAGTTATTACTACCTATATCGATTTCGCCCGTTCAACATAAATTTTCTCGAAATCCTTGGGACAACGCGTGCATAGTATATATTCATACCATATATAATATATATATACCTAAAGTACTATTGTCCAGAAGTACAAGGTAGACCCAGTTTGCCAACTGCTGACAATATAATCTACAATCTGCTGTCAATCAAGATAAACCGGTTTCTGTGTCCATCTGGTCAATCTATTCAAATACAGCGAAGCAACCCTTTCTTTCATTCCTCATTTCAATAGCGGTTTTGAAAGAACCATTCAGCTATTTTATAATAACGCGTTTACGCTTGTTCATTATTCCATTCTATCGAATCATTGACCTAAATAGGTGTTTCTTTTGATACAAATCGGAAAGAGCCAGGTATTGCGCAGTTTCAAAACTAATGTCACTTGATTTGTAGACTTGCTTGTAGTGCAGTATTTATATGGATCATTTTATTAATAATAAATACCTTTAAAAGTATCCTAAAAAACATTAAATAATATTTAAATAAAACACTTAAAAAAGCATAAAATTATATATCTAGTGACAATTCCGCCTAATTTTCCTGTCATCAGATAACAAGGTTAAACGACTCGTTGAATGCTTATGCTGAATTGTTATGAGACGTTATTTGTGCAACGAATTATAAAAACATCTTGTTCACTTAAAATCTCGCAATAGTATAGGCACTACAATAATCTTCTATGGTACGAATTTAGAGTATTTAATCAATTTTATTATGGAATTTATAACTAATTGTTTAAACCTGTTCTCTTTGTGGACCGATTTGAACGTTACAGTGCCCATCTTCAACCTTTTTCATAGAAAAATTAATTAATCGAAAATATATTTTCATATTCGCAAACAATATGGGACATATAAAATGTTATTGACTATGTAGTCCGGTCAAATTAGACCAAAAAATAAGAGTAACATAAATTCCCACCAAGCGGAAAATCAGTACGATTGTTTAAAATTTTGATTGCATATGAAGTGCATCAATGAAGTTTAAGTGCACATAATACATTACATTTTTGTTTTTTTTTTCAAATAACTGATTTATTATAGTAGTTACCATACGTTTATTGTTACGAGTTAGAAGACTTAGTCGTAGTATTAGAAGACGATGCTGCGATGTTAATAAGATTTTCCAAATAAAATGTTGGGGAAAAAGCACATTCCTCAATTTCACAACAAACTTTTACGTTTCTAATTGAGCGTGTGACGCATTCCCAATTCCAATTAAACCAACATGGTCACCACAATGAAGTTTATTAATGCAGCAGCGTTTCAAGCTTTAACTGATGGATAGGCTAAATCGATGACTGTGAAATGCAAAGATAGTGTTTTGTTTAATAAATATGTTCGGGGTAGTAAAACCGGAACTTACTCGAACATTCTGAAACAGGCCCTTATTTTGGCGAAATTATTAGAATTTACCCTTTGAATTTATAAAACAACATTAAAGTTTCTCAATTAAGAGTAGCTTTCAGGTTCTTCCCTTTGAAGTAAATTCGAGAAATATCCTTCTGAATTTCCCAACACGAGGTCACGAAAACATGGAAATATAATTTTTTTCTTTACAAATAATTCTGAGAATTTTCTAGAAAAACATCCACTGTTTCGAAATTTGCAATAACAAACCTGGCGGTTGACGAAACCTATCAAGTACAGGATTCGGAGAAATCGGCGATCTCATTTCAAATATCTTATTGTTTTACATTTCGTTTGAAGGAGGGGAGTTTCGAAGGATTCATTGGGAAATAATGTTTATACCTCCATCGTTTCATCCGAACCTTGCAAAAGCGTTTGTTTATGACGTGAAAATTCAAATATTTTCGAATCGACTGCTAAAATATAAAATACGTTTATATGAGTTATATATATAGCTTTTTGTGTTGTCTTTGTTTGTTTCTTCGTGTATGTATGTATGTACTATTTGTGCTTAGTAAATTGCGATCACTGCTGGCAGCGGTCCGTTCTGCGTTGGTTTTAGGTTATATTACAGATTTTTTTATTATATTATAGTCACAAAGTTATTACAGTTAAATTTTCGTGTCTTATCGTAATATGAATTTCATTTTCAACCTTTTTCAATAGCTCCACGCATCAGTAAACGCGAGCCGCGATCCCCGATCGTTTCTCGTTGGTTTGAGCGCGATCAGATTTATAGTTTTTTAAATATTCAGAAATCTTTCAAAAGACAAAAGAACAATTATGCTGTAGATTTTACATATTACAGTACATTTATTATGTAATTTGAATTAGTTCAGTTATTTTTCATAATAGAAACTATTAAAGTGTTTGTGTATAGGCTACAGATAGAAATACTGAAATACTAATAAATACTAAATATAGAAATACTGAAAGTTCTGCCCTCCTGCCGCTAATAATTGTTTTAATTTCGAATGTTATATTTTATTTAACATGAAAAACTCATTATTTAATGAACATATTTTTGGCGGTAAGTCGCGTGTGAATTGTTTTTATCATAGGTTGATGTTGGTTGTCTTAACGAAAAAATATTATAGTGGGATGATATTTTATAGTTTTAAGATATCGTTGTCTCCACAAGACTACTCGTCTTCAAAATGCTTCTGGCAGGGAAGCATCTCATTTAAGCTCCGTAAGGCTGTTGTAAACGTTGATATGCAGAATTTGATCGTGGCCGTATCTCTCTCCATGATGAACTTCGTGAAGGTTGTCCCTCAACTGCGATCACTGAGGAAAACGTGGTTACTGAGAGGCAACTAATTATAAAAACCGACGAATCAATTATGAGACAGTACATTTAGAGAAATCTTATTTTAACATTTAAAAAATATAAAACTTTGTTGCTGTTGAATTCCTCATAAACTCACCTCAGAACAAAAACCGGAATAGAGTTGATTATTGTTTAAAATTTTGTAAGATTGCAATCACAGATTTCAGCTGAAACATGAATATTGTGACATGCCGAAAAGAAAGCAACAGTCTTCTGTATAGGTATTCACGACAGCAAAGCGACAGCAAACCAATAAAATAAGAACAAGCGAGAATCTTAGGCAAAATAAAACATGTTTTTTCCCATCTGGTCCCGTTTGTACGATACCACTTGAAGAACAATACAGTTAATCATGAGTGGATCCATACCATTAATGTTCCCAGCGTCTTTAAAAAACGTAATATAAGAACTAAGCCTAATGTTATTTATCTTGATGATTGACTATCCATTACATAGATACACCTCATCTGTATTTCCCCTTTATTCAAAGGTTGCCTGGAAGACCACTGTTAGTGATAAGATAGGCCACCCATTATGACTCTTAAATAAAAAGTATTTGTTAATATCAATTTTGTATTTTAATGGTGTAATCAGTATCGGTATCACTACTAATATTATAAATGTGAAAGTAACTCTGTCTGTCTGTCTGTTACGCTTTCACGCCCAAACTACTGGACCGATTTGAATGAAATTTGGTATGGAAATAGTTTGAGACCCGGGAAAAAACATAGGATAGTTTTTATCCAACTGCGCAAAAAGAGGTTAATGTTTTTGCGCGATAACCGATTACGCGCGGGCGGAGCCGCGCCCGGAAAGCTAGTAATAAATAATTATCTATCTGATAGACGGAAATGCAATTTTAATTTCTAACTGGGTTAATTTTTTATATATTATATTTATGACAATCTATCGACAAGGATAAATATCTTGGCTGTTGTCATGTGAGTATAATAATAGATAAATATGTAACAATGTGACTATATAATTTTACCTATTCTTGATATCATAACTACTCTCTATGGATTCCTTTACAAAGTTTTAAGACGAAGCCTTACAGATATCTAAAGAGTATCTTAAGTCTTTTGGACGATAAGGAAATAGATATATCTACTAACCTTGTAAACGCCACATTTGAAAAAACCTGCATGACTATGTAGACTACATGTACACAAGACATGTTTAAGTATAAATTTATTCAGAATTTCATTATGCATTTTGCATATCTCGTTGTTTTCTACAATTGATATATAGTTTATGTTAAGGAATTGGAATGGAAGCAATATCTCTTCAACTATACGGAAGCGTCGAGAGATATTGCTTTTCTTTTTTGCAATAACCCAATACAGTCAACTCTCGTTAATTCGAAACTCGAGGGACTCTTAAAATGTTACGAATTATCGAGTGTTTTAAATATCAAATGGTTCACCTTTAGTAGTTCTTTTCCGTACGCCAAAAGTTCGAAAAGCATAAGTTTCTCCTTGCACTTTATTATGGTTGAGAGAGTAGTTACTCAGAAGAATCTTAAATTCTTTTGCGAGGTCACTTTTCTTTTCACTTCCCTCTAATTTATGATTAACTTCTTATTTTCAGCTATCGTCAAGCATGTATACTTTTTAGGACTCATAACTAACACACACTTTTATTTAATCTGTATACAACGAACAATTAAAGAGTAACAGTAACTGAAATTTAACTAAACAAACCAATTCGTGCGGAAGTATATCTCCAACTAATCATTACAAAACAAAGGCTCGTGTACGATGTTACCGCGGCGGGATGGATTACTTATTCTTTACGAATTGTCGGGTGTTTGTTAGCGTTAGTAGCGTTGATTTTTTCGTTCTAATTACCAAGTGCATAAAAATGAATTGATTTAGTTCGAAATGTAAAGAGATTTTCTAGGGAACTGCTGATAACTTTGAATTATAGATAGGTTCGAATTATCACAGGTTTGAATGAACGAGAGTCAACTGTATTTTGTTATGCATGCTGAATCACCACGACCAATAGTAACATAATGATTTCGTGTTACAGCAATGATAGCCGAGCGGTAATAGCTATGGACTGCAGGACCGCAGGTCCATGGTTCAATGCCCTCCGCAGGGGATGGGCATTTTGCAAATGCTCGCCTGGCTAGCTACCCACAAGTAGAATATCTGCAGCTAAGCATCTATCACTGTGTTTCAGCAGCATTCTTTGAGAGACGGCAGATTTATCGAAGAGCATAATATTGCCTGAAGCAACGAAGACATTGTTCAGAGCAGACGAGTAGAAACGAGCTTATGCACGACATGAACGAGCCCGCATCTACGTGTGGCTATCACCGCGACCGGAGCAAAACCACCCCGATTTTCGAACATATGCAGTACAGTGCATCTCCGTCTAAAACAGCCAATAATCACGACAAAGGTGACCGGAAATTGAGCGACAACTTGCACGGAACTCAATCACGGAACACAATTGAAGCGAGGCCCGGAAACTTGGAAGGGTGCGAGCAAATTGAAAAACTTTGTCTAGCAGCACGGGAAGCGCCAAGGAAATTCTAGTCCTACCTTTATTGAGCTATAGGGGAAGGACGAGCGGTGGGCGAAGGGGAGGGCGGGGGAGACAAACTATTAGCGTAACTCCGATCGATAGGAAATGACAAATATGCAGCGCGCAGACGCGGATGGTACTAATGCACAGCTAACCTGCACAATATTTATGAGCGAATTCAAAAGATTTCCTCCAAAATATATAATTTATTTGCCGTAAGTACACGATGAAGCCCGTGAAGTGCCAGGGTAGAATGTCACCCGTTCCGCCCATTTTTCACTTCTGCTATGTAACAAACATTTTGAGACACATTTTTTTTGTTCTGATTTTTTTTGTGTTTTATATTTGTTATTGACCAAATAAGTACGTGGACCACCTGATGTTCAAAGTCTCTTGTACCTGTAATATGTTATTTCATATTTTTTATTACTTTGCTCGATGTAGGTTAATATTCAAAACCCTATTGAAAGGGAGCTCGGCGCGGTCCAGTGTTGCCGCGGCGGGCGTTCTTGGATTGGATTGGCATTAAAATACAAAAAAAAATATCTTAAAAAATATTTATTTTTAACTGATTTGAAAATATTATGTATGTTCGTAAAAATCTGAGCAAATTTAAATCAAACAGTGACAATCACGATTATAACACTAGGAATAAAGATAAAATAGCGGTGCCAGGTTTTAGATTAGCAAAGACAAATAAAAGGTCCTTCTTAGGCAATTGTGTGCGGTTTTATAATAAATTGCCCAAACATATTACAATGCTCACAGAAAAAAAATTCAAGTTGCATGTGAAGAATATTTTGATAAAGAAATCTTACTACACAGTTTGCGATTACTTAAACGACAAAAATGCTTGGACTGGTTCGCCTCAGACAAGCTAGCGCCTGTCACCTACGTAATGTAAATTAAGTATTGTAATAATTTTACTATATAGTATGTACTTAACACATTGTTAAAAAACGTTTAAAAGAATGGCCCCGAGTTTCTTGCCCGTTCTTCTCGCAGTGGCTCTATAATTTTTGTTTGCTGAACGTGGCAGTACAATGTAGTAGATAAAATATACAGGGTTATTGGTAAAATGCTGACAACCTCTTAGGGTTGACTTCGGCTAGTCCTAACATACATTTTAAGTTTTTTTTTGTTTTGTTAAAGTCAAAATCATTTATTCAATTTAGGCGTCTACGACGCTCTTATGAAGGTCAATTACAAATTTTAATATTGAAATATATTACATTGTACTGCCACGATCAGCAAACAAAAATTATAGAGCCACTGCGAGAAGAACGGGCAAGAAACTCGGGGCCATTCTTTTAAACGTTTTTTAACAATGTGTTAAGTACATACTATATAGTAAAATTATTACAATACTTAATTTACATTACGTAGGTGACAGGCGCTAACTTGGCAGAGGCGAACCAGTCCAAGCATTTTTGTCGTTTAAGTAATCACAAACTGTGTAGTAAGATTTCTTTATCAAAATATTCTTCACATGCAACTTGAATTTTCTTTCTGTGAGCGTTGTAATATGTTTGGGCAATTTATTATAAAACCGCACACAATTGCCTAAGAAGGACCTTTTATTTGTCTTTGCTAATCTAAAACCTGGCACCGCTATTTTATCTTTATTCCTAGTGTTATAATCGTGATTGTCACTGTTTGATCTAAACTATCTAAACTGTCAAAACTATAATTATATAGAAATTGCTATTTCTACAACACAGCAGATTGTGAACACTGAATGTTATACCTACAACACGCTCGATTTACCGAATTATATAATATGATTCATACACAAAAAAATAAATTTCTTTTCATTTCACTTTCATCAAAAACAACGGTAAATCGGTAATTAAATATTTTTCTATATACAATAACAAATTCATAGAAGGTTATAACAAGTCCAGATATAGAAATTCAAACAATCAGAATCGTCGTTATTATCGCCATGTTTATTCAGAACGTTTTGTTTTTCTGTAGCTAATACCACGCTAATTAAGTAACTATACCTCTTACTAACGGCGTTCAGTTACAGATCAATACATTGGTATGGACATAAAACTGTTTTGTCTATTTTCTAAAAAGGTCTACATAGATATACCTACTAGTAGTCTGTGAGATTATATTATCTATATCTAGGTATTGTGGTAGATATGCAGACAGTATGGAAGATAATGACATATATAGAACCCGGCTTAGTAATGTTAGGAATGTTTTCCCCCCATTGGACATCGTAAAAGAGGCCTAAAGGTTCGACCAGCGTCCGCGGACGAGTGCAAATAGTCTTGTTTGTTCAACCACCGTTCACACCGCGACATATGAAAGTAGCATCCGCGATATGGCAAACATGGCATTGAAAAAGACTGCGATACTAAGCGACTAAACACGAAATCCCAATTCACGCTATCCTTACAAAACGCTTTACCTACTAACTGTAGCGCTAAACCACGTGAACTCTAATCCCTGCATTTCTAAAACACGCCATCTCTAATAACAGTAACACGAAACTTTGTTATATTGATTACTTTTTTAATTTTGTGAGATAATAATAGAAAGGAAACTTCTCGAAAAGTATACATTCTTAGAATAAGCACTCGTAGTGCCGTATTCACTATATTTATTAGAATAATAGAAATGACTGTTGGCCGTCACAGTCTAAGAACTCGTTGGTTTAGGCGTAGGTACTTACATAAGAAGAAATATATTTATAAAAAAAAACGGAACCCATTTCCAGCACTGAAAAGTATCTTGTTAGCGACAGTGACATGGTTGATAAAAGAGGTGGTAAATAAAAAAGGGTTTTATGGGAACTAGAACTAAATTAATATTAAGAGAGCAGACGTTTACACCGTTTATTCCAAGGGCAAGAAGAAAGACTAGAGATGTGATATCTTCGAATGTAATCTTGTGATGTAACTCGATGACTCGAGTAAGTCTTTGATCGATAAGTGAGGTACCTATATTTTATTTAATACAACCTTCAAAACTTAGATATAAGTATATATCTCACATTACCATTGTGCGAATTCAGCAAGTTATTTCATACTTATCAATTTTGGAAGTAGCTTCCGTTTCATTTCAACTATGGTTTTACTCTTTTTATTAATTTATACTGCTTACAACATCATTGTCACTCGCAGCTCGTAAAATACACCATCGACAAGAGTGACAATTATCATTAAATCATCCATATGTACTATACTTAGTTTTTTACATTCTCTGTAACTAAAATCCCTCGACCGATGTTTATGAAATTCAAATGGGACCAACTTGGAGGTATCAATTCTATCCAACAAAAAAAAACCATCAAAATAAATTCATAATTAAAGGAGAAATCGAGCATTAAACAAATAAAAAAAGTTGATTGAGAACCTCTTCCTTTATTGAAAGTAGGATAAAAAACTTCTGACGCACAGATACTACTCGTATCGATGGAAGTGCGTTGTTTTAATCAAGGACTTTTAATAAATAAATAACTAGGTGGCATATTAAGAAAAGGCAACATTCCAAAATATTATTTAATCATACGTTCATTTTGTTTATCGATTATAAGGTATTATTGTTTTGTACGTACGTTTGTACATACGCGCAGCATATTGTTTGCATTAAGCAATGATGATATAGTTTTGTAACCTTGTAGATATGAGCTTATGCACGTCCTGCACCAGCCCGCATCTGCAAGGCACTGATACGGCGTATGTATCCTGACGTCCCCGATTTTCGCGCATGCGCAACACAGCCCTTTTCTCGGGGCCGTATCAAAACAGGGTGGGGGGTGCAAGGGGTGCAATGCAACGCATCTCGGGCAACCAGGTATCTGGAGCGTCGAGGCCGCCAAACTTTAAAGGGTGGGCGCGGACATATTAATTCCCTTTTATATTTAAATAACTTGTCTACTATTTTTTATTACTGAATATGCGTGTAAACTTTTTAATAGAATGAATTCAATATGTTTCGTAGACAAAAATGATTTTGTATTGTATAAATTGTTTACTTACATATTTTTTGCAAGATTCAGAAGATTATTTGGACGTTTGTTCCTTTCTTAAATCAATACATAACTATTTAATAAATTACGCAAAATAGGTAAATCTTGCATGATATTGATAAGCATGTTTTATATGATAGCGTTCTCGCAAAGGACTAAGGTTGTGATAAAATTTACAGAATAGGATTTTCTGTAGGTGTATATCGATCTAGTAGAGTTAGTAGGCCCCCACCAGGTGGACCGACGACATCGTTAAAGTCGCGGGTAGCCAATGGTTACAAGCGGCTCATAGCCGTTCTTTGTGGCGTTCTATGTGGGAGGGCTTGTTCAACAGTGGACGTATTCCGGCTGATGATGATGATATCGATCTAACTAACAATGTATTATGCCTGGGAAAACGACCTATTTTTACATCGGAAAACATCGTTCGAAAGCTTTCGCAGTAAGTACGCACGAGAAAAGTGGAAGCGAATCGCTTCGTACGAGTCCTGGGAAGTTATCTTTTTTTATGCCTGATAGGTTAGCCTTTGACCACCATCTCGCATGATGATGTGGTCGAAGATGTTGTTCAGGCTAACCTAGAGTTACTGTCTCTCAAGGACATCTGCCGGAACACACCGTTAGGTGTGATTTGGTGGATTTTTTTTACTTGACGGTTGTATCTATCCACGCGGGCATTCGCAAAATGCCCTAACACCATGCTTTAACGACTGCCATAGATAACAACCGGGACCGACGGCTCAACGTTCCCTCCGAAGCACGAAAGCGTTCAGTAGTAATGTCAGCAGCGGTCACCCACCCACGGAGGTTTAGCAGAAATCACTAAATATCACAAGGGGGAGTGGGGTATAGTAAGATACCATGTGTATTTATTTTTTCGTCCAACGCGCGTTTTCCAACCCGAAAAGGGGCGTGTAGTCTAGACTCACCGTTGCCAGGCAACGAACGAAGTTCCGCGATGAATTCAGTATAAAATTAAATTATACTCTATATTTAAAGATAATATTCTAAAAATTTAAAAATTCTTTGTAGGTACATAAAAATACACGTGTTTTGGATGCGCGAGGGAGGGTAGTCTTAAACCTCACCACGTATCATTAAGGGGGAGGGGCGGAGTTAAAATATGCTAAAAAAACATGGGGTGATTAATGGACGGCCCTTTTAAGGCCAAATACCTGTAGCTTGGTACCTAAAATTTGAGTGAGCCAGGCCTGGTTTTGCCTACATGTAATTTAATGTTTTTACTAGGTTCGTCTATTTTGATATTGGTTTATTTCTTACTAGCTTTTTGCTTTAGCTGCGTTTTTCTTACATTGCCCAAACCGCGATACGGTTAAGTCGCTATTGGCCTATTTATATATACTATATTATAGGAACGTTATGTCCAATTAAGTAAATGCTATTGCGACGGAACAAGCACAGAGCCTGATGTCACCTGATGTTAGGCGGCAATAGTCTCCGCCTATAACATATGCATTTCGTCACAAATAACGAACTGCGCTGCGCCAGTCACCCTGAGGCAAAGTTGTAAAGTGTTATGTGTATGTGTGGTTATATATGTTAATTTTTTTTACAATTTAAGAGTAAGTTGCATCCTTTGGTAAAATAGTGCTTATAAAGATCTAAAACTTTAGTTTTTACCTCAGATCATAGAATGTTTCAATGATCTGAGTTTCTTTTGCACTGTGTAGAAACGAGCTTATGCACTTCCTGCACCAGCCCGCATCTACGCGGCACCACCGCGTTTGGAGCTTAAAACTTCCCCAGTATTCACGCATGCGCAGTAATACATCCCTTCTGCTACACAGTATCACTATCCAAAAGGGATTTTCAAACAAGGCTCTAATCGTTTTTAAGGCCAACTGACATCGGCGCTCGGCGTCCACAATCCTCATTCATTATCATCATCATCATCATCAGCCGGAAGACGTCCACTGTTGAACAAAGGCCTCCCCCATAGAGCGCCACAAAGAATGGGTATAAGCCGCTCGTAACCATTGGCTGCCAGAGACTTTCACGATGTCGTCAGTCCACCTAGTGGAGGGGACAATCCACATTAACTACTTTAAACAATTAGGAAATCTTTAGTCAGTAACTAAATGGTGTTTTTGGTTTGCCAAAAAATATATAATTATTTTTTTATACTTTAATGTCAATCAACATAAATTTAAAGATATAAAATGTCAATAAAACTACAACTAACAAAAAAGCCCGCCCCCGGTCGCACCCGGTCCAAAGGTGTCCATCACACTGGATGCATTACCACGCTGTATGGCGATGGCCAGCCTTTGAACGAGGTACGACCCAGAGCGTTGGTCGTGACCCCTCTCTCTGAGACGACGCCCAATTTGTCTTACAAAGGCTTTCGCCTCCGCACCCCGACTCGC
Organism: Plagodis dolabraria; assembly: GCA_963854805.1. Lineage (NCBI taxonomy): Eukaryota > Metazoa > Arthropoda > Insecta > Lepidoptera > Geometridae > Plagodis > Plagodis dolabraria. The sequence continues at coordinate 10,004,369 of OY978440.1, forward strand.
CGCTGTGTCGACCGCCATAGGGATATTTATCTAATTTAATTTATTTTCTTTCGCAAGATTTGATTGTTAATCATATAAATATAAAAAAATTACAATATATATATAATAAAAATACATACATACATACATAAAATGGCGCGTCTTTCCCGTAGGGGTAGGCAGAGACCACAGATTTCCACTTGTTACGATCCTTACATATCTATGCTATCATATACATATATATGTATCGCTTCATCTATACTCATCAATCCTTTCATACATAAGCGTCGGTTTAGGGTACTCCTGACCTGGCCTTTTTTCAGGACATCTTCAATCTGATTTCGGAACGTTCGCCTAGGTCTTCCCCTTAATAATAATATTACGGTTTTTTTTATACTGAACTGGGTAGCACTTGACCACTATCTCACCTGATGTTAAGTGATGATGCGGTCGATGATGGAGCGCGCTTACCCAGAAGATACCTGTTCACTCGCACGTCAAAATTGTATGTGCATTTTTCTTTTTTATGCTGATATGTTAGTTTTTCTATCTTATCTATAGATTCTATTAACTATTATCTTATCTATTGCTAAATGTTGACCTGCTCTAAGATGAATAGACTAAACAAAAACTGGCTCTCAAGAACTGCTAACTGCATACGCCGTGAGGATCTTGGCGACAAGTTTTCAAGCGGCGAAGCTCAAGCCCGGCAGGTTTCGAACCAAGTACGTCATTACAAATGCAAGGGGTACCTTGCACGGCAAGTCCATAGAAATATAATTATGTCTTTTATTAGACTAGCAAATGATGGCCCGGTAACCGTGAACTATTCATATGAGGACTTAATCCTTAATCCGTCTTAATAATGTTTTATAAATATAATATTCCAACTACTATAATTATTATTTGGTCCACTTCACCGGATGTTCGGCATTACTTGCTTAATTCTTATATCGTATCCGGTGAGGCCGTAATTGGCGCCTGTGCCGGATGTGCCTAACTATGTCTCTAATTACAGTATCAAAGGATATGCGCATCGATAAATCAAAATATTTCTTGTTATTTCAAAAAACTCATTATTCATAAGAGCGATTTATTTGTACATCGATATCATTTTGTCACAAATCGAAGAATTATTAAAGATATAAAGAAGTTTTAGTAGCCCTTTTGTTTTTTTTTGTACAGGCAAGTCCAAGGTACATATAAAACATATTTATATTATTTTTTATGGGATAGGAGGGCAAACGAGTAGGCGGCTCTATGATGGTAAGTGATCACCGTCGCCCACAAACATCCTCAACACCAGAAGTCTCGAGGATGCGTTGCCGGCCTTTAGAACTACTTAAATAGGTATATTAAATTCTAATTACGTCTATGTAAATAATTGATTGGAATTTAATTTGCAGTTATGGCGTTTGCACTTGTCCTAAGAACAAAGATTCTAAAAGCTGCATTAACATATTAAATATCCTTTAAATGTGTAGAAGAGATTATTTTCAAAAAAGTTCTTAAGTTTTCGTTTAAACAAACTATATTTTAAGGTGGTCAAGCTTTTTGGCAATTTATTATACATCAGTATTTTCGAATAACGACCTTGTTTCTATACTTTAGCTAATCTGATTTTTGGTACAACCCGATTTTCATAGCTTTTTAAAATTAGCTTTTCATTACTACGCAGATTGTAAGGTAAAACTTTCCTGCTTTTCTGAAATATTCCTATCTTCATGAATATCTAATAATCAATCATAGATAATATAGCATCATGGAATATTTTTCTTCATTTCACATTTCAACGCGAACGATTTTGCTCATATGGGTTTCACGGGTAGAAAGTTTAGTCAAAACCGGTTGCAGTCTTACTGGACTATAAACGAAATCTAGAGACAAAAACACCGCAATAGGTATAGTCTTTTAAAAATTACACAGCGCTGTAAGTAAACAACACACATACAAAACATAGGTACATAAAATAGTCATAGGCAATTCCTATCTAATATAAGTTATATCCGTTTTCGAATACGTAAATTGATGTATACTTGGACTAGAATTAAATCAAAATTCAATACAGAATATATGAAATGAAATGAAATTTATTTATCGTTTTAACAAACATTATGAAACTTAAATATATCAGAGTATAATAATAATAAAGTAGTATATCTTTACATAAATTTAATTTTTTTTAATTCAACGGGGCAATGCTGCCAGCATGCTGGGCACGCTGCCAACTGGGAGTGGGCTGGAGCATTTGGACTGCCTATGAGTCTGCTATGACTTATAGGTGTCTAAATGCTTTTATTGTAGTAGCTGTAGTGTTGTATATAGTTCATAGTATTTTGTTTAATAAAGGCTATAAAAAAATTTACATAAACATTGGAAACACATTGGTACCCAAACTAGGATCTTCTTCTTCTCAGTCGGGCACTCTTGACAGAGTGGTCGTGGTTGATAAGATGGTGGTACATGGTGGGTCTTCAACGTCATCAGTCTTCTTGTTGGTGAGCACTGATCTGGCAATGCTTCTCCATTTTTTCCGGTTGGTAGCGTTGCGCGTGCACTCAGATATGGATGATTGTGTAGCCGTTTTGATCAAATCAGTCCAGCGAGTGGGAGATCTACCTCTAGCTCTCTTTCCTGCTACCTGACCCTGGACAACTAATCGTTCCATCGAGTTTTCATTCCTGGAGATGTGCCCGAAGAACTTCAAAATTCGTAATTGAACTATCGACGATAGCCTAGTCTTGATTTTAAGTTCATTAAGTAGTTCAAACTAGGATAGACCTGTGATATGGCATACCAATGCCCTCCCCCGGACATAAATAGTAGACTGTTGTAATATGTTTGACAACGGCGCAATCTAGAGAAGTTCCAGAATACTGAGCGAACTATTCCGAGGGAAGTCATTAGCAAAGCCAATCTCCAGGTTATCTTCCAATAGATACCTACGCTATAGCTACGTCACCGCCGCAGTACCGAGGTGCAGGGGCCGGGTCACCATCCGGCCCCTTGCCACCCCAGAACTTGGAAACCCGGAGATGAACTTCCCGTCTATAGTTACGTTCGACGTCGTTGGTGATTGTTTCCGCGTCCTCCGTGTCTATCTACGATGTAATGCTAAAAGCCGGAAGAGGACCGCCGTTGAACAAAATCATTGTCTTTATGGAGAATTTATCGTAATCCCTGTGCTTGGTATTGGGCATCGCAGTTGAAGATGGTATTATTTCAGAAGGTGCTTCTTAATTCAACCTAAAATGTCGCATGTGTAGCACCCGCTTTCTTAGAAGGAAATGCGCCAGGAATCAAGATTCCTGTAGTGTATAGTATTTTGGGTATTTTTTGCGATACATTACCATGTAAATAACTAACTGAAGACTGAAAATCTTAACACTTCCAGCTTGCTTATGATGTTATGTCTACCTACGTGTTCGGAGATCCTAAATTACGCTTGATACAACCTGACCAAGATAGACTAGCCTATCTACCTACTACATATATCTAATAACTAACATTTTAAAGCAAGATAGCCGAGTGGTTTTAGCTATGGAACTGCGGCGCTGCGCGTCCAAGATTCGATCGTGGAAGGAAATTTTGCGAATGCCCACCTGACTGGCTACCACCTTCAAGTAGAAAATCTGTCGCCAAGCACCTAATAGTGGGTTCCGGCAGCAGTCCTTGAGAGCCAGTAAAATTACAGGCGCATAATGAATCTCAACAACTGTATATCTCAGGGTGACGGGCGCAGTGCAAGTTGCACCTGTTATAGGCAGAGGATACCGCTTAACATCATGTGGGAATCGTACTTGTTCCGAATAACATACAAAAAAAACAAAAACAACTTTTGCTCGTGAATTATGTATCGTATTCCAAATACTGAAATAAAATATTATATTTTTCTATTGCTTTGTACGTATTGGATTGATAGTTATATATTTTTAAACATTAATATGTTTTCAGTTGTGATATAATTCTAGGTATTGATCGTCAGGTCAACAAACTAAATATATACTAATATTATAAAGAGGAAAGATTTGTATTTTTGTATGCAATGAATAAACTTAAAACTACTGGACTGCTTTGGATAAAATTTGGCATGGAAATAGTTTGAGACCCGGGAAAGGACATATGATAGTTTTATCCAACTGCGCAAAAAGAGGTAAATTTTTGCGCGATAATCAAAATACGCGCGGGCGGAGTCACGGCTGGAAAGCTAGTAAATTATAATAGTATGTAATATATAATTCTAGGTTAGTCTGAACAACATCTTCGACAACATCATCACTTACCATCAGGTGAGATAATGCTCAAATGCTAAACAATCAGGCATAAAAATAAAATGCAAAAACTATTAAGGTGAAGGATTTGCGTCGGCAAGTCTCGATATGTTTCTATTTGGTATTTAAATTGAATCTAAGGAGTCTAGCCACCAGACGTCATTATTACCAAGGTGAATATAATAACCTCGAGAGTAAGATCAGTCCAGGTCTGCTTTGTGAATATCTAAACATATACTTATATAGACCTAAGGTTGACATTCAGATACTAGTCTAAGCGTGAACTAATGCTTTAATTTGTCAAAATGTAGTGCTTAGCTGCATCATTGTATTCAGAGACGTCTGGAGCAACGCTTAAACTTAGCGCGTGCTATGCTAAGCCAAGTAGTGGAAATCGACTACTTTTGCCTGTCTCAAAGCAGGAGTGGAGGAGCAGGAGGGTGGCCTAGTGAGCAAAATTGAAGATAATTGACATTCAATTGAATCATAGGTATACATAACACGTATTTGGTTTCACTCACTCCAATCACATTTTATATACCGTTGTTGTTTTCGTTTTCTTTTGTACAGATAAAAAAGAACCGGTAAACGTTCCATAGGTGAAAAAATTTCCATAGACAATAGAGAGTGATCTTAGGTAAGAGTGAGGTAAGTAGGACTCAGACTATATCTCTGAATATGAAATTTAAAGATTGGTTTAGCCGACGTTTGGATAAGACTGGTCTTTGACCGTCTTACACAAATATCTCTGAATCTCAGCCTTAGTAGCAGTCTAAGAGGAATCTAGTCTAAGTAGGTGTCTACGCATATATCAGTCAGTATTTATGTAGTATTCACCGCTGAACGTTCAAAAACACGAGATTTACGAAAAGAAGTACATTAAACAATAAGATAGAAGCGCATCGAACTAACGAGAAGAAGGTACCGTGGTACACGTTACAATACATAACCTGTTTTCTTTTAATCGGCTTCGTATTAGTTAGGGTGATAAAACTATCTAAGTGAAATGTTAAGTTTTACTGTTGAAAATTTCATGAGAGATGCTTGATTTTTTTGTACATACATTTTATTTAATTACTTATGCATATGCATTAAAACTATACTTAATAAATAATCTTTCAATTCGTCATATCAAGCCTTTTATGTGCATAACCTGAAACATTTGTCAAAAACTTGTTTTTATTTTGTTTCAATGAAGCGCTTGTAGCGTAGTTTGCTAAGCCGTTCCTTAGTTCAGCAACGTCCGCTGCGATCATGAGTAGGATGGGTGACCGCTAGTGGCATTACTACTGAGCGATTCAATCTCCGAAACATTGAATCTTAACGGCCCTGGTTGTCTTAGGATGATAGTCGTTATAGCATGACGGTAGGGCATTTTACGAATGCCCGTCTAACTAACTATAACCCTTAAGTAGAAAATTTAATCTTTGCTTCTCTTCTTTCTTAAATAGAAAATTTTATCTTTGTCTAACATACTTAACTATTTTCACTAAAAATAAGTTTATGTACATATTTAATATGACGAGTAAGATATATTGTGCGGTTTTTGGTTGCATGAATTCGTCAAAAACGCATCCAGAGATAACTTTTTTTAGATACTTAACCTGGAAACTGAGAGGTAATTGTAATGCGCTCCCGCCATGCGTGCGCTCACGCCGGCTGCAGCGGCATACTGCCCTCGCGTGGTTTGCAACCGGCGTCCACACAGTGGGAAATAGTGGTTGCTCACCACCGTTGACAACACATGCTCGCAATCCAAGGGCGTTGGAAGGTCTAATTTGGTCGCAAACCATCATCTCCACAGTTGTAAACCATGGTGGGAGGCTGGTTTCCAACTGTGTGGCACAGCTTTTGATGGACGATAACTTTGAAAGCGCTGATAGCGCAGCTTAGTCGTTCTTAACCGATCATCTAAGTTAAGAACGCCTACAATGGTCACGACTTGGATAGGTGATCAACTTAGTTAAGCTACGTCTACTGCGGTCATAGCTTGGATGGGTGACCGCTAGGGGAATTACTACTGAGCTCTTCCGTATTTCGTACCGCACATTAAACCGTCGGTCGCGGTTGTTTTCTTAGGATGGTAGTCGTTATAGCATGGTAGGGTATGGTATGGAATTCTGCCAATTTGCCAATACATAATAATAAAAAAAACTAAATGTACAATACGCCCGCGGCATTTAATTAGTAAATTTGATATACGCCTTGGAATAGATAGATCAGATAGACTTTTAAGCACGTTATGTTATGTGTCAGATATTTAAAATGCACACATATTTCCACCGAAATGTCAAAAAGAGATGAATATTAACTTTTCGCTGTTACCTTGCATTAACATTTATTTGTGAAAACAGTTTTGTCTCTGAAAAGAATATAAAATCAGGATATTTCTGAAGTCCAATCCATGCTAGGCTCACAGAACGAAAGAAAATTAATTTACGTAACTGTTATTCGTACAACCAATATAACATTCCATTTTATTATTCTATGTTAAACTTTACTAGACAAGGCCATTAGATTCAGCCATCATAAGTAATTCAATTTGAACAAGTATCAATAATTAATCGAGCGATGCAATGCAAGGCAGTGTGGGAGTCAGATCTCCCCCGGACTGAGGGCATAGGACGATGAGATCTCGTAACGTATGCGAGCGAGTGAAATAGAACTACGCACGTCGCTTAATAAAATGAAATAACGTAAGTGACAAATTGTAAATAAATTAATAAAAAATGTAGGGTTATTTTAATGCAAAAAAAAATGAGCCATTCGACTATACCGTTGCTAAATATTAATTACATATACTTTATTAATGAATTAGACTTATTGTATGGACACATAAAGTAATTAAAGAAAATTTTAGAGCCTTTTTCGCGATTATTTTCTATCGAGGGAAATATTTTGAATGGTGTTTTCGTATCAGGCACATTATAGGTTATATCCTGTAGAATATTATATATTTATTTTATTTATGTAACGTATGCGGTTTTTATAAAAACCAAATTCAAAATGAACGGTTTGCTCGCTCACTTCGCCTAAGGGCTATACAGTTCAAACGGTACCTACATTTCTGATTGTATTTAGGAAGCTAAGGTATTATGCTAAATCGTTCGGCGAAAAGGCTGTCAAAGGATAAAAAATACAAAGTATCTATTATGTCTGTGAAAGAGCTTTACAGCATTTCAATACATTTTTTGGGTTAATTTTTAGATATAGATTATTGTTACCTACCGTAGCATTAACATTTACTATTCAGCAAGTAACGCGTGTGGTCTCATTTCACGGCGATTTACCAGTTTATGTAATTAGCATTAGTGGCGCTGCCTGCATGTCGACTAAGCTGATTTTAGCTTAGCTGCTATAGTAGGGCGGGCACAGTCAAAGCGCCGCTAAGCCCCGCCCCGAACACTAACTACGCTAGGCCGCGTGCGTGACTTCGATCCGTAGTGGCCATCTTGCGTGCAACCAGCTGGCCTTGTCCGGTATACAAACGAAACCTCGCCTGATTTATATTTTTCTGTACCTATATTATGGCACTATGCCAACAAATTGAAATGAAAGAGGCTCTTGAGCCATACCGAACTGTAGTCGTATGGATTGTAAATACGCTTTTAGTAAAGTAACATACTTAAAGTAAATTTGTAACCATAATACCATTATATCCTAAAATAACATTATTTTTTATATTTTAAACTTTTTTTTAAATTTTCAATATCTTTAGTCTGGAAAGACAGGCTAAAATAAATATTTCAGAATTATGAAGACAATATTATGAATTGTAATAATAACAAATATTATAAATACATTTAAAGAAAATATCAAATTAATATTTTAATTTAACGCAAAGAACTGAGAGGTATTAATAATGGACAATGGTACATTAGAACCTCTATAAGTAAAATGTAAGCAAAAACTCGTGACGGAAGACGTCATCACAACGTGTTTGTGTTAGTGTAGTGAAGTGACAATGTTAAATATTGAAAGAAATAAGTCCTTTCTTCAAAGAACATGTACTGTAACAGCCGGTTCGTCCACTGCTGAACACAGACTCCCCCACTAAGGCCATAATCTCCACGCTTGGTAGGCGTCTTGGGGATCGCAGTATAAGTTGGCAGTTATTTAGAAGGCGCCGCTGCCCACCTTCCAGTATTTTTCCCTTAGTCGCCTCTTACTACGCCCATGGCATGATATGGGGAGGCGCAACTCTGACCCGGCCCGGCACCCCACGGGGCAAAGAACATACCTTTATACAAAGTATCTAAAATTTTATAGCATCAATAAAACATTTATAGGCCACATTCCTAGTTAAAATCTAATTAGCCTACTACACTAAAATATATATAAAATCTTATTAGTCTTCACCAACATTATATTTTTTTGAAGTAGATTGTAATTTTATTGACCTTTTAAGTGCCTCAATAATAAACAAAAGCAGAACTAAAAATGTTGAGAACGGACGCGACGGATATAAGCGTTGCAATTGAAAAGAATCAATGAAAATGTCGATAAACCAGCGACTAGACTACATGGAAGTAAGTAAATGAAAATAAAATACTTTTTAATTATTTTTTTACCTAAAAATGGAACCGCCTTTGACACTCATAACTGTGAAATAACTAGTTGGTACCATGACATTTCAAAAGTACCTATTATCACAATATTGTGCGCATGGTACCGACTTCGACAAGTTATTTCACACTTTTATGTGTTAAAGTCAGTTCCATTTTTGGATAAAAAAAAATGCTTTTCTCCTATTTTGGTGTACATTGCTACTTACGAAATCGATTGTCATTCACTAGTAATGACTATATCATCAAGACGGGAAAAAACATTTAGTAAAGTGTTACTCAAAAACCGCTTGACCGGTTTTGATTAAATTTAAATAGGACCACACGACAAACATCAGTTTTTAAATGAAAAGAGACACCAAAATCGGTTTCCCAGTCAAAAGTTCCGAGGTAACAAACATAAAATAAACTGATTTCAACAAGTTATTTCTCACTTTTGAGTGTTGAAGTCAGTTCCATTTATAGATAAAAAAAAACATTGAAGTTGAAGTGAAGAAAAAGAACAAGAAAATTTTTTTCACACACAAAGGGGTTGTTATGTCGCGAGGCCAAGTTATAATATAAAGATAAGCGACAAAAATCCGTTGACGTCAGTTCCCGATTTTAATTATGAAAATATACCAGTATGAAGCACACCTACATAATTATGTATACCTATTACATTTATTTATTTAAGTAGGTATAGGTACTCAATGCAATAACAACTAAACACAAACTCGACTCAGTGTCGGAATAGCTGTCGGCGTCGGCGTCGGTGTCAGTGTTGGAATAGGTGTCGACGTCGGTTTCAGACGGTGTCAGGTGACAGCGTCGACGTCTGTGTCCGAATAGGTACCACAATAGGCAGCGGTTTCGGAATAGGTGTCAGCGTCGGAATAGGTGTCTGCGTCGGCGTCGGTGTCAGTGTTGGAATAGGTGTCGACGTCGGTTTCAGACGATGTCAGGTGACAGCGTCGGCGTCTGTGTCCGAATAGGTACCACAATAGGCAGCGGTTTCGGAATAGGTGTCAGCGTCGGAATAGGTGTCTGCGTCGGCGTCGGTGTCAGTGTTGGAATAGGTGTCGACGTCGGTTTCAGACGATGTCAGGTGACAGCGTCGGCGTCTGTGTCCGAATAGGTACCACAATAGGCAGCGGTTTCGGAATAGGTGTCAGCGTCGGAATAGGTGTCTGCGTCGGCGTCGGTGTCAGTGTTGGAATAGGTGTCGACGTCGGTTTCAGACGGTGTCAGGTGACAGCGTCGGCGTCTGTGTCCGAATAGGTACCACAATAGGCAGCGGTTTCGGAATAGGTGTCAGCGTCGGAATAGCTGTCGGCGTCGGCGTCGGTGTCAGTGTTGGAATAGGTGTCGACGTCGGTTTCAGACGATGTCAGGTGACAGCGTCGGCGTCTGTGTCCGAATAGGTACCACAATAGGCAGCGGTTTCGGAATAGGTGTCAGCGTCGGAATAGGCGTTGGCATCGGCGTCGTTGTCAGTGTCTGAATAGGGTCCAGTGTCATTGTCGGAATAGGCGACTGTGAAGGAATAGGCGTCGGCGTCGGTCTCAGTCTCGAAATATGCGTCGTTGACGGCGTCGGTGTCAGTGTTAGAATAGGTGTCGGCGTCGACGTCGGTGTCAGTGTCGGAATAGGTTATCATTAAATTACAAATCAACCGTATTGAAATTTGTTTTTTATTTTATTTTGAATTACTTCTATATATTATGATTACAAGCACTACCGCGTACTAAGCGAAAATCATAAATTTACAAATTATTGGAATACAAAATGTTTTGCCCCGGGCGGGAATTGAACCCGCGTCCTTCCGATTTCATAGCATCCGGCGCGAAATCGGAAGGACGCGGGTTCAATTCCCGCCCGGGGCAAAACATTTTGTATTCCAATAATTTGTAAATTTATACTTAATTACTTTTAGAAGGACAACTTTTTTTTCAATATAAATAAATGCAACGTCTACAACCATCGTGGGTTTTAACAAAATATTTAGATTTGTTTTTTATTTCGAACTTTTTGTTTAACTTTTGATGGCCGCGGCGAAGTGAGAGAACATTTCACAAGTTACGGCAAGGATAGTGATGACTCGCAATGAAGAATCTGTAAATAATATATCTACATCCGAAATGAAGATCCTAATGAGAGTTATAACTAAACTTCTATAAGGAAATAAGTATTCGCTTCAATCGTTTGTGATATTTAAGTCTTTTAATTTTGATAGCTTGAACAGTTATTCTGATAGCTGTAATGTTTATCTTCCGTTTAGTTAGGTGTTTGTTTTCAGTAATATCTACCCGAAAGGTAAGATCAAAACAGAAAAGTACGACCTGAACTGTCACTTTGACAGATGTCATAATATACAGGTATTATTTTGAGTGAATACGCTAAATCTGTCCAATCGTTATGGTGATAAATTTTTGAAATCAAAGACAACGGACTAAACCTTATCGTCAAGTCAGCTAAATTCTCGTCATATATCTACTTAACTCCTTTATGGTGAAAGCCACTAACATAAAACTATAACTTTTAGTCCAAATCCGAGTAATTTAGTCCAAAAGCACTCATAGTCGTTTCTTAAAAATTCGAGGTCCGCGACTTCAAGTGCCACACTCGTAGGTTGCAAAGTTAGTGGACATATTTATCTCATTATTTATCTGTTGTTTCCAATCAAAAAAAATATGTTTCATAGTACATACTACATACATAGTGGTATGTATCTACTTTGAGTTATAAAAAGTCTTAGTAAATAGAACAAAGACGTATATAAAGAAGTCCCTTACTCCTATCTAACATCAAGGATAGGTAAAGGTACAAAGATATTTTTGAATTCGTATGCAAGTGTTCAGAATGCGTCCTAAAGCTCCGAACACTCGGTACGAACTGATGACCGAATGCTCTTAGTGGCATGACCTTTGGACATCATAACACGAGGGAGCATGCGCGGCCTTTACTACCTACCCTGTTGTATGCATTTATAACTGTGACTAGAAGGTGAAGCGGCACCGAATATATTACGAATCTAGGACGCCATCGATTCATGGTAAAGGTAATAGTGGCACTCATATAATATTGAACGTTCGGCGCTGCACTGCCGCCAATGTGCTTTAATATTTTATGCAACACAAAAGGTAGGTACTGTAGGTTATAACGAGGAAAAACTACTATATACTACCTTCACAAACATAAACTATGCCACAATAGTGAGCAATTTCTAAACAACAATATATGCCATGCAATTTCCGATATCAGTTACTTCAAACGCCATAAGCCCGGAGCATAAATTAAGTGGTACTGTTCATCAAAACAGGTCACAAGACCCTATTGAAGAACTTCAGACCCATTTCGCTTCTGAGCCATGTTTATAAGCTGTTCTCGAGAGTCATTACGAATCATCTTACCCGTAGGTTTGTTGACATCCAGTCTCGCGATCAAGACGGTATCCGAAGAGGCTTTCGCATTATAGACCACATTCATACACTGAGCCAGATTATACGAAGACTGAGAAGTCTAACCGGCCATTATGTATTACGTTTGTGGACTATGAAAAAGCCTTCGATTCAACCGAAACCTGGGTGGTACTGCAGTCTCTTCAGAGCGGTGCCAAATCGTCAAGAGTACGGAAACGAGGCGCGAGACAGGAAGACTTTATTTTTACACAACTGATCACGAACGCGTTGAACTGGAAAGAATTCGGCTTCAACATTTAGTGCGAATACATACGCCTTCATTATGTCATTATGGCAGAATCGCTTGAGAAACTTCTTGAAATGCTCAGCAAGCCAGTAATTTGGCACAAAACGAAAATTATGTCTAATGTTAAAACCGTATCAGTAGTGGTTGGGTACAATACTCTCGAAGTTGTTGACCATTATATTTACCTGGGACAGACGGTCCAGTTAGACTGACTATCGAGTTGTACGGTACTTATGATTTTATAGGCTACTAATACCTACCTATTTACAGATAAACAATTATTTATAAAGTTTTAAGTAGTTATTTAACAACCAAACTCATTCAAAAGTTCAATACTATATTCCAAGTTATACTGATCCTTATTTCTGTTTTTTTGTTCATATTATGACACCGAGCAGGTTCCCTAAACCGGCTGAAAGCCCTTGGGGAACCTCCACTAATACAACGTGGTCTCAACTGTGACCCTTATGGACAAGCTCAAGGAGATAACTACGCTTGAAGTTTATTTTTGAAGCATGAAGCAATGATAGCTATCATGTAACGGTAATATCTATGAACTGCCGCGCAGCTGGTCCATGGTTTGATCTCCACAGCATGGTGGAAGGGCATTTTGCAATTACCCGCTTGGCTAGCTACCACTCTCAAGTTGAAAATCTATCGCCAAGCACATAACAGTGTGTTCCAGTAGCAGTCCTTGAGAGCCAGTGACGGGCGCTGTGCAGTCGTCATGTGACGAAATGCATCACATTCGTCACATGACATACAAAATTATAGGCAAAGGTGCTTAACATCGTGCGAGTTCCGTCACAAACAAATAAAAAAGAAAGTTTCGTCGTGCTATACATCAGGAACTAATAAATTCACTGAAGAACCAAAGAAGACTCGGAATTTGCGAGTTGAAGTGGCAATGGGCGGGCTACGTTGAACCGATAGCCGACGAGGATGGAAGGTTCTCGAGTGGTTATCACATTACACCTGTATACGTGGAGTTAGTAGTCTCCACACTAGGTGGGCTGACGACATCGTAGTAGGACTTTGTTCAATAGTGGACGTCATACGGCTGATGATGATGATGATAAATTGAAATCCAAACACAACAATTACGTATTCGTCTATTAAAATAGGTACTACTTGAAACTACGAAATGGCAAGTTAAGTTTGTACTCGCGAACGGCTTGTTTGTCTGTACCTATGGCAGCCCACGATTGAAGTTAAAACATATATTTTTCTTTTATGTTATCCATAGAATTTAAATTTATTATAAATACGTTAAATATTTAATTTGAAAGACCACTAGGTAAGAAAAATGCCATATATAGTACATATATCTACCCAAAAAAATAAACATAATTAAATAAGAAGCCACTTCTTTCCATCACTATACAATTTTGCTTTAGAAAATTCTTTAATGTCAATTTTCATTCTTTATACTCAATAGTCATGGCATAGAAATCGTCAAATCGAATGACTGATTATTTGGCCATTTAATGTATGCCCGCCTGACCAGCTACCACCCTCAAACAGAAAATCTGTCGCCAAGCACTGAACACGATGTGTTACGGTAGCTGTCCTTGCGAGAGAGTAATTCTTAAGTTATTCTAAATAAAAACTTTGGCCGCCTCATCACTTCAGGTTAAATAGTAGTGAAAAGCTACCCTATCTGCAAGTTAACTAAAATATCTTAGACGACACGGACCAGTCGCATTCTGATTGACACTGCACTGCCCTCATCAATCCGAGACGTTAGTTTATATGAGTGGTTTCTTATCCGGTAACTATGTTTATTTATTTGGTACAAGATAAGAATACATCAATTATATAATATCATGTTTGCAGGATCACGGTCTTCTTGGATATTATTTATTATTATTTTCATTGAACTGTATATAACCTAAAATGTCTCTTATGTAAAATTCCTGAAGGAATTACAATTTTTTGTAAAAATCTGACAGCGATATGGAGTTCACAAGCTTGATATAATTATGTAGGTAATATATTTTTATTGAATAGAAGAGTCGCTCAACAACCTGCGTCGTGCTGAGCGCCAGTTCTACTGAAGAAATTATCGTGGAACAGCGTCTTATATACCCGCGTCCCGCGTCCTCCTTGAGCTTGTTCTGCGCATGTGTCATGCAAAAAATGCGTAGGCAGGTAAGTATATACAGACTGCGGACCAAACAACTAAAGCGAAAGGAATCCTCAGCAACAAGTTAGAGGGATTAGAGGTATTTACTTTGTTTTTCGAATGGAATTATTCAGGAAGTAGAAAAATAATATAGATATATATCTACGTATCGTTCCATAAACAAGGTGCTTAGAGACTGCGTGTTATTCAGGCTTCCAGCAGCAATAGGTAAGTACTAGGAAGTCACCAAAATGAGTTACTGCGCAGCGTCATAATACTGTACTGTATCAGCTGGATTGTACACTGCTGAACACAGCCTCCCTTATTTACGGGGGGGTTTGCCATAATCCCGACGCTTGGCAGGCGTCTTGGGAATCGCAGTTTGAGATATCAGTTCCTTAGAAGGCGCTGCTGCCCATCTTGCGGTATTTTACCTTTAGTCGCCTCTTACCACACCCACAGGTAGAAATGGGGGTTGTCATTCTAATCTGCCACCCCGGTCCTAATGCAGTTGTTGAAATATATTAAAATTGAGAAGCTATGTGTTTTTCTTTAATTGGTGTTACTGTGTCTACATATCAATAGATTTAGTATGGAAACTTCTAGAATGATACCAACTTATGTATTATCTCATATGCCAAGTATGAACGTTTACAATCCTGAATTCCGGATGAAATACAGTGTTATTTTATAAGAAAAATTATAATGATTTAGGAATGTGTCCTTTTTTCTATCAGGCAGCTGTCTTTTAGAACCAGTTCTATGAGGTATAGCATTCTTTATGCGATTGTTACTAAACAAACTCGAGGACCACATGATGTCAAGTGGACGAATCTCAGTCAATAATAGATGCATTTAATCACAAGTGACGAATTGCGCTGCGCCCGTCACACTGAGGCATATGGTTGTTAAGTCCTGTAATTTTAATGGCTCTCAAGGACTGCTGCCTGAACACATTGTTAGGTGGCGACAGATTTTCTACTTGAGGGTGGTAGCTAGCCAGGCGAGCATTCGCAAAATGCCCTTCCGCGTGCAGAACCGCGGACCTGCGGCACGGGAGTCCACAGCTATTACCACTCGGCTATCATTGCCTCAAGAGAGCTTGCTAACATATTCGAGAACATTTTTTTATGCCTAATAGGTTAGCCTTTGACCACTATCTCACCTGATGGTAAGTGATGATGTGGTCGAAGATGTTGTTCAGGCTAACCTAGAATTACTGGCCTCTCAAGGACAACTGCCGGAACACACCGTTAGGTGCTTGGCGACAGATTTTCAACTTGAGGGTGGTAGCTAGCCAGGCGGGCATTCGCAAAGTGCCCTACCACCATGCTGTAACGACTGCCATTCTAAGACAACAACCGGGACCGACGGCTTAACGTGCCCTCCGAAGCACGGAAGCGCTCAGTAGTAATGTCACCAGCGGTCACCCATCCAACTCCTGACCGCGGCGGACGTTGCTTAACTTTGCTGATCGATTAAGCCGTCGGTCCCGGTTGCTGTCTAAGGATGGCAGTCGTCATAGCATGGTGGTAGGGCACTTTGCAAATGCCCGCCTGGCTAGCGACCACCCTCAAGTAGAAAATCCTTGAGAGCTGTCCTTGAGAGCCAGTTATTCTAGGTTAGCCTGAACAACATCTTAGACCACATCATCACTTACCATCAGGTGAGATAGTGGTCAAAGGCTAACCTATCAGGCATAAAAAAAATCTAACAATGATATACACTACTATTTTTATAATCATAATACATATCACTATAGCTTTCTGTGTATGGCGGTTATCGTGCAAAACCATTAGCCTCTTTTTACGCAGTTGGATAAAAACTATCCTATGTCCTTTCCCGGGTTTCAAACTGCCTCCATACCAAATACCATAATTTGGAACCCGAATAATGTGCTCTGCGACTAAAGAGAACGAACAAAGATATTTTCTAAAAAAAATCGCAAATTTTAATATGACTGGCGATTTTGTTTAGTCTGTGTCATTATGATAATTTGTATACTTTGTGCACGATCATTCAATTAATTAAATAATAAAACTAAAAATTATACTATAATGTCATCAAAAAGCATATCAGCAGAAGCGACATACGTATGTATTTGTATTTTTATGTTGTACATACCTAAAAGGGTCTATTTTGCTTTTTAGGGTTCCGTACCCAAAGGGTAAAAACGGGACCCTATTACTGAGACTTCGCCGTCCGTCCGTCTGTCACCAGGCTGTATCTCAAGAACGGTGATAGTTAGACAGTTGAAATTTTCACAGATGATGTATTTCTGTTGCCGCTATAACAACAAATACAAAAAGTTGGCCAAGTGCGAGTCGTACTCGCGCACGTTAAAACAAGCAAAGGTTAAAATACGAAGTCTAATGTTGTATAGCTAATGGTACGGAACCATACGTGCGCGAGTCCGACTCGCACTTGGCCAATTTTTTCTTATAGACGGCGATTAATAGTGGAGGACAGCAAAAATATTTTGCTTCGGGCGACGTATGCTATTTCCTGAGCGATTCCGCTCTTAGAAATAAAATTCCATTTTATGGAGGTACATTCGTAGGTATTTGGCCAAGAATTAATATTGTATATTACATTTATATTAAAATGTTATTTTTCAATTCGGCTTTTTTAGGGTTCTGTAGGTGCTAACGGTATCCTATTACAATGCATACGCTGTTCGTCCGTCCGTCCATCCTACCTAAAGGTCTGTATCTTTAGAACCTAGGCTTAGATACGTAGGCACCTGATTCAAATTTCACAGAAATGTTTGTCATTATGACCGATAGTCTTGACAATAATAATAAAAACAAAAAGTAATAAATACAGGGCGTCTCAGGATAAAAAAAACACAGGTCTTTTACAGCAAGGTGCGAGTCGGTGTCTCGGCCAGTGTCGGGCCAGTTTTTAAAATAATCTTATGTTGGTATCACTAGTTAGTGGGGTACTTAGTGTTGCAAAAACTGTAAACAGCTATTGTTCATATACCATGTGGAGGCGAGCTTATACACGTCCTGCACCAGCCCGCATCCACGCGGCACTAGCACCGTGTTTGGAGCTAAACCTCTCCGATTTACGCACATGCGCAACCTACATGTTTACTGGAATAACGTAGGCTCTGCGGTATACATTCCAAATTATTAAGATAGGAACAATTATCCCCATACGATGGTTAAGAACGAGAGCACAAATCAGACCGCTAATTCCTTAGTCATGGTGGCTTAGCAGCCCAGGCTATAGGGGCGGGCTCGAAGCCCCCAGGACTTTAATTTTTCCTCAATTTTTTTAATCAATTTGACCCAAGGCCGTTGTATCAAGGTCTCTGATTTTCCGGGGTGAACGAAGACGGTGGGCAAGGCTACCAAAAATCAAACAGAAAGTTTATTGGTTTACTGGACGAGGCAAATAACAGAGCAGCAATCGTCACGAGTAACCTCTGTAGTAAGTAAGTATTAACTTAACATATAACAATACTAGGTAGCCCGACAAACGTTGTTTTGTCATACTCGTATAGGCTAATAAAAAAGAAAACAAATAATATAAGTAAGTACCTATTTGAAAAATAGTTACCTATTCTCAGACCTACTGAATATACACAGAAAATTTCATAAGAATCGGTAGCCAGGTAAGCCGTTTCGGAAAAGTTTTGTTACAAACACTGTGACACGAGAATTTTATATATTAGAAGATTTATTCCTGCAGGAAGGAGTATGTATATACATATAAGCAGGTAATACTATAACCGTAACTTCCATCCTAGAAAGTGTATCTGAGGCGGCATCTTAACAAATTCATTTAGGTAGGGGAGGAGGCTCGACCGGTGAAGAGGAGCATTGATGCATTGTAAAGGGGCCTCTAACCCTACTCCTGGGTTGCAAGTCCCAGTCCTCTCTAGCCTCTTCCTCTGCAACGCTATGGACCCGGCACCCGCACGATGAATCCATGGAATACTATGTCATTCAACTCTCATTTAGATATATATCTTGTATTACAAAGCCCTTTCAGTACAAAACACAGCGAAAGTTAAATAGAGACAGCCCCTGCCATTCGCAAACAGGAATTTCATTACGAGGAGTCTGGAAATTGCACCTGCACACACTGATCTAAAAACTAATACGAAATACCAATTTATATGGAGATAGGAAACTCCATAACTAGGAGGGACGAGGAATAAATTGAGAAAGTTTGTCTGGAAGCGAGGAAATACGTCAGCAATATTCTAGCGCTAGCTATTTTATTTATTTTCTTTCCTACAGAGGAGTTTTTTACGACAAGAACCCGGTAATTGCATGGCAAGTTGCAGCAACTACAAATTGAAAGAGAATAAGCAAACCGTACAACTTTGAGAGATGAGGAATGAATTAAAAAAGTTTGTAAAGTAGCATGACACACGCGACAGCGAATATTAATTTTTGATTATAAATCAACTAGCTTTCGGTTATCGCGCAAAAACATTAACCTCTTTTCGCGCAGTTGGATAAAAACTATCCTGTTTTTTCCGGGTGTCAAACTATTTCCATACCAAATTTCATTCAAATCGGTCCAGTAGTTATGGCGTGAAAGCCTAACAGACAGACAGACAGAGTTACTTTCACATTTTATAATATTAGTACTGATTTGTGAACTATTTACTTTTATCATAAGTATTAAGTGAAATTTTGTTCGAATAAATTATTTTACATTATAGAGACTATATTATAACCTTTTTTTTTGCTTTCACGAAGGGTACCGAACTCGTACTGCGCGAGTCCGATTCGCACTTGGCCGATTATTAGTATTTGTTGTTAAAGCAGCAAATAAATCGTCTGTGATAATTTCAACTGTTTAGATATCACAGTTCATGTGATACAGCCTGGTAACAGATAGACTGACAGTGGAGTCTTAGTAACAGGGTCCCGTTTTTACTTTTAGGGTACGGCACCCTAAAAACAAATAATTGCCATATCCTGGATCACATTCCTCCTACATCTAAACTGTGTTGCTGACGGTACCGTCTGACCGCCAGGTACCCACCTGACGGTACTGTATTTCATAATTAGCTACTTTTTAATATTCGTTTTATGCTTTTCAAAAGTAAGTAGATAATTCAATAGTTTTATTGGTCATAAGGCATTTTGTGTGCGCTCGCTTGGGAAGCTGCCAACCTCAAGAGGAATATCTGTCGCCTAGCACCCTACAGAAATATTCCAATGTGTGTCTTTGACAATTAGTATTTTAAAATAGTCAAACCACTTTTTAATACTTGATCACATCATCACGTAACAACAAAGGCTAAATAAAACATATTTAGTCGAGAACTTAACTAAATATGTTTTATTTAGCCTTTGTTGTTATATATATGTATATATATATGTTTCAGGAATAGCTTGAAACTTCTCACTCTCGTAAAGTTATTATTTATGCCCGGTGTAGGCGGGCTAAAATGGATTTTTAGGCTTTAGTACATAAAAGTGTGGCACAAAAATATTATTTTTAATTAAAAATTGTTTTTAAACGTCTAGTTTTTAATATATTTCGTGTTAGAAGTTGGCCTGGCTTTTAATAATACCCATAGAGTAGGGGTATTCTAAAAGAGGTAGTTCTCTTTAACAAAACAATAACACGCTGTATAGAACATTGTACAAATATTAGTTCCAATTTGAATTCAGCATACTTATGTAATATAGGTATGTTTAATTCAAATTGGAACAGATCCACCAAATTAAACAATGATATAACAATATCAATGTTTAATTTTAAAATCAATATATGAGTGTATAACTCATGAATACATACCGTTATTAATCGGGGACACAGAATTCAATACTATCCAACTCTTGAACTTTATCGATCAAACCCATCATTGCTCCGCCTAACATCATAAGCCTGCCAATCTCCGTGGCATCTACCTATAAGCCTTATGTGACCTGTGACCCGGACTATACACGTCACCTTGGTGACCTAAATAAGTTGCCGGAGTTCAATTTCCCGTCTATAATGACGTAGGACGTCGTTCGAGATTGCATTCTACCTATAAGCCTTATGTGACCTGTGACCCGGACTATACACGTCACCTTGGTGACCTAAATAAGTTGCCGGAGTTCAATTTCCCGTCTAAAATGACGTAGGACGTCGTTCGAGATTGCATTCACCGATCAGCGTCTGCCTGCAGCCTCGGAAATTTCGAATTACAAGTCATATAACGCTTGGATAACTACATGACCTATATAGACTAGATATTGGACATAAACTTGTATCTTATAACTAGCTATATTAGCCCCGTGCGCGTGGAATTGGGTATACTTATGGCGATATCTTGGGAACCGGAGGCACAGATATTATTTGTACCACCTCGCTGGTGGAGTAACGAAAGAGGCAAATTGTTATCTCGAGGGCCTAGGTTTGTCTGCATAATCGGAAAGAGTGCGGAGTCTAGAAAGGTGTGATAATATGATTTTGATTTATAATTTCAAATTAATTGATATGTCCATTAAAATTACTCATTGATTATAAACAATTTGATGTGGCATTTTATTTTTACATTTATGATGTTGATATCTTAGTTTTTGATTTGTGGAATCCTATTTTTCTCTGTACAGGCTTAGAAACACCAAACTACACTACCATTTTTATTAAACATGTAACTTGTTAACTATTATTTTACTAGTAACAGAAGGTTTTTAAGTATTTGTGTGGTGCGTTAGTTCCTCTATAGTATAAAAATATAAATTTAGTAACAACAATCAATGGTATTTTTAAAAAAAAAAAACAACATTTATTTAAAGAGAATTAAAATACAACGAGCTTTGCTGGACAGATAATTAGAAACATATGAAAAACATATGAAATAAATACTTAAAACTTTAACCTAAATTATAATACTTTGGATAAAAGATAAAAGAAGACTACGAATAACACATTCATAGCTAGTATTAGTACTTTGGTACTTGGTAGGATAGCCTCTGTTGTCGATTACAGCTTTACAACGACGCGGCATGGATTCTATCAACTTTTGACACGTTTCCATTGCAATACCCTCCCAAACTTTAACAAATACATCGCCAAGTTGGTTCATGTTAGTGATATAATTATCTGATAGTGTTTTCTTCTCTGTGTTCCACAAATTCTCTATCAGATAAGTCCGGACTGTTAGCAGGCCACTCCAACATTGTCACGGAGTGTTCTCTGAGAAACACTTTTACGCTGAATGTTGTACGTTTGGGGTCATTATCGTGTTCGAAAATCCAACATACTGGTAAATTTCCATCGGCATAAAGGAATCATTGTTTCTTGTAAGATGTCTTTGTATTGATATTGATCCATTTGCCCTTGAATCTTTCTCACCGGACCAACCCCGAGTCCAGGGAAACATCCCCACACTTTAACATTTCACTGCCATGCTTTAATGTCTTTATTGTGTACTTGTTACTCAAAGCTCGTTAACTGGTCGTCGAATATATCGTTTTCCATCAGAATTCACCAAATTTATTTTAGTTTCATCCGAAAATAAAACTTTTTTCCATTGTTGAACAGTCCAACTGCCATACCTTCTAGCGAAGGCTAGACGATTTTGTCTGTGTTGTCTAGTAAGAAGTGGCACCTTCCCAGCAAGTCTTCCGGACAATTTGCCTTCTACCAATCGCATCCGGATAAGTCTTGAGGACATGTTGCGAGGGTCGTCCTCGGAAAAGATTTATTTCCTATAATATTTTAACCTTTAAAGGGGTCCATCTTAGCTAAACGAACCATAATCCTGTCTTCTCGAACAGTGGTCTTCCTTTGTCGCGCTTTTCAGTTTATTATCAGATGTTCCAAACTGTTTATTATGTATAATGTAACCATCTTTACGGAACACAAAAAGTGAACGGCTATTTGCCTGTAAGACCATTTTCGTTTGAAATAAAAATTCACTATAATTTTCCTTGTAACTGCATCACAACTTTTGTTCTTACCCATTTTTTTCAAAATCAGAGTCAGAATGTAACCTAACTAAATGAAAAAGAAAAAGCGGGGGACTGCCTAAAGTGATGAGAATAATAAATATTTAATTCTAATTTCAAAATCAAATTTATAAGTAATGTCGCACTTTGTTTCTAATTAATTGTCCAATTGCCAGTACTAAAGTTATTAGGTAACACTTTTTTCACACTTATATTTGTTATTTTTTTTTATACTGGACAGAATATTAATATTGATTTTTAAATTAGAGTTACCATTGTATTATTTCAATGTTATTAATCAATTAACAAACTCAACATTATTTGCAATAGCAACATAAAATGCAATACACCTTTAAGTGACTCTTATGTTTCTTATTATCTGACCACTACTGTATATGTTAGTCGACAACATTTAAAAGCAATTCAATTTTTATTTATCGTCAGTTCTTTAAGCTAAACAAAAATACATTTGTAAGATACAAGAGTACTTACGTAGTGAAAAGTTCCGATAAGTTACTTATTGCTTGATACTATCATACACAGCATGGGAAATGCACAATACAGCCCATGCGGGACTTATCTCCTCCACACAGAATAAGCATACTTACTTATAAAACTTTACGGTTTGTACACTACGCTATTGTTCTCGTTCTTTAAGGGTATATTTTAGACGAACGCCCCCATACAAAACGCAGCTCCAATCTCATTTCAATAATAGCGAATAAAACTCAATGATTTTTGTACCTACGTAATCACTACCCTAATATCTAGGTTTGTGGTGCATCAGATTTTCATTAAATTATACAGTTTTAAAATTACACTAGCTCAATAACTCGTAATTTTAGATAAAAGAAAGACCCAACTTTAAGCATCTCTTTCAAGGAAAATAAGCATGTTTTTAATATTTCTATTGCACTACAAACATGGGGAATATAATGAACTTTCTATAGTGGGTAGTTATTTATACATGTGTACTATACTTTTTAAATAAATCTGGAGCTACGAATAACTGGCTCAAACTCCTAAAAACGAGTGCTATATACTAAACGCTATATAAAAAAATAATTAATTATTAGTCCAAAAGAAAAAGGATTTAAGCCAGAAACGATAGGTCTATTAATACACTATATTTACATGCGAGTTTTTTTTTAATAACAAGTTGAGTTTATATAAAAGTTCACGCTTTGGCTGGCGGGTATATGTCCTCCAACGCGTTCAGCTGCGTCAGTTGCAATCAGTCATAATAGTATTTTAATAAAGTTTCTTTTCCATCTTTTACGCATATTTATACGTGGCGTCAACCTGCACCTTTACATAAAATGCTTTATACCTATTTTAGTGGAAAACAGGTCAAGAAAGCCCTTTTTAAGTTCTGTGAATGGGTTTTATTCATACATTTCAAACCATTATGTTTTTCTTACTTCATGTCCTTTTTATTGTGTATTTAAACTACTAGTATTCGTGGAGTTCCCTTCACGTCGTTAAAGCTGATTTTCGCTTAACTGCTATTGTTGTTGGGCGAGAACAGTTCCCATAATCGCTACCCTACAACTGTTAAGCTCCACCCCCATACTCACTACCCTTTTACCAGGCACTCCGGGCACAGTACCATCGAGCTTGGCTTGGCCAACAACAATAGCAGTTTTTTTCAAAGCACTCAAAGTAGAACATTGTTCGATTAATACCTATGAGTTTCAATTTGAATTAAAATATATTTATCACTAACAATATCATTATTTAATTTCCTTGCAATCGAAGTGGAAATCTGAGTGTGTAGCTCGTGCATAAACCCATTTTAGCCTTCGCCTTTGGCTTAGACTAACAAACTTCTGAGCTTAAATAACTAGTTTTATGCACATGTTGCACCATCTACTATTGCAAGACACTTGCTCGTAAAGGCACTATTACCTACGTACTGCGTCACCTTTATGGTTTTTTTTTCGCCATTCGTGCTTTTTGTTTCCAGTTTAGTTTTAATAAGCAGCATATTGACACCAAGGAGGATATATTGTTACCTTTATTAGTTTTGCTTCAGAAACAAACCCAGAAGTTTCTCACCTTTGGAGTTAACGACTCAATAACTTCTTTACTGTTGGCGATATGGTGCGAAAAATTACCAATTTATTTTTATAAAACTGCTCGCGATTTTGTAATTCATTGAATTAGATAATAATGGAGACTCTTGTCACAAGTGTAACGACAGATTTTCTACTTGAGGATGATAGTTAGAAGGCAGACATTCGCAAAATGACCTGCCACAATGCTATAACGACTGCTGGCTTACGACAAAAACCGGAACCGACAGCTTAACTTGCGCTTCGAAGCACGGAAACGCTTAGTAGTAGGTAAATACAATTAGCAGTCACAAATTCAAGTCATGGACGCAACATGTTGTGTGGAATTATTTAGTTGTCTTAAAAAAACTTATTAGACACACACACATTTATTTGATTTGAAAAAAATACTAAGGACATTTTATTTTAACGATGCTCATTTGGCTAGCCGCCAACCTCAACTAGAAAATCTGTCACCAAGCAATTAACGATATGATCTGACAGTTGTGAGAGTTATAACTCAGTAAATAACCAACGTGAAAAATTGATGCCAAAGGCGAAACTAAAAACCATGAGGTTTACGGCAGATGTTCTTCAGACTTCAGAGCTAGATCATTCAGTGAGACGCCTCCCTGTCACAGAATCAGGACAGAAAAAAAAGGTACGTCATCGATCAAAATGTGTACAAAAATTTGTTAATCTTTAAGCTAGTACGAGTATAATAATAAAAGTCATAGAATAACTTTATGTATTATATTTTTTTCAATTGCCTAAAATAAGGACAATATGTACAGAACATACGCGTAGGTACTACTCCTTTATCATAAGAATAGATAAATGTACCAAAATATTTTTTTGAGTTCGTATCCAAGTGTTCAGAAAGCGTCCTAAAGCTCGGAACACTCGGCACGAACTGACGTCCGAACACTTATTCTGATATGACCTTTAGGTATCTGAGCACGACGAAGCATGCGCGGCCTACATACTTCTTACCCTGGTTATTGTATTGTACATAACATTCTATAGGCTGAAGCTGAAGCGCCACTGAATAAATAACGACGCTATCGATTGACTTTGGTGAGGCCAAACGATACATATTTTATAGTTCTTCGTATGCCCGGCGCAGTGGCGCCATGGTGCGTCAATATATATACCTACAGCACCATACCTACGTAGTCTGAGACAATACCTTGTACTATAAAATAAATCAATAACTTTCAAGTTACGACTTCTTGAAATTGTTAATTGGCATGTATTAATAAGTTGAGAATATTTAGATGACTTATTGTTATTTTCCTTTAAGGTTGGTAATTTTAGGTATGTTTATAGGATGGTATATGTTTTGATAATGAGAACATCTCCATACAAATTTAAACTGATCTTACTAAAGATATTTACTTTTTTTACGTGTTTGTGTACAAGAACGAGGCCCACCTGATGTAAGGCGGATTATCCTCTGCCTATAAAGCAAAGAAGTTATTAACCGTCACTTTCAATCATTGTATTTTTCACAATTTCTAATGATAGCAAGAAGTTCCAAATCATTATTTGTGTTATAAGTTAAAAATTATTTTCTGATAATAAACTTTTATTATTATTATAAAATATTTTGAAGTCGAAGAGACGCAAGCAAGTAATTGAGTTATTCTTATTCTATTGCAATCCGGATAATAAAATATTATGCACTAAGATTCAGCTTAAACACAAGACTTTCAAACACATTTTGAACCCTCTATTCGTGTCTATTGACTTATCCCTAATTTTAATTTTAGTATAGTAGTACTATTTCATTTAGGGCCTGTTTCAAAATGTTCGAGAATGTTCCGGTTTTACTACCCAGAACATATTTAATAAATAAAACACTATCTTTGCGTTTCACAGTCATCGAAGCTGCATGTTAACTGTCATTTTTATCATTTAGATATTAAAGGGTTGCATAGCAACCCGAAACTTTATTAGGACATTCTGAAACGGGCCCTTAATGTCATGAAACTCACTATTAAATTGTGGGCTCCCAACTTCACTAACAAACGACATTAATTTATACATGCCTACATCTCCAATTTGACTTCTATTATCTGCATTTAACCCGATCATAGCTTACGTCAACTATGTGAAAGTATTCCCTACCTATCAAATTTCTGCTACACAGGGCATGAAATTTTCAGCATAAGGGCTCTTTTCCTGTGATGCGTATTTTCACCCGCGTGCAGATCCGATCCGCATGCGGGTGCCGCCCGCGTGATAGGAAAAACATGTATGAAATCATAGAACGCCGGCAGCCCACATGTAGGGCGCAGGCTAGATCCGCACGCGGGTGGCTATCCACGTGACAGGAAAAGCAGCTTTAATATAAGACTATCATATCATTTGTACTCCTTTTTTGTCCTTTGATACGTCCTTTTTGAAAGTATTTTAGTGCTGTACTTTTTTATTGAATGTATTAACTAATTACACAATTTCATACTCCTAACTTATAAAAGACTTTCATTCAAACAATCTGTGGCTGAAGATGCGTTGCTATGACGCCATACATTGGGAACTATAAACAATAAAATCTCCATTACATAGGTATTATATATAAGTTCCCATAGGGTATTTACTGAACAGAGAATATTATTACATAGAACTATTAATATAATAGAATGGACCCTAACTTACCATTGAGCGAAAGCTTTCGCTTTTTTTTATAAGCATCTAAAATCAATTATAAACAACTCAATAATCGATAAATTGCACGAAGGGTGCACGCCAAGGGTGGTTTGTTCTAAGGCACCGACGAAATAGAATCACTATGCTGTCAAAGGGCGCGTTAGAGGGGGACAGTTTATTAAATGAAGGGTGCGTTGCCATGCCACGAGACAGAGGGCTGACTACACTGTACAAGCTCCATCTCAGCTATCAAAAGGCGCATGCAAAGGAGATTAAAATACTCCAATACAGTATAAAAATGTTGAGTGAATTCTAATGATAGTAGGCCGACAGTAAGACCTAATTATGATGGTTTCCAAATTATTGTACTAATGACACTGTTGTCATAGTTTCCACTAAGATAAGAATAGACAATTCTTAAACAATAGACTTTGAAAATATTGTAAGCAGTTACATATGTCATAAAAAAATATAGGAAAACTATTAATGCATTACCAAGAGAATAATAGTCCCTGGCAAGGTGCCCGATGCGTCTAAACATCCATGTATCTCCAGAAAAGTATTGTAAAGGAGTGTAAGAATCCCGTGTAAAAGAGGTGAGTCTGAACTATGTCCGACAGATGGCAGTAGAATGTTACTCATTACAGCTTATCATTACGCGTAGTACCTAATGTTTCATAAAGCTATATAGACATTTGTTTCTGAGCCGTGTTAGGGCGAGCTTATGCACGTCTTGCACAAACCCGCGGTAACACCGCACTGAGACGACGTCTGAAGCGAAGCCATCCCGATTTTCGCACATGCGCTGAGCGGTACATGCCTTACCTAAATAGGAATTAACTCACGGTGGTTGTAAAACCAGCTTCGAAGGGACTAAGCTTTGCTATAAGAGAATTTTCAACTCATTATACTGAAAAAAAGTACATATGTATTACGCAACGTTTATTGTCGTACCGTGAATTTGAATACCGTAATAACAAAAAATTCTTTATGATCGACTAGCGATACGCCCCGGCTTTGCACGGCTGCAATGCTGATACAGAATGTCTTTGTATACAATGTTCACAGCTTTTTTGATTTTAATTGCATAAGGATTAATGCTGTATTGCTCAAAATTGCTTCGTAAATGAGCCATTATATCTCGTGAAACTTAAGGGATAAAAATGGTTATTGCGGGTTGTCCCTAAGAGATAGACATATACCATCGCGGACTTTTTTTGTAGACCTTATTAAGGTGTACAATACTGTACTACATTATTTTGATCTATCTCGTAGGGTTCAACAAGCGTTTGCAATGTAAGCGCAATAAATGTTTTTATTTACGACGTCACATTAGAAACCTCTAAAATTATCAGTGTTTCTCTACTATATTATGCATGTATTAAACATATAAACCTACCTCTTGAATTTCTCTATCTATTAAAAACCACCGGATCAAAATCCTTTGCGTTGTTTTAAAGATCAAAGTATATGTAGGGATAGATAGACAGCGGGCAGCGACTTTATTTTACACTAAGTAGTGATTGTGATAGCGATTCTTGCACCAAAAGATAGGAAATTTAAAAATATAGAAACTGTCTTCATAACTTTATTTTATCTTGTAGTACTTGTGTTTAGGAAGATTTTGTGTTATTCTCACGTAAATTGGACGTAAATATGAACGTGATTGCCACGTCGCGGTGCGCGTGTAAATTACCTATCATGATTTCAGCGGCACTTTGTTTGATTTTGTCGCTCGCCGCACATTGAACTCGCTGACACGGCGCTGCTGATTTAACAGCTGTAAAGCCTGTTGGTGATGGGGGTTGTCGGGAAAAGTAAATCAATCTAGTTAGTATATACACACATCAGAAGTGCCTAGGGATCATGTATATTTTAAACAATAACTGACTTGTTTGGCAGAAAAACGAAATTATGATTTTTGCTGCTTATTGTAAAATTAAATTGATTAGTAATCTGTGATTCTATCATTTACACTTATCACACAAGCACAGCGATTTGGCATGCTTAAAATCAGTTCATCAAAATCACTTTGAGGAATGGCCGCCCACGTTCTTTGTAACAAGTCAAAAAATTGTTGTGGGATACGCACGGCATCCATACTTGGCAGATCTCTTCTTTGTACCGTATCCCATGCATGTTCAATGGGGTTGAGGTCTGGCGATTGAGCAGGCCACGGCAGAACGTTGATGCGAGTATCAGCTAGAGTGCGAGTTACGACTCTAGCCGTGTCTGGACGTGATTTAGAAATAATGATCCCTTCTAAAACAATACTCTCCGCATAAATCTGGGCAATCCAAATGTGATCTGTTTAAAATTTACTTGATTTACTCGAAAAAGTACTTGATCCTAGGCACTTTTGATGTGTGTAGTTTGGTATCCGATAAAACTAGTTTCATATAAGCACCGAGCGATGCTCGCTCGACTAGGTATCATTACAATAGTTTGTTAAAAATATTTTTAAAAGTTTGATTTCTTAGCTAATGTCGGCAATTAAAACCGACTTTGCGACCAAGTACAGACCATAATCGCGAATCGAAGACGCGCTCCTCTATACTTTTTGAGTGTAGTTGAAAATACTATTTTCCTTCCAAACGATTATTATATTACATTTTATTATTTTAGTATATATACCCACTCTAAGACGTGTAGAAACGAGGCCTTGTACAAATGCGCATCAATAATTCACTGTAGAAGGCCGTAATTTTGTCAGTGAATAGGTCTGTTACTAAATAGATGGTGGTAGGGCATTTTGCGAATGCCTAACTAGCTATCATCTGTCGCCAAGCTCCTTACGGTGTGTTACGGCAGCTGTCCTTGAGAGCCAGTAATTCTAAGTTAGCCTGAAATAATTTTCGACTACAACATCACTTACCATCAGGTGAGATAGTGGTGACCTATAATGTATAAAAAAAGACATCGTTCAAAATGTTACTAACTGAAATATTGATAACCGTGGCAGTTTAAAAAAGTGATGATTTAATATAGATTTAGATTTTCTTACACTGCAAGCAAAATTGAAATCTAGTGGAATTTAATTCCAAATATAAATATTAACCGAATTTTGTTTATTTATTAAATTTATATATACTAAAAACTGGCATTATCAATTGCATATGAATATAACGAATATATCTAGGGGACCCCTAAAAACATTACAAATGTTAATTAAAAAACTTTAAACGGTTTAAATCGCGTATATTTATCATTATTTTTGTCCCGACGTTTCAGAACTTTGAAACAGAAAGAAATGGTGTTTCGTCCTGAAAATTTAACAAGCTTACATACAGCTTAGAACAAATAATTTAAGTAGGTGAAAACATATTCTGTCACAAATTATTTATAAAAAATATTTACTGAAAACTTCTCCGCGCATGTTTGACTCGCGCTGGATTGCTATTAGTAATAATTTACATATTAATAGTGTGAACACAGAGAGTTGAAATACCAACAGGTAAAAAAATCTTAGTTTGAACACCCGTTGGGGTGCCGGGCAACAATGTCACCCTCCCCTTTGTTACCTGTGTGTGTCATAAGAGGCGACTAAAGGTAAAAAACAGGAAGGTGGGTAGCAGCACCTCCTGAGGAACTGATATCTAACACTGCGATGTCCAAAACGCCATAAGGCCAAGCGTGAGGATTATGGCAAACTCCCCTAAATGAAAAGGCTGTGTTCAGCAGTAGACAATCCAGCTGATATAGTAAGTACTGTTGTCAAGGAGAGAGATGACGCATCATGTTCCGAAAGGGTTGGTAGAAAAAGTGTCTGAATACCTATGTATAAACGCAGAGATGTTTTATCAATAACTAAATTTGAGAATCCGATGTAGCTTAATGAGGAAATACCCAATAACTATATGACCTGCATCGAACCGAGGAGCTCGAGAGAAAGCGTAGCGCTTTCGTCGCTCCGCAAATAAGGTATTCGTTGTCTAAATTAATTAGAAATATAAAACTGTAAACAAAAAATATCTTGTTACAAGTATATAAATCAAGCAACTTTCGCGGGTATTTATCCTGAAGTTTCAGGAACATGGTTTCAATGTTGATGTGTTATTGTTTTTACGTAGGTAAAGGTACGTTTTATATACGAGTACCTAATGGGGTGCACCTTTGAACTTTGTCAGTTCTTTATTTCGACACGACATTACTTCGAAAAATATAGTTCGTCAACGTTTCCTAACCTAATTATTATTATCATAAACTAATAAACTACCTAGCCCCTCATATTAAATTGTTAAATATCTAACCTTTTTTTTTTTGAGGGGAATTTGCCTTCGCACTGCCCTTCCACCATGGGTTGGTGGAAGGGGATGTGTGGGACATGAACCGACTAAAACCCCCCCGTGAGCAGTCTTCCGCCGATTTGGGGCAAGAAAGGGTCGCGTTAGCAGTCTTACTATCTTGCCCCGGCGGTTAAATATATAACCTAACTTAATCTATAACAATGACTTGTCGAACTTATTTCTTTCGAAGTAAGTGTCGTGTCGAAAAAGGAACTATCGAAGTTCAGAAGGACAGCGGCCTAATGTTTCATGAAGCAATATAGATGTTGTTTATAACAGAGTAAAGGCGAGCTTATGCACGTCCTGCACCAGCCCGCGGTTACACCGCACTGAGACAGCGTCTGGAGCGAACCCTTCCCGATTTTCGCACATGCGCAGAGCACTGCATCCCTCACCTAAAAACGTTAATTTACTTCGAATAATTGTACCCGTCTCTTAAACATTTGCTGTTGAGGAAAATAATTAGACGTAGCTAGTATATTGCTGTCTGGGCAAGCTAGTTTTATATCGGCATCAAGCGATGCTCACCCGCCTAGGTGTCATTAAAATTACGTGTTCAATTATCATCTTTAAAAGCTTTATCTCGAAGTTCGGCAATCAAACCTGTTGACTTTGCAAACATGTACAGACCTTTACACGCACGAAGGCGCGCTCCTCCATATTTTTGAGTCTAATTGCAACTACTACTGCCTATACCCAAGCGATCATATTTGAAATTTTATAGTTTTGCTGTACCTATATGAGTAGTGAATGAAATGAGAATGACTAAACAGGTGTACATGGGACAAGTGAAAGGAAGTGTTGGAAGGGGTAGACCTAGACGAAAGTTCCGAAATCAGATTGAAGACGGTCTGAAAAAAGGCCAGGTCAGGAGTACCTTAAACCGACGCATATGTATGAAAGGATTGATGAGTTTAGATGAAGCGAAGGATCGTAGTAAGAGGAAATCTGTGGTCTCTGCCTACCCCAACTATAAGACTATAAATACGAGTATATGTACCATTAGCAAACAAACTCCACCCGTACAAATAAGCATCAATAATTTCCTGGAGAGGAGTGCGTTTTCGTGATTGTACACGTCTGTAATCCAATATAGTTCAAATCTTACTAACTGATGTTACGATTTGTCTTATAATTGTCACAGTGTTAAATTTAATATAGAAGACCAGGCGACTAACAGGTAATATCTTTGCCAAATATCATTAAAAAAAATTTAAACCAAAAATGAAACCTACTTCAACACCCAAAAGTGTGAAATAACTTGTTGAAGTCGGTACCATGATAGTCCAAAAGTACCTATCATCATAATATTGTGCGCATGGTATCGACCTCGACAAGTTACTTTACACTTTTGGCCGCTGAAGTCGGTAAAACTTTTTTGGTTATTTTTTTTTAAACTCTTTTTAGTGGCCCTTGCTACTTACGGGATTTCATTGTCAACGACTATATCATCAAGATAGGTAAATATTTTTCAGTTATTGGATTGTAACTAACGGCTTGACCGATTTTGATAAAATAGGACGAAACGACAAGCATCGGCCTTCAAACAAAATAATAATTTTCAAAATCGGTTCACCCAGTCAAGAGTTAACAGTTACAAACGAATTGAGAACCCCCTCCTTTTTTGGAAATCGGTTAAAATGTATTTGTTCTATGTTTAAGTGTGCCGAAACGAACAAGGTACCCGTTTGATAGCTAAACTCTAATAAGCCTTTGCGCCCGATATAAATTTTGCTCGGAACTATATAAATAAGTGTCTGTTTTATGGAATATTGCTAATACAAGAACTCGGTCCTACTTATAGAATAGTACAATAACTCCTAAGTGTATACTGAAAACTTAAAACAAATGAATTTATATTTAAGCGCTAAAGAAACAATACCGTTGCTTTTTTTTCTCTCTTTACAGGTTTATCCAAACTTGATAAATGCAGTTTGCTCCCCAAGATGTCGTATAATTGAATGTACTGGACCTACGAGACATTTATTCAGAAGGCGCTTCTGCCCACCTTTTAGTATTTTAAGGAAGATATGGGGTATGATTTATAGCTACAATACTTATCCTCAAGTAAAGTATCACGGTGTACGAAAGTATTATTCAAATTTTTATGGTAATATAAATTTTATACAGTAGAAAAGATGCTCAACAACCTCCATCGTGCTGGGCATCAGTTCTACTGAAAATATTTAGTGTGGAAGCGCGTCTTATATACCGGCGTCCCGCCTTCAACTTGGGCTTGTTCTGCGCATGTGCTGTGCAAACCATACCTACGTAGATTTATACAGACTACGCGCACCCAACACAACTAAAGCGAAACGAATTCGTAGCTTTAAGATAGGGATTGGAGGGCAGTGTGGATGCCTTTTTGTGTATGGTTTATCCATTCTCTTGGATTATGAAAGTAGTTTCGCAATAAGACTTAGAAATCAATGATCAAAACAGGAAGTTCTGTGGTCTGAGTGGCTGAAATCATTGTTCTTTTGAGGAACAGAATTTTTAGTTATACTTTTCCTATGGACATTGAAGGGTTAAATTTTGGTTAAGCCACAGACTATTGTCAATTTTATGATAGGTTGTCTAATTTTCTTTATGCTATAATATAAATTTTGTTTTATACTGGGGTCCTACATGTCGCAATGTGCCAGCAACCATAATATTGCATAATAAAAAATTCTTCGGAATTGATTGATCTCGAATATTAATTGTTAACCTATCATTTAGCCACTTTCTTGGTATAATGATTATAAAAACTGGTTGTAGTACTAAATAAAACCACACTAACAGATCAACATTTTGAGGTTCTAAGCAGTTATATGCTTGAATATAAATTAAAACATTTTTGGGTATATTTTGTAGTGATGGTTGTAGGGTTAAGATATTGTTTAGCCACCATGCGACAGGTTTTTTTAGAGTGCGCCCAATGCCAGGAAAAAACATTTTTTACTCCCGCTAGTTCCATCGCACGAAAGTCGAAAATTGCACGTTTTAGTTGATGATTGAAGTATAGGGTACAGTTTTTAGTGATGTTTTATGCAAATATTACAAATATAAACATGTAATAAAATAATGAATCGATTATTCGAGTTTCACATTAGTCTAGCTATTATTTTCATTAAAAATAAAGTGGTGTTGTCGCTGATAATTCTGAGCATTCGAATAAAAACAGTTTTATAACGCGCAGTTTCTGTTATTTTTTTTAACTATGCTATGAGGTTTTTTTTAAACTTCTATTCGTTTACTGTACTTCTACAAGATTATCCCCTGCCTCCTATTTTTTTTATTGTAATATTTACGTTCGTTACCATCAAAAACTGTATTCGAAAATACTTCTTTTGCGTAATATTGCCACCCTTAAAGTAGCCTATGTATCTGTTTGTGGGTTTCAATGATAAAAATAGGAAGTTCTGGGTTCTGAGTGGTTGAAATCTTTGGTTTTTTCGTGAAACTTTTCGTGTTCGTGAACAGATTTTTTAGAACTAATTTTCATATGGACATTGAGGGGTAAATTTTGGTTTAGCCACAATCTTTTGTCCAATTTAGGATAGGTTGTCTTATCTTCTTTATGGTGCTGTAGATATTTTGTTATATTCTGGGGTCCTACATGTCAAAATGTGCTAGCAGCCAAAACAGTGCATGATAAAAAAATCTTTGGAATTAATTGAACGCGAATATTAAAGATTAACCTATCATTTAGCCACTTTCTTGGTATTATGATTATGAAACTTGAACTTGGCACTAAATAAAACTACACAAACAGGTCTACTTTTTGAGGTTCTAAGCGGTAATAGGTATGCTTGAATATAAATTTTTAAAAAATTGGGTATATTTTGTAGTGAGGGTTGTAGGGTTTAAATATCGTTTAGCCACCATTAAGTAACCTTTTCAAAGTAGCCTATGTATCTATATGTACGTATCAATGATCAAAATAGGAAGTGCTGGGGTCTGATTAGTTGAAATCATTGGTTTTTTGAGTTCGTGAACAGATATTTTAGTACTTGTTTTCCTATAGACATTTAAGGGTTAAATTTTGGTTTAGCTACATTCTTTTGTCCATTTTATGATATTATTGGTTGTCTTATCTTCTTTACGGTATAAGTTACAAATATACCGTATAAATTTTATACTATTCTGGGGTTCTACACGCAGAATTGTGAACAAAATTAAACTCTCAATGCCCTAAAGGCAATTCTCACATGCCCTAAAGTCGATGAAACGCAGTAAATTAACCTAATCATACTGTACGAAATGCGTATATAAGTACTGGACAAAATAAGACCCGTATCGCATCTTGGGCAAGCTGCTAACAAATCAATTGTAAAAGCTGTGTATAGGTTTGCGAATCACTACATACTATAAAACAAAGTCGTTTCCCGCTGTCTGTCTGTCCCTATGTATGCTTAGATCTTTAAAATCACGCAACAGATTTAAATGCGTTTTTTTATTATAGATAGAGTAATTCAAGAGGAAGATTTATATGTATATAACATGTATAATATAGTAGAGAAACTCTGATAATCTTAAAGGTTTCTAATGTGATGTCGTAAATAAACACATTTTTGCGCCAACATTGCAAACGCACTGGCTGAAAACTATGAGATAAATCAAAATAATCTAGTACACACAGTACACCCAGTACAGTAGTGTAGTACACACAGTCTAGTAATCACAGTGCTCTAGTAGTCTAGTAGTCACACCTTAAAAATGTCTAAGAAAAAGTCCGCGATGGTACTCGTATATACCTATCTCTTAGGTATAACCACAGATTACCCCCTCTCAGCGTTCTCATGAATTATCGGCGCGGCGGCGGGATGTCGCAATACCGATGTGAGTCACTTTTGTTGATACAGTTCCGTGGATTGAGAGTACATAACACCTCCCTCCTCAAGTTCGGTGATTATTGGCGGGCTATGCTCGAAAATATCGCCGACAGTCCAGGTACCAGAGGGGGTGATCTGTGGGTATAACCCACTATTATTTATCCTTCACTTTATACGAGAAATAATGGTTTGTTTACGAAGCGATTTTAAGCAATACAGCATTAATCCTTATCCAATTAAGTACCCTAAATACATTGAGCATTTAATATACTAATATCAATATGGCCCACTACAGCATGATATTTAATTAAATATTTTTGAAGATATTACAGATTATTAAGTATCAGCATTGTACCCGTGTAAAGCCGGGGCGGATCGCTAGTACTAAATAATACAACAAAAATTAGCTTGTGTTGTGACAAACTGTCTGCGTATTTATCAATCGGCAACTATTCAACGTATTAAAGTAATATTGTCATTCAGTTAACTCAGGGTTCATAAAAAAAATGTTACCAATAAATGGGACGAATTCACCACTCAGAAGTGTCAAATAACTTGCTGAAGTCGATACCATGATAGTTAAAAAGTACCTATTATCACAATATTGTGCGCCGACTTCCAAAAGTTATTTACACTTTTGAGTGTTGAAGTCGGTTTCATTTTTTGGTAAAAAAAAAACACTTTTTTTAGTGACCCTTGCCACTTACGGGACCACTTGTCATTCACTGTCAACGACTATATCATAAAGATAGGAAAATATTTTTTAGCTATTGGAGTGTAACTCAAAAACAGCTTGATCGATTAAGATGCACTTTATATGGGACCGAAAAGCATCAGCTTTCAAATAAAAAATAATTATCAAAATCGGTTGAGCCAGTCAAAAGTTCTAAGGTAAATAGCATAAAAAAAATATAAAAAATCCAGACGCATTGAGAACCTCCTCCTATTTATGAAGTCGGTTAAAAATGAGCTTGTATTGAGACATACTGTTTGCACATTTATCAGTTGGCAACGACGTATTAAAGTAATATTGTCATCCAGTTCAATCTGTGACTGTGTTCATAAGTACAGCAATGGATACTGAAATCTTATTTTTTTTATGGGACGAATTGCTGTGACATCAATGTCGCCCGCTGGAGACGCCTGTCCATTTTAAGAGTAGAGTGCTCGGAGCGCTTTCCGTACAAATGTAGTTTTATCATTTTTTAAATAGCAAGTATTCAAACTCGATGATTTTTTTTATGGATATTGCTGAGCCTAACATCTATGCTTCTAGTTTGCCCGTTTTTCGATTTATTACGAGTAGGTATTTATTTTATCCCTAAGCATTTTTTATAGCTATAGATAGGCTAGCCTTTGACCACTATCTCATCTGATGGTAGGTGATGATGTGGTCGCAGATGTTGTTCAGGCTAGCCTAGAATTACTGGCTCTCAAGGACAGCGCCGGAACACACCGTTAGGTGCTCGGCGACAGATTTTCTACTTGAGGGTGGTAGCTAGCCAGGAAGGCATTCGCAAAATGCCGTACCACTATGCTGTAACGATTGCCATAAGACAACAACAGGGACCGACGGCTTAACGTGCCCTCCGAAGCACGGATGACAAAATAACATTGTCCATACAAAACGATTTTTCGAATTCTTTTTGAAAATACTTAATATTACGGATATCCGGCAAACCAGAAGCATAGATATTAGGCTGAAGGAAGTAGTAGTACATGCAGTTTCGATGAGGTTGAACACTCAGTATTTAAAATAATACGATACATTTGTAAGAAAAGCGCCACTCTAGGCTTCTGATACTTTGGCTATATATATCTATTTTTAGGGCTCCGTATTAGAAAACGGGTCCCACTCGGCTGTCCCTCCGTCCGTTTGTTTCAAAGGGCAGTTTATTTGGAACGGTAACAGGTAGCCAGCAGAAATTTTCACGGAATAAATGATAGTATGGCGGATTTCCAAAGAAATAATATATAATCATCAGTACTTAATATTACAAATGCGAAAGTAACTCTGTCTGTCTGTTTGTTACGTTTTCACGCCAAAACTACTGGAGCGATTTGAATGAAATTTGGTATGGAAATAGTTTGAGACCCGGGAAAAAACATAGGATAGTTTTTATCCAACTGCGCAAAAAGAGGTTAATGTGTTTGCGCGATAACCGACATACGCGCTGTCGGAGCCGCGCCTGGAATGCTAGTTTCAAATAAATAGGGTGTATGGGGACCCCTGTTAATTTTTGCGTTGTACAACAATAGTGATATTTTAAGTTATTCATTTTGCTGTATCGTAAAAACGGTACTAAGTATATACAAATGTAAAACTTTTTGTGATTATAGTCCAATACGTAACGTACAACAACAAATACTAAAAACCGGCTGTATATATGATAGAAAATAACGATGTTTTGATGGATTCGGTGATGGTACGGAACTTTCGGTGTGGAAGTTCAACTCGCCCGTGACCGTTTTTTTTTAAATAAAACTTTGTTTGATTTGTATATACTAACAAAATGCTGAGTTATGAGAGGGCGCGCGATTATTTTAAAACCTTTTTCTAGTGGTGTTATCTAGTATTAAGTAGATTAACTACGATGTATTTGAGTGTTGAGTTTGGTTCTGTTGCAGCGATGTTAATTCTTTGGTTTTCTAACAGATGGCGTTAGTAGTACAATAACATGCTATCCAATGAATACAAAATTATTAATGTTTATATTTTTAATGGTTATTAAATTCTATTTTTTTTTACAGATAACACATTCAGATACTAAGATTAATTACTATGTTAAAGTACAAATCTATAGGCGTTAAAGATTTTAAGTAAAGGCGCCAAAAAAATTTCAAGTAGTGGGATAGTGGTAAGTAATAAAAAATACAAAGATCTGCGACTGGACTAGTTGAAAAAATTATCTGACATGCTCAGTGAGCTACACTGGCCAAATGAACTACTGGGAACTGCGGGACTGTATAACCCAGTTTATTAACAAAACGAATCTTAAATGCCGCCGATAAATATGACCTCTCACTTGTATACAGGCAGCCGCACAGGTGCAAGTGAGAGGTACTGATTATATTATATTTTGTAATGCATTTCTTTATTAAATTGGGTTCTAATTAATAACAAACTATTGTGTAATTATAGAAGGGATATCATTTAAACAAGCTTTTCTCTTATAAAAATCTTTTTAAAAACAAGCTTTTATTATTTTGTTAGTAAAAATAAATATTAATAATACTCGTCAAGATGATCCAAACTCGACTATGTTTGTGTCGTTTCATTGCGAAGTTCCTTTGGCCACCTTCCAGCTCCATCATCAGATAAGCACCATTTCATCATAATATTGCATTGTCTCGTGATTTACAAATGTATGCAATATTTCAGTGTAGTAACCGGGAAGTGGATCAAATTTAATTTGCATGATTTGATGACAAACAGCGGGAAAGGTGAAACTAAATAAAAGCTTGTAAAATAAGAACCGGCCGACATAGTGTGAGTGGGACTCGCTCACGAAGGGTTCCGTACCATTATCTGTAAGCTAATCACGTTTATTGTAGGGCTTTCCGAAACTATTTAATTTATTTTAATTTACCTAATTGATTATTTTTAGCGTAAATAT
Source organism: Plagodis dolabraria (assembly GCA_963854805.1). NCBI lineage: Eukaryota > Metazoa > Arthropoda > Insecta > Lepidoptera > Geometridae > Plagodis > Plagodis dolabraria. The sequence continues at coordinate 10,044,338 of OY978440.1, forward strand.
ACAACAAGATATTCGTTGATTATTTCAAGTTTCTACCTGTTTTCATTATTATTATTTTTAGCAAATAAACGGCGAAACCTCTTTTATTGTATGGGGGCCCCCTTAATTATTTATTTAAATTAATGATATTAAAAGAGAACATAAAAATAAATATTCTGTGAATAGTTAAAGCGTCTACCTGTCACCGTTATTAGTATCGAGCATGAAACGGTTAAAAAAAACAAGTTTGTTGTATGGCAGCCCCCCTTAAATATTTATTTTATTTTATTTTTAGTATTTGTTGTTATGGGGGCAATAGAAATACATCATCTGTGAAAATTTCAACTTTCTAGCAAACACCGTTCTTGAGATACAGCCTGGTGACAGAGAGAGATACAGCGAAGTCTCAGTAATAGGGTCCCGTTTTTATCCTTTGGGTACGGAACCCTAAAAATGACCACGTGTCAGTTCCGCATCGAAATATCCAGTAAATAAAAATGTATGTTGACTACAGTACTACTATTCTTGCACTTTATATTATCTATTTACGAATATTGTAACAAGATACCAAATGCCTAATTAGTTGAAATTTAATTCATTTTGCTGTCTCACTTACTAGTCATTATAATACCTAGTTCTTTTTTACATATTAGACAAATGAAAAACGTCTATGGTTCTCCTTTTTTTTTGATTGCTGATAGGTACTTAATTCTTTGAACATAATCTCACCTGATGGTAAGTGATAATGTGGTCGTGAGTCAGTGTTAACAGGCTTAATTTAGAATTACTGGCTCTCAATGACAGCTACCGGAACACACAGTTAGGTGCTTGGCGACAGATTTTGCTACTTGAGGATGGTCGCTAGCCAATGCCGCTGAGCCATCACTGCTTCTAAGATCTGTCTGTCAAAACAGTTTCTTACGGAATAGTCTGTCCTTCTTAAGGACGTTCAATGAGTGATTGAAAGTCATTCATCCTATTAGATATTATATAGAAAGATATTCGCTCGTAGCGAAGTTTGCTTAGCCATTCTGAACCGTTCAGCAAAGCTACGCAACGTCCGCCTCGGTCATGAGTTGGATGGGTGACCGCTGGTGACATTACTACTGACCGCTTCCGTGCTTCGCACGTTAAGCCGTCGGTCCCGGTTGTTGTCTTCGGATGGCAGTCGTTATAGCATGGTGGTAGGGCATTTTGCGAATATGCCCGCCAGGATGGCTACCATCCTCAAGTAGAAAATTTGTCGCCAAGCACCTAACGGTGTGTTCCGGCAGCTGTCCTTGAGAGCCAGTAATTCTCTAGGTTAGCCTGAACAACACCTTCGACCACATCATCACTTACCATCAGGTGAGATAGTGGTCAAAGGCTAACCTACCAAGCATAAAAAAACTACCTATTCCTAGACACTGTCTCGGAGCCTAGATTTTGATCTAAGCTGCACCCTGTACGCTGGTGGTCAATATTACGAGGACCACATATTTGTCGTCTATTACACGCCAGATTCATTAAGGGCCCGTTTCAGAATGTCCTAATAACGTTTCAGGTTGCTATGCAATACATAAAATAACTGAATGATAAAAATGACAGTTGACATGCAGCGCGTTTCAAGCTTTAAACGATGGATAGGCTAAATCGATGACTGTGAAACGCAAAGATAGTGTTTTATCTATTAAATATGTTCTAGGTAGTAAAACCGGAACTTACTCGAACATTCTGAAACAGGCACTAAAAATATATTATTTATTCGTAAAAATCGTAATACACTATTATCCGACCAATCGCAATCTCGGAGTCTATTCTGTGATTGCAGGTATAAAGACATCGACTGTTTATTCAGGATCAAGAATATATCATTTGATGGAAGCTGAATTTACATACAAGTCAATGGGGACACTACTTTGTTTTGCTTATATCAGTCCCACTTAGGTCACCCTGGTTTAACCATAAACCGGGGCCAGTTTTACCTTAATTTAATAAAACTTTATTATTCCTGTGATACGTATATAGATACCTAAGCAACGAATACCTAACAACTTTGAAAATTTCAGCTAAGACACGTCGTAACTGTATTTCAACCCATGGCCATTTTTATCATTCAGTTCTTTTATGTATTGCATAGCAACCCGAAACTTTATTAGGACATTCTGAAACGGGGCCTTAATGTAAAGATTTAAGTATGACCACAAAACGAGCGCAGCAACTTGTGCCCGTTTCAGAATGTCTTAATGAAGTTTCGGGTTGCTAACCAAAATATATACACATAAAATATATGAATGATAAAAATGACATTTAACATGCAGCGCGTTTCAAGCTTTAACCGATGGATAGACTAATTTGATGACTGTGAAACGCAAAGATAGTGTTTATTTAATAAATAAGTTCTGGGTAGTATACCGGCACTTACTGGAACATTCTGAAACAGGCCCTTAATATTATTTTGTATGAAACTAGATCCTAAACGCGGTTTCTTCCGTGTATAAACTGGTTTTATCGCACTTCCTAGTAAAGTACATACTAAGTAAAGTATCAGTGTATTTTGTATTCTTAACAAGGAGTTCAGAATATGTAAAATACTTATTCGAAGCCGTTTTTTACTCGCTTTACGTTCATATTATCATGTTGAAAAAAAAAGTCACGGTACTAAAACATACATATTATTTATATACCTACAGATATAAAATTGTGAATTCAAATCTCATCAAAATATTCCATTTGTTCTGTTAATTAAAAGAAAGTAATTAACAAAATGCTGAGCTAGTTAAAAACTTACCTATTATGTTTTTTACATTTTAAATATTTTCGGACCTACTAAACCCTCTAAATCTTGACAACATCAACATAAACGTCCTTTTTTCATGGGCTTGTGACAAGCCCGCGCCTTATTATAACCTCAGCCTATAACAGATGCATTTTTTGTGCGCTGCACTGCACCCCTCACCCTGAGACATACATTTGTTGAGTCTCATGTGTCTGTAATTTACTGGTTTTAAAAGACTGCTGCTGTCACAAGCTGTTAGGTGACTGGCGACAGATTTTCTTCATGGTAACTAGCCAGACGACTATTCGGAGAATGCCCTTCCACCATGCAGCGGCGAGCATCGAACCATGGACATGCGGCATGGCCGTAAATAGCTATTATCACTCGGCTATCACTGCCTCAAACTCCTACTCGACTCTCAAAATATATAAAAAGTTACAGTCACTACCTTATTTTTGGAATCCGTTTTCATACTACATTTTGCCACACCCTTCTACTACTATAACAGCCGGATCGTCCGCTACTGAACACAGCCTCCCCTATTATGGGTGTATTTGCCATAATCCCTACGCTTGGTAGGAGTCTTGGGGATCGCAGTGTAAGTTGGTAGTTCTTTAGAAGGCGCTGCTGCCCACCTTCCAGTATTTTTCCCTTAGTCGCCTCTTACGACATCCACGGGATGATATGGGTGAGGTGCAATTTTAACCCTGGGGGCAACCGTGGGGCAAACCATGGGGCATACCCTTCACTCGACAAAAATTAAGACAGGCCTACTGGATCAAACATACCATCATTTAAAATTGAGATTATTCGGATAGATATAATTTTACTTACTGTTTTCGTTAAGGTCTAGCGATTTATGTAGGTTTTATTTCATTTTATTGATCTAAAGGACTACTTCATTAATACCAAATATTTGTTAAGGCTTTGTATAGTTTTATCTGCGTCGGTTTGTTAGGAAAGTATTTATTTTTTTAGACTAGACGATTTCAGCTGATAACAGCCCCAGATATACTTACAATATACACATGTAATTACTCTTATTTATTCCACCTTTAAGAAAAAATATTTAAATTATTGGTCGGTAAAAATCTGTCAGGATCTAGATATGTACCTACAACACAATCAAAGATATGTGTATCTAGTAATAAGGGGCAAAGATACTCTCGATGCATTGCAATTCTACATTCCGGACAGCCGTTGTTCCAACATATAAAGAGTTATATATGACGCGGGAATCGAACCTGTGTCTTCGTAACATATGAATATACGTCGCAAAGCTAAGACGATCTAAACTAAATATTGACAAACTGATCGAAAGAGGTCGCTGTATTGAACGTTTTGCAACCCCTCACATACAAACGCACAAAATTTAAATACAATTTATTTTTATAAACACAAGTCATAGGAACAATAAAATATATATATATATTATAGTGCTATGTATTATTAATAGTAATAGTAATAATATAATAGTTATTAAATAATAATAATAATACTAAAAAGAATATCTGAATCTGGCAAAATATTTATGCCACAATTATTATTATCGATGTTCGCGCATGTCACAATCATGGCGGTACAACTAATAAACTTTTATAGATAGAATTGTATAGATAGAAGATAGAATTATTACGATAGGAAAGACCTATACTGTCTCAATAGAAACATTAAAAAAAAACAAAATACAGCAACTAAAAATACTTTGAAACTGTAACAACAAAAATCAAAAAAATAACTAAAAGCAAAACCCAATGCACTCCATAGTTATTCACAACAAACATGTTTCATATGAATATATTTTAGCGGTCGTCGTGTCGGTCAAAATGATATGTAAGCATTTACAATGGCAGCGAACCCATACTGACATTTTAATTGTCAATATTCCTTCCAACGTTTCCAATCTGTTGTAACATGAAACACGATGCATTTGAAGAATTCAGCTTGAGTTTTATAAATGCGCGTGTTATTTCAATTACTTTAGGTACCTAATACACGTATATGGCTTTTAGCTGTGGCTTGAGCTCCAGCGGAATCTTGTAAGGTTTACGCTCAGGCTTTTTAAACAACCGCCTCCAACGAAGACCAAACTTGCGAAGGGAGCTGAAATTCTCTTTCTGGGTATCTTGCGTTTGTGTCAAGATATCCTGATCCTGATACACGTACGGCGGGGGCAGCGGTGGCGGGAATTGCCACTGTTTCTCCACCATCACAACAGGCTCAGCCTGCAACGAAGACGACTCCAGCGCTTCCTCACTTTGTGGCTCGGTACCTGAGCGTTTCTTTCGCAGGCGTAGATTTCTGAGAAATGTGCGAGCTTCTGTCACCATTTTCATTACACCCATATTTACGTACCGTTCACTAGCACTACAATTTTCGTACAAGACAGATTTCACCGCAGGTAATCGTTTTCACTGGGGCGGTCACAACGACTAAAATCAAAAGCGTCACAGCCGTATTACAATTATCTGTCTTTATTTAATTAACACTTTCACGTAAAACGTATTTTTATTTTATTTTTTAGTTTAGATCTTGCGTGTAACAGTTTGTAAAAAGCACAGCACGCCAACTTCACTAGATCAGAGTTATATGATGTATTATTCTACCCACTTTAATAATTGATTGGCAAGAGCAGCGACCGGCACGCGTCTTGTAAAGCGCTCGCTTGTGCTGAATGACCTCTGCATCTTGAATTGTCTTTGCAGATTAGAGACTACTTCAACATTCGTCACCTTTTTTTCTAAGTAGGTACATGAAATTTATATTCCATTTATTTTTGCATAACTTGCCAACATTATTTCATAGACTAACTATGTGGCATAGGTTTTGGTTTCTTTGTTGAGAAAATATATACAGATATAAAATTTTAATGCTAACCCGCTGCTTTTTAGTCAAGGTTAGTGTCTTCGTAGCTCTTTACATGCAAACTTATTTTTTTCATATGTTAGATAGGTACCAAGTTTTCAAACTCTGCGAAATTTTGCACGCATATGACCAGGAAGTAATCGTCATCAAATGTAGTGGCGAACTGTTTTATGTGATTTTATTATCGTTACTATTTTATTTAGGTGTTATCACTATTCATATCGGTCACAGAACAGTCTCGGACACTTAGGCCGGTAATTTTATACATATTTCTAATTCCGTTTATACAATCGCAACCCCATAACCTTATATTTATTTTGCTGCATTTAGTAGGGTAATTACGCTGGTTTTCTGGCCAGCTCCAGTTGTAGTCCAATCAATTAGTCCAACTTAAACAAACTCGTAGAATAATACGTGAAATTGCTATTAACCACACGAATTCATGTTTATTTTCCAAACAAGTCACTTTTTGACCATAGTAGAACGCCTCGCTAAAGCGTGAAAATAATAAAAAAAAATGGTGCAAGAGATTTTTATGGTCAGATAGTATTTTTAGCTAGTATGTAAGTATAATTCTAGATTTTGGTTTGTGGGGCATGACGAACGCAAAGTCACTTTTTTAGTATAATGTTCTTATGTATATATGTAGTATAATGTTCTTACCTTATGTACCTGAGAAAAAGAAACTTTTGTTTTTGAAAAAAAATAACAGACCAGTTCTATGAAGTCTGATACAGTTTGTATTAGTTTTTTTTTGGATATGAATCATTATTAAGATTTTGGATACAATATTTACCTTTCATCCACTAAAAACAGACACTAAAACGATGATTTGCGACAAAAATAACTTAACTTAAATCATCGTTCACAAGTAATGATATTCTGTACTTGTACATAAACTTAACTGTTTTAGATCACGTACTATAAATGTAAAAAGGCAGCTACATATATTGTATGAAGAATCTCTAAAGTGTTTGTTAAAGACCTGTCGAAACTATAAATAACTAAAATTAGGACGGAAACTAGAACTATATGTAATTAAGAATTGAAACGTTATTGAAATAAGAATTAAATAAAAAAAATATTACACAAGCAGCGAGTAGGGATATACTCGTAATTCATTGAGAAGATTCAAGTTAATACAAACTTTTAATACGATAAAGCTAGTCTTGGACGAATACCAGTGAAATCACCTTATGGGCATGCATGCACAACCTATTGCTTTCGATCGAATTGGATCTTTTCAATGATTCATTTGATGGTGCACACAGTCAGTATCATAAAAAATATGGTTCTACTTTATTTTTAATTGAAATAGATAGACTTTGACTACTGTCTCCGCTAGTTACTTGGGACAGTTTCGTTTAGTATCAAGAATGGTATTTAGACAAACTAAACAGTTATAGACCATATTTGAGTGCACCAAACCTTAATCACTCACTTGTGTGTTGAGTGTGACAGATATAGATAAAATTGATACTCGCTACTTAACTACGGGTAAAACATTGTTTGCATCGATTTCCTATTGATTTTGATAATCGAATCCGTGCAAATATTTCCTGAACTATACCAACAATTAAAGATCTATCACCTACTACATATTTATGTACTGACGTAACTTCTGCAATAAATTGATGAAAGAGCCCTCTATGGTGCACTACAATACATATTTTTCGATGACCTTCGGGTAACAACAAGCATTTTCAAAAATACTATTGAACCACTTTTCAAAAAGACAACTTAATCCGTGAGCGCGTTATCTTCGAACGCATACAGTTAAGTACGGCAATGGCGGCTTCGTGGCAAAAGCAGAGCGGCGTAGGAAGTCCATAGTTTGAATCTCGCCGTGCTTCATTGAATGGTGGGTTAGAATTTTGAAACTATTAACCACAAAATCTGTCACCTAATACCTAACGGTGTGCTTCTGGCTAGCCTTCCTAATTGTCAATTCCCAATTGTAATACATATATCAAAAAAACGGCATGGTGGTTTTTGATACTATAGATATTTTTTATTAAAGTCAAAATAATTTATTCAACTAAGGCGTCTATGACGCTCTTATGAAAGCAATTAAAAATTAATATTGAAATATTCTATATTGTACCGCCACGTTCAGCAAAAATATGTATAGAGCCCCTGCGAGAACGTAAACTCGGGGCTAGTCTTTTTAAACGTCTTTTAACAGTGTGTTACAAACTATATTATAAAATTAGTACAATGCCTGTTATACTACGTAGGTGACAGACGATAGCTTGGTAGACGCGAGGTTGTCGAAGCATTGGTTGGTTGGTTTCTTAATTTCATTCCAAATGTTTTTCACGTGCAACTTTTTTGTGAGCGATGTGAGATGTTTGGTAAGTTTATTATAAAACCGCACACAATTACAAAGAAGGACAGTTTATTTGTCTTTGCTAATCTAACACCTGGCACCGGTATTTTATCTTTATTCCTAGTGTTGTAATCGTGATTGTCATATAAAATCTAGGCCTGCTAAAGACACGTCCGTCATATAATTTATTTCTGAAAGGTAATTATTGTGACCCTGAATATCACTAAAATTGCCCCGTTTTTAGCGGACCAAAGTTAAGTTTTGAACATTAAAGAAAATAAAAACACTCTAGGTATACCCTTTCTTAAAATTTTAATGCCAAAATCAATTGAATTGTCTCACTTTTGGAGGAATAATCAGAAAAATACGAAACTTCACCCTCGTGAATTCTATACAAGCTTCGTCCCCTTTTAAGCCTTCCTCCATTACCTATTCTCAGCCACATTATGTAAACACTTACCTTTAAATATATTTGAAGCAGTGATAGCTCAGTGGCTTTGGCTATGGACTGCCGCGCAGCAGGTCCATGGTTCGAATCCCGCCGCGGGCTTGAACTTCACCGCATGGTGGAAGGGCATTTTGTGAATGCCCGCCTGGCTAGCGACCACCCTCAAGTAGAAAATCTGTCGCCAAGCACCTAACGGTGTGTTCCGGCAGCTGTCCTTGAGAGCCAGAGTAATTCTAGGTTAAGCCTGTTAACACCTTCGACCACATCATCACTTACCATCACGTGAGATTGTGGTCAAAGGCTTACCTATCAGTAATACAAAAAAAGAAATTTAAAAAAATACAATATCAAATGCTGCTATAATATTTGCTGTACAAAATTCCTATAAATTTCGTTATTTTATTTGTTTTTTGTGAATCAACTGTCGTACTACCGTTTTACAAAGGCCTTTGCATTAGAGGGGGTTTGCCAAAACCTTCACGGTTGGCAGGCGTCTTGGTGTTAGCTGTTTCAGTTGCAAGTTCTTCAGAAGGAGGTCAACCTGTGTTATTTTTTCCTTCATTGTCTCTTACGACGCCTACACTAAAATAGGTGGGGATGCAATTTTAACTCGGCACCCTACGTTGCTCCCAAGAATGTTGCGGAACGCGTCTTTTTTTTACGGGGAACCTATGAGAAACATTATAATATGTTAAGAAAATGCTTTTTGTTTGTTTTTTTTTACCACTGCGCACTGTTACTTTAGCTTGACCACGATTTTACTTGTCCGTAAGTAAATATGAAAACTATAATTAATACCCTGTGTATACCTGGTCCCCAAGACATTGTTCATAGATGGTGTAGGCACATACACCTAGTTCAGTCAATATGAGTAACCTCTTTATTCACACTACTACATATTATCGTGCGTTCAACTTCATAAAACGTCAGCTAGTAAAGCAAAGCAGTTTTTGTGCGCAGTACTAAAATTACGTATGACAGATAACGTTATGTAACCATTATGACTAGGGAGTATAATAGTAAACTATCATAAAATGATATTGAGTAATTAAATTCATTGAAGAATAACCATTCTCATATGACAAAACAGGTATACATGGCACAAGTGAACGGAAGTGTTGGAAGGGGAAGACCTAGACGAACGTTCCAAAATCAGATTAAAGACAGTCTGTAAAAAGGCCAGGTCATGAGTACCCTAAACCGACGCATATGTATGAAAGGATTGATGAGTGTAGATGAAGCGAAAGAGATATGCAAGGATCGTAGTAAGTGGAAATATGTGGTCTCTGTCTAACCCAACTGGAAAGAGGCGCTAACCAACCACTTGCTTTAATTAACAAATCAAAGTTTGTCTAAGAGAATAAATCATTCAATATTTAATAACTACCTCTAAATATTTTATTTAGTGCGCTCGTTGCGGAGTTTGCTAACCGTTCTTAACCGATCAGCTAAATTAAGCTGCGTCCGCCGCGTCCTGACTTGGATGGGTGACCGCTACTGACATTCCTACTGAACATTTCCATGCGTCGAAATGCACGTTAATCCGTGAGTCTCGATTGTTATCTGAGGATGGCAGTCAGAGATGGTGGCAGGGCATATTGCGAAATTGCGGCCTGGCTAGCTACCACCCTCAAGTACAAAATCTGCACCTACCTGTATGTTCCAGCAGCTGTCTTTGAGAGCCAGTAATTCTAGGTTAGCCTGAACAACATCTTCTACCACACCATCACTAAACAACAGGTGAGAAAGTAGTCAAAGGTTACCCAAACAAAAAATATTATATACTCATTTATAGAGAGTCAATTTGAGTGAGTAAGACCTTGTGAAAACTGCATAATATGTAATCAAATTCGGAGAAATTCGGCACATATGTATGTGCCTTCATATAGTTTGTAATCATATAATAGGCATAATTATATTATATTGTGACCTATTATATAGCATATTATAATAGGTCACAAGAAAATGTTATATATAATTAGGAAAATTAATATTTTTCATTGCATTTCTTATAAGATGAGATACCCAAATACCATTTGCATGGAACGAGTCGCGGATCGGTTGAGCTAGTTTTAAGAGTTTCGTAAAATTTCTGTCAGTATAGGCTGTATAGGTACTCGTATGTAAACCTGGAACTGTACTGGTGGAATAAGAATAGGAAGATGATAATCATTGTCAAATCATGTCAACAATATCATCCCATAGAAATAAATACAGGAAGTATTTATTACTGTAGGTCCGTTCGTAAATCAGTCTAAGAAAAATAATCCTAATGATCAAATGCTCTGCTCAAGGCAAAATTTTAGTATGATACTCCAAAAAAGGCACGAATTTATTACCTTTGACACTTATTGAAGTGTTAACTTAACGGAGACGGGTACTTAGTTACTACAAACTGGAATTCCCAATAATTATAAACCACCATATCTTCCCATGGGCGACGAATTAAAAAATACAAGGTGGGCAGCAGCGGCTTCTGAACAACTGCCATATTACACTGCACTTCTCAAGAAGCCTGCTAAGCGTGGGGATTACGGCAAGGAGAGAATTACAATCCCGCATATCTTCCCGTGGGCGTCGTAATAGGCGACGAAAGGAAAAAACGAGAAGGAGGACAGCAGTAGTTTAGGAACTTGTACTAACACTGCGATCCCTAAGACGCCTGCCAAGCGTGGGGATTAAGCCCCCTGGAATGTAGAAGGCCTTTATTCAGCTGTGGAAGTTTAAAGTCCAAACGAAAACATTTTAAAATAAGTACTTATTATTGTGTTCATTTATGTTGAATATAAAAACGTATTGTATGCACTAACTCACGTAAGATGTGCTAAGGGTAGGAACGGCACAATAAATCAACTTACAAGAAGAATCTTTACAACCGTGTATTAAACATTTACCGTGTAAAATATTTTTCGTAACTGGTTATGAATTTCCAGTTATGACCGTGTATGAAAGTACTGACTTTAGTAAAATTTATTCTGAGCCTTTGTAAATCGCTCCATCATTCGAACCATGCTAATAAGGATCAACAGTCTCTCGACAAGGACATGCGCAATGCGTTGATACGCCCACTCTTTGTAATACCCAGGGGAATCGATTTCCGACCTCCCACGTGACACGCAACGCATTTAAGTGCCCCTTCTAATCCATCTGGCCTATCTACGAAGCATACCAACATAGGACTGTATATAGCCCACTATGTTATGCAGTACGGCCGCCATTTTTGCCAATGGCGATTTGTAAACCATGATATTATTATGTTCTGATCAGAGTAACTGACAGTTATAGGAACACTCCCATTTAAAATTGTATGTTCCATAAGTAGACTTACAAATACTAATTAGGTTTACTTAAACGGATTTTTAGTAAAATGTATTTAGTTTGTAGCAGTAAGAAAATTATATGTTAATCTTGATCATATTGACAAAGTTAGCTCTAAACTGTAAGTTGACTCTAAACTACACTTGTAACGGAAATATCTTAATTATTTACGGACATAGGATAGTTTTTATCGAACTGCGCAAAAAGAGGTTAATCTTTTCGCGCGAGTACCGAACCGACATACCAACGCGCGGGCGGGCCCTCGGCCGGGAAGCTAGTAATAATATATAAGACGGCGCCACAGGCAGGATCACTTATTGACAGCGCCTGTGTAAAGCATCCCAAACAAGTAGCTAAGAGCCAAAAGTATATCTTCAATTCTGAGAAAAAGACATAAATTATGCACTGTCATGCTTAAAGATAACATCAAATAACTTATTAAATTACACCATAGACCACACACGATAAGATAAGTCACTCATTACTTAAGACTCAATTAAAGTCATGAAATAAATTTGGCCAAGTGTTCGTCGCAACACGTCGGTGTTCTTTTTTAAGTGTTCCGTATAGGTGGACCTAGTAACATTATTCATAATTTTTTAGCCCATTAGGAACTGAAATATTTAACCTCTACGCTCAGGTGAATTTTCGCTCAAAATTATGGGGCCTGCATTTTGACCCTCTTAATTTTAAAATATATAAAAATTAAAATTTTATGGTTATTTGTTATTATTTTTTATATACAATATATTATTTTTATTAGGTTTTCGCGATTGTTACACATAGTAATTAAACAACTTTAAACGGTTTAAAAGATAAAATAATGAAAAATATACGCGATTTAAACCGTTTAAAGTTGTTTAATTACTATATTATTTTTAATTCAAACTGAGCTGGAATAGATATATTCCAAAACTGAGGTGAAAGGTCCAGTTTCATAACGGGAATTAAAAATTTCCAGCTCACAACCAGCTATGAACAACCAGAAATATATATAACGTCTACCTGCAGACAGCCCCTTTAACATTTATTTATTATTTTAAGGTCTTTTATAAATCATCAAAAAAATCAAACCGATAAAAGATTGACCGACCAAATTCAAGTTTATAAACGAACTATTCTTCCTAATGGCAAAAATTTTTGATAAAAAAATATTCGTCTTTTGCCTTTTGTTCTTCATTTATTGTTAGGATAGTAACTATCTGATGATGGAAAAGCTGGACCCAATATGAATATTATAACAAATACACAATATATATTTGTTGTACTCAATGAGCGTCGTTGATGATATAACATATACAACATGCCCGGATACAAAAGAAAATTTTGAAACCCCTCCTTCCATTGGACCTCACGCCCTAAGAGATAGCAGAGTCTAATTAATAAGGCTCAGATGACACATTATTGGGCAATGGAATAAGCATCCGGGGTAAAAAAAAACTTCTCCAATAATTTGTAGACGTGATTATCGCTCAGCACGCGGTAGTGCTTGTAATTATATTTAGAAATACCGAGGTGTTGTTTACAAGTTAAGCCATTCTCCATACAAAAGAAAAAGCTCTTTTCTACCTCTTAATATTGGCCGATTAAGGTGATTTTTGTGTTTATGTATTGAACATATCATTGACTAGGCTTGTACGTTTTATTTATTCCAGTTTACTAAATAACTTTTAATTTAGAAGCAATTCTGCTTTCTTAAAACTATAAAGTTTCTTGTAACTTTAAAGTTATTTAGAAAACTGGAATAAATAAAACGTACAAGCCTAGTCAATGATAAGTTCAATACATGAACACAAAAATCACCTAAATCGTGCAATATTAAGAGGTAGAAGAGAGCTTTTTCTTTTTGTATGGAGAAGTACGCGCAAATATTATATCTTGGTTAGTGAACACGGAGCAGACCTGAGCAGAAAATGTATGTGTTCTGAACGGTGTTTTGTTTGAGAACTCGTAATGGGCAATTAACCCAGTAGACGCCGTTCTTGTTAGGGGAACAAAGGAATATAATTTTCAGTCCTATGGAAATTTCATCAAAATTTGATAAGTAGGCTGGTAATAAAATCAAAATTATTGGGAAAAATCCTATATCTTCCAAACTTCACCAAAATTGGTTAAGTAGGCTGACCAGCTGGTATACAAATCTAAATGATTGGGGAAATATCCTACATAAAAATTGGTTAAGTAGTCTGGTATTAAAATCAAAATGACAGGGAAAAAATCCTATATCTTCAAAATTTCATCAAAATTGGTTAAGTAGGCTGACCGGCTGGTATTAAAATCGAAATGACTGGGAAAAACTTACATCATCTAAGTTAATAAAATCAAAAAGCATTTCATACTTTTCATATTCGTTTTTTTTTATTTACTTTAGGTAAACGACCTCAAATCAAACTCGTATGATTGCGAATGACGTCTATAATTGTTGCATAAGGTACCAATTTACTTTGTGCAACAAATAAAGACTTCAGACTGACAGTTGATGCAACTCAATTGGGACCAAATTGGATATTATACATCGATATCGATAGTTGGTCCCAATTACATTTCATCAACTTCTGCGTTATTGACAATGTTGGCGAATGCATTCTGAACGCACTCACAGAATAAATTCACTTTGGGTCCGTTTCAGCATGTCCTAACAAAGTTTCGGGTAGCTAACCAACACATAAAATAACTTGATAAAAATGACAGTTAACATGCAGCGCGTTTCAACCTTTGACCGATGGATAGGCTAAATCGATGACTGTGAAATGCAAAGATAGTGTTTTGTTTAGTAATTATGTTCTGGGTAGTAAAACCGGAGCTTACTCGAACATTCTGAAACAGGCCCTATAAATAGTTAGGAGATCTTAATTAAGGTATACGATTAATTTTGCCTTTGAATATGTTGTATCGTTTTTCTAACAGGAATGTATGGAACGGTCATTATATTCTTAAGTTGCAAACTACACAATAATAAAAAAAAGCTATAATTGCCTCTTTTAAAGTTACTTATCGTATGGAAATCCAGTATATTTTACTTTCAAATTTTATCAATAACTAGCTTTCCGGGCGCGGCTCCGCCCGGAAAGCTAGTTATTATGTCGTTTATCGCGCAAAAACATTAACCTCTTTTAGCGCAGTTAGATAAAAATCATCCTATGTTTTTTCCCGGGTCTCAAACTATTTCCAAACCAAATTTCATTCAAATCGGTCCAGTAGTTTTGGCGTGAAAGCATAACAGACAGACAGACAGACAGAGTTACTTTCGCATTTATAATATTAGTACTGATGGTACTGATTAAAGTCGATAAGCTTGTTTTTATACGAGTGTGACTAAACGTGCACGAGGCCCACCTGATGTTAAGTGGTAAAGCGACGAACTGCACTGAGCCCGCCATCATGAGACATACAGTTTATGTTCCACAAAATAATTTAGGATTCAACTTTCATGGCATGATTGTTATCCAAAGATGACGCGACGTCTCGCGACTTGTAAAAAATATTTACTAGGAAGTGTGCATCCTGATTGTGTCGACAATTGAATTGCGAGTTCTGCAATGGTAGGTATTTGCTTATATCCCTGGGGACACGTGGCGCGTATTTATTTCCTAGTGAATGCAAGGCTCAACGGTCCCGCCGGGATCAATACAGCAAAAGCGCGCTATTTCATTTTCGTAAACCGCTGTTGGAACTATCTCGTTCTCACGCCCAACATATCCTTTTATATATACGGGGCATACGTTCCGTAAATACGCCGCGAATACAGAAACCGTGGGTACGGAACAGTGATTTATTTAGGAATGTGGGGGATGCTCCCAATACAATACAAAACAAGCTTTTCTTTTTAAAAAATACCATCATAAGATCTGCACCATGTCATCATAATATTGCATTGTCACGCGATTTGATCAGACAGATCTTGTATATGCAAAATTTCAGCTCAATCGGTAACCAAGAAGTGGATCAAATTTAATTTGCAAGATTTGATGATAAACATCGGGCCAGGTGAAACTAAATGAAACCTTGTAAAAAAAGAAACAAATCACACTAAAATTCAATTTAAACACATAACGTATGTAACTGTTTTTTTATCAATACCTACCAATTATTATCTGGCTTAGACAAAGGTTTAAAAATCTTAGTAATATTCTCGTTTTGCCGCTTTTAAAAATTTCTTCAATGCGGCAGTTCGATGTTGGGCAGTGGCATTAGGATTTTTCCTTGTGAAAATAAGAACTCTCTATAGATTGGGTTATTTCCACAAATTGACAAGGAACTTTAGGCGTAATGGCAATAAGACTTATTTTTCTTCATATATTTTTTCTTTCGGTGCCACCGCCACCTTTGTAAAAGCCGCAGCGGCATGTGCCAGTAGTGCTCAATGGATGCCGATGCGTTAATAAAGGACACCGATTTCGATATAATGTCCCGACTGGATCCACGAAAAGCGAAATCAGTCAGTAAAAATCAAGATTAGTCCTTTGTCTTCGAATTTTAGATTTAATTGCCGTTTACGCCATGATCCCGGTCATTTCGTGATCATGTCGTGGTAATGTCAATGATTATCAGGTGGTATAGGTAGGTAGTATATAGGTACATAATATATATATATTATGTACATAATATATATATTATGTACCTATCTGAGCGCTTGGTCGATGCGACGCGTGATCAAAATGCTGGCACATATTTGGCTCAACGAATAAGCATTGCAATTCAACGGGGCAATGCTGCCAGCATGCTGGGCACGCTGCCAACTGGGAGTGGGCTGGAGCATTTGGACTGCCTATGAGTCTGCTATGACTTATAGGTGTCTAAATGCTTTTATTGTAGTAGCTGTAGTGTTGTATATAGTTCATAGTATTTTGTTTAATAAAGGCATACCGCCGGTAAAAAAAAAAAAGGTCACGTCATGGTCACGTCATGGTCAAGTCATGGTCACGTCATGGTCATGACGGGTCATGTCATGGTCACACATGGTCACGTCATGGTCATTTTATGGTCATGGTCGTGGTCATTACGTGGTCATAGTGTGGTCATGTCATGGTCATGTCGTGGTAATGTCGTGGTCACGTCATGTTCACATCGTGGTCACGTCGTGGCCACGTCGTGGTCACGTCATTGTCACGTCTTGTCACTCCAGGTTCACGTCATGGTCATGTCATGCTCATGTCATGCTCATGTCGTGGTCATGTCGTGGTTATGTCATGTTCATATCGTGGTCATGCAGTGGTCATGTCGTGGTAATGTCTTGGTCTTGTCGTGGTCGTGTCGTGGTCATGAACTGGTCATGTCGTAGTCATGTCGTAGTCTTGTCGTGGTTTTGTGGTGGTCATATCGTGGTCATGTCGTGGTCATTTCGTGGTCATGTCATGGTCTTGTCATGGCCATGTCGTGGTCATATCGTGGTCATTTCGTGGTCATGTCATGATCTTGTCGTGGTCATGTCATAGTAATTTCATAGTGAAGTCATAGTAAAAGGTCATTTCTAATTTAATAGTTAGACTGATGTATTCATATATACAGGGTTATTCGTAAAATGCTAACAACCTTTTAGGGTTGACTTCTACTAGTCCTTTCAAATATTTTGAGATGTTTAAGATACGATAAGAAGATATTGCGGTAGCTGGCTTTATGCGAAGGACTAACGCCCGTTACTGGACGGCTGTGCTCAAGTTAGTCAAAAGATGACGAAGGTCCCACTGGTGGTGTCGGAAAGCCTAGTTGTACGTCATGGAAAATATAAATTATATTACATCATTAAAAAAAATAACAATTCGTCGTGGCGCCGCCGGGTGGGTAAGTAAATTAAGAGTAATCGAATTTCTTTTTATGCGAGGAGCGGCGATGAACCATGCAGCCCGCCTGATGGTAAGCGGCTACCGTCGCCTATAGACATCTGCTATACTATTAGTACTGTCAATGCGTTGCCAAACTTGTCGACTTTTTATGTCATATTTATGAGGTAAGACCGAATAATGAAAATATAACATTTTCAAATATTTTTTATTAATTACCTACATGATATTACATTTAAGTGATAAAGAAAGTAGTAAGTTCTAAAACTAGAAGTAGGCACTATGCAATCTTCTGCTTTTCTTGTTCTTGTTCTTCTTGGTTTCCTCAATAAAACTGAAAAATAAGTTCTTAAAAATTAATATTCATTTTACTAATTAGTAGGAAAAACGAATAATGGCAAAATAGTATCTATTAGTTAGAAATGAATCAGATATACGTTAAACATTTGGTAATAAACAATTAACTAAATAGTTCATACCGTACCGACTACGCGTAGTCGCATCCTTATAATATAGATCATTAACATATAGGTATCTAAACAATATCTTAATAACTTGTACTTACTTTTTTTCTATTGTATTTGTGAACTTCTTGCGTGCTTGTAAGGTCCGTGAGTAAAACCATATACACAATAACACCAAATACCCTACCGCTACCAATATAAATCTTATCAATATTTTCTGTGTAAATGACGAAATCTGTAGCTCAACTCCTTTGTTTACAAAATGGCCGCCATGAGCCATTCAAAATGGCGGCTCAAAAAGACGTCATCTCCATATTTGGTCCGCGCAGCATCCGTTAAACCTTCATGACCCCAACATGCGCAGAGCGACCTTAGCAACCGACGCGACGCCATAAATTATCGATCACCTATCTTATAATAATACCTTTATGAGCGAATTGATTCGCTTACTTGCTTAGATAAATATTTCGCAGACGCATACACAATGTTTATGAAATAACAAAGGTAGAAAAAAAACAAAATATGAGACCACACAAGCCCAGCCTAAGCAAAATCGCATAGGCTAGAGTTGTAGAAGACATTAAGTACTCAGTACCTACCTATTTCATGTGAGAACCAGCTACTGCAGCGGCTGCTCTTGTGTTATTGCACTAGTGTCCGCCTAACGGATCCGCTCGGACGGCCGACCGGCCGCCCCCGTAGGCGGACATTACGGTACTACCCGTAGCCCCGTAGCGTTCCCAGACTGTCCTGCGCAATCTAGACCTCCCCTATCGATTATCCAAAATATGCCTGTAGGTAGACCTATAGGAATGCTATTTGGGAACAAAGTTTGAAACAGTGCCATCTGGCGTATGGTGCGGGAACTTTATAAGCTAGCTTTGTTTGTACACATTTAACGAACCTTTTTAACAGCGATGGCTATAGATGGCATATTACATGATTTAGAACACGCGCGCACTGTCCAAAACGAAATACTTCCTTATCAATATATATAATAGAACGAAAAATAAATATGGGTATGGGTTTCTAGCCATACACACGAAATATGCAGAAATATTCATCTGTTAGGTACGCTCTTTAAACTCATTAATTAAAATTTGGAACTCATTCGCAGTGTGAAAGGTACACGTACCGTACATCATCATTATGAAAGTTAATCGTTGATGCGAAACTGACCTTGGTTAAATTGAGATAAAACTCATTGACGACGTTGCAGCTGGCGTCGGGCGAAGTCTGCGTTCCGGCTGCGACAGTGGCAGCAGCAGTCGCGGCGATAGTAGTAGACTCTGCTTCTGGACGTTCAGCTATCTTCAGATCACGTAACGGCTGCGGCTCGTCCCGTTTCGGTTTCGCCTCCCTGAGGGGGGGCGGTTCCGGCAACGCTATCGGCTCTCGGAGCGGACTCTCACTCTGATAACGCGTCGTTTTGATTTCGCGGTATGTATGCATTGGCTCGGATTGTTGCGGTTGTCGGTCGCGACGGGGGGAATCTAGGGATAGAGCGCGAGATCCCGAGACGCGGTCGCGGAACGAGAGGTCAGGCTTCTGTTCACGGAGTACGGGCGGCTTGACCGGCGGCGGCGGCGACTCGAGTTGCCGGCTCGGGCTCGGCCGCGGAGCCTCGGCGCGACTCTTCATCTTCGGCTGAAGCTCGGGCGGCTCCTCGTGTTCTACCAACGGCGGAACGGGCGACAGATCGTACGGAAGCACCGGCGACTTAGATTCGCGACGCGGTTCGTTTGGTACCGGCGGCGCGTCGAGTCCGGCCGGGCCGGGCACGGCCAGCGGCAGGCGCGGCTGCCGCAGCGGCGGCGGCGGATCATGCAATATCGGCCGGTAGAAACCGTGCGGCACCACATCCTGGCTCACACCCGACTTTTTATTCTCACAAAACGCAGAGTAATGGCGACGAGCTGCCGATGACGTCAATGGAATCGGCCCAGCCATTT
Organism: Plagodis dolabraria; assembly: GCA_963854805.1. Lineage (NCBI taxonomy): Eukaryota > Metazoa > Arthropoda > Insecta > Lepidoptera > Geometridae > Plagodis > Plagodis dolabraria. The sequence continues at coordinate 10,064,231 of OY978440.1, forward strand.
CCGCTTCCTCCTACAAATAATTTGATATTGTTACTATAACGTAACTAAACAAAAATTGTATACAAATGTGATTTGAAGACAGAGGCTTACTTCTTGTATTTCATCCTCCATGTCCGCGCCGTTGTCTGGACGATGTCTTACCGGTTCCCACCAATCGTTGCCGTTGCTTCGTCTTCTGAAACAGTACCATATTATATCATATATGTTCAATCCATTGTTCATCACCCTCGGGATATTTCCTCTATTGGATGCCACTTTCACGCAGCCTCTGACTTTAAATCTTTCCTGTTATGCATAATAGTTAAACACATTCGCACCTCTGTCAGATTCTTTCATGCCCAGATGTCATAACATAGTCTACTCTTATTAACTTTTTTCAATGGAGATAGGGTATGACACTTTATGAGATAAATATATTTTTGGAGCCTTAAACAACCATTTTATAGTCTGTGACACTTAACGCGACGCAGAAAAAGTATGCACGTTGCGTTTTGTACTTAGTAATTTAAATTTGTTGTCACACTTTCTTTCATTTTTGAGAAAGGTATTACACAAGCCTCAACCAGTAAGAAAGGCATCCTGGCCTCGTATATAACCGGACCTCACCTACGTTCGGTCCGGTTAACTCATGCTTGGCCAGGAAGGCTTACTCACTGGATTCTGCAGTAATGTACTATAAATTTATTACTTTAATTGGTATTAGTGTAATGATAAATTAAATGTATAAAAAAATGGTAACAGTTCTGAATCCAATTTTGAGACAGAAGTACCAGGAGACCATAAGTTGAGAAGGGTACTTAGATATCTTAGAGCTCTCATGTTCTACGTACCCAGGCTCAGCGGCAGCTTCATTACGCATCTGGCGATCACGCTTGCTTGGTTCCGGCGCAAACACATTCGGTTCATTGTCCTACAAATATAATAACATATTAATTAACTTGAATATAATAGCAAGTAGAACTATAGTAGCAACGAGTATTGAATATAAGACTTTCAAATTATAATATTTTCTAGTTTTTTTACTGACTTAAAAATAAAATGGAACCGACTTCAACACTCAAAAGTGTGAAATAACTTGTTGAAGTCGATACCATGATAGTTCAAAAGTACCTATTATCACAATATTGTGCGCATGGTACCTACTTCGATAAGTTATTTCACACTTTTGAGTGTTGAAGTCGTATTTTTCAGTCTATTTAGTGACCCTTGTACTACTTAAGGGATCGATTGTCATTCACTGTCAACGTCTATATCATCAAGATAGAAAAAAAAACAGTTATTGGACTGTACTCAAAAATGGCTCGACCGATTGTGATGAAATTTAAACAGAACCAAACGACAAGCATCAGCTTTCAAATAAAAATAATTATCAAAATCGGTTCACCCAGTCAAAAGTTCTGAGGTAACAAACATTAAAAAAATAGACGAATTGAGAACGTCCTCCTTTTTTTAAGTCAGTTAAGGAGGTTCAATTCGATTGCCTTGGCGCAGCTTACTAACCACCTGATGGTAAACTGACTAACCTCTGCCCATAACAGTTGCATTTTGACACAAGTGACGAATTGCACTACACTCGTGAGACACACAGCCCAGTAATTTTGTTTCTGTTATGGGAAAATCTAAATTTGAACAGTTTTATCGCGGTCGTGGCTATTTATGTGTCATTCTGCTTAATCATGGCATTCGCGTGATGACGTCTATCAATGGTGAAAAAATAAGCATATTAAATTTATTTTCGTTTTGTAACTTGGTTGTCTTAATATTGTACTTAATTACGTAATTTACGAGATTCGGAGAAGATTTTTTACCATAATACATTATTTTCATACTTATTAAATTGATTACATTTATTTGTCACGAGTAGATGTAATTTTTTTTATATTATTGACGGTTTTAGGTTTAGTTTAATGTAGATATGTGCATTAGTGGCACATGTAAGCAACATAGTCTATTACATGACTACAATAATAGACAGAATATCAAAATAAAACAAAAATAAAAAAAATCTCCCATAGACATTTTCCAAAAAGATATTGCAAATCTATTATCTACACCACCCCACCAACCTGAATAAAGCACCAATTTACGAACAAAACATTTTACACTGTTTTACAAACAGGTTTTGTGAAAACTGTAAAGCGCTGTCCTGATTAAACGCGAAATAATAAACAAAAATATACGCGAAATAAAATTACTTTTCCTAGTATGAAATCATTAACTAACCTCCCCAAAATCGCACAGCATCGGGAACAAAGGACGCCTCTCATCGATTTGACCTGCGAGAACAAAGAACAATAAACAGAGATGTATGATATATTGATAGTAAGTTACACACTAAATGTTGTCCAAAATAGCGCCACCCACATATATACAGGCCTTTTCTGAGGCGATGCAGAGCTTGTATTCGAAGCGGAGGCAAAACAATTCGAGCATTTACTTTAGTTTTAAGAAATAAATATTTACGATGGTTTGATTTTGATAATTTTTTTTACAACAAGATTAGTTATTAGGTAATATAGTCGAGATGTTCGAAATGAGGTCCATTTGCAAGAAAAAAATAAGAGACAACATTTTTACTGGCAAGAAAAGGGCAAGTATTGCACCATTTTGAAATCTTGACTAAATGGGCCATCCTTGGAAATAACTTGCCAATGGCAGTTGTAGGTACGTTTTTTATTCCAAAATGAAGTGTCAAAGTTAACAGACAACGTTGTTGTAAATCATGCCTCAATGAAACTTAATTGATTTTACCAAATTAACAATATTTATTAAGTCATTTTTTTTATGGTTGATAGGTAAGCCTTTCACCACAATCTCACCTGATAGTAAGTGATAATGCGGTCGAAGGTGATAACAGGCTTAACCTAGAATTACTGGCTCTCAAGAACAGCTGCCGGAACACACCGTTAGGTGCTTGGTGACAGATTTTCTACTTGGGAGTTGTAGCTAGCCAATCGAGCATTAGCGAAATGCTCTAAAAACAAACTTACAGTACTCAAATACATCAAACTTATTTTGTAAAAGCGAAATCGAGCCCGTACTATAAGTATCATATTGGCTCACTTCAATTTTAAAATCATAATATTAGGCCAATGAAAACAAACCTGAAATAGGTGTTATATATGAAAGATATCAATAAATAAATATAAATTTCAACTTTCTAATCGTCGAGTAAGCAGCTTAACGGGTACATGAATTTGGTCGCCTGATGCGAAGGCATCTGGTCATGATGTTGCCTACGACCGAGAGTGTACGCACACTTATCAATATGAACACATCCCAATATAATCGTTACTAGTTCGTTACTGATGACGTCTATAAGGAGAAAGGGGGGGAAGGGGATGAGTGCAGGTTGCAAAGGCCACCCCAATTCCATTTATATCCGTGCCTGGGCTACTATGGAAGTTGTATTGATTACTGTACCACAGCTCGGACCGGCCTCTGGTTCGTCTGCACTAACGGCATCCAAGGGCAACGAGGGGGCAGGCGCTGGCGGGGGCGGGAGTGACTCCACGCAATCCCGTTCAGTTATTGGCCATGGGCTTTCAGATTTATCCATCTGAAAATTAACGTAGAGTTACAACATATAAATATCTATTTATGTATATATATTTCGAATGACATTTTAAGGTAACAGTTATGAAGCAAATTTGACACGGTCGGTTTTACAATACGTTTTTGTATATGGGAGGACAGTATGGACTAATCTGGAACCTTACATACTGGTCGAAAAGTTTATTGTAGTAATAAAAAATATTAGTTTTAAAAAGAAATCCAGAGAACATATCTAAACCGTTAACCCAGTTTAATAAAGAAACAAATCGCAGATGACGACAGTGTCACCATAGACTGCAAGCAATTTCGTTTATAACTGGGTCGTTCAAAGTTCAGCCTTTTATTCCTTTTCTGGATATAATATGCCATTGTGATCTACCCATTTCTTCATGGTATCTTTTTATTTTTGCACAAGGAATCTTTTAAATGTGGACTATGTGATAAGATGCATTATCTAGCACGTCGGCCGACGACGGCTGATGAAGTTTAGGGGACAGTATTTATTTCACCCACTGGATTAAATTTTGTTTTATGTGCCAGTAAACAAGTGTTAACAAACATTTTCTTTTGAATCAGCATGAACAATGATATATCTTTGCCAAAGGAATGTCGCCTTTGTAACTCCAGGTTCATCTGGGCCTTATCAACATTTGTTCACTTCCTGTGCAGTCTTTATATAGCTCGCGTCTATATACATAATTGGCTTTCCAGATTCTCTGCAACTCTTCATGGTTCTAAAATATTTGGTACTACAGTATCATGTTTTTCGATTAGTGTTTTTATTTTGATACGCAGTTTTTGTATCTATATAGATAGCCCAGTACATTCAAAACTTCATTGAGAATTTGTTTCCTTAGGTACTTCTTTTCTCACTGCATAGTATTGACGAATTCTGTTCCATATAGCACACTTATTAATATCGTCATATATATTTTTTTCTGCGTTTCTTTTTTCTGTTGTTGCGTGTGTGGTATTTTCGCTACATTAAAATAAGTACTAGCATTTCAAAATTCTTAGAGCAATGAAGTAGAATGAACACGTGTATTAAAACCGTCGGGTGCCTAAAATCCGGGGGACGCGTGTTCTATTTCCACTCAAGAGTTGAGATATAATATACTTTAAAAACCTGGTGATTTAATTTTCTCGTGGCACGCGACAGTGCTTGTCATCTTATTTTGAAAATAAAAACTCGTTGAAACCGATAAATAATTGTATACTTTTAACGCGGTTAGTACCGACTAAAATCATAGTAGAAAGAGTGATGCTCACACTTTCTACTATGCTACAATGTTGTCCTGGTTTTTAAAACAACATTTAGCAAGCATCGCATCGAAACTAGCAAATAAGTAGCTAAATTAATCGTAGGAAACGGATCAAAAAGTTTTCCAAGTCACTACAACCCAAACCTATAACGGACAGACCGGTTTATATTTTGGAGCGCGATTTTAGAAACCATCTGACAATTCATCAATCATGACTACATCACTTCAATGCACAGTATAGCTTGACTTGCATCAGTAGCGGGGCGGCGCGGCTTTCCGGCGATCTGTGTCAATTCATATATCCTATACCATAATATAGTGATACACAGATACCATAAGTAAAAAATTATTTGAAGAGCCAAACCATTCACAAAACTGTCGGTGCCACTCAACTGTGTATTGACACTTACGGTTTCATAAATACAGTCCTTTAGGTCTCTTCAGGTCGGATGGACGTAGGGACAGCCGAGGCTATAACGTCCCGTTTAACGTAATTAGTTTTTAAGATCTTCTATGGTTTCGGATTTCTCCATACTATCATATTGAACAAAATACACTGGATAAATCTAGGGGTGTCATTTGGTGTATATATATATAATATATATGTGTTTAATCTTGACGAAACATTGGTTGACATTTTAATCCTCCATCATGCCCTCCTTCATCAGCCATACTATTGTCGACTTCCGGTAGAAATCGATATATAAGTAATTCTGCTTGACAACCAAATTATTAAACATGGCAAGAAGTATTTCTGGCGATAATTCCTACCAGTAGATAGAAAACTAGTTTGACCAATTCTTTTATGCAAATGCCTACTCTAGTCTGAATAAGCAGGTTGTACAGTCGCCTGCAATTAATGCACTATATTCTTAATTATGAATGTTACCAATAAAAATATATAAAAAAAAAACAAATTATTCTTTTATTTTAATGTTTTAATTAGAAACAGGAATCTTTGTCATAATTTTGAAAATCAAAATCTGTATTATTGATATTGCAGGCGACTGTACCTATCTCTAAGTTTTATAGATATCTATGCAATATGTTAATGTACACATCAATTCAAAGCTACCTACATACACGATTTTTGAGACTTAATAATAGCATTATTTTAAAATAAATCAACGCACTTTGAACACGCTACATATATGCCATAGTGTGCACGCATGAAGTCGAACTACTTGTCTGGTTTTACTATGGTAATACCTCAGACCGAATAAATTTGGTCTGAGGGTAATACTATATGTTCCAGAATGCGATTACTATTGGGTTGTGAAGTTAGCAAGACATAAAGTGTTCGTCCTTGTCTCTCATATGCAATAATAACTATATCCCTCTATCCCTGTCCCTTTACCTCTTGCTCGTCATCAGATGGTTCATTATAGACTTTCTCCAACAGAAAGCGGTCGAGATGGTTATGGTGAGCGAGACACCACGCCACCGGCGCCGCGCCGTCTATGAAGTTGGTCACAGTGTTAGCGCTCAGGCGGAGCCATGTACCGTCTTTGTTTGTAATCTGCAATACACAGGCAACAAAATAAAATATTGATACCTTAACTTTTGTATAGCCACATGATGGGCTATGTATTTGCATGGTGGTAGGGCATTGTGTGAATTCCTAGCAAAATACCACCTTCTAGCAGAAAATATGTCGCCAAACACCTAACGGCGTGTTCCGGCATCTGTCCAGTGTGTCGGTTAGCCTGAATAACATCTTAGACCATATACTATCAGGCGATGTAGTGTCTATTCGATGAGCTATATATACAGGGTTATTGGTAAAATGCTAACAAACTCTTAGGGTTGACTTCTGCAAGTCCTAACAAACATTTTGAGAAGATTTTTTTATTAAAAAAAAAAAACTTAATTTGTTTGGGTTTTTTATATGTTTTTGGCGGAATAAGTACGTGGACCACCTGATGTTAAAAGTCTCTTGTGCCTGTAATGTATTATTTAATATTTTTTATTACTTTGCTCGATGTAAATATTCAAAGGTCTATTGAAAGGGAGCACGGCGCGGTCCAGTGTCACCGCGGCGGGCGCTCTTGACTCGGAGTAGGCATTAAAACACAAAAAAGTTTATACAATATATATATTATTTATAAACAAAAAAAAATAATCTCATACAGTTTGTTAGGACTAGCACAAATCAACCCTAAGAGGTTGTTAGCATTTTACCAATAACCCTGTATGCTATTTAAAAAAAATAACAAATCGAGTTGCAAGTTGGACATAACGTTATGAATATCCATGAAAGCAACAGGAACACCTAGGACTTCGTTTTAAAAGCGGTCGCCTTGGAGATTTGCCTAGTAGTTCTTGACCGATTAATTAGTGACTTATTTGGAGGGGTGATCGCTATTGGCAATCACTACGGAGTACTTCCGTGCTTCTGAGGGTACGTGATAACATCGGTCTTGGTTATTATGTTATCCTGGTATATCATTCATTCATTTATTCATTTATTAATTCAAGACAGTGGTGAGGGGTACATAAGTAAAATATAAAATATGTTGCCAAGCAATAGTTCTTGAGACCAGCTCCCATTCCATACGCAGTCTGTTTACCAAATCATTACTTACCATCGGATTAGATTAACGCCACAGGCTATCCTATCGATAAATTTTACACAATACCCTTATTAAAAACCACGTTCTCTTTAATAAGGGCGCTTCACTGTTATTCAATCAGCTTTCGATATTCTATGAAGTCTTGGAAAGAAGAAGAACTAATGTACAGGATTTTGTCTATTCCCAAAATTCAATTCCCAGTTTTCTGTTTTATCATTTACTATATCTTCAAGTGAAAATCAGAATTCCCATACAAAAAGCTTTAACTGAACAACTCCGAAAATAGGTACTTACAGTAATAATTTCGGAAAACTGGGAAATCAGATGCATAGATGTTAGGCTCGAGGAGATGCATGCAAAATGTCATCAGGTTTGGTAACTTGCTATATAGAAAGTCCTATGAAGACCAAGTCATCTATAAAATTGGAGGTAGGTGTACTATTTATTTAGCGTACCTCTTCAACGAAAGCTATAATCTCTCCGTGCTCGACTCGTCCCAATTCCTCGGCTTGCAGACTAGGGCTGGCTCGGATGCGCAGACCGGCGCTATGCTCCAGGTTGAATCGGCGGACCCTGACTGGCGACGATGGTGGATGGGCGGTCTGGACGCCGCACTCCGACGCTATGTCAGCCAAATTATCGGTCACATCCACCAGTAGTTCCTACAGAAAGCGAAATATTATATTAACCTGCACTGTGTGTATACACCTATTATTAGCCTACTTCTAAAAAAGGAGGAAGTTCTGACTCGAACTGTTTTTTTTCTTTAATGTATGTTACCTCAGAACTTTCGCCTTGGTGAACCGATTATATTATTTTTAGGGTTCTGTACCTAAAGGGTAAAAACGGGACCCTATTACTGAGACTTCGCCGTCCATCCGTCCGTCCGTCTGTCACCAGGCTGTATCTCAAGAACGGTGATAGCTAGACAGTTATACATCATTTGTGACAATTTTCACAAATTATGTATTTCTGTTGCCGCTATAACAAATACAAAAAAGTTGACCAAGGGCGATTCGGACTCACGCACGTTAAAACAAAAAAGGTTAAAATATGAAGTCTAATGTTGTATAGCTAATGGCACGGAACCCTTCGTGTGCGAGTCCGACTCCCACTCGGCCGATTTTTATTTTATTTTATTTGGAAGCTGGAGTTTCTCGTGTGGTCCCACTTAAATATCATCAAATTCTGTAAAAACGTTTTTGAGTTACATTCCAATAACTGAAAAGTGTTTTACTATCTTGATGATATATGGTTGACAGTGAATGACAATGGATTCCCTAAGTAGCAAGGGTCACAATGGATTCCCTAAGTAGCAAGGGTCAAGGGTGAAAAAAATTTCCTCAAAATGGAACCGACTTCAACGTTAAAAGTGTGAAATTTAGGTAATTTATTTTTATGTTGACTAGTAGCGAATCGATCGATGGTACGTTAGCCATATATTATGTGATATCAGATCATATCTTGCGTGCCCGAGTGTAGGATACTAGGCCTTATTAAGTATAACTTGAGAGCGCCAGGAATGCAATGGATACTGTTGTGCGCCTAATACGCAGCCACGCCATGTATCACAGCATCAGTAGAATCTTTTTTTTAATGCTTGATAGTATAGCCTTTTGACCACAGTCTCACCTGATGGTAAGTGACGATGTGGTCGAAGATGTTGTTCAGGCTAAACTAGAATTACTGGCTCTCAAAAATCAGTAGAAGCATTCTGCTAATACGATGCATTATCCTTTTTCTTGGGTTTTAAGATATGTTACGAAAGGATTTACGTGTAATGTAATTGATATAAAAGTTAGCAGCTGGGCGGCCTCGCGGTTTTAAACAGCTTAGACTGTGGTGAAAAATGGTGAGTATTATATGTGTATATCCAGGATTTAAACTATCTATATTCCAAGTTACATTCAAATCGGTTCAGCCGTTTTAGTGTGAAATTCTCGTACCAGTCGTAGTAACATACAGTTCGAACTCACATCTTCAGTTACAAACTTTTGAATTTATAATATTCCGCTTATTTACTGAACGTACCCAACGAAGCGAGGCGAGACCACATAATTCAAAACCGAAGCAACGTTGATTCCGAGTTGAGCTGCTAAGTCGTATCCTCAACTTAGCACTATTCAGCTGACTGACCTGAGAGATGGGAAGATCATCTATTGTGCAGCGGAAGGCGTAGACCCCGGCCACTTTAGGTGTCCAAGTGACGACGTAGCACCCATCTGGTTGAGGCCGAACCACGAGACGCTCAGCTGGTATTCGACTATTAACAGATGTTATTGCATCGCCCCAAGCACCGCTCGCTAAGCGTAACTCTTCAAAGGAGAACCCTTGAAATCCCTGGAATGAAACAAATAATAATATAATAAACGCAAATCCCGTTGTCACTTAAAAAACGTGAGGGCAATACCGCGGCTCGACTCAAGCGGCGTTCATCTTATTTTTCAAAACTTATCATAGCGCTTGGTCACGGTAATATTATCTATTACCGTGGCTTGGTCGATGCGACGCATGATCAATATGCAAGTACTAGCATATTGATCATGCGTCGCATCGACCTTGGAACGAATAAGCGAGGCAATGCTGTGCTGGGTACGCTGCTATCTGGTAGTGGAGTGTGGGTCAACCTTTTTTTGGGTATCTTAAAGGCTAGTTTTCGATGAAGTAACTGAAGTATTGTATAAAGTTTGTTGTGTTTTACAAATAATTAACTGCAATCGATCTATTTTCCTATTTAGGATCAAATACACACACAAAAAGAACTACAGAAAAATATATGAACTAACTAAAGTTTGATTACGGTGGTCAACTCAGCCCACAGCCCTTTCAGGCCACGGGCTTAGTTGATCACAATTATTTGGTTAACCCACAATGTCTGCGTGCTAAGTTGGGCACTGTTAACCGGTTCAATAGTCAACCCACAGCTTGGTGAGCCCGCGGGCTCAGTAGACTTGAAGATTTCTTCTAAGTGGACCAATAAAACATTTTTATAATACGCGCGGATGAATTTAACCACTGTCAACCCTTTATGGACCAATTCAGCCTATGGACTAAGTTGACCACTCTCTGCCCTTTATTGTTCAACCTAGCCCATAATTCCATTACCTAGCCCGCAGCCTTATTTGACTTTAAAATATTTTATCCCATGACGAACCACGTTGCTCCCTTAAAAAACGAGTCGCATAATGATTATAAGTTAAAAAACAGTGCACTCCATTTCGACCCCACAAACTTTTATATGAAATTATAATTGTAGGTTGGAATAAAGCTCAGTACCCGATATAAATTTAGTAAAAAGAGCAGAATTATATATCATTAAAAAACAACAATTTTGCTTCACTAGAGTGATAATACCTACACATCGAGAAAGGGGTTTAAATCTCGTTGTACCTACATTACAATATTATTGCCATATCTATTGGTGATAAATTAAGTATAGTAAAATATTGCATCTGTAACTCATTGCATTTGGAGTTCGTCGTGGTTAGCCTGAACAACATCTTTGACAACATCACTTACCATCAGTTGAGATAGTGGTCAAAGGCTAGCATATATTCATAGATTTTCTATCTATAAATCCTACTTGCTATAATTCTTCTGGCGCATTCTAGAGCTATTATTTCTGACGTTACAGTAGTTCTCTGTTGGCGTTTCTTGTGGTTTTAATCGTGTAATTTTTTGATTATTGAGTCAACCAACCAACTTTAATTCACCTTGCAAGAAATAAAGATGTTGAACTATGAATTTGTCCACTCTGGACCTGGAGAGTTGTTTTTAGAGCATGAAGTTCTTAAATACATTAATGATTCTCATCTGTTGATGACTCAATGTTAGACCTACTGGAAACAGTTATTAAAGGAAATTCTTGTTATTAAAGGAAATAAGGGCACATTACATTGGGTATTAATGGTAGTCTTGACAGTATTCGACTAATGAATACGTCACAAATCTCTGGAAAAAAATAATGGTGGTACGATCGCCAATGTAATCTTTATCATCAATTAACACCAATAATAACTTCTGCCTTTCTATAAAATCAATAAACCAACCAATTGGTTTATTATCATAGCTATTTTAATCCTCATCAGGCTTATTACAATCCATAGGTCTAGTATGTCTCTTATGTGCTATTACTACGCTGTTTTTAAATTCTAAGATCTGTCCGCTGTCCTCCTACTGTAGTTTTTGAAACGAAGCCATGTTTTAGAAATCTGGTGAATTAGATGTATAACAAAGGCATAAATAGGTATAACAGATATAGAACTAAATATTTTACTAGATGTTGCGTTCCCAAATTGCCTAAAACAAAATATTCCGCTGGCTGAAGGTGCCCTTTTAAAGCTGTATTTGTTTTCCCATAGAACAAGCGCTAGACCAAGGTACATTTCCAGCAAAATAACGAAAAGCTCATAAACTGACCTCAAAGCTACGTAAAGCAAGCTTACCCTAAACTGACAAATAATCCTCAAAGCTACGGAGAGCGCTTTTAAAACCCATATCACAGAATAACTGCTACGTCTATCCCATTATTTCTTTGCAACTTGTGTGGACAAAAGCTTTGTGAACAGAGGAGATTCTAAACTTACTTAAATAGGTAACTTGTAAAGGGGTTTTCAACTAGAACTTTGTCTTGTAAAACAAAATAAAACAAAGAATTTATATGAAGATGATTCAAATATTTTATTGCATTACGAAGAGAAAACTTTGGCAATTATGAATGAAAAACGATATCTGGCAAATTTTCATCACGAGCACGCTGACCATCGAGAAACTAACCTCAAGAGAAGCCATTCTACACTCGAGAGCAATGAATCCGGGTCACTTAAAGAATGTTAAAAATCTCGGAAACTAAAAATGATAGGTTAATGCAATAAATTGTATTTAATAGACAATGTAATACTCCTTAAATGAAAGTAAAAAAAATATGAGTCACCATACATTTTATTAACACAAAATTACATAAAGAAAAAAACTGCTGATCTCTCCTTAAAACAAAAATAGGAAACATGAAATTTTTGAACTTTATTACGATTTTCTTGAATTTTAATACTTCGTATTGCCTCCTCGTGCTTCCATTACTGCGTTTACGCGGTTTGGCATGCTGTACACCAAGTTCCTTATACGATTTTGGGGAATATTCTCCCATTCCTCTGTGAGAGCAATTTTGAGCTCACGAAGCGTGATTGGGGGAGGGTTTCGTTGTTTTACGCATCTGCCTAGCTCGTCCCAAGCATGCTCTATCGGGTTGATATCCGGGCTGCGCGCTGGCCACTCCATACGAGTAATGTTCATCTCTTGAAGGTAGTCATTCACAATCCTACCTGTATGAGGTCGGGCATTGTCATGCATAAATATAGCATCCTCACCTAAATTGACCATAAATGGACCAACGTGATCATTGAGGATTTCTTCCACATATCTTACGCTAGTTAAAGAGCCGTTTTCTATGATCACCAGCTCTGTGCGACTTTCAGAAGAAATTCCGGCCCACACAAGTACAGACCCACCACCGTAGGCTACTTTTTCTTCGATGCATGCTTGCTTGAATCTTTCCCCTGGTCTTCGATACACTCTGTGTCTTCCATCGTGCTTGTAGAGCATAAATTTTGATTCGTCGGAGAACATAACTTTTGACCAATCTTTAATACTCCAATTTACGTGGCTCTGGGCATATCTTAGTCTCGAAATACGATGCCCACGCTCCAGTTTAGGGCCGTTTGCAGGTCTAAGGGGTTTTAAGTTAGATTCAGCAAGCCGACGTCTTACTGTCCATGCACTTGGGTTACTTCCTCCGAGGCGTCGAAACTGATTGGTGAGTTCAGTTCCTGTGAGAAAGCGATTTCGAAGCATGGTGTTCACCAAGTATCGGTCTTCTCGTGCTGTGGTACACCTGGTTCTGCCCGTTCCTGGTCTGCGCAGGTTAGAACCAGTTTCTTCGTAACGTCGGAGAACTCTTTGTACTGTTGACAGCGACACACCGACAGTCCTGGCTGTATCGCGCTGACTCCGGCCGGTTTCCAGCATTGTAAGTATTCTGGTGCATTCTTCAGGCGTAAGCGACATAATTTCAGCTTGAATAATGAATATAGAGCACTATCAACATGGTTTATGTACCCACATAAATGACAGATTACAAACAAAAGCAAAACCAAATGCTGTAATTTCGTAGTTCCATCTTCGAAAGTGGCCCTTTTTCAAATTTGATTTTTTTATGATATAACTTTACAATAACTAAGAAGTTTTAATACCTTCATTTAAGGAGTATTACATTGTCTATTAAATACAATTTATTGCATTAACCTAGCATTTTTAGTTTCCGAGATTTTTAGGATTCTTTAAGTGACCCGGATTCATTGCTCTCGAGTGTAGTTGCTTTGTACGAAATAAATTCATTCAATTTTTCTCTTATCATAACGCTTTCTAATTGGCTAAGCTACCACCACGTGGTTTATAGTGATGGGACGTGATTAATGTTCTAATTTAATCGATATCGATAAAATCAATATTTTGATGAAATACAAAATAAGCGTCTCTATTCTATCTTGAGCGTTGAGTGTGAATACCGCCGCGATCATGAGTTGGATGGGTGACCTCTAGTGAAATTAATATTGAGCGCTTCCTTCACGGTAATATTATCTATACAATATTTCAACTTCATAGAAACGGATGAAACGCGAGTTATACCTACGCGCCTCGATCTCGGCCTGCGCTCGGCACGCAGACCGTCTTGAGTGTCGCAACGCGACTGTGCCGCAGAGACGAGCTAATGGTTTGTTGTTTTTTAAACAATAACCGCGCGATTTTTTCTCCAAAAATAAGTTCAAGTACATATTTACATGTTAAATATGACTAATAAGATATATAGTGTTGTTTTTGGTTACATGAATTCATCAAAAACAAATCCAGAGATAACTTTTTTTAGATTACCTGGAAACTGAAAGGTACTATTATAGTATATTATGATACAAGTGAGCTAATTTGCTCATTATACACAATATACATAAAAAAAAAAAATTGCATAAATGCGATACCAACAACATACGAAAATTATGGCATATAGCGCTCAAGTTTTTTTTTTATTGTTGATTACATATAATCCCTTTTGTTGTTACAAATCTGTATTACCCGGTTAAATTGAAAATGATCTGTTTACACGCATATAATTTGCAATTAGGTACTAACTTAACTTTGCAGGGATAATTCTATTATGCACTAGTGTATAATATTATTATGCACGACGGTGTTATAGTTCGGTTTATGGCTAAGAACGATGTAATAAAGCTCACTTTACGAGCAAGGGTGTTGAAAAATAATTTAAAGTAAAATTATTTTATAGTCTACATATAGTTGACGGTACATAATGTGTGTCTTTTAATGGATAAGTATTTCCTTTTAACCCCGAAAAAAAATGACTCAATGAATAAAAAAATGAATAGAGTAAAGGAAGGTGATTGACACGACTGAAATAGGTAGTTATAAGCTATTAGAATATGGATTTTTAATACTCTAAAATTAAATAATATATCATTTCCTAAGTCCCACATATATTTTTCGGTCGCAATTTTTTAACACCGATTTTTATTCAAACATAAGCATGGTTTTTTGATTAAATCTGCCTACTATTCAAAAAGAACACGCATTTTTAGTGAACACTTCCTGTTCAATTCACAAGGTATTTTATTTATTTATGTAAAAAAAAGTATATTAACAATCACAAAACTAAATGGAAACACAAAGTAGGCAAATGTAATTAAAATGCTGGAGGCGGGCACCCCCATCGCATGTTTACGTACAGCGCGGCTGTAGGTAGTTATTTCAAGGACAGAGCCGAGTTAAAATACTGTATAGGTAAAATTACCGTGCTTCCGTGGGCATATTAAGCCGTCGCCGCGTCGGTCCCGGTTTTTGGCTTAGGATGGCAGTCGTTATAGCATGGTTACCACCCTCAAGTGGAAAATCTGTCGCCAAGCGCCTAACGATGTGTTTCGACAGCTGTCCTTGAGAGCCAGTAATTCTAAGTTAGCCTGAACAACACCTTCGATCATATCATCACTTACCATCAGGTGAGATAGTGGTCAAAGGCTAACCTATCAGACATCAAAAAAAAAAACGGCTAGGACTCGCGTAATATTTGCCGGATATTGCTCCGACCAGTTTCGAACTTATTTGATGTTCTTCAGCATAACGTGCTGAAGCCCGCGCTCGACGCTGTGCACAAGCGTGACTCCCAGACGAAGAACTTCAAGTAAGTTCGAAACTGATCGGAGAAATATCCGGTAAATATTACGCGAGTCCTAGCCGGTTACTAAATAATAATTATGGACAAAACTCGCGACAATTTTTAGCTCAAAACTGAGCTAGTTATTAATAAATACTTACTGTTTATAAACTTTCCTATAATCTGTTACTTGTTAAGATGAACATATCATTATGATTATGCGTGAATTTTGACGTTGCGTGGCATGAGGTCGCCAGTCACTGAATATAATAATTAAATAGGGACTAAGCATATAACATCGTGACGCCAGTATTTCCAGAAGGTGTGGGCACTGGTACCTATATGTTTCACCGGACCAGACATTTCGTGCCTACGTTACAAGGGGTTCACCTTTACCCATCTAATTGAGAGTGCCACCAACTAAAATAAGGTTAATTTTCAGTTATGAAGAATTTTGAACCAACCTTCATCATGGTGATGCTGTTGAACCTCATAGACTCCTTGACGGTGGGCTGGAAAGGATTGTCAGGTACGTTGATGCGGTACAAATCGGAGGAGCAGCCCCGGCTAAGGCGGCTGCAGGGGTCATCCAGTTTTTGTACCACCACCTGCACGACAGGAAAAAAATACAAGATTATAGTGACGCTAGTGAGTTGAAGAGCTCGTAACGAAGTGTGCTTAGCCATTCTGAACCAACCAGCAAAGGTAAACAACGTCTGCCTCGGTCATGAGTTGGATGGGTGACCGCTGGTGACATTACTACTGAGCACTTTGTGCTTCGGAGGGCACGTTAAACAGTAGGTCCCGGTTACTGTCTTAGGATGACAGTCATTACAGATTGGTGGTAGGGCATTTTGCGAATGCCCGCCTGGCTAGCTACCACCCTCATGTAGAAAATCTATCGCCAAGCACCTAACGGTGTGTTCCGGCAGCTGTCCTTGAGAGCCAGTAATTCTAGGTTAGTCTGAACAATATCTTCGACCACATCATCACTTACCTATTAAGATAGTGGTCAAAGGCTAACCTATCAGGCATAAAAAAAACGCTTAACAAATTCTTTGATGTTATATACAAATATTTTTGTTTTGCTAAATCTAGGCACTAAAGTTATTTAAACATGGAAGAATGCCTGACTTTTATATTTAATAACTAGCATTCCGGCCGCGGCACCCA
The DNA here is from genome assembly GCA_963854805.1 of Plagodis dolabraria. Taxonomy (NCBI): domain Eukaryota; kingdom Metazoa; phylum Arthropoda; class Insecta; order Lepidoptera; family Geometridae; genus Plagodis; species Plagodis dolabraria. The sequence continues at coordinate 10,081,012 of OY978440.1, forward strand.
CGTCGTATATGTCTGTAATCGATCAAAACTCTTTTTGCGCAGTTAGGTAAAACTATCCTATGTCCTTCCCCGGGTACCATACCAAATTTAATCGAAATCGGTCCCGTGCTTTTCAAGTTTATTCGTTGCATACAAAAATACAAATCTTTCCTGTTTATAATAGTAGTGTAAATTAAAAACTTAGATAATTTCTTTTGAAATATTAATATTTTGCACCATACAAGCTCGGAAAGAAAACGTTATCAGCGTCGGAAATCTTTCGAAATCTGAGTGGAAAAGTGCTTTTTATCTGCTAGCGTGGAAAAGGTTTTTGAATTCCGAACCTCTATAAAAGTTTTAGAAAATGAGTTTACCCAATTCCAGTGTTACCAATTTTAGTTATTTTTCTCTCATTTATTATTATTATTATTATTATAAGTTAACAAAAACTAAATGATTTAAGTTGTTTTTCATGCACCTAGCATTTCCCTCGCTGAAGTGCGGTAAAAATTGTGTTGTATTTCGCTCGGCAGCATGGTTATTTCGCGTCGTCTTACCTTTGCAACCTTTGCTTTGGTACACTCAGGGTTCTATATTTTGAACGCGTATGAAACCTTCGCTTCCTAAAGTTGTATTCGCGCCAAATAACAACTTTGGAGCCTTGCATAACAAATATTTTTAATACATTTTTTTTTTATTCCATGGTTTGAGATGTAGTGCTACTTTTTCAGGTCAATTTTTAATTCACTGTGTTCATTAATTTTATTCATTAGTGGTAATACACGTCCACCACTAGTGGTTATATTGGGATGTCATTTGGTTTCTGGTGGTCAATTAAGCAACACAGAAATACCATTTCGAAATTTGGTTGTGAAATTGTCCTAAGCACAGAAGAACAACATCAGAGCCAAACTAGTATTATGAATACTTATTGCTACATTAGAACTTAGTTTTTCTTTGGTCTGTGTAAATAAACGTAGTCATTAATAGAACAAACAAATGTCGAATATATAAAGAAATAATTACATAATCTCAAATCAGCACACTCCATCGGTATAGCGCTTTTTTGCTTTAGGCAAGTTTTTCACTGGAATATTACCAGATGGTAAGTGACGGGCGATATGGTCGAGGAAGGCTTACCTTAGAATAAGAACTATACAGCCGCCGGAACAATATATAATAAAGAATCAATAAATAAATATTTTACTTGATTGGTGGCCAGGCCTATAAATGCCCTGTCTCCAATAAATGGAGAAGCCCACGGCTAGGCTTTTTACACCATGGATCGGCGCGCGGCGCGGCAATCCAAAGTAATGGCCTCTCGGGATAACATCAACAGCTTCAAAACCATTCATTCATTAAGAGTAAATAAAATTTCTCGAACGGATTTTCAAAGCACTGAATATAAATTATTAGGAAATATATAATAACTGACGTATAAACAATCATTAAAACATAAAAACATCATATCACGATAATAGAATATTAGTTACATACAAAACAAAGAGGGCAAAGCATAAACAAGAAGTCCTTCCTACGCGAGTAATAGATACTCGACTTAACCGATGAGAATTCCACTATATTTTATCTCATGAAAAATTTCGCAGCTATAGCGGAGAATTACGATATTGAAAGGTAAGAATTTTACTTAGTTGTTGTTACTAGATAATACAATAGGTTCTAAAGGAAAAATAAGCTATACTGACGTATCATTTGTAACAGTATTGGTCGATAAACTATTTTCTGTCTATAGAACAACGTTTTATCTAAGTAGTTTTCGTTTAATACAATGAACATCACCTTCGTGTGCCTAACCAAAAGTACCAAATGTATGCATATATACGTTACAATAATGCCCTAAAACAGTCATTCCCCGACGTGACATACGTCATAATGTGCCGTCATGTGGTACAGTTAATTAACCAACATTTTAGGTAGCGTGAGGCAAGACGTCAAATTAGGGTCTCTTTTTAGGGTTCCGTACCTAAAGGTTAAAAACGGCACCCAATTACTGAGACTTCGCTGCCTGTCCGTCTGTCACCAGGCTGTATCTCAAGAACGGCGATAGCTAGACAGTTGAAATTTTCATGATGTGTTTCTATTGCCGCTATAACAACAAATGCTAAAAATAAAATAAATATTTAAGGGGGCACCCATACAACAAACTTGATTTTTTACCGTTTCTTGCTCGATACTAATAACGGTGACAGGTAGACGCTTTAACTATTCACAGAATATTTAGTTTTATGTTCTCTTAAAATATAATGAATTAAAATAAAATAAATAATTAAGGGGGCTCCCATACAATAAAAGAAGTTTTCGCCGTTTATTTAATTTTAAAGTGTCTGTAACTGGGAAGATTAGGTTACAGTTCCCACTCGCACTTGGCCGGTGTTTCTGTCTTTTTAAGACTATTTCGACGTCTTGGAAAGATTGAGGAGTACAGCAGTGATAGCACAGGAAGCAACTTTTTAACTCGCAACTGTTAAACCGCTATAATGTAAAGTGTGGGACGCAGCTATAGGCTTCACTGCGCCACGAACGATTTAGGTATCTGCGTGAAAAGTGTGTTATACTTATTGACGTCAAGACTACGTCATGATCAGTCAAGTGACATTTCATGAGGTATAATGTGATGACAGTGTAAACTTTACTGCTAAAGATATTTAGGATTTGTCACCAACATGATTTATCATTTGAATCCAATACCATTTCAGTAAGTCTAACCATTTCGAAGATTACAATAATGGCCCGGAATTTAATTTTAAACTGGCGTTTATACTTCGATTCAGACGAGATTGGTAATTGGGACGTTTGATAGAAATCTGCAAAATACTTTTCAAGCGAAACAGTTACTTTCCAGATGTTTATATTATAGAAATCCACCAACTCTAAAGTTGTTTTGCCGAAATGTGTTTTATTCTGATTGTTTGCGTGTCTACCTGTAACTAACATCACTAACGCAAATCATCTGAAAACATTATGCATAATAATTAAACAACTTTAAACGGTTTCAAGTTGTTTAATTAGTATGTGTAGTTATCACGAAAACTTAAGACAACATTACATTATGCATAAGTTAAGAATAAGCCTCCCAAAGTTTTTATAAATCTAAATCACACCTATTATTTTGCAGTCGACCAAATTAAAAAAAAATTTGGCCCCGCGTCATCGCTATACAATGTATACAGAGAAGGACCGAAACCAGTGAATACGTGAACTTTAATTACATCAAAAATAATTTTTTACAAAAAATGGAACCAACTTCAATACCCAAAAGTGTGAAATAACTTATTGAAGTCGGTACCATGATGGCTCAAAAGTACCTATTATCACAATATTGTGCGCATGGTACCGACTTCAACAAGTTATTTCACACTTTTGGGTGTTGAAGTCGGTTCCATTTTTTGCTAAAAAATATTTTTTCAATCTTTTTAGTGACTCTTGCTGCTTACGGAATCGATTGTCATTCATTCTCAACGTCTATATCATCAAGATAGGTACATATTTTTCAGTTATTGGAGAGTATCTCAAAAACGGCTTGACCGATTTTGATGAAATTTAAAATGGGACCAAACGACAAGCATCAGCTTTCAAACGAAAAAAGAATTTTCAAAACCGGTTCAACCAGTCAAGAGATGTGAGGTAACAAACATAAAAAAAATATATACAGACGAATTGAGAACCTCCTCCTTTTTTGGAAGTCGGTTAAAAAATAGGAGAAGGTTCTCAATTCGATTGTTTTTTTTTGTGTGTGTACTAGGTATCTCATATTTCAATAAGTATGAGTAAATACAGGGGTACTGATTCAATGTGTGTTTTTTACATGCGAAAGCTGGTGCTTGTCAAGTGGTCCCATTTAAATTTGAATGTGATCTGAACGAGTAGTATTTGAGTTATTCCTATTTATGGTTGAAGTCGGTATTTCCTGTTGAAATTCTTATTATTTATACGGAGACATCTTGCATATGAAAGAAATATAATAACATGAACATAAGTACCCTATACAACACTTACTTGACCATTACAAATCCACGGTGGTGAAGCTGCGCGGGACCTCTTAATGCAAAACTTATACCTCCTAGCTGCATTAGCTACTCGTTAGTAGCACTACTGTAGTATCCAATTCAGTAAACTGTGACTAAGATAATTAACAAAATAACTAATTTGGTGCAAATGATGTAAAATATAATTAACAAATTAATATACTTAATTACGATATGAGCTAGGTATGCGTGATAGTCAAATTTATGGTTCATTATAAATCTTTTAACAGCATTTGTTGCCCAAGGTCTTATACAAGAATCTAGCAAATTAGCATTTCCTATTAAAGTAGGCGTTATTAGTTAGGAAACAATTAACACAGAAAATTATTCATCGTAAAATTCCGGTTCCTTATCAAAGATATAGTGAGTTATTGATATTGGTTTTCTATTTCTTAATGGTATAAGCTATAAGAGCTATAGTGTCGCAATTGACAAGCACTATTGTAAATTGTGATAAAATCAACAGACGTCCCACCGTTCAACAAACACGCAGATTACTAAGAGCACAATATATATTTATGCTAGCGGCACGACCCGGCTTCGCACGTGTAATTACGACTATAAATTGAGATGTAAGCTATCATATCTTTCAATATGGATCAAATTGCACACGGAGTGCTAATCAAATTTAAAATTGATTCAGTCGTTTAGGAGTACATCGCGGACAATTTGTACAACACAACGTGACACGTATTTTTTTTATATATTCGGGTGTATTTACGAGTACAATAAACTCAGCAAATATTCGTATGTGTAGTTGTCTGCACGATTCTTCATTGTGTTCGTCATCTCAGACACATGTGTACTAGCTTATTTGTCTTGCTTTCACTCATTGGAAACATTTCATTGTGGCAATCATTGCTCTTTGGCGGTAGATTCAACGGAGAAAGCAATGGTACTCGTCTGAGACGAGAAATGCTACCGACAATGCCATAGTCATGTCCTTGAGGATAGCATCAGATGACGCTACTTTCAGTTCTGCCCTCTGCAACGCTCTTATGGAGTCAATTACAATATTAAAAGATTCTACTGCCACTTGAGAAAAACAACGGGATAAACCAATGCGAGAAGAGTTCAGAAATTACGGGGAGATTTATTATATTATAGCAAATTATTATTTAATGAAATTAAATTCATTACTGATGAACATTCACTAGGCCCACCTGATGTTAAGCGGATTGTCCTTTGGTAGCTATAACGGATGCATTTTGTCATTTTAAGAATTGCACTGCGCCCGTCACATCGAGACAAGCAGTTGTTAAGTTAATGAATAGATTCAGGCGTTACTTTGCGGAAATCCATATTTAATAATAACAAATACTTTTAAAAGTATCCTAAAAAACATTAAATAATATTTAAATAAAACACTTAAAAAAGCATAAAATTATATATCTAGTGACAATTCCGCCTAATTTTCCTGTTATCTACGTGACGTCATAAACATCACGCAGCCTAACCGGAAGAATACCCGACTAGTTTCGCTTCTAAACGAAGCATCTTCAGGAGGTCTTGACTTACCGAGCGCACGATCGAGACTGAAGTTGAACGAATGAAGTGAGACGAGAGTTGTTAAGTCTCATGTGCCTGTAATTTTTCTGGCTCTACAGGACAGCTGTCGGATCACACCGTTAGGTGCTTGGCGACAGATTTTCTACTTGATGGTTGCTAGCCAGGCGAACATTTGCAAAATGCACTTCCACCATGCGGTGAAGCTCAAGCCGGCGGTGTGGATCGAACCAGGGACTTACGGCACCACAGTCTATAGCTATTACCGCTCGACCATCATTACTTCAAAAGTGGTGCCTCTGCAGAGGTGGATTGTTCCGTACTTTCGAGAGTCTTACCATTTGTGCATATTAACAAAGGTGTACATATTGTGTTAGTAAACAACTAATTTATAACTGTCCGTACCTTGGTCGCAGGTAGCAGGTGAAACATAAGGAAGTCGAATCTCTGTAATCTAGCAAGCTTCAACGCTCGCACGGAAACAAATCACCTGCCATCAAGTCATGTCAGACACAAAACGTCAAAGCCAACTCACCCCCGTGGAGTACCGGGAACCCGGAACACAAGTGCATCAAACGTACTAGGTACATAGGGGGCTGTTTTCAACGGTGCACTTCTGGCCTATAATAGTAGCAGTATTCAAAATAAGTTATGAAGTTCAGATGTTCTGACACTCATTTCCCTCGGCACGATGTGTGAAAGGAAGCAATTCTAAATTTGAAATGTAACTTTATGATCGTCTGTCTGTACCACAAGCAAAAAAATTCATAACGTTAGATATAGTTTTGCAGATATTGAGAACGCAGTGTACCTACTACTATTAGAGGTGACATAATAATATACTTTGATTATGCCACCTATTACTCTATACACAACTATATATCCCCGTGGGGTTCCGGGTTAGAATTGCACCTCCCCATATCATCCCGTGGGTGTCGTAAGAGGCGACTAAGGGAAAAATACTGGAAGGCAGGCAGCAGCGCCTTCTAACGAACTGCCAACTTACACTGCGATCCCAAGCCGCCTGCCAACCTTGGGGTTGTGGCAAATACCCCCTTAATACGGGAGGCTGTGTTCAGCAGTGGACGATCCGGTTGATACAGTAAATGCCACATATTATGCCAGTAACTTTCTTAGTTAGTTCAAATATTATATATCACAGTTAGTGACAAATAAGAAGATGTATAATCCAAACTTAAAAATGGTATTATAAATTTTTAGAGAACCTTTTGTTCCATTAGCTTTTATATGAAATAGTGAGAATATTATTGCGACTAATACTTCTCAATATATAATTTAACATTTTAATATTTATATTATTGCAATAGCGCATGCTCCGCGGGTTTCAATATTCCATCCCCATACGATGGTTAAGATCGTAAGAACAAATTAGAGTCAAGAGTTTGTTATGTCGGCTTAGCGGTTAGAGCATGGGGTATGCTATAGCGGTGGAGGGCGCGGGTAGGAGTCCTGCACGTGACTATGATTTTTCCTTGTATTGTAATTGCTTTACCTACAGGAGTCATCCAAGCGCCAAGCTGCAAATGTCCCTAAGTCCACTAAGGGATTTTGGATCTGATATAGCATTATCAGGTAGTACCTACATGTCCGTGTCATACATAATTATGTATGTGCAGTTAGTATTTATTGAGTAAGAAGTGTCTACGTCCAAATGTTAAGTTTATAGAAGTCACAGTACTTTGTTTTTTTTTTGTTTAAAAGGGGCTTTCTGCCTCCATCAAGGAATGGCATTATCCAAATAAATTATACCAAATCTCTGTGTTTACTTTAGAAGACACATTTTAAACAAACAATACATAAAGCTTACTTTTACCAGCTGTATAATAATAACAAATATTTTTAAAATATTTTAAGAAAACATCAAATTAATATTTTAATAAAACACTTAAAAAATACAAAAATATATCTAGTGACAATTCCGCCTAATTTTCCTTATTGGCGTTTGTGACGTCACGTCGCACATACAGGTATATGCAGGATCTACGCGGCCAAAATTATTTTTTTGCTTATTTGGTATAAATACAATGATTATATGAAAAAAACACTTATTCATACAAAATAATAATGTATTCATAAAACTTTGGGAATTTATGTAGATTGAAGTAAAAAATGGTTTGAAGTGATACATAATATGATTGTTTATGTTTCTTTATAACTTTCTTCATCTTTTAGTTTTGCATCTAAATTAGGCAAATTGTGTTCCTTCATGCAGTCAAACAAGTATTTTCGGGTAACAACCCTTAATCCTGAAGTCCTGACGCCTGTGAACCTAAAAAAAACATACACTATGTAAAAAGTTGCGAACGAAAATCGCATTTATACACTTTTTTGCTATTATCTTCGACCCCTCAAAACTGAACTTATCCGGACGTTTCCGGAAATGTTTTTGATACTAATTACAAGATAAATGTTCAAATAATAAATTACAATTAAAAACTTAGCCCGATCTAACCCGATACACAATCATATACACTAGAAAAGAAAAAATATTAAAGAAAATCACGGTATGGACATTGTATTTTTTAATCGTTAAAAAAGATGTTGTTTATTATTTGATCATAACTTGATTAATGTAATTTGTAAGTCTCTTACCTGTTCTGTCAGAAGCCATCACTTTCAATTCGAAAGATGAACTTGAGAACATAAAAAAGGCTTTGGAAGTTTAGGGTTTAGAAAAGCGGCGAGAACAGATACGTACAGTAGGTGAAACGGTCTAATTCCTAGTGGCGCTACGGGTGCGAGGTGCTCGGTAGCAGGAAGATTGAGCATGGGTATTATTCTCAGGTTTGTGCTCTGTCCGTAGAACCCGTTTTTATGAATGTTTTTGTTATTTCGATATTTGGATTTATGGCCGCGTAGATCCTGCAAATACCAGTATGTGCGTCGGCTTAGCAGGAAAATTAGGCGGAATTGTCACTAGATATATTTTGTATTTTTTAAGTCTTGACTCTACGAGCGCACGATCGAGAAATTCGATCGAAGTCATGACCTCCTGAGGATGCTTCGTTTAGAAGCGAAACGCGTCGAAAAATTCTTCCGGTTTGGCTGCGTGGCGTTTGTGACGTCACGTCGGCTTAGCAGGAAAATTAGGCGAAATTGTCACTATATACATTTTTGTATTTTTTAAGTGTTGTATTAAAATATTAATTTGATGTTTTCTTAAAATATTTAAAAAATATTTGTTATTATTAAATATGGATTTCCGCAGAGTAACGCCTGAATCTATTCATTAGCTGTATAATTTTATGATTGGCTTTGTTTTATTTCTCAGGTCGTTTTATGTGCAAAGAAGAGGATAATACTCCAATGAATTATTAATCTCAATGTTTCTTTGACTAATTTGCAATGACATGCAGATATGGAAACTCAAGTGGGAAATAAACACCTTACTTCAACTAAATTCCCATAAGACTTGGCCTAAACTTAAAAGTTTTATTTGAACATACATCCAAACATACATTTCTAACAAAAAAGTTGTGTATACTATTGAGTATTTCGTTGGTCTTGTAAACATAGTTATGCATTTACTCCAGATAGTCTCTCATGACGATTGCACTTATGATGTAAGATATCTATACTTTCCTTACTTTGATTATAATAAGAATTTAAATCCATTCTTTATTCCCTTAGTTGTTAATCCTATGAATACTGGTTTTGAGAGGCTAAGGGTCCGTTTCAGAATGTCCTAATAATGTTTCGGGTTGCTAACCAACACATAAAATAACTGAATGATAAAAATGACAGTTAATCTGCAGCGTGTTTCAAGCATTAACCAATGGATAGGCTAACTCTATGACTGTGAAACGCAAAGATAGTATTTTATTAATAAAATATGTTCTGGGTAGTAAAACTGGTACTTACTCGAACATTCTGAAACAAGCCCTAAGTCCCTATACTTCATGCATAAGTCGATCACATTACAGCTAATTATATCCAAAATATTAACAGTTTTTGATAACTTTGATATCAAAAGCAGAAGTATAATTTTGATAGCCTGAGTCTTTGATGATCGCAACAAATCAGACCGAAGTCGAAACTTTATCTGATTGCACGAGAGTGTTTACCACACTAAAACAATACATTTTAATATAATTTAGGGTGGAATCCCTACTAAGATGATCATATGTGGATTGAGTTCACACTGAACCCGCCCTACTCGAACATGTAATATAATATCTTATTGTGTAGTTATTTACGTGGTAGAGAAATAATATTTTAGCACACCCCACCTTGCGTAGGATAGGATAAAAATATAATTACCTACGTACGCAAATGTATAAAATTGTGAACAGCAATAGAAAGCTATTCATGCGTTGAACACATAACATAACTATATAAATTTTGAAGCGCTCGACGCGAAGTTAACTTACCCGTTCTTAATCGATCGAAGAATTTTTAGTCTTTAGTTTCTTTAGTTAGCATCGTCCGTCGCGGTCAGGAGTTGGATGGGTGACCGCTAGTGACAATACTACTGAGCGCTTTCGTGCTTCGGAGGGCACGTTAAGCCGTCGGTCCCGGTTGTTGTCTTACGATGGCGTGGTGGTAGGTCATTTTGCGAATGCCCGCCTGGCTAGCTACCACCCTCAAGTAGAAAATCTGTCGCCAAGCACCTAACGTGTGTTCCGACAGGTGTCCTTGAGAGCCAGTAATTCTAGGCTAGCCTGAACCACATCTTCGACCATATCATCACTTACCATCAGGTGAGATAGTGGTCAAAGGCTAGCCTATCAGCTATAAAAAAAAACTGTATCTCACTATAAAAGTACCAAGTCAATTTGTAAGTACGTGAACACAAATAAAAACAACTTGAAACAGAAATTTGCACGTGTGTGCATCCGATCCGACAGTAATTGCCGCTGAGAGAATGATTGCTGACGTATCCATTCCAAAGTTGTTTATATCTCTAGCGAACCGGGTACCTGACTGAAACGCCCACGTAATTGATCAGAGACTTTCATTATAGCAAACGGTAAAAACAAACACGAACAAGTTAAACACTGAAATTTAACACTAATTAGTTTAAGGATTAGTTAAGATTACAGATTATTATTACACTTAGGGCCTGTCTCAGAATGTTCGAGTAAGTTCCGGTTATACTACCCAGAACATATTTAATAAACAAAACACTATCTTTGCGTTTCACAGTCATCGATTTAGCCTATCCATCGGTTAAAGCTTGAAACGCGCTGCATGCTAACTGTCAGTTATTTTATGTGTTGCGTAGCAACCCGAAACTTTTTGTTTTGTATAATAAATATGTTCTGGGTAGTAAAACCGAAACTTACTCGAACATTCTGAAACAAGCTCTTAAAGTGAAGTGAGTTTTAGAGCATATCACAAATACTGCTTGATCCGAAAATATTTATATGAATCCATATAGTTTTGGATTCTACATCTCTCGAAAGAAAAAAACCTGAATGTCTATAATATACTATATAGACTCTATATAGTACTTAAATCGTATAAATACAAATTTTATTTATAAGTACCCAACAATATTCTTTTTCAGTTTATAAAGCTCGCACGTTTATATGAATTAATTAAATAAAATCGTTCAGGTTATTTAACTTATACGTAGTTCTGTTTTGCTCAATCGAATCCTAAACGAGGTTTCTCCATCCAACGCCCTCAGACTGTAATTTTTGAGACTACTTCAACTTAATATTATAATGACTGTACCATATAATCCAATTGGACGCCGAGAACACGATAAGGTAGAATACATCTCATTAGCAGTATGCGACGTCTCACGTCCATGTAGTGGGGTGGTGCTGCGGATTAGGAGCGCATAATGAGGCTCCATACCATACTAACGCTGTGATAATTAACCCTAAAGGCTAGCGCGTGTACTACCAAAACGCATTCCCATACCCATAACCCAGGAAGGGCCAGGCAGGAGATGAATTTATATAAACATAAACAAGAAATATGTAATATTCTAGTTTTTATAATCGTCTTAGGGTCCGTTTCAGAATGTCCTTATAAAGTTTCTAGTTGCTATGAATCACATAAAATAACTGAATGATAAAAATGTCAGATAATTCAGTTTCAGAATGTTCGAGTAAGTTTCGGTTTTACTACCCAGAACATATTTATTATACAAAACAAAAAGTTTCGGGTTGCTACGCAACACATAAAATAACTGACAGTTAGCATGCAGCGCGTTTCAAGCTTTAACCGATGGATAGGCTAAATCGATGACTATGAAACGCAAAGATAGTGTTTTATTTATTAAATATGTTCTGGGTAGTAAAACCGGAACTTACTCGAACATTCTCAAACAGGCCCGAAGTCTTTCTAGAATATTGTAATATTCTAGTATATATATCCGTCTTCATACTCTCTCATTTGCACAGTAGAGACCGTGTATAGTGTTTTTTTTATTTATTTATAACTTATTGTTTAGCTGTTAACCACCATCTCACCTGATGGTAAATGATGATGTGGTAGAAGTTGTCAGGCTAACCTAGATTTACTGTATTTCTAAATATGATTACAATCAGCAAAAGAGGTTTAGATATCCGACGCGAAATCGGAGGACACGGGTTCGATCCGCCCGGGGCACAAAATGTAGTGCTCCAATAACTTCTAAAATATGGCTAGAATTACTGGCTTGCAAGGACAGCTGCCGGAACACACCGTTAGGTGCTTGGCGACAGATTTTCTAATTCAAGGTGGTAGCAATCTAGGCGGGTATTCACAAAATGCTCTACCACCATGCTGTAACGACTGCGGGCTAAAACGACAACCGGGACTGACGTCTCTCAGAAGCACGGAAGCGCTCAGTAGTAATGCCACTAGCAGTCACCCATCCAAGTCATGGCCAGATCGGTTAAGAGAGGCTAAGCAAACTTCACTACGAGCGCTACAAAAGTAAGATGAAAAATTGTGCAAGTAAGATGAAATGATTAGCGCTGCCATTTTCGATTAATTTCTATAATAAAACCGAGTTATACCTACTTAACTTTACATTGCGTTTCACCGCCATTCAAAAAATATAATTTACCCATAACTGGAATTGAATACCAGCGCAATGATTTTAGTTCACACGGAAACGAGACTTCACTCAAATTCGGAATCACATAGAAAATCTGAACACTTCCGGTAAATTAGTTCGAATTTTAAATCACTATGCTGATCTATAGAACGCTAACGATGTCGCTATTCTGTAATTCTAGTCCGGAGTTAAGACGCTAGAAACACATATAAAAATAAAAGGTGTTTCCAGGTCATAGGTGTCGGTACCTACTCTTGCGGATGAACGAAGTGCGGATGATGGGAAATTACAAGCTGGCGCTGTGGAGATGTGAATATTAAGATGGATGACGGAAGTATATAACTAGAACGGATAGAAAAGGGAAAGAGCATACAAAGACTTTTGTTTTACGAACAACAGGTTTTTCGTGACATCGAGAAGAATATCATGCAGATAGACGGTTGTACGCTATCTATGTGACAGGTGTAAGATAAGACAAAAAATATAATTCCCGAGACTTCAAATAGCACTATACAAAATAATTTCAGAAATAGGTATGCTAAGTGGTTCTATTTGGGTTCGTTGATTATTGAAGTAAATATTTATTTCCTGTATATAACTGGTACCACAGAAAACGCCTGACATATTACAATCGGCAAAGCAATTCAGTACTGTGCAAATTGCACTCTACAGCACACTTACGAACGCTCAGAAACGTCAAACCTACCTAGTCGCACTATAAGTAATGAAAATAATAAAATGTAAATTGAAAGGGACACATTAACATTGCAAGTTTAGTTACACGTTACCTATTTGAGTCCTATGCAATCTGAATAAGGGTCAAATCGCTTGTTTAACAGCAAATAGGTAACTGTAAGGACGAATTGAGTTTCCAGACTTTCCAGCTTCACTTTATTTTTAGGCAAAGGCTACTGCATCTAATAATATTGCACTCTTGATTCAGGGCAAAACGATTAAAGGTTTATCGATCGTATAATCTTATTGACTTCCGCTAATAGCCTGACGACGACGACTCTTCGATGGGGATGATATAATTACTTAGCAATCAATTTCTTAACTCATTAGATGCCACGGGGTGAAGCGGGATCCGGCACTTAATGACTCCGATAAGGTCATGGGGTGCATCGGTGACCGGTATGAGTAATAATTTAGCGTTAGCGCTCAGGTCACCTTAATATAGGGTTGCTACGCCGGATCAGGGCCCTGCATTACCCTGCATATCGACGGCTACCTTGGATTGACCCAATTTAGATATTTTTTGGGATGTTCTCTGCTGCTTTCGGCCGTCCAACTCCATCGGACTTTGGGCGAGGGAAGGCCCTGTTATAGCCAGCCATGTAGGTTGAAAATAAGAATGCAGTCTCAACTCACTACTATCCGAACCCTTTATTCTTGATAGGATAATAACAAGCTATGGGCAGATCACAGATACCCCCTTGAGAGCAATCTGTGGGGCAGATATAACAATTCACCGGTCGCGTCGTGTGCGCAGTGCGCACGTCACTGAAACTAAGGATCTTTTCGTGAGCGCGTGCTCTTTAAACTGTTACCTATGAAATTTCTTTATATATATTTATTTTTGTGTTTATCATTTTTATTTATTTTTAGCCGATGGGCTAGCCTTTGACCACTATCTCACATGATGGTAAGTGATGATGTAATCGAAGATGTTGTTCAGGCTAACCTAGAATTACTGGCTTTCAAGGACAGCTGCCGGAAAACACCATTAGGTTCTTAGCGACAGATTTTCTACTTGAGGGTGGTATAGCTCGGCGGGCGGGCTCGAAGCCAGGCGGGCTTTCGCAAAATACCCTACCACCGTGCGAATTACCAGATTATGAATTCTTTACAGCTATTTTCTATTTAAGCAAATATGCGACATATTGGGTGGTCGCCAAGTGAAATAGGATAAATGTATTTAATTGTTTTAGTTAACAGCCGGGTGGCCGTATTTCTGATGATTCGTAAGTAATTTGTTTACCTTTCAACTTTATGAATAATGATATAATACAATAGAATTTCTAAACCCATATTTGGTTAGGTGAACATTACGATCTAGAGACCCGCCACGCCACATATGGACGAACATATAGAAAGACCCTCTATTTAATTATATTACCAATCTACTAAATGGTATCCGAAATATGGGCACCTTCCTCTACAAGGCGCCCAGCGTCCACCTCCGAGAATTTTAGCGCCGCCGCGCCGGCGACACATCTACTGCGTACTTCTGATTAGAAGAATTTTAATATTTTTTGTAATAATATAGACGCATTTCCCGGCGTATGGGGGGGGGGGTGAGTGTGGAATTGAAATAAGCGAGATAGAAAACGGTTCAAGTGAGGTAGGAAACAGTCGTAGCATTGTGGGAATCCATGATACTTTCATTTCTTGGAAATTATGTCTACATATTTGATGAGATGAATATATATTATTGCAATTATATGTATGATATGATCATATGCATAGGACATCATTGCATCTTAACTGGTTTGTTTTAAATCCACAGGCAAACTGACATGAATTGGAGTCTATGGATACGATCTTACTATATGATAATAATGTTATAGGGGCGTGAAGGGCTTCATATACTGCTATGAAATAAATTTAATAATATAAAAAAATATAATAGCAATATTCTCTAGTCTGTTTTCCTCAGAAACTAATGAGCAGGTCTAAATCAGCTAACTGTCTTTGTTATATATAAAATATAAAAACTAGTTAGGAGCGACTCGGACCTCGCTCTCAAAGAGTTCCGCATTTCAACAGCAATGCGCCGCACTGAACGAAAAAAATTTTCGCTGGTGATCGTAGTTACAAAATCATATTACAAATCGTCATTTATTATTAATAGTTAATATGAAATTGTAGGTAGATTGTTACGGCGCTTATTATTTGACGTAAACCACAAAAGTGAGAAAATATTGAGTGGACGATCATATTGACTGTTTTCTTCAGTTATATATTACTTATAAGAAACTCGATACTTTCTTCAGCGGCGTACGACAAAATACAGTTACAACTTTTCTATTTCGCTCTCCGACCTTAGAATAGAATAGATGTAGTTTCCTACACAATTTCCGGTAAAAGCGGTGCAGCGGAGCAACTTCCAGGATTCAATTTATGCAGGGTTACGTTCAAACAACCCCATGAAATGAACAAGGCATATGTTGAGAATAGAAAATCTAATTCCAAGACATTTGTAGGAACCACTCAATTTTCAATAGGACGCCTATAAAATTCAGCATCGCAGAATCCGCAGCGACTCGGGTGAGAAACAATGTAAGCTTGTTTTGATCACAAAACTTAATTATTAACAGAATTATTTTTGTATTAATAAAGTATATGTAACATAATATGTTTTCTCAGTAGAGAAATGTAGTTATATAGAAATTCAGTAGGTTCTCAACGGGTTTGGAGATTCTGATATAGACACAAAAATCGTTTAAAAGCAGCAACTTCGACGACGCCTTATTTCTATGTATTTATAAATAATTCTGAACTGTAGGTATTTAATGAACCCGATATGATATAGGAAATGAATGTTTTATTTTTCTTTTAACGTTTCATATATTGAAGTTGTATGATAAATAATTATTTAACACAATAGAATTTCTAAACCCATATTTCGTTAGGTCAACATTTTAAACAAAATACCTAAGTTTAATATTTGTAACTGATACTTACCGTTTACGATCTAGAGACCCGCCATGCCACATATGGACGAACATATAGAAAGACCCTCTATTTAACCCTTAGGGTACATAACTAACAAAATAATAACTAATAAAAGTTTTCAATCATATAATGTATCTAGATTAAGTTTTCATTTGCAAAAATATTTTTATCATATCTTATCAATATATAAAATACAGTCCAGAGTAACATATGAGAGTAGTAAACGCCCAACCAACTCAATGACTTTCTCTTTGATAAACCTAAACATTTATCACGTAATAAAGTGACAGAAAGCGGTGGCCTGGAATATGATGTTTTTGATAGAAAATCTAAAACCTAAGATACGAGTATTACTTATATTTCGATGGTAAAATAATATGTTATTCTGTCTTAGTTCTTACCGATCATAAAACACTACTCCGACTAAGCATTACATAATCGTGCCTATAAAGCCGTAACAAAAATATAAGTACCATAAAATTAAATGAAAAAAAAAAATACCATAGACTGTATTTTTAGTTGATATTACAAAAATAGGTTTTAGAAATGTTCGTTGCGTGGTAATTACTAAATTGGGTGAGCACATTTACTAAGTGCTTCTGAGGTATTGGTTGCTGTCTCAGGTTAGCAGTCGTTACTGCAAATATGTGAATATAAACCTTAAGTATAAACTCTGAAGCCAAACAACTAACAGTATGTACCGGCTGCTGTAGAAAACCAGAGATTGCTGTGAATCGGACAAATTACTTACCTCAACTTTGAGTGAGGGACAGGCCACAGAGTCGCCGTACTGGTCTCGGACGAGGATCGGCAACGTCAACTTTGTGTTTGGATGCGCAATGAAAGGCGGGCCTTTGATCTCGCACTTGGCTGGTTCCACTCGAGGAGTGGGAGCCAGCCAGCGGGCAAGTCTCCCCCCAGCGGTACTCTCAGCGCCCGCGATGAAATCAATCAGAAACTGCCTCTCCGTAGATACGCATCTGCCGACAAGTCAACGCACACAGTTAATATTAAACACGTGGTTTTCTTAAAGATGAATTGCGTAGACAACTCAAACCTTTCGGTCCGGGCCGATTCTTATCAAGAAACAGGTTATCTGGAGGTCAGATTTCAATACAAATTATACAGCTGGTCTTCCTCTCGGTAAGCAAGCTACCAGGTAGGGGCGTAGTCAATGCTCAAGCTGGTAAACAAGAATCGTAATTTATCTCTTCAATAGCTTGGCTTGTATAGTAACACATTTTTGAAAAGATACAGAGTTATAAGCATCGAAACATGCTGCGCGGCAATCCATAGTCAATGCCACTGAGCCATCACTGCTTCAAAATATCACCATAAAGTATTTGTAACAAATGCGAATAATAATGATAACGCCATCTAGTGCCAATTCTATAACATTTCGTTGGCCCCAAAGTTACTTATTAGATCTGCTAGATAATATTATTAAAAAATTTATGTAACTGCCAATATCTTATCTCTGTCGTCGTGATGTTGTATCCGATGATTATTCGTCGTGAGTGCTAACAAAACTGTGCAGTCACAGATTTAGAAACACTGTCATCCCCACACAGTTTCGGAAGCGCCACCGACGCATGCCTTCTTCAACAATCTTCGGCCATCTTCCACTTTAAGGAGACCTACTTCCAAAACGAACTTCTAACCTTCTAAGCTCTAAAACTCTCTAAGATACCTACTGACAAATTACTGACCTCATCTATATAATAAATCTAAATAATAAGCACCTAGTAATGAGAATATCTTAATAAATCATTGGGGCACGCGGCGCACGTGCTTGTTCTAAAGTGATAGTCTATATACAAAAAGAAAAGAGATTAGGAGAACGAATCCTTTAAAAAAGGTACGGATGTATAGGTCCTACCGAATAGAATAGTTATTTGTGCAACAAGAGAGCAAAGTCGTTCTTGCTGCGACTGCTGATTTCGAATCTTGAGGAAGCGAAGAATTCAGATTAGGATTGAATCACGAGTATAGCGAGTGATTATAAAGTTGAATCCTGAGTGTGGCGAGGGATTCGAAGGCACGAGATGTGAAAAACTTTGCTCTCGTGTAACACATAACTTTTCACTTCTGCAGCGAGAACACTAGGAGATAAAATAATAAACAGGAATAGATTGAAATAACTATTACTCAACTCTTTACGCCAGACACGAAATTTTATTCCCGCTCTTTTATTTAAATTTAGGCGTGTTCGGAAATAGCACATGACATTTTATCATTCAAAATATGTAACGTAACACCTTTGTAACTAGAATTAAATATTTAGTTTTAATTGCAGTAAATACTTATTTTAGTTACTTATAGTTATTGTAGTAGTTTAAATACAACAATAAGTTGAAAATTCAATAAATTACACTAAAAGACTTAATTATCTTTATTTTTTAGTTAGCACGAAATTCCGAACGTGTTTGTCTTTGAGGTCGAATTCAATTTTTTTCAAAAGTGATTGTTCGCTTAACACGAGGTAGTACATGTAATCAAATTAAAAAATATTGTACGCTTTTAGTAAATTATAACTCTTTCACAGACGTACACAGTAAGATACAGTAGTAAATGCCAAATAAAATTTGCCATTCGGAAGTAAGATCGACTACGAACGATTCACGAATTTAGGATTCAAGAAATTTCGTCATAAAAGTGCGAGACGTCAGATGACAAAAAAAAAAACGGGACTTCATTTTAGGGAGTAGACCTCTAACTGCAGAAATCTATATTCTAGTCATTGCAGGAAGAAAAATAAATTATAAACAATTTATATGACGTTGACAAATTATATTAAAATCTATATTAGAAAAAACGTATTTATTGTATGATAAAGAAATGGCTGAACTATGCAAGTCTAGTGCGTGTCGGGCCACGAATTTGTTTGGAATCCGCAGTCATGGTAACCTTTAAAATTTACGTCTATTTCAAGTAAGTCGATTCATATTTGATGAATCCTTAATTGCAAGAAAGAGGTTCCTATATTTATATTAAGTATTATGGATATTAAGAACTGTTCTGGCAAAGCTTTTGGGTTCAGACCCGTCATGTGTTTTTGCGATGACTCCAAATTAAACAGATAAAGTATGTACAATACATAAACTTTTGCAAAGAGGTAGCACACGATATTTTTTAAACTTTTTGACATCTATACATGGCAACTGCGTTCATAATAAGATTTCTTTGGAATCATAATAGACTCGTGTTAACTAAATTTTACCAAACTATTTTTCGAACGGAAAGCAACCTGTAGAATTAATTACCAACATACCTAAACGACGTTGGTAAAAATATGGATGAGCAAAGCCACCAATTTTCATAATAATGACCAGATTTTATTAGCAAATATTTAAAAAAACAATTGACCTGCTGGTTGGTAACTAAGTAAGCACATGTTTAGTAATGAATACTAAAAAGCTACATAGTTAAATCAGATTATTTTGATGTTATTGAGCTGATTATTCGTCATGAGTGCTAACTATACTGTAAAATTACACATTACCTCGTTTGAAAGGTGCAAAAGACGTATTATTTCTTGAACCACTTTGGTCATATTTCAGTCTCGTATAAGTTTAAGAAATCACATTAAAAAATCTACTAATTTATTATAAATGAATGGACTGATTTATCGTATCGGGCCACGAAATCATTTGGGGTCTGTAACCATAGTAACATTTAAAATTCATGTATGTTTTAAAGAAGGTCAATTCAGTGTTGTTGAATAATCTTAGCCTTGGTATTTGTTATTCGTCAATTTAATTATTACATTAAAAAAGGTTGAATAAGGAATGTTTTGCGATGTATTTTTCAATTTTGGTGCAAACCAGCCTTAGTAATTTCAAGGAGTATATTGATATATTTATGTACTCGTATCTCAAGTAGTCAGTCGTATTTTGGTTTGAAAAATTGTATAATTGGAACCATTTTAAATACTTCCTAAGAAAGTTCTCTTTAGATTCTGGGGTTATTTCAATCATATCGCTGCGCGGGCGCAGTGCCTGCACTCGCCCAATTTCATATTTCAAATTGCAAAAATACCCAAACGTTTCGGTAATGGCAGCGTTTACCCTTTCATATGGGTTATCATTAAAGAAACTTTAGTACCGTTGATTCCTTAGCCCCAGAGTCCATTATATTATATTTATATTAAATATGAGTGGTGGCAGCGCTAGGTGCCACCACTCAGGTCACGCTGGTTTTTTTCCTGGAACTATATATTGGTCGCCTTCTATTTTACATAATAGCAACGTGAAACGTTGTGATGTGACAAATTGACAATGACAATTACTTTTATGTTTTACAATAACAGGGTTCCGTTTTACACTTTGCATACGGAACCCTAAAAATGACCTCTTCACTCACTTAAAAAAAGTTCAAACAGTTAAATTGTAAATTAAAAATGACGCTATCATTAAACTAGAACTAGTTAAAAAAATATAAATATTTACAAGAGTAACCTTAATATACGTACCGATAGATTTAAATAAAAACAGGAAGATAGAGTACACTCCAATATCACTACACTGCATTATATTATAATGCACACAGCTACACTTTCATTGTTTATGTTTATGATAAGTTTTTATGAACGACAAAGACAGGACGACAAACATGCAGTAGACGAACACACAGACACTACTCACTATGGACTCAATCAGGAGACGCCGTCGCCTGATTTGACATTGCCATGTTCCAGGGTGCCAGTTTTCCCGTTTTTTATTAGTTCGATGTAAGTACCTCATTAATTTACTAAAGAATTAACACAATCATATACCTACTCGTAGACAAAGTTATTAAAATTATAGTAAAAATTACCTTAGGTATAACAATCGTGGCATAAAAAAGAACTTAAATTATTTATAGGACTTATGATGTATTTCTTACACTATACAGCTTACATTAGTTACACTAAAAATTGGACTTACATTGCTAACACAAGACACGGTAGTAAGTACTTTCCTTCTATGCAACTTGTCGATGACAATAGCCTTGATCTACGTACCGGGCGACATAGGAGTGTATAATATAATTTCTTTGCAATTAAGATCTGCCCTTACAGTTTCAAATGTTCTTGAGTTAGCCCAATTCAGTCGACGATTGTTCGTCGTTAGTGCTCACAAATCTAGCCAGTCACAGATTTTATTAACACGGTGTCTAGCCAGATTTGAAAGCGCCAACGACGCATTTATTCTTCAATAATCTTCTGTCATCTTCGAGTTGCTCCTTATTACCTTAGCTTAGCAAAAGTTCGTTAAGACGTCGATCACGATTTTTGACAAAAATGGCAGTCGTTATAGCATTATGGTATGGCATTTTGCGAGGGCCTGCCTGTCTAGATGCCATCCTTCAATAGAAAATATGTATGTATGTGTATAAATTCATAGTGTGTTTCGGCAGCTTTATTGAGCCTATAACTATAGCTATTCTGAGCGTACATGAATAAAAATATATCCTTTCGACATTATCATTTTGTTTTTCCTATGTGGTTATGCAGGAAAATTTGTGCGTAGTGACGTAATTTTGAAGTGAATGTCCGGAATTTTAATAGAATTTTATTTTTTATTATATAAAACCCCTATTTCCTCGCACACCGAACTAATAATTCGTTTTGAGACATTTTGCTGTAAACTAAGTACCTACTTGTACATTCTCGTTTATTTTCGCTCTTTACTTCACGGATATCAATATAATAACAAATAACATAATTGAAAAATCTATTCCTAGCGTACTATGCACCTATAAATAGTATATTTATATTTTTACTATCATTATCATAGTCGTCAATGCAATCAAAAGTTCAAATGTAGGATTCACTAAGTGAAAAAATAAATGGTACGATTTATTGCTACCCTTTTGATAGACTAGCTATAAAAGAAAAACGATTCTCAAGACGTCACTGCCAACCATGTGGATTGTGGATATATGGCAGTCATATATAAAGGTAGGCTGGTGTTCATCTTGTGGACTTTAGGCCTGATGCTGATGAAATTAATAGTAAGAAAAAAGTAGTTAAGTAATCATTCTCTATCGAGAGTCCAGATTGCTATCAGTCAGAAAACTCTACATCCTAAATCCCTATTAACCTGACTAAGAGAAGAAAAGGTAGAGTAGCTGCTAAAGTCAAGGAGGGTGAGTATGTGAGTAAGAGTATAATGATGTGAATATTAGTATGAATAATTTGATAAATGTGTAAAGTTTACATTTTAATGCATGTTTCGAAACAACTTCTAAAAGCTTTTCAACTTCTTCTTATCTTAGCGTCAATAGCCATTTATTGAGGGATTTGTTTGCAATTATAATTATTCAAGGGATATATAGAGGTAGTTAGATTGCTTAACATACTGTCTCGATGCAAACCGAGAGCAAGTTGTGAATATATATATCATTTACTTATTTTAATTTTTAATAGGTATTCTTGATGGTAACTATCTTTTTTTCATATAGAAATTTTAATTCTCTGTAATTCATCACTTAATCACAATTATCTAAATACGGAAGATCGAGGCCCTCTAACACAGGTATGTTAATACTTAAAAGAGAGTCTCAAACATATAAACTGTAAATTAGATTAAGTTTACTGATATGAATATTTTGTATTTTTTGTATTTGTATCTACTTATTGCAAATCGATTATAAGATTAATTTATTATTGAATATAAGATAAATTACTCACTTAGATTAAATAGATAGAATAAAAACTACCTAGTATATTAAAATAACGTAAGTCTGACTATTAATATAAATATTTTAATGCTACAGTGAAAATATTAACATGATTAATAACTATTGAGATCCTAAAATTGTTTTAAGGCGGTGTTTTAAATGGATACTCCGTTAAAAAGGATGCCTGATGCCTTTAAATAATCTCTTTTGGTCACCATTTTCTAATCATCATCATCTTCATCATCAGCCCGAAGACGTCCACTGTTGAAGAAACGCCTCCCCCATAGAACGCCACAAAGTACGGCTATTAGCCGCTTGTAACCATTTTCTAGTGCTAATTAAAATTTCCCTTGTCAAAGTAATACGTCTATTAGAAGTTTAAATGACTATTCGAGGGCAAAGTCAAATAATAAGTGTGGCGGGACCTTTAGATTTCTGGTGAACACAACAGAGTAAGCGAAGCGAGCGACTTGCGGCAGCGGTCAACGATGAGTCTCTAAGAATTTATATTCATTTCCCTATCACTTATCAGGTTTGATTAATATTTATATTTGGTTATTTAATACTGAAAATATGAGAAACCATTTATAACCATTTATTAATCACTGCACCTATTCATAAATGGTAATTTGGTAATATTATTATATTTTAAATAAATATATATATACATAAACTTCATTAAAAGAACACATTAAATGTCACAACCATGTCATGTGAGATTCCCAGAATTCAGTAACAAGTCTGTCTGTCACAGTTGTCCTATTAATTAATGGCGTCGAGTGATATAGCTGCGTAAAAATAAGTTTGATATTAGTTATTTTGTAAAACGAGTACCCTTATGCTGTCAAGACCGTGGCTCTTAAAATATGTATTTATGAATATGTCTTCGCAGATTTTTATTAATTTGGTGTGTTTAATAACAATTAATCTAGTGATTGTTTTAAGATGGCTACTTTTGTTTAATCTTTGTAGTTATAGCACGGTGCGAACATTTCACATCCATGGACGTCACAACCGTGGTTTTCATAGAACCACGGTTGTGGCGAGTGGCCCATGGTCGAGACAGAATCGTTTAGTTTTAGTTAAGTTTTTTTAAATTATTATTTTCAGACCATGTATTCAACATAATAACAAATCTCAAAGAATTATATCTCGCGTTTAAAATAAAACCAAATTTCACAATATTTTTGATATAATTTAAGCTCATTCCAATGAACTGTTTTGCAAGTTTAATAAAAAAGATATTATCCAAAACGATACTTGTTAAGTTGAGCGCTTATAGAGAGCATTTTTGAAACTAAAAATATGTATCAATTGTCTTGGTTGTGACAGGAGCCCCATTGCAATAAATTTCATAAAGCTGTCCTGTACAGAGTGCTCAATTCAAAGTCAATGAGTACAAATCTTACTTCATAATCATCGCTCATTAAGGCAACCATCTTCAGGCAGATATTTGCCTTCTAGCAAAATTGGCCAGAAATAAAAATAAAATTTGCCAGATAGTGTCCATTATTGAAGATACAGTAGAACCATATCCCGTAAAACTAAAAAAAATTAAGTCATAAAACAGGGCAACAGATACTATATTTAGATATAATGTGTCTATACGCGCACTGTTATAAATCAAAATGTTATTTGGAATTAAAAATTAATAAATGAATTTTAAGTTACTATATAAAAGTAGTTTATGAAAATTGTAAGATAAGGTTTTTAACATATTTCTAATAAACTCAGTTAGTTAGTATGTGTGTTAGCTACTGAACCGACTTCAAGTCTATATTTTTTATTATGTGTGTTACCTCAGAACTTTTGACTGGGTGAACCGATTTTGATAATTCTTTTTTTATTAAAGCTGATACTTGTCGTTTGATTTTTAAATGAAATTGAACGACAAGTATCATGAATGACACTCCAATAACTGAAAAATATTTTCCTATCTTGATGATATTATAGTCTTTGACAGTGAATGACAATCGATCCAGTAAGTAGCAAGAATCACTAATAAGAGTTTAATTTTTTTTTAACAAAAAATGGAACCAACTTCAACACTCAAGTGTGAAATTACTTGTCGAAGTCGGTTTCATGCGCAAAATATTGTTATACTAGGTACTTTTGAACTATTATGGCACCGACTTCAACAAGTTATTTCACACTTTGGAGTGTTGATGTCGGTTTCATTTTTCGGTAAACATTTTTTTATATTGAGAAATTGCATTAGTATTGGATTTGTTAGTAAATTTAAGTAGTATTTTTTTATAACTATAGAAGTAATATGTAACATTAAGTGATTTTTAATACTAGATGGATATAAATTGAATTATAAGTAAAAACGTAAATCTGGCTGTATGGAAACTCATGTTACGTCACGACTATGGTACTCAATGTCACACCCGAGACTTTGAACTAGTATTTTAATATTTTTCTAGGTTCAATGAGCTTGCGAAAATGTAAAGAGTTTTTATGTGTGATATACATAAAAGAAATCTAAATATATATTTTATTACAGTTGAGTTGAGGATTCCCCAGATAACAAGTATAAAGAGATACAACAGAATAAATTGAACTCATATTTTTTGGCATTGGACCTAACAATAGTGATAACAATTTACTAACCTTAATTTAACCATTGTGTACATATTAATAGTATATGGTTCGCAAATTGCGTTAAAAACTACACGAGTTAGATATAGTTTCAAACAATCAATTACAACATATCTAGATTCCATTCATCAAAATTGGTTTTCCTGATCCTTCAGGAACCGTTCGGAAAATCGAGATAAAAATTAGAATACGTATTATGATATATCATCTAAATCCATTCAGCGGTGTTAAGCAAATTTTTGGCGAAAAATGGGCTTGAATTCAGCACTCAAAGGTGCAAAATAACTTGTTGAAGTCGGTACCATGATGGGTCAAAAGTACATATTATTACAATATTGTGCGCTTGGTCCCGACTTCAACAAGTTATTTCACACCCTTGAGTGTTAAAGTCAGTTCAATTTTTGGGGTAAAATAAAGTCCCCCATTTTAGTGTCCCTTGCTACTTGCGGATTCGATTGTCATTAATTAGCAATAACTATATCATCAAGATAGGAAAAAACCTTTCAGTTATTGGAGTGTAACTAAAAAACAGATAAGAGTACAACTATACCGTGGTTTCCACAGACGAGTGAAACTAATTCTACACGGTCGTGAACTACAAATATTTGTTAAAGAAGTTGGAGTTGGTTACCCCTCACTATGCTTAAGTTGGTGGGGTGGGCACCTAAAAGGTGTTCGCTAAAATAGAGCAAAATTTTTGAGTTCGTCCGATATGTACCTTACTAATAGGCGTGCGCCTAGAGCGCTTGTTATGACTAGTAGTATCCTAATAGATGCAGTGTTCATTATGGCAGACTAAGGGCATCTCGTTTGTGACTGAGGTTAATTAATTATCAGTAATACATAATTAATGATCGATTAAGTGGCTACTGCGGGCTTGCCACGAAGGTGCTAAAATGAATGTTGATGATTTCATTTAATCATAGTCACTGACAACTTTGTGTATCATTCTACTACGAGTATTAATAAATGCATGTTTTTTTTATAATTATTGATAGGCTAGCCTTGGACTACTATCTCACTTGATGGTTATTAAAGATGTGGCCTAGGATGTTGTTCAGGTTACCCTAGAATTACTCCTAGAACACTCAAGGACAGCTGCCGGAACACACCGTTAGGTGCTTGGCGACAGATTTTCTTCTTAAGGGTGGTAGCTAGCCAGGCGGGCATTCAAAATGCAAAACGCCCTACTACCATGCTGATACTACTGCCGTCGTGAGACAACAACCGGGGCCGACGGCTTAAAAAACGGCTTGACCAATTTTGATGAAATTTAAATAGGACCAAACGACAAACATTCAAATATAAAAAAAATCATATAAATCGGTTTATCAGTAAAAAGTTCTGAGGTAACAAACATTTAAAATAAATATACGAATTGAAAACCTCCTCCTTTTTTGAAGTCGGTTAAGAAGCTAAAACACATACTAACTTTTGAATTTATAATATATATATTATTATTATCATGTAATAATTAAAAATGGGTGGAGTAAATCTATACTAAAAATTATAAAGTACAGATTTGATTATATATGGTAATGAAGTTAATACTCAAAGCCCAGTGTATACCCATACACTGGGCTTTGATTATTAACTTCATTATCTTAGACCCTGGGTACGAAATACTAGGCATTTGGCTAAAACTAGATATAAAAACAATAATTTCATTGCATTTTAGCAAGCTTATTGAACCTAGAAAGTTATCAAAAAACTAGTTCAAGTCACGGGTGTGACATCGCATATCATGGTCGTGACGTGAGATGAGTTTCCATACAGCCAGATTTATGTTTTTACTTATAATTTAATTTATATCCATCCAGTTTTAAAAATCACTTAATGTCACTTATTATTTCTATAATCATAAAAAAGACGCCTCAAATTTACTAACAAATTCAATACTAAATTCAATATTTTTTTTTTACCGAAAAATGGGCTTGACTTCAACACTCAAAAGTGCGAAATAACTTGTTGAAGTCGGTACTGTGATAGTTCAAAAGTACCTATTATCACTATATTGTGCACATGGTCCCGACTTCGAAGAGTTATTTCACACTTTTGGGTGTTGAAGTAGGTTTGATAAATAAAAATACTCACCCGTTTTAGTGTCCATTGCTACTTGCGGGACCGATTGTCATTCATTGGCAATGACTATATCATCAAGATAGGAAAAAACCTTTCAGTTATTGGAGTGTAACTCAAAAAACGGCTAGATCGATTTTGATGAAATTTAAATAAAATCACACGACAATCATCAACATTCAAATCAAATAAATCATCAAAATCGGTTCGGTAAAAAAAAAACGGACAAATTGAGGACCTCACCCTTTTTTAACTGACTTCCAAAAAAGGAGGAGGTTCTCAATTCGTCTGTTTTTTTACGTTTGTTACCTCCGCAACTCTTGCCTGTGTGAACCGATTTCAAAAATTCTTTTTTGTTTGAAAGCTGATGCTTGTCGTCTAGTCTCATTTAAATTTTATGAAAATCGTTCAAGTCGTTTTTGAGTTACACTCCAATAACTGAAACATATTGACCTATCTTGATGATATAGTCGTTGACAATGAATGACAATCGATCCCGTAAGTAGCAAGGGTAACTAAAAAGATTCAAAAATAATTTTATTTACCAAAAAATGGAACCGACTTCAACACCCAAAAGTACAAAATAACCTTTCGAAGAATATTTAGCGCTGCTGTGATAATAGGTACTTTGGAACTATCACAGTACCGAGTTCGACAAGTTATTTCAAAGTTCCATTTATTTGTAAAAAAAAAAGCCCTTTTCTTAATATTAACACACATATTAACCTTCACGATACTAACTTTCACTACTTACGAAATCAATTGTCATTCACCGTCAATCAGGAAGTCATCAAGATAAGCGTAACGAGTCGAAAGTTAGCCCAGAGCATGTTTTATTTTGTTGTTTGATATTCATTTTGATCCTGTTCTGTGTGGCGCTGCGTAGATCGAAAAAATTGACACAGGTCCTACGTCGACGAGCTCTGCGAGCGCACTGGCGGTCAAGTGAGCGAGCTCTGATGCCATGAATTCATGTTAAAAAATCATATAAAATTAACATGATAACTTTTTTACATTTTTATTTATGATTTAATTACTTTTATTGATAAGTAATGTATAAAAAAATAATTTAAAATTAAAGATTGGTAAAAAGGGAGTCAAAAATCGTTTTTAAATTCGAAATAGAGGTAACTTTAGGATTTTTTTCTATCGAGTGAAGTTATTTATTATGTAGATCAGATTTATGAATTAACTCAAGAATATGCTTAAAAATAACATATATTTTTTTCAGTTTAATAACCGAGTTTTTTCTTTGAGAAAAGTTAATTCTTGTATGGCGTTTTTTGGCCAGGATCGCCTTAAGTATTTGATGGTTAATTTTATTACCTACTCAGTCATTTTATTTTAATTATTAGTTAAGCGTTTTAAAACCGTTAGATTACTTATTTCATTCTGGTGAATGATCTGTTAATTTTAAGGCAAATGGTATTTTTGATGATGGTTAAAATCATGCTTAACGTAATGTTACTTACGATTTTGGCTCTTCAAGAATGTTTTGTCGAATAAGACTTGTCACTACTTCCTATTTTTGTAATTCCTATTCCTGTACTATTAAAGTCCGTGTGGTGTGAATAATATTTGCAGAAGATTCGAACTTATATTTGCAGAACGTAATTCATACCCATGTGATATTAGAAAATTAATAATCTCTGAATAGAAATGCTTCCCTTTTTTGCCTTTAAATGTACATTCGTTTTGATTTTTATTGATTGATATGCACAAAAACTGTTACCTTGTGGATGCGCGGTTGAAGCATGATGGATGGCCAACAACAACGACTAACTAATGCATTTTGTACTCTGATGGATGGATTATCGGAGGTCTCTTCACGGAGTAGGTAAGCTAAAAATAGGGCTATATCACTAAATATATTTTATATAATCTCATTCTGTAATATTCTAATTATGAAATTAAATACAGACTTTTATTGGCATATTTTATGTACACACTTCTTTAAGAAAATTAAAAAGTTAAATTAAAGCATTGTTCTCCTAACAAAACAATGCTTTAAAACAATTTTTTAATTATTAAAGTACAATGTGTCCCGACCAAGGAGGTTTCAATTAAATTTAAGTACACATTATCTATGGTGAGCGAGATGCGCGCGCAACGCGCTGCGCTGGTTCCGAGCCAATAGACCAATAACATACTTTTTCCATTTTGGCGCTATTTCGTACATACGAATTTGAGTAATATTTTGTTGGATAAAACGTCAAGCAACACCCACGATACTGATGATTTAACTCCACCTGACATTCTAGAAACAGCTACGAAACTGACGAATAGTCTTTTGCCAGAAAAATCAAGAAAAGCGTATAGCCACAGAGAGTTGAAATACAGGTAAAAAAATAATAATATAGCCATGAGATTAAATAAAGTAGTGTATGCAACTGCATATAATTAGGTATTAAAACACTCGTGTAATCTTATTTTGAAACTCGCCTGCGGCTCGTTTCAAAAAACTACACTCATGTTTTAATACCCTCTATTATATGACAGTTACATAAACTACTATTTATTACTTATGAAGCGCAATTTCATTGGTACCATGCCATGATGTGCTGCTGCACTTTTTGCCCAGTTCATGGCTTCTTACTATCTTAGTGTCCTGATTACCCAAGAGGTAGAAGGTTAACTACCAAAGACATAATTTTTTTTCAATATGTTTACCTTTGACTCCAGTCGTAACTGCTGGTAAATAAAGATGCCTCGAAAGTGGTAAATAGGCTTCTCAGGAACTGGCTCTCGAAGACAGCAAGTGTTTGGTGACAGATTTTCTACTTGATGGTGGAAACTAGCCCAGGAGGGCTTTCGTGATGCCCTGCCACTATACCAATACATGCAATAATCTCGTTTACGTTAAGCCATCAAACGGCCATAAGTAGACATAAAAGACAAATATTTTTACAATAAAATTATAGCCTTATGTTGTCCAGTGTGTTGTTGGCGGTAACATATTTTTAGATATTGTTATGAGTTGTCTTTTTAGTTGTTACCTACTCGATGTTAAACGGACTAACCTCTGCCTATATCGTCACAAGTCACGAATTGCACTGCGCCCGCCACCGTGAGTTTATTTTTATGTAGTGGAGTGACAAACAAGCAGACGGCCCACCTGATGGTAAGCGTTTACCGTCGCCTGTGGACATTTGCAACACCAGCGACGTTACCAAGGCGTTGCCGACCCTGTAAGACTCTTTTAACACCCTTTTTGAAGTAGTCCATATTGTAGCTCTGCGGGAAAACGCTAGATTGAACATCATTCCACACTTTGCAAGTATGCGGTAAGAAGGAACGCATAATTCGAGCTGTGTGAGACTTTCAGAACTCGAGTATGTGATGAGCTTTTAAACGGTGACGCGAGGTACGATGATAGAATCGCGAAGCCGGTATAAGATCAAACAGTTTCTGAGAGCATTCCCCGTTATAGAGCCTGTAGAATACGCAGAGCGAACCGATGTCCCTACGGAGGCTCATTAGCTCAAGGTGGTCAGAGAGC
Organism: Plagodis dolabraria; assembly: GCA_963854805.1. NCBI lineage: Eukaryota > Metazoa > Arthropoda > Insecta > Lepidoptera > Geometridae > Plagodis > Plagodis dolabraria. The sequence goes on from OY978440.1 coordinate 10,112,081, forward strand.
TCGGGGTCATCGACAATTCGGACCCCTCGACGCTGAATAGCATCGAGAGACTAGAGTTGGAACTTTGGTGCGCCATTCCAGAGGTGCGCCATTCGAGAGCCTTACTCGCGATGTGATAGCGGAACTGGACATCTTTGGAAATGTCGTCGCCAAGAACTCCGTTACTCTTTGCAATTTCTAGGGGAACACCCTGAAATTGCGGAGCGATGATGAAAGGGATCTTTTTCGCGGTGAAAACACATGTCTGAGTTTTTTTGGGGTTGTATTGGATAAGATTCTGCTGTCCCCAATGTGAGACGAGTTCCAATGAACCCTCAACTTCAGACACAAGACCAGTTCTGCTTCTTTCTACGTCGACGCGAGGGGCAATAACACGGCCAGAATATTGCGCATCGCCCGTGCTATCGTCCGCATAGCAATGCATGTCACATACTTGTAACATGGCATTGATATGCAGAATAAATAGCGTATGCGATAACACTAATCCCTGAGGTACGCCAGCATTAATCGGCATGGGATCGGAGCAAGCTCCGTCGACAACGACACGTATGCTCCGACCGGATAAAGTCCTAAGCAATATCTAAGCTGAAGCTAAAGCTTCCCCTCTACTCTCGACTTCGTCAGCCCAACGACACGGTAATGTTAGGTATCTATACAGTATCTTAACTCGGCTTGTCGTTGAAATAACTTCCTACAGCCGTGCTGTACGTAAACATGCGATAGGGCTACCCGCCTCCAGCATTTTAATTACATTTGCCTACTTTGTGTTTCCATTTTGTTTTGTGATTGTAAATAAACTTTTTTTTATATAAACAAATAAAATTCTATGTGAAATGAACAGGAAGTATTCACTAAAAATGCGTGTTGTTTTTTAACTAGTAGGTAGATTTAATTAAAAAACCATGTTTATATTTAAATAATAAAAAATCAGTCTTAAAAATTTGCGGCCGAAAAATATTTGTGAGACGTACGAAATGCTTAATATTAAATTTTAAAGTATAAAAAATCCGCATTCTAATATGTAGCTTATAGCTATTAACTACCTATTTCACTCGTGTCAATCACTTTCCTTTACTCTATTCACTTTTTTATTTATCAAGACATTTTTTTTCGGGGAATAAAGGAAATACTTGTCTACTAAAAAGACACACATTATATACCGTAAACTATGTAGATTATAAAATAATTTAGTTTCAGGCTACTTTCAGTTTCCAGGTTATCTAAAAAAGTTATCTCTGGATGCGTTTTTGACGAATTCATGCAACCAAAACCGCACAATATATCCTACTCGTCATATTAAATATGTAATATGTTCATAAACTTATTTTAGTTAAAACATCGCGCGGTTATTGTTAAAAAAATAACACACCATCCATTCGTCACTGCGGCACAGTCGCGTGTCTGCGTACAGAGCGCAGGCCGAGATCGAGGCGCGTAGGTATAGCTCGCGATTCGTCCGTTTATATGGAGTTGAAATACTGTATAGATAACATTACCGTGCCAACGATGAGTGAGGTAAACCAGAAGATCACCAGCCGATCTGCCACGACGGAAATGGTATTGACGGTCACTGATCAGTTGGTGATCCTCTAAGTAACCTAGGAGCTGGTCGTACTACATAGTTGTAAAGTATCATGTGCCTGTAATTTCACTGACTCTCTAGGAGTGCTGCCGGAACACACCGTGACGTGCTTGGCGATAGATTTTCTACTTGAGGGTGGTCGCTAGCCTGGCGGGCATTCGCAAAATGCCTACTGATTCGAACCATGGACCTACTGCGCGGCAATCCATAGCCAATTCCTCTGAGACATAACCGCTTCAAATAATATTAACGGAAAAAGTGTTTAAGTCCTTTGTGTTTTTAGAGAAGATATATCATGCCGACCCCACATAAACGGGAAAAAGGTACGGAGTTGACTAAATGAAGTTAAATTATTTTGTACTTGTAATATTACACTACAAGTTAAATAAGACTACTTATTTGGGTGGGTAACTATAGCTTTTCAGGGTGGAGTGAAACTGAAACTTACATGCAGTAGCCGCGACCTTTGCGCTTCTCGGTAATAGTGGTGCACGGCGGACATCGCAGTTGCAAGAAAATATCGATAAATCACCGTTTCAACAGTAACACTGCTGTGGACTCGAAAAATCCAGATTTTTGTTACAAGGCCCAGTGCAACTTGGGTGCATCTTTCACAATGTGGGAATAATATAGTGAACGAGAACTTTGTAAATTACCCAAATGATTAAAAAGTTCTCGGCTTAATTATTAGTCCAGTACATCCGGTAGTCTAAGGTCTGTTCTCGCCGCCAAAATATACGAAAAATCAAACCTATAACAGCTTATGCCTAGGCGCAGTACGTGTACCATAATCTGATTTTTCAATCTTCAGATAACAAACAATATCAGACTAATGAAATGTTAACCTACCATGCGTTGTTTTAATATTGGTTGTGTATACATTTATTGTTTGTTTATTTATTAACAAAATCCACAGCTCTTAGAGATAAACAATAAATCATAATTACTGAACCAACAGCCAATAACGGATTTACATTATATGTTGTATTATATGTAAGTCGACAAGTCATCAAGAACATAAATAATAATAAGCTGTAAAGTTGTACAATTTACATCACATAAATTTAAATATAGTCATAAAATACATAATACTAATTGTTTATTACATAAGTGTGTGTAGAGTGAGTGGATATGGTTGTGGAGTGTAAGCAAAAAGAAAAAAAAATTTGGAAATAGTAACTACCTAATGATTGAAAAACTGGGCCTCAGTGGAATAGGGGATTCGAAATAAATGTAGAAAATAAATAGATTTATACTGACAAGGAAATTTTGTTTTTATTGTAACTCTATGGCATAATATCAAAAAGGTACATTGTTTTTAAAAGAATATATATCACGCGGTCAGAAGCTAGTTTTAGCCTTTATAGTACTTACGCCTTTACTATTATCCCTACCCCGTGGGATTAGTATTGCTACATTCGCATATTAAGAAAAAAAAACATCAAAAAAAGCTATTACGGACAGTGGTTTATTTATTAAATAAACTGTCTTTGACATACTAACAGATAAGTGGACATGACACAACTTAAGAAGTTCTTTATTTCAATAGTTTCTTTGTTTAAATACAAAATATTTGAAGCATTTTCTTAAAATATCGAAATATTTCGGTTGTATACTTTATTATAAATATTTTACAGTTATCAAACAATTCTAAACGATGAAAATTTCATATATTTAACATTATTTTATCCCGATGTTTATGCACATAGAATAATCGAGATCACAGGTTAACTTATTGGTTATGTGGCACATCAGTAATTATTAAATTATATTGTTTTAGAACAATACAACCTAAGTATTTGTAATCATATCGCTCTGACTGTAATCGTATTGCGTTGGCCATGGGACTTAATTAATTTGATGACTGGATCCCAAGCAGGTGGTACTAGGCAATCTTCTCTTTTCATTTCAATAGCCTAACATGATATACTTGGTATAAACCGGATTGTTACGTGAGACTGTATTGAACACCATTAGGTGCTTGGCGCCATTTTTTTAGTAAAGACCGGAAACTTGCCGCACATATATACGCCGAATGTCTTGCCACCACACTTTTATGACTGCCATCATAAGGCAACAACCGGTACCGACCGCTAAACGTGACCTTTGAGCAGGGAAACGCTATATGCCACTAGTGGTCACCTATCCCAGTTATAACCACAACGAAAGATGATTAACCTAAATAATTAATACATTAAAAAAGACTAGGCAAGCTCCGCTACGAATGAATATTGTTTGCTTTATTTTACCTTGAATGTAAGTACTTATTAATAAGAATGCATGTATACATGTTCAACCAATTAGGGCAATAAACTATTCACGATTTAAGTACCTAGGTTATTAATAACGACAACAGCACAATGTGAAAAGCAATCATATTAATGAACTAAACATTTCTCAAATTATCAAACTATCGAAGGAGAATTCATGTGCAATTACCAATTAGCGATAGCAATTATTATCCTTCAGTGCGCTAATATCACAAATGGGATGGAATCATCGATATGTTTGTGTAGTGGTGCATCAGTCAGATCGCATCTCTAACGGGCGCGATAGGAGGCGCGGGCGGCGGGTGGTGGGCAAGCGGGTGGTAGTGGTGGTGGTGACGGCGGCGGGCGGGTGAGGTGAGGTGCGACGGCACTGGCTCTAGCTCAGTTCAGCTCTCAGTCGTTGCGGATCCGCCGAGTTGATCGGTGCACCGAGCACCGCCCCTCGCGATATGCCGCGACTACAACTCATCGTACTTGTTGCGCTCGCGACTGCCGTCCGAGGCAAATACGCCACGCATTTATCTCAACCAAACGGGATTTGTGGTAGTAAATATTGTGACTGCTACGAAGCGCTACACCCAGCATGGAAAACCATTAATTGTACCCTGCCGAGCGACGCTGTAAGTAGTCATTCACAACTTATGCCTTAGTTTAAATACTTATGTACCTACCTTGTGAAAAATCTTTGTTTCTAATTACCTACGGCGGCTTATAACAATGTGCATATCCAAGAAACGCTCAACGAATAGAAAATTAGTTGTAATTTAAATCAAACAAAGGTAAATAGTCTCAGTTACGAGAGGAAACGGTAAGGCACGGAAGGAATTGTTTATTCTAATTCAATACACGTCCGAGCTTGTCCAGTGCGCTTTACGACGACTTAAGTTAAAAAATAACAAACAAATTTACAAGAGAGTGCTGCGAGAGAAGAGGAGCAAACCTAAAATAACTCCAACTGAAGCAAATGCCTTTAGATCACAAAACGAACGAAAATGTTTTCATTTGAGTCTCTAATGATAACTTGTTCAACGTGTTTCAACTGTAGGTATAAGTAGTTATTTCTTACTGTGCCAGCGTGCATAATACACACACAACTAAGTTTATTCTATGCGTAAAAGTAAGCGTAGTAACCATGTGGTAAGTATAATTATTAAAGCTATTATTAAATACCATGGAATTAAAACTATAGATGGGCCGACTATGATTTTTGCCGAGTAGCCGACTGGCCAACTATTCGGTTTGAAAATGAACGAATAGTCCGTCAAGCCGGATCACTGCTTTTGAAGAAGTTTGGGTGTCATTGGCGATAGATTAGATTCTGTTATGCACCAAGAAATTTAATGATAAAAGTTCTTATTCTATTAACTCTCAAATCCAGATTGGTATAACAATAATAAAATAAATAAACAATAAAGAACAACATCCCTAATTAAATTTACATGATGACTAATCAAAATTCAAAATCATTTATTGAATTTAGGCGTCTACGACGCTCTTATGAAGGTCAATTACAAATTTCAATATTTAAATATTCTACATTGTACTGCCACGTTCAGCAAAAAAATTTATAGAGCCACTGCGAGAAGAACGGGCAAGACACTCGGGGCCATTCTTTTAAACATCTTTTAACAATGGGTTATAAACAATATAATACGATTATTACAATATTTGTTTAAATTACGTAGGTGACAGGTGTTAGCTTGGCAGAGGCGAAATCTGCTTACCTATCTACTGAAACTATCATACTTGAGTTATTCCAATTTACATTTAAGTGTAAACACAACTTAGTAATATCCTTATTATTTTTCATTAAGTATGTACACGACTGAAATACGAAAGCATTTCATTAACAGCCGAGGCCCCCGCACCAGTTGCGCGGTCTTGTCGCAACAGTGTTTGCTTAGGTACCTACATAGAATTCGTGTGTAGTTTCACACAGGCCAGTATGATAATACCAAGAAAGGTAGTTTTTAGGGAAACAACTCAATCAATTTCTATTTTAGTTTACCTTTTTTATGCATACAAATATTAACTACCCAAAAAGCCGACTATTCGGCATTTTTACAGACTAGTCGCCGATTACAAATATGGCCGGATAGTCTGCATTCTTGACATCTCTAAAAATATGGCTCGGGAATACCTATTTAAAACAAACATTTATATAAACCGTTAACAAAATATATTTTTGATTTATTATTTATCGCAAAGAAAATATTATAGAGAATTAGTTTCAAAGACCAAATATAGATTTTAAAATAGAGAATAATTATATTGTTAACTACGTGCAACTAAAATTAAGTACAACTGAGTATACTATGTAATTTATTATATTTTGATTAAGTACATAATAATTAAACAACTTTAAAAGGTTAAATTCCCGTAACTAAACATTATTCCGATGACGCGAAGTTCCAAACACTTCACTTTGCAGAAATTGTAGTCACCGGGTGACTAAACCCATTTATAGATATTTAATTACTATATGTTATTTTCACTAAAAAATAGGTATAACTGAATTATTCCCGAACAGAACTTAAAACTATCAACTAAGGAGTTGCTACGCAAAACTTTCATTGTGTGATAAGGAAAACTACCTGGCACAGCTGGTCGACCTTGGGTTGTCGAAGAACCCGAACTTATAAAAAAGATTTGTTTATGTTCGCTTTTTGAACGGAGGGCACCACTCCCTACCCACGTAGGTCATTCAGGTATATGTACGGGTACACTTACGTATCTGATGATTATGGCCCTCTTTTTAATTTTTATGAATATATAGGTTTAACAATAGGTGAGCTGGCGGTCTAATAAAATAAAAATAAACATAATTTATTTCGGACACAAAATCCATAGTAGTGTTAGTACATTATATTAAAACTTAAGTTAGTAAACTAAAAACTAAAATTATATAATAAATACATTATTTAATCCTACCCGTGACTATGCCAACCCAATGCTTTTGGATTGGGTTAATGTTAATTAATCTAATGTCAATACTATTACGTGGATCTATTAGACTATTCAAACACATGTATATACTACAGCGATACGTTTTTTATACTATAGCAGTAGGTGTATGCATAAAACTTCCAATCGATGTACAGGATAAGCGTTTAGCACACTTGTACTAGAAGTACACAATCATATTTACCCGCAGTTCTTAAAAATATTTCCCTATCGATATAAATAATCGTATTGTTGTATTTAACTCGAATACTTTTTTCTTGGAAACCTTTCTTGTAGATTATCAAATGAAAGAGCATTTTGAACCAATACTAATAGGAACACTACTCGTACATCATTACCTTATGACATATTTAGGGTCCGTTTCAGAATGTCCTACTGTTATAAAGTTTCGGGTTGCTATGCAACACATATAATAACTGAATGCTAAAAATGACAGTTAACATGCAACGCGTTTCAAGCTTTAACTGATGGATGGGCTAAATCGATGACTGTGAAACGCAAAGATAGTGTTTTGTTGAATATATATTTTCTGGGTAGTAAAACCGGAACTTACTCGAACATTCTGAAACAGGCCCGTAGCCTTATAAAAAGGTAAAGGTTTAAAAATTATTACGTTTAGCTTTAATTTAAATTTGCAGCATTACGATTTTATAACAGTATGGTAACTGTTCAATAAACTTCAGTTGTTTTATAACTTTTTTTTTAGGTTCGCGTTTACACCCTGCCTGATGTTAAGCATTGGTGTGGTCTAAGATGGAGCACGCTTACCTAGAAGAAACCTATTTGCTCTCGATTTGAAGACACCCAACTTTAGTTATAATGGCTGAGAGTCACACATTGAACTGGAATATGAAAAAAGGAAACTAGGGTTTAAGTGGACACCCCTTAAACCCCACTTTCCCTTTTTCATGTTCCAGTGCGATTTTTTACACTTGGCCATTCAAGTTATTATAAGTTACAAAATTTAGTTTATTTTTGAAACAATGATAGCTAGCGGTTATGGCTATGGACTGCCGTGCTGCAGGTCCCTGGTTCGAACCCCACCGCCAGCTTGAATGCATCTATTATAGGCAGAAGTTAGTACGCTTAACATCAGGTGGGCCTCGTGCTTGTTACGTCACAATAACATAAAATATATGAACTGCTACTGTACTGTGGTACATTGTACTGATGAAAAATTTTAAAGAAACAATATTTAAAATTGATTTCATACGGTTTTATAGGTATACTATAAAAAAAAATCGTGTCGTATCAGGAAGAGTCTTGGCGTATGTATATTTTGAAAATGTTCTTTCCGTCACAAGTCACGAATAGCACTGCGCCCGCCACACTGAGACATACAGTTGTTGAGTCTCATGTGCCTGCAATTTTACTGGCTCTCAAGGACTGCTGCCAGAATATACCGTTCGGTGCTTTGCGACAGATTTTCTACTTGAGGGTGGTAGCTAGCCAGACGGCAAAATGCCCTACCACCATGCTATAACGACTGCTATCGTATGACAACAGGGACCGCCGGATTAACGTGCCCTCCGAAGTACAGAAGCGCTCAGTGGTATTGTCACTAGCAGCCACCCATCCAACTCCTGACCGCGGCGGACGTTTCTTAACTTAGCTGATCCATTAAGAACGGCTAAGCAAACATCGCTCGAACGCTTCTAATTTTATTGAGAGATTGATTTTGTTCGTTCTTGTCAGAAGCGATAACAATTTAGCTAATGTACCTGACCTTTCGTAAAACAAGTGTTTACTGAGCCATCCTAGACAGTGCACCGGAATGATATCGGAAATACAATGCCTATACTAACTGTTATGAATCTGTGACAAATATTGATCTGTGGATCAGTTTTTCTTTTAAGGACTAGACGGAAATGATAGTTCAAAGTGTAAATTTTTTATACAATAAAATATCACCTGCATTTGTGAGCACTGAGCAAATAAACATAAGAATTACAAGGCCTATTTTTTATTTTCCGCTACAACAAACTTTGCTGAAAGGACTTAATCCCAAGGCCTTGCCAATTGTTCTAGAAAAGGACGCAAAAAGCACTATTTTATTTAGAACCTACTTTGATCTCGACTATATGGGATGTACAGTATATGATGAATCTATATGATGGTTTCAAGGTTAACATTTGAAAAAATAAACTAAAACTATACTTAAAGGATTTTTTTAAATCACCATGTATTAACTCCAAGTACCTGTAATTTCTAAAAAATTAAGGAGTATTAGATTGACCATTCCAATACGGAAATCTCACTGCGTTACCATAGACGATGGATGAGGTGACAGTATTTTGGACCTTAATAATAAAAATAACTCGACAAATCGACAAAAACGTCGCTTTTCCGCAAGTCGTAGAAAAAAATTGCATATTTTCAAAGTTAATGTTTAGGTAGGTACCAACTCAAATAAATAGAAGGAATTGCATAGCTTTGAAAATATAATCGCTTGTTTTAAATCAATAAATCATTGAGAATAAGATACAGATAGAAAAAATATTATTGTTACCTTTTAAATGTGACAAGGGATATGTAGAAAACTGTTGTTACTAAAAGGGTCAAAAGGTTTCAAGGGATCTTAGACTAATACCAGACATGTAATGGGCAGATTATTTTGTTTGGGTCTCAAAGTTAGTCCCGAAAGACTTAGAAAAATTCAAATGTTTTCGTCACAAAAGTAGCAGGTTGAGTTCACAAATTATTACAATATTTGAAACGGGTGTACTTTTATGTTCTTTACATTTAACAATATCAAAGCTTTTTACATATCTACGTATACTTATATCGTAAATGTAGACGAAGCTAATACAAGTAGTAGACACAATAATTACCAAATTATCGGAAAAATAGCTAATATTCTTGGGATGAAAACAAAATAATATGTTCGGAGAAATGTTTTAAGACGTACATAAAAATATAAAATAAAATGTGTTTGAGCGCAGTAAGAAGCTTATTAAAAAGAATATATATTTTGAGAGCAGTAATATAAGCGAAAAATGAAGGCTTGCCTAATGATATGCGACAGGTCGTTGAAAGTTTTAGATTGCCTAATAAGTATACGAGTTTGCTCAAGGATTATATATTTTAAGAATCTGTTAAATTTTCGCAGTGGTTCTACGAGTACTAGGGGAATCAGATAAAAATCTAGTCATTCCTGTTTTAATCAATCTATGCTAGGTAGGGTGGACAAGATGTGTATTATTCGTCCATCCATATCTGCTACAGCCGTGCGCTGCTCCATCGTATGTCCACATTCATATTCGACTCTTTTAGATATTTGTTTTGTGTTCGTCCTCATTGCACGTTCATACCACGCCATTCAACTTTTCAGTCAGTAACACCACTTTTGTCTTTCTTATGTTCACTCATTTCTAATCTTGTCCATCCTAACATAATACAGCCATATCTGCCACATAGACGTTTCTCATCCACATCCAACATTAATTTCTATACCCAGGTCTTTTAATGTTACCATTTATTTTAGAAATCGGGTCTAAAATGCAATGAAAAATCATTTTATGTATTTCTCTCAGTAAACGCTAAATTGCATCGAAGTAGGTTACAGTTTATATAGGCGTAGACTTTGGGATAAATAAGTAAATTAGCATTTATAACTTTGATGGATTACATATCCACATTGAGGCATAAGATTGCTAATTTCTGGCTAACCTTACCTAGATCCCTAGAGGAACAGTGAGGCCAGGCCGTCAGACATCATTGGTGTTTTAAATGCTGTATCCACCTGAATCGTCGGCCTACGCCCATACTCCAATCTGTACTATGCTAGTCAGCCAGTCGCACTCTCCCGACCCGGCTATTTACGACCATCGCCGCCTAAATAGCGAAATTCCTGCCTACTTCATAAATACATTTATCGGTCATGTTCCAGGAGTTTTGTTTCAAATTTGCGGCTGTGTTTATCGCGCTAGTGCTTGCATTGAAATAGGATCTTTACTTCGCAATATAATTTGTATATTTTGTTGCGGGTATTTGATATTTAGGCACGTGAAAAAGATCGAGATAGGTACTACACTTCTTAGAGGGTTTTATAAACTTTTTGTTAGTGTCAATCATGGAGCTTTCTCGAAGCTTTTGAGCTACCTGTACCTAAACAGTTACAAATAATGTGTCGAAACAAAAAATAGAAGATGTTGCTTGCATATGTTCAATAGCTAGACGGAGGAAACGAAATTCTCGATGTCTAGACACGTCATGTTGGACGTCGTTCAAAATTGTCAAAAACACATATAATTGCGGGCGCGTGTCATTGACCGTTTCGTTTCGACGGTAGCGGATATAACTAACCTGTAATGATGGTAACATGTTCCCATTCAACTCACTGTGGGACAATGACTTAGTAATGCTATGTATTTTTACTTTGATTTGGGTGACCACAAGCTACTGGATGAAACAGACGCAGTGTAGTACAGGGCAAAATATAATTATGAGTAGCATAGGTTGAAAGTGGACACTCGCGATGATATAATATGTGCCTGTACTTGAGATGCTAATTACTGCATTACGGTTTTACTGATTTCTACAAATGTTTTTTTACGATCTTTCTAGGGTCCAATTTCTAGGGTTTGCAAAATGTGTTCTTGTAAGTCATTAAATTTATGTTGGGCATTGTTATTATAGAATGTCAAACCTAGTTCTAGACAGGTTTTTGATCGGATTCCTATGACGGTTTAAAAATATCTTTGTAGTTTATACTTTTACGTACAGTCACCCGAAAATAAGTATGTGTAAACTTGTTGTTGTTGGGTACTGTACAAATAATCAGCTGTAGGAAAGTAGGTCTTTCATTTATATATCGCCAAATTCGACATAATTATTTTTTATCTTGGATCAGACTTTTTCCTTTGCTACAGTCGTGCCTGTAACTAATTTCATAAAATTCAATACCGTGGCAGATTTTGAATTATTATACTGCACTATCACTGAACGTCTATGATGACAAACGTCTATAATATTTTGTTGATTACTGAGATTAATAGTACCCCAGTTTTGTGAAATAGGTCTTAAATATGCATAAATACTACAAATAATAAGAGTTAGAAGTAGTCAAATGGTCCCAAATTTTTATCAACCAATCAGAAATGAACTGGAACGACGCTTCCAAAACCCAAATATTTTGAACAAGTCTACCATCCAAAGGATGACCATTATGAAATCAAAATGACGTAGGGAGCTCATTAATCTGAAAATGCTATGGAAAGAGCAAGTAATCAACCTATATAAGTTTTATATGAAAAAGTTAAATTGAGTCATATACACTTAGCTAAAACAGAATCTGACCAGAATTGTACACCGCTCAACCTGAAAGACAGACACGGAAAGCACCTTCATGATCTCGAAAAGTCCTACATAGATCTAAACCAAGTAAAGATAAAAATTAGATTAGAATTTCATAAAATTGGGGGCTTTTATGATTGCCGTATAGGACCAGATAATAAAAAGAAGACATTTAAAAAAAGATTCTAAAGGACCCTTATGTAGAAAATGCTATCGACAACCTAAAACTATAAAACCAACCAATGTACCATCAAATTGTTACCGAAATATCTTCCATATTTGGAAAATCCAGGGTTATTGGTAAAATGACATCCTGTTAGGGTTGACTTCTGTTAGTCCTACCAAACATTTTGACATGTTTTATTTGTTTTGAAAAAAGAAAAAAATATATTTCTGTTTTAATGCCTACAACGAGACAAGAGCGCCCGCCGCGGCAACACTGGACCGCGCTGTGCTCCCTTTGAATAGAGTTTTGACAATTTACATCGAGAAAAGTTATAAAAATATGAAATAATACATTACAGGCGCAAGAGGCTCTAAACAATAGGTGGTCCTCATGCTTATTCCGTCAAAAACATATAAAAAACGCAAAAAAAATATATTTAAAGAAATTTAAAAACCATTTTTTTTTTTAACCAAAAATTTTATCATAAAATGTTTGTTAGGACCAGCAGAAAGCAAACCCTAAGAGGTTGTTAGCATTTTTCCAATAACCCTGTAGTATAATCTTTATATATAAACATTTCGTATCACGTTGTTTGTCCGCGATGGACTCCTGAGCTACTGAAATAATTTTAGATTTGATTTACACAAATTATGCAATTTGATCCAATTTGGAAGATAGGACATACATCTCAATTTATAGTCGTAATTACCCGTGCGAAGCCGGGACGGGGCGCTAGTAGTATATATAATAAGTATAATAATAGTAGTATATAATAATATAATAGTAAGCAAAAGGTTAATTATAATAACAATACTACTAGATATACCAATTCACACTACAACGCCAGCTCGTAAACGGAATGAGTATACTGAAATTAAGATCGTTTGTAGAAAATGGATACCCAAAGAATGACTATATGATTAAAAACTCAATGGAACTATTAATAAATTACAGTAATTACCGCGATAATAAATTCTGGACAACGGGAAAGGTATTAACAGTTCACGAAAGTATAAAGCAGCGTCATTAGAGTCTAATACATTTGAAGAGTTACATTTTGTGAGTCATTCTGTCAGTGGTGCGAACTACATTATTGCAGCTGCTATAAATTAACAGAACAGAAAGATTTGTACGCCACGGAATATACACAAGTTATTCTTACCACCCTTAAAAACTACAAGTAGTCACTTAAACTCCAGTACATTTTTTTAAAATATTTATGTATACCTTAAGTAGACGAGAACGAAAAATGGGAATTTGAAGCATACTAAAATTGGTTCAGTAGTTTAGGAGTCCATCGCGGACAAACACCGTGACACGAAATGTTTATATATAAAGATTATACTACAGGGTCATTGGAAAAATGCTAACAACCTCTTAGGGTTTACTTTCTGCTGCTAGTCCTTACAAACATTTTGTGATATTTTGTTTGTTAGGACTAGCAGAAGTCAACTCTAAGAGGTTGTGAGATTCCGATCCAAGAGCCCCCGCCGCGGCATCACTAGACGCGCCGTGCTCCCTTTGAATATAGTTTTGAATATTTACATCGAGAAAAGTAATAAAAATTATGAAAAAATACATTACACGCACAAGAGACCTTTAACATCAGGTGGTCCTCATACTTATTCCGCCAAAAACATATAAAAAAAAATATCTTAAAATGTTTGTTAGGACTAGCAGAATAACCCTAAGAGGTTGTTAGCATTTTACCAATAACCCTGTATAATATATCATAATAAAGTCCATGTGTCCTACTCATGAGCATAGGTAAGCGGCGGCGCACCAAGCTGGTGAGCGGTGCTTGAAACAGGAAGCTAATTTTATTACCACATATCTCTAGTGTCCAATTGTCAATAGCCAGACACAGAACATCAGCATGCATCTCGGCTCCGCTCCATTATCACTTTACAATAAACGTCAGTGCATTCATCTATTCAATCTATATAGGGTTAAAAAACTGATACGCGCAAGATAAGTTAGTAAATTATCGTTTATAACACGTTACTTCTGAAACAAAACTGTCTGTTTGTACTTAATATAAAGTTTGTAATTAATATTTTAATAAAATACTTTAAAAATGTAAAAAATATATCTAGTGACAATTTCGCCAAATTTTCTTGCTAAGCCGACGTGACGTCACAAGCTCCACGCAACCAAACCGAACAAAATTTCGACGTGTTCGCTTCTACACGACGCATCCTCAGGATGTCTTGCTTGACTAATAGCGAACGATTTAAGTATTTAACTTAAATATAAATTTAATGTTTTATTAAAATATTTGTCATTATATGGATTTCCGTAAGTAACGCCTTTATTGTCTGTTTGTACTTCCTCGCGTTACGCAAAAAGCATCGAACCGCGATTTAAATGTTGCGTGTTCGGTTGGTGCCACTTTTCTGACAGAAGTAGGGCAAAATAACAATTATAATCTTTCCATGATAGTCAGATCCCTTTAGTGTCAACAGGCTTTCACTTTCTAATTAAAAATTGCAGTGCCCTTTGAAGCTCACCTCTGCGATGGCCATTAATAAAGTTTAAGGACGAACATTGTATAAGACAGCGATAATAACTCAGTCTGTTTAAGTGAAGTGAGTCGTCATAAGGCAAATTTTGGACATATTCCGTCCTAATCCAAGCAAGCGCAGCCATCATAATCTAGTAGTCTATGACACAAGAGTTTAACATAAACATTTCATTCAGTTTCTCCGTCAATTTGATTCATCCGGTTTGCGCTCGAACGCTGCTAATTACCCACACTGAGCACTCGTATTTGATTGCTCGGACCAATATTTACAATATTATTTCGTCATGGAAATCTTGAGTGTTTATAACAAAACTCCTCCGAAACTGTTTGACCGATTCCTATGAAATTTTGTGTGTATATTCAGTAGGTCTGAGAATAGGACGTAAACGAAAGCAAGAGAGAGGTCTTTGCAAATTGCCAATGTTTTTTTTTACCTGATAAGCTAGCCTTTGACTTCTATTTCACCTAATGGCAAGTGATGTTGTCCAAGATGTTGTTCAGGTTTATCTAGTATTACTGGCTCTCGAGGACAGCTGCGGGACAAACCGTTAGATGCTTGCCGATTTGAAAAATTCTTTCACCATTAGAATCCTACAGAATGGTAAAAGAATTTTTCAAGTCGGTCCAGTAGTTTTTAAGTTTATGCAAAACATATACAAATCTTTTCTCTTAATAATATTAGTGTAGATGTAGATTGATTAACAAAATTATCAGCAACAAAAAGAATCATGAAAAGGTCCCCGTTTTTATATATAATAAAAAACGGGTTATGTAAAAGGACAATAACGTCAATCACTATCAAGCAACACAATACTCTCTACTGGCGACTCTATACCTCGCCATGTTTGTTCTTCTATCTTTTAAAAAGTAGCCCACAACGCTTCAAGGTTGAAACAAGCATTGATTTGTGATAAATGGTTCATCAACATTATCAACAAATTTTCAGTGTAAAAGAGATTATATTTTTATTATGTAAATAAAACCAACATATTTTCGAGTTTCTAAATTTGGTCGAATGACTTTTCGAATAAACTACTACTAGTGTATCAGACGGCTTTTGCACTGAAGAACACCGCCTCTCCCATTATTAAGGGGTGGTTCGCCATAATCCCCACGCTCGGCAGACATCTTGGGGATCGCTGTTAGATAGCAGCTCCTAAGAAGGTGCTGCTGCCTACCTTCCAGCATTTTACCCTTAGTCGCCTTTTACGACACCTGCATATAAAGGTAGGGTGGTGACCACAGATAACAGAAACAAAAGGATCTCTGTGGTGGTGACATTCTATTCTAACCCGGCACCACACGGGCGAATACAGCGTGGTTAAAATTTACAGATTATATGCCAATTTTTGGTATCGTGTCTCCTACCTTATACCTCGATCTAGTGATAATCTTACTTTCTACTAATCGGAATCGGTAATGAATAAGTGTTATGCATCGACACATTTTATAACGTTTAAATGGCCTTCAAAAATATTCACAAGGTCACGTTATGAATATTAAATCTGCGAAATAACTGTTTCAAATTATTCGATAAATTCAAGAATATGGTTAAATCTCGACCGTGCAGTAAAATTGAATTTGGTGGTTAGTGTATTAGGTTTCTGATTTTCAACATTCACAATGCTCGTTACTGAAATTGCAACATCTATTTAATAAAGTTTGTTTATATTTAGAATTCCGACACAAAACTGCTGAGCGGCGAGAGAATCCTTGAAATGGAATAGAGGGAGGGATTTTATTCTATTTCCATTGGCAGGAAAATCTGCCTGCGGCAATGTGACAGTGTTTTCTCCACTCTTTTACTCCATTATTTTGTTTTCAGGCTAGTTGGTTAATTGGACTGACGCGTATACAACGAATACGTTACGAATAAAAAATACAATTTTGGACCTGAACATTTTCGTTGGAAATAAATAATAACTTTGACTAGAACTTGAAACGGGGTTTGACTGATAGAACTTATTAACCGATGAACTAGGTCAAGCAGTGTTCGCTACAGTGGTTACTTAGATGGGTGACCGCTAGTGGTGTTTATTTAATGCTTTCGTGCTTCGGAGGGCACGTTATTCTATGACGGAGGCATTTCAGCGGCCTGAAAACTCCAACACTTTGCATTTGGTGGTACCAGGCAAGCTACTCAAGTAGATAATCTGTCACCAAGCACATAACGGTGTGTTCCAACAGTTCTCAAGCGGAACTGTGAGTTAGTTCATATTACAATATCACGAGAGGAAAAATATGTTCGTGTGCGGGATTTGAACCCACGCGCCTCAACCCCTATAGCCGGTTTATGCTCTGTCTCTGTCTGTCGTATGGGTTCGAATCCCGCATATGACTATAAGTTTCCCTCTCGTAATTTTGTAACGTAAGCCACAGAGCATGCGTTAATGCAAAACTAAAATTATAAAAAAATAGCCATATCACATTTTGAGTACAGCCTTTTTACCAATTTTCGTTACTGTCCTCATCCTGCCTTAAGTGAAATAGGCACATCATGTTTAATGATAACATTTTAAGGCCTAGTTTCACCATACTCTGTTATTTATTTGACACCTTGTTAATCCTTTTAACGGACTGTTAACTGAACCGAGTGTCCCACCAACTGTTAATGGATGATTAATTCAGTTAACTTCATAGAACGTAGACTGATTTAACAGCTCTGTTATTTTTAAAGACCCATTAGCTAATGCCTGATTTAGCGTAAACAAACATGGTATGGTGAAATTAGGCCTAAATCTGGAATCTAATCCTATTTAAGTTATTGGTTACATGCGCTTTTGAACTGCGTGCGACAAGCACAAAGGAGGGTATAAAAAAGTAAAGGGAGTAAAAAAGTTTTATCAGCACCTGTTGCGCGTCAAAAGCTGTGGGTGGGTGGTGGGAGATAACCCTGAGGCACAGACTGAGTGATAGTTAGCTACTACCCGGACAAGGCGGGGTGTTGGGGTCGTTCTCCGATGATTCTATATAACTTATTATTTTTAGTGCTTCACTTTGGTTTTGATATATATGTACATACTTATTCATTGGATGTTTTACAATATAGTGAAAATAAAATTTTGAAAATTAAAAACGTATTTATGCCAGAAAATAAGCAAATGTCTGGATGGCGTAGTATTCAGTTAAATATTTGTTCAATAAATACCCAAATAGGCAATAAAAGACATAATACGCTAAAACAACTTATTTTAACAATTATTTTTGTGACAAAGCAAACTTAGATAGTAGATATCAGGGAAGATATCTCACAAAATAAAAAAATGTATACCTCAATAAATCAAATCTTAGGTACCAACTTTATATATTTATATGCATATCATTACTTGTTTTTCTTTTATTATGTACCCACCTTTGTTCTGATAAATTCCAATTAATCCAATGCAATAATATAGCAGTAAAGAATAAAAATGAAGTGAATGGTCGCAGTTATCGCCACAATGCACGTTAATTAGAACGCATAAGTAGCTTAAAATTTTATATGCGATGCCACGCAGAAAATTTCCGGTCTAGCGAGTAACAAAGTAAGCGCTCTGTAAAGCCGAACTACGAACATATTTCGAAGTTTTCGCCTGCAGCTGGAAGTTGAGCTCATCAATTCAATTGATGCTCTGTAATATTGCGCTTAAGAGAAGCGCGAATTCAACATTTCCGAAGTAGGATTTCAGATCCGAAGATCTTTGGAAGACTTCCAATTACTTGATCTCAAGTTGAATATTGTCATGCATAAAACAATTACTAAACGACGCGACATCTCTAGGTACTTATATAGGCTTAGGGTAAATTCCGTTCAAATATCAAAATTACAAATCTGACTTAACTGCATATACCCGTCATTAAGGATCTGCGTAGTTGCAAAATACCTTAAACTCACATTTCACATTCGTCAATTACTAAATAATTAAAAGATACTCAAATGGCCATCATGTTTTGAGCAATATATATTTTACCGGTACAAAAAGTTAAAAACATGCTTAGCGTCAGAAGGGATCGATGAAAGTACCGTTGCATGGCCTGTGAAACAACCGAATCGTCGGATTCGGTGGAAAAAAACAACAATCACATGAGCCGGTCTGCAGCACGCATGGAGGACGCATCGGTAGAGTAGAGGCGGCGGCGGCGCGGGAGCAACGGACAAACCATAAAAAAAACGTAATGAGAGATCGCTTCCTGCGCCGCACGCGGCGTTTACCCCGTCCGAGATCGAATAGAACTGACACTTGAATTGGTTGCTTTAATAGGACGATAACGTATTTCAAAATATTATACTAAATTTTATCGATTTGTTGACAAAAGCTTCCGAGGAATAAATGACTGTAAGCTGCCTATTACATTGTGCATAGAATTGAAAATTCCGTAGCATTGGTACTTCTTTTTATATGGTTCATTTATACATGGACATATTTGTGCAATAGAACACGATGCGAACACTTAAATTACAGCGTGTGAATGTAATCAGTTATTAAAAATTGTTAAAAACAATTCTACTGAAGCCGTTCAGTTCGATAAGGAGCTTACGAGTTTAACTGTAAATGAAACAAAACATGAATTAAATAATGTTCAATCTAAGCGCACTGCACGTAGTAGTGTCGACTTTGTTCATCTGTCCGATTTTTTCAACACGGATTTGTTAAGGACATATAATTGGTCTGAATAGGTCACATTTTAGCAAAAGTTAATGATGTGATATAGATCTGAGAGTTCATTATCGTTGATAATGAATTATAAAAAAAATTCAAACAGCTGCACTTCAAATTTATTTTGACCTATTAATAATGCAGCTATGGTAAAAGCATATTTGTTTCGAAAACGTCCTCGTACCACGTACCATATATTTTAACAGATAACCAATAATGATCCTTTGAAGAGAAGTTCAACTACAAAGTGACATAAAATCGGTGAATCGTCACCTTACGGGACAAAATCACCAACTTAAGGGACGTAATCAAAACATCGCTACCTTAAGGGACAAAACCAGAGAATCGCCATCTTAAGAAAAAAACATAGAATCAGCCACCTTAAGGGACCAGCTAAAATTATAAAATTTAAAAATCAAAATATGATATGTATCTAGGTACTTAATGTAAAATATTTTTCTGAGGAAGCTACATGGAGGTGGATTATGAAGAATTGTCCTCAAGAAGAAAGAAAGAGTTATCCTCTTTACAATCAGCGTTTTACGCTCAGAAGTTAACTCTGGGATTTTTCGTAAAACTTCACTTCATAAACATAAGACTAAATTTTAGTCTATTACCTTATTTTTGCTTTAGATACATACAACAATCGTGTATAAGTATTATTGAGTTGAAGTATAGATGCATACATGCTGACTGATGATTTGTAGCTAACGAATCTCAAATGGTGGAAACTAGTTACTTAGAAGCATTTATTCAAGCACAGACTTGACGCTTCACACATATTACGAATGCGAAATTGTGATTGCCGGTTTGTCGGTTTGTTCTTGTTTCGCGTTACAATGGACCAACGTGATTTTTTACACTAAGGTGATTGAAAGGTTGGAGAGATTATCAGAAGCAGCTTTTTATCCAAAATATGTATTACATACTTGTTTTTCAATGTTCATATGTTTAACTCTATTGTTTGTCTGCCCATCCATCCGTCTATAGGTGACTGGTTCTTAGCTCGTTATAAAAATGAGTTAGAAACCTAAATTGGTGATAGTTTGTAGTGAACATTGACGCAAAGATACGAGTATTCAATTAAATGATTTCTCAGGAAGGCTAAAATATCTGAGATAGTATCTGAAGAGTATAACATTTTTGTACCTCAGCATGTGGATTGACATAGTCTTGAGCTAATTGACTGTGGTTGCTTATTATTCCGTAAAATATTTCATTCAAACTAACATATTTGTTTGGGTTCCGTACCCAATGAGGAAAACGGAGCCTAGGAGATATTAACCGCTGGTCGGCTGTGAGTATATTTTCAAGTCAACAGTAAATGTATATTGTTATGAATTAGATACCGATATGTAAAGGTTCATGTCTGTCTATCCGTCCGTTTGTATGTCGCGGGTCTCTAGTTTGGAAGCGGAATTAGTTAAAAACAGAGAATTAGTGATGAGAACGACTTTATTTCGATCAAAAGATGTAACCACATTATTATGATACTAATTTATGATTTACATGTAAACCCTACCCTAGGGCATTTACATATTATGCTATGGAAGCGATTAAAGATCGATTTTTTTTTTATTTAATTAATTATCTAACTAATTATCACATCTTTTATTTGCCCAGTACATAGCATGATTGATTATTTTTGAACATTCACCTTGTTTTTTCTGTTTACTTTTCGTTATATGTTGGTATATCATTATTCCTGTATTTTTTCTAATGTGTATATGATAGTGTCTACACTGAAGACGTGCGTGACGTCTCCGCCTCCGGTTCCAACGGAAGATCAGCGCTAGTTGATTACAACTAGCATTATGCTGAGTTGGAACCGATTTGTGGCAGGAAATCAGCTAAATATATTTAGATATTGTATCTATATAATTATTAATACAAATAAATACCATAAGAAATCTGTGTTGAAAAATTCAATCGCATCCATATGTACAGTATTATGTTCTCTAATTTTCACGCATTTCAGACTAACAAAAGGTCGTAGTCGCCACGTGCTGCCCGCATTGTGATTGAACTTTATTTAACTAAGATTTCGTTTCATTTTCTAATACAAACTCTTAATTGACCTGCAAATTTAACTGGTGAAGCTAATAATGGTCTAAGACTTTTAGAAACTAATGTCCAAAGAGAATGTAATAAAATCCGTGTTACGTAATGATACATATATTAAACCAATGAAAGCATTTACGCAAGAACTAGTCGGAATTGTACGACTTTAGTATTATCTTTATTAAAATATTCTTTTGTTTTGCCTTTCGTTATTTGGCACACCTTCTGGCAGATTTACAAGAAAATAAGACGAAACCACGAAACCAACTTTTGAACGTCAACAACTTCTTTGATAGATCTAGATTATCTGTGATGTCGTCACCGTGCGATTTGATTTTTTTATAATAACATTGCACATTGAATCAATAATGCCGATTAAATTATTTTCTATTTCTAAAAAATCTGAGCCGTACGAGTTGTCGCTGTTGTTTCAAACAAAAGACAACATTTCCAGAAAGTTCTTATCAATAATTGGGATACAGAATCAAATCAAATCATTTATTCACAAGAATTTTGTACAGATACAGCAGGTGTAACGCTTTAAAAAATAACCTTAATACCATGACTATGGTGTGCAAATGTATATTTAAACAATATAAGTCAATACATACATTTATTTTGAAAGTTGATTCAATTGATAATAAAATATTAATATTATGCCATTTACTATCAAATACAATACGTCCAGAATATCAAAGCAAAACTCAAATGCAATTCCATTTAAATTATATCCTAAGAAACGTTGAATGTCATAAAATCATTTATATAATCTCATTCGGTAATATTCTAATAATGAAATTAAATACAGACTTTTATTTTAGGTAATATTCTAATTATGAAATTAAATACAGACTTTTATTGGCATATTTTATGTACATACTTCTTTAAGAAAATTAAAAAGTTAAATTAAAGCATTGTTCTCCTAACAAAACAATGCTTTAAAACAATTTTTTAATTATTAAAGTACAATGTGTCCCGACCAAGGAGGTTTCAATTCAATTTGAGTACACATTATCTATGGTGAGCAAGATGCGCGCGCAACGCGCTGCACTGGTTCCGAGCCAACAGACCAATAACAGACTTTTCCATTTTGGCGCTATTTCGTACATACGAATTTGAGTAATATTTTATTGGATAAAACTTTAGTAGCAAAAATGTCAAGCAACACCCACGAAACTGATGATTTAACTCCACCTGACATTCTAGAAACAGCTACGAAACTGACGAATAGTCTTTTGCCAGAAAAATCAAGAAAAGCGTATAGCCACAGAGAGTTGAAATACAGGTAAAAGCAATTAATATAGCCATGAGATTAAATAAAGTAGTGTATGCAACTGCATATAATTAGGTATTAAAACACTCGTGTAATCTTATTTTGAAACTCGCCTGCGGCTCGTTTCAAAAAACTACACTCATGTTTTAATACCCTCTATTATATGACAGTTGCATAAACTACTATTATAGCGTACAAACTGTTGTCAAGTAACCATAATCATAGAACATATAATAATACTCTACCAAGCTAGCGCCTAACACCTACGTAATGTAAATTAAGTATTGTAATAATTTTATTATATAGTAGGTATGTACCAAACACATTTTTAAAAAACGTTTAAAAGAATGGCCCCTAGTTTCTTGCCCGTTCTTCTCGCAGTGGCTCTATAATTTTTGTTTGCTGAACGTGGCAGTACAATCAGTACTAATATTATAAATGCGAAAGTAACTCTGTCTGTCTGTCTGTCTGTTACGCTTTCACGCCAAAACTACTGGACCGATTTGAATGAAATTTGGTATGGAGATAGTTTGAGACCCGGGAAAAAACATAGGATAGTTTTTATCCGACTGCGCAAAAAGAGGTTAATGTTTTCGCGCGATAACCGACATACGCGCGGGCGGAGCCGCGCCCGGAAAGCTAGTGTAGTATATTTCAATATTAAAATTTGTAATTGACCTTCATAAGAGCGTCGTAGACGCCTAAATTGAATAAATGATTTTGACTTTGACTTTGACTTTGAATACCCATAGTGTAATCTTTAATTTAGCAACTTGATATTGTGTAATTCAAAGTAAAATACTTTGGATTTTGCTTTACAAAAACACAAAGATATCTAATATACATGCAAACCAATGGTAAGATGCGAAATGTTAGAACACTGGTTTGCAACTATACTACAGGTTCTGATATTCATAGAAGATACAAATAACACGAAAAAGTCCATGTGAACAGTAGCTACGAATCTATTTTCCCTAACTGTGCAGTGGGCAATGTGCACACACGTGTTTATATTATGAACGTGTAATACGCGGAAGCTTTTGAGGGCACTGCCTTACAGTAATAAAAGTAATAATCCGTCCGTCTTCTGCAGCTCGTTCCGCCAGCAGTTACAGGATGCAATTTTATATCACCAAGCAATAAACCTTCGTTAATTATCACACGTTTTGCTTCAAGGTAGTAAGCCTAGTATATTTTTAATCTGCTTCCAAAAAAGGAGGAGGTTCTCATTTCGTATATATTTTTTATGTTTGTTACCTCAGAGCTTTTGACTGGGTAAACCGATTTTGAAAATTCTTTTTTGTTTGGAAGGTGATGCTTGTCGTTTGGTCCCGTTTAAATATCATCAAAATCAATCTCGTCAAAATACACTCCAATAACTGAAAAATATTTACCTATCTTGATGATATAGTCGCTGACAATGAGTGACAATTAATCTTGTAAGTGGCAAGGGTCACTAAACGAGTGATTTTTTATTTTTTAATGGAACCGACTTTAACACCCAAATGTGTGAAATAATTTATCGAAGTCGGTACCATGCACACAATATTGTGATAATAGGTACTTCTGAACCATGGTACCGACTTCAACAAGTTATTGCACACTTTTGGGTGTAGAAATCTGTTCCATGTTTTAGTAAAAAAAATTGAACAATTAATAGAAAAATCACCTCATATATTTTGAAATGTTAATAAAAGGATAATGCAAAGACACAATAAGAAAAGAGAAGTAAAGGGGAGGGGTTTGCGCCCAGCGCGCGCCGCTTCAGGCCGCCCCTGCAAAGGACGTCAAATAGGCAAAGGTGCGGAACCCCACACTCCGGATCTTCGGATCCGCCCTACATAATATAATTATGCAACAATGGAAATTGTACTTTAATACTTGCGAAGGGGAAATTCCAGTAGTATTTTCGACATCATGTAAATTTTGTTATGTGTTTTAGTACAGAATTCGACAGACATTTTTTGAGCTATTATTATTTTTAATTGAAATTACTTATGTCAATCTACCTATTAAATAACTTTCTTTAGCTATGCAATACTAAATTTATCCGATACGTTGAGTATCTAGGTCTAGTAAATGTTTTATAATTATGGCTTCTGCGCTACAAGTTTGAACAAAATTAACATAAACTACTCAAGCTTGCAGTGTACTGATTTTAAATACTTAACTCGATCTGATGTGTACCCAACAGGGTGTAAAATCTGCTTTGAAATTACTGAATAACTAATGGTCACAGCTCTACAGATTTAAATAATATAATATTTAAAAGATTAATGTATACTATTGGCAAGTCATTATTTTTTTAGAATAAGATATCGCATTCAGTAATATTTCGAAATTTTTATAAACCAAACTAAATCAAGTATACTCGTCCTCAATGGTCATTCATTATAGTTATCATGGAGGTCGAGTCAGAAACTGAATGACTTTCAAAATCATCACGACTAATACAGTAGCAGAATCTATCGATTAATATATATTTATACCTACAATTAGTCAAACATGCTGCGCGATGACGAATTTGATTCAACATCAGGCAATGACCAACCAAACGTTGGTATTCGACAAACGAAACTATTTTAGAAACATATCTCAGTCCATTCATACGGCACACACACATTTCTATTGGAACGCTTATATTCCGGGAACAGGTCTAATATTAAAATTGAACAACACTGTCCCAGACGCTCAAATGCTCAACAGGTATTGCTCGGCAGGATCTTGTCTAGACTAGACTGTAATCAAAATATGTATTCTTACAATTTTCGCCATCATATTTGGGTTTATTGATACAGAATCCATCTAGTCTGATTGTTATAATAAAATTGACTTGAATTTCATATATAACATTTGCTAGAGGCCCGCACTGGCATCGCAGTGTAATAACAAGAAGTAAAAAAAAACAAAAAAATATTAAATATTCTATAGCCTAATAATAATAGCAAATACTTTTAAAAGTATCCTAAAAACATTAAATAATATTTAAACGAAGCATCTTCAGGAGGTCTTGACTTACCGAGCGCACGATCGAGACCGTTTAGAAGCGAAACTAGTCGGGTATTCATCCGGTTAGGCTGCGTGATGTTTATGACGTCACGTAGATAACAGGAAAATTAGGCGGAATTGTCACTAGATATATAATTTTATGCTTTTTTAAGTGTTTTATTTAAATATTATTTAATGTTTTTTAGGATACTTTTAAAAGTTTTTGCTATTATTAAATATGGATTTCCGCAAAGTAACGCCTGAATCTATTCATTATATTATAGCCTATTTTAATTAGGGATAATATAGTAGAAGAATGTAATTGAGTAGAATTCTTATGGTGCAAGAATTTTTCAAACCCGTCCAGTAGTTTTTTAATTTAGTAGTACTTTTTAATCTTTCCCCGTTATAATGTTAGTGTAGATGTAGATTAGAAGAACCTACCATATCTAATAGGTAAGGTCTTGTAATATATTATATTTCGTTTTAATAAAAATTATCAGATAATTTTGCCGTTACAATCTTCATTTATGCTGATATTACCTACCATTTCAAACATTACGTTAAGAATAGATTTTTTTAGATATCTGCCATAAAATTATTCTCATACTAGCTAAATAATATTGAAGAATGCGCGGTCAACAATGTTAAGATTACTGATTTAGTAAGTAAATAATGTTAGTATTCTCGTATTCAGTAACCAGGATGTTGGTAATTACTGGACATATATAAATTACGCGTTGTTTACTATGGTCATTTTAAATAAAGTGTATGCCAGTACTGATTTAGAAGATTGCCCTATTGTTTCCACGAGGCCTCACGTGCTATCATACCAACACAGGGTCATATCTAGGTATATATCACAGATGAGCCACCAGCAGCTGCTTAAATTTGAGAAACATATTTTACACGCTGCCTATATTAAAAAGCGGAGCTCGCTCGTTAAAATATTTTGTTATGGACCAGTCAAAGGCATTCTATCTGTTGTTTCATTTTCATCAACTCCAATATGATAGGTGCAGGGCATAGGTAGATGCCAGTTTAATGAACATTTCCTTTGTCAATTAAGGCATTGAGACCGACTGCAGCGCAGGTTTCTTTTTATGGAGAATTGTTTTCCGGCGTCTATACTAGATTGATAATAATTAATAACTTTTTAATTGGGAGAGAGATACTTATACAGGGTTTTTTTATGTGTGTAAGAGTTCAAAAAGTATTGGAATTTCTAAAAGCTTCCGTTTAGTCAGACAGATTATTTTACTAACGATTTTAAACTCACTTCCCGATAAGCTAGACTTTAAACAGCTCCTAAGTGGTGTACAAAGTATTATAAATATGAAATAAAAAACGGTTGCCACATGTTATGAAAATGCAAATGATTATGAACTATATGGTGTGAATCTTGATGGGTTTTTGACTTTCCTTTCGTTCTACTTTGTAAGTTTGCTTCAATTTTGCAAAAAACATCAGATATTTATTAACATACTACGTTTTCAAAAAGGACTGATAACACTAACTAATTTAACAAACAAACTTAGGGCGCATTTTAAGATTCTAACGCAAATGGTTATGAACAGTCTTGTAAGTGTTCTGAACGACAGCTACATCCCTACCCTCCTCATCATTCTTCGCGCCCCACCGTTTTCATTAAATTAGTCCTTCAAGTAGAATTAATTATCTCAAAAATTTGTGAACGTCTCAAAGGCTGATACTGCACAAGTATTTTGCAACACCGTAATTGAAATACAATAATGAGACGACATTCCATTGCAGTTTTTTATTAAATTGTTTATCGTCCGGAATAGTTTTCCTTAAAAGTATAGCAGGTTTATGCCTGAAATTGAAATATTTTAGACAAAATGAAGCATAGTTATTTCATAAGGTGCATTCAATGTACGGTCAATTTAAAATATAACAATGTGCCACGGGATTTTAGAATTTTATAACTTTTTATTTTAGCTTGTACTATTGAATTCTTATTCAGATCTTAGAGGAATTTGAGGTATGGTCTCTCCGACGATATTGATTTGCATAATAATATATAGAAAACTTTAAAATTTACTAAGTAACAGATAGTGATTCGTATTTGTTTAGTCCATATGCTAGCTGTTGGCCACAATCTCACCTGACGGTAAGTGATAATGTGGTCGCAGATGGTAAATAGGCTTGCATAATTGACAATTGCTGGAATACACGGTTTGGTGCTTGGCGACAGATTTGCTACTTGAGATTAATCTCGAAACGGACATATACCAAATTTCTCTAAAATCATAAATCAACTCAATAGATGGAAATAGTTTACCTCAAAGGATTTTCATATTCTGTCATATCCCAAGCTTTAAATAACTCAACCGTAGTAAGTAGATATCTAATTAATATACATGTAAAACTGATACGTGTGTAAAATAATGTGTCTATATTAAATACAGTTTAGCATCTGATACTAAGAACTAAAAACAAAGGGCCTTTTGATACGTTAATCCAATAATCTGAGCGAAATCAGAGCACAAGTGACTCCAATTGAGACATAGAGCCGACTTGGTTTTGTGGTGGGTCAAATGCTGCGGTTACACTTGATTTCTATATCACATTTGATTTCGAGGAATGTTGTGACTTTGAATTAATTAATACTTTATTACAGAGCGCTAACGTCTCATTTCCAATGTCAAAGTGACTACGAAACGAGTCTAATTGACGCTCAATGTGTGAGAGGTGAATAGCCACTGATCTTAGATCTTGCCAATTTACAGACCGATTTTATAAAGCAGGTATTTTACTCGTATTTCGATACGAATACAATCTGCTGAACGGCATCGCAGTTTGCGTTACATTAATATCATGAATTTATATTCCGAAAGTAGTAGACCGGTGTCCAAGCCCCAACTATGATTTATTGTCTATATTATTGGCCTGCCTTTTGTGTTGTACCGGACACAGTTCCAGAAAACGGACTGCTAGTGAAAATTACCGACCCGAGAATAGAACCAAGGCGCTCGAAATTCCAAAGCGACGACAGTTTACGGCACTGCGCCATTGGGAGGTCATAGAGAACAATTTCATTTTATTAATAACTGTGTGGATCTCTCCATTACGTTCTGCCAGATTCAACAATTTATGTATGGGTAGATAAAAAACACTAAATCGACAATTTATTCAATGTTGTTCAATGTTCTAACCGTTCTCGTATTATATCAATATTAAACTTATTATACCAACATTACAAGTAGATGAGAGCCGAGGTCTAAAGTCTTTAATTTTAAAGAAGGTGCTTGCTCAATTACCTATTTATAATACAAGAGTAGTTACGAAATGCGAAGTTCAACCTCAGCTGACGATAAGATGTTATGATAAGACGTTTCTTATTTCAGCGCGTTATAATTCTCCGAGATCGTTGATACAAATACCTACACTGCAGGGATATAAAATATTGTATTGAATGTTTTACAGTTTTTATCGTATGTCACCAAGACTAGAATGAAAAAAGACGCGCTCCGGTGGGGCGAGATGAAATAAAAACATTTGCAAAGTTCGGCAGCTAGTATTTATTTTGTGAAAACGCCGAATTCGATTCGTTAGC
Source organism: Plagodis dolabraria (assembly GCA_963854805.1). Taxonomy (NCBI): domain Eukaryota; kingdom Metazoa; phylum Arthropoda; class Insecta; order Lepidoptera; family Geometridae; genus Plagodis; species Plagodis dolabraria. The sequence continues at coordinate 10,141,418 of OY978440.1, forward strand.
CCACATTGGAACTGCGATCGCGCCCATCTATTGTTCTTTGAATTATAGTCCATCAGAGTGAAGTGAAAATCTCCGGGTATTGTTATCGTCTTCCGTTGGTACACCTAAATGTGAACCAGTACAAGACTAGTATGGCTATATAGTAGGTAGATGGATCTGATTTTTTACTGAGATATTAGTATCTTAAGTCCTAAGAACTATATCGGGAAATTAGTCTCTCGTCTCAGTGTTCTAAGGCCCATAATAGATTATATTTAGACTGTTAGATAGATGCCTGTTTGACTGCTACATGTTTCAACTTGTGCACTCTTACGACCTATATAATGAGTAAAACACGTCCATGATGTAGTGTAGTTAGTCGGTCGGTGAGACGCAAACTCTCATGCAAACTGGTTTTGTACCTACATATACGTTTAAAGCTGTTTTGTTGGCAATAATCACCGTGGACACAACATTTACTTACAAGACAGTAGATATAACTTCTTTACTCATTACTATGCATTATACTATACTTAATTGTACACATCATAATTAATAATCAGTACCTACTAATTCAAATATATAGTTGAGTAACAATGAATAACAACCAAATATAACATTGCCAAGCTTATAATAGGCAAGTAGGTATAGTCACTAAGTTGTTAGGAAGATGTGAGACGAGGAAGCGGTATGAAGATAAGGCAAAGCGTCCAGTAGGTGTGTATTTCTAAAGGTTTTTACTCGATGCAACCTATGAATAATGACCTCTGCCTATTCCTTGAGGTATAGGAAGCCTAAGCGTAAATTCTAATTTTATTCAGACCATTTTATGACAGATTCCGGCTCTTTATAGGTGTATGTTGAAAATGGAGGTTACACAACTACTCAACACCCAATGACTCACAAGCAAGTGCGCAAGAACTGGACGTATGAACTTCAACAGTTCTTTGTGATCCAACATTACGGCCATCGACGTGTTTTTGGGTAGGCCGATGATTGCGCCATTAAAGGTCAATCGTATAACTTGTCCAGAATATATCTGCAAGATCCTAAAAAAGTGCAGTCAAGCGCAACAAAATATACTTGACAATATCGACCACAATGTATGCAATGGATGTACCTATTTGTATTTTTTTATATTGCATTAAACACGACTGGGACAACTGGTTATTTATAAATGTCTTAATGCTTTTTATTGAAGAATTCAAAACTGTTTTAGTGAGACCCAATTGGCATCGGTGGTTTCTATGTATGCGTGTTTATTTTTATTTGGCGTCGCGTACGTTACAGCGGACGTGTCATCCATGACTTTCTTTTGTAGTTAAACATAATATATATCCGAGTGTTTCTGTCCGTAAAAGTATCAAATCTATATAGAAAAGAATTTTAAACCAAATTCGTTTGACGAAATAGGGCTCTCTGCACTTGACCAAACATTTATCTTGTATAAAATTTTCAAATGAGCATTGTTCGAACAATATCTGTGAGTCACGCCTTATCTATGGGCACGAATGCGAACAGTCCGATAACAACAATAACTAACACAAGGAGCCACCGTCTCCTAGATAACGTTGTATTCTTAGAGACACAGTGTAACGGAACTGATACTGTTTTGTTTGACTGCCCGATAGAGAACAATAGACGAAATTTAGAAAGTGCATCGGCTATCATTTTCATTAGGATGGGGCTGTTCGTTATTATTAGATGCAAGGGAATGCCCTGCCGGCGGCCGGTGGGTGCTTTAATATTCGGTTTACGCACTCAACGCGTAATTTAATCAGCTGCCCGTATCCGCTTGTTGTATCCCCCGGTTTTAAGACCACCGGGACGAACCTAGTAATTGAGAGAACACGATGTGGACCAAATCTACGAACAAATACTTCTCCAGATTAGATATCGACTTAAATAGCACAATTTTCTACTTCAAACATACGTCTTCTTTAAGGTGGATGAGAGGTAACCGGTATTGTTTTACAGGTTCGAATTAAGTGGATACATCTTTGCGGTTACAGATCCACTTCGTCTGACTTGTAATTTGAGTCATAAAAAGATACACATAATATTTTACACGTTTATTTAACAACCTACAATGAGTAATCGTCAGTTTTTCTCTCTCAAATTCAATCCTTTGTTCAAGTAACGAGTTAATAATTAGTCATAACCACCACAAATCAAATAAAATAGAACTAGCAGCTCGAGTTCATTAGAAATAAGATTGTTCTATTAATATTCAAATTCTAAGAAATGTTTTTGTTTTACAGAAACTCGACATTTTTAGTTTGGATTTGCCACGGACGGTGACTGAGCTTACTATCAAAGGGGCGGAAGCTGTTATGTTTGGACCGGGAGCCTTCAACAACGTGGCGGACATACGACAAATTGACATCAGCGACTCTAAGATCGTGCTCTTCCAGCAGTTCTCAGCCATGGACATCAACATAGTCAATCTATCCCTGAATATCAGGAACTGTGACGTTCTGCGCTTCGAAAAGCAATCTTTCACGAAGCTGCGCGGTAAGTCCTTTTTACTTCGCGAGCTGTGCGATGATATTACTCTTAACAGCTCAAAAACATGCACTTTTTAAACGTCAAAACTCTTAGACTTAAACGTTTAAAAACGTCTTTTTAAACGTTTAAGTCTAAGAGTGTATATAAAAATATTTTAAGTATGTGCTTAAATCTTGTCCCTTCGTGGAGCTCAATAAGTATACTCGTATTTAAGTTTTACCTTAGTTATAGTCCACTTTCGTAATCAATATTATGAAAGGCCCATAACTAATTCCCTGAACCCATTTTGAGCTGAAAGAGTATTATCAAACGGTATTGTTTTTCATAATATATATAGTACTACAAACTACTTTGCGAGAGTTTTAAGATTAAGATTATAAGCTCCTCTAAATTAACATCTACAAGAACACAAAAATTGGGCAAGTTCTTGTTGATGGTAAAATAAGTTTATTTATGACTATAAAAGTAATTTAAAGAGGTAAAATAATTTCTTCAAAATATGAATCTGTGAATATGAATATGAAGGTGTCAATCCCCGGGTCGAAAAGTACTAGACGGGTCGACTAGTACTAGTACTAACAAATGCAATTTCACTTCGATCCCCTATGCTTTCTTCTATGCTCAGGATTCAACTAGTACTAGAAAATGCAATTCCATTACTTACAGTATAATGGCGAGCGTAATCTGACTCAGAAATATCTTCTAAATACACCTTATTTCTGACATCTGTCAAAGTGACAGTTTATGTCAGATAGACAGGTGTGATTTGTGACAGGTGTCAAAGTGACAGTTGATGTCGTATTTTATGTACTCAATTACTTTTAGTTTTCGTGACATCTGTCAAACTTTTATAGATCTCATAGAGATCTTCATTTCAGATGACAGCTGTCAAATTAAAATAGGATTTATCACGGAAACTATTCATCCTAGACTACAAGTTTCTTCACAGATATGATAGATCTCATAGGGATCTTCATTTCAGATGACAGCTGTCAAACTAAAATAGTGTTTATCTCGGAAACTATTGATTAGAACACAAAACTATTCCAAACTGTTTATTTTTTTTTAAATTTAAGTTTAAAGTAATTTTATTTTTCAACCATTTAAAAAAAATGCAAGGCTTTAAAACTGCAAATCGAAAAAATAAGTAGAAACGTAACGGGTTATTCCTGTCATCGCCACTTTTCGCCCCCAGTGACACTCGAAGAAAACTAAAAATGGAAGGAGTGGGGGGGGAAGGCGATCACTTATGGAAAGAAAGTGGAATATAAGTTGTGTATGAGAGATATGACTTATAAAATATGGTAGATTAAAAGGAGAATATATTTTATACCAATCCCACGTAACAACAACATGGCTCAAGCAAAGAACGCCTGTGTTGTAAATGTGGCAAGAGCGATGAGTCCAAAACGCGAGTTACTGGATTCGATGTACAAGCCGCGACAAATGCATTGGGTTTTTTACAAGACATTTCCAGAACCTAGTCATTGAATGGACATGTTAACAGTACGAGTATATGCCTTATAAAAATTTTCCACAGTACCATCCATTTATCACGTTTGCTCTGCAATATGCCATGCGAATCGTAAAATTAAAGTATCGAGACTCAATTGAAAGATGTCCATAGTTGTAGGCAAGACTCTAATTTATATAGTTCTTATATATCTAAAGCAGATGGCGTTGAAAACGCAGAATTAATTACAACAATAGCGTTATTCTATACCTTACAATATTTTTGCGTGCCTAGCAATTTCTGTATCGCATTGCGAACTCGTAACACTGTATACAATTATAATGTAACCATGATCACATCCGCTATATAGTTGGAACTAGATGAAGATAACTCCATCTATTATTCCACAGCCGTCTGTGTCAAGGCATCGTCCATTATTCGGATGTTCTATTCAGATAATAGACGATGCGACGATCAGCCGTTTAGTTGGAACTCTTGATGTAGACGATAAAACCATATTGCAAAGCCATCTCTGTCAGGCGCAGAACAATTCTGATTACAAACGAAGAAATGCATCGTGAAACTATGACCTAAACATTGGTATAATTCCAATTTTACTCTATGCAGCAGTGTAAATGGACATCTGCAATTTGACTCAGAATAACCGGTTTGAACAGTAGAAGTTAAGTTACACAAGGCTGCGGATGAGATCCATTATCGGATCGTCGTCCAATATTCAATTGAGTTGACTACAATCTATGTTATATACACATTGTATGGCAAACTATAGAGTGGCCTTTCACAAAGCTTCCATAGAAATTTCAACGCAGTGTGCCAGGCAGATACGTGTATAAGCCTTAGAACAATGGGATACTGAGTTTCCTGTAAAATATGATGGTTTACTCGATTAAAGTTGTGAGATTAATTTAGATTTATCTCGGTCCAATAACATAATTAGTTTGCAAATTGGATTATTATGAACAGTGCGTTTCTATGTTCAGGACTTATTTGGCTGACTTTTCAATGGCTAGTTTTAACAGTTTATAATTACAATTTCGCCCTGGACAATCTTGTCCATAAATAAACTTATTTTCTGCTCCTAGAAATAAGATATATATATATTAAAAAATAATGATATCTGACACAGTACTATTGTTTATTGACGCTTCGACTGAATTTCTACCACAGTTCACCACTTTCTAGCAACATAAATACATAAAAATCACGCCACTTTCCCGTCGGGGTAGGCAGAGACCACAGATTTCCACTTACTACGATCCTTAATAACAACCAATCTTTTCATACATGAGCGTCGGTTTAGGATACTTCTGACCTGGCCTTTTTTCAGAACGTCTTCAATCTGATTTCGGAACGTTCGCCTAGGTCTTCCAACACTTCCGTTCATTAGTCCCATGTATACGTGTTTATTAATTCTCATTTCATTCATTCTCTCCACATGTCCAAACCATCTTAACATGCTTTTCTAGATTATGTCACTACATCCTCATTCACACCACATCTTTACCTTATCACACTATTCCTTATCTTACAACAACATGTCAAATTTAGAAACAAAGAAAAAGAACTCGGTGGTCTGTAAATGGCTCGTGCCAATCCTGTAACATCGATGTAGAACATATTAAATATCAATTTCAAAGTGGAGTCTTTACAAATAATTTACCTCGTCTATACAATTTACGTTCAGGAGATCAGGTCATTATCCCGAAGGCATTGTTACACCCGCATTGTAAGCGAATTGTATTAGTAGGTGAATTGATAGGCGTGCATTGTTGCGTCTAATGAAACGAGACAATACGCTAGTGCATCGACGTGCTGTCATTCGGCACCAAGCTTGATATGAGCAGAGATATCCTAGGTAATTTTAAAATACAGATATCGATATTATAGTAAACATTCATTAACAAGAAACACAAACATTGAAAGAGATCGGGAAGGGACTTTACTACTTTAATAGAGACCGGTGATTCGAAGATTTCGTCAAATGTCACTATTGAGTTATCACGTGTACATTTCTGGTAGCTCAATTCGTTACATCGTGCTATTACTTATAAATAATAAACTAATTAACTACTCGCATTGCTTATTTTAACACTGCGAAAATCTGTAAGCACATTATTGAGTCGTATACTATTGGCGATAGTCTCAATTAAAAATAATCATATTCTTGATGGCTCGCAAGCACAGAAGAATAATTATCAAGCAGCCAAACCGATTATGCAAATAACCTAGATACACGATTATGTAAATATTTTTTGATAAGGGAGACGAGAGACGAGAATGTTAAGCCGCGAAAAATATAATACAATCCACGAGAGGCTTTCAGTAAAATACATTGTTCATTTTACGAATCATATGATCATGGAGGACATCAGAATGATACATCAGTTATGATGGTTACATCATATTATGATACAACTCTATAAAGATGAACTTACTGTATCAGCCGGAATGTCCACTGCTGAACACAGCATCCCCCATCATGGGGTTTTTTTGCCATAATCCTCAGGCTTGGTAGGCGTCTTGGGGATCGGATGGACTTAGTGGAAAGGTAATTTATAAACTACAAAAGTACTTTTCATGCTTATTATTATAATCTCGTTGTTCGCTACCTCGAAAATCTATCTAACCATATATAATCCATATAAAATATCACCCTTGTCACCTTGTATCAAACATATTCCTATATATCTGTGAATTTTTATGCACATTCATGTTATTGCAGATTTGAATAGTATTACTAATAGCAGTGTTTTACTCTAAAGGCCTAAAGCTGATAAGAAGATCAAAAGTAAATAAACCGCCGAAAAAACATACTTTTACATACAGTGTTGATAAATTACTGAAATCAATTGTTAAAATAATATCACTATTAAAGTTAGGTAGGTAATCAATATTTCTTTAAATTAGTTTTATGGTCACATGCATTTTTGTCTCAGCAATATTTTTTTAGTTTTTCTATCGGTTCTTACAATGCGGTTTACAAGAGTTTCTTGCTCGTATATGACAAACAAAACTTGTTTGGGTCTAACATATTGTTCTTTCCAGTTTTATACAGTTCCGCCAAATTGTTATACCGTAGCGTAGGGAAGTGGTTACAAATGCTATACATTGGCCGTATATGACAACGATGCCAAGCAACCGTTTACAGGCGTTAAAATAACTACAGCACTTAGCGCAAACTGTTTGTGGTTTCAGCATGTTTATTCTAGATGAGTCTGTCTACATTTCTAGAAATGTTGTTTCTGAAACGTAGATGGACGCATATTATGTTATAATGAATATTACATATCGATTGCATAAGGTAATTAGACATGATTGTAGGGGCTAAAAATCCGATTTCTTATATAACACTGACATAGACATTTTTGTTCGTAATAAATTATGTAACTATGTCACCGTGAACTCTGAACATGTGTGGCGAAGCTGTGCGTGCACTGATGACGCACGCGTCTCGCCAACAACAAAAAATATCTAACTCGTTTTCAACTCATGTTCACTCGACCACGAAAGTTATGTTGTGCTGTGAATTCAAATATCAAAAAGCAAGATATCCAGGAATAACTGACATTTCAAAAAGTGATGGCCCGGTTGCCATTACTGTGAACTGACATACGGGGAAGGGCAGGGCTCGTATCCCGCCGTTGATTTGAGCTGCATCGTATAATGGTAGGGCAATTTGATAATACTCGTCTGGGTAGCTAACACCCCCAAGTAGAAATCCTTTCGGCAAGAACCTAATGGTGTGTTCTCAAGAGAAAGTAATTTTAGTTTTAGAGCTCCCTTACATTTCGATTGCGTTGTGTGCGGTATATGCATTTATAGTACTGTTATTTTATTGATAAAACAAATTTAATAGCAACAATTTGAATAACATAACTGGTTTACGATACGTTGAACATTATTTTAGTATAAATATCAAAATTATGTAGAGCTCCGGAGAAATTCAGACTTGTTTTTGAATTTTTCAGAAGAAAATTGGGTTAAGTCCCAATTTTAGGTTTCCGTGCCCAAAGAGCAAAGCGGAATCTATTAGCAAAACTTCGCTATTTTCTGTCCATCCGTCTATACTCGTATGTAACGGTTGTTTAGCTTGTAAACGGAATGATTCATCAGACTTACGTATCAGATAATTCTCAAACCTGGATTTTTGGTATTGTTTTATATTATAGAACTAGTTTTAAATTGGACGAGAGATTCAATAAAATTATTTTGCCGGGATACAAACTATACATACTACTATACATCAGAACGTAGTAGACAGAAAATCGTTTTTTGTCTACGGACACTGTTTATATTGTAGTACAATTTTAATTTTACATAAATAAATAGGAGGCTAGCAAAGTTATAAATTTCAGACCGTTTTTAACTATTTGTAAAGGGTCTCTCAAAAACTTAACTAGTTAGGAATTTGAAATTTTTGTAAAAGAAAACCGCTGATTTCTAATCTGATTTTGGAGTAGTGAAAAATCCAATAACGAAAGTAGTGAAAAATCCACACATTGCAATGCAAAAGTTACCCAAAAAAGCTTGGCCCATATTTCCTTAAGATAATAAATTAGACAAAAAACATTTACTTGTTATTATTAATGTACCGGATATTTCTCATGTGGTTTAAGGGTTCCGTACCCAAAGGATAAAAACGGGACCCTATTACTAAGACTTCGCTGTCCGTCCATCCGTCTGTCACCAGGCTGTATCTCCAGAACAGTGATAGCTGGACGGTTGAAATTTTCACAGATGTATTTCTGTTGCCGCTATAACAACAAATACAAAAAGTTGGCCAACTGCGAGTCGGACTCACTCACGTTAAAACAAAAAAAAAGTTAAAATATGAAGTCTAATGTTGTATAGCTAATGGTACGGAACCCATCATGCGCGAGTCCGATTTTTTACTTTGTATGAAGAAGAAATGGATTGTAATAAACAAATAAGAGCACGTAACAGCTCTAGATAAGTTTTTGTCTAAATATTCACCGGATGAATGATTAATACTACTAAATTTATAAATTTATTTCTGAATATTAACTAAATTTTACTGTAGACGAGAGAACGAAGTATTTTAACCAAGTTATTGTTATTTATACCAACCATCCAAAAGTGTATAATTTCCACTAACAAGATGCAGGATTTTATGGATAGAATCTACGCATATTTCTGTTATACTCCTTAGCCTGTTTGCTATCTTAGACAACATCATCACTTGCCAATACATGACGAAGTGATCAACGATTTTTGACTTAAAAGCAGAACACCTTTTATAAAAAATACTTGCATACTTTTCCTAACTTACAACGCTACGTCGAAAATTTTTCAGCTTCGAAACAAGTATGCATAGGCATTTCAGAAGCGATTCGAACTATCGGCCTCGTCCTGTAGTTTTAATATATTTTTATTAAATTCCTAAAAAATCTATCCAATACAATATCTATCGGTCGCCCAGATGGTAATAAAAGAAAGATAAATGTATCTATCGAACGAAATGGCCACCCCTGAACATGCCTCCGACAAAGGGATGTCATAGAATAGGTATTTCATAATCATACATTATTATACATAAGATATTGTGCAGCTGAAGAACAATACGAATGGAGAGGAAAAAATGCACGTAATAATGAAAAACCCGACATGTTATTGACAAAGCTTTAACGATCGAACTTGCTTTTATGACCACTACTTATCTCATCTGATGGTAAGTTATGATTGTTCAGGCTAACCTAGAATTACTGGCTCTCAAGGACCGCTGCCGGAACACACCGTTAGATGCTTGGCGACAGATTTTCTACTTGATGGTGGTAGCTAGCCAGGCGGGCATTCGCAAAGTGCCCTACCACCATGCTATAACGACTGCCATCCTAACACAACAACCGGGACCGACGGCTTAACGTGCCCTCGAAACACGGAAGCGCTCAGTAGTAATGTCACCAGCGGTCACCCATCCAACTCATGACCGCGGCGGACGTTAGTTCAGAACGGCTAAGCAAACTTCGCTACGAGCGTTTCATAATGAATGTAAATAAACTTATGGACACAAAGAGTCTAGACTACCTTTGTGTCAGACAATATACAGCTCTCATGAGACATCATTATTGATTTGTAACTGTACACTACTAATAGGCGTGGAATAATTATTTTCATAAAACGTTTCCAATGTAACATAATAAAACAATATAACAACGCTGTTTACCTTTCACTAAAACAAATAATTCTAGTACGAAAAATATCCGATTACTTAGACTTAGGGCCTGTTTCAGAATGTTCGAGTATGTTTTGGTTTTACTACCCAGAACATATTTATTAAACAAAACACTATCTTTGCGTTTCACAGTCAGCGATTTAGCCTATCCATCTGTTAAAGCTTGAAACGCCCTGCATGTTAACTGTCATTTTAATCCTTCAGTTATTTTATGTGTTGCATAGCAACCCGAAACTTTATTAGGACATTCTGAAACAGACCTTTATTATAAACAGTTATTGTTATGGGAGATATTTCAGATAATTGTAAACAAAGAAATAGTCTGTCCATGTTATTTTGAAGGCTGAAATATATTTTAGCTCACAAGCTCGAAATGGTGTTGTTTTTCCAAGTCTGCGTATTATTTGTGTTTTATATCCGACTAGCTTTCCAGCCACGATTCCACCCGCGCGTATTTCGGTTATCGCGCAAAAATATTAGCCTCTTTTAGCGCAGTTGGAAAAACTATCGTATGTCCATTCCCGGGTTTCAAACTATTTCCATGCCAAATTTCATTTAAATCGGTCCAGAACTTTTTAAGTTTATTCTTTGCATACAAAAATACAAATCTTTCCTTATTATAATATTAGTGTAGATATGAAAAAGGTTTTTAAATATATTATTCCTTGTAACAGCGCCACAAAAATAAATATCCTTGCATTAGCAATTATAGTAGTTTAACATTTTTCGTTCTATTGTTAAAGTTATATATATATATATATATATATATATTATGGAATCGCTTTTTAACGCCCTTCATTAGATATCCCTAAGGGTAGTTCTGGAAGTGAAAAAAAAAATAACTGACAATATGGCGCCTGAAATCCGCTAGTTTCTTATAATTTTACTTTTTATGTACCTAGTGTCACTTGCGTTGTCAAGACAAATCTAACGAAATCTCATGCAATCGATTTAGCCGTTAAGAAGTTATGGTGGAATAAAGAAGCTCGCAAACATACATACATACATGAACCCTGAAAACGTAACTCGCCTGTTTTGTGCAGTCATGTAAAAATATAACATGACACATGTTTTCCATTAATATATTTATTTTATACTGCATGAATAATAATATATACAGTTTTACTTTCATATATATTCTTGAAGCAGTTTTTCTTGCATTTTCCTGAAATGAAAAATTGTGTGGTTTGCTCTGCAGCTAAGTAATTTTGCGTATCGCATTCGGAAACCGTCGCTACAATCAGGTTTCTATTTTTGAAAACTTCAATTCAGAATCCTTCGCTTCCTCAGGTTTCAATACAAATACTCGCGCCAAATAACAACGTTCATGTTTTCTTTTATCGCAGTCTTAGCATATGTAACAAGAAATACCAGCTACTATCGTGATCATCCTGTATAGCTAGGATGTCTAAAACATATACAAGTTTTTGATTTTTCTGCATTACTCGCTCTACGTCCAACGTTAAAAAAACTGCCATCCCTGTTAAGGGTGGATTTGCAATTATCCTTACGCTTGACAGGCGTCTTAGGGATCGCAGTGTATGTGCCAGTTCTTCAGAAAGCGCTGCTACCCAACTTCTTTTATATTTCCTTTGTTCGCCTCTACGAGTTCCACAAGAAGATATACAGTTCTGCACTGTGTGATACCTCACGGCCATCAAGACTGACTCGAATAATAGGTCGAATCCCGCGCTAAAAGATTTTCTTGAAGGCTGTCCAATACACTTCATTCAAGCATAAGAGAAGTCCACTAGCACGATGGAAGGGTTCAAATTTTCAATACTATCGCAAATAAACCTACCTTGTGTACTGATCATTGCTATTATAATAAACTCTTGGCGCTTAAGCGATAGATTCCTACTCATAATAAGCTTGCACACTTGGTACGACAGGAAGTACGGCCACATCTCGAAATACACGCATGCGTAATGTAATGATCCACTTGTCATTGTGACCAAGGATCTCATACTCACTCTATCCAAATCTGTGACACAGCTGCAATTAACTATCGTCTGATCTGTGACAGAAACACGCGGTAAGTTTTAATAGGGACTTAGACCTCTCTGTTTTCATAATGCACCTATTTCAGGGAGTTTTCTAATGATGTAATTTTCGCTGTGTATATGCCTCGTAGATGAGAATAAGCTCGCCCTTACATTAGAACATAAAGATATCTATAAAAGGTAATTGTTCACATAACGCAGTTTGATATGTCTCTATAAATCTATATTATGCAAGTGCGATGTATAGACTAGCGGCGCCTCTATCTACCCATTTCAGAAACTACAGGCGAGAAGTTATTTTTTATAAGGTTATAAAAGTCTGTATACCCATATCCCCGTGGAGTGTCGAGCTAGAACATTTGCCAAGCGTGGGGATTATGACAAAATAGCATCCATTATATACCTGGCTATCGACCTCTTAAACGACAAACCTTAGCCCTGGCAATACAGGATCACGGGGTATAAGAGGGCCTTTCCTCGCCCAAAATCCGGTGGAGCTGAACGACCGACAGCTGTAGCAAGCAACACACGGATACTCGTGGCAGTGTTCAATGGCTAGCCATAAAACTATTACGTGCAATAAAAATTTAAAAAAAATTATCGAATTCAAATAGTGAATCCTCTTCTGATAGAAATTTATGTAAAATAGATTTATGCAAGATCTATTTTACCCATATATATTTGTACGTCAGCTAGAATCAATGAATTAAAATAATAATAAATTTTAAGGTTCTTTTTCTTGTCATACATATTTTCACCCGCGTGCGGATCCGGTCCGCATGCGGGTGAGTGCATGCTCTTGGCAGCGTGATAGGAAAAACGAATTAAATATCGTCATGTTTACTTTTCTGAAGGGCAGAGGTCTTTTAAATACCCACGTTTTCCAGAAGTATTTTGGTTTCATATAAAAAAGGGCGAGCCCATAACCATTTACCACGCTCAGCCGGGCTGCTACTAAAAATCTCTTTATCAGAAAAACCTTGTCGGACACTTGGCTCGAGAATTCAAAGCGCCAACCACAATAACGCAATCAATTGTTGATACAAGCCTTTCATTTATGTTCCAGGAAAATAATATTGTCATAAATGTGAATTTTATTTATCAAATGATGAATCTTGCTACAAAAGTTTCAGCATTCAATTTATTTTGGAAAATACGAGGAATCGGACTCGTGGTGAACTCACTTTAATAGAAGTTCTGCTCACTTCTCAGAACTCGTTTGTTTCGACTTTTGAATAGGTTTTTATTTATTTAATTTTTTATATATTTTAGTTAATATAAACAATTTTATTATCCTGCCACTTTGTTGACGTTGCAATAATATGGAGTCATGAAGCTGGTCTGATTGACATATACTAATGATCTCTTTATTGCAAAATCAAGATATTTTGTGGATTACAAATTAGAAATAGATTTATTAAAAAATAATCTAACCTCTTTCTATGATCATATTCTGTGCAAGAAATACAGTGACAACTGTACAAGTTTAAAAATATTCAGATGTCTTTTTTGCTTTTTCCTTATATGAGCCAAAATAATATTATATTCACATCGTTCACCTTATTGGACCAGTCGAGGTAGTTTTTAGTCTAGCTATTTGTTAATTTTACTACTTTTAGTAGACTTAAATAAAACAGCTTTTACGAAAACAATATTTTTCTGTAGCTTAATTTGTATCAACTTAAATTGTCCATTAAAATTGTGATTTTACTATACTCTCATAAACACAATTACAAGGAATATTGACTTGTCTCCAATAGTCGAAGGACGAAATAGAAAGGCCTACCTCTACCTACAGTCACTGCAACTTTAATAGACCCTATACTGAACTAATATTTGAGCTCTCAAACAATTATAAAGTTATATTGCATGCTCAACTCAATTCCGCCAGCTTGAAAGCTTCACAAATGGCATGTTCTTTGCGTATGTGATGACTAACATTAGACTATTTCTGTGTCCCCACGCACACACAGCAATACATTCAATATGTGTGTATCTGTAGTACGTATGTAATGTTTACGGAGGAAATTATAATATTACTGCATTGCGATTCAAACAAAAGGGGCCAGGTGTCGCACACTGAGAAAAAAATATAATAACTATATAGTAGAGTAGCTTACGAGCAATGTCAAAAACGAATAGCAATCAGAATACTTAAATAGTCCGCGTTTACAATTCGTAGAAAATATGGGTTTAAATGTTTCATTATTAGGTATCACTTTTGCGGAAAATTGTACCTTTAACAAATAATTATTCACGTCTTGTTAAAATAGTTAATACTCGGAATATTTAATTGGGTCATCATCATTAATGGACATAAGTGCGCCAGTCAAAGACTTGTAGACTATAAATACACGGTTTCCCCAACTCGATATTCAAGTCAATAATGACTCATGGTGCAATACAGAATCGATGACATGTGATGGCAAATAGATACATTTATACGAAACCACATCTTTGTCGAATATCACGTGTATTGGAGGATATATAGATGGATAACAGACCTGAAGATCGAACCTAGAACTTCAAGAGTCCTAAGCAATTCGCTGAATGCGTATAGCTTTAGCGCGAGATATTTGACAAGATGTCGAGTAACTTCCCGAAAGCTGCCAATCTAAGTTAAACCCTTGGGGCGACCTCTTTGTTGGGTTAGACCTTCCTTGGACTGTCGGTCTCAGGTATATATAATGGTCAAAAACTTCGAGTGTATCGTTCCCAATAACTACTAGTGCTGGTGTAGCATAGAGATTAGAAATGTCCACGTTCACTTTATGACCCACCTGCAGAGAAACTCAGTAAAGCTCGCTGAGCATTGTACTGAGCTCCTCGAGCAACTCTGACGTAATGACTGAGCTGTATCCTCCTAAATGGATGGCATAAAAGCCGCCTGAGAGTAAAAGGTGGGATGGCGGGGTGGGATCAGTGGAATAGCCAAAAAAGAACTAGTGCTCCAAATGAAGCACATTTCTCAGGTTCACGTTGACGTGCAGGGGGTTGTCTGGAAGAGATCGCTCTCAGCGACCGCACATTGTTACAACTACTCTAACTTTTATGTTTTTAAGTTCTAAGTTTGTAAATTTTTATTGTGTCAATAAAGTGTTATTATGTGCTCAAATGCACAAAATAGAGTTTATAATTTCCTTTTTACGCTTTCAACCGACTGGCGGCGCGTATACTTCCAACCAGTTTCCGGAAAAAATTACCAAGCGAAGTCGATTTAGTTTATGGTGGAAACATGTAATTGAAATTAATATTAAAATAAACGGTAGAGTTTAAAATTCAAGCGCAGCATTACCTTGACCTAACCTACATTTCTGTTTAAATACAAAGCATTTATAAACTCAAATCAAATCCTCTCCGTGATCCGGTCGGCTTTTAAAGACTGCTGACAGAACTTACTGTTAGGTGGCGCAGATTTTGTAATTCAAGGCTTTTTTTTAACGGGATAGGAGGGCTAAGGAGCATACGGCTCATCTGGTGGTAAATGAGCACCGTGACCTACGGACATCCGCAACACTAGAGATCTCGATAATACATTGCCGGCCTTTGAGGAGGGAATATGATCTATGTTAAGGTAGCTAGCCAGGCGAGCATTTGCAAAATGCCCTTGCGCCGGGATTCAGGGCTATACGGTGCACAAACTAGGTTTACACCTAAATATTTTATAAATAAATTTTCATCAAATAATATTGCAATGAAACATCGCCGTATGGGCGATTCGGATTTTAAAAAAAAACACAAAACGAATCTGCCTTTTAATTTACATGAGGCAAACAGACATAATAACATATCCACATACAAATGCTTCGAACTTATCATAACCGATCTTTTCCGCCGGATTTAAACAAAACTTTTTAACCATTTTGTTAGCATCAGAGCACGTCTATGGAGACAAGGCCCGTCGGGCGGCACCTGTTTTCTCAGGCAACGCTTGACGCTTCACGTGAACGCTCTCATACATTGCCATAAGTTTCGCTAACGCCACGACGCACGTTACGACGCGACGCATCTCCATGAACGAGCCCGCACTTGCACCTGTCATTTGCGTCACAATATTGTAGTTTGAATTTAGTTATGACTAAGAGGTTTCGCATATTGTATAGGAAAAATAGTAAATAGACAATATTAAATTGTATCTATATGACGAAATTGTTGTGATGATTATACACCTGTTGTTATATTTTATATTTTGCGTGTGCCTAGTGTTTAAACGCGATTACCCATACCCAGTTTTGCAGTGTAAAAGGATTTCCCTATTTTTAGCGAATTTTTGAAAATAAGCTATTTAGTGATTTATTTTCGATTCCAGGTCCTATGTCGGTCAAAATTGCCGACTGTGCAGCTGTGTCTGTGGAAGGAGAAACCTTCTCCTGGCTACTAGACGTAGATATCTCTAACGTACCGATGTTGACGCTGGGAAAAGGCGCCTTCAGCCTGGACCCTACTGCAGCGAACGTAGGAGACCACGGACCAGGCATGAGTGTCAGTATCAAATAATCTACCTACATTATGGAAGCCTAGTATTTTAAAATTAAAGCTAAATTGCCATAAAAATATGCTTTTAGACGAAAGTCCATTAGAGTAAAGTACATTTATTTTAAGTATTTGACATACCTAGCGCATTTATAATTTGTATTAACAATCCTTTCCACGCGAAATAACTAATATTATTATATTATCTTTTAATACTGAAAGCAATGCGAAGTTTGCAATTGCGACTCTTCTCACTAATATAGTAGGTAATTAAAATTACCAGAACGTATAGTAATGTAATGTATACAAATAAATTACTAATACTACAGATAATAATACAACGTAAGCAGCTAAGCAAATTATCGGCTGTTGCAATTGTGCAGCATAAAACACTACAGCCCACTGCTAGTATACAGTGTGCTTTCTGGATGCATTGCATCGTTATGTAACAATGCTAGACCGTTCGGCTAAATAAGCACCAAAAGTTCGGTCACGCGTTGCATGAACTGCAAGAACTTCTATAATAAGTTTTGGAAACTATGATGAGCTCTCTTCTACGGACCCAATGTCTAAGTACCTTACAATATGAATTATTTTTAGTGTAATTTCGAACGATTATATTAAATTGAGTACTAGGGTGAATCGATCCCGCGAATACAGATGGACTACAAATGGGTGAGGTTACCATTGCTTGTCTATGCTATGTCTGAAATATTCATATTTATTGTTGCAGGTGGAACTCCGGAATACCAAGATTGATGAGTTATCCAAATCAACCTTCGGTTCCTCGGCCGCGAAAGTCTACATGGAGAGAGTGAATATCAGCGCAATTTGTACTGGGGCGTTCTCGGCAAACACATACAACGTCGTTGCAGCCATCAACTGCTCAATTCGTCTAATCGAAGAGGAAGCATTTTCGCAAAACTCGCTTATAAACTATTTGAAATTGGACGGGTGCGACATCCAGTACATGTCATCGAGGGCTATGCGATCTGCAATTTCAGATATATGGATTCAACACTCCCGGTAAGTAATTTTTTTTCTACGGTACGAAATATTTTATGCATTGGTGTAACGCAGGCTGTTATCTAGCTTCAATCTGTATTCAAAATAAGTACAGAATTTTCCGAATACCAAATTGCTATTGAATAAATTGTAATTAAAGTTATTACTCAAGCTACATTGCCTTCGATCCGGAACACACTGATTGGCTAAATCAATGGACAATTACTACGTGGTAGTCCTACTAGTACATATATGTATATATGTAGTACTACATATAGTACAATTTTACATCATATCAAAGGCGCGACAGTTAAGGACATATCTACGTTACCATAAATACATATGATATATGTATTATGAATATGTTGTGAATGGTTAGTATAAATGTTTGTTTTCACTTTCAGATTTGACCATATTGACACCGGTGCCATCAATACGACCGTCGCAACCGTCAAAATTAAGAACAACGAGTTTCATGAGTTTATGGAAAATGGCTTCGAGTTATCGGAGTGGAACGTTTTACAAATGGAAAACAATTCTTTTGATGACCTGCCTCCTAACGCTATTGCCGCCCCCGGGGCTACGATACACAAATTAATTTTCAAAAACAACGAAATCGAAACTCTTCATACTAATAGTTTATCTTTTATCGGCAAGGCTGCTACTCAAGAAATAGAATACCTTAATAACTACTACGGTCAGACATGTCATTGTAATATAAGTCGCTGGTTGGCGCAAGCTCTTGGAGTAGAAGACTCCAGCGCTTATGCAACACATAGCTATTGCACCGTAAACGAAGTTTTGGCAAGATGTTTTAATGTACCGGATCAGAACATGATGGTCAACAAATTTACTAAAGAAGTATGCATTGATAGCAACTTGATTAAATGTGAACGGCTTAAATCCAAATCCGGTGGAGAAGTTATAGAAATCAAAAACCCACGATTCCCACACAAAGGCAAGAACGAAGAGTTAACCGCTCGTAATAAAAAAGTCATTGGAATTGTGATAGTTTCTTGTTTGGGCTGTATTTTGATATCAATAATGTTTAGTTTGTATAAGTGGTGGAAGCGAAGCACCGGAGGCTGTGCCAATGTGAAAGCGATGTTTAATTCCTTGAACACGTCGTGCGGTTCAGTTTGTGGAAGAATCTGTCGGTGCGATTCTAACATTGGTATTGATAATGCCAGATCCATAAGTCATATGAGCATAAATGAATATTCTGAGCGGCACAGGCTTAACGAATCTCGAGCCCAGGACATAGTGCAAGAATCTAGTTTCCGAGACGAAGTTGTCGTTCCTAGGGACGATAAGTATACGCAAACATTACCCGAGGAATTGACAAAAGAACTACTGGACAATCTTAAAGAGCGTCTAGACAACCCTGAAAATTACGTTGAAGCAAGAGAAATGATTGAACATTTATATGAACTAACAAAAATTACGGAAAACGCTTCCCGAAACCCAGACACTTCGCCGTCTGCTAATGCTCACAATACCCAAGAAAATATTTATGAGTTACCTTTTCAAAATACAACAAGACGAGTCGGACCAAATGATTTGCAAATGGTGAGCGTCGGTACCAGGATCCCATCCCTAGACAAGCTGACGCCTTTGTCGCCCTACTACAGGGAAACCGCACTGTCACATGGATATTTTGAACCGAAGGATTTAGCTGTACATTTATATGCAGAAATTGCTAACGACCTGGTGAAGAAGACAAAATTAGGAGCAATGCCTGACGTTATCGCTGAGCAACCCTTTCCCCGTGGACCATACCTACGAGCGGTGCTCGTCCCGAACAATACTCCCACATCAAGCCCTGCTAAATCGTCTAGTAGCTCAAACACAAGTCCCGTCCACGTTTCGCCTATCAAATCTGATTCTTCAAATACTCCCGGAAAAATGGTAAATCGGCCTCTTCCGGAGAAGCCTCAGGGTGGGCATTACCGCCCTGAACTTGGCGAAGGATCGTCTTTAAACCTCGGCTGAGGGTCGCTTTTCGGGCCCAAAGTTGTGCCCGATTATGGACAGGAATCTAATCAAAATCGCGGACATAACTTCTTCATGTCTCTTAGGCGTGGTCATATGCAACAAGAACAACCAGAAGAACCGGCCCAAGCTCCACGAGAAAATGTCGCTAACCGTGCTCTCGTTGCTTTCACCCCGCCCGAATGACCCGAGGACCCCCCGGGACCTCATGATGATGATGATGACGTCCCACTGGAAAACTGTACATTAATGCAGTTATTTCATACTGTGATAATTTTATTAATTTTTCTTTATTTAATGCGTAATTATGCACTTCGAGATATTTATCGTGAATAATTTAAGTTCGCATTTGTATGCGATGTGCCAATTTTATTTTTGATTAGCTTTAAATTGTTTACGCTTTTTAACTTTGGCTTGCAAACATGCAACTTGCCCTGTTTTTGTATGCACACAAACTAATTACGTAGGTGCCTATCTATTAATCCGACTATGATATGAAGTAGGTGTATCTCTTGAATATTATTGTCTACTTTATTCATCTATTTAGAAATAAATGTTCGTAGATAGTTGTTGACTCAATGTTTGAATGTTATATATCCGATTTAATGTACTAATATTCAGTAGTATTGAGATATGTAGTGTTCCAACGCTCAATGCGGTAGTAAAAAATGAACCAAAAATATATATTGTGTTAGATGTTGATAATTCTACGTAATAGTATACAAGTGCGCTGTGTACTGATTAGACGAAATATATAAGATAAATTTAAGATACCTTACCATCCTTATAAGTTTCTTTTCCCAAAGGTTCGTGATTCAATGTGAGTCTCATAATTTTAGATTAATTAATCCTTTTATAATTAATGCATTTGATGGGTGTTCCTTGTAATTTTTAATTGTGTAATGTTCGTTCTGTTAGCAAACCTTGGTACGTAAGACTTATTATTACAAAAACACTTATTTCTAGATGGTAATAGTGATTGTCTCTATGGTTTGGACTCGTCAGATAAATGTTATGCATCTCTAACGTAATTGTCGTACGTAATAATTGTTCATTTATTAGTAGAATATAGAGTGTTGTTGAATATTTAAAGCCATATAAATGTTAGTCATTTTATCTAGATGTGAATAGAAGTAGAGAGTAATAAAAAAGTAGCTAAAAAAAGTAGAGATTTAAATTATAATTAATTGTTGTAAAGTCCTTATTCGCGTTAGTGAGAGTTACTACGCATAAGGAAGGGAATATCTATTATCGTTTGCAGTTACACATGGCATGGCTATAATTACGTAATATTTAAAATATTAAATTATAAACTTATTTATATAATTTAGTTTAATTGTTTACATATGTATAAAATCAAGATTGTATATAATTGTTTATAAATATTTCATATGTTATGTCCAGCAAATAACTATCGGTTGGAAACGTTAATGAAAAAGCGAATAAGGAATTAAGAGATTTTGTCTAAGTTTATTCCATTATATGTAGAGATGTGATTTAAATATATGTTAACTGTGTGTGGTACTTTTATTAATCTATCATATTTCTAAGAGAAACTATTTTAAGTTGTACATAAAAATATAACTACTCACGTATGAATATTCTATTACATTCTATGGACAATGTATCTGTGTGCCAAATTTCAACGAAATAGGTTTTAGGCTAATATATAAAGTGGATATTAATATTACAATAATACTGCGGGGGTGATTTGGGATCGATAACTGAATGTGTTCGACTCACATTTATTTTAACATACACAAAATCATACTAACTATTCTCTAAGCTGTGGCGCGTTGGCTTTCACAATGTTAGGGACTCCACCCAAAGCCGCGGTGTACTCCACTCACACTTAGACAAGTTCGAAGGATATGCGAAGTCAACGGCTGTCACTAATAGGCACAACATAACTCAGCTGTTTCGTGTACCTATGCTGGTCTGGTAGGAACATACAATATTGTAAGTTAAGGTTTTACTGGCCAGTCACGTTTCTTATTTAGTGCCTTTTTGTATCTCAAGGTAAACGGTGGTGTCTATGGCAGGTTTTTTTGCACGTTTGTACTCACTTGATCACGTTATACGCGTGTCGGAATAGATTTTTTAGGTACAATATTTAATCTTGTAAATGCCTTTTTAATTTATTATTTTCGTTACCGGTAAACGTAACTTTTAATATTTTTAACGGTTTACTAGATAACTTATATAATCATGGGCATGTTAGTGTTTAAATTGTCTTATTTAATGTCAAAAACTTATCAAATTTGTTTGGTAGACCTCTGATCATGGTGGTAAAACGGGGCTTTTTTAATGATGTTTAGCAATATTTTGTTGCTGAAACAATTTTAGTCATAAACTATGTGGCCTTCCCTCAATCTCACCGCAACTTAATGGACGGAATGCGCATGCGGCCCTTGAGCAGCTTGGTTGAGTATGGCAGGTCTACTACATATTTAAACTCCTTAATCTCACTAATCAGTTTCAGACATTTTTTCGTCCCAGTTGTTCCATGGGACTCGTGACACCATTGTTTTGGTTTCCAAAGTCCCATTACCATAATCGTCATTCACAGTAAATGTTTCCGTTATCGGTAATCTTTTATTATTTTTCTTCCATAACGGTTTCACTTTTGATACGAGTTATTGTTAGCTGAGACATCACAAATGTTTTTTGTTTATTAATTATCTTTTGATATCTTAAACAAGTTCGTTTAAGAGGTAAAATTATTTTATGCTTGACAGCTCTTATTTGAACTGAAGATCTATAACTTTGTAAAGAAAAAAGCGGTCTAGGATCACCTTATATAAAGATCTCAATGATAAATATCAATTTATCGGTCGTCAGGGACATACACATCCACGTTGCCAGTCCGGTGATTGTGGAGGTATGCGGGTATGCGACCCCGGCGTCCTAGCTGCTACTACATCTACCATACCCTTCCAAAGTAGTAGTATCCTACTACCTATTTCCTACCCAAACTCATACATATCCATTCCTCTTTACCAGTCATTTTAATTTCCCTTTTACTTCCCTTTCCGCCAATCCGGGGTCTGTCGTCCTATGGATCGTGCTGAAATCCCTCTACGAGGACTTCAGTGCTTGTGACAGAACAAACGGAACATACACTGATTGGTTTAACATCGAAAAAGGTGTTGGGCAGGGATATGTAGCGTCACCGGCTTAACCTTAACGTGAACTTATTTATGGATAATGTATGACAAACCTGACAGATAGTGAATGTGGAATAAGAATGAATGAGTTACTCATTAAATGTCTTCTCTACACTGATGACCAAGCGATACTTGCGTCGTCGGTAAAGGAGTTGTAGAAGATGGTAAATGTTATGCTTGAGGCTTTAGAAAGAAAGTAAATAAATAAGACAAAAGTTATTGTGTTGGAACGAGAAGATAGAATGACCAATTGCGATATTGTATTTGGAGGTGATAGAGTGGAACAAGTGAAAGAGTTTGTATACTTGGGATCCATGTTTACAAAGATGGAGAGTGAAAGTGACGTGGAAAGGAGAGTGAATACTGGCAACGTGATTAACGGAGCATCACAATCGTTTATGAACAGTCAGAGGGCGTCTAAGAAGGCTCGTCTGGCTGTTCATGGAGGAATGTTGGTTCATGTACTAAATGTATGGTAGTGAAGTTGGGTACGGCAGAAATAGCATGAACGTAGAAAAAATGCAGTGGAGATGAGAGCATTGAGAAGCATGATTGGAGTCAAACAGAGTGACAGGATAGGGAATAGTGTGATGATACGATAGTTCGGACATGGAGAGAAAATGAATAAAATGAGAGACTAACTAAACAGGTATACAATAAACAAGTGAACGAAATTGTTGGAAGCGGAAAACCTAGGCGAATGTTTGAAAATCAAATTGAAGACGTTCTGAAAAAGGCCAGTTCAGGAGTACCATAATCAGACGCTTGATGATATGAGTAATTTACATTTGATTTGGCATTGCGAGAAATTAAGTTAAATGGTAGTTGTATTCATTGTTGAAGTAAGTAAACAAGTACGGCTCGTTAAAAAATAAAAGTGGCGCTGGAGTATGGCATGGGACACAGGACAGGCTAGTATTTTCTGTCACCAGTAGTTGCGGCGCCAATAACGTGCACAGACATTAAATACAACAAGTGGCATTGACCTAAGTGGCCAGTGCTTTTACCATGAACTAGACTGCTCTAGACAAACGATTGTTTCCGTTTTTTAGCTACCAATGGTGCCGAGTGCAATAGGGTAAGTATTCCGTCCGTCAAATACTTTCAGTCGCAGAACTAGTGGCACAGAACAGGATATACCATAAAATTTGTGAATAAAGCAAGACATCAAGATTAGTTATCATTAAATTATCTGACACGGCTACAATCATCTCCACTCAAGATCATTAAAATTGTGATACCACGAAATTAGGAGTATTAATATTAACATTTTTTTTAAAGTATTTTAAAAGTTATGCATCTAAACGAAGCATCTTCAGGTGGTCTCGACTGTACGAGCGCACGATCGAGACGAATTTTCTTCCGGTTAGGCTGCGTGGCGTTTGTGACGTCACGCAGGCTTAACAGGAAAATTAGGCGGAATCCACACTAGATACATATATTTTTATACTTTGTTTAGTGTTTTATTAAAGTATTAATTTAATGTTTTCTTAAAATACTTTAAAAAATATTTGTTATTATTAAATTTGGATTTCCGCAAAGTAACGCCTGAAACTATTCATTAGTAGTATTGAATATAAAATACTAATCTCAACAGCAAAAACATCCTCATGTATGTGTCAAAATTTGTGTTTGAAGTTAATGCACACGCGGCACTACCTGTTTTCTGCGAGCGTTATATGCAGCCGGAGGTGACGTCTCCCCCTTTGGTTCAAGTCACGCAAATATGCGCTATTTGCACTGTGTGCACGCCAACGGCCGGTTCACAGCTTGCTAAACGGACACCGCGATAGCATAATGATGTCATCTCCGGCTGCAAACAACGCTCACAGAAAAGTGGTAGTGCTATGTGTGCATAAACGTCAAACTCTAATCTTGACAGATAGATGAGGAGATTTTTGTTGTTGTGGTTAGAATGTTGAACGTACAAACATCTATTCACAAAATAATGCCTTGAAGTGCAATACTTCTACTATCAATAATTGACGTGAAGGTTATTTTGGGTCAATTGCAAAAAAGCGAATTGACAGTTAGCAGATATTATAAGCGCGGCTACATTTCGGTTCACATCGTTTGCGCGCAAACAGTGCATATCTATTTCAGTTATGAACCGATCTTTTGCAATGTATGCAGTGACAGCAGTGTTTGCGTGATTAAACCGTAGTGATAGATGACATTATATTTCTATCGTGGTGTCTGTTAAGCACATTATGAAACAACCGTTTGAAAATAGCGTAAATTTACGTGATTTGAACCGTAGCGTTATTATGGCGATGATATCCGCCGGATTAAGAAAAAATAAACTTTATAAGGCGATATTGGTAATGGGACTATTGAAACTAATCTAATTGTGTCAGTTGTTCCATCATGGGACAACTCTATCGGAATAGTGGGATAAACCGGGCCCAGGACATCTCCGTACGAAAGCGTATGTAGTGGTGTCAGAACCTTGTACCACTTTTCTCTATATATAAATCTACCTTTTAGCCATCATATAGTATTTCATTGCACCTATCATAAAAGCATAGAATATTTTCTGCTCTCCAATAAGAATCCATACATTCAATTAGGAAATAAAAATAAACAGGCGTATTTTTATAAATTCTCTATTTATTTCAAACTATATTACATAAGCTTAAGTGATAACAAATAATAAGCATAAGTAATAATAAGATCATATCGTTCGCAAGCATTTCTTTATAGTGCAATAATAATACAATTTCATTCAGAGTTTATATACAAATAATAATTTATAAGGATAAATTGCAAACACTATTAAATGGACTGACATAACTATTATGATTGGGTACATGTTTCATTTCTTTTTACTATACATATAAAACATCAGCACGTACTGCGTGACTATAAAACTTACATTTATTAAGTATTATGTTTTAACGAGTACTTATGGATATATGAAACTTTCTGCCAAAATGTTATATTATCAACACATCAAAAGGTGTGTAAACTAAACACTCTTTCGTCTTTTTTCTTAACATATACCTACTTACTAAAATACTACTGTAGGACTTCACGTAGAATATCATGTTATCGTGCATAGGCTATCCTATGTAGGTATGTCATAACTCTTGGTTTAAAAAAAAATAAATTAGAATAGGACTGACCCTCAAGCACCGTTTCCGGAAAATATCTTTAGGTGCTTGCAGTTTTTTACACCCGTGGGATATGGTACGGTATTTTTAAATAAACTTCGATCGTGCAAAGAATCTCATTACGATACAGATAGTCGAGTCCAAAAATTAAGTTCTCGTACTTAACCAAGCCGACCCAGAAATGGCTGCAGTGTTTTAGGTTTTTAGCTGAATAAGATTCAAAAGCTGTCACGATGTGAAATACTGCCATGGACTCTTTTTATAGCTAATTAAGCCCTGTACTATAAATAACCCTAAAATTAGGGTTGGTTGTTACCCGCAGCAGCTCGAGTTAGCTGATAATCGGAACAGGTACATCTTAGAGTAATATTGAAAAATATCTGCCTAACATCAAGGGGCACCACCATATTTGGAGGCATTTGCAGGAGCAACTTCATTCGCCCTACTATTTATTCTTAATACTCAATTAGTGCATCACTAGCCAGTTCAAGAAATATAAACCTCTCTACTACTGTACTCTCGTCTGTGTACCATAATACCGGGTCTTAAACACATAATGAATATGTCACCAAATCCAGTGCAGCAGAGAGAACTGGCCTTTGAGATACACCGGCATTGATTGCCAATGTCACGAAGAACATCCATCAAGGACAGCTTGTATCGATCTTGCGCTCAAAATATCAGAAATCCATAAATAGAAACCAGCGGATAAGCTGTACAACGGAAGCTTATTAACGAGACTGTCGTCAAAGGCCTTTGAAATATCAAGAGAGAGCGACCGCTCCTCCTTACTTTTCAAGGTCTGGACACACTTAATATACTTATATTCACATTTACCTATAAATTTTGGTGAATGAGCTTGGACATGGTTGCATCATGAAAATTGTTTATTTAAATAGATTATCTCAAATAAATCCTCGATGGGATAGCCAGAGGTATACTGTAATGTTGGCCAACCAATGGTGGTCTTCCGGGCACAGTTCTATAAATCCCATACTGTTATAAGAATGTATTCTTCGAAAGCTCGATAAACCTTACGATTTGGACTTTTTTTTGTCGAAATCCGCAAATTTATATTTAGACTCGCACACCAAGGGTTCCGTACTGAATGATGATGTGCAGATTTTTTTATACTTTCGAGATTCAAAGCAAACCCAACCGCATTTAGAAAGTTTTATTATTTTTCAAACTTTTAAAATAACACCAAGTACGAGTATGTGCGTAACCGTTATTGCGATAGAACATAAACAAATAACTATATATAAACGAATATTGCATGGGAACCTCCTTTTGTTTTTAAGTATTGTTAGGCAATCTTCAATATGGCCTTGCACACATTCAGTAAAATTTTCAAAGAGCCACTTTTCTCAGTATGAAAGATACAGACAGCCCTTAAACGGAGGGATGGACAGACAGTTCCAGCTGAGTACCTAATACAGTCCTGTTTTCTAGTAAAATACCCTAAAACTGTTTTTTCTCGTATACAGTGGATAATATAGTACATTTTTACAGGTCGCGAAATAATGCATATTTCCCCAGGCAGCTTAACACATTTATAAACGCCCGGTGCCGGCACCGTAATAGCTTACAGATTTGCGCCTATAATCTTATCAGTAGTTATAAAGTACAGCACGGTAAATGACAAAATCACTGACATTCTCACTTTTATATTTATATCATTAAGATTCGTCGTAACAAACATACAATTTCTACAATGGAATATAAAAAAACCGGCATAAGATAACATAAAAAGCTGTTTCGAAACATATTCTCTTAAATATTTCAAAGCTTTTCATATAATGGAGCAGATCAGTGGGCGTCACACATATAAACTTTTAAAGTGCTCGTAGCGAAGGTTGCTTAGCCGTTCTTAACCGATCAGCAAAGTTAAGCAACGTTAACATTACTACTGAGCGCTTCCAAGCTTCGGAGGGCACGTAAAGCCGTCGATCCCAGTTGTTGTATAAGGACGGCAGTCGAAGTCGTTATAGCATGGTGGCTAGCTACCACCCTCAAGTACAAGTGTATTCCAGCTGCTCTTCTTAAGAGCCAGTAGTTCTAGGTTAACCTGAACAACATCTTCACTTAACATCAGGTGACATAGTGATCAAAGGCTTAATTATCAGGAATAAAAAAACAGATACAGTGTCAGTATTAAATTATGTAATATCTATTAAAGACTAGGTGCGGAGCACACGCACTTGAGACTTGATAATGATAAGTTATATTTTTAGTACACTCGTGTCTACAAATAAATTCCGCGATTACATCATCAGCTTGCATATTAATACTTAATTAGTCATTTCCTCAACAGATGAGCAAATTTGTTATTTGGTGAGAGGTATTTTAATGTATGATATCTAAAAGTTTACTCTCGAGTGAGAAACACCTCATTTTATGAAAATTTAAGAGTAGAGTCACAGAGTAATCACATTTTAAATACTAAGTGTTCCAAATCGGTGAAACTTTGCATGTATATACTTAAGCCTAATATTTATGTTTCTGATTTGCCGGATTTCCGTAATACACTCGAGAGCAATGAATCCGGGTCACTTAAAGAATCCTAAAAATCTCGGAAACTAAAAATGCTAGGTTAATGCAATAAATTGTATTTAATAGACAATGTAATACTCCTTAAATGAAGGTATTAAAACTTCTAATGGTAGGCCTTTATTAAACAAAATACTATGAAAAAAAAAAATAGAAAAATATTAAAACTTCTTAGTTATTGTAAAGTTATATCATAAAAAAAACAAATTTGAAAAAGGGCCACTTTCGAAGATAGAACTACGAAATTACAGCATTTGGTTTTGCTTTTGTTTGTAATCTGTCATTTATGTGGGTACATAAACCATGTTGATAGTGCTCTATATTCATTATTCAAGCTGAAATTATGTCGCTTACGCCTGAAGAATGCACCAGAATACTTACAATGCTGGAAACCGGCCGGAGTCAGCGCGATACAGCCAGGACTGTCGGTGTGTCGCTGTCAACAGTACAAAGAGTTCTCCGACGTTACGAAGAAACTGGTTCTAACCTACGCAGACCAGGAACGGGCAGAACCAGGTGTACCACAGCACGAGAAGACCGATACTTGGTGA
The DNA here is from genome assembly GCA_963854805.1 of Plagodis dolabraria. Taxonomy (NCBI): domain Eukaryota; kingdom Metazoa; phylum Arthropoda; class Insecta; order Lepidoptera; family Geometridae; genus Plagodis; species Plagodis dolabraria. The sequence goes on from OY978440.1 coordinate 10,170,426, forward strand.
ACACCATGCTTCGAAATCGCTTTCTCACAGGAACTGAACTCACCAATCAGTTTCGACGCCTCGGAGGAAGTAACCCAAGTGCATGGACAGTAAGACGTCGGCTTGCTGAATCTAACTTAAAACCCCTTAGACCTGCAAACGGCCCTAAACTGGAGCGTGGGCATCGTATTTCGAGACTAAGATATGCCCCGAGCCACGTAAATTGGATTATTGAAGATTGGTCAAAAGTTATGTTCTCCGACGAATCAAAATTTATGCTCTACAAGCACGATGGAAGACACAGAGTGTATCGAAGACCAGGGGAAAGATTCAAGCAAGCATGCATCGAAGAAAAAGTAGCCTACGGTGGTGGGTCTGTACTTGTGTGGGCCGGAATTTCTTCTGAAAGTCGCACAGAGCTGGTGATCATAGAAAACGGCTCTTTAACTAGCGTAAGATATGTGGAAGAAATCCTCAATGATCACGTTGGTCCATTTATGGTCAATTTAGGTGAGGATACTATATTTATGCATGACAATGCCCGACCTCATACAGGTAGGATTGTGAATGACTACCTTCAAGAGATGAACATTACTCGTATGGAGTGGCCAGCGCGCAGCCCGGATATCAACCCGATCGAGCATGCTTGGGACGAGCTAGGCAGATGCGTAAAACAACGAAACCCTCCCCCAATCACGCTTCGTGAGCTCAAAATTGCTCTCACAGAGGAATGGGAGAATATTCCCCAAAATCGTATAAGGAACTTGGTGTACAGCATGCCAAACCGCGTAAACGCAGTAATGGAAGCACGAGGAGGCAATACGAAGTATTAAAATTCAAGAAAATCGTAATAAAGTTCAAAAATTTCATGTTTCCTATTTTTGTTTTAAGGAGAGATCAGCAGTTTTTTTCTTTATGTAATTTTGTGTTAATAAAATGTATGGTGACTCATATTTTTTTTACTTTCATTTAAGGAGTATTACATTGTCTATTAAATACAATTTATTGCATTAACCTATCATTTTTAGTTTCCGAGATTTTTAACATTCTTTAAGTGACCCGGATTCATTGCTCTCGAGTTTATTAAGTATTTTCAAAAATAAGTCGAAAAATCGTTTTATATGGAAATTGTTATTTTGATATTTAGGGATAAAATCAGTACTAATATTATAAATGTGAAAGTAACTCTAGACAGAATTACTTTCGTTTTGTCTGTCTGTCTGTCTGTCTAACTTTAAGCTTTCACGCCAAAACTACTGGACCGATTTGAATTAAATTTGGTATGGAAATAATTTGAGACCCGGGAAAAAGCATTGAAGAATAGTTTTTATCTAACTGCGCAAAAAGAGGTTAATGTTTTTGCGCGATAACCGACATACGCGCGGGCGGAGCCGCGCCCGGAAAGCTAGTAAATAATAAATCGAAAAACTGGCAAACCAGAAGCAATAGATATTAGGCTCAGCAATATACGTACAAAATATCACCGAGTTTGAACACTTGTATTTAAAATTTGACGAAACTTAGTTTGTATGGATAGCGCTGCGTGCACTCTACTCTTAAGAAAATTACATAATATGTGCTAATGTTTCATTTTTTTATTTGCAATGAACGTGTATATTAAACTATTAACATGAGACGCACGTCTCTTTATTTCTTATTAAAATAGTACCAGACTATAATTTAAAATTTGACACAAAAAAAAATGTTTTAATTTTTGTCAGATGCTACGCAATAATTATGTCATTTAATAAGATTGAAATAAACTCTTATGACATCCCAATATATAAAAGGATTTACACTAGTGAAATGCCTCTACACCGAACGGCTCAAATATGTAACCACTACCGACATAAGAAACTAGCACCGATTGAGTCGCTACGTTGAAATAGCCGCGGCGCCAGCCCTCACATTTAGAAAGATTTTACGGCGCTTCAAGTGTTAACAGACGTTGTGCCACACACTAATGACCGCCCAAAGTACTCAAAAACCGCAAATTTTGGCAAAAAAAGAAATACCTATCCAGTGACAATTTTGCCTAGTTTCATGCTAAGCCAACGTGATGATGTATATGACGATGAATGGTGTGATACGAATAATTTCAATATAAACCAAAGTTATTAATATTAAGCTAGCTTTCTGGGCGCGGCACGTATGACGGTTATCGCGCAAAACCACTAACCACTTCTTGCGCACTTGGATAAAAAATTATCCTATGTTCTTCCCCGGGTCTCAAACTATTTCCATTAAAAAATTCATCCAAATCGGTCTACTGATTTTTAAGTTTATGCGTTGCAAACAAAAATATGTACAATTCTTTCCTCTTTATAATATTTGTGTGGGTATAATATAATCTTTCAATTTACAAGAGAAATGGTAAGTATATTAGGTATTTTCCGGCCATAGTAGCTGTTTTGCTCAACTGATTTTTATTTTCCTGATAACGAAACAATATACTTACCAGTCTCGCAACGTGTCAACAACTCCTGTTGGTCTAGCATTTCATGAACGTAAATACGATAATGCAATGGATTTAAAATAGTTATTTTTCAACATTTACCTATTTAACGTCGTAAATTTAAGGTTGCATTCAACATGTTTAAGTGAATATTATCTTAACAATAAGTAAACTATGCGGCCACACTGGTAAAAAACTTTTTATTTATCAGACTAATTGCAAATGAAAAAAAAAACACTGTAGTGTACGTATGCTATATTGTATATCTACTCCACAAATATTTCGCAAAATTTTCAATATTTCAACACTCACTCCACCCAAACCCAACGGCGGCGTTGCTAATTGCTTTGCTACACTGCCATAAAGCTAAAACACTATTTTAAAAATATTAAATGGTATAAAGATACGAACTATTTACGTTGCCAGCTCTTAGTCTATAAGTGTAGTAAATTAGTGTATACATGGCAGTGTTTGAAAAATGTCAGATAGACTGTCTTTTAGCATTTTGGTAAAAATGAATTTAATGCCCAGGTTAAATACAAATTTGTTATTTGTATAGCTGAATGTCGTCCCGCCCGTGGCGTGCCGGGCTAGAATATCAAACCCCCATCTATACCCGTGGGTATCGTAAGAAGCGACGGGTTGTTACCCTTAGTCGCCACCAGAAAGTGTACAGCAGCGCTTTCGGAGGAACGTGATGTATCACACTGCTATCCCAAAGACGCCTGCCAAGCGTGGGGATTATGACAAACCCCCTATAATAAGGAAGACGGTGTTCAGCAGTGGACATTTCAGCTGATACTGTATAGACCAATGAAATTTTCTCAAAGGCATTATTTCCTGAAAGTATTAATATGCAAGCAACATTTTTGTCAAATAGGCTCGCCATATCAGCTGATGGTTAGCGAGAGCAATTTCGACGACATTATATCGATCTTTGATCTAAAGGAGAGTAATACATCGTTAAATTAACAAGCACGTCGCATCATAAAAAACGGCATTGATTAAAAAAGAGCCGAGATATGAATGCAAATTGGTATGATTTCAACGACATCAATAACTAAATATATTACTTACAATTAATTTAGACCGAAGCGATACCGGTTTAGCTGTTATTTCTAGACAGTTTAAAAAAAAGAAACTGACAAGTCAAAATACACGAGAAACTCGGCGATATGAGCTCGATCTGATAAACTAGTAGGCACTATTAGAAACTATTTCAGATGGAAGATGACTTTCAGCGGAACTCGAACCTGCGACCCCAAACTTTTCTGGTACATTTCCAATTAAGTTAGTTATGAAGGCGGGCGCTGGACAGTCGAAATGAAAAAATTACGTGAATCCGCTGGAAAAAGTTCGACAGTCCAGCCACTTCCGTAGCATAGTTGGAAATGGCACCAGGACAGTATTCTGGGGTTATGGGGTCAAGTCCCTCTGGAAGTCATCTTTTCCCATTCGAAATTATTTCTTAGCATGCATCGATGTTCATTCAATTATATTTAGTATGTATTCTTTCAAATAGGTGGTATTGTTTTTAGGCAAATATTTCGAATGGAAAGAGGAAAGGAGTTTCAACCCCACTCCACTGAGCGAGATAAGATAGAACAAGAAATAATACTTTCGGGGTTGATAAAACATAGTTCATGTCCGAATCATGCAATGGAAGCATTATGTAATGGTTTCTGGGATTATAAGTACGAGAATTTGCCTCCGCAGCAGTTCCGCAGCCTAAACTGCTTAGAAGAACTCAACGCCAACGAACGGTCGTTCATCAGTCAGTTATTGCCTGCGAGTCATAGTTGTTAAGTATCATGTGCCTGTAATTTCACTGGCTCTTAAGGACTGATGCCGGAGCACACCGATAGGTGATTGGCGACAGATTTTCTACTTGAGAGTGATAGCTAGACGAGCAATCGCAAAATACCCGCGATAATAACGTTAAGCCGTCGGTTCCGGTTGTTTTATTATGACGGCAGTCGTTACAGCATGGTGGTAGGGCAATTTGCGAATGCCCGCCTGGCTAGCTACCACCCTCAAGTTGAAAATCTGTCGCCAAGCACCTAACGGTGTGTTCCGGCAGCGGTCCTTGAGATCCAGTAATTCTAGGTTAGCCTGAACAACATCTTCGACCACATCATCACTTAACATCATGTGAGATAGTGGTCAAAGCTAACCTATCAAGCATAAAAAAAACCCTTCCACCATGCGGTAGGGATCGAACTACGGATCTGCGGCACGGCAGTTCCTAGCTATTACAACTTTGTCATCATTGCTTCGATAGATTGCTGTCATCGCTTAGTTTTATAATATATACTTTAGGTACCTATATAAAATATACATTTCCCTTTTATAATTTTAAATTGGTCATGAAAAATATGCTAAACACTTTTGACCGTTTTCACTATTCGCCTTGATACCACTCAACCCCATTTAGTTCGTCTTTTACTCTGTTACAATGCATACAAAGACTTGTTGTTCAGTAAGTGCCTACTATTCGGTTTGAAGTTACCTACTTATCAGTAATAGTTTATATTGTTCAACTCAATGGTTTCTTTTAATTGCCAGCCACTATTCGAATGATCATACTTTTCATTCATCACTTTTCACAACTAGAACAACAAACTGGGAACTATCGGGAACTTCTGGACAATGTCTCTATTACGTTGGAGTGTTTGAAGGAAAGAAGCTTACTTCAGTTTCAAATAGAATTAAAACTATAAATATTAATACATAAGACTTAATTTCCTTTGTAAGAATAGAAAAGGTCTTGGAATAAATGTTTGCGGTTAATTATTTCTTATGCGGTCAATGTAAACGTTAGGCACTACTTCTGTTTCTCTCGATTTATGAATTAGAATGACTACATGTTTGTATACATCTGAATTTGTTTTAATGAATAAATCAAAATTATTCATTAAATATTTTTATAAAAGATATTATTTCAATAGAGGAAAATTAATTCCCATTGAATAGTTCACAGAATGGATACGACTTAGAGAAGAGTAAATGGCTCGCATTAAGAAGCCTTACATCCAATTTAATATCGGAGTTGTCCCAAAAACTCAATTTCGGTGAAAGTAGAGTGCTTAACGATGAAAGTCTTAATACGCAAATGTTATCGGCGAACATACAAGTTTGCGAGCGCAATACCTTTAGTATTAAATTTATCTGATCGTATGAAGCACAGAGCTGCACTTCGCTCCAAAATATAGGTCACCGATGTAGCTCTTAACCTCACTAAGTTAAATTGGGTTTAGGCTGACCATGTCAGTCGCGTACCTGAAAATGTAACTGATAACACGAACAATATTGTGTAGTGCGAGTCTAGAACTATCTAAAGAATATTTCTGTCAGAAAATAACGCTAGACCTCGGAAAATATAGAAAGGTCTAAATAGAGAGATAGAGAGGTTAGCCCTTGATCTGGGAAACCACTCGAGTACAAAACTCTACAATGTAGAGTTTGAAAATGTGACACGGTAACCAATATAGATGTTTTTTAAATATCGGCCAAGCGCAAATCCGACACTAACTGGGGCAGAAATTATTATAACGCTATTTGACTTTAGAGTTTGCAAAATAATCACAACAAGTTATGTTATGACACATTTTTACGTTTGATTAAAAACAAAAAGCATTGAAAATGTCACGTTTCTTGGTTGAAGTCCCATTTTATTTTTATTAGGATGCCCACAATTATAGTGTCTAAGAGAGCCTTTGAAAGTACTGATGGAAAGAAGGCCAGCTAAGGTTAATAGTGCGAAACTTTTAAGACCTTAGTTATAGTCAAGTTAGGTAGAAACAATATTGACAGTATCGGCATCTACACGTAACATCCGTCCGTGTGTCCTTTTAGTGTCATTATAAAATATCGCGTTGAGCATAATATAATCTTGAAGAGCAGAGGCTGAAATCAGGACTTAATGTTAGGTTCACCTTGAATGGCGAATGACTGTAGAACCAAATTTTGCTTGATTATCACATCGGCGCAGCGCGTCCTACAAGCGGTCTATGATATTATGAATGGACATACTCCACACAACTCAATCCTTTGTTTGCGATTATTCTATAATCAGTGATTTAAAATACTACTCAAAATGGCTTGATAATACATAATTATAGTAATTTATCAAGCCTTTAAGCGGAAGTGATAGGCAGGAGGCGTCTAAATACACATGTTTGTTCAGAATCAGCGGGGATCAAACCCAAGATTTCAAGTCAACGACGACGCAATTCGACTTTAATTGTTATATTACCAACGATTCATTTCCATTAAAAAAGGTTGATGAACACAAGCGTCGATGGTGCTTCTTTTTCGGGTACCTACCTAAAGAGCAAAACTTAGCCCAGGTAATGTCACTCTGGATTCTGACTGTCTTATTTCAATCCACAATTCTTGCGAGGCCCGACAAGCACTTGAGCAGTATTACAGCGGTATTTAACAACGCGACCTGAAAGTAAACAAGGGCCTAAGTGTTGCGAGTAATCCCCTTGCAACCCAAGAGATAAACTACATTAACCTAGCCTGAGGCGCAGTGGTAGCTGTAACAACAGGTCACCGATAACAAAGTTAGGAACGTCAGCGTGTGAACGTGCCAGCGCTCGGCGGTTAGCTTACTTTGATGCATTGTCAACTCATGCAGAATAATATCGGCTTCCAATATCTCCATAGCTATAAATACTCTAAAGAGTCATATTTGTTTTAAAATTAAAACTACCAAACGATATGATAAAATTCAAATGGACCCTAACTAGGAAATATAATTTAACAAACAAAAAAAATATCTGGATGATTCAGCAAATAGGCGAAGACACCATTGAACTTATAAAAGACGGGAGAAACGGCACCCGTATCTTTATTATGGCAATGTTGAATCAGGCGAGACGTCTCCTGATTGAGTGTAGTGTGCAAATGTGCGTCTACTGCATGCTTATCTTCTTGCCTTTATCATTAATTAAAACGTATCGTATACAATGGAAGTGTAGCTGTGTGCATTATATGCTTGTGTTAAATTTTCTTAACAGTATATTGTCGTGATATTAGAGCGTATCCTATCTTCCTTTTTAGGATTCCGTACCCAAAGGGTAAAAACGGGACCCTATTATTGAGACTTCGCTGTTCGTCCGTCCGTCCGTCTGTCACTAGGCTGCGTTTCTCAAGAACGGTGATAGACAGTTGAAATTTTCACAGATGATGTATTTCTGTTGCCGCTATAACAACAAATATAAAGTTGGCCAAGTGCGAGTCGGACTCGCGTACGTTAAAACAAAATAACGTTAAAATATGAAATCTAATGTTGTAAAGCTAATGGTACGGAACCCTTCGTGCGCTAGTCCGACTCGCACTTGGCCGATTTTTTAACTTAAACCGATGATAGACATACTTAAATAAAATATATAGGTAAGTATATAATTCACGCGTCGACTGATACGGTCAAAAATGCCGAAATAGCAAGAAGCATAGTATAAGCAACTTCTCTATAGTGTAAGATCTTACGTCTCGGTCAGTAGCGGAAACAAGCGCTCATTCGGCACATTTTATCAGTTGCATTTCACCATAATCTAGTTATATCGATTACAGATATAGTGTATGTTTCCGAGCAATAAATGCCTTTGTTAATTTGCCTAATATTGTTAGATATTTTATCGACATGACATAGGTATCGTATATACAGGTGAATTTTGAGATGGGACAATAAGGGTAGGTCCCTTAACCGTTATAGTTACAGCAAACGTTTTTAGGATACTATCCATAAATTTTTAAGACATTCTGAATTGCATCTATAGATTATAGAAAAAAATGTAGTCAGCAAGAAAATTATCATTTTACACAAAAACTTTTTTTGATGCCAATCGATCCTGTTTCTTATAACGATCAAGTTTCTACTGGACCGACTGATGTTTGAGTACTAGAAACATCAAAATCACGAAAAACTTCATAATATTACATTTTAATTTTCGCCATCAAGAGTCGTAAGATGCGACGGAAATTGAAGGACTGCATGGTGGTCTAAGATAGTATTTCAACTCTCTGATGGTGGTAGGGCATTTTGCGAATTCTCGCCTGTCTAACCACCACGCTCAAGTAGAAAATCTGTCGCCAAGCACCTAACGGTGTGTTCCGGCAGTTGTCCTTGAGAGCCAGTAATTCTAGGTTAGCCCAAACAACTTCTTCGACCACGTCAACTCTTACCACATCAAGTGAGATGATGGTCAAACAATATCCTACAGAGGACAAAAAGAAAGGAAAAATACTAAGCAGCGCCATCACAAGAACTACTATGATAAACTGCGATTCCCATGACACCACGTGGGCGTGGGGATTATGTCAGAGCCAAATAAGGAAGCAGTTCTTTGTTTCAACGGTAGTGCAAAGCGAATATGATTACGTGGGGATTTTGACAAACCCCGGAGTTCTTTGTTCAACGTTGGTCGTTATAGTTGCTCATACAATGCCCGGTATTTATTTAGGTTTATTATTTTCGTTGTTAATACACTCGAGAGCAATGAATCCGGGTCACTTAAAGAATCCTAAAAATCTCGGAAACTAAAAATGCTAGGTTAATGCAATAAATTGTATTTAATAGACAATGTAATACTCCTTAAATGAAGGTATTAAAACTTCTTAGTTATTGTAAAGTTATATCATAAAAAAATCAAATTTGAAAAAGGGCCACTTTCGAAGATGGAACTACGAAATTACAGCATTTGGTTTTGCTTTTGTTTGTAATCTGTCATTTATGTGGGTACATAAACCATGTTGATAGTGCTCTATATTCATTATTCAAGCTGAAATTATGTCGCTTACGCCTGAAGAATGCACCAGAATACTTACAATGCTGGAAACCGGCCGGAGTCAGCGCGATACAGCCAGGACTGTCGGTGTGTCGCTGTCAACAGTACAAAGAGTTCTCCGACGTTACGAAGAAACTGGTTCTAACCTACGCAGACCAGGAACGGGCAGAACCAGGTGTACCACAGCACGAGAAGACCGATACTTGGTGAACACCATGCTTCGAAATCGCTTTCTCACAGGAACTGAACTCACCAATCAGTTTCGACGCCTCGGAGGAAGTAACCCAAGTGCATGGACAGTAAGACGTCGGCTAGCTGAATCTAACTTAAAACCCCTTAGACCTGCAAACGGCCCTAAACTGGAGCGTGGGCATCGTATTTCGAGACTAAGATATGCCCAGAGCCACGTAAATTGGAGTATTGAAGATTGGTCAAAAGTTATGTTCTCCGACGAATCAAAATTTATGCTCTACAAGCACGATGGAAGACACAGAGTGTATCGAAGACCAGGGGAAAGATTCAAGCAAGCATGCATCGAAGAAAAAGTAGCCTACGGTGGTGGGTCTGTACTTGTGTGGGCCGGAATTTCTTCTGAAAGTCGCACAGAGCTGGTGATCATAGAAAACGGCTCTTTAACTAGCGTAAGATATGTGGAAGAAATCCTCAATGATCACGTTGGTCCATTTATGGTCAATTTAGGTGAGGATGCTATATTTATGCATGACAATGCCCGACCTCATACAGGTAGGATTGTGAATGACTACCTTCAAGAGATGAACATTGCTCGTATGGAGTGGCCAGCGCGCAGCCCGGATATCAACCCGATCGAGCATGCTTGGGACGAGCTAGGCAGATGCGTAAAACAACGAAACCCTCCCCCAATCACGCTTCGTGAGCTCAAAATTGCTCTCACAGAGGAATGGGAGAATATTCCCCAAAATCGTACAAGGAACTTGGTGTACAGCATGCCAAACCGCGTAAACGCAGTAATGGAAGCACGAGGAGGCAATACGAAGTATTAAAATTCAAGAAAATCGTAATAAAGTTCAAAAATTTCATGTTTCCTATTTTTGTTTTAAGGAGAGATCAGCAGTTTTTTTCTTTATGTAATTTTGTGTTAATAAAATGTATGGTGACTCATATTTTTTTAACTTTCATTTAAGGAGTATTACATTGTCTATTAAATACAATTTATTGCATTAACCTATCATTTTTAGTTTCCGAGATTTTTAACATTCTTTAAGTGACCCGGATTCATTGCTCTCGAGTGTACTATGCCAATTCGTTTATCTGTGGTTTTAACGAAATATAAACAAAACACGACTGCCGGTGATAACAAAACAAAGATGTATTGTATTGTTTACAGAAATTGTTGTTTACTTTTTTTAATTAGTCTAGCCTTTTGATCGTTCTCTCACATTGGTAAGAGATGATGTTGTTGAAGTTGCAATCATTCTGAACCTAGAATATGATCCAGCTCTCAAAGCCGTTCGACAGTACGCTTGGTGACAGATTTTTACTTGAGCTTGGAAATAACCAAAAATATGCGTAAGCACTATATATCCGAGTTCGTGCTACCAGTTTTCATTACTGACTTTTGCGCTGTGCGACATAAAAGTCTTCGTAGACAATTAACAGACTTCTCTTCTTTTTCAATTTAATTATATCTATGACACTATGTTGCAAACTTGCAATTACTTAGCCGTAAGTAACAGAGTAATCTCCATCTCCCACACATAGCAGTTTTGTCGCGGGTATCTTGTGAGAGCCGCAATGTCTAATTTAATTACTTGTGCAATGTCACAATAGCTGCCGCCTTCCCCTGTAACAGTCGGTATTCTTGGGTTGCACTATGCGCTAATACTTAGCTTGGATTAATATCTCACGTCCATTATCAGTAAATGCTAAAATCAATTGTTTTTCGTTTCAAAATCCACCGTTAGCATTGTTTTTATATATTATTTTGTTTCTATTTGACTGCATTACCTTGATTTTAGACGTCTCGCGCGCTTTTTACTGTAGTTTTATCGTTCTGAACCATTTACCTATGTGTAACGAATTAGCTCCAATTTTCTGAACTGCGTTGCACTCGTCCCTCCGATACTAGGTACTGTAACAGCCCGATCATCCACCGCTGAACACAGCCTCCCCTATTAAGGGGGTATTTGCCATAATCTCCACGCTTGGCAGGCATCTTGGGGATCGCAGTGTAATTTGGCAGTCCTTTAGAAAGCGCTGCTGCCCACCTTCCAGTATTTTTCCCTTAGTCGCCTCTTACGACACCCGCGGGATGATATGGGGAGGTGCAATTCTCACCCGGCACACCACGGGGTCCCGGCACTCCCGATATTAGGTATTACGTGTTAATAAAGATAAAGCTATATTAGTTAAAATAAACATATTTAACACATTAATACAAGATAAATATAAGATAACAAATCGTTTCTAGAAAATTATAGAATATTTAGTTATTTTTTATTTCATTATATTATAGAGTATAGAATAGTAAATTTTTCAGACAAGTCATTAAATGTGTTTTTTACTATCGTAAAGAAAGAAAAATAAGCTTAAAAGTTATTTCAGCAGACTTCTAAATTTTTAACAACCATAAAAAAACAGCAATGCTATATAATAGTATATAGTTTAAGCGTAGGTTGTTTATTTTAGTTATATGACTTTTTCCTCCAATGTTTCGTATATGTTATGTAGACGATTGAAATCACGCTTCATTAATTATTTCAAGTCGATATTAAAACCAAAATTTTTGGGTACAATACGGGCATGCTTCACTATGGTGAAATAAATTAGTGTATAAAAATCTGAGCGACGGAAACATCTCAAAAACTCATCTTCTCCCTGACCTTATTCCACACTAAGTAGATTCGACTCAATATATATTTTTTCTTCCACGCTCTTGCTCGTCATAATTCTCACACCTTTCGCAAAGATATTTCGTTCACGCTAAACAACCATATTTTTCCTTGGCCTTCTCTACCCTTCATACGTCTCAACCTCAAAAAAACCTACCAAAAACATAATGTCGAATGAAAATTGTTTAAACAAGATTTACATAGGAATAACATTTACTTTAGGTATGCATATTATAACAGTCCTTGATTCATTAGCCATGGCATAAATTGTCAAGAGATATATTTAAATTTGAATATGATTAAGTATGTGTTAAGTTCAACGGACGAGAATAGAAGCACTCTTGATACATTTTAACAAATATTTTTCCGGTCTTTTTATCTACCCACGATTCTAGTTTATTATACGTTAAGGCCAGTAACTTTGTTTTGTTCTTTCGTTAAACAAACGAAGGTAATCCAGCGGACCGTAGAGTTAATCCACGTAAAATAGGTATTATATGACCGACAAAGTATAGTGAACATATTTTGGAGTTTGTAGATCTGTAGTAGCATCTTATCGTCCCTAAATAATAAAATAATAACATGAGAACTGTCCGTCCGATGATGGAATGAAGTCTTGGATATCAATCGCACATTTTCGGGAATGATTTTACAAAACACCGATATTCTAACAACTTTTCTTCTATGTTGGAGGCCTAGGAGTTACGAGTGTAGGCTTCACAAAAGCCACAACCAAGATATTTTCATTACAGTCGAATGCCTCGTGCTAGTTTTTTTTCGCCGAGCCGTTCTAGAGATGGCTGCTAATTAATAAAAGGCTTTATCGATTGTTAACGATTATTTGACTAGATAATTATCAGATTTTTGTAATACCTTAAAAACCACGAGAGCGACTAAATCACCGAAACCCTAGATGTTTCTCAAGTAAATACTAGAATATAAATTTGTAAAACGGAACCCAAAAAAATTATAGCTTCTACATTTAAAATCAAGCATTGAAGCCTGCTTAGCGAGTGTAAATTTAAACTTTAAGACTACACTATTTATTACTATACCATAGGTAGGTAATTAAAATAGTAATTTCGTAAAATAACTTAATTCTCAATTTGATCCAAGAGCCCAATTCTATTATATCTATTAAGTATCTAATAGAAATGTGAAAAATAAAATTGAATAATAGAAAATCCTGCAAGCGGCAAAATTGAAACTCTAAATCATACATGACATTAATATGGCTTAAATGTTTCGTAGTTAGTAAAAAGACTATACAACCCGAATCTATTATAATTAGCAGCTACTTAGCAAAAAAAATATAGAGCTAGATATGCCTTCAAAACGTCAAATGAATCTAAAGACATTTCAAATATAAATCTACACCAAAAATATAAGGGTTTTTTTTTAGTATCTAATTTATGTTATTTAGTACAAGCATGTTTGCAAGCATGTATACAAAGCAAGAAATAGATAACTTATCTTATGAAAAATGTCTTTAGATTTAGACACAGCATTTATTTTATATATACATCAATTTAAGTACATAAAGACGTATTGTTAGACATTTCTAATTACCTCAGCTCAATTAATTATAAAGCAATTGTGCTCCAATCTTATTTATAATATGTCTATTGTTAGTTTAGTGGATATGTCTATGTTTAAAGCCTGCCTCACATTTTGTTTTTTTTGAACATATACATTTACTTGAGTTCAAAAACTGGCTTGACTAGATATACTATAACCATTTTCTTTTTATCTAATTTGTAAACTAGTATATTTTTTTTAATTTGAAATGTGTCGTTGAGTCAGACTTTAAATTTTTGTTATACAAATTTCATAGCCACTCAGAAAGTAATGCGTTTCTTTTTCTACAGATTATTTACACTACGGGAATATATCATTTGCGAGCAATAATAAGAATGGGCCAAAGCTTCCATCTACATTTTCATGATCCAAGCAAGATATGGCATCTCACTAAAAATGTATCAACAAAAGACAATCCCGCAAAAAAAAATGACGCTATTCAAGAATGACACACAGAGACTCTTCAAATGACAACTATTAAAGACCTTTATAAAATAAAGGCATACAACGAAATAGAACTGCTGCAACTAAACGAGCTCACTCATTTTGAGCTCAAAACAAACTACGGACTTCCTGACTGAAGTCTTAAATTGTTTACAGAGAATTGAGAGCAGTGCTATTTTTTTTAATCCCCATTACAGATATTTAAATGTAGCCCAAATGACTTTTGATCGTTGTTAAATGTGCTATGGATTTGAGTAGTTAGAAGTGGTGATTACTCACATAGATTGGAACAGGTAGTTACTAGTTGAAAATGTAAATCTGAAATTGGTTTATACATTTGAAAACTGTGAACTGTGTGCTTCGATACTGGTGAATAGAATACCAATAACTTAAAACACAACCCCGCGCGGTCATCGTTTCTCTAGCTGCATTACTTTCTGATTGTACCACGTACAATTTAAATCATACAGGATTATGTACAATGCATATATACAGTGTAAGAACATTTTCCTATCGTTATGTATTAATAATAACAAATGCAAATGTACAATACAAAATACACAATTTTACCCGGTCCTTATGCGAGCGTATATAGATTAAAATTTTGATCTGATTATAAAAAATGAGCAGTAAATAAGAAGCAAGAAATATACCTAGTCATTCGAAATAGTTAAGATGTGGCGTAACATTTCACGTTTTCATGAATATAGCATATAAAAATGAAGAAGATGTAAGGATATATTAAAAGATATTTGCATATATCAGATTCAAAGTCGCGAGCGTTGTGAATTAAAATGATAGGTAGTAGCTGCTAGCGTTTAGCTATATTTGAAGGCCGCATGTGCCGCGCCGGCGGCGCACCTTACGTTCCGACATTTACCCAAGTCGAATCTATCGGGCCGGCCCGGGGCGGCAGTCAGGCAGTCGTGTGGCCGGCACTCGCACCAACACCACGCGTATTCTCGCTTCATTATACTTGTTTGTTTATAACTACAATCTTCTTTCCGGGAACTTTAGTTGTTTTATCGACGGTGTGAATTAACGATATGAAAATTACAAACGTCAGTGCGTGATCTCATTGTGTGCGATTCTTCACGGACTTCATCTACAGGCGACACCACCTATGAAGTAATTGTAAATATTGTTTTTTTTGTCTATTGTTTAGTTTAGTAAGTTTGGTTGTGCGAGAAACGGCATTTGGCTAGCGTTCAAAATTTTGTCAGCAACTATGAAGAGGGCAATTATTTGCGCGGCATTGTAGAGGTCATTAAGTATCGTCCAAATTGAACCATAGGTCCAACATATCAATGTTATGAATACAAGTGTTTTTTTACGTTTGGTTGTCGTATTCTATACGATTATCTGTTTGAATTACGATGATAATATATTAAGGAAAACATTTTCAAGAAATCACTGTGCATACTCTCCGAACTTATCATCCTCTTTAGAATTCTAAACACAAACAACATCATTATTTCTAAACATCAAGTAACGAACAGATCATGCAACGTTTACTTATATATCGTTCCAATCTGCCATTATAAATACACATTACACATGTATATTACCTATGTACATATAGCCGTTCTCATGCATGATCTCATATTATAAAATAAATGTTATCTGATTACGTAGAAGGTAACATCGAGTTATGACCAGACACACTCAGTCAACACTAAAGCATTACCTGTCACCAGCAACTACACTCTTCCAGTTAGAACCCTCTCTGTTTAAATAAAGACCCGAATAAACAAAAGGTAATTCATCATTTCTACAGAAACGACTATATAGCTAGGAATTGCTCAGTACAGAATGCACATTGTAACAATTTAAAACACTTAGGTAGGTAAGTTATTTGTCATTCATGATGATGATTGTAATATCAATACCTAAATATAAAGTAAATAAGCCAATTGAATGATGTCAGCAGATAACCATCGTAAACATTCAAAAATATGTATACGATACTTACATACATCCAAGAAACTTATATCACAATATCAGAACGTATAAAAACGAGTGAGACTAAACTATATAACTAAACTATTTGTTTAAGTAGTATACGAAAAACATATTGAGGTTATTTTGTATAAAGTTTGAAGTTTTGATTATAGCACAAGTTTAAAGAGGAATAATATAAAAACTTAATATTAAACGGTTTAGGAGTTAAACACGTAGGCAAGCATGCTAATTCACTTAAAGCATGTAAAATTAACCAATCAGCACAGAGACAACAGTTCATGCATCATACTCAACCATTAGTTAGTTAATATAATAACATTAAATAAAGTGTTTTATCATCATATTGTAATAATGTGTTCAATTCGTTGAAATTTTGCACGCGTGTCATTGAACCTAATATTTATGCTTTTGGTTTGGCAGTTTTTCATTACATTATTTATTTTATCTTTAAAGAAAAAAGTATTGGAATTCCCATACAAACGATTTAACAGAATAATTTAGAAAATACATAAGTTATACGGAAAACTAGCAAACCAGAAGCATAGATATTAAGCTTAAGGATTCGCTTGCAATTTCAGCGGATTTGAATGAAAACTTGATAAATATGACGAATCTACCTTTGTGTGGAAAGCGCTACGAATATACTCCCTATAAGAATGAATCAACTTGTATATTATAATCATACAATTTGTATATTGATATTGCATAAACTCAAAAGAGTAATGGAAAAATAAGAAAGTTTCAAAAAACAAAGGGCGTAACGAATCTTCTCAAGGTAGGTACACACGCGTAAATTAAAAATTAAACAGCTTTTTCTTTTTTGTAGCTAGGTTTGCTACAAAAACGAAAAAGCTGACATGATCGTAGAAATCGCAACAATAAAATAAAAGTTTTATTCAAAAAAAAAGTTAAACGTGTAGAACATTAGTTCGTTTCTTTTTTCGTGTTTAATTCAGTTACCCTTAACACCGACCAAAACTTGTAAAGTACATTAACCTCTAAAAAAATATCAACTAAAAAATTATTAAAAATATTCCATAAATATTGTGCATATTACTCTCCGAAACTTCTTTGTATGATCAAGTACAAAACTGACACAAACGAGCACAAAATAATAAAAAAATGGCAAAATATTTCACCTTAATACGCGTTATTTTGTGCATACGAAATCACTCTTGATTAAATATGTCAATCATATGTTGTTACTTATTACGAGGAAATATTTTGGTAATTACTTTATAACGTGTATGAAAAGTAATTTTAAACGTAAAAGCCGCAGTTAGTGTTAAAGTATGTAAATTATTGGTTGGTTGTACTCTAAAATATAATAATGTGAACTTGGTCATCAGGTTAAAATTTTCAAATTCGCTTTAATAAGTGTTTCACACTACTAGAGCCTTTTGACAATCAGAATAACTAAAGCGTACTAATTTTTCAAATAGTTATTTTTTTTGTTTTTATAATTGTAACGTTGCCGAAGCTATCATTGAATTATGATATCAATAATAAATAAGCCACCATAAAAAAGAACAACAAAACATCAATATAATAGAAGATTTCAAGACATTCTAAAATACACATCAAAAAAATATAGTATAAGAACTATCACGATACACACACACAGGAAGCTACCAGTTAAGGTCTGATTCAATTTTACTGAACGATTTAATCATATCTACTGTAGATGTCAATGCACAAGTACTAACTTGATAAGTCAATCGGACAGTTTGTGACCTGATTATATATACGGCATATATAAAGATCTGTAGAAACCACGATATAGTTTCCAGACCCAATATTAGTATTTACAACTCGTGTTCATACTTTCTCAAAATCACGTTTAAATAATCATATAAAAGTAAAAGGATAAAATTTTAATGGATATTGTGCCGACACATTACAAATGCCTGAATAGTGACTACCAAACCTTACCAGACGATCTGAATGAGACTGCTAACCAGTTTCTTATCTGAATGCCTATAGCATGATGCTGAGATGAATCAGGTGAAAGATAAACAGAGGTAACACACATTAATGGAGCATCGGTCATACTTACTATAAGGCAGATACGGATTTTGAGGACACTTAAAGAGGCCAACGCGATAAAGTAACAGTTAAACAAATATTTATGCGCAATAAACCTTCTTTTGTGAAATCTTCATACTGTCCATCAATAATAATATCAATAAGAAAAAGAAAATCGTATCTAAGGACGACTGTGTATGGTCAATAAAAGGAAACATTTACAAGCGTTGAACTTATAAACGCAAATCTTTTTCAAAAGCCATATGAGAATGTGAGCAGGCAGCAGCGTGGGTAGTATAAACGCAATTAATGAACCTAATAAGGTCGGATTGGTCAAAAGGATTGACCTTATTATTGAAGAGGTCACAGAAGCAGTTTGTTGTATTTACCTGGACGTTTTTCTTAAGATACCGGCATTATAATTATGTAGAATATTGCATTACAACATCTAGATTACGTCTAGCTGACGATGTCAATTTCTTGCATTATCAAAGTTTTGGGAGTCAACAATGTTTGGGAATATAATCGTAAGTAATTTTAGACTAATATCATCGGTACAGAAAGTAGGATGATTAAGACATGACGATATCTATCGTGTCCTAATTGTATTTCATTTTTCTTAACCACAATTTTTTTGCTTATGTTCATTGTTTATTCGTAAAAGTATTTATTCCTCATAATAAATATAGAAATGACAATCAAAATTGATTCAACGAACTTTTATCTTTTTTATACCTATACGTGTAAATAATATCATTGAGATAAGCATACACTCATGCAAAAATAAAATACAGTACAATTAACTTGAAGCGAAATACACATTGAAACAAATCTGTCACACATACATTCACACGAGTAAAAGAAGTATGGGATGCACCTTATCGATATTCGCTTGTACGCGATTTTGGAGCGTTTTAGAATGAGATAATGTTAATTTTGCTACTTTCAAAAATCAGTTTTTTTGTGACAGTAGCGATTGGTTAATATTTTTTAAACATTTTTTTTTACAACACATTATAAAAATCCTCTTCTCGCGTAATTCTCCTTTGTGATTTAAAGTATTTGTCATAGTGTTTTATTACATTACCGCGAACTATTTAATACTGTTACAATTTCTAAGGTAGAGAAATATAAGATGCATAAAGCATTGTAGCTATTCACAGAATTCGAAAAGTTTATAGTTGCAAATCGATAAGAATGGATTACGAAAACGTAATGTCATGGTAAGTAAATAAATTATTTTTAACGCTTTACCGAATTATACTTTTTTATTGTATAGCAAAAAAATATTGTATTGGAATGGAGGTTTTACAGATTAAAGTCAAAGGTCCGAAATACGAGTCAAGTGTGAAAGTCGAGGAATTTTTGTAAAGGGTGTTTTTATCTGCAGATGCAAATTAAACATCTAATATTCTTGCATCTTCTTAGACATCTTTATCCATTTGGATATATTCTATTTTGTCATTTTTTACATAAAAGTACGAAATCAGGTGCTATAATGCCACGGTTTTCGAAATTTAGTTGAAAGGAAATGCTGCCACAAATAGATAAGTTAAAGGCAGACATAAGAACCGGGAGATATTAAAAAAAATAATAAGTTGAATCTCCATCCACGAACTATAATGTGATATTCCAATGGAGTTGGGAACAATGCATTCGTGGAAATAGCCCATTAAAAGAAATCAATCGATGAACAAATCAATTTCCAAAGAGAGACTTTCCCAACGACACATATAGCTGGTCTTCAAGCTCAAAACTGGTCACAGATGGAACGTGCACATCTTAACTTAGTAGGAAAATGGGACCAATCACTCAATAAATAGATTGATCGCCACTTTCCCTACCAGTCGAAATGCGCGAAGAGAAAAGTTGAAATAAATGGAAACAGGTGGAAGATACATATTTATAAACTAATATAATTTTAAAACATGACAATTTTGATACATTTTACAAGAAATAGGGAACAATTAAATATTTTGAGCTATAATTACTTATACGCCAAGGAATACATTGGTCATACTTATTTCATTTGGCATATCGAGTAAGTCATGACTTATCACATGACACGGAATAGTAAGTATCATTACTTATATATTCGCTCATTGATACATATCTCTCTATTTGTGTGTCTTTCATGTCAATTAATTAATTACTACTTCAGTACATATAACTTTGTACGGATATATTTATAGTTTTAGGAACTATTTTTTGATTGAACTAGGCCAGATCAGGACATAATCTTGTTAATTTTTATATGGTAAATTAAACGAATATGATATAAAAAGTTAAACTTTGCGTTGCTTTGCTTCAAACAAATTCAGTTCGAATCCGAAGCATCTGTGTCATATACACATATGGAATACTATACAGTGCGTAGCAGTGCACGGGCTATGGCAATATAAGTAACTCGTTGCCGGAGAGCACCAAAATCAAACTAACTACCTTATGAATTGAGATATTATTTGGTTCAGCGCACGCTACAATGCGACAGTATAATGTCAAACCTGACTATTCGAAACAGCTTCGGCTGTTAAGGGAGCTATGATACTAAAAGATAGATACACCCATAAACAAACGAATCATTCAAACTTATATCATCGTTCTTTTGCCCTAGGGGTATATAAAAAAATATTGGAAACTATTTAATATTTCAAATCAATTTCTAACTATATAAATACATAGAGTAGATTACGTTATGTCAAAATCTTCTTCTATGTCAAAATCTTCTGTATCAACAAATATGGTATGCTAAAAAGCTTTATTTTATTTTACCATCAACCAAGCATTGTGCCAAAGTAAAATATTATATATTTTATTATGCAAGTTTGTTACATATAAATACGAAGTGCTATAATACTACTACTTTCGAAGTTTAGGTGGAAGAAGATTCTGCCACAAATAGATAAAATACAGACAGACACAAGAACCAGGAGATATAAAAAAACAATGTTCATCGGCATCTATGGCGTATAATATCATCCTCCGATGGCGATGAGCAGGACGCGTACGCGGAAATAGCCCATTAAAAGAAATCAATCGATTTACAAATCAATTTCCAAAGAGGCTATCCCAACGACGCATGTAGATGGTCTTCAAGCTCAAGACTGGTCAGATGGAATGTGCACATTTTAACTTGGTAAGAAAATGGGACCAATCTTTCTGTAACTAGATTGACCGCCAATTTTCCTACCAGTCGAAATGCGCGAAGAGAAAAGGCAATCTATATAGATACAGGTGGAAGATACATATATAGAAACTTATAATATCATTTTAATTCATGACAATTTTGATACATTTTGTGGCAGAGGAAAGAGACAATTCAAAATTTTGAGCTATCATTACGCCAAGGAATACATTGGTCATACTTATTTCGTATGGAATAACGAGTAAGTCATGACCTATGACATGATACGGAATTGCGTTATTATCTATGCGCTCATTGATTAATATCTCTATTTTTGTCTCTTTCATTTCCATTAAATTTTAATACAATTATACTATTTCAGTACATGTAACTTTGAGTCTTGTAACTTTGACTTTCTTCTTTGTTCAAGACTGGTCAGATGGAATGTGCACATCTTAACTTGGTACGAAAATGGGACCAATCTTTCTGTCACTAGATTGATCGCCAATTTTCGTACCAGTCGAAATGCGCGAAGAGAAAAGGAAATCTATATAGATACAGGTGGAAAATACACATATAGAAACTTATAATATCATTTTAATTCATGACAATTTTGATACATTTTGTGGCAGAGGAAAGAGACAATTCAAAATATTGAGCTATCATTACGCCAAGGAATACGTTGGTCATACTTATTTCGTATGGAATAACGAGTAAGTCATGACCTATGACATGATACGGAATTGCGTTATTATCTATGCGCTCATTGATTCATATCTCTATTTTTGTCTCTTTCATGTCCCTTAAATTTTAATATAATTATACTATTTCAGTACATGTAACTTTGAGTCTCCATGGCATGTCTACCTTTTCGGATATGATAGTGTTTTTACTAACTATTTATTGATAAAATTAGGCCAGATCCGGTTATAATCTTGTTTTTTTTTTATAAAATGGTAATTTAAAAAAATACGAAATAAATACTCAAATCTTGCATCGCTTCGCGTAAATATATGGTATATACAGTGCGTGTATATAGCAGTGCATGGGCTATGGCAGGATTTGCAGTTCGTTGCAGGTGAGTTCGAATATCAAACTAACTACCTTATGAACTAAGGTCGTATTAACGCGCGCCATGTTGCAGCGGTTATAACTTATATCAAACCTCACTGTCTTACTACGAGACATCGAGATAGATTGACACACACACAAACAAACGAATGTTTCAAACTTATATCACCATTATTTTTGCCCCAAGGGTAAATAAAAACGCATCAAAATGCAACCTATTAAATTTTACTGATCAATTTTTACTTCTAACCATATACAGAGGATATTATGTAATGTCACAATTCTTCAGTATCAACGAATACCGTAAAACTTCCTAGAAATCCAGACGGAGTCAAATGACCACTTGGAGACTAAACAAAGGCGCAATCATAGGAACCTGAGTCGCAGTAACAATAATCCGAGTATTTACGAGTACATACACAGCAGGTAGTTACATATCGCCTCGAGCACCACTACGTAGGTACTACTGCGGCTTTGCAACATGATTTTAAAATTATAATAGTATAGACCACGAAACGTTCAAACGATAACCAGGATTTGTGTAGAGTCATAGAGCAATACGAAACTTTGCCAAGTGCCCACCGAAGGCGGCGCCGTTTCAAACCACAGGCCGTACAAAGTGCATTAAGTTTATTTTTTATGCTATCGTGATTCAACAAGCACGAGTCCCACCTAGTAATAAACAGTTACCTCTGTCTATAGCAGATGCAGTTCGTCACAAACTGAACTGCACCTATCAGGCTAAGACTAAAGTTGCTAAGTCTCATGTGCCTGAAATTTCACCGGCACCCATACCTTTTAAACCGGAACACAGTAATACTAACATTACAGCTTGGCACGGTCGCAGTACTTCCCCGGATGAATTCGCACAAAGAGTCCTACTGCTATATATTAAAGTCATAAGCAGAGTTCGAAAAAATCCGATTTTATAATAAATATCATTTTTTTAATATAAATACGATATATTATATCGGATTTATATCCAGGCTAAGAAAAAGAGCGAAATTCGATTAAACACTTAAAAATGTGAAAGGAATTTGTACAATAATATAGGTGACAAATTACAACAGTTTATATTAAAAAAATAATAACAAATGAATTAGTGTTTATTTGCGATAGATTTTTAATGAACTCTTAAATAAAACCTATTATTAAAATAATCTTCATTTGTTTGTGAGATAAATGAGGTTGCCATTTTGGAAAACAATGTAAGTTATTTTGAATTGTAGTTTTTCGCTACGTGTTGCCAGGGTAATCATTAATATCCAAAATTTTTGGTTCAGAAGACATAATAAAAACAATTGTTATATATCAAGATAAAAATCCCGTATTATTTACTAAAATTAGTGAAAACCACGTTAGTTTTTATAATAAAAAAAAGATAAAATCAATTGATGTGTACATAAAAAAATCAAAATGCCTTTATTGTAGTAGCTGTAGTGTTGTATAAAGTTCGTAGTATTTTGTTTAAATAAAGGCATAAATATATATATGTACATATATTTAAATATATATCTCGTGATATACCACTCCGCTGATATATATATGTATATCGACGAACCCTGGTCATGACCATAGAAGTCACAGACTGAAGTATTCTTAATATCTATCATCGTTATAATATTCATAAACGTCAAGTACTTACGGCAAGTATCACGGAAATTTTGCAGGCAGTTTGTAATATAGTGAGCAAACAAAACGTTATTCATATTTTGGTACCTATTTGTGAATCTGAGTCATAATGAAAATTCAGTAGCTAGTTGCGTGAGCGCATATTGATTATTCCATCTTAACTGGAGCGACTAACCGGCGCCAGCATACTGAAGCCTGCACAATTTACTTGACGCTTTAAAAACGCAGATATTTATAAAATTGTATTTCTTTGATGCATGTTTTAGATTTTAGAATACGTACCCAAAGGGCAAAACTCAGCCTTATTTACGTCACACTACCCTCGGTCTGTCTGTCTTTCTGTCTATCCATCCTTTGTCTACGGTCTTTCAAATTAAAGTACAAATTGAATTGAAGAAAATGTATGTTGACCAAAAACCAAATATGAATGGATTAGATATTCAATTCAATTAATTATTATATTTCCAACGCTAAGCAATAATTGTCGTATTACTGTGTTCTGGTTTGAAGGTGCCGGTGAAATTACAGACAGATGAGACTTGACCACTATTTGTGTAAGAATAATGGGCGCAGTGCAGTTCGCCACTTGTGACGAACTGCACTGCATTTGTTACAGGCAGAGGTTACAACTTATCCACAAGGGGTTGGTGGTCTAATAAATGATAAGGAAGCGAGAATAATATATTTGTTTCATAGGTATAATGGCATGAAGGGTGTCTTCGTAGAGCTCACTGATTACAAATATATTATATTCAGTGAATAGGGGAGCCTTTAAAATGTACAGTTTTAGCCTTCTTTATTCCAACAAAATTAAGGTACCGAGAAATACTAAACAGCTTCACTTGACCAGATTTTTTGCAAACTGTATTCAGTTTGCAGCAGAAAGAAAATTATATGTTAATCTTGGTCATATTCTCAAGAGCTAAGTTAATTCCGAAACAAGTTTTTTTACATATTTTTTATACAATAAAATTGCAAAGTTGACTCTAAATTGTGCTTATAACGTATGTTCATGTATGTATGTGTATAAAAATAAAACAATTAATTTTCAAAACAATAACATGAGGGACAAGTTAAGATACATTATCGATTTAAGTAACTAGTCTTGCGTTAAAGGTTTCTTAAGTTTTTCACCACACTGATTGCGATTACACTATGCCTACATCTCTACCACTCCTAAACAGTCTGATAGTGACAAAATTTCAGCATTTGTCTGCGTTTTAATCTTTTTGTATAGTATTACCACATACTTTACTATTTAAACAAGAAATAATGGAAGCGCCAATTTATAATGAGCTTATTAAGCTACGACAGAAATAAAAAAAAATACTTTCATGGGTTGTTGCGATAATCATTGATCTCTGGATCCGTTGACAACAGGCTAGAATTGTACAACTAGAACGGGAATTGGCTGCACACTACGAATAAAATATTTGTAGGCTGTACTTTCTACGGTCTGCACCGTCAACCCGCATGGTTTGAATTTCAAAGAAGTCATATTTGAAGAATCACTCCAACATAGTAGTACAGCCTACAAGTATTTTATTCGTAGTGTGCAGCCAATTCCCGTTCTAGTTGTACAATTCTAGTCTGTTGTCAACGGATCCAGAGATCAATCTCTACCTTGGACAGTCCAAGGTAGACTGTCCAAGGTAGACATTTTGAGAAGTTCGTGTTTATAGCATCAAGATTGCACATGGGAGTTAAAAGCAACATAACCTTGACGTATCTATCTTAAATCAGTGAATTTATTACAGAGCACCTAGCTTCATGGCAATAAAAATAAATCATACGAAGCGAACTCTAACGATGCGATCTGAAGGAAGGCAGACATAATTCACTAGTGTTTTAGCGAAAATAACTCGGGAACGTCGCAATTAGCGTGGCCAGACGCATACCACTTGCAATGTTCATATCGATACACATTCCGGTGATAAAAAGTTATATAAATATACGGAATGGGCGAACTCGGCGAACGTAGTCTGGCCGGATTGAAATCTTCTGCAAAAAGGCCATGTCAATAGAGTCATTTGTAGGTGGGTGTTTATGAAGAATATGATGAGCTTTAATGAAGCAAGAGAGAAACGGCAAAATCGTAAGCAATGGGACTTCATGGTCTCAGTGTTTCTCCCCGGGAAACGGGCGTAACGTACTAAATCTGCATATCGGTAACTTGTGCATGGTTTTGATTATGTGGAACATTTCCTGTTGACCGGTTCAAAATAGTCATGTATTAATAAAAAAAAATGAATCTTCGCTAGAGTAACCATTATACATTATATTTTATGACACATGCCACTATCTCACCAGATTTTAAGTGATCATGCAGTCGAAAATGACTAAACTAGTATTATTGGCTCTCGTAACACACATTAGCAGCCATAACACACTATTAAGATGCATGGCGACAGATTTTCTACTTTCGGATGGTAGCTAGCCAGGGTATACTCAAAATGTCTTACCACCATGCTTGTAACGATGGCCAACCTAAAACAACAACCGGGACCGACAACTTCACATGCCCTCCGAAGCACGAAAGGGCTCAGTAGTAAATGCCGGTCACATGCCATGACCGCAGAAAAATTTGCTGAGCCCTAACCCGCTCAGCACGACTAAGCAAGCTCTGGTTCGATCGCTTCAAGTGGTAAGAAAACAGTATGAGGATAAGGCAATATTCCGTAGACTAGAGATATTCCCACATCAGGCACATATTTTTATTACATTTTTAATACCTACGAGTATCTGTCGGACAGTCGCAAATGTACATCAGTTATTCGTACGTATATATACTTATATACATTATATGTGGCAAGGCAGACATACAGTAAGAGCTCTCAGATGGTACCTACAGCAATGATATACGTCTTTAGTTTCGAGGGAGAACCAAAAAAGTTATACAGTATAAACAAATATGTGCCCAGTCAGTGGTTTAACCAAACCGCCATAGGACGTTAAACAGGTCCAGTGTTTAACGGTCACGAACTAATATTTATGGCCGAAACACGGAAGGTGCGGTCGAAGGAACCAACCACACGCGAACGGCGATACAGTTTACGCAAATAAATACTAGACTAACACCCGTTGACAACTGGCTTCGTATCGATCGGCTACGGTATTACAATTACCTATTTGTCCAATAAATAATAAATTTAACTCGTCCCTATGTCATATTGATCGCAACACGCCCATTACAGAAACTAGACGGTAATAGTTAATATAACGCAACGAATAAATGCACTATGATAATTCAAGATTACTTTTCACTGTCCATAGGCTAGGCTCTGAACACTATCCTGATGGTTAGTGATGATGTGCTCGAAGGTGTTGCTCAGGCTAACCTAGAATTACTGGCTCTCAAGGACAACTGTCGGAACACATCGTTGGGTGCTTCGCGACAGATTTTCTACTTGAGGGTGGTAGCTAGCCAGGCGGGCATTCGCGAAATGCCCTACCACCATGCTATAACGCCTGCCATCCTAAGACAACAATCTGGACCGACGGCTTAACGTGCCCTCCGAAGCACGGAAGCGCTCAGATGTAATGTCACTAGCGATCACCCATCCAACTCATGACCGCGGCGGACGTTGCTTAACTTAGCTGATCGGTTAAGAACGACTAAGCAAACTTCGCTACGAGTGCTCCATTGCAAGTCTGATTCAAAAGCACGTTCTTAATTTTTTATAACGTTATTTTCATGAACACGATTGAGTTACTTTTGCAAAGTATTTTGTATTTGGTCAACTCTTCGTACGCTTGATATCGGTGTACGTATCGTATCTGATAAGGCGGCCTCGCCCGATAACCAACTACACAACTAGCTAGCTGAGTCAGATCGACTTCATCACTTCTAGAGCACGTTTTTCTTGGAAATAATTTACGTTTCAACGACAAAAGTGGTTTCTGTGACAGTTTGAACTATTCAGGTAAAAAATCTCATTCTCTGCGTGATTTTGAGTGTTTAATTATTTAAATAAGCCCAATTTCAAACCGTAATAATAATGGGTCGCAAATATTTCTGATCATGTATTCGCGGTAATAGTGACGTATCAATTGAACGCAATAAAAGTTTTTCGTGTGAATGAAAAATTGTTTGATAACCTTTGACGACGTTGGAATTGGTAATATGAAATGTAACAATGTCATTGTTTTATTCCAGGGTGTGAGTAATCGAGTGAGATGGTCACGTGATACGCTAGCATGCGTTGGCCGACGTGGTGGCACATCTTGTTGGCGCTGCTGGCGCGCTCGCTGGCGCAGACACCGACTCCTACTGTTTGTAACGAAGAGGCCTGCCGGTGTGACTCCTTCACCAGGCTTATTTGCAATTGCACGCAAGAAAACACCGTAAGTAGCTTATGTAAATCTTTTGCCGCTGAATTAATTACATTTCTTCTTCATAAAGTACTTTTTTTTATGTTATTGTGACGAAACAAGCTCGAATGTTAAGCGGACTAACCTCTGCCTATAACATCGTCATCGAGGGACGAAATGCACTGCGCCCGTCACCTGAGACATGCAGTTGTTAAGTCTCATGGACCTATAATTTTACTGCCTCTCAAGGACTGCTGCCGGCAGACTCTATGGTGTTTGGCGATAGATTTTTTACTTGAGGATGGTAGCCAGGCGAGCATACGCATAATGCCATTCCACAATGCGGTGAAGCTTAAGCCGGCGGTGGGGATCAAAACATGGTCCTGCTGCGCAGCAGTCCATAACTATTACCGCTCGGCCATCATTGCTTTGTATATGTATATTATACCCCTTTAGTCCTGTTCACTTGTATCTTGTTGAATACACAGAAACGTTAGCTGGTTGGTTAGTGGCATATCATGATCGTCTAAGCCGCGAGTGCTTAAGTGTTCAATTACCAGGTCGCCATGTGTTATGGGATTATTCCTGCAATATCTTTTTTGTAACATTCAAGAAGATGGCACTGTGCTCATAGTTGAATGCAACGGGCTTGTCTCTTTTTATATGTAACCTTAAAAATACCTAGTAAAATAAGGGTGTTTATACTCCACTGTTTACCCCTAAGGCGCGTGACTTTCTTTGACAATAATGTTATTTTTGGTTGTGTTTACAGGAACTGACGATCAGACCTGATGGAGCTTATAGAGTTCCGTCAACGGCTACGGGCATCATCATCGACGGATGTGCGCGCGTCACATTTCTCCCGGACACGGTGCGGGGCCTCGTCCAGCTACGGAATGTGGAGCTGAGGAACGTAGAACACGTGGTGATCAACGAACGTGCTCTCGCTTGGACGCCATTCTCCCGCGAGAGCGAGATGAACCCCGGACTGCGAATCGTCATCGACAACTGCACCATCGACGAGATCGCCTCGCACGCGATACAAGGACGAGTTAACGACATTATCATCAGTCACAGCAAAATAAACAACGTGAAACCGTTCGCCTTCTCTAGTCTAACCGGAGTCAAATCCATAGAATTAATCGAAAACGTGTTCGAGAACATAGAAATACAAGCTTTCAAGAAGTTCACCACTGACAACTTCTTGCTGCGCGGAGGAAGAGTAAAAATCCTTCCAAGCAGGTTCCTTTCAGACGTAGAAGTGACAAACCTCCTTCGAATGGAAGGAGTCACAGTCGAGCATTTGTATAGTTTAACATTTCTTGTCAACGGACCAAAGAGGGTTCTCATAGAGAGCAATAGTATAGAGATCTTAGAAGGCGACGGATTTCACGTGACTACGAGAGGACCCATCACTTTTAGAAATAATACCGTCACTGAGTTACGTAAAGGTGCGTTCTTGGGGTTCACCGTGGATTTCGAGACGGCTCGATCAATAGGGGCACAAGAGTTGTTGATAGATAACAATACAATAACGTTTTTGACCCCGAGATCATTAGCGTACAATCGCACGACGCTGTCGTTGAGAGTAGACGGATTGAACCTGAACCAGAGCTGTACATGTGAGCTGGTGGAGAATTGGCGCGCTATGATGAAAGATCAAGGGGGTACCGTCACCTGCTGGTATACATTAGAAGGTCACTACATGTCACTGCCTACTTTTCTAGACAGCCGATGCGGCGCGTTTAAACACAACTTTTGGATATTCGTTTTGATAGGCGTTTTATTCGTACTGATAATAGTGGCTATTGCTATATTCTTCATAGTGAGACGGGAGAATGAGAAGAAGAAGAAAGTGCAGATAGTGATGCCAGACGGGAAGACATACAGAGAGACTGAGTTTCACATAGTTGTGGAAAGAGCCGAGCTTCTAACTACTGATTTATGATCGAGTGCGCGTTTTTAGGTCAATTGATCTCAGCCACCGGCGAGCCATTGAAGAATGATAAGCGGGAACATAATTTAATAGTCCGACGAGACAGAACATTCCGTGCCTTCATATTCAATATTTTCAGTGCTACCTCAACGCTTCGTCAGTGAAAATTGTGCCAAGTTTAGTTTTAGATTGATCAGTATTACACAAAATATTGATACCTACGAATAGGACTGTTTTTGTTATCGTATGTGATAAATTATTTTTGATATAAAAGGTAATTAAGTAATAAAAATAAGTTGCAACTATTCCAGTGTTTGCTTGAAACGTCTACTGGTACATAATTGAGAGAGTATTTTTGGTATCGCACCATCATCACGGGGTGTTGTTCTTATCTCTGTTTATAACAGGTTTCAAATCAATGACGGCATGTCTGGCGAATGTTTTGTAACTGTATGTTTATACCTATCAGCTATTCTAGAAATGAAGCGACGGTACTGATGCGAAGTGAACAAAGTTAATGTGCTGCCCTATATTTTGCAACACATTCTGCTGATGTGTGTAGTTTATGTTTATATTGCAGTATCAGCGAATGTATGAGGTCGAAATAATATTTTAGGTACTTATACCATAGAATAAATAATAGGCACCTTATATTGAAAATGATGCGTTGTACCTATATTCGTTAACTTAGCACCTAAATAGTTTATAGCTGGTTTCGAAATTTTGGGCGGAGAACAATATTATAATAATAAATATATGTAGCGCGATAATTTTGATTTAGTTTTATGTCCTAGACGTTGTTTTTTTTTTTAAATTGCTGATAGGTTAGCCTTTGAGCCCCTGATGTTTAGTGATCATATGCCCAAGTTGTCTTACAGGCGAACCAATTATGATCTGTATAAAACATAGAACTGACGACAAATTTTGAATATTGATTAGTTCTAGATCTTATGATAAAGCTGCCAATAACACTTCTCTATAAGTATGGAAATCATATACAAATTATTCTAAAGCATGTGTGCGAAAACTAGTCAAGGTTATAAATAGCATGACACAGATGATGCGAAGGTTAAATGATCATACAAACTATGCTGGCGTAACCAATTAAGGTAATAACAACCTACCTACATGTACTTGCATCAGGTGGAAACTAAAGTCTGCGGCGGAAAATTCAAAATTCAAACTGGTTTTTCCTGCTTGTAATTAGCTGTCGTAACCATTCTACTAGGTCGTAGTATTCGCGAATTTAAATTAATATTGCTCGAATTATCTTGAACAGTTGGACACCAATGCAGATAATTATCATATCCCTGTATCCGTCTGGGATATAAAAAAAATCGTTTACCCGAAACATATGTAATAAATCCAATAAGTATTAAAAACTATATTAGATAGTATTATAAAAACTCTTCTCCGCTTCTCGCGTTTTACGTTTTACGTGATCAAAAACAATACTTGGCCGTTCATCAAATTCAAAAATATAATTTGTTTGAATTTTCCATCATAGACTTTTGCTTTTGTGTTCTTTAACAGACCTGTTACGAAGGGCTAAAAGTGCAAGATTGCAGTTTATGTAAGTAGGTAGCTTTAGCATAGGTATCTCCTCTATTATGTTGTTTTCATCGTCCTAAATTGCAAAATTACGACATTATATACTATATAATTTATAACAATACAAAATATTTCAGGTTAACTCGAATTAAAATTAAATGATCGTATACAAGACACTTCCTACACAAAAAATCCAATTTTATATACATTTTTAAATATAAAATTGGCAAGTCTTTGACAACAGCTTTCTTTCTAAATTATGCTGTAGAAGCCTAAATTTAGAATGTGATCTGACTCTGAAAGGCTTCAGTTGACAGATTTTCTTTTTCCGGAAGGCAGCCGGCAACTGGCTGATTTAATGCCTTACCACAAATGCATTGAAGATTAAAATTAAGTCTTTAGTAGGTTTCGAATCTGTACGAACAGTCGACCGTTGACTGTCCTATTGGGACTACCCAAAAATGGATCCCTTAGGGCTTGCTCGTTAGAAATTAAGATTATGAATTAACATTGCTCGTAACGCCATCTAGTCAAATTTTACGGAGTTTATTTGAATTAAATTCGTACTATTAGACTGTGATTTTAGTACAATGTACAAGTCATAACCACTGTGGTTTTATATATCATAAGGTGTTTACAAACTATATATTTACGAAACCACGTAAAGACTTCTACATATCTGAGGTAGACATGGTCTAACTCATCAACGTCAATATAAAATCAATCCTCACGCTGTAACATTAGCAACCCGATCGATTGAATGAGTCATGTTATAGCGCTTAGGGTATGTCTTCCTCAATTAAATAGAAGTCTTCGAATAGCGTACCTATGTATATTATACAAATCTGCGTATATTATACAAAGTAGTCAGTGTAGAAAATTATACGTTTACTCTGTAAGAAAAAATAAATTGCATAATCATACTGACAATTACAAAATCGTTATGTTTTATTATTGTTTACCAAAACCTGTAAAAAAAATCTTACCTTGTTGATGACTTCTCAGCGGTGTCCGATCGTGCCACATGCTAGTAATGTTAGCATGCCTGTTTAACATCTGGTGTTTATGCATAACATGAATCATTCTATACTGCGTTGATGCCTGAGTTTGAATTATGACATAATTCATACAAATCGGTATAAAACGGAAGAATTTTGCGCTTCTACAAAAACAATTTATACTTGAAATGTTCATACAAATATTAAATGCAACAGAAAGTTCTTCCTCTTCGAAATAAATTGGAGCTATACCTGCAGCAGATCAATTTTCTTCTTTCTTTTACCTACTTCTTGCCACTTTCTCAACTGAATGTAAATCATGATAGCTGGCTCTCAATGACAGCTGCCGGAACACATCGATAAATGCTTGACGACAGATTTTCTGCTGGAGGGAGGTAGCTAACCAGGCGGGCATTTTGCATCATGCACTTGAGTGTGGTAGCTAGCCAGGCACTTGTACCTACGCGATATTCATGTCGCCAGGGTGTCCCGGCATAAATGCTTTAGCCCAATGAATTCAAAAAACTATATTTTTTGGAATTATCTTAAAAATATTCTTAAATATTTACATTAACATGCACCTTTGCTACAAAACACTTAACCAAACCAACATATTTATCTCTTCAAATATATTATGATCAGACTAGACTTACAAATAAATATAAGTGAGAATCAAAAAAAAATAAGGTGCTGTAAAAAAATATTTAAACGGAAGTGCATTGATTGCTCGCCGATAAAATATGGCTAAAAGACAGAAAAGGACAGATAATTCCTTAAGACGATACCTTTAAAATTTAATGAGATATTAATGTAATATTTTATCATAGTTTAAAGTTTTATGAACATTTGGGTACCCGTGACTAGTATACCCGAGTATACATGTATTCTTTTTAATAATATTTGACTGCAAAAACGTTTCATTTTTATGTAATTTTAAATGTGGTTCTTAAACAAAGACGATATCACATAAACCTTGACGGACAAGGTGGCGGAAGCAGCTCTAGATAAACCTAGGTTTATCATTTTTATGAGATAAACTGAATACTTAAGTATTAACATATTTACGTAGCAGCATAGATTCGAGACCGCATGGAGTCACGCGGTATCTTTGCCCATAAGTTATTATCTATCCCTTCTTATCTTTGTCCTTACGATGCAGGAGGTCAGAGTGCCAAATCAACATCCACTTATAATGTACTGGTTAACTAACATCAACTTAAGAATTATCGGAAATAAAACATATGAAGTGAGCATTTTGAAGACTTTATTTTGTTTTTCAATTGTGATATTATTATTTTAATTCAAAAGGTCATAAGTTATGCTAATAATCACAACAAATTGATTCTCAATTAGAAGGAAGCGACGTGAGCGATAAAACAAGGTGGCGCGACGAGTATACTCATTCAGAAAGATTGGACCTACATAGCATTTAATTGACATTTCTGGGAAAAGGGAAGGGTGGCCTTTGCCCCGCAGTGCGACGAACGGCAAGTATATAGTAATAAGAGATATAGATTCTGATTTTATCAGTGATTGGAATGTTTATTTTATAATTAGTATAAGACACAATCGTTGTAGACTTCTTTAAGACGGCTGTAAATTTTTATATTAATAAAAAAACCACTGCACATTTTCTGTAACAATACGAATATAAGCAAGACCCGTTTTATTTTTACATAACAAAGAAGATTTTTTATACTTTTCTATATCTTACTAACTAGCTTAGAATCATTTAAATATATTTTCACTTTACAGCGGACACAAATGTATATTAATCACTTCACAAGAGTTCATATATCGCAGAAGTTCTCTTCTAAAAGCTTTAAATTCAAATAATCGTTTCTTCATAAAAACTGTGCAGCTCACTTTCTGCAACTGACATTTCTTCACTGTACATGTCAAAGAGACTTGATGTGAACTCGACTTTGTTATATAAACCACAGAAAACACGTTCCGTTACAAAAATATTTATTTTCTTGTATTCGTCATTAAATTCACTATCTATACCAAAAATGTCAATTTTCCCGTGTATATAACAATATAAATATCCAGTCAACCATTCTAATTCTTCATATGAATCACATGATTCGCTTTCACTTGTCAAAATCTTCGTTTTTCTGTAAAGTCCACAAAATATACTAACCGAGGTTAGTATCTCCAGTTTTTTATAAGGACCACCAAACTTGTTTCCAACCACCGAAATCTCTTCTATTCCGATTTTTCTGTATAAGTAACAGCGGATAATATTTACTGTTGTCAACTCTGTATTTTCGTTTTTACCAGTGACGATTACTTGTTTTGATAGAATCTCCATGTTTTTGTTGATTCGGAAATAGATACTATGAGCTACAGCAGGTAACATATGAGGAAAATTCCTAATAGAACTTATTTTATTCAGCTTAATAAAGTGTCAATGACACAATGTAAGCGATACCTCTGATCTCACGTCTCAAGAGAACATCGAATCAGCTCCCGTCGAAAGCTGTTTACCTACCGCAAGGGTGGACAATTTGCGGCCCGTAAGTTAAATGCAACTCGCGCGGGATCCCTCACTTTTAACTGTAACGTTTATATTCGTCTAGTATACTTCTCAAATTCCTTTTATCCGTTCTATCTAACAATTCTTAACTGTCTCAGAATATTATTAGCTAAATAGTTACAACTGCAGTCCATTCATCTAAGCATGATATTTTACACAGTATCAAATAACATTATATTTATTATGCTGAAGTCTAAACTGCAGTTTATTCCAGTCTGATCTTTCTTTAGCAATACCCAACTATTCCTTCAATGTCAGCAATAGCTTTTACTCAATACCGCCGTGTCTTTACGTACTTTCCGATCGATAATGAGAGAGTTAACTTGATTCTCCACATTATTTTTTCTAGAAGCGTCTCTCTCATGAATTTAATTTTTAAGAAAATGTGCCATGGTTTGCCCTTAAATTTGTCTGCTTTCTCATTTTCCACACTAAGGGCCTGTTTCAGAATGTTCGAGTAAGTTCCGGTTATACTACCCAGAACATATTTAATAAATAAAACACTATCTTTGCGTTTCACAGTCATCGATTTAGCCTATCCATCGGTTAAAGCTTGAAACGCGCTGCATGTCAACTGTCATTTTTATCATTCAGTTATTTTATATGTTGCATAGCAACCCGAACCTTTATTAGGACATTCTGAAACGGGCCCTAAGTATAGTTAAAACTGACTATAATACTATAATACTTTCCACATTTTTATACAAGCAATATTGGATACCTATTTCTTTTAACGTCACACCCCGCAAGTGATGCCCGCTTTGAAGAAAAAAACAAATACACGGAACTCGTTCATTCATAAACGCTAATCGACATTCCTTACCTTCCAATATTGCTAAAAACTGTTCACGATTACATAAATAATACCACGGATCATGCTCATGCCTAGTAAAATATACACGCTTCATGAAATAAGTAGGTACAGAATTTATATCCATTCGTCTACAGGTCACAATAGCAGCTGTGATTTACCAGAAAATTCTAAACTGCATAGTAGCAAAATTATATTTTGAAAAATTTGTTTAGCTTTTGAATAAGTTGGTCACCCATGTATTCTCCTTATAAAATGGTACACATCTCTATCATCACGTACCTATATTGTTTTTCATAAGCGAATAGTAGGCCACCTGAGATGAGATTTCGAACAGATTCAACTCATATTACAACCACGTCATGAGAATCTTCAACTCTACAGCATCATTTGCAGATTGATATTGATTGCTTCATAATTATTTAGCTATATATCTATTACTTATAGCCGCTAGTTTAGCCTTTGACCACTATCTCACCTGATGGTAAGTGATGATGTCGTCGAAGATGTTGTCCAGGCTAACCTAGAATTACTGGCTCTCACGGACACCAGCTGGAACATACCGTTAGGTGCTTGGCGACAGATTTTCCACTTGAGGGTGGTAGGTAGCCGGGCGGGCATTCGCAATACGCCCTATGCCTTATATCCTTTCAACAAGCTTTTTCATGATATGCATATACCTAAGTGATGTGATCTTTGCGCCATGTACACATATACCTACAACAGCACTCTCATTCAGTCACCACTTTGATTTCAGACTCATCAATTTCACAATTAGCCGAATTATCAAAAAGCACGCAGGATACTCGAAATGTAATCGGATTGATTAATTGATGTGGCGCTTAGAAATGATCGCAACCGATTGGTCGCGTCGCAGTAGTTTTGTTGCGCCGCACGGTACACATTTTAAACCACGCCCGCCGCGGTAAGGTTTCCGTTCTGCTGTTTTTGACCATGACTTACACTATGATATATTTATTCATAGCTTATATCGTAGCCATTCCCCAACTCGACTCTTAATGTTATGCTGAGTTCTAACGCCTAAACCACAAATAATAGCCTCGGGAAAATACAGCTCTTGAATTACAATATAATGATTAAAAACCAATCTATATTTTGCAGACTACCGGCTGAGTAACCATAGATATATAGTATATATAATAGACATACAATGTGTACACAAAACAAGCGCCAAAATTAATTTCAGTCAAAGTAATAGATCTCACACTTTTCTCTCAAATGTCAGTGCATACATAATGCATTCATCAGAGTAACATTATTGCCGATAAACGTGTCAGTAAAGATGTGGCGGATGAAGTAGGAAAGCCCAGACTGGCTCCCATGTCAGCTGCCGGAACCTACTGTTAGCTTAGACACTTAGCCACAGTTTTTGTATTTGCGTATTTTCAGCCATGCAAAAAGCCCTATACCAACGTACTGGGAAACTCAATGCTCTGATATAATTGTCCATTTTATATCTGTACGATATATGGCCTTCAAGAGTCATGAAAAGTCAAATTTCTAAAGTGATATTTTAAATGTAACGTCATTTCTTAACACAAACTCCAATGAACACATTTTCGAGAGTAATTCTATTTCAAAACTTGAGATCCTATTTCGAATGAATTTTCCTATGCTGTAAAACGAACATGAATTGATAATAAACAAACGAAACTCAATTCTTATAGTTTTTAAAAGGCATATGCACAAAATTCAAAATATATCTGTTAGAAATCTATAGAGTGTTCACTTGAAATGCTATCAAGACAACCCATTATTCCTTTAGTAGTTTATTTGGTACCCTACCAGCAAACCTTATAATTATAGAACTACATTAGGATAAAGAAGTATGTATATGATTTAAATGTAGCTACGATGTTTGTGGAATCAAGTGATGTGATCGCGAGTCCAAGTCACGTGACATGACATCTTAATAATAATAATTATGATATGATTGAACTGATAATGTGGCATGATAGTACACTATGTATAAACATGATAGTAACTATGAGATAGTCGACGCCTAAATATGTTAAATTGACACTCTGACCCCTATCATTGTACCAAACTCACCTAAGCAGTGACTGTCCATCTAAAACTTGGTGGACTGACAAAGGTGAGGACAGCTCGAGTCCCCGAGAGAGTAGTAGGGCCTCGCTTTGGTCTTGGTCTTCTCCTTCCGAAGGGCCGTTGTAGGGCTTTAACTGCACATCAACTAAAGTTGCTGTAAAAACGAAAGAGGATTTCGTTAAATCGTTAAAAGACAATTTAATATCCTCATCCCACATAAACGGGGATGATACAAAGTGTTTCTTTCTAACAGCATAGCTACAAGACAACACAATATCATTATTACAAAATATATTCTAATACAAACGGCGGCTATCCTTCTAAAAATCACCTTCAAAATAATATACATCTGAAGCTTCTGAAGCTTAGAGTACCACAAGTTTGATTCTGCTCAATGTCAAAACAAGGTTATTCAATTTTGATATGCACAATAACTCGTATGAAGGTCACGCAAAATTTTACTATTAAAAGATTTTACTGCCACGATAAGCAAAGCGGGTATAGAGCTACTGCGAGAAGAACGGACAAGAAACTCAGCAAAAGATACACCGTTATATTTTGTGTATATAAAATAGTTAATCATTTTGTACGTAGAGACGCCTGTTCTATTAAACTCATGACCGTCTATGTCTATCTATACCAACATACAGCACATCGGAATACTTACAAAACACCATAGGTGGCATGTCCAAGTCAGGTGCTAGAAGTTTCGATGCGTACGAAGCTCCAGCGTACACTAACTCCATTTCCAAAGCTACGAGACCTTGCTTTTGGGAAGTGAGTGGCGTGTCCTCATATCCCGCGCAAAGGCATCGGAATCCGAAGCGGTTCTCATCGCTGAAAAGACAAATATATGTGTGTAATCGCGTGGCATCTTCACAATGAGGTTTGGTGATCAGTGTGGACAAGTCAATCAAAAATATTCAGTATAGAAATGAGGAAAATTTTAGAAGACTTTTAGAGAAAAATTTATCTCGTGGTCTTAAAGTAATTATTTTAAATACTAAGAAATGTAAAAATTTGAACTATCATAAACTTAAGTTCAGCATGAAACCTCACTTGAATCATCACGCCTTAAAGACACCTTGCCTACCAGCTGATAACCCTGGCATTGTTATTGAAACTAATCATACTACTTAACCGAAAGTAATAGGGAAAACCTACGAATAATTACGTATAGAAATGTAAATCAAGC
This sequence comes from Plagodis dolabraria, assembly GCA_963854805.1. Taxonomy (NCBI): domain Eukaryota; kingdom Metazoa; phylum Arthropoda; class Insecta; order Lepidoptera; family Geometridae; genus Plagodis; species Plagodis dolabraria. The sequence continues at coordinate 10,209,771 of OY978440.1, forward strand.
TCAAAAAACAGCAGAACGCAAACGTTACCGCGGCGGGCGTTGTATTAAAAGTGTACCGTGCGACGCAACAAATTACTTGACGCGATCAATCGGATGCGATCATTTCTAAACGCCAAATCAATTAACCAATCCAAATGAATTATACATTTTTGATAATTTTGTACTTGATGAGTCCGAAGTTAAAGCGGTAGGAGTTACACTTCTCTTCATATTTATTCGTAGGGAAACGTGTTTGTTGAACACAGCCAGAGTTAAATCGTCACCATCGCGTAATCTCAATTAATTACATCTTGTATCCCGACTGCCAAGGAAGGGTTATGTTTAACAAGTTAGACTTACTACTGGAAGTAACGAATTATAATGAGTATTAATATTGTGGATATAGCAGAAACTTACCTGGTTGTTTTGTTGTATTCGGTGAGATAGTCTGTAGCAGTTTCCAAGGAAAATATCACTTCATTCCCCGGGACTAGCAGAGCATTTTGTGGCCAATCGGAATGCCTAAAATTATAAAATACAGCATAATGTACACAATAAATAAGTAACGCGTGCGTTAACCTACGGCCAAAAAGTTTCGGTCTCGAAGTGCCTTCCTGAATTAAATATTAAGCTTGAAACTAAAACGAACAATATTATAGAAATATATTCAATTGTATTATGAGAGACCTAGCAAAAATAAAATTTTTCACCAGAGACAAGAGTAGAAATTCGCAAAGCACGCATTTTAGATGGGATATCAAACATGAAAAAAAGACACTACGCCGCTACTTACAGATTGCCTAGTTTTGGTGTCACGCTGACATAAGTACAGTTGTAATGCATACACGCATTTTCTCCATCAGGCTCTTCTGCCATCTCTTCCAATTCACCATCGGCCGTAAACAAGACTAATCTCTGTGCAAATCAAACACAATTATAAGACACGTTAAGGGAAAGATGCACAACACCGACCAAAAGCAAATGGATGTTTCTTCGCAATTGTAAAGTGTAGCGCTATATTTACAAATGTAACAACGGCAGTGCGTGCGTGAATAGCGCGCAGCAATCTCGAACGCATGCTCACGAAAAAACGCTGAAGACGAATTCCTTTGGACTCTCCAGCGTCCAACTTTATACAAACACATCCGACATTCTGAGCATATTCTAAGCGTGGTAAGATTGTTAGATACAGCACTCAGCATCTAACACTCTTACAATTGTCTTTTATGCGTTCACAGCTACATTACCCCTAAGTATTAACAGTTAGATAACCCCTTCAGTATAAAAGATAAAATAGTGATTTGAAACCCTGATTTGGGGTATCCTACTATATTATAGTTATATACATTACTGCGTTTTACCACTATTTGAGCTCATGTGTATGACTCTACTATACACACTCATGATGTTTCCATCTTAGTTACAACAATCGCCCAACGCGTGCAGCGTCATTGTTGCGAAGGCCACAACCACATAAGCGCTTTAGGAAATAAGTTTGAAGCGTAAAAAGATTCCGTATTAAGCGTTTCATTCGTGGCAGGAGTATTTTTTAAACGGGTTACCGCTTGATAATGAAGTGGCAAACCATTTCATGTGACAGTGTGTGTGGTATGGTTAATGGAGCATGTGAAAGCGTGACGCGAATGGAGTGGATGAGTGAAATCTACCTTGTATACCTTACGGAACGGAGGGTCCGCTATACGGACGTCATTTTGGCAATGGCAGCGTTGTTTCGGCGTCCCTGCCACGGCGTATATGGTAAGAGTGTCTTCCGGCTGGGCCGTAACACTTCTAGGATCCATTTCCAGTACAATCCAAGACACAGTCGGAGGGAATAGTACTCTGTAGAAATGAAATTGATTTTTGATAGGTGTCCTTAATTTTTGGGACTTTAATTGAGGATTTGGTTTGGGTATCTATAATAAAGGTGCTTTTGTATGTCGGGTTGCCCACTTTCATCCAACACGGCTAAGGCCCTTTTAATTGCTACAAGCCAACTCGTGAGTGCTTGCGGGAAGTGGGAATTGTTCCTGAATCAGATAATAAAAGCGACATACTCAAATGTGTAATTAATGCCAGGTAACAAGTTGTGATATGGTAATTACGTTAATTTACTAACGATATAGTAAGAAATATAAACAACACAACAGTTTCTACCTTAAAAGCATTAAGACAACCTATAAGTTTACGTAGAATATGATATAATTGTATTATATTCAATGTGAATGTAGTAAGAAAAACATTCTTAAAACAATGCTCATAAAGGCATGCACGAACTGTTGATATACAAGCACAATCGCGTGCTGCGCGATAACACTACAACAAATTATAGGAATTTTTTTTTTTTCCGGACGGGAATCGAACCCGAGTCCTCCGATTTCACGCATTCGGAAACCGGTACCTTACTCGTACGAGACCAAATCGAAGCTTAAGACGCTGACAAGTTCTACAGAGCTTAACTTAAACAGGTATAATGCTATATATATAGTTTGTAGCAGTAAGAAAATTATATGAAGTCTTGATACAAAAACATTTCTTAAAATAACTCACGATGTAATAAAATGGCAAACTTGACTCTAAATTTACTTTTAAAAAAGATTAATTTACTTTTATTATTAAATACACTTGTAACGAAAATATTTTAATACAAATATATAACAATATTATAATAGATCCTTATCAGAAAGGACAAGGCACATTTCAATTTTAGTGACTAGTTTTGTGTGATTATGCTTGCTTCCGTTTCATCCAAGTTGAACGCGGTTTCACCATCGCTGCGTCTCTTTCACTCAGTATGATAGTGAAGGAATTTCAGCTATTTTCAATGTTTTAACTTCCGTAAAATAGACGAACGAAGTATTGTTTGCAGCTTTAGTCAGGAGTTATTCTTACCTCTTGTTAGTGACAGTGGCCTGATTGTAAGGGTGTTCACTCTCGACCCACGTGTAGTAATTAGTGGTTGTGGTGATGAACTCCTCGACTGTCGGCACCAGAAGGTTCATTGCCGACACGTGCGGAAGAAGGTTGTGGATCAGCTCGAGGAGTTTGATCACGCTCTGTAACATTACAATAATGATAAGTTAGACTTCGCGTATTTTTCATATGAAGAGATAGTTTAAGGATGGTCTTAGTTAAGTGCACATAGCGTAGTTTGCTTATATTATTTTCTTATTTTTGCTGTTTTCAACCGATCAGCTATATTAAGCAACGTCCACTGCGGTCATGACCAGGATAGATTACCACTGGTGAAATTACTACTGAGCGCTTCCGTGCTTCGGATGGCAAGTTAAGCAGTCGGTCCTGGTTGTTGTTTTAGGATGGCAATCGTTATAGCATGGAGGAAGGGCATTTCGTGAATGTGCATCTGGCTAGCCTAGAGGCTGTCAAATAGAAAATCTGTCGCCAACCGTATCTTCGTCACCTGAACAATACCTTAGACCACATCACTTACCGTCAAGTGAGATAGTGGTCAAACGCTAACCTATCAACTATTAATAAAAATAAAATACTGTTATATATTTAAAAATAATGTTTTTATTATTAAGTCACGTAGTCACAGTTTATAAGAACGTCTATTGAGACATAATTAGGACGTCACCCGCGACGCTACGGTGCGGGTGACGTCCAAGGAATACCGTTGCCTAGAAAGTTAGGTTACCTTAGAATCGTCCATCCCATCCAAATTGGCCAGACAATACGGCAGGAGAATGTTGATCGCAGGTGATTGTTGTAGTACAGCTGAGTTACGCCTCAAGTCCTCAACAGTCAGCTCATTGCGTAGCGTACAGAACAGTTCAACTGTTCGTTCCAGGACAAACGAAGAGACACGTAATGTGATTGCTCTAAGAGTCGTTATCATCGCGTCCGCACTGTCAGTCGAGTGGACGAACGGTCTGGTTGAAGACCTATAAAGCGAAACAAAACAAGTTGAATACAACTTAATAGGATGCTTGCTTTGTAGAAACAAACGCCATCCCCATTATGAGGGTACGCCAAAATGGGTACTCTAAGGCTCTATTCGTTGCCCCACACAAGGATAACTGTTCGAAAACCCCCGATAGGATCTAAGGCTTCATTCATTTGCCCTCAAAGATAACTGTTGGAAAGTTCAACAGGATGAAAAAGATTTCCTATTATGAACTCTATTCATTGCCCCACAAGTATAACTGTCAGAAAACCCACCGGTACGATCTAAGGCTCCATTCATAGGCCCTCAAAGATAACTGTTGGAAAACCCTCGATGGGTTCCAGGCCTCGACTCAAAAGGGTTTTTGATTCACAAGCATGTACATATAATAGGTAAGCCATGGGACACCCTGTATACAATTCTCAATGGTATATTATTCTTATGTCGAGAAGTATTACCTATATTATAACTAACGGCAGACGTGAAACAGATTTGTTTGTTTAAACCTATCATTATATGGTACTGCAAAACATAGCACCCATCATATACCAAATGTTTCGAAACTTCCAAAATTTTCTGACTGCTCTTTGTGTTCCATTCAAAAATTAAAACCTACGCATGGTAAATAAGGCTGGGTATCTGCCCCCTCGCAAGAGTAGTCCCGTTAAAGCTCAAAGAACAGGAGGCAAATCTGAAGGTAGTCCCATCGGTCCCCTTGACTGATGGCAGTCCGCAGTCACCGTTCGCTGTTCTGCCGCCGTGGTTGCACATACGAAGAGCGTAGCGAAGATCCTCCTATAAAAAACATATGAAACCATTACCATAGACAAAAGTACGCTATTACGAATATGAATTAGACAAATTGATCCATACCGAAATTAGTCTGTTGGGAACAGATATCTACATACTCTGATTGCAAAATAAACTCCAAAACTAAAAGGACACATATAAATTAGTTTCAATTTACTATACATTTGCGACAGACCTTCAATGGGATAGGTTTGTCGAACTTCAGTTGGGCCATGTCTTGTTGGCATTCGGTACCGTTGAATGTGCCGGTTACAGTGTCAATGCTGACCCAACAGTTGGCAGGGTTGGCTTCCTCTGCCGATCCGTGTAACTGTCGAAACAAACAATTCATCAAATGAGATAAGGGTTGAGTCTTCTGTTGTGGATTATAATTTTAAAAATTCTTCAATATATTTGAGGAGAGCTCGGTAGAGGTATTAAGGCCCAACTGGAGATGATCTGTTCTCCAGAAAGTTCAGCTCGAAATACAGTCTATCCAATATGGAATTTTCAGAACAAAGTACAGGTGCAGTTGCGTACATTGTAGGTCCTTATTCGACTACAAGTAATTTTGCGAATAGATCCAATATCGACTAAACCGTATACACACGTCGGCGAGCTTGTATGGAGAAAGACATGAGTGAATGAAGTTAATGCGGTATCCATATGCCCCCAGGAAACAAACACTATATTATGTATTAATTCAACCTTTAACCTACCCGCATATCATGTAGCAATTCCAGCGAATACTCATAGTTCCCAGTGCCCGTATAAACGCAAGCGCCAACCAACGTCACACCGGGCCGGTCCACTGTAAAGCAAATGGCGTCCGGACTTCCGTTTCCGGTGTTCCACGAACGGGATTGATTCATACGCATGAAACGAGACGGCGTCACTAGTTGCTTCATCGTTGTAGTTTCCATGTCCTGGAAAATTGAAGGAATTAGATTACGAAGGGTATTCTCCATTGAGAACGCATATTTTGACGTTTTAAAATTTGCCCTATTTCAAAATGATGAAAATACTGAGGGTCTAGGCAAGAATACTAGCCTAATTTTAGGTTATAACTGAATTAAACACAGGAGCTGATCGAAATCTCAAATGTTTTTTATTTAGGACCTAAACCTAATAATAGCGGTATATGCGTCAACACTGCATGCACTGCAAAAACCTTACCCTGATATTAGTGGCACTATATGATAACTCCGCGACGATTCTGACAGTCAACTTGCAGCAGTACTCGGCTAATTGTTCATGTAGTTTGATCTCCCCGTGGTCATGAGGTTGGCCTCGTTGACGAGTCATCATCTGCTCTTTGATAGGGAGCATCACAATGTCTAAGAGACAACGAACCACGTCAAGTAGGTGCCAGTCGGAATCAGCCTGCTTCTTCGACGTTGAGGGCTGGAAATGGCATAATAGTTCGGAACACTTAAGGCATTAAAATAAATATTTATAACTAGGTAATTTACAGGATTCTAAGAGTGCAACAGTTAGAGGTACCGGCCGTCTTAGAGGAACTGTTTGGTGATACAACATTAATAGTACTCTAATTGTTTTTTATTAAGTAAGTAGGTAGTACTAAACAAGAAGTAGGTGGTACTAATTTTATTAGGCATATATTATTGAAGGAATTGATAGTATAAGACCGTGCAGCTTGATAGTCAGGGGTTGAATGCGTCATACCAGGCAATTGTGGTGATTGTTTAGAATTTGAATGACGAATGGAAGTATGAAAAATGTATGTGGATATTAGTGAATTATGCAATAAGGAGATCATGTGACGACTTCGTTACAAGAGGTGACGAAGGGAAATATACCAGAAGATGGACAGCAGCGTCCTCTGAAGTACTGGCTTCTAACACCGCGATCCCTATGACATCTAGCACGCGTGGGGATTCTAACATGCATTGTGACAACAAATGAAATGCATGTATGCTAATACAAAGTGAGAGATCTCGAATACTTAATATTCTTGGTTTTTAGGGTTTTCAGGGTAGAAAACGGGACATTATTACTAAGCCTCTACTGTCCATCTGTACGACTATCCATCCGTTCGATCTTTAGAAGGAAATCTTTAGAAACGTAAAGATGGTTGAAATTTTTAAAGAATAGTAGCGACAATGGCCTAACAAACAATAATAACTAAAAACGAAAAAAGCCTTATTAAAGAAACGCGTCTTTTTAACGTTTGTTTTTTATCCATAGTATAAAAGGAAACGCACAGAAGCATCACAATTTGTGTGAATATGTTCATAATATATCGTATAAATATAAAATATCCCGGCTAAGTACAGGTCAGACTCCCGACAGAACAAGAGGTAAGATTCTCAAAATATCCATCTTCATGTTTTAGAGCAAATGCTTGTGTGCGGCTTTTTTTTATATTATAGGTGACAAACAAGCAGACGGCCCGCCTGATGGTAAACGTAACCGCCGCCTATTGACATCTGCAACACTAGCTGCGCTGCCGATGCGTTGCCTGCCCAGAGAGGAATTTGTAGATGCCTCTTTTAAAATGGTCCATGTCGTAGCCTCCCGGAAAGACCTCCGGAGGAAGGTCGTTCCACATCCCACAAGTACGCGGAAGAAAGGAGCGACAAAAGCGAACAGTGTGTGATGTCCATACTTGCTGGATGTGGGGATGGGACTTTTGACGGTGTCGAGATGTGCGGTGGTAAAATTTCGACGCAGGAATAAGGTTAAAAAGCTCGTCGGAACATTCCCCAATTCCCCGGCTCGTCGCTGTAGGGAGTCGAGAGGCTGAAGCTGATATTTCGGTGCGCCATTCCAAAGGTGGGAGCAGTACTATACGTGGGGCCGCACTTGTGCTTTGTAGAGTAAAAGCCGCTGACTAGGTGTAAAGTACCGCTTCGCCTTGTTAAGCACACCGAGCTTCATTGAAGCGAGTTTCGCTTTAGCCTGCAAATGACCCCTAAACTGAACCTCGCCAGAAATGCTGACACCAAGGATCTCCAAGCTCTTAGAGATGTTCAGGGGAATGTCCTGGAAGTGCGGAGTGATGCCAGAAGGAGCTTTTTTCGCTGAGAACGCGCAGACTAGTGGGATTGAATTTAACGAGATTAAAATTTCCCCACTCCGAGATTCTGGCAAGGGAATGTTCAATGTCAGACACAAGTCTGTTTCTGCTTTCCAACACCTCAGATTGCGGGGCACTAACACGACCAGAGTACTGTGCGCTGACCGTACTATCATCCGCATAGCAATGAATGTCACCGATTCGTAACATATCGTTGATATGCAGGATGAATAGCGTAGGCGACAACAAAGAACCCTGGGGGACTCCAGCATTGATGGGCATGGCATCTGAACAAGATCCGTCCACAACGACCTTAATAGTTCGCCCGGAGAGAAAGCCGGATATCCATGTGCAAAGCCCCGGCTATTGTAATTAAGGTACTTTTGAAGGCAATAAATAACTATTTTATGTATTCACTATATTTATTGCGTAATATTTTATTTCATTGATATTATAATGAAGTTAGGACCAGTTAAGTACTTACTAAACAATAAATACTAATTCTGTCAGATATATTGTATATGTAGTACTAACCTTCTGGTTGTCTTTTTGGTTGGATCTCGGTGGAATGGGCGGAGGCTTAGAGCCGTGATAAGACCGGGGTACAGTAGCCGATTTAGATGGAACATCCTTGATAGATAACACCTAAAAACATACTTTATTTTTGTGTGTGTAGAAAACTTATTTTCATCGTACAAAGCAATCACTGAAATTTAGTCCAAAAGCTGTTAATATTCAACCTTAAAAGAAAATGTTTAAAAAAATTAGGAATAGATACTCTCATGCGTCATTTTCACTCCTCATGTCCCACGTGCTAAAATATAGGGAAAGTCTCTGCACATACTGTAAGGGTCCAGAAAATGTACATACTTTGCTTTCAGGACGCTTGACCTCTTCACATAACATACTATTTTGTGTGATAGGAACAATATATTGTAAAACATCACGAAGACTACGCGACGCACACATCGCTGCGCATGTTGCAGTCAACTCTCGGATGGTCGCTGGTGACACTTTTCCATTCTGATAACAAAACATCAAATTAGAAATAAAACAACAGCATCTACTATCCACTTTATAACTTTGTATCGATAAGTACCTTAACATTAGACAAAAGCGCGACAAAATGATCCCATTTTAGAGACGGAGTCGGGCAAAAGGCATAGAAGCACGCGGTGAACGTTTCTTGGGATTCCTTTAGAATCGAGTTTGTCAATTCAAGAGCAAATTGGACATAGCACACTCTAGAATTCATGGCTTTCTTAGTACGGGCCGGATGGTCTTCCAACATAGCACACGTAGGCGTCTCATACGCTAGCAAAGACTGGATAAACAGCTTTATTTCTCCTATAGACTCAAAGTAATGCATATATTCATGTGTGTTTCTTCTTTTGTTGTTTTGAGGGTAGATCTCATTTATGTAAGACTTGGCTAGACGCAAGCAAGCTCGGATAATATACACTAATCGTTTCTGCTTCTTCATTTCAGCCAGTTTCCAGAAATTGATGGGGACGAGGCCATTTGTGTCGAGAAGCATGTAATGCAAGGTATCCCAGCAGTAGTTGAGGATGAGCAGAAGCGTTTTGAAGCAGGCGACGGTGACTTTACGAGATATGTTCCTTGAGAGGGTGATGATTGGTTCGCCGTGTTCTACCACTCTAGGTGGCGCGGCGTGGTCTGCTCCAGCCAGGTTGTACAGAAGACTTGGTATTTGTCCCGCGTTGACGTCAGTGCCGTTGTTAGATCTCTTGGACGTTTTGAAATGGAAGCCTACGTCATCGTTAATAATCATGGCTTGGCCTGCGGAACCGCAGTCTGACGATGGACCGTTTATACAAGCCCAGGCCACGTACCAACGGTTTGCCTGAAAAACAGATAAGTTTTTAAGATAGGCTAAAGGTAAGTTCTAGCAACTCGTAGCATGGAATTCATCAGTGTATTGAACAGTCCTGTCTTAAGGTGATTGACAAATGTCAAAATCGAGCTCGGTAGAATCGTTATGCGACATCCTGTTTTATTTTGGACCGATTTTTTGTACATAATTCAAAGGAGGTATGTCAAAATCAATTGGAAAACCGTGGTACATGCTTACTTCTCCGGACACAGACAACAAACAGACATAAGTATATACGAGTTTGTATAATTCAAATGATAGAATGACATTTTAAGACCTTTTAGGTTTGCAATATACTTCGTGGTATACAAAAAGAAGGAAAAAAGTTCCTATACAAGATTTAATTTTCACTGCATATAGGCAAGACTTTGACCACTATCTAACCTGATGGTAAGAGATGATGCGGCGGAATATGTTGTTTATACTGAACTAGAATTACTGGATTTCAAAGGCAGCTGCCGTCACACACCGTTACATGCTTGATGACAGATTATATATTCGGGTGGTAGCTAGCCAGGCACAGCACTATAACAACTACTATTCTAAGACAACAACCGGGACCCCTGCATGTCTGCTGTTTCACCCGCCCTCTGCAGCACGGAAGCGCTCAGTATTAAATACCACCAGCGATCATCCATCTAAGTAATGACCTTATCAAACGTTGCATAACCCAGTTGATCGGTTAAGAACCACTAGACGAGCTCCGACGTGAGCACTTCAATATCTTAACCAGTACTAATATTATAAATGCGAAAGTAACTCTGTCTCTCTGTCTGTCTGTTACGCTTTCACGCCAAAACTACTGGACCGATTTGAATGAAATTTGGTATGGAAATAGTTTGGGACCCGGGAAAAAACATGGGCTAGTTTTTATCCTTCTGCGCAAAAAGAGGGTAATGTTTTTGCGCGATAATCGACAAACGCGCGGGCGGAGCCGCGCCCAGAAAGCTAGTTTATAATTAAATGGTATAACTGAATACGTACAACAATCGGAATTGGCGAGTCGAACATGACCGGGAATCTATCTCGCGGCGCGCATTCATATACTATTTCCTCGCTCTCGTTGATAAGTTCACCATCCCCTTCTTGGTCGCCGCCGTCGTTTCCAATATCGAAAAGCTTTATTTTGGCGGTATAGTCGCCTCGTCCACCGAAAAGCCCATAGCCTCCTAAAATCATGCCATATACAAATTAAAAAGTTACAACAAAACTTTCTTTACTAGAAAGGCATAGCAAAGACAAATTAAAAGTCCTGGAAATTTTGTGCGAGTTATAATAAAGTTCCTAAAGATTATTACATTGCTCACAGAAGCAAAATTTAATTTGGACGAGAAAAACATTTTAATCAAAGAATCCTTATACAGTTTTTGATTAGTTTAACAACAGAACTCCTTGAAAGATTCCGCCTCTGCCGTTGTACCACTCACATAGTTTAAACAAATAAATGTGTAGTTAGGTTTCTAAATATGATTACAAGCACTATCGCGTGATGAGTGCGATTGTAAATGTATAGTTAGGTTCTTTAAGAACTCTCTATATTATGGTAATTCTTAAGGGCACTCCGAGCTTTTTAGGCGCGCCGCGTATGTCTCTCCGTTAAGTATTTACGCCGTACTAAGGGTTTATTTCGTTTTTTTGAAGTAACTTTGAATTTTTATTCTATTGAGAAAATTTTAAGTAATCGTGTTTCCAAAGTGTATGCTTTATAGAATGAATCGTTAATTAATATAATATATATTAATTACATAACTCAAAATTAAGAAATAAAGATACAGCAAGGGATCATCTAAGCGAGACGTCAACGCGTGCATCCCGAACTCTCCCTGAAAAGGACCACCGAATGTGGTTGAAACTATAGTCGGAGCTATCTGACTGATTCACGTGAGTTATCCCGTATTATTTACTAAAATTGACATTTCTTTTAACTAATAGTTCACACAAATGTAAGTTTTAGTATGCACAGAATAGAATAAGTTAAATTTAATTAGATAATTTAGAATGCATAGAATCGACATCATTGTGGTAATTTTATAATATATATTCCATATATCACATTAAAATTCAGAGTTATTTAGAAGAGTTTCATAGATGCCTAACTTAAATAAATTGTTTTGAATTTGTTGAATAATTATAACACTTTGTCACATAAAAGTATGGTACGCTCCATATTTTGTACTACGTCATGTAGTTCTCCTAGCCCTTTTTCGCTGTTTGTGGTGGTAATTGGAAATATCTAATACTCCTGGCTGAAAAGGGGAACCGCTTGTCAGCGAGCATTCTGCCTATATAGTACGAGTTGTATTCGCGTCTCAGGCCACCGAGATAATTTTTTATACATCGGTACCAAATAATGACTGGGTGGTCGAAGTGATTCTCGCAGTTTTCAATTTAAATACAGTTCGTTAAAAAATTTACAGTGTATTTAATGTTTCTTCTGTTAATACATACCTAAGAGAATATCAGAGTCGCACATGAATCTGATGGCTTCCACAGAATGACCTGAATACCCCCACCCTCCGCCATGATTTTGGAACCTTGTCACGGTCAAGTAATCGGCCTTTAGAGGCGCAACTGGTGACGAAACTGTTTCACGTTTGCAATCTATCATATTCACTCTGAAACAAAACTCATAAAGTCACTTCAATCATAAAAGAAACTTCAAAACTTAGATGTAACGGATATACGTACTTATTATCATGAGCATAAGTCAGAGAATCCAAACACCCTAAAAGATGAAGACCGAGGTGCATTCTGTTGATTTGGCTGCCATGCGTTACAGGTATCGCCAATTCTTGATTCAAAATCGAGATATTTGACAGAGCCACGCTATCCGCCGACTTTTCCTCATTATTGCAGACGACTTCAAAGTTTTCCATGTTCTTGAACTCTTCAAGGCGACGCATGGCACCGACGTTTGGATAAAAGCATTCCGTAGTTTCCATATAGTCTAGATCAGGGTTGCAGCAACGTTGCAGCTTGTGGGAGTCGAAAGCCAGTATGTTGTAGCATTTCATCACACGCATTAACGGTTGATAGCACCAAAGGACCTCATAGTGGGGATCGAGGCAAGCTAAAGTGTTCACAAAGTCAACTTGCTCTGGCCCTGCCCAGGTGTTGCAGCTACCGTCAGTTTTGTTTATGGTTATGCATTTGAATGTGTGTTCGGGGCGGTTTGGAAGAATTACTGGAAAATGATATAATGATCAGTTAGTCCCTTAAGCGGGCGTGATAATATTTAGTATTTTGTTATGTCATATCCCAAAAACAGAAAGAGAAAACGTAATCAAAACTTACTTATAGAATTGTTATTGGCGATGATCGTTGCGCTGAAAAGACTATCGATCTTCAGAAGGGCCTGAGATATCTGCACGAAGGTTTGGTCTCCGCAGGCACTGAGCCAGGTAGCCTTGCAAGCATGTCGGGGTCCCAGATTAGGAACTTTATGGGGAGTGGCATACCAGACTCGGGATCGCTCGCTGTCTGTCGCTGCTTCGTCTATGTCCTCATGGGACGGCCGCCCAAGCGAGCCTTTCTAAAATTAAATGAAATTAAATATTTACTTTGACTTTTATTGGAAAAAAAACAGATTCTTCAGTAGACTCGAATTTATTCTAATGACCAATAACATACTGCATTTTAATCATGATTTGAATACAGAAAATAATAAACAACACAAATCAATTGCTACGTCTGTCAAAGTTGAATAAATATATAATATTTCTGGTGATGATTCGTTTTAGTTACATTTTGTTAAAAATCCGCTGTCATTGCGCAATTTAACGGCGCGGAGATAATTTTACTGGGTTAGTTCACTGTACAACATATAATAGAGCAATCTCCACATAAAGACTTACGCTTCACACAAAACTTCAATAGAAGACAATAATTCTGTAATAACAATGATATTGTAGCCAGCATAATAATAAAATTGTTGAAGTTGTGAACCAGCGACGTTCTGGACTCTACAGAGCCGAAAATGAATTTTGAAGATATTTGTTGTAGTCAGGGGTTATTTTATATTGAGCTGATTTTTATAAGGAAGGCACACATTTCTTATATTATCATGTCGTCGGTATTATTTTATATTCAGCTAGTGTGTCCCAGCCTAGCCTATCAAACAATGGTTAAGCCTGTCAAAAATAGCAAACCTGATAGTTTCCGAACGTATAAAGCTCGCCGTCCTTTGTCAGAACGGCCGTGTGGTTGCTCCCTGCCGAGACGGACGCGGCCCGCGGAACCCGCACCCTCACAATCCGATGGTGAGCCACTACATCTCTTGCACCCAGCTGCCCGTACTGGTTCGAGCCGAACGTCAGTACTTCACCTGTCATATGTTGATGACAGTTCAAATTAGGAGGGTAAGATAGCGTACCTGCATAATATGTATATTAAGCAAAATCTACTATAGATGAAAAGGGAAAAATTGAGGAACCAGAGCCAACCAAAACAAATTTCTTAACAATAAGAACGCCTTTAAAAAGCACCACATGAAATGACAGAAGAAAGAACTTTCAAGCTCAACTCATCTTAAAATACTCTTAGTAATCGTATAAATCCTAGAGTATTTGTATCAACTTGCTTGATATCATTATAAAGCGCTCTTTTTTAGTAAATGTCTTACCAGCATCAGTCAGCAGCACAGTATGGTGGAGTCCGCAAGCCACAGACGTGACCTTATGCCCCCCTGGTATAGCGATTTTGGCAGGCGGAAGGCAGCTTACTTTGCGACTAGCATTTCTATCGATATTTGATCCGGAAGCTTGAGCTTCGTATTTGGAGCTGTCTTTATCTGCAATTAAATAACAAATTACCATTATGATCTTCAGCCGGAAGACTTCCACTGTTGAGCAAATGCCTACACAATATAATGTCACAAGTAACGGCTACCCGCCTAGCCACTCGTAACATTGGCTACCCGCGACTTTAACGATGTCGTCAGTCCACCTAGAAGGGGGCCTACCAACTCTCTTTCTATGTTATATCGTAATTCGTAACCGAAATCCAGAATCGAGAATCTTTCTTCCTCACCAGTAATCGGTTCGTCGAGCCATTGCCACTTCAACTTGTAAATTCTTATTGCTATGTCGCTTACTTTGGTTCAGCGGCAAATTTCTATGTCAAGATTTTATACCGTTAACTCTGAGATTATCACTCTCTATACATACACACAGCTCGTGGAGTGAATCCGAACTTTCCGAGCACCGCGACTAGTTAAGGTCACTGGTAACACAACCTGGTAGAAGACTGTGGTTTTCAGACTCTGCGAGATATTTTAAGAACCACCTTCCAAGCGGAGTATCTTTTGTGGTCGCTGAGCTCTGTGCCGAGTTACTCAAGCGTCTCTGTGAGTGATGTATTCGCCACAGATATCAATGTCGAGTTCTTTAGAGTTCAAAGATCGATCAAATGCTGCTATTTTTGAGAGATCCATCTCAATTCTGAGATGCATTTCAACAATACCATTTCGTAATACCTTTCTTAATCTCGTGTTTTACGTGATTAGGTCCAAAAAAGACGATCAAGCCGCAAATCTATAACATATATAAACATTTTGAATTTCAGTGTTCGCTTTAAGTGAGATTTGGACTAGCACACAGAGGGTGGTACAAAAAGTTACGCAATCCTCAGTGTGCGAGTATCGGGGAGGCCGTGTTTAGCAGTGGATAATCCGGGTGTAGGGGCAAGGAAACGCTTATGCGACAGTTTGCATTAGCACCTCGCTCGCCTTTCCTCGCCGCCTCCCCAGTCGTCTCCAGATATTACAACGTCGCGCACACGGCTGTTAAGCTATACCGTTAAGTTCACTCACGCGCATATTATAGTGTTAGTCTTATACCTGTGTACTGTAATATATTGAATAATAAAGACAGTTCCTGCAATCGGTGTTTGCTTTGAGTTCCCACAGTACAGGAGAATACGCATACGCGGGTACAGACGATCAGGGTACCTAGTTAGATTATATCCCTGGCAAAGGACCCGCGACACCGGGTAATACAGTAAGGTGAATATTAAAACTTCGAAATAATTATCTTTGACGTTAATTAAAAGTTTTAGTGTAATGAAATAGGTAAGTACCAGAATAAGTTTCAGTGTTCGATGGCGAAATAAACGAATTTTACCTTGACTGGGTACAAACCCCGTGGGGTGCCGGGTTAGAATTGCACCTCCCCATATCATCCCGTGGGTGTCGTAAGAGGCGACTAAGGGAAAAATACAGATAGATGGGCAGCAGCGCCTGCTAAAGAACTGCCAACTTACACTGCGATCCCCAAGACGCCTGCCAAGCGTGGGGATTATAGCAAATACCCCCTTAATAGGGGAGGCTGTGTTCAGCAGTGAACGACCCGGCTGTTACAGGGTACAAACATCTTGTCTATTGGTAATATTTCGAGTATATAATTAAAACATTCCAATATTGCAAATTTAATAATTGATTTTATATAATCTTATTCGGTAATATTCTAATTATGAAATAGACAGACATATAATACAGACTTTTATTGGCATATTTTATTTACATACTTCTTTAAGAAAATTAAATAATTAAATTAATGCATTATTCTCCTAACAAAATATTAATACATTTTTTTAATTATTAAATGTGTCCCAACCAAGGAGGTTTTAATTCATTTTAAGTACACATTATCTATGGTGAGCGCACTGAGCGCGCAACGCGCTGGTTCCGAGCCAATAGACCAATAACAGACTTTTTCCATTTTGGCGCTATTTCGTACATACGAATTTGAGTAATATTTTGTTGGATAAAACTTTAGTAGCAAAAACGTCAAGCAACACCGACGATACTGACGAAAATTTAACTCCAACTGACATTCTAGAAACAGCTACGGAACTGACGAATAGTCTTTTGCCAGAAAAATCAAGAAAAGCGTATAGTCATGAGATTAAATAAAATAGTGTATCCAACTGCATATAATTAGGTATTAAAACACTCGTGTAATCTTATTTTGAAACTCGCCTGCGGCTCGTTTCAAAAAACTACACTCATATTTTAATACCCTCTATTATATGACAGTTACATAAACTACTATTATTATTTAATTAGACTATAAAAGTATATCTTGTGTCAATAAACAAGTAGTACTGGATAGGGGCACATAAAACATAATTTTGAAATTTATAATTAGAACAAATCATTTTGTACTTGCGTGGTACTGACTATTATACTAGAGTTCAATGTATATCTCTTACATAAAAGAAAGCGTAGACTTACCTCGTATGTCACAAGGGCATATAGCTATAGAATGCGCAATTCACAGAAAAAAATAAAAAGGTCTTACGTTCATATTTTGAATCTTCGCGTCCAGAAGTGTCAGGGTCTTCATCGTCAGTAGTTGCGCGTTCTGCGTCTGCGCGTTCTGTACGCTCGGGACGTGACCCCGCAACGGGCCCTTCTGCACATAGGCGACATATGCCGCATTCGTTGCAACCGGCATCGCCCTCACCGCAACCGCATTTACTACAAAAAAACCTTCGTGTGATGTCTCAAATTAATTATATAAATATCGTATTATTTAAGGTATTATCTTTTAGTGACATAAATTCATTCAGAACACTTTCTCTCCCATATCACGGTGTCGAATCGTACGGACGCTCTGTAATTTAAACATAACCATCAACGCGTACGCACTATTAGTAGTATCTTTGTCGTGGCCACATTGTATAATTGTCCATTTCATGAAATGTTCGAGAATTTCCTGAAGTGGTCGCATTTCATGATGTGGGCAACTTAATTTGACCAGATCATTAAATCTTCAACATTCCACCAATTCTACGATGTAGTCACGACATATTCATTGTCTTAACTATCTAGAAGTTGTCAAATTTATTTGACGCGGATATTAAATATTACGATTATGTCAAAATAGTGTACATTAAATTTATTTCGACACATATATTCTACGGGCAATTTATACAGGGTTATTGGTAAAATGCGAATAACCTCTGCTAGGGTTGATCTCTGCTAGTCCTAACTAAAATTTTGAGATGATTTTTTTTATTTTGTGTTTGTTTATGTGTATTTGACGAAAAAAGCACGAGGTCCACCTGATCTTTTAAAAAAGTCTTCTTGAAAAGTATCTTGAGCCTGTAATTTATTATTTAATATTTTTTTATTACTTCCGAGCAAAGAGCGCCTGCCGCGGCTACACTGACCAGCGCTCCCTTTGAATAGAGTTTTGAATATGTACATCGAGCAAAGTAATAAAAAATATGAAATAATTAATTACAGGCACAAGATGCATTTCACACCAGGTGGTCCTCGTGCTTATTCCGTCACACACACATAAAAAAAAACACAAAAAAAATTTTTTTTTTTTTTGTACTAGCAGATGTCAACGCTAAGAGTTTGTTAGCATTGTACCAATAACCCTGTATACTAGCGGCTCTTGGAGACTTCAAGAAGGTAACCCAAAGAGGAGCCATTCTAGTTGCTTTGTACGAAATAAATTCAGACAAAACGCGTTTTAATTGGCTAAGCCAACCACCACGTGATTTATAGTGATGAGACGTAATTAATTTGCTAATTCAATCGATAACGATACAATCAATATTTTCATTAAAGACACCATAAGCGTCTCTATTCTACTCGTATCTTGAGCGTTGAGTGTGAATACTATGTTATTATGTGCTTGGCTATAGGAAGTATGTAGACAGTAGAAACTAATTTCTATGTGTAACATTATGTGTTCAGCATTGTAAGAATTTACCAAATGTACATAGCATTACCTATTGCCAGTTTATAACAACATCAAAATTAGTTTCTTATCACAAGCTAGGGAATGAATGATTTGCAAATTTAATATAATACTAATTAATTAGTACTTTCAGAATTTTATGATTTGATTTTTTTATACTAGATATACATTATTAAATTCACATGATCCATTTACCGCTTTTAAGTCTGTTTTTTTTATATAGATGCAAGAAAGAAAGACAGAAGATTAAAACACTATAAAATATTTTAAGTTAGAATGAGTGCTTAACGAATATCGTTTTATAAGTTTTAATTTTAATATAGGAAAGAAATAATGTAAGGACTATGTCTCACATCACTAAAAGTAAGTGAATATGGTGCAATGACTACATAAATAACCTGTGACATCCAATATGAGTTAATTATAAAACTAATCAGTTATAAAAAAAATCAATACATATACCATACTGTAAGCACCTCACTAGGAAAATAATATTTTACATTTCGAATGAGTGCAATATCACACATTAGTTGCCGGATTAGCCGGATTATCAATTCCGCTCTCGAGATTAGTTGCTCGATGCTTGGAGCTGTAAACCTCGTAAATTACTTTGTTACACAGCTGATTTGCGTATACGTATTCCTAAAGCTAATAGATAGATGAAATTCTCTTGTACATAATTTGATATGACACAGAAAATCAGCGAAATTTTTCGTTTCCACGTCAGTCCCTTTAAGTTTATCTGATGAATTCGCACTACGTGCTCGCTAGGTCAATAAAAGTAATGGTAGGCGTATTGAACAGAATAATTAAACCACAAGCTTTTTTCGCATTGATTCTGTTTTTAACCAATTCCAAAAAAGGAGGAGGTTCTCAGTTCGTCTTAATTTTTTTTTGTTTGTTACCTCAGATCTCTTGACTGGGTGAACCGATTATGTAAATTCTTTTTTCTAAAAAGATTGAAAAAAAACATTTAACAAAAAATGGAACCGACTTCAACACACAAAAGTGTGAAATAACTTGTCGAAGTCGGTACCATGCCCACAATATTGTGATAATAGGTACTTTTGAACCATCATGGTACCGACTTCAACAAGTTATTTCACACTTTTGGGTGTTGAAGTCGGTTCCATTTTTTGTTAAAAAAATTTTTGTATAGATAGATAGAAAACTCTTTATTGTTACACCACATATATACACATTACTGAAATATTTGGATTATTAATTATTGAGAACGAGTATGTATTGTTTTGACTGTTTCTTAGCTTAAGGAAGAATGTATCTAAATACATAACCGAGTCTCTCTTGCTTTCTTTTCTTCAATTGCCCTTTGTCCTTTCTTGAGTCCACTGTTTATATTGCACACAAAGACGTTCGGTTTCATTTCTTGACTACGACCTAAGACATATAAACTTTACGGGTTTCAATATTAGTTTGTCTATAAAAAAAAGTAAAAAATACTAATTAGTCTTCAGGAGAATTTACAATATCAGAAGGCGCACTACCAATAATATGATTTTACATCTATTTTTTACCACTCATCGACGGTAAATATGTTGTACTTACCTTAAAATGCATGCGATAAATTGAATTTTGTGCCCAGGTGAGATACCAAATCACCCTAGGGAGGTAAGTAAATTTGTAATTCGAACTTAGCTCCTTGACCGTATTTCGACTATATTATATGTGCACAAAGACCCACCCCTACAGGTAATAATTATCATAAAAATGCACGCCCCTACATGCAAAATAATGTACAGATGCAATTAACGCCACCTCGGCAACACTATTGGCTCTTCGGTCATCGCGGAAGTGTGTGCGGAAGTGTCCCATTTCTCAGTAAAACCACACGCACACATATTTAAATGTTCACATTTAGTAAAGGGGCGTGCATTTTTAGAGTGAACGATCTTAAGGCTCTGTTCAGACGACGCCGCGCGCGCGCCGCAAGCCCAGCGGCGCGAGGGCGGCGTGTGCGCGGCGCGGCCGCGCGGCGCGCCGCGCCTGCGCCGCGAGTACTGTTCCCACGAGGCCGCGCGCGCGCCGCAAGACCCGCGGCGCGAGGGCGGCGAGCGCGCGGCGCGGCGCGCGGCGTGGAGGCGGCGCGCCCGCGACCGCGCGCGCGACTGAAAGTCGGCCGATGCCACTTTGTAGTTTTAGGTATATTGCAACGTTTCGGTTGATGTGATATGAACCGAAACGTCCACTGTTGTACAAGGCCTTCGCATAATACATTTTCAGTTCTTCAGAAGGCGCTGCAACTTCTGGTACCATTTCCATAATCGCCATTTACGACACCCACGGGAATAAATGGGGGGTTGACATTCTAATACGGCAACCCCACCGGGTAATTTCAAACTATTTCTAAAAAAAAAATTATTAAAAAAATAATTAAACAGAAAATGGAATTTCACACTTTTGGGTGCTGAGGTCGTCAACACCCAAAAGTGTGTAATAACTTGTTGAAGTCGGTACCATGGTAGTTCAAATATACCTATTATCAAATTATTGTGCGCATGGTACCGACTTCGACTAGTTATTTCACACTTTAAAGTGTTGAATTCGGTTCCATTTTTTGTTTGAATTTTTTTTACCCTATTTAGTGACTCTTGTTACTTACGGGATCGGTTTTCATTCACTGTCAATGACCATATCATCAATATACGAAAACACTTTTCAGTTATTGGAATGTAACTCAAAAACGGCTTGACCGATTTGATGAAATTTAAATGGGACCACACGGGGTGCACCGTGCACCAGTTTTCAAATACAAAAAGAATCATCAAAATTGTTTCACCAAGTCGAATCGAAAGTAATGAGGTAAGTAACAAACAAAAAAAAACATTCGAATTGAGTATCTCCTCTTTTGTTGAAGTCGGTTAAAATATAAACTTTTTAATAGACCACCAACATCTTTTATGTACTTAATACGCATTTAGGTACTTATTCGTTGTGTCATGCATGTGTGTGTATATTAGGTATACACATTATATAATAATACAGTATAGGTATAAATGTATAGGTACCTATCCGACAATTAAAAACCGGGCTTTAGTTAACTTTTTAGTTCTATTTGATTAAATACGTAGGTACTAAGGAGACAGCACCGTTTCCCAAAATAAGGGATCGATTGTCTTTCTTTGTCAACGACTATATCATCAAGGAAAATGTTTTTTGATATTGGAGTGTAACTCAAAAACGGCTTAACCGATTTTGATAGTATAACAATAATAAAAAGAAATATACACTCGAATTGAGAACCTCCTCCTTTTTTGGAAGTCGGTTAAAATAACAAAAACATGTTTCTGTAAACTACGTTCATTATATTGATTAAAAACACTCATTTATATTTTTGCCATAGATGGTGCGTAAACTCATTTATAAATCCAGTTTATTATAAAAAAACTCGCATCTGGATATGGTATATTAATTAGATCTATCGTTTCCCGTTTGAATCCTTTTTGTAGGACTAATAATTATAAAGTTCAGTATACTTTGCATTTACCATCGTGAATTTTGGGAAGCGGTGCTCTCTCTCCGTATTTTAAATTGTTAATTATTGGAGACATAAAATTACACATTTTGGGTTCACCCAATATTACGTTGTAGGGAATAAAATAAGAAGAGATAAGTACGAGATACCTACGTATTTACACTAATGAATTGTATGCCCATTTTCGAATAAATATGAACACCTTCAATTATTAACTATTCATAAAGAGAAGTTGAACCGCCGAAACTCGCTATGGAGATGCAGTTACTATTTCTTCTGCAAGTAGTGAAGCAGTGTTGGCTCAGTAGCATTGGCTATGGATGGCCGCGCAGCAGGTACCTACATGGTTTGAATCCCGCCACGGGCTTGAGCTTCACCGCATGGTAGAAGGGCATTTTGCGAACGCCCGCCTGGTTAGCGACCACCCTCAAGTAGTAAATCTGTTGACAAGCACCTGGCGGTGTGTTCCGGCAGCTGTCCTTGAGAGCCAGTAATTCTAGGTTAAGCCTTGTTAACACCTTCGATCACATCAACACTTACAATCAAGTAAGATTGTGGTGAAAGGCTTACCTATCAGCAAAAAAAGGCGTTATAAATACCTACAGTTTACCTAGTCATTGGTAGGTAAGTATTATTTATGTAGTTTATTTATAGGTAAGTACTTATCAGCTTTTTTATTTATTACTAGCTTTCCGGGCGCGGCTCCGCCCGCGCGTATGTCGGTTATCGCGCGAAAACATTAATCTCTTTAAGCGCAGTCGGATAAAAACTATCCTATGTTTTTCCCGGGTCTCAAACTATCTCCATACCAAATTTCATTCAAATCGGTCCAGTAGTTTCGCCGTGAAAGCGTAACAGACAGACAGACAGACAGACAGACAGACAGACAGACAGAGTTACTTTCGCATTTATAATATTAGTACTGATTAAATAGTTCAGTACCTACGTATTTTATCAAATAGAAATAAAAAGTTAACTAAGGCCCGGTTTTTAATCATCAGATAGGTACCTAGTTATTATTACTATCAATAATTAATGTATTATAATATAATGTATATAATATGCAGTTATGCACACACAACGAATACCTAAATGCGTATTACATGAACGATGTTGGTGGTCTTTTAGAAAATTTAAATTGTAACTGACTTCAAAAAAGAGGAGTTTCTAAATTTTTTTGTTTGTTACATCATTACTTTCGACTTGGTGAACCAATTTTGATGATCTTTTTGTATTTGAAAGCTGGTGCACTCCGTGTGGTCCCATTTAAATTTCATCAAATAGGTCAAGCCGTTTTTTAATAACTGAAAAAAGTTTTCCTATCTTGATTAGATTATAGTCATTGACAGTGAATGACAACCGATCCCGGTAAGTAACAAGAGTCACTAAAAAGGGTGTTTTTTATTAGGAAATTTAACCGACTTCAACACTAAAACTGTGAAATAACTTGTCGAAGTCGGTACTATGCACAAAATATTGCGATAGGGTACTTTTGAGCTATCATGGTACCGACTTCAACAGGTTATTTCACACCTTTGAATGTTGAAGTCGTAAATTTTTTTTAAATTTAGTATGGTTAACATTTTATCAGTCTGATATTTTTATTTGATTGTTGAAAACGTAGGTAGGTAGGTATAGGATTGGTATTTTACTAGCACATTTATGTTGTACTTAAAACATATCTCCAAGTGGCTTTAGTGCGCCCCCCCCCCCCCCCACTCACCCCCCGGGGCGCATAGCAAGCAAATTGTTATATTTTAGGTATTAATGGATGGAGCACAAAATTTTATGCCCCGGGCGGTAATTGAACCCGCATCCTCCAATTTCGCGCCGGATTTGTAAAATATGATTTTCGCATAGCACGCGATAGTGCTTGTATTCATATTAATAAGTAATTTGTTGCCTGATACCTACGTTGGTTTTCTCAAGCGAAGTTTTAGGAACGCATTTTAAATAGTTAGGTAATGTATCCAATGATGGTGCGTAAACTACTTATAAACTCGACTAATTACAAAAAACCTAACAAGTTAATATAGCGTATTATTAGACCTATCGTTTCCAGTTTCAATCCTTTTTTTTGGACTTATAATTACAAAGTTTCGTATAACACTGCATTTACCATAGCGGGGGCTGGACGGAGACAGAGCACCCGTTTCCCAAAATTTGCGATGGTAAACGCAACTTTATAATTATTAGTCCAACCAAAAGGATTCAAAGTGGAAATGATAGATATATTAATATACTATATCCAGATGCGAGTTTTTTTATAATTAACTGGATTAATAAACAAGTTTACGCACCATCTAATGGGAAAAAAAGAAATGAATTAACTATTTTAAATGAGTGTTTCTGAACGTTGTTTACAGTAATTTATTTTGATATTTTTAATAATCGTTTATAAAACGCCGCAGAAAAAGACTTTACCGGTATAGTGACAATCCAAAAAATAATTAATTAGGTATTTTCTAACCCTACATGGCATAGGCAGCATAGCATCTAGATAGATAGATAGATAGAAAATTATTTATTTGCATTACTTAAAAATAACATTACAAAGAGACAAAAAATAATCGTATACAAAGGTACGGTCTTATTGCATAAGCAAATTATTCTAGACAACCGATCTGAGAAAAAAAAAAGGTCTCTCGCAAAAGGTTAGCCAGGTTAGCAGTTAACAAATTAAACATTACTTATATAATTGTTAGTCTGAGGTCAGAATGTTCGAGTAAGTTCCGGTTTTACTACCCAAAACATATTTAATAAATAAAACACTATCTTTAGACCGATAGCACAATAGACATATTATATACAGTAGTTCGACTCCGCGGTATCCTGGAATTCAATGACAAATGACGATCAGAGCTCTAGGGTTACTATTATCGAAATATTAGAAAATTTTCATTTTTTTAAAGAAAACACAGTATTTTCGTCGGTGCGACAACTCCATTACAACGGTCGCGAGTACTTATGTAGGTATATACAATTTTACTGAGAAAATAAATTTAATTCCAGTCCTTTCACCCAACGATAGTCGTCAGTTGTTGTGTATAGGTAAAAATATAATTATATATATTATCTACTTATTTGAGAGAACACAAGCGCGCGCAGAATAGATTAATAAAACGCCATTGTCTTTGGTAATATAGTAAGGCCACCAGATAACGAGGTTATTGTATGATTATTTGCCTTTAAAACTCCTTGGGTTCTTATTTCTATTAAAATGATGAAAAGATTACAACCTCTATAGTGTCAATCTGCTGACAGCTTATTAAAACTAAACTGTAAGTAAACACCGCAGTAAAGCATGTGAACAATCAGTCTAGTTGTATCTTTTTGTACCTCCTCGATGTAGGGAAGGCCGCACGGCTGATCACGTGACTGAATTCGGGTAATTTCTTCGTAGTTAAACTACTGCTTAAAAAGCTCCATGTATCTATTGTGCCGATAGCGCTAGGTTTTTAGGTTTCAAAAATATTAAAGTTGATTGTGTTTTGGATATAGTTTCCTGACCATTTGCCAAACCTAATACTTACAGTAGTTTGTGTCATGTTAGGTGCTTGCTTAGGTAGAAATTTAGGTATTTGTCTTTGCGAACATTATCCGACGACAATAAAATTCAAGTTGAAAATTTGTCTTTCATG
The DNA here is from genome assembly GCA_963854805.1 of Plagodis dolabraria. Classification (NCBI taxonomy): domain Eukaryota; kingdom Metazoa; phylum Arthropoda; class Insecta; order Lepidoptera; family Geometridae; genus Plagodis; species Plagodis dolabraria. The sequence continues at coordinate 10,235,228 of OY978440.1, forward strand.
ATAATAATAAAATAGTATTAAATGTACATATGTATTTTGTGTCATTTCTGTCCACGGGAATACTGATATTTAACCAGTACCTAGGTACTATGGTGCTTAACCGGTTTTCAAAGAATATTATAATAGGTCAAATGGGTGTTACTAGTTTCAGTTCACTGGTATCCGTTGTACCTACATAACGTTTTGTGTCGAAGTCATCCATGGCATTAGAAAATATATATATATTTATTCTAGAACACCCCGTAAAAGCCACAAAAGAAAATACAAGTTATTAGATTTTACGTCTTAAATATTATCAATTATCATAGATTAAAGAAACACTATGCTGAATTTGTGTCGTTTATATCCATGGAATATTATTCGTACCTACCGCAATCGTACCTACAGAACGAACGTACCTATGTGCTTATTTATGCAGCGTGTTTATTTTTGGTGTTTAATTGCCATGCATGGAAATTAGGTACACAAATTTACAGTGTCTATTTTCCATGCAAATTTACAGTGTCTATTAAATATGTAAACCCTAATGATTTTAATATATTTTTGAGGCGTTGGTAGCATAAATAACCAAAATTTTTAAAAATCCAATAATTCCATGGTCTAAAACGGCACAAAATTATTTATTGGCCATATTTAGGTGATCCGATGAAGTTAATATTTACCATTTCAATTGTATTTTTTTTTATATTGTTCTAACATACTGTCCGTTTGTTTGTTTGCACTGGATGAAAATGACACAAACTGGTTTTGCACACTACGCAAGCTATCTTAGATACGATGCCATTATATTTTTAAACTATAAAATAATATTGGAAGTTTTGATTTGAATTAAACAAATGAGCCACAAATCATTGAATTGCTGAAAATGCAAGTGACAGATGTGGCACAAAACGCAATAATAAGCTTTATAGGTACGACTGTATCCACATGCAAGAAATTAGCAACTTTAGAATTTTTTAAACTTATGATCCCAAAATAGCCTAGCGCTATCGGACTACTTTGCGTTTCACAGTCATCGATTTAGCCTATCCATTGGTTTTAACCTTGAAACGCACTGCAAATTAACTGTCATTTTTATCATTCACTTATTTTATGTGTTGCATAGCAACCCGAAACTTAATTACGACATTCTGAAACGGGCCCTGAATAGTTAGTCAAGTGGTAAAGCACAATAGATACCGCGTATATGGATGCTTATTTTCGCTTTACGATTCAAGTAAGCGTGGCGCAGTGGCGGCTAAAGAGACTGGGAATCCAAAGCCTATAGTTCGAATCTGTTGACCGCCATGTAATCTTTTGGCAAAAAAATTTTTAATGACTGGTTTCTCTTTTATTGTTTTTGCTCAATAACTTAATAATAAAATAAATATGAATATATTGGGCTGGTCTTATTCTGTGGGGGCGAAGTACAAATTTCGACCGAGCATTCATTGTACAAAAAAATGCATACGAGCACTTTGTGAAGTTGGTCCTATTATGGAGTCATGTAAACCACTTTTTGGCCAGTTAAAAGTGTTTCCCCTTCCATGTCAGTATACTTTTGATATATCGTGCTTTGTAAAACAACACAGCTACCTTTATAATACATCGAGTGAAATTTAGTCTCGAAATACCAGAAATAGTGATAGATTGGTAAATAAGTATGCTCGTAAGTCGGTACGCTATCAGAAAAAAATTGTTATTCTATGTCAATCAAAATATATAATAAATTATCACAATATATTAAACAATTGCCTTTGCACAAATTTAAGAATGAACTAAAAATCTGGTTGCTGCATCATTCTTTCTACTCTCTTGATGAATATTTTATTTTTAAGACGAATGGTTAGTTTTATTCGATTAGATTTAAGAAACCTGTTTACCATAAGAATGCGCGCAATAAATACTTACCTACCTACCTACTTCTAGAAATTACATTTTTAGTATACGTTTTTGCATGCCAGTAATTTGGTAAAATGTGCTAGATCTCAAATTGATTTACTTACTTTTAACAACATTATTGTACTCACATTTGAAGCAAATAAATGATATTTTATTTTATTCTATTGCGAACCCGTGACTTAAATAAAACTTGCCTATTAAAATTCAATCCGGTAATAATGATATATTTCGGAACAGCGACTGCATTGTCTTCAACACTTTTGAGCACTCATTGCTGCTGACGTATTGGCAATATGGATGATACACGCTTAGCAAACGTCAATGTATGGCGTGAGGCCAACAGAATCCCGCCTCGTATACAGCGTCCAAAAGGTCGTAGGCGCCATGAAATCGGCGGCGGTTACACGTTTTAGTCGAAACGTGCCGGTTATTTCATTGAACGTTATTAACGATATAACGGCATATCTTATAACAATACTAGCTTTCCGGCCGCGGCTCCGCCCGCGTGTATGTCGTTTATCGCATAAAACCATTAACCTCCTTATACGCAGTTGGATAAAAAACTATCCCACGTCCTTCCCCGGGTCTTGAGCTATTTCCATACCAAATTTCATCCAAATCGGTCCTGTACTTAAAGTTTATTCGTTGCATACAAAAATACAAATCTTTCCTCTTGTAAACACAAATGTCATCATAAAACAACCACTGCAATGTGTAGGTACCTATTTATTTAATTCACAGGATTTATGCAGTTTTACCACAGAAATACGATTTTTTTCCAAAATATCTACCTACGTAGTCGCAGTGTAAATAACTGCTTTTTTCAGCTAGTTGCCGAGGGTAGATTTTTTTATTTTATTCAGGTGACAGGCTTTGACCACTTCACCTGATGGTAAGTGATGATGTGGTCGAAAATGTTTTTTAGAGTAACTTAGAATTACTGACTCTCACGCAAGGATAGCTTTCGTAACACACAGGAGCTTGGCGACAGATTTTCTACTTCAAGGGGGCAGCTAGCCAGGCGGACATTCGCGAAATGCCCTACCACCATGCTACAACGACCGCCATGTCGGGAGCGATCGAGACGGCTTCTAATTTCTATCAGGCATTAAAAAAAACTTTATTGGTACAAATTTTTGTAACCTCTCTTAGTTTGAAATAGGTGCTACTCATGTCATTATTATTAATTAATGTTGTTGAAAATCAACTATTTTTTGTTTTCCTTATATATGAAGTGAAAAGTAGAGTGCTTAACACGGCTGAGTCATCAAATCCTACTTGGACTGTTATAGCGCTTAGTAGATAGTCTAAATACCTCGTATGGGAATTGATTCTTTCGATCCTTGTACTATAACAATCTACTATTCTATACACAGTAGGTACCTACCTATCATGGTTTGCGCCCTGCCCACCGCCGCGCGCCCGCGCCGCCGCGCGCCGGCTCAAACTTCATCATATTGTGGAGATTGTGAAAGGGCATTTTCCGAATTCTCGACTAGCTAGCTACCACCCACAAGAGATAATCACCTAAAAGTGTTTTCTGATAGCACTCATTGAGATCAGTATAGACGCCCATCACCCTGAGACATACAAAAATATGTCTCAGGGTGATGGGCGCAGTGCATGTTATAATATGCAGAATTTACTGCTTAACATCAGGTGGACGTCTTGCATGTTCAGTCACAATACTCACAATCCAATAAAAGAAGGTTCTTGGCGACAGATTTTCTACATGATGGTGGTGGCTAGGCTACCCAGGCGGGCATTAGCAAAATGCCCTACTACCAAACTGAAACGACTGCCATCCAAGACAACAACCGGGACCGACGACGACCCTCTACCTGCAATACCTATGATAAATACCTACCTATCTTTTAAAAACAATTGGTTACATTCCTCCTTTCATATATAATATCATTGGTTACATTTAAACTAGGTATACCTAGGTACAAAGACGTCCAAATTTGATCTATATATAGCTAGGTACAATAGCAAGAAAATAAGTTGGTACCTCTACCTACCTACATAGGTGTACCTATACTAAGTAAGAAATCGTCTCCCAACGAGTTCGACCAATTTTATTATGTTTTGTCTTCGATTCGACTTCAATCGTTGCTATGAAACGCAACATAAAACTTGCACCACCGATTCGTCGTTCCATACAGTCTCGCTCTCGCCGACGCGAGAGACGGGTCGTAATGACAAATCGTACACCGACGCCGCGCCGCGCGACCGCGCCGCGCGCTCGCCGCCCTCGCGCCGCGGGTCTTGCGGCGCGCGCGCGGCCTCGTGGGAACAGTACTCGCGGCGCAGGCGCGGCGCGCCGCGCGGCCGCGCCGCGCACACGCCGCCCTCGCGCCGCGGGGCTTGCGGCGCGCGCGCGGCGTCGTCTGAACAGAGCCTAAGGGTATATTTTAGACGAACGCCCCCGTACAAAACGCAGCTCCAATCTCGTTTTAACAATAGCGAATAAAACTCAATGATTTTTTTACCTACGTAATCACTACCCCAATATCTAGGTTTATACATGTGTAATTTTTAAATAAATCTGGAGCTATGAATAACTGGCTCAAACTCCTAAAAACGAGTGCTATATACTAAACGCTATATAATAAAAAAAAAAATATTTGTCCAAAAGAAAAAGGATTTAAGCCAGAAACGATAGGTCTAATAATACACTATATTTACATGCGAGTTTTTTTTAAATAACAAGTTGAGTTTAGGTAAAAGTTCACGCTTTGGCTGGCGGGTATATGTCCTTAACATGATTTTATTTAACCCCAGCTTTTAGCACACAAAGGCTTCCAGCGAAATTTATATAACATACAATTTCAAATTATTGATTTATCGGTGCCTATGCAATAATATTGAACAAGGACCCCTCAAACTAAACAGTGTAAGGCGCACCTTCGTGGAGTGTACGAACTGTACTAACTGAATAAATATAGGTTTTATTTTTTAAACATTCTCAATCATGCTTGCAAGAAGATTGCACAAAAGAGGTTTTGTGACTTCTACCCAAGGAGTTTGCAAGAAGTAAAGTAAGGGGAGTGCTTGTTGAGAACAGCAAAATTGGTCAGTACAAATATTTTAAATTGATTATATATAACAGGATGTATGTACTATGTTTATCTACCTACACCAACAATAATATTATAAAGAGGAATGATTAGTATTTTTGTATGTAACGAATAAACTTAAAAAGCACTGGACCGATTTGAAAGGTTTTTCACCATTTGAATTCTACATCATCCCAGATAAACATAGCCTGTAGAATATTTTAAAAGAATTTGAAATTATTGTAAATACACGTGCGAATCCGGGGCGGGCTGCTAGTTTCTAATTAAAATATATCATTTCCTCTATTCAGTAAAATGGAATCATCCCAAGTAGACCAATTTTTCAGTGTATTTACCGCAGCACGGATTTTAACAGGAGCCTTAGACTCTATAAATAAAAAAAAACTTAAATTCTAGAAAAATGTTTTCAATTAAAAATCATGAGTTACTTACATGCTATAGTTACATATTTTACGCCGGAATCAGAAAACCTTCAACTCAAAGATATTATCATTATGACGATTTTATGAAGCGGTACGTTGAAAATAAAATTATTTTTTTCTGAATTATGTAATTATTTTCTTAAAACTGCGTGATTTTTTCATTTCCTCACTCGTTTGATGAAAAGTATAGTGTTCAACTCATGTGCACTTAATGGCTCACTCAAACTTAAGGCGAACGAGGTCGTTTAAATATCTGGAGTGCAATGAATTACTTACCAACCTTGCCTATAAACATCAAGTTTACTCCTTCAAATCTATATACCATCATTCGTTTAAAGGTTTTCGTATTGTACAGTGCTAAGTTTATCGAATAGAAATATTAATAAGCACAAAATAATATCTTCTCAGTGATTGAGGGCTATTTTTACAAGCTTAAGAACATCAATTGCAAGGTAAAAATATTTTTAACGGACATTAAAATTTCTGTGACAATCGACATGAAAATTATCGGCAAGGTAAATACAATCATAATAAGAGATTTCAAGGAATCCCCTTTTTATGTTATAATAATAACGCAACTGTTCACTTGATTGGCTATAAGCTGACACAATTATCAATTTTAAAGACTCTAACGACCGGCTTGTACTCCTACTTTTCTGACCTATTCTTAAGAATCAGACTTATTCCAATAAAAAATGCTTCACACGTCATATTTTTTCACAATACGTAACCGTATTTTCTATTTTTGTCACGAATGTATTTCATATACAAATTTTATAACAGCTTTTTTTAAACAACTTAGTTATAATACGGCAAACTATTTTTAATTATTAATTCTGTTGTTAATTTAAAAATGTCTTCATGATTCTTAAATTTGTTATGATAAGCTTGACCGCGAAGCCTACAAAATATAATATATTTTTAAAATCCTGACTAAAATAAATCAAGGTATGTTAAAGTGTATGTATGTTTGTTACATATTCACGCTCAGACGGCCTAAACAATTTTGATGAAATGTGGTATGGATATAGATGAGGCGCTGGATTAAAACAAAGGATACTTTCATCATCATCCATCACAACGAGAGTGAAACTGCGGGGCGTATCAAGTACATCATAAATGAAGGTATCGTTATTATAAGGCTGCTGGTGTCGTCATGATATTCGAAATCTAAGGTACTCTATGGACATTACTGCTTCAGGGCGAAGCCAGACGATTAATAGGAAAGTACCAGCCACGCAAGAAGGAGAACCACTCCACAGTAAAGTATCGATGCGTATTGGTACAGCTAGGCCAAACTCGTACACTGTTTTAGTATGGGTGTAAACGCTAATGGTATTTTTTTTTACTCTTAACTGGGTAGCACTTGACCACTATCTCACCTGATGTTAAGTGATGATGTGGTCGATGATGGAGCGTAAAAGTAAAAGTGTGAAGAAAAAGTATGAAATGTAAGTAATGTTTCGTGAGCATGCAGTAGAGGTTGCAACAACAATCAAAAATATGGGGGAATGCTCCTTTGTGAGTATAAAGGTCTGTATTAAGAATCAAAGCTGGGAAAAAACGACGATGCGAGGAACCACGTTATCTTTAATACCGCTTTATGACAAGATAGAACTGAATCATGAAGAGAAGTAAATGTGTATCGCTTTTTTAAGACATAGTGTTCAAAGTCATTAATACTTAGCATGCATGTCTTTGACCCTTATATCTATGCTTCTATTTTGCCACTATTCCGTAAAACCATGTATTTTCAAAAATATTCGGATAAATCCTTTCGTAATCCGGGAATTTTTAGGATTAAATAAATGATATATCGAAAAACAGGCAAACCGGAAGCGGGGATAGATATCAGGGACATGTATGCAATATTACACAGAGTTAAAACACCTGATAATAGGAATTTCTACTTTATTAATATAAATGGCGTTACATCTTCCGGATGTTAAATTAAAAAGGGAGTTCCACAAGGTTCAATATTAGGACCATTTCAGTTTCTAGTGTCTATCAACGATTTGCCTTACATGATCAAAGATCTCTGCGATATTGTTTTATTTACAGACGACAACTCACAGATTTTTAAAGTAGTTTGGAAGAACAGTGAATTAATTCATGTACATAATTTGTTATCTGTTATCTCAAAATGGTTCTCCGCTAATAATTTACTACTTAATTCGAAATAGAATATAATGTGAAAAGTGTTCTTCACCCAATGTTAGTTATGTAGACCCCAACGTTGACCTTGATCAAATAAAATTTGCAACTGATAAAGCATTTGCAACTGAATTCTTGGGAATTAAGATGGATTCAAATCTATAGTGGGGTCTTCATGCAAATGATCTCTGCGGGAGACTTAGTTCTGTTGCATAAACCTTTTGACGGATGTAGCTACAGTCTGACTGGTTTATTTCGCATATGTCCACGGCATAATGTCGTATGGTGAATTGTTGTGGCGAGCAACAGCTGATATAGAGACTAGCTTTATTAACAAAAGAGGGCAATTCGTGCAATATTAGGAATGGATTCCAACTAATCACCGAAGGAGTTTTTTTAAAAGAAAGGAACATATTAACTGTACCAAAATTTTGTATTCATGAAAATTCAAATTAAACGGCGAGCAACACAATTACAACACTACGAACAAAAATTTACTGGCGGTGCCAGGTTAGATTAGAAAAGACGAATAAAATGTCTTGCCTAGGTAATTGTGTGCGATTTTATAGTAAGTTCTCACAGAAGAAAAATTCAAGCTGTAAAAAGATTTTAATTAGAAAAAACATTTTATAAAATTGGTGATTATTTAGAAGACATAAAAGCTAGAGATATTCCACTTCTGCCAAACCACCGCCAATCACCTATGTAATAAATATTATATTAACCTTAAAGTAGACTTACAAATAGTAAAAGAGTAGTATCATATAAAAAGAATGGCTCAGAGTTTCTTGCTTGTTCTTCTCGAAGCAGTTCTATACCATCTTTACTGAACGCGGCAGTAGAATATTTTAATAGTAAATTATTTAATTGACGTCCACAGAGCGTCGTAGAATCCAAAATGTAATATATGATTTTGACTTTGACTTTGTTATAACTCGGTTTAATAAAGAAAAGAAACGAAGCAAAAATGGCGCCTCTAAACCTCTCACTCCCACTTTATTGTATACTTACTCGCCAGGAACTCTATCCGGTATTTTTGATAGGTGGCAAGCGTTAGCGAACCCTGTGCATTCCCGGCATTGGACGCACACTCTGCAGTAATCGGTAATCCATGTATGACTGTCCTGGCATATGCGAATTTCTTCCTTGTTGCCCTCTTCCGCCTGAGGCCGGAGGTAGTGCTCTAATACATAACACACAAAAAAATATAATATCGCCTGTGTCCTAGGCAAGGCTGAGGTGTCTAATCGGACCTACATGTTTTGGTCTCATGTAATATAGGGCGAACCGGGCACATATCCAGACTCCTGAAAATTGCTTATTCACATAAACCTAATAAATTGTCCCTGGGGATGGCACCGTACCGAACACATTCCCACCTGATGGTAAGTGACGTCGTCGTCGACAGTGTTAACAGAAAATTACTGGCTATCAAGGACTGCTGCCGGAACACGCCGTTAGGAGCTTGGTCAACAATTTCCAACTTGAGGCTGGTAGCTGGTCAGGCGGGCACCAACAAAATGACCTTACTCCATGCGGTGAAGCTCAAGTCACTGTGCCATCATTGCTTGAATAATATGATTCCAAAGGAGAGTTTTCACACACATACAATATTTTAACACTAAAGTTTTAAATCACCGCTGCATTTCAGAAAAGAACTACAAGTTTCATTTATTTTTTGTGACTTGATTTGGTACGCCTCTACGCGCGGCAGCAATCATCTAATTCAATGTAACAAAACTAAACTATCGAGGTCGGCTACGCGGCTCTACACGGCTCTACGCGCATCTCTCCAGTACGCACAGGTAGGACCTATTGTACATTTTTCTGATGGAGTAAGTACCTAGACTTTTTATTATAATCATACATTAACATATTACTTTAGTCTCGGTATATCCTCATTGAGTCCTGGTTTTTCAATCATCAGATAGTCATTATTCAAAACAATAAACTTTTATACAAACAATGTAAAAAGAACGAATATTAGCTGTTTAAAAGAAACGTTTATTTGTTTTAAATATGGTCGATTAACATTTTATCAGGCCGACATTTTAAATCTGAAGATTAATAAAAGGTCATCTGAAATAAACACGAAATAAATAATAAAATAAAGCAGTTCAGGTTTAAAATATTTTTTTTTATTATTAATAATAAAAAAATTAATAATAAAAAAAATGGCAACTCACTTTCTTTGGTATAGCCGAACTCGCGGCCGCACTGTCCCTTGTTGTTGATACCGAGTGTGTATACGAATCCTGCGCTCGTCAGCACGGCAGCGTGCGCTTTGCCGAGAGCGACCTGAAAGTACATGGATTCTCAGAATACTATAATACTGCCAGCATGCTGGACACGCTGCCAACTGTTAGTGGGCCGGAGCGGACTGCCTGTGAGTCTACAATTACTTGTAGGTTGTCTAGACGCTTCCATTGTAGTAGCTGTAGTGTTTTATATAGTCCGTGCTATTTCATTAATAAAGGCAAACCGCTGATAAAAATACAAATACGAGTACACTATATAATTTATGGTTACTAGCCTAAGTCAGTGAGGAGAGACCGGATAGAAAAATCTTTCTTTAAATTAACTTTTGAGCCATTTTTCAACACCTAAAAGGTTTATTTTTCAAAAATAATATTATTATAATAGTATTATTAACATCATCGCAGCCAAAAAGATACTTCGAATTGCAAACATCAATACCATATTTGAACATTATATGGGGGTACATTTACAAAATTTGGTTAATTTCACTCATAATTATTATTTTTATAATTTATGGCCAATGTGTACTAATGGAAAACAATTATTTTTACAAACTTTTTCACATTTGCTAATCAATAATTTAAAAAGGTATCTTTTCAATATTTTAGTGATATTTTAGTATTATTATTTAGTATTAACATGAAATTTTGAGGTTATGTGCCATTACAAACTATCAAAATTTCACGTTAATACTATCAACAATGATTACCTATAAACTCTGAAAACCCATTTTATTCGTACTAACTGGGTGCGTAAGGAATATTTATTGAAAAATCGCTAACCACATGTCTCGTTTTTTCTCTGAAGAGTACTTAAACTTAACAATTTTCAGATGTAAAAAAAGTATTTTCTTCGACATTTTACACTCCAAATTTTCCTCAAACTTTTCTAGGTCCATTGATTGGCACACTTGTCAGTCAAGATAATATGATTTCCAAGATACGAGTAAAATATTGAATAAGACGATTAAACTCATTAAAACTAAACAACGAAGTTCTGTACAGTGGCAAGTAACGATCGCATAGTATTCAGTGTACATCATACTTTTTAACAAATTATTTGTTTCAATCATTAAAATAAATCTACGTAACACATTACATTTTCCTTTCGAATGAATAAAAAATTCATTCCTTTTGCCTGCTTGAAAACCGTTACATATAGACAGGCGGATAGACAGATAGAGCAGTGATAGTTAAAACCGTTACATATAGACAGGCGGATAGACAGATAGCGCAGTGATAGTTAAACCGTTACATATAGACAGGCGGATAGACAGATAGCGCAGTGATAGTTAAACCGTTACATATAGACAGGCGGATAGACAGATAGTGCAGTGATAGTTAAGACCGTTACATATAGACAGGCGGATAGACAGATAGCGTAGTGATAGTTAAGATCGTTACATATAGACAGGCGGATAGACAGATAGCGCAGTGATAGTTAAACCGTTACATATAGACAGGCGGATAGACAGATAGCGCAGTGATAGTTAAACCGTTACATATAGACAGGCGGATAGACAGATAGCGCAGTGATAGTTAAACCGTTACATATAGACAGGCAGATAGACAGATAGCGCAGTGTTTGTTAAACCGTTACATATAGACAGGCGGATAGACAGATAGTGCAGTGATAGTTAAGACCGTTACATATAGACAGGCGGATAGACAGATAGCGTAGTGATAGTTAAGATCGTTACATATAGACAGGCGGATAGACAGATAGCGCAGTGATAGTTAAAAGGGCTACGTTTTGTCTTTAGGTTACGGAGCCCTAGAAACGTAAGTAATTAAGAATCTGCTTCTTTATGAAAGTTGGATATAAATAAAAGTAAATCGAAGAAACTTCTTCGGAAAGAAGTTTCATATTTCTAAATCGTTAACGGGTCTATTCGCGCACGAATTAACATCAAATATCAGTTTAGTCAACGAAAGTTTAAAGAAAAGAAGTCTTCAGTTTATTAATTAGTACTTCGAAGAAGTAGCTACATGTCCATCATCGTCACGCCTATATTAACCAAAAGTGTTAGAAGACGAGATCTGTCTGAACAGGTTAATGATACTAATAAATGCACTATAATAAATGTCGTCGAATTCTTTGTTGTAATAATATCCATGATTTTTGGAAAAATTACCAAAATCATACGGTTTTTCATAGTGTTAAAATATTAGAGTAGATTAAAACATTCAAAAGGAACCTTGAGAGGCTCATTGTGGTTGGGAACACGGACGGAAAACGCTCACGAGGTCGATCCCCAACCAGATGGACGGATCAGATTAAGGACTCATCAACCGTCAAGTTTATCATAGTGGATAGATAAAAATGGTGGTCATGTCTCAATCATGTTATAACCAAAATAGATACAAAAATGTACGGAGTCGACAATCATGTACAAAATATGTTAGAGCAATTTATTATTGACGTATCTGCAGAAAGTTCACCAGAAGGATGACGATAATTTTTAAGATTATAAGAATAGTAGTAGAATTAATTATGTGATTTATATGTTCTACTGCATAATACATATACTATTACAATATTGTTTTATAACGCGAACAGAAAATGTTGTTGCGAATATACTAAATATGATAAATAAATAATAATATTATAAATCATAAAAAAGAACGTACTTTTTTACTTAGGATTTTTTAAGTATTCAATGTGAACGGGCCTTAACAATTTCAAAGGCATTGACCAATGACGGCAAAGACCCATCTCACTCTGTCATAATCGGAAGTGTGCGAGGGAAATACTCAGTCTCGTTTGTTAAAAAAACAGACTATAAATGTATATTAGGAATCAAAGTATCGAGTACTTACTCGTATTTACTAGTATCGGAATGTACTTTACACATGCAACTTGAAATTGAAATAAGAGTATGGCAGTATTAAACTACGTAAAAAAAATATCCCGACATCAGACTTTAATAAACCTGGCGTATTGAAAGAATAGCCTTATACAGTTATTTATTATTAATTGGTTTAGCCTCGGAGTAAACTTTCCTGCTACGATCAGTTAGGTTTAGTTTGGAATGAAAATCAAAACATTTTATTTGCAATGTGTAACTTATTTATACTATTGAATATTATTAATTCAGTGAATAGCCTCGTCTGTCTCATCTGATGCGAGAAAAAAATGTGGAAACTGCTACAATCAAGATTAGAACTTTAAGGAATACATTTCGGCAAGAAATAAAGGAATCGAAAGGCTGAAAATCTCGCGTACTTGAATTTTTATGAGAATAAAGATAGTCCATAGCAACAGCCGCGTATATCAAAAGCTGGTGATAGACGGCGCGGGCTAGCGCGAGCCGGACGACGGACGACGCGTCGTCCGCCATATCACGCGCCGTCTAGCACCCCGGCGCGGCTCGCGGCGCGCGTCCTCCGCCGCGCTGCTAGCCCGCGCCGTCTATCACCAGCTAAAGACTAGATCAAAAACGGTCGGTATAATATTTAAATGTTGTGTTAGAGTCCGGCAATATAACTAAGTTTTGAATTTCATCATTAGAATGGGGATGTAAAATAATTAGAATTTTCAGTACTGCCATAAAGCTCTGACTCTACGAAATTAGAAATAATGAGAAGAAAAGCGGCCGCCAAGCACTTAACGGTAAGTTCTTGGGGCGGTCCTCAAGAGCATCGCTACACATTGTTAAAAGACGTTCAATAAGAATGGTCCCGAGTTTCATATCCGTTCTTCTCGCAGTGGCTCTATAACACTTTAATCCTGCTATTCACTATTTTTCACACTATTACTACTAGAAGTCACAGTGGTATTCTAATTAAATTATTAAAATTAGTAATTAATCTTTTTGAAAATTTTCATTTGAATAAAGTTAAATAATTAACTTCATACGTTGCCACAGATAAGACGTAAAACTCACACACAAATTAGTATTATTATGTTGGTAGTCCTTACTAATTACTTAGCCGTTTACAGCGCTAATCAGAGAAGTAATTTAGGCATAGTTACTCCACGGTTATTAATACTGTTAGTAAAACTAAGATAATACAGGGTCACTCTAGGATTAACTACTTCGAGAGCGTAAGAAGGGATTAACAAAGGAGAAGAGTTTTTGCAAATAAAGATAATAATAAATATAGTTAATAATAATAATAAATATAGTTAATAATAATAATAAATATAGTAATTCCAAATAACGGAAAAGGAAACTATAATCTCTTACGCACTTATTTAATTGTAATATTTACCTTATTTTCCTACCTTATTATGCAGGGACTGCAAAAGTATCGAATGGGGCTTGTCAAACTTTTTATAAATATGTACTTCCATATTTTATTGGATTATATCACGAAACCTGCTGCGATCAGCAAGGAAATGGCAGGTAATTAAAGGATAATATCCCCAACGTACAATTTTAAACTCACATTGCATCACTGACAAATAATTCGACGCTACACAACGCACCAGCTAAGTTTAACCCTGAATATCTCGAAGAAGACATATTATTGTCAAAAGTGGCTAATAATCATCGCATTAAGGCATACAAAACAACTAAATTAAAATTGGTAACTACGATATCACCGCAGACGGATACCATATATCACACGTTAAATATATAACAGCCCTCTGTTTGCAGGAGTAAAAGGAAGTACGTAAATATTTTTATAAAAGTTGAAAACTGTTCTATGTTTAGGACACACGAACTTTCAAGCTAAGGTTCATACTTTAAAACTAAGGTAGGTACTTACTGTCGTCGGACACGACGCACACGTGCGGTAGCGGCTGAGACTAACGCGAAACAGTAGCCGACCAGACAGGCTCCCGACTAGGCACATGCGCAGTCCTGGCTAGGATACCTCGGGTTTTTCCATACACTCCCTACCCCTACGCTTTCCGCCCACGTGAGCAAGGAATTAGTCGTCAACAAAATAATTATGTAGGTGTGCTGTTTCTATGAAAGAGGGCGCCAGAGGCTTATTCTAAAAATAGATGGCAGCACCACCCCCGGTAAACCGAGTTCACATTTTATCTCATGACGGTCACAATTAAGCCAACGCGTGTATTGAATAATTTTTTTTTTCTAATCATGATAGGTTCGCGTTTTACCACACCCTGCCTGATGTTAAGCATTGGTGAGGTCTAAGATGGAGCACGCTTACCTAGAAGAAACCTATTTACTCTCGATTTGAAGACACCCATGATGTATTCATCGGGGAAAACTGACAACGGTAAGGAGTTCCACACTTTCGCAGTACGCACGAGAAAAGTGGAAGCGAAGCGCTTCGTACGAGTCCTCGGTATATCAACCATGTACGGATGGCGCCTCTCCGTCTGTCTGGACGTCCGATGGAAAAAGGGGGAGGGCGGAACTAGGTCGTGTAGTTCCTGTGCACATTCACCGAAATGTATCCGGTAAAAGACCGATAGGGAAGCAACTTTACGGCGGTGCTCGAGGCTTTGCAGCCGAGACTCTCTCAGAAAGTCGCTGCCTATTAACCTCTTGGCGCGCCTCTCAATCGACTCTAGTGCCTCAAGCTGGTATTTGGCAGAACCGTCCCAGAGGTGAGAGCAGTACTCAACACAAGACCTTACTTGAGCTTTGTACAAAGTAAGCATCTGTTCCAGTGTAAAGTTCCGTCTCACCTTTGAGAGGATGCCAAGTTTTTTGGCAGCTAACTGAGCCTTTGACTCGATATACGAGCCAAAATTTAGAGTCGAGGATAGAGTGATACCAAGGAGGTCTAGGTGGTCTGTGACCGGCACGGATACATCTCGGAATGTAGGAGACAGTTGGAATGGTCTCCTTTTAGCAGAAAACAGACACGCCTGGGTCTTGTTGGCATTGAACTTGACCAGGTTGGCATCGCCCCAATCAGAGACTGCCTTAAGGGACAAGTTCAAGCGTTCGACCATAGCTTCTCTGAGTTTCTGGATTTCCGGCTCCGGAAATCCGGAATTATTTCTATTTAAATCACAATAAGCTATTTTCCATAAGTTTCCATTAAAAATGCTCTCTGAAATTGGTTCTTTATTCAAACTGTACAAGTCATTTTCTCTGTGGGAAATCTTACATTATCTATCATAGGGGTTGGTCTCATTAGAAAGTATCCATCTTGGTGGGTACCACCACCGCAGTGTCGTAGTAGTAGTGTAAACACTACTGTGTTTAGGCTTTTAAATCACACTGCAACTGTAATGGACAAGCGTGACGATAATCATCAGACCGGCGATTTGTTCGTCTTATCACTACAATACGCAAAGGACATGATTTTTCATCCCTACATTTTAGCCTAGAGTCTCACTGAATTGTGAGTTTGCTTTCTGGGTTCTACAATAATCATTTACACGATCGAAATTAAAAAATAGTCACGGACACTTCCATGGAATGAAAAATTATAAAAAATATATCGGATTTTGAGGTTATAATTTAGCAAAATAAACAACGATCAAAGAGCGCTTAGATGATAGTGATGCGCAAATTCGAATTGATCTTTAGATCGAAGATCGGATCATGGTCATACGATCCAATCGATATTCGTTTGATTATGAAGATTGTTTACATAACTATTAATTTAATAACCTACAAGAATAGGGACATTTGCTATTGATAAAGTAGTAAATATTATAATGTGAAGTAACTAGGAAATAAAATTCATTTTATAAAGGTAAAAATAATCAATGATATTTTTCAATATTAATTCAAATCTTAGACATATTTGACAGACAACAACAATAAAAATCGTTTCTTCTTTTTAAACAGTATTAAACAAAGAGGTTTTCTAACAGCTATCGAGATGCCAGTGGTTGTATGACTAAACTTGGACAGCTACCACAGCCCACATATTAATGCCTAGTGTAGTATTTAATTATTAAAGCGTGGATCTCTTCTACTCATAACTTTACTAGGATAAATTGTTCAAAAATCGATGGGTGTAGAAGGGACTTGCACGCTTTAAAAATTAAAAAATTAATACACTTCACTTGGCAATAATATGTGCGCTGTGGACGCCCGCCGTCAAAACTCAGCCTCATAACTTCCCAGAATTTACAGCGCGTTTGTCATAAAATTAGTATTTTAGTGTAAAAATCAATTATTTCTATGACATGTCAATTCATCGATGAACATCGATTGTTGGCAAAACATCGATTGTGCACTCATGAGAGTAGTTTCAATGCGAGTTTACCACAACACTACAGCTTACTACCTGGCCAGCGGACCAACATGGCGGTCGGCGATCTATGATTGAATCAATGAAAAACTTGTTTAAATGTTATTATTATTAGGAAGTGTCCGTCACATTATATTCATAAATTGAAAAATGAAAAAAAAAGGTAATATTTATGACAAGAATCGAGCATGTAAGATCATAGGCTGGATTCTGCTATATCCTTTTAATGATAGCTATTTTCTCAGTGATCATCATTTTGCGCTACCGACTGAGCGACTCTTCTATTTGGGGTTCCGTACACATAGGAAAAGACGGAACCCTAATGACGAGACTTTGATGTCTATCTATCTGTTCCTATGTCCTTGTGTCAAGGATCTATAGCTCGTAAACGGAATGAGTATCAACCAAGAGAGGCATAATATTGACCAATAATTTTGATATTCTGTGAAAAACGTGACCCACAGATGAATATCGAACGGGAAATTAAATTAAATTATTATACAGGGCTTTTTGGTACCTTATAATTAAGCCTTTGAGGACTATCTCACCTGATGGTAAGTGATGATGTGGTCGGAGATGTTATTCGGGCTAATCTAGAATTACTTGCTCCCAAGGACAGCTGCCGGAACACACCGTTGTTAGGTTCTTGGCGACAGATTTTCTATTTGAGGGTGGTAGCTACCCAGGGGTGGGCATTCCCAAAATATTTTACCACCATGCATGCCTCCAATAATTGAGAAGTAAACCTTTTAAAAAACTTAGTAGTAATATTTCTAAACATGATTACAAACACTATCGCATACTAAGTGGAAATCACATTTCCAAATAATTGGACTATATTATTATTGACTCCAATAGGCCTCCGGCGCGGAAACGGAGGGCAACTAGAATAGAACACGCATGTTCAACTCCCGTCCATAAAAAAAAAAATGAGCTTAATTGTTAATGTGTTTTTCACGCAGCACGCGATAGTGCTTAATCATATTTGGAAATATAGAAGGGTGGCGAGAGTTAAGTGTTTGAAAAAGCACTTCTTTCGGTTAGATGAAGTCTAGTAGTCTGGTTGATGACCGCGCACAGTCCCCTATGACGGTTAAAGCAATACAATTGTAGCACAAAGTTTCGGCTCGAACGAGTATTTTCCGGTGGCCGAGTGGAATAGGCATCCAGCTTTGTAGTAATATACCCTAGCATAGACCATTTTAGACTATTCCAGTTATATCTTCAAAATTAAACAAGTAAGGAATCTGATATTTTATTATATTGCAATATCTTATATTTTACCAACAAATACTGCAAAAACCGATTTAAAATCTGGTTTGGAAGGTTTAATCATAAACAACAAAATGGTTTACTTTTACGAGCTGTTGCAATACGAAACCCTAAAATATCCCGACTTGTACTGATCCAGGTTTTTATACGTGAAAGCCTAAGAGCACTTTCCTACGTATGGATAAGATGCTTGGTGACAGATTTAATATAGCAAGCCAGACCTCCAACTACCGTCCTACTACCGTCGTGCCAATTCCCAGCGTGCCATTCTGCTATATTGTGGCTACCGCTTATATTTCGGTTTCTGATCCACCAGACTACATCACTAGGAATTGGACGTTGCCATGGTTTGACTAGGTACACGTATCCCGGGTACAAACTAAACGAGACATACAAAATGGCGCACTAACAATGGCGCCCACGCTCCCACCCGCAAATTTACCCCCGCCTACTATTTACCCCACCCCAACCTGGTTACACTCAAGACTCAACTTTTGTACAATCAACTACACAACCGTAAATCTAAGTATTGCATATTATTTAATACATACTTATTAAGGTTTTAAATAACCGGTACCAGTACAGCCGGTTATTTAAAACCATTACTTAAAGCATTAATATATCTCATATTCACGGAAACTTTCAAACTAAAATCACTACATATTATGTGCTTTCTTTACATTTCAGCTAATGATGACATTTAAAAATACGCAAATAAGTATTCGCAAAATTATCAAACTCGTATGAAACACATTGTAACAGAAACTGCAACGAGCCTGGTTAGCATGTGCAAATAAGAAAATGTCACGCTTGACATGAGTAGAGTATTTTCTCGTTCGTAGACAAGTGGCGGAAGATAGCAGCGGCCGCACCAAGCAATGATCCTTTCATTGGGATTATATATGGTTAATTCTCTATTGCGCTATTGATTCCACTATACTAAATCGTCGATCGCCACCTTGGACCTAAACTTGGACCGATAAGGATGGACTACCGATTTATATCCCTTCCTTAAAAAGTAGGAAGTAGAAAATCCAAGCAAATACTTGCAAATAAGTGTCAAAAATCAATTAAACTAAGGTGCGCAAATAGAAGTAAACACGGACGATTTCTTTGCCCTGCCATGTTTGCACTCGTAGACATGGCGCGATATGTCTATTTTACACGAAATAAAGGGTAGACAAAATTAACTCACGGCGCGCATGATAGCCGGGCAGGTTTAATAAGGAAACGTATAGATTCCAAAATGGCGCCGGCAAACCTCTCACTCCCACACCAGTGCTGTCTATAACCGCTAAACCTCTCACTCGCACACTGTTGGTAGTGTGCGTTTAGCGTGCGTTTACCGACGCCATATTTGATTCCATACGTTCCTTTTTTAAACCAGGTTATACCTTCTACAGTTATGAACAAAATAGTCCGAGTTTCTTACCTGTTCGGTGGCTATGTCCCCTAAAACTCTACTTGCGAGTTTAGTACTATCTCAAATAGTTTTACTAAGCGAGTAAATCCCAACCACGCCTTCCCAACCACCTTCACGAGGCAACATACCTCAATGACGGGAAATTCAAAATTTAAAAGTTTTTTAGGCTTGCGTTACTCAGGTGTGGTAACTATTCTGCATGACCGTGGTATTCACGAGTATACAACATAACTCCTATTATATTCAAGAGTTATTGATCACCAATGCAAATAATTCCCGAAAACCTTTAACAATATAAAAAATATTTTGTAACGTAAAAATTTAATCGATTCATACAGTATTTAAACGAGTTTCAAGGTATTAACGTGAAATACTTCCAAATCTCGCTAACGTGATCAACCACATTAATAAGACGACCTGGCAACAATGCCGGCCTGCCTAGCAACCACCCTCATGTAGAAAATCTGTCGCCAAGCACATAACGGTGTGCTCCGGCAGCTGTCTTTGACAGCCAGTGATTCTAGGTGAGCCAGAAGAACATCTTCGTCCACATCATCACTTCAGGTGAGATAGTGTAAATAAAAATAAACATTTCATACAATAACACATTTTGTTATTGACCGTACCTTCGTCCTCTTTATAGCAATAAAGCTACTTAACCGTCATTTCAGAATTATAAGAAAAACAACCGCCTACGGGAAACAGTCCGAAATACTTAGCTACTTACCTCGCAACAGAATGTTCGATCACAATAGAAGGGAAGCGGTAACCATAGCGACATCCTACTTAAGAGATTCAAATATAACAAAGTAAGGCTGTACTTCACTGAGTACGAACACCGTCACACCTGTATTCCCTGAAGATGTGGGCGGAGGTATCTCATAGCTCATGTTTCGCCAGAGATGGCTCAGTGGCATTGGCTATGGACTGCCGTGCAGCAGGTCCATGGTTCGAATCCCACCGCGGGCTTGAGCTTCACCGCATGGTGGAAGGGCATTTTGCGACTGCCTGGCTAGAGACCACCCTTATGTAGAAAATCTGTCGCCAAGCACCTAACGCTGTGTACCAGCAGCAGTCCTTGAGAGCCATTGGAATTACAGGCACATGAGACTCAACAGCTATGTCTCAAGGAGACGGGTGCAGTGCAATTCGTGACTTGTGACGAAACGCATCTGTTATAGGCAGATGTTAGTCCGCTTAACATCAGGTGGACCTCAAGCTTGTTCCGTCACAATAGCATAAAAAGGAGATGTATTAGTACCACGTAATAGGTTACGAACACTTTGCCTTCCGGGCACAATTCCTGACTTCGAATTGCTATTGAATTTTTTTTTTGTCAACCACTTTAACTACCTTTTCGACTTGAGGATCAAACCTAGGACCTCCAGATTCCAAAGTGACCCTAATGTACTATACAAGCAGAACATCTGTCGCCAAGCACCTTACAGTGTGTTCCGGCAATGCACTTGAGACCTAACAACGTTATGTGTCAGTGTGGCGGACGCAGTACAATTCGTCACATAACGAAATGCATCTGTTATTGGCAGAGGTTAATCCGCTTACCATCAAGTGGGCCTCGTGCTTGTTTAGTCGTCAACATAAAATAATTTTTTTTTCGTTATTTTAAGTACCTATATTGTAGTACACGGCTATTTCTTGACTAAAATCACTCCTATTCATTCAAAGGTTTTTTGTGCCTAGCTTTTGACCAATATCTCACTTGATGGTAAGTGATGATAGGATCGAAGAAGTTATTCAGGCTAACTTACAATTACTGGCTCTCAAGCTGCCGGAACACACCATCAGGTGCTCGGCGACAGATTTTTTGGGTTGAAAGTTTGTCGGGAAGAGATAGCTTTGAGCCATAAGGCGTAATTTGGTCCTTTACTGCACCTTGTAATTTTTTTTAAGTTTAAAGGGTTTAATAAATATTTTAGTTATCAATATATTATGTTAATAATTATACTTTTAAAAATGTATTTCTTTATCAAAAGTGACCTTTGAAACACGCATCTACAACTAGATATTCTTTATCTTAAATTACTTTTGAATATATCTAAACTCATGCGATGTACTGAAATTACAGAGCAACAAAGCATAAGACCGACAGGGATCCCTGTTAAAAAAATATTTAGACAAGGCACTTGAACGGATATAAAGAACAGAGCTTCATTACGGCCCACTTCAAACTGGCCAAAGCCAGCTATGAGCTTGCAGATTCGACTGGCTTAAGTAAGTCCTGTTCAGGTCTACAATGGCTTGGTAATTAATATATCAATGGTGTAGAACCATCAACCTTCTATATTCAGACATAATTATACATGTCTTTCTCTGGTACTTTATTGATCCATAAACAACAATTGCTTAAGCAGTTGCACAAAACGCACGCTAACCTCTGAGCCGGTTAACTTTACCTCGCATAGCACATTTGCAACTACTAGAACAATTTAAAATGTACACCTTCCGTCAATCTCGGCTTCCTGTACATGTTTCTGGAATGCACAACCTAAAAATATGAAAAAAAATCTTCAGTGTGGTGAAGTCGGTATTGTTCGGACTGTACCACAACCTCCTTCCTGTTAAATGTCGTGAAAGGCGTTGGCACGTTGATTTTATTGGGATGATGCTGGATATTTGGAGCACAACGCGGCTTTCACCATCTTATGCCCTAATTACCTGAAAGGTAGAGCATGTATACTACCCACAAGAGCATTCCCAAGTAGGGAAGGCGTCAGGAAGGCGTCCGTTCTTAGAAACGATTTACAAATAGCTAGTTGTATGTTGTTAGCGAAATTATTTTTACTATGTTCTTGTCGTTTGTGTTCTTAGAGAAGACATATTGTTGGTACCGTTTTTTAATGAGTTTGACCAAGATACGAAATTTAGTTATAGAGGCTCAACAATATATTTTTTAGTATATAATAACTCAGCAAGCACGATGCCCGCCTCATATTAAGCGGTAACCTCTGCTTATAACAGATACATTTCGTCACAATTGAGGAACTGCACTGCGCCCGTCACCCTGGGACATACAGTTGTTAAGCCCTCATGTAATTTTATTGGCTGTCAAAGCCTGCTGCCGGAACTCAATGATAGGTGCTTCACGACAGATTTTCCAACTTGAGGCTAGTAGCTAGCCAGGCAAGCATTCATAAAACGCCATTTCACCATGCAGTGAAGCTCAAGTCGGCGTTGGGGATCGAATCAAGGACTTGCGGCAAGGCATTCTATAGCTATTACAAATTAGCTGTCATTGCTTCATAAATTACTTCACCTCTCTTGATAGAAAGCGGAGATGGTAGAAGGGATGACCATTAATAACGCCGTAAGCTACGCTAATCGCCTTCCCTATGATATTTTAAGACGCCGATTCTTCGATGATTGATATACATTTGGATTTCACACGTCTGACCCGATCTTTCAGTAATACTATACGATTTTAAGGCGATCAAAATAAGAATGAAAGACAACGATGAAAATTGTAATAATAACACGCGAAATACTTAAGCTTCTCTTCCTGGACAGAACAGTAAATCGCAATAACAGCGGCACAGCCTAACCTAGCAATCGACAAAGAAGTATTGATAAATCTCGGCCTGATATCATGAAGACGTAGCGTCACCCGCTGAATCGCACAGCAAACCAGCGATATCATCTGCTATCAAAACGTGGATACTAACCTTAGTAACTTTTTCGTTCTTCAAGCCTTGCACGATGCCGTTCGAGTCGCAGTGCTGGGTGTCCTTTCCAAACATCAGCAGCACACCTTGACGAGTGACCAGCGCCGTAGATCCGTAGTTGCAAGCTGCGTACACCACATGATGACCCTCCGCCTGTGAAAGCAGTCCAGATTAGAAACTCAAATGATTCCACACATCTAACTACGGCCGGCAACGCCCTGATACGACACGCGAAAACCAATTCAAATAAGTTTTTGTAAAACACCGAAATCTATGGTCTCAAATTGCAAACTTTAGTTAAATACTTAAACAGTAACAATTTCAGGCAAATTTTGATTAATTTAGAACATTAAAACGGTTATGAACTATGACGTACCTGGTGATCGGACAACGGCAAAAAAGCGAGTAACTTTGAAAGCAGGGCGGGCCGGCACATGCGCAATGATATACAGAGCTACCAACTTCCGTTAAGACACACCAATGCAAGCACCATTCTAGAAATGCACTTATTGAACGGCCCCGGCTGCTGGGTCACTCACCTCCTATATAACCTAATAAATCCTGCAAGCGTTGCACTTGCGCATTGAGATGACTACGATGATCGATTTTCCCACCTATAATACATCTCTATACCTGCTACTACCTGTCTAGAACCAGACAGGCGACTGAACCTAACCACGCCCAAGTATCGTCGACATGAAAACTGTTTAGTGGAATTTTTTGCAACCGAACAATAGTTTAATGATGTACCTAAACTGCAGATATTCGCTGAAATGGAAATAAGATTCTTTCTTTTGGTTCAGCTTGTTACTAAGAACTTAGCTTCCACTCCTTTTTAAATACTGGTCTTAATCAAATTTAAAAACTAAAGCCTAAGTCGATGTTACACTTTAAACGAGGATATTTTTAAGTCCAGGCAGTCAAAAATAATTCCCACGCTAGCTCCGCCCATGCGGCGCAACGATCCCCGCTGCACCGAACGACGCGATGTGCAGCGGCGCACGCGTCTCGCTTATAAAAATATTTGTGTACTTGAAATTAGATTCGCGAACACAGATACCATTGAGACGATTTCAACTTTTTTTATAATCTTATTCACGTGACGCATTTCGATACATAAAGTAACTTTGTATATACTGAAATTGATGTCACGTTTGTATTTTTATCAACATTACTAATATTTCTTAGTAAGAAATTGATTATTTGATTTACTTTCCAAAATTATTCTTACGGTCGACAGTAGCTTATAAAACTAAAGCCAAAAGTTTTACTTTTTACAATATGATCATGTCTGCTCGACTTTATTGGTATATATTATTATGTATGAATGTATTGGTATATATATTATTCATATTTAACTGACTTCCCAAAAGAAAGAGGGTTCTTAAATTTACTTGTCTATTTTTTATTTTATGTTTGACCACACATAACTTTTTTACTGAACCTTACAATCTTGAAGATTATTTATTTGCTAGTACAGTTTAACTTTTAATTGGTTTCATTTTAATTTCATCAACATCGGTCGAACGGTTTGCCAGTTACAGTCAAACTTACTAAAAAGTAATTTGCCAAAATGCCTTGACGATCGCAGTGCTTCTAGCAACGAATGTAAGTGGCAACTATGAATATAGATGAAAGTTATTGTTAAATAGTGATAAAATCTATAAATAATATGTGAATAATAATCTCTCTAGTAAAGTCTGTAGTCATCAGTATATCAAATAACCTGTCTAAGTCAGTTACATGAGCACAAAATTGAGATCATATTGCACCGATATCAACCAGTTAGTTACCAGACTTTTGAATTAAAAAAATTGTTTTCAAGTCTTTTTTTTTCTTTGCTATGTTGTTGTGTCGCAGTCTCTGTGTTTATAGAGAAAACATATTGCACCAAACCAAAATAAAGTGAGACAAGGGTCGGAATATGATGATGGTACATATCAGCCCAAACGGCACGATATATATTGATAAATGGGGGGAGTTTTTAAATTCTCCGTAGTAACGAAAGTGATATCTACTGATTAAACTTACTACAAAAATTTCATTACCCCTTGGCGTGGACGATAATTTATGAATGAATCAACATTGTTCTCAGTATCTTGGAATGCGATTAATCAGATTACACATCATTAGAATAAAGTAAAATACCATCAAATTGAATGAGCATAACAATATATTATATTCGGTGAATATGGGTACAATTGACCTGAAATAAATGGATTTGATTTGATTAAATGTTAGTCGTGGCCAATATATTTTACCATGACTCGTCATACAAATATGAATTATAGTTTTTCATAACTGTGCTACGGTACACGTTCCCATAATAATATAAAGTAGGTTGTTTTTTTATTGCTATCATATAATTTTTAACTATTAATTACTAATGTTGAAAATATGTTCGTATACATCCTATTACGTTTTATTTTTCAGTTACACTGGTGAACAGAAAGGTGTTATTTTACTACCACTCTGCTTTTAGATACCAACTATGGTAAAAATTAGATAGACCAACCAGATATAGATCTAGCCACTTCTAAACAGCAGGATAAGATTTTTTACCAAACTTGCAGAAGAGTCTATATACGCAATTGTAATGGCCTTAAACTTAGGGTTTTTTAAAAATAACACAACTGCAGAAACATTGTAGACAACATGTTATACAAGCTTCTTTTAATGCAACATGGCAGATAAGTGAGAGAGTGGGCACTGGAACAGGTGACTAAATTAGACATTTAAATAAAAACAGTGGATTCTTAGATTGTTAGTAAGTGTTTATAGACAAATTAAGTTAAGATGTATATAAATTAACAAAAAATCATTTATGAAATAAAAAATATATTATTTTCAATTTATACAGTATTAATGATTATACAGAATTAATGATATGCAAAAGTGTACGTGAGAAATAACGAGTATCGGAACGGAAAGTCAAGTTTTTTTTCAAGTTTGCAGTCCCCCCGATCGTCACCCTGTGACCACAATCACTGCAAAGTGTTTGAAACGTCAGGACAAAAATAATGATAAATATACGCGATTTAAACCGTTAAATGTTGTTTAATTACTATGTGTAACAATCGCGAAAACCTAAGACAACATTAAGTCAAGTCTTCTTTTTATGGCGGGAGGAAGTACTGAAGCATTTGCACTTTGATGTTGCAAGTCACCCTCGACAGCCTCCTCTTGATTTTATCTTTTTCTAGAAGTATCCGCATATTCTTGATCCCGGATCAGTCTTTTCTTAGGGTGGTGGGGATCGACCAGCTCGGGCAGAAGGGAGTTCATATAGAATGTGACTAGTTTTGTCTCCATTTTTTTCGTCCAAAATTCTTCATCTTTTTGTAGAATTTCTATTTTTAATTTGTTGTCTCCATACTACACGGCAAATTAGCATTCAGTTATATTACAAATGTTTTTTTTTTTTTATGCCTGATAGGTTACCCTTTGACCACTATCTCACCTGTTGGTAAGTGATGATGTGGTCGAAGATGTTGTTCAGGCTAACCTAGAATTACTGGCTCTCAAGGACAGCTGCCGGAACACACCGTTAGGTGCTTGGCGACAGATTTTCTACTTGAGGGTGGTAGCTAGCCAGGCGGGCATTCGCAAAGTGCCCTACCACCATGCAAAATGTGCATTTAGCCTTTAGTTTGATAATGTCAATCAGATTTTTGATTGATATATATACCTGCAAAATACATTTTACAGACAATCAGTTACCTGAAGCCTTCAGAAAAGCAACTGTACATTTCTGTTTGTCCGACAATCAATTTCGCACAATTTGTAATATAATTTGTAAGGATAAATGTCGGGAGAGCAGTCGAATGACACCTGTCAAAAATCCAAAATGGCGATTTCAACACGGCCACCATACAAATTGCTCCGCCCCTGCTGAAGCTCGGCCTTCAGAAAGGGGGTGTTGGGAATATGAATAAATGAATTTAAATACATAAATTCAGATAATTTGCACGTCAGATTTTTTGCACGTCAAGAGTACAACATCGCTCTTTACCATCTATCTAATACCCTAATAACCGAAAAGGGTGTGAAGGCAAGTATAATACGTATCAACGATGGCATTCGCAAAGGAGTATTGCTTCAGATAGGAGGCCGGCCATAAAATTTAAGTCTTACTCCGCACAATTATGTCAATGCGTTGTCTTTTGTGTAGGTACTCAGAAAAAATATATTGTTTATACCGATCCTACAGAGGTGTGACAAGTGCAGGGCGATAATAATGTAAAGTTTTTTTTTCAGTGTAAAAAAGAAAATTTCATTGTATTTATACATTTATACGTTATTTTATTTAATTTTACCTGCTGCTCTGCTATGGATAGGTCAAAATAATTTTTAGCCTAATATAGGTAGTATATAAAATATTTCCTTTACGAAATTTCCTGTGAATAAAATTTGCAAATTTAGCAATACTAAAGTATTATGTTCAAAGAATTACTCACTTATTTTCGTGTAGTGGAAGAACAGTCTAAACTTATAATATGAGATGGCGACTCCGACAGTTCTCCCTGTTCCGAGTGATTTCGGACTTCGACTGATTTATTATTTTTTTTCCTGAGAAAGAAGGTGCATTTTTGAGCACAATCTTTTTTTATTATACGAGTATATACACAATCTATTTATTCCACTCTATTATTTTTGTATAAATCGATACTTATATGTACATGTCTAAGTGATAAAATGTATATTTAAAAGTACCTATGCAGGTGACTTTGTAGATAATCTCTTGGATATATACCTACTTGCCTGATTCTGAATATTCTTTCATTGATATAAATCTAAATCTAGTCTTGAGGGACATAAAGAATGTTCGATGTTTTATTGCGATATACCTACCCACCAAACCAAATGCTTTGATTTGCTACGCTTGTGTTATTATTATTTAGCAACACTCAACTCCATTTACGGTTGAACGGCAGCTGTACTTTAGAGCCAGATAATTTTAGTTTACACCTGTTTGGCACCTTCAACCACATCACTTACCATCAGGTGAGACCATAATTATACATATACCAGATATTATTATAGTACCCTACTAATCATACTTAGATTAGTACGACATATAGTTATTTTACAGCTCCATTACAGTACTATAGGAAACCTAGTTGGTATAGAATCTCTTAGTTCGGTCGAGATAGTATGTTTCATGAATAGAATAAACACAAACGAATATTAAATTTGCATAGGTGCAATAGGTAAAAAAAAACTGAAATATTATACGCTTTTGCCTCTCTCATAATTCTTGCAAAGTCTTTGTATCGACTCTTCTGCTTCCTTTTTTTATTTTTTAGTTATCTTTATTTCCCATATTGATTGATATACCTACCAAGATACGTATTTATACTGCTCAGGTGATAGCGCGCGAGCGACAGGTCCACGTCCAACGGCGCACAGCGCGGCACTGAAGGACAGCTCTTACGCATTGATTTTATTTCGTAAGTGTAAGCTAATAAGGTTAAATATCGAATCTTCCGATTGACCGTAATCCTGCACAGAACTAAAGGTCGTAAGTCTAAAACACAATTTAATTTATTATGAGAATACTAATAACTCTAGGTAAAATTTACTTTTACAGTGGATAATAAACTACATTTCCTTTCTATGTGTATTTATTATTGATATGTAACTGACGTAGTTTCCAAGAAAAATCCAATAATTTAAAGAAAAGGCTTCATTTAAAAAAATTAAAACTATCGAGTAAATTTCTTTCAAATGTGTTTCTGTCTTAACAACGGATAGAAAAAGGTTTGAAAATCAAATATTTAAGTTAACGTGTCGATTGCATATTTAAGTTGGTTAAAAAAACTAGTCGAATCAGAGTATTTTTTCCGCAGCCTCGTCTTAATGCATCAAGCAGGCAGAGCAATTTCGGTCCACCCGATTGAAACTAATCAAAATCGCTTTATATGAAGTTTGCAACACCAGCGGCGTTAGCAACGCGCTGCCACCTCTAACTAATTTTAAGACAACCTTTTTAAAAATACCGATATCTTAGCGCAGAGGGAAAACTTCGCGGGAAGTTTCCGTATAAAAACAACGGGTAACAAATTTGATCGAATACTAACAAATGTTTGAGTTGCGATTCTAAGAGTTCTTAGAGAGTAAGGCTAAAAAGTATTAATTTTTTATAAAGCCAACCTCAGTGGAAAACTTAAGGAGTAATGAACAAAGAAAATGAAGCCACAATGTTTATTAAAACAACCTATTTGTTTCGCTTGTCGCAAAATTAAGTAGTGACAGCGGAATTGACAGCCTGTCGTGCCCACTGAAGCATTCGGTTGGAAAAGTCACTAGAGATTATCAGAATCTGTAGGTGGCTTGTGGCTCTATCCATGTGGAAGTGTTCAAGTTTACTTTATCATTTTAGAAGCTTTTCGAAAGGTTGCGACAATAATGAAAATTATGATTACATTTATCCAGCGCGGAAACACCTCGCCTAAATATCAGTATTGTAATACATTTGACTCTTTACTTTAGTTTGTTGTAATAGCTGTAAATCTATAAATAGGTGTTTGTAGGCAAGCGTAGTACATAGTCAACTACTGCGTCCTGAAGAGATAATGGTGATAAGACAAAACAACAAATGGAAATAATAAAAAAATTTAACAAAAAATGGAACCGACTTCTACACCCAAAAGTGTGAAATAACTTGTTGAAGTCGGTACCATGATGGTACAAAAGTACCTATTATCACAATATTGTGCGCATGGTACCGACTTCGACAAGTTATTTCACACTTTTGTGTGTAGAAGTTGGTTCCATTTTTTGTAAAAAAAATTTTTTCTATCTTTTTAGTGTAACTCAAAAATAGCTTGACCGATTTTGATAAAATTTAAAATGGGACCAAACGACAAGCATCAGCCTTCAAACAAAAAAAGAATTTTCAAAATCGGTTCACCCAGTCAAGAGATCTGAGGTAACAAACATAAAAAAAAAAAAAAAAATTACGACGAATTGAGAACCTCCTCCTTTTTTGGAAGTCGGTTAAAAAAACTAAACATATCTATACGACATTCATAGCCAGAGTGTATCTTAAGACAATTGGATTGACCCAATAACAGTTAGGATACGTTCTTCCTCTATGAAGATCCAGTACCTAAAGCTATCCGACTTTATCGCTAGACCCATGTATGGTCATCAGTACTAAACACAAACCTAGGTGGACCTAATACAAAATAAAGTGTTAAAATTTTATGTGTCCTAAATAATAGTAAGACAAATAAACTATACTGCCCCAAAATTGTTTAAAACATTGTTATAACACGTGAACTTACCCTAAATATCTTTTTTGGCTTGGTCGGTTTCGGCGCCCGCCGGTGCTTGCTGTTGTCGCCGTCTTCGCCACGTCGTGCGATCCCAGTAAACAATGCCGTACCGTTGTCAAGTACTAGAACGGCATGCACGCCTTCGTGTCCGACAGCGATCTGGGACGCAATATAAATTTTAACTCTGATTTATTCAATTAGCAACAAAGAACACATTTGTAAAGAATTGGACACAAAGAATATTCCCCTCTGCAGGCGCGGTCGAGATTCAAATCGTAAGCTGCGAAACCCCGGCTAAATTAAATACCAGAGTATTGTGATGGTCATCTTTGCAAAAACGAAAATACTGCTCAATACAGATTGACATATTTTAGGTATATTTTTTAATTTTTATATATAGCTGATAGGCTAGCCTTTGACTACAATCTCAACTCATGATAAGTTACAATTGGTCAAAGATGTTGTTGAGGCAAACCTAGAATTACTGGTTCTTGAAGACAGCTGCCGGATCACAGTTAGGGGCTTGGGGACAAAATTTGATGGTGGTAGCTAGCCAGGCGGGCATTCGCAAAATGCCCTACCGCTATGCTGTAACGACTGTCATCCTAAGACAACCAACGGTACCGAGACGACTTAACGTGCCCTCCTCAGTAATAATACAAACTAGCGATCACCCATCCAAGTCATAACCCTAGTGGACGTTGCCTATCTTAGTTGATCTGTTAAGAACTTCAAAAATGTATAAGGTGAAATCATAGCATAAGAGTTCTTTGTTAGAATAAAGTACACTCAGAGTAAATTAATCAGTGTCGACCAGCGAATGATTCTATATATATTTGTCCAAACTTACTAGTATCAAAATAAGTTGCAAATGATACGATTCATTATGTTTTAATTGGCACGCATACGTGTACGACGCACAATATCCTGTTTCTTTTGTAACGGTAGGTATAGTTACAGTCTCTAAGCAGGGGTGACCAATGTCCATAATAAGAAGATTGTGAAATGCTGGACCAATGCAATGCGGACCTCGTTCTCTAAGGGTTCCGCTTCAACACAAGAATGAAAAAAATTTTATACTTCATTATAAATATCGGCGATATAAATACCTACGCAGTAGTAGTACATAATAAAACGAAAATCTAGTTTTTTATGATTTTTATATTCGAGAGCTGGTGCTGGTCATGTGGTTCCATTTAAATTTCAGTGAGTACTGACGAATAGTATTTGAGTGCTTGGCAACAGATTTTCTACTTGAGGGTGGTCTAGCCAGGCGGGCATTCAAATTCAAATTTCAATTCAAAATTCAAATTCATAATCATTTATTCAATTTAGGCGTCAACGACGCTTTTATGAAGGTCAATCACAAATTTTAATAATGAAATATTCTACATTGCACTGCCACGTTCAGCAAAAAAAATATTATAGAGCCACTGCGAGAAGAACGGGTAAGAAACTCTCAAAATGCCCTCCTACTCAGCTGAAGCCCGCGGCGGGATTCAAACCATGGACCTGCTGCGCGGCAGTCCATAGCCAATGCCACTGAGCCATCATTGCTTCAAAAAATGTTTTGTTTCTTAGATAGATATGGTAACAAAAATGGGCCTAAACTGACGAGGGCGACACTTCCCGCTTTATAACAACAGGTACACATGATAGCGTACGAAAAAACATTTCTACCTTTTTGTTTTTACCCCGGCCCGCAGGTATAAATAATATTAATATAAACATTTAATAACTAATTGGTATCCAAGAGACGGGAAAAGAAGCAAGGGAAGGCAGGTCAAAATCCCACCTTTTGACCTGCCTTCCCTTGGACGAACTCAGGATGACAGCTGGTCCATACTGGAAGAGTGCAGCTTTGGACAGAATCCATTGGAGAGCTAGAGTAGGCCTTTGCCGAAAGGCACTCTGAATGGAGGGACATTATTTAAAATAAAGTATAAAATTGTTATTTAAAAATCAGAAATAAAGGCTATTACTATTATTATTATAATATAAACTTTTACCAATAAAACCGAATACAAACATAAATTACGAATTATAAGGAATAAGGGGTTTTTCCTCCAATTTGAGGTATTCCTACTTATTTACTTAATACTTGTTCACATCGGGTCGAAAGTATTAATTAATTAGTTTTCTCGGACGAAACCCGAATGATATTGTTTATGGAATTGGTTGTAATGCTTTTTTATTTAGCGGTATTTTTTATAATCTTATTGTTCGTTTATAACTAAAACTTACAACAGCGTTCGCCTCCCACATTGACAACACATACACACACACACATTTATTTACATACACGACACGCAATACATACATCCAAAACATGATACTTATTGTTGGTATATTGGTGCATTCATTAATAATTTCTGCTTGATGGATTAATGTTAGATTTTTCTGTAATTTTAATGTTACTTTTCTATTTCTTTTAATTTGTTTTTCTTGTTACACCAAAAACTGTTTATATATTCCCTATACACGTAATTATAAACTCATTAATGTGACTAACTACCCCTCAAAATGTAATATTATAGTTGTACCTATTCCTACAAAGTGAAGGTTCTATTTGGCTCATGTGTAGAATATATTTTAATAGTTATTAGAAACCAATGTTACAGCTGTGAACTTTTGTTAAATAAATAAATAACTCAAATACGCGTCAGATCTTAGACAAATTTGAAATGGACCACCGGACAGGCTTTCGAATGTAAAAAAAATCATAAAAATTGGTACACCCTGTTAAGACTTATGAGGTAACACAAAAAAGACACAGTTGAATCGAGATCCTCCTCCTTTTTCTGAAGTCAGTTAATGAAAGTACATTTAGCTCTTTAGTTACGTATCCCTAAAAATGAATCTGATATTAGGGTGGCTATATGACTGTAAATATATTGAATCAAAAGGGGAAATTTCTCATGTCCCGCCAGACGTTCAACACAACACAAAGCGTAGACAGCATCAAAGCAATTACTTGTTCGAGTTCGGTCCAGCCAGCCAGACAGATCCGCAGACCTCATCCTATGCCGTGCTCGGGGTGGGTCTTACTATACTTGCTAATAAACCCCTTAAAATCCACGTGACCTACGTATTTATGTGGACTTATGATTTACCTGTATAACTTTGAACTTTTTCAAATTTGGTGTATCGTTCTTGTTGAAAAGTGTCTCTTTTATCAAGGTCCATCGACCGCTGTATGGTGGTGCCAGTTTAAATCCGAGGCTTGAGCCTTTACCGGTGTAATAAACCTGAAAACATAATTATTTAAGCCGACTGATGTTAATATACATTTTTATATGGAAACAATTTTATATGGCTGATAAGTTAAGATTATTATCATTTATCTCGCCTGTTGGTCGCGAAACATTTTCTACAGATCTGCCGTTGAAACACACAGTCAAAACGACAAGATTCTTGCGATAATTAGGAAAAACGTTCTCGAAATCGTGGTTTGGTATCCTGTTTTCGCCTCCAAAACTCAGCCTATTCAATATCCCTTTAGCATCAACATTTTTTAAAAGGCTTTACCTAGTCTCCTATCCTTTTCTTTTATATTTAAATCTTTTTGAATTTATATGATGATCCTCTGACCATGGAGGTAAAACGGGACACTTTTGTGATTTTAAGGGACTTGAAAAAAAGGAAATCAAGAGTAGGTTTTTTGCTAATAATAGTGATTGATTCGGCTCAATTTTGAGGAGAAAACATGGCAATATGAAACGTCGAATGCGTGAATTTTATCCCTTTTCACCGAACGCACCCCCCCTTAAGAGCCTTTCAAGATTTTTCTAGATATTCAAAATGCTCTCCCAGCATTCGTTGAAGCTCAAACCCACAAAAGGGTTTGAACTATGGACTTTATTTGCGTTAGCTTACAGCCACTGCCACTAAGTCATCGCGGCTTTAAAATAACAATAGATATAAACCAAGCATTTTTATTTATTTTTAATACCTTTCCCGAAGCGGTAGTCAAAAGAGCAAAGTCTTGACCTGCACAAATGCTCGATAGGGGATCATCTTCATTGTCATCAAGTTGCATGGCAGCTGGTGCATCAGAGTCCAACCCTCGTCGACCGATACCGTCTTCGTAAGTGGCGCGACCAAACACCAAGGTTCTCCGTCGCATCAGAGGTACAGTAAGCTCTTTCCTTGGCTTTACTACTAAGATTTCAGGTAAACGTTCCGGGATTTTGTCAACATCGTACAATCGTATCGTGAGGTTATCCTAAAACATCAGTTATATTAACCAATCGAATGTTATTTTCTTTGATTTAATAAGGTGCACCAAAAGATTAACTAGCCCTTTTATATGAACAGTGATTAGAAAATTGAAGGATACAATATATGCTGCTCATTCATGTCTGTAATTTAATGATCTTGCTCGAAAACGCTGTGTGCCTAATCGCGTTATGCCTAAAACCAAAATGGAGGTAGATATTGAGACTTAAGTCCATTGATGTGTAGGTCAAGAGCGAGATACGACTTTGTTGTTAACCAGCTTTATCCGGCGGTGTAACCAGTGCAATGTTAATCAAATGAATAAAATATATGAATGAAAAGGAGTTTGTGTTGAATTGTTTGACATAAAGTGCATTACTACAGATTAATACAAATGTAAGAAATACTACCAAATCGGAATAGTCATATCGATAAATGACAATTTGAAGAAGTAGACCCACTATTTATTGTATACACACATAAATCAAAATTTTCTCATTCTTTTTCTGATTGTGGCTCTAATCGTTGGGTTTTCTAAATACTAATTTTTGACTATATACTGCATTACCTTGTCGGAGTGGCCAGTGTGCGGGCGTATAAAATGTTTAATCGGTATAATTGACTCCGTTAATGCTCCATAATATTAATTAGAAGATATATAGGAATATTAAAGCTCATAAAGTATATTACAACATTACATTGTTAGATTTTATAAAATTATTCAAAACATCAAGATTAATGATATAAAAATTACTCAAAAAGACAAAAGTATTGAATATATGTGACAGTAGAGATTAAAAGTGGATAGAGTGAGGGATATCCGAACATAAGACTTTTGGGGTGCTACTACTTTGTCAGAAATATACAAAAACTATTCCAATCTAGGATCTAGAGATAATTAAACCTTGTTTTCCCCTGCTCGACACAAGGGGGGCAAGCAAAGAAAACACAACATTACTAAACTAAGATGATATTGACAATCAGTACTATAATATTATAAATGCGAAAGTAACTCTGTCTGTCTGTCTGTCTGTCTGTTACGCTTTCACGCCAAAACTACTGGACCGATTTGAATGAAATTTGGTATGGAAATAGTTTGAGACCCGGGAAAAAACATAGGATAGTTTTTATCCAACTGCGCAAAAAAGAGGTTAATGTTTTTGCACGATAACCGACATACGCGCGGGCGGAGCCGCGCCCGGAAAACTAGTTTATAATAGTAGTCTTAAATTAATCTAACGCCACAAGCTGTCTTGTAAATCTTGTAAACACCAGTTAAATAATATTTTGCCATGAAACATCCCTGTACGTACAAAACATTTCTGAGTTAATAAGTCGTGCATCAGAAGCCTGTGTATTTCATTATTTATTTATTTATAATTTAAACTATTCGAAAAAAGCATATGAAATAGGCACAAAAGTAGAGTTTGTTTACAAAAAAAAACAAAAGATTTACGCAAATGGAACGCATTTGTACACAATTATAAAACATAACTATGTTGTAACCTATAATTAAGAAATACAAATGCTACTTTATTAGGAATAAAATTCATAGTTAAGTTCGTTTTACAAAATATTTGTTTTTTTTTATGCCTGTTAGGTTAGCTTTTGACCACCATCTCACCTGATGGTAAGTGATGATGTGGTTGAAGATGTTGTTCAGGCTAACCTAGAATTACTGGCTCTCAAGGACAGCTGCCGGAACATACCGTTAGGTGCTTGGCGACAGATTTTCTACTTGAAGGTGGTAGCTAGCCAGGCGGGCATTCGCAAACTACTACTATGCTATAACGAATGCCATCCAAGACAACAACCGGGACCGACGGCTTAACGTGCCCTCCAAAACACGGAAGCGCTCAGTAGTAATGTCACCAGCGGTCACCCATCCAACTCATGACCGCGGCGCACGTTGCTTAACTTTGCTGATCGGTTCAGAAAGGCTATGCAAACTTCGCAACGAGCGCTTCGTGCCTCTTGCTAAGGGAAACTGCGTGAGTGAACATGTGGTTCACCCTGACTTCCACGATCGGGTGGTATACGAATAGGTACGAGAGCTTCATAATATTTGTATGTAATTGTGATAAACTCACGAGAATACTAACAAGCGAATATGGCAATAATATTTGTATGTACCTAATTGTGATAAATTCACGAGAATACCAACAAGCGAATATGGCAAAATATAACTGAGTTGGGCAAGTCAAAGTTGTCAAAAACCCTTAACCATTCATTTACTAGTGTCCCTACCCTATATTTAAATAGTAAAGCCCTGCAATTTAGTTTTAGTCTGTTAGTATAAATACTACACTACACCTACTATACACACACACACACAGACGCAATACGCGCTATAATAACTACGAATTACAATATCGATAACTAGGTGGACCCTATGAAATGTTTAGACATTTTTTTTAATTTTCATTTGTGGCTAGATTATTATTTACTCGAAGTTATGGCCTTGATCAGAAAAATCAAATTTCTGCCACAGTAAATAAGCCTGGACACTAACCATAAAATCAATATGTTTACTAATCATATGCGACGATGATACTAAGGTGGTATGAAAAATCCAAGGACTGGTAAAGTAAGATTTTGATGTTAACCGGCAAAACTTCATCGAGACAGAAGCTAAGCTTACAAGTTATTCCGAATCTGACAAGGGGAAATAACAAAAAATAATTAAAAGTTGAATCAAGAAAAAAGGTGGAACTGAGGGTTCTACTAGGAAGCCAAAGTTTTAAGATGGGCAGATCAAGTTCAAGGTTTGTTTTGTTTCGTTGTGTGGTTTTAATTATTACCTAAGGAAAAATATTTAAAGGTGACTCACGTAATCAGTAAGCATAACCATTCCCAGTTGGTGGCCGTCAGTAAATACAGCAGTCTTCGGCTCGATGGGGGCTGGTTTCCCCGGATCCAATTTCAAAATATTTAAAACGGTAAATGCATCTTTATCTAACACGTATATATCAGTTGACTTCCGTCCTTGTCTAAGAAATAATTTGTCCTAAAAAGTAAGTAATAATCATTTGGGCAATTCAATTCATTTGGTATATTAGAGAAATATAAGCTGAGCTAGTCATAAAGCGCTGTACATGTATAATATATTGATCATTTGGGGAATCAGAACACAATTTATTCAAAGCTCTTTAGCGGTTTCAATGCAGCAATTGTTAAAAATAGCAACAGATCGATGATATTATCGTTAACTCACATTGCAGACACCCAACCAGCCGTGACGATCGCTAGGAAAGAAATAAGGGTCGTACAAGTAAACATGTTGCTTTATAGAGCTCCCGTATCCTGATCCGATCTTCAAGAGGCCGCGGGATGTGTACACGTAGAGATAGCACCCGTCCGAGACCAAAGCTCGGACAATAAGGTCACCGGACCACGCAGCTAATTCCGACGGCAAGTCTACAGGGAAGCTCGTGACTAGAGATTGATGAGGGACGCCATAGTTAAGCCATCGATTTCGCGATGGTGGACCGAGTATCACAGAATGAACGCTCCGTTGAAGAGTCACTAAATTAAGTGGTATCTGAAATGTTTACATTAGAATTAGTACAATATAGAGCTAAAACGTAATTTCATACGGGATCATTTAGCAATATACCTTAACTAATTGCGTCGCCAGTTCCTTCTTGTCTATGACAATGAGTGTAGCTACAGCATCTAGAATGAGCTCCACCTCACCCCTGGCCACTGCTAATGATGCTAAACTAGATACTCCCAGCGCTATCAACCTAGAGTCAGCTCGTTCGTCTTGAGCGTACTCCCGGAGTATTTTACGAAGG
Source organism: Plagodis dolabraria (assembly GCA_963854805.1). NCBI lineage: Eukaryota > Metazoa > Arthropoda > Insecta > Lepidoptera > Geometridae > Plagodis > Plagodis dolabraria. The sequence goes on from OY978440.1 coordinate 10,273,830, forward strand.
TTTGACATAATCTGAAAGAATCATTATTGTTGTGGAAAAACCATTAAGGTTTAGTTATGTTCCAGTTAAAAGTTAGTTTGTTTTAATCTGATGCTTTGGCCATTAATGAAACAGCTGTCACTACAAACATGAAGGTATGAATGATAGATAATTGTTACTTCAATACCATCCTAAACATACCTCGGGAGGTTCTTGTGCCAGCTCTTCGGGAGCGTACCCTTGCAGGATATCCAGCAATGCGGTGAGAGCATTCTCGCAAAGTTGTACGTTGTGATAACGCTCATTTCCCAATAGTTCGAATACGGTGCGCAATCCCACTCCTGTGACCTGAACAAAGATACAGCCAATATGCAATACAGTGAAAACTGAGCAGTTACGGCAAAAAATAAGCTTCAAATATTCAAAGTCAATCCATAATTCAATGTAAAATCACCCACGGGTTTCACTACTGTCATGCAACGGCTGTTGGAAGTTTTCACACATGCTAATCATATGATTCTAAAATTGCTTCATAGTGCATATGATTCCAGAATTGAAGCTAATTTTCAGGAGTGGAGGCTTTGAGATTTCCATAAGCAGATTTTTCATGCAGTTACTCTACAATTAGGCAAATGGACATAAAAAAACATTTGCCTCAAGATGTGAATCATCATTCATCACCGTCAAGGGACTAAATTTATAGTTTATATTGATGATCTCGGAATACCAAAGAACACAACTTCTCTGACAATATTATTCAAGGTGATTTTTGTGGTAAATTTCGTTCATTCTCCAATAATTGTGCTTCAAGTGCAATTAAATATCTAACGCGAAAATTATGAGTAAAAATCGAGCACTGCACAGTTATAAAAGAAATAAAAGAGAGAAGACAACGAAAATATCAAGAATCTTGTAAACATAACGATTCCGTTTCCATTTGTCTTTAATTCAAAAGTGGTCAAGTGAATTAATTTAAAAGAGGCAGAGATGTTATTGAAGATGATGCTCAATCAGGTAGTCCTGTCTCTCAAAATGTAAAATAAGTTAAGAAACTTGTACTCGAGATGTTTGATTAAAAATCTACTCTTTAGCAGTGATCTTAGCCTCTCGAAAATCAGTGCAAGATGTGTGCCATGAATGCTCACACAAGTGCTAATTGAACATTATAAAAAGTCTGGATCTCTGAGGTGAAAATCCTACCAATGTTTATGAGATCACATCATGACCGGATGTGAAAGCTGTATTCATCACTACGACCCTGAGAGACAAACTTTAATGCAGTGGGTCAAAAAGACTGCAGCACCTCTGAAGATATTCAGTCATGCAATCTTACGAAAAGCTCATATGGCTACAGTATTCTGGGACTCAAAAGGGATTTTACTTATTGAATATATAGCAAAAAGGACCAAAGTATAATTGCAGCAGTTTATGCAACCACAATGCCTAATTTAAAGAAAGCAATTTAATAAATACATTATTACTTATTATTGGCACTAAAGCATACCACTCCATATTTTTTAAGTGTAGCTGCAACTACTGCCACCTACCCAAGTGATCGTATTTTATTGTTTTAGTGTATGGACCATTAGCATTCGTACCCACAATACAAAAAGACGAGATAAACTACTCAGCATTCCATGGATTTACCATGTGAGTGCTGGGTCTATCATGTTGGAGTGGAAGAGGCCCAAGACTATGCTTGGGACTCGCAACTGAAAGAGTAGGTAGTATTAAGTGGCCCTTTTACAATGTCATCTGTGCCCTCCCCTTCACGCCTCCTGCCCTGCCTTACCAAATTTGGCAAAATCATACTAAGGCTGCATATCCAAGAGATGTGTATTGAAAATGAGCAGTGTAAAGGGAAACAATCCACCAATAGGATTGCTTCATTTTCCTAGTCTAGCCAAGCGAATTTTACATTTACCTCTTACTCATTTTCCTAAAACATCTCTGGTGGATACGCAGCCTAATGCCCTTTTCAAACACACTTTAGAAGAGAAGTTACAGTTGTTCTATACACACCTGTTTTAGTAGGTTATAAAGTGATTTTGCTCATAATATCTTTATATATAAAAATTAGGTGTCACATTGTTTGTCCGCAATGGACTCCTAAACTACTGAACCAATTTTAAATTTGATTTGCACACTGTGTGCGATTTGATCCAATTTGAAAGCTAGGATAGCTTACATCTCAATTTATAGTCGTAATTACCCATGGGGTAACCCATGGGGGGGTGGTCCAGTGGATTATTATATAATTTTTATGTGTAACCTTTAGGCAAATTTGTTTACCACAGCATAGGAAGTGTTATAATATAATATATGTACTATGCGTTTTAGTTTTTATTGAGTACCAAAATATATGTAATCTAGATGGTGAAATACCAACATCCTCAGGAACTTTATACGGTCTATCATACATGACCATTAAAACAGTCCAATTGGAGTCTGTGCCTAAGTTGGAGTCAGACTTGCATTTAAATTTTGTAGATGATCATTTTACAAAATAGTTTTTTGCCTTAACTAGACCTGCCGTTCGACTTAATGACCCCTATCAAGGAGAACCTTGCATCCCACCAGCAAGTGCATGGCTGTACCTATTGCCTCGTATAAAAAAATACAACCAAACAGTACTTGCTATAAATAAGGCTTACACATACAAATGCACATAAAAAATAAAAAGTGGAGGAGGCACTTTCATGAGTGACCAGACTGTACATTCATCCCATTTTTTTTTTTTTTTTTATGCCTGATAGGTTAGCCTTTGACCACTATCTCACCTGATGGTAAGTGATGATGTGGTCGAAGATGTTGTTCAGGCTAACCTAGAATTACTGGCTCTCAAGGATGGCTGCCGGAACACACCGTTAGGTGCTTGGCGACAGATTTTCAACTTGAGGGTGGTAGCTAGCCAGGCGGGCATTCGCAAAGTGCCCTACCACCATGCTATAACGACTGCCATCCTAAGACAACAACCGGGACCGACGGCTTAACGTGCCCTCCGAAGCACGGAAGCGCTCAGTAGTAATGTCACCAGCGGTCACCCATCCAACTCCTGACCGCGGCGGACGTTGCTTAACTTTGCTGATCGATTCAGAATGGCTAAGCAAACTTCGCTACGAGCGCTTCATCCCATTTATCGCAACTTCGCAACTTCCTCAAAGTCACTGTAATAGGTATTGTAGCATCGAACTAAGATACTGAAAATCAATTCAATCGAACTAAAATACTGTAGACTTCTTCAATTTTATTTTAAATCAAAGGTTTAAAAATCACAGCAAAATGTGAAAATATACAAAGCTAATGCTCATTTCAATATTTATGTATATAGAATTTTAGGGAAGCAACTATAAAATAAAATGCAATACCTTTGGTACTTTAGTAGGTGGTTGTTGTGCTGGCAAATCCTCAGTATCGCTGTCATCTGAGTTTTCAGATGGAGCTCCATAGAGATGTCTCCATCGAGCCAGAATAGATTTACGAACTGTTGCATAGACTGCAAACTGAGATGGGTTATTAAGAAGTGCTGGAGCATAGCACACAGCTAATGGGTTAACAGATCTAGGTCGACGGAGTCTGTCTTTTCTGCCTCTTCGCTTATACGGTTTCTCTAGCTTCCTGCAAATAATATTACATCTTACATTGCTGAATGTTACAGCTAAATATTTTTGATAAATTGCTATATTTGAGCTCTGTGAATCTTAGTGATTAATTCTTACAAATGGTAAACAAGCATTAAAAGTAAAAGTATTGCATATAAAATAAAGTTACAGGAATTTAATACTATATTCAGTCCAGACTAACACATTTTACATACAGCTACCCCAGTTCCATATTGATGAATCACTCTGCCTGTTATGTTGTATCTACTCTCCCCTAAAGTTTACCCTAATTATTGTCTTTTTTGACGACACCAAGGTTTACAACTGTGAGGTCAAATTGAAAATTATTACATCAATGACATATAGCACGAATGAATTTAACTAATTTTTACTTGCCTAGTCCCGCTCCAACATAGTGCCCTAAAACACTTGCGGTAGTTTTCTGGATCCATACATCTTAGCTCTGGAACTTCCATCATCCAATTCATTGTATTCAATCAATCAGTCCTGCAATTTCAATTCAGTTGGTGAAGTCTAAGCGCACAAACATATCTGAATGTGCATAAGTTTCAAATAAGTTCTTGTAGTAGAGTTATTCTTTGGTTTCGGCCATTGCAATTTTATTGATTATTTGCATTGCACTAATATATTTTAGGATAACAAAGAGATTTGTTACGTTGTTATCACCACGAAACATTTCGAACGACCTATTAAGATATTCTTTAGGAATATAAAATCATAAATACATTGGTAGAGCTCCAAAAATCTAGTTTTTCTTCATTACACTTCAACACGTATTCATCCAACACATATGAAGTAATCTGTATTAATGAGAGATTACCTTATTTCTAAAATACCAGCTGGTTTTTTGTACCATTTCAAAGTTTAACATCGCTAAACGACCAATTTTCTATTTTTATTCATTATTTATAGAGCCTCTACCGTCACCGAATATTTTGCGCGAATAAATTTGAAAAATCAATACGAGTGACTGAAAGACTGACGGAAGCTAGTGATGAGAATAATCCGTTAATTAAACGAAAAATCGTACATTAAAAACCGTAAAACAATTAAAAACAGTCAATTTGACTAAACGTACGTTTTCATGTGTATTCCTTCCTGTTAACTTAATGTTACAGTGGAGGATAAATTAAAACCACTTTACCCTTTGGCCGAATAGCCGACTATATTCATGTAACAGGTATCGATGGAAAATTTTACCATATTATGTACTAGCTTTCCGGGCGCAGCACCACCCGCGCGTAGGTCGGTTATCGCGCAAAAACATTAAGCGCTTTTTGCACATTTGGATAAAAACTATCCTATGTTTTTTCTCGGGTCTCAAACTATTTCCATACCAAATTTCATTCAAATCGGTCCAGTAGTTTTGGCGTGAAAGCGTAACAGACAGACAGACAGAGTTACTTTCGCATTTATAATATTAGTACTGCCTAGCATTCCGGGCGCGGCTCCGCCCGCGCGTGTGTCGGTTATCGCGCAAAAACATTTACCTCTTTTTGCGCAGTTGGATAAAAACTATGTTTTTTCCCGGGTCTCAAACTATTTCCATACCAAATTTCATTCAAACCGGTGCAGTAGTTTTGGCGTGAAAGCGTAACAGACAGACAGACAGACAGAGTTATTTTAGCATTTATAATATTAGCACTGAGTACTGATTAAGTACTGATGATAGCTACTGTCCTCCTTAAAGTCCGGACAATTTAGACCAAAAAATAATAGTAATGCTAGATAAATTCCAACCAAGCTGAAAATCAGTAAGATTGTTTGAAATATAGTTAAAAAAATATTTGAAAGTTCCCCATCTTTCCTCTGTATGGAAAAAAAATTCAAGGTCAAGGGTCAAAAAATTATATAATCGCGATTTTGACCAAAACGGTAAATTTTGTAACAAAAATACTTCAAACAAAAATTTTAGATCATAAAATTATCTACACAAAATGTATCAATACTTTTTTTTCTACGAGCCAACGTGTTTGAGACCATAAGGATTCAAAAAGTTATAAAAGTTGTAATCGTCACAATATGCGTGAGTATGCCACGTATGTATAGAGCATCTCTATAATTGTAAAATATGTTGAAATATTTTTCTATCGGTCATTGTATCTTACACTTATTTAACTTAGCGTGTAGACCACGCTGTAGACTACTTCCTAATTCGGCAGGGGGAGGCCGCGGTTGTGTACACAGATGTGTCTGGGTGGCTTGGTCCGGGTAAGGTGAAGAGGGTTTTACCTTCCATTATGGTTACCAACTTCTTGGGTAGAGGCCGCTAGGCAGCTCGTCAGTTCGTCGTATGTTTTGATGGAACTGATTACATGCAAGTTTATGTGTCGTTTCTGTACTTGAATGATTTATTTAGTTGAATATTGAGTCAGTAACTTTGTTTTGTTGTTATTAACAAGTCAAGTCACGTAAAAATGAGATTGTAAAAATTTGTTATGTTAAATTTGTTAAATTACGTTGTATAGGTAAATTTATTTCAAGACTTGTTTATTATTTTCATATAATAATTCTTCTAGGTACAAATACAAATCAAAGAATGAATTATTAATATTTCAAAATACCAATACTTAGTATATAAGTAAACGGTAGTAGATAGATAGATAGAAAACTCTTTATTGTTACACCACATATAAAATATTAAAGTTTACACCTTATCATTTAATTAAATAATAATAACATAGTGTTACAATGGGCGGCCTTATCACTAAAAGTGATCTCTACCAGGCATCCTTAGGATGGAGTTGAATAAACAAAACAGTTGGGGCGGGTGTAGTCTAACAATTAACAATGAAAAAAGTACAAATTCATAAAAATATTTTAAAATAAAACGAATTTTACTATAGTTTCTAAACAAATGTATAAAAATAGGATGTAAGTTTTTAAAATAAATAAATACATAATATATACGCATAAATAAATATATACATAAATATATACACATATCAACATACATAAATAGATAATGATATATAAGGTTAATATTAATTCATCAACAATACTGCGGGGGGTGGTGTAGAATCGATAACTGAATGTTATCCACACATTTTTAATTTTCACATAAACAAAATCAATACTAACTATTGCCTAAGCTGTGGCGCTTTAATGATAGCGACGAACACACTCGCGGCCGCCGTGGACTCCACTCACACATACACACACGTTCTAGGTATTCTAACGCATTGCGAGGGCAATGAACTATATAATATAATTGTATGGGATAATATTATGATATATAATATAATTGTATGGGATAATATTATGATATTATCATAATATTATCCCATACAAAGCCTAGACATTGACAAAAATGTAGTGCAAAATTAATTGGACAAATAAAACTTTTTAACTTGATCCTTGAACAATCTGAAAGTCGGTGCTTGTCTGATAGATACAGGAAGAGAATTCCACAAGCGAGCAGCCTGAATGGTGAAAGATTTGCTATAGAACGAACTAGTATGAGGATGGATTTCAAGTGTAAGATTTTCTGATGACCTTAAAGTGTATGAAGAACAGTGAAGGAAGTCAAAACGTTCCTTGAGATAGCGCGGGGATGTAGGATTAAACAATATATTGTAAAGGAGACTAAGAATATGAGCATTCCGGCGAAAACGTATTGTCAGCCAATTGAGCTTAGAACGAAACTGAGAGACGTGATCATATTTGCGTAAACCAAATATGAATCTTATAAAAAAATTTTGAAGACGCTCAAGTTTATCTAGCTGTTCCTCCGTGAGATCGAGATAGCAGGCATCAGCGTAGTCAATAATTGGAAGTAATAGAGATTGAGCTAATGCAATTTTAGTGGCTGTTGGAAGAAAGTTGCGCAACCTTTTTAAGGATCCTGCTGCGGCAAATAGCTTGCGACTGGTAATTTGTAACTGTTGATCCCACCTCATATAGCGATCCATTGTTATTCCAAGATTCTTTACAGAGCTACTAAAGGGAATAGCAATACCACCAAAGAAAACTTGAGGAAGTAATACCCAGTCTATTGTTGACATTAATCTTGAGCTACCAATAACTATTGTTTGTGTCTTAATGGGATTTACTTGTAACCCTAAAGAATTGCTCCATTTAGCAATACGATCAAGATCAGCATTAACAATCTGAATGGCTTCAGGTTGTTTATTCACTGGAGCCTTAGAATAAATCTGTAGATCGTCTGCATATAGGTGGTAGGAAGAAGTGAGGTTGTGAGAAATAGAATTAATAAATAAAGCAAACAATAAAGGAGATAAGACGCCACCTTGCGGGACGCCTGCGGTCGTGCTACACCAGGAAGAGTATTCATCTTCAAGGCGAACACGCTGCCTGCGCCCGTACAGATAGCTGCGAAACCAATCAACTGCCGTTGGAGAAATGTTAATTGAGCTAAGGAGAGCAAGAAGAATGTCAAAATTCACAGTGTTGAATGCGTTGCTAAAATCTAAAAGAGTTAATACAGGAACTTCGCAATTGTCCATTCCAAGACGGATATCATCAGTAATTTTTATGAGAGTAGTTACTGTGCTATGCCCGGGTCGAAAGCCAGATTGAAAAGGGTTTAAAAGTCTGTTACTAGTTAAGAATTTGCTAATTTGGTTGTAGATAAGACGCTCGAGCACTTTTGACAGGAATGGGAGGATTGAAATGGGTCGATAATCGGAATAAGATTTAGGGTTTGATTTTTTAGCCAAGGGAATAATTTGAGCGTCTTTCCAAATTGAGGGAAATACTCCATCAGAGACAGAGTTATTAAAAATGTGACAGAGAACAGGAAGTATAACATCTAGTATGGGCATAACCATGTTACGACTTATGCCGTCAACACCAACAGCATTAGAACTGATTGAAATTACGCTCTTCTTAACATCGCAAGCGGACAGTTGATTAAAAATAAATGGCGAATGGTCGGGAGTCGGTAAAGTTGAAAGGTAACGTAAGGTATTGTGTTTATCTGAGATGTTAATATCAGACAACGAAGAGAAATGTTGGTTTAGAGAATTGATATTTACATCATTTGGAATAGATTCTTGTCGTGATTTACCTATGCCCAATGACCTGAGAAATTTCCATACTTTGGCAGGGTCCTCATTAGCGACAGATTTGTGAACATGGTGGCTTAAAGCATCCCTACACACCATATTGCAGCGATTGCGAGATTTAACATACACAGCTTTATTTTCATCACATGGTCTACGCTTGTATTTACTTTTAGTGACAACTTTTTTATGCATTAACACTTTTATATCATTGGTTAGCCAAGGAGCTGGAAGGTGCTTTAATTTTATAGCTCGAAGAGGGGCATGCTTATCATACAACTGTGTTAATAAGGAGTTGAATATAGCAACTTGGTCATTGACAGTCACTGCATCATATACCGGAGACCAGTCGACTACTTGGGCATCATTAAGAAATGCTACCTGGTCCATGCCACTAAAATTGCGCATTGAAGTATGATTTTAGGTTTTGCTTTCGGAGGACGAATTTTGTAGGATAGGAATATCAGATCATGATACGAGAAGGCATCGGCGGAACATTGACCGTGCTTAGCAACGTGCTGGGTGGATGATACTATAATCAAGTCGAGAAGTGAAGGAGAGTAGTTAGGGGAGTGATGAGTAGCATTTAGAGGTAGAATATGCATGTTGCAGGAATTAATGACAGCTTCTAGTGAAGAAGTACGACAATCACGTTTGAGAAGACAGGTGGTGAAATCACCCATGATCATGGTTTGGATATATGAAGGGGTAAGATCTTCAAGGATCTGTTCAAATGATGAGAAGTAATTATTACAAGAAGAGTTGCTATAATAGGCTCCGAGTAAGATTTTATTATGTGAAAGAAGAACCTCCACAAAAAGATGCTCACTAGCATTTGATATAGGCGGTTGGGATGAGGTACTGACTACTGAGAAAGGAATATGTTATCTAAGATAAATAGCTACCCCACCCCCACGGCTGTCACTACGATCATTTCGGATTAGGATAAAGCCGGGCAAGGAATATGATAAAGAGGGTAAGCACGGCTTGAACCATGTCTCAGAGACTATTATGGCGTGAATATTTTTGTGAACTAGAGATGCCTGCATATCGGGATAATGTGCCGGAATACTTTGCGCGTTGATATGAATCACGTTAAAATTCTTCGGTACATCAGAAAACTGTGCGTCGAGAGTATCGTTAAGCGTTGGAATGCTTTCGAAACTCTGGTCACTAAGAGAACTGTTAGAAGACAATGACAAATACTCAGCACTATCACTATCATCCGCGTTTTTAAATAAGTTTAACATATATCTTAATATGAGATATATATATTATAATATAATATACTAATAAATATATTTATATATACTAAATATATACTTACAAATAATTATAATTAAATATATTAGTATAAGAAGTTTTTTTTATAAATATCAACCTGCCAGTTGGGTATCAGTAGGTCAAAGAATACATTTAACAAACACGCACAATACACACGAATACTAATATTTGTTTTTACCCAGAGAAGAAAAAATGAATAAAAACACCAACACATAGACACAAAATAACCACATCAGACACATATATGCATGTAATAAACTGTAAATTATGTTCTGACAATATGAGTTAATTATATTTAGGTCATTTTGTCACCAGGCTTGAACAGAATAAGCTATTGTTTGTGATAAGCTCTATGGTTGGTGATAAACTCTATGGTTTGATGTGAAATAAAAAACTTCAACGTCAAAACAAATGTCAAAACTGTTTTGATACGAGAAGGTAGTAAAATTATTTAGAATGATGCAAAAAGGACAAAGCTACATATTAACTACCTACGTAAAGTGCATAAAATTAGAAGACATACATAGGGTATATACCCAAATACGAACAAACCATATTGTAAACAAAATTATGTACTAATTATACCATCAAGAAGAGATTGAAGCAGTAATGTCATCGCTTTTTGGAAGCAGCTCGTCTCGGCTTGGCTGTAGCTATCGACTCCTTCTGCATCATGCACTGGAATCGGTGCTTCCGTTCCACCAATCTTATCGAGCTCTGCAAGAGAGCTGATACGATGTCGTATTCCGTCAGCACCCGATATGAACACGAAACCGTCTTTCGTCCAACATTTGCCAATGCCATATCTTTGGCGAGCCACCATGAATGTTTGATGCCGTGGTTTAGTTAAAAACTCAAATAGAGTTAAACCGGATCCTTTTAAACCCGTCTTTGCGAACCATATCTTGTTTCTAATCTCCAACGTACGCAATTTGAACAGGATTGGTCTGGGTTTATCAGGAGTGGACGCACGACCCATTTGGTGACAGCGGCTGATATCCTCGACAGTAACACTTAACTTCGTGTGAGTTGCTACGGCCCTGGCTACCACTGATGCAGTATCTTCATCCTTGGATTCCACAACGCCATGTAGCAGCAGGATCTTACGACGACTACGCATTTCCATAGAATCCTGCTGTTGAACAAGCATGGCCACCTGATCTTGAAGGCATTGAATAGCTGTCATAATAAAGGAGCGGAATGCAGTAAAGTCTGATGCCAAGTTGTTTACATTGGTTGAAGGAGTTGCAACTTGAAGCTCACCTTCATAAGCATCCATCCGCTGCATAAATAACTGCTGGAGTTGGGCCATTGAATGCTGTACTGCCTCCATATTGAAATTGAAGTGTGTGCAATGAATACCAGTATAATTATCTCAGTTTAATTTTGTGTGAAGTGACTATATGATAAAGATAACACCCACTGGCAAGTATTTTGTACTAGATTTTAATTATACATTAAATTTAGACATAAAGGAGAAGATTAACTTATTATTTGTAAATAAATTTACTCAGACAAAATTTTATAGATGTTTTATACTCTCCTACCCGCGTAGAAAAAAAGTAGTAATCTGATTATGGATAAACTTTTTTCTATGAGAACTGAATTTGAAACAATAATAAAATATGTTATAATAGTAGTTTATACAACGTTCATATAATAGAGGTTATGAATTACATGAGTGTTTTAATACCTAACTATATGCAGTTGCATACACTAATTTATTTAATCTCATGGCTATAGGTAGCCACATTAAATAAAATGCAATATAAAAACCAGCGCGTTGTGCGCTCATTTCATAATTAGACTATTACCGAATGAGATTGTATAATTTTTTTTTATATTATCTCAAATCAACCATTACAACAAAATTAATATACTGTGTTTCCATTTCATCTCGTAATTAATGCAGAAAAATGGGTAAAATGAACCAAATTTCAGTCTTTTAAGGAATTTTATACCTGAGTTTCGGTTTGGGCCGAAACTGAAGCCACGGCCGAATATTCGGTTTCGGTTTCGGCCGGAAAACCAGTTCCGGTCGGACATTAAAGTACACTACCTCATAGGTGGCGTGGAATCGTGTGCATACCAGGACGATTACAACTTTTACACCTTTTTGAGTCGTGATATCTCAAAAACGGTGGCTCATAGAAAAAAAATGTGGAAATATTTTTTGTAGATAAATTTATGATCTTCAATTTTTGTCTGAAATATTTTTATGAAAAACTTACCGTTTTGGTGAAAATTGTCATGCTCTTAGCTTAGTGGTAGGCATTGTCGTTTACTACAAGACACAGAATTTAAAAGTGTCAGACAGTACAAGAAAAACTCATTGTTTTAGGTTTTAAGTATTGTCACACCCCGGACATTCGACTCATTCTCTGTACAAAAGCCGCGTTCCAACTACACAAATACAGACACTACACAAATGTTGTTTTTGTACACGCGTAATTGTGTGCGAGAAGTCTAAGGTTGTCACCGTATGAATAATGATTGTACCTAACAATCTATTATTAGTTGTATTAGATTTCGTAAATTATGCGTACCTAGCTGCGGAAACATTTACAAGCACAACTATCGAGCTCCAAGCTGGAATATTCAACACCCAAACGAGTAGGTAACATTACTTAATTCTCATTTCACTCTATTACAATACAATAATAGATACCTACACTACACTATATTAAAAATTATCATTCCAAGTTTACATTGTATACAAGTAATGATAATAATTACAGTCACAGTAATAATTTATGTTCTTCTCGTTTAATAAACATCCTGATATCTGTGGCGTGTCAACCTAGGCGAAGGTCTACCGACAAATCCACCAACAAACGACATGACTGCATGAGCAATATTCGAGGAAAGAAGTACGTATGCTGCCTAACCTATACCTACGGGTGAACATAGGCACATAAAAACATACAAATAGACGATCATACAATTGTAGAACCTCCTTCTTTTTGAAGTCGGCTTTAACTTGCAAAGTATTCGCTATGGTTTCATTAGTAAAGAAAAACTATTTACTTGTTTCACCGCGAACGACGACTGATATCCACTGACAAGCGTGCGAGTGAAAGATAAAGTATAAATATATAAATAAAGTACTGTAAATAACTTATTTTTATAAGGTACCTACTGTATAACTGAAGAACAGAAAGTAGGTGGGTACCTTTAGTATAGGTTACCAAGAATGACATACGTCGTATTATATAATAAAATAAGGTCGTAACCTTCTTGGTCACAGGGCGCGCCCGAGCTCACGTAAGCGCAGCGTAAGCTCAGGCGGGATGAGGAAGGCTGGATTGGGTGGGGGGTGAGGAGTGTCCATTCTATAGGTAGTATTATTATATGTTCTATGGTATCCTCACAATAGATACACAGAGCTTCAGTACTATAGAGAGCAGTAGCTTAACCCCTACAGCGGCCTTTTTACAGCGAGGAGGTACGACTGATGTTCACATGCTTTACTGCGGTGTTTACTTACAGTTTAGTTTTAATAAGCTGTCAGCAGATTTACACCATAGAGGTTGTAATCTTTTCGTCATTTTAATATAAACATATAGATAAAAAGAAGTCACGAGGTTACGATCTTATTACAGGAGAAGTCCTCCACAATCTTCCACGAAAAGCCATTGTGAAACTTACTACTTTAATAAACGCTATATTCAGAATTAAACATGTACCTGATATGTGGAAATTTGCTGAAGTTATAATGATACCTAAACCAGGTAAACCAGCTCACGAAACAACCTCATATAGACCTATATCTTTACTTCCAATAATGTCAAAATTATTTGAAAAGTTATTATTGAGACGCCTAAAACCTGTAATAGAAGAAAGGAAACTAATCCCTGAATACCAATTCGGGTTTAGAGAAAAGCACTCTACAATAGATCAAGTGCACAGAATTACCAATATAATTGATAATTCATTGGAAGAACAGAAAGTCTGCTCTGCGGTGTTCCTGGACTTAGCTCATGCATTTGATAAAGTGTGGCATTATGGGCTAATGCATAAGCTTAGAAATATGTTGCCGAAGCCATTTTCTGATATAATTGAATCTTATCTTATACAAAGAATGTTTAGAGTAAGACAAGGCAATTCATACTCAGAAATTAAACAAATTAAAGCGGGAGTACCACAAGGAAGCGTCCTTGGTCCGACATTGTACTTATTGTACACTTGTGATATTCTACACTTAGAAAATAACACCATTGCAACCTTTGCTGATGATACAGCTATAATGGCTATAGGGGCCACTCATGAGGAAGCAGTGGTAAAAGTACAATCAGCCATCGATAAGATTTCCGAATGGACGAAAAAATGGAGAATAAAGCTCAATGAATCTAAGTCGGTTCATGTAGATTTCACTAATAAAACTGCCAATAACAACCCGGTATACATAAATGGGCACGCGATACCATACAAAAATACTGCTAAATACCTTGGAATAACACATGATGCATAGCTTCGCTGGAAAGCTCTTGTGAAGAAGAAACGCGAAGAGTTAGAAGCTCGATACAAGAAGATGTACTGGCTACTTGGGAAGCATTCCTCGTTGTCTGTACAAAGTAAAATTGTCTTGTACAAGCAATTCCTTATGCCAGTATGGACTTATGGAGCTCAGCTATGGGGCTGTACCAAACAAAGCATCATCCAGATAATCCAACGATTCCAAAATAAAGTACTAAAGGGTATAGTCAATGCACCATGGTACATTAGAACTGTCGACCTCCATCGAGACCTGAAAATGGATGTCATTGTGGGTATAATAAAAGAACATGCAGAAGCTCATGAACATAGAATTCACCACCACGTGAATGTTGAGGCAATCCTTGACAACACAGACATAGTTAGAAGGCTAAAAAGGACCAAACCTTTTGAGTTAGTGTAGTTGAGTGACAGTAATAAGTAGTGAAGTGAGTGTTACATATAAAGAACACAAGAACTCATAGTGTCTTCCCCTTAATAGAGACAATAAGATAGGTGTTAATGGACACATTCTTCACCTACCAATAGAGGTGTGACTAATATATTATTCGTATTAGGTATATGTAATAGGTTCAAGACAGAAGTTCAATATTAGGTAAAATGAATTTTGTCGTAATAGGTTATTCATATAATAGTGAGCGACGTGACGGCGACTGAGTGACGCTATTCTGCCTTACAGTTGCCTGTGACTTGCCATCTCATTATCACTCGTCGAATGAGAATGCGACGCCGACATTCCAATTTGCAATGTATCCCGCGGCTCGGAGGTCTTCGGTGAAGTTATTGCATGTGTTGTAATACATGTCGCTTCTTGTAAAGGAGCTTTGTGGATAATCAGAATAAGACCAGGCAATGGATATCGATAGATTATTATTAATTATGCAATATTATGGGTTAGTATTTACCTATTATTGTTACGCTGCCTATTATATACTAGTTATGAAATATTCTATAAATATATAAAAAACATTAAAAACAAAAGGAACATAAAAATAATCTATATTAATAATTTAAATGCACCTTATAGATCATTGTAAATTTCGTGATTTCGTTCACAGTCCTAGGTCTGTTAAAGTATAAAGGCAAAGTAAATCACTGTATATTTATATTAATAACGTGAGCAATTTGTCAACTATTACACATTATATTTTGACCAATAACGGTTAAATTGCGCGTCTTTTATGAACGAATAATATGATAGGCTGACACTATTATTTTACTATTACCCAGTAATAGGTTAGATAACATTATATTGGCTAAGCTTCGATGAAAAATACCTCTGATCGAAGTGGCTAAGCGTTATATTAGATAATAGGAATACGAAAATACGATCCTAATATAACACCTCTAGTTACCAAAGACAAAGGCGTTTTTTTATTCAACTCTGCGCGCGCTTGTGTTCTCTCAAATAAATAGATATATATAGCTATATTTTTACGTATTCACAACAAAATTTATTTATAAAAAAATATTTATTTATTACAAACAACAACACTCAAAATTTCCATAGTAATTTCCCTAGCTCTCTGATCGTCATTTGTCATTGAATTCCAGGATACCGCATAGTCGAACTACTGTTTACATACATATCTGCGAATTAACTTCTCCGAATCTTTTATAAACTACTCTCATTTATTTGTTGATTAACCGATTGGTTATATATGAGAATGGCAACACGTTATTCTAGTCTGTGGTCGTTACTAGTCTATAGTCATTTGAGAGAGTGTGACTGTGACTCAAAGATTACGTCACAAGACACTGCAGGAGCGCGTTCCGAACCTCGGTTAGAGCGCACTCGGAGTGCACTCGGAGTGCAACTTTTCACCCTAACGTCGTTCACGACCTTCGGGTAGAGCGCAACTTTTTAACTATCAAAAGAGGTCGTTAAAATGTTGAATATTTAACTGACATGACCTTGACATTTCTTGATGAGTAAATTATAGGCAATCTTTTATATTTTGCAGGTAACGGTAGTTATTGCTTTTCAAACATCATAAAAAGTCTATAAATTTTGCACGATTCCCCGCCAAAAACGATATTTTAGGTTATAAAACAACCGGCCGTTCGGAACCTTCGAGTAAGTTAAAGCAACCAAACAACGCACTCTGGCCCTCGGAACGCGGCCCAGTGTACAAGACAGTCATAAAGTAACTTTGTATATACTGAAATGGAGACCAAACTGACATCCCTAGGTGTTAATAGATTTTTTCGATGGCGTCATGTATAGTAATTTCCAGATATAACAGATGGCACTTAAATAAAACAAATTAAAATACAGAGCTGCATTCTGTTTTTATACGGGCTCATCCCAGTTTCGTATGATCTCTGTACCCATATTTATATAAAAATATATTATATAAATATACAGTATATCTATAAGTCTTTTATAGATATACTATATATTTATGTGTCATTTTAACCTATTGTCTTATAAATTACTTTCAAGGAACTCGTGCAGATCAATCATTACTTTTATATTTGGACCAAATCACCAATGCTTCCTGCCACTGGTCGAAACATCTAACGTCAAAAGAATATATGAGCACGACTAAGATCCAGCCAAAAACCTTCAAAGTACTTGATAACTTAATACAAAAGTCTATAAGTTTGTATACGTTTTATTATCCTAATTTATTTACTTACAACTATAACAAACAAAATAATTTTTTCCACCTCATCGTAACAATGTCGTATGTGGCACAATAACAACGTCCCTATAATGATCATAACCATCACAATTCACATCTAACTTACAAATAAATAAATTTAAGTTCCTGGCATGGAAATTAAACAAATCAAACGACAATCTCAAATATCAATTGGCTATAGTAATTAGGGATGCTCACCATCGATTCCAATCCAACCGATAATATTATTATAACAATAATGCTCGATACTGAAATTTCGTGAGTTAATTATTATTACTTCGACTTGAATTGAATCATGCTCTTATTATTTTAATAAAAAGCTAATAAGTGAACTAAGCCGGGCAAGCAAAAATTTGCTGGTAAGCTTTTTTTTCCTTTTTCGTATCCAAGACAGAACAACATTTAAATTAAGTTTTACATTCAAATAGCCTGTGTTTAATTATTTAATTTGAAAAAAAAAGACCAAATGCTTATAGTTTTCTTCACCAAATGTTACTTATGTTGAACCAAACATTAAGCTTGGCCTAGAAAAACTCTCGTTTGGCAATGCGACAGTCTTCCTGGGAATGAAAATGGATTCAACTTTACAGTGGGATCCACATATACATGATCTAGCCGGAAGACTTAGTTCTGCTGCATATGCAGTTCGTAAGATAAGACCGCTAACAGACGTAGCTACTGCTAGGCTCGTTTATTTCGCGTACTTCCACAGTATTATGTCCTATGGTGTATTTCTGTGGGGAGCTGCTGCTGAGATAGAGACAATCTTTATCTTACAAAAGCGTGCAATTCTGATTTTTATACAGGTTAATAAACATCATAGCGCAAATTAAAAATTAGGATATATAATTTTTCGTTTCACATGATAGATATATTCAAAAAAAAGATGACAACACCCATACACATATTTATCCTACACCCATTCTTACCGCACACCACTCAAACTTTTGTTTGGACAAAGATTTTGTCAGTGCATCGGCAACCATACGAGTTTTGTATCTCCGCTTGTTTCCCGTCTCCATTTTGATTCGAAATAACCATTTTGAATTTACAATATTGCTCGCTTGTTTAGCATTTACTCCAAGTCTCGTTTTTCTTTAAAGCATCAAGCTCCTCTTGAATTGCAGCTTTCCATTCTCTGCTGTCGGGTCTCAATAAAGCATCTTGGATAGTAGTAGGATCCTGATCTGTTTCTTTTTTTTTTTTATGGCATAGGAGGGCAAACGAGCTGGCGGCTCACCTGATGGTAAGTGATCACCGTCGCCCACAAACATCCGCAACACCAGAGGTCTCGAGGATGCGTTGCCGGCCTATAAGGAGGGAATATGCTCTCTTCTTGAAGGTTCCTAAGTCGTAACTGTTTGGAAATACTTCACCAGGCAGCTGGTTCCATAATATGGCAGTGCGTGGTAAAAAATGCCGTGAAAATCGCAGGGTTGTGGACTGCCAGACGTCGACATGAAATTTATGAAACATCATGCTTTGTCGGGAAGTCCGGTGGCGAAATTGAGCTGCAGGTAGTAAATCGAACAGTTCCTCAGAACACTCCCCGTGATATATACGGTAAAAGATGCAGAGTGATCCAACATCTCTACGCAAATCCAAAGGGTCTAGCCGACCGGAGAGAACTTGATCGTCGACGATTCGAGTTGCTCTGCGTTGAATGCGGTCAAATGGAAGAAGCTGGTACTGGGGAGCTCCCGCCCAGAGGTGAGAGCAGTACTCCATGTGAGGTCGAACCTGAGCCTTATAAAGTTGCAGGCGATGGGCCGACGTGAAGTACCGCCTCGCCTTTCCGAGCACACCAAGCTTCTTAGAGGCTAACTTAGCCTTATCTTCCAAGTGAGAGCGAAATTGAACGACGTTCGATATGTCGACGCCAAGTACTCCGATGCTGGCTGGTAGCAAGGGGAGTGTCTTCAAAACGGAGGGATACGACAAAGGGGGATATCTTGGCGGTAAACGCACAAACTTGTGTCTTCTTGGGGTTAAATTGGACTAAGTTCAATTGTCCCCATTTCGAAACATTTGACAACATGGTCTCGACTGAAGACACAAGTTTGTTCCGACTCTCGACAACGTTTTCCCGAGAAATTTTAGCGCGGCCGGTGTATGAGGCATCTCCGGTACTGTCATCCGCATAACAATGAATATCGCTGAGTTGCAGCATGTCATTGATGTGCAAGAGAAACAGAGTCGGAGATAGCACACAGCCTTGCGGAATGCCAGCATTAATCGGCTTTAAGTCGGAGCATGCACCGTCGACAACGACCTTAATGCTCCGATCTGCCAAAAAACTGGAGATCCATTCGCACAATTTCTCGGGAAGCCCATAGGAAGGAAGCTTCGATAGAAGCGCTTTATGCCACACCCGATCAAAGGCCTTCGCTATGTCCAAACTAGCCGCCAACGCCTCACCCTTGGAATCCACCACCTCCGCCCATCGGTGCGTAAGATATACTAAAAGATCACCAGCTGAGCGACCACGACGAAAACCGTACTGGCGATCGCTAATCAGCTGGTGCTCCTCTAGATACTGCAGGAGCTGGTTGTTGATAATGGATTCCATTATCTTGGAGAACAGAGACGTTATGGCTATAGGGCGGTAATTGGACGGAACTGAGCGGTCACCTTTTTTAGGGATCGGGTGCACCAAAGCCGTCTTCCATGTTTTCGGGACAACGCCTGATGAGTAGCAGAGCCGGAAAAGACGCGTTAGAACCGGTGTCAACTCTGGAGCACAAGTCCGCAGCACTATCGGAGGGATGCCATCTGGCCCACTCGACTTATGAATGTCCAAGGAGAACAGTGCTTTACGTACTGCACATTGCCGGAAAATTATATCCGGCATCGAAGTATCACACCGTTGTATAGTCGGTGGTGAGTTCCCTTGGTCATCCAAAGTCGAGTTAGACGCAAAGAGGGAGCCCAGAAGATCGGCCTTCTCCTTTGCGGTGTGGGCCAGTGTGTCATTCTCTCTGTGCAGGGGCGGTAGGAATGACTGACAAAAATTCCTCTGGACAGCCCTGGCAAGAGACCAGAACGCACGTGTTCCCGAAGGAAGGCGGGCTAATCTCTCGCCAATTCTGCCGATATGCTCCGACTTCGCTCTTGCGATTACTCTTTTGAAGGACCTGGAGGCAAAGTTATATTTCTTTTTGCGATCGCTGGTATTTAAATCCTTAGATGCCACTGAATCGGCCCAAGCTTGGTAACGCTCTCGTTTATGGCCAGAGGCCATTTTACAAGAGCGACCAAACCAGGGCTGTGACCTGCCACCGATGGGCACTGTAGAATATGGAATAAAGAGTTCCATACCCTGAAGCACTACATCAGCAACATAGTCAGCAGTGACATCTCGATCATCCGGCAAGAAGCAAACTTGCCCCCATGGGTAGGATGCAAAAAAGGACCGCATCCCGTCCCAATTTGCTGACCTATAGTGCCACACGCGACGACAACCTACAAAACGGGGTCGAGTTGGGCGTGTAACCGGCACTGAACTCCGGATCAGGCAGTGGTCCGACGATCCGAGGGGAGCGTTAACGGATACTGTGTAGTTGTCCGGGTGAGAGGTCAGCAGAAGGTCCAACAGGGAAGGTGTATGATCATCCACATCTGGGATTCGCGTAGGCGATGTGACCAGTTGTGTCAGATCATACGCTAAATCGAAGTCGTGAACAGATCTCCCCGCATGATCGGTGGTGTGCGAACCGAGCCATTCGGCGTGGTGGGCGTTGAAATCGCCAAGTATCACGATCTCTGCGGTGGGGATCTGCTCAAGCACGGAATCTGTAGCCATCTGTAGGTGCTCCACGAATCGATCTATTTCGGCATTACCGTTGATATGGGACCTATAAAGGCACGCGTAGATACGCGGATGGTCATCGCAGTCTACGCGCAACCAAATGTCAGATAGGCCCCGTCCTTCAAGGCTGCTGAGACGACGAGCACAGATATCCTCTCTGACGTAAAGACACACCCCCGCCCGCGGCAAAAAGGAATGTTCCAGTTTGTACCCAGGGTATGTGAGGAATGAAGTGTCTGCCGGAGAGCATATCTGTGTTTCGGTCAAAAAGAGCAAGGCCGGCTTAGCAGTCTCCAGATGGTAGTGGACATCATTCAGGTTAGAACGGAGACAACGTATGTTGCAAAAGTCCACGGCTAGCGTGGTGTGGGGTGACTTAAGCCTCCTGCTTCGTTTACCTCGAGCAGCAGATATAGGGTTGAGCACGGTTTTGCCCCCTCCAGAATACGCAGGGCAGCCCGAGCATCCACCTTCAGGTTCAGGTCCTGGAGGTGGATGTTCGGAGAGGGATTCTCCAGCGATTTCACGGCTGGTACCCTCCTGGAGTAATGTCTCTTGAAACTGTGCCGCCATATTCCTTTGGGGGGGGGAGGGGATCGGGCCTCCGGGTCTCCCACAAATCGATCGAAACGCAATGGCAAAGCCACTACTTCACGTCGATATCATGTGGGAGAGTGGTACTGCTCCGGTCGTGCCGGCCCATTCAGCTGTAACCCGTAGAGCTACAGCGTGGCACTACCACTAGGAAAGTTCTTCTTTTGCTGAGAGAACAAAATCCGAAAAATCTTTAGGTTTTCGTACTCTCATTGGATATATTCTTTCCTCTCGAGGTTCATATTCAACAGTTATGTTAGACTCACAGTCTTCAAACTCTTCCTCTTCCTGAACTAATGCTTCATGTTCATTCGATTTAACATCAATCGCTTCAGAACGTTCATGTATCTCTATTAACATCTATATTTTCTTATAAAGTCATATCTGTCAGACAGGCTACAGAAGGTTAGAATAAATGGCAATACTTCTTCCGGGTCTTTGGTAAGAATAGGTACCGCAAGGATCAATTTTAGGACCTTTTCTGTTTCTAGCATATATAAATGATCTGCCTTGCATGGTTAAAAATTTCTGCGGTATAATTTTATTCGCAGATGATACCTCCCTAATTTTTAAAGTAGATAGGAGGGATAGTGAACTTATTCATGTAAATAATGTGTTCTATGATCTCTAAGTGGTCCGCGGCTAATGATCTTCTCCTAAATTCAAAAAAGACCAAATGTTTAAAGTTTTCTTTACCAAATGTTACTTATGTTGAACCAAACATTAAGCTTGGCCTAGAAAAACTCTCTTTTGACAATGCAACAGTCTTCCTGGGAATTAAAATGGATTCAACTTTACAGTGGAATCCACATATACATGCTCTATCTGGAAGACTTAGTTCTGCTGCATATGCAGTTCGTAAGATAAGACAGCTAACAGACGTAGCTACTGCTAGGCTCGTTTATTTCGCGTACTTCCACAGTATTATGTCTTATGGTATATTGCTGTGGGGAGCTGCTGCTGAAATAGAGACAATCTTTATCTTACAAAAGCATGCAATTTGAGCCATATATGAAATGAATCCTAGGGAATCCCTGAGAGATCTTTTTAAAGAAATTGATATTTTAACTTTACCAATTCTGTATATATTTGAAAATATTATGTATGTTCGTAAAAATTTGAGCAAATTTAAATCAAACAGTGACAATCACAATTATAACACTAGGAATAAAGATAAAATAGCGGTGCCAGGTTTTAGATTAGCAAAGACCAATAAAAGGTCCTTCTTAGGCAATTGTGTGCGGTTTTATAATAAATTGCCCAAACATATTACAACGCTCACAGAAAGAAAATTCAAGTTGCATGTGAAGAATATTTTGATAAAGAAATCTTATTACACAGTTTGTGATTACTTAAACGACAAAAATGCTTGGACTGTTTCGCCTCTGTCAAGCTAGCCTAACACCTACGTAATGTAAATTAAGTATTGTAATAATTTTACCATATAGTATGTACTTAACACATTGTTAAAAACGTTTAAAAGAATGGCCCCGAGTTTCTTGCCCGTTCTTCTCGCAGTGGTCTATAATTTTTGTTTGCTGAACGTGGCAGTACAATGTAGTATATTTCAATATTTAAATTTGTAATTGACCAGAAGAGCGTAGTAGACGCCTAAATTGAATAAATGATTTTGACTTTGACTTTGACTCATTATCTCCTGAAAATGACAGTAGAACCTCTGTTTGTTATGTATTGGTTACGACCACACTTGGTTCTTATTCGAAAATGATAACATCAGCTGTATCATCTTCCAAGGTTTCCTTCTGTTTGTGTATTTGGGTTTCAAAAAACACAATATTTTTTGCTTTAAATACTCTTCCGGTAGTAGGATCCACAAGACGGTATGCTTTAGCATTATCACAAAATCCAACGTGAACAAGCTCCTTGCTTCTTGCATCCCACTTGGTCTTTTTCTGCTCTGGAATGTGCATGAAGGCTTTGCATCCAAACACCTTACTCATACTTAGGTCACATTTCCTCGCTGACCATTTCTCATCCGGAGTGATATCCTTCACCGCAATTGTTGGATATTTATTCTTTAAGAAAACAGCATGATAGACAGGTCTGCCCAAAATCTTTTTTCCAATCCAGATTCTTCAAGCATGCTTCTTGCTTTTTCACAGATTGTGCGATTGGCCCGTTCAGCTACGCCAATTTGCTCCGGTGTATATTCTACTGTGAGTTGATGCTGGATTCCACATTCCTTCATGAAATAATCCATCCGTTTATTGACAAATTCAGTTCCGTTATCAGTGCGGATAACTTTTATTTGTTTGCCACATTGGTTTTCAGCAAACGCCTTAAACTCCTTAAATTTCTCAAAAAATTCATTTTTTGTTTCAAAAAATAAACAAACGTTTTACGCGTAAAATCGTCAATAAATGTCAAAAAATATTTGAACCCGCTAACAGACGCCATACTCATTGGTCCACATACGTCTGAATGTATCAAACTTAGTGCTTCCTTAGCTCTTGTTGCAATAGTTTTACGAAACGGTTGTTTCGTTTGTTTTCCCATCAGACAAGGTACGCACTCCACCTTAAAATTATCAGTAGGAAAATTCACCCCAATCACCATCTTATCTCTGAGAAGTTTGAGGTTGTGCATACCAAGATGTCCCATTCTCTGGTGCCATAACATCTATTGCTCTCTGCTGTTACTAAAGCAGAATCCTGTAAACAGCACTTAAGTTTATAAATGCTCTTCTCTTCTACACCTTTCACGACAGCCTTACCTCGTATCTCACACTCGTTTGTTTTATAGATATCACATCTTTGCACAGTAAATACAATCACATGTCCCTTTTTTGCAATCGCATTCACACTTATTAAATTTGAAGCTAACTTAGGTACATACGTAACATTTTCTATTAACAACCCTGACTTACACACAACTGTAGGTACCTATGCCTGCACCAAGAACCACGTTCTCGTCTGCACACGTCACTCTTAAGGGTTTAGGAGTATCATTTAAATCTCTGAACCATGCCTTACAGTTCGTCATGTGAGTTGATGCACCAGAATCGATGATTCAGTCACTTGCAGCCACCATTGATGTCATGCCCAGTGCGTAGGCATGTAGAGCTTCTCTTTTTCCCTTTGGATTGTCTGGACACTCTTGCGCTTTATGCGGTCCATCACAAATAAAACATTTTATATTTAAAAATTAAACTTCTTGAGCCCGCTTTTGCCCTTATGTTTATTCGACAATAGTGCTGACGTCTGTTGGCTTGCACTCGTGCTTGCTAAATAGTTGTAATTCGAGCCATATATTAAATGAATCCTAGGGAATCCCGGATGAAGTTTTTAACTTCATCTATTGTACGACTCATAACTAAAGTATGTCACCCCCAAATTGGGACATTTTAATTTAATATTGAGTAAATTTTATCTGTAACGTGAGAGTCATGAAAAAATGATTATGATGACTTGATGTGATGATATTTATGTGTTATAGAAACGAAATCCATGTCAGTCAGTACTGCCCAAAAGCCAAGCATAGACCAACAGGGGCAACGGCCTGAATAGCTCAATGGTAAAACGGATCTTCGAAGGGGGCTGCCGCCAGCGTAAGTGTGAAATCATACAATGGTCCCGATCACAGCAAAAATGCTTCTAGGATGAAAAAAAATTAAGAGCCTCTTAATCAATGCTAAATGCATGTTTTAATGTGAATCCATATCACACGTGTCGCAAAGCGTAGCAGATACCAATCACAGTCATAAAGTTTGTCCATATTATATCGCTGGCAACGCCACACGCCGCACCGCGCACCTCCTCCGCCGCCGGCCGATGACATCATATGGATTACCGAACAGAGCACATTCACAACCTCAGTTATAGCGCACTTGGAGAGCACTTTTCACTCAATCATCGTTCACAGCCTTAGAGTAGAGCGTTCGGTTGTTGACAATTCGATCGTTCCGAACCTCTGAAGGTTGCTACTGTTATATTGCAACCTTTTAACTACCGATGCTTGCAGCCTTAACTGACATGACTGACGTTTGTTCACGATACAATTTTAGGCACTGATTTGAATTTAGCGGTTAAATAATATATATACGAAATAAATAACTAAATTAAAAAGAATACAATGAAACGAGAATATTTTACCCGTATTGTAACAGAGACAGTAACTTCAGCTCCAATCGGAATTGGTGGCAGTTGCGTTTGCAATCCAACTACTGCAGATACTGTGCTGTGGACGCACTGCCACAAAATAATTCCATTTGATACTATGACCACTATCAGTACGAGACGATGCGGAACTGTGAACGCCAACACAAGGCAAAGGTATTTTGATTAGTACCTATCCCATACCCATATCACAAAATTTTATTGCACGTGTAGGATTCGACTTATGATATTTTGATTCGTGAAAAACGTATTGTTACTCTAAGATTTTTTTACCTGTAGATGCGTTGTATGCCATCCATATTTACTAGACGAATTCTGGGTAATTACCAGAGTCACTATCAGTCTTGCACTTCCGAGCGTCTGGTGAATACATCGCTGCTAATCGTGTTTTTTAGGAATAATCTGTGGACAATATGCCTTCCTTGTGTCTTTAGACTCTGCACCAATTAACTGTGAGAGGTGAGAGAACTGTTTCATTTCACACGTAATTATTGCTTTTATTGATGAAACAGAAAATATTGACATTTTGTTTTATCTAAGAAACTATTCTCAATTTTTTTATTTATTTATTTATTTCATTTTACAATATCCACAGATCTTAATTATTATATACAATAACATAATATTAAATCTTACATCAAATTACGGATTTACATTTTCTGGTGGTAATTTTATAGAGAGCAACAACTTAAAAGTTAATAATAAAAAGTAATGTTGATTATACAAAGAACTTGTTGTAGTGTATGGAGGTGAGGGGTTTGGGGGGAAGTGATAGGGAGTGAAAATGAATATATATATATATATATATAATTTGCAAAGTAGGCAGAAATACACTCACTTTATTACATCAAAAGAGTTTTATATACTTCGTGTTTGAAACTTTGTTTTGAACTATTGAAAAGGTCTATTGAACGAAATCTATCATTATATGTCTTCTTTGTTCTAATTATTACTGAATTAGAAGAGTACTTAGTGTATGAGTGCGGTATGTGGAATAAACTAGTATGTCTGGTGCGGCGCGCAGGAGCTGCAAGCTGTAGGAACAGTTCTGTGAGGTCTGTACTGTCTATGTCGCCATGGCAGACTTTATGGAGAAAAGGCATATCCAGTAATGTGCGCCTATCTTTGAGAGTCAATAAATTGTGAAACTGATTTGATTCTTCGTAGTCAATGTAACTGTGACGCGTCCGATAGTTTTTTTTTTTTTTTTTTTTATGTTATGGGTGACAAACATGCCGACGGCCCGCCTGATGGTAAACGTAACCGCCGCCTATGGACATCTGCAACACTAGCTGCGCTGCCGATGCGTTGCCTGCCCAGAGAGAAATTTGTAGATGCCCCTTTTAAAATGGTCCATGTCGTAGCCTCGCGGAAAGACCTCCGGAGGAAGGTCGTTCCACATCCCACAAGTACGCGGAAGAAAGGAGCGACAAAAGCGAACAGTGTGTGATGTCCATACTTGCTGGATGTGGGGATGGGACTTTTGACGGTGTCGAGATGTGCGGTGGTAAAATTTCGACGCAGGAATAAGGTTAAAAAGCTCGTCGGAACATTCCCCAAAAAACAATCGGTAAAAAACACATAGGGAACCTACATCTCTGCGGAGACTGAGTGGATCCAGCTTGTCGGAGAGCTTGGGATCGTCGATAATTCTGGTGGCTCGTCGCTGTAGGGAGTCGAGAGGCTGAAGCTGGTATTTCGGTGCGCCATTCCAAAGGTGGGAGCAGTACTCTACGTGGGGCCGCACTTGTGCTTTGTAGAGTAGAAGCCGCTGACTAGGTGTAAAGTACCGCTTCGCCTTGTTAAGCACACCGAGCTTCATTGAAGCGAGTTTCGCTTTAGCCTGCAAATGACCCCTAAACTGAACCTCGCCAGAGATGCCGACACCAAGGATCTCCAAGCTCTTAGAAATGTTCAGGGGAATGTCCTGGAAGTGCGGAGTGATGCCAAAAGGAGCTTTTTTCGCTGAGGACGCGCAGACCTGTGTCTTAGTGGGATTGAATTTAACGAGATTAAAATTTCCCCACTCCGAGATTCTGGCAAGGGAATGTTCAATCTCGGACACAAGTCTGTTTCTGCTCTCCAACACCTCAGAGTGCGGGGCACTAATACGACCAGAGTACTGTGCGCTGACCGTACTATCATCCGCATAGCAATGAATGTCACCGATTCGTAACATATCGTTGATATGCAGGATGAATAGCGTAGGCGACAACACAGAACCCTGGGGGACTCCAGCATTGATGGGCATGGCATCTGAACAAGATCCGTCCACAGCGACCTTAATAGTTTGCCCGGAGAGAAAGCTGGATATCCATGTGCAAAGCCCCGAGGATATGCCATATGATGGTAGTTTGGAAAGAAGCACCCTGTGCCACACCCGATCGAAGGCCTTGGCAATGTCTAAGCTTACCGCCAACGCTTCTCCTCTACTCTCAACATCTTCGGCCCACCGATGCGTAAGATAAGCTAGAAGATCACCGGTTGATTGGCCTCGACGAAATCCATATTGTCGATCGCTGATCAACTGGTGTTCCTCCAGGTATCGAAGAAGCTGGGAGTTTATAATTCGTTCCATAACTTTGGAGAGCAGAGAGGTTATTGCAATTGGCCGGTAGTTAGACGGGTCCGTGCGATCGCCTTTCTTAGGGATCGGGTGAACAAGAGCTACCTTCCACGATGATGGCACACAGCCCGAAGTGTAGGAGAACAGAAACAGGCGCGTTAAAACCGGGGACAACTCTGGTGCGCACTTTTTTAAAACAACAGCCGGGATGCCGTCAGGCCCGCTCGACTTTCGCACATCAAGGGATAGGAGTTCTTTCCGTACTGCTCTCTGAAAGATGCGTACATCCGGCATAGAACTCTCGCACTGCGGTATAACTGGCGGTGCCGTATCCCCATCGTCAAGAGTCGAGGGCGAGGCAAAGAGAATGCCAAGGAGATCTGCTTTCTCTTTTGCGCTGTGGGCCAAACTGTCATCCGGCTTACGAAGTGCTGGAAGTGATGATTGGCAGAAGTTCCTCTCGGCAGCTTTGGCAAGCGACCAGAACTTCTTACCGCCTGAAGGGAAGCTCATCAACTTGTCACCAATCCTGTTCACATGAAGCTTTTTGGCTTCGGCTACTTTCCTCTTGCAAGACCTTGAAGCAGCGTTCAGCTTCTTTTTTAAAACGGGGCACTTAGGATCCTGCGATGCATGCACCGTAGCCCAAGCCTTATAAGCGTCAAGCTTACACTTGGAAGCTACTGCACAAGGCCTATTAAACCAGGGGCGACTTCTACCGCCAACGCGCACTGCAGAGTTCGGAATATAACATTCCATGCCCTGCATCACAACGTCTGCAACGGAGTCGGCGCAAGCATCGAGATCGCATGTCGAGAAGCAGAGCTGCATCCAGGGATAAGAGGAATAAAACTCTCCATCCCAATCGGCTGACCCGTAGTGCCATACGGTGCGTTTCCCAGGTGGAGGGGGACAGATGCGGCTCAGGGTTGGCACCTCAGAGCGTATCAGGCAATGGTCGGACCCACCTAAAGGTGCCTCGACGGAGACCTGATATCCGTCCGGTTTGGAGGTCAGCAGAAGGTCCAGCAATGAGGGAGTGTGGCTGTCATTGTCGGGAACTCTGGTTGGTCCTGACACCATTTGAGAGAGACCATAAGCCGTAGCGAGGTCATAAGCAGCACGCCCTGCATGGTCAGTCAGACCATGCGGGGCGTGCTGTTTAGATGTTTAATAAATTTACATTGGATCTGTTCAAGATCTTGTGTATAGGTAATATATTGTGGGCACCAAATATTGCTGCAGTATTCAAGGATGCTTCTGACGTACGAAAAATAAAGTATTTTTAAACATTTGATGTCCGAGAATGGTCTGCTTGTTCTTAAGATAAAACCTAGGTTTTTATACGATCTACTAATTATATCGGAAATATGCTTATTAAAGGACAATTTGTAATCTAATAGAACTCCCAAGTCTCTAATGAGCTGTGTTTTTTGAATTATAGTATTTTTGAACTTATATTTAAATAAAAGTGGTGTTGTCTTTCTTGTAAACGACATGAACTTACATTTATTAATGTTAATAAAGATTTTATTGTCTTCGTAGTAATTATGAAGTCTATCCAAATCTTGCTGGAATTTTATGCAGTCGGTTTGGTTTTTGATGTTATAGTAAATTTTAGTATCATCTGCGTACATAAGATAATTACTAAATTTGAAACATTTTCCGATATCATATAAGTAGGCCGCGTAGATTAACGGAGAGAGAATGGATCCTTGGGGGACGCCCGATGGAACGTTAATAACATCAGACCGATGTCCACCGACGATCACAGCTTGACAGCGGTTGCGTAAGTATGATTCCGATCCGATTCCGATTAAGAGATCACCACATATCCCTAACTCTTGCAATTTGCGTAGCAAGATAATGTGATCAACGCGATCAAATGCCTTTTCAAAGTCCGTATAGATCACATCAACCTGCTTGCCACCATCCATACCTCGAAGAACAGCGTTCGTAAATATGGCTAGATTCGTATTCGTAGAACGGCCCTTTATGAAGCCATGTTGTTGAGCGGGTATATTTTTGTATATAAGTGAATATAGGTGGTGATGAACCGTTTTTTCCATTAATTTGCTCAGTGTGTTCAGTATTGAGATTGGTTGGTAATTTTCAATCAATGTCTTTGTGCCTTTCTTGTGAATCGGGATAATATGTGCAATCTTAAAAGTATTCGGGCAATAACCTTCTTGAAAATAGCGATTAAATAAACACGCGATGGGTGCTGCCAGAGATTCAGCGCAATTAATGTAGAAAAAAGAAGGAATTTTGTCACTACCGGCACCCTTAGTAGTTTAGGGTATAAGGGCTCTTATCCCTAATAATAATATTTGATGATCGTGGGAAGCTCTTAATAAAACTCGTAAGTGTTGTGTATGGTAATCGATATGGAACGATGATGATTTTATTTAGAAGCGCACCAATATATATACAAAAGCTAGGATAATTATTATTAATAAGAAATAGGTCGAAGTGGCGTGATGTGATGTCGCGTGATGTCGCTCTATCTCCTTTCCGCGCGTCTCGTTGTCCCGCTCCGGCGCTCGCGGGATCTGTTTGATTTGAGACGGCGGCCCGCTCATACCGTTCGCGGCGCTCTCACGGAGCGTGCGTGTGCATCTTTGCCATCGAGACAGTGCGTGTGCGTGATGGACGACGACGAGTGGTGAAGATTTGTGCTGTGCTGCCTGGTGAAGAACGGTGATGCTGCTTCATGTTTCTTCAGCTCAAACCGTCCTTGTCAGAACGACATCCTCTTGTTTCTAAACTATGACAGTACGTTGCTCTTTTCAGAGCGGCTTTATCTATTGTTTCTGTTACACGACAACATGACAGAATATATATTGTGTGTGCGTTTTATTTAATGTCCCTGGTATGTACTGGTACTGGTAATATGGTAATTGGTAAGGTATGGTTGTACTGTGGTATGTGAAGGTAATCGCGCTAAAGTTCTTGTGTGCTTCTGTGCTGCTACAGTACTCACCCCTTAGCGGAAGCGTACCGGAAGTTTGATAGTGCGTCCACTTTGTGTGGTTTTTAATATTGGCTTCGGTAAGGTAACTTTATCTTGTACTTGATCTTGAGGTAAGTTAACCGTAATTTGCTGTGTAGGTTGACTAGTATTAGCATAATCTGTTGACTCGTTGAGTGTGAAAGCTGGCTTGAGTCTGTCGATTGATATGGTAGCCGACCTTCTTTCTGGTAACTGTAGTTTAAATATCTTGCCGTTTCTTTCTAATACTTTGTAGGGTCCATCGTAGGGTGTTTGTAGCGGTTTCTTGACTGCATCGTTGCGAACAAAAACATGCTCGCAGGTTTGTAAATCTTTGTGAATGAAGATAGAACGATTGTTTCCATGTGGTATGGTCGGTTGGCTAGGCTTGACTGAGTTGATAGTAGCACGTAGTTGGTTTACGTAGTCGTAATCCATGTCGGTTTGGTTTGATGAGGATGTGAAAAAGTCGCTAGGTAGACGTAGGTTGTGTCCGTAGGTAAGCTCTGCGGCGCTTATTCCTGTGTCTGTACGTGTAGCGGCGCGTAATCCCATGAGTACAGTAGGCAGCTCGTCAATCCACGTTGTATGTTCTGATAGACGAGTCTTTAGAGATGCTTTGAGACTACGGTGGAAACGTTCAATCATTCCGTTTGATTGGGGATGGTATGGTGTGGTTCGTGTCTTTTTGATTCCCATCATGTGCATTAACTTGGTAAACAGCTGACTTTCGAATTGTCTTCCCTGGTCGCTGGTTAGAGTTGACGGACATCCAAAACGCGTGATCCAGTGCTCATATACTAACTTCGCTACTGTTTCCGCGGTGATGTCTTCCGTAGGTATAGCTTCAGGCCATCTGGTTACTCGGTCAATCATCGTAACTAGGTATCTGTGACCTTGAGGTGAGGTGTTTAGTGGTCCTACGATGTCGACGTGCAGATTTGAGAACCTTTCAGTGGGTGGAAACGTTGCAATGCTGCTCGTCGTGTGTCGCTGTATCTTGCATTGTTGACAACGTGTGCATTGTTTTGCCCAGTTACCTACGTCGCTGTTCATTGATGGCCAGAAGTATTTTTGCGTCATTAGTTTTCGCGTAGTTCGTACGCCTGGGTGACTGATGTTGTGTACAGCGTTGAATGCTTCTTTTCGAAATTCTTCTGGTAGGTATGGTCGAATGAATGACGTAGAGGTTTCACAATATATTGCAGTTGTTGAGTTTGGCATAGCGACTTGCTTGAATGATAGGTTGCTTTGCCCCTCAAGTTGCTTTATTATGTCTTTCTCTCGCTCTTGAGCTTCGGCGATCTTCTCGTAGTCGATTGTAGTAGGGCACAGTATACTGTCTACTGGCATTCTGCTCAGACAGTCTGCTACAAAATTTTCGGCTCCAGAGATGAATCTTATGTCGGTAGTGAACTCGCTGATGAACATAAGTTGTCTTGCACGGCGCGGTGTTTCGGTTGCCGATGGTGGCTTTTGTAGGACATATGTCAGTGGCTTGTGATCAGTGAATATAATTAGACTGCGTCCTTCAAACATTTTTCTAAAGTGCTTCACTGCCATGTAGATTGCGAGAAGTTCTCGGTCGAATGTACTGTAGTTACGTTGTGCGTCTGAGAATTTCTTCGAGAAGTAGCCTAGTGGTTGCCATATTCCGTTTATGTGTTGTTGCAGTACAGCTCCTGCAGCTTGGTCTGACGCGTCCGAAAATATCGCCAATGCAGCTTTAGGTACTGGGTGAGCGAGTAATGCTGCATTTTTGAGCGCATTTTTGCAATCTTCAAAAGCTTGTGAAGATTTTTCGTTCCATTCTATTATAGTTTTGTCTCTTTTCTTCACATTGTGTAAGTAACTGTGCAGTGGTTCTTGTATAGACGCGGCTTTCGGAATATGTTCTCTGTAGAAATTAATCATGCCCAGAAAACGTCTAAATTCTTCAATTGTTTTCGGTCTTGAGTATTCACAGATTGCTGTGACTTTTTCGGCAGGCGGTTTGATTCCATCTTTGTTCACGGTGAATCCGAGAAATTTGACTTCTGTTTGGCCAAATATGCATTTAGATGGGTTGATTGTCACGCCATTGTCTTCTAGTCTTCGTAGTACAGTTCGGATGTGCTCCCTGTGGCTAGATTCGTCAGAACTCGCTAAAAGTAGGTCATCTATGAACGAATGAACGAAGTCTAGGCCACGTAGGACTTGATGTATGAATCGCTGGAAAGTCTGACCAGCATTCCTTAAACCTGGGATCATTTTTGGAAACTCATGTAATCCCAGCGGTGAAACGAGAGCAGATTTCTCTATGTCTTCTTCGCGGATTTTCAGATGATGGTAAGCGCGGTTGAGGTCGATGACGCTAAATATCTTCTTGCCAGACAACTGGAACGTGAAGTCTTTTATTCTGGGTATCGGGTAGCGGTCGGGTATGGTGACAGCATTGAGTCGTCTGTAGTCTCCAACGATGCGTAGATCACCATTTTTCTTGGGTACTATGTGCAGAGGTGATGACCAAGGGCTTTTGCTTGGACGGCAAATACCTTGTTCTATCATTTTCTCGAGTTCTTCTTTGACTTGTTTGTAACGATGAGGTGCGATTGGTCGGGCACGACTGTGTATCGGCGGTCCGGTGGTTTCTATGTAATGCTCAACTTGATGTTGTGGAGTTAGCTTCGTTGAAGTCAATCTTGTGATGCCAGGGAATTCCGCGAGAATATCGTGGTACGTTTGATGTACGTCGATGCTTCGTATTGTCGGAATGTTTGTAGCTCGGACGAATGATTTTGTAGATAAGCTTGTTTTCCCGTCGATTAGTCTTCTGTTCTTGACATCCACGATTAGTTGGTGGTATTGCAGGAAATCAGCTCCGATTATAGGTTTACTGACTTCTGCTACTATGAAAGTCCATTTGAACGGACGGCGAAGGTTGAAATCTATTTCCAACGTTTTCTCGCCATATGTTGGTATTATGGTGTTATTTGCAGCGTAGAGTTGAAAATTTAGTGGCTTGGTGATAACGCCTTTCTTGTTTGGAATGCACGAAATGTTTGCGCCAGTATCGATGAGAAATGATAGTCCTGTGTTTTTGTCCGTGACAAATAGGTGGTATGAATTTTCTGTTACGCTGGAATCCGCCGCAGCCAACGTATTCTCTAGTTTTCCGAATTTTCAGTCTTGTATGAACATGGCGTCGTACAGCGTCTTGCGTCTTTGCCGAATCGACGGTGGTAATAGCAATATGGCGATGGAGATTTGCTGCGTGAATTTCTGTAGGCGTCGTTGTTGCGGTCCATAGATCGGTTTCGACGGAAATATGGTTGATTTTGCTGTTGATTGTGTTGCGACTGACTATATTGGTGTGCTGACTTGAGTGCGGAAACTTCCAATGACAGTCTTCGGATTTCTTCAATCAGTAATTGAGTTTCTGCTTGTTGATTGCGCAGTGTAGTTGTACCTGTAGATATTGCTGCGATTTGTGAGTTAGAGCTTGAATTTTCGATCATTTTGTCTGCAAGAAGTGATAGCTCATCGAGTGCGGTTTGAGTCTTGAATGTTTCGCTGACAGCGAGGACGGAACGAACGTGAGCTGGTAGATGGTTTGTCCACATGAGCCTTAGTGTTGAGTCTGGTACCTTATCGCGTGCTAGGCTTCGCATTCTTCTAAGCAGCTGTGATGGTTTCTGATCTCCTAGTTCCATATCAGAAAGTAATTTCTGGAACTGCTGGTTATCAGATTCCTCGTAAACGGCGATAAGACGTTTCTTCAACGCGTTGTACTGGTCTGTTTCTGGAGGATTGTAGAGCAGGTCACTTATTTGTTCGATATCCAATTTGTCGAGTTGTGCTATAACCATCTGCGCTAGCTGGGCTTGGCTCTTCTTCAAATCACTTGTGGCGGCTTCAAAACTGATAAACCATAGACGTGGTTTGTCTCGCCAGAATGGTGGAACTCGCAAAGATAAAGCGATTGAGGCGACTTCTTGCTGCTGAGAAAACTGGCTTTCTGAATTTTCTTCTTGCATCCTGACAATAATTTTCGGTATTCGGTATTTACGGGGTCACCACTTTAGGGTATAAGGGCTCTTATCCCTAATAATAATATTTGATGATCGTGGGAAGCTCTTAATAAAACTCGTAAGTGTTGTGTATGGTAATCGATATGGAACGATGATGATTTTATTTAGAAGCGCACCAATATATATACAAAAGCTAGGATAATTATTATTAATAAGAAATAGGTCGAAGTGGCGTGATGTGATGTCGCGTGATGTCGCTCTATCTCCTTTCCGCGCGTCTCGTTGTCCCGCTCCGGCGCTCGCGGGATCTGTTTGATTTGAGACGGCGGCCCGCTCATACCGTTCGCGGCGCTCTCACGGAGCGTGCGTGTGCATCTTTGCCATCGAGACAGTGCGTGTGCGTGATGGACGACGACGAGTGGTGAAGATTTGTGCTGTGCTGCCTGGTGAAGAACGGTGATGCTGCTTCATGTTTCTTCAGCTCAAACCGTCCTTGTCAGAACGACATCCTCTTGTTTCTAAACTATGACAGTACGTTGCTCTTTTCAGAGCGGCTTTATCTATTGTTTCTGTTACACGACAACATGACAGAATATATATTGTGTGTGCGTTTTATTTAATGTCCCTGGTATGTACTGGTACTGGTAATATGGTAATTGGTAAGGTATGGTTGTACTGTGGTATGTGAAGGTAATCGCGCTAAAGTTCTTGTGTGCTTCTGTGCTGCTACAGTAGGATCAGTGTTTTTAAAAAGTTTTTTTATAAAGTCCACAGTAACATTAATACTGTGTAAAGAATCTGTATTTGTTGCGCTGGTGGGTGAGATAATATTGTAATTTGGAGATGGCTGACTAAAGTTCTTACAGAAAAAATCATTAAAAGCCAGGCAGATTTCCATTTCGTTAATTAGCTCTTTGTCATCATAGTACATTAGGTATGGGAAATCAGATTTATTTTTCCTTTTTGATTTAACATACGACCAGAAAAGCTTAGGGCATGCTTTTATTTTTTCTTGCGATAATTCTAAAAATGATTTGTAACACGTATCTTGTAAAGTTTTCACTTTTGATCGCAAATAGGAAAACGAGTTATTCTCTAATCTGTTGTCATATTTTTTCCAGTTTTGGTGAGCTTTAACTTTTTCTTTTATTAACTTTATCAACTCCTTGCTATACCAAACTGTGTATGTATATTTACAAGATTTCGTTACATGGGGTACAAATAGATTAATAGCTTCATTTAATACGGCATAAAAATTGTTTTTAGCTTTTTCCACTTCACAACCTAACAGTTTTTCAGACCAATATGTGCTAAAAAAGTAATCATTTACAGCTGAGTAATTTGTTTTCCTGAATAATAAAATAGATTGTGGAGCTCTTTTTAGAGGAGGTATTAAAATATCACTGGCATTTATGTCAACTGTCGGGTGGAATGTGTCTTCTTTGACTAAGGGGCTATCTGATTTGCTTAATCCCAATGAGAAGTTAGCAAAAATTAGGTCAAGTGTGTTCTGATGCGAGTTTACAAAATTGTTAAACTGTTTTAGTCCTAAATAAGAAGTATTATTTATTAAATGTGAGGCACTAGCCTGAATATCAATTGAAACTTTTTTCAAAATTACCGCGTCACCTGTTGACCATTGAATACATGGCAGATAAAAATCTCCCGCTAAAAGAATATAGTCATTTGGGTGCATATTTGTAATATCCGACAATACGTCCAGCAAGATATCTATTCGCTTGGGTATCAATTTTATCTGGAGGTAAATAAACAACACCAACGTAATAAACCACATCAATGAAATGGATGAGCGAGATATGTGTATCGTTTGGTGTGAGAGAGTGAAAGAGATCGCATTGTAACGGTGAATGGAACGTCTCGTGGCGGTTCGGTGGTTACATGAATTGCTTATTTATCTTTTTCTTACAACAGATATGACGCATAATATTTGAACGTACTTTCCTTGTCATTACAAACTGCATATACATGTGCGTAGGTATGTAGATAGGTAGATTCTAGTAAGCTTTTAGAGCAGTGGTGTTCGGATATAACTACTCTAATATTTCAACTCTCTGTTGTTACTTGCTCATAAACTGCATGCTAAAAGTCTATAATTTTTTAAAAGTTTTTGAACGAAAACGATTCGGTAAAGACGGATGTTTACGGTTTTATGGAGTTTGAAAACAACCCTGGCGCGCCATTGTGGTGGTTGGTTTCTGAGTTTGTCATTTTTATTAAATTTTTGTGTTTTTAACAAGTTTGAAGACAGGAATGAATATATTTTATAGAAGTATTTTAGTGAAAATATCAACAGTGACAATAATGCGTGCCGAACCTTTTATACCTGACTTATTGACGCCCTTGAGTCATCACGGTTAGTTCAAACGAGTGGCTGAGGTTATTTGTTGTGACATAGTAGCTGTAATAACTACAATAAATAAATTAATAATTGTCCTAATGGTGTATTTCAAGTCTGTTATGTTGTTGTACACATGAATATTGTGTTTTGCGATATATTTGTGCATGCATGTGAGCGATTTCTTTTATTCCTTTTGTAACAATTCGGCCTGCCTGACCCTCCTTGGCGTTGGTCGTTAACTCTACAAAGAAGCTATGTGATCACTCGGAAATTATTGTTGGTACTGTGTAAACACTGAAATATGATGCTGTATTGCAAATACTCCATCACAGGTAGGAACAGAGGATGTTGATTTAACATCATGTTATTCTTTCCTGACATCATATGTGATGAAAATGTGTGATCAAATCGTTATGTATTTAAGTTTTCAATTAAAAAAATCGAAATATATTTAATATTTCGATTTTTATATAAAGCCATTTCTATGCATGTTCAAGAAAACTATTAGTACAATGTTAAATAGTTATCTTATTTATACACATTTAGTTTTAAATTAGAGAAGTGTTCGAGCTATACTTACAAATAGGCAGTACTTTTGTCTATCCATTTGTTTATTAATAAGGCAAACAATATATTGTCCCACTTAGAATTAAATGTTTCCTTAGCTTTGAATGTACAACAATAAGTAAGCAGTGACTCATGTACCCAAATACTAAAGAATACCTAACATCTTTATTAGTGACTGTATTGTACATTTCTTGTGTTTAGTTTTCTCTATAGTCTTCGATAATAAGCAATGTGACTCCTGAATTTTAAATTGGCATAGACTCATTTAGTAATATTTTGCCTAAATTTTGTGAAAGTTTCATTTTATTTGTGAAGGTTTATTATGATTCTTCACTGATGAAAGAAACTTTGAGCTTCTATTTGTGTAATATTTTATGCCATGGCTGCTACTTAATTATTATATTTCATTAATATCTTGGTAGCTCTTTACAAGTGATTCATATCCATATCGAAATAATTTCATTCAAGTGCTCCGATACCTCATTGGTATTCATATTCTCGTGTAGGATGTTGTAAAGGCAACTAAGTGAAATAATTCACCATCTGAGCAGTGTACCACCTCTTATACTGTAGAAGCCTGGGTGCAGCAGCTGCAGATACTCATGAGGGCTCTTACATCTTCAACGCTTATTACTTAATAGGTAGTGGGTAACTACCAATTAGCCAGACCATTCACGAATAGGGCTGGTAGTCAAAATCAATCCAAAGCTAAATTTTGCAATTATGTGCATGTGTTGACAGCAGAAACATATTTTAATACATTATTATGTTGGTCCTTTATATTGTTAGAGAAGGCATATTGTACTAAACCCAATTGAGTTTTCCAAAAAAGCATGCAGTGGGTTGTCATTTGTATCATATCAATAGCAGGTATTACCAAAAATAATGGAGATATCTTCTTTTTTTATTCTACAATGAACTTGTTACTTACTATGCACATGAGTATCTTATAGGCATATCTGAAGAACAGTCATAGAGTTACAGTTAAAGTCATTTAACCAATGTTATTATTAGATAAGTAAGTTTACTCAATGCAAATAATTATTCTTTTCTTTATCTAGAGCTAACATAACTAATGCTCATATCCTTTGTAGTAAAGTAATAGTTACTTCATAATACTAAAATCCCTTAACTTAGTTTGTGATTATAAATTATATTGTGAATATATCACAATATATTTATATTGCTTCAATCAATTACTTATGGTAATGAATTAGATTATTATAAAGTTCTCAAGATTTTGTAGTAAGGCTGTGGGGTTTAACAAGGCTCCTGTGGTTGCTTAAGCTGGCTATCTGTGTGCATAGACATTTTTTCCCCTGGCACTAATAAATAAATTACAAATATGTACTTAAGATTCCTGAAGATATATATTTTAAGAATGCAGGGTGAATGAAAGGCTTTATGTCTGAATATTATACATAAATAACAAGCCCATAAAAATACATATGACTACCACTGCTCTACCATAACATACCCTATATTTACGGAAGTCGGGGGCTGCATCTGACCCTTGCAATTATAGACCTATTTCCATCTTACCTGTTCTGAGTAAAGTATTCGAAAAAATTATGCTCAAACAACTTTTATCTCATTTTAATGAGCATAATATATTGAATGAGAATCAGTTTGGTTTTACTAAGAGCAGATCCACTACAGATGCAGGTGTTCAATTGATGTCACATATACTTGAGCCTGGGAGAGTTCACATGATGCTATTGGTGTATTTTGTGATCTTTCCAAGGCATTCGACTGTGTAGAACACTGCACTCTGATTCGTAAGCTTTCACACTATGGTATTCGTGGAAAAGCTTTGAATCTAATAGAGTCTTATCTGTCAAACAGGCTACAGATGGTTGGAATAAATGGCAATACTTCTTCCGGGTCTTTGGTAAAAATAGGTGTACCGCAGGGATCAATTTTGGGACCTTTTCTGTTCCTAGCGTATATTAATGATCTGCCTTGCATGGTCAAAGATTTCTGCAATATTGTTTTATTCGCCGATGATACCTCTCTGATTTTTAAAGTAGATAGGAAAGATAGTGAACTCATTCATGTAAATAATGTGTTATCTATGATCTCTGAATGGTTCGCCGCTAATAATCTTCTATTAAATTCAAAAAAGACCAAATGTTCAAAGTTTTCTTTACCAAATGTTCCTTATGTTGAACCAAACATTAAGCTTGGCTTAGATAAACTCTCTATTGACAAAGCGACAGTCTTTCTGGGAATCAAAGTGGACTCAACTTTACAGTGGGATCCACATATACATGATCTAGCTGGAAGACTTAGTTCTGCTGCATATGCAGTTTGTAAGATAAGACAGTTAACAGACGTAGCTACTGCACGGCTAGTTTATTTCGCATACTTCCACAGTATTATGTCGTATGGTGTATTGCTGTGGGGAGCTGCTGCTGAGATGGAAACAATCTTTATCTTACAAAAGCGTGCAATTCGAGTCATATATGAAATGGATCCTATGGAATCTCTTAGGGATCTTTTTAAAGAAATTGATATATTAACTTTACCGAGTCTGTATATATTTGAGAATATTATGTATGTACGGAAAAAATTTAGTAAATTTAAATTAAACAGTGACAACCACGATTACAACACTAGGAACAAATATAAATTAACGGTATCGTGTTTTAGATTAGCAAAGACAAATAAAAGGTCCTTTTTAGGTAATTGTGTGCGGTTTTATAATAAAATTCCCGAACATATGACAATGCTCACAGAAGGAAAATTCAAATTACACGTGAAATACATTTTGATTAAGAAATCCTACTACACAGTTTGTGATTACTTAAACGACAAAAATGCTTGGAAAATTCCACCTCTGCCAAGCCATCACCTGTCTCCTACGTAATTTAAACAAATATTGTAATAATTGTATTATATTGTTTATAACAAATTGTAAACAGACGTTTAAAAGAATGGCCCCGAGTTTCTTGCCCGTTCTTCTTGCAGTGGCTCTATAAATTTTTTGCTGAACGTGGCAGTACAATGTAGAATATTTCAATATTAAAGTTTGTAATTGACCTTCATAAGAGCGTCGTAGACGCCTAAATTGAATAAATGATTTTGAATTTGAATTTACAAATCCTGTTTCAGGCATTTTTAAAGCAGTAATAACTGAAACACATTGAGGATTTTCATATTATATGTCATAAAAATATTCATTTTTGTTACTATTCTTGGTACCTAAGTGAGATATGTATCAATATTTTAAATATATATATTTTTCCAGGCTAATTACGGAGTGCAACAAACAGGGGCCCGCGATGGAGGCCGGGGCGCGCGCCCTGGAAGTTCTGCCACTGCTGCAAGAGCGAGTGGCAGCGCTGACAGGAGGCCGCGACCGCCGCGGTGGCCCCATCATTTGGTTCCCTGCCAACTCAAGGCGGGACAGAGTTGCGCCAGATGACTATAGGCGCTTGTTGCATTATCTCATTAGTATACCAACGTGAGTAACTGGATCTTCATTATTTTACTCTGCTGCCTTATAATTTTTCACTACTAGCATTGTGAGTGATTGCTGTGCCATTATAAAAGGTATTGAATGCATTCTGTTTATTGTTAGAGTTGGTACTCATAGAAATGTTCAACTTAATCCCAGGATGTTATTCTTGCATATACAAAACTAGAATCACGATGTTATTGTAGTAGTATTTTTGGGTTTAATTATATATGATGTCCTTGTTGGATTTAAATCATTATGCCTAATTACACCAAAAATTTTAGTAATTCTTGGAGTACAACTTCAAGTTGCCGGTATAATAGGTGCAGATGTATTCTAGGTGGTCCCAATCTCAAAAGCTCAATTTGAAGAGCTAGCTTATGAAATATGTTTAATCTCTTACAAATAATGTACTATAATATGGAACTTTGGATTGGATTAATAATTATTATGCTGCATTAAATAATTATTCCTGCTAATATATATGAGGTGAGCTTGTATGCTAGTTTATAAGATTCTGAGGAGCCTTCTCATATTCAATAATGTCACCACAACTTTGCTACAGCTTACCTTACCTGGAGTGTAATTAATAGCATGCCTGTCAATGCCCACAAAGTAAACAATACATTATCACATGACATTGGATGACAACAATACACTCAATAAGGAAGGTATTGTGTTTATATAAAGATTAAGTGATTATCTGCAAAATTCTGAGAGTAGTATTTACA
Source organism: Plagodis dolabraria (assembly GCA_963854805.1). Lineage (NCBI taxonomy): Eukaryota > Metazoa > Arthropoda > Insecta > Lepidoptera > Geometridae > Plagodis > Plagodis dolabraria. The sequence goes on from OY978440.1 coordinate 10,316,105, forward strand.
TTGAGGTCACTGAGAGACCACATGGTACATTTTTGTTTAATGTGTTTCTTTTTTCCTGGCTCATGGCTACACCAAAATTTTCACTTAAACCTTATAAAAAAGGCATTAGCAAATAACATAACTACAATACATTCCTGTGATTTGGGCTTCTATGTTGTTATGTACCTTAATGTACATATTATACTTTCATTGATCTGGTGCATTGGTAATGAAATAAGGTAAAAATGACTTAACTATATAATCATCAAACTATTGATCTCAATAGGTAAAATCTGCAATATTGACTACAATCGGTATGGTAAGGGATGATGTAGTCCTAGAATGGGAATTGGTAGAGAGATCTGAGACAGCTGCTGGAACACATCATTGGGTGCATATCAACATACTTGTTAGTTAAGTCTGTTGCTATGCACATGTGTGTGTAGAACAAACATACCTCCAATTTTTACACCATGAATCTTGGACCTGCTCATGGCAGTAGCCACTGCCACATCTACTTGAAATAAATACTGTCATAATAGTTTCTACTACTAGTCACTACATCTTAACTCTATATTTTGTTTCAGCGATTCCGTGAGATCTCATGGCTTCACCATATTGATTGACATGAGAGGATCAGCATGGGCGGCCATAAAGCCAATCCTGAAAGTTCTACAGGAACACTTCTCTTCTTCCGTCCACCAGGCCCTAGTAGTTAAGCCTGACAATTTCTGGCAAAAGCAACGCACAACTATAGGGGCTCATAAATATAAATTTGAGGTAATTTAACTTGTTTTAATGTGTAAGCTAAGTTATTTGTATCATTCATGCAGTTATTTCACCTGTTGCATTTTCGACTGCATCATTGCTTAATTACTTCACCATTCAAAACAATGATGTGTACAAAAATGTTAATCTAGCATAACATATCATTTGTTGATCAGAAGAAGAATATGTTTTCTGTGCCTACTAATTATAAGTTACATAACAATACAACATAATTTATAGATTAAGCGTCAGTTTTCCAGCCTTCTAAGACGCAATAGGTGCCCTTTAACACTTGCAGAATGGTTGTAGAAAGTTAACTTGAAAACTCTGTTGTATCTTCACGGAAAGATAGATTATTATATTAACAGTCTTGCTGACTTAAACTAAGGAAAGTCTAAGGCAACTACTTGTGTTGGAAACTATACGTGTTAGCATATAAATGATACGACATTTGGTCTTAAGTCGCTAAATAGTGGTAAAATTAGAACTAAATGGGTTTTCAAAGTAATACCAAATTGTACTTACTTGAAATATCACAATTTATTGAGTCACTCACAAAATAATTAATTTTAATATACACTTATTACACTTCTGCTTATTAGAGAACCTTTCCACTGCAAGGCAAAGACTGCCTGTAAAATGTAAATGGCGTTAACAGAACGCCTTCCCCCTACCACACTCGTTTGTGGTAGGGTGCACGTGACTAGGCAAAGTCAATACAAATACTTTTACCTATATATATATTCTTAAAACATAGTAGTATTTCCTAATAATTCCTAACTCATAACGTGCTTATTAATATAGCTAACATAAATATGATAACTATTAATATAATGAATAGATTCATAACTTTGCGGAAATCCATATTTAAAAATAACAAATACTTCTTAAAATATTTTAAGAAAACATCAAATTAATATTTTGATAAAACACTTAAAAAATACAAAAATATATATAGTGACAATTCCGCCTAATTTTGCTGCTAAGCCGACATGACGTCACAAACGCCACGCAGCCAAACCGGAAGAATTTTTCGACGCGTTTCGCTTCTACACTAAGCATCCTCAGGAGGTCATGACTCTACGAGCGCACGAATCGATCGAACTTCTCGATCGTGCGCTCGTAGAGTCAAGAAGTGACGTCACAAACGCCACGCAGCCAAAAATTCTTCTGGTTTGACTGCGTGGCGTTTGTGACGTCACGTCGGCTTAGCAGAAAAATTAGGCGGAATTATTATTATTATTATTAATGGACGAGCAGCAATATGCTGATATGTCCATGTCATTGCAGTGTTGGATTTATAGTTTCAGAAGATTTCTTTTCTGTAGATAGCCATTTGTCCAGTTTATTTTTAAAATTGTTGATTGATGTGGCTGACACAACATGTTCTGGTAGTTTATTCCAGTTATGCACTACTCTGTTGCTCAAGAAATGGTGTGCAGGCTTTGTTATGGCCAAATCCCGAATAAGCTGGATTTCATGTCCCCGGATTGGCCTTGAGCTTTCTCTGATTATATAAAAGTCTTCTATATTAGGTAGGTTATAATATTGATTAATAATCTTAAATGTCTCAATAAGATCACCCCTAAGGCGTCTTTCTTATAGACTAGTGAGGCGTAGTGTTAGGAGTCTCTCTTCATAGGACTTGTGGTAATTTGGTTGCTTTCCTCTGGACACTTTCTAGAAGGTTAATATCTTTTTGGAAGTATGGGCTCCAAACTTGAAAACCATACTCTAGCAGGGGTCTGATATATGTTTTATATATTTTTAGAAAGACTTCTACAGTGAAGAATTGGAATGATCTCCTTATGACATATAAAAACGAGTTGGCCTTTTTCACTATAGATGTGATTTGAGCTTCCCATTTCAGATTAGATACTATTAACACTCCTAGGTCTTTTTGCAGATCAACAGACTCTATATCACTGTTGTCTAACATATACTTTGCTCTAGGGTTTGATGAGCCCAAGTGTAACACAGTACATTTTGCTGCATTCAGTTTAATAATCCAATCCCTAGCCCAGGCTTGGATGCAATTAAGGTCCTCCTGCAGCTGTCCAGATTTAATTAGTGGGTTGGCAAAGATTTTACCATCATCGGCAAAGAAGGCGGTCTGAGATTGGATCACCTCTACCAGGTCAGTGATAAAAATTCCAAATAGATGGGCTGAGAGCACTGAACCCTGGGGAACGCCACGAAATACTTGTTTTGGTTGAGATAGGTATGTTCCAACACGTACTTGATAAGTTCTATCTTTTAAGTAGTTTCCTATCCACTTGAGTAGTGTACCCCGTACTCCAAAATGCTCTAGTTTAATCAGTAGGCGTTGGTGAGGGACTTTGTCAAAGGCGCGTTCAAAGTCCAAGTACACAATATCTACAGGATCATTGTTGTCAAGACTTTTTGTCCATGAGTGTATGCATGACAGCAGATTTGTAATGGTGGATCTCTTTTTTGTGAAGCCATGCTGTTTAACTGATATTACACATTCTCTGCTTAAAAATTGGGTCAGTTTTATGCTTATGATTTTTCCATTAATTTTACAACAGTACTGGTAAGACTAATAGGGCGGTAGTTTCTGGTGACCATCTTGTCACCCTTCTTATAAATCGGCGTGACCAAGGCATGCTTCCAGTTTTGAGGTAAGTAACTATTTTTGAAGGACATGTTAAAAAGTGTGCTAAGTACAGGAGCCAAGATGTAGGCACTGTTCTTAAGTACAAGACTTGGAACTTGATCAGGGCCAGGAGATGAGTTAGTACGCAGGTTTGCAATTGCTTTCTTCACATCTTCTACAGAAAAGGATATTTCAGATAGATCATGTTCCACACGAGCCACACCAACTTTCATCTGTTGTGACAAGGGGGGCTCTAATGAGTATGTTTTTTGAAATTCTTCGGCAAAAACATCAGCCATCTGAGAAGGCTGCGTTACCAGGTCACCACTCTGGGTCCGGATGGCTGCTGGGATGCTCACTTTTGAAGATGAACATCTCCGAATGTAAGAGTAGAATGATTTGTCCCCATATTTAAGTATTTCGGCTTCATAGCAGCTCCTTTGTTTCCTCGACATATCAACACATTTGTTGTTTGTTTCTCTGTAGAGTTGGTAGTCATTTTCTGACCCAGAGATCCTGTAATTGTCCCACAGGGTATTTTTTCAGCCACTAGTTTTAAGACATTTTTATCAATCCATGGTTTATTTCGGGGTTTATTCTTGACTTTTCTTTCAGGAGCATGTTTATCAACAGTTGTGTTGATTGCAGACAAGGTCTCCATCCACAATTTTTCTGTATCATTGAAACAGTTTACCTCCTCTAAATTATTTCTTAAATCATTGTTGAAACTGTCAAAATTAATATATTGGTAGTAACGTCTAAACTTAGGCGTATCAGTAGATTTTCTTACTAGGCACTGAAGGCTGAATTCTAGTACAGCATGGTCACTTTTGCCGATTGGAGGTTTGTGCATTACTTCATCAATTAGAGAATCCTCATTTACCATAACAAGGTCTAGTAAGGATGATTCTTGCCCATGTCTGAAGCGTGTATGGCTTTTCACCAACTGATGGAGATTACTGTCTCGGAACGCTGTAACAAAGAGTTCTTCGGGGCCAGAATAACATTGGCCTGGTGGAATAGGCCATTTAATAGTTGGATAGTTAAAGTCACCTGCAATGATCACTGTATTTCTTTCAGTAGCAGCAATGAGATTATTTAGTAATGTAGCGTCACGAGTTTTCCATACAAGTTCATCCTGACTACCTGATCGATATAAACCAATAACCAAGAAATTATAAGTACTAAATTGTATATCTACATATAGCGCCTCAACTCCATCGCACATATAATTTTTGTTGCGCCTTGCTATGATAGGAATACCGTTTAAATGTTCCTTTATATAAATGGCTACACCACCCCCTCTAGTTTTTCCTTCAGCCTTATTTTTCTTATGCTTTCGGTCATGTCTTAATAGTGTATAGCCTGGGATACTGTATGTGCTATTACACTAGATATGTTTTTGTATTTTTTAAGTGTTTTATTATAATATTAATTTGATGTTTTCTTAAAATATTTGTTATTAATAACTATTAATGTAGCTAACAGTTGGCCGGTCTGAGCGTTGAGTAGGACCTTGTATGTATCAAACTATTATTACATATTAATACATTTAACACGATGTGTAAGTACATTACATAATAGGTATCATAACACTTCTGAATTTATATTAAAAATTATTTGCTAAAACGCATTATTATTTTGTTACAATTTCAGGTGTATATTCGATTAAGTTTTGTTGTTTTTATTAGTATAATAGGTAACAGGTCCCACTAAGCCTAAGTCCTGAATACCGTTAGCAAATATTTTTGGTGACAGGCCTTACTAAGCCTAAGTCCTGAATACCTTCATTAATAATATATTATTCGGCAACAGGCCCCAACAAATCCTAAGTCCTGAATACCGTTATTAATAATTCATCTTATCGACAAGGTAATCAAAGTAAATAATTATTTATGTATAGAAATAATAAATTTTAGTAATTGTTTGATTTAGTTATTAGATAGCAGTAATTATTCGCTCATATTGTCGTCCTCACTAGAAGATTCATGGTGAGGTCTATTAAAATTAAGCCAAGGTCTCATTTTGTCCACGGCGACCACAGAGGAAAAACTTCTATTTCCCTTTCGAGTTAAAGGGGTGTCTTCGACCTGATATCTATCGCAATCGTAAATTTTCGTTATACGATATGGGCCTTTATACTTCGGGATAAGTTTTCTACTAGAACCAGTGGTGGGTACTTGCCTCTCTACCCTCACCAGATCGCCTACTTTGTATTTAATAGGCCGGCAACGTTTATTATCGTAGTAGATCTTTTGATTATGTTGATTACGCTCTACATGCAGGTTGCCTTCATCCCTAATTTTATCTCGATCTCCCTCACGCGTAAAGTCAGTGATATTATTGCCAAGTCCGGATAATAACCTATTTTCACTAAAACCCGTAGGTCTTATACCAAATAACGCCTCGGCAGGACTACGACCTATACCTTTGTTGGATGTGTTGTTAATACCCCATTGCACATCAGGTACGTAGTCGTCCCATTGGTTGTCTGCAGTACCAACAGACTTTGTACTTAAGGCATCTAATATCGTTTTGTTATAGCGCTCCTCCTGTCCATTGGCTCTAGGCATGGCAACAGCGTTCAAAACATGTTTTATGCCCTTCTCTTGCACAAACTTCTTAAATGCCTCGCTGGTAAAAGATTTACCACGATTCGAGATTAATCGCCTGGGTGTGCCAAACAAACCACAATATTCTGTTAACACCTTAATGGTAGTCCGAGGTTTTGTATTCCTTACCGGTTTGAGGAAAATGAAACGAGTGAAAGCATCGACAATGACTAAAATGTACATATTCCCTTTACTACTCCGAACGAACGGGCCAACATGATCGGTATGCAACGTGTCAAATGGAACATCTATTTTACTAATCTGATGTAAATACCCGGGTTGTTTCCCTCCACGGGCTTTTGCATAGGCGCACTCCAAACAGGAATTAACATATTTCTTCGTAAACTTCCGCATTTTCGGGAACCAATATGTAGCCATAATCTTTTCGAGAGTCTTGTCCACCGCAAAGTGACCTATGTCATCATGATTTTGTTTCATGATTTGCCAGCGAACTCCTCTGGGTACTACCCACCGATCTCCATCAGGAGTTATCCTAAAGAGCCTGTTATTCTTTAATTTGAAATTTGATTTGATATCTGCAACATTATCTAATTCAGGGTCTTTCAAAATGCTAATGATTTTCTGCGTCTCACTATCGGCACTCTGTACTGTAGCCAACCAACTACATTCGGATGTGCCAGTTCTAACATTTTGGGGGGAGGATGCAATGGGAGTCACTTGGCTGCTAGACCGGCTGCGTCCTCGGGTAGATGCTCGTGATCGGCCATACGACCGACTGCGGTGCCGGCTTGCACGGTTCCGCCGACTGCTCCTCCGGCTGCATGAGCGGCTGCGACGCCGACTACCTGGTTGACGTGAGCGACTGCGCTGCCTACTCGTTCGACTGCCCGATCTGAGGTGCCGCTGGCTCAATAAACTGCGTGAGCGTTGGCGCGACCGGCACATCGGGTTCCGAGACCGGCCGTGGAGTTGGTCACGGCTGCGTGGCCGGCTTCCTCGAACAGAGTTTCCCGTGGTTAACATTGGTGATGTCGGTGATGGGTTGGGCTCGCCGTCAGCCGTCATCGCCGCCTCTGTCACCGAACCAGCAATATCGGCTTCCATCTCAACTGTAAATAAATAAATCAAACAGAAATGCCATTCTTTCAAAGTTTAATTATCAGTTAATTTCGTGCAAGACGATAATTAAGTAAGGTATGAATCAAAACCAGAATAACAATGGCATAGGTCTCATAAAGCGCGGCCAGAGAGTAGCCCCAGCCGCATGCTCTACGACACCCATTCAGCATGAAATAATATCGGGGAGTGCCCCGATCAGTTTATTTCACGCATGGTGACAATGTGTGAGGTATATATAAATTAAATACACATAGGAAGAATAACGGCATAGGTGTCATGAAACACAGTCAGAGAGTAGCCCTAACCATATGTTTCATGATACCCACTCAACGTGAGACAATATCGGAGAGTGTCCCGATCAGTTTATCTCACATATGATGCCAATCTACGAGATATACACAACAAGAATAACGGCAAAGGTTACATGAAGCACAGCCAGAGAGTCGCCCCAGCCATATGCTTCATGGCACCCACTCAACGTGAGATAATATCGGAGAGTGCCCCGATCAGTTTATTTCACGCATGGTGACAATATATGAGATATACATGAACTAGCAATATATAACGAGAATATCGCCAAAGGTTACATGAAACATAGCCAGAGAGTAGCCCTAGTCATATGCTTCGTGGCACCCAGTCAACGTGAGATAATATCGGAGAGTGCCCCGATCAGTTTATTTCACGCCTTTTGACGATGCAATATGAAGATATATATAAGTGAAAATTAAAGAAATAAATAATTATTAAATAAACACACACCATAACTAAAAAAAAATATATACATGAGTTTAACTAAGCCATTCGGGGACCATATTGAACAATCCCACTTCTGAGATGTTGGAAACTATACGTGTTAGCGTATAAATGATACGACATTTTGTCTTAAGTCGCTAAATAGTGGTAAAATTAGAACTAAATGGGTTTTCAAAGAAATACCAAATTGTACTTACGTGAAATATCACAATTTATTGAGTCACTCACAAAATAATTAATTTCAATATACACTTATTACTATAGCACACTTCTGCTTATAAGAGAACCTTTCCACTAGACTGCAAGGCAAAGACTGCCTGTAAAATGTAACTGGCGTTAACAGAACGCCTCCCCCCTACCACACTCGTTTGTGGTAGGGTGCACGTGACTAGGCAAAGTCAATACAAATACTTTTAACTATATAAATATTCTTAAAACATAGTAGTATTTATACCTTATAATTCCTAACACAAATAACGTGATTATTAATATAGCTAACATAAATATGATAACTATTAATGTACCTAACCCTTGTACTTGATCAAAAGTAATATTGAATTATCTTGAACATCTGTTGTAGATTATTTTATAGAACAACTTTTATTTCATTCATATTTTGGATATTATTGGTGATGTTATATTATATGTCAAGGTCATCATATGTCAAAGCTGCGGGTTTTGCTACAACCTAGATAAGCACACATTTTATGTTAGGTGTTTTGGTATTTGTAAATCAAAACAAAACATATCAAATGTGAGGAGAAATGCTCGAATTTTGCTAATTACATTCAAATACAATGAAAAATCTGTATTTCTTATAATAAGCCTTTTTATTTGACATGTCGCAACTCAAAATGTATGATGCACTTTGTTTTAAATTTTCTTTATTTCCTATTGTAACTGTAGCCCGTTTTTGATTCAATTTATCTCAATTACTTTAGTGTATGTACCGAGTTCTAAGTTAACTATTTATGTGCAATAGATAGGAGTGAAGTATAATAATAATCAAGTTATACTTATAAGTCACGTAAATTCCCTTTTTAAATTGGCCAATAAAACCGTCTTGTTTATGTACTATTTATGTATGAAGCAGTGATGGCTCAGTGGCTTTGGCTATGGACTGCCGCGCAGCAGGTCCATGGTTCGAATCCCGCCCCGGGCTTGAGCTTCACCGCATGGTGGAAGGGCGTTTTTGTGAATGTCCGCCTGGCTAACGACCACCCTCAAGTTGAAAATCTGTCGCCAAGCAGCTAACGGTGTGTTCCGGCAGCTGTCCTTGAGAGCCAGTCATTCTAGGTTAAGCCTGTTAACAACTTCGACCACATCATCACTTACCATCACGTGAGATTGTGGTCACAGGCTTACCTATCAGCAATAAAAAAAAAAAGAGAACTTTTCAGTAATAATAATAATGTACGAAAATATTGTGTTCTATTGCAGAAAATAGAAAAAGACAGAAAACCGGTAACGCAATGTAGGCGTCGAGTGTTTGCAATTAAATAGGATATAAATTAAAATTCTGAGTTAATAAATATAATAAACTTTGCTGAGTAGCAGGTTTGACTATAATTTACAAAAATGAGTAAAGGATTAATGAGGAACATAGAGATCAAATAGTAGACTGAGCTTGGTAAAGCTCCCAAAAAATTAAAACCCGGTTGTTTTTCAATCCATTTTCTATACATCAACGGCATGTGTTGAAATAAGTGAAAGCGAGATTGTTTATGTGTAAACGCAACTACGCGTAAGTCACTCGTTCCTTTGACGCGTGCTCAGAAAACCGCGACAGACACGAGCATCGCGAGTGGCGTGGCAACTCAAGTGCATATTGTTTACATATGCGCCTTGCCACTGGTACGATTGTGAAAATAAGGCAGAAAGACATAAACCAAATCAAAAGATTACAGATTTTGGTCTCACTGCAGCTCTCAGAGATGATAAATATCACTAATTATAGCATTACCTTTAACAGTAATTATATACAGTCAAAAGCAGTTGATTTCTTTAAGTACGGTAGTTTAACTTTCCTTTCCTTTTATGTTTATGTGTTAAATGTCACATTGTTTTTTTTTTTACAGACTACAATGATTAGCTTAGAAGCACTGCCAAAAGTGATAGACACATCGCAACTAACTGCCGATTTAGATGGTACTTTGCAATATGACCACTCACAGTGGATAGATTTAAGATTGGTAAGTTTCACTATTTATGATTAATTACTCGTAATTTATGTTGTTTTCAATGTTATGAAGACATAAGACCAAGTCGCCCTTCTGATGGTAAGCATTACACCTGTCCATTGTAGTTTCAGTAACTCAGAACGTCAAAGAGACTGATCTGCGATTTCAGGGTGATGTGCCTGACATGAACGGAGACAGTGGCCTTATTTTTGTCAACGTTTGCATTACGACTGAACAAAGCTGCCCAGCTTGCTGCTGCTTGGCAGGCGACTCGGGGGTCGCATAGTTAAGATATCAGGACCTCAGAAGGCGCTGCTGCCTACCTTTTGCTGGTTAAAACGTGTTCATTGCTTGTCCAAAACTGAAAATCAGTGCACCACATTACTTGTCACAAAATGGTATTTCAAATCCACTGATTGACGTACATTTGTAATTTGTAATTCTGAAATATAAAATAAGCCTTTTGCGACTTAATAACTGATGATATAAATAATTCCACAGGCTTTAGAAGAACTCATGTGGCAAGCAGGCGAGCTGCTCGACCGACTTGACGATTTACAAGAGGACGTCGCTCGGGCTGACTTCGCTGATGACGTCACAGGCGCAAGACGGGCCATCGACGCGCACGCCGATATCAGCAAACGTCTAGCCAAGGTTCCGGTCGACGAATTGGAAGCGCAAGGTATTGTAAACGCAGTGTTTCAATGAAGATGTTCTGTAAACGACATCCACTGGCTCATTTTCGACAACATCGTCCTTTACCAACAGACGCTTCAGACAACAGATCCCTGGTTTTTTTTTAAACCAGTCAACTAGGTTAAGCTATGTCTGATGTGTCATTATTTGGATACCACTAGTGGAAAATACTAATGAGTGCTTCTGTGCTTCGAAGGGCACATTAAGCCGCCGCGTCGGACTCGGTTGTTATCTTAGGATGTCTGTCGTTATAGCATGTTGATAGGGTGTTTTGCGAATTGCTAGTCAAGTAGAAAATTAGTCGCCAAGCATTTAAAAGTGTGTTCTGCAGCTGTCCTTGAGAGTCAGTTTCCTTTCAAGTTTATGCTTGTTTACCACCTTCGACCACCTCATCACTTTCCATCGGGTGAGGTAATGATCAAAGGCTAGCCTATCTAGTTATTAAACTGAAGTTTTTGACATGTTTTCTCTGTGATATATAAATCATAAATTTACGTTATGAATGTATAAATGTACCGAAATCATACCTGTTTACACCTGGCTGCGAAGAGGTGCGTCCGAGTGCACAATGACAACTGATTTTTCAGAATCTTTATATATATTACTGTGATGTAGACAATATTTAATTGAAAAACAAGTGAACGATGTTTTTTTTATCTTAAATAAATCGATTAACAATACTATAATTATAAAAAAATACTTTGGTAGGCCCCTCACCAGGTGGACTGACGACATCGTTAAAGTCGCAGGTAGCCAATGGTTACAAGCGGCTAATAGCTGTTCTTTGTAGCGTTCTATGGGGGAGGCCTTTCGCAAAGTGCCCTACCACCATGCTGTATCGACTGCCATCCTAAGACAACAACCGGGACCGACGGCTTAACGTGCCCTCCGAAGCACGGAAACGCTCAGTAGTAATGTCACCAGCGGTCACCCATCCAACTCATGACCGCGGCGGACGTTGCTTAACTCTGCTGATCGATTCAGAAAGGTTAAGCAAACTTCGCTACGAGCGCTTCAAAACCTCACCTGGTAGATATATATTTTCATGTACATATTTGTTTTAGGCAAAAACTCGATGACTGCACCAATTTGCAGGTGGATCTCGAACTGTTATGTTGTTCAGGCTAACATTGAATTACTGGCTCTCAAGGACAGCTGCCAGAACACAGCCTTAGTGCTTGGCGACAGATTTTCTAATTAAGGGTGGTAGCTAGCCAGGCGGGCATTAGCAAAATGCCCTACCACCTTGCTGTGACGACTGCCATCCTAAGACAACAACCGCTATCGACGGCTTGACGTGCCCTCCGAAGCACGTGTCACCTTCCTACCTAGCAGGGGTAGTAGGGGGCATAAATAAAAAAGAACAGGTTTAGAAATATATTGATGATATATGTATATAAAGTAAGTAGATTGAGAAGGGTCGTGGATTTCAGACAGGTGGCGTGTGGTAGGCTTCCTGGTTCAAGGACTTATCTCCGGTATGTTGTAGAATAGTTGGTGCTCAGCAACAGGAGCTGTGATGCACTCCGCTCAAGGTCAGCCTATGGGCCGCGCCGGTAGGTCGTCCCAGCTATATGCTGTAGAGACGGGTCCCGTAAAGTGTCCGTAAAGTGGCAGCGGTCGGTGCAGGAGATACTGGGCCTTGTTGCTTGCAGAAAGCTAGTGGTGTTCGAGGTGAAGCTGGGAGATCTGCCGCTTACTGGAACCCTGGAATCCACATGTTCCGGTTAAAATAGGTCCAGTGTGATGTTGAGCTGGTGGGTCCACTGTCCTTGCTACTGGGCATTTGGGGACGCGCAGAGGGCCTGAGGATGTGGCCCGCTAGCAAACAATTGGGTGCCTGAAGGGCTAGAAGTGCCTTAAGGGCTAGAGAGAGAATTCGGTGATCAAGAGGTTCACAATCCACGACGCCCGTTCACAACCGAGCGTAATGGGACTTGCCTAGATACCTAGTGAACTGCGAATTACCTTTCACAACCCACAAGGTCCGTTCACAAATGCATAGTGAGCATAATGGGACTTGCCTAGATACTTCGTGAATTGTGAACCACCATCAACACCTTATAGTCAGAAGGACTCACAGTTGAGCCTGAAGGGCGTAGGTATAAAAGACACAATGATATTAATAAGTAGAAAAACAGAGAAAAGGTTAGGTACAAAAAGGTTACAATAGATTAGGAGCTTGAAGAGCATTCCTAGTATATAAGTATCACATTGTTGAGCGCACTGGTCGGTTATTATTAGGTTATATATACCAGAAGTATTTGCATGGAGTTTACACATGTACATAACCATTCTAGTGCAATCCATTAAACGTTAAATTGGTGGCAGCTTGAAGAGCTTACTATGACATATGAAATCAAGCGCATGGTAAATGTAATAAAGTTACATACAGACACTAAAAAGATACAGAAGTATTTTACACATGTAATTTGCACCATTACGTTGCAAAAAGTTAGGTTATTTTATGACAGTATGTATTGGCTAGATCACAGAATATATATATCTTATATATCTATCACTCACCCTAGAACAGGGTTGAAGGCAAACACGAGATAAGAACTATACTTGTTCAGTACTGAATTTACTTGTTTTTTCTCTGGCGATCACGATCAAAGTGAGGACGCACTTTCGATTTGTAGCACCCCGAGAGTCACCGGAAGTTATACCCACGAAACGTTACCATATAAGGCAATGTTTCGCTGCTGAATCGGTGGTGAGGGGTCAGAGCCAATAAAAGGCTTTATTTCTTTGCAGTTTTTGCCAAAAAAAATCCGTTGGAGCCGGAAGTTGAATGACCGTCGACTTTTATCTGACGTTCACTCAACTTTGCATTGTCGGTGAAGTAAGGTGTCGGTACGTACATTATTGCGACCTCTATACATTTAATGATGAACAAAATGATTTAATGACGATCAGTACTACAGTAAGGTGTGCAGAATGTGTGATAGCTAACGGTCATTCATATAATTTAATTTGTAGTAGTTTGAGCAGATGGCGCTGCTCTTCAAATTGTCTGATCAAAAGTAATTTTATTTTAATAATATGTATAATTTATTGTACCTGGCTTTAGCCAGGTTACACACGTGCACGCTCAGTAGTAATGTCACCGGCGGTCACCCATCCAAGTCACGACCACGGCGGACGTTGCTTAACTAACCAGATCAGTTACGAACGACTAAGCAAACTTTGTTACGCGCGCTTTGAACTTAACGGTCTATCTGATAATAGCAGCTTTATGTTGGTGCAAAACTGTATATTTTTTATAATTTCAATCACACTCTGTTAGGAATTAAAATATATTAATTATATTGCAATTATATTGCATATTTGGCTGCTAGGTGTACAGTTCGGTAACTCAATTAAGTTACGATCAAAATAATATTCAGCCTATGTTTACACTTCGCATACTGATCATTACCGAGCATCTCGCTCCGAAAAATCTAGAAGTGTATGAAGACTCTGACGAAAATGGAGAAATCAAGATAGATATGCCAATATAAGTACGTAGTATATTATACCCGTGGTCTTTGTCTACGGGATAAAATTGAAGTGCACAAAATTAAAATTCACGATGATATAACTTTCGATCAGTCTAGTAAAGTATAAATGCAGCAACGGCAAAGCACTATAAAATGCTAAGTTAATATATTAGAGGAGACTAAATCTCCAGATTTCGTTATATTGATTTACCGAAATATCAATAATCCGTTGTTATGATGTGGGTGTCACGAATCGTATCTGCGCAAACATCTGACGCAAGTTAAAAGCAGTAACGAAATGTTTTCAGGATCTTCAAGTATTGCAACAGCTAGAATGTATTTTTTTTGAGTAAAATAATAGTGAACAGTATCGGAATGACATAGTCTTTGGAGTACCCAGTCTCTAATGTATGTCGCTTTAAAGAAAATAAACATGTTTAATAGAAATAGTCAAGTGAGGGATTTGAAGCAGCGCCATTCACCCTTATAGCTGGGGTATGTTCTGGCCGTTAAGCTAACATAACATATGACTCAACTCTATTTGTGCTCTAGTTCTTAACCATAGACTTAGGATTTTTTCGCTACGCTCAAAAGACCCACGAAGTGTGGTAGTGAAACGTCCTAAGCAGGTAGGTCAACAAGAAGTCCGTATGCCATGTTTTACGCGAATAAGAGGCCATAGCGTCCCGGACACTTCCAAGATGGCGCGAATTTTGTGTATTTGCTTATATATCTTACGATTAAAATATGAAATATATATTCTGTAAGCATGGTGTCTTGTTCAGTGAGTGAATGTGAGGCTATAGGACGTAATAACCCGAATAAGTATACGTTTCACTGGTAATTTATGTTTATTTTTACTGCTATTTTGATAATCATTATTTCGTCATTTTGTTATAAAATGAGTTTTATGAACTATGGAAATGTTAGATAATAGGTTTATCTTCAAACTTATCATCAAATTACATTGCTAAATGAATAATTTGTTGAGATTTTGCGAAAAACTATGAAATATTTGTTTACGATAGGGCTTGACAAAGTTCTGACGTCATAAGTATCGATAAAGTCGATATAGTTCGTGTCTGACCTGTAGGTTCGACGGGACTGCTCGGGTCCATATTTGAAACTCAAAAATAACCAGTACTTAGATATAATTAAATAATAGTATAATATACAATAGTAAGTTGACAGATCGATTTATAGCTTATTGAGCGTTTATGAATAAGGAGTAAATATTTTCACAAACATTTTATTCAAAATTGATTTTTACGGTTTCTGTGAAATGTTCACTAAATATGTAATTGGAAATATAATTTACTTCTGTTAAAAAAAATATTGGTATCAATATATAAATGACTATTTTACAGAGTGGCATTTAAAATAACTATATGTACGCGTACATATGTTTGTGTTCTTACAGATTTCCAACAATTATTTATTACGTGATAAGTGATTATCGATATAGCTTCATACAAAGAAAACATTGACGTATAGTAATAGAAGACTCAGTATCAAATTTATATGTCTCTAATAGCTGTGAAAATGTTAGTCAATAGCTGTAGGAAATGATGACACAAATAGAGATATATCACCACCGTTCGCCATTATCTGGTACTTCAAATCAAGTACAAGTCCAAGGAAAACATTTTTAACAATTGTTCTAGGTTATGACAAAAAATAATTGAAAAACTTATTAAAGGCCTTTACACTTAAAGCAGACGTAAAAGAATTATATAGTAGGCCAGGTATTAAAGACTATCGAAATGATGTACACATATATCATTTCTTGAAAATATGTTATTTTGTTTGAAAGGATATACTTTTAGATTCATTGCAAATGAATTTCACCATAATCAGCTAAGTAGTTAGGTTTTTAAATCGAAATATGAAATTGCATATTTTGCATTTGATTTAAGTGTTGTTTACGGTCATTACAATAGTCTCAATGAACCTTAAAGGGCATAATTTCAAACTCGTGTGTTCTTTGATTCAACCAGTAAATCTGTCGATAATATTACGCCCGAGTCATGACAACACTATGTCTCACACATTTACATTTATTTTTTGTAGCACCGTTCATCTATCACTGTTGGTCTTGTACATTCTAAGCCTATTATATTATATGTTCTTGACCATCGTATAGGGATGGACTAGTAACGTGAGCTGATAAAAATTAATTATTTCATGCGATGACTAAAGATATAATTAGTTGTTTGTGTCGAGCCGTTGACATACTCGTAATGGAAGGGTTAATCTTTCCATTTGTTGATGCACTGGCGTCGATTTACTATATTAATCAGCATGGAACATTCGAGTGTTTGTTCGATTTTAAGAGCTGATTGATCTATTGACTCGTTATGCAGTGGGTACTATTTATAGCGGTATAACCATTTATGGACCGTGGCCTCATCAACTATTGCTGTTTAATCCTGACTCTCCTTTGATGCAACAGATGTTGTCTCTTTAGACAACATTGTCTAGTAGACTCTTCCGAGTCCAGGAGAGAGTTACTGCAGTACACCATGCGTGCTAAGATTGTTGACGTGTTTTCTAGGAGGAGCTTCTCCATTCGATGCGTTTTATTTAATGTATGTCACATATTTACGTATCTTTATATGTTTGAACCAATTTGATGTATTTTAAATGTTTTATGAGTTTTTGTTCAATGTTACACCATAAAAAAAAATTTACTCCTGAAGTGTTCAACTTAAGTTTCAAAGTTCAATGGTTCAGCTACGCCCATGTAGCTATTGCTTTGTACCTAAAATGCTGAAAACCAATAATTACTAGTGTATTTTAAGGCGATAAAAATACAATGTAGCCAAAATCTACACGGAAGTACGAGTATATGCGGCAACTGTTAGAATTAAGAATTCATAAAACCACAAAACAAAGTGTTTGAAAGTTGAATTCCACGAAACATCAATATAAAATTGTTACCTTACTTTTTCAATTCAATGTAATGACATCTCTTGAATTTATAATGACTTCACCTCGCTCACAGCTAGGCTAGCAAGTAATTACAGAGCCTCTGCATGCACAAGAATTTCAAAGGGCATTTTCAATATTAAATTTTAACTCCATTAAATGACTTAATTCGCTAAGTCTTTATTAAGCCCCTATTTCGACAATTCAAATTTTTTTCAATAAAATATACTAAATTATTCCCGCAAGACGCTGCGTCGCATCCCGTTTAAATCCTATCTTACTTATATATTGTAAAGGCATATTGGCATATTACGCTTTAGTAGCTGGGTAGTAGTTTAAATGTTGCTGAGTTTCTAACAGTGTCACTTATAATGAAGTTTGGTACATAGATTTAAGTATTTCATTAAAATCTATTTAACCGTTTAAGTACATAACAAAAGTAAGTACTTGACAACACACGTTCTAAATCAAACTCTATGTAGTGTGGTCGTTCTTCAAATGAGCCTTATTGTCTAAGTGCAATGGGTAATGATCTTCATTTTTAAATTCGAACTCCATAACGGGCATCGTTTTTAAAAGAAAATTTCAAAGTTATGTCAAAATTAGACCTTCTGCATTCCTACTCAAGTTATAAAATAAAGCTTGGACCTTATTCCCTAATTTAAATAGTAATGAAAACGAAAATGTGTAATTTGAAATCCATAAATTGGCTTCGTTTCCAAAGTACAATATTAAAATTATGTCAATAGTCAAAACTAAATTCCCCATTGTCATTTTTGGAATTACAACACAGCATATGCCGAGGACCACAAACTGTAATAAAATCAACTGTTATAATACATTTGTTGATGATATTGGAGATCCCGTAAGGATACGTCATTTTCACCAGCTGAGATTATTGAGTGATGATTACTGATTTGGATTGTCGTTTGTCCATTTTTACTTTGTTGTTGACTAATCTTATAATCTAAATAACTTAGATAATGTACTATTGTTTATCAAGTGCAGTGCCTATAGGTCGCGGTACTCGCGGTTTCAATCAAATGCTCGCGCTAAGTGACACTGTGATTGGTTTGCCATGTAAGGCCTACAATTGAGAGACAAATGAAACCACCAAATGCAGGATTTACTTCCTTTATTTAAATTAATGCTGGGTTATATAAACTTCATAACTTAGTTTAAGTAATAGTTAATGAGTAGGATACAGTAATTGTACTCACACAAACAAACAAACAAAAACTGCATTTTTTGCTCGTTGGCTAGCCATCGACAATAATCATATCTGATGGTAAGTGATGATGTATTTGAAGATGGTAAAGAAGCTTAATTTAGAATGGAACCTGGGCCTCAATGTTTAATGCCGGAACTCTCAAATAATATTCCATAATGTATATAAAAATATAATGATGTAGGATATTGTTCCATAAAAATATTTACTTAAATAATAAATGCATATTTTATTTTTTTCCAAACTTAAAGTTGCTTGGCTACGGATTTTGTACTTGTAAGCGAGCTTTCTCACCTACAAGAAAGCGGTGAAATATTATCGTACAAAAGGATGTAAAAACTAAAGTCTTTTCAACGTTTGTTTGTTGGATACCCAGCTTATGGCCAATGGCGATAATCAATTCGATTGTTCTGTCCTTGCTTTAAAAATAAGGGATAATATAAAGCAACGATTACATTATACTTATAACTGCATTGAATCGAAGAAAGTTATTAGCTATTATAACCGACTTAATGATATAGGTAATTGTGCAACTATGTAATACCTATCCGACCTTGTATTATTGAATTACCAATGTTGGTAATGCGTTATTATTTGATTGATGAAGCCTCAGGAAAATTTATATAATTACACTGAGAAAAATGACTGTCATGATTCATGATAATTGTAAAGGAATTTCGAAATAAATATCCGTATTCCCAATAAAAACGGACCAAGAGTATTTAATGATAATTTGCATGTAAATCACAAGAATTTACCATGAATTGATGTAAAGATAAAAAATCAGGCAACAGCACAAGATTTCTTAGTGCTGAAATATCATATTTTGTCAGTACGCATCATGACAAAATATCGTGACGATCTCTGAATTTTCCCTAACAGTAATGACAAAAAGTCGTGAAGGGAATCATAAAAATTTAATAATTAATGGTTAAGTTTCAATAATGAAATGAAGAAAATTATTGTGAAATTCACGAAAATAAGATTATATTTTCTAACAACTTTACGGGAAAGTTTTGGTATATTTTGGATATTATCATAGCAGTCTTAAAGGAGCTTTCTCGTTTATTGTCGTGGACCTGTAATAATTTTTAATGCGTATTTCCTGGTGATTCTGCTGCACTAGACTGCCGAGTGTTGCCGATTGCTGCCGATGTCAATATATTTAGTATAATGCTAGCTGGATATCTTTCGGCACCGTCGGATTATTTCGTTTGCGCGATGCAGGATTTCATACATTCGGACGCATTTTGTATAGGAAAGAGCGTGAATAGCGATAGTAAAAACCCATTACTACTTATGATTGAATAATGTTTATTTGCGATGAAAGTTATGTTTTTTTGTCATGCTCGGTCTTGATATTTTTTCTCGGTGACGCATTATTTCTTGGTTAATTGTCGTGCTACATTTTACTCACTACAAACTTGAAAATCAATTAGGAAAATCCTGTTAAAAAGCAGGTATATTGTGATAATTTTGTATATAGTAACTTTATTTTTAAATGAAAGGCTGTCATGACTTCTGGTTGTTACCTGAACTGATACTTGTAGTGATGAAAGCGGAATTATATCGGCCTTCGTGCTATTTCATCATATTCTTGATATTATTACAGGCATCAGTATTATTCATTATTCTGCACGTCAATAACTAATGAAGGACGGAAGTCATTTTTCTCAGTGTATGCGCGATTAGAAAACTGTAGTGTTCAGAACTGGCGGATATTTGTTGCACGGTTGAGTGATTTGTACGGCACGAGCGGTCGCGGTTGCAGGTCGCTGGTGTTGTGGCCGTACATTGGATAACAATTAGGTGTTGGGTCGGTGCAAGCGGTGACGGCGGTACCGAAGCGGGCCACACGCCAGTCTTACGCCATGCACTCCGAAGATGGAACGTAGACTGCGTTTTGACGCGTTACATTGAACAGACAATATGTGTTTCGACTGCTTTGCGGGTCCGGAGTACGACTGGTTCGGTATGGATTTTCTAAGATTTTCGTGTGTTGTTATTGCCCATTTTAATAAAAACTTGAAATTTGTGAATAAAAACTTGAAATTCATCAACGCGTTTTATCAGAAGGTTATAATAAAAATAAATGTACAGTTTATATTTTAAATATAATTATTTTATATACTACTAATTCAATGGAATATGCTTTATTTAATATTGTACCTAGTTTTTGTTGCAATATTTTATAAAAAAATCGTGAAATATATTCGCAATTAGTTAATTTGTAAAATTATATTAAATAAATTACATATAATCAATTTAAACATAGCACCGACGTAAAGTCTGAGTCAAATTTATACTTGAGTCCCGCACTTGGCACTTGGTCCCAATGTGCCCAGCACACTCGCCGCATTACCCCGTTGTATCGCCAAGGAGATCTGTTGTTTCAAGAACCAACCAGATCGGGAGTCCCGCCTTCTCTCTCTCTCTTAAACGGCGGCCGAGGTTCTGGACTAATTGTTTGGCTTCGGAGCCCCAGGGGTGCGACGTCTCCACGGCAAAAGGAACGAATTCATATAGTGGTTCCAAACTGGCATATTTTAAGCGTTTGCGTCGGGCGGCTGCTTCTGCTCCCGCACCAGCCGACTGCGCATTTTGCAAACGTGCTCACGCATTCTGCGTCCCATACGAGGCTGCGCCCTCTCTGCGATGGAACCAATGTCAGGCCGTCCGGCCGCTTACCGTCGGAACGCAACTTCAAAGAGTCATCATCCAAAAGCGTGCCCATGTGCGAAGAAGGAAGAGCGTAGAGCCACGCGCCAGACTCCGATGTGGTCACGGCGTTTATTCGGGCGACTTAGACACTAAGAAATTTCACCAGCCAGTGTAATTATATTAACCTGAAAGTTAAAATTACCTTAGATTTAAGGCATTTAAGTGTCAATTTAACTTAAAGTCCCACCAAAATGTAATAAACTAATGAAATTTAACAACCATTCGGTAATTTAAAACATACATCTTAAAAAATCATATCGGCAGTTTCTAATTTACTTTTATATAATCTCATTCGGTAATATTCTAATTATGAAACGAAATACAGACTTTTATTGGCATATTTTATATACATACTTCTTTAAGAAAAATTAAAAAATTAAATTAAAGCACTATTCTCCTAACAAAACAATGCTTTAAAACTATTTTTTAATGATTAAAGTACAGTGTGTCCCGACCAAGGAGGTTTCAATTCAATTTAGGTACACATTATCTATGGTGAGCGAGATGCGCGCGCAACGCTACTGCGCTGGTTCCGAGCCAATAGACCAATAACAGACATATTAAATAATATCATATTAAATTAAATAATATTTTTGCATTTTGGCGCTATATCGTACATACGGATTTGAGTAATATTTTGTTGGATAAAACTTTAGTAGCAAAAATGTCAAGCAACACCCACGATACTGATGATTTAACTCCACCTGACATTCAAGAAACAGCTACGAAACTGACGAATAGTCTTTTGCCAGAAAAATCAAGAAAAGCGTATAGCCACAGAGAGTTGAAATACAGGTAAAAAAAAATTAATATGGCCATGAGATTAAATAAAGTAGTGTATGCAACTGCATATAATTAGGTATTAAAACACTCGTGTAATCTTATTTTGAAACTCGCCTGCGGCTCGTCTCAAAAAACTACACTCATGTTTTAATACCCTCTATTATATTACAGTTGCATAAACTACTATTTTAACATTGATTGAAATCTTAAAAATATTTAAATAATACATGCATATTTTAATTTATAGTAACTTGAATGCTATTTTAGGATCCATATTTCCTCGCATAAAATTTGAAGTCCTAATTTACTGTACCACTACTTATCCTTCATATTTGAATTCGTAACAATAATTCACATAAATGCTTGGAATTTTTCACCATAAAAGCTATTAACATAACGAACAGGGAGCCTAAAATTGGTAAGTATATAGTATGAATGCCTGATGACATCTACGCATAATGATTGTCCGCATATATACTTCATTGATATAATAATAATAAAACTGCTTTACATTGTGTTGAACATTATCTGGACCTATAAAACTTCTACGGCAGACAAATAATACCGCGTTTCGTAGTAATGATGTAAAGAACGAAACCAGTATATTAGTGCATATAATTCCCTCACTCACACGCATCTTACACGATTATTGCGTACTACTGCCTTCTCTACATATTTAATGAGCAGTTAAAACAAAATACTTGTACCATTTTAAAGAGTAAATTATTTTATATTGTGTTGAAATTGTGCTTGGTAGATATGGAGCTACAACCGCTAGAATTTTCGTGCTTTCCGTCAAATTGTTATTTATAAATTAACATCATAAATTGGTATATATTCTAAATATATAATTTATTTTTTATTTTTTCTTTCATATATATATCCAAATATAATTTAGATATTTTCAGTTCTCTCACAATTTTTAAGCAATATTATCCATTTCTAGTTCTTTCCAGAAACCATTCGAATTAGGTTGCACACCATTTTTATTGGGTTTTCACTAGTAGAAGTTTGCGGAAAACATTTTTTTTTACGAATTTTTTTTTGTTATCAAACAATAAATCGCGTTATAATGGTAAACTGGTTTGTCTGCTCGTTGACCGACCGTCACCCGGATAGACTTCTAATAGTCTATCCGGGTATGATGAAGGTCTTGCCTAACAGAGCCAAGTTCCAGATGGGAGCCAGTAAATCTAGGTTAGCCTGAACAACATCTTCGATTACACCATCACTTACCTTCATGATCGAAAAATAGACTATACTCAATAAAATAATACATTAATGTACCCTAATTAATCTACCTATCTAATGTTCTGAGGCTTGAAGTACCCCAAGTACCAATCAATCGGCCGAACAGAGTTCGAACATGCACACAGAGACGAACAAAGTTTCAAAAAATTTCCTCACGTATTTTTAAATCCAATAACCTGCCTACGGGTAAGCTGTACGAGGCTAAGAATGGTCAAGTCAGCCCTATCGAAGGTTTTTGTAATATCAAGACAGACGTACTGTGCCACGTGTCACGTCACGATTTAAATGACAGCAAGAATATCTATTTTCCATCCAGCTTATATAGGCCATACTTTTGCAAGGTTCACAAGATTGATATAGGTTGTCAGGACCTGCACGCCTCTAGGACACATTTAAGCGAAATTCCAATAGTGCGGCACAATAGTCTTTACACAAAGCTCTAGACGTGTCGATTCATAAAAAAATCTGGTGCACACTTTTAAAAGAATATGGCGGGTATGCATTTGAGGCTGCTAGCCTTGTTCGCGTTCAGATTATGATAGGATGCGGATTCCATTGCAGCAAGCATGGAGTATTAAGATATATTTGATCAGACAGTGATCAGATGAAAGCAATATATATACATATGCGCAGTATGAGGTTTACTCGTTAAGTTAAGGCTAACTTATGCGCGTCTCTCCCAGCGTGATTGGTGTCCTTGTATGGGCAAAGCCATTCCTGATGGAGAGCATTAATGCTCTTGGAAACCATAGTTGGGCAGAAGATAACCGTTGCAGTGGTATCAACGTCCACCGCTACACCGGGGCTAAAAAAATATTGAGTTCTCCGGTTTCAAACCGAACTAACCCTCAAATTAGCAAAAATCATATAATCGTAAACAAATACGCATACCCCGGTTTGTGGCCTAAATTTATATTCAAGGACGTAACCAGGGTCAAACAGGTATGACGCATCTTCTTCGGTGGACATCCGATGTACGTCTCTGGAGTAAATAAGGTGCATATCGCAGTCTCCACATCGTGGCCAAAATATTATTGTACTTGAGTTATTTTATAAAGTTGATACAGTGGGCGGCCTGTGTTTGTTGATTTGGCATTGATATATCTTCGATGTAGACTTCGTACGTCCTTCCTTCATTTGTATAATGGAAAATTATATCAAAACGTCTGAATAATTAGTATATCTTCGCGTAGTTCTAGTTAACGGTACTTATATTTTTACTGATGATATGTTGACCTTTGATTATTATCTTACCTCTTGGTATGTGACGGTATAGTCGAGATATTTTGCTAGTCAGGCGAGTATTCCTAAAATGCTCGGCTATCACTATTCCAGTGTTAAATATATTGAAAAGGAGTTCCTAATGTCGATTTAATCTAAAGTAGATAGAATATTAGTCAAGCATATGAAGTCACAATATGAATTCAAAAGTTGGTAAAATTTGACAACAAAGCACTTTTAATTGAATAATTTGTAATGGACGGACAGTATTATGGAGGGGCGGGTTCAATTTACGCAATTTTTTATCATTTTCATATCCAAAAATGTGTATATTTGTTATTGACAGGAGAGCGCGTTTTGAATCGTCTCGAGGCGGCAGAGGCTGCGAGCTCGGAAGCGAGCGGCAGCGGGACCGATTCCTCGGCGTATCACTGCGGCTCGCCCGTCACCGTCCGCTCACAGCTCTCCGCCGTGCGATCTGCGCACGCACACGCGCACAAGCTATGGCAACACAAGAAGATGCAGCTCGATCAGTGCTTCCAGCTGAGGCTGTTCGAGCAGGATTGCGAAAAGGTCAGCTTTCGTTTTGAAGATTGATGCTTGTAAACATGGTTCTTTGAGATCTGAGGGATGTATGCATAATACCGTGCTGACCCAACCAGCAATAAACTTTCAGAGTATCATCTGGGTGATGCCGGTGGTAAGAGGGCTATCTACTGACTGCCATATGCAACGCTCTAATCGAAACAATGATTACTTAATCAATAAATGATTTTATAATCGATAAACTTTCAAAGTTAGTGATTGGGCGGTCCCACGAGTTACCTGTTTTATTATTTCGGAACAACGAAGCCTTTAAAATTTAATTATATTGTTTAGGTTTATCAGTTGATATTTGCGCCATTGCACCAGTGCGAGTTCCAAATTATCTCTTTGAACTAAAAATGTTCGACTGGTAAAAACGTGGTTTGGTATAAAATAACGACTAGGAATTAATGAGCGTGTAGAAACATTCTGTAAGGAAAGCGTTCGATAGTTAATAATAATAAATGACGTGAATAATAATAATAAACCATTTATTTTAGGCAACTTAGTATTATCAATAACACAGGCCCATAAAATAAATACCTTAAACTAACTCTCTATCTAAATCATTAAATAGTTTATATGATGAAATCACGTTTATTTCTTCTGCTGACGCGATGCGCGAGGCGTCAGGTAATATTGTAGTAGGAAACGCCGGAACTTGACACCCTTCGGCCAAAATTCAGCTTCCATGAATGTTTGGAGTTCGCGAGTTGGCACTCTAACCATAAATGGTTTGAAGGTCATGTTGTGACACTTTGTTTAAATAAAGATTAGAAAAATTAACGGTGTATTTCGGCAGCTGTCCTTGAGAGCCAGTTCTTGTTCTAGGATAAGTCAGTTTACCGCCTTCGACCATCATCTTCATCACTTACCATCAGATTAGATTGTGGTCAAAGCCTAGCATATTACCAGTGATACAAAATATACCGAAAGATGAAATTTGAAGGATTATATTATTATTCTTGTCCGCACGAAGGTACACAGGATACTTATAACCTTATAAACTTGACATAGATCATCCCGTATTATTTTGGATCGGAAAATCACCGTCATTTCGTGCTTAATATTTTATGAGTTTGTTTCATGGACTATTCATGTATTTAGTAAAAATTTACTTTTCAGATGCTAGAATGGATCGTGAACCATCGCACGGCGTTTCTCTCAACTTACGTCGAGATTGGAAGATCTTGCGCTGCAGCTAAACGTTTGCAAGAAGAACACGCTAGGTAAACCTCTATTTGCTACACATATTTCTACATATTATTACAAGCACTATCGCGTGCTGAGCGAAAAACATAGTTTACAAATTATTGGAGTACAAACCGTCCCCTATGACGGTTACAGTAATACAATTGGAGCACGAAATTTCGGATAGAAATGCCGAGTCCAAGTGGCCGAGGAGGTTAAGGCATACGACGCGATATTGGAGGACGCGAGTTCGATTCCAGCCTTAGGCATAAAATTTTGTACTCCAATAATTAGCAAATTATGATATATTTGCTATTATTGAGCATCAATGGGAGGTTAGAGATAACAGCAATGAAAGGTCAATATGTGAACGTTTCAGACATAGACGGATAATAGACTCTACGCAAAATTACAATGGTTGTAGATTTGACACCGCACCATGAAATATGAGAATCTCTTTAATGGTTAGCTCCTAATGGTTAGTCCCCATATGTGCTTAAGCCCTTCTCTTGCAACGGCTCTAAGGTCTTGAATACCGTTGAACGAGAGCCACGCGAGGACAAACTTAGTGTAGGTATGCTGGTAAGTCACCATCCAGCAAAACTAGAGCCATGCATTATCGCCCCTTGTGCGGGAGGGTCAACTTTAGCTGGTCGGTTCCTAGATGTATAACCAGCTAAACCAGACTTTCCGCACGCGGCTTCCGCTTTGGTGGTGATGCCAAAAAACCAGTGATTATCATATAAGAGGCGAGTAAGGGTAAAATTACAAGACGATGGGCAGCAGCGCCTTTGGAGGAACTGCTATCTTACACTGCGATCCCCAAGGCTGGATATTATTGCAAATAGCCCCTTAATGGGGGAGGCGGGGTTCAGCAGTGAACAATCCGGCTGGTACAGTAAACAAATAAGTGTTTACATGAAAGAGTTGACATTATTGTTGACGCCGTTGAATAGAAACAATTGAGAGGAAGAAGGAGCATTCATTACAGGATTCCATTAGGTACATTATGGATTTTTGTTGCAGGTTTGCAGCAGCATGTACGGGCGGAGGCAGACCAAGCGTGGCTCGAGTGACTACTGCGGCCCGACGATTGGCCGATAAACGACATTACGCTGAATCTCAGATCACGGCGCTTGCGCACAGGCTCGAGCGTTCCTACAAACAACTAGCCGGAGGTATGCACTGGAAGAAAAAACAATAACCTTCAGTGTATTTATGGCGTGGACCTTCATAGCCAGATCGATATCACAGTGTCAACAATGCATACATAAATTAACAGTGTGCCTTTTTTACCTTCATTCGATAACACTTACAGCGACATTGCCTTAATAATTCATTGCTGTTTGCGTCGTGGTCGAACGACTAAATAATAGCAGTAATTTCAGGATGGAAAAAAGTTTATTTGATTAAAGGTTTATGCAACGAAAGGAAACATAAATTAAGAATATTTACAAATTACGATTATAATTACGCCCCATGGTAATTGTTTGGCATGTTTAAAGGAATGTTTTTGCTCGACTATCGAGTTCCGTCTATCAACGGCATACAAAGCGCTTTATTCCTCGTACTACTACTACATAATCGTTCCATAACTTTGCCACACGTCATTAAGGCCCTAACAAAAAATAGAAAGTAGTCAACAGAAAAATAGTCCTCAAATTTGAATCATCAGGTATGACTGTAAAAGTGATTTACTTTCACAAAAAATATTTTAAAAAGTATTACAAAATTATACTAAATACTATGAACTATATACAACACTACAGCTACTACAATTATAAATTATAATTATAAATTATACTTCATTTTGTTGGACACTTTATTACATTTCTTATATATGCAGTATTACAAAGTAACTAAATTACGGGAGGAATAATTATAGTCATCTACGGGATTCCAACCCGCACCATCTACCGCTATAGCCGGGGCATGCTCTGACCGCTCTGACAAATTGGAGTTATGAGTCATTAGTCATGTTGGCTTAGCGGTCAGAACGTTGACGATAATTATTCCTTAAGTAATTTTGTAATGAAATCCGCGGAGCATGTGTTATTGCTATATTACAAAACATGGCAGTTTGGTAGTTCCAAAAAGTATTTAGCTAAAATAATTTTGTATAACATAGTTACGGCACAAAAATTTTCAAACTATAGTTATTAAACAACTTACTAAACGGTTTAAATCGCGTCTATTTCTCATTATTTTGTCCCGACGTTTCAAACACTTTTCAGTGCTCGTGGTCACAGGGTGACTAATTGGTTTTATTTGTCACATGAGTTGAAATTTGGGTACTTTTTGATTTCAATAGCCTCGCATAACATTCTTGGCATAAAGTCTCTGGCGAGGATTTGTGGCTTGTCGAACCGAATGTAGTGGTTGCGTTTGTCCTGGGCATGTTCACTGCAAAGTGTTTGAAACGTCGGGACAAAATAATAACAAATATACGCGATTTAATACCGTTTAAAGTTGTTTAATTACTATGTGTGACAATCGCGAAAACCTAAGACAACATTTTCAAACTATGTCCACTTGCTCTTTACATAAGATTCGTTTCAACTCCTACTATGCTCCGCGGATGAAGGAGATAAGTCAGCCCTTTTATAGATTTTGGCTTCCGTGTCATTATAATGCTGTTCCTTACGCTTCTGTACGTTGGCGCGGTTGGTCTGTGATAATTCGCATACAAATATACATAATTTACCCGGCTTATACGACGACACTGTGCTCTTGCAGTAATTAAGCATTGTATATTGATTGCTTGCATCTTGCATTCGGTAGTGGATTTTGCTTTTAGTTCACTATCAAGTTGACACAAAGTATGCGTATCTACCAGAGATGTGCAAGGAAAATGAGTGGTGACTCTACCAATAGAATCCTAAGGTAATACATAGATTCAGCTGTTACTTTACGGTCTCGAAAATTAGGCGGAATTGTCACTAGATATATATTTTTATACTTTTTTAAGTGTTTTATTTAAATATTATTTAATGTTTTTTTAAGATACTTTTAAAAATATTTGTGAATATTTATATTATGAATTAAATAGAATCCTATCCTTGCTGAGCACTGTGATCCTATTGATAGTTTTTTGCACGCACATCTGGTAAATGGGCAGCTTTATTGCAACAAATAAAGGGATTATGTTATTTTGCCTGTATAAAAAAAGACACACGAATTGTGCCGGGCCGGGCCGGGTGGGGTGCCGGGCTAGAATGTCACTGTGGACGAAGGTTCTGAGAACGACGCCTACATATTTACCTATTATCTAAATACAACTTTTTACTGGATCATCCAAACTTCACTGGTGGTTACTAGCTCCTAAGAACAGCTGCCGGAGCACATCGATAGCTGCTTGACGTCAGATTATTTACTTGAGAGTGGTAGCTAACCATGTTGGCATTTGGAAAAAGCCCTACCACTATGCACTGAAGCTCAAGCCTGCGGTGGAATTTGAACTATGGACCATGGATGAATAGCGCGGCAGTCCATAGCCTTTGCCACTGGGCTATCACTCTTTCAAATAAAATTAAGTGGATCTTAAAACAGTGTATTTGTACTGTTGCAGGGCTAGAAGAGCGCTCGGCGGTATTGTCACTGTCGGTGGTGTTCCACCACAAGGCGGAAGCGTATGCGTCGGCAGTGGGTGGTTGGGGTGCCCAATGCGCAGTGGCCTTGCAGCTGGCGACCGGGCAGGGCGGGGCGCCTTGCAACGATCCTCGCGCGTTAGAGCAACACGCGCAGCGGCACCGCCAGCTTTACGAACACATGTGTCAGGCGTACACGGAGGTACGTACTAGGGGAGACCGATGTGCTTATGTGTGACTGTTGCTTTCAAATTTAAAGCTAGGTTTCGATTCGAGGTCCTGGGTTCTCTTTCCAGATGAGTTCAGAGTGAAGTTTAGAAAAAAATTAACTAATCGTCTAGTATAATGTAATTACACATATTTTGCATGAAAATATTCAATGGCCAAGTAGTTTTCTGCTGCTGATGATGAATTTGACTACAATATTGCCTGATGGTTAGTGATTATGTTGTCGGAGAAGGTAAAAAGGCTTAATCTAGAAGGGGAACTGGCTCAGAACAGCTGCCGGATCACACCGTAAGGCGCGTGGCGACAAATTTTTTACTTGAAACTGGTAGCCAGCCAGGCAGCCGTTCATACTACCAAAGTGTTGGAGTTTTCAGGCCGCCCCAAGACCCACATAGCTTTATGACTACCGTCCTAAGCCAGCGAACGTGTTAAATTAAACAACTCCAAAATCACGCTTGTAAAATTTAAAGCTGTCCTTAGTCTTAGTTAAATATTTGGTAACGAAGCCTTAAGGTGAAATTTGACGAGATTAGAGTCATGGGATGTCAGACCACTGTATGACCATTCTGAGACTCCTGATTGGCTAATGAAATGACAGCCGATAGATGTAATATAGATTCCAATTATGGTAATGTAATTAGGCTTACGCGAACGTGGAACTCTGGCCAGTTGTGTTCCAGTAGTACTTTACGAAGTCACCTTGCGAAGTTAGAAATAATATTATGCTAAATTATAGATTACAGTCCGTGCGGTGTAGCACGGTGCAGGTGATACTTCTAATGTAATACAATAGCATAGGTAATTGGCCATTACGATTAACATAGCTACTATTATAGGTAACTAATCATCGAATATTTCACTATTTGCAAAATTATTGACCTTGAATACACCCAAGGTCAACAATTATGCACCTGAATGTCAAGAAACAGAAGTTTACACGTTCTTGGGTAATCTTTTAAGAGAAATTGGGTAAAAAATATTTTCCTAATGTAATTTCATTTAATGTAATCTTGTTAATTTTTATTCTTTTAACAATGTGAGATTCTAATAGTAACTTTAAGGCTTTCGCGACTTGAACACATAGTTATAAGTAATTAACGGGACTTGATCTAAATGTTTTTATCGCGATCAAGTCCCGTTAAATACTTATAACTGTGAGATTCTAATGTACAAAAAACCGTCGTAGCAGAGTATGATCTGTTGCGGTCGTTTATATACAATTAAGTCAACAGTAGAAACAAGAGCTGACTGAGCCGAAATGTTGTGCTCTAATTGTATTACTTTAACCGCCATACCCCTATGAACATGGAATACTTGTTTCTAGCTTTAATTACTTCACTGTCAATTTAGTATTTTTTGTTGGATTATTATATTATCTTTTTTAATAATGTAATTGTCAGACTCATTTCAGAGATTTTAAGACATACAATTCTATTCAATTCAAATATTTATTTGTTGAAAGTAAGTACAAATAGTTCTTAAGATAAAATAAATTTAGTTCTCTACAGTCAACCAGGCGACTGGTGTACAAATATTGAAATCAGAATACATACATCAATATTCATTTTGTTAGTCTATATATACAATGCATTAAATAAAACGTGTAGTAAATAATATCAAAGAGTTTGACTAAATAAATGTCATTTTCTTAAAACCTACAATGCATTTCTGTATGCATAGAAGCGACACGAACCTTTCTTTAAAAAATCATCAACACTGTAAAAACTTTCCACAACTAACCATTTTTTAAATTTCTACACAAAAGGAAGATCGAGGCTGGCATATTTAGACGTGTATGTGTAGTTGTCCTGTGATTAGTATTATCCGTAGGTTCGAAAAGTGATATTAACATGTCACTTTTCGAACTCCTAATAAGTGAATAGAACGTCACGTGACTGGCATGTTAGTAAAATCATTTTATTTGCTCGTTTTTTGAATATTAAAAGAAGCATTATTTTCTCATTTAAATTATATAAAAAATTAGAAGTCTGATTTTTTTTTAAATTCAACCTGACTACCAGTTTGAATAAAAAAAAACAGATTCTAGAAAAAAAAAGTTTATGAATCTCTTTAAACCGGAAGTACGATATTGCGTGGGGGAAATCCGTTCTACGGATATGCCACCTACATTGCATGGACTGAACATCACATACATTATATAATATATTATCCTCAATTTTTGTGATTGTTTGCACATTATTAGCATTGCTCCATTTGTTTTAGGTTCATTCAACTAGCAAGAAACTGCTGTACCAACTAGATCATTTGGTTCAAGTGTGCCATCAAACAGATCCTGCTGATATGGTGAGTTATGATTATATACAATGAAACATATATTGAAACTAAATTTATTCAGGAATATTCACATGTCTGCATTCGATATCACAGAAATATATTTTTAAATGATTATATTCTATCGTTTGACCATTTTTCTTTGGACTGAATTTTAAACTATGCGCTGACTATGACGCTTCAGTCAAATGCTCCCTGTTATGAAATAACCTCTGGGTGTATCAAAAAAATATGATATCGGTCCATAAGTTTTTCGATTAATACACCTTGCTAGGGTACAAAAATTGTTTTTTTTGGCTATTTGCTCCTATATTTGGCAACTTGATAAAGAAATTGATTAGATTTATAGAAGAATATATCAATAATCATCTGTAGGTCAACATTTTATACAACATTAGGCTTGTAAGTCACTCCGTTTACGAGCTATAGACCCGTGAAATACGGGCGGATAGACAGACACGCAGGCAGAGATAGAGCGGCGTCTCATTAAGGCTCGGAAATTACAAAATAGTGCCAACATGATATGGAAAATCTCATAAACCAGGTACCGGATGGTACTGCAATTTAAATACACGATACTCAAGGATATAAGTAATACTTTCATCGATTTCAAAACATGTTTCCTAATAATTGGCTCGATAGAAAAAAATCTCAAAAACACCTCTGAAAATAGAGGATTCCTACTTTTTCCGCCAGATTTTAGTGTATTAAAAATTGGATTTTTTTTCTAAAATATTGATTTTTTAAGTACAATAAATTTCATTGATTATTTTAATCCAAAAAAAGCACAGTTAATGCGTACTGAGCCTGTTTACAAAATGTCACATACGCCCTTTCATTCCGAGAAGCGTTAACATCATGTCGCACTATTTACTCCAGCGATCTACGTATATTGCTATCATCCTCGCTCATATCGCGGTCAGCCGCGTCATGCGTCGGACCTGTGTCACTTTTCTCGGCGATCTCAATTAAAATAAAACATGGGTAAAATTATAAATAAACGCTTTGGGAATGCAAAAAATCGTCAAAAACGCATGATGGACATAATAAGGTAAGCATCTATGGCTTCCTTTCTCCATGTACCTATGTATATATCTCTTATATTAATGAAATTATGATATGATTGTGAACCCTAACGCAATATAAAAAA
This sequence comes from Plagodis dolabraria, assembly GCA_963854805.1. NCBI lineage: Eukaryota > Metazoa > Arthropoda > Insecta > Lepidoptera > Geometridae > Plagodis > Plagodis dolabraria. The sequence continues at coordinate 10,349,437 of OY978440.1, forward strand.
CACTTCAAACATTTTACAAGACATAGGTACAACTTTAGCTACCTAAAATAATTATTATAAGCAATATTCAGAATTTTTCGTAATGAATGTGTTGTAATTATTTTAGATGGATCATGATTAATTTATACAGTTTCTGACAATAAGGCACACAGGTTATGTACATAATTTTCGACAAATCAATCGTCGTTCAAATAGCGCATAGTAAGTGACATCGCTTCGCAATTGAGAGGCACGTGGATCGAATCCAGCGTAAAGAGATTCTTTTTGGTCTAATTTTAATTTTACGACATAATTCTTAATAATACAATAATAATTTTACGTATGTACGTGGACCAATATAATGTGTCTGACAGTAAGGCATAAACGATATGTGTGTAATTTTCGACACCTTGGTCAATGATTGTATAGTGTGTAACTACTGAAGTCGAATCAGAAGATCGAGTACCGTGGATCGAATCTCACATACCTAGATTCTTTTTGGTGACTTTTTTATTTGTATTACTTTTTATTTGATACGTATTATATTTACGTATAATTAAGTTTTCTGACGCGTATTCAATTTACGATTACAATGCTTGCAAATTTATTAGGTATCTCGAGTTTCCATGTTTTCATATAATTAGAGAGTTTAGTATATCTAATGAACGTGAACATTAAATAGGTACTACCTAATCTAGCTACCTGAACACGTTTTTTCATAGATCTCGAAAAAGTATGTCTTGGATGGACACGAGTTGCCACAGCGTAATAGTTACAGTAGAACAACATTTTCAATTTACTACAAAGCTATGTTGAGTAAACACCGTCCTTCTGTCCACTACTATAGAAAACACAAACTTTCATACATGGAAAGTTATTGAAATATTCATGGTATTATCGAGTACGTAATATATTAGTACATATAAATTAGTAGTAAAAAGATGGCCGTAAACGTTTGATGCGATAGAGATAATGAAATTCTGAAATGAAAACTTAATACAAAAAGATGAAGCCTAAGCTTCTGCTTTAGAATGAGACTTTCCATGGTTTTCTTGAATAGCATAAGAATTAAGAACTGACTAAAAGAAAATGAAATAATTAGCACCATACCAATACTTACGTAAGAACATCGAGTAAGGTGCATTATAGAGGACTTAACTATAACGCCCTTAATAACCAAAGTGTAGCGGATATACTACCAAAGAGAGTATTCCCCAGGACGTTTTGGTGTTAAGGGGCGGCCGGTAATTCAACAAAAGTTAAAATTATACACATTATAGCCATTATGTTTTTAAATGTTACATCTTCTGTGTTGTATAAACAACATATGGTAGCCATATAAACAACCCCATATATTGGATAGGAGGATGCTTCTTGGTTATTGATACTATCCCATAACTTACTTACCAATAAAATTCTTACCCCCGGTTTCTGAAACGCAAATCAGCGACAAATTATTTTAAATACTTGTTAATCCATTGTCATACGCAGATTGGGTTTCTAAAAACTTCATGTGACTGTTTGTCAACACTAATGTCAAATCTCCAATTAATCGACAATTATTTCAATTTTGGGTTTCTGAAAAGCTTTTCGGTACGTTAACGGTTTGTTAAACTGACTAATTCTAATTGCCCAAAATCGACCAATTATTCTAAGATTAACGTGTTGATATCGTAAAAATATATAAAAATAGTTTAAAGCATTCCTACCTACAACGTTTACTCTAATAACTGATAAGATAGAACAAGAACAGAATTATATCAAGTATGATTACTCTAAAAACACATATTGCTATTTTTCATACCGAAGGTACTGGGTAGCACTTCACCACTATCTCGCCTGATGTTAAGTGACGATGCCATCGATGATGCAGCTCGCTTACCCTGAAGATACCTATTCACTCCTGTTTAGAAAACCCCCCCGTAATTAACCAGAAACACATACTCAGGCAGAGTGTTCCATTCCCTAGCGGTGTGTATGATGAGCGAGTATAGAACAAGAGTCCGATTATAGAACTACGTAAATATATTACTAAAGACTACGTGATTATAGTGTTGCTGCTCATTTGTTACTCAATACCAACAAAAGCATTTCCAAGATAAGTAGGTTATGGACCTTCCAAACCCCAACCCTCTTTGAGAAAACACCTTTCGGCTGAGGGCGTTAAGATATGGTTTAAAGCTCTGTTTAGCGCCTGATGTGCGGCTACAACATATTCACGTTGATGTTAGAAGTAGTATTATTTTGTATTGATGCGCAGGAGGTCCATAGTTAGAATCTCGCCGCGGTCTTCCACTTCACCACATGATGCGAGGGCGGGAGTTTTTAGAATCATTGATAGGCTTGATAGTTGTTGGCCTTCAAGTAGAAAATATATTACCAAGGATCTAATGGTATGTTACGACGGCTGTTCTTGCCTATTCTTCTCTACTGACTTCATCATCATCAGACGTCAATCACTTACCATCAGGTGAGATTATAGTCAAAGCGTAGCCTAGCAGCAATAAAAAATGCCACTCATGATTTTTTTATTTTAATCGATTTTTACGATATAAAGCAACAAGTAAGGGAAGACAAACACGCACATTTTCACGTACGCTAGTGACTTTCACTATCAATAAACTATTACTGACATAATAACTATAAAATTAAAGAGTATTTATAATCATCATGATGGTATTGAGGATAAAGGGATTTTTTTTAATTTAATTTTTTATAGCTGATAGGTAAGCCTTTGACCACAATCTCACGTGATGGTAAGTGATGATGTGGTCGAAGGTGTTAACAGGCTTAACCTAGAATTACTCTGGCTATCAAGGACAGCTGCCGGAACACACCGTTAGGTGCTTGGCGACAGATTTTCTACTTGAGGGTGGTCGCTAGCCAGGCGGGCATTCACAAAATGCCCTTCCACCATGCGGTGAAGCTCAAGCCCGCGGCGGGATTCGAACCATGGACCTGCTGCGCGGCAGTCCATAGCCAAAGCCACTGAGCTATCACTGCTGGATTCATAAAAATTAATGAAATTTGATAATTCCACTAGCGATAACCCATCAATGTTGACATTTTAGGTATTAGAGCGTACACTCGCACGACTGGACTCTGTCAGTTAGAAATCCGAGCGCAAATAGTATTGTTGGATGTGAATGCCCAAATCTGCTTGTATTTTGACAAATAGGAACGCTTCGAACTCCTCTCTCTTGTTGTTTTACGTTTACGATCATCCGTCATATTTAATTGGTAACCATAGTAACGGTGGTGATGCCAAAAATGATTTGGGATTAATTTCATGTCAAAACAGAAGAGACAACGCTATGTGTTAAAAAAAGACAGAACACTAGAGAATGAATGAATTTGAACGACATTTTCAAATTTCATGTTATCATAGATAAACAAGCATTTTAATCAGGTGTTCTGTAATTTTTCATTAATATGCGTTCCAGAAACCCGTTGAAAGTTAGCGGATTGTTAATTGTGATGGCTTGTTAGATGAATTGAATTTTGACACGCGTACCGAAAACCGGCGATTAATATCGGACACCAAAAATATTATTTGAAAATCAATAAAAGTTTGTTATTTTTCTAGTATAGAAAATGGAGGAGAAGAACGACGCATTGTTGATATACACTATTACACAAAGAGTATATTAAGACAAATCTCGAAACATTCACCTTTCGATTATTTTTTTATTAATATGCAGGGTTATTGGTAAAATGCTAAATCCAGGGAAACCCGGACGGATGGCAGCCCTACTCTCATAGAATGTCCGATTTTATGTCGCACCATAATCTACCTATACAAGTACATACATCAAGTGACGGCACGGGTGTCGTTTACAAACATAAACGTATCTTTCGTAATCTTTGACAAATACAGTTAATAACAGTAATACCACGGTTTTATAATCGATATGTAATATTGTGGTATTACGTATGAATAGTAATACAAAGTAATACATTTTCAAACAAAATACTTATCTTTCTCCTTGGGTGATTTCAATAATGGTATTATTTTGTTAGAAGTTTTGTTGTTCCACTCATCTACACAATAGCATCCACGAGATGTATTTATTATTATTAACAAATTGAAACAATAACTGTACCTACCTACTACATTCTCCATGTGATTTTTTGTTAGTGAAATCTTAATATGACTTGTAGTAATGACACGAGCAGGTACCCTTGATTGTTAGCGGAAACAAAGCCAGGATCTGAATGAACTACGCTACTTGATAAAAAAAAAACAAAAATTGGAACCGACTCCAACACCCAAAAGTGTGAAATAACTTGTTCAAGTCGGTACCAGTATAGTTCAAAAGTACCTATTATCACAATATTGTGCACGTGGTACTAGTGTTGGACTTCGACAAGTTAATTCACACTTTTTGGTGATGAAGTCATTTCCATTTTTATTTAAAAAAAACACTTCTTTTTATGACCCTTGCTACTTACGGGATCGATCTTCATTCATTGTCAACGACTATATCATCAAGATAAGTAAATATTTTTCAGTTATTGGAGTGTATGTCAAAAACGGCTTGACCGATTTTGATGAAATTTAACTGGAACCAAACAACAAGTATCAGCTTTCAAACAATAAAAGATTTTTTTAAATCGATTCACCCAGTCAAATGTTCTGAGGTAACAAACATATAAGAAAAAACAGACGAATTAAGAACCTCCTCCTTTTTTTGAAGTCAGTTAAAAATACCCAATAGTATAACCCGCTATTTGTATTTTGATCAGGGGTAAAAAAGTTTTTTTATGATTTTCTGTGTAAATTTTACACAATATACTTGTTTTTGTAATAAATAAACCATCTATTGTGTAACAGCTTACGCCTTGCATCAAAGTAGATACATAGTTCATGTTCATCAAAACCATAGTTCATGTTCATTAAAAATGAACATACACAAAAACTGCAAAATCAAACAAGTTGGTAATAATCAAGACTAAACTTGTTCTACTGTAGGTATGGTAAATTTAGGCTCGCGGGAACTATGATCGCAAAGGGTTAACTGTGTCACACTATGATATTTACAGCATACAATCAACTAATGGTTGGTATCATGTATGCATACTAGATGGCGCTTCAGCACACATCACATTCGTGTGTGACAAGATAGTTTCTACTAGTTCTACTAGAGAGCGCTCTAAATTTTTAACCAAATAAAATATTACCGTTGACTTGCGGACGTGGCGCCATGTACACCGCGAAGTAAACACGCGAGGAGAAGTGGGGACAAAATCTAACATCTGGTTTTAGAATTCTGTCCCTTAATAGGGCTAATTGTCCAATTTTGCCTTTCGGATACGGTAAAATTATTGTACATTAAAGTATTTCATAATATTATATAAATATTAACAATTTACTATTGTGTACATAGATATTAATCTTATTGGATCGCGAAGGTGCAATAGATACTTTTCGGATTATGTGAGTACTTGCTGTGCCTCTTTTTTTCAGTTCACTGCAAAGAAACTTCAGCTGCAAAAGTTAACTCTTCTCTTAAGATTTATTGAAAAACGAGTCTTGAATTTTTATTTCTTAACTTTAGGATAACATTCAGCAAAATGCTTTCGTTGGTCGTCCCGATGTTAAATCTGCTGCCAAGTCTGTTAAGACAGTAGTGGGTCAGAGAGTAACTAACTCATTGGACAGCTCTAGTTCGCCATCCAACGAAACATCAACTGAACTAAGCAGTACTGTAAGTTTGCGTTGTATATGTTTTAGTTTAGTTTTCTTGCAACCCACTAACAAATACTTAAATAACTTTTAGTACGTCGTTATATAGATCTCATACCTAAATAAATAAATAAATAAAAATAACGTATATTATGCTTACGAAATAAGGGACCATATAGTAAATATATATAGGATAGTAATTAATATTTTAGAATACCATATTAGTAATTTTATTGTTTTTGTCTTCATCTTCTATTTGTTTACTTTATGTTACACACTCCTATGACGTAATATTAAAATTGTACGTGTGTGAAAAAAAATGATTTATTTATGGGTACCGATGAAATATTTAAAAGAATTTTAAACGATATTCAAGCAAATGTATTTTGCTAATTTGAGCTACATACTTGTAGGCTATGTTATGGATTGACCAAAAATAAAATACTTTAACTGCTAACTATGACTTTTTACCTATAAGGGTTCCACAAAAAAAACTGCTGTAATAACTAGATAATTTGGTTCAAGTATGCCATCAAACTGGTGTTACTCATAGTTGGCTAAACTAATATTATATGGAGGAAAGATATGATTCTTTGTTTTCATTGAATAGGCTCTGAACCTAATGGACAGATTTGAAAAAAAATTTCACCATTAGAATCTTACGTTATCTCTGATGTACATAGGCGATAGAATATTTCAAAAGGGTTAGGGATCCGCATGAAATCTTAGATAATGTAACCCATCGTGTTAAAAAATACCAAAAACTTCGTTATATCGCGTACGCTGCGGAAATTATAGACAATAGAGCGAAGTGATGGACTAAAATTTTATAGAGAACATCAACATCTACAAAAAAGTCCGCAATACTATATGTCTAATATAGTTATGTCACAATAACTAGTTTTTAATATGTTTAAGTTTAAACTCTATGTTAAATACCCGTGCGAAACCTGGGGCAGGCCGCTATATATTATAAAAAATAAAAAAAATGATTGACCCTAAGTTTTGTCAGGAATACTCTTATATGTGTATGTAATTATGTATGTATGCATTTAATATCACAAAACCATAAACTTTTAATAGATTTGTTAGGGCGAGCGAAGCGCGACCTATTACTATCCCACTACTTGTTGTCTCCCACATTTTTTTGTGGCACACTTTACTGAAAAACTATCACGCCTATAGATTTGTGCTTTAACATAGTAATTTGACTTCATATCTAGAAGTGTTATCTGCCAAAAAAAAAATATAATTTTATAACCATAAATAAAAGGAACATTAACAATTTTGTATTCATTGGATATAATGTTATTGCACTACTAACGCCAGCTGTTAGAAAACAAAAAAAATTACATCGCTAAACTCGATACTCAAATACATCATAGTTAATCTACGAGTACTTAATACTAGAAGGCACCACTACAGTCAGGTTGTGAAATAAACGCGAGTCCTCGCAAAGCTCAGCTTTTTGCTAATATACGGGTAGATCAATAGTTACCTTTAGATCAACATTTGACACAACATATTAGGCTTGTAAGTCACTTCGTGTATGAGCTGGAGACCCGATAAATACCGGCGGATAGACAGACACGCAGGAAGGTATAGAGCGGAGTCTTATTATTAGGGCTAATTTTACAATTTTGCCCTTTGGATACGGTAAAATTATTGTACATTAAAGTATTTCATTTTATCATATAAATATTACCAATTTACTATCGTGTACATAGATATTAATCTAAATGGGTCACGAGATGCAATGGATACTTTTCGGATTATGTGAGTACTTGCTGTGCCCCTTAATTTCAGTTCACTGCAAAGAAACTTTAGCTGCATAAGTTAATTCTTCTCTTAAGATTTAGTGTAAAGCAAGTCTTGAATTTTTATTTCTTAACTTTAGGATAACATTCAGCGAAATGCTTTCGTTGGTCGTCCCGATGTTAAATCTGCAGACAAGTCTGTTAAGACAGTAGTGGGCCAGAGAGTAACGAACTCATTGGACAGCTCTAGTTCGCCATCCAACGAAACATCAACTGAACTAAACAGTACTGTAAGTTTGAGCGGTCTACGCATATATTTTTGTTCAGTTTTCTTGCAAGCCACCAACATATACTATAGATTTAATACCTACATAAAATATATTATACTTATCAAATAAGTGACCATATATTATATTATATAGTATGCCAATAGTCAAAAATTTCATGCTACTTTATGTTACACAGTCGTATGATATAATATTATAATTGTTTATAAGTGCCATATAATAGCGCAAAAAATAACGTTTAATTTATGGTCAAATGTACTTTGCTCATATGAGCTACATACTTGTTACTGGCTTTGCTATGAATTGACCAAAAATAAAATACTTATACTACTAACTATGAGTTGTTACCTATACGGGTTCCACAAAGAGAAATTGGGAAAAATTTAGCTTAACACAAGATTAAGGCTGCGTGCCCACCAGTGCGAGAAAGATGAGCGGTGTGCGAGGGAAAATCCACCAATAAACCGCAGTGCTCAGCGAGGCCAGGAAAATAGAGCGATCCTATTGGTAGATATTTTCCTCGCTCACCGCTCGTGGATACGCAGCCTTAGGGTGCGTAACCACCATAGTCTTATACATAGCGTCGCTGACCGCAGCGATTGTATTGCTGGATTTTTTCATCGCACCGCTTATCTTTCTAGCATATTTCTGGTTGGTACGTAGCCATACCATACTTTGGCTAAGCTGTTACCATAATGAAGATTTCACCGTGTTAGCTCAAATTGCCAAGACATATCTTGGCTCCAGGGACTGATGGTATCGGGTACATCCCACTCATTATAAAAAAAAATAATAATGAAGATTTCACTATGTTAGCTCAAATTGCCAAGACATATCTTGGCTCCAGGGACTGATGGTCTCGGGTACATCCCGCTCATAATTAAAACTTTTAATTTCCTTGTAATTTTGTAAATTCATACATTTAAGCTTTGGCCATATTGTTGCGATAAGGTGAAGATTTGCATTGTTGCTACAAGTTTGGTGTCCAGACGAATTGCTTGTCCAGACTTTGGACAAGCAATTCGTCGTATGAAGAATCATTTAGGAAAACTCCATCGCCTTTTGTGCGGCTATGTATAAACTGCTGCACACAAAAGTATTGTCGCGACAAAGTGCCTGCTGTTGGCTGCACTTCGCGCACTCGCTGTTTACAGCAAGACGTCGAAAGATTTTCACGTATTTGTGTGCAATATTCTGATTCTTAGTATTCTGAAAAAGTAAAGAGATACTATATTTGAATTTAAAGAATTAAGAAAAAAAAACAGTTTTACTTCACCCTTTTATTTTATCAAAATAATAAAAAAGCATGAATGACTTGCCGAGATGAATAAAGCCCAACCGCATCTTGAATTGATTCAAGCGTCTAGTTCGCCTGAGTTGTAGCGATGCTTTTTATCAATGTGGCCAATACAGCCAAATACAAAGATTTATTGCAACGGTATGATCTTTGCTTTAGGAGGCGTTAGTTACAAAAATTACAAGATTACTACTACCCTTATGTAGTATCCTGGATATAATTTTGAATAATAAACGATAACCTTGTTGTTTAGAACGACGGTACAGTAAGTAGTACCAGTAGCAGTGGCGGCGATCCTGCGGCTGATTACAGCTCGGGCGCTAACCACGTGCTGGCAGTCATCCATCAGATATTGGGCCACCACCGGGCTTTAGAGGCCCGATACCACCAGGCGAGGCTCAAGCTACACCAACGGCTCGCGTTGCTCTTGTACAAAGAAGATTGTCGCCAGGTAAGATACATATAACATGGTCACATTAATAATAAAATAATGAGGCAAAGCCACGTTGATACTGGTTTTGATATGATACAAGTTCTCGTAATTTAAAATTCTATTTTTTTAAATTAATTGTGACGGAACAAGTGCGTGTCCCACCCGATGTAAACGGGACTAACCTCTGCCTATAACAGATGCATTTCATCACAAGTAATCAATTGCACAGCGGCCGTTACATTGAAACATAGTTGTTAAGTCTCATTTGCCTGCAATTTTACTGGCTCCCAAGGATTGTTGCCCGAACACACTGTTATGTGCTTGGTGATAGATTGGTGATTTTTCTACTTGATAGCTAGCCAGGTGAGCTTGCGGAAAATACCCTTCCACCATGCAATGAAGCCCAAGACGGCGTCTGACTTGGGGAATTTTCCATTAACTTCTAGCAGTGTGATATAATATAACAGGATTCTAGGCAGGTCAAACTAGTTCTACTATAAATGTACTGTACTGTACATAGTACTTACAGTACACTGTAAACTGGTCCTTTCTTATTGACAATTATGCCTTACACTAACGAATTTATATACTTAATTTGCATATTCCACATATGATGCAATAAAGAAATGACCATGACATATCCGTAATCGCTACGTACATTTTCAGGTACTGGACTGGTTGGCGAATCACGGTGAAGTTTTCCTGCAGAAAAATACTGGAATAGGAAGGAATCTCCATAAAGCTAGGGTATATCAGAAATCTCATGAACATTTCGAAAATGTTGCACAAGTAAGTGTCCACTCGTATTATTTATATTTCTTTTTATACCAAAATGTATACCAAAGATGTTTGACGAAATGTAGATAGACACGTCTGCTTCCTTCTGAAGGGAGTATGGACGATATTGTTCTTCTATTTCTATTACGTTTGAGCAGGAGTTTGTAGCTATTCTTACAAGAATAATATATGTCTGTCAATTGATACAATAGTGCAGCTGAAGTATTCTTGTGAATGGATTGATATAATTCTTGTTATAAGTCATTACTTTTATTAGGTCTCTTCAGCAAGACTCCGTCTTGTTGGGTACGACCACGGTATCAGATATTCTGCTTAGAAGAAATATTGTGCTACTGTGTTTATAAGTAAATAGCACTGTAGCAGGTAAAATTGCTGGGCCAACTAGATATAGTAAATATCGTCTCGATGTGAGCGCAGTGCAGTGTCAAACAGAACGAGGGTGCTTGAAGCAGAGGAGCAGGAGAGGTTAGTGCATCTGTGATTGGATAGGCGTGCTGCTTGCCGTCAGTCCTGCGACTGTGCCTGGCACCATCTTTGAAGGAACTATAATCTAACTCTGACTTCAACGTAAGATGGTGGTTAGCTATTGGCAGTATTCTGCAGGATGAATGTCTCTCCTATTGACAGATTATTATCATCTTCTTCCTTATTCCACGTACGTGGGGTCGGCATTAACATGTTTTCTATCTCCACAAGAACATATTATTGTAAAAAGATTTGGCGACCGCCTATTGGGAGCATCTCTTCTTGGGAATACTCTTTTTGTTAGGTATACCAGTTCACTTGTAAATGTGCATGTTAAGATGGTAACGTGTCCTTATAAACAGAGGACATGAAAAAATTCAAATACCGAAAAAATATAAGAAGCCGGGAACTATACGAAATGTTGTAATTTTTATTCAACCATGTATTCAATTATTACGACAGTAAGATGTTAATTGACAGATAGAGTAATGAGAGGCTACGTGCCTGTGTTACTTTAGGTAAGAAATCTGTGCAGTGTAGAGGAAAGTGACAGATCCCCAACAGGCAAAGGGTTTGCTGGTTTGAATCCCGCTAGTTGCCAATTATTTTTCCATCTTACATAATGTTAACTGATTGCTTAAGAAAATATAGATGCGTTACTGTAATCATAATGGATTTTGCGCAGAATACATACACAAACGCTGAGAAACTACTAGGCGCCGCTGAAGAATTGGCGCGTTCCGGTGAATGCGACCCAGAAGAAGTTTTGGGCGTTGCGAGGGAGTTGGAAGCCCACGTGGCCGCGTTCGCAGCCAGAGTGGACCGCAGGCGGCGGCGGTTGGACCTCGCTGTGCTATTGTACACGCACGAAAAAGAAGTAAGAACACACCATCAGTACAAACAACATTGAATACTTGATTGTTTGAATTTACGTAGGTACCAAGAGTTAAGATGTGATATGCGAACACACAATGTTATCTAAATAGTAGATTGTGTATTATTCGGATGTAACAAGTTTAATCGTTAGTTCTAGTCTTTGACCACAACCTTACCTGATGATGAGTGATAATGTTGCCGATAGTCAGGGCTGGGCAAAATACAAATTAAAAAACAATGTATCGCAAGTAATTCAAATACGAAATACAAAATATCTTTCAGTATGGTGTTTGAAATATAAAATACAGTATTTAGCTATTTTTAATTGAAATACAAATAACCAAATAAGTTATCTAGACCAGCACGGGCTAATTATTCAATCAGTAAAACTAGAATACAATTTAATTAATTAGTAAAACTATAGTTTCCTTTCATGAACACTAGATTTTTAAAGGTCTGAGAAACAGCCTCTCGTTGGAGAGTGAATAAAACTGTTGTCAACTCTAATGGGTGCTTTACCATCATTAAGCTGGCTAAGTTTTTCGACACGGACCAAAGGCGCGCGCGCGGCCTGAGGCGCGGCTGGCGCTAGCACGCGCCGTGTATCACGACAGGCTCGTGTCCGCGCTAAGACGAGCCGAGCCTACAGGACGGCGATCCGTCGTCCGTGGAGGCTCGGCTCGCGCTAGCCCGCGCCGTTTATCACCACCTTTACATTACACTCGCCTCGCACACACTCTCACGATCACTAAATTAAGGTTAAATGTATTTTAATGTGTAAATGTGTTTTGAAAAGCCTGAAGTATTTGAAATACTCATTCCAAAATACCTCGACGTCAGATATTTGAAATACGAATTACAAATTACATTTTAAGGAAGTAGTTAAAATACGGATTTGTATTTCAAGTATGTATTTTGAATACAAGTAATTCAATACTGCCCAACCCTACCGTGGCAAAAAGCGTAACCTAGAATAGGCATTGGCTCTCAAGGAGTGCTCCCGGATAAAGTTTGGTAGCTCGCCAGGCTGGCATTCGCAAAATGTCGTTGTTCGCGGAATGACCGAAGGAATCCGACTTAGCATAACGACTGCCATCCAACAGGACTTACTGTACTTTTTGTACCTTCCGAAGCATGGAAGCGTTCTTTGTTGGGCCAAAGCAATACATGGTTTCAGTTTTTGACCGAATGCTGGTGGCACGTCATGCTCCCATGCCACATCCCTCGACGACCGCGGAACTGACGTAGGTAATTGACGGCTGCCCCCTGAGGTTGTTATTAATGAATAGAGTACATGATGTTGTTGTTTCTGTCAGCTGCTGCAATGGTTGGAGACGCTGCGCAGCGGTGGCGGAGTGTGCGCGGCGGACGAGACGCCGGAGGCGGCGCGGCGTGCTTTAGAACAATGCGCACAGCATCGCGCCGCTAGCCTCGACGCGTGCGCAGCTACCATAGCGCACGGTGATGCTTTGCTGCAGGATCTCAGGTGAGTAACGATAACAACTAACCAACTTAAAATACCTAAACACTTCTATATTACTCAGGTCTGCATTTATGGATCATGAGGGCCTTGCGATAAAATTTGATGGAAATAGAGAAACAGAGAGGTATGAAGTTGAACATAGGCCGTTAACAACCAGCAGGCTAGAAACTCTCGGTACCAATATAGAAGCTAAGCTTGGCATAACAAGTTTTTCTCACTGTGACCCGAATGACATCTACAATAACTTATTTTCTTTAGTAAATATTGAGTTTCAAAAAGTTAGTCCAAAAATAAAGAAACAAATAAATGGAAAATTGAAGTTTGGTGAATGGGCAACTAGAGGTATTCGAAAAAGTAGAGATTATTTGTTTGATCTGTATCGCAGGAAAAATTTAACATCTTGCAAGCAGTTTCATGATTATGTTAGGAACTATTCAAAAACTTTTAAGTCTGTTTGCTTGTGTGCTAAATCTCTTTTTATTAGAGATAAAATTAGCAAGTCTAAAAATAAAATAAAAACCATTTGGAAGACTATAAATATTGAGACTGGTAAAAATAAACCTAGAGATTCAAGATATGTCTTAACTATTAATAAAATCAAATCTCTGATCTTAATACAAGTGGCGAATATATATGAAATTTTTTTTCTAACTTACCCCTAGAAGTCACTAAATCATTGGATTCTTGTCCCAACGTAGCAGAAGCCCTATTAAAACATAATTTTCCCTGCAAAACACCGGACTTTTCTTTTAGATACACAACAAACTTTGAAATTATAAAGACATTCAAAAGTTTAAACATAAAGAGTACTGAAGACTTGTGGGGTATGTCAGTTAAAGTGGCAGAGTATATAATTTGCATTATCGCACCATACTTAGTAACAATATTCAATCTTTGTGTCGATAAAGGAAATTTCCCCGACTTAATGAAACTATGTAAAATCACTCCAATTTTGAAGTCGGGGGCTGCATCTGACCCTTGCAATTATAGACCTATTACCATCTTACCTGTTCTGAGTAAAGTATTCGAAAAAATTATGCTCATACAACTTTTATCTCATTTTAATGAGCATAATATATTGAATGAGAATCAGTTTGGTTTTACTAAGAGCAGATCCACTACAGATGCTGGTGTTCAATTGATGTCACATATACTTGAAGCCTGGGAGAGTTCACATGATGCTATTGGCGTATTTTGTGATCTTTCCAAGGCGTTCGACTTTGTAGAACACTGCACTCTGATTCGTAAGCTTTCACACTATGGTATTCGTGGAAAAGCTTTGAATCTAATAAGAGTCATATCTGTCAGACAGGCTACAGATGGTTGGAATAAATGGCAATACTTCTTCCGGGTCTTTGGTAAAAATAGGTGTACCGCAGGGATCAATTTTGGGACCTTTTCTGTTCCTAGCGTATATTAATGATCTGCCTTGCATGGTCAAAGATTTCTGCGATATTGTTTTATTCGCAGATGATACCTCTCTGATTTTAAAGTAGATGGGAAAGATAGTGAACTCATTCATGTAAATAATGTGTTATCTATGATCTCTAAATGGTTCGCCGCTAATAATCTTCAAAAAAGACCAAATGTTTAAAGTTTTCTTTACCAAATGTTCCTTATGTTGAACCAAACATTAAGCTTGGCTTAGATAAACTCTCTATTGACAAAGCGACAGTCTTTCTGGGAATCAAAGTGGACTCAACTTTACAGTGGGATCCACATATACATGATCTAGCCGGAAGACTTAGTTCTGCTGCATATGCAGTTTGTAAGATAAGACAGTTAACAGACGTAGCTACTGCACGGCTAGTTTATTTCGCGTACTTCCACAGTATTATGTCGTATGGTGTATTGCTGTGGGGAGCTGCTGCTGAGATGGAAACAATCTTTATCTTACAAAAGCGTGCAATTCGAGCCATATATGAAATGGATCTTATGGAATCTCTAAGGGATCTTTTTAAAGAAATTGATATATTAACTTTACCGAGTCTGTATATATTTGAAAATATTATGTATCGGAAAAAATTGAGTAAATTTAAATTAAATAGTGACAACCACGATTACAACAATAGAATAAATATAAAATAGCAGTACCAGGTTTTAGACTAGCAAAGACAAATAAGAGGTCCTTTTTAGGTAATTGTGTGCGGTTTTATAATAAAATTCCCAAACATATTACAATGCTCACAGAAGGAAAATTCAAGTTGCATGTGAAAAATATTTTGATTAAGAAATCATACTACAAAGTTTGTGATGACTTAAACGACAAAGATGCTTGGAAAGTTCCGCCTCTGCCAAGCTATCACCTGTCACCTACGTAATTTGAACAAATATTGTAATAGTCATTTTAACACATTGTTAAAAGATGTTTAAAAGAATGGCCCTGAGTTTCTTGCCCGTTCTTCTCGCAGTGGCTCTATACATTATTTTTGCTGAACGTGGCAGTACAATGTAGAATATTTCAATATTAAAATTTGTAATTGACCTTCATTAGTGCGTCGTAGACGCCTAAATTGAATAAATGATTTTGAATTTGAATTTGAATTTGAATGGCGATCAAGTAAGTAATAAGTACCAATTTCTGATTGAATGCGACCATGCGCCAGAATGCAAACATTCCATATTCATCCACTAGACATGATTAGAGCCCGATACAGGGCATAATTTTCCGCCCGACGTAACGGGAACAAACTAACATTACTATGAATTTATAACGGCTTACGAACTGATAGATGCATGAAGTACCTTATAATATATAATATTGCTTAAGTGAACCTTCTTGAATAATAATTATTTTGCAACTGTAAATCGAGCGTACGAGTGTTAATCAGTCAGTGAATCAAAATTATTATTGACATTTATTGTACGGAAGTCAACCAATGTCAAAGTACATAATCGCCCTGAGAGTCTACTCAAAAAACTTAATTCGAAAACCAATCCTCACGTTGTGACTTTGTAGCATTGACAACTCGACAGCGCTTCCCAAAATGTTCACTGGCAGAAGTTGCAGGAGCTGGAGCAGGTGGGGGTTTTTTTTATTTAGACTGATTTGTTATTTGACTGTGTTAACTTTTCAGCCGAGCATAACAAAATGCCGTGTCACCATGTAAGATATTAATTGTTCACTGGCACTTAAGGACTCTTGCCGGAACACTACAATTTTGCTTGGAGACAGATTTGTACGGTAGCGGTAGCTTTTCATATTAATATTTCCTACAACCATGTTATGCCTAAAAATGTTCACTGGCATTTAAGGAAAGTAACTGGAACACTATACTTAGATGCAGATTTGTTACTTGATAGTGGAAGCTATTTAGGCGAGTGTAACAAAATGTAGTACCTAGAATGATCACTGTCACATAATGACTTAATTTCCGGAATGGTGTGAAGAAATATTCATACCAGCAAATCAAAAGTTAAACCTGCACCGAGGCAGCGATACGTAATTGTGGTTCGTTTGATCCCTTGCTGTATCTTTATTTCTTAATTTTGAGTTATATAATTAATATATATTATATTTAAGATTTCATTCTATAAATCATACACTTTGGAAACACGATTATATAAAATTTTCTCGGAAAAAATCCAAAGTTACATCTAAAAACGAAATAAACCCTTAGTACGGCGTAAATACTTAACGGAGAGTCATCAGTATTTGAAAAATAAAAAAAACAAAATGTTTTCTATAACGTATACACATTACATTTTTCAAATAGGTATTTGTTTTTACTATACGAAGGAAATACTCAAATTCACGCATGTTCCGCCCATTTTAATCAGAGCCGCGATGCTTTGTCCCTATCCGCTTTAATCATTCTGCGGCCGTCGGACGGGGACGGATGCTGTTGGCGTGCCTTATTTACGCACACATATGCGGCGCGCCTAAAAAGCTCGGTGCGCCCTTAAGAAAATTGTAAAGAAAATCTTGACGCGCTGTATAACTGGTGATAAAAATCTTTTTTTAAATTGTTTGGAGTACAAAGTGATGCGGCATTTGCCAAATTTACACATAGTTAGCTATCATCCAAAACCCAGAACCAGTGAATATTTTCTGTGGCATATGTAAGGTATGTTACAATGATTAATTTGACGTTGTGAGTCACTACATTTATTATATAAATAAAGATGTCTTATAATGTTGTCTTAGGTATTCACGATTATTACACATACTTGCAGTGATCGTGGTCACGGGGCGACTAATTGGTTTTTGATGTCACACGAGTTATTAAGAAATTATTTGGACTATCATCAAAAATGTTATATTAATCTTAACGTTCCCTATTAACGCAGTATTCGCCCACAGTGTCCAGAGATCTTGCCGATTTGTGTCGGCCATGGGATTTAATTAATTTGATACCAGGATCCCAATCAGGTGTTTTGTGAATTATAATGAAGCAGTGATGGCTCAGTGGCATTGGCTATGGACAGCCGCGCAGCAAGTCCATGGTTAGAATCCCGCCGCGGGCTTGAGCTTCACTGCATGGTGGAAGGGCATTTTGCGAAAGCCCGCCTGGCTAGCGACCACCCTCAAGTAGAAAATCTGTCGCCAAGCACCTAACGTTGTGTTTCGGCAGCAGTCCTTGAGAGCCGGTGAAATTACAGGCACATTAGACTTAACAACTGTGTCTCAAGGTGACGGGCGCAGTGCAATTTGCGACTCGTTACGAAATGCATCTGTTATAGGCAGAGGTTAGTCCGCTTAACATCAGGTGGTCCTCAAGCTTGTTCCATCACAATAACATAAAAAAAATTATAGCTCAGAACAACATGTACGAGGGTCATTTGAAAAGTTCTTAGCCTAACATACTTAATGAAACCACACGATTTTGAGTTTATTTTTATTTTTCAACATACTCTCCTCCGAGCTCAAAACACTTTTTCCAGCGACCCGGTAAGGTTTCGATACCCGTTTTAAAAAAAATCTTCGTCTAACTCCTCAAAATAAGCGTCCACGGCGGCTATGACCTCTTCATTTGTAAAAAAATGTTTACCACCTAAAAATTTTTTCAGCTTTGGGAACAGATAAAAGTCGGACGGTGCTAAATCCGGTGAATATGGGGGATGAGGTAACAATTCGAAGCCACATTGATGGATTTCTGCCATGGATTGCACAGAGGTGTGAACGCGCGCATTGTCCTGGTGAAACAAGACTTTTCTTCTCAATAAACCTGGACGTTTTTCTTTGATTTCTTCTCTCAAACGACGCAACAGGTTGCAATAGTAATCGGAGTTTATTGTTTCACCCTTTTTTAAATAATCCACGAGAATTATACCCTTTGCATCCCAAAAAACGGATGCCATGACTTTGCCCGCCGATAAAACCACCTTTGCCTTCTTTGGGGTGGGCGATCCTGCTCTTTTCCATTGTTTCGACTGTTCTTTTGTCTCGGGTGTATTGTGGTGAACCCAGGTTTCATCCATGGTTATAAATCTTTCAACAAATTCTATTGGGTCAGCTTCATATAACTCTAAACAGTCGCGAGAAGTTGTGAGTCGGTTGCGTTTTTGTTCCAATGAAAGCAGCCGCGGTACCCACCGCGCAGACACCTTAGAGAATCCAAGTTCAGAAGTAATTATATGATGTGTTCGCTCAGATGAGATGCCTACAGTCTTAGCTATCTCCTCGACAGTCAATCTTCGATCAGATAAAATTAAATCACAGATTTTTTCTTTGTTTTGATCAGTGGAAGCAGTCGAAGGCCGGCCACTACGGGGCTCATCTTGAATGGTCTCACGACCACGTTTAAACTCTGCCACCCAGTTTTTAACAGTTGCATACGAAGGAGCGGACACACCCAAAGTAGCAGACATGTCTTCATGTATAGCTTTTGGAGTTAAACCTTTCAAATTCAGGTATTTTATCACTGCACGATGTTCAATTTTATCCATTTTCAAAAATAGCTCTGACTTGACTTACGGTATCACGTGTAAACGAACAATGAGTTACTGTGAATAAACTAAACTGTGCATACTTGTTGCTAAATAATGTAACTACAAAATGAGGGTAGTTATAAAAAAAACCAATGACTTTAACCATGTTAGGCTAAGAACTTTTCAAATGACCCTCGTATATTATATCCAAGTAGAATCGCAGAAGTCGACACACCTTGCGTGCGATAATCTGTGTCCTAACTCCGATTATTTGTTTTTTTTTTTTTATTATTGTTGAGATCGGCGGAATGCGTCGCTCGGCTTCGTAGGTGGTGGAGGCTCAAGATTCTGCTTCGGTGCTTGTATCACTAAGCTAACTTGGTATTGTGACATCATAATGGGTACGATATTAAGGGGTCGAAAATGCTCAGTAAAGTCGGTAAAAGTCAGTTTTTTTAACCGTGGTCAGTAAATGTCAGTTTTTCCAGAAAATTATGTATTTTGGAAAAGCGCTTACTTACTGATTACCTGTGATTGCATAGCTTCTTGATGGGTGGCCAGCGCAGGGAGAAGAATTCGAAGAGGGTTTTAGAACAATAGTTAGAAATAGTTTAATATTTCACACAACGTTTACCGAAGTCTTAAACGCCGCCAACATCTATGGTCTACAAATATCCTTAGCTTCCTGAAGAGCACCACAAGGAAATTAGAAGTAGTGTTAACGGTACACGGATTTTCCCTACGTGATTTACCTTTTGTGGGAAGAGTTGATTAGGCTGATTTAAACTTTGCTTCATCGCATAGGTATGTTGAGAACGCGAATTACCACAGAGGCGGCATTTTTATCGAAGTGTTTTTTGCCCTTTTGTGGAAAAAAAAAGTTTTAGAGATGAGCTCGAATGCGTTGACAAAGCTGATCGCATAACCTTTTTGTATAATGGCCAAAGAGAAAATAAAATTGTACACACCGTGTGCAAATCAAATTTAAAATTGGTTCAGTAGTTTAGGAGTCCATCGCGGACAAACAACATGACACGTAATTTTTATAATAAAGATTTACTGAGTGATTTTCGAAAGAGTGCGATGTAATCAATATACACACGGGTGCCTTTGTTATATGACTTTAGTATATGTATGTTGTATGTTTAGTTGTTGTATTCGTATAGTTTAGTTTTAATATAGGAAATAATTGTCATAGATAAGTGGTCCAAACAAAGAGACTTACTAGAAAGAAGACGAGCTTACTTATCTGTCATACAATAATGGACGCATTTGTTCTACACATAATAAATGATTAATACATATAATGTTAACGACTACATATTTCATAGAACCATTCTGAAAATTATAAAAGGAATACTAACGACAGTAAAAAAATATATAAAAAGCGTGACTGTGAACCTCGCTGCAAACTTGTTATCTACAACGCACGAATGAATTTTGTACAGTTTGTTAAGCGAAATATGTTAAGGTACGCTTTCAAACTTGAAACACGTGCTATGAAATTCAAGCTCTAAAATCTCAAGAAACCTTAAAGTTCGTTACGCCAGGGCACACTTTCAGAAAGTGCACGTCGAATATTGTAGACGAAGACTTCCCGCAGTTTCTACCTAGCAATATTTGATATTATCCTCATTTCATGAATATTTTGAAGAGCCTGGCCCAATGTGACCTAAATCCTTTCAGTTGATGTGACCTAGTATTTTTAACGGGGACGTAAGAGAGATTGAAATGTATGGATAGTATATAATGATGCTAATGAGTCGCATGAGACTCCAGTACTAAATGATTGTACCCAGTTTGTATTGTATTGTTTTGGTATAAAATGTGGTAAAATGTGCACTGGACACATTTTTTAGGATGGTGTGAGAATATATAAATGTGAAAACAAGTTTGCACCTTCGAAAGACCTGTTCTGACTGCGTGAGCTTAGAAATATTAAACTTTCTTTAGTTTATGGATTTTATACCTAATTAAAAGGTGCAGTGTACGGAATACTAGTATACGTTTCAAGTAGACAATATTAGCTACAATTTGAGCTCAACCGTGAAGTTTAAGTTATCGAAAAATAAGACAAATATGTTGCTAAATATTGAAATTCGTACATACTTTAAGGGTCTTCTTTTTTGGGGGAAAATTACAATATTTGCTGCATCTCGGGTTCTCTTGGACTTATAGACTAACGGTTATTCACAAATTGTAGCAAATTCATTCTATCTTTGTATTTTTCTTCTGTAGGATGCACCTAAAGTAATAAGACAAAATCTGAAATATTACCGAAAACTTTCTTCAACACGCAGATGTCACAGTTCTTCCGAAACTGCAAACTTATTTTGAGTCTATTGATATCTATCCTCTAACAAGATCCAATAAATCAGTACAGTGCAATTTTTGGCAACCTACGATGTTTTTAAACAAGATACCCGTCACATACCCCGAGTGTACGGACGAATAGAAAAACGTACAGCAGAGTGATTTACTGTAAAAATTAGCAATATTGGCGTCGTCTGTGCCTCATATTGAGGCAAGTTTCGCGAAGTATGATATTCAACAAGGAAACTTGTGTGAACATTGTCAACTGTTCCGACGGTTTTGTCGCTCATACTTAGAATGTCCAGTTTTGAGATGCCTTCTATGCAGAGACCTTGTTTCTCCGTTGCTGGCTTTGTTATAGTTTGAATGGAAATATCTGTTTTGCATTTGCTACGCAAAGCAGAAACAATAACGCTTGTGTTGACATTTCAGCGCGTGCAAAACTACACACATCAACTCTGTGAAAAGTGGTTTCTTTATGAAAGTTGGATGCTTCATATTTTCCCCCTCTCTATGGAATTTATTAAAAAGTAGATCCAATTCAGTAAAAATCCAATCTTGATGTTTGTTGAGTACACATCGCAATCTTTTAACATTTTGAAATGGGATATCCCATTCCAAAATGTTGAAAGAACTGCTTGACTACTTCTTGTATGCTTTTACTGCATATGAGTCAAATTCGTTGAGTGACTCAATTAGCTAAAAATGATTTTCAAATATACCTGATATGTGTCTGAGTCATTTAATATTTGCCACTCTTTCCAATGGGTGAAAAATGATCTATCGTGTAAAGCTGGTGATAAACGGCGCGGGCTAGCGCGAGCCGGACGACGGACGACGCGTTGTCCGCCATATCACGCGCCGTCTAGCACGTGGGCGCGGCTCGCGGCGCGCGACCGCCGTCCGCGTCCGCGCGATCCATCGTGCGTCGGTTTGTAGACACGAACCAAAGGCGCGCGCGCGGCCTGCGCGCGGCTCGCGCTAGCACGCGCCGTGTATCACCTCTGACGAGCCGAGCCTCCAGACGGTGCAGGGCCAATGGGAAGTTTTTATACATGTATACTATACTTTTTAAATAAATCTGGAGCTACGAATAACTGACTCAAACTCCTAAAAACGAGTGCTATAATAATATACCAAACGCTATATAATAAAAATTTCATTATTAGTCCAAAAGAAAAAGGATTTATGCCAGAAACGATAGGTCTAATAATACATTATGGTCTATAACACACGCGAGTTTTTTTTTTAAATCACAAGTTGAGTTTATATAAAAGTTCATGCTTTGGCTGGCGGGTATATGTCCTTAAGGACGGACAGTCTAAGTTTAGTAATGCAGTCCCTTCTAGCGTGCGTATCATATTCTCGCATGTAACCATAAAAATAGCGTAAACTTTATGTGGTTTGATCCCATATTTACTAACCGAATTATATCTAAAAGACATTCAGAGCTGAGTTTATCAGTCAGTACAAATCTATTTTCCCCCTTCGTGCCCTAATAATTCTATAAATTGTAAGTGGTTTACTGATACAATTTTATGCTCAAACAATTCCCTCGTTAGATCCTATACTGATTATATATTTTATTGTTTAATCGTCCGACGCACAGTCAGGTCCCGTTATAATAATCGTACAATTTTGATTTGGTAAAACCAACTTTATCGGCGCATAGAAAACTATAGCGGTAAATTCTTTTAAAATCAGTATAATTAGTCCCCTCGGTAAATAAATGTAACAATATGACACTTTATGATCTAAGTAACTTACGAAATGCATATTGAGCTATAGCTACTCGTACCAGGCGGTCTAGCCAACCCAATTCAAGCATCAGAAACAACGGAGCGACCTCATTTCTAGACGCGCGTCGGACACCCCGTTTTCAGTGAAAACGGGCCGTGCTGCCGGCCGGTGCTTATCGCCTCGTAGAGTCACTTCTTTGCAGGCACAATTTATTATTTTATATATAAAAGCTAATATATATTATATATTAGTATTATTATATTATATTATATTATCCGTACGGCTTCCGATTTATTTGTAACTGGCGGCTGGCGTTTTCTTGCTGTATAATAGAAGATAACACTAACATTTTCAACAAAGATTTTAGTGAAATATACATGCGCCATATACCACGCTTAAATTCGTAGAAAAGATTAAATAAAAATACTCCAAAAAAAACATAATATCCTGTTCATTTTTATTTTTACGTATTTTGCTTTCAACCATTCTGTTTATACAGTTACGCATGTTGTTTTCTTTGCAGATGACCCTCGCTTGGTCCCCTGGTCTTATCCTTCTCCTTCAAACCTTAACCCTTCAGCGGCAAGATATTCCATTCAAGTAACATTCAAGCCATTTTGTAAATAGCAATAGCTCATAGCTGAAATATGTTTATGATCGCACTGGTACTAACTGAACTAAAACCACGCGTCAAAAGACAAGAGTTCATACAATACTTTTTTGTGGGACTACCCCTTATCTTGTTGTATGCTATACAGTCAACATAATTATTATGCATGATTTGAATATTTTGTAGGATTCATCGTATTGTTTTATGTATTACGCTTTTATTTGTATTTATTGTTGTAACTATATTTTATCGTGTCGTATGTACTAAACTAAATAAGTTAATAAAATTAATAATATGTTTGTTAGTATTATTATTTTCTTATATTTCTTTTCGTATATAATAAAAAATGCGTGAGAAATATGCTAGGAAATGTAAAAACTCTATGTGTAAACGTATTATTTGAAATTATTGTAAAATTACTGTATACAATAAAAAAAAATAGTTAGGTTTTTTTATTATCATATATATTTTATGTATCATATCGTTACTCTTTAATAACCTCTAAGAATCAGGTAGAGGTGTCTATATACCCATGTTTGGCCAGATATGTTTTTCCCGTGCATGTGTCAATGTGGTGCGAGCCTGTTGCTACTCATCAGGCATTGTTCCAGACTTCGGACTACTCGGCGAGAGGTGCTCTAGAGGAGTTCTCTGTTGCTTGCCTTCTGAATTAGGTTGGGTGAGATATATATATATCTAGTATAACATTTTTATGTGGGGTTTTTACAAAATAAAAAATATATTAACTAAGTATATTCTAACAAAACAATAAAACTATATATTTTTTACTTTATTACTATATTAAAATATTATGAATTAAACCGGCAAAAACACTCACGTTGGGGATCGAATACGTCGACCCGGGTTTCGAGCATATTAGATGCTCATCATATTAGATGCTCAACCTGCCGAGTTCATTGCCTTCGAAATGCGTTAGAATACCTAGAACGCGTGTGTATGTGTGAGTCTTGTCCACGGCGGCCGCGAGTGTTGTCGTCGCTATCATTCTCAAAGTCAACGCGCCACAGCTTAGGCAATAGTTAGTATTAATTTTGTTTATGTGAAAATTAATTATGAGTGGATCACATTCAGTTATCGATTCTACACCAACCCCCGCAGTATTGTTGATGAATTAATAGTCACATTATATATTATAAACTAGATGGTAAGTGGTGTGCGGGCCGCGAGCGGCCCGCATCTATCTTGAGTCAGTACGAACTGTCATAAAAGCACCTTATACAAATAAAAAAATATTTCAAAATTCCAAAAGATTTAACGTCCCATACAAACTCTTAATACAGTAGAGAACCAAACTGTAGCCACCAAACCAGATTCACCCTACTGCCATAAAAAAGAGGTACGGTCAGAATCGTACCAAGGTTCTGAGTCACTTCGGTGAAGGAACCCCACCTGTAGGTGCTTTGGTTACCGCGGGCAGTTACCATAGAGACCAGTCGGAGATGTGGAAAATACCCTCAAGTCGGAGCTCGGCCTTCGGCCTCGGACAGTTACTCCAAATGTAGTTAAAACTCCCACAAAAACTCCTAAAACAGTCGGTAATGTATGGTAAAATACTCCAAATACAGTATGAAGAATGAGAGGAGCATGTCAATTCGGAGCTCGGCCTTCGGCCTCGCAAGACACTCACACAGCTCAGCCTGCGGCCTCGCCAAGCGCTCGCCCTTCGGGCTCGCGCGCCATACGCTCGGCCTTCGGCCTCGTGGGCCGAAAGTTCGGCCTTCGGCCTCACCAGAAGCTCGCCCTTCGGGCTCGCGATACACTGATGGGGGACAGTAACTCCAAATTCAGTCGAAAATCCCACAAAAACTCTAAATACAGTCGGTTATGTATGGTAAAATACTCCAAATACAGTATGAAGAATGAGAGGAGCATGTGAATTCGGAGCTCGGCCTTCGGCCTCGCAAGACACTAATACGGCTCGGCCTGCGGCCTCGCCAAACGCTCGCCCTTCGGGCTCGCGTGCCATACGCTCGGCCTTCGGCCTCGCGGGCCGAAAGTTCGGCCTTCGGCCTCACCAGAAGCTCGCCCTTCGGGCTCGCTATACCTTCTTGTATGACAGTTACTCCAAAATTAGTCGAAAATCCCATAAAAACTCCAAAAACAGTCGAAAATGTAAGGAAATTACTCCAAAAGCAGTATGAAGAATGAGAGGAACATCGAAGCATAATAAAAAAATTACAAAAATCAAGAATTTTACTGTTATAGGACAAAAACTCCAAATTCACTCGAAAATCCCACAAAAACACCTAATACGGTAGAAAATATGTGCACTTTGTATGGCGGCCATCTTGAAATCCGCCATTTTGGATTTTTGACAGATGTCATTCGACTGCTCTCCTGATCCCCTATGACATTTGGTCGAGCACCCCCTACCTATCTCTTACCGTTTCCGAGATACGCCATTCAATTTTACTTGGCAGACGACATCTTCAAGTTTACGGATTTTTCCCATACTCACCTAAACCACCCCTACACTTTTCCCATACATCACTTTCTTCCTACTCGACTCCTTCTGGGAGAACAATTATGTCAGTCAGTCAGTGAGTCAGTCAGTCAGTCAGTCAGTCAGTCAGTGTGTGGTAATCGAGCTTTATATAAAGAGAGATAGCATAATGAGCATAATGGTTGTACTTAGTCATGTCATTAAAAACATGGAAAAAAAAACTGTTTACACTTAGTAGACCTTTTTTTTCTGCTTCGGAATAATGTCCAATTGTAAATGTCTTAAATCAAAGTTAGGTATACCAATATTACGTTAAGACTACAACTACAATATGAGTGTTACAATGATTGACTTTATGGCTTTTTTAATTGATATACGTACGCAATAACTACGAATGAAAGTTGTTACATTATTATATCTACATTACGCAACATATAAAAGTAACAAACAAACAGAAGAACACTTCCCTACAGTATAATTAATAGTTATCTTTTGGCTAGTTAAGACGGATTCAGCAGGAGAGGAAGGCCAAAAAAGGATGGATGCGCAAATGGAATATATATATTTAATTTCCACAGAATTATCGCTGTTGAGCGAGACAATCAAGCATAAAACTTAAAGTTACTTAAGATAACCGTGTTTGTGCAATATTCACAAGCTAAAATGAGCTTAAATTGCACTTTTTAACCGATGTACATAATGGGAATACGAGGTGTGGGGTTTGTATGTGTACGAAAGCTGTAAGTAGGGAGATGACGAGCAACATAAAAATTCATGTTGTGCCGACCCCGCTTGGCAAGGGGAATAATAAGAAGTAATCGCCATATTTTGTGTAAATATATTAATTGAAAATTGTGATTTTCAACACTATCATAGTGATTCCTGAATTGCATTCGACCAGTTCTTCCCAATATGTTCGGAAATAAATTAATAGATTTTTGATGTATTTTGTTTCCGAATATTCACTGGCACCGTTATTGTAAATGTAATTATTTTACCTTTTTTCATAGTTTATATTCAACACACTTAAAAGCTTCCCACGCTATGGTATTGATCTAATGACGACTAAATGAATTCATAAATGTGCAAAAATGAAATAGCGATAGCGTGATTTTGCAAAGTTGTAAAATTTTATAATTATGTGAGTATTGTACTTAATTGCTGGCTACATGACTAGGCAGCAAAAAGAACTGGGTGGTCGTCGAGTGGCGCCTAGATCCCCGGGACTGACATTTATCCGACTATTCTGAGAAAGCTTTTCTCTGAGCTGGGGCAGTCTGGGTTTTGGAACTGTGTTCGGTAGAAGGCAATAGACTCACTATTACACGGGATCAAAAATATGCGGCGAACCGCAATTAGACAAATTCTTTAACCGTTCTTTACATTCCAGATTTTTATCTTAATTTTACTATCTATTCTACAATATATCATGTCCTACAAATATCAGATAAACAACCAACCACTATATTTATTTTTTCATTTCCGTCACACTGATAGGACTTGGTAGTCATATAGTTAAGTTTCATGTGTCCGTAGTAATGCCTTACAATATGAGGTGAAGCTCCAGTCGGTGGTGAGAATCGAACCATGGATCTGCAGCAGGGTAGTCTATAGCTATTACCGCTCGGCCATCATTGCTTCAAAAAATAAAGATTTACTCCTAATCTCATATTTATAATGAAATACTGATTGTAGTATACAGTATTAAATATTTGGACGATTCAATTAGTATAGTAACTAGATTCAGATAAAGGGTAGGAATAGTCACTACCGTCATAGTTATTTAGGACATACTATACCTGCTGGTAACGCCCGTCACCTGAGGGCCTAGTGTAGTTTATCTTGCGATTCGCCGCTAGCAACTCTATTTGTATATGGTAAAATATTTGATTCACTAACGCGATGTGTAGAACGCTATCCGTGTCGCCAATCTCCTTACAAATTCATTTTTACCCGCTCACGTCGTATCGCGAAACAATCTCAAAATAAAGTCTGTTTAAAAGTCACTGGTTTACTGTGTCAGCCGGATTGTCCACTGCTGAACACAGCCTCCCCTCATTAAGGAGGGGTATAAGTACCTCAGAAGGCGCTGCTGCCCACTTTCCGGTATTTTAACTTTAGTCGCCTTTTACGACACCTACAGGTAGCAATGGGGAGTGACATTCTAACCCGGCAGCTCACGGGGCTGGTCATTGGTTTGCAGACAAAAAAAATTGTTCTAGGCCCTTAGGATAGGGATAAACACCACGTAAGTACAGGTGACTTCCTGTGATGGACAGACTCTAGGAGCTTTAACTGCAGTGCTCAAGGTTTGAATCTCGGTTGGTATAGGCATTTAAGTAACTTATTAACAAGCTTATGAAAAATCATAACTTCCCTGCCAATAAATGTATAGCAAGTGTCACTCGGGGAGGTGTAAGGATTTTTAATGAGTCCCACAATCGCATGCGATCACCGATTTCGTTCCATCCAGAACGATTTCATTTCGTACCACGATGGCTTAGAAGCACTAAGTCGTCATCTATAGTAAAAAATGTAAAATTTACGTTTGACCGTAACGTAATGTTATCAATTCAATACGTATTGTTTCGGTTTTATTTATTATGGCCTGTCTTTTTAAGTAGTATTTGGATACACATATGTATATATTTCTAGGTATATATTTTTATAAGTGTATGTATGTAAGTATTTATTTATATTATAATGAATATAAGTTTTTTTTATTTATTTATTATATGCTTAATATAGGTTTATATTTTAATATAGTTTTTTTTTGTAACTTAAATAGTACTTCGTGAATAATTATTATGTTTACCTAGTGAACTGCCAACCTGGCAAATTTTGTAAATCATTTCTGTTCGGTTGCCTGGAAGAAATTGCTTCGAGCAATAAGACCGCCCTTTGTATACCTAATATGTCTGTTAATTTTCTGTAATGTTTTTTCATGGTATGCAAATAAAGTGTTTCTATCTGGTGCCAACTCTTCTTGGGATGCTCTTCTAGTATACCCGCTGAATGTGCACCTCGTTCTTTGAAGGCTTCAATATGGTATAACGCCCAGGTTAGCGCCTAATGTGCGGGCCAACTCATCTGACGTCGACGTGGACAGTAGCATGCTGCTAATTGGACGTATTCTTTCCCTTAGACACCTTTTACATCCAAGCTGGAGATATGGAAGTCTTTATATTCTTAAAATTTGTTTTTTATTGTGAACTAGAGTTTTCAAAGTATTGTGCAAAATGTTTGTAAGGTTATTGATTACATTTTAAATTAATAAACATTGAAGCCGGTGAAGTTTCCGTTCGAACGCGACCTTGTAAACTCTATTCAAAGGGGTGCTAAAAGCAGTTAGTCGTAGTATTCTAAAGTTTAAGGCGAACGCTGATATCGAAAGTTCAAAATGAAAACTTTTTCTTTGTTGTTTCTACTCTGGTTTTGTTGGTTTTTTGATCTACTCGTAATTATTTTACTGCATCACGTGCTCAA
The DNA here is from genome assembly GCA_963854805.1 of Plagodis dolabraria. Lineage (NCBI taxonomy): Eukaryota > Metazoa > Arthropoda > Insecta > Lepidoptera > Geometridae > Plagodis > Plagodis dolabraria. Next base: position 10,378,982 of record OY978440.1, read on the forward strand.
TTCGCCAGATTCGATGTTTTTTTTTAATCCATATATAATTTTTTACGATGTTATGGTCAAAGTTGGTCAAATGAACATTTAATATATTTTGATTTTGGGGTATCCGAAGGAAACATGTGTATTGGGTTTTATAAAACTTTTCGAGTTATGCGAGCAATATTATTTTAAGCTCGCGAATACCATAACCTAGGCGTTAACATGGTAAGGGCACTATTGTGCGCCCACTGTTCTGCAGCAACACCTCACGCACACGACGAGAGTAGTGCCATATTGCTCATTCGGCCGGTTCTTTCTCTATTAGATTTTTTAGACAACGATTATATGTCATTATATTCCTTCACAAGTAAACATATAGTATGAGACAGGATACTTTTGAACATACGCTTAAAAACTAGTACTAGTTGTTTTGTAAGGGATTATAGTCATTATTTCTTAGTAAAATAAATACCATTTTATACTAACAAATCCAGTTCCTAATGAGCATTACTTTGACCATATAGTATTTATACTTACTAGTTTGTAGACAGCGCACGTGGAATATATAATTATGTTGATTCAAAGTAAAATTTTTATTGAGGTACCTAATGCTACTCTAACTTTACGTAAAATCTGCATTATTTTATGCTTAAAGTAAATAAATATCATAGAGTGCCTAACTATGCGTTTTATTATACTTTGAAATTAATTAGAAATTGTTATTCTACTGTGCAGCTCTGAAAACTTTTGTGGAAGAGAAGCATCTACGTAAAAAAAAAACTAAACGCACCTACATGGTTTAACACCAGAAGTTTTCGAATAACATATACTCGTATGTTATCAAAGTTACCTTGGAGCTTTACAAGGTTTTTTTTACAATTTTATTATAAATGTTTCCATGCATATTCCGCATGGTTCATATAAAGAAGTTTTCCACAAGTAATTGTAGGCCCAGCGCTATGCCGAATGGATTTTAATACGTTTCTTAATAATATCACAAATACTTGATCGTCGGCTCTGATTTTAATTCCTTGTGTTATTGATAGGAAGGCCTTGCATATGTCTCCAGCGGAACGGAGAAAGAAGTTTTTTAACGCGCCTTAATATGGTCCTTTATCTTCGTATTAATAATTTAATCTCACCCACATCTTAATTCTTCTGATGACAATACAACTACTTACATGTGCTCAACAAATTTCATTTCTACCAATACCAATCACTTACTATTAGCACCACCGCTCTTTCATACGATACCGAAAACCTGAGATTTTTATCTCTGAATAACTTATAATTGCAATTTGTTCTTAGCTTCTCCTCATCGTCAACAGCGTGACGTTGCAATCGCTTTCGTATATAAATGCAACGTTCGAGCCTCGTATTCCTGGTTCCATAGTTGGTATAAACGTCGGGATCCCGTAAAAGGTCACAGAACTTGGCGTTTCCGTCGCGAGCGCGGAGGCTCTTACTCAATGCGTGAAAAACTTGCCCTTTCGATGACTCAACTAGATTTGCAATACAAAATTGCAGACTCACATACCTATGGCTGTCTCTCGAAGAAAAATCTACGTGAGATACTCTCGCAACAGTTCCATTCGACCCGGTGGAGTTATGAGAAGTGTTTGATTAGTGTTTTGCAATTAATTGATTGATATGGAATATTGCACAAGCCACAAGAGGCGCAACCCTGGCCAATTAGTATTACGAGAGTCGATTATGCATACTTTATGTATGTCGCCTCCGAGTGTGTATATCGCGTATAAAAACGAAAGTATGCGTGACGAAAAACTTGTATTCAAAAGAAAACCTCGATTGCTCATCTTGGGGATCAGTTACTAGATACGGAATGAATGAATCAGATGTGAGCCGGCTTGTTGCCCGTAACAGGAGAGCTGGCGACAGGGTCCTGCGAAATTGTCGGGAGGCTGCATGCCTTGCACAAAAGCGGGTAGAGACCAACGTAATTATGCGAAAAAAGATGGCGCCTAGTTTAATTGGATAGTTTATTCTGAGTCAAACTTTTTTCAATTTATGTCTTGTGTGATATAATTAGAACAAGTGCGATTACGCCCTATTACGGAATGATATTTTGTTTTCTATAAAACTAGTAAATCGATGTTTAAGACGTCATAAGCCCCGAGCAAATTCAAACGTATGTACTAGTAACGAGGTGATTAATAATCAAAATCAAGATAACATCAGGAGTGTCAGGATCAATATAATGGATTTATGTAATAACTGGCTTTTATTGTTAAACAATTTTGATCTTCTTATTGGTCTGGAACTCAATTCAATTATGCAGCTAACACATAATCGATTATGAACTAATTGTTTTCAAAGTAGATTATTTCTGAGTAAAAGTGTCATTATTAGAAAGCTATTACGAGTAAGTAGGGAGCAAAGAGCATTATAATAGGTAGTATGGGCAAGTTTCTTATTGAGCTACCCGCGCTCTACATGTTCGTTAATATCTATATTCTGTATACAACTCTATTTTGTGGTTATTTTGTTTAATATTAGTCTTTTTATATATAAGCAGTATATAAGGAAGTTGCTGATTCGTCTAGATCTCGTTTTCGTAGAACTTTGTACTTGAATGTGTAGCATTTGCTCTCGAATTACACGGAAGTACACGTATAGGGCTGGTCTGAAATAACCATTTAGATTTCCTTTTTACAGCTGATGATGAATAAAGATTTCGCGGCACTTAATCAAATTTATAATTGATATGAGAAATTAGGTATATTTAGAAATTAAGCTGCAAGTATACCCAAAAAATAATTTAGAGTCAGAATCCCAACTATCCCTTAAGGCTCAGTCTATTATCCACTTGGCTACAAGCTATCCTTGTACATAACACCTGTTTATCGTTTCAATAATATAGGATGTGAAAATGTTGCAGGCAACACAGAAGAAGATCACCCAAATACGTACAAGAAATAGACAACCTCACGTTTGTATGCATTATAAGATTATATGTCAATTGTAAGCGAACTTACCTATCTCTATAATTTTACCAACATACTCGAAATTCTGATATTATTCACCCCTTTAGCTAATACGCTATGATTGTAAAGGTAGGTAGATAGAATAGGGGCTGAAACACGACCGTGAACTGATATTGTAGCCTTTCGGCTGAAGTAGATAGGGATGTGCTTGATGCCTGGAAGGAATTGAGGGACACTGTATCCAGCAGTTAGACACAATAAGGTATAAACAGTGTGTCTGTTCCGAAAGATATAGACAGGAAGTCTTCAATAATAGAACGGTTAGGTGTTTTGTAGGCCAGATTTTCTAGCGTCAGCTACACGACACATCGACAAAAAGTTACAATTATAGCTGATAGCTTGGGCGTAAATCTATAATATATAAATAATAAGTGATGATGGAGTCGAGTTTCGAAAACAGACATAACCCGTACTGTATCAGACGGATTGTCCACCGATGAACACAGCATCCCCCATTATAGGGGGGTTTGCCATAATCCCCAGGCTTGGCAGGCGTCTTGGGGATCGCAGTGTGAGATATCAGTTCCTCAGTAAGCTTTGCTGTGCATCTTGTGGTGTGTTACCCTTATCCGCCTCTTACTACGACACGCACGAGGTAGAGATGGGGGAACATTCTAACCCGGCACCCCACGTCACTACCTACAGACATAACCTTCTGTGAGACTAATAAAGGTGTTTATCGACAGATTTTCTTCTTGAGGCTTGGTATCACAACCAGGCGAACATGCGCTATAATAATATGTTCTACCACAATATTTACAAATTGCAGTAAAATAGCTTCACCTTGACTTTAAAACAGGCAAGTTTTTATATAGCGCACGTGTAGTATAGTAGTACGCGTAATAGAGGTCATTGAACCGAAACCATTTTTGACATTTAATTGATTACAATCTACCAATGTCAAGATTAATACATTATATTCTCGCTTGAGATATTATCCGACAAAGTAGACCAAGTACGAATCGGACTCGCGCACTGAGGGTTCCGACCCAAGAAACAACATGCATGTACAATATGTACATGTTGTATGTATTTCCTAAACACCGTTTCTTTTTTCATTCTGTTTGGGATCCTGGACGTGAGTCATGACTTGCACGTTGCCAGTTCTGTTATTATTGCTGATAGGCTATCCTTTGATTACCGTCGCATATGATGGTAACTGATGCGGTCTGAGATGTTGCTCAGGCTAACCTAGAGGAACCAGCTATCAAGAAAAGCTGCTGGAAAACGTTGCCTAGGCTCTTGACTCCACAAGGTGGAAGCTAGCCAGGCTTGTATTGTACAAATGTCCTACGTTTGCTTGTGTGACTTTAGTATAATCACGATACATTTTACGCTTATACATAATTTTATGCATAAGCCGTTACTACTCTAAGTAGATACCAAAATCCTTGAAAAATACGAGTACATGTATCTTGTATAGGGATATATACCCGTCTTAGATATTTGTTTTTATTCTTATTTTTTAGCAAAATCTGCCATAATAAGTACACTAAATGGCTACTACTACTAAACTTAAAATACACCCCTTTAAGGGAAGTGACTTCATAGGGCTTTCGATACAAACGTCATATTTTAAATACCAAGTGTGTAAACCCCTTGAAATTTTGCGTCCTTTAGCCTTAAATCTCTGCTTCTGTTATGTTTCCGTATAAATTATATAGGTATATTAAGGATATGGGAATTCTTATTTTCACAATTAGAGATAAAATAAATAATATTACGGAAAACTAGCAATCAGCGGCATGAATATTAGGCTCGAGGACATGCATGCACAATTTCAACGAATTTGAACAATGGTATCTAAAATATGACTAAGTTGCGAAGACACTACTAACCTTAAAGATAATACTGATGCCAAATCTAAGCTACGTTAGCTTTAATTATAATAGTTCAGTTATTCTTACGGACACTAAGAAAAATAAAATATCTAATAATTTACCAAGACTATTAAGCCGTCAAGTTACCATTACTTTAATCTCTAGAACACCAAACCACTTGAGTTCAATCTGGCTGGCATTTTGTCCCTACTAGTTATTTATTGCCGACGACTGTGATACTTGAAAATCCGTCGAGGAGTCTTGTACTGAACAGACGGTAGCCAATACAAAAGCTCGCCCTCCGCATTTACTACTCAGGCCTCTTTATTTTTCTCTGTTGTGGTCGTACAACAATGGTTTAATAAACGTTTTAAAAACTACCTATTAAATGTTCATGGAAGTATGTGTTAGATATGGCAGCTGTCAGAGTGACATCCAGCCGAGCTATAACATCATCACCATCAACAACAGCCGTAATGTCCACCGTTGAACAAATTCGTCCCCCATTAGGGAAGGCTTGCCATAATCCTTGGCGAGCGCTTCGGGGATCCCAATCTGAGTTGGTAGTTTTTCAGAACGAGCTGCTGCCTACTGTTACTTTTCCCTCTGTCACCTCTTACGACTTCCTCAGGATATGGGGGGTGTTCCCAGTCTTGTTCATGTTTGAGATTGCAAAAGTATTTATAAACCATATTAAACGCTTTTATAAACTCTATGAGGTAAATGATAGTATCGCTAGATATATTAAGCTCATGAAATAGGAGGCGAGCCTATTGCTCTACTGAAAGAACAATGTAACTTGAAATAACTAATATGATTATTTCTTTGTCTACTTACCTACGGTACCTACAAAGTTGACTGGAGAAACATTTGATTTTCTCAAATTCTAGTAAATAAACGGGATTAATCATATCTATAAGTTAGATAGCGCCAAATATAGTTCCGGCCACATCCAGAGATCTTCAAGGAACTTGCGTGACGTAAGGACAGGCTCCCCGAGCACTCCTTGAATAAAAACCTCCTATTGAGAGAAGACATATGCAATCAAGTAGTTGTATTTTGTTAAATGTGCCTGAACACAAATCAAATAAGACTGCAGCGAAGGTTGACAATAATTTGCAATAAAATTATATGACGTACTGACGCGTCAGCAATATAACAGTTCATCGGTGAAATTGAAATATTACAAAATAGTTAGGTACCTAGGGAATGTACTAAGTACTGCTCTCCTGATTCTTGGGCAATTTTAATTAACTCCCAAAAAAGGTTTGATGCGTCATTGAATGGACTGCCGTGCCGCAGGCCCATGGTTCTATCCCTACCGCCGGCTTCAGTATCACATGCTGGAAAGCATTTTGCAAATGCTCGCCTCGCTAGCTACCACTCTCAGTAGAAAATCTGTCGCCAAGCACCGTGTTTTCCGATAGCAGTCCTTAAGAGCGAGTAAAATTACAGTCACATATGAGACTTAACGACTGTACCAGGCCGCAAGGAGACGGCCCCAGTGCAAGGTGTTTGTCGTGACGAAAGATTTAAAAAAGAAAAACGCGGGTCCCAAATTAAATAAATTTTTGAACAGCTTTTTTGGGATTCATTATTGTCTAAACAATAATATACTTCTTATACTTCTTCTTCTCGCAGTGGCTCTATAATTTTTTATTGCTGAACGTGGCAGTACAATGTAGAATATTTCAATATTAAAATTTGTAATTGACCTTCATAAGAGCGTCGTAGACGCCTAAATTGAATAAATGATTTTGAATTTGAATTTGAATTTATAACAACAATAAAGCTAAGGGTAACCATCGTTTTTAAATTTTATACGATTATAGGTGTACCTAACATGAATTCGCGTGCATTAATCAATAATTTTCTTTATAATGTGAACACTATTATGTGAAACTCGCTAATTGGAAATTATTTACAATCATGGTTACTAAAACAAAACGCTGGACATAAATGTTAACATTAAATATTAGTCGTGATTTTTTTACCTTTATGACTTTTAGGGTAAAAATTCAGTTGACTCGGTGACAGAGCTGAACAAATTCAAACCCTATTTAAAAAAATATAATATTTATTAAAAATAATATTAAATTTTACATAATTATGTTTGCGTTATTTTTATTCTACCTAAACTATTTATTATTTCCTTTTCTAACAGTTCGACCTTGTCTTTAAAATAACAATTATCATAATAAGATACTTGATTAACATAATTCATAAAGCGCGTTGTTATTTAATATGCTTTCTAATTACATATCTCTGTGCGAAACTCGCTAATGTGCAGGTAAGTTACGAGTCTATTACCGTGCCACGGTAACTAATACATTGAGAGAGAAAACATATACTTCACTTGGATGAAACCGAAAATTATTATAATGTTTATTATATGTTAAGTTTTCATGAATTTTCTTCACAATTAGAGCGATTATACGTATATCGCTAGCGTATGACGCCTAGAATTGGGCCCCACCGACCTGCGTCGCTGATACTGAATGGTGCGCCACCATGCCAATGCTCTGACTTCCATACCTCGTGGCGTGCAGTGTTCGCTCGGGAAAGTGCGCGGTGCGACGTCCACACCGCGCCCGCGGCTCGCGTCCCGCCGCATTTTTCGCGCCATAACAGCAATTTGAATTTCGAATGTATTTAACTTTTCCTTAACTGCCAGAATTTCAAATTCTATGCGTGCTTGTTTACATATTTTTATCGCTGTGCCTAGTGTTATTTTTTTCTATTTTTTCTAATAATTATGTAAGGTCATAAAACTGTGAATGATGAAAAATTACCTTACAATTGATTGATATAATTATTGCTTTACGCCCAATTATTTCCGAGAATATCTCACGGATTTGGAAGGTCGTATGTCTTTCAATTAAGTTATACGTTTTTATCCTTACTAGACTGTTGTTTTGATATACATTAGAATGTAGCTTATTATATTCAAAAGATTATGTAGACTAGAAGTACCTAATAACAAACTTTGAACATTTTTTTTCTTTACATTTTGAGCAAAAGTGCGATTGTTTTCTCTAACGGCTTAATTTATGAACGCATGTTGTAGTAGTAAGATATATCTAGCAACAACGTTTGTTGTCTTTTAGATTTTTAGAGCTACAATATTTTAATAGACATTAAACAGTCCTTTCAATATCAGTTGTACTAAGAGAAGTAGAATATATATTTGCGTATTTTGTACATTACGAACCCATGTTGACCTTGTTGAAATGGCTCTTAACTTTTACAGTAAGTATATTTATTTTAGTAATAGCAACAACAAATTTTATATTCAGAGTAATATCCAGTCCGACCGTAGAGTAATTGTAGAGTTAGTGCTTTTGAATACAATGTAACCTTATTCCATTTTAAAGTTATCCTATTACGCATGTAACCGTTCGTATTATTTTAGTAAATAATACGGGATAACTCACGTGAATCAGTCAGATAGCTCCGACTATAGTTTCAACCACATTCGGTGGTCTTTTTCAAGGAGTGCTAAGCGAGACGTCAACGCGGGCGTCCCGAGCTCTCCTTGAAAAAGACCACCGAATGTGGTTGAAACTATAGTCGGAGCTATCTGACTGATTCACGTGAGTTATCCCGTATTATTTACTAAAATGAGTGAAAACCACGTTAGCTTTTATAATAACCGTTCGTAGTTTATCAACTCTAAGAAAAAAGTTGACGCTGATGAAACACGCCTATTGTTCTTAATTATATTATGCTTATTTTGTACCTCTACGGCGAATAATATTGATATTATAGGTATATTCATGACACAATACCTCTTCATTTAGCGCTGACGGCCAAAGAAATATTATATTGTTCAAACGTGTTATGAACCTTCTCTATCGGAACCTCTACCTCCAATGTGACCTTACAAGGGTAAGGTAGCCTCAAACTGGACGCCTAGTCGCCTGCTCTTTCCATTGCTCTTTCTATAGTGTGGTGTCTACGGGCCGAGAATTTGGCTTATCTGTATCCTGCCTCTATATCGCTCTCCTCAGAAAGTACTTTGTGGTTTAGATAACTCTCATGTGTGTAGACCTAGTAATAACTACACAGTAATTAGTCCCTAACGACGAAATACATCCGTTATAGGTTGAGGTTTACTCCTTAACATCAGGTGAGCCTCGTAAGTGTTCCGTCACAAACACAGTGAAGAAATTCCTTGTTTTCACACTTAATTGGTAAAATAGATATGGAACATAATATACAGAAATTTAAAAAAAAAAATTATAAATTTCAGATTCATTTCAAAGTGGTCAAGAATTCTTTTCAAGGACCGTTATTTTTCTTATTTATTTTTGAAAATAATATTATAATTATATTTATACTCTATTCAATGAGCTCTGACACCACACATGCTAGGGTGCATTAATTTCTAAGTTCTACACAAAATATCAAAATTTCGTTCTTTCCGTTTACGAGCTACAGACCCGTGACATACGGACGGACCGACAGACTCCGGGGATTAATGAGAATTAATGAGGCTCCAATTTGCACTTTGGGTACGGAATCCAAATAGCTCTTTAAAAACCACGATGAATGGCCTCAATACATCTCATGACACTTTTGAAAAGCCCAAACACGCTTACTATTTACAGTGCCAACGGTTGCATCACTAGATACATAAGTCTGGAGATACCTTATCAATGCTTTTTTATGTGATTAGGTTAAGAAACAAGCACGAGGCCTACCTGATGGTAAGCGGCAAACATTTTAAAAAATTCAGACTTATTGAGAACCTTCTCCTTTTTGCAGTCGGTAAAAAAATAGGTTAATTAAGATACGTTAAAGAAAAAATGTATTTGTTATTTTTTTTGTTTCAGGTTAAGTTTTTCTCATTTTCTAAAGTGGACCATACAATGACATACATATGTAAAAATCTGAGTAATATACTTATTACGTGCCCCTATCGAGAACGCACCGCGCAGGGCGTCCCTAATGCAGCTTAGTAATTACAAAGAGGGATGATGATCACATTGCTCACTAAACTTAATTACTTTCCAGGTTTAATCCTTTAATTAATTGGAATCGCAACATATCAACCTTGAAATCCCGCTAAAAACTAAATACTGATATACCAAGTCCAAACGTTTGCATGTCTTTTAATATCACGCGTTTTCCTGCATGTTATTCGTATGTATTGGAATCTAAGGAACTGATTTTAAAACTTGTTTTTCTACCATCATGAAAGTTGGCAACTGTGTGAGGTACTGCTGACAATACAGTAACTAAATAGTGCTAACGTGTTCGTCCGGGAAAGTACTGACATAACTATTAACAATAATAATGTTTTATTTTTTTGCATCAAGGACATGTAACATTAATATACATAGTAACTTAAAACATATTCATTATAACATACATATAAGTTACATTATAATTGAAGTATTAATAACGAAAATTTATTAGATTGTTCTCTAGCTATCGCAGTAGGATTCCCTGTGTTTGCGATGACTAGACTCTTCCAAGTATTCAACACAATAAGTTAATTTAATTAAATTAGATACATAAAACTTTGTACATGCATTTTTTTAATTACTTTTTTATATGTGAGGTTTGGTGTATGTGCTTTTTTTATGAAGAACTATTTATACCGCCAAGCAGAAAATTTCGAAATACCTACTGTCTCTGGATTGAAGGGTATGGTGGTGGAATTACAGGCATATGACACATAACAATCTTATGTCTCGGGTGATGGGATGCAGTTCGTCACTTGTGACGAAGTAAATCTGTTATACGCAAAGGTTGCCGGTTAACATCAGGTAGGCCTCGTGCTTGTTTCTTAACCTAATCACATAAAAAAGCATTGATAAGGTATCTCCAGACTTATGTATCTAGTGATGCAACCGGTGGCACTGTAAATAGTAAGCGTGTTTGGGCTTTTCAAAATTGTTATGAGATGCATTGAGGCCATTCATCGTGGTTTTTAAAGCTTTTTGGATTCAGTACTCTAAGGGCAAATTGTAGCCTCATTATTGAGACCCGGAGTCTGTCGGTCCGTCCGTGTTTGGTTAAACATTTTTTCTTTTCTATATATAATTTCTTAGACGTCAGGTGGACCTACTTATGCATAAGTGAGTTTATGTGAGCCCATAATTTTTTTCACCTGTGTATTAGGAGGTGATTGTATGATCATCTTATGTCTTATCTTAAGAATAATAGACGATCTATATGTTCTGAGATATTAAAGCTTGTCACTGGACTGTTTCACGGTAAAAACAGTTGGTATTTTTGATAGAATAAACTGCACGTTGATCGCAATCGCCAGTTTTGATAATTGAAATCGCCTGTTCGATTTCCCTTTCAGACAGTTTATTAGCTATATCTGAGGAAATATTCTGAGTATCTGTACGTCTCGTCGGTTAGTGTTCGGTATATTGCAGCAAGCTCGCTCTCTGATACATAGGACCTACTCACTGGTTTTAGTTATATTTGTTTATGTCCATTGAAGCTGCAACAGCACACTTACTTTATGAAGAGTACTGCCGTTAATAGTTTTAAGTGATCACGTGAGCGGAGATGTATTCAATGTAACCTAAAATTACTGGCTCTCAAGGATAGCTACTTAAACACACCGTTAATTGCTTGGCAACAAATTTTCCACTGGTGGGAGGTACCTAGCCAGGCGAGAATACAAAATACCACAATGCTTTAACAATTGCATTCGTAAGAATACCACTGGGACCGGTGGCTTAATGTACCATCCGGGACGGTATCACTCACTCAGTAGTAATTCCAGTAGGGGTGACCCATCCAAATCATGACCGCAGCGGACGTTGCTTCACTAGTTGATCAGAACGATAAAACAAGCAACGCGATGAGCTCTACGTTTATAAATCTTTGCGTACCGCTATCTAGGCGTGATGGTATATTTGACCCCTGTTTATCCCGAATTACCTTTAAATATGATTAATTTATAGGAACATTTTTAAACAATGGCGCCATCATATAGCACAAGTTCGCAGTCGCCGCGAAAACGCCATACGAGTTGAGGCAGGTACATAAGTTAATATCAAATTTCATGCGTTGAAATTTCACTGACGCAACAATAAACCTTCCAAGCATGCTGACGCAAATACTTTAGTTATTCGCAAATCATTTGATCTATATCGTGTGCATTATCCCGCCTTACAGAAATAATTTAATATACGAGTTATTATGGTTAATTTTTGAAACGTATATAAAATACTTCGTGTTTAAAACCTATATGACATTATATTTTATATTTGTAAGGACGGAGTGCATCAACCCTGTGCATACATAATCAAAACAACGAAGATATACTAAGCGCTAGTTGATTACAACTAGCATTATGCTGAGTTGGAACCGATTTGTGGCAGAAAATTGAACCATTTAGGCAAAATTATGATGTATTTAGATATTGTAACTATAATACGTCAGGCTAAATATTGTATGTGTTATTTTTTCTGTTACAAATAAACTTTATTCTTATTCTAAACTTGCAAAGTACTTATATTATTTATCTATGCAGCTCCTTTGCACTGCACCATATTGCGATCCTAAAAACATTTCAAAACTGTACAATCTATTAGTTCACCCAAATCTAAGTAGTTAAGCAACGTCCGCTGCGGTCATGACTCGGATGGGTGACCGTTAGTGGTATTACTACTGAGCGCTTCCGAGGGCACGTTAAGTTTTCGCGTCGGTCCCAGTTGTTTTTATAGGAATGCAGTTGTAATAGAATGGTGGTAGGGTGTTTTGCGTATGCTCGCCTGGTTCCATTAGCGGGAAAATCTGTTACAAAGCACCTAACGGTTTGTTCCGGCAGCTGTCCTTTAGAGCCTTAAGTAACTTTCCCTAATTCTAGGTTAGCTTAAACAATGTCATCAACCACTTCATAACTTTCAATCACTTGAGAGAACTATAAATAATAAATAAAATTAAAGACTGAGAAATCTTGAAACGCTTACCGATTTTGCTCATCGGATTTTAACTACACCAAAAACATAGGTAATTATCGACACAAAAACAATGCAAGCTTATTGTCTTCTACCGAGCAAAACTCTACATTTGGTATTCTTACTGAGAACTCTTTATAAGAAAAACAAAATACATTGGTTTTGACTTGGGAATCGAACCAATTACTTCGCGGTGAAGACGCGAGGCTCGTGCTGAACACTTATTTCACCCATTGATTTTCGCTTTAGTGGAAAAGTACAGAAAAAGCAGTAAGGTCATGAATGACCACAGTCCGGAAAGAAAGGCTGGAAAAGAAACAAATATATGCTCTGATCTTTGTTTTGAAATTACCGATATATGCTCAATTATTCTCATTATATCAAGTTACTTTAAACTCATATCGTTTTGTACTTTATTAAATAAATACGGATTCACAAAGTACCATTTAATTAATTAACGAAATAAAGCCTTTGGTTAAATCACGGCTTACTTCTCATAGACTAATTAGTCGATTGCAAAGGGAATATGCCAATCACATTCATATTAAGTTTTGGTCAATACAATACACGCATGTACGGCCACAGTGTACTGAATAGTTTCATAGGTCTGCACTCCCCTCGGCTCTTTGATGTAGGGAACAAATATACGGGGTTTTATCCGTAGGCCGTCAGCGTCGAGTCTAAATTAAAAGTGCACACTGTTTTGGTTTCCCTTTTCAACCCTATATATACGTGTATGTTTCTACATATATGTAGATATCCTTTCGAAAACTGACAGTCGTTTATAGGCATATCGGTTGAACTACACACACTAATCAAGCCGCACGATATCGACGAAACGCCTCAAAGTAATACCATTCCGATTTCTTTGATTGGGACTGCATACTACAACGTTCACTTATAACTTATTGTTTATCTAGCTTTTGTCAGCGACTTCGCCCAGTAACTACGTATTAATCTTTGTTTACTCTAAAGTACCTGAAGTAATATGCAAACTTTATATTTACACGTCATGCCGTATAATTAAGAAGGAAACAGGATCCACTTGCATGTACAGTTAATTATAAGTTCGAATATATTTCTTTGTAATTAAACTATTTTGAAACAATTATAATTTGAAAAATATATGCCTAATTCGTAGTATTATAAAAACAAATAGTTAACAATGAAAACTGCAATACGCATACTTCATGCTCCAAAAGCATTGTTATCGTAGTTTTTTAGGACAATGATTTCTGCTCGATGAAAATGTGGCTGCAAAATGCGACACAGTGCCCAAGGTTTGTTCGATATAACAGTAATAAGTACTGTGTCGTTTTCACATGCGAAACTACTCCTCTACATGCTTGACATCGACTTGAAAGGAAGAGTAAAAACACTTAACGCAAAATAAAGATCATAAAGTAGAAATATATATCGCCGACTTAAATTTTTTTATTTCATTGTGACAGAACAAGCGCTAAGCCCATGGTGTTAAGTGGACTAACCTCTGCCTATAACATATGTATTTCGTCACAAGTGACGAATTGCGCCCGTCACACCGAGACACACCTACAGTTGTTAGGTCACATGTGCCTATAACTGTACTGGCTCTCAAGGATTGTTATCGGTACACACTGTTACTTACACGTTCTTATCGACAGATTTTCTACTTGAGGGTGGTAGCTAGCCAGGCGAGCATTCGCAAAGTGCTCTTCCACTTTGTGATGAAGCTCGAGCTGGCGGTCTGCAGCACGGCAGTTGCATAGTTATTACCGCTCTTCGATCATTGATTCGAACTTATGTTCTCGCCGACACCGATTGAAATTTGCCGTAGAGTCCGGAGAATGTAGATCTACATTTATACTAATCCCATCGTGTTGAGTAGAGGGCGAATTCTTGTGTACTGTCTTAAAGAATATTTAAATAGTGGGATATGTACACTGGTCACAATTATATTTGCGGTCTTTTGACTATAATCACCAATAATATGACATATATACCTCACGAAGAAGCGCACTTTTTCATCTGTGTGTGTAAATTTGCATTGCATTGTACACGTGTATGCGTATATAAAACACGGTGCGGATGTAAATTGAAACCTTAAAACTGAAAAATTTTCAATCGCACGAGTAACGAGACGAATTTCAGATAACGTAAATAGGGCATTTTATGCGAGGACATTTCAAGTACCTACTTAGCCCCCGTTTTGCGGCCCTAAAATGTACCCTGGCTATAGATGGGATGTACGGCTGGCGAACATGTTTTCTGTACTAGAGTGCGGTTATACCTTTTAAACCTTTTGCCCACTCAACAGCCGAGCTCAACAGTAAACAACACTTACGGTTTCAGGACTGCAACATGCTGAAATGGTCTACTGTTCACTTTTTCGAGTTCGTTTGCGTTGTTTAACCCATGTGTACAGCTAATTAGCAGCGGAAATGTTTTATCGTTTGCTGTTTGGTTGTGGTATCGACTCGTATGTTTGTTGGTTTATTGTTTTCGGCGTTAATCCCAGGTTTGTCAAAATGATAATTTTGTATATAGCGGGTCAGGTTAGCGACACTCTTATCTTATATGTATTACCTAGTAATGTTTAAAGAGCGAAAGTTTTTAATATGTTTACCATACCGAGGTTTATATGGTTGGCCTCCGTAACGGTAAAGCTGATTTGATATAGTTTTTTAATTATAGAACATGACTTCATATCCTAATGTACTGAGTGGTTCCAATGAGAGCAATATAACCTAATTTTACAAGCTAAGTTTCAAACAGAACCTAATATAATCAATATATTAACTAACGGAATAAATATGAACATACATGGGTACGCATATTTGTACTTTTTCAATACATTGAAATTAAAGACCTTTCTAACAATAGTCATGGTTGAACAAATTTAATTGTAAGAGCTAACTTATTTACCATAGAGATTCTAGTATTTGGTAGCATACTTAATAACTTACCAAAAAATCGCATAAGACCTTCTGCAGTTCGAACCTTCATACATCGATAGAAAACATCAATACGAACGAATATTAGTTGTTATTATTTAGCAATCGGCTAGAATTCGCGTAGGCATAGTGTTTGTCGAAAATTTGTCCGACCAATTTTGAACTTAGTTAAAGTTCTTGGTCTAAGAGGCAAGATTATGAACAGCGAGCGCGGCTGCACGTGACAGTTGTTATGTGTGTGCCAAAGTCAAAATTCTGCCATCAGAAATGTATTTTCGACCTGCAGACGTAATTGCAAATAATTGCTAGTAACGCGTCGTTAGTAACAAAAATATGATATAAGGCTATTTGATAATATATGCATTTTAAATATAAGTCATCTATCGATATTGGGATTGTTAGTCTTGTAGGTGGTAGGTTTCACGGTAAAATGTAATGACAAGATGTAAGCTACAGGTCTTACAATGTAGATTTGGCGGTCAAAGTATGCTAATATCTGGAAAGCTTGCACTGTGGTAAATTATTAGATATAATCGATTACATACCTCTCTTTCTGATCTGATGTCTTTTGCTGCATAAATATTAATCATAAACTTTAAAATTCAAGAATTATTTTTGCCCGTTAGCCTGAACAAAATAGACAAGTCCGTTATGAACCGCAGATAACAAAAGATGTCGAGGTTCGTCTCCACAGGAGTATTGGACAGATGCTCCTTTGTTTGCGGCTCTTATAAAGCTTCAGCTCGGCTACCCCCTTTATAACGATTCTCTTGGACATCTCGGTCAATATTTGTCAGTGCAGTGCGCTTGGCTGTAACTGTAACCTCCCTAAAAAAACTGGAAGCTCATTTCCTTAGCTCCATCTGTGTTTGCATTGTTCGCATCAACGGATCTGTCATTACTTCCCGTCGTCGCGTCGGTAGCAAGCCTACCTCTATTTTTAATCGATTAGCCACGCCTAACAAGAGTTGCGAGAAGAGAGTTTAAAAATTGTTCATGCTCTGTTGTGCAAGTTGTAACAATTCGTTATATAACATTATGTTTGTTATAGTTTAGGCACAGATTACCTACCACGTTTAGGGGCTGTATCCGCTTAAGCGTTCGTTTGCTCAAAGTGGAATTAAACAGCCGCGCCCTGCTGACTTTTTACAAATTCTTGCACTTGAACTATACAACCTAGTGGCGTCTATATATGAGATTTTCTTTTTTAAATTTGTCTTTGGGCATTATACGGCGCGCTGAGATCATGATATCATATTTGTATGCCACTATTCTATCCATAGCGGTGGACAGTGATTACCGTCGGGAAGTTACAACAGGTCCAAGAGTGATTTAAATTGTCGTAATCAGCTCTTCCGGCCGCCGCTTGGTAAGGACACCGGGACCTCGGCCCCTCTGGCTATCCTCTTCCCAAATACCCTTGCCACAAGTGCCTATTATTGTTCAGTTCAACGAGACGTTCAGTCGCCAATTCAGAGATTGTTATTATAAGCAATCTATACATAACATTCCGGTATGGGAAAAATCGGAGTCTATTGTCACTAGAAAGCAATAATATCGCTAGCAGAAATAATTTTTATCTTATATCGATTATTATTGATTGCTACTACAACGAAGCTTTGTCTGATGTGTAATGTTGGTTTCGCTCCCACGCTTTGTTTTGTCTTTATAAAAATGCGCTCCTGACTTCTGGTTCTGTTAAATACTGATCTGAGCTGATACCGGTCCGTGATGGCCGGGTATTTAACATATTGCTTGAGTTTACGACTATTTTACTGGTACGACGAACCGATTCGTCAATCGACTGAGTCTGGGGTTGATTCTTTCTATAAGTTAAACGAGATTTAAACATCATTCATGCATGAATCGATTTACTGTACACATTAAATGGCTCGGTCTTGAAGTGCATTCCTGCCGGTGCTTATTAAATAGGAGTTTTAGTTGTAGGAGAATCTTTAACTTTCGGTCTTTACGTGTTCGTATAGACACTCACACTGCTGTTTTTATCAATATTAAACCATGTCACATATTTTAACATGGCAAGACTGGCGAGTAGTTACGTATTTTGGTTTTTGGACGTCCCGTTTTCCTATGCATGGCTTACATCTGCCAGTGCAATATATCGAATCGGAAGATACACATAATAAATACAACCATTGTTTCTGTGCAATTATTGTATCTACCGGAACGTATAGGAACAGAGAAAGCCTACGTTAGATACTATTGTCATCGAGGAAATATGTGAAACGAAATCTTTGGAAAAAAAGCAAAGATATTTCACACCAATTAGTTTTCTCTAGAGCGAATGGAGCAGAATTCACCAACAATTTGTAATTGACAGTGAATTAATGATAACCAGCTTAAGTTAATCGTGCATAGTACGGGTATTTTTGTGATATTAATAATGCTATCAAAATGTCAATAAATCTTAGTAATTATTTTTCCGTCAATTGTAAAGAGTTGCATGCACATAGTTTACAGTTGTACTTAGATTGAAGCCATTGCCAACACCGGCAGCGGTACCGGCGGCGGCAGCGGCGCCTGCGCAGTCACGCAACTGCAGGTGCCGCCTGTAGAAAGTCGCACGGATCTCTTACGAATGCACGACGGGCTGTCTTCCAATGTTTACTCTTTAGTATTGAGTTTGTTGCTGTACTATCACTACAACCGATGACATATTACAATTTCAAGCTTCCTTCACATACATATTTGCTTACTTGAATCTCGTAAAAAAAGAGATGTAATCAAGAAGCCAAATCTAACTGGAGTGAATTTGAGAGACTGAAGTAGCGACGCGTTCGAGTAGCAAATCTTGAGCACCGTATAATGAGACGTCCTCAGCGCTTTTAAGTATTCTATGAGCGAAGCGTCAGCAAGGGTGGATGTTTAAGTGCATTAATGCGTCTTCGATCATACCTGGTTTCTAGTTAAATGATTATAGCTTCAAGCGAACCTGTTTGAAACCGCGCTTTTAAGAGTATCGCCAATTAAACGCAAAACGACAAGTGCGTATGAGTACGCTATATACTTAGGATATAATTGTGATAAATGATGCTCTAGGTGCAATACACTTTATAACGACTCATATACGGCCTCGACCTAAGTGACGATGCCTGCAATAAGGAATGTGTTTATCGAAAAATTATTCGCGTACGTTCTCGCACCAGACAATAGCAGGCAACAGCGGCCGACGCGACGCGATACGTCGCACACGCAATTCCTAACGATAATATTTAAAAAAACATCGAATATGTACATTTAAACTCCTATATAAAACACTAAACAATGTGTTATTTGAAACTGATTTTGAAAAGACCGCTCCTTCGTCACTTTCTATATCGTTTTGGCTCATTATTTTGCACACATGTTTTTAACAATTCCGTTCCTTTCTATATTCAATATTTATGGCAGTAAACTTCACTTTTGAAGAAGTGTAGTTGTCAGGGCCATTATTCAATGTGTGTATACGCATTATACTGTCAATTAGCGTGCAGCTAGGGGCAGTGATCGCTACTGCATAAATGCAGCTAGTAGGAAGGCGCTCGGTTAGTTTTTAATCCCGTCTTTATAAAACCGGATATAAAATGTCCGCCGATGGTTTCAATTTAACTGCCCATTAAACAGCCACTGAGTCCTAATTGTCGGGTTAGCAGGGCTCCCTTTTGGAGGGCTACTGTTAGCACCAAAGGCAGAATTTTTACGAGTTGGAAGCTCATAAAATCGAACACTGTTGAGCGCACTTTGCCGCCAGGCGCTCACACACTTGCGTACATCATTTTTAATTTACAACCACATTCACAGTTATCGCTCCTTGATTATCTACTATTAACGACAGTTTTTTATGTCTTCCTCATCGTTTATTGTATTTGCTCAATTAAGCTATACGTTGTAGGTAAGTTGCTTTGTTGTTAATATATAGTTGTTTCCTGCAGAGCGTGCTAGTTTACCAATCGTAATTTGAGAAGCAAACATAGTAGTAGTTAAATTTTGTAACTTATATGCAGGAACTTCTACGTCGGCGACTTCGCTCCGTTAATATGTTCTTCGATATTGAAAGTTCCTTCTATGCTTAATAATCCTTTCATTATACTTGGCACCGGGGTTTGGTATTGATTTCAATCACTGAATATTTGATGAAACTTTTAGAGATAAATTAGTGACCGAGCGAGCCGAAAGGGCGAACGAAGAGTGTCCATTTCAGCATCGGCAAAAATACTTTCTTATGCCTGGATCTCCATTTTTTCTCATATACCTCCAAGCCACATATCACAAGCGATTCTTGTAAAATTTAGTTATCAGATTCGATGATTAAGTGCATTTTTTATTTTCGATTCAGTTTAAGCAACATTTTTATTTCAACCGTTGGAGATATGGGGGTTATAACCGTAAAAAAAACATTTCAGTTACGAGGTCTTGATTGCCCAGAGTCACTAGTTGATTAGAAGTCTAATCACATGAAAGAGAGCATCTTCTCGTGATGCACGATCCTTATACAATGTATAAGTCTATAATTATAAATTCCTAATACCTAGGATAAGTAAGTCAATATTTTATCAGCATTCTGCTTGATGAACGATTCACTTATATATATAAATGCAATCTCAGGAGACCTGATAACAAACATGGTTGAAACTTAGTTGAGGAATAAAACATTTTATTATAAAAAAGACCTCAAACCTCAGAAACATATCTACTTACTTAGACCAAAAAAGGACTGCCCACTTTTACTAAAAATGTACGGAAGTATGATAACGAAATTATTTTAATTCTATGAATAACATCATACGTCGTATTTTTACTTTTATTATATTCACGGCGTAAAAGAGGAGTTTATTGTCTATTTCCCCGAATACATAATAATCGGAATGATCTTTAATCACGGTGCGCGTGTTCCATAGTCTTCTAAAAACTGTTTTGTAGACTTTAAGTCGACCTCTATCATCTCTATCTTCAGAAACAGTTACACTGTTGATGCCGATATGATAACAAAATAGTAGTCAAGAGTTCTCAATAACTTGCTTTTTGCAACGATTAAGTTGCGTTTCTGTAACTAATCTATCGCAAGCGTTGCTCGTAATCAAAAACGAGGTATTTTCTACCATAGATCATCATCATGCTTCATTTGTTGAATATGAATAGTGTTCAGTGGCGCGCTGGGATGACGATATCTCTCGGTTCCGAATGGGCGCCGACGCGCGACGCTGCGCCGGCGCAGGCGGAATGTGCGCGTTACGAAGACACCGCAACGGTCTCGAGCACCGGAATGCTCGCATCTCCTTGTCTATCGCACTTTATAATCGCTTCATAAATTACTCAGGCCATTTTCTAGTTTTCCCAGGCACATAACCCGGCAATATCTACGCATGGGAATGCTCCCCAAAGACTGATAGTATGGTACACGTTTGCCAATAAATAAAATTCACATTACGTCCGTTTCTTTACTGTCTCCATAGGTTGATGCAATAAAACTACAATAGAATACTATTAGGATTCGAAACTAGGTACCGTTTTGTTTGTTTATGTAATGGCGTTCGTATCCTCTAGCGTGCATATATTCCCTTTTGTCGTACTTTCATTTTTTATCTTCGTAATAAATTACTTAAACACATACGTAGGCGACATCAGACATTTTATAAATATAAATAATCACTAAGCTTGAGCTATTGGCTTCGTTTAACGTCCAAACTCGTCCGAGTCGTGATCTTAAATGCGAGATTTTACCTTCGATAGTAATTTTGTCTTGCAAAATATAGGATTTGTCTGGACTTTCTTCGAATTAGCCACGCAGATCGCGTCCGAGCAGAGGTTTGCTATCTTGGCCCGCGATCGCAGTTAACTCGACACGACATGGATCGCTGTCAGCCTCTACTTGTAGTAATCGAGAACCACTGGACAACAAAAACTAGATCTTGTTTAGAACACTTGAAATGCGTTGCCTTACGATTACAATGACGCTCTGTCAAATAGATAAGGTTTATGACCGAGAGGCATACGTCGGACGTCGATGACTTTTGTTTTATTTTACTGTCATTAGGCAGACACTTTTTGATTTGAAGGGACGTCTTTTCCAGGAGCGTCTCTTATTGCCTGTATTAGGTGATCCACAAGATAAATGTAGCAAAGGTACCTTATGTCACATTTTGATTGAAATTAATTTAGCTTCTGGTTGTTCGAAGAGAAATAAATTTAAAATATATATGTATGTATTTTTATTTACACATTCTTGCAAATATTTGCCCTAGAGACACGAAACGTAATTTCTTACAGTGCAGCGTTGTAATTTTATTCATTAAAAGTAGTACACACACTCATGTATCGGCTTTAGTTATACTTTCTTTTGTTTTGAAGCAATGATAACGAGTCAATGGCTGATCAGACAGCCTTCGCCACCGATTGCGACAGCTGTCACGGAGCCTTGTAATTACGCTAATCGTCAATTAATTTCTTGTAACCCACTTAATTTGTACCTTCGAACAAAGGCGGGATGTTGCGTCCCGGGAACTGCTGCTTTACGAAACTGTACGAACAAACCTACTATCACGTATTCTGTTATAGACGGATCGGTCAACAACTGCCTGTGCTAAAATCTAGTGGAACAAGAACTCTGACTATACTGTTATATAAACTTTTAAACATTGCATATCTTAACCCAGTACTTCATGCGTGTTTAGAATATCATAGTGTCGTTTATTTAATTACGCGTTTGATGCTGTCGCATATCTTCCATTGTTTTTTTTGTGTTTCAATTCTTAGGATAACTTTAGTTGTTGCAAACACGATGATTACGATATATAAGCGCGCAGCGGTCGCGCGATTGTTTACTGTTTTGATGCATCGATAATGCACAATACCTACTCGGGCACATTCAGAAGAGTCTGAGATTAGCTATCCGTAACATAACAGTCGGGCCAGTGATGTCCGAAGCACGTCAAGTTTTACCTCTATACTCGTATCTACTAAATATATCGATAGTGTAACTGGATACCCAGAAGCGATTAATAGTGCTATGCTAAATGTATATAAAAGTACTGATAATATATACTACGAGATCGAAAAGCTTTTGGTTCCTCTCGACCTTTATGCCATTGTTAGAGATCACGAGTAATGATAGAGTATCCCACAGAAAGCGCTGCGCGTGACTGCGGCAGACTTTTAATTACTACATACAACCAATTCTTACCTTATGTCTCACTATAACTGTTGTTTAGACGTAGTGGCCAGGCCTGTGACAGTGATTTAAAATTAAACGAGGCTTAACGATTTGATTAACGAGTGGTGACTACGACTACTTCCGATTGAGTCGGTGAAATGAACATTTTTGTGAAAAATGCTCAAATATCATCGGCGTTCACACAGGCATAAGTCGCCGGTGCAGTGCTTGAGATGGAGGTAATTATAGTGCATACAAATTTATATATCTAATATAATTTAAGTGTCTATTCTGAATTAGGTCTGTCTTTTCCTGTCTAACTTTCTTGCTATTTTTGTTATTGGTGCTGGCATAGATATTACGTGATTAATAAAAAATACTACCAAATAAAATTATTGTAAATAATGTATTACTTTAAATAGCCGCAAAATAACTTACTACCAATATTGCACCCATATGTTTTACCTGCCCTAAGTATTCATAATACACTAACATTATTCTAGTATCACTGTAAAAATCTTGTTAAATGCTATTCATTCGTCTGTAAGAATTGTTTTGATTACCTATTTTCTGACGACGCTAGACGATATTCAGGAATTCAACGTAATTAAGTAGGAATGTATTAAATCGTTTTTCAATAGTTCAAACGATAGTATAATTATAACTGACAATCAATTAAACATCACCGTATTTATTAAAGGACTTTATTTAGGTTGAATAGCGCAAAAGTCCACAACATTTCGATGTACCTATGTTACTCGTAAGTGTGTGATTATCCTAGAGGAAACACAGATTAATACCAAAAATCAATTTTTTTAGTATGTAATGGTTGATATTTTATCATTTGACCACTATCTCAAATGATAATGCGAATAAATAAATAATAAAAAGTTCAGCGTAACCTACAATTGCTGGCTCTCAGAGACATCGCCCGGATCACACAATTAGGTGCTTGGTGACAGATTTCCTTCTTTGACGATGGTGTCAAGACAGGCGGGCATTTGCCAAATGCCTTATTACCATGATATAACGACTGACATCCTAAGACAACAACCGGGACAAACATATCCCTCTGTAGCACAGAAGCGCTCAGAAAAAACTGCTTCTAGTGGTCACCCATCCAAATAATAAACGCAGAGATCGTTGCTTTTCCTAGATGATCGCTTAAAAACAATATTCGCTACGAGCACTTCAAAGCTACTTTATTTATTGACAGATAAGGATTTCGAAATATTTTGAAACCTGTGGATAACAATCAAAGTCGTTACTAATTTTCGTGAACGGTATTGTACTCAGCATAAAAATAAAAGGACTGTCCCATGTCAATTTCCTATAAAGTAGCGCGTATACTGCCCACAAGAACAAACTAGAGATGTTAACACCAGGCTTAAACTTTTCGCTCCGTATCAGAAGGTCTATCAAGGAAAATGACGTAGTTTGCAGAACGTCGGCATATTAAAACGTCTATATGGTGGCAAAGTCTTGATAGACCTTCTGATAGGAAGCGCAACTTGTCATGGAAAATTTCCTTGTGTTATTAGCGAAAACATAGTTATAATATATTTTTGTTTGTCCTTTGTCTTGTAGTATGTTGCTTCTTGTACCAACCAATACGCATGTGATAAGGGTATGATCGTGATACCTTGTTTACATACTCATCTTGCCGCTGTATGTTCTGGACTGTAAAATACGTTAGAATCCGACTCAAGTGCCTACTTTCATTTTTAAAGTAACGAAACAATATTGTCGAATATCTGTGTAAAATGTGTCAATGTTATGTTATCGTCGCGCCTCGTTAATAATCAATTCGCTCTAGAAAATATTCTGTTTCAAATTGTTTGTGTTTTGTATTGAACAAATGCAAAATACAACGATCATATTTTAGGCAAATGTATTCACGGATCGACGGATAGCTTGGACACCTGAAACTTGTGAAAAACCGTGAGGAATTCGGCATTTGATCTTCGTTTTTCTCATTGGTTTGCGTAGGGTGGCAAATATTTTCTAATATTGTATGTAGGAATTTATATTCCGGTTTTGATGATTAATAATATATTAATTAAGTATAGTGATTAAAAACCTTTAAACGGTTTAAATCGCGTTTATTTATCATTATTTTTGTCCCGAGACGTTTCAAACACTTTACAGTGATCGTGGTCGGAGTGACCACTTTCACTGTACCGTTTAAAGTTGTTTAATTACTACGTGTAATAATCGCAAAAACCTAAGACAACATTATATCTTAATTGGTTGTTATTAAAAAAACACATTCAGATTCGTCAATTTTAGTTTAATTAATAGTTTTGGTGAATATTATTTTGTACGCAGTACTCGTACTTGTCGAAGAGTGTGCCATGATCACAAGATTGTTTATTCAACAAGGTACCAACTCCAATTCAGTATGCCACATTTTTCAGTATTTGAAGTCGGTAGCTTTGGGTTATGTTATAAATGTGTTCTTTCATTGCATGTAGAAGTAAAATGATATCATTCCAAAACGTTGTCCTACCCAGTGATCTCTTCTAATCTCTCTAAATACACTCGACTCACGTTAATTCAAACCTGCGATAAGTCGAACCTCTCTATAAATCAAAGTTATCACGACTAAATCAATACATTTTTATGCACTTGGTAATTCCAACAAAAAAATCAACGCTACGCAACAAAATGACGCGTTAATTCGAACTTATCGGCGTCAAACACTCGACAATTCGTAAAGTAGTAGTCCGAGTAATCCATCCCTCCGCGGAGACATCTAAGTACATTGCTGAACAAGTTCACGCTTGTATCATCGTACACGAGCCTTTATTTTGGTAATGATTAGTTTGACTATATACTTCCGCAAGAATTGGTTTCTTTTCTCTCAAAAATTTCAAACCATTTGATATTTCATACATTCGTAACATTTTAAGAGTCCCTCGAGTTTCGAATTAACGAGAGTCGTCTGTATGTATATAATTGTTAAAATAAAATATAATATGTGTTAAACTACTATGAATCCTGCAAAACATATATTTATATTTTTGAGTAGACGAACAATTATAAGTACATAGAAAAGTCGTAGAACTAAACCATAAAGTGGACGTATCTGCCGTGTGTATTTCCAGATAATACGACTGGGGGATCTTGGGACAATAAAACACCAAGCTACAACGATACACGAATCTGACAAGGCAGCATAGGAAATATCAGTGGTCGGTTTAATTACCCATGGGTCCATATTAGCTAGTCTCACACTTTCGCAGTCAAGATGCAAGATGTTTACTGAACTTATTGGATAATCATTACTGTTAATAAATGTAAGAATACGATGTCAGAAAACCATCAAACGTTGATGGATGGAGAAACGCGATGTTAAACAGTTGAAATCGTTATCAAATCGATCACGGTGCATAGGCAGTCAGGTGTTGACTCAACAATGTATCGCAAAACATCGCGTTTTATGTTTAACTTTTTAATAATGTGTAAGAATGTTTTTAATTATGTGTTTTACAAACTGTTTCTGTTATTATTAACAGGTCGTCTGGGGACTCCGATGCCGCCAGCACAGCCGCCGTAGAGACGACGCTGGAACGGCTGCGTGGTACCCGCGGAGCGCTCGAGGAACTCTGGTCGGACCGAGAGCGACGGCTCGAGCTCACGCTGCAGCTTAGGCATTTCGAGAGAGACGCTTTAGAGGTACGTCTACTTCGTACGTTAACGGGGCGTGTGGTAGTGATATTCAGATCGTCTAGAGACATCCATAGCGTAATGATTGCCGATTCCATTATTTAAAATAGGAATGTATCTCGTCCCATCCATATATGTCTTCCCAAGCGGGATCGGTACAACCTATTTTCTCTTGCCGTGTTTATTCTGCGTCTAATGAATACTCATATATCGGACTTCCCTGAAACTTACGAGTATGTGGACAATTTCTACTAATAGGCGTGCGTTAAGTCAGTTTGTTAACATAACGAATATGGGCAGTTATCAAAAACAGCCCTTTCACAATAAGACTATCGCGATCACGTGTACGCCGTGCTCCAATTTCTAAGATAACGTCTTCTCCACTAGTATTTTACTGGCTACGTTCCAGAGACAATCAAAGGATGGCACTACAAAAATTTAAACCACATATGTAGTTGTATCCTTTGGTAAAGTCTTAGCAATTTACAAAATTTACAGTGGGTCGCCTTAAAGCTTGTTTATTCTAAGTACATTTCCCATGTGTTTTCCCATATTTTGAAAATGGAAGTGTATTATTAAGTTTTTAGATTTGTTAAAGATACGCTTAGTCTTCAGAAATAAATAATATTAATGGTTATTCACAGATGGAATATGAAGCTTCTTATTTTTAATTATAAAAGATGAGTTAGGACAATAATGCATACATGTAATTACATACCCTGAGGTAGACCAAATACTGGTTTGCATTTGAACCTAATTATTCAATGTGTGGTTTTTCACTTGTATCAATCGAACCTCGTTTTAATACCCACATTATCCCATTCATTGGCAATTAATACTATGATCCTCTTTGTTTGTAATTTTTTTTTAATTTACTTACTGTATCAGCCAGATTGTCCGCTGCTGAACACAGCCTTCTCCATTGTGGGGGGATTTTCCATAATCCCCATGCTTGGCAAGTGTCTCGGGAATCGAGAGAGGGAGTGTGAGATATCGGTTTCTCAGAAAGCGTTGCTGCTCACTTTCTGGCGTGCTATCCTTAGTCGCCACTACAACTTACGACAGACATTCTAGACAGACACCCCACGGGCAAAACCCAACTCATTTACTTACTTAAGGTAAAAAATTTATGTAAGACCTCATTTATCAGTTCAAGAGCCAAGAAGTAATATTCTGTTGTGTGAATTTCAGGTGTCGTCAAGATTGGAGCTGTGGGGCGACGAGCTGCAGCGGACGGAACCGCCGCGGGACCCTCAGCAGGCGGAGCAGGCTTTAGCTGCCCACACTGAGAGCGTGGCGCGCATGCAACATGCCACCTACCAGGTTCGTGTCCGCCGTGTATTGTACTGTACCAGTAAACCTTTTGTGAACAATATCGTCCAGGGAAGTAATGCCACCATATCTATTTCTGCCAGCAAGCAATAATGTTCCCATTACTGTATTCCGGTTTGAATACGTTCTGAAAATGGCCAGATCAGGAGTACCCTAAACCGCCGCTTACGTATGAAAGGAATGATGAGTGTAGATGAAGCGAAAGGGGTATCTAGGGATCGTAGCAAGTGGAAAACTGTCATCTCTGGCCACCCCTACAGGAAACAGGCGTGATTTTATGTATGTATTTACTGTATTCGGGTTTCAAGGGTTTGGGTGTCGGTGAAACCAGGCACATGGGACTTAAACTAAAAATGTTTAGAAGGAACCTAACTCTTACACGTTGACTCACATAGTCACGGTTGTGCTCTATTTATTGTACATAATCTATACTGTGTCGTTTTATGGTTTCACAAAACAAACTTATTGACTGATTTCAAATAAAGGAAAAGTTATAGAATGTTTTTTTTTATTCCACGATTACTCCGCCAATTATGAACTGGTTGTGATGACTCTTTTTTTTCAGAAGAACTCTCATCAAGTTCTATTTAATTTCATCAAATTTTGTTTTCTGGTTGATAAGTTTTTTAAGTTATGGTCTGTTAACTGAAAAATTATCTGGATGATTTGGATGATTACAGTACTTATGGCGAAAGAATGATTTTGTAAGCACTTAAAAGAGTGGAAAGAAATTAATATAATCAGTCTGACTTGCAACACTTAAAAGTATGAAATAACTTGCGGAAGTCGTAATGTAAGGTCAGTGTTTTGAAGCATAATGATACCGATTTCAGCAAGTTAATTCGGATTTCATGTCGTTGGAAGACGATACTGTTTTTTTTTTGAATATTTTTCAAGATACGCATTTGAGACGCGTTTTTGAAAACTTAACATAAAACTTACTATGTCTGTCGCTTTCCGATCCCCCTTTGATTTAGCTTAAAAAATCTAGCTCAGTCTGGTGTATGGAATTAAAATCTTTTTCAAACTAACTTTTCTTATCAAAACGTGTCAGCATAAGTTAAACTAAATAATCTCTACAATTCAACTTAATTTAACTCTTGGTACTGTCAAAACCGTTACTAACCATTCAACAACTTGCAAATTGTAGCAAGCTGTGCCAGCCAGCGGCAGTAGCGAAATGATTAAGGAAGTGCTTACCGGCACAATGAATGCAGTTTAATTATAACATAACCGTCGGCCCCGGTTGTAACAAAAGCTACACTTAGGTACAATCTGGGATTATTATCCGCCTCTGAATCATTACTACTTACGTTTTTTCTCTCCAATTGAGTAATTTAGAGTCTATTTGAACTAGGAAGTCTTCTTTATACGAGTATTTCAGCATACGTTCGCAGCTTTAAAGTCGGCGCTGTTCTGTAATATCCTTTCATTTGGACGTGGTCATAGCCGAGTGAAAGATATCACCGGTTATGGGTGGGTCCGAGTCGCGTACTTTGGTCACCATATAATTGACATATATTACAGAGTCTTATCTAGTTGAATTCGGAATCTTTAATGGGTTCAACTAATGTTTGGTACGTAATATGTATATAGATAGTTAAATTTTTGTAGAGCAATGTTTAAACTGTTAAAAAAAGCTTTAATAACTCTGTTTATTTGCGAATATTGAAAGTAGTAAAATATATATTTGTATATGTTTCTGTAAGTATTGTATATAATGTATTTTTAATATGTACACTGTTGGTGCATCTAAATAAATAAATATAAGTAAAAAAATTAGCAACTGAATTAGATATATTGACCACCATAAAATGCTTTGATACCATTAGTGCTTTTACCAAAATTTGTAATCGAACACTTAATGTAGTAAATGATCACTAAAGTCATATTTAGGTGCGACGAGCCTGAAGTATAACATTAAAATGCTGTTTTAATTTTGGTGATCATATACTACTTTTGTTGATCATTTACTACTTTTGGGTTAACAATGATTTATTGGGAGTAATTTTGCTTAAATAGGATAGCGAGATGTTAAAACGTTGGTTATACTCGTACATTTACATTAAAATGCTGGTTTAATTTTGATGATCATTTACTATTTTTGTCTGTTCTATTTTACTATATCTGGTGGTAAATGAAACATAAGCCATTAGTTACTGGCCATTACTAACGTGTTTTTATCAGCGGACTGTGGCAGTTTAGATCCCATAGATACAATAATGTGGTAAACAGTCCTCTACATATAGTACTGCATTAGTATTAACCTGTAAGTAATTTTAAAAATCAGTGTGTTTGGAACGGCCAGATAAAAATAAGTTTGCGTCGTGAGCGCAAATTAGTATGGTGAAGGCACAGCGCCCCTGGCGTCTAGTTAGATAATCAAGGATCTTATAACATGAATTTGCGTTTACGCGCATGTTATATATCACTAGAAAAAATACACTAGGTCCACGGTAAGCCTTTGTCAAAATGTGTAAGGATCTGTTAAAAAAATGGGTGTTCTTACAGAAATAAATAGCAACTATCCGATGTATGACATTGCCTGGTAAAAAGCAATAAGCTCACCAGACATAACATAAGACCTAAAATATATGTTTGTTTGTAGATTTTTTTTTTTGAAAAACGTACCACTACGGGGATCGTCATCAGCAGCCGGAAGACATCCACCGTTCTACAAATTCTACCCCAAAATGGGACGACGACTTGACTTAATATCTAGCCTGTAACCTTACGGGGCATACATGCCGGTAATTTTAATGTCAATGTTCTCTAAATGCAGGTGGTGCAGCAAGGGCAGGAGTTGGCTGCGGCAATTGCTGATGCGTCCGATGTGATGGCATCCAGCGGTTCTGATGGTTCGGAGGCGACTCCACTGGATGCTCAAGGCAGAGTTCAGCTTCTGTTAGAGTTTCTGCATGACCGTCAGCTGGACCTAGAGGAGCTGGCTGAAGAGCGCAGGGCAAGATTCGAACAGTGCGTCCAGCTTGGTAAGATCAAAGTGAAACATAGCCCTTTGTAAAAATTTGCGCAACAGAAAAAAGGAAGATATATGAGAGCTAATAAGGAATTGAGGAAAGCGTTCCTAGTCATCATTCCGTTTTTGTAAACTAGGATAAAGAAAATAAATATACAAAGAAGATAAATTCATTACCACCTGTCATAGAACTAGTTTGTTCTTTTGATACCACAGTAACGCCGTAAATAGCTGAAGAATGAGTCTAAGCGCACGTCCTAGCCATGACTGGTAAACTGTATTTTCGAATACTCTTGCCGAAAATGTACCTAGCTCGCTGATACTCCTATTTAAGTTAACTAAATTGCTTGCACTGTGTTATTGACCCGCGTATGTCTAATAACTTTTAAAGATATTACGAACGATACGACGAGCAATATGATTTTTAACTCGCGGATATCATGATTTTATAGAATGGTTTCGAAATCTAGCTACAAACGTGAAAATCTGAATATTCCGAATTTCGAATAATCTGAATTTCCCGCCAGACTGTAAATAACGCAGAATATGGGATATCTATGTATTTTTTGTTCAGATTGTTTTGTTCTATTATAATAACAATCTATCACTCCTATCACTACGATCGATATCACTACTATTCTTAGTAAGTGACGCTGAAGATCAATGCCTATTTTCCCAGGCCAATTCCAAAAAGACGCTGCTCAGGTTGTGAGCTGGATCCGCAACGGCGAGGCAATGCTGGCTGCCTCCTTCTCAATCCCCGGTACTCTATCAGAGGCGGAACAGCTGAAGAGGGAGCATGACCAGTTCCAGGTTGCTGTGGAGAAGACGCATGCGAGCGCCGTCCAGGTCAAATACAGGGCTGATGCGCTCAGGGCGGCTAATCATTACGACCCACATACCATCAGGTGAGGTTTCTATCTTACATCTATTGTGTGTGTGTGTGTGACATGTGATTATGATGTTAGATGTTAGACATAAATTGTTATTAGAAGGAAATATACTTTTCGCAATATTTGTTTATCTGCAAACTAAATAAATCGATAACTTTGCCGGTTTTTGAACAGTAATAATTAATAAATGCAACATTATAACAGAAAACTATTGTGATCAACTCATGATACTAATCGTTGAATACTGATCTTACTCTACATATTAGTCTAACACGCAATTTCCATCGCGAAATTTCAAAAGTAAGCTCACATTACAGTTTATTGTAAACATATCGATGTTTTGCAGTAAGAGAAAAAGAACTGAGCTGCATTATGCGACTTGAGAAACAATTTGTTCATCTTTCGAAGGCACACATTAACTTATTATCTTTTAGAATGTATTGTATTAAATTTAAAGTAACAGTTGACACAAACTAAACATTTGTAGTTTTACTTATATAAATTTACTTAAACGCAACCTTCGTTTAACAGAGAAATATCCGAGGAGGTAACTGAACGCTGGCAGCGTCTAGTGACTTGCGCCGAAGAACGCCATAAACTGGTTACGGCCTCTCTCAACTTCTATAAGACGGCGGAGCAAGTTTGCTCCGTGTTGGATTCGCTTGAGCGCGAATACAGACGTGACGAGGACTGGTGTGGGTCTGCCAATGCCCTAAATGACGAACTCTCGCTTTCTGCCGTCGACAAAGCTGCTCAGGTTAGTGTCAAAGTTAATATTTACGATTAAACCGGCAGAGCAAGCTACCTCCATGCTGAACTTACTAAGAACGTATATTTATAACGACAAAGACTTATTTTACGACTGCCCTAAAAAAGGACTGTTATGTTTTCAGGGTTCATGTTTGTATGTATGTGAGTTTCTTCATTCCACCATTACTTCTAAACAGCTTAACCGATTACAATGTATGGGATATCGTTAGATTCGTCTTGATAGCGCAAGTGACACTAGGTGCAATAAACAGAAAGGATCTTTACGCCATATTGTGTGTTAAAAAAAATCTTTTAAACCCACAAAGTGGGGTATCAAAACGAAAGACTTTAAAAACTTTTCCATAAATATATATAAATTTCAGATATCATATCAATGGAAAAATAAAACGTTTAACGTAAAGAAAAAATTGCAGTCGGGATTTTTACTTTATTAATTAGGTACCTTATATTTGATACGATGTTATAATAAAGATGTAAGGATGTATACAGTTGTAGAATTTGCCTTTTTTATTTTTTTTATTTTTATACTGATTTGGGTAGCACTTGACCAATATCTCACCTGATGTTAAGTGATGATGCGGTCGATGATGGAGCGCGCTTACCCAGAAAGCCTTCTGTGTGTTGGGGGTAGATACATACACAAAGGAAATAAAATCATGGATCATGTGAAAACATTTTGATTAAAAAGCTTACTAAGTTTTTAATTATATAGACGACAAAGAAGCTTTTGAAATTCCACCTCCGCCAAACAACCGTGTCTTTTTAATATGAAAATAATTGTGACATCTTTGCGTCGCAGATGCCTTAACTGTTTTTTTTATTACTTGCTCTAATATGTGTGTTGTTAACCCTTTTAAATGTACTTTTCTAGGTGGCTGCTCTAATCGTGAAGCACGGTGAACAAAAGGAAGCGTTCTTGAAAGCGTGTACGCTCGCTCGTCGGACGGCTGAGACGTTCCTCAAGTACGCGGCTCGTTCGGCGCAAGTGCACGGCCAGACCGCAGCTGCGAGCAAAGCGCATCACGAACAAACCCGCGCTATTCTTGATACACTACTTGCACAAGAAAATAAGGTAAGGAGTTTAAGCTGTAAACTCATAGTTACTGGCATGGTTTGTTGAAATATGAACATGATTAAGTTAACAACACACCTCTGAAACCATCAAAAATATTTTTTTACTCGTAAGACATTAATGTTATGCGTGTAATAGGTGGCATACGTATTGAAGGTCATCATTTAGATGATGTAGACTATATTATCTTATCAGCGTATCACATAATTGATGATCAATACTTATACAACATAGCTACAATATAAAAATACGTCTTGGGGATCGCAGTGTAATATGGCAGTTGTTCACAAGGTGATGCTGGTATTTTTAACGTTCGTCTCTTACGACTCCCATGTAAATACACACGCAATTCTAGCTCAGCACACCACGTAGAAAAAAATTACCATTTGGCGTTTACCATAAGCAAAATGTGTTTTGAATCAACTGTCTACTTTTATATATTTTGCATTTTCAATACGATTACAGAATATTTTTAATAGGCGTTCACCAAATAAATAATCTATGATACAATCATATAAAACATTTAGGATACCATCCTATAAATTAATGACGCTTCTGCTTAAAAAAACTCTAAAGAGGCATAGTATACTCGATAAATAGATAAATAGAATATATTTTCATCTTGGGCTCGTATTAACAAAAGCATGCCAAAATTGAGATCGATCTTAAGATGTTTTTCACAGATATTCCATACATGAAACCCCAAAACTACATCTTAAGATCTTTCTCAATCCCATTTGAGATGCTTTTAATCGTCACGACAATACCTACTAAAACTAATGATTGGAGGACAATACTAGAACCTGTGCTAGTTCTAATTCACATAATGACCTTTCAAGTACATACATGTGTATTATTAGCACGTAAAATAGAACTTATTTATAAAGCATTGTTTTCACAGGATGTATAGAAATAACTCTGAATACAGATAATAATCTCGGGATTGTCGGTTTTCCAACGCCATTATAAAACAATAAATATTCGCATAACGTGATGCCATCAAACAATGTTTGTTTGCGCGTGCCAATTACGTGAGGCGAGTATCGTGGAGTAGGTTATAATATCAGTGAGTGGGTAACCATTGTCAGTGTCAGTGCCGCGGGAGACAAAGGCTGGTGGCCGATGGTATCGTCACGGCCATCATGAGCCTGCGAGCTCGTCGGATATGGCTGCTTTACTTCATAGCTCTATGTGTTACCATGCTTAGGACCACGTTAATGGTGTTTGTACAACCGGTGCGATATTTTTTAATATTCTCTTAAAAACGGAATGAAAATGATAAATGTATGCACCAGATTAAATGTTATCCAATAGTGAAAGTTGGCAAAAATATAAATAGTTGAAAAGTGCATTTGCTATCCGTTGAACTGTTTACAAATTATGTTTTACAAAGTGGAGGCTTGAATGATTGAAATTGAATGCCTGGGAAAATATAGATACATGGGATGTAAGACTTAGAACAAATAAACCTGGTGATAAAACAATGTATTACTGTGCAGAACATTTTTGTGTACTGAATGGTGTTTATTTGTTATAGGCAAGAGTAGTACATAAAAGGGAGCTGCTTTCATCAGTTCTTCAAATTTTTTACTCATATGTAATATCTTGTACCGACTCGACATTGCGTCGTATAAAGATAGGAAGTTGATGGTCATTATAAATAGACAATAGTGCCTTTGATTAAAAATTTACTAAGGTTTATTTTTCTTTGTCTTTGTTATTGTCGATAGATTTTTGCTCTGAGCACACCCTCACGTGATGGTAAGTGATGACGTAGTCGAAAATGGTAAACAATCTTTACCTAAAATGTGCACTCATAGATATCGCATCTTTAAATGCTTAGCGACAAATATTGTACTTGAATTCATTAGAAGACTAATGAACATGATTACATGTGTTATCCCTAAGATCGTCTTAAATAATGAAAATTACGTTTTATTAAACAGACTAAATATGTACTTAATATAAAATATACAAATCAGTTACATATTATATAAAATAAAACCTCATTAAGTATACAGTTAACAGAATATTCTCCAAAACTCGCGTGATTCACATGATTTAATACAAAAAAATATTCCCCAAATTAATGTAAAATGTTTTTTTTCTAATGCCTCAGGATTTACCTAATTATGTTTACATTAGTACTCGTAGTTACGACTTCACTCAAAAATATTGAGGGGCGCGGCTTTGTGACTGCAACTGGTAAGGTAATGGTGAAATGATATCCTATCAGATGCCTTAAATGTATTTCCCGTTTGTTAGGTACTGGAACACTGGACGGTGCGCAAGAAGCGGCTGGAGCAATGCCAGCAGTTCGCTCTGTTCGAGCGGTCTGCGCGTGCGGCGGTGGAATGGATCCGCGAGACGCAGGAGCGGTGCGGTGCGGCGGCGGCAGCGGCTGCCGCGGGCGTCGCGCGGGAGAGCCGCGAGCGTGTGCGGCTACTTGCGCAGCTCGCTGATGGACTCGTCGAGAAGGGACACCCGCACGCTGTGCAGATCAAAGAGTGGGTGGCCGCTGTTGATGCCAGGTCTGTAATGTATGCAAACATTATCTACTTCCAACGTTCTTTCTTCTTGAGGTTTTTTATTTGAAAACGGGACACTATTACCAAGTCTCGGGTTATCTGTACGTCTGACCTTTAAGAGGATTTATATTTATATCAGTAATACGAAGCTGATTAATATTTATATATGTATATTTCTATAGAATATGTGTTGGTTTGGTGGATTGCCTAATAAATTATAATATTAGCAAAAAGTCCCCATACAAGAGACGTGTCTTTTATATAGTTTTTTTTGTGTTTTATGTTATTTGCTCTATCGTAAAAACGGTAATACATACAAAAGTGAATGGTATTATTATAGTCTGATATAAACCGTATAGCAACAAAAAATAAATAATTGTGAAGGGTTGGAATCGCGGTAAGGCTCTGGAACTGTTTGAAAAATATAACGTATTTTTGATATATTCCGTGTATATACGAAACCGCCTTCTGCTGCCTTTATCCACTATAAAATTTCACCTGGTAATTAAAGTTATCGCTGAAAGCTGTAAACAGGAGCCTCATTACGTAACTAGAATGAAAATAGAGCCGAACTAATTTTGACCTCTACCTTTAAAATTGATGACATTTACTGAGTTCGAATTTCTAAATAAAGATTATTTATATTCCTATTGCAACTAGACTATAAGGCCCAAGATATTGATTACCAAGATCTACTTACAATCTTAATGAGGGGACGCTAAATATTTTATTATTTACATTCCATTCTCTTCTACCACCCGTCATCTCTGAATTTACGAATCACACCTTTCTGCTGAGCCTCTGCAGCCTATGCTATATATACTAAATAATAACTCGTTTACACATGGTAGAGTAATCAAATAACACTGATATAAGTTGCATTAGACACACAGACTCAGAATAAAAGGACTAGAAGGATCACTCTGAAAGCCAATCCAATAAATAAGC
The DNA here is from genome assembly GCA_963854805.1 of Plagodis dolabraria. Taxonomy (NCBI): domain Eukaryota; kingdom Metazoa; phylum Arthropoda; class Insecta; order Lepidoptera; family Geometridae; genus Plagodis; species Plagodis dolabraria. Next base: position 10,415,987 of record OY978440.1, read on the forward strand.
GACTAGCTACGAATCTATAAAGTGCACTTGGGCTCACAAAGCACGGAGTAGTTAATATTTAGTTTTATATATTTCATAATTATTCACCTACATGCATAGCTCAATCTCTTCGGACGCGGCACGCACCTGGATTATTCTACTTCCCCTCTGGACGGATACGCCGATGTACCTTTAGCTTTCTACTAAAGTGCGTAGTGAAACTGGCCTGATACATGAGCTAAAGTAAAATACATGTTTGATCTCTATTCGGACTTAACAAACTCTGTAAAAAATTCCGCCATAGAGTCCAAGTGTTTTATTTGTTTCTGTGTGATTTTCAGATATGCCGAGTTCAGCGGTTCTATGGAGGGCGGTGAGAGCGAGCCAGAAAGCGAATCGGGAGGGACTTCATCACTGGCCTCCTCTCACACGACAGACACAGAGCGCTCTGAACCGCCACCAGCTGCTGTCGGCGACGATAAACGACGCTCTGCCCGGAGGAAAGAGTACGTTATATATCTTATCAATGGTATTCGTATATAATATAACCTGTGTTTTGTTTTCTACAGGGTAACCAGAATAGCCAATTTAGCTGCAGGTAGCAGTAACATGTTCGACAAAATGGGACATTCTTGATATTGGAGCACTATCTTTACATGCTTAAATCATACAAAAAAAAACTAATAACAGAACGAAAATAATTTTAAATTCCGTTCCAATTCAACGTCAAAAAAGGCACGTAACCTATTTGAAAAAACTTACGAAGCATTTAGAATTCCGAATCATTGTAATATTTTGTCTCACCGACCTGTCGACCAGAATTTTACACACAGTACATGATGTCCCGATCAAATACTATATCTATAATAGCAAACGAAGGCTTATATTTTTTTGCTTATAAGAAAAACTAAAGTCAGACAAATTAAAGTCTTAGTACAAAACCATCGACCAAAAAACCGTTTGTTGCGGAGTTTACACGCATAAACTCTGCTTACTAGGCCTGATAAACGTTAACAATAAAGTTCTTTTAAAAACGCCTCAATCTATTTCTTATAGTTGGTTTCCGTTCATCAGGTTCATCATGGCGGAACTTCTGCAGACAGAACGAGCGTACGTCAAAGATCTCGAGACTTGCATCACTTGCTACCTGCGTGAAATGCGCACAGACCCCGCATCAGTACCGCCGGCGTTGCAGGGCAAGGTAAACATTATTATCATCTGCTTATCGTAAGAAAGTTTATTGTAAGACTATATCCGTGGAATAGTGAAAGATGATTTTAAATGATTGTTATAAGACATAAAAGAAAACTTTATCCTCGGAGAAAGTTGTTTTGTAGTAAGATAAAGACAAAGATAAGACTATAAATAGCATACGTTTTGCAGGAGGATATAATATTCGGTAACATTGAAGAAATCCATCGGTTCCACGAGCGCGTTTTCCTGCGTGAGCTGGACAAGTACGAGACGATGCCTGAAGACGTCGGCCATTGCTTCGTCACTTGGGCGAGAGAGTTCGATATGTACGTGGCCTACTGCCGGAACAAACCCGACAGCAACGCTGCCGTCGTGCAAAACGCTGGCGACTACTTCGAAAGGTAGATAATATAATCTATATGATTTATCTATAAGTAAATATAAACTAAAAGCAACATGTGATTTGGAATAACAGTGTGGAGTGTTCAAAAGGTGGTAAGGCATTTTGCGAATACCATCGTAACATCTATCCCAACACATCATACGGTCAATTCCGACAGCTGTCCTTTGAATCCGTTTCCCTACGCTAAGTCTTTTTATCATCACTTACCATCAAGCGACATTGTGGCCTATCGCCATTAAAAAGAATTCTCAACCCCAGTATACAGTCCAGTTGCATTACCGATTTATGCTACGGAAGCTTTCGCTGGATAGTTTGAATTATTTCTCTCTGTTCGAATGAACATCTTTCTCTCTTAAATCGTAGCAACATCTACATATCACATTTAGGAGGATACGGGGGCCCTTTCGTCCGATGAGTCTACCTGTTCCTCCCCCGAATAGTTTATAGCTGAAACACAGTCCACCTCTTTTTGTCGGTCTCTGCTGCGATAAAATCTCTCTAAAGGTCACATTCTTTTTATCCACACTCTATGGAAGTTATACCCCTGGGTCTTTAAGCGGTGTGTAAAAAAGCATCTCTCTGGTCGGTCGCCAATTAGCGTAGCTTCCAGTTGATCGTAGCTTCCCGATTCCATATTCACTTTCCATCTGGCAAGATGAAGCCAATTTAATTAACTATTGTAAAGAAAATAAATATATGTCCGTTGTTTTGTAGCTTAAATTCTTATGTTTTCCGTAAGCTTTAATACATAATAAACATAACATGTGCTAAAACATGTATTTTGCATGCTCAGTTTTTCGTTCACACAGAAGGAAATTAATTTCGCGCTTACAAAAATAATCCCACAATAGTCTATTTGGTACTTTTAGTCGTAACCTGTTTTTCACGTAATGACTGAGGAAAAGCAATGACATCAAATCCTAATTTTCCAAGTCTCTTAGACAAAAGTTGTAAATATTATTATTTTGTTCTCTTCTCTCTGCATATACGAAAGTATAGTCGGCAAAAAATATATTCTTCTTCTCCAATTCCCCTCTTCCAGCAGCCACCTCAGTATTTGCACCTTTTGTATACATAATATCCTTCATCACGGAATCCATTCAGATTCTACGGCCCCTATACCCATCTACACACATACTCAATACATACTCTTCTAGTTACGTTACCTACATGTTTAAATATTATTTTTATTTTTGCAATGAGGCATGCTTCGCAAATTTTAAGCAGTGATGGCTCAGTGGCACTCTATGGACTGCTAGCAGGTCCATGGTTCGAATCCCGCCGCGGGCTTGAGCTTCATCGCATGGTGGAAGGGCATTTTGCTAATGCCCGCCTGGCTAGCAACCACCCTCAAGTAGAAATTCTGTCCCTAAGCACTTAACGGTGTGTTCCGGCAGCAATCCTTGAGAGCCAGTGTAATTACAGGCACATGAGACTTAAGAACTATGTTTCAATGTGACGGGCGCAGTGCAATTCGTGACTTGTGACGATATGCATCTGTTATAGGCACAGGTTAGTCCGCTTAACATCAGCGGGCCTCGAGCTTGATCCGTCTCAATAACATAAAAAAAAATAATTACATTACATATTATGTAATAACAACACGAGGAAAAAAATTAGTCATATCCCGTGTATATCCATGACATATCCATATCCGCACATGACTATAATTTTATGTCGTGTTGTAGTTTTGTAATACCTACACGTTGTTCATCCTGCCTCACAGCACTTCCATACAATGGCTATACCTGCTCATCCCATCCCATTCCCTCCAGCTCTTGTTTTTTTTTTTTTTTTATGCCTGCTAGGTTAGCCTTTGACCACTATCTCACCTGATGGTAAGTGATGATGTGGTCGAGGATGTTGTTCAGACTAACCTAGAGTTACTGGCTCTCAAGAACAGCTGCCGGAACACACCGTTAGGTGCTTGGCGACAGATTTTCAACTTGAGGGTGGTAGCTAGCCAGGCGAGCATTTGCAAAGTGCCCTACCACCATGCTGTAACGACTGCTATCCTAAGACAACAACCGGGACCGACGGCTTAACGTGCCCTCCGAAGCACGGAAGCGCTCAGTAGTAATGCCCAACCAGCGGTCACCCATCCATGTCATGACCGCGGCGGACGTTGCTTAACTTTGCTGATCGATTCAGAATGGCTAAGCAAACTTGGCTACGAGCGCTTCAAAAAACTGTTTGCTATCTCCAAAGTTACTGTAACATACTCATTCCTAGTCTTGTCCACTCTTTATGAACATTTGAACATCACGGTCCTTTTAAGAATGAATTTCTATTTTTCTCGTTTGCTGCGATGTTGAAGTATTAATCCGTCTTATGTGTTGCCAAACATTGATCCACAAATCATGACAGTTATTTTGATGGCCTTGTAAACTTGTCTAACGATTTGGATTTTATCTTTGCAATTTAGAAATTCCTCACCCAGAATACAGACTACTATTATTTCTTCCCAGTGTATGTGTTCGTTGTGTGGATGGATTGTTTTTGAGGATGCTGACTTGTGATTGCTCAAATCATAGACTTTCATTATCCATCTCCTAACTGCAGTAAAGATGACCAAGTTCTATTTGTCAAACAGAGTCCAAAGGAAGAAGAAGTTGGAGCACCCTCTCGCCGCGTACCTCATAAAACCAGTGCAAAGGATTACCAAATACCAGCTGCTTCTGAAAGACCTCCAGGCCTGCTGTGCAGAAGGCCAAGGAGAAATCAAGGCAAGTATTGTTTGTTATTTATTTTATTATTTTACGTGTTATTGTGAGCATGTTTCTGATTGGATTAACGACTAATAATATGCCCAACTATAAAAGTAAATCTTTGCTTATGCCTGGTTGTCGCGTGGCGTCGTCGTAGCTTTAAAACATAGTAACCATTTAAGATTTTATTACAAATCAGGGATTGATGCACTGGATGGTAGTGAGCGTTTGAAGAAAATCTGGTGAGGCGTTTCTAAGATATTCGGACTTAGGCATATCCCATGTACGGGTCTTCGTAAATAGAATGGGGACGAGTAAAATCATAGAGTTGAAGCATTTGATTTAGGCATAGGGACGTGCCGTCTATATTTTATGCAATGACAACTCAATAACCAGGCCCGTGAATCAAACGAGCTCTCCTTTTTAAATATATTGTATTGTTTCTAAAATTGGTTGCGTAGTTTCTACGATTACAAAAATATGCTCACGAGCATGCGAGGCAATTGGCTCCGAATAGCCCCTATAAAAGTACGTAACCTGAGTTTCAGCTCGGACTTAACATGCGGGAGAAAGATTTCTCTCAAGGACTGCGGCCGGAACACACTGTTAGTTGCTTGGCGACATATTATCTGTTTGAGGGTGGTAGCTAGCCAGGCGGGTATTCGCAAAATGGCGATCCACCATGCGTGAATGCTCAAGCAGGCGGTTGGGGATCCAAACACGGACATGCGGTACTCAGTCCATAGCTATCTTTACTCGGCTATAATTGCTTCAAAAGTTAAAAGTTCGAAAGATACTGTCACTTTTCAGTTACTGTAATATATCATTGTTAAATGTTTCCCGTAATATACGGTATAGCTTTTCACTGATACTCACCATAATAAAATGTTTTCCTGTTTATGTCGTGCGCCACTATTTACGGTATTTTATTGTTGTTTATCCTTAGCATGCTTTAATAGGAATGTCCTGAAAATGTTGGACGTGATAATAAATAATCACATTTTGAAGCGTTCGTAGTGGTGCCTAGTAGTTTTTAACCGACGTCATTACTTGGATGGGTGGCCGATGAGTCGTATTTACTGAGCGCTTCTGTCCTTTGGAGGGCACTTTAAGCAATCGGTCCTGGTAGTTTTCTTAGGATAGCAGTAGTTATTGCTTAAATATATGGTGGTAGACACTTACACTTCAAGTAGAAAATTTATCGGCAACACCTCATCTTGTGGTCTAGAAGCTGTTCTAGAGAGCCAGTTTCAATTCAAGGTTAAACCTGCGGCGTACATTCGACCGCATCATCACTTACTTTCAGTTCATATTATGCTCAAAGGCTAGCCTGTAGCAAAAAACAATATGTTATCATAATCGACTTTTAATTTGAATGCGTTATATAGCAGCTCACGTGAAATCATGTTATTCAGAGAGAGACGTATAATTTGCATTCCATGAATTTACTTTAGTCCCGAGTCCATACCGTTGCAGAGGTAGAGCATAAAGCCTCAAGTGGCTGGAATTTGCAACCCATGATTAATATTGAGACTTTTGTTTATTGTTTTGGGACTAATTTCTTATTACGGGGTATCGGCAATAGGTGGCGTATTGACCTTGTTTAAATAGGTTAACACATTAGTAAGTTAATTTGTGTTCTTTCTCAGTATACTGTTATTGGGATTCCAGGAGTGTTCTTTTTCCATATAAATAGATTTTTGTATGACGTCATATATTGTGTAAACATTGTGTCGTAGACGCTTATGAGCAATGAAGAGTTCTGCGGACAGGACATTTATCTCAGCATAAATATACATACGTCAATTGAACAAGTAGAACATATACGCGTAAACAACGCAGGCGGCACCGTAAGTAGTTTTGTATTATTGCTATCGTGATGGGATTAGCAGGAGGCCCACCTCAGGCTAATAGGTAACCTCTGCCCTACAAACAAATATGTAAAGAAGTGTAACTCTCATACATTGACCGCTTTGATTTCGGACTCGTCGACTAACAAAACACGCACGAACTTCCAAATTCAATCGGTTAATTGATTTGATGCTTAGAAATGATTGCATCTGATCGGTCGCGTCAAGGTCACGTTGTCACCGCCGTCATTCCTTAAGGCCTAACTGCATTTTCATACAGAGAATTGTAAGACAAACGATGTTTCGAACTATTTTTTGATTTAATGTAAAGTTCATGTTGCATAAAACTATCCAGGGTAGTCAATTATTCAAAATATCCAAAAACAATATATTGTTATTTACTCTTTTATGAAAGCTATTCCTGAAATTTTCATATTCGTATGGCTTTTCCAGAATTTTACAATACACTATAATATTTTTGCAGAAATAAACAACCCAGAATTTGATAAATTAAGTTGAAACTTCCCGCGATACCACCGCACGATTCGAGCCCATGCGGCTAACTGAGAGCGCTGCACGGTACACTTTTTAAACCACGCCTGCCGCGGTACAGTTCGCGTTCTGTTGTTTTTGAGCTTGAATTACATTTCTTTTAATTATTTATTCGTAGCCTCTACCCATAACAAATGCAGTCCGTCACAAGTAGAGAGCGAGGCTTGACTATATCTGTGGAGGCTTGTTAATGGCTTTTCTAGTTCTTCTTCTTTTAAGTTCTTAAACCTGTTTTGTAATGATAACTGTAAGTCTCCCAAATAAAAATAGTAGCGAACTTTACGGCGCTAACATAGTAATGCGAACATTACTGCTTGGCGGTAGATCTAGTGGCGGTACTTCCCCGGATAAAATCGAATAAAGCGTTCTACTGCTGCTTACAGGTTTTTTATAACTCTAGACAAAAAAGGGCATTAATTTTGCCATTGGTTTAATATCATTTGCAATGGCATAGGTTTTGTTCCAAATGCGTAGCCCCATTCACATCGGCGATGCAATTATATCTAATAATGACAAATATACGCGATATAAACCGTTTAAAGTTGTTTAATTACTATGTTTGCTTGCTGCTTATTTTTAGTAATTTTTAGCGAATACTGTAGTAGGTATAATGTTATACATCTTAGTGCATGCGACTGGTACCCATTTGCCTTGGGACTGCATTACAGGCATTGGTACTACCAACCAACAGAAAACATGTACCCGTGACAGTATTACCGATCAAATCATGAAACGTAACACATGCTTTGATACTGTTTAGGCGCTTACAACATTTATCCACTAAGTACAAATCGAGTACACAGATTTTGAGCATGTTACGTCGAATCAAAGTAATTTATAGCGCTATCCTACCCGTGTAATTATTAGACAGAGATGCACTATGTCTGATTTGTAACTTTTTATCAGCAACTAACGCTCAAGATTAACTACATGTACGATAAGATTAAGATATTATACCCAAGTTCGTCAGTGCATAGTGAGCCACTATAACGTTATATAAATATCAAGAAGTGAATACATTTTGAATAACCTGTTGTTTTGTTACCTGAATCAGTTTTGTGATTTGTGTTTAAAAAGTTAGCGGCACACTATATTTTATACATTTTATCGAAAACACACGATAATTTTAGGGCTATGGAATAATTGTGATGACTTTATTGAATTTATATCGATAATCAATCTGAAACACAGATTTTTATAAAGGTATCGTGAAATTGTCGAGGAGGATTTCGTCCTTGGCCACTACTCAGTACCCAAGCAGCTATAGTATTACAATTCCGAGCTGAAATCAGTAAATTCTAGTCTCTCATACTAGATCAAATACTAGTAAATTCTAGTATACGAGTAAAAGTATAGGTTGTGATTTATATATACCTGATGTGATTTAATATTGGAGAATTTGGTATTCCTCCAATTTTTTATGGGTACTATAAAAGATTGCCTGATTCTTTAACCGTGTAGATTGTGAGTGTTAAATATGAATTAAGAATCAAAAGAAAGTTAATTGTCATTGAGCCGCTCATCACCTTGTCACATGTCATAACATTTCAGTGTGTTGTCGTTATAAAAAACTATTATAATATTAGTTAAACCATCCTTTACAAAAAGCTTTCAGCTATTCGTATATCTGACACGGAAAGTCGTCATTCAATTACACGAAAAAAAGTGACGTGCATTCCGAGTAATTGATGGAACGCGGGCATTTACTAGTGATTTATTTTGTCTATATAGAGTAATACCTAAACTGTAAAAGAGTTATTTTTCATTTATATTCTCATTTGTCACCTCCGTAATAGCTTAACGCAAATGAATTTCAGTTCATGCCAAATTTTTGCATTCTCATATTTATTCTTAGACTTTCGGCCAATAGGAAAGCAAAAAAAAAAATTAGAAGGCAGGCCTTTTATGGTGCTAAATGCGCAGCAACTTCTCATGAATACGACTACCTTAGTTTTGGTATGCCGCTGATTTATTATCATTATTTTTGCTGTTATGACATTCCTTACGGATGCATAGCACTAGTGTTTTTAAGCTTTTGTATGTTTCATAAATAGTAGCTGTTAAGCAGTTCAATTCCAGTTACGGTTCTCGTAATTCTGAACAAGTCTGATAAGACAACGGTGTAAATTTGTCCAGTTTACGCGGCTTTCGTGTCAATAAACACGAATAATCTCCTCCTAAAACACTTATTTGCGTAGTTCGCAGACGTAAACAAGATTTGCATAGTAATGTGTGTTATTTTGGACAGTACTGCTCAGGGTCGATGCCAACGAGTGGGGAGGAATTTCACTATTGCTTGTTGTCAGTCAACTTTGTGATCGCGCACGGCTGATTTTACCTTCTACGTTTTTGTGATACGAGATGCGAAAGATGTTGTAAAAGGATAACATTTAACGTGCAAATCATTGTTTTATCAAATGAGTTAGATACAGTATTCATCTGTGATGAATAATACTTCGTTCCATGTATTGTGCGTGTATGATTTTTTTTATTTCTAACGGAAACCTTCACTTGTAGTTATCGTGGTACAAACACACGTGTTCACATTAAAACGGATGTGTTTTTTCGATGTGTACAGGACACCAAATAGGCGATCATCGGTTTTCATGTAAATATCTCAGACTGTGGGCAAATTCAAGAATTGCTGGCCTGAAAATTGGGTCTGCTTTTATAGTAAAGAAAAGAAAAAAAGGTGTGATATGAGACCCATACAATATATTGCGTGGAAGTGTACCTAAGTAGAAAGTTGATGCACATTTGGCTCACATCAAAGTTCATTGGTGGCGGGTAAAAAAGGTTGGCGCGCGGTTGGTTTTTAAACAGAAGTTAACATTTAAAAGTGTAAATGGTAATGTACCGATCCCACATACGTGGTATAAGTGAAAGAAGATAATTAACGTATCTAATAAAGACAATAGGATATTTATGACATGTAAACAAAGCGCTCGTAAACATACCGCAACTTGAAATATAACCACTTAACGGCACTCCGGTAATGTCGTAGAGTTAACCCATTAGACATACTATCTACTTTTGTTTAGTTTCAAATGGGCTGAACGTTGAATCTGTGAGTGATTAAACAAGTAGTTTAGTTAGTGGTAATTAACAATAGATTTAGTGCAATATTTTCCTCGTGAGTCAGATCGGACCGCCGGCGGCGAGTCAGTAGCCCCGAAGTAACGGCTGGTGCAGTACTTGCTCCCGCAATATTTCCTAAATAATTATGTTGTGATTAAGTGATGCTTTCGTGCTAACGTCTATGATGTTCAAGCACATTATCCATTCGAAAGGAAACCGTATTGGACCGCTGTATTTAAGTAATCAGGATTTGTCAAAACGTAGACAAGATGTACGTATTACCTACTTAGGTACTTCATTTAATACTACTATGTATACAATGGAGCTGTATTTCCTTACTTTTTTAAGTATCTTAGTGTTTTCCTTTTATTATGTTTTTCAAAATAACTATTTAGGGGTAGAAGTTAACTTGAATAAGTCAGTCTTTAAGCGAGATTATAAACATAGAACAGACTATTTTAAGCTAATGAACAATCTTGCAGAGTTGACTCATTCAAAGTATGTTTCATTCCATATCCTTTTCTATTTTATTATAATTATATTGACATATCCGTTTGCCAATGTCCGCGTAGATAGTGGAGTCTATTCACAATTGACATTATCTTTGACGGAGAATTTCGTATTCAAACAGGGAATATCTAAATATAAATTCTTGACATTGTAAACGAGGCGATAGTTTATCTCTATTTGCTACAAAAAGGGCAAAGGTTTTTTAAAATATGCTTTATGATGTTTATGAAGGGTCACATCATCAGTTTATAATTGTTCTTTATTAAAGATTCACTGTATAGTTCGGAAGTAACAGTAGCTACTCGTATAATCTCTTAAACTTCCTCAAATCAGAGTCGTAATATACAGGTATATTTGTCTAGTGTATCGGTCCTTAATTGGCTCTTGTATTTCAAATAGAAGCTGGGGAAGGCAGTCTTTGCTTTGATTAATGCTATTAATCAAAGTTAATGATGGAAATGTTTAAAAGGAGTGCATTTAATCATACTTTACCGAATAAGGTGATGTGTGTAAACGGCAACAAGTTTACAACGACTATTAACTACTTACGACTATATTATGCTTACAGTGGCTCATCGTTTAAATACAATGTTTTGGCGTATGTTATGTTGAAAATGTAACTTAAGTACATAACATGTGCAAGAACTAATATATACCATGCTACTTCCTTTGGTCGTCAAAAGTGTTCCTTCACGTACAATTAGACTTACTTAGCTTAGTATGATTTAATCTGGTGCACACAAAAAGGTGAGCATCAATTACTTGTACATCTTAGGGTCTTTTATCATCAGCATCATGTTTCTATGGCCATCTCTCGGGGGTTTATATAATATATCTTGTAGAATAATCAAACTAAACGATACATGATTCTATTGTAAAAAATGGCTTCGGTCTTATGATCCATCGCCTGTCTGAAGCCCAGTTTCTCTAGAAATGTTATTTTTTCTTTTCAACGTCATTATGCGGGCTACCAATCAGTTAGTGCTGCTATTAAGATTGTAAGGAGCCTTGTTGTGCCCTTCACTTGCATAATAACATTCACATGAGTCGTGGCATGCAGTTTTGAGCTTCCTTCTCCACTAATCTTCTAAAGTACGGGAGTGCATGGAAAAATCCTGATTAATTTATACTGTACGGCTTCTGGATCTATCTGTTGTTTGTTTTCAACAATACCATACCTTATAATCTAAGTTCTAAGTAAATTTTAGTAACATACAATTCTTTTGAGTTAGCACAGAATAAAAAGCACCAACAACGTACATGCTGGTGTTGTTGCTAAAAAGTATCGAATAACTACGATTCGATAACGATTCGACGACGTAACTTATAATTTGTCACATTTGTTTGCTACAAGAGTTCTCTTCTCGGGCATACAAGCAAAACTGGAAGAGTGCTCACTGTAAAGCAAATGTACGAATATGTTTTTACAACCTAGCTATTGTGTAATGCCGTTAAGTACTACCGAGAAGTTCACCTCTCCATTCTGTATGGATACTCAATAAAAGTGTAAAGTAAATGGGTATTGAAATTTGATTGTTTGTGCACAGGACGGTCTTGAAGTCATGCTGTCAGTACCGAAGAAGGCGAACGACGCCATGCATCTCTCGCTCCTAGAGTGTCCTGTGGACGTCCCTACAGATAGCCTGGGTGAGGTTGTACTACAAGACTCGTTCCACGTGTGGGACCTACGCCAAATCATCAAGAAGGGCAGAGAAAGAAGGGTCTTCTTATTTGACCTCCATCTGCTTCTCGCGAAGGAAGTGAAGGACTCCCACGGCAAAGCCAAGTACATCTACAAGACCAAGTTTATGGTGAGTAAATAAATATTCTTGCGTGAATTCTTAAGAGGCTTTTATAATATATATGTAGTGGATTCCAAGGAAATTAATTTCGGGCACTTCTTATTGCTGGTACATCATGAAACTGGTGACAGCATGTCCATTGAACTGTTCTAGTGGACTCCATAACACAATGCCGTATCCTAACCTCGTTTGGGCTGGTTGTAAGTGGGCTCAAAATGTACTATTGACATAAATGTCTCTTCAATATAAGCAATATATACAATATTACATATTATTACTATTAATTTTATTATTTATCTATACGGAACTGAATGACTGTTACTGAAAATTGTCTCCACCGTGGAAAAATTGAATGTTTTCGGAAATGCTACATTTGAATATGAAAGTTCCTGAATCACACCATCAGGTTTTATGTGGTTGGCTAATAGATTTTATTCTTGATGTCTATCAAAAACACTATGATTTTAAGATACCTGAAAAGACTGATGTCATTAAAACGGTTCAATAATACCCTTATGTGTTTGGTTATCTGTGGCGCCAACCACTTCCTACTACAATCACCTCTCTCTTATCATGACTTGATAACGCTATTGTAGAACTTTCTCATCTGACCAATGCATTTTATACTGTTCATAATAGTAGAACTGTATTCTGCATATTTTTTTATTCTTAATAAGTAGTATTAACATTATTAGTAGCAGTTGGGAGTATGCAACTGTGCCTGGTACCAATAGCCTAGTCCCTAGTACATATTATTATATGGGTGATAAAAACATTATTAAAGAAATATGAAATAGATACATTAAAGTAGCTGCTTTAGTACCCTTCGGGGTAATGGATAAGAGCAAATGAAAATAAAAATATATATAAAAAATAAAGAGCCAACACCAGTCATTTCAAGTTGCCTTAAGATCCTGGCACACATTCGTGCTATATTTTGTAATTTCATTACCATAGTTACAGATAAACTAATACTATATATATTATTTATCTATCCAATAAAAAAAAGATACGATTAAGGTAGAAAAAAAGGCCATCCTAAGACTTTTTGTAATGAATAGGACTTTTTACCAACGAATGAGGTGGATAAAAGATACATGTGGCAGAGATAAATCTTTATCCAGAAAACCAGAAAGGTAGTTTACTACCTAATTGTATAACACAGCTTATGAAACGCCTTATTATAAGCCGCAATAACCCGTAAACTAAAGACCATATGGACAAAACTTGGACCTCGAGATGATCTTGACTAAAATTTGTGGACTGGCCCTAATGTAGGCTGTGTTACTGGAGGTATAAAGTTATATGTAGATTTAATAGCTTCATGCAGAGATTAAATAATACATACGTACACACTCACAATTATATAAATAATCATATTAATGTATATAATTTATCTTTCTCACTTGTCCAGACGTCAGAGCTGGGTGTGACGGAACACATCGAAGGTGACGAGTGCAAGTTCTCAGTGTGGACCGGAAGGGAGCCAATGGCGAGCGATTGCCGCATTATCCTCAAAGCTCCTTCGCTGGAAGTCAAGCAGACCTGGGTGCGAAGGCTCAGGGAGGTCATACAGGTACGTTACCTTCGCCCAGTCATTTATTCAATCAACAAGTGGAACATTGACGAGCTACTGCCGCATCACTTCCAAATCTCCCTGGTTAGATGTCAATCAGACTTATGCGCAGACCAGGAGGTCTTATATGAACTGAAGCAATGATAACTGAGCGGTAATAGCTAAAGACTGCCACGCCGTAGGTACATGGTTCGATTCCCACTGCCGGTTTCAATACATGGTGGAAGGGCATTCTGCGAATGCTCGCATCCTCTAGAACATCAGTAAATACGTAACAATATTTCGGGCAGCAGTCCTTGAGAGCAAGTATTACAGGCTTATGAGACTTAACAACTGTATGTCTTGAATGGCGCAGTGCAGTACATGCATCTGTTATAGGGTTAAGTTACCGCTTAACCACGGGTGGGCACACAATTCCCTAAGAAAACGTTACCAAACGATCAAAATCGATTATTTTTATACTTTGTCTGACGGTATAATAAAATAAATAAATCTCTTGAATATCACATAAGATAACGGCCACAGAATAAACAGTTTCAATCATTCGAATATTACTTTTCCCAATGCTGACATATTCCTACATTTACCTCAATTGTTCCTGATATAGACTATCAGACAAGCTCACCTTTACCTTTGTACATAAAAACGGATTAAAATAGATTTTCATAAATATTTTAAACTCAAGTTATCAATATTGATCGCAGTAAAAATATTTAAACCTACGTTTTCAGACAAATCACATGACCACACGACTAGCTATACCCACCCATACTCTCACGGCGCAGCTTATTCTCGCTTAAGCGGACGGGTGCCATATATAGCCAATTTTTCATTATTAAAAGAGTATACAAAAAAGCTCTCCAAAATTGTATTTAATTTTAAGACGTATACCGTCCCTTCTATCTAATAGTAAATTAAATTGCACCAACTTCAGAAAACTACCAGCATCACTTAGTAGCTCGTGATGACTGAGGTGACGTAATTCTCAAACGATAACTTAAATTTGAGTTGAAGCGTTAAAGAGTTATGTAGGTTTATGCATCGCGGATAAACGATTAGTAACTGGAAAACTTCCATACTTAGTTAGCTGTTAGTCATTTTCTCAAAGTGTGGGTTAATTGTGGCGAATAAAGCACTTGTTCCAACTTCGGCGATGAGCGATAAGCGTGTAGAGCTAGAAATTAGAAACGAGTTAGCGATCAGCGATAAGTAGTTCAGATAGTTTGGTCGCTAGGCTATAAAGTCAATGAACGTATGCGACTGGAGATCACTCGCACACTTGCTCGATCCACTAGTGTTCGTATCTGCCAAGCGACAGTCTCTCGACGATTATTTTGACCACCTAGTAAGCATCGCTGAGCGAGCACAGGCATCTTGCCTTAACTCTAGGTTAGCCTGAACAACATCCTCGACCAATCATCACTTACCATCAGGTGTGATGGTGGTCAAAGGCTAACCTATCAGGCAAAAAAAAAAAAAATTTAAAGTTTTATTTAAAATATACTATAATAATATTTATTATTATTAGTCATCTTAATCTTCCCAACTTCTTTATTTATTTAGTATAAGGCTACAGGTCTTTGGCACAATGGTCTCAATCGTATTTTATGATATTAAGCAATCATGACTAATTCTTGAATTTTGTTGCAGGAGACCTACCTGGGCTCGCTGCACCCTCGCAGTCCAGTCAGGGTGCGCCCTTCCAGCTCGCAGCGGTCTAGCAGGTAATACCACAATCCTTTTTACTTTTGTTGTGTTTTTAAAGTTTTAGGATGTAGGACACAAAAGTACTTTTTTAGTTATATATAAGTAAGTTTTTCGCTAATAACTCAGTGAAACCTCATTTGCAAGTTACAAATTATCAGAGCACGATTACAGATTTTCAGTGGAAATCGTCTTCGTATAGTTCAATGTTTACATCCGATGTAAGAGCACAACAAATGGTATCTAATGTTCTCTACTAAAAAGTCTGCTTTTTGAGCACAAGTGCTTATCAATTATCATGTTCTATATATAATTTAAAAAAATATTCTTTTTGTATATTTCAAGTTACAAGTTAACTTGGGTCTTTAAAAATACCATACACCTGGGTATTAATAAAAACCCTGCCCACTATTGTCGAAACAATAACAAGTCAAATAGCAATAATGTTGAATTGTCAGTTTCAATTTACTTACAATATAGCTTTAATATCCACGCAAGGTAAAAAGTCAAGTGTACAATGTGTTAAACCCATTTTAGTCTCGACTTAAATATTGGCCCTACTTTAGTGAAGAAAAATGTGGTTGCCTCTTGACGGCTCTTACAGAACAAAACATGTCAACAGGTAAAAAATTTGATGGAAGAGAATAGGCATATCTTTTGAAGAGATCCAGCACATCTTTAAGATTGGATCAGGAAGCGTTACTAAGACTTCACATGAGCATCTTGATAATAGTTTTGCGTTGGATACCGCACAACCTCACCGATGCTCAGAAGCAAATTCGTGTGGAATGGTGCCTTGATATGATAGCTAAGTATAGCGAAGGATTGTCTCGTCGCGTTTCAGGTGAAGAATCTTGGATTCATCAAATGATTTTGAAACGAAGCGCCAGTCGACAGTTTTGTTAAACATTTTCCAACGCCTACCAAGTGACCTAAAAACGCAGGGCAGATTTTGATTGCTAGATTTATTCACTGTTACAAGGTATCTGGTATCAATATCTTTACGTGATCAAAGTAGCGTTAATGCCGATTGGTACATTACCAAAGGTTTGCCAGAAGAGATCACTGCTGTGAGCAGCAATCTACCGAACTCCGACAACGTCCACGCTCACTACTCTTGCATACTTTTCCTTCACCATCCTAATAGTCCTGATTTGCCACCGTCCGTGGGACTTCTATTTATTCATAAAAATGAACTCAAAGGGATACAGATTACGAGAAATATGAGAGTGCTTTAAAAATATCTGATAAAAATAAATACTGTTAAACATTTTTTTAGCTTCGCCAAACTTACTGAGTGTCTTAAGTATATTTCGAACCATGTAGCAGGTACTTTTATTTATTCCAGCTTTAGGAGCTTTATGACGTTCAACTAGGCTAAGGGCTTGTTTCAGAATGTTCGAGTAAGTTCCGGTTATACTACCCAGAACATATTTATTAAACAAAACACTACCTTTGCGTTTCACAGTCATCGATTAAGCCTATCCATTAGTTAAAGCTTGAAACGCGCTGCATGTTAACTGTCATTTTTATCATTCAGTTATTTTATGTGTTGGTTAGCAACCCGAAACTTTATTAGGACATTCTGAAACGGACCCTAAATTTGCGATCAAGATAGCCCTATATGAACACAATTGTTTTGTGACATAGATACAGATCTAGGTAGTATAATATTTTATCCGTATGATCTAAACTTCTGATCTATCGGAGAATTTCTTAAATAAACGCAGTTAAATACATATTAGATTCATGGTGCAGCCCACTTCTTCAATTACGAGACTATTTTTGAGTTATTTTTTAATAAATAGCTATTTTATATAAGCTATTTTTTAATAGTTCGTTCTTATTTGTCAAGATCTGGGATGGATTTTTGAATCTCTTGACTTAATATCATCACAATGGCCGATATTCATCGATATCCAATAAATGGTATTCCTGAAACTCATGTATGACTAAGTCCAATATGATATTAATTAAGTGGTGCTCTCTTAAATTTACTACTCGTAAATTAAGTTATTGGTGAATAATTTGTCACTGAAATCTCTAAATCAGTACCTTAGTACCTTTAACCATTAGCTGGCATTTGTATGTGAGGTGATATCAAATACACCGATGATCTTCTAGTCAGCGGTTGATTTGAAACAATCGATGGCATCTAAAAATCGCACCCCTATACGTCTTATTAAAGTTGTTTATTCTCAAATTAATAAACTATGTAATTCAAACATAACACTTTGGGTGGACGACATCATGTAATGTACAATGTAAAGTTATTTGCAAACTTACAAAAAAAAAATTATGTGGTATAATGTTGTACGAACTTTTATTGAATGTGCAATAATAAAACAAGTTAGCATTTCTCACCATCCATTTTATCAAACTTATGGTAATTAATAACATTATTTTTGAAAATAGATAAAAATTACTAATTACTTCAAAAAATATATATAAATATCAAACTCACAAGGTACCTACAATATAATAATAATGAATGTTACAACGAAAATGATAGCTACCTAGCTCCTAGGCTAGGAGGCAGCTTGAATTAGTTGTCACAAAATCCGAGAGATGGCGTTGATTGTTGTAAAAGAGAATTTGTTTCGAGATTTTCATTTTGCATTGAAATCATTGAGTAAAGTAAGTACAATTTACATCGATTTGTTTTAATTTTAATAATTGTAATAATTTCGTGAAGTATTTTTTACCTAAACAATTATTAACCTCGTTAACTGTTACTTCCAAAAGTAGGATTTTCCCAAAATGTCTGACCTTTTAGATGATTGTCTGAGAATTAGATTACGATTGAAAAACAATTCAGATTTTATTCATCATAATTCTACTTGTGATGATTGACTGAAAATCATAATATCAACAAAGTCAAAATTAATAAATCAATTTTCAAATAATAATGTTAATTGAGGCGTCTACGACGCTGCTATGAAGGCTGATTAGGTACATATTTATTCAACTCAAAATAGCTTCAATAGTCGAAGTATAAAAGTAGGCTGCACTAATTTAGTTGATATCCGGAATGCGGTTACGTATCTTGATTGTAATAAAAACCGTGGGTTAGAATTTCATACCCCCACCCCCCCTCAATTCTTCGGCCACTAAGGGAAATATATCGGAAGGGGAGAAGCAGTGCCTTCTAAAGAAGTCACGACTTCTACTGCGTTTCCCAAGACGCCTGCCAAGAGGTGATTATGGCAAGTCTTGATGTCGGTCCCCTGACCTGTATTTTTAGGAGCCCTTAGACCAAAACAACTTAGCAACGGTGCAAAACATTTGTAGCTATAACCTATGGAATCGTTAAAAAAAATTTAGTCTCACGTAGACAGTTTTTTTTTTTTAATTGAACATACAACGCTCTACAGTCTCGTGGTCCGTACTCTTTTTAGATCTATATTCATGTAACTACATATTACAATTTTACAAAATTCGTACCCCATTACATGATTGACTTTAACACTTAGATGTAGGTTAGTGTTATGGTGTTATATCTTAAAAACTAATTGAGTCCATATGTATCTATATAATTTTTTTTTTTATTTTTTTTCCTATTTTAATTTTTCTTAGTATCTTTCTTATCTAAGTAGTTTCTATAGTTGTCGCATTACATTTTAACATTTGAATTACTAAAACTAAATCTTGTCCCGGATGGACCCGCCACTGACTCCGGGGTCCTCTTTCTGTTTAACATTTTCTCCACGACCTCTTCGTTTCTAACTTCGAAAGATCGAAGATCAGGTAGACTGGTTTACTAAGATGTAATACTACTTCAATCACATCATAAATAAGTACCAACCGATCGTTAGAATGCTTTTGTTACTCTTTTCCGCGCCTTTGAATAATCAAGCCTTTGTTTAGCCCATCCTTTTACATTTCGACTCATCCATTACAATTTATAAACCCCTTGGCCGAGGGTCCGCGTCGGAGAGCTTACGCACTGGTCATCCCAAAAAGTTTAGGGGAAATGATGCACTATTGACATTGTGATGTTCGAATGATCGAGTGTCATTCGCCTAAACGACTTTCACACCAAACGTGCACTTACTACCTATTAATAAGTAGCGAGCATTCCCCCACCCCCTCCGCCCGGTAATAAACATAGTCTGCTATTGATACTACATGCCATGATACCTGCATGCGCTATACCTGAACACAAGCTCATCAATAGCTCGTATTGGTCTCATATAACATGTGGTTTGGCTAAAGGTTAATGTAAAATGTTCGGTTTCCGCCGAACTTCATTAAAGCAACAGTAAAGCCGCTCCGGCCTAATACTGTATCGCGCTAACTTGTATTGTGACCCGTTTTCGCACTAACTTGTATTGTGTTTGATGGAGAGAACCGGTGTGGTGCAGGATAGGTAAATGCAGGCAAACTGCCTGTGCCTTGAAAACTAATTGTGAATGATGTCATATATTTTTATTGGACGGGTCTCTTAAAGAGACGCTTTCTTCGTGACACTACCGCTTCATACTAACATTAGTGTTTTTTATCTCCCTAGAAATTTCTATGGAAATTGCAGTAGCACTGTAAGAGATTTTAGTCCTCAGACGCACAACTGTTCTCAAAATCATTACTGGTCACAGACCATAGAACATATATAATAATACTATGCCTGTGACAATACTCCTGCCTTAAAACGACAATAATAAACTTACAAGCTGTACATGTATGAAAAATACAAAAATACGATTAGTACACCTAATATATTGCTGACCTAGGCCCGAATCCCTCACAAACCTATTTACGCGTTGTCAGCAGTATACATTTTGTATATCACCGGTGGCTTCCAAAATTAAGTGTTCAGAATTATTGTGATAACTCCAGGAGTCACCAGACTCAGTACTAGTATACCCTTCAGGTGGAACCTCTGCCCAAATTTGTAGCAAAAGTGAGTTGCGAGAACTTGTAAGGCATCTTGTAAATATAATAATTATATTTTTTAAATAAAATAAATATGTGTGTGTGTGTGTCCATAAGTTGTTTTTTTTAAGACAATTGAATAGGTTCATACTAAAGTAATTATATTCGCACTGGGAACTTCTTTCAATAGAACCAGGAGTAACCAGCATAAGTTTTCAGTTCGCAAATGTATTCCGTAGTGAGAAATTCAATTTAGATACATATAACAGATAATTGTTGAAACTGTGCGTTTTTTGTCGAGCTTCATTACGTTTCCCGTCTATCGCCGTGCACACGCCTAATAGAGTCTCGAAATTGAATTGTATCCTGACTCATAATTTCATTGTAAGCCTGTCATTCATTAGCCTTACTCTAAATCGCCCCTGTGCCTCTATAGCTTAACGAGTGTTGCGCCCTGCAGCACAATACACTGATTGGTCTGATGCTAGTCGTATGTCGTTTGATAAAATTAAATGATCTAGTATCACAACGATGTTTGTTGGTACGTCAATATTTTTAAGGAAGAACCGTAATATTTTTGTACCTAAGAGAAATAAACAAAAGTGGAACCAATTATTAATTATTATTCCAATAGAATATGAAATGTGAAGTAGTTTAAAATGAAAGAGTTTATTTACCTACTAGCTTTCTGGGCGCGGCTCCGCCCGCGCGTATGTCGGTTATCGCGCGAAAACATTAACCTCTCTTTGCGCTTTTCAGATAAAAACTATCCTATGTTTTTTCCCGGGTCTCAAAATATCTCCATACCAAATTTCATTCAAATCGGTCCAGTAGTTTTGGCGTGAAAGCGTAACAGACAGACAGACAGAGTTACTTTCGCATTTATAATATTAGTACTGATTTGCGTTCCTTTTTAATATTCTATTATATAGTATGTATGGATATACTAGTATGATTGCATGGTGGAAGGGCTTTTTGCGAATGCCCGCCTGGCTAGCGGCCACCCTCAAGTTGAAAATCTGTCGCCAAGCACCTAACGGTGTGTTCCGGCAGCAGTCCTTGAGAGCCAGTGAAATTACAGGCACATGAGACTCGTCAACTATGTCTCAAGGTGACGGGCGCAGTGCAATTCGTCACTTGTGACGAAATGCATCTGTTATAGGCAGAGGTAGCCGCTTAACATCAGGTGGGTCTCGAGCTTGTTCCGTCACAATAACATAAAAAAAAAAAAAACTCAGTGTGTAGTCGCGTATAATTTTTTATTTATCTTAACGTTATAGATTTTTGCTCCTGTACAAGGCATTTGATCGAAACGTTTTCGCCGAGGTTAGTCAAAAATGATCAGACCTAAAAACGTCACTTAAACATGAGAGTTTTTTTGAAAGAGTAAGTGAAACAGAAATGTGCAATTATCAAAAAGTTTGAGCCATTTTTTTATGTATTGATACGATTTACTTTATACATATACACAAAACTTGACTAAGCGAAATTTTAGAGTTGTACTCGTGATTTTTTCTATTTAAAGAAATATACGGAATTGTGTTTTCAGCTCAGGCATAGAATTTGTAACCATCATGATCAGGCATAGTCCCCAAGAATATTATATGTTTGATCATATCTTAAAAAACATGTTAATAATCGCATTTAGATACATTCTACGAGACAATATGCATAGATACAAACGTAGTTTTGTGTAATTTGTAATACAAAACGTTCAATGACAGTGAAATTTTGCACACTTTACCATTAGACCAATATATTATATGCTTCTACTGTTCCAATTTCCGTAAAATTATGTATTATCAAAGTTATTAGGCAAAATAGTTTTATGTGGTAATTTCTTTTTTACATATAGGTAAAGATAAAATAAATATTAAAACCGAAATCTGGTAAACCAGGAGAATACGGACATACGAATGAATAACTTTTATAACTACTTTTTTCTTTTTTTTTTAGATTTTAACAGTGTAAACTTTTGATATTCAAAATTTTGATGCGCTCGTAGCTAAGTTTGCTTAGCCATTCTGAACCGATCAGCCAATTTGCTTAGCCATTCTGAATCAATCAACGTCCGCCTCGGTCATGAGTTGGATGGGTGTCCGCTGGTGACATTATTACTGAGCGCTTCCGTGCTTCGGAGGGCACGTTAAGCCGTCGATCCCGGTTGTTATCTTAGGATGGCAGTCGCTACAGCATGGTAGTAGGGCATTTTGCGAAACCCGCCTGGCTAGCTACCACCATCAAGTAAAAAATCTGTCGCCAAGCACCTAACGGCGTGTTCCGGCAGCTGTCCTTGAGAGGCAGTAATTATAAGTTAGCCTAAACAACATCTTCGACCACATCATCCCTTACCATCAGGTGAGATAGTGGTCAATTGCTAACTTATCAGGCATAAAAAAAAAAAAAAAGATGAAACTACGTCCTGTACGAAAGCGCTACGCATATACTTTACTTAGTTGACTTAAGAACGCCATGGCAAACTTCGCCACGAACGCTTCAAAAACTATAAATTCTAATAATAACAAATGAAATAGTGCTAATATCAAATTAAGTTTTTACTTGTACACTTATATGCTTAGCTTCCCTCTTTACAGCTTTTAAAGTATTTTGTCTCAGAGAGTGACGGCGCGGCGGCGTTGCTTTTATTGAAACCCATTTCTCAGTACTTCTGAATTGGGAGAGGGCTTACTACGAGTAACATTAATTAACAGAAAGATACTTTAAACTATTCCACTATTCAAAGTTGCGGACGATCGGTTGCCGATGTTGGGTATTGTTTCAGGTGTAGTATTCAAGACTTCACAATAAAACGCTTCCTCTCTCAGTTACAACAAAGATTTTTGGAGTGTATTGTATTCCTTGAACCAAAGGTGAAAGAAGGAACCTAAGTATTTATGTATGATTTTAGTTTTAATCACTAGTCTAGGGTATATTCATATACAGTTGCGAAGACGAGAGAAGTGAAGACGAGTGTTAGGCTACTGGTGACCATAACAACGCGAGGGTCGAGTGTGGGAAGCGAGAGAAGCGACAAAAACAAACCCAGTAAATCCTGAGTATGCCTCCCGTATTACAGATCTAAAAGCAGGGTAGGCTAATCTGACTAGTAGTAGGAATTTATACTGATAACGCTATTATTGCGTTTATAAATCCTCACGTATTACACAACTAAAAGCAGGGTAGCATAGAATCAATCAAACTACGCGTTCAATCGCTTAAAAAGCTCCCGCTGCTCACTATGTACGCATATATAACATGCGTTCTGAACACTGGAAAGGTTTTCATACACGCGCACGGCATTAAAGTTGCGCTTCATACTTATGTCCGCCCTAACTCCTAAAGAAAAAAGGTTTCGAAGCAAAAATAAATATGTAATTATTACGCCAGAGTTGTATCGTGTGGAATGAACGTTTTGTTCGATTGCTAGAAAATGTTACTTATGTAAAAGTTTTGTTTCAGGGACCTTGATGAAACGACGCTGCTAGACGAGACGACCGAGAATCTCGACAGAAACTCGCTTCGTTCCTTTGGCAGCGGCAACACTACCGACTCCGATAAGGTAAGTTTTACAATAAGTCTTTTTCAGGGCAACATCTAACTAAGAAAAGACCTGGCTCTGAATTCATCACATTATTATACTTGAGTCAATATTAGCAACTCAATTCACATGTAAAATGGATTTTGTAATCTTATACTTTTCCAGGTTTTAAGTCTTACAAACTTCACAGGTCTTAAGTCAATCTTCACTGTAACATTATTGGAAGCATTACATTGTCATGATCGCTTTCATCGTATTAGGCTATCTTCTAAACATTGCAAACAATATATTATATTATTTGCAATATGCCTTCTAACGCAAGTATAATATTATATTCCGTTTTAAATTGAATACCCACAAAATATTTTAATGACGTTTACTAAGCGGCTAAATTCTGTTAAGGAGTACAATCATATGAACTCGTTTTTATCCATAAAACAGAGAAACGTATTGCGAGTCACATCGATATCGTCGTCTATCGTAAGTTCGTTTCGTAGATTTTCAAATACTGTTGAATTAGTCTTCTTGGCGTGTTCCACCGTCGACCACGTATTTTTCATGCAAGTTTTTCAAAGCGTAATTTTTGTAATAGATGTATCTACTATCAAGTTTAGTAAATTTTGCCGTTGCCTTGAAAATATAATAAATAAAACAAAGGAACGGAATGTTCCTATGCGAATTGTTCTGCATAAATTTAAGAGTTGTTTGTTTTCAATTATAAAGCTTTTAACAATGCTCTGAAGCTCAAATGGAAAAGCATATAATACGTGGGCAAATATACCCCCCTTCCTCCCCATTAATACATTCACAATTCCTTTTATTCGTCTAACTAGAAGGGAAACAATACAATGCTCTCGGACCGATGCTGGTGGTGGAAGTACAGGATTATTAATTAACTAACTTTTGTCTAGCGGCTGTGCTCGCGTAGGTAGTTGGATTTTAGATTTTTGATATTTGAATACAGCTGTTAGTGATGCTTATTTTTTGTATTGCTAACATCTTAACCTTTGATCGCAAACTCGTCTGATGAATAGTGATGATAGCGGTAAACAGGCTTCGCCTAGAATTTGAAACCTAACAGTACATTAAAAGAAATTTGTATCAATTGTGGCCAGGCGCAAATGGCCACCATGTTATAACGACTGCTGACTTAGGAAAACAACCGGGAACAACGGCTTAACGTGCCTTGTGAAGCATGGAAGCGATTATTAGAAAAGTCAATAGTTTTTACCCATTCAAGTAACCACCTCATTAAACCTTGTTTAACAATAGTTGATTAGCTAAGATAGACTCCGCCATATAAACTTAGAGCGCTCAAATAAACTGATACAGATTGAAATGTATTCTTAAAAATTCAGTCAAAACGGTTTACGAGTCGTTGGTGGACTTGAACTAATTTTGTCAAATTGAATATCTTAAATTTTCAGACCTTGTGTTTTAACACCTCTGAAAAGTTGTGTAAATTATACTCGAAAAAAAGAAAGTAGTGTTAATATTATCAAGTAATTATATTCATAGATCTGGCGTTCGAAGATTATTTTCGCTCAACATTCATAAATACAGGAAAATATTAGTTTAGGGGCTGACAAGTGCTTTACTTGGCTTTTTTTTACTAATTGTGTCCGCAAGCGAGTTATATTTTATTTATATTTTCCTTTATTACAAAATCCACAGATCTTAAAAAAAGATTTACTTATCAACTATTTCTTACATCTAATGTTGGATTTACTTTATCTACAATATGTTAATCTTTATCATAATATTATCCTCTAAGTCCTGGTTGATTACAAAACACATTTCTTTTTAATTATCTTTACGGAATAATAAGGTAAAGTTGACTCTCAAAAATATACTCTTAAAATGAAAATGTATAAAAAAACTTATGAAAAGGGACGAGTTATATTATAACTTTAGTTACATTGTTATATCCATAAGCTATCTTTTGTTTTCCCCCAAACTGATCGCGATTTGAAATGAATGGCGAAAATTTTACAAAATGAGTGAATGAAAATTAATCCCTATTCATCCCGAAACCATCGCTTCAACTCTTTCGCTCCTACGCGGTTCTATGGTAAAGGAAATTCAGCCATTGTCCGTGTCTTTTAATAGATTGAATCGCGAATAATCAGGCAAAATTGAAACGTAACCTAGTCGTAAATAATATTTTGTTTCAAAGTGCCGCTTTGTAATTGAGCACATGGGAGCATCCCTAGGATCTGACAGTCATTGTTTTTTTCTGACATGTAAATATTCAGTAGCTCTCCGGAGCTCGAATGCTTTGAAGCTAATTACCACGAAATATGATCACTTCAAATTATTAACAGCTGAAAGAGCGAACATTGTATTCGAAATTCCACCTATATGTAAGCGTATTCAAACAGGACCCAAGAACATTGATTTTCGGGTTAGAACGGCCAAGTGATAATTTTGATCTATAAAAAATTATTACCTACACAGAATTTTCTGGTCACGTGATTAGATATTGTTCATATTCAATCCAGTGAATAGTGTTTGTTCTTTAAAAAGTTACCTACATTACTTCAAAGTTACGCAATTCGTAATAATTCGTAATGGCATTTATCGCGTTGAGACAAATACAGTGAGACCACATAGCGAATTTCTTGTAGTGGCATTCACGATATGCGTCTAAAACGAGATATATCTCCGAAAAGTTCGGTAGAGGTGTATAAACATTCATATTTGGCCAGATAAGTTATTTCTTTGTAGGTAGGCTAGCTTTTGATCACATTCTCATCTGATGGTAAGTGAGTATGTAGTATAGTAAAAGCTCTTGAATGGGAATGGTCGCTTGAGGACAAAATGTTTGTAATATTAGCCCGATATAGTAATAGGGGAGCGTTTGTTGCCAAATATACGGCACAGTTCCAAACTCTGGTTTGCTACTTAGAAATTTGTAAGAAAATCTCAATATCGATCCAACTCGGGTATCGAGCCGGGCACCTCAAGATTTCAAAGTTTCGCTTTATCCAACATGATGACAGGGGCTGACTGAAGTAAATCCAATATTGCACAGATACTTTTTGAATGTGATTGATATTACAGTTTAACATGTGCAAGCAAGTACTTGTTATCTAACAATGATAGATGTCGTTCTTCGTAGTAGTTCTCCCATAATAATTTCAAATTTAAATAAAAACAATAATTATATCTTATGTAAGGCTGCTTTGTATAGGGTTCTTGTATAGAAGCCTGTGGAATCAAAGGATTCTAGGATTTAACCGTGTTTCAAGTGAGTGGATCAAAAATACAATCCTGAGCGTAGCAAGGGTAACACGCAAAATAACTTTTATTTTGCGCGAATTTCTATTGCCGAACAGCGATACACAATACAGCGAAGAAAACGAAGAAAATGCTTGAATATAAACAGCTAAATTAATATGGTAAATTACCGTTTATTTATATTGAAAGGATAACTATTACAATCGATAATATTGAAAGTTTTTTGTGTCAATAAGTGCCGAAACAGACAGCCGGTGGCTGTTTGTAAGTATCACGTCTGTCCATTACTGCTACAGTGTCACCATTGTTACAGTGTGTCACTGCGGTCATCATTTGTTTTTAAGTCTCGATTACGTGGTAATTTCACTTTCTATAATGCCCTTCATACTTTAAGTAGTGTCTGCACACTGCTGCTTGGAGGTAGAATATTTTATGGATCTGACAGTTATCCACCAAGACTGCCTCTTGCATTCAGGCCTACCACGTGCTTTGGCACCTGATTGGCGCCACCCGAGAACCGCGTGTATCGAAATTAAGTATTTTTTTGGCACCATTGTAAAGGTTCTAATTTTACAAATCTTTTCCACGCTTGCACATAAAATACACTTTATCACGCATTTTACGATTGATAAAAAACACATTTAAGTGCTTAGGATGTGAAATATATATTTTTATTAAGCAACACTGTTATTTCGAATGAAAGGCTATTCTATCTTTTACATTTTCTGGGATTTGTCCATCTCAATATCAAGTTGTGAATGGTAGACTGGACCATACATAGTATATACGTATATAGTTCATTATGTACAGGCATTGTCTGCCTAACACGGCAATATACTGTGTAGTACAGGAGATTGCGTTGTATTTGATGAAACATTTACTGTCATGACATTTAATATAATATTCAAGATGTATAAAATATTGCTTCATATATAAATAAATTAATATGTTATAACCAACCTTCGATGCCTCACAGTCCCCGGCTTATGAATTAGAACGGTTCCATGTCCTCCTATTGGACAGTCGTATAAGATGTAAGCCCAAACCAAAGTGTACAGCATCATCTGCGGTGACTTTCAATGTGCAATCAGTTTTTTTTCAGTAAGAGTTGTAGTTTTAAAGGAACAATTACATTAAAAGAAGTCAGATCAGGCCCTGCGTAACTACGAAAGAGCTTTAGTATATTGCGGTCTTGCAAGCAGAAAATTATCGAATATACTCCTCGACCTTAGTCGAGTTAAACCGAATCTAAATCCGTTAAAGAAAATATCATAAAGAATTACTCTCCTTTTTAGTTGTCCTTTGTTTTTGTAGACTAAACAATGCACAATAATGTTCTGAAATGGTTGTTATGTTAGTGAATTCATGAATAAAAATATAAACTAATCCATTTACCTTTATGATATAGGTAAATGGATGAGATTAGACTGGTTACAACCATGAAATATTCCTATATTAGCTGCGACGCAATAACTGTTACATTTTGGGGGTGATTTAGATCAATAAAGAGCTTGTTAAACATGAATTAAATCAGGTTCGATCTTATGCGCGCTGCACGAGGAGACTACGACGACCTTTTGTTTTTTTTAAATGCGCGAAAACTGGCGAAAATAATACTTTTAAAATGAATGCGATTGTCCGATTTAAACATGTTAAGCAAGGATTTGTTAAGGATGTAGGTGGTCACATATTTATAGCGAGAGTTATGAAAATTCATTATCGTCGAGGAAGAGTTTACAAAAATAATTGTATTAATGTTTATTAAAATTGAATACGTCACTGTGAATTCAAAGTGATCATAATGACTGAATCGCTTATATAATGGCGCACATAGAAACAAAAACGTAAACAATTTAATATTTTAATTTTTGCATAGAAGTATGCTACTTGGATTACGAATTACAATATTACAACGAAAGGAAAATCAGTACTAATATTATAAATGCGAAAGTAACTCTGTCTGTTACGCTTTCACGCCAAAACTACTGGACCGATTTGAATGAAACTTGGTATGGAAATAGTTTGAGACCCGGGAAAAAACAAAGGATAGTTTTTATCCAACTGCGCAAAAAGAGGTTAATGTTTTTGCGCGATAACCGAAATACGCGCGGGCGGAGCCGCGCCCGGAATGCTAGTATATATATATACGTACCATATTTTTTCCTCGCGATGTAATTTTGAGACGTAAGCATTAGCGTATCGTTTCCAAACTTTAAGGAGAATTGTAAACTAAATAATCACACTAATATCATAGATGCGAAAGTTTGTGAGGAAGTGGGTTTGTGAATGGGTGTGTTCGTTACTCTTTAGTGATGTTTCGCCTGAAACGATTTGTATGAAGCTTGGAATATACTATGTATCGTCATCATCATAATTACTTTTCATGAATAGGTAGTAAGCGTTGCGATTAAAAGAAAATTCTAAAACACTTTAACGGCTTTTTTGTAATTTCGGTATATACATACTACTGCTGTACTATCGTGTCAATTCGATTTTGATCAAATAGAAGTTCTATACAGTTTTTCATGGTTATTTCCACAGCTGGTATCAAAACTGACTACAATTTTGCTTATCGTATACTTTTTTATTTTGTGTAGTTATTAAATTAAAAATAGTAGATATAAAATCTTGAACCAAATCGTAACGTTGTCTTCCGTACTCAATATCGTTACTGCTTGAATCCAGTTAGCTACTATTTGCCTAATAATTCTCAGGAGTCTGGTGACACGGCGGCGGGGTGGAATTGGACAATATCACTAATCGAATCATTCGGACCTTCCTGCACCACTGCTCGTGTTGTCATACCTACGTGTAGATGCCTCGACTTGTTCGGTAGAATTAAATTGAATTAGTATCCCTCTGCAATTTCTAGACATAAATTTAACGCAATGTATTTTACCCTTAAACGCTTTGTTTTGTATGAAAATTGCAGAAATCAAATGATTCTCATTTCACTTTTAAATGCAAAAATCTATTCGGTAGTGGCTGCATTAATGGATTGCAGTACCGAGTCAGCAAGATCTTCCACTGCTGAGGACAGTCTGCCCCATGCGGGAGGTTGATTTGCCATAGTCCCCATGCTTGCCAGGTGTCTTATTCCCTTCGTCGCCTCCTAAGACTCCACGGAAAGATGTAAGGAGATAAAATTCTAGTTCGGCACCTCACATGGCTTACAGGAATAAGTAATAAACAGACAATACTTCTTGGCGCGTTAGGCGAGTGGCGGCAGTAGTAATTGGCTCGCCCCCTATTACGTGGACCTAAACGTATCTAGTGACAATCTTTCGAAAAGGGCGAAACTTATTAGAGAATATGAATCGCTCGAAGTGCAGCTTGCTTAGACGTTCTTTACCGATCAGCTAAGTTCAGCTACGTCCGCGATCATGACTTGTATGGGTTACCGCTAGTGCTATTACTACTGAGCACTTCCGTGCTTCAAACGGATGTAAAGGCGTCGGTCTCGGTTGTTGTCTTAGGAAGGCAGTCCTAGTATGATCGCAGTTCAATACCTCAAGTAGGAAATCTGTCGCGAAGCACCTAATGGTGTACTTCGGCAGCTGTCTTAGCCAGCTGTTGTAGGTTATCCTGAATAACATTTTACCAACACATCATCATTCATCACTTATCATTGGATGAGATACGAAGATTTCGAAGCAGTGATGGCTCAGCATTGGATAGGCTGCCACGCAGCAAGTCCATGGTTCGAATCCCGCAGCGAGCTAGAGTTTCACCCCATGGTGGAAGGACATTTTGCGAATGCCCGCCTGGCTAGCGACTACCCTCAGGTAGAAAATCTATCGCCAAGCACCTAACGGTGTGTTCCGGCGGCAGTCCTTGAGGGCCAGTAAATCTAGGTGACCACATAATCACTTACCCTCAATTGGAATGTAGGTATCGGACATAACATCCATGTAATCCGTATCGATCCGGTTAAGAAACTAGCGCTCGGAACGTTTATCAGCCCTCGGCGACAGCTCGGTTTCGTACCAAACTATCATTTACAACATTGATACCGAGCTATTTTCGGACCGTACAATTATGGTGCTTTTTCCTCCAATTGGTAGTATATAAACAACCGACAGATAATGGTAATTGAGATATACCTTTGAAATAACTTACTAAGCTTTACTACTGAAAACCAATTGGAGACTTATATGAAATAAATTGATGTTCGCCAAACTTTTTTACGACTTATTTGATTGAAGTAATATAACGCATATAGCAAAACACTTAAAAAATATAAAAATGTATCCAGTAACGATTGTGCCTAATTTTCCTGATACGTCGACGTGACGTAATAAACGCTACATTGCCAAACCGAAAGAAATTTCGATGTGTTGCGATTCTGCACTAAGCATTCTCACTGTTGAGGTCTTGACTGTTCGAGAGCACGATTGATAATTTTCTATCGTGCGCGTTCATGACGTCACTTCGACTTGACAGGAAAATTAGGCGGAATTGTCAATAGATATATACATATATATATATAAAGTGTTTTTCTTAAATATTAATTTAAATTTTTCTTAAAATATTTGTTATTATTAAATATGGATTTCAGTTAAGTAACGCTTGATTCTGTTCATGACTTGAAGTTTTATATTACCCTTTGAGACAAGGGTCTCAATATAGAAATAATTATATTTAAGGAAATATAATTATTTCTATATTGAAACCGAATAATAAATTTTGAATTTATTATTCTGTGTTAGGTCAACATTTCACATTAAATAATCTTAGGTCCTTCTGAGGAACTCCTCTCTTACACGCGGACCCCCTAGACCTAGATTGGGGATTATGTCAAATCCCTCTTAATGAGGAACTCTGTGTTCAGCAGTGGACAATTCGGGTGATACAATATTCCTATGTTACGTATTCCGTTTACAAGGCAGAGGCTCATTTCAAACAAACGGACGACCCATATACAACATAGTTGAAGCAATGGGCTGCGATTAGCTGCTTACTTGGACGCCGTAAAAAGTAAAGACATTAGCTAAATTTTCTAAGTTTTATAAAGCTTTCTGCTAGTTTTCTAAAACCGTTTAGTTCGACCGTAGTTAATGAAGATAATATGTTATTGTAATCCCATTTACACCTGCCGATACTGTTTTTTACTTATAGCAGATTTGACCATTATCTTACCTAATGATGTGGTCGAAGATGTTGTTCAGACTAACCTATAGAATTACTGGCTCTCAAGGACAGCTACCGAAATACCGTATTTTAGGTGTTTGGCGACCGATTTTCTACTTCATGGTCGAAGCTTGCCAGGCGAGCATTCGCAAATGACCTATTACCATCCTGTAACGACTGCCATCCTAATAACGAGAATTGGGACCGACGGCTTAATGTGCTTTTTGAAGCACAAAAGCGCTCAATAGTAGTGTCACTAGTAATGACCGTAGTGGACGTTGCTTAACTTAGCTGATCGGATCAGAATGGCTAAGCAAACTACACTACGAGCGCTTCTTTAACACAAAACAAGTATTAATTAATTTTAAAATAAAACACCCAATTGCAAATTATTTATTTTCGTTAAGTGATTTATCGTTCCGTTGAAGTTAAAACTGCAAGTTATTACATATTTATGGATATTTTTAAAGCTCTTAATTTTGAAACCCCACAAGACAGGTTTGGAAGAAAAAAAATTTTTACCTCATAATATGGGGTCTAAAATCCGCCAGTTTCTTTTCTATTTTTTTAAAATCACCTAGTGGGTTATCAAGACAAATCTAACGATATCTCTTACATCAAAATCGGTTAAGCCGTTTAGAAGTTATGGTGGAGTAAAGAAACTCACAAACATACATGAACCCTGAAAACATAACTCTCCTTTTTTTGGACAGTTGTGTAAAAACCGATAAAAGTAATACAAAAATAATAACACATTTTCTTTTAATTATTTTTGAATTGGTTCATTAAACTCGTATTTAAAAACACTAGCCTAGAGTTATTATTATGTATCTTTTGGGTACAATTTGCAAAAAGAACAAGATAGCTTGAGACAGATTACTCCTCGGCTAATTAGAGTTGGGGCCGTGTTTAGTCAGTGGGGAAATAATTTCCTAAGATCTTGGTTAATATATATTATAACATGCACATGAAGATTACAGGGAAAATCCCAGGATTGTAAAATCAACGTGAATTTAATAAGGTACGTTGGAATACAAAGTTCAAAAATCATTGATATTCTTCAACCACAGTCAGATTTCCGAATACACTTACAAAACGTAGAACATATGCATAAGTCGCGCCAGGATATTATAGAGAATTATGAACGGCGGCGTCTAGCGCTTGTTAATTGTGAATCCGCCTTTAATTCAATCACAGCGGTGCTTGAGTATATTACGTCCGTCCGTCGTACGGCGCGCTACCGGCGGCGACAAATCAACTGGACGGGGACGTACTAATCGAAAATGTAGTCCTTCAGAGCTTTATTTTTTGTTTTCAGGATTATGTTTTCCATACCTACATTTATATAATTACAATCCACACATTTTACGCTTTATAATTAATAAGGAATGTGACTAGGCGCTATCATCAACAAATAATGTTCTGCTAATAATAATTTGAAGCGCTGCGCTGTTAGTGAAGTTTGCTTAGCCCTTTTTAACCGATCAGGTAAGTTAAGCAACGTCCGCTGCGGTCATGACTTGGATGGGTGACCGCTAGTGACATTACTACGGAGCGCTTCCGTGCTTCGGATTGCACGTTAAGCTGTCGGTCTCGGTTATTGACTTAGGATGGAGGTCGTTATAGCATGGTGGTAGGGCAATTTGCGAATGCCCAGCAGCTACCTAGTACCATTAAGTAGTAAATCTAACACCAAGCATTTAACTGTGTGTTCCGGTAGTTGTCCTTGAGAGCCTATTCTAGATTAGCCTGAAAAACTTCTTCGACCACATTATCAGTTACCATGAGATGAGATAGAGGTCAAAAGCTAGTCATTCAGCTATAAACTTAACTTTTTTAAAAACTAACTTTTTTTTATAACAATACCCGTGCTTACAATCACTACGCTCTAAAAAGAATTAAAAAACTTCGACACTGACCCAATTTAAATCTATAATGCAAAATGTAAGCAGGTTTTTCAGTCGTAGTTGGTTTATTACATACAATCTTAGAAGTTTAGTTTGGTACTTGCATTAGTTTAGTTCACCCGCATGTAGAATAGGAACTAAGTAAGATGCGCTAGTAGTCGGTAAGAGTCTGGGCAGATTCCACTCAAAACTTTACCGGGGACAGAAAATCTATGCTACATCATAATCAAATATTGAACATGTTCGAACCGAAGTTTCACGAACATTTAGGCTTTGAATAATATATCTATAGTATTTATAATACTTAGTCTACGTGGTCTCAGTCTGCCATCGCCCGAGCCCGGTGTTTATGTTGCTTTAAGAGGGCGGTTTCTCTGAGGGTGTTTTCATGTCTGCTCAATTAATAGGTAAACAAAATTAATAAACTGAAGTGCAGTTGTTACACGACTGTCCAAAAAAGGAGAGTTAAGTTTTCAGGGTTCATGTATGTATGTATGTTTGTGAGTTTCTTTATTCCACCATAACTTCATAACGGCTCAACCGATTTTAATGTATCATTAGATTCGTCTTGCTTGCGCAGGTAACACTGGATACATATACAAGTAAAAATAAACAAACTGGCGGATTTTAGACGCAATTTTGTGACAGAAACATAATATATTTTCTCTGAAATCCATCGAGTGGGCCATCAAAATGAAGACCATTAAGAAACTATTCCATAAATATAAATAACTTGAAGACTTAATTTCAATGCAACGATAAAATGCTTAATAAAAAAAAATACTGTGCAGTCGGGTTTTTAAATTTTTAATTAAATAATTGTTGTTTTATTATTATTTTGAGCGATTTCTCCTCAAAGATAATGGTATAAAATGTAACCAAATGTACCCTTATTGAATTCGCCGTGAAACTTTAAAATTTTTAAAAGATGACGACCGTGTGAGGAGAGTTTTTTTTTAATTATCACACATTTAAGACACTTAAAAGGCCATATTGCCGCCTCGTGGGCATTAAGATTGAACTTTATTTAAATCACGTTTAGTTTAATTTTGCGTTACAGGGTTCATATGATCTGACGTGCCTCCGTGGGTAGTTCCACTCTAAAATAATTTTTTTTGACCATAATTGAATCAATGTGCTTCATACATCTGTACTTACTTATATGATACTAGCTGACCCGACAAAAGTTGTTTTGCAATATAGGCAAATAAAAAAAAGTTTACCTATTTGAAGTATAGTTTACGCCCTATTCTCAGACCTATTGAATATACACACTAAATTTTATAGAAAACGGTCAAGGCGTTTCGGAGCAGTTTTGTCATAAATACTGTGATACGAGAATTTTATTTTTATTAGAATTATAGAAGAATGATATACCCATATTTGTTTTAATTTCCATTATTTGATAATTTTTCATTGTCATCACCTACAAACCGTTGCTATAAGTTATTTTAAATTTTTATATATGTCTTTTATTTTAATCATACTACATACTAAGATATACCTTTTAGACTAACGGCATACCACCCGTTTTTTTACCGTTTCGTGATGCAATGATACCCAAGCGGTAATAAAGGGATTTTCAACAAGAACTTTGAACAAATTAAAACAGAATTAAGATTGTATTACAAAGAGCTTGGCAATTATGAATTAAAAATGATATCTGGCAAATGTCCACCACGAGCACGCTGACAGATGTCGCTTCTTTCATCAAAGTTTTTTCTATAACGTACTAAGTTCTTCACTAGTGATGAAATTCGTCCGTTATAGACAGAGGTTATAGCTTAACATGAGGTGGTCCTCGTGCTTGTTCCGTCTAAACCTGACAAAAAAACCCCATAGATAGTATTAGGCACGGTATTACGATTTGGTTTCTCGCAAAAATAGGTTGGATATGATTTTTTTTACAGGTTACAGTGTATTAAACATTCGTATACACAAGCAGATAAAGGCCCTTTTTATATTAGTTAGTTATTGTATAACAGTGCTTTCAAAATGTATTATATTTTTTCATCGTTGAACAGGAATTAACAACACATTAAGATACCTTTTATAACGGTATTCTGACTAGTTCTTGAGCTTACTAACTGAATTCTACGAGAGTGACGCTGCGGATGTAAGATCACACTCAGTAAATGAATACATTATATCAGTACTAATATTATAAATGTGAAAGTAACTCTGTCTGTCTGTCTGTCTGTTACGCTTTCACGCCAAAACTACTGTACCGATTTGAATGAAATTTGGTATGGAAATAGTTTGAGACCCGGGAAAAAACATAGGATAGTTTTTATCCAACTGCGCAAAAAGAGGTTAATGTTTTTGCGCGATAACCGACATACGCGCGGGCGGAGCCGCGCCCGGAATGCTAGTATATGTATATGTTGAAATATTTTATTTAGGCCCCGCGTAATGTCCTAATGAAGTTTCGGGTTGCTAACCAACACATAAAATAACTGAATGATGAAAATGACAGTTGACATGCAGCGCGTTTCAAGCTTTGACCGATGGATAGGCTAAATCAATGACTGTGAAATGCAATCATAGTGTTTTATTTATAAAATATGTTCTGGGTAGTATAACCGCAACACTCGAACATTCTGAAACAGGCCCTTAAGGTTTCAGCATAACATCCAGCATTTACCCAGTAAACAAATAAGAGTATACTTCATCAAAGACTTTACCATGATATGTAGTTGGCAATTTGCGAAGCAGTCCTCACCTAAACAAACATGCACAAACGTTGCTTTGCCACAAAGTGTATGGTGTGCTTTTCAAATAAGTGTTCCGATAGCTTGAAGGAACCATTAATGTAATTACGTACATTACATGAATTGACAAATAGACAGCACGGTATTTATGGAAACATTATTGGACAAGCTACGAATAAATATGTAAAGTAACTCTCATACAGTCACCACTTTGATTTTGGACTTTCGTAGTATACATATATGTTCTATGCTTTCGTGTTTACAATTAACAAAATATGCATTATGTTCCGAATTCAATAATTGGATTGGTTAATTGATTTGGCGCTTAGAAATCATTGCATCCGATTGGTCGCGTGGAGGTAATGTTGTGCTGCTCGGTATAATTTTTAACCGACTTCCAAAAAGGAGGAGGTTCACAATTCGTCTATATGTTTTATGTTTTATGTTTGTTACCTCAGACCTTTACTGGGTGATCTATTATGAAAATTCTTTATTTTGAAAGCTAATGCTTGTCGTTTGGTCCCATTTAAATTTTATCAAAATCGGTCAAGCCGTTTTTGAGTTACACTCCAATAACTGAAAAATATTTTTCTATCTTGACGATAGAGTCGTTGAGAATGAATGAAAATCGATCCCGTAACTAGCAAGGGTCACTAAAAAGAGTGAAAAAATTTTTTTAAACAGATAATGGAACCGACTTTAACATTTAAAAGTGTAAAATAACATATCGAAGTCGGTACCATGAGCATTATAATGTGATAACAGGAACTTTGAACTATCATGGTACCGACTTCAACAAGTATTTCACACTTTTAGGGGTCGAAGTCGGTTCCATTTTTGTGTAAAAAAAAATTGTACTACGCCCGACGCGGTTAAGTTTGCGTTCTGCTACTTTTGAGATTGACTTACATTTCTCTAATTATTCGTAGATCACATTTTTTACTGTAAACTGTTCGTTGATCGCGTCAAGGCGCTTTAAGACACCAACTTTCTGTTGCTAGGCATCGCATCCTGTGCTGTGGAAGAAGGTGCTAACAGGCTAAGCTTTACATGTTAACAGGTTCTCAAATACAACTATAAAGATAACCCAGAGCATACGGTTATGCGCTTAGCGTCAGATTTTCACCTCAGTTCTGTTTCCTTTTGGGTTTACACAGACTTTATTTCTTGTCTTTACAGTAGAAATTTAAATACAGAATATTTTTCATAGTTATTGACTTACCTACCACTACTAAAATTAAAACCCAATTCAACAATTCGTTTTAAAATTCAACACCTCATAATAAAGTAGTATGAACTACTTAAAACCAAGTTTTAATACTATACTGGAGCCATGATTTCAAGTACTTCGTCGTAGCTCCACGCAGAATAACATCATCATCATCATCAGCTGGAAGACGTCCACTGTTGAACAAAGGCCTCCTCATAGAGCGCCACAAAGAACGGCCACAAGCCGCTTCTAACCATTGCCTACCCGAGACTTCTACGATGTCGTCAGTCCATCTAGTGAATAACATGGTCATGTTATAATTACGAAGTAGGATCTAACCAAGCCAAGGCCCTCCCGTCGCTCTCTATGTTTTAATTTCTCTAAAATAGTTTAGAGAAATTAAAATATGTTTTAATTTCTCTAAAATAGTTTAGAGAAATTAAAACATATTATGAAAATATAAAATACAGGTGGCGGATTGATTATTTGGGGATGAAGGCGATCAATAACTCTGAGGTAATTTTGCTCTCAATGTCAAAATGTCTTAACTGTCACTAGTAAGGACTTTTTTTTGAGGGTACCTCAATACGTGACGTATTTACCTTGTAAGGTTTCGTTTGATGTGATTTTTTACTTAGCGTCTGGACGCGGTTGTAATAATTAAAAAAATATTATTAGTTAAAAAAGTACCTTCAAGGCAATGATGACACATCATCATATCTACTGTTTGTTATTGTTAGGTGGTGGGTTAGTTGTTGTAATAGTAGTGGATGGTAGGGTTAAAAATGATCCCAAACTCAATAGGTTAGTCGGCATCAAACCTAGGAACTCCAGATTCCAAAATGACCCTAATGTAACATATACAAGCAGAAAATCTGTCGCCAAGCACCTAACAGTGTGTTCCGGCAGTGCACTTGAGATCTAACAACGGTATGTCTCAGGGTGACGGGCGCAGTGAAATTCGTCTTGTGACGAGATCCATCTGTTATAGGCAGGGGTTAGTCCACTTAACATCAGGTGGGTCTCGTGATTGACCCGTCACTATCACATAAAAAAAACAAATATGGATTAAACACTCATTGCGTAGTTTACAAAGAAAACTGCAGTAGAATGGGTTTGGCTTTGTTTTCCATGTTTATACATCATAAGCTTTATAAAATACTAGCTGCGTCCCGCGGTTTTACTCATCTAGAGCATAATGAAAAGTAACCTATATGAAAAATTAAAATGAAAACGGTTTATTGTAATAAGGCATTATACAATTTCAATGGAATGGTTGAGAACGTGTTTCGCACACTAGGCTCGAGCCCCGTATTATGAGAAAAAGGAATCTTCCGTCGGAATTCTGTACAAACAAATTAATTCCAGCCTTTCATCAATGTCTCCATTGAATCCAGGATGTAATAATTTCAAGTTTTAACTAAATCGGGTTGATCCTTTCAGCGTGAAGGAGCAATGAACATACTCCCATCCACACTCACTCACTTTCGCATTTGTAATATTAGTTTGATTTAGATATGAACGCCGAGTCGCCGCCGCAGGTAAACCCCGACGCGTCTTGCGTAGCAAAGTGCACCGCAAATCACATCATCTTATTTATCAGACTTTCTTTGACATTTCATTCCTCAAAACAAAATAGATTTTTCTTGTGTGGCAGGCTCGATTACAGCTTTTAAAACTTCTTAAAGGTTTTACGTCAAATACACAGAATACTTAACGTGCTTCTGAATGTTGTATAAATCTATGCTGGACATATTTCAGCATGGCTAATTCTAAACATATGAACTTTTCAATGGGAACTTCCTCCGGTAGTGAAAACTGCATTCTGAAATTGTAGGTACCACGCCGCCTCCGTCCGCGTCGGCGCAACCGCCGCGGTTGTCGCCGTGAAAAATTTCAAGCCACGCCTCGTCGCTGCCGTCATTATGGCGCTTATGTCTAGTGTGATTAAAAAAACAAACGACAAGACCATGAGTTTCAAATCGGGTTAAAATCAATTGTAATAAAAATGAAAACGTATAACAGAAAACACCTCATATTTTAAAACTACGTTCAAAATACAAACACCAATATGTAACATGGACGTTTTAGAAAGCTTCTTTACATTTTTATATGGCGATTGCGTTGCAATGGACCAATTTCCTGTCAACCTGCACCTAAGCCCCCTCGCACGCTGAATTCAGGTTACGTTCCTATTTTACAGTATGAATACACACAAGATTGAATGTCGAGAAGACGTTGATTTTGTGAAAGGTTATCTGAATTCAGTCTAAAGCGAGACAAATATTAATACAAAATAAGACATATCAGAGGCGCGGCAGTGTTCGCTACGTTACTCTGTAACACACTGCATTTCGAATACATTGGTTTACTTTTTTACTTATATCGCCTAATGCATATTAACAAAACACTACAAAATGTGTAAAACCCTACAACTATTCGTGAAATGAAGTTCTCGTGAGTTTCACACATATTATACAATAATCGGCAAAAACACTCACTTTGGGTTTTTAATATTTTAACACTGCAGCTGCTACAATAAGAGTATGTCGGCAACCTGAAGGCCATTGCAGGCGCATATACAGTACAAATTCCCACTACCATAGTAATTAAACAACTTTAAACGGTTTAAATCACGTTCATTTGTCATTATTTTTGTCCCGACGTTTCAAACACTTTGCATTGCAGTGATCGTGGTCACGGGGTGACTCATTCAAACGTCGCTTCGCACGTCGCCAACTACCAGTTGACGACGTGCTGATCTAATTAAAGATGCATGTATTGTCCGAAATTTGAATTTTAATGTATTGGGGGTCAGAATTGTAAAAAATATATCAACACAAATTGTCAACCGATTAAGGTGGTAAATTTTTGTAATATTTAATGGCATACCTATATATCACTACTTATTATATGTTCTATGACGATACACTGTAATTGAATGAAAATCTTCGTTGCATAATGTAGTTTGTAAACTGTCACCAAACCTATTATTATAGTATACTTACTAACAATAAGGATCCCTAATATAGCGCGGCCCAACAAGCACATGCCAGTTGTTAACCCTAAGATAAATTCAGTTTAAAGACGCCTATATATATTTGTAAACCGGCCAATTGCGAGTGGGACTCGCGCATGAAGGGTTCCGTGCCATTATATGTAACCTAATCATGCAAGTTACAGACACTTTTCGCAGTGTCCGATTGAACTGGGTAGGTACGTTCCTATCCTAGGTAGGTATCACCTTCGACCACATCATCACTTACCATCAGGTGAGATTGTGGTCAAAGGCTTACCTATCAGCAATAAAAAAAAAAGTTTTTATCTTCGATTATGTTGTATATGTATGTAAATGTACTATGGTCAATATTTGTCTTTCTTAAAACATTTATACAGGGTTATTGGTAAAATGCTAACAACTTCTTAGGTTTGACTTCTGCTAGTCCTAACAAACATTAAAGATAGAGCTACTCTATTTATTTGCACTCCGCCGGAAGCTAACAAAAATATATTTGTCCACTTCTTAATTAGTTCTAAACCATCCAACCAAGTAGATATACTATGATATTTTTATCGTATCTTCAAAAATGTATACGCGTGAAAAGAAGCACGTTCTGTTTCTCAAATATATAAATGTTAAGTACCTTGAAACCTTAAATATGTTTGAAATATGTTAAGTACCTTTTTTGGTACTATAAGGCAGTTGTCTCACCGGAAACGATGAACGAGTAACGAGTAGAGCTAGAATTAGAAACGAGTTGGCGAGCCGCGGGAAGCGAGTGCTAGTTCCAATAGTTGTGTAGCTCGGCTACGACAAACTAGTGAAGCGATTGCTCGCCGGCAGTATGAACAGTCAGCGATCAACTATTTGTATATGCATCTCTCTTATATACACGGAATGTATATCTATTGTACGTTTCTTGAGCGAGAAAATAGTCGATAGTTACTCGTATTCTCGTCGGTGCCGGTGGGACAAGTGCCTAATAGGGATTTTCTATGTGAAAGACGACAATAGTTAAATATTCTGTGTGCTGTACGTCGCTCCCACGTAATATTATTAACCAGGCGAGAGGCACATTTAACTGAGTGCGTACCTATTGCCTATTCTATTATAGAGTAGGTACTTACCATGTTTATTTATATAATCACATTTACAGCTGTGTACCTGGTCCTCAGGTCTCGCAGCTATCAAAGTAATATATTTAAAGTGTTACGGGCCTAATTTAAACCTGCCTCATCTGCCTTATTAATTAAAAAGACGATACCTTTATCTGCTTGTTGGTATTCTACTTAAATCTTGTTACATCCGCAATACAATATCACTTTATTATTCTTTACATACATACATACATACATACATAAAATTACGCCACTTTCCCGTAGGGGTAGGCAGATACCTCAGATTTCCACTTGCTACGATCCTTACATATCTCTTTCGCTTCATCTATACTCATCAATCCTTTCATGCATAAGCGTCGGTTTAGGGTACTTTTATTTACATATCCATCTGATATAGATGAACTCAATTATAAAAGTATACTCCAAAATTGATTCTCAGGTATTTAAGATACTTTAATATTGAAATCGTCTACATTCTACTGCCACGTTCAGCAAATAAAGTATTATAGAGCCACTGCGAGAAGAACGGCAAGAAACTAGGCTCGTTCTTTTTATATGTCTTAACAATGTGATATACTAATATACTAACTCTGTACGTATTTACAAATTATTGAAACACATTTTTTTTTGTTTTTGACGGGAATTGATCCCTCGTCCTCCGATTTCGCGCCGGATACCTAAACCACTCGACCTTATTTTGAAACATTAAAATTAATTACTCCCGATCGACACAACTTCCACGGCAAGACTGCCTTAAAATGTACCTGGCCTTACGATAATGACTCCAAGTCAAAGTCAGTATAAATACTTTTACTATTATATTTAAAGATAATGTTAAGAACTTATAATACACATCGTAATAGTATATTGTATACTATTTCCGATATGGATGTGTTAGGAATTATAAGGAAATATATGGATAGTGACTGTTTCAATGTACCTTCAAACAATACTTTTTGACCGTGAGGTGCCGGGCTAGAATGTTATCTCCTCATCTTGACACCCGCGGGTGTCGTAAGAGATAACTAAGGGTAACACACTAGAAGGTGGGGAGCAGCGCTTTC
This sequence comes from Plagodis dolabraria, assembly GCA_963854805.1. Taxonomy (NCBI): domain Eukaryota; kingdom Metazoa; phylum Arthropoda; class Insecta; order Lepidoptera; family Geometridae; genus Plagodis; species Plagodis dolabraria. Next base: position 10,459,134 of record OY978440.1, read on the forward strand.
TGAGGAATTAATATATCACTGCACTCCCCAAGACGCCTGCCAAGCGCGGGGATTATGGCAAATCCCTCCATAATATAGTACAGACACATTTATATAAATAAATGTATAATAATTGAAAGCAAAACATAAAAGTGGGTTTTTATACGTGGCAATATAACAAACAAAACATTAGTGTAGGAGATGCTTAAATAATTGAAGTGAAAAATAAATCGTGCCTCAGAACTATTTACGGTTTAAAAGTGCCTGACACTAATTATTGGTGTTTATTTTCTCATTTGTATGCTAATCATAGTGCTTAAGGATGAAGTTTCGAACAGATTGTGTTGTTGCACGATATTCTCAATTTACATAAAACTGATAATGAAAAGGCAATACGATTTTCTATGTAAACACCATGGTTATATTACAGTTCTTCATTCAAGTCACATATTACAAAAAAAATTCCATACACCTCGTGAGTAAATGTGGTAAACATCTTCGGTGCCGCCATTTTTATAAAATAAAATATTAAATTAATATGTCGTGCTAGTCAGAACATTATAAAAAACAGTTATAATGTCGCAACTTGTATTGTTCTTTTTGACAGTTAAACACTCTACAGATTGGTCGTAGTATCATGATGATGTTGCTTGGTTGTCAGTGTTTTTCTCCCTGTTTACTGCAACCCTAGCGATGCTTCTCCCTCTAGCGGCTCGCTCGAAAATATTTTATGTATAACTCTAAATAAGTACCGATTGGTGCGCTATGATAATTGACTGCGCAACTAATTGTCTTTTTCAACTTGTTCATGAAAGCTTTTTTGTACCATAGAATGTTGTTCCCGAATCGTATGTTCGAAATATTTTAAACTTGCATAACTACACAGTCTGTCGACCGCACCTTTTTATTTTCCGTTCAAACTTCGACACCGCCACGGCCTTTGATCATCACCGTTCGTGTTACATAAAGGAATTCCAATAACAGTGGTTTGATATTGAAATGGAATAAAACGAGCTGCGTGTGTATTTTTTTGCAAAGCCCATAATGTAACGTGTATGGAATATGACATCGTTCAAATATCTGCCACGTCTTCGCATGGTGGTACAGAATCAAGTGATCCAATGTTCAATGACTGTCGTATAGATCCAGCTGAATTTTAGCAGTGGCCTGGGTTATGTTTACTTTGAGGACATCGGTACAGTTCGGCTTATTGGCACAGACCTGCGATTTCAGAAAAGACCACAAGAAGAATTCTAGTTGAGTTAAACAGCACGATCTTGGTGGCCAATTCACGTCACTTCCGCGTATATGCAGAATGTACGTAGTATCGTCTATGTACTGTATGGCACATAGCGCCGACCTGCTAGAATCAAATGTCATCGTAAAATTATGGCACTTAAAAACAGAAAAATATTTAGAATTTTACAAATATATACAATTTTATAACCTAAAATTGTTTGATATCCAACGCGCAGTTTTCATTACTTAAATATCCTATTATAAATATTCTGAGTCATTAGCATTACCCTCGTTCTAATAATTAGTTATTCATACGTTTTGCCAATGAAAGCTCACAGTGAGGAAACAAAGTCCCATTCACGACCTTATATAAACATGTGAAAGTTTCTAATGTATCCGCTAGATACAGTTAAATAACCTGCGCGTATTTAGTCTTGTGATTACGTGTAGGGCGTATGGGGTGTGAATGCTGAAATGATAGCTGGTACAGCCGAGAGGAAGATACTCGTATAAACAAGTTGTGCACATCCGTGCATAGCATGGGATAAGGGCTGGATGAAAAAGGAGAAACAACAACCAAAATATTGCATTATACATGAATTGTGGCATTATAGATTTAGCGTTGTCGCTATGTATCATATATGGGTTCGGAAATTTCCATACATTATCATTCATCAGGTTCATCTTTCATATTTGAATAAACTGCATAATTTTCAGCCTCAAATCGACAAACTAGCAGCGGAATATCAAACTCAGTAATTACACTGCTGGTCCCACGATGAATCTCGTGCGATTGTTTTATTGTTTCAATTCGTGGTAAAATATGAACTACCGATCTTTGAACTTGTGCATTTCGAATACTTCCATTTTTCAATGCTTTCGTATTCCTTGATAAGCAGCTGCTTACATAGTGCTGAAATGACATGTCTCTATATGACAGGTGTTAACTGGACAGTTGATGTAGTGTTATTAGACTATGAATTTCACATTTAGCTGAAATTTATCGACCACTCGTTATCAGCTTCTTGCATTTATGTGTCAGCACTGGAATTAATAACGAGCAAATCTGTTTCCACAGGAAGTAAGTCTTTTTAATAATCGTATCACAATCGTACCACAAGGATTTGATGAATAGTAAAAAATTTACAATCATCATCCACACTACTTAGGTTGTTTTATTGAAACATTGGTTTGATAAATGATAAGGATTACAATTACACACCTCGAGCAGGCACGCTCTTCGGCCGCCTCAAGTTTCCTAAATAGTTTTAAACAAAGGCTTTTTATAATTTGTATATGTACTCCTTGGGGTGTAACGAGGAAGCTGTCTCTACTATAAGCTACATAGTACTTAGTCGGCTGCATTATTAACCGTGCAGTAAGTTATTGTGCTCAACTTTAGAATGACTTTCTTGATGTCCTGATAACGAGGGAATCTACTGAATTTGTGATCTAAAGTTTGCGAACTCAATGACAGTAGTAAGGCCACCGAACTATAGCAATCGTCTGAAAAATTCCAGAACACCTGGAAAGGATCAATTACCTTCAAAAGTGTACAAATAACACTGGAAGAAGCATTCGAAATAGGCTTTACCATCTAAGAGTGTGCCAAGATGAGGATATCCCGCAAGATTCGAGAGATTCAGTTATCTGCAAGTTGTGTAAAGGGAAAGATGATGTCTCGGAATATCGCTTCTATCCAGTGCAGGGAAGATCTTTGCACGTATAATAAATATCCTATTAACACATTGGTAGAAAACTACCTTCCTGAAACCCAATGTGAATTCCGGCCATCTAGAGGTACTGTTGACGCTATATTTGTGGTTAAGCAAACCAAGTGAAAAGCCCGGAACATCATCGGCCTCTCTACATGTGCTTCATTGATCTAGAGAAGGCATTTGATAGAGTTCCACATGAGACATTATGAGTTGTTCTCGCAAAGACTAGATTTCCTAAAAAATAACATTAACTTGGTTCGCCAATTCCATTATGGTATGACACAAGTTTAGCATGAAAAAGAACTTTCTGAAGAAATTCACACAGAAATTCTCACACCAGTGGAGTCAATATAATTGCTACTTACTTCGCGGCTGCTATGAAGGATGCACTCCAATCATGTAGTGATAATATTAAATTGAATATAAGAACTGAAAAAGGCGTATTTGACATCTTAAGATTTAGAGAGAAGTCTCTAAAGGATATTCATTAACCAAATATTGTACGCTGACGATGTTTGCCTTTTGTCAGTTTAGTATGGCAAATCTCCAAAATTACGTAGAGGCACTACATCGATCTTGCCAAAGATTTGGCTTCGTTGTTAGTGCTTATAATACCCAAATACTGAAACAACCACTAAGAGTCTGTTTTGCTGATATTGGAATGCTTATGTTAGAGGGGAAAACCCTAAAAGAAGTGGGTGTCTTCAAGTATCTAGGAAGCACCCTTAGATCGGACAATACCTTTGCATCGGAGATTCCGTCACGCATTGCTAAAGCTGCCGTTGCTTTTGGACGTCTCAAATCTCGTGTCTGGAGACCTCATGACCTGAAGCTTAAGACCAAGCTTGATGTATACAAGGCGCTTGTACTATCAGTTCTATTGTATGCGTCTAAGACATGGTGCCTCTACCAAACAGATATCAAGACTGACACATTTCATCTCAGGTATCTGAGGTCGATCATGAAGATAAAATGGCAAGACCGAGTCGCAAATACTGAATGTTTGCCACACTCTAAAATGTTCGGTATAAAAGCTTTGCTCTAAAAAAAAGCTGATAAAACGTCAACTAAGATGGTGCGGACACGTATTACTTATGGAGCACCATCGCTTGCCGAAAGCTGTGTGGTAATAGCAGATGGTAACCGTTATAGTTTTTTAGCTCATTTATTAGTTACTAAAATAATGCTACCATTCTTCCATTGAAACTAGTTATGAAAAAAGCTGGTTACGAATCTCCTGTTAGTAGTCATAGTTAGGTAATTTGTATTGTAGGCGGCATGGCGTGCATGGGTATACCGCCGTGCAGCTGTCATTGACCCCAGTCAAGCTGCATACTCTGGGGAGTATGGTGAACTTTTAAGGTATTGCATATGATCTAAAAATAATTTCGTATTTGATTACTGTCACATGCAGTACGTAGAATAATTTGCTACGTAGAAGTTTTTGACTTTGTCTTGCTTCCTCTATGATCTATGCATAGCTACTGGTCTTTATTGATATTTTCAATATAGCTTATTTTGTACTCATAAATGCCTGGAATGTGTGAACAATGAATTCATTTATCTTGGTATTCATTTTCTTTAGTTTGTGTGCTGCTAATAATCTCTATCCATTGAATCTTACTGCTTTCAGAAGATGCAGGCAAACATTCATTGTCTTAACACTATAGACTTCATGAAATTTGTCCGTCCATTATAATGAAATCTATAGTACCTCTACACAAACAATGTTCACTTGATTCCACTGAAGATACACTTTATATACTGTGAATTGTGAGTCTGTGCGTTTATAACTCCCTTAACATAATCTTTTTATATGAACATCGTTATCGTTTTCAATCTGCGTCACGCCTCGCACCTCGAACTAACCATTAGGTCGTGAAGGATTACCTGGATCGCCGCGATCCCGCTCAATTTATTTATTGCTGCCGTACATTTTATCCCCTTTCGATCTTGCCAAATGCGTAGTGCGCCGATCCGCACCAATATCGGAAATATCTGTGAACTAATCTGAATTTATATTATTGATATGAAAAAAAACACATTTGAAGATAGTTATTTATTATGAATAAAAAATGTAGCTATGCGCCTGATTTGCATTTAAGCGCCCGACCTTGAAGCAGACGACCCAAACAGGCGAGCAATTGCGGCGAGTCGCGTCGATTGGCGACGGCGGCGTCCTTTTTCCGGGTGTGATTAGGAAGACAAATTTCATTTGCGTCCACTGCAGGACCTTTATCCTAGCAAATTTGGGTTACCGTAGCTCGATACGGAGGCTGCGTAGTGAGCCACCCGAGTATGCTTAGCGCGGGTGGAGCGCACCGCAACACGCGCCAGTGGCGCGAACGCCTTGCGCCGTGACGGACGGCGCGAGTAACCCTAACGCGGCCCGGCCGCCCGCCGCAGTCGTTGCTACATCGATGGAATCCGTTCCGCCCAAGCAGCACAAGAGCCGCCGCAAAATTTCGCTACCATGGTTTCGGCAGAGCTCCGTAAGCGCGCCACACCCGACCCTTTCCCGCCAGCACACTATCGACACGCCGAGCTCATTCCACGCCCGGCTGCTGCGATGCAACCGTCAACGACAGGTGATGAGCCGCGTCTGTTGCCTGCATACAAATGCAACCCTACGCGCCGCCACCCACCCACCCCCTACCTGCGCGCCCTAGCGGCGCAGCGGCCACTCCCGCGCTTGCATTCGAATGCATCATCCATCCTCTACTCTTGTAGGCAACTACCCGTTAGCAGTTACTGCACCGTATACCACGTTTTATCATCCCAGAAAAGCTTTCTTTGTTGTTTCACTTCAACCATTTTTCCTCAGAACTGAAATAAAGGACGTAACATTGAAAAGGTCAACGTTCATTGTCCCTTGTGACTTTATTTGGTGTTAAGGTTCTGAAGTCACACCTACGTTATCTGTAACTGTTTATTCACATTTATTTATATCGTTCACATTGTTTTGTTTCAGTTAATCGGACATTACGCAATAGTTGTGATACTTATAACCAGAAAGCATCTCTCTTAACTCTGTTTTTTTTTCACAAATTTCAACTATTTATATTTTCGGATTGGCACAATTCCTCGTAGGTATCTATTTTTAGTCCCCCATTAGATGCATGCATCAGAGATGTGTTATAGACATTAGCATCGAGGCCAATTCATACATTGCTACCGAGTTATGACTCTTTTCATCGAATCGAAACTTCATATCCATGTACTCTATGGTAGCAATCAATCTAAACGAGTCAAAGCAATCGTTACAAATGGTGCGATAAGGATTATCTGTCCCTGGAATTGGTTTCGTCGATAAGTTGTGACAAGGTGTGTATTTAATTATATTACTAGCACACGTAGTTTACTTTGGTATTGCTTCACTATGTGACTCATTATATGAGCAACCCACACAAGTGGAGCAAAGGAGAAGGAAACTGGGAGATAATGCTGCTAATAATAGCCAAGCGGGTTCAGTCTGTAACTCCCTTAGACATATAATTTACTTTGTTTACGAGTATTTAGTTATAATTCGATCTTCTAGTGAATTAGGACCGGAATAATGAACACGAACTCTGCGCTAATCAACTTTCCTCTGGGTACAGGAATTCCGCCTCACCCTTCAATATTATTAAGTTGTCGTTAATTTCCCTTATAACGTTATTATGGAACCCCCTCGTCAAGTGAGTAAATGAAATAACGAAGATAAAAACAAGACTTTTGAATATAATAGAACGATTCATTACGGGCAAATGGTGTTGTTGAACTTGAACTTAAAATGGGGTGACTTGGCAATCGATGGAAAAACACGCGAAAGCACTTGTTGAATAGTATTTACTAATAGAGTTAACTATTTCGTCCGTAATTAATTTGATGTGACCACTAAATACGTCGGCAACAATATGTTGATGTCCTTTATTTCAAGTTATTGCAACGAGTCCAAGAATCGAAATTATAATTACGTTCAGCGTATAGATATCTTATGATTATTATAAATATTCAGTTCACTATGCAGCTGGTCTAAATATCGTGGTGTAATAATAATTAACAACAAACTGGTGTGACTAGTTGACTGACATGATTAACGCTTATCTAACAAAGAGTTCATAATATATGACAGTAACTTGTTAGTAATGTTAATGATGCGGTTAAAATAGCAGCAGACTAAAATACTAATAACTATATAGACATGTATTGTTTATACACAAATTAGTTACGCATACTAGAAAACATGGGTACACAATGTTCTACAAGTTATACATATAATGATTACACCTAAAGACAGCAGTTATGGGTAGCTAATTATTAAAGCACATCCAAGTTAAAATGTAGGAAGATTGACAAAAGTGAAATTATCGCTATCCATTTCGATATCGTGAGAACATTTACTGGTGAGACGAAGTAATACAGAAGCTTAACCCATCTGACAAGCGGAAGGGCACACGTGCTCATTACCTACCTTTAGGCGAAGCCGAAAAGTAACTGCGCGAACTTCGTCTACCCTACCGGCGATGGCAATACGCCGCACGTCTCTGTTATCAGTTATAGGACAAGATACAAAATGACGTGCCCGAACTTCACGGAGCTGATTGTCTCAGGAGTCTGCGCAATGGACATCGGAATCTTTAGTTTTAGGACTTTAGATGGCCGGCGACATGTTTCCTTCTGCGATATCTTATGTGCTACTAAAGTTGATTAAATTTGGAATGTGCTGAACGAAACTAATCCTCACTGACATATCTGCTTACCCAGTAATAACTAGGAAGCAAATCTAATATAAATATATGTTTATCTGCTAAATATTATCGTAGAATAAATACAGCGATAGAAGAATAAAGCGAAGAATAAATATAGTCGTCTTTGCCTGTATCAAATCCGTTAATCATTCAATAATTTACTGTAAACATTATGAGATTTACACGCAGATAAAGAATATTTAGGTAGGAATTATAAATTACCCTGATCGAGTATGGCAAAAGTTATCAACATTTGTGGAGGGGGGTGATCTCTAGTATGATACTTTTGTGTAGTCTTTGAGTTTGAAAAATTCAGAAATCAGGAATCAGATCTTTATTCACCATTATAACAATGATCGTTATATTAGGTAAGTCAATTTACGTACATTTTATCAATTTGTTACTTACAAGTTCATCATTATATAAAAAATAACATATAGGTATATTACGATAAGATTTTTTCAAAAATATGCAACTAAAAAAAAAGTTAACATATAAAATGCACATAACATCCCAATTAAAATTATGTATAATATAGACCAATGTGATAATGTGTATGATGCAGTTCGCGAGCAAAACGTTTTTACGGTATTAAGGTATTCATTTTCTATACTGTTCAACTGTACTGATAGTTTATTATGCATAACTAAAGGCCATTGCGTTTAAACTGAATACTATATATACAGGTTTAGAATTTCATATAATCAGATCATGTTGAAAGTTAGACAAAATTAAAATCATTAATAACATTTTGGCGTCTACGATCTTATGAAGGTCACTTACAAACTTTTAGTATAAAAATATTCTGCTGCCTATTTCCCGTAACTGATCCATGAAAAGCCGACATATTATTCAAAGTGAAATGCTATTAGAACTGTGTCCGGAATCGCTTGAGTAACTTAACGTCTTAATTACTTATAGGCGCATATGTGAACTTTGTAAATTATGTGTATTTTTTTCAATTTATTTGCTTTTCAATGTCTAAAGTAGCTGCATACGTCAACATATCCCCGTTTATTATTATTATAAGACAAGTTTGTGACAAGAGGGGTTTTTTGGGTCTTAGTTACATTATAGTTGGATTAAATTATGTCAAGGTCGTGGTCGGTCACCCAATAGTTGTATTTTTTTATATATATTTGAAATTTTTGTTTAGTCTAAAATTATTTTTAACAGATGTCGATAAGAGATAGTTATCAAAGGACATCTTCAAAAGAGCATTAAGATGCTCTTTTGTCTCCTTAAGGTACCCGTAAGGTGACGTATGGATCTGAATGTTAGGAGAAATGCAAAGATACTGCATATGGCAGAGATGCCAGTGTTAAAAAAGTGTGTGGCGTGACTATCATTTACAAGATAAACGAATAAGTATATCAGAATTCAAAGGAACCTTAAGTACCAGTGTTGAAAAGTTCACTGAATAGTATTTACCAACGTGTTATTGACAAATCCTGAAAAGGGTCTAGAGAGATTTATTCTGTGATTGAGGTAGGTCGTAGAAGGTATTGATGCATTGCATGAAAAAGGAAATGCTTGCGAAGGATGTCGGCACAGAGAACCGCTGATGGAAAGCGTAGAATAGCGGAAAGGGTAAGAAGCGAATGTTTGATAGAAGAAAACATGATGTGATGTCGTGGTCGGTCACCCAATAGTTGTATTTTTTTATATATATTTGAAATTTTTGTTTAGTCTAAAATTATTTTTAACAGATGTCGATAAGAGATAGTTATCAAAGGACATCTTCAAAAGAGCATTAAGATGCTCTTTTGTCTCCTTAAGGTACCCGTAAGGTGACGTATGGATCTGAATGTTAGGAGAAATGCAAAGATACTGCATATGGCAGAGATGCCAGTGTTAAAAAAGTGTGTGGCGTGACTATCATTTACAAGATAAACGAATAAGTATATCAGAATTCAAAGGAACCTTAAGTACCAGTGTTGAAAAGTTCACTGAATAGTGTAGGATAAAAAAGGCCAAGAATACTTTTGAACAGCAATTACTATTTATTTCAATTTTACAATAGTTACGACTGCTATATAGAACAGCGTACAAAATGGAAGAGAAAAAAAATTACTTATCGCTAGTGTTGTGAGTACATTATAGTGATGTGCTACTAATCACTCGACTAAAGATAAGACATTATAAATTTATAATTATATATGTTCAAATCGATAAAATGGATTGAACATAGTTGGGGCCTCGACAAAGATGCAATAATAAAAAATATTGAAGTTTGAAAATTTAAGAAGCATACAGAATTTTAGTAATTTATTTTTTAAGTTAAAGGCAATGGACATAATTTATTATAAGAACGCAAATATGTTTTATTATTAGACATCTTTATCTCAGCAACTCTAACTTTATTATCAGTACCCGGAAAGGTTTTTACTATACGGGCCATTGGCCAATTAAATGGAGGTACATTGTCATATTTAACAATAACTAAATCTCCCTCTTTGAGATTAACATGAGCATTTTTCCATTTAGGTCTATTTTGCAACTGTGTTAAGTAGTCCCTGGACCAGACCTTCCAGAACTGTTGTTTTAATTTGGTACAAACATTCCACAGCCTAAGCCTGCTTTCATTAGTTTCTGTAAGGTCTACTTCAGGATAACTAGTAATGGGTACACCAGTCAGAAAATGACCTGGAGTCAAGTATGTGAAGTCACCTATATCACCACTCATAGGAAGTAATGGTCTTGAATTTAATATCCCCTCAATTTGGGTGATCACTGTATAAAGTTCTTCAAAAGTTAAACATGTACTGCCCATTATCTTTTTCAAAAAGGTCTTCACACTCTTAACTCCAGCTTCCCAAAGACCACCAAATTCCGGAGAGTAAGTGGGTATAAATTTAAATTGTATTAATTTATTTGAACAAAATTGTTCAACAGAGTCTCTATTTGCCTGAGACATGAGAAAATTATGTAATTCTTTTAAACAGTTAGATGCACCTTTAAAAGTTTTTGCATTGTCACAATAAATTTTACTAGGTATACTACGTCTTGATATAAAGCGCTGCAGACATGCCAAAAATGTTTGAGTAGTCAAATCACTCAATAATTCCAGGTGTAGAGACTTCGTACTAAAACAAACAAAGACTGCAATGTAAGCCTTGGTAATAAGGGGTTTTCGAACTCGTGCTACTTTAACATCAAAATGACCACAAAAGTCAATTCCAGTTATTTCAAATGGTCTGTAAGCTGTGACTCGATCTGTTGGTAACGAACCCATAAGTTGCTTAGCAGCTGTGGCTTTGGCACGGAAACATTTGATGCATTTATGAAGTACCTTTTTCACTTCTCTAATACCACCAATCAACCAGAACTTTTGGGATAAAGAGCTCAATATTAGTTTTGGACCTGCATGTAAAAGTCTCAAGTGTTCTCTTTGTATAAGCATATGAACTAAATGGCATGACTTTGGCAAAAGGATGGGGTGCTTTTTATCATATGTCATGTTGGTAGCATTATTTAAACGACCACCAACACGAATAGTATTTCTAAAATCAATGAATAAATTTAAATTACTTAAGCTTGACTTAATAGGTTTATTTGAAGCTATCAATTGAAATTCTTTTGCAAGTTTTGATTGTTGACTGAACTTTATTACTACAAGTAATGCATTTTGTAACTCTTTAGGTGATATAGCACCTACAATTTTAGCTTTAGGATTCTGACTATTGTTTTTGAATCTTAAGATCAATGATGTTATTCTAATTAATTTATTCAAGTCTGAATATTTATTAAAAATATCATTTTGTGAATCTTCCTGTATGGTATTGCATACATTATTTGCTTCTACATCAATAACTTCAGAATTATTCATGTGAGCAATAGGAAATAAAGTTTTAATTGAATCAAAGTTTGGAAACTCATGCTGAAAGTCGTTGTTAGAAAGGTAGGCTGGTCCATGCCACCACAGCTGGTGATCTTGCAATTTGTGTGGAGCAATACCCCGGGAAAGAATGTCAGCTGGGTTATCTTCACTTTTTACATAAGACCAGTCAAAGCCTTTAGTCAAAGAATTAATTTTTTGTACTCTGTTTGAAACATAAACTCCTTTTGGCTTACTTGACTTTAACCAACAGAGAACAATTTGTGAGTCACTGTATAGTACAACCCTTATGGTAGGATATTTTGATTTTATAAATTTATGTACTCTTGAAGCTAGTTCAGCAAGAAGAAGTGCCGCATTAAGTTCTAAATTGGGGATGGTGATTGACTTATTTAATGGTGCTACACGAGATTTTGAACACAAAAGGTTAGTATTGACTTTACCATTACTATGTAAAACTCTTAAGTATAAAGCACAGCCTAGGGCACTGAACGAAGAGTCACAATATCCGATGAGCTCTATTGTCTGAACATCACCATTTATGACATTTCTTGAAACATGAATTTTATCCATTTTATTAAGACAATTTAAAAATTCTTGCCAGTTTTTCAAATAGCTTGAAGGCAATGTAGAGTCCCAATCGATTTTTAAGTTCCATAATTGTTGCATGAATAATTTGGCTTTGACCACTATTGGCCCAATCAATCCAAGAGAGTCAAACATTTTACCAATAAAACTTAAAATTTTTCTTTTAGTTTGCAGGTGTTTTTCATCAGTTACGGGACATTGGAAAAGAAAAGAATCGGTAAGTACATTATATTTTAGACCTAATGTTTTTATAATATTGTCTTTGTTTAAATCAATTTGATCAAAGTATTTTTTATTTTCAGGTATGTCACTAAGGGATTCAATGCTATTGGAGCACCATTTGTGCAAATTAAAGCTGCCCAGTTTCATTAAATTTAATAACTCATTTTTCAGGTTCTCCAGCTGATCGACAGAGTCAGCACCACAGATTACATCATCAACATAGGTATGGAACCGGATCGCCTCTGAGGCCAGTGGGTATTTATCTTCATACATATCGGATAACTCAATGAGGCATCTTGAACTCAAGAATGTTGAGGCTTTAAGTCCATAAGTTACTGTTTGAAGCTGTAAGCACTTTATGGGCTGACCAACATTATCTCGCCATAAAATGTTTTGTAAGGGCCTGAATTTTTCATTTATGAAACACATCCTGAACATTTTTTCAATATCACACATGAGTGTGTACTTATAGGTACGGAAAAATGTAAGTATGTCAAATAATTCACTTTGGACTATAGGTCCATTTAACATGACGTCATTTATAGAATGACCATTTCTAGATTTCATATTACCTGAGAATACTACACGCAGTTTGGTAGTCTTACTACTATCATTTAGCACAGCATGATGTGGAAGAAAATATACGGGGTCATTATAGACATCATACTTGGCAATATCAACAGTTTTGGCATGTCCGAGTCGCACATACTCATCAATAAAGGCTTTATATTTTTCAAAGTATACAGTATCAGATTTAAACTTCTTTTCTAATGTATGGAACCTTTGAAGTGCAAGTGAAAATGAGTCACCCATTTGCAACTGCTCTAATGGGGCAACTAATGGAATATCAACTGAAAATTGGTTATTCTCATACATGACTGAATTTACAAAACATTCTTCAGCTTTTTTGAATTCAATTGTTTGACTATTTTTCAGTTCAGGTATTTTTTCTGACAGCCAAAATTTTTCCATAATTTCTTCAATATTGATATGTTGTTCCTGCTCTGTCGCAAAATTAGACACTAAATTAATATTGGAAACATAGTCCTTAGGTGAACATTGAACTGAGCCGGCAACAACATAACCATACAAAGTATTTTGTAGGACAAAACCATTGTTTAACTTCATATTTCCATCTAGTAAAATATTAAAATAAAAGTCTGCACCCAGCAACATTGAAATATCAGAAGGCATATTGAATTTCACATCAGCTAGCTTTATATTCTCAGGAAGTACTAAATTTGAAATATTTATATAATTTTGAGGTAATTTTGCTGTAATTGAATTTATAATATGAAATTTGACACTATGTGTTATATTATTATATGATGAGGATAACAAAATGTTAACAAAATTATTAGCTTCATTGTTACAGTTGCCAAGTCCAATGATACTTGTTTTTTGAGTCATAGGAATCAAATCAAGTTGGTCTACAAGTGACCTTTTGACAAGAGAAGCTTGGCTGCCACTGTCTAAGAGGGCTTTTACATAAATATCATGACCATTTTTGTCAATAAGCTTTACCGCTATAGTTGGTAACAATACATTGGTATTGGAGGAAATATTTGAATGAAGCGCAGTATTGACTGGCACTTCTTTTGGCTCTTCCTGATGCAAAAGTGTATTATGGTTACTTTTACAAACTTTACATTTAAATGAATACTTACATGAGTCCGAGTGCACTCTCAAACATATGTTGCATAATTTATTGTCAGTTATAAATTTAAGCCTTATAGCAGATGGAGACATTTTAAATTTTGGGCATGAGTAAATAGGGTGCTCATGACTACAAAATAAACAATTTGGTTTTGAATTGGATTTGGTAGCAAGATAGGAAACCTTTGAATTATTGAAATATGATTTTGGCTTACCTTCATAGGAGGTATTTTTTGGTGAAGAGCTATCTTCTAATGCAATTGCTCTTTTTTCTAGAAAGGATAAAAAGTCATTAATAGTTGGTAAATCATTAGAAGAGCGGTCAAGATGGTAAGCACGATTTGTATAGCTATCAAGCTTCCTAGATAGTATTGATATCAAGAGCATATCCCAACTTTCAACAGGCTGCTCAAGGTTCTTTAAAGCATGAAGTTGTTGACGAACATCGGAGACAAATGATCTAATACAAGCTGCTGTACCCTTTTGCATCTGGGGAATATCCAAAAGAAAGCTTATATGGTTAGATACCATGCGTAATGGGTTGTCAAATCTCTGTTCCAACAATAGGATAGCTTCTGGGTATGACTCATTGACAAGTGGTAAATTTAATATTACAGATAATGCATCACCAAATAAATATTTACGTAGGTAAAATAACTTTTGAACATTTGACAAAGCTTTGTTGTTGTCTATCACAGCCTTAAACAGATCCATAAAAGGTTTAAATTTAGTCAAATCCTTACCATCATAGGATGAAAGGTCAATACTAGGTAGTTTACAAGTGGATATAGAATGCTTTTCTGACTCAACTTTATTTGTTAATTGCCGTAAAGCAGCATTAATTTTTCCTAGCACGTAAAAATATTTTTCTTCAATGACACCTACTTCCTCTAGATCTTTATCATCCAGGTTGAGAATGTCTAAATGCACACTTTCATAAACTTTTAAAGTGCTTTGAAGTTTTTCACGACGCGCCTCTAAGGTATCAATTGTGGACGAAGCTAGGTTGATGGGATCGCTAATAAAGTTTTCGATTCTGGTAATAGTAGATTTACATTGTCCTCGCTGGGCGCGTAGGCGCTTCAGTTCGTGCTCTGAAGTGGGCATTGTGAAATTTCTGAACACTACAACACAGTCGCACTAGGTATATCGAACTAGTGCGATAGCGCATACGCAGGAACACTTTACCGCACAAAACACAAGCACAATTTTAAGGACTAACCGCAGACACTTTTATTATTGTGATCTTTGTAAATGTTGATTAAGAAACGCAAAATTATATCGCCTCCACCTTTGTTTACATACGATCTTCTTCTTCTTCTTTAAATCCTTGAGTGACAATCCTTTGACTTGACGTTGAGGATCAATTCTGTGTCTATGGCCAATGACAGACTTTAAAGCTGAATTAAGGAAAATGCAATGAATTTGAACCTCAAAATATAGTATGTAATTTTGACCATACACTGTAGACTCTACGATATTGCGCCGAAATAGACTTCCCGCAACTCGCGTATAGCGCGAAATATGCGAGAAAATGTTTTCTTGATGTTCCGGCACCGGCGCGGCGCCAACGCCGAC
Source organism: Plagodis dolabraria (assembly GCA_963854805.1). Lineage (NCBI taxonomy): Eukaryota > Metazoa > Arthropoda > Insecta > Lepidoptera > Geometridae > Plagodis > Plagodis dolabraria. The sequence goes on from OY978440.1 coordinate 10,474,682, forward strand.
CGAAGATGGCGTGGGTTCAACGACAAGATATAGCAAGTCGCTAAAAACACGTAATATCGTAGAAAACACTGACACTGGTTTTTTAAAACTTGAAGGACCACAATGGCCTGTAGGATAAAAAAGGCCAAGAATACTTTTGAACAGCAATTACTATTTATTTCAATTTTACAATAGTTACGACTGCTATATAGAACAGCGTACAAAATGGAAGAGAAAAAAAATTACTTATCGCTAGTGTTGTGAGTACATTATAGTGATGTGCTACTAATCACTCGACTAAAGATAAGACATTATAAATTTATAATTATATATGTTCAAATCGATAAAATGGATTGAACAAATAGTATTTACCAACGTGTTATTGACAAATCCTGAAAAGGGTCTAGAGAGATTTATTCTGTGATTGAGGTAGGTCGTAGAAGGTATTGATGCATTGCATGAAAAAGGAAATGCTTGCGAAGGATGTCGGCACAGAGAACCGCTGATGGAAAGCGTAGAATAGCGGAAAGGGTAAGAAGCGAATGTTTGATAGAAGAAAACATGATGTGATGACCCATTTCATCTTGGGATGAAGGTAAGAAAAAGTCAAAATATTGAACATGGGAATTCAAATAAAAATATGAAAACATAAAAATAATGCCCAAGTCTTCCACTGATATCTTAAAAACAAATGCGTTTTCGCCCTTCACACTAGTGTATAATACAAAAAGACACAATAAAACACTTAAATATAAATAAAATTAGTGTTTAAGTTACATTATTAGTTATTGTCTTTATGTGTGTAGGTATTTTGAGACAAAATAAAGTTGCTGTTCGTACGTCCTCAATGAGATAATCCGTATATGTATAAAAATTACGTGTCACGTTGTTTGTCCGCGACGGACTCCTAAACTACTGAACCGATTTTAAATTTGATTTGCGCACCGTGTGCAATTTGATCCAAATTGAAAGATATATATAAATTGAGATGTAAGCGGATAGCTTACATCTCAATTTATAGTCACACAATTAAAGTCAATTTGCACATTACCCGTGCAAAGCCGGGGCGGCCCGCTAGTTAAAATATAAAATGCAGATAGGATTATGTTGTATCTTCACCCTGTGTCGAGTGTCCACTGTTTGCTTTAACGAGAATTATTATTAAGTTTGACGATAATTTAGTTAAAAAAAAGGGACACGTTAACTAAGTAAAACAATGTAAATTATAAGCCACGAGTTTAGTTGCGAAAAAACACATTAATTTATCCGATATGATGTAATGAGACGGTAAATTATAGAATGTATGTGAGAAGCGTAGTATTTTATTATCAAAGCATAACAAACAATAAATACCATACAAACAAATGTATTTCATAATTATTGTGATACAGTTGTGATGACTCTCTGACACTTAAACTTTTATAAGCAAGGTCCTTTCTTGCTTGAGTGAATCTGTTACACATCTATACTTATAAAAAATTGTTTCAGCACATGATTAATAGTAATTTCTGAAATGAGGGATAGTCATTAAAAAAGTCAATCGCATGTACGTACCGCTCAGCGTAATTTTACTCTAGGTTTGGTACTATCACATGATTATTACAAAAACTTTTATGTGAATTAAGATACACTGCTCTACCTTTGCTTGAGAAAATATCACTGTTCAAGAATTTTAGCGTTGTCGGAGTCTTACTCTACCATCATATTCCACCCAGCTGTCATTGTATCCGACGTACCACTCCTTGTGGTAGCGGCCAATGTTGTAAATAATACATAATAGTTATTCTAGCCGGGTGTAATGCGCGCACGCTGACAAACAGCCTGATGGACGTGGAGTCATAACATCCGTTATTTTGCTACTGTACTCCTAAACTATGACGTATCCCTCGGAGTTAGGAAGGGCTACGATACGATTATCATTTAACACTATGATAATCCTAAACTATATCACCTGAAATATCGAGAGCTCAAAATCATTCAAAAACATGGTATATATCCCGTTCCTAAACTATAGTGCAAATGATCGTGACAGTTTAAAAACTCTTTTTGAAGCGCTCGTAGCGAAGTTTGCTTAGCCATTCTGAATCGATCAGCAAAGTTAAGCAACGTCCGCCGCGGTCATGACTTGGATGGGTGACCGCTGGTGACATTACTACTGAGCGCTTCCGTGCTTCAGAGGGCACGTTAAGCCGTCGGTCCCGGTTGTTGTCTTAGGATAGCAGTCGTTACAGCATGGTGGTAGGGCACTTTGCAAATGCCCGCCTGGCTAGCTACCACCCTCAAGTAGAAAATCTGTCCCCAAGCACCTAACGGTGTGTTCCGGCAGCTGTCCTTGAGAGCCAGTAACTCTAGGTTAGTCTGATCAACATCCTCGACCACATCATCACTTACCATCAGGTGAGATAGTGGTCAAAGGCTAACCTATCAGGAATAAAAAAAAAAAACTCATATATCACTCGTAATTGTGACTTTGAGTTGGCAAAATAAAAAGTGCAGGAAACAAGGTCAAAGGTATAAGGCTTTGGACTGTCTGTGAGCCTATAATGGCTTGTAGGTTTCCGAAATGCTTCCGTTGTAGTAGCTGTATTGTTGTATATAGTCCTAGTGTTTTCCTAATTAGAAGAAATAATGATAATTATGCTATACATGTTCGTTTGCGCTATGATCAAAATCGGACTAACTATATTAAATTTACGTTACATTGAATACTAAAAGATATCTATTTACTATGTAATTAATCAAAACTCCTATGTACTAACCTCTCATTATTTTTCTCTTTTTCAATTATTACTCCTAAATTAATTTGGACAACCCATAGCATAGAACATATAATACAACTACACTATAGTACCATTTACAAGAAGTTCCCCGAACGTCCTCTATCACTCTAAGCTACTTAGCCTTGAGTAGCCGTGAATAAAATAACAACTGAGATGACCGTTCGCGGAAAATCCTAAATTAATAAGAAAATATAATCAACATATAGGTATTATAGAAGTACTATGATAGAATGAAACAAAAATAAGCAATAAGGCTTAATATAAAATTATGATGAGATGACGTGTCATTGAGGATTGACTCCAGGAGTTTTAAGTTTGAAATGGCCGGACAGTTTTCCATACAAACGTCAATGGATGATCACTTCCTTATTTGAGGGCTTGCATGGTAACGTTTTTTAATAAGATAATTAACCTGAGAGCTATGACTTTATGAAAACTTTATATTTCATATGAAGTTTTCGAGGCCCTTAAGTGTAAACTTAATTATCTTTTTAAAATTTCGGTATCATAGAAGGCTAGATAATGACGAGATCAATCGGTATGATGCTTGATTCTGGACCTACAATCTCAAATAAGGGAGTGATCACCTTACGACGTTTGTATGGAGAAGTGACCGGTCAGGTCAAACTTAAGGTGGAAACTCAAGTCTGTGGCGGGAAATTAAAATGTAAACGGTTTTATTTCGCTTACTCGTATAGCTAGGTTTGGTAACCATTCATACGATCAAGCATAGCACGACTGTCAGATGAAAGATGGGCGCATTTAACTACAATTTGGGCAGGGCCAAGTGGTAAGAGAGCTAGAGGCCGTCCTAAGGAACGCTGGATTGACGAGATAAAAAAATATGCTGGTAACGGCTGGATAAAGAAAGCAAAATCAAGAAAAATCTGGAAACTGTTGGAGGAGGCCTATACCCATCAGGGGCCTTAACTATATAATTGTACAAAATTTATTACTATTTAATAGTATCTAAAACTCTGTAAGTTACGGAAAAAATAAAGAGGCTTTATTATTATACGATCAAAGTATTCACGATTTAAAAAAAAACAATGTTCGTATTGTTTCGATAAGTTTTTGATTACCAATGCACATGATAATATATACAATATACTAGCGAGCCGCCCCGGCGTCGCACGGGTGTAATGCTGATACTAATTATACTACAGAATGTCTTCATATACAACTTTCACAGCTTTTTTGTTATTAGACAATGCAAACATGTTTTCTTTAGACTCTTTAGAGGTTACTCTTGAAATCTTGACATAACATTATAAACCTCTAAAATTATCATTGTTTCTATAGTATAATATGCATGTATTATACGTGTAAATCTTCCTCTTGAATCACTCTTTCTACAAAAGAAACCACATCAAAATCCGTTGCGTAGTTTTAAAGATCTAAGCATACATTGGGACAGACAGCGGAAGCGACTTTGTTTTCTATTTAGTGATAATCCGTGCCCTAAAATCGTCATAAAATTCTAAATTACGTTTGCCCGAAACAAATTTAATCAATTCAATACAAATCAAAAAATATAAAAGAAATCTTTAATAAAATTATAAGTTCAACCCGTATAACGTGATCAAGTATGAACAATAATTATACGTCCCAGCAAGAGAACAAAGAAAATGTTTAGATATATCTTGAATATTGCGTCATACTTAGACAGCAAACAATTTACTACAGAAACCTGACGGAGAGCGACGACTCAGTCGACCGTGCAAAATGCTCCCCTAGAAGATACATATTCAACATGTACCTACTAATAGACTCCCATTTCAGTTAATAATAATCAGGACGCTGTAAGGGTATTCCATAACTATTTTAGGTGTACACATAAATAAGCTGGAATTATAGCGCTTTGATATTAAAAGCAGGGAGAATTCGTAGACGGAAAAAGTATCCCATCTGAGTGTGCCAAAATTAGGAGAAATCAATCACACTATGTATGAAATAAGATTCATATTAGCGCACCCTCCCGTACATCAGGGATGGACGTCCCCCTTTCGTGTCGGTTGATTCTTTAAAGAGGGACCCTAGTTAATATGTAGCCGGCCGGTGTAACACAGAATGTGAGTCAGGATGGCAAATTGCCTAACAAGTAGTAATGTCCACAAAAATGTTTAATGCAAAATGCAGTCCCAATACAATAATCATGTTATTTTAACGTGATATGTTTTTGCTCCATCATAAAAACAGTAGGTAACTCATAAAGGCGTTAAACTTGGTTTAATTGAAGCTCTAAGTCTAATGTATTTAATGGGAGAACTAGCCCTCGACACAGGGTTTCCTGTATGAAGGCTAGTGCACATTATAATGTGTATACGTAACTTTATTAAAAATGTATATCATTTAAAAAATTGGGCAAGTGCGGGTCAGACAAATGTAGGAGTGTTAAACTGTATAAAAAAAACGATTATTTTGGTACATTTAATGTTGGTACGGAACCCCGGTGATTCTATTCTTGTGCTTGTAATTTTCGGTTTTGATGAAGGCGCATCATTTTATTTCTATTTATGACAGGAGAAAAATAATGAAACGTTTTTTCTAACGATTCTCAAATAATACCGCAGTCATGAATCCCGATAATGCCCGAAATTGCGTAAAACTTGCATGTTCTATGGAGTTAACATTATGATCGCCATAAATAAGTTCATAATGTCAACTCGAACAAGTGAATCGTTTGAATATACGTTTCAATGCTGTCTTTGACCGAAGTGCAAAATCTCTTTAGCAATTACAGCGACCAAAGTTGACAAAATGTGAATAGAATAGTTTGTCTAAGTTGTCATATAGTTCGGCCGTTTGTAATAACTCTTCACAAACTGTTCGGAAGTTCTGTTTTTAAATCTGTCATGATAGATTACGTCCATTTGTTGTTCAACTAAAAGTTGCGTACAGTAAACCGCTGGATAGCAAAAACTTAAGTATACAATAACAAAAATGTTATATTACAGGTAAAAACCTTATTATGACTGTTTATTTGACACAGTAACCAAAGATGGACAAAATCCGAATGTCGCGAGTTACTCATTAATTAAAGCGAAGGGGTGAAATGCAGATTCAAAGCGGTGCGGCAGTGCGTGTAAAAGTACGTTACGATGCAAAGTTTAGAATTTAATTATTCATTAATGTGCAATACTTTTGTGCTTGGATGGAATTGTATCAAGTATCTTCTCTTGTAATAGACTTAATACGCGTAGTACCTTGTTAGCAACCACATGTTTCATCGGAAATTATGAAGCAGTGATAGCTCAGTGGCTTTGGCTATGGACTGCCGCGCAGCAGGTCCATGGTTCGAATCCCGCCGCTGGCTTGAGCTTCACCGCATGGAGGAAGGGCATTTTTGCGAATGCCCGCAAGGCTAGCGACCACCTTCAAGTCGAAAATCTGTCGCCAAGCACCTAACGGAGTGTTCTGGCAGCTGTCCTTGAGTGCCAGTAATTCTAGGTTAAGCATGTTAACACCTTCGACCACATAGTCACTTACCATCAGGTGAGATTGTGGTCAAAGGCTTACTTAACAGCAATAAAAAAAAAAATTATAATGTAGTACTACTCTTACTAGTTTAACCGTATTTTGCTGGGCTCGTAGCGTAGCTTGCCGATACATTGTGATGCATAACTAATCGGTAAAAACCAAACGGTAAAGGTGAACTCCCATTCTTAGGATCATTGTTTTATATCAGAAAGAAAAATAATCTATGTACGGAAATCTAGAAATCCGTTCTGAAGGATTTTTAATAACTGTTTGATTAATATATTTATTTAATGCTGTTTCACATTAGTTTTTAGAACCCTTTCCCCTCAATGGTAATGAATTTTAACATATTATAAATTTCTTCAAAATGTAACCAATTAAATCCTTAACAAACCCGTGTTGAATTTTTTTAATTGGGACGACCGTTTGAAAAGAATTTTTTTCTCTATTTTTCGCGCTTTTGGACAAACAAAAGGTAGCCGTAGCCGCCATGCGCGGCGCGGATTGTGAGAGAGCTTTGTTTAATTCATTTTTTGTTATTCTATCCGGTAACAAGCTGTGCATTGATCTGCGTCACTCCTTTGAATTGATCACTGCTAGTTTAATTTATTTTTTTGTGGCAGTCCAGGTTATTGTCATAGGATTGATGAGGAGTCGTTGCTTGATGGTAGGGAATTTTACGAGTTTCACACTCAAGAAGACAATCTGTCACTTAGCTATTAATGTTCCGGCTGCTGTCATCAAAATACAGTTTCCATCTTTGCTAAACTTGTTTATACCACCTTTTACCTCACCATCTCTTACAGTAAGGTGAGATTGTAGGTAATACAAGAAATGTATTTTTAGTTTAACACCAACTTCTATATGTATAAATTCCATTAGTAAGCCTAGTAGTGCTAGAATTTTAATTCAACGTAGCTAGCTCGCAAGACTCACCCGCTGATAACTGTTGGTAGGTGTTTCGGCTATAGGCCTGCGACCGTGAGTGTTCAACTTTATGTTTTACTATAGTAGTTCTACAACTGCTATTAGTAGCAAGTTTTATATCTTATTATTCAAGACAAAAATCCATAAAAGCACACATATTTTATATACTGATTGGCTGGGCAATACTAAATATTCTTTCTGTAGGTAGATAGCAATAGCTCTGACTTCATCAATTTCAAAATTTTATGGGACCGACGCGACGGGGGAATCGAGTGTTATTAAAACACGACTAGCAAATCGGGGGTGCTTTAGATATTTCTGTCCACCCTTTAGGAAAATGCTAGAGTGATAGGCTTACGACAAAAAAGTCATCTAATTAAACACTATCATTAAGGCTCTAGAAACCCATGGCATACAGGCGAATGGACTTACGGACAGAGAGAGACAGACAGCAGAGTTTCATTTATTGAACCCCGTTTTGTAAAGGACAAAACGGAGTTCAATAAATGAAACTCTGTGGCTAGTTAGCCCTAGAAACTTGCCCATGCGTAACATAAAATTTGCGTGAACTAAGTATACTTTTCTTTACACCGTAGTGCTTGTTTTCGTACAATGTCAGGGATTTTACATCGTCTAAAATTCAAATCAAAACATCCACATATCATATTTTCAGATATCTTTCAGTGGACTTCATTAAAAATGTCAAGAGTACGTATGTATTTGTATATCTAGTTAGGCACAGCGCGAGCCATCATCTGAGTTAACCATATAGTTACTGAAGTACAGCCACTAGCACTGTGCTACTGAATTTCAAGAATATTTGTATTGTAATGATGTACGAATAATTTTATTCGTACAAAGGAATTAGGGAACAGAGACACTAATAAATGAAAAATATTATTCTTTTTGTGACTTGTTGACATAGCGAATTGAAGCAAGTAAAATATCAACTAAAGTAAAATATACAAAATTTATTATGAGCTAAGAATAATTTTTGGTTGATTTATACGAACATGCTGCATATGCTATCGTACTCGTCATTCTATACTTACAATTATAGCCTAGGACTATTGCTTCTTAATAATTATAAAGCCCGTAAACATAACTATCGTAGTTTTAAAGCATATAACCGCTTTAAAACTACGATAGTTTTGGTCATGAACTACCAAGAAGTCTAAGAAGCGACCGCAATATTCGCAAATTTATGTACTCGTATAAACTATACCAAGAAGAACATCAACAACGCGTCAGAAAGGCCCCATGCCGGTCGAAACTTTTTACAATCGTCCCCTTATGTTGAGGGGTGAGTCGTTGGCAAAAGAGATACAAATCGATTCAGCATGTTTTGAAACCAAGGTCGCCAGTAGTAATTCTTTTTTAGAAATCAATTGCAAAGAAGAAAACTATTTCTGTAAACCAACATTCGTTTCGATATAACTTTGAAAATTCTTCTTTGAAAGCTTCTTAATTCTAAATGAGATAGAATAATAACTGTCATGTAATTTAATTGTCTAGCCTCTCTGTCCCTTACAACATACAGGTACTTCGTATCCGTATAATAAGTATATATAGCCAATATTCTTTCCGACTTCACAGAAGTGGGTTAAGGGCAGGAAGATCTAAATAAATATTTGATTCTTTCCAAATTACGTGAAAACACCTGAAATATCAAAGTTCGACACGCATAGCCTTGCGTAACCGCCATATTTTCATCTACTAAGTGGGTTATGATGATTGATTGATGCAAATGTGCTCGCACACACAACAAATGTGAATACAATAATCTTTAAATACCTGTTCATATATCTATATTGCCTTAAAATATATTACTGGATTGTTTCGGCCGTGAAGCATTATGGAGCATCTAGGAATTATGAGTTATGTAACACAATTACCTCTTTTGGTAAATGATACCTATCGGTTTGATTGGTATTGATTGGAAATACTCGTAGTAACTACTTACTTACGCAATTATTGCTGCTATTGCGCATGTTAAGAGTGAATGCAGCGCGTTAATCACCATACAAATTTATCCCCCAATTTTCTTCCGGAACAATACCTCTACAGCATTCATTTTTGTATAAAATCTAGGCCTGTTATAGACACTGTGTAACTGTCATTTACTTATTGGTTAAGACTTCCAAAAAAGGGGGAGGTTTTCAAATTAGTCTGTTTTTTTATGTTTGTTACCTGAGAACTTTTGACTGGGCGAATCGATTTAGATTTTTTTGTTTGAAAGCTGATGCTTGTCGTTTGCTCTCATTTAAATTTCATCAAAATCGGTCAAACCGTTTTTGAGTTACACTCCAATAACTGAAACATATTTACCTATCTTGATGATATAATGGTTGACAATGAATGACAATCGATCCCGTAAGTAACAAGGGTCACTAAAAAGAGTGAAATTATTTTTTTACCAAAAAATGGAACCCACTTCAACACCCAAAATTGTGAAATAACTTGTCGAAGTCGGTACCAGGGTAGTTCAAAAGTACCACAATATTGTGCGCAATATTATATCGGTTCCATTTTTTGGTATTTTGTTTTTCATTTTGCTTAAGTAGTACCTAATAACTACTAAAGCAAATATGACCCTGAAATATAAAAATGAGCTGTATTACCGCCATCATCTGAGGACCATCAGACAGCTTTTCAAAGTTTTTGACTGTAAAAATATGATATGTGCCTATATATTCTCTTTCCATAGGATAGCCTTTGACCACTAATCTCACCTGATCGTAAGTGATGATGTGGTCGAAGATGTTCTTCAGGCTAACCTAGAATTAGTAGCTTGTTAGGTTCTCGGTGACAGATTTTTTTCGTGAAGGTGGTGCTCGCCATGCAGTCATTTGTAAAATGCCCTACCAACATGCCGCAACAACTGCCATCCTAAGACAATAACCGGGAGCTACACGGCTTGACGTGCCCTCTTAAGCACGGAACCGCTTATTAGGAATGTCCCTAGCGGTGACGGTGACCCTTCAAAGTCGTAACCGCGGCGGACGTTGCTTAACTTAGCCGGTCGGTTTAAAACGGCTAAGCAAAGAAAGCTACGAGCGCTTCAAAATGCCTTTACAGCTAACACTACCTTGGCGTTTCCTTTTTTCAGCAACGTATTATAACTAAAGAATATTTTTAACAAAAAACCATTGACTTACAACTTAAAATTCGGGATAAATCAATGCTACTCTTCAGATCTCACTCAAATTTAATTGGGACTACATAACACGCACCAGCTTTCGAATATTAAAACTACATCAAAATCGATACATCCTGTAATTGCCAATTTCTCCTTTTTAGAAGTCGGTTAAAATATGACCCTATGTTATTCAAAAATGCCCTGTATTACCGCTATGATTAGAGTACCACGAGATCGATTGAGAATAGATTTGAAGCGCTCGTAGTTTGCTTAGCCATTCTGACCCGATCAGCAACACGATAAAACACAAAAAAAAGTATTAAAAAATTAATCTCTAAATGTTTGTTAGGGGTAGCAGAAGTCAACCCTATGAGGTTGTTAGCATTTTGCCAATAACCCTGTATATCTATGTATAGCCCTATCTCACCTGATGACGGTCCTAACTTAGCTCTCATGAACAGCTGCCGGAACACATCGTTAGGTGCTTGGGAACAGTTTTTCTACTTGAGGGTGGTAGCTAGCTATAGGCGGCTATTCTTAAAATACTTTACCTACATGCTATAGCATACTACTGTTGCCCTAAGACAACAACCGGGACCGACGGCTTTACGTGCGGCTTTTGCTACCTGTCTGGGTGCGTGACCGAGGTCTCTACCTCAGAAATTTAGAACTTGATGTTTTGATATGAATATACCTAACACGGTACCAAAAAATATCTGGCGAAACGAATGCTTAAATACCACTACCTAACTAATACTAATATTCTTTACCAAACAACAAAAATTTTTAACATAAAGCAACTTTACCATTACAATACATGTATATTAATAAAAAAGAAACCATCTCAAAAAATACGTACAGAAATAAAATTTACTAAAAGACCATTTACTTATAACTTAAGAAATTCAAACAAATTAAGGACAAGAGTTCCAAGAACCATAATGTACGGTAATCGGAACATACTGTATGAAGGAGCATAGTTATATAACGAGTTACTTAAAGATTTCAAAGACTCAAATAAATTTATTCAAAAAGAAACTAAAAAAATATATATTTGATAACATCTCGTAAAATTGCTGGACTAAGTTACCATATAAAAATTGGGCTTATTAGATTTATTATTATTTAAGTTAAATAATTAACTGTATCTCATTATAAGACAGTTTGTTCTTTATGAGAAAATAAAAATGGTTAATCATAATGCTTCGACACTTAGCTAACTGCTGTTACTAAGACCCAGATAGTATGTATGCGATATATGCCGTGATAATATGGTTTTGTATTCTTATGTCTCAGTTAATATCAAACGTAGTCAAAATGTGGACCAATAAACGCATTTAGACAACCCATAAGTCATTGTATACTCACAAGCAGTCCAAATGCTCCAGCCCACTACCAGTTGGCAGCGTGCCCAGCATGCTAGCAGCATTGCCCCGTTGAATTGCAATGCTTTGAATTGAAAGTTATTGATCTGGTTGAATTGGTTCGACATTCATTTCAAACAATATCGAACATTCTAATTAAAATTATCAGACTGCTGTGTTATAACACTCTGTTGAACATTATATATTCCTCCCTTCTGGCATCGTTTACCATTTTCATATCGATTTTTCATCAGTTGCACCCCGGTTTTACCCGTAATATGAATCATCAAAAATATTTTTCGATGAGCTGCAGGCACGTGGAATATTCAGGTGACGTTTTAATAAAATCTATTGTTACATGCATGAAAAGGTTTGTTAAACAGTATAAATAGGTGAATTGACTTTAAAAGCGACATCTAGCTTTTGAATCCGCAGTATTGCTGCAATATTGACTCCCGATTACATGATAGTGGTTCATAGGACGTCCTGATACTAATATCCGTGGCACTCCCTTTGTTTCATAACAAACTTGTTCCTACATTGTTTACATAAAGCTCTTTATTGAAATAGTTTCATTATTAGCTTCGTAAAGGCGATTGAATGTGTCGTTAATGAGCGTTGAGAAATTGCTGCTTCAACTCAACTTCGCTGCAGCAAATAATGTTGCAGCGATAATCCACGTGGCGATTCTTTATCCTAGCTTGAGGCACTGTATATGGGCAGGCGATTGTTGCCACACTAATTTTTAAGCTGCGAAGCGGCTTTTTACGCCACACGAGCTTTTGTGATGAATCCAGAAAACGAAGGCATCGGTTTGATTTTGGCGTAGAGACATTAGTATTCAGCGTGGGAACAGTGTAATGGGCACCTTTGCACCGGGAATGACCAGGGGTGGGGTTATTTGGTTTTGACTACCTCTACCCATTTTAATATTGACTCAATAATATAAGTGTACGTATGCGAAATATTACGAAATGTATATAAAACTGCGTGTGAGTATTTTTATCATAGCTGTCGGTAAATTAGAATGTTAATTCTGAGTGAAATGTGCAAAGTTATTTGATATTACTATTGGATATCTAATAAAAAATACTAATACGCGTTGGCAATAAAAGTGAATTATAAAGTTGTTATATACGAGTACGAGCTTTTTAATATAATATTATAGCGTAGGGACTGTTAATAAAAGATCTTTTGGAATATTTATCAACACTAAATATTTTAAATGTGAATGTCACTGACTACTGTCCATCTTTAACGTATTTACGCTTGAATCTCTCAAACTCTGAATTTTAAAATGAGTACCCTATATTTATTCAAACATTCTCATTTTAGAAGCAACCAAGAGCTAGAGAGAAACTATTCACAACAATAGATATAAAACGAGAACGGCCCGGTGTAGCATTAACTTCTCATCCGGGTTCCGGGCGCTGGAATCGAAGAGCACGTCCGGCTCGGACCTGTCTAGTGTTATCATATTTTATTGTATAAGTAAAAAAATTTGTTACAAAGTAAGTATTCAGTTCAAATCTTTACCTGCGAAGCTCTAAGTTTTGTTATATATATATTTTTTTACCGGCGGTATGCCTTTATTAACCAAATACTACAAACTATATACAACACTACAGCTACTACAATAAAAGTATTTAGACAACCTATAAGTAAATATTTATTTGTTTACACTAAACAATTTAAAAAAAATTGCAAAATTCATAATTCTTGTACGGGCCCATTTTTCCTACATTTTAATAATTTCTTCTTACGATGCGCCATAATAACACATGATCAGTCTAAAAATTTAAAGCGGCTACCTATCACGGGTCATAAGATACTGCCCTTTAATCCGGTGGACAGAAGGATGACGTGGCCCTAATAATAGGGATATTTTCTCGAATAGAACCCTAAACGTTATACAAAATACTCGTATTATAATCTATTTTAGCGACAGTTATAAAGAAATGTCAATAGGCAATTGGTTGGTTGGTTGGTGGCAAGAGTTTGAGTTTGGCTCTGATAGTTTGTTACCACTTACCACTATAACCTTGTACATAGATTCCTTAGATCCATGCTTATCGTATATGATACTTTTTATCCCTATTTACGGAGTAGTACTCGAGAAAGCGTCATAAAATTTAATGCGAGCTAAGTGGCGAATAGAACCATTTATATACCAATGAAAAGTTGAGCTTTGTGAGGGCTCGCGTTTATTTTGCAACCTGGTTCTAGTGGTGTCATCTTATATGAAGTAGATTAACTACGATGTATTTGATTATTGAGTTTAGTTTTATTGTAGCGATGTTAACTCTTTGGTTTTCTAACAGATGGCGTTAGTACAATAATAACCTATTCAGTGAATACAAAATTGTAACATATCCAGATATAAGTTAAATTGCCATGTTAAAGTACAAATCTATAGGCGAAATAGTATGTCAGTAAAGTGTACTACAAAATACTCAAGTTGTGGAAAAGCGTGAGGGCTCGCCCTAATTAAAATAACAATGGCATCAAGTACGGACCTCATAAATCGGTGCACGATTTAATTATTTTGGATTTTTAGGATAAAATTTAGATCCGTTTACCATTGATTCTATAAATCGACGCTAATTAATTGAAACAATAGAAAATTATGGTTTTAGTCCATACATTCGCAGCCAATGTTTGGCATTGAGACTAGGATAGATACTTCATCCTAGCATTGAGACTACCCTACTCTTCTTTAACTTGTTTGCATTACATAAGTAACGCGTATTTTTCTTCCAATCTATACATATATATATATATATATACGGACAACAAGACGCACAGGAACACGGCATCCATACATTGTCGATATTCCAAAAATACGCACAAAACGTTTTAAATCAAGTTTTATAATGCGTACGGCCGATGTATGGAACACCCTACCAGCGTCTCTATTTCCCGATAAGTATAATCTGGAAGTCTTCAAGTACAGAGTAAATAGGTATCTGCTGGGCAAGCATGTTACACCGTCGACCGCGTCGTCACTTTCCATCAGGTGAGTCTGCGGTCAAATGCTTGCTTGTAGAGTAAAAAAAAAACATGTGACGTAATCTTGTAAGAGATAATTTCACGACAATAACTAGTCTCTGAAATTTGTACCTACGTACAGTGAAGTATGACATCATGTAAAGTGAAAGATTTGATCGAGCGCTCAGATAGTCAACGTCCCTTGATCTACTATGGATTTGACGAGTGCTCGCTTAATTCCTAACGACGACACTGCTCAAAGATGCGATACCTACGCAATGAGAATTTTCCGATTGACTTACGTAATTTTTCTGGCGCCATCAGACCTAGGCTGAAACTGTTGTTGTGGCGCAAGCCGTATTTTCTTTTATTTTCTTTTTAATAATGTAGTTTTCCCTGCACTGTCACTAACAATGACAAATTATATGTTTTATAATTGTTTTTGTATATTTAGTAAATTGTCATATTGAAGATTATTTCCTGTTGTTGAAATTCTGAGCAGTAGTTATATATATGCCTGATAGGTTTACCTTTGACCACTATCTCACCTGATGGTAAGTGATGATGTGGTCGAATATGTTGTTCAGGCTAACCTAGAATTACTGGCTCTCAAGGACTGCTTCCGGAACACACTGTTAGGTGCTTGGCGACAGATTTTCAACTTGAGGGTGGTAGCTAGCCAGGCGGGCATTCGCAAAATGCCCTACCACCATGCTGTAACGACTGCCATCCTAAGACAACAACCGGGACCGACGGCTTAACGTGCCCTCCGAAGCACGGAAGCGCTCAGTAGTAATGTCCAACCAGCGTTCACCCATCCAAGTCATGACCGAGGCGGACGTTGCTTAACTTTGCTGATCGATTCAGAATGGCTAAGCAAACTTCGCTGCGAGCGCTTCAAAAACATTTTATTTTCGAATAGTTTTATTTAGTAGTAGGTATTCCGATGAAAAATCACAGAAATTTGATTAAAAGGGACCCTTCAATCAAGGTTCTGAGTAAACATTTGTGTTTGTTTGAAATATCAGAACAATTCGAAACTTGTGACTTATTATTTTTAACAATATATCTTGCTCTTAGCTCCTAAATATTGCGATTGCTTTTGCTTTTCAAGTACTAATATCTTCCAATCAGTTGGTAGTAAGTTCTAATCCCAACCCAATGAGTATCCAATTACAAATATTTTAGGAAATCTAATTGAAGGAAAAACACATAAAAAATATATCTGGTTACAATTCCGCTTAATTTTCCTGTTACGCCGACGTGGATTTCCGCGAAGTAATGCCTGAATCTATTCATTATACTAGTAATAAGTTTGCAGGTTGACGGTAGGCTATACTGAGTGTCCGTCTTGCTACTAAGTATACTTTAATCTGTTGCTAAGCATTTGGGGGTGTTCTTGCAGTGGTCTTCGAGAGTGAGTTCCCATCTATCCGCTTATGATCATTATGCAAATCATTAAAAAAGGATAATTTGTTTAGAAAGCTACAAATATCGGGTAAGACAAAGAGACTCCAAATTTGTAACAATCTTCGTAACCACGGGTCGTCGGGTGTTTAAAATACCCGCGAGAACATTAACATAACCATTTCATTTTTCTATACTTCTTGAAATAAAGACTATAGATACAGGCATTTAGCAGTAGTTGAGATCTTATTAGTTTTTAAATATCTCAGAAACTTTTTTCATATGCTTGCTGCTGGTTAGCTGGAAGCCAATATTTAATGTTGTTTAGAATTTGTCCAAAAACGGCCCTACAATTTGATTCTACTTTTTGCGGAATATTCAAATTCTTTTGTCAATGAAAAGTCCCGATTTTAAAATTGTACATATTTTTTTTTACTTAATATTGTCTTTTTCCTTTCTCTCAAATTAAAACTGACAGAGCGATTGTCGTAAACACCACTCTACGGCGTGCGCTATTTTGTGCCATTATTATAACGGTAGAGCATTATACTTTCCTACTCACCAGCTATGAGCTACATGTTTAAAAGTACCAAGGCTTAAAAAATCAATATTGGATGTTTAAGAAATCCATACCTATGCAGTATCTGGTATTAATTAGGCTTGTTAAATGTTTAATTATGAAGTGTGCATCATACGCAGACGGGAAACACAAATATGATACTAGTCATTTTGCATAATGACACATAATGAATGGGCTTCGAAATTAATACAGCTTTCATTTAACCCTTCCCGGTAGAATGAATGCTTTTGTAAATATTTGACTGTCAGATTGAAACCGCTTATATGAAATTCAAAGGGTGGACAGTGAACAAATTGATAGGGTACACGCGCTGTGCATGCTGCTATGTTAGGCTTTACTAAAAGGGCATTAGGCAGTATGTATGAGCTTAGGAAGCTAGTTTTAACCTGCTGTTTTGCCCAGGTTATTTTCGAAATAACAAAGTCAATGGAGCTCCAGACCATACACTGATTTGATTATGTGTGTGGTTTTGTAATTAGCGCGTTATCATAGTAAAAGAAACGAAATATTTGTCTTAAGGCTGCTGTCTCATATATATCAGCATTTTCAGGATATTTCAGCTCCTACTGCTTTCAATATACTCGGACGTATTTATTGTTCGATGAATAAAATTATCAAAAATATCTTATTAATTATATATATTTGCCTTCTACTCTGCACTAATTTGACTCATTCACTTGATACTTACATTGGAAAATATATTGAATGTAGAGCTACCGGTTGCAAAGGCAAAAAAGGGTTTACAGTAACGGTACTCTCTGAATTTAAATAATAGTTTTGGCGGTTACAACATTTACTTCTAAGCAACTGCCGGGCCCTTCCGAAGCGCGAGGCGTTAGTGCCACTCATGCATTATCCCGTTCAAGGATATTGGTCTAATCTTACGCCATATGATACCGTCAACGGATCATTACGGACTACTTAAAAATTGCGGAATATCGTCAGAGGACCAACTTCTTAAGACGTGAGAGTAAAACAGTCTTGAATATTGTGCTTCGGTTTTGCTGTCAAACGTAAACATTTTGAGTTTGGACACTTGTAAAGATGCTACATAATATAACAGGCTGTGGGGTTATATCATATATACATATATATACATATATTTGAACAAACATTGCAGTATATTTTTTATAATGCTGATCGGCTATTTGACCGCTCTGATGGTAAGCGAAGTCGAAAATATTGTCCAGGCTATCTTACAGTTAGCTTTTAAGAACAACTGCCGGAAGTCCGGAACACACCGTTAGATTCTTGGCAAAAGGTTTTCTACTTGAGGATGGTAGCTAGCCAGGCGTGCATTCATAAAATGCCCTACCACCATGCAAATAAAAGATAAATATTTCTTTGTACCCTAAGCCGACGCGACGCTCATGAATAAAAGGATTGGTGAGTGTAGATGAAGGGAAAAAGATATGTGAGGATCGTAGTAAGTGGAAATCTTTGGTCTCTGCCTACCCCAACGGGAAGGAGGCGTGATATTATTTATGTATGTATATCGTAGTAAAACCGAGTTCAATAGATAAATGCAGTATTCTAAATTCGAATACGGAGTCTGTTAGTAGTAAGGGGGTCGAAGAAGCCCACCCACCTTCTCTAATCAAAGGTTAGAGGTTCCCACCATACTTCCTCCAAGCTGTCACGAAGTTACATCCCGTTCATCTCTAATATGTAACGGGATTTCTCTATTCGAGTTCACTGACAAATGGTTGTTATTTAGAACATGACTTCTAAATAATTAAATAAATTTAGTTAACGATATATTTTGTTCATACAACAATCGCTTTTACGCATTGCCTGTGATCATAGTCTATGTAAAAAAACTTTGAAAATGTTGAAAATTGGCTCCATACTCCATACTCCATAACCTCAGTCAAGTTACTTTTTGAGGTTAGTAGCTAGCTAGACGGGCATTCTAAAAATGTACCACCTCCATGAATTGACAATTGCTATCCTTAGACAGCATCTGGAACCAACGGCTTAACGTGCCCTTAATATAGCATACAAGCGCTGAGTAGTAAATGATACTAACAGCCACCCATCCAAGTTAAGACCAGGCAAGCATATGCTTAATGTCCTTACTGTATTTAGTTGTAGAGACGCACTCTCAAATCCGTTGTCAGGCTGAAATATTGATTTTGTCTACCGGTATGCCTATTTGGATCACCGAATATATTTCAGCTCTGTTGAAAATCACCAAATGTAAAATGACTATTTCGCCCATATCTGTGTTTCTTTTGTTGTACAAGTTCTGGAAATAATTTTTAGAATAACTAAATTATTCTAAAAATTATTCATTAAGACACATTCTTGTTCACAAGAAGCAACAATTATTCGCTACAATGAGGCAACACTCTTCGAGTTGTTTTAGATTTCTTATCATAATTTTAATGAAAATTTCAGTCTGGATTTTGCAGTTACAGCGAGAGCCGCCTCAGCTTTGAATTCAGATACTTCGATAGGTTACGCATTCCACGCATGCTACAGTTTTTTAAATATATTTACTCAAAATAATATGCCTTAAGTCGGCCGAACCTCACGCAATTAGGCAAAACCGAACCTGACGGGCTTAGAGTTGACTAATAAAACAATCTATTCAGAGACCTCTATATAGAAGGTTGACAAGCGAGAAATCCTTTGCATAGCGACAAGAGATAATCAGGCATAAAATCAGGGGTGTCAGAGGTGAGGTGGATGGGGCCGCATATCACTAAACATTGATCGATGGGTCGGTGTGGCGCGCCTCGCATTTTCATTTACAAACTGACCGTGGCCTTCAAACTTGTATACCAGTCCGTTCTGTACGAAGGTAATTGTATTTTCCAAGTATACTGCCCAATTAACGTGTGATTATGATATCCGATAAGCCTAGTTAAGTATTAAGCATTGTTTATCACAATGAATAGGCATATCTGAAAAGGGTGGCGTTGCTACGTGATAATGATATCAAAAGGCATATGACATTTTTATTATAAAACTTAATATAAAAGTACAAAGTATATACGACACTACAGCTACTATTAAGGCAAAGTAAAGACCATTGTAGTCCCACAAGCAGTCAAAATGGTCGAGACCACTACTAGTAGGCAACGTGCCCAAAATGCTGGCAGCTTTTCCCCGTTGGATTGCATTGCTTATTTGCTGAGATTTATACGCATAATGCTTATTCGTTGAAGACCTCAAATTGTACGGATTATATTATAAACGTTAAATCACTTATTTCTCCATGTCTGGCGAAGAAACATAATTTAAAGATGCAATTTGATCAGTGTAAATTATTCTAGCACTAATTGATTTATTGAAAACTTTATAACCGAGCGGCAAGTGAGAATTACTTGAGCACCCGGATTGCCATGATATAAGATCTTTGTGTGACCTTGATTAGCTAATGAGAGAAGTATGCGTGGGAGAAAAATGAAGAAAATTCACGATACAGCCGTTTCGTACTCCAGATTTCTTCTCCAACACTTAGCCGCTTCAAATATTTTTATTATTAAAATTTTGAGAAAAAGTACAGGGTCATAAATTTTTTTTATATTGAAATCCTCCACCTTTTTTGGATTTCGTTTAAAAAATGAAATCATAGGAATATGAAATCTTTTCGGCATTCATCCCGCAAAGCCTGTAAACCAAAGTCTTCAACCAGTGTGTTTTGCCAGTGATGGCATTATGGCATTGAGACATGTTCTGAGCCCTTCTAGGCAAGCTCAGAATCATTCAACGAGCTATGAAGAGAGCTATGCTCGGAGTTTCTTTGTGCGATAAAATCCGAAAGATGGTATTTGCCAAAGAACCAAAGTCATTCATATAGCTTTCAGAATTAACAAGTTGAAGAAAGGTTCTCGAGTGGTTACGACATTACACCGGAAGACGTAGAGTTGGTAGCCCCCCCAGGTGGACTAACGACATCAAGAAAGTTCCGGGTAGCTAATGGTTACAAGTGGCCAATAGCCGTTCTTTGTGGCGCTCCATGCGGGAGGATTTGTTCAGCAGTGGAAGTCTTCCGGTTGATGATGATGTAGGTATATAGCAAGCTTATATAAACAAAACAAAATTAAACGGCTCTGTTTTGGACGTAAGACTATGGGAATGCGAATCGTCGATTTTGTGAATCTTATTCATATCCCCCCCACGCATCCTACCTTCGTGTTCCACCGCAACTAGCGTCTACACCACCCCCTTTTCCAGTCAGAATACGAGTAGATGGGGCGGGTTAAATAATATACACGCTAATGATTACGACTAATTGGTCTTGACAAACACCGTAATTAATATACCTACGCTGTTTATGTACGTGACTAGAATTTTTGACGTAATATTTTATGACATTAGACGTAAGTTATTGACCTTTTGTCAGTCTGATGAAGCAAGGGCTTATCGAATTTTAGCTAGACAATACAGAAAATTGTTAAATAATGATGAAAGGATCATATAAATTTACCTAAAATCAATGTTTAAATTTGTGACGTAAAATAAATTCTTGATGTTTGGGCATCAAGTAGAAACAAAGAACAGTTATACGATACAGAAAATTGTTAAGCAATGGTCAGAAATATTTGAATTTACCTTAATTTACTGTTTAAAATGTGTCAGAAAATGAATTCTTGATGTTTTGGCATGAAGTAGAGACAAAGAATAATTTTCGGCTTTAACAGCCAATTTGACGGAGATTGTATAATAGTAAGGCTATTCTAGTATGTCATTGGCAATATTAGCATAGTTCATACTTTTGTTCAATTTTCTAGTACAGACAGCGCGTGCTTTTTTGATTAGTTAATAGATGTTGTGCTTAGAAATTATTGCATCCGATTGTTCGCGTCAAGGTAATGTTGTTGCGCCGCGCCGTACACTTTTTAACCACGGTCGCCGCGGTAAGGTTTGCGTTCTGCTGTTTTTTTTTAACTTGATTTACATTTCTCTACATATTTATTCTTAGTTTCTAGGCAAAAACCAAGAATGTTCTAACCAGTACTTTTTATTGTTACGTAATGAAAAAGATTGACATAAGAGACTAACAGGGCCAATAAACAATTTTTTTTACAATATTTAGACACAATTTAATTAAGCATGGGTACTGGGGCACTGAGCGTAAACTAGTAGTAGGCTTTATTTTTCATTTTTATTTTTATGTTTGCAATAACGCATGCTCTGCGGATTACATAACAAAATTAAAAAAATACGAGAGGAAAAATTTCAATTTAAAAATCCCGCACATTACTTTTCCTCTCGTAAATTTTTAATTTTGCAATGGCAGTACGCTGTTGTATTTAGCCTGTAATAGCCATCAGGTAGTCGAATACACTTATTGTAGTAGCTGTACTGTCTCCGTATTGCAGTACCAATAAAGGCAAAACGCTTTGGTAAATAATGAAATTCTTCAATACAACAAACGTATCAAGCATAAATAGTGACACCTAACCATACTTCTGTAAGATTCGTATTTTTTTCCGTAAATGTAACTGTTTTTGTAAATAACAACATTGTTGTTTGCTGATGAGCCTATCAGCCTTTGAGCAGCAGTTAGTTTCGCGATGATGTGGTTGAAGGTGAATATCGGGAACATAACGTTAGTGCTTGGTGACAGGTTTTCTATGTGAAGGTTGTAGCTATCCAGACGACGGTTCACAAAATGCTCTACTACGATGCAGTGTAGCTCAAATCCGCGCAGGGATTAGAACGACGGACCACCTTCGCGGCTGTCCATAGTCTTAGTGGCTAGGCCATCACTGTCTAACATTATTTGTATTGTGCTGATAACTCATTACGATCCGGTAATAAAAGAAACATCTCGAATAATGCATGATTTATAAAAGTAATATTAATAGTACGCCAGGAAAGGGGATAATGTAGGTCAATGTTACAGAGGGTTCGCCACAGGATGAGAACGTTATACAGAACAAGTAACGCGCCTATGGCCCCTCATCGGCCAATTCTCTCAACAAGCTATGATTACCATCAACAGTACATAACTGCAGCCAATCTAGTCGTAAATAAAACTAGTATCAGAATGTACGTAGTGTTTCAACTAACAGTTCTGCTTCCAAGCAGTATTGTGCACATTACTGTGTTTAGGCGTAGACGTACAACTAGGAAGTGAAAGAACGAGGCATAAGAACTAATGTTTCAGTGTGACGAGTGCAGTGTGATCCGGAACGGTGACACTGCAACTGTTATTAAATTACAGGCACATGAGACTAACTACTGTCTCAAGGTGACGGGCGCAGTGCAATGCGTGACTTGTGACGAAATGCATCTGTTATAGGCAGAGGTTAGTCCGCTTAACATCAGTACGCTCAAGTGCGCCCCGTCACAATAACATAAAAAAATGTAGGGAGCAGGCGTAACGCTCAAGTTGGATTTACATTACAAAACTAGTTGAGCAAAATTATTTTGATATAATAGTTTTGTCGGTAGTTTCACGTGTACTCGTAAGCAGATAGTTTCATCGTGCATGCATAAGTTCTATGAAACGAAATTAGTTTGGTTACCCGCGGGACTTTGGACAAAACTAGTATCATACAACCGATTTCATCGTTTGCTCAATGATGAGAAACTAATATTGCCAAAGTGCATTGGGTTCACCGAAAGTTCTGTTTAATGTTGAATATTGTTTTTTTAATTGATAGTTAAGCCTTTGACCACTATCTCACCAGATGGTAAGTGATTATGTGGGCGAAGATGTATCTTAAGGACAGCTGCCGGAATACACCTTTAGATGCTTGGTGACAGATTTTATACTTGAGGCTTGGTAGCAAGCCAGCCGGGCATTCGCAAAATGCCCTACCACAATGCCATAACAGCTGCCATCCTAAGGACCGACGGCTTAACGTGCCCTCCGAAACAGAGGGTACAATACTCCCCAAAAATTACATACTGACAGATAAATATCAAAGAAGTGTTTTTTAGGATTAAGACGGGATCCTATTACAAAGATTCCACTCCGTCCGTCTGTCTGTCTGTCACCTGGCTGTATCTCATGAACTGTGATAGCTAGACAATTGAAACTGTTGAAAGTAGTCATGTAAATCCGGCTTGGTGCTCCTTTAACCGGATTGGTCGGTGTCGACACTAAACAATGTTTTGTTTCAATGCTTTAATGGTGAACTCTACTAAAAGTACATCCCTAATTCTGTATGAATACCTAAGTTGGTTGTTTCGATGGATTTCCTGTGTTTTTTTCCGGGTCCATCACTAGATACGTAGTACGTACGAGTACCTTTCTATTCGCAAAAGTATACTTAGTTATAACTAGATTTCCAAACGCGGCTCCACCTGCGCCTATTTCGGTTATCGCGCAAAACCAACTTTTACACTTTTTTATGTCCTTTCCTGGGTCTCAAACTATTCCCATGCCTGCATGCATCGAGAAAATAACTCTCAAGAGGTGCATTAAGATTTGGTTTATTCGAGACGAATTCTGCCAAACTCTGTTTAACCTAAACGCGCTCTATATTGGCTAAGCCACCTCCATGCGGTAAACACCCGAGTCCCATAGTGGTGGGACGAGGTTCTTATGCAAATATAATCGCTATCAATACATCGTACAACATATATAAGCTGATCGTATAATTTATTCCTCCGTGCTGGCCTATTTAGATAAAAGTGATATTTGCTCCCACTTGCGTTGGCAATAATACCCAACAGATACCTCGCGCGGTATTTTTTATGAGTAGGTATAGCTGTTTTGTTATATTAAAATATAGAATAATGATTTGGTTGTGTGATTCCACAATTCAGCTTGAAATATCCTTACTAAAATGGTAAAGTAAAATTTAAATACCTCTTTTAATATTTTATGTTTGCAATAACGCTTGCTCTGCGGATTACATTACAATAATACATTTTATAACATGCTAAATATTAAGTATATTACTGTAGGTATCTTACTAAAATATGTCAGGAAAATTTGACATTAAAAAAAAATATTTAGAAAAATTATCCTGTATGTCTTACCACAAAAGGCAAGTGTTTTGTAGGAATCGAAGTATGAAATAAACGTTGGCGGCCACTTTTCATTAAATGAAAACAATCGTCTGAATAGTGACGGGAGCAAACACTGTTGTAGTACGCTGGTAATCAATTTTCTCGTTTTGTTAGCTCAATCCATTTTTGTTTGAGATTTAGATCTCTAGGGAATCTATTAAAAAAATAACAATTTTGTTTGTTAATATTACCATAGAATAACTTAAGGTAGCTATATATTTTTTATACAAAAATATGATTTTGAAATCGATATACGTATATTGATATTCCATAAGATTATATAAAGATAGAAGACTTATATCAAGTAAAAAACAGAGAAAAAATTTGGTGTTTGTTAGACAGATATTCAACACAAAACTTGCACACTGTCATCAGAGTTTTCTTGGCTCATATGTATATAACAAAACTAGTAAAGTCATCACTAATCTGACGTAACGTAACGACTAGGCAAGCTAAAATCGAAATAAACAAGTAGTTGAGGACTCTCAACCACGATGAAACTGAAGATTTTCTTAAAGTTGTCGTATGATTATTAAAAATTCAAGTTTTACACTAAATATTCACACAAAGCTTCATATTCATTGCACTTCATGCATACACACAAACACACACACACATCCTGTCACACACCCACATACACAAGTATATTATATTTACTCAAAAATATACGAAATTTTATACAGCCATATCATTTAATAAGCAAACCTCAATCTTAATGTATTATTGAAGGAAGCAGACTCCCACGACACAAGATTTTTTTCTTAGTGTGGGATCTGCATGTCATTTTACTGTAAAAAAATAAATTCAATTTTTTGTACCAATTGTAATAAAGTTAAGAATAACAACATCTAACTGTATATTGTGAAATAAATTATTATTATTATTATAAACTCATATCAAACATATAAACCCTCTTTACATCCAAGGGTATATATATTTACGGGCCAGAGTATGACGATATCGATTTTAATTCCCCTATAATGATAAATTACCGTACTGTATAAGCACAACACTAGGAGAGGGCGCGGCTTACAGAAAGACCAGGATGACAATAGATGAATGCAGTAAGTGGGAGTGAAATGCATTCATACGGGTCTATTAGATTGTCCAGTTTAACTTTACCTATTAAAATGAAGTAGATAAATTACGTAAATTGAATAATTTTACTTACTTGTGGAAGGTAATTCCAACTGTTTTATAATTGGATGTTTTGCTACTTTTCCTGCACCATTTAATGGAGCAGGTAGTCATTTTTATTGCTCTGAATGCCTACAACCGTCAAAAATAAAAATATTTTCAGACACGTACGTACGGACCAAGCTTCTGGTCACGTACTGTTTATCTGCGCTCATGCTATGACTTAAATATGTTAGAAATCACACATCAGTTGCATGATCGGGCGAACCATCAATTCCCCTTTCGGGGTTAAAATCTCGTTGACTGCATGCTTCCAGACTTTGTCATTAATTATAACGTATTATATACCCTGGAAGTGTTTTCCACGTTGTATTAGAGTGTACATTATCTTCTTTTCTATTTAAATCGATGCGCAATGGATATGATGCCATTTTGATATTGTCAATTTTTAAATGCAATCTTCTTGCATAGAGTATATTAACTTCACATGTGCATTGTCCCATTCATTCAAACTCCATTTCCACCAAATCTCGTACAATCCTTTCAAAAACGACTTATACCCATTTTAAAGTTAAAATGTCAAAATGAAGTTGATCTCTGTTATCATTCTACTTACAAAATATCCTAAACAATAATTCCTTTAACCGTAAAATAACGCTGTAACGTTTCCATTCCCTATTGAACCAGCTCAAGCGATGGATATATCAAATATAAGGATATACATACAAGTACGCTTCAGGTGTAGAGTACACGCATTGCTTATAAATCGTTTCGCCGCGCCGCGACCGCGGCCGCCGCCACCCACAGCTATGGAGTTTTATAGGGTTCCATACAAGGATACTGTTACTAGAACTCTATCACAGAATCTTTGTTGAATCATGGCGGATGTCTATTTATAATAAACAAGGCGGATCCGCTATAAAGTTTTGTATAAATGTATATGTGTGAAAGTGCTATAAGTTTAAGTTTCTAAAAACTTGCGAATCCTTTATCAATTTTGTAAAAACGTATTAGAGTCAAAGTGCGCTATAAGTTTCTTAAAAATTGCGGATCCCTTTAAAATTTTTGTAAAAACGTATAAGCGTCAAAGTGCGAGTTTTAAAAAATTGGCGGTTCCCTTATCCATTTTTGTAAAAACGTATGTACACGTCAAAGTGCGCTATAAGTTTCAAAAAAATTGCGGATACTTTTTAAATTTTTGTAAAAACGTATAAACGTCAAAGTGCGTTATAAGTTTCAAAAAAATTGCGGACCTTTATAAATTTTTGTAAAAACTTTTTAGCGTCAAAGTATATAATTTAAAATTTCTCATTATTTTGACATATTATACCATATATTTTATATAAGTTACAAACGGTTGAAAACTTACATTTACTAGTAAACACGAATAAAAATAAACCCGCTATTAAAACCAGCTCTAGTGAGCTCTTGCTAAATAAAAAAAGCAAACAAATATTATTGGAAATTACTTTTATTGGTTGGAAAACCGCGGTGTGTGAATCCTATTGGTTCTTGACCGGTTTTTATGCCAATATTGGTAAATCCAACCAATATGCTCGTGTTTTATTATTTTATTATATACAGCCGGTCGCCAGCGGCGCGGGCGTATAGACTCGGTACAAATGTTATTTCAGCTTTGATAATAACAGACGACCGTTTGACAATCAATACAGCTAGTTTTGTAGTCGTATATACCTGAATCATTTTAATATATCTTGGCGTGAGACTTTTTGAGGACTAGGACACGGCAGCGGTAATGCAAAATTGTAACAATTTGGCATTATATTATCATAAGGACCTGGGCGACCTGTAGGGCTTTGGTCGGCGTTTCTTTTAGCGCTATCAGAATCAGAATCAGAATCAGAAATCTTTATAATCTATAACAATATACGTTATACTAGGCAAGTCATTTTACAATAGGTTGTTAGCATGATAATATACTAAAATATATATACGAAAATTATGATAACAAAGTAATTAATGTAAACATGTTCCAAGAAATACATAATTGCAATATGATATAATAACAATTTAAAATTAATATACATAATAAATATGTTTGAAAGAAACGTAAAGAGAATTTGTAATTTTGTAATTAAGATGATATCAATAATATTTTGTGAAATTACAAGCGATGAATTCAAGATTACTAAAAAAACTATGGCAGTATAAATTTGTTATCTCCTCAACACTGGAAAGTATAAGTGAAATTGTGGAATGTGTGGTTTGCGGGTTTCTTACTTTCAAATGAATATCGGACACAGCTTACTTCCAAGCTGATTTAACATTTCATTTATTCAAATTTAATAATAAGATATCCTCGAAAGTAATACGCTAGTATTGTGTTATGACTTTATTATGGTGGGTTTCTGCCACCTAATTTTCCTTCCTCCTTCACGGAATATTCATACAAAAAGTGTTTCTCTGTCGTGAATTTGCTTTGCTTGATTTGACTTCTCTCACTTTCGTCTATCGTAAACTTTCTACATGGAACCCGAAGATATCTTACAGAATATTCATGTTTAATGTAATGTATATTGATTACGGTTAGTAGTACCTGGAATGTATTATATGTTTTTCACAAAACAATAAATGCGAAAATTAATGCTGTTTACTTCGTCACGGCTAAACTCCTATACGTTTTTATGTAGCCCTGAGAAAATATCTGACTCAGTACGTACAGAAAAATGTATTGAACTTATAAAAAGCAGGAGAAACGGAACCCGTAGCTCGAACATGACAATGTTGAATTAGGCGACATCTCCCGCCTGATTGAGTCACAGTAGTGTGCGTATGTGCGTCTACTAGATGCTAGTCTTCCTGTCTTTGTTATCCATAAAAACGTCGAAATATACAAACAGATATAAAAATAAAGCTACATACGTACTAGCTGCTAATATTTTGTCAAATATACCCTCACCATTTTTTACACTGACCACTATCTCTCCTGATAGTAAGACATAATGTGGTCTAAAATATTGTTTGGCGACAATTCATCTACTTAAGCGTGGTAGCTAGCCAGGCAAGCATTTGCGAAATGCCCTACCACCATGTTGTTACGACTGCCATTCTAAGACAACAACTGGGGCCGACGGTTTAACGTGCCCTCCGAAACACGGAACCGGTCAAAATAACCCCAGCGAAAATTTCTCAGCTTGGTTGATTGGTTGAGAACGACTGGGCAAATTCCGTTCGAAACACTTATTTACGCTTGTATTAAACCCTGATCCATTTTACTTAGATTAAGAAGAGAAAGGTGTACTGACCAGTTTGCAGCCTATCCTATCGACCAAAAGTTCCTTAGATATATTCGTTACATTACGTTGTACAAAAAATAATAAGGGTTTAATTTATTACTCATCCTATATAATACTCTAGATTAACGTTAATGAACTTATTGCTTTTTACTTTTCTATAATACATGTTAATCAAAAGGTAAAAGCCTTTTGATGAACATTTATTATAGAAATATGAAAAATATTATGAAAAATCTAAGACTGAAATTGATATCATGAGTGGTCTACTAGTAGGTATTAACGCCGCCCACGGTGCTTCTTTGTATTGATATTGATAACGAAGCCCCGCGGGCATTGTATTCCACCCTCACATACACCTTTCAGCATCCATTAAACAAATAGCAATCATTGTAATTGAAACAACAGAAATCAATACCGACCTCTCATCCCACTTTCCAGGTGCAATTTTCTCTGATGCCGCTGGCATTATACCTACCTACGTACCTATAGTGTTTTCAGTTTATTATTATTGAATTGAATAGTATTCTTTAGCTATTTGTAAATGATAAATTACAGAACTTCAGACAATTAAGTCTTCTCTTCTCATAAGTGGTATTCACGATCTGTAATCCCTATTTCTCGGAGTGGAAAATTATCAAGAACCCCTTCAATCATCAAATAACATTTCTGGAAAATATATAATGAACTTAAGCTCTCAGAGATATTTTAATACTCCTTATTTGTGCTCGTTGACTTGCTCCATGGTAGTGTGGTGGACTTGCTTTAAGATAGAATAAACAAAAATAAAACTAAATAAAACCTTCATATCGATTTTCTGAAAATACACAAACATTCTAAATATCTATCTATACAATAATGTCCCGTATCTATATAAAGTAGAGTTCATGATTGACTGAGCGGACTTATAACATAAACGCAACTAACGTAACTTAAGGACCCTGTGTACACGGAAGGGGTCTTTAATAATATTTGGATATTTCAAATTATTACAGTTATGGCATAGCGTGATAAAAACATTCTTGTACATTATTTAGTCGAAAATGTTTGGACGTACCAAGCCAACCTTAAGTTGCTGACGTTGCATCTGCCAGAGAGTAGCGAAAGATTATGAGAATTTCCTTCATGTGAAATAAATACACTCAGAAAATATTCATAGACATTTGTAGTCCTTTAAGGATATTTTTTTTTACTCTCCGCCGAGAACGATGCATCATCTTTTAGGCTGCTGGATTTTAATACAAGCCGTGGTCAATAATGTGATTTGTATTTGGGTTAAATCTATAATATTTAAGCTATTTAAAATTCATCTGGTCGTGACCACTACAATCACAATAATTAATGCCAGAGATCAGATATAGTAGGGATCTAACCCTTATCTGAACTCCTTTTTTTAAAGAGGAAAAACAGACGAAAATGAAAAACTTCGATATATGGTATTGTAAAAGCCATTAAAATAAATATTAAAAGCCAAAACTTGCGTAATTTTGCAACAAAAGTAACGAAACTAATTTGGATCATTATACTCAAACGCTTCAGACATTATTAGTAGGTAATAACTACGAAAGTAAAAAATTAATAGAAATATACTTAACTTATCCATCTCCCTGTACCCAATACTCGATAGCCGACATGACAGATATATTTTTCAAGTTAAATTTTCGAGATCCGAGCTCAAAATATATTGGATGATCCCAAGTCGAGGTGTATATTTTATTTAATATAATTACTATATATATATTATTTTATATAATAAACTTTTAATATACCTATTCTTTTTTTATTAATGTATGAATTCTGTATATTCACACTCAGAGCCCCAAGATACAGGCTTACACATAGTTTGAGCTCGCTAGTACCCCAGTTTGAAAAATGTAAACCATGGATCAAACAAAATGAAGTTAAGCTATTCTTTCTGGCAATAAACACTTATTATTATATATAATCTCACGCCTAAAGTTTAATTGCCTTTTCCGATTTTATACATTTCTAATAAACTACCAATAAAATTTAATCATCTTTGCTCCTTTAGTTACTTAGTTAAACTTAATTAACTTAAATAATTCTGCTATCAGGATCAAGTGATCTATTGATCACGATTATTATCCGTGTCATGATGATTCATTGAAGAAAGTGATTAAACCGATATAGTACCGACATGAATAAACTATTTTTATTTTATGTTTATATGCAACGGTTTTAAACACTCAGGTTGCTTGTTTATATATAAAATTAATTTCTCATCTTTTGTCCGTAGGCGGGTCCAGAAATGACCTGGGTAGTGGGCGAACACGCTGCCTCGGGTGCCGGAGAGCTGACAGTGTCGAAGGGTCAACAGGTAGAAGTGGTAGAGCCCTGCGCTGGGCGCCCTGACTGGTGGGTGGTCCGTCTTCTCGGAGAAACGCCGCAGGAGGGAGCAGTCCCCGCGCATATCCTCAAACCTGCACCGCAGCACCAACCGAAGACCTCGCCCTCCAGAAGGCCGTTGAGTCAGCCCTGTGAAGAGACTATAGGTAAGTCCTTACATATTTTCAATACAAACATTTCAGAACCGATTGTGATTTCATAATCAATATCTATTGGCAAATTAGGACTGCATCAAATGCTAAGCAGGTCCAAATTGGCGAGTCCATCGCTAAATAGTTCTGATCATCTTTACGAGTACTTACTAGTGTATATATAGGTGGCAGCCATTAACCCAACGCGCCATTATTCTGAGATTGTTTTCCCAGGATTACTTGCTGTGTTAGGCTCTGAACCTACATTCTGAACAGTTTATAATCCAAATAAAAACACGCTTCAGTTCGACCAATCTCTTGAGTCTAAACTCGATTGGTCATTAGCCGTTTTTGGATTTAATTAGCTAACCACCTTCTAACACCATCATCAGACCAGCATGGTGGCGCCATATTATTGTAACGTTATTAAATTAATAAGAACTACACAAAATTTCTACATTATAATCGAAATTGTGCCAATAATATTTGGGTTTAATGTTTTTTTTATCAGACGTTCCTAGTATCCAATTCTGTCACTATCGGGAATAATTATAAGTTTGAAATTCCACAAATTATATTGAAAGTATTTTTTCCGTTAGAATACGTAGAAAAAATATTAATATAACAATAACAAATATTTTAAGGAAACATCAAATTAATATTCTAGAAAAATACTTAATATATAAAATATTAGTCATAATATGTAAGGCTAAAAAGGACAAAACCTTTTGAGTTAGTGTAGTTGAGTGACAGTGATAAGTTGTGAAGTCATAAAACTACATAATAATAGAAAGAACACAAGAACACATAGTGTTTTCCCTTTAATAGAGATAATAATATAGGTGTTAATGGACACATTCTTAACTTTACTCTATTTAGCAGTTTAAGTTAAGCGAAACTCATTAGTCCGTATTGTTGGTTAGATTGTAATAAAATGAAGGACTAAGTACATTATTAGAAAAAAAACATTTATTGCGTCTTCCGATTTATATTTTTATATTTGAGTCTGCTATGACTTATAGGTTGTCTAAATGTTTTATTGTAGTAGCTGTAGTGTTGTACATAGTTTGTAGTATTTTGTTTAATAATGGTATACCAAAAAAAATAATCTCGAAATGTTTGTTTGGACTAGCAGAAGTCAACCCTAAGAGGTTGTTAACATTTTACTAATACCCTGTATTATTAATAAGTAAGGTATGCGTCACGATCTTCCCAAATATCCATTCTTTGTAACATACAACATTTTATTTTCGTTTTGTGTTGTCAAGATAATCAAGATATGCTTTATATATAATCCGGAAATAAACTGAAATAGCATGAATTTAAATCCGCTATTCCGATGTTTGGGTATTATAAAAATTACATCGTGCTATTTCTAATCCCGTTTCGTAAACGCCTACGTTTGGTAACGATCGACAGTTACCTATCGGGAATTTCAGTGGAATATTTGCAAGTAAACCATTTAGGTGCTTGTTCTTACGACTCAGTGGGCACAACTCGCACATCCTCTGAAATTAATCTGGAGAACGGGACTACACGTGTAAT
This sequence comes from Plagodis dolabraria, assembly GCA_963854805.1. Lineage (NCBI taxonomy): Eukaryota > Metazoa > Arthropoda > Insecta > Lepidoptera > Geometridae > Plagodis > Plagodis dolabraria. The sequence goes on from OY978440.1 coordinate 10,507,740, forward strand.
TTGATTTGACACGGGAAACCCACTTGTTCATATTTCGTATGAAAATGAGGATTGAGTTTGATTTTGGAAATATCTCAGTCGTATGATGTAATTATGTAGATAGGTAAATTGTTTCTGCGGCCTTTCCAATACATATTTCGAAAATTTTCTCATTGAACATTGTAAATAAATTAGTTTTATTTAATAATAATTTTTTTATTTAATAATATTTTTTAATTCATGTTTACATACTCTTTCGTAAATATAATACATTTCGAAGGCATTCGTATTGTGAGAAAAAAAACTTCAGAATATGTCGTTTCACACACTGAAGAAGGCTAACCTAGAATTACTGGCTCTCACAAGGACAGCTGCCGGAACACACCGTTAGGTGCTTGGCGACAGATTTTCAACTTGAGGGTGGTAGCTAGCCAGGCGGGCATTCGCATAGTGCTAGCCAGGCGGGCATTCGCAAAGTGCCCTACCACCATGCTGTAACGACTGCCATCCTAAGACAACAACCGGGACCGACGGCTTAACGTGCCCTCCGAAGCACGGAAGCGTCCAACCCATCCAACTCCTGACCGCGGCGGACGTATTTTTATTAAAGAAGAAGTATTTTTCTTTATTATACCTTTGAAAAAAGGGTCTATGACATTCTTTGCTTACGGTTCTGTCAACTTCAGGATTCAAAATCATTGTCAATAATATTTTATTGACCTTTTAAAAATGTCCGACTAAGGGCGTAGAGCCGAGTGACCTCGTTGTGACCTACGAGTGAGCGAGACAGGGCTAAGCAGTATATAAAGAGGGTTATCGATTTTTTCTAAATAATTTCATATAAGAAATAAAATAGTCAATTTGTTACTACGAATTACCATACAGACACGAAACTTGATTCAGCGAAATTTTAAAGCTGTATTCATGTTTAATTGTAAGAAATAATTAGAATCGTGTTTTCGAACCAGAACAATAGTATTTGCTATATCCTCTAGATAGAACATTATATATTTTATTCTGTTAAGCGTGCACTCTTACTAAAAACGTGTTAAAGTTTGCCTTTTTGAGAGTCACTTCATTCTAAAATAACATTATTACTTCCTAAAATGACTACCTAATACATTATATCTGTACGAGCTGTAAGGGCATGTCGAATAAGGCAAAAACTATTTTATTGATACACTTGCAGTTTTATTTGTTATATTTAATGGAGTATTAAATTTTTTCTTTTATCTTTTGTGCAACCCATAGAGATATAAAATACTATTTTCTTTTCTTTGGTGCAACCATTAGTTGGCCTAAAATACTAATTATTTAATGACGTCCTTAAAAATAAAGACTGTAAAACTGATATTTAAATATGGCAATGGAATTAAATAAAAATAAAAAAATATAGTTAATATAATTCCTGGGATATAAAGTTTCCCGTGAACGGTCAAAACTATACATGTTCGTAAAATTACTTGAACATGTCCTGTTTTGTTTGACACGTTTCTGAAACAGCATACATGTTAGGTGCGTTTGATCTTGTTTGAAGGATATCTACGTCAAAATTTGCTTGATCGTTTACGCTCTTGTTGGAAGATAATGTCAAGTTTGATAAACGTTACATTTGATCGTTTACATGGCACTTTAGTATTGGTATTGCCCTGTGAGTATTGGTCAGCAAAGGACGGATGAAAGGCAATGCTAGAAATACGCAACAGTGACGGAAAACATAAGCTAAAATGCACTACATAATGTGGATGAACATAGAGATAGAGGAAGACGATGTGAAAATAATAAAATGAAACAAGTATAAATTAATTTAAAAAGTTAAAAACCTGACTGCAAATGATTTATATTCGTTTAACGTTTTATCGTTCCATAGAAAATAAAACTGAAAGTTATATTTATTCATAGAATCGTGTTTTGAAGCACTTCATTTTGATACCACTCTCAATTGGTTTTGAAGAAAAACATATGTATCTCACAATGTGGCGTCTTAAATCCACCAGTTTGATTTTTTATACAATTTTTTATGTTCCTAGTGTCACTTGCACTGTCAAGACAAATCTAAGGATATCTCTTAAGTAGAAATCGGCTAGACCGTTTGGAAATTATCGTGGAGTAAAGAAACAATTTATAACAAAATCCCAAAATCGATTAAAAACTGTAGTAGTAATTTATTTAATTAAAAAATGTAGTATTTTATTTAATTAAAAATGCAAGCTGAAATCTTTGTTGTCAGGTAAATGTTATTATAGTGTTAAGGATTTATTGACTGATAGATTCTAATCAATTCACAGTTCATTTTGACATTTAAATTCTGATAAATAATCTCATAAATAATAAAATATTTGATCCTCTTTTGCTGACATTTATCCTATTCGCATTTCAGGTTCCTTTTTATTCTGACATCTTAGGTACAAATCAGATAGCACTGTAATAGGTACTAATATAAATTTATCTTACATGACCTAAAGGGACTACTGGCTACGTATTACTTTGATATGTAAAAGTAATACGTAGCCAGATGTCCCATTAAAATTTATCAGTCAAGAAATCCTTAACCCTATAATAACATTTACCACGTTTTCGTGATTGTACGCCTTTTTAAGGCACAACATGTGGATCTTTTACTTTTATTGAAAATCAATGCATTACTGTGTATTTACCCAAGTTTATGCAAATAAAATTATCTTTATTAAAAATTATCATACATACATACATATATATATATGAACCCTGAAAACATAACTCTCCCTTTTTGGGCAGACGTGTAAAGTAAAAATATGTGAGCAGATACCGAAATAAAATTAATGATGCTAATAAGTGATATTGAGGAAAAATCTTATTTTTATTATGACCACACGTTTCGAGCGATAAGGGCAAGTACAAGAAGTCCTTGCACAGGTACAAGAAGTCCTTGCACAAAATAACTTTACTGTAATTCCTACAGAGGTCACTAAAACATAAGTTTAACGATTTCGAAAACTTGTTACCAAGTGAGCATGCATCCTGCCAGTTTGGCTTCCCAGGTGATTGCTGCGTAAAGTAACAGGTAGCTTCAACGTTCGCTTTGGAGTTTGACCTCAATATAGCCACAGAAGTTAGGCGGTGGTAGTTAGGATATGGAGCGCGCAATAACCGACTTGTGCATCAGATGTCAATTTTGGACATGATGAACTTTCTGATAGCTTGCTGCGTAAGGTAGCAGATAGCTTTAACGTTTACTTTAGAGTTTGAACTCGTTATATTGAGGCAGAGCCCTGAACATCCAGGAACATGTAGCATAAGAAAACATCTTTTTTATATCTGAAATGTTTAAGAATGAATTGCTCAATACCCATGAGGCTGTGGGTTGCATCCCGAGCCGTAGGCGAGGGCGTAAATCAGCCGAGTGTATAATGAGCAAGTTTTTAACACCCTTGCGGGAAAAAAAATATGTTGCACAAATGCGATACAAACAACGTACGAAATTTATGGAAAATAGCGCGCAAGTTTTGTTTTTTGCGCGCGGCAAATGTATTGTGATTGATTACATATACCTACTTAGCCTTAAATCGCTTTGTTGTTACAAATCTGTATTACCCGGTTAAGTTGAAAATGCTCTGTATACTCGCAAATAATTTGCAGTTCGGTACTAACATAACTTTGTATGGATAATTCTATTACGCACTAGTGTATAATATTATTATGCACGAGGGTGTTATAGTTCGGTTTAAGAACGATATATAAAGTTCTAATTTTACGAGCAAGGGTGTTGAAAAAATGTATTGTCCCTAAGAACGATATATAAAGTTCTAATTTTACGAGCAAGGGTGTTGAAAAAATGTATTGTCATCTACATCCCCTTCGTTTCCTTCATATTATTCAGTCGCCGCTGCGTCCACAAGTATTTCTTCAATAACAATAAAATACATATCCTCATCAGAATTAAATACTATTACAGTTATAGGTTGGGTTTTATACCTAATGGCTTACCTGAGGTGAACATGCTTTGGACATTCTCGTTGTTAGTACCCCTGCTTCTAATCTGCTCAGGCCTTAAATGACGTCGATTGGCGTAAGTTAAGGAAAAAACGAAACAAAAAAAGTTAACAGAGCTGTTCGATTGTAAGCAACTCAGATTAGCTAGTAAGTTCATTGTTTTCCCAGAATCACTCTTATTGCATTGTAATTATAGTTCTAATATTAGACGAATCAACTGACAAGTGGAAAATTTAAAGGAGGTACAGGAATATTTCTTTATTTTGCAATAAGAAATCAAACACCAAGGGTGGTCCTTCGAAATACATATTACATTCTCATTGCACATTATAAATAAACATTCGTCGTGAATCGTTGTTTTGACCATTCAATTATATAATCCTGAATATAAAATTATCGTCTGCCTATTATTTGTGTTGTATTGGTAGTGAATAAAACTACAATTCGTACTAACACCAAAATCTATCATTTGATTGGTTATTCCATTTTGTTTATCGGGCTGGTTCTAGCGGCTTGTGGGGATAAGTCACCCTCTTTTTTATATTGCTGATAGCCTAGCTTTTGATCACAATCTCAAGTGATGATGTGGTGGAAGGTATTAACCTAACAAGCTTAACCTAGAATTACTGGCTCTCAAGGACAGCTGACGGAACACGTTAGATGCTTGGCGACAGATTTCCTACTAGAGGGTGGTCGATAGCCAGGCGGGTATTCACAAAATGCCCTTCCACCGTGCGATGAAGCTCAAGCCCTTAGCTGTATTCGAACCATTGACCTGCTGCGCGGCAGTCCGTACCCAATTCTACTGAGCCATCACTGCTTTGCACTGTTTATTTATATAAAAAAAAGTATATTGTATTATACATTCATTTCCATCAGCGACACTTCTGGCTTTACGTTATAAGGGCACATGAAATGATCGGAACTTCAGGAATAGCTTAAGATACACCACAAGGATTACACATTTCCCAAGAAAAGCTGAATGATATAAAATCTCTGCTTCATCCCGCCATAGGATGCCAGATAATAATATACAAACGCAACTGGATCAGATAATGTTGGAGGTTCAACGGTTCTTTTGCCTTTGAAGGAAACGTTTCGAAGAAGCTTAATGCTGCGTCCAGACCCCCGAGCAACGTTTGAGCAAAGAACAAAACAGAAACACAGCTTAAGTAAACAAGTGGCTTACAAATATTCTTAGTTGTTTTAGTATTCCATTTGATTAACTTAATATTAATGTTTGTTTATAATTTCATGCAATGTGATTACGGCGCAGTTTAAATAAACTGAAGCGCTCGTAGCGAAGTTTGCTTAGGCATTCTGAATCGATCAGCAAAGTTAAGCAACGTCGGCCGTGGTCATTACTTGGATGGGTGACCGCTGGTGACATTACTACTGAGCGCTTCCGTACTTCGGAGGGCACCGTCGGTCCCGGTTGTTCCTAAATCCGTGGTGTCAAGTAACTTGGAAAAAATTCGCCATATGCGACCTATTCTGGCGTGCGCTGCAGAAACCTTTATTATCACACGTACATATTGTATAACGGAAATGTTTGTATTTCTGTAACAGCCGGATCGTCCACTGCTGAACACAGCCTCACCTATTAAAGGGGTATTTGCCATAATCCCCACGCTTGGAAGGCGTCTTGGGGATCACAGTGTAAGTTGGCAGTTCTTTAGAAGGCGCTGCTGCCCACCTTCCAGTATTTTTCTCTTAGTCGCCTCTAACGACACCCACGAGATATACGCGACAGCATATATTTGTATCTTTTATGTGTAAGCCATTATCGCCAAAATAGTGAACCATAAATACTTACACGATCCTTATCAAACTAATATTATAAAGGTGAATGTTTGTGAGCGTGTTTTTATGTTTATTACTTCTTCAAGCTCAAATGGTTGAACCAATATTGATGAAATTTGGCATGAAGGCATCATCACCATCACAACGCGGCTATAACCGCGGGGTGAAGCTATTTTATAATATTACGCAATTTAGAATATGCAAACACGATTTCATAACTTCAGGAATACTCTACTTTTTATTTCAAATATAATAAAATACAAATTTGATGATTTCCTAAAATATTAATGATAATAATAGTAGTTCCTATTTAATATAAATTAACTCTATATTTAACAAATTGTTCAACATTCTCAACTAGAGAATATCGAACAATTTATTAAATATAGAGTTTAGGATTTCGCGATTATTACACATAGTAATTAAACAACTTTAAACGGTTCAAATCGCGTATATTTATTATTATTTTTGTCCCGACGTTTCAAACACTTTGCAGTGATCGTGGTCACTAATTGGTTTAATATGTCACATGAGTCATTAAGATATTATTTGGATTACGGTCAGAATTTTTATATTAATCATAACGTTCTCTATTCAACGCAGTATTCGCTCAGAAGACACTGTAAGCGAATTATCTGGACAAAGAGGCCTTGCAGATTTGTATCGGCCATGGGATTTAATTAATTTGATAACAGGATCCCAAGCAGGTGGTACTTGCCAACCATCATTTTTGTTGAAATTTGGGTAGTTTTTGACTTCAATAGCCTCGAATATAGTGGTTGAGTTTGTCCTGGGCATGTTCACAAACCGAGACTTGGTCGAGCGTCTATTCTTAATGCCAGCAAAGTGGTCTTTTACCCGGATACCAACGCTCCTCTTTTTTTGCCCAATGTATGACAGCCCACATTCGCAATCACAAACACACATTATAAATATACGCAATTTAATCCGTTTAAAGTTGTTTAATTACTGTATTTATATATTTTTTTTAAATTTCAGCATTTTTAATTATATAAAGTTAGTATGACGCAAAATTATCCAGCCATTTTTTTATTTTAAATATGGTACACACCGGGCCTTCCCGCTTAATAGGTTTTTTTTAATTTACACCGGCTCTTTATCTCATACAAAGAATTAGTGTTTGGTATAACGTTTAAAAATTTTCACTTAAGCTAAAAACTGTCGCGAGTTTTGTCCATAATTATTATTTAGTAACCGGCTAGGACTCGCGTAATATTTACCGGATATTGCTCCGACCAGTTTCGAACTTATTTGAAGTTCTTCGTCTGGGAGACACGATTGTGCACAGCGTCGAGCGCGGGCCTCAGCACGTAACGAGTTACGTTTCACTTACATGGATAATCATACTCATTTCCTCTCTAGAAGTTCAGTAATTACTCTGAGTCTTGCTCGCCCTAAGGTGGGAAGCAGCGCCATCCACTGCTACTCGGATCAAAGAAACATCCCGAATATGAGAAATAAAAAAATAATAACGGCTAAACAACCTCAAAAATTGTTTAACCTCATTATTGGCAAAAATCATCATTGAAAATGCTATAGGTATCATGATCAACTCTGGTTAAGCCTTAAGCTTAAGCCTAAGTTAACTTAACGTAAAATATGTCTTCAAAAAGCCCCAGAGAGAATATCGTTATGGAATCGCTATGGAAACATTGTTTAATATTATTTTATAACGAATATAAATAATTTAATTTTTGACGTTTGGTCGGTATCATATATAAATATGTTGATTTGGAGTTTTTGAAAATATCTTCGATTGTACTCGTATTGTACCCAATGACCACTATTGGAGAACAGTTCAAAATACTCATGTATAAGAAAATATTAATCATGTTCAAGTATATAAAAATAGTAATCTGGATATATGTATACAATGGGGTTAAAGTATGAAATTGCCGATTTGTACTGAATAATAGAAATTAGTTTTTTTTTATTTAACATATTTATATAATCAAAATAATTACCATTATTATCTATACATTGCTGCCATTTAATAGGAAGGTCATTTATGCCTTTGTGATAGAACTCTGGTGATCTAGATTAGCCAAACTGTGTGAAAGCATTTTGTAGTGCCTCCTGGGAAGAAACTTTTTATCACGTAGAAAATTGTCGAAATGACGAAAAAATTGTAGTCCGTTGAAGTAAAGTCTGGCGAATACGGAAGGTGACGAATGGTTTCTAATTGCAGTTCCTGTAGAGTTAAAACGGTTTCTCGTGCTGTATGGGTCTCGCGTTATCATGGAGCGATAATGGGGAAGATCGATTCATGACTTGGGGCTGTTTCACTGCTAGTTTTGCTATCATTGTTCTGAGTTCGGTACAGTAGACATCTGCCGTTATTGCTTGACCAGATCGCTGAAAGCTATAGTGAATAACACCATGCTGAGACTACCAATCAGTTACCATTACCTTTTTATTGGTAAACTTTGCTTTAGGACACTGTTGCGGCGTTTTACCTGGGGTCAGCCATTATATTTTTCGCTTACGTTTATTTTAAAGAATCCACTTTTCATCATATGTCACAATTCGATTCAATATTCCTTAATTTCTGTATCGATTCAACAAGGAAACACAAGTTTCAACACGTGTTTCTTTCTGCAGAACAGTCAAATCATGAGGCACCTATTTTTAATATTTTTTAAATTCAAAATCATTTATTCTATTTAGGCGTCTACGATGCTCTTATGAAGGTCAATTAAAACTCTTATAAAGGTTTATTGATTTGACGCAAATGAGTCAATATTGTTGGGAAGATAGCTTTAAACCATGCCGCTCATTTCTGGGTAGTTTGGCTCGGATCGGCTTTCACCATCTCTTTCAATTCATTGTTATTCACCTGTGTTTGCGGTCTTCCGCGTGGTTCGTTCTTCAAATCAACGTTCCCATCACCAAATCACCGTTTAAATCAAAATCGCACAGTGCATTCATTAGCAGTCCCCCTCCCAACGCAACATTTATATTGCGAGCTGTTTCTGTCGCGTTAGTTCCGCGTCGGAACTCGCACTCAAAAATCTACATAAGCAGAATAAAAAAAACAACTGAAAGTCGATAATAGAATGTTGTACAATTTTTTAAAAGAAGAACCTCATTGGTACCATGTAAAAAAGGTTCACTCAAATATCTCAAACCATGAAGGTTCTATATCAATTCGAAGTACCTGTTACAATAAAACGCCAATTTCATACTTTAACCCCTATTATATTTTTAATTTAATCGGTCCTCTGTCCTTAAACTTGATAATTATTAGACTTCAGGTAATTGTCTTGAAATAGCTTTTTGTTTTAACTAAAATGGCCCTGGCGCGACGACGTGATCATATTATTAAGTGTTTTGGGACTTGCATAAAGAGAAGATAATTTATATAATCACCTGAGTTTCGCCAGATATATTCAGTTCACATGTAATACGGAGCGAGCCTATTCCCAAATCGCCTTGTAACACTATCTTGTCTGAATGACTGTCCGACCTGAGAATCGAACTTAGGACCTCGATATAACAAAGCGTCGCTTTACGCCACCCGACCAACGAGACAGTTAACAAAATAACTTATTATTTGGGTGGTAGCTAGCCAGTTGGGCATTCGCAAAATGCCCTTCCACCATGCGTTGAAGCTCAAGCCCGCGGCGGGATGCGAACCATGGACCTGCTGCGCGGCAGTTCATAGCTAATGCCACTGAGCCATCATTGCTTCTGGATGGATATTTTAGCTGTGGCCATTGTGCTATAAACACTTACAATAATATTACAAAACTCAACTCAAGCTAGGCGAGTTTTTAAAGTAATACATACGCCTCGAGCGTAAACATTGTCCGTTATTTAAAACGCACGGCGCCCCTGGATCATGGCGGGCGTCGCGTTAGGGTGTTTATGCTCGAATAAAAAATCACGTCAAAGGACGGCAAATGCAAAAAAAAAGAACTCAGGGCTTGCACTAAATTTCAATATAGTTTCATTTGTCAAATCGTTCCATATTCAACTTTCGCCCAACGGAATAATTACGTTGGACGAAATATTTGAAGTTGAACAGAGGCGGTGCAAATTGCTAACCCTGTACCTACGGCAAATATACTGTCTGCTGTTATTTGTCTCGTATCACCACGATGAAATAATGTACAGGGTTATTGGTAAAATGTTAACAGCCTTTTAGGGTTGAGTGCTAGTCCTAACAAACATTTTGAGTAGATTTTTTTTGTTTAGAAAAACCATTCTTTTGTTTGTTTTTGACTGATTAAATACTGGAACCACCTGATGTTAAAAGTAATGTATTATTTCATATTTTTATTACTTTGCTCAATGTAAATATTCAAAACTATTCAAAGGGAGCACAGCGCGGTCTAGTGTTGCCCCGGCGGGCGCTCTTGGCATTAAAACACAAAAAAAAATATGTTACCTTCTGGCCCGGCAACCCATAGGATAGGGCAATATGTTGTATGCATAAACAAAAATACTTACTTTATATTTTGGGTTCCGTATGGAAAGGGCAAAATGGAGCACTATTAATGAGCCTCCACTATCTCAGTCTGTCAGTATATTTTGTTGTAGACCCAAAAGATGTGCTTCATCATAAATTCAATTGAATTATGTTTTTTTCTTTTATGGGCAGCAATTAATTGATAGATTTTTATTTTGTTTCGGATCTTAAGCGCGAGTCCGAATTGCACTTTGACGTTTTTTTATTTATCAGTATACTTTAGAGGTTGTGTCAATCTTACCAAGTTTAACTCTATTATCGTTTTATCACTAGAGAAAAAGAAACTGTATTAATTATATTCGCTAAGCAATCTGACAGTTTCTAAGATAGTGTACGACGGACGCACAGCAAATTCATCGTAAATGGGCCCCATTTTCTTCTAGACAAACTGAGGTTTTTATGAATTGCTTACCCAAGTGAGCGCTACGCCCACGGTCATAACAAAACGTCGTTTCAGAGCAAAACAAGCGTGCAATGAAGTATAAAAGACGGGTTGTCAAATACAATATGCAAATACGTACGTTACAAGTATTTTGATCAAGGGGTAAATTATAACCTTGAATAAACAGTACCTTTTTTTAATACCACAACGTTTTTCATTCTAACGTTCCAGTGTTATTATGCAATTAATGTTATAAGCATTGGGCGATATTTTTACAAATCAAATGTTTGATATGAATGCATTGCGCTACAGACGGTACGGCCACAGTAAAACCACACAAGTATATAAACTTCAAAGAGCGGTACCAATCGTGGCTTGCACGTGTGGCGTCTGTACGCACGTGTCACAGCATATACACTTTGGCAAATATCTATCGTGTCCTGAGCGTTGGTTTATTTAAAGAGTGTATCATAAGAGTGATCAACTATAGTATACATATTACATAGATACCCATAAAACTTTGAGATATGGACAACTTGCGTATCCAGACTATAGTAGGCATTTAAATCTCCTACTGCCCTTCAATAAAAGTAATTTCTGGTTTTACTATGGTACGGCGGCGGCTGTTGTGTAAGAAAAGTAAAAAATAGTGATAGGTAAGAAAAGTCCGCAAATAAAATTGAAAACTTTGTTACATGTCCATTGCTTGAAGTGTAAACAAGATACATTCACGGTTTGAAAAGTTTGTCCATTTGTAGATGAACAATTGGGACGCACGTGTGGCGGAGCTTATTTAACTGATCAGCTAGTTTAAGCCAAGCTCTCTACGGTCATTACCTACTTGAATGGGTGTCCGCGATTTGAAATGGAATGAAATGAAAAATTATTTATTCAAGACAGAACTGCACACAACAACATTAAATAAAGAACAACATTAAAAAATAGTATCTTAGAAAATAAAAGTATCAAAATATATAATAACATGTGCACATGTACTCGGACTGCTGTCATATGCAGGGCTGCTAGAAAAGGTCTGAGCTCAGCATAATGCTGTGAATTGATTCACAGCTCTGGTTTTCAGCTCTGATCTTAGTGACACAAGGACAAAAAAAAATACACAGGACACAAAAACAAAATATATATATATATATATATCTTAAATATATGAAGGTGTTATTATGCATACTTATACGAACATGTTAATAGCTAGCTATTTATGGTGTGATTTCATGTGTTTTAATATCTATGTGCAAGAATTAATAATTAGCTTAATGAAAATCGGATAATAATTTAGAAAAATGCAAAATATTGGAATTTATATGAAGAAAATAAGATTTAAGGTTAAAAAATAATAATAATAGATATCGTCACCTATTAACTTTTCAATATTATCAACCCTCAATTAGAAAATCACCACAAAACTACGAGTATAAACATCAGATTATTTTGCGCAATTCTGAAATTCTACTCCTGCAAAGCCAAGGACGAACAGCTTGAAGGTAATAATGCCACGATATTTTGCCATCAAAATATTAGTTTACATGGTAACAGAAATGGGTAACGAACTGAATTATCAGTAGATAATCCGATTAGAGACTGTTATTCCCTCTGCGATCTCTTTCATTTGCTTTACTGTGAAAGTACTGGGTATACGTTTGAAAATATATGTACATACTAATTCTGATAAACATGTTAGTTTTACCACTTCAAAAGATCCTTGATGTCAAATTGACATTTGTCTTGCCAATTTAGGCTCTTCAGGGGACATTATGCTTGAATAAAGCCGTACAAAATTAACTAGGCCTAAAACGTAGGTAATTGATATGTTTATTGAATTTGCGGTCTAGACTTGAATCACACAAAATTGCCGTTAGGAATTATTTTGACCCTGGGTTTATTCGGAATTTGTTATTTCAATATTTGATTGGTATAAATTAGCATAGTTAGTTGTTACTTGAATGGCATTATGGTTAATTTCTCCATAATATTGCCTTCAGTCTATAGTCTGAAACACTACTAATCCTAACGACTCATTACCCCCGATCATCCTATCTACATGAACATAGGTATTATAATCCGAACACATGTTACATCCGATCAGGTACGCATTGTAAGATCTCGGATTATTGAGGCCCTATTGTTGCCCAAGCTGTGCGATGCTGCGTCCCCATCACCGTTTGTCACTAAGTTACATACAATTAAATTTCGAATCTCAATACTTTCCAATATATCAACAAACAACTGTATATATATTGTTTACTTTGACTTAGCTACGAGTCTATGAACACAGGTATATGAACAAGGCACATAATATTCTGGCATTTTTTTTTATTGCTGATAGGTAAGCCTTTGACCACAATCTCACCTGATGGTAAGTGATGATGTGGCCGAAGGTGTTAACAGGCTTAACCTAGAAATACTGGCTCTCAAGGACAGCTGCCGGAACACACCGTTAGGTGCTTGGCGACAGATTTTCTACTTGAGGGTGGCGCTAGCCAGGCGGGTATTCGCAAAAATGCCCTTCCACCATGCGGTGAAGCTCAAGCCCGCGGCGAGATTCGAACCATGGACCTGCTGCGCGGCAGTTCATAGCCAAAGCCACTGAGCTATCACTGCTTCGAAAATGGTATGTATTTAAATATGTAAACGGTATGTATTTATATAAGAGGTTTTTATATTAGTATTGTGATTGTTTATGATCACTTGCGTGGCGTGATACGCAAGGAAATTGCCTGATGTTAGGCTATTACCCCTGCCAGACAAACACAGAACGTACAGAACACGTAAATATTCCGTGTCCGTGTATAAGTTCTTGTATGGGTGAGGCCGCCATTTTTTGCTGATATGGCGCAGAAGTATTGTTTTGGTAGCGTAGACACTTCTACGCGTCGGTAACGTTGACTGGCGTTTAAAAGTGACGAATAATTGTTGAGGTCTGCGCACACATGTCAATTTATTTTACAATACACATCATACATACATAGGTACATATTATACATATATTCTTTATATATATAGGAAGGAAACCCTTTCAACGAATACAATCTACTTTATTTAAATTCCTTTTTTGTTTTTGGCACATTTTCTTCAATCTTATTTCGCATTAATCATAAGCTTGAGTACGTACCACTAGTGATACCATTAGTACTTATCAGTGAAGTAACAAATGTCAGGTTTGTTTTGTTTCAGTATACTATTTTCAGGATATTTTACGAATTCAAATATTTGTTACCTACATCACTAGTAGGTACTAATATAATAATAATACAGTAATTACTCAATTTTTATGTTAAAATGTTTTAGATCGAAATTCCTCGTCTTTCGACATTCACCTTTATTTGGTGGCGTAGAGGAGATGGTGAATATCTACGCTAACGGAGACGTTTAAGTACCAAAATGGTGGCGAAATTTTACTTCTACGCTACCGTCGCGTTGAGATAACCAAACATAACTCTGTAAATAACGCACGATTTAAGTTGATTTGTAGCTCCAAGCACGGATTACACTTCTACTCACATGATGCACTGATAGCTTTTAGTAAAACAGTTACACTTACATTTCTATGCATAAAAATCTTCCATTGGAAAAACTGTGTACACACATCGACCCTGCCGTTCACATATCAACTGCTAAAAAAATAGCGCCCGCCAAGCCACTGTCCATGAACTATACAAGCTCAGTGGTGCCAGCTTCTGATTTTAATCTCCCTGACTCTCAAGCTTAATAGACCTGGAGAATATTGGTGACGTTGACAGGGTGGCGTAGAATTACAGTTTTTAACGACAATTACTGATTTGAATAGTTTTCAAAGAAAGTCTATCAGAAAACGTTGCGTAATTTAAAGAATTAACATCCATTTATATAAATATTCATCTCATATCAGCCGTGTCTGACAATCTATCATACTTTTTGCTACAGAGACAGTTAAAGTGCACCTCTACCTCAGTGGATAGGGATGTTTATTTTCCTACCTTATTTCAAGTTTCATTTTAAATATAGTTTTAGTTAATTGACAGAAATGAAACAATTGTTATGTATTTTTAAGCCCTTTTGTTTGTTAATCCGACGCCGTTAACAAAAATTAGATAAAATAAATACTTTTCATAATACTGACCCCGGAAGAAAATGTCTGCGGAATCGGCAAAAAATGGCGGCCTCGCCCGTATCATGCACCTGTACCACAGAATAAAAACGAGTTATATCATGCATTTGTCCTTAAATGCGGAACCCAGCAGGCATGGCTTCGTGGCTTAATCAATAGACATTAAGCCGGTGATACCAATACAGACGCCAGTCTCATCAGAAAACCTTCTTAGCGCTAAAGGTTCAAGGCCTGTCCATGTCATGACAGTTTAACGATGTATTGAGCTTGGATTACTTTTGCTTAGAGCGATATACACAAAGGCCGCGTGTTGGGAATCACTGTGTACGTTCTCACACTAGCGAATGAGAAAGGAAGACATAAATTAACTCATTAAGTGCAATTGGATCAATTTGCAACAGTTTCTTTATATCATAAGAACGAATTCCAATCCTTACTCGTCTCTACGCTATCTCCATCATTATCGAAGATATGTTTTCTGCACTTTAGTGTATTGGTATGAGAATAATATCGTTCATAACGTCACACTTTCTTAATAACGATAAAGTTGTTATGGTTTAAAATTTAAAATACTTTTTCTAATTTTTCTAAACGATAGGAAAAAGTCTCTATATAAATTGTTCACTTAGAAAACCTCGTTTTTACCCTCTCGCGTTCAGCGTCTAAAGTATTCCCGCTTTTGAACCATTTACATCACATCAAAACATTTTCACACATGCTATTCAAAGGGAAATAAATTATGTCATGTGAGAGTATGTTTTGAGTGTTTTAGAAATGCAAAATAAATTTTAATTTTTACTTTGCATTAAGATCTTTACAACGAGATTGTTAATGAGTTTAACATTAAAACTTACTTGTAAACAGGAGTTTACTCAACAGTTTTCAGAGCAGAAAGTTTTCTAACATTACCTGCGCAATAAAATAAACGTTTGATTCCATAATAATGTGTTAATATTTACAAATAGCGCTGTTTTTACACTTAACTCTGAGTTTCGTGCTGGCTATTTTTGGTGTAGGTCTTAATTTGTTAGCACACGTCATGAACCTACTTTTTAATATTTTGTTGCTCACAAAACTACTCCTTACGGCATAATTAAATAGATATTTTGACTTTGATGCAACTAAACTCGTCAGGCGCGGATACAGTCTTCATAAAATGCAGATGCATTTTGAAGCAGTGATAGCTCAGTGGCTTTGGGTATGGACTGCTGCGCAGCAGGTCCATGGTTCGAATCCCGCCGCGGGCTTGAGCTTCACCGCATGGTGGAGGGGCATTTTTGCGAATGCCCGCCTGGCTAGCGACCACCCTAAAGCAGAAAATCTGTCGCCAAGCACCTAACAGTGTGTTCCGGCAGCTGATCTTGAGAGCCAGTAATTGTAGATTAAGCCTGTTAACACCTTCAACCACATCATCACTTACCATCACGTGAGATTGTGGTCAAAGGCACACCAATCAGCATTAAAAAAAAATAAAAAAAAGTTGTGCGTTGTAGTACGAGTGGGAGTATGAACTTATAAACCTTAAAATGTTGGTTAGTTCGCTTACGAAAATAACAAAAGTAAATATGAGATTAAACTTTTTATTGATTCCCCAAAATCTAATAGTAAGGCGCGAATAATATATAAAATATTGGAATCAAACGCACATGAGTTACGAACCAGACAATCCTCTGTTATTACATATCATTATAAGGTTAGACATAAAATTATCTGATTCTGCAATTTTATTACATCACAGTGCCACATTAACACCAAACTACTGAACCGATTTGTTTATTGAATGCCGATGCTCTGAATCAATTCAAAGCATATCAAATTAAATTAAACGCTTATACGTTTTACATTAAATAGGTAATATTACAAATTCAAGCTCTTGTTTCTTTTTCGCGAAGGCGTTGATAATTTCGTGGATATCTAGGTTCTTTGTATATAAGTATTTAGGAAAGCTAGCCCAGATAATCTTTTATGTGGAAGGCCTCGTAACCAATATTTACCTCCGCGTAGAGAAGAAAACGATCTCTGCGGCAGCTACGTTCACCGAGGGAGTGGCCAGTATTTGTTAGTTATTTTTTTGATAAGGTAAAAATCTTGATCACTTGGTTTAATGAGATGAGTTAACGACTCTGGTATGGCAGAATAATTTTCATATTAACTTATCCATTTGGCCATTCAGAGTCGGTATTAATTTATAACAACTTATTCACTATCGCGCATAACTTTATAATAATAATAATAAAAATTTATTTCCAAAAAGGTTTACAACTTTATAGGGTATATTAGGGTTGTGCCTGTCGTGCCCACAACGGTCGATCCGCGCTTGCTACTCGTATGTTGATTAAATATCAAATATCCCAACTTTGTTTACAATACCATCAAACACGTATTTTTTTGTTGCTGATGAGTTATAAAGTCATAGAATTGTTTTGGCATGGAGTTATAAGAAACAGGCTTAATCCACTATTAGTATATTTGTGATGAAATAAAAAGACATCGGTTGCAAACACTTGCTAGCCGTTATTGTAAACTTTATATTTTAGCCTCGGATAGTACGTCTATCAAATCTGTCAATATTAATTCAATTCGAGCTGCTACAAAATTAATGGAGTTCAATCTGAAAGATTGATTGGGTTTATTTTGTTCCTGGAGATTCCGGTTCTCAACCGACCTGTGAGAATTCGTGAGCAAATAGTCTCTACAAACCGATGCCGATTGTGTTACCTCTGGGTTCGCAACCTGCACAGTGGGTAAGGTATAATTTAAAAGCACAAAATCTACCTGTGGATTATTAAGATACGATACCTCAGGATTATTTGATTGAAAAGAAAATATTAGAAATATTTAAAAATAAAAAAGATCTAGTGACATTTCTATCTTATTTTGCTGTTAAGCCGACGATTATTTGATTAATTTGTTTGAGTTTTTTCTTACAAAAAAACAATTCGATTCATTGCTTGTTGTGATACGGTAGGCGGTGCGTAATGTTATGAAGTGTTGAGATGGTCTTTACGCCCGCCTAAATGGTAAACGCCACTTCTGTGGCAGTGTCACCACTCGTCCTGCTTGGACTTGGCTCGTCACGCCTAGACTTTAGGTACCATTAATCATTCCCAATAACTTCAATTTTCAGGAAGACGTTCGTCTTGCTAGAGATCGTCTTCTAGTACTTCTCCTTGTTTGAAAGGTGTCCCCGTGTATATCCACATATATTATCTGATGGGCTGGCTAAGACGATGACACTTCAGGGAAATACAAGCGTGACAATATGTATATGATGTAAATAATTCTGAAAAAAATCGTTTATATTTTTAATTTATTATCTGTATGTTTTAAAGTCTGTACCTCTCTTAATAGATCTTTCTTAAACGGCTTATATATAACTCTTCGATGACTGCTTAGTCTATTAGTGTCGTTTATAATATTAATTATACTGGTGATCTACGAGATTATCATAGATAATAACTCTAATATCTATGCTATTATTATCTGAGCTTGTCTCTTTAGACAAGTCCTTCGTATAATTATGATCAAACTTCACTTACAGGTAAGTTTGTTTAAATTATAATAACGAAATAAGTCGATAAAGTTGTGACTGAGATCGGCGTTTAGTGGGGTTTTTCGTCAGCGGTCAAGGACGAGTGTTTCGCAAGGTCGAGATCAAAGTCGGGGGGCGAGAGGGGTATTTCACGAAATAGCAATCTCGGCGTGGTCTAAGAGAGAATGTAAGTGGGTCAGCGTTAATTTCGAGGAAGGGGAAGAGGTTAAGTCGAATTTGTAGTCGTTTATGTTGGGGTTGGCGTTGAGGTCAAGGTCGCAGTCCCGTAGGACTCGCGATAGGGATAAGCCCGAGGTCGGAGTCAAAGTCATTTATTTATTTTATTCATATCAAGAGTTCTCAGAAACCTTCCTATTTTAGCTCTTTTATAATTCTAATAATGTGATACTCATTAAGCGTGTATGTGTATATGTGCATTTAAATGCACCGTAAGCTGCTTGCAATTTTTATAGACGACGAATGTTCGTTACGTATTATGTTCTTAATTTGAAAACGTTGAAGACTATCGACGCTTCCGTTTATTTTTCTGGTAGTAGATTACTAAAAACTTATAAGGCGACTGACTATTGATATAAATCATTTATACTATGAAATTTAGCGCTGGGATTGCTGCGTTTGGACAAACTCATTATTTGTAAAATAATATGTTTTCTAAAGAATAACAACTGTAACTTTGAACGGGATATCAGCCGGCGCGGCGGCGCGGTGGTGCGTCATCGCACGAACTCGCGCCCTTAGGCCTCTATTACTAGGAGAATACACTAGAGGGGTACGGGTTGAAGCATATTTAAGAACTTTCATAAACACAAAAATATATGTGTATTTTTATATTAAAAGGTTCATTAACCTATAAATAAATAAATGTCATCAAAGGTGATCCTTAGTCGTATATTGTATTATTGTTTTCAATGTTTTATTAACAATCAGCCCGCCAGCTACGGGGCAGGACAAAGATAATAGCGTCACCACCGTGTATGACTGCAGAGCGAGAAACATGTGTGTGCCGTGTCGAGGAGCATGTACATATTGCTTTCCGTATCTAGTCCAAATGTCTAACGCATCTTAGTGCGATGTACTGTGACAGCCGGATCGTCCACTGCTGAATAGAGCCTCCTCTATTAAGGGCGTATTTGCCATAGTCTCCACGCTTGGCAGGCGTCTTGGGGATCTCAGTGTAAATTGGCAGTACTTTAGAAGGCGCTGCTGCCCACCTTCCAGTATTTTTCTCTTACGACACCAACGGGTTGGTATGGGGAGGTGCAATTCTAACCCGGCACACCACGGGGTAGTTCGATGTAGATCGAGGTTATTTGCTTTAAAGGACCTTGGTCAAAGGACTCTCTGCATAACGGTGGTTATGTACCCTACATGGCGGAAACTTAGTCGACGTCAAGGCAAGTTTTCTTGCTAGTTTGTCCTTTTAGGCCTTTACGAATATTGTGATATCGTAATATCACCTTCACGTTATCCAGCATTTTGGTGATAATAACAAATTCTGTCCGGCTGTTATATTGATTTTTAGTGTACCACATATTTCATTTTGTTATAGTAATACTTGCATAATTATTTTAATACATGGTAATATTTAACAAGCTCTAAGCGCATATTTTTTACAATGTAATCTGCATTCAGAATTATTGCAAATTTGATGTAACATCGAAATGTAACAAAAAAATAGGCGCTTATTTTGTAAGATATTTTTATTTTCATTATATGCATGATAAGTTAGTCTTTGACCACTATCTCACCTGATGGTAAGTGATGATGTGGTCGAAGGTGTTGTCAGGCTAACCTAGAGAATTACTGGCTCTCATGGACATGTTCCGGCAGCTGCCGGAACACACCGTTGGGTGCTTGATGACAGATTTTCTACTTGAGGGTGGTAGCTAGCCAGGCGGGCATTCGAAAAATGCCCTACCACCATGCTCTAACGACTGCCAGCCGAAGACAACAACCGGGACCGACGGCTTAACGTGCCCTCCGAAGCGCGGAAGCGCTAAGTAGTAATGTCACCAGCGGTCACCCATCCAACTCATGACCGAGGCGGACGTTGCTTAGCTTTGCTGACCGGTTCAGGATGGCTATGCAAACTTCGCTACGAGCGCTTCGAAATTTTATTACGATCCTCATTTGAAAATATTTCGTACGTGGTATTGCCATATAATAAAATTATACTAACCTGTATAACGTTTACGTTTGACTAAATTTGTTTAAATAAAACCAATTTACGTAAGATTATCATGCCTTAGTTACCCACGTTGATCCAGACTAGATAAATAGTAAATAACGAAGTCGAGAAATTTAATTTTGAGCTGAAACGAAAATTGCAACATTTTTAAGAGGTCGGAACGTCAGGTAAACTAGATTATATTGAACGCGTAGAAGAGTGAGACGGTACTTGAGAGCAAATTTAAAAAGCATGTCGCGTCGTCGAGTATTTTTGTATTAGGTACTGTAAGGAAATTTTGTATTATGAAAAGATAAAATACTTGTCTTCTAAACCTTATTTTTAATCTAAAGTATATAATATTTCAAAAAACATAATCGTTTATTAATTATATATAAAAATGTTCATTCTTCTAATGAATTGGTAAATCAAATATTATGATTTAGAAAAAAGTAGGTTCTTTCAAACAAAACACTACGAACTAAATACAATACTACAGCTACTACAATAAAAGCATTTAGACAACCAATAAGTCATTGCAGACTCACAGCAGTCCAAATGCTCCAGCCCACCACCAGTTGGCAGCGTGTCCACCATGATGGCAGCATTGCCCCGTTGAATAGCAATGCTTATTCGTTGAGCCAAATAGGTGCTAGCATTTCGATCACGCGTCGCATCGACCAAGCGCTCTGATAAGTTAGTTATAAGGTTCTTTCAATAATTACCACACATACCAACTTATTTCGACATTAGTCTTCTACAAAGGGCCAAGAAACCTATGCTGCGACACAAAGGGAAATAACCTTGTGCACGATGTTACAATTTTACCCCAGGTGCCCACATTGTTTACGTTGTGTAATTTGAAGGAAAGAAATAGAAAGGATGCAATTTTCTTGTACAAATAACAGTAATTAAATTCCAACGAATGGTCGTTTGTATATAATCATATGAAGCTATTGGTCTGGCAAAATCATTACAAATGCAGCTATACAGTCCACCATCCAAAAGTACTGGTCGTACGCCGGCATTTTTAGAATCCATTATTATTCAGTATATAATTGATAGATGAAATGCTATGTTGAATAATAAATATACACATAATTATGTATATATTTACATATATCGTTAAGTAACGTTAATGTCAGGCTACCCATGCCTACCCCTTAGGTTATAAATAAAAAGTGATGATTATATTGATATGCTGTGTTGATACAAAAGGTAAAGTTACATATAAAGAGTGCGGTGAAGGTCTGTATCATAAATGAAGATAATGTCGAAATGACTTCTCAGCATGAAACTGGAACGTTCTTAATATCCACGATTTTTATGTATTATGGTTTAGCGTATTGCGGTTCTTGAGCTTCAATAGTTACGTTGGTTTCGCCAGGGCCCCCATGGAACTGTGGCAGAACACGTGCCCTCCCCCACCCAATTACATTGAGCCGGCTGAAGAACTCCCCCTGGTCAAAAATCTGGCGTGGCCTACTTGGAAGTCGCTAAACCGACTCCGGACTCAAGGGGGTCGCTGCGGGTTTAACATGGCCAAATGGGGTTACTCTGACGTAGGAATTCAATATACATGTGGCGCTATGCAGGACATGCGTCACTTGCCGTCCCTCCCTCAGAGTCCCAATGCTCGCACTTTGAGTGACCTGTACGAGGCCTGTACCCTTGGGGTGGCTCCAGCTCAGTACTGGCAGTCACCCACCTTAATTGTGACTCGTCGACAATAATTGTGAACATCGAAGAAGAAGATTTCTTATTCCTGATAGGCTAGCATTTAAGCTCTCGCTGGTGACCACATGGTCAAATATATTAAACAGGCTTATCCAGAATAAGAACTGGTAAGGTTTTGGCAAGGGCCAGAATACATCGTTAAGTGCTGAAGTACATAGTTTCAGAGGGTGTCATTTAGTCCAATATTCGCGAAATGCTTGATCTCCATACGAGACCAAACTCAATGGCCCCGGCAGGTTTCAAACCGAGGACCCTATGCGTGACGGTACTTACATATTCCACTAGTCATCAACATAATTTTAAATCAAGTAATTCGTTAACAGATTATTTCTTTTGCTTGACTAGATTTTATTCAACAAACTAATAAGTTAAATATGAAACAAAAAATTGGTTTTAATTTAAAAATAGCATCCTTTTAATTATTATACTAGACGCCCCTGAACTTATATTGTGACTGAAAACTTCATTCTTCTTTTATATCCAAATTTAGCCTATACAGGTAAAATGCTAGAAAACTCTTAGGGTTGACTTCAAAAAAAATCCATATCAAAATGTTTGTTAGGACTAGCAAAAGTCAACCCTAAGTGGTTGTTAGAATATTACCAATAACCCTGTATAAGGACCTTATTTATTTCTATATGTAATTATTGTTTATTATTTTTTGCAGGTAAGAGAAATTATTTTGGTACTCCACCTTGATGCTGATAAAAGGTAAGTGAAGCTAATCAGTACCTTCAAGTAGTAGTTTGTGTTAAAACTCTCTCGACTCTGTGATCAACATATATTACCATGGCATTAATGTAAGGCACATAGAGGAGAAGATCTTGTAATCAAGGCCCGTATTATATTTTACCTAGAACGGTCCTGTCATAACTTTAAGTATAATCTTTCACTTATTGAATATTGGCTTTATCAGTATTTTCTTGCCTTTTGATTATATGATTGTTCAGATTTTCAATACTCAATGGTGTAGATGTTTTATCTATTTTTGTGTCTCACTGTTATGAACTTAATACCTATCCAATTACTAGTTTGGTAACTTTTCTGCTAAGAAAGTTTCAGTCCGAAGTCCGTCACTATGTCCGGTAGACGGCTATAGACTCGCCTCTTATTACGTTCGGCCGAAAACATGTGTAGCGAAACATGGGACGCTTCTGCCCTTTCGGGAATACAAATGTCATCTTGTTTTTTTATTGACCACACACATTGTTTATCTCGAGCGGGAATCGAACGCGCAGCCCACGGTTTTACCAGACTTAAATTTTCTATCACAAGTAGGGTTGCCATCGGGTATGCCTATAAAATCCTGACAAAAAGTCTGATTTCTATCAAAAAGTTCTGACATTTTGCCAAAGCGCCTACATAAGTAGTAGCTAAGATAACACATAGGTATGAGCCACTAATGCAGTACTTCTGTACTCCTACAGTTCCAGTCGCAACAAAGAATTTTTATGAGAATTAACTCATCGAAGTATAACTATTTCTCGGTCACTCTCTCATGTCAATTTTATATTCTGTAAATAGAAAAGTAGTGAGTGCATCTCTGTATTAGATATTGCCACTTCGGAGAATAAAAATAATTATGTTTAATCCAGACTAGCCAAACATGTACCAAACTTCCATTCATACTACTTCTATACTATTCCATTCTACATGGACAGGTGTTTTATTTTCATCATTGATGATAATTAAAATAATTTTAATTATCATCAATTAGTGGTGCGTAAAATAAAATTAAAGTACATCTATGAAACATTAAGTATCTGTTTTTTTTTTTGGTTTTTGAGTTAATTATTATTCTTTGGAAATGTATCTAGTTCATTGTTACCAAATAACAATATAAAAAAAATATGTTTATGTTTTGTTTCAAAATCCAAAAATCCTGACATTGTCCAAATTCAGCCGGAATAATTAGATAAGGACCAAAAAATCCTGACATGTCAGGATGAACAATGGCAACCCTAATCCTAAGGAACTTAACCTTAAAATAATTTAAGTACCTAGCTGTTTTTTTTGGAGAATTTGTTAACATTAGAGTTGTCATAGACTAATTTGTCTAATGACTTTTGAATACTTGAATGTTTATATTGACTATTGTCAATCAATGGGTATGATTGGTTGATGATTGAGATGTATAAACTACACCTCTAAACTCTTCAGTGATATACAGGTTTAGGTTTAAAGACATTTATTCTCAATAAAGACATAAAATATCACTCACTTGAGAACAATCAGTACTAATATTATAAATGCGAAAGTAACTCTGTCTGTCTGTCTGTCTGTTACGCTTTCACGCCAAAACTACTGGACCGATTTGAACGAAATTTGGTATGGAGATAGTTTGAGACCCGGGAAAAAACATAGGATAGTTTTTATCCCACTGCGCAAAAAGAGGTTAATGTTTTCGCGCGATAACCGACATAAGCGCGGGCGGAGCCGCGCCCGGAAAGCTAGTACTGAATATTAATAAAATAACTATTTGTCGTCCTATCTAGTAAGGGTACCTACCCTCCCAATGTGTTCATTTTCTCAATCGATTGCAATAATATGCATTTAAATAATTTACCTACTCTCAAACCCTTCACGTAAACAAGAGAGATCTTATTTCATTGGCTGTATCAGTTAATTTGAAATAAAGTTTCCCGTTGAATTCCAATCAGCGCACACTGGTTTCAAGTGTTAATTAGAAACTGGCTGCATCGAACATAGCAAATAAAAGAAAAAACCACTTAGTTGGCATACTATCTGCAAATGGCGCACTGTTTGTTATTGTGGAAATGGAGACATTACAATTTACTTACGTTACTGCAACCTTTTAAGGTGTTTATTTTTCCTCTGTCGTTTCTTAGATTCAATTTAAAATGTTTAATTAACTAGTCTAAGAAAGGAAAATACAAGTACGGCCTTGTGTGGTGCTACGCGGACATGATCAGCTACGTCATGACGTCAGTGCTACGCCGTAGTCATCCCAGTAGTCATGTTGCGGGGAGGGACGGCACTTAATTAATTTTTATAGAACAACCATAACGTCCACACTACCGATTCTCTCTATGGATTACTGATAAAACAAATAATATACTCGTAATAATTACAAGTATTTAGGAACTACCACTTCTCTCATATCTGGACTTTCACACTAGTTATTTGTCTGCGCGGTATACTTTTTGTAATCGATATTATACTATCTTCCTCATGATCTAACAATTGGAAACATAGCTCAGAACTAAATAACCATGGAAGAAATATGATAACAAGTGTGGTAAATTTATTTATCAGGTACATTTTCATCCATTTTAAAAAAGTTGTGTGCTTAAAATATATTTCTATACCTTATCTTATATGTTTATTCAACAGTCTATAATAATCTGACTTTTATGAGGTAAGGTTTAGTGTACGCTCCATCGTCAATCAAACGACCTCTGGTGTTGCCGCTATCCCATTTGAATCCATCCGGCTCCCCGTAGCGACTCGCCAAGTGGAGTGCCTACCTACTCCACGCCCTTGGAGTGGTGTGGTAGCTACTCGAGAAAGATCGGTTTTAATTCGTCGTCGCTCATTGTCACTTCAACTTACGAGTATAATTTCTGAGATTTGTTACGGTGATTGATATTTTTTGTTTATTTTACGCACCAGAACAGACCTGTTGAAATAAATCCTAAATATGTAAGAATCAAATAGATTTTATGCTTTGTTTTTATTTTTTAAACTGCCACTAGTTCGAACGGTATTCCTGCAGAATGCTATATATGTTTATATGGGAGGAATAGGAACGGATATTGTAAACTATACGAGTTTGTAGTAATCTGTCTGAGCCTTCACGGCTTTAGTCAAGACAGGCTGAACACAATAGCTATGACAATATGCTAACGATGCAGTTAGTCGGATGCTTTCTCATGGCTTAACATCGTTATGTCGACAGCAGTTCCTTAGGTTATCTGTCGCCCATTGATGTTTTAAGACAGATTTCAGTTTTATGACCCCATGAAATCCACTTTTAATCGACTTCTAACAAAAAGAGAAAGTCAAAGCGTACAATTTTTTGTTCTTTTATTTATTCATCCAGTATTTTTCAGTATATTTTCAAGTTTTTTTAATTTAAATTTCATCAACTACAAACAAATGACCAGATTTAATCTTACACTAGAATTAACTAAAAAAGTTTGGCCATTACAAATTGTGTTAAAAGATGTTACCGAAACACAGAAATGTATATGAAATACCTCTGGAAATCGGCCGGAGCATTTAGACTGCCTATGAGTCTGCTATGACTTATAGGTTGTCTAAATGCTTTTATTGTAGTGTAGTGTTGTAGATAGTTCGTAGTATTTTGTTTAATAAAGGCATACCGCCGGTAAAACAAAAAGTACCATGTTGTTTTAAATACTCTGAGCTCACATTTTCATGGGCTGAGTTCGACATTATAATAATAAATATAAAGGAAAAATTAAATATATATTTTAGTTACATTCAATACCTACATATAAAAATACATCAAGTGACATATCCGCTAATCTGACGAATATTACTGACTTTCCTGCTATGCCGACGATATTGTTAATTCCACATAACCTAACCGGAGAAAATTTCGCCTTTGGCTTTAACACTTAATTTATTGTTCAGCAAATATTTTTTGATATATCTGTAAATTAACGCTTGAATCTATTATCTATCTTAGTTTATTTTATATTATTTCTTGATTTAGAAATAGCTTAATATTTTTCAGAAAAGGAATTCAGGATTACTTAAGATTGGAACTAAAGATGAAACAAATAAATGTATTCCATTAACATGAATGTAGAGATTTTTATATTTCAGGAATCTGAAACGCATTGACTAAATATTATACCACCTATAGTAAAACTAAAAACTATACTAACTATACTTTTTTATTAACTCCGGAAAGTAAATTAACAAAATAGATGGCACTAAGTAATTAATTAATGCTGCACAACCCAGAGTTCCCAAATAACCCCTTCTGAAAGACTACGCTAACAATAAAATATATATAAATGATTAATGTTACATATAAAGGCATATACAAATATTATAATTTATTATATGTAAGATTTATTTTCATTTACAAATTTTATCTCTCGATTTCAAGGTATTTCGTATATATAACTCATGGTTTCCTATTTCACACTCCTCATGTTCAAGTTATTATTATTATCATTTGTATGTTTTCTAAAAAGTTGTCACAAGTCTTTGAAAACAGTATTTTTAAAACCTTCATGAGCGTTTTCTTTGAGCAAAAACAAGGATCACCTCATAGTAATTTAACGTATCGCCCACCAAACGCTTTTTATTTCCACTCTTTGTGTACTGCCGTATATTGCAGGGGTTGGCCCTTTGACAGTCATTTGTTTATTTTTCTCCTGCAGGTTTCTCCCTTTTGTAGGGTAATGTAAAAAACAGCAGGCACAACTGTAAAAAGTTCTCTAAGAAATCTTCTATAGAATTAAAACAACATTGATAAATAGCGTATAGTATATCAAAAGTTACGGTAAGTTACTCCAGCTGCTCGCCACTAAACGACAATAAAAATACAATTGTTAAGTACAAAATTTTACACCCGACGGAAAATAACGATTTTGGCTCAAAATTACTGTAGATTTTCAAGATTGTACACGGAACAGTTATGCTCACGAAAATGTGTTGGGGCGCGGCGGCATAGTGTGCAGGGTCGCCCTCTTCTCTCAAAAATGGTTGAGGAGGACGATGGCTGGCACGCGAGTCAACTCGTGACCGAGTGCTGCTTGTGGACACTGGTCCGTTCGGAATGCTTGTGCAAATCTGTTTGCAACTTCACTTAGAAAACTATACTTTATTACTACTACTACTACTACGTTATTTTTACCGGATAGATTCCGACTTGTTTGCAACTGTTTAATAATAGTACATTCCTTAAAACTGTGTTCCCCTAAGTATGTATGAATGCTCTCCATATTAATGTTATTTCTTAAAAAATTTCTCGGTTAACTTCAAAAATGTCACGGACTCTGGAGTCTGTGGAAAATGAACAAAACCAAATAAAAAATAAAAAAGATTACTGTAGAAAATGGTAGCATGTCAAAATTATTTAATAAAGAACTTAGCTCAAATACAATGTAAGTACTCTGAAAACATGATGCAATATAAATAAACCGCCCAAGGACGAGTTGGACTCGTGGATTTCACTCCAATACAGAATGAACCAAAAAATATATTTAATACAGTTTGAGATTCTTAGCGAGAGTGTGACCCGTACTGTTTTATTATTCATTGTCACAAGTTACACAGGATATCGTATCAGGTTTGACTTTTGTATTGTTTCTACGATAGAGCAATAATAAAAAAAACTTTAAATTAATAACCTTTTCTTTATGGGGTCCCCTTTTAATTTTAACGTTTTGTTATCAATATTACTTTTAGGCAATCCACCATACTAACACATTTTCTGTGACGATTCTAAAGATACGGCTCTCAGGCTCGGAGGCTTCGTAATATAATCCAGTTTTCTAGTACAAGAGCCTCAACATATTTGTTGTTGTTTGAAAATAGTGTTTTCACAGGTGATATAAATTTTAATATTTGAGTAACTGATTGACATTAGATAGGTTTATTTTGAATATTGTTTAAATGTCAGTTTTTCAAATTAATAACAAAATAAGTGTTTTTATTTTGATACACGTTAAATATTTCTGTCGAGTTTTATCTTACAAAGGCTGGTTTTCTATAAAGAGCCTCGTTGAAAATTATTTTTCACGGTTAATATAGCCGTCTGTGCTACCCGACACACACTACTCCAGCTTTTGTTATGTTCAACATAGACCGGGTAATTGGAGCGCCAGACATAATATCAATTATGACGCTAAATATAATTTAGAAGTGATAAGCACGTTGAAACTTCTCCATATACAAATACAAATACAAATAATACAAATACAAAATATCTCAATTAAGGAAGGGTTGAGGCAGTTTTTTTACGTTATTTTAACGGAACAAGCACGCTGAAACTTCTTCATATATCTCAATTAAGGAAAGGTTGAGGCAGTTATTTTTTACGTTATTTTAACGGAACAAGCTCGAGGCCTACCTGATGTTAAGCGGACCTATGCCTATAACATATGCATTTCGTCACAAGTCAGGAATGCACTGCGCCCGTCACCTTGATACATAGTTGTTAAGTCTCATAAGCCTGCAATTTCACTGACTCTCAACGACTGCTGCCGGAACACACCGTTAAGTGCGGGCATTCGCAAAATACCCTTCCATACGGTGAAGCTCAAGCCCGTGGCGGGATTCGAATCATGGTCCTGCTGCGCGGCAGTCCATAGCCAATGCCACTGAGCTATCAGACTGATACCATGATCAGGCAGATCCCATATTGTCAAAAACTAATAGATAAGTGTACATTTTCGTATAACAGCCTTCTGAAAGAATTCGTCGTACGTAATCGTACGTGTTTAATAACGTAGTGCTTAGTTAAACGATATATCTGTCGCTAAGCACCTAACTATGTGTTCCGGCAGCAGTCCTCAAGAACCTGTGGAACATCACATGTGGAACTTCACAAATGTATGTGCCAGGGCAATAAGCACACATATGCATCTGTAATGGGGCTACTTCTTAACATCAGGTGGGCTGCGTGCGTAACAATACCTTTGAAAAAATAAGAACCTAAAATTAGAAAAGAATTGCAATGTTTTGAAGATATATATACCATTTTGTCATGCCATACCATTATACTATTCAGAGATTGATACACATCCGATCCTGTAGATAAAGTGCCGAGCACGCGCTGTGTGCTGTCTACTGCACTGGAACGTGTGCCGGACTCAATTAAACTCCCGGTCCGTTTTTAAATAAAACTTTTTTTTTTCAAATGAAACCGCCCTGTGCATGTTCCAGGCTAAAAAATTTGTTATTATACTGTATTACACAAACAAAACCTATTTATGTTTTACGAACTGTGGACTGTGATTGGATTAAGATAGCACAGACTTCATACCTTGTTTAGTAAGCTATGCTCGTAGAAAAGGCGGAGATGCTGCGATTTAATATAATTTACACCTAAGAAAATTGTTTTAGTTGTTTATTATAGAACACATCGAGGACATATCCTAGGGGACAATAGTTGGTAAATCAGGATGTTTCGTGTGGTCCTTAGTGTAGTTACCGAAAACATATTTTACCGACCCTCATAAGATTGGGATAAAGGTAGATGATGATGCTGATGCCTATTATTGTTTGTAAAAAAAAGAAAAGTGCCCACTATCAACATTTAATTCGGCATCCGGCTTGAAGTAGGTGCATAAATCGATCCGCCACCCTGGTGGATGAGCTAGTATTGTAGTTACAGCTAAAGAGTAATCCAATGCCAACTAAGTTTTCCTTGGTTACTAGGTTATTTATGTGATATTCCGTATATATATATTATTTATTGATAATGATATCAGTTAAATGGCCGCCTGGACTTTCTGCTGATTTTCTTACAAATCTTTCGCGGTTGCCATCGTTTTTCATTTAAATTATGCTATCGTTTAAGTTCCTAATAAAGAATTTGAATTTTAATTGAAGAATTTGTATTTATTCCTGATAATTTTCGATGAAATTTTTGTAAGTGGTACTTAGCTTGGCTATAATTTGGCACTCCGTTTATTAATCATGATGTTAGTTAAATGGCCGCCTGGACTTTCTGCAGCAGTTGATTTTTTCCTGGTAATTTTCGAAGAAATTTTCGTAAGTTTTGGGAGTTATCGTTACGTTCATAATATAATTCAGAAGAGACAATGAAAAAACATTGTCGCACGACCTAAACACAACGTTATCATATCACGCGTCGATGTAAAAATGCCATTGAAGTATGTTTCAAATGGCAGAAAGACGCGCGTGTTTCGCTTATATAAGGTTACTAGCTTTCCGGGCGCGGCTCCGCCCGCGCGTATGTCGGTTATCGCGCGAAAACATTAACCTCTTTTTGCGCAGTCGGATAAAAACTATCCTATGTTTTTTCCCGGGTCTCAAACTATCTCCATACCAAATTTCATTCAAATCGGTCCAGTAGTTTTGGCGTGAAAGCGTAACAGACAGACAGACAGACAGACAGACAGATAGACAGACAGACAGAGTTACTTTCGCATTTATAATATTAGTACTGATTAGAAAAATTCAAACAACCTCTTAGGGTTGACTTCAACTAAAACATTTTGAGATAAAAAAAAATTTTTTTTTTTAAATTTTTAGTTTTTTTTAATGATTTTTTCACTAAATAAGTACGAGGACCTCCTTATGTTAAAAGGCTCTTGGGCCTGTAATATATTATTTCATATTTTTTATTACTTTGCTCGATGTAAATACGTATTCAAAACTCTATTCATAGGGAGCACGGCGCAGTCTAGTGTTACCGCGGCGGGCGCTCTTGGCTCAGAGTAAGCATTAAAACAAAAAAAATATCTCAAAATGTTTGTTAGGACTAGCAGAAGTCAACCCTAAGAGGTTGTCAGCATTTTAACAATTACCCTGTATATAAGCGAAATACGCGCGTATCAATTAAAACCGACCATCATGATTTTAAACCCATTAAATAAACAAAATGTGAATAATCAATTTATCGAATGTTCAGTTGAAGCATTTGAGCTAGAGCGGTCTAAGGGTTGTTGAGAGATATACATCAAAGGGGGTTTACATTTCAAAGTGGATGACGTTTAGGTCAGGCGGGCAGAGGATTTTGTGATAAGGTTGTTCTTATTTACCTACTTTTAAAATATTAATTATTAAATGTTTAGATGTAGCCTTCTAGATAAAATTTTATTTATTAAAACGTATTTTTTGTAATTATATTAATTACAATAAATTATAAAGAACGTATGTAGAATAATTGGTACTTAGCGAGACGCGACTTTGACGTCAACGTGTGCTATATTGAGCGAATTGATTTTGCCTTATGTAACAATAGAAATATTGTTTGTATTTGATTAGAATGATTAGTCAAAGATGCTTTGTGCCCTGTGCAGATTGTAACAGACTTGCCATATTACAAAAAAATAAATCTGGTTTAATGTTGGTTTAGATACATATACCTTTAGGTATATACAAGCTTAACGTGTCAATATACAACATCGTTTTGAAAAAATAAGATAATGTAACTCTGAGAAAAGCTGTATTTGTATAATAGCTTTCAGATTGTAAGCATATAAATAATTTAACTTCTTTTATTCATTAATAGATTTATTACTTTGCGGGAGTCCATAATTAATAATCGCGATTGTGTGCTCTAAGAATCAAGATCTCTAGATGATGCATCGTCTAGAAACCAAACGCGTCAAAAACTTTTCCGGTTAGACTACGTAGGGTTTATGACGTCACGTCAGAAAAAAGAAAATTTTAAAAGAAAAAATTTAAAACATTTTTTTCAAATTATTATTATACGTTTTTAAATTGCGAAACACAAAATAGAGGATAATTGAAAAACATAAAAAAATTTAAAATAATAAAATGACAAGCCCCGTGAGGTGGGGGCTAGAATGTCACCCTCCCATTATATATGTGGGTGTCGTATAAGGCGACTAAAGGTAAAATAGTGGAAGGTCGGCAGGAGCGCCTTCTGAGGAAATAATATCTTAAACTGCGATCCCCAATACGCCTGCTAAGCGTGTAGATTATGACAAACCCTCACCTCTACGCTCAGGTCAATTTTCGCTCAAAATTAAGGGACCCGCATTTTGACCCCCTTAATTTTAAAATATATAAAAATTTAAATTTTATGGCTATTTATTAATATTTTTTATAATTTTTTTTTTACAAATTTAATTTGTATAACTTTTTCAATTCAAACTGAGCTGGAATAGATCTACTCCAATACAGAGGTGAAAGATTAAATGGGGGAGGCTGTTTTCAGCAGTGGACAATCCGGCTGTTAACAAACCTCATTGACCCCTTAAAGTTGCATAACTGATGTTATTTATTTACCAATGTTGTTCAGTTTTCAATATATAAAATGAATTTACCGATAAAAAATAAACACCAATAGTGAGTTATAAAAGTTTCTCACCGTTCAAAGATGGGCGAGAACTAGAAATATTTCTTAAAATATTTTTCAAGGCACTGCATGTAGCCGAGTTCAGATATCTGTGAAAAGAATCTGCAAATAATATCTAAGAATTCCGTTTTGAAATATACTATCGATATGTTGGGAACGCCTACAAATCTCTGTATGAGAATTGAAATATATTTTCTAGCGTTGAACCCGGTTTATGGTATTTTGTACCGGTTGGGTGAACCGACTAACGAGATATGTACACATAACAAGCTACTTACGATGCGTTCTTGCATTTGTGCCCATCCTATTCCTAATTCCTGTTCTTCGTAAAATCTGCTTACGATTTACGACCACATTACTAACTATTAGATGACATTTAGAAATTATGACACAAACTTTTAGAAAACAATCTTAATAATAACACATATTTTAAGAAAACATTAAATTTATATTTTAGAGATACCCTTTAAAAAAAATATATATAAGTATCTAGTGACAAGTTCGCCTAATTTTCTTGTTGTGCCAACGGGAGGTCACAATCGCCACGCAGCCTAACTGAAAGAATTTTCGACGCGTTTAGATTCTACGCGAAGCATTCTAAGGAGGTCTTGACTCTTTGAGCGCACGATCAAGAGACAAAAAGCGAATAAGCGAACTCCGTCGTAAAATTCTTCCGGTTTGGCTGCGTAGCGGTTGTGTGGCCCGTCGCGGCGGCTTAAAAACAGGCGAAATTGTCACTACATAGGTATTTATTATGTTTCTAAAGTGT
The DNA here is from genome assembly GCA_963854805.1 of Plagodis dolabraria. Classification (NCBI taxonomy): domain Eukaryota; kingdom Metazoa; phylum Arthropoda; class Insecta; order Lepidoptera; family Geometridae; genus Plagodis; species Plagodis dolabraria. The sequence goes on from OY978440.1 coordinate 10,541,716, forward strand.
TTGTCTAAAATATTAATTTCCAGTTTTCTTAAAGCATTTTTGCTATATTTGCTATTATTAAATATGGATTTCCGCAAAGTAACGCCTGAATCTATTCATTAAAAACAATATTTTTAAATTAAAAGCAGATATCACACTCGGTGTAAACTACTAGAGTTAAAAACTAATTACAAGAACTCTGACAACGATTGATGAGTAGTCTTAGCAACAACCTGATGCATCAACGGAAGATACAGTTAATTTGTCCGTGGCCATTGACTAACTGCAATTAGGGAATTAGATAAGATACCTTTGATCAGAGATGGTCCTTTGATTCGACATTAATTACTGTGCATCGGTCTTTACCTAATCAAATGCTTATTGGATTGATGATACTAATCATCATAGTGGTACATAAATAGACTACATATGTATATATCTAGATATAATGGTGTAGATACATAGAATGATCTAACTGTACTGCAATCATGTTACTAACAATTTCCAAGTAAAATCCCAATTTTGACAACGCTATTTACCAACCAAGCCCTAAGCAAAAGATGTATCCATTGATTGACTTCCATACAGTACGGTGTCTAAAAATTACAGATTTTTTTTTCGTCCGACCTGCCCTTTAATTAAATAGCTTAGCTCTCGGAAATGCCGTGGGTGAAATAAGATTAACCGAAAAATATAAAGCTTCATTAGTTTCAGTAGAAATGAGAACAACTTTATCCAATGGTATCATTTAACAGACTATGGTTGTGGTTAATGTTCATTTTGGATTTTCTGGCCTGGAAAAATATCCTCTAAATAGCTGTTTAACGATTTCTCCTTCAGCAAGAATACAATTTTGCGACGGTAGGACATTTTGCGAATCCCCGCCTGGCTAGCTACCACTCTCAAGTAGAAAATCTGCCAAGCACCTAACGGTGTGTTCCGGCAGCTGTCCTTGAGAGGCAGTAATTCTAGGTTAGCCTGAACAACATCTTCGACCAAATCATCACTTACCATCAGGTGAGATAGTGGTCAAAAGCTAACCTGTAAAGCATAAAAAAAATACAAGGCATTTTACTTTGCTCATCGCCTCTGTAGCTTAATGACACAATTTTGTCAGTGTTCGTTCTTGCTAGATTAAAACTTATCATATATACATCCATTGTATATGATATGTTTTAATGAATGATGATGTATGATTGTATCATTTAGTTTTTTATAATATACTAGCAGTCCGCCCCGGCTTCGCACGGGTATTTAACAAATATTTCAAAAATTATAATTTAAAAATATATAAAAAGGAGTTATTGTGATGTCTATAAACGTTAGACTTATAGTATTGCGGACTTTGTTACGAGTAGTTATTTTATAGATATTGATGTCTTCTATATAATTGTGGTACAGCACTTTGCTCTATTTTCAATAATTTCCGCAGAGTACGCGATATAACGATTTTTTTGGTATTTTTTTCGTACTTTGGATTACATTATCGAAGTTTTCATACGGATCCTTAACTTTTTGAAAATCCTCTACGGCCAATGTTCATCAGGGATAATTTAGGATTCTAATGGTGAAAGAATTTCAAATCGGTCTAGTAGCTTCAGAGCCTATTGAATGGAAATAATCAAACAATCAAATCTTACCTCTTTATTATATTAGTATAGATTTATTTCCAAAACTCAGGGTGTATCCTAACCGTCCAATTTATTAGTCGATGAACCTAAACGGATCTATAACACATGTACACGTATGTTGCCCTGCGGCAAGTGAGCATATCCGTGTTACTAACGCAATGCAATTAACGCCTTGGATACATCGATAGCATAATTCGATCACCTCTAGTCCACCTCTACCGTTTAACATTACTTTGCGAACAGAAACATTTCTATTTAACTATCGTTGGTTGCAGCACGGAATTGCGTGATACCGAACTCGTTGGAGGGATTTTTTATGGAGCAAAAAATATGGAAGCTTCGCAGTATTTTTTTACTGTCTCAATTTTAGAAGCGTTTAGTTTACATTAAAATATGAACCATGAATCAGAGCAGCCTAATCAATAAAAATACCGCTTTAAATGTCAATCCTTTTATACCAAAACAATATATAAGAATCTGTAAACTCCGAGCAAAGTCGCTACTTTGCTTGGTACCTATAGGTATTGATAGCCAAACAAACTGGAAAAGTTATGTTTTCAAGATATAGGCAAAATAATCAAAGTTTACGTATGCACTTAGGGATTTACGGCGCGCAACTGGCCTTCACACTGCTTTAACGATTTAATTGGGATTCGCTCATGCTTGGCTTAGCTAATTATGGAATCATACTATGGGGAAAATGTGTAGTCAGGAGTGCTTTGCCGTTCTTAATCGATCAGCGAAGTTAAGCAACGTCCGCTGCGGTCATGAGTTGGATGGGTAACCTCTAGTGGCATTACTGATGATTATATGCTTCGGAGGGCACGTTAAGCCGTCGGTCCTGGTTCTTGTCTTAAGATGGCAGTCGGTATAGCATGGCTAACTACCACTAGAAAATATGTCGAAGCACGTAGTGGTGTTTTTCGAACGAAAGTGTCCTTGAGAATCTGTAATTTTGGGTTAGCCTGAACGACATCTTCGACTGCATAGTCGCTTGGTCAAAGACTAGCATCAAAATGCAAGCTCTTTGCGTTGCGTTTTGTTAATACATCATAATTCTCATTTAATAAAATCTAAGTCGGTTTAAAGGATATTAATTCTTCTCTCGGTTTGTTTAGAACCTACCGTCGTAATGGCAAGGAGAACATAGATGGTTTGCAATCAGTGCACTGTTCGATGGATAACGCTCTATTTCCGCCAGAAAATCAGTTTAATCACATTTAGCCGCACAGCCACTAAACTACTGGTAGATATATATGTGGTGCTATTGCCATACCTGATATGCAATACGGATCAGTTCCGTCTCATTACCTTTCGGTTTAGTGTGTAGACGATATTGCGGTATTGTGTACGATATATTAAGCGTGTAACCATTGATTAGTAAGATATTAGTCTGGTGATAGTAGGTAACAAGTAAATCGATTATGTAACATTTCAGAACAGGGCGCGCTATACATTCTTAAATATATAGAGTGACAATGGTAGATAGTAAGGTTTTATATAATTTTCATGGAATTGGTTTTTATATTCAATAATTCGTTTAAGTAAGCTTTTTCTTTTCTAGAGCCTACCAAACTTCTTAAGATTGTATGTACACCAACATTCGCTCGTGCGAAACTGTATTACGATTTCATATTGAGTAATGCTCAGTTATTCGCTTTTAAAAGTACTGAACTTAAAAAAAAATATCAGAAAACATTTAGCTGATTTGGAAGTGAGATGAAACAAAAACATCGTCACACACACGCTTACTTTCGCATTTGTAATATATAGGATAATCAATTTTCTTATAAGTTTAGAAAAGTGTTTCTATGTACAAACAAGAAACTAGGATACTATCTGTTATTCCATCTCGTATGTATTGAATTTTGTATTTTTTTCATATGTTTTGTATGCTTCATCAACATAGCCGTTTAAAAAAAATCTTCCTCGGGGGATTTTAAGATTAACTTTGAAACACATAAGGACTGAATTTCATAACATGCTTCTTATGTTCTGTGGAATAGGAATTCATATTTATATAAAATATATATTCGTAAATGAACTAGCTTTAAGAATGTAAAATTTAAAAGAAACTTCAAAATTTTACGTCTATAGGTCCATCGGTTTGGGATGTAAATACTTTGTTAGCAAGTCACAGAATACAAGTAATCGTGTCGACTACCATTACCACTATATATTTTTTATGGTATATACCACAGAAAAGAGAAAGCAATAGAAAGGTGAAGGGGGCGTGGCCGGCGAGCCTAGCATACTCCTAAACAGGAGTATTTACGTCAACGGACTATAATGCTACTGACAGTCGACCCGCGGCTAACGCGCCGCATGCATCTCCGTCAATTTATATTGAAATGCCGCGTTATGCTGTTATAAGTTGCAGATTTAATAGCGATGTCACGATTGTAAAGAAAGTAGGAATATCCTATCACCGGAAAACTTAATAAATTGTTCCTAAATGTTTTATATTTCGCTGATGAACAAAGTCGGTGCAATCTCCCATATAGTGATTCATGATTTTTTTTATCGTCAAATTTTATCGATACATTGTTAGTCACTAAATGTCACCACATTCCAATCTCTGATTTGGAGCTTTCCCGTTAGACCTACGAAAGGAAGCACCATCTGTCCCACTGCTTTTATCGCATATAGAACTTTTTACTGGACGTAAAAATGCACGTGTAGGTCAGATGGTTAACATCAATTAAATTAACAAATTATGCAAATATTTTCAAGAACACGCAATTTTTCAAGGTTAAGAATTCAACTCTTGTTTTGTGGCTTCTGTGGGCACGACCACAATTTCACCAATGTCACGTTGTTATATGGACCATCAAACGAGGTGGATTTTTTAGTTTTAATGAGTTATGTCCGGTGAGAACTGTCTAAGCCAAATTTGGTGCTGAAACATTAGATGTTAGTTCATCTAACTACTGGACGAACACAAATGTATACACACACACACACACACCCTCACACACACACACACACACACACACACCCTCACACACACACACACACACACACACACACACACAAATTCATTATATATAGGGGAAATATAGAACACTTGGGAACAACTTTTGGTTAAGTTATTTAGTATAAGAACAGTTAATTTACAGCTTTCTTTGAATATGGACTAAATACTAAGGACAGGATACATTTGAGGGAGAAAGGACGAGGGATATCTATAAGGATAATATTGTAGAGAGAAGAGTTTATTTTGGGACAACACAAAAATATGTGTTTCACATTTCCTTCGTCCAAACCACATTCACAGAGGGAGTTATAAGTTTGGCCAGGAAGACTGGGTTACAGGAATAGTTTTGACTCGGACGGCATATTGTAGAGGTTGTCACTTTATCAGCGTTTTGGAATATTGAGAACCAGAGTTTATTGGGCATCTCAGGTTGAATGTTACCATAGAATTTACCTTTTAATATTCTAGAAATTTGCCATTTCTGGTTCCAAGGTTTTTTAAAGATGGTTTTAGACCTTTCTTTTACCATTTAGACCATAGATAGTTTTAGTTAGAAAATCGAACAGATATCTTGATCTTGAGATTCGTTGCCCACTATACCGGCGTGACCAGGAATCCAGGCTAGGATCACATTTATGCCGTGAGAGCTACATTCGAAAAGGGCATTTCTTATTTTTAAAACAATTGGGAACCTAGATTTGGACCGAAAAGGGTTAGCAAGAATAAATTGGAAGCAGCTTTTGAAGTCTGAAAATATGATAGTTTTGTTCAGATTGTGTGATATTACAAAAAGGATGGCTTTCAGAATTGCGATGGCTTCTCCTGAAAAGACGGAAGTGGTATATAGTGGAGGACATTTATAATTGAAAATTATAAATGTCCAGCCCTTGTATTCTGTGAAGAATTTATTTATGAAAACCTTATTAGCTTCTATTGTTTTTTTATCAATACCAAAATCCAAAATAATGTTAGGTTTAAAAACGAATGCTTCGTAAGATGATGAGTACAAAGGCATAACAGGATTCTGTAGGACAGAATATTTAAGAAGGGTGAATTGTAAATAGCTGCGGAGGAGACAAGGGAAGTCCTCAGATGAGGCTTTATTGTATGAGTTATATAATGTCAGTCAACAATCTAGTTTTTCACGAACAGGGTGATTTGAAATTTGACTCAATTTAAAAAGGAATTTATCGGAGAGAAACTGTCTGCGAAGGCTAAGAGTAGGTTCTACACACTCAACTTGCATGGCATTGATAGTGATTTCAAGCAGTGTTCATTCACCATGACAGACCAAAGCTACTTTGACAACATCACATGATTTTTTTTTCCTTTTCTGCCGTTTGGATTAGGACATATGTACAGCAGGCGACATTGCAGTATCGCGGGGTGTGTTGCAGCAACGCAGGCGCGAACGGAACCGAACACGGGAACTTTTAGGTTATGAGTTAGTCTATTTTGGAGATTTTCATTATCATCAATAAGGAGATCATTGGCTACCATTCAATTCATTTGTTAAAATGTGTAATAGAGAAAAACACGAACATACTGTTTTAATTTTTTGCTATATAATAATATCTAGAAATAGCAATCGCAGATTATGCAATAAGTATAATTCGTTTCAATGGAAATAAAATGATTACCAATATAATTAGCTGGTTGTTACTGTTGTGTCGGTCTCCCTGATTTTCATTCATGTATACAAATCGGAATCCCGGTTGGCGGACGATATCCAGATTTATAGAATCACCCTGAGACTTGCGTAATCTGATTCTCATAATCAGGTTTTTGAAAGCAACTATCATTGGCTAACTAGAATAAAAATGTATTTCTCTACTATAACGGAAATTATTTATAACCAAAAAAATAATTTTAGATCCCTTAAATATCTTATCGGTTATATTTATTTTAACACTTTTTTCCTATACACATGAAATTGTTATTTCACTTGGTTTCAGATTTCATAAAAAGATTTAAATCTCACATAAAAATGGCTTGATTGTATTATTATGTTGAGAAATGTAAAGTTTTCTTAAGTAAAAGCCCTCAATGTGCTATGCAAATGATCTCACTTATGTCGAGGTTAGCAGAGTGAATTGGCACAAAGCCCTTTATTTGACACGAATATATCACCAGTAGGCTGTACTTCCGCACCCTACCACTATAATAAGGCACTTTTTTTTTATATCAAATTAATTTTGCGCTAACCTGCGGCTTCGACCGCTGTAATAATATCAAAACAAAATTAAAAGTAAGTATAGTTAGATTCTACGTGGTAAAATTTACATTGACTGACAACATTTACTTGAACTCATCTGCAATTTACCTCTTGTTATATGTACCATGATTTCGACCTTAACCTCGTCTTTTATTTTTGTGAATCCTATCTGTGTTTATCTCTTATTTCATTACGAATTTCATGTCTTTGTAATAATTTGACCAGAAATAAGCAAGCCTATAATATATTATATCGAAATTAAGCTGTGCTTCGCAGTAATAGCTTCATTTTATTTTTATCGTCATTTTCTTATTCAGCATCTTCACTGCTGAAGGTTGTGTCTATAAATCGTCTTTAGTCGATGGAAAAATTTATCGATAAAAATGTACTGCATCACTGGCTAGGATACCACTTTTTGTTCCGAATAAAAAAATAAAAAAGGCTAAAATTTTACTAGCTATCACAATAAATCTTTTCCCGTAATCATTTTTCGTGCTGTTATTTGTAAACTATTTTTCAATTATCTATGCTCAGATTTTACCAAGGAACGATTTTAAAATTGAATTAAACTTGACTGAGAGACTGCACAATTACTCTACAGATATTGTCGACTGGCAACTTTCACCAGATATTAGGGGAATCACCATATATCTGTCTCGCTGACTGAAAGAGATAGCTTGACAAAGTTCACAAGAAATACAATCTTACCACTCTTTAGATAAGGTGTATTTTCAACTGTTATAAATTGGCTTATTAAACGTTTCAATTGGGTAAAAATGGGACTAATCAGGGAATCGGAGTGTTTGTAGTGAACAATAAAGATGTAATGTCAAGTATCATTTATGTGTTGAACTGGCTACGCTCGTTTTCTAAGAAAACTGACATGGCTGCCACTCTAAATAGTATTTTATATCTCTATGGTATATACCTATGGTATATAGTGCAGAAAAAAAATATCTTAGGTCTCTGATTCGTATCCTAGAAGCTGCTGCGTCAGGTTTAAATTACTTGTGAGTAGGTACATCTGTTTGGATACCACTACTAATCAGACGCAAAGCATGAATGCTAACACTGATGTGTTTCAGATAGGACAGGATAGCCAGTGACTGTGAAATTGCCGATAACGTGCTTGATAAAGTGCTGATCATGATACTCATCTCGTCATCTACAAATACATATACTACGTATGTGTAATCGGTCAGTAAATATGCCCTCTCTAACAATGATTAACATAACGACACCAGGAGATATTGTTAGAAAGTTTTGCATAAAGATTTGTAAGGGCGTTGAGGTAGCAAGGAGCTCCCGTTGTGTGCCTAATGTGCATCACCCGATCTACGGCGACATGAGTTGTAGCATGCTATTCTATGGGCTTCTTTCTCATAGTCGCCTGTCACGCGTCCGGCAGAAGGAAGTGGAACAGTCTATAATACTTAATCCGGAAAGTTTACGGCAAGAAAGCAACTTCTAGCTAGATAATCTGAGCATGTTTGAGTACTCTTCTTCGAAACTAGATACGGCTGCACTTGCAAGGACACGAGTGCTAAAGGAAACAATTTCCGGTTACGCGGTGTGGTTGAAAAAGCCTTGTCAAGTACAGGGTGGTAAGACTGCAAATTATTTATTTTACATTTTATCGCTCCATTGCAATTAAACTGCTAGATATATATATTCACAAAATCGTTTTTTAAAGCCCTCTTGATGGGTTCGGAAGAAAATATTTTGTTTTAACTCACAATAGAGTGTCTAAAATCCGCTAGTTTATTTTTAATTTTTTTTTAATTTACCTTGTGTCAGTTGCTCTATCAAGACAAATCTAACGGTATCTCAAACATTATAATCAGATATTCCGTTTAGAAGTTATGGTGGAATAAAGAAATTCACAAACATACATGAACTCTAAAAATATAATACTCCTTTTTTTTGGGCAGTCGTGTAAAAATTCCCGCACTCGCACATGTCCACATGGTTTCTAACATGCGAATTCTGTGGTCCCCCTGTACTGTATATTCGGCGTGGAATAAAAGTACATGGCCTATACTTTTCTGCTGTAGGTAGTTTTATCTTTGACTTTAGCTATAGCTATTGTGACACTGTCAATATTGACTTTGGGGGTTGCTTTGAGGCTGTGACCGGTAAAGGGTTGTTTTGATTGGAAATGAATTTTGCGTACGGTGCCTGCCTACATACATATACAGTTCCTGTCATGCATCAACCCCAGCCAGAGGCTCAAAATCGATCCGCAGGTAGCCGTTAATCCGATGTCTGCTTTGTTTGACGTGTTGTCGTAACAAACAACCAGTGCCCTGCGATAGGAAGTGCCGTTCTCTGTTTCTACAAGTATTGTCTTCAAGTTGTGGGTGCTGTGGTTAATTAATTTGTAGGATATTGTACTGGAAATGTTTAGAAGTGCTTAGAATTAAAAGTTCTTGCTAGAATAAATACCATTTCCCGCAAAAATAACACAGATGGCTATATATACCAGAAAGAACTCCAGCTCTGATCATGGTGGTACAATTTGTACGCGTCTTCGGTTAACATCGCTTTAGTAATGTACACCGAAAAGATACGACGGAACGAACAAAATTTTATTTTAGTAACTCATTCCGTTTTGGAGCTAAAAATCCGTGATATAAAGATGGACAGACAGACAATGGAGACTCATCATTAGAGCCCGGATTCGCCCAAATAAATTAGCTAAATCGGTGGGTGGAGGAAGACCGAAGGATTGAAATGTAAAGTCCTTAAAGAGGGTTGGATTGATCAAAGTAATGTTTTCAATTGTATTGATACCTTTTGTAAGGAAAACTCAACCTTAAGTTCAGATGTGTACGATTCTATTTAGAAAAGCAATTTCGCTGATTAATTCCCACTAGCCGCTGTCCATTGGCAAATCTGTCGGCACTAAACAGTTTGTATAGTGGTGGTGAGAGCGTGCATTTCCTGTATTAGGGTCAGTAAATGTGTGGAATGCTACGAATTAATATGTAAAGAAGTGTAACTCTCATATAGTACCGATCTGATTTCGGACTCATCAAGTTCACAAATAACAAATTCCAAATTCAAACCATCTTCCTTAATTGATTTGGCGCTTAGAAATGATCGCGTCCGATTGGTTGCGTCGAGGTAATGTCGTTGCGGACGGTATACTTATTAAAGCACGCCCACTGCGGTTATGTTTGCGTTCTGCTGTTTTTAATCTTGACTAACATTTCTTTATATATTTTAACGTAAGTAGTTTGAATGCAAGTACTTTATTTTGGCGTTATTTACAAACATTCGCTATCTGTTTGAAATAATGTGGACGGAATATGTTGTATTTATCACACATACTACATATATCTTAGTATGTAATTAAGGCCCTAGTCACAGGATAAAATGACGTAGTGTGGGTCGGCGCTTGCTCTTTAAAGAGTTCCGGGCATATCAAAGCAAAAAATACTTGTATGTTATGATCACAGTTTATAAACTACAGAATTAATACAGTCACTGCCCAAGTAGCACAAAAGCGCTGAATAGGAGCTGAATCACTGTTCAATGGAATCTTCTGCTGAAAAAACCTGCTGAATAAGAGCGTTAGAGGCGCCTACTCAGCCAATATAACTCTGATTTGGGCACAAATTAATCAGCTGTTAGTTGAATAATGTGGCTGGTTGCACTATATAATCGTTATTTGAGCATTATTAAAGGTAACAGTCGCCCTATTGAATAATGACTGATTATCAGGGTATGTCTTACCTTTTATACACCACAAGGGCTGAATAATAGAGTACTTGTTACCTATTTTTCAGCACAAAGTACACTCCAGAAAATTAGTTAACTTTTATGGAGCTGACAATTCACAAGTGGCAAAATTGTGAATAATTTTCACCATACTACTTTATTATTATTTTGATATGTTTTGTGTGAATCATTTTGTAAAGTGTTCGTGGGAAATAGGCAAATTATTATCGCCAAGTAAAACTTTATTGATTTTCCTCCATGTGCATGAATTTCGAATGGGAAAGAGAGTTTATTGTCAAATACTATATAATTATAGACGAAAATTTTCACGCGCCCTCAAAATATCACTAACTACTTGAAAATTATAGTATAAAATAGATTTATGATATTATTAAAAAAAAAATGTCTTTTTATTTTTCCTTTATAATTTGACAATAGGCTGTTTACGTGTAAAGTCATTACATTTTTTATTCAAATTCTGTTGTTATTTCCGTTGACTAAACAAAAACAAATTGTTCTTATATTGTATACGCGGTTATAATCTAAAAAATGGCAGACAAGCAATGTGTACTATATTAACCACAATCAAACAGCATGAGCTGTTTAAGTGTCCACTCGTGGTACATGAATCAGTAACGAGCTGTTACGAGTGGTTCTTGTGTTAAACAAGTCAGCTACAGATTTATGTAAAGCTTGATATTGGGCAACATGTACGCAAATAGCTGTACTAGGTAATCATCAGTGAACTGATAAACTCTGTAGGAATTTTAGCCCTTTTTTTATATTTCCACCTATCACAATAATCTTAAACGACGCGATTAGCTATACTTACCTACGAAGCGCTGAATAAAAAAGTCTTCAGTAGATTAATTGTCAACGCTAGTACAAGTATTCAGCTCTCACTGAGATTATGGGTTACATGTGAGCTAATATAGAGCAGTTTGCTTTAACTTAGCATCATATTCACCATATCATGTTCACCCATAGTGATCATGTGGGCTTAATAAGAGCTATTATACGATTGCGTGTAACAAGCTGATTAATATTACACTAGTTCCACTGTGTGCAGCAAAAAGCATTATATCTTTGTTATTTGAAGCCACAGAATAACTGATTACATTATAGTAGCTCACGTGTTCTTTCTTAAAATGCAAGTGGTCCAAGGGTACACTTGTGGTCTTCAATTCAGAATATAGTCCACAAAAATCCTTTAAATTGCTTAAAGCTGTATAATATTGAACTTGTTACCTATATTAACACTGCGAATGTTACAGTGTGGTCTCCGTGACACATAATAACGTTCTTATTCAAGTGAAAGCTCACTTTTCACCTATTGCTGGTCGAGTGTACTGTAATAACTCTTCATAAGTGCTAAAGTTACCGATGTTACCTCTTGTGACATCTTAAAATGCAGTTTTGTGCTACTTGGGTGTGCATACTCAGCAGGTGTATGGAACGTGTGCTGAACAAAAGCCTCCTGACATACCTTGAAGCTAATGACCTAAGTGATTGGCGATACGGATTTCGCTGAGACCGATCTACGGGAGATCTTCTTGCGTATGCCACACACATTTGGAGCGAGACTATCGAGAGATATGATAGTGTTACCCATTTTCTTGGATATCTCGAAAGCCTTCGACAGATATTAGCATGACCGCCTTACGAGAAAGTTTCATGCATATGGTTTACCCACTGTTTTTTGTATTTGGGTTTCGGATTACCTGATGCAACGTACAATTCGAGTAGTCGTTGACTGCTGAACTGATCTGTTGGTTAACGGCGGTGTTCTTCAGGGGTACATACTATCTGAAAGCATTCTTCGATTGGGGTTATTCTTATTTGGTCAAGTTCAATACTAGTCAAAGTCCGATGTGTCTTTATACGAAAAGGAGTCAATTCGATCTGACTCCTACTATTCGAGATGTAACCGCCCGGCAACAGATAGCTTTGATTGATTTTTTTATTGTGTCACTTTAATGTCGACTCTTAACTTTGTTGGTTACATCGATACGCAGTTGGCAATCAAAAAGCTGATGATTATTACTAAAGTGAGGCGGTACTTCACATCATAACAGATAAATAAAAAAAAAATCTCAATAACCGGCGCAGAGAGATATATTTCAGGGATTGTGCACTGAAATCGCATAATTTGATTCTTCTATCCCCATTCCATGTTCGGGCAGCCAACAGCCTAACCAGACAGACGGTAATTTGTTTTTCACGTACCAAGCTCGTAAGGTGTTGTCTGTCATTCGAAATTGGCGTGGAAAAGTGCTTTACATCAATTAGGGCGGAAAAGAATTAAATATTCGAACCTTTATTTATACAGCTTCAGAAAAATAAAATTACCCTCAATATTACTTTCAATGTTTAATAGAAATTAATACAAATTCACTTTAATATTTTCGCTACATATTCTTGTGGTGAAAATTTTCTGTTTCGCTTGAAGCAGTCATTTCGCGGGTTGTACCTTTAAAAAATTCGCTGCACTCTGGAACATATTATAAACATGCTAAAGATATTTTTTTTTTTACCTTACTTCTTATTTATTAGTAATAGATTTTCTTCAGTTTCTTTTGTTTATTCGAGGTTTTTTTAAATAAAAATTTACCTGTTGTTTCATAACTGTTGTATCAATTTATTATTTGTATTGTTTATCGTCAGAGAGTCGTGTCATAACCATCAACAGATAACACTTTATTGACACCAAAAACAGGAAATTACTAAAAAAAATAACAATAGTTAGGCACAAAGGGCGGTCTTATCGCTAAAAGTGATCTCTTCCAGACAACCTTTGGATGGAGAGATAATAAATTTATTGAGCAGGGTTATGCAAGTCTCTTATTACATAAACAAGTATGTAATATAAACATTAATTGCTGTATTACAATATAAATAAAGTACATAAATTTCAAATTAATATACGATATATAGTATAATATATACTTACATACACAATAAACATATAACAAATAACGAAAGTGAAAAAAAGAAATAAGAAATATATTATAATAATAATGTCCGAGAGCAGTATTAATTAAGAGTGGAGAGGTAATAATTGGTGACCTGCGTTCTAAAAACATTGAGTGATTAGTCACTTCTGATTGTAACCGGAGGTGCGTTCCATAGGCGCACAGCCTGTGCAGAAAAGGACCATTTATAAAATACTGTATTATGCGTCGGTGATTGAAGAAGCAGGTTATGTGATGACCTAAGAGAAACAGAATGAGTAGAGTGTAGAAATTAAAAAACATGCCTTTAAATAATGAGGGGTTGAAGGATTTATCAATATGTTATAGAGAAGAGTAAGCATACGCGTTCCGACGGAGACGGATGGGGAGCCACTTGAGCTTAGATCGAAATTGGGAAACGTGGGCATATTTTCGTAGGCTGAATATAAAACGAATACAATAGTTTTGAAGCCGCTCAAATCTGTTAAGCTGAACCTCGGAGAGATCAGGATAGCTGGCGTCAGCATAGTCAAGTATTGGAAGAAGGAGCGATTGTGCAAGAGCAGTTTTAGTAGCAGTGGGTAGGAAGTTACGAATTCGATTAAGGTATCATCCTGAAGCTAATATTCGTTGCCTCAGCGATTGTAGCTGAGGTTCCCATGATAGACAGCTATCTATTATGATTCCAAGGTTTTTCATTTGTGAGCTATATGGAATGGAGACGTTCGCAAAAATTATATTTGGCAAAGTTGAGAAATCTACTCGGGAAACCAGCATTAACTGTATCAACACCTTGATCTAAATGGTCAGGTGAAGCCTGCGAGTATATTTGGAGATCGTCTGCATAGAGATGGTAGGAAGAAGTGAAAGATAATGAAATAGAATTAATTAATACTGCAAAGAGAAGAGGAGAGAGAACGGCGCCTTGTGGGACACCTGCATTCGTATCACACCAAGAAGATAAAATTTCTCCAAGGTGTACACGTTGCCGACGCCTAAACAAGTAACTGTGAAACCAGTCAATTGCCGATGGAGATATGTTAATAGAGCGGAGTAATGCAAGGAGGATATCAAAATCAACATTATTAAAAGCATTCCTGAAATTTAGGATCGTTAACTCTTGGTTGTCCATTCCAAATCTTATGTCATCAATAATTTTAATAAGAATAGTCACAGTTCTGTGACTGGGACGGAAACCAGACTGCTGCGGACTTAAAAGACTATTTAAATTAATGAAAGAGTTAAGCTGGCTATGTATTAAACGCTCGAGAACTTTGGATAAAAAGGGCAGGATCGAGATAGGACGATATTCAGAGAAAGTCTTAGGGTTATTTTTTTAGGCAACGGGATGATTTGGGGTTCTTTTCAACAGACTATACAGAGTGACGGCAATCCGGCCCAATTTTGCCCTTATGGTAGCGGTACTCTTCATAAATCTACTATATTTGATATATATAAAAATTTGTAGTAAAAAAATATCCGTCTTAAATTCGGTCAAGTCATACTAACACAGTGAAAGATTGTGGATGAGAGAGGATGTGAAGGTGTGTGTAACAAACACTCTCCTTCATACTAAAACGACAGAACCAATTTGCATTAAACTTGAAACATAGATAGTTTAGGTCCTGGATGAACATCATCATCACTTAAGCCTGCACCAAGGCAGCGATACGTAATTGTGGCTTGCTGTATCTTTATTTCTTGATGTTGAGTTATGTAATTAATATATATTATATTTAAGGATTCATTCTATAAATCATACACTTTGGAAACACGATTACATAAAATTTTCTCGACCGAAAAAAAAATCAAAGTTATATCTAAAAAGCGAAATAAACCCTTCGTACGGCGTAAATACTTAACGGAGAGTCATCCGTGTATGAATAATAATAAAAACAACATGTTTTCTATAACGTATACACATTACATTTTTCAAATAGGCATTCGTTTTTATTATATGAAGGAAATACTCAAATTCACGCCCATTTTAGTCAGAGCCGCGATGCTTTGTCCCTATACACTTTAGTAATTCTTCGGCCGTCGGACGGGGAAGGATGCTGTTGGCGTGCCTTACTTACGCACACATACGCGGCGCGCCTAAAAAGCTCGGTGCTCCCTTAAGATTTGGCGACGCGGCGAAGTTAGGTCCAGCTAGTTGCGTATTAGTTCGAAGTTACCTAACGATCGATGGTATTATGTTATTATAACATATCCCAATACATAGACACCCTGAGCGTTGGTAGTATTTACGATTCATATCTAAAACAAAGTGCAAGGAATCGTGTAACACTTATGAATAAAAATACTTAATATAAGATATGCAGGTTTTATCTTCAGACATGTGTTATATTCTATTTTTTTACTACATTGTGAAGTAAATATATTATAAGTAATAAATAAGTAATTGAACTAGATCTAAGAGTGCAAATTTTAATAAATTGGGCATATTTTTGTTGTTCTCGCGCTGTGAAACCTTAGCTCATTTCATGAAAACGCATTTTTATAGCAATATCATGACACAAGCACATTCTTAGTATTTATTATTACGTAATCCTTGGTGCTAGCGTCCGACTAGCACAAATATTTTTATATTGCCTGCTATTTAACAATTTATTAACAAAGTAGTACTATAGAAATTATCTACTGCAGAAATAATTCGTTCATGGACTTCACGATGCCTAGAAAGCTTGACCACGAAGCTTATTTAATAAAATTATTGTCTGTAAATTCTTTACTTAACTGAATTGCAACCGAGACCGCCCGCCCTTAATTAGGTTAGACGCCGCGCGAAGGCCCTGCAAGTTCTATAAAGGCGCACTTAAGCCTCGCTTAAGTTTAGTTGTGCCATTTCTCTTCGTGTAAGAGACTTTTTATTTCTTGCATTTCTTCAAGACCAGATTTATTTAATTTGCAGGTAATAAATGAGATTTTAATAAAGGTAAAAATGTTGCAAGAGGGGAAAATGACAAATTAAATTCAAAGTTAATTGTTGGCGCAGTTCATCCTTTTTTCACCGTGAAATCTTTGCTTTGATGCACTTCATTAGCCAGAAATGTGGACAGCCACACAGGTTGCCATTTTATTTTATTCCGGTAGACTAGCTGTTGATCTGAATATCACCTCATGGTAAGCTGATAGCTGCTGGACCGCACCGTTAGGTGCGGGCAACAGATATTCTACTTCAGCGTGGCAGCAACACAGGCGGGTATTCGTAAAAATATGCTACCCGCATGCAATGTGATAAAATTTTCAGGTAAATAGTCTAACGAATGTCATCCAACCGGCGCGGGCGCCACCCAACCGGCTTAGAAGCACGGAAGCCTCGTATAATAAATACAACAAGAGTGGTTACCCATCCAAGAAATATCATAATCGTATCATACCATAGAGACTAACAGGGCCGATAAACAAATGAATGCCGAGCTGTAATAGTTACGGACTTCCGTGCCGCATGTCCATGGTTCGATCCCCACCGCCGCCGGCTTGAGCTTCACCGCAAAGTGGAAGGGCGTTTTGCGAATGCTCGCCTCACTAGCTACCACCGTCAAGTAGATAATCTGTCCTCAAGCACCTAACAGTGTTGATTCGCCACTTGTGATGAAATGCATCTGTTAGAAGTAGAGGTTAGTCCTCTTCACATAAGGTAGGCTTCGTGCCTGTGCCGACAAAAAAATCACATGAAAAAAGCTGTGACGAGCTAGTGCGCCGTCCTGATACTAGGCTTACTGCCCCCTGCCAGTTAGACGTTACTTAGATTTCTCCCCGTCGTTCGATGCGGCTGTGCCCAAAGAGACGGAGCTAAAAATCGTATAACAAGAAATAATAAAAATGTTCTGGTCGGACTTCCGCTAGGGATGCCGTAATGTATGGATGAATATATTTATTTTTGAAACATTCTATGCGGAACCGAAGTGTGCGAGTCGAACTAGCGCTTGGCCAATTGTATCCATACAAAAGTTTATACACATTCACGCGCAATATTACGTGAGAACCGCCTTATTCCTGTGATATTTTCACTAGCTACTTCACTCACACATTCATCGTTCAAACACAGAGTTAGTGTCTGAATAGAGTGGTTACTATCCCAGACGTCCTTGTCGCTAGGAACCCTCATAGTGCGTCAGTTTTATGATCTATTAGTAAGTTACAAAAGGTGATATTGAACATCATCATCATAAACAGCCGAAAGTCGTCCGCCGTTGGATAAATGTATCTCCCATAGAGGGGCCACAATTCCCACGCTGATTAGGGGAAAAAATACATTTTTTTTGCAATTTCCTGCTTATCACAAACTTTCCCTGGTTTCAAATACTCCGCAATAGTAAAATACAATTGGTATAATTTTCCTACTGCCGGTCGCGTCGCGTCGTTTAATGTTGAATACAGTTGGTGCTTGCACAATATTTCTTACTTTTTATTTTAGATGTGCTCTGTAATATCCGTAGTTCAAGTGCGCCTTATAATTTTTTTCTTTCATCTTTACAACTTCAGACAGGCTTTATTACATCTCTCGGGATCAAATTTAAGGTAGAGCTTTGGCGGAAGCGAATAAAAGTCTTCCTCCCAGTGCCTGCGCTATTTTGCAAGTTGTAGAGTTCGGTTTAGTTAATCTATTGTAAAACTTCGTTGTTTACTTTCGTCTTACACTGACCCTAATCTTTTACAAATCAGTTATATTTTTCTCGCTCTGTTCATTAGAAATTGTACTACAGGGTCGTTGAGAAAGAAGACCGACAATAGTGACCAAATTATGCATACCTTTAGGATACCTATTTAAAATTATCTAGGGGAGGACAGGGCAAGGATCAACAAAATTTGTTTAATTACTGTGTGTAACAATCGCGAAAACCTTTTTTTTTTTATTTACGTGTGGAAAATGCATTTACGCATTCCCGTCCACCTCGGGGAAAGTGGCCGGGATATGTCGGGCTCGACACCAACTACTCCCACAGCAGCAAGTGCCCCTACCGACTAAATAACACACGGTGTTCCAACTGTACTGCTCCTAGGCGGGCCGCAGGGACGCTTTAGCTCTCGACCACGAACCCGCCACGGTTGTCCGTTGTCGGACCCCTCCTGGGGTGCTACCCCTCACGACGCACCAGAACACATGGCACGTCGCTACCGCCCGGGGACCAAGCCCGCAAATGGGCGTCAGACAACCCCCGCTTCTGACGCCCGAGGTCCCCCTGCGACGGGTCAGATAAGTAGCCCCGTCGCCTGCTACTTCCGCCGCAGAGGATAGGGAGAGCGGCGCCTCGCTATACCGACACTCCTCTTCCCCTGCGACCCCTCCGCGTCCGTCATCGAACGGTGGCGGCCCCGCCGTGGCCACGGAAGGTAGGGAGAGCGGTGCACCGTAATACCGGCACTCCTCTCCCGCCGTGGCCCCTCCCTGTCAGATGCGGTGCTGTTGTCTGCACCGCAGCCTACCCCCCCCCTTGCCGCTCCATACTGGACTTAGAGGCAAAGCCCAGTGGAGCGGCCCCTCCGGGGCCTGCTGATGTCCCAAGTCGGCACGGCCCCTGGTTCCTCTTCGCTTCACCGTGGGTGACCAAGCCACGGCTACTAAGCCCCACCGCCACGACAAGGCGGGAATCGTCGGGGGGAATCGCGAAAACCTAAGACAACATTAAAGGTTAACAAATTTACATTTTCTTTATTATCTCTAAAGACATTATATTATGTTCTACGTTGGTTCATATGATGAGTTAGTTATTAACATATCACTGTAGGTACAGCAAATATCAGTATCATAATAACTTTACCATTTAAAAATATCAAATGTTAATTCATACCCCGTGAACGGAGCAAAAAGCTTTTAGTAAAGTAATTTAAATAAAACAATAACTATTTACGATATATGTTTAAAAACTTTTCATATCTTCACCTAGATCATAACAACGACAACTACAATTAAAAAAAATGTGTGTTAAGTGAACTACAATATCTTTTTTGGGATTGGAATACCGTAGTAACCCTTTCAACCCCCGACGTAAGCAGAGGGGTTTAACAAGATTTACAACGTGTTTACCTATGTCTGTGGCATCGTAGCACCAAAACGGATTAAGAGTGTTTTAAGCTATGTTTCAAGAAAATATGTGAAGTCGTTTGAAGATCAACGGCTCTTTTCTAAATATTTTAAATAAAACCGGCAAAAAACACTCTCGTTGGGGATCGAATACGTCGACCCGGGTTTCGAGCATATCACATGCTCATCATCATCGTTTTTTGCCGGTTTTATTTAAAATATTTAAATATGTGTGAAACTCACGAGAATTTCATTTCAAAAATGGCTCTTTTCTAGTTGGTGAAGGATTGTGAGCAATATCCACTGGTGCGATAGATTCAAAAATCTGTATCCTATTACATCAATATTACTGCAAGAACATTATCATAAATCTGTCTCTTCACTATAATAGTCTCAATGAAGTTTATAGAAGGTTATTATGCGTATATGGCTGGCAAGGCTTTTTGATATCGGTGGTTAATGTTGGTATATACTTAATTAATGCTATTCATTGCTAACCCACTTCTTCTGCCAACACCTTATTTTGAAAAGTTGACCCCCAGGTGGTCTTTCTATTGCAGATCCTCCTTCTGTTAAAAATAATTCCTCGTTAAAGGTATCTACTAAAATGGCATATGTTCCTAGCTTTTAACTTGTAAAATTTGGTTATGTCGTATCGTTTCTGTAGACCTTAAAAATAACTAAAACTGAGTTAACTTATTGTACATTTACAATTTTTTAGAGTACAAAATATTCCTACCTGGAATGGTAATGGAACCCGCGTCCCCCTATTTTAAGCACTAGGTGCCTTAACCACTGGGCGATCAAGGATAGCTCGACTGAGCTGGTATTTTGTGCTCTAATGGTTGTGTTTATGCAATCTCTATTTCTTCTATATAAGTATATAGAAGAAATAGAGATTTATATATATTAAAATATAAAATATAAATCAATTGCGGTTCTAAAACTCGTGAACGACTGGGTTTATTAAGCTGATTTTGGGTTTGTAATGTTTGTCGTAGTCCAGGGAAGGTTTAAAAGATGAGAAAATATGTAAAAATGGCGAGAAAGATAGTAAAAACAACAGTTTCATTTTCCCATATAAACTGTTCTACCTAAACTTTCCTGTCAAACATTTGACGTTCGTCCGTTAGGCTATAGATAGATAGGATGATACGAAGCCCACTGGCTCATCTAGTCATATATATAGATATTGTTATTCACATTCGTACTGCCTAAATAACCTATATAATTAGTCAGTCATGATTGTGTAGTGGTACACACACACACACATATCTGCATGAATCTATTAACACCTGCCCAAAACGTGGTGTATGTATTGACGTGTAAAACCAACTCTAGACTTATCCTATAAATCATTTTCTTCCCCAACAAGTCCTCAAAGTAGATAACATACAAAATCCTTTTCAACTTTTTTTTTTACGCATGATGGGTTAGCTTTTGACCACTATCTCACCTGATGGTAAGTGATGATGTGGTCGAAGATGTTGTTCAGGCTAACCTAGAATTCAACTGATGCTATACTTCCTGGTACATTTGTTACTTTTACTTATACCCCGTCACCCATTTTTTTTAATTTACTTAATCACAGAAAATACATTAATATGATATTTTAATTGTACATTTTGATACAAGTGTGTAATGATCAATATCCCACACGCGTGTCCTACGAAGTTTTTCAACACACTTAATAAAACAAACATACAAAAATGTCGATAGGAAAATATTTAGATATCAATGGCGCGCTGATTTAGGTAATACGAGTATAAATGGACCTGACGAAAACACAGTACCATCTTAATTTCAATTAACTGAATAATTATCCATAATCAATAAGTTGATATATACTGAATACAAGATACAATACAAAACGATTCGGAATATAATTTATCATTTTGATAGCAGTACGTAGTAATCTGATTAACGTTTATAATTAATATTCTAAAGTTTTGTTTCAGTAGGTAAAAAACTCCTTGGTTTGTTTTTATATGAAAAACGAATGAAACAAACTAAATCGTCTTGGTAAGAGGTGTGATAAGTTGTTTTTTAGGGTTCCGTTCCCAAAGGGAACCCTATTACTGAGACTTCTCTTTCCGTCCGTCTATCACCAGGATGTATCTCAAGAACGGTGATAACTAGACAGTTGAAGTTTTCACAGATGATATATTTCTGTTGCCGCTATAACAACAAATACAAAAAGTTGGCGCGTGGTTCGCGCACGTTAAAACAAAAAAGGTTAAAATATGAAGTCTAATGTTGTATAGCTAATGGCACGGAACCCTTCGTGTGCGAGTCCGACTCGCAATCGGCCGATTTTTATTATTTTCTAAATCAAACACAAGACGTGCGTTAAAGTAAAAAAAAAAGCACGCGTTCGTAATAGACTACTTTAAGTATGACACTAAATCGGTGCAGTTAAAGGCTCGTTACGAGTAAGTATGTTGAATAAAATGTTACTATTAATATTAATTTAAAGGCTGAAACGAAAAAAAAACATTTCATGGCTTGCAATAAAGCCCTGTGCATCGAAACAATCCATGAAGTAGAAAACACTAGCCATGATATGTTCGTTTATCTGCCAATCCTATAGAACTGTGCACATCTCCAACAAGAGACGTTCATCTAGCTTCTGATAAGTCGCGATACATACAGCAGCATACATTTTAAAACCGAGTAACATAATTTACATAATACAATCCCTTAAACATTGGCAGGAATTGGCTTGTTAATTTCTAGCCACGATAATACCAGCCCCGCTCTCCTCGACGACAATTATAATCTGAAGCAAGAGAAATTACTGTGGGAACGAGACACAGACATCTATGAGTGACCAACGCAGTTCAGTGTCAGGTATAACGAGGACGGCGGCACAACATGACATGCGTGACGCTTACCATCATGCGGTGACTCTTCTTTTCATCACATAAAATGATAAAGTCAGAAGCTCGTTCAAAAGCTAACATTGGATAAAAGTTGCAATAACAATTGTGATTATGAGGCTTAAGATGAAAAACCCTTTTGTTTTCTATAGGAATAATTCATAGAATATATGTTATAAACATATAAAGAATAGTTTATTTTATTCCTATCAGTAGTAGTATTCTGGTAACCTATTTTCTTGGACAACACATAAAAATCCCTGACGCACCTGCTACTTCCCTTTTACCTAAATTTACTGTAACATAATTATAGGTTAGCCTGAACAACATCTTCGACCACATCATCACTTACCATCAGGTGAGATAGTGGCCAAAGGCTAACCTATCAAGAATAAAAAAAAAAAAAACATTATTTTTCAACAAACTTGCTCATAAAGTGGCTCTAATTTCACATATGACACCTGTTATCACACTGTGACTGTTTCGTTGCTATTATTCATGAGTGGGTTAGCATTTTGATATATTGGTTGAGTTCCTTTGTTCTTCAAAAAGTTTCGATACAAAAAAGATCGCGTTCAATAGTACAAATAAATGAAGTTGTATGAAATTGCTCATTTCATACAACTTCGTTTTTAAATAGATAATTTCAACTTGTAGGTACGTGTTTAATAAAATTTAAATTCCTCATTTTGTATGTGGCTAAAACTTTATCCGCGAAAAGCCAAAAAAGGAACCCATTCTTTAGTCTATGGCCGATTGCCATGCGTGTACATACAACTTGAGCTATAAATTGATATACAGGTAAACTGATTAATTCTTCCCGCCATTGCGAAAAATTTTTCATAGCTCGTTTTCTCTGTTGAAATTAAATATATTTTTAGTATTATTTTCTTCACAAGTGTGTTTTTTTTTATTTTTTTATTGGTGATAGGTTAGCCTTTGACCACAATCTCACGTGATGGTAAGTGATGATGTGGTCGAAGGTGTTAACAGGCTTAACCTAGAATGACTGGCTCTCAAGGACAGCTGCCGGAACACACCGTTAGGTGCTTGGCGACAGATTTTCAACTTGAGGGTGGTCGCTAGCCAGGCGGGCATTCGCAAAAATGCCCTTCCACCATGCGGTGAAGCTCAAGCCCGCGGCGGGATTCGAACCATGGACCTGCTGCGCGGCAGTCCATAGCCAAAGCCACTGAGCCATCACTGCTTCGAAAAAGGTCGTATGATACACGTGTCTATTGATGATTACCATCCTCGGCTCTCTTAAGACCCTTACTTAACGGCTCAATGGTACCTCCGCGGAAATCACTAGCATTACACACTTGTACCATAATGTACGAGATTACGTTACTGGCTACAAGAAAAATAAAGAAATAAACTTTCCTTGAAAACTTTTTTATTACAAGTAAATGGGTATGTAGATGGATGTTAATTATTTATTGCATATTAAAGTGTGACTCGACATGTAGTAGGTACCACACATTTACTTATGTAAGATAGATCTTGTTTGAAAATTTATATATTTTTCCGTGCCACCGGCAAGCAATAATGTTTGCATTCAATTTATCGCGCTGAAAGACACGCCCGTCAGTGAAATCACCCGCACGCATGATTAAACATTTAATATATCTGATTCCGAACGCAATGTAGTGAAGGGTATTAATTAAAACCTGTTTGGAAAAATAAATTCTATGTCCCTTGTAATAAGGATAAACAGGATTTACAGGGCCCTTCTGTTTCCCAAACTGTAAGGCACTCTTTGTGACAGAAGCAACAACTCAATGTCAGGTGCATTCATTTTGAATTTCTGCTATTATACATATTTTTGCGCCGCATTACTGATATGCCTCGCTTTAATAAAATGCACTCATGTGGGTGAACTGGCCGCTCACGTTTCCATACAAACGTCGAAGGGCGATTACTCCCTTAATTGAGGTTTTAGGTCCAGAACTAAGCATTATATCGATTGATCTCTCTATATCTAGGCTTGTATCGTAACGAATTTTTAAAAAGACAACTTACTTAAGATTTGTACTCTAGTATTTCCGTAGAGTAAATTATTACTTACGTTTTACATTTTTGTACCATTCCATTAAACACTTAAAATGTTGATCTACAATAGTAAAGGAAATACAAACTATTGAGTAACACTTGCTGTTGTTGGTTCTATATTTCTTCCAGTATTTTTATTGAGTCTTGACATAACAGTCATCTCTGTTCTTTAAGCATGATAAAGTAGTGCATTTTGGAAAAAAATATAAATCACCTTTTTTTAATGTGTCTTAGCATAAATTAATTATCAAGGTTAAGAACTGTCTAAAAGTACCACCATTTAATTTTTATAACAACAATTATGTTCTATTATTATATAAATAATTATATTATTATATATATACAACCAACGCTAAAGCGCTTTAAGTTATCTTATAAACGTTCAAGCTGTATATACTAAAAAGAATTAGTACCATAAATCTATGGGAAATGTACTTACTTATATTTTAAAGACCACATATTCTATCTCGGCAAAATTTTACAAGCATGCCCTTGAGCCTTGTATCTATGCTTCTGTTTTGCCAGCTATCCGTAACATTATGTAGTTCCAAAGTAATCCAAAAAATATTTGTCAAATTCTTATTTTCATATTTGGAGATAAAAAATTAAACGAAAAACTGGCAAATCACAAGCTCAAGTTCATCATAGGCTCAACGACATGCATGTCATTACTGTAACAGCCGGATCATCCACTGCTGAACACAGCCACCCCTATTAAGGGGGTATTTGCCATAATCCCCACGCTTGACAGGCGTTTTGGAGATCGCAGTGTAAGTTGGCAGTTCTTTAGAAGGCGCTGCAGCCCACCTTCCAGTATTTTACCCTTAGTCGCCTCTTACGACACCCACGGGATGATATGGGGAGGTGCAATTATAACCTGGCATCCCACGGGGGAGGCATGTCATAACTATTATTAATTATAATATAATTTAAAATATGACGACCCAACGTTTGTATGCAAAGCAATTTGAATATTCTTCATTTGAAGTCGTTGTTTACGTAAGGTTGTTCATTGTTGTAGGTACTGTAGATTCCCAAGCCGCAACACCCTTATCACCCACTTGTTGCTATTCTTTCAGGCGCTACCATCGCAATATTTGTACCATTTAATGATAAATGTGGATCGTCTCGTAACTGATTCTTATGTAACGAAAACAAACCTCGTTTTGAATGAATGTGATAAATCGACGCCCAATTCGTTGTCTATTTTTAGTGGACGCACGCGGATCTGTGTATTTGGTACGGATTGAACAAGAGAGTGCGGACGCGCCTAATACATCTTTCAAAATAATATAACGCGATATCGGCGTGAACAACTTGTCAGTGACCGTTATAGACAGTGATTTTGTCAAGTGGTTGTTTTGCCGACGACGGCAACGGCACCGGCAACGTGGTACTTTCTGTTTGTAAAGTAGCGTCGTGGCGGGAATATTAAACGCTACCGGCCTCTCAGTTTTGAAAAAACCAAAAGTGTATTTCCATGTGAAAATAGTAAGTTATAATTTATTTGATAATAGTGACGTGAAGGTGTCTCTTAATAATCAATAAATAAAAATGTGTAAATGACTAATAAGTACAGTGCAGGAAGGCAAAGAGAATATTCATACTATAAGAGAGGAGTATAGGTGGTGCCTAATAGTATTTATTGTCCCGTTCTATGATGAGAAATGTGCCATCAAGTTGTCCGGGAGTGAAAGTGACAAAGAGACTGCGTGAAAGCACCTGTATCGACAATTACGGCGGCTGTGAGAGCGACCCCAACGAAGCGGTTGTGCAGCATGATGGTCGTTCTTGTCGCACGCAGGTGATGCAGTTCTGGGCAGTAAGGTGACGCTGCTCTTTCACAATGGGAGGGCGTGCTCGCGGGTCTCAGACGGGCGAGAAGCAATAGCGCACCCGCCCGCCCGCCGCGCCCCGCGGGCCGTGCGCTGGTGCGAGCACGGCCCGCCCCCGGCGCAGGTCGCCAGCCACCCTGCGCCAACCTCCGCGACCAGCTCGCCAGTACCTCTGCATACGTCGCGAAACATCATCCTCGCAGCGGCACCATGAGTGATAGTATCAGCGGATACTACTCTTCGGACTCTGATGAGTCGCCGAGTGATTCTTCGACCACATTTTATGCTACGAGAAGAGGATTCTTTACACGCGCGTTGTGCAGCTTTATATTTTGCCGAAAACCAAGACATGCAAGTAAGTTCATTTTATTTTATTTTATTTTATTTATTTACTTAAAAAACATATACTTTTTTTTTCATATACTTAAAAAACTATACATTTTAACCAATTATGTATTGGGACTTAATTATTGTTTTAAATAAAAATAAATGCAATGGTAATTTGTAATTTTGTAAAAATAAATGCATTTGGTCCTAAAATTCCGGTACGAAATATGTGAATTCTTATAAAAAGTATTATAATAATAAAAACAACACCCATTTTTTTTTAAATTAATATACTTACAAATTACGCATATTAGATACGTAGTATAATATTTCTGTTCTCAATTTTCTCTCACTGTTCTCAAATTTGATAAGTTTTACGGAGCCTTTGTCTATAAAACCCTCAAACCATATTTTATTTTGTAAAACAATATCCAAACGAATATACTACAGTGATCCAAAAAAAAGTCGTCAGTGTCGTACGAAATTCTGAAAGCTGTGCGAAAGTTCCGCTGTATTAAATATTTGAAGTCATTGAAGTATCAACACCTGTTGCCGCGCTCCTCCAGTGTTTATATCATGTGGCTTCGGTGAACTTGGCAAAAGCACCCGAGACGACGTTGCATTCATTCATAAAGCCGTGCTACGTAAAGCGCAGAAGGGGAAGGGAATAGACAAATCACCCGCTGGATATCCGAGCACGGAATTGTTGCTAGCTGTTATCTATTCTATGCCACGACTTATAGCGTTCGCTTCTACAAATAATGTAAGTGTGAATTTTATTAGTAGGATCGCTTAAGGGAGATCGTTCTTTGCAATTAGAGTATGTTCAGAAACTGACTGGACTTGGGGTTTTTAACTTAAATTTAAATAATCCATACTATTATATTCCCTATACTTTGATATATAATTTATTAATGTGTGAAGATTATTATAACTGTATATTATTTATCAGTATTGTAAATGTAGCACAATCGAATCCAAAGTCCACATATATATTCGTTCTGTACTAAAGAAGAAGTATTTTTGCGGCACAATAAAAACATTGTTACTAGTACTAATAAAAATATAAGTAATTTAGAAAAAAATAAATTTGTATTCGATTTATGACTTTACTAAAACGCTGTAACTACCCTAATGCACCTAAATTAGCAAAGTGCAAACAAGAACAAATAGTAAATTCTTTAGCAAAAATTTAACATATATCCACAATATTGTGAAAATAATAAAAGAGATTATAACAATATTTTATAACTTTCGCACGCAATTTATAAGTTTGTGAAAGTTACAGGGCATTTATATAAAAAATCTGAAGGGAAACAAAATTAATTCTCATAAAAATTCATTATTTCTTTCCAAATATAAAATAGTAAAAGAAAAAAATAATTCCTCCAAATTATTATTACGCTTTAGCGTATTTGTAACATTTCTTAGATACAATTAGAATAATAGCAAGATAATCGATTCAACAAAAAAATACATCATTTTTATAGGCTGTTAAATTACTGAATAAATGTGGGAATAAATGTTACTCATATATTGATTCAGGCAGAAGAATTCAAATATAATGCATGCATTTTATTAATATAATCTTAATGATGCATTAACATGAAAAAAAAAAATTAAACAAACGTCAAAATCAAGCAAGATTTAGTTTGTTCAAGACGCACTCTAGCCATCCGTATTAGTGAGTAGCTTTATTAGCTATCTTGATGGTAAGCGTGAAAAAGTTAAAGATGTTTTAAATAAAAAAAAATTACTTTCTACATGTCAATGCAAGATAAAGAGTTTGATATAAAAGAACAAAATAACATAAAAAAACATCCTAGTTTCTTTAGATTTCGGTATCAAACATAATGGATAGGATTTAAAAAAAAACTTAGAGATAAAGAACAAAATCACGCAAGATTAAGTTCGTCTAAGGCACATCCTAGTTCCTTAACAGCTTTCGATATCATAGCTAATTGCCTACCTCGATCGAAAACGTTGAAAAAAAAACTCCAATAACACTAACCAGAAGCACCCAGAAGTATGACTCAACGCCGGCCCGTAGTAAACGCTACTATAAAAATAAACACACGCAACGCTTTTATTACAATATGTAATCTTGTACAATATGTTTTGAAGCAGTGATGGCTCAGTGGCACTGGCTATGGACTGCCGCGTAGCAGGTCCATGGTTCGAATCCCAGAGGCAGAGGTTAGTCCGGTTAACATCAGGTGGGCCCCGAGCTTGTTCCGTCATAATGACATAAAAACAAAAAACTTTCCGCCGGCCGGCTCCATCCAAATTCTTTTCTTATTGCCATTTTCAGATCCAAAAGTATGTATTTGATTGTGTATGAAAACCTGGAGTTTTAGAAATAGCAGCGTCGCAGTGCACCGCAGTTTACTTAGGCTTTGTATGCCGCGCGCCGTCTTCTTTGTACTCGAAAATCGCCGACTATTTAGTTTTAATATTGTTTTCTGAGTCAACCTTTTATTTATTCAAACTAAGAACAGAGTTTTGAACCTTTAAATTGATACGAGTTAACGGTAAAGGCAAGAAGAAGAAGAATAGAAGTAAATTTAAAAAATGTTTGAAGATATCGAAGTATTGTACAATTATCTTTGCGATCATCAGCGGACGTAATTAAATCATCAATTGGAACAAATTGTAAGTAGTAGTTATTTATACATCATTTTTCATAAAGAAATACGTCCTCAATAAAGACCATTAGTCTACATCAATCGTCGGAACTGTATATACCACCTACATCAAAAACGTAGCGGTAAAACGGTTTCGATTTTTGTAGTGAGTGAAACAAATTGTCGGATTGGATAGTAAGTACGTTATATGTTTATTGTGGAGTTCATTGATAACCTTCAATTAATGAATAATGGCGACAAGCTGCAATTTTCAGTTTCAGGTTACTGTGTTTCCGGTTGCAGGAGCCAGTGAAATTGTACGACTGCTTATGGATTTTAAGGTGAAGCCCAAACTCTATTGGGGAAAATTTAAAATATAAATTATCTTAGTTTTGTTGCTAGGTCGTGTGACTATTGTACATGATCACGTTGGTATATATGAGATAACGAAAATTTTTTTACGATATTATTTTTAATTTTAATAAATTCAAATTTAAATTTTATGAATTTCTGTATATATAGATGTAATTACTCATATTATTGTAGCTTTAAGGGGTACCGGATGGACGGAGCTTTGTGCACTGGTGTTTAAAAAATATAGAGATAAGAGCAACATTGCCTTGCACTCGCAAATACCATCATTTAGAATATAATAACTTAAAACGAGCAATTATTTAATAAGTGAATATGATTATCACGGAAACAGCTCTAACGATTTGGATAAAATTTTGTATATAGGAAACGTTTTGCTGTAGTGTATCAACCTATACAACTTTCTTGAGAAAAAAATACCTAAATTTATACAATATTAACGCCGAGGGACGTTCCATCGCCGAAGTACTGGATACCAATCCTATCTACAAGTACGATAATTTGTGTTTCCCATCACGGACGCTAGTTTCCGCTTTAGGAACTAATATATCGGGTGGGGAACGTAACGCAATGCAGTTTATTTATTCTAAACGATATACAACGCCAAGGAAACACCGGCCACTTGCTGGCTTTGCCACTCTATATCCAAAATAAATCTTTCGAAACATTCTATAGAAATCCCGAGCCTATCGCAACGCGGTCATGAGTTCCAGTAAACCTCGTCCATCAACCGTGCGAATATCACCCTTGTGTCACTTCTATTCACAGAAGTCCAGCGTCAAATCAAAACCAGCAGTCGTCACTTCTCCCCTAACCTAGTTATTACACTACTAATTTACTAAGAAAATTTAATGGCATTGATAATGTGATCGACAATTGAGTACTGCTAAATTATTAAATAAAATTAAGGTTGACTGTTTGTTTGATGAGCCTTTGACAAATAGAAATAGATTTAGACACGTTTATCTAGAAGCTACAAAAGGTATACCTTCGTTTTCTCCTAAAATCGGTTTATAAACTGATTTTCCCTCCTCCAGTCACTTCTAATTAGGAACGAAGAACGACATTTCTAGTTAAATTCGAGCCCTGACACCTCAAAAGTTAGAATAAGGTGAGGTGGAAAATGTTTTTGTAATTGACTGTACGTTATTACTCCATCTCCAAGGAATTAATAATAATTGTACAGTTTGGATTGAACACGATCTTGTCTTGGCCTTCTGTACGCGCATTCGATATGCATGGAACTCAGATTGTATGCATCGAGTACATTATATGCCTACGTCGAAGAGCTCATGTCAGGCAGCAGTGCAGCTTGTGGGATTAGTTGCTTATGTGGATATGGCATTACCTCGACACCCCGATGGGTAAACAGTTGAACCGACTGATTCTGACTATTGACATAGTAACAGAACTAACCGAATTCAATGCTGATGTTTATTAATAAAATGCTACTAGACTTAAGCCATGTTTGAGGAAAACTGATATGCCGTTTCCAAGAAAGCCCGCGCACCGTCCCCGCGCGTCTTTTAGAAATATTATAGGTAGAAGCAAGTTGTTTACCAGTGAACTGATATTTTAGCCGTCACAATGCAAGATTTGAACATATATCAACAATTTCGTAAGGGTGTTCAATTACCAAACAATACCGAATCGTTGCAGAGTAAAAGATTTTCGTACAAATAGGTATACGTCAAATTCTATAATACATAAGTTTGAACAAATAGTAAAAATTTATGATATTTTATACGACTCAATTAATTAATATTTGTTAATGTACATTTAGCTATTGAAGCTTATAACTTTCAAATCTTTTACAAATTTGTAAGTATACAAACCTAGCAATAATGAAGAGATAAATCAATATCATGCTTAGCTGTGAACTTAAAACTTCAAATAAAGGAATGTTTACCCTATTTTCGTTTATAGACAAGTGACCAGCTAATACAACCTTCTGGTAAACTGTATGTTCGCTCCAGGGAATAAAAAAAAATTACCGTCTTCCAACAATATAATATACGGAATAACTTATGAAATTCATGCTGATTCTGAACACTGGCTTGACAATATCATGGCCCGATTTCCACAAGTTATTTCATAGTGTAGGATATTTCATACAAGATCATTTACTCGCCTGAAATACTGTTTACCAACAAAAGTTGCAATTACCACTATATAATCTAAAGAAGCAAATACAGCTTTCAGTTAGTTAACTATAACTTAAAAATTACTTAATCGATTTTGCTGAAATTTTAAAGGGACCATTTAGATATTATTATATACTCCGCAAAACAAGACTCAAAATGAGTTCATAATAGGCGGAATGATCGCAACAAACATAAAAAAACCTGTTTTGGTAGTCGTTTTAAAAGATAAATTTTTGTTGCTGTCGGTTTTTTTTGTTTAGTTAGAACATAGTTACTGTATAGGTACTATTAGGCTTCGGTGATTTATAAGTTATTGCCTCAAAAAGGAGGAGGTCCTCAATTCGCCTGTATTTTTTTTATGTTTGTTACCTCAGAACTCTTGACTGGGTGAACCGATTTCGAAAATTATTTTTTTTGCTTGAAAGCTGATGCTTGTCGTTTGGTCCCATTTTGAATTTAATCAAAATCGGTCGTTTTAGAGTTACGCTCCAATAACTGAAAAATATTCACCTATCTTGATGATATAGTCGTTGACAACGAATGAGAATCGATCCCGTCAGTAGCAAAAAAAAAAAGAGTGAAAAAAACAAAAAAATGGAACCGAATTCAACACCCAAAAGTGTGAAATAGCTTGTCGAAGTCGGTACCATGTGCACAATGTTGTGATAATAGGTACTTTTGAATTATCATGGTACCGACTTCAGCAAGTTATTTCACACTTTTGGGTGTTGAAGTCGGTTCCATTTTTTGGTGAAAAATTTTTTTTTAACGTGGTCAGTGTTACTGTAGCCGCAGCTGTTAGCAAGCTTGGCCCAAAATGGACACCGGCTATAAACAGTAACTAAATAAACTTAGTAAGTATTTGGCGACCCAATGTAAGATTTTATGAGTAATCATTTGGTTACCAAGGCTAAGAGAATCCTAATATATAATGCGTGGGGTTCTTTAGTTCGATACCCATTCGGCCAGTTCTTATTTCACTTTAGGTATAAGTACCTATAAATAGTTACTTATATTCGTAGCTTAGTAGTAAGCAACCTAATCTCCGCTGCAGTAGTACCTACAGAGGGGTCGATTATTGTAATTTTAGGTGTTGATGAAAAACTGGACTTGGACATGAACTGGAATCACAGCTGGAAAAATGCAACGTCACATTCCATTATTTTATGGATTCTATCGTTGTTATTTCGATCATAAGAAATTAAAAAGTACATTTTGTAAGCCTTAACAAATGAAAAAAAACATACCAAATTCGTTACACGCTTCAAAGTTTTTGGCTCACGTACCTACTTCATCATAATAAGATACGTAACATAGAAGTGAATATAGTTTACATTATTTCTTTTCTAAAGATTTGGAATGTAAATGCAACTAAATAAATTTGTCAATAGTATACGTAATTGGAAGTTTGCTACTTTATACGGTTTTATTGCCTATTTTTGTGGTTGTGTTGAACAATGCCCATAATGGTTTTTAAGATATTATCGGCAAAACACTTCTAATGTCGCCAAATCCGTAGTGACCGAGCCTATGTATACAACCAAAAAACTATTTAATTAAATTTTGACTTTCCCGCGGCGGACGTGCGTTTCCGCCTTAACTTGCCTACGGTAGTTCCTTCACACGATTCACTCGAAACCACAGAACAACGATCGGGCCACATCACCCCCGCGCGCGCCCGTCACAGGGCGACACGCATGGATTTCAAAGCTCTGTGCTCGAAACTGATTTCACCCCGCTTCTTCAGTGTAAAGACTTGCTGTATTCTTCAAAACATATGTATACAGGGTTATTGGTAAAATGCTAATAACCTCTTAGGGTTGACTTATACTAGTCCTAACAAACATTTCGAGATGATTTTTTTGTTTAAAAAAAATACATTTTAATTTTTTTTTTGTGTTTTAATGCCTACTCCGAACCAAGAGTACCCACCGCGGCAACACTGGCCTGCGCCGTGCTCCCTTTAAATAGAGTTTTGAATATTAACATCGAGCAAAGAAATAAAATATATGAAATAATACATTACAGGCACAAGAGATATAAGATAAAAAAATCATCTCAAAATGTTTGTTAGGACTAGCAGAAGTCAACCCTAAGGTAGTTAACATTTTACCAATAACCCTGTATATAATACTATGTATAGTGTAATGACAAACTTGATGAGACTCGTTGAAGTAAGTGATGTGTGCCAGAGTCGTAGTAAGCGAGAATCCCCTTCTGTCTACCGTGCCAGGTGATTTCCCACCACTAAACACTCCCCCAAATAAACCGCTGGTACTAGCAAATAAAGGGGCAATGTTGGTGTGGGTGACTATAGGGTGCAGAGAGGTGCCGTGGTTTCATTGAGGCGCTACATTCGGTGTTATGCCTTTTAACACTTCCACCCATGGAGCTAGGTACTCGCTCGTGCGTATTCACCCCCGGACGGTCAGTAAATGCAAGCCAAGGGCAGTTCAAAACAGCTAAATCACTGCGGACGCAACCACGATACGTACCTAAGCCTAACTTAATCGCTATGGTCGCCACGGAGCGCATTGACGGATATTGTGGGGTGTTTTGTTGCACAACGTTCATACGATACGAATATACGTACTCGTCGGTAGCATGATAATCAAAGTGGGTGCCTTTTGTTCATCAGCATCAGAATAGGCCCAGAAAATAGGGGTCCGCGGTGTCGATAGTCACCCTCGCTTTATTTCGCTACAAATATATTTACATATATATATATATATATATATATATCCCCCAAACTATTAGACGTCCTCTGAAGAGAAAAGTGCATTTAAACTGGCGTCCACATGCTTTTGGCGTCCGCATACTGGACGCCACTTTGATAGCCAGTGGCATTTACGACTAGCCGTAGGACAAATATCGATAGAAGCCAAAATATCACTTAAGTGGCTGCATTAATATATTGATAAGTTCGCGACGAAATCTTAGCGCAGGTGCGGCACTGCTGTCACGCGTATATTGACATCCGCATATCTCGGGGAGTTACTGACTATGGATCTGCGTATTTGGCGTCCACAATTGCGACGTTGCCCGCTTGTTTGCAACAATCCAACAATAAATCTCAATTATCACACGATATTTAATCGAAACAATATATTCGCCCTAGGTGGTGTACGCGTTGCGTATCATTAGGAGCCCGAGTTTATTTAAACTTTTAAAAAGTCAGTGAAAGTTACGAAAAAATATACGTATAGTCGGCCTTATTTGCCTGTAAATTATAATCTTCGATCATTAATATGTCTTTATAATGAATGATTCACTGGCTCTCAAGGACTGAGCTGGGATGCTAACCTCTAGAATATATGCTTGAGGTAGGTAGGTACCAACGTCGTAAAGGTTGCTATTTCTAAGACATTAGTAATGATAGCAAAGTTGAATCAACTTACTGTTGTTTGTTTATTGTTTTCCAAAAAAATATTATACATCATCAAGACTGAATAAGTAATTTGTGTTGCTAATTTTTCTATTGGTATTAGACTGAATGGATTTGTTGTGAACGTTAATCACTTAACAAAAGTTATAATGATGGCCAAAGCTACCAAATAGGTACTTTCCTACTGTACCGACATAAAAATAACAATTTTGCCCAGATTCTAAAAAGCGAGCTCTCTTTTGAAATCATTTCGTAGGTAGCAACCTATACCCGCAACTTTTAGCGTGAACTGGGCATTAAGGTTTTAAGAAACCCTGTTGTGCACCCTATGACCCTATGTGCAACAACACTCCACTCAAATCATTTCAACATCCAACAGGAGAACATGAAATGTTAATTCATCTCAATTTTGTTATTATTATAATAATAATAACCAAGTCAACTTTTATAAAAAAAAATGATTACAAAGTGACTCTCGAAGACAGCTGCTGGACCACCCACCATAAATGAAATTTCCATGTTCAGTTTCGTTCGGATATCGTTTATGTCATCGTGAAACAGAAGTAATCTAAATATGTCAGATAAAGAACTAAGCTCTTTATGCCAGAATGAATATCCGTTTTGAGCTTTTAAGTTCAGTATGCGCGTTCAATATGACGAATGTGTGGAACTGACGTATTGATAACTTCTCAACCCTTTCGGATGAAAAATATTTTATACTGAGAATCCTTACAATATTTTTCTATATAACATCTTTATGCCGATGTTTTGCTGTATGATTTTTTGAGGGTTGTATATGAATAATAGGATAAGAGAAAAATAGTTGTGTGTACGATCTTTGTTTAAATATGTTTTGATTATTGAGAAAAAGATATATAAGTATCTTTGGTTGAATAAATACATCATTAAATAATAGTATTATGTATGTCGGAAATGCATTCGTTATCAGGTTTAAGCCAAAGCTCTTGTCAAATCTTGCAGGAGGCGCTCTTCACGATCTCACTACTTTCACTATTGATTCCTTCTATAGTTAGATTAGCTTATTAACAACTCTGTACCCCGCAATAAGTTGCCGCATCCATTGTGCAATCTACGTTATTAGACGATCCTCCACACGTATTAGCTGGCCTTGTCTAATATCTTCCTAATCATGACAATGAGTTTTCGGTCCTCGGTTTCCATTCACTGCTCAAACTGAAGTACTTTATCTCGGCCGTGTTGGCCACCCTTATTCTAATTGTCAGTGTGACAACTGCACATATCTAGTGTCGCCAGCGTTGCAAACTTAATCCAGCTTCCCGCGTGACGTCCCTGAACGTTACTTATTTTATTTGATGGCTTTATGAACGAACGCGATAAGGCGCTGTCTGTTCTCACATACTGTCATACAATTTTAATTTTGTACAATAACTTTTTTTGGATGTTTGGTCTCTCTTCATTTTGGGAAATATAGGTGAAGCAATAAGTTTTATTATTTATATTTATAATAGCGCCGTTATAGTATAATAAGTAGATCCCCGAATTATTTTTTTGGAGAAGCTACCGAAGTAACCAGTAGTAATCTCCGAAAATCAAAGTAATTAAATTATCAATCACTTTTCGAGTCTGGTTCAGAACGAATGAAACGTAAAAGTTAATCAAATAAAACTAAAAGTATTTAAATAATATTTGATGTATGTCGTTATAACAATGTTAAGAAATAGGTACGTGTGTTTAGATTTTTTAAATTCGTAAAGAGTTTATTTGGTGTCAAAGTTGAACATAGGGCAGCAACAACGGAAATTATCTACCGATTTTAAGTCACTCACACTTCTTTGTTCTGAAGAAAGGGTGATGCTCAATTCAAACATAAGGTAATGTAAATGTGATCCGATTACTCTGAGATATGTCTGACCCGAAGATTTGAAACTTTTTTATCTAACTTCGATTTCAAGTAATACAGCATGCTCAACGAATGTTTGTTGCGCTAATTTTTCTCCTAAAATTTGTTACAAGACATTTTCGTAGGCGGGGTTGAATGGGTTTGACATATAAATAATTAAATAAGTAATTTTTTATTGGACACAATTCCTTGTGAGATGTTTTAACGTGCAAATATAAACTCTCGTATACATCAGTTAAAGTATGCAGTTGCCGTTTCGTATTAAAAAAATTAAATCTCTATTTTTGTAGAGTGAAATATTTATAGTATATATTTAATCAAAGTATCTATCCTCGTTGTCTGGACATTTCTGTCATTGGCAGAATTAGAATTGGCAAAATTTGCATTTAAACACTGCCGATAAAACTCCGTGGAGCTGGAGTACAGAAATTGAATGAAACTTTGTATTGTTTCTTGAAAATATTTTTTTTGTGTGGTATAAATTGTCCACTATCCACTATCCGTCACTTATCACAATTCGGTAAAACATCTGAATTTCTTTACCTGTTATTTATTGTGATTGTGAAGGAATAAGCATGAAGCCCATCTGATGTGTTGAAGCTTAAGTCGGCGGTGGGCATCGAGCCGTGGACCTGCGGCAAGGAAGTCCATACATATTACCGCTCCGCCATCATTACTTCAAAATTGGTATTACAAAATAAGGCAAGCTTCTCTGCATTTCACTCAATCATGGGGCCCCCATTTATCAATTAAATTAATTCATATTAATTTATTCATTCATAAGTTTTAGGTACAGTTTTAGAAAATTATAATAATAAGGAAGTCATTCCGCTAAATCTTGTCTTTACAGACTAATGAATGCAATTTCAAATTAATTCATTTTAAGTTAAAATGACAAAAATTAAATACACATTACGTACACATAATGTCAAGAAAATTTAAAATTTTTGGTGTTAAACCAATAACGCACGGGCCACTGGGCGTTCGTTACCCGTATCCTCTCCAAACACGCCATTGATTATCTAAACGGGCAGTTTAAGCTGCGTCTCACTTCCGAACTCGTATTCGAATATTACTCTGATTTTCACGGTGTCTATCTTCAGTTTAAAAGCTGTATGTAAAAGCTATTGTCATGACTTTTTTTAATTTAGAATGATAGCTTTCGTGTGAAGAGTTTTACTCTGAAATCTGATATTATTCAGGTTTATTTTTTATTCATAACGGCCAGTGCCATAAAACGGTTATTTAATTTTTAGTGTTCCGTACCCAAAGGGTAAAAACGGGACCCTATTACTGAGGCTTCGCTGTCCGTCCGTCTGTCACCAGGCTGTATCACAATAACGGTGATAGCTAGACAATTGAAATTTTCACAGATGATGTATTTCTATTGCCGCTATAAGAAGAAATACATAAAATAAAATAAAATAAATATTCAAGGGGGGCTCCTATACAACAAACTTGATTTTTTTACCGTTTCTTGCTCGATACTAATAACGGTGACAGGTAAACGCTTTATCTCTTCACAGAATATTTAATTTTGTGTTCTCTTTAAATATAATTAATTAAAATAAAATAAATAATTAAGGGGGCTCCCATACAATAAAAAGAGGTTTTCGCCGTTTATTTAATTTTAAAGTGTCTGTAACTTGCAACATTGGGTTACAAATAATGATACGGAACCCTTCGTGCGCGAGTCCCACTCGCACCGGTTTTTAAACCATTATCAGTGTATTTGGCATAGCTTACAATATGCAATAACATAACTTCTTTATAAAGACTCATACTAGTTATACTTATAGCATAAATCCTTATTGCGTTATTGTATTATGTAAATTACCTTTATTTATTACTACAAACAGGTGGATTGTAACGGCATATTTTTCCATTTGCCAAAAAAATGTGTTCTTCCAATCCCATCGAGTGGGTTATCAAAATGAAGAGCTTTAAAAAAGCTATAAATGTAACCATATATATAACTTGCAGTTTTAATTTCTATGTAACGATTAATGTTTTACGAAAATAAATACTCGTAATTTACCGTCGGGTTTTTGACTTATCAAATTAATTTATACGTGTGTACTGATCACCGTCATTAATGTCGAGTCTAGTACTCGAATATGTGAAGCTAATTGCATATTATATGTGGCATGCATAAAGAATTTAATATTGCAATATTAAATTATTGCATTATGGGATGGAATGCTTTTGTAACCAAATATTGCACAATTCAGAATTGTAATGTCGAGTTTCAAGGGGAACTGATGGATAGTCAATGACATTCGTCAAAGGTAATTGAATCACAATAATTACCGACATGCAATTAGGGAGCCTCAGTAATAAAGCAGATCGTGGTAATGCCATGATCCTGGGGCTCAAGTGCAAGTTAAGTGCATAGTTTTAGAAGCTACTGGAGGTGTTCTCGTACGATGTACACAAAATTACTATGAATTTTATTTTGAGCTCCCAATATTGAGTTTTCTTTCTGGCGCCATGGTCACAGACTGAAGTCCGCCTGTTTATTATATACTTTTTAATCACAGAAAAGAGAATGATTTTTAAACATAAAAACTACTCTGCATTGTATTTGCGTGAAATACATTTTGGCACAATATACAGAACTTTTCATTATTTTTGCGTGAAATACATTTTGCCACACTAATAGATTTTTTCCGAGAAAAGAAAGGTTTTCGTGTTCGACATAAATCAAACTAAAATAACTGAATGGTGATTACACCGTTTAGAAACAATATTTGTGTAAGTGGCCATGTAAGTTTAATTACCTACATGCGAGTACTACAGGTTTTATATCTTGTGACGCCTTGGACCAACTATGTCCAAATTACTACCGCTGAAATCCAAGCACTGTATACCTATAACCGCTGTATTGAAGCAGATCCCAGTACTTAAATGCAACGCCGATCGTGCATGAACTTTCAGGAATATCTTGCATGAAATACACAACCGACAGAGGAATTTCACATAAATTTGAATGCTCGGTTTGCATGCTCTTGTCCAATTAAAGGAAATTGATAATCGGTGTGATATCGGTTGGATAAATCAAAATAGAGTCTTGTAGAGAAGTTAGATTTGCTGGTAGATTAGTCTTTGATGGTCTAAGTTGTCTGCAGCTTCTTGTTATGGACAGGGACGCTTTTAATCATAATAGAGCATGTGAATCTTCTATTGCTTCCCAAATCAGTCTTACATATATGTTTCAACATACATACATAAAATATCGCCACTTTCCTGTAGGGGTAGTCAGAGACCAAAGATTTCCACTTGCTACGATCCTTACATATCTCTTTTGCTTCAAGTCACAGATATGATTTGTTGATGTGTGCGTGAAAAGTGTGGTGTTGATTTGGCGGTGCAGTGCGGTATATATTATAAAATATCAAGGAGAAAAACAATTTATTAAAAAAATTGAACTATATTGTAATAATCATGTTATTTCACACTTTTGGGTGTCGAAGTCGGTTCCATTTTTTGGTTAAAAAAACTTTTTCATTCTTTTTGGTGACCCTTGCTACTTACGGGATCGAATGTCATTCATTGTCAACGACATCATGATCGGTATTTAGATATATATGTTTCACTTATTGGAGTGTAACTCAAAAACGGCTTGAGCGATTTTGATTTTAAATTTAAATTGAACTGGGACTAAACGACAAGTATCAGTTTTCAAACAAAAAAAATACAGACGAATTGATAACCTCCAAATTTTTTCAAAGTTCGTGAAAAAATAGTAAAAATCATGAAAATCTCCATAAAATACGTTTTACTTGTTTAACTGGTTGGTGATACAATAATATGATAGGTATAACTAAATTTGTATGTGAAAGGTATTTTTTACAAAGAGAAGTTTATTTATGTATGTATTCATTACAAAACTCATATGATTTACTCGCATGTATTGTTAAATGTATAATTGCAATCTCTTACGACTCTGATAGGCTCGTGCAACATGACCGCTAATCTATTTAACTTTGTAAAAATCGAAGCTCTAGCCCAAAATAATAGAGGAGAATCATAATACATAATAATAGTATGGACCAATCTGGCGAAAGGCGAAAATTTAAACTGATATTATAACGGATAAACCCCATCCCGTCCCCACCGCCCGTCCTATAATCCATGTAATGAATCGCTCTGAAGTATTATATTAATATCAGCGTCGCCTAAATCGGGAGTGAATTTTGGCCTTCACATAAATATTCTGATTAGCTAACGTTGATGATCGTTCGATTTATTTACAATTCGATCTGTGCCCGTTTCGTTGGTACGCTGATGTCGTGGCGCGCGCCACTGCCTTATATGAAATTGAATGGAGACCACGGCTCTTGCACAATAATGCGGCAGTGGGCAGCGGACTCGGCGCCGGCGCGGGCGCAGTACCACATCTCGTGTCCTCGCGAGTGATTATCATTGCGTTCATTGTGATACATTTTATGTGTAATGGATTCACGATTCGGTGAGATTCTTCCAATTTCATATGTGTCTTTTCGGAGTTTGACTTTTTGTGTTTAACATAAACAAAACCGCGCCGAGTTCTTTTTAAATGATTGTTCTGTCGTTTGATTTCAATACATATATTGTAGCCGCGGCAAAGATTTCAGCAGCACGTAAAATCAAGTGAATTCCCCGCTCGTAAACATCACGTCTCCGTCTCCCAGTGTCGTTGTGAAACAGAAGTTCAGTACAGTCAAAGATTAAATAATACGCACTACGTGGATCGGCTATAAAACGTACGCCATTGATGATCTCCGCCGCTCACACCGGCCCATTAAAGTTTACAACCTCGTTTTCACGCTTTAAAACGGCAGACCCCGTTATGTCGCCGCTAATGCTTGTCGTGTTTTGACGACACACAATTTGTATCATAATAGTGATCATTGATGGGC
This sequence comes from Plagodis dolabraria, assembly GCA_963854805.1. Lineage (NCBI taxonomy): Eukaryota > Metazoa > Arthropoda > Insecta > Lepidoptera > Geometridae > Plagodis > Plagodis dolabraria. The sequence continues at coordinate 10,583,624 of OY978440.1, forward strand.
CACACATAAATTCGCATATCGTCTTTAACAATCACGTGTGTTAGTAGCGGTTGTCATTTTGCTAATAAATTACATTACATACATTTATATAACGCTCTATATTGATGACGTGAAAGTTTTCTATAGCAGTTTCATGCCTTGGAACTATAAGTGTCGGCACTAGTGGTTCTTCAATATCCTAAGCAATAACTCAAAGTATAATATAACCTACCTGGCTACTAGTATATAAAAGTTACAATGTTTCATTCGAGGTTTCGTTTATACTTAAGGGTATATCGTATATACTATTATGATAGGGAATTTATAATAAACTGCTTGCGTGGGAACGGTTACGTCGATATTATGTCTCCCCTGGGAGTTCATTCATAATACTAGAGCTCGATGACTGTATCGGTATTTGGGAGTGTGGTTGAAATATCAGCGGAAGGTTTATCTACCAGTTAATGCAATCAGTATTCCCAACCTCAAATTGATATCTTCATCAACTAGCCATTAATTTATTACTGATCGTTACACTGACCAAATAGTGATTCAATAAATCTTAACAAAAGTACTTCGTTGGTAATTCACCTTCGTAGACGCATCGAGATGGCAAATACTATAACACCTATAACTATAACAGATACGCCAAGACAAAAACATTCAAATCGAATAGGCACCAACACGTTAGTTTTGACAACCTGATATAAACATGAAATCTTTAAGTGAAATCTATTTATCTCGAACGAAGCTTCGAAAGTTTCGTATCCAGTATGTTTGTTATGTTTGATTATCTAACAGCAAGTCGGTGTGAAGTCGGAGCCAACGTGCTATGAGCTCGGCATGGACACGTAGCGTCCTCGCCTACGACTCATCCGGCCGTTCACACAATCAACATAAGCTTCAAAATAAAACTATTCGCAGCCAATGTCAGCCTACTTAAAACTAGTGAATTACACTACCAGTACAAGGTTAGTTTTTATTTATTTTCCAACGGCGGGAGTACGGAGCGGGCCCGCGCCGGCGCCGGTGCGACGGTGGCGCCTAGCACGATATCCGTCGTTCCCGCTCATATTAGCTTTTATATTATTTTAATCCGCGACGAAGTGTGTCATATTTTTGTGTCTAGCACTATAGTTAACTATTTTCGTGTCGCGTTCCCCAGCGATCGTTTTGAAAGAATATTAAATTTAGTGGCATTAAAAACGTTACTATTGGCGCTACAGTTTTTCGTTTGTGATTATTTCGCGAGTAAAACGTCGTCATTTACGCGCAAATTTTAAAAGATAGTATAGTGAATGAAAAATATTCTTTCCACGAGCGAATGACAAGCGAGCCTTATTAAACAAATGCAAATTAAACGCATTATCGGAAGCCAACATTCTAACATTTTGATTGATATTAGCTGCTTAGCCTTCGTTTATGTCATTGCCCTTTTGAAATATAGGCTGCATTTGATGAAATTATCTTGCAAGCGCTGCCAGCGTAAATACGGTTTGTACATACTAACGTAATAGTATTCCTGTTCTCGGATAGGAAGCAGAAGTAACTTAAGAACATTACTCTATATCCTCAAAAAGAATAGCACTTCAGTTATAGACAAAATCAACCTTTTCAAAATCAAATCTTAACATAATATTTTTGTAGGACCAAACTTCTCGAGTTCTTTTTATATGTGCATTTTTTATTGTTGGATAAAAACATGCCTTCTACGTGAAATTGTTTTTTTTTTTGTAAAACCATGTACATTTTTGGTAATCTTTGTATCGGCGTAGTATTATTTTTATTATATGTTCTATTGTGTCAGTACCTCATATTTGACCAATGCCGCCCATGTAAAAAGTATTATTTTCGAACGATTGCCGTGACCTTGTAGCAGTGGTATGTTTGGTTTTTGTACAGTCCGGTAACCAACTTGTAATTAGGAGATTATATCATGCAGGGGATGGGTAATACCTCTAATAGCTGGAATCGCGACAAAATAACTAAATCTCATCGCAGGTACACATGATCGTTTTATCTCAAGTTGAAGTGAGAGACAAGTTTTGATCATGTTTTTAGAAAGAGATATGAATCACCTCAGTAATTCAATGATTTGAATAAAATATCTAATATTTTTGAGAATATGACAAATACTATGCCTGATCAGAAGTCACGATTCCATATACATATTCTAATTCGAAAAACTGGCAAACCATAAGCAAAGATATTGGGCTCAGGGATATACCTACATGCAAAATTTTACAGAGTTTAAAGTCTTGGTATTAAAAATGTAACGGAAAGTGCTAAGTCCACTCCAAGACTAAATAGCTTTAGTTGAATAGATTTTTAGCCAAATTTATTTAGTTTGTAGCAGTAAAAAAATTATATGTTAACCTAAATTTTTTTCGATCGAATAAAATTGCAAAGTTGACTCTAACGTCAATATCTTAATTATTTACGTATGAATGTGTATGAAAATATAATAATAAAATAACAAAACATTATCAAGAAGGACAAGAGAAGTTAAATTTTCAATTTACGTTACTAGTTTGGTGTTATTAAGCTAACTTTCGGATTTTACCTAAACTGATTTCGATTTCAGCATCACTGCCTCTCTTTCACGCCTACGCAGTCCGACAATTTCAGCATTCGACAAGGTCTTCATTGATATCTTATATCATACTCGTAAAGTGTTGTTTAGCTGTGTTTATTTCAGATAGCTACAATATTTCTATATATCTTTCCTGGGAAGGCTTATCAAACAGGTATATATAAAAAATAGAAATATTAAAATACGAAATCAAGTCTTTATTATTCTCAGTAACATACTTAACTCAGTAACGTACGAGTAACAATACTGGCTATTGTCAATTTCCCGCCCTATGCGAGAAACATAATAAATAGTATCAGCCCGAAACATTTCTTAAAATAACAGAGCGAAACCCCTGGCGACTGTTCCCATATTCTCATAATTGGGTAAAACAATACTAACCATAACTTGTTTTGTAATATAATATCACAGGTAAAGATACACGACAATTACTGATATTCCATGGATACTTAGAAAATTATTATATGTTTACCTATTTGTGTCTTACATATTTTAAGGCCCCTCATATAAATAATGAAGTTGGGAGTACTTCTTGTTTGTTTGCGTAATGATCTTAAAAAATATACGGACTCACGGTCTAAACAGCGCAGATTTAGAAGTCCATAATGGCCCATGGTAACAGATATACAGGGCACAAATACAAAAAATACTCACGCGTGTACATTTCTGAAGTGGCAGATAGCAGTGTACACTTGTTTTTCTTCGGTATCTTTTAGGTTACGGCGCGAGTCGGATAAATATTTATACATGATTGAGTTATAAACAATAAATTATCAAAATAAATGTACACTTTGTGATATAACATTCATTTTGTACAAAAAAAATTTTTGTTGGTATAAAGGTATATACAGAAAACTACCATTTACTTTTTAGAAAATACGTGATGTTCTCCACAAAGGAAACAATTTAAATAAACCGCCGCGACGTGATATCCCACCATAATAGCAATTACTGACGTTTTATATACTACTTGTTTATAAAACTTCGCATCAGTAAACTGCCTTCACCTAGTGATAGTACGCTAAGTAATCTGGCGCATCGTTGTTGCCCGCTGCCGCGGCACGCTCCCTTCGCTCGCTCGGCTCGCGTATTGTTGTGGTCACAAGTACCTTTCCATTGACGAAGGCGCGCCCCTCCATCTTTTTGAGTGTAGTTATCGCACAATTCTATGATGTGTTTTTCTGTATTCAGCTGAACTTCAACCTTAAGGGATTTCGAGGCCAGTAAGGGTTTTAACTTGCTCTGACGCAACGTTTGGGTGATAGTCCACGAGGCATTGCAACCTTTCCTAGTACCACCAGCTTTTCTGAGTTTTCGGGATTTTAACAAAATACGAATATATTTAAATACAACCCTTGCTCCTTATCTTGAATATAAAAATATTTTCATATCCATAAGCATCTACTCTACTGTTAACTTTTAATTAACTAGCTACTATTATGAATATGAATTCTACTGCAAAAAACTTACCTCTTTAAAAACCTATTATTTCTCTTTCGGTCAACAAACTATCTGTATGACAAACTAGATTCTACCAAAATAGAATTCTAGACACAACTACAATTTGTATGCTATATATAAAATGTAGTATCCGAATGTAATTGGCTGATTCCACTAGGAAACGTTCCCCACTAGGCCCGTTACAAACACAACAGTACAACCCCATACACGTACAAGCCGAGTTCGCGTGACGCAAGCTTTCCGGAATTCAACCTTAACATTGCAGATGAGCGCCATGATTTAAATATAACTCGGCAACAGTACACAAAGAGGTTATTGCGGCCGGAACAATGCGATATATGCCTTGTTATCTGTACGGGAGAGACTACCGAGACGGCGGGAGAGCAGCGGCAGGGTCGCTGTGCCACTCGGCCACTGGGTTACTCGCGCCATATACAGCGGGGTTGCACAGCACACCGTTCATAATTACAATATTTTTATTTGGCAATCAGTGACTCGATGACTTTCCAATGCCGAAACAGCCCGCTTAACCCAAAAACATTTATCAGTTGCTAATTAAAAATATATAAAGACCATAGAAAACATTTGCATCAATTAGTGCAGTAAAGCGAGCCGCGTGTTAGTTGGATACACGTTGTATAGCTTAATTATTTTAGCATAAAGGAACTAAATTTAAATATCTTAAATTCTTAATCACTTGGTTACTGTTATGAACATAGGTGTTACCGTAACATACAATGGTTTATTACCGGTTATTGTTTCAAATGGTGGACGCGACGCCAGAGTTGTTTACGTTCCTAAAAGCAACCAAATAAAATATTTTTACTTTGTCTTTTCCATATTGGCTCTATAAAATGCACAATTTATTATCCAGTATGACTCGGATAAGTAATACTTACAAATTAACAAGTATTGAACGGTCATAACACCAAAACGTAGATAAATTCTAATTCTTTGATTAAGGCATGGTTAAGAAAACCTCATTAAATGAAAACCGAATACCTGTGAATTTCACACTTGCCAACAATTATACAGGGTTATTGGTAATATGCCAACAACCTCTTAGGGTTGACTTCTGCTAGTCCTAACAAATATTTTGAGACGATTTTTTTTACAAAAAAAAAAACGTTTTTTTAATATATTTTTTGTGTTTTATGTTTCCGTACCCATGAACTGTCTCAGTAATAGGTAATAATCAAAACAAAAAAAAATATCTCAAAATGTTTGTTAAGACTAGCAGAAGCAATAACCATGTATATCATCAGTACTTATATTATAAATGCGAAAGTAACTCTGTCTGTCTGTTACGCTTTCACGCCAAACCTACTGGACCGATTTGAATGAAATTTGGTATGGAAATAGTTTGAGACCCGGGAAAAAACATAGGATAGTTTTAATCCCACTGCGCGAAAAGAGGTTAATGTTTTTGCGCGATAACCGACAACGCGCGGGCGGAGCCGCGCCCGGAAAACTAGTATTATATAAATATACCATCGTTTAACGTTTACGAATATATAACGTATACTGGTACATAGTAACAACGTAATGTGCAACTAATATGTACTTCGAAATGATGAGAAAAATTAATCTCTTTTGAACTTGACCTTTTCTCTGTTTGCACAATATCTTGCAAGGAAACCATCACCTGACCACGAATCGACTGGAAAATAGAAAGGAAAATATTAATCCATGAAGTAAGGTTTAGATTGACATTATTTGCTCTCGATACAGCCGTAGCTGTATTGCTTTATCGATATCACTTCTTTATAACCTCTTAAAAAAGAGGTTGCTTAGTTATTTGATTTTCTTCAATGTAACATAACTATTTCCTTCTGGCATTGAATATTTTAGAAATATTCATCGCTTCGTTTCTTATTTACTCCTATTTATACCATATAATTATCAATTTATATAAATCAATTGGTTTACATAGTAAAACACAAATTGTTACATCAGTACATATAATAATAATAATAATTATTATTATTTATTTCAGTTATTGAACCATAAAATTGACATTCAAAAATATCATTAATAACATATCAAAATACCTTAAAATCAATCAATCACATTAAAACAGTCATTAAAAAAATTGTGAAATCGTAATCAAGGGTTAGGATAATCAAATATAATTATTAGTAATATTCCAACACATATGACATATTACTAAAATAATGATCACATTTAGATCCTGTAAATAATTAATACAACAGTAGCATGATCTTTGAAAGCACTGGCAATTGTATCGACCAAAAAAAACTGCTTCAACAGTACACGGCACGTTATAATTGGTGCTCCAAGTAGAATAAAAATAATTGAAAAATATATTTCACATTGAACGCTCAGCTAAAATATGAATAGAATGATACATATAGGTTCAGGTCATAAAGCTTTTACTCTAAAACCAATCTATAAAATTAGCTCAATGGCACTTAGGAATACCTAAAAGCTTTATGTTATTTTCACCTTGTAATTTTTTTGTGAAACTGACGCTAGCATAACGCAACACTGGTTTTAATTTTCATCCGTTGATTACAATTTATTTTGATTTCTGAGAATGCTCGCCAATACACGAGCTACCGAATTTCTGCTTTGCAATTCCACGTGTGAATATAGTTTTTAATTGGCCTTTGACGGCGGCTTCATTCGAAAATTGAAATTGGAAAATTCGCAAACGTGCCTGTTACACTTCCATATAGCGATAGGTGTTTTATGCACGCAGTATAGGGGTAAAATTTAAACCGTTTCGCTTCAGAACTTTCAGAAAATAATTTATTGAGTGTAAAGCGGATTAATATTTTTTGCGTATATTTCATTACGTGCCTATCCGTAATGGACTGCGTGGTGGAATAAAGAGCTCGCGATTTAATGATATAGGTACAGCTAATTGATTAATCTTGTATATTGGTGGCACTCAGTGATATTTGTTTTTATTTTTAATAACTTATAGTAATGTTCTTTCACATTCACAACGAGTTATTTTAAAAGAGTTATTAGACTTTTTGGCGTTTGTTAGAAGTTTGTGGAATATTATACGGTAGTCTTTTTACAAGTCACAGAAAAGATTGATTTTGATTAGTGTTTTTATATACTTAATTCAGAATGTTAAATTAATAGTATATTTGATTTTTTAGGTCTAGTACACACTGAAATTACTATCTTCCAAAATTGTTACGGCAAACTGGAGTCTAATATATATTTTCATATATAGCCGACCAAGTGTCTTGTATTGTAGGCAAAAATGTCACATTAAAAAAAATCCTACATAAGTCGGCTAAGGAACAGTAGTAATGGGTTGATAATTAATTCACTAACCAAAAATATAAACTTGTTATTTTTTTATTACAGTTACATAGTCGGAACGTCCAACTAATATTTTTTTTAAATAAACTTTTTTTTCTGATTGACACGTGTAGTTGTCTGACTGAAACAAAATAGAATATTTTACATTCCACCAAAATGAAATACATACGTCTGTAACAAAAAGGAGATACAATAAGTGTGTAGTATCAACAGTGGCCGGTCACATAACATGCGTGCAACCACACGCCGACACTGATGTGATGTTATTTGACAATCGGCTCAGTTCGGTCCATTACTGCGGTTGTGTGAAAAAAACGAAACAATTGGGCCGGACGCCAACCGGTTTCGCACGGCTGCCGTCGAATATCCGTGCCGATCGATCACAAATAGATTACAGATATGTTCACGCTTTTACCACTGTCACTGTGTTGCTCTGACCCGTGCCGTTACACCAGCAGAGAAAGCGGGAAATTGTTAAACCGAAGACTGATTAGCCTGTCTAGCTCACGTTCCCTATTTCCTAAACAAACGTTTTAATTCCTTACAACTTTAATTACGTCGACATTTAGAAAACTCGACGCGAGTCGCATGTGTGTTTTCAATCGTATAATTTAAACTGAACAAATTTTAGACTACCTGCATCCTCAACTCAACAAATTTAATTTCAAAGCAAACATTTTAATTCTCCTATAGAAAAGTTTAATCGCTCCACATTTCAAATGTTATTATTAATTATACATACTTTTGATATTTAGGAACTAGATTTAATTTTACGAACGCCATATTTTATTTTTAATGTTATATTTAAATGTATAATTTACAACAGGAGCTTTTTCGGTATATCGAGAAAATCTAGATCAATCATTCACTTTGAAGACATTGTCCAGAATGGCGATGTGTGTAACGTACGAATAAAAGCTAATTCGTAATAAAGAAACGCATAAATATGAATAAAATCTTCAGAATCGTATGCATATATGTCGTGTAGGTGTTGTCGCTGAGGATTTTGCGCGCCGAGTTGCGATACATAATAAAGTTCCAATGAAAAACTTCACTCGCTACGAATCTATACTCGACGATGTGACCGATCTCTCGGAACATTGGGCATCCACTTGAAATCCTCCGAGTCGACTAGGCACGACCTACGGCACATTCGAATACCGAATAATTAATTCTGTCTAACAAAAATACATCCTAAATTAAGAATCGATAATCAATCGTCTGAACAGTGTACGTCAACCGGACGGCTCATTTTTCATTACATGCTCAAAATATCGTAGGTGCATGTTTTTTAAACATGTTTAGCGCTATCTGCTGAAACCGCGTAATAATTCAACCCTGGAAAGTCAGGCTTTCTGCGAATTCTTTCAAGACATGTAGGAAGAATGTTGGCTTTTTTAAATGTACGGAGAATGTTCTTTCTTGTCTGGCAATATTGAAGTTATAATCGAGCACATACTTATTTCGTGCAGTGATTAAATACTCAAAAGTAAACGTTTCCGAATCAGTGCCGTCGTTTATTACGTTTTTTTATACTTAGATATTCAGCCCTCAAAAATAGTAGGGTGTGATATAAATTTAACAATAATGAAGAGGTGAGAATGTAGGCAGCACTAACCAGAGCCCTAATAGCGCTCGCTCATATCGAGACTGGCATTCAGCCGCGGCGAGGCTTGCCGAGTGGTTCCACACCGTGTCCCATGCTGTGCTCCCATGTTCCTGTGCTCGTGGTGCTACCGTGGGCTCTTGCTTTTAACAGGTACCTGAAATTCACATTTTATCACGTTCGCCGCACGTATAGATTACCGCACGTTTTTTTTCAAGTTAAAAAGCTATCACGTCGAATTACTGTTAAAGTTAAGAACTATGATTATCGTCGTTTTATTTGCAGTTTCATTCCTCTTTTTAATCATGTTATTTTTTCTTAAGATTTGATATCTAATCACATTCTGACATGAGAAGAACTTTAACCCTGCGTATACCGTCAATACGTGTGTGTATGAAGTGAAATTAATAATATTGAGTTACAAAAAATTTTAAACTAAATATATAAAATTACGGAGAGGTTTTCTAAAATTCCATCACTATTTACGTCGAAAATGGTATTCAAATTAATTTGTACTTGCGGCGTTTGTATTTTAGCGAAGGAAGGAACGTAACAGCAACCGTAACACTTGTTTATATATTTCTTCACCTCGTAGAGATTGTATTTACGCGATTTTTGCCTTTAGCGACTGTAAATTTACCTTACAGTAAGCTCTCCACGATTACAAGACTATTCGTAGCAATGTTTTATAAGTCATATACTATGACGTTGAGGCACTTAATCACTCTTTACCTGGCGGTAGGACTCTACCTTGAAGCAGTAGTGTGCACGCACTGTGTTTTTGTTGAGGCGTGAAGGGCTCCGTAGCAAGTGAAATTACTGGGCGAAGACGACATAACAACTAACGAACCAGAGCGACGAGCGCAGTGCAGTGTTAAGCAGAACTAGATTGGTGATAGGCATTACCATCAAGCGGGCAATTTGAACGGCTCGTCACTGCATAACATAAAAAACCGGCTCATCAAATTTTCTACATCTCGGCACAGTTCAGTATTTATTTAAAGTGAGTGTATCCCGGTGTGTACTTAGTGTATGTCACATAATCAATATGTCTAGATTTAAGTGTGACACAGCCTTTAAGTGTGAAAGCTCTCTGAAAAATAACGACGTATACATTGAAAAGCTGTTAAAAGTAGGAATATTTACTAAGGGTGGTAGACATAGTGTAAATTATTGGAACTTTAGCTTATATAGTACTTTTCTATCAGACATGATGTTTATGTCAAATCAAATCACTTATCTTATTTGCGCTTCGTTTACTGTAAGCTTTCGTCCTCACGATGAAAATAAAACCAATTAACGGGGAATTTTCACATTTTTGTGTTCATATCTTGACAAAAATTTGGTTAGTTTACAACCGAGGTATAAAGAAATCCAGGACAACATTACTACCCGGCTAAGCATATTGGGGCTGTATTAACTTACCTACTTAGGGTTAGGTATGTATGACTTTGTGTGAAATTTTCGAGCAGTTCGTGGACAAAAAATGTTAACTTAAAAATGGCAACTGATTTCAACACCTCAAAGTGTGAAATAACTTGTCGAAGTTGGTACCAGGATAATAGGTACTTTTGAACTATCATGGTACCGACTTCAACAAGTTATTTCACACTTTTGCGTGTTAAATTTGTTCCATATTTTGGTTAAACATTTTTTTAGCGACACTTTGTCATTCATTGTCAACGACTATATCATAAAGATAGGTAAATATTTTTCAGATATTGGAGTGTAACTCAAAAACGGCTTGACTTGATTTTGATGAAATTTAATTGAGCACAAAAGACAAGCATCAGCTTTAAAAAAAAATAATTTTTAAAATCGGTTGACCTAGTCAAGAGTTGAGAGATAACAAACATAAAAAAAATACAGATGAATTGAGAACCTCCTCTTTTTGACTTCCAAAAAGGAGGAGGTTAAATATATAATAGATTACATTATAATACCTAAAATTATATGTTAAAGAAATACGTATTGTTGAACTCTCTGAGTTTGTACAAGCATGGGACCGACTTCAATGTGCTATATTAGTTTTGTTGTTAATAGGCTTTATACAATTTGACCTCTACCTAAGTTGTTGGTATATATGATGGTAGGGCATTTTGCGAATGCCTGCCTTGCTAGCTTATCCACCCTTATGTAGACAATCTGTCGCCAAGCACCTAACGGTGTGTTCCGGTAGCTATCCTGGAGAGCCAGTAATTCTAGGTTAGCCTGAACAACTTCTTCGAGCACATCATCACTTACCATCAGGTGAGATAGTGGTCAAAGGAGAGAGAGGCTATTAGCAATAAAAAAATATGATGCTGTTTTGGACAGATGTTCCACACAAAACGTCAAAACTGCATTTTATTATCAATATTAACTTTGAGATGCATGTATTAATGCCTCAGAATCGTCAGAGATCCTTGACCATATTTTCAACGTATGTTGGAAAAGCCAAAGCAACTGTAGTAAAAAAATTGTTTGCGAAATTTCAAAACAATATCAGTCGATAGATTAACTTAATATCTTGTACAGACGATTTTGGAATCGAAGAACGGCGTCAATGGTAATATATTTATATTCCCAAATTTTCTTGCTTTTCGGATGGCACTGACACGTTACAGTGTGCGCTGTTGTGAGCTATATTTCAACGTTGTTTGGTTTGATTTTCGCACTCGCCGGAACTGAGCTGCTGATTTGGGTTTTATAAAAGTTTTAAGGATGGAAAAAATCTTACAAATATGCTACCTAACGGCCAATGAAGTGAAAAGTTATAAACGACGTATTTGTTAACATATTTTTTACATAATCATTGCCGTTTTACTTAAGCAGAATACGTGCAAGTACTCGTATGTACTCGTACAATGGCATGTAATTTTTGTTACTTTGCGCACTCCTGCCAAGGGCTGCGCCGTTAATAGAATTAGTATGAGACACGCAGGCTTACGTGTCCTAATTAGTTTTATCGTCTGGCGGGACACAAATCGATATATTACCAAATTTTCGACTGCCGTTTACATCTACATATGGGGTACTTCGTTGCAGATACTAAATTTTTAGAGTATTTATTTATGAATATACTTTGGTATTTTTCCTTTGTCACATAAAATATAGGAGGAGGGTATTGGTAGCGACCATGTATTGTCACAAGCTACGACTTTTGTATATGCTTTTATGCTTCCTTTATTATCTTCCCATTCTTTATTCAAGCCTGTGTTTTAGAAGCTAATGACATGGCTTTACCAGAATATCTTAAATCTGTTTTATTTTTCCTGATAAGCTAGTCAACTTAATTACCTAATACTAAGGAAGCTATGTCTATCTGGTTTATCCCATCCTGCCAACACATGTTTTCCAGTAGCACTTATATTTTCTTCAATTAGATGACGTTCTATGCATAAAAATTGCATACGAAAAACAATAAACGTTAAAAGACCACTTACGAGCATGCCACAAGGTAGTGATTTTATACTGAACAAAATGCATATACTTTCTCTGTGTTGTGTATACCGTAAAGAGCTTGTGATGCCTTGAGCTATACCTATACAAACAGTGAACACTGCAAAGTCGGGTCTGATGTGTGTACTAATTAATAGACGCTGTACTAAGAATTACGCTCTTTTAATGTTTAATGAGCGCTTACCTCAGCCTGTTTAAAGTTCTATGAAAACGAACTTACCGCAAATATGGTTAAGGTTATTCTAGGTTTCATATTGTAACCCTAAACCCACGCTTGTGGGATTTGATACTATATGTTTGCTCTGACGATAAAATGACGACATATGAACGTATTATAAACCAACGTTTTCTGTAACACCGCAAAGAGATGTCTTTGAGGAGAATAAGAATATTGTAGAAAGTATTCTTCTTCTTAGTCGGACACTCTTGGCAGAGCGGTCGTGGCTGTTGTTAGAAAGTATTAGACTGCCGCAATCCCTCTATAGGAAATGTTTGTAAACAGATGTAAAACGTATTCATAAAAGGCTTTTAGTATCGGCTATTGAATAGCTTTATACTCATATTTATTTTTCATGTTCTGTTTCAGTATAATCAAATAGGTTAGTTCATATCAATCTGAGATCGAGTGCGTAAATTATGTCAGTTCTCGATATAATTTATTATGCAACCAATCTAATAGAAATTAAAAATAAGCAGTTATAATATTTACAAATAAATCCCTTTTATTTATGACACCACCTGACATGGTATTGTTACTTTGATTTGGTAATCAAATTTTTTAAACAAGCTCTCGGCCTATTTTGTTCTTAGGCAATAGCATTGTTGAACTAGTATTGAATTCAATAATCCTTTTACTTTGAGCTAGTTCCTTTCCAAATAAAATCAACAGCCTTGCTAAATGATCAAAGAATAAATATTATCGGTTTATTATATTACCTACTTAAAATGTCATATTGCAAGATGTCACATTCCCAAATTATCATGTTCTCAATTAATATCACATATAAATGCTCACGGCCCCATTTGGCCTCACTGAACTCATAGAAGAAATAGATCTTTTAGAAGATTACGATTCGTAAAGTAAAATTCATAAACGTAATGCGGAAGTGATTATAATAATATGCACCTTCTTTAAATTTGATGCGCTAGATACAGCTTACGTAGCCATATAACATCTCAGACATGTTAGCTATTCCTGTAATGAAGTCTCAGATATGGTTGATATTCCTGTAATGTACCCTGTACGCCAATTAACGTAGTTTGCAGTCAAGGAATGCAAGCGAAGATCGAACACGCACAGAGACGCTCTGTCTCAAATACATATGGTTAGGGTTACCCGAACGGATGCATTCACGTGCATCATTCTAACATAATCAGTTATACATATAACAAGTACTGATCTTTTTTTATACAAGATCTACTATGGGTCAATACTAAATTAGTTTTTGAAATGTTGAAGTAGAAAATCAAGTCTTTTCATATGGTATACAACATCGATTTTAACTTTTCGACTCCATTTAATTACCTTAAATTTAATACCATCTTAAATATAATGGTCAACTTCAGGAACAGAGTTTATGTCACATGCTTATAGGACAATCTTGTTTATAAAGATAATCTTGTATTGCCATAAGAATAAATAATAACAGAGTAGAACGGAATTTTCTTTGACCGAGTCCTAAACGCTGCCATATATATACCTACTTTCCCCTTCACGTCGTTACGGCTCTACTGTTACCAAGAGGTGTTGCCAGGGTTGCTTACTGTTAAAAATTGCTTACGTCTAAGTATAACATCGCTAAAATGTAAGTTTTTCATTTCTTTGGAAGAATTATTTTATTCTAGTCTTCCAAATATTATAAATTAAAATATATACAGGCTCACGTAAAACTGCTAATGCCCCATGGCGGGACAATGGAAAAAATATGCCTAATAAATAAATGCTGTAATTCTTTTACCAAACTAAATTTTACCATTGAGTGAAACAATTTCCTACACAAAAAGAACGGTTAAAGTTTTTTCATGAATTAAGTACGTTAACGAAAGTATAAAATATTCTTCATCTCGTCATCTTTGGGTAAACAAAATATACTTAAGGTGGCATCATTATTGAATTGTTTGTAACATCAAAATACACCTCAATAACTTAACGCCATTTTAATTTGTTTCCTAAATAGTATGGAATACACAAAATGGCATGTAAACGCTTGTGCGGAGACGCGACGCCGCCGGCTGAGACAGCCTGACTCAGTAACCCGTTTAACGTGTTGGCTAATATCGTGTTACCTTGAGTCCATCCGGAGCGGAAGTTTCAGTTCTACTCTGTTATGTTCATATAGTATTGCCTCCTTTTGCTACCCCTATGTCACTGATAGCATAACATGATCATTTCAATATTTTTCAAGTTATTTTATACGCAAGCGCCAGGCCTGGCGCAAGAAATTTTTAAATATTATATTAAATTATTAAATATATTATTAAATTACCATGCTTTCGTTTAATGCCCAGCAATAATATAAATAGTGAATGATAAATGTAGACCACATTTTTTCCATATGAATGTATTGTAAATAGAAGCTTTTCTGATTATATTTCTGAGACACTTTTATATGTTAATATTTATCTACACTCGTTTTAATTGTATTATTGAAAAAAAATTGATCAAAAAAGTCAGTATCCGCTAGGCACGTATTTATCACAACTAGTTGCCTCATTTAAAAGCTATAACTGATTTTAAGCGCCATTATTTTAAGGTTTATTTACATATATTGTGCGTTCATTATGCATAACAATATTGCTGTTGTTCTGTCATTCACAGCGATAAAATAAGATAGTTTCGACGCGGAAACCGTTTAAAGTAATTTGCATCCATTTATTGCTTGCTTTTCATCAGTTTCCGTCCCCAGTGCCAATTTTAAAATATTTCTTGATTCTAAAACATGTTTACAGTTTTTCATTGAGTTTCAGTTTTGTAGTAGGTCCAAAGTAGTTTGCGATTTGCGTTTACTTATTTGTATGAAACACAATTTAATTCCATAAATATTTATGAGTAATAAAACTATATAATTGCCATGTACAGAAAAATAATAATAGTGCCTCTGCAAAAAGAACTAGTTTTAAAGCGAGCTCATTCGTATAATTATATTCTATTATATTATAATTTAATACAAACGTTTTCTTATAATACGTTACATAAACTATAATTTCGAAAGTATACATATACATTGTACCGCCATCCAATTGCAGCTCTTTGTATTAGTAAATTGACCAAAAGCATTTCTTTCGCAGAATCAACAAACTCCGACCCGGGTGCTACTTCCACCAGCACAGCCAGCCCTGGCAAGCAAACACGACGTGGATTCAGCGGGTAAGTCGTCCATTTGCGATAACCAGTACTAGAATCAAATTATACTCTTATGTGGCAATCTATCTAGACCCAAAGTGGCCCTTTAAATATGAATATAATTGTCCTGGATGACTTATTATAAGGATTGGTATTACGAGTACCTCAGCTCTACGGGATCACAGGATGCCTTTGCTACTATTAACATCAACATACATAAATACAGGACTTTTGTGATAAATTACAGGTATTTTATAAATGTTATTGTTAGGTAATTTGAAATGCCTATTATTTACATACACTTTCACATGCAATTAAACACAATTAAACATCGTCGGCATACAAATATGCCGACGATGTTTAATAAGATGCTGTTGTAGTTTTTGCAGTTTTGCTTTGAGCATATCAAATTAATATTTCTTAAAGTAAATGCTCAAAGCGACGATGCAAAAACAAACAACGATCATAAAAAGGTTAAAAAAGCAGCCCGCTATAACGCTTTGTTCCGTCTTTAACATCTTCATCAACCCATACCTTGTACACTGCAGCCTTTCGTACTTTTATTTTTTTTAATATTATTATTATTCACGTTATTTATTATCTATCATATTTTTTTTTACAAAATTAATTTAAAAACAAATATTATAAAAAACTTAAAGCTAGGATGCCGCCGGTAGCGGCGTTGGGCCAAAGCTAACGGTGGTTAGGGCAGTAGAGAGAGGAACCTCCGGACAATGCGTGTGGTGTCGAGTATCACTGCCTTCTGTATCTGTCCCTTAATCCAACCGGATAACAAGAGCCTCTTGAGCTTGTGTAACAGTAACCGTGATAATAAAAATACTACAAAATCGCATCCTTAAATTTGAACATTTATTTATTTACTGTAAACGGGACAAGCTGACAAGTAAGACATTTTGGGATATTTCTATTGATTTTCACCGATGCGCTCGAAATGAATGGCTAATGAATAGAAAGATATACCTACGAGTATTACAAGAAATTTAAACTAAGTTAATCTCTCCTCTCTATCCAAACAAATGCAAACGTAAGTATATCAAAATCTAATTCATTGCTTCTAACACAAACTTCTTAACACCAAATTTTTTTTTTTTTTTTATCAAAGAGTATATATCTTTGATAAAAAAAAATATGAAAATGTTTTATGTTCAAGTAAATAACATCGCCTAAAGAACTGAGAACTGCAGCGAAATGTTTTCAGTCCTCTAAAGTTTGTTAATTAGAGAAAAACTCGTTCCACCGGGCGGACATACAACATTCACTTAGTATTCCGTTATTAGGTACATACAAGTTGGTACCTACTTAACGCAAGACTTAGCATGATTGAGAATGTTACTTTTGAAGTGTTTGAAATACTCTTTTATTCTACCCACCGATCATTCCAACGTCAAATAGTGATTTTCGGCGTCGCTGCACAGTTGCTATAAATCGGGTCAATTTTGAGTTCCAAAGCTTTACTCGGGCACACAGGGACGGAGCGCCAAAAAAAGAACGGTCCCGTTCACAACGGCACGTCTAGAACGTTACTATAGTGGATAAGTAATCGGAACTTTTTAAATATTTCAGGCATCACAATAGCTACATTTCATCAACACATTACGGTATTCTCTCAATATCCTCGCATCAAACAATGACTCACGTGACAGCTGAGCAGAGTTTCCAAAACAATTTGTCTGTTTGATGAAGATTTCCTTTCGAAAACTACCTGTTATCAGCACCTTACCATTTGTCGTAGTTTTTCATTAGTCATCTTTTATCTTTGTGCCATTATCTAATTCCTGAGGCGATAGCAGTGTGCGTTCAGTTGTCGTGTAGACCGGTGGCGTGCCGTGCGGCTGGTGGCCATGACCGAGGAAGACTCTGACGACTCTCGACGGAGCTGCGACTCCTGCTGTCGCGGCATTAGGTGCAGTGCAATACCCTCTGTGTACAGTGTTGTTTACATTCCCCCGTTATTCTGATATCAGGTTGTGTACATATCACGCATACCGAGATGCTGTTATTCACATTACTTCAGTGTAATTCATTATGTTACATTTTTGACAATGGTTTGATGATTTCGTGCACGTTTATATTGAACCGATCTACTATGTAAACTCGATGTTTTAATGTTTAAAATATTGTGTTTTGAGTTTACGAGATAACGAGAGCGTCTGAAAGTGTCATTGGAAACCAAAGAACTTGTAACTATCTAGAACTTGTCCCCTTTTATGTGGAAGGTTAATGCGTATGTTATCATCGTTAATTATTAACAGAAATTTCCCTCGGTATTGCTGGAGCGGGAAATCGAGATAATGGGACTACGGACTTTGATGACAGTTAGTTTGACGCCTATTCCTTGTTCTAGATGATATTGTTAAGATATCTACCAAATTACTTCCTCGCACCATCGCCGCCGTCATATTCAATACATTTAATTTCCGAATCGTCCTTCATCGTATATATATGGTTACATTGTTACCGCTTCCACATCTGGAAGTTTTCAATGCACACCCCAATGCTGTTCCATCAGATATCGCGACAAGTACTTACATTTCACGACCGTGCTCGACACATTATAATTAGGTACCTTCCTTATCACTCCTTTACAATTCGCGTTATCTAATCATTCCCATTCTTATTGCCTTAACAACGTTTAATTAAATGTTCCGTAATATGTCAGTCGTAAATCAGTAAAAGTGATGTGAGCATTTACAAACTATAATTGGTGAGAACAAGCGCTTCAGTTTCTGAGGACGGAGTCTAGTGTATCTGTATGAAGGCTGCTCCAGCAGCAGGCCTGTTGTTGCTGGCTTACAACAACAGAAGTACAACTGGACTTCTTGGCACAGCTCGGGCGATGGTACTTAGTTGTAAATTGTAATTGATACTTGCGGTTGCGGCGCGGCGAGTGTAGAGTGCGCGCGTACGCGCGGCGTGAGGTGCGCCCCGGCACAGTGGCGCGTCGACATGCCCGTCACTATTATCGTAGTAATGTGCCGATACCGCTCCTTGCCGATCAGATATTGGCTCCTTCAACGAACCAGATAACACTATTTGCTTCCATACATTTGCATTAACTATTGTCAGTGCCCACGTGAACGTATCGCTGTCCGCTCCTTCGCCCGGTGATGTTTGTGCTAGCAAGATGTGGAGCCAAGTAGTTTTTGTGAAGTAAGTTATAGTGGTATGGTTTTTGTTGTGGGCGGTGTTCGGTATGAGCATTTTATTGTTGCGAGGTTTTTTACTGGTTCAACCGCATTGTGGTAAGAAGTCCTTGGGTCGAAGATCTGGCTGAGAAAAAAATACAAATAAAACCACTACTGTTGAAAAGTTATTGGATACTAACATGTTTTAATATACTTAACTTATGTTGTGAGGTAGTTTACCTGATACGAAATATTTAGCGTATTTAACAAAATAAGTAATTCTCTATAATCCCTTTCTTTATAATCGGATTTCGCTTTATCGCTCAGAGATATTTAACCGTAGCTCTTCCTCGCTAACCTTATCTTGAACGTTCGGATATATAATAGGATGTTTTTAACAAAGTTTTACTTACGACTGCATCTCGCGTTATACGAGAATGAAAGTTGAAAGATGCAAACGATACAGTTAAGCTCGAAACCTCTCAGAGGCAATGTTCTGTCGAAACTTTTCATTCCATGTCAAATAACAAGTAAACCGTGAAATAGTTACGTTTTTGACATACCTTTCTCCGATTATTTATCTACAAGTTTTTTGCCCATTATTTTTCTGTATAATTTTTTACATAAATAACTGAAAGGATTTTCGATTTATGTCTTTAAAATCAAACATAGAGTTCAAAGTTATTTTTTTAACTTCAATCGCCGTTGGTCCTTATAACGGTATAACTCCCTCTGAAATATGTTTTAACATAAAATCATGTCGCCTAGCTTTTATATCCCCAAAGTGGCAGGAAAGATGTGTGAACACTAGCGTTTTTTCAATATATATTTTTGGTAGGTATAATCTAGAGGCGAGCCATATACCACAGTGCCACAGTCCGTGGTCAGTGGAGTGTCACTAAGAGCTTCATTGTGGCAAAAACTCAATTAAAGTCTGACGCGGAGAAGTTAGTATCCCAGATTCCAAAGCGCCTTTTAGATTTTTTATATCTGGTCTTATAGTATTATGGGGACCAAAATGAAGGAGGCATTTGTTCAATGGTGCACGTTTTCCGGCTTTTATTTACTTCACATCGACATACGAAACATATAAATAAAAGTTAATATAGAACAACTCCAGTGCTGTCTTTTGTGTTGCCATGTTAACTCAGTTATTATCTTGCCGAGAGACTGTGACGAATGGCAACGAATGGTTTTAAAATTCTATTTTCTCACATAAGTGAACAAAACTAGAGCGTGGGTGAAAATATGAATTAGTTTTTTGTACTTACATTTTGGTTTGAAAATACACTGAAAACTAATGTACATTTTGGTGGTCAGAGACATTAACACCGAACGGAGGACGTCTAATACTATTTATGGCGTCCGTCGTAGTGTAACTCCATATGCTGATATTTGAGAGGTTAGAATACCATTATATTATCGTATATGGTGTTATCAGGGATTTCCTCGGTAGTTTCGGGTTAGTTTGGCTCTTTTGTCTTTTGTTTCCGATGGCGCACTGACAACAGTTTTTCGTGTTGAGTTATTCCCGTCTGTAACCTCTCGAGCCACGCAGAATCTCCGGTTTTGATGAATTTATTTTGCCGTTGTCGCCCTTCGGCTTTGTTATTTGAGTTTAATATATGATGTATTCTTTGTGAACACTGTACCGCCCTGATTTCGCTCGATCATGATCTTCATTACGCAAATAATGTCGTATTGTCTTAGAGATCCGTCTATTCAGCTGGATAAAGTATAATGAAAACGTTCTTATAACTTGTTATCAAGTTCATCTCATCCCCTGCTTTGTATTAGGTATATAGTGAAATAGTGTCCAATATTATGTAGTTTAAATTGAAATCCTTTGGGGTTTTGTACTTTGCCGAGGCTAGTAGAAGCGTGCGAAACGTGATCTCTACTCTAGAGCTCGAATTTTGTATTTTATATCACAATGCAGTGAACAATTCTATAGTTTTTATCTTATATAATTATATGTCACATAGACATTCGTACCATGGTAGTCAAGACTAATTCAATCTCATATTTGTTGCAAATATTGGAGCCTTTACCACGTTAATTTCCTGCGATGTCGCTTCTTATAGGAGTTTGGCTCATAGAAATCCATCGCCATGAACAATCGCCGCTGGCTTTTTTGATTCTGCTGTCCATATCCAAATGCATTCTCAACTTAACATCATTCTGTGTACTAAGCTTTGGAGTCCTCGTAACAACGGTGATGTTCGTTTCGACGATATGAGTAGGTATATCTATGAGATAATGTGGAGATCTTATCTTATCGTAAGGATATCCTTATAAATATAAACGTTTTAAACCATCAAATAGCCTCTAGCTCATAATCTTGGCGTATCGTATTTTTATTGTTGGTTGTAACGGAAATGCTGATTTAATCGCTGTACCTTCCAGTGGAAATGAACGTCGCCTCGTGGTTTACGTGAGAATAAATCTTTTCACTCGGTACCTGAAGATTTCTAGATTAAACTCTTATATTTTTACCCGATCGTATAGATCGTTCGGAAATTAAGCCTGTACAAAATAATTCAAAAATTGCCTGTACAAAATTTAAAATACGGTGGCTACTTTGCATCGATGTTTGAGACTCAAGAGTCTAGCCTGCGCTATTGTAACTGAAATGTTATTTATCAGAGCCGTTGCAGAGATGGGTGGAATATTATAAGTATTTAAATGTTCGGATGTGAAACACTTAACGCTCTTTTCACAGAAGTCCTAGTTTTGTTAAGCTTATTTTACTATTGATGTATAACCCAAAATTGAGTTTGGGTGTAAGAGTTACACCTTGCAGCTCGACTAGGTAGGTTGTTGTAGCACATCATGGGGGGAACGAATACTATTTAGGATTCTAATTAGCGCTGAATAAATGCGTCTGGAGGTGTTGAATCGAACTGAATTAGCAACTCCCTTTCATAAACTTCCTTTATAAGGAAGCTTCACATGCTTGACCATCGTGAATTTGGATTTGTGTATACTGTTGGCGCATGGAATAAAACCTTACTTTCTACCCTTGTTCATTTGCGTGCCCTGCATGGATGTTCACCATTATCTACATAATATATACTTTGATTTTATGTTTCGTTAAAAATAATAGTGCCATATGGCAAATGTACTGTATCAATCTGAACTGAATCAATATAATTATTATATTACTATAGGTACATTTAATGCAATAAGTAGATAACTGGCGCATGTTACAAACACTAGGTGTGCGGTTAGGTGTCCCATTACATATGTTATGTTATTGTGGTCCCTGACCATACATCGTGTCCTTTCTGAACCAAATAGCTCACTATATTGATCATATCTATTGTATCTTTCAGCTCATATGAACTTAGGTACAATTGATATATTTATATGACATATTTGGCAATGACAAAGTTACTGTGTCTTCCGGTAGCTGTTCTCGAGAGACTGGGTGTTGTAGATTTAGGCTGATTTTAGTATCCTTGTGACATAGTGGACAAAACTTATCTTATCAGTTTTAGATTGTCCCAAAAGCGAATATTAGAATAGATATTCCATAAAATAAATATTCAGTGACGCTTCAGTACACGTTATGGTGCCCAATTAAATGTTATTACACCGTACCATGCTAGGTGTAATTGTATAGAGTTCATTGAGAAGGGTATCTGCAAATATAATGTATATATTATTTTGTTTACAAATAACCAAAATTAAAATCATAGTCAAATTAGACCATTTTTGTAACGGAGTCCTTATTGGTACGAGTATGTTTGAGTAACACATCTTCTATATAAGTATGTAACAAAACGCCAATTTCTGGTACAGGTGTGAAATAGAATATTCTTTTCGTATATATGGGCTGTTGCAATTCGGAACTCTAAGAGCGAGGCCAGATTCGCACTTCGCCAGTCTTTTTTATATCGAGACATCTCTGATTACTGTATCAGCCGGATTATCCACTGCTGAACACAGCCATTACGGGAGCGTTTGCCATAATCATCACGCTTGGCAGGCCTCTTGGGGATTGCATTGTGAGATATCAGTTCCTCAGAAGGTGCGGTTGCCCACTTTCTGGTATTATACCTTTAGTCACCTCTGATGACATCCACAGGAAAATATGGAGGCGTGAATTTCTAGTCCGTCACCCCATGTGCATCTCTGCTTACATTTTGAGGAATATAAAGAATATAAAACAAATATTTCAATGCTTTATCCAACCATGTACCGTTCAGTGCGTACATAGCATAACAGATTGCATTTGCAGCAACATTACCTAAATAACTAACTTGATAGAAAAAAAAAACAAAAACCTGCTGCTCCATTCACCAACTGTTTTTATAAACGTTTCCTTTTACTTTGCTGTTTTATAAAGAAACTAAAAGAAATGGAAAGGTTTTGAATAAGCTTAAGTTTCTCCCGATTCTAAGGATGTTGTTGCGCAATTGAAATTCATTTTCTTCGAGCCCAAGTTCTGGGTACCTGAATTCTAGGTATAACGCTTTTATTATTTAGCGCGCGTATATACGTACAACTTACTTCCTAAGATCTAACAAGTAACTTATGCTTAATGCTAATGGTTTATCTTATGCTTAATGCATGTGAGACTGAATAGTAATTAATTAGGTACGTCTCACATGTGATTGCTTTTTAATAGAGTTTCAAATGCTTCCTTACATTGTGGTATCTATTTTTTCCATTGAGCTAATGTGACCACATATTTAATGATTAATCTAATCAAATTGTGATAAAACAAATCTTTGAAGTGTTTCTCCTTTAAAATGTATGTTTAAATCAAAGTTATGATAAAGCGGAAAATCATTGTAACAATATTGTTTCATACTGTTAACTCTCAAAAATTGCTGAAAAAATTTGACGGTCCCCTAAGGCGGCTTTATTTTTTTGGAAGATGACGAATACATTCCAGTTCATTAATTAACCCTATAATTGAATAACTACTTTTACCTCAAGTATAATTTGTTTACATAGTACCAGATATTCCTTTTTAAATATTTGGATGTATCCCAGCTAAGGTTAATTAAGGTTAAAATACTAAGAACTATATACAACTCTACAGGTACTACAGTGAGAGCATTTAGACTACCTACAAGCTATTGCAGACTCACAGGCAGTCAAAATGCCCACTACTAGTTGGCAGCGTGCCCAGTATACTGGTAGCAGTGCAAGCATCTTGATCACGCGTTAAAAAACTTAGGTTAAATTGTTACGTATTAAAGGTCTGATTGATTGAAGACTTGAAATTATAATTCCAGATAAATTCCTACACTCTCCGAATCTCACGTTTGTTATACGCATTTATTTTTTACAAATCCGTACATTCTATTTCTTTATGTAACTGTTACTTGCATTAAAGTTTTCTATAGATATTTACCGTATGATTATATATGCTACGTTAAGCGAGCTATCATCGTATTGCTTATTCTGTGCTATATATCCGTAACATCCGCTTTATCCATATACAGAGCAGTATACCTAAAGTAGCCAGGAACGTTTAAAATGTATTATTGAATATCTATGTTAATTCTATGGGATTGCGACGGGGCTAGCTTGAGGTCTAGCGGTAACCCTCGACCCATACTGTTATAGGTATATAAACATTCCTGGTGAATTAAGCAGATGTTACGGATATACAGGGTTATTGGAAAAATGCTAACAACCTCTTAGGGTTGACTTCTGCTACCAAACATATAGTTTTTTTTTTTTTTTTTGAAAACCATAATTAGATTTTTGTATGTTTTTGAAGGAATAAGCACGGGGATCACCTGATAATAAAAGCCTCTTGTGCCTGTAATGTATTATTTCATATTTTATATCACTTTGCTCGATGTAAATATTCAATATATTAAAACTCTATTCAAAAGGAGGACGGCGCGGTAGTTGCCGCGGCCGACTCTCTGGGCTCGGAGTAGGCTTTAAAACACAAAAAAAATATACTATAAAATTTCTTTGTTCCTAGGAGACGATGGCTCGGCGGGTTTCGAGGCAAACCCTCGCAAGGGAAGGGGGAGAAAGCCTCTGGGAGCGGATCACAATCTCCGGCTCCATCGGAAAAGCCTATTCCATTGAAGAAAATACCTTCTGAAAAGAAACTCAAGGTAAAAACTGTCATATTTTTAAACAGTTACGAGCGAGAATCGCATAGCGGTGACATTCATGTTGGCCGTTCACGCCAGAAGTAACACACCGATGGAATGGACCTTTGAAAATCTAGCGGTCAATGTGGGGAACTGGGGCTACAGTGGCCTGTCCGGCTTAATACAAAATCAATCAACGTAGGATTAAATAACTTCTATTTTATTTATACATATTTGATAACTCTTTACTAGGAGGTTAATTTGAAAAAAGTACTCGAGCAGACGTCAATAGTGACCCGATGAATTGTTTGTTGATTTTGAATTTCGAATAATTCAGATGAGCTTTGCGTTACAATAAAACGATCTTTTGTTTTACTAGTGGGGATTGTAGCAAACCCCCCTGGAGAGGGGCTTGTTCAACTGTGGACGTTAGGGCTGTTGGTGTGATACGCAATCTTTTCATATTATTTACGTCATGATTTGTGGTGAGTTTTTGTTCTTCTCTTAATCTTTTGGGAGTTTTTGCGTGCTGAAGCCATTATTCTACAGCGCTGAAGCCTTATTCTTGTTGTTTTATTAAGTTATATTTGTAGCGCGGGCTAGAATGTCACCCTCTCTCCCCCCCCCCCCCCTACCCCATCTCCAGCGTGGGTGTCGTAAGAGGAGACTAAGGGTAACACACCAAAAAGTGGGCAGCAGCGCTGTCTGAGGAATTGATATCTCATACTGCGTGGGGATCGCAGTATGAGATATCAGTTCCTCAGACGCCTCCCAAGCATGGGGATTATGGCAAATCCCTCCATAATGGGGAGGCAGTGTTCAGCAGTGGACAATCCGGCTGATACAGTATAATTGTATTAATATTTATTTATATATTTATGTGATACTCTCGTTGGTACAGATAAATGGGGGCCGCCGGCCGCTTCAAATAAAATTTCTGAGATTCTGGGTTCGATTCCCGTTTAAAGTCATTGTTGCTATTTCAAATAAGGGCTGTACATGTGTTTATACCAAAATTGAAAATTTTTAACTAATTTGAATATGAATCATCACGTCATGCGTGATATTATATGCATTATTTTAACTAATAAGCTTATACCTACATATTCAAAGCAATACTCGAAGATAGCCTAGAAAGGTGATGCAGTACCCTTTTTTATTTCTAAACGGTATTTTTAGTGTAGGAAAAGTATCAAAATAGCTCCAGACCTTTTTAATTCATTGAGTTGCATAAATTACTTTTCAATGGAACTTTCTTGGTTGAAGTACTTGAAGCAACTTTGTGAAAGAGTTTTGTTTAAAGGAATAACTATTTTTGCAACTGAGAACTCGACGTAAGTTCTGCTTAGAACTTAACATCAAAGCCTTGAATTATTTATTAATAGTTTTTACATGCTTTTATTTCACAAAAAAAAAAAATTATTACAAATCGATAGTTGAAAGTTTTTGTAAACGACTTCAAATGATTTGTAACTGTATATCACATACTGTACTCAATTTACACTTCCGATGGTACTTTTTCGAAATTAGTTGGACTATTACCAAAGGTGAATTATTTTTTTTACTTCAATTATAGATTACTATTTTTCTGATTCACTAGCTACTGACAGTAGCTACTACTCGCGTATTTCGGAGATGAACAATGTGTTAGTATTCATTTACGCCATTTGGGTCAAAAATGGGAGTCCCTCGCAGTGCCATAACTGCCAACTATACGGGCACGCCTCCCGTTTCTGCTTCGCTCGCGCTAGGTGCGTTAAGTGCCTAGGCGATCACGCGACAGCAGCGTGCACTCGCACCCGGGATTCACCGGACCCACCCAGCTGTGTTTTATGCGGTGCTCAAGGGCATACCGCGAATTATCGTGGTTGCCCTAAAGCACCACGAGTGAACCACAGGGTGGCAAGGCATAGGCCGACCCGTCCCTCTTACGTCCGTTACCAACGGGTAAGCCCTAAACTAACGGTAGTACCTGCCTCACAGGTAATACCCGCGCCGCTCCCAGCCCGTAACGCATGGTCTAAACCACCCAGTATGGTTAAGACCGTCGCTACCGCCCGCGCCCCGGCCCGCGCGCCCGCACCCGCGCCCGCACCCGCACCCGCCCGCGCACCGGCCCCGGCTCGCCCCGCGCTCCCGGCACCCGTCGCCAACACCATTCGCGCGCCTCCCCGCGCCGCTTCCCGGCCACAAGCTCCACCTATGCCATTGATGGCTGCCCCTCTTCAAGAGGCAATCAACCTAGTCAGCGATCTGGCTATGTCGGTTGACATCAATGAGGTACAAGAGCTATTCCACAAGATGCAATACGCTCAATCCCCAGCAGACGTGATCCAATACACATTGGAACACGCGAATTTACTTAGCGCCCTTAAGCGCTTCGTTCCCCAGGCCCCTCCCCAGTACAACCACTATGGGTAGTACAACCGAACGCACGAAACCGTACTCAGTTTCGTAAGCGTCATTTAACGCTGACGGCCTCTTCAGACAACGTGACCTCGTCCACGACTTTTGTTGTACCCACCTTATCGATATCATATGCGTGCAGGAAACCTTTCTAAAACCGGGGAAGGCGAACCCTAGGTTTGCCAATTACAGAACGGTACGTGATGATAGAGTGAACTCCCGTGGGGGAGGCACTCTTATCTATTACAAAAGGTCCCTGCACTGCATTCCCCTACCTACCCCGACTCTTGTTAATATGGAAGCATCTTGTTGCCTCCTAGCTATGACTGGTCATCAACCTATAGTCATAGCATCCTGTTACCAAGCTTGCAAAAAGCCGATCGTCCGAGCTGACTTAGAAGCCCTATTCTCATTAGGAAGCGCCGTCATTCTGATTGGCGACTTCAACAGTAAGCACATCCTATGGAATTGTAACGTCAACAATCCCAGAGGTATTGCACTTGAAAACCTAATCGCAGAACTTAACTTTGACATAATTGCGCCCACTGAGCCCACTCACTACCCTTATATGGAAGACCACCGATCTGACTTGCTTGACATGGCACTATTCAGAGGCGTAACACTCCGGGTACGCTCCATAGAAGTGGTTCACGAGCTTCACTCTGACCACCGACCCATTATACTGCGACTAGGTCCCGACCCAACGACTGACCTCCCCCGCCCCACTAAGACGATAGTGAACTGGAAGCAAGTAGGCGATGCCCTAAAGGCTATCAGTTCACCGGACCTAGACAAGATCCCTGACGACATCCTGACAAAAGATGACGTAACCCTTGCGATCGATTCGTTCACCAATCACCTCTCCACCGTAGTAGGTGCATCCGCAAAGGAGGTCATAGTGCCGGACGACCGGCGCCTTGTCATTCCAGCGGATGTGAGACGATTGGTGACGGAGAGTAAAGCAGTGACCCGACATTACGACTCTTACCCCAGTAAAGAGAACAAAACTAAGAAACGCCACTTTGAACGCATGGTTCAAAGTCGCATGTCTGAGTTGCGTGATCAACAATGGGGCGATAAACTTTCAAACCTCGTGCCAAGCCACCATGCTTACTGGGACTTGGCGCGAGGCTTGAAAGGAAGTAACCATAACGACATGCCTCCCTTATACAGACCAGTCCCACTAGTCCCAGCGTTCTTTGACGAAGACAAAGCTGAGTGCCTAGCTGATAGCCTAGAGGCTCAGTGTTCCCCTAACGTAGATCACGTTGACCAAGCTCACCTCGATTCGGTGGATGCTGAAGTCGAACGTAAAAGCTCTGTGGTCACCTCTGAACTCCCACCAATCACCTTAGCGACTTACGCTGAGGTGGAGAGACTGATCAAGGCCCTCCGACCGCGCAAATCCCCCGGTGCCGATGGCATCTCCAACAGGGTTCTTAAAACCCTCTCTCCTCCTCTCATCCATCTCTTAGTCAGCATCTTCAATGCTGCTATGAGCCACTGCTTATTCCCAGACACCTGGAAATGTACAAATGTCATTGGCATTCACAAACCAGGCAAAAGCTCATCTGACCCCACCAGTTACCGCCCCATCAGCCTCCTCAGTGCCTTAGGCAAACTTTACGAGCGGTTACTTGCAAACCGTCTCCAGTCCCATGCTAAGGAACACCACCTTATCCCAGATGAGCAGTTTGGCTTCAGACCCGGACACTCATGCGTCCAACAGGTGCACCGTCTCACGGAGCACATCATTGAGGGCTTCAATAAGTACCCCAAACCCCAGACTACGCTAGCAGTCTTCCTCGACGTAGCGAAAGCTTTTGACAAAGTCTGGCACAACGGCTTGATCTACAAGCTATACCAATTTGGCGTGCCAGAACGTCTTGTGCTCATCCTACAAGACTTCCTTAAAGCCAGAAGCTTTCGCTATCGCGTGGAAGGCACCCTCTCCTCCCCCCACCCAGTCAGAGCCGGAGTCCCTCAGGGCTCCGTGCTATCACCTATTCTCTTTGCACTGTATACCAGTGACATCCCACGCTCTCAGCCCAAAGTATTCCTAGCCCAATATGCGGATGATACCGCCATTTACACCACTGGGTGGCATATCAACAGACAGTCCTATTTCGTCATGCAACGAGCCATCACCGAGATCGGTGACTGGTTCCGAAAATGGCGCATCGCGGTCAACCCAGCTAAAAGCACAGCTATGTGCTTTACTGAGAAGACACGCTCCCCTTACCCGAAACCGCTTATTTTGTTCGACGAACCCATTCCCTGGGTTCCTAGAACAAAATACCTCGGAGTCACCCTTGATCGTCATCTC
The DNA here is from genome assembly GCA_963854805.1 of Plagodis dolabraria. Lineage (NCBI taxonomy): Eukaryota > Metazoa > Arthropoda > Insecta > Lepidoptera > Geometridae > Plagodis > Plagodis dolabraria. The sequence continues at coordinate 10,613,299 of OY978440.1, forward strand.
ACCTTTAACGATCACATAACAACCGTCCGTAACAGAGCGGCCTTCATAATGGGTCGCCTTGGTCCCCTACTTCGCAAAGAGAGTAAAATGTCTCTTAGTAATAAGAAGACACTTTACACTGCCTGCATCCGCCCCATCATGACTTACGCATCAGTAGTGTTTAGTCATGCTAGTGAGGCCCACCTTCATAAACTTCAAGTCATCCAAAACCGTTTTCTTCGTAATGCAACCGGCGCCCCGTGGTATATCCGGAACACCGAGTTGCATTGCGACTTAAACCTTCCCTCTCTAGCGCAGTTCAATAAGGACTGCGCCCGCCGATACTTTGATCGAGCGCCCCACCACCCGAACCCATTGGTTGTCCAGGCATCGAACTACTCGACTGCCTCTTCTATCCCATTTTTCAAACCCCCCCGTCGCCGACCACGGCAGGTATTAGACGACCCGGATGACCCCATCGCAGCCATTACGTTGGCAGCTTTAGCGTTATCCGCAAGTCGTCGAGGTAAAATCCCCAGGTGTGAGGTAATCAGAGGTCACACAATCAAACACCGAGCTCGCCGGCGAGCTCGAGGCAAAAACAAGGTCACGATAAATTGCTCTCCAAATAGTCAAAGAGTATTATTCAGTAGGGCCCAATTGTGCAACACTGCAGTTGCACAGAGGCATTTTGCTCCGATCCCCCCCATGTCTCTCGACAGCGAGACAAGCCGAGGTCCGAACCACAGTGGTGCCCTTGAGCTCGCTGTCAACCCCTCCTATAGTAGCGGTACGTTTTCGGCGTCCGCAGGAGACGGAGGTAGAAAGCGCTTTTCGCCTTCTACGCCCGTCTCGGGAGAAGTGCCTTCGGCACTTCTCCCTCCCGGGCTATTGTAGGGCCAGGCCCTCGCCCAAAACCCGGTGGAGCTGGACAACCGCACAGGCGGTAGCCAGCATCTATGTCCTCCCTAAACTAACTAAACTAACTACGCCATTTGGGTTTTATCTTTTGGGTTTGTGATAGAACCAGCACGATGCCCTCTGGGTGTTAAGAGGTTACCTCTGCCTATAACAGAAGCAGCTCTTTGAACGTGTGATGAACTGCACTGTGCTCATCAGCCTGAGACACAGTTGTTTTATCATGTTTGCCATAAACTCCACGCTTGGCACGCATTTTGAGGATCGCAATTTAAGATTGAATTTCTTCAGACTTTGCTGCTGCTGCTGGTATTTCTCCTTTCGTCGCATAGAAGAATACCTGGTTCTCGGTGATAGCTGCCGGAGCGCAGTGTTAGCTGGTTAGCTACAGATTTTCTGCATATCTCATCTGTGAATCGACTACTGCCATACGGTACACCGGATTCCCTTAGCGCGAATTGAACCGCTATGAACCTGATTGCCAGCTAAAACTCATCCCCACTTCGAAAGCTCGTTTACGAGCGGCAGCTTTGTTGGTAATAGTTCTGCCTGCTACCTATTGTTGTCCTGGTTCGAGCCCTGGCGCAAACATATGTGCGTGATACTGATAGTTTCTGCTTTTTGTCAGCAGTGTATGTGTATGGTACATAAAAAATAGTGCTGATGATAAGGTATTATATGTGTAAAGCCCGGATCTTAACCATAGAATACCAAGTTTTATCCATATTGGTACAGCCTTTTCATCGTGAATGATTTACAAACATACACACCGACTTCCTTACCCACTCATAACCTTTCGCATTTATAATATTAGTGTGATGTATCTTGGGATCTTAGTGTAAATGAATATTTTTGGCTAGTCAGGTTAACATTTTCTAAATGACCACTATCTGCTCTATTGATAAGTGATGATATGGTCAAGAATGGTTAGCAGGTTTAGATATAATTACTGGGTCGCAATGACAACTATTTCCGAAATGCACTGGTGCTTGGATTTTCTTCTTCCTTAAATATTCTACTTGAGGATGTTAGCTTGTCCAGCGAGCATTTGCGTAATGGCTTATGCTGTAAATCTCAAGTCCGAGGCGGGATTCAAAACAGTTATGCCCTGAGCTTCAGTCCGTTGAGACTGGCTACAACCGGCGTTTATGTTGGCCATCGACACAAAGATTGGTTCTAGTGAGGGAAGTGTTTGTTACACTACATGAAAGTCGTTGGTCAAGTCAAGAGACGTAAAGGAATCTTGGGGGAATGGGAAGGAGGGGGCTGCGTTCGAGACATTTTTGTTCTATATGATGAGTAAAATAAGTAATAACAACTAATAATATACTGTAAGTTGGTCAACGCAGCACTGCGATGTGTTCGACATCTATTTTGATTATATTGCCAATACGGTAATGGTCGCAATGTTCTCCCGAGGCGTCAGTCTTCACCTTTCCCTAAGTCGTCTCTTATTGGCTATCATAAGTAGATAAGCAAAGGAAAACTTAGAAGATTGGCTGCACCTTCTGCAGAGGATGTTCTCCCATACTGCGATCCCTAAGATGCTGGCAAAAGTAAATATGAAGGGGCCCTTTCCCTCCCGGCGAAGCTTTGTTGTGAGGGATGTCCCAGCCGATAAAAATCAGAAGCAAAATTATATTATACAATACGAGTAAAATGTACAAATCGTAGGCGTTTAAAATGTTTTGAAAGGGAGTGACAGGGCCCTAATGGTAAATTAACGATTTTATTTTTCCATAGTTGCCGTACTCGTCTGATACAGAAAGCAACAACCTCTCGGGGGCACCGGAAGAAATCGAAGATGACACAGCGGACGTGGAAATCCCTCCGCCGATGAAACCCATCCAGGTGAGTTTACAAGTATTTTCAGTTTTGTAACAATTTGAACATAATTCAAGTTTGTTTTTATTTGATAATCGAGCATGTAAAATACTTTATTTGTATATTTAAATATTTTAGGTTTATTTTACCGATATCCTCTACCTATAATATATATTTGCTCAAAATGTATACAGAATACTAAAATGATCCTCGATAAAAAATAATATCTCTAGACAAATAGATACAGAATCAAAATGGACATTTGTTACGAGTACACATCACAAAACATAAATGTAAAGATTGGACCACAAATACTTTTTTACAAACAAAAACATCAGAACGCCACCATTTTTAGGCAGCAGAAACTAAATGCACTTGCAGTGCATACGGCGGCGGCGTACGCAGTTGACGACAAATCCAAGCGAACATAATAAAACGTCAAAACAGAATCGTTTTTTTTAAATATTCTGTTTAAAACCTACCCTATTACAGGTATATCTCGCTTCTGAGCCTTACATTCATGATTTACAGAAAATCGAGAAGTATAATCAGCCTCTGTGTCTACCGTTTATTTTATTAACCTGGGCGGTACTGGTGTCTCTTCAGTGAAGTCAAATCGACTATAAGTATATCGAATTGTTAAGAGTAAACTTCACGGAGCACTTCCATACCAACTTAGTTTCGTCATATTTAAATACTAAGTGTTCATACTCGGTGAAACTTTGCATGTATAAGATATCTATGCTTATGGCAAACCAGATTTCCGTAAAATGATGTAGGTATTTTCAAAAATAATTCGAAAAATCGTTTTGTTTGGAAATTTTTATTCTGACATTTAGGAATATAATAAATCGATAAACTGGCAAACCAGAAGCGTACAAAATTTCACTGAGTTTGATGATTGAGTTTAATGTATTTAAAATATGATGAAACTAAGTTTTTTTATGGATAGCGCTGCGTGAACTCTACTTTTAAAGTGTTTGCATAGAAACGCCATAATGTCGATTCGAGTAAAGTAAAAGAGCGCGTAATAAATCCAACTTCGACGAGGCGTGAGACAGGGAGTTGTTATCTCTCCGAAACTATTCACGAACGCATTGTAAGATGTTTTCAAGCTCTTTAACTGATAAGATTACGGAATCAATACCTATGGCAAATACATAACTCACCTTCGTTTTGCCAATGATATAGTCATTATGGCAGGGTCGCTTGAAGAACTCAGTACATTACTCAGTGACATGAGTTTATCAACGGTTTTGAAATAAACATGGCCATGACAAAGATTTTGTCAAACGTTCATTTTGCACCTGTATCGGAAGCAGTAAGAAATGATACGCTCGAAGGTGTCAACGATTATGTCTACCGAGGACAGAATGTTTATCGGCAGGGTCCAACTTCGACAAAGAGGTTGCCCGGAGAATCGAACTCGGATGGCAGCATTCGGGAAGTTATGTTCTCTTCTCCTATATATATAAGTCATCTTCTCCTCAAATATACCACAGTGCCTGAAGTCTAAAGTCTTCAGCCAATGTGTGGGAACACAGTTAAAGACCATGTGTCAGTGCTATACTAAGACGTGTTCCTAAACTGTGGCCGTTTTAAACAAACCGAGAGGCGCACAATGTGCCATCGCGAGGGCTCTACTTGGAGTTTCTTAGCGCGACAAAATCTGAAACGAAGAAATTCACCGAAGAACAAAAGTCGCCAACATACTCGGAGCTCAGATTTTTTTTCACTTATTTTCACGAACTGATAGCCGATGTGGAAGAAAAATGCCTCCAGTGGTCATCATACTACATCAGAAAATGAAAGAGGTAGGGCTGCACTAGGAATATTGATGACATTGAAAAAGGCGTGGGGTGACATGCAAATGGTCAAAATAAGGTAATTTTGGCGTTCAATGGTGGAGGCATTTGTTCTACGGTGGATGTCTTCCAGATGTTGATGATGATGACGGTGAAGCACACACATAGACTACCAGATGTTGTTGAAACTATAGTTGGTGCAATCTATATTTATATAAGTGAGCAACACCCATTAAAGTTTTCAAAATGCGAAAACAACATTTTGATAGAAAAACTAATATCTTACAAAACAAAAAATGTGGCCTTTTAAAATGTTAGAGCAGGAAATGCGGTTGCGTTCCGTTTCACGTACCGATCGATTACACGTGCACGTACGTTTTCATAATTAGAACATATTTTACTATATCCCAAACCCTATTCCGAAACCTAGATACTAACCATCCCTGTGACCGTTAAAGAATTAAAAGATTCAGCAAACGAACTCTAATCTGTTTTCCGATTTTACGAATTGCTATCCGTTTTGGAAGACAAAAAGGCTCAAAGGGAATTTTCGGATGCACTGTCATACAATGTATTTCAAGAGGGAAATTGCGAAACACCCTCGGATCGGCGCCAATCGACAAAGAGTTAATCAAGTCAGCGCGACACAAAGAGAGAACCTCTTCTGTCCTCCTCCCGGCCGGCCCGTTGGATAGTCACTCGAATGTTCTATAATACAGACAGATGCACAGGCTTAATTGTTGACATGTGTAGTAGTGTAGGTACTCTACGGTTTTAATCACGCAAACGCTGATATCGTTGAATACGATGCAAACTCTTAGTTCATAACTGAAATACAGAAATATGAACCATGGATCAGTTCATATTCACAGTTTGAACGCAAACAATTTGAACCGATTAGTTGCCGCGCTTATGACATGTTTCAACTGCCAATTTACTATTTCGCAACTTCAATTATTATTATGAACATTATTTCGAGTAGTTTTACATTTCAAGGCATTCCTTTGCAAATAAGATTGATTTACGTATGAAATTCTTACACAATAACAAACATCTCCTTATATCTATCTGTGAACATTTGAGTTTGACGTTTGTGCACACGCTGCTCAACCTGTTTACTGTGATCTTTATATGCAGCCAGAAATTACATCACAGATTAAATCATATTGCTACCGTGGTATAAGTTTAGCACACTGAACCGAAAGTTTGCGTGCAAACAGTGCAACTAGCGCTTATGGGCGTGGCTAGTTTCTATCTGCATTTAATTGCACTTTAGAGACATACCATCCTTTGACGGAAAGTTCGTGTTGCAAGTGATGGACACAGATTCGGTATCGGTCAGCACCACAGTAAATGACAAGTGTGTGTACATAGATTCGCCAACTAATATGTAAGGAGGAGCGGAGCCTTGGTTACTAGGTGTAGTGCGGGTTATACCACAGTGTATCAACCAGTTGGCTATCTATGTTTGTCGTAATCAGATATGAATGAAATTATTTATTAATTAGTTCCTACAATTAAACGTTGCATTATATTGTGAATGTAATAAAAAATTTGATAGACATCTCACACAAAAATTTGCCTCTTTCAAATAGTGTTATAGTTTTTTTTATTAATGTGCGTTTAAACTGATCCAGAATGTCAAATAGAAAATTTCAAATAGAATTAGAGTTTTATGCCAAATAATATGACTGACTGCAGCGCACAAAAATTCCGCTTTGCATTGTAAAGGTTCTGGGTTCAATTCCCGTGTCGGACAAGTTATTGGGTTTTTCTGACAAAGAATTCATTCAATCAGTTGCAGTAGAGTAAGGAAATGTCCTGTAGATGGCAATAGCCTTCAACCTAATTGCTGGTACCAAAACATTTCTGACGAAACATGGGTGCTTAGACACTCTGCTTATAGAATGCAGGTGTTTTTTTATATAAAATTGATATAACTTTAATTACGCTCTATGTTCATAAATGTCTTAAAATGTCCATATCACACATTGACCTATATATTATTAGCTCAATGATATCACAGTGAAAATCAGTTCATTGAAACAATTGTAGAAGAGTGTAACTTAGTAAACTTTGCTTTACTCTCTGTGGACGGAGGGGGGACTTAGGCAGCGACAGAACAAGATAACGGAAATTGAGAAAAGCGAGGGGTTGTAATCGCCTCTTCATTTAGCACGGTCTTGATTAATATTGTCCGGCTGGTCAATACGTTGTCGTCATCCTAGTTCTAGATAGGTATCTCTTTATTATGTTTCTCTCGTTCGATATAAATAGTTTTTTGTGTTATAAGGTATTGATTCCTATCGAGTGTTCACTTGGCGATTAGCTATAATACCATAGCAAAAAACTATTGCTAGCCATATTATGGATATAGAAGTTTGATTTCCAACACAAACGAACAGGTCGAAAGCGTAAACCAAAAATGTTTGGCTTATGCTTTACATTTACATGCACCATTCACAAACAGCTAGCATGATTTTTACCTACAATTGATAAAAAATGGGATAATTAGTGCCATCGTAAAATATACTAGAAATCTATGAGTCATTATAGCGCCCAACTGCTTACATTTTATTGTTATTGTGACAGAACAAGCTTGAGACCCACCTGTTGTTAAGCGAACTAACCTCTGCCTATAACAGATGCATTTCGTCACAAGTGGCGAATTGCACTGCGCCCGTCACCTTGAGACGTAGTTGTTAAGTCTCATGTGCCTGTAATTTCACTTGCTCTCAAGGACTACTGCCGGAACACACCGTTAGGTGCTTGGCGACAGATTTTCTACTTGAGGGTGGTCGCTAGCCAGGCGGGCTTTCGCAAAATGCCCTTCTACCATGCGGTGAAACCCAAGCCCGCGCGGGATTCGGACCATGGACCTGCTGCGCGGCAGTCCATAGCCAATGCCACTGAGCCATCACTGATTTTTATCTCTTATAAGAAATAGTTATTATCGAAACGATCGTGTTATTATCGAAACTTATAGTTGGTTGAGTGCCTTGCCGTAAAGCATTGCTATGGACTAGTCCACTGGTTAATTTTAATTCGGTTGTATGTATGTTTATATTTTCAAAAAAAAATCATATCTGTGGCAGTGCTAATAGTTTAAATTTATATTCGTATTTTTGCTTACTAGCCAGCCTTTGGGACCACAATATTTGATATTTGACAATATTTTTTAACCTGGTTTATCGGCTGGTCGTCCGAATAGCGAAACGCCGCTATGAGAGCTTCAAAATATTTTTTGAAGCTTATTTGTTTGGCGACCGAAACCAACCCTTACCGTTAAGGGTAGTATTATTATATGTGCTATGATTAAGGCACAAAGTAATGGTATGCTGTAAGGGTTTTGATCGTATTTTAATGATTTACCGCCGAAGATTGGCATTGCTAACAAAATATAAAAAAATACAAAATATTCAAAAGATAACAATACTATTTTTATTCAGATGCCGATACGTAGGTGTTAAGCTGTATTGGAACAAAAAAAAAATACTACTACTAGTAATACTATAGTATACATTTTATATCACATATATTAAGAATTGTTTTTGTATTGTTTAGAACCCCCAAGCGGTACTTCAACAGCCGCAGCCGTCGGCGCAAACACCGCAAGCGGAGAGAGTAAGTCTCATAGATATATTTAAGAAATATTTACTAACCTTCACCATATTTTATTATTTTATCAATTGAATAACTTTCACCATTCAATATTAACATTTTTCTAACAAGGGTCTGGAACTTGTACTGCTTAACAACTTTTTCGTGATCAGATTAGAAATTAAACATAGTTGACTTAAGATAAAAACTTAATGTGTTGAAGGTATTGTGCATTATAATCACGCCACAATATTTATAGAGCCTATCAATGGCCAACGATTGTCTAGCTAATCGATCAGGATCAGTGAATGTTATAAAAAGTAGCGTAGTTACAAAAGTTAAATGTCATCTTAGAACAGAAAACAACAATAAACCCTATTTCCATGATCTAAGGATGCCATGCTCTGTTTTGGGGCAAACTTCTAGATGCTAGGTATTTGTGATTGTGGTTACGCAGTACAAAGTTAAAATGAATATTAAAGAGCATGTCGGGAACATTCTACTTAGCAAGATATATCCGAACCCTACGTGATGATGATGACGGTGAAAATTTTCAGAGCTCCTTGCGTATGGACTTGGAAGGGAATGGAGCCTCTGCCGACATAGAGGAGATCGAGCAAATCGTGAAGACTCGCATAGTTCGTACTCACTCTAAATAGCATGTTGTGTGCATGGGCATTTAGTTTGCGCTCTCCATTAGCTAATTTTTTTATAGAACTGTTACAGATTGCCTTTTTCTGTTAAAGATTGCGTTAGTATATTAAAGATTGCGATGGTCTGTTAAAGATTGCGGCGGTCTGTTAAAGATTGCGACAGTCTGTTAAAGACTGCAGTGGTATGTTAAAGATGTAGGTGGTTTACTTAAAACTGAGGAGAAATTAACACTGTTCCTCGCTTAAAAACATAAGGTTTGTTCCATATGCTCGTCAAAGGCGACTAATTTGAAATAAAGTGTTTAATGAGCAACTGCCACTACATATGGAGACGTAAGTCGGAAGTCGCTGTTTATTACGCGCACAACTGGTCTTCTTAACGCTCTCTTTAACCTAAAGATGATTTGATAATACGAACCAGAGAATTTCACAGAATGGGTTGGGGTCTGTTAAAAAGGAAATTTTGTTTGGTTAAACGTTGTATGTTTGTTTATTGATGACCTGTGTAATGTATTTAAATTGTCATACATATTCAGCATTCGAATAAAATAATAAGACCTAATTTGCAAATTTACTTGTACAATTGTTTATATCTTAGTCATTAAATAATACGGTTGATTTATCATAATCATTTAAAATGCAAATGGAGAGTGGAAATGCTGTGGTGGTCATGTTTTGATTTAGTCGTTTTTTTTTTAGTTTCTGCGTGTTACTGGCGGAGTTGACATATTTGTTGTCCACTGTTTTGCATCAAATGAATTCACCAGCTTTTTCGTAGTCATATCTGCACAGTATTATTATAATAAGGTTTACTGTTACATTCCTTTTTGCGTATAGGTATTGTATGCAGCATTTTTTTAATTCGCTTCGATAGCTTTCAGGGATTTAATTTAGTACAACTGTATTATCATTTGAAATTATTATTTACATTGTTTTTTTTTTGCATGGAGTGAAGTTTTGTTTTGTAGATAGCATAGAATTTTATTAAAGGTATTTGTGTGTGTGTATGTGTTATATTATCTATCGATCCGTACGTCAATATAATTCATACATCAGAAGTGTCCAACCAAATCACGTCCTGCCGACTGCAGAACTGCGGCTGATTTATAGAGTAGTATCAGTAATTTCGCGAAACATCATAATAAATAGATTCAGGCGCTACTTCTTCTACTTTGATCCATATTTAATATTTTAAAACGAAAAAGAAAACATTAATTTAATATATTAGTAAATTCCTGTTAAGCCGACGTGGCCTCACGAACGCCAAGCAACCAAACCGGAAGAATTTTCTACACGTTTTGCTTCTACACGAATTATCCTCAGGATATCGTGACTCTTTGAGCGCACGATCGAGAAATTGCTGAGTTGTGGTTTGGCTGCGTCACGTCGGCTTAACAGGAAAATTAGGCGGAACTATCACTAGATATATTTTTGATAATTTATAAGCGTTGTACTAAAATATTAATATTATGTTTTCTATGAACATTTCTTATTATTTCACACTCATCATCTTCCTTCCAAAATCCCACGAGTGTGAGGTCGGTATAAAATACCTTTCATGCAGAAGTATGTTGGTTCATGGCATACATATATTATTCCCAAAATACATTGCCCGCCTTGTTGTGAAACTTTTGCGGCGCTGCTTTTATAAACCACTAATAAGATTAATGAGAAGTTTCCCAGTAGTTTGCAGATTGCTTTTACGAGATGGCGTTCGTGGTTAATTATATACGATACTCGAATACGCGATATTCAATTTTCTTCCCTATTAAATTAAACATTCCTGAAACGAATGATAATTGACCACAGAAGAAACAATCGTTGATTGATATTATTATTTCTTCACAAGTGTAATTTAAAATTGGTACGTATTAGGTATCAAGGAAGAAGCTGATTAATATCAAAAATTGTACTTCTTTTTTATTTTAAATCCTTTGCGTATTTCAATTGTCATAATAAAACAAACATTAAAATTCTAAATTTCCGTTGCTCCAAGTCGCATTTGGTCGGGTTTTTAAAACTCAAATGGGGTAAAGAAAAAATAAAATACATCAAAACTTTTTCTCTCCATAAACATCAATGATCAGATTCCAATCAAAAATTTACAAGTACAGTACGTTGTAACATACCAACAACTTCGCTAGCGCCATCTGTGTGCAATATTAAATACTACGTTTACATACCTACTAGAAAACTCATAATTAAAGCTGCGAAAGTTTACTTTATATTCATGATAATCATTTTATTTGGAACCATAACACGATTTAGTTACAAACTTATCAAAATTGATGACACCTGCAGTGTATATAACTGTTTCACAATTTCTAAATATAGTGCAACGGAGTTTAACTCGTACACCTATAACGACTGAATGTGCATTGTACTCTAAGGGGGGTCCTTCATGCATTTAATATATACATTTAATTTTTTATTATTAATAATATTTATATCTTGATTTACTGGGTATTTTCTTTGGGAACGCGACATTCACGTGCATTCAGTCGCGAGTAGAAGCTAATAAATCATTTCAATAACATCACCTGAACAAACAATTTGTTTATCTTGAAAAAAATTGATAGTATTTTGTGTCTACGGGCCGCCAGTCTGTCATAATATGCATCGACCCGTAAACATATCTGGCTTGGACAGCCATGGAATAAAAGCTGTCTTATGTTAAATAAAATATAATGCTACATAAATGTTGGTGTGTTATGTACATTGGACGTTCAAACTCATATTAACCTAAAATTACTATTACTACGGCTTATTATAAGACAAGATATATATGTATAACTTGTAAGAAGAGTTTATCCATACTTTTTATCTCTACGAGTTTAAGTGGAGGAGGAGTTTAAGTGGAGTAAAAGGTTTCAATGGAATTTGCTTAATCTTAGACCGTAGTGCTACCACTTTATAAAAACTGAAGGATATGAGAGGTCTAGACTACCTCTGCGTCGCTTTTAGAACCATAAAAATCTCAAATAACGTCCGTTTTTTATCCAAAGAATAACACGGCGCCACTCAATCAAATACATAACTCTGTTTAATAAGATTGGTTTTTATTCAAAAGCAACAGGTAGCGATTACACTCAAACCTCAGATCTCAAATCCTCAGTTTAAATAACGTCTGTTCTTTGTTCAGAGAGCGACTAGTGTGGAGATCTCAAATCTCTCAATTTATTTAACACCTATATTTTGGATCAAGAGGAACACGGTGCTAATCAGTACTAATATTATAAATGCGAAAGTAACTCTGTCTGTCTGTCTGTTACGCTTTCACGCCAAAACTACTGGAGCGATTTGAATGAAATTTGGTATGGAAACAGTTTGAGACCCGGGAAAAAACATATGATAGTTTTTATCCAACTACGCAAAAAGAGGTTAATGTTTTGCGCGATAACCGACATACGCGCGGGCGGAGCCGCGCCCGGAAAGCTAGTCCGTAAATAATTTAAAGTGATTCAAAGGTATTCAGAAAGTCTGGGTCCACCTACGTCGTTTCTGTTGAAAATCCATGTTGCTCCTCCTATTTTTCTTCCCATCGGGAAAAATTACAGATTTTGTGTTTAGTCATTCTGGTCTGTGGTGGGCCGATCGTTTTTATTCGCTCCAGGCCAAGCCGCTATATTTGGCTCCGACAATGATAGAGCATCGCAACGATTTTTATCACCATGTAAAAGTATACACCAGGTTCTTTAGGAAGCTAGCTAGACCATTTCTATTTTTTAGATTCCTAACTTCAGTAATTACAGTAAGGAGCGCATCATTGTAACAAGTAATTAGTTACAAAATTACAAATTTACAAGAGGAAAACTTATAGTCGTGAGTGGGATACGAACCCGCGTCATCCACCTGTATAGTCGGGGTATGCTCTGACCATCTGAGCTAACATGACAATTCAGAACATTCGTTAATATTCAAAATATAAATATTAAAAATATTAAAGTAATTGTTTCACTACTCACTTAGGAGTGCCATTTAACCTGCCACCGGACTAATCGCCCTTCCGAATTACGTTATTTATTTTTATCATATAGATTGTGTATTTAAATCGTTAATAACTGAATTTTAAATCAGGAACATCACGGTGCCACTCCTGCTCTGTCCAAAACCGAGGGGCAAGACGGCGCAAGGGCTACCAGCTCTAATGTCACAGAGGAAGATGCCGCTGCCATACTCAAGAAACGAGAATACGTGCTGAGGGAACTTCTGGAAACGGAAGAGATCTATGTGGCCGATTTAGAGATCATCATAAGCGGATACATGACACATGTCATGGTAAGTATTTAACCAGAATTTCGTCTCAGAAAATATTTCAGAAATGTGATTTCATGATCATGGTATACCCCATTTGGTTTCCCATGGGGAAAATTGCAATACTTGATTACTGTAGAAAGCCAGTGGATGGTAATAAAATAACGGCCTAGTGCGAGCTACAAGTTCAGCTGAGGGTTCTGTACTAATACATAATATAGCTATATTGCATGAAAAAAAACAATGAAAATTAGATATTTTTTCCGGAAATAAGGCTCGCTCTTTAGACGTCTTTTTTTGTTTTACCATACTGTTTGTACTGTTATCACATGTACTTAGAAATTTGTACAGTTTTTAAGGTAGAACAAGAACAAACATCTGTCGTGCCTTGAACTCTTAGCGTTCCGCATACCAACAGCCAGAAACTATAAAAAAACCGTTTTGATCATAGTTTTAAAACTACATTATTTTCTTCGTTTTCAGTATTAACAGGCTAAATCCAGGAGATACCATAATGTAGCGAATTTTAAGATTCTTTACTAGCTTAGTTTCTGATCTGGATCCTACAAAAATGTACAACTTTGGCGGCTCCCATTAATTTATTGACTTATATACTTACTAAAACATAATTAATATATTCAGGCGTCACTTTGCTGAAATCCATATTTAACAATAACTAATATTTAAAATACAAAAAAATAAAAACATACGTAATAAAATTATCACATAGATATTTAAATATGTTTTAGAAAACCACTTTATAAAGTATAACAATATAATGTCAAGTGACGAATTATTGCTAATAAATACTCGTATACTCATAGCTTTTTTATCGGGTGGCCGATAAAAATGTCCTCATTTATTGGAGTCCCTTTAAAATATATTTATCCAATATCAGAGATCTTTATTTCGTAAGTTTTTGGTTTACGCAAAATAGATACCTATATTTTTATGAGGTTATTAGCATACCGAGGATTCTGTACCAAAAAGTAGATATACTTATTTGAGTGTCTTGCACTTGGCTGGGTGTTTAATCATTGACCTGTGCCCAACTGCGTGTGGGGGAGAGTATGCCGGCCAGCATACTTGCACCGGTCGACTATTCACGTTTGAGATGTCGCGTCTAGTATATATAGGTTAATGGGTTTAATATTTTTTCATATACATTAGATTTTGTTCTATAATTTGACTGATTTTAAAGCTTGAGTTATCCTGTATTATTTACTTAAAATCTTTACCGTTGTTGGTCAATGAATAAAAAAGAAATACACGCAATCGTTAAATTTGGTAGGAGTACTAACACTAATAATTATTTGTGTTTACAAATCATTTTACATGCCAAGTGCGAGTTGAACTTGTGTTAAGAATTCCTATCTGAATAACAAAATTACCAAGTTGTTTCTATTTGTAGCTGTTAGGCTAGCCCTTGACCATTATCTCACCTGATGGTAAGTAACGCTGTGGTCGAAGATGTTGTTCAGGCTACCCTAGAATTACTGGCTTTCAAGGACTGCCCTACAACCATGCTGTAACGCCTGCCATTGTAAGACAACAACCGAGACTGACGGCTTAACGTGCCCTCCGAAGCACGGAAGCGCTCTGTAGTAATGTCATTAGCGGTCACCCATCCAAGTCATGACCGAGGCGGACGTTGCTTAACTCAGCTGTTCGGTTAAGAATGGCTAAGCTAAACTTCGCTACGAGCGCTTCAAATTTCAACTTCACATTCTGAAATATTCATTAGTCATACCCATTTTAAACAATACATAAGTAATTATTTACATATTTAGTGTTACTTAATGCATAACTTACAATATATTTTAATTTGTATAGGAATGCCCGAACGATCCTCCTCAACCAGAGGGACTCAAAGACGGACGGCATAAGATCATATTTAACAACATCGAGTCCATTTATATATGGCACCGGGAGTAAGTACCTCTTTCCATTTTGTATCATAATTTCAATTGCAGATACACGATTAGTGATGTATAAAATTAATCTTAATAACATGTCCCAAAAAATTACCAATTTCTTGATCAACGCCTACATATTTTACACATACTTGGGCCCCAAAGCATGTTTTGGTCGAGCTTACTTTGGTGCGCTATTGTTGTATATTTCCTGCCAGGAAAGAACCTAATCAGGTTCCACATAACATATAAGATTTAGAACTATTTCGTGTCCTAAACTGTATGAGTTTTGAGTGAGATTCATTCGACTGATAAAAGTTCTGAAGGGTGAAAGCAACTGACAGATAATGAAAATTGTTAGTATTTTACTGTTCATATTGCTGTGCAGTAATTTTGACTGACAGAACTGCTAATAAAACCTCCTTTAAAATCTATTGGCATTATATGTTATGGTGTGTTTTTTTACGAATAAATTGTTGCTTTATTTGTTATTAAGACGCTGACAATTGCTGAAATTTTATCACTAACTGACTGCGCAGGAGTGAAAGAGAGGCAGCGATGATGACATCGCGATCCGTTTGGGTGAAAAATGAAAGAAAGCTTCTTTACACAAAGATAGTAACTTATTAAAAATAGCTAGAAAATACAAGGTGGGCCAAAAGAAGTCATCCGATGTTGTTTAGCTCTCTTTTTTTTTAAATAAAAAAACTTGATTCTGTTTTTTGATTACGTTTATTTGAACTTTTAGAATTTTATTGGTCAAGTCGAGAAGATTATATCGGCCAAATGGGCGCCGTCACAAATTATCGCCATACGGGCTCGTTTTCTGGCATTTTTCATCACTTCGGGCGACAGATTCTCGCACTCGTATCAAATGTTGTCCTTGAGGGCTTCCAAAGTCTCGGGTTTGTTCACGTAAAAACGGGACTTCAAAAAACTCCACAAAAAAATGTGGAAGTGAGCCTCATCGCTCGTTATGATTTTGGTCGAAAAATCGTCCACTTCTTCCTCGAGATTGAGGATGGCTGGGCGTAGGATACGCACGTTTAGCGGTTGGCAGGCAGCTGATGCACGGACTGGACTTTGTACGGGAACATGCGCAGGTCTTGACCAAAATTCGCCTTAGCGACGTCCGGCTGATGGCTAATTGCGTGGCACGGCGTCTGGTCGATGTTTCCGGCGACAGCTCGACATCCTCAGCAACAGTGGCGATTTTCTGGGCAGAACGGGCGCTCCGGGGCCGGCCACTCTTGGCAACTTTGTCTCGTGTGAACCCATACTCTTCAAGGTTGGTGGCCAAACGGCGCAGTGTTTGCGCAGTCGGTGTCGGACGGCCGGGGAAACAGCGACGAAATTCGCGCTGCGCCAGCACCACAGACGAATTGTTACGTCTCGCTCCATGGCTTGTTCACTTGTATTTTGCATCTGTCTAGTCCACAAATGTCAAAACAGATTTGACATTGGCGGCCATTTCCAAAAATGAGAGCATCTTCCAATAGGGTGATTTCTTTTGGCCCACCTTGTATTTCTTAACTTGCCTCCCATGATATATGTTTTTGCTATTTAATTGCAACACTTTTAAACGCATACATAAATTATTAAGATATTTTCGTAACAAGCGTAAAAAAAAGTTGACTTAGAGAATATGATCAAGAATAAAATTGCGTTTTGTTTAATTCTTATTATATTCATGTTATAGACGCCTATATTGAATAATTGTACTTTGACATCGTTCGAAGCAGGTTTTCCGTAACAAAAAAAGTTACTGTTGCATACTTTATATATTTTCGAAGAACCTGTTAATTTAAAAATATTTAGCACTCGTCAGCGCCTTAACTTACTGAGGAGTGGGGACAACGGTTGCGTCTCGTCACGATGACAGTATGACGTAATTTTAACGTTCATTCATTACAAACTAGACTGCGGACGAAGGTTCGTCCGATAATTAAAACATAGTAAAAGAAAAATTTAAAATAACATACTACCTTTTTAACAATTTTTGTGTATACTTGTCTATCTCTCAGTTTTCGTGTCGACTGCGATCGTTTACCTATGTTCTATTTTTATTTTAAAATTAAGCTTGAATCCCTGTTTATTGCAGAAATTTAGCGTTGCGAAAGATTGAGCGCATTTGCGAATTTTCTCATTGTTTAAATGTGTGTCATGAAATTTTTGTGTGTTTATACATGTACTGATTTGTCGGTGGTTTTGCAGCAAATTCCTCGTCGACCTACGCTGCTGTGTGGAGAAGCCAGAACTGCTTGGGCCACTGTTTAGAAGATTCCTGGAGAGGAAAATGTTCCTCTACGAAGGATATTGTCGGAACAAACCAGTATCTGAATATATAGTATCCGAACATGACCACTACTTTCAAGAGGTTCGAAATAAACTGGGACAAAAGTTGCAGGTGGGTTTACTTTATAATATATGTCTTTATCAGGAAAAAATAATGTGCAATTTCATTACCTAACACAAAATCTACCATTTATTGGGTGGTGACGGTTAAAACAGTGGTGTTAAGCGCAAACCTCAGCCTATAACAGATGCATTTCATCGCATGTAACTTGCACTGCGCCCATCTCCCTGAGGCATAAACTGATTTAGTCTCATGTGCCTGTAAATAATAATAATTTCACCGTCACCATGCCCTTCAGACCGGGACAAAGTAATGCGAACTTCACTGCTTGGCGGTTGAAATAGGCATGGCCTCCCGCTATACTTCCCCGGACGAGCTCGTTTACAAAGAGTCATGATATAATTGTTCTCGTAGCTCAAGGCTAGCCCAATAATTAGTTGTATTAAATAAATAATAATAGATTTGGTGACAAGCCGTATGACTATAACATATTCAAATTCATAAAACAAAACGTCTACAAATACACGTTTAATATGCAAATAATTATAAACAGCCAAAAAACTGCACTCAAAACATTTGTGTGTAAATTCAGTTGTCGGAATTCTTGAATCATTACACCTTGCTATTGCTATTCATCTAGTTTACTGTACAATCAAAGAGACAAGCCATAGCTACATAACGTGTTTGTGTTAAACGCACGCTTTAGAGTCAAGCACTAGTTTTTGCCATGATTATGTATGCAGTGTTAAGTCGTCTTTTTTATAATCAATAATCATGTATATATAATCACAGCTCAAATGAAAATAGGGTCGAAATGTGAAGAACAAAAACTTTCACTATCAATGACCACTAACTGGAGCATACATGCCATTTTTCTAAAGTTAAAAGCAGCATAATTAATGTTTAAAAATAATGCTTACATAATTGTATGTTTTCATTAGAAGATCTCTGAGCTAACCTCTAACGAAATTATGACGTCATATTCATGATTTTTTTTTAGTTAGTCCGGCGTCGAAAGTCGTTTAGAGGTGGCCGGAGATCGCTTAATCAGGTAGTTTCACGTTCATATTGTATCAAAATTCCAGGCAACGATGGTTGATCATATCTAAAATTATATATTTTCTATTAGTACTCGTTATTTAATATCAAAATTGTTTGAAAACGATTTAATATTATACAAAACATGGATAGGTGCACTGAATATATAACCGGTCGTGGCCTGATATGTTTACTGTTACAAAAGTATAACGGGGCTCTGGACAATCTACGCTAATTGAATGTTAAATGAATCTCAAAAGAGAATCAGTGTCGTCTTCAGAGTGTCAGCTGTGTCAGAGCTGCCATAATACTTTTCTAACATATAATTGCATGTTGTGTCCCCTTACTTACCTCACTCATACATTTTTCACACATTTAATTTTATTGAGGTTTCTGGGGTTTTATTTTTCAACACACGCACACTTACACACATCCATAAATGTTGTCGCTTATAAATGTGAACAACGCGTGCGGTCCTCGTTTATGCAATATAATTTGCGTACTCGAAGACTATTTATGATGTACACTTTGTAATATGTTTGGTGTTTTTCAGCTGGCTGACTTGCTAATAAAGCCCATACAACGGATACAGAAATATCACCTTTTGGTCAAGAAAATACTATCATATAGTGAACAGGCAAACTGCCCTCCTCACGTTATCGCATCTCTACGAGACGCTATGACCTGTACCGACATCATCCCTAAAAATGCCAATTTGATGATGGATGTTGGCAGGCTTCAAGGATTCACTGTAAGTTCGCATATTTAACATATTAGATGCGCAATAACATCCTATCGAAATGAAACTCGATGAAGTTACTAGTATTCTATATGTTTCTTTTAATCATCTTAGAACTCGGTGACTCTAAGGTTGTATGTTAAAAAATCAACACGATGGTTAGTTATTTCGCATCTAATGTTATCCTTTTCACAATATAGATTATACGAACTCCCCTCCTTTAAATTGTACGTTGATTAAGCGATTGATACCCGTTGCTGTTGCGAATTCAATTGTTATGTACTAAAACTCAACAAACGTTTAATCGCGAGTGTTGCCAACATTGTTATAAAGCTAAAAGTGTGCATTATTTTGACATAATCAGCGATATACTGGTAAACTATGCGATGTGATTATTATTAGGGTTATTATATTGCGACAGTGACCAATAACTGCTAAACTGCCAAATGCAATCATTTAAAAAAACTTGATGCTTGAACCTGGCTGGTGGTGAATCATATATTACAATAGTTTTATTTTAAAGAGCATTGAATCATTGATGCATGCTAAGCGAAAAAAATAATTTACGGGTCGAAAAAGGATAACTTCCAACGGGACAAAATTAGTATTAATTATAAAAGAGAAATTAGAAGATCTCAGATTTTATTGAAAATGTTCCTACGTGGTTTGGCACAGTATAATATACGGATATCATGATACGAACATACTTAGTCATGAGGTATCTGAATAGCCACTTTTCGCAAGATATCTTTCGGCCCATGGGATAACACACTCCGGGCTGCTGCTGAAAAATGCGGTATGTCAGATATTATGCAACGCTTAATGTCATTTGAGACAGACATTCTAACCATCGAATATCACATTTTCTTGTGTCCTTTTTGAGATAATTGGTTGGCCATTAGTGACAGCGTACACACTGTACACAATGTGTTCTCTTTTTAAACTATAGAGAATTTTGACTATTAATGTTTCAGCATTATTGCAGTCTTAACTCTCAGCTATGCGTTTCGGGTTTTGTTTTGGGTTGATTTTTAAAGTTCTCATTGAGAAACTTATCTTTTCCAGGGCAACATCACCGCCCAAGGCAAACTGATTATGCAAGATACCATGTTTTTAGTGGACTTAAATGAGAGGAATAGGGAGAAGGAAATGCATCTGTTCCTGTTTGAACAGTCGGTTATTCTTGCCGATCCCGTTGGAAAGAGAGGACCCTACACGAGCCCTACATTCAACTACAGAGCTCATATTCCCGTAAGTTTTCTAGATTGTTTATTTTAAAGAGCGCGAGTAATAAACTGAGAACAATCCTAGGTTTTTACAATGCATTTGAAGACCCATATAACAGCTAGTCATTGATATTCCTGTACATTTGAATGTTTCACGTCTAAGGAAAATGCTGCCATAGAATAATTATAAGTTGTTTATAATTATTCTATCGGATACTAAATTGTATAGTTATAAACACTAAGCATCTCGACCAACTTAATACCAATCAACTAATAAAACACAAACGCCACCAGATGAACAAGATGGAGTTGGAGGAGGTGGCAAACACCGTAGCCTTTGTCATAAACTCCATCAGCACCACGCAGCGCAACCGCCAGTCATACTTCTGCCGACCAGACACTGAAGAAAAGCGCCGAAAGTGGGTCGACGCCTTGAATAATATTTTGGAGTCCCAGCTTAATTTTGGGGTCGCTTTAGAGAACCCCGGGGCTTACTTGAGGGAACTTCGTGAGCCTACTCAGTAAGTACATTTAAGCGTGGTCTCTCTCGCGTTCTCACACCGATATACGCCATAACCAACGTCAAATGTACTCCATGCGAGTAAATTGCACGCATTACAGTGTGTCCCACACAACCGCACATATAACACTTCAATTTTGTGTGAGGTGCACGTTTTTTCAATGATTAAGCAAATATAAGCATCGGTCATAGGACCGTAGCAAGGATTAGATTTCAAACGAAAAATCTTTCTCGTTGAAAGGTGTTAAATGTATGTATGAATTTTAGAATAGTTCTGCGTTTACATGTATCGCAGTTTAGTATGACATTTGTGATGGTGCGTCGGAATGCGCAGACGCGTGTAGAAGCGTCTCGCGCGTTTGTATGGTTGCGCTGACGCGTGCGTCTGATGCGCGCCGAAGCAGTAAAGCGCTTCAACGATAAAACACGTTACGCACATTATTTAGGTATTCGACGGCAATATTGCCCTTTTAGGTATAATTAAAACGCATAGCGTGAGAGCGAATCTTAACCAAAGTTACATTCATACAATTGCATCTCACAAATCCCTTACAGTTATTAGAGTTCCCTTATATATATCCAATAAAATTAAATTTAAATTTGATTCATGTGCCCGTTTCAGGATTCATTCTAATCTATATTTTTATAATCAAAATGCTTTCGTAGTGAACTTATATATCAATTAGGCGCATAATTTAAGGTATAAGAGTTAGTTTAGTGTTTATATAATAAGGTAGTAAGGTTAAATAAATGCTAATTCTTTATATAAATGTATGTATAAATGTTTCAACAGTATTAGATTTTTTTAAACAGTTTCTTTCATATTTTGCGTTCTACATTTTATAAGATTCGTTCCCCAAGATTATTGTATGTCGTGTGCACTACTTACAACGTTATCTGGTAACTATAGTATAGTTATGTTAAATAATATATCACTTGTGTAAATCATTTTTATGTGTTTCGTAAATGAAATTGTTAATTAGTGGCTAATTGTATGTAATTGGCGTAATGATAACCATGAAATTGTCCATTTAGAGTAAATTTATGAATATAAACACATTGGAATTGATAATATAGATGTACCGGTTTCTTACACTGTTATAACGGAATCATGCATTTTAGAGGTGTTTCACTTTCCCTAATCATCATTCTAGAATGGACTCTTAACGAATATAAAGTTGAATTCGTGAAATTTTAATTCATAATATAGAAATCATGCTAAACTAGGTAATTATCTCAGCATGCAAGTCATGACAAGTCTTATTCAGGCTCAATTTATTATCTCCCACTTCTCGTTATTCAGCAACACACAAATTAAACATTACGACAAAAAAAAAACAAATGTTTCTCATAGATCTTCTCTAAGTAACAAACATATAGCGCCATCTGGGTAGAATACATTGATAGTAATTTTCCCCATAGCATCGGTAACGTCGCTGTAAAATAATCACAATAAAAATATTGGAAAAGATACTTTACCACCTAATTTCGAATAAAACTCATTAATATTGAACACAATAGAAGCTTTTCAATATAATTTCCATCTAGATAGTAATATTATAACTGTAGAGCATGCATTGTATAAAGCATATTAGGCTTACACTAAATTTAAAGTGTATAATCTTTCATCATTGTTAATTCTTAGTTAAGCGATTTTAAACTTGTACGTCGCGCGGTAATATATTCCTGTAATGATTTACCTTCGTCTATATTCTCATGTGGAGATAATATATGATTTTTACGTGACATTTTAGTTCAGTATATTGTTATATTATATTAGTTTGTAACTGATTGGAGAGGTATCGGTAGTAGTTAAATATTGCTACTGCTGTTAGTGATGGCATGTAAAGAAATATGTTGTGTAAGGTTTTAAAGTTGGAGTTTTTTTATGGTATTCGGTACCATAATTAATAAGATCTGAAGGTGAATAGTTAAATAAGAAGAATTAGAAATCTAATATCATTAGTGACAAGAGCAAAGCAAACGCAGGAGCTTTCTTTCTGATGAATAATATTGAGTGGAGAGATTTTTGTCGCGATAATAAAACTGTATCAGCAGAGGAAAAATAACTATTAGGAATTAGTTATTATGACGTGATGCATCTAAGATGCTCGCGATATGTTCTTGCATCGTGCCCTCGTACTCCACTTTGTGGACGATGGCTCTAATGTAATCTAAGCCGAAGATTGATCTTACACCTCAAATAGAGGGAAGCTAGGCTACCATATTAAACAACAGATTAGCAGATTAGGGCTCGAATAAAATAATTTTCATGAAGGGAAATACGCTGTCTCCTTACAGCTGATAAGAAACTAGTGTTGGCCACAAGTAAAGACGTGTGGTCGATACTCCTTCCTAGTCCATATCGTAGCTGTACGTGCTCTCAATAACTTTAATAATTATACAAAAATAAATGAAATGCAAGACTGTGGATCGAAAAGAAGCGTAAATGATAAAAGAAGGAGTTTAGTTCAATTTTCAGTTAAGGATTTATTTGGACACATTTATTTTTACTGCATTTCTTATTATATCAATATCAAAGTTCGTTGAAAATTGTTACATAAGTTTTTGAATAGCAACGAGTACTATTTGGCAATTGTTTTAATTTTATGATTAGTATAAATACCTACTAGTGTGTTTTTTCATAATTTTAATATAGGTAGTTGATAAGATAAAGAAAACTAGTTGTAATTCAGCAAAATAATACATGCTTTAAATGTCGTAGGTTAGAGAGATGTGACACCAGCGAAAATTCCCATTACGGCAAAGTCAACATTTAGACATTTTTTTATGAATTAAGAATTAAAATGTACCAATCATACATTTCGACCAAATTTTTGGATGACTTCTCTAACAAAATTGTATATATTATACCTAATAATCTTTTAAAATATTAACCGCTGTAATGTATGTTAATAAAATAAACATGTACTACGCTTGTGGTTTAATGCTTTTAGTCCCGCATGCTTCATTTTATTTATTTTGATTATTAACTTTTCTAATGAGTTGGGGCGCAGCTTCGGGCTAATTGACGAAACACACTGACAGTATCTACAGAAACCATTTACCTTTATTTAATTAAATCATTAAATCTTTTACAGATATAATAAAAGGCATTATATTCATATTCAAATTTATCTTTTTGCTTAAATCCAGAACTTTCCGTATCCGAATAACCCAAGCAAAATACCATGTAAATTGACTAAGTAACATTACGTCCATGACGCGTTAAGTCAAAGCAATATGACTGTTGTATCATAATGTCAAAGGCTCTAATAATTAGGCCAACGACCACAAGCGTATAATCGATTATTACAACATACTCTCTAAGTTTCTAATCTTCCATTAGTTTTACTATTTTACCAATCTTAGTCACTCAGTCAGTTAAGACAAAGCATTTTATAAGTAAAGAAGATGTAGATTAACACAAGTTTATCTTCATAAAAATAAAAAAAATCTACGATTTGGCATTTTACCAGCTACATGGGCATATAACCTTTCTAGCATTCTACTTCTTGGTCGATAAGCCTACTTAGTAATATTGCTTAGCGGTCGTTCTGATACGGATATATCCAGAATTTGTAATTCTTGACCTAAATAATAATTCTTATGAACGCATATCTGTAAGTACGAGTACATAGTTTTTTCTATCTGTAACCTTTTTCCATCCTTTAAATATTAGAAAATAAAATCTACCCCCATAATTGATTTAGTGCTCAGATATTATAAAAAAAATATTGTATGAATATGACAGATTCTTATAGGAATATTGGCCCAGAAAAGTTTTTATAGCACGTTTGCCACTATTAGCTCTCTCACTGGCGAGTCTAGCACATCGAAACCATGAAATCTAACCATTTCTGACAAGTTTCCGTATGTCACAAACGTCATTGTAATTAATATTTATGTAATTAGAACACATTAAAGCATATTTTGAAAGATAGTAGCACCGTGTTCGTCTTATAGTGAATATACACTTTGTCTGTTAAATAGATAGTTTCTTTAGTATAAATTACCTTTAGTTAAAGATAAATCTGAACTCGTTATGTGACTTATTCTGCACTAAAAAGTATGTTAGACGCCTCAGTGTGGTTCGACAAAAGGCCGGTACGCACATTGCTACAAGGCTTTAGATGACACAACGCTATACTAACCAAACTTGACGCTACTAAGGCAACACTAATCTTAACTCTAGAGGCGAAAACTCAGACATTACTTACCCCTTTTTATTTTTTATTCGGATAGACTACGATACAATTTTCGACTCATTAGTAATCGAGAATTCTATCGCATGGGAAGCTGGCGCTCCCGTTTTTTGTTTTTAATTTTTATTTAGTTAACCATTCCTGTTCCCATTCCCTTTAGACTGCGTAATTCAGAGAGCGTACCACCATCGCTGGGAGGTTCGCTCGCTCCAGAGTTGAGGCAGCGGTCGCAGAGGCCGCACACTAAGGCCAATACCATCAACTTGCCGACGACGGGCAGCCGCAACGAGGAACGGAAGAAGGCTGGCGGGAGCGTGGCGACTAGCCCTACCTCGCCGCCCAACGCCAATGTAAGTTCTCCTCCAAACGCCAACGTCGCTTACGTTTCCTGGCTAATAAACCGAAAGCGCAGACTTTTCGATTTCAATACCTGGGACATAGTTTAAGTAACTTGCTTCGCCAGCGTGGAAATTACTACTAAGGAAGCCATAACCAATAGTATCTTAAATATTAATTCAGAGCCAGTCATTTTAGGTTAGCCTGAACAACATCTTCGACCACGTGATCACTTACCATCAGGTGAGATATCGGGCAAAGGCTAGCCTATCAGGTTCTGGGAATTTATGTACCAAATTTCTATAAAATCCGTTCAGCCGTTGAGTGAAGAGAGAACTAACACATAAACTTTAGTGTTAATAATTTTTGAGTGATGATCCTCTTTGCGTTTGTCGACACTCTAATGATAATAAATTAACTCTAAAATCAAATTAATGAGCATTATGAGTGGAAATACAACAGCTGACACAAAAATGCAACCACAAATTACCATATGATTTAAATTCTAACATATGTTATGCATGTCAAGATAATCTTAAGTGCCTGCTTAACCCTAGGTTAAATTAACCCGAGTATCTAACACATTCTAAACACTAAGAAATATACCAGGAGTATACTAGGAAGTACTAAATTAGGGCAAAACTAACCCCTATGAGTAAATGCAAGTCGCAAAGTTCTACATAAAATCCTTTCTTTGCCAAGTATATAAAGCTGAAGTATACTATAACCATAGGTAGACAGATAATAGACGATCCTACTGATATGATACAGTACTTAACATATTTGATAATGATGGTAAGCTCTAGGACTCAATGCACACTGGTACAAAAAGTGGTGTTTGATTTTTGCAGCAGAGAGGAATGACGGCGCAATAGCAATGACTATAGACTGCTGCGGTGATAGTTCATATTCTTGCTACGGCCTTGATCTCCGCCGTATGTTATTTGGGTTTTTTTAACGCTCGCAGGCTTACTACCACTCTATAATAAAAAAAATACTGCAGCTATTCTTGGGAGCCAAGTACTTCGGGGCTTAACCCGTTAACACCTTCGATCACATTATGACTTACCAACAGGTGAAATGGTAGTCAAAGGTAATAAAATAGTCTCAACGAAGCTTCTAACCCTCATCGCCCAAAGCACAGACAACATAATATAGGTACTCTGAATTCTTAAAGCTGAACTTCCACTGGCGCAGACTCGAAGCGAATCGTCGTGAAATAATATTATGCTTCTACTTTAATAGTAGGTATATTGAATGTATCTCCAATAACTAACGTGCTAATTTATGTAAAGAAAATACAACAACGCCTGACATCGCGCACTTATTCACGTCGGGAATCGAACGAATTCGTGCGTTGACGAGGGATCGTGCGGCGTCACCGAGCGTTTGTTGATTTTTATCCAAATTATCCCCTAACTAAAATGGTTCAGCGCAAGTCTTGAATTAAAGTACTTAATAATTCTATTCCATAGTACTTATTACAAATTTGGACAAAATTATACTTTGAACAAAGATTGTCTTCTTTTAAAGGGGGAAACTCACGCATGTGGCGGAAAATTCCAGATTCAATCAGTTTTATGGCGTTTGTACCTAGGTTTGGGAACCAGTGTACATGACCGTGGTATTCGCGAGTTCAAAATAATATTGCACGTATTATCTTGAATGTAGTTTTTTCCTAAATACACCACTAAAACCGTCAAAAATATTTAAAATTACGTTTACTTGCAGCAAAGTACTCTATCCAATAAGTATAAAAAATATTTAAGATATCGTAAAAATATGCCGCGAATCTCGCGTATTTACGTGGTCAAGTACCATAAATACAACATAGCAACTAAATCAAAAAAGTGTAAATGTTGAGTTTCCCGCCAAAGACATCAATGTTCACCATAAGAAAAGAATGAGGTACAGTTTGTTACAGGAATAACATTTTTGTCGTCAAATTTACTTTAGTTTAATATTAAGATTCTTTAACAAAACAGGTTTTTCATATCGCTAATTTTGTTTGAGAAATAATATCTTCGTAGCAAAATTCACTACTTATGTATATTTACTACTAATAATGGTGACACCATGAAAGAAACATGCGTGAAAGAGTTTTGAAAGAGAAAAATAAAGGTTTCTAATACCTAAATTAAAAAACTATCCGTGTATATATACTCACTTAACTTCCCTTAACTTTTTATTAACAAATTCTATACCTTTAGTGTACCTACGTGGTAATTTCTCGGCGTAGTTTTAATAAAAAAAAAATATACATATCATGTTTTCTATCCATATTTTTGGTGTTTCAGAAAAATGGGGTTCTTATAATAATAAAATAAATAATTGGCAATGAAACAAAAGACAGCTATCCGTACAACTAGGAGGAAGAATACCATAGATATTCTTCCTCCTAGCCGTACAATAACTATAGTTGTTGTCTGTCTATACATAATATTGACGTTAAAAATAGCAAACATTTTTTAATATATAATATTTTTTTTATTTCCAAGACCATCACGTATCTGAAAGCGTTCAAAACGGTTTGCTATTTGAATGCTCTCAAATACAACAAAATTCATAATTTTCAGCCTGAAAGTGGTAATAAAAGTGTAAGATGTACTTTCTGGTCTGATGTATAAAAAAAATGCTCCTTGAATCCTGAATTCCAGAATTTTCGTGGTCGGATTGATTCGTAATTTTGAGAACATAAGTACCTACGAGTTTACAAATTGTATGCAAGTTAATAATACTCTTTGTTTGTATGGATTGAGTGTTTTTTTGGGCTGCTCACTGATTGCTTAGTAAAATCCAATATGATAAATAATATTTATTTGCTTCTTATATGGTTTGAATAGTAGTTTCTCAGTGCTACATATGTACGAGTACCTTGTCTAGTGCGATTTATTACAGAAATAATCTAGTAGTTGTATGTGTCCATAAATTATGGTTGGCTATAGCATTTCAACATTGGAGTTGTTACTAAATGTATCTAGGTGGACAATATGGATAACTCCATACCATGCGCAGCTTGCCCGTCTTCTTAATTTCCTTTTCCGTCTCGTCTAGAGATAATTATTAACTATTGTGCAATGTGCTGTTTAGGTGCATAATGACAGAAACGCAAAATGACTGATACTATTGTCAGCTGTTTTTCAGTAAGTAAAAGTACGTTTGGTCGTGTTGTGTTCACATTGATTAATAATAAATTTCGTTGTGGCATTAAGAAATTGTGGGGTGCCTATTGACTCGCATAATTGTTGGGTTTCTAATTTACTTAAGCAGAAAATGTTTGTTACGAATAATGATATCATAACTACTTGTTTTACAATAATTTCGGATAATTGTCATTTGTCATATTATTTTTGAGTAAACTGCTTTGTGAGATGTAATTAATGGCTGCGTTAAAGTTGTTTAGTATATTTTTGGTAGGCTTAATTAATACTTCATAAATCATAATATTGTAATTCGATATATTTCCGTAACGTATAATTGGTAGTCCTTTAATTAGGGAAGCTATCACGTTGTAATCAAATCATGCATTTTTTCCCATCCAAAGTTAATAAATTACTAAGTACTTAGTTATCGTAAATTAAGAAAATATGTATGCGGATGATCATTATGCTTATAGTTTTCATAATGCGTTAAAAGTAAATATATTTTAGGCCTCTCGTTAGTTACACGATTAGTTGTTACGTAGATTCATTTTATGCCTAAGCATTTATGATGTACCTACACGTATTGATGTTAATTTGTGGACTTCGTTGAGTAAAAATTAGGAGTTCATACTATTTAATGCGAGTCAATATAGGCCCTAGGAAAAATAAGTTCCTGTAGTTAAAGGAAAATCAAGTAATGTCTCTAGTGATATATTTTTGGTGTTATGACTATATTGGTACACACCTTAGGTGACAGAAAACGCTACCACCTTAAGGGGTATTACTTGATAACATTCGAAGCAGCTCTATGTATTCTCTCGTTGAATTCCTCACATTGTACAACACACAGATTTAATACTTCACGTACCTAGCTCAGTTGTTTTAGACGTTCGCTTGCCTTGGTATGGTTTTAAAGTAATCTTCGACTCTTAAACGTTTAGCTTTTTTATTTCAGCGAAGTTGTTCCCATTTATTTGAGTTTGGAACACACTAGCTGAAGATAATGTGCCCTGAATGTAGTTTGCGCTTATAGTGTTGTTTGCAAGCTTCAATATCAGTGCACGAAATAGGTTTAGAAATTTCAAACGGACGACATACCGACATTTATCTTAGCGGTCTCTTATTTCCGACACCAGAGCTTAATATAATCGTAACAAATTTAAGTTACGATTGTATTGAGCTCTCAAAGCCTCCGTTTTGTTCTTTTAGTCCACTGGGGTCACCCCTAGTGAATTCTGTGTGTACATTCAGTTTATATTTTTATGTCGTAGATTGTAGTTTGAATAGTAAAATTTTTGTTAGATACGATCCACTGCCATACGCACAATTTAGCCATTCACAATTGTCACTTATTCTTTGTTAATTTTAGGAATATCTTTAATAGCACTTCGGAACTTACATTTGTATGTTAGGGCATTCAAACACATCGCCGTTTTGTATCATTTTATAGCGCACGCAAATGTTCGTCGATATGTTTTAGATAGTTTTACACACAAATCAGTATAAGTTATTAAGAAACTATAACAATAATCAAAGAAATAAAGCAATAAAAAGGCAATTACGAATCTAGGTATTGAATAAGCGCGGGAAGGGTGTATGAAACGCAAATGTAAAAAAAACCTGTAGAACTTACCTACATATTAGAGTGAGTAAAAGGGATTTATAATTAATGAATTATTATACCTTCGATTATTTTTTCGATTTTATATGACTAGAAATAAGAAACATATCACATATTTACTAGAATCATTGCAATTCAGCATTTCTTTTAGAGATAATACACAAAAGGCTACTTGCATTTACTCATTATTTTATCAGATTCTACAAAGTTCATGGTTCAACTTGTAACTAACTGCTTCACTCCCCACTGAGTGCTGTGTTAGTCGTACATGTTCTGTAGGAAAAGGTAATAATTATGTACTTATTGGTTTACCACCTTTGTTGTGTTGATGCACCGAAATATAAAGCATGCCTCTCATTTCCGTTTCAACTTCTGTCTCTCGCATTATATTTCTTTATAATTTTGGGTTTTACATTGTACATAAAAGCTTCTTCTATTTCTTTTGCATGTTTCTTTTAACGCTTTTCTTTATCTCTTTTGTTGTAGGTATGATATACACGGGAATGCATTTTAACATAGACTGTGATAGCGGGCCGAGTAGTATCATGCGCGAATCGTGCAGTGTTTCGGAATAACCGCCAAAGACTTAGATAAGTTTAATTTATTGTATATAGAATAATTGTAGAGTAGTAATGAATGCAAATAATCGGGATCGTGGTGGCTGAAGGAGCATGAAACAGCTTGCATGTATCGCTTGCGTGTGGAGGCGAGCGATCGTTGGAGTGACGTGTGTGGATGCGGCAGGGGCTGTCGAAGCGGCCGTGGGGATTGAAGCTGCGGCGGGGTGGTGGCGAGCCTAGTGCGGAGGGCGTGGTGACGGAGCTGCGCGCGCCCGAGTTGTCGGAGCCGGCGGCTGATGTGACGGTCGCAGCCGGCGGTACGGCCACGCTGTCTTGTCGCGCGACCGCGACGCGTGCCTCTGCGACTTGGCGCAAGACGGCACCGGAGACTCGGGCGTTGCGCCACGGTGGGCGATTCGCGATCGCGCTCGCGCCGGATGGTCTCGCCACGCTCACGATCCACTCCTGCCGCGCGTCCGACGCCGGCGTCTACTGCTGTCTCGTGAGCAACGAGCTTGGCGGCGTGCAAAGCAGCGCGCGGCTCATTGTGGGCGCTGGAAACACGCCTGGAGTGCCCACTGTGCGGGCACACCCGGCTGGTCCGGGCGGAGTAGCCGTCTCGTGGGATGAGCCGGTGGGCGTGCATCTCGAATACTGCCGCGTGGGTGAGGGCGAGTGGCGACGCGCCACCGAGACGCCTTCCAACGCCAACACGCTGGTTCTCGACGAGCTGCCAGGTGGACAGTATAGCTACCGGCTCGTGTGCGCGCGTACTGGCGCGGCTGGTACTGCGTCCCCACCGATGCAGTGCGGGGGGGGCTCCGAGGGTGTTGGAGCGGGAGGGGGAGAGTGGCAGCGGGAGCAGTTCGCGCGCAGATTCAGTGTCGAAGAGGAAATTGGCCGTGGGCGAACGGCGCGTGTGCTAGCCGCTAGAGATACCGGCACAGGACAGAGGGTCGCTTTGAAGCAGGTACGTACTACTTTATCCAAAAGAGTATTATTTTTTTAAGTTATTATGCTTTTTATATGTCACATTGCTCTTGGAGGGAATTTTAACTGTTGTGAATTAGGATTGTGCGCGCGAGGTGTTTCGAACCCTGCAGAGCGGGCGTGTTCTTGGAGCGATCTCTGAATCTATGAATACCCTTTGGTAGAATATCTGTAGATAAGATGGCATGTTTCGGTAGTTGGACTCACTCGATGTTTAGCCTATTAACATTTTTCTGACAAACACCTAATTTTTTAACAGTAGGTGAGATAGTGGTCAAATACTTTAGTTTAAATATGAAGAAATATATTTTTCCTATTTCTATACCAATACATTTTGATTATGCCTACTCATGAAGGAGTATCCAGGCAGTACAGAAGCTAGAACTTTCTATCGATAAAATCTGCAACAATGGATCCAATGAGGAAATGTCCCTTTTCTGTCTCATTCCGCGACCACATTCGGAACGCAGCAACCTCGCGATGTTTCAAACAGTTGGATCTAAACATCCAATATTTTTTTGAGCCCTTGTAATAGCAGGCAATCCTTTTGCCATACTGTCAAAGTGGCACTTTTACATAAGCACAAAATGATCATTTAATCCGTTTAAGTAGTTTTTATTGCGAATACCTTAAAAACAGCTATGGTAAAGTATATAAATATGGCAGGTGGTGTCGGGTCGATGCGCGGACGCGTTGCGCGAGTACGGAATCTTGTCGCGGACGGCGCACAACGGTGTGGTGCGTGCGCTGGCCATGTTTGCGGAAGTGCCGCGCTCTGGGGCGCACACCCTAGTGCTGGAGGCGGTGGGCGGCGGGCCGCTGCTCGAGTGGGCCGCCGCCCACCCGCAGACGTACACCCACCGGGCTGTCGCAATCCATACAAGGCAACTGCTCTCCGCGCTCGACTGGCTGCACACCAACAACGTCGCGCATCTCGACGTTAGGGTAAGTCTTACTAACTGTTTACTAAGTACTGTTGAAGCGCTCGTAGCGAAATTTGCTTAGCCGTTCTTAATCGATCAACTAAGTTAAGCAACGTCCGCTGCAATCAGGAGGTGGATGGGCGACCGCTTGTGACATTACTACTGAGCGCTTGCGTGATTCGGTGGGCACGTTAAGCTGCCGGTCCCGGTTGTTGTCTTAGGATGGCAGTCGTTACAGCATGGTGGTAGGGCATTTTGCGAATGCCCGCCTGGCTATCTACAACCCTCAAGTAGAAAATCTGACGCCAAGCACTGGGACTGGGGCATACTCTCTCAATCTGAGCTACCGTGGTGAAGTGAGTCATAGCACAAATTTAACGATTCGTTCGTATTATTTATGATACTAAATTAAGTCTACAAAACTGGGGTGTTAATTTTTTACACCTATTACTGCTTAGTTTCAATAAATTGAACTACTTTTGTACATATGATATGACAAAGACAATACAATATAAATCTCTTTATTGCTTAGAAATAGGACTCTTAAACTATGCTTGTGCAGTTGGCAGTCTTATCGCATATAGCGATATCTTCCAGACAACCTTTGCATGGACAGTATCACATTTCAAGTAATACGGTGGTGAAAACAAAGAATAACATTTTTAGATGTTAACTTACTAATAAAAAACATTACTTATAAACAAGTTTTGTACATACGTATACCCTATAGATGCTACAATGCTCCGATGCAAAGACTAATAATGATGAAATTACTTCTAGCCGGAAAACATTCTAATAGAGACGAGTGGCGCGCAGCCCCAACTGAAACTGATCGACCTCGGCAGCGCGGTGGAGATGTCGTTGGAAGGGGCTGCGGGGAGCGCAGCGAGGGAGGTGCTGCCCCCTGCACCCGCACAGCTTGAGTTCGCCCCCCCGGAGTGCGTGTTGGGTCGCCCCCCCGCACCAGCTTGGGATGCGTGGGCTGCTGGTGTCTTCTTATACGTCTTTCTAACAGGGGTATGTTATTCTTGACGATATCAGTAATGTAAGATTTATGCACGCAGATAAAATCCGCTAGCCGCGTGAATTTACGATACGCGCGTTATGATAACATGTTTATATAAAAACAGACAGAGAGAAACTATAAAAATATGCTTTTTTGTGTGTGTAATAACGCAGCATTACATTACAAAATAACAACGAAAGGAAGAATTATAGTCATGTGCGGGATTCGAACTAATTAGAGTTATGAGTTGTACGTCACATTGGCTCAGCGTTCAGAGCATACCCCGGCTATAAGGGGTGGATGGCGCAGGTTCGAATCTCGAACATTACTGTAAGTTTTTACCACTGTTGTAATTTTATAATATAAAAGTGTGCAAAAAACAATCTTTTTACCCTTCAGATTGGTATATGAAGTTCTTGATCAGATGAGCTACCGTCTTGTCAAGCGTACATGCTTCGTCAGAAAAGACAGTAATGGTAACGCTCTGCTTTTTGCCATGTTTCAAATAAAACTGGCTCAGAGTCATAGAACAAAAATGAGAACATACAAACTAGCATATATGACATGCCACACAAAGCGCTGCGGTGCATAATTCTGTGCTATGATACACACATGGTTTGGCCCGACCTTGTTGCCTAGTCTTTGCCAGAACGACGCCATTTCACTTGTGGTTCATCAAAAAACACTTTAAGGTAGTTTTTTTACAAGTATGTAAATATAATGCTCCAGATTATTGTTTACTCTAGTAACTACTAGACATATATATCATTGTAAGATATCAGTAATTAGAGCATAGTTTATAAATTGGAAAGAATCTTATTGTCACACTTGTTAATATCTCATATGTTTACAGATAACTTGCCCTAAACGAATTTCACGACAAACTCTATATTTTTGTTTTCTGTCTTCAGCTATCACCGTTCCTCGACGAGTCGATAGAAGAGACAACGGCTAACATCATAAAATGTGACTACTGCTTTCCGCCTGAGCATTGGTCAGATATCGACGAGCGAGCTCAGAATATCATCCGAGGTCTACTGGACTCCACTCCCACGAGGCGCTTGACGCCCCGAGATGCGCTTGTCGATCCCTGGTTCGATGAGGTTAGTGCAATCACTAGCTTAAGGGGATTAACATCGGTTAAATGGTTATTACGAGTTTTAGGCCAATTTAGTGACGACTTCTGTGGCTCCTAGAGACGGTCAAAAAATTACAGCACTCCTGACTTTATCAGTAACAAATTATAATGCTGATAATTATTATATTCATTCCAATATATTTATAGAAAAAAAGACTTTATTTTGAAACAAATTTAAAATTGTCTCAAAAACTTCTGACTAAATTCAGTTGAAACCTAACAAGAAAAATGTTGACCCTAGTACCAATTTTTAGTGTTCACCTTGTAATATTTTTTAATGTATTATATTCTCTATTTTTCGGACGAAGAAAATTAATAGAATACGCCACGTTGCAGCACGAATCGCACCTAAAAGCATTCTATTCGATTCTCACCGGAAGGGACTGTTAAGTTTGCACCAATAAAGGCATCAGATAAATTTGGTCAACTCTTACGCCTATCTCCCACGAGACAGTAGCCACCGTAGACGTACTTCCAAATAAGGCTAAAGGTTTTGATAACTTTCGTTTCAGGCTCCAACTAGTCAGCTGTCCGCTACACAGCTAAAGACGTTCCTGGACCGGCGGCGGCCGGCGGGACACTCCAATCCGCTGCACTCGCTGCGTTCGCCTAACGACACCTGACGGGTAGGCGACGGCGAAGGCAGCGCGACCGCTCGCCTACCACACTCGCCAATCACAGCGACGCACACTCTACTGAGCGACCAATCACAGCTCGATTTTACATTGGCATAACCAAAGTGTATTCATACGTACATAATATTAATCACATGTATTATTCGCTGTTAATAGAAGTTTATAGTTAACAAACTATACAATTTTGTCTCGGTGTTTTTAAATTTTTTATGTATTGACGTGCGATGCATCGCTTCTCGTAGTTGAATACAGTATAGTGTTCAATGTATTCAGTGTTGCGTACATTCTTATTTTAGCCGATAACTTGAGCGGAACAAAGTTTTATGTTTTCACAAATATTTATTGCGCTTTCAAGATCGATTCATAATACAATATACCTAATCGCCAATCTGATAGGTAGATATTTTTATGACAATGGAAGATTCGAAAGGCGTTGGGCAAACACATTTCGTACGTGTTTTTCTTAAGGCGTAGTTTACTATAATCGCTCTATAGTCAATGTACCCACCTGCTGATTTTGGTATTTTAGTTACGTGAAAGTAATTTGCGTTATGATGACTCGATGGCGCTCAAGCACCGTTTTAATTTAGTATCTGGTCGACTGAGCGTTGCTCTTATACATTTTCCCTAAAATTTATCTGTCACTGGATAATCTAGAATGATGAAAAGCCTAATATTCTTTTCCTTGACGTAATGATTGAAAGAACCTTTTTCGGTTATTCTTGTATATTATTTTACAGAATTAACGAAACTGCTTATGAGTAAATGTGTAATAAAAATATTTTATATTAATGTGTGTCTCGATACTATCTTTGTCCTCATTTTAAACAAAAAGTTTTATTCAATATTATTTTCAAACTGAAGTAATTATGCCATACTATGCCATATTACGTAATTTCAATCAATTCTCTGTTAATTATTTGTTAAAATATCTTCTAAAATGTACCTATTAGAAGCTCTAGATTCATCAATGACAACGTTCTTGATCATCAAGCACATCTCTGAAACCATTGTATTCAAGGGAGAGTCGCGAACATAAAATAGGCTTAGACGCAAAACCCACCTAAGTAGCATGACTCCAGTGATCTGGCTTATCTTGCTACTCTTTGGCAACATTCAAAGCAAATGCCCATTTGCTAGGCCACACGTGCGGATACTAAAGACACATTGAAGTGGCCGTCCAACACGTGGATGTGCAAAAGAAGGACGATCTAGAAATAAACATACACCTATCACTTGGATACCAGTATCCTACGACGATCATTTTTTCTTCGTATGATACTGGTTACCAAACTATGGTATCATACGCGGCCGAAGGGAATTCGTTTATTTTTTTTCAAGTATGACTATTTTGATATGTTTTTACCAGATTTAATTATCGTAACAGCAATGCACATTCTAGATGTACCGAAAAATATAATTTTCACTGCTCATGGTCGTAAAGGACTTTTTTATTTCCGATGTAAGCGACTACCCTAGTGCATAGAAGCTTGTTTTTAATTATAATTCCGTTAAAGTTATTATTTATTTTTAAATTAATAAAGGAGTTTCAGTTTTTAATATATTTCATGCAAAAAGTTTGCCTGGTTCTTTAAGAATACACATAGATCAGGATTATTAAAGACCTGTTTTTTAAAACAATAATACTAAAATAGAACATTATTATTTTTTTATGAAATCAATTTTACTAACCGTATCTTCGTTTAATTACCTAGTTATTGAAGTGAAAACTAGTACTCGTGTATAAACCCATTTTAGCCTCGACTAAAATAACTTAGCCATAGGTAAGGGCTGTTATTTCAGTTGAGGCTGTGGGTTCTATGAACGAGCTTTAAGATTTTCACGACACAAACGTCTAATCTAAAATGATGCGTTTTATGCACTCGTTATACAATCGACTATTTATTTATTTTTAATAATAAAAAATCAATCCAAATCCCAAATCTTCTTATAGCAAAGTATATATGATATTATGATTTGTATGGATAAACTTTTTCCACACTTGACGAATTTTGGCTAGAACTAAATCCTGTGTCCTGCCATACTACATAGGTCGCTGCATGCTTGTCACGTCAGAGCATCGTCAGTTAAGCTACCAGACATGTCTTAATTCTATATTGGTGGGTTCTGCGTCTTAGTTTTTTCGTACGTCGTAACTATATACCCAATACACATTATAAATCATAGACAAGAGGAAATCATTAGTTTAATAATTCATGACTACACGGTATATTACACATTCAAATTGTATTCATATTGATTTTCTAGCAATTTGTAAAGTAACTGAACAACTTGTTTTAATAACTCGCCAATACATTGTGTAAAAAGACTAGTGTTCAGGACGTAACGAAATATCGCAACTTGTGCTTATATATTTTTTAAATGCAATTTATGCTTATTTTTCTTAAAGAATATGAGTTAGCCCACAGATTTTCTTACGATGAAATATCAACAGGCCGACTAGAACAATGTAGGTAATAATGTATTTTTATGATTGTATTTGGAAATGTAAACGATGAGTTTTATAATTCCTAGAGTGGCCGATCTTAAGGAATGTGTCTGTGATTTATGCTAATATATGAAATGTTTCATGCTTATTCCTAATTTCTATGTACTTGTTAAAAACACATTGAATTGTATATAGGCCTAAGTTTTAGCGTGTAATTTTATCCTAATTTGTGACCAAAATGCGGAAATTTTAATCGTATAAGTATAAAATATAATTCGATATACTTGAATTGTCTTATATTATATGTTATTAATGATATAATATGTATTGTGTAAGTATTCATAGTTTTAAAAGTATTGGCACGCTCACATAGCGCCGTGCGCCGAACTCTCTCCACTTGCCTTAGTATGGGTATTAATGTCAGGCAGGAGGGTTTGGTCATATAATCAATTTTAACATATTAAAATTTTCTAATTCTCGATGTATTTGTTGCTTTACAGCAATATCTTACGAAAAATTAACTGTGTCACAAGTTATCAGTATAGTATGTAACGCTCACTACGGGTGCGTCCCGTTTTGCGCTTAAATGCACGTTAAAGAGCGTAAGTGTGATGGAAATTGTTCCAAAATACACTGACAGTGACATATCAGTTCCATGTGACGTCACCCGTGACATATTCAAACTATGACCGGTAATTAACATTAATAACCGGTAATTCGACTCCGTGTTTCATTATAAATACCGATCATATTCTAAATAAAAGGAATAACTCCACGTGACTTATGAAAATAGCATGAACGGATATTGGCAGAATTGTGGTAACGTTAAACCGCAGACGCCATTAACAAAGAAATAATAAGAGCAGTGAGCGCTGTCAAACATCCCTATCGCAATCATAATACACAGAAAAATACGTTTAAAACCTAATAAGTATATTTTCTTCTCAACATAATATGACGATTCTTCGGTATGTTTCGTTCGCATGCTTTTGTATTTCATAACGTTTAGATATACTTATGATCGTCAGTGACATACTATCGGTAGATTTTTCATTTCGGAACAGCTACATCTTTACTTACGAGCGTATGCATTGTGAGCGCAAATCGGAACTACCCACATAAATATTTTTTGTGAGCATGATGTCGAGTTCCACGTAGAGAGCATTGGTATCTCGCAGCAATGATAGCATGCTTAAAAAGTCTGTATTTTATAATATTATCATTTGCACTTTGTACAAAACAGAGCAAGGTTGCGGTGTTAGTACAAGCAAGGCTATTTGTGTTAACGAGTTTTTAAATCACTCCACATTTACGCTTATATAAACTGACACATTGCACTTGCAAATTAGCTGTAGACCTAGTGCGTACCACAGAGTGTTAATAAAGCAAGCTGTCATTGCGTTGCATCATTGTGAAAAGTTTAAAAATATGATCATCATCGTATCTCAAGTCGAAATTATATGCTCTCGTCGCGCTTATATCTACTAATCTATATTACCATTTTATTCTGAGTTTCATTCTAAATTGGTTTTTAAAATAAGTTACCGTCATTCCTAGTGTGAAGTGTTATGACTGGTTTCACATTCCTACATCGTGGCGATACGTGGTCAGAATTACTTTACATTATGTGCTATATCACAGAATTACATTTGGCACGCTTGAACTAAAAGCTAGCTTCCCGCCTTACGTCACGGGTTCTCACCATTGAAAATCATAGATACTGCTGAAAGCAGTGATCAAGGTCATTTTTTTTCAGAAGTATCTATTATTTGTTCTCTGTCATCTAATAGTAATAGATGATCTGTGGTATCAGCCGCGAATAAATACTGCGTGGGAAGCTCTTAGAAAGTTTTCGAGCTATGGCCGGTGCTTACCAACAGTATGTCAGGGCAATGGAAAAGTCTTAAGATGAATTAAATGTAAATCTATTATTTATAGTCTTGCCCTCAGTTTTTGGGACGTTTGTTAAAGTCTTGATCAGTTAAATAAACGCAATACTGAACGCTGATTGGTCAATGACTATGACGTGATAGGTGACCAATGAGCGTTCAGTATTATATCCGTCAAATAATCAAAGCTTTGAGAAACTCCAGAAGGTTTGAATAAATATTTAATAATTGATATTCTCATTGGGAGACTTGCCTTAAGACTCTTTGCTGAGAGAAAATTCAATATCATTTGAAGACGCGAAATATATTTGCCGTGTAGTACCGTTTATGAGCGCCGGCTTTGAAATATAGTAGAGTAGCAGCGATGTTAAACGGTGGCTTTGAACCGAAAATAATACTTTCAAGATTTTTATAAGTTATTCACATTACGAGCCATCTGCCTGTGTATTTTAGATACCAACTTGTATTAGTATTGATGTAACTATAGAGAATGCATTATATAATTTTGTGACAAAATTTTTGTTTTATTTTATTCTACGAAGCACTTATATCTAGGTAGGTCCAACCGATTCAGTATAATTTTATACCCGCCGCAAACAGGTGTGTTTTAACGTATCTGTGGCATCTGCCAAATGGTTAACTGATTTAGTTTTTTTCTTGTTTGATAGGTGACTTTACTAAGAACGTTCTTATGGCTACGATTGAAGAAAATCTGTGCAGACGTTTTCAAACTCAAGTCCAAGTCAAAATCATTTATGCAATTTAGGCGTCTACGACGCTCTTATAATAAAAGCTCTTGAAATATTCTTCATTGTACTGCCACGTCAGCAAAAAGCCACAGCGAGAAAAATAATAAAATAATTACAATATTTGCTTAAGTTATGTCGGTGACAGGCGATAGCTTGGCAGAGCAAGCACTTTTGTCGTTTTAAGGTGGTGATAAACGGCTCGTCTTAGCGCGGACGAGAGCCTGTGGTGATAAACGACGCGTGATAGCGCAGACAGCGCCATCCGCCCGCGACGTTTATCACCAGCTTAAGTAATCACAAACTGTTTAGTAGGATTTCTTAATTAATATGATTTTCTCGTGCAACTTAAATTTTTCTTCTGCGAGCGTTGTAATATGTTTATATAATATGGAACTTTATTATACAACCGCACACATTTACCTAAGAAGGTCCTTTTAGTTGTCTTGGCTTTCATCAATAGCTCTTTTTTGATGATGAAGGAATGTGTAGAATTTTTACACGTCTGAATGATTCGAAATTTGGTATTTCATTTCTTCAATGACATTGTAAGAACATTGTAACCCGACCCTGATGGTGCAGCACCTGGAATCTGCAGGATACCTAACTCCTCGACAACTTACAGCAGAACAATATAGTTTTTGGGCTTATTGGAAGTCTCTATGTATAAATACTAATGTATAATACCCACCTTTCCATCCTAAATAGGTTATAGATGGTGATAAGGGTTGGTTGACGTAGGGTTTTTTTTTATATGCTTGGGTAGCATCCGCAACTCCTTGAGGGTCAATAATAGTAGTTTTATTTTTATGAGACTGTGACGGAGTACGCAATGGACCCACGTGATATTAAGCGGTAACCTTTGCTTATAACAG
This sequence comes from Plagodis dolabraria, assembly GCA_963854805.1. Taxonomy (NCBI): domain Eukaryota; kingdom Metazoa; phylum Arthropoda; class Insecta; order Lepidoptera; family Geometridae; genus Plagodis; species Plagodis dolabraria. Next base: position 10,654,640 of record OY978440.1, read on the forward strand.
ATTAATATTGTTATAAATTAACTGCACTGCGGTCTGTCGTGTCACCCTGAGACACAGTTGTGCCTGTAATTTCATCAGGGTCCGTGACTTTTATCAACTATGACATATTTTATTAATAAACAAGAAATATAAAATAGGAAACATGCAACATTCCAAGGGGGAACAGTGTTAAGAGTATTATTTTTTTTTCATTTTCCGTTAGTGTCATTAGCACTAGCATCCAGAGCAGACCAGTATCCTCTAGCAGCACCCGTTCACGAGTTGACGCATGTGCCAGCCATCGCCTTCCTCAACCATTTTTGAGGGAAGATGGCGACCCGACACACAAAACCGCTGCTAGACAACACCTTTCTGTGAGCATGACCGCTCCGGATACACGTGCCAACGATTACAATTATAAAAATAATTTGGGACAACAATAAAATAATATACCTACAGAAATTTACATATTTTGTTATTCTCCCATGTCACATTTTAACAGGGCCTCCATTACCGCGCTATTTCGATCTTTGATCGCCATTTTGAGGTTGTAATCATGGATGGCTTTTGGTGTCGCAACCATCGCCTTCCTAACGAACCGTCCTATGGCGCCATCTTCGTCATCTGCGTAGTATATGAAGGTTCCAGTATGCCGTGAAACTGCAACGACGGCGTGCGGGACGCTCTCGTGCAACTTCATGCTGCTCTTGGTCTTGATGGCGATGACCGACTCGTATGTCCCTGCGCTTCGTGGATGGTTAGGGTGCGTGATCCACTTCCCTAGCCCTGGCTTATTAGGGTCTCCTTTTCTTCCTGGGTGTGAACCAGGAATAAAGTGTTGGGGATAAATTTGGGGATTTTTGCACCTGTGTACCTTTCAAGCTTAAGGGACTTAATACGGGGAGCTGAGGAATATATACCAGAGTATATTCCCTTCAGTGCGTACGCGACATCCATTGGTTTCCGATGCGTGCATAACAAATCCTGGGTGATGTTTGTTACCAGGTTAGGGCGGTTGTACCTTAATACGAAGAGATTTTCTCTATCGATATAAGGCAGCTGATTGACATCTCCGATGAAGACAAGTTCATCAACTCCAGATAGCCTGGAAGCCATGACTATGGCTCCAACGAACATGCTTGAGCAAGAGGTGTCCTGTCCGTTCACTCGATTAGTACGACCGTCCTGTTTTTCAGTCGTACCAAACGGCATGAAGTTCCCATGACAACCTTCGTGGCGTTGTACGTTTTTCGCTTCAAGGTTGTTTTACAGCTGCTCCCATTCAGCAGGCAAGCTAGTCCAGGTTATAATCGGACGCGGCTCTTGTTGGCTCCAGCGTGGCAGAAGCTTATTCCGAGTCTTTCTTTACTGCCTTCCATATAGAGAGCAACGCCTCGGATGTGAATCCCAGGCTCTCCTTGCTCTCCACATGCCAACAGTTGGGAAATATTTGTGTTTTTGGATCGGGGATGGGTGGGGCTATGATTAAGGCAGGAAGGGTAGGCGGGTTACTAGAACGGGGGGGTAAATTCGAGTTGCTTTTCACCGCTGTTTTGAAGGACCTCTCAACGGAAGACAGGAAATGTGCTCTGCTATCTGTGTCTGCTAGGATGGTGGGCAGATCAGATTCTAACAGTTTCGTGTTGAGCAAGATTTCGAGGTCCTGTCTGGCAGCGGAAAGCTCGGTATTTACCCATTAGTTCTGTGACTGAACTAATGGGTAAATACCAAGTTTCTATTCTAAAATAGTTGATATATCTATGAAATAATAATAAAAAGTTTATATCCATATATGTAAATAAGAATATAGAAGGGCTATCATACTATATAACTAGTCTGGCCATAAATACTGTAACATAAAATATCTTTTCTTTTTTTCAACTTATGAATTTCGATCCGTTTATTATTTTAAAAAGCTCTTTCGATTTCGTGCCATTTCAAATTATTTTTCGTGTCTATTATCAATTACAATATTGAATGGGGTGTTTAAGTAAACAAGTTTGCAGTGATCGCCTTGCTCAGTTCTAACCGCACCCGGCTGACACTGTCACCGGTCAGCGTCGCCGTCGCCGTCACCGTCACCATCACAGTCACCGTCACCACGTTCACTATTCACCGTTCTCTGCTCACTGTTCACTATCACTGTCACTGTTCACTGTTAACTGTTCACTGTCACGTTCACTATCCATGTTCACTGTTCACTGTCACTGTTCACTGTCACTGTTCACTGTTCGCTGTCACTGTTCACTGTCACAGTTCGCTGTCACTGTTCGCTGTCACTGTTCGCTGTCACAATTCACTGTCACTGTTCGCTGTCACTGTTCGCTGTCACTGTTCGCTGTCACTGTCCGCTGTCACTGTTCCCTGCCACTGTTCCCTGTTCACTGTCACTGTTCACTGTCTCTGTTCACTGTCACTGTTCACTGTCACTGTTCACTGTCACTGTTCACTGTCACTATTCACTGTCTCTGTTCACTGTCACTGTTCACTGTCACTGTTCACTGTCACTGTTCACTGTCACTATTCACTGTCACTGTTCACTGTCACTGTTCACTGTCACTGTTCACTGTCACTGTTCACTGTCACTGTTCACTGTCACTGTTCACTGTCACTGTTCACTGTCACTGTTCACTGTCACTGTTCACTGTCACTGTTCACTGTCACTGTTCACTGTCACTGTTCACTGTCACTGTTCACTGTCACTGTTCACTGTCACTGTTCACTGTCACTGTTCACTGTCACTGTTCACTGTCACTGTTCACTGTCACTGTTCACTGTCACTGTTCACTGTCACTGTTCACTGTCACTGTTCACTGTCACTGTTCACTGTCACTGTTCACTGTCACTGTTCACTGTCACTGTTCACTGTCACTGTTCACTGTCACTGTTCACTGTCACTGTTCACTGTCACTGTTCACTGTCACTGTTCACTGTCACTGTTCACTGTTCACTGTTCACTGTTCACTGTCACTGTTCACTGTCACTGTTCACTGTTCACTGTCACTGTTCACTGTCACTGTTCACTGTCACTGTTCACTGTCACTGTTCACTGTCACTGTTCACTGTCACTGTTCACTGTCACTGTTCACTGTCACTGTTCACTGTCACTGTTCACTGTCACTGTTCACTGTCACTGTTCACTGTTCACTGTCACTGTTCACTGTTCCTGTTCACTGTCCCTGTTCACTGTCACTGTTCACTGTCACTGTTCACTGTCACTGTTCACTGTCACTGTTTACTGTCACTGTTTACTGTCACTGTTCACTGTCCCTGTTCACTGTCCCTGTTCACTGTCACTGTTCCCTGTTCACTGTCACTGTTCACTGTCTCTGTTCACTGTCACTGTTCACTGTCACTGTTCACAATTACTGTTCACTGTCACTATTCACTGTCTCTGTTCACTGTCACTGTTCACTGTCACTGTTCACTGTCACTGTTCACTGTCACTGTTCACTGTCACTGTTCACTGTCACTGTTCACTGTCACTGTTCACTGTCACTGTTCACTGTCACTGTTCACTGTTCACTGTCACTGTTCACTGTCACTGTTCACTGTCACTGTTCACTGTCACTGTTCACTGTCACTGTTCACTGTCACTGTTCACTGTCACTGTTCACTGTCACTGTTCACTGTCACTGTTACTGTTCACTGTCACTATTCACTGTCACTGTTCACTGTCACTGTCACTGTCACTGTCACTGTCACTGTCACTGTTCACTGTCACTGCTTACTGTCACTGTTCACTGTCACTGTTACTGTTCACTGTCACTGCTTACTGTCACTGTTCACTGTCACTGTTACTGTTCACTGTCACTATTCACTGTCACTATTCATTGTCACTGTTCACTGTCACTGTCACTGTCACTGTCACTGTCACTGTCACTGTCACTGTCACTGTCACTGTCACTGTCACTGTCACTGTTCACTGTCACTGCTCACTGTCACTGTTCACTGTCACTGTTCACTGTCACTGTTCACTGTCCACTGTTCACTGTCACTGTTCACTGTCACTGTTCACTGTTCTCTGTCACTGTTAACTGTCACTGTTCATTGTCACTGTTCATTGTCACTTTTCACTTTCACTGTTCACTGTCACTGTCACTGTTCACTGTTCACTAACACTGTCACTGTTCTCTGTCACTGTTCACTGTTCACTAACACTGTCACTGTTCTCTGTCACTGTTCACGGTCACTGTTCACTGTTCACTGTCCCTGTTCACTGTCCCTGTTCACTGTCACTGTTCCCTGTTCACTGTCACTGTTCACTGTCTCTGTTCACTGTCACTGTTCACTGTCACTGTTCACAATTACTGTTCACTGTCACTATTCACTGTCTCTGTTCACTGTCACTGTTCACTGTCACTGTTCACTGTCACTGTTCACTGTCACTGTTCACTGTCACTGTTCACTGTTCACTGTCACTGTTCACTGTCACTGTTCACTGTCACTGTTCACTGTCACTGTTCACTGTCACTGTTCACTGTCACTGTTCACTGTCACTGTTCACTGTCACTGTTCACTGTCACTGTTCACTGTCACTGTTCACTGTCACTGTTCACTGTCACTGTTACTGTTCACTGTCACTATTCACTGTCACTATTCATTGTCACTGTTCACTGTCACTGCTCGCTGTCACTGTTCACTGTCACTGTCACTGTCACTGTCACTGTCACTGTCACTGTCACTGTTCACTGTCACTGCTTACTGTCACTGTTCACTGTCACTGTCACTGTCACTGTCACTGTCACTGTCACTGTCACTGTCACTGTCACTGTCACTGTCACTGTCACTGCTCACTGTCACTGTTCACTGTCACTGTTCACTGTCACTGTTCACTGTCCACTGTTCACTGTCACTGTTCACTGTCACTGTTCACTGTTCTCTGTCACTGTTAACTGTCACTGTTCATTGTCACTGTTCATTGTTACTTTTCACTTTCACTGTTCACTGTCACTGTCACTGTTCACTGTTCACTAACACTGTCACTGTTCTCTGTCACTGTTCACTGTTCACTAACACTGTCACTGTCACTGTTCACTGTTCACTAACACTGTCACTGTTCTCTGTCACTGTTCACTGTTCACTAACACTGTCACTGTTCTCTGTCACTGTTCACGGTCACTGTTCACTGTTACTGTTCACTATCACTGTTCACTGTTCACTGTCACTGTTCACTGTCACTGTTCACTGTCACTGTTCACTGTCACTGTTCACTGTCACTGTCCACTGTCACTGTCCACTGTTCACTGTCACTGTTCACTGTCACTGTTCACTGTCACTGTTCACTCTCACTGTTCATTGTCACTGTCCACTGTTCACTGTCACTGTTCACTCTCACTGTTCACTGTCACTGTCCACTGTTCACTGTCCACTGTTCACTGTCACTGTTCACTGTCACTGTTCACTGTCACTGTTCACTGAACCGGGATCGGAAACAGACCAGGAATTACTACTAGAACTTAATGGGGGCCAACTCTCACCTCTTATAGTAATAATTACTTAATCTTACTGCTTAGCTATATACCTCCACGTCAATTAAGTAGGCTAACAAGCGGTTAAGGGATCGCTCGGCGCTTTGATGACGTCATAATCGGTCGTGTAGTGTCATGAAAAACTTAGCATCAATTTTGAAATATAAATGTAGAGAATTCTAGGTTAGCCTGTACAACATCTTCGACCACATCATCACTTACCATCAGGTGAGATAGTGGTCAAAAGCTATTCTATCAGGCATAAAAAAAAAAAAAATATGGTTGGCCCTGGTACTGGACAACAACGTCACGACTCACGACCAAACATCGTTAGTCCCGGTCGGTGGTTGTTGTCTTAGGATGGTAGTCGTTATTGCTTATTTGGTAATAGGGCATTTTGCGAATTCCCGCCTGGCTAGCTACCACCCTCAAGTAAAAAATCTGTCGTAAAATCAAGCACCTAACGCTGTGTTCCGGCAGGTTAACCTGAGCATCATCTTCGACCACATCATCACTTATCATCAGGCGAGATAGTGGTCAAGGGCTAGCCTCTCAGCAATATATAAAATAAAAAAATAAGTAATATGTAAACCAATGTTATTATATAGTGAACGAATATTATTCTGAGCTACAGTAACGAATGGAAATTTTAATAAAAATATAATGCCATAAAAAATTACATAAAACATCAGTTCCTTTAACCTGTTGACTCTCTTATTACGCCTCTGTCTATGGAGGGTAGAGGTAATGAGGATCATCTATATTGATGAAAACTAGTCCGTCCAAATGCATTATATTAGGGTGGCGCTGCGCTAAATTAGCACCAGGGTAAATTTTAAAGGAAGTGCCATAATTATTTTTAACTCGGCATTATGGGTGGTGTAACTGGTGGAGGTTCGGAAAGTAAAACTTAAAAAAGTGTCCAGCTGTAAACTATAACAGATTTGATATACATGCATAACATTAGGAACAAATGTCTTATAATTTCTTGGGACTGGAGCGGCGATCACAACTAGAAATGATATTGTGTTCTCCCTTTTCTTTGATTCCCCAAGCTAAAAAATAACGAATAGATTATTCAATTTACAATACATTTAAATTAAAAATTATCAATGACTTCGTAGTTTTTAATATACCTTAATAAAATTTGAGTAAGAAAATACTCGTCGTAATGTCAAAGATACAAACATATGTTTATACATATTATACACAAACATAAATGCCGATTTGTCGAAATAAATTACTAGCAGTGCTGTGTTGGTTAATACTTTAACTTTACCTGTATATTTGGTATGGCTGTCTTTTTTATTTTGTATATCCTTTCTTCGTGACATACATATCCTGTTAACAAAAATGTTCCGAACAAATTACACTAGAGGCGTTTGGTTTATAAAATTCTTCCTCTCTGTTTCGTAATAAAATACACCTCCATTTCTCCCTTTATATTTCATTTTGTGGAAAACTAAAACCAACGAAGTATTTCAAAAATATAACAAAAGTGTAACGCAAAAAAAACTTGCTTAATTTCTCACAATAAAGATCTGATTATAATAACGTTTTTTATTATAAAGAGTTCACAGTAGTTTAACCCCAATCCTGCTACATACTTATGGATTGTTTTTAATAACCATATAGTTATCTGTCGTTATTGTCAAAAATGCTACAGTGTCGACATAAATATAAAGCTGCACTCGAAATTGCTCACCACAAAAAAATAAATATAGGACACATTTAACACTCAACACAATATGATCAAACTTTGAGTACCCCTTTGCCGAATATTCAGTGATTTAACTGAATATTCAGCCGAATACGAATATCCGGCAGCCTGCCGAATATGCCGAACACCGAATACAAAACGAATATTCAGCCCACCCCTAGTTCACTATCACTGTTCACTGTCACTGTTCACTGTCACTGTTCACTGTCACTGTTCACTGTCACTGTTCACTGTCACTGTTCACTGTCACTGTTCACTGTCACTGTTCACTGTCACTGTTCACTGTCACTGTTCACTGTCACTGTTCACTGTCACTGTCCACTGTCACTGTTCACTGTCACTGTTCACTGTCACTGTTCACTGTCACTGTTCACTGTCACTGTTCACTGTCACTGTTCACTGTCACTGTTCACTGTCACTGTTCACTGTCACTGTTCACTGTCACTGTTCACTGTCACTGTTCACTGTCACTGTTCACTGTCACTGTTCACTGTCACTGTTCACTGTCACTGTTCACTGTCACTGTTCACTGTCACTGTTCACTGTCACTGTTCACTGTCACTGTTCACTGTCACTGTTCACTGTCACTGTTCACTGTCACTGTTCACTGTCACTGATCACTGTCACTGTTCACTGTCACTGTTCACTGTCACTGTTCACTGTCACTGTTCACTGTCACTGTTCACTGTCACTGTTCACTGTCACTGTTCACTGTCACTGTTCACTGTTCACTGTCACTGTCACTGTTCACTGTCACTGTTCATTCTCATTGTTCACTGTCACTGTTCACTGTTCACAGTCACTGTTCACTGTCACTGTTCACTGTCACTGTTCACTGTCACTGTTCACTGTCGCTGTCACTGTCACTGTTCACTGTCACTGTTCACTGTCACTGTTCACTGTCACTGTTCACTGTCACTGTTCACTGTCACTGTTCACTGTCACTGTTCACTGTCACTGTTCACTGTCACTGTTCACTGTCACTGTTCACTGTCACTGTTCACTGTCACTGTTCACTGTAACTGTTCACTGTCACTGTTCACTGTCACTGTTCACTGTCACTGTTCACTGTTCACTGTCACTGTTCACTGTCCCTGTTCACTGTCACTGTTCACTGTCACTGTTCACTGTCACTGTTCACTGTCACTGTTCACTGTCACTGTTCACTGTCACTGTTCACTGTCACTGATCACTGTCACTGTTCACTGTCACTGTTCACTGTCACTGTTCACTGTCACTGTTCACTGTCACTGTTCACTGTCACTGTTCACTGTCACTGTTCACTGTCACTGTTCACTGTTCACTGTCACTGTCACTGTTCACTGTCACTGTTCATTCTCATTGTTCACTGTCACTGTTCACTGTTCACAGTCACTGTTCACTGTCACTGTTCACTGTCACTGTTCACTGTCACTGTTCACTGTCGCTGTCACTGTCACTGTTCACTGTCACTGTTCACTGTCACTGTTCACTGTCACTGTTCACTGTCACTGTTCACTGTCACTGTTCACTGTCACTGTTCACTGTCACTGTTCACTGTCACTGTTCACTGTCACTGTTCACTGTCACTGTTCACTGTTCACTGTCACTGTTCACTGTCCCTGTTCACTGTCACTGTTCACTGTCACTGTTCACTGTCACTGTTCACTGTCACTGTTCACTGTCACTGTTCACTGTTCACTGTCACTGTTCACTGTCCCTGTTCACTGTCACTGTTCACTGTCACTGTTCACTGTTCACTGTCACTGTCACTGCCACTGTTCACTGTCAATCTTCACTGTCACTGTTCACTGTCACTGTTCGATGTCACTGTTCGCTGTCACTGTTCACTGTTCACTGTCACTGTTCACTGTCACTGTTCACTGTCACTGTTCACTGTCACTGTTCACTGTCACTGTTCACTGTCACTGTTCACTGTCACTGTTCACTGTCACTGTTCACTGTCACTGTTCACTGTCACTGTTCACTGTCACTGTTACTGTTCACTGTCACTATTCACTGTCACTATTCAGTGTCACTGTTCACTGTCACTGCTCGCTGTCACTGTTTACTGTCACTGTCACTGTCACTGTCACTGTCACTGTTCACTGTCACTGCTTACTGTCACTGTTCATTGTCACTGTTACTGTTCACTGTCACTATTCACTGTCACTATTAATTGTCACTGTTCACTGTCTCTGTTCACTGTCACTGTCACTGTCACTGTCACTGTCACTGTTCACTGTCACTGTCACTGTTCACTGTCACTGCTCACTGTCACTGTTCACTGTCACTGTTCACTGTCACTGTTCACTGTCACTGTTCACTGTCACTGTTCACTGTTCTCTGTCACTGTTAACTGTCACTGTTCATTGTCACTGTTCATTGTCACTGTTCTCTTTCACTGTTCACTGTCACTGTTCACTGTTCACTAACACTGTCACTGTTCTCTGTCACTGTTCACTGTTCACTAACACTGTCACTGTTCTCTGTCACTGTTCAGGGTCACTGTTCAGTGTTACTGTTCACTATCACTGTTCACTGTCACTGTTCACTGTCACTGTCTCTGTTCTCTGTCACTGTTCTCTGTCACTGTTCACTGTCTCTGTTCTCTGTCACTGTTCTCTGTCACTGTTCACTGTCTCTGTTCTCTGTCACTGTTCTCTGTCACACCAGGGAAAAGCTCATCTGACCCCACCAGTTACCGCCCCATCAGCCTCCTCAGTGCCTTAGGCAAACTTTACGAGCGGTTACTTGCAAACCGTCTCCAGTCCCATGCTAAGGAACACCACCTTATCCCAGATGAGCAGTTTGGCTTCAGACCCGGACACTCATGCGTCCAACAGGTGCACCGCCTCACGGAGCACATCATTGAGGGCTTTAACAAGTACCCCAAACCCCAGACAACGCTAGCAGTCTTCCTCGACGTAGCGAAAGCTTTTGACAAAGTCTGGCACAATGGCTTGATCTACAAGCTATACCAATTTGGCGTGCCAGAACGTCTTGTGCTCATCCTACAAGACTTCCTTAAAGCCAGAAGCTTTCGCTATCGCGTGGAAGGCACCCTCTCCTCCCCCCACCCAGTCAGAGCCGGAGTCCCTCAGGGCTCCGTGCTATCACCCATTCTTTTCGCGCTGTATACCAGCGACATCCCACGCTCTCAGCCTAACGTCCTATTAGCCCAATATGCGGATGATACCGCTATTTATACCACTGGGTGGCATATCAGTAGAAAGTCCATTCCCGCCCTCCAACGGGCCATCACCGAGATCGGTGACTGGTTCCGTAAATGGCGCATCGCGGTCAACCCAGTTAAAAGTGCAGCTATGTACTTTACTGAGAAGGGCCGCCCCCGTTACCCGCAACCTTTAACTTTGTTCGACCAACCCATCCCCTGGGTTAGTAAAACAAAATATCTCGGAGTCACCCTTGATCGGAATCTCACCTTTAGCGATCATATAACAACCGTCCGTAACAGAGCGGCCTTTGTAATGGGTCGCCTTGGTCCCCTGATTCGCAAAGAGAGTAAAATGTCTCTTAGAAATAAGAAGACACTTTACACTGCCTGCATCCGCCCCATCATGACTTACGCATCAGTAGTGTTTAGTCATGCTAGTGAGGCCCATCTCCATAAGCTTCAAGTCATTCAAAACCGTTTTCTTCGTAGTGCAACCGGCGCTCCGTGGTATATCCGGAACACCGAGTTGCATTGCGACCTAAACCTTCCCTCTTTAGCGCAGTTCAATAAGGACTGCGCCCGCCGATACTTTGATCGAGCGCCCCACCACTCGAACCCATTGGTTGTCCAGGCATCGAACTACTCGACCGCCTCTTCTATCCCATTTTTCAAACCCCCCCGTCGCCGACCACGGCAGGTATTAGACGACCCGGATGACCCCATCGCAGTCATTACATTGGCAGCTTTAGCGTTATCCGCAAGTCGTCGAGGTAAAATCCCCAGGTGTGAGGTAATTAGAGGTCACACAATCAAACACCGAGCTCGCCGGCGAGCTCGAGGCAAAAACAAGGTCACGATAAATTGCTCTCCAAATAGTCAAAGAGTATTATTCAGTAGGGCCCAATTGTGCAACACTGCAGTTGCACAGAGGCATTTTGCTCCGATCCCCCCCATGTCTCTCGACAGCGAGACAAGCCGAGGTCCGAACCACAGTGGTGCCCTTGAGCTCGCTGTCAACCCCTCCTATAATAGCGGTACGTTTTCGGCGTCCGCAGGAGACGGAGGTAGAAAGCGCTTTTCGCCTTCTACGCCCGTCTCGGGAGAAGTGCCTTCGGCACTTCTCCCTCCCGGGCTATTGTAGGGCCAGGCCCTCGCCCAAAACCCGGTGGAGCTGGACGACCGCACAGGCGGTAGCCAGCATCTATGTCCTCCCTAAAAAAAAAAAAAAAATAAAGACACGCTGAACAGAAAAGAGACTTTTATTCTCACTGCAACCATCGAACAGTCAACACCTCCTGTAACCGCTCTGTAACCCGGTGTTGGACTGATACCTTAGTCTTCTGTCAGCGGTACTGTAATCATCACTGTGACCTCTGTACCACACACACGCTCGACCATACCGAACAGTTCGGGACTACCATACAACCATATAACGCCATACCACCAGTCCCGACAGTGGTGACCCTCGATAAGTATTGAGCACAGCACAGAGAACATGATGGAGAACAGTTCCAAGACAGACCCCAAGAGTGAGGTGGCCTCAGTATCACTACAAGCACGTATACCACCATTTTGGCGCGAAAACCCTAGACTTTGGTTTGCACAATTCGAAGCCGTAATATCCGCACAAAAGATCGGCGATGACCAGAAATACAATCTCGTCATACCAGTTTTAGAACGCTCGGATATTGAACAGATAAGCGATATTATAATTAAACCACCGTCTACAGGCAAATACGAGGCACTAAACGAAAGATTAATATCCGTATACCAAGAATCAGAGCACCGTCAATTGCAAAAATTGTTAAGCGGTTTAGAGCTGGCAGACCAAAAACCGACACAATTACTACGAAGAATGAGAGATCTTGGGGGTAAGACATTACCCGACGATGCACTAAAAGTTATGTGGATGAGTCAGATACCGTCACAAATTCGCGCGGTATTATCTGTGAACACGGAATCATCTCTCGATGGTTTAGCCGCTATGGCCGACAAGATGATGGAACATACCGAACATCCATCGATTGCTGCCGTAACTACATCACAAAACTGCAATATGAGCATAAACAACGCGCACTTAGAACTATTATCGAAACAAATAGAAAAACTGTCACTAGAGATAGCAGAGCTGCGCGCGAGTAACTCAGCAAGATATCGTCATCCCTCTCGCTCTCGTGAACGCTTCCGTTCACGTTCCCGCTCACGCACGCCAGCAGATGTACACAGAAGGCCCGGTGATCCGGACTGGCAATGTAAATACCATTTCCGATTCGGCGACAAAGCCAGACGTTGTGAATCACATGAAGATTCGAGCACATCCATACAGATATCGTGGGACCGTTAGTACCATCAAACGAGTACAAGTACATCGTAACCATAATCGACCGATGTACTAAATGGCCTGAAGCTATACCAGTACGAGATATATCAGCGGACACGGTCGCAAAAGCAATCTACGACGGTTGGATATCGCGATTCGGCTGCCCACTACGAGTGACCACTGACCAAGGACGCCAGTTTGAATCATCACTATTCAACGCATTGATGAAAAGGTTCGGCGTCACACGCATCCGAACTACTGCTTACCACCCTCAAGCTAATGGGAAGGTCGAGAGACTTCATCGCACAATAAAAGTAGTTCTCCGTGCGAAAGGTATTACTACTCAATGGAGTCACGAGTTGCCAACAGTATTATTGGGACTAAGAACCGCGCTGAACGCAGAAAGCAACATCAGTCCAGCCTTGATGACATATGGTGCTACACTAAGACTTCCGTCTGACTTCTTCGTACCTACAAAGTCGAACATTGAAGACTCCGAGTTTGTCCGCCGTCTGACCGAAACAATGGCATCACTAGCGCCTGTGAAAAGAAAGATAGCAACGAACAAACAACCGTTCGTTTACAAAGATCTTAATACCTGCAGTCACGTATTCGTCCGGAATGACACAGTACGAAGTCCATTGACACCACCATACGATGGACCATTCCAAGTACTGGAGCGCAGTGAAAAATATTTTAAACTGCAACTACCACTACGCACATCCAGCGTATCAATAGACAGGCTGAAACCAGCGCATATATGCAACGACGATGCGCTCACACTGACGAGGAAAACCACAGACACGGCGAACGATGACGTACCGAGAGCGCCAGCAGCTGACGTCACACCAGTGCCTGCTCCAGTTGAACCGTCAGCGAAGCCCTACGCTACGAGGTCTGGACGCGTAGTCAAACCAACCGTACGCTTCGCTTGAAGGGGGATTATGTGGTGACATACCACATTAGTGTACATAGTTGTTAAGATAGAATAAGTAGATTTAAGAATTTGTATTATATAGAGTATAGATGTAAGTTTGTGTAATAAATAATTTTAATTGTAGGTCTATCATTCATCCCCAATTAGTTTAAGTTATACAAAATAATAAAGTAGGCAGGCATAGTAACTATGTAGGTAGGCTAGGGCACTAGAGAATAAGTTTAGCGAATAAGAGTCTTAGCTCTATAGATATAAGGTTCATGTATCTCAGCACGTAGGCTCTCAAAATAGTAAAGATTAGTTATTAGTCGGTAAATTGTGTCACAGAATAGGACATAGTAAGTATGAAGTTGCAGAGCCTGCTGCCATTTGTAAAGAGGCTCTCGCGTTGGTAAAGATACGACTTTATACGGTGTACATGTCATAGATTAAGTAATAGTAGCTTAAGAATGGTATATAAGAAAGCCAGTTTCAAATAAAGACTTTTGACTTTTGACTGACTTGACAATTCACCCACTCACATTCCGACCTGTGCCGCCACGCCGTGCACACCTGTCTACAGCTCCGCCAGTATCTCCCAGTGAGACCGCAATAGTCCCCGCACTATTGCCGTCTCACTCGGGTCATCGTTCCGACGCTAGTTGCAGACCAGTGCCTTGGAATACGCAGTCCTGACGAAGTTTTTGTTTTGTGTGCAGAAGCTGAGCAGCCGCCGAACACCGAGCAACGCGAGCTACGAGCTCGCCGTGCCGTCGCGCAGAGGCGCTCTAAGACGTCAGGCATTACCACCTACCCAAGTCCCTTGTTTTGGACGAACAACATCATATCGGGCTGGTGGTCTTGTTTTGACCGCACTTTTCGGTGCGCATTTCACCACTTTACTACCCGACACAACATAGTAACAGTCGCGTAACAACACACTTTGTGCTGTTAAGCGACGTCGTTCAGGCGTGGGGTAGCGTCAGCCAAACCCGTCTGAACGATCAAATCCGCCATTTGCTGCGGTCGCAGTGTGACACCCTACGGTGACAACGGCCACTGTTGTTGTTTTGGTTTAACCTTGCACCGTGGCCTTTCCCGCTTCACGGGTCAGCCGAAGCAAGCTGGGCTCCGGGATTACTGGCCTTGGGGTCGCCCCTAGTCAACCCCTGAGTAGCGCTTAGGAGCACCCCTCTCCGCCGAGAAAAAAGCTCGGAGAGGGTACACTACACAACTAGGGCACACCCTAGGTACACACTCCCTCTCACACAGTGAGCTCACAAGGTGTGTGAGGGAATTCAAACCCTTGATAGGGCGTCCTGAGTATTCCCCTCAGGATGCAGTCCCGTCCCTCTAACGGTGAGGTGCAGGTCCTTCAGACCTTCGCCCTCCGCCACCCCGATCTGTATGTTGCTCATATGCAACTCCTAGAAGAGGAAGCGAGTGCCCGCCTCACGGACACTCTTATTGCTCCCTCCGGGACTTCAATCCCGGAGGCCAACGTCCCTCCTCTGACCCGGTCCTTCTCAGAGGACAGCCCGCTTTCGCCCGCCCCGGGCCCGGACAATAGACGCACGGTGGCAGCCCCTCCCCGTGAGAGGTCTCGCTCGCGCTCACCGATCGGGAGGCCAGCGAGCACCCGTCCCTCCATCGCCGTTGTCGAGCCCACTTCGGACTCCGAAACGGAGATGGAAGTAGATCCGAGTCGCGCCTTACGCACTGACTCGGACTCCGACAACGACGGCTATACCGTCGTTGACCGCAAACGCAAGCGTGCTCCTAAAGCCGCTAGTTGCGCAACTTCCGCCCCTCCCGCCAAGGCACCCGCTAAGGCCCCCGCCTCCGGCAAGAAGCCGACCCCCGCCCCGCGCCCCGCGTCTCCTCCCTCCGCTCCGGCCACTACTGCCGCGTCCCCTCAGGACGCGAGCGCGCGCCGCGAAAAACCGCCTCCACCCCTGTTCATTCAGGACAAAACCAAATGGGACATGCTGTCCCGTTTAGTTTCGGATCGTGGGATCCATTACACTAATGCCCGCTCCACGCAGCAGGGCATTAAAGTCCAAGTGCCCACCAGTAGCGACCACAGAGCGCTAACAAAGCTCCTCCGTAAAGAGAGCATAAGTTTTCATACTTATGCGCTCGAAGAGGAGAAAGTCCTTCGCGTTGTGATTCGCGGTGTGCCTAAGGAGATACATACCGATGCGGTATGTGACGACCTTAAAGCACAAGACTTCCCTGTGCATGCGGTTCACCGCATGTACAGCGGGAAGGACCGCAGTCCATATGACCTAGTACTCGTAGTACTAGACCGTACACCAGAGGGCAAGGCCATTTTTAATTTAAAAAAGGTCTGTGGCCTCTCAGGACTCGATGTCCAAGCCCCATACAAAAATGGAAGTCCCTCGCAGTGCCATAACTGCCAACTATACGGGCACGCCTCCCGTTTCTGCTTCGCTCGCGCTAGGTGCGTTAAGTGCCTAGGCGATCACGCGACAGCAGCGTGCACTCGCACCCGGGATTCGCCGGACCCACCCAGTTGTGTTCTATGCGGTGCTCAAGGGCATACCGCGAATTACCGTGGTTGCCCTAAAGCACCACGAGTGAACCACAGGGTGGCAAGGCATAGGCCGACCCGTCCCTCTTACGACCGTTACCAACGGGTAAGCCCTAAACTAACGGTAGTACCTGCCTCACAGGTAATACCCGCGCCGCTCCCAGCCCGTAACGCATGGTCTAAACCACCCAGTATGGTTAAGACCGTCGCTACCGCCCGCGCCCCGGCCCGCGCGCCCGCACCCGCGCCCGCACCCGCACCCGCCCGCGCCGCGGCCCCTGCCCGCGCACCGGCCCCGGCTCGCCCCGCGCTCCCGGCACCCGTCGCCAACACCATTCGCGCGCCTCCCCGCGCCGCTTCCCGGCCACAAGCTCCACCTATGCCATTGATGGCTGCCCCTCTTCAAGAGGCAATCAACCTAGTCAGCGATCTGGCTATGTCGGTTGACATCAATGAGGTACAAGAGCTATTCCACAAGATGCAATACGCTCAATCCCCAGCGGACGTGATCCAATACACATTGGAACACGCGAATTTACTTAGCGCCCTTAAGCGCTTCGTTCCCCAGGCCCCTCCCCAGTACAACCACTATGGGTAGTACAACCGAACGCACGAAACCGTACTCAGTTTCGTTAGCGTCATTTAACGCTGACGGCCTCTTCAGACAACGTGACCTCGTCCACGACTTTTGTTGTACCCACCTTATCGATATCATATGCGTGCAGGAAACCTTTCTAAAACCGGGGAAGGCGAACCCTAGGTTTGCCAATTACAGAACGGTACGTGATGATAGAGTGAACTCCCGTGGGGGAGGCACTCTTATCTATTACAAAAGGTCCCTGCACTGCATTCCCCTACCTACCCCGACTCTTGTTAATATGGAAGCATCTTGTTGCCTCCTAGCTATGACTGGTCATCAACCTATAGTCATAGCATCCTGTTACCAAGCTTGCAAAAAGCCGATCGTCCGAGCTGACTTAGAAGCCCTATTCTCATTAGGAAGCGCCGTCATTCTGATTGGCGACTTCAACAGTAAGCACATCCTATGGAATTGTAACGTCAACAATCCCAGAGGTATTGCACTTGAAAACCTAATCGCAGAACTTAACTTTGACATAATTGCGCCCACTGAGCCCACTCACTACCCTTATATGGAAGACCACCGATCTGACTTGCTTGACATGGCACTATTCAGAGGCGTAACACTCCGGGTACGCTCCATAGAAGTGGTTCACGAGCTTCACTCTGACCACCGACCCATTATACTGCGACTAGGTCCCGACCCAACGACTGACCTCCCCCGCCCCACTAAGACGATAGTGAACTGGAAGCAAGTAGGCGATGCCCTAAAGGCTATCAGTTCACCTGACCTAGACAAGATCCCTGACGACATCCTGACAAAAGATGACATAACCCTTGCGATCGATTCGTTCACCAATCACCTCTCCACCGTAGTAGGTGCATCCGCAAAGGAGGTCATAGTGCCGGACGACCGGCGCCTTGTCATTCCAGCGGATGTGAGACGATTGGTGACGGAGAGTAAAGCAGTGACCCGACATTACGACTCTTACCCCAGTAAAGAGAACAAAACTAAGAAACGCCACTTTGAACGCATGGTTCAAAGTCGCATGTCTGAGTTGCGTGATCAACAATGGGGCGATAAACTTTCAAACCTCGTGCCAAGCCACCATGCTTACTGGGACTTGGCGCGAGGCTTGAAAGGAAGTAACCATAACGACATGCCTCCCTTATACAGACCAGTCCCACTAGTCCCAGCGTTCTTTGACGAAGACAAAGCTGAGTGCCTAGCTGATAGCCTAGAGGCTCAGTGTTCCCCTAACGTAGATCACGTTGACCAAGCTCACCTCGATTCGGTGGATGCTGAAGTCGAACGTAAAAGCTCTGTGGTCACCTCTGAACTCCCACCAATCACCTTAGCGACTTACGCTGAGGTGGAGAGACTGATCAAGGCCCTCCGACCGCGCAAATCCCCCGGTGCCGATGGCATCTCCAACAGGGTTCTTAAAACCCTCTCTCCTCCTCTCATCCATCTCTTAGTCAGCATCTTCAATGCTGCTATGAGCCACTGCTTATTCCCAGACACCTGGAAATGTGCAAATGTCATTGGCATTCACAAACCAGGCAAAAGCTCATCTGACCCCACCAGTTACCGCCCCATCAGCCTCCTCAGTGCCTTAGGCAAACTTTACGAGCGGTTACTTGCAAACCGTCTCCAGTCCCATGCTAAGGAACACCACCTTATCCCAGATGAGCAGTTTGGCTTCAGACCCGGACACTCATGCGTCCAACAGGTGCACCGCCTCACGGAGCACATCATTGAGGGCTTCAATAAATACCCCAAACCCCAGACTACGCTAGCAGTCTTCCTCGACGTAGCGAAAGCTTTTGACAAAGTCTGGCACAACGGCTTGATCTACAAGCTATACCAATTTGGCGTGCCAGAACGTCTTGTGCTCATCCTACAAGACTTCCTTAAAGCCAGAAGCTTTCGCTATCGCGTGGAAGGCACCCTCTCCTCCCCCCACCCAGTCAGAGCCGGAGTCCCTCAGGGCTCCGTGCTATCACCTATTCTCTTTGCACTGTATACCAGCGACATCCCACGCTCTCAGCCCAAAGTATTCCTAGCCCAATATGCGGATGATACCGCCATTTACACCACTGGGTGGCATATCAACAGACAGTCCTATTTCGTCATGCAACGGGCCATCACCGAGATCGGTGACTGGTTCCGAAAATGGCGCATCGCGGTCAACCCAGCTAAAAGCACAGCTATGTGCTTTACTGAGAAGACACGCTCCCCTTACCCGAAACCGCTTATTTTGTTCGACGAACCCATTCCCTGGGTTCCTAGAACAAAATACCTCGGAGTCACCCTTGATCGTCATCTCACCTTTAACGATCACATAACAACCGTCCGTAACAGAGCGGCCTTCATAATGGGTCGCCTTGGTCCCCTACTTCGCAAAGAGAGTAAAATGTCTCTTAGTAATAAGAAGACACTTTACACTGCCTGCATCCGCCCCATCATGACTTACGCATCAGTAGTGTTTAGTCATGCTAGTGAGGCCCACCTTCATAAACTTCAAGTCATCCAAAACCGTTTTCTTCGTAATGCAACCGGCGCCCCGTGGTATATCCGGAACACCGAGTTGCATTGCGACTTAAACCTTCCCTCTCTAGCGCAGTTCAATAAGGACTGCGCCCGCCGATACTTTGATCGAGCGCCCCACCACCCGAACCCATTGGTTGTCCAGGCATCGAACTACTCGACTGCCTCTTCTATCCCATTTTTCAAACCCCCCCCGTCGCCGACCACGGCAGGTATTAGACGACCCGGATGACCCCATCGCAGCCATTACGTTGGCAGCTTTAGCGTTATCCGCAAGTCGTCGAGGTAAAATCCCCAGGTGTGAGGTAATCAGAGGTCACACAATCAAACACCGAGCTCGCCGGCGAGCTCGAGGCAAAAACAAGGTCACGATAAATTGCTCTCCAAATAGTCAAAGAGTATTATTCAGTAGGGCCCAATTGTGCAACACTGCAGTTGCACAGAGGCATTTTGCTCCGATCCCCCCCATGTCTCTCGACAGCGAGACAAGCCGAGGTCCGAACCACAGTGGTGCCCTTGAGCTCGCTGTCAACCCCTCCTATAGTAGCGGTACGTTTTCGGCGTCCGCAGGAGACGGAGGTAGAAAGCGCTTTTCGCCTTCTACGCCCGTCTCGGGAGAAGTGCCTTCTGCACTTCTCCCTCCCGGGCTATTGTAGGGCCAGGCCCTCGCCCAAAACCCGGTGGAGCTGGACGACCGCACAGGCGGTAGCCAGCATCTATGTCCTCCCTAAAAAAAAAAAAAAAAAAATAAAGACTCGAGGACGATGGACATTCCGACCTGTGCCGCCACGCCGTGCACACCTGTCTACAGCTCCGCCAGTATCTCCCAGTGAGACCGCAATAGTCCCCGCACTATTGCCGTCTCACTCGGGTCATCGTTCCGACGCTAGTTGCAGACCAGTGCCTTGGAATACGCAGTCCTGACGAAGTTTTGTTTTCTGTGTAGAAGCTGAGCAGCCACCGACCGCCGTGCAACGTGAGCTACGAGCTCGCCGTGCCGGCGCGCAGAGGCGCTCTAAGACGTCAGGCATTACTACCTACCCAAGTCCCTTGTTTCGGACGAACAACATCATATCGGGCTGGTGGTCTTGTTTTGACCGCACTTTTCGGTGCGCATTTCACCACTTTACTACCCGACACAACATAGTAACAGTCGCGTAACAACACACTTTGTGCTGTTAAGCGACGTCGTTCAGGCGTGGGGTAGCGTCAGCCAAACCCGTCTGAACGATCAAATCCGCCATTTGCTGCGGTCGCAGTGTGACACCCTACGGTGACAACGGCCACTGTTGTTGTTTTGGTTTAACCTTGCACCGTGGCCTTTCCCGCTTCACGGGTCAGCCGAAGCAAGCTGGGCTCCGGGATTACTGGCCTTGGGGTCGCCCCTAGTCAACCCCGGAGTAGCGCTTAGGAGCACCCCTCTCCGCCGAGAAAAAAGCTCGGAGAGGGTACACAACTAGGGCACACCCTAGGTACACACTCCCTCTCACACAGTGAGCTCACAAGGTGTGTGAGGGAATTCAAACCCTTGATAGGGCGTCCTGAGTATTCCCCTCAGGATGCAGTCCCGTCCCTCTAACGGTGAGGTGCAGGTCCTTCAGACCTTCGCCCTCCGCCACCCCGATCTGTATGTTGCACACATGCAACTCCTCGAAGAGGAAGCGAGTGCCCGCCTCACGGACACTCTTATTGCTCCCTCCGGGACTTCAATCCCGGAGGCCAACGTCCCTCCTCTGACCCGGTCCTTCTCAGAGGACAGCCCGCTTTCGCCCGCTCCGGGCCCGGATAATAGACGCACGGTGGCAGCCCCTCCCCGTGAGAGGTCTCGCTCGCGCTCACCGATCGGGAGGCCAGCGAGCACCCGTCCCTCCATCGCCGTTGTCGAGCCCACTTCGGACTCCGAAACGGAGATGGAAGTAGATCCTAGTCGCGCCTTACGCACTGACTCGGACTCCGATAACGACGGCTATACCGTCGTTGACCGCAAACGCAAGCGTGCTCCTAAAGCCGCTTGTTGCGCAACTTCCGCCCCTCCCGCCAAGGCACCCGCTAAGGCCCCCGCCTCCGGCAAGAAGCCGACCCCCGCCCCGCGCCCCGCGTCTCCTCCCTCCGCTCCGGCCACTACTGCCGCGTCCCCTCAGGACGCGAGCGCGCGCCGCGAAAAACCGCCTCCGCCCCTGTTCATTCAGGACAAAACCAAATGGGACATGCTGTCCCGTTTAGTTTCGGATCGTGGGATCCATTACACTAATGCCCGCTCCACGCAGCAGGGCATTAAAGTCCAAGTGCCCACCAGTAGCGACCACAGAGCGCTAACAAAGCTCCTCCGTAAAGAGAGCATAAGTTTTCATACTTATGCGCTCGAAGAGGAGAAAGTCCTTCGCGTTGTGATTCGCGGTGTGCCTAAGGAGATACATACCGATGCGGTATGTGACGACCTTAAAGCACAAGACTTCCCTGTGCATGCGGTTCACCGCATGTACAGCGGGAAGGACCGCAGTCCATATGACCTAGTACTCGTAGTACTAGACCGTACACCAGAGGGCAAGGCCATTTTTAATTTAAAAAAGGTCTGTGGCCTCTCAGGACTCGATGTCCAAGCCCCATACAAAAATGGAAGTCCCTCGCAGTGCCATAACTGCCAACTATACGGGCACGCCTCCCGTTTCTGCTTCGCTCGCGCTAGGTGCGTTAAGTGCCTAGGCGATCACGCGACAGCAGCGTGCACTCGCACCCGGGATTCGCCGGACCCACCCAGTTGTGTTCTGTGCGGTGCTCAAGGGCATACCGCGAATTACCGTGGGTGCCCTAAAGCACCACGAGTGAACCACAGGGTGGCAAGGCATAGGCCGACCCGCCCCTCTTATGACCGTTACCAACGGGTCAGCCCTAAACTAACGGTAGTACCTGCCTCACAGGTAATACCCGCGCCGCTCCCAGCCCGTAACGCATGGTCTAAACCACCCAGTATGGTTAAGACCGTCGCTACCGCCCGCGCCCCGGCCCGCGCGCCCGCGCCCGCGCCCGCACCCGCACCCGCCCGCGCCGCGGCCCCTGCCCGCGCACCGGCCCCGGCTCGCCCAGCGCTCCCGGCACCCGCTGCCAACACCGTTCGCGCCCCTCCCCGCGCCGCTTCCCGGCCACAAGCTCCCCCTATGCCATTGATGGCTGCCCCTCTTCAAGAGGCAATCAACCTAGTCAGCGATCTGGCTATGTCGGTTGACATCAATGAGGTACAAGAGCTATTCCACAAGATGCAATACGCTCAATCCCCAGCGGACGTGATCCAATACACATTGGAACACGCGAACTTACTAAGCGCCCTTAAGCGCTTCGTTCCCCAGGCCCCTCCCCAGTACAACCACTATGGGTAGTACAACCGCACGCACGAAACCGCGCTCAGTTTCGTTAGCGTCATTCAACGCTAACGGTTTCTTTAGACAACGTGACCTTGTCCACGTTTTTTGTTGCACCCACCTTATCGACATTATATGCGTGCAGGAAACCCTTCTAAAACCGGGGAAGGCGAACCCTAGGTTTGCCAATTACAGAACGGTACGTGATGATAGAGTGAACTCCCGTGGGGGAGGCACTCTTATCTATTACAAAAGGTCCCTGCACTGCATCCCCTTACCTACCCCGACTCTTGTTAATATGGAAGCATCTTGTTGCCTTCTAGCTATGACTGGTCATCAACCTATAGTCATAGCGTCCTGTTACCAAGCTTGTCAAAAGCCGATCGTCCGAGCTGACTTAGAAGCATTGTTCTCATTAGGAAGCGCCGTCCTTCTGATTGGCGACTTCAATAGTAAGCACATCCTATGGAATTGTAACGTCAACAATCCCAGAGGCATTGCACTTGAAAAACTAGTCGCAGAACTTAATTTTGACATAATTGCGCCCACTGAGCCCACTCACTACCCTCACACGGAAGACTTTCGACCTGACTTGCTTGACATGGCACTACTCAGAGGCGTAACACTCCAGTTACGCTCCATAGAAGTGGTTCACGAGCTTCACTCTGACCACCGACCCATTATACTGCGACTAGGTCCCGACCCAACAACAGACCTCCCCCGCCCCACTAAGACGATAGTGAACTGGAAGCAATTAGGCGTTGCCCTAAAGGCTATCAGTTCACCGGACCTTGACAAGATCCCTGACGACATCCTGACTAAAGATGACGTAACCCTTGCGATCGATTCGTTCACTAATCACCTCTCCACCGTAGTAGGTGCATCCGCAAAGGAGGTCATGGTGCCGGACGACCGGCGCCTTGTCATCCCAGCGGATGTGAGACGATTAGTGACGGAAAGTAAAGCAGTGACCCGACATTACGACTCTTACCCCAGTAAAGAGAACAAAACTAAGAAACGCCACTTTGAACGCATGGTTCAAAGTCGCATGTCTGAGTTGCGTGATCAACAATGGGGTGACAAACTTTCAAACCTCGTGCCAAGCCACCAGGCTTATTGGGACTTGGCGCGAGGTATGAAAGGAAGTAACTACAACGACATGCCTCCCTTATACAGACCAGTCCCACTAGTCCCAGCGTTCTTTGACGAAGACAAAGCTGAATGCCTAGCTGATAGCCTAGAGGCTCAGTGTTCCCCTAACGTAGATCACGTTGACCAAGCTCACCTCGATTCGGTGGATGCTGAAGTCGAACGTAAAAGCTCTGTGGTCACCTCTGAACTCCCACCAATCACCTTAGCGACTTACGCTGAGGTGGCGAGACTGATCAAGGCCCTCCGACCGCGCAAATCCCCCGGTGCCGATGGCATCTCCAACAGGGTTCTTAAAACCCTCTCTCCTCCTCTCATCCATCTCCTAGTCAGCATCTTCAATGCTGCTATGAGCCACTGCTTATTCCCAGACACCTGGAAATGTGCAAATGTCATTGGCATTCACAAACCAGGCAAAAGCTCATCTGACCCCACCAGTTACCGCCCCATCAGCCTCCTCAGTGCCTTAGGCAAACTTTACGAGCGGTTACTTGCAAACCGTCTCCAGTCCCATGCTAAGGAACACCACCTTATCCCAGATGAGCAGTTTGGCTTCAGGCCCGGACACTCATGCGTCCAACAGGTGCACCGCCTCACGGAGCACATCATTGAGGGCTTTAACAAGTACCCCAAACCCCAGACAACGCTAGCAGTCTTCCTCGACGTAGCGAAAGCTTTTGACAAAGTCTGGCACAATGGCTTGATTTACAAGCTATACCAATTTGGCGTGCCAGAACGTCTTGTGCTCATCCTACAAGACTTCCTTAAAGCCAGAAGCTTTCGCTATCGCGTGGAAGGCACCCTCTCCTCCCCCCACCCAGTCAGAGCCGGAGTCCCTCAGGGCTCCGTGCTATCACCCATTCTATTCGCGCTGTACACCAGCGACATCCCACGCTCTCAGCCTAACGTCCTATTAGCCCAATACGCGGATGATACCGCTATTTATACCACTGGGTGGCATATCAGTAGAAAGTCCATTCCCGCCCTCCAACGGGCCATCACCGAGATCGGTGACTGGTTCCGTAAATGGCGCATCGCGGTCAACCCAGTTAAAAGTGCAGCTATGTACTTTACTGAGAAGGGCCGCCCCCGTTACCCGCAACCTCTAACTTTGTTCGACCAACCCATCCCCTGGGTTAGTAAAACAAAATATCTCGGAGTCACCCTTGATCGGAATCTCACCTTTAGCGATCATATAACAACCGTCCGTAACAGAGCGGCCTTTGTAATGGGTCGCCTTGGTCCCCTGATTCGCAAAGAGAGTAAAATGTCTCTTAGAAATAAGAAGACACTTTACACTGCCTGCATCCGCCCCATCATGACTTACGCATCAGTAGTGTTTAGTCATGCTAGTGAGGCCCATCTCCATAAGCTTCAAGTCATTCAAAACCGTTTTCTTCGTAGTGCAACCGGCGCTCCGTGGTATATCCGGAACACCGAGTTGCATTGCGACTTAAACCTTCCCTCTCTAGCGCAGTTCAATAAGGACTGCGCCCGCCGATACTTTGATCGAGCGCCCCACCACCCGAACCCATTGGTTGTCCAGGCATCGAACTACTCGACTGCCTCTTCTATCCCATTTTTCAAACCCCCCCGTCGCCGACCACGGCAGGTATTAGACGACCCGGATGACCCCATCGCAGCCATTACGTTGGCAGCTTTAGCGTTATCCGCAAGTCGTCGAGGTAAAATCCCCAGGTGTGAGGTAATCAGAGGTCACACAATCAAACACCGAGCTCGCCGGCGAGCTCGAGGCAAAAACAAGGTCACGATAAATTGCTCTCCAAATAGTCAAAGAGTATTATTCAGTAGGGCCCAATTGTGCAACACTGCAGTTGCACAGAGGCATTTTGCTCCGATCCCCCCCATGTCTCTCGACAGCGAGACAAGCCGAGGTCCGAACCACAGTGGTGCCCTTGAGCTCGCTGTCAACCCCTCCTATAATAGCGGTACGTTTTCGGCGTCCGCAGGAGACGGAGGTAGAAAGCGCTTTTCGCCTTCTACGCCCGTCTCGGGAGAAGTGCCTTCGGCACTTCTCCCTCCCGGGCTATTGTAGGGCCAGGCCCTCGCCCAAAACCCGGTGGAGCTGGACGACCGCACAGGCGGTAGCCAGCATCTATGTCCTCCCTAAAAAAAAAAAAAAAATAAAGACACGCTGAACAGAAAAGAGACTTTTATTCTCACTGCAACCATCGAACAGTCAACACCTCCTGTAACCGCTCTGTAACCCGGTGTTGGACTGATACCTTAGTCTTCTGTCAGCGGTACTGTAATCATCACTGTGACCTCTGTACCACACACACGCTCGACCATACCGAACAGTTCGGGACTACCATACAACCATATAACGCCATACCACCAGTCCCGACAGCTATATACCTCCACGTCAATTAAGTAGGCTAACAAGCGGTTAAGGGATCGCTCGGCGCTTTGATGACGTCATAATCGGTCGTGTAGTCTCATGAAAAACTTAGCATCAATTTTGAAATATAAATGTAGAGAATTCTAGGTTAGCCTGTACAACATCTTCGACCACATCATCACTTACCATCAGGTGAGATAGTGGTCAAAAGCTATTCTATCAGGCATAAAAAAAAAAAAATATGGTTGGCCCTGGTACTGGACAACAACGTCACGACTCACGACCAAACATCGTTAGTCCCGGTCGGTGGTTGTTGTCTTAGGATGGTAGTCGTTATTGCTTATTTGGTGATAGGGCATTTTGCGAATTCCCGCCTGGCTAGCTACCACCCTCAAGTAAAAAATCTGTCGTAAAATCAAGCACCTAACGCTGTGTTCCGGCAGGTTAACCTGAGCATCATCTTCGACCACATCATCACTTATCATCAGGCGAGATAGTGGTCAAGGGCTAGCCTCTCAGCAATATATAAAATAAAAAAATAAGTAATATGTAAACCAATGTTATTATATAGTGAACGAATATTATTCTGAGCTACAGTAACGAATGGAAATTTTAATAAAAATATAATGCCATAAAAAATTACATAAAACATCAGTTCCTTTAACCTGTTGACTCTCTTATTACGCCTCTGTCTATGGAGGGTAGAGGTAATGAGGATCATCTATATTGATGAAAACTAGTCCGTCCAAATGCATTATATTAGGGTGGCGCTGCGCTAAATTAGCACCAGGGTAAATTTTAAAGGAAGTGCCATAATTATTTTTAACTCGGCATTATGGGTGGTGTAACTGGTGGAGGTTAGGAAAGTAAAACTTTAAAAAGTGTCCAGCTGTAAACTATAACAGATTTGATATACATGCATAACATGAGGAACAAATGTCTTATAATTTCTTGGGACTGGAGCGGCGATCACAACTAGAAATGATATTGTGTTCTCCCTTTTCTTTGATTCCCCAAGCTAAAAAATAACGAATAGATTATTCAATTTACAATACATTTAAATTAAAAATTATCAATGACTTCGTAGTTTTTAATATACCTTAATAAAATTTGAGTAAGAAAATACTCGTCGTAATGTCAAAGATACAAACATATGTTTATACATATTATACACAAACATAAATGCCGATTTGTCGAAATAAATTACTAGCAGTGCTGTGTTGGTTAATACTTTAACTTTACCTGTATATTTGGTATGGCTGTCTTTTTTATTTTGTATATCCTTTCTTCGTGACATACATATCCTGTTAACAAAAATGTTCCGAACAAATTACACTAGAGGCGTTTGGTTTATAAAATTCTTCCTCTCTGTTTCGTAATAAAATACACCTCCATTTCTCCCTTTATATTTCATTTTGTGGAAAACTAAAACCAACGAAGTATTTCAAAAATATAACAAAAGTGTAACGCAAAAAAAACTTGCTTAATTTCTCACAATAAAGATCTGATTATAATAACGTGTTTTATTATAAAGAGTTCACAGTAGTTTAACCCCAATCCTGCTACATACTTATGGATTGTTTTTAATAACCATATAGTTATCTGTCGTTATTGTCAAAAATGCTACAGTGTCGACATAAATATAAAGCTGAACTCAAAATTGCTCACCACAAAAAAATAAATATAGGACACATTTAACACTCAACACAATATGATCAAACTTTGAGTACCCCTTTGCCGAATATTCAGTGATTTAACTGAATATTCAGCCGAATACGAATATCCGGCAGCCTGCCGAATATGCCGAGCACCGAATACAAAACGAATATTCGGCCCACCCCTAGTTCACTGTCACTGTTCACTGTCACTGTTCACTGTCACTGTTCACTGTCACTGTTCACTGTCACTGTTCACTGTCACTGTTCACTGTCACTGTTCACTGTCACTGTTCACTGTCACTGTTCACTGTCACTGTTCACTGTCACTGTTCACTGTCACTGTACACTGTCACTGTTCACTGTCACTGTTCACTGTCACTGTTCACTGTCACTGTTCACTATCACTGTTCACTGTTCACTGTCACTGTTCACTGTCACTGTTCACTGTTCACTGTCACTGTTCACTGTCACTGTTCACTGTCACTGTTCACTGTTCACTGTCACTGTCACTGTTCACTGTCACTGTTCACTGACACTGTTCACTGTCACTGTTCACTGTCACTGTTCACTGTCACTTTTCACTGTCACTGTTCACTCTCACTGTTCACTGTCACTGTTCACTGTCACTGTTCACTGTCACTGTTCACTGTCACTGTTCACTGTCACTGTTCACTGTCACTGTTCACTGTCACTGTTCACTGTCACTGTTCACTGTCACTGTTCACTGTCACTGTTCACTGTCACTGTTCACTGTCACTGTTCACTGTCACTGTTCACTGTCACTGTTCACTGTCACTGTTCACTGTCACTGTTCACTGTCACTGTACACTGTCACTGTTCACTGTCACTGTTCACTGTCACTGTTCACTGTCACTGTTCACTATCACTGTTCACTGATCACTGTCACTGTTCACTGTCACTGTTCACTGTTCACTGTCACTGTTCACTGTCACTGTTCACTGTCACTGTTCACTGTTCACTGTCACTGTCACTGTTCACTGTCACTGTTCACTGTCACTGTTCACTGTCACTGTTCACTGTCACTGTTCACTGTCACTTTTCACTGTCACTGTTCACTGTCACTGTTCACTGTCACTGTTCACTGTCACTGTTCACTGTCACTGTTCACTGTCACTGTTCACTGTCACTGTTCACTGTCACTGTTCACTGTCACTGTTCACTGTCACTGTACACTGTCACTGTTCACTGTCACTGTTCACTGTCACTGTTCACTGTCACTGTTCACTATCACTGTTCACTGTTCACTGTCACTGTTCACTGTTCACTGTCACTGTTCACTGTCACTGTTCACTGTCACTGTTCACTGTCACTGTTCACTGTTCACTGTCACTGTCACTGTTCACTGTCACTGTTCACTGTCACTGTTCACTGTCACTGTTCACTGTCACTGTTCACTGTCACTGTTCACTGTCACTGTTCACTGTCACTGTTCACTGTCACTGTTCACTGTCACTGTTCACTGTCACTGTTCACTGTCACTGTTCACTGTCACTGTTCACTGTCACTGTTCACTGTCACTGTTCACTGTCACTGTTCACTGTCACTGTTCACTGTCACTGTTCACTGTCACTGTTCACTGTCACTGTTCACTGTCACTGTTCACTGTCACTGTTCACTGTCACTGTTCACTGTCACTAATCACTGTCACTGTTCACTGTCACTGTTCACTGTCACTGTTCACTGTCACTGTTCACTGTCACTGTTCACTGTCACTGTTCACTGTCACTGTTCGATGTCACTGTTCGCTGTCACTGTTCGCTGTCACTGTTCACTGTCACTGTTCACTGTCACTGTTCACTGTCACTGTTCACTGTCACTGTTCACTGTCACTGTTCACTGTCACTGTTCACTGTCACTGTTCACTGTTCACTGTCACTGTTCACTGTCACTGTTCACTGTCACTGTTCACTGTCACTGTTTACTGTCACTGTTCACTGTCACTGTCACTGTTCACTGTCACTGTCACTGTTCACTGTCACTGTTCACTGTCACTGTTCACTGTCACTGTTCACTGTCACTTTTCACTGCCACTGTACACTGTCACTGTTCACTGTCACTGTTCACTGTCACTGTTCACTGTCACTGTTCACTGTCACTGTTCATTCTCATTGTTCACTGTCACTGTTCACTGTCACTGTTCACTGTCACTGTTCATTCTCATTGTTCACTGTCACTGTTCACTGTCACTGTTCACTGTTCACTGTCACTGTTCACTATCACTGTTCACTGTCACTGTTCACTGTCACTGTTCACTGTCACTGTTCACTGTCACTGTGCACTGTCACTGTTCACTGTCACTGTTCACTGTCACTGTTCACTGTCACTGTGCACTGTCACTGTTCACTGTCACTGTTCACTGTCACTGTCACTGTCACTGTTCACTGTCACTGTTCACTGTTCACTGTCACTGTTCACTGTCACTGTTCACTGTCACTGTTCACTGTCACTGTTCACTGTCACTGTTCACTGTCACTGTTCACTGTCACTGTTCACTGTCACTGTTCACTGTCACTGTTCACTGTCACTGTTCACTGTCACTGTTCACTGTCACTGTTCACTGTCACTGTCACTGTTCACTGTCACTGTCACTGTTCACTGTCACTGTTCACTGTCACTGTTCACTGTCACTGTTCACTGTCACTGTTCACTGTCACTGTTCACTGTCACTGTTCATTGTCACTGTTCACTGTCACTGTTCACTGTCACTGTTCACTGTCACTGTTCACTGTCACTGTTCACTGTCACTGTTCACTGTCACTGTTCACTGTCACTGTTCACTGTCACTGTTCACTGTCAAATATAATGTCACTATTCACTGCCACTGTTCACTGTCACTGTTCACTGTCTCTGTTCACTGTCTCTGTTCACTGTCACTGTTAATTTAAAAGTGTAACGCAAAAAAAACTTGCTTAATTTCTCACAATAAAGATCTGATTATAATAACGTTTTTTATTATAAAGAGTTCACAGTAGTTTAACCCCAATCCTGCTACATACTTATGGATTGTTTTTAATAACAATATAGTTATCTGTCGTTATTGTAAAAAATGCTATAGTGTCGACATAAATATAAAGCTGGTTCACTGTCACTGTTCACTGTCACTGTTCACTGTCACTGTTCACTGTCACTGTTCACTGTCACTGTTCACTGTCACTGTTCACTGTCACTGTTCACTGTCACTGTTCACTGTTACTGTTCACTGTCAAATATAATGTCACTATTCATTGCCACTGTTCACTGTCACTGTTCACTGTCTCTGTTCACTGTCTCTGTTCACTGTCACTGTTAATTTAAAAGTGTAACGCAAAAAAAACTTGCTTAATTTCTCACAATAAAGATCTGATTATAATAACGTTTTTTATTATTAAGAGTTCACTGTAGTTTAACCCCAATCCTGCTACATACTTATGGATTGTTTTTAATAACCATATAGTTATCTGTCGTTATTGTAAAAAATGCTACAGTGTCGACATAAATATAAAGCTGCACTCGAAATTGCTCACCACAAAAAAATAAATATAGGACACATTTAACACTCAACTCATGATCAAACTTTGAGTACCCCTTTGCCGAATATTCGGTGATTTAACTGAATATTCAGCCGAATACGAATATCCGGCAGCCTGCCGAATATGCCGAACACCGAATACAAAACGAATATTCGGCCCACCCCTAGTTCACTATCACTGTTCACTGTCACTGTCACTGTTCACTGTCACTGTTCACTGTCACTGTTCACTGTCACTGTTCACTGTCACTGTTCACTGTCACTGTTCACTGTCACTGTTCACTGTCACTGTTCACTGTCACTGTTCACTGTCACTGTTCACTGTCACTGTTCACTGTCACTGTTCACTGTCACTGTTTACTGTCACTGTTCACTGTTCACTGTCACTGTTCACTGTCACTGTTCACTGTTCACTGTCACTGTTCACTGTCACTGTTCACTGTCACTGTTCACTGTCACTGTTCACTGTCACTGTTCACTGTCACTGTTCACTGTCACTGTTCACTGTCACTGTTCACTGTCACTGTTCACTGTCACTGTTCACTGTCACTGTTCACTGTCACTGTTCACTGTCACTGTTCACTGTCACTGTTCACTGTCACTGTTCACTGTCACTGTTCACTGTCACTGTTCACTGTCACTGTCACTGTTCACTGTCACTGTTCACTGTCACTGTTCACTGTCACTGTTCACTGTCACTGTTCACTGTCACTGTTCACTGTCACTGTTCACTGTCACTGTTCACTGTCACTGTTCACTGTCACTGTTCACTGTCACTGTTCACTGTCACTGTTCACTGTCACTGTTCACTGTCACTGTTCACTGTCACTGTCACTGTTCACTGTCACTGTTCACTGTCACTGTTCACTGTCACTGTTCACTGTTCACTGTCACTGTTCACTGTCACTGTGCACTGTCACTGTTCACTGTCACTGTTCACTGTCACTGTCACTGTTCACTGTCACTGTTCACTGTTTACTGTCACTGTTCACTGTCACTGTTCACTGTCACTGTTCCCTGTTCACTGTTCCCTGTTCACTGTCACTGTTCACTGTCACTGTTCCCTGTTCACTGTCACTGTTCACTGTCACTGTTCACTGTCACTGTTCACTGTCACTGTTCACTGTCACTGTTCACTGTCACTGTTCACTGTCACTGTTCACTGTCACTGTTCACTGTCACTGTTCACTGTCACTTTTCACTGCCACTGTACACTGTCACTGTTCACTGTCACTGTTCACTGTCACTGTTCACTGTCACTGTTCACTGTCACTGTTCACTGTCACTGTTCATTCTCATTGTTCACTGTCACTGTTCACTGTCACTGTTCACTGTCACTGTTCATTCTCATTGTTCACTGTCACTGTTCACTGTCACTGTTCACTGTTCACTATCACTGTTCACTGTCACTGTTCACTGTCACTGTTCACTGTCACTGTTCACTGTCACTGTCACTGTTCACTGTCACTGTTCACTGTCACTGTTCACTGTCACTGTTCATTGTCACTGTTCACTGTCACTGTTCACTGTCACTGTTCACTGTCACTGTTCACTGTCACTGTTCACTGTCACTGTTCACTGTCACTGTTCACTGTCAAATATAATGTCACTATTCACTGCCACTGTTCACTGTCACTGTTCACTGTTCACTGTCACTGTTCACTATCACTGTCACTGTCAAATATAATGTCACTATTCACTGCCACTGTTCACTGTCACTGTTCACTGTCTCTGTTCACTGTCTCTGTTCACTGTCACTGTTAATTTAAAAGTGTAACGCAAAAAAAACTTGCTTAATTTCTCACAATAAAGATCTGATTATAATAACGTTTTTTATTATAAAGGGTTCACAGTAGTTTAACCCCAATCCTGCTACATACTTATGGATTGTTTTTAATAACAATATAGTTATCTGTCGTTATTGTAAAAAATGCTATAGTGTCGACATAAATATAAAGCTGGTTCACTGTCACTGTTCACTGTCACTGTTCACTGTCACTGTTCACTGTTCACTGTCACTGTTCACTGTCACTGTTCACTGTCACTGTTCACTGTCACTGTTCACTGTCACTGTTCACTGTCACTGTTCACTGTCACTGTTCACTGTTACTGTTCACTGTCAAATATAATGTCACTATTCATTGCCACTGTTCACTGTCACTGTTCACTGTCTCTGTTCACTGTCTCTGTTCACTGTCACTGTTAATTTAAAAGTGTAACGCAAAAAAAACTTGCTTAATTTCTCACAATAAAGATCTGATTATAATAACGTTTTTTATTATTAAGAGTTCACTGTAGTTTAACCCCAATCCTGCTACATACTTATGGATTGTTTTTAATAACCATATAGTTATCTGTCGTTATTGTAAAAAATGCTACAGTGTCGACATAAATATAAAGCTGCACTCGAAATTGCTCACCACAAAAAAATAAATATAGGACACATTTAACACTCAACTCATGATCAAACTTTGAGTACCCCTTTGCCGAATATTCGGTGATTTAACTGAATATTCAGCCGAATACGAATATCCGGCAGCCTGCCGAATATGCCGAACACCGAATACAAAACGAATATTCGGCCCACCCCTAGTTCACTATCACTGTTCACTGTCACTGTTCACTGTCACTGTTCACTGTCACTGTTCACTGTCACTGTTCACTGTTTACTGTTCACTGTTCACTGTCACTGTTCACTATCACTGTTCCCTGTTCACTGTTCCCTGTTCACTGTCACTGTTCACTGTCACTGTTCACTGTCACTGTTCACTGTCACTGTGCACTGTCACTGTTCACTGTCACTGTTCACTGTCACTGTCACTGTTCACTGTCCCTGTTCACTGTTCACTGTCATTGTTCACTGTCACTGTTCACTGTCACTGTTCACTGTCACTGTTCACTGTCACTGTTCACTGTCACTGTTCACTGTCACTGTTCACTGTCACTGTTCACTGTCACTGTTCACTGTCACTGTTCACTGTCACTGTTCACTGTCACTGTTCACTGTCACTGTTCACTGTCACTGTTCACTGTCACTGTTCACTGTCACTGTTCACTGTCACTGTTCACTGTCACTGTTCACTGTCACTGTTCACTGTCACTGTCACTGTTCACTGTCACTGTTCACTGTCACTGTTCACTGTCACTGTTCACTGTCACTTTTCACTGTCACTGTTCACTGTCACTGTTCACTGTCACTGTTCACTGTCACTGTTCACTGTCACTGTTCACTGTCACTGTTCATTCTCATTGTTCACTGTCACTGTTCACTGTCACTGTTCACTGTTTACTGTTCACTGTTCACTGTCACTGTTCACTGTCACTGTTCACTGTCACTGTTCCCTGTTCACTGTTCCCTGTTCACTGTCACTGTTCACTGTCACTGTTCACTGTCACTGTTCACTGTCACTGTTCACTGTCACTGTGCACTGTCACTGTTCACTGTCACTGTTCACTGTCACTGTTCACTGTCACTGTTCACTGTCACTGTTCACTGTCACTGTTCACTGTCACTGTTCACTGTCACTGTTCACTGTCACTGTTCACTGTCACTGTTCACTGTCACTGTTCACTGTCACTGTTCACTGTCACTGTTCACTGTCACTGTTCACTGTCACTGTTCACTGTCACTGTTCACTGTCACTGTTCACTGTTCACTGTCACTGTTCACTGTCACTGTTTACTGTCGTTGTTCACTGTTCACTGTTCACTGTTCACTGTCACTGTTCACTGTCACTGTTCACTGTCACTGTTCACTGTCACTGTTCACTGTCACTGTTCACTGTCACTGTTCACTGTCACTGTTCACTGTCACTGTTCACTGTCACTGTT
This sequence comes from Plagodis dolabraria, assembly GCA_963854805.1. Classification (NCBI taxonomy): domain Eukaryota; kingdom Metazoa; phylum Arthropoda; class Insecta; order Lepidoptera; family Geometridae; genus Plagodis; species Plagodis dolabraria. The sequence goes on from OY978440.1 coordinate 10,689,772, forward strand.
CACTGTCACTGTTCACTGTCACTGTTCACTGTCACTGTTCACTGTCACTGTTCACTGTCACTGTTCACTGTCACTGTTCACTGTCAAATATAATGTCACTATTCACTGCCACTGTTCACTGTCACTGTTCACTGTCTCTGTTCACTGTCTCTGTTCACTGTCACTGTTAATTTAAAAGTGTAACGCAAAAAAAACTTGCTTAATTTCTCACAATAAAGATCTGATTATAATAACGTTTTTTATTATAAAGAGTTCACAGTAGTTTAACCCCAATCCTGCTACATACTTATGGATTGTTTTTAATAACAATATAGTTATCTGTCGTTATTGTAAAAAATGCTACAGTGTCGACATAAATATAAAGCTGGTTCACTGTCACTGTTCACTGTCACTGTTCACTGTCACTGTTCACTGTCACTGTTCACTGTTCACTGTCACTGTTCACTGTCACTGTTCACTGTCACTGTTCACTGTCACTGTTCACTGTCAAATATAATGTCACTATTCATTGCCACTGTTCACTGTCACTGTTCACTGTCTCTGTTCACTGTCTCTGTTCACTGTCACTGTTAATTTAAAAGTGTAACGCAAAAAAAACTTGCTTAATTTCTCACAATAAAGATCTGATTATAATAACGTTTTTTATTATTAAGAGTTCACAGTAGTTTAACCCCAATCCTGCTACATACTTATGGATTGTTTTTAATAACCATATAGTTATCTGTCGTTATTGTAAAAAATGCTACAGTGTCGACATAAATATAAAGCTGCACTCGAAATTGCTCACCACAAAAAAATAAATATAGGACACATTTAACACTCAACTCATGATCAAACTTTGAGTACCCCTTTGCCGAATATTCGGTGATTTAACTGAATATTCAGCCGAATACGAATATCCGGCAGCCTGCCGAATATGCCGAACACCGAATACAAAACGAATATTCGGCCCACCCCTAGTTCACTATCACTGTTCACTGTCACTGTTCACTGTCACTGTTCACTGTCACTGTTCACTGTCACTGTTCACTGTCACTGTTCACTGTCACTGTTCACTGTCACTGTTCACTGTCACTGTTCACTGTCACTGTTCACTGTCACTGTTCACTGTTCACTGTCACTGTTCACTGTCACTGTTCACTGTCACTGTTCACTGTCACTGTTTACTGTCACTGTTCACTGTCACTGTTCACTGTCACTGTTCACTGTCACTGTTCACTGTTAACTGTCACTGTTCACTGTCACTGTTCACTGTCTCTGTTCACTGTTCACTGTCACTGTTCACTGTCACCTTCACCGTTACTGTCATCGTTGTGTTACAGAATATGAAATTAAACTAGAATTTGAACCGGAACCGGGACCGGAAACAGACCAGGAATTACTACTGGAACTTAATGGGGGCCAACTCTCACCTCTTATAGTAATAATTACTTAATCTTACTGCTAAGCTATATACCTCCACGTCAATTAAGTAGGCTAACAAGCGGTTAAGGGATCGCTCGGCGCTTTGATGACGTCATAATCGGTCGTGTAGTGTCATGAAAAACTTAGCATCAATTTTGAAATATAAATGTAGAGAATTCTAGGTTAGCCTGTACAACATCTTCGACCACATCATCACTTACCATCAGGTGAGATAGTGGTCGAAGGCTAACCTATCAGGCATAAAAAAAAAATAAAAAAAAAATGGTTGGCACTTGTACTGGACAACAACGTCACGACTCACGACCTAACATCGTTAGTCCCGGTCGGTGGTTGTTGTCTTAGGATGGTAGTCGTTATACGCTTGGTCAGGATACCTCCTCGTGTGCTTGAATGCTGCTGGTCTCTTACGGATGCCTTTTATCTGGGGAGTACAGCAGTATTTGGGCCGGTGCACCCTGGGCAGCAGTCAATAACTTCTCTATATGGGATCTTGTTGGCTGCTGGCTAAAATCCTGATACGTAGGTGCCCTCCGCGTGTCACTATGAAGTTAGCATAGGGCATAGTGGACGGGCAGGCGGTTCATCCGCGGAGTCGGGGTCCTGAGAAGGGACAGCGGACCCGTAGGGTCGTCGGATGGCCGGTCTGCAAGACTGGTGGCACGACAGGTTTTCCTCTGTCGTGCATCGAGGAGGAGCGACGTCGCTTATGACGGTGGGCGCGGCAGGGAGGGTCAACTCGGCCACCCTGTCGGGCAAAATTGGAGGAGCAGCTGCCTTCCCGCAGCTGCAGCGGACCTTCGGGTCGTGGGATGGCCGGTCTGCAAGGCCAGCGGCGCGGCAGAGAGGGTCAACTCGGCCACCCTATCGGGCACACTTTTGGACGGCAGTCGCCTAACTGCGGCTGCAGCGGACCTTTGGGTCGTGGGATGGCGGGCCTTCAAGGCTCGCGGCGCGGCAGGGAGGGTCAACTCGGCCACCCTGTCGGGCATCATGCGTCTCCGAATCCTACGGTTTCGGTGCCCGCCTATGGGATGCATGGCTGGGGGGAACCCGGTCGCAAGGGCACCAAAAAAGGGGACCTCACCCCTTAAAAAAGGAACTCAAAATATGGAAAAGCAAGCGATTGATAATAATCCCCAGGTGGGTAAATCCCACCCTTCGAAAGAAGGCTGCCCCACCGTATCTGGGGGGGGGGGCAACAACCGCTTCGCGGGCTCCGGCCCGCGCACCGACGAAAATGGCATATTTAACAAGGACAACGATTCTGCAACATACGAACAACACGGCAAGTCAATGGACCTGAACAAGGAGGAGGCAGCTGGTGTCTCTTCTGCATCTAAAGCGGGCGCAGAAGTGACCCCACTGCATAAGGTGCTTCGGATCCCGTCTCCAAACTTATCAGAGACAGAGTCCGACGCCATGACGTGGGAGACCATGTCGTCACGCGGCTCCCAAAAGAGAAGGAAAAGACGGCTGGAGGAGGACGATGGGGACCTTAGCGACCCCTTGCCGTCACCTAAGGTCGCAACCGCACGGCGTGGTAAAGGACGCGGAAGGGGAAGGCCACCCACGACCGGCCAGTATGTCGGCCTGGCGAAAGCCAAGGCCGAGTTGAACCGGGCGCGGGAGCAGGAGCTGCGGCTAATAGCCCAAAAGGAGCTGGCGGAGGAGCTGCAGCAGAGGAGAGCGGCATCAACGGCTGCCCAGTTTTTGAAGGTGCCGGAGCCTCCAGCTACCAGTCTGAGGCTGGGCGACTGTGATGCCGCTCACCTGGAGAAGATCCTCCTGGACTCGGTGGAAACTGTATTAACGGTGGCCACCAAGTCCAAGAATTTGAAGGGCACGAGCGTGAAGGCCCTGAAGGACGCCGCGATGACCATCAAAGCGTCCTTCCAGGAATCACGGGCCCGCTCGATGCCCGAAGAGATGGCCCTGCTGGTTAAGGCCAACCAGCAGCTGGCGGCGGAGCTAAAGGAGCTCCGTCGTCAAATGGATGAGATGAGAGCAGCTCGGGCTGCAGCAACTATTGCTCAGCCCCCCACCCCCCTCGCAAGTGACGAGGCGGTGCGACAGGTCATGGTGCAGGTGGGCACCATGATCAACGCCCGCTTCGAAGGACTGGAGGAGCGGTTGCTGCCGGCGAAGACCCTCAGGCCCCCTCTCGCCGCAGATCGGCAAAGGACTCCTGAGCTACAACCAGTAGCAACCACTAGTCGCGAAGCTGCCCCGGAGAAAACAGTGATGCAGAAGAAGAAGGCTGGTTCTATGGCAAAACCGGTAACGGCCACCAGTCGAGGAGCTGCCCCGGAGAACACCCCGGGGCAAAAGAAGAAGGCAAAGAGCAAGACTGCCAAGGGCCCTGCTCCTGCCACCGTCGAAGTGGTGCCGGCCCCTGCCCCGGCTCCCCAAACCGAGGCGTGGCATGTGGTGGCTAGACGCGGCCTTGGAAAGAGGAGGTGACTACGGAGCAGGGACCAACTCGCCCGGCGCCTACGCCGACAACGGTCCCGCCTCCACCGCCCCCCGCAAAGAGAAGACCTCAGCCGTCCCTGCCCAAACAAAAGGGCACGGCTAAACTCCGCTCCCCCCGGACCGCAGCTGAGGTTATCACGCTGCAACCGGGGGCGGCGGAAAAAGATCTGACTTACGCCAGCGTCTTGGGTGAGGCCAAGGCTAGAATCAAGCTCGGAGAGTTGGGTCTGCCACCACTGACCATCCGGACAGCGGCCACCGGAGCCCGGATCCTGGAGGTTCCTGGCGCGGACAGTGCCGCGAAAGCGGATGGCCTCGCCGGGAAACTGGAGGAAGTATTTGGGGGACAACCCGAGATAAAAATCACCAGGCCGACCACCACCACAGACTTGAGGGTCACCGGCCTGGACGACTCGGTCACCTCGGAAGAGCTAGCGAACGCGCTGGCGGCCCTGGGTGAGTGTCCCACGGCAGCGGTAGCCGTTGGGACGATACGACGGGGACTAGCGGGGATGGGGACGGCGTTTGTTCGATGCCCCGTCTCTGCTGCGAAGAAGATTGCGGCCAAGGGGCGCGTTCTGGTGGGCTGGGTGGCGGCGCGGATCGCCATCCTTGACCCTAGGCCGCGCCGCTGCTTCCGCTGCCTCTCATTGGGTCACGTGGCGGCCCAATGCAAAGCCGAGACTGACCGCAGTGACGAGTGCTACCGCTGCGGTCAAAAGGCCCACAAGGCCAAAGACTGCTCCGCTGCTCCCCGCTGCTCACTCTGTGCGGCTGCGGGTAAGCCAGCAGACCACCTCTCCGGGGGCAAGGCATGCGCCAAGCCCCCGTCAAAGTCAGGGGCTCGGCGGAAGGCCGTCGCGACTGAGGCGGAGGCCCAGCCACGACCGCCTCCCTCAAACAAAGGGCGGGCGGACTGCATGGAGGTGGGTTAGTATGGCCCTAACCTTCCTCCAAGCGAACATCAACCACTCCGCCCGCGCTCAGGATTTACTCCTGCAGTGTATGGCGGAGCGGTCGATTAAGGTGGCGGCGGTTTCCGAGCCGTACTCGGTCCCACTCAGGAGTGACTGGGTAGGGGACCTTGACGGTTTGGCGGCAATCGTCACACAGTCGCCGACTCGATCCCCTCCTCTTGTGGTGGCAGCGAGGGGCAGGGGTTTTGTGGCGGCAGGAGTGGGCCCTGTCGTCGTCATAAGTGTTTATCACTCCCCGAACAGGCCCCGACACGAACTGGAGGCTCTTCTCGGTGAGGTGGGGACCTATATAGGTCAGACCCGCCCACGCCCTGTGATCGTCATGGGGGACCTCAACGCCAAATCCGTGGCGTGGGGGTCCCCTTCGACCTCTCCGCGGGGCGTCACTGTGTTGGAGTGGCTGGCCGAGGTGGGCCTCTGCGTCGTGAACACGGGGTCTGAAAACACCTGTGTCCGCCAATGGGGTGGATCAATCGTCGACGTGACGTTTGCCACCCCAGACCTCGCCTGCCAAATTCGCGACTGGCAGGTGTTGGTGGACGAGGAGACGCTCTCCGACCACCGATATATCCGGTTTAGCGTCTCCTCGTCCTCGGCGGACGCGGTGAGGGAGATTACCGGCGAGATCGGTCCGCGATGGGCCCTGAAGCGTCTCGACGCCATGTTGCTGCAGGAGGTGAAAAAGAAGAAAGGAGGTGAGAAAGAAGAAAGTGTCCAGCTGTAAACTATAACAGTTCAAAAACCTTCCAGAATGGCGCTGGTGTAAACAAAGGTATGAATGTAGCAATTATGGTAAACGAATTGAAGTATGCCGAAATAAAAAATAATAATATTACTGTCGAATAAAGTAGTTGGTTACCTACTTCTTGAAAATTTCAAGTACTTGCGTAGTAGTACAAAGTGATGCAGTAAATTTAACCTTAAGAATAATTATGAGAAAACGTGTAGCTAGTGTAGTGATTTTATTTCTTGAGCTATGAATAGAACGATTATTGATTTTTGGCGCTTACTTACAAATTTACCCTGATGCCAATGTGGCGCCACCCTAATTTAATGCATTTGGACGGACGTCTTTTTCATGTACACCTGTGATTCTCCTTACCTCTAACCTTCATACTCTAACATAGAGGTCAGTCATGCGTAAACATTTTTGACATTTAGTAGGACCAAAGAGATTAGGTACCTGTAATGAATGTCTTGAAAATTATATTTAGCATGACATTTAGCTAGTTTTTCCTGGATTGCCGCACATTTGTCAACAAAAGTTCATTATTCACTCGTCATAACTTATATTTTGCGATCATTCTTCTGAGAATTCCTGCTACCTAACTGTACATCGAAGAAAAAAGCACATTGTATAAAATTCGAAAGAACCCTGAAACTTTATAAATATATATTTTTTCTCTCATTAATAGACAGAAACCAGCAATGAGTACTTGGCGGATGGCGGGATTGAAGTGAGTTTCGATTTTGCTTTGAAAATTAGGTAATATTCTAAATTATTCTTTGGTTAGCTTTGAGACGTTCAATCTACATACTTAAGTACCTACATAGAAGTGGCTACGGCCGGCAGTTACTATCAAACTATTTTCGACTTTTTTCAAACATAAATTTACAAATTATTGGAGTACAAAATGTTTGAGTAATCATTTTGTACCTACTCCAATAATTTTTTATTTATATTTTCGCTTAGTACGCGGTAGTGCTTTGTAATCATAATATTTAGAAAAAAGTCGAAAATAGTTTGATTAGTCGGGTAACTTAATTTCTACCGCAAATAACACTTTCATCTGAAAATACTTTCTTCTTGGCAGTTCTACCTATCGGACAAAATAAACATTTAAGACCGCACTCTGCTAAGAGTTAGCTCAGGCCGGGATAAATATGCCTTCGCGTGGAGCAAAACGTTACGAGAAATCATAAGTTTATGCGAGCCTGTTTTATAATTGTGTCCCTCTAACTTTGTACGTTCCAGCTACGTGAATTACTCTAATATAGCAGCTAAGACCCTCCGAAGGTCTTTGAAAGCGGACCTGAAAGAAGAAGCCACTAAACGCGACCACTCTGCTATAAGATGCATATATTGGGTAAATGGTGTTAACTTACGTAAGTCACAAATATATTAATGTGTTTCTGTGTTATTATACAATGTAAATGATGTAGACGCGTGGGGTAAGATGTAGAAATCCCTACAACTAGGTATATAGACCTTATTATTTTGGTAGTCTGAAAATACTAAGATGCAAACACGCGCCATTTAAAAACTTTTGAGAGTTATGTAGTTAATTTATTATATTAGTTTATTTATTAAAATTTACTTATTGGGTATATTAGTTTATTTATAAAAATTAGCGTTCAATATTTCTAGATATTTTGAACAATTTTTTTCTAGGATTGAATTGGTACCATGCCACACCACGCACAATATTTACAAAGCTTAACTGAAACCACGTCAATTTTATTTTCTCAAAAATAACAGTTTTTATCGGCCTCTTTAAACAAGTAGAAAATGCAGTAACAAATAAAAAAATATACGGCTTGACGAGAATGCAGGCTTAACCAGTATGCCGTAAATCACTTATTCATGGGGGCCAAATGGTCCATTATGGATATTTTTTCTGAAATTAAAACCTGAACCTCAGAAAAGAGATCCATAATGGAATAGGTTTAAGATGACATACTTTAAACGATATCCTGAATAGTTTTGAATGTTTTGTTTCAGCTTATGGACAAAAACCTGTAGTTGAAGGCAAGGCAGAAGAGAAACTTATGGCATAGTGATATGCTAACATGTAAATAAATATAACTTACCGATGCTTTAATTGTATACATTTGTTCTTACCTTATTATATTTACAGAATATTTAAATAACGGCCTATCGAGGACAATATACTTGTATAAATTTTATTCATCCCAGTTGTATTGACCGGGACGCTGAGGCGCTCCTCCATTTAACACACATTCTGCGAAGATTTTGACCGATCCAATCAAATAACCAAATCAATCAAACCAAATTTCTTAACCGTTAAGCTAAGTTAAGCAACGTCCGCCACGGTCATGACTTGGATGGGTGACCACTAGTGACATTACACAGAGCAGATCCACAGCAGTTGCAGGTGTTCAATTGATGTCACATATACTTGAAGCCTGGGAGAGTTCACATTATGTTATTGGCGTATTTTGTGATCTTTCCAAGGCATTCGACTGTGTAGAACACTGCACTCTGATTCGTAAGCTTTCACACTATGGTATTCGTGGAAAAGCTTTGAATCTTATAGATTCATATCTGTCAGACAGGCTACAGAACGTTGGAATAAATGGCAATACTTCTTCCGGGTCTTTGGTAAAAATAGGTGTAACGCAGGGATCAATTTTGGGACCATTTCTGTTCCAGCGTTTAATGATCTGCCTTGCATGGTCAAAGATTTCTGCGATATTGTTTTATTCGCAGATGATACCTTTCTGATTTTTAAACTAGAAATGAAAGATGGTGAACTAATTCATGTAAATAATGTGTTATCTATGATCTCTGAATGGTTCGTCGCTAATAATATTCTCTTAAATTTAAAAAAGACCAAATGCTTAAAGTTTTTTTTACCAAATGTTCCTTATGTTGAACCAAACATTAATAAGCTTGGCCTAGACAAACTCTCTATTGACAATGCGACAGTCTTTCTGGGAATCAAAATGGATTCAACTTTACAGTGGGATCCACATATAGGTACATGATCTAGCCGGAAGACTTAGTTCTGCTGCATATATGCAGTTTGTAAGATAAGACAGTTAACAGACGTAGCTACTGCACGGCTAGTTTATTTAGCGTACTTCCACAGTATTATGTCGTATGGTGTATTGCTGTGGGGAGCTGCTGCTGAGATGGAGACAATTTTTATCTTACAAAAGCGTGCAATTCGAGCCATATATGAAATGGATCCTATGGAATCTCTAAGAAATCTTTTTAAAGAAATTGATATACTAACTTTACCGAGTCTGTATATATTTGAAAATATTATGTACTTATATTCGGAAAAAAATGAGTAAATTTAAATTAAGTAGTGACAACCACGATTGCAACACTAGGAATAAATATAAAATAGCGGTACCAGGTTTTAGACTAGCAAAGACAAATAAAAGGTCCATTTTAGGTAATTGTGTGCGGTTTTATAATAAAATTCATTCAATAAAAAACATATTACAATTCTCACAGAAGGAAAATTGAAGTTGCATGTGAAAAAAAAATGTATTAAGAAATCATCTAGGTACAAAGTTTGTGAATACTTAAACGACAAAAATGCTTGGAAAAACCTGTCACCTACGTAATTTAAACAAATATTGTACATAATAATCGTATTATTACATTATTTAAAAGAATGGCCCCGAGTTTCTTGCCCGTTCTTCTCGCAGTGGTTCTATAATTTTTTTTTGCTGAACGTGGCAGTAGAATGTAGAATATTCCAATATAAAAATTTGTAATTGACCTTCATAAGAGCGTCGTAGACGACTAGATTCAATAAATGATTTTGATTTTTTTTATTTATTTTACTACTGAGCGCTTCCGTGCTTCGGATGGCACGTTAAGCCGTTGGTCCCGGTTGTCGACTTAGTTGCAGTCGTTGCAACTAAATGTGAAATTTTGCGTGAGCATGGCATAAAATATCCTATACGAGGTAGGTTCGAAAAGCCAACCAATTAAAATAAATTTTCTTTTTACACCTACGAAGCATTATCATTAGAAAGATGAAACACTTGAAGAAAAACTTGAAATAGAATGGATAATATTTCTCAGATATAAGCATCATGAGCTCTCATGTATTAAATATCCACCCTTTGCCTCTTCAGGTAGCTGATAATGCTACTTAATTGGGCCAACTTTAGAAAATACGTCGTAAATGTAACATGAAAATCGACTTCGTTCATTTTACGGTTCCGTAGGGCAAAATGGAGCCCACAAAGTTTAAATATTTTCTTTAATAATCTATTAAATTTTAGGATTGGTCAAACTTGCATCTCTTGAACGCGGGTTGCGGGACGCGAAGTAGGAGCGTCTACAACGCGAAACTAGACGTGAAAACCTGCGCGACTACAGCCAGAACTGCGTTTTGGATATAGTCGTATGGCTTCAGTGGCTATACTGAAGTCACACGTCTATAGCTAAGTGTAACATCAGAAGTGTTATATTATTCTTATTATAAATTTATTAACATCTGAGAGTGCAGTCCGAGGTGCCCCAATAGTACCAATAGTGCTGGCAGTTCTAACGATTGGACCCTATTGAGTATGCACGCCCATTGCATTACTAACAATTCGGACCAAGCAAAAGCGTGCATATGACTTCAGCCATCATTCATATCTAAACAAATACATAACCTCTTTACCTTTTTATAAAATTATAAGTTTTTAATAGCCATAGATTACTTAAGAATTAGGGGCTGTAAAACAACTTTAAAAGTTATATAAATAAATAAAAAAAAGGTCTCAGATTTTTTAATTTTCGCTTTTCATTTGATGTGACAATTGAGCCATAAATAGGTAAGTTAATGATTGGTCCTAACTGCACTCAAAGTACTTACGGTACTCATCCCACCGGGTTGTGAGTACTGTTAGAGCTGAGTTGTCATCAATGACATCACACCTATCAGTCATGCATACGTCTGGTGCCCTTAGTAAAAATCGGACCAGCTGTGAGCGTGCTATTGGTACAAATTGTTCATATCAGACAGCACCCTGTGTCTCACTTCGATGAAGAGGATCTTTAATTGGAATGGCAGTCCCATTGAATGCTAGATTTTATTCTTTTTTGTTAATTCTTACTCTTAGCTTGGATTTTTTAAATGCAACAAAATAAAAAATGCTGGTGAAATTACAGGCACATGAGACTTAACTTTATGTCTTAGGATGATGGGCGCAGTCCACTTGTGACGAACTGCAAGGCAGATGTTACCGCTGCCGATTTTCTTATTGAAAAATTTCAATAAGAAAATCTACTTTTTTGTAAATATTCTAGGTATAGCTATTCTATCAAGAATAATGCATGACTCTAATGGTGAAAGAATTTTTCTAATTCGTCTAGTAGGTAGTTAAAAGTTTATTCGTTACATACTTCGATCAGAAATGTTTCATACAAATGTTGCTTCTTTCTAACATTAGTGTAGTTGAGCAGAAAGGCGTGTGGCTGACTCTTCCGCTTCGCGTAACGCGTGCTTGACATTAGTCAATGTTTATTATTAAAACACTTTGGAGCTTACTCCAAAGTGTTTAATTAGCAAAGCAATAGAATCTATTTTGTGACATAGCATCTAATCTCTGTCGTATAAAGATAAGCCTAGTGTATTTCCCGCCATCAGGCACCTTCCTTAAGTTCTAGGCCTTATCAAATAAGTACTCCAATCCATAAGTATGTTACGGCGCAGTATATAATTTTCTATGTGAGCCGTCATCATATAAAGTAGTTAGCCTTAACAGTGTGGCGTTTATTACACACCTTATTATTTTGTTTCACTTTGTATGATTATTTAGAATATTTACCTACCATTTTACTTTACATTTATAGTGTATTTAATTTGTAATATATTCCGTGTATCTTTGGTGTCTAATTGTGTAATAAATACTGCGTAGCAATCTTTGGCATTTCATTCAATCAAGCTATCGTCTATCACACGTTAAAAACAACACGGTATGTACATCAAAACACAAAAGGGGGATATGGGCTGTACCAGTATCCGCCAAAATAGTCTTAACAGAATGTAATTATTTTTCGGGATAGGCTAACACGTCAGGTTGGGTTTACATTACACCTTTATTCTTCATTCTTCAGCCCGCCGCGTGCTTGAGCTTCCCGGATGGTGTAAAGACAATTTACGAATGTCCACCAGGCTAGCGACAACACTCAAGTAGAAAATCTGTCGCCAAGCACGTAACGGTGAGTTCCAGCAGCAGTCCTTGAGAGCCAGTGAAATTACAGGCACATGAGACTTGTCTCATGGTGACGCAGTGCAATTCGTGACATGTGACAAAATGTCACGAATTGCCGCATTAAACTAGCTTCCCACGGTCCGCTATATCGCGGGCGGACGCGGACCAGCTCGCATGACACACCGTGGGAAGGGTCTCGTCCGTGGTAGCGCAGGCGGTCCGTGGCGGTGCGCCGGTATCCGTCGCGAGGCGGTAACTTCAAAGGTGCACGGCGGTGCTACGAGAGCACGGGGAATATTTTATGTCATTACGTTTTCTTTCACTCTGCATTTTGCAATGAAGCTATCATAAGATCTACACAGATCGACACGCACCGTTGGAAGAGCCCTGTCTGCATGCGTTGCCGTCCGTGGTCGTCAGCTGTGCGTGATGATCCGTAGAATCGCGGACCGTGGGAAGCTAGCTTTAGTGATAGGCAGAGGTTAGTCTGCTTAAGATAAGGTGGGCATCTAGCTTGTTCCATCAAAATATTAAATAATAACACCCAACCACCGTTACATATTACAGTTTAACTAAGTATTCTAATATTATTTATGTTTGCCACACGCAATGGCTACCTTGCCTGTTAATGCTGCATGACGTATTTATTCTTCGTAGCATGATTTTAATAGGTTTTTGCCAAAAATGGTACCAATATTAAAATATCAATAGATACAATAGAAATTTATTTCAGAAAACTTTTTTAAATTACATCTTTCTGTTTTTTTTCAGTCTTCAACAATACTTTGCCCTTGAATTCATGCCAATTTTTTTATTACTATAACGTTTATATACTTATCTATTAGTTTTACTACAAAATTATATACAAGTAGTAAAACACTAATTATAACTAACATAATTCTTATTATTAATGTATACAAAAAGTCAGTGAATTTTTTTATTGTTACCGATCTCAATCACAAAAAATAGGATAGTGTTTATTAGTAAAAAAAGTGTCATTTCATTATTAAACTTTTCTTTCATCACAGCTTAAAAGATTGTATCAGCATACAAAATATAATTATCAAATCTATCACATATTTTAATAATCACAAGATAGCGGTATTACGTCAGGAATTACAATCGAAATGTATATCGATAATCTACGCCGTCCTTTACTAGAATCATGAATATTTAGCTAACAACTCGATTACATTTTAGCCACACTTTCCAGTAGATTACTTTAACTATATCTGTATTTGATTGATTGTGGACGATACGAAAACTTTAGCTCAAACATTCAAGCTACTGGACGTATTTCTGTTATAGACCACAAACTGATCTTAAATGGAATAAAATAGAAAAGTTCTTATTTAGTTTACGCTATAAAATCCAAGTTGGTATAACACTTAAAAATTATAATCCTCAAATTTAATTTATTCGGTAAAATTGCGGGTAGTGTTAAGTCGATTTAGCTGCTGCCAACAAAACCTAAGTCAATGGTATTAAAATTGAATGGAAACGTGAAATTGTTAGAATTATCTGTCTTATTTTTGAATTTAGACCAATTTAGATTTTAGTACGATCAGAATAAGGGCTTTTGTTCTCAACAAAATTTCACTTTGTGGTGGATAAAAGAACGGCTATTAGGTGATTTTTTAAGTAGATGCTGTTTGTTTCTCAACATCGTTAATAACAGGCTCGGCCGGGGTCGGTTGGTTCTGAATGGGAGAGGTCTCGAACACCGCTCGTTGTTCATCATTGTTGATTATGGGCTCGATATCTTCGGACATGGGCTGGGCGGTCTGACAACGACGTGGCAACATACCGTTGTATGTACACATGCCAAAAATAAGAAGTGCGAAGCCTATGAGGTGAGGCCAGTGGAACAACTGCCACCCTACGCCAAGCGACACCATCCAAATAACGAATGTTCTGAAAAGATACAAAATAACATAAGGCACGAAAAGATAACAATGCATAATGGACAAACAAATTTTCTGAAAGAAACTACTGTTTCTTTCATTTTTTTTTCTGTTAGTTCATAGGTAGGTAGTTTGCATAGTGGTAGGGCATTTTGCAAATGCCCGCCTGGCTAGCTACCACCCTCTAGTAGAAAATCTGACGCCAAGCACCTAACGATGTGTTCCGGCAGGTGTCCTTGAGAGTCAGTAATTCTATGTAGCCTGAACCATAGAACATATAATAATACTGAACAACATCTTCGATGACGTCATCACTTACCATCAGGTGAGATAGTGGTCAAAGGCTAGCCTATCTTCAATAATACTCGTATCATAATCATAATCAATTATTTCTCCATATTCATGTGTACAAAATAATTAAATATGTACTAACAACATGAAACCCTGGTCGGCTTAATACAATTAGATTAGTTAATAGATTTGGCACTTAGAAACGATCGCATCCGATTGATCGCGGTCAAGGTTATGTTGTTGCACCGCACGGTACACTTTTTAAACCACGCCCGTCGCTGAAAGGTTTGCTCTCTGTTCTTATTGAGCTTTACTTACATTTCTTTACATATTTATTCGTAGAAACATCCTTAGATTTCCATCTACCGTTCAAATCGTCACATCTACACTGCCTTTGGTTTCCCTCATCCTCTCCAACCTTTCAAAGCCAAATCGGCATATATGCCACATAGGATTGGCAATTATATATTTATTAATCATATTTTCAGATAGTTTTGTTTCTGCACCTGATAGCCTAGCTCTTGATCATTATCTGACCCAGTTTTGTATTTCGTCAGTTAGAATTCATCAGATGGGAAATTACAGGCAGAACACATTTTTGATTCGGGTGTGTAGATGTTTTAATGTTCCTTAATATTATTTAGTAGTCGTTCATTAACTTTGATCTTTTTGTAAATTTAGTTGCTATATGTGGAAATTTTTAATTAGTCTTCAGATATTTATTTTTTACGTTTGTTATTCCTAGATATCTGTTAATTTCCCTAAGATTGTAAAATAAATAAAATCAACTCAATTTTAATACATCAGCTAAAATGTTAAATTAAGTTACTGTAAATCGTCTGTCACGTCGTCGTTACAAGATAATTATTATGGAAGAATTCTTACTATCATTAAAATCAGCCGGAAGCTGAGCACTGTAAAATTAAGCCCCTCCCCATACAACGGCTATTAGCCAATTGGCTACTCGCGACCCTGACGATGTCGTCAGTCTACGAGGGACGGCTGAAAAGTTCTGAGCCTAAGGTATTAAAAGACCAGATAAAAATCTAAATTTAATTTATTTTTCTATATAATATTCCTCTACTTCAACGCATTTCTCACATCTTTTAAAAAGAACTAGAAGCCCACTAAAAAAATAAGATGTATCTTTGGAGTCAAAATGCTCGTTCACGGCACCTTTCTTTTCTTCGTAATCCCCAAATCTTCGCTCCAGAAGGTCTTTTTTTCAATTTTTTAAACAGGAAGAACTCGCTGGGGTCCAGGTCTGGACTGCAGGGTGGATGATTCACTTCATCAAAGCCAGTTTCTCGAAGGGCTTGCCACGCAATTCGCGCCGTATGGACTGGCGCAATGTCTTGCAAAAAGTCCTTTGCTGATTTTCCCATTTCTTTTTTCCACAGTAAAATTGCGTACTTTTTCAAAAGTGCTGCATAATACGCAGCCGTTCATTGCAGTTTTTCCTTAAGTGGCCCCTTCCCAACCCACCGAACTACAACGCAAGCATGGTCTAAAAGCATGTTGTTTCATCTAACGCTTGGTCTGAATGCGAAAAGAAAGAGACAGTGCCTGAGCCTTCGGCCGGAACTCGGGAATTTCCGCTGCTCACTCGCGGCTGCTTCGGTAGTTCGGGAGTCATTCATGATTTCGAGCACAGATATATGTTTATGTATACTATATGTATAGCGTAATGAACGCTCGCTAACGGTTCGCATCACGTCTGTCTAATGGACGCATGGACAACTATATTTACTTACATTTTATTTTATTATATATTTTGTGATATTTGAATTCAAAGAGGCGGCACTAGTACAATAATTGTACAATCTAGTGCCGCCTCTCATCAGCCGACATTATTATTAAATAGGTAGGCATACCTACTCTTGCAACTGACACGGTTATAATATAATAATGAGTTACAGTTTTAGGATTTATCAAATTATCATACAGCTACTACTCACCTGTTGGTGATGATGTGGTCGAGATTGATGTCGATGCGGATTAGGCCTAAAATTTCTGGTTTCTCAAAAACTGCTGCCGTAACACACTGGTAGGTGCATGGCGACGGATTTTTTTTGAGGGTGGTAGCTTGATGGCAGTTAGCATGGTGGTCAGGCATAATGCCCACCTAGCTAGCTACCACGCCCAAGACGAAAATCTGTCACCAAGCACTTAACGGTATGTTTCGCTGTGTCCTTGAGATCCATGTGGTAGAGGATTTTGCGAATGCGCGCCTGGCTAGCTACCACCCTAGAATACAAAATCTGTCGCCAAGCACTTACCGGTCTTTTCTGCTATGTGTCCTTGAGCACCAGTTATTTTACGCGGTGGTAGAGGATTTTGCGAATGCAAGCCTGGCTAGCTACCATCCTCAAGTAGAAAATTGAAAATCTGTCGCCAAGCACTTGTCGTTGTATTCTGCTATGTGTGATGTGTCCTTGAGAACCGCTAATTTTTCGTGATGGTAGAGGATTTTGCGTATGCGCGCCTGGCTAGCTACCACCCTCAAATAGAAAATCTGTCGCCAAGCACTTACCAGTCTGTTCCGCTATGTGTCCTCGAGAACCAGTAATTTTGCATGGTTGTAGAGAATTTTGCGAATGCACGCCTGGCTAGCTACCACGCCCAAGTAGAAAATCTGTCGCCAAGCACCTAACGGTGGGGTCCAGCAGCTGTCCTTGAGAGCCAGTGATTATAGATTAGCCTGAACAACATCTTCGACCACATCATTACTCACCATCAGGTCAGATAGGCTATACATTAATAAAAAAAAATGTTTAACAAATGATGGAACCGACTTCAACACCCAAAAGTGTGAAATAACTTGTTGAAGTCGGTACCATGATGGTTCAAAAGTACCAATTATCACAATATTGTGCGCATGGTACCGACTTTGACAAGTAATTTCACACTTTTGGATGTTGAAGTCGGTTCCATTTTTAACCGACTTCCAAAAAAGGAGGAAGTTCTCAATTAGTCTGTATTTTTTTTTAATTTGTTTTTTTTTTATGTTTGTTACCTTAGATCTCTTGACTGGGTGAACCGATTTTGAAAATTCTTTTTGTTTGAAAGCTGATGCTTGTCGTTTGGTCCCATTATAAATTTCATCAAAATCGGTCAAGCCGTTTTTGAGTTACACTAAAAAGATTGCAAAAAACTTTTTTACAAAAAATGGAACCGACTTCAACACCCAAAAGTGTGAAATAACTTGTCCAAGTCGGTACCACGCGCACAATATTGTGATAATAGGTACTTTTGAACCATCATGGTAACGACTTCAACAAGTTATTTCACACTTTTGGGTGTTGAAGTCGGTTCCATCATTTGTTAAAAAAAAAATTTCAATCTTTTTTGTAGAAATTTTTTTTTCAATCTTTTTAGTGTAACTCATAAACAACTTGACCGATTTTGATGAAATTTAAAATGGGACCAAACGACAAGCATCAGCTTTCAAACAAAAAAATAATTTTCAAAATCGGTTCACCCAGTCAAGAGATCTGAGGTAACAAATATAAAAAATAAAAATAACAGACCAATTGAGAACCTCATCCTTTTTTGGAAGTCGGTTAAAAATACTAAATTATGTATTTTTACAAAAGGTCCGAAATACCTATGATGTATATTTTTTAATTATATATATTATCTGTACCTACAACTTGCCATACACAATACATCTACATAGGGACATGGATCACTTACTACTTACTTACTGAACGTCATGTCACATTCATGACACGTGTCATATTTTAAACGAATAAATCTAATAATGTTATTGTTCCCACTTCCCGTCATTCATATCAAATAATATAGGTACTTGCTAATGAACCTATTTATCTAAACAGCGCGAGCGGCGAGTCTCGAAGCAATGCACAAACGTGCCGGTCCATCACACCACCGCACCCCCGCCCGCCCGCTACGCTCCGTTGACAATAAAAATACATATGTCCGGTATAAATAGCTAGGTCAAATAAAAATTAAATAGGTAAATACGCTAAACCACCGTGAGCGCTCGCAAGTCAAATTCCACAGTCCACACCGCAAACATAGAATAGAATGAAGCGAGTGTGCCTTTGCAGCGAAAATCATTCAATTCAATGAACGCCTCCGTCTCACCCCGCGTCCCACAACTACCCTGCACGACTCGTCACCCGCGTACCTCATACCGCTCGTTGACTCAAGTAAGGTGAGAACACGATACCATTGAACGAAAATAAGCACACGGAAATTTCAGAAAACTTACTTCAGGATATACGTCGTTTTGAATACGCCTTGCAAGTTAGTAAAAAAAAATTACAATATTTAGAATTTCCAATAAATTTTCGAGGATTCTGTTCAGATGGATTTTATAATATTACATTTAATGAGTACATAATAATGGGCCAAAGTTCAGGTAGAATTTGTGCAAAAAATGTGATTTTTAGAAGATTATACTGAAATCAAGACAAACATTTTTGAAAATTTACTTGAATAGAAGCGTAAATATAATGTACTAGATACATATTAGTTCAAAATATCTGGGAAAAACTTTTTAACGAAACCATAATCACGAAAGAGCGTTTGTATGGAGAGTGTGGCGGGTTGAGTCACCTTAAAGATAGTCAATGAGTAAAATTCCTTCCGAATCCCAAAAAGTAGTCAAAGTAGTAGGCCATGAGTTTCGAAGTTGACTTTTCGACCTTAAACTTCTTTGGCGGCTTCTCCCCCTTTTCTACCCACTGCATTGATTCTTATTTTGATTCTGGATCATACTGTCGAATCCACGTTTCATCCACAGTGACAATCCGTTCAAATTTCCTTGCACAAGTCGATAAACTCCGAAGAAGTTTCAACTCGACCGACGCTGTTTATCGAGCGGCGTGAGCATTTTAGGAACCCAACATGCACTAATTTTATTAATGTGCAAATGATTGTGTAAAATATCACCAATTCGTTCCTTACTGATGCTCAACTCGTCTGCTATCTGCCACATTTTTATTTGACGGTCCTCTAGTACAATTTTCTTCACTTTGACAATGTTTTCGTCTGTGACGGCGGTGGCCGTCCCGAGCGGGGGTCATCTTCCAATGACTCTCGACCTTGTTGGAATAGTCTTGCCCAACGTTTGACTGTAGCAGACGATAGTGCAGATTCTGGATAAACTGCAGACATTTCTTTAAAAATCTCTCTTGCCGTTTTTTCCTTTTTTACAAGGAATTTCATGACGCCGCGATGTTTCAATTTCGTGTAATGCAGCGATGACTCAGACATGTTGTTGTTTACAGATCGATTTCTCTGACTGTAATGATCCTAATTAGAAAAAACTTTCATTATATACAAATTAGATGTCACTCAACTATTGACTACTAGCGCGAGAAATTTAAGTACCTACAAGTACGGTGTTTGGTACGAAACTAATTCTATAAGTTTCCCATAAACACTAAATTCTGATACCTAGAAAGTTAATACTTTGCACTGTAAGCTTGCTCCACGCTTCTTCTTTTTCTTCATTTATTTAATTAAAACGGTAAACCAATAACATTAATTACTTAGGTTCAGAACTTTTCAGCCGCACCTCGTACCTAGTGGGCGGCCCACCAACCTCCGGTGTATTGTAGTAACCATTCGAGAACTTTTTTTCTCCATCGGTTTTCGATACGTCGAGCAATGTGGTCTGCCCACTGCACCATCTACTTGCAAATTTTAAAAGCTGTTATAGTGACTTGGTTCTTCGGCGAATTTCCTCATTGTGGATTTTATCGCGCAAAGTATAAACTCCGATCATATCTCTCCCAATATCTCGTTAAGCGACTAACTACTTGTCCGTAAGGGCCACAGTTAAGAATCACGATTTTTTGAAGCTGTTGATGTCGCATTCTTTTTAGTTCAAGAGCTCAAAAATCTAACGGTGTGTTTCGGCAGCTGTCCTTGAGAGCCAGTAATTCTAGGTTAACCTTTTTTTTTTTTTTTTTGACGCTGGGAATAATGCGTTACGCATGCCCCCCCTTCGGGGGATGGAGGGGGTATGTGGGACTCCCCGGTAGAAGACCGGTATACCCACTAAACAACCCAGCGGCATTCCGACCTCGTCTGTTTGGAGAAGGACTGGGAGACTGGCAGAGCCTTTACGTCCAGTCCCTCGCCGACGACCGCCCGCCTTTACAGCGGGGCCTACACGCCCCTCCCGACAGGAGGGGCCCGGGAATGACCAGGAATGCTCGGCCATTCCCGCCCAACGGAGGTGGTGAGCACGTGCAATGCGAGAGAAGGAACCCCCGCACCTGTCTCTCGCTACTCACCACCGGGAGGGGGAAGGTTCAGTCGCCTTCTCCCACCCCTTCTGCGTCTACGCAGTGGCGCAGCAAGAGGGTCTACCTCCCTTGCGCGTTCTGCCGCCTTCTTTTGGGACATTACGTCTTCGCAAAAGGAGGCGACCGCTGCCCAAGCCCCCTCGCCCTCCAACATGACGTTGACTACGCTGGGGAGCGAGAGGTCCGGCCCGACTGCAGCGACCAAGCTGCGGCGCAGCTCGGACCATGACGGACACACCTCGAGGGTGTGCTGTTACCATCAGGTGACATAGTGGTCAAAGGCTACCCTATCAAGCATAAAAAAAACAACCCCTCAACGTAACGCAGACGAAAGACCTCGGCGGGAAGTTCCCTCAAAATCTTTATAGTACGCGGTATAAATGTTCTAAACAACCATTGCGTAGACGAGCGTAGAAACTCAAGGTAATGGGAGTAAATATACCGTAGACAGTAGATGGCGAGCGGTGCGCTGGTGCTAGTGACGGCATGCTTTAAGCTAGGGGTGGTAGCTATCGAGACGGGAAGCGCCCTTCCACTAAGCCATGGGTTCTTTGGTCGCCTCTTACGAAGGGCATGCTATCCGGATATCCGAATTATCCGGAAATCCGTTGTATCTATTATCCGGATTTTATTATCTACTTATTTTATGCTTTATTATTAATTTTAATCATACATTTTACCATATACCGCACGAAACTTACTGTATTAAATTAGAATATGTATTAATTAAATGGTATACTGTAATGTGATTAATTATATTTATATGTCGTGTAATCGCTTAGGACAAGTAAGTTTTTTTTTAATTTTATTGTTGATTTAAAGTTATTCTCTAGTCTAATGTAGCAAACTATAATCATTTACGATAAGTAGGGCACACTTAATAATAATTTGTCTGAAGTTACTGAAAAATAAATAACATTATAGTTAATTTCCATGTTAAGTATGTTATAGAGATATATTAGTAATTATATAATACTATTAATTTTGATATTTGTTGTGGTAGGTATTTTGTTTTATTTTAAAGCTAACCTTTTAGTGATAAAAGATTTAATCGATATTTGATTTTTTTGTGTTAAGACTAAAATGGCTCGATAAGTGACATTGTTAAGTATATTTTGGAGCTGTTAGTGATTTAAGATGTGTTTTTTTTGGACACGATTCGTACATGTTAAAAGACATTTGCTTAGTACAGCATTTTTACACGCGACAGCAAATAAACCGTTTTTGCTTCAAAATATCAGAAGATTTAGTTGCATTTTTATTTTCTTTGTTGTTTTCCAGAATGATTCCGGTGCTTTAGTTTTGTTGAATGCGGAAACCAATAGCGGACCATCTGACGTTGGTTTCAAGTCAAAAGGTAGAATAGCTGAAAAGTAATTAACTTTTGTTTGGTAATTTAAACGAAAATTCTGTAATTTTTGGTAATAATAATTTCATTTACAAATTTTAACGCTATTTTCTAGCTTCAATATACGCGGGCCGCGATAATAGATACTTTCACATTTGTTTGTATCCGACGACAGACCACCCGACCGCACGAAATTGTATTCTTTCTCCGTTTAAGCGCGGTTATTTGTGCTCAACAGTGCTTTGTACGGTAAAGTCCCCAATTACATCAGTGAATATTTGGTTATTTCAGAGGAATGAACGGCTTCAGAAACCTCTTATTACATAGACTCTCAATTTAGTACTATCTATTGCAGAATGAGTTTAATAGAACCTTGGCAGTACATCCCCGCAACACAGTTATGTGAACGTCACTGTGTTCCAATTTGAAGGGCCATAAAAGGCACATGGGACTTAACAACTCTATGCCTCAGGATGTAGAAGTGCATCTGTTATAGGCTTGTTCTATCAGGAAGCCTCTACTTTTCCATTTGATCGGTTCGAAGTCGGTGCGTAAACCTGTATAACCTTTAGTGAATAACTTGTGGTGATTCTGAGTATAAGGTACGCTACCCTGCTCGACACACTTTCGACTTTTAAAACATTGTTTACAAGGGAATAAAGGACGAGAAACCCACCACCACCCTGAGATCTTTGGTGACCCTTCCGGTTGAATGGCAAGTATCTTGCTGTGGTAGAATATCTAGTAAGTCCATGTCTTCGGACTCCCGATGCTCCCGATAGATAATCTGCTACCAGGACCAGGAATAATAGAGCTGCCGGGGCAGTACCCCATAATTATAAGCAAACATTTAAAAATTTTGGCTTTAAAGCCATTGGAAATTGTGAGAAAATATACAAGGTGGGCCAAAAGAAATAACCCTATTGGAAGATGCTCTAAATTTTTTCAAATGGCCGCCAATGTCAAATCTGTTTTGAAATTTGTGGACTAGACAGATGCAGAATACAAGTGAACAAGCCTTGGAGCGATACACTCCCCACGAACGTGGAATAATCGTGTCTATTTTTTTGCGTAATTATTCGTCTGTGGTGCTGGCGCAGCGCGAATTCTTTCGCCGATTCCCCGGCCGTCCGACACCGACTGCACAAACTCTGCGCCGTTTGGCCACCAACCTTGAAGAGTATGGGACCACACGAGACATTTCCAAGCGTGGCCGGCCCCAGAGCGCCCGTTCTGCCCAGAAAACAAGCCTGTATGGCGATCAATTGTGACGGCGTCCATTTGGCCAATATAATCTTCTCAACTTGACCAATAAAATTCTAAAGGTTCAAATAAACATAATAAAAAAACAGAATCGAAGTTTTTCATTTAGAATAAAAAAGAGAGCCAAACAACATCGGATGACTTCTTTTGGCCCACCTTGTATAAACCAGGTCAAAATCTTTTTGAAAATATCGCAAAACACGAATTTGTACAAACCATTGATATTCCAAAGCAACAAAGATAATATATTAGATTTGATTAAAACCGGTTACTGTCTCAAAGGGTGGTGGAATCTCACCATAACCCAAGTGATGACTGCCATCAGACAATGGGCTCAAATATTTAAACTACCCGCCGGGAGCTCGCAGACGCAGCTCACTCGCCCTGATGATGAGAATCTGATGTGCTCGACACCCGCGAGACATTTTCGATACCGAACGTGAGTAATTTTGCCGGTTCAATTTATAATATTAAAATTTAAACTATTTCCTATTATGGTTTTCTCTCCGTTTTACATGAGGGTTGAAGTCCGTCACTTGTCCTTAGCGAATACTAAAACGAAAATCGACGCATGATAATCGCAACGTGTTTAGTTTAGAGTTAATGCAGATACGATATAAGATTATTATAGTATAAGGAATATAATGTTTAGTTCTTAATAATTTCAATAGTTCTTATTTTTTTTTTTATACAGACGTATATCGCTAACCCTAAGCCAAAAATGATTCGGCACACCAAACGGCGCAGTTTAAAACAAGAACGCAGGCGAGGCTTGTTATTTCTAGTTAACAGATTTGGGTAAGTTTAAATCATACCCCTTGTTATTCTATACCATTCATACACCAGTAAGCCCTCTTAAGTAAACTCGTACCATATACTCGTATCGTACCCCTTACCTAATCGAATCCAGGACCATTCTAGTTGTGGCGGACATCTCTTTAGTCACACTTATCCCTGCAAAGTTGAAGAAGGCAATTGACACTATTGTGCCTAGGATGGACACAAGCAGCAACGGGTTGTTTCCTGAAACGATTAACCATTGTGTCTAAGTACAGTCCTTATAATGCAACGTTAAGTCATCAACCTTAAGCATTCAGAATGGCTTATCATCACGTGCTTGTTGCAAGCTTTCAACAGATGCTGCTTAAATGGTCATCATGGTTGTATTTAAGTTTGAATTCAATGTACCAAACTGATAATTTAGTTATTGTGTAAGCGACCTTACACGTAAACGTGTGGAGTCAGTCTCAGATAAATAGAGAAGATAGGGCACGGCGATCGATACAATTGAAACACAAAATACATGCTTTTATCATACTGTACATTTCGCGATGGTTTGCCATACGATAGGGACAGCATATTAGGAGTATAACAGGCACACTTTTTTATCCCTAATAGGTTAGCTTTTGATCACTATCTCACCTGATGGTAAGTGATGATTTGGTCGAAGATGTTGTTTAGGCTAACCTAGAATTACTGGCTCTCGAGGACAGCTCCCCGAAACACACAGTTAGATGCTTGGCGACAGATTGTCTACTTGAGGGTGGTAGCTAGCCAGACGGGCATTCGCAAAAAGCCCTACCACCATGCTATAACAACTGCCTTAACTAAGGTATGCGCCATTTTACGTGTGTTTCAATACGCACGTGTATCATATTGCGTATTTTATTTTATTTCTAGAATTGCAATCCTCCTACGTATTTACGTGGGAGTCTTAAGAATGAGAGTCGACGTAAAACATGGAAGTAGAATAAATGCAGTGGAGATGAGAGCATTGAGAAGCATGATTGGAGTCAAACGGAGTGACAGGATAAGGAATAGTGTGATAAGGGAATGATGTGGTGAGAATGAGGATGTAGTGACAAAAATCGAGAAAGGTATGTTAAGATGGTTTGGACATGTAGAGAGATTCATTCATGAATGAAATGAGATTGACTAAACAGGTGTACGTGGGGCAAGTGAACGGAAGTGTTGGAAGAGGAAGACCTAGGCGAACGTTCCGAAATCAGATTGAAGATATTCTCAAAAAGGCCAGGTCAGGAGTAAAGGATTGATGAGTACAGATGAAGCTAAAGAGTTATGTAAATATCGTAGCAAGTGGAAATCTGTGGTCTCTGCCTACCCATACGGCGTGATTTTATGTATGTATCATTTAAGGTAGTAAAAAATTTACAATACCTATGCGTCTATGCCAACTGGGTTTTTAAAATAACACCTGAGCGTTATTTTGTCGTAACTGACAAGTATCAGTATGGTGCACCAAATTAAAACTTGAGGTATAGGTTGTATTTATTATATTTGTGACATTGTACGTACCGATTTGAATGAGTCCGTCAATTGCATCTTCGATAGTGCCGCTAGCATTGTTGCCGAAGTGAGGGGGCGCGGGGATAAAGGCAAAAATGATCAGTAGAACAGACAATATGGAGAAACCGAACACCCCCTCCCAACCCACCGCTTGCAGAGGCGGGATGTTGAGTCCTGGAAATGAATAATTTAAAATTTAAGCCGCGCCAAGTAAGGAATTAAAACTAGTGTTCCGCCTCATCCTAACGAACGTGAGAAGTATAATTTACAAAATCTTTTTTAAATTACATTCTAGGGTATATTCAATTATTTATATTCATAAACAAAATTATATTGCAACGATGATTTCATAACATTTGTCACTTATAAATTTTGCTATAATAAAAGGCAGTATTTTGAATGCATGTTGAAAGATACTAGTTGAGTAGAGAAACAATTTGCTTAATACATAATGCATAACAAATCATGCAATAGTTACACAAACAAACATGACACATGTTACTTGCTTTTCTTGAATAAGCAAAAAGAAATACCTTGCAATTTTCCGTTCGGTCAGTTATTGAAGGATTTTTTGACAAATAAATTCTTGATACTTTACTAAGCTCGGTAGATGACAATATTGGCAACAGGTTCACCGGCTTTACCTGATATTGGATTAAACAACATTTACGCAATGAACCTGTACTGTGCCAGGCTGTAATGTCAGCCCTCCATTGTTACCTCTGGGTGTCGTCAGAGGCGACTAAAGCTAAAATATCAGAAGGAGGACAGCAGCGCCTTCTGAGGACCTGATATTTTAAACTTCGATCTCCAAGACGCCTGCCAAGCGGGGGCGATTATGGCAAACCCCCCTTAATGGGGCAGTGTTCAGCAGTCGACAATCCGGTTGATATAGTACAGTGCATTACCCATGCGAATGCAAGCTTTAATGACTATGGTTCTGTTCCCGATAGACGGCAATATTGGCAATAGGCTAGCTGTCCTATTACATCAGCACGGAGAAAACATTAGTGACGAAAAGTGTCCATCTGAATATAGGCGTTATGATATATTTTTTCATACATTCTCTTATTTCTTACCGGCGACATATTTTTCTTCATAAACCATTTGACAGGCTGATACAATTTGTGCTATTATGATAAGCAGGTCACCGGTGATAAGGCTATTACGTCCCTTCGCCTCGTCAGGGTTTTGGTATATAGCATCAGTCAGTCCAACTACCACAAGGCCAATCATTATGTTTACTGTGAACAAACAGGGGAAATTTTATTATTACTTTCATTCGCATTCTATTTACGTTAAATTACTATTAGGTACTGCCAGGGATTTCGTAAACAAACAATTAGTGACGGAACGAGAAAAATAAACAATATTTACTTATATATCTACTTCATACTATGTTTGATGTCAATACGCAAAATGGTTCTTGAGGATAAATGTAATGAATGTACATTTGCTTTGGCGTTACAACGGTTGATTTTACATTGGCACTTTCCTAGCGGATGCTGCGGCACACTCGCTTCGCTCGCTCAGCTCGCACGATGTGCTGACGTTGAATTTAGCCGCTACTATTCGCTTATGTACTCAGTTTAATTTTCTTTTGAAACCTTATTATGAACCTATATATATATAAATATACAGTATAATAATGAACATCAGCGTTCGCATTTTAGTAAGTTGTGAAACATAATGGAACGTGTTTTAGAAATAGCAAGACGTGTTTAGGTAATACGATCAATATATTATTTACCGATATACCAATAACTTTCTTGCTTCTAGCGTGTTATGCTTATAACGTAAGCTATAGAGATCTCGTCAGCCTCTTTACTAATATATTGATCGCATGTAAACTCGTTTTTCTTATCCTGGTCTCCCATTCAAACACACCCCTGGCACAGAATATAATAAGAGTATAATATCGTGACCTTACAACATGAAGGGTCGCCAGCCATAAATAGGGGAACTCCAGACGTAATAATAATGTACGTGAAATCATGGTCAAGGTTAGCTGGTCCCTTTCTCAAACTGAAGCCACTCAACTACAAAACACCGACGAAATATACCTATACATTTATATCCATGCAAAGAACGGAATACCAAATCAAGACTTGGTGAACGTCAAAGCCGTTTCACTAAAAAAATGCAGTTGCTTTGCACACAGATAACTAAATGTTGCAAATATAAATAAAATAAATAAAAAATAAACAAATAGTGAAATATTTTTTATTTATAATTAAAAAAATACAAACAAAAAGCCAGCTCTACATAAAAAATAAACGCAAATAATCACGTCGTGTAGAAATATGGCGTTTCTACACATTTTGTTATTATAAAAACTACAAATCGATTCCTGCAACATTTCGGACAAGCCACAAAGCAGTACAATACATGAACAAAAAAATACAAAGAAAGTAAATACATTGATTCGTGGCATCACACAACAATACAAAAACATACAAAGAATAAATGTTGAAATCACAGATTTTATAATTGAAAATGTTGCGTGATGTCAAGCAAGAGTCCCAGCATACGCCAGGGTGAACCCTAGCACTGATTTACAATTGAAACTACACAGGTACACATAACACATACAAAAAAAATACGCTTTACGAGTTTCGCAGACAGCAAACATTTCTTTTTATCCAAAGCAAATTCACCTAAGTACTCAGTATGTAAAGTAATCAGTCCTATTTTAGTAAATCCGATTTATTTAGGATCAGTCTGCTTGGGGCTACGATCAATACTAAGTACTTAGAACGGATGAAAACGAAGAGATATCTAACGTATTTATACGCAATTTATTCACGACAAATAATAGTTCCTTTGTATGTAACTTCAAATATTATAAAACTATAGCTTACATAATTATTTTCAGTTTCATATTCGAAGTTACTCCGACAAGGCGTGCTTTTGTAACCACTGTATATACACAACTAACCGTACTCAGACGACGCCCAACCCTCCCGTGAATAAAATACCTAATACAGAAAACGGAGGGTTGCCGTATACAACCAAAATAACAAGATCCCCGACTTTCAGACCCTTTTGAACTTAGTTCCATGGTTTTGTCGCTGATTGTATATTTGGCGCCCTTCTGCCTCAATACTAAATATGTTTTATGAATAGCAAGTCCTTCAAATGATCTGACCGGATGCTATGATATTGCGTATTTTTTTAATAGCAGTTAGTCTTAGCCTTTGTCTAGCGTCTCAGCTGTTGGGACGGAGTTATGTGTTCATAATCAAAGGTGTGGTGGATCAGCTAAATCTAAAATAGCAATAGACCTTCAACAACAGGTTTCACATCATCACGAATGTTATCGACTTATAACAAAAAAGGGTTTGGCGTCAGATTTTCCACTGAAGGGTGGTATCCAGGCAAGCAAGCATTCAGCCGCAGCACAGACTCTGACTTACATCATGAAGGTAACAATTCTAAGTCACATATCAGTAAGCTATTTTGTAACTGTCTATCGATTACAGTATATTGCTTTTTTGAGTAAACAAGAAAATGGACAGCCGCTAATGGTTCCAAGCTTCGAGTCCTGCCAAGAGAAAAGAGTACGGCTTGAGTTTCACAGCATAGTGTTAGGACATTTGCGAATGCTTGCCTGGTTAGCAACTACCCTATAGAAGAAACTATGTCGCCAAGCACCTAAAAGTACGTTCTGGCAGCTGACCTTGACAATATCTTCTAGGCTTAGCCTCAAACAACATCTTCGACCACTTCATTACTTTATAACTACAGGGGAAAAGTTTAGATCATCGGCAATAAAGAATACGCGAAAAAGTGGTGGTATCGCGTTTAAAGAAAAAATATAATAAGTAATATACATATGCTAAAAATTACATACCTTTTGCGAGTATATACTAAGTACCTATATATATATATATATATTGTTGTTGTTGTTCACTTTAAGTCTTATAGTGAACTCTTTGAACCACACAATCGAGACACACGAGATACAAAGTATCCTTATCAATATATAATAAGATTAATGAGTTCCATGACTTACATATGCCAATCCATTCCCTCTGGATCACAATTCTGTTAAGGAATATAGTTGAAAGCACGGCAACAAAGATGATGATCGACCCACGAAACATCTGAAAGCTGCTCACGTATGTGAGCGTCAGCCCAATATACATTATTGACGTCCCAACCTATGAACAATATTTCAGATCTTTATAAACACATCGCAAGAAATTTATCAGATATTTTGCCGGATATTCACCCGGCGCTGTATAGACATCGCCTAAGCTCAGGACGTTCAGTATTCTTTGTATAAAACTACATAGTAGTAGTCTACGAAGTACCGCCTCGACTCGAGAAGTCGGGGACCAGCTCGCGACTAGCCAGGAGAATAAGGCGAGGCCACGTTAATTTCATGCCGAAACGATCCGTTGTCGTTGTTCTTAAATCATGTAATTTTAACTATAGACAAAGACGTTTCAATAAATTATAGAACAGAATCGACACTTAAGTCTTAACATAAAATTTCATTTTTTGTACTTCGGAGTTGAGAATTGCTGCAACCCTTTATTCTCGTATATTTTCAATATTTTAAAATTGTACGATACGTAAAATTACTAAGGATTATAATTGAACTCTCTCATTTGATCACTTGATAAGTGTTATTTGATTCTTAGGGCAAAACATAGTACTTAACTAATAATAACACTTTTCTAGCAAAATCTCTCTCGTGATTATCTACTCTAGTATTAAAAAAACATCACGCCTATTTCGATTCTGTTTAAGAGGGGCGAGCAAATTAACATCTACCATCTACGTTCAAGACTCTATAGTATTAGATATCTTATAAAAATACTTACAATTACGTTCTATCTATTCATATTATTATCTTCTCAAAAATAATTACGTGGATTTGTTACTGTAATAATTTAAGGTTTTATGTTTACTCTCCAATAATCATGCATCGTCATTATTATTATTATTTAATTTTTATTCTAGTTCCATTCTCAAATACCCATAACAGACGTGTTTGTCCAATAATTGAAGTAAATTAATCAACAAATGTGACTGTTGAAGTGATAACAATATATGAAGTTACAATGTCCATTAATTGAGTCAGTTTCACATAGATAACATACAACACAAATATTGCATCTGTTGCTCAGTATGGAACACAACTTTTACGAAACATATTGGGGTAACTATCTCACATTTAAGCAAGTAATGGGCGATGCTGTCTATATTAGTCACAAACTACACCTATAGAATACATTACAATATATAATAGGAACCGAATATTAAAAAGGAAAAAAATATGAAAGGCACCGCTACCATATTAAAACCAGACAAGTAGTTTTACTTCTATAGAGCGATACCAAAAGCGGTTTGAATGTGTGCTCCCATAACCACGCGCCACGGCATGCACACCATGGCAATTATCTAAAATGTCTAGAGTTCACTGATTTATTTAAATGGAACATAATTATTAAAAATCATCATTTCGTTTCTGGAGGAAGCTACGAATCGATTTACCGTAGCATACTTATACATATTACATAGAAACATAAAAATAGAGATACGGTTTACACTGCGTATCGGGACTAGAGTAGACATTTAATCATCATGCATGTAAAATGACTTATCACTATTATTTACAGCCCTTTAATGGAAAGATGGATGAACAGAAAGCATAGGCTTTAGTAATAGGATCCTGTTTTCCACTATGGATAAAAAAAATAGTTACAAAGGGTTTTATACGGGCCCCTTAACTTTACTACTATGTGTAAGTGGTGGGTGTAAGTCCCAGACACCTGTGACTTGGGCCTCTACCTCTGCAACGCTATGGACCTGGCACCCTCACGTTGAATTTATGGAATGCTAAAAATTTTGTCTCAATGCAGATACGGCGACTTTAGTCAAGGCAAGAACACAGATGGTTTGGGATAACTAAATAAGGAATGTTTACTGATACATGTAAGGTTACTAATGATGTTACTTACCAGATCAAACATAGCCGCTGGCATCAATATGAATGGGTTAAAATTTTGATTCCCAATACATAGAGTATGCCCTCCGGCATTCCTTGTAAAGTAATATAACATTTTAAAGCATATAAGGCACAGCACCTCCCCCAGGAACATGGCTGCCGCCTGTTTGAAACATATAAATATTGGTTTGATTACTAATACGATCCTGCAGTTTGAAGTAATAGGCTGTATTTTATGCTAACCTGACAGTCAGTACTGACGTCAGTCTCAGAAGTTGTTGCTGTGCAAGCAGTGCGTGAAGGCTTGCTTTTCTCCTACAGTGCAATCAGTTGCAGAGGTTGATTGTGCGTACCGACTGACAGTCGGTGCCATTTGCACACATATACAGTCAATGCTGACTGGCAGAATATAACTAAATACAGCCTTGGCCTACCCAGAACTCGTAATAATTTTTTTAATGTTATTACAAAGGAACAAGCACGAGGCTCACCTGATATTAAGCGGTAACCTCTGCTTTTAGCATATGCATTCATCATCATTCATCACAACACATGATGTTGCACTGCTCCCGTCATACTGAGACGTATGGTTGTTGAGTCTCATGTGTCTGTAACTTTACTGGTTATTTCTAAACTGATTCATTCTAAGATAATGAATTCAACGGCATGTGCGTTATTCAAGCTGTCAACATTTATTAACACAGAGGCTAACAGTATATTACGGTATGTTTTCTGGGGAAACTCAATTGATAAAGATGTTGCTCTCAAAGCTCAAAAAAGATATATCCGGGAAATGTTTAATCTTCTGTATTTCCTAAAATATAATATTTTGACTGTACCGTCTCTACTAACGGTATATTACGGTATGCTTTCTGGGGAAACTCAATTGATAAAGATGTTGCTCTCAAAGCTCAAAAAAGATATATCCGGGAAATGTTTAATCTTCTGAATTTCCTAAAATATAATATTTTGACTGTACCGTCTCTACTAACGG
Source organism: Plagodis dolabraria (assembly GCA_963854805.1). Lineage (NCBI taxonomy): Eukaryota > Metazoa > Arthropoda > Insecta > Lepidoptera > Geometridae > Plagodis > Plagodis dolabraria. Next base: position 10,721,908 of record OY978440.1, read on the forward strand.
TATATTACGGTATGCTTTCTGGGGAAACTCAATTGATAAAGATGTTGCTCTCAAAGCTCAAAAAAGATATATCCGGGAAATGTTTAATCTTCTGTATTTCCTAAAATATAATATTTTGACTGTACCGTCTCTACTAACGGTATATTACGGTATGCTTTCTGAGGAAACTCAATTGATAAAGATGTTGCTCTCAAAGCTCAAAAAAGATATATCCGGGAAATGTTTAATCTTCTGTATTTCCTAAAATATAATATTTTGACTTTACCGTCTCTACTAACGGTATATTACGGTATGCTTTCTGGGGAAACTCAATTGATAAAGATGTTGCTCTCAAAGCTCTAAAAAGATATATCCGGGAAATGTTTCATCTTCTGTATTTCCTTAAATATAATATTTTGACTGTACCGTCTCTACTAACGGTATATTACGGTATGCTTTCTGAGGAAACTCAATTGATAAAGATGTTGCTCTCAAAGCTCAAAAAAGATATATCCGGGAAATGTTTAATCTTCTGTATTTCCTAAAATATAATATTTTGACTGTACCGTCTCTACTAACGGTATATTACGGTATGCTTTCTGAGGAAACTCAATTGATAAAGATGTTGCTCTCAAAGCTCAAAAAAGATATATCCGGGAAATGTTTAATCTTCTGTATTTCCTAAAATATAATATTTTGACTGTACCGTCTCTACTAACGGTATATTACGGTATGCTTTCTGGGGAAACTCAATTGATAAAGATGTTGCTTTCAAAGCTCTAAAAAGATATATCCGGGAAATGTTTCATCTTCTGTATTTCCTAAAATATAATATTTTGACTGTACCGTCTCTACTAACGGTATATTACGGTATGCTTTCTGGGGAAACTCAATTGATAAAGATGTTGCTTTCAAAGCTCTAAAAAGATATATCCGGGCAATGTTTCATCTTCTGTATTTCCTAAAATATAATATTTTGACTGTACCGTCTCTACTAACAGTATATTACGGTATGCTTTCTGGGGAAACTCAATTGATAAAGATGTTGCTCTCAAAGCTCAAAAAAGATATATCCGGGATATGTTTAATCTTCTGTATTTCCTAAAATATAATATTTTGACTGTACCGTCTCTACTAACGGTATATTACGGTATACTTTCTGGGGAAACTCAATTGATAAAGATGTTGCTCTCAAAGCTCAAAAAAGATATATCTGCGCAATGTTTCATCTTCTGTATTTCCTAAAACAGAACATTTTGAGACTTTACCATCTATATATATTACAAATAACATATTTTGTAAAATCAAATCAACATCTGTTTGGAGAGTGGACGATACTGATGTTCAAACTCAAGAAGAGTTGCAAGACAAGATGAAACTTTGCCCACATGATACAAAGACGACACTTATGTTAAAAAGTATATTCTGTATGGCTATTATATAATAACATTCCTAAACAAAAACAGATCTTGATATTGAAATGTTTATACAAAAACTTAAAAGAATATTAGTTCAAAAATGTAACTATACAATAATTAATTCCTCATTGACAAGAATATTTCAATTCATATTAATAATGACTAAAAATAAAATGAATAATTGTACATTTTGACATATGTAATCTTGATTTAATCTTAGAACTAAAAATAAAAAGAGACAATGAAAGATACAATTATTAAAAGCCATACATCATTCTATATCCTGAGTTAATTTTAATGCATTGACATTATTAAGATATATCAATATTATTTTTTTCAATTTGTTTGTAATTAATAATAGCTTTCAATATAGTATTTTTTTTTATTTGTATGCCACATGTGGCAAGGATATGAGCTACGAAATTTAAGTTACTGTATCACCACCTATTGTATGATATATACTCACCATGCTCTGACAAATAAATTATTTGAATTTGAAATTGATGAATAAATAAGGTTTTTATAATCATGTCTTGATTTTTTGCATTGAATAGGCTCTGAAACTAATGGACAGATTTGAAAATTCTCTCACCATTAGAGTCTTACATTATCCCAGATCAACATAGGCAATAGAATATTCCAAAAAATGTGTATATGAAATTTTTGTTGTATACCTGTGCAAAGCCAGGGCTGCTAGTAGTTAATATATTTTAATCTTAGCATGTAATCATATTTTTACCTGCAGAAAGGGATGGTCAAACGTTCTCACAACACCATCTGAACTCTTGCTGGTTAGTTGGTCAGCCCATTTGGTAGTCAGGGAATTTATAGACCCGGTTATAATCATTGTCAAAGCCAATAATATGTGGTAACGTGATGCCATTATAGTAATTCAAACCTGAAACAGAAATAATTATCTATTTATTTTTTGTATTTATAAAGACCTTAATATATCTCTCTTGCTCTAATTCAATTCTTCATTCTCATCCATCTATTAAAGGCATTCACGACCTTTTTTCAAGTTAACCTTGTAAGAACAGACAATGTTTGTTCAATGGACATTAGGTTGTTGATATGACAACAAGCAAGTATATGTTCAGAAGTGTCAAGCAGGTAGCTAGAGTGAGTTTGACTGGAAAACTGATTATACAGAGTTGTTTGTAGTCTATGATCGCTGTTGGTCTATACTATAGTATAATTGAGAGAGACATAACTGTTACTTTGGAGCTTATGGTATTCAAGACTATAGTTGACTTGAGTCTTGTACTAGCCGCCAAACAGGCAATACTGTCTAATTATGTAGAGAAACCTATGTGAGTTAACATTAAATTGAGGAATGTGAACTAATCAGTCTACATCAGCGCTATCCTGTAACCGAAGGGTAATTTTATGATTGGAAGATATCGACACAGGCTTATAAATGTGGAAGGTGCTCTTATTTCATGGATTCTGGAGCAGTATGACAAATGTCCCACAGTGATAACAAGTTCATACTAGCAATATCCAGAATCAGTGATGAACGGAATGAGTTTATGAAGATTGTTCTGCAAGGCAGAGATTGAAGTGGCTATAGGGGGTGGACGTAGGATATTTACCCCTTAAACTATGAATAAACCAAAAGTATTCTAGTGATTTATGTCTTCTCAATTGCACTATAACCCACATGTATGCCCATGTTATCAGAGCTCTGCCAATAAACCTTATGTCGCGAAGTTTTCAATCACTTACATATTTTTATGTTTGCAATAACGCATGCTCTACAAATTACATTACAAAATTAGAAATTTATGAGAGGAAAAATTTTACTCTTACATATTTGTTAAGATTAAGGTACTTTTGGAATTTGCTACAATGCTAAATGCTGACTAACCAATTAAAATGTGCAGTGCTTAATGGTCTAAGATCACAGATGGTGTTTAAATTAAAAATATGTTTACATATTGATATTGCAATATTATCACTCATTTATTTACTTGAACAACCAATAAATTTGCATACTTATCTACTGAATTATTATTAAGGTCAACTCGGCGAAGACCGTCTGTCGGGAAAGATCGTACAACGAGAATTACAACAAATTCAGCAGACTTTCGAAGGTGGCAACTCAATCAACCGGCTAATAAAGCCGCTCTAGTTTTAATCCATTGACAGAGGTGGCGGTGCATGTAGTGCAAACGGAAAAAAATAGTTTTTTAATTTAGTATGGTGCACGACTTGCATTGGGAGTGTACCACATACTACACTCGAGAGCAATGAATCCGGGTCACTTAAAGAATCCTAAAAATCTCGGAAACTAAAAATGCTAGGTTAATGCAATAAATTGTATTTAGTAGACAATGTAATACTCCTTAAATGAAGGTATTAAAACTTCTTAGTTATTGTAAAGTTATATCATAAAAAAATCAAATTTGAAAAAGGGCCACTTTCGAAGATGGAACTACGAAATTACAGCATTTGGTTTTGCTTTTGTTTGTAATCTGTCATTTATGTGGGTACATAAACCATGTTGATAGTGCTCTATATTCATTATTCAAGCTGAAATTATGTCGCTTACGCCTGAAGAATGCACCAGAATACTTACAATGCTGGAAACCGGCCGGAGTCAGCGCGATACAGCCAGGACTGTCGGTGTGTCGCTGTCAACAGTACAAAGAGTTCTTCGACGTTACGAAGAAACTGGTTCTAACCTACGCAGACCAGGAACGGGCAGAACCAGGTGTACCACAGCACGAGAAGACCGATACTTGGTGAACACCATGCTTCGAAATCGCTTTCTCACAGGAACTGAACTCACCAATCAGTTTCGACGCCTCGGAGGAAGTAACCCAAGTGCATGGACAGTAAGACGTCGGCTTGCTGAATCTAACTTAAAACCCCTTAGACCTGCAAACGGCCCTAAACTGGAGCGTGGGCATCGTATTTCGAGACTAAGATATGCCCAGAGCCACGTAAATTGGAGTATTGAAGATTGGTCAAAAGTTATGTTCTCCGACGAATCAAAATTTATGCTCTACAAGCACGATGGAAGACACAGAGTGTATCGAAGACCAGGGGAAAGATTCAAGCAAGCATGCATCGAAGAAAAAGTAGCCTACGGTGGTGGGTCTGTACTTGTGTGGGCCGGAATTTCTTCTGAAAGTCGCACAGAGCTGGTGATCATAGAAAACGGCTCTTTAACTAGCGTAAGATATGTGGAAGAAATCCTCAATGATCACGTTGGTCCATTTATGGTCAATTTAGGTGAGGATGCTATATTTATGCATGACAATGCCCGACCTCATACAGGTAGGATTGTGAATGACTACCTTCAAGAGATGAACATTACTCGTATGGAGTGGCCAGCGCGCAGCCCGGATATCAACCCGATCGAGCATGCTTGGGACGAGCTAGGCAGATGCGTAAAACAACGAAACCCTCCCCCAATCACGCTTCGTGAGCTCAAAATTGCTCTCACAGAGGAATGGGAGAATATTCCCCAAAATCGTATAAGGAACTTGGTGTACAGCATGCCAAACCGCGTAAACGCAGTAATGGAAGCACGAGGAGGCAATACGAAGTATTAAAATTCAAGAAAATCGTAATAAAGTTCAAAAATTTCATGTTTCCTATTTTTGTTTTAAGGAGAGATCAGCAGTTTTTTTCTTTATGTAATTTTGTGTTAATAAAATGTATGGTGACTCATATTTTTTTTACTTTCATTTAAGGAGTATTACATTGTCTATTAAATACAATTTATTGCATTAACCTATCATTTTTAGTTTCCGAGATTTTTAACATTCTTTAAGTGACCCGGATTCATTGCTCTCGAGTGTATTAAAAATGTTAAAAAGTGTTAAAATCTTAAGTTATTTTTCAGATCAATGCAAGTAAATTCATTCTTTATGAATATATCTATCTAATTATTATTTGAAATCAGTGTTATACACATTTTGTACTACGTTATTCTTGATGAAAATAAAAAGTAACCTCTCAATATGCAGTGGGGAAGTCCGTCTAGGTTCTGGCGGGTAATAATGTCATATGCCGGTCTTCGCCACATTCAGAAGTCGTCAACATTTGGTGTCCAATTAAGCCTTTTTTTCCATTACCATCCTGGTTGGTTACACTTCAAAGTATGTTAAATCATAATTTCTTTTCGTTATTGTTAAATGGAAGACTGATTATTTTGTTCAAAGAAATGCAAATAAATTTTGCTAGTAATTTTAGGTTTTACTCAGGAGCGGTTTCTATGGTTCGTAGGTATTTACCTACGATTTTGAATCTCATTATTTTAATAATAAGCACTCGTTTATTTTTTTCTACTAAGTTTATCCCAAACTATCACAAGAAACATTTTTAATTTTATTGATTACATTTTTAATTTTTGTAATAAAATTGTAATAAAAAATAATTAATTATTATTCAAGGTGAAATATGTTTTGCACCCCTGGAAAGCGAAGTATGCCAGTCTTACCCGACAAATGCTGTATCTCACGAAATAAGCTATAAAAAACCTTATTCCTGAGAGTTAGAGTGCACAAATTAAGATGTTACAATAACTAGCACTCGTACACACTATCTATAACTACAAAAACTGTCGATAACTAAGTAAATTTGCCACTAGACGGTCTTATCAGACATGGAAGCCAAATCCGTCTATTTTCACTGTGTTTACAAAAATGGTTGTTATTCCGTGACCAATGGTTTCTATGTAATTTTGACATATTTATTGTCAGAGCAACTAAATATCTTACTATCTTGTTTAACAAAATTTGACTTAAAGGTTATAGCCAAAATAAGTCAATTTGTAACATTTTAAATGAAGTATGCCGGTCTTCGCCGAGTTGACCTTAATCTGTTTGTGGTTAACACTGCATCAATGTTGAAGCCATACAAAAATGGGGTGCAAACTTGCAATATGCCTTTCAATACATCTACATATTATAGTCCAAATGCTTCAGGGTGTATTTTTTGTACTTAAATCTTATTTAGCACTACTGCTATTTTAAAGTAGTATCAAGGGATATAAGAATTTTCAATAACATTACTGACGGTATCAATTATGATATACAGTGGTATCTAAAAACAGGATTATATGTTCTTTTTTACTCTGTACATTTTTGACTTATGTAAGAAAATATTGTTACGCTGCTTAAATGCTTTTTAGCTATCGATGTTTCCATACCTACATTAGGGTATGACCAATGTTCCGTTGAACATAGTAAGAAAATGTAGTACTTATATGTTCTTTATCAATGATTTGCAATTTGTATTTATATGTAGATCTCATCTCCGGCAAATGTTGAGCGGTAACAATATTGCTAACCCAAGCTATGTAGGTTCCTCACTAGCTACTCCGTTTGCACTACACATAGTTTATTTCATCTACGGTTTTACTACGTTGCTCTTTTGTGCAACTGTAATCTTGGCAAGAACTTATGATAATTTTGGTAACTTAAAACTGTTTCCAGTAACAATCGACTATCACGGATATATAGGTACCTAGCCTTTTGCTAAAACTGAGAATTCAAATAAAAAATAATTTAAAATCATAAACTCACCTAGTTCAAACAAATGACTAATAAACAAACACTTGAACTGACTGAATGACGATCGATCAACAACCATGAACCAACCAACAACATTCAACCAAAGATAACAAATAACAAGTTCCCAGTCATCAGGGCCGCGTTCCAAGCCTCAGAGTGTAGTTGTTTGGTTGTTTTAACTTACTCCAAGGTTTCGATCGACTCAGTTGTTGGATAACCTCAAATATCGATTTTTGGCGGGGAACTAGCAAAATATATAGACGTTTTATGTTTGAAAATCAATAACTACCGCACCGGCAATATCGATTTTTGGCGGGGAACTGACAATATATAGACGTTTTATGTTTGAAAATCAATAACTACCGTTCCTTCAAAATACCAAAGGGTTCATATCACCGAATATGACCAAACCGGGCTCCCGGCTTTCTCTTATCCCGGTCGGTGAGTTGCTTTTACAAAATCGTCCTATAATCTGCGTAAGTCCGATTTTCATAATCCAAACGGGTTTCGAAAGGATTCATCCTTGGCTATACGAGTAAAAAACATTTTTTTGATAACGGAAGTATGTTTTATATTTTTTTAAATTTGAAACCAGCTCAAATTACATTTTGGTGCGAAAATATTACGTCATGTAATAATAATCTCGTAACAACTTCTACAGTTATGAACCTAGAAAGCTGTAATTTTGCATATGTATAGGGAACAAGTCAATAACGATGTTAAAAGGATAAAGATTGAAATGTTTATTTTTATTTTTTTGTCTTGACTACCCTGTGTGTCCCGTCCGGGATTCTGGTAGTCTGAAAAAAGGTTTAGTGTGAAGCTTGTATTTATCCAATCGTTATTATTCAATCGTTGTTATTAAACTAGTATCCTTGGCTATACAACACAAGAAACCGCCCTACTTTACGGTAACGGGAAGATATTCAAATCGTGAAATTAAAATAAAAAACTATCACTCGATATATTTTGCCGCGCAAACACACACTGATGGGAACTTACGTAATAAATAATTTCGTAACTACTTCTTAACTACTAAACCTAAACATCTGAAATAATTCAGGTGCATAGATTACATGTAAATAATCATATCAAAAGAAGAACCAAAGTCGTAGGTGGTTTAGTTTAAAAAAAAAATATTGCCCTTTTATACAGTTTTCGCGCCAAAATTCTTCGAAAAAAATCGCATTGTTTTAATCTCATTACTACTTTTAAAATATTTGTTCTTAACTCCTTACAATCTGTAATAATGTTCATGGGTAAAGAACTTGTAGTAAATACTCATATCAAAAGAAAAATCAAAGTTATCAGTACTTAGATCCATGAAATTTTATTTTAGGAAAAATTTTACAGCCACTCGAGAATATAACATACTGGATTAAGTGGGGGCAGTCAAAAATAATTCCCACGCTAGCTCCGCCTATGCGGCGGCGGAACGATCCTCGCTGCACCGACCGACGCGATGTGCAGCGGCGCACGCGTCTCGCTTATAAAAATATTTGTGTACTTGATATTAGATTCGCGAACACAGATACCATGGAGACGATTTCAACTTTTTTTATAATCTTATTCACGTGACGAATTTCGATACATAAAGTAAATTTGTATATTATACTGCAATTGATGTCATGTTTTTATTTTTAACTACATTACTAATATTTCTTAGTAAGAAATTATTCTTACGATCGACAGTAGCTCATAAAACTAAAGTCAAAAGTTTTACTTTTTACAATATGATCATGTCTGCTCGACTTTATCGGTATATGTTATTATGTACGTATGTATTGGTATATATATTATACATATTTAACTGACTACTCAAAAGAAAGAGGGTTCTTAAATAGTTTTGTCTATTATTTAATTTATGTTTAACTTTTTTACTGAACCTTACAATCTTGAAGACTATTTATTTGCTAGTACAGTTTAACTCTTAATTGGTTTCATTTTAATTTCATCAACATCGGTCGAACGGTCTGCCAGTCACAGTCAACTTACTAAAAGTAATTTGCCAAAATGCCTTGACGATCGCAGTGCTTCTAGCAACTAATGTAAGTGGCAACTATGAATATAGATGAAAGTTATTGTTAAATAGTGATACAATCTATAAATAATATGTGAATAATAATCTCTCTAGTAAAGTCTGTAGTCATCAGTATATCAAATAACCTGTCAAAGTCAGTTACATGAGCACAAAATTGAGATCATATTGCACCGGTATCAACCAGTTATTTGAGACTTTTTAACTACAAAAAGTTTTTTCAAGTCTTTTCTTTTTCTTTGCTATGTTGTTGTGTCGCTGTCTCTGTGTTTATAGAGAAAACATATTGCACCAAACCAACAATAGGTATAACAAAAAAAGGTCGGAATATGATGATGGAACATAACAGCCTAAACGGCACGATATATATTGATAAATGGGGGGTGTTTTTAAATTCTCCGTAGTAATGAAAGTGATTTCTACTGATTAAGTCGAGGCAGTCAAAAATAATTCCCACGCTAGCTCCGCCCATGCGGGGCAACGATCCCCGCTGCACCGAACGACGCGATGTGCAGCGGCGCACGCGTCTCGCTTAAAAAAACATTTTGTGTACTTCATATTAGATTCGCGAACACAGATACCATTGAGACGATTTCAACTTTTTTTATAATCTTATTCACGTGACGAATTTCGATACATAAAGTAACTTTGTATATACTGCCATTGATGTCACGTTTTTATTTTTATCAACATTACTAATATTTCTTAGTAAGAAATTGATTATTTGATTTACTTTTCAAAATTATCCTTACGGTCGACAGTAGCTCATAAAACTAAAGCCAAAAGTTTTACTTTTTACAATATGATAATGTCTGCTCGACTTTATTGGCATATATTATTATGTATGTATTGGTATATATATTATACATATTTAACTGACTTCCCAAAAGAAAGATGGTTCCTAAATTGACTTGTCTATTATTTATTTTATGTTTGACCACACATAACTTTTTTACTGAACCTTACAATCTTGAAGATTATTTTTTTGCTAGTACAGTTTAACTCTTAATTGGTTTCATTTTAATTTCATCAACATCGGTCGAACGGTTTGCCAGTTACAGTCAACTTACTAAAAGTAATTTGCCAAAATGCCTTGACGATCGCAGTGCTTCTAGCAACTAATGTAAGTGGCAACTGTGAATATAGATGAAAGTTATTGTTAACCAGTGATAAAATCTATAAATAATATGTGAATAATACAATCTTGAAAAGTCTGTAGTCATCAGTATATCAAATAACCTGTCGACGTCATAAGCACAAAATTGAGATCATATTGAACCGATATCAATGAGTTATTCCAGTCTTTTACATTTAAAAAAATGTTTTCAAGTTGTTTATTTTTAATTTTCTTTGCTATGTTGTTGTGTCGCAGTTTCTGTGTTTATAGAGAAAACGTATTGCACCAAACCACTATAAAGTGAGACGTGGGTCGGAATATGATGATGGTACATAACAGCCCAAACGGCACGATATATATTGATAAATGGGGTGTTTTTAAATTCTCCGTAGTAACGAAAGTGATTTCTACTGATTAAACTACCTATAAAAATTTCATTACCCCTTGGCATCCGCGTGGACGATAATTTATGAATGAATGAACATTGTTCTCAGTATCTTGGAATGCGATTAATCAGATTACACATCATAAGATTAAAGTAAAATATCATCAAATTGAATGAGCATAATATTATATTATATTCGGTGAATATGGGTACGATTGACCTGAAATAAATGGATTTGATTTGATTAAATATGACCATTCATAATACCATGACTCGTCATACAAATATGAATTATAGTTTTTCATAACTGTGCTACTGTACACGTTTCCATAATAAAATAAAGTAGGTTGTTTTTTTTTATTGCTATCATATAATTTTTAACTATTAATTACTAATGTTGAAAATATGTTCGTATACATCCTTGTACTTTTTATTTTTCAGTTACAGTGGTAAACAGAATGGTTTTATTTTACTACCACTCTGCTTTTAGATACCAACTATGGTAAAAATAAGACCAACCAGATATAAGTAGATCTAGCCACTTCTAAACAGCAGGATAAGATTTTTTTTACCAAACTTACAGAAGAGTGTATATATGCAATTGTAAGGGGTTTAATTATTTGGATATTTAATAAAAAACACACGACTGCAGAAACATTGTAGAGAACATGTTATACAGGCTTCTTTTAATGCAACATAGCAGACAAGTGAGACAGTGAGTGGCACTGGAACAGGTGACTAAATTAGACATTAAAATAAAAACAGTGGATTCTTAGATTGTTAGTAAGTGGACTATCATAATACAGATATTCGTGGATAGTCTACAGAGGTTATAGACACATTAAGTTAAGATGTATATGAATTAACAAAAAAATCATTTATGAAATAAAAATGTATAGAATTTTATACAATTTTAATGAAATGCAAAAGTGTGCGTGAGAAATAACGAGTATCGGAAACGGAAAGTCAAGTTTGCAGTCCCCCCGATCGTCACCTCGTGACCACGATCACTGCAAAGTGTTTGAAACGTCATGACAAAAATAATGATAAATATACGCGATTTAAACCGTTTAATGTTGTTTAATTACTATGCGTAACAAACACTAAAACCTAAGACAATATTAAGTTAAGTCTTCTTTTTACGGTGGGAGGAGGTACTTCAGTACCTCCTCCCACCGTAAAAAGAAGTGCAAATGCTTCAGCATTTGCACTTTGATGTTGCAAGTCTCCCTCGACAGCCTCCTCTTGATTTTTTCTTTTTATAGAAGTTTCCACATATTCTTGATCCCGGATCATTCTTTTCTTTGAGTGGCGGGGATTGACCAGCTCGGGCAGAAGGCAGTCCATATAGAATGTGATTAGTTTTGTCTCAATTTTTTCCCTCCAAAATTTTTCTTCTTTTTGTAGAATTTCTATTTTTGATTTGTTGTCTCCATACTACACGGCAAATAAGCATTAGTTATATTACAAATGTGCATTTAGCCGACTTTGATGATACCAATCAGATTTTTGATTGATATATACCTGCAAAAAATATAATTATACATTTTACAGACATTCAGTTACCTGAAGCCTTCAGAAAAGCAACTGTACATATCTGTTTGTCCGACAATCAATTTCGCACAATTTGTTAGAATGTGTAGATAGAATTTGTTAGTTCGTATACGAGTGCCAAGTAAGGATAAATGTCGAGAGAGCAGTCGAATGACACCTGTCAAAAATCCAAAATGGCGATTTCAAGACGGCCACCATACAAATTGCTCCGCCCCTGCTGAAGTTCGGCCTTCAGAAAGGGGGTGTTGGGAATATGAATAAATGAATTTAAATACATATATTCAGATAATTTGCACGTCAAGAGTACAACATCGCTCTTTACCATCTATCTAATACCCTAATAACCGAAAAGGGGGCGAAGGCAAGTATAATACATATCAGCGATGGCATTCCCAAAAGGGTATTGCTTCAGATAGGAGGCCGGGCATAAAATTTAAGTCTTGCTCCGCACAATTATGTCAATGCGTTGTCTTTTGTGTAGGTACTCAGAAAAAATATATTGTTTAAACCGACCCTACAGAGGTGTGACAAGTGCAGGGCGATAATAATGTAAAGTGTTATTTTTCAGTGTAAAAAGAAAATTTAAATGTATTTATAACTTTTTTTTATTTAATTTTACCTGTTGCTCTGCTATGGATAGGTCAAAATAATTTTTAGCCTAATATAGGTAGTATATAAAATATTTCCTTTACGAAATTTCCTGTGAATAAAATGTGCAAATTTAGCAATACTTTATTCAAAGAATTACTCACTTATTTTCATGTAGTGGAAGAACACAGTCTAAACTTATTATATGAGATGGCGACTCCGACAGTTTTCCCTGTCCGAGTGATCTCAGACTTCGACTGATTTGTTATTTTTTTCATGAGAAAGAAGGTGCATTTTATGAGCACAGTCAATTATTCAACTCTATTTATGTATAAATCGATACTTATATGTACATGTCTAAGTGATAAAATGTATATTTATAAGTACCTATGCAGGTGACTTTGTATATAATATCTTGAATATATACCTACTTGCCTGATTCTGAATATTCTTTCATTGATATAAATCTACATCTAGTCTTGAGGGACATAAACAATGTTTGATGTTTTATTGCGATATAGGTACCTACCCACCAAACTAAATGCTTTGATTTGCTACGCTTGTGTTATTATTATTTAGCAACGCTCAACTCCATTTACGGTTGAACGGCAGCTGTACTTTAGAGCCAGATAATTTTACTTTATACCTGTTCGGCACCTTCAACCACATCACTTACCATCAGGTGAAACCATAATTATACATATACCAGATATTATTATAGTACCCTACTAATCATACTTAGATTAGTACGACATATAGTTATTTTATAGCTCCATTACAGTACTAAAGGAACCTAGTTGGTATAGAATCTCTTAGTTCGGTAGAGATAGTACCTATGTTTCATGAATAGAATAAACACCAAAACACAAACGATTATTAAATTTGCATAGGTACAATAGGTAAAATAAAACTGAAATATTAGTAACGAAAAATACTTACGCTTTTGCCTCTCTCATAATTCTTGCAAAGTCTTTGTATCGACTCTTCTGCATCCTTTTTTATTTTGTTAGTTATCTTTATTTCCCATATTGATATACTCGTACCTACCAAGATACGTATTTATAATGCAGAGGTGATAACGCGCGAGCGATAGGTCCACGTCCAACGGCGCACAGCGCGGCACTGAAGGACAGCTCTTACGCATTGATTTTATTTCGTAATCGTAAGCCAATAAGGTTGAATATCGAATCTTCCGATTGACCGTAATCCTGCACAGAACTAAAGGTCGTAAGTTTAAAACACAGTTTAATTTTTTATGAGAATACTAATTACTCTAGGTAAATTTTACTTATACAGCGGATAATAAACTACATTTCCTTTCTATGTGTATTTATTATTGATATGTAACTGATGTAGTTTCCCAGAAAAATCCAATAATTTAAAGAAAAGGCTTCATTTTAAAAAATTAAAACTATCGAGTAAATTTCTTTCAAATGTGTTCCTGTCTGGACAACGGATAGAAAAAGGTTTGAAAAATCAAATATTTGAGTTATCGTGTCGATTGCATATTTAAGTTGCTTAAAAAATCTAGTCGAATGAGAGTATTTTTTCCGCAGCCTCGTCTTAATCTCCCATCTCTTTAGCTTATATATACACTCTTTTGCAAAAAAAAAAACCGGCACCTAAGGAAATTTACGTCCTAAGGTCAATTTATTTCTTTGACGTATTCTGTATACTTTAATCGTATAAATTAATGCGCGTCAAGTGAATTCGAGCAATTATAAGAAAAAATAAACGATGGATTCTTTAAAATCGATGTACACGCCCAAACAATAAGAAGTGGTCGGCAATAAAGACAAGTTTTTTTTTACTTTTTTTAATTAAATAAAGTTACAATTGTAAAAACCTAATAACGAGTGTGACCTCTTCTTGCCAAAATCACAGCTTGAATCCTTCTGGGCATGCTTTCCACGATGTTTTTAATAACGTTTTGAGGAATACGTTCCCACTCTTCTGCAATGACTCTTTTTAGCTCCCTGGTGTTTTGTGGAGCAGGTTGCACTGATCTTACCCGTCTCTTTAGAACATCCCACACATGCTCAATTGGATTGAGGTCAGGACTTCGAGCTGGCCAATCTAAACGACGGATCCCAACTTCTTGCATGTACGCTTCCACGTCGCCTGAACGGTGCTGGCGAGCATTATGGGCCATAAAAATGGAATCTTCCCCAAGTGCAGTCAATGTGGGTTGTGCATATGAAGGACTTCCATTATGTACCGGTGTGCATTTAACGTTCCATTTTCTATGAAAACTAACTCCGTACGCTCCGTCGAATTAATTGCTGCCCAAAACATAACGGAGCCTCCGCCATAAAGAGCGATTTCTTCGAAACACACTTCCGCATAGCGTTCCCGTGGTCTTCGCAGTACTCGCCGGCGTCAGTCCTCTCCACACAAAGAGATTCTAGCTTCATCAGAAAACAATACTTTATTCCAGTCCTCCAGAGTCCATGAAGCACAGTTCCGAGCAAACTGAAGTCGAGCAACACGGTGCTCACGGAGTAATTTAGGGCCCCGAGCTGGGCAGTAACTCTTGATATTGGCAGCCAAAAGCCTCCTCCTAACCGTCCACAAGCGAACTTCTACTCCTCTTACTTGTTAAGGCTCTTCTTCAGGTCCACACTTGACGCCTTACGATTACGCAACGCCTGTCTCACCAAAAAGCGGTCATCTTTCGGTTCTGTGCATCGTTTTCTTCCCGAACCGGGTCTTCTTTTGACCGAACCAGTCTCTTGATACCGTTGCCAAGTCCTCTGGACAGTTGAATGACTCACATTTAGCCGCTGAGACACATAAGTTTGCGAATAACCTTCTTCAAGCAGGGCTATCATTTTACCGGCCCTTATCGCTTTATCACTCATATCAAAAAGTGGTATTTAATGTAAAAAGAAAGATTAAATTGTTTAATTTGCAGAAAATATCCAAAAAAGTTTTAAAATATCGTAATCGGTTAAAAATCGTTTCAGCAGTTCGCGCCATTAATAAAGCAATTTTAGAATAATCCACAAAAGAAAATCATTATTTTTCTTTTAATAATTTCAAATTTTAAATTTTAATCTAGAACACCCCGTATAGGCCACAAAAGAAAATACAAGTTATTAGATTTGACGTCTTAAATATTATCATATAATAAAGAAACACTATTCTGAATTTGTGTCGTTTATATCCATGGAATATTAGTCTTACCTTTTTTTTTTTTTTTTTTTCACCCGGGAAAATCCTTTAAGTATACCACCCGGCCCGGGGGAAGCAGAGTGGTTATGTGGGAGTCCTCGCCTGAAGGGCCTTACTACCACGGGCCTACTACCCACTAAAAACCCGGGATGAGCAGTCTGCCGCCTAGTAGGGCGAAATGGGGTAGCGTTAGCAGTCACCATCTCGCCCCAGCGGCTGGCCCGTCACAGATGACGGGCCCCGGCCAATGGAGGGATGACCCGGCTCATTGGGGCCATCCCCCAGACGTGTGGGATCGTGCAAGCCAGTGCAGAATCCCCCGACTCTCCACCGATGATCCGCACAGCACTAGGAAAGAGCGAGAAGGCGCCCGAACCGCCTTCTCCTCCCCCCAGTTCGTCTACGCCGGAGCGGGTCCGTGAGGACGTCGTCCTCCCTCGCCCGCTCCGCGGCCTCTTTCTGCGCCATCACCGCTTCGCAGAAAGAGACCACCGCCTGCCACGATCCGTCGCTGCCGAGCATAGCGTTAACCACGCTCGGCAGCGACACATCTGCGCCTATGACCGCTGTGAGGGCGTGCCGCATGTGACTCCACGCGGCGCACTCCTCCAGCGTGTGGAGCGCCGTGTCTTCTGGCGCTCCACACTCGTGACAGGCGGGGGTCGCCTCCCGTCTCGCGATGTGATGCAGGTACTTTCCGAAACATCCGTGTCCGGAAAGCACCTGCACCAATCGGAAGGTCAGCGACCCGAATCGCCGCCCTACCCACCTCCGGAGGACCGGGCGAATGGCATCCACCGTCCTCTGTCCAGGGACCGGTGGAGCCAGGTCTTCCGTCCACCGCCTCAACAGGGCGGCCCGCGCCCGCCGTCGCATGCGCGTGACCTCCTCCCACGCTGGAGGCTCCCCGCGGGATCTCCTCGCCGCCACGAAGTGGTACACTTCGGCGAGGATCTCCGCTTGGAGCTCCCAGGGGGGTCACCGGCCAACACGCATCCTGCCGTCCAGGACACTGTCCGGTACCCGCGTATCGCCCTCGTCGCGATGACCCGCTGCGGACGTCGCAGCAGGGCCTTATTGGCGCGACCGAGGGCGTCCACCCAGACAGGTGCCCCGTACAAGGCCATACTCCAGATCACTCCGGAGTACAGGCGACGACATGTGGCGTTCGGGCCGCCCACGTTGGGCGGCAGCCTCTCAAGGGCGGCAGTCATAGGCGCCGCTGCCACGACGAGGGCGATACGCGGGTACCGGACAGTGTCCTGGACGGCAGGATGCGTGTTGGCCGGTGACCCCCCTGGGAGCTCCAAGCGGAGATCCTCGCCGAAGTGTACCACTTCGTGGCGGCGAGGAGATCCCGCGGGGAGCCTCCAGCGTGGGAGGAGGTCACGCGCATGCGACGGCGGGCGCGGGCCGCCCTGTTGAGGCGGTGGACGGAGGACCTGGCTCCACCGGTCCCTGGACAGAGGACGGTGGATGACGGTGGTAGTCAGCCAACAGCCTACGCAGATACAGGGGCACTCCGTGATAGCGGAGCGCCTCCCGTATTGTTCCGTGCGGTAGGCTGTTGAAGGCGTTGGCAATGTCCAGCGAGACAGCCAACGCCTTTTCCCCCCCCGCTGACCGCGTCCTGCGTCCACCCCTTGATCCAGAGCAGGGCGTCTATCGTCGACCGCCCTGCTCTGAATCCGAACTGGGCCTCTGAAAGCTCAGGTCCAGTTCCCCCCAGATGCCGGATGACACGGGAAGCTACGATTCTCTCCAGCAGCTTCGCCGTGTCATCCAGCAGCACGATTGTCCTGTATGCGGCGGGCGAGTTGGCGTCTCGCCCTTCCTTCCGCAACAGGCACAATCGCCCGTCCTTCCAGAGCTTCGGGAACTGACCCGACGTGAGGCACGCGTCGAACAGTTCCCGAAGCTGACCGCCCATATCCCTAAGGGCGATCCTGAGGACCCGCCCGGGAATCCCGTCTGGTCCCGAGGCAGTCTTCTTGCCACTCAGGCGAGAGACTGCTACCTCCATCTCCATCTCTGAAATAGGCGGAATGGAGGCCGGGTCCTCCTCCTCCTGGAAGGACGGTGTGGCCATCGGTGGAGGGGTGTAGTGGGGGTCGCTGTCGGGGAATAGCCCCCCCAGCACCCTCTCCAGGAGCTCTGGCTCCAGGGACTCGGCGACAGGGGGCGCTCTGCCTCGGAACTTATTCCGGGCAGACTTATACGGGCGCCCCCATGGGTCCCTGTCGAGGCCCTCCAGCTCCTCATGCCAGCCGAGGGCCTTAGCCCGGCCGATGGCCAGCTTCAGCTCCTGGTTGGCTATCTTCACATCGCCATACAGGAGCTGCTCGGCCGCCAGCTACTCCGCCGGCAGCTGGTCGTCCGTCCGGCCGTGACGCCGCCTCCTGCAGTGGTAGTAGAGGCGGCGCGTCTCCGAGCATCGCGCTCGGAGATCCTCTATCTCCGAGCACCACCAGTAAACTTGGCGGCGCTCGGGGCGGCGTCGGGACCTCGGCATGGCGGCGTCGCAGACGGCCGTCACCACCTCCCGGAAGTGGCCCACCACGATGGCCACCTCCGGGTGCACCGGGGTGGCCAGCCACGACTGGACGATAGCCGCCTCTTCAGCCAACTCGGCATCGAGGCGACCAATCGCCCAGCGCGCGAAGGACTCCCTCTCCACGCGCCGAGTCCCTCCTTGGTGGGAGGTGGCCATCTCGAACCGGATGTAGTTGTGGTCCGAGAGAGTCGCCACCTCCGCCTCCACTCTCCAGGCCTGGACACGTGCTGCGACCACCGGGGTGGCGAACGAAAGGTCCACCACGGACCGCGTTTGAAGCGCTCGTAGCGAAGTTTGCTTGGCTGTTCTTAACCGATCAGCAAAGTTAAGCAACGTCCGCCTCGGTCATGACTTGGATGGGTGACCGCTGGTGACATTACTACTGAGCGCTTCCGTGCTTCGGAGGGCACGTTAAGCCGTCGGTCCCGGTTGTTGTCTTAGGATGGCAGTCGTTATAGCATGGTGGTAGGGCATTTTGCGAATGCCCGCCTGGCTAGCTACCACCCTCAAGTAGAAAATCTGTCGCCAAGCACCCAATGGTGTGTTCCGGCAGCTGTCCTTGAGAGCCAGTAATTCTAGGTTAGCCTGAACAACATCTTCGACCACATCATCACTTACCATCAGGTGAGATAGTGGTCAAAGGCTAACCTATCAGGCATAAAAAAAAAAAAAAAAAAAAAAACCCCGTTGTGTCGCACGCACGTGTGGACCGACCCTCTGTTGAGGAGGGTTAGCCCTGTGGCAACCGCCCACTCCCTGACAGTCTCCCCACGAGTGTCAGTGGAGGGGTTGCCCCAGGCCTGGGCCTTGGCGTTAAGGTCCCCCATGAGGAGGACCTCACGTGGTGCCTGCCTTCTCACCGCCGCGGCCAGGAGGTCTAAATAAGCCTCCAGCTCCGCGACGGTTCTATTAGGGGAGAAATATACGCCCACTACCGCATACCTCTCCCACTTGGCCACCACGTACCCCAAGCCCCTCTCTAACAACGAGAGGGGGGAGCCGCCACCAGCACGTCCTATAATGGCCACGGAGCCGTTCAGATCCCCAGCCCAGTAGGGATGGGACTGGGGAATGTAGTACGGCTCCGCGGCGACCGCCAAATCGATCCGCCACTGCGCCAGGGACTGCATTAGCAAATCCTGAGCCCTGACGCAGTGGTTCAAATTCATCTGTAGGAGGTTGTGCTGCCCGACTTGATCCATTAATCGGACGTCACAACCTCCATGCTCGCCGTACGGCGAACAACCTCAGGGGTGGCTCTGGCAGCCGGTCGGGGGATGGCCTGGGTCCTGGCGGCTTGTCCCTTCGTCTTTGGGGGGACACAGTTTTGTCCCCCCCATCCTGTGCTCGGCTGTTCGCCCCGACTCTGCGCATATCGTGCAGTGTGGGGCCCTCCTCTGGCAGCTTGCCGCCCTGTGGCCTGCGCCTGCACAACGGAAGCACAGGTCCCCCCTGTCTGCCGACGAGGGACACTGGGGGCGCGTATGGCCGAGTCCCATGCACTTGAAGCAGCGCATGGGACGCGCCGCCAGTGCCACCACTCGCACCGAGCTCCACCCCACCAAAAGCCTGCCCTGTGCCAGCAACACTTTGGCTGCTGCAATCGGGCAGGAAACAAGGGAGGAGCCGGTCCCGCCGAAGCTTCGCTGCACCTCTCCGGCTTTGACGTGGAGTACGTCACAACCGCCCACCTTGGCGACCGCCACCGCCACTTTCTCCTTAGTGGCGGCGTCGTCCAGGACACCGCGGAGCTTCTCCGCGAGCCTATCCGCTTTGTCGCCGCTTTGAGAGCCAGGAATTTCGAGCATTCTGGCTCCCGTGGCCGTCTGGCGGAAGTGGATGCGGTCGATCCCCAATCCTTGGAGATCGACCTTCTCCTGCGCCGCCTCGACGATGGCCTTGTATGTGACCCCCTTTTCCGCGGCTTCGGGCTGCAGCGTCAGCACAACAGCCACGGATTTGGGGGCTTTCATCGTCTTTGCCTTCTTGGGCCTGGCGTGGAAGCCTTGTTGATTTGAGGCTTCGCGGCGGAGGGGGGGGGGGGGCACGAGCTGCTGGGACAGGAGCGGGAGCGGGCGTGGCTGAGGAGGACGATTTGCCCTTCCCTTTGCCTTTCCCCTTTTTCACTACTGCAACCCAGGTTTCCGCCTGGGCCACAGCAATTGGCACGGTCGTTTTTGGGGCGATGGGAGCCGCAGTCAAGGGCGTGGCAGCAGCCTGCGACGCCTTGCCAACCCGCTTTCGAGGGGCTGGTTTCGGGGGTGGGGGTGCAACCGCTGGTGCAGCCTTCTTGGCGTCCGACCTGAGAGGCGGGCGACGAACCGGCGCTGGCAGGAGGCGGTCCTCGATACCTGCGAGTCGGGCATTGAGCATTTGCCCGAACGTGGTTGTCAAGGAGCGCGTCATCTCCTCCACTAGCTCTGCCCCCACTACTCAACAGCAGGGGGGGCCGTCGTCTCGGCGGCAGCGGCTGCTGCTGCTACTGTAGCAGCAGACGTGGCGGCAGCCGCCTGGGTCTTTGCTTCGGTGAAGCCGCGACGCAGCGCCTTCACCTCTGCCTTGCAGGCCTCCAACTCGAGGCTCACGCGGCTGTTTTCGGCTCTCAGCCGCTGCGTCTCCTCCGCCTCACTCCTGCTGGCCAGTGCGTCGACAACCTCCCTCAGGGTCGACGCAGACCTTTTCAGGCGACCAACAAACTCGCCGTTTAGGTTGCCAGATTTTTTGGCAACCTCTAAGATGCAGGCTGCCTGCTTGAGCCCTCAGCTCCTGGGCGTTTAGCCCGCTAAGGTCACCGACCCCGGCAAGGACATCGGAATCGCTTCCGATGTCGAGAAGACTTCCGGCAGCCACAGCGGCCGGCCCCTTTTCTACTCTGTAGAACCTCCGCCAGCTCCTCTACTAGCGGAATAGGCTTCAAGAATTCCTCCCGCGTGGGGCCGGTTTTGGTGCCCTTCGCCCTTCCCCTCCACGCCGTACTGACCTTTGCGGCCACCGTCCCCTCGGTCTCAGTGTCCGACTCTAGGTAGCCGGGCGCGTAGAACGAGGAGTAAGGCCGCTTCCTCTGGCTGTCGACTTCGTCGGCAGACTCCTCAAACACAGACTCTACGTCCGACCTCCTTTCGTCCCCCATGGAGACCTCCGACGGATCTCTGGAAGAAACCCTGCTTGTTGTTTGGCCCTGAGAAGGGGCGATTTTCCGGCACTCAGAATTGCCGCTAGAGCGGTCTTCAGACGAAACAATTACTTGGCCCTGAGAAGGGCCTTTTGCGAACTTCCCTTTAACGTCTCTGTTAGCTTTCGACATTATTACGATTGACAATCAGTATAAAACAGAATAATTATAAAATATAATTATAATTCGTAACCATAAGCAAAATTTTTGGGGAAGTGGACAGGCTTCAATCTTTCTACTCAAGCCTCCGGAAGTTTAGAGTTCAGAAGACTGACAATACCTTGGAGGTATTTTCCCGAAGTCTAAGGATACACTTATCATCGGGGTTTTGGAACTAGTCCAGCCAGTTTGTCCCCGCCTCCAATAACGTGAGTCATCGGAACAGGGGTCACTACCAAATAAAAGACAGCGGTTATTTTCGATTATGTAACAATACGTTTGACAGTAGTAGGCGCTGGTGTTTGCCAGTTAGAGGGGTCCCTTTTTAACACACACACCGCCAAACTGTTTTTCATCTACTCATAAACATGACAAATTATCTGTAGCCTTGCCTTAAAACTACAATTTATACACCGTAAGTCTATTCTGTCATCTGTCTTAAAGAGGTGCTAAGCACCTTAGCACGTATAATACAGATGACAGACAGTTAACTACGGCCCCGGTCTGTACCGAGCATTTACAATTTGGTTACTAATAAGGGGTTAAATAGCCCTGTGAACAACATAATATACACAGATAATACAAATATATACAGAGACAATATATACATATACATACACATATAGATAACAATACACGCGGCGCCTGACGGTGTTCTGTTGCATTTATTTCGGAAGGAAATAAACCAATAACAGGCAGCACCACGAGAAGGTACCCGCCAGACTTGCCTTGGGGATCATCACGACCTGCGCTCTCCCCCAAGACCCTTGCCTCCTTACCCATCACGGGACGAGTAAGGAAGGCCTGAGTATATCCAAAACAAGCAGCGCAAGGCATGCAAGCTAGGCAAAGCAACTATTAATGAATAAACCCAGACCCGCCCATATTAGTCTTACCTACCGTAATCGTACCTATACAGTTGGTTCTGTACACTCTTCGATCTGCCATCACGATATCCTCTATCTTTTTGGCATTGTCTTCAGTGGTGGACGTGGATGGGCGTCCTTCACGATGTTCATCTTCCGTGGATGTTCTACCCAGCTTAAACTCCTTGGCCCAGCGTGCAACCGTGGAATATGGAGGGGCAGAGTGCCCCAAAGTTTCCACCAAGTCGTTGTATATGTATTTGGTACACATTTTTTTCAGAGAGAGAGATATTTAATGACAGCTCTGATTTCGTTTTTCTCCATTTTGATGTTATCACTCCGGTTGTCAGTATTCAAATGAATGTATCTCCCTGGAATCATGGTGTATTTATACGATTTTTTCTCGCGCACCTTTTGGATGTATGAGCAAGCAAAAAACATTTTTCTTAGATTTTAATATGGTCTAGAAATACCTGATTATCATTACTTTTGGGTCACCCCTCGTAGGTGTAACATGTTTGAAAGAATTTTAGGCACTTAATAAATTTGTCAGTTTGTATTACTTAATGTCGTACTAATTCGTATACCCTTATTAGTAAGAAACAGTTTTTATATGCCTAGGTCTTCGATTATTAAAATTATCTTAGACCTAGGTAATATCTAAATAATATGTTTGAATTGATGCCAAGTGATAGTGTGGTTGATGGCATTAAGCTGGTTTATGATAAACTTAACTAGTGAGGATAACAGCTGGGCTCTCATCGCCTGCTGCGGATACAAACTGTTGTGTCCTTAGCAAAAGATTTTCTACTTGTGCGTGGCACCTCACGTCTAGTCAAGTATACTGGTAGGCTATTAACCCTACCAGTCCACCACCTTACAAATAGTTTTTGTTTGAAAACTGTGGTTAGAAGAGTACCACATACAAAATGTATTCTTATATTATTGGGCCTTAACATTGTCCCATATGTACTATGAACCAAAAAAGAAGAAATATTAAGCAAATTGAATTAGTATGGAAGTCGTATCAATATTATATCAGCTTTTACTTAGGTTGTGGAGACATAATCGGACCTTTACTTGTAGGAATTTTAGAAAAATAATATTCCTTGCAATTGAATCTAGGAATTGCTCAGTTAACCTCATACACGTTCACAAACAGTTAATAGTATTTTCATCACACCATCTCGGAAAGAGTATTTTTAATCTTCAATATCTGAGTGGAAAAGCCGTTTTTATTCTCTAGAGGATAAAGTAAATTGAATTTAGAACATCGTGTGCACTAAGTTTGTGAATTAAAAAAAACATTAAACCTATTTACTGCTACCTCTATGGTGCCGAATATATCATACAACTTTTTTTTTATTTGTTAAAAACTCAGACTCGGAACCTTCTTGGTGTTCTTTTTTCAATTTGCTTTGTACGCGGTTCTTTACGTGATTGTAAACGTTTTTTTTTGCATTTAGTCATTTCCTCGCTGAGGTGGAATGAAAAGTTACGTGTTGCACTCGAGTGCAAAGATTTTTCACCTCTTGCTCTTTTCATTCCCTCGCTGACGCTCAGGATTCTAATACCTAAATGGCCATGAACACACATACGATCAGCGGTTTGTTGTAAGAACGACGCGCCGACGACGCCTCCTTCATTTTTTATTTAATTATTTCTACCTCACCACGTCAATCCGATGTACACATGTGTCAAACAGATGTACAGAAGGAAAATATAAGCTCTAATTACTCGACTAAGGCTCAAAATGGCGGATTACAATTATTATGCCAGCAAGACTGCATTGAGCTAACCTAGGCAATAATATAATGTTGATACCTATTGCAATAGATATTCTATGATCATAAAATAATCATTCTACGTTATATGTGACATCTGTATAATGACATATAATTGTACCTAGATACATAGGTACTAACACAGAAAATAATAGCATAGGGGTATTAAGTACGACATTCTCGTAATTCTATAATTGACGCTAGCTAGACAATATTATGTATATTAAATATATATATTAAATTCATACAAAATTTCCTTATTAGACCTGGTAAATAAAACCATATTGAAATAGGATCAGTAGCCCATTTCTTTATTTAATATTCTAAACATTGAGTTACATTTATTTTGCCTAAACGTTAAATATATAAAGTTGGCAATAAAGAGAGTTGTTGAAGAACTCGTAGAAATACTAGAATAAAATGTAATGAGTTGCTTATTTTATATAGATAGGTATAAAATATGAGTTATAAAGAATGGGGTCGTCAGTTTAGTATAGTCGCTGAGGTTTCCCCATGGTGGATTTAATGTGAAGTGAGCGCACATTCTGCCAATGTTTCTTGAGCAGCGATACCAAGAAGTTGATGGAGAGATGGACGTTTTGTGCCAACTCATCGGGTGTCATGCCCACATGACCAACAGCAACAGAAAGGCATAGTACCTTTTTCATTTGGAACTTGATAGTGGCCTTCACTTCATCGATCTTCTGAGCTAAGGACTCTTGGTGTCCAAGGAGACCGGGAAATTTACCGGCTTTATTCAAACCAGGCCCGAGCAAGCGCGGAATCTGCTTAATAAGAGACTCTGATGCAAGAAACGCGTCATACTTTTTCGCCAATTTCTTGACAAGCTTCTTACTTTTGTTTAATTTTTTCAAAGCTTCAGCATCCATGCATGGTACATCCAGCTGTCTAGCTTCATCACAGTGTTGTTGATCTCCTAGAATACAAACCTGCATTCTAGGTCTGGGTATGAACTTTAGCTTCACAGTGCCGGAAAATCGCTTATCCTTCTGTGGATCATAATTTTTTAGTCCAACTTGAAGTTCAACTGTTTCTAGAAAGTTGCGTTTCTTTTCATATCCATATAGGATAGCATTTACGCACTCATAGAGTGTTTCACAAGACACTTTTGATACCATTACTGAGTCGGAGTTTCCTTGTCCTCTCACGGTGATCTGTCTTATTACGAATAAATTTAACGAATGAGAGTAAAAAATACTCCCTGATAGATTCCACAGCCAGACAGTAAATTTATATACAGGTATGTTATAGGCTAGGCGCATGCGTATTACATATTTTCGCTAAAAGTGTATTGATCGCAGCTAACGCGCATGACATGTTACACAATTAGCGGTATCTGGGTACTATATTAGGAATACTTGTTTTTTTTTATGCCAGTTATGTTAGCCTTTGACCACTATCTCACCTGATTGTAAGTGAAGATGTGGTCGAAGATGATGTTCAGGCTAACCTAGAATTACTGGCTCTCAATGAGAGCTGCCGGTGCTTGAATTGTATGGTAGAAAAGGGTAGTGTTATGGGCAACAGCTCAGTGGCATTGCCTATGGACTGCCGCGCAGCTGGTCCATGGTTCAAAGCCCGCCGCGAGCTTGTGCTTCACTGCATGGTGAAGGGCATTTTGTGAATGCCCGCTTAGCTAGCGACCAAGCAGAAAATCGGTCGCCAAGCACCTAATGGTGTGTTCGACAGCTGTCCTTGAGAGCCAGTCATTCTAGGTTAAGCCTGCCTAACCTTCGACCTCATCTCACTTATCATAAGGTGAGATTGTGGTCAAAGACTCACTTACCAGAAATTAAAAAAAAAAAAAAATTGACGTTAATATGAAAGTCCTAAAGTATAAGCTGAAATTTGGCTTACTTTTTATAGGGTGTAAACACCAACTAAGAAAGCTTAATTGTGGTCAAATATTGATTTAAGGGTATATTTTAGACGAACGCCCCCATACAAAACGCAGCTCTCATCTCATTTTAATAATAGCGAATAAAACTCAATGATTTTTTACCTACGTAATCACTACCCTAATACGAGTATCTAGGTTTGTGGTGCATCAGATTTTCATTAAATTATACAGTTTTGAAATTACACTAGCTCAAAAACTCGTGATTTTAGATAAAAGAAAGACCCAACTTTAAGCATCTCTTTCAAGAAAAATAAGCATGTTTTTAATATTTCTATTGCACCACAAACATGGGGAATATAATGAACTTTCTATAATGGGAAGTTATTTATACATGTGTACTATACTTTTTAAATAAATCTGGAGCTACGAATAACTGGCTCAAACTCCTAAAAACGATACTATATACTAAACGCTATATAATAAAAACTTTAATTATAGTCCAAAAGAAAAAGGATTTAAGCCAGAAACGATAGGTCTAATAATACACTATATTTACATGCGAGTTTTTTTTTAATAACAAGTTGAGTTTATATGAAAGTTCACACTTAAACTTCACGCTGGCGGGTATATGTCCTTAACATTCTCGTGAAAGTCCTATATTCCCCGGAATGTTACGTACTAATATAATATACTAAGCTTTTAATTAATACCTAGTTGGAGAAAAAATTCAACCAAGCGACAGATCAAATTTTTAAAAATATCATCACTCTGAAATTTATTCTTGTAGCCAATTAAGAAGGACATATAAAACAGACATTTCATTATTTACTAGGTACCTAAAACGTTTAATTACTTACCTTTATTTTGGTAGAAATGTTTGACTTTTGTCTATAACATTAACATTTTGTCTTTAACATATTTTTAGGCCCAGATGGCCCAGTAAGGCCGTAATTATGTACTCTTAACTTAAATATTAGTTAAGCCGAGCGACATATGGGATGGTGTGCGGTCATCAACCAGACGATTAGACATTATCTGATCGAAAGAAGTCATTTAACTCAAACACTAAACTCTCGCAATGATGCTACCCTAGCTACCTATGTTTCCTAATATGATAACAAGAGCTATCGCATGCTAAGCGAAAGTGACATCAACACATTTTTAGAGTACAAAATTTCTCACCTCGAAAGGGAATCGAACCTACCTACCCCGATTTTACGCACCGGGTGCCTTAACCACTGAGCCATCGAAAATCACTCAGCCGAGCCAATATTATGTGCTTTTAAATTTTCTCCCGAAGAATACAATGAAATAGCTGAAGCTTAAATTTAGAGCAGCATCTTCCACGCACCCAACGTAAGGTAAGGCGCATGTCATCCAGCTGCTTTGTTTTGCCCGTGCCCTATTTGGGGTTCTTCATGTTCCGTTTACTGTCATCTTCATTAAAAGTGAGGTATAGGAAAGAATACTAGTGACTGTCCGAGCTGTAGACCCCGCGAGTCATCACTATTACTGCAAATTGAAAAGTCAGGACAAAAATAATGATAAATATACGCGATTTAAACCGTTTAAAGTTGTTTAATTACTACTTCCAGTAGTAGCCCCCGTGCCACAGGAGTGACCCTAGCACTGACCTCTGCGGAACCCCATCCGAGGTGGAACTCTACCCCACCGCTCCTGTATTGTTCCATGCGGAAGACTGTTGAACGTTGGCTATGTCTAGAAATGTTAATTGAGGGTCTGCTGCCTGACGACTCATACCACCACACCGGTAGCACAGGTCTCCTCTGTCCGCCAAGGTTGGACATTGGATTGGGTTGTGCCCTAGCCCCATGCACCTAAACAAACGCAAAAGACGCGCCTCCAAGGCAACTACTAGCTCTGAATTCTATCCCACTAAAAACCTGCCTTTTATCAGCAGTGGAACTCGGCTGGCGGAAATTTATATGAGACCAGATTGGAGTAGCGGCGTATCTTCATGGCCTTGGCTAGAGGCATGTCACAACCACCGGCAACCACCATGGGTAATTTTAGCCCAGGGAGAAGCCAGAGGCTCCTAAAACACAAACTTGTTTGGCAGCCTATGGATTCATAAAGCATTGTAAAACTTAATAAATTCATTAAACAATATATCTATTTTTGCTGATCGAGTTAAGGGAGGTACCTATCTTGAGTGCAATAAGTACGGATGCTCATATTTTCTTAATTGACTAAGCAAGTGGGGTACCCATATAAGCGTATCCGTTTCAGCGTTATGAAGCGGTCGTAGCGAAGTTTGCTTAGCCATTCTGAAACGATCAGCAAAGTTAAGCAACGTCAACCTCGGTCATGACTTGGATGGGTGACCGCTGATGACATTACTATTGAGCGCTTCCGTGCTCCGTTAAGCCCTTCGTCCGTTCAAGGTTGTTGTCTTAGGATGACAGTCGTTATAGCATGTCGGTAGGGCATTTTGCGAATGCCCACCTGGCTAGCTACCACCCTCAAATCTATCGCCAAGTACCTAACGGTGTGTTTCGGCAGTTGTCCTTGAGAGCCAGTAATTCTAGGTCAGCCTGAACAACATCTTCGACCACATCATCACTTACCTTCAGATGAGATAGTGGTCAAAGGCCAAACTATCAAACATAAAAAAAAGCTTGGATAAAAATGCTTTCGTGTGCCTGTCCGTCGCATCAAAACCGCCGTTTTGAAATCGTAGGTAATTCTAAAGAAACGCACCAAGTACGAGTACTTTGCTTCAACATTTAGTGTGCGGACCGCGAAGGAACTCTCTGGAAAATACAACCCGCGAGTCTTCAAATTAAAAGGAAAAAGCTCTATTCTGAGCTATGCTTTACTTTAGAGTGCTTTACTGCAGACCACATCGCTAAACAGTGGTCGAATGTGAATAATATTATTAGTCTGCAGGTACGGCAATCGCGAACGAAGTCGCAGGTACAGCTAGTTGTCATTTGGTTTTTAAGACCGAAGGTTTTTAGTACAGACCAGTCATTTTGCGCTCGAAAGTTTGCGGCAGTTTTGATACTTTTTTTCGCTCACGTGTTCTTTTTGAATTTTCACTTTGATAAAAATTAAAATCGCGCGGCCGTCGTTCTGAAAAAATGGTACCTAAAAACTTTTATCCCGATAATTTTTTTGATTTTATTAAACATTTCTACGGTTTCCGCGTTGAAAATTCAGGTTTTGCTCCGTCGAAACCTCCCACTCGCACTCTATAGACAGCAATAGGATGCGAGACATTTTTTGATTCTATTCGTTCCTTGTTTAACCGACTTCAGAAAAACGACGTTGACAGTGAATAACAATCGATCCCGTAAGTAGCAAAAGGGTCACTAAAGAGAATGAAAAATTGTTTTACCTTAAAATGGAACCGACTTTCTACATTCAAAAGTGTGATATAACTTGTCGAAGTTGGTACCATGCGCACAATTTTGTGATAATAGGTACTTTTGATTTGAACTATCATGGTACCGACTTCAACAAGTTATTTCACACCTTTGAGTGTTGAAGTCAGTTCACTCTTTTGAGTGTCCCTTGCTACTTACGGGA
Organism: Plagodis dolabraria; assembly: GCA_963854805.1. Taxonomy (NCBI): domain Eukaryota; kingdom Metazoa; phylum Arthropoda; class Insecta; order Lepidoptera; family Geometridae; genus Plagodis; species Plagodis dolabraria. The sequence continues at coordinate 10,751,637 of OY978440.1, forward strand.
TCGATTGTCATTCACTGTCAGCCTCCTTTTTTTTGAAATCGGTTAAAAAAGGAATTAATAGAATCAAAAAATGACTCGCACATACACTTTTGAGTGTTGAGTCGGTTCCATTTTTAGGTAACTGTTCACATCCAGCTGTTATTGCTGGAATTCGAATAGGGCCAGGCCATTGCTATTCTCCTTCTCATTTCAAGAAAATTCGCGTGATGGATTCCCCGTTACGTGAATGCGGTTTTGATGAAGGTGATATCATTCAAATTATCTTTCGCTGTCTAATAATAATTAATTTCTAGACTACATCGTCCATACTTCTTTAAAAGTATCTTACCCTATTAATATGAACTTTTTCAACTATAAACATTATATCCTCAAAACTGTTAAATACTTTCTTTTAAATTCCATTATGGTCTTGAGAATTCTACTCATCGTAGAGTAATATTTTTTCTAAAACTTTAATACCTTTTATTGAATGAAACAGCCCTGGTTATCCGCTTTTTTATATTATGTTCTCCGTATATTTCATAGTTTCTTTGATGTGAATCTAGCAAAACTGTCATAACCACAAATGCCATTAAAAAAAACTTAAATACATACAGCGCCCTCTGCAGTAACCAACGCCATTGTTGCCGTAGTAGACGCTGACCTCGCTTCTCGTGCCGAACGTAGTCAACAGATGTCGCTACTATGAAAAATAGCTCGCGCTGATGATATTTTCACGATACTGCATGAGGGTTTTACGACGTTCTCAATCATTGATAGATATTCCATTCTGCAGCCTATGGCTGTAGATCAGTTTTTGTAGCGTGGAACCTTTTAGTTCCACGCGTTTAAAAGATTTATAACATTATGAATGAAATGAATTGTTAGGATAGGATCTAGATAGCCATCGAATAGTGAGTTCACTGAGTTTAGTTCGCGTTTAATATAAGTACGACGTGGACGTGTGTCATTCATTTGTATTTAGTAAGTTGGTGAGAAAATTAGAGGTAAACTGTTAACAAGGAATACAATCAAATAAAATAGTGCAACATAGGTGTGAGGGGCCCTCACTAGTTTTTGTAGTCAAATAAACTAGTTTTTGTAGTCAAATAAACTTTAAAGAGTTTTTTATAATGAATAAATACGAATCAACATATAAAAAAATAATGTTTTACGTATGAAGAATCTAAAAATACTATTTATACCACCCTCAAAGACGCCGTGAGAACCGCAGAGGATGAAGAGCTGGCCAGCCCCGGAACTTCCGACTCGGTATACTCATACACCAGAGGTAATAATTCATATTATTATAGGTCAGCACGAGGTCGAGGAAATTACAACAACTACCAGCAAAATGCGAGGAACATAAATAACCATAGAGGTAATTATACTAATTATAGAGGGAATCTGCAGGACAAACAGAGCAATCGCGGCTTACCAAGGACAAGCAGAGGTGCTTATCGAGGTAATACCCACAATAATCAGTATCTACAAAGGTACGCCAGGTCGAACAGAGGCAGCTACCGAGGTTCTTGCAATAACCGTCAAGGTCAATGCTATGCAGTGGGAGAAGGTGACGAGAAAAAGAACGAATCTATTAATTTAGCAGAATTTTTTCGGACCTAACTATGTGTTTGTATGCCAAGGCTTAGATTTTGTGTACTTCAATTTTGAAAATAAAAGACTCAAATTTCTGTTAGATACCGGTGCTTCAATTTCACTAATTGTAAATAGTTGCATATACAAAAAAAATATTAGGACTTATTACGATAAAACTGTTATAAACGGCATTGGCGGAAAAGTACAATCAAAATGCTGTGTTTACATTCCGTTGCAAGCCGACAACGGTGTAGAGTTTCCTCACAAGTGCTATCTATTCGACACGTTGCCGTGTGAAGCCGACGGCATTATCGGTTTAGATTTTCTGAGAACTTACAAAGCAAATATAGACTTGCCGACAAATAGAGTCACATTGCATAATCAAGTCAAAAATAGCGTAATTAAAATACACTCACGTATCGATGAAAACATGGCAAATAATAATTATCTCAGTATACCAGCGCGAAGCGAAACTATACATTTTGTAAATGTAAACAAAAATTTATACAAAGATTACATAATTTTTCCAAAACAGTTAGCTGAAAATGTTTTTGTTGCAAGTAGTATCATTACACCGAAGCGGGGTAAGGTACCAATACGGATATTAAATACGGGCGAGACGGATGTTGAAGTTAAAAAATCGGAACTAATTTCAAAACAACGGCTAGATTTCTTAGAACATTATAATGTCTGTTCTTTTGAAAAATCGACACAGGGTATAGAGCGGGTCGAAAAATTACTACCGAATTTAAATTTGACACATTTAAATATAGATGACCGGAAAGAAATTCAAATTATTTGCGCAAAATACTCAGATATATTTTTCATAGAAGGCGATAAATTAGGGACATGCAATGTAGTCCAACAGTCTATCATAGTAAAACCAAACACGTGTCCGGTTTATACCAAGCCGTACAGACTACCTGAAGCTGCAAAACCAGAAATCAATAAGCAGATTCAGGATATGCTCGATAGTGATATCATTGAACCATCTAACAGTGAGTGGAATAGCCCAGTACTTCTGGTACCTAAAAAATCAGATGGCGAAAAAAAATGGCGTTTAGTGGTAGATTATAGAAAGGTTAACGAGTCGATACAAGATGACAAGTTTCCGTTACCTAATATAACGGAGATATTAGATTCACTTTCAGGATGTGTTTACTTCAGTCACTTAGATTTACACCAAAGTTTTTATCAGAGAAATTTAAAGGCAGAATCCAGACCCATCACCAGCTTCGTAACAAGTACCGGACAGTACCAGATGAAACGCCTACCTATGGGACTCAAAATAAGTCCAAGCGCATTCTCTAGAATTATGTCGATAGCTATGTCCGGACTAACATATGAAAAATGTTTTATTTACTGTGACGATCTGATAATTTTTGGTAGAAATAGGCAGAATCATAATAAAAATCTAATAGACGTGTTCGAGCGACTTCGAAAAATGAATCTTAAACTCAATCCAAGTAAGTGTGAATTCATGAAAACACAACTATTATATTTAGATTTTTTATTTCGATCCAGAAAAAGTACGAGTTTTGCGAAATTATCCCGAACCAAAAAATGCGGATGAAGTCAGGCGGTTTGTTGCATTTTGTAACTATTACCGAAATTTATACCAACTTTTTCCGAAATCACTATACCACTGAATAAGTTATGTCGAAAAAATGTACCGTTTCAATGGACGAGTGAATGTCAGCAAAGTTTTGAAAAACTCAAAAGTAAGTTAGTCAGTCCACCAGTTTTGCAATATCCCAATTTCTCCAAAGAAAATACATTTATATTACAAACTGACGCATCTAACGTAGCACTGGGCGCAATTTTATGCAACAGCGACTTGAGACCAATAGCATACGCTAGCAGACCATTAAACAAAGCGGAATTAAATTACCTGACAATACAAAAGGAGTTGTTAGCAATTGTGTGGAGCATAAAATATTTTAGACCTTATTTATTTATGAGAAAGTTCCATATTCATACGGACTGCAAAGCTCTTATCTATCTTTTTGGGATGAAAGATCCATCAACCAGATTATTAAAGTTTAGATTATTATTAGAAGAATACGATTTCATAGTAGAGTACATAAAAGGTAGCTATAACACGGCTGACGCGTTGAGTAGGGTAACCATAAGTTCGGATGACTTAAAATCGATGAATGAAAAGGTAATTGCAGCTGTACTGACTAGAGCTCAAAAAGCACGAATTTTAGATGATGAGATGAGTGGGGTACATAGCACAAGGGATCCTAATATAGCTGCCGAACCGAAGTCTGGCCAACCTAGGGTCGCAGAAATATTACGGAAACCGAGTGACTTTGTAGAGTTAGATTTTATACAAGAAAATAATTTGAAAAAGAAAAGCATAACGCATACTAAAGAATGTTTTGCTTATGAAGAGTCGACTCATACTTTATACGTAAACCTCAAATATATGTCGCATTTTACGCGAGTCGAATTTGCGAATATTTTGAGTAGTTTTTGTAGCAAATTGAATATAAATGAGTTGTGTATGATTATAAAAGACGAATACAAAGAGTTTATAAAACAATTATTAATAGAGATAAACAGTAAAGAAAAGTGGACCGGTCCACGAATAAATATATTGAGAAATGTAAAACGTGTCTCTAATGTTCAGGAAAGGACATACATACTACACGACTATCACTTTTTACCTACTAGCGATCATGCGGGCGTACGACGCATGTTAAACAATATCAAAGGTAAGTACTTTTGGACTGGAATGGAGAACGACGTAAGACGTTACGTCAGCAAATGCAAGATATGTCAAACCAGTAAGTACTCAAGGAACACTAAGGAACCTATGATCGTGACGACAACAGCGTCGGCAGCCTTTCAAAAGGTATTTTTAGATATAATGGGCCCTATAGATAAGGATATAGATAATAATGTTTATATATTAACTCTCCAATGCGAGTTAACAAAGTACGTGGAGGCATACCCAATGCAGCGAAAAGACACGGTAAGCGTGGCACGATCTTTTGTCAATAATTTTATTCTAAGGTATAGAGTACCGGAAGAGATCGCCAGTGATCGGGGCACCGAGTTTATGTCCGAAACTATGATCGAAGTATGTAAACTACTACATATTAAGAAGGTAAACTCTACCGCGTAACACCACGAGTCGATCGGTGCGTTAGAAAACACTCATAAACATCTCGCTGCCTTCTTACGCTCTCAGTGTGACGGACACCCAGAGACGTGGAGCCAATGGCTACCATTCTGGTGTTTTTCCTTTAACACTACCGTGCACACAGAGACTAAGTACACCCCCTACGAACTCGTATTTGGAAAATTATGTAACTTGCCTAGTAATCTAAGAAATAATAATATAGTTCAACCTTTATACAATCAAGAAAATTATGCCCTAGAACTTAAGTATAGGTTACAGTTAGCATCTAAGGAAGCAGCTAAGAATTTAATTTTAAGCAAAATTAAAAGAAAATAATTATTTGACCAACATTGTAATCCTGTTCAGTATAAAATAGGGGACCTAGTTTTGCTAAAAAACGAAACAGGTAAAAAATTAGATAAATTGTATAACGGACCATACGAAGTAATCAGCGAAAATGAACCTAATGTTTGAGTGAAAATAAACAGCAAAATTGAAACGGTCCATAAAAATAGGACAAAACATTATGTTACCTAGTAAGTAAAATAAGATTGTTATTGTTCGTAACTAGTACGTAGTCAGGTGTCTGATGACGAATGTCATATACTTACACTTACACTGGGTACCTATTGTTATTATCGTTTGTGTGACGTTGCATCATACAAATTTTAATATTTTATACAGCTACATATGTTAAATAATTTCTGCGTAATTTTGATTTATTTCATTTATTGGAGTTCAATATAGAAAAAAATAAAAATAAACTTATTTTCATTTTTTTTTCTTTAACCCCTCGAATGAAGTGTGTAAGGTGTTAGCTTAAGGAATATGTAATAATATTAAGTAATTTGTATGGCAGTAATAAGAGACGTCCGTTCGTATTGAGTTCCGTTTATTACTGCCATACAAATTACTTAATATTATTGCTAACACCTTACACACTACAGTTCCACTATTATATTTGATGCTTGCCCTCACTGAGGGCTTACAAGTTGCAACCTCATTTACCGTGCCTTTAGGATCCCGACCCGACTTTAGGATGGAAATATCCATTAATTCTGACCTTGATCTAATTTTTAGTCACGAACACTTCACATACAAAGATAATCTTTTGATTTTTGAAGCATTGATTTGATTGTCGAACCATGATCCAAGAAAACATAATATTGTATCATGTCATGAGTCGAACGGTAAGAGCTATTGACTGTCGTGCAGCAGGTCCATGATTAAATCTCCACCGACTAAAGCTTTACTGCATGATGATTTTGCGAATGCTCACCTGGATATACCAACCTCGGATAGAAAATCTGTCGCCAAGCAACCAATTATGTGTTCCGGCAGCCGTCCTTGAGAGCCAGTAAAATTACAAACACAACGTCGTAGTTGTAAGGGAAAATGGCTTTGCATTTTCTCACAAGTGACGATATAGGCAGTTGGCAGAGGTTACTTAGCAGAGGCTGTTTAACATCAGGGGGCCTCGCGCTAGTTCCATCATAATTTTTATTTCTGAATCGCTCGTAGCGAAGTTTGCTTAGCCGTTCTGAACCGATCAGCAAAGTTAAGCAACGTCCGCCTCGGTCATGACTTTTGGATGGGTGACTGCTGATGACATACTACTGAGCGCTTCCGTGCTTCGGAGGGCACGTTAAGCCTTCGGTACCGGTTGTTGTCTTAGGATGGCAGTCCTTAAAGCATGGTGGTAGGGCATTTTGCGAATGCCCGCCTGGCTAGATACCACCCTCAAGTAGAAAACCTGTCGCCAAACACCTAACGGTGTGTTCCGGCAGCTGTTCTTGAGAGCCATTAATTCTAGGTTTACCTGAACAACATCTTCGACCACATCATCACATACCATCAGGTGAGATAGTGGTCAAAGGCTAACCTATCAGGCATAAAAAAAATAAGATTGATATTTAATCATTTGCACCCCTAAGACTGATATAACCGAATTGATAGAAAATAAGGAAGGCTTAGAAGAAGAAGAATCGTTTTAGTTGCAGAGCTCTCATATTTTTATATTTTTGATTCTAATCGATCATAAGATCTTCTAGACGTTTCGATCTTGAGAGAGCAACATACGTGCTTTCTGCCGCAAGCTCTTGTCACCGATACCAACAAGACCTTTACCAATATCAATCCTTGGGATTTTTGGACGGTGTCTGCCATATTTTTTATGCATGATAGGTTAGTTTTTGAGCACTATCTCACCTGATGGTAAGTGATGATGTGAGCGAAGATGTTGTTCAGGCTAACCTAGAATTACTGGCACTCAAGTACAGCTACCGGAACACATCGTTAGGTGCATGGCGACAGATTTTCTACTTGTGGGAGCTAGCCAGGCGGGCATTCGCATAATGCCATCCTAAGACAACGAAAGGACCGACGGCTTAACGTGCACTCCGAAGCACGGAAGCGCTCAGTATCTTAGTAATAGTTGGATGGGTGACCGCTGGTGACATTTCACCAGCGGTCACCCCAGCTCGTTGTATTACGGGGTTTAAATCTTGTTGTATTACAGACTAGTAGTTTATTAACAAGATGCCTGCCAAGCATGGGGATTATGGAAAATCCCCCTAGTAGGTGATATTCTAACCTTTGAAGCCGTACAGGCATTAAATATCTGTAGGTACAATCAATGTTTATATTAACAATTTCTCAGATGAACATGAAGTTGTGATATTGAAGGTTTTTGCTAAGCTCAAGCAACAACCCAGCATTTGTCCAGTTTTAGGAAAATTTAATGTACATATAGGATTAAACATACAATTAATGTCAAGTAAACCTATGTATCAGTGACCGTATGGAATATCAGTCTGAAAATCAACCACATGGAAAATAACCAACGAATTGTTTAGAACAGGAATCGTTCGCAATAGCAATTCTGCGTATGCAAGATCTAGAAGAAAGATCTAGAAAACAGCATTCATCGCCAATGACGTCAGTTATGAATTTTTGAGGATGCCTTGAGGAGTATGTAACGGCCTAGCAGTTTTTCAAATTCTGATGCATAGTTTAATTTGGTCGAGTAGTTTGCAATATGAAGTCCTTATTGCCACTACGACTTTTCAGGAAAATTTTATTTGCTTAGAAATGGTATTTAACATTTTTGCAAAATATGGACTGACTATTAATTTAGCCAAATGTGCGTTTTTGAAAATCATATTTAGGTTATGACATGTCTGATCTAGAAGTCCAACCATGTGCAAGTAAAGCGTTTATTATATGGACACTAGTTATACCTATGACATTTTCAGAGAACACATTTTTATTACCAACTTTTTGATTCTACAAACCACGCAATCACCGCTGTGATTTACAGGAAAAACCGTTTGTATAGAGGCTAGGTGAACACTTTGTAGTTTGATATGTTTGAGTTCCTGACTGGACTCAGATCTGACATCTTTTCTTTCCATATTCTACGGGGTTCTCCCCGTCGCGCGTCGCTAGTTACGCTCATTATTTATTCTCACCAATAATTTCTAGTTATTGGTAAAGAATTCAGTAGCGAAAAGCAGATTTTAATAAATAAACTTAAATCTTAATGTCGTAAAAACATTATATATTAATTTGACCTTCCCGCTAAAAGTCCTCGCCGGGCAACATTCAACAAGTGTTCCCAGCCGCATTCAAGATTTTTTATCATATGTATAATATTTGACGCCTGCGTTTAAGTTTGTTACAAATAGTGTAGGAAAAAATCTAGATTAAGTTTTCTGAATGTTCATGTATTATGATTGCAGTTACTTTTCTATAATAATAGTTATTCTTATGAAGTCAAACATCTGACCGGTTCAAGGACTTTGTATCCTTCTTCTTCTTCTTCTTCTTCTGTATTACACTCTGATCTCTGTATTAAATCCTCTTTGCACTTTGAGACCGGATGTCACGTAACCGGGACACAAGCATTCTGTCATCACTTCTTTCTACGGCTCTCAAACTTTATACCTAATTTGAGGAAATAGGGGGGCAGTAAAATAACAGTTAATACATAGATTTCACCTTTTTTTAATAAATAAAATCACGTGAAATGGATTTAAGTTACGCAGATTAATGATTCTTGAATAAATTATGGTTATCAAGTTCGTACAGTGTTTGACACCGAATAGTATTCTTATAACGGGTACCGTCGATGCTAATAGGCCTTAATTTTTCATAGATTGAAATCAAGTAATTATTTTCTATGCTAAAAAAAAAAGTTATCTGTATTTTGGTGTACAGTTTAGTTTTAAAGAAAGCTCAAAAATATCGGAAGTAAAAACCAATTAGGTAGATACGTTATAAAACCAAAGAAATTTTACATTACATAGGCAAAGGTTAGTCCGCTTAACATCAAGTGAGCCTCGACTTCCAAAAATGAGCACTACCCGACCATAAGGTTTGCGAATCACTGTGCATATGTGCATGAGCGAGTGCGAAATTGATGCAAATCATATACGTGAGACAGAGACGGCGATATTTTTCAAAATGGTCGAACCATAGGGAGACAACTTTTTCATACCATTTACTGTGATGAACATTGATTCATGTGTGACTTTCTACTAGACGTTTAAAATAATGTATTGATATTATAGAACAAAACATTCACATGAAAAAGAACCATGATCTTGTATGCTGCTGCAATCATGTTTTAATAAAGAGCCAATCTGCGGGGCGATTACGTATCTTCTGTAGCAATGAAATGATGATTGCAACAATCAAAAATGACGGTTATGACAGATTTTGTATCAATGAAAAGGGCAGATAGGTAACAGACCTTCTTGTGCCCGAACGTTAGTCATCGACCGTTTTTTTTCTTTTATACCTGAGACGATAACTGGCATATACATTGATCGAATTAAAATTTCTTTATATCCATTCTACTAAAGAGTTTGTAATAACATAGTATATATACAGGTTGTACTCCCATGGTCAGTATTTCCTTTGATTTCATATTATTATTATTCTAAAATCTATTTTTTTTTATCTAATTAAACCAAAATTTAAGTCCATTTTGGCATTTATTTTGAAATAAAAGAAGTAATTTCTTCTTCCTCCCCTAGCCCAAAATATATCTTCCTCCACTCCGCTTCAATTTTAGTGTGTAATGACCAATGGGTATCTACTCTTTGGATACTGCAACACGTTTCATACGCTTGATATATCCTGTAAAATAAAACCAAATGTAATAAAGCGACTATGATATTTTTTGTATTTTTTTTTATATTTTGCAATAACGCATGCTCTGTGGATAACTTTTTTTTAATCAAAAAATTAAAAAAATTACGAGAGGCAAAATTTAAGTCATGAGCGGGAAAAATCTAAGTTTCTCCTCTCTCCGAATACGAAAAATAATAATAATAAGAAATTACTACTTGCATTTTAAAATATATGCCAATATAAACTTAATTTTTATTTATTTTTTTTTTCTTAGGAAGACCTACAGTTACAAATAACTTAAATATAACTAATAACAACAGATAACCAATTATAGGTCCTCACGGATAGCTATCTTATAAATGACATTCAAATAATGAACACTAGGATACAACTTAGTCTATCATATCATGTGAATTTAATTATAAACATTATGCTTATAATTAAATTCACACAGTTAGTCGAAGAACTCTCTGCTCAACAACCGCCTAGCCGATGCAATTGCTTGAACCAAATAAGTCAAGGCCAACTCTCTTGTCTATCTCATTAAAATTTCTGCTCACACGTAACAGGTAAGAATTTTGCCTTTATTTGTTTTATTTAGATTTTAGAATAATAATAATATGAAATAAAAGGAAATACTGACCATGGGAGTACAACCTGTATATATATACTATATTATTACAAACTCTTTAGTCGAATGGACAGTACGAAATGTTTAATTCGATCAAAGTATATGCCAGTTATCGTCTCAGGTATAAAAGAAAAAAAACGGTCGGCGACTAACGTTTGGGCGCATGAAGGTCTGTTACCTATCTGTCTTACAAAATCTGTCAAAACTGACAGTTATATTGTTGCAATCAACAGTTCATTGCTACAGAAGATACATGATAGCCCTGCTGGTAGTGACGCAAGCTTTTGTTTCTTCGGGAGTAGAAGGCCCTATTTTGGTAGATCCATGGAAGTAATAAGTACTAAGTACAACAGGAATGAGCTGTTGACGCAAAATTTAAGCCGAACGAGAGCGCAATAACTGTACCTTTTATCCCTCTCTGGCAATGGTGACAATTTTGAAATATGATTTAAGGACAATAATTTTATTATAAAAAAATATTTATGCTCTGACGTCAGCAGATCTTTGCTTGAGATGGATTTTAATCGAAGATGCTAATGATGAACTTGCCCTTTGCGGCACTGTACATTTCCCGTGTTTGCTTGCTTTTCACACTCGCGTCTTATAGGTAGGTACTTACCTACTGGCACGTTAATGTTATCTATACAGTATCTTAACTCGGGTCTCTCGTTGAAATAACTACCTACAGCCGCGCTGTACGTAAACATGCGATAGGGCTACCCGCCTCCATTATTTTAATTACATTTGCCTACTTTGTGTTTCCATTTAGTTCTGTGATTATAAATATACTTTTTTTATATGAACATATTAAATTCTTTGTAAAATGAACAGGAAGTGTTCACTAAAAATGCATGTTGTTTTTTGACTAGTAGGTAGATTTAATTAAAAAACCTATATTTGAATAAAAAATCAGTCTTAAAAATTTGCGACCTAAAATATTTGTGAGACGTACGAAATGCTTTATCATTAAATTTTAGAGTATTAAAAAATCCGCATTCTAATATATAGCTTATAAGTACCTATTGCACTCGTGTCAATCACTTTCCTTTACTCTATTCCCTTTTTTATTAATCGAGATTTTTTCTTCGGGGGATTAAAGGAAATACATGTCCATTCAAAAGACACACATTATGTACCGTCAACTATGTAGACTATCAAATAATGTTACTTACTAATAAGTAAAATTATTTTACAGTATTACCTTACAGTTTCCAGGTTATCTAAAAAAGTTATCTCTGGTTGCGTTTATGACGAATTCATGCAACCAAAAACAGCACAATATATCCTACTCGTCATATTAAATATGTAATATATACATTGTACATAACCTTGTTTTTAGCGAAAATATCGTGCGTTTATTGTTACAAAAATAACACACCGTCTATTCGTTACTGTGGCATAGACGCGACTGTCTGCGTACTGAGCGCGGGCCGAGATCGAGGCTCGTAGGTATAACTCGCGGTTTCGTCCGTTTTTATGAAGTTGAAATACTGTATAGATAACATTACCGTGCTACTGGTCCTTGTGGTATACGACATGCAGTTGGACTAAGATAAAATTACGATAAACTACCTATTGTGGTATATTTCATTAATTAGGTAAGAAAAAACAGTTAAGTGTAATTCTAAATCAAATATTGTTAAATAAAATAGTCTTGTGAATTTTCTGCCGCAAACTCAGCTTATTCCTTAAATGTTTCATTGTTTCTAATTTTGCATTATGATTTAAACTAACATTAGGATCTTTAGGAAATCTGAAATTGAAACAAAGTTATTTTAATAGAGAAAGGAATAAAATATACATAGGTATTTAATTCATTTGTTCTTGAACTATAATTGGATAGTCATGCATGGTCACCGTAATTCCTCACTAACAAATTATGTTTAAAGTATTACCTCCACGACACAAATTCTCCCCATTTTTACTAAAATTCTTCAAAAATGTCACGAAATCAAAAAACACTCCGTTATTAACGTCCGAGTCCGCAATTTCATGTGGGGTTGGCAAGTCAGGAGTCCGTATTTCATACAAATAAAAGAAAACCTATACGCCAATCACAAAATTTTTTCGTTAGTATGGCTTTACACGTTAGCAACAAATAATATTGCTTTAACATGTTGGTACAAAATTATTAAATATGTTTAGAAACATTTCATAAGTAAATGTTTTTACTTCATTACATTACATCAATCGCACATTTTTCGACAAACAATGAAAGGATTGAAATCGACTTAGTTCTGGCAACTCTAGGTACTGTTAGAACGAGACACAGGGTTCAGTGGTAGCCTTTTCACTCGGCTTCATTTTTATTTTGCGCGCAACAAGACTGTTATGACCTAAGCATAAGGTTTTATTTTCTTTATTTTAGCTGCATGATGCACAGATAGAGCTCATTCCTGGTACGTAGTACTAATTACTTCCATGGGTAGATCATGGTTGATACCATAGACCTTAATTCTCCCTCTACGTTCGATACGTTGATGTGGCATACGATTGGATTTGATTGGATTACATTCCCATTAATCATACCTACCTACGTACTCATTGGTTGGAGTTGCAACTACACGTAATCATTGTATCCTCATTGGCAATTACATTTATCCATGGTACAATAATATACTACACCAGTATTACACTCCGAGATGTCACGTAACCGGGACACAAGCATTCTGTCATCACTTCTTTCTACGGCTCTCAAACTTTATACCTAATTTGAGGATATAGGGGGGCAGTAAAATAACAGTTAATACATAGATTTCACCTTTTTTTTAATAAATAAAATCACGTGAAATGGATTTAAGTTACGCAGATTAATGATTCTTGAATAAATTATGGTTATCAAGTTCGTACAGTGTTTGACACCGAATAGTTTTCTTATAATGGGTACCGTCGATGCTAATAGGCCTAAATTTTTCATAGATTGAAATCAAGTAATTATTTTCTATGCCAAAAAAAAAACCAGTTATCTGTATTATGGTGTACAGTTTAGTTTCAAAGAAAGCTCAAAAATATCTGAAGTAAAAACCAATTAGGTAGGTACGTTATATAACCGAACATACATTACATACCATATTTAGTAGTTGTTTGAGGTCCACAATACAGACTATTTTCTACGAAATGAAAAAAAACGCAATTTACTGCCTCGTCTACTTCTACTCTTACATTTCCGAATAGAACAAAGAAAGAAGCCAGTAACTCTAGGTTAGTCTGAACAACAACCACGACCACATCATAACTTACCATCAGGTGAGATAGTGGTCAAAGACAAACCTATCAGGCATAAAAAAAAATCCAAAAAAAAATATTTATATGTTTTTATAATACCAGCTCGTAGCTAACAGAAATGAACACCATATGGCCCAACCACACAACACACAGTTTGCGAATCACTGCGCATATTTGCATGAGCGAGAGCGAAATAGATGCAAATCATACAAGTGAGACAGAGACGGCAATATTTGTCAAAATGGTGGAACCATATAGGGCGTTCGGATAGCGGCAACTTAGCGCGTTCAGCGCCAGATCTAGCGCTTTTTTTGGCCAAAAGCGCGTTTTAGCGCCTAGCGCTAAATCTAGCGCTTATTTGAAATCATATGGCATAGGCATAGGTCTGGACACAATAAACGCCATTATGCATGATCGATGCTGACTTATTTAAATAAATAAATAACTCTTCAATTTATAATCTTTCGAGTGATCTCTTGAAGAGGATAACATGGTTAGATATATATATATATCTAACCATGTTATATATAAAATTTAAATTAAATTTAAATTTATAAATTTATAAAATATAAGAAATATATTAAATTTATTTCTAATTAATAAAATAAGGAGTAATGAAATTAAAATATAATATATATATATATATGAAATTAAAATATAATATATATGTATATATATATATATATATATTATATTTTAATTTCATTACTCCTTATTTTATTAATTAGAAATAAATTTAATATATTTCTTATATTTTATAAATTTATAAATTTAAATTTAATTTAAATTTGATTAGCAATTAAGTACTTACGAAATATCATTAGACTAGGCACATAATTACTTTTATTTTGCTTTTTGATTGACGTTTCTGATTGGCGTCACTTAGGGCGTTTTTATTTTGTAGGTTCCATTTAGCGCAATCTAGCGCGTTTTCGACGAGCTGAAAGCGCGTTTTGGCCAAATAGAGTTGGCAGCACTGGGATAGCCTATCAGTTCCAAAAATAACACTCACAAACGCTAAAAATCACGTAGGGCGTTCGTATTGGGACTTCGTGAGCATTTATATCGTTTTCGCTCACCGTTCGGATAGCTTTGAAAACGCTACAAATAACAGAGAAAAGTGCTATTTTTGACCCACGTCTTACCTAGGGCGTTCGGATAGCCTATCAGTTCCAAAAACAACACTCACAAACGCTAAAAATGATCACACAGAGCGTTCGTATAGGGACTTCGTGAGCATAAATATCGTTTTCGCTCACCGTTCGGATAGCTTTGAAAACGCTACAAATGACAGAGAAAAGTGCAATTTTTGACCCACGTCTTACCGTGGGATCGTTGTGATCGTTTTTTGACAACTAACATTTTATGAGAAATATTGTGGCTCCTATCATAAAGAATAGAACTGGCGATGCCTCCGACACAGACCTATATCTCTGGCTTCAGTTATTGCACCTATATCTCTAACTGCAGTTCTAGAAAACGTTATTTTGGTTGTCAGCGGTTGTCAAAATATATATAAGTCGTTCGGATAGCATATAGGCATTGGTGGTCAAAAATAGCAGAAGTTTCTTTCCGAACGTTAAGATACAAATGCCACTTTTGAAACTGCTACAAACGCAATCAAGCCAAAACGAACGCACCTCTAGGGAGACAACTCAAGACAACTTTTTTCATACCATTTACTGAGATGAACATTGATTCATGAGTGACTTTCTATTAGACGTTTGAAATATTATATTGATATTTTATAACAAAACATTCACATGAAAAAGAACCATGAACTTGTATGCTGCTGCAATCATGTTGTTTTAATAAAAAGCCAATTTCGTAGTGACGCAAGCCTGTGTGTGCAGTGTGACCAGATTTAGCAGAATTCTGCGATTTTAGCATAATTTGATCTCCAATTTAGGATCTAGCAGATTGTGTCGCAGATCTGAAAATATAGCAGATTTTGGCAGAATTTTATATAATATACGCAGAAATTTAGCAAGATGGAGAAGAATTAGCAATTTAGGTAGTGGTGCTAGAAATATTTAAAAAATTACAATTCATAAATAATGTACGAAAGATTTCTTCTTACTGTTCTGGCAGTTTCCTTGAAATACAGCTTAGGCGAATTCTCAGAATTTTTGATCGCACTTTGCATTGAACTAAAATCTTGTCTACCACTTAATGACCTATTTGAGCAAGTGCTATTTCTTGACCAACAAAACGTTGTATACAAAGATTTTTAAGTTTGGTCATAACTGGTTCTCATTTTCTAAATCTGGTATACAAATCTAACATACAAGCACTCCGAAAATATTGACCTTAAATTCGATAAAGTAGTGGCAGATCTTGTAGAATCGGGAGAAGTTCTGCTGACCTCACACTAATGAACACTAAATTACAAATTACCTGCGAGACAAATTTAAAAAATCAACATGTTGCTGTAATTCTACATGTAGATGCAAGAAAATAATACGGTGGATGCATTTTTAATTAAATTTGTTTTGATTTTTTTTACGCCGTCAAAAAAATATAAAAGTCTCAAAGTTCGATGGTTCTGTATATTAAAATCGACACCACAGAAAATTAGAAGTAAATATGTATATATGTACTTCTAATTTTCTGTAGTGAGTTATAGAGTTATTGTTAATTCGTGTTACTCAATCATAAATATTTTAGAAAATATTTGTTTTTTTTTGTACATATCATTAATTTAATTGGGACTTCTTTCAGTTGCAATGTTTTGGCATCAATCAAAAATAAACTTAGCAGATTTTAGCAGTATCAAAAATAAACTTAGCAGACTTTAGCAGAATTTAGGGGAGCAGCTAGCATAATGTCCAATTTAAATCTGGTCACACTGTGTGTGTGATTATATTCTATTTGATCTATGTATATATTCTATTTGATCTATGGTGTGATTCTTCGGGAGTAGAAAGATAGGTTTCCCTATTTAAGTAATTTGTGTAGAAAGATCAAAGAAGACCTTGTTTTCTTAGACCATGATGCCAATATTTTAGTTGGGAATCTTGGGTTGGGAATTGGGATGGGAACTATTGGGAACTTGGGATTGTTTCGTTTGGTTTAGATTCGTAATGTCGTCTTTCTATACAATTTATTCTAGTGATTTCCCTAATGCCTGTCCCCGTTGCTGATGTTGTTTTTGCACTGGTAAGCCGTAAGATCATTAGCATACTAAGATTTTTTTACCTGTAATAATTAATATTTCAAATCACTGTTAGCATATATAAATTTTTATATTTTTAATTTTAGTCAGAGTTGTTTTAGTAGTCATTAAATTTGTTAGCTTTGTTTCAAAACATACCTAACAAAAATAACCTGGATTGCGTGAATATGATATATTTCTTATTATTAATATTGTTCATCAGGCAGGCAGTTATAAAACAATGGATGATGCCTGTTATTAACTGTTCTCCACTTCACTTTCAAAGGCTCTGGTTGTGTTTATCTCAACGGATTTTTTAAACTGATCCGCTAAAGATCGGCTGTTTTTATTTACACACCTGCAGATTCACAAAACATATGGCATTCTTTTTAAAGGTTTGTTCAAATGTATTAAATGGCTTAAGTAGTTGTATGAGCTACAAGCAATTCTGCAAAAAAAAACAGGCTGTTTACAATTATGCAAAACAAAACATAAAATACTTATAAGCAGTATTATACATATAACCTGTATGTATAGCCTATTTTATATCAGTAACCAGATTCTGCATAGGTTTGTATAACTGTTATGTCCTTAGCAGTAAATGTTTAAATTGTGAATTATATTTAAAATAGGTATATCAGATTTTGCATGTTATTGGGCCTAAACAGCATCCTGCAGAAAGGTTTAAACTCTTAATGCAAGCTTGAGTTACTATTCTTATGTGCAATGCTATACACTTTGCAGAGTTAAAGTTTATGAGTTAATCCTACAACCAGTTGGCGATCTTCTTGGATTTATACAATGTACATCACTGGCCTTATTCATATTAATTAGTTTTCCACATATACTTATTGATTCTAACTTTAGCAGTAGTCTTGTTGTTGGAACTTTTTCAAAGGCCTTTCCATAATCAAAGGTTATCATGTCAATTGGCTCTCATGTGTTAAAGCTTTCCATCAAAGAGGTCCATTTCCATCGTTACAGTGTTTCAGGGAGTGACTTAATTGATAATTGCTCAAAATTCCATTACACAAGTGAGCTCATTAAATTTTTTATCCAGTGCAAGAACCACTGTCAAATGTTTTAGTTGTCTGAGCTTTGATTGCACTGGTCAGCCACCTTACTCAATTTTGGTATCATCTGGTTACACTGACGGTTACAGTTAATACAGTTTGTGGATATAATGGTACATGGCTAACCCATATAGCCAGCAGAGAAAGTCAATCCAGTGAGGAAATTCAAACACTGATAAAAAGATGAAGGTTTCCTATCTTCTATGTGCTCTGATTTTAAAATCATTTTATGATTGCTTTCCTGAGGACATTCTAAGGTCCATGCTCGAAGGGAACAAAATGATGTCCGCTACTTCAGAAGTGCAGTTGGTATCTAAATAAGTATCTAAAAAATAAAATGAGCGTATGTATTTAAAAGCATAATGATATTTTTCTAAACTTTAAAATGTTTGAATTGGTTCACTGTACTATTGATAGAAAATTGTGACTATAAACTCACAAACCACTAGGCTGGATGGTCTTTATTAGATGGCAGAGTAAAAATAGACACATGATTCACCACTGCTCTGCTTCTGCCTCCATATTTTTGCTGTATTGAAGATCATTTAGGGCTTTATATTTATTTGTTTATAGACGAGCATCATAGCAACAGTGTTGAAAGTCCTTAATTTATCTTGGAAGTATATTCATTGAAGTTAATATTTAAGTTCGCAGTTATTTATTTTCTCGCCAGATTAACAGTATTGGCAGTAACGATTTCATTTTTTTCTTATTTCAATCACCTAGTGATATCCTTATGAAAAAAGTAAGAATATTGCACTTTAGAAGCTTTCATTCTAAACCGTACTTTATTAACTTATGTTGTCACAATTTTTGGTTTTTAACTTTTTATTGCTGAGCCATTAACCTTTGATCACAGTCTCTACTGATGTTAAATGATGTCATGTGGTTGAATATGGTTAACAGGAGTAACTTAGAATGGAAACTGACTCGCTGACAGCTGCCTGAACACACTTTTGGGTGCTTGGAAGATTTCCTACTTGAGAGTAGTTGAGAGTAACCATGATAACATTTGTCCATGCAAAGTGCACAGCTTTCAGTACACTACTGAAGGGTTTTCTTACCTTGTTAAAACTAACCATACTCCCTAACTTAAATATAACAAGCCTCATTGTAATGCATTACTTGGTATAACAAATATTTTCTAATATACTTAGCTTTGCTACATTGAGGTTGCACTGTAGATTATTGTTGTAAGTTGTGTTGTCTCTTTGTTTTAGATATATCATTGTAATCTACGGAAGTCTGGTGGATTAGACATTCTACATACTGATCTTAAGAGTAAAAGCTTCAAATGTAACCTTATGAAACTACCTTTGATGGATATTGATAAAATTGTGATAAGTTGCAGAAGCCACTAAAAAGTTATAATAAGGAGCTTTTATAATGAAACTTCATCAAATGGTAAGCACTACCTACCAATATTTTGTTACACAAACTATTTTAAAACCAATAATATGATGGTGATTGGTGATCCCTAAGTAGGTAATATGTTTGTCTGTGCTGGGCTAGAATGGCACCTCTCATTTCTGCCTGTAAGAGTCATAAGAGGTGAAGAAGGTGAAAATACCAGTAAATGGGCAGAAGCACCTTGTGAAGAATTACCATCTGACACTGCCAATCCTATGATTATAATGAAGAGATTTACTATAATCCCTATAGATTGTCCATGCAAAGTGCACAGCTTTCAGTACACTACTGAAGGGTTTTCTTACCTTGTTAAAACTAACCATACTCCCTAACTTAAATATAACAAGCCTCATTGTAATGCATTACTTAGTTTACTATAATCCCTATAGATTATAGTAAACCTCTTCCCTGTGGGAGACACATTGTTCCATGGTGGATATCTTATCACCTGATAAATGATGATCCTATTATAAATGTAGAAAATTGAAGAACAAAGCTTACTTAGCAAATTTTTCTTATTTTAGGATCTTAAAACTTTTGCTGAGAATGATTTTGATCCAAAAAAATGGATAAACAAGGCTTGGAGTGCTAGCGGTAACCAGGAAAAAGAGGTAATTCATTTTATTTGTAGTTGTTAAAAATCACTACAATTATTTGAGTCCATAAAATAAATTTGATGTCATACATTTTTTACAGGTATTTGTGGCAAATTCTGTTGGAAGGCTTCAATTATATGTAAAACAATTATCAAATTCACTTGATGAAACTACTACCCAAGTAAGTTTTTAATTGTATTATTTACTAGCTGTGGTTAAACCCCAAAACAAAAGTATTGTATGTGTTATACCAGCACCTCCTCTACTTTCATGCCAAATTTTATCAAAATTGGTCCAGCCATTTGAGCGTGCTGCTTAGAAACATACAAACATTCACCCTTATAATATCAGTTATAAGGATCAATTTGTAACTACCAAATATGCTTAAGAAATAATCAGTATTAATAATAATTAAATAGAATAATCAATTTATAAAGTATTTATAGTTCACTATTTTGGTGATACTGTCTTACACACTAAAGATAGATAGATAAACTCTTGCTGACTTTTTTATAGGCATATTTAAGATAAACATTTCCATTCTACATTATGTACATGTGATACTAAAGGTTTTCAGTGCACGCCAGAAGAGGTTGCATATGTCAGAATTTTTTCCTACTTGACACTTGCGTTTTTAACATTAGTAAGGATTGTTTGAACACATGTGGTTTTCTATAACAGTCTTGACATTGAATGAGTACTGGTGCGGGTTGGTCACCATGCTGTAAGGTGGTTTAAATAAAGTCAACAAATTTCAAATTCTTACTAAGTAGAACTAAATGCAAATACAATGAAATTTAATGATTTGGTAATTAACTTAATTTTAAAAACAGGCTTTATCATAACAACCTGTATAATTTTAAGATGCTTGTTACTTTCTGTGCTTAAAAAATATTTAATTCAATATTTGTTCTAATATAAAGGAGAGGATATTATGGTATATAATACACAGAAATTTAAGATTTCTAACTGTATTGGATATTGAGACAGAACCCATAACAAAATTTACCCTTTTGACAGCTCCCTCCGTGTTTTTTACCTAATTATGTTATATAGTAATTTAAAAAAATCACTTATTACCTATTTGTTTCCAACATTGAATAAGTATCTTGGAGACAGTGATTTTAATATCATGCAAGGAAATTATTAGGTGCTTTTGATGAAGAGTTCTGAGGAATGGAATTATAAGCTAGTTAAAAGTTATTTCAAGTGTACATATAACACTACAGTTAAATACATTTGGTTAAAGTGTAACTAACATATATGTACATACTTATATACCGCTTTTTATGGAAACCTCTAGGATGCATCTAATAATTAAGTGACCTGAAAAGGTAGCAGGGAGAGATCTGGCATATCTCATGTCGACTTTTGTTTACAAAATCAAATCCAAGCATAGACAATATTGTAGGTCTTGAATCCAAAGCTATGTCATTTATAAAATAAAACTGGTCGCTAAAATTTAGAAAATTATAAACTCAACTGCTCTGTCAAGAAACATACTAAAAATTAAAAAGTAAGTAGTGCGTGTGTGCGTCATAACAGTCAGGAAACCTCATAAATAAAAAAGTAGGTATTTCACAGAATGGCTGACAGCAATATAATAAAAACAACTAGTTTTTTCACCTTTTAGTTTGTTTCTTGGCAGGTCAGCCATGTTATCTATTTGTTTAAATTCTTCTATTTTTAATTCATAGATGTGAAATGCATTTAGTAAGTGATAAAATTTAAGTATTTGTGTTCTCATCAGATAGTTGCATCACTTCCGCGGGTCTTACAAGATGCAGCCGTCCTTCATGAGGAAGGAATGCTGCTACAACAAAAGCTTCTGGCTTTGGAATTGAATGTTCAGGGAGTGGAAGAGCGAACGGGTCATTCCATACAGAGTCTGCAGAGGATCGACAAGCTGAAGTGTAAGCTTGAGGTAATATTTTTGTCAAATATAAAATTATATAATTATGAGGTATGTTCCATTCTCTGATACCCATGCTAGTTACTTGACGGGCAGTTTTCTGCTACTGGGCCAACTGGAGTCAATCTAGCAGGGCATGGAAAACCAATTGATCGCATTGGTTCTAGTTTCGCATGATGCAATTTGTAACCATCAAACATAGAAACATCCTCGTATTTTCACTCCCATTGTATTCATACAATGTCTATTTCTTTCTTGCTTTGTGATGGAACAAGCACGACCCCCCTTGATGTTATGCTGTAACCTCTCCCTATTACTCCGTCACCGGAGACATACAGTTGTGAAGTCTCAAATGCCTGTAATTATACTGGCTCTTAAGGATTGCTGCTAGCACAGTGTTAGATACTTGGTAACAGATTTTCTGCTTGAGGGCAGATGTTTGTCAAAATAGGATACTCTTGTCCTAGCAGTTTTACGGAAAATCAGTCAACCAAACCTGTGAGATATAGAGGACAGCCAACAAGTTTACCAATACACTTAAAGCGCGTGTAGTAGAGCTTGAATAGTTGATATTAACCATTCAATTAAGTTAAGTAAAGTTCGATGGAGTCATGACTTTGATAGGTCGCCGTTAGTGGTAGGTACTGAGCGCTTCTGTTACAGCATTGTTCATTATTGTAGGGCAGTAGTTTTAGGTAAGCCTGAACAATATCTTCGACCGCATCATCACTTACGAAAATACATCGAGAAATGATGTACAGATATCGCAACGATCCCGAAAAGTTATCACACCGATCCAAAGAGGAAGTGACCATATAATACAACACTTAAAACGTGATGAAATTGAGGTTTACTTGTGATCTTCATTACAGGTTGTAGTAACCTGTAATGAAGAACCTCTATAAATTGTTTCATCTATACATTATCGATACAATAGCTAAGCCCGCTTGTTTTAAGCGGTTTAGACCCCCGTGGATTGTTGATACGGAAAGTAGCTGTTGATAAAAAAAAAATACATTAATTTATTTCCTGTATATTATTACAGAATGCAGCATCAACTCTTCATGAAGCTGATAAATGGGCAGCACTCACCTCGGCATTGGAAAACATTTTGGAATCGGGAGTTCCTGCTTATGGGGAGAAACTCACTGACCTATCGAATCAGGTTGTGGCGATGACTCAGAGTCTCGAGGTTAGTATATTCTACTACTTATGTGGTTTAAAATATTTATTTCTCATACTTATACTGCAATAACTATGAACTTATAAACTGCAATAACTTTGAATTCTTTCCAATAATATCTATCAAAAAGAGTCGAAGAGATGTTTAACGTAGGGCTTTTTGGGACCAGTTATCCATTCTGTTAAGAGACTGTTTAATCATCTTCGTTCACTTCATTTCTTACTAAAAGCTGACTATTTGGCCAAAGGCATTTTTATTTCATTTTTATTACAAATAAAAAAATGGTATTTACAAATGAATTAAAATGGATGGAAATTACTGACGAATATACTGTGGTAATACTAAAGTGACCAAGATCGAGTAATACAGTAATTTCTCTTAGCGACGTTCGATGATTATCGACAAAAAGAGGAAAAACATCGATGATCTAACATTTATGTTACAACTAATAATGAAACGGGATATATAAAACGGGACAAGCAAAGCAAATATAAATTAGAGTCCCACTGTATTTATTAACCTTAGAAATAACGTGTCGGGTAGTGGTCGCAGCCACACACGTTTGCTTATTTTTTATGATAATATTCAAAATCTTAACTTTTTTACATTCAAAACATGGCATCGACGTCACATGAACAAATGTATGAAAGTATTGAAAATCTATAGGTGTTTTAACATTTTCTAATATCACAACATACATAAATCAAGCCAAAAATGATTCTCACATAAAAAAAATTCAAGATTTAAAGATATTGTATTGCGTTTCACTATATATCACATGTTTCTAAATAAGTAATGTTTATTTATTATTTTAAAGCTAATTGCAATAAAATGTTTTTTTTGTTGTCAACCTAAGTTGAACTATAGATGTCGCTTCATCCACATACGATGATTAGGAACGAAAAGACAAATTAGAGTCATACGTGTCATGTTGGCTTAACTGAGTAGGATTCGAAACCCGAAAAAGTTCTTCTCTTTGTAATAATGTTTTGTACACATGCAACACCCAGCCGTCAGTGATATCGAGTGAAAATTATCAGAATTATTTTTCATGTGTTAGTTCCATACATTCATCGTTTCGCTTCATTCACAAAAAGAGTCATTCGAAAATCTGCTCTTTGTCCATAGATCCAAGATAGAGATGTGGACTGGTTTTCAAATTATAAACGCAACCAAAAAAAAGAGCAAAATGTGTACAATATTACTATATAATTCAACTTAGGTGTTTTCAAAAACATCATTGTCGATGACAACATCTATGTCATCGTCGATGTTTTTGCAACACTGGTCATCCCTGATTTCTCCCACCTGCTGAACACATCCCTTTGCTCCCTAAAAAATAATATTGCAACAAAAAAGTAAAGTTGCTAATTTCATGCTTTCCTAGAAAAGCCGACGGAATTGTACCTTGGGAAGGAGTGACGGTTTATATTGTGATTTATAGATCACCAAATATGACCAACTCGTCGCCTTATTGGATATAGTGTTACAGAAATGGAGATAATCATCGAAAACAATATCTGTTTCAGGTCTATCATACATCCATGGCTAAGGTTACATGTCATATTTTTAACACATTATTATTAAGTATCACTCACCTTATATGTCAGTGTTTGCGCTATGTGCGTGTGTATATATATCCACAATTACTTAACATTTACCACCTTATTAATAACGCTTAACTTTGTACATTCCTGCAAAGAAGAGTTTTTCTTTGTGTAATACTATATGATGTTTGGTAAAGATAAGCAACAATTATCCTTAAGGCGGCGGAGTATAAAATATTTTTTATACCATTATTGTAACCAAATGTTTGTAAATTGAAAACGAATATTACATCAATTTTTAATCATATCACATACCGTTCATATCGACACTATGCTGAACAGAAACCGGAGTAATTACCAGCTCCGTGACTTCCTCTGAAAAATTGCTATTTTATACTGCGATCCCCAAGACGCCTGCCAAGCGTTATTATGGAGGTGTATGTCCACAGTGGATGTTATGGCTGTATTGATGATGAATATATAAGAGCAAATCTAAACCTAGGTTTCTACTAGAGAAGATGGAAACAGAATAATGTCAATGTATTTCCTTTCTAATTTCAGGTATTAAGTGATGCCTCAGACTATGACAGCAAGCGAGTCCAGTTGGAGACTTTGTACAACAGATTGGAGGCGGCAGTCAGCCCCCCGTTAATTGATGCACTCACTCAAATGGATGCGGGTAAGATAGACTCATAATAAATAATTCCTAATCACTGTCCCCCGGTTTCTGAAACGCAAATCAGCGACAAATTATTTTAAATGCTTGTTAATCCATTGTCATACGCAAATTCAGTTGCTGAAAACTTCATCTGACTGTTTGTCAACACTAATGTCAAATCTCCAATTAAACGCTAGTTAATTCAATTTTGGGTTTCTGAAAAGCATTTTTCGTATGTTAACGTTTTGTCAAAGTGGATTGTGCTAATTGCCCAAAATCGACCAATTATTCCAAGATTAACGTCTTGAAATCGTAAAGATGTATAAAATATGGCTTAATGGTTTTGAGTACCTACTAAAATGTTTCCTCTAATAACTGATACACAAGTACAGAATTATATTAAATATGATTACTCCAGAAACACATATTACTACTACTTATATATGGTACTAAAGTCGACGTGATTTTAGTGTTGCTGCTCATTAGGAGCTCGATCATCACATCAACTGGAAAGTTCAGCGTTAAACAAGGTCTTCCTCATTGGTGGATTGGCAATAATACCCACGCTTGGCAGGTGTCTCTTGGGGATCTCAGTAGAAGTTGGCAGTTGTTCAGAGGGCGCTGCTTCACACCTTCTGTTATTATCTTAGTCGCCTCTTACGACACCCAAGGGAAAACTTGGGGGTAACATTCCAACCCGGCACCCCATAAGGGTGCTCAATATAGGGTGCTATTATATCCTGACAGTCTAATTAAACAAACTGCAGCTGGGTATATGCTACCAACGAAACGATTCCCCAGAAAGGTTACGGATGATCGCCTTCAGACCTCCACCCTCTTTGTGGAAACACCTTTTGGTTAAGAAGGGCGTTAAGATATGGTTTAAACTTTTGTTGTGCGTTTGACGTGCAGCAACAACAACCTGATGGGAACAGTGGATTCTTCTGTATTGCTGTGCAGGAGGTCCATGGTTAGAATCTAAACCTGTCACGAAGCTTCTATTGCATTTTTAGGTTTTTACCTACCTAAATCATAGAACCTATAATATTGTTGTTGTGTTTTTTGTGTCATATTTAATTTATTAAATTCAAGCATCCGTTTCTGCTCGAATATAATCATTATATTGTTTATTAAAAACCATCGCCGGCACTCTCATGTTAACTTGACTAACTTGTATCTACAGATCGTACGGCTATGTATGTGACACTGTTTCGTGGCATGGGACGTTCGATGTCAGTGTGCCGTTGTTGGCAACGCGCCGCGGCGACTCGTCTTGCTGCAGCTTGGAGACGCATGGATGGACATTCCATGCCCGCACTCACTCGCCTTCTCGCTAAGGAGGCTGAGAAACAGGCAAGTTTACCTCACTTAATACTTTGTAGTGCTCATAGTTAGTCTTGACCGCTCGACTAGGCTATGCAACGTCTGCACTGCAGGCATTGCTTGGACTTATGGCATTTACTACCGAGCGCTGCACTGCTTTGGAGGGCATGTTAGCACTCGAGATGTCTTAGGATGGCAGTGATTATATAACATGGTGGTTGGAAAATTTTCCGAATGCAAGCTTGATTAGCTACCAACCTCAAGTAGAAAATCTGTCGCCAAGCCCCAATCGGTGTCGTTAGGCAACTGTCCTTGAAAGTCAGTAACTCAAGGTTAAAACCACATACCATCAGTTGAAATTGTGGTCAAAGCTGAGGGGCGAATGTGACCATTTACCAAGGAGGGTGTAGTTTGAGTGACCTTAACATTGCTTGTATCTTTTTTACAACATATTAGCAATTTTTAATGAATACTTGTATATATTATTATAATAATATGTATGTATTGTATGACTTTATTTTATAAGTAATGTTTTATACTGTATATATGTATGACATTTAGTTTTACTTGTTTTAAGTCGTATATTTTGCAGTGTTTGCAATGAAAATAGTCCTAAGAGAATATAAGACACTTAAAAAAACAAGATATTAATAACCTACTTTAATAATCTTATATTATAATTTATATTAATAATCTTCTGTTTGTTTAAAATGGTGAACTAATAGTAAAAATCAATTGTAAAAGATACAAGTACAAATAAAAAAAAAATAAGAAATATTATATATTTTATAAAGATATGAAATATATATGTAATGTATTTTATTCCAATTTTGGTGTACCCACCAAGGGTACACCAAAATTTAACAAACGTTTTTCACTACTTTTCTACTCATTTTTACATATCTCCACTTTTTGCTTTGGATTTTGGGAAATGGCATCTCTATGTTACTTTATTGTTTAAGGTAAGTTCTAGAGAAATTTATAACAATAACCATCAGGTAAGATAAAACCCCTTCATGAAACCGCCACGTGTAATAAAGTAACAATAAAGTTAATAGAAAGAGGAAGGGAAAATATAAAAAGTCGTCCAGACACCAAAACAAATAGATTAAATGTTATGTGTTTAATTTATATGCTGTAGAAGTCGGAACAAGAGGTATATCAGCAAAATCCCTGTGTAACCTACTAGAAAACCTGTCAAGAACAACCGTAACATGCATATTCAAAGTGTCATTAGATTTGGTTACACAACTGAAGAGGCTCGAGGATCATAGGAAACATTTATGGTATTGTCAAATGTCCCCTTGTCCATGCTAGTAAACTGGGTTCCAAATCTGAAGCTTTGTCTTTGAGTGAGATTGACTGTATGTAACCACTCATATACAACATAGAATGAAAGCTCATTTTCACAATATTAATATAATTATTAATTAGTACTAAGATATTTTTCACTACACACCTTCTTTTCTAGTTTGTCTAAAACAAATTACTGTGATGACAATCATGTGAGATTACAAAAACTTTTTGCTCTCCCAGTCTCCAAACCTCATCCTCTACCACCAATGTACCCGGTTCCCGCACTATAAACTCATGGATTGCTAAGTGATTCATCCCTGAATTATTTTCAAAGTATCTACAATAGGACTACAATAATCTAATAAAAGTCTTGAAAAATCAGTGTGCCATGTTTCAGATTGATTGGCTGACCAACGTTTTGAAATCTGAAACCCCACTGGCGGAGCTCGTCAGGCTTTACACGGATCTGTTGCTGTCCTTGGAACCTTCTCATACTAAGGTAAATCTAGCTTGGAATCCTACTTGCTTGAGCTTCACAGATTGGTGGTAGGTTATTTTATGTGTAGCTAGCTAACTACTCTCAAATAGATACCCGTAATTGTCACCGAGAAATATAACTGTGTGCACTGTCAGATGTCACACAATTTTGGTCTAGCTAGATTGCCATCTTCGATATTTTAATTGTAAATTGATGTAAGATTATGTGAAAAGCTTTTACTAAACCGTTTGTGAGTTAACGTAATGCATTTTTACCATTTCGATAAAAGATGCAAGTGTAAGAAATATAAAAATATTAGTTTTTTGCCTCTGGTAATATTCACACAGCACACTATACCAATAACAGTGAGGTTTATGCTAATAAAAGTTAAAGTTGTCTAGGTATCAGATTTTTTTCGAAGGACGGAAGTAATGCAGGTAGATTCTGTCTGTGATTATCTAATGAAATTATCCAAGGTGAAGGTTTGAAAATGTCATCAGCAGTGGTCCTCAGTTATTCATCATTAGTTTTTTCACAATCATGCTTCGAGTGCAACAAACTGTTGACCAATATAGATAGTGAGACCATTTACAATGATTCTGCTCCTTCATTGTCTTCCGTTCAAAAACGGTCAAGTGAACTTAAAAGGGCCAGAGAAAGGCTTGAAGATGACGCTCTATCAGGTTGTGCTGTTACTGCCACCTCAGAAGAAAAAGTAAAAAAGCTCAAGAAACTTGTACTTAAAGACGCTTGAATAAAAAACAATTTTACATTGTAAGACAAGTATTTAGATTTCCGGGGACTAGAAAAATACAAAATCTTCAGATTTGTTGCCCCTTCTTTCATATCCATACCGGGAATATTTAGGACTCCCCTCATATGTGATTCATATCTTTATCTCTAATGGCCTAAACTAATAATTTTCTTAGAATTATACAGCTGTAGACTATTTATTAAGATTAAACTAGAAGCAAGGGCAATGGTGTGAAAATAACCATATTGGTGACGCCTATGTTAGTAGAGCTTTTATAAAAGAGATATATTGAATATTTCTTTGCAACACTGTGTTGCACTTGTCACCCCAAAACTGTAGTTCTTATGCATTAGCCCAGTAATAACAATTGCGACAACAACCTTCAAACCTAGACACAATCACTGGATTAGTTTATTACTAGTTTGGATAAAAAAATATTTTTTGTCTCGTACCTTTGAGAGCTTCGCTATATTCAGGATTTTATTTTGACATCACTTTACTCCGTGTCAATCCTAGAATTCTTCACTTCCTCAGATGTGAATACACATATAATCTCCATATAACAACTTTCCAGTCTTGCACATCGAATAACAATTATTATACAAACATTTTGGGAAGCAAAGCTTTTCAAAGGTTCTGAGCATAATCTTTGCTACCGAGTGCAGGTACAACTTTTCACGTCACTACAGCAAGGAAAATACTAGAAAAGAAAAACAGCGTATATACTAGTATTATACTAAATATAAGTGGTCATATATGAAAAACAATTCAAGCAATACTTACTGGTAATATAAAACTTATAATTTAATGGAACATATAGTGATCCTAATTTTAAAAACATTTTCTATACAAAAATAAAACGATTTTCCGCACATATTTCGAATGATAAACGAAACCTTCAGAGGTTGTGAGTTGTGACATAAAAAGTATTTTATTTTTTCAGCTTGCTACAGCGAACCTGAAACTGTGTGCGAGTGCAGATGAAGGAATCCTTTTCCTTACAGACCTCAAGCATGACCTAGATGAATTCGTTGCCACTATTAAAGGCATTCTGGATACGCCTAGAGCATTACAAGGTATATGTAACCTTAATTTGTTAAATTAATATTTAGACGAGGGTGCACCGTACTGGATTTATCACGTATTGGCTTATGACGATCAAACTATTTACTAAAATTTAACAAAGATTTTGCCCTAAAAATATAATATAATGTTACGCTTTTATATCCCTGAAGAGCTTGGCAATGATTTCTAAACCACATGCGATTTATTTGACATGTGTTAACTGTAACGACATTCATTAGTAGCCTATGTAACCTCCGTACATTACAGATGCTGTCTTATTCAGACCTTATTAGTTTTATAAATTACTAGCTGTACCTGCGACTTCGTTCGCCGTACCTGCAGACTAATTATTCACATTTGAGCACTTTATTCTCATATTAAGCTATGCTGTGGTCTGCGATAAAGCACTCTTAGTAAAGCATAGCTCAGAGAGGAGCTTTTTACTTTGGATTTGAAAACTCCCGGGTTGTATTTTCCAAAAGACAGTAGATGTAACTCAGAGACTGTGCACTTCCTGCTCCTGCACTACTTGCGCAGTCTCCGAAATGTAACCGGCAATAAATAGAGAGTTAAAAAAACCGATTGTGGTGAATGTTCCAGATTTTAGAGTTTTATCTTAGCAAACTTGCTAAACTAAATAAGGGTGCCGGTTTGCCTGTGGGGTGCCGAGCTACCCGTGGGGTGCAAGGCTTTCCGTGAGGTGCCAGGCTGCCCGTTGGGTGCGGGCTTACCTTGGAGTGCCGGGCTAGAACGTCACCCCCCATCTCTACCCGTAAGTGTCGTAAGCGGCGACTAACGGTAACACTACAAAGGGTGGGCTGCAGCGCTTTCTGAGGTACTGATATCCACATTATGATCCCCAATACGCCTGCCTAGCCCTGCCATAGTGAGGGATGATGTGTTCAGCAGTGGACAACCCGGCTGATATAATATATCTATTAGGTATGCCTATATGATTAAGTGCTAATGCCAGCTTAAGATGAGCCGTACGTTTAAAGAATCCTGCACATTCCACGGTTCAAGTTATTTGATACGAAATCTTTAGGTTTTGATTTCTGTAATTTCTGAACTACAAAACCTTTGAAATATTTTCGGGACAATCTTTAAATTACCACTATTTTGACAAAAAAGAATGATTGAAATAGGACTATGCGTTAATAAATTACAACTAAGTCTACATTTTGAGTTTCATCCCCTTTCCTGAGGGCTGAATTTGGGGAACATCAATGTAAAGAAAAATATTTTGTGTGTTTGTTTTCCTTACATCAGACAGGTTAAACAATTAATTGGCACCTACAGAATGCTTTGGTGCTTTATCATGCCTGTTAGGAAGAATACAATATATGAACCACATTAAGTTCAAGAGAAAACACACAAAAGGAATAATATTGAACACATTCAGATACACTTTTGTAGTATTGTATCCAGGACAAACAGTCCAGCTAGGCAAGTCCAACAATGTGAAAGAGGTCAATCATCGAATTCAACTCGGCTAGGCAGCGTTAAGGAAACTTCACAGAGACTATCATCCAAAATACCTCAGTGCCTAAAGATGAAAGTCTTCAACCAGTGTGTGTTACATGTGATGACATATGGAACTGAAACGTGGCCTCTAACCCTACGGTTCAAGTCACGCAAATATGCGCTATTTGCACTATATGCACGCAAACGGTCGGTTCATAACTTGCTAAACAGACACCACGATAGCATAGTGACGTCATCTCTGACGTCACCTCAGGCCGCAAACAACGCTCACAGAAAAGTGGTAGTGCAATGTATGCACAAACGTCAAACTCAAATCTTGACAGATAGATGAGGAGATTTTTATTGTTGTGGTTAGAATGTTGAACGTACAAACATCTGTTCACAAAATAATGCCTTGAAATGCAATACTTCTATTATCAATTATTGATGTGAAGGTTATTTTGGGTCAATTGCGAAAAAGCAAATTGACAGTTTGCAGATGTTATAAGCGCGGCTACATATCGGTTCACATCGTTTGCGCGCAAACAGTGCATTTACTTGTATTTCAGTTGTGAACCAAGCTTTTGCAGTGTATGCAGTGACAGCAGTGTTTGCGTGATTTAAACCGTAGTGTAACTGTGGGCCTTATATGTAAGCTCAAAGTCGCTCAACGAGCTATGGAGAGGGCTATGCTCGGTGTTTCTCTACGAGATTGAATCAGAAATGAGGAGATCTGTAGACAAACGAAAGTTACCGACATAGCCCAGAGGATTAGCGAGTTAAAGTGGCAATTGGCAGGGCACATGGCACGCAGAACTGATGGTCGGTGGGGCCGAAAGGTTCTCGAATGGATGCCACAAAGCAAGTGCAGAAGACCACCTGCAAGTTGGGAGGACGACGTTATTAAGGCCGCAGGAAGACGCTGGATGCAGGCCGCTTCCAACCATTCTATTTGGAAATCTATGGGGGAGGCCTATATCCAGCAGTGGACTTCTTGCGGCTGAAATTATGAGTATTGTATCCTCATTCACCAGTACCTACCTCGAACATGGAAATATCAAATCAGACGATGTCTCCTGAATTGAGTCTTAGTAGTGTGTGTATGTGTGTTACTGAATATTTGTCCTCCTGTCTTTGACATTAAAACGTCTTATTTACAATGGAAGTTTAGTGCATTACACAGTACATATATGCTTGTATTAAATATTCTCCACATTATATTGTCGTCATATTATAGTGTACCCTATCTTCCCTTTTTATTAAATTAAACTCAATGCTCAAATAAAGAATCTCGTTCCGAAACTTCACTCGCAATGCCAATCAGTACCTACCGAGATTTTGACAATCAACCAAAACATGAACATTTAATATAACCATAGACACAAAATGTGGCCAAAATTATTGAAAATAACGTCAGTGGCGTCAAGTGGAAAACGGCAATCGTCTATATAAATAACTACGGAAATTGCGGTGGTGTCCACAATAGGGACAAAATGGTAACACCAAAGTATCGATGCTACTACTCTATACTCTATAAATTGCAAAGTATCGATACCTACTTGGTATGATATGAGATATGATGAGAGAATTATAGGCACTCTTTTATATTTTGCAGGTAATGGTGGTTATTCCTTTTCAAACATCATAAAAAGTCTATAAATTTTGCAAAATTCCCCGTCAAAAACGATATTTGAAGTTATAAAACAACCGGTCGTTCGGAAACTTCGAGTAAGCAACCAAACAACGCACTCCTATGCATGCCATGCAAGGGAATGATATAAATGTAAACTTCGCGAGTAGTTTACATTAAATTACCAAGAATACTTGGGAACCGATTCGATTACCAAGTACGTATCGCTCAATAGTACTCGTATCGGCACTAGGTATGCAGTGATTAAAGTAAAGATTCAACATTTTAACGACCTCTTTTGATAGTTAAAAAGTTGCGCTCTACACGAAGGTTGTGAACGACGTTAGAGTAAAACGTTGGACTCCGAGTGCGCTCTAATATAACCGAGGTTCGGAACGCGCTCTTGCTTACAATTGATTACATGTCAACTGCGCACGCTGATGAGGGAATGGGTCACAAAATCCAGAAATCATAGTTATATTTCGAAAAGTGATGAAATTAATTTGATGTGATACAGGTAATTTGCATTTCTTTATATATTATTCATATTCTAATCAGTAAGCAACAAAATCCGTAATAGAAAACCAAACACTCGGGCCTCCATTTGTTCTGCTCAATCCGCACATTCGGTAACAATTTTTTAGCTCCGAATAACGCACAAAAAAGTTCGAGACATCTTAAAATTGGCGCAATAAGTTATTTCAGGCGTTAGTTTGAGGAATACTTAAATAATTGTAAGAAAAGTATATCAGAAACTTCTTATTTCCTTTTTTAGAAATTCTCCAAGTATCGATCGAGCGTGAGTTCGGTCGTGCTGCGTACGCGCCGCTCCGTGAGCTATTGCCCAAATATACGGAGTTGCAGAGTCAACTGCTGCTCAAGCATCTCAACACTGCTGATTTGAAACATGTTCGTATTTTGTTTTAGTTTTTGCACCCAACTCACAATATACATTACAGTGCAAATTGCGCTATTTGCACGGTTTGTTCTTGCACGCCAACGTTCAGTTCGTAATGTGAATAACAGATAGCAGCAATATGATGTCATCTATGACATCAACGCTGGCTGCATATAAAAAAACAGGAGTGCAACATGTGCACAAATCAAACTCAAATTTAGACAGTTAATTAAGGAGATAAATAATTAATAATTAATAGTTACTGTGGGGAAATCTTATACATAAAACAATTTTGTTCACAATAGAATGCCATGAAATATAATACTTCTTAATTAATGTCTATAATTGAAGGTAACTTTCGCTTAATAGCAAAGAAGCAAATTGACAGTTGACAGATTCAATAACAGCGGCTGTATAAAATATTTAACTGATTTATGGTACATATGCCCATATTTCAATTATGAACTGAGTGTCTGCAATGTGTTCAATGAAAGAGAGACAAATTACTTAGCATTCCATGGATTCACCGCATAGGTGCCAGTTCCATAGCGTTGCGGAGGAAGAGGCCAGAGGAGCCTGGGACTTGCAACCTAGGGTGTAGGGTTAAGGGCCCCTTTATGATGTTATCAATGCTCGGGCCCTTTCCTTGCCTAACCAAATTTGGTAAGATCCTACTACTGCCCCCTTAGATACACATTCTAGGTTGGAAGTTACGGTTGTTCTTGACAGGCCAAGGTCTTTAAGTAGGTTATATAGGTATATCGCTGGTATACCCCTTGCTCCAACTTCTACTGCATAGGTTTAAATTAACCAATTAACCGTTTTTGGTTAATTTATTTGTTAGGTCATAATAATTGTCTGTATGATTTATCCGCAGCGTTACTGCTAACTACACAAATAGTATACCATTTCAAGCCCTTGGTCAAGCAAGGGACCAGATTTATTTTCATCTACAGTTTACTATTTGGTATTTTATGAATATCTACGCTCATTGAATATTATATAATACCAAGCTATTTAGCATTTTGTAGAATTATTTAAATAGTGTCTTAAAGATAACTCTTGGTCTTATAGGAAGACCTTCTGGAACATTCAAGAGCTATTCTGAATGTAGCTGAGCGCTGTGAGGGATGGCTCGAGATAGCATTTTCAAGATCCAAGAAGATAGCCGGCGTCGCTACTTACCCTTACTATGTGCCAGCAGTGGAGGTAACACAATATTTCTTATATCTGGACTGCCAGTAGCAGAGCTTGTCTTGTGTAAAAAAATAAGCAACTGAAATTTTGTTTTTATTCCAGAACTTTATGTCATCACTATCATCCATGATATCAGCGCACAGCCGCCGTATAGAAACTGATTTTCTCACATCTGTATCGGCGGGAGAAGCCACTGGCGTCTTATCGGATACTTTCGCAGCTTCCTTGTTGCTAGAAGGTGCTACTGCTACGCTTCTCGATACAATTGCCGGACGTCACAAAGCAGAGACGGAACAGCTAGGTCAGTTATAGCTGTATTCAAGCTTTTGAATCAACAATGGCACAGTGGGTGACAGGTCCTTAGTTCAAATCTCGCTAATGCTTTACGAATGATCCCCTTGCTAGATACTTACTACCCATAAGTAGAAAACACTTGTGCAGTTTGACCAATTGCCCATTTTAGATTTAGCTTGCTTACATATTCGAACATATCACAACACCATCAAATATCAAATGACTAGACTTAAGTAAGTATTTAGGTTATAGAAGGTAACATTTCCCTCTTTTTCCCTCACAAAGAAGGTTCCGCACACATTGTTGTCCTTTGTAGACCAGAACTAATGCAATGTCCACTGATATTATATAAAACCATAAACACCACACTTTGACAAGACTTTGAAAAGGTCAATCAGCATTTAGGGCTGCGTTTCGATAGAAGTGTTTCTCACTGGTGTAACACTTGCCAGGTTGAAGGATAATAATTATGTCATAAGTTACAATTGTATCCAAACGAACATCAAATAACCCACGAGTACTACTTGGTAGTCATCCTAGTCCTTTGCGTAAAATTTTTCAATGACTAAAATTAATGTACATAAACTTGTAAAATATTAGATACTAGGTTTTAATCGCGGCTTTTCCTACCTTAATTCAATAATATAATGTCAATCATGTACTAAAGTGTTCAGAATCGATTCTTAACCGGGAAATTCATAACCTAAGTCGAACTGAAAAATAAACATCCTCTGCATCGACTTATTTCTTCTCACGTTTCGTAAGCAGGTGTCATTTCGTAAACAAACCGCATTAAGGAAACATTTAAAGATTGGTGCAACAAAATGTCATGTTACGAATGCGATAAGTGAGATAGATATGGACTTTGAACTGTCAAAGCTTTGTACAGTAAATTAGTACGGACATAAGAGTTTCTGAATAGACCACTAGTCCTAGAATATACCCAGCAACTGATCAGTTTTTCAGGATCCTTTTGTGTGCCATGTTCATGCCCATAGTTCAAAGTCATTAAATTTTACATCCTTCAATTTCTGGACTCGATCAACTGCTTTTTGATGTCTGTTAAAATCTTCATTTTGTCAAATAATTAATATTATCCCTAGAGTTTTGCTGTCATTTTCAACACACAACTGTATGGGAGGCATCAAAATTTTGGAGTAAATATAGATTGCAATGTCAGTTTTGGTGCAGAGATATACTATAGCACTTGCTAATGTTGGATTTAGTTTCGTATAGAACTTATCTCTGACATCCTATAAATAATCCTTGTTTGGCGTTTTGATGCCATTGTCAGAGTGTGACCAGGTAGGATACTTAGGTGGACTGTATTGAAAATTACATAATTCCACTTAAAGATTCTTATCACTTCTATCTTGACAAATTCGATACGGTAGATAATCATATATAGTATATTACTGCAGCGGCCAGCAAAGGAGGCATTAATGGACGAACGTCTAAATGTAGGCCGAGGCGAAGCGGAGGCACACATACTTAAATCCATCAATGCCTAGTTGTGGCCAAGGCAAGAAAAGCACTATACAGTGCATTTCTCAAATAATGCGCGGAAATTAAAATTAGTACCTAGCCAGAATTTTTTATTTGCAGATACAGTTGTTAAATGTACAATTTATGAATTTTAAAGTGGACTTTCCAGGAATATGTTGGTTTGGTCGAAATTTAAATAAAACCTTTGATAAGTTACCTCCTTGGTTGTCATACTTCGAAGTAAAAGATCGTTCCATTTTTAAATTACAAGACATATATGAGTTTACTATGCAATTTATTTGGCCGCTAGACACGACAGATATAGATTTTCATACATTTTTTGCCGGCCGCTGCGCGCATGTATTTGGCCAGTACAGCAATTTTGATTTATATTTGTCAAAATAATGCTCACATTTCCAAGCATGTTTGAGAAAAATTATTAAACAACAGGGAAAATGTTACTCGACAGATAGATGGGTAGGGGCCATCGAACTCAAGAGCAGATCTGACTTACCAAGATACCTCAGGTTTTGCCGTCTGGATACCTGCTTCTTGGTTTATCCATTCTAATCACTGCGGGTTGCACTTTTTGTATAAGAATACTAAATATTATATGAAATATAATAAAACTTTCGACTCGACACTACACAAAAATGCAGAAACAGACTCAATCGACATTTAGAATAATAATGCAAAAATGTCTATTACTTTTTTGGTGTTTAGATATGAAAAATTTAGCATATAAAAAGGGAACAATCCTCATGAATCAAACATACTTAAACTTCAACTCATAATCGGTATCACTCTTTAACAACTGTTTGTTGTAATTTTTAATACATAGTGTGTATGCATAATTTCCCCTATTTATGTTGTTATAGAAGTGCCAGTATCATATTTTTAATGCAGCTGATTTTTATTTGATTGTTTATAAACTTGGCATTGGTTTGGTATCCAGTGTGCCTTTTTGGTTTACTGGTAGGAGTTAAACGAATGTTGCACCTGCCATGTTTGTGCATTTGCAAGACCGGGAGAGCTTTAATTATTACTTCATTATTCTAGTAACATGCTTTTAGTATATTCAACCCACACTAACAATGTGTATGGCAGTACACATTGTTAGTGGGGGATGAAAGCGAGTCTAAGTTCACAGTTTGAATTTGATCAAATATCTAGCAACTATTATAAACATATAAATATTTAAACATTTTTTCAAGCAATAACCAAATTATGCTCTTAATGGACGAATAATAGGATAACTGACTACCATTCATCTGACAGGTAAAAATCCCCACGCTACATTGCATCGAATGACAAATTCAACTGCCTTGTGAACTATTATTTGTTTTTTTAATGGCCTCGAGTAAACGTAAAAATTCACTGAGGTGATTCCCAGGCAGCACTAGGGTAACTTACAAATACCCAGATTTCCAACTTCCAACTTCCACACTCACCTGAAAGCCCTAATGTGAAGTAGAAGATCACTGATATATTAGAATTTTGCATGGTCCAATCAAGAGTACATATCTCACTTGTGTTAAATTTTTCTCTTCTTTTCCACTGTTGGCTATCGTACAATCACCTTGAAAGTGCATTCTAGAGGTGTGCATAACTGGTAAAAAATGCACGTGTGTGACTGTAAAAATGCACTGCCTGCTGATATCATCATTAGCGACTTTTGTGTTAATACAGAGAAACTCAATTCCTTCTATACATAATATAATTATGTTTTCAGAAATAATCGATCTCAGTCCCATGCAAGATCTCGTGAATTTGGTGCTAGACTCGGAAGGACGTCAGCGACTGGCCGCCTTTAGAACTGACCCAACATTATCCGTGGCCACATTGAGAAGGGCCAAGGATCATCTCAGTACACTCTCCAAGAATATATTGAAGGAACCAGTCGAATCACAGCTTGGTAATATATATGGATACCTTTAACCTTATGCATCACATGCAACCCAATTTGGGACTTTATGGATCAAATTCAATTGTTATAATTATATACGAGGCACATTATTTAATTAAGCTATTGTTGGATCCATGTGAACAGATGTTCACTAATTTATAAAGCTAGAAAAGAAATATAAGTAGTTATTTGTTCAACAAGTGGGTAAAGTTGTTTTTCAGTACTGACTTTCAACTCCTAGCTAGCGATGTAGTCTAGAATTTAATCACAACCATTGTGAAGGATATTATATAGATTTCTGAGCAAAGTAAAGGTTTAAAGGCAATAGACCAAAAAATTATGCTGTCGTGTGAAACACATCTTTTTACCTCTAACAGTGAGAAAATGAGCAAAGATGTAATATGTGATGATGTAGTACACCTGGTACCTACCCGCCATTTTAAAGTTTATTTCTATCTAAGAAGTTGTGTTAGAAATCTCTTGAATGACATTGTTACCAACCACAAATTATCTCAATTTTGATGCGAGTTGAATTAATTCTTATAATTTTATTTAAGTAATATTATTATTTACTACCCCTGGGGTGCCAGGCTACAATGTCATTCCCCATCTCTCCGGTTTCGTAAGGGGCGGCTAAAGGTAACACGACAGAATGTAGGCAGAAGCGCTTTCTGAGGAACTTATATCTCACACTGCGATTACCAAGACGCCTGCCAAGCTTGTAGATAATGGCAAATCCCTCCATAATGGGGAGGCAGTGGACAATCCAGCTGAAACACTAATATTATTTAGCTAGTAAGACATACAAAGAAAAAGTGCAATTTCAGAGTTTAACTTGAGCCCATAAGATAAGAAGTTTATGAACTTGTCATAACAGGTTATTGTATTTTCTGTGTCAATATTATCTATTTCATAATGTGATGTTTGAAAACCAGTTATATTTCCTCATACCCGCAGCAAAATCTATTTTTGCTGTGAGCTTGAGTAAAATCCCATGCTTCTAAGCAGACCAATATGGCTATTTATGCTCTTGTGCTTAAAAGCCTATATACTAGACATAAAAGTGAATATTATTTAAAAAATAAAAAAAATGATATTCTAAGTGAGTATTTATTATATTTAATAATTGTGTAACTATATTTGTTTTTGATTGTTCAAAAACTTTCTGTCTTAATATAATTCATGTTTTTATATATATGGTATAGATGGGTCTTGGATGGAATGGATCACTTTCTTGTTAAAACACATATCTATTACTAACAATATTATTAGTTTCCTTGCAATTGAAGAGGAAATCCGAGTGTATAACTCATGCACCACCAACCCATTGTAGGCTGGACATAAATTCCACCTGGAATTCCGTATGTAGTGTAATTCTTTTTTTGTTTTCATAAAATATTTTTGTAAGTTG
The DNA here is from genome assembly GCA_963854805.1 of Plagodis dolabraria. NCBI lineage: Eukaryota > Metazoa > Arthropoda > Insecta > Lepidoptera > Geometridae > Plagodis > Plagodis dolabraria. Next base: position 10,792,071 of record OY978440.1, read on the forward strand.
TGATAGCCAAGCAGTAATAGCTCTTGTCTGCCGTGCGGTAGATCCACAGTTCGATCCCCTTTGTCGGCTCGAGGTTTAACGCCTGGTGGAAAGGCATTTTGGGAATGACCGCCTGGCTAGCTACCACCTTCAAAAAAAACCTTAGAAAAACTGTCACCAAACACCTAACAGTGCGTTCCGGCAGCAGTCCTTAAGAGCCAGTAAGAAATGTATTAAATCACAGGTATATGAGAATTAACATCTGGCAGTCATATAGGCAGAGGTTACCGCGTAGCAAGAACATTAAAATAAAACAAACAAAAAATATGCACTGTAGAATATGTACGGGCAGAAGGAATAAATTATTATATGTTCATTTACAGAAAAAATTCCAACACTGCCTGTGTGGAGCAACAATGATGCGATCACCACTGACTTACCTGACTTCGCACTGTCTCCTCAGGAGTACATAACTGAGGTATATCTCATTTGTATTATGTATATTTTTATGCTAATTTTGCTTGATTTGATCCACAACAATGTTCTAACCATTGAGCTACCTTAACTGTCTCTTCAAGAGATCACACAAAGGTATGTGTAATTGGTTTCTTTTTGTTAATGGAGGGATGAGGCACTTGTATGAGTTTTTCAATTCCATCATTGTTAATATGAAACAACATCATTAGCACTTAGCACTGAATACATTTTAAAACTGCACAGCGTGTAGGACTGAGGCAATATAATAATCTTTCCATTTTTGATAATGTGGGACAGCAACAATTCGTCAACATTTGTGATATTGACGAATTGCTACACTATACGACTCTCTATACAAGCGTAATTCTTGTAGGCATGTATCATTTGTATTGTTATCGTTTTTATCTCTATTTACTCATATCTTAAAGCATGATGCTTGTTATTCACTGTTTTTTTAAACTTACATGTAAGTTTGACCTATGTCTACTGTAATGCTCCGAACACTGACAGTTTTGACCTTGACCTTTCTTTACAAGAGAAGACACCCTAACACTCTGCTTCTCAATTCCATCAGTGCTTATGTGTTGCAGTTGTGTTGCTTCGACCCTAAATTTATTACGACTTATCGCTCTATGTGAGTCTGAAGTATAAGTATAAAGTCATTGTGACCAATGATTTGCTCTATCTGATTCAATGTACTTACGGCAATAATGCTGTGACTACAAATTTACATGACTTCTCGCTTTATGCATGACTGAGGTATACATATAAAGTTGCTGTGTCCAAAGACCTATTTGACTTTGCTCTGTTTTATATAATATACTTCATGGAGATATGCAGCACTTGTATTAACTTACATGTAAGTTTGACCTATGTCTACTATAATGCTCCGAACACTGACAGTTTTGACCTTGACCTCTATTTACAAGAGAAGACACCGTAACACTGCTCTTTTCTATTCCATCAGTGCTTATGTGTAGCAGTTGTGTTGCTTCAACCCTAAATTTATTAGGACTTATCGCTGTATGTGAGACTGAGGTATATGTTTAATGTCGTTGTGACCTTGTGTTTGGTTCTGTCTGATATAATGTATCTCATGGAGATACGGGGCATTTGTGTTGTACGAGTATGTCAGTTCCATCATTGTTTGTATGGAACTACATTCGTCGCTCGGGCTTGTTTGTATTGTAATAAAGTTTATTTTCCAGTTTTGAAAATATGGAACATTTCAATTCTATCAATGCTTGTTGCGATAGCAATGATGCTTCAATTCCAAATTTATATGCCTTATCACTGTATGTGAGACTGAGGTATATTATGTTTAATGTTGCTGTGTCCGAAGACTTATTTGGCTTTGTTTTGTCTGATGTACTTCATGGAGATATGAAGCACTTGTACTGTGTGAGTCTTTCAATTCGTTTATTGTTTGTATGAAACAACATTCTTCACTCAGGCCACTATGTTACTCTTTTGTTTTGTAATAATTTTTCATTTCCACATTTGATAATTGGGAACTGCAATGATTCGTCAACATTTGTGATATTGACTTCACTCTCTATTCAAGAGTATTTCTTGTTGGTATGTATAATTTGTATTGTTTTTATCTCTATTTAATAATAATAATAGCCTTTTATTCCTAAACATAGGGTTACAAGAGGTCCCTAAGTTCGGTGTGCCTTTTGGCATAGGCCTCCTCCAGTTCCTTCCAATGGGTCCTGTCCCTTGCTACTCTCAACCAGAATGGTCCTGCTGTCTGTTTCAAGTCATCTTCCCACCTCCTGACTTGACGACCCCTACCTCTTTTACCATCTCGTGGTTGCCAGAGGGTGACTTGTTTGCTCCATTTGTTGATGGGGTGGCGTAGCATATGTCCGGCCTATCTCCATTTTTGGACATCTATCCGGGTAAGAATGTCTGTGAGTTTTGTTCTTTTTCTTACATCTACATTCCTGACTCTGTCTTTAATTTTTATTCCTAGCATGCTTCTCTCCATGGCACGTTGGCATTTTGTTAGCCTTTCCCTGTGGTAAAGTGTTATTGACCAGGTTTCGCAGCCATAGGTAAGAACTGGTAGAATACAGGTCTCAAATGTTTTCTTTTTTATGTGAGTGCCTAGATCCTTGCTTTTCACTATTTCCTTTAGGGACCAGTATTTTCTCCATCCTTGAGCTATTCGCCTGTTTATTTCCTTTGTCATTTCATCTGAAGGGGATATTATCTGTCCTAAGTAAATATATTCTTTGACATATTCTATCTTTTTGCCATCTACCATGACGTCTATTTCCCTTGAGTTTGTCATCAATTTTGTTTTACTGTCATTGATTTCCAGACCAACTTCTCTACTTATATTTGCTAGGCTCTGTATCATTTGTTCTAATGCTGCTGGATTCTCTTCAAGAAGCACCAGATCATCGGCGAATCTTAAGTTGTTTAGGCGGGCTCCATTAATGTTCAGACCTAAGTGGTCCCAGTTAAGCTGTCTAAAGATGTGCTCGAGTACGGCGTTAAATAGCGTAGGGGATAGAGGATCGCCTTGTCGCACGCCCTTTTTGATAGGAAATGATTCTCCTGTTGATTCTAGTTTAATACTGGCCTTGCTGGATTTGTATATACTCTTAAGTATTTCTATGTCGTTGCTCTGGACCCCTTGTTGTTCAAGGCTCCACCATATGCATTGGTGCCTGAGGCTGTCGAATGCCTTTGAGTAATCTATAAACGCCAAGTAGATTTGTTTATTGTATTCATTATACTTCTGTATCAACTGTTTTATTGTGTGAATGTGATCTATTGTGCTGAAGTCTTTTCTGAATCCTGCCTGCTCTACGGGTTGGCTTTCATTTAATGTTAATGATATTCTTTCCAGGATCACTTTAGCAAATACTTTATATATGTTTGATATTAGAGATATTGGCCTATAGTTTCCAATCTCGTCTCTAGGGCCTTTTTTATGTAGTAGAATTATGTGACACTCAGTCCATTCGTCTGGAATTTGTCTTGTTTGTATGATTTCTTTGAAAAGTTTTGCCAGCACAGGACTGATTTCTTCTAAGGTTCCCTTGAGCATTTCATTAGGTATCTTGTCCGGCCCTGGGGCTTTCTCGAGTTTTTGCGATTTTATTGCCTTGGTTACCTCTGAGGTAAGGATCTCTGGCACTTTGTCTACTTTGTTTTCTTTTGCTTCGTTTACTTCCGGAATTGTGGCCAACCCTGGATCGAATTTATCGGTGTACAATAGGTGGTAATAGTCTGTAGCTAATTTCTGTATTGAGAGTCGATTAGTTAAGTAAGAGTCGTGTTCCTTTAGTTTCGATATCCATTCTTTCCCATGTTCGCTTTATTGTTTCATAGCCTTTTTTGTTCCTCCTGTTCTCTTTATATTTTCTTCCAAAACTCTATTTCTTTTCTCCTTACGGTCTTTCCTCATATTCTCCTTAATTTCCTTGCTAAGGTTTGCAATTTTTTGGCGTCTTTCTTTGTCCTCTTTATTTGATATGAGTGTTCTTCTTTCGTCTAATAGTTCTAGTGTCTCTTTCCTTAAATAGCTTTCTTTGCTTCTGGGTTTGCTGGCTAGCATCTCTTTCAATTTGTTTTGGAATCTCCTGTATTTAATCCCAGTTTCTGCATTGGAGGCAATAATTTCATTGAGGGATTCTGTTGTGTGGGCATTAGTGGAATGACTGTGTTCTGATATTTGATACAACTTATTATTATTTACTAGGTTTATCCTGGATCTTTTGGGTTGGTTTAGGCTTAGGCAGCTTCTTACCATGCGGTGATCTGTGTTAAAGTTGAGGTTTTTAACTATGTTGGTATCTGTGAAGACGCTTGCTTTATTGGTTATAATAAAGTCAATTTCAGTTTTGAATTTTGCACCTGGGGAGGACCACGTCCATTTACTTTTCGGTTTTTTGTAATAACATGAGTTCATTAAAATAAGGTTATTTTCCATCATGAATTCGACTAGTTTCTGTCCATTTTGGCTTCTCTTGCCATGCCCAAACTTCCCGATTGAGGATTCTTCTCCAATTTGCCTTTCTCCAACCTGTGCGTTGAAGTCTCCCATGATTATTATGTTGTTATTGTAGTGCGGTTTTATTGCTTCTGAGATACTCTCGTAGAAGTATTCTATGTCTGATTGCCCCGCTTGTTCTGTTGGGGCGTATATTTGAAAGATGGCCCAGTTTTTCTTGTAACCTGGAAATTTTAAATGAACTACCGCAATTCTGTCTGAAACTCCTTCAAATCCCGTAATGTTCTTCTTCAGTTTAGACTTAATAAGGAAACCTACTCCTTTTTGTCCGCCGTGTTCTCCTTTGTGAAACATGATATAGTCCTTCCTCTCTTCTATCCCTTCTCCTGGCCTTCTCATCTCGCTGATACCCATTATGTCCCATTTTATGTTGGATATGGCTATTTCTAGTTCTTTTAGGCTCTCTTCTGTTCTTAGTGTCCGAGTATTCAGTGTGCAGACATGTATATGTTCATTGATCTTTTTGTCTTGTTTTATCTGTCCTGTTTTCTTTTTGTGCATATTTTTTGTAGATAGGTTTGCTTTATATCTATTTACTTATATCTTAAAGCAAGATGCCTGTGATGCACAATTTTTTTTGAACTTACATGTAAATTTGACCAATGACTACTATAATGCTCCGAACACTGATTATGATTTGAAATTGACTTCAGTCTCTCTCTTTTCAAGAGTATTTCATGTATTTATGTATCTTTTGTATTGTTTCGTTTAATGTCCTTTTTTACTCAAGTTATAACGCAGAATGCTTGTGATTCACAAAAGTTTTGGATTTACATGTTAGTTTTTCCAATGTCTACTATAATGCTCTGAACACTGATGGTTTAGACTTTGACCTCTGTTTTCAAGAGAAGACACCCTAACACTGCGCTTTTTTATTCAATCAATGCTTGTTGTTAGAGCTTCTTCTCTCCAAATTTTTATGACTTCTCGCAGTATGTATGACTGAGGTATACATATAAAGTTTGCTGTGTCCAAAGACTTATTTGACTTCACTATGTCTGATTCAATGCACTTCATTGAGATACGATGCACTTGTATAGTACGAGTTTTCAATGCCATCATTGTTTGTATGGCATTACATTCTTTGCTCTGACTTGTATACTAATTGAAATGTAATTAATTTTAATTTCCATATTTATAATACGGAACAGCAACAGTTTGCTTACATGTGTAATTGATTTCACTCTCTCTCTTTGTTATATTGTAGGATGTATCATTTGTATTGTTTTCGTTTAATGTCCTTATTTACTCAAGTCATAACGCAGGATGCTTGTGATTCTCTAAAATTTTGTACCGAAATGTAAGTTTGATCGACATCTAGTATAATGCTCGGAACACTGATAGTTGTACCTGACCTATCTTCTCAAGAAAAGACACCCTCACGCTACACTTTTCAATTCTATCAATGCCTGTTGTTACCGCATTAATGCTGTGACTTCAAATTTACATGACTTCTCGCAGTATGTATGACTGACATACACATATAAAGTTTACTGTGTCCAAAGACTTATTTGACTTCGCTCTGTGTGATCTAATGTACTTCATGGTGATAGGATGCATTTGTATCGTTGGAGTTTTTCAATTTAATCTTTGTTTGTATGGAACTACATTCTTCACTGTGACGAAGAGAGGAATATCAAGTAAAGATCTAACATTTATTCGTTATAAATTCATAGTTACTTATGCCGTAAACTAGGATGACTCAAAGATTTTTGGAATTAACATGTTATTTTGACCAATGTATGTGCCATCTATATTGTATTCGCTTTTCAATGACATTCTGTTTGTATGGATCTACTACGATGCGCTGATATATTTGACTTTGCCCTATTTTTCAATAGAATATCACGGAGAAACATGCCATTTGTAGAAATTTTGTGTTTGAATCTCATTATATCTTTGCCTTTGGATCCGAAGGGTATGGGTTCTACCACTGGTAGACCGGCAGTGATCTTAGGCTGTGTAGATGCTCTGCTCAGTTGAGTCTATGGGGGAGTTCGAGGTTTGGTCTCTAGCCGTCTGCTTATGTCCCATCAGACAGTCTCCCACTTTAGAGTCTGGCTTGATGCCCTTGTCCAGTGCACTAGACCGGTAACTTTTAAGGAATAACTTAGTAAGAAACTAGTGGTCTATGATGAATAGTTTCCGTGTTAATCCCATTTTAAATTGACAGCTATCATCTGAAATGAAGATCATTATGAGATCTATCAGTTTTGCAAAGAAAGTTCTAGGATCTGTTGTATACGACGTAAACTTTTTCTTTTATTTGAAAGCTGTCACCCGAAATTAAGATATCGACTAGATTTATCACTTTGTAAAAAAAAACTATGATTGAGTTTCTGAAATATGACCCTTTTATGTCAGGAAAATTAAATCTAATTGAAACCATAAAATACGACATCAACCGTTATTTTGACAGCTGCCACATCTTACACAAGTCTTTACATTACTTCGTAACCGAAAAGTCGGTGGGGGGACGGGGCATGACCCGTATCGGTCGTTGTATTGTTTTCGGTTTTCAATCTTTTTTGCTTGTATGGAACAAACAAATCCTGCCACCATTGACTTGTTTAATAATGAGCTTGTCTATCCAAAAGTACATCTCTGATGTATTTGTCATAAGAATTTATTTGATTATCAATACCAACTTTACTCGTGTAAAGTGACAATAGTGTCCTTTTCACTGACTCACCTGAAGTTTTCGCAGTAACAATTACTATCTGGATTATTGCACAATGTGAACTGTGTCTGGGCTCAAATGTTTATTTATTATTTACATAGTTTTATTAAGTGATTGTAATATAGTTGATTGTATGTTCCAGATTGGTCAATACCTTATGACACTGCCCCAACATCTCGAGATGCATATGACAGAGAAACAAGCACCTTGGCAGTACCTTTCAGAGGTAGGTAATCCTTACTAATACAGCTTATGTTATAAAAGCAAACCAAAGGTTTGGGTATTTTTGTTTGTTACCACTCACCGCTAAGCAGCTGTGCGGATATTGGCTAAAATTGTATACATACAATCCTTGACTGAGTTTTGTTTTAGAGGATTGATGAACAGAGATGCCTAAATAAGAACAGAAATGTACACTAAAGCACCCCTATATGAAAAATATGGATTCGCATTTGTACAGGTGCTCGGATTAGTATGTGTGGCAATGCATATGGTACAGACAGCAAAACAGTATATTTTTATAGAATATGTGAGGTGTAAGGAAGTTACTTCGAGAAACTCTAAAGCTCCATGGGTCGGCCATAGTCGTGAATAGGTTACTTTCTGCTATTATTACACGACTCCCCATGAAAAAAGAGTGTTATGTCTTCAGGGTTCACATACATTTCTTTATTCCACCACAACTTGTTAAACTGCTTAACTGATTTTAATGTATGAGATATCATTAGATTCGTCTTGATAGACACAAGGTGCATTATAAAGAAACAAAGAGTCGGATTTTATACGCCATATTGTGAGTATTTTTATTGAATCCATTGAATTAAATTAACCCACTTTAACTTTTATTAATAATACCAAAAATATTGTATTATACTATTTATAACAGTACTTTTTGTATAAAATGTCTTCTTGGATGATTGCCTCTGCCTATAACAGATACATTATGTCATAACTGATGAACGACAAAGTACTTTTAAGTCCCATGTGCTTGTAATTTCACCGGCACCCACACCCTTCAAACAGGAACACAGTAATCTGGATGACTAGGTTATCTCGACAAGTAGGAGCTTAGGATAAGCACTTTTTCTCCCTGATTGATAGAATAGTTTCCGAGAGAGTGCTATAAATAAAATACATTCTGAGCTGCGGGCTCTCAAAGACAGCCGGTGAACCAGAAACATCAGCTGTTGAACCGTTAATTGCTAAGCACCACATTTTAGAATTCTACTTGAGCTAGCTGGCCACCCTGTGCAATACAGTTATACCAAACCCATAGTTAACAAATATATCCCTTTTGTCCATTCAGGTATGCACCCACACATGCGAGATCTATGCGCAGAAAATTCTAACTATACGAAACATGGACGAGCTTGGCACGAAGCGATGTCTTACTGACATTGGTACGTAGCATATTATATTTTCGTTGGTATTATTGTTTCAGTATTTTCATAACTGAGGTCCCGGGTTCGATTCGTGCAAGTTTTTTGGCCTTTTTGGAGATTCTAAGTACTACTCCAGAAATCTGGATTATGGAAATGCGCCAGATATATGGATAATATACAGATGACAATTATTCCTAACGTAGTGTCTCTCGATTATAAAAGCACACGAATTACTTTGATTCATTCAATATTAATTTACAATACTATAAGGCTTAGTATAAACTGTTTATAGAATTGAAGTACCAATTGTAGCCCGATAGACACTTGCCTTTTGGGAGAGATGCGACTATATAATAGAGAGGTTTTGCTAAAACGTGCGTTGTGATGACTGAGGTGATTATACAACTCCAAATTAATTAGATTCCTAAATAAAGTAGATTGGTGTGTCACCCTACCAACCATGATTTTGACGTTTCATTTAGCTTTGTTGTTCACTGGTGTCGTAACTAAGCTCATATTCTCACAATTATGCACTCTTGATTTGAAGCAATTGTTCTTTCATAGTTCATAGTATTTATTGGTATAAATATATACATTTCTACTTGAACCCCCACTTTAGGATCATGCATTCTCACAATTATGCACTCTTGATTTGAAGAGATTGTTCTTTCTACTTGAACCCCCACTTTAAACACCCTGGAGGATCCATGCGTTCTCACAATTATGCACTCATAATTTGAAGAGATCGTACTTTCTACTTGAACCCCCACTTTAAACACCCTGAAGGATCCATGCGTTCTCACAATTATGCACTCTTGATTTGAAGAGATAGTACTTTCTACTTGAACCCCCACTTTAAACACCCTGAAGGATCCATGCGTTCTCACAATTATGCACTCTTGATTTGAAGAGATTGTACTTTCTACTTGAACCCTCACTTTAAACACCCTGAAGGATCCATGCGTTCTCACAATTATGCACTCTTGATTTGAAGAGATCATTCTTTCTACTTGAACCCCCACTTTGAGCACCCTGAAGGATCCATGCATTCTCACAATTATTAATTACTCTTGATTTAAAGAGATCGTTCTTTCTACTTGAATCCTCACTTTGAACACCCTGGAGGAACTCTTGATTTGAAGAGATTGTTCTTTCTTCTTGAACCCCACCTTAAACACCCTGGAGGATCCATGCATTCTCACAATTACAATTACACCTGCTGGGTACGCTCTCACTTGGGTGGGTACACTTGGACCTCCTGAGCATATACCTGATTATTGATTTGGATGGAATTTGGTATGGAAAGAGTTTGAGACGTGGAGAAGTAAATAGTTTGAGATGTATATATTACCTAAAGTAGTTGATTGTACAATTAGGTACAAGGCTATCTATAGGGAAACAGAGCTGCTGTAAGAGTGTTGTATAAGTCTGCCACTGATGAGTGATGACAGAACACTAGTACTGAAGCTATCATGCCAGTTTATACTAAGTGCGAATATTTTTTTCAGTATACCTATCCAGCGTTGTAGAAGACCTAGGCACCACCATCACTCCTGCGCTTAAAGCCCTGGAATCGTCGCTGAGGGCGGCCACACCATCTCATATATCCGACCAAGTTGTCATGGAATGATATATAATTTAAGTTTTACGTTCTACTCTCATCTTGAGAAGGTCCAATAGGTATATGCCCATATATTTAGATGTAGAACTGCCGACTTTTTAAATTTTACTCTTAATTTTCCACCTTTCTTTAAACAATAAATTTCTTAATCAGACTTTGCCGACTCGTATTGATTTCATAAGCATGAAAGTCAACAAATGCCTAATGGCTTGAGAGGTATAGTTGAATTATCAGGGAAACAATCCGATACATTGTCTAGCTGAAGATGAATTCCGTTGTTAGATTGAGTATCTGAAAATGAAGGACGTTTTGTTATGCTAATAGTGGAATATACTTTTAAGTGTTTAGTATGGATATTCCTAACTTACACACGAGTGAATAGTGATAGTCTTAAGCGATTTGTTACATCGTTAAGCCCATAGTCACTTAGTAAAAATACATTATATGAGTTGGTGTTAATACAATCAAAAGGTTGAAATGCAGATTTTTAAAATCAATTTTTAACCGTTACTGTTTGTAATAGGATCAGTGACTAATGTTAAATCATTATGTATTAAAGATAAAGGACCTGTTAATAAGTCTGTAAATATGCACGCTTATGGTGGAAGAGCGTTATGCGAATCCCGCCTGGTTAGCTACCACCCTACAGTGGGAAAAATATGTTGCCAAGTACCTTACAATGTGTTTCGGCATATGTCTATTCTATGTAACGTTGCAACTGTTTAGGAATTTACCTATTACATCACCATTTACCATCAAATAAGTGCATATTTTATAATGATAAATATTGATAGAAATGTTTAATAAAATACAACTTAATAAATTATTTAATATATATATTATTGTTATTAATGTGTATATTATGAGTATAAAGTTTTACCATAAACTGAAGAAATTGTTTTATTTTGACTCCCAAAGCGTAGGCAACGCCGCAGGTAAACAGCTAGCGTTATGGCGTTGATCAAGTTAATTAAGAAAATATACTAAGATCGAGATAAACAGTTCTAAGCATAAGTTGAAAGTATTACTTTGGAAAGAACTACTACGACTTGTATAGGTAACCAGCTAATGGTACCATGGCAAAATAAGCAATACTACATGACCCATACTAATTTATAAATGCGAAAGTAACTACTACTGGGCTGATTTGGATGAATATTGGTATGGAAAGAGTGAGACGTGGAGAAGTAAGAGACGTATAGATTACCTATAGTAGTAGATTGTACAATTAGGTACAAGGCTAGGTTTAAGACAAATGTCGCATTGGATTGGAAGTGAAGCAATTCTATGACAGCTCCAGCGCTGTGGGAACGCAGCGCTTTAGTCTTCTCGCTACCTCGTCGCAGCGTACTCGCTACGCCTTCGCAGCGTACTCGCTACGCCTTCGCAGCGTCGTTGAAGTTCGATATTAAGGTAGTTTTCAAAAGAATTGAAAATTCAACTTAAAAAATATTTTACAAACGTTACTGGCTCATCGCTGGCTGCTTTACACGAATGCTTGTCGTAGCCCAATTTTTAGATCTTTATTTTTAGAACTAACTCCTTAGTAGTTAAAATGGCACTTTTGAAGCCTTTATTTCTAGATTCTTCCAAGAAAGCGCAGCTTTTTCAACATTTCTGTGCATACACAGAGATCAGAGATCCATGTCTTCTGATTATAAGGACTTACTGACGACATTAATTTCAAAAGTATGTCTACCAAAGAGTTAAAAAATGAGGCTATACCTATCTATCTTTTTTTGGGTTGTTGTTCTCTGTTTCATTTTCTCAGACAAGAGCACCGAGTGCTTATGTAATTTGTAGCTTTAGTAACTACCAAATAATACAGTTAAGAGCATAAAATTTCATATTATTTACAAAGTTATTTCTATTTTTCCGTACTCGTCATAGTGTTATACATAAGGCACTTTATAAGGATAAACTTTATAAAAGCGCCCTCTTGCGGCTTGATTCCACTTCTCACATGGGGTGCAGGGCCGTGATATTACAACTCTGGGATGTAACTCTGACAAAGATACGATACAGGGCCAAACAATATTTAATTCAAGTAATATACAATAGATGGAAGTGATAAGCCTTAAAACATGCAAGTGTTTGTCGCAAGCTCGATGGAGGAATGTAACGATTCTTGAATCATGAATTAATAAATAGACCGTACCGTAAGACGGACGGTACCTATAGTTTTTGAACGGCACACAGGTAAGTCACAAATTACCAGTGACGTGTGCTTTTAATCTGCTTTCACTATGACACAGAAGTTCACAGAACATTTTAAATCTTAGTATTCTTACCATGGTCTAAGAAAAAAAGGTCTTCTACTTCCCGAAGAATCACAGGCTTGCGTCACTACCAAATTGGATCTTTATTAAAACATGACTGCAGCAGAATACAAGTTCATGGTTCTTTTTCATGTGAATGTTTTGTTATAAAATATCAATACAATATTTCAAACGTCTAATAGAAAGTCACACATGAATCAATGTTCATCTCAGTAAATGGTATGAAAAAAGTTGTCTCCCTATGGTTCCACCATTTTCACATGCACATATGCGCAGTGATTCGCAAACTTTATTTCTAGATTCTTCCAAGAAAGCGCAGCTTTTTCAACATTTCTGTGCATACACAGAGATCTGAGATCCATGTCTTCTGAATAAAAGGACTTACTGACGACATTAATTTCAAAAGTATGTCTACCAAAGAGTTAAAAAATGAGGCTATACCTATCTATCTTTTTTTGGGTTGTTGTTGTTCTCTGTTTCATTTTCTCAGACAAGAGCAACGAGTGCTTATGTAATTTGTAGCTTTAGTAACTACCAAATAATACAGTTAAGAGCATAAAATTTCATATTATTTACAAAGTTATTTCTATTTTTCCGTACTCGTCATAGTGTTATACATAAGGCACTTTATAAAGTTAAACTTTATAAAAGCGCCCTCTTGCGGCTTGATTCCACTTCTCACATGGGGTGCAGGGCCGTGATATTACAACTCTGGGATGTAACTCTGACAAAGATACGATACAGGGCCAAACAATATTTAATTCAAGTAATATACAATAGATGGAAGTGATAAGCCTTAAAACATGCAAGTGTTTGTCGCAAGCTCGATGGAGGAATGTAACGATTCTTGAATCATGAATTAATAAATAGACCGTACCGTAAGACGGACGGTACCTATAGTTTTTGAACGGCACACAGGTAAGTCACAAATTACCAGTGACGTGTGCTTTTAATCTGCTTTCACTATGACACAGAAGTTCACAGAACATTTTAAATCTTAGTATTCTTACCATGGTCTAAGAAAAAAAGGTCTTCTACTTCCCGAAGAATCACAGGCTTGCGTCACTACCAAATTGGATCTTTATTAAAACATGACTGCAGCAGAATACAAGTTCATGGTTCTTTTTCATGTGAATGTTTTGTTATAAAATATCAATACAATATTTCAAACGTCTAATAGAAAGTCACACATGAATCAATGTTCATCTCAGTAAATGGTATGAAAAAAGTTGTCTCCCTATGGTTCCACCATTTTCACATGCACATATGCGCAGTGATTCGCAAACTTTATTTCTAGATTCTTCCAAGAAAGCGCAGCTTTTTCAACATTTCTGTGCATACACAGAGATCTGAGATCCATGTCTTCTGAATAAAAGGACTTACTGACGACATTAATTTCAAAAGTATGTCTACCAAAGAGTTAAAAAATGAGGCTATACCTATCTATCTTTTTTTGGGTTGTTGTTGTTCTCTGTTTCATTTTCTCAGACAAGAGCAACGAGTGCTTATGTAATTTGTAGCTTTAGTAACTACCAAATAATACAGTTAAGAGCATAAAATTTCATATTATTTACAAAGTTATTTCTATTTTTCCGTACTCGTCATAGTGTTATACATAAGGCACTTTATAAAGTTAAACTTTATAAAAGCGCCCTCTTGCGGCTTGATTCCACTTCTCACATGGGGTGCAGGGCCGTGATATTACAACTCTGGGATGTAACTCTGACATAGATACCATACAGGGCCAAACAATATTTAATTCAAGTAATATACAATAGATGGAAGTGATAAGCCTTAAAACATGCAAGTGTTTGTCGCAAGCTCGATGGAGGAATGTAACGATTCTTGAATCATGAATTAATAAATAAACCGTACCGTAAGACGGACGGTACCTATAGTTTTTGTACGGCACACAGGTAAGTCACAAATTACCAGTGACGTGTGCTTTTAATCTGCTTTCACTATGACACAGAAGTTCACAGAACATTTTAAATCTTAGTATTCTTACCATGGTCTAAGAAAAAATGGTCTTCTACTTCCCGAAGAATCACAGGCTTGCGTCACTACCAAATTGGATCTTTATTAAAACATGACTGCAGCAGAATACAAGTTCATGGTTCTTTTTCATGTGAATGTTTTGTTATAAAATATCAATACAATATTTCAAACGTCTAATAGAAAGTCACACATGAATCAATGTTCATCTCAGTAAATGGTATGAAAAAAGTTGTCTCCCTATGGTTCCACCATTTTCACATGCACATATGCGCAGTGATTCGCAAACTTTATTTCTAGATTCTTCCAAGAAAGCGCAGCTTTTTCAACATTTCTGTGCATACACAGAGATCTGAGATCCATGTCTTCTGATTATAAGGACTTACTGACGACATTAATTTCAAAAGTATGTCTACCAAAGAGTTAAAAAATGAGGCTATACCTATCTATCTTTTTTTGGGTTGTTGTTGTTCTCTGTTTCATTTTCTCAGACAAGAGCAACGAGTGCTTATGTAATTTGTAGCTTTAGTAACTACCAAATAATACAGTTAAGAGCATAAAATTTCATATTATTTACAAAGTTATTTCTATTTTTCCGTACTCGTCATAGTGTTATACATAAGGCACTTTATAAAGTTAAACTTTATAAAAGCGCCCTCTTGCGGCTTGATTCCACTTCTCACATGGGGTGCAGGGCCGTGATATTACAACTCTGGGATGTAACTCTGACATAGATACCATACAGGGCCAAACAATATTTAATTCAAGTAATATACAATAGATGGAAGTGATAAGCCTTAAAACATGCAAGTGTTTGTCGCAAGCTCGATGGAGGAATGTAACGATTCTTGAATCATGAATTAATAAATAAACCGTACCGTAAGACGGACGGTACCTATAGTTTTTGTACGGCACACAGGTAAGTCACTAATTACTAGTCTTGTGCTTATTCGGACATATAAAAGTGCGCACTGTAATAGTACAGTTTGAATAATGTACTAGTACACCTTATTAGTACTATTAGTACCTATTAGTACTCGAACCGTTACCTAAATTTATAGGTAGGTACACACTCGGTGCAGGTACTAATACCCAGTCATATCAAGCGGCCGAGAGTTGCAGATGCGTGGGCTAAGTTTAAATGAGATAGGTAGCTATACATAGAAATATAATTAAGTCTGATTTATTTATTAATATATTAAAATTTAGTCTTTATAAATCAAATTATATTAAACTCTATCTGAACGTTGCACTGTTTCTTTTTTATCATTTTAATTATTTACAAGTTGCCATGTAAAAATAAAACTTGGTTTACTTTTGAAGGCTTTAATAATTTCCTTCTTCTGCTGATTGGTTGACCGGCTCCAGAAAACACCCGTTCACATGATACTGATGTGGCTTGTATTGAAAGTCGTTTTAGTACCATTTGGTATAGACGTGGATATATAAATCTTCTCGTGTGCCACCATTTCAGTGGATCCTCTTTTCTATTAATGTACTCCTCATCACAATATTTGTCCAGCTCTCGTATGGAAGCAGCAGTCGAATTTGATGGGCATGTCACGCGGGACATCTCGGCATCAAACTCGTCCCAGATACAGGCATTCCTTGCTTCTAGTGGTCCTGGATTTTGAACAGGTTCAGCAGTTTGCACAGGCACGTCTTCATTGTAGAACGCGTTAAAGCACTGCTACGCTCTATCAAAATTCCAACGTAATCGTCGCTCTGTCACGCTTACTCTCAATATTACTGTATGGTGCTTGTTCATTCTCGGACAACGAATGTTAGCATAGCATCGAGCGAAGATAGAGACTATAGAGACATGTACGAATAGTCCGACTGTCCGATTAAGAGTATTCGTTCGGTAACGTTTCATTTCGGACAGTGTTGAGTTCCATCACCTATTAGTACATCGTACATGTACTACACAAGACTACTAATTACCAGTGACGTGTGCTTTTAATCTGCTTTCACTATGACACAGAAGTTCACAGAACATTTTAAATCTTAGTATTCTTACCATGGTCTAAGAAAAAAAGGTCTTCTACTCCCGAAGAATCACAGGCTTGCGTCACTCACTACCAAATTGGATCTTTATTAAAACATGACTGCAGCAGAATACAAGTTCATGGTTCTTTTTCATGTGAATGTTTTGTTATAAAATATCAATACAATATTTCAAACGTCTAATAGAAAGTCACACATGAATCAATGTTCATCTCAGTAAATGGTATGAAAAAAGTTGTCTCCCTATGGTTCCACCATTTTCACATGCACATATGCGCAGTGATTCGCAAACTTTGTGGTCGGCCCATTTCTGGAAGCTACGAGTATAATAAAAAAAACATGTAATTTTTTCTATTGTGACGGAACAAGCTCGAGGCCCACCTGATGTTAAGCGGATTAACCTCTGCCTATAACAAATGCATTTCGTCACAAGTCACGAGGGGCACTGCGCCCATCACCTTGAGACATAATTGTTAAGTCTAATGTGCAATTTCACTGGCTCTCAAGGACTGCTGTCAGAACACACCGTTAGGTGCATGGTGCCAGATTTTGTACTTGAGGGTGGTCGCTGGTCTGGCGGGCATTCGCAAAATGCCCTTCCACTATGCGGTAAAGCTCAAGCCCGCGGCGGGATTCGAACCATGTACCTACTGCGCGGCAGTCCATAGCCAAAGCCACTGAGCCATCACTGCTTCAAAAAAATTTCAATCTGTTTAATCTAAAATACGTAAGTATAGAGGAAATCAAAGATATTAGATTTTGAGGCTTAATTATGGGTATTACATTTCATCTTCATATACCAGAATTACCCTATAGGTTTTGATTTTGCTAGCTTGTACTTGTTATAAAACGTGGCGCAACTATGGGGACATTAATTTAACACACAAATACGTTTTCACATTTGCGTTTCATGAAGAAATTATATTTCCATTAAACATCGTATTATATACGGAATTATTAAAAAATTTCCAAAATAGCATCTTAGAGTATTTAAAGAACTGTCACGCAGCGGCCATTTGCCGGATTCACGGATCATAACATCGCTTCAATGAAATTAAAACGAATAAACGATACTATTAGGATAACAAATGCAAAGAGTAGGTGAATTGCAGGAAAGAGACATCTTTTTGTCAGCGAGCGGTGCAGGTGGCGCGCGTCCTTTTTCCCTTCTACCCACCGAAGAATTCAATGCCGCCAAATCCGAAATTTGAATTCTATTTTTACTTTTCTAGTGTTACCCGACCCGTGTCTTTGACACACTTGTTCACACTAGTGCGCATAATTACGTAGACCTAATATTTTAGTGAAAGTTTCCGCAAAAAAGACGCTTACCTATTGTTTTATTCATTTATTATTGTGTTATTAGGATAGTATCTAATTAGATTATGGTACTGCAATAAAGACGATTTACTTTGTTTTAGTTTTAAACCTAGTAGGTACTTTACATCTCTTTGCGATACGGACGCTTTTATTTGTATTATTAGTGCTTGTGTAAGTGTTGTGTCGTGATCGTGATGGCAAATATACATCAAAACTACACAGCTGCTGAATATGCGGACATGATCCTAATTTACGGGAATGTCATCAAAATATGTGCGGGAAAACTTTGAACGCCGTTTAGCTCTTTTTATGCGCCAACACGGTGGTATCGTTAAAAATAAGAAAATTTTAAATAAAGACAAATAAAAGCAGTAGTATGCAGTTATATATAACTTATAACTAATAGTTACAAGAGAGGGTGATATGATAAGTATCTGACGAAGCACCCTCGCTGTAGGTAGGTACCACTCTTACCGCTGCGCTGGGTTGCTTTAATAATTGTCAAAAATCGGACCCATATCAAGTAGGCACAAGACGCGTGGCGTGGTGCAGCGCTCGAAGCGACCGGTTGCGCGGTCGCCAACCCGGAAGCGTTGCATTGCCGCTCTGAGTTAAGGTGGAGCTGACGAGCTGAGGAGCCAAATAAGGTTCTTTTAAAAAAAAAGTTGAGCCATACTATTACGTTTGTGGCAAAACAAAAAATATATGTAAATTTTGATCATATTTATGAGATTCCTATTGATCCCAAAACATGATCACAATCAATTTACGTGATAAAAAAAAATTATGAACATAGGTCTAAAAATATCTTCTAGCAGTTGTCACTCTAGTATTTATCAACATATCTTGATAAGTTTAATACAAGAGGTGTATTACATATAATTACAAATCCCTATTGTTTTATTTTTTTTACTTTTGTGTAATATTCATTTATTTAATTATTTTATCGCGAATTTACTCGAGCACACCAGCGCGGCGGTTCCGAGGTGCTCTGCGCGGACGCGGGCGGCAGGGCGCAAGCGTTGGCACGGGGAGGTTGTGTCGCTCGTAGCTCCGCTCGCGCTTTCGACTGACAACGATCTTGTCTTTGTATTAGTGCATTGACACGCGAGATTCGCAGCTGTGTGCGTGTAATGATTCGCTCGCTGCAAAGGGGCCAACTTGGTTGCGACGTGAATTATGCGCGTTGACGCTTTATTATTGGTACTTTGTAGACAAATTTTATTTGAAATTTATCACATATGAAAAAAATCAAAACTTGAAATTGACAATGTTGTAGGTACTTTACAATGGGCGGCATTACCAATAAGATCAATGAAAGTTTTTTAATTAGGTGCATAATACATGACGAAATTAATTAGTAATGTCTATAACGCTCTCATGACATAACTGGTAAACTAAAGATAATATTTTTTATTTATATTATGGTAAATAGTTTCCGGCTTTAGTACTTTGTAGGGTACAAAATGGTTCTCTACTACATTAAGAGTGTGTATGGGACTTCATACATCTAGTTCTAAGTTTTTTTGATAAATGTATTAGGTGTTTTGATATAGGTTAATTAATACTGCATAAAGATAACGTCTGCTAGTGAAGATATATAGCTCGAAAATAGTAAGAGATAGGTAAGGGAGATTTGCCCCTTGGGGTGCCGGGTTAGAATTGCACCTCCCCATATAATCCCGTGGGTGTCGTAAGAGGCGATTAAGGGAAAACACTGGAAGGTGGGCAGCAGCGCCTTCTAAAGAACTGCCAACTTACAGTGCGATCCACAAGATGCCTGCCAAGCGTGGGGATTATGGCAAATACCCCCTTAATAGGGGAGGCTGTGTTCAGCAATGGACGATCTGGCTGTTACAATTACAGTAAGGAAGATTTGAACAATTATCGCAGGGAATCGGGAGAGCAGTCAAATGACACTTGTCATAAATCCAAGCTGGATACAAGATTCTAAAAATCAAAACCAGTCCGATTTGGCTGAAAATCAATATCTAGGTTTTACTGGACGTCCTTATTCCAAATTTGGAATTTATTTTTCGATGACGTCTGCCAAGTGAAAAAATGTCGTCCGATGTGGCTGAAAATCGATATCTAGGTTGTGCTGTGCGTCATTATTCCGAATTTGGAATGTATTTTTCGATGACGTCTGGCAAGTGAAAAAGGTTACTCCGATTTGGCTGAAATTCAAAATCTAGTTAGTTCTAGACGTCTTTGTTCCGAATTTTGAATGTTATTTAATTAATTAATGACGTCTGCCAAGTGTAGAAAGTTACTCCGATTTGGCTGAAATTTAAAATCTAGGTAGTTCTAGACGTCTTTATTCCGAATTTTGAATGTATTTTTCAATGACGGGAGATTTGAACAATTATCGCAGGTAATCGGGAGAGCAGTCAAATGACACTTGTCATAAATCCAAATTGGGGGATACATGATTCTAAAAATCAAAACCAGTCCGATTTGGCTGAAAATCAATATATAGGTTTTTCTGGACGTCCTTATTCCAAATTTGGAATTTATTTTTCGATGACGTCTGCCAAGTGAAAAAAGTTTGTCCGATTTGGCTGAAAATTGATATCTAGGTTTTGCTGTGCGTCATTATTCCGAATTTGGAATGTATTTTTCGATGACGTCTGCCAAGTGAAAAAAGTTACTCTGATTTGCCTGAAATTCAAAATCTAGGTAGTTCTGGACGTCTTTATTCCGAATTTGGAATGTATTTTTCGATGACGTCTGCCAAGTAAAAAAAGTTGCTCCGATTTGGCCAAAAATCAATATCAAGGTTTTTCAGGACATCTTTGTTTCAAATTTGAAATTAATTTTTCGACGACATCTGCCAAGTGAAGAAAGTAACTCTGATTTGGCCTACATTCAAAATCTAGGTAGTTCTGGACGTTTTTATTCTGAATATGAAATTTATTTTTGGATGACGTCTGCCAATGAAAGAAAGTTACTCTGATTTGGCTGAAAATCTATACCTTGGTTGTGCTGTGCGTCATTATTCCGAATTTGGAAGAATTTTTTCTATGTCATCTGCCAAGTGAAGAAAAATACTCAGAATTGACTAATAATGGATATCTAGGTTGTTGTGGACGTCTTTATTCTAAAATTAGAATTTATTTATGGATGACGTCTGCCAAGTAAAAAAACTTACTCCTATTTGGCTGAAAATCGATATCTAGGTTTTTTCTGGACGTTTTTGTTCAAAATTTGGCATACATTTTTCGATACTGCCAGGTGAGGAAAGTAACTCCGATTTGGTTAACATTCAAAATATAGGTAGTTTTGACGTTTTTATTCCTATTTTTGAATTTATTTTTCGATGACATCTGCCAAAGGAAGAAAGTTACTCTGATTTTACTGAAAATCGATATCTAGGGTTTTCTGGACGTCCGTATTTCAAATTTGGAATTTATATTCCGACAACGTCTGCAAAGTGAAAAAAGTTCCTCCGATTTGGCTGAAAATCGTTACCTAGGTTGTACTGTGCGTCATTATTCTGAATTTGGAATATTTTTTTCTATATAGTCTGCCAAGTGAAGAAAAATACTCAGAATTGACTAAAAATGGATATTTAGGTTGTTTTAGACGTTATTATTACAAATTTGGAATTTGATTTACGATGACGTCTGCCCAGTGAAAAAAGTTACTTTGATTAGCTGAAAATCGATATCAAGGTTGTTCTAGACGTCTTAATGCCAAATTTAGAATTTATTTAACAATGACGTCGGCCAAGTCAAAAAAGTTACTTCGATTTGGCTACAAATCGATACTTTCTTGGTTTTCCTGGAGGCCTTTTTTCCAAATGTGGAATTAATTTTTCGATGACGTCTGCCAAGTAAAAGAAGTTACTCCAATTTGGCTGAAAATCGATAGGTATCTAGGTTGTTCTAGACGTCCTTATTCCGAATTCGGAATTTATTCTTCGAAGACGTCTGCGCAGTGAAAATGTTACTCCAATTTAGCTAAAAATTGATATCTAGATTGTTCTGGAGGTCATTATTCTACAATTTTATATATGGAGTTTATTAATCAATGACGTTGCCAAGTGAAGATAGATGACGTATCTCGAAAACGGTAAGATAATATGTACTGTAACGTTGTGCCTGACGCTCTTACTTAAATAATAGTATTATTCGTCATATGAAACATTAGATGTTAATCATAACCTAAAAATATACTAATTAAATTCTTCAACTAATTTACATATCACTTAAAAGTGTAAACTTACGCTAATATTGCTAATTATTAAAAATAATTTCGTGCGGAACCCACAGACATATCTTAGCGTTTTCGTCAATGCAATTGGCAAGGAACACTCGTCCTGCGCTAAATAAAAATACAATACGTAGTATCAATCTTAATTGTTACTTACTTGTTGTGAAGTGCATGAATCCCTCTAGGGTGAGTTCCTTATTTATTATTGTTATTTCATAGTGCTGACTAAAACCTATGTAACGTAAACGGCTGTGCTGCACTTCCGCGCTAGACTGAGTTTTAAAATGTGAGTAACTGGTAATAGTACCACGATCGTGTCGGCGCGGCTTGGCAACAGTTGGCTGAGGAACATCAGCCACTAAGCCGGTGTCTTCCTTCCAGGATTCCATTTCACTGATTTAACCTGAGGACGGTTGTTTGGCACTCGCTACTGAGATCCAGAACTATCAGCCGACGCCAAGACCGCCACATCTGGGACCTGGATCACGAGTACTATCAGGCCAGTGACTCCCTCCGGTCTATGTAACTTCAGTAGAACTGTGCGTCTGTGCAACCTGATAAGGCCTAATAAACTTTTCAAACCTATTCCCTGAGTTTACCTACCTACCTGCCGTGGGGTGCTTAGCAGCTCCCTAACGTCGCAGTAGGATAAGAGTAGGAAAATTATGATTACTTATCAATCAATTATTCAAATCTCCTAATAAATGAGAAAGTTTCTCAGTTACCTTTTCACGATGGAACCAATCTTTACAATATAGCTTTAGATAAATTGCCCATATTATACAAGCAATTATCATTCTCATATCTCGTACTCGGAAAGTAGTGTTTGTTTGATGCGAGTAGCGGGTGGAAGACTCTGCTTCCCACCTAAGGGCGGGAAAATCTCATAGTAAATGCTTTCTTCTCATGTCTAAATACCTCGTAAGGGGATTGATTCCTTTCAGCCCTTGTATAACAATCTACTATTTTTGAGGATCACCTCATTTATAAGGAGATTTGCATAAACGATTGATTATCATAATTTTCTTACTCTTGTCCGATATATCATAGCGTTTTAAAGATACGTCATCTATCTTTACTTGGCAAACGTCGTTGAAAAATTAAATCCAAATGTAGAACAATGACCTCCAGAAATCAATTTTTCAGCCAAATCGGAGTAGCATATTTCACTTGGCAGACGTTTTCGAAAAATTAAATCCAAATTCGTAATAAGGACGTCCAGAACAACCTAGATTTTGAATTTTAGCTAAATCGGAGTAACTTTTTTACTTAGCAGGCGTCATCGAAAAATTCATTCCAAATTTGGAATAAGGACCTCCAGAACAACCTAGATTTTGAATTTCAGCCAAATCGGAGTAACTTTCTTCACTTGGCAGACCACATCGAAAAATAAATTCCAAATTTGGAGAAAGGACGTCTAGAACAACCTAGATTTTGATTTTCAGCCAAATCGGACTAACTTTCTTCACTTGGCAGACGACGTCGCGAAATAAATTCCAAATTCAAAATAAGGACGTCCAGAAATACCTAGATATCGATTTTCAGCCAAATCGAAGTAACTTTCATCACTTGGCAGATGTTGTCGAAAAATGAATTCCAAATTTGTAATGCAGACGTCCTAAAAAACCTAGATATCGATTTTCAGCCAAATCGGAGTAACTTTATTCACTTGGCAGACCCCATCGAATAATAATTCCAAATTCTGAATAATAACTTCCAGAACAACCTAGATTTTGAATTTCAGCCAAATCGGCGTAACTTTATTCACTTGGATGATGTCGTCGAAAAATTGATTCCAGTAATAAAGGCCATTGGCGACCGTATAAGCCTTAACGTAAGCCAGAGTAAGTCATTTCATGAATGATTTTTTTGCAAGGGTGGTCCCAATTTTAGTTACTTTTTTATTATTTAGTTTGTTTGAAAAAAAAGTTTCAATTTAGTATTATTTTTTAACCTATCAAATTTTATAAAACTAATGGGCACTAGCCCTGCCCTACCCGTGTATTAAATTAATGTCACCATTGTAGCCCCAAGTTATATATATCCAAGAACTTTCAGGTTTTAATCAAAATTAATAGAAATATGACCAAAAAGTAAAAAAGAACTAACAAAAAAAGAACATATTTTAAATTGAGTAGAAATAACGAAAAATCATGAATATATATATTTAGGTAAAAGTAAGTTGCAGAGTTTAATGAGGGTAACACAATATATGAAATAAAACACAATAGTTATATTGATTTAAATTGCACACCATGTCTTAACTAAACTGGTAATTTTTTTACAGATAATGGGCACCCATTTATATATTTCATTTTCATATTAAATAAATACTGTTTACTTTTTCTGCGTGTTTCACATAATCGTACAATGTTTTAAGATTATTTCTATATTAAGTAACCATTTGTATGTATATAAGTACTTTACTCATGTAAAATAAAAAAATCAATATGCATATTACTAAACAGCATTAAAATATTTAGATTGCTAACAAAAGGATTAAAACTATTTACGTGATCACTAAGCACTACTCGTAGCGGTGTGTTTGTGGACGTGCACACGTACATAGAATCCGCCGAAAACGCATTCGCTTGTTTTCTGCACGATGTAAATATATTCTCCGATCGTTTTCCTATTAAGTATACAAAATAGTAAAACAGGGCAGGAATCGAACCCAAGCCAAATTATTTTATGAACGCCAGTTGCCTAGAAAGTGTGTAGATATCTTAAAATTCGCTTAGCATGCGATTATGTTTGTAACCATATTCATAAATATAGCAGCGTAGTGACATCATTGCGTGGGTTAGGTAAGTGTTTGAAAAATCACTTCTTTCGATCAGATGAAGTTTAAAATTCAACTTGATGACTGCCCACCGTCCCCTATGACGATTGAAGTTATATACAATGAGAGCACAACATTCCGGCTCCACTGATCATGTTCCGTTTCGAGTGGTTTAGGTTAGGCACCCGGAGCGAAATCTTTATTACATATAAGAACTTCCTTTCCGAAACACAACTGTAGACACAACTGTAGTACATTTCATTGGTTTACGTTGATTCAAATACCTTCCCTCTACCTACGCGGGGGCATAAATGTTTAGATGCTTTCTGCAAGCCATGGAAAGCATAAAACCAGGTTTTGGTTTCGTCAAACCAAAATAATACCACCAAAAATAATCGAGTTTTTGTGTATTAATTTAGGAAAAATAATTGCAGAGACGCTCCTTCAGTAAAACGTTGAAAAAATATAGATAATGTGTTATGTCTGTCGTCGAGGATTCCCGGTAAAATGAACAGCAGGAGTACTCTGACCGAACACTGCGTTCCGCCCTAGTGTTGCCACCTGAGTGGATTTTGTTGTAAGTAGGACTCCGAGCGAGTGAATATAAAGCCTGGCGCCCTGGGCGATCGCCCAACCGCGCCTATACCCTAACGCAGTTACTGCATAGAGCCTTTGTCACAATAGACGAGACAATAAGGGTAGGTACGAGTACATTAGTCGTTATAGTTACAAGATAACGTTTTTACGAGACTATCCATAAATTTTAAGATATTCTGAATTGCATCCACAGATTATTATTTGTATATCGATGAAGCAGTGGATTTGTTTCCAACTCTAGTGCAGTGGGTGGACGGGGAAACTTGAATTCCCCGTCCACCCACCAGTGGGAAAGTCCAGTGGGTGGACGGGGCATCGCCCAGATTTTGGAAAAAATGTACAGTCAGCAAGAAAATTATCATTTTAAACAAAAACTTTTTTGTCGATTCGAACAAAATCAATTCTGTCTCTTATAGGGATCCAAAGTCTCTACTGGACCTGGACGTTTGAGTACTAGAAATTTCAGATATTGCGGAAAAACAAATCATACATTTCGGTATAAGAGTCAAACTTCTAAATTTACCAAACTTTTTGGTATGGGTAGATCCGCTATAGCCCGCTATTAAGAAATTTAACTAATTAAAACAAACGAGCAAGTTAAACACGAACACTTTTAATTGAATTAAGTCACCCACAACAGCACGGACGACGACGACGCGGACGCCTGCGGCAGCGACTACGTCGCCTGCGGCAGCAACGCTTCGGGCGGCGGCGGCGGCGGCAACGTCGCGGGCGGGGCCGGCAGCAACGCAGCGTGCGCGCCATGTTGTTGCCTATGTACCGATCTCCGCGCTTGTCTAGGAACCCGAGCTCGATGCCATGCTCTAAAGTTCTTTCGGCCTGTTAACGAAACGAGATAACAAGAGCATAACTATTGTTTTCATGCAATATAAGAATTATCCCTCAGCTTTTTGTACCTATACTAGGGTATCGGAGTATTGTGATATAGTGCAGGGAGATGCAAGCATTGTCCTGGAACTTATATTATCATAGATACCTAATACCTACCGACATACTATAAATGTGAGCTTGTTTGATAGACACTGTGAATTGTGATGTAATGAACTAATGTTAAGCTTTGCCATTGTAGGTACCTACGTGGGCAAGAGGAGCCCATAGAGTAGGTGGTTGGTAATGGTTGGGCTGAACATGGCTTAGCCGCTCATCAGTGTTGTTACGAAGCGGTGATGGCCTAGTGACAATAGCCGCGTAGGAGGTTCATGGTTCGACTCCCACGGCAGGATTGAGTTTCACAGAATGGTGGTAGGGCATTTTGCGAATGTTCGCTTGGCTAGCTACAACCTTGTTCTGGATTGGACCAGGACTATTAATACAAATTTTGAGTGTTTAGTGTCCCACTTCTGTGTGTCGTAACAGAGTACAAACGATATATGGTGATTCGCAGTACAGTTTTGTCGCACTAGCGTTAATTGCACAACCATTTGTCGAGCTTACATAGTGGGTACTCTCGTACCTTCTTGGGTAAGTTACCATCCTATATCATCAGTTACAGTAGGTGAATGAGTCCAAAGGCAAAACCTATTAGCTGTAATTGAATATATAGAATGTAAGAATTTCTCTATCAGTTATGAATTCGCCTTGTTAAAAATCTGTCCTGATGCTACGGAGGCAAAAAGAGGCGGCAGTACCCGTCCAGAAGTGTACATAAAGGGGATCTAGGAAGTGAAGAGTGCTCCATCACTCAAAGCCACGTTTCAAGACTGTGCATTTGCTAGAACTACCTACTCGTAGAACTTTGGTAGATGATTAGTGGATCTACATACGCGCACCAACCTTGCCTAAGAGCGAACTGGTTTTCCAGACATCTCCGTATCTGTCTCTGAGAAATTTCGCTATGTCTTTGGCACTGACTCCATCTCTGCTTACGGCCAGTTTATGGAATGTGTTCATTACCAGCTTCACCGTATTCTGGTCTCGTTCGAACCCGTACCCCATCTCTAACGGAATTCCGTTGATTACCTTGGTTTGCTACAAATTTAACATTTCATTTAAATAATGTACCTACGTAGATAAATTTATATTTATATGCAAAATAAAATGTAAAAATAATTTAAAAAACAATGGCGTGTTTAGTCATGATCAGCGTTGACATGTATAATTTTCTTTTTGGTAGTTGTTATTTTTGTGAAGAGGAAAATAGTAATAGGTTGAATTAACTATCTTTTCTCTTTGAATTTCCACACGGCTTTGATGTATGGACTTATTTTAAATTAACAGTTCGTTTGAAGAGAAAGGTGTACTTGCGATATAACTATAGTCAATAATATTCACTGCCGTTTGTTGTACCGTGTTTGGATAAGATATTATAATATTGATATTTGGCACAAGCTTTTATTTTACGTACACAGTAGGTTCATACAAAATTAGTGGAATTCTCGCAACATCTATAGGCTCTTTTGATGTAGCATATCTGGCTGAAGCCAAAAATACATGGAGATTATCTTGTCCAAACTTACTGAATTCCCTAAAATTTTATTGTCTCAGGGACGGTGGGATCGGCCTCTCTGCAAACTAGCTCGGAAAGATCGTTTTGATGACACATGACATGACACATGACATGACACATGACATGACACATGACATGACACATGACATGACACATGACATGACACATGACATGACACATGACATGACACATGACATGACACATGACATGACACATGACATGACACATGACATGACACATGACATGACACATGACATGACACATGACATGACACATGACATGACACATGACATGACACATGACATGACACATGACATGACACATGACATGACACATGACATGACACATGACATGACACATGACATGACACATGACATGACACATGACATGACACATGACATGACACATGACATGACACATGACATGACACATGACATGACACATGACATGACACATGACATGACACATGACATGACACATGACATGACACATGACATGACACATGACATGACACATGACATGACACATGACATGACACATGACATGACACATGACATGACACATGACATGACACATGACATGACACATGACATGACACATGACATGACACATGACATGACACATGACATGACACATGACATGACACATGACATGACACATGACATGACACATGACATGACACATGACATGACACATGACATGACACATGACATGACACATGACATGACACATGACATGACACATGACATGACACATGACATGACACATGACATGACACATGACATGACACATGACATGACACACGACATGACACACGACATGACACACGACATGACACACGACATGACACACGACATGACACACGACATGACACACGACATGACACACGACATGACACACGACATGACACATGACATGACACATGACATGACACATGACATGACACATGACATGACACATGACATGACACATGACATGACACACGACTTGACACACGACATGACACACGACATGACACATGACGTCAGTCCACCGAGAGGGAGCTCTACCAACTCTTTGTCCTCCGCTGTAATGTGGTAACCACTCGTTGAACCTTTCTTGCCCACCGGGTGTCAGTTCGTCGGGCAATGGGGCCCGCCCATTGCCACTTCAACTTACTAATTCTAAAAGCTATGTCAGAAA
This sequence comes from Plagodis dolabraria, assembly GCA_963854805.1. Taxonomy (NCBI): domain Eukaryota; kingdom Metazoa; phylum Arthropoda; class Insecta; order Lepidoptera; family Geometridae; genus Plagodis; species Plagodis dolabraria. Next base: position 10,821,084 of record OY978440.1, read on the forward strand.
CTTTGATTCTTTGACGTATATCCACGTTCTGGATTTTATCGCACAAAGAAACTCAGAGCATCTCTCTCCATAGCTCGTTGAGCGACTCCGGTCGTGTCCATAAGGGCGACAGTGAAGGACCACGTCTCGGTGCCATATGTAATCACTGGCAACACACACTGGTTGAAGACTGTTCTTCAGGCTCTGCGGGATCTTTGACGATAAGATGTCACGTAACTTCCCGAACGCTGCCCATCCGAGTTGAATTCTTCCGGCGACCTTTTTGTCGAAGTTGGACCTACCTAACTGAACAGTCTGTCCCCGGTAAATGTAATGGTCAACAACTTTGAGCGTATCGTTCCCAGCAAGTACTGGTACGGGTGCAACAAGGACATTTGACAAAATTTTCGACTTGTCTATGTTCATTTCAAGACCCACCTGCTGGGAAATTCTACTGAGGTCGCTGAGCATTGTACTGAGTTCCTCAAGCGACTCTGCCATTATGACAACGCCATTGGCGATATGAAGATGAGTGATGTATTAGCCATAGATGTTGATGCCGAATTCTTTCCAGTTCAAGAGCTTAAAAAACGTTCTCCAACTCATTTGTGAACAGTTTTGCAGAAATAACGTCTCCCTCACGCCTTGGATTGGTTCCGTAGTCGAATCGATGTGGGGTGGCGTTCCCATACAAACATTTCAGCGGTTCGATGTGGCTATAGTCAATTTGGCATCGCTGAAGAGACTGCAGTACGGCCCAGGTTTCGATTGAATTGAAGGCTCTTTCATAGTCCCCAGGGGGGTGACATTCTACGGACGGATGTTACAAAGTTTAAAATCGATTGCAATATTTGTATCATACTGACTTCGATCATAGATATATTTATGTACGAAACATACTGATAGACAGAATAGAAAACGAAAGGTATGTAACAATGTGGTAACCACTCGTGAACCTTTCTTGCCCACCGGGTGTCAATTCGTCGGGCAATAGGGCCCGCCCATTGCCACTTCAACTTACTAATTCTAAAAGCTATGTCAGAAATTTTGATTCTTTGACGTATATCCACGTTCTGGATTTTATCGCACAAAGAAACTCAGAGCATCTCTCTCCATAGCTCGTTGAGCGACTCCGGTCGTGTCCATAAGGGTGACAGTGAAGGACCACGTCTCGGTGCCATATGTAATCACTGGCAACACACACTGGTTGAAGACTGTTCTTCAGGCTCTGCGGGATCTTTGACGAGAAGATGTCACGTAACTTCCCGAACGCTGCCCATCCGAGTTGAATTCTTCCGGCGACCTTTTTGTCGAAGTTGGAGTCAATTTGGCATCGCTGAAGAGACTGCAGTACGGCCCAGGTTTCGATTGAATTGAAGGCTCTTTCATAGTCCCCAGGGGGGTGACATTCTACGGACGGATGTTACAAAGTTTAAAATCGATTGCAATATTTGTATCATACTGACTTCGATCATAGATATATTTATGTACGAAACATACTGATAGACAGAAGAGAAAACGAAAGGTATTATACATTTGAATCTAAAAGCTATTGACCTTTTTGGTAGGTATTTCAATCCACCTGACTAATTTTTAAATACACAGTTTGCTTTTTAAAAACAGAATTTCTAACCTGTCTTCTTGTCAACATTGACACATTCAACCATCAGAAAATTCAAGAATAAATATTTCAGTAGTATTTTTTTTCAAAATTCTGGAGTTTATATAAGTAACTACGAAAATAAGGCTTCGTGATGAAGCCGGAGGCGGTGAAGGCCGACGTCCAGTCGGAGAATCTACCGGGTCGACTTGTCATACAATTCCTGGAAGAAAACAGGGGTGGGGCGACTCTAGCCGAAATTCTTCGATATCTACAAGAACACCACGAGGCAGACTCTGATGATCTGTGTAAAATTGTCCAGAGCTTGTTAGAAAACGGGACGACATTAGGGTTCTTGGAGAAAAAGGGATCACATTACATGAACTGGACAGCGCGAGAGCAGGCTTGTTGCCGCCGACGACGCCGCCGCCGGCGTAGTTGTCGTAGGCGCCGAAGACGCCGTAGCCGTTGTCGCCGCCGCCGGCGTCGTCGCTGCTGCTGACTTCCAGACGGAACTATGCCGAATCCCAGGCAAGTTGAAGATCATTGCTGTTAAGGCCAACTGACAGGACCGTGCCGTAAACAAGACAAGTAGACCCCTGCGGCAGTACTATGTAATTCTCCTTCTGTAAACCCATACTGGAACCTCTAGATTTTCACTAAGTTCCTCTACACCGTTACGTGTTCATTATATCTGAATGTCTTTGTAAATTTATCACATAGAAATGCCCTTGTAACATTTTATAGCATTTTGTATTGTTTTGTTTATTTTATTGAATTTTAGTAAAATTACAAAAATATTTGCATTTTCATTTTGAGGTAACTAAGCGTTGGGTTGGGAATGAAACGAATTTATTGTCTAATTAGGGGGCACATTCGTGTTCCTTTATTGTGGTTAAAATACAGGGTTACATGTTTATTATTGTGATGTTTGGACACTGATTACATTTAGAAGTATTACAGTGATTACATTATCAAGTTTATTTGCTATAAATCCATATAATAAATAAGTATTCTGTTAATCGCTTTATTCCCAGTTATCCTTAACATGTTATTCGCTATCAGTAGGTATGGTGTGTCAATTTTCTTCCCAGTATTTCTAATTTATCGTTGTTGTATAGAAATATGGGTATGGCCCCATGCTTTCCCTAGCTCGGGATAAAGTTCTCTATTCTCTATACATATTTCCGTCTCTTTTTTTTCCGTTTTCTGTGCAAATTTGTCTCATTAAGGAAAAATGCTGGATATTTTTTTATAATCTTGCAAATACAAACATAGTTTCCTTGTTGTTTTTATTATTCATCGAGCAATCATTCTACATTTTTTTGCAAAATATTTCGCAGAAACGTAAAATTTTACTCTGGATCACTACAAACCATCAATTAAAGTACATAATGACATTTTATTAACATAGATTTCTTGGGTCCTGAAATAACATATAAGTACCTTTTAGGCAGACTTACATTGACTCCTTCTGAACTCGTAACTTGTAATGATATTGAGACGTTTATTTATCATAGTTCCCATGTATCAAGTAATCATATAAACAAAATCCACACTATATCCTACTAATAGGTACGAATAAATAATAGGAATAGTAGAAATAAGCCATATAATCTACGGTTTCTAATGAAAACAAGTCAAACGTGTATTTCTATTTAACTACTATCTATTTTATTCAACTACTTTTAAACACCCCTAGGTGTACATACAGTATAACATGAAAAAATAGCAGATCCTCCAGATACAATAGTATGTGTCACAAATCCACCAATCAATCGTAGCGCAACATGTTAATGGGACCAAAAGCAAGCGCCCATGAACATGTATAGCGTAATGCAAAACTTATGTTTCTGAACATGAAACACCATAGGAGAATGTGTATATAGTTTTCATAATAATATACAGTGATATTTAAGGATAATACAGTAATTCTATTACATTGAAACACACACAAGTATACATGAAAAAATATCAAAGACTCGAGATTAAATACCTTCTCGGAATCAACTGTCGCGCAACATGTTAATGAAAGTGAATAAAAATAATGCGAAACTTGTATGAATGCGAAACACCACAGTTATAGTTATGTAGCAAGTACTTTAATTATTATTAGCTATATGAAATAAAATACGCTTATACAGGATGCAGAGACAAGCAACAATTTGCGTATCATCTAATTTGTCGCCCGCTGTAGTGCAACTTTGTTAAATATGTAGAGCACCACATGTTGTGCCTCAATAAAATTGTCGTCAGTGAATGCAATTATTGATGACTTATTAAAAGTCCAGAAACATATTTTACTCAGAAATTCTACTACATTAAACCACACTTATGTATACATATATTATAAAATGAAAAAAATAATTAAAACAACGTGATGTAGTTGAGAAATGTATCCACTAGGAATCAATCGTCGCGCAAAATTTTAATGAAAATATACAGCTACAAAACTTGTGAGAATGCGGAACACAATGGTAATAAAATATGGTTATATGCGACGCGGAGCTAATCAATAAAACGCGTGTCATCTAACAACTTTGTCGCATGCAGCTGTGCAACATTGTCAAATAGAGCATCACATGTTGTGCCTCAATTATCGAATACTATAATCTGCGGTAGGGATATAATAAAAACACTAGAAATACATATCTTACTCGATACCTAATTCTATTATATTAAACACACCAAGTTATAGTATAGGTACATAAAGTATAACATGAGCAAACAGTAAAGCCTCGTCGAGACAAAAAGGCATAATATATGTCACATTGGACTATGAATCAATTAGGAATTATTCGACGCGCGATATGTTAGGTTAAGTAGGTATGTGAAACACCATAGAAATAGCTATGCACGTAATTGTATATTATTAGCACAATAAATTATGGCACTACCCGAAATGGAGTCAAATAACGCGTATCATTTGACGACTTTGTCGCGTTAGCAAAGGCGTCAAATATGTAGAGCATAACATGTTGCGCCTCATATCTATTTTATATAATTTCATTCATTAATATTATATTATTTTTATATAGACAGCTCTTTAAGAAGTCAACGAGAATTAAAGTAAACCAGAGAAAATTGGACCAAGGCAATATCTGTAGATGACATTCTTGTTAAACATTTTACTAATAATTTAATAACCGATGAAATATGTTGATATCGTAGATAAAATTTCAACCAAATAAACCATGGGTCGTCATATTCACACAGAAAAGGTTAAAATTTAAGTTTTATGTAGGTACTATCCACTAATTGGCGGAATTGGTCGGAATAGATGGTACCGACAAAATTATCCCGATTCCCATGGCCTACTCTTATAAACACTGTGTTATTAGCAGTACCTACTAGACACTTAAGTACTGCTACTTAATTTCATTCATTTATTTTGTGCGTTATATACAGAAAATTATTTAGAAAAAGAAACAATACAAAATTGAACATAAAATCATAAAACTATAATTAGCAGACGATTGGTAAGTACCAAGTAATACCAACTTAAACCGAAATTTAAACATGCATGAATAATTAATAATTAACAATGATATATGTTCTTGCTAAATATACTAAACCTATTAATCTAGGTATATATTACGGGTATATACGTTTTAACATCGTGCATCATTTTGGAGTACTTCACCCTCCTACGAATCCACCCGCGAAAAATTTGGTCATATCACGATCACTCAGTAAAGTTACTACTTGTCAATTCGGCTTTTAAAGTACTTATACCCTATATAATTTGCCGGGCTACAGAATATCACTACCAAATTTCATTGCAATTGGTTATATAGATTTTCACGATATTTTTAGATCACGCAAAACTGATACAATAAATATGAAAATACTTATTTTTGGATATATAGGCTGATAACATTCCCACACCATCCTTCTCATTAAAGGGCCCACAGTAAATATTTTATTTGATTTAGACGCTCCACAAGCTCCATGACCCAAAAAAAAATATTTAAAAATGTAATCAAACACTACCTACAAATATTATAAAGTTTATCATTTGGAGTGTTTAAAAAAAAATTAAATGAGATCGTTATAGCACTAGAAAGTAAAAACTTCGTATAATCAATTTATACACGATGTCGAAAACTTTCTTTAAACTATTTCAGTTGCTAGATGAACTTGATAGGTATATTTATATGGCCCTTTCAAAATCGAAATCGCACTATGTCTTCCTTATGAAAAGTATTATTAATATTAACCATAGAGATATTAAATGTCTTTTCTGTGATATTAACAATATTAACCCATCTCTGACAAACCGTTGACGGAACCGCCATGTTACAGCCAATGGCGCGGTGTTTTCTCACCGACCTATAAAGGCTCACGCATACAAAAGCCACGACGGGCCGCAGCGCATCGCCGCATTGCAAAATTTTGGTAAAGTACATAAACAGTCACGTCCGCGTCGTCGTCGAGCTGCGCTGCAAGGCATGATTGAATCTAGCAGCCATTGGAGGTCCAAGTGACGGATAGTTCTGATGAAGAGTTGTACAGATTAAATCTGTTGTGTTTTTTATCCTAGACTCTAGAGTTATGATAAAATAGGAAACAGGAAACGTAGTAGTTTAGTAGTAGTAAGTAGTTTCATAGTAGTTTCATGAAATTTTCAAGAAAATAAGGTTGTTTGGTGAATTTTTCTCCCATTTTTAAGATTTATTAGCAGAGGGAAAAATAATTTCATATTTCAAACGTTTGTTCGTAATTTTTTAGGATTCTGTACCTCAAAAGGAAACCGTATAGGATCACTTGTTGTCCGTCTGTCTGTCTGTCAAGACCAACTTTTTTTAAGAACACGTGGTGGTATTAAGTTGGAATCAATATCTAATATGTCTAGTCTACTGTCCCTTGGAACTGTCAAAACTCAAACTTCTAAGTCAACGCAATCAAAAGATACAGCCGTTTCGACACTCGCAAGGGGACAAAACCTACAAGGGTATTTCCCGTGAACTCAGAATGTTGAAATTTGTTACGAAGCAACGTCTTAGCAGAGATAAAGAAAAAAATGCGAAACGTCTAAATTTTTAGTTAGATCATGTGGTAAAAACATTTTTAATTTTTGTAAAATGTTATGGATTTCATATAGCTATAAAAATACCATAGCTTTTACTTATATACCTACAGGTTGGTACGGAACCCTCGGTACGCGAGTCCCACTCGCACATGGCCGGTTTTTTTTCTGGTGAGCGTACAAAAAATGGTGAATTTATATTAAAATAAAAAAATACCTAAGATGCTGTTGAACATCGAGTCCTCGATGATTCTTATAATAAACGGATAAGCATGAGCAAGGGTGCACGTCCTTATGAACCTTCCGGCACACACAGAGGCGGGCCGTATCTATAGAACGCATAAAATTGCTACAAAATCACGCGTGGCAAGCGCTCCGCAAGTGCCTTGCATTGTGGCCCGCTTTTAGTGTGCTATACCTCATATGAAATGGTCAAAAGTGATGTATGAGGATTTTTGTAATGCGATGCGGTGCGATGCGACCCGTCTTATTATGTTAGCGTTTATAATACTTATCTTGATGGTTAGCGGGTAAATGGACCCCCTTCATTTTCTCGTACAGACCACGTTTGTTTTACGTCTATTTTAAGTACCTATATTTACAATAACTGCGGTTACAGACATCAAAAATATTGACAATTTCTATTCACTATCTTAAGCTACGATTAACATCAAATATTCAAAAGATTGATTAAAATTTAATGTGATAATTAATGTTGAGTTCAATGAACTAAAGGTCGTACTTGACCTAATGCACTATATATAAAAGGAAGAAAGGCGAAAATGGCCCCAACGGAATATGTGATTTTTTTAAATAAATACCATATGTATCCGTTCCAAGTACTCCTTTATTCAATGAATCGTTATAGAATTGTATAAGTTGCGGATTTTGATGAACGTCACTGTGTGGTAATTATCTCTACGAATAAATATATTTATTCGTAGTAATTATTATAATAATACATTTTCCAAGACCTTTAGCAAGTACTATTCAAGTAGGTGGAAATGAATGTTTAAAATTGGCAAAATTCACTCATCATCGCATTGAGTATCTGATATATTATGGCTATGTTATATCAGATACTGATCGGTAACTCGTCTTCTCCCTCATTCCTCCATGGTCAGAACAGTTTGGGCTCTTATACACGAGCGGAACGTTGCCAATTCAAGGAGACAACCACACACGCCCGGCGGCAGCCGTTGCGGCACCCACCGACATGTCAGCATTGATGATCACAAGAGATCTGCTCTGTTTTTAATTTGTTTTTTATTTTAGTTCATTGGCATATGCTTTGTTGTCTGGTATAAACATGCGGCGAGATAAATTACTATCAGAGTCCGAACTCTGTGAGTTGGCCATTAGCCATGTTCGGCGTACGTATAAAAACTATAAGTGTGCACAAAATTATCTAGATACAAATAACACAGTCTGAAATTTTTACTGGCTTTAATTTTGAGATGCGGCATGAAAATGTATCCTGAAATTTATTTTAAAATGATCAATACGAAGGAAAAGATATAACTAATGATAATCCAATAATTTTAAGAAAATTCGATCACACCGTAACTTTCTCCAACGATCATCATATCATATATAAAAATCGACCCTATCCTTACGTATGTCTTATGTATAGAACTATCATTTACAGCGAAGTAGCAGTTTCTGCTAGGCTTTACATCTTTCGATTTTAATTACATAGACATTTTTCAATCTCCTACCTACTACAAGACTCTTACCAAATCAAAATGGCAGCTAAACCCATTGAGAGACACACACGAATCTATAAAATATATTATGATATGTTTAAGTACATGGGATCTTGGATCCTACTTTATAATCGACATTTCCGTGATAATCACATCTATTGTGCCATCTAGATTTATGTAAGAGTCCAGATTATTTTTGGCCTATCCAAATATAACAATCTTTTCCATAGTAAAATAACATAATTTTTTTTTCATTACCTACAAAATATTAAAACAATGAATAGCTTTGTTACTTTTTATAAATGCTAACAATTATTATAGTGCACGCGGAACTATTTGGCCACGCCTTAGGTATGTGAGCGGTGGGACGGAGAGGCGGGGGCGCTTCTCAGTGTACGTATATTACTTCAGTGTTGTGTGTAATCAGCGTTGCGAGCAGTAGGCAACCCACCCCCTCTCACCCCTGTCGCCACCTAAGGCTCGGCCATATTGTTCCGCGCGCACTATAACAAAAATTTGAAAAATAAATGTATGAAATATTTATTCTATGGAGAAAGTGAAATTAAACACTGTTTTATTTATCATGTATCTGATGCAAGTTTAAGCTCCTAGAAGTTTCTTGACAGTATAACCGGGAACGGCGTAGACGAGCAGAAAAACACCAAGTGCAAATGTTACAAAGGCTATCGCTCTAATGATGGTCCATTTGTAGTTATGCCATACGATGTAGCGCATAGACTTCAGTGGATTTAAGAACCACATAAAAGAAGCGTCCGGTCGGCTGAAAAATAAAAACATTGCTAGGTTATACGTTATTATACTTAACTTAAATCTTAACACTCGTGAAAATAATATATAATTTACTTTTCCTCTCATTAATGACAATAACTTCCTTATAAACTTAAAATAATTACATTGAAAGCGACGTATAAGTTAAAGGGTAACAAAATAAAGATTTTGGAAACTATAGTAGGTACATTATGCGTCAAGATACAGGTACTATATTGTACTGTAGGTAGGTATATCAGCCGAATTGTCCACAGCTGAACACAGCCTACATAATTTTTTTTATATGACATTATTGTGATAGGCATGCTCCCTCATTCCATGAGAGACGATTATTTTTGGTTAAATTTAATATGGTATAATTTTTATGATTATCATTCTGACATACCTACTTTAATTATAAATTTATTTTACTTTTGGATGTGTATTTATTTTATTATTGATTATTATTTTTTAGTTGTAAGTACTACGAATTCAATATTTTTATTATGATTTTAAATTCTGTTAAAATATGTAATTGTGTCTATGATATGAATCCTAAGTAGCCCCGAAATAAATGAATAGTGGATTTAAATTAAAGGGGGTTTAGCGATAATCACCACACTTGGCCGGCGTCTTGGGGGTGGCAGTAGGTATAAGATAGCAGCTCCTCAGAAGGCGCTGCTACCCTTCAGTATTTTACCGCAGTCGCTTCCTACGACACCCACGGGAAGAGTGACATTGTAGTCCGGCACTCTAAGGTTAAGATACAGGTGCGGAAGATTAATTATTCCAGTCGAAGCTCTGATGTTGCAAGCCTTTTTAGGCCTTTGATTTGAGACGGGTTTTAGGTCTCGATTATAATAAACAACTTCCCGCACTTGTTGCATAATGTACTATTACGTTACGAGCAAGTTTGAATTAGTAGATTGTAAAATGAGCGCTAAGGGGGCATTTCCCTGATTTTGGTCGCTTTGAAAGTGAACTCTTCTTCAGAAGCTCATTATCTAGATCCAGAAAAAAATATACTTAAGGATTTTTCATATTTTAAATACCAAGTGTTCTAACTCGGTGAAATTTTGCTGAGCCTAATATCTATGCTTTTGGTTTGCCAGTTTCTCTAGTTAGCTATTTACTCGTATTTTTGTTTTTATCCCTATATGTTAGAATAACAATGTCCATACAAAACGGTTTTTAGAATTATTTTGGACAAAAATTTTTTTTACGGAAATCTGGCAAATCAGTACTAATATCTATAGGCTCAAGGACATACATGCATAATTTAGTAATTAAAATATGATGAAACTACATTTGTATGGAATGCACCACGAGCGCTCTAGTCTTAACAAATCAGAGGTAAAAATTTAAAATAATCAACCATTGTCCGGCTGTTGTTGCATCCATGGGAAAAATAAAACAAAATAAATAATCGCAGCCGCCATGCACAGCGCCCATTCAGATTGAACTTTGTTTAATTTATCAATCTCTGTTACTTATCAGTTTCACAAACATTGCAATAGCTTAGGTTGATAGCGCTCAAGAATCAAGATGATACTAATAATTATAGGGTAGCCTGAACAACGTCTTCGACCACATCATTGCAAAGGCTAGCCAATCAGCAATAAAAAAACTTGAAGACGTGTAAAAAAGGTTAAATTTAATATCAATGCTTACTTTGGCTTTTCAAGAGGATCTGGTTCGCTGCGGCCAAGCCCAGCAGGAACTTTATCAGCTTCATCTCGCGTGAGGAGATGTATCTCCGCTTCAACCTTCCCGGTGAGTTCCATCTCATCATTGTCACGCTTTCTGTAGAATGGCCACCACCCCTTCACACGTTTCTGCTTGAATATATTCACCATTGGAACCGAACCATCGTTACGTAGCATATCTAGCGTGCAAAGCTTCGCGGATTTTGCTCCGCGCGGGAATCTATTGAGATCCAGTGTTATCGCACCTGAAATATTAAGAAGTTCTTTTAGTAAAAAATATTTAAAAACATGGAACTGACTTCCAACACTGAAAAGTGTCAAACAACTTGTTGAACTCCGTGCTAATTCAAAACAACCAGTAACCATTTCCATAGTCCAACTTCCACAAGTTATTTCATACTTAGTGCTTTTCAGTGTTGGAAGTCGATTGGTTCGTACAGTTTATCTCTAAAATATATTGTTTCACATTTATCAACGATGCGTTCTGCTTATAAGAACGACTATATTACAGATCTACAATACTGGACACCATCGGCAAGAGTTATTAAGACATCCATGTACAAGCATAATGGTAAGCACTATTTTCAGTAAATTGAGATCGATTTAAATTGTTGAAATTATAAAGGGACAAACTTGAAGATATACTCTAACCCTAAGTCAACAAAATACATTCATCAAGATTGGATAATAAAATAAATATAAACATGTGAGACCCTTGTTATGGATATATTAGCTGTACCTACTTCAGGTAGTAGTTTTAAGACCCAGTGCATACTACCCGATATCTTGGAGACACTGCCTGCATTTCCAAGAAGCCACTTTCCTTTTGTAGTTATAAAGAGAATAATGTATTTTTATGGTATGATCACCGTCACGTTGATCAAGTCCTTTGACGACCAAGGATTTCTCAAGGACAGCTGGTTCCACATTATGACAGTGCGAGGTAGAAAATACTGTAAGAATCGCACGAAAATGGAAGTCCATAACCGTGCGATTCTCAAGACGTTGACATGAAATTTATGAACCACCATGCTCTATCCGGATGTTCGATACTGAAATTCTGGTGCAGCTTTAAACCGAACAGTTCCTCGGAACAGTCCCCGTCATTGATACGGTAAAAGATGCGGAGTGACCCAACATCTCAACGCAGTGCCAAAGGATCAAGCCTCTCGGAGAGACCCTGACTTTCGACGATTCAGGATAGTCTGCTGCTGAATGCGGTCAAATGGAAGTAACTGGTACTGGCGAGCCCACGTGAGAGTATAATAATAATATTTACCCAGGAAATCGTCTGCTGAGAAATGATCGGCGTCCCACACTTGCAACTCTAGCCGTGCAGGTATCTTGCATTCGGTTTCATCCCATGAAAACACATACTCCTTACGAGTTGTCACAATGCGTTCCTCAGCCTCCATATAGTCGAAAGGGTATATAAAACGCCAGTTAAAGTTTCCCTCTCCAGTCAACGAGCGGTAGTGAATATCCGTGGCTTGACAATCGTCAGGTCCCCTCAACCACCTGTGAATGACATATGAAAACTTAATATTAGTTCACAGAGCAGTCAGCTTTTCAAAGCAGCCACGATTTCAAATGCGAAATAACAGTTTAATAATAACAAATATATAAAAATAATTTGAAATTTATATGTTAGTAAAATACTTTCAAAATATGGACAGAGGTCTTGACCCTGCGAGTGCACTATTGATGCGTATTCTTGATCGTGCGCTCGATGAGTCAAGACCTATTATGTCATGATAATAACCATATAGAAACTAAAACGCGTCGAAAATTCTTGGGCTACGTGGCGTTTGTATGCCGTCGAGTAGGCCTACCAAGAAAATTAGGCGGAATTGTCCGTATGCATATATTTATAGATGTTATTCTAATATAAGTATAAATATTAATTGAATGTTTTCTTACAATATTTTAAATATAAGTTACTATATAATCGAATATGAGTTTCCGCAATAGCAGGCCTGAATCTATTAATTATCGAAAAAAATAAGTTTTAGTTCCGCCTTCCTACAGAAATTACCCGTATATAGGCACGGTGGAGATGATTATCTATGAACATCCTCAGAATTTTTTACCATGTATGCTTCTATCCCTGACTGTATGATAAATTTATTTATTTATTGAGATAAAAACGACACAGGTTCAATTACATTTATTTCACAATACAAAAAAAGGTACAAATTATGAATAAACTACAAATTATGTCCATCAACATTATTATTGAAGTTCGAAATTCATAATCTGTTTACTATGACATTTTAATATGTATGATGATCAATGTTAATTAAAATATATACTTAATTAATATGTATATACAATACCAAACAATTAGTTAATTTTTTATTAAAAGTTCATTAAAATTCAGTTAACAATAATTCTAATTAAACAATGTCAATACAATAAAATCAAAAAATAATCAAAGCATAAATAATAACAATTATATATATTTATATCAAATCGTCAATGTCAATGGAGCTGTCAAGCTTTTTGTTTCTATCCCATTGATCAATTGAATTTTCACAGTATGTCATAGAAACAGCCACAATAGTGTTCCAGTTATCAAACATAATATCACAATCAGTGTTGGCGGCAAGGAGTTCATTGAGATGGCGGCGGGCACGGATTAGCGGTGACATGGCTCGCACTACAGTGCGATGTTTACCTACGTAGAATAGATCGTGTGGCCGACCAAGCCTATTTGCCGGGACTCCGGGTTCGTCTGGGATAAACAGGGTGCATACCAAATCATGTAGTTGTAAGCAGTCCACCGAGCCTCTAAGTATCTTATAACAGACAGTTAGCTGATCAAGTATCCTTCTTACCTCCAGTGAACGGTAGCCCAGCTGACCGAGCAAAAACTTGGTCATAAAGAAACTGTAGGTTGGTTGTTGGCGGTTTTCACATGGCTCTGCGCCACGCGATGACGAGCGAAGGACCGCGTTTTATATACGTTATACATAACATGCGCAGACAACTGTACAACTCCAGGATAACCCTATAAAAATCCGCTAACACATCTAAAACCTATTTACGTTGACTGTGAAGTTCTGGAACCCAAACCAGAAACTAAACGGGAAAATACCAGTCTCTGACATCTTATGGGTTGTATAACTGTCACATATTATGTGACTTCATATATTTTTAGATTTATTCTAAATGATTGTCAACGAACTAGATTATATTATATATTATAGATAAAAACGGTTGATACACTTTTTAAAATTCATAAACGTTATATGGTTCCGTACAGAGCAAAACAAAGCTCTATTAATGAGTCTGTGTCTGTCTCTATCAGTGGCTCTGTCTGTAACCAAACGCTACACATCTCTAGAACATAAGCGCAAACATTTTTATAATAATATATGTGTAAAATGATAACCTTGTAACTATTACTTATAATATTTATTATAATTGATGCTTTCCAATTTAATAAACAAATTAAATTGGAATGCATCAATACAGGTGCACAACGTTCAATTAACAAAGTTTCCGCAGATTTTACAATAGTCAAATTTGGTGGGATCCAGCCTAAATGCTAATTGAAAGTTTTAGAGATTATCATGCACCCACAGATGAACAGAAAAAAGTCTGTTGTTAGGCTTAGTAGTGTCTTTAGATTTTATAAAATTTAATATATTGAAATTATTTTACTCGTCACATTTAATAGTTTAGTTTCAATCATTTTCTAAATAACTTACCCTTTGACGTAGATATCCGACATTTTCTCTCCTGTGAAAAATGCATCATCCTCCAAAACTACATCATCGGTATTCCAAATAATTACGCGCATCTCGTATGACTTGGGTTTGCGTGGTGAGATATCCAAAGGTGGTCCTGGGGCTGGCATATCCATGGGAAACATATCGACCCACATTTCTAAACGACCTTGTTCAATACCTACAAAAAAAATTGGTCAGATAAATCGAACGAAGATGCCAAGTTAGGCCGTCTATTAGGCTACAATTCGTTTTCTCATACCAGGTTTATTAGGGTTGTAGAGAGATCGAGTCTCAACATGTTCAGTAACAAGGTGTGTGCCGACCCGAGGAACTTCTTGCCATCGGCGGAGAACGTTAAGCGCCATTTGCTCCTCTACGGTGTCAGGGTTGGAAAACAACTCAGGGTCATCCATTTGCATGTTGAAGATAGTTCGCCCCACCTTCACTCGGCCATACTCGTACGCGGGCGGATCGAGCTTGCCATCCTTGCAAAGTTTAGCCAAGATCTGCGTTGGCTTCATAGCGTCGCGCCATCGATTGTAGCCAGTTCTGAAGTTATTAGTAGGATTATGAATATTGTGACCGATATAACCTACTGGTCTCAGTTAAATAAAAATACTTACTCATCATATTTAAGTGGGATTCCACAAGTGGCTCGGTGTCGGCTGTAGAAACGATTCTCCAAATCAATCTTCGTTTCACCAATCATGTCGTCTGATCCAAACAGGTCCCAGTCAAGAACTTGGATTGTCAGCATGGAGTCCTGCGGGAAAGTGGCTTCGATTTCAAAGCACTTCCCGAACATTGGATTGAGTTGCTTGGACACGTAGTTATCTTTATCGCTGATTTTCTTAGAGCCCAAATGTAATGAAATGTATGGGTCAGCTTTTCCATTTAAGTCCATGGGATGTAAATCAGTTGCTTTCACGATGTAAACTCGCACCAGTACGTGAATAGGATCGTTGTTTGGTACTCCTTGGAAAAATCCAGAGCTAGGATCAAATCCCATCACCGTATGATCCTCAATTCCTCTTGGGAGTGGCCATTTATAAACTCTGATAGCCCCCTAAAATAAAGAATAACAAGTGTCTTAATTGCTTATTCATTTCCTATTGTATCAACATAACTAGCGGATACATAAAATAAGTTACATTTTGTATGATAAAATTTGGTATTGTTATAATTACAATATCTGTGGAAAAATTACTTCATAAAACTGTTGACAACGTAAAGAAATATAACATAGTAACCCATTCTTCTTATTTGAGTTTTCATTGAAGAAGAATTTTGTTTCTTGAATAATTTTGAAGCAGTGATAGTTGAAGCAGTGATAGCTCAGTGGCTTTGGCTATGGAATGCCGCGCAGCAGGTCCATGGTTCGAATCCCGCCACGGGCTTGAGCTTCACCGCATGGTGGGAGGGCATTTTGTGAATGCCTGCCTGGCTAGCGACCACCCTCAAGTAGAAAATCTGTCGCCAAGCACCTAACAGTGTGTTCCGGCAGCTGTCCTTGAGAGCCAGAGTAATTCTAGGTTAAGCCTGTTAACACCTTCGACCACATCATCTATCACGTGAGATTGTGGTCAAAGGCTAACCTATCAGCAATAAAAACAAAAAAAAAAATAATACTTGTACGTAAATTGTATACCTTGAAGGTACCGACAACGCGTTTCTCATCATTTTCCTCTTCTCCTGTCTTTTTGCCTCGCAATAGTTCAAAGGAATGCAGCCATTCTTTGAACTCATCATACTCAGGTACAGCTTCTAATTCATGTGGATAGACCTGCATAACATAGTAACATAAAATGAATAAAGCATCCGAATAAAGAAAATACTATAGATATAAATTTTATTGACACATATCATACTTTGGCTAAAGCTGATCTTGGTATTTGGTCCTTCTTTGTGGAAGCAGCTGCTGCTGCCGCTTGAGAAGATGTAGGTTGTGTTTTGATAACCTTAGGCGAGATAGGTGTACGGCGTCTTGCACCTCCGCCACAATCTTGTGATAGTTCAGTGCGTGGAGAGACGGGCTCTGCTTGAGGCGAACGAGCGTCCTCAGCACGCGATGGTTGCAAAAATCCTTGTCTCTCTTTTTTTGCTTCCTTCTCTTCTTCTATCATTGTTTCAACTGAAGCGTAATACTTGGTCCACCAATCTTTACTGCCATCCTCATCTTCTAGTGCTGAATCAGTGCTGTGTTTCCGCTTCCTTGATCCACCACGCTTAGACATTTTATTACTTGTACTGGGTCTACCTTTGCTAGAACCATACGAGATTCCGCAGCGTCCTTGTGGAAGCAGTAATGGGCAGCTTTCTTGTTCATTGTCTGTTAAATAATCATCTTGAACAATAGTATTCATTCGCAAGTTTACATTATGCAGCTGAATTGAAGATTTTTTGCGTTCTTCTATTTCACGGTCTTTTTTACTTGGTGGGGTGTATATGTATTTGTGAATGGAATTAATTGTATGTGTTCCAACGAGAACGGTCCTTCCAAAACTACGCTGATCTTGAACTCGAATCGTTAGAGGAGGTTGATATAAATCTTGTTCGGGTAGGTCCAGTTCAATAAACTTGACAGGGTTACTAAAGTTAGGATTCCTTTTTGCGTTATTAATTCTGCTTGATTGCAAAATGTGCCCTGCACATTCTATATCGACCTGAGGTCTGTCCACGGTCATAAAATGTATACGTTTTACATCTCGTAATCCCCAAAATAAGATCTCGATGCGATATTTTAATAGAGTTGGCCTAATACCTCTAGGAATAGGTAATATTGGTCCTCTGTTTGAATTATCATTTGGGTCTTTAAATACCACTTCTCGAGAAGCTGGCAAAGCTGGAAGTCCAGACACGTCTTTGTTCACTATTTCGAGCAATTCGAATGTAGCGAGAAGTTCACCTGCCTTGTTGTCACCGCGCCTTATTTCATACCACTCCAAAGCGGGTGGATATTGAGCTTTGCTCTTTAGGTCCTCCAAGGATTTAATGTATGGCTTCGCCAAAGTCCTTCCAATAAACTCCGACTTACCAACACTATCACGATCGAATATTTCGATGACTATAGTTGGCGGGTCATCTTTTATCTGCTCAATGGTGCTGTAAAGCCAAATTTCGTCAAACACCAGCAGTTCGTCCCAAGTAGGACTTAAAGTTTGATCTATAACTTGTGTGGTTGCCGAACAATCTCCGATAATGACTCTTGCAAAAGGATCCGAAAGCCCAGAAGCATCTGAACCAATAAGTGATCGAGCTTGGTAGATGTAGGCGCGCATTTGAAATGTCTGAAATATAAATAATTTTGTTAGGTTTATTATTCTTATTATTTATTTATATGTATCGACTAATCACTGAAATGTTTATGGTCTTTGTTGAAAGTTGACTTACATGTTTTTCGACGTAGTAAATGCTTTCTGGGGCGTTCATTTGTTGATAATCAGCATTCCGCAACTCAGAACTCATCTTATAGCCGAGAGGCAGGCCATCGATGTAATGTTTCTTGTCACCTACTACTCCCAGCCACAGATAGAGTGATATTTTTACTGGAATTGCCCAACCACTGGGGTCTGTAGCCTTCTTACCGGGCCACTGAAATGGTTTAAGATTATTGATACCATATATATAAGGTGACTATTAATTCATCAACAATACTGCGGGGGATGGTGTAGAATCAATAACTGAATGTGATCCACTCATAATAAATTTTCACATAAACAAAATTAATACTAACTATTGCCTAAGCTGTGGCGCGTTGACTTTGAGAATGATAGCGACGACAACACTCGCGGCCGCCGTGAACTAGACTCACACATACATACACGTTCTAGGTATACCTACCAAGTTCATTGCCCTCGCAATGCGTAGGTATACCTACCGAGTTCATTGCCCTACCAATGCGTTAGAATACCTAGAACGTGTGTGTATGTGTGAGTCTTGTCCACGGCGGCCGCGAGTGTTGTCGTCGCTATCATTCTCAAAGTCAACGCGACACAGCTTAGGCAATAGTTAGTATTAATTTTGTTTATGTGAAAATTAATTATGAGTGGATCACATTCAGTTATCGATTCTACAGCATCCCCCGCAGTATTGTTGATGAATTAATAGTCACATTGTATATACCTTTAATATACGGCTAAGCAAACTTCGCTACGAGCGCTTCAAAAATAAAGTAAACATGCCTAACAACAAAAAAAGTTTTCCAATGGCAGTAACGGCACGATAGCGTTATAAACCGAAACATGTATAAACATGTATACAAACTCAATTTTATACACATTTACAATATTGGCAAGAAAATAGTACTTCAAGCGTTTATTATACCTTAAGAAAAAGTGTTTGAAGTTTTCCACAGAATCTGCCGGTTTCATCTGGAAACTCGGAATAGATGATATCCCTGGCGGGCACCCTGTAGTATGCAACCCGCTTGCCGTTACTGATCAGCCAAATAAATATATCTGGCATGGAATGTTGCGGCTGAAATTACGTCAAAATTTTTAGTTACATTATCACTGACATAAGTAACTTGACTGTATTATTATTTGTGGCTTTGAAATTGATCGTTAAATAAACATTCAACAAATTTTGTGTGGTGCATAAATCTAACTGATATAGGATACTTATGATCTATTGCGTATTCAATTCAATCAGTAAAATCATTATTTAAAATTCTTCTAAACTATAAATGAACAGACGGTTTTATTACATATTTATTATCTAGTCCTAGATAAAACAATAAGTCCAAAGAAAACTTACGTCTTCACATATATGCTTGAGTTTGCCTAGGTAAGTGTAGGCAGTTCGGAGTCTGTCTTTGATGGAATGTTTCGTGATTAGAGCCTTTAAGTTTTTGGTCATAGTGCTGATCCGATCCTGGAAAGAATGAGTGTAAATTGTATTAAATCTATTACATAAACACCTATTACAATAAACCGTCAAGAATAGTTATTTATTCGTAGAATACTTATGATGAAGTCTCACAATTTCAGTCAGACAGAGTTTCTGCCTCTCCCGATCAAGAGGGGTTTTCCCAATTGGAGGAGCGTTGGTCACGTGGCGAACGTACGCCGCGCAAGCATTACTGGCGGCCTCCAATGTGGACTTAAGGCCCTGAATGCTCGCATTGTCCACTCCGGAATCGGCTTCCATGGCTGACTGGGCGTCAGCTAAACCCTCCTCCTACGAAATTGTAAGTTTCATTTACACATTACATCCCAGGGTGGCGACATTCAATTATTTTTTGTTATTGGAGTATTGCGACTACAGCAATGTGAAATAAGGTGCAAATTCAGGAGAAAAATACATAAATTTAAACTATGAATGAATATTTTATCTATTTAGTTCAAAATAGTGTGAATATCTTAGTCACATATACGTTTAAAGTGCCCTTTATTATTAGGCTTCATAGATTAATTTAAAAGCGACCACAATCAGTTCAGTGGTATTAATTATGTCCCCCGTAGTTTCTCCATGTAGACAATGAGTAATTCTTGAGTAATTCCGTTATATCCAAATCGGCTCAGCCATATCAGCGTGAAAGAGTTACAAAGATCCTCACATCTATACTCATTCACTCACAAGCTTTCGAATTTATAAATTTATTATGTTTATAACAAAATATGATAAGCGTGCTTACAAATTTTTCTATAATGTTAGCGATCAAGTTGGAGTTGAACATGCGGCGGCGATGATCTGGCCAGATGCTTCGGATTTGCATGTTCTGTTTACTTTCCCAGATAGGTAAGTAGTAATAGTTTTTATCCGCCGTTGCCGCTTTGGATGCAGCGGTAGTGCTTCTCCAGTAGCCTGTATCCGCAGGCAATTCATCTAAAAAAGATGAATTTAAAGAAATAGGGTAATCTGTCCAGTTTACCGGCCTCCACCAATGTCCGTCTGCCCGACACATTTTTAAATTAATTAAGAATATTCAAACGTTTTTGACTCTAAAATCAAATTCCTTAAATACTTTGATGTTGTATCTATAACTTAGACGTAGCGGCATCTTCCGTAAGTAATCAGCGGAGTTTTAATTTTCATTTAAACGGCGAGGTGAGTGCAAGCATGTCGAAAAGACAAGATTAATAAAAAAAAATAGTGGACTGGTGTTTTCGAATGGTTAGTTAATGCTCTTTTAATCATTATATCAAAAGAGGTTTATGTTATATACCATATACATACGTCTATTTACTCAATTTAGGTGTAAAGTATGCGTTATTTTGTACAGTAATATAAAAACATCGGGGGCCGGTGCACTGGAGGAAAAAAAGGCTACTTCCAGTGTCCGGCCTACCCGGCCGGTCACTAGCTTTGATGGGTGGAAGTATTTATTATATTTTATTGTAATCAGCTTGCTGTGATATATAAATATATTAGTAATGTCGTTCTTAATATTTAGCTAACTTTACGTCCAGTCTCCGGCCGCAAAAATAGGCTGTATAAATATTATACGTAAAAGACTTTGTATGAGAATATGGTGGCCAGACTACTAGTAGTATTGTCTAGTTGACCGGCCTGAAAGACTTAGTGGCCGAAAAACTGGCTCTAATTCCAGTCTCCGGCCACTATCTGTACGTAAATCTGTTGTATCAGCGTGTCAGTCTGCACACTGAATATATTTATAAAAGTGATAGTTTGAATTTCAATAAAATTCTTGGATCTACGCCACGTTAACGTTTGATATGATTTTATTATAAGCGGAGCGGTAGCCAACGCAAAAAAGCCCTTCATATATTAATATTTTAACTTCAAAAGAGGTAAAATAGTATATTATGTATATACATATAAATATTTGGGATCTTTGGTTTGATTTGATTCTTTGGAATTGGCTCTTTTATATAGTTAAGAATCAGTAAAAAAAATTATTAACATTCAAAACCAGTTCTTATTTCAATATAACGAGAGTCCTATGGCCATTCACTAGCCATTTAGAGATATTAGTGCCCTGTGGCCAGCCTCTAGGTTTCTGTTAGGAGGCCGGACACTAGGCATAATGTGGTCGGACACTGGATTGGGACGGCCGGATACTGGAGAAAACATACTTTTCCAAAAAACTATTTTCTATATAAAAACTGACTGTCTATGTATTTTAATCAGTATTAAATATGTTATAAATTATATTTATGACTTTATAAAAATATACTTATTCACTTATGCCTCTAAAGAACTTAGTTAAAAGTGAAATGAGTTACCTAACGTCTTAAGAGGCCGGACACTGGGCATGTTACCCTATATAAGTGTAAGAATTCAAAAGAGATAGTTGGAAATATCCTATATGACACATTAATCGCCGTTGGTCCCTTCTTTGTGAATACGACCGATTATCAAAATAGATCAAATAGTTGACATTAACACATATAATCACCCACTTACCTAAATCATCTACAACCAAATCTGTAGCCTTCTTTACAGACTCGCTATGTCCATCCAAGGTATTTCCCGAGTTACCGATACTCATTTCAAACATTAAAGACTTATCGGCGAGTCTCTTGTCTATCATATTGGCCTCAAAGATACTGCCAAAGAGGAAAAACTCCTCGTGTTTTTGGAAGCCTGACTCAGTTACGGGAGGTATCGGTTCTTTCTCCACTTCAGATGATATTGGGAAGTCGACGCAGTCCAGAATCTCCGTTCGAATAGATATTAGAATTCTGTTGAAATAAGAGAAATCACATTTATTTTTTTATGCCTGATAGGTTATCCTTTGACCACGATCATACCTGAAGGTATGATAGTGGTAAGTTTAAGAACAGCTATGGAAACTTCAAAAAGATTCAAAAAGTTATTAAGTGATTGCTAAGGCATAGTTTTTTTTTTATTACTGATATATAAGCATTTGACCACAATCTCACCTGATGGTAAGTAATGATGTGGTCGAAGGTGTTAAGAGGCTTAACCTAGAAATACTGGCTCTCAAGGAAAGCTGCCGGAACACACCGTTAAGTTCTTGGCGACATAATTTCTACTTAGTAACAAAGCCAACGTGTCTATAAGTTCGTAACATTACTGTGTCTGCTAGTATGCTGTTAAATTATGTGAAGCCACCTTTTCAATTATGGCAAGCAAACGTAAGGTTTAAATAAGTGTGATATTCACCTTCCTCTATAGCCAACTCCTTCTCCCATGCCCTCGTTAAGAGTATTTTTCGAGTTCGAGTAATTATAGTCTCGTGTGGATCCATATAGATGTATGTAGGCTGGTCCAAATGTCGGGAGAAAGCCTGTAAACCGTAAGGGACTTTACAGCCGTTATGCATGTAATATGTTAGGTTTACTTATCATTACTTTAGAATTGATGACATTTTGAGAAAGAAACCCAAACCTACTCGTAGAATTAGCATGTTAGTATAAGCAGTTCACTTGGCGTCATCACGTTTTTAGCCACGTGAGATTTTACTTTTAAGAACAATTTTCTCGGCGTTACTGCAACGCGTAAGTTCTGCATGAAAATGAATTATAAGAAAATTAAAAATCAAAATGAGTGTTGTACTACAAATTCGAATATTATGCACTAGCACTATTCGAATGTGTAGTACTATCTGCTCTAGCACTTTAAGGCATATACCTTTTCTCCAAAATATTCTACTTTAAATATGTTTGATCTACGCTAAATATCTATAAACTTGGTAAATCAGAAATCAGCATATTAATATCAGAAATTAAATTATTCGTTTTAGTGCCCCTGAGTTCCTAAATTACCTAAACGCTTTTCTCTGCGGTTTTTCCTCGTCTCATCTAGGACCTGTTTTATTTTCAACCTATTTTGGAAGTTGATTGGTAAAATGCTAACAAGAACCTAGGGTTGATTTCTGCCAGTCCTAAAAAATATTTTGAAAAATTATGTTTTTTTATTGTTTTGACAAATCATTTTTAAAATATTTTTTTTGTGTTTTAATGCCTTCTCCGAGCCAAGAGCGTGCGACACGATCGCGCCGTGCTCCTCTTTGAATAGAGTTTTGAATATTTACATCGAGCAAATTAATAAAAAATATGAAAAATACATTACAGGCACAACTAGACTTTTAACATCAGGTGGTCCTCGTACTTATTGCTTCAAAAATACATTAAAATACACAAAAAAAGAAAACGTTTTTTTTTTTCAAAACAATATTAATATTATATCAAAATGTTTGTTAGGACTAGCAGAAGTCAAAACTAAGAGGTTGCTAGCATATTACCAATAACCCTGTATATTCGAAAATAAAAAAACATATCTAACATAATTTAAAAAAAATATTATCAATGGAAATATTGCACTTATACAAAGTAGCAATGAAGAAATCTTACCCTTCTCCCCGTCATTGGAAATCTGCGTGAGGTCTATATAGTGAGTCCCAATGATATTGGACTGCACGGGGAAGCTGTCACGGAGCTGAATCTTGATCCGTTGGCAGAGTGGTGGGAACATCTCCGTAAAGACGATCTGCTCGTTCCATACCGGAGAATAGCAGTTCTTGCGTACTGATGTGAAGCCCTTAAATACACCGAAGCGTTCAAGCAGATGAAAAAATATTTTTTTAGATTATTTTACTGAGGCACAAGTGAAAGTGAATGACAGTTTGGCAATGCGCAGCACTGCACAAAATCAACTCACAGTTGCACCTCTGGTTTTTGTTCCTCGTGTAAAGCAATGAATCATGTGTAATTTGATATTTAGAAAATGAACTATTTACACTATGATAAAAGGATTAAATTTGGAAAAAAGTTTACACACAAACACCTTATAATAAATGGACGTCAGTTAATGAAAAAAGTCTCTAAAGCTGTCCTTAGGTAAGTTATTAAGCGAAGGTACACAAACGTGTACCAGACAGATTGTATACATATTTATTTGTAGTATACAAATAAGCAAAAAAGCAATCTGAAATGTGTATAATCATTGTAGGTGTTTAATAATAATCTTCTGTAAAATACATATTTTCATTATGGAGTAGACACAAGGTGTGACTATAAATATGTACATTTTTAATTAATTAGTATTTTATATGCACTGTGTTCGTGCGTAAAGTAATCCTACACTGGATATTGTTTGCTCAAAACTTTGCATTACGTAGTATTGACATATTGAGATTTGTAAAACCACTATACATTCATTTGAGAAGTATTTCTAAGCCAACGCGTTCCGATGCGTCAGGGTAGCGGTCAGTTATTTGTATTCTATTATTTATTTTTGTGCGTATCATTAAGGGACGCACAAATAAAACGATTATTATTTAGATACGCCCCAATAAACTACAAAATATAAGTTAAATGAACAGAACGCCTTGTCTTGAACACCACATGGAAAGCGGTTGAATAGCTACTAGTATATGGGTTTGTTGGTAGTCGAACGCCCAAAACGAAGACTTGCTCATATTGTTTCTCTTCTAAGAATTTTAGTGTAGGCAGTGCGTTTAACAGATCATCTGCAGAAGGAGGAGGGTGTATTATTCTTGTAAAAAATAACTTAACATTTAAAGAATGCCGTGACTTAGTCAGATGTTCTGTCGAACGTGTCTGTGAGGTTGCTTGTGTGGAGGTGGACGGGCATCTTGTGTTGTGTGTATATCGACCACCAACAGATCAAGGTCGGGCTCAAAATTTTGCAGAATTTTTATAATGGAAAGTATACTGCAGAAAATCTCTAAATGCAGAAAACCTATATTTGTATGTGGTGATTTTAATATAGATATTTTATTGCATTCTAAAAATAAGACTGATCTTATTTCATTATTTAAGTCATTTAATTTGAAATTTCTGTTCTGTGAGCCCACAAGGATAGCAGGCACTTCATCTACCTGTATAGACAATATATACTCAAACTGTAAGACTAAAGAAAAGTTAATATTGAAGGGTGTTAGGTCGGATCATGAGGGCCTTGCAATACAATTTGATGGAAACAGAGAAACAGAGAGGTATGAAATTGAACATAGGCCGTTGACACCCAGTAGGCTAGAAATGCTCGGTACCAACATAGAAGCTAAGCTAAGCATAACAAGTTTCTCTCACTGTGACCCGAATTACATCTTTAATAACTTATTTTCTTTAGTAAATATTGAGTTCCAAAAAGTTTGTCCTAAAATAAAGAAACAAATAAGTGGAAAATTGAAGTTTGGTGATTGGGCAACTAGAGGTATTCGAAAAAGTAGAGATTATTTGTTTGATCTGTATCGCAGAAAAAATTTAACATCTTGCAAGAAGTTTCATGATTATGTTAGGAACTATTCAAATCAAAAACTTTTAAGTCTGTTTGCTTTTGTGCTAAATCTCTTTTTATTAGAGGCAAAATTCGCAAGTCAAAAATAAAATAAAAACCATTTGGAAGGCTATAAAAACTGAGACTGGTAAAAATAAATCTAGAGATTCAACATATGCCTTAACTATTAATGAACATTGAATCTCTGATCCAATACAAGTGGTGATTATATTTGAAAAGTTTTTTTCTAACTTACCATTAGAAGTCACTAAATCATTGGATTATTGTCCCAATGTAGCAGAAGCCCTGTTAAAACATAATTTTCCCTGCAAAACACCGGACTTTTCTTTCAGATACACGACAAACTTTGAAATTATAAAGACATTTAAAAGTTTAAACATAAAGAGTACTGAAGACTTGCGGGGTATGTCAGTTAAAGTGGCAGAGTCTATAATTTGCATTATTGTACCATACTTAAGAACAATATTTTAATCTTTGTGTAGATAGAGGAAATTTCCCCGACTTGATGAAACAAAGTAAAATCACTCCAATTTTGAAGTCGGGAGCTGCATATGACCCTTGCAATTACAGACCTATTTCCATCTTACCTGTTCTGAGTAAAGTATTCGAAAAAATTATGCTCAAAGAACTTTTATCCCATTTTAATGAGCATAATATATTGAATAAGAATCAGTTTTATTTCACAAAGAGCAGATCCACAACAGATGCAGGTGTTCAATTGATGTCACGTATACTCGAAGCCTGGGAGGTGAACTCTCACATGATGCTATTGGCGTATTTTGTGATCTTTCCAAGGCATTCGACTGTGTAGAGCACCGCACTCTGATTCGTAAGCTTTCACACTATGGTATTCGTGGCAAAGCTTTGAATCTTATAGAGTCATATCTGTCAGACAGGTTACAGAAGGTTGGAATAAATGGCAATACTTCTTCCGGGTCTTTGGTAAAAATAGGTGTACCGCAGGGATCAATTTTGGGACCTTTTCTGTTCCTAGCGTATATTAATGATCTGCCTTGCATGGTCAAAGATTTCTGCGATATTGTTTTATTCGCAGATGATACCTCTCTGATTTTTAAAGTAGATAGGAAAGATAGTGAACTCATTCATGTAAATAATGTGAAATATGATCTCTGAATGGTTCGCAGCTAATAATCTTCTCTTAAATTCAAAAAAGACAAATTATTTAAAGTTTTCTTTACCAAATGTTCCTTATGTTGTACCAAACATTAAGCTTGGCCCAGATAATCTCTCTATTGACAATGTGACAGTCTTTCTGGGAATCAAAATGGATTCAACTTTACAGTGGGATCCACATATACATGGTCTAGCCGGAAGACTTAGTTCTGCTGCATATGCAGTTTGTAAGATAAGACAGTTAACAGATGTAGCTACTGCACGGCTAGTTTATTTCGCATAATTCCACATTATTATGTCGTATGGTGTATGGCTGTGAGGAGCTGCTGCTGAGATAGAGACAATCTTTATCTTACAAAAGCGTGCAATTCGCGCCATATATGAAATGGATCCTAAGGAATCTCTAAGGGATCTTTTTAAAGATATTGATATATTAACTTTACCGAGTCTGTATATATTTGAAAATATTATGTATGTTCGGAAAAAATTGAGTAAATTTAAATTAAACAGTGACAACCACGATTACAGCACTAGAAACAAATATAAAATAACGGTACCATGTTATAGATTAGCAAAGACAAATAAAAGGTCCTTTTTAGGTAATTGTGTGCGGTTTTATAATAAAATTCCCGAACATATTACAATGCTCACAGAAGGAAAATTCAAATTGCACGTGAAAAACATTTTGATTAAGAAATCCTAATACACAGTTTGTGATTACTTAAACGATAAAAATGCTTGGAAAATTCCACCTCTGCCAAGCCATCACATGTCTCCTACGTAATTTAAACAAAATAAATATTGTAATAATTGTATTATATTGTTTATAACACATTGTAAAAAGACGTGTAAAAGAATGGCCTCGAGTTTCTTGCCCATTCTTCTCGCAGTGGCTCTATAATTTTTTTTTGCTGAACTTGGCAGTACAATGTAGAATATTTCTATATTAAAATTTGTAATTGACTTTCATAAGAGCGTCGTAGACGCCTAAATTTGATTAAATGAATATGAATTTGAATTTCTCATTTGTTTTGTACATTTTAGAGAGTGAAACTGACGTACATTTGTTACTAAGTTTATAATCACAAGACTCTAAAGCCAATCATGGAGCTAATATGCCAATATAAGATGTTTTTAGAGAACAATATTATGCCATTATAATCATCAGCAAGATAAAATATAATCTAATGTTGAGAAACAGCTCATGCTAAAAATTCTGTCGAAAAAAAATATGGAATAGTCGTTTAGTAATTGCACAATAGTAACAGATGCTATATAGGGTAATGCCACAATGGGTATGCCAATGGTAAAACATCTTGTTTTAGGGTTAGTGCATCAAACGCGACCTGTGTAGGAATACATCCAGAAATCTGGAAATCCTGATAGACATACGAAAGCATTTTTTCCGAAACTAAAACGGAGACGCATCGTTAGCGCTTCGCGCTCGCTCGGTCGATTAAGCACCGGGAAATGAAATTGACCAGTGGCATACCATCCTTATTAAGATGAAAATAAAGCATTATATTAGGTAACTTATCACACTTTAGTCACAGCCACATTTTTCATATTCACCCTGACTGGAATGTAATAACTTAAAAGATAAGAACAAAGCATATATTTTATCCCATACTTAATAAATTATTAATGTACCCATGGGTATATATAATTGTTTTGACAAAAATATTTGTTGGTAAATTTTAAGTACCTATAGCAAAGATTTACATGCTTAACATAATATACTTTATATATAATAGCGCTTATTTAGTAAAACTTCCGTATACGTTCCGTAAATATGCCGCGAATACTGAGACCGTGGATACGGAAAAGAAATTTGTATAGGAATGTAGTATGAATATAATATGTTCTAAGAAAAAAGAAGAAAAAACATACTAAAAATTTATTTAACATAAAATAAATCGTTTATTTTTAAATAGCTACTAATTATTATCTGGCTTAGACAAAGGTTTAAAAAAACTAGTAATTTTCTCTTGCTTTGCCGTTTTAAAAAGGTCATTAAATTCGGATTGATATTCGGCAGTGGCATTGGCAGTTTTCGTTTTGAAAATAAGACTGATCTCCATAGATGGGTCAATTTTCACATATTGAAACAATAACACACTGGCCATTGCAAATGCGGCTTTTAATAAAGGACAGTGGCATGCGTAATACAGCGGCGCGGCGACGGCGCGGCGGCAGCATTTGACCACGAGCTTTAAGCATACTGTCGATAAGGAAATAAGACTTATTTTCTTTTTATATTTGTTCTTCCGGTGCCGAAAAACCTTTGTTAATGTCGCACTAATAATACTAATAATTATAAATTACTCAAAGGATGAAAGGACACCTTTTTCGATTTAATGTACCGAATTGATCCGCGAATAGCGCAATATTTATCTGCGAATACAAGAAACGAGTTGCAATTTTTTTTAACGTGAATAGTGAAATAGCGAGTAAGTAAACCGCGAATACGGAGCTTTTACTGTACTTACTACTCTGCTGGCGTACCTACATTGTACCCAAGAGTAAAAAATAAGTTATTATACAAACGATTTTGCTCTGAATCTAAGCCAAGGGCTTACTATCGTCACTATTATGAAATCAATTAATCACCTTTAAGCTTGTAAAACCTTTCTGAAAAACATTTTTAGGTTATTAACAGGCAGTAGGGATAAGTTACCATTTAATGCATTATTTAATGAAAAAACATACACGTAGAATAGAACTTCTTCTACATAGTATACTTCTACATACTATGACACTTACCCCTTCGGGTCTCGTTTATGTCTAGACAACTGATGTCAAGGATTTAGTTTCAACTCGGCACTGGAAGAAATCAGCAGACATCCTGTTCATACAAATAGACAAAGATTGGTGACACATGCGTTACCTGGGTAGCCACTGCACGGTCTGTGTACTCCAATCATCTCAATTTTGCTTGGGGTTCAACCATCAAAAGCGCAACACAGAAGAGATTAAGCGTTACATAGCAGCCAAAGAGGTAAGATGAAAAGAATATGTACCTACCTTGATTTTATTTTTACTCACTGAAATACCAGCAAAAGACACTTCAACGTAAGGGTCGACTAAGTCATGTGTCTCTCCGGTGATGACTTTCTTCATATTCGCCAGTATAGAGTAGTTCATCTTGGGCAACCCGTCAGCTTTGTGGATTTTAATGATGAAGCGGGCGCGCTGGCGCTCGATTGATACGCCTTCAGGAAGCAGCAAATTTCTGGAAAAATAGAAGACAAAATCTATATTATACACTCAGTATTAAGTTTATAAAACTTATCTCACAGATGATGATAATGTACTGTACATGTTTGGAAAATAAATGTTTAATGTACAAAATTTTCATGTTCGGCGACTGAACCAGCATCAAAAAGATATCAAATCCCAGGTATCAAAAAGACGTCCGTGAAGTCTATACGATGTGTGTTTTGGTAGTTTTTACGTCAGTAGTCATTTTCCTATCAAAGACGTCGACGGACTGGTAATCTATTGGTCGGTACATTATACGTCATTTACATGATGACGTCGTTACGACTTTCGTGACTGATACTTTATAGGTCGGTTCCTTATTCGTCTATTGATGACGTCGTTATGACGTCCATGACTGGTACTTTGTAGGTTGGTACTTTATTAATCTATTAATGACGATGTCTGTAATAGACTAAGTAATAAAGACGACGTCTGTTATTAGTCGTGTAGCCGTTGCTTTATGCATCGATCAATGACATCATCTAGACGTCTATTAATGGTAGTAAGTGAAATATCAAAGTAACTTTCTTTTCACGCTGTTGACTAATTTCAATTATCTAATGATATAATAGTATCGACGTCTTTTACTAACTTCGCAGTTGTGACGTCTTATCGCACGTCACATCAACGTCAAAAACGTGGATATTGACATAGAAAAGATTTCAATACGAGATCAAATTGCTACATGGAGACCTTTATGGTCACCAGGTGCCATAACATTTTAACTACCGAGATAGTGGAAGCAGATGGGAATTTTCTATATTATTATAATTGCTAAAGGAGACAGTTTCACTAACATACAGAATACAGACTGCTGGACTTCATTTGACCAAAATTAGTGCACTCCATACACCAAGTGTATCAGTGTTTTTAATTCAAAATACTCAATGAAGTACAGATTCTATGACCATGAAAAAATCGTTACTCACTAGGAAAAGCAATCTTGATTAATTTCATTTGACCGTTATAAATAAGCAATAAAACAAAGCCTTACTAAACTCAAAACGAACATCAATTGCTGTCATTGTTCCACCATATTATATTACACAGACGGTAAAGTTTCTATAATATGTCATGTAAATATATTTGTATAGTTTATAATTATTTTAGTTTATATTTTTTTTTTTAATCTATATATAAATATAAATTTCCGTGTCACTCGACGTCTACATATAGTTACTATAAGATGTAAATACCTATTTGTGATAGTTCATAGAAGGTGAGAGAAATTAAATTATGTATATGAAATAAGTACCTATTACCTTCCGGCCGCGGCTCCACTCGCACGCCTGTCGGTTATCGCGCAAAACATTAACCTCTTTTTACGCAGTTAGATAAAAACTATTCAATGTCCTTCCCTGCATTTCAAACTATTACCAAACCAATTTTTATCCTTATTTTTATGGGTAGTATGTAGTTTATATACCTACTCGTCGAGGAGCTACTTCCTTAGCGACTAATATGCTAGAAGACCACTGGATCCAGTGGGCACCATATCGCATCAACTCAAGGCCTCAATCCATTCAGTAAACATAATTAACAGCGCACACTAATCAGCGCGGTGTCGGCATTGCCTTGACTCAGGATAGGCTCGCGAGTAAGTGGTCTTGATCTTGAGTCGATATGTCTGAGTTGTCTTTTAAACCGTTTTTTAAGAATTAAGTCTTGTGGAAGAAGGTCTAGCTATCGAATTGTAAACACATCGATGTTATGTGGCTCGTACCGAAGCGCGTTATCATAAAAACAACTTTACCAGATGAAATACGACGGGAAGAAGGAAGCGTCTCAGTTTATGTTTATGTCGTTGAACTTGACCCGGAGTGACAAACTACCTCTCATAAATAATCTAAATAATTCATATGTAGGTATCTGTATGACGCACATTCAAGCAGCGGGTATGCAGGTAGGTACGTAAACCACGGAAGTATTATGAAGGTAAAATTGTTTTTCCGGTCTACACTGAGCCGGGAATGAAAAGCAGAAAGAATATTTGAAATCTTATGTTTATGTATACCTATATTGTTATTGCTTTGTTACGATCAAAATGCGTAAATATATATATATAGCAATATAACCTTGGATACGGAGTCTGTATATAACTTTATTACGATTTTGTAACTTTATTATAAGTACTGACTGTAAGGTCGCATATATGAAAATAAAACGACTGAAATGAACTTTGCGGTCATTTCCTATAAGGAAGTAGCGTGGCTCAATGATATAAGTTTTTTGCTATTATTTATTAAAATAATACCCATTCAGCTATTATATTCTACATCTATAACAAGGGAGTCAACTGGATTATCCAATTGGCCATATAAAATACCTAGAATGTGTTAGTAAAAAGATAACAAATTGAAAACTACCAATTAGGGTAGGTTTTGGGTAGGATTTTTTGAAGCGCTCGTAGCAAAGTTTGCTTAGCCATTCTGAACCGTTCAGCAAAGCTAAGCAACGTCCGCCGCGGTTATGAGTTGGATGGGTGACCGCTGGTGACATTTCTACTGAGCGCTTCCGTGCTTTGGAGGGCACGTTAAGCCGTCGGTCCCGGTTGTTGTCCTAGGATTGCAGTCATTATAGCATGGTGGTAGGGCATTTTGCGAATGCCCGCCTGGCTAGCTACCACCCTCAAGTAGAAAACTGTCGCCAATTACGTAGCGGTGTGTCCCAGCAGCTGTCCTTGCGAGCCACTAATTATAGGTTAGTCTGAACAACATCTTCGACCACATCATCACTTACCATCAGGTGAGATAGTGGTCAAAGGCTAAACTATCAGGCATTAAAAAAAAGGTGGTGCCAACACATGCTACCCAAAAATCTAGCAAAATGTGAGGGCGCAGATACTACCATCTGTGTTGTATACATTCACAGGAACTGTCAAACGAGTGACTGTATTTTTGTATCGCATTCTGTCATCATCTGTAATACTGTAAACTTTTACCTATTCTTTCAAAAGTATAACATGGTTCGACTCTCCATTTCTTTCCAATTCAATTATCGACGACGTGCCGACAAATAAATGAAATGCTATTATTACCAAGACACATTTTTCTCTCACGATAAATGTTAGTTGAACAGGTTGACGCCTCGTATGTTCTGAATTTGCCCTGATATTACGAGGTCAGATATATAACTCAGAATTTTCACTCAAGGTCAGTATTTAATCTTAAAGGGAAGAAAAGTGAAGTTACTTTTGCATAGAAAAACTAGTAGCCAGGTAGCGATTAAAAACAGAACCTACGGTTCTTTTTTAATCTGTTCCCAGTACCTACCATTAAGCAAGTAATATTTTAGTACCCACCAAAAAGTTCCCGCTCAAACAGCCAAGGAAAACTTACCCGAAGACTCGACTCGATAACAAAGGAATGAAAATGGCAAATG
This sequence comes from Plagodis dolabraria, assembly GCA_963854805.1. Taxonomy (NCBI): domain Eukaryota; kingdom Metazoa; phylum Arthropoda; class Insecta; order Lepidoptera; family Geometridae; genus Plagodis; species Plagodis dolabraria. The sequence goes on from OY978440.1 coordinate 10,854,572, forward strand.
AAAAGACCGCCATTATGATTAATGCGTCTGGCTACTAAGCATTTGCCCTAATCCATAATAAGTGCAGACGACTCAGAATACATGCTTAAAAATATGTTAAGGGTCCATTGTGAATTACAGTGATTTATACAGTGTTGCATCGTTTTTGTATGTATGTTAAGTTTACATGTAACTTACTTCAAAGTTCCTACTTGTTTGCGTCTACGAGGACAGCTTACGTTGTTGTCTAGTGATGGCAGTCGCTAATTCATGCCTGAGGCCTTCGGGCAGCATGAATACTCCGGCAGTTTGCATGCTGGTATGGCATTTAACGAAGGCTTGCCTGGCTAGCTTTCACGGTGAAGTAAAAAATCTGACACAAGCACTGAGTTTCAGCTACTATCTTTAAGAGCCCGTTCCCATTCCAGATTTGGCCTGTTTACCATATTTGTCCACATCATCATTTACCATCAAAACATGAATTTGTCGTCAAAGGCTAGTCCAGTGGCTTTCTTCCGATTACGTACTTTGCCCGTAGGGTGCAGGGCTAGTTGTACTCTCCTTTATCTCTCAGTGGGAGTTTTAAGAGGCGACAAAAAGGGAACCAGATGTGCAGCAGCGTCCTCTGAAGAACTACCATCTAACACTGAGATCCCCAACACGCCTGCGGAGATTATGGAAAACCCTCCCTTATGGGGAACTTAGTTCGCTTAAACTTAGTTAAACGCTGGACGGTTTGGTTGTAAATTTGATTATGAACCTGTAAGAATATAACCTACTACAGGTTATATTACTGTGTATATAACTGTCGGAGTAGATATAATAATATAACCTATTACAGCGGTACAATAAGACATTCGAGGTAAAATCTTATGTAGTAATAATATAAACAAGTGATGAAAAAAAATATGCGCAATATTTTTCAGTGAATTTTTTTCTTTAGTTTTTCATTCTGTGCGTCGTAAACCTTTTCGTAAGTATCTACCTACCGGCAATTGAAGAAGGTGTATTTCTTATGAAATCAGAGACATAAAACTTTACTTCGGTCCGCGCCCTACGACTATATACCCACGTAATCAGAATACAGAACAATATTCTCAGTCTACGTAATACCTTTTCCAACAATGGTAAGTAGGTAACTTTTGATGTCCAGAGGGAATCACATTACTGTCGAAGTTGAAGGATGTGCTTTCAGGCGTCCTTACTTTCGAGCACCTATTGGATGAAAAGACATCCCTAAATTCACAGTGAAAAATAAATTGTAAACGTATTTTTATGTATCACCAGTCTCCGTCTTACACGTTAAAATAATGAAAGATGACTACTCGTATATACGCCAATTTATTGACACATTTATAATCCTTTTGCGATCTATCAGAGTATATTTAGAAAACTTAAAAATATGAGTATCTATATATTTACCACATATATTAGAGCCGTTTTTGATTTTGAAGAATGAGACTACATACTTGTCCAATATAATTGTACAAATTAGCAATGAAGCGACAACTTACGATTCAACAAACGTTGTACCCCAACAAAAGCCAATTTTTGCAATTAGCTTTAAAATTAAGAACGGTGACGCAACCCTATAATTTTAATATTTCTATCATGCTCCTCTTTTTACATTAGAAAAATTAAAAAGAGAGGAACAATTCTAGTTATATATATAGTAATTAATTCGCGTATATTTTTCATTATTTTGGACATTTCAAACACTTTGCAGTGATCGTGGTCACGGGGTGACTGTGTTGTTTAATTACTATGTGTAGCAATCGCGAAAACCTAAGACAACATTAATTATAGCTTTCCTTTTACCTTCATAAGAGCGTCGTAGACGCCTAAATTGAATAAATGATTTTGTATTTGAATTTTAATTTGATAGTTATATGCAGCATTTGAACCTGAGCCAATAATCTACGGAGCGTGCATCATTGCAAAAATAAAAATATTATGATTAGGTCAATAACGCTCCTGAAAGTTGTATTGGTTGCCCCGACCATAAAGTTCAATTTGGGAGGTGGGGTTCCTCCACTTAGTAGATTGATAACCTATCTCAGGTATTAAATTAGTAGTTGACACAGATAAGGGTCTCTTAAAATTGGCTCAATGCCCATTGCTTATTTCATAATTTTTACATTTTGACTGACGATCATCAATTGTTTTTATTTTTAGACTAGCAGCTATTTTTTTAATTTTTTTATTCAGTATAGGTTCGCGTTTGACTACACCTTGCCTGATGTTAAGCATTGGTGTGGTCTAAGATGGAGCACGCTTACCTAGAAGAAACCTATTTACTCTCGATTTGAAGACACCCATGTTGTATTCATCGGGAAAAACTGACAATAGTAAGGAGTTCCACTCTTTCGCAGTACGCACGAGAAAAGTGGAAGTGAAGCGGTTCGTACGAGTCCTAGGAATATGAACCACGTACGGATGGCGCCTCTCCGTCTGTCTGGACGTCCGATGGAAAAAGGGGGAGGGCGGAACTAGGTCGTGTAGTTCTTGTGCACATTCACCGCAATGTATTCGGTAAAATACCGATAGGAAAGCGACTTTACGGCGGTGCTCGAGGCTTTGTAGCCGAGACTCATCCAGAAAGTCGCTGCCTATTAACCTCTTGGCGCGCCTCTCAATCGACTCAAGTGCCTCAAGCTGGTATTTGGCAGAGCCGTCCCAGAGGTGAGAGCAGTACTCAACACAATTACCTTACTTGAGCTTTGTACAAAGTAAGCATCTGTTTTATCCAAAATTTAGAGTCGCCGAAAGAGTGATACCAAGGAGGTTTAGGTGGTCTGTGACCGGCACGGATACATCTCGGAATGTAGGAGACAGTTGGAAAGGTCTTCTTTTAGTGGAAAACAGACACGCCTGGGTCTTGTTGGCATTGAACTTGACCAGTTTGGCATTGCCCCAATCAGAGACTGCCTTAAGGGGCAAGTTCAAGCGTTCGACCATAGCTTCTCTGAGTTTCTAGATTTCCGGCTCACTGGCTCGTGCGTTAGATGTGTAGCCCTCTACAACCGTGCTGTCGTCTGCATACCCAAAGGTTCCGGGCTTCAGCAGATCGTTGATATGCAGCAGGAAGAGCGTTGCAGAGAGCACTGACCCCTAGGGAACACCGGCATTAATACCCATTTGATGCCGTCAACAACTACTCGTAATGAACGATCCCCCAGGAAGTCAGATATCCACGCACAAAAACCTGTAGGCAGGCCGTATTTAGGTAGCTTGCTGATAAGGCCGTCATGCCGTCCAGGGAGACGGCAAGCGCTTCCCCTTGTTTCTCAATTGCCTCACTCCAGATATACGTGGCATACGCTACACGATCCCCAGAAGACCGATTTCGGCGGAACACGTATTGATGGTCATTGAGGAGATCATTCGCTTCTAGGTATGCCAGGAGCCCACTGTTGAAAACGCATTCCATACTCTTACAGAGTATGGACGTGACAGAGATGGGTCTGTAGCTATTATTGTAGAGTAACAAGGATGGATGTTTTGCAAGATAATTTCAAGCTAAACCACAAAATATGCTTTTCCGTATGGCTAAGTAAATGGCTATGATTTCACCCTCTATTTGTGTTCACTGGCGTTTTTCCGCAGACATACGGAATTTCAAAATCATCTTTATAGATGCCTTGTGGCAAGGTTCTTCCAATCACCAACTTAACGCCTGATGCTGCGAAACCAGTGAAGCGCGTCAGCAAAATTAATAGTGGAAGAAGCTAACATTTTATCTTCGGAAATGCATTTAGAAACGCATTATTCTAGCTTCTTTAAAAAAGACCGCACACACATTTTGCAGCTATATTACGCGAGTTTCGTTACCAGACTTGATAACAGCCCCGTTACGGACGCGTGTGAGGCGAGCAGTATATTTAGGCCTAGTTTCACCATACTCTGTTATTTATTTGACGCCTTTTAACGGACTGTTAACTGAACCGAGTGTCCCACCAACTGTTAATGGATGATTAATTCAGTTAACTTCATAGAACGTAGACTGATTTAACAGCTCTGTTATTTTTAAAGACCCATTAGCTAATGCCTGATTTAGTGTAAACAAACATGGTATGGTGAAATTAGGCCTCAGTATTGGATTCTGGCCTCCTGGTATCCTCCGGACCAAAAGGTAAGAGTTCGATCTTCAATACGTACACTGTGTATATTAAGAGCGGAGTGCTCATGGCACTTTACATACAAACATAGTTGCGTCATATTTTAAACACCAAGTTTTCAAACTCGGTGAAATTTTGAAAGCGATTTTCGATTCTTGAATCTAGATACTACTTAGTAAACCTTAATTGTAATGAAATGGGTATATCAGAAGACTTTTTTCCAGAATTATACTCGGCAAGATGCAATTTAAATTTAATCGCCGTTAAATAAAAATGTAGCTAGATGTTCATTTGGCTTGGATGATATAGGCATTTGCGTATGCTTTCTTGTACAAGATTTTTATAATAACTCCCCAAGGCCGTACTTTACTGCCGTAGAATTGAGTTACAGCTTAATTGACGGGAAAGTGCGCATGCATGAAATTAAGACTAAGGCTTATGACGTAGGTACGTTTGCTTCTGAAGTTTTTTTATGCATGATAGGTTAGCCTTAGACCACTATCTAACCAGATGGTTAGTGATCATGTGGTCAAAGATGTTGTTCAGGCTAACCTAGAATTACTGGCTCTCTAGGACAGCTGCTGGAACACACTGTTAGGTGCTTGGCGACAGATTTTCTACTTGACCGTGGTAGCTAGCCAGGCGAGCATTCGTCAAATGCCCTACCACCATGCAATAACGACTATAATGATGGGTTAATAACTCTTTTAATTGTTATTTGTATTGTTGGTTATACTTAGATAACATCTGTTGAGCCTTTAATAACTGTAGTTTCGGTTAGAAATAATCATTCTGGAGGAAAGCATATACGTCGACTTCCGAAATAGACTTCGACGTCTATTGCAAAAAAGAACGCTGACCTTGGGCCAGAATCAAGATAAAAACGTAAGTTTAACTTAGAATGAGTCTGATAAGTATAGTAATGTGTGAGAAAGACTTACGCTTCAATATCGTCTTCATCTTTCTCGCTCTTGGGGGGCACCTTGACAGTGTCTCCTTTTCCAATAACGCTGATGTCACATTTGAGGTACCCTTTAGCTCCACCACTGACGTCATCGGGATCTGTCAGCAGCGCCCATTTGTGGTAGAACTGGCGGTCTGTGAAGAAAGAAAAAAAGTGTTTACCACTTAGCGACTCGAGCCCTAAATTGTAACGCAAGAAGTTGCTATCGGGTCCGCTGGACCCAGTATAATGTTGAAGACTATTCCAAAACACATGTTTAGAACTATATATCTACTTTTCCAAATGGACAAGTATTTCAAAATAACGTTTTTGCAAATTATCATAAATTTAATTGTTGTATCTTAGAGTAAAAAGCATTTTAATGATACTTGAATATTATTCATATTCTTATATAGTAGTCTAATATGTGTTGCGTGAGCCTTAAACTTTTATTAAAACTAAACGCTTTATAAGTATTTCCTTTTATTATTTTGCTGTACTGGCCAAATACAGCAGCGGTCGGCAAAAAATTTATGAAAATCTATATCTGTCGTGTCTAGCGGCCAAATAAATTGCATAGTAAACTCATATCTGTAGTGTAATTTAAAAATGGAACGATCTTTTTCTTCGAAGCATGGCAACCAAGGAGGTAACTTATCAAAGGTTTTATTTAGATTTCGATCTGGCTTGCAAATAGAACGCTGTTTATTGAAAATTGTACATTTAAGAGGCCGCTGAAGAGAAGCTCCCACCGAAAAATAGGTATTTTAACAAATGATGCTGTCTCGCCGCTAAACGCCGGCCTCGCACTCCGCGCCCCGCACCGTCGTCAAATCCCATAAACATATAATATGTATAAGTACTATAGTACAGAGTCGTCCAGTCGAGTCATTATTGAATTCTCTTTGTAAATAAATGAATTGAATTGAATTGAAAATTGAATTTGCACCCGCGCCGCGCCGCGCCGCCGCTCCACGCCGCTGCACCGCCGCGCCGCCGCGTCGCCGCTCCACGCTGCACCGCCGCTCCGCGCGCTGCTGGTTACTTTTACTTCTCGTCGACTTCAGTTAAATTTTTTAACCAAAAACTGGACCCCACTTCACCAGAAGTGTGAAATATTTTGTTGAAGTCGGTACCAAGATAGTTGAAAAGTACCAGTTCAATAATCAATAACAATATTGTGCGCATGGTACCGACTTCAACAAGTTATTTCATACATTTGGGTGTTGAATTCAGTTCCATTACTGGATTTAAAATAAACTGTCTTTTTATAGTGACCCTTGCTACTTACGGGATCGATTGGCATTCATTGTCAACGACTACATCATCAAGATAGGTAAATATTTTTCAGTTAATGGAATGTAACTCAAAAATGGTTTAACCGATTTTGATGAAATTTTAATGGGACCAAAGCATCAGATTTAAAACAAAAATTAATTTTTAAAATCGCTTAACCCAGTCAAAATTTCTGAGGTAACAAACATAAAATAAATAGAGACGAATTGAGAACCTCTTTCCATTTTGGAAGTCGGTTATTGTATTTCGGTGTGACTTAGTTATTATATTTTTTAGTGTACTATTATTTCATTGTTTTATTTGCCTTCCTTTTGATATGAAACCTTAACAATTCATAAAAAACACATAATGTTTTCATGTTTTAATTGATTACAAATATAATTGAATTATGGTCCCAGAGTATAATATATTAAAAAAATACATAGACAAATGTCATTTGCACGTCATTTAATGTACTTACCTGAGTACTTGATAGGGCAAGAGTTACTATCCATCCACCTTCCAGATTTCCTTAACATTATTATAGTTCAGCGGTTTTCTTAGTTACTCCCAACCGAGCAGTGTAACGACTACCTATCTTGATAATTTCACTGTTGACAGTGCCACACCCCAATCGGTGTCTTCCGGTCCGATCCCATGAAAATATACCACATGTTAACAGTTATATTTTCTATTATTCATATTTTCCGTTCTGATCCCACTTATTATTTAAAGTGGGATTTAACTAATTTACAAAGTACCAGAAGGGCAGAAGTTTAAAGAAATCATATCTACTACGCTGTATACATATGATTTCTTTTGTTTTTTCTTCTTTGTAAACATACTAGAAAATAAACTTATGGTTCTCGTCTTTTTAGTTTATCAACTGAATAATCCAAACTGAACAAACGATGTTGGTCTCACGATTATTATTATAAATAATAATACTTTTACATTAAGAAAATACTGTAAAACTGTTTGTTGGTCCTTAGAAAAAAATAAAGACGAAGGTGATCATTTGCTTTTTACAATCGTCCTGTAATTATTACGCTTACAAGCTACTAACGTATATAAAGTACTTGTCAACAATACTAAATTGAAAGCATAAAAAACCTGTACCTTGAAAAAGGTCACATCGGAGAAGACTGCTGTTATAGTATCGAGGACTTATCAGAAATTCGCAGAAGTACAAGACCTTAATGGCTACATGGTCACTCAATGGCTAGAAGACTAAAGTTTCGTAAACATATTGTGTACTATATAAGGAACATCATCGAACATTTTATGGAATGCTGGCATTTTAAATTATATAGTAACATTATTAAAATGCACCACAATAAATACCAGCTTTGTTAAATTATTTAGAAAAAGATGCCAACTTAAATATATTACTTAACAATCAATATAAAACAAGGCAATAATCACTGAAGCGTAGTTTCACAAAATAATTTTAAGAAATAAATGAATTTACCATGTTACAGATCAACTGCAAAAAGCTGAAATCACATTTGGTTTTTTTGGAAAAGTTTTGCATATTTTAATGTTGTTGATTACTTATTGTCTTACTTTGTAGTCTGAATTGTTACTCTTAGGCAATCTCGTTTTATTGTTTATTTTGGAAGCTATTGACATCTTTAAATAATATTTCGTAGATATAATCTACTATATGGCATGCTCTATAATATCTATACTGTTTATATATTTTATTACAAATTTTACATAAAATTGCTTGTTTGTTAATTATATGCTTTCTTCTAAGGTAAATTGGCTGAAGGTTTAAAAAATTATATAGGTATGACCTGCGGATATACAGCCAACTGTATGAACAATTTTAATATAATATTGTTTTTATACTGTTAGATGGAAAAAGCATTAGCTACTGGCAAGATTCGAGCCTGCAGCTACAGGTACCTGTGATCGTGAGATCCGATCCCAGTCCTAATTATATTTTTACCATCAAACATTATTTTTATATTCTCGCTAAGCATGCGTAAATGGTTATAAAAATATACCCATATTGTTTGTATATAGTTATTTTCTTAATGTTGATTGTTAGTTTCGATATCTAAGTTGAACTTTTACAATAAAGAGTGATATCGTTTTAAAGCAGCTTGTTTTATTCTTATGTAAGTACATTTAAAAATAAAAGAAAGAAGTAACTCAAAGTATTTTTTTAAGGAAAAATAGCAGATAATGATTTTTATGTTTTAGTTATCGATTCAGCCACATTTATGTATGTACATATACTGATTCTTTACTGATGAACTTAAGTTAATATAATTTAAGTGAGTTCTCTGCGTGAGTTTCATAACTTATAATCACAACTTATCTAATAGCTAATAATATATTTTATAAATATGTTTTTCTGTAACAAGATTTACAGTATGAAACTCCTATGAACTTCTGCTCTCCTGGTAACTTGCGTATTCTTATATTGGTATGTGTACCAATGTGTGTTGACGTGTTTAGCATAGTTTCATAAATTTCTTCCATTATTGATAACGTACCCAAGCTATAACTATTATCAGTCTGGACCATGAAACAATGAGTGGGATCAGACCGGAAGGAAAAATTTATATTGTATTTGTATTGTATTTATATTTGTATTGTCTTGCAATTTTATATTGTAAATGAACGGTGTGGGATCCGATTGTGGTATCAGACCGGAATACACAAATCATTCCCGTAAGTGGCAGGGCTAACTTTTTTTTTAACATAATACCTATAATGAAACCTAAAAAATGAAAAATAATTTGTCGAAGTCACCATGACCACAATATGGAGATCATACTTTCAAACTGTCATGGTACCGACTTTGACTAGTTATTTCAGACTTTTTGGTATTAGAAGTCGGTTTAATTTTTGTTCGTTTTTTATTGTGTGATGAATCCATTTTATAAAAAAACATGTTTTATGTGTATCGAAGAATAAATATCCTATACTTACTTACTTTAGAGACTTTACTAGATTTGCTACAAAATGTGCTGTGACATTTAATTTACATTATATAATATCTACAACGTCGGCTCAATCAATGTTCGTCATAATGTAAGCTAAGATTTCACGACAAAGATATACTTAGAAGGATAGGTAAAAATATGAAATTTATTAATAGGTAAAAACTGATGTGTGAACATGTTTTTATATTTATATATTGGGTTATGTACGTCTATAATATATTTTTTAGTTTCGATAATTCAAATGTAATATTCAGAAAACAATAATATTCGTAGAATCGAAATATCTACACCATCGATTTTTCCCATCACTCACCATCCAACATATCGAAAATGCATATTGACATCACTAATGCAAGTACCTCTACCTAACTACTATGATTTATTCTGTGCAGCTACCCTGCCCCCCGAACAGAATTGTGCGATAAGGACAATTGCAGCTTCTTCAAGTTTTGACTTAGAATTTCCGCATAATTTGAGTTCTGGGAGAAAACTTTTCTCCTATAGTAAACATTAATCAAATCCAAAAAATTTGATCTTATTTTAAAACTGACAGAACAAACGATGTTTATAGGTTTTCCTTTTTCTTTATTTATCATTATTTTTCATATAAACAATTCACAAACTAGAGATACATTTTTTGAGAAAAAATCGGTATTTAAAAACCCATTAATTCAAATTCCTATAATATAATGATAAAAAGCAAAACTTACAAACCTCAATATTGATAATATCTGTAACCTTTCCAAAAATCATCAAAATCGGTGATTGTTTAGGGGGGTAGAAACATTTTCTCTTTTTGTATGAAAATTCGACACTTCCTTCTCGTCTTAACAACTGTATCTTCAAATAAAAAAATCTGCCTAGGTACTACTTTGTTTTAATTTCCGCGCATTATTTGAGAAAAGCACTATACAAGCCTTGGCCACAACTAGGCATTGATGGAATTACGTATGTGGGCCGAGGCGAAGCCGAGGCATTTACACGTTCGTCCATCAATGCCTCCTTTGCTGGCCGCCGCAGTAGTGTACTAATAAGGCAGAATCTCTTTAAACACAAGGTTAATATTTTCGAAAATATTCATTTTAAATACATGTTGTAAAGAGCCATATTACATGCACAATGTATTTATCGTACTTAATTAGATAAGGATCAATGATGTATTGCTTAAAATCGCTTCGTAAATAAGCCATTATTTCTCGGATAAAATAAGGGATAAAAAGCGTTATTGTGGGTTATTCCTAAGAGGTAGACATATATCTACCATCGCGGACCATTTTTGTAGTCTTTTTTAAGGTGTACAATACTGAAGTACATTATTTTGATGTACTACAAACCTCGTAGGATTCAGCCAGAGTTTGCCATTGCAAATCCTGGCACATTTTTAGCGCAAAAAAAGTGTTTATTTACGAAATTAGACTTTAGACATTGGAAACGTCTAAAATTATCAGTGTTTCTCTACTATATTATGCATGCGTCATACATATAAACTTTCCTCTAGAATCACTCTATCTATTTAAAAAAACCGCACTAAAATCCGTTGCGTAGTTATAAAGACCTAAGCATGCATAAGGACAGACAGCAGGCAGCGATTTTGTTTTATACTATGTAGTGATTCATAATGTACCTAAACACAAAAAATATGGTCATAAAAAGAGCTCTTCAATCACTTAAACTGAATGATATAACAGCTAGTCTGTCGTACTATGTAACTCAGTTATTTCTACAGCACTAAGGACAAAATATGTTTTGTGTGTTAACAAAAAATTGAGTTATGTGCATTTTGTGCTGGTTTTTTTTCTATTCTCTTAAATCTTAATCTTCTTTAAGCGCCTCTATGCTCCGCATCTTCGTAGACGTGCCCGTAGCACATTAACAAAGAACCTTATTCATCTGCCCATAGCACGTCAGTACTATTTAGTGATTATGTGCCGTACTGCAATTGCAGGCTGCCACTGCCACGGCTGCATGCAGTAGACCGCAGCGGCACTACTGGTTTTTATGTATTTCCTTGAAATCACATCAGAGCGCCGCGGCAGCTACAATTGCAGTTGAGGGTGCAGAACGCAGGTGCGCGGCATTTCATCATCATCATCAGCCGGAAGTCGTCCACTGTTGAACAAAGGCCTTCCCCATAAAGCGCCACACAGAACGGCTATTAGCCACTTGTAACCATTGGCTACCAGCGACGTTCACGATGTCGTCAGTCCACCTAGTGGGGGGGGCCTTACCAACTCTACGTCTTCCGGTGTAACCATTCGAAAACCTTTCTTCCCCATCAGTTATCAGTTCGTCGAGCAATGTGGCCCGCCCATTGCCACTGGAACTTGCAAATTCTGAGAGCTATGTCGGTGACTTTGGTTCTTTGTCGTATATCCACGTTCCGGATTTTATCGCGCAAAGAAACGCCGAGCATAGTTCTCTCCATAGCTCGTTGAGCGTCTCTGAGCTTGTCCATAAGGGCCACAGTTGAGGCATTTACTGGTTCTTCGTAAAACCTTAACATAGCTTATTTCGTCTTACGCGTCGTAATCGTAATAGACCTATTAAGACCTCTTTGTAATGTCAAATGAAGACCTATAGTTCAAACCTAGCAATTCTATTAATCGTGGTACTTTCACTGATTTCTGTACTATGACAAGGAGACTGGTCCCTCATATTATTAGATAGGCACTCTTGGAAGTAGCACTAAGCTATTTTTTTATTCTATTCTACAAATTCTGATGCATCTGATTTTTTGAATTTCATCTACATGTAGGTTATAACTTTACCTCGATTTCTTACTTTGTAATTATGGCACTAATAAAAATACCTTCTAGACTTGTTAAAACTTAAAGGAATAATTTATTGGTCGTATTAGGCACTGACTGCTGCAGACGAAATCAGCTTATATGAATTATGGTGATTCTGTCTATAAATGGAATCGGAAGGAGGGAGTAACAGCGGAACATAGACACTAGACTCTAGTCTAGTCTGGTGACTATACTAATTAAGATACACCCAAATCTTTTAATAAACAAAAAAACTTTGAGCAAATCCAAACACAATATCATTGTGGAGCAGGAGTCTTTCTCACGCACTTGAACATATTTTTTTGTTAAATAAAAAAATTACTTAATCAAATACTTCGGTATCCGTTTCCATTTTTGATAGATATTGTATATGTTTAATGTCTCGTATGTTATCTGCTGAGGGTGGTAGCTAGCCTGGCGGGCATTCGAAAATTGCCCTACCATCATGTTATAACGAATGCCATCCTAAGACAACAACCGCGACCCGAGGCACGGAAGCGTTTAGTATCAAATGTCACAAGCGGTCACATATCCAAGTAATGACCACAGCGAACGTTGATTTATTTAATTGATCGGTTAAGAATGACTAGGCAATCTCCACTACGAGCGCTTTAAAACCTAGTACGGTTCGCGGGATGTCGGAATGACTGACGGATAGTGCAAAGCAAATATATCAATACCAGTAGGTTTTTTAAGGATCCCAAATAAAAATATTGATATATTAGGTACAGCCTAAAATGTATCCCAACCCTAATTTTGGATCGATTCGAGTATTTATCACAATATATACGAACACGCACACAAATAAATAAAAAGTCGCATTGCGGAAACATCGCGACAATAATTCAATTGCTTTATCAGTAGTCAAGTATATTATGAATATTAATTTCGCGTAGCATTATATTGTAGACAATGTTTTGCAAATGCGTTAACCATATTACCTTCCTTCATACTTAAGAGTAGTCTACGCTTAGCCCTTTCACTACAAACGAAGTATGATCCAATAAATACATATCTTTATAGACCAATATCTTGGCTCTTGGTTTGCTAGTTTACACGCAGCATATATATATTATATAGCTATAACTATACGTTTCTACAGAAAGAGCTATTCATGCCAAAACAGTATTATTATATGTTCTATGCATAAACTACAGATGACAGCCTTCACGACGCAAATACTTTGTCATGTTCATAAATCAACCATTTAAACAGCACTACAAGCTTATATACCTGGGGTTTGGATTAAAGAACAGTGGCAGCCACTAAAGTTATATTAACATGGAAGAATCATCACCACTATAATAATCTATCAAGAAAGGAAAATACATAATAAGTAAGTAACTTTTAAATATCTACTAACTGTTTATACCTAAGCAAAGGTTAGAAAGGTAGCGGTCCGCTGAAAAAATAAAATAACTGTGCATAATATACTCGTAATTAAACGAACGAATGGCGATAAGGCCGAATTACGTTTGTTTGAACGGCTTACAAATCAGCGAATTATTTATCCCATCTCGCCCGTGTTTGACAAAGGTTCTTCAAATTATGACTCTCCGAACGATGTTGCCTATGTACTTTTCCCATTATTTTCGTATATTACCAAGTTACATTACCAGTAATATACAAGGAAAAGTATAGTTAATACAGACCCGGGTAATTTCGCCGTAACCTTTACCTACTGCAACATTATTAAAATGTAACAAAGATATATACCATAAAATAACACCTGACACATTTGAAAATTGGATTCAGAGTCGCAGTTTGAGCTAAGGTTGCTTATTCATTCATGTCCTATATATATATTAGCACGTGCAACGGTGCTTGAACAGGTACGAATCATGTTTTCACTCGCTGGGCGTTAGCTATGGTCTACTCATCAAAAGAAATTCTAAAATCAATCTTCAAACTGTAAGATTTATAATCCATCTACGCTTTAGTGTGACCTACGTTACCACTTGGAACGGTGCAAATTAGCCTTTTGGAACGATTGATGTATTATCGCGTAAAACCTATCCAGTCTATCTCAGTTTATTTAGAAGTCTTCGGCTTCATATGAAATATACTCCTAGGGCAGGTCGTTCGACACGTTAGGAGATGAGCTACGGAATATCAATAATATCATCAAGCCGTTATATCTCCAAAGGGCGTAGGTATTGTTTATCATAACACACACGTTGAGCTAGACGTTTGCTCCCCCGTTTTGAGGGAATGAACCTGTTTCCATGTGCCTGTCCCAGTTCTGTACTCAAGACTTGTAGTAAAAGATTTCTTTGTCGGACAACTCAATATATTTTCTTATGCAGTGTACTGAGTTCAGCAATCGAGGTCCACATGTGTCCAAGATGATGATGATATATGTTTTAAGTTATTCATCGTGCATGACGACGATGAAAAGCAACGGAAAATGCGGGTTCGATCAGGACTGATTTTACATTTTGTGATTCAATAAACATTTGCAAATGTAATTAATAACAGTTAAAAATAAAGCTACTATCTATCACATCAAAGCAGGATTAGTGGAGCTTGCCTTGCTAGGTTTAAGCAACGTTTGCTACGGTGCCATTTATACTAGTAATCTCTTCCGTGCTTTGGATTGTTGTCTTATTACTGCAGTTAGAAATGGCGGGTTGATTGAAAACTTCGGCACTTTGCAGGGCATTTTGCTAATGTCCGGCTAACTTACTCCGCTAGTTTTAACACCACCCATGTATAAACCCACTTACCTACCCTAAAACACGCACACACACCCTCACACAAACACACACACACACACACACACACAAACACACACAGCGTTACATACAAACACATAATAACTAGCATAAATGTTTAATGATATTTTTGAATTGTATAGAAATATAGTTTAAATAGAAAATTCTTACACTCATTCTCTCATAATAATGTCATGCATAACAACTGAAAAATTTGCCATAGTTATTACGAACTTACTTTGATGAAAGGCTTAATTTGTTTGTAACGACTCCGACGGAAGAGTCCTTTTTCTCATAATACGGGCCTTGAGCCTAGTGTGGGAAACAGGTGCTCAACCATGCCATTGAAACTGTACAATGCCTTATATATGAATAAACATTTTTTCATTTTCATTTTTTTCATTTTCATTTTCAATTAGCGCGCTCGAGCAGCAAATCTGTCGCCCAACACCTAACCGTGTGCCGGCGGTAGTCCTTAAAATAAATTCCCATTCTAAATTAGGTCTGTTTACAATCTTCAACCACATCATCACATACCGTTGGGTGAGATTGTGATCAAAGGCTAGCCTGTCGGCAATAAAAATAAAACCTAATAAAATTGCTTATTAAATCTTAATTATTCATTATTCTTATAAAGTTCACTAAGGAGATCGACACACGCCTGGAACTTGATTCTGTGGTAATACAAAAGACGCAGAACGTGTACGCTTTCTGAACGTATCCTCTTATGGGCCCGAACGTGGGAGCAAAGTTAGTTTATTATTGCAAACGAGCAAATAGGGTAGGTAATGCCCTTGCCCGTAGCAAGAACAGACCACTTAGAATACATCATATTCTGCTCAGTGGTAGCTGCTACCTTCGTGATATAAGTTTTTACATCCCATGTAACCTATATACTGCCTACTGTGGAACACAGAAATTTAAGCAATGATACTTGCCGGACATTATTGGATAAGATGGCGTTACTTATTTATCATCACCAGAAATGTTATCTACCCATACAAATAATCTACACATTCTATTCTATAAATATTTCGTTACGATGGGCAGGAATAACATCTTGCGTTGTAAATGAACTGAAATGCGGAAGAAACGCGCAAAAGGATGCTGTTAAAAATTTATGACACGCTTCCTTGGGCAATTACCCGTATATTCAAGAAAACAATTTTAAGTTCATACCTCACTGTGAGATGACGTACTACTTTATCCTTAATTGGACGATAGCAAATAAAAATGCCTCAAAATCTTTGTCGCATCATATCATAAGGGAATTTCATCAGCTTTTGGAATAGGTATATCATTAGGTGTTTTTTTTGACGCATACTATAGAAGACGTACAACAATAACCAATATCATTAGCTATACCTACTATGCCCATTACAAACCCCCATATAGCTTTTGTTCGCTACTTTTTTCTCTTTAAAGATGATGAGATTTAATATAGTGAGCGATAAAAATAAAAATAGGTAAAAAAATAAATATCATACGCTCCTTGTTTTTTGCCCATAATAAATGGGATAGGAGTGGGGAGGGGTACAATGGAGGGTTGCGGTGGGAACTCATACTAGATGAAGAAACGCAAATTATCTGTGTCACATCAAATTAATTGCATCTATTTTAGGAATATAACTATTGTTTTTGGATTTTGTGACCCCATCAGTGTGCGCAGTGAACCTTTATTCAATTGCATGTTATGCAGGGGCAGACTCTGGAGGTTTACAGCTCCGAGAGTCACTAGTTAATTTATGGAGAAGAATGGGCTTTGAAAGTTGGTGAATAACTCATCTAAACTGGCACAACATCTACTCGTAGCTTACGGAAGGAAGCATGAGAAGATTCCTTTTATTACGTCTGTGTATTATTTTTTATTTATAACAACATCTTGGACATTACGTCAATTCACGTAAAAGTAAAACAAACTCTAAAAGCGACAGTTTTTTGGCCGCTATATTAGCCACAATAATTTGTTATAATATAAGTGATGATGTGGTCGAAGATGTCAAAGAAGCATTCAGCATTCATAAAAGCATTCAGCATAAGGTCCATAAGAGCGTCGTAGACGCCTAAATTGAATAAATGATTTTGACTTTGACTTTGACTTTATACCTTGCCCAAAAATTATGATATACACGATTTAAGCCGTTTAAAAATGTTTAATTACTATGTGTAATACATGCGTAAACCTAAGAGAACATTTATTGACTATTCTTTCAATTAGCTTTAAACTTGTTTACAATGACGCAATTCGATAATTCCATGATGGTACCGGTTTTTTCTTTTTCAGGGGCAAATATTGCTTGAAACAGTATTGTTCGCAAAATCCAAGCAAAATCAGCTACGTGCGTGTCAGAGAGTTCAACCATTTACAGACCTTTGAAGACTGAGGTCTATTAATCTTTAGCCTTTCTTGCATTGATCTAGGAGTCTATAGTACAGACTGACAGTCACAACGGCGTGTCTTTCGACAGTAAATTATTGATACATATATTTTGTACGACTAGACTCGTTTGTACACGACGTGTTAGTGTGGGTGTAAATTATAATGGTACATATACAGTAAAGTAATAATAAATATATACGATCATAGAGTAGGCATTAGTGGTTGCAATTACACTCAAAAAATATGGAAAGGGGCGCATTGGTGGGTGGAAATCTCTGTACCAGAAATAAATAGCTGATTATGTGGATATGACGACGTCCATAAATATTGGCTAGTAAAAATATAGGAGTTCACTTTAGTGAATACCGATGTTGGTAGACAAAGTACATAGTTCGATTGTGACCGGAATGTTTTTCTAGTCCCTGTGGGCTAAGGCTGATTGGGGAAAATCTAAATGTAGAGAATAGAACCTGGACATGTGTGTGGTATTTCAAATTCACGTAGGGTCTAACTAAACCGCAACTATGCTTCTATTACGACATCGATGATCATATTCCTACCCACAGTCTACATATGTGGGGGTCGGTACAATGTCTTCTCTAACAACACAAGGACATGTTAAAAATATGCTTAAGCTAACAAATTATAGATTTTTTTTAATGGCTCAAGCCTTCGAGAACTTCTCGACATTGGAAACAAAAGTATTCAGTAAAAGAATTATTTTTGAAGAACGCTTGTTTATTTTCTGTGTTATGAAATGAGAACAGGAAAGCCAGTGAAGTTACACGGACAAAAGAATATTCAACCAATATTTCTTGCTAGGTTTACTGAATGTCGGTTGTAATAGAAAATAAATCAGCCAAACTTGGAACTTCCTTAAAATTGCCAATATTCAACAAAAATATTTTATTTCTTCATTACACTAAGTTTTTGTCTGTTTCGATTTATTGCTTTGATTAATAATTGCTATCAGGATAATATTTATATCATTAAAAGTTTGGTATGACTAGGATAGGGACCACCTGTGGCAGTATACAAGCCTACTTTAACTTTCACGCATATCTCCGAGTGGGAGACAATATATATCATTATTCTATCTTTGAAATGGTCTTGATTTTTCTGTTTGTTGAGTATGGGGTTTATCGTCCAGTTTGTTACTGTGTGTTGTGGCTATCTTTCTTGTTATCCTCGTTGTGTGTGACTTAATTTTTGCTGCGTTCTTTACTCTATTTTGTAAAATTTTAGGTTCTTGCAGCTTCTTTTTTTTACTCTGCTTTGGCAGATTTTGAGTTTTATTGTGTCTAACGTATGTGTCTAATGTAAAAACGTTTCGCAACTCTTATTCATGGTTAAGAAGCGTTTATAGAATTTTGTGACACTATGGGATGAATGCTAAATACTCCATAAGTTTTTACTGCGTAGTTATTATATGCCTTTTTTATTCGGTCTGTTTATTCGGTAAGTGTAGGGTACGTTATGTTAAAATCTATGATTTTTTTATGTTTTGCCCTACCTTTTGTTTATAATCTAGTACTATTTTTGTATAAATCAAATTTGATGAACGGTCTATTACGCAAGAGGTGCGTCAATTTAAATTTTTTGAGGTTTTTCATATTAATTTATTTACATTGTATAAGTTGTTAGGCAATAACCCACTAGATTGTCTGGTGGCAGTGTAAAATGCACGGGTAGCCAATAGTCAGAAGTGGTTACAGTTCTTTGAGGCGTTCCATGAAGAAGGAATTTCAACAGTGGACGTCTTCCGGCTGATGATGATGATGATTAGGTAGGTATCTTTGACATCCGTTGGTGGCCGACGCTGACAAACATTTGTCCTCTCATACATCTTATAGTATAATTATAATGTCCTATTGCTTACTCATGGTTATATTACTTGGCCGTTCAAATCGCTTACAAATATAATACTTTTGGTTAGTTACTTTTTCCAATACAATTTCAACATATATTGTCCTTGAAGTCACTAAAATCACAACGTATAATACAGCTTTACTAATTTACTACAGTATTTCCTTGTTTTTGAGAGTTAAACCAACTTCTTTCTCTTCTTTTTTGCTTGTTATAATATTATGTACAAATATAATTTGCTGACTACCCCTGAGATGCCAATTATATATTGTGTATGCATATTGATATTCTAATTATTGGAGGGTTGTAGACTATTGTCCCCCTCGGCGACATGTTACGCCGTTCTGGAGGAGGATTTTTATTTTTTATTTCGATCATTTTATGCGAGTTTTGTGCGTAAGTACAGATTTAGAGATGTATTAATCGTTTCTGTTCCTCTAACAAATCTCTCAAAGACGAAATGATATCCAGAGCGTCTATTTGTTACGGATTTTAAAAGATTCGTTCTCTCACCTTAAGTTTTTCGTTGCTTGGTTTTTAGGAAGGCCTTTGATGTGAGCAAATAATACTAGAATTATCATAAAAATCTTCTTTTTGTTTTATTAGTACCTATATATTTTTCTTTTGTTTTAGTTGCTTTCATCACTCTTCATATTTGTTGGCAGGCAGTTTTCCTACTACAAAGTGAGTACAAACGCTATTCGTCCGAATTTTCCCTCTGTTTTCTACCTATCATATCAAGTAGTTTTTGAGGTATCTACTTTGAAATTAGTATCTACTAGTGTTTTTGTTTTATAAATTATTTTTAAACAAGATTTTCCCCATGATCATCAAAGTTGTGGAATCAAAGTGTGGAAAGAAAGGTCTATTTGATCTTCTTTCCTAATATTTCACCGTTGAAATAACGAATGTAGAAAAAAATTATCCATCTCTACACGACTATAATTGTGCTAGGAAACAGAGCTCGGTCTGCTCTGAATTAAGTACTTATATGATATTTTGAAGCAGTGATGGCTCAGTGGCATTGGCTATGGACTGCAGCGCAGCAGGTCCATGGTTCGAATCCCACCGCGGGCTTGAGGTTCACCGCATGGTGGAAGGGCTTTTTGCGAATGCCCGCCTGGCTAGCGAGCACCCTCAAGTTGAAAATCTGTCGCCAAGCACCTACAGGTGTGTTTCGGCAGCAGTCCTTGAGAGCCAGTGAAATTACAGGCACATGAGACTTAATAACTATGTCTCAAGGTGTCGGGCGCAGTGCAAATTCATCACTTGTGACGAAATGCATCTGTTATAGGCAGTGGTAACCGCTTAATATCAGGTGGACCTCGAGCTTGTTCCGTCACAATAACATAAAAAAAAGTATAAGGATAATTTGGCTGCCGTAATGTTTATGTGGAGTGACAAGCTATAATTGCCCCTCCCCATATCTTCCCGTGGGAGTCGTAAGAGAAGACGAAGGGGAAAGTACTAGAAGGTAGGCAGCAGTGCTTTCTGACGAACTTCCATCTTCTACTGCAATTCTCAAAGCATCAGTCAATCGGGGGGATTATTACCAAAAATCAACAGGCGTAACTTTTCTAAGCTTAAAATGGCGAAATTACGCAAAAGAGTTTTTATCTAAAGCTATTTTATCTATTGCCTATAAAAACCGGCGAGAATACTGCTACGCGGTCGATAATGGCAGCGTTGGCTAACAATTATCGTCAGCCAACTTCAACATATAAAACGATAGACTCGAAAAGAGAGACTCTTACAATCAGCAACTTTTCTAATAATTTATAATATTTAAAAATATTGTAAGAAAATATAATATTAATATTTGAGAAAAACACTTAAAATACATAAAAATATTTCTAGTGACATTTCTGCCTAATTTTCCTGTTAAGTCGCGACGATATAATAGCCACGTAGCCAAACCGGAAAAATTCTCAAGGCGTTTATATATATATAATGGTAAAATATTACCCATTAATTTATCGTCTTTATAAAGTACCTAAGTAAAAAATTGAATAATAAATGCTAGAATTTTTTTTTACCTATGAAATGCTTTGACCTGTTTTTAATTTGAACAAAGCAAATCAGCAAATCGAATAGAGGACAGCCGCGAGAGAAAATCTTCAACAACACAAAAACGAGTGGGTATGTACTTTATAGGGTTCTTGGAATAAAGGTTCGGAACGTCAAAGTCAAATACCTGCTAAAATCTTACCTTTGTTCTTTGTCTATCTAGTACATTGTCATATCACTAGGAGGAAGAATATCTCTTCCTCCTAGTCATATCATAATTTGTAATCTGTGATGGGCAAATACATTCCATCATTTTAGTATTTATCAATAGAAGCTCGAAGGCCTCTGTCGAAGGCAAATGACTGCCGCTGCTGGTGGTGTGGGTGACATCAAAATAGTTTTTATTTGATTTAATTAAATTCTGCTGTTTTATCAATCACATAGACAAACAAGGGATCCTAAATGGCCATCCGTCTGTACACAAATCTTATGTTCAAAACCCATGAATCAGTACTTACTCTTTACCTTGGCAATATTACTAATAAAATGAAGTAGATAATGTGAAGGTATAGAAACTAAGATAATGAATTTCTCTATCTTATGCGCTCGAAGAGTCGAGACCTCCTGAGGATGCTTTGTGTAGCAACGAAACGCATCGAAAATTCTTCCTGTTTGGCTACGCGGCATTTATGACGCCACGTCGGCTTACAGGAAAATTAGGCGGAATTGTCACTTGATATATTTTTAAATTTTAAAGTGTTTTTCTATAATATTAATATAATGTTATCTTAACGTATTTGTTATTATTATATAAGAAGAGCTATCGACTTTTTCCTTTTGTTGTGCGCAGTTCCATCGCAAAGTTAAACATGTCGTGCCTACCACGAACATGTTTTTAGTCAGTAGCGTGATTTTGTGAAATGGCTCTTAATATTAATGATCTGCATCTCATTAGTAATGAGGCACTATCATAGTGCCTACAAATGTACAAGTATAGTTGGCTACAAGTAAACCGAGAGCATGAAATACTAGTAGATAGTAAAATTGGCAATATTGCAAATACACTGTTGAAAGCTCTAGGGATTCATTTCATCTCATAAACTATAATGTAAAAAGATGTAAGTAAGTATTTACGTTTGCATGTGTGTTAAGTATATTCGTGTCTTATTAAAAACTGAAAGCAGGAATTGAAGAAAATGTTATCAGTAATAAAATGTTTACTACTTCTTCCAAATTTATGCTCGCCTAGTACTTTGTTTGCAAATCTAGGTTTATTAGCTTACAAAATACATAAAAAGTCTTTGAATACATTAAAAATTGACATTGTTTTTAAACGGGGGTATGTTTTTGTTTTCAAAATACTACGAACTATATATATAGGTATACTTGTACTACACCACAGCCACCACAATATAAGCATCCAGACAAGTCATTGCAGACTCATAGGCAGTCCAAATGGCCCAACTCACTACCAGTTAGATGGCAGCGTGCCCAGTATTTTTTTAATTTTTTTATTGGAGGACCACAAAACTGTAAATACATCGTAGCTTACATAATTTAAAATAATAAAAAATAACCATTGGAATACATACTTACTACAAAAAGTAAATTAGTAATACGATGTACCAGGTTGGTTGAACACGCATTGCAGACTCACTGCCAGTCCAAATGCTCCAACCCACTACCAGTTGGCAGCGTGCCCAGTATATCTATACTTATAATAAAATTGTAACAGGACCAATTCTGTACATGGCAGATATTTTGGAAAAAAAAATGTACAGTACTCTGTAGCTGATACTGATGCCGAAACTGTATTTTTTTATTTTTGTCTTTCTGTCTGTCTGTCTGTCTGTCTGTATCCCGGCCGCGCATCACTCCAAAACTACTGGATGGATTTCAATGAAACTTAGCATGGTTTGAGTTCATACTACAAGGTAGGATAATTTAGCTTTTTATCTCGAAATTCAGCATAGTTCCCTTGGGAGAGGGGATGAAAGTCAAAATATACACTTAGTTGTAATTTATTAACGCGTAGTCCGATTTCTTACGTTCTTTTTAGGGTTCCGTACCCAAAGGGTAAAAACGGTCTGTCCGGCTGTCCGGCTGTCCGTCCGTCTGTCCGTCCATCCGTCCATCCGTCCGTCGGTCTGTCACCAGGCTGTATCTCAAGAACGGTGATAGCTAGACAGTTGAAATTTTCACAGATGATGTATTTCTGTTGCCGCCATAACAACAAATACAAAAATTTGGCCAAGTGCGAGTTGGACTCGCGCACGTTAAAACAAAAAAGGTTAAAATATGAAGTCTAATGTTGTATAGGTAATGGTACGGAACCCTTCGTGCGCGAGTCCGACTCGCACTTGGCCGATTTTTTTGTTAGAATAGTGGTACTTTAAAATTTATCCCGTAAATATTTCTAAGTCATCGGGTTTGAAGTTCAAAAATAACAAACATCACAACCTAAATATTACGTTCCAAATAGCTTGACATCCAGAATGCACAGGAACCTTTGAACGTACGGCTCATCTTAAGCTGGCGTTTGCACTTTATCGTTTAGGTATAATAGATAGGTCTGTAGTCGGACCACTCCAAAAGATTCTGATATTTCAAACAATAAAACACAGTTTTTTTATTACGATAAGCACAATTTCCTTATGTATATTTTTCATAACATGCAATGCTCTAATCAGTCTAATCTATATCTATAACAAGTTGGAGAAGGCAGGTAGGGAAGCTCGAGGGGTAAGACGCTTACATTTATCTATTTATACTCATAATAAAACTGTAACAGGTTCAATTCTGTACATTTCAGATATTTTGAAAATATTTTTTCAGAGCAATCTGTAGCTGATACTGATGCGAAATTTGTTTTTTTTTCTGTCTGTCTGTCTGTATCCCAGCCGCGCATCACTCCAAAACTTCTGAATGGATTTAAATGAAACTTAGCACGATTTGAGTTCATACTACGAAGAAGGATATGGAATACTTTTTATCCCAAAATTCAGTACGGTTCCCTTAGGAAAGGGAATGAAAGTCAAAATGTAAAGTGAGTTGTAATTTATTAACGCGTAGTCAGATTTCAATCATTATTTTTTTGTTACAATAGTGGTAATTTAATTATTTTCCCGTAAATATTTCAAAGTCTTCAGTTTTGTAGTTCAGAAATTACAGATATCACAAACTAAATATTTCGTTCTAAATAACTTGAACCGCGGAATGTTGAGAAACCCTTAAACGTACGGCTCATCTTAAGCTAGCATTCGCACTTTATCATAAAAGCTTAATAGATATATTATATCAGCCGCATTGTCTACTGCTGAACACAGCCTCTACCACTATGGGAGGGTTTGCCATAATCCCCACGCTTGGCAGGCATCTTGGGGATCGCGGTGTGAGATATCAGTTCCTCAGAAAGCGCTGCTGCCCACCCTCTGTAGTGTTACTCTTTATCGCCTCTTACGACACCTACTACGGGTAAAGATGGGGGGGTGACATTATAGCCCGGCACTCCAAGGACAGCCCGACAACTCACAGGCAGCCCAGAACCCCACGGGCAGCACGGCACCCTTATTTAGTTTTGCAAGCTTGCTACGATAAAACTCTAAAATGTGGTACATTCAACACAATCAGTTTTTATAACTACATAATATGTTTCTTTTGCCGGATACATTTCGGAGACTGCGCAATGGAAGTGCACAATGTTGTCTTAGGTTTTCGCGATTGTTACACTTTGCAATTAAACAACTTTAAACGGTTTAAATCGCGTATATTTATCATTATTTTTGTCCCGACGTTTCAAACACTTTGTAGTGATCTTGGTCACGGGGTGACTGTCGGGACAAAAATAACGATAAATATACGTGATTTAATCTGTTTCAAGTTGGAAGTGAACAAGTTTAGTAGATTGTATTACAATGGTCGAAAGGAATTGATAACTTACACCCGCGTTCAGCTCTCTACTATTCATTTCGAATTTAAAAAAAAGTAAAAAAAGTAGCTTTTCTAAAAATTATTCATTGAAAAAATAACTTACTTACTAAAAAAATATTGAGAGGATAGAACTATTTGTGAAATTTTACGTAAAATTTTGTTTGGAATATTTACGGGCGGCTATTGCCCGAAGAGGAATCTCTCTGCTTTTCACTACTAATATAAGGAATAACGATATAAAAATAGTAAGTATGTTAGTTTATATTATTTATTTTGATTTTAATATCATGAGCAGAACCTATTTAAAATTAATGCGGCTATAGTCCAAGTAGGAATCGATGACTTACATACGTGTTAAGCACTCTACTTTTCATTTAAAATATGAGGACGGTAAAAAAATTTTAGTTTTTCTAAATATTTACTAAAAATAATAAACATGAGTAGAAGATACAAAGATACACTAGGAGTTAGAACAATGAAATTTAGGGAAATTTTAGTTAGTTTTTTTTACCTTATATTTAGTTACTACCCTGCCAAACATAGTTGTTATTAATATTTTTATAACAACAGAGTATTTTACAACGAAAAATCTTAGACATATAACTTTGTTTACACCAATGGTTACAATTGTTACAAGTCATTCCGGCCCAAGAGAAGGAAGCATTTACTATGAGTTTTTCCCGGCCTTAGGTGGGAAGGAGCCTCTCCTACCCGCTACTCAGATCAAACAAACACTACTTTCCGAGAATGAGAAATAAAAAAAATATGTTTGATCTACCGTCAAACAAACCGCCCCTTTAAAATCGAAATTCTAAAGGAACGCACAATGTACTTTGCTTCAACATTTATTGTGCGAACAGGGAAAGAACTCTCTGAGTTACTTAACTACTGTCTTCTGGAAAATACAACCTGGGAGTTTTGAAATCCAAAGTAAAAAGCTCCATTCTGAGCTATGGTTTACTATAAGAGTACTTCACCGCAGACCACATTGTTGCTTAATATGGGATAAACAGTGCACAAATGTGAATAATTAGTCTGCAGGTACGGTAATCGCGAACGAAGTCGCGGGTACAGCTAGTTAAAAATAAAAATAAACAAATTGATTTGCCCAAGTTCGACGAGGCGACCATGTCGCTCACGCCTTTGAGCCAATACCTATTTTATACTGTACATTACAAATCAAGTAAAACGACGTACCAGGTTGGTTGAACACGGTCCCGACGTCCAGCTTGAAGTTGCCGAGCAGTTTGTCAGCGCGCAACAAATGACGGGACTGAAGCACCTGCAACAAGTAACACGTGGCTTGACGCGGTCTAACCGCAAAAGTATATGCGAACACTTAAAGTTTATAGAATAATAAATTATAAAAAGGTTAGAAAACAATTCAGCGCTGCGCAGCAATAGTTTTTATAAAGATTTTAATTCATTCGATATTATTGACGTATCCGAAGTTGAGCTCGCTGAACGTTGCAAGCGTAAAAGTATTTTGAATCAGTAAATTAGTAGCAGATGTATAGACCACGTCTGAACTCTTGAACATAGGGTTGTAGGTGCAGCCCGTAAGAAAAATATTATTAGTTTCCCAAAATATTTCAAGAGCTTGCGTTTACCGTGTACAATCTTTACATAGGAGCTATTTTTTTTAAATTTTTACTCAAATACTCTATTCGGATGAACAGAAGTAAGTATATTTATAGAAGATATTAGAAATTAAGTAGGACTACCAGAAAATAACCGTATTTTTCCGTAGTACTGTGTGTACTGAAGCTCATCAATTATACTCAAGATAGGTGAGTATAACTGATTATATGGAGCTGGCTCTTACGAGGCCAAATCCTTTTGTATTATTCACTATATAGGTATTTCCTGTTTTGCGAAATAATAAGGATATACGCTTGTAACGTTCAGCAAGTTTATAGTCCTACATTACCTATATAAACAAGGGCGAACATATGATCAGTTCGTATGCCAGTACATATACTGCAAATTAGCCTCTGTAACGTTAGGCAGGAACTTAACATGATCTTGTACGATGCAATGATCTCCCCTTTGACTACGTTACCAGAAAGCTTAGCAGTAGTTAGTATTTATAGACTCGTCCTGATATCATCAATAATTCAACCTCGTATTAACTAAGAACTGCATGGTGCATGATCACATAAGTTATATACTTTGATTCATTAACCAAATTATCTCTAATCGTTAAATCATTTGCAATAACTTGTTTGACTTTAGAGTTAGTATTTTTGATGAAAAATGCTTTTGTATGTCTGTCTGGCAGTTCACCTCTGCAGGTCGCATTTCTCAACCGATTCTTGTGAAATTATGAAAATAGTTGATTAAAACATATAGTTTTTTGTTGATTACACATACAGTTTATGGATTTTTTCCAAAAAGGGGAAAAATGTTTTTATTTGGTAATGTATTGGCAAACAAGCAGACGGCCCACCTGAGAGTAAGCGGTTACCGTCACCTATGGACATTTGCAACACCAGGGGCGTTACCAGACCCTGTAAGACTCATATAACACCCTTTTTGATGGAATCCCTACTGTAGCTCTGTGGAAAAACGCTAGATGAAAGATCATTCCACATTTGCAAGTATGCGGTAAGAAGGAACGCATAAATCGAGCTGTGTGAGACTTCCAGGACTCGATTATTTGTGGATGAGCTTTTAACCGGTGACGCGAGGTACGATGATAGAATCGCGATGCCGGTATAAGATCAAACAGCTCCTGCGAGCATTCCCCGTTATAGAGCCTGTAGAATACACCGAGCGAACCGATGTCTCTACGGAGGCTCAGTGGCTCAAGGTGGTCAGAGAGCTCGGAGTCGTAGACAATTCGGACCGATCGACGCTGAATAGCATCGAGAGACTGGAGTTGGTACTTTGGTGCGCCATTCCAGAGGTGAGAGCTCCATGTGAGGGTGAACTTGCGCTTTATAAAGCAAAAGTCGCTGGCTAGACGTGAAGTACCGCTTTGCCTTATTAAGCACACCAAGTTTCTTGGATGCCATTCCAGCCTAACTCGCGATGTTACAGCGGAACTGGTCATCTTTGGAAATGTCGAAAAAATATGAAATTTGGGGGGTTGAAAATATAAAAAAATGAGGAGGTTTTTAGGTCCCAGAGCCACTATTAGTTTAAAATTATCTATCCGAGATGGAAAAACTTTTGTACATAATAAGGCAGCATATTTACGCTATGTATCTATGTACTGGCAAGTACCATCATTATACCATAATCCTACTCACGTGTGATCGGTACAACATGTCATCCCTAACAAGACATATTATGTCTTAAATAACAATAACCAAATTTAATAAACAACAACATGCCTTCGCCCACATCGTTATTATTACACGGACATTCACAAAATGCCCCACCACCATGCTATCACGACTGCCATCCTAATGTGGACTTTACACGGGTGCTTTAAGCTGCCCAGACAGTCACTCCGATCAGCAAAGTTAATTTGCATGGGTGAGTTGGAAGTTTCGTTGAGCACGTTAAGACATCGGTCCCGGCTATTTTCTAAGGATGGCAGTCATTATAAGCAAGATTTAGGCTAGTTACTTGTAAAAAGTTCCCGCCATCTCATTTACACAGTCGATAAAAAACTCAGATGACTTGTTTATTTTGCATTATAATGTCTACTAAAACGGTCGCGCTGCGTACTAGCATTGGAAACGTTTCAGAATGGATCAGCGTGAGCTCGTAACCCCGCTTATCGTAAAATGTGATCCAAAAATTAAATTACACGCAAGGAGCGATGCCGATCGATTAGGGGTTGTAAAATTTTAACAAAACAACCAACTTCATACGTAATCACGCTTTATTAGAGATAACTCAAATTCTACTCGTCAGATCTCACTCTATGGGACTACATAACAAGCACCAGATTTCAAATGTAAAAAAAAAACCACTAAAATTGGTACAGCCTGTAAAGTAGATTAGTAGATGTAGTTAGAAAGTAATTAATACACACAAAAAATACTGTCAAATTGATCATCTTATCCAAATTTGGAAATCGTTTCCAAAAAACATTCAGTGTGCGCTGCGCTTGTATTCGGATGAGAAAACATCTCAAAAAGATAGGAATATTATAATAATATTATGCACAGTGGACAACACAAGTTTTTAAACTAGAAGGAGTATAACGTGTGTAATCCTCGGCTGTGTTTAAAATTGAAGTGACTAGAATCATAGATACGTAAGTATACCTACTCTATATATTTGCTGGGTATCCATGAATTATATGTAATTTTATGGCATGAATCTATTGTATTCCTTTGTTGAATAAAACAACAAGTTCAATTTTGCTCGGTTATATTCCCGTTTTTCTGTTATTTTTTCTTACTAGCCAGGTGTAAACTAAAGGATATTTCATTAAGCGAGAGGAAATTAATATATTTTGGGGTAAACAGGTGTGCCACGCGGGCGGATCACTTAGGGCCTGTTTCAGAAAGTTTTAATAAAGTTTCGGGTTGCTATGCAACACATTAAATAACTGAATGATAAAAACGACAGTTAACATGCAACGCGTTTCAAGCTTTAACCGATGGATAGGCTAAGTCGATGACTGTAAAACGCAAAGATAGCGTTTTGTTTAATAAATATGTTGTGGGTAGTATAACCGGAACTTACTCGAACATTATGAAACAGGACCTTAATGTATCAAAGGAATCAAAACTCTACATTGCAACTCCCAGTAAAATGAAATAATCATAGTTATAATATTACTAGCTTTCCGGGCGCGGCTCCGCCCGCGCGTGTGTCGGTTATCGCGTGAAAACATTAATCTCTTTTTGCGCAGTCGGATAAAAACTATCCTATGTTTTTTCCCGGGTCTCAAACTATCTCTATACCAAATTTCATTCAAATCGGTCCAGTGGTTTTGGCGTGAAAGCGTAACAGACAGACAGACAGACAGACAGAGTTACTTTCGCATTTATAATATTATAGTACTGATTACAAAACATAAAGAAAATTACTTAACTTACCTTAGGTTACAACTCAATTAATTTCCAGTTTTGAGTTGTTTAAATTTAGCAACTTGTTGTTTAAATTTCGGGAGCGAGTAAGCTTTTGCGTTCCTAATTACCTTTACTGTACATGAACAAATTCTGAACAAAGCCCCAATTGCGGGGTAAGGTAAATGAAGTATTTTTTACTTAAGTTGGTGCTGCGATTTAATTTTACTGTACAAAGAATCGCTTGTGTAATATAGTTGTTTATAAGACTGAATGTTTTTTACAGGAATTAATTATATTATTTGTATGGAATCCATCATCATTCACCAAAGACTATAAATTAGGGAAACCAAGCTACCAAGTGTAAAATAATCTTTAATGACGGTGACTCGGTAATACTTAAAAAATGTAGTCTAAAATAGTTTATTTGGTGCAAATAAAAGATTGTATTAAAATTGAATTCTATTATTTCATTTTATTTTGTACGATCTTGTGAACAAAAATCAGAAAATATCAATGTGCGTTTAAATAGCAGCACACGTTTAAGTCAAATATAACATGACATGTTTGTTGACAAAATATTGTATTTGAAAAAATATCAGATAAACATAGCGTAAAGGCCGAAACTTACAAAAAACGCTTCAAAAACTTATAGGACCAGATTACGATGTAATTTGTAAATACAAGCCAAACGCAAAGATGGAACACATAGTATCACTAGTAGATCAAGAACTGAATTGTTTAACTAAAAAAGACTTCGTTGTAGTAGCGGCAGGGATAAATGATGACAATCCATTCAATTTAAAACTATATACAAACAAATTACTTTTAAGTTGCAAAAACACAAACTGTCTCTTATCTGAAGTACCACATAACCGTAGTCTAAATGAAAAAAGATTGAATTATGAACTAAAATTGGCATGTAACAGATTGGGACAAGCTCACTACGTAAACATGAGCTACAGTCGTTGGATACCATCTAAAAATACAATCGCTCAACACATATGCGACAAAATGAGGAAATATATACTATTTATAAACTACCAGAATGAATACAAAAAAACAAAAATGAATAAAACGGAAGAAATTACTAACACAGCTAAACCAAACACACATACGAAAACAATTAACACCGTAAATACTTCCGATGAAAGACGAGGCCATATCGACGAAAGACGAGGAACGATACCATTTTATTTTCACAGACTCAACCAAACTAATCCAAAGACCACCCAAGTTACGGTACATGATCAACGAACGTTTTTTCGAGCCCAATAACAAAAGTAACAATTATATAAGAGTACTACACCAAAACATTGCAAGTCTCATAGCAAAATCTAACGAATTAGAAGTAACCTTGGAGGAATTGGAACAAAACAATGAAGAAATGGATGTACTATGTTTCACAGAACATTTCATTAAGGAGGATCACATCAAAAACATCAACATCTTAAATTACAAACTTGCAAGCTAACAAAATGATGTCAACCTTGCATACAATAATTTCAGTGATACCTTCAAATTGTTTTATAATCTTTGTTTTCCCTTGGAAAGTATAAAAATACACGCGAAACAAAGACCTCGCTGGTTAACACGAGGAATTAAACTATCATGCAAACGTAAAAGAACCATTTATATTGATTTTAGACATAATTCTCAAACGAAAAAACAATACAAAAATTATAACAATATATTACATAAAGTAATTAAAAAATCACAGAAAATACAAAATAATAAAGAAATAGACCGATCAGATAATAAAACTAAAGCAACATGGAAGGTGATAAGCAGTTATGAACCAAAAGTTCCTAAAGTTCCGATAGTTAAAATTAAATACAACGAAAGTTTAATAGAAAACCCAACACAAATAGCAAATGCATTTAATGACACATACATAGATTTAGTAAACAAACAAATAAAGACAAATAACAAACCACAAACAAATAAAATCTTTAGCAAAATAGATCGAATACCACATTCGATCTACTTAGAACCAACATCACCCCACGAGATCATAAAAATCATATCATCGCTTAAAGATACAAATAGCGTAGGCCACGATGAATGGTCAACAAGGGTAATAAAACAATGTAAAGATATATTAGCAACCCCATTATCATATTTGGTTAACCTCTCAATTGAACACGGAAAGTTTCCTGATCTTCTTAAAATTACAATAGTGAAACCACTCTTCAAAAAAGGTGACAAAGAATTATGTGAGAACTATCGCCCAATAGCGCTAATACCTATCATATCAAAAATATGCGAAAAAATAATATATAAGAGACTCATCAAATATCTTGAAAAATATAATATTTTAACTAATGTACAATACGGATTCAGAAAAAATAGATGTACAACGCAAGCTGTTTACGAAATGATGAAGACAGTAAGCGAATGTCTTAATAGTAGAATACCGGTAACATCAATATTCATGGATATGTCAAAAGCGTTTGATTTCGTAAATCATAAAAAGCTGCTAGTAAAGCTAGAATCATACGGAATAAGAGGTATAGCGTATAATCTACTGGAATCATACTTAGGCAACCGTCAACAATATACTGAAATAACCCAGATACACGAGAACGTGGAAGTAGCATTTAAATCCAGATTAAGGCGGATAGAGGATGGTGTTCCTCAAGGAAGCATCTTGGGACCATTACTTTTCCTCGTTTACATTAATGACTTACCAAACACTGTAAATCACCAAATGGTTCTTTTTGCGGATGATTCCAACCTTATAGTTAAAGGTATAAGTACATCAGAATATGAAAAAACTATAAACGAAGCACTTGAAAGTATTATGAATTGGTTTGTCAATAATAATCTACTCGTAAATCTAGAAAAAACCAAAGCAATACAATTTTATTTTCCACAGTCAAATCCAAAAAATATTACAATAAAACACCAAAATACAATTATAGAACAGGTAAAAGAGATAAGGTTTCTAGGATTAATGGTTGACTGTCACGGAAATTGGAAGAGTCACACTGATTACATACGCAAAAAAATTAGTAGATTTGTTTATGCATTAAAGAGACTAACTAAAGTAGCATCACAGAGAGCAGCAATTTGTGCTTATCATGGAAATGTATCTTCCAATTTGCGTTACGGATTATTACTTTGGGGAAACTCTGTGAACGCTAGAAAAGTATTTGTAATGCAAAAAAAATGTTTGAGAGCAATAACTGGAGCCAGACAAAGACAAAGTTGTGTTCCAATATTTAAAAGGCTTAAATTACTTCCCTTAGCATCATTGTATATTCTAGAGGCTTGCCTATTTGTTAAACAAAATTTAAATAGCTTTGACGTAAAAATTACACGTAAGCCACGAAAAACTCGTAAAAACTACTATGTGTTACCTCCTCAGGGCTCTAAAACAAATTTTTTTAGCAAAAGTATTTACGTAATGTGCACTAAATTATACAACCATTTAACAGATACAATGAAAACTATGACATTTATCAAATTTAAAAATAATTTAATGAAACTATTACTGAACAAATGCTATTATACAATTGACAAATTCTTAAATGATAAAAATCTTGACATTTTACCTAAATAATAATTATTGCATGACATAATGTTAATTAGAATATAATTTATTGTATCATATTGATCTATATAATATTGTACGCCTGAAAAGGTAGCTGTCGATACTTTCACCATTTTGACCAACATGTAACACACAGCTGACAATAAACAATTTTGAATTTTGAATTTGTAAGTTGTTTAGGAAGGAGTCGATGTAGAATTTATGTGATGCTTTCTATTTGTTAATATTGGGCAGACGAGTTAGAATAATTGTATCATTCCATTTAAAACTAATTCATATCGGTATACATCGCTGTTACCGCAGCTATACGAAAGAATTTCTTGTACAAAAATCGGGCAAGTGCGAGTTGGACTCGCTCACGAAGGGTTCCGTTAGAGATGGGCCGAACATGGGTTTCACCGAATACGAACATTCGGCCGAATGTTCGGTAAAACTCATACCGAACCGAATATTCGGCCGAATGTTCGGCACAATTGATTACCTTACTTAAATAATGCGCCGGACACTCCCCCCGTTGTACCGCCGATGTTATTATTGCATCATCTAGTAAACAGTAAAACTTCCCCGTCGTTAGAGGGTCTTGCATTTAAATATCTTTAACGACCAAATTTCACAAACATAATGACCGCCCACCTCCATATAATATATACTCTTACTAACGTCCATAAAATCTGATTCAGAGGTAATACAGCTGGCTCAGCCTAATTAAACAATAATAAGAGTCTAATAACTGGGTTTACTTGATTATTTTATGAGGTTGAACATTATGATGACTGTAAACGGTGTGATGAGTAGGTACGGTTCTTTTAGTACAGGATTTTGGCAGGGGGAGTAAAACTGCCATTGAATATTGAACCCACAAGTCCATTGTCAGTGGGATAATACGTCCACCGCGGTCATGAGTTGGATGGATGAACGCTGGTGACATTACTACTGAGCGCTTTCGTGCTTCGGAGGGCACGTTAAGCCGTCGGTCCCGGTTGTTGTCTTAGGATGGCAGTTGTTACAGCATGGTGGTAGGGCATTTTACGAGTGCCCGCCTGGCTACCTACACCCTCATGTAGAAAATCTGTCGCCAAGCACCTAACAGTGTGTTCCTGCGGCTGTCATTGAGAGCATCTTGAATCAGCTGATTGAAGTCAGTTAAGTTTAAAAGTAACAATTCAACATTAACTCAGTCGGTATCATTTAGCGTCATCCGTGTCTACTATACACCTAAATTGATTTATGATCCGCCCCGGCTTCGCACGGGTATTCAACAAAAAATTCAAAATTATAAATTTAAACACATAAAAAAGTAGTTATTGTGACGTAACTGTAATAGTTAGACTTATAGTAATACGATTTTTTTGTAGATATTGATGTCCTCTATAAAATTGTAGTACATCACTTTGCTCTATTATCAACATATTCCGCAGCGTACGCGATATAACGAATTTTTTGGAATTTTTCGCACTTTGGGTTACATTATCGAAGTTTTCGTACGATAAAAGTTTTTGAAAATCTATAGACTATGTTCATCAGGAATAGTGTAAGATTCTAATGGTGAAAGAATTTTAAAATCCGTCCAGTAGTTTCAGAGCCTATTCAATGCAAACAAACAATCAAATCTTTCCTCTTTATTACTCGTATATTAGTAAATATAATAACCTTAATTAAAAATATATCAAAATCTGTATAATCTATTGTTAAAGCTAATCAGCTAAAATAACGTTAAATTATTACTGCGCTTTTCAATATGGTTGAAAACAGACTTGATCCATTTTGTCCATACGGACCATAATGAAGTAAAGCAAACTGAACCTTATTTATGGGCTCCTTTAGAGGCGATTTCGTAATGAAGGACGATGACCAACGCTATTCTATAAAGTCTACTAAGGTACAAGCCTACAACAATGTCTGCGAGGCTACCGCTCCTGACTTAATAATGGACGGAAGGTGCTTTGTTGTTGCTGAAATTATTTGAGTTTCCATGTAATTTGATAAGTATTGCCTGGAGCTCATAATTGCACAGAGCCCTTTCACAAAATTCAACAGTGCATATTTATGTAAATTCTGTAAATATTCTACTGGAGTCTCTCCCATCTAAAGAGGAACAATCAAACTCTTTTCATTTCAGGTTTTGTTGTTGAGTTATATTAGTAGTTTATGCAACTGTCATATAATAGTAAAACATGAGTGTAGTTTTTTGAAACGAGCCGCAGGCGAGTTTCAAAATAAGATTACACGAGTGTTTTAATACCTAATTATATGCAGTTGCATACACTACTTTATTTAATCTCATGGCTATATAACACATTAAATAAAATGCAATATAAAAACCAGCGCGTTGCGCGCACAGCGCGCTCACCACAGATAATGTTTACTTAAATTGAATTGAAACCTCCTTGGTCGGGACACATTGTACTTTAATAATTAAAAAAAGGTTTTAAAGCATTGTTTTGTTAGGAGAATAATGCTTTAATTTAACTTTTTTAATTTTCTTAAAGAAGTATGTACATAAAATATGCCAATAAAAGTCTGTATTTAATTTCATAATTAGAATATTACCGAATGAGATTATATAAATATATTTTTTGTATTACCATTACAAAATTATTCTGGGGAGGAGTTTAATTACGTTTTGGTGAATTTTAAATAAAACCATAAACATCCGAAAGCTACTCTTAGTTACCGTGTTGCTTTGGCCTAATATTTATGTTTCTCCATTTACAAATCAATTTTCTTTGTACTAAATGTTGAAGAAATACAAATAAACCTGAATGTGGAAACTGAATTCTAAGGCGGGAAATAGAAAATTTTATCAGTTTTTAGCTCTCGTAGCTAGATTTGGCAACTGTACTAAACGATTATTGTATTCGAGGGTTTAATATAATATTGTAGGCACGCATTATCTTCAAAAGTGATTGAACACCAGTGCATACAATTCAATAATTTGGGGTGGTATAAGTACCTACTTAATTCACCTGGGTGCACTAAGTACACTTTTAGTAGACTTGATTCATCCTGTCAATTTCCAGGTGCATTAAGTACATTATTATTATTCTCTATTTAGTAGACAAAACCGTAAAAAATAATATGTAAGTATACCACACTTGCAAATGCACAAGACGTGCGAATCCAAATCCCGAGATAAGACAAAAAAAAACGTTTACCCGTAATTATTGTAACCACTTCAATAAGTATAAAACAAAGTATTGTATATAATAAATAATTTTCTCAGAATCTACTAGCGTATTATGTTATACAGTACAAAAGTAAGACGAGACTTGCTTGTTCGTCAGAACAGAACCAAAGAATATTTGTTTTTTTTTTTTCAATTACCGGATATAGACATCAGCGTTTTTATGACTTCGTCATCAAAATACTGCAAACGTAGATAATATCAGGCCTGACTCACTCAGCACTCAATGTACAAAATTATTTGTACATCGGCTTATGCGTATGGACGGGATTATTCTACGGTGCGTGACATCAAAATTAATTCAAAGCTATGCGTATTGCGTGGCTATATATGCGATAGAAAATGAGGATTTGTAGTTGAACATAGGTACTCCGTGCTTTGCGAGCGGAAGTTAACTTTATTGCGTCATAAATAGAGCTGCTTATTTCTTTGAATGGCTTTGCAGAGTGTTCCTTCTGTTCGGTTTATTCTGTGATAATAATATGAGTGGGTTCAGTCACCTGACGAAAAATATTGATATAAATTGATCAGACATCTATATACACCAATATCTCGTGGGCCCATTAAATACTCATATCTACGGAATATTGGCACCTATCCCAACATTACTTACTACTTTACTAGTGATCTTGGAGCTCATTACTCCACTCGATTTGTAGTAAAAAAGTGGTAACTTCTTCATTTTAGGTCTCAAGTATAGAATTTTAATTGTGCCTACCATATCATTGACTTTAACTAAAACGTTGTGTTATTTACTTAATAATTTAATTCATTAAATTTTGAACCTAGGTATTATTTTATTATTCCTTATTACGTAGGTAAGTACGTTAGAATACGTTTGTACGTAACAGAGAAGTAGCCCAAGCTCGAACATTTCGATATTGCGTTACGTAAACGTATCGAGTTTACTGTACGTTTACGCAGGAGGCGATGGTTGACAGCTCAACGCATCGTTTGTTAGCTAACGTGAACTCGATGGGATTCCAAAAGTGACGTCATCCGGCGTAAATCAAATTAATAGTACCTTCTTTCTATTAGCTAATGATTCATTCCAAAAGAGGTTTAAATTCTTTTTCAGCCAACAGATTTATATTTGTCAATATTGGCGTTTTATTTCTTCGATCTTACGTTAAAATTAGGTTCGTGCTCGCGATTTCATACAAAACTTTTTACGTTCTCATTAAAATTTCGACACGTTATATGTCAAAATCTTTCAATCTGCTAAAATTTAGTTCCTTTTACGCACTGTAGGGGCGCTGATCAAATCCTATAATAATGGTGACATTTCGATACGTTAACGAAACGGTTACGTTTTCACAAGTTATTCGTGCTAGGGCTAAAGATCTTCTCCGTGCTACCCTCCGACCTAACGATGTAGCTGCTCCGAAATTAAATGTGTACTTACAGAACTGGCGCCCATTATAAGCAAATTGAATCAATTATGAAGTACACCAGTGCGCGATAATTATAAACAGTGTTTTGTATTTGTTTTTAATCTAAATAACTAAACGGAAAGGCTTGCTTTATTATAACTTATAAGAAATATTGCACGAACCTTTAAGTACAAACATGCAACTTTAATATCATTGCGATGACAGCTATATGTCTATATGCGTACGTTATGACACCGAGTAGAGCTCAATCTGCTCTACTCGGTGTCATAACGTACGCGTTGTAAGCACTGGTTGATGACGTCACGGATGATGTTACTATGATTTGGTGTCAGTGCATCAAGCACCGATTTTGAACACGTTTAAAGTGCACTAAGCACATTTGTGCTTAGTGCTACTATATACTATCAACGTATTTTACATAAATACGTTGATAGTTCCCGGAAACATTAATCTTGAGGCTTCAATTTGCCTATAACCTTATTATGTGAGAAAAGTCAAGGAAACTTAAAGTGCTAAAAAGCTGATATATAAAGTTGTTTAGATTATCGACTATGAGTTATTTTATGGAGGAAAATAAATTTAGTTCATCCAAGGAAAAAAACGGTGGCAATTTAGTTGGTTAAAGAAAATGGGCGAAGCTGCGAGTAAACTTTTGCCGAGAATGGTTGGAATCGCAACATTAAAGATACATAGGCGAAAGTTTTAGCAGATTCGCGTCATTAAAACCTCCAAGTTAAATCAGGAAAAGAAGGTAGTTATCCTAATGGAGACAAAACGCTATAGTTCAATAAATCTAAAGTAAAAGTGTGTCTAAGGCAGTCAATATTCTGTAACAGATAGAAGTGAGTATTTAAATAAACAAGTGTTAATGGGAACGAGTGAACGTGTGAACTGGCACCAAAATCATTGTGGAAAAGTTAGCCGTTACGTTAAGCCGTCGGTCCCGGTTGTTGTCTTAGGATGGCAGACGTTACAGCATGGTGGTAGGGCACTTTGCGAATGCCCGCCTGGCTAGCTACCACCCTCAAGTTGAAAATCTGTCGCCAAGCACCTTACGGTGTGTTCCGACTGCTGTCCTTGAGAGCCAGTAATTCTAGGTTAGCCTGAACAACATCTTCGACCACATAATCACTTACCATCAGGTGAGATAGTGGTCAAAGGCTAACTTATCAGGCATAAAAAAAGTGCATTTGAAGCCAATGTCTCAGATGAAAGTACAAGGTCTGGCTACACCAAAGGCAGGTTTCGACCGCACGCGAATATTTGGTACCGTTCAGTTTTGAATGTTAGATGAGCTTAACTAACATTGTCTTCAGCCCAACTTATAGATTCTCAACCAACACCATATACAACAAAACGGAAGTTTTGAGTGTCAGTCAGCATTTCATATTGAAAGCGGTAGTAACCGCGCAAAAAATCTTCGCTACAAAAAGGTACGATCTTGCAGAACTTTCGAGAAACGTGTATTTAGGTGACCTGTTTCATTTGTTATTTCATGTTTCACCAAGCGTCAATCATTTTTTACTTCCATGTATTATAATGAGGTTTACAGTTAACGATTACGATATTTATTCTCATTATAATAATGAAAATGCTGCGATTGTGTTATATTGCGTATTTCATATTTATCTTACAATAATATATGTACTTTCACCATGATCATGGGTCACACGATACTGGTCAAGATACTATTTTGGAACTACAGTTCCGAAATCTAGTTTAATGTGATCTTTATATCTACTGTACTACAATTAAATTTGTGTAATCTTATTTAACAAATTATTGTAGTACAAAATTTTATGCCCAAGGTGGGAATCGAACCCGAGTCCGATATCTAATGATGTCTAAACCTCCTCGGCCACCTGGACTTGCATTTACAGCCGAAATTTCGTGCTCTAATTGTATTACTTTAACTGTCATAGGAGACGGTATGTCTTTCTTTATGTTTTTTTGTCTATCTTGTTATACTAATAATTACTTATTTATTATTATTATATAGCTTGAACTTCAACTACTGATCAAAGGTGAATCATAAAAGTCAAAGCCAAAACTTTTTACAATTACATCAATGTGTTGAGCTTATGTTGTTAAATAATACATTTAGTAGGTACCTACGCCACTATAACGGATGGAAGATCATGCATAAACCTGACCATTTACTCTAGGCTTTCCACTAGCCCACAAAACTGATAAAAGTTAAATGTTATGCTACACCACACTAGAGCACAAAAATAATTAAAACCACGTATTTACAGATAACCACGTAATAACAGGGACCACCTGTTTACGCTTGGAAGTATAATGTTGAATATTTTATAATTCAATTTTGCAATCGATAATCATAAGCTCGTCTTCGTAGAAACCGAAATTCAATAAAACAATTTTCTTTTTTGTATCCCTCCTAGGATTTTCGGAAAAATCGAGCGCCTCAGTCAACAATGTAAGTCGTAAGTAGCTAAAAGATAAAAGTTGTCTGTATTATTGTATTTGGTGTGTGGGCCACAAAGCGAGGTCTAATACCAAAGAAATATGTATTCCTTTCACAAAATATTTTTTGTAAAAACCCACACCCTAACCCCGACGTTGGTTGATATCAGGAAAATAATACTTAATTTATTTCACCTTATTTCATTGTGATTTTTGTTTATATATTTTACCCATACTAGGGTGTCTATTATTGGTTATATTCGTGAAGTTATAGAATACAAATAGACTGTAATGACTACATTGTACTGCGCTTATAAATTTCCTAACCCTACTTAGGTATAAGTATTTTTCACGAAATTATTTGCTTCCTTTTTATTGAAGCACCAAAATAAAACCGGAGCAATTACTGTTTATTTCTGTACAGCTCACAATAACTGGAATAGTTATTTCGATGAAATCGTTGAGGGTCTAGCATACTAGATGTCTAACATCCGCCCAGTTTCGTTACGACTACCACCAGAATTCCATACAGAAATTCGAAACGCTTGTGACCAGTCTAACTATAAATTGATAAAGCTATGGTGCCGTCAGATAATTAGATCATACATGTGCGCTCTGATGATAAACTCGATTACCATAACACGATTCCAGTCGGAGGCCAGTAATTAAATATCCGATGTCCGCAGGACAGCACACCCTATTTTTAAAACAGGATATCGTATTAGGTGCCCCTCGAGTTCACTACGTATTTTTTCATATAGCTATTGGCCTGATGAATGGTAAATGAGATTTTTTACATTTTGCTACCGCTCGTGTTTTCAAAGTGATGCGTCAAAGTCTTTCATAAGGCAGCTATGTAAATCGGCGTTATCCGAATTTATTATGTTGCCTAACGAATATACTATGATACTTTGAAGCTCTCGTAGCGAAGTTTGTTTGGTTCCTAACCGATCAGGTAAATTAAGCAACGTCCTCCGTGGTCATGGCTTGGTTGGGTGATCGCTTGTGACATTACTGCGGAACGTTTATGTACTTCAGAGGGCACGTTAACATCCGTCGGTCGCGGTTGATGTCTTAGAATGGCAGTCGTTACAGCATAGTGGTAGGCCGCCTGGCTAGCTATCACCCTCGAGCAGAAAATCCGTACGCCAAGCTTCGAACGGTGTGTTCGGGCAGTTGTCCCTTTTACAGTTACTGATAATATTACAAAATAGGTTCGGTGTTTTTTTGTCAATTAATATGATCTCTATCAAACAAGTTATTGCATATTGAGATTGTAATAGCATAGTTGTACTAAACATGGGGTAGATTATCAAGTACCCTTGGAATCTTACATTATTTCTATGGCATAGCATCATTTCGCTTTTGCAAATATTTCGCAGCTTTGTTAAGAAGGTACTTATTTGCTTTGACTCGCTACTTATTTGATATTATCTTACCGATAGAGTGATGATTTTGTCGAACAGCATCACTGGTGGGATTTTGAAGTCGAACACGAAGTACTGTGGACAAAACAGATGTAATACAATATCCATTAAAAGTATAGGTAGGTAGGTATTCATAGGGGTGTAAAAGTAAAATACATTTTTTGGGCTCTTGTATCGTATTTTCTAAGTCGTATTTAACTACTAAGTTAAGCAACGTCCGCCGCGGTCATGGATGACCGCCTATATAATAACCTAATAGTATCCTATTGGCATTATACTGGCGCTTCCGTGCTTCGGCGGGCACGTTAAGGCGTCGATCCCGGTTGTTGTCTTAGCATAGTAACAGGGCATTTTGCGAATGCCCGCTTGGCTAGCGACCACATCTTCAGATGATATAGTGAGCAAAGGCTACACTATCAGCTATATCGAAAATGCATGCATTTTTTTTGTGATTGTGACGGAATTAGCACGAGGCCCTACCTGATGTTAACCGGGTTAAACACTGCCTATAACAGATGCATTTGGTCATGTGACGAATTGCAGTGCGCCCGTCAGATTGACACATAGTACGGTCGTTAAGTCTCATGTGCCTGTAATTTTTTCTGCCTCTCAAGGACTGCTGCTGGAACACACTGTTAAGTGCTTGGCGGCAGATTTTCTACTTTAGGATGGTGGCTAGCCAGGCGGGCATTCGCAAAAGCCCTTCCACCATGCGGTGAAGCTCAAGCTGGCCGTGGGGACCGAACCAGGGATCTGCAGCCGGCATGGCTGTAACCGCTCGGCCATTCATTGCTTATAAGTACAAGAAATCATTACATTTTTTATTTACTTATTAGGCGGTATTTAAGAATAGCAATCTAATTAGCAGGTTTATTAGAAAATCGCCGAGCTACCGTTTATTTTTTCCTAAACGATTTTTAATTAAAGTCGAAATTGGTACGTAATTTTTTAATCACTCTGACCTCGCGTGTCCCCGGGCTTTCAATTTATAAAATGTTATCAGTGCTCCATTAGACTATCGCTCCCCATATGCTCGAGGTGTTAAGTTATTAATCATTAATTTTCACACGTAATCATCACAAATCATATTTGTAGAATTAATTGTAATACAAAAGGCAAGACATGAATCACTTCCTAATTATATGAATACGGTAAAAACCCGACTTACGCTACCCCGTATTACGCGAATTCGGATATGTACGAGATTAATGTTTTTGAGGGCGGAGTGGGAGAAATGATGTGCGGATCTAGCACATCATTTCTCCACTCCGCCCTGTTACGATAGGTGCAAGTGGAATTGTTTCACATACGTACTGCGTTTTCATGATAATCTTTAATTTTGTCATCCAAAAGGACAATTAATGAGTTGTTTGAACCTAACATGAAAAGATACTGTTTTATTTATAGGTATGCAAAGTTGAACCCCCACTTACGCGACTCCACTTACACGGTTATCGCTCAGTCCTATCGCGTACCTAGTTCCGGGGTATAACTGTATTCTATATTTTAAAAATTTCATGGCTTTTAACGGCACTTTCACGTCCCAGTAATATTGAAAGGTAAACTGGTAATACCAAATCCTATAGTATGTACGCAATTGCCGTTGAATGCTTAGTTACAGAAGAATATGCCATTGTATATTATATCACTATTAGGTTCTATTAGGTAATTACATCTTGATTTTTTTGAAGCAGAGATAGCTCAGTGGCGCTGGCTATGGACTGCCGCGCAGCAGGTCCATGCTTCGAATCCCGCCGCAGGATTGAGTTTCACCGCACGGTGGTAGGGCATTTTACGAACGCCCGCCAGGCTAGCGACCACCCTCAAGAACTAGTAAGCCAACACCGTCAATCTCATCATCACTTACCATCAGGTGAGATTGTGGTCGAAGGCTTGCCTATCAGAAATAAAAAAAAAACTTTTCAGCTTCAAAGTCAAAGTCATTTATTCAATTTAGGCGTCTACGACGCTCTTATGAAGGTCAATTACAAATTTTAATATTGAAATATACTACATTGTACTGCCACGTTCAGCAAATAAAAATTATAGAGCCACTGCGAGAAGAACGGGCAAGAAACTCGGGGCCATTCTTTTAATACAAAATTTTGATAGGTACTTCACTGGACTTTGGGCGAGGGTCTATCTTCAATATCCTTTGGGGTAAGTGGTGAAGGCACTGTACCCAAGCGCAT
This sequence comes from Plagodis dolabraria, assembly GCA_963854805.1. Classification (NCBI taxonomy): domain Eukaryota; kingdom Metazoa; phylum Arthropoda; class Insecta; order Lepidoptera; family Geometridae; genus Plagodis; species Plagodis dolabraria. Next base: position 10,898,686 of record OY978440.1, read on the forward strand.
CATATCTCCGTTATCTGTGATCCCCTCCTACCAATAGAGATGTCGACAACGAGCTCAACGATACCAATATGATACAGACTGTAACCGTCGTCGTTGCCAGTGTTATTTGTGCATGGGGACCGGGACTAATTGCCCTGGTACAATAGATCACCGTCGAGAGAGTTACACCGTGGGTTCTATGGGTAATTGCACTACGACTGTTTTGAAAGTAATTTATAATAAGTATCTACCAAATTTTGGATTTGGCTCGAGCTAGGCGGCGAGCTCGTTGTTTAAACGTCAAATATAAAACAAATCAATAACTCACGCCTTTTATAGTAGTCGGCATTTTATATTCTTTATGATGATACCAAAATACATAACAAGTAAAATGTGGGTGTTCTTCACATCTGCTAACCCCTTCTCGAGGATGCTACTGACATAATGGTAAATAATCAATGTTAAAATGCCATTCTCTTGCTTTAGTACCTCTGTTTAGCGACGAAAGGAGTTGTAGAATTAAGACTTCACTATATGTTCGCAAACAAAAAAAAATACGGCTCCTATTTCCCAATCAATACAATGCACTTTTCAGACAGGCGTGAAACTTGGTTTCTAATTATAATTATAAATGATTTGTATTTGTATTATAAATATAAATGATTTGTATTTGTATTGTTAAGTTACTGTCAATATAAAATGATTTACTAATATAAAAAAACATGTTATAATCAATTTAAACATCGACGTAGTCTGAGTTTAATTTATAATTGAGTCCCGCACTTGACACCTGATCCCAATGTGCCCAGCACACTCGCCGCATTACCCCGTTGTATCGCCAAGGAGATCTGTTGGATCAAGAACCAACCAGACCCTTCTTGACAATTTTTTTGGCTTCGGAACCCCAGGGGACCGACGTCTCCACGGCCTATATGGATATACTTAGAGGAGTTAATTAAAAATACTTACCTCGTTATAATAGGGACAGTTAGTGCTCTCCTTGACTTGTGTAAAACGGCGGATATCTCCAACTTGTACGCACACCACCGGGTCCATATTAAGGCCTGCCAGTTGCCTAGCTTCGATGATTGTCACGCAGACTTGGAAGTCAGTCGGCTTTAGCGCTGCTGTACCAATTGTCTCTAGCGCCGACAACCTATGTAATAAAACGATAGGTTAAAGCAGCTGGCCTCATTTGATTTCACAAGCTATTAAATATTAACTGCGTTGGCTCTTATGCAATATATTTAAAAAAAGGCAAATTGCTCTGATGACTGTTTTATTAATAAAGTTAAGAGCGATTTAACACATTCGGGAATCAAACTTGCTTAATTAATCTGAAATCGTCCCTTGGGTACATAATGTTTCGACTCTTCCCAGTTGGTATCAATTAATTAATTACGTGTTTGTGAGATGAAAAGACTCGCACATCTGCGGTAGTGCAAAAACAAATGAATTCATTTAAAAGCTATCCCAAGACTGGTTATATGACGCTGTAGTTTAAACTACTCTCATTTTAATGACCCACCACTACTCAATTGTAACAATCTTCAGTAAAACTTGAGAGGCCATTAGAACAGGAATGGTTTCATTCAACTTTTGATAGACATCAGATGGAAATAACAAGTTATATTGCGGTCATTTGGTATATATACGTTTTAAAGACAGTGTTAAGAGCTTTTCCCGTTTTAATATTAAAATGACTAGCTAGGAACAGATCGTATAATACCGTAAACACAGTTACTATTAATGGTTTCAGTAAAGTAAAATAAAAATAGGTAAAAAAGTTTTTGTGTGATGTACTTACTAGCCTGTAATCTCTGTGTGGCCTAATACATGTCAGCGTATTTAGTCGTGTTATTTATTATCCAGCAAGATTACATAAATATTTTCCTTTTACTGCTCTCTATAATAATGACGAGCTAATAGAGAGCTAACTAGATATAAACAAATCAAAAATTCTTTGAAGAAATTGAAGTGAAGTTTCTGTCGTCTAATCCTAGAGCTTAGAGGGTCCCTATTTCTAACTATCACCATAAAATCGATTACAATCTGTTCTTGCTTAATAGTAGGAGTCGGAAGAGTAATGACAGATTGATTATTACAATAATTAATTTGGAAAATTTTAAAATCGATTAATGTTTATATTATTGCCTGCCCTCACTTCAGCCAGCTGTATAGATTTTTAATATATTAGATTATTTTAATCAAACTTATCATCCCTAATCTTTAATGTTAAGCTAAGTGAATATGATATACTTATAGTGTATTTGGTATATTTCAGCTAGAATGACGTTTATTGCGTTATTTACAAATTGGGGCCCTCCCGGACGGGTTCTAAGGCGTGGGCCAGATAGAAGAGACGTAAGACGGAGACGCGTCGAGGACGGGGCGGAGACGAGGCAGAGACGCGACTTTTTGAATTATACAGAAGAGACGCGTCGCGGACGCACGCAGTCAGAGCGGGCGCGAAGTGGCATGCCGCCCGGCGGGCATGCCGCCCCGCGCCCCGACCTCGCCCCTGCCGTGTCTCCGCCGCGTCTCCGCCGCGTCTCTCCTGTGTGTTTCGAATAAAAGGCGGAGACGTAAAAGCGTCGCGCCCGCGCCCTGCCTCTTCTGTATGTTTTGCGTCGCGACGCTTCTATACATTTTGTATGAAAGAGACGTGGAAGAGACAAAGGTCCGCACCCCGTCTCCGTCTTACGTCTCTTCTGTCTGGCTCACGCCTTAGGGGATAGGGGTCCTCACAGCATATCCTTAAATGTTTATAATACTTACATATTCCTTCTCCTTGGTGTTTCAATGGGAGTTCTAGTGTCGACGAGGATTTCGTCCGATGACAATGAACTTGGACTGATGGCGTGGTCAGGCTCCGTGGATGGTCCCGCCATGTCCAGTAGACCTTGTTCTTCATCACAGCTGTCCCGAGTCCTGGACCGCCCCAGACGCATGAAGCTTCTCACGCTCTTGAGGGTAGATCTTTTGCTCCCGTGCACCTCAGCATCAGCAATTGTGACAGACTTTTCAGCTCCAAGAGAAAATCCTCGCCTGTACCACATATCACTTTAAAGACTTTGGTTGACGTTGCTAAACAAAATGCTATTAAAATGTATAATTCAACTAAACGTTGCATCTGTGTGCTACGGTGAGTGTGAATTGCATAAATATGAGTAAGTACAGCATGAATTAGAAATGACTAACAATTAATGACTTTTTAGTGTCTACTTAAAAGCTCGAGAGTAAATTTATTGAAAAACTAAATGGCAACAGTCGTTAAGGTGAACTAATTAAGTTAATTTCGCCTTTTACTACAGAGCAGCTAAATGGTTTATGTTTGCTTAAAGCAATTGTGTTCGGAGTGTTTCAACAGCTACTTGTTGATTAATGGGTGAAAAAAGCAATTACTGAGTCATAAAGTTCATCAAGACGCCAGTTTGCGACATGAATACTAATCTCGATTTTATTGGAAGACATAACAAACTTTACAGTTGCTCGATCTTGCTTGAACAAACAGAGCTTGTCTCAAGTCAGGATCACGCCTCATAGATGGTCTACCTATCTTTAGAACCACCCACTGTGTCATTTATCTTCCAATACCGCTCAGAAAACCTGTAAATAAGTTATGAGTAACAAAACGGACATAGGTATATTTTTTTTCAAGATCTGTCTCCTATTTTTATATTTAGATATGGTGATAACGCTCTGTCGTTTTAACATACATATACGAGTATAATAATAGCGCTTGTTTTTCGAAGGGGTTGGCAAGGACCATTCTCATTTGCTGCGATCGTGGAATTACTCTTTTGCTTCCTTCATACAATTTCCCGATTGTTAAGGATTAGTAATTAAGACATTATGGCTTTGATAACGTCTTCAATCTGACATCAAATTTACAATAGACGATAATTTGACTGGTGTTACGGTTATGTATTTCCGTTTTGCCCGTGTGGTGCTGGTCTAGATTGTCATACTCCCGTCTCCTCCCGTGGGTGTCGTAAGAGGCGAGCAAGGAAAATTCTATCCCGGCACCACACGGAGGGAGAACCATCAATATAGATAATGTAAACAGGACCTGCTTCATCTATATACATTCATTTCATGAAATTTCAACAGGTATTAATTTAGCTACATGAATATATTATGAAGGTACATCAACCAAAAATATTCAAAATTGTTTACTAGTCAAACATCGATTGTGAAGTTTTATGACATAGGGTGCTGAAAAATGTTGATATATTTAAAATAATTATCTAGTTTTAATAACAGAAACATGCGAATATGTAAAAACTAATAAGGCTTACCTCAATAAACGTTTCCCGGCACTTTTCAGTTTTCGCGCCCTCGTTTCTTCCCCAGGTTCTATATCAATGACTGTCTCTTTATTTTGAATGGAACGTTCCAATGAAGCTATCCTGCGTTCCACATCAATAAGTATATTTTCGTCTTCCGCTTCAGAAATAGGGGCTGAACTTTGAACAGAGCCTCTGGGAGAAGTCTGCTTGGAGCCTGCAGCGCTGGTGTTGGCAGTATGGGCTATTGGCAGAGCTGAGACTTGAGAACCTTCGGCTTCAAAATGAAATTCGTCAGCGGGAAGACGTTTGACGGGTGGTAGTCTGCGATACTTTACTTCCATCTCGACAAATGCCTGCGAATAAAAGAGAATATTATGGTTAGCAAGTACATCCGTAAAAACGACCTTAGTTAAATAAGTGACCAACTGAGTGAGAGTAGAAAGAATAAAATAATAATCATAAACCGATGGAACTAGTATTATTACTAGTGGCTCTCCGAGCTGTAGACCTCGCGAGTCTGCCCTTGTATAGCTTACAATTGAACAAAGGTTCACTAATGGGAGATTGGGTCAAGAAATCCAAAAATCTAAAAATGTAATGTAAATAATAAATGACACGCGGGCCCCGGCGAAGGCTAGTTGTAACAGCAATAAGTATGTAAGTAGTATATATACAAAAAAATTACATACTTGGTAATGTATTGTGTCGAATTAATATACTGGCTACAAAAACATGGAACATAAATGATTGATTATACGAGAGAGAGAGAGATCACTTTTAGGCAAATGACGTGCTTATGGACATTGCCATTAAATTAAGCGCAGGCGTCCATACTTTCAACACCTTATATATATCTCCGTTATTTTGAAAATTTTCCAAAAACTGAAATGACAAAAAAAATATGGACATATCAAACCTGCTCACAAAATTTCGTGAGAATCGGATGAGAAATGCCGGACACACGAAAGCATTTTTGTCGAAGTTGAAGCAAAGACACTTCGCTCGAACTAAGTTCTCGCTCGGTCTATTAAGTTATATTTAAAGGCTATTTTATTTGTAGCTGTCAAAAGCTTTTAGTATTTTAAACGGGTACCTCAATAAAACAAGCGAAAAAGTCTATATTAACTCTCATGAGCCTTTTTAAATTCAGTCTCTTCCCTTTCAGTTACGAGATGAAGGTCACGCAGCTCCCTGAATAATTAAAGAGTATTATTTCCGACCAGTGTTGTTGCATTATGTAATGAAACTGACCGCGACTGCTACCGGATGAAATGAACAGTGAATACATTCATAATAAATGCGAGTGTCAACTCCCCCGCATGTTAATGAAGTTATTGTTGAGGACGTGACTTGCACATACTTAATTAGCCGTGATGGTTTTTAATCAACTCCATTGCACTTCTGTACGGAGTTGGAATATAGTTCTAGAAAGCTAAATTAAGAGGATTCTGGAATAAATAAAACGTACAAGCCTAGTCAATTATATGTTCAATACATGAAAACAAAAATCACCGAAATCGGGCAATACTAAGAGGTAGAAAAGAGCTTTTTCTTTTTGTATGGAGAAGTACGCGCTATATAATACCTCTTAATACAATGTACACTAATTTCCATGTCGTATAATTTCGCCTAATTTTCCTTTTATCTAAGTGACGTCACAAATATAAATCGGATGCGTGATGTTTGTGACGTCACGTTGATAACAGGAAAATTAGGCGGAATTGTAACTAGATATATATTTTTATACCTTTATAAGTGTTTTATTTAAATATTATTTAATGTTTTCTTGAGATACTTTTAAAAATATTTGTTATTATTAAATATGAATTTCCGTAAAGTAACGCCTGAATCTATTCATTGCAATGACATTTTTTTTATATATAAATGTTCGCCTTGTTCATAAGTTACCGACAGATAACATTAATAGAGCATGGCATTGTCCCAGAGACGTATCCAAAGATCACATAGTCCTCTTGTATTGTCTCGAGTTCGAATCCCGCGATATTAATATTATGGTTCATTGTAACTTTGTAAGTTCGAGTCAAATTGCTTGGAATGAAAGTTATAGACCTCTCGCCTATGACCTTAAGACATCGTAACTAATTCAGAATCTGTGTTTTAGAGTAAAATAGCTCAGTTACTATTCTGAGCATTTACTTTCACGTCCAGGCCGAGCTCTCCTGACCTTGCGTAATAATAAATTGGGCACTCAGCTCGGGCGCGCTTACTGCGGGATGGTAGGGAAGGTGCTTACTGTTTAATAATGGACAGATTGGACCACCGTCACACCCTAGATGTACTTCAGAATAGCGCAGGTATGATGTTACTTAGTTTGTGTAATCTTTGGAAGTTGTATTTTGTTGCTAAGAACCTGATGACAGCTGCAATTCTATGAACATAATACCAATATTTTGGTTGTAAATCTTTGAGGTCTGTGTCACACTTGCTAGTAAAAGCTCTGTTGCCTGTGTTGAAACTTGAAATGTGATTATATTCGCAAAACATTTTACTTAATTATATTATACAATTTATACACAGTAGGTATAATGAAGATAATATATGTAATATATTGTCGTTTAGATTTATAAGGCTGCCATTGCCTTGAAATAATGCTGTTTCATTATTTTGTTTTATAATAACATACCAATATTTTTTTAGCTCCTGTGTTAATATTCGAATCAGTTAACAATCTTCTTAGTTTTGGCTATATGATTCCATGTGAATTGAAGTTAATGAATTGAATAAACTTTATTCACATACGTATTGAAATTCCAATTTCGGCTATGTATTACTAAAACGTCATCAACCTATAAGCTTCACCACATCGAGGCTACATTTAAACGTACCTAGCTTTGATCGGAATAATTTACTCTTCACAACAACTGCTCGCAAATGTCACATTACATGTTACGGAAATCTGACCTAATTATAATTAAATTATATCTTATTAGCCTCTAGGCGTCCGCGCTCCATAACGTTGTACTGAATTTCACTATAATCCCCTGGTTATTAACCAGTTTTGAATTCGGAACCTTGACATTTTTACAAACACTTTTACTGTAGAGACCACACAAAAACATTCAGCTCGCTATGGCCTCTACATCGTTTTCCGCCGCAGTGTACATTGTACACCAAGGGGAGAAAACGATCTATTTCTGTTCGAGAGTATGTTCAAAGGAAACTCGAGAACAGAAATAAAACTTTATAATGATGACACCAACTTTTCCTGAATTATACACACATAGTGCTCTATACTACACCTAAGAGGAAAATAAAATCACTATAAGTTTTATCGTATGAGACTTAAGTTTTTTATAACTTCTTGAGCTGTATTTTTTATTTCGGCTGGTGTCATCATTATAAAATCTTCACTTTCACTATCAGATTATTTTTAATAATTAAAAGCGTACTGTTAAATTATCTATTTAGTAACATACAAAATTTAACAAAACGCAGAACAAATCGTCACGCTTTTTTTAGTGCATAAAAAGGATGACAACCTCCAATCGTTGAAAATCGAGTACAAAAAAGTCCCACTAATTATTTGCTATAAAAACTTTTTGAGATTTGAAGTAAGTTTTTTTATGTTCGCAGCTAAAAAAGCAAAAGAGCGTTAGCAGGTTATGCAGCATGTATTTTCATACAACATTCCTCCACTGCTACGGAGGACAGGAATGAAGTTCCATATAACTTTTCTCGCCTTACTTATAGGGGAGAAATGATGAACTTTATAAGAAGTTTTTGAACGAGCAATGAGACACTTTCTGAGTGGGTGTGGTATAAAGCAAGTTTCAACCCAGAGATCGGAAAACTTAATCTGCTAATGACTTTCAAGAGCAGACCACAAAAAAATAAAAATCCGCATGAATATGTAACCACCCAACTACCATAACTAGCAAACTACAAAAAAAAATTATAACGCCTAACTATTATAAGTAGTTATTTATTAAAAACTGAAAACGTAACAAAATAACCTATGATTACTACCGTAATGGGACTTGATATAAATTTTCATCAAATCAAAGTGCCTATGTAAAACATAGTGTTTATGTACAATAATGTACCTACACAACTACCGTAGACTATAGCGCTGTAGCAGATTTGACGTTACCTTAAAACACTTAGGCTAAGGCTAAGATTCAGAGACAAGTCTAAGCGTGAACTAATGCTTTAATCCGTCAAAACGTAGTGCTTAGCCTCATAATTGTATTCAGAAACGCCTGGTACAGCGCTTAAACTTAGCGCGTGCTATCCTAAGCCAAGTAGTGGACATCGAGTACTTTAGCCTGTCTCAAAGCAGGAGTGGCACTGCTAAGTGAGACACTGAGGCGTATAAAGTTCTTCAGGAACTTTTTTTTGTACATTGAAAAAGGCACTTATTTTGTTTCACTCACTCCAATCCCATTTTATATACTGTTGTTCTTGTCCTTTTCTTTTTATATCTTATGAAACGTTTACCGGTTCTTGTTTATCATAAGTGAAAAATGTGCCATAGATAATAGAGTGTGATCTAAACAAAGAGCAAGGTAAGTAGGACTCAGACTATATCTCTGAATATGAAATTTAAAGATTACCTTAGCCCACGCTAGGCTCAGACTGGTCTTTGACCGTATTACACAAATGTCTCTGAATCTCAGCCTAAGATTCAGAGACAAGTCTAAGCATGAACTAATGCTTTAATCCGTCAAAATGTAGTGCTTAGCCTCATAATTGTATTCAGAGACGTCTGGTACAGCGTTTAAACTTAGCGCGTGCTATGCTAAGCCAAGTAGTGGAAATCGACTACTTTAGCCTGACTCAAAGCAGGAGTGGCGCCGCCAAGTGAGACACCGAGGCGTATGGTGCAAAAAGTTCTTCAGGAACTTTTTTTCGTAAATTGAAAAAGACACATATTTTGTTCTACTCACTCCGATCACATTTTATAAACTGTTGTTCTTGTCCTTTTCTTCTTGTATGAGGATGCACAGATAAACAAGAACCGGTAAACGTTCCATAAGTGAAAAATGTGCCATAGATAATAGAGTGTGATCTAAACAAAGAGCAAGGGTAAGTAGAACTCAGACTATATCTCTGAATATGAAATTTTAAGATTGGCTTAGCCGACGCTAGGCTAAGACTGGTCTTTGACCGTCTTACACAGATGTCTCTGAATCTCAGCCTTAGGTATATTCGTTTTTAAAGTAACGTGTTGTACCTATCTATTACAGTAAAGTATCATTTCATCCTTTTAATGTTTGATTTTCATTGTTAGTCAACAATGCCATACTTGAAGCTTAGTACTAAAATTCCTATAATCCCTCTAAGAACCCTCTTACCGTCACACAATAGAGAATATTGTGGATGTTACGCCACTAAAAAAGGTAAGAACGATAATTTACTACTTGCAGAATTCGGTTAGTAGATCATTGCAAAAAATAGGTAATAGAAAGCTAGGTTAGCCTGAACAATATTTTCGATGATATCATCACTTAACATCAGTTGAGATAGAGTTCGAAGGCCTTTCCGCTTTAAATAAATAAATGAAATTTTAATAAAAACAAAACCGACTGCTTAAATCAAATACGCACTATAAGGGATAACTCAAATAATACTCGTCAGATCTCACTCAAATTTAAATGGGAGCACATGACAAGCACCAGCTTTCGAATTTAGAACTTCCTCCGTTTTTTTAAAGTCAGTTAACAAATAAAAAAAATATTCTTCGTGAAACAGTTGTTGTCGTCATTTATTTTAGAATATTGACAGTCGAACTAAGTAACTGTAGTGTAGATAGGAAACATATGTTCAATGCAATCACTATTACTAATCACTGACAGCCACGCTTCAAATAGATCCCTGATACCAGGAACCCTCAATACACTCAATGTCCTGTCAACACAAAATCTGAAAGCGTAATCTTCCTGCACTAGCGTCAATGCAGTGAGACTGAGTCTCTTTGTGTCTAAAAGGATTAGTTTGCTGATGAATGGGAGATGAATTTTGTCTATGCTCTGTGTAGGTACTGTTGAACTATGCGAACATTCGCGAAGTAATATTATTAATGCAATATTGACTTTTAGGCTGGAAAAACAAATGTTAACTAGGTACTTTTTATCCTGATTTACTGAGTCGTCACGGTAGTCAAAATATATATGAGAAAAAAACGCAGATGTGGCAGGTGAACATAATTGACTGAGCCAAACGTCTCTGTGCAATTTGGTTCAACCAGGGTTTTTCTTATTGTGTACTTATACATATTATTTGTATGATGTACCTACGTGTGTAAGTCCTTGCTTGATCATAACTTACGAACGTGTCATCAGGTCTGAATGAAATTTGGTAGGAAGGTAAGTGCATAGATATCATAATTTGTAAGTTCATGTTTGCGCTAAATTATGATTGTTGTGATGTGTGGATGTAAGTATATTATTTGTATATAAATCTTAGAAAGAAAATAATCGCGAAAATTACAACGTTAAAAATTACGTTGGTTATCATAAAATAGGACTTTATCATATTTAATTAGCAGATTTGTGCAAATCAAATCTATATCTCTTTTATTTTTATAACATGCTAAAATGTTTTTTTCGGCTGGTAGGCTAGAGTAAAACACTTTACAAAAAAAATCTCTCATTTTAATCAATTGAAATAAAATAGTTAACATCATTTGAATAGCCTAAAACATATGTGTAATTAAAATATAATCTGCAATACCTGCCGGGGACTGTTACCCATACTGTGGCACTATCACAGAACACTTTTGTCACTATTGAAAAATACTGAGTTAACAACTCAAACAAAATGGACGCCTTACAGCAAAGTGTGGCCGAACTACAAAGTCTGTTTCTTCAGCGAATGGACTCATATCAAAGTGAGCTTCAAGCAGCATCTCCTTCACCAACTGTAGCAGTCTTGTCAGCAGACTTTACTGCATTCCGTACTTTCATCATGACTGCACTTCGCTGCCTCCAAGATCAAGTAGGCCTGGTTATGCAGCAACAGAATGCTATGGAGATGCGAGGGCGACGAAAGATTCTTCTCTTTCACGGTGTCCCAGAAGCCAGAGATGAAGATACTACCTCTGTAGTGGTCAAGCTGGTAGCAGGTCAAATGAAAATTCCAGATTTTTCCGTCAAAGACATCAGTCGCTCACATCGGATGGGCCGTGCCTCAGCACCTGACAAACCCAGACCTATTCTCTTCAAAATACGTGACCTTGATGTCAAAAATAGAATTTGGAGCGGTAAGACTGGCTTGAAAGGGTCTAATATCTCGCTGTCGGAGTTCTTGACAAAACCGCGGCACGACACTTTCATGGCTGCCCGCCAGAAATTTGGCATTCAAAAGTGTTGGACTAGGGATGGCTTCGTTTTTGTACTTGGCACCGAGGGTGTGCGGCATCGGATCAGCAATCTCAAAGAGCTTGAAAAGATTGCCGCGTCGAGCGCGCCTAAGACTGCAGGTACAGCTGCGGTCACCGCCAGAACCAAGGACACGGCACCGCCATCGAGAAGTCGACGAGCCCCTTCAGCCAGCAAGAAGTAGCTCCGTTCCGTTGTTTTATTTTCCACTTTTTATTTGTTGTATATTTGCAGCCCGCCGTGGTACCGGTTCTTCGGTATGTACCCTTTTTTCTGTTTTAACTATGGCACTTATCCACCCTCGAATGTTGCTTCAAAAATATATTTCATTCACAAAGAATTTGCTGTACGAATAATGTTGTTTATGTATAATGATTGATGTAAATTCATACGTATTATGACATTAGATTTTTTTTTTAAATTTCTTTGTTTTGGCATACTATACTTTGTACATATTCCCAAAATATGTTTAATACAGTTTCAAACGTATGGCAAGTCTTATAATGGTTGGGAACCACGGTGGTGAAGCATTTATATTTGTGTGATTGTGTTTTTATTTATTTACATACTCTTGTTACTTTTTTTTTATATTATTGTTTTTGTTAAATTTATTACGATTCCCGGCAGGTGGAGTTTTGATAGTTTTTTTGTATATTTTACTTGAACAGTTATATTTTTATCTATATATATATATATATATTTACATTATTATTTATAAGTATAAATAGTATTTATTATTTTATTATATAATATTTATATCTCATATTACAAACTATGTTAAACCTATTTAACAATGCAGATAATAGTGATAGTGAAGAGTATGTGTCATTGTCTTCTAACAGTTCCCTCAGTGACCAGAGTTTCGAAAGCATCCCAACGCTCAACGATACTCTCGACGCACAGTTTTCTGATGTACCGAAAAATTTTAACGTGATTAATATCAACGCGCAGAGTATTCCGGCACATTATCCCGATATGCAGGCATCTCTAGATCACAAAAATATTCACGCCATAATAGTCTCCGAAACATGGTTCAAGCCGTGCTTACCCTCTATATCGTACTCCTTGCCCGGCTTTAACCTTATCCGAAATGATCGTACTGACAGCCGTGGGGGTGGGGTGGCTATTTACCTTAGATCACATATTCCTTTCTCAGTAGTCAGCACCTCATCCCAGCCGCCTACATCAAATGCCGGTGAGCATCTTTTTGTGGAAGTCCTTCTTTCACATAATAAAATCTTACTCGGAGCCTATTATAGCAGTTCTTCTTGTAATAATTATCTTTTGAACAAATCCTTGAAGATCTTACCCTTTCATATATTCATACCATTATCATGGGTGATTTCAACACCTGTCTTCTCAAACGGGATTGTCGTACTTCCTCACTTGAAGCTGTCGTTAATTCCTGCAACATGCATATTCTGCCTCTAAATGCTACTCATCACTCCCCAAATTACACTCCTTCACTTCTTGACTTGATTATAGTATCATCCACCCTGCATGTTGCGAAGCACGGTCAATGTTCCGCCGATGCCTTCTCATATCATGATCTGATATTCCTATCTTATAAAATTCGTCCTCCTAAAGCAAAACCTAAAGTCATACTTCAGCGCAATTTTAGTGGTATGGACCAGGTTGCATTTCTTAATGATGCCCAAGTAGTCGACTGGTCTCCGGTATATAATGCAGCGACTGTGAATGACCAAGTTGCTATTTTCAACTCCTTATTAACACAGTTGTATGATAAGCATGCCCCTCTGCGAGCTATAAAATTAAAACACCTTCCAGCTCCTTGGCTAAACAATGACATAAAAGTGTTAATGCATAAAAAAGCAGTCACTAAAAGTAAATACAAGCGTCAACCAAGTGATGAAAATAAAGCTGTGTATGTTAAATCTCGCAATCGCTGCAATATGGTGTGTAGGGATGCTTTACGCCACCATGTTCACAAGTCTGTCGCTAACGAGGACCCTGCCAAAGTTTGGAAATTTCTCAGGTCATTTGGGCATAGGTAAATCACGACAAGAGTCTATTCCTAATGATTTAAATATCAATTCTCTCAACCAACATTTCTCTTCGTCATCTAATATTAACATCTCAGATAAAAACAATACCTTACGTTATCTTTCAACTTTACCGACTCCCGATCATTCTCCATTTATTTTTAATCAACTATCCGCTTGTGATGTTAAGAAGAGCGTAATTTCAATCACTTCCAATGCTGTTGGTGTTGATGGCATAAGTCGTAACATGGTTATGCCCATCTTAGATTTTATACTTCCTGTTATCTGTCACATTTTTAATAACTCTGTCTCTGATGGAGTATTTCCCTCAATTTGGAAAGACGCTCAAATTATTCCCTTGGCTAAAAAATCAAACCCTAAATCTTATTCCGATTATCGACCCATTTCTATCCTTCCATTCCTGTCAAAAGTTTTCGAGCGTCTTATCTACAACCAAATTAGCAAATTCTTATCTAGTCACAATCTCTTAAACCCTTTTCAATCTGGCTTTCGACCTGGGCATAGTACTGTAACTACTCTCATCAAAATTACTGATGATATCCGTCTTGGAATGGACAACGGCCAACTTACCTTATTAACTCTATTAGATTTTAGCAACGCCTTTAACACTGTTAATTTTGACATTCTTCTTGCTCTCCTTCGCTCAATTAACATTTCTCAAACGGTAGTTGATTGGTTTCACAGTTATCTGTACGGGCGCAGGCAGCGTGTTCGCCTTGAAGATAAATACTCTTTGTGGTGTAACCTTCGATAAAATATTTTATCGAAGGGTGTAACACGTCAGCAGGCGTCCCGCAAGGTGGCGTCTTATCTCCTTTAATGTTTGCTTTGTTTATTAATTCCATTTCTCACAACCTCACTTCTTCCTACCACCTATATGCAGACGATCTACAGATTTATTCTAAGGCACCAGTGAATAAACTATCTGAAGCAATTCAGACTGTTAATGCTGATCTTGATCGTATAGCTAAATGGAGCAATTCTTTTGGGTTACAAGTAAATCCCATTAAGACACAAACAATAGTAATTGGTAGCTCAAGATTGCTGTCTACGATAGACTGGACATTACTTCCTCAAGTTTTCTTTGGTGGTATTGCTATTCCCTTTAGTAGCTCTGTAAAGAATCTTGGAATAACAATGGATCGCTATATGAGGTGGGATCAACAGCTACAAATCACCAGTCGCAAGCTATTTGCCGCAGCAGGATCCTTAAAAAGGTTGCGCAACTTTCTTCCAACAGCCACTAAAATTGCATTAGCTCAATCTCTTTTACTTCCTATTCTTGACTACGCTGATGCCTGCTATCTAGATCTCACGGAGGAACAGCTAGATAAATTTGAGCGTCTTCAAAATTTTTGCATTAGATTCATATTTGGTTTACGCAAATATGATAACGTCTCTCAGTTTCGTTCTAAGCTAAATTGGCTGAATATACGTTTTCGCCGGAATGCTCATATTCTCAGTCTCCTTTACAATATATTGTTCAGTCCTACATCCCCGCGCTATCTCAAGGAACGCTTCGATTTCCTTCACTGTTCTTCATACACGTTAAGGTCATCAGAAAATCTCACACTTGAAATCCATCCCCATACGAGTTCGTTTTATAGCAAATCCTTCACTATTCAGGCTGCCCGCTTGTGGAATTCTCTTCCTGTATCAATCAGACAAGCACCGACTCTCAATATGTTCAAGGATCAAGTTAAAAGGTTTTATTTGTCCAATTAATTTTGCACTATATTTTTGTCAATTTATATGCTATATATGAGATAATATTATAATATGTACTATATTTTAATATAATTTATAGGTGTATGTATGTATATATCATTATCTATTTATGTATGTTGCTATGTATATGTTTATATATATTGTATATATGTTTATAATTGTATCTGTTTAATTATTATAAAAACCTATATATATGCTATATTTTTATATATTTGTTTAGAAATTACACTAAAATACGTTTTATTTTAAAATGTTTTTATGAAATTTGATTATGTATTTGGACTTCACCCGCCTCTATTGTTTTATTCGTTCAACTCCATCCTAAGGTTGCCTGGTAGAGATCAATTTTAGTGATAAGGCCGCCCATTGTAACACTATGTTATTATAATTTAATATGTAAACTTTTATATTTCTAAAGTGGTGTAACAATAAAGAGTTTTCTATCTATCTATCTAAAAGTTTTAAACTTAGTAGAAGAAAATGTACATAACATGACCTCAGTTCACGGTGATTCGCTACTTTAAATTTAAAAGTCAATCTTTGAAGTACTTTTGAGTAAGCATACTGTTATATCACTTATGCTATGATTTAATATATACAAACAATGCTATTATAAAGGAAAAAAAATACTTTGTTTCTTTTTGTATCAAACAAAGTCAAAAAACTAATTGATTATGGTATATTAATGACACAATAAACACAATCCACAAAAATAATGTAGGTTCTCTTTTCTGCTATAAATGTCGGAAATATTTGTCCAAACTAATTGACCTTCATTTAGCGCTGCAGGGTGGGGTAGATATACTTAGCGTAGATAAGCTTAATCCGAACTCCGCAACACGGATCAAACATGATTGAATCGCTTGGATATATCGCTCTGAAACATTTTGAGGAGTGTGCGGAGAGCTTAAGTGGTATTAAACACGCTGTAGCTATAGAAAGCTTTGTAAGAAACTATAAGGTAAAATGCATCGATTTAAATAAAAAAGGAAGATAAGGTACGCTCTAATATAATGTAGAGAAAATTTAACACATTTATTATTTGGGTCAACGAATAAGTATTGCAAGTAAACGGGGAAATGCTGCCAGCATGCTGAGTGGGCGTGCTGCAAACTGGTAGGGTGCTGGAGTATTTGGACTGCCTGAAATTACTTGTAGGTTGTTTATAAGCTTATATTGTGGTAGCTGTAGTGTTGCATACAGTTCGTAGTGTTTGGTTAATAAAGGCATACCGCCGGTTACACAAAATCGGCCAAGTGCAAGTCGAACTCGCGCACGAAGGGTTCCGTACCATTAGCTATACAACATTAAACTTCATATCTTAACCTTTTTTGTTTTAACGTGCACGAGTCCGACTCGCACTTGGCCAACTTTTTGTATTTGTTGTTATAGCGGCAACAGTTTACATCATCTGTGAAAATTTCAACTGTCTAGCTATCACCGTTCTTGAGATACAGCCTGGTGACAGACCGACGGACGGACAGCGAAGTCTCAGTAATAGGGTCCCGTTTTTACCCTTTGGGTACGGAACCCTAAAAACTATATAATGCACACAGCTATTTAGACAGCAAGACCGGCATGCAGTAGTCATATACGCACACTACTGCCACTAAATCAGTACACGTCACCTAATTTTACATTGCCATGTTCGAGT
The DNA here is from genome assembly GCA_963854805.1 of Plagodis dolabraria. Taxonomy (NCBI): domain Eukaryota; kingdom Metazoa; phylum Arthropoda; class Insecta; order Lepidoptera; family Geometridae; genus Plagodis; species Plagodis dolabraria. The sequence continues at coordinate 10,915,703 of OY978440.1, forward strand.
TACGGATGCCGTTTCTCCCCCTTTTCATAAGTTCAATGCTAAAAAGAGAAGTTTGTGATTGGGATCTCTCCAACGAGTACCTTCGTCATAATCCATACTAATATTATAAATGCGAAAGTCTGTCTGCCTATATGTGTCGCTTTCACGCTAAAACTACTAGACTTATTTGGATGAAATTTGGTATGGAAATAGTTTGAGACTCGTGGAAGGACATAGGATAGTTTTTATCCAATTGCGCTAAAAGAGGTTAATGTATTTCGCGATAAACGACACACGCACGGGCGGAGCCGCGACCGGAAGTGTAGTACTTTATAAGTAAGAGCGTCATCTCGTAGGAGAGTGGGACAACTCATGATACCCGACACCTGTCGTATTGATGTGTTGTGTTTGAGGGTTGGGTCTCTAAGGGAGCGGATCAAAGGATATTAAAATGCAGCAGAAAATTTGAATGTTAAAATTGAGTTGAGGGGATACAACTCCGTAGGCATATATGCCAGGATGGGTGGCGTTAAAAATGTTAGAAATGTCGGAAGTAGTCGTATATGTAAAAATTGTACATAAGGTTTATTTTATTCGTTTTTAACCTACTTCAAAAAAAGGAGGAGGTTCTCAATACATCTGTTTTTATTTATTTTTGTTACCTCAGAACTTTTGACAGGGTGAACCGATTTGGTTTTTTTTTTTATTTGAAAGCTAATGCTTGTCGCGAGGTCACATTTAAAATTCATCAAAATCAGTCCCGCCGTTTTTGAATTACACTCCAATATCGAAAAATATTTCTTGATGATATAGTCGTTGACTGTGAATGATAATCGATCCCGTAAGCCCCGTAAGGGTCACTGAAAAAAGTGAAAACAAAATTTTAACCAACAACTGGAACCAACTTCAACACTCAAAAGTTTGAAATGACTCGATCAGTTTGACTGTCCGTCCATTCGTATGTCACGATTTATTATGACAAAATTTTATAGCAACGGTTACTGGCGAAACGGTGTTAGGTGCTTGACGTCAAATTTTTATATGCATAATATTAATATATTGTATAAACGATGCGGTGAGGCTCAAACACTCAGAATATTAACCATAAAGCTAACCATATTAAGGTTATGTTTCTAATAAGGTTTTCAGCAGTTGCAGATGTATATAGAACCTTTCTAGGATCGAAAGCTCCTGGGCGACTTGTCACAATATATTTTTTGTACAAAAAATTGTGCTTCTAACACAAGTTATCTAGGTATATCAAGCATTTTTTTTAGTTGAGTGTAACTTAAAACTACTTGACTAAATTGATAATATTTATTTGGGCCTAGTTCAAAGTTGATATACTTTTTTCAATAAAAAACGAATTATTAAAATCGGACAACTCTGTAAAAAGGTTATGCGTGGTCATACATAAAAAAAATATACGTGAATTTAGAACCTCCTTCTTTACTGCAAGTCGGTTAAAAATGATAACCTTTATACTATGTACCAAATATACGTAAGTACCTAAGTTCATTGCTGTATGTAATATGTTCATATTATTACATTCAGTTACATAAAAGGCGGGCCCTATTGTCTATTCAGTATCTCCGAAAGAAAGTTTTGGCTGTCGCGAAGAGTAAACAGTTAACTCCAAAAATTAAAAAAAACATATTTTTTTAGACTGATGTGCTAGTTTAAAATAAGCCCGGATTTGTAACTGAAATAATAGAAGTTGATATACATATGTATATATTTATTTATTTATATATTATGGTTTTTTTTATTGCTGATAGGTAAGCCGTTGACAACAATCTCACCTGATGGTAAGTGATGATGTGGTCGAAGGTGTTAACAGGCTTAAGTCGGCGAGGGTGGTCGCTAGCCAGGCGGGTATTCGCAAAAATGCCCTTCCACCATGCGGTGAAGCTCAAGCCCGCGGCGGGATTTGAACCATGGAGCTGCTGCGCGGCAGTCCATAGCCAAAGCCACTGAGCTATCACTGCTTCGAAATATAGTGTCTGTGTATATATATACACAGACACAGGTGCATGCAAACGTAATGTAAATGTTAAATAACTCGGATAAATAGGCTCTCTTTTTCAAATAAAATATGGTTTGTTTTAAAATAAGCGTTCTCATTATAAAGTAAGCAAAGCTAACAGTGTAACTGAAGTACCAAAAAAAACGAAAAATCGAATTTCAGTTTCAGTACTTTGGGGTCCAAGTATCGTAACCAAATTGTATGAGCACTTCACGTATAAGCTTGCTTTCTGTTGTTTCAAATTTAAACGGAGTATGTATGATGCGTATATACACAACACAATTTTGTTATGTTATGAGGAGCCCTTTATATAGAAACCGGCATTTTCAAAGTCGAGAATGTTATCGTCTCTCATGTTATCAGCATGAACGTGATTGATTGACAAGTTTACAGGTTACGACGTTGTAGAAGCCCGCTTGTATGTTTGAAGGGTAAACTTTATTTTAGGGTGGGTACTCTGTAAGCAAACAGCCCCAAAGCGATATTGGAGAATGAGTCGCGGCTTATCGCAGACACTGAAGAATCTGGGATAATACATAAACATAAAGGTATTTATGGTTGCTAAGCAACTAATTTTATCTCTTTTCAAAGGCGTGTATGTGATGTACTGCCAAGTTATTTGTTTACAAGGTGAGCAATGTTGTTTTTGGTGCCTATTTTAAATTCCTGAGCTATATGTGAGCAGTTATAATTGAATTATATTAAAGACTAATGAGTACATTGAGGAATCTAAAACATTTGCTCACTTGCTGCTAGAGGTGATGTTAGTTTCAACATACAACATTTCAGCAATAAAAATAGTTAAGAAACTCTATCACTATAAGAGCTCATATCTGCCGTATCATTATATTAGGCTATTTTTTTTGTAACTATATTGCAAAGACGTTGCTCCTTTGTTTACTTTAGGTATATATATTTTTTTTATTACTCTGATCAATGTAAATATTCAAAACGCCATTCAAAGGGAGCACGGCGCGGTCTAGTGTTGCCGCGGCGGGCCTCTGACAAAATAGAAGTTCTCTGACCGGCGGGCGCTCTTGCTTCGGAGTAGGCATTAAAAAAAAAATAAAAAAAAACAAATCTCGAAATGTTCGTTAGGACTAGCAGAAGTTACCAATAACCGTGTATACATAACCTCAAAAAGAACAAAGTATAACTTTTTTGTTTATTATAAATAAATTTTATTAGATATTATAAATGCAGTTAATAGCCTTGTCCATCAAGTCTGATGCGAGATAAAAATCTGGAAAACTATTACAATTCACACTTATGCAAGAAATAAAGGAATTTGAGAATATACAAACCATTGAAAGACTGAAACTCTCGCAAAACTTGAATTTCTACAAGAATCAAGATATTTCAAAGCAACAGTCATGTATAAACTATCATAGATTTAATTAGAAACTATGTTCTTCATGATAAAAGAGTACTTAATTTAATGCCAAGATTGACCGTCATCATCAGAAGGGGCTCAAAGAAATGTTATGCAATTAGAATATTGTCCGCGGCTTGAGGATGGTCTGAACTTCGACTTTTTTTTTTTTTTAGGGTGGACATAGATGCTGGCTACCGCCTGTGCGGTCGTCCAGCTCCACCGGGTTTTGGGCGAGGGCCTGGCCCTACAATAGCCCGGGAGGGAGAAGTGCCGAAGGCACTTCTCCCGAGACGGGCGTAGAAGGCGAAAAGCGCTTTCTACCTCCGTCTCCTGCGGACGCCGAAAACGTACCGCTATTATAGGAGGGGTTGACAGCGAGCTCAAGGGCACCACTGTGGTTCGGACCTCGGCTTGTCTCGCTGTCGAGAGACATGGGGGGGATCGGAGCAAAATGCCTCTGTGCAACTGCAGTGTTGCACAATTGGGCCCTACTGAATAATACTCTTTGACTATTTGGAGAGCAATTTATCGTGACCTTGTTTTTGCCTCGAGCTCGCCGGCGAGCTCGGTGTTTGATTGTGTGACCTCTAATTACCTCACACCTGGGGATTTTACCTCGACGACTTGCGGATAACGCTAAAGCTGCCAATGTAATGACTGCGATGGGGTCATCCGGGTCGTCTAATACCTGCCGTGGTCGGCGACGGGGGGGTTTGAAAAATGGGATAGAAGAGGCGGTCGAGTAGTTCGATGCCTGGACAACCAATGGGTTCGAGTGGTGGGGCGCTCGATCAAAGTATCGGCGGGCGCAGTCCTTATTGAACTGCGCTAAAGAGGGAAGGTTTAGGTCGCAATGCAACTCGGTGTTCCGGATATACCACGGAGCGCCGGTTGCACTACGAAGAAAACGGTTTTGAATGACTTGAAGCTTATGGAGATGGGCCTCACTAGCATGACTAAACACTACTGATGCGTAAGTCATGATGGGGCGGATGCAGGCAGTGTAAAGTGTCTTCTTATTTCTAAGAGACATTTTACTCTCTTTGCGAATCAGGGGACCAAGGCGACCCATTACAAAGGCCGCTCTGTTACGGACGGTTGTTATATGATCGCTAAAGGTGAGATTCCGATCAAGGGTGACTCCGAGATATTTTGTTTTACTAACCCAGGGGATGGGTTGGTCGAACAAAGTTATAGGTTGCGGGTAACGGGGGCGGCCCTTCTCAGTAAAGTACATAGCTGCACTTTTAACTGGGTTGACCGCGATGCGCCATTTACGGAACCAGTCACCGATCTCGGTGATGGCCCGTTGGAGGGCGGGAATGGACTTTCTACTGATATGCCACCCAGTGGTATAAATAGCGGTATCATCCGCGTATTGGGCTAATAGGACGTTAGGCTGAGAGCGTGGGATGTCGCTGGTATACAGCGCGAAAAGAATGGGTGATAGCACGGAGCCCTGAGGGACTCCGGCTCTGACTGGGTGGGGGGAGGAGAGGGTGCCTTCCACGCGATAGCGAAAGCTTCTGGCTTTAAGGAAGTCTTGTAGGATGAGCACAAGACGTTCTGGCACGCCAAATTGGTATAGCTTGTAAATCAAGCCATTGTGCCAGACTTTGTCAAAAGCTTTCGCTACGTCGAGGAAGACTGCTAGCGTTGTCTGGGGTTTGGGGTACTTGTTAAAGCCCTCAATGATGTGCTCCGTGAGGCGGTGCACCTGTTGGACGCATGAGTGTCCGGGTCTGAAGCCAAACTGCTCATCTGGGATAAGGTGGTGTTCCTTGGCATGGGACTGGAGACGGTTTGCAAGTAACCGCTCGTAAAGTTTGCCTAAGGCACTGAGGAGGCTGATGGGGCGGTAACTGGTGGGGTCAGATGAGCTTTTGCCTGGTTTGTGAATGCCAATGACATTTGCACATTTCCAGGTGTCTGGGAATAAGCAGTGGCTCATAGCAGCATTGAAGATGCTGACTAGGAGATGGATGAGAGGAGGAGAGAGGGTTTTAAGAACCCTGTTGGAGATGCCATCGGCACCGGGGGATTTGCGCGGTCGGAGGGCCTTGATCAGTCTCGCCACCTCAGCGTAAGTCGCTAAGGTGATTGGTGGGAGTTCAGAGGTGACCACAGAGCTTTTACGTTCGACTTCAGCATCCACCGAATCGAGGTGAGCTTGGTCAACGTGATCTACGTTAGGGGAACACTGAGCCTCTAGGCTATCAGCTAGGCACTCAGCTTTGTCTTCGTCAAAGAACGCTGGGACTAGTGGGACTGGTCTGTATAAGGGAGGCATGTCGTTATGATTACTTCCTTTCAAACCTCGCGCCAAGTCCCAATAAGCAAGGTGGCTTGGCACGAGGTTTGAAAGTTTGTCACCCCATTGTTGATCACGCAACTCAGACATGCGACTTTGAACCATGCGTTCAAAGTGGCGTTTCTTAGTTTTGTTCTCTTTACTGGGGTAAGAGTCGTAATGTCGGGTCACTGCTTTACTTTCCGTCACTAATCGTCTCACATCCGCTGGAATGACAAGGCGCCGGTCGTCCGGCACCATGACCTCCTTTGCGGATGCACCTACTACGGTGGAGAGGTGATTAGTGAACGAATCGATCGCAAGGGTTACGTCATCTTTAGTCAGGATGTCGTCAGGGATCTTGTCAAGGTCCGGTGAACTGATAGCCTTTAGGGCAACGCCTAATTGCTTCCAGTTCACTATCGTCTTAGTGGGGCGGGGGAGGTCTGTTGTTGGGTCGGGACCTAGTCGCAGTATAATGGGTCGGTGGTCAGAGTGAAGCTCGTGAACCACTTCTATGGAGCGTAACTGGAGTGTTACGCCTCTGAGTAGTGCCATGTCAAGCAAGTCAGGTCGAAAGTCTTCCGTATGAGGGTAGTGAGTGGGCTCAGTGGGCGCAATTATGTCAAAATTAAGTTCTGCGACTAGTTTTTCAAGTGCAATGCCTCTGGGATTGTTGACGTTACAATTCCATAGGATGTGCTTACTATTGAAGTCGCCAATCAGAAGGACGGCGCTTCCTAATGAGAACAATGCTTCTAAGTCAGCTCGGACGATCGGCTTTTGACAAGCTTGGTAACAGGACGCTATGACTATAGGTTGATGACCAGTCATAGCTAGGAGGCAACAAGATGCTTCCATATTAACAAGAGTCGGGGTAGGTAGGGGGATGCAGTGCAGGGACCTTTTGTAATAGATAAGAGTGCCTCCCCCACGGGAGTTCACTCTATCATCACGTACCGTTCTGTAATTGGCAAACCTAGGGTTCGCCTTCCCCGGTTTTAGAAGGGTTTCCTGCACGCATATAATGTCGATAAGGTGGGTGCAACAAAAGTCGTGGACAAGGTCACGTTGTCTAAAGAAACCGTTAGCGTTGAATGACGCTAACGAAACTGAGCGCGGTTTCGTGCGTGCGGTTGTACTACCCATAGTGGTTGTACTGGGGAGGGGCCTGGGGAACGAAGCGCTTAAGGGCGCTAAGTAAATTCGCGTGTTCCAATGTATATTGGATCACGTCCGCTGGGGATTGAGCGATGTGCATCTTGTGCGCTAGCTCGCGGACTTCGTTGATGTCAATAGACATCGCCAGGTCGCTGACTAGTTTGATGTCCTCTTGAAGAGAGGCATCCATCAGCGGCATGGGTGGGGCTTGTGGCCGAGAAATGGCGCGGGGAGGAGGGGCGCGAACGGAGTTGGCAACGGGTGCCGGGAGCGCGGGGCGAGCCGGGGCCGGTGCGCGGGCAGGGGCCGGGGCGCGGGCGGGAGCGGGTGCGGGCGCGCGGGCCGGGGCGCGGGCGGGAGTGATGGTCTTTACCATACTGGGTGGTTTAGACCATGCGTTACGGGCGGGGAGCGGCGCGGGTATTACCTGTGAAGCAGGTATTACCGACAGCTTAGGGCTGACCCGTTGGTAACGGTCATATGAGGGACGGGTCGGCCTATGCCTTGCCACCCTGTGGTTTATGCGTGGTGCTTTTGGGCAGCCGCGGTAATTCGCGGTATGTCCTTGAGCACCGCATAAAACGCAGCTGGGTGGGTCCGGCGAGTCCCGAGTGCGAGTGCACGCCGCTGTCGCGTGATCGCCTAGGCACTTGACGCACCTAGCGCGAGCGAAACAGAAGCGGGAGGCGTGACCGTATAATTGGCAGTTGTGACACTGCGAGGGACTTCCATTTTTAAATGGGGCTTGAACGTCTAACCCAGAGAGGCCGCAGACCTTTTTTAAATTAAAAATGGCCTTGCCCTCTGGTGTACGGTCTAGTACTACGAGTACTAGGTCATATGGACTACGGTCCTTCCCGCTGTACATGCGGTGAACCGCATGCACTGGGAAGTCTTGTGCTTTAAGGTCGTCACATACCGCATCGGTATGAATCTCCTTAGGCACACCGCGAATCACAACGCGAAGGACTTTCTCCTCTTCGAGCGCATAAGTGTGAAAACTTATGCTCTCTTTACGGAGGAGCTTTGTTAGCGCTCTGTGGTCGCTACTAGTGGGCACTTGGACTTTAATGCCCTGCTGCGTGGAGCGGGCATTAGTATAATGGATCCCACGATCCGAAACTAAGCGGGACAGCATGTCCCATTTGCTTTTGTCCTGAATGAACAAAGGCGGAGGCGGTTTTTCGCGACGTGCGCTCGCGTCCTGAGGGGATGCGGCGGTTGAAACCGGAGCGGAGGGAGGAGACGCGGGGCGCGGGGCGGGGGTCGGTTTTTTGCCGGAGGCGGGGGCCTTTGCGGGTGCCTTGGCGGGAGGGGCGGAAGTGGCGCAACTAGCGGCTTTGGGCGCGCGCTTGCGTTTGCGATCTACGACGGTGTAACCGTCGTTATCGGAATCAGAGTCCGTGCGTGAGGCGCCGGCCTGATCTACCTCCATGTCCGTTTCGGATTCCGAAACGGTCTCGACAATGGCGAAGGAGGGACGGGTACTCGCTGACCTCCCGATCGGTGAGCGAGAGCGAGACCGTTCACGGGGAGGGGCTGCCACCGTGCGTCTATTGTCGGGCCCGGGAGCGGGCGAAGTAGGACTATCCTCTGAATAGGATCGGGTCAAGGGAGGAACGCTGGCCTCCGGGTTTGAAGTCCCGGAGGGAGCGATGAGAGTGTCCGTGAGGCGGGCATTCTCTTCCTCTTCAAGGAGTTGCATATGTGCAACGTATAGATCGGGGTGGCGGAGGGCGAAGGTCTGAAGGACCTGCACCTCACCGTTAGAGGGACGGGACTGCATCCTGAGGGGAATACTCAGGACGCCCTATCAAGGGTTTGAATTCCCTCACACACCTTGTGAGCTCACTGTGTGAGAGGGAGTGTGTACCTAGGGTGTGCCCTAGTTGTGTACCCTCTCCGAGCTTTTTTCTCGGCGGAGAGGGGTGCTCCTAAGCGCTACTCCGGGGTTGACTAGGGGCGACCCCAAGGCCAGTAATCCCGGAGCCCAGCTTGCTTCGGCTGACCCGTGAAGCGGGAAAGGCCACGGTGCAAGGTTAAACCAAAACAACAACAGTGGCCGTTGTCACCGTAGGGTGTCACACTGCGACCGCAGCAAATGGCGGATTTGATCGTTCAGACGGGTTTGGCTGACGCTACCCCACGCCTGAACGACGTCGCTTAACAGCACAAAGTGTGTTGTTACGCGACTGTTACTATGTTGTGTCGGGTAGTAAAGTGGTGAAATGCGCACCGAAAAGTGCGGTCAAAACAAGACCACCAGCCCGATATGATGTTGTTCGTCCGAAACAAGGGACTTGGGTAGGTGGTAATGCCTGACGTCTTAGAGCGCCTCTGCGCGCCGGCACGGCGAGCTCGTAGCTCACGTTGCACGGCGGTCGGTGGCTGCTCAGCTTCTGCACAGAAAACAAAACTTCGTCAGGACTGCGTATTCCAAGGCACTGGTCTGCAACTAGCGTCGGAACGATGACCCGAGTGAGACGGCAATAGTGCGGGGACTATTGCGGTCTCACTGGGAGATACTGGCGGAGCTGTAGACAGGTGTGCACGGCGTGGCGGCACAGGTCGGAGTGAACTTCGACACTCATAGCAGTCAGTATATGCATAACTCATTGCACAGTGGCAATGGAGTGGCAAAGACGCAAAAGTTTTATTGTGCTAATCCTGCCGTGGCAGGCGTGAGCTTCACCGCATTGAGGTAGAGTATTTTGGATACCTGCCTGGCTAGCAACGACCCTTAAGTAGAAAATCTGTCAACAAGCACCTAACGGTGTGAAAAAATGTACATGATAGGTTCGATTTTAAAGAATATGTAATGTGTGATGATAGGGCATGCTTGCTTGGATAAATATCACCCGCAGGTAGTAAATCGGTCGTTCTTGAGCCAGATCATATTCTAGGATGATCCTATTTACCATATTTGATCATATAATCACTTACGAACTGGTACAGAAGTGGTTTTAGATATCGTGAAATCCCATTAAATGTCGTAGCTCAATTGGTACCTACATGACATTTTTTTTCTTACTTCAGAAAAGTAATCGTTTTTTGTTCTTGATTTAGGCACTTGTCCCACCGCCGCCGACGAGAAAACGAGTAAATATCGACTATTTTCTCGTTCAAGAAACGTACAATAGATATACATTCCGTGTAAATAAGAGAGATGCATATACAAATAGTTGATCGCTGACTGTTCACACTGCCGGCGAGCACTCGCTTTACTAGTTTGTCGTAGCCGAGCTACACAACTATCGGAACTACGCACTCGCTTCCCGCGGCTCGCCAACTCGTTTCTAATTCTAGCTCTACTCGTTACTCGTTCATCGTTTCCGGTGGGACAACTGCTTAGGTAGATTTTTCCTCATGTTACAGCAAAAAAGTTTTAACTGCGAATTTTTCACAGCAGAACTGAAGAGGTGATATATACTTTTTCTAAATTATTTTGTGAATTTGATCCTGCGTTGCCTCCATTCCATGTTTTCAAAGAAAGTACCATTCGAAGCTATTATTGCCAAAATGTTCGGACAATTTAAATATAACGCGTTTCCTCTTTTATGTATAACACCGACAATGAGAAATAAAATGAAATGTATAGAATAAAAAAAAAAATTGTATAAATGGTTGAATTTTTAGTCAGCATGCTTCACAAAATAACAAAATTTTTTGTCTATGACATACGGACGAAAATGTAGAGTGACACGCTATACCTATTAGATATACATTTATAATCGTAAAACTTCAGAACAATATCATTATTGCTGCGTATATTACGATGTCTTGAATTTGAATCATGACATACAATAAAACGTTAGATAAACCATAAAATCTAAAACATTTTCCTGTACGTTACTGCGGATACTGTTCATACGTCGTATCACAAAATTATTATAATATCCAATATGAATACGTATTACCATTTCAAATATATGACGGCTCATAAACAACAGATGGGACAGGATTTTTGAATTATTTATAAAACGTTTGATACATCCTTCCTATACGTACCCAAAAATATATTCTTCTACCGTGTATATGTGCAATTGGTTAAGGATTATATAGCGCGTACTTCTCCATACAAAAAGAAAAAGCTCTTTTCTACCTCTTAATATTGCCCGATTTCGGTGATTTTTGTGTTCATGTATTGAACTTATCATTGACTAGTAATAATAATTAACTTTAAAGTTAGAAGCATATTCTGCTTTCTTTAAAACCTTAAAGTTTTTTCTAACTTTAACAAGTACAAGCCTAGTCAATGATATGTTCAATACATGAACACAAAAATCGGGCAATATTAAGAGGTAGAAAAGAGCTTTTTCTTTTGGTATGGAAGTTCGCGCTATATAATCCTCATAAGTAGCTACGAGCTTACGAGTATTTGAGCATATTCTAAGTCCGACCCACATATCTTTTGAACGTAGGGGGAAGGTTAACATTTTTACACGACTGCCAAAAAAAGGAGTGTTGTGTTTTCGGGGTTCATGTATGTATGTTTGTGAGTTTCTTTATTCCACCATAACTTCTAAACGGCTTAACCGATTTTGATGTATGAGGTTTCATAAGATTCGCATTGATGGCGCCATTGACACTAGGTACGATCAAGTACATAAAAAAGACTAACAGAGTTTCAGATTAAAAAAAAAACAGCCAAGTGCGAGTCGGTTCCGTACCATTAGCTATACAACATTAAACTTCATATTTTAACCTTTTTTGTTTTAACGTGCGCGAGTCCGACTCGAACTTGGGCAAATTTTTGTATTTGTTTGTTATAGCGGCAACAGAAATACACCATCTGTGAAAATTTCAACTGTCTAGCTATCACCGTTCTTATACAGCCTGGTGACATACGGACGGACGGACAGTAATAGGGTCCTGTTTTTTCCCTCTGGGTACGGAACCCTAAACGTCAATAAAGAAATATAGGGTATACTTACGTAGGTAAGCTTTTTATTATTTACCTACAAAATACCATACACTGATAGTCTTAAATTAATTTATACGTTACTAGCTTTCCGGGCGCGGCACCGCCCGCGCGTATGTCGGTTATCGCGCGAAAACATTAACCTCTTTTTGCGCAGTCGGATAAAAACTATCCTATGTTTTTTCCCGGGTCTCAAACTATCTCCATACCAAATTTCATTCAAATCGGTCCAGTAGTTTTGGCGTGAAAGCGTAACAGACAGACAGACAGACAGAGTTACTTTCGCATTTATAATATTAGTACTGATAAAATCAATTTGAATAAAGCTGGAATATACTCTGATATCACGATAATATCGTAATGTGGAGAAAATGTTACAGAAGCATATAACGCACACAGCTACACTTCCATTGTTCATAATGCGTTTTAATGAATCACAAAGCATACACTTCTGAGACTCAATCAGGAGGCGTCATCTGACTCAACATTGCCATTTCCGGGGATGGGTGCCGTTTTAATAAGTTCAATGCCTTATTAGATTAGTTTCAAGGTCGAATTACTCCACCATATAATATTGGGATTCAAACCTTTTAGGTATTCCAGTTAATAATTTTACTTATTTCACTAATATCTAATTAAAGTTGGTACCTATATGTCGATACTCGTATATCATGGCATCATATACATCGTAAACCTTGCAAGCGCAGTCCCCAGTACCTACAGAGTATCTAGTTAAAGTCTCTAGGAAGCTCTAAAGCTTAGAGTCTTTGGAGCTCTTTGTATGGAAAGCGCTTCGTGCATTTAAGTCTTTACACGTAGCATCAACGAGGTCTTGCCATATTATTATCATTGACACAAGAATAGTCGACCTGTGCAAATATGCTGGCCGGCATACTCTCCCCCACACGTAGCTGGGCACTCGCAAAAATTACACGCACTTTAAGTTCGAATATTTTGTATTATCAATTGTGTATTTTAATACACGATTTCCGAACGTAAAGCGCGTGTAATCTCTATGAGTGCCCAACTGCCTCTGAGGGAGAGTATGCCGGCCAGCATACTTGCACTGGTCAACTATCCTCGTTTGAGATGTCGCGTCTAGTATATATAGGTCAATGATTATTATATGTTCAATGTCTTGCTTTACTCTTCGAACTCACGATCGAGCATATCTCGTTCGATTTTAAAGAGTTTGGTTTAGTTCAATGTGTTATTTTTTCTTTATTAAGAAATACTACAATCTATAGACAACACTACAGCTACTCCCTAAAAGCATTTAGACAACCTACAAGTCATTTCAGACACACAGGCAGTGCAAATGCTTCAAGTTTTCTGAATTATTTAAATAATAATAATTATTAAATTGATAAGACACGTATTTGACAATAAATCGTTACATTTCGTTGATGTTGGGAAATGTAACTTAACTGACTATTAGACTTGCCGTATTACCTAATTACGAGTATATTAAGTAATAAAACTTATTTATTATTTTTCTGCAGTCTTTAAATCACACCAAGTTTGTAGCTTGTGTGCATTAATTTACATTTTTAAACAAGTCCAAAGAACACTTTTCTTGTATGGTGATGATCACCCTAATTTCTGAAGTACTTTATGTTTTAGGGTATCGTACCCCTAAGGAAACTAAGACTCCACTGTGCATCACCAGGCTGTATCTCATGAGCCGTGATATCTAGGCAGTTGACATTTTCACAAATTATGTAATTGCCGCTGTAACAAAAAATGACAAAATTTGCCTAGTGCGACCACGACTCGTGCACATGAAAACCAGAAAATAATATTAATAATAATTTCTATTTGGCATAAAAAATGTTACAGTTATTACTTGTTGAATCAATTGGGTCTCGAACTAGTTAATAAAAACTGTGTTTCGAGTACCACTGGCACTCGAAACACAGTTTTTACACCGTTTTTACCAGAAAATGGTTACAATATAGTGTCTAATGTTGTATAATCTAGATGTTCGGAGCCCTGCGTACGTAAATCTGACTCGCACTTGGCCAATTTTTTATTCTTCTAAGTTAGAAAATCCGTCATAATAGACATAACTACTTTGTTAAAAATCCAACAGACTTCCTATTGCTGTTCTAAAGATAGACAGAAATAAAAAACAAATGAACTGCGGTAGAAGTTTAACTGCAAGCAGGTCATTTCAATTTTCATAATATGAATCCATAAAATCTACCGATGAAAAGCATCGACTAGCTCAGCGGTGAATGTTTTACGTGACCACACACCACACAAGAACTGTGCAATCGGAATTGTGTTACATAATAAAATAAATTCTCTTTGTATTTTCTATAATACCGGTAAGTACAATAGAACTAGTCACCTAACCCCATATACTCTTCCCGCGTGTGCACCGAGCCACTCAAATCAAGGATTTATTTCCTCGCATTTGTTCTTAATGGACAGCACCTGTTTTTCTTTATTTTAACCGACTTCCATTGAAGGAGGAGGTGCCCAATTCGACTGTATGTTTTTTTTGTATATTTGTTACTCCATCACTCCGAGAATTACAACGCGGTCACATTAACTCGACGCATCACTGGAATGCGGATCCCAGCACGCTTTCCCCCGCATTCCCTTTTCTCGCCCGCTAAGTGTCAGTACACAGTACATACCGTACTTGAGCACCAAAATGACGTCACAAGGTCAAGCGTCTAGTTAATGTGACCGCGTTGTATATATTGATTTTGATGATTCTTTTTTTGTTGGGTGGAGTAGGACCTCTAAGTTGGGATCATAAAAATTTCATCAACAAAGGGTTGAAAGTTAATTAGCTGAGAAGTATTTGTGTACTTGGATGATGTAATGATAATTACAAGTTTAGTTGATAGTGAACAGTCTTTTAGGTGAGTGACACTGCTAAGTATTGTCATTATTATGCATCACTTAAAAGAGTGACAAAATAAAAAATACGGAAGACTGTCAACACCGAAAAGTATCAAATAACTTATAGAAATGGGGCCGTGAAATAGATATTGTGTTCTTTGAATCAGCATGGTACCGACTTCAATAAGTTATTTCATACTTTTTATTGTTGGAAGTCGGTTCCGTTGTTTTAATTATTTTTATATAAAATAAAAAAATATATAGAACCGATTATATAAATATTTTTGAAAAAACATAATTATTCGGAAAACTAGCTCTAGAAGCATATTAAAATTATCATAACCCTGCCGTATGACTGAGTTTCACTGCACAGTGGTACGGTGATTAACGAATACTTGACGGCAGTGAATTAATAGAGCTTTCCATAGATACGTATTTCGTCATACTTATTTGAAATATATACACAAAATCGCATATCTATAATTCATTAATCACCATACCACTATGCGGTGAAACTCAGTCATACGGCATGGCTCGAACCATAGATCTCCTGCACTGAGTATAGCAATTTCCACTGGGCCAACGAAAATCTCTAAGTTACCAAATCGCCTGACCATGCCTTGGTACGTATACATATGAAATATCATTAAAGATACCATTCAACACGTAGAATTCCTATAACTTTGTTATTCAGTATACCTACCGCAAATAATGCGATAACGACTAGGGGTTTGGCAACCTGCCAGGGCAAGCTGTGTTGCTTGAATTCTTACGCGCAACAAGTGAACTCAACGCTAATATTACCCTGAAACTGACACCTGGACTGAAACTTCAGAAGGGAGTTTAGCTTGATAAGGCAGCTTTGACTGAGAAAATTTACTTTGTGCTTAAGATTTCTTTTACCGTTCTAACTAATATTATTTCTAAGTTTTTCAATAAGTAAACAATAATTACTTTATTTGTATACCGTTAAATACAATAACACAACAATTAAATACACATTATTATGGTTGCTTAAACAATTTATTCTAGACAAGTGAACAGAAAGGATTTACCATTAGCAAGGCAAGCAGTTTACTTAGTAAACATTACTTAAATAATTGATTATTCTTGAACAACAATTTAAATAAATACCTACAATACAATAGCAACATTAAATGTTTTCTAACTAAATAAACTTACCTACATTATTATATTAATCGATACTTATACATTCATATACATATAAATGCATGTGCAAACGATTTGGGTACCTACATTCAATTCTTACCTAGTTTCTGAAATACTATTCGTCTTCATCATCAGCTGGAAGACGTCCACTGCTGAACAAACGCCTCCCCCACAGAACGCTTCAAAGAACGGCTATTAGCCACTTGTAGCCTTTGGCTACCCGCGACTTTCACGATGTCATCAGTCCATCTAGTAGTAAGTCCTATTGAATTGTACCTATCAACTACCGAGTACCATTTATCATGATTTTTATTATAAAAAATAGTTAACATATATAATTTATACATTTCTCTTTACAGTAAGAGGGGTACGTAGGTAAATCTTGTTTATACTTCAGTTGGCTTCGACGGCCATTTTTGTCCCATTTAGAGCATTTCCGTGTTCAGAATGCTCTGTATAGGTAGGTAGTTACATATTATAAACAAAAGCAGTATATTCACAACATAATAACGTATAGGCCAGTTGTCTGTCATCTCAAATTTTAACTTAAATCCTAAAGATTTTATGTTGAGATTAAATATAAACGACAAAACTATACTTTTTCTCAAAGTAAAGTTTAGTGTTAGAACTGCAAGGCCTCCTCATAGATGCAAAGCTCCTTTGGTATAATTTGAATTGTCAAATACCAAAACTCATTAGTACGAGTAAAATAACATATAGGCATCCAATGGGTAGCCAACACAGACATATCAATTAGGAAAATGTAAACATGTGTCAAATACACCTGAAATACCTACGTGCAGCGAATTCAAATAGCCCTGACCTAGTTTAAAGCATTTCCCAGTGTAAGAGCAGGCTTATATTTCCAGGGCCGTATCTTATTCGGACTACGTCGCATTATAAAGCTTACATTTCCAGGACTGGTTTTTTACTTACCTTGTTGAATATGATACATATCGTCGATGCAAAAATGTATATTTCCCCGATGGCTTTGGTCTTTATGGTTGTATGGTCTTTGCGCGAGGCTACGACATGGAACATTTTAAAAGGGGCATCTACAAATTCCTCTCTGGGCATGCAACGCATCGGCAGCGCAGCTAGTGTTGCAGATGTCCATAGGCGGCGGTTACGTTTACCATCAGGCGAGCCGTCTGCTTGTTTGTCACCCATAATATATATAAAAAAACAAATGGCAACTGGAAACCACACCTTGATACTTCAACAGGTGTATGGTAGGTGGTGGTAGGGATTAAAAACACAATACTTTGATTAAAATTTCAAATAACAGAATTGGTTGTTTCACGGGGATTTTTTAAAGTATGTACCTATAGCATATCTAGTTGTGCAACATGACTGGTATACGGGGACCACCCAGTTAGATTGGAATCGGTTCGGTTTGTTTCAGCCATTCATTCAAGTCTAGTTATGGTGAGCCAGCCACCGACGTGAGTGCGTGCAATATAGACAAGGACTCATTTGTAAAGCATTTTAACTTGGATTTGTAAAGCATTTTCGAAGCGCTCGTTGCGAAGTTTGCTTAGCCGTTTTGTACCGATCAGCAAAGTTAAGCAACGTCCGCCGCGGTCATGAGTTGGATGGGTGACCGCTGGTGACATTACTACTGGGCGCTTCCGTGCTTCGGAGGGCCGCTAAGCCGTCGGTCCTGGTTGTTGTCTTAGGAATGCAGTCGTTATAACATGGTGGTAGGGCATTTTGCGAATGCCCGCCTGGCTAGCTACCACCCTCAAGTAGAAAATCTGTCGCCAAGCACCTATCATCGCTTCATCGCTTACCATCAGGTGAGATAGTGGTCAAAGGCTAACCTATCAAGCAAAAAAAAAAGGTTTATGATATAAAATTACCTTGTTCTATATTTAATATAAGTAAATCGTAAAAATTAACCAAAGATGATGGCTTTACGTGAAGTCTGATACAACTGACTCGCTATATATGACTGACCGATAAATAGAATTTATTAAAGGTTATTTTCGAAGATAATTTGACCAATACAAAGTATTCTGAATAATATATTATCCTATAGTAAGCTGCTTACCCAGTCTAATAAGCTAGTTGGGTAGGATCTGTCAATCGTTTAAGGTCGCGTGCTAATATGGCTACAGCGTGAGGCGCTTGATTCCTTGAGCAATCAAAATTCAGTTAAAACGCGCTCACTCGGGTGGACGCAGAATGATTGCCTAGACCAATTTTAAGGAGGTGGTTGTCAAAAAAAAGACAGATGACAAAACTTTGAATACTTTTTTCTTGGTGCATTTTAAATAGTATCCTTGACATGTACCTACCAATCATCCGTGCGAAGCCGGCGCGTTTTCTAGTATTTTTCTATGTGATTGTAGACAGTTATCTACATTATGAAGGTTTCTGGCAATCATAGTTGTAGAATAATAATAGCAACATGTACCTATATTCGACGTTGTATATCCGGTATATACCTCGACGTTTAAAGCTAATAATTATGTGTTAAAGTCGCGAAAGTCTTAAAGTTACTAAGGTTTTAGGATCAACAGGCGTGGACACAACGTGGTACACGTTTTGACTGCTTCCTTTTTTATTATATTCATAATAAGTCTACAAAACGAAATACGCAAAAACATATTATGCCATGTACTTAAGTACGTCGACGACTTAAGCTAGTTTTCTTTCCATGGTTTGCTAGCCACAAACAACGCAAGTGTGCCCCGCAATGCCCGCTACGCTGTCAACGCTTCTCAAGGCCACTAAAATTTTGTGTTAAGCATTGTTTATCGTTAGGTAACATTAGGTATTTTGGCGCCTCTGGCCGCCTGGTGCTAAGAGCGACCGCTCCACTTGGCCTAGGGCCGGCCCTGTAGGCAAACTGTGACTATAAAGCCCACACATTCATTACACGCCCCGCACTCGATCTCGCATCAATCCCTGAACGAATCCGTCGTCGCCCACACACTATACTATAAATTCAGGCTTATTTTGCGGAAATGTATAAATAATAGTTTAAATAAATATATTAGAAATTATTGATTTAGTGTTTTCATGAATTTTTTGTCACTGGAAGCAAATCGTTAGTTTGTCGACAGTCTTTGAGTGCACACTCATGCACAGATTGGTACGGCGCCGCGCGATCAGGGAATTGTCCACGAGCTTCATGACGAACCGCATACCAAACAATCACATGCAGATTGGTCTGCGGATTTGTCGCTAGCGATAATTCCGGCGGGTTGATGCGCCTCTGAATTGTGGATTTTAGAAAATATTCAAGTCGCTGCTAAGAAAAAAGAAGAAATATAGTTTTCGGTAGAGTACCCTGGGAGTGCATATATACATTTTAGATGTCGATCTGACGGTCTACCTAGAAGTTTGAGTTTCTCTTCTTCTTCGAAAAGAAGAAGTGATTAATTTTTGAAGCAGTGATGGCTCAGTGGCATTGGCTATGGACTGCCGCGCAGCAGGAATGCCGCCGCGGGCTCGAGCTTCACCGCATAGTGGAAGGGCATTTTGCGAACGCCCGCCTGGCTAGCGACCACCCCCAAGTAGAAAATCTGTCACCAAGCACCTAACGGTGTGTTCCGGCAGCACTCCTTGAGAGCCAGTGAAATTACAAGCACATGAGATCTAACAACTATGTCTCAAGGTAACGGGCGCAGAGCAACTCCTGACTTGTGAAGAAATGCTATAGCAGTAATAGCTATAGGCAGAGGTTGGTCCGCTTAACATCAGGTGGGCTCGAGCTTGTTCCGTCACAATAACATAAAAAAATGGCTTTTTGAGATTGCTCGCTTAGCCACCTTCTCTAATGGTATTCCTGAGGGCTTTACTTAGTCCTACGGAATAGCGTAAGACCAATTGACTAAAACATTTAATATTACTATTTATATATTACTACAAGTAACTATTTCAGGATGGTGCATGTGAAAATGATGAAATTCTATCAACCGCAACAAGTTTTATACAGTTCCGGACGAGCTTATTGTGATTCTATAAATCTTTATTACTGTAAGTTACTAGCATATTTTTTTGACGTTAGATTAAAATATATTTATTAGCAATAGGTAAGCACGCAAGCCACTGTTTTAACTGAGTAAAATATACACAAACATAAACCTTATGCTTACTTATTCATACAACAATCTAATCTTCAAAAGCTACGAACTTCAAGGGTAAAATAAAATTTATGTTTTACCTTACGCACTTTATAAGACTCTCGGATCTTTTGAATTTTCTCAAAAAAAATAGATAATACGTTTATTTATTGTGTACCCATTAACTCAAGTGCTACGGGATTATATATAAAAAAAATACATATTTGAAAAACTATCTTAATTTTGTAATTTTTGCATTACAAAATTACATTATTTTAAGGAAAGTAATGAACAACGCGCGGGAAAACTATTATCATTTTACATAAACTATAGATCTACACAGTATTCAAAACATTGTAGGATTCAGTGCAAATCCAATTGCTCTCGGTACAAATCGCATGTATGGCGCAACATCGTAGGGTTGCCCATTGAGTCGAATCAGCAGAAAGCTGATTCTAATTTGCAGTGAAATGAGTTTTCACTCGCGTTCAGAAGCGCTTCAAATGGTTTTACCCTTCAAAATAGATTCCGAATCCGAATGAACCTCGTTTCTGCGAGAATTATAAACACTGTGCAGAAGGACCAGCGATATACGAGTATACGAGTATACAATAAAAATTATAATATAACACATGCGTTTGTACAAATCGATTTAAATACTAATTCACAATCCAATTTTGTAACAAATCGATTTAAATACAGTTTGTTTTTCAATTGAACATATAGTAAATAATAATTGTGTGTTTCCAGTGTTGCCCTATGACACAAATGTAGTCGTTGCTGTAGCCTTTGTGGGCAAGTTCAAAGTCGCTCAGCGAGCCGTGGAGAGATGCTTTGAGTTTCTTTGAGCGATAAAGCCCGGAAGGAGGAAATTCGCCGAGGAACCATCGACTAAGCTTTCAGAAGAAAGGTTCTCGAATGGTTACAAAATTACACCGGAAGGCGTAGAGTTCGTAAGCCCACCACTGACGACGTCTTAAGAGCGGGTAGCCAATGGTTACAAGTTGATAATAGCCGTTCATTGTGGTGTTCTATGGGGCACGTGTTTATCCAACAGTACTTAACAGTAGTGTTTTCCGGCTGATGTTGATGATGATGATGATCATGAGCAAGTAAGTTTAACTCCATATCATACCTACTTGGATATGATTTCCTTACTGAGTTAAATAATAGTCAATTTCAGACTCATTGGTTGAAATGTAGAAAATCAGCCATTGTAATTGAAGCTGAAACTGCAGAAAATTTCAGTCTATATCTTGAGTATGGCACTATGCCCAGTAGGTACATGACAATAAGCTCGTCATGAGACCAAAAATATCTATGGGTGCTTCAAACCCTCATGTGAAAAACACGTTTTGTTTTTGTTCTTACAGTACAACAGCGCGACCTATGTGCTTTGGCCCTCAGTTGAATCATGCCGTCAATCAAGCGAAGACCACTCAGGCGCTCCTGGTGATAGCTATAGTACGGCCTATTCAAAGCTACCGACGAAAAACCAAAACCTTTATACAACTTATGTTATGACAAAGCTCAGTTATGTACCTACATTGCATTAGCAAGGTGCGCTCTTTGCTAAAATACTCAAAGGAAACTACTTCTAGTCCTGTAAATTGTCAACGCTCGGACATGCACAACGGGGTCTCCCCGTGAGCACATCCTTCGTTATAATCCAAGACCCAATGACATAACCACCCGCGACATAAGGAGTTTTTGATCCGGCGATGAGCTGCGTAATCCACATACAGATGTACTTAGGTATGTACGATGATTTTACGATTTTTGAATAACAATTTCTGGCGAAAACTGTGCGTTAGTTCATTATTACGTATATTTAAGTGTTTAATTACTAGCTACTAAGAGTAGTCGTTCACGCGATGGTCGCATGCAATCACTTTCAACATGCAATGAGGTATTTAACAATAAAGCTCTGATAGAATTTTTGTGTCTACCGATACTAACAAGGTTCAAAATAAATTTACGTGTATCAGAGGACTTGCAAAACACATGCAGTACAACGGTCGTTAATTAATGTTTGCTTGTTTTATGAACAAAAGATTGATTTATGTACTTTTGCTAATTTGTGTGGGAGAGAAGTTAGTAGTAGAGAGGTCTCTACTTTTCAGACCAAGAAATTTTTTAGAGACGCCAGGGAGGCGATGGATTTAAATAGGTTATAGCCGTTCCAAATGAACAGGTTAATGTAAAGAGTTGGACTTCACAATCCAGTTTGTTTTTTTGGAAGTAGGCAAGTGAGCTCACTGCTCAATTTGTGGTACGTGATCACCGTCACCCATATCCATTATGAAGCATCAGCAGCAGTCCTTAAGAGCCAGTGAAATTCCAGGCACGTGAGACTTAACAGCTATGTCTCAAGGTGACGGCCACAGTGTAATTCGTGACTTGGGATGGAATGCATCTGTTATTGGCAGAGGTTAGTCTACTTAACATCATGTGGGCCTCGAGGTTGTTCCGTCACAATAACATAAAAAATCCTCCTCATTCCATCCTCGAGACCTTTATTGGATATCCACAACACCAATAGAGGTCTCGATGATGCGTTGCCGGCCTTTGAGGAGGGTATATCCTATCTTCTTGAAGGCTTCTTGGTCATATTCTTCTAGGCTAATAAATAAGAATCATGGAGATGACTTACCATTACAGGCTTGTTATGGTCGTCTACTAAGCTGTCGGTAACGCAAAGGTGACCATCGTTGACCAGGATCTGCAAGCCAAGACGGTAGACGCCCAAGATGTTGGGTGTGCCACCCCAACGGCCGCGACTGAGGAGGTGAAGAGTCAGAACTTCCCCATGGGCAAGTGCGCTTGTGATTGGCCACTCGAAGCGCTGTGAACAAAGTTTAGTTGTTACTCATAAATTATTTTATCTAGTGAAAAAAATATTAAAGAAAATATTCTCAGTGGCAGCACATGAATAAAGTGCCGTACAGAATGAAATCATTTCACTACTACATGCACAGTTTTGTAGAACCGGTTTGAACCAGACCAGAAAGCGGTTAAAGTTGTCGTAGCTTGCATTATGTTATGTTCCTTTCTTTATTCGTTTGGTATCAGTCTGTGTATGACTGTTTTAACCCGCTAGTATCACATGATTGACACGCAACGATTTCGAGCATATATGAAGGAAATTCAAATGTTATCATTATCTATGATGCTCATGGATTAAGAGTTCCGTACACAAAGGGTAAAACGAAGCCTTATTAATGAGAATTTGTTGTCTGTTTTTTTTCAAACCTAAATTATTTTCAAACCTGTCATTTTTATACTTCGATTATTTTTCAGAAGGCTAGAGAGGTAGCCTAAAAAGGATGGACCATAGCTAGCTGTGTGATATCGTCGACGGCTCATGAAGTTAGGGTACATCATGATCACAATTTTTCATTCAATTCACATTTTAATTTATTACACCTGAGTGTACCCAATATTATTATAATATTGAATTTGCTTTAAAATTTTCATTATCGGTGCTTTGGAAAGTATTCGATTTCTGTTTACGGTCGAATGGCCCCCGATCCTATCAATTAGGGCCTTTCAATCTAAGTATCCTTTTGTCAAAAAATGGGACGCATTCAAAGTCGCCAATTTAAAAAAAGAGCGAAGCCTGTATCGCTCTTAGTCAGGTTTCTCGTGTAATGCTGCGAGCGCCTAATCTAAATCTGGGTCGAAACGCGATTTGCAAAATGCTTGATTCACTAAAACACTGCCAAAGCGGTGAAAAACATGCACTTAGCCCTCAGAAGTCTGTTGGTCTGGTCCTCAGAAGTCTGGTTCCTATGCTCTAGATATGTCAATAAGCTCTCTCCTTCTTACATGAGAGCGAACAAAAAGAAACATAGGTTTAGTGTCTGTCTGCAACTTTAGGAATACAAGCGTGTCTTTGTGCTTTCTAGAAACAAAGCCTAGTTATGCTTCTCGTATGTGGATTGATTTATTAGTATTCATATTAGAAATCATTGCAACTTCTTCACGCAAAGTTTTTGCACCGATGTGATACAGGCAGGATTACGTAAAGGTACAGTGCTAATATCTATATGTATTATATGAAAAATATTTTTTTTTAAATGTTATTGTGACGGAACAAGCTTGAGGCCGACTTGATGTTAAGTGGACTAACCTCTGCCTATAACAGATGCATTTCGTCACAAGTCACGAATTGCACTGCGCCCGTTACTTTGAGACATAGTTCTTAAGTCTCATGTGCCTGTAATTTCACTGGCTCTCAAGGACTGCTGCCGGAACACACCGTTAGGTGCTTGGCGACAGATTTTCTACTTGAAGGTGGTTGCTAGCAAGGCGAGCATTCGCAAAATGCCCGTTTACCATGCGGTGAAGCTCAAGCCCGCGGCGAGATTCGAATCATGGACCTGCTGCGCGGCAATCCATAGCCAATGCCACTGAGCCATCACTGCTTCCAAAATCATGCGTATAGGTCATATAAGTTAGATAAGTTTAATTAGAAATGGATTATCCCAGAAATTCCCACCAAGATTGTCTAACCGATTATTTTTTTCGATTAATCCCCACTGGATTAAAAAATCATTACAATCATCATCCCTATTGAACATACAACGCAGAACCAGTGGGGAACTTTGAGTAAAATTTTATGAATTCTTATAAAGTACCCCTAGGGAATTATAGAAAAAAAAATATAGAAGCAACTTGTGGAATAATTTATTCCATTTGTCCATAAGCACCTCTATTTTGTTGCGAGTCTACGCTTATACATATTCAAATCTTCTAAATTATAAGTTAATATACAGAGAGCTTTGATATTAATTTGCTTTTTACCCTATCTCGCTTGTTGCATTATTATTCAATTATGTGTTTAATATAATAGAATTACAACGAGATCAAAAATAGACTCATGTACGGGTCTCGAAATTGCAAAAAAGTCGAGTCAGATGAGATGAGAGACTAAGATGAATCATGATGGTTATGAACGAAGGTACAAATTAGATTCATGAGTCATATGTCATGTTGTCTCAGCGGTTAGAGGTTAGGTGGTTAGGCTAAAGGTGTGGAGGGCGCGGGTTTGAATCCCGCACATGATTTTACCTCTCGTTATAATTTTATATAATAATATAATTTTGTAATGTAATCCACGACATGCGTCATTGCAAAAATAGTAAAAATATGAGTGTAATAGTTTACAAATACAAATATAATATAATGATAACTGTTAAATGAATATATTATGTTCTAAAGTTACATCTAGTGATTTTGATCAGAATATAGAAAAGTAAAATGCGTTTATTTTCAAAATTATAGTGTTTAAGAAATTTATTTTATTTAATATTTATAAGAGCGCTTGGTCAATACGACACATGCTCAAAATGCTGGCACCTAGTCGGCTCAATAAGCATTGCAGTCCAACGGGGCAATGCTACTAGCGTGCTGGGCACGCTGTCAACTGGTACTGGGCTGGAGTATTAGGCCAGTAATTGCCTTTTTTATGTTGTTGTGACGGATCAAACTCGAGGCCCACCTGATGTTAAGCGGACTAACCTCTGCCAATAACAGATGCATTTCGTCACAAGTCACGAATTGCACTGCGCCCGTCACTTTGAGACATAGTTCTTAAGTCTCATGTGCCTGTAATTGTCACTGGCTCTCAAGGACTACTGCCGGAACACACCGTTAGGTGCTTGGTGACAGATTTTCTATTTGAGGGTGGTCGCTAGCCAGGCGGGCAGTCGAAAAATTACCTTTTGATTGAGTCAATGTGGTAGCTATAGTTTTGTATTTAGTTTGTAGTATTTTGTCAATAAAGGCATACAGACGGTAAAAAAATCTATAAGGTTTGGTAAAAGAGCTTTGAAATGTAAATAAATTTCGTTGACGATAACTAGACAAGGACTATAGAGTATTATATTATAGGCTCCAGCATCCACACCGTGACAAGATATTGCTATCACAAATTACTGGATTTACCAATATATTTTTTTATATTTTTGTAGCACTCGTAGCGAAGTTTTCTTAGCTGTTCTTAATTGATCAGCAAAGTTAAGCAACGTCCGCCGCGGTCGTGAGTTGGATGGGTGACCGCCAGTGACATTACTATTGAGTGCTTCCATGCTTCAGAGGGCTTGTCGGTCCCGGTTGTTGTCTTAGGATGGCAGTCAATAATGCATGGTGGTAGGGCATTTTGCGTATGCCTGCCTGGCTAGCGAACACCCTCAAGTAGAAAATCTATCACCAAGCACCTAACGTTGTGTTTCGACAGCTGTCCTTGAGACCCAGTAATTCTAGATTAGCTTGAACAAAATCTTCGATCACATCATCACTTACCATCAGATGAGATAGTAGCAAAGGTTATCAGGCATAAAACCGACGTTCAAGTTCGCTCTGGTCGGGTCGATCCTTTGGCGTTGCGTAGAGATGTTGGATCACTCTGCATCTTTTGCCGTATATATCACGGGGAGTGTTCTGAGGAACTGTTCGATTTACTACCTGCAGCTCAATTTCGCCACCGGACTTCCCGACAAAGCATGATGTTTCATCAATTTCATGTCGACGTCTGGAAGTCCAAAACCTTGCGATTTTCACGGCATTTTCTACCTCGCTCTACCTCAGTATGGAACCAGCTGCCAGGTGAAGTATTTCCGAACAGTTACGACTTATAGGAACCTTCAAGAAGAGAGCATATTCCCTCCTTAAAGGCCGGCAACGCATCCTCAAGACCTCTGGTGTTGCGGATGTTTGTGGGCGACGGTGATCACTTACCATCAGGTGAGCCACCTGCTCATTTGCCCTCCTATCCCATAAAAAAAAAACTTCTTTATTATTTTATCATACGTATTCAAAATAAGATCATATATATTCAGAAATTTGTGTGTAACTCATTTAAAACTTTCTGTCAGCGATTGAAATATAATATTTAATCCTATATTAAACGTACTTATGATACAATTACCTGCCCACTTGTAACAATATCTACAAAGCAATCAGCAACAAAATCAAAAAAATGTATTTATGTTTACTATGAGCCAGCCTGCCCTACTTTTATATCGATTTCTAGGTACAGTGTAAATTGCCACGGCATTTTAATTTATATAAATTTTAGTGTTCATGCTGCATGATACGTTGTTATGAAGTTATTTTTATTTGTTTGATACTTAAGCGAAAATATTCCAGTAAACTCAGTGTCTAGGAGATACATAGCCCAAAATAACTTAAATAGAAAAGAAACTGACTTAGGACATTGAAAAATGGGAAACGCGTTGAGTAGGTCTGCGGTACACATAGTGCGACGCTGACTGAGCTCGATATTTTGTTCTTAGCCCCAATTTTAACATACTTCTACATACTTTTGCTCATCACTTTCAGCGATATTTTTTTTTTGTTATTGTGACGGAGCAAGCTCGCGGCCCACCTGATGTTAAGCGGTATCCTCTGCCTATAACAGAGCCACGAATTGCACTGCGCCCGTCACCTTGAGACATAGTTCTTAAGTCTCATGTGCCTGTAATTTCACTTGTTCTCAAGGACTGCTGCCGGAACACACCGTTAGGTGCTTGGCGACAGATAATAGTTGTGCTCTTTGGTTCACCCAGCTACTAGTGTGTATTTTTGAAGCAGTGATGGCCGAGCGGTTATAGCTGTGGACTGCCTTGCTGCAGGTCCCTGGTTAAATCCCCACCGCTGGCTTGAGCTTCACTGCATGTGGGTATACCCGCCTAGCTTACTACCACCAAGCGCCAACCATCTAACATTGTGTTCCAGCAGCAGTCCTTGAGAGCCAGAAAAATTACAGGCACATGAGACTTAGCAACATATGTCTCAGTTTGATGGGCGCAATACAATTCGTCACATGACGAAATATATCTGTTATAGGCAGAGGTTAATCCGCTTAACGGTGGGCCTCGTGATTTTTCCGATACAATCACATACAACAAAAATGTTCTTCGCAGTTTGCCCCTATTTATAGGGTATTTGTTACATAGTTACTTGTTATACAAGGCTGCATAGTTGTTATTTATTATATAGTTATTTGTTATACTAGGCTCCATAGTTGTTATTTGTTATATAGTTATTTGTTATACAAGGCTGCATAGTTGTTATTTGGGGCGAGAACTTTTATTTAAACCTGAGGAAGCGAAGTCTAGGATTGAACTGGAGCAAAGCGAGTGGTACCGAATACAGAGCGTACCGAAGATTTCAATGGTTTAGACGCAAAATAACTTTGCTGCCAAGGGCAACACAGTTTTATACCGCTTGCCAGCGAGGAAAATGCTACAGGTGCAAGAAAAATAAGCTTAAATAATGTAGTATATAATCTAAATTACGAAAATTGTGAATATATAGTAAATTCATTTTTCTGAACTTCTGTAGTACATAGGTTCATAATTAAAAACATTCTTCACCCTACAGATAAAAGCACTTTTTTACGCATATTCCAAATGACAAACAACACCTTTCTGAACTGAGGTGAAAAAATATTTTTTGTTAAAGTTTTGTGCTGATTTCCTTTTCTATTGTTTGCTATACAGTTATGTTCCACAATTAATTATATCAATTTACAAAACATCTTTAATCTGAAGGTTAAAAAGAAAACACTTCTTCACTTCGCTATCCTTTGATGCAGCATCATTCGTGTGCATGTCTGAGTCGGTAGGTGACGCCTCGTTTCACTGCCGTCCTTCTACTTTACCACACTCGAAAAACATATGAAAACAAGAAAGAAGAAAGCGGTTTCACAGCGGATGCACGTCCTCTCACTCAAAGTGCATCTCTCTAACATCCGAGGCCTGCACTCAAATCTCAGCCCAGTCTCCGTTAAAAACAAGAGGTGCGGTTTCGCAGTCTCGAGGTGATAGTGACCTCTAGACTGCGAAACCGCACCTCTTGTTTTTAACGGAGACGCAGATCAGATGTCCGGATGACGCGTCATATCTGACATACCCTGGCTACGTCTTGGAGCATTGTTTTAAGCCACGTGCCGGGGCGTGCGTATTTATTCGCGATGACATCTGTTTTCGGCGTCTTCGTAATCTTGAAGACTCCAGATTCTCTGTTCTGTGGATATTGGTGGAAACCGGTGTAGAGAAAATTCTATACGCTGGAGTATATCGATCGCACACCTGTAACCAGGAGGTTAACGATTTTATGGACTATCTAAGTGTGACGGCGGATATAGCTCAACAACGGTACCCTTCTGCCCAACTTGTATTACTGGGGGACTTTAATGCTCACCATCATGAGTGGCTATTCCCATACCAGGATACAAACCACGCTGGGAAAGAGGCACATAAGTTAGCCCTAACCTTAAACCTCACCCAGCTTGTTAATGGGGCAACAAGGGTACCTGACGTTGCTGACCATACTGCCTATTGCCTCGACCTTCTGATGACGACAGATCCAGACCGCTACTCAGTGTCAGTTTCTTCACCGTTAGGTAGCTCTGACCTACTGTCTGGTGAAATCTGTATCTCTATATTCCCCGCCCGACCGCTGCCAGAAAGGCACCCGGCGGATATGGAGATACAAGTCAGCAGATTGGGATGGAATGCGGTCTTTTTTTGCATCCTACCCTTGGCAGTCTCTTTGCTTCTCTTCTTGTGATTCTTCTGCTTGCGCGGATGCTGTGACTGATGTGCTGCGTCAAGCAATGGAATATTTTATTCCATTTTGTGATGCGCCGCAGAGCAGCAAAGCAATTCCTTGGTTCAGTGTTGATTGTAGACGCGCTGAAGCGCTGAAACATGAAGCATACTTAGCCTGGGTCGATGCTCGAACCCGCAAAACCAAGGATATTCGTAACAAGAAGAGAGCCTTTAACAAAGCTGCCAAGGCATGCAAAAAGGCTGTAAAAAGGGCACGATTCGATCACATAAGCCGTGTTGGGTCCAAATTAGCTTCTCACCTTGCGGGTAGCAAAGCATTCTGGTCCTTGGCGAAGTCGATCGAATCCAACTTCAGCCGCCCTAATCTACCTCCACTATTAAGACCTGACGGATAATTGGCTCACACTGCTAAAGAGAAAGCGAACTTGTTCGCTTCTCTATTTGCGGAGTCTTCACGTTTAGATGCAGCGGGCAAAATACCTCCATGTCTTCCTCGATGCGAGGCATCAATGCCGGAAATTCGCATTCGTCAGACCGAAGTGCGTAGGGTGCTCCGAAATCTAAACGTGAACAAGGCTAGTGGTCCCGACGGAATTCCCGCCATAGACCTAAAATCGTGTGCACCTGAATTGACTCCTGTTTTGACACGTCTCTTCTGCCTCTCTCTACAGACTGGTAAAATGCCAAAATCTTGGAAGCTTGCAAATGTGCAGCCTGTGCCCAAGAAAGGCAGTCGTGCAGACCCTGCCAACTACAGACCCATTTCAATCACTTCCATACTTTGTAAAAGTATGGAACGTGTATTGAACAATAGGCTCCTGGCATACCTGGAAGCAAATGATATCCTCAGTGATCGACAGTACGGGTTTCGCCGAAACCGGTCAACTGGGGACCTTCTTGCGTATGCCACTCATATCTGGAGCGAGGCCATTGATATGTACGGAGAAGCACTCGCCGTCTCTCTTGACATTTCAAAGGCCTTCGACAGGGTCTGGCACGACAGTCTTGCTAATAAGCTTCCATCGTATGGCTTACCCGATGGCCTGTGCTCTTGGATTTCCGACATCTTGAGGGAAAGATCGTGACGAGTTGTCCTTGATGGATGTTCGTCCGATCAATCGGCAATAAATGCCGGGGTACCTCAAGGATCGGTTCTCTCTGCTACCCTCTTCTTGCTGCACATAAATGATCTGCTCAAACCCGGTATCATTGGGTATGCAGATGACAGCACAGTTGTAGAGAGGTATATATCCGATGCACGGGCCGGCGATGTACAAATCCAGTCCCATAGAGAGGCGATGGTCGAGCGAATGAATTTGGCCCTAGAGGCAGTCTGCGAATGGGGTGATGCCAATTTCTCTGTAGTGAATCTGGAAGTCTTCAAGAACAGAGTAAATAGGTATCTGCTAGGCAAGCATGTTCCACCTTCGACTGCGTCGTCACTTTCCATCAGGTGAGGCAGCGGTCAAATGCTTGCTTATCTATTATAAAAAAGAAATAAAAAAAAAATACACTTATGACAGTTTTTTTACCGATAATGTTGCTAAACTGCTGTTATGGTCGACTCTGCCAACACTCAACAACAACGCAAAATATCAGCAAAAATATAATAGATATAGCAATAAAAAGCAGTATATTAAATATAAATAACAATTAAATTTAATTGAGACTAGCTTGGAGCTCTTATATACCGAATTCCTACCAATAAACTAGAATAATCTAAATTCGATGTAAAGTGGCATTCATCAGTGGTCAGGTCAAACATAAAATAGTATGCGTAGCGTAAAAATTAGCGTTTTCAGAGGAGATATATAAATTAGTTTTTCTATCTTATGGACGGTCAAATGGCTAAATGCGGCTTATAGCTTGGTGACAATATACATCTGTGGACACCATAAAGGTAGTATCCACTCATCCATGCCTTAATATACTTATTTAATAGCACTCATCCATGCCTTATTATTCTCTTTTTGCTTGCAATAATTATGGTAGAATTACATTTCAGTGTACATACATATCACTATTTTGAACATGTCATAATGATTGCTCCGTATTTTAATAATAGTTTTAAATAGTAAATAAGGCTAAATTATAGTGTTATTGTTTAATTAACGTTAATTAAAAGTGGCTTTATAGTGTGATTAAATTTATATCGTGACATATTCATTAAACAGTGAATAAATATAATAGTACGTCATCCTGCAGCAGCGGTTGAGATTTCAAACATCTTGGATTTTACTGGGGAGTATAATGTCTAATATCTAACTTTAAGTACACATTTACCACATTTTCACTGTAACTCACTTGATTAGCTACGTTAATAATCTCACACTGGAAGTGTACTGACTCTCTTTCCTTGACAAAATAGTGGGAGCAAAGTTAATGATTTTTGCCTCAGACATTTCAACACTATTTGACTCCTAATCCTAGCTGCAACTCATTCTCAAAGTTTTATATTTGTAGTAGTATCCGTAGGCACTGGTATCCAAAGTGGTCGTGCTCACAGAAAGGTGTTGTCTAGTGGCGGTGTTGTGTGTCGGGTCGCCATCTTCCCTCAAATATGGTTGAGGAAGGCGATGGCTGGCACATGCATCAACTCGTGAACGGGTGCTGCTAGAGGACACAGGTCTTCTCTGGATGCTAGTGCTAATGACTGTGGAGTGTAGATTTATACAAAATTGTAGTAGGTAGTCAGGTCTACAAAAATTACCTATTAAAACATATGATAAGGTACCTATTACCATCAATCATTTGTCACTTTTGTTATCAGATAAAAGTTTCATACTTTTTTCTCTCCAATCTGTTTCTAACCATCATCTGTAAACTAATTTATCTGTGTTTCTACTGCTTAACAAATTTCCTCTTTCCTTTTTCCCTTTTATCTGTATATAGCATAGGTATTTAAATGTAAACAAATAATAGATATTTGTGTATTGATTACTGTTCTCAGACTTGATTGTTTATTTTGTTTGCAGAATTAGGTATGCACCATTATTGTAATTTATATAGAAAATAGTTGTAACTTTGAGTTTGAATTGTGATAAATACATACCTTACACTTAAAATACTTCTTGAAACAGTAACTTAGCTACTTTTATCTCTTTTCCAGATATTGTGCAGAGTTGTTGGTATCCAAATATGCCTGTAACTACTAGGAAAACCTTGGCAAGAGAACTGGAAGAGAAACTCAGAGTTGCACTTCAGGACCTTAAAAAGTATAAAGACCTCTCTGATCAGCTCCTACAAGAAAGAGATGACAGTGAGGTTGAGGTGAACACAATTGTGTCAAAAAACACTGACCTCAAGAATGAACTTGCCGGTCTATACACAAATTACTCAGAAGCGCTCCATCAAAATGAACAACTACAAAACATTGTACTATCATTTAAAGAATGTAGTGAGACTCATGAACAGGCCTTGAGTCGTATATCAGAACTAGAGTTTGAATTAAGCAAGGCACAACATGAAATCTTGTCTTTAAAATCAACAAAGTTTAATGAACAGACCGCTGACACCTTAAATTTATACCATGAGCTGGTCGGTAGTGGCATGGAATCAGCAAGCTCCCTGCAGCCTATTGAAACTATTGACTTGACTGATGAGAACACTATATGTAGTCAATTTCCAGTCTTTCAGAGCCATAAGAAAATTAAAAAGTACTTTAAACTTAAGAAACTGATGCGTAAGTGCGAAAAACAACTTAAAAACCGCAAATATTTCAAGAAAAATGTGAATTTGGTGAAAGATAAGCTAGTTTTACAGGAAAAACTTCAAAATTGTTTGGATGAAGTAGAAATTAATAAGCAATTGTATGATGATGATACTTTGAGTCTTCGCTCTGAGCTGCTAGATAAAGAAAAATTATTGCAAAATATTTTCTCTAGCTACTTATCAGCTCAAAACCATCTTAGTGAGCACTACAATGAAGCTATAAGTTTAATGGATCTTGTGACCACCAATATGGAGAGTGTGAGAACTACTGAGTGTGCATGCTCAAAGTCTCATAATCAGCAACCAACTAGAGATTCAATACCAACAATTTGTCATACAGTTCAGCCATTGAATAAAACATGCACTGAAGCAGTACGGAGGGAGAATCAAGGTATCACCTCAAACCAGGATATGGTTACCAAAGTATTAGTTTTTTCAGATGCAATAGGCAGAAATTTTGGTTCTGTGCTTTGTAATTCACTAGACTGCTCTGTTGAAAATTACTGCATGCCTGGTGCTTCTTATGCTCAAATTGAGAAAAAAATTATGTCTGCCGCAATTGATAGCAATACTATAGTCATTGTCTATTTAGGCCAAAGTTTAGGTATAGAAAGGAAACAGGTTATAGCAAATGTAACCTCATTGTTAAGCCTTAATGCATTTAGAATTATGTTATGTGCTTTTCCTTACTCAGATGCACTAACTAAAAGTCAGAATGAGCATATTAACTGCTTAAATACAATTTTATATAATATGACATGTCGTCATAAAGACAAACTTTTATTTTTTGACTGTAATAAATTTATTACTAAATTTATGTTGACTCAGGATAGGATGTACCTACCTAAGAAATGTAAGAATTTAATTGCTACTTTGGTAGCTTATAATATTGAGTCGGTTATAGGAAATATAACCATGTCTTCCATTGACGATACAGATTTTAGTACATGTACTAATACAAATGTTGAGTCAAACTGTTTAAACTTTTAAGTCCGACAACAGGGAAGTGTTTTGACATAGCACTGTACTACCAAAATATAAATCGCTTCTCTGGCAAAATACTTGAAATTGAAATGCTCTTAGATAAATATCCTTTTGATATATTATGCTTTACTGAAACATGGCTAAGAGCTGATACAATGTTATTTAATGTTAAGAATTTTAGTGTAGGCAGTGCGTTTAACAGATCATCTGCAGAAGGAGGAGGGTGTATTATTCTTGTAAAAAATAACTTAAAATTTAAAGAACGCCGTGACTTAGTCAGATGTTCTGTTGAACGTGTCTGTGAAGTTGCTTGTGTGGAGGTGGACAGGCATCTTGTGTTGTGTGTATATCGACCACCAACAGATGAAGGTCGTGCTCAAAATTTTACAGAATTCTTAGCCACTCTGGAAAGTATACTACTAAAAATTTCTAAATGTAAAAAACCCATATTTGTATGTGGTGATTTTAATGTCGATATTTTATTGAAATCTAAAAATAAGACTGATCTTATTTCATTGTTTAAGTCATTTAATTTGAAATTTCTATTCTGTGAGCCCACTAGAATAACAGATACTTCAGCTACCTGTATAGACAATATATACTCGAACTGTAAGACTAAACAAAAGTCAATAATGAAGGGTGTTAGATCTGATCATGAGGGCCTGGCAATTAGATTTGATGGAAGCAGAGAAACAGCAAGGTATGAAATTGAACATAGGCCGTTAACAACCAGTAGGCTAGAAATACTCAGTACCAATATAGAAGCTAAGCTTGCCATTACAAGTTTTTCTCATAGTGACCCGAATGACATTTATAATAGTTTATTCTCTCTAGTAAATACTGAGTTTCAAAAAGTTTGTCCAAAAATAAAGAAACAAGTAAATGGAAAGTTGAAGTTCGGTGATTGGGCAACTACAGGTATTCGAAAAAGTAGAGATTATTTGTATGATCTGTATCGCAGGAAGAATTTGACATCCTGCAAGCAGTTTTGTGATTATGTTAGGAACTATTCAAAAATGTTTAAGTCTGTTTGCTTGTGTGCTAAATCTCTTTTTATTAGAAATAAAATTGGCAAGTCTAAAAATAAAATAAAAACCATTTGGAATACTATAAATACTGAGACCGGAAAAAATAAACCTAGAGATTCTACATATGTCTTAAATGTTGATAAAAATCAAATATCTGATCCAATACAAGTGGCAAATATATTTGACAATTTTTTTTCTAACTTACCCCTAGAAGTCACTAAGTCATTGGATGCATGTCCCGATGTAGCAGAAACTCTGCTAATACATAATTTCCCCTGCAAATCGCCGGACTTTTCTTTCAGACACACAACAATATTTGAAATTATAAAGACATTTAAAAATTTAAATATTAAGAGCACCGAAGACTTGTGGGGTATGTCAGTTAAAGTGGCAGAGTCTATAATATGCATTATTGCACCATATTTAAAAACAATATTCAATCTTTGTATTGATAAAGGAAACTTCCCCGACTTAATGAAACAAAGTAAAATCACTCCAATTTTGAAGTCGGGGGCTACATCTGACCCTTGCAATTACAGACCTATTTCTATCTTACCTGTTCTGAGTAAAGTATTTGAAAAAATTATGCTCAAACAACTTCTATCCCATTTTAATGAGCATAATATATTGAATGAGAATCAGTTTGGTTTCACAAAGAGCAGATCCACAACAGATGCAGGTGCTCAATTGATGTCACTTATACTTGAAGCCTGGGAGAGTTCACAGGATGCTATTGCCGTATTCTGTGACCTTTCTAAGGCATTTGACTGTGTAGAGCACCGCACTCTGATTCGAAAACTTTCACATTATGGTATTCGTGGAAAAGCACTGGATCTTATAAAGTCATATCTGTCAGACAGGCTACAGAAGGTTAGAATAAATGGCAATACTTCTTCCGGGTCTTTGGTAAGAATAGGCGTACCGCAAGGATCAATTTTAGGACCTTTTCTGTTTCTAGCATATATAAATGATCTGCCTTGCATGGTTAAAAATTTCTGCGATATAGTTTTATTCGCAGATGATACCTCCCTAATTTTTAAAGTAGATAGGAGGGATAGTGAACTTATTCATGTAAATAATGTGTTATCTATGATCTCTAAGTGGTTCGCGGCTAATAATCTTCTCTTAAATTCAAAAAAGACCAAATGTTTAAAGTTTTCTTTACCAAATGTTGCTTATGTTGAACCAAACATTAAGCTTGGCCTAGAAAAACTCTCTTTTGACAATGCGACAGTCTTCCTGGGAATTAAAATGGATTCAACTTTACAGTGGAATCCACATATACATGATCTATCTGGAAGACTTAGTTCTGCTGCATATGCAGTTCGTAAGATAAGACAGCTAACAGACGTAGCTACTGCTAGGCTCGTTTATTTCGCGTATTTCCACAGTATTATGTCTTATGGTATATTGCTGTGGGGAGCTGCTGCTGAGATAGAGACAATCTTTATCTTACAAAAGCGTGCTATTCGGGCCATATATGAAATGGATCCTAGGGAATCCCTGAGAGATATTTTTAAAGAAATTGATATTTTAACTTTACCAAGTCTGTATATATTTGAAAATATTATGTATGTTCGTAAAAATTTGAGCAAATTTAAATCAAACAGTGACACTCACGATTATAACACTAGGAATAAAGATAAAATAGCGGTGCCAGGTTTTAGATTAGCAAAGACAAATAAAAGGTCCTTCTTAGGAAATTGCGTGCGGTTTTATAATAAATTGCCCAAACATATTACAACGCTCACAGAAAGAAAATTCAAGTTGCATGTGAAGAATATTTTGATAAAGAAATCTTACTACACAGTTTGTGATTACTTAAACAAAAATGCTTGGACTGGTTCGCCTCTACCAAGCTAGCGCCTAACACCTACGTAATGTAAATTAAGTATTGTAATAATTTTATTATATAGTATGTACCAAACACATTTTTAAAAAACGTTTAAAAGAATGGCCCCGAGTTTCTTGCCCGTTCTTCTCGCAGTGGCTCTATAATTTTTGTTTGCTGAACGTGGCAGTACCATGTAGTATATTTCAATATTAAAATTTGTAATTGACCTTCATAAGAGCGTCGTAGACGCCTAAATTGAATAAATGATTTTGACTTTGACTTTGACTTTGATGGGTTATAAATTCAGTTTAGTTTCAGATTTTTATTATTGCACATAATGAAACATCAATAATGCCACTTTGAACGTTGTTGTTGAATAAGAAACATTGTAAGTATCACTTCTTTTGAATGCGGTTAGTATTCAACCGGCATTGGCTTAAACAAGTACCTCTAAATACCGCCGTGAGTGAAAGAGTGACAAAATATTACGCTTCGTAAAATAATTTTGTAGTGATTGCAGTACTTATCCTAACAGTAGCAAATATATATTTAATAATACAATAAAATGAATTCAAAACAAGAAAAATTGATTTTATGTATTTAAGTATATCGATATCTGGGCAACATAAAGGTTATGTTTGAAGTATCGATAAAAATCTGTTTCTTTAAGAAACACATCTCTTTTGAGTTGGTCATGTTCATGTCATGGCAGCAATATTGTGACATAACCTGACAGTAATTTTTGTTATGTTTTACAAAAAAGGTTTTACTATCTTCGAGCACACGTTTCATACATGCGGTATTTTTGGTCAAAACTCGGACAGTCCCATCTCTTAAAACGTAGTGATTACATACTCACAAAGTCACTTTATGCAACTCATTGGTTCCTTCTCTGTATTCAAATTGTTTATGAAGTCATAATCATAGAGAAAAGTAATCATAGAGAAAAGTAATACACCGGAAAGTCATAATGTGATCATAATATTTCTGTTACATTTGTCATATCTTTATCTTTCCGATTTGTGAATTGTGGGTCAAAACGCTAGAAGTATATTTTATTTTATTAAGTTTATCGAAAGAAAATAAGATGGCTTTACCGTGGCATATACCTATCGAAGGGTTACCAATCAAAGAAAGGAAAGCACCTCCGCAACCAACCTTACTGCAACATTATTGTAATATGGACATCCACGAAGATGCTTGTGAAGAATTGCAAATAAGTCTTATGTGTGAGATAGGTTCCAACAACCGAGAACCAGGAGTGATACAAAAACTTATAGCAGCTGGAATGACAGTTGCCAGACTCAACTTACGTGAATTAGAACCTGAATCTTGTGGACAGCTCATTCAATCTATAAGGCAAGCTGTTTATAACTACAGTTCTGAATTAGAGTTTGTTTACCCTCTCGCACTGCTCGTTGATGTGCGAGGACCTGAAATAGTCACAGGAGATCTTAGAGCTGGACCTAAATCTACCTTAGAAATTATACAATTTGAAAATATACGCCTCACTACAGATACTACCTGGAGAGAGTGTGGTACGGTAGATTGCTTGTATGTTGGCTATGACTACTTGACAGAGCTACAGCCTGGTGACATGATTTATATTGATAGTCTTACACCTGAAAAAATCCAGTTAAAGGTAACAGACGCTGGTGACGATTCAGTTGAATGTGAAGTTGTTGCCGGAGGCACCATAGCTTCCAAAATGACAGTGAGAATTGTAAAACAACCTAAAGACATTGTTGATGGTGCAGCAAAAGGTGACAGTTTTGAATCAATATGTTCTTTTGCTTCTGACATACCATTCGAACACATGGAAGATCAAATAACATGGGCAATAAATTCCGATATCGATGGAGTCTTAGTACCCAATGCTCAAACTGCTCATGACATTCGTCACGTGAAAGATCTTTTGGCAGATAAAGGGAAACATCTCTTAGTATTTGCATGCATAGAAACTATACTAAGCATTGATAATTTAGATGCTATTTTAGAAGAGTCCGATGGCTTATTCGTAGATCGTTGCGTGTTAAGTACAGATTTACCTGTGGAAAAGATTTTTATAGCGCAAAAGAAAATTTTGGCTAAATGTAACGTACTTGGTAAACCTTGTATATACAAAGCCGTTATTAATGAACAAATACCAACATTGTGCGTCACTGATATCGCTAATCTTATTCTTGACGGGGCTGATGTTTTAGCTTTAGAATTACATTATGATTCTCCTTTGAAAAAGTACGCTGCCAACTTCGATGCCATTCGCATGGCAGAACATTGCCTAGCTGCAGCTGCTGTAATATGCCGACAAGCTGAACGTATCATTTGGCAGCCACGCGTATATGGAAACACGGAATTAATGACGACTCCGATAAGCGAACCTAGTAAGGCTCTTTGTATCAGTGCTGTCGAATTATCAGGCAGAGCGCGAGCTATAGCCATAATATGTCTGACCAATTCTGGAAAAACAGCAAAATTGTTGTCTCATGCAAAGCCATCATGTCCTATAGTTGCAGTTACAAGAGTGTGTCACACAGCTAGACAGTTGCGTTTTTGGAGAAGTGTCAGATCTATTCATTATTTTGAACCTGCGAAAGAGATCTGGGCAGCTGAAGTAAACGCTAGGGTTCATGCAGCTTTGGACTACTGTAAGGCGAAGCGTATGCTTAAAGCAGGTGATCCTTATGTAATTGTCACAGGATCAAGGCGGGGCGGTGGATATTGTGATTCCGTCAGACTTCTGTACGCGAGTACGAGAAATACTGTGTTGGTGGAATGAGTAGTTTGGTTATTTTATTTTTTAAAGCTCAATTTAAGTTTTATTCACTTCATTCTAAGTTTTAAAATACTTGGAAAAACTATATTTATTATTTACCTTTCATTTTAAAGAATTATTCTCTCTACAAAAAGTATTTTGGAGGCTAAGCCCATAAATAGATATAATTAGATACTTAGTCGTTTACTTTTACGTACTTAGCTGCCTTTGAAATATTTTAGTCTAAAGCTAAATATATATTGTTAATTTACAGAGTTTTTTTTCTGCCACCGCTTTATTATCTGTGTTTTTAGTTTAGCAAAATTATAATTAGTTATATAACCGAAGCGAGCATTTTGGGATACATTTTCCCTATTAAAACTTACATCAATTTTCCACATTATATTCTTTAGCACTTACATATTTTATAGTAGAGAACACGACGATGCCCGACTAGTTCTTAACTATAGTATTTGTAAGGCAAATCTTAAATAACAATAAAAGTAGGATATTGTCCTTGATATTTGATTTGAAATAATTGAGAAACCTGATTGAGTATTTTGCCAGGAGGGGTGGGCATATTTTTTTTTGCGTTCCTATACATAGTATTTTTGTATATTTTGTTGGAGGGGCTAGATTATACGAATCAGCCTACGCGCCACAGTTTAAGCAATAGTTAGTACTGATTTTGTATACATATGCAAAAATTAAACAATAGTGGAACACATTCAGTTATCGACTCCAAACCACCCCCCAAAGTATCGTTGATATATTAATATAATAATCTCCATAAACAGATTTAAAAAAATACAATACTAAGGAATCTCGTCGTTTTGAAATGTAAATTGATTGTTTTTTATTGATTAAAAACTATAAGTCAACAGGCAACAGGAAACGCAAATATGGGAAAACGATTGCAATGATATGCGTTACCGCAGGACAGGAATAAAGTTAAAACGCTTACAAAAAATGTCTAAATAACTGATACAATTGTAGTAAGTAACAACTTCATGCAATAGTTTTATTTAATTCATACTGTTTATGTCTAAGAGCGGTAATAAACCTAAGCTGTTTGTGACGTTTGAAATTCACTTTCTGGCTGGGTTTCTATCTGGAAGAGCAAGGGAGATGTAGAGTATGTCTGGAATATATACACAAATAGGATTGATTCATTTTCCTAGCTTTACTAAGTGCAGCGATCATAGAGGTGGATTTTTCTCCCTCTTACTGCCACTATGTGGAATCAGTCGCCATATGAACTATTTCCGAACCGATACGAATTAAGAGTCTGTAAGAAAGAGCACATTTCCTCCTCAAAGGCCGGCAACGCTTCCCCAAGACGTCTACTGATGCGGGTGTTCCTGGGTGACAGTGATCATTTACCACCGGGTGCAACACATAAAATAACTGAATGATAAAAATGACAGTTAACATGCAGCGCGTTTCAAGCTTTAACCGATGGATAGGCTAAATCGAGTACTGTGAAACGCAAAGATAGTGTTTTATTTATTAAATATGTTCTACATAGTAAAACCGGAACTTAATCGAACATTCTGAAACAGGCCCTTAATTGACTTACGGCCTTAACTTTATTAGGACATTCTGAAACGGGCCCTTAGCGTAACGGACAAAATTAGTATTGATTAAAATTTGGACAACACGCGTATTGGGCGTAAACCGTATTTAGATGGCCTTTGTACTTAATGATGTGTTCATACATGGTAAGCAGTGTTAAACTATTATGGAAACTACTCTCAAGGTCAGCTATCGGACCACACCCCTTATGCGCTTATGTTGTATGCCTTTAGGTGGTAAACCATAAATATAATTCAAGTCACACCTATATCTACGAACACCTACCCTTGTAACATACATTAATATTTGAAATCACCATCGCGTCATTTCATGGCTCTGAATCTGAGCGGGTGGGGAGGTATGATTAAATTGACACGATTGCGAAGTATAAGTGGTTCAAATTAGAATTTCAAATTGTTCTCGCAATGTCTCTTGAAAATATTTTTTTACGTTGGTACTAAATTCATCTGGAATCCAAAATTTACTTATGTTTCACGTTTTGTAAAAAAATAACCTACGGTGGTACTACCAAGCAGGTTGGTAGGGCATAAGATAAAAAAAACAAGTTGCTATGAGTTGCACCAACGGTACCACCATGGGCCAAGCATAATAGGGGGAGCTTGCTATAGACAAATTAAATAGCGATATTCGTGGATATCCCGTATTTTCCCCTTGGAAAAGGCAAATAACAAAAAAAATGTGCCTAATATGCTCAACACTCAAATAGTAGATGACAGATGACGGATGACGGATGACGAATGACGGATGAGGGATGACAGATGACGGATGACGGATGACAGATGACGGATGACGGATGACGGTGACGGATGACGGATGACGTTCGATGGAGGACGGATGACGGAGGACAGATGACAGACGACAGA
Source organism: Plagodis dolabraria (assembly GCA_963854805.1). Lineage (NCBI taxonomy): Eukaryota > Metazoa > Arthropoda > Insecta > Lepidoptera > Geometridae > Plagodis > Plagodis dolabraria. Next base: position 10,957,906 of record OY978440.1, read on the forward strand.
AAACAGATGACCGATGACAGACGACAGAAAACAGATGACGGATGACGGATGACGGATGACGGATGACGGATGACGGATGACGGATGATGAATGACGGATGACGGATGACGGATGACGGATGATGGATGACGGATGACAGATGACGGATGACGGAAAACGGATGACGGATGACGGATGACGGATGACGGATGACGGATGACGGACGACGGATGACGGATGACGGATAACGGATGACGGATGACAGATGACAGGTGACAGATGCCAGATGCCAGATGCCAGATGACAGATGACAGATGACAGATGACAGCTGACAGATGACAGATGACAGATGACAGATGACAGATGCCAGATGACGGATGACGGATGACGGATGACGGTCGATGGATGACGGAGGACAGATGACAGACGACAGAAAACAGATGACCGATGACCGAAGACCAATGACTGATGACCGATGACTGATGACATAGATCTCGAATGACGGATGACGGATAACGGATGACGGATGACGGATGACGGATGACGGATGACGGATGACGGATGACGGATGACGGATGACGGATGACGGATGACGGATGACGGATGACGGATGACGGATGCAGGATGACAGGTGACAGATGCCAGATGCCAGATGACAGATGACAGATGACAGATGACAGATGACAGATGACAGATGTGAGATGACAGATGACAGATGACAGATGACAGATGACAGATGACAGATGACAGATGACAGATGACAGATGACAGATGACAGATGACAGATGACAGATGACAGATGACAGATGACAGATGACAGATGACAGATGACAGATGACAGATGACAGATGACAGATGACGGAACCGGATGACGGATAACGGATGACGGATGACGGATGACGGATGACAGAAAACAGATGACAGAAAATAGATTACAGAAGACAGAAAATAGATGACAGATGATAGATGACGAAGACGGATGACGGATGACGGATGACGAATGACGGATGATAGATGACAGACGACAGGCGATAAAGCACAGATGCCAGATGACAGATGACAGAAAACAGATGACAGAAAATAGATTACAGAAGACAGAAAATAGATGACAGATGATAGATGACGAAGACGGATGACGGATGACGGATGACGGATGACGGATGACGGATGACGGATGACATAGATGACAGATGAAAGATGACAGATGACAAATGGCAGATACAGATGACAGATGACAGACGACAGATGACAGACGACAGACGACACGCGACAGACGACAGATGACAGATGACAGATGACAGATGACAGATGACAGATGACAGATGACAGATGACAGATGACAGATGACAGATGACAGATGACAGATGACAGATGACAGATGACAGATGACAGATGACAGATGACAGATGACAGATGACAGATGACAGATGACAGATGACAGATGACAGATGACAGATGACAGATGACAGATGACAGATGACAGATGACAGATGACAGATGACAGATGACAGATGACAGATGACAGATGACAGATGACAGATGACAGATGACAGATGACAGATGACAGATGACAGATGACAGATGACAGATGACAGATGACAGATGACAGATGACAGATGACAGATGACAGATGACAGATGACAGATGACAGATGACAGAAAACAGATGACCGATGACCGAAGACCAATGACTGATGACCGATGACGGATGACATAGATCTCGAATGACGGATGACGGATGACGGATGACGGATGACGGATGACGGTGACGGATGACGGATGACGGATGACGGATGATAGATGACAGATGACGGATGACGGATGACGGATGACGGATGACGGATGACGGATGACGGTGACGGATGACGGATGACGGATGATAGATGACAGATGACAGATGACAGAAAACAGATGACAGAAGACAGAAAACAGATGACAGATGATGGATGACGGAACCGGATTGCGGATAACGGATGACGGATGACGGATGACAGAAAACAGATGACAGAAAATAGATTACAGAAGACAGAAAATAGATGACAGATGATAGATGACGAAGACGGATGACGGATGACGGATGACGGATGACGAATGACGGATGATAGATGACAGACGACAGGCGATAAAGGACAGATGCCAGATGACAGATGATGGATGACGGATGACGGATGACGGATGACGGATGACGGATGACGGATGACAGATGCCAGATGACGGATGACGGATGACGGATGACGGATGACGGATGACGGATGATAGATGACAGATGACGGAGGACAGATGACAGACGACAGAAAACAGATGACCGATGACCGAAGACCAATGACTGATGACCGATGACGGATGACATAGATCTCGAATGACGGATGACGGATGACGGATGACGGATGACGGATGACGGATGACGGATGCAGGATGACAGGTGACAGATGCCAGATGACAGATGACAGATGACAGATGACAGATGACAGATGACAAATGACAGATGACAGATGACAGATGACACAAAATAGATGACAGAAGACAGAAAACAGATGACAGATGACGGATGACGCATGACAGATGACGGATAACGGATGACGGATGACGGATGACGGATGACAGATGACGGATGACGGATGAAGGATGACGGATGACGGATGGCGGATGACAGATGACAGATGACAGATGACAGATGACAGATGACAGATGACAGAAGACAGATGACAGATGACGGATAACCGATGACGAATGACGGATGACGAATGACGGATGACGGATGACAGATTACAGATGACAGATGACAGATGACAGATGACAGATGACAGATGACAGATGACAGATGACAGATGACAGATGACAGATGACATATGACAGATGACAGATGACAGATGACAGATGACAGATGACAGATGACAGATGACAGATGACAGATGACAGATGACAGAAAACAGATGACCGATGACCGAAGACCAATGACTGATGACCGATGACGGATGACATAGATCTCGAATGACGGATGACGGATGACGGATGACGGATGACGGATGACGGTGACGGATGACGGATGACGGATGATAGATGACAGATGACGGATGACGGATGACGGATGACGGATGACGGATGATGGATGACGGATGATAGATGACAGATGACAGATGACAGAAAACAGATGACAGAAGACAGAAAACAGATGACAGATGATGGATGACGGAACCGGATTGCGGATAACGGATGACGGATGACAGAAAACAGATGACAGAAAATAGATTACAGAAGGCAGAAAATAGATGACAGATGATAGATGACGAAGACGGATGACGGATGACGGATGACGGATGACGAATGACGGATGATAGATGACAGACGACAGGCGATAAAGGACAGATGCCAGATGACAGATGACAGAAAACAGATGACAGAAAATAGATTACAGAAGACAGAAAATAGATGACAGATGATAGATGACGAAGACGGATGACGGATGACGGATGACGGATGACGGATGACGGATGACGGATGACATAGATGACAGATGACAGATGACAGATGACAAATGGCAGATACAGATGACAGATGACAGACGACAGATGACAGACGACAGACGACACGCGACAGACGACAGATGACAGATGACATAAATCAGATGACAGATGACAGATGACAGATGACAGATTACAGATGTCAGATGACAGATGACAGATGACAGATGACAGATGACAGATGACAGATGACAGATGACTTATGACAGATGACAGATGACAGATGACAGATGACAGATGACAGATGACAGATGACAGAAAATAGATGACAGAAGACAGAAAACAGATGACAGATGATGGATGACGGAACCGGATGACGGATAACGGATGACGGATGACGGATGACAGATGACAGATGACAGATGACAGATGACAGATGACAGATGACAGATGACAGATGACAGATGACGGATGACAGATGACAGATGACAGATGACAGATGCCAGATGATGGATGACGGATGACGGATGACGGATGACGGTCGATGGATGACGGATGACGGAGGACAGATGACAGATGACAGACGACAGAAAACAGATGACCGATGACCGAAGACCAATGACTGATGACCGATGACGGATGACATAGATCTCGAATGACGGTTGACGGATGACGGATGACGGATGACGGATGACGGATGCAGGATGACAGGTGACAGATGCCAGATGCCAGATGACAGATGACAGATGACAGAAAACAGATGACAGATGACGGATGACAGATGACAGATGACAGATGACAGATGACAGATGACAGATGACAGATGACAGATGACAGATGACAGATGACAGATGACAGATGACAGATGACAGATGACAGATGACAGATGACAGATGACAGATGACAGATGACAGATGACAGATGACAGATGCCAGATGACGGATGACGGATGACGGATGATGGATGACGGATGACGGATGACGGATGACGGATGACGGATGACGGATGACGGATGACGGATGACGGTGACGGATGACGGATGACGGATGATAGATGACAGATGACAGATGACAGATGACAGAAGACAGAAAACAGATGACAGATGATGGATGACGGAACCGGATTGCGGATAACGGATGACGGATGACGGATGACAGAAAACAGATGACAGAAAATAGATTACAGAAGACAGTAAATAGATGACAGATGATAGATGACGAAGACGGATGACGGATGACGGATGACGGATGACGGATGACGAATGACGGATGATAGATGACAGACGACAGGCGATAAAGGACAGATGCCAGATGACAGATGACAGATGACAGATGACAGATGACAGATGACAGATGACAAATGACAGATGACAGATGACAGATGACATATGACTGATGACAGATGACAGATGACAGATGACAGATGACAGATGACAAATGACAGATGACAGATGACAGATGACATATGACTGATGACAGATGACAGATGACAGATGACAGATGACAGATGACAGATGACAAATGACAGATGACAGATGACATATGACTGATGACAGATGACAGATGACATATGACAGATGACAGATGACAGATGACAGATGACAGATGACAGATGACAGATGACAGATGACAGATGACAGATGACAGATGACAGATGACAGATGACAGATGACAGATGACAGATGACAGATGACAGATGACAGATGACAGATGACAGATGACAGATGACAGATGACAGATGACAGATGACAGATGACATATGACTGATGACAGATGACAGATGACAAATGACAGATGACAGATGACATATGACTGATGACAGATGACAGATGACATATGACAGATGACAGATGACAGATGACAGATGACAGATGACAGATGACAGATGACAGATGACAGATGACAGATGACAGATGACAGATGACAGATGACAGATGACAGATGACAGATGACAGATGACAGATGACAGATGACAGATGACAGATGACAGATGACAGATGACAGATGACAGATGACAGATGACAGATGACAGATGACAGATGACAGATGACAGATGACAGATGACAGATGACAGATGACAGATGACAGATGACAGAAGACAGAAGACAGATGAGAGATGATGGATGACGGAGACGGATGACGGATGACGGATAACGAATAACGGATGACGGATGACGGATGATAGCTGACAGATGACATAGATGACGGATGACAGAAGACAAGACAGAAGACAGATGAGAGATGACCGATGACGATGTCCGATGAAAAATGTATACCCTTTTTATAGCTTTTACAACGTCGTAGATCTTAATAGATAATTAATTAACATTTAAAAATTCTTTGCTTCAAAAGAATTAACTGTGAAGAACCGTACCTACATATCCACTATTGATTACTATTAATAGCAAAATAGTGATCGTTATTAATTAGTCCTTATCGTAATCAATGTAACAAAAATTCATATCCTATGTCTTAAGCGTAAGAACACTAATTTATTATCGCAAGTTCCTATCGTAAGCCTTCTTATAATGAACGGCCACCCATACTGCTACAAAGCTGCTACGCCGTAAACTCAACTTATACCTCTACATGTGCAATCGCTACGCTCTAGTATTTGTGTTCATGAGTGACCGGATATAGCCTCGGGCTACGGATATTGTAAGCAGTATTTATTTATTGGTCATGGCCTGTCGCTTACGAAGAAAAAAAGTTTATGTAAATTTTGAGATTCGTCGTGTAACATTTTTAGTACCTTAATAGGTTTATAACAACAAAATAAACATGCTCGGTTTAAAACTAATAGACAAAGTTACAAGCAAAGACATCAGGCACAAAACTATATTTACAGATATATTGTAACGCATGGACCAACTTAAATGGCTGTGGACTGGTCATATGCTCGGCTGCAATAAGGAAAAGTGGAGTAAGCGTAAGTGACAGTATGGTACCCAATGGGGCAACAAAAGGAGCCGAGGTCGTAAAGCACAGCGGCAGACAGTAAACAATGGACAGAGTTGCAGGAGACCTTCGCCGTAAGGCAAACCGAATTAAGAGATATAATACAAGTGCAGTTTTAATTTGTTCATTCATTATTCACGTTCATTCATTCATTATTTGTTTGTAACGAGTCCGATGGATGAGTCCTTTTTCTCATAATACGGGCCTCGAGCCTAGTGTCGGAAACAGGTGCTCAACCATGCCATTGAAACTGTACAATGCCTTATATGAATAGACTTTTTCATTTTCATTATCAATTCATGAATATGTTAATTTTAACTTATTTAAAATAACTTTGTACAGTTATATTTATATTTAAAAAATTCACTTAATACACAAAACGCAAAAATGTAAATACTTAGGAAATAAAGGCTTTTCAATTATTATTATAATAATTGGCAAACTATATAATGCAGAAAGCTTGAATATTTTTAGCTAGCCTTCTGCAATTTTTTTATTAAGCACGCTGATATAATAGGTACTTAGAAAAAACCACAACGGTGTTAATTTTCAATAGTCTCATAGAAGCATATCTAAACTTTTGAATTTGTTCTTTGACAAAACAGTGACTGCTTTTCGTCGAAAATCGGAGATCCCAAAAGACAAAGTAAATATTTTTCTACCAATTTTATTCTAAGCGCAAGGGTATTATGCAGTAATCAAAGCTTTCCCTTCACTTTTAGACTTTTTTTTATTAAAGAGAAAAAAGGAAAGTTGGAAAACAAAAAATGATTTTTACCAATAAGACGAAAATCTACAGAATCTCATATAACTCGCAAATCATCCGATACAGTTTTTTCATTGCCTCAAGGTTCCGCCATCCAAATACCAAACATAAAGTTTTGATTAGCGACGTTGAATTATTGAGTGGATAGCAAAGCTAAAGATAGGACCCATAGGAACACTCTGTTAACTCCTAAGAAACATTATGTTATTTTGGTTGATTTATTTTGACGGTTTGTCATAGCATTGCCAAAGAAATGAATAATTCTCTGCATTTCTTCACTTCAGTCAAATTAACATAACATAACATAAAAATCATTTATTGACATAATCGTGAACAATGTTAATTTTGAAGCCTCTGGTCTTCGATTACACTGTGTTTGCGAAGACCAGATCCTTCCCCAATGTGTGTCTATAAAAACAGAAATTATGCCATTACTTATATAATTTTTTTCCTTCTAAATACAGTTATGGTTGTTTTGTATGTGTGAGGTGTGTTATGTGAGTGTGGTGTGTTATGTGTGTGGATGTGAATATATGTGAGAAATTGATTGATTCATTTATTTCATGTACATGCACATAAGTGATGTATGTATTCGGTTGCACAGTTAGCCGGTTCTAGTACCCAGTCCTGCAAAGTCATCTTGAAAAAAAGCAAGTATGAAGCAGTGATGGGTCAGTGGCGTTGGCTATGGACTGCCACGCAGTAGGTCCATAGTTCGAATCCCGCCGCGGGCTTTAGCTTCAGCGCATGGTGGAAGGGCATTTTGCGAATGCCCGCCTGGCTAGCGACCACCCTCAGGTAGAAAATCTGCCGCCAAGCACCTAACGGTGTGTTCCGGCAGCAGTCCTTGAGAGCCAGTGAAATTACAAGCACATGATACAGCTATGTCTCAAGGTGACGGGCGCAGAGCAATTCGTGAGCTGTGACGAAATGCATCTGTTATAGGCAGATGTTAGTCCGCTTAACATCAGGTGGACCACGAGCTTGTTCCGTCACAATAACATAAAAAAGCATTAAAATTAAGTCACTTTGAGTATGAATTCTTTATTTTCCGTTTTTAAAGTTCGTTCATTCAGTGTCGCGTAGCTTTGGGACACATTGTACCTATACAACAAAAGATAATTTTTGTACCACACTAACTTATATTGTCAGATTGTAACGAGGGTTTTGTTCTCACATATATAACGAAAATCTATTTAGGGAACAGGTGGGTGAAGGTCAGTCTTGTCAATTGGGAATACCCGGAATCCAAGTGGAACTCGATGTTGAGAATATTGGGTCGGCTGTACCAATCTATACAGTTTATATTTTCATGTATGATACTGGTTTTGCACATTGTAAAAAAAAACTTTCTTATTTTGCAAAAAATGGAACCGACTTCAACACCCAAAAGTGTGAAATAACTGGTCGAAGTCGGTACCATGCGCACAGTATTGTGATAATAGGTAATTTTGAACGATCATGATACCGACTTCAACAAGTTATTTCACAGTTTTGAGTGTTGAAGTCGGTTCCATTTTTTGCTAGATTTATTTTTTCACATTTTAGTGACTTTGATACTTACGGGATATGATTCATTGTGAACGTCTATATTATCAGGATAGGTAAATATTTTTTAGGTATTTTTGTGTAACTCAAAAACGGCTTGACCGATTTTGATGAAATTTAAAATGGGACCAAATGACAAGCATCACCTTTCAAACAAAAAAATAATTTTCAACTTTCTCACCCAGTCCAAAGTTATAGGGTAACAAACATAAAAAATACAGACGAATTGAGAACCTCCTCCTTTTTTGGAAGTCGGTTAAAACTAACAATATAGTTTCTATAATCTTATATCTTCAGACCAAATAAAAAGTCAAGACAGAATGTTGTGAACAGAGAAGTGAGGCCGGTTTTCCAAACATGTGTGCGTGTGTTGGTGTTGCCATGATAATCAAATTACCTTATGAAAATAACGTTACCAATTTAATAACGTAATTATTATTAATACAACAATAGGGTTCCGATGTAACGTGTCGGCAAAAGTAGTGTCGTTAAGTAGGGTAAGGGAATGGAAATCGTGTTTCAGAAATAACATTACTGGGTATTTAATTTACATGCATTTATTTCTTGTAACTAATTAGTGATGGGTTTTTATGCAATCGGGGAAAAAAGCACAAAGCCCACCTGGTGTTAAGCTGTAACCTCTGCCGATACAGTTCGTCACAAGTGGCAAACTGCACTGCGCCCATTACCTTGAGACATAAAGATGTCAAGTCTCATGTGCCTGTAATTTTACCGGAACATAGTAATGTGAACATTCCTGCTTGGCGGTAGAAATAGGTATAAATAAATATAAGTCGCCGATTTTAAAATATTCCCATAATAGTTCCTTCTTACTTTTCCGAATGATTTCGATCCAATTTTGTTTAATTTTTGGACTCAATCCGGAAAATGAAAAAATAATTTAACAGTAACACTGGTAAGTGACCAGTATAGCGTGAACAGTTAAGAGGGAACTTAAATTTGCCTTTGTAATATCAATAATAATATGGTTATAATTTAACACTATACACAACAACGTTAAAAACAACAAAAAAAACAATGGAAATATGTTTTTTTTATAACGAAAAAAACATCATCTACATTAATATCTTCGAAACCGAAAATCCAATACCAATGAAATGAATATGAGGTATCAGCAATCACGCTACTGACTTTTTGGTAAATGCCAGCGCATCGCTGACACAAGCGAAAGATGTGATGGCGGAATAGAGTGACTGTGAGTAACTTATTTTGATATTTGCACTCATTAATAAATAAATATAAGTTGTGATATAAAAAATTATGTAATTGGCATGAGTAAAGAATGATAATTTAGAGTTATGTTAAATATTCTTTCCTGACCAAGAAAACAGAGTTAGTATCACAGTTAATTGAGATTAGATTAATTGAAGAATGCACTTATGATATCTGTTTGGAATTACACTTTATTTAACGCAATAAATCGTGCTAAAATGCTTATATAATTCGTGGCAATTGGCGCAAGGTCTTTAATTTTTATTCCATAATTATGATAAATTATCGATATTTTAGTACATAAAGTGTCAACAAGATTATATGCCTGAAGTATAGATTTTTTTTAAAAGTTAATTTGATGATTTTTTGTACAAGAGATAGAGCTCAGAAGATGGCTATGTGTACGTTAATTCGTAAAACAAGGTGCGGGAGATTGGTCACTACAAAATACTTGAAGTAATATTTGTAAATGTGGTACATTAACTGAAAAGGGAACAGATTATTCTATTTTTATCAATTATTCAACAATTTGTAGATCTTTCCTATGATAGTAAATTAAGCGCTTAAAATCTTTGATACACGCATCAAAATGTGAAATGCCTTTTAAAGGTATCAGTTTTCCAATAAAAAACAAAATGACGGAGTTATGAAGTAACAAAGATTTCGTCAAATAAATTAAATTAAAAAAATACAACTGAATTGAAAACCTGGTCCTTTTTGAAGTCGGTTGAAAATGGAGTGAATGAATGAAATCCATCTTTTAAATTTGCAATTAAACCACTGAACTGATTTTGATAATAGATGCCTACGACGCAATATCTGTATTTAAAAAATATACAGTCCAAGTGAAAACCTTCTCTTTTTTTAAGTCGGTTAAAACACATCAACTCAACTATTAAAAAAAACAATAGCAATACGTTGTGTATTATCACCCAATAATAGGGTAAACCTTATAGGCTTAATAACGGCAACACCAATGCCACCACGCCGCAATAGTTCGACTGACGAGTCAAGGCGTAGTTTCGTTGTACATATGTGGGTGTAATCGTGTTTGTACACGGCGAGGCGTAGTTTTACCGGCCTCACTGCTCTTTACACAGCATTTTGTCTTGACTTTTTATTCGGTCTGAGCTGATATCATAATTTTTGCGTTTACATTACAAAATCACAACGACGGGAAAAATAAGACCGGCAAAGTGCGAGTTCCACTCACACACTGAAGGTAACGTACTAACTACTAACAAAGAATGTACTCGCTCTTTTTCTCGATCGTGCTTTCGAAAAGACAAGACCGCCCGAGGATGCTTCGATGCTGCGATAGAACCGAAACGCGTCGAAAATCAGTCAGTTTCGCTGCCTGCTGTGACGACACAACCACTTAGCAGGAAAATAAGGCAAAATTTGATAGTAGAAATATTTTTAGTATTTTTTAAGTACTTAAGTGTTTTAAGATTTTCTAAAATATTAATTCAATGTTTTCTTTAAATATTTGTTATTATAGATTGTATCGTAAAAGATAGATAGATAACACTTTATTGTACTTTCTTATTACAATTAATTATAAAATATATATTTCATCTTAAGATAAAAAAAAAGATAGTACAATCGGCGGCCTTATTGCTATGCAGCAATCTATTCCAAGCAACCGTAAGCAGAAAAATCAATTTGATTAACATCAGGGTAGAGTGTAAAACTAAGTGAGATTAGTAAACTAGTTGCATACTTAAATATATACAAGTACCTATTATAAATATTTAATATCTGTTTAAAAGCGTTATTTTCAAAATACACTTCGATGTACTTAGCAGGAGTTTGAGCCGCACTTGGCCAGTTTCTGTGATTTTTGTTGTACGTTAGATATGGGACTATAATAATGCCAAGTGAGACGTGGGTATGAATTGTAGTTTTTACAAAAGAGCAAAAACAAAAATACGTTCAAAAAATTACGTCTCTTGTATTTTTTATTTTTTTATTTTTAGCTGGATTCGAACTAGAGGTCAATAAGGGAAATCAAGACGATTTATTTTAATATCCATGATCAACATTTTGTTCTTGCTTTAATCAAAATTTTCTGTGGAGCCTGTCTATTGTAGGCGTTACCTGAGCTCAGATATTATGAACGACATTGCTCCAGCAGGCAATTTGGCCTTCTGCAGTTACTGTCCCAGCCCGTCCATATTTAACGATTCCCTACTACCATTTACTCGTACCAAACTAATTAGACATCAGATTACTTGCACAGTATTTTAGGTTAAAATTGCTACCAGCGGCGACGAGAGATAAATTATTTACAGATGTTTGTGCCTATAAAAAGTTAATTCTAGTTAAAAACTTCAGTCTTTTCGAAGAACTTTAGTTCGAATAACTTCAGTATATGGATCTACCTTCATGGCCTGTGGTAAAGAGTCGAAACTCTGTATGCTAGGCTACTAGTGAGAGTGATTTACAGGATTCCCGAAGCCTAAGGACTCAGTGTGAGGGAAATTCATATATTGAAAAGAAAATTTAACTTCATAGGGAAAAATAAAGATTTTTTTTTTCTCGAGTTAGTTTTTTGTATTGGCAGTTTTGGTGCATTTGACATTATACATTGGTACTTTACAATATTTATTTGTGGTATATTATTATATGTTCTATGCCTGAACCATATTATTATAAGTTCTGTGCCTGAACTACGAATAGCAGCATCACTTAGCATCAGGTGAAATTCTAGTCAAAGGCTAGCCTAAAACTCCTATAAGATGTGAAAAAATTCCATTGTGTACCAATATCTATTTTTGTTAGGTTTCAATCGAATTAAACTTGCCTCGTTAACCATCAGGTAGTCGCCATCTTGATGCAAGACCGATGTATACTTGGTGACACCTGTAACAATATAAAAAAATATGAATACATTTTACAAAATAGTCTTGTAATAAAACTGCTCAACTGTAAGTCAGGGGCACAACTCCTATTCTTAATGCTTGCTTATTTTTACCATTTTATTTCGCACTACCACATATCACGACTGTAAAGTTAGGTTAGAACTTCAACGTGAGAGCGGGCTGCGTGATTTGATCAAGTCATTTGTACGATAGACATATTACTTTATGAACATTATTGTTTCGTGACGGTACGAATAACTTAGTATCAATATTTTGAACTTGAAATAATAAGTTTTAAAATGTAGGAGTTGAGCCATGATTACGAGGGATTAATGCTTACAAAAATAATATATTTACTTAAATTCTATGCAAATTCAATATATACTACTGTTTCATTTAGTTCGGAACGAGTGCTACACGCAGTTGGCCTAAGTTAGATTTCAACCTTTAATCGTACCAAGTTAAACGCTTGTATGAATCAATGTTCCTTGTATATGAGTACAAAAAAATAAAAAACTTTTACCTTTTTGTATTTAAACTTAGGTTTGGCACGAAAACCCCCCGAAAACCTGGAGAAACTAATCGTCTCAGGGAAGATGGGAGGAAAACGACCTAGGGGACGTAGTCCAACACGATGGTCCGATCAAGCAGCTAAAATCCTGAACACTACTATCACATGCTCTGAGCCATGCCAGAGATCGAGGGAGGTGGAAACAGCTCTGTAGTGAAGAAGCAGATGGTCAGGGACATCATGACGCTCAGCAGTGAGCTACGACTCGAGGAGGGGAGAGGAGAAACATAGGTTAACGGATGGACAGCAAAGGCATGGTAATACTAATAAGGCTCCGTTTTATAATACAGAACCCTGAATAAATACTCACGCAATATCGAATGCGTTATACATTAAAAAAAAGGTTGTTTGAACAAATTACATACAGTCGAAAAAACCACCCAGTCAAAATTCCAAGATGGCCGCCACAGAACGTGTTCCAACCTCGGAGCCATATGATTAATGTATCATGTAAATCCCACTTAAGCGAAGCAAATGTCATTATTATATTATACCTTGTTCCAGCAGTTGTTCAAAGCGAAACAAATATCATAAATAATTAAAATATTCTTGATCGCAATGATACGCAGTACTTACGATGAGTACTGCTTGATATCGTTAGTATATCCTAGTATATAAGGTATAGTAGATATGAAGTTGAAATATTAAACAGCAATCTGAATCAGCCGGATTGTCCATTGCTGAATATTTAGCCTCACCCATTGAGGGGGGTTTCCATAATCCCCACGCTTGGCAGGCGTCTTGAGGATCGTAGTTTAAAATATCAGTTCGTCAGAAGGCATTGCTGCCCACCTTCCGGTATTTTACCTTTAGTCGCCTCTTACGACACCCGTAGGGAGTGATGGGGAGGTGACATTCTACTCCGGCACCCCACGGGGGGTTTTTTCGTATAGTTTCCGAATATAAAGAATATAATAACTTTGCCGTCAAGGATAAGGTGTGTGTCGTAAAAGTCGACTAAGGAATGAAATACTATTAGAAGGTGGGCAACTATGCTATCTTGTTCTGCGATCCCCAAGTCACCTGCCAAGCGTGGGGATTATGGCAAACACCCCCTACATAGGGGAGGCTGTGTTCAGCAGTGGACGATCCGACTGATACAGTATATACGGAAAAGCACCCTACTGGCATATAAATCTCATCTATACTTAATATACCTAGGTACTTAATAATATTATAAATGCGAGAGTAACTCTGTCTGTCTGCTTTCACGCCAAAACTACTGGACCGATTTGAATGAAATTAGGCATGGGGAAGGACATGGGATAGTTTTGCGCCATAACCAATATGCGCGCGAGCGAAGCCGCGGCTGGAAAGCTAGTTTTAAATATTTGTAACCAGTTTATAGCGGAAATTAAATGTCATATTTCAACGGCGACAACTAAAGCAGCAAACGGGGCGAGATAATAATACCTCATAGTCATAACAAAGGCAGAAGGTAAACGATGAGATTAGAAGGACCCTCAGCTAATGCCATAGATTATAATAATTGTTCTATTAACGCGAGGTATATACGCTCCTGTAGCTAATTTTCAGCCTCGTACCTTGGATATAAGGTGAAATAATTTATTATTGCTCTTCTAATACGGTGGATAATATTCCGAAAGTATAGAAAAGGCTTCATTTCTGAACGCTATATTATTATGTAAGTCCCTATATTAACGGATCTAATCTAATCTAGAAAGACTCAAACATTAAATTCGTTTAATAATTAACTCAGTAATTATTATCTTGCACGTACGTACTAAAGTTTTCTTATGGCGGTCATATATTGTCATAGTTTGTTTCTTTACTAATAAATATTAAGTAATAATTATTGTTTGTTATATACTGTAAACTAACTGTAACCTTATCAGCTGGGTTGTCTACTGCTGAATACAGCCTACCCTATTAAGGGGGGGTTAGCCATAATTCCCAAGCTTGGCAGGCTTCTTGGGAATCCAAATTCAAATTTTCGAATTCAAAATCATAAATCCAATTTAGGCGTCTACGACGATCTTATGAAGGTCGATTACAAATTTTAATATTGAAATATTATACATTGTACTGCCACGTTCAGCAAAAAATTTATAGAGCCACTGCGAGAAGAACGGGCAAGAAACGTCTTTTATCAATGTGTTATATACACTTTTTTATGCTTCATAGATTAGCCTTTTACCACTATCTCACCTGATGGTAAGTGATGATGTGGTCGGAGATTTTGTTCTGGCTAATCTAGAAATACTGGCTCTCAAGGACAATATATATCCATCAATATACTACGATTATTACAATATTTATTTACATTACGTAGGTGACAGGTGATAGCGTGGCAGAGGCGAACCAGTCCAAGCATTTTTGTCATTTAAGTAATCACAAACTGTGTAGTAGGATTTCTAATTCTAAGCAATTGTAAGCAATACAGCATTAATCTTTATCCAGTTAAGTACCTTAAATACGTTGTGCATTTAATATAGATCAATTTGGCTCTTTACAGCATGTAATTTGAATGAATATTTTTCAAGATATTAGATTATTTAGTATCACAGCATTGCACCTGTGCTAAGCCGCGGTTTGCTAGTTAACAATAGTTCTCAGCGGCGTATAATATCTTCTTTATCATATTTGGAGAAAGCTTTATGTACTTTGAATTCTGAATACACCCTGCTATCTATGGCTACATTCATAGTCAAATTTAGTCGTATTGAGTTTTATCAGCTGTTACCGTCTGTGTATGTTACACCCTTGAGAGTTGAGACACAGGGAAAATGCAACTCTTACCTATTCTGTAGTAAAACCTTTCATTTCACACGCTGATTCACACATTGTCTTTGATATACCTCTTGATGATATTTAAAAGGGTTTTAGGTGAGTTTTTATTTCATTGAGGTGAACTCGTTTTACTGAAGACTAATTAACCTTCTTTATTAATGGATTCTGTTGTATCTTTAGCTTCAGTCCGCACCTTAATTCGTATGGGAATTGTTTTTACACCCTGGCTCGGGAATTACTCTCTCTTATAAATATCGTCAAATAATGAATTTGAAAACGTATGTAGTTATAAATATTTTTTTTATTCTTCCAAATGAAGAAAAATGTGACGGAACAAGCTCGAGGCCCACCTGATGTTAGGAGGACTAACATATGCCTATAGCAGATGCATTTCGTCACAAGCCACGAATTGCACTGCGCCCGTCACCTTGAGACATAGTTCTTAAGTCTCATGTGCCTGTAATTTCACTGGCTCTCAAGGACTGCTGCCGGAACACACCGTTAGGTGCTTGGCGACAGATTTTCTACTTGAGGGTGGCCACTATCCAGGCAGGCATTCACAAAATGCCCTTCCCCATGCGGTGAATCTCAAGCCCGCGGCGGAATTCGAACCATGGGCCAGTTGCGCGGCAGTCCATAACCAATGCCACTGAGTTATCACTGCATTATATAAACCCCATAAAAATAAGCCAAAACTTTATACAATATGTTACTTTTTTACTGTCTGTTTTGTTTCTATACATATGTGTAGAAAACTTATTGCACCGACCCCACGTAAAGTGTGGTAAGGCAAGAGCGAAAGAATACCTTTACGAAAGCCACATACGGCTGTTTCGATACCAATACGACTGAACTATGTCAATATGTCTATATCTTATATAAACAAATAATTTAAAGAGCTATATCTAATATTAATATTTTGTTAGTCAAGACCCCCTGAGGACGCTTTGTGTAGAAGCGCTTCGAAAATTCTTCCGGTTTGGTTGCGGGGCGTTTATGACGTCGCGGCGTCGGCTCAACAGGACAATTAGGTGAAATTATCACTGGAAATACTTTTATATTTTTAAGTGTTTTTTTTAAATATTAGTTTTATGTGTATTAAAATATTTTCAATTATTAAATATGGATTTCCGGAATGTAACGCAATCTATTCATTATGTCTATATCTTCCAGATTAACGATAACACAAGAAAATAATGACACCTTGTTCGATACGCCAACAATATTATGCACTCATAATATTGTATAATATTAAATAATATTATATAGCTCTTTAAATTATTTGTAATATTATGCACTCATAATATTGTATGCCAAAAATTTTGGTTAGTACTTATTCAGGCAGGTTGATGTTTCGAATACAATTAAAGCAATACTTAGTTTATAAAATAAATAATAAAAGTTGAAGGCTTAGTTTAAAACGTAAGTTTTACTATTGCCATGAATAAAATATTATATTTGGATCACGCTTTCATGCTTCTCAATACATTAATATTACATTTCATTCACTGGGGCTTCTAAAGTTGAGAAAAGTTTTTCAGAGCTTGGTGCGTCATTCCTTGCTCTCTACAAAGTCGACGTGATGTACGTGTATTTCGTGAATCCATGCTCCTTATTTATGTAAGAACGTGTGGAAATCCAATCTTCCGCTGCATTTGTTCAGTGACTAGTAGATTTACAGCAAATTATCTACGTCTGACTAGATATAAATATGGTGACATTGAGTCCTTGTAGTTCAAGTTTAACTAGACACGTTAACGACTGTGTCGTTACTTTTTTTACACGCGTAGTCACTCGTAAAAGTATTGATATGAAATCAAGTTTTAATGAGACCTGTGGTTCTTGAACAAGAGATTGGTATCAAGCAATGATAGATATTTTGCCTTCAAGCAAACTATTGCTAGCACAGGCTTGAAGGGCACAGTGGCAAGTAATTTAATGAAGTTATAACGTAAAATAAAACTTTTGAAGATAATAGATGTACGCATAAACGACTGATAATAATTTTACTTGATAGTATGTGATGACGAGTTGGATATATGTCATCACTTTGCCACTATTAACTGCTTAGCCTACAACGTAGGTTCGATTCCGAGCGACGCTACCTATTGCAAGTGCCAATATGCATGCAGTGTTTTGCCACGGCGCTTGGAATTCATTTCATAGAATTACATACAATCCAGTAGTTGCCGCTACGGCTGGCTGTAAGCAGCTGCGCCATTTGCAGCCTGCAGTTGTAGTTGGCAGCATCGTCTGCACAATAACCTTTAAATTGGCTCTCAATAACAGCTTCCGGAACACGGTGCCTGGTGCTTTGCATTCTTAAAAGTATGATCTGCCATCAAACTGTGGGAGTCTTCAGGCCGCCTGAAAGTCTCCAGCGAAGCCATACTATATACAATCCTAAGGCAACAATTTGGACCAGGAACAAGCTCCACCGTTACAAGCGCAACGTATCTATACATGGGGCACACTAAAAGTTTTGCACTTCTAGCTAATCGGGATTATTTGAATTTCGAATGTTATATTGTTTGAAAAGACTTTCAACCATTTTAGTAATAAAAAAAATTGTGGGAATCATTTGTCAATTGCTTTTTTTCACACATCAAAGTTCTACGTACGCAACGAAAATGGAATTAAAGATTTTAGAGCGATGATATTTATGATTTTAAAAGTTCTCTCTCTCCGCAAGACTGTGCCGCTCGTCTTCAAAATGCTTTTAGGAGATAACCACCTAATTTGATCACCTTGCGGCGATGGTTTGCTGAATTTGCGAGTGGTGGGGTTTCTTTACATGACGAATTTCGTGAAGGGTGACCTTCAACAGCCGTCAACGAAAACAATGTGGCTACTGTAGAGCGGCTAATTGAAGAAAACCCGCGGATTACCAATGGGACAATTTGAGGGCTATTGTGGTATGAGCCAAATTCAGAAATATTTACACCAAGAATTAAAAACTCATGAACTGACAGCGGAGCAGAAGTGGGCTCACGTGGAATGGTGCTCACAGATGCACCTGAAGTACGACCACGGACATCTTAATTAAAGCTGTTTATGACATTATCACAGGAGACGAAACGTTGATTTATTGTTATGAACCCGAAAAAAACAGCAATCTTGTGAATGAGTGTTTGAAAATGAAAACAGGCCAACAAATGTGAGGCAGGCGAGAAACGTTGGTAAGAAAATGATCGCATTTTTTTTTCAGCTACGGGTCCCATCTGCAAATTCTACTTGAAAATCAAAAGAGTTTTAATGCCGAGCGAAAGACGACAAATAAGCCGCGTTCTCCTACAACATGACAACGCGTCTTCACACACGGCCAGCAAAACAAAGTCATTTATAGCTTCCGAAAAAGTACAATTCGTCACCCATCCTGCACATAGCCCCGACCTAGCACCCTGTGATTTCTGTATTTTCATCAAAATGAAAGATTTGATGTGAGGTTTTACTTTTACTAACTCCGAAGGGGCAGTGATAGTGTTCAATGACCACGTAGGAAACTAATTAAAAATGGTTCGATGGCATTAAAAAAAAATTAAAATGTAAAGGAGACTGTATTTTAGCAATAAACATAATATTTTGTTTATAAAATGTTGAATTTTAAGTTACGCAAAACTTTAATGGGACCAAATAAAAGAAACGAGATGAATTATCATTAGGTATAAATGATAATTAAGTAAATTTTACAATGAAATGATATCTAGCCAAACTATTCAACCGTTTACATTATATATTACCTTGAATACCTATAAGTTCCTCCTTTAAAAAACGATCACGTATCTAAAGCTTCCTCGTCCTAAACATATAACTATGCCCGAGAAACAATAACTTATATTAAAAATTCAATTCAATTGTGCGGAAAATGGATCAAACCTTGTTACGTTTCGTAACATGAAATAGAAAATCCATTGCCTGGATATTGGAAGACCGGAGAACGAAACGCTTCATTGCGCTAGTAAATCGCCAACTTTCATAATAGGTACTAACACATTTTCCTTTATATGAGTATTCAAGCACAGCATCTTCAAACTTTTAGTAAGTTCCGGTAGCGACCGGTCCGGTAGCGGTTTTAGGAGGACTATACTGCTCGCGTCCGTAGGATTTAGCCCTCGATGTCCTACACGTGTCCCCTGGGTGGCGCCAAAAGAGCAGTACTTTTCAGGTGGTAGGCTTATGCCGCGGCGTGTTACCACCCACCAGACAAAGCCATGCCGTCAAGCGGCGTCGCGTGTGCCGTCGCGTTTCGGCATGATGTTTGGTGAAGCCATTATGGGGAACGGGTCGGAAACAGTTGCGCTTATTGCTATAGCTAGTCGTGATACATCGAAGGTCAATTTACCTGGCAGCCAATCTTGGAGAGCAGCGGGATCCGAGGCACGGTTTTCCGCTGGCCGACCGCAGATAGTTGGGGGCCCAAGTAGTGAGCCAGCCCCTCATGAAAGGCTGCCCCGCCATCTTGCGAGAAATCCCGGAGGTGCGCCATCGTGCTGGTTGGCGACCAGATGAGAGGACCCGATGGACACCTCTGGGGGGGCTCGGGCGTCCCCGCGGTCTCCAGTATTGGTTCCCATAGGGTGAAAAGGCTTAATTTGTGTCACGGGTTGGTAGTATGCGCCTCGTTTCCACTTCCGTTTCCCTTTACCTATTTTCACTCCCCGAAAAATGAAAGGAAAAAACAGAATTGAGGTTCAACAGCGGAAGCACGTCCTCTCCCTCCTAGTGCACCTCTCAAACATTCGAGGCTTGCACTCAAATATCAACTCGGTCCACCACCATCTCGAGACCGCTAAACCGAATATTCTGTTCCTCACGGAGACGCAGATCAAATGTCCAGCTGACGCGGCATACCTTGCCTACCCTGGTTATATGCTAGAACATAGCTTCAAAGCCAGGGCGGGAGTTTGTATGTATGCCCGCGATGACATTTGCTATCGGCGTCTCCGCAACCTTGAAGACCCCAAATTTTCAGTCATGTGGGTTCTGGTGGACATTGGCATGGAGAAAATTCTTTATGCTAGTGTCTACCGATCACACAGCGGAGATGAGGAGATGACCAGGCTCACAAATTACCTCAGTGAGGCGGCGGATGTGGCCCAACAGAGATATCCTTCTGCTCAATTAGTGCTTCTGGGGGATTTCAACGCCCACCATCAAGACTGGCTATACCCATACCAGAGCACAGACCACGCTGGTCGAGAGATGCGCAAGCTTGCCTTGACGCTAGACCTCACACAGCTGGTCCAAGGAGCTACAAGGATACCGGACGTTGATGGCCACACAGCCAATTGCTTGGACCTTCTGCTGACAACAGATCCAGACCGCTACTCAGTGTCGGTTTCATCACCTTTAGGTAGTTCCGACCACTGTCTGGTGAAGTCTGTATCAGTCTACTCCCCGCCCGATCCCAGCCCAAAAGGCACGCGGCGAGTGTGGCGATACAGGTCAGCAGATTGCGATGAGATGCGTTGTTTTTTCGCGTCTTACCCTTGGAGCCGGGTTTGTTTTTCTTCTAGCGATCCCTCAATTTGCGCGGATGCTGTGACAGAAGTATTACGTCAAGGTATGGAATATTTCATACCATTTTCTGACGTCCCGCTGTCCAGCAAAGCTCGCCCATGGTTTAATGCTAAATGTGAAGATGCAGAAGCGTTAAAGCATGAGGCCTACTTAGCCTGGGCTGATGCTCGAACCTGCAAATCTAGAGATGTACGTGAAAAGAAGAAAGCATTTAACCTGGCTGCCAAGTCCTGCAAAAAAGCCCTTAAGAAGGCTCGCTTCGATCATATACGCCGAACAGGGAACAAACTTGCTTCTTACCCCTCGGGTAGCAAAGCGTTTTGGTCCCTGGCGAAATCGATCGAAGAGAACTTCTGCCGTCCCTCACTGCCTCCACTGCTGAAACCCAACGGCTCCCTAGCGCACACTGCTGAAGAGAAAGCAAATTTATTTGCCTCTCTGTTTGCAGAATCTTCACGTTTAGATGCTGGCAATGCTGTACCTTCAAGTCTGCCAAACTGCGGGACGTTAATGTCAGAAATCCGCATTCGACAATCTGAAGTACGCAAAGCGTTGCGCAATCTGGACGTGAACAAAGCTAGTGGTCCAGACGGTATACCAGCTATAGTCTTGAAGATGTGTGCGCCTGAGTTGACTCCAACATTGACTCGCCTCTTTCGCTTGTCTATGACGACTGGTCAAGTGCCTAAGTCCTGGAAGCTTGCAAACGTGCAGCCCGTGCCCAAAAAGGGTAGTCGCGCAGACCCTGCCAATTACAGGCCTATTTCAGTCACTTCCATACTGTGTAAAACGATGGAACGTGTACTGAACCACAGGCTCCTGGCATACCTAGAAGTTAATGATCTCCTCAGTGACCGACAATACGGGTTTCGCCGAAACCGGTCTACTGGGGATCTTCTTGTGTATGCCACTCACATCTGGAGCGAAGCCATCGAGAACCACGGAGAGGCGCTTGCTGTTTCTCTCGATATCTCGAAGGCTTTTGACAGGGTTTGGCACGATAGCCTTATTAGCAAGCTTCCTTCATACGGCCTTCCCACTGGTTTATGTGTTTGGATTTCAGATTTCTTGAGGGATCGGTCGATTCGAGTAGTCATCGATGGCTGTTCTTCTGACCAATTGGCTATTAACGCCGGAGTCCCTCAAGGATCAGTACTCTCCGCAACGCTTTTTCTGCTGCATATTAATGATCTGCTTAAGCCCAGTATTTTTGGGTACGCAGACGACAGCACCGTTGTGGAGAGTTATACATCTAACGCACGAACCAGTGCATTACAAATCCGGTCTCATAGGGAAGCGATGGTCCAGCGCTTGAACTTTTCTCTGAAGGCAGTCTCCGATTGGGGCGATGCCAACCTGGTTAAGTTCAATGCTGCTAAAACCCAGGCGTGTCTTTTCTCCGCCAAACGGAGCCCTTTTCAGCTGGCTCCTACTTTCAGAGATGTGTCCGTGCCGATAAGTAACCATCTCGAGCTTCTTGGCATCTCATTAACACCGACTCTCAATTTCGGCTCCTATATTGAGTCTAAAGCCCAGCTAGCCTCAAAAAAGCTTGGTGTTTTGGCGAAGGTGAGACAATACTTCACACCGGGACAGCTGCTCAATCTTTATCAAGCGCAAGTCCGGTCGTGTATGGAGTACTGTTCTCACCTTTGGGATGGTTCTGCCAAATACCAGCTGGAGACACTGGAAGCTATTGAGAGGAGAGCCAAGAGACTCATAAACGACGACCAACTTGTAAGCAAGAGACTCCAAAGTCTCGAGCATCGCCGCAAAGTCGCTTGCTTATCGGTTTTTTATCGGATACATTTCGGGGAGTGTGCCACAGAACTACATGATCTGATTCCGCCATCCCCATTCTATAACCGGACATCCAGGGATACTCAGAAGCGCCACCGCTATATGGTGGATATTCCATTTACCCGAACGAAGCGATTTGCATCTTCTTTTATCATGCGAACCGCCAGGGTATGGAATACTCTGCCTGAGGCTGTGTTTCCGGTTAAGTACAATATGGGGGTCTTCAAGAAGCGAGTGAATAGGTATCTCCTGGGTAAGCGCGCTCCACCATCGATCGCATCATCACTTAACATCAGGTGAGATAGTGGTCAAGAGCTACCCAGTTTGGAGTAAAAAAAAAAAAAAAAAAAAAAAAAGCGATCCCTGAAATCATTCCCATTCTCACATGTGCTGCCTACTTAATCATAATATCGGATACTAGATATAATACTTTTTTTATCATAGGTATCATTTCCATTTTCCATTGACCATACGCATGCTCGACCTAATATCAATACTGAAAAAACATGGAATTGCTGGAATACAACATTTTATGCCCAAGGCGGTATATCGACGCGATATCGGAGGATGCGGGTTCGATTCCCGCCTTGGGCATAAAATTTTGTACTCCAATAATTTGTTTGATATGACTTAGCACGCGCTAGTGCTTGTAATCATATTTAGAAAAAAAAATGTATACGTGAGACTCTGATCTGAAGACCACGAGACTAATTTCAACCTCCATATCAATCACGGTTTTGAAAAATTACCTAATAAAACACAATTATCAAGACTGCCCACGCAATTTCACGAGAATAGGTTGATAACTGAGACCTGTAGAATACAGCCGGCCATCTGAATAGACCTAAGAAAGCATTTATGTCCAAGCTGAAATGGAGACGCTGTGTTCGCGTTTTTCGCTCGCGCGGTCAATTAAGGTGATTCTTATAATAAACAAGCTATAATACAGTTTCCAATTAGCTTGCTGTTTATCTCCAAGGACTTCATTTGCAGATTTCGATAGTTATTTGATATGCTAAGCTGTCTAAATAATAAGCTAACCACAAAAAATCTCAGCATAATAATGTTTGATAAACTATACACATAAGCCATTATTGGATAGCAAATAAATTCATAATAATTTAACTTTGTGCAATCTTTCAAAGGGACTTTAATTTTGTACGTAATCTGCATCTCACACACAAGGACATAACTTCAACCACTTTGAAAAGTAGGCAAAGATTCCGGGCAGGGAAGAAAATTAACGAGCTTCACAGAAGCTGAACAAGAAATAAAGCGTCAACAGTTGTAAACTAATAAAACATGCTGGGTCAAGGATGAGCGCGGGAAGTGGTTGTCTTTGAACTAAAATATAGGCTATTTGTTGCCTCAATGCAAAGTTTTGAATGGGTAATGGGCCACTTGGTGTATATATAAGCTAAGAGTTAAGTCGTATACAAGTCTCAGATATTCGAGTTATTTCGGAAAGTATGACTTTAGACTTTGTGCAAGTGGTCTGCGCTTTTTCAGTTTATAATTTCACTGAGTTGTCATAAAAATCCCCATAGGGGACTATAGAATATTTCAAACCCGATGTTTGACAAAAGTTCTACCGGGAACTAACAAGGCGTCCGTAAATTAAGTATCTTTAGCATTAGGATTTTACAAGGGACGTAGATAGATACACCTAAAAGCTTTTCGTTCAAAATTCTGCTCAACACTAATCGGGTCAGTCTTTAGAGATTTAGTTCTACCATGATTGGTACACTGTTGTATCAAGATTTAACAGTGTACCAAGTCTCTGCCAGATACAAGTATCTGGCAGTGACGAGGTAGCTACACAGTCTCACTCAAAAGTTACTTACTAAACAAATAGAAACGAAGTGACGTGCTCGTTTGCATCCTGCAATTGTTTTCTTTGATTTGTAATGAATACAGTAGCCAAACTAACAGCGAGCGTCTTGAAATTTCTGAGGCCAATTAACCATCTTGAACTTTACACCATTTATGTAGAACAAACACGGTTCAAAATTGTAGAACATATATAAATCATCTGTATATATCTCGTAACGACCACGTAAATAAACATGTCTGTAGAGGTTTTCATTTCAACTCGTAGGTAAATATTTGCAGAGATACAATTTGCCACAATTTCAGTTTGTTAAACGAGGTACGAGTGTACACGGTTATTTTTAATTAAAACAACACAAACATGCTTACTTTTTGTGTTCTAATGATAACAAGTTCTAATTAACCAGTTTTTAATTAAATATTTAGTTATGTATGAGAATGTCTATTTGTCTATGATTACTTGGTTAGCATTCGAGCATCATTTTTTCCAATAGCACTAGGAATTAATATTTACCTATTCATGCATCAAATCTATTGCTATTGGAAGAAAAATGCAATGATAACCATAAATAAATAAACCAAATAGGCATTCTCATAAACAACTGAAGATTTGATCCTAAATAAACGCAGAAGTGCTATTGGTTGTTGTTTTTACCAGTGGATAAAATTTGTTCTTGTTTCCGTGCGCAACAAGTTTTTACATTATCATAAAAGTTTGCCGCAAGTCTACTTTATTACTAGTTACACTCGCGGAAACATGAATCAACTAAATGATGTAATGGAGAAGACGTTACCATTCTATACGTATACATTCATGGATAGTCTTTCAAAAGTTTATACTTACATGGAGTAAAATAAAATTTTTATAAAATTACAAATTTACGAGAGGAAAAATTTAAGTCATGTGCGGGATTCAAACCCGCATCCATACACCCCTTTAGCCGGGGTAGGCTCTAATCCAATTAAGCTAACATGACAATGAGTCATAACTCAATCTTTTCCTATCGTTCTTTAACCATTGTTTTGGGATGGAACGACATCTATAGTTCAACTTACGTTGTACTACAAACAAGACTAATTTTGCAATTAGCTTTTAACTTGTTAATGGTGACGCAACCCTATAATTTCAATATTTTTATGTTTGCAATAACGCATGCTCTGCGGATTACATTACAAAATTACAAATTTACGAGAGAAATTTTAATCGTGTGCGGGATTCGAACCGTATAATTTATTTAATATTATTTGTTTTCTACCAAAAGGTAACATTTTTCTTACATAAAAACTAGATTCATATATGTGCTTGAAATATAAACGTACATTTTTAATTTTTGGAAATGAATGTAAAGAGTCTCCGATCATAGGCTATCTATTACTATCCTGGCTTGAAATACTGAGCTCATGTTGCCTGGGCATTAATCAATAGTCTCAAGCTTTAAAAACGAACGAATCCAAAATGTAACTACTGAGTTACGTAATTTACTAGATTTTTTAACTCAAAGCTACTTTCAAGCTTTTTTTATAGCTTATAGGCCAACCTTTAACCACTATCTCACCAGATGGTAAGTGATGATGTGGTCGAAGATGTTGTTCAGGCTAGCCTAGAATTACTGGCTCTCAAAGACAGCTGCCGGAACACACCTTTAGGTGCTTAGCGACAGATTTTCTACTTCAGGGTGGTAGCTAGCTAGGCTGGCAATCGCTAAATGCTCTACCACCATGTTGTAACGACTGCCATCCTAAGACAACAACCGGGACCGACGGCTTAACCTACCCTCCAAAGCACGGAAGCGCTCAGTAGTATTGTCACTAGCGGTCACCCACCTAACTCCTTACCACGGCGGACGTTGTTTAACTTAGCTGATCGATTAAGAACGGCTAAGAAAACTTCGCTACGAGCGCTTCAGTCAATCCACCCTTTTTGGTGCAAGACAGGACAACTGGGAGAGCAGTGGTGGCGCAGGCTACACGCCATAATCGCGTGCCTCAGTCATGACGAGTATACGACTAAGAAGAATGGACCGTGTAGCAACATATAATAAAAACTGACTAAGCGCGGGTCGGCCTCCCGGTAAAGATCTCGAACTGTATAAAAAACAACGATTTTATTGATATATTCTGTGTTAGAATCTTCAGTGTCGAGTCCAACCCGCACTTAGTCGGTTTTTTTTTCTTTGGTGGAGTATTTCTCTTAGAAATGAAGACAAAACTTCATACAAACAATTTAAGTTTTGGTAGTTTTGTACTTTGTGTTATTACAGAAAATAAATTATCATTACGTGGTCAGACTAATAATAGAAGCGATGGGCAGTTAGAAACGCCTGAGCGGGCTATATTTCACTAACGAGTTTGTAAGTGTGTATAATATGTTTAGATTGTGTGTAAAGATTGTGTTATCCTTTGTGTTAAATTGTACCGACCCTACATCAGTGGGATCAGGGTAAGATGGTAATGAGCCTCTTGTGTAAAGCTGATTCTGTTGTATTGATGGTATACAACGATCAAGCTTTCCATTTCATTAGGA
This sequence comes from Plagodis dolabraria, assembly GCA_963854805.1. Lineage (NCBI taxonomy): Eukaryota > Metazoa > Arthropoda > Insecta > Lepidoptera > Geometridae > Plagodis > Plagodis dolabraria. Next base: position 10,985,709 of record OY978440.1, read on the forward strand.
TGAAGATAGATTATGTGCGAGTAAGTACGTATATTGGTGAAAGGTTCTAGCTAGATCATAAAATGCTACCAGAGAGTCAATGGATAGAAGTTCAATTAATATTCAATGAACTCGCTCCATCAGCTGCTCTCTGAATAATGTATGGTGTTTTATAACTTTTTTATATGTTTTAGCTTAATATCTATACATATAAGCGCAGTATTTTATTTCTGCGAAGTTATTAGGTGTGTTTATTGCAGAAAAATTTTGAGTCCATTACTCATTTGGAAGGTAGGTTGCTTATATACATCAGATCATCAGTCTATGGGTTGTTGATATATGGCCCTATAATAAGAAGGTAAAAATTGACAGTGACAATAACTGGTCAAGGTTTTTATTTATTTTATTTATTTATAGCTGATAGACTAGCTTTTGCTCACTACCTCCCTGAAGGTAAGTGATAATGTGGTCGAAGATGTTGTTCAGGCTAACCTAGAATTTTAAGGGCTTTCAAGGACAGTGGCCGGTACAGTGTTAGGTGCTTGGCGTTGCTTAACTTAGTTGATCGGTTAAGAACGGCTAAGAGTTTTTTTTAAAGGGTACTTATTATATGATTAAAAAAACTTACTTAAAAAACTGACTTCATGATTTATGTGATAGGAAAAAATGTGTGCAATTTTTTTAGTTTGTGGCAATTATTTGGTGGAAGCAGAAATTGCATTTATTAATAAAAACTTTATATAACACAGTTAAAATATCCATGAATCTGTCACCAGGAACTTCATATGTATTCCGGCAACTATAGAGAGCTATCCTCGAAAAGTTTAACTTATGCCCATTTACCATTCTCGACAACATATGACTTACCAAAAGTTAAAATGGCGGGTTATTTTAACAGAACGTAATATATTTCAGCGACTACAGCTACACCGTAGATAGGGTCGGCTACGAAAACTATTGTTCCATATTATGTGCTTCGAGTACGTACGTGTGCTACAGTATCGTAGAGCACGAATTACGCGTCTAAAATTGTTATGTAAATATGTATGTAAACTATGTTTACTATCTCGTTATAATTCATAAATAGCTTCTTATTTCTGAAGTTCAGTGAACGGCATTGTACCTAGTAGGTGGCAATAGTAGTATTCGCCCCTATTACATAGAACTTAACATCTGGCGAATTTTTAAAATATATTTTTTTATGTTATTGTGACGGAACAAGCCCGTGGCATACCTGATGTTAAGTGGACTAAACTCTGCCTATAACAGATGCAATTTGTCATAAGGGACGAATTGCACTGCGCCCGTTATAGTGATACATACAGTTAATATTATTTCTCTAACAAATTCTTAGACTAAGATTGTGATTCATTTATTCATTTATCTAACTTCTGAAAACAACCACTCATTGCTTTGTACAACAGGTAGGTATTTGCCGGTAAAATCGCACTCTGAGTCTCAAGACACAGGCTCTCGCCTAGTTTGGGAATCACTGTTAACATACGTTTTTTAATATTATACCTTAAAATAGTGTAATTAGCCATGTGTTTGTTAATTTAATTTTTTGGAAATAAACATTTATTATTATTATTCACGTAATTTATTTTACAACATAATTTTAAATTTTTTACAACTTTCATACACAAAAAAAAAAAAAATATAAAAAACTTAAAACTAGGATGCCGCCGGCAGCGGGGTAGTGCCCAAGCTACCAGCGGTTAGGGCTGCAGAGAGAGGAACCTTCGGACAATGCGTGTCGTGTTGAGTATCACTGCCTTCTGTATCTGACCCTTGATCCAACCATCTAGTGAGAGCCTCTTGAGGTGTTGGTCGAGGCTCTTCGCTATTAGGCCGTTCGCCGAAACGACTATCGGGACAATGATCGTTGAGTCAACATCCCACATGGCGGTTACCTCTTGAGCCAAGTCAAGGTACTTGCTGACTTTGTCCTTCTCGGCCTTCACGAGATTCTCGTCATGTGGGATGGTGATGTCGACAAGCACTGCCCGGCGTTGGGATCGGTCGACCACCACGATATCAGGCTTATTGCAAACAATAGTCCTGTCCGTGATGATAGAGCGGTCCCAGTAGAGCAATGCACGACCATTCTCGAGAACTGGCGCCGGTGCGTACTGGTAGTACGGCACCTCTGACTCGACAAGGCCGTATTGAAGAGCAAGTTGCTGGTGGATGATCCTGGCCACTTGGTTGTACCTGTGCAAATACTCGCCGTTAGCAAGATGCGAACAACCGGAAATGATATGCCTGAGTGACTCTCCGGGACGGCGGCATGCTCGACAAATGTCGACCGTACCGTCCTTCAGGATATATTTCCGATAGTTGTTCGTCATCATTACTTCGTCTGCAATTGCACAGGCAAAACCCTCGGTTTCTCCAAAGAGGTCTCCGAAGCGTAGCCAGTTCACCGAAGCGGGTAGGTCCACATCAGGCCCTGTTAGGGCCCGGAAGAACCTCCCGTGCAGCTCCTTGCTTTTCCATACTGCTTTGCGGTCATCAGTGCTCAGCATCGTTGGTTTGCGCCAGTTATCGTTCGCCAAGGAGAGCGGTGTGAAGCCTTTGTCAACCGTCACGACATCGCGATGCATCCCGCACTCATGGTTACGGAAATAATCCCTGAGACTGCACACTTCACGGTTGTGAAGTGTCTTGGCATTTAAAAAGCCACGACCTCCCCATTTCCGTGGAATGTACAGTCTCATAACTGACGAGCGCGGGTGTAGCATACGATGCAAAGTGAGCAGTTGACGGACTTTTCTATCCAGGGCGTCCAGCTCAGTCTGCGTCCACTTCAGGATGCCAAAGGAGTATATCAGTAGAGGCATCACCCAACCGTTAAAGGCGCGCGTCTTGTTGCCGCCAGACAAAAGACTTTTAAGTACTTTTGTTTGAACTTGTTGGCTAATGGTCATGTCTATGAGGAGGAGCTCCTTAGTACCACGGGACCCAACCCTACCACCATTCTGAGCGGGGGCCAAAACATTGTTCGCAACAATATGAGTGTTAATTTTCGTGGTCAGAATGGATGTAAGGAGTTTGTAGATGGTAGGCAAGCATGTGATGGGTCTATAATTTTTCGGATCCGTGGTACTACCGGACTTATGGAGCAAGAAGGTGACACCGGTGGTCATGAAACGGGGAAGAGAACCAAGTTCGAGGGCTTCTTGAAATTGTGTTGCCAATCGGTCGTGTGAGCATCAAATCCATTTTATCCAAAAGTTGTGCAATCCGTCTGGGCCAGGACTTTTCCAGTTCTGGGTCATACGAATTGCACAACTAGCGTCTACGGGGTCTATATTAATAGGCGCCATGGATTCGATAGACTCACATTCCCGTTGAACAACATGAATCCAATCACCCTCTATGTGCTCGACGGGCATCGACCAGATGCCACGCCAGAAATCATTCATGGCATTGGCATCAGGTAGCTGCCCGTCCGTCACACGCTGATCGGTTCCTTCCCACTTCCGGAATACCTTCTTCTGATCACTTTGAAAGAGGCGATTAAGCCAGTATCTATCCACACGCTTTCTGTAGCGACGAATACGACTTGCCCACGCATAGACCTTCTGTTTCAGGTAGTCGATGCGATCCGTGACACAGGCCATGTAGTCTCGGTGTAGGACACCGGTACCAGCGAAGGCCTGGGTCACGAAACGCATGACTCGGGGGCGGTTATTGCCACGACTGAAACAGATCAGCTTAGCTATGAGAGTCCTGAATGAGTTGATACGACGCTCGATCCGTACCTGCCATGCGGGCGCACATCCGGCAGGACGCGATGCTCGGTCAGTGTCCGGAAACTTGACACGAGCAACACGACACGCCGCAATGGCGCCACAGTACAATATCGAGTGGGTATCAACTAAATCTTCGCTAGTCTGTAAATACGGGGCCAGCAAAGTATTCAGGGCTCCCATTAGCGCTAGATTGCGTCTATGAGTAGGCAAACGTGGTAGTCGCGGCCTAGAATCGGGTGTGTATCGATACTGGCTAATTGCATCTTCCAAAGCCCTCCTCACCTGCTCACTCACCTGGTTAGTTACGCTCATATTCGCATAATCTCCCTCATCGATTTCAAGATCAACCATTGCCGCTGGTGTCACCTCCGGCGACGGTATCACAGCCAGGGCCGGGGTTGACGACGCGGAGGGTAGATCCTGCATCATGGAAGGAGCAGCGTGAGTAGTAAGTGTCTCCAGGCGGAGCCGATCAAGCACAGACTGTTCCAACAGCTTGCATCGGTGGATAGCCCGTACTTGATCCGATAGGCGTTGGGCGGATACGGCGACGGTCGGTTCAAGGGTCTGAAACAGAGGCAACATACGATCACGGTACGCGGTCAAGTTGGTTCCTCCCTCTGTAGCCTCATAGTAAGCACGCATGCAGTTTTCATTCATTGATGAATTCCATCGCATGCGGCGCACTACACCACCGGTTATTATTATTATTATTATTTAGTTCTTTAATCTCGTGAGCCTGTAATTTTACTGGCTCTCAAGGACTGCTGCTGGAACACACTGTAATGTGCTGTTATCCCAAAAGTGGAAGTTCATATCCGTCAAATTTATTGCAAATTCTTTTGTGTTTTGTTAATTTAGATAAAACGACGGTAAATAAAAACTAAATAGATTAATATAGCACCTAACGATGTGTTCCGGCAGCTGTCATTGGAGAGCCAGTAATTCTAGGTTAAGCCTGTTAACCACATCATCACTTACCATCAGGTGAGATTGTGGTCAAAGCTTATATAAACTATAAACTTATCAGCAATAGTAAAAAAAAAATAGTATTGTAATGTTATATCAATAGAATGGTATATATAATTTCTAGCATTCTGGGCGCAGCTCCGCCCGCGCGTATGTAGGTTATCGCGCAAAAACATTAACCTCTTTTTGCGCAGTTGGATAAAAACTATCCTATGTTTTTTCCCGGGTCTCAAACTATTTCCATACTAAATTTCATTCAAATCGGTCCAGTAGTTTTTGCGTGAAAGCGTAACAGACAGACAGACAGACAGATTTACTTTCGAATTTATAATATTAGTATTGATAATATATAATATATATAATATAGTACTGATGAATAGGTTCCATATCTTGTTTGATACACACACTTTGTAAAATCGAAACTTCCGAAATATTATCACTTAAGTCAACCTATCGCACTTCGGAGAATGTATCCCGAACTAATGATAGTAGAGAAAGCTTAACTTTGAACGAACTTAATCCAACTTTCCAAGTAACTTAGCAAACCGTCGTGGAATAAGTTTTAGCGAAACGTCTGCGTCTCCGCAAAATATACTTGTGTCGTGAGAATTTCAAAGGGATTGTGTTAATAATTTATTCTTAATAATAACAGTTTTGTTATTTTAAATATTTAACATTATAATAATATACGCATTGACACCTGCGACTGCAATAAGATTAAACATTTTAACGAATGGTTTTTTATTTACCACGAGCGTGATTTGAATTAGAACATGCTCTGTCAATTGAGATATCTTGGTGAGTGACTCATAGCTCATATGTTCCAATTGATTAACCGCCTTAAGGGGACGGAACAACATCTGCAGCCAAACTAAAATTAACTACAAACAAGACAAATTTTTCAATTAGCTTTAAACATGTTTTTTTTTTATATATTACAAGCAAGCATTTGACCGCAGACTCACCTGATGGAAAGTGACGACGCGGTCGACGGTGTAACATGCTTGCCCAGCAGATACCTATTAACTCTGTACTTGAAGACTTGCAGATTATACTTATCGGGAAATAGAGACGCTGGTAGGGTGTTCCATAAATCGGCCGTACGCATTATAAAACTTGATATAAACGTTTTGTGCGTATTTTTGGAATATGGACAATGTACGGATGCCGTGTTCCTGTGCGTCATGTTGTCCGATTAAAGAAAGGAGAAGAGGGAATGAGGTTGTGTAAATCGATCGCACATTCTCCGAAGTGAAGCCAGTAAAATACCGATAAACTGGAAACTTTGCGTCTGTGCTCGAGGCTTTGGAGTCTAGCCTCCACCAACGCATCATCACCAATGAGCTTCTTTGCTCGGTTTTCTATTGAGTCCAGGGCTTCGAGCTGGTACTTAGCTGAACCGTCCCAGAGATGGCTGCAGTATTCCATACAAGACCTGACTTGAGCTTGATATAGGTTTAGAAGCTGTCTTGATGTGAAATACCGCCGCACTTTCCAAAGAACACCCAGCTTTTTTGCTGCTAATTTAAACGCCCAGCTTTTTTGCCGCCAATTTAACGTGAAGCGCTCGTAGCGAAGTTAACTTGGCCGTTCTGAATCGATCAGCAAAGTTAAGCAACGTCCGCCTCGGTCATGACTTGGATGGGTGACCGGTGGTGACATACTACTGAGCGCTTCCGTGCTTCGGAGGGCACGTTAAGCCATCGGTCCCGGTTGTTGTCTTAGGATGGCAGTCGTTATAGCATGGTGGTAGGGCATTTTGCGAATGCCCGCCTGGCTAGCTACCACCCTCAAGTTGCAAATCTGTCGCCAAGCACCTAACGGTGTGTTCCGGCAGCTATTCTTGAGAGCCAGTAATTTCTAGGTTAGCCTGAACAACATCTTCGATCACATCATCACTTACCGTCAGGTGAGATAGTGGTCAAAGGCTAGCCTATCTGAAATAAAAAAAAATAAAAAAATTATCGACGCGACGGTGCAACCCAATAATTCTTAAATTGTAATATTTTGATAAATGCCTTCTTAGCTTACAGAATAAAACCGAAAGGAAATACAAATCGATTTCTTTGCAAGAATATTTATTGTGAAAATAAAAAATCCCATACAAAACAAGTTTCCGAATAATTTTGATAAATCTTTAGCTATACTGAAAACTTGCAAACCAGACGCATCGATATTATTAGGGTCAAGGACATACATGCAAAAATACACGGAGCTTTATTCTTGGTATTACTAATATGAAAACCTACGTTAGTATGGAAATCTTTAGTATCTAATGCCTTCAACTATCGTATTTGTATGAAAACACTACGAATACCCTTCTTTATATTATGTGACTGACATATTGTGTCTTTACGGGGATTAGGGCCTAATTTAAAATCGGAATATTGCATATTATTATGTAACAATCCTTATTTATAACCCTTATTAAACATGTATGGGGTACGAGTGTATGTGTGCACAATATGATACGAAACATTAAAACAAACGTTAACTAATAAAGATAATTTATATAGGTACCTATTTATTATGTGCACATGTGTATATCAGTATCAGTACTATAATATTATAAATGCGAAAGTAACTCTGTCTGTCTGTCTGTTACGCTTTCACGCCAAAGCTACAGGACCAATTTGAATGAAATTTGGTATGTAAATATTTGGAGACCCGGGAAAAAACATAGGATAGTTTTTATCCAACTGCGCAAAAAAGAGGTTAATGTTTTTGCGCGATAACCGACATACGCGCGGGCGGAGCCGCGCCCGGAAAACTAGTTTGTTAATATTTGATAAGCGATTATATATTTTTTGTAAGTAAAAATTAACGTACGTTACAGAACATATTCGAAGCGCTCATACCGTAGCTTGCTCGTTCTAAGCCGATCAACTTAGTTAACGAACGTTCGCTGCGTTCATGACTTAGATGGGTAGCCGCTAATGGGATTACATCTGAGCATTTCCGTGCTTCGGAGGGCATAGCCCAGATTGTCATTAGGATGGCAGCCGTTTTAGCATGGTGGTAGGGCATACTGCGAAAGCCCTCTAGGCTATCTACCACCTTCAAGTATAAATTTTGTCGCCATGCACCTGACGAAATCTTCTGTCAGCTGTCATGGAGAACCAGTAATCTAGATTAGCCAACATCTTCACTTATCATCTAGTTAAAGGGAAGGCTATCAGAAACAGCCAGTAATCCGTTTTGGGCCGGAGCGTAACTCAGGCTACTTTTTATCCCGAAAAAATGTGGATTTCCTGTAGCATAGCATATGTACCTGTAAAGACACAATTTTGCATTGATATCATAATGTTCTGTGGTCATGGGTTTTTGCGTAATAAAGAGCCATCTTTGCTAACCATTAACGCATGATTCCATTAAGTCTGCAAAAGCCAATGCATTCATCGAATGAATTCTGTATTTTTATTTCATTTGTTCTTTTAAATTGAGAAGAGTGTTATAAATCACCAGATATAATCACTAGATTTGAAGATTCATTTTTAAATTTCTCTATCGAATCTATTCACATATTATTGGCATTAGCTTTGGAATGCCCAGCCCGCCACGGGCTTGAATTATTAAATAAACGTTTATTCATGTGCTTGAGCTTCACCGCTAGGTGGAAGGGCATTTCGCGAATGCACGCCTGGCTAGCGACCACCCTCAAGTAGAAAATCTGTCGCCAAGCACCTAACGGTCTGTTCCGGCAGCTGTCCTTGAGAGCCAGTGTAATTACAGGCACATGAGACTTAACAACTATGTCTCAAGGTGACGGGTGCAGTGCAATTCGTGACTTGTGACGAAATGCAGCTGTTATAGGCAGAGGTTAGTCTGCTTAACATCGGGTGGGCCTCGAGCTTGTTTCTTCACAATCACATAAAAAAATATATGCAAAACAAAGTAATATTTTGCTTAACCTCACTAAAAATTTATTATTAACATGAAGTTAGTTTACGATAGTTTAAGGGCCTGTTTCAGAATGTTCGAGTAAGTTCCGGTTTTACTACCCAGATCATATTTAATAATTAAAACACTATCTTTGCGTTTCACAGTCATCGATTTAGCCAATCCATCGGTTAAAGCTTGAAACGCGCTGCATGTTAACTGTAATTTTTATGATTCAGTTACTTTATGTGTTGCATAGCAAACCGAAACTATATTAGGTCATTCTGAAACGGGCCCTAACTGTAATAGTTAGACATATGCTATTGTAGACTTGATGTCCTAAGTGTCCTTAGTTTAAGTACTTAGTATTATTAAATGTTCTATGGTATAAGTACCTACATATAATCGTGTTGAGATTGAAAATTTATTGTCAAATACCATTTATACTTTAGTTGAAAATTTTCATGTAGTGCTTAAAAGTAAACAATTATATAATAAATAATGTTATATTGTAATAATGATTCATTATTATTTTGATACAATTTAAATGTAGTGTTTTGTGCAAACACATAAATATAAAATAATATAACCTTGGTTCAATTGCATTCTCAAAATGTTTGCATAAAAATAAACATTATGTACTTACATGATTATTTTTTATATTCACAAAATTTTAAAATGGTGGAAAAGCATTGTGTATGTTACACAATGCTATGCTGATCACATATTATTAACAGACAAACTATTCAGTTATATTTCTGTTATTATCCTAAATTTCTTTGTCAAGTGGACTCAATAGAATAGATCTCATATATTGGACGAACTAAAGCCACAGCTTACAGTTGTAACGTTTTAAAAAAATAATTGGATGTATCATTCGTAAAATTAACTTTTCATAGCCAGACATAAAAATATTAAACAACACCGCTTGCCCTTTTTCAAGCCACATTTCACTAACTTGAGAGGAAAACGAGGTAAATTACGAGTATTTCAAACATTTACAGCGAATGTAATATATTATTCACGTGAAAAAATGTAATTTTAAGAACTGTCGTGGCCGTTGTATTAGGCAGCTCATGAATAATTTAACATTTCGTTGTAATGAGGCAGTTTTGTAAGGTCTCTACAAGGTTATCTATTACCGGCCGGCACTCAGGTGCTCAGTACATTCTGTAGTGCATTTTGACGTAAACGGACCCTGCTTAAACAAAGCAGCCTATCCTAGCCATATTTTACAATCAAAACACGTCTGATATTCAGGTAATACAAGAGGCACTCAAGTAATTAATGGCAAGTCTCTCTTGGCTGACTACCTCTGCAAGAACACCACGGTTTAACACGCCCGTCTCGATACTTACTATTAGGTTCCATAGGGGTCATTTATGTAAGTATGCGGGTTGCGTGCTACGTGGATGATACTTACCCTAGTCATTGTCAGGAGAGGACCTCAGGGAGGCAGAGCGGTTGGCCATAGGGCAGTTCCCTCGCTGCCGACCGCATATGCACCCTTAGTCTGCAGGTCAGCCTCTCCAAGAACAAGGCACGTATGGCACAAAACTCTTTTGTTCCGTGGGTCTCAAGGAGACCTCCTCCGAGAACGCGTGTCCCGTTTGGGATCGAAATGAAGTGTCTCTGTCTCAGTGGTCTCATTTTGGACGGAGGTTTGATTTTAGCCCCAGAAGTCTGCTCACAGGGGTTTTAGTGGGTTCAAGCCTCTTCGCTCCTTTCTCCTACTCCCGTAGCGAATTGGCAGTGCAAAGGCATTGCCCCCTCAAAAAAAGGAATAAATATTTTTTAGCAGGAAAACCATGAATAATATATAAAACAGGTCGATAACTTTAAAAATAAACGCTTTATATATAGGCTTACTGTTAGTTATTGTACTTTTAAATAATATAAGGCTGAATATTATGAAAGGAATTTAATAGGTGAGAACTTCCGTTTACCAATAAAGTCAGGGTCACTCTCAGGGTGGAATGTATCAAAAACTTAAAAACGAAAAGAAAATATTACGACCATTGTTTTAAATTTGAATTGCGTGTAAAAGCTTGAAAAATGTAATACGTGGACAATAGTAAAATGTAAAATGAGGGGTCAAATTGATGAAAGAGGATGTCTTTGATACAACTTGACCTACCATTGGAAGTATTTTATAATATTGCAATAAAAGGTAGTATAACTGTGTTTTCCCGGTCTTCAAACGATGAAATGCCACAGAGAATAGAATCATATTCAATGCACAAACAGAACTTAAAATATATATAATATACCTATCGAGGTTTCATATAAAAATCAGCAGGCTTATAAAAGAAACCGTTCCTACTCACAAGAGTGTTAAATTAATGAAGTGGAATTAAACAGAGAGTTCAATTATGATACTACTACATCAATATCTATGCCATATGATTTGAAAACTATCATAAGAGTTGAAATGGCTCTATTGTTTGTTACCAGTGAACCGCCAGTACATGTACGTACTGTAACGTGATTAAAATATCACCAGTTAAACAGTTATCACTGAAACCGAGCTCAAAACTGACATTTGATCTCGTTTAAGCAGTACTTGGATTAGTTAAACGCGTTTAGCAATACAAACGGTGAAAGCGGCCCTAAAGCTCGGATTAATAAATGCATCCCAACGTTGAAATTGATCGTAAGATGCCGGTTTGACATCCAATGTATAGAACATCTATCATACGAGCCGATCTCTTTAACTCAGCATCACCAGTGAGTATGCCACGGAACTTGATTCCGCCATCCCCATATTCTATAACCGCACATCCAGGGGTACCCAGAAGCGCCACCGCTATATGGCCGATATTCCATTTACCCGAATGAAACGATTTGCTTCTTCGTTCATCATACGGCCAGGGAATGGAACACCTTACCTGAGTCTGTTTCTGGTTAAGTACAATATAGGGGTCTTCAAAACTTGAGTGCATAGGTATCTTTTGGGTGAGCGTTCTACATCATCGATCGCATCATTACTTAACATCAGGTGAGATAGTGAACAAGTGCTAACCAGTACGATATAACAAAAAAATCACTAAAGTATCCATAGCGCGTTAATCAATTACGAATACTACCTGATATGTTGAATAGAAAATATTATCAGGACTCTATAAAACAAACCCAGAGCTCTTAAAAATTGAGGTGATTCTTAAAAAAGTCAGCCAAGTGCGAGTCGGACTCGCACACGAAGGGTTCCGTACCATTAGCTATACAACATTAAACTTCATATTTTAACCTTTTTTTGTTTTAAGGTGCGCGAGTCTTACTCGCACTTTACCAACTTTTTGTATTTGTTGTTATAGCGGCAACAGAAATACATCATCTGTGTAAATTTCAACTGTCTAGCTATCACCGTTATTGAGATACAGCCTGGTGACAGACGGTCGGACGGACAGCGAAGTCTCAGTAATAGGGTCCCGTTTTTACCCTTTGGGAAGGAAACCTAAAAAATATAGGTTACATGACCACATAAATTATTATCTAAACATTTATACTAAACGAACAAACATATCTTTACTACCAGAAACTTCACAATATGAATTATTTTTTTGTATATGTTTTCTGTTCTCTCCAATTACTAGTAGTTACATGTTTTTTGTACTAAGTAACATTATTTCGTATTTTCCTTTGATTCTCCTAATAATATACTCACTTTTATCATATTACGATGTAGATAAACATTTTTCGTGATGGTTTCGTAACTTATATTGTAAGCATCGTTTCTTTTCCTAACGATATGGTTGAATATATATTTCTGAGAAAAGCTCGCCGAAAGTTCAACTTGCCACCACATCTCGCTTTGACGATGACGTGAGAAGGGTGTTGCTGCACATTAAGCACACAACAGTGCACTTTAGTATTTTTTGGACCCATGAAAAAAATGTGGTCTCAAAACAAAGAAATCATCTCAACATTTTTGTCACGACTAGCAGAAGTCAACCCTAAGAGGTTGTTAGCATTTTACCAATATCCCTGTATAACTGGAAGGTTGTAGATATACTACTAACTAGGGCAATTGCCATAGATGGTTGTTTTCAGTCAGGTCTACCTTTGTGTTGTTAAAGCACCTAATTATTATAACTACTCCGACAAAATGGGGCAGGATATCAAGAAAGGTAAAGATGTGGAGAGGATATAAAGGCACCTATAACCGGATTCTATCTTCCTAGCTGACCGGCTTTGAATACATCTTCACCCAAAAAGTCTTTCTGGAACCTCTCCTTAACACTGCAGGGTTAATTATTATAGCTCTTCTTTCTGATTTATGATATTTGTACGTAGATGTTAATACCTATTGAGATAACGGCCGACATAGCCAGCTATTTCTGTATACAACAATACTATTGCCAGTTTAATACGTTTTTGAAGCAGTAATGGCTCAGTGGCATTGGCTAAGGACTGCCGCGCAGCAGGTTCATGGTTCGATTACCGCCGCGGGTTTGAGCTTCCCCGCATGGTTGAAGGGCATTTTGCGAATGCCTGGCTAGCCACCACCATAAAGTAGAAAATCTGTCGCCAAGCACCACACGGTGTGTTCCGGCAGCAGTCCTTAAAAGCCAGTAAAATTACAGCTACAAGAGGCTTAACAACTATGTCTCAAAGTGACGGGCGCAGTTTTATTCGTGACTTGTGAGGAAATGCATCTGTTGTAGGCAGAGGTTAGTCCGCTTAATACCAGGTAGGCCTCAAGCTTGTTGCGGCATAGTAACATTAAAAAAACGTTCTTGTGTTGCATCTTCGCATTTGTTACTAACCCCACATAGAAAAATAGAACAAGGATTGGAGGAGGATGCTACGTTGGGCTTAAAACGTGCCAGCATTTTAAACAAGAGTTGCAATAAAAAGGCACTCTGCCTGTCATCTCCGAAAATGCAATCATGGGACTATGGGACGTCCTTCCGGTTTCGTTTTTCATACTACGCTGATGTCATATTTCCGACATCAATTTACCTCAAAGGTGCCCGACTATTGGGTTTCAGCGTCAAAAGGGATAATTTTTTAAAACAACCTTCAAAGTGATATTCACGGGAAATTCTCTATGATGTATCTAACGCCATAACATGCCTTAGGCTAAAATATTCTTATCCTGGTTCACTATAAGCACTTCATATTGTTATTGTTATGTTACGCATTTCAAAATATAATATGTCGTCTTTAAGGATAATACGATGTTATGAGAAACATGATATATTCAGAAGTTCCCGGAGTATTTCTTCTAAATAACTATAAGGCAGCAATAGTGCCTGGTCAGATTTGTTGGCACTCAAAACGTTTTTTAAGAACTTAGATTAAAAATAAACATTGGCGATACTAATGAATATTATTGAGAACAAAAAGGCTTAACGTTTATTTAAGACGACATGGTGGTCATATGTCATTTAGGAATAAAGTGCTAATTTGGTAGTGACGTAAGCAAGTGTCTCTTTAGACCTTTTATCTAAGGAGTCCTATACCTTTTCCTCTTGGATCATGGGTTTTGTTTCCTATTTTGTGTAATCAGATTAAATTCTACTGTAAGAACTATGACATACATTTTTGGAGCAGGTGCGTGCTGCGCCCCGCGACGTTACCTGCGAGTTTTTCGGGATTAATCGTGTCCTGTGTGTTATTCCAGTTTGTAAACGATTTGTATGCCAAATTTCATCCAAATCCTTTCAGTTGTTTTAGCATGAAGAAGTAATAAACACAGTCACAAATTTTCGCTATTATAATATTGGGTATGTAGATAGGTATTATTTGTTGGTTTTATATTCTATGATATCATATCTTATTTTTGAAAGTCAAAAATGTCTTTTTACTCGGTAGAAAGAGGCACCCTTTTACGACTGAAGGTGAAGATAAAATTCCCTACCAAATTCTACTCTCAATTTAGGAAATTAAAAAGTAACATGTTTCTGGAGAGTTCCATTTTCGAATTCCGTAACTGCTTTTTAATGGTAAGGTATAGGTATAGTACATATATCCTACGTATACTGCGCCAAAAAGGAACGAATCTAAAAAGTATTCTACAGTAAATTCATTAATTGGTAAAATGCTAAAAACCTCTTAGGATTGACTTTTGCTAGTCCTAACAAACAATTTGAGATTATTATTATTTTGTTTAAAAAAAGTTTTTTCATTCAAAATATATAACAATAACATTTAAATATTTTGATCTTTTTGGTATTATTACAACGTAACAGGGAATTGTCTCGAGATTCTTGGAACTTGTTGTTTTACTAACATGTCTCTTTAATTTATTTATGTTAGTAAAACCTCTTTAGGTGTTCGGGTGAATGAGAAGATTTGTGTATCTAATGAGACTTTGTTTCGAGTGACGTCAGTATATGGGTATAAATATATTTCAATAATACCTTAGAATATTATCAATACATAATAATATACACTGGAGGTCATAGCTGGAGGTCCAAATGAAAACAATACCTTGAAGTTCCTAAAGAAATGTTCGCTTGATTGACTTCATTCACGACTCGTATCTATTTTATAATTTTAAAAAAATATATTAATGAATATAGATTATAATATCTCTGAGAAGAATTTTAAACATCACTAAGGGTTAATAAACGCCTTCAATCAAAAGTTATAGAAATGACCTCCCAAGTGTGAAAGGGATAGAAAACTAAACTAATAACTAGAGATGAATAAACCTGACTTCATTAAAAGTTCCAGGCGTAAGATAATCTTCTTGATTAGACCTCGTAACGAAAAGCTTTATAATTTCCTATTTTCCCGTTTCGTGTTAAATTCGTTTAAAAGTGTATTATTGCCGCACTACCACGTCTTCTGAGGAACTGATACCTTAGTATCAGTTCCTCAGAAGACGCTGCTGCCTCACTTCCGGTATTTTTCCTTTAGGCGTCCCTTATGACACTCTCAGGTATAGCAATGGGAAGGTGACATTCCAGCCCGGCACCTCATTGTACTCATTACACTCCATACATTCATTTTCTATAATTACTGCGTAACCGCAGTAGTGATGTCACTAGCGGTCACCCATCCAACTCATGACCGCGGCGGACGTTGCTTAACTTTGCACAGCTTAGCAAACTTCGCTACGAGCGCTTCAAAAATGATGTAATCATCTCATTTGCACCACACTCGCAAGATTGTCCCGAGTCGAGGTGATGCCATATGTCATTATGCGTTTATTAGGGAGTATCTCAGTAACAATTCCGGTGCAGTGTTACGTCTCACCCTTCTCAGACCTTACAGGGCTAATGAGGAAACGCACCTAAAAATAAAACACGTTTACACCTTTAATAAAGGCTGCGATCTAGTTGCTTATCCCGAGGGTTTCCTTGTTAAAAAAACTAGAAATTTACGAGAGGAAAAATTTAAGTCATGTGCGGGATTCGAACCCGCGTCCATCCACCCCTTTAGCTGGGTATGCTCTAACTAATTGAGCTAACATGACAATGAGTCATAACTCAAATTTTTCCTATTGTTCTTTAACCATAGTATTGGGATGGAGCGACATCTATAGTTCAACTTACGTTGTACTACAAACAAGACCAATTATCAAATCGTAAATTAATTTAATCTTGTATTTAAGACGAGTCATTATTGATTTACTTATTTAGTAACTTTGCATGGTGTTTCATGCTCACCTGTGGTTAAGATGATAATTAGAATTATCAAAATATATACCCGAGGAAATGATGAAAGGTGGCAAGTACAAGATAAGGCTTTTCTAATCAAGAATCATCATTCTTAGGCTAACCTTTAGGTATGTGGATGGTGTGATACAAAACCAAACCATGAGAGAGCTGCGCACTTTACCTATTATTAGATATTCTACCGAGGCATTATTGTCTGGCTAAGCTTTTACCTTCCCGTGTGGTGCCGGGTTAGAATTGCACCTCCCCATTTCTTCCCATGTGGGTGTCGTAAAAGTCGACTATGAGAAAGTGGGCACTGCAATCCTCAAGCCACCTGCCAAGCGTGGGGATTATGGCAAATACCCCCTACATAGGGCATGCAGTGGACGATCCGGCTGATAATGTAAACCTTTATCTAGTGCTAAAATTGACTCTCTGATTATATATATATGCAATATACTTTCTTTGCTAAATAGTTCGAGTAGGTAAAATACATAATGTTATAAGAAGACACACATTTTATTTCTATACCTATACAATTCTCATCAGATCCATTCATTAAGATAACAGCGTTGAACTCCCAAACCATCCTCATCAACGTCCAAAAAATGAGGCTTTTCCATAACAATGTAGAATCACAGAAGAATAGCGGACTCCTGCTATATTTTAAACAGGCAATAAAAACAGTTCACGTGAGATAAACAATTAAACACAATCAAAGAGTTTGTAATGCGTTCAAACTTTTCGAGCCGCTTACAAAATCGGTAACATTTTTACAATATTCCCTCTATTACCACTAACTGGGTAAGGTGGAACTTGCCTTGTTTACTGACGACAGCCTATATTATGTTACGTCTCGCTACGCAACCCCTTGCCGCAAAAACAATCCAAATACACTCGAGAGCAATGAATCCGGGTCACTTAAAGAATCCTAAAAATCTCGGAAACTAAAAATGCTAGGTTAATGCAATAAATTGTATTTAATAGACAATGTAATACTCCTTAAATGAAGGTATTAAAACTTCTTAGTTATTGTAAAGTTATATCATAAAAAAAATCAAATTTGAAAAAGGGCCACTTTCGAAGATGGAACTACGAAATTACAGCATTTGGTTTTGCTTTTGTTTGTAATCTGTCATTTATGTGGGTACATAAACCATGTTGATAGTGCTCTATATTCATTATTCAAGCTGAAATTATGTCGCTTACGCCTGAAGAATGCACCAGAATACTTACAATGCTGGAAACCGGCCGGAGTCAGCGCGATACAGCCAGGACTGTCGGTGTGTCGCTGTCAACAGTACAAAGAGTTCTCCGACGTTACGAAGAAACTGGTTCTAACCTACGCAGACCAGGAACGGGCAGAACCAGGTGTACCACAGCACGAGAAGACCGATACTTGGTGAACACCATGCTTCGAAATCGCTTTCTCACAGGAACTGAACTCACCAATCAGTTTCGACGCCTCGGAGGAAGTAACCCAAGTGCATGACAGTAAGACGTCGGCTTGCTGAATCTAACTTAAAACCCCTTAGACCTGCAAACGGCCCTAAACTGGAGCGTGGGCATCGTATTTCGAGACTAAGATATGCCCAGAGCCACGTAAATTGGAGTATTGAAGATTGGTCAAAAGTTATGTTCTCCGACGAATCAAAATTTATGCTCTACAAGCACGATGAAAGACACAGAGTGTATCGAAGACCAGGGGAAAGATTCAAGCAAGCATGCATCGAAAAAAAAGTAGCCTACGGTGGTGGGTCTGTACTTGTGTGGGCCGGAATTTCTTCTGAAAGTCGCACAGAGCTGGTGATCATACAAAACGGCTCATTAACTAGCGTAAGATATGTGGAAGAAATCCTCAATGATCACGTTGGTCCATTTATGGTCAATTTAGGTGAGGATGCTATATTTATGCATGACAATGCCCGACCTCATACAGGTAGGATTGTGAATGACTACCTTCAAGAGATGAACATTACTCGTATGGAGTGGCCAGCGCGCAGCCCGGATATCAACCCGATCGAGCATGCTTGGGACGAGCTAGGCAGATGCGTAAAACAACGAAACCCTCCCCCAATCACGCTTCGTGAGCTCAAAATTGCTCTCACAGAGGAATGGGAGAATATTCCCCAAAATCGTATAAGGAACTTGGTGTACAGCATGCCAAACCGCGTAAACGCAGTAATGGAAGCACGAGGAGGCAATACGAAGTATTAAAATTCAAGAAAATCGTAATAAAGTTCAAAAATTTCATGTTTCCTATTTTTGTTTTAAGGAGAGATCAGCAGTTTTTTTCTTTATGTAATTTTGTGTTAATAAAATGTATGGTGACTCATATTTTTTTTACTTTCATTTAAGGAGTATTACATTGTCTATTAAATACAATTTATTGCATTAACCTATCATTTTTAGTTTCCGAGATTTTTAACATTCTTTAAGTGACCCGGATTCATTGCTCTCGAGTGTATATACCTACTTATCCAAATTGTACATAATTTTATACGTATATCCAGAAAAAATCGGTATTCACGATGGTCATGCATTATTACCACTGAGATAATGGATGAGAGGCCCAGCTAACATGGCATCCTGCCTGACGTCAAAATTGTTTGTCCACCCAAAGTGGAAATAAGACATGACATATCTTGCGCTCTGGATAGAAGCCGAATAAGTACTTAGAACGTATCTACCTTACCCTCACTTACACGGCGCTATATGTAAGACGTGTATCCGTCATAATATTCAAAATCGCAAGTGTTGAGCATTTGGTGGAGTCATTGGCACGGTAAATGTATAATCACTTGCATTTCGTCACAAGGGTCGAATTGAAACTCTAGGTTAGTCTGAACAACATCCTGGACCACATCATCACTTACCATCAGGTGAGATAGTGGTCAAAGGCTAACCTATCAAGCATAAAAAAAAAAAAAAAAAAAAAAATTGTTGCACCCGTCACACTGTGACATATAATTCTAAGTCTCAAAGTGCCTGTAATTTTTCTGGCTCCCAAGGACTGCTGCGGGAACACACTGTTAGGTGCGTTGCGACAGATTTTCTACTTGAGGATAGCTAGCCAGGCGAGCCAAAGCGTGAACTTTTATATAAACTCAACTTGTTATTAAAAAAAACTCGCATGTATATATAGTGTATTATTAGACCTATCGTTTTTGGCTTAAATCCTTTTTCTTTTGGACTAATAATTAAAAAATTTATTATATAGCGTTTAGTATATAGCACTCGTTTTTAGGAGTTTGAGTCAGTTATTCGTAGCTCCAGATTTATTTAAAAGTATAGTACACATGTATAAATAACTTCCCATTTTAGAAAGTTCATTATATTCCCCATGTTTGAGGTGCAATAGACATGTTTTTTTTTCTTGAAAGAGATGCTTAAAGTTGGGTCTTTCTTTTATCTAAAATTACGAGTTTTGAGTTAGTGTAATTTCAAAGCTGTATAATTTAATGAAAATCTGATGCACCACAAATCTAGATATTAGGGTAGTGATTACGTAGGTAAAAATCATTGAGTTTTATTCGCTATTATTAAAATAAGATTGGAGCTGCGTTTTGTATGGGGCGTTCGTCTAAAATATACGAACCATGGACCTATGCCTGACGGCAGTCCATAGCTATTACCGCTCGGCCATCATTACTTAAAATTATGCAGTGAATGACAAAATAGAGAAACAAATATGTTCAATAGTATGTCGAGCAAACATATAGCCCAGTAAAAAGATTGATAACTAATGACCTAATCTAAATTCAAACAAAATGTATACGAAATTACGTGTATCTACTATACGATCGACCGTAGTAATTGCTCGTGTACCTGTTACTTTGATAGAATGTATATGTAGAACAGATAACATAATCGATTTTCTTATTTATTTAACCTTTTCCGGTATTCAGCATCGACTGTAACTTTTCTGTAACTAATACATGGGTGGATTGTCACACACTTCACAAATAACAATAAGTATTAAATTAATGTTAAGTTTGCCTTAGGAACAAACTCATAGGATACATCATGGAAATATTTGAGAATGAAATCGATTTGATCTTTGAATCAATTTTAGAGTCGAATAAGATCAGATTATTCATATGTACTAAGGCCAGTTTTGTCTATCCTCAGATAGTTACTTCTTCTTAGAATACATGGATATACAACCAATATTAAAAGAATGAATGTGGGTTGTTTATCAGAAAAGTTTATCATTTTTAAATGTGAACAGTTCAATCATTACTAATAAATCATAACTCTAATATATCCTCCCGTTCTTAACCATCGTATGGGGATGGAGCGACACCTATAGTTCAAATTACCTACGTTGGACTAATTTTTGCAATTAGGTTTAAACTTGTTATAACGATGACCAAACCCCATAACCTATTTGGGGCGAAAAGAATACGAGAGAATTCCTAAAGCGAGTCGGTGTGGGGCCCAAAGGATACGAGGGAATTCCTAAAGTGCATCGGTGTGGGGCCTAAAGGCCATTGCCATTCTATATTTGCATGTTTTTAAGTTATCAATATTATATTTTAAATCTTGTGTTTGTAACGTTGAATTTGAATCCCTTTAAATGAGAATTTGAGAAATATTTAAAGCACTTATTTCTATATAAGTATGTCATTACCCCGTGGGGTGCCGGGCTAAAATTGCACCGCAACATATCATCACATGGGTGTCGTAAGAGTTGACTAAGGGAAAAATACTGGAAGGTGGGCAGCAGCGCCTTCTAAAGAACTGTCAAATTACACTGCGATCCCCAAGACGGCTGCCTAGCGTGGGGATAAAGGCAAATACCCCCTTAATAGGGGAGGCTGTGTTCAACAGTGGACGATGCGGCTGTTACAGTATGCCAGTATGACAATTTTTCTTAGCAATTCACAAACACGTCTCTGCTTGTGTGCATAGGCATGCCTACCACCATGTTCCGAGCAAATCTTCACACCAGTCGCGCTATGCCGTGTGAGCTGATAATACGTAACGTATATCCCCGCATGGTGAGTAAATTTTGTTCTTGAAATTTAGAATATTTATGGTTTTTGACAAAATATTGAGCTATTTATCATATTGAATTAGAATTTATATAAAGTTGTAATATAACTCTGTGGAACGTCTGGGGTACATTCGGACATTACTACACGGGGCACATACGAATGCTCCCCTTTAGATTTGATTTACTAATAATACATCAAATAAAATACAGTACCTCTCAAAATAAAATTAACGCATACTACATTAAGGGCATTATTTATTTATATCGATCGGAAACATATTTATTTAGGTCACTTCACAGTATATTTTAGCTTACACTTATCATCACGTATTTTTTTTCTATTAAAAAAGAGAGGAGTGAAAGGATAAAAATATAATCGGAAAGCGGTCTGCACGATAACGAAAGTTACGATAAATAAATGCTACGTAACTACGAATGCTGACCTAAATAAAAAGGTTACTGCTCGATATAAATAAGTATATATAAATGTTATGAAATATTACACTACAAAAATATTTTTTATAAAGTAAATATTTTATTTAATATCTGAATCATGGTGCGGAAATTAAGAACAGGGTCCGCGAACCCTAAAACAGGATGAAAATTCCATACCTACTGATTTTGTGAATTTAGCAATTGACGAAGAAGTAGTTTAAGGATGAGTTCCATATAAAAACCCGTGTTGAAATACAACACCACAATATCGATGTTGGAAAAAGGAGTCAAGGAGTTTAAAGATGGCGCTATCGATGATAAACCGGGATCATTACCGTCCTTCTTTTTCCCTGTTAAAGAATACATACACACATTTTATATCAGTGATATCGCCATGATCCTTTTTGATCCTCTACCACGACCTCATTGCACAGCTAGAAAAGCTAAAAAAGTTTAGCTTTTGCAATAATTTTAACGTGCAATAAATTCCATAGTAAAAAACCAATGTTTAATTAACTACCTGCTTTAAAACTAAAGACTTTACAAATACCTTATTCAGGATGATTGTAAAGATATTATAGAAGGATATTATAAAAAAAAAAATTTTTATTGCTATTTTCCTCCAAAATAATATATTGAATATGAATCAAGTTAATTATTATTAGGTTAGTTTTATGATAAATATATATTTCTGTGATAATATAATAAAAGTAAATGAGTGTAAATTTTTTTTTTAATTAAGTGCCCTGTATGAATCCTCCCTTTTGATGTACGAAAGTACCCCACCTGCTGTACTAATGTACCCTACATTTGGGGTGCGTTCGTACAAACATTATATGATACCTGTAACAATGTGGGAGCTATAAGATTATCTAATATCTACGAGTATCTAGGGTAGTAAAGTATCAATCCGGGTGCTATCAAATGAACATTTCCAACCGAGATTTCTTTCCTTCCGACCGTGCACAGAATTCCGAGATTCAATTGAACTCTGACATGGGTTCCCAGTATTTCGGTCCCAATCGGGAATAAAACAAATTAAACTCGCTACCATACATCTAAGCACACCTTACATTTTATTCCATTACATGGATCTTGTTTTCAATTAATCTACCTAGAATGTATGTTTTAGTATAAATAAGTTTTGTGCATGGTGTTAGGGCATTCTCCGAATACCCGCCTTGCTACCTACCACCTCAAGTAGAAAATCTGTCACCAAGCACCTATAGGTGTGTTCCGGTAGTTGTCCTTAGCAACCAGTGATTCTGGGTTAGCCTGAACAATATCTTTGACCCTTTCATATGGATGATATTATACATAGTTGCAGGAGTCGCGATATCGTTTTTTCTTATACTTAGCATTAATGTATTGTATGTGGTAAACCTTTGGCATCCGAGATAACGAGAACAATATACAAATTAGTCTTGTTGGTAGTACAACGTAAGTTGAACTATAGCTGTCCCTCTATCCCAATACGATGGTTAAAGAACGATAGGGAAAAATTGTGTTATGACTCATTGTCATGTAGCTACATTGGATAGAGCATACCCCGGCTAAAGGGGTGGATGGACGCGGGTTCAAATCCCGCACATGACTTAAATTTTTCCTCGCGTATATATTTGTAATTTTTTAATGTAATCCGCAGAGCATGCGTTATTGCAAAGATAAAAATATTAAAATTATAGGTTTGCGTCATTCAGTACGATATATAGGAAAAAAATATTTATGACTCATTGTCATGTTAGCTCAAGTGGATAGAGCATACCCCATCTAAAGGGGTGGATGGACGCGGATTCGAATCCCGCACATGACGTAATAAGAAAAAATATTTTCATCTCGTAATTTTGTAAATGTAGAGAACAATATAATTTCATTCATAAATGGACGATATCGTCCACACGGATGCCAACTAAACCACATTCTGGAATTAACCATTTAAGAATGTGGTTTATTTTCTAGAATCTGTGTGTAATGGGGTGAATGAAAAAGTCACCTGCCCGGCAAGCATGCGCGCCGCGAGTAAATATTGTCTACCATTTATCTCGTGTATAATAGACATATCGACATATGTCTACGAATGCTAACATGGAACTCGTCCGTGTTTACATACATTTTGTGCTACCTGTGGCATCTTGTCGACCAACACTAACATGCGCGCCCTTCGTTTAATCGATTTTTGACACTTATCTGCGAGTATTTGCGTGTATTTTCTCTACCTCAGTTTTGAGGACGAGATAAATCGAGTGTTTCTCGCGCGTCTAAGTATAATGGGGGCGATCGACGATTTAGTACAAATATACTTTCCGTCCAGTGTTAGCAGACCCGTTATATATGTGTGTGTAATCTATACAATAAGAATAACGTCATATGAACACAACTCGCGAACTCTGTGAGTTTAAATAAAAATCTTTGAATAATGCTGTAGGTAGCGTAGGTAGTTTTTTCAACTATTTTAAATGTAGGTAATTACATTATAGGTACTTAGCTGATTACTCAAAAAACTATTATATGTAAATATATGAGTAGGTATTAAAAGTTTAAATTTTAATATATACTTAGTACTTAAGTATTAATTTTTTAATGAAATTCGCACAGTAAACATTTAAGGTAATTTAATTAATAACTTTGCTTTAGGGTTTCGTACTCAATAATATATTGCTCTAAAATATTATTATATTGTTCAATAAAGAAAAAATGGATGGGACACTGAAAACTAGTTAAGTACCTAGCTGTGATAAAAATTTTGTTTCGCTACTTAGCATTCATCAACAAAAAAAACATTTAAGCAATCATCGCATCGTCAAAAGAGCCATCCTATTTACACCTTTATTACCATGCGTTTGAAAATTACATCAACGATAACAGTTTTTAATCATAAAAATCATCATAATTTCTAATGAAGTGTCGAGAACGCTAAAAATGTTTAAGCGTTTATAAAAGTATGGTATTTTATTAGTACAAAGTCCATTACTGCTTATTTCCTAAAACTGTTCGCAATAGCGCCATGGAGAATCGTTCATAGATAATCTCAATTAACGGATCTTAGCGTGGTGCGACCGCTGCTGTCGTCCACCACTCTCTACGCGCGAGAAAATTAATACTCTTCTCGTGTCATGCGTGACATACGTCTTATTTTTGTGCATGCTAGGCGGGCTGAACGCTATCTGGGAATCACCTAGGTGAATTTTATAATCACTCAAGGTCGTTCGAAAAACAAGATAAAGTTCAGTTGACAGTTGAATAAGTTGCCCGATGCATAAAAGGGTAAGGATTATGACCTATCATGTGAATGGTAGAAAGTTGTCGTTTGAGAGTAATTTCTTGAATTTTTTTTACTCCTAGTAAATAAAATTACACAAATCAGTATCAGTACTAATATTATAAATGCGAAAGTAACTCTGTCTGTCTGTCTGTTACGCTTTCACGCCAAAACTACTGGACCGATTTGAATTAAATTTGGTATGGAAATAGTTTGAGACTCGGGAAAAACATAGGAAAGTTTTTATCCAACTGCGCAAAAAGAGGTTAATGTTTTGCGCTATAACCAACATACGCGCGGGCGGAGCCGCGCCCGGATGGCTAGTAATTATTATAAAATATTTGATTAAATGTAATATTAATGATTTATGTTTGCCATTGAAAAATATATGCAAAGGGTCGGGAATGATTAAGATTACTAGTCACTAGTGACTCAACTTAATGCTAGCTCGGAAAAGACTAAGGCCTAGTTTCACCATACTCTGTTATTTATTTGACGCCTTGTTAATACTTTTAACGGACTGTTAACTGAACCGAGTGTCCCACCAACTGTTAATGGATGATTAATTCAGTTAACTTCATAGAACGTAGACTGATTTAACAGCTCTGTTATGTCTAACAAACATGGTATGGTGAAATTAGGCCTTAGGCCTAATTTCACCATACCATATTTGTTCACGCTAAATCAGGCATTAGCTAATGGGTCTTTAAAAATAACAGAGCTGTTAAATCAGTCTACGTTCTATGAAGTTAACTGAATTAATCATCCATTAACAGTTGGTGGGACACTCGGTTCAGTTAACAGTCCGTTAAAAGGATTAACAAGGCGTCAAATAAATAACAGAGTATGGTGAAACTAGGCCTTAACTAACATATTACTAAAGTTTAACCTTGATTAACTGACAAGTGTTACACTCGTCGAAATTCAAAATGTTACACTCGTTTCCGAACACAACCGATATTAAGTGTCAGATATAATATAAGTGATGGTTGATGTGACGCGTGATCCAAATGCTAGCACGTATTTGGCTCAATGAAAAAGAATTGCAATTCAACGGGGCAATGCTGCCAGCATGCTGGGCACGCTGCCAACTGGGAGTGGGCTGGAGCATTTGGACTGCCTATGAGTCTGCTATGACTTATATGTTGTCTGAATGCTTTTATTATAGTAGCTGTAGTGTTGTATATAGTTCGTAGTATTTTGTTTAATAAAGACATACCGCCGGTAAAAAAAAATATATAATTGTCATAAAAGTCAAATTATTAGTCATAAATCGCAATAGTTCAGTTACCTACATAAAATGCGGTATTTATTTTATTATAAAAAATATATATGCATGCCTATACTCGTACTTAAAACAAAACTTTATATCTAACGTATATCTGTCTATTTACAGTGTTGGGAAAATATTAACGTTGTTGTGAAATATCTACAAACAATGGCTCCAAATGCTCGGACAGGCAATTATTAAAAACAAACAAGTCTTGACTGTAGGTATATAAAAAAACGAAGATAGGTTAATATTTCTGGCAGCGCTGTATTGTGCTCGCCATCTAATTATTAAGTAAAAATTCTTATGCAATTTCACGAACGAAATCCATATTATCTTCTTTTACATGGATTCTGATTAAATTGGTTTGCCTAGAGCTTATTTGAACAATCTACCCCTAAACCTAGCCTAGATTTTGAGTTAAAAATACATGAATAATATCTTTATTCGTAGATATACGGTTTGTTATTATTTATACGACCTACCATATGTCACCTGTCATTAAAATGAACATAACATATTATAAAATTATTTAATTATATACTTGTTATATAAATTTTATGTAACTATGTTTTGTTTTTGTAGTTATATAAATTGTGTTATACTGTATATGTCTTGTGTTGTCCCTTTCAGGTTAACTTTACCCGGATGCCAAATTGACACACATTTTGAGCCATACAGAGGCCTGCCAGTTGCCACCGATCACTCTCTTTTTCGTTTGTTTTTCTCTATCCACGCAACATTGGCGAAATTGTGGCAAGACGGCAGAAGCCTTAAGAAGAAGAAGCATTAAGAAGAAGTTGAAGTTGATATCAATATAAATAGTTATTATGTGATCATATACATGCTTGAACTTTCGATCGTATTCGGGCGATTAAATGTTTTGATCACTTTGAAAGTGAACTATAGTCATTTTGGCAACAAGTCCGTACTGAAAGATTTTCCATAAGCTTTATAAATAGATAAAACAAATTGAAATGTAGTTTGAAGTTATATTTTGGAAATCCTCCTTGACGATAATTAATTTTTCACATCTAACTTTGATAAAATGTGACCAATAAGATAATTCACAAATCCGTGTTGAAAATTTTAAAATCAGTCAACCGCAATCATGTAAGAAGTATTATTTTTCTCAAATTTTTGCGCTTTGTGGACTAACAAAAAGTCGTAACCACCACAAGCATTGGGCATTGAGGTTAAACTTATCTAAATTCATATTTACTTTTATTTTCCGTTATAAACTCCAAATAGATCTGCGGCGACCCCTTCACCATTTTGATTTTGTCCTTTTTGCGTAACCATTATTTTCTGTGAATTGGTTTTTGACAATAATTGATATAAGTAGGTACTTACCTTTTTTATTCAGAAAGAAGAAACCTAAAATATATATATTTTTGACAATTACTTAAATAAAACTAAATCATATATTGTTTTCATCAATGTCTTCTAAATTTACTTTTCGATATAGTTGAAAATATATATCTATGTCTTCTAAAAATAATAAATCCTATTTATAACGTACCTGCGTATTATATAGTTATAATATATTCAGCCGTCACGCGGATATTCATAATAATATTAATAAACAAATGATTAAATGATTGTATAAGAAATATATGTAGTAGAAACTAAAAAAGTCTTACTTTATTTTTTATTACTTGTAATTTATAATATCTTTTATTGAGAAGGTATTTTTATAATAGGAAAGGACTCAAATTGACGCATAACTAACTTGAACTTAAATAATATCGCAATAAAGTGGAAAATCCAATTCAAACTGAAACTAGGTACGTGGTGGTTACATTTACAAAAAAAAACAAAGTTCTTCATATTAGGATATACCAGTAACTGAAAAGTTGGAGCACTGATATGCCTGATCGTCCACTGCTGAACACAGCCTCCCCATCAAGGGGGTTTGCCATAATCCCCACGCTTGGTAGTCGTTTAGGTCTTGGGGTATATGCTGTGTAAGATATCAGTTCTACTGAAGGCGCTGCTGCCTCTCCTCTGGTATTTTTCCTTCGCAGACTCTTACGACACCCAAGGGAAGATATGATTGAGTGCTATACCAGCCCGGCACCCCACGGGGGGCCGGGGGGCCTACCCATGAAAACTAAAATATATTTTAAATTATTTAATAAACTTTATTTTAATGCGTAATAACTACTGAGATATAAATATATAAAAATAATGTTGATCGTATGTTACACTACGCAGGTAAGCAAAGTATAAAACACATAATAAATCAGACGCACCATAGCTTTTGTCCCGTGTTTTGCCTTAATTAAAACTTTATTTTGAATATTAAATTAAGTTTGACATAGGTATTTATTTCAACATATTGAACAAAATTTTTGCCTTGGGATAAACAAAAGTAAAAAGTAAAATGTTACGAACAAAGTAAGTAGAACGATGTAGGTATTACTTCGTTCGTAACATATTGTTTTAAAACTAAAGTTCTATTTGAATCCGATTTCGTTTAAGATAAATTATCCCTATTTTTAGTGAGTAAATATAATCCAGCTTTCATTAAAAAAAACGCCGTCAAAACCTGTAACATATCTCTAAAGTAAATAAAACAGAAAATAACAACAGTATATATACATTTATTTATAATATATCTACGCTAACACGTAAATACATTATTTCTGAGCATTGTTATAAGCACAAGTAAATGAACAATGGCAACAAAGTATTCAAGCGGTACATACATGCAATATTTTTCTTAAAATATTATAACATGAAAAAAATGCAGTTCAGCGAGATGACATTAATTTACATACCTCGAAACTCGAAGCGGGCATACTTCTCGGACTTGCATTTTATAATTTTAAAACGCAAAAGTTTTACGATTAGAGACATTTTAAAAATAAATCTAAAGATTAACTGTGAACGAACATAGTCTTTCGTGAAGCCAATTAAACACTAACAAAAGAAATTTAAATAGGAAACCAAAGACATTGAAGCTGCGGTGGAAGATAACAGATAACATTCATTGTGAATGTTAGAGAGGAAAAATTGAGTTTAAGTTTTTCCGAGCACGGTTCGCGGCGGAGGGCTGGTACTGAGTCAAGTAGTCCAGGCCACTGCTACGTTCGGAATGAGGGTGCAAAGGGCCGGTGGAGAGACCCGGGCGAGCCTTGTGTCCCTCCCACCCCCGCACCTAGAGCGCAGCACGCCTGCGTTCAAAAGCCTTTGTTACCGTTATGTTATGACGTTTTCACTGAAATTAATAATCAACCGGATGGAATAACAGCTAAATTGTATTTTCATAACAATTATTTTATGAGCTGATAAACGTAACACGATACCAAAACTCACAAGTTTCAAAATGTATATAGTTTAGTTAAGTATAGTAGAAGTTCAGTAAATCGGAAGTTTACATCATCGCACTTGTTGACTCGATATCTCATTGGGTCTGACTGGTGTAAAACATTTAAATGGTGGGTATGATCGTATTATCCGTACTGTCTGTCTGTCTGTTTGTCTGTTTGTTACGTTTTCACGCCAAAAGTACTGGACCGATTTGAATGAAATTTGTTATGGAAATAGTTTGAGACCCGGGAAAAAACATAGGATAGTTTTATCTATCTGCGCAAAAAGAGGTTATTGTTATGTCGCGATAACTGAGCCGCGCCCGGAAAGCTAGTGTTCCATATATTTAAAAAAAATATTAGCATAGCCGTTTCTTCGATTTATAAAATATTTTTTATCCCACCATCTCGGAAAGAGTATTCTTAATCCTTAATCCTCTTCCGTCTGGGACCCCAAAGAGTGCAGTCGTGTCCACGCTGTAATTTATTTTTCCCAAATTTTAAATTACATCTTTCAAAAATAACTAAGTGATAATACCAGGCTCGCATAAATTGGAGTGGACGGTGGTCTGTATAGCCATATGTGTGAGTGAGTTTTACGTATCGGTTCTATTCAATATCTTACTGCTGTGTGGGTGTCTGCCGGCTCCACTTGTGTGTGTGCGTGTGGCCTGCTGTTCTAAGGCGTCGTAAGTCGTTTGTAATTACCAACTGTTTGCATTGAAATACAACTACACAATGCCAAAAATGGTTCGATCACCTCCGTCCACGGTGCCCCAATCTTCATCAGACACAGAGACAACCAAATCGGCTCGAGATGAACGTGTTAGAAACCGTGAAAAAAAGCGTCGTCTATCTGGAGACGAAATAGATTCCATGACTGCTATGAGATCGGAGATGAGAGATCTTTTTCAATCATTGGAGGCTCGAATTTCAGGTCTAGACTCTAAAATGTCGGCTATTCAAGACACAAACATTCATTTACAAAAGGGTGTTGATATTTTATCTGATCAGCTCAAAAATATCCAGGAACACATAAACACACTAGAAAATAATCGCAAACAAATGATAGTACACCTAGCAATGCTAGAGGACAAATGCGAAACAATTGATCGCAATATGAGAAAGACTTGCATTGAGATAAGAAACGTCCCAAACGCAAAGCCTCAAGATAAAAGAGAAACTAAGGAAGATCTATACGACAGTTTCTTAGCTCTTACCAAATTTTTGAATCTAAACATCATCCTATCTGACCTACGCGATGTCTACAGGATTCCGACACACAGCTCGAATGATTCTTCAACTATAATAGTTGAGTTTACCAACACACTATGCAAAAGTAAGACATTAGATGCAGTAAAGAAATATAATAAAACTCATCGTCAAGATCAACTAAACTCTACTCATCTAGGCCTCCAACGTAACAAAAACCCCATCTTCATATCAGAAAATCTCACTAATCAAACAAGGAGAATCCATTTTATGGCTAGAGAACTCGCTAAAGCTGAGAATTATGCTTATTGCTGGATTTCCAATGGAAAAGTATACTTACGCAAACGTGAAGGAGCTCCGTACATACTGGTGAAGAATGAAGAGCAGATACGGTCCCTCAAGACTGCGGCTCCGGTTTGACTAAACTACCTTTTAATATTAATATCACGTACCTACAAAAACACTATCAATCAACTAGGGTTTTCAGATATTTTTATAACTATTTATAAATATTTAAATAGCTTGCTGCAATTTTTTAGTATAATAACACTCAATGTTACTACGAAACATATCAATATCACACTCGCACAACTACCAAATAATCTGATATTTTTACATACACATGCATACGAGTATTTTCACACACCGAATACCTCATGCATCCTTATTAACAATTATGCATCGATTCTTTCAAACAGACGAACAAAAATATTTGCGTCTCTTTCTTTCACCTATCTTTTTATCATAAAAGTAATATGTATGACCAACACTGATCTCAGTAGCCATCTACCCTCAACACACTATTTTACATCAAATATAATGTCTAAAAACGAGTATTCAACTAAACAACCTAAGGCATGGTGCACACCGAACAACTTTTTATTTTACAATATATATAAGCATCTCAATATTGTCAAATGTAATCTCTGTAGCAGACCTTATGTCTATTTAGTACCTCTGCCAGAGACATATCAATATATTATTTAAAATTCGATAACGTAAGTTTTATGGACGATCTTGATTCAACTGAGCTTATACCAAACCATTTTACTTTTAACCCTGACACTTGCAAAAATTACATTGGAGATCCGAATGCGAACTTTACTATACTGTCGCAAAACATTCGTAGCATTCGCAAAAATTTCGATAAATTGACTGTACTGATTTCTAGGTTAAACTTCTTACCCGATATTATTATATTGACGGAATGCTGGCTAGACGCACATTCACCTGAAATAGCGCTTGATAACTACATTTACCACAAATCTCGTAATTACTTAAACCAAAATGATGGGATCATAATTTACTCAAAATACGGCATCAAAGTAGATATAAAAGAACCGTCTTTTTCTGATGCCAACTGTCTCTTAGTTGAACTAGAAAATAATTTAACCATCATAGCACTGTATCGCTCACCCTCAAAATCAAATACTGACTTATTTCTACAGTCCCTTGAAAAAGTGATAACGGATGTACGATCTGAATCAATTGTGCTCGTTGGAGATATTAACATAGACATATGTAAGAATTCTACTGACATTAAAGCTGATTCATACCTTGAACTGACCGCTCACTACGGGCTTGTTCCGGGGCACCAACTACCAACTCGCGGTCAAACCTGCCTTGATCACGCACTTATTAAATCAGGCTCGTCTGTGCGTGTAGTGGTTTGTGGTGCCGACGTTACCGACCACGATACTGTGATCATTGGGGTTGCCAAATATCTTAAAAATACTCTCGATGCTACTGATGATGCTTCCAAAAACACCATAACCTATAATTACTCACAAATAGTAACTGATCTAGAGACTGCCAATTGGTTATCTCTTTATGACAAGGTGGATGTCACTGCTGCATATGATACTTTTTTTAAAATTGTGCGCGCCTCCATTGAAGCAAATAAGTCTGACCGTTCAATAAAAAACTCGAAGCTTATTCGCAGAACATGGATAACCCCAGGGTTGATGAAATGTATGCGGAAAAGGGATTTACTTCACATGAAAGCAAGGAAAAGACCTAAGGATGAAAGTCTACAAATAGCATACAAATCCTATCGAAATGTATGCAATAATATATTACAAAATCTTAAAAATTTCAATGATCGCGCATTACTCACCGAAAGTAACGGTAACATCAAAAAAACATGGAAAGCTATTAAAAGCATTTGCAATATAGACACTAAAAACCCACCTAACTCTGCTTTAATAAAATCATCTTCTGATACTGAATCTAATGAATCATTAAATAAAATAAATACCTTTTTTACATCTATAGGTGAGAAATTAGCATCCGAAATCTTAAAAAGCCACTCCACTACAGAATATGAGCTTGCCCACAGTGCTTGTGTATCATCTTTACCGCCATGCAAATCATTTTTCTTTAGCCCTACTAGTGAAACGGAAGTCTTGAAAATAATTGATAACTTAAAAAGTGAGTCCGCGCCTGGTCATGATGATATTTCAAATAAACTTATTAAAAAAGGGAAGCATATTCTGGCTTCCCCTTTGGCATTTTTGTGTAACTTAAGTATGAGCACGGGTATTGTTCCTGATAGCCTTAAAATAGCAAACGTAGTTCCAATATACAAATCTGGAGACTCAAGTAACCCCACAAACTACCGGCCAATTTCGTTGCTGTCAACAGTCTCCAAAATTCTAGAAAAGGTTGTAAACAAAAGGCTACTGTCGTATCTGGAAACCAATAAACTTCTAGCTGAAAATCAATTCGGCTTCAGAGCAGCCAGGTCAACGGAAGATGCTGTAGTACAAATGGTCGACCACATTACAACTACACTAGACTCAGGTCAAAACTGCATTGGCGTCTTCCTCGACCTGGCCAAAGCATTTGACACAGTTTCTCGTCCTATACTACTAAAAAAACTTTATTGCCTGGGGGTACGTGGGGTAGCTTTGGACTGGTTCAGCACTTACCTTACTAGTAGAACTCAGAGAACCTGTATAGGACATCAACGCAGTGACCTTGCAGAGGTTAAATTTGGTGTGCCGCAAGGCAGCGTGCTGGGACCTACCTTATTTTTAATTTACATCAACGATCTTTGCCAACTCAAACTTCCACAAGCGCAGATAATAGCATTTGCTGATGACACAGCCTTACTGTTTCATGGTGACACTTGGAAATCAGCCACTGAAACAGCTGAAACGGGCCTACTACAAGTTTCCCAGTGGCTCCAAAATAATCTCCTTACCTTAAATGCTTCAAAAACCAAATATTTGACATTTAGTATCTCCCAGCGTACTGCTCCACTAGAGCCAATTGCTATTAAGCTTCACAGATGTATAGGTGCCACTTCAACTATTTGCGTTTGCCCAGTTTTAGAAAATGTAAAGTCTATCAAATATTTGGGAGTTCATTTAGACGATAGACTTTCATGGCAAAATCATATAAATGTTGTTAGTACAAGAGTAAAAAAACTGAAGTATATCTTCTTAAAACTAAGACACGTTGCAAACTGTGAACTAATTCGCTTGGTGTACTTTTCGTTGTGTGAACCAATTTTATCCTACTGTGCTGTCACTTGGGGCGCTGCTTTCGGCTATCTTTTAATAAAGGCTGAACGGGCTCAACGGGCTATACTTAAAATAGCTTATAAAAAGCCATTTAGATATCCTACATACAGTTTGTATAGCGATTTTCACCACTCAAGTGTAAGACAAATCTATATTGTTGCTGCTATCTTAAGATTTCACAAACAATCCTTGGCCTCTATTAAGCCTTCAGTAAGATCTTTGCGCCGTTTAACATGGGATACTCCTAATCTGAACACTAAATTTGCTAAACGAGCTCCATTATATCGTTGCCCATATTTATATAATAAGGTGCAAAAGCAACTTAATATTGTATGGTGTGTAAAATCATTGTGTAAGAAAAAAATAAAAAACTGGCTACATAGCCTTGACTACTATGAAACTGAGAAACTACTGGATGTCCAACAATAATAATCTTAAATAAAAAAAAAATAAACCTACATAAAATAAACTCATACCTTTGAATATAACAAATTGTTAATAAATATGCTATTCTTTCATATTCCTAATACATATATTTATTATATTATATCTTTACACGAACACAAGTGAAGGTTGTTTATTATTTTTATATAATTTGTCCATCTCATGGTTTGGGTGCACTTTGCAAGGGTATATTATAATCAATACAGTCAATAATAATCATCATCATACCATTTTCTTTTAAATATAACTCATACAAAACATAACAAATACCTCTTTCATAACGTATGAAACTAATATGAATATAATACACTAAGTCATCAAACCAATTATAATTTATTTCATACTTCTAATACTCGTTGTGCACTCTGCCTTACTCTAACCAGACTTAAACACCTTTCCTCAACATTATCGCATAAAGTTCACTCACACATTCATTACATTAAATATGTGTAACACCTTAACGTTGCATGCGTACTTGCACACAGCCACTCTCATAACTATTACGCACACACAAAGCTAGTATCATAAAATGCTCACTAGAATGTAACACGCACTCAAGTATAACCAAACATGTGTTCACCAGAACACTAATAATTTCGATGATGTTTTCTATTCTTTTACTACCTCCATTTGATCTAAGACAGTATTTTGTTTTGTATCTTGTAGTAAACAGTAGATGTTTGTGAAACAAAAATTATAACGAATAATCTGTACATAAAGAATATTAGCTAAGGACTAATACCTACCAAATGATTGATGTTCGCCCATAGTGTATAGTTCGTAAATTAAAAAGTGATTCGATGAAGACGATTGCGACGTAATGATGTAAAATATTCATTTGGATATTTTGTACCTTAAGACTTGGTATGTACCTACGTATCTGCTTAATAATAAAATATATATTAGGGATTACTAACTATTAGGGATGGCTTTCTATTTTTCTTAGTTTGAATTGATATTGTTTTGGTTTTTACTAATAATTGAGTGGATATTTTTATATTATATATACAAGTTAGGTACCCTTCTTTGTTCTTTCTTTGCCAAATTAATTGTAAATTTACCAACCAACCACAGTTTATTCCAAACTTAATCTGCAACAAATATTACTGTGCTAGGAAGAGACTAGTCCACCCACAACACAGGGTATCCTAGTGTGGGGGCTAGAGTGACATGTAGACAACTTTGTTTAAAAAAAAAATTATAGATACCTAGTAAGTAAGTACATAGTAAAATATTCTTTGACTATCATTTTATGCAATGTTTTCCTTGATACTTATATTTGTACAACCTACCTAACTTAAATAAGTAAGTAAATATGTACCTAATAAGACTATATATATTTTTAAAGTTTTTGTCTATGTATGTTTAATATTCACTTTTTTTGAACAATAAAAATATTTATTATTAAAAAAAAAAAAAAAAATTTATTATTAAATCTTCAATATCTGAGTGGAAAAGCCGTTTTTATTCTCTAGAGGATAAAGTAAATTGAATTTAGAACATCGTGTGCACTAAGTTTGTGAATTAAAAAAACATTAAACCTATTTACTGCTACCTCTATGGTGCCGAATATATCATACAACTTTTTTTTAATTTGTTAAAAACTCAGACTCGGAACCTTCTTGGTGTTCTTTTTTCAATTTGCTTTGGTCATTTCCTCGCTGAGGTGGAATGAAAAGTTACGTTTTGCACGAGTGCAAAGATTTTTCACCTCGTCCTCTTTTGATTCCCTCGCTAACGCTCAGGATTCTAATTTTGAATAACTCGCTGCGCTCGTGATTCAATTTTAGAATCCTTCGCTTGCTCGGTCATTAAAATTGAACACGCGGTTAAAAAGCAACTTTGCACTCTTGTATAACAAATAACTATTGAAATCACCCATTATAAAGACTGTTTTAGGAGTTAAATTAATCATTCCCATACTAATTATACCTTTCCGAGTTTGCATTGCTTTTGCGGAATTGATACTTGTTACTTCCTAAATACTTAATCGATCTCATTCAGTGAAGTTTAATAATAGTATACATACACATATAAATATAATCACGCCTGTATTTCCCTAAGAGGTGTGTAAACACTCACGTTTTGCCAATTGTGTTTTGGTCCCGTGTAAAAGGTGGCGAGCCTATTACCATGATACTGGTTCAGGGCATACAAAATGTTTTCTCTAACACAGTGGATGTAACACAAGAACATATTACGAATAATATGTTAACGCTATCTACATCTAAGACAGGAACACAAGAACATATTGTAAAAGAAACCCTGGCAGGGCTCTTAGATGGTTTACAGCACTGTTGTGCATCTAATGCTCACTACACCCTACACACGTCCACGTGAGAAGTAGCATGCTGCTCATTTAGCGCACTTTTCCCTTAGTCGCCTCTTATGATACCCACGGGAAGAAATGGGGTGGTGACATTCTCACCCGGCACACCACGGATAGCTCTTTATAAATATATTGATACTTTTCTACTAGTAAGTATAATGTGTTTTATTATACCATAATTTAAAGAATGTACATTATACAATGAGCTGTCGAGGACGACGGACTCACATTCCGACCTGTGCCGCCACGCCGTGCACACCTGTCTACAGCTCCGCCAGTATCTCCCAGTGAGACCGCAATAGTCCCCGCACTATTGCCGTCTCACTCGGGTCATCGTTCCGACGCTAGTTGCAGACCAGTGCCTTGGAATACGCAGTCCTGACGAAGTTTTGTTTTCTGTGCAGAAGCTGAGCAGCCACCGACCGCCGTGCAACGTGAGCTACGAGCTCGCCGTGCCGGCGCGCAGAGGCGCTCTAAGACGTCAGGCATTACCACCTACCCAAGTCCCTTGTTTCGGACGAACAACATCATATCGGGCTGGTGGTCTTGTTTTGACCGCACTTTTCGGTGCGCATTTCACCACTTTACTACCCGACACAACATAGTAACAGTCGCGTAACAACACACTTTGTGCTGTTAAGCGACGTCGTTCAGGCGTGGGGTAGCGTCAGCCAAACCCGTCTGAACGATCAAATCCGCCATTTGCTGCGGTCGCAGTGTGACACCCTACGGTGACAACGGCCACTGTTGTTGTTTTGGTTTAACCTTGCACCGTGGCCTTTCCCGCTTCACGGGTCAGCCGAAGCAAGCTGGGCTCCGGGATTACTGGCCTTGGGGTCGCCCCTAGTCAACCCCGGAGTAGCGCTTAGGAGCACCCCTCTCCGCCGAGAAAAAAGCTCGGAGAGGGTACACAACTAGGGCACACCGTAGGTACACACTCCCTCTCACACAGTGAGCTCACAAGGTGTGTGAGGGAATTCAAACCCTTGATAGGGCGTCCTGAGTATTCCCCTCAGGATGCAGTCCCGTCCCTCTAACGGTGAGGTGCAGGTCCTTCAGACCTTCGCCCTCCGCCACCCCGATCTATACGTTGCACATATGCAACTCCTTGAAGAGGAAGAGAATGCCCGCCTCACGGACACTCTCATCGCTCCCTCCGGGACTTCAAACCCGGAGGCCAGCGTTCCTCCCTTGACCCGATCCTATTCAGAGGATAGTCCTACTTCGCCCGCTCCCGGGCCCGACAATAGACGCACGGTGGCAGCCCCTCCCCGTGAACGGTCTCGCTCTCGCTCACCGATCGGGAGGTCAGCGAGTACCCGTCCCTCCTTCGCCATTGTCGAGACCGTTTCGGAATCCGAAACGGACATGGAGGTAGATCAGGCCGGCGCCTCACGCACGGACTCTGATTCCGATAACGACGGTTACACCGTCGTAGATCGCAAACGCAAGGGCGCGCCCAAAGCTGCGGAAGTGGCGCTAGTTGCGCCACTTCCGCCCCTCCCGCCAAGGCACCCGCAAAGGCCCCCGCCTCCGGCAAAAAACCGACCCCCGCCCCGCGCCCCGCGTCTCCTCCCTCCGCTCCGGTTTCAACCGCCGCATCCCCTCAGGACGCGAGCGCACGTCGCGAAAAACCGCCTCCGCCTTTGTTCATTCAGGACAAAAGCAAATGGGACATGCTGTCCCGCTTAGTTTCGGATCGTGGGATCCATTATACTAATGCCCGCTCCACGCAGCAGGGCATTAAAGTCCAAGTGCCCACTAGTAGCGACCACAGAGCGCTAACAAAGCTCCTCCGTAAAGAGAGCATAAGTTTTCACACTTATGCGCTCGAAGAGGAGAAAGTCCTTCGCGTTGTGATTCGCGGTGTGCCTAAGGAGATTCATACCGATGCGGTATGTGACGACCTTAAAGCACAAGACTTCCCAGTGCATGCGGTTCACCGCATGTACAGCGGGAAGGACCGTAGTCCATATGACCTAGTACTCGTAGTACTAGACCGTACACCAGAGGGCAAGGCCATTTTTAATTTAAAAAAGGTCTGCGGCCTCTCTGGGTTAGACGTTCAAGCCCCATTTAAAAATGGAAGTCCCTCGCAGTGTCACAACTGCCAATTATACGGTCACGCCTCCCGCTTCTGTTTCGCTCACGCTAGGTGCGTCAAGTGCCTAGGCGATCACGCGACAGCGGCGTGCACTCGCACTCGGGACTCGCCGGACCCACCCAGCTGCGTTCTATGCGGTGCTCAAGGACATACCGCGAATTACCGCGGCTGCCCAAAAGCACCACGCATAAACCACAGGGTGGCAAGGCATAGGCCGACCCGTCCCTCATATGACCGTTACCAACGGGTCAGCCCTAAGCTGTCGGTAATACCTGCTTCACAGGTAATACCCGCGCCGCTCCCCGCCCGTAACGCATGGTCTAAACCACCCAGTATGGTAAAGACCATCTCTCCCGCCCGCGCCCCGGCCCGCGCCCCGGCCCCTGCCCGCGCACCGGCCCCGGCTCGCCCCGCGCTCCCGGCACCCGTTGCCAACTCCGTTCGCGCCCCTCCTCCCCGCGCCATTTCTCGGCCACAAGCCCCACCCATGCCGCTGATGGATGCCTCTCTTCAAGAGGACATCAAACTAGTCAGCGACCTGGCGATGTCTATTGACATCAACGAAGTCCGCGAGCTAGCGCACAAGATGCACTTCGCTCAATCCCCAGCGGACGTGATCCAATATACATTGGAACACGCGAATTTACTTAGCGCCCTTAAGCGCTTCGTTCCCCAGGCCCCTCCCCAGTACAGCCACTATGGGTAGTACAACCACACGCACGAAACCGCGCTCAGTTTCGTTAGCGTCATTCAACGCTAACGGTTTCTTTAGACAACGTGACCTTGTCCACGACTTTTGTTGCACCCACCTTATCGACATTATATGCGTGCAGGAAACCCTTCTAAAACCGGGGAAGGCGAACCCTAGGTTTGCCAATTACAGAACGGTACGTGATGATAGAGTGAACTCCCGTGGGGGAGGCACTCTTATCTATTACAAAAGGTCCCTGCACTGCATTCCCCTACCTACCCCGACTCTTGTTAATATGGAAGCATCTTGTTGCCTCCTAGCTATGACTGGTCATCAACCTATAGTCATAGCGTCCTGTTACCAAGCTTGTCAAAAGCCGATCGTCCGAGCTGACTTAGAAGCATTGTTCTCATTAGGAAGCGCCGTCCTTCTGATTGGCGACTTCAATAGTAAGCACATCCTATGGAATTGTAACGTCAACAATCCCAGAGGCATTGCACTTGAAAAACTAGTCGCAGAACTTAATTTTGACATAATTGCGCCCACTGAGCCCACTCACTACCCTCATACGGAAGACTTTCGACCTGACTTGCTTGACATGGCACTACTCAGAGGCGTAACACTCCAGTTACGCTCCATAGAAGTGGTTCACGAGCTTCACTCTGACCACCGACCCATTATACTGCGACTAGGTCCCGACCCAACAACAGACCTCCCCCGCCCCACTAAGACGATAGTGAACTGGAAGCAATTAGGCGTTGCCCTAAAGGCTATCAGTTCACCGGACCTTGACAAGATCCCTGACGACATCCTGACTAAAGATGACGTAACCCTTGCGATCGATTCGTTCACTAATCACCTCTCCACCGTAGTAGGTGCATCCGCAAAGGAGGTCATGGTGCCGGACGACCGGCGCCTTGTCATTCCAGCGGATGTGAGACGATTAGTGACGGAAAGTAAAGCAGTGACCCGACATTACGACTCTTACCCCAGTAAAGAGAACAAAACTAAGAAACGCCACTTTGAACGCATGGTTCAAAGTCGCATGTCTGAGTTGCGTGATCAACAATGGGGTGACAAACTTTCAAACCTCGTGCCAAGCCACCTTGCTTATTGGGACTTGGCGCGAGGTTTGAAAGGAAGTAATCATAACGACATGCCTCCCTTATACAGACCAGTCCCACTAGTCCCAGCGTTCTTTGACGAAGACAAAGCTGAGTGCCTAGCTGATAGCCTAGAGGCTCAGTGTTCCCCTAACGTAGATCACGTTGACCAAGCTCACCTCGATTCGGTGGATGCTGAAGTCGAACGTAAAAGCTCTGTGGTCACCTCTGAACTCCCACCAATCACCTTAGCGACTTACGCTGAGGTGGCGAGACTGATCAAGGCCCTCCGACCGCGCAAATCCCCCGGTGCCGATGGCATCTCCAACAGGGTTCTTAAAACCCTCTCTCCTCCTCTCATCCATCTCCTAGTCAGCATCTTCAATGCTGCTATGAGCCACTGCTTATTCCCAGACACCTGGAAATGTGCAAATGTCATTGGCATTCACAAACCAGGCAAAAGCTCATCTGACCCCACCAGTTACCGCCCCATCAGCCTCCTCAGTGCCTTAGGCAAACTTTACGAGCGGTTACTTGCAAACCGTCTCCAGTGCCATGCCAAGGAACACCACCTTATCCCAGATGAGCAGTTTGGCTTCAGACCCGGACACTCATGCGTCCAACAGGTGCACCGCCTCACGGAGCACATCATTGAGGGCTTTAACAAGTACCCCAAACCCCAGACAACGCTAGCAGTCTTCCTCGACGTAGCGAAAGCTTTTGACAAAGTCTGGCACAATGGCTTGATTTACAAGCTATACCAATTTGGCGTGCCAGAACGTCTTGTGCTCATCCTACAATACTTCCTTAAAGCCAGAAGCTTTCGCTATCGCGTGGAAGGCACCCTCTCCTCCCCCCACCCAGTCAGAGCCGGAGTCCCTCAGGGCTCCGTGCTATCACCCATTCTTTTCGCGCTGTATACCAGCGACATCCCACGCTCTCAGCCTAACGTCCTATTAGCCCAATACGCGGATGATACCGCTATTTATACCACTGGGTGGCATATCAGTAGAAAGTCCATTCCCGCCCTCCAACGGGCCATCACCGAGATCGGTGACTGGTTCCGTAAATGGCGCATCGCGGTCAACCCAGTTAAAAGTGCAGCTATGTACTTTACTGAGAAGGGCCGCCCCCGTTACCCGCAACCTATAACTTTGTTCGACCAACCCATCCCCTGGGTTAGTAAAACAAAATATCTCGGAGTCACCCTTGATCGGAATCTCACCTTTAGCGATCATATAACAACCGTCCGTAACAGAGCAGCCTTTGTAATGGGTCGCCTTGGTCCCCTGATTCGCAAAGAGAGTAAAATGTCTCTTAGAAATAAGAAGACACTTTACACTGCCTGCATCCGCCCCATCATGACTTACGCATCAGTAGTGTTTAGTCATGCTAGTGAGGCCCATCTCCATAAGCTTCAAGTCATTCAAAACCGTTTTCTTCGTAGTGCAACCGGCGCTCCGTGGTATATCCGGAACACCGAGTTGCATTGCGACCTAAACCTTCCCTCTTTAGCGCAGTTCAATAAGGACTGCGCCCGCCGATACTTTGATCGAGCGCCCCACCACTCGAACCCATTGGTTGTCCAGGCATCGAACTACTCGACCGCCTCTTCTATCCCATTTTTCAAACCCCCCCGTCGCCGACCACGGCAGGTATTAGACGACCCGGATGACCCCATCGCAGTCATTACATTGGCAGCTTTAGCGTTATCCGCAAGTCGTCGAGGTAAAATCCCCAGGTGTGAGGTAATTAGAGGTCACACAATCAAACACCGAGCTCGCCGGCGAGCTCGAGGCAAAAACAAGGTCACGATAAATTGCTCTCCAAATAGTCAAAGAGTATTATTTAGTAGGGCCCAATTGTGCAACACTGCAGTTGCACAGAGGCATTTTGCTCCGATCCCCCCCATGTCTCTCGACAGCGAGACAAGCCGAGGTCCGAACCACAGTGGTGCCCTTGAGCTCGCTGTCAACCCCTCCTATAATAGCGGTACGTTTTCGGCGTCCGCAGGAGACGGAGGTAGAAAGCGCTTTTCGCCTTCTACGCCCGTCTCGGGAGAAGTGCCTTCGGCACTTCTCCCTCCCGGGCTATTGTAGGGCCAGGCCCTCGCCCAAAACCCGGTGGAGCTGGACGACCGCACAAGCGGTAGCCAGCATCTATGTCCTCCCTAAAAAAAAAAAAAAAAAAACAATGAGCTGTAGACTAGTCTATGTACACAATTGTTGGTTGTAAAATATAAATATGTGTTTATATTCCTAACGCGACATAGTGCTAAGACATTGTTACAGTGCTAGGACGAAAAAAACTGCAAATCAACGTACACCTCTACATAATAAGTTTCGACTTGGCATATTCCACCAAATTTTTATCCTGTATAAATCCATATTAAAACGATAAGCGGTTTTATTTTTTAATATATTCCATAAGTCTGTAAAATTAAGTATAGTCTCAATTTGTGACTACAAAACGTAACCGAAGGTATTAAATTAATATTCAGGCAAGATTTTAGATTTATGGCGAAAATTGCGAGGCACAGGTACTCTGAATCGGGTTTTTTCAATGGCACGGAGCCAAAAGGCTACCTGTAGCTTAGCGGCCGTTATTGCTAAGCTCATGGGTCTTTGTAACAAGTGTTTAACTACCACTTGTTACAACAAACCAATTATTGTTTGGTATTCAGATAGGATTTTGTATTTAGAAGTGACAAATTAACAGAATTGTTGGAAGGGGAAACCTAGGCGAACATTCCGAAATCAGATTAAAGACGTTCTGTATAAAAAAGGCTAGGTCAGGAGTACCATAAACCGACGCCTGTGTATGAAAGGACTGATGAGTGTAAATGAAATGAAAGAGGTATGTAAGCAAATTAGATTAGTTTATTATAGTTATAATGATGAGTAAACGGTAAATTATAATATAAGGAAACCTTTAATTTTTAGCAATAACAGATAAACGTCCATTAATCACGTGAGGCATGAAGTTTAGGTTTTATCAGGGGGTTTATTAAAAATCACGAAATATCACAAACGGGGAGCGGGGTGTAGTAAGATATCACTTGCATTTATTTTTTCATCAATTCATGTAGGTACTTATATGTTTTTGCATGATTACACCATTCCTTTAATATTATTTGTATGCCTGTCAAAAATAACCTGCAACATTTATGTCCAGATAATGTCATGGTCCATTAAAATTAAATTACACTTTATAACTGTATTTACAGATAATATTAAAAAAAAATTTACGATTCTATGTAGATACTAAAAACTACACGTGATTTTGGGTTGGGGCGGGGGGTTTAATCTTAAGCCTCATCGATTATCACCAACGGGTGGGGGGGTGGTTAAAAGTGCTAAAAAAATATCACGTGATTAATGGACGACCCCTAAGCCAATAATTAAACCAGTTTTTTAACTATCTATAGACTCTATGCGAAAAAATAAATCGTTGTTGTGACGCTGTGTGAAGACCTGACGAAAAATATAATGCAATATTAATATATATACGAGAATAGCATGCCGCCGAAATACTGCATAAGCTTTTTCCAGTGGCAATAAAGCCAATAAGCTCCCTTGAGCTTCTGTACGCTGCCTGTAGCCATTACAAACAAGCTTCTATCTGTACGTGCAAGTACTACCTATCAAATTTATAATTAATATTTTCTGATATTCAATTTACCCGAG
Organism: Plagodis dolabraria; assembly: GCA_963854805.1. NCBI lineage: Eukaryota > Metazoa > Arthropoda > Insecta > Lepidoptera > Geometridae > Plagodis > Plagodis dolabraria. Next base: position 11,030,277 of record OY978440.1, read on the forward strand.
TAGTTCTCGAATATTGTTCTTTATTGTGATGGAAGAAGCAAGAGGCCCATCTGATGTTAAGCAGTACCCTCTGCCTATAACAGATGCATTTTGTCCCAAGTGATGTACTGCACTGCGCCCGTCGCCCTAAGACATACGACAAGTCTCTGTGCCTGTAATTTTACTGGCTCTTAAGGACTGCTGCCGGCACACACTGTTAGGTGCTTGGCGACAGACTATCTACTTGAGGGTGGTAGGTAGCAAGGCGAGCGTTCGCAAAATGCCCTTCCACCATGCGGTGAAGCTGAAGCCGGCGCGTCGGTGGGGATCACTCTTCAGCTTTAACCGCTTGGCTATCGTTTCTTCGAAAGGACCATCCATATCATTGCTTGGGTCGGAAATACCTCGTGCCAATTGATTTCCGGAGATACGCATTTTATCACCTGATTTATCCACTTTAGACGGATAAAATTGGTTTCTCTATATACTTACTTGATAATTCACGGAGAGAAAAGGAAAAAAATCAGCTCTTTTTGACATTTCCGTGGAATTAAAAAGTATCCGATGGTTTTTGACACATATATAAGAAATTGTCGTATATAAGGAAGGGGTAAGTAATCTTTATTCTTAGGGTGTGGGTATATATTAGGGGTTAAAGTATGGAATTGCGGATTTGTACTGAAAAATTGTTTTTTTTATATAACATATTTATTTATTCAAAATAATTAACATTACCATCTATAAATTGCTGCAATCTAATCGGAAGGTCATTTATGCCTTTGCGATAGAACTCTGGTGATCTAGATTCGACAAACTGTTTGAAAGCATTTTGTACTGCCTCCTGGAAAGAATCACGATAACAATGGTAGGCCGTTGGAGCAAGGTCTGGCGAATACGGAGGGTGACGAATGGTTTCTAATTGCAGTTCCTGGATGTCGAGTTAAAACAGTTTCTCGTGCTGTATGAGAGCATAGCTCAGATGGCGCTTTTTACTTTGGATTTGAAAATACCCGGATTTGATTTTCCAGAAGACAATAGTTAACTAACTCAGAGAGTTCCTTCGCGGTTCGCACAATAAATGAAGCAAAGTATTAATATTTATTAGATTTTAAAACGGCGCGGCGGTTTTGTTTGGCCGTATAACGAAATATATTAGATTGTGCACTTCCATTGCGCAGTCTCCGAAATGTATCCGGCAAAAGATAGATAGTAAAAAATCCGGCCGAGTGCAAGTGGGACTTGCGCATGAAGGTTCCGTACCATTCTTCGGTACGGAACCTACGAACGAACGGACGGACGGACAACGAAGTCTCAGTAATAGGTAATTGTCAAATTTTGCGCAGGTAACCTTGATTAAAAATAATGAACTTTTATAAAAATTAAATTACTCAAACATGACTTTTAGTTACATCGATGCCCGTTAAAACAATTGCTCTTTTTGCTGTTACAGTTGGCCACGATCTTCAACTAATTATTTCTGATTATTTCAGATTTTGTGAGTTAGGGTGAAAAAATATACAACTCTGTTATCATATCGTTTTAGTTTTTATTTTGAAATGAAACAAATCAGTCCCAAATATATTGGCATTAATGTTAATTATAGTCTTTTATCTTATAATCACAATATCAATCACAACTTTTTTTTAAGTTACACGATTATTTATTAAATTTCAAAGTACTCTGTTACTTCTTGAATATTAATTGTATTCAATTATATGTAGTCACTATAAATATTTATATATTAACAGCTAACAATAACATTTGACTGTATAAATAGGTAACAAACTAACATTTTGTTAAATTATCATATTATTTTATTAGCTTTTCATAAAAATCTGATGAACGACTTTTATATCCTTGGGGCAGAAAAGTAACGTAGTTGTTCTTTTATATCTTACTTGACTAAATTGCACTCAGTTGAACTTCTGATCTTAATTACGTAAATATAAGCTTCAATATTAATAACAATAAACTTTGTGACTAGTATTTACCAATCTATAATTAACTACTTATAAAAAAATTTCAAATATTCTTGAAAGTCAAATATGTCTAAGCCCAAAATGGTAGTATATTCTTTTACCTGTACATACTTTTTTAGGTTCTGGAACAATACCAGGTCAGTTATCAAAAGACGCATAAGATAAACCAGATTCTACTATATGGTACATCAGAGTCAACACCATCTTCTTCTACTTCAGATAAGGCTATACCCAGATACATTATCCTGTTTTAAGGTGGAAATTTTAACCAAGACACAAACAACTAGTTTCATTTTATTGGCATGAATATTTTCATTCTCCATCAAAGCATCTTCTGCATAAAAGCATTTTGTTTTGACGTGCCGGGTTGTTCAGACAAATAAGTGCTAGAAGGTTTTTCTTTCAATTATATTAGAGCATCATCGGAATCTGAACTGTAGACAAAGTTATAAAATCTCTTTGGTCGCTTTTGACAAAGATTGCTAATATCAGACAGATAATGGTTGTCGCAAGTGGAAGCAGTTGATTGTTCCACAGCAGTTTTTATTTTTTTTAATGGAATGAAGTGCGTAGGTTCCATGCACGAGCTAAATCCGCACTGACAAAAACAACATGAATATCTATATTCTTTGCATGCTCTCTCGATCATTTCGTTTAGATTTTTACGCCGTTGTCGTCGTTGCTTCTCAGCAGGCGTGAGAGGCATCTCAAAATCACAAAGAGTTTCTTACAGTAAACAGTATCCCGTAACAAGGTTTTTGTTACTAATCAAATGTGACTAATCAAAAAAACAAAAAAAATAAAACTCTCTTTCTTTGTGTTTTGAATGTTTATTAATGCGATGTATATTGTATATAATATACATTTTGAAAGAGGTTATATAATTACTACTAATAAAAAAATAATCACAGTTGAGGGACAAGTTTACCTGCGCGAAATTTGACAATGACCCTAATAGGGTCCCGTTTTTTCCCTTTGGGTACGGAACCCTAAAAACGGCTTGTGGCGAATTTTCCACATTTTAGAGTTTTATCTTAGCAAACCTAAATATGGCTTGCAGAACTAAATAAAAGTGCCGGGGGTGCCGAAATTCCCATGGGGTGCCAAGCTATCCGTGGGGTGCCGGGCAGCCTGGAACTGGCATTACGGCATCCCACGGGTAGCCCCGTTATTAGCCCGGAAATTCCCGTGGGATGCCGGGCAGCTCGTGGGGTGCCGGGATAGAATGTCACCCCCCATCTGTACCCGCGGGTGTCGTAACAAGTGACTAAGGGTAACACTACAGAGGGCGCTTTCTGAGGAACTGATATCTGATATTGCGATCTCCAAGTCACCTGTCGAGTGTGGAGATTACGGCAAACCCTCCCTTAGTTGGGAAAGCTATGTTCAGCAGTGGACAATCCGGCTGATATATTATATATCTATTATGCCTATATGATAAAGTGAGGATGCCACCTAATATGAGTGGTACTCTCAACGGTTCCTGAACATTCCGCGGATCAAGTTATTTGGAACGAAATATTTAGGTGTGATATCTGCGATTTCTGAACTACAAAACCTAATGACTTTGAAATTATTACGGGACAATCTTTGAAGTACCACTATTCTAACAAAAAAAGAATGATTGAGATCGGACTACGCGTTAATAAATTACAACTAAGTGTATATTTTGACTTTCATCCCCTTTCCCAAGGGATCCGTGCTGAATTTCGGGACAAAAAGTATACCATGTCCTTCTTCGTAGTATGCACTCAAATCGTGCTTAGTATCATTTAATTCCATGTAGTAGTTTTGGAGTGATACGCGGACGGGATACAGACAGACAGTCAAAAATTTTAAAAAATACAGTATTGGCATCAGTTAACCCAAAATCGCACGGTGTGTTCATTAGCAGTCCCCTATCGAGCTGTTTCTGCAGTGTTAGTTCCGCGTCGACACTCGTATTCAAAAATCACTGGAATTTTCTATATCCATCTTTCTTTTCTAAGCTGAATAAATAAGACAACTGAAAGTCGATAATCGACCGTTGCGCATTTTTTAAAAGAAGAATCTAATGTAATAAAAGTTTCACGGAAAGATCTCAAACCATGAAAATTCTATGGAAATTCGAAGATCCTTTTACAAGAAAACAACAATTTCATACTTTCACACTTTATTTCTTTATTGTTTCTGATAACGCTATTAGATCAGTTATCTCTGTGAGCTATTTTTGATTTAAGCATAGAGTGGTAATGTTTACCAGTATAATTTAAATTTTAAAATTGCCGAGTATTAAATGTTTAAGATAATTACCTACCTATGTATGATGTGAAACATTACTTATGGCAATTAAATAAATATTCTATTCTATTTTATTGATAGTACCTAAAATGTACATGTACCTAAAACTTATATTAAAACTTCTTTTAGTTCACATTATAAAGAAAAAGTTGCATTCATAATTCACACCTATTATTACAAAGTAACTTCCGTTCTTTTCATAGTCCGATCAATCGGGGTTATCGACAGGATATTGAGCTAACCGGTACAGCTAACTCTGTTCGAAATACGCAAACAAATTCTATAAATTAACTCACATGTTGATACTTTGTCTGAAATGTTACAATGTAGGTAAAATCAAATAGCCCCTTTTGAAGGAAAACACAAACATTATATTTCAAACGTTAGACAGGTAGATTTTGAAATCTGGCATGAAGCAAATATTAATTTGTATGAACTTTTTAACATGTTCTGAAGTAAAATTGAGACTTAGGACGATGAGGTCCAGCCTTTGAAGTGGTTTATGTACCTATTGGTACGGAATTTCTGTACGTTATAAGACCTACTTATATATACAGGGTAATTGGTAAAATGCTAACAATCTCTTAGGGTTGACTTCTGCTAGTCCTAACAAACATTTTGAGTATTTTTTTTGTTTCTTTTTTTGTGATTAAATTCCTTCTCCGAGCCAAGAGCGCCCCATGAGAACCCTATGAGGTTGTTAGTATTTTACCAATAACCCTGTATAGGGCGGTAGGTATAACAAAATAAGGATGATAAAAAAAATGGACTTAAGTATAATAATAACAAATGTTTTTAAAAATATTGAAATAGGTAGAACAATATATATAAAATAAAAAATAAGTATATCAAGTGACTATTCCACATAATTTTACGACGTCTAGTATACTAGACGGATATATTCATATCATTAATGCTATGTTTTGAAGCGCTCGTAGCCAAGTTTGCTTAGCCATTCTGAATCGATCAGCAAAGTTAAGCAACGTCCGCCGCGGTCATGAGTTGGATGGGTGACCGCTGGTTGGGCATTACTACTGAGCGCTTCCGTGCTTCGGAGGGCACGTTAAGCCGTCGGTCCCGGTTGTTGTCTTAGGATAGCAGTCGTTACAGCATGGTGGTAGGAGGGCACTTTGCAAATGCCCGCCTGGCTAGCTACCACCCTCAAGTTGAAAAATCTGTCGCCAAGCACCTAACGGTGTGTTCCGGCAGCTGTCCTTGAGAGCCAGTAACTCTAGGTTAGTCTGAACAACATCCTCGACCACATCATCACTTACCATCAGGTGAGATAGTGGTCAAAGGCTAACCTATCAGGCATAATAAATAAATAAATATTTATATTAATTAAAATTTAGAGTTTACAACAATTCACCATAAAGCGCAACCCTGATATTTTTTAATTGATTGATGATTTTATTAAAGTATGGTTAATAAAATCGAGTGCGTTGCATATAAAAATAATATATTGTTGCAAAATATAACTTTTGTTAAATTAAATTAATTAATTAATTTTTTTTAACCTTTCTATTAATAAGAGATGAGTACGATATGATACGATACGATTACTCTTTATTGACACAAAAAGACAGGAAATTACAAAGAAACAATGACAATATTTAGGTACAAACGGCGGTCTTATCACTAAAAGCGATCTCTTGCAGATCACAACAGAGAATAATTTTTTGAGCAGTGAGGGTGGTGCGAGTCTCGTTTACATATGTAATATAAATATAAATTGCGGCATAAAAATATGAATAAACTACATAAATATCACCATAATATATATACGAGTACTTGCAGTAAACGCATTATGAATGTTATTTGTAAAGTTGTTATGGAATTCCGAAATGTTGAAAAGGGTTTACATACAACCCAGACTTTATTACACTACGTAAGAAAATTATTTTATTTATATTATAATACGAAATATTGAATTGAAATATTCAATTATATTTATTGAAACACCATAATTTAGAAAATATACATAACAAGTAATACGGCATATAAAGACACATAATTCATTTAAATGTGTTTAAATTTATAAGAAGCAACTCTTGCAGCCGTTGAAGTAAAATAAATTAGGTAGGCCTTATTAATGACGTAGGACTTAGGTTTTCTTAATCTAGTTTGTGCTGTGAAAAAACATATGGATGCTGTTGAAGAATCCTGTCACTAACGTTCCTTGAGAATTATGTTTGATATCTATGATATTTTAATAGGAACCCATATAAAATGGATATATTATACCTATGTACATCTAATGTGGGTGTCGAGTCAGCGTGTTGCATTATAATCTCGATCTCAAAGAAGACAATGACAAGGACGACGACGCCGACGACAAAGATGACAACTATGACTACGACGACGACAGCGACGACGACGACTACGACCACGACGAGAAAGACGTTGACGAGGACGGCTACGACGATGATACGACAACAACGTCATGAGAGATGACGATGACGACGACGACGATGGCAACGATGACGATTACAACGACGACGCGACTACTACGATGACGAAAACGATGACGACATCGACGACGAAAACGACGACGACGACGCGACGACGACTGTGTCTTCGATGATGACGACGACAACGTCATGCACGATGACTATGTACGATGACATGACATCGACGACGACGACGACGACGACGACGCGACTTCTTCGTAGATGACGATGGCGGCAGCGGGGACGACAACGACAACGACAAGACATACATAAGTTACAAGTTTACCCTTTTTTTTTAATTACGTGTGAAAAATGCATTTACACATTCCCGTCCACCTCGGGGAAGGTGGCCGAGATATTTGGGCTCGACACCAACTGATCCCACAGCGGCAAGTGCCCCTACCGACTAAATAACACACGGTGTTCCAATTCTACCGCTTCTTGGTGTGACCACAGGGACGCTTTAGCTCTCAACCACGAACCCACCATGTTTGTTCGTTTCCGGACCCCTCCTGGGGTGCTACCCCTCACGACGCACCAGAACACATCATAGCACGTCACTACCACCCGGGGATCAAGCCCGCAAATGGGGGTCAGACAAACCTGCTTCTGACGCCCTAGGTCTCCCTGCGACGGGTCAGATAAGTAGACCCGTCGCCTACTACTTCGTCCGCAGAGAATAGGGAGAGCGGCGTCTCGCTATACCGACACTACTCGTCCCCTGCGGCCCCTCCGCGTCCACCATCCAACGGTGGCGGCCCCGCCGTGGCCACGGAAGGTAGGGAGAACGGCGCACCGTAATTCCGGCACTCCTCTCCCACCGTGGCCCCTCACCGTCAGCTGTGGTTTCGCCCATACAACACCACAGGCCCCCTTAGATGCGGTGCTGCCCATACAGCACCTACACCGCAGCCTACCCTTTGCCGTTCCATGCTAGACTTAGAGGCAAAGCCCAGTGGAGCGGCCCCTCTGGGGCCGTCCGACGGCCCATGCCGGCACGGCTCCTGGTTCCTCTTCGCTTCTACCGTAGGTGACCAAGCCACGGCTACTAAGTTAATTCCTAAATTCATTTCCTTAAAATTTGGAAATGTGTTGTAGAGAATATGATCAATAATAAAATATATATTTTATTATTATTTTACTGGTTTCTATCTATCGTACAATAACTTAAACGAAATCTATAAACTCGTCATACTTAATTTTGTACAAAATATCAACTGCGTGGAGGCTCTTCATAACCATCGCAAGTTTGTGACCGCTTAACAATATACAGGTGAATTTTTGAGACGGGACAGCAAGACCGTTATAGTTACAATATTAAAGCAGAAAGTTTGGCTAATTTAGAAGATTGAATCTTACTACCGAAACGTTAGAAAAAAATTTCGCGATTTCTGATATTTCTAGTACCTCAAATCTCAGGATCCAGTAAAGTCTTTTGATCCTTATAAGAAACAGGATCGATTGGCATCAAATAAAGTTTTTGTGGAAAATTTCAATTTTCTTGCTGACTGTAATTTTTTCCCAAAATCTGTAGATGACAGAATACCTTAAACAATATGGATAGTCTCCTAAAAACTTTTTCCTGTAACTATAAAGGTTAAGGTACCTGCCCTACTGTCCCGTCCCAAAAATTCAGTTATTTCAATTCCTGTATATGTCAAAATAAGTAAGAAATATTGTTTGCAGCTCTCTTTTAAATTACATATTATCTAAGGACCTTATTAGCTTATTACTACTTAGGCAGTCAAAGTGGAATTTGGGTGTTATCAATTCTCGCCATTGTTCCAACGCTCGTCCCAAACGGTTCCCTAATCATGGTTTTGGTATTCAGTCGTCAATGGAGCTAAAATAATATGTATGACGCTATCGCGCCGTCGAATGACTATTCTGCGGTATTTATATACGAGTAGGGATGGTATCGAAACCGGTAATATGGTACGCATACCCGTACTAAAATACTAGTTTAAAGTAAAAAAATTATAACTGGATTTTGTCATGTTTATTTCTGATATAAGTTATTAAGATAAAGCATTCAATGAAAGGACTGGGTTAACATTTTAACATGAACACTCGTGTTCTTAAGTTCTATTTTATTATGTTAGATCAAGACGTGTTTCATTTGAAGTAAGCAAGTACTGTTGCTAAATTATCAACTAAATACGAAATATTAAGAATATTATTTGGTGTTGTAGTTTTGAAGACAGCTCCGTAAGAGACATATTATATAGTATTATAAATAAATTCAATTTTGTTAAACTCGTAGGGCATTATGTCATAAATATATTTAATACCATTGTCCGTTCATTTTATTGTAAATATTATTGAATTCGGAGTGTAACTCGTCACTTTACCAGCAAATTTTAATGTGGTCAGAGTTTTTTCTTTACTTTTATGGCACCGTGCCCACAAGATGAAATTCCTATTAATGTCATTTCGTCAGTCTCTAGCTTAAAAAGAGGTAAAAACTTAAAATTTCATTTATTTATTTGGTTTACACCAAATAAGGATAAGTGAATTAACCAATTAGAGATAGCTGCTGGAAGGTACTTGAAAAGGTCGCCGAAACAATATTATTTTACGTATCCTACTCGTACCATTTAGGGTGTTACCTTATCGGTTAGCTATATTTTCATAAAAACTAACGTGAGTTGACATACTTATTAACTACGTATACCGGCTAGAACTCACGGTGTTTACCGCTCGAACACCGGTCGGAGATAACGACTAAACACCGTGAGTTCTAGCCGGTATACGTAGTTAATAAGGTGTTACCTTATATTATTTTTGAGTAAAGACCATAATTTCCTTTTATTAGTTATATATCTTTAAAAATAAATAAATGGGTGCCTTGTTGATTGAAGAAATGTGGCCAATTTTAGAGAGTTATTATTGTGTAGTCTATATCAAAGACAAAACTAGTTAGGAATTCCGGAAATTGTATTATTACTTCATGTACACTTTAGGTACTGAAAATTACAATTCTCACAAACTCAAAGCCTGTATGTAGTTTTAAAGCAGTAATCAATACTAAAAAAAATTTTATATGGCGACGTAATGCATTTTTTTTTAATATTACTTAAATAATACATACTATAATAATCCATATATATCCATATATTATATATATATATATATATCGCACGCTTAATAATAAACCGAAATAAGACAAAAATTCACTTTTTTGGGAAATCGCGTTCAAAGTTTTGAGTATCTACCTTGTTGAAAACATTTTGATGGTTTTCTCGTGTTTTTAGTGTTATTTTTACTTTCTTGGTCTTAAATTAAAGCCAGATGTATAGCGAATACAGCTGACATAACAATATAATTATTTTATTTATATCAAATGAATAAATGAAGTTTATTTTCTACTGTTTCGACTTATGTCAGTTTAGTATAAAAATCAATTATCAAGTTTCAAAAAATGTATAAACTAATATGTCATAATTCTGTACAGTATTAATAAATAATATGATCTTATCAGATTTATAATTTTTATTACATTTTAAAATTAAAATGGAAACAAAAATACAGAAATATTTTGCAATTTACCTATAATTTGGTAATGTAAAATACATTTTAAAAGTCATTGTAACAGCTTTCTTAACCTAATCATATTATTATAATAATCAGTCGTATTAGGGACTAATAATAAATGTCTACTTTGAATTATTTGTCGTAGATTTTACCTATTTGTCTTAATCAGTCTCGTGAGTTGTAATTTCTCAAAATATTAATCAAAACTTATCAAAAAAGTTTAAGAATTAAGTTGTAAAAACATGCATAACATAAGATGAAATCCGCCCCTTTGCAATTAAGTCTTAGACTTAATTTTAATAAGCACTTATCTTCTGTTTTTGCGTATATGCTGCCTTCATGGTTATTTCTATGACTGATTTCATCTGCCTTGGTTTATTTCGCCTATTAAGTTGTCCTCGTTGTAAGATATCTTTAAGTAAAATAATAATTTTATATCATTGCTGTTCACATTTTGGTTGCTTTCGCCTGTACAAAAATTTAAGTCCTATTCTTCTTGTAACAGTTGAAGATCCAAAATACTGGTTGATCGGGGGGTTAAATTTTGTTATATATTGAACTGGGTGTTGGTGGTGTTATATAAAGATTGGGATGACTTAACATTTTTTTAACTTCTTGTCTATCAGACTGTATACCTATGTTGTCTGCTTTATTTTGCGTATGCCCTCGAATCATGAATTAGGAGTGATGTGCTTTGGATTTTAAAAAGATAAACAGCATACATACATATAAATTTTCATTAAAAAAATATATTTATTCTGACCTGCACATTATCAGAATAAAAAATAACGTTCAATGGTTCTTGTGCGTCCTTACTAATGTGCTCCAAGTATTTCCAAATGCACGTACCCATTTTAATCAAGCTTCGCATCCGATTCCTTCCAAAAAGAACTATTTAGAGATTCAAAAGCGCCTTATTTATCTGTTTGAAACGACTCAGTTACTACCAACTAGCCTCTGAGGTCTAAAGCGCTAGTTGTGGCCAATATTTATATGGACCATTTTGAGGGAGATCATGAGGAGCGCTAGAGAAAAACCATGTTACTGGTGTCATTATGTAGATGATGTTTTCGATGGCCAAAGAAGAGTTGCCGTTATTTTAACACCCAATTAATTTCATCACACTCAAAAATATAGGTGACGGTTAAAGAAAATCGTGATGGTAGTTTGTTTTTCCTAGATATAAAGGTATATCATGAACCAGGCGGTATTTTTTTATCAGATTTTTTTTCGATCAAGCTTTTATTCACATCTACTCAGTATCTTGTACTCACGATTTTGGTCATATTTTTGCTAAGCCCTTGTGCTTGCTCCAAAGTTGAATTTTTATAGGACAAACAAAGATGATACATACATTTTTTTAGATCGGAAGAAAGATATATTTATTTGCTTTTTAATTATCAATTTGGGATTATTTTTTTATAATTACCATTTTTTCCACGTTCTATAAAGTTATTGCTGTTTTTTGCTGTGTTCACCACACATCTCTTTCAAATCAAAATGTCCAAGGTAGCTTTGAAAAAAAGTTTAAAGAATCTAATTTGTTAATTACCAATAATAAAATAATAGGCTTTGTTGGGTTTTCGGACATACCTAATAATCTGCGTTCGTATTTTGATATCTTGTTACGTACACGTTTGGCTAACTTTTGTTTCCATTTTGAAGTACCGCTTAATAATTTTCGTGGTGGTATGATGACGCTGGCAACCTGAACTTTCTGAATGGTGGTGATTTTATCGTGGCGGCCTTGACTTCTTCCATCGTGAGCTGGAGATCTTGTGTTTTGTATGCTGTGTTGGACTTGATCGTCTGTTTCGTTAAACAAACTCTTAAAGAATTTATACACAACATTAAATAAAAAGGTAAAACTTTCAATTAATTCAGAGAAACTAACGTGGTTAACACTTATTTTAGAAAATAATACGGGATAACTCACGTGATTCAGTCAAACTGCTCCAACTATAGTTTCAACCACATGCGGTGGTCTTTTTCAAGGGGAGCCCGCCTTGACGTTTCGCATAGCTAACCTAACCTAACCTGCTAAGTGAGACGTCAACGCGGGCTTCTCGAGCTTCCGTTGGAAAAGACCACCTATTGTGGTTAAAACTATAGTCGGAGCTATCTGACTGATTCACGTGAGTTATCCCGTATTATTTACTAAAATAATTCAGAGAATATTACGTGAAATGTATTATGGATACTGTACCCCGAGGAGTGTAAGATGAATGAAAGTAAACTTAACTATTTCGTTTGCGTTAAAATTTTACTCAAAGATCATGATGTTAAAAACATAAGGGTTATAATAAAAAAATCTTAATGCAAACGTGATAGTACGGTAACAAATTTGTAAATTTACAGTCAGGGGTAATGCACATGTAAGTACGTAATCACGACGTTATTTATATTTCGACTGGCTTAGAATTATTCGTAACAGTCCATCCAACATTATATCCTTATCAGTACATCAAGCATTAACACTTATTACAAAAAGTTTTAGGCGATGCTGGTTCCTATTTTCAGGCGTCCTCTACAGGATTTAAACTATGGAACTAGTGATTTAATACTTTTTATTAATCAGTATTTAAAGTAAAATTAAAGGACATGTTGTAATAAACTGCAGCAATGGCTAGAGTACTTTTAGACTTTAGGATCATTTTAAATGTAAACCGAAATAAATACAAGTATTATATAAATCTAGCGATAGCTTTGGCAATAAACTGATGTAAAATTAATTAATTCTCGAATAAAAGTAATAATCTAATGCTAAAACGCACTAACACGCATTTCTTCTTAACTATACAACTATAATTTAATGATAAATTGCAACAAGTCCAAATAGTACATGCTGTATTGTAACACCGTTTTCAACTGAAGTGAAGTAAAACGAAAACATGACAGTCTATAAAAAAATGAAGTAGAATAGTTTTACCTGTGTTTGAAAATAAACCGAATTATTTTACCTTACTCCACTATAGTCACAAAACAACGCTACAATTCACACAACACGATCGCCGCATCACTGAATTATTCTTTATAGTATGAAATGACTTTTCGCGTGCTTTTGTAATAAAGAGAGGGGTGATCTAAAAATCGGCCATTATGGTTTGTTTCGCATAGCGGGTTTTTACCGATAGATTCTTCAATCGGAGTTAGTTCGTTTTATTAACAAAAGTGGGAATCCTTAATTTTTGACTTATTACGGTTTATTATTAAACGTGCGATATATAATATATATATTATATATCGAAAAAAATATTTAAAATATAAATTATTATCGATATTATTAAATTTAGTAACATAGACCGACTTAACCTAGCCGATTCCTTAATATTTTCATCCTAATTTCGTGTCTTAGTAACTTAATACATGCAATATTATTTTTAACTGTACCTAAGTATTGTATGCATTTATTTACAAAACAATAAAAACTATATACCGCACTACAGCTACTACAACGAAAGCATTATGGCAACCCAAAGGCAATTATAGGCCCAAATATTAGATATGCCTTTATTATATTAGATATGCCTATAGATAATATTTACACTAAATTGTTCAAAATGCTTTTTGCGAGATAATACAATATAATACAAGCCATTATAAGGAAATTTTGTACGGTAGTCATGTAGGTACTAATCACTGTCTATGACATCACTTGATGTTGTTCGCAAATTTGCTGAAATATATATAACAGGCGCGCGCGCAGAATTCCTCGTCGATGACGCCGCGCCGCGCCACACGCCGCCGCACCGCGCCGCGCCTTCGCGACACCGCCCATATAGTCATATCATAGGAATATCTCGATACTCCGATACTCACTTCACTTCACTAGCGATCGTCGACGAATCCAGTATTTAATTCTCTTTGCTCGAGTCGTGAGTTAAGTGCGGGTTCTTGGTGTAAACGGTTGTGCTACAATACAAACCATGATAAAATCGTTACGAGCACAGGTATGAATACATTTTGTTTTAACATTGTAAATGCTTAGTTAACAATAAGATAAATACGTATCAGGTATCTGGAATGCGAAGCTTACTTACACTGTTGTGATTTTAACATGTTTTCAAATTTGGTAGTTATAAAACTAAACCATATAAAGTTATAAATCCAACTCAAAAAAACAAATGCCAAAGAGACTAAATATAAGGTTAGTGTCATAATAGCAGTTTCCATACACACGTAGTTTCGTTATATTTTAAATACCGAGTATTCAAATTCGGTGAAATTTTGCATGTATGTCCTTGAGTGTAATGATATGACTATATATATACATATTTAGAGATAAATAATTAATAATACAAAACAAAATATGTACTGGCAAATCACAGACATTATTACTATAATATTATAAATACTAAAGTAACTCTGTCTGTCTGTTACGCTTTCACGCCAAAACTACTGGACCGATTTGAATGAAATTTGGTATGGAAATAGTTTGAGACCCGGGAAAAAACATAGGATAGTTTTTATCCAACTGCGCAAAAAGAGGTTAATGTTTTTGCGCGATAACCGACATATGCGCGGGCGGAGCCGCGCCCGGAAAGCTAGTATATTATAAAAGAGGTACCTACCTATGCACAATTTCACCGTGCTTGTATAGGAAGCAGTATGACGACACTTACCTTAAATAATCTAAAGCAAATATTTCATCAAACATGTAGATCCCCGAAGCGGTAGATTGATATTTCTAATCACATGTTTTGTAGGATATAATTAGGTCTCATGTAGTAGGAGGCGAGCCTTTTGTTCCTGTCCTTGTCCCAAATAATCTTATAAATATTTTTTCCAGGATGTGGCAGTAAAGGTATGTATCAACACATTTTCCCATCATAGCTTATTAAGGTATTCAATTATTAAAACTTCTACTGTTCAGTATTATAATTCTTAATCGATATTAGATACCTACCTAACATCGAGCAAGTACAACTGAGCTCGATGTTAGATAAATATTAAGTAGGTATTTTGTTTGGTTATAGACATGATCATATCATAAAAGTATTTGTATATAAATAGCTGTTTAAAATGACCAATAGTTCTTGCTTGACCACTTCCTTTAAGATTTGATATAATCAATTAATGATAAGGGCGATAAGCTGTGCGATAATTAATAACAACTGTTTTTTGTACTTTTTTATACACTTTTAAAACTGGGAAACTTTAGTTTCTAAAACCTTAAATTACGAACTGAGACTATGCTGTTTTTAAGTAAGCTATGTACTTATGCATATTAGGCTTCTGATTGAATATAGAGAGACTTGTTTTATAATATAAGACCATAATTGCACCTATTTCAGCAAATAAATAAATAAATACCTGAATTTAATATACGTATACCTAATATGATTTATGTTACCAATTTTATAACAAAAGAAAATGTTACTATTTTCAAAATGGCTTTCATGAGGGCTGAGAGTTTAGGAGAGTTGGGCCGGTATTACGCTATCATATAAATATGTGATCATGGTTAAAGGTCTGGCTAGTCTGTTTACATTACTTTGTTTTTGAAAATAATTGTTTTTATTATTTCATATTGTAAAATATTTTTTGAATTAGCTCAAAGAGCTTTTTAAATAATTTATCACACGATTCAAACATTTATTATTAATTCCATACAACAATATGACATCATACATTTATATGACTTTATAGATGAAGGTACTAGGTACGCCCCGATGAGACTCACACGGAGACTGATGAATAGTGATGAAAAGTATCCTATGTGAAACCTATCTCTTTTTCAAATTTTATCGGTTGTCATGTGTTAAAAAAAATTAACCAAAAAATGGCACCGATGATGCGCACAATATTGTAATAATAGGTACTTTTGAACTATCGTGGTGCCGACTTCAACAAGTTATTTCACATTTTTGAGTGTTGAAGTCGGTTCCATTTATAGGTGAATTTTTTTCCACTCTTTTTAGCGACCCTTGCCACTTACGGGATCGATTGCCAATTCACTGTCAATGACTATATCATCAAGATAGAAAAATATTTTTCAGTTATTGAAGTGCAACTTAAAAACGGCTCGATTTTTTTTTTGAGGCAATTTAAATTGGCCGAAACGACAAGCATCAGCATTCAAATAAAAAAAGATTATCAAAATCGGTTCACACAGTCAAAAGTTCGGGGATAACAAACATAAAAATTAAGATGAATCCAGAACCTCCACCTTTTTTTGGAGTCTGATAAACACTCACTCACAAATATTCGCATATATAATTATTTGTAATAATTATTAGTATTGTGATGATAACAACAGGGAAATCACATACCTAAAATAATGTAAGATCTTAAATAAGTTCTTATGTGCCTGTCTATGTTTTATAAACTTCTAGAAACAAGTAAAAAAATCTAAAAAAAAAAGCTATATTGCTTAAATATGTATAAAATGAAATCAATGAGACTTACAAAAATCTTATAATTAAATATTCTAACGTAAGCATCTTTATTATTAATTTGGTACTTTAGTGCTAAAGTATGGAAACAATCCAGACATGCAAACCAATTTCATTAGTTTGATTGTATTTTTCGAGTATGAAAAATCTTTTTAACATCGAAGTTCCTCCAGTTTTTAAGTGATACTTATATAGTTTTCGATTGTCAAATCGGCATTTTTTGCTTCCAATAGCTAGCCTTTGACTACAATCCAACTGATGATAAGTTATGATATGGTCGAAGATGGCAGGCCTAATCATAGTTCATAGTACGAGTATTTATTGGTTTAAATACGAGTATTATACAGGTCTACTTTTTGATAATTTTATATCATAATTACAATATTTTGTCATATAACATATACGTAATATGTTACATAACTTACAGATTTAATTAACAAAATAGATTAATATAATCTACTCGTACCTAGGTATATAAAAAAAAAGAAAATAGAATTCAATCACAATCAATAGCATATCAAATAATGCTCATATCAAAAATAGTAAAAAATAAAAATAAATAACAATCAAATTTATAACATTTCATGTCAAAAAATTCAACAATAGAGTAAAAGCTTTGGTCTATAAGCCAGCTCTTTAATCCTTGTGCTACATATTAAAGAGACAATATAATTTCATTCATAAATGTCCAGATCTGGACGTATGTGATTCTAAAGTTCTAAAAGACAGTTGCCCATTAGTTGCTTGGCGACAATCTTTCTCCTTGTGATAGCCAAGTGAGCATTTTCCAAATTCCGCTGAAAAGGTGAAAATGAAGGGGAAATAGTGGTCAAAGTTGGATAGGTTAGCTAAAGAAGAAGATAACTGACAAGCACTATTTAAAAGTGTACAAACTAAAACTTTAGTCCTCATGACGATATTTAGACGATAGCGCGAGTGATCCATAAAGGTTCTTTTTTTTACTGGATGAACCGAACACAAAAATGTTTTAATAAATATATTACGGACAGACTTGAGTTCGGATTTGGCAAACAAATACATGTTTTACCGACTCACGTAGTGCGTTGGACGTGGGTAGGATTATGAAGATTTCTTACATCTACGTTCATGGACAAAATTACCCATGACTAACATTAGTACCTGGACTTGGCCGAAAGCTCCAGTGACTAAGTCCCGTGGGTTGTTTGTACCTAAAAATAGTACATTTCATTTCCTAAATAGATACATGCAATCTTCAGTTTTAAATTAAGTTTTCGTCGCGTCTCTGTTTTAGCGTGGTTACAAGAATGAAGCGTGCAAACCACGAGATCCCGGGTTCTATTCCGGGTCGGCCTAGTGTTATTGTTTTTATTTTTCTATAATGTTTCATTACATCTAATATATAAAATTCTCGTTTCAAAGTATTTGTAATAAAACTCCTCCGAAACGGCTTGACCGATTCCTATGCTATTTTGTGTGCATATTCAGTAGGTCTGAGAATAGAACGTTAACTATTTTTCGAATAAGTATAGTGAAACTTTTTTTTCATTTTTATTTGCCTATGTATATGGCTGAAGAACGTATGTCGGGTCAGATAGTATATTTCTAAAATATGATTACAAGCTACTAGTATATCGATGAGCGATAATTATATTTATACATCTTCGCCTTTCCTTTTAGGGATGTATCTTTAATAGATTACCATTTTTTTCAAGTTTCAACTGCCCGTTGATTTAGTTCAATATCAGCTTATAATTATCTTTTGTTTAAAAGATCAATTGTATAACTGATCAAACGATCAAGCAACGTTCCCAGAACCGCAACAGACGTTGCTTTATCGGGTCTGTCAAATGCTGAAACTCCGTCACTATTGGTCTGCATAGGAGTGAAAGAGAGGCAGCGATGATAACTTCGTGATCAGTTTGGGCACACAATTGGGTGAAAAATTAAAGAAAGCTTATTAATACAGAACTAGTAACTCAAATCGAAAATGTAACTTGTCCCTCGTGATAGAGATTTTCTATTATGTTATATTTTTATAAACAAAATTACGTTAATAATTAAGATTTACTTTACAACTGTAATGAAGAGTCAACTTTGCAATTTTATTCTAAGTATATACATTTTAAGGAAACATGTTTCGAAATTAACTTGGCTCTACAAAATATGATCAAGCTTATCGTATAATGTTCTAAGTGCTACAAACTAAATACTTTGCAAAAAATTGTTCAATTAAAGCTATTTACCACTTGTCAGCGCCGTGTGACTTGATAGGTGAGCTTGGGACATTTACTGCTGAGCGTTTCCGTTTCCGTGTCTTGTCTGCCCACTGGGTTAACTACCGCCCTCAAGTAGAAAATCTGTCGTCAAGCACCTAACGTTTAATTCCGTCAGCTGTCCTTAAAAGCCAATTCTTGGTTAACCATCAACCACATCTTCTACCGTACACATTACCATCTGGTAAGTTAGTACCCAAAGGTTAGCCTATAAGCTACAAATAAAACAAAATTATTTCGCGTGCTTTCCTACTAATAATATAAGACAGACTAAGACTCGATGACCCGCCCACAATATTTCTCTATTATATTTGTTTCATGTGGGTACGTCGACGTCAGTAAGCCGAGTTTCAAATAGATTTTATATATTTATCGCGTAGTACTAACTACATACAATCATTTGTTCATAAGAGATTTTAAGTGCTATATTGTTGAAATAGGCAAGAGTCTCACCTGGTAATAAGCGGTAACCTCTAACAGGTGCATTTCGGGATAAGTGTAGTGCTGCACTGCAACCATCACCCTAAAACATCAACCTAACCTTTCAAACCAGCTAGTCCACCCTTTAAACCGGAACACAGCCATATGAAAATTACAGCTCAGTGGTAGAAATATGTTTGGTGGCAGTAGACCCCGAAAGAAATCCTACAATGAGTTCTACTGCCACTAAAATGAGTAGTAAATAGTAGTAGTAAAATGAGTCCCATATCAGGTGTTCTACGACCAACATTATCAGAATACTAGATCACTTATGCTTCACATCAAGCTGTTCTACTTTTAAAACTATGTAAGTTTTAAAGTTTGCATGTGTTCTATATCCTATTTTCATTATCAGCCTGAATTGCCCCACTGTTGAGCATAGGCCCTCTCTTCTTCCAACTACTTCGGTCTATGATTTTGGTAGGTCAATCAATATCAGAGGAGTCTAGCTTGTCTCTTCACAGCTATCAGGCCTGTCACGTGGCCGTTAACTCCCAGTAGGATCCAGTTAAAGGTTTCTTTTGTCTTAAAGATTTCGGGCATGTGCACAAGCCCAGCCCAGTCCCACTGTGGTAGTATTGTGAGTTATACAACGCGATACGTGACAGGAATGATGGGTATCAATAACAGTGTTTGTCTTTGAGCACATTATCATGTTTTTCACTCGGCCTAAGATACTCTGCGCTCCAGCGCTCGCCGGTATACCTTGAGCGTACGAAGGGTGGCTGGACTGTTAAAGATCAACTCTACCAAGCAGACTATCCTATACAACTATTTACTGGCATAGTTAAGACCTTACATTATACACAAGCGAAATTTTCGCTGCAAGTAGGGAAGCGTTTGTACCATAATAATATACCGGGAGTTTGTTAATATTTTTGTGGATTCCCAGGATGATTTGAAACAGTAGTTGTACTGAAAAAGTAGGAGATGAGTCACAGTAATCTAGAAATCCAGTATGGATCACCGATGATGTAAATTCTACATGTAGAAATACATTCGCTGAATACGTCGTCGCGTCGCTGATACTGCGCGTCATGCAATGCGCCCGCGCCGCGCCGCCGCGTCATTGTTCTGCCTAGCATACATATAGCTGAGTCGCTCAGCCCTTTTATGTCATGAGTGCTCATACATGCCCTAAAGAGGAGAATGACATTGCTACGAAATATCGCATAAGTACATACCTGTATGATACTTTAATGTATGCACCTCTGTCTACATATAGTTTAAATGCAGCTTATTTTATTTATATAGTGCGAAAGTTTGTTTGTGAATTATGATGAAACATAGTAATGTATTATTTTAGAACTACTGATAGGTCAGTCTTTGACCATGAACTCACCGATTGGTAAATTATGTGTTGTGTTTGAAGAAAGTAAAAAGGTTAACCTAGAATGAGAGTCAAGGACAGCAGCCGAAACCTGGACACTATTTAAGTTGCTTGCCGACAGATTTTCTACTTGACCTTGGTAGCTAACTAGACGAGCCATCGTGAAATGGCCTTCCAACATGCGGTGAAATTCGAGGCCTCAATGGCCATAGCTATTGCCACTTACCATCACCGGCTCACAACAGAGCTTTCCAATCACGAACGCGCGCCGTTCCAAATATTTTGACCTATAGAAAATATTTTGTCGAGGCCAACCTATACAAATGCGGATCCATAAATTACCAAAATGGAGCGCACCTTAGTGAGTGAACAAGTCTTGCACTACTCTCTACTTACACAGGAATATGTTTATCCCGATTTACTGTAACCAATCACAAGTCCCCGAGGCAGAGCGATGTTACCAAATGCGATGTAGCGAATATCAGATTGTAGGGATGCGTCATCGTGAGCAAATTTAATACTGATTGAAACATTTTTCTTGTTTCTAGGTCGATTTCCATCTATACCTACTAATTTTGAAGCGCTCGTAGCGAAGTTGGCTTAGCCGTTCTGAATCGATCAGCAAAGTTAAGCAACGTCCGCCTCGGTCATGACTTGGATGGGTGACCGGTGGTGACATACTACTGAGCGCTTCCGTGCTTCGGAGGGCACGTTAAGCCGTCGGTCCCGGTTGTTGTCTTAGGATGGCAGTCGTTATAGCATGGTGGTAGGGCATTTTGCGAATGCCCGCCTGGCTAGCTACCACCCTCAAGTTGAAATTCTGTCGCCAAGCACCTAACGGTGTGTTCCGGCAGCTATCCTTGAGAGCCAGTCATTCTAGGCTAGCCTGAACAACATCTTCGACCACATCATCACTTATCATCAGGTGAGATAGTGGTCAAAGGCTAGCCTATCGCCAATAAAAAAAAAAAAATAACAAATATTATAAAGAGGAAAGTTGTATTTTTGTATGTAACGAATAAACTTAAAAACTATACAAGACCGATTTGAAAAATAGTTTCACTATTAGAATCCTTTTTTTTTTTTTTTTTTTTTCACCCGGGAAAATCCTTTATGGATACCACCCGCCCGGGGGGGAGCGGAGTGGTTATGTGGGAGTCCTCGCCTGAAGGGCCTTACTACCCCCTCGGGGGGGTAGTAAGTGAGGTTACCCACTAAAAACCCGGGATGAGCAGTCTGCCGCCTAGTAGGGCGAAATGGGGTAGCGTTAGCAGTCACCATCTCGCCCCGGCGGCCGGCCCGTCACCGATGACGGGCCCCGGCCAATGGAGGGATGACCCGGCTCATTGGGGCCATCCCCCAGACGTGTGGGATCGTGCAAGCCAGTGGACAATCCCCCGACTCTCCACCGATGATCCGCACAGCACTAGGAAAGAGCGAGAAGGCGCCCGAACCGCCTTCTCCTCCCCCCAGTTCGTCTACGCCGGAGCGGGTCCGCGAGGACGTCGTCCTCCCTCGCCCGCTCCGCGGCCTCTTTCTGCGCCATCACCGCTTCGCAGAAAGAGACCACCGCCTGCCACGATCCGTCGCTGCCGAGCATAGCGTTAACCACGCTCGGCAGCGACAGATCTGCGCCTATGACCGCTGTGAGGGCGTGCCGCATGGGACTCCACGCGGCGCACTCCTCCAGCGTGTGGAGCGCCGTGTCTTCTGGCGCTCCACACTCGTGACAGGCGGGGGTCGCCTCCCGTCTCGCGATGTGATGCAGGTACTTTCCGAAACATCCGTGTCCGGAAAGCACCTGCACCAATCGGAAGGTCAGCGACCCGAATCGCCGCCCTACCCACCTCCGGAGGACCGGGCGAATGGCATCCACCGTCCTCTGTCCAGGGACCGGTGGAGCCAGGTCCTCCGTCCACCGCCTCAACAGGGCGACCCGCGCCTGCCGTCGCATGCGCGTGACCTCCTCCCACGCTGGAGGCTCCCCGCGGGATCTCCTCGCCGCCACGAAGTGGTACACTTCGGCGAGGATCTCCGCTTGGAGCTCCCAGGGGGGATCACCGGCCAACACGCATCCCGCCGTCCAGGACACCGTCCGGTACCCGCGTATCGCCCTCGTCGCGATGACCCGCTGCGGACGTCGCAGCAGGGCCTTATTGGCGCGACCGAGGGCGTCCACCCAGACAGGTGCCCCGTACAAGGCCATACTCCGGATCACTCCGGAGTACAGGCGACGACATGTGGCGTTCGGGCCGCCCACGTTGGGCAGCAGCCTCCCAAGGGCGGCAGCGGCGCCTATGACTTTTGGGGCCAGTTGTGTGAAGTGGGCCCCAAAAGTCCACCGCCCGTCCAGGATGAGACCCAGGTACCTCATCTGGGTCCCAACCCGGACCAGGACCCCGTCCAGGTCTATTCGCGTTCCTGGAGGGGGTCCCCCCCGAGGCCCATGGAACATTAGGGCCTCGGTCTTGGAGAGGGCGACCTCCAGCCCCAGGGCACGTATGCGGCCGACCACGAGTGTCGTGGCCACCGTGGCCACGAAGGTCCCTCCCCTTGACTACGACTAGGGTGTCATCCGCGTAGCACGCAACCCGCATACTTGCGGGAAACGTGCCGCGGAGCACCCAGTCGTAGCCAATGTTCCACAGGAGCGGTCCCAACACCGACCCCTGCGGAACCCCGCAGGACACGCGACGTCGCCTCAGACCGTCGCGTCCCTCCACCAGGACCTCGCGGTCCTGGAGGTAGTCAGCCAACAGCCTACGCAGATACAGGGGCACTCCGTGATAGCGGAGCGCCTCCCGTATTGTTCCGTGCGGTAGGCTGTTGAAGGCGTTGGCAATGTCCAGCGAGACAGCCAACGCCCTTTCCCCCCCGCTGACCGCGTCCTGCGTCCACCCCTTGATCCAGAGCAGGGCGTCTATCGTCGACCGCCCTGCTCTGAATCCGAACTGGGCCTCTGAAAGTTCAGGCCCAGTTCCCCCCAGATGCCGGATGACACGGGAAGCTACGATTCTCTCCAGCAGCTTCGCCGTGTCATCCAGCAGCACGATTGGCCTGTATGCGGCGGGCGAGTCGGCGTCTCGCCCTTCCTTCCGCAACAGGCACAATCGCCCGTCCTTCCAGAGCTTCGGGAACTGACCCGACGTGAGGCACGCGTCGAACAGTTCCCGAAGCTGATCGCCCATCTCCCTAAGGGCGATCCTGAGGACCCGCCCGGGAATCCCGTCTGGTCCCGGGGCAGTCTTCTTGCCACTCAGGCGAGAGACTGCTACCTCCATCTCCACCTCTGAAATAGGCGGAATGGAGGCCGGGTCCTCCTCCTCCTGGAAGGACGGCGTGGCCATCGGTGGAGGGGTGTAGTGGGGGTCGCTGTCGGGGAATAGCCCCCCCAGCACCCTCTCCAGGAGCTCTGGCTCCAGGGACTCTGTTATAGGGGGCGCGCTGCCCCGGAACTTATTCCGGGCAGCCTTATACGGGCGCCCCCATGGGTCCCTGTCGAGGCCCTCCAGCTCCTCACTCCAGCCTAGGGCCTTAGCCCGGCCGATGGCCAGCTTCAGCTCCTGTTTGGCTAACTTTATATCGCCATGCAGGAGCTGCTCGGCCGCCAGCTGCTCCGCCGGCAGCTGGTCGTCCGTCCGGCCGTGACGCCGCCTCCTGCAATGATAATAGAGGCGGCGCGTCTCCGAGCATCGCGCTCGGAGATCCTCGATCTCCGAGCACCACCAATAAACCTGGCGGCGCTCGGGGCGGCGTCGGGACCTCGGCATGGCGGCGTCGCAGACGGCCGTCACCGCCTCTCGGAAGTGGCCCGCCGCGATGTCCACCTCCGGGTGCATGGGGGCGGCCACCCATGACTGTACGATGGCCGCCTCCTCAGCCAACTCTGCATCGAGGCGACCAATCGCCCAGCGCGCAAAAACCGCCCTCTCCACGCGCCGAGTCCCTCCTTGGTGGGAGGTGGCGATCTCGAACCAGATGTAGTTATGGTCCGAGAGAGTCGCCACCTCCGCCTCCACTCTCCAGGCCTGGACACGTGCTGCGACCACCGGGGTGGCGAACGAAAGGTCCACCACGGACCCCCCGTTGTGTCGCACGCACGTGTGGACCG
This sequence comes from Plagodis dolabraria, assembly GCA_963854805.1. Taxonomy (NCBI): domain Eukaryota; kingdom Metazoa; phylum Arthropoda; class Insecta; order Lepidoptera; family Geometridae; genus Plagodis; species Plagodis dolabraria. The sequence continues at coordinate 11,055,070 of OY978440.1, forward strand.
ACCCTCTGTTGAGGAGGGTCAGTCCTGCGGCAACCGCCCACTCCCTGACAGTCTCCCCGCGAGTGTCAGTGGAGGGGTTGCCCCAGGCCTGGGCCTTGGCGTTCAGGTCCCCCATGAGGAGGACCTCACGTGGTGCCTGCCTTCTTACCGCCGCGGCCAGGAGGTCTAGATAAACCTCCAGCTCCGCGACGGTTCTATTAGGGGAGAAGTATACGCCCACTACCGCATACCTCTCCCACTTGGCCACCACGTACCCTGAACCCCTCTCTAACATCGAGAGGGGGGGGGCGCCACCGGCACGTCCAATTATGGCTACGGAGCCGTCCACATCCCCAGCCCAGTAGGGATGGGACTGGGGAATGTAGTACGGCTCCGCGGCGACCGCCAAATCGATCCGCCACTGCGCCAGGGACTGCATTAGCAAATCCTGAGCCCTGACGCAGTGGTTCAAATTCGTCTGTAGGAGGTTGTGCTGCCCGACTTGATCCATCAATCGGACGTCACAACCTCCATGCTCGCCGCACGGCGAACAACCTCAGGGGCGGCTCTGGCAGCCGGTCGGGGGATGGCCTGGGTCCTGGCGGCCTGTCCCTTCGTCTTTGGGGGGACACAGTTTTGTCCCCCCATCCTGTGCTCGGCGGGTCGCCCCGTCTCTGCGCATATAGCGCAGTGTGGAGCCCTTCTTTGGCAGCACGCTGCCCTGTGGCCTGCGCCTCCACAGCGGAAGCACAGGTCCCCCCTGTCTGCCAACGAGGGACACTGGGGGCGCGTATGGCCGAGTCCCATGCACTTAAAGCAGCGCATGGGACGCGCCGCCAGTGCCACCACTCGCACCGAGCTCCACCCCACCAAAAGCCTGCCCTGTGCCAGCAACACTTTGGCTGCTGGAATTGGGCAGGTAACAAGAGAGGAGCCGCTCCCGCCGTAGCATCTTATCTCTCCGGCTTTGACGTGAAGAACGTCGCAGCCGCCCACCTTGGCGACCGCCGCCGCCACTTTCTCCTTTGTGGCGGCGTCGTCCAGGCCCGTCACGTGCAATTGCACGGACTTTACGGGCCTCGAGACGTTGGCCACCTCGGACAGGACACCGCGGAGCTTCTCCGCGAGCCTGTCCGCTTTGTCGCTGCTTTGAGAGCCAGGAATTTCTAGCATTCTGGCTCCCGTGGCCGTCTGGCGGAAGTGGATGCGGTCGATCCCCAACCCTTGGAGATCGACCTTCTCCTGCGCCGCCTCCACGATGGCTTTGTACGTCACCCCGTTTTCCGCGGCTTCGGGCTGCAGCGTCAGCACAACAGCCGCGGATTTGGGGGCTTTCATCGTCTTCTTCTTCTTGGACCCGGCGGCAGCGGAAGCCTTTTTCGTTTTAGGCTTCTCGGCGGAGGGGGGGGCACGAGCTGCTGGGACAGGAGCGGGAGCGGGCGTGGCTGAGGAGGACGACTTGCCCTTCCCTTTGCCTTTCCCCTTTTTTACTACCGCGACCCAGGTGTCCGCCTGGGCCACAGCAGTTGGCACAGTAGTTTTTGGGGCAATGGGAGCCGCAGTCGAGGGCGTGGGCGTGGCAGCAGCCTGCGAGGCCTGGCCAACCCGTTTACGAGGGGTTGGTTTCGGGGGTGGGGGTGCAACCGTTGCTGCAGCCTTCTTCGCGTCCGCTCTGAGAGGCGGGCGAAGAACCGGCGCTGGCAGGAGGCGATCCTCGATACCAGCGAGTCGGGCATTGAGCATTTGCCCGAACGTGGTAGTCAAGGAGCGCGTCATCTCCTCCACTAACTCTGCCCCCAGTACAACGGCAGGGGGGGCCGGCGTCTCGGCGGCAGCGGCTGCTGCTGCTACTGAAGCAGCAGACGTGGCGGCAGCCGCCTGGGTCTTGGCCTCGGTGAATCCGCGACGCAGCGCCTTCACCTCTGCCTTGCAGGCCTCCAACTCGAGGCGCACGCGACTGTTTTCGGCTCTCAGCCGCCGCGTCTCCTCCGCCTCACTCCTGCTGGCCAGTGCGTCGACAACCTCCCTCAGGGTCGACGCAGACCTTTTCAGGCGAGCAACAAATTCGCCTTTTAGGTTGCCAGATTTCTTGGCAACCTCTAGTATGCAGGCGAGCATCCCTCCTGCTTGTGCCCGTAGCTCTTGGGCATTAAGCCCGCTGAGGTCACCGAACCCGGCAAGGACATCGGAATCACTTCCGGTGTCGAGAAGACTTCCAGCAGCCACAGCGGCCGGCCCCTTCTTCAATTTCCTGCTCTGCAGGACCTCCGCCAGCTCTTCCACTAGTGGAATGGGCTTGGGCTTCACAAATTCTTCACGCGTGGGGCCTGTTTTGTTGCCCTTCGCCCTTCCTCTCCGCGCCGTACTGACTTTAACGGCCGACGTCTCCTCGGTCTCAGTGTCCGACTCTAGGTAGCCGGGCACGTAAAACGAGGAGTAAGGCCGCTTCCTCCGGCAGTCACCCACGTCACAAGATTCCTCAATTACGGACTCTACGTCCGACCTCACTTCGTCCCCCATGGAGACCTCCGATGGATCTCTGGAAGAAACCCTTGTAGTTTGGCCCTGAGAAGGGGCGATTTTCCGGCTCTCAGAAGCGCCGCTTGAGCGGTCCTCAGGCGAAACAATTGGTTGGCCCTGAGAAGGGCCTTTTGCGAACTTCCCTTTGACGTCACGATTTACCTTCGACATTGTACACAGAAAAAATTATAGATATAATAATAATTTGTGACCATAAGCAAAATTTTGGGGAAGTGGACAGGCTTCAATCTTTCTACTCAAGCCTCCGGAAGTTTAGAGTTCAGAAGACTGACAATACCTTGGAGGTATTTTCCCGAAGTCTAAGGATACACTCATCATCGGGGTTTTGGAACTAGTCCAGCCAGTTTGTCCCCGCCTCCAATAACGTGAGTCATCGGAACAGGGGTCACTACCAAATAAAAGACAGCGGTTATTTTCGATTATGTAACAATACGTTTGACAGTAGTAGGCGCTGGTGTTTGCCAGTTAGAGGGGTCCCTATTTTAACACACACACCGCCAAACTGTTTTTCATCTACTCATAAACATGACAAATTATCTGTAGCCTTGCCTTATAACTACAATTTATACACCGTAAGTCTATTCTGTCATCTGTCTTAAAGAGGTGCCAAGCGCCTTAGCACGTATAATACAGATGACAGACAGTTAAATACGGCCCCGGTCTGTACCGAGCATTTACAATTTTGTTACTAATAAGGGGTTAAATAGCCCTGTGAACTACATAATATACATACATAATACAAATATATACAGAAACAATATATACATATACATACACATATAGATAACAATACACGCGGCGCCTGACGGTGTTCTGTTGCGTTTATTTCGGAAGGAAATAAACCAATAACAGGCAGCACCACGAGAAGGTAACCGTCAGACTTGCCTTAGGGATCATCACGACTTGCGCTCTCCCCTAAGACCGTTGCCTCCTTACCCATCCGGGATGAGTAAGGAAGGCCTGAGTATATCCAAAACAAGCAGCGCAAGGCATGCAAGCTAGGCAAAGCAACTATTAATGAATAAACCCAGACCCGCCCAACTCACTATTAGAATCCTGCGTTATTCTTGATGAACATAGGCTATGGAATATTTTCAAAAGTTAGGGATTCGTATGAAAACGCGTGAAAAAAATATCTTTATATCGCGTACCTACGCTGCGGAAATGATTGACAATAGAGCAAAGTAATAAAATACCATATGTCTAACTATTACATTTATGTCACAATAACTATTTTTTTATTTGTTTAAATGTATAATTTTTATATCGAAGCCGAGGCGGGCCACTAGTTGTCTATAAATGTCATTCCGTCCCCTGCGTCGCACAGTTTGTTAAATTCAATAATAGAAACGAAATTTAATTCGAACTCTCTTTGATTTATGACTCATTATTTAACCATGAAACCACTATATAGCTGAATTAGGGAGTAAAGAGCATAGCATAGACTGGTCTTAATATGTCATGGGTAGAAATACGCTCATGTTTCCCTAAAAAGACCATTGTCTTTTTAGGGTTCCGTACCCAAAGGGTAAAAACGGGACCCTATTACTGAGACTTCGCTGTCCGTCCGTCTGTCACCAGGCTGTATCTCAAGAACGGTGATAGCTAGACAGTTGAAATTTTCACAGATGATGTTTTTCTGTTGCCCCTATAACAACAAATACAAAAAGTTAGCCAAGTGCGAGTCGGACTCGCGCACGTTAAAACAAAAAAAAGATTTAAGAAGTCTAATGTTGTATAGCTATGGTACAGAACCCTTCGTGCGCGAGTCCGACTCGCACTTGGCCGATTTTATCCTCTAATTTTGTATACTAGACGAATTTGTTTGAATAATGTATAGGGATTTATGGTATTAAGCTTAAGTACATCGAGAAGTTTTGAAATTCTGTTGTCTACCTTTTTTTATGTATATTGTTGTTCCTTTTGATCCTTGAGCAAGCGAATTTGGCAACTGCCATGCATACCCTGGAGCATGTTTATATAAATTAATTATAAATAAGACGTAGCAAAGAGGATTCAAGACTCAGTGTAGTACTAAAAACTAAAATTAATAACAAGTATTAATTACATAAAATGCAATCAATAATCATAATACTGGCAAATATTTAACCCAGCGAATAAGCATTGCTGCCAACTGGCAGTGGGTTCGAGCATTTAGATTGCCTGTAATGGATTGTACGTTGTGTAAATGCTTTCGTAATTTCTATTTATTATGCGCAATAGGTTAACCTTTTACCACTATCTCATCTGATGGTGAGTGATGATGTGGTCGAAATTTGTGGTTCAGTGGTGGTCAATGGTGGCCAGTTCTACTGGCTCTCAAGGACAGCTGCCGGTTTTCTACTTGAGGGTGGTAGCTAGCCAGGTTGGTATTCGCAAAATGCCATACCACCATGCTATAAAGACTGCCATCCAAAGACAACAACCCGGACCGACGGCTTCAAGTGCCCTCCGAAGCACGGAAGTGCTCAGTAGTAATGTCACCAGCGGTCACCCATCCAACTCATGATCGCGACGGGCGTTGCTTAACTTTACTGATCGGTTCAGCGCTTCGGGCTAAGCAAACTTCGCTACGAGCGCTTCATAATTACCTATTCGTTGTACTACTACGCTACTAACTATTAATTCTAACTATAGTTCGTATTGGTTTGTTAGTGGAGACATACCACTGGAAAAAAAGTAAAGTAGAAAATAATTTCAAAACACACAAAGGCCCGTTTGTATTATGAAAAGCCACTTGACCTATTTTGTCTCTTCAAAAATCTACCACCCTACCTAACCGGTTCTTTTACAAACTTGCGAATTCAATCATTTATAAGTTCCCTAATTATTATATCCTTTCATGAAGATATCACCAGGTGTTCAAAACTGATTGTCAAACAATAAACAAATATTTCAGGACAGGATCCCACTGGCCACATGACAGACTTTGCTCTGTCACTTACATAATAGCCGTCATTCTTATAAACCCTTATCCAAGGATCTTCTAAGTACTATACTGCGTTATTATTGGACATTTTTCTTTTTTAACATTAGTCGTGCAAATCGCGCCTTTGGCCGACCTTATGTTAGTATAATATTTCATTCGCCTATTCTAAGAGCTGTTTTGATGTCCAAAAACTCGTAGGTAAATCGATTTATGCTGCGCGCGTGACGAAACTTGACTCGAATTTAAACATCAAATTAAAGAATCAATCGGTTCGAAAAATAAAAGTTAATGTGACTGGTTATGAAACTGCTTTAGGCACATATTTAAACGAAGTAATTTATTTAAAATAGAGTCGGAAATTGCACAAATATGTAGGTTTAATCGTGCCTACTTTATATAAATAATAGTAAGAATCAATATAATTCACTTTAATTTTTCATGTTAACAACGTACTATAACAGCCGGATTGTCTACTGCTGAACACGGCCTCCTCCATCAAAGGGGGATCTGCTATAATCCCCACGTTTGGCAGGCGTCTTGGCGATCACAGTATAAGATAGCTCCCACCTTCCGATATTTTAACTCTTTCAACACCCACAGGTAGCAATTGGGAGACACAGAGCCCGGCACCCCACGAGGTAATGTCCCACAAGGTGTTCTCATTTCAATGTAATGCAGCAAAATTTCTGCAACATCTATTTAGATAGTAAAGTACAGATTAAATGGCGGGAAACTAATTTTCTTACTAGAGAAGATTTACGACATATGTTTCACTCTAAAGCATTTTTTAGTTCTTATAACATTGGCCGAACGTAATTTCAATGAAATTTTCTGGTACTAAATGATAAGAATTATCAAGTCAGTAGAAGTTAACATTTTCAAACAGCATTAAAACAAATTCGTACAATTTCGTAGTTTTTGTAAAAATGCGCACCCTATACATAAACAAATTATAAAGCTAAGTATTATACAATACCGCTCTAAACTAAATAAGCGCTCTAATACCGCTTTAAACAATAAAAAATTGGTCTCTTCTTTTAACTGCAGGCGCTGTTCAGCGGCGTTGGCCACGAGAGATAAAATAATTAAATTTCATATGCTTTTAATATTGCTGAATATTTCTGTTCTACGTTGAAGGGCAAGGCCGTGGTGCTTATCCAGGCCTGATGAATTTTTAACATATATACGAATATAATATAGACATAACTGTATAATCAACTCAAGTCAGCGTCTCAAACCGGCTGCACTGTTCACCTTCGGTCTTCAACCGATTCCTGCAGATTTATGTCCTTTCTTAGATAGTATACTAGTTTTTAATTTTCTGACGGGTCTATCCACGCACGAATTAACATCAAAATATAATATTTTGACTAACTTCGACGTTTCGATCAAGTTGCATTGACCGTGGTCACGAGTAGACTAAAAATTAAAAACATGAGTATAGTTCACGAAAGTTTAAAGAAAAGTATACTTGTTGTTTCAACGGACAGCGAAGTCTCAGTAATAGGGTCCCGTTTGTACCCTTTGGGTACGGAACCCTAAAAACAACTTTGCTTCAGTAACTAGTTTGTTAGTTACTATCGTAAGTTCGAATGGGTCACAATTGGGTCCTTAATTTTTTTCTGGAGTGTATGGATAGATCTCTCCAAATTCCGAACGGGGAGATGAGCGTGTCCATCACGTTACAAAGAAATTAACATAAACGGGACTCGAACCTAAGACATCTGTCCCCTACGACCAATTATGTAATTTGTTGCTAATAAAATCTGATAGAAATCGTAGAAAAATTGCGGTTTTGCAGTTATGTAAGTACCTAGTCATATTTGAAACTCACTGACTTAATCTATCAATAACTGAACTCCATCTACTAAAAACAACTTTTATTAGTATCAATCAACGTAGACACTGATGCTAAGTGATGTTGATGATGAAAGTATGCTATGTATTAGTCCAGGATCTATGCTAGATATATTTCAAGTTTTATCCAAATCGGTTCAGCCATTTCAATTTCATTGAATAACAAACGCAGGTACACATTCATAACCTTTGGCCTGTTTTAATTATGTTATATTTCAGTTTTAAAAGTCACTTCCGTTTTTATAAAGATTTTAACACAAATACATATATTATTGTTGTTAAAAAACATATATACATATACTGGCCAATACAGTAGCAGAGAAACTTAATCTCGCCAAATCGTCATCCTATGGAATGTTTAAATGTTATCGATGCTATAATAAAAACAATGTGTTGCTATAATATACATTGCTACATTTTAGCTGACGATCAAATAACTATGCCTTACAAACTAAATCTACGTATATCTATGTATACCTACTTGTTTTATCAGTGGTCTCATTTACGGTACAGAGGTCATACTAAAAGACGATATAATAAGAACACAAAGATTATACCTAATAGTTTGTCGCGTAATATTAATTAAATGACTGGGTATTAGTAGTAGGAGGTATACACAGTTCTTTGTTCGCGAAGTTAAAAGATATTATTTGTGTATGTAGCCTACTGTAGTCATTGTGGTATATGTGCGGAAAAGTTTCTTTTTTCGTTCTCTCAGGTATTGGAGTCTGAAAAATAATTTAAAAAATATTCTTTATTTTTCCTTGGGTCAATATATTCCACCAGTCCCGGATGGACAGAACGACAGCGCAGTCTCGTGATCAGGATCCATTTTTCTCTTCAAGTATGGAACCCTAAAAAGGGATTTTCATATGATATAAAAAACTTGTTTCATTATTTTATTCATAATATATGTTATATATTTAAACAGTAATTAATATATAATTACACAACTTTAAATTATAAATTTTAAAATATTCTGAAAATATAAAATCGCAACTAAAAGAGACGGGGGATTAGTGAAAATATGAAATAATGCTATGGTGGTCTAGCTATAACTTTAGCCAACTAAAATATAAACTGTCATTAAAATATTAATAAATATTTAGCCGTACTTATTAGTAAATGTATTTAATCCTACTAATATTATAAACGCGAAAGTTTGTATGTATGGTAGTACATATAGATGTTTGTTACTCTTTCACGCAAAAACCACCGAATGGATTTTAATAAAACTTTACAGTAATATAGCTTAGACATCAGAATAACACATAGGCTGTAATTTATATAGATATTATGTGAGTTGTCGAAAATATAGCGATAAGTGTCCAGTAAATCAGAAAAATATCAGCCATATTAGACCTATTCTGGCGTGCGTTGCTAAATAAATAAATAAATAAATGGTTTATTATTAATCGCTCAGAGCGATCTCTTCCAGACAATCCATCAACAATAGATATGGTCAATATATTGGGCGGGGTTTCTTATGGTCTTAATAATTGTAACTGCTGTATGTATAATGCTAAGTTTTCTAATGACAGTAACGACAGAGAATGGGTAGAAGGAAGAAATTTAAATTGTTCCTTGAGGTAGCGCGGGGATAAAGGGTTGAACAGAATACTGTAAAGGAGAGATAATACATGACCATTCCGGCGACGACGAATAGGGAGCCACTTGAGCTTATTAAGAAAATAGAAGACATGATCATATTTTCGTAAACCATATACTTATAAATCTTATAAAAAAATATGCTAAGTATGGAGGTAGATAAGGCACTTGATTAACACATATCACACATTTTATCATCATCATCATCCATCACTACGCAGGTGTAACCGCGGGGCGCAGCTAGTATTAATATAATTATATACTCTTATACATACTTATAAACAAAAATAAAAATACCTACATATAAATATTAAACATGCCAGCATGCTCAGCCAACTGGTAGTGAGCTGGAGCATTTGTAATGCCTGTGACTGTGAGTCTCCAATGGCTTGTAGGTTGTCCAAATGCCTTTATTATAGTAGGAATAGTGTTCTACGAGTACCTAAATCTTAGTATTTTGTTAACAAAGGCATAACACCGGGAAAATATATACCTAATTTGTAAAGGTAACATTCGATATTCGTATTTATTGCTTCTGATATAGAAATAAATTTACTATATGAAAATTATTCGTCGCCAAGTACCTAACGGTGTGTTCCGAGAGAGCCGGTGAAATTACAGTCACATGAGACTTAACAACTAAGTATGTCTCAAGGTGACGGGCGCAGTGCAATTCGTGACATTGTGCGACTATAGATGCATCTGTTATAGGCAGTTAACATCGGGTGGGCCTCGAGCTTGTTCCGTCACAATAATAAAAAAAAACCCTATCAGGCATATAAAAAAAAACCTCTGTCAACTTCTTTAGGGATACACAGACATGGCGAAGTAAAGCTTCATCATTATCATTAGCCAGAAGACGTCCACTGTTGATACAAAACCCTCCCCATAGATCGTGACAAAGAACGGTTATAATCTGCTTATATCCATCGCATCGGCTGCCCACGACACTGTCAGTCAGTGGATGGGCCACTGAATTGATAAAAAAAAAATTAAACCAAAAAATGGAACCGACTTCAACACTCAAATATGTGAAATAACTTGTCGAGGTCGGTACCATGCGCACAATATTGTGATAATAGGTAAAGCAAAGTTATTTTTTTTTAAATGCTCGCTACGCTTATGTTTATATCTTAAAATGCTTGGCTTCCTTGGGTTTCAATAAAACAGTGCTCGCGACATAGTGATAGTCATAGTGATTTATTAATAAACATTAGTTTACAAGTCAAATCATATGATAATGAAAAATAATATGTTTATATACAGCTACCCAACAAAATTATGAATACTTTTTGAACTATGCACTTTGTTGATTATAAATCAATTACATAAATCATTGATACAAATAAAATAATTCTCAAAAATTGTAAACTACTTGTAAAATAATTATTTATTTACAGTAAAAAAAATTCTTCTAGCGAATAAAAACTTTGCTCGATGAGCCAGTTCTTTAGTGGCAGTAAAGCTTCCGGCTCCCGTAATGTTATCCGGTCGATTATAATATATACTGTTAAGGTGGTGATAAACGGCGCGGGCTAGCGCGAGCCTGTGGTGATAAACGACGCGTGATAGCGCAGACCGCGCCATACGCCCGCGACGTCCGCGGATGTGGTTTTTGTGACCTGTATCTTTATGGTTTCATATAAACGGTTCCTTTCATCTTTATTCAACTCTATGAAAAGGAACCGTTTATATGAAATCATAAAGATGCAGGTCACAAAAACCACATCCGCGGACGTCGCGGGTGGATGGCACGGTCTGCGCTATCACGCGTCGTCTATCACCACAGGCTCGTGTCCGCGCTAAGACGAGCCGAGCCTACACGGACAGCGATCCGTCGTCCGTGGAGGCTCGGCTCGCGCTAGCCCGCGCCGTCTATCACCAGCTTTAGTCCCATAACATGTGTCAGCTTGCTTGACTTTGACAAGGACCATGGGACAGCTATTAGCTTACCAGCATTGATACAAAAGACAACTGCATAGCCACGCACAAAAAGTTTCGGGGTTTTGAGTCCACTGAGTTCATAAACAAAATTCACCGGAAATAAAGGCCATCAAATACCATAAATGTTACAACACACGCCAAACCGCACTGATAACCTAAGTAGGTACCATTTAGAAGTGCTTCAACTTTCGTATAAGATATACAGTCGACTCTCGTTAATTCAAAACTCGAGGGACTTGACGAATTATCGAGTGTTTGAAAAATCAAATGGTTAGAAATTTTTGCATGAACTTGTTCTGCAATGTACATAGATTACTCCGCGCCGTGATGGATTACTCGGACTTGTTTATAAGAGGATCAAGTGACTTATTCCTTACGAATTGTCGAATGTTTGTCGCCGATAAGTTCGAATTAACGCGTCATTTTGTTGCGTACCGTTGATTTTTTCGTTTGAATTACCAAGTGCATAAAAATGTATTCATTTATTCGAAATATTACAAAATCACTTGATTGTAGGAACTAGGGAACTCGTGATAACTAATTATAGAGTTAATGGATTAATTTAATTAATGGATTAGTTTGTAGTAATTTTAAGTTTTTATTTTAATTTTATTTTTTTAAGTTAAATATGTTAATTTTAGTCAGAAATATCTGTTGTTACACTTTAGTTATATTTTACAAATAAATTATAGAGAGGTTCGAATTATCGCCGGTTTGAATTAACGAGAGTCAACTGTATATATAATATATGCCTATTTCTATTTATCGAAATGAATCGTTCAAATAATCATTACAGTTCTACCATTGAGGTTACATGTAGACATTCAACATTATTAGCAACTATGTTAAAACAATGACGGTAGTTGTACAGAGTTTAATTAATTCGCTTTTAGTTTTATCTTATCTTATTTATAAGTACCTGAAAACAGACAAGTTCTTATAAGAGACTTGTTCAATTTAGTTTAAGTATGTAGTTTGTGTAAATAATTTATTTAACTTAGGGCCCGTTTCAGAATGTCCTAATAAAGTTTCGGGTTGTTATGCAACACATAAAATAACTGAATGATAAAAATTACATTTGACATCAGCGCGTTTCAAGCTTTAACCGATGGATAGGCTAAATCGATGACTGTGAAACGCAAAGATAGTAAATATGTTCTGGGTAGTAAATCCGGAACTTACTCGAACATTCTGAAACATGTTCGAGTAAGTTCCGGATTTAGTCAAAATATTTACGAGCCAAGACACCAATTTTATTGATATATATGACACATACGCATTTTTAAGGAATCAACGTAACATAATTTTTTGGCTAGATCTAGACTTCATAAGAATATTGAGTGCTCGTGAAACAGGCCACGATAGCGATCGAACCACCGTCATCCTGATAGATTTGAAGTAGAAACAAACTTCACTCATTATGAAGTTTGCTAAGCCGTTCTGAACCGATCAGCAAAGTTAAGCCGCGCGGTCATGACTTGGATGGGTGACCGCTGTTGACATTACTACTGAGCGCTTTCATGATTCGCAGGGCACGTTAAGCTTTGTTGTTTTATGATGGCAGTCGTTATCGCATGGTGGTAGGGCATTTTGCGAATGCCCGCCTGGCTAGCTACCACACTCAAGTAGAAAGTCAGTCGCCAAGCACCTATCGGTGTGTTCCGGCAGCTGTCCTTGAGAGCCAGTAATTCTAGGTTAGTCTGAACAACATTTTGGACCACATCATCACTTACCTTCAGGTGAGATAGTGGTCAAAGGCTACATAATCTATCTGGCATAAAAAAAGTATTTGACTCCGCGTACCGGTCGCTTCAGTGTGGACATAATTTCACTACTTCCAGACAGCTTGCATAACTTTGCACTTTAAGTGCAGCGTTATTATAATTTCACATTTCACCTGATGCTTTAATAATGGTCTGCTAAGAGCTATAGAGTTCTAAATTTGTACAAGGAATAATAAAATAGTTATAAACTTGTTGAATGAGAGCCAGTAATTCTAGGTTAGCCTGAACAACATCTTCGACCACATCATCACTTACCATCAGGTGAGATAGTGGTCAAAGGCTAACCTATCAGGCATAAAAAAAAAATAGTAAAGGCTTCTGTTAGGTAAATAGTTATGGAGTATAAGAAAATTTTAATCATAATGTGGTAAATTAAAGAAAGCTTTATTAAAACTAGTATTGTGCTCCCTTATTATTATTACTCTAAGTGCTACTATTTATCCTAAGTACCCAGTAATTAGGTAAAACAATAGGCTACGTCCTTCCTAATCCAAGAGCTATGGAATATAAATATGTAGGTACACGTATGTTCCAAATTTTTTCAAAAGGCGTTCAGCAGTGTCGGAGGCGATTTGTAACGAAGAAACACACGCTTACGCATTTATATTAAAACCCTGAATATATATCTCAAAATGTTTCATAACAAATATTACGTTTAGCTGAGCGAAGTATGGGTACTATGCCAATTGCGAATTTGGCGAATTCTACCGCAGAGCGACTCTTACTAGGTACTATCTATATATAGTTTGCCTTGCGACTAATTTGCTATGTGCATGTGTATGGACAGACAACACAGAAACGCGTGAAGATCACTTAGAAAATAGATGTGCTGGAATGCGCCTGGTAATATTTATGTTTTTATTTCTGAAGAAAAAGAAAATAATATGAAGGTACACAATTTATTTAAGGCTGACCTAAGCCTTAAATAATTAAAGCCAGTTTTGTATTAGATTTTTTAACGTACCCTCCGCGTACTTTCGTGTTTACATTACTTCGTCTGCTGCATAGAGATATAAATACTATTTTCTCTTTTCTGTGGTCTTCTGTGTGTTGTGAACGCAATACTGGCAGGGTTGTCTATGACTATATGCCGCGCCTCGAAGCCGACACGCCGCGCGCCGCCGCCGCCGCGCGCCACTCCGTAGACACATTACCTTTTCATAATATATATATCCTTTAAATCCTTTTTTACTTTCATACATTTGTGCAAGAGAGGGCGCCCTATATTAGACATTCTCAGCGAACAAGGTATAGGTGTGTCTGACCTCAGAAATATGTGACTTGTTACAATAAACAATAAAACATATTGACCATATTGTCCTATTATTGTCCATGGTGTAGTTATTGAAAAAAACAATAGTATAACGACCTCAAAACTGTGGAATAAGGGTAAAGGAAAGGAATCGCTCATGAGAATAGCTGAGATATCTAAATATACAGGGTTATTGGTGAAATGCTAACAACCGCTAAGGGTTCTGCTATTCCTATCCTAACAAACATTTTGAGATTTTTATTTCGTTTAGAAAAAAAATGTTTCTTACGGAATAAGTATATACCAGGCCCACCAAATGCTAAAAGTTTCTTGTACCTGTATGTGTTTATTACTCTGCTCGATGTAAATATTCAAAACTCTACTCAAAGGGAGCATGGCGCGGTCCTATGTTGGCGCGGTGGACGCTCTTGGCTCGTAGTAGGCATGAATATATAAAAAAAACAAGTCAACCCTAAGAGGTTGTTAGCATTTTACCAATACCTATAATATTTTTAAATTTGTTTGCGCTCATAGTGTATAATAGGGTAGCTCCAAAGAAATCCACAAACTCGAAGCCATTTTTCAAAATTGCCCAGCTGATCCTAAAAATAAATACCCCTAATGGATAAAAGGGATCCCACCTAAGGATTCATTATCTGTATCATCTTTGACACAAGCGCTAAGTTACTAAATTGAGCATACATAGGTATATACGAAATAGCCATAAACAGAAACAGAATACTTCCACACTTCTTTACAACTCTTTCAAAGTCAAAGTCAAAGTCAAAATCATTTATTCAATTTAGGCGTCTACGACGCTCTTATGAAGGTCAATTACAAATTTTAATATTGAAATATACATTGTACTGCCACGTTCAGCAAACAAAAATTATAGAGCCACTGCGAGAAGAACGGGCAATAAACTCGGGGCCATTCTTTTAAACGTTTTTTAAAAATGTGTTAAGTACATACTATATAGTAAAATTATTATATAGTAATGTACATGTGTATGTATACGTTTACATGTGTTCCAATGATAATATATTGCTACGAAAAATGATTATTAAATTTATAATGCTGACCGTACAACAGCCGCGTCTCGGGAGAACATTGAAATAACCTTACGAAAATAGATAAATTAGAAATAACTGTTCGCGACGTGGGGGGGGATCGCGAACGAACTCCACGTGTTTTGTCGGATGGCTGGTATGTTTACATTCCATAGCCAATGTTGGAATCGCCCGGCCGATGTTGTGTCTGGCTGGGAGACATTTGTAGTGTTATAGCCATCATGCATGGTACGATAGCCATCTTACAAGGCGTACAGTTCCACGGAGGAATGTATATGGATCATAGAAGTTTCAGATACAGCTCTGTGATATAACTGTTCGATATCTTAGTTTTGGATGATAAAATTGCACCTGTTGAGCAGCATGCTACTACTCACTGTATGTGAGTGGGTTTTGCTGTACAGAGGAGTTCCTTATGTACCAATCAATATGCACAATTTTGTGCCTATTTTGTGCAAAATATCATGTGTCCTTTCTTAACTTTTTTCCAACATTATTTTTATTTGTTTTTTTTTATACACGTAATGTCGTGGTTGCAACCAACAACATCATTCCCTAGAAGGGTTGAGATCAGGAAGGCGGCTGATTATAAAACTAAACACAAAACTTTTTAAAAAGTTTTACCGAATTCCAAAAAAGAGGAGGTTTGCAATTGGACACGTATAGTTTTTTGTGTATGACCGCGCATAACTTTTAATAAGGATAATTCTTTTTTTATTGAAAGGGTATATCTCTGAAGTAGTCGAATATAAATTTCATCAAAAAATAGAAGTAGTATTTAAGTAACACTTAACTAACTGAAAAATACTTGACATACCTAGA
Source organism: Plagodis dolabraria (assembly GCA_963854805.1). NCBI lineage: Eukaryota > Metazoa > Arthropoda > Insecta > Lepidoptera > Geometridae > Plagodis > Plagodis dolabraria. Next base: position 11,070,856 of record OY978440.1, read on the forward strand.
TGACTTGGTATTTTTAAGTTTAGTCGATGGTGACCAGTTTTGTAGTTGAATGAAAAAGTTCAACAAGCAATTATCACTAAAAAGGGTGAAAAAATATTTTTAACAAAAAATTCAACCGACTTCTAACACTGAAAAGTATGAAAGATCTTGTTGAAGTCGGACCATGAAAATAATAGTTGAGCGTTTTGAATCAGCATGGAGCCGACTTTAACAAGTTAATTAATACCTAATATATAAGAATAGAGTCCTTCCTCTTAATGGTAGGCAACGCACCAGTAATGCTGCGGATATTACCGGTGTTCATAGGCGGCGGTGACCACTTACCATCAGGTGGACCGTCTGCTTGTTTGTCACCTTTTGTATAAAAAAAACCTACTTTTCAGTGTGAGAAGTGTTTTTTTGTTTTTTGAAAAAATATTTGTTCTCCTTTTCTCATGTGTGTTGCCATAACGAAGATTTTTTAATATGTATGTGTGTTATTCGAATATCTACATTTTGTACCGACTCCATGTGAGTGATGATGGTTATCGTACTTAATCTCTTAGGTGCTACGCGAGTTTTTGAGAATATTTTTAACGATATCTAATATAAGTTTTTTAAATAATACAAGTAATATTACTTTATCATCATAATGTCAAATGGTTGCCACACTTAGCTATCCTAACAATTTTTAATTTTTTATTTTTTATGCCTTTGACCACTATCTCACCTGATGGTAAGTGATGATGTGGTTGAAGATGTTGTTCAGGCTAACCTAGAATTAACCTACCATTACTTATATATCAAACTTTCATATAAAAGCAGAAGACCACCTGTCTCTTAAAGTGGTAATAACTTATCTTACTGTAAAATTTTATACGTACGTCAATAAAGCAGGTATACAAACAGTAATGGAAATGCTCAGCGTTTTGATGACGTCTCTCACTTTGAAATTGTTCACTTTACAAGCATATACCCTGACGTAGCGATTGACACAATGACTTATTGTTCTAACGACAAATCCATCAAATTATTCCATCGTTTTAGCAGCGGATTTGTAGTTTATGTTTTTAGTTAAAACACCGTTTTTGATTCTCTAAAATAAATGCAGAAATGGTTTTTGATCGGGTATAATTAAAATCAATAGGCTGCCGGACGTATATCAAATTTTAAATTTTCAGTCTGATAATGCCGCAGCTTTTTTCCGTTTATTTACTTGATTCATGCAATGTAAACTCAATTGCTTTCTTCAATCACGAACTCCGTGCAGACTATTTAGAAGTATTACTTAGGTGTTCTCTTTCTCTTCCAATTTTACTATGAACCTTAATTTTTTTTTTTCACCTTCTAACGAAAACACGACTGTGACTACTTGGAAAGGTTTCTATATGACAAGGACGCTTTGATGGAAATTTTCCTTGTGTATCTAACTTATTACTTGATTTTAAAAGTTTCAGACAGGTGTCCTGCAGCAGATACAATAAAATGTCTTATAACCGTCCCATTTTATTTAAGATAACATCGTAGTTCTGAACAGCGCTAGAGGGAGATAACGCTATATATTAGGTACACACCATGTATCTCGCTTGCTCCTCCTAATTAATATTTCATTCGGAGGTGATTCCTTGGTTTTGGTTAGGTTGCAGGTGAATACCTTCATAAAAAAAATGTACTATCAACTGACATTTTGGCGATAATCAAAACAAAAAAAAGGTAAAAGCTAAAGGTCAAAACTGCTTGACGTGCAATGCTGCTGTTTTGAAAGAATTTTTTGGAACTGCTCAACGATAATGATTTTTCATGTGTAACTCACGATAAAATTTCACCAATAATATTCTTAACAAATCTATCTTTATTTTTATTAAATCGGTACCACAGCTTCCTTTTGAAAAGTATTATTTTCTCTCATATCTGCGCTTTTTGGTCTAACAAATGGCCGTAGCCGCCACGCGCAGCGCACATTGAGATTGGACTTTATTCCTAATTTGTTTTATATTCCTTTAAAAGCTTCTAATTGATCTCCATCACCCTCTTAAGTAGGATCAAACCAATATTGCTTAAGGCGATTGTGAGTAGTAGTACTGATAGTTCGTGTCTAAGTATGATTATTTTAAGCATGACACGAAACGAATCTTTGTATAATGATTAAGTAAAAGCACAGTATAAAAAGGACGTAAAAGATGAGAGTTGACCCCAGACCATCGACGTGAGTTTCGCCCTAAACTTGATATTTTTATTGTTTCAGTTGGACCGAGATGGGTACGTGGTGGTGGATGATCTGCTGTGGCCAGAGGAATGCAACGAGCTTCGGGAAGCTGCGATGAAGTTCACTGCAAATCTCCCCCCCGCAGAAGAAAGAGCTATATTCTCATCCACTGAAAAATCTGTGAGAAAATAATCTATCTATTTCTTACTAATGGTCACAGTAACATTTCTCTTCAACTCCACTATATATATTATTCCTGAAAACTAACCTTTATTCATATGTATATATAGCTTAGCCCCCCACTAGGTGGATTGACGACATCGTGAAAGTCGCTGGTAGCCAATGGTTACAAGCGGCTAATAGCCGTTCTTTGTGGTGCTCTATGGGGGAGGCCTTTGTTCAACAGTGGACGTCTTCCGGCTGATGATGATGATGATATATAGCTTATACAACCTACCAACCATAACTAGAAAATCTGTCGCCAAATACCTAACGGTGTGTTCCGGCAGCTGTCCTTGAAAACCCAGTAATTCTAGGTTAGCCTGAACAACATCTTCGATCACATCACTTACGATCAGATGAAAGGGTGGCATAGGCAAGACTATCACAAAAAAACCGGTACTGTAGTAAGATCAGATTTTCCCAATTATATAGTGTTATCGAATTCGCTAGGTACGCGAAATCACTATAGCTTCAGAAAACTTTATGAAAATTGATAGAGCTGTTTTCACTACAACATTTTCATTTATTCGTATAGAATAATGATGTCTATGTTTTCGTTTATGTTGTACTAATACAGATATAAAAAGATGCTCTTTTATGTACCAAAGAGCTTCATCATAATCGGATCAGTACATAGATCATTTGACTCGCGAAAGGAGGGTGATAAAATTACTAACAACATAGGTATATTAGATCAGTAGATTATTTAAATCACTCACAGCATTTACTTACTGCTCTGAAATTATATTATACCTTATGTCCCCAACGCCGACATAGATGGGCTGGATGTCGATCCATTTTTTAAATATAACCCACAGGCATTCAATAAAATATTAATATATTTAATAATAACGAAACCAACATTGTAACGTAAGATTTGACAAATTGATTACATGGTTGACATATTAATCCAGTAATTGATATTAAAAAAACAATCTACTGAACCGGTTAAGAGAAAAAAAATAGGGGAACAATTCGAAAGTATAAAAGAAGTCCATAAAGATCCGAGGTTACTAGCATAAGAGAACTGAATCACCTCGGTCGGTAGCTCAAATTGGCCTCCACCCCAGGCATGACGGGAATCCGAGTCCAACTTGAGGTTTACTTTTTTCCCGTCGTTGTAATTTTGTAAGGTTATTTACATATCATGCTATAATGCAAAAAATACAAGAGGATGCGTCATTTAACATCATTGATAACAAGTTTATAAAGCTGTAATTGAAAAATGATTCTCGTTTGTATTCCAATTCACTCCGGCTACAGATGTCGCTGGAGATTACGGGCCCTCCACTTAATCTCCCTTTATAAGAACGAATGGATGAATTCATACTATGACTGAGTTTCACCACCTATCTCAAATTGGCAGACGTCCGCTATATTGTATCGTGTATTTATATATTTTTTGAACACACTCGCTCGTAACGGGCCTTTAAATGCACCGATTTTAGTGTCATATTATAGTCTATTAAGAACTTGTGCTTGATGATTACTTACCGCACTAGTGTTTTAAATAGAAAAAAAACAACGTTTCCGCACCTCTCACCAAGGAGATTGTAGTTTGCTCCGTTAGTTTTTCATATAAAAACAAACCAAAGAGTTTTTTACCTACTGAAGTAGAACTTTAGAAGATTTAGTTATAAACCTTCTTAATCAGATTATCGTTTTTCATTTAATAACAAACCAAAGAGTTTTTACCTACTGAAGTAGAACTTTAGAAGATTTAATTATAAACCTTCTTAATCAGATTATCGTTTTTCATATAATAACAAACCAAAGAGTTTTTACCTACTGAAGTAGAACTTTAGAAGGATCTTCGATCTCAGGCCTATAATCCGTCTCGATTGTTATAAACAGCTTCGCGCACTTGTTGCATAATGTACTATTATATCATATTTTTGTTCACAGCATCTTAAAGATCAATACTTCTTTGAGAGTAACGACAAAATTCATGTATTTTTTGAAGACAAAGCTCTCGATGAGAACGGTGACATCAAGGTATCTCGGCGTTATTGTTTGAATAAGGTGAGTACTTTAGTCTTAAAGCATTTCGTAGTTCCGCTCCTTTAACGTTCGTCTCTCAACTAGAGAGTTATAATATAATTAAATTTTACTAACAAACTTTGACTGTCATTTCGGGCACGGCAGAATAATATTTAAACTCATTGGGAGACATTTCAACTATGACAGGTCGTTAACTGTTTATCTATTAATATACGAGTATGTAATGTAATTGATATGTCAAAACCTTGTTAATTATAGCTCTTAACATTATAAAAAGCAAGCCATCCTTGATAGCATCCTAGAAGGTACAGGTAGTAAGTACTTAATGCGTAGCTATCTTTGACAGGCATTTGTGTCAAATAAAAAAAAAAAAGGATAGACAGGTGTGTCTTTTTCTTAAATTACAAACCAATAAGACTGTATGTTATTTTTTAGCCCTTGGGGTGCCGTGTTAGATTGTCACCCCTATATTTCTACCTGTGGGAATCGTAAGAGGTGACTAAGGGTAACACACCAGGAGTTGGGCAGCAGCGCTTTCTGATGAACGCCTGCCAAGCGTGGGGGTTATGACAACCCCCCGCCCCACATTTTCTTAAAATTTGTTTTTACCGGTTATCGAACCCGCACCCCCACGGTTTAATGCGCAGGGTGCTATAACTGCTAGGCTGTCGGAACTGGCTCGACAGAACTGAAATTTTGCTCTAATTTTATTTTCTTAAATGAAGTCTCGATATCCCTTGTTAAAAACAATATTATGTGCTCTAAAGAAAATGTATGAGTAAAATTAGCAAAGCATGCGATATTGCCTTTTATCATAATTAGAAAAAAATTACTCTACCTCGCAGACTACCTCGCAGGGCTCAAACAATCGAGATGGGAAGTAAGTTATTTATTATATTTCTAGGTTGGACACGCGTTGCATTTGCTCCACCCTCTCTTTAGATGCTACACGTACTGCGATCGAGTGAAGAATGTCGTGAAGCATTTGGGAATGAGCCGACCTGCAGTGGCACAGAGCATGGTCATCTACAAGAACCCAGGGATCGGCGGCGAAGGTAACATCAATTTTACTTAATAGAATACCATTCTTATATCTAACAAATATATACAAACAACTTCATAAAAATCAGTCGAGCCGTCACGGAGGATTGCGAAAACAAATACGGGATATATATTTTTTTTTTCTTGTCGCTAAATTATGATATAATTTATGAAATATTGTTTGTTAAACTTATCATGTTTTTATTTACTTTCCTCATATTAGAAATGAAAAGCAGAGTGATTATCTTGGTTGACAGGCTTTTCATACCTGTTAACAATCCGCTATGTATACCATGGTTACCTACTAAGCGAATGGAAAATGATATGTTAAAATCGTACGAATCTAATTATAAACAAAAAAAATAAACGTGTATCTGTTTAATTGGCTTAATATATACGTAATTGACTGGACAGGCTTTATATTCCAAAATCTTAAGCGGATAAATTATGCGAACCTGCTGATGCGATACCATTGTCGGTTTTTTATGCAGAAATGCCGCATTTTAGGACAATGCAGACGGTATGCTGGCACGCTGCCATCTGGTAGTACGCTGGAGCATTTGGGATATCCTAGGCTCGTAGTTTTGTTTCTTTATATGTCAGTGTACTGTACTGTATCAGCGGGACTGCCCACTGCTGAACACAGCCTCCCAAATTCAGGGGGTATTTGGCATAATCTCCAAGCTTGGCAGGCGACTTGGGGATTGCAGTTAGATGGCAGTTCTTTAGAAGGTGCTGATACCCACCTTTCAGTATTTTTCCCTTTGTCACCTCTTACGCCATCCACGGAAATATGAAGGGGTGGTATTCTAACCCGGCACCCCATGGGGAATAACAGTGTAATGATATCCAATCTACAAAGTAGTAATCATAGTCAACTAAAATAAAGAACAAAATTACTGGCATGTAAAGACATGCTGGCGACGACGGTCGAGATGCCACAAAGGTATTTTTAATGCTATTAAGTATGATGAAACAAGCTCGAGGCCTACCTGATGTTAAGCGGACTAACCTCTGCCTATAACAGTTGCATTTCGTCACAAGTCACGACTTGCACTGCGCCCGTCTCCTTGAGACATAGTTATTGAGTCTTACACTGAGAAAAAAATGAAATGTAGCGAAGTCTTTTCACAATGTATGTGTAGTTTTATCTAAAATACGTAATCTACAGCCGTAAAAATGTTGGATAATACAAAATAATGTTGAAGCGTATCAACACGTCACTAAGTTACAACATGTTGTGTACTGATATTGCCGTTAAATACGTACCCGTCTGTCGGGTCCGTCAACAAGACTCAACATACGTAACTGATATAGGCAGATACATGCTAGGAAGTAGTCCATGGATATGACGTCACAGATAGAACATTACATTATGCTGTCGCATCTTTATAAATGTACTCCAACATTAACAGGATGACACAAACGTCTTGACTAAAAAAAATAATGTTTCAAGTAGTTTGCGTCGTGACTATAAGTAGATCGTCTATTTATTGTAAGTATTAGTCTAGTTATTTGGAAACAGACTCCTAATGTGAGTAGGCAACAACAAGGTATAAGTAGACAATCTCCTATGTGTACGTAGCTTGATGCATGATGTAGGTACGTAGAAAACATTATTAGTTACATTTAAGTAGACTGCGCTAAGACTCCTTACTGTACGTAGGCCGATGCACGATATAAGTAAGCGAATTATGCAAGCTCCTTCCAGTACGTAGGCTGATGCATGATTTGGTAAGAAAGATCTTTACCACAAGTGAGCAGCTTCAAGGTTGACGTAGAAAAACTATTTACCGTACGTGAATTTATGCGCAATAAATTTACGTAAAATTCATTTAAGTAACCTACTTACTGCACGTAGGCCTATGCGTGATGAACGTAGGGAACATCATTATACGTTTTTAGACATACCGCATTTGTACATTATTTAAATGCTGCGGGCGCAATAATATACTGTTCCCTCGACATTTTAAAGATTGTTTTACGACAGAAGATTAGTGTTGCCAGATGCCGAATAAAAAAATACGAAAGCAGTGTTTCATAAACGCTGATTTTCGACCATTGCTTATTTCAATATTTCTTCATTTACAATCAATTTTGCGCTCGTACTCATGTTCGTATAAATTACAAACAAATCAATTGTTAAACGCGTGCAAATAAATAAAAACTAGTTACTCTGCACTGAAACCCCATATTTCGATTTGGTACTTCTTTAGTTATGTCTATTATGTGCATTTGTACTTTGAGTTTGTGCCTCATTTTTTACATCAAATACAACATATATATAACGTTGCTTGTATCGGTATCGTTACGTGGTGTTTTCATCATAATAGTTCAATAAGGACAGAAATAATAAAAAGTAATACATTGATGAGATGATTTATAGTATACTATTGACTATATAGAATAAAAAATTGATATAAGGTTTTTTTTCTGTTATTTTTAAAAATATATTTGGTATATACCTACTGCATCCCGCAGTATCATTCACGTAGGCAATAATGAAAAGTGATGATGATTATGATAGTAAGAAGTTTGCGTTGTGTTTATCTAAGACCTAAACTATCTATATTTCTATTTATATTTCAGTTTCATCCAAAGTGGTCCAGCAATTTCAGCGTATATATATATACAAATATAACTTATATACATTCTCGTCCTTACTTACAAACCTTAGTATTTCTAATGAATCGATTCAGGCATTACCTTGCGGAAATATAATAATATCAAATATTTTGAAAATATTAAAAAAAACATTAAATTAATATTTTAACAAAACTTAAAAACTATTAAAATATAACTAGTGACGATTTCGCCTAAATTTCGACACAAACGACGTGACGTCACAAACACGTGAGTCGAGAAGGTGCGATCGTGCACTCGTATAGTCAAGACTTCCTGAGGATGCTTCGTGTAGAAGCGACACATGTCAAACGGTTTGACTGCGTGTTGTTTGTGACGTTACGTCGGCTTAGCAAGAAAATTAGGCGGAATCGTCATTGGATATATTTTTATATTTTTAAGTGTTTTATTAAAACTTAGCATTACTAATGTTACTGTTCTTGACCAGGAAAAATAACATATTTTTTTATTTATAACAGCATTTAGCCACATTCTCACCTGATGATTTTGGTATTTCCTAATCTAACCATACTAATTGTAAAACAGAGCTTTTGAGGCTGTAAGCAAGTGTTCAGTTTTTTTTTATAAATATTTAATCGAATACTACTAAACATGGATTGTTTTGTCTACATGGATAAAACCGCGGGGAGCAATTGTTATTATAATAGTTTTTGAAAAGTCTAAACAATGCATCAATGATATCAAAGTTAATATCTAATTTTATTAATATTAAAATATTTTTATGTGAATACTCGGCTGATTTTGATTTACACGCTGGCAATACTGGCTGGAGCGTAATGCAACAGCTATAATATTAGTTTTCTGCGAGACCGTGGCAATCGCGTCACGCGCGCATGTAAATGTTTTCAACAGTGATTATTTATAAAAAATCTTTTATTACAAAGTTTCCAAAATCAATTTATCACCAATCAAATTTGAATTAACGAAAAAAGGGGTTCAGTCGCCCCAAAGTGGGTCTGTGTGTATAAAGAAAGGCCAAAGACACAGCCTGGCTATCCGGCAACCAGTGAATTCAAATGCTAAACGGCAAGATTCACAGGTAAGCGACTTTGTTGTTTTTTTAAAGTCTTAGTTATAAATGATTTAGTCAAACGTTGAACAAATGCCTCCCTCTATTAAGAAAGGGGGCTATAATTGCAATAATTTTATTTCATTTCATTTGCCATAATGTCCATGCTTGGCAAGCAACTTTGGGAGCTCGTTTGTAAGATGAGAGTTCTTCGGAAAAGGCAGCTGTCTAAGTTGTGATATTTTCCCCTTTGTCGCCACTTGCAACTCCCACAGAAAGATATGGATGGTGCAATTTTATCCGGGCATCCCAAGGCCGGTTGAAAACAAATATATTTATGTAAATGAAGTCTACACAATTGTTACAGATGCTACTTTATTAGAAGACAAATTGACTTGGCTAAAAATAATATTGATACCTGACACTGAGTACAAAAATCCTCGAGAAAGACTGCTGATACTGGTGTTAAAGAAATATTATGAGAATAAAGAACACATCCGACTACCTATGACAATCCAACTCTCCGATAACCCCAAGGTATATTTTGATATGTTAAATTTTCAAACCTACATGATATTTTACTTTCATAATTCATATTTATGTTTCATATTACTTTCAAAGTGGAATTATTCGAATGATCTGTTATTGATTGCAGATTTTACAAGATCTCAACCATATATATCCAAAAAATAATGAGGGGCTTTTCTTATAACTCCAGGGACTAGTGCTAGTGGTAAGTACTTTAAATACCCTTAGAACATACCCGACGACTACAAATAAGCTGGAAACGTAACGCTACAAGTGCAGCACAATTAACTATTGTGGTATAGCGAGTGTAGTCTGACATTAATAAGCTATTGTTTCCTAACTTATTGGTAATACTTTTTAGGGAGTGTCATTTTTATTTAACAAATTTCGTAAAATATTTATTTATTCCAGATGGTGAATCTGAAACTGTAACTGTGCGCCGCACTGCTTTGATCCTCGCATACATTGTTGATTCCGCATAGAAAAATAAAATGTATATGGAGACCATGTCGAAGATAAATTTTTCAAACTCCGTGAAATGTTGTACGCATGTCTTTTAAGCCTGATATCTGATGTTTGACAGTTTTCCACCACGTCCTTAATAATGTCATATACCACCTTAGTCTGGCTACGCTCACATGTCTTTCAACTTAAATTGATAATTGATAATGGACCTAAATATTTATTTTTATTTCAGAACAATTTTGTATATTGTTTTCAATAAATAGATCACAAATTGATGATAATAAATTTTTATTAACCTTATGTATTTATTTATTTAATATGCTTATTTACTGTCTTATTACAGGTGCAGCGTGCATATAGAATAATTACTTAAATCGTGCATCAGCCTCTGTACAGCTAGGTTGTATACGTAAACCTTAGTGCAGTTTACTAATGGTTTGGATCTTTTCTTCGTATAGAATGCATCAATCTATGTAGAGTAGGGTGCACAAATTGTAATCCAATGCGCATAAATAAACCAGGAGCAACCTTCATATAGTAAAGAGGTTTACCTTTGTATACTACAAATGGTGCTCTTAATAACATCTTAAGCGTAATAATGGTCCAGGTTTATGTACATATGTAATATCCATACTCTACATAGGCGAATGCATGATAAATATATAAAAAATCCTTACTATTAGTAGGTTGTGCCAAAATTGACGTAGGCAACCTCCTTACTATAATACAGCCGATGCATGATACATATGAGGATCATCCCTACAGTAAATGGGCTGCACCACGATTGACGTACGCAACCTCTTTACTGTACGTAGGACGATGCATTATAAATATAAGGAACATCCTTACTATAAGTAGGCTGCATCAAGATTAACGTACGCAATCTCCTTACTGTATGTAGGCCACTACATGACAAACGTATGGAAAATACTTACCATAAGTAGCCTGCATCAAGATTGGTGTACGTAACCTCCTTCCTGTAAGTAGGCTGATACATGAGATACGTAGGGATCATCTTTACTATAAGTAGGCTGCATCAAATTTGACTTACGGTACCTCCTTACTGTACATAGGCCGATACATGACTAACGCAGGGAACATCTTTGCCATAAGTAGGCTGCAACAATATTGACGTAGGCCACCACCTTACTGTACGTAGTTCAATACATGGTAAACGTAGGGAACATCTTTACCATAAATAGGCTGTACCAAAGCTGATGTAGGCAACCTCCTTACAGTACGTAAGCTGACGCATGTTAAACGTCAGAATCACCTTTACCATTAATAGGCTGTAGCAAGTTTGACGTAGACTACCTCCTTATAGTAAACATAATAAACGTAGGAAACATACTTATCGTAAGTAGGCTGCACCAGGATCTACGTAAGTAACATCCTTACTTTGTAAAGATGTTACATACTTATTTGCATGACAGTACATCATTGAATGAATGAATGAACGAATGATTTTCGTACATTATTGTAATGTACAATGCTCTTTACAGCAAGGCCATTATACGTCATGTTGTCTCATCTTTATGTACGCTAGTCACGTTTTAAACAAGAAATACGTATGTTGAGGCTAAAATTACGTATGTCAAAACATGAAATTTTTCTCAGTGTATGTGCCTGTAATTCTCTCTTATCTAATCTGGTTCTCTCCTATGTCTGTTAACATTTTATCAGTGTGACTTTTATTTATTATTGAATAATCGTGATTTATTATTATTGACTGTAGCTATCTGATGATGAGTGCGAAATAAATTGTCGAAGTCCTTACCATGATAGTTCAAAAGTACCGATTAGCGCATGGTACCGACTTCGACAAGTTATATTTCACTTTTGACTGTTGAAGTCGGTTCATTTATTAGAAAAATAATTTCACCCTTTTTAATGACCCTTACTATTACGGGATCGCTTGTCATGTACTATCAATTACTACATCATCAAGATAGGAGAACAAATGTCAGTTATTGGAGGGTAAACTCAAAAACGGCTTGACTGATTTTAATTAAATTTATATGAGACCACACAAGAAGTGCACCAGCTTTCAAATAAAAAAAGTATCATCAAAATCGGTTCCAGTCGAAAGTTCTGAGGTAACAAAGATAAAAAAACGCGTCGAATGGAATACCTCTTCCTTTTTTGGATGTCGGTTAAAAAGCATATAATAAGGCATTATCATCTATCTACCCATGGCCACTTAAGCCTGATCAGTACATATGTCTTCTTTAACAACATATTAACATTTTAAGTTCCGCTCCGGTTTATGACTGGCCACCTGGCGTCCTTGTCATTCGTGATCTGGCGCTCTCCGCAAATCTGACGCAAACTTTCCTTGGATTGCCCTCGATTATCTTTTAACATTCGACATGGCTTAACTAGATTTCAATTTAGTATTTAAGGAGCCCTTCATGTAATATGTACAATGGGTGTATTACATGAGTAGTGGAATTTTTTTCCTGATCAGTCTTAAGCGACATTAAGAAGGTGATATGAAACAGTTGGAAACTTAAAATTTAATTTATTTTTTATGGCATTGTGAATGTTATTTTATTAATTACTAGGTATATCAATTTATTAATCACTTAACATCAGGTGTATTTTTGTATGTATATATTATGTAAGAATACATTAATTATCTATATTGTATATTATATTGTAGATATTTATAAATCAATACTTTAATGATATTGTACACCGCCATCCCTTGTCAAAACTTGCTCCTCTCCAAAGGTTGTCTGGAAGAGATCGCTTTGAGCGATAAGGCCGCCTATTGTTCACTGTTATAAGCTAAATATTTTTAATTTTGGAATAGTTTAAGGTGTTCAATAAAGAGTTTATCTTGTAATTAAATAGACTTGCGTTTGACTGCAATCTCACCTGATAGATAGATATCTATCAGGTGAGATTGCAGTCAAACGCAAGTCTATTGAGATTTAACAATAGTTTATCCAGTTATCATACTAATCCAATAAGTTACTACTAGAGTTTATCTCTAATCCCCAACATAATGTATACCGTTTCAAACAACGAGTAAAGTAATCAATTCTATATTAGAATTGATAAGTGCCATTACAATTATAGACGATGACTACCTACATGCAAAAATGAGCGAAATATACTATTTTAGCTATTAGACGCACCAATAACTGGTTTTCATCATATATTTTAAAAGTTAATTTTTCTCAACTTGTCTGTGAACACGATCACAATAAAGATTGCGAAGTCGTGATAAAATAAAGTAAAATGAGCGTGATTCAAACAAAATATTGATTAATGAAACGGCGGAACTCGTAAATTTAGCTTTTTATCGGAAATCTCTAGAAAATCTTTATGGATTATTTTCAACTTGAGGGTATAAGATAAATAGACGGTGCTTTATTGCTATGGGAGTGAAGATTAACGTAAAACTGATTATTTATTTATTCTAATATATATATGTATATATTTTAATAGCTGATAGGCTAACCTTTGACTACTATCCCAGCTGATGGTAAGTGACGATGTGGTCGAAGATGTTGTTCAGGCTAGCCTTGCATTACTGGCTCTCAAAGACAGCTGTCGGAACACACTGTTAGGTGCTTGGAGACAGATTTTCTACTTGAGGTTGGTAATTTAATATTTTCCCTATGAATTTATTCTGATAGGTAGATACATAAAGTCTAAGTATGAAAGCTAGGCGCCGTTATGATGTTATAGATATATTAGACCAAATATTGTCACACACACAGGTTTAAGCACTTGTATTTTACCAGATATGTTTTTGTCCTAACAGTCCTAACAGCTTATTGACACCATTGTCAATGTTAACATTCTGCCACGTAAAATAACAACTTCTAGAAAAGCCTCCCGAAATATTATAACATTAACTGCTCGAGACGATTTCACGCCATATAGTTTTTTTACATTGATCTCCATGATAGAGTTGAAAATGTCTCATGGAGTCGATTACTACATACCAACGTATGACAGAAAAATCTACGGATTTTATGTCATACGGATGTTATGTTCAATAAATTTTAGTTGCTAATAATTTGGATTTCTACCATATACGTTTTGCCCAATACCATTTATAAGAAAGAGTCACGACGTGGATTGTTCATAAAAGGCAATAATCACACCGTTTGGTGACAGATTTTCTACTGGAGGGTGGTAGCTAGCCAGGTGGGCATTCGCAAAAGGCCCCACCACCATATTACAACAATTATACGATTTTAAGCTGCTACTGCTCATATAGCAGACGCTGTAGAAATATATCAATAAATATCATGGATAAGGATAAATACATAGGCGCCATAGATTAAAACATATAAATAAATATACTTACCGTAACCTGTACGCAATAGCCCCGAAGTGCGTTTGCAGCTGTGCTACCACAGAAAAATATAAACTTTGTGTGCATGGATCTACGATTAATTTATTCGTAGGCACTTAGAAAAATTCGGTAGGTATCTAACAGAGTAGAAGAGTTCTTCTACTCTTTTACTGAGCTCTAGCGTGGTAGATGAACTTGCAGATCCGCCTGGCTAGCTACCACTTTCAAGTAGAAAATCTGTGGTTAAGCATCTAGCGCGATATTCTAGCTGCTAGGAGTGCCAGTTCCCACTCTTGGCCACATTTCACGCCTACATCATCATCACTTGCCAACAGACGATATGTTTCGGCAATTGGAAGTGCCTACTCCTCTAGGGAGCTGACATGGAGTTAGATTTATACTACTACTGGTTCACAAATCAGACTTTAATTTTAATAGTAATCTTCATTTGGTTACAGTTTTGCCCCACCAAGACGCAACATACCTGTACACGGACCCAATTCCGCCGATAGGGTTCTGGATAGCCCTAGAAGACGCTGACATCAATAATGGATGCATCTGGATCATACCAGGGTCTCACAAGTCTGGAGTCCACAGAAGATTGATAAGAAACCCAGACCCTGACTCACCAGAGAAACTCATATACGACAGACCCCCACCAATTTACCCCGGATCTGGCTTCGTAGCTGTTCCAGTGAAAAAAGGTAGACCTTACTGCTCACTTTTTTCAATATGTGCTGCATCATTGGTTCAAAGGTCCCGGCTGCGATCCCCAAGTCGGATGACCGTCCTGAGTAAGCACTGTGCCCTGTACCTGTACTTAAAACCCCTTTTGGTCTTTTTACATAACCGTGGTTCATAACCAGCTACAAATAACATGAAATGTTCGTATTTTTGTAACCAGGATCGAATGAACCTTATTTTTTAACTTTTTGATAGTTACAAAAATTGATTTATAGTTCCTTCTTTTAGGGCAGAGCGGAGATAATCATAATATTCAAAATAATTTAATTTAAGTGCAAATAGTGTTTATGAATTTTCCTCTCCTGCCGACGGTGACGAGATTGTAGACGAGTGACAAAATCAAAGCAGTAGGCATCACTGAAAATATTTAACACTTTTAAACGGAACTGTCTTTCAAGTTTCATCTCTGAAAAGCACATGAATAAAGAAAGGAGCAGAATGAGAGCTACCACAACTTCGTCCACTCACTGAGCTGTTTCAAAACGGTTCTGCACGCAAGCGGGCACGACTGGGGCCGCTGCAACCGCCGCGCGTCTTTTTCGTGACTAGTCACGCACACTAACTGTGCTTGTAGTAGTGAAGCTTACATTCTGTACCGTTCTTTATTCACGCAAAAGTATAATTATGAAGGAGCGGAAATTATTTGTGCAAGTCAGAAAATGTAAAGTCCGAGTGTTTAGAATTAGCATGATACCAACTTTGACGAGATATTCGGTACATTTCTTTTTTTAGTGTTTCAATTGTTTGCCCTAGAAGCCGCTGCTTGGCTTTACACGTTTCCATTTGATCCATTTCATACAACGTATTTTGTGATCTAATATTTTTTTTATTTGGCTATTAACCAAACTACAAGACTTTGTCTGAAAGCATGAAGTGATTTGCAAACATCCAAACTTTCGTAATAATGTTACAAGTATTCGACATTTCTAGATATCATTTTCAAGCGTCCCTGTCGAATACTTTTGCAAATACTCAGTTTCTTAGTAATATCTCTACTATTATGAACTTCAAAATATGAAATTCAAGTACTATTCCGATGGTACCTATTTGAAACAAGATTAGCCAATATAACATCTAGAATTTTTACGCATTGATATGTACAGGTTGTCAGGGTCACAGAAAAGAAAAAATAGTATTTTAAATCTCTATGGTCAGGGTTATCATAAATAACCCTTAGCATAGAGTTATACATTTTTTTTTTCTGTGATTGAAGTCGTAGCTCTATTCAAAACGTAATCAGTGTTGGAAGCTTTAAGGGCTCTTTTCCTATCATGCGTATTTTCCTGTATTTTCGCCCTCACTTGCGGTTCCGGTCCGCATGCGGCTGGTAGCACGCTCTTGGCCACACGCAGGAGAAAGATTTCGTTTGTCGCTGCAGTATTGTACGTGTCGCCAATCCGCGTTCCGCGCGCGTGACAGGAAAAACATTTATGAAAGTATAGGATGGCGACAGCCCGCATGCGGGCAAAATCCGCACGCGGGTGGCTATCCGCCTGACAGAAAAAACAGCTTTAGCTCGCGCTAGGCATTCTTGCTATTTAATTTAAACGAGAGACAAAACTAGAAACTGTAACACACGTTTGATAATGTTGTCTTAAGGTTTTCGTAATTATCACAAATAGTACTTAATTAAACAACTATAAACGGTTTAAATCGCGTATATTTACTTACTTACCTATATTTTTGTGTTTATCCCGTTTCAAACACTTTGCAGTGATCGTGGTCACAGGGTGACTGATGTTTTATATTAACATAATTATTTAGTATTCGAGTAAAGTCATGGAGCTAAAGTTGTTTCTTACCATAAACATTACGTCCCCAATTAGATTATAAGCGGTTCACGAATCCATGTATAGGTACTTAATTATAATGTATAAATTTCATAACAAAGTTGAGCCTTAAACCTTTGCTTCTTTCAGGTTCGTGCCTTATTCTCCACGGAAACGTGGTTCACAAAAGCATGATGAACAATTCTGGTAAGGGACGTCCAGCCTACACGTTCCACGTCATTGAGACCGACAACAACACCTATGCCCCAGAGAACTGGCTGCAAGAAGGCAGCGGTGCACCGTTCCTCAACATGTACGAAACCCATCAGCTCGAGTAGACTAATAGACGTTGTATTCCATAACTTGTCAGTGTCTCTCTCTTTTTTCGTAGATCATAAGTAAAGTTAGTTACTATCGTGTCCGTAGTAAATTATTGTATCAGCAAGTTATAGGATTTTGAGATTTTTTGCGAATTATTATAAATAAGAATCCTTCAAAATAGCAGAGGCGACACCTGCTTTCTTTCGTATAGTTATAGTGTAAGTATTATGGATTTGTACCCACAATTGGGTATTATTACATAAATATTTTTATATACTCCAATTGAACAGTTTACGTGATGATTGTTTATTGGTTTATGCTAAATAATTAAGGAACCAACAGTTATTTTGATCGAAATAATTATTAGATTGATATTAAGATTTCTATCGAGTTATGTTATAATTATAAGTACTGCATTTGTACCAAAAGCGAAATCTTCTAACAATTCTTACCTATGTAAGTATAAAATTAAATCATTAATTATAAAATTTACATAGCATCGTAAAGGGTAAATTAAACAGCTGTTATTTATGAGTTAATTAAAAAGAAAATAAGTGCACAAAGTTACCAATACCAATGATATTATAGGTAGCCTCTGTATACGTATAGTTTATAGCTATAACTAACATTCAACACATTATATTTTTACTTGGTAATTATAAAATTTTTGTTAATAGGCTTTTTAATTTTTTAATATATTACTTAGCACACTGGAAATTTTCGTTAATTTGCCATGTATTAACCGTGGTACCACTGACTGAACCGTAACTAAAAATGCCCTTGGCCTTTCTTAATTCAACGGAAGAAGGAATAATATAGAACTATTTTTATGTTTATATTTTTTATTACACTCAAGCCTAAAATTATATTGTGGTAGTGCGAAACCAATATTGCTTCATAAAAAACTCTGACTGTGTACCTATATACGAGTTCAAATCAACAATAACATTATACTATTGTTTATTTGTCAAACTTTAATTAAATGGTTTCTTACCAGTATTTTAACTGACTTCTACCTAATATCATTATATTTATGCATATGATGTACGACCTGTCCTAGAGAAAACTATACGAATAAGTCTTATGCAGAATTGGGTATTTTATATAGCTAACTAAAACTAACTACAGGTCTTGTGCAGAATTGAGTATTTCATATAGTATTTAAAGGGTTACTCAACTGACTACAGGTACGATTAATTTTGGGAATATGTCCAATATCGACTAAACCCGATCTAGTACCGCTGAAGGTACTATGGTGGATGGAATCAGTAAGAGAAAATAGTGGCTGGGATGTACCCTGCAGCTAATCTGTTCCATGTACAGCCAAGCAAAGCTATTACTTACGCCAGGGCAGGAAAGACAGGCAGGCTAGCAGGGTGAGATTACTAGGGATCTATTTACCTTCTGTAGAAGAAACTCTATTTATGGAAGTAGAGGATGGAACATCAGTAGAAAGTAATCATCTGTTCAACGAACGGTGGAAGATGCAAACATACAGTTATTTTGTGTATAACCTTCAATGGTATCTTTTAAACCAGTTTACTTAGAAGTTTGATATTTAGGTACCTATAGATACCTAGTGCCATCCACAAATACGCACCCTCTCTTTTTTAACAGAGGTAATCACGGGATATGGGGGTATGAACCGAGCGCCAGTCGCGAGCTGACACATACTTCGATGCACACGATGAGCCTAGTTCACATTGCGTTAATCGAGACATGGCAAGAAAGTTGCTTTACTTCGATTAAGCGATCAAGAAGAAGAGTGGGGCGTGTCTTCGTGGAGGGCACTATCTATACCTAAGTATTAAAAATCTACGTAGACTAGTTTAATATAGATACCATTGAAAGATATATACTTACAATTATATTATATATCATTCGTTGATTGAGCATGATATGGAACTAAGGTGAAACAACAGAGTTTATATTACTAAATTTTGACAGGACTTCGGCACCTTCATAAATAGTGGGATTACTATATAGTAATCCCACTATTTATGAAGGCGAAAATTACGTCAACCTGATTATAGCCTATATAGGCTATAATCAGGTTGACGTAATTTTCGCGCAGTCCGAAAGATGGCGCTTATATTATCAAAAAGTTTTAAGATATTGTTTTAAGATTCCATATATCAGGAGCTTTACTTTGAAATCTCTTTTTTTATAACTTATCGTTTGCAGATGAAATGAAATATTACGTAAGGAGGTTCAAGAATCGTCATTTTTTACGCCAACTTTATTACAATTAAACATTTATAACTTTTTTCTTACATTGTACCAAGGTACTCGTTACTTACGAGTGGATAAGCTAGACCTGTTTGCCACGGGATCCAAAAATACCTCAATGAATAAAGCGAATTTGATTTTAATTAATGGTTAAGTTTATTTTATAAAGTCAGCATAGTACTATACTATTGTGATATGATAAGTAATATATTTTGGTTAATAAAAGTTGAGAGAAAAAACATCTTTCATTTCCAAATAAGCATAGAAATTAACTACCTGTCTTATTTGTTTGTTTATAGTCCTCTATTATGTAAAATGTTCTAGTGTTTGGCGGAAAATTTAAAATATAAGCGTTTTAGAATTATGAAAGGCAATTGTTTTTTTATTGATGTGGCCATGATGTGGGATCTTGAAAGATAGTAAATGTTACCACTGGGAACGTTCAGCAGTAAAAAGAATTTCGGATCTCCCTAAACGAGACAAAAAGCTTAATTATAAGTTAGTTCACATTAGGTAAGTACGCCTTTTGTCAGCTTTTTCCATTACAGTGTACTGTATACTGTAACAGCAGGATTGTCCACTGCTGAACACAACCTCCCCCACTATGAGGGGAGTTTGCCAAATTCACACGCTTGGCAGGCGTCTTGAGAATCGCAATTTGAGTTATTAGTTTCTCAGCGCGCTACTCCCCTTCCAGAATTTTACCATTAGGCGCCACTTACGACACCCACATGTAGCAATGGGGGGTGATCTAGCCGGGCACCACACGGGGCTTTTTTTCACTGTGCCGTCTCAATATTAATTTCTTTCTTCAGGACAAAGTTGTGGGCGACTAGACTTTTACGAGCACTTCCCGTTCGACCGAAATTCTTAAACAATCGTTTATTACTTGTATTGTAGTGAATGCTCGAAAATAACCTACCCATTAATATATTATTACGTTATTACAATTTGCACTGTTTTAACCGACTTCAAAAAAGGAGGAAGTTCGAAAAAAGGTCCTTTTTATGTTTGTTACCTCAGAACATTTCATTAGGTGAATAGATTTTGATAGTTTTTTTTTATTTGAAAGCTGATGCTTGTCGTTTGGTCCTATTTAATTATCATCAAAATCGGTCAAGCTGTTTTTGAGTTACACTCCAATAACTGAAAAATATTTTCCTCTCTTGATGATGGTACCGACTTCAACGAGTTATTTCACACTTTTGAGTGTTGAAGTCGTTTCCATTTTTTGCTAAACATTTTTTTAGCGTGTGCTTACTTACTAATGTTATTACTGTTACCTTATTATTACTGTAAAATTGGAATCGTTTTGCCGCCTTATGCTGCGATCACACGAGTTTTCAACGTGGCATTCAACGGGGTACGTGGTTGAATATTTCAGAGACCCAAAATAGATGTCTCGTCTTCTTACTTTTTATAGTCCAGAAAATACTGAATAGTACTTCATTTTCTAAAGCTATGTTAATGAAGCAATCAAAACCATTTTAAACTTGGTTTCTGACACTACAACATTTTTTCAAATGTAAGTACTCTTTTCGTGCACCTGGTCTTGTGGGAAAAGACTGACTCCAGTGTTTAAAAAAAATATTAATATCCGCATAAATCTGTGTCCATGGAAGTCATCTAAGGTACATTATAATTATAAAACGTGCCTTAAATAGGCTAAACATTTGTTTAGTTTTACACTAAAAGCAGCCGACACGCGGCAAAGTCGTTGTTGCGCTGCCTAGCGGGTTGCATTCTGAACTGCGCAGCGCGCGTGTGACCGGACCCGGCATTGTACCGACTGGCGAACCACGATATGTGCATTGACCTCTATATAATGGACGCGACATCTCAAACGAACAAAGTCGAATATGTAAGAGAAGCCAGCCGGCATATCCTCACCCACACGCAGCTGGGCACTCATTGAGATCACACGCGCTTTAGGACGAAAATTGTGTATGCAAAATGCCATCCTGCATCGTTAGATACTGCCAAAACCAGTCGGGAAAAACCATGGAAGTAATAAGTACTAGTTGAACGTAGTACTTATTACTTCTATGGGAAAAACAAATAAAAGCGATGGAATCACTTTTCACAAATAAGTTTAGATTTTGGTATTAAACACGCCCTAATACATTATTATTTTGTCGATTTGTAATCGCGAAAGACAATGCTTCACGACCGCAAAGGCAGCCATGTTCACGGAGTGAAATTCATAGATTAAGTGGACAGATATGACAACTAGCAACATTGAGTCAATTACCTAGTTTTTACTCACGATGAAAAAAGTTTGACCTGTCTGTTTATTATCATAACTCCCAATTGGCCGGAAAAATTGGATTAAATATTTGAAAAGCGACTTGATCAATCGCTTTATTATTCCCCTCATAAAGTTTTCGAGCGATATTGACGAAGCTTTAGGCACTGTATCACCTGGATCATCCACTGCTGAATCCTCCTCTATAAAGGGGATATTTAACATACATTTAAGGCGATCACCGTAGTGAAACGCGCACTTTTGGAATCTTCTTGTACTGAAACTATGAGTTCAAAATGTGCGAAAAAAATATATCATATTCTTTAATTCTTTATTGAGTGAATTAGTTGATTAGTTTTTATTAAAACTTATTAGTTCTTCTGTAATAAATTGTAATCGGCGACCCTTTTAAGATTGTTTTTTATTAATTTAAGAGGAATAGTTGAATTAAATGCAATGATTCTTTTTTTTTTAAATAGCTAATACTATACTCTAATGAACTACTTACTAACTTGTGTTGAAAACATTTCATGAATTTTTGCCACAAAATTCTCTGATCGCGAGAAGAAATCGCAACGAAAATCAGTCTGCCCGCAGCGCTCGGGCCGTTTGGACGTGGGATCTGTGCCGTTCGTTACGCCATCATTATTGTGCATTTATTTTACGAAATATTACAATATTTTTTTACCATACGTTAATTTGGAAGTCATAAATTATTGAAACTCAAGTAAAACATTTATTGGGGAAGTACTTTTGTTTATATTGATTTATAAAATCTTTATAATAACTTTTTTGAGCGAGTTGATTAAAGTTCAGACACGGCATTGTTAATTCCTATTTTAGTAGGTATCTACACTTTTAACCCTTGGTAAAATATTTCATTTTGTTATTATTAGGTTACTGTACAATTAAATGAGAACCTATTCCCAATACCCTTAACACACTTTCCGAGACGACCAACTACTTTCTAGGTATTTATATATCCAATCATTCAAATAAAGGGAACTTACCTATATCTCTTTTATCTCTTTGACTTTAAAAGTTAAATACTTAGTATGTAGTTAGTCGGATTGATATGTGTGTTACATCTGTATGACTCCGCTGTTCTTTCGTACCACCTCTAAAAGCATGTACCCGTAACTTTTGAACCGTTACTTCTGTAGATAGTTTCAATTTTCATAGCAAAAGTGATAATGTGTACTATTATTATAATTTTATTTTATATATTTTAATTAGTGGGGTTCCTTAGGAAAAGTGACCCGGTACAATTCTTCTCGTACAACTTTTAATGGTAGCAGTCGAATGAGACTTGACAAAAACCAAAATGACATATTCAAGATGGCAGGTAAAATTCAAGTTGCTCCGATCCGTCTGAAAATCAATATCTGGGTGGTTTTAGGCGTCATTATTCCGAATTTAGAAATTATTTTTCGATGACATCATTTTTTAAGATGGCCGCCATACATAGATGTTTTGAAACCATTGACTTAAATTGTTCTATGGGAAGGAGTCACGGGGAAAGAAAGCATTCTATATTGAAAATAACAAAGTGGTTTTCGTGATATGATAATAATGGGAAATCATAAAAATGACGCCTGCCAAGTGAAGATATATGACGTATCTGGTAAACGGTTACAGATAAGTAAAGGAGTTTTGAACAAATGACATAGGGAATCGAGAGAGCAGTCAAATGACATGCAAAAAAATCCAAAATAGCAGAATTCAAGATGGCTGCCATAAAAAATGCTGAAGTGCGATCCTCCTGAAGTAAAGCTGAGCTTCAGTGTGATCGGAGTACTTTGTATGGTGGCTATCTTGAATTCCATCATTCTGGATTTGCCCTACGAGCTCTTCTTCTTCATCATACTACATTTAGAGCACGGATAGTGCGTGAGTTCCATGGGCGAGTGCAAGGCGAGACTGCAGTCCGATTCGTGTGAGTGACTTGCGAGGCCGAAGGCTGATGTCTGACTTGGGAGTATTTTCCATATCTTCAACTGGTCTCCATGATGAATGAAGCACCTACGAGTGGGGTTCTTTAACCAATGTGACTCAGAAACTTGGTACGATTCTGCCTGTACCACTTTTAGTAGCAGTAGGGTGAATCTTATATGGCGGTTTCATTACAGTTATCTTTTATTATTTTTATTATCTTTTATTTTATTACTGAGCATTGCATTGGGATTATACTTCTATTAAAATTTTGAACTTTTATTTTATTATTATTTGTATTTATTATGTTATCTCATAAATAAACTCTAAAATTGCAAAATGACTTTCTATAACTGAAATTATACCTATGCATAATATTTATTTATCTATAGATATATAGAAATATGATCAAGAGTAAAATTGCAAGTTTCTGTTTTAGAGTTGGTAAGTATATCACAGTAACCCAGTGGTTGGTGCGGGTAACGTCCTATAAGTTCAAGTACATATTTAATATGACGAGTAGGATATGTTGTGCTGTTTTTGGTTGCATGAATTCGTCCAAACTAAACATATTAATTGTAAAATAGCTGCAGGTATCTATAACCAAGTAAAAAATATTCCCTGTTCTCCACCTTGTCCATGTTTGCCAAAACAATTTTTGATTAAGCTTTATACTTTAAAATTCAATAATAAAGCATTTCATACGTTTCAGTCGAGATGCAAATATTTTTTACAACCAATGAAAAACAACACGCATTTTTACACACTTCCTATTCAATTTACAAAGTATTTTATCTAAACTAATAGAGGAAAAGTTTGATTGTGCATTTGTTTGTTTGCATTGACTAGGCTCTGAAACTAATAGACCGATTTGAAATATTCTTTCACCATGAGAATCCAACATTATCCCTGATGAACATAGGCTATAGAAGATTTTCAAAAAGTTAGGTCGTATGTAAACTTCGATAACGTAACATAAAGTGCGAAAAAATACCAAAAAAAATCGTTAGGTATATCGCATACGCTACGGAAATCATTGTAAATAGAGCCAAGTGATATACTACAATTTTATAGAAGACATCTATAAAAAAGTCCGCAGTACTATTAGTCTAACTATTACAGTTATGTCACAATAACTGTTTTTTTATATGTTGAATTTATAAGTTTTGATTTTTTTATTAAATACTCTTGTGAAGCCGGGGCGAATCACTAGTTTGCTTATAGAAAAAAAATATATTTACAATCACAAAATAAAATGGAAACACAAAGTAGGAAAATGTAATTAAAATGCTGGAGGCGAGCAGCCCTATCGCATGTTTACGTACCGCGCGGCTATAGGTAGTTAATTCGAGAACAGGGCCGAGTTAAAATACTGTATAGATAATATTACCGTGTTTCGTACCGCTTCATGAAGTCAAAGTACTTTTTTGAGCACAATATTGAGATAATACTTTTGAATTTTAAATTATAACCTCGTTTTATGGACCCTATAATCTCAGCAAACCACAAACCAATTAAGCTCATACAGATTCTTACTTGCAAATTCTGTTGATATGCATAATAGGCACCTTTCTACCAAATTTCAAGAAGATCGACTAAGGCAATCGAGATTCATTGACGGGGAAATATACAGTGCTAAGACCTCCACAAAGACCTCGCTTCGCTTAGTCTATTAAAAAAATATCATTACATACAAGTGATAATATTTTTTTACCTTAGAGGTTTGCAGTAACTGCAGATAAAAATGTTGTTATCTACACTTCTGTTCTGCCGCTTCTAATAGCGCACGAAACTCTACAATTTTAGCGACGCTATCCGTGGTACGGTGACTAGTGCCGCCGTGCGACTGAATATTTTTATGAGTTAAAAGTTAACGCCCATTTCTATTAGCTCCGCCCGAATTAGAAATTATTTTGACTACGGCCTTGCCCTTAAACACAACCTACAATTGACAGGCAGTTTGGGGATCGTAGTTACCTACGTATATAACTCACAAATTAATATGTAACACTCAGGTCTTCTGTTGTAACATTGTCGTCGAAAACAAAACTTTAGTATCTAATCAAAATTTTCTCTAAATCTTTCGTTAGAAATCCGTGAGAAACTGCTCTATAAGTATATGCGCCTCGAACTTCCAACAATGTGTTATTGGCGTTAAAAATGACGCCGAACTCTGTGGAGGTTAGCGCCACGAAGCACCTAATCGTGCCCGATGTTCCGCGAGAGGGATCCTTAGACTGCAACGTGTTCTAGAACTACTTATGACCCCATTTGTCGTCGGGATGATAAAGACAAAGATTCGTTTATTTGCTAAAACAGTTGAAATTTGTGTGTACAAGTGAAGTTCTTATTAAACATAAGTTTGTATCAACCTGTCTTGACTACTCTTGACCGTGTCCGTATACCTAGCGGGACCCCCGCTTGTTAGCATATATAGATGTCGCCATTATTATTTACTATACATTTAGTATTATCTTAATCAGATATATGAGATTTATTATCCCTCAGATAATTGAATAAAATAGTACTAAAAAATGGATTTGGCTAGCGGGACCCTCTTTTTCTTGGGTGCTTACGCGCATTTGGATGTCACTACGATTTACTATGCATTTAGTAATATCTCAATCAGATTTGGTATCCCTCAGATAATTGAATAAACTAGTATAAAAATGGATACCAA
Source organism: Plagodis dolabraria (assembly GCA_963854805.1). Taxonomy (NCBI): domain Eukaryota; kingdom Metazoa; phylum Arthropoda; class Insecta; order Lepidoptera; family Geometridae; genus Plagodis; species Plagodis dolabraria. Next base: position 11,097,185 of record OY978440.1, read on the forward strand.
ATCTCATATATCTGATTAAGATAATACTAAATGTATTGTAAATAATGGCGACGTCGATATATGCTAACAAGCGGGGGTCCCGCTAGGTATACGGACACGTTTTGACCACAGTGAGTGTACAAATAAGAGAGGCCTTAATTAACAAAATATTAAACTATATACAATACTACAACTACTACTATGAAAGCATTTTGACAACTCATAAAGCATTGCGATGTTGCAGACTCACAGGCAGTCCAAATGCTCCACTACCCGTCCACTAAGTATTTGTCCACTACCTTTTGGCAGCGTGCCCAGCATGCTGGCAGCATTGCCTCGTTGAAATGCAATGCTTTTTCGTTGAACTAAATAGGTCGATCGTCGTTGATCGATTTCACGATAGGCGATTTGACTGCTCCATTACATTGGCTTTTTATATACAAGTGACGCGCCCCAGCTTCGCGCGGCTGCAATGCTGATTCTATATATACTACAGAATGTCTTTATATACAACGTTCACAGCTTCATTCAGGTCATTAGCCATTATTTATGGTAAAAAGTAATGGATAAGAAACGGCTATTTTGGGTCCTATCGCTAAGAGATAGACATATACCATAGCGGACTTTTGTAGACCTTTTTAAGGTGTACAATACTGTAGTACATTATTTTGATCTGTCTCGTTGGGTTCCGCTCGCGTTTGCAATGTATACTCAAAAACATTTTTATTTAAGAGATCGCATTAGGATCTAAGATTTATATTTCAACTCTCTGATTAGGATTCCCTAAAATTATCAGAGTTTCTCTACTATAATACGCATGTATTATACAAATAAACCTTTGGCTTGAATAGCTCTATCTAGTTAAAACTGCATTAAAATCGGTTGCATAGTTTTAAAGACCTAAGCATACATAGGGACAGACAGCGAGAAGCGACTTTGTTTTATACTATGTTGTGATATTGACATACTGTTAATTTACAAAATGAGAAGTAGGTATATAGACCGATAAAGTTTCATAACAATTGCAAATAATGAACATGTCAGGAAATAATAAAATATATATTAAGCAGATATGTCAAAATGTATCCTGTAGGAAGTAATCTATTATATAGTAGCATTATGCAGTCAGTAAATTTTTGTTTTTTAAGACACTTAAGACATTACAAATTTAATTTAGTTCTTTTATACTTTGTGGTATCTTATTGTATACTAGGTACTGTGCCTATCCCAAAAACACTATTCCTGAAGAGTTGTGTCTTACCTGGTCGATTTAACAATATGTTTTTATACAAACTGAGAGGTTAGGAAATATTTTGGGACTAGCCCGTACCTACACATACTGATGGCGGTGTTTATCTCTATGATATAGAGGTCTATATCATAGAGATAGACACCGACGAGCTTCCGAAGGTACTGAGTCATGTTGTTGAACATACCCAACAAAATGACCACCTACTGCTCACGCCTCCTCGGAGGGATCTTGCAGGAGATAGCATCTAGCGTCGAGAGATGTCTCCGGAACCCGATCTTGGGGGCTATCAGGTTGGGTACCATCATCTCGAGGTGCTTGATAAGGTGGGTTGCGATGATACGGTCCAGTAGCATGCCCGCCAGTTAACCAGCACAATCAGAAGGTAGCCAGAAGGCTCATACGTGGCACGACCATCTTTCCTCAGAAACATGACCTTGCCCCTTTTCCACCGCATGTAGAATTTGCACTGCCTGAGACACTTGTCAAACAGAGCCTTCAGGGATGGTCGATTTACCTTTTACAGTATTCGAAAAGAGAGATCTAACGCACGCACGACCCGGTATGCCATCAAGCCCCGGCACGGAGTTTTTGGCCCTCATCCTGAGCAACGCGGTACCTACCACTCCATCCGCAGTCTCAAAGATTGGAAAATGGAAAGTGACGAAGCGGTCGACGTGGGAACATGCTTGCCTAGCCGATATCTCTTTCACTCTGAACTTGAAGACTTCCGTATTATATCTATTGGAAAATAGAGACGTTGATAAGGTGTTCTATACGCATAGGCAAATTAATTTTGTTAGGTTTTATTCAATAAAACATCTTGCTATCCTCCAATAGCTATATCAATAAAGATTTTTTGTTATTTTTTGTTACTAGCTTGTATTTGGGTCCATATGGATCAAAACTTTCTTTTTTGATACGCTATCAGATCCACATTCACCAATTTTATTATATTCGTCACTTATTTCTATGTTTTGAACACATTTACTATACCTTCCAACGTTGGTATAGTAAACGTATAAGGCAATATAGGTACATGCTACAAAACAAAACTAACATTGTAATATGAACGTACCTAGCAGTGAAGCGATAGCCGTATGACATTTTTTGTGTGATGCTATTAAAAAACAAAGCACATCCACAGTGCGGTGGCCTATCTGTCCGGAGATAGGGCGATAGGAGTCCGTTGACACTGCCGCCCGGATGAAACCCGTATCAGTACAACGCAGCTTTAGTGCCGAACGCTTGTCAACCATGGCGTCCTGCTTACTGCTCGCCACTTTATCCTGCTGCATATGTGAGTAATTAAACCAAGACACAATTTTAGTATCGCATTTGATCCTAACTACCTAATTAGGATGTGGTTGTATTCCTTCATCTGGTATGTACAAACCTTCTATAAACATAGATTACAGCTTTGAAGTGTTAAAAAGTCCACTCCAAAGTTAACATATTTGGATCTCTCCCTCGTTTGGATACATACTTATTGCGATTGATTTTCAAATCTATATAAGTAGCTAGACCATTGCATTTTTTGAGAATATGGAGTATTAGAATAATGCGTGGGTACCTTATCATTGAATGTATACTTAGGATGTTGATTGTTTGTATAGATAGATGTAAGGCAGATATAAGTTCTCATAGCCTGCGTGTCAGAGATTCACTTCGCATCGGTTTGGTTTCAAACGAGTCCTACATCGTGTCATTACCTCTGTTCCGTACATACGATATAAAAATATAGGTATTAATTCTATGACTCGTTTCAGTATATGTAACTGCATCATATATTTATACAAAGTTTTTAAGTTTTACTAAGGAATGTGCCAAATAGGTTCTGAAACATTCATAGTACCTAAATAACATTCTTTATTTAGAACTAAATATTGACCGTACCAGGTACACAAAATGTGCACCAATATTTTTTTTTATCATATCTTTTTTTATCAATTTAACTTTTCTCAAATAAACTCCATGCTAGCTAGTAGGTACTTAAACTTTTTAATTAATAATGAAAGAGATATGAGACTTATACAGGAAGTACTTAGATACAAATAATATTACTCATGACTGCTGAGCGAATTTGGATTATTTTTCTTTTGTGACTATTTCTGTCGATACCTATATGATATTAATAACGTTTTTGACGTTTATCTTAGTAAGTATACGAATAAATCGCCTTAGACTCTTATGTAGGTATAAACGATTATATGCATTAAAATCCAACGGGACCATTCTTCCAGCGTGCTGGGAAGGCTGCCATCTGGTAGTGGGCTGGAGCATTTGGGCTGCCTGTAAACACTGCCCTATAGGTTGTCTAAATGCTTTCGTTATAGAAGCTGTAGTGTTGTATATAGGTAGTTTCTACTGTTTTGTTATTAAAAATCTCTCATATGAATATCAAAATCAGTTTAGTATTTAAATCCTGAAGAAGTCATCGAAGAAAACATACACAGACAATAAATATCTTAGATAGTATTTTTGTTGTAACTTGGGATCCCAGGTCCTACACTAGTTTGCTGATAAGAAATGACCGTATAATATTATGTATATGGGTGGATCAACTATTTTCTGTAACGATTCAACTTTTTGCAGAAAAAAAAAGATGTTGTTCTTTTGAAAAAAAAATGCTTATTATTGATAAAGAAACTTCTTAGGCTTATGAATATATTTAGAGCATCGAACTTTTTTGTGTATTTCTTCAGTTTCTTTGGAATCATTTCAAAACTAACACTTAAAACGTCTCCTAGGTAACGTTTGCAAGTTTCGATTTAATTAAATAAAAAACAATTTTTATTAACAGAAAATATTTAATGGACAGAAGGTTATCTGTAATAGTATGCAAGGAATTATCAAAAGTTTCATACGAAATGTTTATCTCGAAATTTTAACCACAATTGTGTCTCCTGTGTCACTGGGTAGATGAAAAAATAGAAACTTTAATGTAGTTCTGCTAGTAGCGACCGTAAGGAAACAGCGCTAGTATTATGTTACTATCAGTTGTTAAGTAATCCTTTGCGACAAAGTAAATGCTTTTATCATTTTTATTTTTTTTATTTGGATCTGACTCTAAAAAATCATTTGGGGACATTTTCGTTAGCCTGGAGACAAATTTTGTGACCCAAGAGACTAAATGAAATACTTATGACTATGGTCTGGGTAAGCTGCAAAAATACAAACATAAGTCTAGCTATATTCTTATCCTAAATTTTAATACTAACTAACTACATATCTGAGATCTTAAATATATATGACACTTGTGTTAAAAACTAAAAACAGAGTCTTTTCTTATTACTTATCGCTCTACTAGAACTTAGAAGTAATTATGAATATTAAATAATCAAAGTAGATAGATAAAAATACTTTTGAATTAACCATCAGTCACAGTCTTTACTTTTTTTAATTACTTTTAAATCTAACACCTGAGATCAAGCAGCTATCACAATAAAAAAAAATATACTATAGCTTTGGCGCTTATATATAGATTACATCAACTATCAGTAAGAACTACATTAATTACTTCTCAAAAACTTCTACATTGCTTTCAAACACATAATACTGGTGACCACCCTTACTACAGTTTTTTGGCTCAGGAAGAATTTTAATTATGTCTGTATAGTCGATGTCTGAAACGTCATTTTCTTCAAGCCGGAATGTATTTGTTTTGTTTTTTGTAGATCTTAAAAAAGTAACTCGAATTTCACCATCTTCATGCAAATCATCGACAATACAAGCATACTTAAAAACCTTTCCTTTTGTAGCATTAACATTTACTAACAAGAAGTCCCCTAGTTTTACACCTCGATTTTCTTTATAGTTTGAGAACTGCATTGATGTACTCGGTTTTTGACTGTCTGTAATTATTTCGTCATCAGAAGTGTCAGGTGTTTTGTAAACAATGTTATACCAATTCTGGGAACGAGCTTGACTTAAAGCTAACAATCCAATCTCTTTTAGAGGTAGCTTCTGTTGAGAGACTACGTAGTTGCTCAGAGGCCGATCTTCATCAGAGCTCAATATGACATCATTATCAAAATCCCTGTACCTTATTGATGCATTTCCATTTTTGAAGTCTACAGTGATTGCTTTGCTATGTCCAGTATTCTCCTTGCAAGCCTCTAATTCATTGACGTCACCAGTAAAACAAACACTGTCTCTTTCGTCAGCTAAGTTATTATCTTTTGTCTTATGCGACTTTCTTAGTCCAATTGCTGGCACGGCAACAAGAGGTCGATAAGTTTTTGGTGAAAGACATTCACAAAATCCCCTGCTACAGAAACAGCTAAGGTTCCTGTACTTGAGTTCTCCTCGAACAGCCGTAAATATTTGATGTACATCTCTTGTGCCCACAAGGGGTCGAATATTGGCCGGAATTTGTTTTACAATATTTTCTATTTCGTCAGTAACAATTAAGTGAAGCCTAATTTTACTAATATCCTTTAGTACTTCATAAAATTTGGATGCGCAAGTAATGTCTTCACCTCTGGCTACCAGATCATCCGCAGATCTTTTGAGGTAACCACCTATGCCATCTGCTGGGCCCTTCCCATGACCAGCCTCAAAAAAGGACCAGGTCATTGCTTGAAATCCATAATCAAATAATACTGTGGAACAGAGATAAAAGTTTTGTTTTTGTCTGTATTGGCTAAAAGGTCCATCAGTAAAAAAATGAATGAATCTAATTAAAGGATAAGAGCTTCGAATGTCTTTAAGAACGGGATCAAGATGCGCCCATATAGCAGCAGGTTGGTGGTTAGTGTTTGACGAAACGGTGCAGTAAGATTCCACTTTTTTGCTGTTTTCTCCTTGAACATAGACCACTACTGTGTGTAAAGAAACCTGTTGTCTAGAGCCACCAAAATGGTGCGCTTGTATTTCTTCGCTATATTTACAGCTGTAGTTTTCACTGAAGTCTGCTACTATGACGGCTTCTGACTGCTGCAAGTTATCCACTGCATGTCTAAATTTAGCAAATTGGACCTTCATATTATAAACATGTTTTTTTAATATCTTCAGTTCCTTATTAAATTCTCTCGCTAACTCCTTGACAGTACCTTCTTTTTCTAGTTTAACATTTTTGAATGCTTTCCACTTTTTCCCGTCTTTTTCATACGACTCTTCTACTCTTCCCCACTCTTTCCACTGGATGGTTCTGGTATCTTTACCATCGATAGGTTCAATTTCAAGGTCACGACATTGATTGCAAGTTCCATGCATACAGGCTTCATGTTTTGAATTGCAGACGGTAGCAGCAATCAGCTTATTTAAATCATCAGGGCTGATTACACCTTTGTTCTTCAGTGCACTTGCTTTGTATGCAGGATTGATATGCGATTTGCATAAGCACATTTCTCGACCGCTCACAGAAGGTTTGACAACATAAAAAGGCTTGTTCCGTGTTAAATAGTAGTAAGAGCACTTGACTTCAGGATTTTCTAGAGCGAAAGTTTTGTACAAATTTTTCATAGTATCCAAAAGATATCTTTTTTGAACTTTCTCACCATGCTTTGTCATCGTTTCTTTCTTTCCGGCTGTAGGTCTAGAAACATCTTCTCTTAAAAAAAAGCTTTCAATTGTTTTTTTAGTTTTGTTGCAGATTTGTTTACTTTCTTAGTGGTTCTTAAAAGTCCTGTAAGACCTAGAGATTCTTCAATATTTTTTTTTCTTCCAGTTCTCTCAACGCCTTCAAATATATTCTTCAGAATTCTCTTTTCTTTATGTTTTTTTATCGTTTGATACTTATTTTTGATAGCGTTAGACAATTTTTTGTATTTCTCTGTTTCTGTTTCGTCAGGTCTAACTTTCTCATTATTCTTCCGTTCCGTTCTTTGGCAACGTTTTTTGTATTTTTCGTATTTTTTTCTTAGCTATTCATTTTCTTCTTGTAATTTTAAATTTTCTCTATATAGTTTTGATCTATCTCTCCTCAGTTTCTTTCTTCCTGTACTCTTTTTAGAATCATCATTATGAGTAACAGTATTTTTAGGAGTTTCGAAGCCGGATATAATATGGATATTGTCATTTATGCAAATATTTGTATCGCCGCTGGTGGCAAGTCAGCGTCAGGGACTACAGGCACCAATATGGAAGGAGAGCATGGAGGCGTCATATCTAGAACACGGTTTAAATTTTTTCTGTTGCGTCTTAAGTTTTGCTTTCTCATTCTCCAAATTGCTCTGGCATTATGCTTCTCTTTTGGTGTCAAATCATTGACAAGTCTTTTTTTAGTGTGATAATTGACCCTCTTTTTCCTTTTATACTCTTCATATTTCTCTGGATCCTTTTTCATTTTTTCTTTATAACGTCTCTGCCTTTCAGCAGCTGATAACGGCATGGTATCTGAAATTAATAGTCAGGAGGTTATGGTACACTAAGGTAACAGCCACTTATGAATTAAATAATGAGCACATTTTTTAAAAACTGCATCAGGTAAATTTATCTTTGCTCATATCTCAGTTTGGTAAAATTTCACTTTTATGGTACATAATTTGTTAGACTATATGTTACCATTAAGGGATACGCTAAGTAAGTAAGCTGGAAGTCTACAAATTAACAATGACAGGTTTACTTCTTGAAATGCGTGCTGTATTTAAGGACGTACGTAATAATTCAACGGCATTTATTTATTCCTAACAATGTTTAAGTAATATATCTTAAGTAAGATATTTAATTAATATATCTTGGTCTTTTTTCCAATTCATTTTGTTAATTTGTTCGAATGACAAAACAAAACCCAGATTATCCTGTCACGCAAACGACATGAGTGACAGTTACAAAATTATCAGTTATCATAATATTGACTATTGTGGTCACAAAAGCTTATAAAACATTAAATAAAAATACACCCTTAACATATATATGACAAAAATAGTAAAGAATGTCTCCTTGCTCACACTATTTTTCTCTTGGGTCACAATTTTCGTGACTCCGTGGAATTGTGAGTTAGGAGAAAACTAACGGTTTATAATTATTTTTCGTAAATTAAATAATAAGACTACCAAAATATGTATGTAGGAAGAAACTTAGACTCAAAAGTTAAACATTATTGATCAAATTACTTCACAAAGTTTTATCACTTACCAATACGTCTATGTGACCTAGCAGACACACAATAAACACACGCGCTCTCACTGTAAGCCACGGACGAAATGGCCGAGTCAAAAATGGTAATAACAATGGCGGGCTCGATCATACGACCTTCAGATTTATTTCCTATTGGCTTAACCACTGTCAGTCCGTCTCACTCACACATAGTTGTGATTTTTTCCTTGTGACCCAGGCGACGCGTGAGTTTGTTTTGTATTAGGGACAAATATTAAAATTGTGATTTTTGCACTAATAAATAACGTGTGAGATTCTAGAGTTAAGATATATAAAGAAAGCGATTTGTAGCTCTATATGGATAAAAAATAAATAAACACGCCAACGACAAATGTTTTATGCCGTTGTTAAATAAACGCGTGATACACCTCGGGGACAGCAATACAATGTATTAGAATTATATATTGACTCCTGGGTCACGTTTTATTTTTATATATTGTTGTTTGAATTTCGTGATAATATTAATACACAAACAACAATAAAAGATCTGATTTAATGTACACGCTAAAATAACTGCCTTTATTCGCAAATAGTAGGTATTGTAAATTTTACAACACCAAGGACACATTTTTACAAATAATTGTTGATCCACCCATATACGATTTGGTATGTCATTATGTCACTAACTACATGTTACGTTCTTGGGCCATTGGTATTTGTGTTGTTTCTTGATGTGTGTCCTCAGAGATCTTCTCTGTGTGTGTGAGGTGGTATTGATACACATCATATATATACACGGAGCCTACGAAAGGGAATCCTAGTGGACGAGGGTGTTAAAAAAATACGTGTTTAATTCTCGTCGTGTTTCATCGCAAAGCGAATGATTTAGATTATTATATAGACTAGCATTGTTGACAGCTCGTGTTATATTTTAGTAATAATGGATTGTTTGAGTTGTTTTATCGTATTTAGGTGAACGATAGCACAGACAGACCTTCCACTGAGTTATTTTATCTGTTACAAAACACCTACTGAGTTATATAAGTACGTACTAATGTATTAGTACTTACTTACATAATTCAGTAAACAATATTACTTAGTAGTTTTGAAATAATGATAGGTGAGTGATAATAGTTCTGGACTGATGTGCCGCAGGACCAGGTTCGATACCCACCGCCAGCTTGAGCTTCGTCGCATGGTTGAAGAGCATATTGCGAATGCTCGCCTAGCCAGGCGACAGATTTCTACATGATGGTGGTAGACAGATAGATAGATAAACTCTTTATTGAACACCTTAAACTATACCAAAATTAAAAATATTTAGCTTATAATAGTGAACAATAGGCGGCCTTATCGCTCAAAGCGATCTCTTCCAGACAACCTTTGGAGAGGAGCAAGTTTTGACAGTGGTAGTTGGGTAGCTACCACCATCATGGAGAAATCTGTCGCCAAGCAGCTGTGTGTCCCGGCAGCGTTTCTTGAGAGCCACTAATAATTTGAAATCACATGAGACTTAACAACTGGATGTCTCAGGGTGATGAGCGCAGTGCTCTTCGTGCGTCGAAATTCATCTGTTATAGCAGCGCCTCGTGCGTGTTTCGTCAGAATTCTTTAAATATATATATGTATATATACCTACTCTAACTAGTAGTGTTGATCTTGGTAATTTTCCGCTGTACGATTTCTTTATTTAGTCGATAATTATAGTAGTAATATAATGATATACATTATTTCGTAGTCAAAGACTTAGGTATCAGCAATAAAAAAAGCTGTGTACAGTAGTGGACAATCCGGTCCACTGCTGAATACAGCCTCCCCCATTAACCTTGGCAGGCGTCTTGGGATCGCAGTTTAAGATATCTGTTCCCCAGAAGGCGCTGATGCCCATCTTCCGGTATTAAACTTTTAACCCCCTCTTACTACGCCCAGAAGTAACAATGGGGAAAGACATTTTAGCCCGGCACCACACGGGGCAAGGCGAAACATCCATATAAACTCGACACTCAACCCCACATCAGCACCTGCTCTTATTTGGATCAAAGCATTTTTTATCCGCGTATATCAATACAACATACTGAGTACTCTGCATCGTAAGCGACTATTTTTGGACTAAAAAATTAGGCAACCTTATGGGTGTATAGAACAAATTCTATACACCCGTAACGTTGCCAAATTTTTATTTATTTTTAATTGTTGGTAGGTAAGCCTTGGTCCACAATATCAACTGATGGTAAGTGATGATGTGGAGGAAAGTGTTAACAGGCTTAACCTAGGATTACTGGCTCTCAAGGACAGCTGCCGGAACACATCGTAAGGTGCACGGCGCCAGAGTTTTCTTCTTGAAGGTGGTCGCTAGTCAGGCGGACATTCGCAAAATGCCCTTCCACCATGCGACGAAGCTAAAGCCCGCAGTGGGATTTGAACCATAGACATGCTGTACGGCAGTCCATAGTCCATATTATATAACACAAATCGTATCTAACTACACGTTTTGCTTAATTAAGACAGGATTTTCTGTTGACAGTGGTCGCTTGGTCCTGTGATCCAAGACAGTACGAGAATGGATGCAAGATTTTGGGAAACACCTGCAAGTGTGGCTACGGGTGTCGCTCTGAATATATATACAGGACTAGGAGGGAATGCAGCAATGCTTTGAAATGTAAGACTTATTACCTAAATGGGCTATCTTTTGAAGAAGCTTGCCGAGGGTAGTCCTATAGTTTTTTTTTTTATGAAGAGTCAAAGTTCAGCGATATTTTTTTTTCAATTGCAAGTCAAGGAAAATATGCTAATTTTAACAAACCTAGCAATCTTTTATGCTTGATTTGTGACTGCAATTCCTTAGTACGTTTATTAAGGACCACGTTAGTGAAAAAATCACCGTGAAATTGTGTAATTTTTGGTCACAGTACCAACAAATATGGTTACAGGTATTGATTTTCCGAATTTTTATAAATTTGTCAGTTAAAATTTAAATATCCAATAGGGATTTTTTTTTAATTTTTCCCGGGTCTGGTGTGTGATATTTCTCTTGAACAACACGCATGGACAACACCAGTGTATAGTTTGCGAAAGTTTGGTACCTGACGCCAACCTTTCTGAGAAATACTCTCGTTGGTTGTAAAGCCACTTCTTTCCTCGTAACTAGTTTTAAGACTATAAGGAAACCTGTAGTGCGCTTAATGTGCAGTAATAACCCATTCATTCGCTTTCCTATAGCGGTGGTACGCTACTCATTAGACACATTATCCTCGTTAAAGTTGCTTGACTACGTTTAAATGCTAAAATTAATATATTTTCAGCGATGTCAGCCCCCCAGCCTGAGAGAGTGTACAACATCTGCAACAATATGCCCTGTTCCAGAGGCATCTGCACTCAAACCACCAATGACCCAGGGTTCACCTGCAAGTGTGACAGTACAGGATATTATGGAGAACGATGTGAAAAAGGTCTGTATCTCAAATTTTATATCTTACACTGTATGTGTGTTTTGGGAGCTGAGCTATCTGCGTTCGTAGGGAGGAAACCCCTATAATTGAATCACACGTGGCCTCTGGGTGGTGCTAAACAGACAGTAGAACTATGGAAGCTTCAGCTGCGGCTGGTTACCACCCTCCAGTCTAAGCCTTCCTGTGTATCAACGAATTTTAGACGGTATGCGTTTTAGTTAGGCTTGCAAAGATATATCGAAAACCGATAAATAATGATATATCGACGCCTAAAAATATCGATACTTATCGATATCACCGTTACGCCGATATCGATATTGAATATCGAAAAACACAATATTATCGTGATGAAATATCGAAAATCTCGCCCTGATTAAAATACACACAAAATCTGGCAATTGCTGTTACTGGTAACACTGACTGTAAAAAATTGATTCTCTATTTCTAGTAAGTCTGTGTCAACCGTATAATGTATCCAAATTTTGTTAACATTATTAATACATTATATTTACATAGGAAAAGTATATTACATATCGATAAACGTTTGATATAAAAATTGGGTTTCGGTAATCTTTTAAAAATGACGAAATATCGATATATCGGGTTCCTAGTCCGATATATCAATATTTCGTCTTATTATTTCAGGTCAGTTAGTATGCGTAATAATAACTAACACTATCCCACAACCTGACTAATTTTGTGGCACACTTTACTGAAAAACTATCACGCCTATCGATTTGAGCTTTAACATAGTAATTTAACTTCATATCTAGATGTGTTATCTGTCAAAAAAGTATATAATTAGATAACCATTAAAAATTTGCAACAGAACTAAACTCAATACTCAAACTCATCTTAGTTAATCTGTTTAATACTAGATGACAGCACTAGAATCAGGTTGTAAAATAAACGCAAGCTCTCACAAAGCTCAGCTTTTTGCTAATTCCAAGCTACACTGCCGACTACAAGTGCAGTTGCCACCGTTAAAATAGTACCTAGTTCCTCTGGGGTTGGCTGCATGTAGCCGCTGTAGTTACAGTAGGCAACATAGCTCAGAATAGTAACTTATCGTTTGTTTCTGTGTTTCAGCTTGTCCCACACTTTCATTTCCAATCAACGGAATGGTCTTCCCGCACGAGTGTATAGTTATTTGATTAAGAATAATTGACTTATAAAAATAAGATATGTTACGCGTTCAGACGTCTATAGTATGGTAATTATAAATAAGTACCTACATAAGATTTTCATTTCCTACTTAAAATAAATTATTACCAATCAAGCCTGTTTTTAAATTATGAATGTGTATCGATGCAGTATAAATTACTTTCTGTGTACCTACCTATAAGTATTTATAAGAGGAGTAAGCATTGTTAAACCCTTATGAGGTATAGTTACTGGCACAGATTAAATACGACCAGAAGAATCACTCCGCAAAGCCATTCCAATAAATAAGCGACTCTCGCTACGAAGCAATAAAGTGCACTTCAGCTCGCAAAGCACGGAGTAACTAATATTTATGTTCACCTACAAGCTGGGTCTCTTTGTATCGCAAAGCCAAGCATAGCGAGGCGCACCGTACAATAATCCCGGACGTATATACGCAGATATACCTGTAGCTTTGCACCTAAAGTGCGGAGAAAGCCAGGCCTGGTGTAATTTTTTATCATATCAAAAATATGGTACGCATACTTTTCGGTTTAGCTTGTAGCACTTCGAAAAATTGTAGCATTATAAGTATTTAACATTGTCGAACTGTTAAACGATAAATTTATTTTTACTCACATGTGTTTCTTTTGTTTTCTCACCCCAGACTAAACAATTTCACAAAAAAGAAGTATAGTGTTACGCCTATATTCCCCGAAGACATCCACGCAAGCCACGTTTTGCTCATATGTTGTTAATTTAAAGGCGAGTGTATTGCCGTCTAACACCGGCCATAGTTTCAGATAGTAAGGTACTAACTATATCCAAAATATGCAAAAACAATCATAATGTCGAATGTCATTGTCGAAAAAAAAATATTCGCATAGTAAGACGACGATGTTATCTTTTTATTGTATAAAAATAACTATTGGTAATTAATTAAATGGCTTTCTGAGCCAATTGTAAACATATACCACATTATAACATTCCAGCTAAATACTTACTTGTTTTGAATAAACATAATAAAAAAAAATACTTACCAAGTTTTGGTTCCTTCGTAAACGATAAATCTGAACCGATATTTGTTGTATGTAACCTCAAATTAAACATAAAATTCTTATATCTAGCCTCTTAAAAACTATTTTAAAAATATTTACATTTAATATTCTGTTTTAATTTTTCCTAATTATTATGCAAGACAGTTCCGTAAAATTCAGTACCTACCCATATTTTTAAACATAATAATTATATTTGCTACTAGCTGTACCCACGGCTCCGCTCGCGATTAGACAATATTGCGATTGATGGTAAAATACATGATAAATGGTGTTAAACTTTTTGTTAAATGTTAAACTTTTTTGATAGGTATAATTTTTTTGATTAACTATAAGTATTGTGTCGTTTTCTACCAGGCACGGCGTTAACCACAGAAAAGTCGTTAATCGGCGTTAAGGGACAGAATTCTAAAACCAGATGTTAGATTTTGTCCCCACTTCTCCTCGCGTGTTTACTTCGCGGTGTACATGGCGCCACGTCCGCAAGTCAACGGTAATATTTTATTTGATTAAAAATTTAGAGCGCTCTCTAGTAGAACTAGTAGAAACTATCTTGTCACACACGAATGTGATGTGTGCTGAAGCGCCATCTAGTACGCATACATGATACCAACCATTAGTTGATTGTATGCTGTAAATATCATAGTGTGACACAGTTAATAAATTTACCATACCTACAGTAGAACAAGTTTAGTCTTGATTATTACCAACTTGTTTGATTTTTGCAGTTTTTGTGTATGTTCATTTTTAATGAACATGAACTATGGTTTTGATGAACATGAACTATGTATCTACTTTGATGCAAGGCGTAAGCTGTTACACAAAAGATGGTTTATTTATTACAAAAACAAGTATATTGTGTAAAATTTACAAAGAAAATCATAAAAAAACTTTTTTACCCCTGATCAAAATACAAATAGCGGGTTATACTATTGGGTATTTTTAACTGACTTCAAAAAAAGGAGGAGGTTCTTAATTCGTCTGTTTTTTCTTATATGTTTGTTACCTCAGAACATTTGACTGGGTGAATCGATTTAAAAAAATCTTTTATTGTTTGAAAGCTGATACTTGTTGTTTGGTTCCAGTTAAATTTCATCAAAATCGGTCAAGCCGTTTTTGACATACACTCCAATAACTGAAAAATATTTACTTATCTTGATGATATAGTCGTTGACAATGAATGAAAATCGATCCCGTAAGTAGCAAGGGTCAT
This sequence comes from Plagodis dolabraria, assembly GCA_963854805.1. Classification (NCBI taxonomy): domain Eukaryota; kingdom Metazoa; phylum Arthropoda; class Insecta; order Lepidoptera; family Geometridae; genus Plagodis; species Plagodis dolabraria. Next base: position 11,112,314 of record OY978440.1, read on the forward strand.
AAAAAGAAGTGTTTTTTTTTTAAATAAAAATGGAAATGACTTCATCACCAAAAAGTGTGAATTAACTTGTCGAAGTCCAACACTAGTACCACGTGCACAATATTGTGATAATAGGTACTTTTGAACTATACTGGTACCGACTTGAACAAGTTATTTCACACTTTTGGGTGTTGGAGTCGGTTCCAATTTTAGTTTTTTTTTTATCAAGTAGCGTAGTTCATTCAGATCCTGGCTTTGTTTCCGCTAACAATCAAGGGTACCTGCTCGTGTCATTACTACAAGTCATTATTAAGATTTCACTTACAAAAAATCACATGGAGAATGTAGTAGGTAGGTACAGTTATTGTTTCAATTTGTTAATAATAATAAATACATCTCGTGGATGCTATTGTGTAGATGGGTGGAACAACAAAACTTCTAACAAAATAATACCATTATTGAAATCACCCAAGGAGAAAGATAAGTATTTAGTTTGAAAATTTATTACTTTGTATTACTATTCATACGTAATACCACAATATTACATATCGATTATAAAACCGTGGTATTACTGTTATTAACTGTATTTGTCAAAGATTACGAAAGATACGTTTATGTTTGTAAACGACACCCGTGCCGTCACTTGATGTATGTACTTGTATAGGTAAATTATGTTGCGAAGATGCACCGGAGTGCGACATAAAATCGGACATTCTATGAGAGTAGGGCTGCCATCCGTCCGGGTTTCCCTGGATTTAGCATTTTACCAATAACCCTGCATATTAATAAAAAAATAATCGAAAGGTGAATGTTTCGAGATTTGTCTTAATATACTCTTTTTGTAATAGTGTATATCAACAATGCGTCGTTCTTCTCCTCCATTTTCTATACTAGAAAAATAACAAACTTTTATTGATTTTCAAATAATATTTTATTGGTAAGTAAGTTATGGGATAGTATCAATAACCAAGAAGCATCCTCCTATCCTACAATATATGGGGTTGTTTATATGGCTACCATATGTTGTTTATACAACACAGAAGACATTTAAAAACATAATGGCTATAATGTGTATAATTTTAACTTTTGTTTGTAAGGGGTTGTGTTGGCCCCTTAACACCAAAACGTCCTGGGGAATACTCTCTTTGGTAGTATATCCGCTACACTTTGGTTATTAAGGGCGTTATAGTTAAGTCCCCTATAATGCACCTTACTCGATGTTCTTACGTAAGTATTGGTATGGTGCTAATTATTTCATTTTCCTTTAGTCAGTTCTTAATTCTTATGCTATTCAAGAAAACCATGGAAAGTCTCATTCTAAAGCAGAAGCTTAGGCTTCTTCTTTTTGTATTAAGTTTTCATTTCAGAATTTCATTATCTCTATCGCATCAAACGTTTACGGCCATCTTTTTACTACTAATTTATATGTACTAATATATAACGTACTCGATAATACCATGAATATTTCAATAACTTTCCATGTATGAAAGTTTGTGTTTTCTATAGTAGTGGACAGAAGGACGGTGTTTACTCAACATATTTTTGTAGTAAATTGATAATGTTGTTCTACTGTAACTATTACGCTGTGGCAACTCGTGTCCATCCAAGACATACTTTTTCGAGATCTATGAAAAAACGTGTTCAGGTAGCTAGATTAGGTAGTACCTATTTAATGTTCACGTTCATTAGATATACTAAACTCTCTAATTATATGAAAACATGGAAACTCGAGATACCTAATAAATTTGCAAGCATTGTAATCGTAAATTGAATACGCGTCAGAAAACTTAATTATACGTAAATATAATACGTATCAAATAAAAAGTAATACAAATAAAAAAGTCACCAAAAAGAATCTAGGTATGTGAGATTCGATCCACGGTACTCGATCTTCTGACTCGACTTCAGTAGTTACACACTATACAATCATTGACCAAGGCGTCGAAAATTACACACATATCGTTTATGCCTTACTGTCAGACACATTATATTGGTCCACGTACATACGTAAAATTATTATTGTATTATTAAGAATTATGTCGTAAAATTAAAATTTGACCAAAAAGAATCTCTTTACGCTGGATTCGATCCACGTACCTCTCAATTGCGAAGCGATGTCACTTACTATGCGCTATTTGAACGACGATTAAGTAGTCGAAAATTAGGTACATAACCTTTGTGCCTTATTGTCAGAAACTGAATAAATTAATCATGATCCATCTAAAATAATTACAACACATTCATTACGAAAAATTCTGAATATTGCTTATAATAATTATTTTAGGTAGCTAAAGTTGTACCTATGTCTTGTAAAATGTTTGAAGTGTTTTTTATATTGCGTTAGGGTTCACAATCATATCATAATTTCATTAATATAAGAGATATATACATAGGTACATGGAGAAAGGAAGCCATAGATGCTTACCTTATTATGTCCATCATGCGTTTTTGACGATTTTTATACATCTTTTTTGCATTCCCAAAGCGTTTATTTATAATTTTACCCATGTTTTATTTTAATTGAGATCGCCGAGAAAAGTGACACAGGTCCGACGCATGACGCGGCTGACCGCGATATGAGCGAGGATGATAGCAATATACGTAGATCGCTGGAGTAAATAGTGCGACATGATGTTAACGCTTCTCGGAATGAAAGGGCGTATGTGACATTTTGTAAACAGGCTCAGTACGCATTAACTGTGCTTTTTTTGGATTAAAATAATCAATGAAATTTATTGTACTTAAAAAATCAATATTTTAGAAAAAAAAAACAAATTTTAATACACTAAAATCTGGCGGAAAAAGTAGGAATCCTCTATTTTCAGAGGTGTTTTTGAGATTTTTTTCTATCGAGCCCATTATTAGGAAACATGTTTTGAAATCGATGAAAGTATTACTTATATCCTTGAGTATCGTGTATTTAAATTGCAGTACCATCCAGTACCTGGTTTATGAGGTTTTCCATATCATGTTGGCACTATTTTGTAATTTCCGAGCCTTAACGATAGAGCAAATAGAAAAACAAACGTTTCAAACAACACTTTCTTTTACTCACTATTACTACTTTTACTCACAACGTTTTAATCAACACTTTCTTGCATGGGAATTTCCTGTTCTTTATTTTTAACCGATTTCAAGAAAAGAGGTCACTATTTACAGATTTGATGTTTTTTTTATATTGGAAAGTTGGTGCTTGTCATATAGTCCCATTTAAATTTGAGTGAGATCTGACGAGTAGTATTTAGTTATCTCTAATACCTAATGCGTATTTAATTGACCTCGATATAATTTGACGATGTAAACTGAACAAAAAGAAATATATACGATAGTTTGGTTTGTTCACATTTTAGTGCATTTTTCGTTTTAGAATATTTTATGTGTGACATCGGTTTGATTTGTTAGTTAATCCAAATTTACATTCCTTTACAGGTCGGACAGTGACACCCAAGGCCTAGTAATAGGGACCTTTTTCTAGTACAGAACCCTAAAGAGGTGATGGTATAGGTACCTATGTGTATCGTATACCTGATCGTTGATCTGCAGCGGCATGACGGTGAGCAGCGCGGCGTCGTACGTGCAGCCGAGCGCGTTGCACGCGAGGCACTGCACGATGCCCGCGTGCCGCTTCTCCACGTGCTCGATGTGCACGTCCGTGTCTGTGGGGACAAGCACTTATGTCTTATATACGTACCTACCGTAGTGCTACGGTACAACAAACTGTAATATGCGCTTCTGCAATGCAGACATACCTGCTCAGTGTTGCCATAGAAGCGATAAGATATACATGCATATAAGCGATATGTATACAATGTAGAAACATATGTATTGTATAGTAGTACCACGCTTTTAAAACAAAAAGTACAAGACAATGCTATGAAAAAGGTCCACTAGCGTAAAAACTACTAGCAGAATCAAGGGGCGTTGTCTTAAATACATACACAAATTTGGAACCGTATCCAAATAAAGTTAAAGCTAATTGGTAAATGTCTCCTCGAATGGTCTCTATTAATATGATTGGTAATCACGTGATCTGCCTAAGCCCATGGAGCTTAAGGGACAGAATTCTAAAACCAGATGTTAGATTTTGTCCCCACTTCTCCTCGCGTGTTTACTTCGCGGTGTACATGGCGCCACGTCCGCAAGTCAACGGTAATATTTTATTTGATTAAAAATTTAGAGCGCTCTCTAGTAGAACTAGTAGAAACCATCTTGTCACACACGAATGTGATGTGTGCTGAAGCGCCATCTAGTACGCATACATGATACCAACCATTAGTTGATTGTATGCTGTAAATATCATAGTGTGACACAGTTAATAAATTTACCATACCTACAGTAGAACAAGTTTAGTCTTGATTATTACCATACCAACTTGTTTGATTTTTGCAGTTTTTGTGTATGTTCATTTTTAATGAACATGAACTATGGTTTTGATGAACATGAACTATGTATCTACTTTGATGCAAGGCGTAAGCTGTTACACAAAAGATGGTTTATTATTACAAAAACAAGTATATTGTGTAAAATTTACAAAGAAAATCATAAAAAAACTTTTTTACCCCTGATCAAAATACAAATAGCGGGTTATACTATTGGGTATTTTTAACTGACTTCAAAAAAAGGAGGAGGTTCTTAATTCGTCTGTTTTTTCTTATATGTTTGTTACCTCAGAACATTTGACTGGGTGAATCGATTTAAAAAAATCTTTTACTATTTGAAAGCTGATACTTGTTGTTTGGTTCCAGTTAAATTTCATCAAAATCGGTCAAGCCGTTTTTGACATACACTCCAATAACTGAAAAATATTTACTTATCTTGATGATATAGTCGTTGACAATGAATGAAAATCGATCCCGTAAGTAGCAAGGGTCATAAAAAGAAGTGTTTTTTTTAAATAAAAATGGAAATGACTTCATCACCAAAAAGTGTGAATTAACTTGTCGAAGTCCAACACTAGTACCACGTGCACAATATTGTGATAATAGGTACTTTTGAACTATACTGGTACCGACTTGAACAAGTTATTTCACACTTTTGGGTGTTGGAGTCGGTTCCAATCTTTGTTTTTTTTTATCAAGTAGCGTAGTTCATTCAGATCCTGGCTTTGTTTCCGCTAACAATCAATGGTACCTGCTCGTGTCATTACTACAAGTCATTATTAAGATTTCACTTACAAAAAATCACATGGAGAATGTAGTAGGTAGGTACAGTTATTGTTTCAATTTGTTAATAATAATAAATACATCTCGTGGATGCTATTGTGTAGATGGGTGGAACAACAAAACTTCTAACAAAATAATACCATTATTGAAATCACCCAAGGAGAAAGATAAGTATTTTGTTTGAAAATGTATTACTTTGTATTACTATTCATACGTAATACCACAATATTACATATCGATTATAAAACCGTGGTATTACTGTTATTAACTGTATTTGTCAAAGATTACGAAAGATACGTTTATGTTTGTAAACGACACCCGTGCCGTCACTTGATGTATGTACTTGTATAGGTAGATTATGTTGCGAAGATGCACCGGAGTGCGACATAAAATCGGACATTCTATGAGAGTAGGGCTGCCATCCGTCCGGGTTTCCCTGGATTTAGCATTTTACCAATAACCCTGCATATTAATAAAAAAATAATCGAAAGGTGAATGTTTCGAGATTTGTCTTAATATACTCTTTTTGTAATAGTGTATATCAACAATGCGTCGTTCTTCTCCTCCATTTTCTATACTAGAAAAATAACAAACTTTTATTGATTTTCAAATAATATTTTTGGTGAAGAATTTTATTGGTAAGTAAGTTATGGGATAGTATCAATAACCAAGAAGCATCCTCCTATCCTACAATATATGGGGTTGTTTATATGGCTACCATATGTTGTTTATACAACACAGAAGATGTAACATTTAAAAACATAATGGCTATAATGTGTATAATTTTAACTTTTGTTGAATTACCGGCCGCCCCTTAACACCAAAACGTCCTGGGGAATACTCTCTTTGGTAGTATATCCGCTATACTTTGGTTATAAAGGGCGTTATAGTTAAGTCCCCTATAATGCACCTTACTCGATGTTCTTACGTAAGTATTGGTATGGTGCTAATTATTTCATTTTCTTTTAGTCAGTTCTTAATTCTTATGCTATTCAAGAAAACCATGGAAAGTCTCATTCTAAAGCAGAAGCTTAGGCTTCTTCTTTTTGTATTAAGTTTTCATTTCAGAATTTCATTATCTCTATCGCATCAAACGTTTACGGCCATCTTTTTACTACTAATTTATATGTACTAATATATTACGTACTCGATAATACCATGAATATTTCAATAACTTTCCATGTATGAAAGTTTGTGTTTTCTATAGTAGTGGACAGAAGGACGGTGTTTACTCAACATAGCTTTTTAGTAAATTGATAATGTTGTTCTACTGTAACTATTACGCTGTGGCAACTCGTGTCCATCCAAGACATACTTTTTCGAGATCTATGAAAAAACGTGTTCAGGTAGCTAGATTAGGTAGTACCTATTTAATGTTCACGTTCATTAGATATACTAAACTCTCTAATTATATGAAAACATGGAAACTCGAGATACCTAATAAATTTGCAAGCATTGTAATCGTAAATTGAATACGCGTCAGAAAACTTAATTATACGTAAATATAATACGTATCAAATAAAAAGTAATACAAATAAAAAAGTCACCAAAAAGAATCTAGGTATGTGAGATTCGATCCACGGTACTCGATCTTCTGATTCGACTTCAGTAGTTACACACTATACAATCATTGACCAAGGTGTCGAAAATTACACACATATCGTTTATGCCTTACTGTCAGACACATTATATTGGTCCACGTACATACGTAAAATTATTATTGTATTATTAAGAATTATGTCGTAAAATTAAAATTTGACCAAAAAGAATCTCTTTACGCTGGATTCGATCCACGTACCTCTCAATTGCGAAGCGATGTCACTTACTATGCGCTATTTGAACGACGATTGATTAGTCGAAAATTATGTACATAACCTTTGTGCCTTATTGTCAGAAACTGTATTAATCATGATCCATCTAAAATAATTACAACACATTCATTACGAAAAATTCTGAATATTGCTTATAATAATTATTTTAGGTAGCTAAAGTTGTACCTATGTCTTGTAAAATGTTTGAAGTGTTTTTTATATTGCGTTAGGGTTCACAATCATATCATAATTTCATTAATATAAGATATATATACATAGGTACATGGAGAAAGGAAGCCATAGATGCTTACCTTATTATGTCCATCATGCGTTTTTGACGATTTTTATACATCTTTTTTGCATTCCCAAAGCGTTTATTTATAATTTTACCCATGTTTTATTTTAATTGAGATCGCCGAGAAAAGTGACACAGGTCCGACGCATGACGCGGCTGACCGCGATATGAGCGAGGATGATAGCAATATACGTAGATCGCTAGAGTAAATAGTGCGACATGATGTTAACGCTTCTCGGAATGAAAGGGCGTATGTGACATTTTGTAAACAGGCTCAGTACGCATTAACTGTGCTTTTTTTGGATTAAAATAATCAATGAAATTTATTGTACTTAAAAAATCAATATTTTAGAAAAAAAAAACAAATTTTAATACACTAAAATCTGGCGGAAAAAGTAGGAATCCTCTATTTTCAGAGGTGTTTTTGAGATTTTTTTCTATCGAGCCAATTATTAGGAAACATGTTTTGAAATCGATGAAAGTATTACTTATATCCTTGAGTATCGTGTATTTAAATTGCAGTACCATCCGGTACCTGGTTTATGAGATTTTCCATATCATGTTGGTACTATTTTGTAATTTCCGAGCCTTAATCTCTACGGCGTTAACTGACTTTTATGAGCATTTAGTGGCGAAGGTACTTTTCTCTTCAATTTCTCTATTTATCAATTGCACCAAGAGCAACCGAATAAGCAATTTGATTTTAGAACGAAAGTGACAGAATCAATCGAACGACCAATGCAAACGGCCCTTACATGTGGAAAATGCTTTTACGCGTTCTCGTCCACCCACAAGGTAGGTGGCTGGAATGTCGGATTCGACACGAACGTGGTGGGGACCACTTGGAGTTGTTCGTGTTCCGCCACGCTTTGTACTTCGGCCTGTCGCAATGGGGAGTCTTCCCTTGGGATCCTTCCCTTGGCGGAGCCGCTGCGGGTTCGCGGACAACCACCACCATCAACAAGAGCCGGAAGACGTGCTCTGTCGAACAAAGATCAAAGCCATAATTCCCACGCTTGGCAGGCGTTTTGGAGATCGCATCGTAGGATGGCTGTTCTTCAGAAGGCATTGCTGCCCACCTTCTGGTGTTTTTCCTGTCGCCTCTAAGACTCCCACAGTAAGATATGGGGGAGGGTCCAGTGCCTGGTACCCCACGGATCAAGTGTAAACAGGTGTGGTGTCAACAGTGGTTATAGGCCACTAACTTGCCATGTTATGCGTCTTGTGTAACACGCTACTCATATCTACGAGAGTACTTGCTTATATCCACTTCTCCTCTGACATACAACTGTTTCAGAATGAAAAATCTATTAACTCTTAGTTACTCACGCCTAAAACATACGTAATACTCGCGTAGGGTGCTTTACACCACCGTTTTTAAATTAGAAAAATTCAATAATATACATACAAAATCAAACTTTTATTTGTGATATTTCTTGACTTATTGATTTATTAACAGATAAACACTTTTAAAACAGATAGTGCCATAAACATTTTCTTTTATCATTTCATTCTAGGAACTAATTTTCTTCACTGTATTTCTGATATGTCGGAGTAACATGCTCATGGCATTTGCACATGTTGATGGCATTTGTAACATTATATTTTAGATTTTTGGTCCTTTGGCTTAGCGTCGGCTCGGCATCAGCGTCGGAGTTGGCGTCAGCGTTGTCGTCGGCGTCAGCACGGCGTCGGCGCCTACGTCGACTTGGCGTCGGCGTTTGCGTCGACGTTGGCATTGGCGTTGGCGTAGGTATCGGTGTTGGCGTCGGCCACAGATTTAATCTGTGGCGTCGGCGTAGGCATCGGTGTTGCGTCGGCATCGGTATCGGAATCGGCGTCGCTGTCGACTATTGAACTGACATCGACGGTCATTTATTTCACTGTTGTTGTCGAAAATGTGAAACGTTCTATGTGGCACCCAGGAATCCCACCATACATTGACCTGGAGATAGGATTGGTGACTTGGAGCATCAGAAGAATTATAGCCAGATGTAAAAACTTTGGTTATAATTTTACATTCAAATGCTGTTTTAATGTTGGTGATCATTTACTATTTATGTTTGTTATACATAAGTATTAATCTATAGCTGGTGGTAAGTTAAACATAAGCCGTTCCTTTTCTAGATTGAACCTACCATAGCCTGATCAATTAATAACTAACAAACAGGTAAGATACTCGTTCTACAGAAAAGAGAAAGCTCTATATCTCTATGCTCGTATAATCGTTTATAGCTTTATATTACTAGCCAAAGGATAATCTATCGGTTGTATAAAAATTACTAAATACATAATTTACCTAATAATATAATCCCCTTCTTACCATTTCAACAGAAATGGCAAATACCAACATTTCCTGTCAGTAAGTACTATATCCTTATCTTCCGAAGTCTCTCAAAGGTAAGAAAAACTTGAGGTACGGGTCCTTGTCAATATTAACCTACTCGTATTACCGCTCGGCTATTATTGCTTCAATATGTCCATTATCTAAAATGGACTTAGGTTACTAAATAATAGAGTGCTGTGCTATTTCCTAACTTTTTGTCATAAGTTTGAATGGCTTTAAGCCACTCAATCTCGCTGGGGGCGCTGCCTGCAGAAATTTCGCCCAGAGCGCTGGGGTAGTGCGTAAACCGGCACTGCTGCCATTTCTCATAATTGATAAAATGAGTGTACTCTATAAAGTTGAGCCTATAAATCGAGACAAAAATTTGTATACTTAAAAACCGCCCACATGTAATCAGGATCCGACCGTCGTTTAGAGAACTTCTTGACCGTTCGAGTGTGGGAGAATGCACAGCAGCTGATTGGAGGCTTCTCAGAACTCGTGAGAAGTCTTTAATCATCAATGCACATGATTTCCCGAATGCCTAGCAGTTTCTAACATACAATGACGCAGTAAGATGTCATAATATTGCTGCACTGGAGGTACATCAATTTAATTACACACCGTTGTACTCTATCTGCAAATATTTGATGCAGACGTGCAAATATTTGATACAGTTACGTGCAATTTAAATTCGTCACATATTTCACATAATTTTATTTTTATATTTATATGCTTTGAATTCGTTAACACTATAAAACCATTATTTAGCAGCCAACTTACCATTATTTACCATTATTTAGTTAGTCAACTCTTTTTAAATTTATTTGAAGACAGTATTTTTATGCTGTTGTTTTAGCAGTTTAAGGCCTAGTTTCACCATACTCTGTTATTTATTTGACGCCTTGTTAATCCTTTTAACGGACTGTTAACTGAACCGGGTGTCCCACCAACTGTAAATGGATGATTAATTCAGTTAACTTCATAGAACGTAGACTGATTTAACAGCTCTGTTATTTTTAAAGACCCATTAGCTAATGCCTGATTTAGCGTAAACAAACATGGTATGGTGAAATTAGGCCTTAGCGACATATAATAAGAGTTTAACTTGTATAAATCCTTTCGGGCACGAGGTTCAAATAAATGATTTACAAATTTAGATCTTTTTTGACGGGTATATACTTCACTGCGTTTCAGAAAATAGTCAGGGTTTTGTTTGGCAAATACTGGAATATTATATGCAAACATGGTAAAGGAAGTATGTTACACTTGAAAAGAAGCTTACAGCTGTCTAGAAACCAAGCCCTATTAATTACTGTCACACATCGTTTCTGCACCATAAATATTCTTTCTACCTCAACCGAATTACCTCACATTATCTTTCATAGCTGAAAAGATATGATACATGACCATGATATGACATGCAATCGACGTCGCCTCCATGGACACCGTATTCCTAATTTTTTTGGGGCTAAAATGAAGCGTTCGATTTTTTGGACAATGTACTCATATCTATATGTTTCCCAGTTTTTTTAATCTGACAAGCATTGCCTTTTCGAGATAAGATTGGAACTAAAGTTATAGGGTGATAATTATCAGGATATATCATCCTTCGTAAACAAGGGTTTAACAATTACCAACTTTAATTGCTCTGGAAATACGCCTTCTGCGAATGACAGGTCAATAAATGTGCAAGCGGATAACATCCAAAAAGCACAACATTTTAGTAATTACCTAATTGATTGTTATATCATCAAATCCACTAGTCCTACTGTTATTAAGGCTAATAATAAGTTTGTTTATTTTACTGGCGTCTAAAATAGTGTTGTTATTTTTTATGATTATTATTTAATTCACACATACACATCATTTTTATTATTTTATGGTCAATTTTATAAAATAATTATTGAATGTGTGTCATACTATTTAATTGTATCATTGATATATTGTTTAGCTATATTATTGGAAATGCATGATAATATAGCATTTCATACCGCTTTAGCTTTATGTTTACCACTTTAATTGAGTCTAGCCTTAACAATACGTTAAGTTTTCATTACAATTTTTCTGAAAGCTTTGTTGTATGTACTATATTTTTCCATTTTGTTCATATTAATTTTACTGTATGTCAGAAATAATTTACGCTTAGTCCTGCTTGATTTTTTATGACCTTAGTAAGCCAATTTGATATGACCAGTTTATTGTTAATTTTAACGGCAATTTCAGAAAAGTACCTACAAATTGTAGAATAGGCAAAATATTTTCATAAGCTGAGTTAGATCCCAAAACTTCATTAAATGTAAAATATGATATAAGTACTTTATCAAAAAGAGTATAAATACTTATTATAAAAAATAAAAAAATAAATAATAAATAAGCGTTATTTATTATAAGTGTATATTTAAAGTAGTGAAACGCGAATGTTTGTATGTCCAATGTTACGTAATTCTAATCATAATGATTGTATTCACCTTAAGGCCCTTGGGTACGTCAAATTCGTACTTTCTAAAGCGAACTCCTCCGTAACCGCTGTAGTTGAAGACTTGAAAAAAATATATTTTATAGATGAATTCAAGTACAACATTTGCAACATATGATTTTACGGTATTACTATTACTTTTGCCTTAAAAAAAATTCAAACTACATACTATTTCTTGACTTATATGGCGAACTCCTTCTAAACGGCTACGATTTTTGAAAAATAAATTGTACCATTAAATTTCTAGATTGTTATACTACAATTATAACATAGCATTTGTAAATCCATTGATATTTTCCTAAGAAAATGTCGAATTATTCAGATTCAGAACGCTTGCGGTTCCGAGGTGCTCTGCGCGGACGCGGGCGGCAGTGTTGCGCAAGCGTTGGCACGAGGAGGCTGTGTCGCTCGTAGCTCCGCTCGCGCTTTCGACTGATAACGATCTTGTCTTTGTATTAGTGCATTGACACGCGAGATTCGTAGCTGTGTGCGTGCAATGATTCGCTCGCTGCAGAGGGCCAACTTGATTGCGACGTGAAGTATGCGCGGTGACGCTTTATTATTGGTATTTTGTAGAAAAATTTTATTCGAATTGTCTCACATATGAAAAGAATCAAAACTTGAAATTGACAATGTTGTGGGTAAATTACAATGGGCGGCCTTATCAATAAGATCAATGAAAAGTTTTATAATATATGTACAAAATTAATTAGTAATGTCTATAACGCTCTCATGTTATAACTGGTTAACTAAAGATAATATATTTTTTTATATTATGGTAAATAGTTTCCGGCTTTAGTAGTTTGTAAGGTACAAAATGGTTCTCTACTACATTTAGAGTTTGTATGGGGCTACGTACATCTTTTGGAGTTCTAAGCTTTTCTTAATAATTGTATTAGGTGTTTTGATATAGGTTAATTAATACTACATAAAGATAACGTCTGCCAAGTGAAGATGGATAACGTATCTCGAAAATAGTGAGAGATAGGTAAGGGAGATTAGCACCGTGGGGTGCCGGGTTAGAATTGCACCTCCCCATATAATCCCGTGGGTGTCGTAAGAGGCGATTAAGGGAAAACTACTGGAAGGTGGGCAGCCACGTGGGGTGCCAGGTTAGAATTGCACCTCCCCATATCATCCCGTGGGTGTCGTCAGAAGCGTCTAAGGGAAAACTACTTAAAGGGGGGCAGCGCCTTCTAAAGAACTGCCAACTTACATTGCGATCCCCAAGACGCCTGCCAAGTGTGGGGATTATGGCAAATACCCCCTTAAAAAGTGAGGCTGTGTTCAGCAGTGGAAGAACTGACTGTTACAGTTACAGTACTGAAAATCGATATATAGGTTTTTCTGGACGTCCTTATTCCGAATTTGGATTTTATTTTTCTATGACGTCTGCCAAGTGAAGAAAGTTACTCCGATTTGGCTGAAATTCAAAATCTAGGTAGTTCTAGACGTCTTTATTCCGAATTTGGTATTTATTTTTCGATGACGTCTGCCAATTGAAGAAAGTTACTCCGATTTGGCTGAAATTCAAAATCTAGGTAGTTCTAGACGTCTTTATTCCGAATTTGGTATTTATTTTTCAATGACGTCTGCCAAGTGAAGAAAGTTACTCCAATTTGGCTGAAATTCAAACTCTAAGTAGTTCTGGACGTCTTTATTCCGAATTTTGAACGTATTTTTCTATGACGTCTGCCAAGTGTGGAAAGTTACTCCAATTTGGATGAAATTCAAAATCTAGGTAGTTCTGGACGTCTTTATTCCGAATTTGGAATGTATTTTACGATGACGTCTGCCAAGTAAAAAAAGTTGGTCCGATTTGGCTAATAATCGAAATCAAGGTTTTTCTGGAAGTCTTTTTTCCAAATTTGAAATTATTTTTTCGACGACATCTGCCAAGTGAAGAAATTACTCTGATTTAGCTGGAATTGAAAATCTAGGTTGTTCTGGACATCGTCATTCTGAATTAAGAATTAATTTTTTGAAGACGTCTGCCAGGTGAAAAAAGTTACTCCTATTTGGCTGAAAATCGATATCTAGGTTTTTCTGGACGTTTTTGTTCAATATTTGGCATACATATTTCGAGATCTGCTAGGTGAGGATAGTCACTCCAATTTGGCTAACATTCAAAATCTAGGTAGTTCTGGACGTTTTTATTCCGAATTTGGAATTTATTTTTCGATGACGTCTGCCATGGGAAGTAAGTTACTCTGAATTGGCTGAAAATCAATATCTAAGTTTTTCTGGACGTCCTTATTCCAAATTAGGAATTTATATTTCGATGACGTCTGCCGAGTGAAAAAGTTCCTCCGATTTTGCTGAAAATCGATATCTAGGTTGTGCTGTGCGTCATTATTCCGAATTTGGAATAATTTTATCTATGTCGTCTGCCAAGTGAAGAAAAATACTCAGAATTGACTAAAAATGGATATCTAGGTTGTTTTAGACGTTATTATTCCAAATTTAGAATTTGTTTACGATGACGTATGCCCAGTAGATAAAGTAACTTCGATTTAGCTGAAAAGATCGATCGTCTAGAACAACCTAGATATCGATCTAGGTTGTTCTAGACGTCTTAATTCCAAATCTAGAATTTATTTAACAATGTCGTCGGCCAAGTGGAAAAAGTTACTTTGATTTGGCTACAAATCGATACTTATCTTGGTTTTCCTGGACGCTTTTCTATTCGTACTATCGATCTTAATTGTTATTAACTTGTTGTGAAGTGCGTGAATCCCTGTAGGGTGAGTTCCTTATTTATTATTGTTATTTCATAGTGCTGACTAAAACCTATGTAACGTTAACAGCTGTGCTGCCCTACCGCGCTAGACTTTGAGTTTTAAAATGTGAGTCGCTGGTAACAGTACCACGATCGTGTCGGCGCGGCTTGGCAACAGTTGGCTGAGGAATATCAGCTACTAAGCCGGTGTCTTCCTTCCAGGATTCCACTTCACTGATTTAATCCGAGGACGGGTGTTTCGAGCACTCACTACCGAGATCCAGAACTATCAGCTGACGCCAAGACCGCCACATCTGGGACCTGGATCACGTGTACTATCAGGCCAGTGTCTCCCTCCGGTCTATGTAACTTCAGTAGAACTGTGCGGCTGTGCAACCTGATAAGGCTTGGCCTAATAAACTTTTCAAACCTACTCCCTGAGTTTACCTACCTACCTGCTGGCCGTGGGATGATTAGCAGTTCCCTATCGCCGCAGTATGATAAGAGTAGGAAAATTATGATTACTTATCAAAGACGCACGAATTAACATCAAAATAATATTTTGACTAACCTCGACGTTTCGATCAAGTTGCATTGACCGTGGTCACGAGTAGACTGAAGAAGCGGGTGTCATCGTCTTGAGGAGCGGCGGGAGCGATTTAAATCTACCCCGCTTGGTTTTCGTTAATGTAATTTAGAAACATGAGTTTAGTTCACGAAAGTTTAAAGAAAAGTACTTATAAATCAATTATTCAAATCTCCTAATAAATGAGAAAGTATATCGGTTACCTTTTCACGATGGAACCAATCTTTACAATATAGCTGTAGATAAATTGCCCATATTATTATTTCCTAGACAAGAAATTATTTATCTCATATCTCGTACCCGGAAAGTAGTGTTTGTTTGATGCGAGTAACGGGTGGAAGACTGCTTCCCACCTATGGGCGGGAAAATCTAAAGGTAAATACTTCCTTCTCAAGGGCCGACATGTCCAATAGCACAAACGTTGGCCATTTTGTATTTTTGCGTACGACACAGTCGTCCCTATTCTTATTTTTCAATGTGTTTTTGCCATTATACAAATCTTCCTTTTATATCGTCGTTTTTAAACGAGTAAACCCGCGTCGGCTATAATCTCATTTATAAGGAGATTTGGATAAACGATTGATTATTATAATTTTCTTACTCTTATCCGATATATCTTAGCGTTTTAAAGATACGTCATCTATCTTTACTTAGCAAACGTCATTGAAAAATGAAATCCAAATGTAGAATAATGACGCCCAGCACAACCTAGATATCGGAGTAACTTTCTTCCGTTGACAGACGCCATTAAAAAAATAAATCTTAATTCGGAATAATGACGCCCAGCACAACCTAGATATCGATTTTCAGCCAAATTGAAGTAGTTTTTCACTTGGCAGACGTCATCGGAAAGTAAATTCCAAATTTGGAATAAGGACGCCGCGAAAAACCTAGATATCGATTTTTAGCCAAATCTTAGTAACTTTTCTCACTAGGCAGACGTCATCGAAAAATAAATTCCAAATTTGGAATAAAAACGTCCAGAATAATAATAATAATATAAACAATAATATAAATCTTTATTTAAGCCAATAACACTTTTTCCAAATCTTGTATTGCTGGTGGTCTTCACACTTCGACGTTGAAGTTTGTATCGTTAAGACCTTAATTGATAGCTGTACAGTGCACAGTTGTCTTCAGTACAATTTTTCACGCAAAATAGTTATAAACATAAATTTAACTTACAAATTATCCATAAAATAACATCTTGTTCAGTTTCATACATTTTTTTTTATAAATTATCCACACAGGTGGTATTTATATTTTAACTAAATTTGTGTTATTTACGTGTTTGTATGTATGATGCTATGGTGATATATAAACTGAAAAATTCAGGACTTGACTATATAAATATGTTTTAATAAAAGGGCTAAATCTTCTTGCAAAAGTTGTACGAATGACAGGTTATTTTAATTGGAAAACTCGTTTATGTAGCATATTACTAAAATTTGCAGATTTTTTAAAGAGTCTGTGTGCGAACTGAAAACAACCTTGGTATCGATTTTGATAGAAGAAGTACATTTTTCACTTGGCAGACGTCAACGTAAAACGAATTCTTAACATGGAATAATAACGTCTACAACAACCTAGATATCAATTTTCAGTCAAACCGTAGCATTTTTCTTCACTTGGCAGATGACATTGAAAAAATAATTCCAAATTCGGAATAATGACTCTCAGCACAGCCTAAATATCGAGTATCAGACAAATCTGAGTAACTTTCTTCACTCGGCAGATGACATTGAAAAATAAAGAAAAGGAATAAAGACGTCCAGAACAACCTAGGTAGGTACACTATACATTTTCATTTGACGACTGATCTCACTCGCAGTTGCAATTGCGGATACTCACTAGAATCGTACGGTAGGAATATAAAGTGCCATGTTACCGGAGCGCATCGCGCATCTGCATATTCTTTGACCGTTATATTTGTGTAGCGAGCGCGGAACGTATGCGGCGATGCGCGAGTAAAGTAAGCTCGATTAGGTCCAGATGCTCAAGGCCATTGGCGACTCTAATCGCCTTAAACAGTAACTGCTGTAAGTACAGTCTGTCCTATCTTCACAAAATTTTACACACAAGAGTTGCTTAGATTACAGTACGAGGCTAACTATTTAGTTAGCCCCGAACTGTACCTCGTACCTGATATCTCGACAAGCAACTCTTCACGCTCACTTCAGCATTTCCTCCACGATCTCTTCTTCATTCAGATTTTTATAAGCTTATTATCATTGTATTATATTATTATTACTTTGATTATATTAGTACTTACTAGTATAATCAAAGTAATAATAATATATGATAATAATTTATTACAATGATATCTAATAAGCTTATAAAAATCTGAATGAAGAGGTCGTGGAGGAAATGCTGAAGTGAGCGAGCATCCCGGAGTTGGCAGGTACTTCGGGATACATTGATTAGGGTTTATATTTTTTTTTATACATTGATGTGCCTTTGTATATATAATATAGAGTAAATGCCATAGTATAAGAACTAATAAATGGAATAGAGATTAACTACAATATAATGGACTTACTTACTTTTAATATCAAGGATACTTTTAACTAACATCTTAGTTTGTCGATATATCCGAAAAATGTAAATTATGTTTGGAGTGCAATATTCCCAAATATTATATATTTGTTAATAAATAAAATCAAAAAGAATACGGAGTAGGTACGGACCCAAGATTCAGTTGTGTAATCGTATCATTTATTTAAAAAATATATTCAAGGTAAGCATGGAAGATTGGATATTCGATACACATACCCGTGTACTGCTCTCTCGATGCGTTAGAATCTTTCCAATATTTTTGCTTAGTGCCTCTATAGGCATATACCTATGTATAGTCTGCCCCGGAAAGAAGGTCCGAGTTGCTTTATGTTAGTGCTCAATGTAGTCAGTGTTCAACATTCTTCGAATAGAACGCTTTGAATATAATATATAAGTACTTACATGTACTTACATTACATTTTGAATTGAGCAATTGGACTACATGTAGGCCTGCAATGGCCTTTAGAATGGTTGAATGCTTTAGCATATCTAGTTTGTAGTGTTATCAATAGAGGGATATCAAAATAAATACATGGGTACCTTATGTTACAACCATATGCTGCGCATCGCATGAAGTCATAGTGTCCTATATTGTGTAATCTGTATACCTAGGGATGCCAGTTAGAAAAATAGGTCGAGTGAGTCGACCGTTCCCCACCTGGAGTGTTAAAGAGGCAGTTCCTTCCCCAAAGATGACACAGTCACAAAAAATGAACCAACGCTTATGGTTTTAGTTGGTACAAAATCGACTAGATGTCGCTTTTAACATGTCCTGGGAAATAATAATTTAATATAACTCAAAAATAAAACATTCAGAAAAACGAAACAGGTGCAAAACATTCAAGCAAATTATGTTTATATTATAATAAAAGAAAATCATCGTATTTTATAGTTATAAAAATATGTTATGAGTCTTTAACCATCGTGTCCTGAATCGCGCTTGCGAATATTTCTCGCTTCTAACAGTTTATATAGAATATCTCAAATTTTGTATAGTAGATGTCCGACCAGGTCAACTTTCGGGGTTACCTGCAGAGTCCTCAGTGGCTCCTTCACCCTGGTGGAAAGTCCCCGGAAAACGAGGTGGAAAGCACCAACAATCAATAAATTATGTTGCAAGTTAGTTCATCAGACGAATGCTCATTGCATCGTTCGTTGAAAGCAACATAATATTATAATGCTTTGTGTAACGAGGTTTCAGAGCACAGTTATGTTGAGGGGCATTCGTGCCTAACAAAATGGGGCTTACTCGGTCGGATGTCGCGATTACTTTTTAATTAATGAGAGTAATTATTTCATCTCTATCTCACCGCGGCACACTTTACTGAACAACTATCACCGCTATAGATTTGTGCTTTAATTAAGTAATTTAATTTCATATCTAGCCCTCACTTAGCTCAGCTTTTTGATAGTATATTTAATAGGTAATTTATTAAAATAAGGTGTGTACTTTATTTTTGCATCATACAATGTTTTTACAGTAATAACAGCTCAAAAATGATCTTGGGAGGTTAGGTAGGGTACGAAAGAGAATTCGGAGCTACGCTCGAAGTTTATTTGATCGATAAAATCCGGAACGATCAAATTCGCTGAAGAATTATCAAAGTTGGAGTGATAAAGAGGCAGTTCCTTCCCCAAAGATGACAACCTACCCATTTATACCTTTCAGAATTTGCAAGTTGAAGTGGGATAGGTTCCAAGCCACATTGTTCGATGAATCGATAACCGATGGGGATGCTCGAGTGGTTACCACATTCAAAACAGATTTGTTGCCTAAATTTCCGTACATAGTATATATATTTTTTTTAATCTAAAGCATGCTCCTCTGGATAGAAGTTCACCTTCAAAGTGACCGATATAAGGGTATCGCCCTTAACGTACAGCAGGAACCACCTCTCGAGGACAGCTGCCGGATTAAACTGTGAGTTGCATTGCGACAGATTTTATATGGAAGGGTGGTTTATAAAGGGGAACAAATCCAATAAGAGCATTCCCAAGATGGATAGCGTCAGGAAGGTGGCTGGCTGTATAACTGAAACCACTAGTTTTTACAAATATTACGTTCTTGTATCGATCTTTGTGTTGTTCATGAGTGTATAGTGGGTGAAACGCAAACCACGGTGCGATATCAGTACTCAGTACTAATATTATAAATGCGAAAGTAACTCTGTCTGTCTGTCTGTCTGTTACGCTTTCACGCAAAAACTACTGGACCGATTTGAATGAAATTTGGAATGGAGATAGTTTGAGACCCGGGAAAAAACATAGGATAGTTTTTATCCGACTGCGCAAAAAGAGGTTAATGTTTTCACGCGATAACCGACATACGCGCGGGCGGAGCCGCGCCCGAAAAGCTAGTAAACCATAAATCTCCTGCGCGGCACTCAATAGCCATAGTCGCTAAGCCATCACTGCTTCCAATATATAAAAATGCGGTACTTAAGTTTTGTTTATTTTACTTAAAAATGACTTCTGTTATTGGTCGTGTATCTTGGTACTTTATCCATCTTCGAGTCCAGGGAAGGAGCAGCGCTGAAGCTGAAGCTGTCAAAGCTGTCGTCCAGTCCACGGCACATTTACTTTACGACAGTTTCTCTTATCTGACTCGGCATCTCATGGAGTCGTGTTGCGTCTTCCTCGAATTCACGTAAAATGTCCCTATGATAATGTCTGAACTTGAGCTGGTGATGATAGAAACAGACTGCAGCGATGCTTTCAGTTACTCTAGGGCTGATGAGGACTTCTCATAGAAAGTGGGAGCTTGTCCATGGCCACGAAGATCTGAGACCACCAGAAGGATGATTCCTTGAAGAAGGTTGCAATGCGGGCTCACTCTGAAGAGCGGACACTTCGATCACATCAGTGTGGGCTTAGGTGGATACCTAAGACTTAACGTCGACAACTAGTCCAGCAATTTGCAGTATCAATATGAAGCAATGATGGCCGAGCGCTAATAGCTATTGGACTGCCGTGGCTCAGGTCTTTAGTTCGACACTGCCAGCTTGTGCTTCACCGCATGGTGGTAGGGCATTTTGCAAATGCTCGCCTAGCTACCTACCACCCACAAGTCTGTCGCCAACACCTAAAAGTTTGTTCCGGCAAAGTTACAGACACATGAGACTAAACAACTGTATATGTATCAGGGTGGCGGGCGAGATGCATTTCGTCATTCATAATTAAGTGTATTTGGTATAGGCAGAGGTTAGTCCGCTTAACATCTTGTTCCGTCACAATGACAAAAAACACACAAATAAAAGGCATATTAACAAAATACACAATATAATAAAGAAGTGATCGCGTCACCTGAACGCCACTGAGGACGTAGCAGTAGGCCTAGACAAAGTGACATTCGTTTAGCGTTAGCGATAATAGAAAGATAAGAGCAATTTAGGTTGAACAAGCGAACATTTTGGCAGCTATGTGCTGACTTACGCTCTCAAACTTCACTGAAAGGCACAAAAGAAATACCTCTCGAAGTAAAGGTGAGAATGAATTACATTAATATCTACGTATTTATTCATAATAACTTATTAAATAAGAATCAGTTTGGTGCTCTAAAAATGCAAATATTATTATAGCATACATAAGCTTTGAAATTGTAATATTAAAATTTGCAGATGTTTATGGCATAAACACATTAAATTTTGTGGAATTTTGCAGGTTCTTTGCACCCTGAGCTTCTTAGCGACTGGGTCTTACCAAAGAGTTATTGGACTTACACAGCATTTGGTACAACGCACAACTAGTCGTTGTATAAGAGAGGTAGTGGATGCTATGAATGAAGATAACTTCATTAAAAGGTGGATTATTTTTCCCCAGTCAGCAAATGAACGTTCCGTGATATAAACAAGAGTAAGTGAAAATTATGACCTTTTTTAGTATTAAGTTATGTTGTTATAGGTACCTACTTCAAATGTCATTATAACACAGCCTCCCCCATATTTATGGGGGAGGCTGTGTTCAGCAGTGGACAATCCGGCTAATACAGTTATAGCCAAGTTCATTGTTAAAATGATATTCAGTTGTATTATGTGCTATTTATTTTTAGTTTTCTGGTACATTCTTACTATTTTTACAGCTTTCACAGAAAATTTCACTTGCCGGGAGTCATAGGGTGCATTGATGGCACTCATATAGCCATTGTGAAGCCTAATGACAGTGAGCATGTATATTTCAATAGGAAAGGATATCACTCAATTAATGTGCAGATGGTGAGTTCTAAGCATGAATACAGACACTGTATTTTGTTCTAATGACTAGTTATGCCAACTGGCTGAAATGTTCAAAGATAATGTTATGAATGTGCACTTTAATTACAGGTTTGTGACAGTAAACTACAAATAACAAATGTAAATGCCAAATTTGGTGGAAGTACACATGACTCATTTATATGGTCCTCAAGCAATGTCGAACCATACATGCGTCAACTTAATCAAAGCGGGGAACAAGTCTGGCTTCTAGGTAAGATATAATTGTAATAGAATTTACCATTTAAACTGTATCTCCAATATTTGTGTATAAATATATTGTAGATAATAACATTATATAATACAATGAACTTATTGTCATCATCATTCTACTTGTGTATTGCATAATAATGTACTTAAACATTTTAAAACTATACAAAAGCTAAAGTATTAGCATTAAATATTATACAAGTGCTTTTGTATTATTATGTTTTAGATGAGTAATCAATGCACTTACCTATTCCTAAGCATCATACAGTCAATGACCGTAAAAGTGTCACTCCAGAGCTTTAAATTTAAAAAAAATATGCAATTATATATATGCTCTTTATTTAATGTTTGCACAGTATATATAGAGGCATACTTATGTCATTTGTGTGCACCATATACTTAGGGCTCACAAGAAAATGAATTTTGTGAATTTGTTTCAGGTGATTCGGGATATCCTCAGAGACCATGGCTCATGACTCCAATTATAAATGCTGCTCAAGGCTCACGAGAGGAAACTTATACAAGGCGACATGTGCAAGCAAGAAATTGCATTGAACGCTGCTTTGGTGTACTCAAGTCACGGTGGAGATGCATGCTTAGACATCGAACACTTCATTATCAACCCCAAGTAGCTGGTAAAATAATTCAGGCATGTTGTCTTCATAATATTGCATTAAAAGCACGATTACCACCTCCAGATATATGCACAAATGCACATGAGGATGATGACGATGATGATTTGGTGTCACATGCGAACATCTCCACTACTGGCAATCAAAGTGAGCTTATTCAAGGCAGAGCTGTCCTTGCCAGTCTTGTTAATAGTTTACAACAATAATCTTAAAAGAATGTTAAATAAAAATCAATATGTGTAATACTGCATTTTATTTATTAATTATTGTGGTACAAAATAGGTAGTTTCCATACTTCCATCTATACTTACATATATAAGGTTAATATTAATTCATCAACAATACTGCGGGGGGTGGTGTAGAATCGATAACTGAATGTGATCCACATATTTTTAATTTCCACATAAACAAAATCAATACAAACTATTGCCTAAGCTGTGGCGCTTTAATGATAGCGACGAACACACTCGCGGCCGCCGTGGACTCCACTCACACATACACACACGTTATAGGTATTCTAACGCATTGCGAGGGCAATGAACTCGGTAGGTATACCTACGTATTGCGAGGGCAATGAACTCGGTAGGTATACCTACGCATTGCGAGGGCAATGAACTCGGTAGGTATACCTACGCATTGCAAGGGCAATGAACTCGGTAGGTATACCTACGCATTGCGATAGATACCTCGCAATGCGTTAGAATACCTAGAACGTGTGTGTATGTGTGAGTGGAGTCCACGGCGGCCGCGAGTGTGTTCGTCGCTATCATTAAAGCGCCACAGCTTAGGCAATAGTTAGTATTGATTTTGTTTATGTGGAAATTAAAAATGTGTGGATCACATTCAGTTATCGATTCTACACCACCCCCCGCAGTATTGTTGATGAATTAATAGTCACATTATATACTCTAGATATTGAAAATATACATACTTTCTTTAGAATGTAGCCAAGAGAAATCTCATTTGTCTTGTTAATAGTGTACATCTATTATATGAAATTATGTAAAATAAAAAAGTATTACTGCATTTTTTTTATAAAGTCAAATATTGTGTTATTTTGTACATAAATATAGTTTCTAAATACCAAAAATATAATACTTATATACTCTTAGGAATTTTGTCACGAGAAATCTATAAAATTATCCACAACAGATTGTGGTGAAACCTAATATATTCATAAATATATCAATTTAAATAGTGAAGATTTATTTAACAGTGCAAAATAAAATAACAATATAAAGCTTATAAGTAAAATATAATAAAATGTATATTAACAGCCTAGTTAACAAAGTTCCAGTCAATTTAAAACAATTTTCCTAGTGAAATCTTTATTATCATTAAAAACTTATAAAATTTTAACAGTTTCTAAGATAAATAACACACTTACTATAAAACTTAAAGTACTTAGTATGATAACTTTATTTTTAATATTAACCTTCATATTATGAACTTTTTTATATATTGAATATTAATACTAACTATGTAATAAAAAAGATAGCAATAATTATTCGTTTCGTAATAATTGTATGCAAATATTAATGCATAAATTAGGAGGCATTATTGTCAGTCTTTAGCACCTTAGAACCTAATAACTGTGTGATAAGTGCAGTACAGCATCATTCACTAATTAACTGTAATAAGGGAGACCCTTACCATCAAGCTAGCAATATAACAAAGAATAGTGATGAAATTATATTGCACAAAACTATCAAGAACTTAAGTCATTCGTTCTAAATAGGTTTGTGCAATATTGGCTAAACTTTGTAAGACCCGAATTGTTTCCCTTTGCACCTCAATCCTGTGGGACTCCAATCTAAGTCTTTCAGTTTCTCGCGCATGCAAATTCTGTTCTCGCAATTCTTCCAACTGCAAACGACGTTGTTCAATAGCAGCGAAATCGTTGGATGCACGCTCTAAAGGTGTTAATATCCTTCTCCTGCGTCGCTGCTGGCTACTCGGTAATGCCCTTGAAGAAGTTGAAGGCTCTGGTTGGCGCCTATATTCACCTGGACTTCTTGGGTGTGCAGAAGATGATTCCACCATAACTGATGGTGGAGGTGGAGATGGCTGTGGTTGTGGTGGTGATGGTATAGGTGAAGACACATCTGTACAGCAATATTTAAAAATGAATTAGACATAATTCTTATTTTTTTATTATATTGGCCAAAACAAAATAACAAGTGCAACAGAATGAATAATGATAGAGCAAATAATTTTTTTTTTAAATAAGGTGAGGCCACATGTCTAATAAAGTCTAATCTCAGTTGCAGTACAATTTATAAGTTTATATTTCTATCTTCAAGATATTTAGTTGATTATTTTATTAATTGATTTAATAATGATTTTAAGAAAATATTTGTTGACATTTCGTGAAGAACATAAGTTATAACAGTAGGTACCTTCAAGTTGTATTTGAGAACTTTCACCTATTTCTATGGCTCCGGGGTTCTCCTGCACATTTGGTGGATTTGGTTCTGACTGATTTGGTATCTACAAAAAAAAAACTATATTACGATAAGTACCTACTTTACAATTATGTTTGTAATTTAAAAGTATATACTGCGACTACAAAAAACTTATTAGAGAAATTTAATCTATGTAAATATTTTTGTATAAGTACTGATAGGTATACCTAACAATAAAAATCAACTAACATTAA
Organism: Plagodis dolabraria; assembly: GCA_963854805.1. NCBI lineage: Eukaryota > Metazoa > Arthropoda > Insecta > Lepidoptera > Geometridae > Plagodis > Plagodis dolabraria. The sequence continues at coordinate 11,137,975 of OY978440.1, forward strand.
TGCCTCGTTCAACAACATCTTCTTGGCCAGTCAGTGCAAGCAATCCCATAATCCCAAGCACTCTTACTTCGTAATTAGTAAGGGAGAGTGTGCAGCTAGGACCACCACCAGTGCATCTTGCATGGTTTCTAATTTTAAGCGCTTTTGCTTTTGTTTTTGTCTTCCAGTCAGCCCAACCCTTTAAAACAAAATTATGAATTTATAGAAGCGATACAAATAGATACTGAACATTCATTTACAGCCAAACTACCTTTTTCCATTTTTCAAGTTCTTTATATACACCACCACCAACAGCATTCAACATTCCCATCAGCTCGTTCCATAAATTTTCGGCTCTCAGCCGCCCTTGGGCCCCCGGTTGGGGTCAAGGTCACCATTCCTAGAAGACAACAATAAAACTATTGTACTGAATTTACGTATCGCCGATTAAATTGTTTATATTAAATACGTCGGCGCCGCCGGATAGTCCCAAGCGCAACAAAGGTGTCATTATTAGTAAAATTTGATGTGCACCTACGTTCTCCAACTAGAGCTATGCATTATGAATATTCTATTAAATATTCACCCATTTCTATACATATTTTCTTCAAATAAAGCGTATCTTATTATTTTAATACATACCTTTCCATAAATTCTATTAATATGCCGAGTTGCGCGTGACTAGCTCGTGATGATCTTGCTTCCATTGCTAAAAAGTGAATACTAAGATTTAAACTCCAATATAATAATGATAGGCAAATTCAAATATTAATTACTTACTTATAACACAAATGATCACTGTAACACTTCAAATTTGAAACTTTTCGCGCGCACCCGTGACTGCGGTAATATCTAGTTCTTCTTCTTCTAATAATCGGTTTGACAATTCACAACGCTAACCATAGAGCATTTTTTAACTTTTAGAGTTGATATGAATAGAATGAGCGTTCGCCGCGAACGAGTGACATTGGCTAGCAATCTTCCATCGCAAACGATGAGGCGTTAGCGTTTGTAGAAAGAGAATCGCTACGAATCGATTGCATCTTGTCTAGGCCAGCAGATCTCGTTGGTTTGGGCGTAGCTAAGGGCGTTTTTACCGTTCGCAACGCAGTATGAATAGCCCTACGTCACATTTTTAATGGGTCTTCTTACACCACGATGCGTCACACATGGTATTTGTACACTACTAGGGCGATTAACACCGAGGTATGACATGCCTATGTATTTTTTTGTATTGGAAGCATACAAGCGGTTAGCGAAATACAAACCTTAGAGTGACAGTACATGACTTAAATTTACAGACAACTGGCAAACCAGAAGCACACATATTAGCCTTAAGTCTAACATGCTAGCAAAAATTCACGAATTTTGAATCCTTGGTGTTTAAAATATGAGAAAACTACGACTTTATGGAAAGTCCTTCGAAGAAGCCTTGAACAGTTGCTGTAAAACCGATAATACACATAGGTACATTACCTATATTCCGCAAAATATCAAAAACACTCGTATACGAGTAATAGTCGACCATCCATCGCAAAACAGACTATTATTACAGATTTTGTTTAGTTTACAACAATGGTTACCATTGTTACAAACCAACCTCCAACACATTCCGGCCCTAGAGACGGAAGCAATTGATATGAGTTTTCCCGGCCTCAGGTGGAAAACAGCGTCTTCCATCCGCCATTTGGATCAAACATAACACTACTTTCCGGGTATCAAAACGAAACGCTTTTTGAATACTTAACATCATTTTTAGGGTTCCGTACCCAAAGGGTAAAAACGGGACCCTATTACTGAGACTTCGCTGCCCGTCCGTCCGTCCGTCCATCTGTCACCAGGCTGTATCTCAAGAACGGTGATAGCTACACAATTGAAATTTTCACAGATGATGTATTTATGTTGCCGCTATAACAAGAAATACAAAAAGTTGGCCAAGTGCTAGTCGGACATTAAAACAAAAAAAGTTTAAAATATGAAGTCTAATGTTGCTAACGGTACGAAACCGTTTGTGCGCGGGTCTGAATCGCACTTAGCCGATATTTTTTTCTTATTGTTTTAAATGCAAACGATTATTTTTATTACGGCTAAACGAAAAATGTTTAATTATAGACGGTTTTGGACCTAAGTAATAATATTCATAAGTACTTATACCGTAACTTTCCCTGATATTATGGATAATTAACTTCTAATATTGAATTGAAGCGTTGCTGGTAGCAAAGTTTGCTTAGCTAAGTCCGCCAACGTCCGCCGCGGACATGACTTGGATTCAGCGGGCACGCTAAGTCGTCAGTCCTGGTTGTTGTGTTAGGATGGCAGTCGTTATAACAAGGTGGTAGGGCATTTTACAAATGCCCGCCTGGATAACTACCACCCCCAGGTAGAATATTTATCGCCAAGCACCTAACGGTGTGTTCCCAGCAGCAGTCCTTGAGAGCCAGTAATTCTAGGTTAGCCTGAACACCGTCATCAATACCACCATCACTTACCATCAGGTAAGACGGTGGTCAAAAGCTAATCTATCAGGTTTAAAAAAAACGCGAATTCTATGATTCTGTACAATAGTTACCATATAACCAAGCTATAAAAGTTAAAATCTGTTTAATACAGTACTCGGCTGCAACTATAAATTATACCAAAAATCTTGGAATTTATGGCCAATATACAAACCGCACGAGTCCAATATGAAACTGACATAAAACTGTTACTGCCGTGCTTGACATCAGACTAGGTATAGATTGTTGGAAGCGCGCCCAAAGTACTAGGAGAACAGGAATCACGAGGAGACTCCTCTACCCTTTCCACAACCTAGACATCCCAGACTCACCTGCCACCCCTACACGCCAGAGAAGGGGTGCACACCCTACACAAATAGACAATCCATACACCAACCTGTTGCAACTTTATCGTAGTAAACCGTCAATATAACAGCTACCGTTGTCTGAGGCTCTAAGTTTGATACAGATGTTTGATGTTATTTTGACATGATCCATCACACAGTAGTCTATTGCATCAGTTGATCAAAATGTACGGTTAGACGGAAAGTTAGGTACCACAAAACCGTTTATAAACGTAGTAAAGTAGTGCTTGAAAATGAGCCATATTTTTTGCGACTACTTACCCATTTTATTGCCCGTACCATACGGTGGTAGGAAATGGAAAGATCTTCTATGCATCAAAATTATCTAATATCTTACAAGAATACCTATCAATTACCACCCCATAAAGAAATGGGGTTGATTACTGAAATCTGTCACAGACGGCGCTGATAATTTGCTACGTGGCTGAAGTTTAACTAACAATTAGATTTTGTTTTCTTTTTTTAATTCTTGATAAGTTAGACTTTGACCACTATCTCACCTGATGGTAAGTGATGATGTGGTCGAAGATGTTGCTCAGGCTACTCTAGAATTACTGGCTCTCAAGGACAGCTGCCGGAACACACCGTTAGGTGCTTGGCGACAGATTTTCTACTTGAGGGTAGTGGTGGTGGGCATTCGCAAAATGCCCTACCACCATGCTATAACGACTGCCATCCTAAGACAACAACCGGGGCCGACAGCTTAACGTGCCCTCCGAAGCACGCAAGCGCTCAATAGTAATGTCACCAGCCTTCGATTTTATCGAAGTCACCAGCGGTCACCCATCCATGTCATGACCGAGGCGGACGTTGCAGTTTTTCAAGTTTTCTGTATTTCACTAGTTTTTGGTTCTAATCAAGAGTTTGCAAGTTCTCCAGTAAGTAATGTAATTTATATCTACTTGGTACAACAATGTCACTGACTAAACGAAGAGTCAAAAATCAAGTACTTACACTCTGGAAGGAAAGATGTTCCAGTGAATACTAATACACTTTAATCATAGTTCAACCATTTTATTCGGTTTCAACTATTAAATTGCTTTTTGTACATCATTGCAGCCGTAAATAAAAATAGGTCAAACTTGTATGTTTAGTCTTGACTAGCTACTTAGAAGTATGTGATTTTTTTTAGTTGCATATAAAGGAACTCAATATGTCCGACTCTAAAACGACGTTTTTTTATACTAACAATATTAATTCAAAGTCCTTTGAGTTTTTTATTCAACTAAGTATAACATTTTTTAAAGTATTTTACTTCTCCACTTTCCTTTACAGGTATCTTATTTCTCGACATTCAGGTGCTAGACAGCAACCATTATTTGAGAATGTACTTAGTAAAACCAAATAAAAATAAACCCTAAAATTTACCTTTCCTATGTAACCGACACTTACAACTTAATTAACTTAACGCCAACCAGAAATAACTAATTTGATATTGAGCTGCCCCAGTGCAGCTGCACTGGGTTTTGGTTATTGTAATTTGTTAAATTTAAAAGAATTTCCACATTGATACAGTTATTGTACTATTTTGATAATAGAATTATTTAAATTTATTTTGTCTTTTGGGGTCGAAACGCTGGGTCCGTGGGGACCGAGCGCCAAACTATTATTCAAAGACGTCTCAAAACGTCTGGTCGACGCTACTTGTAACCAAATTGCTGCCATATACTTTGGACAGAGGATAGGCATTGCCATACAACGTGGCAATGCGGCCAGCGTTTCCTAATCGAACACTGCCTAATGGTAGCGGAATATTGGATTAGTTTGTAGTAATTTTAAGTTTTTTAGTTAAATATGTTAATTTTAGTCAGAAATATCTATTGTTACACTTTATAGCATATCATATTTATAGCATATGTTATTTAAAAAGTAATAAGTAATATCAATTATTACCAGGCGTGTGGTAATGTTTGAAAATTTATAACATTTTTTAATTAAATAAAATTGACGCTGATAAGTGCGAAATAGCTTTACTCGGACATATTTTGATCATAATGTATTTAGTTTATAGCAGTAAGAATAGTACATTGTTCACCGAGAGGAGAAAGAGACCGATTACCGTCGAGGGTGTCGTTTTTAAAACACCCGAGATCGGGAGTTTTAAAGCCTTATACTACACCTACCTTTTATACTACACCTACCTTTTATTTTACTTTTCTACGAAAACTGAATCCTCAAACAACACACAAATTGAAAATGGCGCCAATGGCGTCTGCAATTTTCACATGTTCTTTTTTCAAATTGTTTGACACCATCCAACACACAGCTAGTGGCCAGTGTCATTTTGCGAACTTGGAGATAAAAACTCACTGTAAAAACTTTTTGGCTTTTGATATTTAGGTTACCAGCGCATAGTCTTACCCAAAATTAAAAAAGAAAAACCACGTAAGAAATGGATTTTCATACACTTTTCTCTCCCGCTCAGATGCGTTTTCTCCCCGCATATTTGTTCGATATGCAATGACGTACTTTCTACCGTAAATTTGATAAAGTATCAAGGTACTTTCCGAGCTGGTGTAGTATAAAATTATATGTTAATCTTGATTACATTACCTAAGGCCAAGAAAAGTACGAATCACGTTTAATTAAAAAAAAACGTTGTAAAAATATTGCAAAATTGTGCTTGTGACTTAAATATCTTAATTATTTACGTATGAATGTGTATAAAATATATTAATAAAATAGCAAAACCCTATGAAAAGGGTCAAGAAAAGTTACATTACTTGTTTTGTGTTATTAACCTAAAAATTCAGATTTGATCTAAATCGAACGCAATATCACCATCGCGGCCTCTCTTTCACACCTACGCAGTCAGAGAGTGACAAAATGTCTGCATTTGACAGTATCTTAACAAGAAAATTAAATGGAAACGATTACTGATGGTACCTAATCATTAAAATATCTCAGATACTTTTTCTGCAGTCAGTACTTACCTGTGCATCCCCAATTCCAACCCCGTATATTGATTTTGCAGGTCGTTTCATTCCCATCCTAAAGGTATGAGAGTGATGCCCATATTATGAATGGTAACCATGGAAACAGAAACCCACGCTAGCCTAGCAAAACAAAAATAATGCTAACAGTAAGTACTTAAATGGGATGTGGTGCCGTGTTAAGTTGGTAGAGCAGTAGCAGTTAAGTGCGTATTTTGTACTGTAGCAGAGTTTGGTGTAGATACTGTACTGTACTGCCTATATGAAATGGTGCATTTCTGACAACCAGGATAGCAGCATTCAGTGGAACATCATCTAATAAAAGATACTATTGATATTACTGATATAGGTATAAACATGGGGTTTTTAAGAAACAAAAAAACCATTCTTTGTACTAGGGGAACATAACACAGACAGAGACATAAAACGACTCTCAAAACTTCACTACTGTTGAATAGTGATTCGTTTTTTGAATAGTTAGAGTATCTACCACTATGAAACGGTATCCAAACTTAACTTAAGCTAGACTTGAGAACCTGTTGCCTAGTGTGTATGAATAAAGCGATCAGCTTGAATGAAGCATGCCATGCCACAGTATAAAATTAGAATACCAGCAGCGTTTTAAAGCGGTCGTAGCGAAGTTTGTTTAGCCGATCGGCTAAATTAAGCAACGTCCACCGCGGTCACGACTAGGGATGGGTGACCGCTAGTGACATTACTACTGAGCGCTTCCGTGCCTCGGAAGGCACGTTAAGCCATCCGGCTCGGTTTTTGTCTTAGGATGACAGTCATTACAGCGTGGTTGTAGGCCAATTTGCGAATGGCCGCCTGACAGCTGTCGCCAAGCACCTTACGGTGTGTTCCGGCAGCTGTCCTTGAGAGCCAGTAATTCTAGGTTAAGCCTGTTAATACCTTCGACCACATAATCACTTACCATCAGGTGAGATTGTGGTCAAAGGCTTACCTATCAGAAATAATAAAACAAAAAACCTCAAAACCCCAAAATTGTGGAAAAGAATTCTGTTTTTCCCTATGTATACAAAACTATCTTAGAATAAAAGAATAATTTGAATATTTTACCCATGTTTATGCCCGTGGGGTGCCGTGCTATAATGTCTCCCCCATTGCTACCCGTGGGTGTCGTAACAGTCAACTAAAGGTAAAATACCGAAAGTCTGTGAAAGGAGACGGAGGTAGAAAGCGCTTTTCGCCTTCTACGCCCGTCTCGGGAGAAGTGCCTTTGGCACTTCTCCCTCCCGGGCTATTGTAGGGCCAGGCCCTCGCCCAAAACCCGGTGGAGCTGGACGACCGCACAGGCGGTAGCCAGCATCTATGTCCTCCCTAAACAACAACAAACCTCAAGTATGGTTCAGTATACTCTTAGCTCTCATAGAAGTAACATCAAGAAATAAGTCATAAGCAAGTGAATGTACTAAATGTATGAAAGTGCTAAGTAATTAAAGGAAGTTCTTTTCGGTGCAATAGTGCATACTTTCTTCATCCCGCCAGGCTAGTCAACAATATACAGTCCACATTACGCAGAGATTTTAATAATCTTTGCCAGTCTACGTCCACTTTAACAACTAAATACCTTCCTACTTAGGTATTTAGTTTGTGTTATGTGCACGGGTAAGACCGTGAGATCGCGTCCTAATATCAGTTCTCAAAGCCTTGCATGAAGAGCCAGTACAATTTCTATCCATATTCGAAATGGATTCCTGAAGCACTCTTGCGAAAGTCCGATAGGTAGGGTTGTTATCATTTACTATATCGTTACCATTTACATATTACTACATCGCTGCGCAAGGTTTTTTTATGTTTTTGATATGTAACAAGTATGAGACCCTTCCATCATGCAGTGACGCTCAGCCGGCGCGTTGGGTATCGAACCATGCACCTACGGCACGGCATGCGGCAGTCCATAGATATCACGACTGGACCATTATTGTTTTATGTAAACTGATTAAACTATGCATTATGATATAAAAGATTTTTCCTCACATTTAGCGGGCTTTTATATCAGTTTCTCAGAAAGCACTGCTGCCCACTTTCGGTATTTTACCTTTAGTTGACTGTTAGGACACCCACGGGTAGCAATGGGGGAGACATTATAGCCCGGCACCCCACGGGCATAAACATGGGTAAAATATTCAAATTATTCTTTTATTCTAAGATAGTTTTGTATACATAGGGAGAAACAGAATTCTTTTCCACAATTTTGGGGTTTTGAGGTTTTTTGTTTTATTATTTCTGATAGGTAAGCCTTTGACCACAATCTCACCTGATGGTAAGTGATTATGTGGTCGAAGGTATTAACAGGCTTAACCTAGAATTACTGGCTCTCAAGGACAGCTGCCGGAACACACCGTAAGGTGCTTGGCGACAGCTGTCAGGCGGCCATTCGCAAATTGGCCTACAACCACGCTGTAATGACTGTCATCCTAAGACAAAAACCGAGCCGGATGGCTTAACGTGCCTTCCGAGGCACGGAAGCGCTCAGTAGTAATGTCACTAGCGGTCACCCATCCCTAGTCGTGACCGCGGTGGACGTTGCTTAATTTAGCCGATCGGCTAAACAAACTTCGCTACGACCGCTTTAAAACGCTGCTGGTATTCTAATTTTATACTGTGGCATGGCATGCTTCATTCAAGCTGATCGCTTTATTCATACACACTAGGCAACAGGTTCTCAAGTCTAGCTTAAGTTAAGTTTGGATACCGTTTCATAGTGGTAGATACTCTAACAGCCCGGTATGATGTTGTTCCGAAACAAGGGACTTGGGTAGGTGGTAATGCCTGACGTCTTAGAGCGCCTCTGCGCGCCGGCACGGCGAGCTCGTAGCTCACGTTGCACGGCGTTCGGCGGCTGCTCAGCTTCTGCACACAAAACAAAACTTCGTCAGGACTGCGTATTCCAAGGCACTGGTCTGCAACTAGCGTCGGAACGATGACCCGAGTGAGACGGCAATAGTGCGGGGACTATTGCGGTCTCACTGGGAGATACTGGCGGAGCTGTAGACAGGTGTGCACGGCGTGGCGGCACAGGTCGGAATGTGACCATACTTGAGGTTTGTTGTTTGTTTAGGGAGGACATAGATGCTGGCTACCGCCTGTGCGGTCGTCCAGCTCCACCGGGTTTTGGGCGAGGGCCTGGCCCTACAATAGCCCGGGAGGGAGAAGTGCCGAAGGCACTTCTCCCTCGGGCGTAGAAGGCGAAAAGCGCTTTCTACCTCCGTCTCCTGCGGACGCCGAAAACGTACCGCTATTATAGGAGGGGTTGACAGCGAGCCCAAGGGCACCACTGTGGTTCGGACCTCGGCTTGTCTCGCTGTCGAGAGACATGGGGGGGATCGGAGCAAAATGCCTCTGTGCAACTGCAGTGTTGCACAATTGGGCCCTACTGAATAATACTCTTTGACTATTTGGAGAGCAATTTATCGTGACCTTGTTTTTGCCTCGAGCTCGCCGGCGGGCTCGGTGTTTGATTGTGTGACCTCTAATTACCTCACACCTGGGGATTTTACCTCGACGACTTACGGATAACGCTAAAGCTGCCAATGTAATGGCTGCGATGGGGTCATCCGGGTCGTCTAATACCTGCCGTGGTCGGCGACGGGGGGGTTTGAAAAATGGGATAGAAGAGGCAGTCGAGTAGTTCGATGCCTGGACAACCAATGGGTTCGGGTGGTGAGGGGACGCGGCAGTGGTGGCCGGAGCGGAGGGAGGAGACGCGGGGCGCGGGGCGGGGGTCGGCTTCTTGCCGGAGGCGGGGGCCTTAGCGGGTGCCTTGGCGGGAGGGGCGGAAGTTGCGCAACTAGCGGCTTTAGGAGCACGCTTGCGTTTTCTATCTACGACGGTATAGCCGTCGTTATCTGAGTCCGAGTCGGTGCGTAAGGCGCGACTCGGATCTACCTCCATCTCCGCTTCGGAGTCCGAAGTGGGCTCGACAACGGCGATGGAGGGACGGGTGCTCGCTGGCCTCCCGATCGGTGAGCGCGAGCGAGACCTCTCACGGGGAGGGGCTGCCACCGTGCGTCTGTTGTCTGGGCCCGGAGCGGGCGAAAGCGGACTGTCCTCTGAGAAGGACCGGGTCAGAGGAGGGACGTTGGCCTCCGGGATTGAAGTCCCGGAGGGAGCAATAAGAGTGTCCGTGAGGCGGGCACTCGCTTCCTCTTCGAGGAGTTGCATATGAGCAACATACAGATCGGGGTGGCGGAGGGCGAAGGTCTGAAGGACCTGCACCTCACCGTTAGAGGGACGGGACTGCATCCTGAGGGGAATACTCAGGACGCCCTATCAAGGGTTTGAATTCCCTCACACACCTTGTGAGCTCACTGTGTGAGAGGGAGTGTGTACCTAGGGTGTGCCCTAGTTGTGTACCCTCTCCGAGCTTTTTTCTCGGCGGAGAGGGGTGCTCCTAAGCGCTACTCCGGGGTTGACTAGGGGCGACCCCAAGGCCAGTTATCCCGGAGCCCAGCTTGCTTCGGCTGACCCGTGAAGCGGGAAAGGCCACGGTGCAAGGTTAAACCAAAAGTTCGACAGTGGCCGTTGTCACCGTAGGGTGTCACACTGCGACCGCAGCAAATGGCGGATTTGATCGTTCAGACGGGTTTGGCTGACGCTACCCCACGCCTGAACGACGTCGCTTAACAGCACAAAGTGTGTTGTTACGCGCACTGTTACAATGTTGTGTCGAGTAGTAAAGTTGTGAAATGCGCACCGAAAAGTGCGGTCAAAACAAGACCACCAGCCCGATATGATGTTGTTCCGAAACAAGGGACTTGGGTAGGTGGTAATGCCTGACGTCTTAGAGCGCCTCTGCGCGACGGCACGGCGAGCTCGTAGCTCACGTTGCACGGCGTTCGGCGGCTGCTCAGCTTCTGCACACAAAACAAAACTTCGTCAGGACTGCGTATTCCAAGGCACTGGTCTGCAACTAGCGTCGGAACGATGACCCGAGTGAGACGGCAATAGTGCGGGGACTATTGCGGTCTCACTGGGAGATACTGGCGGAGCTGTAGACAGGTGTGCACGGCGTGGCGGCACAGGTCGGAATGTCCCATACTTGAGGTTTGTTGTTTTGTTTAGGGAGGACATAGATGCTGGCTACCGCCTGTGCGGTCGTCCAGCTCCACCGGGTTTTGGGCGAGGGCCTGGCCCTACAATAGCCCGGGAGGGAGAAGTGCCGAAGGCACTTCTCCCGAGACGGGCGTAGAAGGCGAAAAGCGCTTTCTACCTCCGTCTCCTGAGGACGCCGAAAACGTACCGCTATTATAGGAGGGGTTGACAGCGAGCTCAAGGGCACCACTGTGGTTCGGACCTCGGCTTGTCTCGCTGTCGAGAGACATGGGGGGGATCGGAGCAAAATGCCTCTGTGCAACTGCAGTGTTGCACAATTGGGCCCTACTGAATAATACTCTTTGACTATTTGGAGAGCAATTTATCGTGACCTTGTTTTTGCCTCGAGCTCGCCGGCGAGCTCGGTGTTTGATTGTGTGACCTCTGATTACCTCACACCTGGGGATTTTACCTCGACGACTTGCGGATAACGCTAAAGCTGCCAATGTAATGGCTGCGATGGGGTCATCCGGGTCGTCTAATACCTGCCGTGGTCGGCGACGGGGGGGTTTGAAAAATGGGATAGAAGAGGCAGTCGAGTAGTTCGATGCCTGGACAACCAATGGGTTCGGGTGGTGGGGCGCTCGATCAAAGTATCGGCGGGCGCAGTCCTTATTGAACTGCGCTAAAGAGGGAAGGTTTAAGTCGCAATGCAACTCGGTGTTCCGGATATACCACGGGGCGCCGGTTGCATTACGAAGAAAACGGTTTTGGATGACTTGAAGTTTATGAAGGTGGGCCTCACTAGCATGACTAAACACTACTGATGCGTAAGTCATGATGGGGCGGATGCAGGCAGTGTAAAGTGTCTTCTTATTACTAAGAGACATTTTACTCTCTTTGCGAAGTAGGGGACCAAGGCGACCCATTACGAAGGCCGCTCTGTTACGGACGGTTGTTATGTGATCGTTAAAGGTGAGATGACGATCAAGGGTGATTCCGAGGTATTTTGTTCTAGGAACCCAGGGAATGGGTTCGTCGAACAAAATAAGCGGTTTCGGGTAAGGGGAGCGTGTCTTCTCAGTAAAGCACATAGCTGTGCTTTTAGCTGGGTTGACCGCGATGCGCCATTTTCGGAACCAGTCACCGATCTCGGTGACGGCCCGTTGAATGACGAAATAGGACTGTCTGTTGATATGCCACCCAGTGGTGTAAATGGCGGTATCGTCCGCATATTGGGCTAGGAATACTTTGGGCTGAGAGCGTGGGATGTCACTGGTATACAGTGCAAAGAGAATAGGTGATAGCACAGAGCCCTGAGGGACTCCGGCTCTGACTGGGTGGGGGGAGGAGAGGGTGCCTTCCACGCGATAGCGAAAGCTTCTGGCTTTAAGGAAGTCTTGTAGGATGAGCACAAGACGTTCTGGCACGCCAAATTGGTATAGCTTGTAGATCAAGCCATTGTGCCAGACTTTGTCAAAAGCTTTCGCTACGTTGAGGAAGACTGCTAGCGTAGTCTGGGGTTTGGGGTACTTATTGAAGCCCTCAATGATGTGCTCCGTGAGGCGGTGCACCTGTTGGACGCATGAGTGTCCGGGTCTGAAGCCAAACTGCTCATCTGGGATAAGGTGGTGTTCCTTAACATGGGACTGGAGACGGTTTGCAAGTAACCGCTCGTAAAGTTTGCCTAAGGCACTGAGGAGGCTGATGGGGCGGTAACTGGTGGGGTCAGATGAGCTTTTGCCTGGTTTGTGAATGCCAATGACATTTGCACATTTCCAGGTGTCTGGGAATAAGCAGTGGCTCATAGCAGCATTGAAGATGCTGACTAAGAGATGGATGAGAGGAGGAGAGAGGGTTTTAAGAACCCTGTTGGAGATGCCATCGGCACCGGGGGATTTGCGCGGTCGGAGGGCCTTGATCAGTCTCTCCACCTCAGCGTAAGTCGCTAAGGTGATTGGTGGGAGTTCAGAGGTGACCACAGAGCTTTTACGTTCGACTTCAGCATCCACCGAATGGAGGTGAGCTTGGTCAACGTGATCTACGTTAGGGGAACACTGAGCCTCTAGGCTATCAGCTAGGCACTCAGCTTTGTCTTCGTCAAAGAACGCTGGGACTAGTGGGACTGGTCTGTATAAGGGAGGCATGTCGTTATGGTTACTTCCTTTCAAGCCTCGCGCCAAGTCCCAGTAAGCATGGTCCATACTTGAGGTAAAATCACACAATATTTATATAGAAGTAAATTCAGTTCCTAAGCGTTAGATCTGCTGGCTAAAGAGAGTGATTGACCAATAGTGGCGCTTCATTGTATATATGTCCCGCTCACTTGACTATTCCCTTTACTCCTTTCGAGAATTTTCTATATCTCTGTCTTTGTCATAAAATGAAGTCCTTGTCTAACATTTCGAGGCGTTTCCATAATTCTGTGTATACTAATATGATCTCTATTACTCAAATGTTTGGTGTTAATATTCCATCTATATTTTTATGGAATTTTCTCGATTACTTAGGGGCGGAACCAAAACGTGCCTACTTTTAACATTTTCTAGAAAAGTCTAGCTTTTATGTGATTTTACCTTCACAAATATTCGTAATAGGTAATTATAGACTACCTATGTTATTTCTACATTATCTAAGGCTAATTTATAACATTATACATTATTCAAAAAATATTATTCCCTGACTTTCCCTATGTTTTCCTGGAAAACCCGGGGACTTATGCGAGAGTGACAAGCGGTATGAGATAGGCAAGAGTTTTCTCTATAACCTAGTTATACTCATATTCTACCTCTTTTGACACAGAACTGGAGCTACTCAGTTTTCCATTTTGCGACATTCTACTTACTTAGATTCTTACCTATTTCTTATCATTCGTTATCTATACTTATATAGCGATACATATAAAGCGCTTATGAACTATTTACTGCTAACTTATTCTACGTGGTTGTATCATCTTTATTACGTATTTTACTTAGAACTATAGCTTAGCTTATGGTCTAGAACTATATATATATATACAAGTTTTATGTGGCGTCGCTAACAATTTCCCCCCCAGTGCGCGCTCCGCCGTGCACTCCATCTTCACGTAGCGACGCTGGGACCACGATGATGAGACGTGATGTTGGCCGCCGTAACACGCCTCCCGCCGTCCGCACGTCGACGATCCTCGTTCTGCCGTCTGGGCCTTGGTATACCTTGACGACTTCTCCTCGAGGCCATGTATTTCGGGGGAGCGAAGCGTCTCCAATGATGACGATGTCGCCTATTTGGGGGTCTGTGCTGTCATCCTTGCCCAGTTTTCGTACCATCAGTGTCGGTAGGTACTCTTTGATCCATCTTCGCCAGAAGTGGTCCGCCAAACGTTGTGCCGTCTTCCAGTCCGCCTTGCCAATGAGTTCACGGTCACTGAACTCCCCAAGTACTGCTGCTCCACAGGATCTCCCGATGAGGAAGTGATTGGGTGTAAGGGCTTCCTCGTCTGTTGGATTTTATTTTATTTATTTATTTATTTATTTTGTGGTGCGATCCGCACTTATGTGAGTGAGCGGACGTGAGTTGACGGTATGTTCTACTTCTGTTAGTAGAGTGTGTAGGACTTCTTCTGGTGGGCTTCTTTCATTCAGGACGGCAGCCAGTGCCACTTTAACTGTTCTGACCATTCTTTCCCATGCTCCTCCCATGTGTGGTGCTCCGGGTGCGATGAACTTCCATGTGATGCCTTCGCGTTCTGCGGCTTCTATCATTTCTTCTGCCTTTATTCTCTGCGCTTCCATCTTCAGCTCGCGCTCCGCCCCAACAAAATATGTGCCGTTGTCGCTGTATATCACCCGCGGACTCCCTCTTCTTGCTGCCATGCGTCTTAGTGCCATTATCATTGAGCTGGTGCTGAGTGATGGCGTCACCTCAAGATGTATACTGCGCGTTGTGAGGCAAGTAAAGAGGGCACCCCATCGCTTTTCTTTCCTTCTTCCAATGGTCACGTGCATAGGTCCGAAGTAGTCAACCGCTGTGCACGTGAAGGGGTAGGCGTGGTGATTTAGTCGTTCAGCTGGTAGATCGCCTATTGGTGGCATCTGTGGTTTCATTTTTCTTACTCGACACCATTGACAATTATGCAGGACCTTCTTGACTGAGTTGCGCAGAGACAGGATCCAATACTTCTGTCGGAGCTCGTTGATCACCGTAGCGTGATTTCCATGGTGGAAGCGTCGATGATACTCTTCTATAAGTAGGTGCGCTATCTTGTGTCTCCCTTCCAACACGATGAGATTCTCTCGGCGTCCTATTCCCGTTATTTTTGATGTTCTGCTGTTTAGCCGGAGAATGCCTTCTTCATCGAGCCGTACATCTATCTTCTTTAATTTGCTCGATTTTTCTAGCGGGAGATTCTTCTTTAATTTTCTTATTTCTTCAGTGAATGTTTCTTCTTGACTTTTCTTTAATAAAGCTGTTTCCGCTTTTTTCATATACTTTGGTTCGATGGGAAGCCACCTTTTTGCCTCTTCCGGCCTTTTTTCAATGACTTGTTTCTTCGTTTCTTTTTTCTTATAAGGCTTCCATACGTCGTCCTTTACGATTGCAGTGTTTGTTGAGTCCCGTTGAAGCTTCTTTTTACATATGTCGATAAACATGAAGACGCGCGCCGTGGTGCGAAGCAGACGTGTCCAGCTTGAGAAACGCTCCGCGTCTGGTAGCGGGCCGTCCGTGTATGTTGTTGTGGCGGTGACCGTCGCGTGCTTCTTTTCTTCACCTGTGTCATCTTCAGTTTGTCTTTCATGCTTTTCTTCGTGCTTCTTCGTAGACCATGAAGCTTCCTGTGATGGATCTTCCTTCTTCAGTAATATATTTAGATTTTTCTTCTTTTGAAGTCCATCTTCATTTTGACTCGCATATCTTCTTTCGGCTTTATTTGCTTCCTCGAACTCTTTTTCGTTCTTCTTGGCAGGCCATGTCGATTCCAGTGATGGATGCTCCTTCTTCACAGGCAATACATTTTCTTCAATAATTTTCGGGAGTCCATCTTCAGCTCTTCCATCGGTTTCGTATGTTGGTTTGTGCTGTTGGGTGATAGCTCTGCCGTTGACTTTATATTCGGTGCGTAGCTGCTTCATAATATTTTCCTTTTCTTCTTTGTGAACTTCGTCGCATACTACAAATTGGCAGTGATTGACGATTTTCACCTTTGCAGCAGGTTCAGGGCTGCGACCATGCAGCACCCATCCAAGACTTGTCAGCGATGCGGCAGGCTCATTCGGTTTCCCTTTGATAACCTTCCTTGACACTATCAGGTCCCAATTATCTTCACCGATGAGAAGAGATGGCCTTCTTTCTTCATACAGGAGTTGATCCTTGATCTTCTTTAAATGTTTGCAATTTTCAATGACTTCTTTATTCACAACTTGAGGTGCCAGCTTCAATCCTTCTACGGTGCGTACACCTTTCAAAATTTTCTTATCTCTTCTGTGCACCCCTTTGATCCTTAAGTCCATGCGCTGTGAGTCTTGTTCCTTAATGAGCTTCCCACCGACGGTTTCTAATGTCAATGTTTCTTCTTTGCCGGTAGCTCCAATTTTTGCAGCGACGCTGGCGTCTAGCAGTGATACAGTTGACCCTTCGTCCATGAGTGCTAAGACGCGCACGGAGCCGTGTGGACCGTAGATGTCGACAGGGATCATCTTCAAGTACACCTTGGTTCCATCCGCTGCGGCGTAGACTGACTTCACAATTTTTTCCTCAACAGGCGCAGGCTTTTCTTCTTGGTGATCCGGTGCTTCCCTTCGAAGCGGATCCATATGCAACGTTGTGTGATGCGAGCGCTTGCACTTCTTGCATGACGGTCCCTTGCAGGTGTCCTTTTGGTGGCGGCGGCGCAGACAACGGAAACATAAACTTCGTTTCTTCGCTATTTCCCAGCGTTCCTTTGGTGATGCTTCCTTGAACCCTTTGCATTCCGTGACCCAGTGCTCTCCTTTGCAGTGCGTACAAAATTTCTTGCGAGCTTCAGTTGACGTTGCTACAGTGTGACCGTCTTCTTCTTCTTCTTCTTCGCGGGCGGTATGTACTGGATGTCTTGAGTAGGTATTTTTCTTCTTCAATGTTTCTGGCGGTGCAAAGTTCCCACATAGGTCGGCTTCATATTCCAGAAATTTCTTAATTTTCACTAACTCAGGATCATCTTTATTCCGGGCACTGTAGTCGTAGTAGCGGTACTTCAATATAGGCGTTAATTTTTCAATAGTGCACTTGCTGACTTCCGGAGAGTATAGGTATTGCGGCTTGTTCAATGCGCTTATAGTTGCCACGGCGTTACTTATGCGACTTGCAAACACACACAAATCTCGCGGCTGGTCGTTAAGCTTCGGTAATTCCTTAATTTTCTCAATTTCCGCGAGTACCAATTGTTCTGGTCTTCCAAATCTTCGTTCCAGGGCGGACACAGCTTCACTTGGGTCAGATGCCACGAACAATAAGCTTCTTACAGCTTCCTTTGCCGTTCCCTGGATTGCTTTCCTTAGGCGTGCCATATTTTGCACTTCACTGTACTGGTTGGCACTTTCACTATATGCCCTCTTGAACGGTAACCATTCTTCAAATGCTCCATTGAAGTAAGGCAGTTCAGCAAACTTCCACGGTGCGGACGGCGATGACGGCGGCGGCGGTTGTACCATTCGGGCGGCGGTGATGATGGCTTCAGCAAGTTCCTTCATGTCATTTTTCTTTATGCTCTCTTCCTTAGGCTTCGATTCTTCGAACGTAGCGGCCTGTTCAATCCATTGCTCGATGTGCGTAGACTTTTCAGCTTCAAATTCTTCTTCAATTTCATCATCGGAGCAGCATTGAGCTATTTCCAGCTCGGTTTGGGCAAGCGCGGCAGCGGTCCGGGCGACCTCCAATTGTTTCAACTGTAGTTCGCGTTTGGCCTCCAATTCCATTCTCCGTGATGACCTCGTTGATCGAGCATTACCTGAAGCGCGGCACGGTGGGTTTTGAGTCCCTCCAAGTGTCTTCAGGCTTGACGTAGCTCTCGTAGTCGCGGACGTTTGCAGCGGCACCGTAAAACACGTAGTAGCACTCGGGCAGGCGAGGGGATTGATGTCCGACGGCGCAGCTGTAGCAGCAGGAGTCCCCGAGACGTCCGCGGCGGCCATGGATGCAGCAGCGGTGGCCGCGGCTGCGGCGGCGGCGGTACGCGTCTTCCTGGTGGGCTGACTCGATGCGGCTTGACGAACAAGGGCAGGTGGTTCTGCCTGCAGCGTGGCGGCGGCGGCGGACCGGAGTGCTTCGTTGGCAGCGGCGACGGCGGCGGCGGCGTTGGATGCTGCTTGACGTACGGTGGCCGGCGGTTCCGTTTGAAGCGCGGTGGCGGCGTTCCTTAATGCAGCATTGGCGGCGGCGACGGCGGCGGCGGCGGGCGGTGCGGCGGCAGCAGTGGTCACTGTGGATGTTGACCCTTCCGTAGATTCCGTGACTACCGAGCTGGTAGTCCTTTCCGATGACTCTTCCCTTTCCACTCTACGCGGCAGCGGCGAGCGTGAGCGGACAATTGGCATCTTCTTCTTTATTCCCAAATCCGGCGCTCGAAGTGACCAAAAATAAAGTGGACGTAGACTGGCAAAGATTATTAAAATCTCTGCGTAATGTGGACTGTATATTGTTGACTAGCCTGGCGGGATGAAGAAAGTATGCACTATTGCACCGAAAAGAACTTCCTTTAATTACTAAGCACTTTCATACATTTAGTACATTCACTTGCTTATGACTTATTTCTTGATGTTACTTCTATGAGAGCTAAGAGTATACTGAACCATACTTGAGGTTTGTTTGTTTGTTTAGGGAGGACATAGATGCTGGCTACCGCCTGTGCGGTCGTCCAGCTCCACCGGGTTTTGGGCTAGGGCCTGGCCCTACAACCTGGGGATTTTACCTCGACGACTTGCGGATAACGCTGCCAATGTAATGGCTGCGATGGGGTCATCCGGGTCGTCTAATACCTGCCGTGGTCGGCGACGGGGGGGTTTGAAAAATGGGATAGAAGAGGCAGTCGAGTAGTTCGATGCCTGGACAACCAATGGGTTCGGGTGGTGGGGCGCTCGATCAAAGTATCGGCGGGCGCAGTCCTTATTGAACTGCGCTAAAGAGGGAAGGTTTAAGTCGCAATGCAACTCGGTGTTCCGGATATACCACGGGGCGCCGGTTGCATTACGAAGAAAACGGTTTTGGATGACTTGAAGTTTATGAAGGTGGGCCTCACTAGCATGACTAAACACTACTGATGCGTAAGTCATGATGGGGCGGATGCAGGCAGTGTAAAGTGTCTTCTTATTACTAAGAGACATTTTACTCTCTTTGCGAAGTAGGGGACCAAGGCGACCCATTACGAAGGCCGCTCTGTTACGGACGGTTGTTATGTGATCGTTAAAGGTGAGATGACGATCAAGGGTGATTCCGAGGTATTTTGTTCTAGGAACCCAGGGAATGGGTTCGTCGAACAAAATAAGCGGTTTCGGGTAAGGGGAGCGTGTCTTCTCAGTAAAGCACATAGCTGTGCTTTTAGCTGGGTTGACCGCGATGCGCCATTTTCGGAACCAGTCACCGATCTCGGTGACGGCCCGTTGAATGACGAAATAGGACTGTCTGTTGATATGCCACCCAGTGGTGTAAATGGCGGTATCGTCCGCATATTGGGCTAGGAATACTTTGGGCTGAGAGCGTGGGATGTCACTGGTATACAGTGCAAAGAGAATAGGTGATAGCACGGAGCCCTGAGGGACTCCGGCTCTGACTGGGTGGGGGGAGGAGAGGGTGCCTTCCACGCGATAGCGAAAGCTTCTGGCTTTAAGGAAGTCTTGTAGGATGAGCACAAGACGTTCTGGCACGCCAAATTGGTATAGCTTGTAGATCAAGCCATTGTGCCAGACTTTGTCAAAAGCTTTCGCTACGTCGAGGAAGACTGCTAGCGTAGTCTGGGGTTTGGGGTACTTATTGAAGCCCTCAATGATGTGCTCCGTGAGGCGGTGCACCTGTTGGACGCATGAGTGTCCGGGTCTGAAGCCAAACTGCTCATCTGGGATAAGGTGGTGTTCCTTAGCATGGGACTGGAGACGGTTTGCAAGTAACCGCTCGTAAAGTTTGCCTAAGGCACTGAGGAGGCTGATGGGGCGGTAGCTGGTGGGGTCAGATGAGCTTTTGCCTGGTTTGTGAATGCCAATGACATTTGCACATTTCCAGGTGTCTGGGAATAAGCAGTGGCTCATAGCAGCATTGAAGATGCTGACTAAGAGATGGATGAGAGGAGGAGAGAGGGTTTTAAGAACCCTGTTGGAGATGCCATCGGCACCGGGGGATTTGCGCGGTCGGAGGGCCTTGATCAGTCTCGCCACCTCAGCGTAAGTCGCTAAAGTGATTGGTGGGAGTTCAGAGGTGACCACAGAGCTTTTACGTTCGACTTCAGCATCCACCGAATCGAGGTGAGCTTGGTCAACGTGATCTACGTTAGGGGAACACTGAGCCTCTAGGCTATCAGCTAGGCACTCAGCTTTGTCTTCGTCAAAGAACGCTGGGACTAGTGGGACTGGTCTGTATAAGGGAGGCATGTCGTTGTGGTTACTTCCTTTCAAACCTCGCGCCAAGTCCCAGTAAGCATGGTGGCTTGGCACGAGGTTTGAAAGTTTATCGCCCCATTGTTGATCACGCAACTCAGACATGCGACTTTGAACCATGCGTTCAAAGTGGCGTTTCTTAGTTTTGTTCTCTTTACTGGGGTAAGAGTCGTAATGTCGGGTCACTGCTTTACTCTCCGTCACCAATCGTCTCACATCCGCTGGAATGACAAGGCGCCGGTCGTCCGGCACTATGACCTCCTTTGCGGATGCACCTACTACGGTGGAGAGGTGATTGGTGAACGAATCGATCGCAAGGGTTACGTCATCTTTTGTCAGGATGTCGTCAGGGATCTTGTCAAGGTCCGGTGAACTGATAGCCTTTAGGGCATCGCCTACTTGCTTCCAGTTCACTATCGTCTTAGTGGGGCGGGGGAGGTCAGTCGTTGGGTCGGGACCTAGTCGCAGTATAATGGGTCGGTGGTCAGAGTGAAGCTCGTGAACCACTTCTATGGAGCGTAACCAGAGTGTTACGCCTCTGAGTAGTGCCATGTCAAGCAAGTCAGATCGGTGGTCTTCCATATAAGGGTAGTGAGTGGGCTCAGTGGGCGCAATTATGTCAAAGTTAAGTTCTGCGATTAGGTTTTCAAGTGCAATACCTTTGGGATTGTTGACGTTACAATTCCATAGGATGTGCTTACTGTTGAAGTCGCCAATCAGAAGGACGGCGCTTCCTAATGAGAATAAGGCTTCTAAGTCAGCTCGGACGATCGGCTTGGAGCAAGCTTGGTAACAGGACGCTATGACTATAGGTTGATGACCAGACATAGCTAGGAGGCAACAAGATGCTTCCATATTAACAAGAGTCGGGGTAGGTAGGGGAATGCAGTGCAGGGACCTTTTGTAATAGATAAGAGTGCCTCCCCCACGGGAGTTCACTCTATCATCACGTACCGTTCTGTAATTGGCAAACCTAGGGTTCGCCTTCCCCGGTTTTAGAAAGGTTTCCTGCACGCATAAGATATCGATAAGGTGGGTACAACAAAAGTCGTGGACGAGGTCACGTTGTCTGAAGAGGCCGTCAGCGTTAAATGACGCTAACGATACTGAGTACGGTTTCGTGCGTTCGGTTGTACTACCCATAGTGGTTGTACTGGGGAGGGGCCTGGGGGACGAAGCGCTTAAGGGCGCTTAGTAAGTTTGCGTGTTCCAATGTGTATTGGATCACGTCCGCTGGGGATTGAGCGTATTGCATCTTGTGGAATAGCTCTTGTACCTCATTGATGTCAACCGACATAGCCAGATCGCTGACTAGGTTGATTGCCTCTTGAAGAGGGGCAGCCATCAATGGCATAGGGGGAGCTTGTGGCCGGGAAGCGGCGCGGGGAGGGGCGCGAACGGTGTTGGCAGCGGGTGCCGGGAGCGCGGGGCGAGCCGGGGCCGGTGCGCGGGCAGGGGCCGCGGCGCGGGCGGGCGCGGGAGCGGGCACGGGCGCGCGGGCCGGGGCACGGGCGGTAGCGACGGTCTTAACCATACTGGGTGGTTTAGACCATGCGTTACGGGCTGGGAGCGGCGCGGGTATTACCTGTGAGGCAGGTACTACCGTTAGTTTGGGACTTACCCGTTGGTAACGGTCATAAGAGGGGCGGGTCGGCCTATGCCTTGCCACCCTGTGGTTCACTCGTGGTGCTTTAGGGCAACCACGGTAATTCGCGGTATGCCCTTGAGCACCGCATAGAACACAACTGGGTGGGTCCGGCGAATCCCGGGTGCGAGTGCACGCTGCTGTCGCGTGATCGCCTAGGCACTTAACGCACCTAGCGCGAGCGAAGCAGAAACGGGAGGCGTGCCCGTATAGTTGGCAGTTATGGCACTGCGAGGGACTCCCATTCTTGTATGGGGCTTGGACATCGAGCCCTGAGAGGCCACAGACCTTTTTTAAATTAAAAATGGCCTTGCCTTCAGGTGTACGATCTAGTACTACGAGTACTAGATCGTAGGGACTGCGGTCCTTCCCGCTGTACATGCGGTGAACTGCATGTACGGGGAAGTCTTGTGCCTTCAGGTCGGCACATACCGATATGTACCTCCTTGGGCACACCGCGGATGACCACTCGGAGGACTTTCTCCTCTTCGAGCGCATAAGTGTGAAAACTTATGCTCTCTTTACGGAGGAGCTTTGTTAGCGCTCTGTGGTCGCTAATGGTGGACACTTGAACTTTAATGCCCTGCTGCGTGGAGCGGGCATTAGTGTAGTGGATCCCACGATCCGAAACTAAACGGGACAGCATGTCCCATTTGGTTTTGTCCTGAATGAACAGGGGCGGAGGCGGTTTTTCGCGGCGCGCGCTCGCGTCCAGAGGGGACGCGGCAGTGGTGGCCGGAGCGGAGGGAGGAGACGCGGGGCGCGGGGCGGGGGTCGGCTTCTTGCCGAAGGCGGGGGCCTTAGCGGGTGCCTTGGCGGGAGGGGCGGAAGTTGCGCAACTAGCGGCTTTAGGAGCACGCTTGCGTTTTCTGTCTACGACGGTATAGCCGTCGTTATCGGAGTCCGAGTCAGTGCGTAAGGCACGACTCGGATCTACATCCATCTCCGTTTCGGAGTCCGAAGTGGGCTCGACAACGGCGATGGAGGGACGGGTGCTCGCTGGCCTCCCGATCGGTGAGCGCGAGTGAGACCTCTCACGGGGAGGGGCTGCCACCGTGCGTCTGTTGTCAGGGCCCGGAGCGGGCGAAGTCGGGCTGTCCTCTGAGAAGGACCGGGTCAGAGGAGGGACGATGGCCTCCGGAATTGGAGTTCCGGAGGGAGCGATGAGAGTGTCCGTGAGGCGGGCACTCTCTGCATCGTTAAGTGATTGCTGATGATCAGCGTAGAGTTCGGGGTAGCGGAGGGCGAAGGTCTGAAGGACCTCCACCTCACCGTTAGAGGGACGTTGCATCCTGAGGGGAATACTCAGGATGGCCTAACGGGTTCTGTCTCCCTCTCGCAACTCGTGAGCTCACTTGTGTGAGAGGGAGTGAGTACCTATGGTGTGCCCTAGTTGTGTACCCTCTCCGAGCTTTTTTCTCGGCGGAGAGGGGTGCTCCTAATGCTGCTCCGGGGTTGACTAGGGGCGACCCCAAGGCCAGTTGTCCCGGAGCCCAGCTTGCTTCGGCTGACCCGTGAAGCGGGAAAGGCCACGGTGCAAGGTTAAACCAAAACAACAACAGTGGCCGTTGTCACCGTAGGGTGTCACACTGCGACCGCAGCAAATGGCGGATTTGATCGTTCAGACGGGTTTGGCTGACGCTACCCCACGCCTGAACGACGTCGCTTAACAGCACAAAGTGTGTTGTTACGCGCACTGTTACAATGTTGTGTCGAGTAGTAAAGTTGTGAAGTGCGCACCGAAAAGTGCGGTCAAAACAAGACCACCAGCCCGGTATGATGTTGTTCCGAAACAAGGGACTTGGGTAGGTGGTAATGCCTGACGTCTTAGAGCGCCTCTGCGCGCCGGCACGGCGAGCTCGTAGCTCACGTTGCACGGCGGTCGGCGGCTGCTCAGCTTCTGCACACAAAACAAAACTTCGTCAGGACTGCGTATTCCAAGGCACTGGTCTGCAACTAGCGTCGGAACGATGACCCGAGTGAGACGGCAATAGTGCGGGGACTATTGCGGTCTCACTGGGAGATACTGGCGGAGCTGTAGACAGGTGTGCACGGCGTGGCGGCACAGGTCGGAATGTGACCATACTTGAGGTTTGTTTGTTGTTTGTTTAGGGAGGACATAGATGCTGGCTACCGCCTGTGCGGTCGTCCAGCTCCACCGGGTTTTGGGCGAGGGCCTGGCCCTACAATAGCCCGGGAGGGAGAAGTGCCGAAGGCACTTCTCCCGAGACGGGCGTAGAAGGCGAAAAGCGCTTTCTACCTCCGTCTCCTGCGGACGCCGAAAACGTACCGCTATTATAGGAGGGGTTGACAGCGAGCTCAAGGGCACCACTGTGGTTCGGACCTCGGCTTGTCTCGCTGTCGAGAGACATGGGGGGGATCGGAGCAAAATGCCTCTGTGCAACTGCAGTGTTGCACAATTGGGCCCTACTGAATAATACTCTTTGACTATTTGGAGAGCAATTTATCGTGACCTTGTTTTTGCCTCGAGCTCGCCGGCGGGCTCGGTGTTTGATTGTGTGACCTCTAATTACCTCACACCTGGGGATTTTACCTCGACGACTTGCGGATAACGCTAAAGCTGCCAATGTAATGGCTGCGATGGGGTCATCCGGGTCGTCTAATACCTGCCGTGGTCGGCGACGGGGGGGTTTGAAAAATGGGATAGAAGAGGCAGTCGAGTAGTTCGATGCCTGGACAACCAATGGGTTCGGGTGGTGGGGCGCTCGATCAAAGTATCGGCGGGCGCAGTCCTTATTAAACTGCGCTAAAGAGGGAAGGTTTAAGTCGCAATGCAACTCGGTGTTCCGGATATACCACGGGGCGCCGGTCGCATTACGAAGAAAACGGTTTTGGATGACTTGAAGTTTATGAAGGTGGGCCTCACTAGCATGACTAAACACTACTGATGCGTAAGTCATGATGGGGCGGATGCAGGCAGTGTAAAGTGTCTTCTTATTACTAAGAGACATTTTACTCTCTTTGCGAAGTAGGGGACCAAGGCGACCCATTATGAAGGCCGCTCTGTTACGGACGGTTGTTATGTGATCGTTAAAGGTGAGATGACGATCAAGGGTGACTCCGAGGTATTTTGTTCTAGGAACCCAGGGAATGAGTTCGTCGAACAAAATAAGCGGTTTCGGGTAAGGGGAGCGTGTCTTCTCAGTAAAGCACATAGCTGTGCTTTTAGCTGGGTTGACCGCGATGCGCCATTTTCGGAACCAGTCACCGATCTCGGTGACGGCCCGTTGCATGACGAAATAGGACTGTCTGTTGATATGCCACCCAGTGTTGTAAATGGCTGTATCGTCCGCATATTGGGCTAGGAATACTTTGGGCTGAGAGCGTGGGATGTCACTGGTATACAGTGCAAAGAGAATAGGTGATAGCACGGAGCCCTGAGGGACTCCGGCTCTGACTGGGTGGGGGGAGGAGAGGGTGCCTTCCACGCGATAGCGAAAGCTTCTGGCTTTAAGGAAGTCTTGTAGGATGAGCACAAGACGTTCTGGCACGCCAAATTGGTATAGCTTGTAGATCAAGCCGTTGTGCCAGACTTTGTCAAAAGCTTTCGCTACGTCGAGGAAGACTGCTAGCGTAGTCTGGGGTTTGGGGTACTTATTGAAGCCCTCAATGATGTGCTCCGTGAGGCGGTGCACCTGTTGGACGCATGAGTGTCCGGGTCTGAAGCCAAACTGCTCATCTGGGATAAGGTGGTGTTCCTTAGCATGGGACTGGAGACGGTTTGCAAGTAACCGCTCGTAAAGTTTGCCTAAGGCACTGAGGAGGCTGATGGGGCGGTAGCTGGTGGGGTCAGATGAGCTTTTGCCTGGTTTATGAATGCCAATGACATTTGCACATTTCCAGGTGTCTGGGAATAAGCAGTGGCTCATAGCAGCATTGAAGATGCTGACTAAGAGATGGATGAGAGGAGGAGAGAGGGTTTTAAGAACCCTGTTGGAGATGCCATCGGCACCGGGGGACTTGCGCGGTCGGAGGGCCTTGATCAATCTCTCCACCTCAGCGTAAGTCGCTAAAGTGATTGGTGGGAGTTCAGAGGTGACCACAGAGCTTTTACGTTCGACTTCAGCATCCACCGAATCGAGGTGAGCTTGGTCAACGTGATCTACGTTAGGGGAACACTGAGCCTCTAGGCTATCAGCTAGGCACTCAGCTTTGTCTTCGTCAAAGAACGCTGGGACTAGTGGGACTGGTCTGTATAAGGGAGGCATGTCGTTGTGGTTACTTCCTTTCAAACCTCGCGCCAAGTCCCAGTAAGCATGGTGGCTTGGCACGAGGTTTGAAAGTTTATCGCCCCATTGTTGATCACGCAACTCAGACATGCGACTTTGAACCATGCGTTCAAAGTGGCGTTTCTTAGTTTTGTTCTCTTTACTGGGGTAAGAGTCGTAATGTCGGGTCACTGCTTTACTTTCCGTCACCAATCGTCTCACATCCGCTGGAATGACAAGGCGCCGGTCGTCCGGCACTATGACCTCCTTTGCAGATGCACCTACTACGGTGGAGAGGTGATTGGTGAACGAATCGATCGCAAGGGTTACGTCATCTTTTGTCAGGATGTCGTCAGGGATCTTGTCAAGGTCCGGTGAACTGATAGCCTTTAGGGCATCGCCTACTTGCTTCCAGTTCACTATCGTCTTAGTGGGGCGGGGGAGGTCAGTCGTTGGGTCGGGACCTAGTCGCAGTATAATGGGTCGGTGGTCAGAGTGAAGCTCGTGAACCACTTCTATGGAGCGTAACCGGAGTGTTACGCCTCTGAATAGTGCCATGTCAAGCAAGTCAGATCGGTGGTCTTCCATATAAGGGTAGTGAGTGGGCTCAGTGGGCGCAATTATGTCAAAGTTAAGTTCTGCGATTAGGTTTTCAAGTGCAATACCTTTGGGATTGTTGACGTTACAATTCCATAGGATGTGCTTACTGTTGAAGTCGCCAATCAGAATGACGGCGCTTCCTAATGAGAATAAGGCTTCTAAGTCAGCTCGGACGATCGGCTTGGAGCAAGCTTGGTAACAGGACGCTATGACTATAGGTTGATGACCAGTCATAGCTAGGAGGCAACAAGATGCTTCCATATTAACAAGAGTCGGGGTAGGAAGGGGAATGCAGTGCAGGGACCTTTTGTAATAGATAAGAGTGCCTCCCCCACGGGAGTTCACTCTATCATCACGTACCGTTCTGTAATTGGCAAACCTAGGGTTCGCCTTCCCCGGTTTTAGAAAGGTTTCCTGCACGCATATGATATCGATAAGGTGGGTACAGCAAAAGTCGTGGACGAGGTCACGTTGTCTGAAGAGGCCGTCAGCGTTAAATGACGCTAACGAAACTGAGTACGGTTTCGTGCGTTCGGTTGTACTACCCATAGTGGTTGTACTGGGGAGGGGCCTGGGGGACGAAGCGCTTAAGGGCGCTTAGTAAGTTTGCGTGTTCCAATGTGTATTGGATCACGTCCGCTGGGGATTGAGCGTATTGCATCTTGTGGAATAGCTCTTGTACCTCATTGATGTCAACCGACATAGCCAGATCGCTGACTAGGTTGATTGCCTCTTGAAGAGGGGCAGCCATCAATGGCATAGGGGGAGCTTGTGGCCGGGAAGCGGCGCGGGGAGGGGCGCGAACGGTGTTGGCAGCGGGTGCCGGGAGCGCGGGGCGAGCCGGGGCCGGTGCGCGGGCAGGGGCCGCGGCGCGGGCGGGTGCGGGAGCGGGCGCGGGCGCGCGGGCCGGGGCGCGGGCGGTAGCGACGGTCTTAACCATACTGGGTGGTTTAGACCATGCGTTACGGGCTGGGAGCGGCGCGGGTATTACCTGTGAGGCAGGTACTACCGTTAGTTTGGGACTTACCCGTTGGTAACGGTCATAAGAGGGGCGGGTCGGCCTATGCCTTGCCACCCTGTGGTTCACTCGTGGTGCTTTAGGGCAACCACGGTAATTCGCGGTATGCCCTTGAGCACCGCATAGGACACAACTGGGTGGGTCCGGCGAGTCCCGGGTGCGAGTGCACGCTGCTGTCACGTGATCGCCTAGGCACTTAACGCACCTAGCGCGAGCGAAGCAGAAACGGGAGGCGTGCCCGTATAGTTGGCAGTTATGGCACTGCGAGGGACTCCCATTCTTGTATGGGGCTTGGACATCGAGTCCTGAGAGGCCACAGACCTTTTTTAAATTAAAAATGGCCTTGTCTTCAGGTGTACGATCTAGTACTACGAGTACTAGATCGTAGGGACTGCGGTCCTTCCCGCTGTACATGCGGTGAACTGCATGTACGGGGAAGTCTTGTGCCTTCAGGTCGGCACATACCGAATCGGTATGTACCTCCTTGGGCACACCGCGGATGACAACGCGGAGGACTTTCTCCTCTTCGAGCGCATAAGTGTGAAAACTTATGCTCTCTTTACGGAGGAGCTTTGTTAGCGCTCTGTGGTCGCTAATGGTGGACACTTTGACTTTAATGCCCTGCTGCGTGGAGCGGGCATTAGTATAATGGATCCCACGATCCGAAACTAAACGGGACAGCATGTCCCATTTGGTTTTGTCCTGAATGAACAGGGGCGGAGGCGGTTTTTCGCGGCGCGCGCTCGCGTCCTGAGGGGACGCGGCAGTGGTGGCCGGAGCGGAGGGAGGAGACGCGGGGCGCGGGGCGGGGGTCGGCTTCTTGCCGGAGGCGGGGGCCTTAGCGGGTGCCTTGGCGGGAGGGGCGGAAGTTGCGCAACTAGCGGCTTTAAGCGCACGCTTGCGTTTCCTATCTACGACGGTATATCCGTCGTTATCTGAGTCCGAGTCGGTGCGTAAGGCGCGACTCGGATCTACCTCCATCTCCGCTTCGGAGTCCGAAGTGGGCTCGACAACGGCGATGGAGGGACGGGTGCTCGCTGGCCTCCCGATCGGTGAGCGCGAGCGAGACCTCTCACGGGGAGGGGCTGCCACCGTGCGTCTGTTGTCTGGGCCCGGAGCGGGCGAAAGCGGACTGTCCTCTGAGAAGGACCGGGTCAGAGGAGGGACGTTGGCCTCCGGGATTGAAGTCCCGGAGGGAGCAATAAGAGTGTCCGTGAGGCGGGCACTCGCTTCCTCTTCGAGGAGTTGCATATGAGCAACATACAGATCGGGGTGGCGGAGGGCGAAGGTCTGAAGGACCTGCACCTCACCGTTAGAGGGACGGGACTGCATCCTGAGGGGAATACTCAGGACGCCCTATCAAGGGTTTGAATTCCCTCACACACCTTGTGAGCTCACTGTGTGAGAGGGAGTGTGTACCTAGGGTGTGCCCTAGTTGTGTACCCTCTCCGAGCTTTTTTCTCGGCGGAGAGGGGTGCTCCTAAGCGCTACTCCGGGGTTGACTAGGGGCGACCCCAAGGCCAGTTATCCCGGAGCCCAGCTTGCTTCGGCTGACCCGTGAAGCGGGAAAGGCCACGGTGCAAGGTTAAACCAAAAGTTCGACAGTGGCCGTTGTCACCGTAGGGTGTCACACTGCGACCGCAGCAAATGGCGGATTTGATCGTTCAGACGGGTTTGGTTGACGCTACCCCACGCCTGAACGACGTCGCTTAACAGCACAAAGTGTGTTGTTACGCGCACTGTTACAATGTTGTGTCGAGTAGTAAAGTTGTGAAATGCGCACCGAAAAGTGCGGTCAAAACAAGACCACCAGCCCGATATGATGTTGTTCCGAAACAAGGGACTTGGGTAGGTGGTAATGCCTGACGTCTTAGAGCGCCTCTGCGCGACGGCACGGCGAGCTCGTAGCTCACGTTGCACGGCGTTCGGCGGCTGCTCAGCTTCTGCACACAAAACAAAACTTCGTCAGGACTGCGTATTCCAAGGCACTGGTCTGCAACTAGCGTCGGAACGATGACCCGAGTGAGACGGCAATAGTGCGGGGACTATTGCGGTCTCACTGGGAGATACTGGCGGAGCTGTAGACAGGTGTGCACGGCGTGGCGGCACAGGTCGGAATGTGAGTGCACCACCATGTAGTCTTCTCAGACAGCGTAGCTGCCTCAGGTAAAGGGGTGTCAGGGCGGTGCCCTCTTTCCCCGGCTCTTCTTCACCCATAAATATGGGTGAGTCTCTTGTTTGACCCGTAGGTCCGGAGTCTCATGACATGTGACAGGACCGCCCAGCGGCCATTATGTGTCTGGGCGATCACGGAGGCCCCGCCGGGTGAATCCCGCTGGTGGGAAGCCCAGCGCGCCGATCAGCGACCAAGACAATGGCCGCCGGGGGGTTTGTCACGTCATTTCTTTTCTCTTCTTCTTCTTCTTGATCGGCGTCTCTGATTAACTCTCTGGCTAGTGAAATCGTTTTCTTTCTTCGTGTGATTTCTGGCGGTCTTGAGTGCAGCGGCGCTATGCCTCTGATGTGGGCGTGTCCTGAGGCATCTGCTCGTTCGAACATCTTCGAGGATAGTCTTTTGATGAAGGTTTCGAGTGTCTCCACTTTTAGGTCTCGGGCCACCGTAGAGTTGCGCACGTAGCGTGGCGCTTTCACCATGGTCCGGAGGCATTTATTCTCTTCAGTCTGTAGCTTCTTCTTCTGGTGGTTTGATAGCTGAGCATACCACGCCGGGGCCGCATATGTCAGTCGCGATCTGATATATGTTTTGTAAATCATGACCTTGGCCCGGAGTGGTAGCTTGGATTTGAGTAATGGCCTCAGTTTTCTAATCGCCCTTCTGGTTGTGTTGATAGTGGTCTCAACGTGCTTGTTGAAGCGGAGGCTTCTATCGATTGTTACTCCTAGGTACTTGACTTCTGTTTTCCACTCAATGTTTTGACCCATTAGCTTCAGTTGCGTCGGTAAATTGCATCGGCTTGTTATCAGGGCTTGTGTCTTTCCCACATTCACGGAAAGCCTCCACTTCCCCATCCATTCTGGAAGGGCATCTAATGTCGGTTGTACCCTCTTCACGGCGTTCTCTGTTTTGAAAGATGCCGCATAGTAGGCTGCATCATCCGCGTAAAGGGCCAGCTTCGCGTGCCCAATGACTGGGATGTCATTGGTGTACCACGCGTAGCAGAACGGGGAGATGCAGCTACCTTGCGGAACACCGGCCAAAACTGGTTTCTCAGTTGAAATGGCGTCTTCGACTGCTACCACAATCGTTCTGTTTGCCAGGAAGGATGCTATTGTTTCGACGATTCTCCTAGGTGCGGTAGACATGGATAGCTTATACAGAAGGCCTTCGTGCCATACTTTATCGAATGCTTTCTCCATGTCTAGGAGAACCGCCACTACGTACTCTTTCTTGTTCGAGCAGACTGCCATCTCGTTTATGAGCTTCGTCACTTGCAGCGTTGTAGAGTGTTCTGCCCGAAAGCCAAACTGCTCTTCCCTGGGTTTTATGTGTGGCGTCAGATGGAAGAGCAGTAACCTCTCAAACAGCTTGGAGAGTGTGCTTAAGAGGGTGATCGGGCGGTAACTTTCTGGCTTTCTCGTTGACTTCCCTGGCTTGTGCAGCATGATTACCTTACCCTTTTTCCACGCTGTGGGAAAGTGGCCCGTGCGCATAATGCCGTTATAGATTCTCGTCAGGGCGGTAATCGTCTTCACAGGGAGGTGTTTTAAGGCTTCATTTG
Source organism: Plagodis dolabraria (assembly GCA_963854805.1). NCBI lineage: Eukaryota > Metazoa > Arthropoda > Insecta > Lepidoptera > Geometridae > Plagodis > Plagodis dolabraria. The sequence goes on from OY978440.1 coordinate 11,169,636, forward strand.
TTATTTGGTCTAAGCCGGGGGCTTTTTTGGATGGCAGCCGCTTTATATGTCTTCCTGGCGAGAAGAATATCTTTTCTTCTGCGTCAGCGTCCTTGTCTGCGGGTGGCTGACTGAAGTACTGCAGGAGGTGCTCTTTAACAGTTGCTTCGTGTTCTGGGTATGCTACCGGGTTGGGTTCAAACTGTTTTTGTAAATGGGCTGCAAATATTTCCGCTCTGCTTTGGGCTTCAAACATTAGGTTACCGTCGGCGTTCAGTAGGGGTCTTGTTGGTACCTTCTCGGTTCCCAGGCTTCTACATAAGCGGTGAACAGAGGGGATTTCTTCACTAACACTCTCTATGTGTGTTTCCCATGTTCTTCCTGCGTATATCTGCAGCTCATTTTTGACTTTTTCTACCAGGGCGTTCATTTTGGTTTTGAGTCTTGGACACCGCGTCGTCTGCCACTGTACTCTCGTGTCTCTCTTCTCGCGTATTAAGTCCCTTATCCAGGTTGGGAGAGAGTCTCTGCTCCCTCTCGGTTTGGTGGTGTGCGAAGCTGTTTCAAGGGACAGTTGAATAGTCGTGGTCAGTTCTTCGGTGGCGCTGTCTACGTCTTCTGGCGTCTCTATTGGTCTCGTCTTGGTCCTGTCCTGGACGTCCGAGCTGAAGGCCTCCCAACAGATTTTCCTTCTCCTCACGGGGGCGGCTACTCTACTTGGGAGGTCCTTCAGTGTCAGTAGTACAGGCCTGTGGTCAGACGGTAAGTCGGGGAGCACCTCCTGAGTGGGTAGCGTTTCAAACCCTTTTAGTAGGGTTAGGTCGATGACGTCTTCTGTTCCGATCTCACTGTAGTGAGTCGGATCTTCTGGCCCAATGACTTCATAGCCATAGTCCACCGAGTGTTGATATAGCTTCCTTCCGAATCTGTCTGTTCTTGAAGAATTCCAGATCGTGTGTTTCGAGTTAGCATCGCCGGCCATGAGTGTTGGTAGGTCTGAGTTAAGTATCGTCTCCAGTTCCGCTGTGTTCCATTGACTATGTGGCGGCCGATACATCGCAAACACTCGATGGTGATGACCGGCGATGTTTGCGAGTATTCCTAGCGCTTGGAACGACTGGAATTCTTCTTCTGGTATCAGCTGGTGAACGATTCTTCGGTGGACTATGACTGCCAGCCCCCTGTACGCTCTGCCCTGTTCATTCATCTCGTCCTTTCGGTACACGAAATAATTTGGAATCTTGAACTTGATTTCTTTCTTTAAGTGCGTCTCGCTGACCAACATAATGTCTATATTGTACTCGCGGAGAAAGTTGGTCAGCAGTCGTGCTTTCCCCGCGAGTGTGCTGGCATTCCAGTGTACCACTCTAGTCCCGGTGTGAGTGCATACTTGAGGTAAAATCACACAATATTTAAGTAAATTCAGTTCCTAAGCGTTAGATCTGCTGGCTAAAGAGAGTGATTGACCAATAGTGGCGCTTCATTGTATATATGTCCCGCTCACTTGACTATTCCCTTTACTCCTTTCGAGAATTTTCTATATCTCTGTCTTTGTCATAAAATGAAGTCCTTGTCTAACATTTCGAGGCGTTTCCATAATTCTGTGTATACTAATATGATCTCTATTACTCAAATGTTTGGTGTTAATATTCCATCTATATTTTTATGGAATTTTCTCGATTACTTAGGGGCGGAACCAAAACGTGCCTACTTTTAACATTTTCTAGAAAAGTCTAGCTTTTATGTGATTTTACCTTCACAAATATTCGTAATAGGTAATTATAGACTACCTATGTTATTTCTACATTATCTAAGGCTAATTTATAACATTATACATTATTCAAAAAATATTATTCCCTGACTTTCCCTATGTTTTCCTGGAAAACCCGGGGACTTATGCGAGAGTGACAAGCGGTATGAGATAGGCAAGAGTTTTCTCTATAACCTAGTTATACTCATATTCTACCTCTTTTGACACAGAACTGGAGCTACTCAGTTTTCCATTTTGCGACATTCTACTTACTTAGATTCTTACCTATTTCTTATCATTCGTTATCTATACTTATATAGCGATACATATAAAGCGCTTATGAACTATTTACTGCTAACTTATTCTACGTGGTTGTATCATCTTTATTACGTATTTTACTTAGAACTATAGCTTAGCTTATGGTCTAGAACTATATATATATATACAAGTTTTATGTGGCGTCGCTAACAGTTGTTTACTTATGTCTTCTGCAGCAGGCAAAAGAATTTGAGATGTTTTAATGGTTTACGAATAGGTATGCTCAAAAAAAATAATAACGATTATTTTAAAAAGCAAATTTTGTTCTCCTTGTGTATCTGGAAGATAACTTCCAGATATGTCAGCTGTATGCTACCTGAAGTCAGCTGTCATAACCATTATTTTCTCTTTGATTTAACTTCAACCTGATACTGAGAAAGTATACCTACCTATAATTTAGTGTAAATTTTCTATAATATGTTGAATTCAACAAAAACATACTGTATTTATATGTTACTAGCTTTCCGGGCGCGGCTCCGCCCGCGCGTATGTCGGTTATCGCGCGAAAACATGAACCTCTTTTTGCGCAGTCGGATAAAAACTATCCTATGTTTTTTCCCGGGTCTCAAACTATCTCCATACCAAATTTCATTCAAATCGGTCCAGTAGTTTTGGCGTGAAAGCGTAACAGACAGACAGACAGACAGACAGACAGACAGAGTTACTTTCGCATTTATAATATAAATTTATCATAATGCTTTAATTGTAATTATTTTCAGAAAAACTCCTTGCCCTAGTGAATGAACAGTTTTAATAATCTGTGCAAAAACAGTCTAATTTCGAAGTTGCCATTTCGTAATAATCGACATACTGTCCACAATTTCACGATCATAATCCGTCGATAAGAGTTATCTAAAACAGTTCCATGCTTTCAATGCGATGCAATACGATTCGTTAAATTTATCGATCATAGCGATTCGATAATTTAACGAGCCATACTACGGTACATGCACTGCAGGTTCGATTTAATGTTACTCGTAAACTCGTAATGTAGATTCCATATCGATTTCGACGGTGCATCTAACTATAACAATTATAACTTGTTTCACTACCTCCAGAAGTACATATAACTCAATATTGTGTTAATAGGTACATAATCTTTTATACTGAGATGAGGGTAAGCTATTACTTTTATCTTTGCTGAAAAGACACTGACATAGATAACAGTATTTATTAGCTATTAGCACGAGGTGAGCTTACACAGTGAAGTCAAACGAAATTGTTTTTAAATTTGTACAGTATATTACAGGCTGTGCCAATTGTAAGTATATATTATATTATTTACGAGTGTAAATGTTACTTTACTGTAATTTGTGTCTATTGAAAACATGCTTTTAGCTTGTATACTAAGAAATCAACTAGAACGTTATGTGAACATTGAAATGAATATCATTTTAATGTAATTGCGTTAATGGGAGTATAATTATTAACATATACCTAGTAGGTTATTAATTATGGTCGCGGATGGCATTGTTAAAGTTTGTAGTAATACACGAAATCATGTGGTTTTGACTTAAAAAACTATCGCAATACATAATACCTATGACTTGTTGCTGTTTTTTAAGATAGTGTTCTTCATAAACCTGTCATATGGTCACCTAAAGTAAGTTAATTTGAGTCTCGGATTTGATATTATTGTAGGACTGGCCTTCATGTTTTCGAATAGAAACTCGTCCTTTTGCAGTCCAGCAATAAGTAGCCTTCTACTTGAACAAATTCACGGCCTGAAAAGTGCAGCCGCCTCATTTTTGAGGGCTGATAGTCTGAGAGTTTCTTAATCGTTTTTAAATATGTACTTCTAATTCTATTTGTTTGCTTTATGAACTCAACTATTAATATTATACCGCGTATTCTTTATCATTATCATTTAAACCGTACATTTGCCACACTCTGACACTGGCAGAAAAACGAGTTAAAAGAGAATAAAGTAGATGAGGCTTTCGAGCGAAAAGCGGTATCTGTTGCAGAGTTTATGTCTTGCGGGTCAGTTAACCTAGCATCTTGACTAATTATGCGACACAGAAGACAGTTTAGTGTGCTACACTAAGATTTTTTTACCTGTAGATGTGTTGTATGGCCTCCATATTTACTAGACGAATTCAGGGTAATCACCTGAGTCATTACCAGTCTTGCACTTCCAAGCGTCCGGTGAATACATCGCCGCTAATCGTGTTTTTTAGGAATAATCTGTGGACAATATGCATTTCTTGTGTCTTTAGACTCTGCACCAATTATACAGGCACTGTGAGAGATAAGAAAACTGTTTCATTTCACGCGTAATTATTGCTTTTATTGATGAAATAGAAAATATCGTCATTTTGTTTTATCTTAGGAACTAATCTCAATGAAATGGATGAGCGAGATATGTGTATCGTTTGGTGTGAGAGAGTGAAAGAGATCGCAGCATAATGGTGATCGGAACGTCTCGTGGCGGTTCGGTGGTAACACGAATTGCTTATTTATCTCTTTCTAACAACAGATATGACGCATAATATTTGAACGTTCTTTCCTTGTCATTACAAACTGCATATACATGTGCGTAGGTATGTATATAGGTAAATTCTAGTAAGCTTTTAGAGCAGTGGTGTTCGGATATAACTAATCTAAATATTTCAAATCACTGAGTGTAGCAGGAAAATGGTCAGTCAATAGCGGCCCATCAAGTCAGGTGTGCCAATACATGCGTAGCAATAGGTGCACTTTAGTGCAAGTGTTATTGTTTGGAACATGGTACTCCCGGGCGTCCGTTATACTAGTACGACAGCACTTGAAGAGATGGGTAAAACTTAGTTGCTTTGAATAGTTTGTTGGAAAGTATGATCACCCATTATTTTAATACTAATAACTTTATGCCGATAATTAGGCTAAATAATGAATTTGAAATGGCACCTGAGCACTTGATGGGGAAGCGGTAATAGCTGTGGTCTGCCGTGCCGCAGGTCCCTGGTTCGCCGGCTTGAGCCTGGCTAGCTACCACCCTCAAGTAGAAAATCTGTCGCCAAGCACCTAACGTTGTGTTCCGGCAGCTGCCCTTGAGAGCCAGAAAAATTACAGGCGCATGAGGTTAAACCACTGCACTTAAAAAAGTTTTGAGTTACAAATAACCTAAAATTAACCTATTACACAAAAATAGTGACTACATAACTATAGTTCCTATCAGCCAAAGTCGGTTTTGTAAAAATAGTTGAGTTTACAACAAACACGATACTACACACATAATCATTTGTGTAATCTGTAACTAACTAAACTTTTCAGTTAACAGTCACATCACTTTTCAGTTATTTGTATAGCTTTTTGGCTTTCAGGTATTGAAGTTTGTAGTTAAACTAATATATGAAGTTTCAGCAAGATTTATTGGCATATGCCCGAATCCTGCTGAAACTCATCATATATAGGTTTCAGCTACAAACTTGATATATGACATAGAAAACTAAATTTGCACAAATTAATAGAGTTTTAGTAACAAATGAACACAGTAGTAGGAATTCCAATAATCAAATCAACCTTTTGAAAACAAAATATCATATAACATTGTGTATACTTTTCCAATAGCGACGTTGCATAGCTTTTGAAGGGGTGAAGCAGACGCAGATCACCGCGCGGCGCGAGAGGTCTAGCTAGTTTAGCCACCCGTGCTCGTTCTCGTATCTTTCTATTGTTTGTAGAAGCAAGTTGTGCCTATACTGATTTTTGATTTCAAAGTCGACTGCTTTGGTTTATACTTACATACCTAGTTACGCCAAATTCTTGCTATATGGTGTAAATATTATGATATAATTTACGGATATCAATATGATACCAACCACGTTACAGTATAAAATCGAATATAATACAGTATTTGTTAATAAGAGTGCACACTATGATCCCCAAGATGCCTGCCAAGCGTGGGGATTATGAGAAACCTCATAATCCCCACGAAATGATTTTGATTTATTTGAAATACCTACACCTAGCCAAGAAGAAATTGGTCAACTTCTTTGAGAGCTGTGGCGCCACACACAAACATACACATAAGAATACCTACATAGATTTAACTTATATCACATTGACCTATATATACATAGGTATATATAGGTCAATGTTATATCATCGGTTTCTATGCATCGGGAATTAAAGCTAGATAATAACCATCGAGATAATAATAACTAATACTGTTACTATTATATAAAAGTTATCAAATATAAATATAATAATTAAATTGTTTATGTACTTTCTCCAAACTTAAACTTGCTTTTCTTTTTTAATGGAATAAAAATGATTGTGTTAAAGTTTGTTATTCCCTACTTACAGTGCTTTGAAGAGCGTTTGTCATCAGATCTCTTGAAAGTATAATTTGAGAGGTCAATTTCGCTCTGTGTCCAATTATTTGTACTAATTATCTTAAGTCAGCCTCCAACAGCATTCGAAGTGTCTTTACATTAATTGAGTGCTCTCATTTTTTTATGTTAGAGACTTTATTCGTTGAAATTGTTCGGGTAATGTCCATGTTAAAGTTAATACTTAAGATATGGTAAGGTAAAAAGGGGATAAATAAGCTTCTATTAGTTGTTAGTTAGTATAATGCGTAAGTAGGTAGGTACTAGGTAGTACTTTTTAATAGCTAACTATAGGTATTAGGTACCATAGACAGGCTGTGTAATAAGTATCGCATCTACAATATGGTAGCTAACGGTGTTGCGTGCTTTACCTAGCCTAGGAAACACGTAAACAAATAGCCTTTACCTAAATAACCTGATATGAGAATGTAGGTAGACTGCTTTTAGGAAAGAGATGTAGTTACTAAATAAGATGAGTCATATTAGTTCTCCAAGGTCCACACCAATTTGGTTCGTTGAAGTGTAGCTTACGGGGAATTCCCCTTTACAAAATGATACCTCCCATGTTTTAGTTACTTAAATTTATGAAATATGTGTTAAAGTCGTTACGTATACTCACCTAAATATGATGGGTGTATAGCTCTAATCCTAACAAGATAATCTCACGGAGATAATCAGTTTCTGGGCTGCGCCGTCTGCCGGAGGCAGTAACATAGTTCTTAGAAGCTTACTAACAAAGCACTTTTGAAATTCAATTAATCTGACAACCGTTAATCGTTCAAAGGCTGGCCATCGCCATACAGCGTGGTAATGCATCCAGCGTGATGGGCACCTTTGGACCGGGTGCGAATGGGGGCGAGCTTTTTTGTTAGTTGTAGTTTTATTGACATTTAGTATCTATAAATATTGTAACTATAATTGTTAATTAAATCTGACTGTAATTGTGAAAATTTGCCTTTGAAACGCTTAAGTGTCTGCATGCGACTCGCGTCGCGGTATGCAAATAATGAATCAAACAGGCAGAAACTTGTTCGTGGCTACCGTTTGAAGAGAGTGCGTTTGGGTAGGGCTGCCATCCGTTCGGGTTTCCCCGGATTTGTCCTAGTTTAGAGGGCGTCCGGGGGGCGTCCGGTAGGGGTTTTCAAATATTGTCCGGGTAAAACACTAAAGTTTCCGGGGAATCCGGATTTATTGAAATTCAAGCAATTCAATGAAACTAATCTGAGTTAAAAATTCATTCGTAAATTGCATACAAGTTAACACCGGCGCTGCAAATCTACAACAACAGAACTACCCTGCGCCGGCCCCCACCATAAAGAAAAGCCGCCGACCCCGATCATTCACTCACAGTCTTGCCGTTTTAGCGCATTTGGCGCTAGATCTAGAGCATTTCTAGTGTTTTTAGCGCTTTTTTCTCATTACCATACGATCAAAACATCTAGTGAAATCTGGCGGAAAACATGACAATTTTGATATTAGTTGGCAACTCATTTTACATCGTGAGTTTATTCGCTAGTCTCGCGGGAATGGCGAAGGAGTAAAACTCACTAAACAAACACACAATTTCTTCTCTGATCGAAATAAGGTATAATTTTTAGGACCTGAGTTGCATTGACTTTTCCAATTTCCTGTTGGAAAAAAAAGATCACTTTGGCAAAAATTTTAACATCATTTAGTAAACCGATTTTAATATTTGTATGTTTGCAATAACGCATGCTTTGCGAATTACATTACAAAATTACAAATATATGAGGAAAAATTATAGTCATGTGCGAAATTCGAACCCACGTAATGCATCCCTTTAGCCTGGGTATGCTCTGACCCACTGAGCTAACATGATAATGTTAATGAAAATTGTCACAATGCTAATTGTATTTCGGGTTCGAATTCCGCACATGACTATAATTTTTCCTTTCATATATTTGTGATTTTGTAAAGTAGAAAGATCTTGAGCTCGTCAAAATTTAAACTTGTTACTTACTTTTTATTTACATAAAAAAAATACGGTTTTGGGTACTTGGATTAAAGTTCCTTTGATATTGTATTTTGAAATGATTTAATGTTACGAAAGGTCATCTTTCTTTCATTTAATATTTTTATTACTTACAATAACATTCACTCAATCACAAAAAAAGTGAATCTTTAGATGTGGCGTTTATTACGCACCTCATTTTTATTTTATTATATTATTTCACTTTGTATGATAAATTATTTAGAATATTTACCTACCATTTTAGTTTTCATTTATAATGTATTATTTTATGTTTCTGAACGCAACATTTAAGTTAGCTATTATGGCATTTAATTTAAGGCAACTGGCAAGACATACATAGAAGCCAAATTCCAAGTGATTACATATTAAAATCGATCAAATACTCATACAAACTCGAATCGATTTATCATGAGTACCGTGTCGTATGGTTACATCACTAGTTACGTCGCGAAGGCAAATGTTAAAACGAGCCTTTGATTTTATTATAAGTTTTTGTACTCGTATTATTTTCAGATACCCTCTAAAATTTACCAGCGCGGTGGAAATACCAATCATTCTTCCCGCCACCGAAGTTCACCGTTCAATCTTCATGTTTATGTTCATATTATTATTTTCACAGACATTGGCGAACTGGTCATAACATAAAATTTGTGGTTATAAAGATACATTTTGGACGTCGACAGTCATAGACTGTGTATAAAAATCTGGACCAACGTTATTTATGATGACGTCAAAAAAGGTCTGCGAAAGTAAGTTTCTTCTTTGTTTTCTATTTGTAAACCTTATTTATAAATTGTATATAACGTTTACAGGCAATTATGTATCGAGAAAAACTAGCTACAAATAAATTCCTTTCATTTCAGTGTAACATATACTTAACTAAAACGCTCTTAATCTATACTTATAATAAAACTGTAACAGGTCCAATTCTGTACATGGCAGATATTTTGAAAAAAACAAATGTACAGTACTCTGTAGCTGATACTGATGCCGAAACTATATTTTTTTTTATTTTTGTCTGTCTGTCTGTCTGTCTGTCTGTCTGTCTGTCTGTCTGTATCCCGGCCGCGTATCACTCCAAAACTACTGAATGGATTTCAATGAAACTTAGCATGATTGGAGTTCATACTACAAGGTAGGATAATTTAGCTTTTTATCCCGAAATTCAGCATGGTTCCCTTGGGAGAGGGGATGAAAGTCAAAATATACACTTAGTTGTAATTTATTAACGCGTAGTCCGATTTCAGACGTTCTTTTTAGGGTTCCGTACCCAAAGGTTAAAAACGGTCTGTCCCGCTGTCCGTTCGTCCGTCTGTCCGTCCATCCGTCCGTCCGTCTGTCACCAGGCTGTATCTCAAGAACGGTGATAGCTAGACAGTTGAAATTTTCACAGATGATGTATTTCTGTTGCAGCTATAACAACAAATACAAAAAGTTGGCCAAGTGCGAGTTGGACTCGCTCACGTTAAAACAAAAAAAGGTTAAAAATGAAGTCTAATGTTGTATAGCTAATGGTACGGAACCCTTCTTGCGTGAGTCCGACTCGCACTTGGCCGATTTTTTTGTTAGAATAGGGGTACTTTACAATTTATCCTGTAAATATTTCAAAGTCATCGGGTTTGAAGTTCAGAAATAACAGACGTCACAACCTAAATATTACGTTCCAAATAACTTGACACCCAAAATGTACAGAAACCTTTCAACGTACGGCTCATCTTAAGCTGGCGTTTGCACTTTATCGTATAGGTATAATAGATAGGTCTGTAGTCGGACCTCTCCAAAAGACTGATTTTTCAAACGATAAAACACAGTTTTTTTATTACGATAAGCACAACTTCCCTACGTATATTTTTCATAACATGCAATGTTCTAATCAGTCTAATCTATACCTATAACAGGTTGCAGAAGGCGGGTAGGGAAGCGCGAGGGGTAAGACGCTTACATTTATCTATTTATACCTGTAACAGGTCCAATTATGCACATGGCAAATATTTTGAAAAAAAAATTACAGTACTCTGCAGCTAGATAAGCTACAGAGTACTGTAGCTTATCTAGCTACAGTACTGCTAAGATACTTATGCCGAAACTGTTTTTTTTTATTTTTTCCGTCTGTCTGTCTGTCTGTATCCCGGCTGCGCATCACTCCAAAACTACTGCATGGATTTCAATGAAACTTAGTATGATTTGAATTCATACTACGAGGTAGGATAATTTATGCTTTTTATCCCGAAATTCAGTATGGTTCTCTTGGGAGTGAGGATGAATGTCAAAATATACACTTAGTTGTAATTTATTAACGCGTAGTCCGATTTCATACGTTCTTTTCAGGGTTCCGTACCCAAATCGTAAAAACGCGACCCTATTACTGAGATTTCGCTGTCCGTCCGTCCATCCATCCGTCCGTCCGTCTATTACCAGGCTGTATCTCAAGAACGGTGAAAGCTAGACAGTTGAAATTTTCACAGATGATGTATTTATGTTGCCGCTATAACAAAAAATACAAAAATTTGGCCAAGTGCGAGTCGGACTCGCGCACGTCAAAACAAGAAAACCGACCTAATGCGAATGGGTCTCGCGCACGAAGGGTTCCGTACCATTATCTGAAATTTTATTGCATGGGTGCCTCCTTAATTATTTATTCTTATTTAATTAATTATATTTAAAGAAAACATAAAACTAAATATTCTGTGAATAGTTAAAGCGTCTACCAGTCACCGTTATTAGTATCGAGCAAGAAACGGGAAAAAAATCAAGGTTGTTGTATGGGGGTACCTTAAATATTTATTTTATTGTTAGTATTTGTTGTTATAACAGCTATAAAAATACATCATCTGTGAAAATTTCAACTGTCTAGCTATCACCGTTCTTGAGATACAGCCTGGTGACAGGCGGATGGACGGACGGACGGACGGACAGCGAAGTCTTAGTAATAGGGTCCCGCTATTACCCTTTGGGTACGGAACCCTAAAAAGGTTAAAATATGAAGTCTAATGTTGTATAGCTATTGGTACGGAACCCTTCGTGTGCGAGTCTGACTCGCACTTGGCCGATTTTTTAAATTAGAATAGTGGTGCTTTAAAATTATCACGTAAATATCTCAAAGTCATCGTATTTGCAGTTCAGAAATTACAGACATCACAACCTAAATATTACGTTCCAAATAACTTGACACCCCGAATGTACAGGAACCTTTGAACGTACGGCTCATCTTAAGCTGGCGTTTGCACTTTATCGTATAGGTATAATAGATAGGTCTGTAGTCGGACCTCTCCAAAAGACTGATTTTTCAAACGATAAAACACAGTTTTTTTTATTACGATAAGCACAACTTCCCTACGTATATTTTTCATAACACGCAATGCTCTAATCAGTCTAATCTATACCTATAACAGGTTGCAGAAGGCGGGTAGGGAAGCGCGAGGGGTAAGACGCTTAAATTTATCTATTTATACTTATAATAAAACTGTAACAGGTCCAATTCTGTACATTACAGATATTTTGAAAATATGTTTTGAGAGCAATCTGAAGCTGATACTGATGCAAAAACTGTTTTTTTTATTTCTGGCTGTCTGTCTGTATCCCGGCCTCGCATCACTCCAAAACTACTGAATGGATTTGAATGAAACTTAGCACGATTCGAGTTCATACTACGAAGAAGGACATACGATACTTTTATGCCGAAATTCAGTACGGTTCTCTTGGGAAAAGGGATGAAAATCAAAATGTACATTTAATTGTAATTTATTAACGCGTAGTCCGATTTCAATCATTCTTTTTTGTTACAATAGTGGTTATTGAATTATTTTCCCGTAAATATTTCAAAGTCCGGTTTTGCAGTTCAGAAATTACAGATATCACAAACTAAATATTTCGTTTCAAATAACTTGGACCGCGGAATGTTGCGAAACCCTTGAACGTACGGCTCATCTTAAGCCCACAGGCAACCCGGAACCCCACGGGAAGCCCGACACCCCACGGACAGACCGGCATCCCAAAGGCAGCCCGGCGCCCCACGGGCAGCACGGCACCCTTATTTAGTTTTGCAAGCTTGCTACGATAAAACTCTAAAATGTGGTACATTCACCACAATCAGTTTTTTAAACTACATATCTTTCTTTTGACGGATACATTTCGGAGACTGCGCAATGAAAGTGCACAATGTTGTCTTAGGTTTTCGCGATTGTTACACTTAGTAATTAAACAACTTTAAACGGTTTAAATCGCGTATATTTATCATTATTTTTGTCCCGACGTTTCAAACACTTTGTAGTGATCGTGGTGACGGGGTGACTGTCGGAACAAAAATAATGATAAATATACGTGATTTAATCCGTTTAATGTTGGAAGTGCACAACTTTAGTAGACTGTTATACAAGGGTCGAAAGGAATTGGTAACTTTCACCCGCGGTCAGCTCTCTACTTTTCATATCGAATTTAAAGAAAGTAAATAATGTAGCTTTTCTAAAAAATAACATACTTACTAAAAATTTATTGAGAGGTTTGAACTATTTGTGAAATTTTACGTAAAATTTTGTTTGGAATATTTTCGGGCGGCTATAGCCCGAATAGGAATCTCTCTGCTTTTCACTACTAATATCAGGAATAACGATATAAATATAGTATGTTTTTTTATATTAGGTATTTATTTTGATTTCAATAACATGAGCAGTATATTTTTAAAATTAATGCGGCTATAGTCCAAGTAGGAATCGTTGACTTACATCCGTGTTAAACACTCTACTTTTCATTTAAAATATGAGGAGGGTAAAAAAATAGTAGTTTTTCTAAATATTTACTAAAAATAATAAATATGAGTAGAAGATACAAAGATACACTAGGAGTTAGAACAATGAAATTTAGGGAAAGTTTGAATTTTTTTTAACCTCCACTTTTTACCTTATATTTAGTTACTACCCTGCCAAACATAGTTGTTATTAATTGTTTTACAACAACATAATATTTTACAACGAAAAATCTTAGACATATAACTTTGTTTACACCAATGTTTTTCCCGGCCTTAGGTGGGAAAGAGCGTCTCCCACCCGCTACTCAGATCAAACAAACACTACTTTCCGAGAATGAGAAATAAAAAAAAAACGATCTACCGTCAAACAAACCGCCGTTTTAAAATCGAAATTCTAAAGAAACGCACAAGGTACTTTGCTTCAACGTTTATTGTGCGAACCGGGAAAGAACTCTCTGAGTTCTAATGAACTACTGTCTTCTGGAAAATACCACCCGGGAGTTTTGAAATCCAAAGTAGAAAGCTGCTTTCTGAGCTATGGTTTACTATAAGAGTGCTTCACCGCAGACCACAGTGTTGCTTAATATGAGATAAACAGTGCACAAATGTGAATAATTAGTGTGCAGGTACGGTAATCGCGAACGAAGTCGCGGGTACAGCTAGTATACTAATAAAAGTCTTTGAAAGGTTTTGACCTCCTGCTGTTTAATGTTCACCTAGTATAAAATAACATAAATAAGATATTTTATTTATATATAAGTTCATTTTAAAATTACCAAAAAGAACTGGTCATCTGGTGCTGGTACTAAAAAATATACTTAGGTACCTAAAACGCTCTTGGTATATTAATATAAGCCTTTGATAGGTTTAGACCTGCTGCTGTTTAATGTTCGCCTAGTATAAAATAACACATATAACATATTTATTTACATATAAGTTAATTTTAAAATTACCAAAAAAAACTGGTCTGTCTGCTGCTGGTACTAAAAACATACAGACAGGAAAAAAAATATTTACGTAAAAAAAATATCCAACATATACATACATTTTTGGTCAAACTTCTTTATTGATTAACACACCGAAGCATTTAATTCTCGCCGTTTCGTCCACTTCATTAGGAAATACCACAGGTTTATACATGAATCCGTATACATACGTAATTAGCCCTACATAAAAATGTGTCATTCATGAACAAAACTCGTCGAGGTTGTCTCGCTCTTCTCACATCGCCTTGACCTTGGCTTCATCCTTCCGAGAGAAAACGCCAAAAGTTCAGATTTCAGTCGCGCACCCCACGCGCCAATTATACGTCGTTAATAAAGTAATTTGTTGGTCTTTGTGGCACGCTGCGATTTGATAACCGCCATGATAGTTTCATCTAAAAAATTAGACGATGTACCTACCGGGGTATATCAATTCGAATGGAACGATTAAAGACTTCTATGAATTGAAAATAATGACGTGTTTACTTTACGGCTTATTTATGTGACTAATAACTGTGTAAACAGTGGATGCAAGTCAAGTGAAAGTGTTAAAGCTGTACATTATTGATGCGCTAATTAATGTCACTACGAAACCATTTTTGAAACGTGCACGTTACAAACGTGCAATGGGCAAAAAGGTGGACAATAAACAGGTGATATAATAATAATGTAAGCATCGAACTGATACCGAGTTATTAAGCTCAGTGTAAATAAGCAGGTGAGTTATTATTACTACAAAGTTCACACACTATGATGTTTATCTTATTTAGCTTAAAGCAGATACCTAAGAGTCAGATTGTTATTTAAATCAAAACAATTCACTAGGTACCTACAAGTAATGTAATCCAAACCCATCAAAGTATGAAGGGAAAATAAAGTTAGATTCGATCCTTCATTTAATGCTAAAACTACCTACTAGTACGTCACAGATGTTTGGATTACCTGCCTACCAAATCAGACACGCGCCATGCAGGAAATAAGAAAGAGGTATGAATATATTGTGTCACATCCGCGCATCAAGTGTTTTCATTCATTAATTATACTTTTGTCTATGGTAGTTTTGTTTATTTAGTGTCCATAATTTAGAAGGAAAACTTTAACTTTTTCGAAAATTTTAACTTTGAGTAACTTTTATAGTGTAAAGTAATAAACAAATTTCACTAGTTGTACATGTTTAGTACCAGCAGTAGATAGTGCTATTCTTATTGTTTTTTGGTAAATTTAAAAATAAACTTGTATAAAGTCTAAAAGAAGAACTTGTTAGGTTCAAAGCATCGCCACAGTCCACCAAATTTGGCTAAATAGTTATGAATGCAAATAAGGGGTATTAAAACTGTGGGTTTGAGCTTTTAGATAATTGTGTCTCATGACCTCATGAGTGTTTTAATTCCTAATTATGTACAGTTGCAATACACGGCCTTATAAAAAAAAAAGATTACTATTATTATTATTATTATTCACGTCATTTATTTTATAACATAATTTAAAAAAATTTACAATATTCATATATAAAAAAAGAAACAAATATTATAAAAAAACTTAAAATTAGGATGTCGCCGGCAGCGGGGCAGGGCTCAAACTACCAGCGGTTAGGGCTGCAGAGAGAGGAATCTTCGGACAATGCGTGTCGTGTCGAGTATCACTGCCTTCTGCATCTTCTTCTTCTTCTTCTTATTATTATTATTATTATCACGACATTTATTTAATTACATAATTTTAAATTTTTTACAACATTCATACATAAAAAATAAATATTATAAAAAACTTAATCATTATTATTAATAATATTATTATTATTATTATTATTATTATTATTCCTTACCCATGATAGGAATCCTCTATTAAAAGTTCTAAAAATATATAAGTGGTGTACAGTGTTGTAAGAACTCCATGTAAATTCATGGAAAGTTTAAGTGCTGAATATCTTATACAAATAATGTAAAGGTAATAGGCTAAATAATAGACTCAGACTCAGAGACAAGCTCAGAGTCGCCCAACGAGCTATGGAAAAAGCTATGCTCGGAGTTTCTTATTAATATCCACATTCCGGATTATATCGCGATAAAATCCGGAATGTGGATCATGTGGTGATCCAAACTCACCGACATAGCTCTCAGAATTTGCAAGTTAAAGTGGCAATGATCGGGCCACATTGCTCGACGAACCGATAACCGTTGGGGAAGAAAGGTTCTCGAGTGGTTACCACACTACATCGGAAGACGTAGAGTTGGTAGGCCCCCCACTAGGTGGACTAACGACATCGTGAAAGTCGCTGGTAGCCAATGGTTACAAGCGGCTAATAGCCGTTCTTTGTGGCGCTCTAAGGGGGAGGCCTTTGTTCAACAAAGGACGTCTTCCGGCTGATGATGAATAATAGACGTATTTACTGTAGTAATGATATACATTTTGTATCGTACAATTATTGGAATGTACCTACTTGAATAAAAAATAATACAGTAGTAATATTTAGGGATGAAGATTAGATTTTTTCTGGTAATTCTTAAAAAAACTCCATTGACCGACAAGCCAAAAGACTTATAGGCGATGATAAGCTGGTTGAGTCCCAATTTCAGAGTCTCGGTCATCGTCGCAGGGTCGCTAGCCTATCGGTTTTCTATCGTTTACATTTCGGAGAGTGTCCGCAGGAATTACACGCATTGATTCCACCATGCCCCTTTTACCAGCGGACAACAAGGCGCTCTGATGGCCGTCATCCTTTCATGGTTGACATTCCTCCAGTTCGTTCGAAGCGTTTGTTTCCTGAACAGTATAATTTGGGAGCCTTCAAGTCTAAAGTGGCCACATCGTCACTTTCCATCAGGTGACATAGCGGTCAAAAGCTTGCCTATAGCACATAAACGTTTTTATTTTTGAAAAAGGAATTAATCGGTCCAGTATTTTAATTTTTAATAAAAATAACTAAAAAAACAAGGAAATTAGACGCAAATTGTGTCTCATTATAATTTGCAAGTTGCGGATCTCTTCTTTTGAAGTAAATATGACAGTCTTATTTTAAATTCATGGTGTTTGAAATATCATATGTACTTATAAAATATATTGATGTATTTTCTTTTAGCATAATGACGTATTTATTGATTTCAGATATGAAGTGTCGTCAAACATATTTAATGAAAATTAAAGAATTCAAGATTAAAGAACTGAAGGTGATGGTAGAAAAAGTACCAGAAACTGTTATATCTTTAGCGATAAAACGTTCTAACAAACGTGTTACTTTCAGCAAACAACCTAAAAAACATAGATACAATTTGCGTAATATGAAAAATGTTGATTCTGAAAATAAAGAAAAAGTAAAAAGTAAAGGCAAAGGATCTAAGAAACTGAAATCCATTTTAAAATGGTCCATTCGAAATCTGTTGGAAAATCAAAACAAATGTCCAGATGCCAAGAATAAGTAACCGTAATATCCTATAAATAAACTATTTTCTAGTACTTTAGAGTATTTAAGAAAACATCAAATTTATACATCAATAAAACACTTAAATATCTAGTGACAATTCCGGCGTTTGTGACGTCACGTCGGCTGAGCAGGAAAATCAGGCGGAATTGTCACAAGATGATATATTTTATATATATTTTAAGTGTTTTATTAAGGTATAAATTTGATGTTTTCTAAAAAATACTTTTAAATTACATATTTGTTATTATTACATATTTAATTTTGGATTCAATACCTATATAAGTTACAAAATTATTTGGTTATAATTGATATATTAAATTGATTTTTGCAAAGTAACGCCTCAATTCATTAACTTATTTTGTAGATTCATATTGCTCGCGAGCATCCTCTTAGCACGTAGTATTATTATAATGTTCTATGCTTTGAGTACAAAACTAGCTAGCCGTGACCTTGCTTGCATCGAAACTGTTTATATCGTGCTCCCACTAGAACTAATCAGTAAATCGGTAAAAAAGTATCCTGTGTCTTAATCCAGCACTAAATAAATATATCATATACCCAATATCAATAAACCGTTCAAAGTGGTATCACATATACACAGTTTCAGGAATACATACTTAAATATCATCAACTCCCACCTTTTAAAAACTATTATAGAAAACCAACGTCATTATTTTAAGCTTAAAATATTGATATTGATATTCGTACCGTGGCCATCACGAAATAATAATGTTCATATAGCGCTATCTCTATCGCACAGATGACTTGATTCAATGCATGCAGCTCGCTCTCACGTTGAAGTTCTAATGTAAGTTTACTATAGTGATATGTGGTAGTGCGAATTAAAATTGTAAATATAAGGTAAAAATAAGACTGAATTAAGACATGGGAGTCGGCCCCCTGCTTACCCGAGAGGTAGAGATAATGGTCGCAATTCTCTTGACACCAAACTAACTAAAATTTAGTAAAATTAGACTTAGAAATGTCAAACGAACATTCCTTATTCTGTTGCCGCCATAGTATAGTTAATTAGCTCTAAAATGATTAAAGCTACTAAACTTAGTAAAATGTGCAGTTATGCTATTCTGTTGTAGGTACCATATTTTAGTCAGATTAGGTGGAACCATAGACCATTTAAACTAAAACTAATCACTATCGAAATTGGTGTTGAATAGAGCTGTAATGTTCTACAATTATTTTATTTTGGCTGTTTTATCTTAATTACGGCTTGCCCAGTTGTATTAAGTATGCGGCTATGTGGTTGCTTCTCACAACAACTCTATCTTCGAGATTATTCTTCTACCTATTTAGAGCCTAGAGATAAAGCTTTGTAGGCAGGTAACAACAAACATGGATTTACAAAATCATGTCATGCCTGTAATAATCGGAGGGATGGCAGGTGTTTTTAAATAGGGGATGAGCTTATTGTCATCTATCAGGCACAGTGCCAGACTTCAGTATGCCTTGGCCCCGGATGTGGGTTTATTCTACCTAGGACCTATTTTTTATTACTTAAGCGAATATCTAACCTAAATACTTTTAGTAGTTATAGTAACTATGGATAGTAATGCCATTCAAAGTGTATATAAGGAACATAATCAGGCTGTAGTAATGCCGTAATGTTAACAAAGCCCTATAGATAAGAAACACGTACCACAGACAAAAAAGTCTTGTAAAACAACTTGAATGGTGCGCTATCTAGCGTTAAGTAGCGGCAAAATGAATTCAATTCAGGATAGTTAATTCGCTATTTTAAATTTAGTTCGATGTCACAGCAGAATAACCAAGGGCGTACCCAGGATTTCAGCTAGGAGGGGGCAGGGGGCTGCTTATACCTGTTTCGAAAAGATCGTCTGTCGGGTATATTGAAACAAAAAATCATGAAAATTGACTTTTAGTCATTAATTTTGATGATGACACAAAACAAAATATCATACATAATTATACCATACATTATGTATAATATATATTATTATATTATGTATGTATATATTAATTTAACAGTAATCTTCTCGGATTTGCCGCAAATTTGTCTATGACAGTCTTTTCAATAAACTCACTGTTGTCTTTTAAATAATTGCGATGTACGCTCATAAGACATAAACCCGTAAGCCTTTCTTCACCCATGGTGCTTCTAAGCCACGTTTTAACTCTTCGCAGCGTACTGAAGGACCGTTCTACGGTCGCCGTGGTGCATGGGATAGTGCTTAAAATAATTAATGCCTTTCTGACAGCAGGGTAAAAAATGTTGGCTTCGTTGAACAGATCAATTACTTCTATGTCCTTTAATTGATCATCTGATAAAGCCTTCGTCACCCATAAATTATGCCAAAGGTTCAGTTCTCCGGTGATATCCAGGTTATAAAATTCTTGGAATGATTCTGCGTTTTTGTGTAGGTCTGTAATGCTGGTTTTTGTCATATACAAGGGATGTAGCCTGCTTAAAGCAAACGCCGGAGTATTTTCTTGGGAGAATCGAATATTCAGTGATGAAATGAGTGAATCAATGTATGGGATTATCAGGGAACGCCGCCAATATTCGTTATCATTGTCTGATGGCGGATTACTTCTATGTGTTTGCTTATGAGCAAGACGTGGAACCGAAATTTCTATGTTCAAATCCATTGCAACAGCTCGTGCTTTTTGAAGTATTTCATTACTTATTCTATCAGGAAACTCGCGGTCATTTCTGAGAATGTCCTTGATATTTTTGATGTGTTCCCCTACCGAGATCATGTCGATCGATTTAGCTTACAGTGCGTTAACTACTGGTTCTAAAACTGCTGAATATTTGGCTATTGTTTGTAGAGTAACAATAAACACTGGTTTTGTAACGGCTGAATGCAACTGATATGCAGATTTTCTGGTGGCATAATTTCCTTCTACGGATAACGTTTCTAGAGATTTCACAAGCTCTGAAAAATGTTGAGAAAACTATATTTTTCTGACCATCTCGTCTCACATAATAGTGATAGGTTTGGAGCGTAGTTTCGACGTGTAGTCGATTCCCTGAAAAACGTTATAACATCCTTTACAGTGGCGACAGTATTTCTAATTTCTGGCACTGCGTTCGCATCATTCACAACAAGGTTGAGTTTGTGACTTGAGCAATGAAAATATAAAGCACGAGGATATTTTTTTCTCAAAATGGCTTGTACGCCACCCTCTTTCCCTGCCATTGTAGAACAGCCATCGAATCCAAAACCTACGCAATCTTCGGTTGAGAGGTTAGAACTAATTAAGAAATTGTCAATTGCTTCGGCAATTGCGGAAGCATTTTGTGCTTTTAGTTAAACGAACCCTACAAATTCTTCTCTGATTTTCCTTTTGCTTTCGTCGTAGAACCGCACGCCTATTGACAGCTGTTCTTTCCCAGATACGTCTGCTGTTTCATCAGCTAAGACTGCGTAAGCCATGGTCTTCTGAACCTCACTAAATATATTCTCCTTAATAACTTCGCCACATAAATTTATCAATTCGTTTTGTATTTTTGGTGATGTGTAAACTGCATTGCGACGGCACTTTTCCAGGTGACTCTTTAATTTGTCGTCCCCTGAATTGATTCTCAACTTCAATAAATCTAATAAAACACCCTCATCTGCTTGTTTGCCCCTAAGAGGCATATCATGTGTGCCGCAAAATACTATACAAGAAATAATTGATGACAATATTTGTCTGTTTTCATCGATTTCTTTTTGGTGTCCACTTTGCAGTTGGATGTCTACAGGAACATTTTCAAGAAATTTTTTTGCAGCATTTGTCGCCGTTTGGTGAAGGTTGGTCGTTGCATGCTTTCGGCAGTCTTCATGCATATTTTTGAACTTTATATATGGCCTGACCATAAACGATCCCAAAATTCCTCTCACAGTGCTAATGGGCGGAGGGAACAAAACACAATGCTTACAAAGAGCACCTTTTAGTCGCTTGGAATATACTAGCCATGGTGAATATTGATCCAACCAAGCATGGTTAAATTTTCTTTTTAAATGGCTTGCATCACTTTCAAAATCGTAATTTCTGGGCGGGATCCAAGGATTTTGTAACAACTCCCTCTTCTTTTCCGTCGATAGCTGGGTAGCCAACCCCACATAACGTCCCAGATCATTTTCATGACAGCCATCGTCCACTATAATTTCAGGATCGACGTTGACGTCATAAGTTTGTTGGGATGTCGATGGAGAAGAATAGTCGGCAACAGATATATTAACAGGTTCTACAGGAGAATTTGACGCTTGTCCAATGTTAGCATGCAATGATCTTGGCATTACATGAGTGGTTTTATCATGGTTGTCATTTTTATCGCTTCCACTGCTACTTTCCCGACCTTTTTTTCTTTTTTCGCGTGTCCTCCCTAAAAAATGGATACACAAAAATACTCTTACAGTGTTTAGGCGGGTTGTATAAGACGAAAATAAAGATCAAGTTTCACATTCTAATATAGGTTTGAACGCCAAATAAACATTACTAGGTAATTTGAAATAATACACTTGTTGTGACGTTAGAGAAAAGGGACTTTGTTGTCGGTATGGACTTGTTAATAAATCCAAGATATTGCAAGGATCTTTCTTTTATGTTTTTTTTTTACTTTTTAATCACAAAATATTCACAAATGTTATTTTAGCTATTATAACAAAACCACGTCTTGTAATTAATAAATTTAAATATTGTAAGTAATGCTTAAGATATACACTTACAAGAGAGAATTAAATCAAATAATCATATTAGGTACCTACTTAAGTGTTTTGTTTTGACTCACCTCTTTCAATGAATTTCCTGATATCCATTTGACGGAGTAATATTTCCAGTTGTTGCACAGTAAACGTAAATCTCGTGCCGCCGCAACGAAACTATAAGACACTATGTCGTATGAAATATTCGCTCGTATTACACTCCGAACTGAATTGTATTCGAACTAAATTGACGTGCTCTGCCTCACGCTTCCGCTTATATATTGAAATATTGCTCCCGAAATATGTAGAAAATACTCGACTCTATTTCCATCCTTGTCTTATACTTGCTATCACTGTCTTTTCTTTCCAGAATAGTCCATGCTAGAACGTTCTTCGTGGTATTGCTATTCAATACAAGATGTCGCTATTGACCGTATAAATTGATCTAATTTTTTTTTTATGGAAAAAGTACTGCCTTCCGAAACTAATGGCGCTAGATGTTGTTTTCTCCCAATTATATTCGGCTTTAATCCTAGATGGCTCTCTCTGATTGTCTCGGCGGAACCGGAAACTACGAGATGCGACGGTTTTGCGGGAGATTTAAATTATATTGCATCGCTAACAGTATACTAGAATTACTAGAGTCTGTCTAGTGAGCCGCGGCACAGATAAAACCGCAGCAAAAATCTTTTAGTTGTAAACACTGAATATACTATGAAATTTGAATTTGATACTTTCACTATTTTATTTTATAAACACTAAGAATCTTAAACTAAATCTGTACAGATATATACTACTTAAAATAATATGCAACATATTGAATATTATTTTATTTTAGCATTGAAAACAAATTAATATAATAAATAAAACCAAACTTGCATCAAAACCTAACTTAGTTTTTATTTATTCTGTCGCGTAATCAAAATCAGATTCCAGAAATTAAATTCTCGACTATGAATCGTTACTGTCACTTTCATTATCACTAAAAAATAATAAAAACGAAATAAAGAAATAAATAAAGTGTATCAAAACTTGATCAAAACATTTTGCGTTTCGTTTGACGGCGGCTGAAAGTCACTATATAAAATATTCTAATAAATACGTTGCGGCACGACCGACACGACTCACTATACATAGACTCTATATCGAATATTGTAGAATATTTAACTATAGAAAAAAAAATCTGGCTGAAAAGATATTTTGTTTCCAACACTTCATTTTGCGCAGAGTAGGTAATACGTTTTTAATTTCTATTTGCCAAAAAAAAATTACATTTATTTAATCTTCTAGGGGCAGGGGCAGCTGCCCCCCAAATACCTGAGTACTACCTGAGTACGCCCATGAGAATAACTTAAAGGATTCCTAAAACTAAAATTAGATATTTATAATTAGTTAGTATAGTTAGTGAGTGTACAACAGAATTGCTGCCAATACCTGTTATTAACAAGAACTAATAACATTTTCAAGGTTGAGAGTGCAATCAGCCAAGAAGACGCACATAACACCAAAACTTTTTACAGTAAGGTGCCTACATTGTTATATTTTCCTGTGTGCTTTTAGCGAAAGTATAGGCCTTGTTCTGTATTTTGTTTTGTTAAAAGAAGGTGTATTATACTGACACCACTAGCGTGTAATAAGAGCAGGAAGCTGAGGTTTTGAAGACGATGATGTTGTTACCCAAATTAGTACAGCATCCAACTTCCTTAACTGACTTTGATATTACAATCAGTACTTCAGTACTTAATATTATAAATGCGAAAGTAACTCTGTCTGTCTGTCTGTTACACTTTCACGCCAAAACTACTGGACCGATTTGAATGAAATTTGGTATGGAGATAGTTTGAGACCGGGAAAAAACATAGGATAGTTTTTATCCGACTGCGCAAAAAGAGGTTAATGTTTCCGCGCGATAACCGACATACGCGCGGGCGGAGCCGCGCCCGTAAAGCTAGTTCTCGATAAATAGACAAAAACTAGTAGGACCTGAAGGAAAATATGGTGTTTTTGGACGAAACAAGTACCATCATATTTTATGTATTATATTCAATAAAAAATATTATGAGTTACACATAACATTATTAGGCAAAACATAGAGTGCAATTATAGATGCAATAAATAAAGATATAATGTATGTATACCGTGTTAATAAGTGAAATATACCGCATTAGAGCTTGCAACTGCCCTGCGGACCCTGTGCTGCACACCCTACGAGGCGTTATATTCAGTCAGTTGTTTACAGACAAGTTATTGGTTGTTATTTTTATCAACTGAACCAAGATAATACATTGCAAAAGCATTTGATTTTCGAACGAATGTGGGAAACCTATCAAATAACTGACAAAGTTTATCTGTCAGTTTTATGGCCAGCGCATATATATATATATAGCAATGCTACCACAGAAAAGAGAAAGCAATTTATATCTCTATGAAGGAAACTGACATGGCTGCCACTCTAAATAGGTAGTATTTTATATAGGTATCTATGAACGCTACTATGCTTCGCCCAGCTCTCAGCATCTCGACTGACGTTCAATCCTGCAGCCTTAACTAATTTCATACCGTTTTACGCTTTCAAAATTTAATCCATAATTATTTCATTTTCATTATCACTTGTTTTCATATAGTTTTTTGGAACCTGGTCCTGTGTCCAGTGCTCCCCCTTTCAAATAAACTTTCAAAATACTCTTTCCATCTTTTCAACACACATTCTTCTATTTTTATAATGCTTCCATCATGACATTTGATTTGATTAAGCTTTGAGGTTGTGGTTTTTGCCTCGAGCTTAATAGTTGGATATTATTTATCTATGGTCATGAATATACTTATGGATCATAATGTAGCTATCTACTGAGGTTAAAACATAGCAGAGAACAGGCGTCGGAAACAACCGAACAATCCCGATGTCATTAAACGCGATCTTGATAACTGATGACGGAACGTCAGGCTAATAATAAATTTCGCAAATTGCTGTGGAAGTTGTAGCTATATTCAGACCATAATCATAATAAAAAAAAACTTATTCAGCTGTGGTAGGCATGTCCATATAAAAGATTTAACTGTTTTTAATCGATGTGATACAACGATACGTAGCATCGTTGTATCACATGATGCAACGCCATCACATATCGAATACATTTTGGATATACTTTAGATTTTTTTTACTCCTACTACCGGAGAGGATAAAATATTATGTGTATCTATATAACCGTGAATGATGCCACATGTTCTTAATTTAACACTAAGCCTTTTGAATCATCAGATTATTGTGGACTTTTGTAATGTACGGGGTCAATAATCGAATCTGAACTACACCCATTACCATCGGTAGACTTCTGAGGCAGGTTTTATCTATTTGGCTGAAACACAAATATTATGCTCCCCAACAAACACCTCCTTTCTCACTTCAAAGTCAAACTGATTAAGTCAATTCATAAATGTCTACAAAGCTCGTATAGCTCGTATATCGTATATATTCATAATTTTAATTATGAAATAATAGGTACCTATTCTACATTCGAGTCATGTAGTACGTGCGCTCCCGACCGCATCCACGCAATCACTGTTGTCTGCGGCGGCGGCGGCGGCAGAGCGGTGTGAATATTATTCACATAATATGTGTAATACTTACGAAAGTTTTAATAAAATATTCTACATTCATACATAGATTTTTCAAGTCAGCAGTTTAGCTTTTAGAGGGGGCGGGGGACGCCCTGCTGCGACAAAAATTTGCACTTTAATGTTTAATATTTCGTAAATGGAGCATTAAATCGGAAAACAGTATTAGCAACCCCTAAATCATTTTAAAAGACCTATTCAACCATACCACACACAAAATAATATTCGACGAAAAAAAATTTCATAACCACGTCACATGTGTGGGAGGTACCATAAAAAAAAATATTTTTCAAAATTTTATTTTATCACTTTGTCGGCGTAATTGATTTACATATCCATACGAAATTACAGCTTCCTAGTACGGACGGTCTCTTAGCAAAACGTCGGACAGACGGACATGACGAAACTATAAAGGTTCCTTGTCAGGACTACGGAACCCTAAAAAAGTAGGCCTCAGAAATGCAAAACAGTTTGAACATTTTATATGAAAGGTAGCATAGTCACGATCCATCATTTTGTGTGATGTTTGAACAACACATTATTTGGAATGCTCATATGTGTGACTGTGTAAAGTTAAAAGTTAATAATGTTAAGAATCACAGACCACATGATGTGACTGATTGATGCTGTCAGATTTTTTTAAGATCCCTTTCACACGTATTACTCTGACGCCTCTGACATTGGTAGAATGAAAGAAGTTAAATAAATATATTTGTGTGTAACGGTCAGCCTCTCATTATTGTGCTATGAAAGGTGGATGTGGCAGGCCTGATCAGAGAACGGTGTAACGCCAGCTTATATAAACAGGCCTATCACGTCTAATAATACTCGTTCCTGCAGCCATTCATGGGTCTCAACCGCCAACACCGCCGTCCGCATCCCGCACGAATTCCGTAAAAACAGCGCCTTCTCCAGTTATTCCAGTGTGCCGCGATTTATTGTTTTGTTACATTATATTTGCTAACGCCTAACTCACCTTTGTCTATCTATAACAT
This sequence comes from Plagodis dolabraria, assembly GCA_963854805.1. Taxonomy (NCBI): domain Eukaryota; kingdom Metazoa; phylum Arthropoda; class Insecta; order Lepidoptera; family Geometridae; genus Plagodis; species Plagodis dolabraria. The sequence goes on from OY978440.1 coordinate 11,196,417, forward strand.
TACATAAGTTTGTTTGTTCCAGAAAACATGTGTCTCACTATAATATCCGTAAAAACGGGGTTAATTGTATCTTAGAAATACATTATTGTCTGTGATACATCGGATCATTTCGATGTTTTGACGGTATAATCGAGTAGTTTTGATGCATCGGTATATATCGAGTATCCCTAATTGTGGATTATGTGACAAAATGGCGGGAAATAAATTCTATCAAAATTTAAAATAATTTTTACGTCTATTATAATAAGTATAGTTTTCATTAGTCTACAAAATTAACAGCATATAATGTCGGATCGCTAATCAGGAGTCATTAAAAAAGTCCTGGAATCAAGAAAAAGTATTGGTTGAGAAGACGTACTACGATATTGTGTTATACTAGTCATTTTGGGGGTCAAAAACTTATCATACTCGGTAAGTGTTCCTAGATTTTCAATAAGTAGTTGCCCTCAGCTTAGTTGGTGGTGGTGGGGCAGTCCCTCCAGCTGTATAATACTATTTTGTATAAACACAGTCTCAGACTACAAACGAAAGTATTACTATCGCGTTTTTTATCTTCACAGTCATTGCATGGTAATAGGTTCTTCAGGATATAATAAGGGGCTACTTCCCTAATGGTGTGTGTGTACCATAAGCTGTCATTGTGTGCCAAATCATATATAAGCCTGCCCTGCTGACAACTTTAACATGTTAGTGCAACAGAAGTTACTTATGGGTACCTGATAAGGTTTCAGAAAATAAAAAATCAACCTACTCATTCATCGCCCACCGCTGTATGTAAGACTTGTACTATCTTTATAGTGCTGCTTAATATGCCATACTTTCAGCTGACCCGAATGCTTGTTGATCTATTTATAATTATGATAATAGAATACCTAGGTAAGTAGGAATCAGGATAAAAAGTATTGTGTAATTAAGCCTCCTGGTTTTCTGATTTGGAAACTGTGACAACTAAACTTGTTGAGAGAATAATGAAGGATTAATTTTCGACATTTCAGGAATATAATTGAAGAACTAATTGGTAAAGGAATTGCTTCAGAAAAATGGAAAATTAAAAAATACTATGAGTGAACTGATTCAACTTGAGGAAGACAAGTAAGTTTTAAACATATTAGTTTATACAATAGATGCAATATATCTACTTATAAAATAATATTGAACAACATCATCTTCCATCCGTTATCCCATGAATGTGGGGTTGGTACAATACATTCTCCTTACTAACACAAGGTGGATACAAGAACATATTATATATTATAGATTGTCAAGACAATCTATTCTTTAGGAAAGCAGCCAGCCTTGTAAGGCTTGTAAGGCTGGCTGCTTTCCTGATGCTATGAAGATAATGCTTGTTACTACCAGCAACCTACCTGCTACCACAAGATAGCAGGTGAGTTTGTTAAAATGATTAAGAGCTCTGTTGTGGACATCATTTGCAACAACACCTTATTTAAATAATTAGTGGCATGCTGCCCATTAAGCATAATTTTTCTCTTAATAGACTTTTACAACATCTATGAAGAGGATAATTATTAGTTTTACCTGAGAGCTGAACAGCTAAAAAATTTAGATGTGATTATACTTATCATACACTTTGGTAATTATATTACTAGGTAGTAATATTAATAGCAGGGAAACCATGCTCTTAATCCATAATTCCCAGAAATAAGAGTAGGACTTAGTTGTGTAGAGATAGATGACATAACTAGTACCCTGACAAGCTGTTAAACTATAAGGTAGTGACAAGTTTTGCTAGAACAAATGAATATAATGGGTACTACTCTGCCACAGCTTTACTGTTCTGCTTCCTAGTTCTGCACCCCATGGTTTCACCCGCATAGACCTATTATGTAAACAGATATAAATAGTAAAATCTTGTGTTAATCCAGGCACTACACTGCCAATATTTCAAGTTTCATATAAATATGTTAAGCCACTTCAGTGTGAAGGAGCTACAAACATACAGTCACAAAATTTCACATTCACAATATTATTGAGATTTAGGGCCTGTTTCAGAATGTTTCTGTAAATTCCAGTTATACTACCCAGAACATATTTATTAAATAAAACACTATCATTGCGTTTCACAGTCATCGATTTAGCTTATCCATCGGTTAAAGCGTGCAACGCGCTGCATGTCAACTGTCATTTTTATCATTCAGTTATTTTATGTGTTGGTTACCAATCCAAAACTTTATTAAGACATTCTGAAACTGGGCCTTAATTTATGATATGTATAATAGGAACATAAGTAAAAGCTTTTTTATTGTTTTTCAGTTCTCCTTTAATTACTATCGAACCTGATGATAAGTGAAGATGTTATCCAGGCTAACCTAGGGTTATTGGCTCTGAAAGACTGCTGGAAATAAAATGTTAGGTTAGCGCTGAACACTAGTGGTCACTCATCCAAGTAATAACCTCAATAGATGCAGCTTAACCTGGTTGATAAGTTAAGAATAACTCACTTAACAAATAACAGTATCTAAGATTTAAGTTCTGACACTATTACACCCTAGCATAGGTCAATAATATGCCTGTAGGGTGCTGGGCTAGAATTTCACCCCCTATTTCTACCCTTGGGTGTTGTAAGAGGCGACTAAGGGTTAACACACCTGAAGGTGGGCAGCAGCACTTTCTGAGGAACTGATATCTCACACTGCAAACCCCCCATAATGTGGGAGGCTGTTTTCAACAGTGAACAATCCAGCTGATACATTACATTAAATATGTCACTAAAATACTTAAAGAGCAATCCATGGATACTTATGAAAGTATTGAAATGAAATTATATAACATAAATAACTAGATACATTTATTTTACATAATTTTATTTACGGCATATAATGGCAATCTCAGTGAAGATATCAATATAACAACTTTAAATGAAGTAATGTTTGCTGAAAATACTTAAGTTCACGGTATACTGCTACTCTCTCGCGCATTCTTTCTTCATAGCTAGTAACTAGTGAACTATCCTTTCTATGGCATGGTTTGTAATTGAAACTTTGACTATTACAATATCTATTATTGCTTGCAGCATATAGTGTAATTTAACCAGTACCTACCCTGGTCAGGTTTGTGTCCAAATTGTACCTATAGTAGTTTTAGGTCAAGAAACCCACTGTCGTGGTATATTACTAATCAGTTTTTAAATCAGTTCATAAGCTTTTTTGTGAGGTTCTAAATTTTGTTGTTGATAAGAGGTTATCTAAAATATGTTACAATGCTTCTTTGATAACCACGTTGTCGTTACTCTTATTCCTTTGGAAATGTTTGTCTGAAATATTGTAGTAGGGTAAACTGAGCTAACTTGGCGATTGTTGCCAACTTGGTGATATTTACAATATTGCGGATAGCTAAGTAACCACTAGTATAATCGTTTATTTTGACGCCATCTAGTGTAGATTATAAGATTTACTTCACCATGGTCATAGATTGAACTCTATTTTACCTATGGTATTTTAACAATTTTGATTTATCGACGGATGAAGTTGATGTGCATCAATTTGTCAAGGCGTCAAAAACATCTATCAAAGAAAAAATAAATAAAAGAGTTTGCGATACATTTGAACGGATTTAATAGCGGAATTCAGTTAATGTAAGTATTTAAACAGTTTTAACACGTCTTACTTCATTTCATAAGTATATTTGGATGTATTAAAACGTTAGGAAGTTTGCATAAATTTTTAACATTATCAGCCATTGTTGTAAATTTTGTATCACCAAGTTATGGTTGTTATAAATAAAGTTGATGTCACTGTCTCAATATTTACCTATTTGTTGCCCATTTACTAAATATTTTAATTATTTTGTTCTAGAAATATGTCTTCAAAGATTGTAAAGAAGAAAACCAAAAAGAAACTAACGTCTGGCGAACTGCGACAAGCTCTAAGTGAAATAAAAAATGGCACATCAATTTATCAGTGTTCACGAAAGTTTGACATACCATGGAGTACCTTAAAAAGGTACAAAGTACATTATGATGAAGACGTGGATTCGGCAGTGGTCTTGAAGAATGGAAAACCGTTTGCTTTGCCTAGTGAAATAGAGCTAGAGCTGGTAAAATACACCACAACAATGCAGAGCTTGGGATTTGGCTTGTCTGCAACTCAGGTTCGTGAAATCGCATTTAAATTAGCCCAAAGTCGAAAAATAACTACCACATTCAATCCAAAACAGAAAGCAGCTGGTTGGCACTGGTGGAATAGTTTTAAATCGAGATATTCTCTAGGAATGCGGATACCCGAAAACCTATCAATGCAACGAGCAGAAATGGCCAGTAAGCAACAGTTGAATGACTTCTATGTTAAAGTGAAAGATCTGATGAGCAAGTTAGATGTTGTTGACAAACCTGAGAGACTGGAATGTTGACGAAACGGGTCTCACCTATGTAATGAAGTCGGAAAAAGTTGTTGCCAAAATAGGATCCAAATATGTTTATAGGAAAACTTGTGGAGAAAGAGGGGTTACTACGACTATGGTAGGTTGTGTGTGCGCTAATGGAATATCAATTCCACCCATGGTTATATTCAAAGGAAAACGCATGACAGACAGGTTACAAGAGTCACCAATGCCTGCTTTGATTCGTCTCTCTGAAAAAGGGTGGATAACAACCTTACTATTTAAAGAATGGTTTGAGCATTTTATTAATAATATTCCAGCCCCTCGGCCAGTTATTCTATTTCTAGACTCGCATAGCACGCATATCACTCCAGAGATTTTGGAAATGGCTGCCAACAATAACATTAGCTTCGCTACCTATCCAGCTCATACATCTCATCTTCTCCAGCCTTTAGATGTGAGTGTGTATAGACCACTAAAGCAAGCCTGGAGAAAAGAAATAAATGATTACATTCTGGAACACAATGATAAGCCAGATAGATATATGTTTACTACATTCTTGGCAAGAGCTTATGAATCTGCTTTTCAGTCAGAAACTATTAAAAATGGGTTTAAAAAAGCTGGAATATTTCCATTTAATAACAACGCTGTTTCAAATGATGCCCTTCAACCATCTACTATGACTGAGGAGCCAAAAGACCAGTCTTCGAGTACCTCGCCTGAAGAACTGCAAGTATTGCCTTCAGACGCTATGATGGAGATACTTCAAAGTCAGTCTTCGAGAACCGAAAATGAGTTGCCAAATGATATATTAAAGCTTCCGCTGAAAAAGCAAGGGAAAAATGGTAAGGGACCTAAATCAAAGGCAAAGCTATCTGCTGTTATGTATGATGCCATGGTTACAAGACCATCAACATCCAAAGCATGTCAGCCATCCCAAACATCCAAAGGGATTGTGGATTCCAATACATGTGGCACATGCAAGGGTCGATTTGAGGAAGATGTTAAGCTAAAAAATGGTGCAGACTGGATCCAATGCACATTCTGCAAGTTATGGTATCACACACTTTGCCAAAATGTGTTAGATGAACGTTACTTTATGTGCACAGACTGTGAAATCTCAGATTAATATTAAAAGATACTTTTTAAATATAATTTTTCTTTTATTTTATATATCACCAAGATAGGAGAGCCCTATCACTAAGTTAACTCAAGTCACCAAGTAAGCTCAGATTCAAGGTAGATTTTATATTTGCCATAAATTAATATAAACTTAAAATATTTTGATATTTCTATAACTGATAAAAAGGTAATACTTCTATTTCTATATTCATTGACTGATATAAATTTATTTGTTACAATTTATTTTTTAATAATTTTAATTCCTTAATGTCACCAAGTTAACTCAGTTTACCCTACCCTTAAACTAATAATTGGGAAGTATTAGTAAAAAAGTAAGAATTATTTCGTTTGTTTTGTTTTCTTTCAAGAACATAGATCAGTATGAGAGAAAGAGTAACAGATAAGAGATAATTATAGAGTACAACTGCACCGCAGATTCCACAGACGAGTGAAACTAATTCTACACGGTCGGAAACTACAAATTTATGTTAATCAATCATTTAATAATGTATTATTAATAATTAATCAACCTAAGTCACAAACGAGTTAGCCTTAGTCTGCCATAATGAACACTGCATCTATTAGGTCGGATAGGACAAGTCATAACAAACAAGTGCTCGAGGCGCACCCCCATTAGGTAGGTACATATCGGACGCAATTTTGCTCTATTTTTGCGAATACGTTTTAGGTACCCACCCCGCCAACTTAGCATAGTGTGGTAAGAAAAGAGTTAATCAACTCCAACTTCTTCTTTAAGTGGCTACTGTGGGCTTGCCACAAGGGTGATAAATTGAAAGTTTATGATTTCATTTAATCTTAGTCACAGACAACTTTGTGTATCATTCTACTTACGAGTATTAATAAATGCATGTTTTTTTTTATAATTACTAATAGGCTAGCCTTAGACCACTATCTCACTGGATGGCTATTAATGATGTGGTCGAAGATATTATTCAGGATACCCTAGAATTACTGGCTCTCAAGGACAGCTTGCGGAACACACCGTTAGGTGCTTAGCGACAGATTTTCTACTTGAGGGTGGTAGCTAACCAGGCGGGCATTCAAAATGCCCTACCACCATGCTGTACACTACTGCCATCGTAAGACAACAACCGGGGACGGCTTAAAGCGCCCTCCGAAGCACGGAAGCGCTCAGTAGTAATATCACCAGCGGTCACCCATCCAAGTCATGATCGCGATGGATGTTGCTTAACTTAGTTGATCGATTAAGAACGGCTAAGCAAACTTCGCTACGAGCGCTTCAAATATTTGCTAGGTTGGTACACTTAATCGCGATTCACGCTTAAATTCTAGGTATTTAATACATAGGGTGGTTTCGAACTATTTTTTCTTGTGATTCAAATCAAAACGTCTAAGGTGCAATTGCATAAATATTGTGAACCAACTAAGACCTGGCACCCTGAAAACGCTATTGAGATCGTAGTGTTTTCCTTACCATGATACGGATATTTGTATGCAAATAGCATGCAATGGCATAACTTGAACGTGGAAGTAGGTCAACAATTTGTAAATATATATAAAAAAATAACAAGTATAATAATGTTATCTTAAGTTAATGCGATTATTACACAGTAATAAAAATACTTTAACGATCACTGCTTTGTTTGAAACGTCGGGTCAGAAATAATGATAAATATAACACGTCTAAAGTTTTTTTGCATATAAATGCTTCATTTCATTATGTATATATTTAAAAAAGTAATAATATATTTTCTACCATTTACTCACTAAGATATTTACCATGTATAAACGTTCTCCAGAAACAGTTAACATATCAAAATGTATGCAATATTTAAGCCATTAAGAATGTGAATAGCGATTTGAAAATAACTTATGAGATTTCGAGTTCGAGAGGGAAATTGATGATGTGCTCGCCAAGTTTTTGAAGACATCATAATGGCTTTACAGATATCTATTATTAAATTTGGTTTTATTTTACAGGACATATCAAGCGTATGAAACGTGTTGCAGTATCCAAAGTGTAGATACCCATTGGCTTTTAACACACTAAAATTGAAGCGGAGTGGAGGAAGATATATGTACATTTTGGGCTAACCCTAATTGTGTGATATGGAGGAAAAAGAATTACTACTTGTATGTTAAAATAAATGCCAAAATAAACTTAAATTTGTTTTAATTCTATTTAAATTTGTTTTAATACCATAGGAGTACAACCTGTTTATAATATGTTATTAAACTCCGTAGTAGAATGGATAGTAAGTAATTGTTAATTCGATCAAAACATTTGCCAGTATTCGTCTCAGGTATTTAAAAAAAAAAAGAGATCGGCGACTAAAGTTTAGGCGCATGAAGGTCTGTTACCTATCTGTCTTTAGACATATCTATATAATTTGTGGCAGAGAAAACGGAATAAAAAAACATCGTAGGTGATCAGTTATTTTATTTGTACCGTAATATTTACAATTAAGTATACACATTAAAACACATTTAGAACAATGAATCGAAACAATCACTAAAAGTTTAATAGTTCAGTAATTAGGTACACTTATCGCTTTAATTGATTTTATCATCACTGCCAGATGACCCCTAAAGTCGTATATAAACAACATCTTAACTATAACAGTATAATCCTTAACAGCCTTGCTGTCATAGACGGTCTTAAAATGTATTAGACGTTTAATTTGCTTACATTTTATATTTTAAAACGGACAACCGATTACCGCGAATGCGAGATATATGGAACGAATTTAGATTCTTACCATCTAGTTTTTCATTGAAGATCCAAACTTTTCGACACACCTTCTCGAAATCGGCTGGATTTAATATAAACCTACTCATATTAAAATCAATTAGATTGCTGTGAATAATCTCATAGGTATCAGCATCACCGAAACGACCCATCTTCCTTTAATCTAAATGCAGAGTCTTACTCATTATTCTATACCCCTAACAAGAAACTTTGAGCGAAGTGACATGCTTAATAGAAGTAAATTAGATTATCAATTTAACCATGAGTTTAGGGCCCTCATAGTGTGCCAAATAAACCTTTATGCCATAAACGGCCGTCTAGTAGGTAGGTACCATGTCTCTGAATAGGAATAATCTCCTTATTCCGAGATCTATGTAGAATCAAGAATATTTCTACAATTGATAGCAACTCACAGTTTAGTTCATAGTGAACTTCTTTAAAACAACTTTAATACTTGTAGGCCGATTGTTAACTCTACCGCCACGTCACAAATAATGGCATCTTTGCAAATGTTATTTTAGAGTTTTTTACATTGCAATGAGATAAATAATTACATTTATTATGATATATAATGTACGTAATATATATTTATGGACATTTGAATCAAAATAATATAATAATTGTACATCACATAATTAACGTAAGTAACATAGGATTTAAATTTTCTACCACACTTAACATTATTCTAGAATTCTTGTCTACTTCTGTGGAGAATAAAGAAACAATTATACTGTATCATTGACCTACTAACAAACTAAAATAATGTACTTATCCATATTTTTAGTGTATTAAAACATCAATAGTGCTTTGTAACACCAATATTATCCAGGTGGGGTTCACGAGATATCTACTAAGTATCTAATCTACATTTTCTTACTAAATATGTGCCGTAGAGATACCAGCAGAGATAGCGGATCATCCAGTCGTTCTAAAACAGTTATATGTCTATATAAGTCAGACCTTCCCTGATATACTAAAACTGATATGAGATAACATAATTTTACTGTCTTTACGAATCAACTTTTTTAAGTTGGCAACATAAAAATCAAACTACAATCATAATCTTCGTTACTGATGGCAAACTTTACTAATATTTTATTGATTGACATTTCAATTGTAGATTCCATTAGGTTGCAATCAAAAACCTGCCTTTAATCATCAACTACCTACTTAATTAAGATTGTTGTAAGGAATATACATGCCGTTGATATACTTACAGGGAAATTCAAGAAAAGTAAATAGATGAAGTAAATTTACAATTATTACACATAATTAAGAAAAAAAAACATGATTTTATAGCGGGTATACATAATTTGCCAAGAGCAGTGAGTGGCTTACAAGAGAAGAACAAGTTCAGTAGTGGACAAACAAAGGCATTGACTACTATAATACTCGATAAGGTCAGGCCAATTTGAAATGTTGAATATTGGTGTTAAAACAACGGCTAAACACCGACTCGGGCAGTTTGCGACGCTAGTCCGATGTGATCACTTCTGTAGAAAATACAATACCGTGGGTTGCACGAACTTCATTTACAGTCGTAGAAAAAAAGTAAAAAAAACTCTTACCTCATATTAGTTTAAGTTACTAGTTAAGTCGTACGATTTCTCGTACCACGTGTTACCGACGCTAAACGTAGCGGCCGCGAAATCCAAGATTAGCGTTGACGTTTTTCAATGGAGTACTTGTATTACAATTTCTTAGCTTAGTATCATTACATTGAAATCGTTGGACTTATCATTTATTATTTTACAGTGATTATAAAATGCTAACAACGAGGGCAAGACACGGCGTTGTGCCTTAGCTTCTAAAGATTTCCCCCTGTTTTTTACATGTGCGTATCCGAAAGTAGTTATTAACTTTTTCACTAATTCCGAAACGGTTATAACTCTATTTCAATATTATTGTAATAATAGAAGCCGTTGTAGACGTAATTGTGATACAAAGTAACGGAGCTGCGTGTTCAGAATCGATATCTAACAATAACCGAGCGACGACTTGATATTAAACTATAGTCCCTCTATTAGCATGAAAAACACAACATTGAAAAGTATCAAGGATGACATTAAAAAGTATCAACTACCGTTGTGGCTTCAGCAGACGTCGCGGTGTTGTTTACACCCTGTTTAATGCCAATAATTCTAAAATACAGTCTCTTTCCATAATTTCTCCTAAGAATTACTTTATACTAACGGCCACTTTGTAAAATATACTGAACCAATACAAGGCCTCAAGAAACGAGCCTCGAATCGAAACAGTCGCGTGGACCGAAATCAATCGAAGAACGAAGTCAAGAATGCTTATCCTAACTCATGGTAGTGAATCCGCTATCACAGGATATGCTTACCTATCACTTAACTACCGAATCAATGACGGTCAATTGTAATTTATTTAGTTAAGAACACACTAATTATACTACAATCAAAATACACCTTATTAATAGCCTTATAACTTAACTGGTGCTCAAAATTGCTTCTACTATTCCGACGAGAAGGGACAGGACATGATACTATTTGCAAAACGATTACAAATCTAACTTTTCTATGAGTAAAGTATAGAATCTGTAAATACACCCTAACATATTTATATAAAGATATAGGTATTTGTTACAATTAAGTGGTAATAGTATTTTTCTCTCATTTATTGCTGACATTACACATCACACCGATTCACACATAACTTAGTGTGACTTAAATATACTGCTAAATGTAATGATTCATATTATTTATAAGGCAGATATAGTGGACTGATTAAACATACTTTCAAATTCGTCATATTTATCTTACTCTTACGGTAATCTGAACGAAAATATTTCTTTAATTTGATTAAGTATGATATAAGAATAACATTGCCTGAATGACGCACACATAGAATATGTAAAACAGAAAATACATATCACTGTATTCCCGAAGGGGCGAGGTATTTATACCCTTACGTTACGTTTGGCCCCATGTAATAAGAGGAGAGCCTATTGGCATCTAACGGGAACAGTTTTGTAAATCATTCAAAGTGGTACATTCATGCTGTGCTTAAAATATGACTTAAATACTTGAAACTCCATAATTTAAAACACTGTAACACAGCACAAATCTCTCAGAATTCAAAAGGTAACCGTTTGATACATCTTAACAATTCTCACACGCAATTAAAATTAGTAAATAATATTATGTGCAATACATTTAAGTGCTAAGAACACATCAAAGTTACGGTATCGCTACAATTGATTCGGCAGTATATGAATAAAAGAAATTGAATATTGACGATTCTACTACACAGACCGTCTATGATATAGCAAAAGCTTTAAATTATCATCAAATTAAAACTCACATAAATAATAATATCTTTTACACTCATGAATTTAATTCAATACGCCAGACTTAACCGATATACTATTTTCAATATACCCAAAAAAATTAGAGTATCAGACAAGGTATTTCATATAAAATAACGATTTTAAAACAAATCATTAATAATTAACATATAAAGAAAACGTCATCGGAATAGTTTACAGCATCTATCCGTTATATTAATTAAATTAGTATGTTCGTTCTCTTAAAAACCTATCTCTGTACTACACCTATTTAAAACACGTTGTCAAATACTCTAATCTATTAAAGTAAATTAATAAATTCCGCACAATTCTCTTCTAATCTTCTAAACTAGTAGATTACTTCAAGAACTGTCAAGACTATAAAGTTATTATAAATATTATTTCACAAAAGTTTGCATAAGCAGGCATTTTTCTGCAGATTTCAGAAACACCATACTTGCCTACTGATATCAAAGCAAAATTTGGATTTTATTAACAGGTCGTTTTGAGCTAATTAAAGGGAATTTCACAAATATTAATGTATTTTAAAAGTTATTTAAGCGATTTTAATCTCGTTTGATAGCTGTAGAGTAATAAATACCATTGGATTTTTCATCAGATTTGCTTTTGTAAATTTAAAATCTGTACATAAATCCCACAATACAATTAAGATTGAGAATATTTCAGCGCTAAGATATCTTTAAAGTATTCCAAAGAATGAGGCTACCTTAATAAATCTTCCTTGAAATTAATCAATCTCAAAGTACACCCATTGTAATGACAAAACTAAAACATTTATGGTTTGATAATGAACTTTACCTATAAATAAAATGTCAACCGATGTTCTAGTCATTAAAAGTTTCACCATTCCAAAAAAAGTGTAAAAAAAAAAACTAAAGAGACATTGTTATCCAATTTTTTTTTTGTTTGTAAAACGAAATAGACTATGTTATCCAATTATTTTTTGTTTTCAGAGTTAGCATTGTAATTTTAAACATACTGATAAAAACGTAAGTTATTTTAATTAGTGAATCCTGGGTAATACCCAGACCAATGCATACTGGTCTGGGTATTATAAACTCATAATACAAAACAACACACCTTAACAAACAAAATTATTTACAAATAATCGTTAAAACAGTATTTACAAAAAGTGCTTAAACATAAAAATTAAAACTTTTTAATATCTAAACAAACAATAAATATAGTTAAAATATAGCAACATACATATTGCGCTAAACATATTTATCAAGTAAAATAACCATTTCAAATGTTAAAATGCAAAACTGACAACATCGTAGTAAAATCATCTAAATCGAATGAGAACAATAAGACTGATAAAAGAACAAACGCACCGCACTGCACTATTCAGACAATTGGTAACAAAACCGTAGCAGTGTTCACAGCTTACTTCGGAAACGGAGATAAAAGTTACTATGGCAAAATTAATTAGTCTATACGAAAACATCTCTTTGTTTCGAGCTAGCACTTGAAGCGTTAATCGATTCTGATGCCTGTTGTAGTTGTGAAATACCGAATCGCAAAATATATTGGTAGTATTAATTCAATTCCTACCTATAATTAACGTACTTGAAGCACTGTGTTCCGCAGTTGAGTGTCCACTTTCGATCCAGCGGTCGTTGGTTGGATCGATTCTTCAAGCTAGATACTCCCAAGTACAATATCTGTCAAGCACTCAGCGAAGCGTTTTGCCCTAATCAGTTCTCGTAATGTTCACAAAATATTTATCGTCTATAAAATATCAATAGTTAATAATAACACTTAGAAAACTTATCATTTCATCACTAATTTGAATTTTTGACATTTGAATACAAAATATTATTTATTACTATTTATATGAGCTTTACCTATATAAACCTAGTACTAACATAAAAAAAAGTCAACGGTACATCATATTAATAATTTTATTATTAGGTTCATCAGCTTTTTTCTGTGCCAAGCATAATAATTGTATTCGGAACATTTAATAAAAATAATTGAAATGGAAAACACAAATCCAAATTAATTTATTAAAACAATATTAATTAATCGGTACATAATGCTTTGATATTTAATAATAAACGATTAATCAATAATATCTGAATTATATCAGTTAAGTTGAAATTGACTAGAAATGTTATAAATTGAAATCGGTACGGTACATAGTCATCATACATATATCACGATATAGTCATGACAGTTAATTTGGAATCTATTAATATAATAATTATTACACATGCACTCATATAAAATACTTATAAAATATTAAATAATTTCAATCAGCACGATCGCGCATAACAACTCACATTGAAGGCACAATATGTATTATGCACATAGTCCCAGGGAATCACAAGTTTAAAATATATTATATACAAATGTTTACAAAGATTCCGACTGAAGTTCGACTAATAGATTGAACAACTCTGTGAAGGGTAGTGTATTACGCTTCACTATAAAATCGCTTTTGTGCACAACATTACACCAACTGCAATATACCCCTACAGGTGAACAAGATACATGCTGCAATATCAAACACTGATGCTAAATAGGAATTGACTTGATAGTTTATTGTTCTGGTTGAATAGTGGGTTCCAAGACCGCGTTGTCGTTAACTTTGCCTACGGGCTTATCTTGTTTATCACAGGGGGGGTGGCGCCGAAGCGCTCTCTTATATCAGACGGTGTCAATATCACCAACGTTGATGCGGTCCTCGGAGGCGGTGACGGAGAAGCCGAGAATGTTGCGGGCGTCCACCTTGAGCATCTTGTTTTTCTTGGTCTTTTTGCCCTTGCCCTTGACCTCGGTGTAGTCGGAGCCGGAGTTGGTGCGAGGGTTGACTGCGACGGCGGGCGAGCAGAGGTCATCCGAAGGCGTCACCATGCCGACGCGGAGCATGCGCGAACTGCAACCACGAGGACTATAAATATCTTTGTCTCGTACCAAACCGTCAACAATATATGCTATAACTCAATCTTATAGATGAAATGTAAATTTTTTCGCAATGGGCTTTTCTATAGTCAAGTGTTTTCCACCCAGATGGCACATGTGTTTGTTTCAGAGAAAAGGTGAATTTGTACGGAAATTTTAGGTAATCTTATATTTTATACTACACACCTGAGTATCCAATAAAAGAAGTTCACAAATACCTGAGTAATTCTGAACGAGAAAATGAATAATATCGTAAAATAGTTAAACCTAATTTCATTGATGGCTATAATGATGTACAAAAAGCAATTTTAAGTCATTGAAACTGAATACAAAGAGTTTCAACTATGGATAAAGTGTAACATATCAACTAGATCCGCTTTCCTTCCCAGAAGGTAGTGACCACATCTTCTTTTAACTCCCTGTTATTGACAGATACGCCAGGTATAGATTACATAACTGAAGAACTTGAAAACTCTTGTTTAAACCGAAAAGCTAGTGAAATCAAATTAAAATCAGTTTGCAAGGTGGCTACTCCTGCCAGGTAACAAACACACACCGCCATCTGCGAAATAGTTTTCTGTAGCTGACCCTCTAGACCCTAAAGTGACCAACATATAAATATGAATTTACTTAGTAAAAATTTAAGAAATACTGTTGAGATGTGAAGCAGTGATTGCATCGGTTGGATTTGAAGATTCATTTACCTTTCTTATTTCTCTTATTTTCCAGATGTTATGTCCATGTATTTAAAGATAAATCCCGCTGAGTGAGATTTATCTTTCTTATTTCTCTACGATATATTTTTCTTTGTTCAACGGTGGACGTTCCGGATGATGTGATGATGATGATGATGAATCTTCAAATCCGACAGTTGCAAGCACTGCTTCACATCTCAACAGTATTTCTTAAATTTTTACAAAGAAAAATAAGAGAAATAAGAAAGATAAATCTCACTCAGTGAGTTTTTGTTCTTCTTTGTTCAACGGTGTTTGTGACGAGTTTGGATCGTGCGCTCGTGAATCGAGATAATTCTTCCGGTTTGTTTTAGTGTCGTTAATGAGGTATCGTCGGATTAGCAGGCAAAAATATAAGCTATTTTTATTAATTAGTCAATACGGAACGAATGCAGATTACTTATGCGAGAAACTACAAAGGTATCTCCTTAAGGCCACAGCGAGCAGTCTACAGGTCTGAGTTCAGAGTTAGGGGGCTGCGATTACTGTGAGGTATCCAATTACTTGGATGAATGCAAACAACAGCTGTCTGACATGAGTTATTAGTAAGTCTAGGTACAATAAGCTACGAAGCCAGCTTGACAAGAACTAATTATCTTTTACCCCCTGTATTAAGATACACATGTCTGGAAAATGTTTTTCGCGATTTCTCACATTTCTAGTACTCAAACCTCAGTCGGTCCAATAGAGATTTTTCATCCTTATAAGAAACAGGATCTATTGGCATCAAAAAGCTGCTGCAGCAAGAAAATGGTAATTTACAATGAACATGCAGTTCAGAATACCTTAAAGAATGATCGATAGTCCCTAAACACCTTTTCCTGCAACTATAAGGGTTTAGGCACCTGCCCTTACTGTCCTATCTGAAAAATCCATCCTGTAAATACATTCTTGGAAGAACTTACCGTCTTTCCAGAAACTGTCTTGCGAAATCTCCCGCTTCCCGAGTATCGCCCAAGTAGCACTTCACATAGTCTTTCACTTCGTATGGCGACTCGATATCTCTCAGAAATGACACAAATGTCGGTACTGAAATGGAGCAAAATAAATATAGAAATACTCTTTTTTATCCGGCTAATCACGAGACATCATCGAAAGCTATTTCTTTTATTTTTATCTATACACTCATATGCACTAGACGTTGTTTCTCCACCTGATGAGATACGAAACTGATTATTTATACAGCTACCTTTTACTGTATGAATCACACTCCCCATTCTGATCTATGTTTGAGATAATTGAATCGAAATAACAATTTAACAAAAAATCTATATCAATAATTAGTATGCCAACATTAAAAAAAATATTTAAGCTACTAACTCTTTTCGTTTATGAAAAATGTACGTAAGACCTTCTACATTACGCTATTCACGTAAACTACATAAGATGTGTGTTTTTCGTACCGTTTATGTTTCGATATCCGTACATTAAGCTACCCTTTTTCTTTTTTTTTGCTGATAGGTAAGCCTTTGGCCACAATCTCACCTGATGGTAAGTGGTGAAGTGGTCGAAGGAGTTAACAGGCTTTAACCTAGAATTACTGGCTCTCAAGGGCTGCTGCCAGAACACACCGTTAGGTGATTGGCGACAGATTTTCTACTTGAGGGTGGTCGCTAGCCAGGCGGGCATTCGCTCTTCCATGCGCTGAAGCTCAAGCCCGCGGCGGGATTCGAACCATGCTGCGCGGCATTCCATAGCCAAAGCCACTGAGCACTGCTTCAAAACTCAACATAAACAAAATTTCAGCATTTCTTAGCAGAAGCTAGAAGCTTAATACTATTACGATACTAGTAGCTAACACGTAGGATACCGGTAGCGTAGTAGTTTGTTTGTTTAGGGTGGACATATATGTTGGCTACCGCTGTCGGCCGTCGAAGTCCATCAGACTTTGGGCGAGGAAAGGCCCTCTTTTAGCCACTGGGTAGCGTTGCAGTCAACATACAAATGTTTACTCTCTGTCGAATAATCTCCAAGACTCACTTAGGGTACCCTTTGAGTATAGTAATGTAAGAAGGGCATAAGTTTTCTCTAAAATTCTCTCCTAAAAATATATTAAAATAACTTACTATCGATGCAGATGTCGCGCCAAGAAGACAGCATGTTGTTGCACCACGTCTCGAACTCGACAGAGGGCGTGGCGTTATCCTTCTTGGGTGGCGCCATAACGGTCACTTTCTTCTTAGCTTTGGGCTCGGCCGGTTTGGGGGCTTCAGCTGGCTTTGGCACGGGCTTCGACAGCTCGACGGGCGGGGAATCCCAGAAACCAGCTGACAACAAAAAAACAAACTGGTCAATCAGCTGACTCGGATACCTGGTGTTGAGGTTCACACTGCCAATTGCCTTGACATCGAATTGTATATTCTTCTTTAGGTGGCTTATAATTGGTCTTGTTCGGTATAACCGAGCCTAAAAAGTACCCACAAGACGGAAGCTCGTTCAGAAAGTCAATGTGCCACACCATATCAACATCTCCAGCTATTTCAAAGCAGATAAGTCGCAGCTTTTTCCAAATCTGTGGATACATTGGTAAATCATGAGTAGTAGTAGTAATAATATATAAACATGGTTATGTCAGTATACGAATCGTTATAATAAGTTACAAATTTACGAGAGGAAAGTCATGTGCGGGAATTGAACCCGCGTCCATCTACTCCTTTAGCCGGGGTATTCTCTAATCAATTAAGCTAACATGACAAAGAGTCATAACTCAAATTTTTCATATCGTTCTTTAACCATCGTATTGGGATTGAGCGACATCTATAGTTCAAATTACGTTGTACTACAAACGAGACTAATTTTACAATTAGCTTTAAACTAGTTAATAATGTCTCAACCCTATAATTTTAATACATTTATGTTTGCAATAACGCATGCTCTTTAAGTCAAGTGCGGGGATTCGAACACAAACAAAAAAAATGCTCTCGTAAATTTGTAATTTTGTAATGTAATTCACAGAGCATGCGTTATTACAAACATAAAAGTATTAAAATGTTATAATAAGGTTATGGATAGATTCAGGCGTTACTTTGCGGAAATCCATATTTAATAATAACAAATACTTTTAAAAGTATCCTAAAAAATATTAAATAATATTTTAATAAAACACTTAAAAAAGCATAAAATTATATGTGACAATTCCGCCTAATTTTCCTGTTATCTACGTGACGTCACAAACATCACGCAGCCTAACCGGAAGAATACCCGACTAGTTTCGCTTCTAAACGAAGCATCTTCAGGAGGTCTTGACTTACCGAGCGCACGATCGAGACTAAACGGCCAGCGTTTGTTGTTTGTTTAGGGAGGACATAGATGCTGGCTACCGCCTGTGCGGTCGTCCAGCTCCACCGGGTTTTGGGCGAGGGCCTGGCCCTACAATAGCCCGGGAGGGAGAAGTGCCGAAGGCACTTCTCCCGAGACGGGCGTAGAAGGCGAAAAGCGCTTTCTACCACCGTCTCCTGCGGACGCCGAAAACGTACCGCTATTATAGGAGGGGTTGACAGCGAGCTCAAGGGCACCACTGTGGTTCGGGACTAAACGGCCAGCGGCTAAACACGCCTTTATATAGGGCCCGATCGTGACTCACTGTTCTTTGTTGTAGCTTACAATTGGTAAAGATATACGTTTTTAAAGTGATAATTACATAAAAATGTTATTGAATTGTTAACAGAATATTTTAAGTTATATATGGTATGTTTAGTGTTAACAAATATGAGAAATGTTGAATAATATAGTAAACAATGTACGAAAACTAGTTTTAAACTTAAAAATTATGAAAGGGTCGCATAGTGACGTCAACACTGGTTCGGCGGGTAGCTCGGTTCGGCAAGTAGGCAGCTTCCACGATGAAACAGTCACAGGACCTGCTTGTAGCTACTCGGGACACGTGGGGATGACGCGGTGGGTGGCGTGACTCGTAGCGTGACGTCATCACTGGTTGCTGGTTCGACGGGTGGCTTAGCTCAGCACGTTATGAAAAATTAATAAACAAGAATTACAAATAATGTTTAAATTGTTGGTTTCAATTTGATTTAATCTGTACTTAATTTAATGCTTAACATTTTTACTTGTAATTATTCAATTTGACTCCTTTAATAGCTTATTTGATAATTACGTAGTCCATTAGACATTGATTTGACTCGTGACGTAATAAAATTATTACTTGGAGGGGAGAGCAAACGTGGCCAGTTGCAGGGAGAATTCGAGTCAGTCTTCAATAGATTCTCGAAGTGGACGGACGCCACTCCACTTAATACGCAAAGTGCCATGTATAATATACGACAGCCCTACACATAGGTATACAGTGTTTGATAGTGAGTCCATCCTAATTGTGGAATATAAAATAAGTGTGAAATACAGCAGTTGTGACATGGTAAGCCGGAGCTTTATTACAAAATAGTTTGTGGCGGCAGATTATCACTAAAAATACGTAACAGTGGGGATGAAACCAATTGAGTCTGTTCATTCAGCAGCGCGAAGCCTACACTATGTTTTGATATTTCTAACTGTTCTAATACACATAACCTAAACCCCTTGTCACAACAGTGTAAGATTTCAAACGTGTTACAATCGAGGAGTTGATGACCGCTTTCAATTAAATGTTTGGCAAAATGAGACTGTTCGGGATGGTCGTTTCTAAACGCGGATTTATGTTCTTTATATCGGATATCAATGGACTCACTATCAAACACTGTATACCTATGTGTAGTGCTGTCGTATATTATACATGGCACTTTGCGTATTAAGTGGAGTGGCGTCCGTCCACTTCGAGAATCTATTGAAGACTGACTCGAATTCTCCCTGCAACTGGCCACGTTTGCTCTCCCCTCCAAGTAATAATTTGATTACGTCACGAGTCAAATCAATGTCTAATGGACTACGTAATTATCAAATAAGCTATTAAAGGAGTCAAATTGAATAATTACAAGTAAAAATGTTAAGCATTAAATTAAGTACAGATTAAATCAAATTGAAACCAACAATTTAAACATTATTTGTAATTCTTGTTTATTAATTTTTCATAACGTGCTGAGCTAAGCCACCCGTCGAACCAGCAACCAGTGATGACGTCACGCTACGAGTCACGCCACCCACCGCGTCATCCCCACGTGTCCCGAGTAGCTACAAGCAGGTCCTGTGACTGTTTCATCGTGGAAGCTGCCTACTTGCCGAACCGAGCTACCCGCCGAACCAGTGTTGACGTCACTCTGCGACCCTTTCATAATTTTTAAGTTTAAAACTAGTTTTCGTACATTGTTTACTATATTATTCAACATTTCTCATATTTGTTAACACTAAACATACCATATATAACTTAAAATATTCTGTTAACAATTCAATAACATTTTTATGTAATTATCACTTTAAAAACGTATATCTTTACCAATTGTAAGCTACAACAAAGAACAGTGAGTCACGATCGGGCCTATATAAAGGCGTGTTTAGCCGCTGGCCGTTTACCCCAAACCCCAGACTACGCTAGCAGTCTTCCTCGACGTAGCGAAAGCTTTTGACAAAGTCTGGCACAATGGCTTGATCTACAAGCTATACCAATTTGGCGTGCCAGAACGTCTTGTGCTCATCCTACAAGACTTCCTTAAAGCCAGAAGCTTTCGCTCTCGCGTGGAAGGCACCCTCTCCTCCCCCCACCCAGTCAGAGCCGGAGTCCCTCAGGGCTCCGTGCTATCACCTATTCTCTTTGCACTGTATACCAGTGACATCCCACGCTCTCAGCCCAAAGTATTCCTAGCCCAATATGCGGACGATACCGCCATTTACACCACTGGGTGGCATATCAACAGACAGTCCTATTTCGTCATTCAACGGGCCGTCACCGAGATCGGTGACTGGTTCCGAAAATGGCGCATCGCGGTCAACCCAGCTAAAAGCACAGCTATGTGCTTTACTGAGAAGACACGCTCCCCTTACCCGAAACCGCTTATGTTGTTCGACGAACCCATTCCCTGGGTTCCTAGAACAAAATACCTCGGAGTCACCCTTGATCGTCATCTCACCTTTAACGA
Organism: Plagodis dolabraria; assembly: GCA_963854805.1. Classification (NCBI taxonomy): domain Eukaryota; kingdom Metazoa; phylum Arthropoda; class Insecta; order Lepidoptera; family Geometridae; genus Plagodis; species Plagodis dolabraria. Next base: position 11,217,600 of record OY978440.1, read on the forward strand.
TCACATAACAACCGTCCGTAACAGAGCGGCCTTCGTAATGGGTCGCCTTGGTCCCCTACTTCGCAAAGAGAGTAAAATGTCTCTTAGTAATAAGAAGACACTTTACACTGCCTGCATCCGCCCCATCATGACTTACGCATCAGTAGTGTTTAGTCATGTTAGTGAGGCCCACCTTCATAAACTTCAAGTCATCCAAAACCGTTTTCTTCGTAATGCAACCGGCGCCCCGTGGTATATCCGGAACACCGAGTTGCATTGCGACTTAAACCTTCCCTCTTTAGCGCAGTTCAATAAGGACTGCGCCCGCCGATACTTTGATCGAGCGCCCCACCACCCGAACCCATTGGTTGTCCAGGCATCGAACTACTCGACTGCCTCTTCTATCCCATTTTTCAAACCCCCCCGTCGCCGACCACGGCAGGTATTAGACGACCCGGATGACCCCATCGCAGCCATTACATTGGCAGCTTTAGCGTTATCCGGAAGTCGTCGAGGTAAAATCCCCAGGTGTGAGGTAATTAGAGGTCACATAATCAAACACCGAGCCCGCCGGCGAGCTCGAGGCAAAAACAAGGTCACGATAAATTGCTCTCCAAATAGTCAAAGAGTATTATTCAGTAGGGCCCAATTGTGCAACACTGCAGTTGCACAGAGGCATTTTGCTCCGATCCCCCCCATGTCTCTCGACAGCGAGACAAGCCGAGGTCCGAACCACAGTGGTGCCCTTGAGCTCGCTGTCAACCCCTCCTATAATAGCGGTACGTTTTCGGCGTCCGCAGGAGACGGTGGTAGAAAGCGCTTTTCGCCTTCTACGCCCGTCTCGGGAGAAGTGCCTTCGGCACTTCTCCCTCCCGGGCTATTGTAGGGCCAGGCCCTCGCCCAAAACCCGGTGGAGCTGGACGACCGCACAGGCGGTAGCCAGCATCTATGTCCTCCAAAAAAAAAAAAAAGCTGGCCGTTTAGTCTCGATCGTGCGCTCGGTAAGTCAAGACCTCCTGAAGATGCTTCGTTTAGAAGCGAAACTAGTCGGGTATTCTTCCGGTTAGGCTGCGTGATGTTTGTGACGTCACGTAGATAACAGGAAAATTAGGCGGAATTGTCACTAGATATATAATTTTATGCCTTTTTAAGTGTTTTATTAAAATATTATTTAATATTTTTTAGGATACTTTTAAAAGTATTTGTTATTATAATAAGGTTTTTGTTTCTGGATATACCAATTAGATGCATCAGCCAATGCAGGCAGACAATCCATCGGAGGCTGAAAGTGGTGGTGCGGACAGTCCGCGGCAGACGTCCGCCTCTGTAACGAAGAATGCCCAAAGAGGGAGGTGCATGCTGGGCGGCGGGCATACATACCTCCTCCGTTCTGCACATTGGCCCAGGGCGCGGCGGGGACGAGGGGCGGCGTGGCGCTAGCTTCCTCGCGAGCCGCCGCCGCTGCCGCCGCCGAAGCCGCCGCGGCTGCCGCAGCTTGCTTGCGAGCTTCAGCCTGCCCACACAGAACCAAACTATACTTTGAATTTATTTATTTATTGAGATAAAAAACGATGAAACGACAACATTTACCTCATACATAATAAGATAAAAGTTCAAATTAATATAATTTTTACCGTAAATGAAGTAAAAAATTTAGATGTTATCACAATAATAACAATTAAATACCATTCTCAAAATACAATGTCAAATTATATACAAAAATTAAAAGTCATCAATGTCATACTACCACATTAGGTAATCATTAAAATTAGTCAAAATCGGTCGGGCTATCTCGCCTTTTTCATTTTTCCCATTGATCTAATAGACTTTCACAATAAGTAACAAATACAAGAATTGAAGAGTTTATAGCCACATATATATTTTTTTTTATTACTGATTGGTAAGTCTTTGACCACTTGACAGTACGTGATGATGTGTCGAAGGTTACAGGCTTAACCTAGAATTACTGGCTCTCAAGGACAGCTACAGCTACTAACACACCGTGCTTTGCGTCAGATTTTATACTTAAGAGTTATAGTTAGCCGGGCGTTCTCAAAATGCCCTACCACCATGCGGAGAAGCTCAAGCCCGAGACGTGATTCGAACAATGGACCTGCTGCGCGGCAGTCCATAGCCAATGCCACTGAGCCATCACTGCTTCGAAATAAATAATAATATACATGTAAAGACGTACAGACACCGGCGCTGTGTTGGTAGAATTATAATCGAGCTGATGAGGGAGATAATGAGATCATTAGTTAAAAATATTTGAAATAATTTAAAAAAAATAATTGAAATTTGTTTACAAATTTTATAAACTATGTCGCGTGACTGACTGTGTATAGGTTAAATCATCATCATCACATCAAACGGAACGTCCACTGTTGAACAAGGTCTGATTTTAAGAATTTTGTTTGCCATAATCTTCACGCTTGGCAAGCCTCTTGGGGACCGCAGTAGAAGTCGTCAGTTTTTGAGGAGGCGCTACTTGCCACCTTCTAGTATTTTCCCTTAGTCGCCTCTTACGAAACGTTAGAATGTTCCCCACGGGAAGAAATGGGATGGTGACATTCTAACCCGTATATAAATAAATACTTTTTGTTATTACCAGTTTTGTTACTACTACAATAGGTTAAATACCACTTTTTATTTTAGATTCGATTATACATTTTTGTGTTAAGGACTTTAACGACTCCCTAGTAAAATACCCTTCCACCATGCGGTGAAACTCAAGCCAGCTTTGGGGATCGAAACATGGACATTGCGGCACGGTTAGTCCACAGCTATTACCCTTGTGCTATCATTGCTTCAAGATTTTTTAAAATTTTCTGAAGTATTTGCTTACCTGAATCTCAGCCAAGGTTTGGCCCTGACCCTGCGAATTGGCGGCTTGTTTCTTCTTAGCCCATCCAAGTCCAGCTTGCACCTCCTGTTGAGCAAACGTCTTTACAAGTTAATGGTATATTGTCCAAGCGTGAGCACGAAGCTAAATATTTAATAAACATATATTAATTTTTAAAAAAACTACATATTTTGACGCCGATAGCCTTTTACCTCTATCTACCAGATATATGATGAATTGGTCGAAGATGATAAATACATAAATACACGGTAACACATATATGCATCAAACTATGAACGATTAAAGACCAATATCTAACGTAAAAATAATTAAAACCGGTCAAGTGCGGGTCGGACTCTCGCGATTTTATTTTGCTGAAGACAAATCTATTTGTTGTTATTGACCATAAGAACGCTGTAGACGCCTAGGATGTTTGTGTCAGGTTTCATACTAGACGCGATATTTTCAAGCTAAACGATGTTCCACCGTTTCAGTTCTCAACTCCAGTTTAAAAATCAATATAAAATGAGTGTTCAAGGAAACAGAGATTAAGGGTCCGTTTCAGAATGTCCTAATAAAGTTTCGGGCTAACCAACACATAACATAACTTAATGATGAAAATGACAGTTAATATGCAGCGCGTTTCAAGCTTTAACCGATGGATAGGCTAAATCGATGACTGTGAAACGTTAGATAGTGTTTTATTTATTTAATATGTTCTGGGTAGCATAACCGGAACTTACTCGAACATTCTGAAACAGGCTCTTAATTCAATTTCGTCCATATATTTAAATACCTGTAATCACATTCACATTATTAATTACCATTGAAATAAAACGCGTTCAAAATAAAAGCCCTATACACCTTATTTCTGACGTTTAGCTTTCGTTCAATAGCTTTCACTATCATCACTAATTGCAGCCAACCGCTTAGAAGATGCATTGCATTTGCACCAATCACAATATTCGTTACCGTGAAATCTTAAAAACATAAAATTTTACTGAAGATATTCTTTTGATGCAAAATGATATTTGCAGCTGAACTTAAGACTTTAATGCTACTATCTGTCACCCTTACAAGTAGTGAGCGCTGATAACGGTTCGTCACATAATTGGTCGGTTAAGAATGACTTAGCAAGCTCCGCTACGAATGCTACATTTACTTTATTCATATCAGACTGAGTTTCTTTGGATCAAAACTATAAGCAGTGATGGCTCAGTGGCATTGGCTATGGACTGCCACGCAGCAGGTCCATGGTTCGAATCCCGCCGCGGGCTAGGGCTTCTCGGCATTGTGGAAGGGCCTTTTGCGATTGCCCGCCTGCCTAGCGACCACCCTCAATTAGAAAATCTGTCACCAAAGCACCTATCGGTGTGTTCCGGCAGCAGTCCTTGAGAGCCAGCAATTCTTAGTTATGCCTGTTAACACCTTCGATGACATCATCACTTAACATCGAATAAAAAAAACATTATTGTTACTATCAGAATTAAACACAATGAGGACTTTATAAAGTTTGATCAATTTAACCAAAGACTGAATATAATAATATATATCATATAATTGTATAATCTCACCTGCTCTAAAGCCCGTGCAGCTGCTTGTTGTTGAGCAATAATCTGCATCATCTGCTGCTGTTCTTTCATCTGTTCGAGTTTCTTTTCACGTTCCAAGCGCTGGATCTCAGCGAGTGTGGGTCCATCCTTGGTAGTGGTCTGAAGATTCTGGGTCGATGCAGACCACGGCGCTTTTTTGATGACAGACTCAGACACCTGACGTTGCGGCGCTTGCTGCTGCTGCGGCGGCGTTTGTTGCTGATTTTGGAGCTCCTGTTATGAAAAAAGTGTCTTTCTATACATTATAGTGTTTCGATTGACCGCTATGTGTTTTTTTTTTTATGTAACTTTATAGCTATAAGCTTGTGATGGACTGTCAAAATAATGATAGTGATACTATACTAACCACGTTCTGAAAGTTTTGTTGCAAACAGACGCAACGTATCCCCTGAGCACCACGTAAACGTCGTTTATTTTCGCGACCTACTATCAAACTTGTCCCGGTTCGTGTCGAGGCTATGCTGACTCGGAGTTGATTAGTTTGGGTTGTAATTTGGAGTTCTACACGAATAATGCTGAACTGCTTGAGTGGCCAAAGCGTTATATTATTTTTTTCAGGTAGTAAAACATAAAGAGCCCCTTTTTGCGGTTATAACCACCATAAACTTGAAATTCTACCATCTGTTTTCTTATGCCTCTCTTTTTTCTCTATAGATGCAGTCTACGATTCTTCAAGTAGACTTAATAAAAGGTAAATCAACCAGTTTTTTGAGGAAATCAAACCATGTTTTTCAAAATTATGTGGTTTTACATGCAGTTCTAATATAATTATAATGTTAAAATGGTATCACATTACCCTATTCCGGTTGGTGTGGAGCAGACCGGTCTATTTTGAATCATTTATAATAAGTGGATTTATGATGAAAAAAATCGTTAAGAGAACAGTAACCTTTGATTATTACATAGCAGGTTTTTTACTTAAACTATGTCAAAAATTTTGAGGAGTTCGTTTTACTAGGCGCGCTCCTCAACAGTGAATTATAGATGCGATTTGTATGGTTAAACCCCATCTGTACAGTACGTCTTAGGGCCTAATAACATTTAAGTAAAGTGTCAATTATTTACTTCCCAGTTAATGTTACTCAGCTGATAAAAGTTACAATTACGGTTTTTCAGCTTTACAATAGAAGACAGACTGCTGATTAACAACTCGATGGTTACTTGAAGGATCTTCGAAGTAAATTCATGTTTCCATTCAAAATCTGTCAACAACTGTCACTCGTTGATTCGTCGATAATAATTATAATCAAGAAGATTTTACCCAATATGAAGTTCCCAATAGTAAACTTTATTTGAAATCTATATAAATGATACACAGATGAACCAATAACTAACTTTGTGGTCACTTTAACTGAGTGTTACTCGTAGTACTGTTCAGCCATTGTAAAATTCATATGTACGGTTACTTGTGACTTAAACCGCCAATTAGCCTACTCGAAACTTTACTTGAAGGTCGTGAAAGAGGCCCTAAGTTAGTGTTTTTTACCCTGTATCTATTTACTGCGTTCACTGCTTCGAGTCTCTAAGGCGGCGTTGCGAGCCTAATACTGCCGATTTGAAATTGAAAGAGATAATGGTATTTGATGTATAAAATGCTGCGATCGTAATCGAACTTTACTGTTTATGTTATGTATAAGGTATTTATGATCCTAAAATAACGCTTCAAAACTTTAAATGAAGATCACTAAAAACCGTTGGTCATTCCAACCATTATCATCTATCCAAGAATCCAAACATAAAAAACGGATAACAGGCTGCCCTTTCAAAAAAACTGCTTTGATAATCACAAGAGACTTTACCTGCTGCTTTTTGGTTGCCTCCAATTGGCGTTTCTTTTCTTCTGCTAGCAGTTTCTCCTCTTCTTTCCTAAGAATAAAGAATTTCTAATTAGATTTGATAATCAGTGCAGTTTTATAAAGAAAAAAAAATACTCAGAGAAGACACAATTTTAACCTAGAATAATACAGTAAATAACTTTACAAAACATAGAATGAAAAAAAAAATTATAACAATTCGAGCTTTTTCAGACTAATCATATAACGATTTATAAGTGTTATTTATAATCATTACAGCGCGTTCAAGGTTCATGCAGTATTGTAGACTTTGCCTGAAATTGTCGCCTACGAATAAATGTAAAGAAATGTAAAGTCAAGCTCAAAACAGCAGAACGCAAACCTTACCTCATTTCTAAACGCCGATGCGTGTTTTGGTAATTTTGAACTTGATGAGTCCGAAATCAAAGTCCATGTAACTTTTAGAGTTACACTTCTTTAGATATTTATTCATAGACCTATCGCATACTAGCATAGCACCCTCATTATTATAACTAAATATTCTTCCAATTATACTTTTGTGACGATATACTCTTTCTTACCACGGTAGTTTTCAACTCTTTCGTAACTATTCAGTGTTGCAACTTACTTCCTCTGATATATATTTTGTATCTCATATCTCTTATACCCGCATATTTACCACATACAATCCTCCTTTCAACTTTTTGAACTCATTAACTTACTTCTTCCGGTCAGCTTCCTCGGCCGCCTTTGCTTCTTCTGCCTTCTTCTTGGTGTCCTTACTCTTCTCAGCACTCTTCACAATGGTGAAACCTTCTTTGATCCATTCCTGGCGAAAACATTTGACTTGACACTACTTCGAAAATTGTGGGTCAGATCTAATACTTCAGATATTCTACCAGCTGGTAGGACTCCTTAGCATGAGTCCGGCATGGTGGATACGAAAAAAAATCCATTCGTGGTCTTTGCACTTTCAACAATCCCATGAGTTTTGATAATAACATGCTTAACTCTTGCTCCAGCTCAACAGTCTTTTTAAACTTATGAGTGTGGAAGTCGGTTAAATTTTTTTGTAATATTTTTAGTGACCATTACTTATGGGATCAATTGTCATTCATAGAAGACATGAAAACACTATTCAGTTATTTGAGTGTAACTCAAAAACGGCTTGAATGATTTTGATGAAATTTAAATTGGACTACACGGGAAGCACCAGCTTTCAAATAAAAATAAACATCAGATTCATCAGTTCAAAAAAAATCGGTTCCCTCACGCGAAAGTTCTGGGGTAACAAAATTAAAAAATAAAAATAAACTACAGTGAATTGAGTACCTCCTCCTTTTTTGGAAGTCAGTTAAATAGATAATGATGCCTGCCTTATGGTACTTTCCCATCATCGCCTAATACTATTCTCCAGGCGTTAGAAGTATTACTATGTATAAAACTTTGTTTTACGTACTTTCTTCTCCTTTTCTAAATCTTTCTTGTTCAGTTTGTCTTCTTTCTTATTCTTTGGCGAAGGGGATGCTTCTGCTGAACGAGCCTGTAAAGAACGATGCAACTGAGAAAACATCATTCATGAACAAGTCATCAGATACTTAAAGTAGTTATTTAAATGATGCGGCTAGACATAGAACTGCTGTAAAATATTAGATTGAGAGATATGTTAAGAAATTATCTTGTGCAAATCGAACGGGGCTTGCAGTATAATTTAAACAAATATTGTAATAATTGTATTTTATTGTTTATAACATATTGTGAAAAGACGTTTAAAAGAATGGCCCTGAGTTTCTTGCCCGTTCTTCTCGCTGTGGCTCTATATTTTTTTGCTGAATGTGGCAGTACAATGTAGAATATTTCAATATTAAAATTTGAAATTGACCTTCATAAGAGCGTCGTAGACGCCTAAATTGAATAAATGATTTTGAATTTGAATTTGAGTATTAAGGTAGAACTGGCCGGTCAGTTTTCCATACAAACGTCGTAGGGTGTTCCCTCCCTTATTTGAGGATTTAGGTCCAAAACAAAGCATAATACCGATTGATCTCGTCAGTATCTAGGCTTGCAGGATGCCGAAGTTTTAATAAGATAATTAACTTGAGAGTTATGAGCCTCAGAACATTTTCATATAAAGTTTTCGTGGCTCATAACTTTTAACCAACTTTTAACGTGCCAGCATGCTGGGCACGCTGCCAACTGGTAGTGGGCTGGAGCTTTTGGACTGTCTGTGAGTCTGCTATGACTTATAGGTTGTCCAAGTGCTTTTATTGTAGTAGCTGTAGTGATGTATTTAGTTCGTAGTATTTTGTTAAATGAAAGGCAAAGCATAAAAAAAACATTGTACATATAACGTCAGCAGAGCAATTTTTAATTTCGCAAACTTTATGTAGTATGGCATAAGGAAAGTTTTAGGGATAATTGCGACTGGCAAGCTGAATACACTGTTCTTTCGTTCCTAAAAATACATTTTTCCAGTTATCTATATCTGTGCTAATAAACTGCGCAAGTGTTTACGTCGTGGTCGTGGAGAATAGTTTTTACCCCTTGAACTACCATTAGGTAGTGTCATGAATAAATTATAATTGTCCTAAATTTTATTTCTGACGAGACTATCGATCGTTACGATTTAACAGTGCTATAAATGTATGAGTGACTGTATTAACACATTACACATTTTTTTCGTATATATATGTACATTATGTATGTAATACATTTACTTACTACAAAAAGGCAAATGGAAGAAAAAAGCGACCAAAAAAGCATCGACTCTATTCTATGTGAGTAGGGTGTTGCTACACATTTCAGGCATATCAGGGCTACTATAATATCTTAACGCCCTGATTACACGAAAGACCACCCACGAATGTAATATTATTAGCTGCGCCCCCAATCGCGTAGACAATGTTTAAAAGTTATGATGATGTAAATCGAATGTGTTTCTCCAAGACCTAAACTATCTATATTCCAAATTTCTTCCAGATCGGTTCAGCCGTATCAGCGTGAAGATGTAGCAAACATACACACTCACATTCCTACTCACAAACATTCACATTTATAATGTAAGTGTGAGGCCCTTGGAGGAAGGAATAAGTCCATGTTAGAAAAGATTATTATTGTATCAACCCCACACGTGTGGGATGAAAGTAGGAAGATGATACAAATTGTATTTTTTTAAGACATCTAAATCAATGCAATATTGTTTCAATTCTATTCTACAGAGTTTTTAACTCACCTCGACCTTGACATCTTCCTCCTTAGTAACATTTTCAACTGATTCTTCCCTCTTCTCGTCTTTGCCTTTCTTGTTTTTCGGCTTGGTGGGGGTCTCCTTCGCCTTCACTGGTTTGCCATTGTTGTCCAGTTTGACGGCCTCCTTGGGCTGTTTCACGTCGGCCATTTTGTTTTGTGACTTTACTGCAGGCTCAGCGATCGCCTCAGATTTCGTAGCATGGTCTTGTTTCTGCGGAATAATAGTACGGTGAGTCAAAAAAGGTACAAAAAAACAGATATACTATATGTTATACTCCTAACTCCTACTTAATGTATTTAATAACTTACATATTGTTTTTAAACTGATACTGACGTTTGAGCTCTTATTCCACTTGTTAGCAAGTGGTTATGAAGTCTAAAATGGTAGCACGCTGAATTCACAATACGAACTGGCTCTGAAAGATGCTTAACTGGTGACGAACTCAACCTCCTTCACCACATTATCATCTTACTTCATAATTTGTCACTGTCTTCATACATTCTTCATACTTCCATTCCCAATTCAAATTTAAAACCTACGCCGCATCTCCCTGTTGACTGTTTGACAGATTCGGCCCTCAGATCTCCTTGCAAAATACTTCGAGGATCTCTTGCTGAACAGTATATATTACTGATTTCACTTACTGAAATACTTGTTACTTAATTAGTTATCTGAAATTATAATTCATCGTTCTATTTTATCTGCTGTTTATTTGACGACTGTTTCTGTGTCTATCGTCTTTATCCCTTCATCTTCTACTCCGTATCACCGTGTGCCCCTGAGCAGGCCGGTGGCCAAGGAACCTCCCATGTAGCATACTTTAACTGGGAAGTAGCTCCTTAGGACAGATAAACACCTAGTAGGTGCTTAGCGACATAATTTCTACGAATGGCAACTAGCCAGGCACTTTCGCAATATGCCGTACTTTGCACAGTGCTTTGAAGTGAAGTAAGTCTGCGGCACAGGTTACATAAATTTACTTATATAGTATATTGACGCCTTTTTGGGTAGAACTTGACTTTGAACAAGAGTCTATCGTCCTTCATCATCATTCGAATACAAGCAAATACATTAAACACAAACTGACCTGTTCTTCGACATCATCAACAACAGCAGCAGGCGTTTCTTCGTTCTGGATGAGCTTCTGCAGATGTTCCAAATCCAAAGCAGGATGGGCAGCGTTGAAACTGCTTTCTGGTGACGCAACCGACGGTTCGAGAAAAGACAGCGGTGTTGGTGGTTTTGGCGCCTGTGCCGCACGCATCTGAGCTAAGATCTCATCTTCTGTCTTAATGTCATCGGGCAGTCGTGGAGCCGGGGGCATAGTCGAAGGCTGAGGAAAAGCGTACGATATAATACATGCTTACTATACACAACAGTTTACTTACGTATGATTTTTATTAAGACTGCGAATCTATTCAGTCAATTTAAGAGGTCGTTTTGATAAGTCACATCACAACATGTTACGTTTCGGCTGTAAGTGGATATGCGATATGTGAATTTATAATTTATTATTTTGTTCTCAACAATGATGATTTATCACGGATGGACTCAAATAAAATAGTTCCATTTAAAATTGGAAGAGTAACGTCGAGTTCGTGTCAAGATCGAAATAAGAATAAAAATATGACCGCTACGATTCACCTCAGCGAAATAAGTAGGGCGCGATCCTTGACGGATGGATTGACTATTCAGATTCAGTAACCTACAAGTGGACAACGTATCTACTTACCTTCCTCAACAAAGTCTGCGTTGATCCGTTTATTTTGCCTTCGAATTCCCATACTTAGTTTACTGCGACATCTTGTTCGTCTCAATTGTCAATTGTATAAAATTGGACAAATAGGCCGGAGCCCAAAGGAGGGCAATGGATACAATCGTCTCGATTCAACGTGTAGTGTCCCGACTGATTTAACTAAAACTTACGGGGCGCATTATATTTTCAAAGTTTGATCATCTTCTAAATTTTTATATAAATAAAATTGCAGAAAATGGTATTATTAATATCATATACACAAGATATTTTACATTGAATCTAAAACTGAAAATTATTCACAACCAAGAAAATTATAATCGAAGAATCTATAACTCCCCTTTTGCGCAACAGGAATTTACATGTATGATACATGTATGTATTCATACACATGATTTATTGCACGTGTGGTCACAGCTGCATGCGCATTGGTACTGTCTCAATTGTCATCAAATTTTAATGCATTTACTCTTCGGCAAAAAATGTAAGCAACTTTAACTGTAATGTATATTTTCGTAGAAAAAGTTTCATTTTTTTATATTTTTGAGCCATTGCTGTATTAGCGTACTCGACAGTGCGATAAAATCTGTAAGGTAGGTGGTAGGTGTAAAGGCGTTAACATAATGAAAACTGCTTTGTTCATAACCTCTTCACGCTATATCTGTTCATTTGTTTAAGTGAACATTTTTATACATATGTCACTCAACAAGCGTCCTGTTTCTACTTTTTCGCTCACACTCTAAGAACAGGCTTAAATGCCTCGAGTTGGAGCTTAGCCGAGCCGCCCCATCTTTTTAAACCCATGATAATAAGACTTGAAATTTGCCATTCTTTTGATACGGAATACTCCGTCGGCCTTGCGATGATTGCTTAGTTTTGTGCCTCCAACTGAGCCCAAAATCCGTATTAAAAAACAGTTACTCAGCTTTGGGTGAACTCTAAAGAGACCTTTTAAGATACTGAACTATTTAATAAACCAATCTTGAGGCAGGTTAAGTTTCTAGGTTAAGCCTGTTAACACCTTCGACCACATCATCACTTACCATCAGGTGAGATTGTGGTTAAAAAGGCTTACCTATCAGCAATAAAAAATAAATAAAAAAAAAAGGTTACCGGCCTCCCTCATTTGAGGTTTTGGGTGCAGAATTAAGCATTATAACGATTTATCTCTCCATTATTTTTGCTTGTATGGTAGATATATAATTAACTTAATAGAAAATTTCATGAAAACAATTTAGCGCAATGAACTTTCAAGTTACATAACATTTGACAAATTTGTATATCGATACAAATTTTAAAAATGATATGCGACTTGAAAGTTCAATACAAATCTAGATAAATAAGAGCTAAATATATACATACGTTAAGTTTTGCAAACATTATGTTTTATACATACCGGTTTCAATGTTAGGATTAAGCTATGGCTCGTATGAAGAGAAACTGACACAATGTAATGTTTGTCTTACTATATATACTACTATATAATCCGCGATACTATATTAATGATGTAAAAGGAGGGTGTAAATACTGATATTTCAATTAACACGAATTCCCATAGAACGTAGTGGGAGAATACAAGCTGTGTCTACCCCACGTAACGCGGGATGGGAGCAGGTAGTTAAATAAATAAAAAGAATATGATTAACATATGACATGCAGTGCAATTTGTGACATGCTTTTAGTATATACAAAATTTGCCATTGCCCATCTGATTAAATAGTTTAAAAAACAATTCGTAAAATCGATGCTTTCTTGTTTTAAGACAATCATCCGTCCGTTTCACCAATCTATATGGGTAGTACTATACGATGATCATTTTAAAATTTATGTTACTAATAACATTTAATTGGCGCTTTTCACTGTAGATGCCTAATACTTTTTATTTCAAATTTACCAAAATATATAGAAATCATTAAACTTTGTTTCGTTTCAAATTTGAAATTTTCGCTACATACTCCTGAGCAGATCCCCACCTGTGGCTACTATGCGCGGAGTATCAAATCGTAGGTACACATCCAACTCCTGTACATTTTCTATGAATGTGTGTCCATTTTGTGGGAGTCCCCTCGGCGCCGCCGCTTATAGGCGCATTTTCATACAAAATGCACGGTAGCGATTATCTACGATGCGCTTTTCACCGCATAATGGTAAGTCGCCTGTCCATTTTCTAAGTGTGTCCATATTGTAGGAGTCCACTCGGCGCCACCGCCTTAAAAACGCATTTTCACACAAAATGTAAGGGAGCGATTACCTACGATGCGGTTTTTGTCGCATAATGGTAAGAAGAGGCCGCATTCTTCACAGTAGAATGTATTCGAAATATCGCCGCCGCATTTAGTGTGTCATGATTGCTGGCGTACAGACAGAATCCTCTGCGCACTTCCTCTGTTCATCGCAGGTTAGTAGATCAGGCAGAAAGGTTACTTATAAAATATATATATATATATACCAAAATCAACAACCACTATTGACTTCTTAATCTTGTGGCGTAATACAACTCAAACCATGCTTTAATTTCAAGGCCAAATTGCAGTAAGTGCTATTCTTCCCGTTTGTTTCCAGAACCTCTGATCCAAACAAACAAAAGTCAAAGTTTTCATACGGATACCTAATTTTTTGGAAATATTCTATATCCTATGTTCATCAGGGATAGTGTAGAATTCTAATGGTGAAAGAATTTTTCAAATCAATTCAGTGGTTTTAAAATTTATCCGTTACATACAAAAATATAAATTTAATGTTTCCTATTATAATATTAGTGTAGATTGCAATATAAGATATTTGTTTACCTAGTTCATCTTGTAGTGTCTCGCACGACATGAACTTTACGTCCAGATCAGGAGGTCCCAGGTTTGATTCTCGGGTCCAAATTAGTATTTTCATCTAACAGGTGCTTTTAAAAACTGGACTAAAATGGTATAGTTTAGACATATTTTTGATGGGTACAAGTGAAAGTATTGTTTATTTTTTAATTATTATTGTTTTTTTTTTATTTTTGAAATCGAAATTACTTCACAACACCTGCTACTGGTTTTTTGTAACTTCTTCCACCTATCCTTAACGTGAAAGCAAAAAGTAAGTTCGAACGCAATAAAAATAAGGTTCAAGACTGATTGCAGCTACAGTCATCGGGACGGGGACGCCGCGCTCAGAAATGTTTTGCCCAAATATTAAAATATTTTGTTGGGAAGAAATGTGTTTGCTTATTACGCAAAAACTATTTGGCCCATAGTTTTGAAAATTTTGATGCCGATGGCACAAATTCTACCCAATATTTCAAATAATCTATTTAGCCTTTCCCGTTTGAGCTGTACAGCATGTGCTAGCTGGGTCTCCAACTTACACGTTGATTTGAGCTTAGTAGCTCCAAAACCTTAATAGCCAGGCTTACAAATGTTAGTGCCTACGGTAAGCTGGAGTTACACACACCCACTGCGACTAAATTATCCTCCCAAGATATTTTAAGAAGTTACATAGTTGCATACTTTTACGTGGTAGATTTTCAGGTAACTTAAATGAGACCACAGGGAAAATCCAGATTGTCAATTTAGTCTACTATTACGTTGAATTATCAATAAAATTAATTTCACCTACTTGAGTTTTTAACAGGTCAAGAAGTAGAGAGAAGTAGTCTGACTGGAGACCCGTAGGTGATTTAAACGCTTATTCAAGTCTGGATAGGCAGATAGCAAACCATCAACAAACATTAACAAAGTTTTATAAGTATATGGGTAATATATAAGTATAGGTATACCGTATACCATAGTGAAGCAATTAATAGCTACATATAGACACGACTTTTATGGTTGAGAATAATTATATTATCATTGAATAAATCATCGCACTCTCAACACGCTAAATATGTGCCATAGTGTGCATGCTGCAGCACGTCCGTACGAGCACGGAAACATACAAGTCGAGTTTGGTACGGCTATATAAGGTCAAACTACTTGTCTGGTTTTACCATGGTTTTAACCCCATTTACTCTATATCTCTAATGATATTATTGTTTTTCAGTAGATAGGGATTATGTTTAGAAAGTATGGTCATTATGTATCGAAGTGTTGGCCAACAGGGGCTCATCACTCGGGACATACTTAAATCACTTTCGCCGCGGGCTGAAGCAAGTTGTAACACAGAAGCTTGTAGCTTTAGACTGACTGTGTCTGTGTTAAAGATATTTTGTCTGCTTTAAGTGATTGGGATGATTCTGAGTTCAATCATAATCAGTCACGATTTTTATATATTCAACTAACGGTTATTATTTAAACATGACGTCATTGTTATGAATATTTATATATCAATTATCATGTAGCTAATCGGCGGCACGAAATTGAAACGGTAAACGGATGATATACAATAAAAACGCGGCATTCTTAAAAAAAAATATGTAACAGGTATTAAAGGAGTCAGTTATTTTTATGGTAGCTGGTATAAAAAGTTTCCACCTACTATGAACTGGTATAAATACAATATTATGTGGAAGACACTTAAGACAAATGCTCAACAGGGCCACGTTCCAAACCTCAGAGTGTAGTTGTTTGATTGCTTCAACTTACTCCAAGGTTCGGAACGACTCGGTTGTTTTATGACCTCAAATATCGATTTTTAGCGGGGAACTAGCAAAATATATAGAAGTTTTATGATGTTTGAAAAGCAATAACTACCGCTACCTGCAAAATACAAAAAAGTGCCTATAATTCTCTCATCAAGAAATGCCAAGGTCATGTCTGTTAAAGATTCATCATTTTAACGACCAATATTTAAAAAGTTGCGCTCTACTCGAAGGTTGTGAACGATGTTAGAGTGAAAAGTTGCACTGCGAGTGCGGTCTAACCAAAGTTCGGAACGGGCCTCAGTAAGTATGTTATACCTATGTTTAGACCTGGATATTTGGTGGCCAAGCTAATATGAAAACAGTGACGACAACTGAACAACACGAACAACTAACGTGTTTTTAAAGGAAGCTTCAGGACCTTCTTTATTTTCGAAAGTATAAACGAGCGGGCTGCCACTCGTAGCTCAAATTTTGCCTCTCATTGTTATTTTTTAACTATATTAGTGCAAATGTAAGGAGGATGTTTTTTTGTTGTAGGAACGTAACTCAATACCTCTGTAATTTGTGACCTGATTTACGTGCTTCAAGTAAAGGGAGCTCCCATATTTGTCACCATACAATTTTTTCCTTATTTGTAACATACAACTCAGGTTGTGTTGTTTTTAAACTAGCTCAATTAATAACTTTGTTTGGGCGCGTTTAACCGGGGCTATAATTGATATCAGTTACTTTTCCAGTCCAATTTTGTACAAAAATAATATCACTATCAGTTCAGGCCTATAGCCAATTCTTATACTGTGTCGGGTTGGCCAGTAACGGCCGAACAAATTTGTAAATATTATTCGAGCTGGTTAAATATACTATTGAACCCAGGTTTATATATTTTTATACAACGAAGGTAGAAGCTTCCCATATATATATGAAACACGTAAATCAATTCACAATTTACGGGTAAATTTCCATAGCACACATATTAACATACAAGTAGTAAAATTGAGAACACAGTCATTTAGTCATAAAGAGAATAAATGTATCGGTGACACTTTAGGGTTGCACTAGCCATATAACGCATAGTTTCTGAGATATCGAGAAATACGTGTTTTCACCCCTTTTTCCAAGATGGCGGCCAGGGGACAAGGGTGGCGACCCCACAATCTTGAGGTTAAGCTTCTATCGACCCTCCACACATGTCCCAAAAATCAAATTGTTTCCTCTAAAAAATGCAAAGCTCATGTAACTTTTCAATGGACTATTCGTATTTTGAACTTCTTCATCTATTTAATGACATTTTTTTAATCAACATATTGATTTGGTACCTAGTGACTTTGTTATTAAATGACATTTAAATGTAATTTCTGTTATTGGTTAATTTCATAGAATCGATGTTAAGGAAAAACTTTCAATGCTAAGATAAATTTCAGTCAGTATTTCCTGCACCATGACTCATGATAAGTGATATTTTGACATATAAAATATAAGAATACGACGATACGACATTACTAAGCGATCCGACCTATCGAAACTGCAGTCTCCAAACTTTTCAAACAGATTTATTATTTTTCTACCATATTGTGTCACCTTCAACCTGTTTTCATTTGTATGGGAAAGTGTATAGCGCTATCCTTGAATAAAATCAATCCTTTAACACTATGAAAGCGTGATTTTGCCTGTGTATTCTTCTGGTTACTTAGTTGGCCCGTTACGTATATCCGAAACATTTTCATGAATTATCACTCCTTATTTACTATCTGTATTATTCATCAGTTATACCATGCATCTGGTCATAAGGTAGATAGTAATTTAAAATATTAAATACATACATATATTAACTTGATTAAAAAAAGAAGTGTTTCAATTAAACAGGTTTAATCCTATTTTAATCCAAAATTACAATCATAATCTTACCTTAAGAAACAATCAACACTTTGGTACAATCAGTTAAGTTTTCAACATAATCTATGGGTTTCAATATCTAAGTCTAAACCACAATAGATATTTGTATGTCCCTATTTTTACTAATCCAACGTAATACAATCTTTAATAACAGTAATCGACGATAAAAGATTTCCTTTGAAGAAGTCAACGATTACAATAAGTGGTAGAGATAAGTCTAAACCTTATATACTAATTATTAATACAAAGATAATGAAAAAACAAGTAGTTACATTTAGACAATTAATGCTTCTAAATGTAAAAATAAACGGTGTTGTTTACAAAATTAAAAAAATCTGGAATCAAATAATATGGTGCTATGTAATAAGTATATCTAGTGATTAAATTGATGTTAAATATAAGTTGTGGGACATATTTTTCGCCGGCTTTTGTTGAATTATTTTAGAAAGCATTGGCTGTCTCCTGATTCTGCCGCCAAATATAATTAGCAATACTTCTAATATTTTGTGAAGTCCTGACTTCAAGCCTGTTTCAAACCATTTACTTATAAAAAAATCCCAATGAAACAAGAACATCTACGTTGATATGTCACACTACGCAAATGTTCAATAAATTAAAATAATTGATGATGATGATAAACATTGCGCTTTACTCGCGTGTTTTAAGTGACTCTTTTGATAAGAATGTATATTTATCAAATTATATTATGTTAAAAATTCTTTTTACTATAACTGCTTCAAATGATATGGTACCAAACTCAAAATTTTCAATAAAATGTCGCATTTTGCAACAAAATCAATTTATTAATATCAGTTTTATGGTAATGTGAATATCCAAATAAGCCTTTTTTGTAGAAGTTCTTTATCAAAATGGATGAAACATACTGTACGGGAACCGTTTTTACCATATTTTGGTAATCCCTACTCAAAACTACAAAAAACTAACCTAAGCACGAGCCTTAAAATAATCAAGTATAAAAAACATGAAAAATAAACAGTAATTTAGCATTGACAATTTATGCGAACAAGTTAACGCGTATCAAGAATAAAGTAATAATTTAATAACTTATTATACAAACAGTAAGCTAGATGTAAAACTATATTACTGCTTTACTTATAGATTTATACATTAGTGTTGAGAATTAATTTGCTTTTTTTATTTGGATTATGGAATCCAATATGATACGAATGTATTTTTTGTATTTTAGGTTTTACGTTGGAGCTTAAATTTCAAGAATAATAGCAATTGAATGTTTTTTATTACACATACAACAAAGTAACTACCTAGTAATCTACAAAATAAAAATTAATAGGGGTACTTAAGAATTTGTCAATTTAAATGCGAAATGTTAAAGATAATATATGTAATTAACGCTACAATCAACAAGGTCAAAAATACATGTTATTTGGGTTCAGTTTCAATACAAAACATAACACAATATAAATTTTTGAAGATTAAATATCAACAATAACAAAATTTTACACATAATGTCGGTGTTATGTGATAAAGTTACATACAATAATTAATATTTTTTTATAGATAAATTCGTTTTCTTACTTGACATATTTAATATCTAAATCTACACATAGACAATCAAAAGTCGACATAAATCTAACAGTTAATTATCATTTAACTTTGAACGCACGCACACATCACTGCCATTAATGAACTATAGTGTGTTTGTCGTTTAAGGCTGCCAGTTAAAGAAAAAACAACTACTAATCAAAGTCTTTTATTAGACGGCTCTGGTTTATTTAAAAAAATATCGACAAAAACTTAAGATCTGGAATGTTAAATCATTCTAATTCAGAATATATTTTAATCGACAATCG
Source organism: Plagodis dolabraria (assembly GCA_963854805.1). Lineage (NCBI taxonomy): Eukaryota > Metazoa > Arthropoda > Insecta > Lepidoptera > Geometridae > Plagodis > Plagodis dolabraria. The sequence continues at coordinate 11,237,113 of OY978440.1, forward strand.
CTCTAACAAATATTCAGTAATATAATAGAAAAACTATCAAAGTTTTATTATTCGTATATTCAGTACACGGTGGCGCAGAAAACGTGTAACATTTTATAAAAATATATATTAATTAGTGTTCAATAATATTAGTAACATTATATAATTTTTTAACATCCTGAAATTATAATTCAGCATCGGAAATCAATATTTAACAATATCATGCGCCACTATGTACCTGACATATACACAAGAAGCACTATCAAAATACACATGTACGTAAGTAATCACTCAGTCAATCAATCAGACCTAAAAACTATTCATCAAACATACAGACAAAAACTGGCCAGCCAGCAGGAACTTATGGTAACAAAGAAATAATGATTAATTCGAAGAACTTGCCTTGTCCTAGCCATATTTTTCTATGCCGTTTTGATCGTTTACAAGCAAGGGTTTTTCATCGAATTTTCTTGATTTTCTTCGTTTAACCCTGCAAAATTAAAGGCTCGTTGTTAACCTTTATTCAAAACAAGTACTTTATAAGAATTAATCATTCTTTTTTTGTTACTCATGAGATATTTTAAGTAAACGTTCGGGACGCTACATGCATAATGGAGCAACAGGTCGACTACCTTATTTGTACATTTAAAGAAAGAATATTATAATAAGAGTATATTATTATTGAGAGTTATGTTTGTTCCCATAAGAGAGCATATCTCAATCGTGTCGAACTCAAGCTTCGCAATTTTACTAATAATTATTTAGTGTAAATCATTTACTTCGTGGCATCTGTGTACTTGTTTTAAGCGATAGTTCAAGGAAATATCCTATTAAAAATTGCTCACCGTTGGCGGAATCAGTACTAATATTATAATTGCGAAAGTAACTCTGTCTGTCTGTCTGTCTGTCTGTTACGCTTTCACGCCAAATTTACTGGACCGATTTGAATGAAATTTGGTATGGAGATAGTTTGAGACCCGGGAAAAAACATAGGATAGTTTTTATCCGACTGCGCAAAAATAGGTTAATGTTTTCGCGCGATAACCGACATACGCGCGGGCGGACCCGCGCCCGGAAAGCTAGTCGTAAATAATTATCAGTTTAAGAATCTTAGAGAGTTACTGTAAATTCAACGCGCATTCTACCCCCGATATTCATATGTTTTTTGTTAAGCTTCTGGCCTTTTCAGTATTAAACATAATGGTATGTAAAAGATTTTAATGATATACCTGAAATCGAGAAGCACTTCCGTCTAAAGGTATATTGAATTTACAGCAGGCGTATATTACTACGATATAAACGCTCCAATATATCTAAGTGGCAGTGGAAAGTACAAAAATATTGATATGTGCCAAGATTGTTTTGTGTATCGAGAAATATCAGATGTATAATATATTTTCAGTGGTGACAATACAGTATGGGTCATTTAGTTGTAAGAGAGAGAGACATGAGCTTTTTCGCAGCCAATTTAGCCCTGGAGTTGTTTGGCATTTGGTTGTATTATATATTGGAGGATCGATCAATTCGAATCCCGTCACAGGCTTAAACTCCACTGCATCGTGGTAGGACATTTTGTAAATGTCTGCCCGGCTAGCTACCGCCCTCAAGTAGAAAATCTACCGCCAAGCACCTAACGGTGTGTTCCGCAGCTGTCCTTGAGTCCCAGTATACACCTTCGACCATTACCATTAGGCGAGACTGTTTTCAAAGGCTAGCAACCTTATATTAACTGTGAAAAGTTTTTACATTTTGAAGTAAATAGGTGTCCATAAACAGGGAATCCTATTCGGAAGCCTATTGGTATGTTCTGTAAATTTAACAATAAAATAATAACACGTCGGCTTCTCAAACTTTCCATAGTTAGGCCGAGACATAATCTTAGTGGATACAAAACAGGCTTTTCTTTTTACTACGGTACTATTTATTTGTAATACTAAATTTGTGTATATGTTTGAGTACCAGTAATTCCAAATTTAGTTTGTTAACACCTTAGACCACATCATCATTTACCATTACGTGAGATTTAATTAAAAGGTCATCCAGCAATAAAAAAATAAGTTTGGGGTCACTTATTTTTCCAAAAGGGACCCATTAGGGTCACTATCGACTGGTGCAACAACAGAATGTGTTATTTTTTGTCAGATAATAACGAAATCAATGTTCGGGTTAGGATAATTATTTTTGCCGAAATATTTGACCAACTTCTACTCAGATTTTCTCCGAAACAATGAACACTAAACTGAGCTAATAATTGTATTGTAACTAAATATTGGATCAATTAGTTATAGTTTTATTCTACTGTGCGTTAATAATAATGAGCAAATATTTCCTGAGGATAAAATTATTGAGACTGGAAAGATAGGCACGTGTAGTGACGTGCGGAAAACTCAAACGTATGGCGTGTTGCACCGCGGGTCCAATTGCTTTCCTCTCTACAAATGGAGAATCGCGAGCCGAGCCACATGACTACGCACCGCGTAGCGCGCCCCGTGCATAAACGAAGCCCTTAGATATTTCACCAAGTGTTTCTCATAATATAGAGTTGCTACCAAGCGGTACAGCATAGGCTTTAATTATTTGCAATAATGACTTAAATTCGTAAATATATATATATGTATATTTACAAATTGTTGGAGTACAAAATTATATACTCCGGGCGGGAATTGAACCCGCGTCCTCCGATTTCGCGCCGGATGACAACCGCTCGGCCACCTGGGCACGGCTATTTCTGTCGTAATTTCGTGCTACAATTGTATTTCTATAACCGTCATAGGGGACGGTGCGCGGCCCTCAACCAGACTACTAGATATCATCTGATCGAAAGAAGTATATTTAGTTGAAATGTCGCATCATCTGATTTTGATGTGTTTTGAAATAATATAATAGTAATATAATAAATTAATATGTACAGTATACATGATAAATTGAGATTCTTGGGAGAATACTATACTCTTGAGAATTATGCACAATCAGTACTAATATTATAAATGCGAAAGTAACTCTGTCTGTCTGTCTGTCTGTCTGTTACGCTTTAACTCCAAAACTACTGGACCGATTTGAATGAAATTTGGTATGGAGATAGTTTGAGACCCGGGAAAAAACATAGGATAGTTTTTATCCGACTGCGCAAAAAGAGGTTAATGTTTTCGCGCGATAACCGACATACGCGCGGGCGGAGCCGCACCCGGAAAGCTAGTAATGAAATAGACAAATCAAATTTGGGAATTTCATTATTGTATCTAAATAAATGTAATATAATGCGGGCTCCTTCCCGTTGAGTTAAGGATTATGGTGTATTTTAGTACTTATGTGTCTATCAAGGACGATTTTTGAATTCTGGCGCAATTACAGCTATTTTTGCAGCGGAGACTTTTACCGTTTTTGCCAAGCGCGAATCAGTATATCCTTGAAGTACACCCGAATCCGTTTGCTGTCATATTACTAATTAAAATATTTTCATGCAGCATATTTCCGTAGTATTTTGACTAATATATAATAGAATTGGTTAATTTGAGGCAGATTTACAGCATAAGTTTGTTACGGAGGAAACTTAGAAGCAGACATAATAAATGAAGAAAGCAATACCATCGCAAAATCTTATCAAATAAAATATCATGACTCTCTTCAGATAGAAATTATAGTTTGTAAAACATTTGATATAAAACTGTTTAATAAATAAAGTCATCATATTTTACATAAAAATAGAGCTGACAGCGTATAAACCACATATTGTTTTTCTATTCTATAAACAATACTACACTAATGTACTACCCATAAATAATGATGTATGTAGGACAAACAACATTCACTAGGACGATTAAAGATCTCATTATAAGAGTGTATCTAATACATCGTAAAATCAATCAAATCGTGATGCGCCCAGTCGCATAAATCCTGACTTATTACCTGTATATGGCACAGAATTTGACAAGCATCCTTTCCAGGATTGGCTTACCACGTTAAGATATACTTATTAAAGTTCTGTATTGTTTTAAGACAAGACAAAAACAAGCATATCTCTGTACGATTTATTATTATTTATTTCCCAGATACAGATCGGGTGATGCGGTGAGCGCTGATTTACGCAAACTTCACGTAGACAACTGGCGTGAAACTGCACAGGACCGGAACCAGTGGCATGCTCTCACATCGGAGGCCATGACTCACTTCGGGTCGCTGAGCCAGTGGAGTAAGTAACAGTAAGTAAGTATCTCTTTATGATTAAATATTACTTTTTTAATTTATAATTATTTTTTTATTTAAGAAAATTACCCATGACCTTTAATATCATCAGTTGCGTATATTACGTCTATTATTCGATCTGCCAAACTATGTCAACCATGACATACCTAAACAGAAATTTGAACCGTACCATCTCAATTATATTTTTACGATTTTTAGTAACATACCAGAAAATGTGTAAAAAAACTTATCTTAAAATGTACGCATAAAGTGGTTGTACCAAATCGACAACGATACACGTCGAACATAGCTTCATACATCTGAGGCCAATCATGAAATGGCGGCAGGTCACAATGTGGCGCATCACGATGAGTTTAACTCCCGTTAATTGCATTAAATGGCAAATTAAAATGGATGTGTAAAATTGTAGCTGTGTCTAATAGTAAGCTAGTGGAAATAGGGTTAAATTTGTATTTACAAATTTCAAGGTTATGAGATTACATTTATATAACAATGATGCAGTTTATAGGTACATATAACTTTTTGGTTCATATGCTCAGCTCAGCCTATATAAATTACAATCAAAACGCCTAATGTTAAAAAGACATTCCTCACGAAACCAGTCGTAATTGAATAAATTCCTAAACATCTAAAGAGCTCATACTTACGTATTAGTTGGGAAGAAAGCTGCAGAAGAGCGCTCCTAACAACAACAAATACAAAACAAAATACCAGCATACTCTTAAGGTCAATTTCACCAAACTAAAGAATAACTAATATGAGGATAACTTAACTCAACTATATAATAATCTCTAACCAACAAAATATGATAGACCTTTGTCACCAGAGACGTCCAATGATGTTTGCAGTATTTTAAATTTGCCACTTTTATGCAATTATGTTATCAAGCAGTCGGTTTTAGCAAAGGAAAATATCTAATCCAAATTTATAGATATAGCTTTAGCATATGGCCACATATTTGTTTTTCTTTGTCCACAGCTGCATGTCGTAAAAGTCAAACAAAGGGTTTCTTTTTCCACAACAGAAATCCAAGAATTTTAAAAGATCAGGATTGTTGTTCTGCTCTTTAGATCTAATGATCATTATATTAAAAGAATATCACATTTGAATGGTTTAAGATATAGAGTTATCCGCGTATTAATTTAACCTGATGTTGGTGAAATTGGACCTTAATAACTTAGCAAGTAGAAGATACTATTTAATGCTTTTATATGGGGTATGTAGGTCCTTACCTACAAACCCCATAGTTACTTTGTTTAATAACTTTATCTGTCGCTTTTAATGCCACATTGGTTGCGCATTTCGTCAAGACATGATGACATGATTTGATGAGTTTTGGCAAAACTCTTTGTTTAATTTTTTATGTAAATTAGATCATAAATAATAAGCCCAAAATCCGGAGACCTGCTCTTATAGATAAAAAAATATTAAGTAAATTGGTCAATGAACCTCGATAGTAACCAAACAATAGTACATAATTTTATCTGGGCATTTGAACGCTTTTTTTCCTGTAAAAGGTTCTATAGTATTATTTGTTTTAAACCCCTAAAATAAACTAATATTATCAGCATATAAGGAATATCGTAAATGCCTAAAACTTTGAAAATCTATTTCACTGGTTGTGAATTTTATAATATAAAAGACATATTTTATTTCAATATAGTTTGTGCAGATTGAAACTCTAATGGCACCAATGAAATGGCTTAAAATAACCCAATATCTTTCTTAAAGAGCAGTGTGATGGCTACAGATGTTAGCTGGTTATTATCTTCACTAGACAAGCTCCGTAACAGTTTGCTTAAAACTATTAGTGACATGTTTTTTACGGAAATAGTAGTCTTCCAAAATTGTTAGGTCAATGTAAGATTAATATTTTTAATACACTGCAAATTTTGCTTCACACATTATTTATTTTAGATGTGATTTTTACAAAACTACGAAGGCTAATGGTTTCCGGTGAACCAATGGGGCTGATTACTGAACATTTTTCACAGAGGGTGCCGTATTATTTGGTGTCAAGCACCCTCTGTGGCGGCAGAAAGCTTGATTACAAACTGGTCTTATTTTTTCTGTAATTAGTTCGCACGTAGTTTTAAACAAGTTCAAGTTATATTATGCTTTATATTTTATACAATATATACATATTGTATAACTGTTTCTATAGCGTTGAATATATAATTATGGATCTTTAATAAAATTTGGTAAAACACATAAGTTTTGTCTGTTTCAACAACTTATGTGCACATTTTCCCAGTTCCACAGAAATTGTCGTAACTAGAAAGCTGTATATGTGCTTTTTATACATAAATCTGTATGAAAACTAATTGAATTCATGTAATTTTATCAATTTTAACTAACTGATTTATAGAATTCCACTAACTCATAACCCCATTCAACTATAATAAATATTTAGAATGTTTTCTGACCTTCTCCTTAAGAAGTACTCAGCAATAAGTGTAAAATCAGAAATATATGCACTATTTCCATACAAATTTACCTTTAGGCTTCAGGGTGAACTAAATCTTCAGTTAGCTTCCCCATTGTATATTTTTTATGTATACTATGAATATTAAGATGGTTGATATTTGTATTTTTTTTTAAAAGGTAATATTTGACACTTGCAAATGTACATACACACATGAAAACAATTAGGGTTTAGTATTAAATACTACTTTAATTAAATCAAATTATGCAATACTCATAATAATCAAGCATATAGATTACTAGGCTTAATTCCCTTTACTCTTCCTAACTCGTAGTCTGAATAATGATCATAGTTAACCATATAAAGTATCATTACCTATGATTACTCTCGTCCAAAGTGATTTTAATTTCCTTAAATAAATTGAAATATTTTATACTTTCACTTTAACAGAAGCAGTCATATGAGATTTAGAAGAATAGCTCTTTGGATGTTCTGCTAGTTGTATATTGCAAGGCGTTGCGAGGAATTTAATTTGCTACTTTTAGGCTTTTTGACTGTAATCCCTGACATCTCGGTTTAGTGTTCAAAGCAAATATTTACTGATATAATTCGTTAATGGAATCTATTTGGTACGGTACCTGATTGTCCCAGAAGTACATGGGAAGGTTGTTAATGTGATTTTCATTGCGCGAGTTGTTATTCATTGACTGCAACCACATGAGGTCTGGAGCGGGAGGGTTGTTTGCCGGTTGGCCCCATAGAGATTCCACCTGTAATTATTAATTTTAATTAGATTCATTACAATTAAAGCATATATATCAGATAAAAACATATGTACTTGGGTGAATGTTGGCTGCCGAAGTAGTTGTTTGGTACTGATATGAAATGAGTATTCCAGGGAATAAACATTTCTTATATTAGCCCTAAAAAGTAATTTCTATTGTACATTTTATCGAAATTGTTAGATGCCAATAAAACAATTATAAATATAATACTGATTGTATGTGTTTCCTATGGTATCTCTCACTGGTAACTGACCATTTCACGGATAAACATGGTAATATTATAAACTAAGGAAAACAATTAAATATTTGCATATTTAGGGGATTCTTTGGACTTGAGATTGACTTATGAGTATGGGATAATTTCTTTGGATCTTACCTGATGTGACGAAGGTACATGCTATGTTACGGGATGGAATTGAGCATGTACAGTCATCACATCTGCAATTGAACCATTATTTTTGTAATGTCGCTTGAGTATTATTAGCAAAGTGCTGGATTTGATTGTCTTCATCCACTTGGAAAATTAACTCTGTTTGTGTAGATACATATTGTTCTACCTGTACTCCTTGAAAGGGAAAGCAGAGAAGTCTAAGCACTCATGTCTCACCAGGACAGGTTATGAACCACTGGACTGCTACTTAGAATTCAAAAAATACATAATGTCACTCCTTTTTTTCCAGAAGCATTAGACAACTGACCTAGGAATAGAACGCTGGACTTCAAGATTACAAAGCGATGCACCCTAAGGCTGCTTATCCACCATAAATGAGCAAGAAAGATGAGCACTGTAACAGGAATAAACCACCAATCACTGTGCTCGCTAGGGAAAATTTAGCGGTTCCAATGGTGAATTTTTCCTCTTAAACCGCTTATACGCAACCTCCCTTTAGTTAGGTTAGTTTAGGTTAGTTTTTCAATGATCAGATAGCAATCAATTTGTATAATAAGGTGAATGACACGAAAATAAAATGTAAAATAAACGTCTCTGATTTGAATTTATTTGGGTTAATTTTAATTGAACAGATAACGAAACTATCTGTTCATTGAAAAAGTGGGTCCAAGGCAAAACTATGTTTTGTTTATCAGGATGTACTTACATCAATGCCAAGATTCGGTTGCGGGTTCATGATATTTTCATGAGATTGTTGCGGTCGTAAATCGTAACCTCCATTATGCGGGAACTGCGGAACCATATCCTGTTAAAAACACATAACACATCACAATACAGACAAGGCGAATGAATTATGAAGCGCTCGTAGCAAAGTTTGCTTAACCATTCTGAATCGATCAGCAAAGTTAAGCAACGTCCGCCGCGGTCATGAGTTGGATGGGTGACCGCTGGTGACATTACTACTTAGCGCTTCCGTGTTTCGGAGGGCACGTTAAGCCGTCGGTCCCGGTTGTTGTCTTAGGATGGCAGTCGTTACAGCATGGTGGTAGGCCACTTTGCGAATGCCCGCCTGGCTAGCTACCACCCTCAAGTTGAAAATCTGTCGACAAGCACCTAACGGTGTGTTCCGGCAGCTGTCCTTGAGAGCCAGTAATTCTAGGTTAGCATGAACAACATCTTCGACCACATCATCACTTACCATCAGGTGAGATAGTGGTCAAAGGCTAACCTATCAGGCATAAAAAAAAAAAGGTTTAATTAGTCTACTTAGAAAATATAGTGACAATATATGTAGGGAAGCGAAGAGTACTTTGTAAATAGTGAGTGTTGGTTCCCAATTGGGGTAGTAGGTATGAATGCTACCATAGACTTGGAAGTAAAGATCTTGACAGTTCCGGTTAAGAACATGAAAAAGGAGCAGAGTAAATAATACATTTAGTTCATATGAGTCTTGTTGCTAATTAAATGGAGAGCCTAATTAAAAAAGTAAAAGCTTGTTAATAATTAAACGGAAAGCCAATAGGTAATAATAGGTCTTGAATTTGGAATCGAAAACTTATTATGTACATCTCGAAAAACACTTCTGTAAGAACCATTTCTTTTAAGATTTTTTGGACACCTCAACATGATCTGCTTTCTGTATCTGACCAAATACCGTTATAGCCAGATGCTCTTATGATGTTGAAATTATTTTTCTACAGGATTACTATTTTGTGTTCCCTCCGAGTTCATAGGTAATTTTGGCATAAATACTTTACGGAGTAAACAATTTTTGCTGTTGTCTGTTTGTATTTGTTAAAGATAACTGCTTTTTGGAGCAGTTTGTATGCCTGTTTGTATTTGTTGAGCGTCTTAAAACTCATGATTAGTTATTTTTACTCCTTATGTCATTGTAGTAAGTATGATGGGATTGTTCTTAGGCTATTGATTTGAATTAGTATAGAATGTCCTTGTCAGAACTATACATAGATGGTAAGCTTTTTCCTTGGTATATTTTTTTGCTAGTATTTTATAATTTATAAGAGTATTATTGGTAATTCTGACCCAAAATAATAATTTGTAGTGTTGCTTTTAAAGAATGGATTCAGGCTTATGTTTATATTAAGGTACCTTTACTGGTATTAGTTGTGTAATGTATGCGACGAGTTGGTAGATGATGCTACCCGATCAATGGTTCTTACAATCGGTCCGAATTTGCATGCTCCAATTATGTGCTGAATAGTTGCAGAAGTGCTGCACTATTAGGACAGCAATTTACATATTATTTTTAATAATTTATAGTGCAAGTATTTTATAGACTATGTTTTGGATTGCCAACATGAAGGTTTGTTCTCGGGAAGAGTTGACCACGCCACTTCAACAAGGTCTTGTGAACATAGTTTTGCTGCAGGATGTAGTGATGACATAAAACCAAGACTTTCGCTACCATGGAATAACCTTTTCTTTAGGGTTACTTTACTATTTCACATGTTATTTTGTTTGTTACAAATAGTGAAAAACAGATAAGACTATATGCTTTGTGTAATGCTTGTTCCAAAAACAATTTTCTGAGAGTAGTTATTTGTATGTTATATATGTTCATGATATCTATTATTCCATGCCCTCTCTGTTCTGACAGCAATGTGAGAAAAACATTGGACTGTAGGTATTGTTTGTGGTATGAGCTCTGAGTTCCTTGTGATCTTTTTTATATTACTGATGGTGCTTTTAACCACTATCTAACTTGATGGAGAGTGATGATGCGATCGAAGATTATGTTAAGGCTTACCTAGAATTACTGGTTCTCAAGAACAGCTGCCCAAACATACCGTTAGGTGCTTGGCGACAGATTTTCAACTTGAGGGTGGTAGACAGCCAGACGGGCATTCGTAAAATGCTCTACCACCATGTGCAATAACTGTCATCCTATGACAACAACCGAGACAAACGATTTAAAGTACATTGCCTCTGCAGCACGGACACACTCAGTGATAAATGTCACTTGCAGTTGCCCATCCAAGTCTGAATCCAAGTCACTGAATGTTGCTTAACCTAGTTTTTATTGTTAAGAAACCCAAAGATAGCTCTAGTACCAGCGTTTAAAAATGAAGTATAAGAGAACAAATGTGTAAGTCGGAACACAGGTGATGCAATGTAATAGCCTTAAAGGGCCGATTCTTTTTTATTTATGGAATTTATTGAGCCCTTATCGGATTTTTCTGTAATCATAAATTAAGGTATCAAGTAAACTGGATACAATATTAATAAAACTGTGCTAGCAGTTTAAGTCAGCTTTAAGTTTTTTGATGATGCTTATCAATACACAAAATTATAATTCTATTAAAACTTAAACAATAGAACAGTTACTTAGGTGATATTGTATAACAATTTAAAGTGAATACTTTGTGAAATATTGTGTCAGTCAACATAATATAAAGTATTTCCGCAACTGACAAAAGGCAAAAACACAAAGTATAATAATGAATTCAGACATACCAGTTGGCCAAAAGGCATGGGACCGTAAGTTCCCAAAGGTCTCATAACAGCTTCGCAAGCGCGGCGAACCATCAGTGTAGGGCTGAAAAAGCCAGCTCGGAACCAGTTAAACATCTCCTTGGACGTGAAAGGACCTTGTATAGTTTTCTGAAAAATAAAAAACAAGTAAATAAAAGAATAATTGGTGTTAAATTATAATAATAAATCGAAATAATCGTAATTTACTTGAAAGATAATATAAAATATAATAATTGCTCAGATGACTTAGCCCGTGTGAAACATAATATGGAGCTTTTTTTTTTTTTTTTATTGCTTATAGGTAAGCCTTTGACCACAATCTCACGTGATGGTAAGTGAAGATGTGGTCGAAGGTGTTGACAGGCTTAACCTAGAATGACTGGCTCTCATGGACAGCTGCCGGAACACACCGTTAGATGCTTGGCGACAGATTTTCAACTTGAGGGTGGTCGCTAGCCAGGCGGGCATTCACAAAAATGCCCTTCCACCATGCTACTGAACTTTTACATGGTGGGAAGTCATTTAGCGATGCCCGCCTGGCTAGGTACCACCATCAAATAGAAATTCTGTCGCCAAGCACCTAATGATATGCTCAAGGACAGCTGTGAATTCGTTCCGGATATATTCCAGCAGCAGCCCTTCGACTACATCATCAAGCGAAATTGTGGTCAAAACTGACTCAGCCTTAACAATTGGATGACATAGTTTAATATTAAAAATGTTGCTTACATTTGGATCCTCGTAATACCATTGGTCCAGAGACTGTAGTAGCCCCATGTTGGGTAGACGTAGTGGTGGCTGGTTCATCATATTACCGAATAAGGTGTTATTATACGGTGGTGATGCTAATTGTTGGAGCCCGTGCATGGGGAACATATTCTGTCCTGCATGATTTGGGATATCATTGGCATTTTGAATCTGTAAAATAAAATGTTATATTGTAATAGAAAATGGCATGTGATACCAAATAAACATACTGTATCAGCCGGATTGTCCACTGCTGAACACATCATCAGCCGGAAGACGTCCACTGTTGAAAAAAGGCCTCATCCATTGAACGCCACAAAGAACAGCTATTTACTGCTTGTAACCAGGTTTCAATTAATTTGAAGGCTTTTTCATAGTCCACAAATTCTAGACATAATCCTCACTCCTGTATAGAACCCTGTTTTATCGACAGGCTGGAAGTCATCAAACCTACAAGCAAGAAGATTCGTAATGATTCTCAAGAACAGCTTATAAATATGGCTCAGAAGTCCTTCAAAAAGGTCTTTTCAAATTTTTGGCAGAACAGTACCACTACACTCCTGTTCCTCGCTTCTGGCGTTTTACCTTCAAGTATGACGGAATTAACTAGCTTCTGGAGGACTGAGAGAACCTGTTTTCCACCCGCTCTCAGAAGTTCTGTCGTGATTCCGTCATCACCTGGCGCCATGTCGTACTTAAGCTGCTTGAGAGCCATTCTAAAAATGTCGTATAGACCGATTTTTGGGATATATTAAGTATGTTCGAGGACAACCCACAATTGTGAATACCAATACTCCAAAAAAGGAACTTTTACTAAATACAGCAAATCCGCAAACCTACATCAAGCAACTAACAAAGCCACAAACAACACCAATGAGAATACTTTGCCAGAGATATTGATTACAATTTCCATACATTACACAAATATCCAATCAGTAACTTCTAAACTAGATCTTTTCCTTCGCTAGGGTGGATTATTTAAAACCCACGCTGATTATAATAACTGAGACTTGGCTTAAACCAACTATACCTGATTCATTGATAAAAATACCAGGATATTACATATATCGAGATTGGTAAATGTTGTGGTGGAGTAGCATTATACGCCTCAAACACAACCAGTTATATGACAGCAAAACTAAATACTACATACAATAAGAAACATGAAGCTTCTGAATGCTTATGACTAGACATAAAAAGTAGAAAAAATGCGTTTTTAATATGTGGATTATACAGAGGACAAGACAACATCTTGCTTTATCAACTTAACCGTACCCCGAGACCCACACATTGGTTATCATGAGAGATTTTAACTATGGTGGTGTGAAGTGGCCACTTGACGACAGCGCATATCTCACGCCAAAAGAAGATAACTTTAAACAATGGTACAAGAACAGCAATCTACAGCAGATAATATACAAACAGACGAGATATCGACAAGGAAATCAACCATTGTTCTTAGATTTGCTTTTATCAAATGAAGACTCTCTGATAGCCAACATTGACCTGGTCGTCTGTTTGTATATTATCTGCTGTGTGTCTCTGATAGCCAACATTGACCTGGTGGTCAATATTGGCTATCAGAGAGTCTGAGAGAGAAAATTAAATATAAAATAATGAATAAAAATAGAACAGCCCGTTCAATATGTGAGAAAGACGTACTGCATGCTGAGCCCAAAAGATGTTATTCTTACACAAGGCAGCAACCCAACTGTTATGTTAAACACAAAAGGCCAAGCTGTGAGTAATCCACATGAAATTGCAAAGTATAAGCAGAGCAGTTTGAGAGTGTCTTTCAAGTAGAGCCACCAAATCAGTTGCCGATTTTAAATGCGGCACTGAGAGTAGAAGACTCCATCGAAGAATTACTATTCACCCAAGATAAAATCCAACAAGTTATTAGCGAATTGAAAACAGATTCTTCTCCTGGACCAGTGAAATCCCTGTGGCAATACTAAAAAAATTTAACCTCAACGAATTTTTAGTAACAATAATGCTGACATCATATGAGACGGGTATCCTACGTGATCTTTAGAAAACCGCAATTGTTACCCCTATATTTAAAAAAGGAAGCAAATTAGAACCATCAAACTATAGACCTATTAGCCTGACCAGTGTGGTATGCAAGGCTATGGAATTAATCATAGGTAAGCACATCAGGAACTTTTATCAAACAAATTATTGGAGTACAAAATTTTTTTTTATGCCCAAGGCGGGAATCGAACTCGCGTCTTCCGATATCGCGTCGGATGCTTAACACCATCTCAGCCACCTGGACATTGGCATTTCTGCAGAAACTTTGTGCTCCAATTGTATTACTTTAACCGTCATAGGGGACGGTGCGCGGCCATCAACCAGACTACTAGACTTCATCTGATCGAAAGAAGTGTTTTTTCAAACACTTAACTCTCGGTATAATGTCGGTACCCTTCTATATTTCTAAATATGATTACAAGCACTATCGCGTGCTAAGCAAAAATCATATCAAACAAATTATTGGAGTACAAAATTTTTTTTTTTTTTGGTGTCAAGCATCCGGCGCGATATCGGAGGACACGGGATCGATTCCCGCCTTGGACATAAAAAAAAAATTGTACTCCAATAATTTGTTTGATACGATTTTCGCTTAGCACGCGATAGTGCTTGTAAACATATTTAGAAACATCAGGAACTTCTTCACTAATCAGTGAATTATTATTGAACATCAACATGAATTTTGCCCACATCGCTCCACTGTTTCCAACTTGCTGTCATGCTTATTATCATGGACAAAGAAATTTAATAAAAAGAGAACCTATTGATGTAATTTATCTGGACTATGAGAAAGCTTATGATAAGGTACCTATGAAAAAACTACTACACAAGCTAGAATTTGTGGGAATACGCGGGAAACTACGAACTTGGATCGAGGCATTCCTACGGCAAAGAACCTTACGAGTAAGAGTAGGTAATACAATGTCTGGCCACAGAGAGATACACAGTGGTGTACCACAGGGCTCAGTGCTGGACCCAGTGCTGTACGTTATATAAACCTTTGATTTTTCCCATTACCTACAGATGTTAGTATCTTTGCTGATGATACCAAAATATTTGGAAACCCTCAGTTCGACTGATGATACGCCTACAGCATGATTTAAACAAAATAGCCAATTAGTTCAAGGAATGGCTAATAAATGTCAATCCTTCAAAATGCACATAGGCAGTTGCAACCCTCATCTGACATAAAAGCTGGGTGATACTAATTTGATGGAGGTCAAAGTGCAAACAGACCTAGGAGTTAAGATTTCAGAGGACTTGAAGTGGTAGCTCATTTGACATCAATCACTAAGAAAGCTAAAAGTCTTATTTACCTCCTTAGAAAAGCCTTTGGAGCTTTGACCCCTGATATGACGTTATAGATCCACAAAACTTTTGTAAGACCAATCATAGAGTATGCATTTCAAGTCTGGAGCCCTTATTTAGTTAACGACATTGAACTCCTCGAGAAGGTACAACGCAGCTTCACAAAAATACCACGAGCCCTAAAACGACAGCCACATTAAGAACGCTTAAAAGTGTTGAAGCTCACAAGTTTAAAAGATCGCAGGGATCGTGGAGATCTAATTGAGACGTATAAGATCTTACATGGTCATTATGAAATCTTCTTACAGATTTTGAAGAAATGTTTATACGCAATGAAAATATCCATCTAAGAGGACCCCACCTAAGTTATGTGCAAGCTCTTCAAATAACAATGCTCACAAACATTTTTTCAGCAATCGAGTAGTCAATGCATGGAACAAACTTCCAGAAGACGTAGTTTCAGCGCAAACTGTAAATCAATTGAAGAATTGACTCGTCAAATATCTTACATGTATCAAGAGGAACTAGTAGAGGGTAGGAGGACACAGGTAACTATCAGTAGATACAACTGTCTGCCTCATAATAATTAATGGTAATAATATTTAGTATAGAGTCAAGCACTCTCACAATCTCTGGCTTTGATGAGCTGATTCAGGAATTGTCAATCTTCAGCTTCGTCATTTGGCTTTACCCTATAGAACATTTTTTTGCGAACACATTGGAGCCTTGGTTACGCTCAATTGCAAGCTTTATACAGTGCCTTCGAAATTCGTCTATTGAGCTTGCCATAGTTCGACATATCAGCTTAAGATTGCATTCTCATTCTCAGGTCCATCAGCTTGATAGTTTATTCTGAGAAGTTCTTCAGTTTATTTTCGCAGCGGTCTTATAGAACTAAGACCTCACCACTAGAACAGCATCTACCAACCCGTCGATTATCTCTTGTGTAAAGCGTGGAAGCGGTTATATAGTTTTGAGTTGAAAGCTTTTGGGGTTTTGCGTTTGGGCAAGGCTAGGACGTAGAGTTTATCAGATGCCACCTCAAACTTAATATTCAATGAGACTAACGACATGGCGATCACGAATGATTTTTACCTTATGGCCACAGGCACAGACTAGTAAATAAACAAAATAAACATGTATTGTAATAATTAAGTTAACTTACATTGTTGAACAAGGAGCTATTATTACCCAACCCAGGCATGCCACTACTTGCAGATTGGAACCCTGGTAGACCAGGCCCTCTAGGCTGCATGTTATTGTTTGGCATAACACCTGGTTGCATATTTCCCTGTAAGACACTTCCTGGTTGCATTCCATTCCCTTGAAGGCCAGACATTGGCATGCCTTGTAGGTTAGACTGTCCACTCTCTAGGACCGATGCTTGTATGCCAACCGCACCAGGCATGCCCTGAAGACTGGAATTTAGCATATTTGGATTTGAGTGCCCAGAGTTAGGCAATGACGGTGGCATGCCTTGTAATGACATTCCTAAGTTGGAATTAGGCATAGGCAAACCGAGTGAAGCATTCAACATGGAGTTTGGGATGCCTATAGATTGCATCATGTTACTTTGCACCCTGGATGATTGCATATCTGTTGCTGGCTGATTTTGGCCACTTAGTCCTATTCCGAGCGGGCTGACCATCCTCATTTGCATGGCTGGATTAGGCAACTGTGGCAATGAGTTCATTGCAGTATTGTTGTGGTTTGTAAGCAACTGATTCATTGTTGCCGAAGGAATGGCATCATCTAAGCTCATCTGTAGTATATCTTCAACAAGCTTGGTGTTTTCTTTTTCCATCCGCTTTTCTTTATCTCTGTAAAAGTAAAATGTATAATATTATTAAGAAACACTTCCAAGATAGTCCTCAAATATTATTTAGTAAAGCATGTTGTGGCGAGAAATAAAGGGCATATGAGCAAAAAGAATTACTTACTTCTCCAGAATAGCTTTATCAAAGAACTGCAAGATTTTAAGATCAACTTCTTGATCAGGTTGCCTCTTGGGTGTTTCAGTAGGGGTGACTGCAATGTTCTGGTGTTTTTGCCTCAGGCTATTGTTCTGTGTCAAGATAACTGATTGGAAATTTCCTTTTTCGTTATTAGATTTGTCATTATTGTCTGATCGAGATATCTTTTCTTTAGAAATATCTTCAATATGCTTTTGTTTATTTTCCGATTCTGAAGATACTTCTGTATCAGGCTTATTTTCTGGGCTGTCATCTTTGTTTTCTTTGCCTGATTTCATTACAGATTTAAAGTTACTGTCAGCCCTGTCACTGCTAGAGGTATGATAGCTGTTCTTTGGAATTGCCCCATTTGCACCAGTTGACGAGCCACTGCTTGAGTTCGAATTAGAGTTTTCATCAACAATCCCAGGTGGTGTTGACTAAAAGATAAGGAAAAAATGAAAATATAACAACACTTGTTACCTAAACACTGACGATTACGTCCGGAAATTAAAAAAAGTTTATATTTGTACTTGATTGTCTAACTATTGTACTTGATCACGTAACATACATCTTTTATTTATATTTTGACGGTATAAGGGCATCATAGCTGAAAGCGCGATAAAACTATTTTAATTATTTGCCACATAGTGAGTGTTTACCTCAAGTACATCATCAATTACGAAATATTGTTCGCAGTAAAAAAATATATAGCATAATTACTTTTTTGAATTTGATTTCACTTGCATCAAATCGTTTCGGAGATAACTTTTTGGCTTTTTCTGATGCCCACCACTCTTCGGAACCTTCCTCAGCAGTTTTGGAACGTCCAAAGCTTCCATGAGTGTGAGATCTTGCTAATGCTGTAAAAGAAACAAATTTAATGCAATTAAATATTTTAAATCATCCTCATGCATAAATTTCATAAATCATAACCCATCAACTACTTTATAAATGACCAGCGCGTAGAGCAGAGCAATGTTGATGGTATTTAAAATAAACCTTAAGATCATTGAATTAGAAAATTCATAAGGCGTCGTATTACAATATGGGTGACTTTAAAATAAGGCTTAATTCAATGACCAAAAGTTTTTTTTTTATATAATATTAACATTTTTTCTGCTTTTCGCGTTAGTTTATGTAACACTATGGCTGCGTATTCACCAGAGATGTGTGAAGAAGATGATCGTTAATTTGTGCGAGGAAAATATCCACTATCAGGATTGATTAATTTGCCTAACTTGCTCGCTGAGCGAGGCTTATTTGTATGCTATTGTTGGAGTTTTTCCACACATTATACACTGTTCATCATCCTTGCAAACATCTTGCGAATACTCAGCCATAGTACAAGAATAAATGCACGGTACCAAATGAGAATTATTGACCTAATACAACAATTATGGAAAACCCTACAATGTGTTTATTTTGGTATATTTGACTGGGCCAAATGAATTTTAATGAGATCTGGCAACTCTTCCTGTAAACAAGTATGACGCCATATATGCAAACGAAACGGTAAACAGAGGGCTTTTCACAGAACAGTTCATCATGTATATGTATGTATGTAGAATAACGTCTGCATCCAATTCATGTTTTAAAGATGTGATAACGGCATTTAATTTGAGACGCCCGATTCATTTTGAGGGCGACCAAAAGTTCTTCATCGGCGTCAGCAAATAGTGTTCTTTTTGCTGCAAACACTGGACTATCGATGCTGATAAATTTGACCACGTAACGGGAACATTAAACCCATTCGTTTCCGAATTCCAAGAATATATTTCTATTGGCCTTGATAATTGTGGATCTGCGTCATCTGCGCAAAAATTTAATACAAACACTAGTACGACAAGAACAATTCGATGCCGCGCATAATTTAAACGATCTGGATGGTAGTGCCAAGTTTTGGATGATAATTAATGCTCATTTTTTTATTAGAAATGACTCCAAGGTCTGGACTCTACAGTTGACAATTTATGAACTGACTTTATGACTTCACCAAAAAGAAGTGCGTTTGTTTGTATATGTTTGTTTCTGCTAAAAATCAAAGAAAAGTAATTACAGAAACCAATCAGAAATAAATTTTGCAGGACATTCACGTTCACTACCAACCCACATAATAGGTACCTTTCATATTCTAGAAAAATAAGATATTTTTGTTTACCACCTTAGCTACAGATTAACTACTACTGGATATACCAATACCACTCTCAAAACAGTACATACAAAAACATGTCGAAATGCGCTCGACTTAGCGCTACTTTTACTTCTTATAGCGCGGGAAATGCTAGCGGATTTTATCATATTTAGGTACTTACGATGAGGAGAGTCTTGGTTTTTAGGAAGGTTTGAATCGTCGTTACTGTATCCGTGAAACGCACCCGACGAGTCGAACGTCCCACCGCAAGCTTCTGCATTCTCCACAGCCCTAAAAAATACAAACATTGTAAATTAAGTCCAGCTTTGGTGAAGAAATAGTAGTTACCAAACACTTGTTAAGATGAGTGAATTTTACATAGAAACTCCACAATGGGACTAATTTTTTTTAAATTCTTAGTGCTGCTATAAAGGACAAGCAACAGGCTTTTATTGGTATGTATACATATATGGTTGATTTGCTGTTATTGTTTGGCCACATTAGACAGTTGATAGTGCATTAATTGTGATCGGTGATGTCTAAAACATTCTCAGCACTGAAAGATTCTAGTGGGTAATGCAATAAGTTTAATTTTATATACAACCCTTGCGATGTCCACCGAGTTTCTGATATGGACGTATTTTATGATTATGAGGTTTTTTCCAATTCTTGGTAACGATTTATGTTAACCACATGGTTGTAAAGTGTGATATGTGTTAAGCATGCAATAATGTTAAGAATATTATAATAATATTAATTTTATTAGTAATATTACCATTCTGGCAAAGGATCCTCGTTGTTATCACCACCCACCCATGTGCGTCTGTTGGAATGCCACGATTTATTGTCCTGATTGGGCCTGCCCCTATTCTCTTGCCAGTCCCATTCTGCACACAGATAAAAAATAAATGTAATAATGTATTTTGAATTAGTTTATGAGTTACGTAATTACAAAACACATTTCTTTTTATGTTATATTGGTGAAACTAGCAAGTTGCCAGACTGGAAATACCGTTCACCCGGCTAGAGATGAAGTATTTTAAACAACAGGATCTTTGTAAAGAGTTTTGTTGAGTTTTTCCTTCTTTTGAACAAATTTAGTACTTTAGATAAATATAAAGTAAGTATGATGATTATAGCATTACTGATTTGGATTTTGAATTGTGCTTGTAAACCATTTATTTTATTATAATTTTATACATTATTTTATTGTTCTCATATTAATACATACATAAAATGCCAAGCATTAATATGGAAAAATAATTTATTCTTGATCAGTGTTTGCTGCTAGATAATAAAACGATGATGGCCGAGCGGTTATAGCTGTGGATATGACCATGGTTCCTTCCCCCCACTGGTTTGAGCTACATCACATACTGGAAGGGTATTTTGCTAATGCTCACCTGTCTAGCTACGACTCTCAAGTAGAAAATCTGTCGCCAAGCACCTATCAGTGTGTTTAGGCAACAGTCCTTGATGGCCAGTAAAATAACATGCACAAGAGACTTAATCACTGTACGTCTCAGGATGACCAGAGCAGAGCAATTCATCAATTGTGACAATAATCATCATCAATTCATCAATTGTTATAGGCAGAGATCTGGTATTACATAACATCTGGAAGACCTCAAGCTTGTGCCGTGAGCTGTCAAAATCTCAGACAAAACAAAAGAAAATCTTGAATCTGACACTCAGATTATTAGGCTTACAAATATCTGAAGTTGTTTTGAAGTGCACTTTACCTTAATAAACTTTTGAGTGTATGAAATACGCTTGCGCCTTTACGAAGTAAAGGTGTGTATAGATTGTAAATATCTACCCCATTTCTCTTGAGGCCGCCTTCCCGCATCTGATGAGCGCCATTCTTCTCCTTCATCACGATTCTGTTGCTGGCGCCAGTTGGAACTCGGTTGTCGTTTGTTTCTACAAAAAATAATACCGTCTAAAACTGGGAATAACATGAATGTGAGCTCAATTGCAATGTTAATAAATAGTTGGTACATTGTTCACTGAGGGAAGAAAGATCCAATTACCAAATTGCCAGGTGTAGTTTGAGGCTCACGCAGCCGATTGCTATAATATACCCACTTTGGGAATCTCAATTTCTACCGAGCGATACCTTAGTGATTTATAAATTGTTTATTCTTTTCTTAAAAAGGGTAGTGGCCAGTATCATTTTACGGACTAGTGATAGAAACTTTTTGGACTTTGACATTATACCTACAGTAAGGCATCGGTAATCCGGTTTCCCGCTTGTTCGGTGTTCTCTGTAATCCGGCCGGGCAATGTTCTTCGCGGGGGAGCCTGGCGGGTATAGGTGCGGGATGCCATGAGCCAAACGTCGTCAGTCTTTTGTTCATCGCCTTTCGTGTAGTACGTACAGCGTCAATTTAGCGCGCTCACTAACATCATGGCGCAGCCACGTAAACATTCTACATTAACATTAAAAGACAAATTGCGGATTTGTGCGAGCGGCAATGTGTTAGGACGATGAGCAAGATGAAGACGGCGTTGAAGTTCTCGCCTCCAAAAAAGTTGGTAATTCTGAGGCAGTAGGAGCCTTAAACACTGTTTTAAAATGGGCTGATGATAACGAATTCGATAGCCACGAACTTATGTTTCTCCGACGACTTAGAGACCGGACTTTTGAAATTAAGTGCGTAAATTATAAATATGGCATACTATAATCCGGACGCCTAGATAATCCGGGAAGGCTCTTGTTTTTGCCTTTCCGGATTAACGAGGCCATACTGTATATAAAAAAAATTATAAAAAATTGAACCGACTACACGGTCCTCTATGTAGAGGCTGTATGCGAAAAGATGATACCGTGGAGCATGTACTATTGCACTGCGAAGCCACGGAACAAATACGAATTACAACCGGACTACAAGAGTCAATCTCATCGACGACATCCTCGCCACCATCACACACGTCACTGGAGCAACTATGCCAGCAACCCAAAGTCCTTCTCCGCTATATCAAGGAGTTGGGATGGCTTGGGTAGAAGCTGGCGGGGGGAATGCACAAAACACCCCAAGCAGAAAGTCAGTGCAGGACGTATCGCCCCCAAATAGAATAAGAATAACAATGGAACCGACTTCAACACCCAAAAGTGTTAAATAGCTTGTTGAAGTTGGAACCATGATAATTCAACAGTATCACAATATGGTGCACATGGTACCAACTTCGACAAGTTAACACTTTTGGCGTTTGAAGGTTGTTAAATTTTTTGGTTAATTTTTTTTAGTATTATAATGATATAACAATATTTTAAAAAGAAATGTAAATTATGTGACCAGAAATTTATTTGGCTCAACAAAGTTCTGAAGTGATACTGTTGTCTCGTCGACCAGGCCAGACCAGAAGGTACGGTGCAGAGAAAGGTCCAAGCAAGATATTTTTTTTATTTCTGTATTATAGGCTGATTCTCCCACTAAACTGAGTTTACAATCTTAAAAAAACATGTTGTATATGCCCACCTGGCTGTCTTAACCCCCCGTCTGAAGAAGTCTGAGAAAATCTGTCACCAAGCACCTAATAGTGTGTTTCATAAGCTCTCCATGATAGCCAGTTCCCGCTCTATTACCATCCTCAGCCACATCGTCACTAATCATCAGGTAAGATTGGTTTCAAACCTTGTCAAAAGTAATATTTGAATTATATATACACTTACTGTCTGTATTGCTGCTGCTTGGTTTGCCATTCGGGTTGATCCAAATTGGTGGGTCGTAAACTTGATGTCGTGTTGCTACTATTCCACGACCTCAATTGATTTGGGTCATCGTCTGGCATCCCGCTGTATGTATTTCTTGGGTTACCGTGCCAGTTTGGTGTAGGTCTGAAAATTCAATGCAAAAATTAAAGCTCAAAAGAAAATTCATAAGCATTTGATTGTTTCTAATTTCACCTGCCGTAGAGAACCAGTCCACATTCTATTCTAGATTCTAGCCTGCAAACTTTATTCACTTCCCTTGACAAATCATCTATAATCTCAGATTGTATAAGTCATACCAGGTATCCCTAGTATGAGTTTTCATATTTTACATTAACATGAAAGTTATCTCCCATACATATTTCTAGCAACATATATGCTAGAAGATAACATGATAATAATATGGGGAGAAACCGTTAACTTTTATAGTTACATATAGAACTGATAGCATAGGATAACTCGTTCTAAGGATAAAGATTGTATCATCCCTATACAGAGAAACGCTGGGAGTGTAATATTTTACATGAATGTATGGTCCGGTCCAGAGATTACATCTTCCCATTTTGAGGTATCATAGTGATTCAGCAGGTAAGATATATGATTTCTTTTAAGCCTATTTGTGTAATGTTGTGTTGTATAGATTCAATTACAATTAACCTGGCACTAAAGCTTAAATTCGAATGCTAATGAGCTCATCCGAAAGTAGTTTCACTGCCATGCAGATAACCTTCGGCCGGTTACAGTACTGCACCGACTGTAGTCAGTGCATTCGCTACATATTAATTTGGCTGGACATAGTTAAATAAATCATGTTAAACATGGGTAGGTAGTTAAAAATTACCATTTAGCCTAGGCTAAGAAATCAGGAATATTCCTGTGGGTAGCGTTAAAGGCCATTAAAGATTTCTAAGAGAAACTATATACCGCAAAAGCAGCATGACACTACCAAAGTATAGTTTATTAGGGCATTCCTGGACAATGGGAGCACAACAGGCATTTTACCAGAACCAAAAACTATCAACTAATGATACAAAAAAGAGAAGTCCGAAAGAAAGCGAAACACGTGGTTTACCAGGTGGTATATAGTCTCTTTAGTAAGTAATTCTTGGTGGGTATCGCCGCAGTGTCAGATATTCTGCCTCCAAGATGTAGTGTGCACGCAATACTGTGTGAAGGGCACTGTAGCTAGTGAAATTACTGAACGATACTAAACTAAAATACTTACCATATGGTAAGCGACGTGTACGGAGGTGGTACACAAGGTAAGAATGAAATCTGGTTCACCAAGACAGATATCGGAACAGACGGTTGGGTGCTTGGCGACAGATTATCTACTTGATGGTGGCTCTATAGGCGGGCATTCGCAAAATGTCACATGGTTCCACCATGCAAAGTTCAGACCGCTAGAAAGCCATAGGATCGGACATAGCCTTACCGCAATCAAGAGAACAATCGATATCGACAGCATAATTGGACGTTCGTTTTTTTGTGACGGAACAAGCACGAGCCTCACTTGGTTTTAAGTCACCCCATCGATCCCAAGCGCCCATCACACTCAGACAAAGTTGTGTAAAGTGACATGCATTTACCCAGATAACTCTTTCACACAGAGTTCTACTGCATCTAAAAATCGTTCTCCTGATACTAACAGCAATTATTATAATTTATATTTTAAGTTAGGCAAGCTCTAATACGATTGTGATTATTTTTTGTTAGTATATTTTATAATTTACGGGAATAAGGAAAATTAACCTATACTATATACTTTGATAGTTTGTTCGTGAGTATACTGGGATTTACTAAAAGACATTGTGAAGATGTGGACATACTCCGTGCGATACCTGCCGGTGCTGGCCAGCCAGGTCCTCCAACAACGCGGCACTTGGGTGTATTCACTAATCCCAGTATATAATTGATTAAAACTAACGTTAGTTTGACACATACTAAAATACATTGTGAACCGAATTAAACTAGTTTAATTCGGTCTTTTAGTGTGTGTGAAAGGTACCTTTATAAAGGTATCTTAGTCTTAAGGCGCCGTTATTCTTAGACAATAAGGACACCTTCTGGGAACAAGCAGTTCAACAGCTCCGCACAAGATCATATATCGAATCTCATAAAAGATATAGCCACATATATTTCAATGTATTTAATTTTACTGTGAATTAGATTACTCAATAGAGTTCCAGCATTCGCAATGTCTTCTATATGCTGATGACTTGAAGCTCTTCCTAGAAATTAAAACAGTGGAAGACTGCCTTCGGATGCAGCAGGATGTGGACGCTGTTTATCGGTGGAGCGTAGATAACGGGATGGACTTTAATGTTTCAAAGTGTTCCGAGATGACGTTCGATCGACTGCGCTGCCCAATCGAATTTCACTACAAATTAGGCAACACAGTGATAACACGCACTTATGCCGTTAAAGATTTGGGCATCACATTCGATCGAACGCTCACTTTTAATGACCACATTACGACGGTGGCTAAGGAATCTTTTCGGAGACTGGGTTTTGTGCTTCGGAACTCTCGAGACTTCAGTAACATTAGCGTGATTAAGTTAATATTTGGAGCACTTGTTCGGAGTAAGCTGGAGGCAAGTGCTTGTGTGTGGCATCCGCACGAGGACAACTACACCTTAATGCTGGAGAGGGTTCAAAAGGCCTTCCTCAGATACCTATACAAGCGCGCATATGGGTATTATCCTTACCTTTACCCCACAAACTTTCTGCACGGTTGCCTAGGGTATAACTCTTTGGAAGTCAGGAGATCCTACGACCAATTAGTTATGATGTGCAAGATACTACGAGGCAAGGTGGATGCTCCGGACCTCAGTGAGCGGTTGTGTCGTATATATGTTCCTGATCACTACATGCGGGGCAGAGGCCACAAACTGTTCGCAGTCCCGCATTGCAGAACGGTTGCTTATAGAGTCTCACCAATACCGCGCTCCCTTGCCGCACTCAATGCACTTCTTGACGCGAATCCAGAGACTGACATATTTGACGGTTGTTGGAGAAACCTTCTAACAGAATGTTTACGATATTGTGAGATAACATTTACAAGGGCTTCGACAATACAATAATGTTGTAAATTTTTTAACATATAAATTTTGACCAGATTCATTTTATTAATTTAGAGACATAATAATTTTTATTTTTGATTTTGACATCTAATATTTTGACCTGCTTTATTTTATTATAGTAATTTGTGGACATATTAATTTTATTTTAATTGACTGTTTGTAATATTTATGCGATTATTTTATTGTTAAAAAGTTATTTTGCTTGTTTCTTTGTGTTTGCTATCATTAGTGTAACTCGCTATGTAGCGGTACTAATTATGAATTAAATAAATAAATAAATAAATAGATACCCCCTAGAGCTTCACCCAGATGATATACGCTGCTAGGTTACCTTTTGTGACGGCACGGTACACAGATGACGACGATAGGTCTACGGTATACCAATTATTAGGCATATCATAGCGATTGTAAAACACTGAAGACTCTACCTAATTTATTATTAATTCAGACAGTACTTTGGAAATTCAAAGTCATTAAATAAATAGCTTAACTTAGCTATTTATTAAATGACATTGAATTTCCAAAGTACTGTCTGAATTAATGTAAAAAATTCAAATGGAAATTCAAAGTCATTCAATAAATAGCTTAACATAGCTATTTGTTTAATGACTTTGAATTTCCAAAGTACTGTCTGAATTAATAATAAATTAGGTAGAGTCTTCAGTGTTTTACAATCGCTATGACATGCCTAATAATTGGTATACCGTAGACCTATCGTCCTACTTATTACATAATAACGTAACCTACAAGACATAATTGAACAAATATGGGTGTATTGTGATCAAAGGTTAGTTCTATAGACATTAAAAGAAAAGCCATTAAAGCGTTCCATTAGTTTTTTTTTTCAATTACAATAATATTGGTTTCCGTTGGTGCATATAAATCACTGCGCAGTATTATTATTTATAATGCACTACCCAGCTCATTCAGTCGTCTCCTGAATGCACGATTAGTAGGTATTTAGGTAACTCTTTTGTGCGTCATAAATAGGATGCATCCTAAGAGGTAAGGAAGTGGTTAAAGAAACGATAATAACGGTATAATAAGTGATAAAAAACGTAGAATACATAACACATTGAAGAAAGTAAAAAGATCTTTTAAGAGCTAGCCTTCCTGCCGTCAGGTTACCGACAGGGTACGTAACGGCGTGCCGACTATTTCTTGTTGATAATGCAACTACCATTATTACTAAAATAATATCTGGACTGACTGAATTGACACTGCCACACGATATAATACTAACACTTAAAGGATAAGAGTTCAGATTGTCGAGCTCATTGAATCTTGTCATAAAAAAAGACGTGATCTCGTCGCGATTTGTCATTGTCATCGTGTGAACGCCAATGATCTTCGTATTGTGTGCAGGAACAGTAATCGTTATCATATGTATAGTATTATAACACAAGTATACACTAAGTGTAGGTAGTTTCAATCAGCGACCAACAGTTTAAGACGTAGAAACCGGCTGCATGTCCCTGAGATCAACGATCGATGCAAATTGATCGAAACGTCGAGGTTGGTCTGAATATTACATGCAGGTAATATTAAATATTCAATGGTAGGGCGATTGTCGGCCTTTCACCGCAACGTAATACATGTTTCGGTTATTTAATACCAAATAATTTTTTTACATAAATTTTAAAAACTCAAGTTCTCGATATATTTTGTGTACTTCTGTAGCCTGTCTGAGAGATATGACATTAGATTCAGAGTAGTTCCACGAATACAGTATTGGGAAAGTTTAAAAACTGTGTGCGACGTATACATACATACTCAAAATTTTAATACCAAACGCAGTGGACAAGGCTTAACATTTTTTTTAGTAGCAGTAGAACTATTTGGTCAAGTTCATCCTGCGAAGTACTGCCACCTATTTATTTTGCCACAAGTGACGAACTGCATTTGTAGTATGCAGAGGCAGCAGTTTGGCCTCCTACTTGTACCGTCACGATAACATAAAAAAATGAACTGATAAAATTCAAACAATATATACATACCCATAACAGTACAACTTCCACTTTTCTCGTGCGTACTGCGAAAGAGTGGAACTCCTTACCGTTGTCAGTTTTTCCCAATGAATACAACATGGGTGTCTTCAAATCTAGAGTAAATAGGTTTCTTCTAGGTAAGCGTGCTCCATCTTAGACCACACCAATGCCTAACATCAGGCAGGGTGTAGTCAAACGCGAACCTATAAAGAATAAAAAAAAAAACTTACCTTGAAGCGGAATTCTGACGATTATATCCCCTCGCACGTCCTCCACGATTATCCCCTGCACCGAGTACACGTGCCCTGTTATCTGTTGGGCCCAAGGTAATGGTGGCACGGCCACGCCCCGCGCCTGTGTATCTCTCACCCGAGTTTAACCCCCCACCAGCAGATTGACCTCTCATTGTGTCCCTCTGTTAACAACATTTAAGAGTAAATGAATCAGTAGCATTACATAGGCTTGGGTTGCCCTCAATCCATTAGGATCTACTGATTGAATCTAACATTGAAATTCACCGTTGGTCTAAGCAGATCCTACAACTTGTTGTCAATGGAACCTTTAGTATTTCAATTGTTTATGTCCAGTTTCAATTACCAATTATCAAGTACCATGTATGTAAGATTGATCCAAAAGACTTATCCAGTAGGATTTGCCCTAACTGATTAACGTGACTAATATCAAGTATAAATAGTATATAGCATTTACTATCCACGAAAGGGTAATAGTTAAATTCGTCCATAAATATAGTGCAGTATTATTTATTTATAAATTAAGATTCTAGTATGTGAACTCACAAAAATCAGTACTAATATTATAAATGCGAAAGTAACTCTGTCTGTCTGTCTGTTACGCTTTCACGCCAAAACTACTGGACCGATTTGAATGAAATTTGGTATGGAGATAGTTTGAGACCCGGGAAAAAACATAGGATAGTTTTTATCCGACTGCGCAAAAAGAGGTTAATGTTTTCGCGCGATAACCGACATACGCGCGGGCGGAGCCGCGCCCGGAAAGCTAGTATAATATAATTAAATGTGTATGGAATTATTGCATTTTTCTACTTTTCACTCATATAACCTTATCCTAAAAATAACTACCCATTAACACTGATTATTTCTTTATAGATAAATTCTTATTAGCAGTACTGAGTAAATTTATTGTATTTGGTTTGTTTTCCATTTCTCGTGTTTCTATGTATTTGCCAACATGTAACGAATAAAACAGTGCTTCTGTTTTATTATATATAAAAACAAAATTACAATACATATTGAGTTTTATTTCTTCTATTTTTTTATAAGATGCATTATTATAATTTTCTTTAAATCAAATACTTGTGAATTTATTTTTGTCATATATTATACACCTAGCAAGAAGGTTTCAATCATAAAGCAGCTGACACATCAAACAAAAAGGGAATTATTCAGTCGCAACTACTTTTTTAAGTCATTAGTTACGTAGCTCCTAACAAAACCCACAGTGTGGTACTAATTTTTCAAAAATTTCATTCAATCACGTAATTTTTACTTATAACCAGTAAATATTTTTTCCTTAATGTTTATTATTTTTGTCAATAAATTCGATCAGTATGTAGTTATAAACATTTCGTTAAATGTAATTCAGTACAATATTAACATTCCAATAAATATTTATAATAGGTCAACTTTTGCAACCATTTTTTTTATGACTTTTACTGTATCCTTTATGCTCATTATGATATTAAAACCATTTATGTTATATTTATTCGTATTTTTTTTTTATTATTTTGATTCACAAAATATATGTTGCACTAAAGTTTATGCTAATAATATTATAATGGTATAGTAATTAATTAATCATAAATTACATAAGATTTGTATTTTTGTATGTAACAAGTGAACATCAAAACTACTGGACCGATTTTAATAATTATTTCACTATTAGAATCCTACCATATACCTGTTACACAGACTAGAGAATTTTATATATTTTTTTTTTATTATGCCTGATAGGTTAGCCTTGGACCACTATCTCACCTGATGGTAAGTGATGATGTGGTCGGAGATGTTTTTCAGGCCAACCTATAATAATATGTTTTATTTTAAAAATATGTTTTATTTTTATTTTTATATAATCTCATTCGCATATTTTATATACATGAAGTATGTATATAAAATATGCGAATGAGATTATATAAAAATAAAAATAAAACATATTTAAGAAAATTAAAAAGTTAAATTAAAGCATTATTGTCCTAATAAAACAATGCTTTAAATCAATTTTTTAATTATTAAAGTACAATGTGTCCCGACCAAGGAGGTTTCAATTCAATTTAAGTACTTATTATCTATGGTGAACGCGCTGCGCGCGCAACGAGCTGGTTTTTATATTGCATTTTATTGATCGTAGCTACCTATAACCATGAGATTAAATAAAGTAGTGTATGCAACTGCATCTAATTAGGTATTAAAACACTCGTGTAATCTTATTTTGAAATTCGCCTGCGGCTCGTTTCAAAAAACTACACTCATGTTTGCTACATGTTGCATAAACTACTATTATTAAACACCCGTGCGAAGCCGGGCAGGCTGCTAGTTAATCATAGAATATATAGTTTGTAGTGTTTTGTTTATAACATAATAATAAGTTACGGTATTTTTTTTGTAAGTATCCCCACACAATAGGTGTTAAACTAGAGATTATTATCTCACCCAATGAGATTCAGTAAAGAAGCACCAGAGGATGCCTTTAGAGCAGCTCTCAAAGAGTTATCTGGAGTCTGGAAAAGTGCCTGATGGTAGCAATAGGCTCGGATCCCACTTAAGGACATTATTTAATTATATATTAATATTAACTTTCATTGTTTTATCACCATCAACGAAAGTGGTTAATTACTGAACTCAGAACACTTGAAAAAAATAAATGAAAGTATTGTTTTAAATAAATGGTTGTATAAAGGAAGCTTATAAGAGAGAGCTAGAGATATAAATAGAGATTTTTCTGCTCATTTATGTTTGTACTTATGAGACAGTACAGACAAAGTATTTTTTCTAATTGCAAACACTTATTACTGAGAGACTTTCTGCATATTACTTTCTGGAATTTTACATTGACTAAGGTTAAAAACACAAGTAATGAGATTTTCCTATATGTAGTGTTTAGCTGGTATTTGGTCATTTGTGGCTAATAAATATACCGCTTTTAGGTAAGTGCCTAATAGGAGAGCAGAAACTTCTAGGAGATTTCTTTACACTTTAGTTGACAATATCTTGAACTTTTAAATAATAGGTTCCAACAGCATTAATTGGTATTAAATAGTAATGCTAAATAATATTGCGTGGGTTCCGCTGCAAGAAATATTCAGAGTGATCTGTTTTATGGGACCAAATGGGACCTACCCATCGAGTTCATACACAAAATGAAATCGTCCCAGACAAATTTATGAGCAATAATGTATTATAATTGAATATTGGATAAACAGACAAAAATGATGTTTGGTTTGGATCGATGTTTGGGTGTCTCCTGCTTTTAATATTAAAAGACATTCAAAGACAACCACATACAGGTTTTCTATTCAGAATTTCTATGTGGCTGTGTATCCCAAACAGACGATGAGCATGATTTCGACCACAGTCAACTGACAAACAAAAAAACATTATACATACCAAGAAATTCAAGTCTTTGTTGAGGATAAAATGTAAATGTAACCCATTTTGTCCTCGACGTAAATAAAATCTCTCGCCTTTGGCTCAGGCTGCTAAATATCTCTGTTACAAAAATTACTTGTTGCCCTTGTTATACAAATTACTATCTAGTTGAGACTTCCAGATTGCCCTCTTATATCAAAATTGATCACTAAACTAGGACACAATATTGGCGCATCCCTAAGCTCTGCACTCAACTTCAGCATCCAGTGTATGTTACATGTCTCAATAGATACAATACCCAGAAAATTCATAAGATTTAAGCAAACGAATCAGCAAACAAAGTGACAGTATATTATATACATATAAGACACTTGTTTAGAGCTATGAATTGCGATTTTGTCCCACACATTTAACATAGCACAGTCACTTCTGATTTTGTAAATAACGTTAGATGCGCATTAGTTATCTAAAGTATTGAATATTTTATAAAGAATAGTTAATATTTAGATAACAACATGAACGACATATTGTTGATGCTTACCGTGTCATCCTCAAACGAAATATTCAATGCATAAGGGGGTTTTCCTCTTGAGTGGTAGAGTATATCAATAGCTTTCAAGTTACTTGGTGCTTCAGCTGTCAGACGATCATATAATGCTAGCATCTCCTCTCTGCCATAACTGAAAAGAGCAACCATGTCCATTATTCATATTGTTTTCAAAGTAAGAAACATTCTCTATAAATCATCTAGCAATATTTACAAAACGGATCCTGTTTATAGGTAGTCTGTGTAAATATTAAAGTTAAACTTGACGTGGGGCAATCTGTTATCGAATGTTAAGTTGAGCATAAGGCTATATTAAAATCAAATATTATGCTATTTTGACACTATCAAAATCAGTTTAGGCGCATAAAATGTGAAGAAAACAAACATAGTCGCGAATAGTCAAGACTGATAAATCTACACAAATGGTAAGAAAGGCAAGCTGTGTGTTCAACATAACGGTGTGTTCCAACAACTATACTTGAGAGCCAGAGAGAAATAGTAGAGTTAGCACATGAACAGAGCTGTCTGAAATTAATATATCAAAGATTATTTATTTTGGATTGTTTGAACTCCATAGAGATTCTATATTTATATCTATGTTTCTATGAGATACGCATACAACATCAAAGAGGTCAAGTTTAAGTTAAGCTCAATCTAAAAGATAATGTAAGATCCGATACACTCTGGTAACACTAACCGAAGCTTAGCCAAGGTTACTTTTGTAACATTTGAGGAGTTAGGATTAACATTAGTTCTGTGGGACGGCTGCGGACCACTGGTGCCTGGTGAAATTGCCCCTGCATTCCCAGAGCCTGAACTTTCTCGAGCAGCACCCCCTGGACTGGGCTCGGACGACAAGTTGCGCAACCACTCCGGTCCAAACTTTATGGGATTGGTGCGATCACCCATTCTTATTGTTGAATAATGTTGAAATAGTCAGCTTAACTCGCCAAACAGCAGCAGCTGAAATTAATAAAAATGGTTAATTAATGCAATATGTGTCCCTTGTTTTCTTATTATAATTATAGCTGTATCCGTACACATAACAAACATCATCAACCAAAGCTACACTATACGGAGAGACAAAGAGAGAAAACATATGTTAAAAGGATATTTTTTTTTAAATATCCTTTTCAACTACAAAGTTTGACCGTTTGACTATTTCAACTACAAAGCAGACAAACTGAGTAATTTTGTAGATGTGGTATCTATAAATCTATATTAGATGTGGTAATTTCATAGGTATATATTTTAATATCATAGGTATATCTATGGTATCATGAAGTACCTATGCCACCAGCCACACCTACAAAACTACATAGTTTGTATGTTTTTTAATTGAAAAAGACAAATATTATTTGTTTAGGACTTCAGAATATTCTCTTAACATACATTTTCACTCTCTTTTTCTCATGTTCAACCTCTTGGTAGATGCTGTTTGTTAAGTGTTGTATTCTATGAATGTTGTATTATTTTATAATAAAATTCAATGAAAAGGTGCCATTCATCAAATTATTTTTCATCTTAATATGGTCTATTTCGTAAATCACTATTTGATTTAAATAATCTGAAAAAAAAACACTGGAATTATATACACCCTCTTAATTCATTTTTATTTTTGAGAACTATAAGATATATTGAACTCTTTCGCTTTTGCTGTTTGTAGATCCATAGTAAATATATAAAAGAACAACTGAAGGAGAAACTTGAGTGTGCAATGCAAAATTATGTTAAGCAATGATTATAAGTACAGATCTGATGCTGGAGATAAGGACTCAAAATATATTTGTTAAACAAGGAATATTTATTATTACCTCTTTTAATGAATATGTACTGTGGGTCTATGTTAAGGATATCATATACTTTATTTTGTTTCCAGCTATTTGTGTATGACCATGTAAATATATGTTCAACTTAAGTACACAATGTATATTAAAAAAATTAATAGAAAACACATAGCAAGGTACTTGTATTTTTGAAAAATTCTTCTGTCGCTTATAGCATATGTTATAACTATGCACAGCGACTGCGCTAGTAATGCACAAACTTACTACAAAATATGAACGCATATAAACTAAATAGGTATGTATTATTATATAACTGATTAGTTACAATGACCATCGCCAGAAACCCGTGCAGTAAACAAATAGCTGACATACACATTAATATTCGCATTGACGTAGGTGCTCTACTTATCTAAATTGGTATTAAATGCTTTGCTAGAGAAAACAAGAAACCATTAAATAATCCAACACATTGTTAGTTATCAATGAGTCTTTTTTTTCTACATAATAGAATATATGTTTTGAACCGTTGAGGGGGTGGCAAACTCCAAACAAAAATATAACTAAGTACAAGATGATTTATTTGTACAGCCTGTTTGAAAAAAAAAACTGCACATAAGGATATAAGCTTTGTTGTTGTTTCATGTAAATCTTTAGATACCTTATAGATAAATATTACTTTATAATATTTCTTATCACTGATGGGCTAGCCTTTGAACACCATCTTATTTGATGGCAAAACTGGTTATATGTGGTTAAAGGTGGTATACAAGCATAATGTAGAACTGGCACTGGCTCTCAAGGACAGCTGCCGGAACACACCGTCGTCGGTGCCTGACGACAGATTTTCTACTTGAGGCATGCATTTGTGTTACCACCATGCTAACTTAACCAAGCTATTATAGTCAAAATCATGTTCCCCTATGTCAGCCTTATTAAATTGAACGTCTGGTTTATACAGTTTATAGTACTTACCTGTACTAGTTAGTGGTTCTAGGTTGTTTAGTCATTTAGTAGTATTACAGGAGTAGAGGTTAAAACGGGTTTTTTTGCACAAGTTATACAATCAGCTTTTCACTTCAATTGCAAGAAAAGGAATCAATGATGTTGTGAGTAATAAAAATTAAACATTGTTTGAATATTGTTAAGTGTCATACTTTGACAATATCTGGGTCTTTAATAATACCCCTGATCTGTTAGTATTGTTTTTTTTATTACTAATAGACAAGCATTTGACCGCAGTCTCACCTGATGGTAAGTGACGACGCGGCCGACGGTGGAGCATGCTTACCTAGAAGATACTTATTCACTCTATAGTTAGTTCTATAGTTAGTAGGGTCAGCACGACTGCCTCTCTTGGGCACAGGCTGCATGTTGGCAAGCTTCCATGTTTTCGGCACTTTTCCAGTCTCCATAGAGAGGCGAAAGAGGCATGTCAACATAGGAGACAACTCAGGAGCACACACTTTTAGGACTATGGCTGGTATCCCATCCGGACCACTAGCTTTGTTCACGTCCAGATTCCGCAGCGTTTTACGTACCTCGGTCTGACGAATGCGAATTTCCGGCATTGATGCTTCGCATCTAGGTAGACACGGAGGTACTTTGCCAGCAGTATTCAGACGCAAAGATTCCGCAAAAAGAGAAGCAAACAAGTTCGCTTTCTCTTCTGCGGTATGGGCAAGTGATTCGTCAGGTTTCAGCAGTGGAGGCAGGGAAGAGCGACAGAAGTTAGCTTCAACTGACTTTGCCAATGACCAAATAGCTTTGCTACCCGCTGGGTACGAAGCAATTTTAGCCCCTATATGGCTTATGTGGTTGAAGCGTGCTCTTCTTAAAGCCTTTTTGCAGGATTTGGCAGCCTTGTTAAGGGCTCTCTTCTTATCGCGAATGTCCTTCGATTTCCGGTTTCAAACATCATCCCATGCGACGTATGCTTCATGTTTTTGCGCTTCAGCGCGTCCACATTCAGCTCCGAACCATGGACAAGCTTTGCCTGACTGTGGTGAATCAGAAAATGGAATAAAGTATTCCATAGCCTGATGCACCACACTCGTTACTGCATCCGCACAAACCGAGGGATCGCCAGAAGAGAAGCAGATAGGCTGCCAAGGATAAGATGCGAAAAAACAGTCTGCTGACTTGTAACGCCATACCCGCCGGTTGCCTTTTAGGCAGAGATCGGGCGGGGAGTATACCGATACAGATTTCACCAAACAGTGGTCAGAGCTACCTAAAGGTGAAGAAACTGACACCGAATATCTGTCTGGATCTGTTGTCAACAGAAGGTCCAAGCAACTGGCTGTATGGCCGTCAACGTCAGGAACCCTTGTAGCGCTATGGACCAGCTGGGTGAGATTTAACGTCAAGGCTAGCTTATAGGTCTCTCTCCCAGCATGGTCAATGTTTTGGTGTGAGAACAACCACTCCTGGTGGTAGGCATTGAAATCCCCCAGTAACACTAGCTGAGCGGAAGGGTACTGATGATGTGCCACATCTGCCATCGCACTTAAATAGTCGATAAGCCTGGTAGTCTCCTGATCACCGCTATGCGATCGGTAGACATGGGCATAGATAATTTTCTCTGAACCTATGTCCACCAAAATCCACAAAACTGAGAAGCTGGAGTCTTCAAGATTTTGGAGACGCCGACAACAAATGTCATCGCGAGCATATACGCATACCCCAGCACGTGGTCTGAATTTGTGTTCCAGGACATAGCCAGGTAACGAGAGGTATACCGCGTCAGCCGGACACGTTATCTGCATCTCCGTGAGGAATAGAAGATGCGGTTTTTCGGTCTCGAGGTGGTGGTGGACCGAGTTGATATTGGAGTGCAGGCCTCGAATATTTGAGAGGTGCACTTAGAGCGGGAGGACGTGCATCCGCTGTGGAACCGACTTCTTATTTTTCCTGTATTTCATGGTTGAGAGTGAAATAAAGTAAGAGGACAGCAGTGGGACGAGACGCTACCTGCCGACTCATTGGCACAAAACTCCAATACCGCATCATTTGGAGACTAGTCCGGAGACCGCGGGAACACCCGAGCTTGTCCTTAAAAAATAGGCTTTTGTACACTCAAGTATAAAAAGCAGTTATAGTGCCCTTACATACAGGCATAAACAAGAACTTTACAAGCATGAGACTTGAAAATGTTATTTACCATGATAATTGATAAAATTAATCCAAATAATACTATATTCAAAGTTGTCCACAAAAGAGGACCTGCTTTATGTTTAATTTGCAATATGTAGGTACTTGTTATACTTCTTTTATTTTGCATGTACTAGATTCTAAAGCAATTTATTAAATATGTAATCATTTAATGAGTTTTTTAACATAAGCAGGCTTATGTTTCCATTTATTGGCCTCTAGTTCTGAGATAACTAAAGATTTAATGAATGCCCCTTGTAAGCTTCTGGTTTGAATAAGTTGTTTATCAACATACATTTATCAAAACTTCATAACAATAGTCTTTATACATTTACTTTATATTATGCTACTCCTAATTGTATGTACACAAAAATACAGATATCATATGTTTGATGTTACTTGAAATAGAGTGTGTAAAAGTTCTGTTAAGTCCTATCTTATTATTCACACATTTTTTTTATCTTTCCGGTGATAGATCAAATGGTGACCTATCTTTAAATGATGTTTTAGTAAAACTAATTTCCTGAAACAATAATATATATTTTAACATCAGATATATTTGCACTATTTAATCTTTGATAGAACAAAAATTAAATTTCAATCTGATGCATATTCGAAGAAAGATTAATGTGTCTTTTTGGCATATAATTATACCAAAATATAATTTTGACTGAACTTGACAAGAAAATGTTACAAGTATACTGAAGAAAAGGGTGTCTGTATCTTACAATGTGGGTGCTCTACATGTAGGTATAAATTTAATAACAATCACTATCCCTCACATAAGGGTAACATATGAAATGTGATCACAACGACAACAATTTTTAATGAAAGGATTCCAAGACAAAGACAGCCTGAAGCCACCATGACAGAAAATCTTGTATTTCCTGATTTCAATGCTCTCTCAAACTAATCTAGGATGGAAATGCCAATCTTTAGAGAGTACCTTCAGGCTGTGTAGCTTGGTCCAGTGGTTTGGTCCCTAGCCAACCAAGTGTTCAGCTATTGCAGATTTGTTTGTCTGTTATTTATAACAGCTACAAAGTGTTCTTTCACTCTTTATACAATGGACCACTTTGTTTGACTAATTAACCATTTCATGCAGCTGCAAATAACTTATATTCATATCTGTGGTTTGAAACAGGATAGATTTAATTTTCACATAAGGCATGTATTGTCTATAAGCTGTCAGCTGACCTTGAAAACTGTATGGCAATCATGTACTTTTGTTGGTAACAATTTATGATTGGATGAGTTATTCTGACATTGGCAACGGATCCCCAATATAATGAAAACATTTAGACTCTTAAAATTAAGCTGAAGTTTCAACCATCCATCCAGGAGCTAAATTTAACATTAAATTGACATCACCTGGGCTTATTATTTGATGGATGCAAGAACATTTATTATACATTTAAAATTGCTTTAAGTCCTTTAGGAATAATAATAATTTTGCAACTGTAAATCCAGTGTTCAAGTAATAATGGACTTGAGAATTTCCCAAACATGGGTCAAATCGTCTTGTAGGTGCACAGGATCACACAGGGCATGAGCACATCTAACTAATGATGATGTGACATTAACATTGAGAAACGCCAGGAATCGATCCATTTCAACTTTAAGAGAAATTTCATTTTCAGTTAAAAAATACCAGATGGTAAGGTAAACATTAAAATACCAGAAGTTATTTACCTATTGATATTATTCTCCTTACATTATGCAGAACACATCATGTACATGATGCTTCCACAATCTTAATATTGTTGATTTACCTCAATTGAAACATTGAGATAAGTTGAAATTCTATTTTGAAATAATTGTGTCCACCACAAAAGACCTGTTTAATTTTCTTGGCATAAAAAGACATTCGCGAAAGTTTTTAAACATTAATCTGATGCATTTTTATAAAATTATCAAATAAATAATAAAACTTAAACAATACTAGGAAAACGAGACATAAGGACTGACATCTGCGGGTGACGAATGCAGTGCAATGTATAGCATAGTGCAGATGCTGATACTCCAACTGCAATGAACAGGTGGGATCCTTACCATCAGGCAGACGACTGGCACTTTTGACTGTTCGCACATAAGTCAGCATTAAGGTAGCATATTTGTATATTTCTATAGTGACGATTCACATATTAATTTAAATGTTAATAACTTAGGATTACATATAATAATAATTTTATTATTTAGTATTATTATTATTAAAAAATACATAATGCGCTCAGCTCTAAGATACTACAGATATAAATCAAAATTCCAAAAACAGCTTTGTTTGCTATTGTAAAGTATGTCTATTCCAGAAAATCATTCTTTATCTTCCGTCCCTTAACCTACACTGATTGATGTTGCCACAACATTGAACCTTCTGTTGTTTGCCATCTTATTACTCACACTTTTAATACACAGAATTTTTTATATGCCATTCTTCTACACCTTTGGACTTCCTCTTCCCCTATGCCTTCACACATTCATATTTTGTATCTTTTTCACACCTCTTCATGACAAGCATAGGCCATAACCCAAATCTATTACTTTAAAACTTTTCTGACACTGTTACTATCAAGCTTTCTCTGATATTCTCATTCCTAATTTAAGCCATCCATGTTACTGTAAATTTTCGGACAGTCTATTCATTTGCATCTGTACCACATGCATTTTTGCAGATACATAAACACAAAAGCCTTAATATTTTAATATAAAATGTCTTCATAAACAATATGGGTACGAGGTATATTATATGAAAAATTAATCACATGAATATAAAAAAAAGCAAACAAAGTTTCAATAATATGTATAGGTATGTAATAAATGTATAGTGGAAGAGACAAATTACTTAGCATTCCATGGATACACATTGCGGGCCCCGGGTCCATTGAGTTGCAGAGGAAATTAAAAATGGAGAATAATGGACAAAAGTTTATATGTATAATGGAGAATTGTTAACAATAAGCAATTTTTTTTTCTTTACCTATTTGGGGCAACATAATGTTACCAGACTGTCCTATTAGAGATGGCTTTCCATTATACTCAATTTCACATGAACCTCTCACAGCTGTAACTAAGCCAATAGTTTATAATTTTGCATTTAGTTAAGAAAGTTGTAAAAAATCACAAAACAAAGGGTTTTAACAATGTTCGATCGTTTGTTGCAATTGTTTGTTTTAATTGCACTTTTTTAAACTAAGTAGAGTAACTAGTATTGAATCCCAGTTTCATTAAATGAGGGATTGAATTTCGATTGTACTAAGAGAGAATCATCGAAATTAGTTTATAGCTTACATAAAATAATGTGTCATATTTACATTGTCTTTCTTTGAAAACTATCTCTTTTAATCTCTTTTAAGACCATCTATGGTCCTTAATTTTTTGCCGGAGCTGGCAGCACAAATCATTACATTCATGTATAATATATTAGCAGTTCACCATCATCATCAACTCAAAACCACTGGCCATTTGTGTGCCATTGCACCAGAATTGTGCATAAAAGCTAAATATGGTATGAGGCAGAACAATTACACGAATAATGATAAAATTGTTTTTATTTTGTAAATGAAAGTATTCAAAATGTAGGACTTTCCTTGTAATGTGTCATGCTCCATCAGAGCAGTATTTAACTTCCTTAATCTATAGTATTCTGGCAATGTGATCATTATCTCCATATTTTTCTTGAAGCAGTGATGGCTCAGTGGCATTGGCTATGGACTGCCACATAGCAGGTCCATGGTTCGAATCCAGCCGCGGGCTTGAGCTTCACTGCATGGTGGAAGGGCTTTATGCGAAAGCCCACATGGCTAGCGACCACCCTCAAGTATAAATCTGTCACAAAGCACCTAACGGTGTGTTCCTGCAGCAGTCCTTGAGAGCCAAATTACAGGCACATGAGACATAACAACTATGTCTCAAGTTAACAGGCGCAGTGCTATACGTAACTTGTGACAAAATGCATCTGTTATAGGCAGAGGATACCGCTTAACATCAGGTGGGCCTTGAGCTATTAGCATCGCAATAACATAAAAAAAATATTTTTAGTGTGAAACATATCTTATGCAATATTTTGGGTTCAATAAGTAGGGCATTTGGATAAACTGCTGCTAACAAATAGAAAACCCACTATGTTGGGCATTAATTCTGAGACACTCCTAATCAAAAATAGTGTTTTGAATGTTTGCATACACCGTTTAGATAACTTTGAAAACAGCTTCAAATAATAACACAAAATGCTATTTTTAACCCATATCTGATCATAGGTTTTTAGTAACAGTCTTGTGACAACTGCGAGTTTGTCAGATGGATTTTTTCACTTAACAGGTATTTACTATACTTAAAGGTATTGAAAACCTAGTTATCAAAGCTTATCACAAGAGAATATACATTTATGTATGTATTTCACAATGGAATGTATATTCGCTTTGTTTGCAAGGAAGATCATAATCTTGTTGTAAATAAAATCAAAATAGGTGTGCACATTATTCTTTAAGAATGGCAGATATTATTAAAAAGAGTTATTTGGTATTCAATTAGGTTAAATGTGTATGTAAACAAGCGTAATTATTAAAAGATGGTTTTCTGCATGTTTAGATATGGACACAGATTTTGAAACTGCTACAAAAGCTATCATCTGATAACTAAATATGAAACTGAAACTAAAGATGTCAAACTTGATTGTCCAATTACACAGTATCCCTTCCCCCCCTCTTTTCAATCTATTCCTACCGAATGTATACAAAATAAAACAGCCTCTACCAAGCTAGCGCCTAACACCTACGTAATGTAAATTAAGTATTGTAATAATTTTATTATATAGTATGTACCAAACACATTTTTAAAAAACGTTTAAAAGAATGGCCCCGAGTTTCTTGCCCGTTCTTCTCGCAGTGGCTCTATAATTTTTGTTTGCTGAACGTGGCAGTACAATGTAGTATATTTCAATATTAAAATTTGTAATTGACCTTCATAAGAGCGTCGTAGACGCCTAAATTGAATAAATGATTTTGACTTTGACTTTGACTTTGAACAATATTGCATTAACAAGTCAGTAGCATAAGACACAGATGTTACCAATGACTTGCCACAAAGCCTGATTATGCACCAGTTACAATCAGCTATCAAATTATTATTTACTAAGACACAAACTTAGCAAGTTGTTTGCTGGACCAGGATATTTAGGCAAATTTAATACAATTTTATCATTTAAAACTATGTGAATGAAACTAAAACGAAAAGTTACCACATGACCACACATTGAAGCATTTTAAAGTTGCAAGTAGAGCATCTGCTCCTGATAGAAACAATAATAGCATTCTATGTTTATAGAATATATACATAAAGTAAGCAACTTTATATATATAAACAATGACTACAATTTCGCAACCATCCTCTGTATAACAGTTAACGAAATTAGTCTCATAAAAACGTCTTAACTTAGTAGGTACCTACAACAATAACAATTATTTGAGTTAAATAGGCATGTTTTGGTAGTTTGGGTACCCACTTCAATTTTTACATGCCATGGCCACTCTTGGCTACTGCATGCACACCTCAACATAACTTCAATATTCTTACAGATACGTAGCTTCACTTATAGCCTGATTACATCTAATGTGTATTTTGGAACGCAGTTACCTGTCCTCACGAATCTGTTCTCTGTACCAGAGTACGACAAACATACTTTTACAATTCGCAAATTCCGGTCTCATTAATCGTTATAATCGCGATATGATGATCACAAGTCCCCAGCTCCTTTTTCGATC
Source organism: Plagodis dolabraria (assembly GCA_963854805.1). Classification (NCBI taxonomy): domain Eukaryota; kingdom Metazoa; phylum Arthropoda; class Insecta; order Lepidoptera; family Geometridae; genus Plagodis; species Plagodis dolabraria. The sequence continues at coordinate 11,280,218 of OY978440.1, forward strand.
ACCACGAAAGGAACAGATTGAAACATACACTTACTTCAAGCCTCAATCAAGGTGGCAATAATTGACTAGTTTCATTAGCTTTATAAATAGGATTATTCACTATTTGTTCTTCATTATGTTAAATATAATGACATCAATACAATTTGCGCTATGTTTCATGTGAAATGAGAAAAAAAATTACCTGAAATATGGAATGACTCAATTCAAGACACGGAGCACGCTCGGCGACAAGACAAAGCAATATGGCCGAAAACGAACAAGTGACAATGTTGCCATATTCAAAACGCGTGAAACCTGTATTTTCATGCTAAGAATCGGTACAAAGTCGGTAGGAATCCGTAGGTATATTATGGTTGATTTATAGCTATTGGTCGCAATTCTCTGGACACCAAACTAACCAAAATTAAGTAAAATTAGATTTAGAAATGTCAAATGAGCATTCCTTATTCTGTTGGTGTCATAGTATAGTTAATTTGTTCTAAAATGATTAAAATTACTAAACTTAATAATATGTGCAGTTTAGCTATTCTGTTGTAACAAAGTTTAGTCAGATTAGGTGAAATCATTGACGGTTTAACCTTAAATTAATCACCATCGGAATTGGTGTTGATTAGAGCTGTAATGTTCTGCAATTACTTTATTATGGCAGTTTTATCTTATTGACGGCGCTCTCAGTTGTATGAACTAGAAGGTATGCGGATATGAGGTTGCTAATCATGCGGGATCTTTGGAAAGAATTGTATTGTAATTTTAGAGCATTGCTAAAAAAAGCTTTGTAGGCAGGGACCAACAAATTTGGATTTACAAAATCATGTCATGCCTGTATTACTCGGAGAGGTGAAAGGTGTGTATAAATAGGGGATGAGCTTATTGTCATCTAGCAGGCATAGTGACATCCTTCAGTTTGCCTTGACCCGGGATGTGGGTTTAATCATACCTAGGACCTATTTTTATTACTTAAACGTATATCTAACCTAACCTTATTATTTAACAGATAGAGTAACTATCGACAGTTATGTCAAAACATAAGGAACGTAATCAGGCTGTAGTGATGCCGTGATTTAAAAAAAGCCTAGTAGGGAAGAAACACGTACCACAGACGAAAAAGTCTTATAAAACAACTTGAATGGTGCGCTATGTAGCGTTAGGTAGTGGCAAAGTGAATTCAATTCAGGATTGATATTTATCTATTTTAAATTTAGTGCGATGTCACAGTCGAATAACTTTTAGGATTCCTAAAACTAAAATTTGATATTTTTAATTAGTTAGTATAGTTAGTGAGTGTACAACAGGATTGCTGCCATTATTAATGTAAAGTGTTGTGAAGTGGGCTGCACCGTACCACTCCATCACCTGCTTATAAACTTATGTGCAATTGATGATTTGATTAATTAATGGCAAAAAAATGCTTGCCATCCCATATATTTTTCCAGTATTCTTCTATATTGTCTTTAGAAGTTGAAGGACACATTTCTGGGGGGCTTAGCAGACAACGTAATTACGTCACGTCTTACAATTATATATTTTCAAATTTATTTATAGAGAAATGAATATTATAGAAGACTAGCTTTCCGGGCGCGGCTCCGCCCGCGTGTATTTCGGTTATCGCGCAAAAACATTAACCTCTTTTGCGCAGTTGGATAAAAACTATCCTATGTTTTTTCCCGGGTCTCAAACTATATCCATACCAAATTTCATTCAAATCGGTCCAGTTGTTTTGGCATGAAAGCGTAACAGACAGACAGACAGACAGAGTTACTTTCGCATTTATAATATTAGTACTGATATATATATAGGCCGGAGCCGCGCCCGGAAAGCTAGTCTTCTATAATATTCTATAACATTCTTCTATTATATATATATATATATATAAGTACTGATTAACCAAATGAACTGAGCTTCATTAGACATGGAAACAAGCGAATTAACCCAATTATCTATGTTCATTACTTATATCATAACCATGTATCCGCATGTTACTTCTAAAATCAGTACAAATACGAAAATACTCGTATAGAATGGCAACACTGTCCAGTACCAAAAAGTAAGGTTTGGTTTTGATTAAATCGGTTGATTTGCGTGGGTGACGATATTACCGGACCAAGTTAACTTAAATACCGACCTGATATTTACACTAAATGGCGACCAAGTATTAAGCATTACGTTCATCTCACGAGTTATCAGGCCATGTGCTGTTGGGATGGCAAATCCTTGGTAAAATAAAATCATACCGAGTGATAATATCGGGCGATGCTTGGGTTCTTCTTCTTTAGATGGCTTTTAAACGCAGCTTGGCGTTTTTCTGCCAGTGTCAGAGTGTGGCCAATGTACGGTTTTAAATAAAGAATGCGTGGTTAATTAATAAATAAATAATTAGGATTAGTTAATAAAGCAAAAATAAAGGTTTAGAAGTATTTAAAAACTAATAATAACATCTATAAACGAATATTATTGGACTTAATAAAATATCATAAAATATTTATAAACGGTGTAAAGAAATATGAGAGAAGACATTTGAAGTTAACAGGTCTAGGGATATGAGGACTTAAAACATCATACAGAGAATAAGATAACTTAGTACAGCAAAAGAAAATATGATCTAAGGTTCCATCTTCAAGGCCACATTCACAAAGAGAATGGTCCCTGACCCTAATTTTGGAAAGGAAAACTGGTGGGCAAACATGTCCCAGGCGCGATCTGATTATTGTAGAGGTAACCATTTTATTAGACTTTTTATATTTAAAAAACTATGGCTTAGTAGGTATATCTAGCTGAATGTCTCCATAATGACTACCTTTAATCATTCTTGTCCTATTCCAAATTTCAGACCATTTTTCTCGAAGATTTCTTTCCGCTAAAGTGCGTAGGTCTCTGGAAAATCCTTTTGAATACGTGCCCAGGCCTATTTCAACGGCTTGCTTAGCATAATAATCTGCATTTTCATTTCCCTCAATACCACAGTGACCTGGAATCCAGGCAAGGGCTACCTCGATTCCAGAAGAGTGGCATCTGTAAAGGATTTCTCTCATTTTTAGGTTGGTGTGTAAGAGGTCTTTAGACCTAAATGGGAATTTATTAATGTCTTGCAAACAACTTAGAGAGTCTGAAAATATTATAGATTTATTTAATTTACGGGATTCTACATATTTGACGGCTTCTAATAAGGCGATTGATTCACCAGAATATACAGATGAATAAGGAAAACATTTATGACTCAGAACTATCCTGAATTTAGGAATCCAAACCGCAGAACCAGTCGATCCATTATCTGTTAACTTAGATGCATCGGTGAATATACCCATCCAATTCGGCCATTGACGATTCATAGTATAATGAAAAATATTATCAGCTCCAGGGGAATCTTTGTCAATACCAAAATGTAAGAGAATATTTGGTCTATATATTAAACAATCGTAGGGAAAACTAAAAAGAGGATGTATAGGAAATTGATATAACGAAAAAGGCATACTTGATAGTTTATTAAAAGAATTTAAAAGACAAGAAGGGTCTTTATTACGCCAATAGTCTGAAGACCTAAATAGAATAGAAAGACAGTGAAGTCTATTCAAAATTGAATGAAGAGAAAATTGAGCAGCTTGAAAAAAGAAACGATCACTGAGTAATTGTCGACGAAGATAAAGAGGGGCTTCAACACATTCAACTTGAAGAGCATTTATAGGAGAAGATTTCATAGCACCAGAAATTATACGAAGACATTTGTATTGGATTGAATCAAAGGATCTTAATGAGATTTTACTGCATGGTTCTAAGAGAAATGAAGCATAATCCAAATGGCTTCTAATGATGGCGTTATAAAGAAGTTTTTGACTGTATGGATGTGAACCCCACCAAACCCCAGACAAAGCACGAAGAATATTTATATTCTTTTCACATTTATTTCTTATATAGTCAATATGGCAAGAACCTGATAACTTAGAGTCTAAAATAAGCCCTAAAAATTTTGCTTGATTACTTACATCAAGACAAAAATCACCGATATAAATTTGAAGATCAGGAATTAATTTCTTCCTAGAAAAAAATACCACTTTACTTTTATCTGAAGCTAAGGATAGTCCATGATTTTTTAATCATTCATTGAGATACATAAGAGCTGTTTTAAGACGCGATACCAAATCTGACATAGAGCCAGAAGCATAATATAAAGCTATATCATCAGCATATTCCAGTATATCACAAAATGAATCTACACTTTGATGTAGGTCATAAGTGTATAAATTATATAATAAAGGGCTCAAAACAGACCCTTGAGGTAAACCCTTCCAAATCAACCTTGGTGAAGAAAGCGTATTTTGGAACCTGACAGATATAAGTCTACCTATTAAGAGACTACATATAACATGAGTCATCCTCGCTGGCAAATTAAGCTGAATCATTTTTTGTTTAAGGACATGAAGAAGAACATTGTCATAAGCACCTGTAATGTCTAAAAAGACTGCAACTAAATTTTCTTTTCTAGAAAAAGCTATACGTATATCAGACATGAATATACTTAGACTATGAGTTGTACCAAAACCTTTCCTAAATCCAAATTGAGACTTCGATAAAATTTCCCGATGTTCCAATAACCATTCCAGCCTAATTTTAAGAAGGTTTTCAAAGATTTTTATCATCACTGATGATAATGCGATTGGCCTATATGACAACGGACTTAATGGGTCTTTACCGGGTTTTAAAATTGGAATTATTATTTGATGTTTCCAGGTTTCAGGAAAGTTACAATTTTCATAAATTTTGTTAATTAAGCTCAGAAAATATATTTTGGTAGCAGTAGATGAACGACATATAAATGAATATGGGATCCCATCTGTTCCTGGAGCAGAATCTTTGAGATGATTTAATGTAGTACAAAGTTCATCAAATAAAAAGGGACCATCCATAGATGAAAAAGGAAAGTTGACAGGCGTGGAAGAAATAAATTCCTGGGAAGGAACAAATGGAGGAGCTAATTTATCGATGAATGATTCTAACCAAGAAGTATCATTAGTAGGAGTCGGGCGGGGATCATTTCTAAAATTACGAAATGCTTTAATTTTCCGCCAAACAATTGAAGAAAGGGAACGGAGTGAAAGACTCTCACAGAATTTTATCCAAGAATATTTTTTTTTTCGATGAAAACCTAATAGATCTGGCTAAAACTTTTTTGAAAAGAAGATAATTCTCTATGCTAATATTTTCATTGAAATATTTTTCTGCCTTATTACGTTCTTTGACAACAGAAGTACATTCTGAATCCCACCAAGGAGGGGAAGGAATACCAGAGAAAGGTTTTTTTAAAGGAATTATTGAATCTGCGGTTTCAATAATAGCATCAACAAATTTTGAATAAAGTAGCAAATAATTATGATTATCGACAGGTGGAAGTTCAGCAACTTTGGAGTCAAGAATGGATGAACATTTGTTCCAGTCAGCATTGGCAAGTCTGTATTTTAGAAGAGGTGGTAAGGGAGGGGATGATGAACTTTGAAATGAGGTAGAAATGAGAATAGGAAAGTGGTCGCTCCCATGAGAATTTGGAAGAACAGACCAAAACAATTGTGAAGCCAGAGAAGGAGAAGAAAAGGATAGGTCTACAGCACTAGGATTTTGAAGAGGAGAAACAGAACGTGTAGGGGAGCCATCATTTAGAAGACAAAAATCATAATCATCCATTAAATCAATCAAATTGGATGAAAAAGAATCTGACACAGGACAACCCCAGATAGGATGATGACAATTAAAATCACCAAGAATGATTACAGGAGGAGGAATAGAGGAAAATATAGGAGACAGTTCTGATATTATTGAAGCGTTAGGGTGAGGGATATAAATGGAAACAAAAGAAATATCTGAACATCTCACAGCAACAACATGAAAGTTACAACTGTGAGGTGGAAGAGGGAGAAGAGAGTATGGAATAGTTTTTTTTATGAGGAGGGCGCAACCTGCCCTCCCGTCGTCACGGTCATCTCTGAAACAGGCGTAGCCAGGCAGCCGAAAAATGGTGTCAGGCTTAAACCATGTCTCAGAAATGGCCGCAACGACGGGTTTATACTTATTGATCAAATAAATTAGTTCAAGCTTTCGGAGGCGGGCACTCCTGACATTCCATTGAAGGAACCGATCCATGTTGAGAGTTTGTAACTGAGGAAATTTTTTGCAGAATCTGCAGGATATTGTTCGTTAAGGCATCATCAAACTTGGAGATCATATTTAGAAGAGTATAAGATAGTAACTCAAGAAGGTTTTCAGATTGAGAAGGAGGACAATTATCTGATTTCAGACAACAACCGTTGCCAACGGACGAAGATGGAGTTCCAATTATGTTATCTTGAGTAACTTTGTCATAAGATTTACCTAGTGCTGGAGTAGGACGTTGAGGTGTGATCACTGTTTTTCTATAAGATACATTCTGAGATTTTTGGGGAGATGGAGCTGGATTGGAACTGACTATATCAGCATATAAGCGGCGATTCACAGTTGGAACTCGAGCAGCTGCCTCATTGTAAGAAATGTTTTCGTCGGAAACCAATGACTTAATATTTTTTTGTCTCCCGTGTTCGGGACATTTTTTGTCGATAGCAAAGTGCCTGCCGGAACAGAAAACACAAGTTGCTTCAGCTTCTATAGTTGGACATGAGGATCCTAAATGTGGTTGAGAACATTTAAAGCATTGAACTCTGGAACGACACGCAGTTTGGATATGACCAAATCTGCAGCAAGCCAAACATTGTATGGATGGGATTTGATAAGACTCTACGGCTATTGCGGCATTAAAGCAGTATATTTTTTTGGGGATAAGTCTGCCTTTCATAGTTATGCAGACTGTCTGGGAGGGAACCCAAACAGGCTTGTTGTCAACACACGTTTTTCTGTTAAGTCTTCGCGCTTTGAGGACTGGACCACATCCAGGAGGGCAATGTAAGGCGTTTACCAACTCCTCCATGGACCATTCAATGGAATTCCTTTTATAATGCCCATCCGAGTTACTTGAAACGTAGGAATTTTTGCCTCAAATTTGTTACAGGACAAGAATGATCCGTTTAAAAAGTTATTACCATCATTAGCGGTTTTAAATTCAATTGACGCTTTATTACGGCCAATAGACTTAATTCCCTCACCAGTAATACCACATACCTTATTTTTGTACATTTGGGCAAATTTTAATAGTTTCATAGATGAGCCTGAAGTAGGGTCAGAAACCAACCTCGTAACATGAACCACAAACGGGCCTAAGTCTGTTTCGTCGAATCATATGTCTTTGGGCTGTTGAAATTATGGAACAGTGTATACATGATGTGTAGAAGATGCAGGATTCACTATTGTTTTTTTTGGGATGGAACTGTCTTCTATTATATTGTCTCGGGGTCTTTTACGAGACTCCCCAGAAGATTGAAGATCCATGAGGATCTCAGGAGGTTCGTCCGGAGGATCACTCCACAAATACGCTTGTAGGCACTTTTCAACTGATTACAGCCATAAAAATATTAATATAACATTTTTTCCATTTTTTATAATTTTCAAACATATCCGACATTAGACCATCAACAATCCTCCGTAATTGGGTTATCATTTATCATCAAGCTGGGTACCATAGAGAAGCCAAATCCTTGGTCGAATTAAATTTTGCCAAGTGGTAATACTACCCTGCCCAGTCAATAGTCATCTACCTACATACACTACGGTTTAAGTCACGCAAACACTGCTGTCACTGCATACATTGCAAAAGCTTGGTTCATAACTAAAATACGAGAATATGCACTGTTTGCGCGCAAACGATGTGAACCGATATGTAGCCGCGCTTATAACATCTGCTAACTGTCAATTTGCTTTTTCGCAATTGACCCAAAAAAATCACCTTCACATCAATTATTGATAATAGAAGTATTGCATTTCAAGGCATTCTTTTGTGAACAGATGTTTGTACGTTCAACATTCTAACCACAACAATAAAAATCTCCTCATCTATCTGTCAAGATTTGAGTTTGACGTTTGTGCATACATTGCACTACCACTTTTCTGTGAGCGTTGTTTGCGGTCGGAGGTGACGTCAAAGATGACGTCATTATGCTATCGTGGTGACTGTTTAGCAAGTTATGAACCGACCGTTTGCGTGCATATAGTGCAAATAGCGCATATTTGCGTGAATTGAACCGTAGGGATAGTACCGTTTCTTAAAAATACTTCCCATAGAAAAGTAATATACCGGATAATATTGATATTGATCACTACCACGTAATCTGTGACTACCACAACCAAACCACAACAAGATGTTTGAATATAACGGAAAGCTCATTGCGATACAAAAGTTTGTCACAGCGCCATTAACATTTACGAACATAGATCAAATAGAATATATACTACGTACGATAAATATATGTTTACGAATACATTCTCAGTACACTTGTTCTTATTCTTAGCATTTAAAATAAAATAGTCTCCTTGAATTTTTATTATTAGTGTGACCGTGGCTTTTTTTATTCATCCTCTAAGCCAAATTTACTGTAGTTTTTGCTTTAAAGCAGATCATCCATTACATTACTGATAAATTCTCTTTTCGTGTACATACTTGTCGATCGGCGATTTTTACTATCATTTACCATGTCGGAAGGACAGAGCGGATTTAAAGAATTATTAGAAGTAAGTAATAACTTCGTTAATGGTCAGCCAAACCCTGAAGAAAACATAGAAGATATCGTAGCAGCAAAAACACGAGATGTGGCATTTTTCTCATCAAGATCAAAACTTCTGCAAGCATCTTGCCCTCCACCTAGTAAGTATGTTCAACAAATATTGCCTTTTCCAATACACTTGCATGTGTTTTATGTTAATAATTTTGGTGGAACATTTTAGAAAACGCAGTAAAATCGGAGCGGCCTCTTGACAATGCACTCAAGGGCTATGCAGATGAAATCACATTGAAACTACTAGAGAAACTGACTGTGAAAGCATTTTCTCAGGGCCATGCAGTAAAACAACTACTAAATTCACTTAATGAGAACCTGGATCCAGAAGATGTTAAAATGAAACAGTGAGATTGTTGTTTTTATAATACTACTCTAATTCAATGGGTGGCTTTATGGGTTTGTGTGGTATACAAAGATGCATATCGACGACGATGTTCGAATGCCTCCTAACTAACAATACCCAAAATTTACAGGAGACGAAAAAAACGTTTTATTGATTATTTACTTACTTTGTGAAAATATGTAGTACAGTATGTTATGTATAAATACAATGTAAATTTAATGCTGGCATTGATTTCACGTTTAAACAAGCCCTTTGTAAGTTAGTGTTAGTTAGGATTTATTGGTTTCACCACTGTTCACTTCAGATTTATTTTAATGAAGTTACAAGGTATTGTTTAATCAAAGTCATAATCCAATTATAAAGAAATATTTATTGAAATGAACTAACTTGTGGGTTCTGCATTATTGTACGTTAAACAATAAAGCAGAATCGAGATAGATCGGAAAATTACAGACAATTTAATATGTTTTAATTAGTTTTAGGTAAACTAATAGAAGAATTATTTATATAAATTATTTAGGTAAATTAATATTAATAGAAGGTGTGGCAATCCGGAATAATTACAGATTTAAGCTGTTGCAAGTGATTGTATTTAGAAGATTTATTAGAATTGGCCAGAATGAAAACGTTGGTACGAGTATGTAACTTCATGATTCAAGTGATTGTATTTAGAAGATTTATTAGAATTGGCCAGAATGAATACGTTGGTACGAGTATGTAACTTCATGATTCAAGTAATTGTATTTAGAAGATTTATTAGAATTGGCCAGAATGAATATGTTGGTACGAGTATGTAACTTCATGATTACTACCTGTTGTCTTTGGGGCAAATTAAACCAATCATGGTCAAAGTCAAGTTAAATTTGTATTTTACAATCAGCGGTGAATGTAATCGCTTCAATATCGGTGACCTTGCCTCCCCTGCTTTACATCCTGTTAGAATACTTTTGTAAACCCAGTTTTTGGGATCATCTGTAGGTCTTTGACGAATTTGTGATGGTTGATCACAAATTCGTCAAGAACTACAGATGATCCCAAAAACTGGGTTTACAAAAGTATTAAATTAAAAAGTAGTAGTGAGCACTTCAAAACCAGAGTGATGCGTCTTTTTTGTCACCGTACTATGATCAGTTGGTAAGTGGAATTCCAGTCTGTATGAAGGGCCAGTAATTCTAGAATAGCCTGTACAACATCTTCGACCACATCATCGTTTACCATCAGGTGAGATAGTGGTCAAAAGCTAACCTGTCAGGCATAAAAAAAACAAACTATTTTTTTTTCTTCAATCTACCACTATGAACTGAATTGCATTCCATCTGTGTGTGTCCTGGTACTAAACATTTTTGAGTTAAGGTTACTCCTTGGAGTAAACAAAAGTTGAGCAGAGCGTTTGCGTCGAATTAACATTTCGTTTCTGGTACGTACAGCCATCAGAAAAGATTACAATTGGTAGCTTCAGAGGCAAGCAGTGTCGTTCCTAATAATCTAACAAAAACGAATCAAATGTATTAGCCATTAAAACTGCTGCAGTTTAGTTGAACCAATTAATTAACAATTTAGGATTTTGACTGCTGTTAGTTAAGGACATACATTTACAGATTATAAGTCCATCGCAAGTACAATAAATATTTGTTTAGCTGCCTTTTTTATCATCATCCTTCTCTTTCCTCGCTCTGCTTTTTATTGATCAAATGCATTTACTAATCAGCATCGTTGAAGCAACCAAGAGGAACATACGTCGCACATGCCTTTCTACAATGCAAGTAGAAATAGAGTTTTCTCATCAAATTTATTTTGAAAAGTATGTCCACAAACAGGCATTTCATTGTTCGAGGAGCAAACTTCTTTGTAGGCTTTGAATAAATGTGCTAGTGACATGGGCTCCAAATAAAGTTTACTGGTACACTTCCCAGCGTAAGGTGATGGCAGCTTTGGTAGATTGTCGGAAAAGGTTTCCAAAGCTAACGTTTATTTTATTTGTTTCTTTGGGCTCTACAAGTTATGAAGTATTCGGTTTTTGGGCAGACATCCAAAATTCAGACTTTTTTACCCAAACCTGGACAGTGTTAAAACATTTCCCTATTAATTTGAACTGTTTGGTCTCCTATGCTCGTCAGTGGCAATGAGTATTGCAGAGTCCTTAACGTCTAGAACTTGACTCATTCTATACAGTTTTTCGATTCATAGCTGCACGTTTTACTAGACCACAAACGAATACCTTGCGTTGGTCCCAATTAAGGTTTTTCCTGAAGTTGCAGTGCGTTTCTTCAATTAATTGCGAGCAACCCCTTAATAACCATACCAGATTATTTGAAGCCCAACTGTTAATACAAATACTAATTTAAATTGAACACGACTGCCATAATACCATGATAGTGAAATGAAAACCTTAACGGTATTGTGATCGAGCTGAGGATCACAAAAAGTGCCCTATTTTCAGGTATTATACAAACTTATAACTTACTATTCGTCTCACTAACACCAATTATCAATAATCGTTGTTTATACTTAAACTTTTTAGAAATTGTGTCCATTCTTGACAAAAATAACGAAGAATAGCCGCCTGCCAATGCCCCCAATACGCGTGGCGAAATGGTTGGTTGCCTTAGGGCCATTGGTTTGGAAGCCGCGAGCCACTTCAGGCGCGTTTGATGGTAGATAGGAGATATTGCTATGTATGAGGAGATATCTGAAGCCATACATTCCTCCGAAACTTACTTCACCGTTGTTATGGGGGACTTCAACGCTAAGTTGGGCACACGGAATGGCAATGAGTAGAGAGTGGGGCCATTTGGATATGGACAGCGGGACCAGAGAGGCCAGCGGCTGATCGACTTCATGGAAAAGGAGGGACTCTTTGCGATGAACTCCTTTTTCAAGAAGCGACCATCCAGGAAGTGGACGTGGATAAGCCCCGATGGTTCAACAAAAAATGAGATCGAGTTTATCATGACGACCAAGAAGCAAATATTCGATGATGTCTCTGTGATCCATAAGGTGAAAACCGGTAGTGATCACCGTATCGTTAGAGGCACATTGAATATCAATGTTAAGCTTGAAAGGTCGCGTCTGATAAACTCCACGCTCCATCCTAGCGTTGCCCAAATCCAAAACCCCGAAAGCTTTCAACTCGAACTACATAACCGTTTCCAGTGCCTAGCTGAATGCGAAACAGTGGACGAGATCAACAACGGGTTGGTGGAAGCTGTCCACGCGGTGGGGTCTCAGTTCTTTAAGACCCCCCGCCGAAATAAAACAAAGAAACTCTCAGAAGAAACCATCAAGTTGATGGAAGACCGGATTGAGATGAGACTGCAATCTTCAGCTGATATGTCGAACTACGGCAAGCTCAATAGACGAATTTCGAAGGCACTGCGACACGACTTGCGCGTCTTCAATACAAACCGTATAAAGGCCGCAATCGAGCGTAACCAAGGCTCCAAAGTGTTCGCAAAAAATTCGTCTATAGGGCAAAGCCAAATGACCAAGCTGAAGAACGACGATGGCAGAATCATCTTATCAAAACCGGAGATTCTGAGAGAGCTTGAGAGGTTTTATGGACAGCTATACACGTCGACACGAGAACCCGTTGTCAGTGCAGCTCAAGACAAGAGAGCTAAACTGACCCGACACTATACCGAAGATATCCCGGACATCAGCCTATACGAGATTAGAATGGCTCTCATACAGCTTAAGAACAACAAGGCACCAGGTGATGACGGAATCACGACAGAACTTCTGAGAGCGGGTGGAAAACCGGTACTCTCAGTCCTCCAGAAGTTATTTAATTCCGTCATCCTTGAAGGTAAAACACCAGAAGCGTGGAGCAGAAGTGTAGTGGTACTGTTCTTCAAAAAAGGTGACAAGACCTTGCTGAAGAACTACAGGCCCATTTCACTTCTGAGCCATGTTTATAAGCTGTTCTCGAGAGTCATTACGAATCGTCTCGCTCGTAGGTTTGATGACTTCCAGCCTCCCGAACATGCCGGGTTCCGAAAAGGCTTTAGTACCATAGACCACATACATACGCTCCGCCAGATTATACAGAAGACTGAGGAGTATAATCGGCCATTGTGTCTAGCGTTTGTGGACTATGAAAAAGCCTTCGACTCAATCGAAACCTGGGCCGTACTGCAGTCTCTTCAACGATGCCAAATCGACTATAGGTACATCGAAGCTCTGAAGTGTTTGTATAGGAACGCCACCATGTCGATTCGACTACAGGACAAGAGCACGGAACCAATCCAACTGCAACGAGGCGTGAGACAGGGAGACGTTATTTCTCCGAAACTGTTCACGAATGCATTGGAGGACGTTTTTAAGCTCTTGAACTGGAAATAATTCGGCATCAACATTTATGGCGAATACATCACTCACCTTCGTTTCGCCGACGACATAGTCATAATGGCAGAACCGTTTGAGGAACTCAGTACAATGCTCAGCGACCTCAGTAGAGTTTCCCAGCAGGTGAGTCTTAAAATGAACATGGATAAGACGAAAATTATGTCTAATGTCCATGTTGCACCCGTACCAGTTGTTGTTGGGAACGATACGCTCGAAGTTGTTGACCATTACATTTACCTGGGACACACTGTCCAGTTAGGTAGGTCCAACTTCGACAAAGAGGTCGCCCGAAGAATCCAACTCGGATGGGCAGCGTTCGGGACGTTACGCGACACCTTCTCTTCGAACATCCCGCAGAGCCTGAAGACTAAAGTCTTCAACCAGTGTGTGTTGCCAGAGATGACGTATGGCACTGAAACGTGGTCCTTAACTGTGGCCCTTATGGACAAACTCAGAGTCACTCAACGAGCTATGGAGAGAGCTATGCTCGGAGTTTCTTTGCGCGATAAAATCCGGAACGTGGATATTCGCCAAAGAACCAAAGTCACCGACATTGCTCTCAGAATTTGCAAGTTGAAGTGGCAATGGGTGGGCCACATTGCTCGACGAACTGATAACTGATGGGGAAGAAAGGTTCTCGAGTGGTTACCACACTACACCGGAAGACGTAGAGTTGGTAGGCCCCCCACCAGGTGGACTGACGACATCGTTAAAGTCGCGGGTAGCCAATGGCTACAAGCGGCTAATAGCCGTTCTTTGTGGCGTTCTATGGGGGAGGCCTTTGTTCAACAGTGGACGTCTTCCGGCTGATGATGATGATGATGATGATTCATTTCCAGGAGATAAATTTCGTGTGATAATTTAAAATAACTATATTTATCTGTTAAAAAAGAATTAAGGTACATTGTGATGTATACCAATTCTAAAGACGAGCCTTACAATTAATTGGACAAGTCTTGTTGATATTGTTTTTGGTAAATAATAATCCTCAGGCATACCTATGTTATATCAGAAAGACCAAAAAACCTATAACTTATGACCAAATACCCTCAGAAATAGTTACATTAAGCTCATCACTTAATAATTTTCTTTAAATATTCCAGAAAAGTCTTAGATAACCTGTCTGGGTATGATGAAGTTGAAAAAGTCTTAAAGAATCATGAACATTGTCTTCGAGAACGAGAATTTGAACATGCTAAAGTGAGTGCTGAATGGGATGAATTATTAGGAACACTGAGGGATGGCAAATATAATGAACATGAGGATGACAGTCAGAAAATGTTCATGTAAGTAACCATTTTTTGACAGTTTATTAGTTTGAAAAAAAAATCCTCGTGCAAGTCGGATCAGGCTCTTTTTTATCAGTTCCACATATCCCAACTGAATAAATATGAATATTTTACTTCCACTTATTTCTACTATGCATTATATATATTATTATTAATATTATATATTTTTACTTGATGTATAAATAGGAAGAAATATTAAAAGAAAAATAAAAAAAAAGAAATTAGGTTTATATTAGATAGAATTTAGTAGATATTACTGTATAGGTTTTTAATTTAATGATTATTAGTCTAACTAGTCTAATAATAAATCAGTAGCAATGTAGGTCATATGAAATTTTGTCTTAACATATCTAAAAAGATAATGATTATTAGTCTAACTAGTCTAATAATAAATCAGTAGCAATGTAGGTCATATGAAATTTTGTCTTAACATATCTAAAAAGATTGGTTCCTGGTCGTCCCCACCCTGTTGTCCCCACTGGGTATGAGTGGGAAAAAATTTTTTTTGAATCCTGTTGTTGACGATTGGATCTTTTTATTTCCCACTCGTTCTGCTATAGACCTAGGCTATAGACAGGAAACCAATCCCCTTTGGAGAGTGCAGTCATGACAGTGTTTTTTTTAATTTCAAACTAAGTAGGGTCCTCCTTAGTGACTACAAATATAATGTAATAAAAAAGCTATGTGAAGATTTAAAAGGAATTAATTTGTTGCAGGAAACTCGAAAAGAGAGTGAAACGGTTGGAAATGATGAAGTGGCTGGTTGTTCGCTTTCTGAATGGTCCAACCATCTATCCCTGGCTAGAAGATCCGAACAACTTATTTATCAGTGCACTGAAGGTTGCTAATTTGGACTGCAGTGTTGATATGTTACTTCAAGATAAAATTTAAGTAAATTGATAATGTTATACATGCATGCTTTGCACTCTAGATTTGTCTCTTCTTCAAAGTAAATACAATAATAATGTTTATTTCAGTAACGAGAAAGTACACAAAAACAAATTAAGCAACCAGAGATTCCTTTTAAGCAAAGAATGCCTGTATTAGGGGTCCCTGCTGTGCTTCATAACATAGAATTTCTTAACTTGGAGTGAATTGTGAAAAATATATATATATGAGGGTGTGTTTGTTAGGGTGTATGCAAAGGGGTGTGTGAGGGGTGTGTCCTTACGAGATGAGTTGTTAGTTTTTTTAGGAGCTACATGCCTAGGTGATCTGAAGATCTATATCAATTTCCTTATTCTGTTGGATACTTGCTCCAGATGAGCGTACCAAGATAGTCTGTGATCTATAATAACTCCCAGATACCTAGTATCTGATATCTTGCGAATACTGGGGCATCTACAGTTTGTATTGTTGATATTGTCATATTCGTGAACTCTTAAGTCTAATTCCGCTAGCGGTTGGGACCAATTAATAATACTAAAACATATGTTACTTCAAGATAAAAATAAGTAGATATATAATGTTATATGTGGATGCTTTCCACACTGTCTTCTTAAAAGTAAGTAAATACAATTATATGTCACTTCAAGATAAAAATATGTAAATTGATAATGTTATATGTGCATGCTTTCCACTCAAGATTTTTGTCTTCTTAAAAGTAAATACAATTATGTGTTACTTCAAGTTAAAAATAAGTAAATTGATAATGTTATATGTGCATGCTTTCCACTCAAGATTTTTGTCTTCTTAAAAGTAAATACAATTATGTGTTACTTCAAGTTAAAAATAAGTAAATTGATAATGTTATATGTGCATGCTTTCCACTCAAAATTTTTGTCTTAAAAGTAAATACAATTATGTGTTACTTCAAGTTAAAAATAAGTTAATTGATAATGTTATATGTGTATGCTTTTCACTCAAGATTTGTGTCTTCTTAAAAGTAAATAGAATTAAATATTTTATATGCATTGTTGTTTATTTGTCAAGGAGCAGCAGGGTAATTAATAACATAGAACAGTTATTGTCGCCTTAATATTGAGGAGCCTTGTTGGTTAGGTGGATTAAATAACCGCCTTAAAATCTCGAAGTCCTGGGATTGATCACCTATTCAGAAAGTTATTGGCTTTTTCTCACCAAATTATTCTCTCAGTACGTACTTGAGCTAGGTACCTATGCTGGATAATCTATGTGTACGGTTATATGGCTGGCCCTCTATTACATAACATAGTAGGGCAAAACTAGTTTTGTGCACATTCATTCAGCATCCTCCTTTGCTTTTGTGATTTAAATTACATACAGTGTTAAGGCAGTCAGGGATTACTACGGTATAGGTAATTACAGATACGATTTCGGTAAATACCGAAATTTATTTATTTATTTATTATTAACAACTAAAACGATTTACATGAAACCAATAACAATAGTTGAGGAATTATCTTACAAATAGATTTCACTACTGTCATGTAGCATCATAAAATATCAAAATAATGTCAAAATAAATTAATTAGATAAAAATATACAGAATAATGTCAAAGCTATAAATAAAAATAACATAATATTATTTGTTCCGTGCTGATATCCGGAATCCATATGCTTTGATTCTTTATTCATTCATGTGCACTTGTCCAATTGTTGCTCACTTTGTCTCATAATGGATGATACAAATCGTTTGCTTAGTGATATTGAAGAAATGTCTGTTTTGGAATCTGCTATATGCTCACCAGAAGCTGTAAATGCTCATATATGTAATAATATCGATGGTTTTAATATTCTCCACATTAATATCAGAAGTATTAACTGTAATTTTGATAATTTTTTAATACTAATTCATAGACTTAATCTCAGGACTGATGCTATCATTCTGTCAGAATGCTGGCTGAGCGCAGCCTCTTATATACCTTCAATTCCTGGCTTTGACTCCCATACATCTGGTTTTAGAAATCAAAATGACGGTGTTGTAGTCTACATAAGAAATAACATTAACTATAGTATCGTTGAGCCAGATTTTGAAGACGCTAATTGTCTGATTGTCAAATTTTCAGATAAGTTGGCTGTCGTTGCTTTGTATCGATCTCCATCTTATAAAAAATTAGATCCTTTTTTCAATAGCTTAGACCTTGACTTCTTTAAAATCATTCAAAACTCTTGTCATAATTGGCGATATAAACATCAATATCACATGTTCCATAACTGACTCGGATGTCGAAGAATATCTTGATCTGGTAGCATCACACGGGCTTCTTCCCGCTCATCGATATCCAACCAGAGAAAATAATTGTCTTGATCACGTCATTGCTCGTACTCCTTTTAAAGCAAACACTTTAATACTTGAATCATAGATCACTGATCATGCTCGTTCTTTTTAGCTGCAACTTACATCTAGAAAAAAATATCTCTTTTCATAGTTCTCAACGTGTAGATATCGCAGCAATAGCTAAAGACTTGGAAAATACTGATTATTCTACTGTACTTCTCTGCATTAATCCTGATACAGCTTCAGAAAACTTAATCAAGATCGTTTCTAACATTGTTAGCAAACACACTCGCATTGCTAAACTTCCCAGTAAAAAAAGGTTGCTAAAGCCATGGATTTCTCCTGGCCTTCTGAAATGTATTCGACATAGAGATAAGCTCTTTAAAATTTTTTTAAAGAACCCAGATAACGTTACGAACAAATTGACTTTTACTCGTTACCGCACATTCTGTAACAATTTACTTAAAAAAGTTAAACGAGAATACCATCAACAGGAATTTCAGAAGGTTCGGAGAAACCCCAAAGATGCTTGGAATATGATTAACAAGCTTGCACATATAAGCAAAAAGCACACTTCTGCAAGTAATTTATTAAAATTGTCTGACGACCCTTCCACCTCAGTTGATATAGTAAACTCATATTTAGCTAGTGTTGGAGCCAAATTGGCCTCCAATATGCTTCCTCAACGTCAACCTCACGCTTTATACTCATTGAATGCTCAATTTGCCGCCGCTCTTAGTCCACTAAATTCTATGGCTTTATTTAGCATCGACTGTGATGAAATTGATCAGATTATTCTCAATCTTAAGAGGCCTTATTCCAGCAAAGCCATTTTATAGCCGTTTTCTCAAGGCTGTTGCAGCTAAAGTATAAAAGTTTTTGTTTTTTAAATGATGCAGGAAGAAAGTTTATTGTTTTTTTAATCGAGTGCATTAAACAAAACAATAAAAAAAACAACTGAAATCCGACAAAAATTTTTTTACCAACTCATGTTTTCATAAATTTCTTCATCAGTGTGACTTCAACAGTCTTTTTATCGAACAAAAATTATTCGTTTTACAGATTGAAAAATATCAGTAAACCAATCATATTACCACCAATGGAGTGCATTAATAACATTTTGATAAATATATGTTACAACTGAGTAAATAAGGGATTGAAAGGGCACTTTTGGCACAAAAATACCATTCAAATTTCTTGTTATTTCTACAAAATCTGGTATTTTATCAAATAAATAAATATGCAATTCATTAGTTGAAGTTTTTATTTAATAGATAATAATATTTTGTCGTTCATTTAGTGAAAAATGTATTTTATACAATTTTTTCAATATGACCTATAAATTACGGAACACAACGCCTTGCATCTTTATCCCGGGCTATTGTACTGCCAGGCCCTCGCCCAAAACCCGGTGGAGCTGGACGACCGCACAGGCGGTAGCCAGCATCTATGTCCTCCCTAAACTAAAAACTAAACCTTGCATCTCGTTTTGCGCCTAGCGCTCGCGGAGGGAGGACGTATCGCTGCTCGTCCCGCGCCCTACACGTGCCGCAACTACGGTGCGCAATGAAAATATAGCGTGACCGAGTTGTTTTGATCTATGCGTATGCTTTTATTATTGTAAAGGTATTTTTGTTGAGACCATGCCTTTTTCATTATTAACTAGGATTTATTATTTCCTGATCGGAATTGAATTTTTAACCGACTTGCAAAAAAGGAGGAGGTTCTCAATTCTTCTGTATTTTTTATGTTTTTACCTCAGAACTTTTGAAAGGGTGAACCGATTTTGAGTATTATTTTTTTGTCTTAAAGCTGATGCTTGTCGTTTGGTCCTATTTAAATTGCATCAAAATCAGTCAAGTCGTTTTTGCGTTACACTCCAATAACTGAAAAGTATTTACCTATCTTGATGATATAATCATTGACAATCGATGTCGTAAGTAGCAAGGGTTACTAAAACTAGTGATCAATTTTTTAACCAAAAAATGGAACCGACTTTTTGGTTTTTGCCATAGTAAAAAAAATGTAACCATAAAATGGAACCGACTTCAACACCCAAAAGTGTGAAATAACTTGTCAAAGTCGGTACCATGCGCACAATATTGTGATCATAGGTACTTTTGAACTATCATGGTCCGACTTCAACATGTTATTTCACATTTTGGGTGTTGAAGTCGGTTCCATTTTATGGTTACATTTTTTTTTACTATGGCAAAAACCAAAAAGTTGCGTAGTTGCTATATATAAGAAAAAAGTTTTTAAAAAATTTGAAACTAGCTAGAGGCTAAAATGTATTTTTTTTCTTATTTGTTCTTTATTTTTTTTTATTTTTTATTAGGTATTAACTTGGCCAAACAGATGGAAACGAAGTAATACATTTTTACAACAAGTGTCTTTTACACGAAATAATAGGCCATCAAAAAGCACGATCTATGCCTCTAAGAAATAATTTTATTTAAGGCAAGACTATCTAACGGTCTGTACCGTGTACTGATTTGGTTAAAAATAAAAGATGTTTATAATAATATAGACGTTATATATTTTATTAAACAATTAGTACCGACTCTGAGTTAGGATTTAAGACCTCTATATTAAACGCACCTTATTTTCTTTCCGTAGTGACCACTAAAGCCGCTCCGCCAACGGGGCAGTTATACAAATATAATGAACCAAGATATGCATGCACAAAGCAGGTATACAAACTACAAAACTAAGTTGTTTGCCTATATACAATGATGGTTAGAAGTACATAATCGAATATAGATACCTACACAGTTAAGTAGTCCATTGAAATGTTACAATTTAAGACCGAATATTGCATTTTTTAGAGGGCGCAATATTACTTTTGAGACATATGTGGGTGGTCCATAGAAGCTTAACCTCAAGTTTGTAGAGTCGCCACCCTTGTCCTCCGGCCGCCATCTTGGAAAAAGGGGTGAAAACACTTATTTCGCGATATCTTGGAAACTATGCGTCTTACAAAAAATTCTACAGCATATAATTTGCAAATTATTTTGCCTACAAATATGATTATATAACTTTTTGCCCTAAATTAAAAATTTAAGAAGTTATAACCAAAAACAGTGAGAAAATTTTCATATATATTTTTTTGCTCTATAACTTTCTTTTTCTCATTTTACAAAAAAGATACCTCAGACCAATCTTGTTGATTATCATTTGAGGAATTTTTTTATGATTTTTTAATTTATTTCATTTAAATCACTTACAGCGCTACAAAGTTGACCAGGTTCATCAATGCTCATGGGAATCCGGTCAAAATGAAATGTATAACTTATATTTTTCATATCCTTAAAAAAAAATTCGTACAACTTCACTTATTCATACCTAACTGTTTTCCTTACCATAGAACTTACCAAATATAACTTACCGAAGGCTAAGCAGGTAGAAAAGGGAAAACGGTAACTACCGTTTGGGGATAAAGGAACATCTGCCTGCTACGACTATTATTATTATACGCAGGCTTAGCTGTTTCTTCTACCTCAGTTTATTCTCTTAGTTGTGCTACATTTTTTGTTACGTGTAAACGTGTTGAAAATTGTGGATATTATTTTCAGTTTAATCAATTAAACTGCGGGTTTCGGAAAAAAAATCCTCAAAACATCATCTACAATATTGTTCTGGGGTAATTTTTTTGTAAAATGTATAAAGAAAGTTATAGAGTAAAAAAATATATTTTTGCTTATAACTTCTTTAATATTTAATTTAGGGCACAAAGTTATATACGTACCATATTTATAGGCAAAACAATTTGCTACAAATTATGTCCTAACGAATATTTTGTAAAACGCATAGTTTCTGAGATATCGCAAAATAAGTGTTTTCACCCCTTTTTCCAAGATGGCGGCCGGGGGACAAGGATGGCGACCCCACAAACTTGAGGTTAAGCTTCTTCTATAGACCCCCATACATGTCTCAAAAATAAAATTGCGTGCTCTAAAAAATGCAAAGCTCATGTAACTTTTCAATGGACTATAGTTATAGATAGGTGTGCTAATGTTAGTCAATGAGAGGTTTATTATTAGGTTCATTTAAGTCTACTCTGTATGTAAACTGTAAAGATGCGAAATGAATTTACAAAGTTACATAACATTCCACATTATTTATCAAAAATAAATAACACTTCAAAAAGGATCAAAATGTTTTATTCCATGCGACATCGTCTTTGACCGCTCGATCCTTGCTAACGGTGTGCTCGTGTGCGCCGCGCTACGATAAATGCCTAAATTTTAACGATAGCGGAAGGCGTAAAGACTCTTAAAGACAAATGTGCAAACGGTTGGGATGGCATCCCGACATCTGTCATTAAGGCCGCCAGAACTGTACTTGTCCCTCTTTTACATCATAATATATTTAATATGTCGTTCTCGGCGGGTATTTTTCCACGAGTGTTTAAAAAAGCTATTGTGCATCATATCTTTAAGAATGGTGATAGAGACAGTGTCACAAATTATAGACCTATTTCTGTGCTTACAGTTATGTCAAAGATTTTTGAGAAAATAATCAACAAGCGATTAGTAAAATTCCTAAATGAAAATAATATTCTCTCTGAAAATCAATTTGGCTTTAGAAGAGG
This sequence comes from Plagodis dolabraria, assembly GCA_963854805.1. Classification (NCBI taxonomy): domain Eukaryota; kingdom Metazoa; phylum Arthropoda; class Insecta; order Lepidoptera; family Geometridae; genus Plagodis; species Plagodis dolabraria. The sequence continues at coordinate 11,302,671 of OY978440.1, forward strand.
TAAGTCCACTGAAGACGCAGTCTTAGAATTATCGGATACGGTTGTCAAAAATATTGATAAAAAGCTAAAAACAATCGGTATTTTTCTAGATCTTTCTAAAGCGTTTGACACTGTCTCTATTCCTATTCTTCTTTCCAAACTGGAACATATAGGCATAAGAGGCAGAGTTCTAGACCTTTTTTGCAGCTACCTCAGTAATCGGACTCAGCAAGTTTCAATAGATGGTATTAGAAGCGGCGAGAACCAGCTCTGCTTCGGTGTTCCTCAAGGAAGTGTCTTGGGACCTACTTTATTTTTAGTTTACGTTAATGATTTGTGCAACCTTTCCCTCCCAAATTGTAAATTGGTATCTTATGCTGACGATACAGTCCTTCTGGTTCATGGCCACAGCTGGTCAGATGCACGAAAACTCTCTGAGAATGCTCTACGTTTTGTTATGACCTGGTTATGTTCAAACCTCTTAACCCCAAATGTTTCCAAAACGAAATTCATTGCTTTTGCTGTAAGCAAGGTTGGTCTACCACCTCCTTCATTTGTATTACGTGCTCATCTTTGTGATAATGGAGTTGGTTCTACCGACTGCAACTGCATGGTATTAGAACGGTCCTATCACATTAAATATCTAGGCATCATTATAGACAGTGCAATGACTTGGAATCAGCATATTACATCTATGGTTTCTAGGGTCAGAAAATTGCTGTATGTTTTTAAAAATATTAGACAAATTGTTGATTTTCAGTATCTGAAGACTGTATACTACGGCCTAGCTCAATCTATCATGACATACTGCATAACTTCGTGGGGTGGTTCTGTAAAATCAAATATGATATATTTGGAAAGGGCACAAAGAGCAGTACTTAAAGTCCTCTGTTATAAACCACGTCGATTTCCTACTAGTGAGCTATACTCGTTATGCAAAGTCTTAACTGTAAGACAACTTTTTATTTTGCAAACTTTGTTAAGGAAACATGCTCATATGCCATATGATCCAAACGTGATAAATAATAAACGCAGATGGGATATAGTATGCACCACAGAAAAAAGGCGGACAGTAACTGCAAAACGGCATTATTACTATATCAGCTCGATGCTGTACAATAAGATTAACAGGCAATTAAATATATATCCCCTTACATTGTATAAATGCAAACTAAAATGTACTGAATGGTTGCAATCTTTATCGTACCAGGATACAGAAGACCACCTTGTTGTTTTAAAATAACGTCATACCACACCTCATTTCACTTTGGCACACACAATCTATCACACACATACACACACACACACCCTCACACACTCTCATACACACACATCCACACCTATAAAACACCCCTACCACATATTATGAGTCTTTTTGTACGCTTAGACATATTTGTTAAATAGTTATATAATTACGTACTTTGTTTGTTACTATTTGTTGCTATTTGTTACCAAGGAACTAAATTAGCTTACTTTCGGAGGAGGGCGTTGACACCTGCGACACAGTTATATACTTCTGCAGGTGTCATCGATTCTGACATGTTTGTGACTAATAGTGTTATGGTTACAAATAAATTTATTATTATTATTATTATTATAATTAAAAATATTAATTAAATTAGGTAATTAATACTTAAAAAAAAAAAATATATATATATATATATTGTTAGCTTGTCTGGTTAGTCGTTTTTGGATATGTAGCTTTTTAGTAAATATTATTTGAGTATGAATATCTTTAGTGAGAATTTTCCTAATCAAAATGCAAGTCGCGTATTTGTAAGTTTGTTCAAGGTTCATGATTTTAGTTTCCTTATAAATTTTGATAGTTGGTGTTGAATAATCGTAATGGAATAATGTTTTAGTGAGTTTATTTTGTGCAGTTTGTAATTTTTTTAGATTTGTTTTCGCCGCCGTCCCCTATATTTCAATCAGATAGTCGATATGAGGTTTTACCATAGAATTATAAATTGTGTATCTTACGCGTTTCGGGAGGCATCGGACCACGCCACGAAGTGAACCTGTGAGCGTTATAATTTTTGTGCGAATTTTTTCTATATGTGGATTCCATGTAAGCTGAATATCTAAAATAAGACCCAGATATTTTTCTTTATTTATGAGATTTATCATTTCTCCATTAATAGCTAAAGAATTGAATGTTTAAATTTTTTTGTTTTTAGCCATGAATAACATATAATTTGTCTTCGAGGTGTTTATAGTTAGTAAGTTAGATTGTAACCAAATATTTAATAAATCTAAATCATGTTGAGCTTCCTCAATTATTGTGGCTATTGAATGACCTGAATAAAAAAGACTTGTATCATCGGCGTAAAGTGTAATGTCCCCTTTTAGACCAATCTCGTGGATATTATTAATATATACTAAGAATAATAGTGGTCCGAGTATTGATCCCTGAGGAATGCCGTAAGATATTAGTCGGGGTTTGCTCTTACACTCATCTATACTAACTATTTGGTACCTATTTGCAAGGTAAGATTTGAAAATTTCATAAGCAGAATTAGATATTCCTATATTTTTTAACTTCATTAGCAGCAAGTCATGACTGACCGTGTCGAATGCCTTTTTTAAGTCAATAAATATTCCTAATGTTATATTACGTTGGTCGATGTTAAGTTTTATAGAAGTAACTAAGTCTATGGTTGCTCGAAGTGTGTTTGATTTTGGTCGAAAACCATACTGGTTCTTAAACATAAAGTTAATTGTTTCTAGATATTCACTAAGCCGATTGTGTAGTATTTTTTCATATATTTTAGATAGTGTAGGTAGTACTGATATTGGGCAATAGTTTCCTGGGTCCATTTTATTACCTGACTTAAAAATAGGACTCACTTTAGCAATTTTTAAGGAGTCTGGAAACGTACCTGCTGTTAGACATTTGTTAACACATTCTGTCAATGGTTCAGTGATGATGTTTTTAACGTGTTTTAATACTCTAGCACTGATCCTGTCGGTTCCACTACTAGTATTTGTTTTCAGATTGTTAATAATTTTAGACACTTCATCAATAGTTGCCGGTTTTAACATTAATAGTTTATTTTTATTTAATGGTTCAGTGTTAGCCAGTGTAGCATATAAATCATTGTAACATCTTTTCGGAATTTCGGTTGCAAGTTCAGTACCTTCTTCGCTGAAAAAGTTGTTAAAGCATTCACATATTTCATTTAAATCTGTTATTTGTCCTTTAGGGCCGATTAGTTTTGAAGGAATGTATTTTATTTTGTATTTATTGTTCGCCAAACTATTTATAAGCTGCCACATTTTTAAAGGATTATTTTTACAATTTTCAAATGCTTCGTAGTAATATTGCTTCTTTGCTCGTTGAATATCTGCTTGTACTAGGTTCCGTTGTTGGAGAAAATTTTCTTTAAGATTTTCATCTTTAGGATTCTGTTTCAAGTCATGCCACAGTATGTTTCTTTTATCTATGGCGGCTACTAAGTCTTTTCTTATCCAATCTGATTTAGGGTGGTTCATCTGTATAGTTTTTTTTATCCTATTGCTAGTAATTGTTTCTATGATTAAAGTCTCTAGTTTTTCGTATTCGTTATATTGATTTGTTGTGATAGCATTGTTAAGTGTTTTGTATAAATTAGAGTTGTTGATAGTTTCAATCTGCTTTCGCTTAGGTCGTATTGTTTTAGCATATTTTATCTCCAAGTAGATTTGTTTGTGATCTGATAAAGCGCTGTTGATTATAGCCATGATAAGTATTGTCTCGTAGGTTTGTGCATACATGATCTAAAATAGTTCTTGTTTTATCCGTTTCACGTGTACAATGTGACTTGTCAATTTTATTTAGGATTTTATATCCACTTTCATCTAATATGAGTTTATAATCTTTAACTGGTTTTTTCTTACTTAGTAGATTTAGGTTAAAGTCTCCGAATATGATTGATCTTTTTGTTTTGATGAGATGGTTTTCATAAGTCTCGAAGAATTCATTAAGTTTTGATTTTGGCTTCTTATATATTGCTCCTATGTTCAATGATAATTTTTCCAAATGTATAAATAAATAATGGTTCCCATCTTCTTGTAACTCTTCTAGAAGCTCATGTTTTAAATTGTTATGTATGTAAATTGATACTCCGCCTCCTCTCGATTTTTTCCTATAGTTATGGTAATTAGCATAATTCGGTATATTAAAAGTATGTGCTTGCTGGCTATTTTTTATCCAGGTTTCTGTGAGAATGATGACATGAATTATGTTTCGAAAGCTTTGAATTATACATCTTAACTCATCAAATTTGCCAGGTTTTGCAATGCTACGCATATTTGCATACATGAATCTTATTGATTTACTTGATGTTGCGATATTCGCATAACTATTTACTATCTCATATGTAACACTATTGGGATTCTTTGTTTCGTTTAATGTATTCTCTGTTGTGGTTAGTTTTTTTGCTGCTGTCTAATAATTTTCGGAATCCCTTTGACATATCTAATAGTAAGATCACTTTCTCCTTTATCTTGGCGTTCTTTGAGTTCTTTTCTCAAATTGAGCATTTTTGTTGATATGGCGTCTGATCGGAATAGATGCGAATGTTATGCTCTCTGAGTGCTGTTCTATTTCGTAATACAGCACCTGCTTGTTCTTGTGAGTTAAAACAGACTTTAAGCGGACGGGTTTTATTATCGTCATAGTTTCCGAGTCGTATAATCCGTTCTGCTTTGGGGCTGTCAGACAGTACCGTTTTAATTATTCTGTCTACCTCACATCTGTCATTGTCACGCCATTCATCTATATTTCTTAAGCGCAGCTCTGGTACGCCAGTTATAATAATATTTTTGCTGCGTATAGTTCGTTCTTGGAGCTCAATGATCAAGTCATCATAGTTAGAAGGTAATACTGGTTGTTCATTTATTGGCAAATTTGTGTCCGATTTAAGCTGTATCAATTCATTTTTAAGTGAGCTTATCGTTTCTGTATTTTCTTTGACAGTATTCTTTAACGTTGCGACCTGCGATTTCAAGTCATTATATTCAGCAATCAGAAACTCCTGCGTAGTTTTAATATCTTGCAGTTGTTCTTTAATAGAAAGAGAGATATTCTCACCCATTTTGCTTATGTTCTCTTTTTGGGATTTGTTACACTCTTTTAATATTTCTAAGATCTCATTTTTAAATTCGTTAAATTGATACGTGAAATCATTATCGAGCGTTTTTCTCTTTCGCATGCAAATATGTTTTCCATCTGCTTCAATTACGTCTATTCTGGATAAATCAGGCTGGGAAGTACTGCTACCCTCCGCAGATATCGTTTTCTTATAGCTCATATTCTTTTTAGGAGAGTGAATGATACTTATTATAATATCATATCGATACCAGAAGTATCAATTAACGTAAGGGACATTTTGGACAAAATGAGTTATATATACCATTCGATTCAGAATTTCGCACTCTACAGTTTAGTATATTTGGCATTTCTATATCGTTAAAAAAATGTCCCTTACAGTACACGTTTTTTTAGGTCTACACGGATTTTATAATTTAAAAAATGTTTTAACGGACGCAATTATTGTTACGTGTTAGAAAAATAACGTAAATAGTTCAGAAATTAAATTCAGTCCCTTACGTTAAACTTGTTTTCGTACAATTCTCACAACATGTCCTTTACGTTCAAACATAATTATAGTTTAATTATAATTTGTCCCTTACCTTAATGTACAATATAATTTTTTAAGTATAACGTGTTTCTTACGTTAATGTTTCAACTTTACATCTCAATCGACATTGTCACTTAAACTAAACTACATCAAAATTAGCTAGTAGAAATTAATTTATGTTTCCTTACATTATTAGTATAAACGTGTAACATTTTAAATTAAGTACTTACATTAAAATTTATTCAAATTCAAATTCAATTCAAATTCAAATATTTATTGGCCTTAGAACAGAGAATGTTACATTAGGCAAGTCATGTTTACAATAAAATTTAAATTAAACATATTCAATTAATATAAATACAACCATTTTTATGAAAATTATCAAACAATAATATATATACCTATTCCAAGTCAAAATTACATATCCTTCATCTAAGTCCAAATTAAAATAATCAATGAATAATAATAATAATAATAATAATTATTTATTTCTTAAAAAGGCAAGTTTACAAAATATGTTATAATACAAACTCCTGATTCCTAAACTAGGTTCTTGAAAACCCGTAAAATAGGTACCAGGACCTCTTTCGTCCGAGTACAGATTTGTTGTTTGCCTTAGCAGTATTCATACAATATATATTATATATATATATAGTACACTCATAAGAAATATTTATATAAAATACAAAAATCATTTTAGAATAGCAATTTCATAATATTATTATAATTATAAATTCATAACACTGTTGTGTGTGTGTGTGTGTGTGAGGGTGTGTGTGTGTGGTGTGTGTGTTTGCGGGGGAAGTGTGGGGTGTGTGAGTGTGTGTGATATTCAAAGCACTGGTGTGATCCACTGTTCCGTTTGTTCATAATTCATATCGATTAGTTTATTAAACAGAAGTTTTTTGAGTTGATATTCTGATTTTGAGTATATTTTATCACTTTTGTGAGTCTCATTATATAGGTAAGGTCCCAGAAAGGTAATAGATTTCTTAGCGAATGTAGTGCTCACTATTGGTACTGTAACAACATTGTGGGAAGCACGTTTTGTAGCAATCTTTTTATCAAATTTGGTTGATTTGTGTTGACGTAGTACAGCTTGTTGCACAAAAAGTTGTCGTACAGTAAGCACTTGACATTCTCTATGAAGATCTGCAGTAGGGTATCTATATGGTCGTTTCGTGCTACATTTCAGAAGTCCTCTTTGAGCTCTTTCAAGTGGTAAGAGGTGAGTCTTATAAGTTCCTCCCCATGACGCTATACAATAAGTTATGATAGATTGGCATAGTGAAAAATACATAAGCTTTATGATATCCCAATCCGCACTATCACGAATTGATTTGAAAACGGCTGTTAACTTTCTGACTCTAGTTTTGATTTCAGTTATGTGAGGTACATATGACAGTCTATGATCGATGATGACCCCGAGTTATTTAATAGAAGTAACTCTTTCTAGATTAGGACATTGACATTTAGATGGATAGATGTTAGCACAAATGGATGTTTTGTGGCCTACAAGTGACAGATTTTCGTCAGGAGTGCCTTTTAGTGAGAAATTTATGTATTTCGTTTTTTCAACATTTAATGATAATAAATTATTTCTAAGCCACATGGATACCGTATTAAATGCTATTTCAGCAACTTTATTAACATCCTCCCAACTCTCTCCCTGAAGTATAATAGCTGTATCATCAGCATAAGTTATAATACTGCCTTGTTTTATAGTGAGTTCACAGAGATCGTTAATATAAATCAGGAAAAGAGTCGGTCCGAGTATGCTTCCTTGTGGAACTCCATATTCAATTAAGGTTGGTCTACTAACATATTCACCCAGTTTGACACTCTGTGTCCGGTCCTGCAAATAATCTTTTAAAAGTTTAAGTTGATTTCCTCTTATACCCATCTTTTCAAGCTTACTAAGTAGCAAGGGTACGGACACACAATCAAAGCTTCAGTCATCGCGCGGTTTCGGTCGCGTTAACACGCTTTGCGCATATCCGCGTTATAGGCCTACCCAGCCACGTTAGTGGACGCTTGATGCTAAACGTTATATTAATAGCGCGAAGGGAATAATATACAAAGCGCGCTGTATGCGCTACAAGGCAATAACACGCTTTGCTATGGCGCTAGATGCTATATTATCCACCACTATGCCGAAGGCACTTCTCCCGTACGCAGAATCCACACTACCTACTTATTATATACTCATAAAGCAAACAGTTTTGACTTTGACATTTGCAATTGACGTTGACTTTTTTCTTTTACTTCACATCAAACCATAGAGCTTATCACTAGGTACAGTTGCTTATTCTGTTCAAACCTGGTGACAAAATGACCACTAAAACTTAAAATTTAATCTATATATTATATATATTTGATGTGGTTAGTTTGTTTCTATGTGTTAATGTATTTTTTTGTCCTTTTCTTTTTCTTCCCTGGTAAAAAACTAAAATTTGTATATGTGTGTTTTTTGCGTGTTTATTATGTATTCTTTGACCTACTGATACCCAACTGGCAGGTGGAGAGTTATAAAAAAAACCTCTTTTATATTCTAATATATATTACTTTGCAAGTATATATTTAGTATTTATAAACATATTTATTATTGTATTATAATATATATATATATAAATATATCTCATATTGAAAACTATGTTAAGCTTATTTAAAACTGCAGATAATAGTGATAGTGAAGAGTATTTGTCATTGTCTTCTAACAGCTCCCTTAGTGACCAGAGTTTCGAAAGCATTCCAACGCTGTACGATAATCTCGACGCACAATTTTCTGATGAACCGAAAAATTTTAACGTGATTCATATCAACGCGCAAAGTATTCCGGCACATTATCCCGATATGCAGGCATCTCTAGTTCACAAAAATATTCACGCCATAATAGTCTCCGAGATGTGGTTCAAGCCGTGCTTACCCTCCATATCATACTCCTTGCCAGGCTTTAACCTAATCCGAAATGATCGTACTGACGGCCGTGGGGGTGGGGTGGCTATTTACCTTAGATCACATATTCCTTTCTCAGTAGTCAGCACCTCATCCCAGCCGCCTACATCAAATGCTGGTGAGCATCTTTTTGTGGAAGTCCTTCTTTCACATAATAAAATCTTACTCGGAGCCTATTATAGCAGTTCTTCTTGTAATAATTACTTTTCATCTTTTGAACAAATCCTTGAAGATCTTTCCCCTTCATATATCCATACCATTATCATGGGTGATTTCAATACCTGTCTTCTCAAACGGGATTGTCGTACTTCCTCACTTGAAGCTGTCGTTAATTCCTGCAACATGCATATTCTGCCTCTAAATGCTACTCATCACTCCCCAAATTACACTCCTTCACTTCTTGACTTGATTATAGTATCATCCACCCAGCATGTTGCTAAGCACGGTCAATGTTCCGCCGATGCCTTCTCATATCATGATCTAATATTCCTATCGTATAAAATTCGTCCTCCTAAAGCAAAACCTAAAGTCATACTTCAGCGCTATTTTAGTGGCATGGACCAGGCAGCATTTCTTAATGATGCCCAAGTAGTCGACTGGTCTCCGGTATATGATGCAACGTCTGTGAATGACCAGGTTGCTATTTTCAACTCCCTATTAACACAGCTGTATGATAAGCATGCCCCTCTGCGAGCTATAAAATTAAAACACCTTCCAGCTCCTTGGCTAACCAATGAAATAAAGGTGTTGATGCACAAAAAAGCAGTGACTAAAAGTAAATACAAGCGTCAACCATGTGATGAAAATAAAGCTGTGTATGTTAAATCTCGCAATCGCTGCAATATGGTGTGTAGGGATGCTTTACGCCACCATGTTCACAAATCTGTAGCTAACGAGGACCCTGCCAAAGTCTGGAAATTTCTCAGGTCATTGGGCATAGGTAAATCACGACAAGAGTCTATTCCAAATGATTTAAATATAAATTCTCTCAACCAACATTTCTCTTCGTCATCTGATATTAACATCTCAGATAAAAACAATACTTTACGTTCCCTTTCAACTTTACCGACTCCCGACCATTCTCCATTTATTTTTAACCAACTATCCGCTTGTGATGTTAAGAAGAGCGTAATTTCAATCACTTCCAATGCTGTTGGTGTTGACGGCATAAGTCGTAACATGGTTATGCCCATCCTTGATGTTATACTTCCTGTTCTCTGTCACATTTTTAATAACTCTCTCTCTGATGGAGTATTTCCCTCCATATGGAAAGATGCTCAAATTATTCCCTTGGCTAAAAAATCAAACCCTAAATCTTATGCAGATTATCGACCCATTTCTATACTTCCATTCTTGTCAAAAGTGTTTGAGCGTCTTATCTACAACCAAATTAGTAAATTCTTATCTTGTCACAATCTTTTAAATCCTTTGCAATCTGGCTTCCGACCTGGGCATAGCACTGTTACTACTCTAATCAAAATTACTGATGATATCCGTCTTGGAATGGATAATGGCCAACTTACCGTATTAATTCTATTAGATTTTAGCAACGCCTTTAACACTGTTAATTTTGACATTCTTCTTGCTCTCCTTCGCTCAATTAACATTTCTCCAACGGTAGTTGATTGGTTTCACAGTTATCTGTACGGGCGCAGGCAGCGTGTTCGCCTTGAAGATAAATACTCTTTGTGGTGTAGCACGTCAGCCGGTGTCCCGCAAGGTGGCGTCTTATCTCCTTTATTGTTTGCTTTGTTTATTAATTCCATTTCTCACAACCTCACTTCTTCCTACCACCTATATGCAGACGATCTACAGATTTATTCTAAAGCCCCAGTGAATAAACTTTCTGAAGCCATTCAGATTGTTAATGCTGATCTTAATCGCATACCTAGGAGGAGCAATTCTTTTGGGTTACAAGTAAATCCCATTAAGACACAAGCAATAGTCATTGGTAGCTCAAGATTACTGTCATCTATAGACTGGACATTACTTCCTCAAGTTTTCTTCGATGGTATTGTTATTCCATTTAGTAGCTCTGTAAAGAATCTTGGAATAACAATGGATCGCTATATGAGGTGGGATCAACAGTTACAGTTTACCAGTCGCAAGCTATTTGCCTCAGCAGGATCCTTAAAAAGGTAGCGCAACTTTCTTCCAACAGCCACTAAAATTGCATTAGCTCAATCTCTTTTACTTCCAATTCTTGACTACGCTGATGCCTGCTATCTAGATCTCACGGAGGAACAGCTAGATAAACTTGAGCTTCTTCAAAATTTCTGTATAAGATTCATATTTGGTTTACGAAAATATGATCACGTCTCTCAGTTTCGTTCTAAGCTCAATTGGCTGACAATACGTTTTCGCCGGAATGTTCATATTCTCAGTCTCCTTTACAATATATTGTTCAATCCTACATCCTCGCGCTATCTCAAGGAACGCTTCGATTTCCTTCACTGTTCTTTATACACTTTAAGGTCATCAGAAAATCTCACACTTGAAATCCATCCTCATACGAGTTCGTTTTATAGCAAATCTTTCACCATTCAGGCTGTCCGTTTGTGGAATTCTCTTCCTGTATCAATCAGACAAGCACCGACTCTCAAAATGTTCAAGGATCAAGTTAAAAGATTTTATTTGTCTAATTAATTTTGCACTACATTTTTGTCAATGTCTATATTATATGAGATAATATTATAATTTGTATATATTTTTATATAATTTATGTATGTATCTATTTATGTTTATATACAGATATGTATTTATAATTATTGTATTTATTTAATTATTGTAAAAACCTATAAGTTATTTATTTTTGTACTATTGTTTAGAAATAACACTAAAATTCGTTTTTATTTTAAAATATTTTATGAAATTTGAGTATGCCCTACTAATTTTTTTTTTTTTTCATTGTTTATTTTTGGACTACACCCACCCCAATTGTTTTGTTCGTTTAACTCCATCCTAAGGTTGCCTGGTAGAGATCACTTTCAGTGATAAGGCCGCCCATTGTAACACTATGTTGTAAACTTTTACATTTCATAAGTGGTGTAACAATAAAGAGTTTTCTATCTATCTATCTATTTATGGGCGATGCCCCGTCCACCCACTGGACTTTCCCACTGGTGGGTGGACGGGGAATTCTTATCTATGTCGAAGTCTTTTACGTGTTGCTTCCACGCGCCGCAATAATTCGACTGACGAGTCAAGGCGTAGTTTCGTTGTACATATGTGTGTGTAATTGTGTTTGTACACGGCGAGGCGTAGTTTTGCCGGCCTCACTGCTCTTTACACAACATTCTGTCTTGAATTTTTATTCGGTCTGAGATGGCAGATATACGATTATTATAAAGTTTTAGAACCCCATATAACTATCATTTTAAAAAGTTTCAAAAAACTGAATCGTCAAAAAAATTTATCAATAGATATATCGAACCTGAAATCAGAATCGATACTTCTGCACAAATTTTTAAAAGTAATAAGTCTTAGCATAAGCATTTCAGACTTTACTACACGGTGTGATGAATTAGATTTAAAAACCGATTACCAACTTTATATTTTTAAACCACAACCGGTCACATACAAATTTATACAGATAAGAGCAGAGCTTTGAAAAAGCAACTTAGTCATTAAATAGTAGTTCTTTGATTTTATCATAATGAAAACATCGGAACCATCAACAAAACTTGTTACACCGAGAAGCGCGGTTGCGGTGATGATGGCCGCGCTGGAGGCGTGCGAGGGCCAGCGCGCGGCACAGGTGCCGCGCGGGTGCTTGGTGTGCAGGCCTCCATACATTTCAGAAAGCCCGGGACCGCCGCGCGCCCCCTACCACGCACGCCCCGCGTCTGGTGTGCAGACACCTCAGGAGGTTGTTAGCATTTTTCCAATAACCATGTACACTCTAGGACGGACGCGTAATATTTTATAACAAAAAACGTTATTTTAGTTAAATTTTATAGCGTAGGTAGGTTAGGTATAATATTTTTATATAGACTAAACTGTCCATTCCGTAGAAAGAGTATATTCTTTCTACGGTCCATTCCTATTATGTAATCTATGGCACGTATAGCTTGTACCCAGCCAGAAATTTCTGTACGCACTCAAACCCACGGAAGTAATAAGTACTACGTACAACAGGAATGAGCTCTATCTGTGCATCATGCAGCTAAAATAAAGAAAATAAAACCTTATGGTCGTAAGAGTCTTGTTCCGCGCAAAATAAAAATGAAGCCGAGTGAGAAGGCTACCACTGAACCCTGTGTCCCGTTCTAACAGTGACTAAGAGTTGCCAGAGTTAAGTCGATTTCCATCTGTGGCGTTTATTACGCAAAGCAGCTAATGGTAGCAGCATAAAGACGTACGGCACCATCAACTTGACACTTAACTTTGGTCTCCGGCGCAGTTTCATGTGGTCATTCGTCGTTGCTGACGTCACAACTGCCATTATTGGTTCAGATTTCTTGGCACATTACCATCTTCTGCCTGATTGCCGAACCAAGCGGTTAGTTGATGGCCTTACCAGCCTTTCAGCGCACGCCACCACCGCAACTTCCGAACAACCTAGTGTCAAGGCTGTAGCTTCTTCAAATTCAGCTTTCGCACATGTGCTTGCAGAATTTTCAGAGATTACTCGTCCTCCTGGTTTTCCCAGGTCTGTAAAGCACGACACTGTGCATTACATTAAGACATCAGATGGGCCGCCAGTCTCCTGCCGTCCTCGCCGTTTAGCTCCTCAGAAACTTCACTCTGCCAGTCTTTAGTTGTTTGTCGAAAAATATGCGATTGATGTAATGTAATGAAGTAAAAACATTTACTGCTAAAATGTTTCTAAACATAATTAAATAAATTAGTACCAACATGTTAAAGCAATACTATTTGTTGCTACGTGTAAAGCCTCACTAACGCAAAAATTTTGCGATTGGCGAATAGATTTTCTTTTATTTTGTATGAAATACGGACATCGGACACTTAACTTGACAACCCCACATGAAATTGCCGACTCAGACGTTAATAGCGGAGTGTTTTTGGATTTCGTGATATTTTTGAAGAATTTTAGTAAAAATGGGAGAATTTGTGTCGTGGAGGCTTGCGGTAGCGAGTTTTATCCTGATTGTGATTAATCTTTTCACAGGTAATAGTTTTAAACGTAATTTGTTTGTAAGGAATTACGGTGACCATGCATGACTATCCAATCCTAGTTCATGAACAAATATGTTAAATACCTATGTATTTTTTATTCCTTTCTCTATTAAAAATGGCATTGTTTCAATTTCAGATTTCCTAAAGATCCTAATGTTAGTTTATCTCATATTGCTATTAAACATATAAGGAATAAGCTGGGTTTGCGGCAGAAACTTCACAAGTCTGTTTTGTTTAATAATATCTGATTTATAATTACACTTAAATGTAAACTTAACTGGTTTTTCTTACCTAATTGAAAATGAAATATACTACAACAGGTAGTTAATCGTAATTTTATCTCAATCCAACTGCATGTCGTATACCACAAGGACCAGTAGGTAATAACTAAACCTACCTATATGACGCAAGTGTGAAAAGCAAGCAAAAACAGGAATTAATTCCATCTGAAGCAATGATCTGCTGACGTCAGATCACAAATATTTTTTTATAATAAAGTTATTGTCCTTAAATCATGTTTCAATATTGTGACCATTGCCAGAGAGGGATAAGATGTACAGTTGAGCTCTCATTCGGCTTCAATTTTGCGATAACAGCTCATTCCTGTTGTACGTAGTGCTTATTAATTCCATGCTCAAACCAAACTCAGAAAGTATTGATTGCATAAATGCCTACCTCATATACATCATGATCATGATACAATAATAATATACTAATTAGACCATGATATACATAAATCAAAACAAGGCATACAATCTCCTTCGTTTGATGGTCTATCTAACCACGTGACATTGGCGAAATTGTTGTGGTATCCACAGATGCCACAAAACAAGAGTTGAAGTTTAAAACAAGGCATGCAAAACAAAGTGTAATCTAGGGATATTCAGACAAAAAAAAGTATCGATATTTTTTCGATATAATTTATCGTAGTGTTGTATCGATACTTTGCGATATATCGGAGATATATATAGATATTTTCGTTATATCGTAAAAATGTTTTTCTTGTATTTAGCTAGTCTATAATATTATATTTTACTTTTTCCCTAGACCTAGCATAAAAAAAATTGGCTTGAATAAAAAATGCTATTACGAACTAACTGCGAAGGCTAATTATTCACAATTCATAGTTTTACATTTTATTTTTACTCAAGTTGCCAACCATAAATCAGTATCTTATTATTTCTTTATTTATACACAAAACAGAATACACTCACTAAAAGAACACATACGATATACCAAGGTTAACATTTACGAGCCGGACTATATGCCTAAATATGTTTGCACTTATATTATACTGTTAAAAGTTAATTTAAAATGATAAAATTAAAGTAGTGATAGCAACGTTTACGATCAATTTGCCATAAAAAACAACTTTGCCAACATCACTTTTGAAAATGTAAAGGGTTTGGTCAAATATGTCAAGTGAGCTATGGTGTTGTATCAGTTGAATAATATCGATATACATATTGATACTAGGTTATTCGATAATATCGGATGGAAGCGATAATTCGTATTCATATATCGATATTTTTTGTAATATCGATATATATCGTGCACTCCTAGTGCAAACTCTAAAACACCGGGTATTAGGTATATGTAATATAAAATATTATTTTCTCGTACGGGGGTAGGCAATGTAACACGAAGGCGTTTTATTTTAAGCACGTGTACGAGTAGAAGTTTCGCTGTATTATATATTTCTCCATAATATTGGTGAGTTCTGCATACTGTTTATTGTTGTATAAATTTGTTCTTTTTGTTGTGACGGACGAAGATGGCAAGGTGTCTGGGGAAAACTTATAGGTAAGTACTTGCTAATTTCTCAGCGGACATAGCGAAAAATAATATACTGGACCTGGGCACAAAGTACATGCCGGCGGTGGACTGCGTTTTACATATATTAATTTACAATGATGTACATACGCGATGTCCGTAGATTATTCTGCATTGCAGAATGTTTGCGGCCGGAGAACCTTCACCCTGTGACAATGTTATTTTTTCCTTAAAACAGAGTCGTAAAAATTATACTTACATAATTGTTCTGTTTCGGACTATTTTTATGCAGGGTGTGTTCGGAATCTATTGTCATTTCTGCATTCTCCACAATTTGATCTATATCGGCATTACTGCTGCTTACTACCTGTAATTACATACATAGATTTGTCAAGGATCATTGCAGTCTACGCACAGCCAGATTTTTGGTCCCGCCCTTTAAGACTGCTAAGGTGATGTGTCTAGATATCCCTTCTGATGCGAAGACACAGACCCACCCGCGGCTAAATCGATTGCTCCAGTTTGTTGGCCAAAAAAAATCAGACATAGACTGGTAATAAAGAAAAACTAACTGTCACACAGAGAATAAACTTAATAAGTTTGTTCAAACACATTTCTATAATAAAGCTTACTTGAACATCTCAATCAGAGTAAGTTGCAACCCCATCAGGCCAAAACAAAAGTGACTTATGTACATGGTTTAAGTTTTTCAAATCATGCTTAGGATTCAGATTCAGATAATTGGCGATTCAGTTAATCGGCGTTCAGATAATCGGCATACTACTTTACTTGAATTTGATGATAAAACTATGTAAAGTAGAATCCAAATATAAAGACACTCAAGGGCCCGACGTGAATCAACAAGACTTTGTAGTAAGTACTCTTTGAAAGAAATATACTAGTACAATATTTTATTGAAGTAGTAACCGGACGTCCCAAAAAACAATCAATCATCAAAGCTTGTTTATCATACATGTGCGAGTCGCAGAGGCAAGCGCACATATTTTTCATTTGATTGTACTTTATTTTTGAGTGTTTTCTGATTACGATTTATTGAGCTAGTTTTGTGAAAATGGATGATAAGATGTGAGAATGTGATGATATTACAAACAAAAATGATGTGGAAAATATCAATAAGTGTGAAATGATGATGAGAAACAGGAGCCAAGAGCAATCTCTTGAGAAAGGTGCTGAAAAGAGGCCAAGATCCTATCAGAAGCGATTTTGGAGATAAAACTGAAGAGCAAAATGAGGAAAGTGAAGAAATTGTGGGTAGATTTAGAGAGAGATTAGAAATATGTTTGATGTCTCCTAAAATACTATCTTAAAAGATTGCTATGATGGCAAAACTGTTGAGAAATGAAGGTAATCAAAATATTTTGAGGATTAAATACAAAAGTCTATTCAAAGTATTTATTCAGTTAAATGAACAAAGTATATGCAGAAAAGTAGCATTGCGCTAAACTAGACCTCTGATATTGCTGTTAGTTATAATTGGCATATACTCAATGGAAACTTGAGTAGCGATCACCTCTTAAGTAAAATTTCTGTTCAATCTACTGATCGCTTAAGTCTGTCAAGTAGACCTAACTTCAAAAAGGCGAATTGGATAGATTATAAACAAGAACTTCTTCTTCTTCTTCTTCCTTCGGCGCTACAACCCTTTGTGGGTCTTGGCCTCCTCTACCAGCTTCCACCACTTTGCTCTGTCTTTGGCTGTCCTCCGCCATGCTGTGAGTTTGTCCATTCTACTCAGGTCACAAGTACATAAACAAGAACTAATTGAGTAATTTTCTAGAGATACAACTTGTATAAGTTTGCAGAACATGTATGATGATTTTATAAATAGCATTAACATGTCGGCTGATAAAAATATACCTGTAATTAAAATTGCACTACCAAATTTAAACGCAAAGAAGCGTAGGCTAGCACTAAATATTTTCAGAAGAAATCCTATCCCAAACAACATAAAAATTTTATAAGAAAAAACTAAAATGCTCATCTATTTATAGCAGTGGTGAGATCCAGTGTATATCAAAAGTTTTGTAATAGTATAAACAAGACCACTGCAGTCTCAGATATGTGGCGTAAAATGAGATGGTTCAAAGGATATCAACAATCTAGATTTTATGTTACTAAAGACAAACAAAAAGAATTAAGAGGTTAGCACCAGACTGTAAGTTATAATTAGGGCTTGCATTCAGATATCCGAAATATGCGGATATCCGCCAACTTTGAAATCTGGATAGTGACGATTTAATTATCCGGTTAATTCGGATAATACGGATAGTTACATAAGTAAAAAAATACTTGTAAAAATGGAATTTACTCATCAAAACGACAATTTATATGCACTTCTTCAACATATTTTTGTAGGGTGACACACTACTTATCCATTGTTTTCAATAATATTCAGAAAGTGGTTGGTATGTGATTTTAGCCACTCCCTACCACTCCCAAATTCAAAGAAAAAATAGTTTTGTAAACTTCTTATAAGTATAACCTGGCCCTGTCTTATACATGGCAATAACAAGAAAGAACAACACGTAGCACCGTTTTAGTTGTAAGCCGTTTACAAGTCTTCTATGAATTTGGGGGTTAATGTATGTTATTACTAGAAAGAAGTTAGTTATTTTTATTTATTTTTGTCTATTATTACCATTTTATGATTACGTTATTATAGTCGTATAATATTACATAGTCGTTGAACTTTTAAAAGAAAAATTAATCATGTGATGCAGACCTGATGGCTTACATAACTAGTAAGTGATTTATATTTTAAGGATACCTAAATGATTTAATTACTTAAAACATTAATAAAGCTAATTTGAATACTACTATTTTTATGTTGGTTTTTAAAACCGTCTTCAAAGATTTCTCATCGGCACGCATTTCTTCAAAAATAATGTTCAAATAGAGCCCATTTTTTTACTGTCTCATCTTTACTTCTACTGAAGAAGTTTCATTCAAGATATTAATAAAAACGTGTGAGTGCTTGGCGTATTGGCAAAAGCTATGCATATGTAAGAAAACTGAAGTGACTTACATTGACAATGGTAAAATAACTTGTCCATACCACGAACACAATATAATCATCTATACTATTGAACCGAGGCGGTACAGACGAGAAGTTATTCCACACTTTTCAGTCATTAAAACATGGTTCTGTGTACTACCATTTATTCATAATTTTTTCAATGGATAATGCAAGCCCTAGTTATAATGAACCTTATGTTTAGATATAGAAATAGCCTTCTGGAGTCACCATTTCAGCTGCAAGAACTGTTTTAAAATTAAAGATCCTGCTCCAGGTAATGAACAGCATTATAAACTCAATTATCTATAATTTACCACAGGTTGGAAAGGAGTATCTTCTGAAATTATACAACATTATTTTTGAATCAGGAATAGTTCCAAATCAGTGGCGTACAATAGTAGTTAGATGTATACAAATAGCGTATAAGGATATGACTGCTGAACCCAATGAGAGACCCATCTCTCGTATGTCATGTGTATGTAAAATATTCTATAACATGCTTGGAAAAAGAATAAAATGTTATGTAGAGAAAAACCACATATTCTCTCCAAACACAACTGGTTTTAGAAGGTCTCATCCAGCCTAGATTCTTACGCCAGGCTTGTAAGGTATATAAGTACAGATAAGATTTACTAAAAACATCCCAACAGTCGCTTGCTTTCTAGATGTAGAAAATGCCTACAATACTTAATATTTTAATTGATACTGTTGTTTGCACTCTAGATAAGTTAAAAGCTGGTAAAAATATTTGTAAACACCTGTGGTCACTTTTATCTGTACGATACCTAACAATTAATATTGAAGAGGACAACTAAAGTACGTACGTTAGATGGGCGAGTAGAGGGTTGCTGCTTTTTAATATTACAACATATTATAATGTTTTTCATCAAGTTAGAGATATTGTAACTATGTCACAGTATGCTGACGATTTTGTTTTTTTATATTAGCCATAAGAATATTACATATTTTGAAAATAGTATGCAGAAAGCCTTATTATTATGATAGGTTTCCTTGATAATGTAGGGCTTCAATTATCATCTAGTAAATCATGCGTAACAGAAGAAAAAATATAAATTTAAATATTCAAAATAAGGTTATTAGAAGTGTTCTTTGTGTTAAGTACTTGGGAATGTGGCTGGCAGATTATGGAGAAAGTATATCAAGGGAACATGCAATAAAACTT
Organism: Plagodis dolabraria; assembly: GCA_963854805.1. Classification (NCBI taxonomy): domain Eukaryota; kingdom Metazoa; phylum Arthropoda; class Insecta; order Lepidoptera; family Geometridae; genus Plagodis; species Plagodis dolabraria. Next base: position 11,322,358 of record OY978440.1, read on the forward strand.
CTAAATTTCTAAACCAACTAAAAGTACTTGCTGGTCCATCCCGGGACATTCATCCCAGAAACTTAAGAACATTATATATATCTCTAATTAGAAGAAGATTAGACTATGGTTTTTTTTGTATGATAACTGTGCTAGAAAAAAAACTAGAATAAATATAAAATCAAGCTATGAGAATTATAGGTTTCATTAAATCTTCTCCCATACATGTATGGAGGGTGAGCTAATGCTACCTCCTCTGCACATAAGACGACTTTCCCTTGCCTATAAATATTGTACATCAGTTCATCTTGGCCAAATATATGAATACTCCTGTATTAATATAATTATATTAGATGAACTCAATGCATATATGCAGCTATTGGCAAAATAAATAAAAAATACCTTTATTTGCTACTGTTCTGGCCGAATGTAAAAACTACAATATAAATTGATCAAATTCCATTGAAATATATTCCTTGAAAATCTGGGTAACATGCACAGAAATAAATAATATTATTGTGATTGATTTAGAATGCTCATTTAAGGCCAAACGAAGTCATGAATTATCTGCAATGAAATTTTAGGTTGTGAAAGGATTATATAAGAAATATGAAAAATGGCAAAGATGTTATACAGATGGGTCTAAAACTGTAAATGAACTAGGAGCAGCTCTTATCAGACCCACCACTAGAACACCAGCTATGTGCAGAACTGATTCTAACATGTCTATAATTACCTACTATGGAACTCATTGCAATTTCGGAAACACTTAAGTACCTATGTTAGCATAAATGTTACCTAATATAAATCAGAAAGATTAACAGACAGCAAACTTGCACTTCCACATTTAGCTTGGTGCGCCTGTAGAAGAAGAGGTGCACTGATAGCTTACATGATCTGAGATAAGATCCAAAGGCTTAAAGGAACTGGAGTGGATCTGAAATTGCAATGGGTTCTATCACACATAGGACTATAATATGTAATGAAGAGGCTAATAAGTTAGCAAAGTTGGCAGTGACAGAGGGTAATTACTATTGTATACAACCAAATCATACAGAACTTCTACATATATGTAAAAAGAAATGTTGTGATAGATTTAAAGAATACTTTGATAAGAGATGTCAGGAAAAAAGTATTTAATATGGTATTGAACTATACAAAGCCAACCTCCTCCAATACCTTGGTGCTAGAAAAAAAACTAGAATAAGTTTATAATCAAGCTATGAGAGTTATAGGTCTCTAAGAAGGAAATATCACCTAACTGCGAGTCATGTGGAGTGTTTGACAACATACTATATCATGTCCTTATGGAGAGTGTCCAGAATGCAAGTCAGAGGCATGCGCTAATAACATACTTAAATTTTAATAGTGTAGATATAGGTGTATACATTAATACTTTGGCAGAACCTGCATCAGAGAATGCATTAAAAATATATAAGATGTGTATGAGCTATGATAATATAAATATTAAGGTTACAATGGGTCATGTCAAGAGACAAAAGTCCCAAAATAAATAAGTTAATAAAAAAACCCTTGTTTATTTTTTAATTTGGTAATATTAGTCTTAGAAATGTTATATTATTTTGTACGATACATTAATTTCTAACTAAATGAAAGAAATAATAAAATCAAAAATAAATTATAGTTAGTATAAGAGTCCATTGCGAAACACTTTTCCTTTATGGAACTCAATTTACTGCAGAAGCTACTAAAATTGTCTTATCAACTGAAATGAGAAAGCTTAATCATACAAAACTAGTAACTTAAATGGAAAATTTGACTTATACTTCCCTTCCTGATAAAGTTTTGTTATGTTATTGTTATATTTTTTTTTATACCGAACTGGGTAGCACTTGGCCACTATCTCACCTGATGTTAAGTGATGATGCGATCGATGATGGAGCTCGCTGACCCAGGAGATACCTATTCACTCGCGTTTTGAAGACCTCCATATTGTTCTTAACCGGAAACACAGACTCAGGCAGGGTATTTCCCTGGCGGTTCGTATAATGAACGAAGAAGTAAATAGCTTTGTTCGAGTAAATGGAATATCATCTACTATATAGCGGTGGCTATATAGTTATGGGGATGGCTGAATAAAATTGTGAAGTTACGTTGCACTTTTTACACATTTTGCACTTTTTATCTAAGATTTTTTTACCTGCTCAAATCACTGCTTTTTATATAATATATCAATAAACATAACAAAAGTTCTGCACTTTTAGTCTTGATGTAACTTTAAAATTTTATACATGAATAAATATTTTGGAATTGACTTTGCCCTAGAGAATAGTTATGATCAAAAATATAATTTGCTTATTGCTTCAAACTATACATATTTTGTTAAGCTGTTCAAGAAAGGCTTAGCACTTGTCAGCATCTTACTTGCGTCATTTTATTTCTCTACAAAAATATTCTATCGAGCATTACTATGCAAGAAGCAATCGGAATAAAGAAATACAATAAAAATCATCGGGAAGTAGGCTTCAGATTGTCGACCTAGTGGAATTCTGTAATATTATTATTTTTATGAATATCACAGAGTGGATTTTAGGAAGTCGCGTCTTACCAGGTCAACGTCCGATCTTTCCCTGGTAATTTTGAATAGTTGTGTCTCACATCATTCATAACACACGAACTATTGTGTTATCAGTTAACACAATAATTATCACATTAACAATTTAAATATAAAACAAAAAATAATAAAAGAAATGAAAATTTCCATTTTTTGTATTTGGGCTCTATTTGTTTGTGAAACAGTAAAAAGAGCTATGAAAAAATTATTAAGTATATTTAATATTTTAATATATTCTCGCATTTATAGTAAATGAATGTAGGTATAGTTGCTATATACAAATATTTTCCTTTGTTTCAGATTTAACTAAATTGCAAATTAACTAGTTATTTGTTCTTGGTCTTCAAATATTATTTTGTTTGATATCACACTGGCATTAACATTCATGAATGTTTGCTATGTTTATATATATATATATTTGTAAAATATGTGAAAATAACCGTAGTTTCCCTGTGGCCATTAAGCCAAGCAGGTAATTATTTGCTGTATATTGAAGAGACACTAGCACATTGTTATTGTGTAAATCCGAATTTAAACCTTGGAAATTATGTCAACGAGACGTGCCAGAATCAAAGCGGTGGCTGCTTTACCGCAGCGAAGAAAAAACGTTAACACTAATAAAAAGCAAGTTCTGGAAAAAGATCTCGCAGTTATCGTCGACGAAAATCCTGACGAGTGTCGCGAATCTGGTGACAATAATCCAAGCGGTTCCCCGGCCAAAGATGATCTCTTTTCTCCAAGGAAATGTCAACAGGCCCTTACACATAATCCAGAATTTGAGAAAAGCAACAACATACTGTCACCAATATCTGCTTTAACAGAACCAAATAGTAGCATTACTATTAACGATAAAACTGACGACGAGGAGCCTGCAACATGCAGATCAAATATATTTGTGCCCCCTCGAGCTAGAGCAAGTCCTTTGCGAAGACGCTTGCCCACTGCGAGAAACCCTATGACAGAAGAAGATATTGGTGTGGAGAAAATTGTAGCACCTCATAAAACACTCTTCGAATCACAAGACAATGACAATAACAGTAAACAACTGCCCAAGTGCAAGGATAATTCTGAGTCTTTGAAGGCCCAAAGTGGTAAAGGCCCAAACAACCGCAACAATGTGCTGGATGGTAAGTGTTTTACACCATGTATTTTTTTTTGTATTAACATAATATTATACAATAATAATGAGGATTATATTTATTTTTCCAGACTATAACAATCCTAGTCAATCAAAAACTGATGCAAATTTCATAGATGGTATAGAGCCATTGAATCCGTTAAATAATGAACCCAAATTTATTGGCAAATTGAAGAGTGATATTATATCTGATAATGTGGAGGTCCAGTTTGATCCAATTGTTCCATTGCCATCTTCAAGCAAAGTTCGTCACAAGCTTCGTCCTGTGCTTAGACTAGGGCCTAAGAGAAGGAAAAGCATGCCGGTAAATAAATACTTGTTCATTTTAAAATTATGTGATGTGTTTTTTACATTTGGGCTTATTAGCTCCTAATCTTACTGAACGGCTAAAGTGCCACTTGCCATGGGAAGAAATGATATGACTTTTAGCCTTGATTACTTAATTTCCTGAAAGCTTTAGTGCACCGCTCGTGTCTGACAATATCTTTATGTTATTGAAATCAAAAATTATATAAAAAACTTTAACAGACGTGGTTGCTTAGAGCTGATTACCATAAGTAGGTATCTACTTATGGTAATCAGCTGAGCTAATTAGTTTTGCATTGGTGTTCAGGTAATGCACGTAAGATATACCACCTACAAAGCATAATAGTTCGCTTATCCTATAGCATTTAAAATAAGGAAGAACATTGTTTTAGCTTCCTTAGTTTTGCACAGCAAAGCGCGAGATAAAACTATGCTTCCGCTGCATGTAAATGATTCAAGAGCTCATTCAATAACACCTTTGTGTTATTTCATAAAACATCATCTGTCTCTTACCTTCAAACTGCCTATTTGCCAAATTTTAGAAATATAAGTGTAGTAGTTTTCGAGATTTCTTCCCCACCTTTATTGCTTTTAATACTGCCCCTCCCTCCCTACAATTGAACCCTTTCATCTTGCTCTTTTATAAAATTATTTCTTAGCCGATATCTACAAACCATTTAAAATATCGATATCAAGTTTCAGCTTAAACATAACATTAATTAGGAAACATTTAAATTTTTAACCCTATGTGTGTATTGTTATTGATTTCTATTATGTTAAAAATCTTAATACATTACTTTTTTATTTAATATCTCGAAACTCACTTCTATATTTCATGTTCCTAACTTCAATAAAAAAGAAAATTTATACAAACTTCCATCCCCAATTTGACACCCTTTTCACATATTTTCTCATTCATAGCAGATGTGTCCAATCTAACTACCTTGCCAAATTTCAGCTTCAAAAGTGGTTGTCAGTTTAATAAGACTTCCATATAATTAATAACATAATTTTTGTCCCATGTTTATCCTTATCATAAAAGTCTTTTATTATAGTACTTTTATATTCAATATCTTAAACTTACTTGAAAACATAGGGCTTAAAACTACATATATACCTGGAAAACTTCAGATTGATAGTACAAGTCGTTTTCAGCTGAAACATTATACTTTTTTTTTTCCCCCATTTTTGTACCTTACGACCCTCTCGTATTTAGTACAGTAAATTTTATACTGAATTTTATGCTTCTAACTTCAATTAATCATACGACTTTCATACGTATTTCCTCTTGTATTGTACGGTAAATCCAAGGAATCCAATGATCAGGTGTTTTTTCCAGGGAAGTGCAAGTGAATCAGAAGATGAAAGCCGCAGAGGGTTGCAAGGTGCATCATCGACGTCGGTGCCTCCGTCACGCCAACGGAACGACTCTCATACTTCTCATAGCACAATGCAGTCACTACCTAAAAGGTAATCTAATAGCTCCTATATTATAAATACGAAACTTGTACATATACACCTTTGGCTTGCAAAGTGTCTTAATAACTGTATTAAGACTCTTTGCAAGGTGCAATAATGCATTCTAAGGCACTGCCATTAGAGTGTATTATTGCTAAGAATTGCCCCTCTCCAATCTATTCGTTTCAGAGTTCAAGTTTTGTGTTACTGACTATATACAATAGTTTATTCAGATCCTGGATGAACCCAAAGCATACTTTTTATCCCGATATAATCATCACATTTTGAAAATGTTTTTTAGTTAGCAAAACTGCAGATTTTACCAAGTGTAGTAACTAAACTAATTATAGAGCTCATTAACTATATTATGGCGCCAACGGTATAAGGAAAGTTAGTTGGACATTTCTGAACCGAATTTTACTAAATTTTTGTTAGTTTAGTACCAACAGAATTGCAAACATTATTTCTTTAGACAAAAGTCATATAAACAATCTCCTCATCACACATAATATCCGTTCATCTATTCAGTCGTAAAGAAGCCTATATACAAACCACAATGAAGATACCTCTAGAGTGTTGACATCATCTTTTAGTTCGAAGCTGATTCCGCTAATAGTAAATGTTTGGTAAATGCACTCTGATTGGCTCTTTCAAAGAAGCTATCAATTTGGAGGATGTATGTGCGTTGTAATGTAACGCATCGATAACCTCCCAGTCAAACCAACCGACCCTATTAATGCACATAAAATATATAATACAGACGCACTGTCAGACTTAAGCTTTAAAGTTATATTACAATTAGTTTCTACCCGCGGTCGTATAGTAATATCATGTTTCAGGTTTTTATTTTACTTACTGGTGAAAGGTAGTGCCATCTTTTTAAAGCTGTAAGTTCTGATATATTTTCCACTACACTTAATAGAGCTGTATGTAAGTCATTTTTATTGCGTTATCATGCGTAATTTATTGACATTAGGATATTTGCAGCCACGCCATAGATCGGGAATACTTCTCTCGGTGGTATCTTCTTTGTGATAATTATATTATTCTTCAGATAGACAGAGATATAGAGTTGCTTTCACTTTCATGATATTGGTATGGATTTAAAAATAACACATTATTGAGTTATTATAATATATTCAAATATAATAGCGTTTAAAATATGAAATTGCCGTTTTATTGTAGTAGGTAGTTCGAATCGACATTTACCCTTCATGGTTTGAGATTTTTGAGTGAAACTTTTTTCACATGGTAGGTACCTATGAGGTTAATTTTTTTTTAAATTCTCACTCATTCGATTATCGACTTTGAGTGTTTTTTTTTATTCAGCTTAGACAAGAAAAATGGGTACTTTGAAAATTCGAGTGATTTTTGAAACCGAGTTCCGACGCGGAACATAGTTGGCAGAAAAAGCACGCTATATCAAAGTTGCGTTTGGAGAGAAGACTGCTAATGAACGCACCGTGCGATTTCAGCTTGAACGCTTTCGTGATGGAAAACTTTGATTTAAAGAACGAACCACGCGGAAGATCGCCCACACAGGTGAATAATAATGAATTGAAAGAGATGGTGGAAGCCGATCCTAGCCAAACTACCCAGGAATTAGCGGCATGGTGTAACGTTACCTTACAAATAATATTGACTCCTTTGCGTCAAATCAATAAAATAAAAATAAAAATATGGTGCCTCATGATTTGACTGATCTGCAGAAAGAAACGCGTGTTGAAACTGGTGTTATCTTGTTGAATCGATACAGAAATGATGGAATATTGGATCGAATTGTGACATGTGATGAAAAGTAGATTTTTTACTATAACCGTAAGCGACAAATGCAATGGCTGACTCAGGTCAAACGCTGCAACAGTGGCCTAAAGCAAAGCTTACCAATAAAAAGGTAACGGTAACTGTTTGGTGCTCTCAGCTCTCTGTTATTCACTATAGCTTTCTCGATCTGCTCAAGCAATAACGACAGATGTCTACTGTGCCGAACTCCGAACAATGATAGCAAAACTAGCAGTGAAGCAGCCCCGACTCTTGAATCGATCTTCACCATTATTGCTCCGTGACTCATACAGCACAAGAAACCGTTTTAACTCTACAGGAACTGCAATTATAAACCATTCGTCACCCTCCGTATTCGCCAGACCTTGCTCCAATGGACTACCATTTTTTTCGTGATTTGGTCAATTTTCTGCGTGATAAAAAGTTTTCTTCTCACAAGGCAGTACCAAATGCTTTCACACACTAAAATCTACCAGAGTTCTATCGCAAAGCCATAAATTACCTTCCTATTAGATGGTCATCTCAGTCGGGCAGTCATGTCAGAGTGGTCGTGGTTGCACTGATGCTGTACACGCAGAGGCATTGGTTAGGTCCCTAATAATCCCAAGGCTTGCCCTCTTAGCGATGTTCTTCCAATTCTGTCGGTTCGAAGCGTTCCGTGTACACTGGGCCATGGTAGACTCAGTTGCTTTTAATATCAGGTCAGTTTTGATTAGCGGGTTGGTGATCGGCCGCAGAATCTTTTGCCTTCCACCTGGCCCTGAACCACTAGTCTCTCCATCGAGTCCTCTTTTCTGGAGATGTGACTGAAGAACTTCAAGATTCGTAGTTGCACAGTTGATGATAGTCGGTCTTTTATACCGAGTTCTTTGAGGATGGATATAGTGGTGCGGAATGCCGTCCACGGGATCTTTAGGAGGCGTCTCCAGCACCACATTTCCAGTGCATCGATTTTGCGACGATCCTGCAGTCTCAGAGACTAGGTTTCGGCTCCATATAGAAAGATTGGAAAGACAAGGCATTTCATCAATCTGACCTTTGTTTTCTTGGTAATTCTCCTGTCTTTCCAAATCTTTCTCAGCCGTTCTACTGCCGACCTGGTAATGGCACAGCGTCGTCTAATCTCGTCGCCACATCCTCCAGTACATGATATACTAGAGCCGAGGTAGGTATAGCTGTAAACAACTTCGCAGTTTGCTATTTTTGGTACGTTGGTTCCATTTTGTTCAGCCCGGTCTACTATCATCATCTTCGTTTTGTCTCGATTGATGGCAAGTCCAAATTTCCGGCTGGTAGTTTCTAGACGAGTTAGAAGAATTTCCATATCTTCTCTTGACTGTGCAAGAAGGGTAGTATCATCAGCGTATCTCAAATTATTTATCACTCGTCCCCCGACTGATATACCTTTGTCCCATTCTTTTATTATTATTATTTGTGATACACAGGCAGCTCTTAAGTTGATGCGTGTATATCTGAGTCTTTGTAAATGCACTTTAAATATTTGTCCAGTCTATTTTTAAAAGTGTTCACTGAGGGAGCACTGATCACTGATTCCGGTAACCGGTTCCAAGTTTTAACTATGCGATTTGGTAGTATGTGTTCTCTGGGTTTGCTTTTACTTGGCCCCCGTTGCAGCTTCAGCGAGTGTCCTCTCAGGTTTGTATTTGTGTTCATAGTATATAGTGTCTCTGACAATTTTGGTATACTATATCTGTTGGTGAGAATTTTAAAGGTCTCTATAAGGTCTCCGCGCTCTCTACGTTTCTGAAGGGTGGTAAGCCCTAGTTCTTGCAGACGATCTTCGTATAGAAGTTCTTTAAGACTAGGGACCATTTTTGTTGCCCGAGAAGGTGACTGTCTTCTTTGTAAGCCTTTCTTATAATGTACATTATAGAGTTTGCTCTTTTCACTACCTCTACAATATGGTCCCCCCATTTTAGGTTGCAAGTTACAAGTACTCCGAGGTCTCGCTGTTTTTCTACCTTTTCAAGAGGGCTACCATTAATTGAGTAGTTGCATTTTGGATTTTTGCCTCCAACATGTAACACTGTGCACTTCTTCTCATTAAGTGTGATTAGCCAGTCTTGGGTCCATTCATATATTCTGTCTAGGTCTTTTTGCAGGGTGTTATGAGCAATCAGTGGATTTCCCATGATTTTGGTGTCATCAGCAAACAGTGACAGCTGAGATTCAATGTGCTGATCCAAGTCAGTTAGGAATATCCCAAAAAGGATTGGTCCGAGCACAGATCCTTGTGGGACTCCACTGCTGACTTTGTGAGGTCCCGAGTAAGCTTCTCCCACACGTACTCTGAAAGTTCTATTCGAAAGGAACCCTTCTATCCACTTTAGGAGTTTACCTCTTATACCAAAGTGTTCCAGCTTGAAAATTAGCCTTATTATTGGAACTCTGTCGAAGGCTTTTTCATAGTCTAGGTATATGATATCAGTTGGCTGTCGTTTGTCCCAAGCTTGGGTCCACGTATCTATGCAGCTGAGTAGGTTGGTAACAGTTGAGCGACCTGGTATGAAGCCATGTGGTTTGTCTGATATATTTCCCCTGCAAATCGCCGGAGTTTTCTTTCAGACACACAACAATATTTGAAATTATAAAGACATTCAAAAATTTAAATATTAAGAGCACCGAAGACTTGTGGGGTATGTGAGTTAAAGTGGCAGAGTCTGTAATATGCATTATTGCACCATATTTAAAAACAATATTCAATCTTTGTATTGATAAAGGAAACTTCCCCGACTTAATGAAACAAAGTAAAATCACTCCAATTTTGAAGTCGGGGGCTACATCTGACCCTTGCAATTACAGACCTATTTCTATCTTACCTGTTATTAGTAAAGTATTCGAAAAAATTATGCTCAAACAACTTCTATCCCATTTTAATGAGCTGTGACGTTGGTGGTTCGAGGGCGTACGATAAGTGAAACGTCCGAATAGTTGAATATGTTCTTTATTACTGCTGGCACACGTCGCCTTCACTCAATACTTAAAGCTACTATATTATACCTACTTACTTAGCTTACATCTACACACTACATCATCGGGGTGATTTTGAAAAAAAAAGAAAAAAAATGAAAAATTTTCTTTTTTTTTTGTTTCTTATAGGATTTATCTAATTTATTACATACGTTTAAACTTTATATTTTTACTAAACTATTCATTTAACAACATCTTTCTTGTCTTAAGTATTAACTGTAATAATCAAATCAGTTATAGAATAGGTTCATATAAATCAAACTTAAACAAAGCATTACGTGAGTACATCACAATGAATCATTTAGGTAGGTAAGTTATCAAGTTATCGTATTTACATTGTTGTAAGGTGTAACTGTAATGTATTCTGTAAAGGTGTGCTATACAACAGTAACTCAACTTTATACATAGAGCAAATTTTGAATAGATGTTAAGTCACAAAAATGTTGGCTCTATTTTTATGGATGGTATCAATCTTATTACCAATACGTATGGTTACATTGTATTGGTAGCCGCATTCTGGCTTAGGAACACCTCTTCTTTTTCTATTTTGGAGTTACACATCTTGTATTCGCAAACGCCTAGGCTAATTAACTGTCAACCCGGCGCCTGCGCAAGGCAGGGTCGCCATGTGATGTTGGTGGTTCGAGGGCGTACGATAAGTGAAACGTCCGAATAGTTGAATATGTTCTTTATTACTGCTGGCACACGTCGCCTTCACTCAATACTTAAAGCTACTATATTATACCTACTTACTTAGCTTACATCTACACACTACAGAGCATAATATATTGAATGAGAATCAGTTTGGTTTCACAAAGAGCAGATCCACAACAGATGCAGGTGCTCAATTGATGTCACATATACTTGAAGCCTGGGAGAGTTCACAGGATGCTATTGCCGTATTCTGTGACCTCTGTAAGGCATTTGACTGTGTAGAGCACCGCACTCTGATTCGAAAACTTTCACATTATGGTATTCGTGGAAAAGCTATGGATCTTATAAAGTCATATCTGTCAGACAGGCTACAGAAGGTTAGAACAAATGGCAATACTTCTTCCGGGTCTTTGGTAAGAATAGGCGTACCGCAAGGATAAATTTTAGGACCTTTTCTGTTTCTAGCATATATTAATGATCTGCCTTGCATGGTTAAAAAATTCTGCGATATAGTTTTATTCGCAGATGATACCTCCCTAATTTTTAAAGTACATAGGAGGGATAGTGAACTTATTTATGTAAATAATGTGTTATCTATGATCTCTAAGTGGTTCGCGGCTAATAATCTTCTCTTAAATTCAAAAAAGACCAAATGTTTAAAGTTTTCTTTACCAAATGTTACTTATGTTGAACCAAACATTAAGCTTGGCCTAGAAAAACTCTCTTTTGACAGTCTTTCTGGGAATTAAAATGGATTCAACTTTACAGTGGAGTCCACATATACATGATCTATCTGGAAGACTTAGTTCTGCTGCATATGCAGTTCGTAAGATAAGACAGCTAACAGACGTAGCTACTGCTAGGCTCGTTTATTTCGCATACTTCCACAGTATTATGTCTTATGGGATATTGCTGTGGGGAGCTGCTGCTGAGATAGAGACAATCTTTATCTTACAAAAGCGTGCAATTCGAGCCATATATGAAATGGATCCTAGGGAATCCCTGAGAGACATTTTTAAAGAAATTGATATTTTAACTTTACCAAGTCTGTATATATTTGAAAATATTATGTATGTTCGTAAAAATTTGAGCAAATTTAAATCAAACAGTGACTATCACGATTATAACACTAGGAATAAAGATAATAAAAGCGGTGCCAGGTTTTAGATTAGCAAAGACAAATAAAAGGTCCTTCTTAGGAAATGGTGTGCGGTTTTATAATAAATTGCCCAAACATATTACAACGCTCACAGAAAGAAAATTCAAGTTGCATGTGAAGAATATTTTGATAAAGAAATCTTACTACACAGTTTGTGATTACTTAAACGACAAAAATGCTTGGACTGGTTCGCCTCTGCCAAGCTAGCGCCTAACATCTACGTAATGTAAATTAAGTATTGTAATAATTTTACTATATAGTATGTACTTAACACATTTTTAAAAAACGTTTAAAAGAATGGCCCGTTCTTCTCGCAGTGGCTCTATAATTTTTGTTTGCTGAACGTGGCAGTACAATGTAGTATATTTCACTTGTAATTGACCTCCATAAGAGCGTCGTAGACGCCTAAATTGAATAAATGATTTTGACTTTGACTTTGACCTTTTCCTGAGATAAGAAACTCCTATTTTTTGTGGCTATTATCTTCTCTTCTCTTTTGCAGATTAGGCAGGTAAGGCTTATAGGGCGGTAGTTGGCTGCGACTCGCTTATTTCCTTTCTTATAGATGGGAGTCACAATAGCTTCTTTCCAGTCTTGAGGGAGTTCACCTTGATCAAATGAGATAGTCATGATATTGGCCAGTCTAGTACAAATAGCTTTACTGCATTTCTTAAGCAGAATAGCTGGGATCCCATCAGGACCCATGGCAGTCTCATCTTTAAAAGTATTGATGGTTTTTCTGACTGAGTCAGATGAAAACTCAACCGTCTCTAAGGATTTTGTTACTCTTTGTGCTTGGGTTAGTGGGATTGGTATGTGAGGTAGTTCTCTAACATAGGACCTATCAAAGTGTTTGGCAAATATTTCTGCGACTTCTTTGTGGTCTGTTGTGACAGTTCCAGTTTGGTCATCCAGAAGGGAGGGCGGCACTGATACTTTGGATGTCAGTTGTTGGCGGATGTATCAATAGAAGGACTTGGGTCCACTGTGGACCACGCGAGTTTCAAATTTTATTCGTGCTCTTCTTACTTCAGATGTTAGACTGTTGTTAGTTTTACGGTACTTTTCATGATTGCTCTTGGTAGAAACAAGCTGATATGATTTCCAAGCCTGAGCTTTTTCGGAAGATAGTTTAAGTATTTCTGGTCCTATCCAGGGTTTATTTTGTCTTTTCTTCGTTTTTATTCTTTGGAGTGGTATGTGCAATTTTATAATATTTTGTGTTAAAGATTTGAAACCGTTCCATGCGTATTCAACTGGAGTAGAGTCTGTTATTTCATATTCTGAATTTTCAAAGTCCTGGGGGCTGACTCCCATCTCTTAATTCAGTCTTATTTTAACCTTATATTTACAATTTTAATTCGCACTACCACATATCACTATAGTAAACTTACATTAGAACTTCAACGTGAGAGCGAGCTGCATGCATTGAATCAAGTCATCTGTGCGATAGAGATAGCGCTATATGAACATTATTGTTTCGTGATGGCCACGGTACGAATGTCAATATCAATATTTTAAACTTAAAATAATGACGTTGGTTTACTATAATAGTTTTTAAAAGGTGGGAGTTGGGCCCCTGTTTGACAGCGGTGTAGTCTGCGTTGTGAAAGTTATGTCTTGGTATTGAGGTAGGTTTGTGCTGTTGGTTCTGTGCAGGTAGTTGTAGGGTTGCAAACAGTACTTGGTGATCACTTTTGCCAATGTTAGGAAGATGTTCAATCGTAGTGCATAGGTTTTCCTCATTACATAAAATAAGGTCTAACAGGGATTTTTGCTCATTTCTTTGTCTGGTTATTCCTGTTACTAATTGGTGCAGATTACTTTCGAGAAACATTTCAATAAATTTTTCATGTAATTGGTCATACCCATCCGTTTCTGTAAGGGGCCACTTAATGCTCGGAAAGTTGAAATCACCCATTATGAGGACGGTGTTACTTGTGTCTGCCTTCAACATTGTTTCAAAGAGCACTTTATCAGTGTCTTTGTACGAGTAGTTTGTGGGGCGGTACACTCCAGCAATAAGTAGTTTGAAAGTTCCGTATGTTATGCTTAGCCATAGTGCCTCGACCTGAGAGTTGTTGTTATAGGTGCTGTGGGGAGAAATGTGGATAGGTATATCATTGTGGTGATGTGCTGCATAGATTGCAACTCCCCCCCAACCACCTCCTCCTTCTCTGTCTTTTCTAAAAAGGCTGTAGCCCTTGACGTCAACTAGACTGTTCGGTATACTTGGTTTGAGATGTGTTTCTGTTAATATTATAAAGGTGGGTTTTAGTTTATTAATTTCAATCATAAGTAAGTCTCTTTTTGCCATTATTGATGCCAAGTTGGTGTAGAAGAATGTATGTTCTGTGAGGTCGGCGACTAGTTTTTTGGGGGGGTCACCTTTTTTAATGATCTTGGGGGTGTTGCTTACATACTTAATGGTAAGGTCTGACTCACCATTTTGTGTCCTGCGCTCCAGCTCTTCACGCAACCCTTGGAGGTACTCCCTTTGGTAAGGGGTAAGGTCATTTTTTACCTTGACTCCGACCGGAAGTTTCTTTCCATTCTTCAAGACAGTTATAGCGGAACTTCTGCGAGCGAAGATCAGTTTCAACGGCCGCGGTGACTGACTTGGTTTTCCAAGACGGATGGCCGCGACAGGCGCTTCAGACTCGGGAATGTTGGCTCACGGTCATAGATGTTGTGGGGATAATATGGATGTTGTGGGGATAATATGTGATGTTAGGTGTCGAATTCCTGGAAAATAGTAATTTGCAATATTCCTTCCACACATTTACGATATCCTTTATATCCGTTACCGTTGTCCCAAGGCCGTCCTCAATAGCCCACCTCTTGGGTTTAAATTGACGCGTTATGTATCGCACTTTATCGTGGAGGTCCTTGGTTTGGTATTTATCATATTAGATGGTAGCAATGTATAGATAATAATTGTAATTATTTTGATTAAATACGAGTATGTTCAATTTAAAAAAAAAACACAACTTTTCGGTACAAATCGGCAATTTCATACTTTAACCCCTAATATTATAAAATGTATGTACATATACGTATATTTAATTGTGTTTTACTAAAAACTGATTTATATAGGGATGTGAGCCGTGCGAAGAACGACCCTGCGAGTTCAAACGTCACTCAATTGACGCACCAATCGCCAGCTCCCTGGGACTCTCCTATTAAAGATAAATATTCAGTCCGGTGAGTTATTCGTTTAAAAAAAAACCGCCATTTTGATTCAGACAGAACTTTGCCAATGTGGTTGATAACTGAACACATTACCTGAGGGCGTTGTATGTTTGTAGCTGGAAATAACAGTTTAACAAACGTGTCTTGATTTTTTTCTAGCATTTTGGATTTAAATAAGAGTTTTCAAATTCTCCGACGCTGATTATTACTTGGCATGTTACAATATCAAAAGAGAATTTGAGAGAACGGTGCTTCATTTCAAGAAAGCATAGCTGATCTAGTCGGGAGGTTATAGTACATTACTGCAGCGGCCAGCAAAGGAGGCATTGATGGACGAATGTGTAAATGTGGGCCGAGGCGAAGCCGAGGAACACATACGTAAGTCCATCAATGCCTAGTTGTGGCCAAGGCTTGTATAGTGATTTTCTCAAATAATGCGCGGAAATTAAAACAAAGTAGTACCTAGGCAGAATTTTTTATTTGAAGATGCAGTTGTTAAATGTACAATTTATGAATTTTAAAGTGGACTTTCCGGGGATTATGTTGGTTTGGGATAATTCTAAAGAGGTGAAAAAAAAGGTGAAGAATTTCAGGCGGCGTTGCATTAAGTTTATCACACTCATTGTCTTCACTTGAAATCATTTTGTCGAAACAATGACTTTTCAAAATCAATGACTATCAACAAACAACAATAAAATTGCCCGCGTTAAAGTGTTCATTTTTTTTTTCAATAAACAGCGTTCTATTTGCAAGCCAGATCTAAATTTAAATAAAACCTTTGATAAGTTCCCTCCATGGTTGCCTGCTTCGAAGTAAAAGATCTTTCCATTTTTAAATTATACGACAGATATTAGTTTACTTTGCGGTTTATTTGGCCGCTAGACACGACAGATATAGATTTTCATACATTTTTTGCCGGCCGCTTCGCGCATGTATTCGGCCGGTACAGCAATTTGGATTTATCTCGAAGAAGGTTGTCAAAATAATGCTCTTATTTCCAAGCATGTTTGAGAAAAAGTTATTTTTTAATTTTTACACGTTTCTATGCCATAGATTTCTCATTTTATATAGTAAAACTTAGTAGCTTCTTCTCGATAAACCACCTAAAGCTGCATCTCCACTAGATGTGTTATCCTAATGGTGGAGGTTTTCCTCGCACACTTCTCATGGTGGGTAGGCAGCCTAACTGTAGATTTTCAAAGTATCCACGCTGCCAACTTAGCGTGTTTCTATGAAACATGCAGTTGCAGACTCAAAGCGCAGGGGAGGGGAGGCACTCGCTGTGCCACTGCACTCGGTTGTCATTTTAGATTAGACCCTAAAACGCAGTATTCATTTTAGATTTATGTATTATATATAACAAATACCATTTCATCCATTGCAATTAATAAAGTTATTAGCGATTCTACTAAAATAACTTTTTTTATGACTTCTCCTCCAATTCATACAAACTGCCGGGAAATTTGGAAACTCTTATATATCGACATACGCCAGCGCTTCGTGCTTTCTAAAATTAAGTAAAAAATGTCAAATTATCGTACGACCTTTTCTGTACAACAAACATTTAGCGCCATCTAGGTAAAATGAATGTGAGGGCTTCAGTCAATACAGAGTGCAAAAAGACAGAGTTCAGCTACTGTTATTATAAAATTAATTGTAATTATATATATATCTGCTCGATGACCATACTTACGCTATAGTATTGGTACACAGCCAAGCTGCCAGAATTGACAGCTGACATCTGAAATGAAGATCTAAGATAGACA
The DNA here is from genome assembly GCA_963854805.1 of Plagodis dolabraria. NCBI lineage: Eukaryota > Metazoa > Arthropoda > Insecta > Lepidoptera > Geometridae > Plagodis > Plagodis dolabraria. The sequence goes on from OY978440.1 coordinate 11,339,358, forward strand.
GTAAAAATGTACAACTGAGTAGTCAATGACCAGTTAGTAACCAGTAGTTTTCGAGATAAAACCTCTATAATTGGATACCAGGACTACCAGGAGGTCTACTCTCAAAAACGAAGTTCGAAGTTTCGTTTCGGAACGAAGTAATGACGAACACCGAACTTGTACCCTACCACCAAATAACTTCGGATGCGACTTGTACGGGCGGTCTTCCTTTCGGATTCTTAGATAATAACATAGTGAAGCGATATTGAAAGGTTTGTGTAGGTTCTTCATGGTTCACTGATTCTATGGTAGACATGTAAAACCGATTAATAAATCAAAAAGTAATAACCAAAAAGAATTTGTGAAGAAGAATGTTTCGATAATTAATAAACTATTTATTCATGTATGTGTATGTAGAATTCAATTTATTCTTCAATTTGTTTTCTTAGTAAAAAAACATTTTTCAGAGTAATGGTTGTGTCGTCGACAAACAAAGAACCTAATAAAATGATACCTAAAACTATAATAAACTCTGTAGTAAATTCTACTTCGAATATGACAACGAGAATGCAACCATGGACTTACATTAATAGAAGTACCTATTTCTAGCGCTGCTTGTTATGAACACCCATGCAACATATTCTTGAAAACACAAGAATGACGATACGATGGTTGAAGAACGAGAGCAATAATTACAGTTATGAGTCATTGTGAGTCAGTATGAGTTATGATTCATGTTAGCTCAATTGGTTAGAGCATACCCCGGCTAGAGGGGTGGATGGACGCGGGTTCGAATCCCGCACATGACTTTAATTTTTTCTCTCGTAAATTTGTAATTTTGTAACACAAGAATGATTTAATATATTGTAACGGCGACTCTTGTATATATAATATCTACATTCATGTTCCGACTTCATAACTTTTTCTTCTACCACCAAGTGCATCACCACGATACGAGTAGAAAATAAGTTAATTTCATTTTTATGATGTATGCTGCAAATGAGGGATAAAATTTACAATATGTATAAAATGGCCATGTGTAGAAAAAGTCCTAAAGCATACCTATTACTCGTTGTACGTAAGAATACCTATTACTCGTTGTATGTAAGAACCTATATGATCTTAGTTAAAAACTAAAATGTGAAAAAACGGAATCACGCAAGTTATGTTGAGGCAAAGGTACTACTTTGCCTCAACATAACTTGCGTGATTCCGTTTTTTCACATTTTAGTTTTTAACTAAGAACATATAAGTTCTTACATACAACGAGTAATAGGTTTCTCAGCAAACGATAACTCTTGAACAGACGTAAGCAGTAGGGCGTATCTATCATGAGAATATCATTGATCTTTAATCAACTGACTGTCTAAATACGAAGTAAAAAAGGCAATCTGTCAATACACGAAGTACGGATCGAAATTCGGATTCTAAGGTGTTTCGTGGTAAGAAAAGGTGCGATCCGTCAAACAAAACTTCGAACTACGTTTTTGGGAGTAGACCTTCTGGAGGTCTACTCCCAAAAACGAAGTTCGAAGCTTCGTTTCGGAACAAAGTAACGACGAACATCGAACTTATAACCAAACCTACCACCAAATAACTTCGGATGCGACTTGTACGGACGGTCTTTGTTTCGGATTCATAGACAAATATATTATCAGTGATATTGAAATCTTTGTGTAGGTTCTTAATGGTAGACATGCAAAAAAACTGTAAATAAATCAAAAACTAATAACCAAAAAGAATTTGTGAAGAAGATTGTTTTCGATAACTAATAAACTATTTATTCATATCAAACAATTATTGATACTTGTATGTGTATGTAGAATTCAATGTATGCTACGTTTTCTTAGTAAACAAATGTTTTTCAGGGTGATGATTGTGTCGTCGACAAACAAAGAACCTAATAAAATGATCCCTAACACTATATACTCTTTAGTAAATTATACTTCAAATATGACAGTGAGAATGCAACAATAGACTTACATTAGTAGATAAGCCCATATGTTCAAAACACCGTTTTTTGTTTTTATTTTCTGAAGAGTCAGAACCATAATTGGGGCTTCTTCTTTTTAGAAGTACCTATTTTTATGAACAACCATGCAACGCGTACCTAAATTAAGTAAACATATTCTTGAAAACACAAGAATAATTTAATATATTGTAACGGTGTCTGTTGTATATATATATATATATGTATATATATATATATATATACATTCATGTTCCGACTCCATAACTTTTCCTTCCACCACCAAGCGCATCACCATTACGAGTAGAAAATAAGTTAATTTCATTTTATGATGTATGCTGCAAATGAGGGATTAAACTTACAATGTGTATAAAATGGTCATGTGTAGAAAAAACCCTATGAAAAGCATACTCGGTGTACGTGCTCATTTATACTAGGTATACATAGGTTTTTATTTAAAAACTAAAATGTGCAAAAACGGAATCACGCAAGTTTTTTTGAGGCAAAGTAGTACGTTTCTCTGCAAACGATAACTATTCGACAGACGTAAACAGTAGGGCGGATCTATCGTGAGATTATCATTGATCCGTAATCAATTAATGTCTAAATACGAAGTTATAAATGCCAAATAACATTAGCAATATGCCAATTCACGAAGTACGGACCGAAATTCGGATCCGAAAGTGTTTCGTAGTAAGAAAAGGTGCGATCCGTCAAACGAAACTTCGAAGATCGTTTTTGGGAGTAGACCTCCTGTCATTCGAAATGAAGATATTGACGCTATCTATCACTTTTATGAAACGAATAATAGTCTAAAATCAAGTTTCCGTAATATGGCCGTATAAAATTGCAGTTGTTAGTCGTTATTTTGATTCCATTGTACCGACGGCCAGGGGAAAGTTAAAGTTGAAGGAACTTAACTCAATCAAAAATCTTATAAATAACAAATATTTTTGCAGAAATTGCCGTATCCGAGCTAGCAAACGCATGGCGGCAGAGCGTCGTCGAAACCCGGAATTGCAAAAAGAACCTCTCACCATGTTCGATTTGATATTCTACAATCCAGTATCAAATCCTATTGTGTAAGTATGTAGGTTTTCGTTATTATTCACTCTAGTTTGTAGTCACAGAAAGTCACTCATTTGAGAATAAAACACAATTAATTGGTGATTGAATGGTGAAAATATTATATATATACATGAACTGGCTAAATGAACTAGTTTATTTAGCCATTTCACTGTAGTAGTGAGATTTATTTTCTTACTAGTCCAGTTTTAAATGAAACTACTTTGACATCTGGCTCTCTTTTCCATCTCTGGATACTTAATTAAAATTTCAAACTTACATATTATATGAAACTGATATTATTATAAAGATCAAACTGAACTTTCAAACGGCAGAAAAGTTATGATTTCCAGTTCAGTTTACTAGTGAGATTTCTTCTATCTTTTGTCAACTTGAAAATAAAACATGCTCTTTTCATGTTTCTTTTCATTTACATATTTTCATAACTTTATTCATGGGGTGGTTAAAAAAAAGTAAGATGTTTCAACTGCCCAAGTACTAGGAGTCCATAAATAGCATAGAGATAGCTTAATGTATGTACTTAGTACATCCATAATCAGGGATGTGTAAATGAATTCTAGTTTTGTTTGGTTGGATATTATCTCTGAATTCTGAACTGAAACAACGTGAATTTAAATCTAATTAGTTCAATAAACTTAACATAAGAGAAAATAGATCTCACTAGTCAACTGAAGTAATGGGAATGGACATACTTTACTAGCATCCATCCATGGCATCGCCCGCGTGGTGTGATCGCTTTCATCTTGATCGGGTTACATCGCGCTTCATCTCGAATTAATCAAAACATTGGGAGAAAAATGTACAAGGTCCTTAATTTAAATCTAGAACTGAAGGTATATATGTAATTAAATTGGAGCACAAAATTTGCCACAGTCAAGCATGTTCCGATAGCCTACTGGTCAGGGTTCTTGATCCGGGGGACGCGGATTCGATTCTCGCTCGGGACAAGAGTTTTGTGCTCTTAAAATTTATTAATATATGGGTCTCATCAAATCCAATTCGTTGGTGTTCAGCAACAAACACACACTGACTTTAGCAGTTATATCAGTATGAAATATGAAAGTGAATTGAATTCATTCATCAACAGCCTGAATTGCATCGATGATCAAAACCCCTATCAGCCAGGTTTGCCACTATCCCCTAGCCTGGCAGGCTTGGAAATCGCAGTGTAAGAAGGCAGATCTTCAGAAGGCGCTGCTGCTCACATTCTTGTATTTTCTCTTCGTCCCTTAAGTCTCCCAAAGGAAGATATAAGGATGGGGTGCAATTTTAGCCCAATGGGGCAAGAGTGTTATTGGTAATTTGGGCTTTACACAGGTGAATAAAGCCAAAGCCGACTAATCATCTGACTTTTGGCCGTGCAGTGGGCGCCCACATGCTGCTGGTGACTAAAATTTTCCATCCAAATGTTCTGAAGAGAGAGAGCTAGCAGCTGCGGTGAAATCTGGACCAGTTTTGGTGAAACAGAGTTATAGGTTCCTTCATTTTGTCCCAACATCACATATCGTAGCCGGTTTTTATTACTTATATATTTAGATAGGTACATTTATAAATATATAGTGAACAAAATAAATCTGTGGGAGGCCGCCTCCCCGTTTTTATGCACCGGGTTTCATAACCACTGTGCTATCGACACTGGCTCGACAAAGTCGAATTTTCTGCTCAAATTTTATTATTTTACCTATCATCGGGTAGCCAGTATCTATAGCCGAGTGGTTAAGGCGACCGGTGTGTGTACCCGGAAGACGAAGGTTCGATCCCCGCTCGAGAAAAATGAATAGTCTAAATATAAATCTAATTTTCGCTTTGTACGCGATAGTGCTTGTAGTCATATTTAGAAATTATATACATTACATACATACTTATAGTGAATTAAACCTTGTTTTACATATCCACTACGCTGATGTCGTATGTGCAAGCGTTCTCCAGTAGACATACTAGTAGATGTCCCGCGACATGTTGCTCCCTTTGTTAATCAATTTAGGTTTTGACAAACCTTTCGAACTCTTGATTCTTCAGACCTGACCAAGAAGAGATAAATGCAAAAGCGGCAGCCATAAGAGATGAAGAAGAACGTAGGCAAAGAAATAAAAATCCAGAAGCAACTAAGACCCCAAATGATGCCAACAAAAACACAGCCGCTTCAGTGCCGCAAGTCAAACTTGGTCCAAACGGAGATATCATAATTGATGATGAAAGCTTGGTAAGTTAATCTTACATATATACCTGTATAATGTATGTTGCTGTACTAGACAAAGGCATCCTCCAGCTCCTTCCAGACATCACAGTTCGCTGCTATCTACATCCATTCCACCAGAAAGTCCTGTTATTCAAAACAGATCTTATGAAGGTATCAATATATTAACAACTTGGACCACATCGTCATTTCAACTAGTGAGTCAATGGGTAGCCTATATGGAATAAACTACTGAATAGATTTGAAATTTTTTGTTTGGCTCGTTGGTAATGTCATTTAACGGCAATGGGATATCCCCTTTTTATTACAATTATTGTAAGAAATAGTTTAAGCCGTACATAGGTTTATTAAATAATAATCGTTACCGGGAATGCGATTTTTGTATGCCTAAAAAAAAAGGCGAGAGATAAGACCAGTTGATTTTGTGCATTTAGCTATCTCTCTCGCGTCATCCATTTAGCAAGAAGTGCTTGAGTTCGATTCAATAGACGATACCGCTACCTTACTATTATTGCCTGAAGTTGGTTTTCGACTGAACTAGTAGTTGTATTAGCAGGCGTAAATAGCTTGTACTCTTATAATCCTTATTTTTAATTACTGTTTGATGTAATGGGCCCTGGAAACATTCGTATGAAGCTTTAGAAAACTGATGCAAGTTTGGTACCAAACAAAATTTATACACCTCTAAAAAAATTACGGAAATGTCGGTACTTCAAAACTTTCAAATAGTTCCGGGTGCCGATTCTTCGTAAAAATGCATTTAAAACTTGGATAGCAAACTTCAAGATACATACTTTTATACATAATATATGTATTTCAAAGTTATATTTACGCCAGGAAACATGTCTAAAACACCTCTTTTTGTGTTTGGCCTTTACTCTTCCCCTGTGTTGAACTCGGTTCCAATTTTGTCGGTAAAAATTTTGTTTTCACTCTTTTTTAGTGACCCCTACTTCCTTCTTCGTCGTCATGTCAATCACTGTCAACGACTATATCATCAAGAAAGGAAAAATATGTTTCGGTTATTGGAGTGTAACTCGAAAACGGCTGGACCGGTTTTGTTTAAATTTAAATGGGACCAAACGACAAGCATCAGCTTTCAAATAAAAAAAGATTTGTTAAAATCACTAAGTCGAAAGTTTTGAGAAAATACAGACGAATTGAGAACCTCCTCCTTTCTCTGAAGTTGGTTTAAAATCACGACCTAGACTCCTCCGGCCTTCTGTTTGGGGCATACTTGAAGGAGTTGAGCTATCTTTGTAGAAAATGAAATGAAATGTATCGATAGTCGATACCCCAGTGTTTTTTTATACTGCTGATTGTCTAGTCTGACCAAAATAGCATATGGTAGTAGGTGATAATGTGATCGATGGTGAACAGGCGAAACCTGGAATGAGGACAGCTCTTAACGTGTTAGCTAGTCATGGGTATGGTTCTAAAGGCATCGTGAACTCTCCTTAGATTTTCGCAAACTATATTTGGATCACACCGTGTGGTGCCCGGCTAGCATTGTGCTGTGCTGTGTCCAGTATATGACAACAGGATTGTCACAGTTTTGTGAGACCAGAAATCATATCTGAAAGGGGTGATAGTGAGCTTTTGATACCTTGAATATAATTATTAATTGGAACAACTCTAATTAGCTGATATTTGTCTTCAGGTTATAAGACAACCAGAGGAACGTCAGATATCTGATACCGTTGTTCGCGAAGGTCCGTCTACGTCGAGTACTAGTAGCGGCTACCGACGAAGGCCGAGGACTGCCGGTTGGTCGGACGGAGAAACTGTCAGATTCTACCGTGCGTTGGCGGCATTTGGGACTGACTTCAGTGTAATGACAACCTTGTTCCCGGGGAGAGACAGAAGAGATCTGAAACTTAAGGTACAGTAACTAAATATTCATATTACAAATACAAAGTTACAACTACAGTGAAAACCTATATAACGACATTGAAGGGAACTTCGGACGTTATATCCGGTAGTTGTTATAAGCAATATAAACAAGTAGTCATATTATATGTATGTTTAGTTTTATTAATTGTTTATTCTGAAAAAGCTGCAGTACCAACGTTGAGGAGGTAAAGCGAAAACACAATCAAAACCAAAACTTATCAATGCAACCTTTAATTACTGTTAACTATCGTACTAAATTAGTCGTGGAACATGCAAGGTCAAGCGCGCAAGAGATTCGGATGAGGTGGGAGAAAGTGGGTAGGTAATAATAAGTCAAAACATTCCTTATAAAAAGTTTGAAAATTGTTCGTATTTTTTTATTTTGCTGGCACAAGCACAACGGTTGGTCGTTATAGCCGATGAATATCGATAAGTTTCGTCGTTCTAAGCAATATGTCGCTGTATCCGATGTTGTTATAGGCGGTATGTTTACTTAACTGTTTATTAGGTTTAACTGTTTCGTGCGGGACTTTGCCATTCGGTCGTAATAACCGATCCATCGTTATAATCGTTGTTATATTCGGCTTCGACTTTACGAGAGGAAAGCATAAAATCATGTGTGGGATTAGAGATTTCGCAGACACTGGTCAAATCATTGATTTGTCAAATTATATGCTCGTCAAATCTTTATTTGTCAAATTATAGACAAGACAAATCCTCGATTTGTCAAACCAGAAACTGATCCAAACCTAAATTTGTCAAATACTTGATTCGTCAAATTCTTAAATGTACTTATTCTTTATTCGTCAAGTGAGCTCTTTGTCAAGCACGCTTTGGGACAGTCAAGATGAAAATAAAATCAATTATGTGTATTATTTTATTGGATTAAAATAACAGTAAAACTGAAAGCTTTTCAATAACTCAAAACCTTACTTACACCTTCCTTAAAACCTAGTAAAAACATGTAGTTTTTATGAACTCAAAACTTCTTAATATGTTATTAGAAAGAAATATGGACCAACTTTATCCAATATATTTTTTTAAGCATTGTATAGTAATTTTTGGCCCTTTAATAGATTATTTATTAGTATTTCAACTTTAGCATTTCAAATCATGTCTTTATTTTACATTTTTTTTTATATTGCGTGCTCCGACCTGTAATTGTTTTACCAAACGATCATACCGCGAGTTTATAATTTACAAATTGAAATAAATATATATTGTTTTCAATTTTGCTACTAAACCTTCCGATTTTATCCTAGAAAACCACTGTCAAATATAATAATTCCCGTGGCTTGCGAACAATTAAAAAAACATATTTTTTTCACGCACATCTGGAAAGAAAATCTTAACTGATTGTTTGTCAAAAGTGTTTAATCTCAACTGCGTTCATAATCACACACATATATATATTACATATATATTTATATAATCTCATTCGGTAATATTCTAATTATGAAATGAAATACTGACCTTCATTGGTATATTTTATATACATACTTTTTTAACAAAATTAAAAAAAAATAATTAAAGCATTATTCTCCTAACAAAACAATGCTTTAAAACAAATTTTTAATTATTAAAGTACAATGTGTCCCGACCAAGGTTTCAATTCATTTTAAGTTCACATTATCTGTGGTGAGCGCGCTGCGCGCGCAAAGCGCTGGTTTTTATATTGCATTTTATTTAATGTAGCTACCTATAGCCATGAGATTAAATAAAGTAGTGTATGCAACTGCATATAATTAGGTATTGAAACACTCGTGTAATCTTATTTTGATAGTCGCCTGCGGCTCGTTTCAAAAAACTACACTCATGTTTTAATACCCTCTAATAGACAGTTGCATAAATTACTATTTTATTTTTATCTGAAATATGTCTTCAAAATTTCAAATATTTTTTCATAAGTAATCTAGTTTTTAGCAGGTAATAGACAACAAAATACTCTAATTATGCTGTCCATTTTGTCATTCAATTTTGAAGAACCATTATTGAAATGGTAGGTATTAATTTAAATATTTCGTATTTGGAATAATATAAACAAATAAGAGGTTGCTTCACTAAAGGGTTAATCAAAGATAAAGCACTTTAGTGTTCGATCTCACAATGACAAGATAAATCACGTATTTGACGTGTAGAAGTCTTGACGAATAATTGAATTGATGAATCGCGATAATGACAAATTAAGCTTTTGACTTGCAAAGTATATGATTAATAAAGGATTTGACGAATTGCGAAATTGACAAATTAAGCTTTTGACTTTTACAGCATATGGCCAAACAAGGATTTGACCAGTGTCTGCGAAATCGGATTAGAATCCACGGCATCCACCCCTATAGCCGGGGTATGCTCTAACCGCTAAGCCAACATGACATGACGTATGATTCTAATTTAAAATTCGTTAGTAACCATCGTATGGGGATGGAGCGACATCTATAGAACAATTGACGTTCAATTAGCTCTAAACTTGTTACAATGACACAACCCTATATTTAATGTTTTTTTTATTTTAGCAATGACGCGTTCTCCTAGGATAACACTACAAAGTTACAACGAAAGGAAAAAAAATATAGTCATGTGTGGGATTCGAAGCCGTGGCATCCACCCCTACACCCGGAGTTCTCTAACCACTAAATCAACACGTCATATGACTTAGTATTGTTAGTTTGAAATATGTAACGGTATTAAATATACTACCGATTAATCTGGGTATAATACCACCTCTTTTGGACAACAAGACGCACAGAAACAGTACGTGTGCTATGTTCCGAAAATACACACTAATATCTTTTATACCAGCGTCATAGTGCGTCTGGCTGATGTGCGGAACGCTCTACCAGTGTCTCTTTTTACCGATAGATATAATATGGAGGTCTTCAAGTACAGAGTGAATAGAAAATAAGGTTTCACTAAACTTATCAACTTTACTGAAATTTTACGTGGATCGAACCTTATCATTGATTAGTAGTTGTCATCATAAATCCCGTCTTAATTTTACTTTGTAATTGGAAATGAAGATATCAATAAGGTCTATCAATTTAGTAAAATAATAGAGGTCTAGCATTAGTAGTTAACAAGGAGTTCAAAGAAGTGTTTCCGAGATAAATGCCTTTTTAATTTGACAGATTTCTTCCTATATAAAGATTTCGACGAGGTCTATCACTTTTGTTAAGAAATAAGTAGTCAATTTAATTTATTAGAAGAAACCCATAACTAAAAACAGAACTGAAAACTTTACGGTCCACAACCTAAACTACAAACCACTCTTCCTTTGGGGAAGGAAGAGTGGTTTATAGGGCGTTCGGATAGCCTACTGCTAGAAAAATAACAACTACAAATGCTAAAATAAAAGTTTAACCAAAAAAAGGAACTGACATCAACACCCAAAAGTGTGAAATAACTTTTATTTATTTCTATATATTATGATTACAAGCACTACCGCGTACTAAGCGAAAATCATAAATTTACAATTTATTGGAATACAAAATGTTTTGCCCCGGGCGGGAATTGAACCCGCGTCCTTCCGATTTCGCGCCGGATGCTTTATCTATTAAGCTACCGGGGGTACGGCTGTTTCGCCGAAATTTCGTACTCCAATCGTATTTCTTAAACCGTCATAGGGGACGGTGCGCGGCCATCAACCAGACTACTAGACTTCATCTGACCGAAAGAAGTGTTTTTTCAAACACTTAACTCTCGGAATGATGTCGCTACCCTTCTATATTTCTATATATTATGATTACAAGCACTACCGCGTACTAAGCGAAAATCATAAATTTACAATTTATTGGAATACAAAATGTTTTGCCCCGGGCGGGAATTGAACCCGCGTCCTTCCGATTTTATTTATTTATTCCAGTACATTACATTTGGTGGGCATTACAGTTTCCCAATTCGCCTACCCAATGCTTAGCTTAAAAATAATTACCTTTACATTACACTATAAAAACTTGTTGAATACAGTATCTTGATAGTTCAAAAGTACCTATTGTACCGACATCACAATGGTACCGACGTCGACAATTGATTTCACACTTTTGGGGGTTGAAGGCCGGTTCCATTTTTTGGTTAAAACTTTTTTTTTCACTCTTTTTAGTGACCCTTGCTACTTACGGGATCGATTGTCATTCACTGTCAACGACATATTATTATAGAAAAATATTTACATATCATCAAGATAAGTAAATATTTTTCAGTTATTCGAGTGTAACTCAAAAACGGCTGGTCCGGCTTTGATGAAATTTAAATGGGATCAAACGACAAGAATCAGGTTCCAAACAAAAACATATTTTTTGGTACTATGGTTTTAGTACTATGTGAGCTTTGAAAAATGGATGTGCGAGTAACGCTTGTGCGACAAAACTGTACTGCTCCGGATTTTCATATTTTACATAGTTTTTTCCGTTCGTTTTGAAGTAATGATGGCTCAGTGGCATTGGCTATGGACTGCCGCGCAGCAGGACCATGGTTCGAATCCTGCCGCGGGCTTGAGCTTCACCGCATGGTGGAAGGGCATTTTGCGAGTGCCCGCCTGGCTAGCGACCACCCTCAAGTAGAAAATCTGTCGCCAAGCAACTAACAGTGTATTCCGGCGGCAGTCCTTGAGAGCCAGTGAAATTACAGGCACATGAGACTTAACAACTATGTGTCAAGGTGACGGGCGCAGTGCAATTAGTGATTTGTGACGAAATAAATGTTATAGGCTGAGGTTAGTCTGCTTCACATCAGGTGGACCTCGAGCTTGATCTGCCATAATAACATAAAAAAACCTATTGGAGTACCAATAAAAAGGACTGGAGCTATGTAACCCAAAAAAATTTGGTAGTCATAATATGAGGTATTTACTGTGGTCCTTAAAATTGATGATTTTTTTATGCGTACATGCTTTGTTATGGGATTTCTTGTAGCGTTAATAAATATTCTGTAAAAGTCGGGGCAAGGGGTATACCAGCGAAACCCTTATACAACCTACCTAATAAAAATGTACTAAATAAATAAATAAAGACCTTAGCCTGTCAAGACCAACCGTAACTTCCATCCTAGAACGTGCATCTAAGGCGGCATTAGTAGGATCTTACCAAATTTGGCTAGGTAGAAGAGGAGGCTCGAGCGGTGAAAGGGAGCATTGATGACATCGTAAAGGACCGTTTAACCCTGCACTTGGGTTGCAAGCCCCAGGCCCCTCTAGCCTCTTCCTCTGCAACGCTATGGACCCGGCACCCGCACGGTGAATCGATGGAATGCTAAGTAATTAGTCTCACTTGATTATTACATTATATTAATAATAAACACTGAAATCAGATATTATTAAGAGTTTTTTCATTTTGTACCTACAAGTACGATCCTTTTAATTCTATTTTTTTCACAATTAATTTATTTTTTGTAAGGAGTACAAAAAATTATTTGTAGTTCTTTAAATATTTTTTGTTTCATTTTCAGTATAAGAAAGAAGAAAGAACTAACCAAAAGCTAGTTGAAAAAGCCCTAAGCTCTCCAACAGATATGGACATGGATCGGCTAGTGAAAGAGTTTGCAGAACATCGGGAAGCTGACAAAGAGAAAGCAGAGAGAAAAAAACAAGAAATGATAGAAATGAAAAAAGCAGTAAAGGAACTTAAGCGAGCAGAAAAGCAACGTAAGCGAGCAATTTCAGGCGTAGGAAGACGAAGGCTAAGTAAGTGACAATCTTTTACTTCATAAGTTATACACATTTTACACAACACTTTCGGATATAATACCGCGTACTTCTTTACAGCGTTTGTCCCTACTGTATTTTTCACATTGGAACCTTTCAACATTTATATCAAAGTAAAATATGGAGTATTTTTTAGAAACATGTTATCTTCCAATCCGTTTAGTGCCGATTTCACCCGTTGTCTTACAAAAAACAAAAAACCCCTTGGGGTGCCGGGTTAGAATTGCACCTCCCTATATCATCCCGTGGGTGTCGTAAGAGGCGACTAAGGGAAAAATACTGGAAGGTGGGCAGCAGCGCCTTCTAAAGAACTGCCAACTTACACTGCGATCACCAAGCCGCCTGCCAAGCGTGGGGATTATGGCAAATACCCCCTTAATAGGAGAGGCTGTGTTCAGCAGTGGACGATCCGGCTGTTACAGTTACAGTTACAAAAAAGTCCGTAAACAAGATTAATAATCGGTTTTGAACTCGTCTTAAGTGAAAATAAGGATCTTAGAAGATCTCTAAGATTGAGCTCATTGTCAGAAAAGTGTAAAGAGCGAGAAACTTTTAATTGACCGCGTTGTCTCTGTTTTGACAATAGTGACAATCAAAGTATTGTTACGGCGCAAGGGCTCGAACAATCTAGAATCTAGATTGCTCGAGCCTTCCGTCTGCGTTATTCTAGATTCTAGAATAACCCAACGAACCCAAAAAAGGGTCGCCTTTGTTCTCCGGCAACTAGTAAACTTCACTGTTTAGTTCTTCGTGGAATTTAATACCAAGTTGTTTACGTCAATACGGTGAAATATGGCCCTTATTGTTTTTCTATCTAGAATAGTATTAAAAATTCTAGAAAATATGACTACCGGATATATATTGGGCCGGGTCCGGGCCGACCAGTCAGTCTTAATTTGAGTTAGAAACAAGCTACAGTGCGATTATCTTTGGACCAAGCGCCAATAGTTAAATACAGTGAAGTGTGTGACTAGTGATCTGTAAAGTGCGAATAGTCAGTGTTTAGTGTTTTTTAAAGTGTGAAAAAGTGTTGCATTATTTATCCCAAACCTTCAGTTCGTAGCAGTATACATTCAAATTGACAGCCTATACAACTATATAATAGTTGCCAACACAACAATAATAGCATTTTGTAAGTGTTGTACTACGGCCGTTAAATCGATTGCAATGAAATTGATTCCATTATAATCGATATAGAAAAAAAGCACATAGGCTAGCTTTATGGAATATATTTTCTGAATTTAACAATATATTAAATATAACCATTTATTCACTAGTTAATTATACTTAAAATATATTATTGAGGTCTGTATACATAGTTCCAAAGTGTTATGCATATAAGCACTATAGTAAATTTTTTTTAACAAACGAGTACTGAGTAGATTTCTCGCACATTTACAGATATTGACAGAGTGAGATGGGTCATTGCTGTCATTGGTCAATGCCTTTTTTGTGGTTTTGAAATTGGTAAGACCCGTTCATATTGCATACTTGTAAAATTTACTGTAGAAAAAACTATGTTATAATTTTATGATTTAAACTTGCATTTTTATGATCTAAAATTTTATATATATAAAACAATATTGTAATAGTATATAATTATATTATGCACTAGAGCATATATAAATCAAATAATTCTACTTACACAAACAATTCTTGTAATCTTAAAAACAATCGTCATCCTTCTGTGATCTCTCTGCAGATACGTCAAAAATAAATTACTCTAACATATTTTGTACATGATTGTCGACTCCGTACATTTTTGTTTTTATCTTGGTTATCACATGATTGAGACATGACCACCATTTTTATCTATCCTTTTTTAGCTACTTACTTCTTTAGCAAGAGTTCAGACTTCATACATTTTATAACTTTGTTATTTCCTGCCATAACCCTTCACTTAAAACCAAACAAGTTCAATTGGATTGAGCTCACAGTGATACGTCGTCAAACGTATGACGAGACGATTTGTTGACTTAGCTACAAAATTGTTTTCAAAACTATCTTTGTTTAACTACTATTTCTACCCTAATTTAATAGTTGCAACTTTAGTATTGATTCGTTACAAGCAATATTTACCGACGAGTAGGCAGTCGAAGACTCAACTGAATGTACCTACATGTAACTACAGAGTTCGTGTGGAACGGACTTTATGTTGATTACGTTGGCCAATACCAACGCAGTAAAATTTTCATTACTCGTTTGTTAAAAAAAATAGGCTATAGAATGTAGTACCTATTCAATATTAAAAAAATGGTACACACAATTAACATATACCATAATACTTATGTTTTAACTGTGATAAATGTATTACAACACTTAAAAAAATACTGCAATTAAGTCGTACAAGTGCGGTAAAATATACATCATCAGCCAACGAATATTGTTATATATATTTCTAGAACTTTGACGCACCGATGTGTTTTCTTAACGACTTCTTACAAAAAGTTTTTATTTTAGGTATTATATTAGTACAGGTGTGATATACATTCAGTCAAAAAAGGATTAAATATATTGAATTAAATATCCATTTTGGCGCGGGTTTTGTGTTGCATCTGTTATTGAGATTAAATACAGTGCTGTTTTTAGTTTCTCATATCTAGTGTGTATTGCGAATTTCGAATGGAAAAACATCGAACAAAGAGTAAGTAGGTCTTAAATATTGCGTCGCCAATAGAATTTCGTGTTGGCAGTCACTGAAAATGTTATAGAAGGCTTAAGGTGAATCGACTTTATCAAAAACACGTGCTTATTAGAGGTACAAAGCGTTCGAGACGTGATGGAAGATTTGCCTCGCTCTGGTGGATGGCCTATCAACGTCAGCAAGTGAAGTTAACATCGCAAAAGTGACGGAAATAGTAACTGAAAATCCTCATTCAAGTTTGAGAGAGATATTCGCAGTACTTTTTGTGTATTACGAGTCTATCCGTACCGTGTTAAACAATTACTTGGGTATGAATCATTTTGCCGCTCGGCTAGTTCTAAAGACCTAAATTTTCTCCAAAAACTGAGTCGCTGAGGACATGCTAAAACGAGTCAATTCCGACACACCAATAATGAAACGCTTTGTTACTGGTGACGTGACGAGACGTGGGTTTACGAGTTTCACGTGCAAACTAGTCAACAAGCTTCGAAGTGGCGCCTTCCGACTGAACCGAAACCGAAAAAACTATGCAATGAGAGATTTTTTGACCTAAAACTCAACAAATGCCATCGCTCGATGGTATTTGTACCACCTCATTCGTCAGATGTAGCCCCAGCCGACTTTTCCTAAACTCCAGTTACCACTTCGTGGCACCCGTTTTGAATCGGTAGAAGTCATACAGGAGAATTCGCGGCGAGACCTGAACTCAATTCCGGAAACACCGTGTATATATTTTTTTTAATGCATTGATTATCCGTTGGAGTAATTGTATTGTTTCTGAAGGAGCATACTTTGAAGAATAAAATAAATTTGATGATTTGATTATTTGTTGGCGTAATTGTATTGTTTGAACCAATGCATGGCCCCAAACATGCACCGCTTGGTATACTGTACGTAATATGTGCTGGTGTAGGGCAGCTTATCTTGGGGGTATATTTTCTAGCTGCCGATCTTGATTGGTAAATAAAAGTTTCTGGAATTAATTGACTGTTATGTAAGGACTTGATCTGAAAGAACAGATAAGTAATTATGTTATTAGTTGTAAACAACACTCGAACTTCTAGAATATACTTTTGTATCGTCAGTTTTACGCTCACCACATGGTTATGCAGTATTGGATTTGGATTGGCGTCTTGGAGATCGCAGTTTAAGATATCGGTTCCCCAGAAGGCGCTGCTGCCTCCGGTATTTTACTTTTAGTCGCCTCTTACGACAGGTAGAAATGGGGGGATTACATTATATCCCGGCACCACACGGGCAATCTGTATGTATTAAAGGAAACAAAAACGTTCTTAGAATATTCTATGAACGTTCGCGATTAACATATGGATAGTGGCAGGTCCATTGAGAACTTTGTTAGAAACTTACGAGCTACTGCCCAGTTTTTTTTACGTTCTCGCTAGGGATGTATGGAAATAGTAATGAAAGTACAGTGCTATTATAATCCCAGGTTGTTCAATCTTCCTCGACAGTGTTTCATAACGAGCCCTTCACAGATACTTCAACTACCTGTATAGACAATATATACTCAAACTGTAAGACTAAATAAAAGTCAGTAATGAAGGGTGCTAGATCTGATCACGATAGCCTTGTGATAAAATTAGGTGGAAACAGAGAAACAGAGAGGTTTGAAATTGAACATAGGCCGTTAACAACAACTAGAAATACTCTGTGCCAATATAGAAGCTAAGCTTGGCATGACAAGTTCTTCTCTCAGTGACCCAAACAATAGCTTATTCTTTAGTAAATACTGAGTTTAAATATATTTTTTTCCAAAAATAAAGAAACAAAATGATTGGAAAGTTGAATTTCGGTGAGTGGGCAAGTACAGGTATTCGAAAGAGTATGAGATTATTTGTTTAATATGTGTCGCAGAAAAAATTCAACATTTTGCAAGCATTCATCTTTCATGATTATGTTAGGAACTATTGTAAAATGTTTAAGTCTGTTTGCTAAATTTAAGTTTAAGATTTTTAAATTTACCACACAAGTGCTAAATTTAAAAATCAAATCTCTGATCCAGTACAAGTGGCAAACATATTTGAATTTTTTTTCTCTAACTTACCGCTAGAAGACACTATGTCATTGAATTAATTCTTGTCCTGATGTAGCAGAAACTCTGAAACATAATTTTCCCTGCAAAACACCGGACTTATCTTTCCGATACACGACAACATCCGAAATTATAAAGATATTCAAAAGTTTAAACATAAAAAGTACCGAAAAATTGTGGGGTATGTCAGTTAAATTGGCCGAGCTTATAATTTGCATTATTGCACCATGTTTAGGAACAATAACCATTGTGTCGGCAGATGAAATTTCTTCGAGTAAAAAAACATTGTAAAATTACTCCAATTATGTAGTTGAGGGCAACACCTGACCCTTGCAATTATAGACCTATTTCCATCTTACCTGTTCTGAGTAAAGTATTTGAAAAAATTACGCTCAAACAACTTCTATCCCATTTTAATGAGCATATTAAATGATAATCAGTTTGGTTTCCCAAAGAGAAGATCCACAACAGATGCAGGTGTTCAATTGATATTACATATTATACTTAAAGCCTGGGAGAGTTCACATTCTACTGTGTAGAGCATCTCAATCTGATTCGTAAACTTTCTCATTATGGTATTCGTGGAAAAGCTCTGAATATTATAGAGTCACACCTGTCAGACAGGCTACAGAAGGTTGGAATAAATGGCAATACTTCTGTGTCTTTGGTAAAAATAGGAGAAGGTACCGCAAGCATCAATTTTAGGACCTTTTCCATTTATAGCGTATATTAATAATCTACCATGCATGGTCACAAAGACTTCTGCGATTTGTTTTATTCGTAGATGATTCCTCTATGATTTTTGCAGTAGATAATAAATAAAATAGGAAGGATAGTGATCTAATTCATGTAAATAATATGTTTAAGTTTTCTTTACAAAATATTACTTATGTTGAACAAAACAATAAGCTTGGACCAGATAAACTCTCTATTGACAATGCGACAGTCTTCCTGGGAATCAAAATGGATTATTTTGTTTATTTTTTTTTTATTGCTGATAGGTAAGCCTTTGACCACAATCTCACGTGATAGTAAGTGATGATGTGGTCGAAGGTGTTAACAGGCTTAACCTAGAATGGGATCTACGTAAACATGATCTATCCGAAAGATTTAGTTCTGCTGCATATGCAGTATAAGACAGTGAACAGACGTAATTACTGCTAGGCTAGTTAATTTGACGTACTTCCACAGTGTTATGTCGTATGGTGTATTGCAGTGGGGAGCTGCTGCTCAATCCGAGCCATATATGATGAAGTCTGTATATATTTGAAAATATTATGTATGTTAGAAAAAAATGAGTAAATTTAAATTAAACAGTGACAATCACGATTACAGTGCTAGGTATAAAATAAAGATAAAATAGCGGCGCCAGGTTTTATTTTTTCTTCTTTTTTTATGATATTGTGGCGGACCAAACTCGAAGCCCACCTGATGTGAAACGGTTACCTCTGCCTATAACAGATGCATTTCGTCACAAGTGACGAATTGCACTGCGCCCGTCACCTTGAGACATAGTTGATAAGTCTCATTTGCCTGTAATTTCACTGGCTCTCAAGGACTGCTGCCGGAACACATCTTTAGGTGCTTGGCGACAGATTTTCAACTTGAGGGTGGTCGCTAGCCAGGCGGGCATTCGCAAAAAGCCCTTCCACCATGCGGTGAAGCTCAAGCCCGAGGCGGGATTCGAACCATGGACCTGCTGCTCGGCAGTCCATGGCCAATGCCACTCAGCCATCACTACTTCAAAAACATACTAGCAAAGACAAATAAAAGGTCCTTCTTAGGTAATTGTGTGTGGTTTTATAATAAAGTTCCCAAACAAATTACTCTGCTCACAGAAGGGAAATTCAAATAAAAAGCTCACAGTTTGTGATACTCAAACGACAAAAATGCTTGGACAATTCCACCTCTGCCAAGCTATCGCCTGTCCCTACGTAATTTAAATAAATATTGTAATAATTTTATAATATAGTTTGTAACACATTGTTAATGGACATCCGAGTATCTAGCCCGATCTTTTCGCAGTGGTTCTATAATTTTCTTTGTTCAACGTGGCATTACAATGCGGAATATTTCATTATTAAAAATTTTAATCTTCATAAGACCTGTTTTGTGTTTGTGACCTTTAAGAGCGTCGTCATAGACGCCTTAATTGACTAAATGATTTCGACTTTGACGTTAGAATACTATTTATACTTGTTCAATTATGTTGTTTACTAGTTGTCACGCAGCAGTGACCTGAGAATAATGACGAGTGACAGTCCTTACTTTTATAAGATTAAGGCTGCGATGAAATAATTATGTCAATAAATGTAAGTCAAGCTCTAAACAGCAGAACGCAAACCACACCGCGGTGGGCGTTGTTTAAAAAGTGTACCGTTCGGCGCAACAACGTTACCTTGACGCCACCAATCGGCTGCGATCATTTCTAAGCGCCAAATCAAATCAAAACCTATCCATATGAATTTGCGTTTTGTTAATTGTGAACTTGATGAGTCCGAAATCAAAGTGGTAACTGTATGAGGGTTTTTTTTTTTATATAATTAAACTACGCACTACAGACTCTAGGTCCGTACACTTTTTCGATCAAGTTCTATTTATAACATATTACAATCTTACAAGTGTCATACTCCATTCATCATTTGATTGACTCTTAACACTTAGATGTAAGTTAGTGATCAAGGTTTTGTATCTTAAAAACTAAGTGAGTCCATTATTATTATTATTTCTTATTATTATTATCGTCATTTATTTTATAACATAATTTTAATTTTTTTACAATATTCATATATAAAAAAAGAAACAAATATTATAAAAAACTTAAAATTACGATGCCGCCGGCAGCGGGGCAGGGCCCTAACTACCAGCGGTTAGGGCTGCAGAGAGAGAAATCTTCGGACAATGCGTGTCGTGTCGAGTATCACTGCCTTCTGCATCTGACCCTTGATCCAACCGTCTAGTGAGACCCTCTTGAGGTGATGGTCAAGGCTCTTCGCTATTAGGCCGTTCGCTGAAACGACTATCGGGACAATAATCGTCGAGTCAACATCCCACATGGCGGTTACCTCGTGAGCCAAGTCAAGGTACTTGCTGACTTTGTCCTTCTCGGCCTTCACGAGGTTCTCGTCATGTGGGATGGTAATGTCGACGAGCACTGCCCGGCGCTGGGATTGGTCGACCACCACGATATATATATTATTATTATTATATATTTTTTTTATATTCTAAGTTTTGTTAGTGTTATGCTAATATTTTTTAAATTTTATGATTTACACATGTAGTTTTTACATTAAATTTATAAAACTAAATTAATCTATTTAATCTTAACATTTATTTTGTCATGGATGGACATGCCACTGATTCGGGGTCCTCTTTCTTTTAAGCATTTCCTCCACGACCTCTTCATTACGATCTTTTAGTGCCATTTTTAGGTTGTTTTCTGTTATTTCTTCCTCCGTCGCTTTTACCGCCCGCCGCACAAAACCACCGATGGCGTCTGAGCTGTCATCGGTGTAGTAGGTGCAGCTCTCTCTATGCCGCGACAATGCCACAACCGCATGCGGAACGCTGTCTCTAAGTTTTGTCACCTTTTCTCTCCTCTGGATGACAATGACAGCCTCGTATGTCAGTCCCTGTGCCTCATGTACGGTCAGTGTGCGCGACCCCTGGCCGCGCCCATACCCTTCACTGATCAAGGAAGATTTCTCCTCCTGAGTCAGCGTTAAGTATAGGGTGTTTGGGAGGTCCTTTGGTATTAAGGCACCTGTGTACCGTTGAAGCTTCAGGGAGTGAACACGAGAACTGGAGGAGTAGATGCCCGGGTACACTTCGCGCAGGACGTATGCCACATCCATGGGATTCCGGTGCGTGCAGAACAACTCTTGGCCGATGGACGCCAGTATATTGGGATTGCTGTACCGTATATTGAAGAGGTTCTCTCTTTCAATATACGGCAGCTAGTTGACGCCTCCGATGATGACGACATCTTTAGCATCCATTAACCGAGCAGCCATTATGATGGCTCCGAAATGGTTCATATGAGCTTCATCTATGAGAAGACGACTTTCTCTGCTCTCCATGAAACCATTTGCCAATACGGAGGCCAAGGTGCGCACTTTGGATTTTACACCGTCACCTATGCGGTAAGCTACCTTGTCTCTCAGATCTTTAGCTGCTTCGGTTGTGATGGTTACTACAATGTCCTTGTCAGCATCGAAGTTGCCAACTATCCAAGTTGTTTTGCCACATCCGGGAACTCCATTGATCCATGTGATCTTTGGCAACGTCCAGTGCTCCCATGCTGCCGCTGGGTCGGAGCCTCCCGAGATGGTATTTGCTATCTCGATGATTTTCTCCTGCAGCATTATCTTTGTGCACTGGGCTGTGACTACAAGGGGATCGTCTGGTGGTGTTTCGAAGGTGAGTTTGCCAGTTTTTTGCGTCTCATCGTCGTTCAGGGTAACAAAGCCCGCCGTGGAGCTGAATGCAGCCATATATCGACCCGACATGCTTCCCTTAATGACACGCGATCTCTCATTGTCGTATATGGCTGCTTCCGCCTCCGCTACTCTCACACTCAATAATCCCTCGTTCTCCCAGAGATAGGCCTGCAGGATGTTTTTGCAGGTCATTAGGTTCAACTCTCTCGTTGCTTTTTCTATCGCTAGGAATTCGAGGAATGCATTGAATGCGTGGTCTGTTGGCCTTATTACCGGAACGAGGACGGGCGGGCTGACTTGCCCCTTGTCAGCTCTAGTCCTTTTTGTCTGCGGGTGGTCGGGGTGTTTTTGGAGGTTTTTGTGAATGCCAGAACGGCGGGTGATTGTCGTTCCGCCGTTCTGGATATCTTGTCTTTTATGCCGTGCATGGCTGCGCTGACGAGGTCCATGAATGCTTTTTTGCTTCCGACTCGGCTTCTCTTTTCTTCCGCACTAAGCTTTTGCCTTGCTTCGGTTTTTCCGGCATCGATTTTCTCTTGAAGCCGCTGTGATCCTGTTTGTGTGGTTGAACACGATTGGAGGCTTATGTTGTTTGTGGTTGTGGACACGGTGGGCGCTTTGAGGTAACTAAGATCTTCCCCTCTGTCCTCGTACGCCACTATGTTGTGACGCGCTGAGGCTTTTATGCACCCAATGTGATCCGCAACTTCGCCTCTCGAGTACTCGATTACCATCGCATCTACGCTGATGATGCGAGGTATTTCATCAGCGCCATCATCAGCCTCACCGAGTTTGGAAAGCACCACGTTTGCGAGGGAAAAAGGTGTCCTTCTACCCCAGTCGACCAGTACGATCGTTTTGTTATTCGATCGCACTAGTCGACACGGGCAGCCAGCTATCTTCGTCTCCAGAAGCTCGTTGTATTTTTTCCGTTTCATGGTGGTCTTTGTGGTGCTTCCGTTTAGCAAAGAACCTTATCCTGATCCCAGGCTCGCCTCTCTCTCCGCATTCTAGAAGCTGATTTAGCTCAGTTCTACTTTGAGAGGTCTGCCTCGTACCAGGAACTGGGATTATGACGCTCGTGATGGGTATGGGCTGGGATTCTGTGGGACGGGTTTGTGTTCGTGTTAGGGTGTTGTGTCGTTTTGCTGCAATTTTGAAGATTATCTCAGCATAGTCAAGGAAGAATGTCCTGCTCTCGGAGTCTGCTAGGACGTGCTGCAGACTTTCTTTGGTGATCCTAGTGCTGGTCTGGGCTTCTACGTCTTGTTTTGCAGCGAGAAAGCGAGGACATTCTAGGACTATGTGCCATACAGATTCTATTACATTGGGATCGCATTCGCAACCTGGGCTTTCTATTATTCTGAACCGGTGCAGGTATTCGGCAATACCACCATGTCCCGTCAAGGCCCGTTTTGAAGCGCTCGTAGCGAAGTTTGCTTAGCCATTCTGAATCGATCAGCAAAGTTAAGCAACGTCCGCCGCGGTCATGAGTTGGATGGGTGACCGCTGGTGACATTACTACTGAGCGCTTCCGTGCTCGGAGGGCACGTTAAGCCGTCGGTCCCGGTTGTTGTCTTAGGATGACAGTCGTTACAGCATGGTGGTAGGGCACTTTGCGAATGCCCGCCTGGCTAGCTACCACCCTCAAGTTCCGGCAGCTGTCCTTGAGAGCCAGTAATTCTAGGTTAGCCTGAACAACAGCTTCGACCACATCATCACTTACCATCACGTGAGATAGTGGTCAAAAGCTAACCTATCAAACATAAAAAAAAAGGCTTGCACGTGTGTTGGTGTCAGCTTTATGGTTCGAACCATTCGGTATGCTTTGTCGACATCCGGTAAGAACCATTTAGTGACACTGCCTGTGCTGGAAGAGCTGTATCTATCCTGCCATTTGCGTACTGTGTCTTCTCTGATTTTCCTTTTGACGTGGGACAATGGAATTTCTGCGTAGTCTGGATGTGGTTTTGCGTGTAGGGCCGCGGACTTTGCCAGCTCATCGGCTCGCTCATTTCCCATTTCCACATGCGCTCTCAGCCAGAAAAGCCGCACCTGTCGTCCCTCCGCATTCAGCTCTCGTATGTACTCTTTGATTTGTTTCGACAGGGGGTGTGTCAATTTGGGATTTTCCAGCAGGTCGAGCGAGGATCTTGAGTCGCTCAAAATGTTGACAACTTTGGCCCCACTGGATTTTACTGAACCTAAGGACCGCCCTAAGGAGTGCATATAGTTCCGACTGAAACACTGTGCAGGAGGGATCTAGACTGAAGGTCGAAACACGAATCTTTTCCTTCCTCCCACCATGTGAGGGCTGCGCCAACTTTTCCCTCAATTTTGCTACCGTCCGTTTGATGTGTGGGCCGGTAATTTGGTGGGAGTCCAGGGTTTCCAGATTCGTGTCCTCTAGGAGTATGTATTGAGTTGACTCAAGTGTGGAAGGGTGTGGTTGGTGTTGGTAACACACCCTCTGCTCCAGGGTCCGTCCAGGTGGTATATAGTCTAGAGACAGGCCTTTTTTCGCCATATATAGACTTGCGGCTTCTTGGATTCTCAGATCCAGCGGCAGTGTTCCAGATAGTGCCAATGCCGAGGTGAGCGAAACCGTGCGGTACGCCTTACAGATCTTTTGTGCAAAGCCCCTTTGGAGCGCATTCAGATGATCTCGGATCATCTGAAGCTCTGTGGCCTGGTACTATGCACAAGAGGCGTACATCACGATTGGCTCAATGACTGCAACGTAGATGGTTCGGATTATTTCGTTGTTCAGGCCCCATGTGACTTTTGCTGCACGTGCCGGTTCTTTGTAAATTCCGGTTACCTTCTTGCAAGTTGCGTTGATGTGTGGAAGGAAGTTCAGTTTCTTCGTTAACAACATCACGTTAGTTTGAGTGAGTACTATATGAGGGTTACACTTCTTTACATATTTATCAAATCAAAACCAATCCATATGAATTTGCGTTTTGTTAATTGTGATCTTGATGAGTCCGAAATCAAAGTGGTAACTGTATGAGGGTTACACTTCTTTAGATATATATCAAATCAAAACCAATCCATATTAATTTGCGTTTTGTTAATTGTGAACTTGATGAGTCAGAAATCAAAGTGGTAACTGTATGAGAGTTACACTCCTTTACATATTTATCAAATCAAAACCAATGCATATGAATTTGCGTTTTGTTAATTGTGAACTTGATGAGTCCGAAATCAAAGTGGTAAATGTATGAGAGTCACACTTCTTTACATATTTATCAAATCAAAACCAATGCATATTAATTTGCGTTATGTTAATTGTGAACTTGATGAGTCCGAAATCAAACTGGTAACTGTATGAGAGTTACACTTCTTTACATATTTATCAAATCAAAACCAATCCATATGAATTTGTGTTTTGTTAATTGTGAACTTGATGAGTCCGAAATCAAACTGGTAACTGTATGAGAGTTACACTTCTTTACATATTTATCAAATCAAAACCAATGCATATTAATTTGCGTTTTGTTAATTGTGAACTTGATGAGTCCGAAATCAAACTGGTAACTGTATGAGAGTTACACTTCTTTACATATTTATCAAATCAAAACCAATCCATATGAATTTGTGTTTTGTTAATTGTGAACTTGATGAGTCCGAAATCAAACTGGTAACTGTATGAGAGTTACACTTCTTTACATATTTATCAAATCAAAACCAACGCATATTAATTTGCGTTTTGTTAATTGTGAACTTGATGAGTCCGAAATCAAAGTGGTAACTGTATGAGAGTCACACTTCTTTACATATTTATCAAATCAAAACCAATGCATATTAATTTGCGTTTTGTTAATTGTGAACTAGATGAGTCCGAAATCAAAGTGGTAACTGTATGAGGGTTACACTTCTTTACATATTTATCAAATCAAAACCAATGCATATTAATTTGCGTTTTGTTAATTGTGAACTTGATGAGTCCGAAATCAAAGTGGTAACTGTATGAGAGTTACACTTCATTACATATTTATTCGTAGGATTTAGGGTAAATAGTATTTTACCGTCCCAAATTTTCACTTTTGATTGTTGACGACAACGTTTCCTCAGATTATTCGTGTCATTTTGCCGCAACAATATTCAAATAAATTTCATAGTCATAAAATTTTAATGGATTATCATTATCCTTTTAATAATAATAATAATTACATTCCTTGCAGGTAAAGCACAGAAATTATTTGGGGAGTCAGTAATGCCCGAGGAACGACGACCAATCAATACCGACCAATGTAACACAGCTGACCAGTTCATAGAGAATATCCTGATTTCAAAAATGAGGAAAAGACAAATTGCAGCTGCAAAAAAATTGGCTCAGGAAAAATCTGAACTCGTAGATGATCTCCCAATGGCAAAAACTTCAAAACGACTCCTAAAAGTAGGCTCCCCACATTTAGATAGCCCTATAGCAATCAATACCGACGAAATTGACTCAGCTGACCAGTTCTTAGAGAGATTCCTGTCTTCAAAAATGAGGAAAAGACAAATTGCAGCTGAAACTGAATTCGCAGATGATCTCCCTATGGCAGAAACTACAAAACGAATCCCAGAAGTAGGCATCCAGTTTTTTGATAGCCATATAAAATTAAATACCGACCAAATTAACACAATTAACCAGTACTT
The DNA here is from genome assembly GCA_963854805.1 of Plagodis dolabraria. Lineage (NCBI taxonomy): Eukaryota > Metazoa > Arthropoda > Insecta > Lepidoptera > Geometridae > Plagodis > Plagodis dolabraria. The sequence continues at coordinate 11,365,960 of OY978440.1, forward strand.
AGAGAGCGTGTTTTCAAAAATTTGCCAAGAACAAATTGCAACTGAAACAAAATTGGATCTGGAAAGATCTGAATTCGCAGATGATCTCCCAATGGAAAAAACTACAAAACGACTTCCAAAAGTGGGCATCCCGCGTTTAGACAGCCCTACAGCAATCAATACCGACCAAATTAACACAGCTGATCAGTTTTTAGAGAAATTCCTGCCTTCAGAAATGAGGAAAAGACAAATTGCAGCTGAAACAAAACTAGATCTGGATATAGCAAAAACTACAAAACTACTCCCAAAAGTAGGCATCCCACATTTAGATAGCCCTATAGCAACATTAAATATAAGAAAACCTATCACAATAAAGCCACCTACCTCTATGCCTATGGCAACATATAATAGAACAAAACCGGTCTCGACGCCTGCAATAATGCCGCTCACCCCTATGGCTATAATAGGTTCTACAGATCCGGTCTCGACGCCTGCAATAATGCCGCTCACCCCTGTGGCAATAATAGGTTCTACAAATCCGGTCTCGACGCCTGCAATAATGCCGCTCACCCCTATGGCTATAATAGGTTCTACAGATCCGGTCTCGACGCCTGCAATAATGCCGCTCACCCCTATGGCTATAATAGGTTCTACAGATCCGGTCTCGACGCCTGCAATAATGCCGCTCACCCCTATGGCTATCACAAATTCTAAAAAACCGGTCACGACGCCTGCAATAAAGCTGATCACGCCTATGGCATTGGTAAATACAAAAAAATCGGATTCGACACCCACAATAAAGCTGCTCACCCCTATGACTATGCTTAATACATTAAAACCGGTCTCGACGCCGACTCTAAAGCAGATCCCGCAGAAATCCCCAGTGATTATAAATCCAATGCCATCGACACCGGCCAACATCGCGCCAGCGTCATTAGTTGTGTTAACAGTTAACGATCCAACTGCCCCATCTCAAAAGGCTGTACACACGTATATTAAACAGGCCGATGGCAGCATATCTTCTGTCGTTGTAGATCCTAATGTTATGAGCTCTATTATTAATAACGTGAAGAAAGATACGCCTAAAGCAGGTTCTTCGTCTACGATGCCACCGTGTTCTGTAGTAAATGATACGCCGCCGGCGCTCGCTTGGGCTATACCTAACAAGGTAATGAAATATAATTCGTAAATCATTACAGGTTTTTGATTGATGACTTGTTTTATGCGCTGAACGACCTCTTTCGCTATTTTATTTGCTTAACAAATATTCATAATTAAGATACATATATATAAAGTACATTACTGCAGCGGCCAGCAAAGGAGGCATTGATGGACGAACGTGTAAATGTGGGCCGAGGCGAAGCCGTGGCACATATACGTAAGTCCATCAATGCCTAGTTGTGGCCAAGGTTTGCATAAGTGCTTTTCTCAAATAATGCGCGGAAACTAAAGCAAAGTAGTACATACCTAGGCAGAATTTTTTATTTGAAGATACAGTTCTTAATTGTACAATTTGTGAATTTTAAATTGGACTTTCCGGGGATTATGTTGGTTTGGGATAGTTCTAAAGAGGTGAAAAAATAGATGAAGAATTTCAGGTGGCGTTGCATTAAGTTCATCACTCTCATTGTCTTCGCTTGAACTCATTTTGTCGAAACAATGACTTTTCAAAATCAATGACTATCAACAAACAACAATAAAATTGCCGGCGTTAAAGTGTTCATTTGTTTTTTTTTCAATAAACAGCGTTCTATTTGCAAGCAAGATCGAAATTTAAATAAAACCTTTGATAAGTTACCTCTTTGGTTGCCATGCTTCGAAGTAAAATATCGTTCCATTTTTTAATTACACGACAGATATGAGTTTACTATGCAATTTATTTGGCCGCTAGACACGATAGATATAGATTTTCATACATTTTTTGCCGGCCGCTGCGGGCATTTATTTTGCCAGTACAGCAATTTCGATTTATCTCGAAGAAGGTCAAAATAATGATCACATTTCCAAGCATGTTTGAGAAATATATATTTATATTTGCAAGACGTATCATATAATTAAGATATGTATATCGTTGTAAGAATTCTATCTTCATTTGCATAAGTCTTTTTACAAATATATATTTTTAATCATGATATTTGTCCGAATATGTCTATTTAAGAATTAATCATACATAATAAGTATATCTTTGCAAGAACAAGTAAGTCTTTGTATAGGTATAAATATAATTACGAATTTGTCTATTTAAGATTTTGTGTTTGAACGAATGGGTAGTTTGAAGATGAGTCTTGAACAACTAATTCTTATTTAGACATGTGAAATAATCACCATTTCACATTATTCAATAGGATATACTATATTATTACGTTGTAAGATTAAGTCTTCCTAAGAATAAGTATTTTACGAATATGTCTCGGTAAGAATAGACTTTATATAGTCTTTGTACGAATAAGTATTTTTAAGATATAGCCTGAAGTGTTATGTTTTCTTAACTTCTCACATTATTACCTGTATAATAAAACTAATGTTAATCTAGATATATAACTTGTCTTTATAAGAATAAGTCTTCTCTTTTCTATTTACAAATATGTCAACTTAAAAAAATTCTTTATAAGATTGTGTCCTTTAATGAATTAGTCTGTATATGAATAAGTATATTTAAGATTTAGTCTTTGAACTTTAGAATGAGTTTTGTTCGGTAAGGTCTTAGGGTTTACTTCAAAGTTACCTTTTTATTTGTATAATATAAATAATGTTAATAAGTTAATGCGTCGATTTAATGTGACCGCGTTGTATATATTATATCATTCTAAGAAGTATGTTTTTATATACGTAAGTCTTTTTACGAATGTATCTTTTTAATAATGTTCTATGAACAAATTTTTTTTTTTAGGTAATAGTCATTATACGAATAAGTCTCTTCAAGAATTAATCTTTGGATATGTTTCTTACGAATAAGTAGATTATGAAATGTACCACCATAATTACATAATGTTAATTAAGATACATGATATATCTTTCCTAAAATTATGTCTTTATACAAATAAGTATTATTAAAATTAAGTGTTTATAAGCAGTTTAAGAATGAGTCAAGTCTTGTTTAAAATTGGGATTTTATCACCCTTTCACGTTATTATGTTGAAAATTAAATACTATTTAAGTACTAGTTTTTTTTAAGTACGAATGCTAGTCTGTAGATAACAGTATTATCATTATCTATTAAATAACATTATTAATAAGTTTAGTATAACCCGTGTAATTAAATAATGGGTTTGAAAATATCTGATAGTGTATAAATATAGTGCCCGCGTTATCACTTGAACCATCGGGCCATAAATCTTTCGTAAACAGTCTTTGTCGATCACACTCATTGGGATTATGAAGCGTTTTAATGAGATGCGTTACAGGATTCAGTAAATGGATTTTTTAAGGTCTGAAATTGGGAAATTATAAAATAACACACTAAAATAAAATATAAATATAAATACACCTTCACTTGGTTTCACTAGGTTGTCGGATTGCGAAAATTCCATTTTTATTCAATCGAATGTCACTGCTTACGCCACAAATGAACGTATAATTTTCAGTTGTTTTATAATAATTAAGCTGAGATATTTTATCGGCATCATTTTTCAATTAATGTAAAATTAAAAATATTCTGTGAATTCGAGTTCAGGAAAATAGAAGCGCGTGCGCGAACATGCCTAGCTCGAAGCGATAACGATAAACTGTGAGAACTAATATTTATGTCTCTTATACCTCATTGTACTGTAATGTACGATGTAACTTTACGTAAAAACCATATCAATTCTTTGTTTATTTTATACACGCCTTCGTTTTGTAGATCTGTATTTTATATAGCTTTACTGTTAGAAATATTTTTTTTTATATGTTAACATTCTGTATAAGTGCGCTTTGGAAAAAAATAGATTTTTATTTCCGCAACAACACTTTCGCTTAGAAAAAGTACCGCGTGCATTGGAACCTCCCTTTACACCTATGTATGTTTTTTTTGTCCTTTCATACCTATATATTTTTGTATATTGACAAAAAATAATTTTAGTCTATGTAAGTGTCTTTAGCACGAGTCTTCCTTTGAAAAAGTACCGCGTGCATTGGAACCTCCCTTTACACCTATGTATGTTTTTTTTGTCCTTTCGTACCTATATATTTTTGTATATTGACAAAAAATAATTTTAGTCTATGTAAGTGTCTTTAGCACGAGCCTTCCTTATAAAAAGTACCGCGTACATTGGAACCTCCCTTTACACCTATGTATGTTTTTTTTGTCCTTTCGTACTTATATTTTTTTTTATTGACAAAAATTGTCGTCTTTGTTAGTTTCTTTAGCACGACTCTTCCTTAGAAAAAGTACCGCGTGCATTGGAACCTCCCTTTACACCTATGTATGTTTTTTTTGTCCTTTCGTACCTATATATTTTTTTATACTGACAAAAATAAATTAGAGTCTATGTAAGTGTCTTTAGCACGAGTCTTCCTTAGAAAAAGTACCGCGTGCATTGGAACCTCCCCTTACACCTATGTATGTTTTTTTTGTTCTTTCGTTCCTATATATTTTTGTAAAATGACAAAAATAAATTGTGTCTATGTAAGTGTCTTTAGCACGAGTCTTCCTTAGAAAAAGTACCACATGCATTGGAACCTCCCTTTACACCTATGTATGTTTTTTGCCCTTTCGTACCTATATATTTTTTTATACCGACAAAAATAAATTGTAGTCTATGTAAGTGTCTTTAGCACGAGTCTTAGAAAAAGTACCGCGTGCATTGGAACCTCCCTTTACACCTATGTATGTTTTTCTTGTCCTTTCGTACCTATGTAATTTTTTTTATATTGACAAAAGTTGTGGTCTATGTTAGTTTCTTTAGCACGACTCTTCCTTAGAAAAAGTACCGCGTGCATTGGAACCTCCCTTTACACCTATGTTTGTTTTTTGTCCTTTCGTACCTATATATTTTTTTATATTGACAAAAATAAATTGTAGTCTATGTAAGTGTCTTTAGCACGAGTCTTTCTTTGAAAAAGTACCGCGTGAATTGGAACCTCCCTTTACACCTATGTATGTTTTATTGTCCTTTCGTACCTAAATATTTTTTTTATTGACAAAAATTGTCGTCTATGTTAGTTCCTTTAGCACGACTCTTCCTTAGAAAAAGTACCGCGTGCATTGGAACCTCCCTTTACACCTATGTATGTTTTTTTTGTCCTTTCGTACCTATATATTTTTTTATACTGACAAAAATAAATTGTAGTCTATGTAAGTGTCTTTAGCACGAGTCTTCCTTAGAAAAAGTACCGCGTGCATTGGAACCTCCCTTTACACCTATGTATGTTTTTTTGTCCTTTCGTACCTATATATTTTTGTATATTGACAAAAAATAGTTTTAGTCTATGTAAGTGTCTTTAGCACGAGTCTTCCTTTGAAAAAGTACCGCGTGCATTGGAACCTCCCTTCACACCTATGGATGTTTTTTTGTCCTTTCGTACCCATATATTTTTGTATATTGACAAAAAATAATTTTAGTCTATGTAAGTGTCTTTAGCACGAGTCTTCCTTAGAAAAAGTACCGCGTGCATTGGAACCTCCCTTTACACCTATGTATGTTTTTTTTGTCCTTTCGAACCTATATATTTTTGTAAATTGACAAAAATAAATTGTAGTCTATTTAAGTGTCTTTAGCACGAGTCTTCCTTTGCAAAAGTACCGCGTGCATTGAAACCACCCTTTACACCTAGGTATGTTTTTTTTAGTCCTTTCGTACCTATATATTTTTGTATATTGACAAAAAATAATTGTAGTCTATGTAAGTGTCTTTAGCACGAGTCTTCCTCTACACCTATGTTTGTTTTTGTCCTTTCGTACCTATATATTTTTTTATATTGACAAAAATAAATTGTAGTCTATGTGAGTGTCTTTAGCACGAGTCTTCCTTAGAAAAAGTGCCGCGTGCATTGGAACCTCCCTTTACACCTATCTATGTTTTTTTTGTCCCTTCGTACCTTTATATTTTTTTATACTGACAAAAATAAATTGTAGTCTATGTAAGTGTCTTTACCACGAGTCTTCCTTATAAAAAGTACCCCGTGCATTGGAACCTCCCTTTACACCTATGTATGTTTTTTTGTCCTTTCGTACGTTTATATTTTTTTATACTGACAAAAATAAATTGTAGTCTATGTAAGTGTCTTTAGCACGACTCTTCCTTAGAAAAAGTACCGCGTGCAATGGAACCTCCCTTTACACCTATGTATGTTTTTTTGTCCTTTCGTACCTATATATTTTTTTATATTGACAAAAATAAATTGTAGACTATGTTGTCTTTAGCACAAGTCTTCCTTAGAAAAAGTAACGCGTGCATTGGAACCTCCTTTTCCACCATATATTTTTTATAGTGTCCTTTCGTACATATATTTTTGTATATTGATAAGAATTAATTGTAGTCTATGTAAGTCTAGTAGTATCAGATATTTGCTCCGTAACAGGGGTGAGCACACACTACTTAGTATATTAAAGCGATACATTCCTTTAGTTGTGTAGTTCAGTTTATATGCTGAGAGTACTTTTATTCAAACCCGAGGAAGCTGAATGCTTTTAAGGTACGATACCCAAAATACCTTTGCTGCCGAGTAGAACACATAAATATTTACATCACTCCAGCGAGGAAAAAATTCTGCATGAAAAACAGTTTCAATAATATACATACTAAATTAAATTTATATTGAAACTTATTGTAACTGTAGAAGTTGAGTGTAAAATTATTTTCTGGAAATGCTGTATGGGTTCGAATTTCAAAAACATTTTTTACGCGAGCGAATAATAACAACACGAGAGAAAAGAAAATACGATAATCTTATTGCTGCTAAATTTAAAGTTCAGTACACTAATAATCACATGTAGCTTCGAAGTTTAAATGGCAACTAAATTTTGAGTTCGTATGCATAATTTGCTCTAAATATGCTCTAAACATGGAATATTCAAAATTCCGTTATTTCAATTGAGGTAGCTGTAAAAGAATGGGCGATGGCAAAATCATGTTAGGAGCATATTAAACATACGACCTATTGTGTTATTCGATGCTACTTATATAATGCTTCCTGCCGCTTTGAAAGATGGTTAGATGACACTTAGTGAAATGTAATATGTATGTGATACCAAAAGAAATAATATGTATTGTTTGTTTAGTTGTAATTTTATTTAAGCATGTAGTTGATTTTTAAATAAAAATAATGATGAGCCTGATTTGATGAATACCTTTACCCTTAAGTGCTTTTTTTATAGCGAATCTTTTTGCTATATGTTTTTATATAACTTAAATGCTTTAATAATAACATAAGTTACGACACATATTCTTTAAGTACCTATGTATTGTTTCAAAACATTCTCGATCTCAAAGAAAGGTATTTAGTATTTATTTAAGATTGTTTGTTCAGTCAGAGACTAAAATAATGGCATTTTGAAATTTTAGAAATTGTTTCAAAACATTCTCGATCTCAAAGAAATTTATTTAGTATTTATTTAAGATTGTTTGTTCAGTCAGAGACTAAAATAATGGCGTTTTGAAATTTTAGAAATTGTTTCAGAACATTCTCGATCTCAAAGAAAGGTATTTAGTATTTATTTAAGATTGTTTGTTCAGTCAGAGACTAAAATAATGGCATTTTGAAATTTTAGAAATTGTTTCAAAACATTCTCGATCTCAAAGAAAAGGTATTTAGTATTTATTTAAGATTGTTTGTTCAGTCAGAGACTAAAATAATGGCATTTTGAAATTTTAGAAATGTGTGAAAATCTTTTGGATGAAGTATAACATTTTTGTAGCTATTAATGATGGCATAACTTATATCAGTTGTTATAATCAACTCACTTCAATGTTCAGCTATTATGCCACAGACTGACTTTCGAAATGTTAAGTACATTTTGAGTTCTTTCATTCTAAAAATGCATGCCCCTCCACTAAAAGTGATTATTTATATGTGTATTGTGAACTTGGACACGTCGCGTCGTTGCATACTGCACTTGGCACACACTCGATCCCTGAAGAACCAATGGTATTACTCAGGTGGCGCCTGTTGCGTCTGTACATCATTTTATATGTAATGGTAAAGACATTGAAGAGGCGTGCATTTTTGACTGAAGATCTCAAGAATCAAAGTAACTTTTTATGAGTTAAAGCTTGTTATATTATGAGTTGATTAAATAAAACCTATTAGTTCCACTACTCGTATATAATTTACTGCTCCTTTAGCCAAGTTAATAATTTAATCAAGAAAAAGAATATAAAATGACCATATATAAATAAAAAATATCTTCAAATAAATTTGATAATTCGACTTTTTTATGACTTTTTGAATTTTGTTTTTTATCGTAAATATTACAACGTGGCACAGAAAATGTTATTGTTCCAAAAAACTTAAACATTCACAGGTGAAACTTTTGGAAAACGATTTTGGAGGAAACCTGCAATTACCTACGCATATCTGCGTAATGACTCGCAGTAGCGGATAAGACCATAGCTGTCCTAGGTCTAGGGTTACCATATGAATACCATTTTTTGTTTGTTATTGTCACGGAACTAGCTCGAGGCCCACCTGATGTTAAGCGGACTAACCTCTGCCTATAACAGATGCATTGCGTCACAAGCCACGAATTGCACTGCGCCCGTCACATTGAGACATAGTTGTTAAGTCTCATGTGCCTGTAATTTCACTGGCTCTTAAGGACTGCTGCAGGAACACTCCTTTAGGTGCTTTGCGACAGATTTTCTACCTGAGGGTGGTTCTAGCACAAAATGCCCTTCCACCATGCGGTGAAGCTCAAGCCCACGGCCCGCGCTTATCAAAGGGCGAAAATAACATCAGTACTTCAGTACTAATATTATAAATGCGAAAGTAACTCTGTCTGTCTGTCTGTTACGCTCTCACGCCAAAACTACTGGACCGATTTGAATGAAATTTGATATAAATAGTTTGAGACCCGGGAAAAAACATAGGCTAGTTTTTATCTAACTGCGCAAAAACTTACTTGAGGGTGGTATTAGCTAGCCAGGCGGGCATTCGCAAAATGCCCTACCATCATGCTATAACGACTGCCATCACCGGGACCGAGGGCTTAACGTGCCCTCCAAAGCACGGAAGCGCTCAATAGTAATGTCACCAGCGGTCACCCATCCAACTCATGACCGCGGCGTACGTTGCTTAACTTTGCTGATCGGTTAAGAATGGCTAAGCAAACTTCACTATAAGCGCTTCTGTGAAAAATTTGTTTGTCAATTGAAAAATATAAGATTCTGTTAAGTTTTAGCTTTTAATTTGTTAAAATTTTCAGAGAAGCCGCAGCCGCACATTTGTACGACGTTATATTCTTCACATATTGACATAGATAGGCCTTTCAACGAAATAAAAAAAAAGTATTACATCTCACACACACTTTATTTTGTTAATATAAAGTACCTAGTCAAATTTGGGGAGCACTCTAAAGGTTTTTTAAAAACTAAGATTAAAAATTCGTGTTGCCGATACTGAGGCTTTAATATAATGAATAATAAAATGAACAAAAGGCTTAATGTTAACTTACGTAGACATGGTGGTCCTAGCAGAAGTCTTACTCAGCATTCGCAAGAAATGCATCGATGTTTGCTGAATAAGCCCCCTCTAGTCTAAGGCTGAAGGGCGAGGGGGATGCATAACTTCTCCCTCCTCAAGAGAGAAATTATCGAATGTTCGATTTTAGGCCTTTTCCGATAATAACGTAAAAATTTGATAATTTTTAAATGAAAAGCATACATACACAACAATTATACAAAAACTTAATATTACGAGGCCTAACGCGACGTAAGCTAGAGCCCTGATGCTAGAGTCTGTTTCTCTGTTTTTAGCACTATCGAATAGTTCACTGTTTTTTAACACAAAGGATAAGTATTTCACTTCATCTAAATTGATTTCGTGCATATTAAGTGCGCGTGCACTGGATAAACTCGCGTTCGTAGGAAGCGGTGGTAAGTGGACTATGGGCAGCGGCGACAAGACATCTATTTCCGTATAGACATGATGATGACGTATTTTAAGGGCATTAATCTCGATGTCACAGGGCTCGTTGAGGGCCATGACGTATGTTCCATAAACGGGGTATTGAAATATTTCGTTGGCACACCGTTTGGTAAGCGTCGTTTTCAATTTTGTGAATAGTACCTATCCAATTTACATCGTTGATTTTCTGAACTTTTATGTCTTCTATAAAAATAGGATATTGTCTGCAGCATGTAAGGTTAATTTCAAATTTCAAGAGTTGTTCTTCGCAAGTAGGCCCGGTACTTAGGGTTTTGTTGTCGTCGTTGCATAGAAATAGGTCTCCAGCGGCGAGTGGGCGGCACGGAGTTGCGATAGGCAAGTATGTCGTTCCTCACGCCCATAGGTAAGGATACTTAGGAAATATAGCTAAGGTTTGATTTACAGGTTCATGGAAAACAGGTAAGGAATACATTTTATAATAGTTGTAAGTACAATTATCAGTTAATGGAATCTCCATTATAAAGGTAATCTGGTTTTTCTTAATGTATGACTTTACAGAAATAGTTTCTCCAATTCTGACTAAATGAGACTCATTAGGTTCATATACCAAATTGCCAAAGGTATGTATCAATTTTAAATGGTTTAATAATTCGGTAGAGTTTACAATAGACTGGTGTTATATAGAACTTTTGCTTAGTGCTAATGCAGTCTCTACTTCGCATATTGTACGAAAGTCACTTATAAATAAACTATACAATCCTAGAATATAAGAAGACACGGCTACATTATTTTCTTTAGCTATTGTCTCTTGCACTGATGTTTCTAACTTGTGAATGCGTTTATCAAGAATAAGTGAATTCTGATACATTAACTCAATAGGTTTATAAAGCTGTCTAACATTTTGGAGACTACTGTTAGTTTCTTTGAAACAAAAACTTGGTCATGAATTATTTCGGAAGTTATTTTATCATATTTAAGAGCGTCATCGTGATTGACATTCCCCGTAACAATTTTTATAAGAGAGCCTAATGAGTTAAGAATGCCTCTCTTAAATCGCTGTGGAATTAATTGGTGGTTTTATTTATTTATCTATAGTCATGTCGCGTAGATGCTCTGCGTGCATTAATATTCCAATAAATGCATGAGGGAACGTTTTGTTTAAAGCTATCAAATTTTTAAACTCTGTGAATTGCGATATGACATAATGTTAATCTATGAATATGTTATCTAAATTTATAGTTTTAATAATTGTCCAATTATCTATTTGCCCATATGCTTGTCCTTCTTTTACCGGCAGTACTCCCGGATTACTCTCAAGTAATTAAAGATGAAGGGCGACTGTCGACTTCACCAGCGCCAGAGTACACCACCTGTGGAGGGCGTTTTATATTTTTAATAGGAGCTTTAGTATCTCTATTCTCAGAGTCTACCTTAATGGGGACTACGTTCCTTTCAACTACATTCACAACTTTAGCTTTATATCTAGACTTGTCCTTACTCTTTCGCTTGTTAATGTCTTTCACGAAAACGGTCTTTCCCGGTAAAAGTTCAATATCAGTCTCACCACCTTGTTTCTGCCTTATCTTTTCTTTACTAGCTGCTAACCTACGACACAATCCCCGTCATGGTGAAAACCGAAAAATTTTTCATCGACATTTTAATTTGGTCGGTATAAATGGCTGCTGGGTTTAGCTGCCAACTTCACACCGGTAGTTGATTTGTCAGTCATCGAAGTGTTATTTGAAACACAAGGTACAAGATTTGAGATGATATTTTAATAGGGCTGGATAGATTTTTCAGGAAAGCGTTCCACACATGTTTGTGCGTTATATAGTAGTCTGTAAAACAACGAGCTGGGGCCTAAGAGCTTTCTGTTTTAAGTGCCGACTGGAGTTGCAGCAGTGAACGTAGGTGCACAATTAATTCTGGCCTGCACGTAGGAATTGAAAGACGGTTCAAAGAATTGATGGCAAAGCAGAAGGCAGAACAAATTTAAACAGGCAGAACTGGCACACTGCCATTTCATCATAATTGATGAAATTAGTGTGGTAGGATGCTAGTTGCTACATAAGGTTGCCCGCAACTTTACAAGCACAAGAGCCTTTACTTGTAGGTATTTTCTTGACGTATTGTATGTATTTGCTTGTACTTGCTAGGAGACTTTAAACAGCTTCCACTTGTGATGGACCGTGCTTTCTATGGTACTGGATTCTCATGCACACTCAGCGATCAAAAACAAGTTCTCTATAAACCGAGAAAAAAAAATGAGTCGTCTTGAGAACTGCCTGCAGGCAATCAGGATCCGACCAACAGTCGTGAAGAGAACTTCTTGGTTGCTTGAGTGTGGGAGGATCCTCAACAGATAATTGGAGGCTTTTCATGACTCGCGCATTTATATACCAATAATTTCACAAATGCCTTGTAGTTGCTTACCTTGTACTTGCCATAATATTGCTGCATTGAAGGCTGATAAGCCAGTGGCCAAAATTGTAACGAAAAAAATTATCCCACGGCAGCAAAAGCAGACACTGAAGATACGCAAGGACTCGAAAAAGTACTGCAATCAGCTGTTGGCAGCATGGTAATGCTATTAAGTCGATAAATGGTCGATATAGGTTTAGTTAATGGTAGTCTGGGTTATGTCAGAGATGTCGTTCATTCTGGTTCAGCCCCCTGCATGGCATGCCGCTAGTGGTGCTTGTGCAGTTTAATCGCTATACTGGACCAAACATCAAAGGTCACGGTCGTGAAAGTCAGGGCAAACCGCAAGTTCACGCACGCAATCTCCGTTGTCATTGGCATGGACAGTTACCAGCCACAAATTCCAAGGGTTGACAATGGAAAAGATCATTGTCGATATCGGTGACAAAGAGCTTGCGGTAGGGTGCACGAATGTTGCCCTCTCAAGATCAAAACGTCTAGAGGATCCAATCTTTGACAGGAGTTTCAATTTTAAAAAATCTTACAAAAATTAAAATATTTGTGCCTTGCAACAAAGAAATGTCGAAGAAGGTTAAACCGTCTAATTCTTAATTAGACTTTCTATCGATTTGGTTGGACCTAACCCAGGGGCTCAAATGATTAAATATGCATGCTATTCACATCCTTATGTAGATAATAATAATAATAATTTGGACATTGCGCTAGGATGTACAAAAATAATTAAAAAAATTACTTATAAAAAAATGTACTTATAAACATAAAAAAATTACAAAAATGATTAAAATTATAATCTTATCACTATGTGTCTGTGATTATACACACTTGCAGTGTAACAAAAAAAAAAAATTTATTTAAGTGTATATTTAATGTAATGAAATGCCTATGCTTTTATGTCCAATGTTAAGTAATCATAATCATTGTATTCACACTAAATAGTAACTTCTGTACAGTCTGTTCTATGTCTCTATAAGTCCAAACCATCTTAACATACCATTCTCGATTTTTTGCCTCACTAACACCTTACCTTTTCCGATGTTGAACCATTCAGTGTATTTCCCGTTTATCGTAACACAAGCACTGGAATCCTCATAGAGGCATTTCAGGGCTTGGTTCAGGTTACCATTCAGCCCATGCATAGTTTACGTCTACTCACCCTACTAGCCTTTTCTAAATCTACGAAAGCGTAATAGACCTTTTGGCTTTTCGCCAAGCAGTTTTCTATTTTCTATCGCGGTACGCCGAGTGTCAAATACTCGTTTTCATCCAAAATTACAAAGACAATCATACTTCTTGAATAACCATCTTCCCTTGTATACAAATGGATCTTGTTGTGGTCAAACATTGTGCTGGTCACGCAGATGCTCCATTCTAGAAACACATCTAGGATACGTAGTACGTTCTCATTCAGTCGTTCATCCCCAAAATCACCAAGAGCTCTTTCACATCAATCTCGCTGTATTCCTCATCTGTGAAATAAGATCTGTGATAAAATAGTCAAGTTATCAACACTCACGTATTTTATTTTAAACTCAATTTCAGAAATTACACATGTATCATGGTAATAAACTACACAACGTCACTTGGTCATGTAATATCACTTTATTTTTTTATTCAAATTATCACTTCAAATGCAGTTATTTTGCCATAGGTAGTTTGTTTAAGTACTCTGTTTCCGTATTTATTGACTCATTATCATTTGCAACGTTTTACCATATAGTTCATTAGAGGTGCATTATTTTACTTACTAATAACTTAATACTTTCGTACTAAGTAAGTATCTACCTATATTAAAACAAAGAATAGAAAACAGCCGGCAAAAGGGCCCAGCGTCCGTTCCCTCAATCTACGTAGATAATTTTTCTGTACCATATTTTCACGTCACACAATAACATCAACGATAAAATAAAAGTCTACCCAGTGTCTGTCAGTTACAAGGTAGGCTTGTAGGTAATAAATAAATGTACTGAAACTTACTGGTATAAAGGAACTTGGAGAGAACCATATAGTTCATTAGAGGTGCATTATTTTCAAATCCAGAACAACACTATTATATATTGCGGAGTCGATGTTGTCATCGCCTGTTGTTGGGGAACTGGTCAGTTCTAAAAACTTTAAGTGCAACACGCAATCCACGTTGCTAAGTGGACTGCCTGAAGCGTATTATTATTGCACTATTTATTGATTCATTATCATTTGCAACGTTTTACCATATAGTTCATTAGAGGTGCATTATTTTCAAATCCAGAACAACACTTTTATATAATGCGGAGTCGATGTTGTCATCGCCTGTTGTTGGGGAACTGGTCAGTTCTAAAAACTTTCAGTGCAACACGCAATCCACGTTGCTAAGTGGACTGCCTGAAGCGTATTATTATTGCACACTATACAATAAAATAATCTTAAGTTTATTATATCATTACCCTATGTGTTAATGCAATGGGAGGTCTTATTGCATTTAGCGATTTCTTCCGTACATAGATACACATTCTTATTAGTAGGTTAAGATAATATAAGATAAATAAAAGCCTGATGATTCCTTAAATCTGTTTTATTTAATACTGTAACAAATCAACCACTACAAAGTATCTTAAATTATATATGTATGTGTGTCAGCCTCTTATGCCGGACAGTACCTACAACAGGAATGATTCCTTTGCTAGGTAAAGTTATTCATGAGGGACTGAAAAAATAACGTTCTAGTACCAAAATAGTTGAAAAAATTGGCTCTGTAGACTCGATTACATGAAATGACATTTAAATAACCTTAAAGTGGATTGTTTAGTCAATAAAACTATAATATTTTTTAGTTCATTACAGAACAAAGATCACTATATTTCACCCTGTACCCGATGGGGCAAGGGACACGTAACCTACGTATAATAATTATGATCATTTTACTTGCCAGCCACTAGGCGGCAAGCTAACTAATAACTTAATACTTTCGTACTAAGTAAGTATCTACCTATATTAAAACAAAGAATAGAAAACAGCCGGCAAAAGGGCCCGGCGTCCGTTCCCTCAATCTACGTAGATAATTTTTCTGTACCATATTTTCACGTCACACAATAACATCAACGATAAAATTAAAGTCTACCCAGTGTCTGTCAGTTACAAGGTAGGCTTGTAGGTAATAAATAAATGTACTGAAACTTACTGGTATAAAGGAACTTGGAGAGAAGTCTGACTTAAGTTCGGATATCAATTCACAAAAATAGTAGGTCTTTTTGAAATTGGTGATTTTTTCGCTACTTCGCATAGCAGAATATTAGGCGGGTCGAGAGTTATATAGAATACAATTTCCGAAGTCAGAATTCTACTATTAATAACAACAAAATATATATTAAACAAAAAAGGTGAAGACTGGGGCTCAAAACAATTTATGAACAAAAAAGATCGAAAAATTAAACTTTTACAAAATATAGACAGTCTTTAAGGAAGGTAAATCTAGTATTAGATTTAATGATTTGAGTCATATGGGTACAATACATAATATAAACCAACGTCATCGTTTGAGTTTCAATTTATTTTCTCACTAATAAAAAACTCTAACTCATAATAAGATCTTAGTCTTACCTACACGTGCTTACAATCACTACAACTTAAATGCTTTCTTTTCATAATTATTCAAAAAGCTCGATATGAATATATATTTTTCTATGTAAGCATTTTTTTGGTAATGGTTATTGACCATTATTTTCATCACGAACATTTCTTTTCATATAGGAACCTAATAATAAATCCCAAAATTTAAAGTCATTTTCAAGAAATCTAGGCATAAACAAACTGTAAGCTAATTTTTGTTGTAAATTTTGTGAATATTTCTCAATGGAAAGGTTAACATACCTTAGTTAGACATTTTTATTTCATAATTTCCAATAAATAATTTTATGACTCACAAGAAAAATCCTCTAATTTACTGTAGGTATGTAGTTATCTAGAATCATACAAGCGTCGCTTACCTATTATTACTAAATTAACTAAAAATGACTTTTGATTTTGGTGCGGTACAAATTATATTATGTGGACATTCATAAAATAATTACAATATGAAAACACAACCTGATACGTGAATCAGTTTTTACTCAATCATGGTCGGTACACAAAATATGACCTTACATTGAATAAATCTCAAAACATGTAATTTGAGCGTTTTTAAAAACCTCTAAATAGCAATAAAATAGTCGAAATAAGTATAAAAAAGATAAAAGCAAAAAAAATATAATGAACGAATTAATTCTTAGCCCTTTCTAACGTACGTTGAGCCTAAAACTAAAATTTTATTTGCCTTTTATTCGGAACCGGAAATTATGTCGACGATGCTAACGTAAGCGCCCGAAAAGAAGCCTAAAATTCCGAAACTGATAAGGAACATATTCTTCCAGAGGACCCAGTTGAAGCGGCCGAGTCCGTTAGGCCTATCCCAGAAAGTGACGGTTTCAATCACAGCGGGAAAGATGAGGCCTAAAAATGAGAGACACACCGCACCAACCAGAGAGATGAAAGGTCCAAGTCGGGGTACAGCAATGGCAAAGCACAGGGTCAAAATGATGATTCCGATTCTGATGCTGTATTCAGCCAGGTTTTTCTTGGCTCCAAACAAGTGACGAACATTCTTCCAAATTATCTCCATTGGCACATAGAATTGAAGGCTGTACGTGAAGAAGATGGCGACTGCGATCATCAGTTTGACGCTTTGGCCCAATCTGGAAATAGGAAAGATATGAATTACTTTTTATGTAGCATAGGCTTTTACGATTATTTATTGAGCATGGCAATATATATCCGAGATAGTAAAATACCGTTCAATTGCAAGTCCGAACGAGGGGCGAGGGTTCCCTTTCTTTAAAGCAATCTCATTCCGTCCATTTAATAAAACTACAAGTCATCATCCATATTTTTTTTATATCATGATCAATGGTTTCTGAGAATATAAGAATAGTTGAGACTTTACTTTTGAAGCAGTGATGGCTCAGTGCCATTGGCTATGGACTGCCGCGCAGCAGGTCCATGGTTCGAGGCTTGAGCTTCACCGCATGGTGTAAGGGCATTTTGCTAATGCTCGCCCGGCTAGCGACCACCCTTAAGGGTATATTTTAGACGAACGCCCCCATACAAAACGCAGCTCCAATCTCATTTTAATAATAGCGAATAAAACTCCATGATTTTTTACCTACGTAATCACTACCCTAATATCTAGGTTTGTGGTGCATCAGATTTTCATTAAATTATACAGTTTTGAAATTACACTAGCTCAAAAACTCGTAATTTTAGATAAAAGAAAGACCCAACTTTAAGCATCTCTTTCAAGAAAAATAAGCATGTTTTTTATATTTCTATTGCACCACAAACATGGGGAATATAATGAACTTTCTATAATGGGAAGTTATTTACACATGTGTACTATACTTTTTAAATAAATCTGGAGCTACAAATAACTGGCTCAAACTCCTAAAAACGAGTGCTATAATATACTAAACCCTATATAATAATAAAAAAATTATTAGTCCAAAAGAAAAAGGATTTAAGCCAGAAACGATAGGTCTAATAATACACTATATTTACATGCGAGTTATTTTATAAAAACAAGTTGAGTTTATGTGAAAGTTCACGCTTTGGCTGGCGGGTATATGTCCTTAAGTAGAAAATCTGTCGCCAAGCATCTAGCGGTGTCTTCCGGCAGCAGTCGTTGATAGCCAGTGAAATTTTAGGCACATGAGACTTAACAACTACGTATCAAGGAGATGGGCGTAGTGCAATTCGTGACTTGTGACGAAATGCATCTGTTATACGCAGAGGTTAGTTAGACCACTTATCATCAGGTGAGCCTCAAGCTTGTCCCGTCACAATAATATAAATAGGTTTTTCATATAATTTAGAAAAAAAAACATCTTCACGTTCCAAAAACATACACTTCTATCCATCATTTTTAATAGCAGTAGAACTCTTTGTGCGAGTTCGTCCGGGGAACTACTGCCACTAACTTATTTCTACCGCCAAGCAGTAATGTTCCCATTATTGTGTTCTGGTTTGAAGGAAATGGGTGCCGGTGAAATTACAGGCACATAAGACTTAACAACTTTATATCTCATGGTGATGGGTGCAGTGCAGTTCGCCACTTGTGACGAACTGACAAAATAAGTTGAAATTAGATGCATTAATAGTTCAAGAACCTAATTTCAACATGTCTAGCCATTTTTGGAGATTATAGGCTCACGGTGTGCAGACACCGTGAGCAATTTGATCCAAATTGAAAGATAGGAAAGCTTACATCTCAATTTATAGCGGCTATATTATTTTCTTGCAAATTAATTGTCCATTGATTGACAGTCACAATCATTATCTGTTAGCTCCAAACGATACTAACAGATGGCGATATCTGTTTACTGGATTGAGTAAGTATTCAATAGATGGCGCTATGTTAAGAATACAAACGTTTCATTATTATCTAATAGCATAACCACCACGTGTTGCTGAGGCTCAGGTATAACCTACATTTATTTTGTTATAAACGAAATACAGTGAAAATCAATTGTTCATACTTTTAAAATTTTTGGTGTTAACATAGCCGCCCACGTGTTACTTAGACTGAAGTATAAATGAAATTCATATTATAGTGAAGACAATACAGTGAAATTATTCCTGCTTTTTAATTATTATTGATTCATTGTTCAAAGCTTAGTAAAATATAATATATACATATTAGATTAGTCAAAAGGCATGATGGTCTTCTTAACTGATGACTTCCTACTGTTTCCACTGAATAGTTTAGTAAAATGTAATATAACAAGAACCTTAGCCACAGCAACGCGGGGCCGGGTCTGCTAGTCGATATAAAATAACGTTAAGTATGTTACATACCAGCATTAATTGTATTATAATATAATGTTATAATTTAATACTTACACTTCAGTTTCTGGTAGGTTCAGAGTGATGCTACCCTGCGTATCCGGTCCATATTTAAGAAATCCAAAGAAACCAGTGAAAGCATACAGAGAGACGACAAAAAACATTCCGGTGTTCAGGACTCCAGGGCATCCAATGAAGTGAGTGGGTGTCTTCATGTTGTTTTCAAGGGGCATGACAACACCAATGCCTTCAAGTGCAAAGATGGCAGTGCCAAAGAAAGTGGGCAAGCGGCTGAATCCAACAAAAGATTCTCTTTCGCTAACAGCGGGTATATCTTGAAATAGGTAGTAAAAAGTGATGCCCATGCCGGTACCCACTAAGAGATTTGCTATCATTGAGAATGGCGCCAAGTACTTCAAATTCCTAATGAGATTCATCATGATGAGGAAGGGCAGGAGAGCCGCCATATAGTAGTTAACATTCATGTCGTGCCATTGGGTATCTTTTGCGTAGAAATCTACTACTTGTTTGACATTCTTGGCAACAAAAACTATATAGACGCAGCAGCAACCAAGAAGATCGATCACCAGGAACCAGTTGACCATAGCCCTGTAACAAGTATTAATGAAGGTGAATTATTATGGGACTGAATACTATTTTGGTCACTTCGTTGTGGTATTTGTCTTGAAATCGTTTTAGTATTTATATATTTTGTATACACCTATTAAACATTAATCATCCGCGTGCTCAGAAGTAACAGTAGGTCAATATGTATGATGAGACAGTCAACCGTAGTACGTAAATTAATAAAAACCACGTTATTCATATATTGGAGTATTCCCAAGGATTGGATGATTG
Source organism: Plagodis dolabraria (assembly GCA_963854805.1). Lineage (NCBI taxonomy): Eukaryota > Metazoa > Arthropoda > Insecta > Lepidoptera > Geometridae > Plagodis > Plagodis dolabraria. The sequence continues at coordinate 11,386,111 of OY978440.1, forward strand.
CTATGCGGAGTAAGAATAACATGATTCGTGATTTTCTAAAATAAACTGTTTCTACTTACTTGGCGAGTCTGGAGAACTTGTGCACTGCAGGCGGTCCAGCAAGGAAAGCTGCTTCTGCAGTCTCAGCAAATCCCAGTGAGGGTTTCTGTAACCGTCTGCAGAGCTCGTGAGCAGTCTTCACTAAGATGTGCACGCAGTAAGTACAGATGCCACCAATAGCGAAGGTGGCCACCAAACCGAAGAACAGCCCAGCGTTGAGAAATGCCATGGGCATAGCAAGGATCCCACTGCCAAGCGAACCCTTCAGCAAGTGGATGAGTGTATCCATGTCTCTGAAAAATATATGAATTTGATTTATTAACGTCATTTATTTTAGATATAATGTGCAATCATGATCATTTTTTAATTTATTAAACAGCTGTTTTCGCATGCTAATAACACCTTCAGCTATTTCTTGCTCTCGAAGAAATGTATTGATTGCTATTGTCAGGTAAATTCAGTCCAATGAAAATAAGGGTTTTCTGGTCAGTTTCTTAACATTAAAGCAAAAAGAATCGTCACGATGAAACATCAGACTTTAAATTTCCTATGGTAAGTTGTTATTCCTGCAGCCACGTCATGTAAAACAATAACAACTGTTTAAAGATAGGTGTGGCATTGCGGTGGCCAGGACTCATCACGATGAGTTTTGGTACAACAGGCCTGGCATTTGGGCACTTGAGTTTCCTAAGCTTATAATAGTCTGTACCCTAATGTCTATGGACACACCCATAAATATAAATTCACTTCATCAAATGAATTGTACTACATTATTTGTTCTTGTAGGTGGCAAAAGAAATACTGTATTCTGAACGTATGTTCAGTCATTTATTATCAGTTGTACCTGTATGTTTCAACTTTAAACTGAATGCCAATCACCTTTTTTTCTTTTACTCTAAGTATAATGCAATTCAACGGGGCAATGCTGCCAGCATGCTGGGCACGCTGCCAACTGGTAGTGGGCTGGAGCATTTGGACTGCCTGTGAGTGTGCAATGACTTATAGGTTGTTTGAATGCTTTAATTGTAGTAGCTGTAGTGTTGTATATAGTTCGTAGTATTTTGTTAATAAAGGATTACACCCATAAATCACTATAATATGATTATCATAGCTGTTTGGGATTCTTGAATGTTTTGAAACTTGATTGAAGTTTAAGACTTACGATGTGGGGTGTGCAAGTTTTCTGTGCTCGAAGGGGTTATAGTCCTCATCAGCCTCAATGTCCCGTCCAGGGATCTCCATAAGGGGCAGAGTGGACCCAGCCTGTTGCTCCACTGGGATCTCATTTGGATCAACTTTGTACCTGCGAAACATTCCCCAGGCACTGTTATAGAAACATTCAATATCTTCAACACATTAACAGTTAAGTTACGCTAAAGGTTAGAAGTGAGAGTGACAAAAGTGTAGTAGAAATAAAAATCATTAATTGAATCAAAGCACAAATTAATGTATGTAGAACGACAGCGGTGATAACTAAGCGCCACGTATTTAAGCTCAAAATTAGTGATACGATGTGTGATATGTGTCGCGAACTTACAGATGAATACTACTCCATTAACTGTGGCAACTATTAATCGCGATAGTTAAACTTATCATTACTGAACTTTAGTTGCATTACTAATGTTTGAGTGTCGTTGTGTTAAGTGTGTTACATTCATTATGGTCTCCAAAACAATATACAGTAATATTTTGTGCGTGGCACTCTGTTAAGACTCGGCATTTACAAATGAGTGACTCTAACGCTAAATTTAATACAGCTTTACGATGTGATGACCATACGAACTGAATCTGAATTTTGTGAGGATACTGCTGATTTGTTGCTAAATTTATTATGAAAGGGATTGAGCTAGTTCAAAATTGTTCGTGATGACGAAGATGGTTTCAATTAGTTATTATAAATAATTGTAGATACATAAAGCTAAATCAAATTTGTACAAAAATAGCGAATTGGAGAGCCAATCCCGAGCCTGAACAGAGATGGCGCACAAGGCCCCCGCGGCAGAAAACAACAGTCTTATCCTCGAATATATTCTTAGTGTCAGATAAAAAGGCGCAAGAATCAGCAAGACCTTGTTCTATTGAAGTCAATTATTGGAATGATAACAATGACTAGATAATCAATCATTGTTAATTAGTATTGTAACTGTTTACAATACTAGCTAAATTTGACTTCGCGTCTTCCAACTCGTATTATGATATTCGGAGTCTTGCATGCAGCATTTGGAGTCATCAGAAGTACTCCTTACCTAGATACATGGTTAGAATTCTAGAATATCGTTTATTATAAATATTATATAATCAGTAAAATCATTACTTTTGAATTCATTAGTACAAGGCAGTGGCATTGTCCATGACTTCTTGCGCCGTATTAACCGACTCTTATAGAGATATAGTCGAGCTACTTCTGCCACGAGAGCAACATTTTCCAGTCTTTACCATTACCAAACAAAATAAATAAACAAAATTGAAACCATAAAAATGGAATGATGTACCGGTGTATGAGTCCATTGCAAGATGATCAAGGTCGTCGAACGACTTTAATCTTGTGGAAGCTGCTCACGTCTTCCCGGATCGTCTCCGAAGGGCTCGACGAGCATAAGCTCGATAAAAGGAGCAAGTACTTAACAGTCAACATACAATATAAAAATACCACGACATTTAAAAAATTTGCAGAGATGGTGCGGCACCAGGTATGTACAAGTAATATGCACGTTCGAGAGATACGAGTCTAAACAAAACTCTTACTCTCAATCAATGTATTGATTAAACTTGCAACTAAAACATACTATACATATTTTCTTTTCAATTTCCTGTTGAATAAAAAAGTCCATATTATTAATGTCACGAAAATTGTTTAGGTATAGAAAATCCAAAATAAAAATTCATTTCGTTGAAACAATGATGTTAAGCTGTGAAGCATGCTTTATGTTGATTTTTAATTTCTAATCATCTAAGTAGAAAACAAAGTTTGGTCTGAATGTGGCACCCATTAAAACTTAAACATTATTAACAACACATAGAGGCAGTAAAAGCATGATGGTTTATGTTGCTTTATCCAGCTCACTATGACTTGGAACATTTTCACTTACTTGACCATAACGATATCTGATAAGTCATTTTTGACTCCTTTTTTCTTGGGGTCATATTCGGCTATCATCGGCCGCAATTGTGGTTTCTGAAACAATACAAATAATCATTATTTAATGTGACTAATAATTTGTTGTCTCGATATAATTCTCGCATTGCATACATTAATATAGGTGGCGCAAGGTTAGGTTATTGTGGATAATAGAATAACTGTGCTTAGAGGGTTGTCATAAACAGGTGATAAAACAAATTATTTAAATTTTCCAGAGATTTGGTGGAACGTTTGAAATTGAACGTATCGTTTTGTGATGATAGTTCATATTGGATTAAAGTAGAAAATGCATACATTCTTTCAGAAAATTGCATAGGTTTACTTTAGGGCTGTCTTAGGATGCTGTCTGCTGCTGCTGCATTTATAGCTAACTCCTAATTAGGTACATAATATATTATGTTATCGAAAGCGGCAATGTAATATACCTACTTAGTCCAGACACAATTTTCTGGATATGTATTCTTACGTTTTACTTGTGGCTTTCATTTGTTATTTCATTTGAATATGTGAAATAGGACTGTTTTGGTTTTGAATGGTTTTAATTAATTCATTCATACCAATTAAAAACGAAGATGATTAACACAGTAAGTTGTTTTAACGATTCATAATCCATAAACTTCCATTAAATGTACATTTAATGTTGAAATGAAGTTGATTCCTTGAATACTTTGCAATATTACAAATGGTTTCGCATTCAGCAATTTAATAGAAGCAGGTGATTGATAGTACCTAGATAAGTAATATGGTAACAAAGATATGTCTATGTAATAATAATAAAGTATTCACAATTGAAGGTGTGCCGTTCCCCAACCAAACGTAACGACGACATCGTGACGTGAAAGAACCAGAGGAGGGGCTTGGTCGGTTCACAGCTTGCGTTGGGCCCACGTGAGAGCTAATTTGGGATATTATATAGGTATACGTTCCTCAATACGCAGTACCTCACACGGTATGCATAGCAGTGCGGTGTTAGCTCTCTCGTCTTTCATCTTCATTGGTTAGGTATTTATATAATTCGGGAATTGCTGTAGACTCTTGGCGAGGATGTTCCGACATTCCTGGCCAAGCCGCCGTTATTGACTGATAAAATAACTACTAATTTGTTACAAGTACCTATACATTTTTATTTACAATACAGTAAGATACATTTGTATTAGTTTGGACCAACAAGTTTTAGTCAATATTTATATTTTAATATAGTTCAACATTTTACAGACCATCAACTGAAAAGTATACCAAATGGGCCAGCCAATGGAATCATGAGCAGCATTTAGTTATTGTACGTAGCTACGAGTAGGTACTCACCTCTCTGGTAGAGGTGTATACAGATACACCAGGGTATATAGCATTCCATAAAACATCGTCGTATCGTTTATGTAGGTGCGTATATGATTCAGACCATAACTTTTACCATATGATTGTATTATACAAATCAACCCTAGCAAGCAAGGTCACGCCAGAGATCTTCGTAGGTACGTAAGTATGGTTGGTGGTTTCAATTGAGAAGTGGCGATTGCGCGATCTGCTTATTGTGCTCCATTGCCTCAACCAAATTGTTATCCCGCGGCCCCAGCCATCTCGTCAATCGTCATTGAGACCGGCCGGGATTCCAGTGCTAAAATTATTTAGGTACCAACATCCTGCATGTTCTGAATTACAAGTCCCCTCTCGTGACCTGATGGGGCAATGCTATCTTGTTTATTGGAAGTTTATTTTTATATTTGACATTGAGAAAATCTTGGTCGACATACGTTCTGTTGTTCAGCTAAGTGAATCGACAAAACATAAACGACATCTTTATTATTGCGACTTATTAGCAATAGGAAATGAGTGCTAATCTAATTTCTACATTATTCTATAATATATACACTGAGCTAAATTCGTGACAATCTTTATCACGAGACACACCAACACGTGAACGAGCAAATATTTATGACGAACATGAGTAATGTCAATTCCATGGCACGACACTTATTATTGCGAGCGTCCCATTGAATAAATACCTCTTGTATTGTCCCGCCCGTCACGAGTCACTAATAGGTAATACACTTACCGCCCATGACGACAAGGTGGCTATTGTCTGATGACCAGCGGAGCATCACTGTCATAATCAACGCCAAGGTCTCCAAAGAACTGTTTGCTGAAGCGTTGCGACTATTTGCGACACGCCCCCTGACGTCAATAAGTCACACAAATTTTGCACTATTTAATAACAACACTGTCACGTAATGCAAATATTATATTTTGAATACTGCATGTATTCCCTTTCAATTACAAACTATTATCGACTGCAATAGAGGATGTAAACATTGCCCTGTGTGACAGGCAAGTACACTGTCTTGCAACTTAACTGCACTGCCGATGATGACCTGTAACCGACTTCAGGTCATAGAAAACTACTCCATAAAGTTCAATTCTATAGGACTCTGGATAGTTTGCTTTACCAGGAAAACACAAACGTGCAGATATGTTGTGAGCTATAAATCAATATCAAATAAGTAAACGGAAGTTGCATTCAAATGACATCAAAAGGAACATGCGCAATGAATGTGCCCAATCAGGAAGTCTTCGGTCACTGTCAGTCCCCCGGTCTCTGTAAGCACTAGACAGAGCTAGAATTCGATTTGCATGTGTGGAACATTTCCCCCTTAGATCCCCATCCCTATAAAATTGGCACCTAACGTCAAACACGGGGGTGGATTTCACCGTTATGTGCCTCCTGCCTCCCCATGTGCAAGCGTATTCTCTGCACAATTCATGTTATCCTAGTAGCATTGCTGCAACTTTTTGAAAATTTTTCGAGTTCATAAACATGTCATTTTTTTGCTTTTGATTTCGAAACGGACAGTTGTATCGGGTGTATATTCTCAAATGGAATACTACTAGTTTGCTGTTGCAAACAAAATAAAAATAAGCTACCAAATTATACAAGTATCCCTACCTAAACGCAGCAAGGTTGAGAAAAAAAAATAGTTTGTACTATGCGACCCAACATCCCAACATCGCCATACGTGTGATAAATCCAGAGTTGTGGGTAGTCTCCTCGACTCGTGTATGTGCCATTTGCGTGTCGTTGATGCACTTATTGGTTTTCACCTGGAATGTGGTAGAGATTGAATTCGTCTCTCTTGTCTTGTATCTTGTATTGATCCGTTTTTCTAAAACATTACTTGGTGTACTAGGAAATCATGACCTCTAAGAGTGTACCAATGTGCAGTATGACGTGCGCATTGCACCGGTTTCACATCACCTGTATTGAGCGGTTTTTCAGTTGAATGTACCAGGACATCAGAAATACCTAGAAGCTAGTTTTTAATTCGTGCTTGTAAGAAATGCATTTCGCTTATTATTACTTTATTTAATTTACCTATCTGAACGAAGAATAAGTTATAAGTCAATAATTTTAGAGGAAGAATTCATTTTCTTTCTAAACACATGTACCTAAAGCTTTTTCTATAAATTGTGGATCGCACCCTCCCAATGCGTCTGCCTTATTATATGTTTTTATTTCTAGTAAGTATGTATGTCTCTTATATTCTGTATTCTATGCGAACTTAGGCGTCGCGTGTGATCAACTGATCAGTATGCAATAAATAAAATTGATATTAAAAGGACTGATTTTCAATACTTGATTTTGGTATAACAACATCGCCCTTGTATTCAATTGAAGAAATAATAAAATAGATCGCAGTGTCAAGGGCCGGAACAAGACAATTTTTCACTTCACAAAGCGGGTCATGTGCTATATACCATCAACTGTGATATCAAATCATTTTGAATATTCAAGGTCATACCACGAGGGCTTTTGGATTTACAAAGATTATATTTAAGAGGTTTTTTTTATACCACAAAGGTGGCAAACAAGCTTACGGCTCGCCAGGTAGTAAGCAGTTTTTATAGGATATGAAAAATGCAACTGAGCAGGCGGTGCACCTAGTGGTAAGTGATCACTGATCACTGTTACCGAACATCCGCAACACCAGAGGCCTCGTACTGCGCTGGAAACTCGTTAAGAAATTTCTCGGTGATTTGTACAATTTTATTCGTAGGTTACCTGTTACCGGCTCGCCTAAGTGTAAGCGCTATTCGCTGCGGTCATCGCTTGGATGGGTGACCGCTAATGGCTTGTCGCTTTCGTGTATCAGTGGGCACGATGAGCTGTCGTCGTCGTTCCCAGTTGTTGTCTTAGTATGGTAGTCGTTATAATGTGGGGGTTAGAAAAAAAATATAAGGCTGGCCTTGCTTGCTACCACGCTCAAGTAGAAATCTGTCATCAAGCATCCAACAAGAGTGTTTTGGCAGCTGTCACTGAGGATCAGTAATTATAGGTAAACCTAAACAACATCTCCAAACGCATCACCACTTACCTAGTTCAAGTCAAACGCTAGTGAACTTTATTCGTAGTATTCATATATAAATTATTTAAAAAAGTAAAAAACCCGACTGCGAATAATTGAATATTTTTTTTTGTTAAATGTTTTATAGTTAATAATACATTAATTATAGAATCTGAAATTTATATAATTTATGGAATCGTTTTTAGGGTTCCGTAACCGAAGGGTAGAAATGGGACCCTATTACTGAGACTTCGATGTCCGTCCGTCCGTCCTGTCACCAGGCTGTATCACAATAACGGTGATAGCTAGATATAACATCAAATACAAAAAGTTACCCAAGTGCGAGACGGACTCGCGCACGTTAAAACAAAAAAAGGTTAAAATATGAAGTCTAATGTTGTATAGCTATAATGGTACGGAACCCTACGTGCGCGAGTCCGACTCGCACTTGGCCGATTTTTTTTAAAGCTCTTCACGCTCTAACGATCTTTTTTACGTAAAAATCAGTTAAGCCACCATAACTTCTAAACAGAAGTTATGGTGGAATAAAGATACTCACAAACATAGATACATGAACCCTGAAAACATGACTCTCCTTTGTTGGACAGTAGTGTAAAAATAAATGATGATTGTTGTATTACAGTTTTATGGAAAAAGGAGTTAGAATTTATTTTTAAATTCTTTTTCCAGAAGGCAAAACTTATTTTCTTGCCTTGGTAAAATACTAACATAATATGTAGTTGAGCAAAACCAAGTGAAACTTACTTCCCGGTCGTTGTCCTTGCGGGTTCATGGTTTAGTATAGCGTTTTGCCTCATTTAACAGATTGAATACTTTTTATAGTGCATTTTTTTTATTCTCGATAGGTTAAACCTTTGACCACTATCTCACCTGATGGTAAGTGATGATGTGGTCGCAGATGTTGTTCAGGCTAACCTAGAGTTACTGGCTCTCAAGGACAGCAGCCGGAACACACCGTTAGGTGCTTGGCGACAGATTTTCTACTTGAGGGTGGTAGCTAGCCAGGCGGGCATTCGCAAAATGCCCTACCACCATGCTATAACGACTGCCATCCAAAGACAACAACCGGGACAGACGGCTTAACGTGCCCTCCGAAGCACGGAAGCGCTCAGTAGTAATGTCACCAGCGGTCACCCATCCAAATCATGACCGCGGCGGACCTTGCTTAATTTTGCTGATCGGTTCAGAACGGCTAAGCAAACTTCGCTACGAGCGCTTCAAAAGAAATCATTAATGAAACATTCAAGTCGCATGCCTGATGGTAAGTGTCACGCCTGATCTCTGATCTGATCCAATAAATCTGAATCAATTTATTGGTATGTATTTTATATAACTTGTATTTAAGTACCTGCTTTTACGGCATGTGCCCTACCACGCTTAAATGATGCCAATCCCATGTAAACACAACGTTAAAAATAATAAAGCGTAAAACGGATAAAAAAAGGCGTAAAAGTCCAAAGCTGTCGGTGATCCATCTTTTTATCTTAGACTTATCTATGACTCTATTTTCTCGATTTTCTACTCAAATGTTCGTAGGTAAATATTTCAACCCTCGTTTACACAACCTCTTGGAGAGGAGCTGATATATTTTGATTAATGATTAATAAGACAGTAACCGATAAGCATTTTAGCAAATCGATCATCGTGATGGTCTGCAAAAATGGCTTCCTATACAGATAAACGCAATATACAAAATTTACTTTTATACTATTAAATATTTCACATTTACATTTTATATTTACAAAAATAACTACCTATATTAAAACGGATGCTGACAAAACAGTATGTACATATTGTTTTATGGTAGGAAGGTAAGTCAAAGATTATAGCCAAGGTATATTCGTATTTAAATCCAATTATGAGCGAAGCGAGCGAGCACGCTTACAGTTTGTGAGTGTAATTGATAATTTACCTTAAAAATATTCACAAGGGTCACAGAAGTAATATCAAAGTGTCCATGTGTTTTGAATAATGATATCTTTTAATATTTCGTTATCTATATATCGTATAGTATCCATATAAGTATAGTATAATAGGTGATATAGACTATACCGTGCTAAGCAAAAATGAAATTTACAAATTATAAGAGCACAAAATTATTTTTCTGTGTGGGAATCGAACGTACGAGTCCTGACCTCTAATTGGCTGGCTGGCTATCGAAACATGCTCGACTGAGCCGAATCTTCTATTATTAAATATAAATGATGTCTATTCAATCAAAAACGTCATCAATCCTCATGGCCCATCAATAACTATGGTCTACAGCTCAGGAAGTCCAGGTTCGAATTTCTTCGCACCATATGGTGATAAGGAAATAGCTCGCGCCAGGCGGTTAGATACTACCCTCAAATGAAAATTTATCAATTCAATACTGTGTTCCGGGATCTGAGTGCCAGTTTCCATTTTAAGTTTTGTGGGTCACCTTCGGCAACATCACCAATTACCATCAGGAGAGTATAGTCAAATTATAGCTATAACTAGGTTCATGTATCATATTTACAAATTATTATAGAACACATTTTTTGTCCATTGGAATCGAACCCCGATTTCGCGCCGGGTGCCTAAACCACTCGGCCACCGGAACATGCTCGGTTGAGCAGAAATATTGTGCTCTAATCTTTTAAATTTAATCGTCTTAGGGAATGGTGCGCGGTCATCAACCAGACCACTAGACGTCATCTAGTCGAGAGAAGTATAATTTCAAACACATTTAACATTCGCAATGATGTCACTACCCTTCTATATTTTAAAATATGATACAATTTTGTGCTCTAATAATATATACAAGTGATTTTCGTTTAGCACGCGCAACTCTATGACAAAAACCTAATTAATCTACTTCTAAAACCTATACAACTCTTTACCCGGAAACCAACCTCTCCCTTATAGAATCTAATATTACAGAAGTATTTTGCAATTACCGGGTTTGAACTGCACCACTCCCAACCCCTCATCTTCCTATGGGAGTCGTTAGAGACGACGGAAGGTAATATGCCAGGAGTGAGGAGGTGAGCATCAGCATCTTATGAACAACTGCCATTTTATACTGCGATCCCAAAGACGCCCGCTAAACGTGGTGATTATTGTAAAATTTAAAGTTAAAACCACATAATTGGCCTAAAGGGAGGCATTTATACGGTGTCTGTTGATGTAGGGGTTAAAATCTTTCGGAAAACCCATTTTGCATTTTTACAAAGCGACGCTCGACTACCCAGGTTACATACTATACTAATATTTACTTATAAATGCGAAAGTAACTCTGTCTGTCTGTCTGTTACGCTTTCACGCCAAAACTACGGGACCGATTTGAATGAAATTTGGTATAGAAATAGTTTGAGACCCGGGAAAAAATATAGGATAGTTTTTATCCAACTCCGCAAAAAAGAGGTTAATGTTTTTGCGCGATAACCGACATACGCGCGGGCGGAACCGCGCCCGGAAAGCTAGTACTATTATAAATGTTGGCTTCTTTGAAAAAATCTTAATTGTATTAAGGTTTCAACAGACACGTTTACATAACTGCATGAAACATTATATAGATATGACCTCACAGCTGCTTTGGACAACACTTCAGAAGCCCCGTCTATATATAAATCAATGTTTGTACACAACGTTAGGTTATTCGCTTCAAAAAATAACGATCTTATTCTTCCGATAAAATAAAAGCTACTGCCAAAAAAATCTGTTCGCAATAGATTACACGCGACGCGATCGTTGTGTGGGATATAGTTTTAACAAAAATAGTCTGACAATAATAAAGTGGGTGCGGCCCACAAAAAATAGGCTGAAAAAAAATCTCTTTGACTCCATCATAACAGATCCTGATTTACTAAGAGAATTATATTCTTCACAATATGTTTTCGGCATGTTTTTGCACGTGACTTGTGAGGTTATTATTGGAGACATGTACGACTGTCCATAAAATTGGCAAGGTGTACAGTTTTTTTTACAAATACCAAGGTTACGGCTAGTAAACGGCAAAGTGTCGCTTTGTTGAAACTGAGAACATTATATCTAGATTGTCTGTTCAATGTCTAAATAAATCTCAACACTCTATTGTTTATTAACAACATAATATGTACTCATACATGCAGGCCTTTGAATACATTTTTCTTACAGTAGAAAAACCATACAACCCTGGTAGAGTCAAAAGCAACAGAAGTTTTTAAACAGCTGATCTATTTAATAATCCCTTTATAGTCATTTAGAAAGTCATTTTTATGAATATTTTTTTAGACTATATAAAATTTAAGTGAAGAAATCTTCACATTTTATTTCATTTATGTACTTTTTATTTTAATGTGTTGTTGTTATTGTCATACCATTAGAACCAAATGTTTGTATTATTGCTTTTTTAATTTATTTTTAACTCTGTATAATGATTACCTTGCAGCTATGTCTATTGCGCTTATGACTGTGGGTAGGTAAGTACTTTTTAATAAAACACCATTTTTCGAGTAAGAAGTAATTCTAGTATAAGACAGTACATATATTTATATTCTAGTAAGTACAACGAAAGGATTAAAATATTCTTATTTTATTTTCCAAGGTGTTAGTTTTCATTGCATAGTATATATTATACTGGGCAGCCATTTTAAAATCTAGCTTCCTGTTTCGTAATAAGCTAACCACTGTCATCTTTGTAAGACGATCCTTGCACACCTTTGCACACAGTCTTCACTTTAACCACAATTGTAGGTTCAAGGCTCGAACTATTATCTAATTTGTACCATATCCTTAAAATACAAAAGTTACACGTTAGCTGGGCTTACTCACTCTCACGTCCATTAATACCTATTTTTAGCACTTGAAACTGTAAGTCATGTTGTTTAACTCGGGATGTAATTTAGAAAATACGTAGCGTCATAAGACGTTGGTTTGCTCGTGATCTCTTGGGTAATTTCTTGTTCCTATTAGGTATAATTCAACACCTTCATGTCTTGGTAATTACGTAGCTGCGGAAAATAAATGCTTATAATCATTTATATGATTGTAGGCACTTTCCAGAGTCTGGTGTCATAATCTGTTTGCGGAATACGGCAAAGCCACTGTGATTGCATAGACGTAACATTGTGCAGATCAAATTGCAGCGTTTTTCCTTTCAGTTACTGAAAATTGACTCCATGTTTCGATCGGGTACCTACCGACGACTGAGAGGCTGTATTTCTACCGCATATTGAAGCAATCGTATACATTTATTGTTTTCTACTGCATTGTTCTCATATTTCGATTCAATAGAAAGATATAATGTACCAAGTAAGTACTAAAGAAGCCAATATATGCATAGAGCAACTATTGGCGACTAACAAAAAGCCGTTTGTAGGGTTCCTAGGGAAAAACGTAGTGGTGCGATCAGCGATTATAAAATGAAACTACCTAATTGGACAAAGGGCTCTCGTTGAATTTATGTGTATTCTTATTTTACATAGGTTCACGGTTTGTTGCGTGACTTTGGCTTAACACGGTAGTGCTAGTGGCGAATCATGCTTATTCAAGAACATAATGAGGTAAGCTCGAACCTCGAACTCTGAAACAATTGACGACGTTACATAGCATTTGTTAACACGTCCTTGTAAATTCGGACACTGGCAATATTGACTATTGCCAGCGGCTGAAGAGAGTAAGCTCAAATAGAGTTTATTTTCTAAATAGGTATACATGCACTCTCTCATCGTAAGCTAAAATCAAAAAGGAGAGAGAAAAAAAATTGTTGTTCCAATAATTTGTAATTTAAATAGAGTTATTCGATAAAACATATTTATACAATGATACAAGTCGATTCACTTAACCAGTTATTATTATTATACTTTTTAAAAAGTGAAGTTAGACTTGCTCATAGTATTTTAATATTATACGTACATCCATAATGTCACCTTTAAGGGGTATTCATTCATCTTTAATATATCGCTTTTTTTTTTTTAATTTATGAGGTACCCTATTGTTAAATAGAGTGGGTCAGTTAAGCATTTGTACAATTACACCGCTTCCGGGGATGAAATTCTAAAAAAACTTATTTGTTGACCAGTTTGAACTTAAAACCAATAAAAATAATGTATAAAATATAACAATTCATCGTGATTAATTGCATTGAACTGAATTTAAATATATTTGCAACATAACGAGTAAAAAAATATTTTTCTATCGTCTATTTCGTCCTCAGCTCAGAGAAATAAGGTTGTTTCCTGATTTGTCCCAATAGCCGGCAATGACGTGCCAACAACAAAATGCCTCTTAATCCATTCTTACATCCAAAGAAAGCTAATTAGAAAATAGGAAACTGTCACCGTAACTTTTTTTGTAGGCCATAGTTCCTGTGTTTAGTAATAGTTTGTGTGATCTTACCGCGTTTCGGACGAAAATTTTGATGTAATTGCCACGACGAGGCAAATGTACAAATGATCCTTATTTCAAGGGTAGTTTGTTGGTTTTTCGAACTCACTGCCAACTTCAGCATCCTTTTAAGCCTTAAAAACAATACCTTTATTACCAGAATTATGGTATGTACAATACAATGTAGTTATTTGTCACAATAATAATTGTTAGGGACAAACATAATCAATTGGATCAAATTTAATTGAATCGCAATTTAATTTGATGAGCACCAAAACTAGAAATTGTGTTTACCATAATTGACTTGTGCCTAATCGGATTTCGAACTATCATTCATTTCTCTGTTATGATTTCATAGCAGAGAATCGGTTTCAAAACTGTATATGGAATATGGATCAAATAGTGGAGCCATATTCATACCAACATTTTGCAACATGTGCTTTTTTATGTATTAGGTTTTCACGATTATTATTACGACGTGATCGAAAATGGTTTGGAGAGGGCTTAAACTATAGGATGATTCTAAAAGACAGCTTCCGGAACACAGTTGCTTGGCGTTAGATTCTCCACTGTCGGCCTGCAATTCTCCATACAATAATCACTTAAATGTACTCTAAAGCAATATATTTTTTTACATACAATAAAATAAATATGCTGAAAATAGGCAATAACAACACTGTTATTGCCCTTTTTCAGCAACTAAGTATAGAAAATATAACCCTGAAAGCCACAAAAAAAGAATTTAACTGGACCACCATACAAATTTGAAATTATTGACATAAAATTATCTATTTATTTAATCTGTGTTCTTTATATTCCCCTAAGGCCACGTTCCCTTTTAACCCCTGATGATCGGTTGTGAATATATTCACAGGATTCTTTTGTTTCTATTGTTGAGTTTGTTTACATCTACCTACCATTTTTATTTGCTACTACGCAAATCATGCATCTCACGGCGATACTTTCGGATTATCACATTAATATCGGACACATTAAATAAGGCTAGCTTAAATAAGCGCAAATCGTTTGCTATTCGCTGTTGTAAAATCCTATTTATATAACGTGAGCACGATTTCTATGAATACCCTAATTGTATATGAATACCCTACTAAGTGTGGAAGTGCTCTCGCATGTACTCTTTACTACAAATGTTATGTTGTCTGTGACTGTACCTATCGATATCGCCTAACTTCACTAGATATTATTGGTATATAACTCCATCTGCAATATACATTTATTAACGCCGTATCGGCATTGCTTCAACTCGGAAGAACCTCGCCAATTTATCCGCGATTAGGTCCCGCGGCGATATAAATACGTCTGCGTTGACCTTTAACCTTGCGATTTGGGCCTGCACCAGCAGCAAGAATGAAACTTATACCAATACATGTTCTTCATAAAGAATACACACAGTAAACATGCTGTTGTCTGTTAACCAAGGCAAGGCCGTGTTCCTATTCTAAAATGTTTGTCCAGTAAAATGCGACGTTAGAAAGTTTTTGCGGTGTTTACGAGTTTTCTTATTGGAGAAGCGCGGCGCACGTGCGTGTCATTTCATGGCCGAGACTATTCACGAAGTGCCCTCGTCACAGATGAGACGATAGTACCTAACCCTGACTACTACAAACAAGGTCGTTTTAATCATGGTGCTTGAGATTGAACTTTGATTGCTCTACTTGCTCTACATGTTGAGTCTTCAGGTAGAGGTACAGTATAGTGGGTGTACTAAGTACTGTATTTACATTGGTAGACATTTCTTACAGCAACTGTACAGTACATACCCGATTCTACTATTTTTTACTAATGATAGGAGCAAGTCGCTGACTTATATTAATGGAAGATGGAGTAGCCTGGGAATCGTAAGAGCTGAGGTATAGGATTGAGTAGTTTGTTGCTAGCCAGTGCAAAATTTAGGGCCCGTTTCAGAATGTCATGATAAAGTTTCGGGTTGCTATGCAACCCATAAAATAACTGAATGATAAAAATGACAGTTAATGCAGGAAAAAGGGAAGAGGAGGAAAAAATCGTCATCTTTTAGAAGGTTTAGGTGTACACCAGATAAGCGAGGAAAATGAGGTAAGAAGTAAGAGGATAAGGAGTATAAGAGTGAAAAATCCACCAATAAAGCCGCAGCGCTCACCAAGGCTAGGAAAATGAAGCGATTCCATTGGTAGATTTTTTCTCTTAAGCCAGTCATTAAAGGCTACATAAAAATCATGAAAACGCAATATTTATAAACTGTATTGTAAATAATAATCCGGATTGTCTACTTCTGAACGCAGCCTACCCTATTAAGGCGGCTTTTGCCATGATGACCCAAGCTTGACAGGCGTCTTGGTAGTCGCAGTGTAAGATAAAAGTTTCTCAGAAGGCTCTGTTGCCTTTTTCCGGTATTTTATCCATAGTTGCGTCTTATGACAGCCACGGAAAGAGATGCAAGGGTGTCATTCTAGGCCGGCGTCCCACGGTCATCTGTACGTATTAATTGTTATTTTTTAATATTAAACTTTATTATTTTTACTATGTAATAATAATACAGGTTCTTTTCCACAAGTGTATGTGATAAACAAAATCTTTGCAATTTCCTTTCGCTAAATATACCGGTTCGTGTTTAATTACTGTGATAGCATGAGGTGAAATGAATCGTTCATCACTGAAGCGATGCTTGTCAATATTTACACCTTAACTTTCCACCATGAAGTACGTACTTGCACTCTATTATCTGAGAAATACTTGGTACCTAGGTTTTGTTTGTTATGACTAGCGTAAGTAAACTTCCACAAAAGACAAATTTAATGCGAGCTTTATCGTCTTGTCGTATAGTCTGCATGCTACGCAATAATAATGAAGTGATATCGTAATGGTAAGGGCATAGTTTAAACCAAGGTAAGTATACAAGTTTTCCATAGGAATGGGTTTAGTAAGATTGCTAGAAGCAATTTATTGTTTTTACGAGTACTACCTACCTATCAATAAAACCTTTCTAGCTAGATACTTAGCCAACGTGAATCGTTCGTGTCTAGAAGGGGGTTGCCATGGTTTTAGATACATAATCTAAGACTTGCTTTAGATAATACTTACTTACTTACTTACTTATTATAATAGATAGTTACTAGATCGGTGCCTACTTACTTGTACCTTCAATCCAGAAGTTATAGTTCATAGGTATGTTATTCAACTTCAAAATAGGAGGAGGTTCTCAATTTGTCTGTATTTTTTGTTTTAATGTTTGTTACCTCAGAACTTTTTACTAGATGAACCGATTATGGTGTTTATTTTCTTATTTGAAATCTGATGCTTGTATTTATAATCCCATTTAAATTTCTTTGAATTCGGTCGTGCCGTTTTTGAGTTACACTCCGATACCAACTTTTTTTTTCCTTACTTGATGATATACTCATTGCCATTGAATGACAATCGATCCTGTTAGTAGCAAGGGACACCTAAAAGGGTGAAAAATTATTTTTACCTTAAAATGGTACCGACTTCTACACTCAAAAGTGTATAACTTGTCGAAGTCGGTACCATGCACATAATATGGTCATAATAGGTACTTTTGAACTATCATGGTACCGACTTCAACAAGTTATTTCACACTTTCGAGTGTTGAAGTCGGTTCTATATTTAGGTAAAAAAAACTGGGTTGTAATTCATACCTAGTAAATATAACTCCTTGTCAACAAGATACGGGATTGTCTGTGTGATCTACCTAATTTATGAATTTTATTAGTTTAACTGATTAAAAAATATTAATTTTAATTAAGGTTCCATCATTTTTTAAATATAGGTATTTATATTAGTTATATAAAATTTTATAGTATCTAAATTACACATCTAAACTCAACAAACAATTACTCTTTTCAGTCGACTTCAGTATCAAGTAAAGAAGGCGTTAGTAATTGAATAACAAGCTATGGTCTGATTGCTTGTTTATTCGTAGTCAATGGTTCTAACGATAATTTAATTCTATATTATAGAAGTTCAAACATACTAATATTATATATTTATTTGTATGATATAAGGATATTATTATCTTACAAGTCCAAAATCACTTAAGTGGACCTGTCTAGCCACCACCCTCAAGTAGGAAATATGTCGCCAAGCACCTAACGGTGTGTTCCGGCAGCTGTCCTTGAGAGGGCATGGGTCATTCTAGGCATTGAACAACAACTTCGACCAGAATCAGGTGAGATAGTGGTCAAAAGTTAGCCTATCAGCTCTACTTAAACAAATAGCTGTCCAAACCGATTTTTTTAAATATATAGCACTCTTTTCGCTGAACTAACGAGCAGACAACTGATGAAATAATATCTATACAATTTTATAAACTAATTGTCATCTCTTTAATCAGAATTTTAGGGGCATTACAAATATAATCAAAAACAATACGTCAAAAAAAGAAGTACTTAAATTCTTTTGAGAACGCAACTCCAATCTTAATAATGTAAAATTACTTTTTTATTTTGGAACAGTGAAAGATTTATGATGAAGGTTTACTTGTAATGAAGAACATATTTTTCGATGCATAAATTTCGCTTCGATGACACTAAAATGCACTAAGTGAATATAAATTATTTAATGTGATGATCATTGATGTAGGTATTAAATTAAATAGGTATAAGCGTTAAATAGTTAACGGTTAATTATTGTATACTTCATAAATTCGTACACAATGAAACAGTATATTTCACCTTGTCATCTATAATCATCTATGAAAAATGTTAGACAGAGGGTGTAGGACGTTTCGCATATGAGTGAGTGAAACAGAACTATGCAATATAATAATAAGAGTGAGCGAATTTTAAAAATAAATTCGTATATTAATGAGTTTTTTAAAAGCAGAAAGTCTTTTAGCAAAAAAATCGTTACCAACATCGTGGTACGCTGCCGAAATAGTTAATATTAGAGAAAAGTAATGTACTACAGTTTTATAGAGGACATCAATATCGACATAAAAACTGCAATACCATATGTCTAACTATAATAGATATGTCACAATAACTACTTTTTATGTTCTAACTTATTATTTTTTGTTAAATACCCGTTCGCGGCGGGCCGCTAGTCTTACATATTATTATTCTTTGTAAATTTAAAGGTAACTAAAAGGTCCAGTTTTCTAATACTTATTTTTTTTTTATTAGTAACTTTTAAATAAAGTATATCATAAAGATAGTCGCGTTGCTATCCAAACAACAATAATGATGTCCTAATTTCAAACCTTCGCCTTTGTTCAGTCCTACAATTCGTAGAAAATAAGGAAGGCCGCGTGTTTCGTCCTTCCGTGACGTCACAGTCTGGAACCGTTCTATGTCTGGCGCCACTGTTGGCATCCGAGCCTCCCCTGATAGATTAGGAGCACTTGTACAAAATAATCCCTTGTTAATGTATAAAGAGAATTATTCATTTGAAATTTTTCGGGATTATTTAAATAACGCGAGTGATAGTTAAAACTTTATGCTGCTATAATTTATAAGGTTAAATTTATAAGAGTATTTTAATTACTTACATATATAGTTTAAAAATATCATCACAAGGTTAATAACATGTATAATATATGATCACAATCGTAATTAAATCATAGATCTATCTATGCCTCAGTAAATTTGTCATTAAAATACGTTTTGATAGAATTAGGCACCTACTCAATACTTTAAATGTATGTTTGGGTATCTAAAAAAACTTTTCAAACTTATTATGAGTGAATTATCTATGACAACTTTAGTCGGTAATTTTTCCTTTCTCTTGCTCCTCAACTAACTTGATTGCAAGAAACATATCATTGGTATACCTATGTAGGTACATTATAATATGGTTATGATGTTGTTAGGGGTCGGATATCAATGGAAGATAATTTTTATTCCAGTTAAGTGTTAATAAAAAGAGATCACTTGAATCAATGTTTGTTTCTCATGTGCCCTAAACTGTGTAAATTCATGGTTATGATGTACATACGCTACTAAAAAGTGATAGGAATAAAATGCACTGAATGAGCAGCAAGACACTACTCACCGTCGCGTCGTCGTGAAGCCATCGAGTAGCGGCTACCAAAATCCAACTATAACATTCCCAAGGAAGCGGGGTCAAGAAATGGAAGAAAAACTTTTATCGTACATATTCATATCCCATTTTTGCACTTTCCCACCTTTATCCCACTTTAGAGGGGGTTAGTTACATTATGTTATACCCTATTTAATAATATGACTTGCTAAAGTCAAAGTCAAAATCATTTATTCAATTTAGGCGTCTACGACGCTCTTATGAAGGTCAATTACTTACAAATTTTAATATTGAAAGGTACCTTTTAGTACATAACAGATATTGTCAAGCCATTAGGTTTTATGGCCAGATTGCTTAACGCCAGCCCTTCTCGGAAAATTTAAATTAAATATAAAATCCCAGTATATGTCATAAATCATATTAATAGTAATAAAATCGATATAAATAGTATTAACTGTAATAAATCGTATTAAATTTCATAAATATTTGTTATAGCATTGAATAGATTAGTTATTATATTACAAGACCGTCACATCTATACGTATTATATAATCTTTATATAATATTAAATATCTATACATAACTATTTTGAAAACTTCTGAACTAATTTTAGATCAAAATAAGTTGAAGTTAACGTAACATAATTGTAATCGTATTTATACTCGAGTATATCAATTGTTTAAGCGGATTAATTTAACAATAACCTTACATTATGTGATTAGTCGAGGATTTACTTTTCGTGTAGTTTTAAGTAATTTAATATTCGCTGGTTTGGTCTATACAAAACAATTACCAAATCAAACGATTTGAAAGCGTCTTTATTTTACATATACAGGTTTTCTTTGTATGTTTTGTCTTATAGTTATTTAGACTGCCAGTGTTTAGTCAGCAGACATTTGCAAACAAAAATCTTATAGTAATGTACACTATACTTTATATTATTGACTTTTGCATCAAATACTTACAATATAAAGAGCATGAAAGTGAGTGAGGAAATCTGATCAGCCTTGGCCTAGATTGATCAGACTGAACTCAACGTATATATAATAAATTGTTAGTTCATGAGACGTATGTAGGTTAGGTGGTGATTCAGGGGCTGCTTCCCACCCATGTTTTGTAAATCATAACGCACAGTTCCTACCACAGGTCAAATAATGTCCTTTGTTGCCCGTAAAACAGAATACATATTAGGCCAGTTGTTCTACCGTGTAATTTTACTAGGACTATATGCGCAGTTTTGTTACTCATGCTTCTGACAGTATAAGTTTTTGAAGTAGTGATAGAAGAGCGGTAATAGCTAAGAACTGCCTCAGATTCATGGTTCAATCCTTAACGCCGCCACCGGCGTGAACTTCTGCTGGAAGGGCATTTTGCGATTGCTCGCCTGGCTAGCTACCACCGTCATGTAGAACATCTTTCGAGTAAAAATCAAGCATCTAGCAGTGTGTTCCGGCAACAGTTTTTGATAGGTCTGATAGGCAGAGACTACCACTTATTATGGGACTCTTGGGTGTTCCGACACTATCCCAGTAGTTCAGTATTTAAATAATTTTAATATCTTTTATTCAGATTGTTTTGGGATGATATTAAATATTTACTATCATATACTCTTTTAAGCGTATCCCACATATTGGGGATGTAAGGTCGATGATACAATACCTACCTTGGTTTACTTTTGACAACAATAGTCGTGAGTTAGGTCAAAGATTGTATATCTGGAAAAACTCGTTTAAATCTGTCCCGAGTGGGAATCTGCTGCCCTATTGGTTTATATAAAAACAGGAAGATAGTGTACGCGCTAATGTTGCAACAATATAATGTGGAGAGAAGTAATACAAGCGTATAGTGCACGCAACTATACTCGTACTTCCATTGTATATGATACGTTTTAATTAATGAATAAGAGGCGAAAACAAGCATGCAGTAGACGCATATACTCACACTACTGAGACTCAATCAGGAGAAGTCGCCTGATTTTACATTGCCATGTTCGAGGTACGGGTGCCGTGTCTCCCGTTTTTTTATAAGATCCCCCAAAACAACATAGCTTTTGTAAATTTCAAGGTAAGTTAGGTGTGGCGGGCGGAAGTCAGTTTCCTTCATTTTGAGTATAATGTCTCTATAAATGATATCGCATTACAACCTTTCTGGTAATAGACATCATAAATGCATGTAACATTACTCATGTTTATTGACTTTCAGATATACAACATCTTAATCTGTGAGTATAAAAACGATAACATAAATTGCTTTGAAGATATAAACAGCTACAGTAAATTCATATCAATTGTGTATTTTTCTTTCAAAAACTTATTTCAATAAATTTTATACTTTAATATTAGACTACTGAATTAATATTGTAAAAATTTTACAGACTGCATTGTTCAATTACAAATTAAAATTTCTTTATTTGCTGAAACATGGGTGAAATAAAATTACAGATTACACAGACATCCGTAATTTTATCCGTAATGAGTCTCGGCGATAGTTATATATTTCTGCCTTTTGGAGTAGAAACATTAGGTCCGTGGGGTCCAAGCGCATGGATTTCATATAAAGATTTGTCAAAGCGGCTGATAGAAAAGACAAACGACCAAAGGGCTGGCGCTTACCTCGGCCAGAGAATTAATATTGCCATACAACGGGGAAATGCTGCCAGCCTTTTAGGCCTTCCTACTCTACCCGTGGACAAAAACCTATGTTCTCTTATGATTGCCTCCTGCTAGAAAACAGAGCTCACAATTTTTATGTGTAACATTTTTAGGTCATAAGTAGATATAGTTAAATTATTTATTTATGTTTGTGTTAGTGTTGTAGTTTAATTATGTTAATCTGAAATACATAAGTTCATACATAAGTTCTATATATACATATTGCTAAATTTCGATTAATGTTGATGATGTTTTCATTTCAAAGCAAGAAATCTTAGTTGTGTGATAAAAAATATTATGGTGGATATCTTAAAAAAGGAAATAACTTGCATTTAGCTGGAATTTTTAAATTACTAGATAGCCTACACTTTGACCATTATCTCATTTGATGTGGTCGATAGTATACAAAAAATACTACTTAGAATGAAAACTGGCTTTGAAATGTTCATGAGGTTTTTAAGGTTGAGACAGATTTTCTACTTGTGCCTAAACCAGGGAGTCCAGCGTCGGGGTGATTGAGATAGTATGCGCAAGCGACCCCGCTTCACCCTACATAAGACGATAGGACCACCGCTGGGTTCTTAGCTGGCACTCCCATGCCCGGGGTGTCCAACATAACCATGTGGCTTCCTCCCGGAACTGCGTAGAAAGGTTCAGGCATTATCCAAAAAAAAAACTACTTTTGGTAGTCGCCTGTAGAAATACAAATTTACATACCTAACTAGAATTACACATTATTTCCTGACGAACAAAAATAATTCTTGTTAGTTGGTGCGAGCGTTTCATTGAGTGCGCATTTGAGTTCCGAGAGACCAATTAACCCGCATCGATAAAACTTTAAACAATCTATTGAATGGAGTCACTGGTCCAATTGTTTGGAGACCACGCAAGACAATTCTACCCAATACAGCGTGGCCATCGATTGCTCATAGCTACCTGCACGTGTGAGTGATATTTTTTTTAAACCGGTGGTATCAGAGAGTTGAAATACTTAGAGTTGTTATATCCGAACACCACTGCTCTAAAAGCTTACTAGAATTTACCTATGTACATACCTACGCACATCTATAAGCAGTTTGTAATGACAAGGAAAGAACGTTCAAATATTATGCGTCATATCTGTCGTTAGAAAGAGATAAATAAGCAATTCGTGTTACCACCGAACCGCCACGAGACGTTCCGATCACCATTATGCTGCATCTCTTTCACTCTCTCACACCAAACGATACACATATCTCGCTCATCCATTTCATTGAGATTCGTTCCAAAGATAAAACAAAATAACGATATTTTCTATTTCAACAATAAAAGCAATAATTACGCGTGAAATGAAACAGTTTTCTTATCTCTCACAGTGCCTGTATAATTGGTGCAGAGTCTAAAGACACAAGGAAGGTGTATTGTTCACAGATTATTCCGAAAAAACACGATTAGCGGCGATGTATTCACCGGACGCTTGGAAGTGCTAGACTGGTAGTGACTCAGGCGATTACCCTGAATTCGTCTAGTAAATATGGAGAGCAAACAACTGATCTACAGGTAAAAAAATCTTAGGGTGGTATGACGTCCTTAACAAAATACTACGAATTATATACATTGTAGATGCTACAATGAAAGCATTTAGACAACCTATAAGTCATTGCAGACTCAGAGGCACTCCAAATACTCCAGCCCACTACCAGTTGGCAGTATGCCCAGCATGCTGGCAGCATTGCCACGTAGGATTGCAATGTTTATTCGAAATTATTTTAGTGAAATTAAGTGTTGTTAATCATTTTTGCCTTCTTATATTATGTATGTAGAAGAGCCATGACCGCATTATGCCCATTTTTATACATTTCCTTGCATATTTAAATTTTATGGTATAGTAGGGCAAACGAGCAGGCGGCTCATCTGATGGTAAGTGATCACCGCCACTACAAATAAGGCATTTCCACCATGCTCTCCTACTAAATTACTGATATGAACGTGATTTCAACGGCAACATCGGCCAATATGATTGCCTCAATGGAAATATATTATTCTGTAACTACGAATAATGATCATCATTAGTAGTTTTGTAATAAGATTGTATATATGTATATACTTACCACAGGTATGTTGACTATGCACATATATATACCTATAGTATACGTTGTGATTTTCATGAATTATTCAACGTGCGTCATCATCACGTTCAGGAGTCACATACCTACCAATATTTTATCAATCAATGGTCAAGGTTTCACGTAGAGTATTTTTTTTTAATAAGTTTCATCATTTTATTGTTCTGTCTTGATTTCTTGAGTAGACTAGGTATGCTTGTAGGTTATTATGTTATGTATTTATAATGAAACGAGCTGAATTTGTATATAAATTAATATATTTACTTTTAGGTTCATTATGCAGGTTGTAAAATATGCGTGCATCGAGATAATTAGAGTTCAATGTACGCGTGTTCCTTTTTACTTTTTGTTTTAAGTTCAACAAAATTCAAAGACATCAAAAATAAAATTTAAACAACTGACCAGCAACTTTACTGCGGTGTGGAACTATGGTACAATGGAGGTAAACTTCATTCTGTCCTTTTTCAATTTCACTTTTCAATTCAATTTGGTTATTCAAAATAGGGTCATCAGAGCGCTTGGTCGGTGCCACGCGTGATCAAAATGCTGGCTTATATTTCGTTCAACAAATAAGCATTGCGATCCAACGGATGGAGCAATGCTGACAGCATGCTGGGCACGCTGCCAACTTCTAGAAGACTAGACCAGAAATAACCCTTAGGTTACGTAAATGTTACTGTTCTAGTAGCTATAGATGTTGTATGTAGTTTGTAGTGTAAAGTTATACCCACTATATAGCTACCTACTATAGTTATTAAAGAAATGTAGTAAAATAATTATATTATAACTAGAGACCTAATAAAGAAGCGCTCGTAGCGAAGTTTGCTTAGCTGTTCTGAACCGATGAGCAAAGTTAAGCAACATCCGCCTCGGTCATGATTTGGATGGGTGACCGCTGGTGACATTACTACTGAGCGCTTCCGTGCTTCGGAGCACGTTAAGCCGTCGTTCCCGGTTGTTTTCTTAGGATGGCAGTCGTTATGGCATGGTGGTAGGGTATTTTGCGAATGCCCGCCTGACTAGCTACCACCCTCGAGTAGAAAATCTGTCGCCAAGCAATTAAAGATGTGTTTCGGCTGCTGTCTTTGAAAGCCAGTAACTCTAGGTTAGCCCTCTTAGGCTCTCAAGGACTGCTGCCGGAACTCACCGTTAGGTGCTTGGCGACAGATTTCTACTTGAGGGTGGTCGCTAGCCAGGCGGGTATTCGCAAAAATGTTCTTCCACCATGCAAATATATTAACAACATACACAATTTTTGTCGCGACAAAGTACAATATCTGAATCGGGTAAAGTTCAATTTCAATGCGCGCTGCTCATGGCGGCTACGAACTTTTGTAAGCTATTAATACCCGAAATTAGGAGAAAATAATACTTCACATGGCTGCAGGTCACATCGTGTTTGTCAGATTTTAAAAATTTAACACGAATTTGTTAATGGTGTAATTGAGTTTAGGAGATTTTATACAAAAATAATTTTAAAACTGATTTACTCATATTTTTTTTACTTTTGATTCAAGTAGTTATGGAATTTTTTTAAACATAGTTGCCATAACGGCCGTCCATAACATATTTTTCTTCAGAATACAAAAAAAAAAATCTCCGCTTTTACCTTCAAAGTTACGTAAAAACAGAGAATCGCCTCCTTAAGTATGGAAAGGCAATAAAGCTGAAATCAACGAATTTTAACGATGATCCTTGAGTTTTCCGAGTTATCTTTATAGAAGTGTAAAGCGATAAAATTTAGTGTGCAGTGTCAAACAGAACGAGGACAGTAACAGTGCAACTGTATTGGACAGGCGTCACGCATGCAAGCATGAGGATACTTGTTCGTCCTATAATTTAAAAAATACATTTAAGCTTATTGGCCCATTGTTACTTCTCCTTTTTCAATAGCCATATAACTACCATCTTTGAAAAAGGTCAATTAAGCGGGGATTACGACAATCTCCATGGTTGGCAGGTGTCTTGGGGAATCCAGTATAACCCCGACAGGAAGATATGGTGATACCATTCTGGAATAGCACCCCACGGGATATTTACTGAGTAAAACACTAAACTTCACCCTATTACTGGGGTAATAAAAACTACAAAATATCACCATGCCTGTATTTGCCGTAAAGGTTAGGTAGAGGTTAGTATTCTGTCATCCGTATGGTAGACGTATCCTATTGGTACATACCTTTTGCCAGACATATCAGTTTGATCGCATGGCATATGGGGCGAGTCTTTTGCTATCTACCGAGCGCAGTTAAAAATTACAGATGCTAGTTAATATTTTTTTTGTCTATTTATCCCAATATTTATGTCTGGTTCGGGGATCAAATCTGAGACCAGATTGCAAACGGGGCTTTTTCACGCACGTCAATGAGGCATTAATAAAAAGTAAATTAAAGTAAGGTGTTTTATGAGAAACACAAACATAATTTGATTAGATACCGGTTTTTAATCCAAGCAACGGTATTTTGTGTACCTCCTAATACATGTATTTACATATTATTATGTAAATACATGTATTAGGATGTTAATTATATGTATATAAATTTTACAAGTAATTTACAAGATACTTATGAATCGATAAACTGACAATAAGGCAATATATAAAAATTAAACACCTAATAGATAAGTGTACTTCAATGAATATTTTTCACGATTCTATCGCATGATATGTTATTCTATATAATAACAGCAAAAAATAATTTGTGTATAGGTATTGTAATATTTTTGATTGTAAAATATTATCTTCCATTAGGATGACAGTGCCAGATAGATTGCATAAGTACTTACATAACTATTTGAGATTTGTAAGTGCCATAGAATAAATGTAGGTACTACTTAATAGTTATGTATGTACTGCAACACTGCAAGGCATAACATTTAATAAATTAAATATTTAAAAAGGCAATAAAATCAACTTTCAATAGAAA
The DNA here is from genome assembly GCA_963854805.1 of Plagodis dolabraria. Classification (NCBI taxonomy): domain Eukaryota; kingdom Metazoa; phylum Arthropoda; class Insecta; order Lepidoptera; family Geometridae; genus Plagodis; species Plagodis dolabraria. The sequence continues at coordinate 11,413,654 of OY978440.1, forward strand.
TCTATATATTTTTTAATTTATATTAAAATTATTTTTCATACTAAGTTATATATCATTTGATATAAGAGTGCGCATGGTTGCCAGCACTGGTATATCATCTTAGTTTTCTACACTAGATTATCTTCCTATTAAAACTGTTCATTTTAAACATTTTATCCCTTCTATAGTTTTAATGCAATCCAAGAGTGAGGAAAATTAACAACCCTAATTCTAGGCACTGGCACACATTAACTGCACCGTGAATTATCACCACAGAGAAGACACACTAGTATATCTTCATGGATGCAATGGAATATCCTTGATTTGTTTTCTACTATAGATTACTTACGTATGAATACTGTTCATTTTAAACATTTCTATCCCTTTGACAGTTTTGACGCAATCCAAAACTGAATATAATAATAAACAGCCCTAATTTCAGGCCAATAACTGCACCGTGAATTATCTCCACAGAGTAGACACACTAGTATACCTTCAGAGATATTATGGAAACTCTATATTTGGGTAGTTTTCATCAAAGTATTACCTTCGCGTTTAAACTGTTTATTATAATTGTTTTATCCCTTTGACAGTTTTGATGCAATCCAAGAGTGAGGATAATTAACAGCCGCAATTTTAAAACAGTAACTGCACCGTGAATGATCACCACAGAGAAGACACACTAGTATTTCTTCATAGATGCAATGGAAACTCTCCTTGAGTAGTTTTCCACCAAAGATTACCTTCACGCTAATACTGTTCATTATAAACATTAAATATCCCTTCGACAGTGTAGACGCAATCCAAAAGTATATAACAGCCCTAATTTTAGGCCGGTAACTGCACTTTGAATTATCACCACAGAAGTTTATTTACCCGAAATAATGCTCGGTATCTTAGGATAGTAAGGTTGATTTAAAACTCACTCTGAGCTGGATTTTTATTTTATTCAATCTTTTGCACTACAGACTCTGGGTCCGTACTCTTTTTAGATTTTCATTTTTGTTATCAATTTAAAACAATTTATAAGTTATTTGTCGTCTCCAATACATCGTCTTCCTGAAGGGAAGGGAAACACCCTTCCCTTCACGTGCAATCAGCAAATCATTAGGTACATACTAACATGTAATGGTATGGATTTGCTGATTGCACTTATCAAAATACATAACATTAGTAATTTTGTTTGAAAATTGAGTATGGATTTCGCAATGGTGACACACAAAAATAAAAAAATAACATTCGCAACAGCAATGACCGTATATAGGTAAACAACATTTTCGCATTGCCAACAAAAGGAAAGTCACGTGTATACAATATTAGTACCGTCATACGATTTATTTAGGTACATAATATTTATTTAATACATACTTATCTAATTATTTCTGGTTTAAAATTCAGATTAGATTTTTGAACGCTGAAGCCAAAGTTCTTTTTGGGGAAATATTTTCCCAGAAAAGCAAATATACGAATATAGTTAATGGTATAGGCTGATTAGTATAAGGTCACTAACTTCATAATAAAAAATATATGAAATCAAAATAGAAAAAATAAATATAATATTGAAAAAAAATATGTTTGACATAAAATTATGAACTTAGTAAACATAATAATAAATAATCATATGATTTTGATTTTTGTGATCTCGAAGTAGGTAATACGAGGAGCACATTTTTGAAAATTGACCTTAGTTTATTATCAAACTAACTATTAGTTAGGTACTATGTTCCGTTGCCTTTCTTCCGTTTCAATCATCGTCAGTTCATTGTTATGTTATGGTGACAGTGAACAATAAAAATTATGATTGTATTGTCATTGGAACTCAACACGCTAAGATTCAGTTTTATTGGAAACTTATAGGTAGGTGAAAAGCAATTACCTGAGTAAATTACAAGGCAAGTAAATTAAAATGACAAGAACCATTTGGACTGCCTATAAGACTGCTATGGCTTGTCGGTTCTCTAAATGCTTTCGTAGCAGTAATTGTAGAGTATAAGTTCGTATTGTTTTGTTAATAAAGGCATACAGCCGGTAAAAAGTCTATTAAATTTTTTACTGATATCATTACTTAATAAATTTACAAAACACGCTTCATGGTCAAAATGAATCTAGATTTTTTTTATGCTTGATATGTTAGCCTTTGACCAATATCTCCCCTGATGGCAAGTGACGATATGGTCGAAGACGTTGTTCAAGCTAACCTAGAATTACTGGCTCTCAAGGACAGCTGCCGGAACACATAGTTAGGTGCTTGGCGACAGATTTTCTACTTGAGGGCGGTCGCTACCAGGCGCGGGCATTCGCAAAATGCTATAACGACTGCCATCCTAAGACAACAGCCGGGACCGACAGCTTAACGTGCCCTCCAAAGCACGCAAGCGCTCAGTAGTAATGTCACCAGCGCATCCAACTCGTGACCGAGGCGGACGTTGCTTACCTTTGCTGATCGGTTCAGAATGGCTAAGCAAACTTCGCAACGAGCGCTTCAAAACTATCATATAACTAACAAATACTTGTCTCATCTAGAAGCATTTTGACTGTTTGTGTTCCGTTATGAAATTGCAGTGCATACCTACCTTCAGGTTCCTTTATCAGATCAAACTAGATAGCAGGTACCTTTCTAGTATTGTCATCATAACTTCACACAACTGCTAAATAGGTACACGATGCTACATTTTTGAAATGAAGCAACCAACTCGTGTTCCGACAGCTGTCCTTTAGAGACATTAATTCTAAGTTTAGCCGTTTAATATCTTTGACCACACCATATACACTTACCAATGCGTGAGATTGTGGTCAAAGCATTTCTATAAACAATAAAACAAAAGTGGCAAGAAAAGCGGTTAACAAGTCATTGTGGGCAAGGTATAGTTTCCGAGCCCCATAACTTATACGCATGTGTGCGTTCTTCAGTGTAGTTCCGGACGAGTCGAGCACGTACCGACCACGTGCACGCCGCGTGCGCATGTGACGTCACACCGTCATAGACTAACGAAATGTTTAGAAATGTAGGTTTGTATCTTTGCAATGTTATCAGCATTACAAATTTCAATAGCATTTACACGTTTAAATCTTCTCTTCTTTCTAATCGATACATTTGCCGATCTGTGAATGTCTACGGTATGGTTTTGAAAGCTCTTGAAATGTGTTAGAAAAATATAAGTCTAAATACTTCAAAAAAATTGGAGCAGCGAACGGGGATGTACAAAACGTCAATTACGCAAATATTCTTCTTATTCATAGTCATACCTACTCAGGCAAGGATGCGTATCCTTCCTTCTGAAGGGGCTAGCAGTTGCTAAATCAGTATTTTCAACTCAATATACTGAAAAAAGAATACAATGTATTCTACAACATTATAAAAATTATACGTATAAGAATATCTAATCGTGATTAATTGTAATTGAACTGAATTTAATAACATATGCTACATTACGATTAAAACGCATTATCTAACCTCTATTTTTTATATATAAGTATATAGTCTTTAATTATATAATAGTCTTTCCCGCAATATCGGGATAAGAACAAGTAAGTACTTTATAATTTTCTGTTTTAGATTCTTACACCAAGAGCTACGAATAATAGAACATAAGATTAAAAAGTATTTCATGCAATTTTTTAATCCCGTAGTTAGTTCTTGTGTTTAGTAATGTTTTGTGTGATTCTCGCGCATTTCGGACGGAAATATTAACGTAATTGCCACGTCGGGGTGCGCGCTGAAATGACCCTTATTTGTTGCATTTTCGTACTCGTCAACGAGCTTCTAATTTAGCAGCTGTTAAGCCCTAGATGGCTGAGTAAGTCTTGTCTTTATATGGAACAAAAGACACGACCAAAATAATATATTGTCTAATAACATTCTATTAGGTAAATTGTGAGCTGAAAATATAAATCCACACTTCATAAAACTCAGTTGTGTTTTAAACAAAAAATTAATGAAGTTTAATTGCAGAAACTCAAATATTTAATGACGTAGGTACTACCTATACGTACCTACTTACAGGCATGTGTAACTTTACTAATCACTAACCACGTTATATGTAGGCGCTAGTTTTAATTGAAAAATACTACTCAGTTTCCTCATACCAGTTATAAACACTATCCACATAGCATTATTGTAACAATATATAATAATCATACATCAACCAATGAGAATTTTAGAGCAGTTCTTCCTTCCTTTTTGCGTCACCTAATACCTCATTTCGTCTTTAGGGCTTGAGTGTTCGCACTTGTGACTGTGAGTGTTTAGGAAGCAGTGATAGCCGACTGCCGGCCGTGCCGTGGTCCATTGCTCGATTCCCACCACGCACCAGCTTGAGCTTCACCGCATAGTAGAAGGCATTTTACGAATGTTAACTTGGCTAGATACTACCCTCAAGTAGAAAATCTGTCACCTAGCACCTAACAGGGTGTTCCGGCAGCAGAATGAGAGCCAGTAAGTAATCAGTACTAATATTTTAAATGCGAAAGTAACTCTGTCTGTCTGTCTGTCTGTCTGTTACGCTTTCACGCCAAAACTACTGGACCGATTTGAATGAAATTTGGTATGGAGATAGTTTGAGACCCGGGAAAAAACATAGGATAGTTTTTATCTGACTGCGCAAAAAGAGGTTAATGTTTTCGCGCGATAACCGACATACGCGCGGGCGGAGCCGCGCCCAGAAAGCTAGTTATGAAATAACAGGCACATGACATGAGACTTAACAACTCTATATCCCAGGCTGATGTGTACAGTGTAATTTATGCACAAGTTATAGAGGTTACCGCTTAACACTTGCGGGCCTGGTGCGAGTTTAGTCACAATCCAATAAAAAAATACCTGTATAAATTTAACCTTTTACCTAACAGTAACGAACATAAATACATTATTTTCATTATATGTATAGATACCTACACGGAAAGCTGGGAATGCCGGTATCAGACACATACCTAGTAATACGAAACAAAAAAAAATCCATAAAAAATATAATCTACTATATGCTGTTGTTAATATACATTACATTTCAAAATATATAAAAGAAAATCCAAATTACAAATGATAGGTAGGTTGGTACCTTACTTGTTAAGGAGAATGGACTCTCTCTGCAGAGCAGATGTCTTTGCACTAAGGCAGGCAGGTACATCAAAAATAAATTGCCGTGTAATAAGAACAGTAAATAATATTGGCGATGTTAACGACACTACCTATATTACTACCAGTCACACTATGTAGTTTATACCACTGAATCTAATATCCTGTCGGCCATGATCTTGGATAACTGACCAAAGATGGACGAGTAGGTCCATGTAACCTACCTATGTAATACGAGTATATCAAAGTTGAACATTATATAGTTTATAACTATATAATTCTAGGTTAGCCTGAACAATATCTTCGTCCACATCATCACTTAACATATACCTGCCTAGGCGATAGCGATAGAAGTCAAAGAAAAAACAGGCATATAAAAAAATCAAAAATTTTTTTTAGAAAGCTGCAAACCACACTCTATCGAGCACCCAATCCTAACACTACACTCTATTTACATCCTAGAATATTTGTAAGTATGTAAAAGAACAACCTCAACTTTTTCAAACATTCGGAGACATTAATCAACACACCTCTAGAAACAAAAATAGGTTGGCGCTTCCAAAGTCTAAGCTATATAAAGATGAATGCACAGTACAAGCACCTATACAATGTGTATAAAAAATTATAACCATTTACCTCAGGATCTAAAAGTTATTGAGAAAGCATTTTTAAGCAATTAAAGTTATATCTCACTAATAAATGCCACTATTCACTGAAATATTTTTTTAACGATAAACATAAAAAATAAATCTCACTCGGTCTCTCTAGCTTAAATATTAATTATTAATACATATTATTTGTTAATTATTAAGTCATTCTGTAGCGCCCACCAGGGTCCACATTGTTACCTAGCATTATTTAATATTTTTTAGATCAGCATTTTAAATCTTCATTGTGGAAACAGAATTAAATGAATATGAATACCCTATAATAATAATTAGGTATTAGTGTATGTTCAGACTTCAGATAAAGAGTAAACAGTGATTTACAATAAAAAAATCAATAAACTATAACTATAGCTAATTTCTTTTGATTATCAAATATTTACTGTGTATATATTAGTATAAAATTTACATATGTAAATTATTATATACCTACCTATTACACATCGACATTTTTTTTTTTTTTTATGCCTGATAGGTTAGCCTTTGACCACTATCTCACCTGATGGTAAGTGATGATGTGGTCGAAGATGTTGTACAGGCTAACCTAGAATTACTGGCTCTCAAGGACAGCTGCCGGAACACACCGTTAGGTGCTTGGCGACAGATTTTTCAACTTGAGGGTGGTAGCTAGCCAGGCGGGCATTCGCAAAGTGCCCTACCACCATGCTGTAACGACTGCCATGCTAAGACAACAACCGGGACCGACGGCTTAACGTGCCCTCCGAAGCACGGAAGCGCTCAGTAGTAATGTCACCAGCGGTCACCCATCCAACTCCTGACCGCGGCGGACGTTGCTTAACTTTGCTGATCGATTCAGAATGGCCTTCGCTACGAGCGCTTCAAAAAACATTATTATCAATGTACCACAGTCCCGAAGTCAAATCCCCAGTCCACTCTCTTTCTGAACTGACACTACCTAACTGTAGACTGTTCTAAAATTGAATAAAATCTAAAAACAACAATATTGAGTAACATATACTACAATAAATATATAATATTTATGAGGTATTATTGACACGTTATAGTTTTACATGTCACGTAAATCTATAGTCGCTACAATAATTGAGTTTCTGGTAGTTACAGACATTTCACTGACGAAGGCGCGACTTTACATATTATTTGAGTGTAGTTTTAATTACTACTGAGTACCGAAACATAAATATTAATAGTCAAAATATGTATTATTCCCAAAAATATTCTATTCAGTTCAGGCAAGAGTTTTTAAAAAAAACAGTGCAATAAAATTTCAAAAATAATATTTCGGTGTGTTCCCGATGTCCCCATTGGCCATATCCCCATCAATGGGGACAGTGGGAATTGAATAAAAAAAAATGTAAAACATTCCCGATGTCCCCATCGCCTGTATCCCCATCAATGGGGACAGTGGGAATAGACCAAAAAGTAAAAAATGTTGCCCACTGTCCCCATCGCCTTTTTAGTTATGAATGGGGACATCGGGAATGGAACAAATTGTGAAAATTTATGCCCACTGTCCCCACTGCTCATCTCACCGTCACTGATAAATAATATAAATAGTTAAAATATTGTCATTGTTGCGACTACATAATTATTTCGTTGTCTCGCATACATAAAATACTTAGGGCATTGACTTACAAAGTATTTTAAAATTATTTTTAATTAGCATAATATATATAACTACAGTGTAAACTCTGTGTAATGACACTGAAGGACTATTAAGTAATACAAAATAAAACGACACTCTATAACATAAAACTTTACGCTGAGTTGACTCGCCAGTGGCGTTACATGGGGTTTATACTGTATATAACTATTTTTTTAAAATATATCATATGGTTTTATTTAGGTACTATATATATTAAATAGTTTAATTGTGCCGGTCACTTATTAAGTAACACATGACCTTCAACGCAGTGCATAGGAATTAGCGATGCCGCCGCTCTATAACAATAGTGCTGATTGCATTGTTATAATTTGCTCAGCTCTCATTGGTTCATTCCAAGTTCCAACCCCATTCCAGAAAACCTTTTCAAATGCAAGTGATGCTTGGTTTAGTTATTTAGTGGTTTTGTGAAGTGAACTAGTCATTGCCAGTGATGTGAATATTTTTTAATAATTTTATTTAACTCGCAATAAAAGGAAATTGTTGGAAACTGGTAAGTTCATTTTAAATCTCTAAATTCTTATGTCACTTATTATGGGTGAGTTCTTAAAATGCAATGTTCAATGATAATTATGTAAAAGTTAAATAGTTTGACAGATTTATATAAATAATGTTAGAGTAATTTGTAGGCCCTTCCTAGAATTTTGTCTTTTAACCGATTTGCGATAACATTGATATATTATGTAATACACAAGACTATCGCAATTTGCTATGTATATATTATATGTTATAACAAATATATTATTTATATTAACTTATTTTTAGCTAACAACAATGTCACAAGAGCCGCAGCCTGGTTCATCAAAGGTGAACAGCGATTTAAGATTCATACGTAGAAAAGGAGGCCTTATACTTCTACGTGCAGGATATCAATACACGAAAAAATCTGTTTACAAAAATGGAGCAACGATATGGGAATGTCACTTAAGGAAAAAAAATAAATGTACTGGATCAGTAACAATTCATGTAAGTATTGTTGTTACTATTCATAAATCGATTTCCTACTATAATTAACGATTAAAAAAAAAATTACATATAACAAAAAACTCTTTCTCATCTGTTGATATAATGTTAAATTTCATATTGGTACGTAGAAATAAGGTACCTATTTCAATTTGGTTGTTTTACCTTAAAATCTATTTATGGTTATGTTACCATATTACAAAAGGCTTAGGCTTAATCTTTGAGGTGCCGACATTTTAGAAAAAGCACCTGAGGCTGTGTACCGTCGTCTTTGCCTTGTTTTTGTTATTGTTAGTCGTCTAAAACACGTGTGACTTTACAATAGGATTGAACTGCCTTAAGATATCTTATTATATTTGTTTATAAGAATAATTGTATTACTTCAACAAAGATTTACATTATTCTTTTTATCCAATAAATGGTGAAAACGACGTTTTATTATATGTGATTTATTAATAAACTTTTTTATCTTACTGCGTGTTAGAATGCGAAACCCCAGTCAGTTTCTTTTTTCCGATTCTATATTGTATTGATGCCTATATCTATATTTTAATTTATTTAAGGACACTCAAATTTTGAAGGAGTCTGCCCACAAATGTTCACCGGATTTTAACAAAAACCTCCTCGATTGCTACATGGACGATTGCAAGAAAAAAATCAGCACAGACGATGTTCCTTCTATACCGACAGTATTCAATGCAACAATATCCGAAATAAAAGACTTAGGTCTTGACAAAGTAACCGCGGTTCCTGTATTTGAAAGCAAAAAAAGTTCCTTATACCGTCATAGGAATTCCACTTTTGGGATTGATAAGACTATTTTCAATGATGTGGAAAATGTCGTAATTCCTCCAAAATTTGACTGTTTTTTGCTCGCAGACTACTCTGATGGCAAAACGAGAATTATTGTATTTGCTTCTAATGAGGCAAAGGATAAAATGGCAACGCTAAAAGACTTTTTTGGTGACGGCACTTTTAAAAGTTGCCCAATGTTATTTCAGCAGTTATATACCATACACGCCGATGTTGGAAGCAACAGCGAAAGCACTGCACTTACTCCATTAGTGTATGCTCTAATGACGAACAGAACAAAAAATACGTATGAAATACTTTTCAGACTTATTAAGTCTCAAATTTCGGATTGGAATCCATCAGCTTATATTTGCGATTTTGAAAAAGCAACCATGGCCGCAATTCGCTCTGTTTTTCCGGAAGTGAATGTCCATGGTTGTTATTTTCATTTTAATAAAGCCATATGGAAAAAGGGTCGTGAATTAGGACTAACAAAAAATAAGAACCTACGTCGCCAAGTTGCTCTTAGTGCTGTGCTTCCGCTGTTGCCGGAAGACCGCGTTCCAGAAGGGTGGTTTTATATTGCTGACGAAAGCCCAGACGACACCCAAAGCGCAAAATTTCGAAAATATATGTTGTCGCAGTGGATTCAACCTAATTTTATAAAAGTATGGTGCAGTTTTGGTAAACGCCACCGAACAAACAATTTTGCAGAAGGGTGGCACTGCAAATTGAACAACGCGATTGGGAAAAAACGACCTAGTATTTTAAAACTTTTAACAGTCCTATATCAGGACGCCAACTTATTTAGCGTTAAAACCACACAACCATTAAAACGGCGCAGCAAAAATTCAGTCGATGTGGACGAATTTATTATTGATTGTCAAACTAAACTAGTTAATTCCGATATAACAGTAGGGCATTTCCTTGAGAAACTGCGCTAACGTTTTATTTTAATATTCCTGTAATTTTAAATAATCGTTTAACGATCGTTAAACGATTATTTAAATCGTTTAACGATCTTGTTATTATTTTCGTTAATTAATCTAAGTCTAAACCTATGTCTAAGTTAAAGCTCATTTAAAAAATAATTGATATTTAATTGTTATTTTATAGGTTTTAACTCTCCTTACTTAGGATTATATTTGATTTTGTTATAGGGAAAAATATTGTAATTATATATCATTCTGTTATAAAGAAATCATTGTGATATTTGTGATTCTTTTATTTTATAAAAAAGTTAGCAGTAGTTACTTTTATATGTTGATTTTTTTAATATTTTGTATCATTTTCAAACTTGAATAAATCTAAGTTGTAACCGTCATCCCCGTATTTTTTAAAAATTGTTATAAAAGAAATTGCAAAATAAAATAAAAATTAAGAACAGAATAATTGATAAGTTTTTAACTTAGAAACCATGTTAGTGTGTCATACAGCATATTATGTTTTTAAAGTTCTAACTTAGTTTATTTTTTTAAAGCTAATTTAGAAAATGATTTATATTTAATTGTTAATTTCTTGGTTTTAACCCTCCTTGTATAGGATAATATTTGATTCTGTGATAGGGAAAAATATTGTAATTATATATGATTCTGTGATAAAGAAATTATTGTGATATTTTTATTTTATAAAAAAGTTAGAAGAAGTGTCTTTTATATATATATAATTTTGTTATATTTTGTATAGTTTGCATATTTTAGTAAATCTAAGTTGTAACCGTCATCCCCGATTTTTTAAAAATTGTAATATAAAAAAATGTTAAATTAAAAAACACATTTAGAACAGAAAAAATTATAATTTTTTAACTTAGAAACCATGTAAATGTATCATACAACATATGTTTTAAAAGTTTCAACTTAGTTTATTTTTTAAAGCGTATTTCGAAAATGATTGATATTTTATTTTTAATTTTTGGGTTTTAACTCTCCTTACATAGCATAATATTTGATTCTGTGATTGGGAAACATATTGTAATTTTATAATAATATGATTCTGTGATAAAAAAAAGATTGTGATATTATTGATTCTTTTATTTTACAAAAAACTTAGCAGATTTTTTTTATAGATTTAATTTTGTTTCGTTTTGTACCGTTTTCAAGTTAAATCATGTACATATTTCTAAAAATGGTATATTTTCTGAATACATACAAAAATGATTATTAAAGATTGTTTAATTATTTTCATCATTTATGCCTGACCTAATATATTTAACAAAGGAGGGTGACATAATTATAACGAGGAGCTGAGATCTTTTCCAAACTATGGTGTAATACTTGTAGAATACATATAATTATTTCATATTTATTTTCATTATTTGGTATTAAAAGATATTAATGGGGACAACGGGAGTAAAATTACAGACTTCTCGCTGTCCCCATTAATGGGGACAGTCAATGGGGACAACGGGAATAAATATATTAACGTCTCGCTGTCCCCATCAAAGGGCCAGGCCAATGGGGATAACGGGAAGGAAAAAAACTATCATCTCGGTGTCCCCATCAATGGGGATAAGTCAATGGGGACAGCGGGAACACACCAATATTTCGTATCTTATGAAACATAATCCATTTTTTGTCTGCACCTAGGACTTTTTTCATTTTTAATTAATACATAATTTAACTACTTAAGAAATTTGGATTTATCTCGGTAGGTAGGTAGACAAGCAGTTCCCAGTGTGTATAAGTTCGCAGCCAATTGACTGAGTTCCCTAATTAGGAACCGGTTTTGATTACTCCTTTTTATCGAAACGCATTGTGCCGTCACGCGTCGCTCGCTGTTTAGTTCCGATCTTGAACAGTCGTATCACAGTAAAACCGAAAAAATTGTTTTACTACAAGCCAGTAGGAGCTATATATATGCTTACTCTAGTCTGAATACTCAAGTTGACCTTATGTAAGTAAGTTTTATAGGTGTCTATGTAATATAGATACTATAGCAAATCAACTCGTAGATAGATAATAGACTAACTCTACCTGAAGGAATTAGGAATTATTTTTATGATTTTTTATAATTATATTATGATCATGGTGTGCATGCTGTAGCATAGGCGCGCACACGTACGAATACAAGCCGCGTTTTTACCCCTATATGAAGTTAAACTACTTGTCTGATTTTACTATGGTCGTATGCTGGGTCAGGTTATTTATGATTTATGATATAATACACTTCAAGAGAGAAATCAAAGTAAACTTCGACCGTCATCGAGAAGCGTCGCGCGTCGCCTATTGTGTAAAGCCAATTGCACTCTAAACCAGTTTACACCAGATTCGTAGTTGAAATTTTTCATAACTGGTAAGGTAAAGGTCAGTCATACCTAACATCTGTGAGTAATACGAGCATACTATACGGTTAACTAATTTAGTAATGGCAAGCTTCTGCCCACGACTTTCCCGCGATATTTTGATTAATTGCTCTCACTTGGGAACTACTAAGTTGGTACAATCAAAATAAAAAGTAGGTAATCTAATGTCTCTTTATACAGGGTTATTGGAAAAATGCTAACAACCGCTTTGATTGAATTATTCATTTTCAAAATTTTGCAGTTATTTAATATTACATTTGAAATTCGTTAGCTACCAATGATGGGTAGATTCTTAAGATATTTCAAGTCGAAGATAGTATCTATAGTTAATAAAAAGGTATTAAAAAGGAAACTGAAGTATTTTAGCCGAGTTAACTTTACACTTTGACTATGAGTACGAGTCAAAGTATAAGGTTCCGTTAAGGTAATAACTTGATATTGTTGAAACTTGTAGGTAAGCTCAGATAACAGTTATTGTTAGTTTCATGTCGTGAAATTATAAGTATGTAGGTAATATACCTAACTTTAATACTGTGCTATTACAGAGAGATATTAATATTAGTTTAACTACTCAAAACTTTTAAAGCACTCATAGCGTAGTTTACTTAGTTAGTTAAGCAACGTCCGCTGCGGTCATGACTTAGATGGGTTACCGCTAGTGACATTACTACTGAGCGCTTCCGTGCTTCGGAAGGCGCGTCTTAGGATGGCAATCGTTCAGCATAGTGTTAGGGCATTTTACGAAAGCCCGCCTGGCTTGCTACCACCCTCAGGTAGGAAATCTGTCTCCAAGCACCTAACGGTGTGCTCCAGCAGCTGTCCTTAAGAGCCAGTAATTCTAGGTTAGCCTGTATAACATCTTCGACCACATCATCACTTACAATCAGGTGAGATAGTGGTCAAAGGCTAGCTTACCAAGTAAAATTAACAAAAATAATATCTGGTTAATAATTAAAGTTTCCTATTAAAGAAATACTGAACTGATTAGTGTACATTCTAAAAAGATTGTGTTGTGATGTGAATAGTGTTATAATACAAATACCATGACATAAATTAAAAAAATGCATAGTACGTACGATATTACTTGTCCTATCTTAGATAAATATCTAGATTGTATACATATAAGTACTTCAAACATAATAGTACCATGCCATACGTATTCTTAGTTTTCCCGATCTCGCTTGGTAGTGATGAGTTATTATTACATATTTGATTATTATGTTTCACTATTCAATGTTATGTAATACCGACAGAGTTTCCCACGGCTTGCAATGTTTCCAAGACGGTTTCCAATGACTTCTAGTACTATAGTATAAAATGCGATATGAACCAGCTCGTTACTAATTAATTAACACAATCTTATAATTTTACTGTATAAGCATAATTGTTTTACCTACATATGATTTGATTGAAGTTTACAAAAGGTAGGAATCGTATATATGGGAACTAAAAAAATGTGACTAGTTGATCACGCCCTGTTTAGTTGTTCGTGATTGCCCCGCATTCCTGTACATACATACCCTAAAAATGTATCTTGAAAGTAAGGCCCACAGATCAAATGATCTTTAAACGCAACCCATAATAGCCAAAAGAAAGGTTTTGTTTTAACCTAAAATCTTATTCGTAACCAATTTGAAGGGTAAACAAAATTAACAACACTTTAGAGTCTAAAGGTTTGTCAATTTTGTTTATAATTTTTTTGTGTGTAAGCGTCTAAAGTTTAGACCCTTACACAATAAAAACTCTACTCACTTGTATTCCCAGAATGAATTGAATAAATTGTCTCCACTCTCAATGTTTCGACGGGGATAGTTCCATACTAAGGTTTTTATTTATGGGGTTTGTTTTGGAACAAACACGTGGCCCACCTGATGCTACGCAATAACCTCTGCCTATAACATATGCATTTTGACATAAGTGACGAACTGCACTGCGCCCGTCACCCCGAGATATACAGTTGTTAAGTCTCACCTGCCTGTAATTTTTACTGGCTCTCAAGGACGGCTGCCGAAACACTTAGGTTCTTGTGGACAGATTTTCTATTTAAGGGAGGTTGATAGCCAGGCGAGCATTCGCAAAATGCTCTTCCACCATAAGATGAAGCTCAAACCGGCGGTGGGGCATCGAACCATGGACTTGCGACACGGTTTTACGGTCACATTAATGGTTTAAGATTGCGTATGATACTTTCTTCGTCAGAAAACTTCAATTACTGTTTACCGTGCAATGCATGTTGGTGATATCTTTGGCAGTCCGCCATACAAGGGCAGACTTAGTTTTCCCTGCAGACTTACATCTTGCTTGACTCGATAAATAATTTCAATAAAATATCAAAACACTGTTTTAGTACTTAAATAGGTATCAATAGTTGAAAACGTTACTTGCGAGGCCGCACAGCGGGATTTTCCGTTTGTATTTTTACGTAAATAAAACGCAATCTTCTAGTATTTACTTAGAGAAATTGAAACTCAGTCGGGCCAAACGGGAATGTGTTGAGAATAAAACTTTACAGCTGTAAAGGCTGAAAATACTTGCCATGTGTCAAGTATTTTTAGACAAATGGATTAGACTATACAAGTTTATGCCCCGTAACAAAGAATGCACTTAGGGTGTTTTATCCTTTTTTTTTTAAATTTGCATATTGTTTTATTACAGTCGAGTCCGTAGAGTATGTACCTATTAGAATTTAGTATTTTCCATGTCATTTGTACCATACTACTTATGAGATGGGATGGGAGCCGAAACACCGAGATAATACAGACTCTTCTAATAACAAAAGGATTAATACTCTGTGCAAGGCGTGCGTTCAGAACCTCACATGTCGGATCAAATGAAGTCGTTCCGACCTTCAAAAGAACCGTAACACTATGTCTGTCAATTGTGGAATCCGTACTAAGTGAACAGGATCAAATAGGCCAAGTTATTTGCATCAAGTCAATTTACCTGTTTTAATCCATGGTACCATGATTATAGGGTGTTATTGAAGAAGTTTGAATACATCAAAAATTGGTTACTTGATTTTTCCCAGTCAGGTACCTACTAGTTTGGGAGAGTGCTGTGGAAAGAAAACAATCCTAAATGAAACAGCCTTTGCAATTAATATAATACAAGCAATACCTAATTACAAAATAAAGACTCGATAAATTTGAAACGATTGACAACGAATTGGAAATAACTTGCAATGTGACGCCATCACGTAAATATTTCTATTTACCTGTTATTGTTTCACAATGATCTCTTACATCATTGTGGGTATTAAAGTTTTTTTCAGGATTAGCATCATCACCTCTAATCAAATACTAGCGGCTCGCCCCGGCTTCGCACGGGTATTTAACAAAGATTTCTTAAAATATTCTATTGCCTATGTTCAACAGGGATGATGTAGGATTCTATTGATGAATTTTTCAAATAGGTCCAGTTGTTTTTAAGTTTATTCGTGACTTTTTTAAATCTTTCCTATTTAAAATTTTTGCTTATATTAAAATCTTTCCTCTTGATAATATTAGTTTAGATGTAGAAGTGTCAATGTAGATTAAGAGATAATTCACAAGAAAAAACCAATAGGCAGACATGGCTAAAATACTTGATGTTGCTCCCGTGAACTATAAGGCAAGACTATGCCATTTACCTTTCCAGACACTGAGCTGTTACTGAAAACTTCTTAGTCAGAAAACCCTAATAGCTCGTCTAGTCCCGCAATCCCACCCAGGACCACGAGGCGGTACTACAGAGACGGTCTAACTAAACCTGAAAAATCTTTTAAAAACTGAGAATTAAGCAACACCTGAGTTTCATTTTCTCGATACATTCTATTGAATTCTTATGACAATGCTCAAGCATTGGCTTGAATTACAAACTTTCCTAATACAATAAGCGGTATTTATAAACGGTGGCGGCGCGGTGTGGTGAATGTTGACACATACTGTATTCGTACCGCTTTTAACTGGTTATATCCAGTATTGACCGTGGAATTATCTCATTATGGCCACGTCTGTGTGTTTGTACCAGAGTTTTTGTAGCACCTGTTCTTTAAAGACGTTGATATATCAACTGTATACGCTGTCACTCATTAGTTTAATGTGTGATGCTTTGTTTGGTTGCTATTTTCACGCTTTGATCTACATATGCGGTAACGGTACACTGGCTTAACAACAATGGGTTGTTCTCGTTTTTGAAGGTCTAAATCTATGTGCCTTGGTTGTAGTGGATGAGGTCCATAAGATAAAGAAAAATGTGCGAATCCTGCACAACGTCATTTTAGTTTTTTAAGTAGGTAGGACTGCATTCTATTAGGTACCTACATATCTAGTAGATTTCAACCTGAATAAACATGGAAATTTTCACGGCTGATTTATGGAATATTTTTGATCTTTTTCAATGGTATATTTCTAACATTGTAATTTTTGCATTAACGTCTTCTAAGCAAATAAGCTTAAATATAGTTTATAATAAGCATTTTTTGTTTTCGTTGTAATTTTGTAATTATAATATTGAAATGTTGTATTATCTAATACTTTAATTTGTAGTTATTCTAATACCTACTGTTCGTTTGACAGTATGGTTTGAATTTGAATTTATTTGTATCAGACTTCAGCTACAACAATCTTATTAGACAATCGATTTACTTTCTAATTATAGAAAACTATAGGCGGCTCTCATTATAAAATATTAACTATTAAACTTTATCAGTGGGAAAAATTATGAGTAATTAATGTGCCGACGAACTGCAAATATCTAGTATCGATTTAGCTGATAACGAAAATGTACTCAATATTTTCAGTATACCCAGTCCAAACAATCTGCGGTATCATCTTTCGTCGATTTCCGCAATTTATCGATATCGATAAAGATTACAATTACACACAAGTTTTGCTATCAACGTTATCAGAAAACACGTTTTTCATGTGTGCGTCGGAATAACGTTGCGTTAACTCAATCTTGAAATAGAACCATGGTAGGTAATACACATAGTAACTATAACACGATCAATGGCACGACCGCACGTGAGCTTGTTCAATCATTGTTGTTATTCTTTTTCTTAGCTCTTAGCATAATTTTTCACGGCTAGAAGCAGTTCTAGTTTTTAAAGGGCATTGTTTTCATACCTCTGTCCATACAAACGTAGTTTAGTTATCTACTATATACCACGATTACCACGTGTTAAAACTAAGACAATTTTGCATGTTCTTTGAGCTTATTTATGTTTCTGGTTTGTCTGTTTCAAATATATGTAATGTTTAGAACAGTCTTAACCCTAACTGCTTGCTTAACTATAGCAAGAAAAGTTGTTCTATATTTTCGGTCCCATACCCAGTAGACCGGCGAGATATTTGAAGCGCTCGTAGCGAAGTTCGCTAAGCCGTTCTGAACAGATCAGCAAAGTTAAGCAACGTCCGCCTCGGTCATGACTTGGATGGGTGACCGCTGGTGACATTACTACTGAGCGCTTCCATGCTTCGGAGGGCACGTTAAGCCGCCGGTCCCGGTTGTTATCTTAGGATGGCAGTCGTTATAGCATGGTGGTAGGGCATTTTGCGAATGAACGCCTGGCTAGCTAACACCCTCAAGTAGAAAATCTGTCGCCAAGGCATCTAACGGTGTGTTCCGGCAGCTATCCTTGAGAGCCAGTAATTATAGGTTAGCCTGAACAACATCTTCGACCACATCAGCACTTACCATTAGGTGAGATAGTGGTCAAAGGCTAACCTATCATGCATAAAAAAAAGAAAATATTTCACAATACGTTCGTATGCTATAGGATGTGGTTCAGTCAGGCACACGTAGTACCTATGACAGTTACCAACCATAAACATTCGTACATAATCAATAAAAAAAGATCAATAGATACGTTTCTGGAGGGTCAATAACCGTTAAAGTTTTTAGAATAGCAAAACGATGTTTAGCTACGTGGGTAGGTATATATTGTTGTATCTAAATCTAGTCGAAATATTTTTAACTCTACAGACACAGAGCTATAATTAACAATGTATCAACGCACACTTAACTGTCTATACAGCGACACAAAACGGGTAGGTTGGTAGTCAAAATGCGTCCTACAAACTTCCAGTGTGATTACGCACCCACTTTTTAAGGGAAGTGGTTAACCCTGTTTTTTTTGTCCAGTAACATTGTTAAAGTTTATTTATATATGTATGTAACCTAGGAATCTACTTTTAGAATCAGTTATTACAGTGTTTCACCTTTTTTAATAAAATATTGTTTACTATATATAGGTAATTATTTTTGGTCTTTAATATTTTGACAGTTTTAAAATGAGTTATCGTTCTTTTTAAACGTCTAATTTTACAACTGCTAATCAATTTATCTCATAAATTTTGGTGGCAGTGGGACCATCGTATAAAAAAATCTGAGTATTCGTGTAAAAAACGCGAACAAAAATTCAAAATGTTTCATTTTGGTAAATTACCTTTTTTGATAATTGAGGAAATTAACCCCTAGTGGGGGCTCATCATTTTGTTTGACTGAAATTGTATGACAGTTATGCATATACATATTAGAAAAAACAAAACTACTGAAATATAAGTACCTACCTAAGTAAATATAGGTATTCCTAACATAGGTAATTTTTACTTATCATTTGGTGGCAATGGGATTTGTACCTTAGGTAGTCCCATCAGATTTATATTAATACACACCTATTATCTACACAGTCTAGCTGATATTTTGCGACCTATTTCCGCAACAAATTTCAGGGAATCTAATTAATTTAGCTAGGTTTTGGACCCACCCTTACTTGCCGTGCAAACTAGACGGGCGTGGCGGCGTGGCGTCATGCCTTATGGGGTACGATCATGAAATCGAAATGTTTAGGGGACTTCCACTCGTCATTCGTATTCAAGAGGCAATGCACTGTACGTTTGTTCAAATGTTTACTGTATAACTCGCGATTAGACAACAATGGCAGGATTATAATACATTATGTCCTCAACGGTAGCAAGTTGAAAGTTAGTACATTAATATAAAAAAAGTAACATCATCAATTAATGTCTAATATACAGGGTTATTGGAAAAATGCTAACAACCTCACTTCTGCTAGTGCAAACAAACATTATGAGTGCTTTTTTGTTTTGGAAACAAATGTATTTTTAAATTTTTTTTGACGGAAAAAGCACAAGGTCCACCTAATGTCAAAAGTCTCTTGTGCCTGTAAACTATTATTACATATTTTTAATACTTTGCTTGATGTAAATAGTCAAAACTCTATTCAATTTCAAAGAGAGCACGGTGCGGTCCAGTTTTGCCGCGGCGGGTGCTCTTGACTTGGAGTAGGCTTAAAACAGAAAAAAATAATATCAAAAAGAGATAATTTTTTTTCAAAACAAAAAAAAAACATGTCATGACGTTTGTTAGGACTAGCAGAAAGTCAACCCTAAGAGGTTGTTAGCATTTTACTAATAACCCTGTATATGGCTAACCAACTTGGTCGTTAGCTGACCTGAATAGTCTCTGAGTTCCAGAAAGTTCCAGAATAAAAGTCAAGAAAGTGACAAGCACGACGATTCCCATACTACCGTTTTGGTCAGTGGGGACTGCGGATAGGTACTGTTGAAGAATTCCTCGACTTATATCTGGATTTGCAAACGTAATCCACTCCTTACAAGTGCTGGGCTTGTCTGTACCAACTGCAGAATAACTTTTCAATCATAATTGGATAAAAGAGGCATGCCTACCCGAGAAATACATCTTACTTAACAGCTTACAGGAACACATTCAACCACCGATCGCCATCGTACGGTACGGTCTGAAGTGCAGACAACATAAAACACGTAGGTATTTTATTATTGTTTGTAGTGTAGTTTCAAATAAAATTTTACTTTAAAAGTTTTAAATGGTCGCGCCAATTCACCCCTTTCTCCAACATGCATGTGTGCCGCTTAAAACCTATTAAACTACACACATTCATGCAACGTTATTTCTGAGTGCCAACAGTCATGTCTGTGTGCGAGGAAAGTGGGGTGAGGTTGCAGTTATTTCGAATTTGTAGTCTAGACTGCTTTGTAGGCATCTCGCTTGCTCTACAGAGACCTAGCAAAAGTGCGAGGACATCGGATATACCTGGTTGATTGTATTTTGCGATGCATTTCACCTCCTCCAGAATTTTGCGCTCCTAGTACTTTGTGATTCAAACCAATGCATCTTAGCCCCGTTTGATGCGGTCGGTGCACAATATCTTTAAAATGTTTATAAATCAAACAAATACATATTATGTAATATATGGAATAAAATAATGTCTAGTGAAACCTTCCTACCCGTTCTGGGAATTCAGACGTGACATTATGCTCATATAGGTAAAATAAATAATGATATTATGATTGCTATATATGCACCTAGTATTTTGTTATCTGTGCTACACTGCACAGCACATTCCTTTTTTATTAAAAAAGCCTTGAAATTGTTGAAATTTGCTATTTTTTGCTATAAGTTGCACAAGCTTACAACACAAGCAACCTGGATATATTGACTGCAAAAAAATATATAAATTCTATAGTTAACAAGCTGATGCATTTTGCCTGCTTTAAGGTAGCAATACTTTCGTTGTATTAGCTATAGTGTTGTTAAAATTTGTAGAGTTTTTTTCATACAGGCGTACCGGCTGTAAAATAACTATAAATGATAAGTACTGACTTTAGTCCTTTGGATAAAGGGGGAAACTGCTGAAAAATATGGATTCCTTTCCGGTAATTAAATAATGCGCTAATTGAAGTAGAATTTTGTACTATGAGTTTCAAGTAAAGGCATTTTATTTTAATTATAGCACGTTTGGCTCGCACGTGATATAGGGGCAGTGCATTTCTTGCTAAATAATTATCTATAACAGCTCAATGCGGAAATGCATGCGGCTATTTTGGCATCCTGCCGAGCCGACTGCTCAAAAAATATTTGTTTAGCAAAACTTTCATTTCAATAGTATTCGTCATATTAACATTATCTAAGTGTTTAAAAATAAATTGTTGTGTTGTTCCTTATATCAAATTATATAAAGCAATACAATTTATATACTCGTATACCTTGAAAAATAACATATCATATTATAATTTATAACACAAATTTGTTACAATTTATACTGTAAATTAATTTAATCAAAATACAGGACAACTGTGAATTTCAACAAATTATTAATATCACGAAACTATTAGTTGCTTAAAAATCAAATAAATTAATGTGCACTACATTTTTAAGTGAGTCATGTATGTCAATTACTTTTATGACATTATCGTGTGAAGTAAATGACTGTACGAGTATATCTTTTACGTTTTTAACAGCTGTTGCCAACTTTTCAGCATAAGAAATATTAGCGTACGAAAGTCAAGGCGATTTGCTTATGAAAAGGCTGAATTCCATGCTGGAACTATGAAACAAAGTCGGAGCAAGGACATACCTTATCTTATCAGTATGGTTCGATGCCGCCAATCGATGACGTTATTAACTTGCGAACACTCGTGAACCGATTTTTATGGTAAGTAGATTATCATGACTATAAATATTATTAGGACACGCATACTCATGTACCATAGGTAAATACGCATACATACCAATGTAATGTTCCACGAGACCACTTGGAATGATTTTAATATGTATGTGCTTACTACTACTTTAAAAATCGAGGAAGTCCTGAATTAATCCGTAAGTTTCTTTTTATGTCTGAGATAACTGGACCGATCTACCTAATTCTTGTTTTTATGTCTAAAATTGAATTACCCAACTTAAATTTCAATCTTCAACTGATACTTTAATGTATATAAACTATACCTAAATTATTTATCCTTTCAAAAACTTTTTAACACCCAGACCCTCTGCTATTATCAATACCAAATATGCTTCTGGGTAGAGTTTAACAGTCTAAATGATGCCAAGAACTCCTAACGACTTTCTTTATATTTTCGTTCACAAGTACCTTCTACACGAAATGTTATGTTACTGTAAATTTTTCAGAGACGTGACCAAATGAAAAAGTAACTATAATTAACAGCTTTTTAATGCCATAGTAGGCATGCAATAAACACATAAATCTTCAAGAATTCCAAATCGGATAAGCATCACAAACTAGAAAAAATATTGTGACAAATAAAATCTGTAAATAAGTTTGATATTAACTGTACTGTTAAATTAGTAACACAAGGTTGCTAAGCTGTTGAAGCATCTTCGTTTTGTAAAAAATAATGGATAAATTAATGATAAATAAAAAAAATAACCTAAAATATGGAACCAACTTCAACACTCAAAAACTGTTAAATAACTTGTTGAAGTCGGTATCATAATAGTTCAAAAGTACGTATTATAACAATAGGCATTGTGCGCATGGTACCGACTTCGACATGTTATTTCACACTTTTGATTGTTGAAGTCGGTTCCATTTTTGTAGGTGAACATTTTTTCGCACTTTTTAGTGTCCCTTGCTACCTACGGGATTAGAATTCTCTGGAAATGCCTATCATCAAGACAGGAAATTATTTTTCAGTTATAAGAATGTAACTCAAAACCGGCTTGACCGATTTTGATGAAATTTTAATGGGACCACACGACAAGCATCAGCTTTCATATAATAAAAGAGTTATCAAAAATATTAAAAAGTTCTGAGGTGAAAAACGTAAAAAAAAATTATACAGTCGAATTGAGAAACTGCTCATTTTCAGTCAGTTAAAAATAATCTCATTCCACGGCAATCAATAAGAAAAATAAATGTATGAGTAATTGACAAAAATTACATCAATGTTATAACGGATGACGAAATAATGAATTTTATGTAATAAGCGTACAAAAACACAATATACTCAAGTTAAAGATAAAGATAAATTTTTATTTTCATAAACTACACGTATCCATATAACGTTGTGCAGATGCCTTCTTTTAAGTAAATGTACCTGTATCAGAAGACCTCGCTCTTCCATATTTATAGAAAATACATAAGTACTAATTAAAATAAAATTAAATTAAGAAATAATTACTTTAGATTTTAAATAAGTTTGCGTCGAGGGTGAGTGAGAGTGTATGCGTGCGTATGTGTGTGTATGTGTGTGTTTTGTTTAACATATTATATAATAGGATGAAGAACTGTGAAAGTTACATTGAACCCTTAAAAGTTTTTAAACTGAAGAATAAAGGGAAATCAATAATAAGTATAACAATATATAGGCACATGGTCTATCTTAAAGTTACTACGAACTCTGGCAAATGTGACAAACTAATAAAAAAGCTAGAATCTCAAATGCCACAGCAGGTAAGCAGTAAATACCTACATCAATCTCGCAAGAATTCCAAACCTTCAAAGAGCACCAACTCAGATACTTCTTGAAAGGAAATAAACCAGAGAGATAATCGCACGTCATCTGCGATCAATGGGTTGCCATACTCCAAATCTCCAACCGACAAAGTAGCAGTTAACTTCGTTAAAGCGCCGATGGCGACGCAGAACGTGACAACTCCAAGCCATGTGCAAATAAGAAGGTCGAAATACTCTGAAACTGTGCCAAAATATTCAAGGTCGAATTTTTTGTAAATATATTTTTAGTAAGAAATTGTTTACAAAAATATTCACTGAGTTGCAAACCAGGTACATTATCGTAAAAAGGTTTTATCCACTTTCACAACAATTAACTTCTAGAACACAGATTGCAGTGGTTAGTAATTAGCGCTAGAAAAAAAGCTTTTGACGGTATAAGTAGAACCATAGAGAAAAGTATATTAGTACATTTCTCTATGGTAGAACACAAAAAGATGTAGCATGGGAGAAAAGAGTAAAGCAATTAATGTTCTCGTAATACCGAGTCTGTTTTGGTGTATCATAACAATAGGAAAAATCACGTGTACTTCAAATGTAAGCTGATTTAGTTATTGATTTATTCTCTTTTCACAACTAATATAGGCATCCAATCAGGGTTGTCTAACCCAGCATTTAACTTGTATTTACTCTACGCTTTACTCAGTTCTTCCGCGACATGAGGAAATCTTGTACTTTAGTACCTCCGACGCCTTTGTACTTGATATCTACACAATACATAGTATATTGACACAATTGTTTACTAATAAGTAAGGTGTTTTCCTTCTTCCAACTGTGTACATCGAAATAATTGGTCCGCGATATAGTTATTAGGTAAATTATGTTCTTTATATTGATGATACAAGGTTAGTTTGGTTAGTTTATAAAATAATATGATTTATTGGGTAGTTTAATATTATACAATAATAATTGCGATAAGCTTATCGATTATATTACAAAGTTACAAATTTATGACAGGAAAAATTAAGGTACGTTTTAGTAAGAGAGTAGTTACAACGTAAGGTTGTTTGTTGTACAACGTAAGTTGAACTATAGGTGTCGCTCCATCCCAATACAGAGCAGTCTATTAGAGCATACCCTGGCTAAAGAGGTGGATGATGCGGGTTTGAATCCCGCACATTACTTGAATTTTTCCTCTCATAAATTTGTAATTTTGTGATTTATTAGCTGGCTAATCCGTACACCTTTTGGATGTTCCATAAGTGCTGTTTTTCTACATGTGATGAAGCTTTCCAAAAGTAGATCATGCATTTTCAGAGTTTTTTTAATGTTATTGTGACGAAACTAGCTCGAGGCCCACCTGATGTTAAGCTGACTAACCTCTGCCTTTAACAGATACATTAGGTCAATGCGATGCGGTCTCGTTAGTCAATGTCAATAATTATTGCCAATATTGTTTTGATAGAATAAAGCTTCTTAATTTCTTCGTATTCTTCTTTTTAATTACTAATTTAACCGGCTAGATTTAGTTTTAAGAATTTGTGAAATACTTACATTTTACATGAAATGTTTGACTGAAATTGAAAGCATAATTTTTTTTCCATACTCAGGTAATAATTACATGTATTATCAAGACATTATATTAATCATATAGTAGTTTCTAAAATGATTTACCGTGGCGTTTTTGTATTGTGATGGGAGAGATAGGATTTGTGAAAGGTAGCGTCCTCAAGAAGTCTACCTCTTATCTCAAGCACTTAACTATATTTCTTCAGATCCATTTCCTGTTTTAGTATAGCCTATGTAACATGCTCGACCACAACACGTATGTATCAGCAGGTGAAATAGTGAATGTGGTGCCAATTTTCATAATTTAGAGATAATCAACTATCTCTCTCAATAATTGATGTGCTTTATGTTTTACTACAATTTGTTACAAGGTGCTTGGTATTTTCGTTGACCCTGCAAAATGTATATTCGGCGCAATCAAAGAGCGGCCTCATTAGTATTTCGAGTGCAATACCAACAATAGGCTGTGAAAGCCATCGCTGTTCGCCACCCACCGTGGCCTACGCAGGCGTTAGTTTTACACATAATGCTTTTTGTTCACTTGTGAAATGGCACAAGAAAGGACACTGAATTGTGGGAGCAAAGAGGTCGTTAGTAATTGTGTATTCTGGAGGTGAGCCTTATCCATCTCAACTACCTGCTATTTATTTCTTTAGTTTAACAGACATACTTTAGAAAACTAAGCTGAAGTGTGTTATCATCAGTCATAAATTCATAAAGCTTGTCGAAACAAACGTTTTATTATGAACAGCGCGCAGCGTCTTGTTTTCCCGGTAGGAATGAATAAGGCACCTTTTTAATAAAAATAAAAAACTACCTTGGAACGTTCATATCCTTGCCAGAAAGTCCTATTGGGATTTATTGACAAAGAAATTCTAACTCTGAAAGTATGCCTAGTAATTTAAGATAAATTTAATGACAATAGGTTCATCCCTATTTATTAAGGCATTACTGGCGACACTTTTATTTTATACTGCTCTGGCTGTCATTTTACTGGATATATAATATACTTAGTAGTGAGTTTGTTTTTAAAATATATGCCTAATAAATAAATTGACTACCTAAGTATATACATTTATAGTCTAACAAAGTTAAAGAAATTCAAACGCCAAAAGCACTGCTAAAACTCAATGTTTAAATAGAATTATTCGGATTATTAAGAATTATTATAGAATACTCACTGTTTAAATAGAATTGTCGGTCATAGTTTATAAACCTAAGTCTACATAATTATAAGAGAAACGAGAAAACTGGATAATAAGTGTAAGAAAATATAAATATAAGTATAAGTAAAAAAAAATAAGTATAAAATACGTATATAAACACATTAATCACGAGTATTTACTTTTAAAATGCAATATATAATAAGTAAAAAAATGGCGCCATTAAAATTTCATCAACAGTGGTTAAGTGTAGAATTTATTTTGGGTGGAAAAAGGTAAGTTCTAGCGGGAGTGATTGGTTAGGTTACACATAACTGAATAAATATTTGCTAATATGCCATTACCCCGACGACGCGTCGTGGTAATTGCAAGTCTTCTCGATGGTATGCAGTATTGAGTATTATGGGGGAGGGAAAATCGATTTTGCAAGTCGTATAATGTATCACTAAAAGCAAAAGTGTTTTTCATATCGATCCTACTTCTAACACTGAGAGGTATTTATAAAATAACTTGTGGAAGTTGGACTATTAAAATGAGCGCTTCTTAGTGATTTTTATCTGCATGGTACTGACTTCTACAACTTAGTTTTTCTTAATTATAAGTTATTTCATACTTTTCAGCGTTAGAAATCAGTTCCGAACAAATTTAATTAAGCATTCAAAATTAATTATTTTAATTAGACAAATCGCTTCATCTTATAACTAAGCGCAAGGCTGTAGTCCAAAAATAAATCTCCAGTAGGACGCAGACAGTACATCGAAATGTAATATGTACAAGTACTCATCGTTCCTTCGAAAATCAACTCTAACGATATCCACATAAAGCACTTATTTTTTTCTATAGTACGCTTTTTCAATGTAATCTTTCGCCAAATCTAACGTGGTTCTGACATTCAAGATATTTGCGCATACGGCTGTACGAGTATTCCATAAAATGATACCTGCATGTACGATTATAAGCAATAGCAGTGCTATCAAGTTTTATTGGTGTTCCAAGAAACATCGGAATATACTAATACGGTAGTTATTACGAGGCGTCGTATATTTCACCCCGTTTTAAAATATTTTCTAATGTATAACAAATATAATAAATATGCACCTAGGTTCAGACTTTATACTTGATCTGCATTTCAAGAAATTTCCAACGATAAATGCTTAAAAAATGCTATTATTAATAATACTAACACTAATGCTACTAATTATTTAAAAAATCAGACAAACATGGGTCATAAAACAATTTTATTGTAGACCTGCCGATTGCTTGATTGTGTAATTTTAAAAGGATAATGGCACAAAATATTATTTTTTTATACTTGGGTACTTAGCAGCACTTCCTATAAACAATTTTTGAAATTAGCTATTGCAAAAGGCATGAACAGAAATTCAAAGCAGTTAAAAGAGCATTGGTATCCTAGGTTACGTGCAAGTGAATTCACTGAATTCATTATTTGAAAAGACCTAGAAACAAGGAATTAAGTTTTGAAATTAACTTCAAGAAACATACCATAGATTTAGACTTCATACCTAATCCAACTTTACACTATAGTATTAATGTATTTAAAGAAATTTCTAAAATAAATGCTTACAAAAATGCTATAGTTTTTTTTAGCGAATTATACTTTTAATTTAAATAATTTTATTTGTAGACACCTACTTGTATAAGCGCGTAGAGGGTAGGTACCGCGTTGAAGTCTTTTCTTCTCAAAATTGGGTCCCTACGCCGCAGTCCTTTTGTATTTTACGTAGCTAATTACAATTATATATTTCATTTATCAATGTTGTAATTTTCGCGTAATGATCTCTACAGTCCGATAAATTCTATCCTCTTAATTCCACGAATTCAGCAGGTAACTGTGAATATAAATACAAAATAATCTAGTATTTTCGAACATTTGATTTTTTATTTACTAAATATTTATACAAGGTTCTCTACCTTGACTTTTTAAACCTACCTCCTTAATTCTTAACAAGTATTTAATGCGTTTCTACCACTTCAACTCTACTTTATCCGCGTTTCATGTGTCATATTATAAAAAGGCGTGGCCAACGGATCATTTTCCACGGTCTCTGAACAAAAAAATATTATCCTTGTTATGTCAGACATATAAAGGCCCCTGCTTATTAGAGCAGCAAAGTTGTAATTTTGACTCATGTTCGTCGATACAAATATTACAAAGACAATTTGCATAAGTTATCCTTTAATTCGACTATTCGCTAAGTAAATTATTTCATAGTAGCATCGGATATGGACTGGTTACCAAAGTTAAGTAATATTGCCGCCGCGCCGGCAACTCGAGTTGAGCGTGTAGTG
Organism: Plagodis dolabraria; assembly: GCA_963854805.1. Classification (NCBI taxonomy): domain Eukaryota; kingdom Metazoa; phylum Arthropoda; class Insecta; order Lepidoptera; family Geometridae; genus Plagodis; species Plagodis dolabraria. The sequence goes on from OY978440.1 coordinate 11,442,348, forward strand.
TTTATAATAAGCTGGAGCGGACGCCTAGTTTGTATAGAAATAACCCTTTGTGAGAATTACGAGGGGAGTTGTCGCCATGAGAATGGAGGATAAAGGATTCGCGGGGGTATAGGCGGGGTGAGAGGGGAGTGCGTCGTCGCGGCAGCCGGACCGCGATGCGAGTGGAAATTTCCACTGCCCAAGCGTCGAGCTCTTAACGATGCGTGCACACAAGCAAGGCACAGCGAGCGCGCTCGTACACGGTGAGGCGCGTCGGCGGCAAGCGGCGCGCGGCTTTGTGGCGAGTGTTGAGTTCGCCGACTACTCGCTTACGTCACCACACACCCGTGTCATGTTCTCAAAACCCTGTAAGCTAGAAGCCGCTCGTCTTATCTTTCCGTTTCATTTCATATATACGGTTGCAATATTTTAATAAAACTTGTTGCATAATCTGTGAAATTATACTATGAAACGCAATTAGAAATGACAATAAGAATAGTGAGAGATGACTTTAAATATGCTAGAAAATGCCAACTTAATGTGGCTAGTTAATAAATTATGTTAACTGTAACGTTATTTCTTTCGAAAGATTACCGACGAGGCGCAGGCGAGCGAGGCGCGGCGTTCTAGATTGTTCTATGTGATCGCTACCTTACGGCACTTTACAACTCGCTCGGTTGGCTCGACGTATAGAAGAGAGCGTGCCGCGGCCGCTTATGCTGTACTCTTCACACTGTCTCGTCGGCCGATTGGAGGTCAACACAGCGCGGGCGCAGCTCTTTCGGTAACACGCTTCAACCGCTTCAGTAACGAGTGCGCTGTAACTACACAACTATCTGTGACCTTACGTACAAAGTTACGAAATCAAAATGCGAATTTGACTTACGATTGAGGCGAAGAGCTGGATTTAAAAAATCAGACGGACATAAGTCAATATTAGGAATTTAGGTTGTTTTATAGCTGACCTGCCGATTGCTTGATTGCGTGGTTTGGAAAGGATAATAGCACAAAATAATTTCTCATTTTAGGTACTTTGGTTTACTTACCAACACTTCGTATAAACAATTTTCGAAATTAGCTATTGCGAAAGGCAGCAAAAACAGAAATACAAAGCAGTTAAAATAGCAGGTTACGTGCAAGCGGATTCAATAAAATAGTTATTTAATAAAAACCTAGTACCAAGGAATTAAGTTTTGAAATTACTTCCAGAAACATACCAATAAAAGTATTAGGTATTACCACGCCATACCATGCCATACGATTACCACGTACCTAATACGCCACACGGCCTTCATAGGAATTATGGAATATAGACAAAAAATATGTAATTTAATGTATTTTATCAAAAAATTGATTTAATATTCTTAACAAGACTTACGTATACAGCCGCGTTGCTACGATTTGTAAAATCAGCCAGTACTTATATTAGATACTGAAATATTTTTTAACTGCCGATATGTTAGCCTTTAACCACAATCCTGACCTGCTTGTGTACCTAATAGGTAATAAGTAAGTTCCAAAACACTTATCGCCGAAAACTAGCCAGCGCTACCGAAACTTCATACGAATGCGTCGTTTGAGTGCGTTCGGTATTGCAATTTGCAACATTTGCAGAGTGCTCATTAAAATGTAATTCCTAAACAGGACATAAAATGGCGATAACGTATAAACTAACGTTTGTGGAGGCAGTTTTCTATCGCTTGTAGGTGGCTAGGTTTGATGATCATTCTTCGTGGTCGTAGTATTAACGAGTTAAGAATAATATTGCTCGAATTATCTTGAAATTTATCAAACACCAACGTAAAGTGAAACTATAAATTACCTGAGAATCGCCAAAAATATTAATACTTAATTAAGTTTATCCGTAACATTTGTGAGCAAATCAATAAATATTTATGTTAGTATATAATACATTATTAGATATCGTTAAAAGTATTCTCGGAATCACGCGTACTACTTGATCAAGTACCTACATATTGACACAACTTAATAGGAACAAAAAAAAATATCATTAGTCGAAAGCGTCCACCGAATTCTCAGAATCTGTGACGAAAAGACTAAGATGTTTTATTTTATTTCCTATTCTGGCTGTTGAATGAAGTGAGTAGAGTCAACACTGGATCCGCCCCGTAATCGTTTCGTCTGAATGGCCATTTTTACTTTCCAATTTGGTTTCACATTGCCAATGAGGCATTGTGTGCAAGCATCTTGCACGCATATTTCCCCAGAAACAATAATACAGGCACGGTTACAGAATATTTTTATGGTTGAAGCTTTCTAGAAGGTTCTAAAAGGCATTGTCAACGAAGAGTATATTGCGGTTAATTCCATGGGTTAATTGTCTGGGCATTGACTGACAAGAAACAAAGTCAACGTGTTTAATAGAGGCGCCCGCATTTACACAAATTCTGTGGGGTGCCGGGTTATAAATGCTGGCAATATGCACTAGAAACTGTCATATAAATACGTCAAGGTAAGTAGTAAGTAGGTAGGTACGTATGTACTTACTACTATATGTGATATCGTCCTTGGAAACTGTCTCAATTTAATGATTTTTTTATTGACTATAAAACTAGGGTATAAAATGATGAATGTAGAGCATACGTTTCTGACTCAATACACGCTGAATTAAAAAAAAACGATATATAAAAGCATATACAGATAAAAATTGTGGTATTGTTTTTTCTAAGCTTGGAGCTTTGTATACGGCGCGTGTTGGCTGATTGGAGGGACAGAGGGAGGAAGCCTTTAAATTTCTTAACACTTAAGCATTATGGTGTTATAGGTACGTCTGGGATTAAAATAGCGTAGAAGTAGTGGCGTCTTTTGATATTAATTAACTCCTATAAGGGCCATACATTGCCGAAATTAGACACTCGTTGACGGTCAGACGATTTTTTTTACACAGTAAGTAAAACAATCTAGCGTTTAAATAAGGTGTAGGTACCTTAATTTCTACCTACGTCAGAAAAGCGAGAAACTAAGAGAAAATACCTGATTAATGTTCATATAGACGATGTCTACGCTGCCTTTCTTCTATTTAAAAGCCTATGTAGAGATTAAAGATATTAAGTTCATCTATGTATTGACATGTTTTTTGAGAAAAAGGCATAGTCATTTTTAAGGAGATTTTTACCGAATTTAGCTACGTAATTTCATAAGAGTCATTCAGAAAGTAAAAGTCTATGTAGAAATTTAGTTTAGGATTTGACGATTATATATTTTATATTTATTATACAATCTGTCTATGGATATAATTTTTAAAGTCAAATTTAAATCTTATTTGAGGACAGTAAAGAAAAAAAATTAACCGACTTAAAAAAGGAGGAGCTTCTCCGTTTGTCTTTTATGTTTGTTACATCAGAACTTTTTACTGGGTGAACCGATTTTGATTATGTTTTTTTATTTGAAAGCTGATGCTTGTGGTGTGGTCCCATTTAAATTTCATTACAATTAGTCAAGCCGTTTCTGAATTACATTCCAATAACTGAACAGATTTTTCTTAACTTGATGATATAGTCATTGCCAATGAATGACAATCCATTCAAAAAGTAGCAAGCTGCACTAAAAAGGGTAAAAACATTATTTTACTGAAAAATGGAACCGACTTCAACATTCAAGACTTCAATTACGAAGTGCCTAACCATAAAAGGTACTTATATACCTACAAATAAGTTGTATGCAAACGCGATGCAAACACCATTAAAAAAATAAATTAACCAAAAAATAGAACCGACTTCAACACCCAAAGTGTGAAATAACTTGTTGAATACGGTACCGTGATATTTCAAAAGTGCCTAAAATCACAATATTGTGCGCATGGTACCGACTTCGTCAAGTTATTTCACACTTTTCGGTGTTGAAGTTGGTTCCATTTTTTTCACTCTTTTTAGTGACCCTTGCTACTGACGGGATCGATTGCCATCCATTATCAACGACTATATCATCAGGATAGGTAAATATTTTTCAGGTATTGCAGTGTAACTCTAAAACGGCTTGACCGATTTTGATGAAATATTTTGACCAAACGACAAGCATCAGCTTTCAAACAAAAATATTTTCAAAATCGGTTCACCCAGTGAAAAGGTAACAAACATAAAAAAAAAGAAAAAAATAGACGAATTGAGAAGTTCCTCCTTTTTTGGAAGTCGGTTACAAAGGAAACATTAGGCTGCGTGTCCACCTGAGTGACTAAGGAAGATGACCAGCGGCGTGCGAGGAAACTACTACAACGGGATCGCTTTGGTCAGCGAGGCCAGGAAAATGAACCGATCTTATTGGTTAAGCTTTTCTTCTTACACCGCCCATCTTCCTCGCACATGTCACGATACACAGCCTTTTAAGGTTCGAACTCGAGAAATTAAAACAATCGACACTCATAAATCGCGTAGGTATAATCTTGCATTACGTTTCTATTGCTAAAAACCTCAGAAAACCGTACCAAATATCGCTGTATTGTTTATGGTAGTACCAACCTTTAAACACAGAACAAGTAGAGAATCTGTCATACCAACCTGTTAAAATTGAAATGTTCACCAGTTTACACAGTACAATAACATTTTAGCGATCAATCATCGCCAAGACGCAAATAGACCTGTGTTTTTCAACAAGTACGTCTGAACGTGTACACCTCCATACCACCATAATGTGAAGCAATAACGGGTTAAATTTACCAAACATATTTTGTCTATGCTTGTAAATTGCAGCTGAAATCGTCTTGCCCTTGAAGAATTCCTAAAATTTTACGCTATGCACAACGTTTAAATTAAATTTTAACAAAGTTAAATACTATATTAGGTATTTATCCCCTCAGTTATGTCAGTTGTCTCAGGTCTAAAAAAAGTTACTTAAGAAGATAAAAGGTTATAAGGGTAAGGTGTAAACAAATAACTACCTTTTTTTACTAACAGTTTAATTTGTTGGAAACCATCTTAGTAATACTAAAATCTATTTTAATTGAGTTAGATGTTATATCTAACTTGCTTTCTGTTAATTTGTTATTTATTAAGTTTCTACTAGATTGTTTTATATAAATCGTTAACTTAATATATGTATATGTCTACATCTTAATGTTAAAATAAGGAAGAGCGGATTTACCTGGAACAGGTATTACTATACTTAAAAGGTAGTCCCTACCTAAAATTTGTAAAAATGATTAGACAATATAAAAGATTTATGTATAATATATGATTTTAAAAATTTAGAAAGAGTTAAGAAAGCTTTAAGTAATTAGATATATACAATGTATATGCATTAGACAAAATTTAAATTTCTAAAACTAGGTATCGTAATATTTATAGATTGCGGTTTTTCCGCGGTATCATGCGAGAATATAAAGTTAGCAACTTGCGTATAAGGTTATTCTGAAGTAAGGAACATCAAAGTTTGCTTTAAAAACAACGCTAACAGCCACACTGACATCACATCAAATGGTGACTCAGGTAAATTAGCTATGCCCAATTCACGAGCTATTTACTCCGATGTACTTACCTATCATTTGGGTAGACGTAGTAACGATTCCTTTAACATTATTTGAGAACGTTTTTTCATTGTTTTGTTAGAGAAATAATGCTGTGATTGTACTGACCTGCCTTACGAGAAGTATAACTTTCAAGTTCCTGTCAAAGTTTATACATACATAACCATATTATTATCTGTGCATATAGACATAATTATGTCTATTTCTTCTAGTCACTTATTGCATTACTGGAATAATTGTAATATCTACAGCGGTTATATCTTTTAGTTTTCGTAAATGTCTAGCATTGTTAGATAACTAAAACTTGTATAACCACGTATTGAGCTACGATAGTGACATTATAAATTACAGAGTGAAACAAATAGGCATATAAAACGTTTTATTATTAGCAGTTATTATTTAAAGTCCATATAATTTATTCAGTTGAGACGTCTGCCTGAGGTGCTCTTAGTGTTATGGACATAAAAGACTACCGCCGTGATCAGCAAACAAAAAAGACCGAAGAAATGAAATAGCAAGAAACTAGGCGAGTCCGAGGTTTCGTCTTTTGAAATATAAAAATAATATTTAAGTAAGGACTATTAGTATCTTCTGCTGAAATGCTATGTGATCTATGTTCTTGCTGTGTTGTATTATGTATATTGTATATGTATAGGTACACACGTATAATGAATTTAGTATTAATTTAATATTATCTAAGTACAGTACAGTCTGATAATCTTTAGTTGTTGCATATTAGTGCCTTTATAGAATAGTTTACAACAAACATACATAAAATATGTAAATTTATACGCTCGTATTACATTGTACAATAAAGGTTAAATGGGACCATTATCATGATTAAAATATCATCATTAAATCTATAATATATATCTAGTAATGGGCTTTCAAAAGCACGTGCATTTGCAATAATACTGATTACAGATACTCGACTTCATTTATGTGATTTTAGGTTCAATAATTGTCATGGAAACATTATTGTTCCATTTTAATGAAAAGAAGTAACTAAGTATTAAAATTATGGCCAGAGTTCCCTTAGACAAAGCCCTGTTATATAATGTATATCAATTCGTCTGTTGTCACCACACGAGTCTCTAATTATGTATATATATAAATAGCCTACAAAACTCAAATTTAGATATTTGGCGTAGAATAGTTTGAGTATCTCCAACAATATAAATGCTCGGTATATATATGTAATAAAACTGTTTTCATTATATAATCCCTCCGAGATTAACATTGAGAATAAAAATAGTTATATATAGCCCGAAAAACCAGCTTTTATTAGGCAAAGTTGGGCTCTATATCAGCTGCTACTCTCCAGAAAAGTACAAGTATTTTCACAGCATAATAGCTCTATGGAAATATGAAAAATCAATGATCCGTGCTAGTATGTAGATAGATAATCGAACATTCGTCAAATTACTTTATTGAACGGTATGATGCTGTTTTCTTAAGAGTTGTTTTACGTTATGAACTGCTGAAACGGAAAAGTCGCCCGTATGATGGCTTGTCATGCCTCAATATTAATTACCATGTCGTACAATCAATTATAATTCTTAGGAAGTCTGTTACGTTACCAAATTAAAGTTCAACTTGATCAAGCTCTATGTACATTTCTAACTTACTTTAGAATAAAACATTAAATATTTCGTCTTTTTTCAAATTTAAAGCATGCTATTACAATTTATCCGCTTTAAAAATCAGAGAAATGTCATATGCAAATACAAAATTGTTGAAGAGGATCAGTGACCATGTAAGCAAATAGTCAATATGCTCTAAGAATAAAACAAGACCTAATACTGATACTTGCGGAACTTTTCAACTAACTACCGGAAAATTAAACGCCATGTAACTTTATATTGCCTCTCTGACGTATATGACCCTATAATATTCACAGCTGTTCTACGAATTTCAAATTGAGTTAGTTCAGTTACGAATCAGTGTGCTATGTTCTAAAGTAGGTACCCATTATGCCCCGAGAACTGTACTTGTATAATCCTATGCCACAATTTCATCAAAGTACACAAACGTAGTTTCACCTAGCACTGTTTTGGGACTACAAAGGTAGTACACCTTTGTAGACCCAAAACAGTGTTGCTTTGCACATCACTAATTGATGTTTGAGAAATTTATGAAACAATTATAATTATGGGGTATAGAAAAAGTCCTATAAAATCCGTACGAAGCAAGGCAAGTGGAATAAATTTACATTTTAACAAGTTTCAAAAGTTTAGAATCTTAATTTATCGGTCTGTATGAAAGACTAGACCATAACCCTATTTTTTCATTGTAAATATATGTATAGGTACTTATAAATGGTCTGTATGTAAAACTGTAGGATGTTACGTCAGGCACCTCAGTCGAAGTAACTTTTGAATAAGAATACACCAAGTAGCGTCGACCTGCGGTTTTCAAGGTTATGTAATAGAAGAAAAAACAGTTCTAAGGCAAAGGAAAATTTGTATTTCAAAATAACTAATTTACGAGTAAATAACCTTGCTATGTTTAATTTTAATTAGTTAAACTGGGTAGTACATATATACTGGGGTATAGATAACTAGTTTTGAATATTCGAAATTAAAAATAATTATATGAAGAAGCCACGTGATATACTTATCGTTTCAAATCAGCGTTGAAAGATAGTATTTGAAAATAATAATAATAATAAATACGCTGTACTGGTATACTGGCTGTATATGTTATAATTTATTAAACATTATAACATACACTTACGTTATAGTCTGGGTTTTATATTAAAATATGATTTAAATTCCTAAATATAATGGTCATACTAAAATGAGTAGATTAAAGAATATATCAAACTAGAAATGCTTAATTATAAATTGGAAGATTATAAACAATAATATTGTACAGTAATACTTACAACAGAAACACAGAAAACATGCATTTTTTAAATTTTCTAGACGTCTCGTTTAGCTATCAGTTTTTTTTCCTTTTGAGTCAGGTAGAGAACCCGAGTTTTACACGGTAGAACACCGTGTTTATGAATGGGTTCTTTTGTTACAAAATAATGGCCAGGGAGGTTTCAAGTATGACATCGGAATGTCAACAGCTCTAGAATAGCATGTCCCCCCCGTCCAAGAACTTCCCGTAATTGGATTATTACGATGCGATTACATTACTGCGTTTTCTCGTTGAATTTTATTTTTGCAGTTTCAATTGAGAATTGTAAAATCCTAAATGCTAAATATCTCTTAAATTGTGTAGATTAATTTCAAGTCATATGTATCATACACGTATATTTATTGATGTTGTTACAGTAATGTGCACTAGTATAGAATTCAAGTACATATGAGAAAAGTAAACGACAGAGACTTTACATAAATATATGCATTAATTATGTCCATCTCTAGTTCTCTACCAAATATCGGTTGAGATACATATTTGCTCTACCGACCAGCATGTTCTTTGGCAAATTGCTTGTCAACGACTCTATTTTAAATACAACTTCATAGTCCCTTACTTGCAATAAATTATCGCCAAGCATTTCAGTAGGTTGGTACCCATGTACCTACTATTTCTCTACTTTTTTATTATGTTTATCCCATGATAAACATAATAAAAAGTAGAGAAACGAAAGTTGAACTTTTCTTAAAATAAAATAATAAGACAAGTAGCCTACTCGAATATAAACGATCACCTTTCGCCTCTCTAATCGAGTAAAAATAAAAATTCGCTTAAATAATTACATGAATAATTAATTATAATATAATCTTACCTTAAACACCGCCGGAGCTAACGGTATTGCAGCTTGGTTGTGAAGATGTTTTTTCGACATTTTCGCTTCCTTTCTTCCTCACGCGTGATAAATCGATAGCGTCACAAATAAAATAAAATTACTTTATTTTATATTTAGAATGTATTCTAAATAAGTTTTTTTACTGCGAGCGAGTCGCGTCAAATTGCTGTTAAAATTTTCGCCGAGCGAAATATTTACACGGTGGCCGTGTCTAATGCGGACCGTTCGCCGACGTTCGAGTCGTTCGAATCACTTTGAAAGTTTTTAAATGTTTGCGATTTGAATGAGAATACGCGTCGGTATCGAAACGTCATGCCACGGTAGCGGTCAAGTCGGCAATGAACGGGTGGGCCGCATGCCAGCGCGCCAGAGCGGGTGACTGGAGGCGAATCGCGCTGGGCCGTGCCTGAGCTGAGGCTGAAGCGGACGGCGGCGCCTGGACGACGACGACGTCACCGACCACGACTCGACGATACAAGCGCTGCAGCGCTGAAAATCGCTATCACGCAGCCCGAACTTCGCGAAGGGGCCCCGTAGATTACATCTATGGCTAGACAGGCTACACAATTTTCTTTCAGTTTGTGTGTGCGTCAGATTCAGCGTGGCGCCGTGTCGCCGCCGCCGCCGCTACCCACCCGGTCCTGCCTACCTTTACCTCACAAACCACAACACGTGACTCACGTATGTTCGTATGCACTTTGTACAGGTAGGGAAATTTATGCAAAATAGCATGGTATAAACTGTTTTGCTCACGAACATTAGGTACAGGTTCACTGCCTGGAGATTTTATAAACAACACGTTTCTTTTCAGTAAAGTCATCACTGAAATCGATAATCTTTTGTACCTATGTATACGTACTTACATAACAAACAACTAGATCTCTGGTAACATTTTCAAGAGCAGGCAGGTGGTAATATTCTATAGTATTTACTACAATTACGAATTAAAAAGTTTTTTATTGTATTACATTTCTAGGTATATATAAATTTGTGTCTACTACAACGTCAACACCTTCCAAGTTTAAACATAGAATAAATACAGTAAAAATGTTACAGAAACATTTCAGCTGTGGATAAAAATAATTAAACGCAACTGTGCATTAAAATATATAAAAATAAATAAAAATGTGCAGTGATGCGGATGATACTATATCGTCAGCTAAACGTCCTCTATACACAGCAAATAAGAAATGACCGAACACACTCAACAAAACTGGTAATCTAAGAGAGCTGGGAGGATTCAACGCTAAAAAGAAAATCAAAAAACTCACCGTCGTCGCCCACGACATTCGCAACACCAGAGTTGTCTAAGTTGCGTTGCCTACATTTGAAGAGAAAATATACTCTCTTGTAGGCTACTAAGTCGCATCTGTTCGGAAACACTTCACATGGCAGCTGCTTCCACATAATAATAATAATAGTTGGATCAAGGGTCAGATGCAGAAGGCAGTGATACTCGACACAACACGCATTGTCCGGAGGTTCCTCTCTCTGTAGCCCTAACTGCTGGTAGCTTGGGCCCTGCCCCGCTGCTGGCGGCATCCTAGTTTTAAGTTTTTTATAATATTTGTTTCTTTTATAAATATGAATATTGTAAAAAAATAAAATTATGTTATAAAATAAATTATGATAATAATAATAATAAATTTATTTATTCAGGCTACAATGGCCCACCACGTTAGTATACACTTTTGAATTTGAACTACTCTTCACTTTGAATACACATAGTGGTATAACTAACATTAAAATATAGTTTATTATATATTTAGTATATAATAAACTATATTTTAATGTTAGTTATAGTAAATAGAAACACAAATAGGTATATTAGAGAAGACAATATATATGCTGACGATTCGTATAAAACTTATTTAGGTAGCACCTGAACAAAATGTCCACATATAGCTGAATTAAAATTTCTACTACGACTTTAATGATGTTGTTGACACTGCCATCCATCCTTCTTACCAATGAAGCAGTTCTTTTTCGAAGGATCGCATAAAATTCGTCAACATAATGACAGAATGACAGTGCGAGGAAGAAACACCGCGAGAATTTAATGTTTGTGGACTTCCAGACGCCGACATGAAATTAATGGAACATTATGCTCTGCAGGTCGAACCAAATCAATATAAGAGGGCACTAAGAGTACCTACCCTACTCACGTCAATATGAGAAGTGGTATGCTGTTCATTATTGGCGTTCTTCCCTTAGTCGTCTTTTACGACCTCCGAGAAGTGAAGATGAAGAAAATAAAGTAGGTATATACCGTAGTATATACTTTATTTTCTTAAACGTCAAAGGCTACGGAACAAATAAATACCTTGCCAACCTTTGCATTAGTGACGCTGCCTTTTGTCGATTGTATATTCCCCACTGCCCACCGTGTGGTGACTGATGTCAGAATAGTATCAATTTTCTACAACTTAAAAATCCTTGCAAGCTTCGTATGAGATACTGAATCTTTGATCTTATAGGAAAAAGATTTGCCCACGCATAGACTTTCTTTTTTGAAAAGTTACTGTCTTGTGTTATAAAGGCCGTTTACTTCTGGAGCACAATATAGATCCCATTGAAGGCGGGTCACACCACACACACTGTTGCCCTAAAGAACTCTCATTGCAAAGGTGGTCTACTCCAGGCCAGAGTGTAATACGTAACAGTTAGTTTTTGATCCACACTTGCCGTGCACGGATAACGCCAGCAGCTCGTAACCCGGTCAGTGTTTAACACGAGCATCGCGCCACTCACAATTGGTCCTGCAGGTTATCGAGTGAGAGTCATTGAGATCTCTGCTAGCCCGTAAAACATTTAAGGCAATTTCTAATTGTTTAGAAATTAGTTAAACGCAGCGTGGCCTTGAATAAGGAGTTAAGGAGTGCTAGAGAAACTCCAAAGTCCTCCTTAGTTGCAAAAGAATCCTCGTCGGCTTCGAGAACCGCCTGCCTGGGTCGTTGAAAAAAGAATTCACATGCCTCCAAGCGCAACCGGTCAAGTGCAGACTACTCCATCAATTGACCAGAACGGATAAATCGCAATTGATCCGACAGACGTTGGGAAGATGCCGCGACGACGGTTAACTCAAGGGTCTCAATTAATAAATAATGACTACTACAGTCTTGTTGGTCGAGTTGTGTAAAGTAGATTTATGAATTCTCGAAACCGTGGGTTTTATCTCTTGGTCGGAGGTTTAATATACAAGTAGCAGACTGGAGTTTGGAAGTTGCATCATATTAACGTAGCTCTTTGGTTTCCGAAAGATTGTAAATGTCTTTCATCAATCATGTACGAGTATGTTACCTGATATCTCCGTCAAAGAGCAAAATGGAGCAATATTATTGAGACTCCACTGTCAGTCTTCTGACCGTCCATCAGTATATTACGACTCTATGTGGCTTGGAATGAGCTATAAAATGGACACGTTGACCCAAAGACTACTGTTGGACTAAAATTTAATGAAATTTTAAAGGTCTATAGTATACTATAGATGAGAAATGAAGGTAGCCATAAATAAATCTTTTACGCATCCTATCAAGTGGGGTATCATCGTTTCGAGCTCATTGAGTAGAATACAAATATGTTTTTATGTTTTATGTATAAAAATAAATAAATGATGGCCACCTTGTATTTTAACCATTTTTGTTACGGGGCCTATCTCTTAAACTAATACTTGATATCTCCGTAAGTTTTTAAGATATAATCCTTTCATTATTCAATAGGGTGTATGCCAGTACCTACTGTTATCTTACAAAAATGTTATAAGAAATCAACCTTAAAATAAAAGATTTCGATAAAACTTTAATATGTTTAAATTATGATTCATAGGAACTTTGTCATTATAAATAATGATACATTTGGTATAATTTTGTTCTTGAAATTAGAAATTGTAAGAGCTGGTTTGAGGATTCACAGATTTATAAAACAAAAGGCCTATATGAATTGCTGTATAAAAGGGGTGAATGATTTTCATGGATTTGGTAAGTAATACCTACTCGTCAAATTTGGCGGTTTAGAAATCGGAAATATATGTAATTAATTTATGCACAAATATTCGTATAATAACTATTTGATCTTTAGATAGATAGATAGAAACACTTTATTCGCATACCATGAAAACACATTACAGAAAATTAACACACAAATTAGGTTTACAAAGGGTGGTCTTATTGCTTAAAGCAATTTATTCCAGACAACCGAACAGAAAGGATTTACAAAATTTGCCAGGTTGGCAGTTTACTAGGTAAACATAACAATTATTCACGAAGTACTATTTAAGTTACAAAAAAAAATCTATATAAACCTATATTAAACATATAATAAATAAATAAATAAATAAGGAAATTTATATACATTATAATATAAATGAATACTAATATACATACATTATAAATATATACCTATAAATATGTACATACGTGTATCCAAATACTACTTACAAAGTAAATATTATTAGCAATAACCAAGGAAATAGATTAGCTCAGAGTGGACAAGTAAAATTCATTGACTCTATTTTTGAAAATGTATAGTGACTGAGATTTTCGAATCGAGACTGGCATACTGTTCCATAGTCGAACTGCCTACACTGAGAACGAATTATCGTAGAAGGATGTACTGTGTGACGGAATTTTGAGTAGAAGATTTTCTGATGACGTGATAAAGGCATGAGCCGATTCAAGAAACTCAAAGCGTTCTTTAAGATAGTGCGGAGAATCAGGATTAAACAATATATTGAAGAGTAGGGAAAGAATATGAGTATTCCGGCGAAGGCGAATGGGAAGCCACTTGAGCTTATGACGAAATTTGGAAACATGGTCATATTTGCGTAAACCAAATATGAACCTGATCGAGAAGTTTTGGAGACGCTCAAGTCTATTTAGCTAGTCCTCCCTAAGATCAAGGTAACAAACATCAGCATAGTCTAAAATAGGAAGTAAAAGAGATTGAGCAAGCGCAACTTTGGTAGCAGTAGGAAGAAAATTACGAGGCCGCTTTAAAGAACCCGCAGAAGCAAACATTTTACGACTAATTGCTTCTAACTGAGGGCCCCATGACAAGGACTGGTCAATTATTATGCCAAGATTTTTTACCTGCTTGCTATAAGGTATAACTACTCCGTCAAAAACTATTGGAGGCAGTGTATCCCAGTTCAATTTAGCCAACATTCGGGAACTGGCTACAGCAATAACTTGAGTTTTCGTTGGATTAACCCTTAAACCAAAATTATTGCTCCAATCTGCTATCTGTTTTAAATCACTATTAGTTGTTCTATAGAATCTGAGATTTTGTCATCAGATGCTTGTGAGTAAATCTGTAAATCATCTGCATAAAGTTGATAAGACGAAGTGATATCTTTAGAAATTGAGTTTATGAATGCAGCAAAAAAAAGAGGAGATAAAACACCACCCTGCGGAACGCCGGCTGTCATGTTACACCATGAAGAACATGAATCTTCAAGGCGAACCCTCTGTCGACGTCCAAACAGGTAGCTGTGAAAAAAGTCAATAACGGTAGGAGATATGTTAATAGAGCGCAGAAGACTTAGGAGGATATCGAAATCAACCGTATTAAACGCGTTACTGAAGTCAAGTAGGGTAAGCACGGTTAACTCACCCTTCTCCATACCAGCACGTATATCGTCAGTTATCTTGAGTAATGCAGTAACTGTACTGTGGGAAGGGCGGAAACCGGACTGGGAAGGATTCAAAAGATCGTTTCTTGTGAGATAATTACTAATTTGGTTGTGAACTAAGCGTTCCATCCAAGAGTTTGGATAAAAAAGGGAGAATAGATATCGGACAATATTCTGAGGAGTGTTTAGGGTTCAAGATTTTAGGTAATGGTATAATTTCAGCATCCTTCCACAATGAAGGAAAAACTCCTTCCAGTATTGAAAAATTTAGAACGTGTAATAAAGCAGGAAGGATTAAATCAAGAATTGGGACTATCATATTGCGACTAATGCCATCGATACCAACAGCATTCGACACAATAGAGAGTACGCTCTTTGTAACATCACTAGCCGTAAATTGAGAAAATCTAAATGTAATATAGGTGGGAGATGAAGTGGTAGAAAGAATGTTGAGAGTGTTTGCCTTAGTAGCTATATTTATGCTAGTTGCTGTTGAAAAATCTCTATAGAGAATTAATGTCCAAGTCGTGAGGAACAGAGTTTTGACGTGATTTACCAACTCCCAATGACCTTAGGAATTTCCAAACCTTACTTGGATCATCGTGTTTAACAGACTCGTGAATGTGTCTGCGTTGAGCATCCCTACACACCCTGTTGCAGTGATTTCGAGAGGAATGGTATTTAGATTTATTCACAACTTAAAATAAAACCTCTCTATTTCATATATTGCTACAAGGCGCCTACCTAATAATAAGCGGCAATACAGACAGAATGGAAGCATAAAAGGGTCTACAGAGGAAAATTTTACAGGATCTACACTTGAAATAAAAACAATAACAGGCTAGTTACAACATTTCAATATAGACGTAATACCCTCAACTTTGATGATCTGTATTATATAACAAGATGAGTCAGTCCGTTCAAAAATACATCACTTTAGAGACTTCTTATCCTTGTACCCACTAAACTAAATTTGAAACACTGATGAATATGGTTACGCACGGGTAAATTAAACAGACTCAGACAAGGAGGGGGTCAAATATAGCTAGCTTCGAACTACATGGCATCAGTACGTATCAATGGTAGGTTGGTAGCTGGTAGCTAGCTCTTAATAGAATCAGATCGAAATTCACCGACGACGCGCCGCATTCATCGAATGTTTATTAGACGCATTTTCTTAGAAATCTCGAGGATTTATTACGCGACTACCAAGGAAGGTTGTTTTGCACACGTATCTTGTATTTTTATGTATATAAGTTTGTAAATTACTTTATTATCTCCTATCTTCCAAGCGGCTGGATGGATTTCGAAATGCGTTCTATTCGATTCCCAGGTGACAGGTGACAGGCGTTTAAAAATATGTAAGAACATATTTTATGCACGTAAAAATTATGATATATTAAATAAAAAATGAAATGAATTAAGAATAAAATTAAATTTATTATGTTTTTGTTTTCCCTAAAAATCATGTTTTGAAGCGCTCGCAGCGAAGTTTGCTTAACCATTCTGAATCGATCAGCTAAGTTAAGCAACGTTCGCCGCGGTCATGAGTTGGATGGGTGACCGCTGGTGACATTACTACTGAGCGCTTCCGTGCTTCGGAGGGCACGTTAAGCCGTCGGTCCCGGTTGTTGTCTTAGGATGGCAGTCGTTACAGCATGGTGGTAGGGCACTTTGCGAATGCCCGCCTGGCTAGCTACCACCCTCAAGTTGAAAATCTGTCGCCAAGCACCTAACGGTGTCTTCCGGCAGCTGTCCTTGAGAGCCAGTAATTCTAGGTTAGCCTGAACAACAACTTCGACCACATCATCACTTACCATCAGGTGAGATAGTGGTCAAAGGCTAACCTATCAAGCATAAAAAAATAAATAAACATGTGTTCAAGTTTGGTATTGGAAATATAAGTTTCTCATATACTATTTTACGCAATTGTGCTCATAAGTAAAAATATATAGAAAGACAAAAAAAAAAACAATGTATACGTTCCTACCTGGCAAAGGAGACTTAAAATATCTGGCATGTTCCAGAAGGCTATCTTGTGATACAGTGAGGTACACATTTATACATTTCTGTGTTAAGTATTTCTGTTATGAGATAAGCCGGGAGTCAGAAACAATAAGTCAATATGAATGAACGTACTAAATTAATATCATAAACAACCTTATTCATACACCAAGTGTATATTATTGTTATTATTATAAAATAAACCATAATATTTACATCATATAAGTACCTACATCAGTAGGTACCTACGAGTATGGAGTAACGAAACCACTTCGAAATACGTTCGGAAAATTTACGCAGTCAGTCATCAAATAAGATTGTATTTGAGTCATGGAAAATCTCATAACAGTATGGTGTTATTGAAGTTTTTGAAACGCTCGTAGCGAAGTTTCCTTAGCTTTTTTTAACCGATATCCTCCGCGGTCATAACTTGGATGGGTGACCGCTAATGACATTACTAATGAGCCCTTCAGTGCTTCGGAGGGCAAGTTAAGCCGTCGATCTTGGTTGTTGTCTTACGATGGCAGTCATTACAGCATTATGGTAGGGCATTTTGGGAATGCCCACCTGGCTTGCTACCAAGTAGAAAATCTGTCGCCAAGCACCTAACGGTGTGTTCTGGCAGCTGTCTGTGTAGTTCTAGGCCAGCCTGGACAACTTCTTCGACTACATCATCACTTAAGTAAGTATTAAGAGACGCTTCTATTGTGCAGTTTCCAATAGATTTTTTCTCGCCTTTTCCATGGATTTCAGGATCAGAAGGCAAAACTGAGCCCTATTAATGCTACTCTACTGTCTATGAATCTTCACCCGTAGCTGTCCATTTCAGGTACAATTTCAAACATCCGATATTTATATCCGATCTATATAGACTGTTATGTCGTTGTCGAACGTCGCTTAAGTTAGCTGATCGATTAAGAACAGCTAAGCAAACTTCGCTACGTCGAGCGCTTCGACATATATAAAGAACATCACTACAAATCAAAGTCTTTATTTTAAATTTGGAATTGTTTGTTTAAATCTACATACCTACCCACATACATTTCAGCGGAAAGATATTTGTCAACAACGCAAACCCGATGATCTAACCCTACGATGACCACTGAATGATGTACTGAAACATTTATAGCCTAATACTAAAAACATTAAACCGATAGACTATGTGCACGCAAAACTCAACTTTAATACTGAGGATTTATAAACCAGAAAAGCACTTAAAACTTTATCAGGTAGTTAACATCAGCGTACCCGTAACGGTTACTAATTCCTTTTAGAGAATACGAGGATAATCAAATATATTTTATAGTTTGGGTACCAATGAGGGGCACATTGGCAGTGGAAATATCCCGAATTCACGACGCCAGAATATCCTTGACAGATTGCGAATGAAGTCACTAATATGGTTTTGTATGCTTAATGAACCTGCGCAGCCAATTACGAAAGTCGCCTATCAAATCGTATGCGTGTTTTTCTTTAGATCTACGCGGCATTTATATTTTGGGCGTATGGTAGTTTTATCTAAGTCGTTCTTATCTTATTTAAAAGGTAACTGGAGACTGAATGAAGTTGTTATCCCTCATATTGCTATTAATTACATATTAACTGCTTTCGACCTTTTGGATGTATAATTTAGAATATTTACAAATAGAAACACACTATCTAGATTACAACCGTACCAAACTAGCACCATTTTTCATCCGATCTTAGTTTATTGCTTTTAGGCACAAAGCTGTGCTTTGAATTAATCTTTTAGACTAGCCCTAATTTAGTTAGTACATATGTATAAAATATACCTATGGAAAAAAATACTTACTATACTCCAAGATTGGCGCATATTTTGTAATTTTTTTAATATGATCATTCTGTTTTTGCTGTAATTCAGATTAAATATTGTTTAGTTATTATTATAATTTGTCGGTTAGTCTTGATTTTGAAATGTTTAGGTCCTTTTAAAGTAAATTCAAATTGTTTATTGACGTAAAAAAGAATTACACATTTACATATATGTCACAAAAAATAATTTTATATCTAATTTCTAATCACACATAAAATTACAAATACAATTATCAATTAATTCATACAATTTCAATATTTCAAGGATTCCCAATAAAACGGAAAACTTGGCTTCGTGATATCTTCACCTTGGATTTGCAGACAGCTCTGCCGCGGTGCATTGTTTGGTTTTAGCTACTATAATCATGAGTATTTTTATTGAGACCAAAGGAATTACTTTTTCTCATGGGTATAAAAAATTCTTACGTGAAAACTAACAGACATTAATTTGTCCAATAATCAACTCAAAGGCAATACATAATGCAAATAGGTTCAAATGAAACTAAAATATGGGAGACATATTAGGTACATTTTATTCACAAAATAATACAGACAAGTTCAAGAAACAAAGAAATCATATCTAATATAGTAGGTTATATCAAAATATAATGAGCGAACAAATTTAAAAACAAATTATTAAACAGAAAATAAAACTAGTAGTATCTAGTAGTACCTAAGTAGTAATTTCAAATTCCGTCAGACATTGGCGCGCATATCATGGTTATGTCTGACGTTAGTATTTCGCATGTCCATATACGTGAAGATTTTTTGTTAATAAGTCAGCCAAACCTCGTTAAGTAATAGTGAGCTAAGTTGCTCAATATACACTCGTCCTTAAACGTGAAGATTTTTTGTTAATAAGACAGCCAAGCCTCGTAATGTAAAGTAATAGTATATTACACGTGAGCTAAGTTGCTCATTATACACTAGGCTGGGTTGCAGGTCGATCTGATCGGAATCGGCTGATTTACGCCCGCGCCGCTAAGGAGGTTTGGCTGTCTTTCTTCACGTTTAAGGACCTGCGAAAAACTAACGTCAAACATATAACTATGATATGCGCGCCAATGTCTGACGGATTTTGAAATTACTCTATTTATGGAAAATAGCGCGCAAGTGTTTTTTTTGCGCGCGGCTTATGTATGGTGGTTGATTACTTATATACTTAGTCTTAAACCTCTTTGTTGTTACAATCTGTATTTCCCGGTTAAATTGAAAATGCTCTGTTTACTCGCATATAATTTGCAGTTAGGTACTAACTTAACTTTGAAGGGACAATTCTATGACGCACTAGTGTATAATATTATTATGCATGAGGGTGTTATAGTTCGGTTTATGGCGTACGATACAATAAAGCTCAATTTACGAGCAAGGGTGTTGAAAAATTATTAAATGTATTTCATATTTTGCTTTTTCTAGGCACGACGTAAAACCAATCTGATATCTGAAAGCCAAAGTTGTTCCCACCTAGCCGACCTTGTAAGCAAACGGAATTATTTTGACGTAGTGATAGCTACACGGTAAATAGCTATGGACTGCCACATGCCGTGTCGCAGGTTTAAGGTTCGATTCACACAGCAGCCGGCTTGAGCTTCGCCGCATGGTGGAAGGGCATTTTTGCGAATGCTCGTAGAAAACCACCTTCCAGTAGAAAATGTGTCACCAATCACCTAACAGTTTGTTCCGGCAGCAGTCCTTGGAGTCAGTAAAGTTACAGGCACATGAGACTTGACAGCTGATGTATATCTCAAGGAGACAGGCGCAGTGCAATTTGTCACTTGAGACATTTTGTATTATATGCATTATGCAGAGGTTAGTCCGCTTAACATCAGGAGGGGGTCGTGGTAGTCTCGTCAAAATGACATAAATAAAACCAACAAAAGGCTGAAATGTCAAACTAAGGAATGCTTTTTTATTATAGTGTTTTCACAATAAGAATTACCAAACTTTAGAGATTTTTAAATTTGGAGCAATGTTGTGGATCGAAACTACTATAACAAGAAAAATGCATATAGAAAATGGTGGTAGACAAATTAATAAAAAAATAAAAAAATATACACGTAATATATTATGAATATATATATTCATAATTTTTATCACTGTCAGGAAATAGGTAAGCAATTGACCGTTGCGCTTGTTTACAATTACAATAACCTATGCCTTTAGACAATTACCTTTCATGAGTAGTTTCCTGAATCTTAGCTGCGCAATAGCATGGAACGATCAATCTGCTTCGATGACGGCCGGCCAGAGATCACTGTCTCATAAAAATAAAGTTGTGAATTGGCACGTCACATGCTTTACACAAACGTACAAAACAATGGGTGTGTTTGTAATTTACATTTAGCACTTGGTAGGTGCTAAAAATGTTGAATAAGGTTCCAAATGGCTACTATTATGCTCTTATTTTTTTAACTTTTAGTTTGACCATCTATCTTGTAAGCTAGTATAAAATCAGGGTGGGAAAATAAAAACAAATTGGCCGATACACTTAACTTTAATCTCATATACTCAAAACTTAACAAATTAATCAATATCCCCTATTCTACCCACTACAACTGAATGATATCAAATGTCAGTTCTGATATCATTCGCCATCTTTTTTGCATAAGTTGTTCTTATACTTATTAATATAAAATAACATAATAAATACCATAATTATATGTCCAATATTATTTAAGTAAGTTTTAAAAGGTTTTACAAATAGTTTGAGCTATATATCTTCATTATATAATAAATATTAAAAATGGTTCCTATGTCACGACAGTTGGTAGTCAAGAAGCATACCTTTTAAGGAGTATTATAATCAATACCAGGTATGTATCAATAGATAATATACAATTCTAACACTAGGTAGGTACTAAATTATGTACGATTTTAAATCAACTTTCAGATGTCACCATGGAATTATGATGACATACACGACACATTTTTTTGGCACATAATTTACATTTTTATTAGAGGTTAATTCATTGCTTAGTTATAATAAGTTGTGTAAATTAATGGATTAATGAATAGTTTTCATTATTCATTTTTATATAATTGTAGATTGTACAAAAAGTGCCCAAAATAAGTCATTTTAGCAGAGACGTCCTTTGGCTCGATATTTAAGTTGAAGCTAGAATGGGTTTTATGTAAGAGTTATTTACTCTGTTTTTCACTTTGCTTGGAGGGAATCAAACACACATAAAAATAGTATTGCTAAAAATTGTATATTGAACCTGATCTTAGATTAATGTTCTATTTTGAGTGTCATTGTTTCGTTCGACAAAATTCCTGTTTGGATCTTTAATAATACCCCTGATTTATAAGTATTATGAAAGACCCAGGCAAGCTTTCTACAAACTGAACCTCTTTGAATAATTTTAAATAATAGGTATAATATTTTTTATTAATATTTTAATATTTTTTATTCATTTTGCTTAAAAAGCAGGCTTTTATGCACTAGAGCATAAAAATGTTTTAGTCCCTTTACATGGGGCATAAACAAGAACTTTACGACTATGAAAAACAAAAAAACATATATTTTTGTTACTCCCATGAAGCTCTTAGTAAAATATAATAAATCTGTTTTTACTTTCCTCTAAAAGATAATAATATACAACTATGTAGATTAACTATTATATTTTAGCGATGCTTTTGTTAGCTACTATTATGATCAAAGATTTTAATTCGTATTGAAGCTATCATATTGTAAGCTCGAGCCGTAGGCGAGACGGTTTATAAGGTATAAGGAGGAAGCAATGGTAAAATTAGGAGCACGTTGTCGGCGAGTTTGAAAAAAAAAACTAGGTACTTTCGGACTAAGGTTCATATTAGCACGCGCTGCAACGTGGCGTAAACATCGTTTTCCTAGTCTAGAGCGAAAATTTAAGAAAATAATACCTTTTCATTTAGATTGTTACAATTATAACAACAAACTGAAGAATTCTTACGAATGGTTAAATAGTGTCATAATTTGTTTTCATTTAAGGTTTCAGTTATACTTATGAGACAACAACCTCCTTAGTGACAATTTACTGGCTACTTATTAAATCTAAACTGGAACGTGAAAAACGCGGGTGCTAAAAGAAGCACATTTCTATACAAGGTAACGCCTACGGAATAAAGCCTTCACCATATACGATGTGAATTTAAATACTGCCTACTGACATACTCGTAGGTATGTAATGATTTTATGAGAAATTATTATTACACTAAATGAGACTGTGATTTTCTAAGACCGAGCCGTAGACGAGGGTTCAAAAGGCTTTTATGGTGTAAGGTAAGTCTATATTCCCCGTGGGATGCCGGGTTAGAAATGCACCTCCCCATATCATCCCGTGGGTGTCGTAAGAGTCGACTAAGGGAAAAATACTGGAAGGTGGGCAGCTGCGCCTTCTAAAAAAACTGCCAACTTACACTGCGATCCCCAAGACGCCTGCCAAGCGTGGGGATTATGGCAAATACCCCCTTAATAGGGGAGGCTGTGTTCAGCAGTGGACGATCCGGCTGTTACAGTACAGCACAGTAAGTCTACATCAGTTTCTTTCAGTTCTTAACTTGATGTGATTAGTCATTTAAAACAAGTTAAAACAAGTTCATTGCAACCTTAAGAAGAAGATATGTCAGAGATATTTTTAAATTTGCGTCTACACCAAACCATACCTACTATGACGATGTACCATGATTAACGTTGTTATCAGTAGATGAGTGTACTTACTTATTGTTTATTCTGGGCTATATCTGGTCCACTCACACATTTACATATTAGCACACATATGACGACAAGCATTTATGTTACATGTTGGAACTCTAGAGTGATGATAATCAAATCACTTAAACACACTGTATTCTGTACCTATCCACTTAAGTAAAAAAAGTACAGAAATGGCTGAATTAAGCGATGCAATTTACAATTGCTGATCCGTAAGAGCTATGGACTGCCGTACCGCAGGTGCGTGGTTCGAATCCCACCGCTGGCTTGAGCTTCACAAAAAGAGCCGGTAGGGGGGCATTTTGCAAATGCTCGACTGGCTAGCTACCTACACCTAACCGTGTGTTCCATAGAAGCAGTTGATAGCCAGTCAAATTGCAGACACATGAGACTCAATAACTGTTTTATTTATTTTTATTTTATATATTTATTGCAAGAAACATGGTTACAAAAAAAACCATTTAGTCTTAATAAATACAATTAGCAGATCTATACATGTTTCACCATTAACTGGCATAATTTTTTTTATTAAGTAGCACAAATAATATTATGTTACCTTACTTAGCTTACAATATTGCAACATCATAATTATATTAAATATCGTGATAATTACATTTATTTTCCACTGTGGTCAATTTTATAAAACACCAAAAAAAATATTAATTAATTGTAAAACATGTCAGTAATAATAATATTCAATCTAATAAAAATAAAATATTATGTCAAGTAAGCATCATTTATTTCTATATATTATGATTACAAGCACTACCGCGTACTAAGCGAAAATCAGAAATTTACAAATTATTGGAATACAAAATGTTTTGCCCCGGGCGGGAATTGAACCCGCGTCCGCGCCGGATGCTTTATCTATTAAGCTATCGGAGGTACGGCTGTGTCGCCGAAATTCAATTCCCGTCCGGGTTAAAACATTTTGTATTCCAATAATTTGTAAATTTAAGCATCATTTAATTAATATGGCTAATTTAACAATTCAAAAACTCAGTAACATTATAAAAACACTTTTCCACCAACCATTTGTGCATGTTTGTATCAGTGTGACGGGCGCAGTGCAGTTCCTCGCTTGTGACGAAATGCATCATAGGCAGAGGTTACCGCTTATGATCAGGTCGCCATCGTGTTCCGTCACAATGAAGACAGCATATTCCCACCACGCATCCTCGAGACCTGGTGTTGCAGATGTTTTTGGGCGACGTTGATCACTTACCACCCAGGTGAGCCGACTGCTCGTTTACCCTCCTATGTCGTTAAAAAAAAATAACATAAAAAAATGCAAATATCTATATCATAGTTCTTAATCCTGAACGTAAACGTTCTTAAACAGAATTTCACATGTTTGGGTACGGAACCTTAAAAAAGTTTAATATACCAATTCGAAGATTAGTTTACGTCCTATTCTCAGAACTACTGAATATACACACAAAATTTCATGTGAATCGGTCAAGCCGTTTCGGAGGAGTTTTGTTGTAAACATTGTGACACGAGAATTTTATTAGATATACAATAAGTTATTTGCAAAATATAATATTCATACTAATTAATATTAGACAAATGTAATCAGAAAATATGAAATAAATATTTTATAATATTTATTTAGTTAGTAGTTATAGTTAATGTAGGTACCTACTTATAGGTAATATAGGTCGAAAACTATCGTGGTGTTTCGGAGGTCACATTTGTTTAGTCATAAATTTAAGCACAAATTCACCGGATATATTTTTTGTATACCTAATAAGAGTTTTTATCGAATATTAATTTGAAGTTTTCTGAAAGCGTTTTATTATTTTTTTTAGTTATAATTATGAATTTCCGCAAAGTAACGAAATAATCTATATTTAACGACCGACTTCCAAAAAGGAGGAGGTTTTAATTCGATACATATATATTGGTTTGAACAAAAAACGACTTCTAATACTGCAATGTATAAAATAAGTTGTTATAGTCGGCCCCATGCCGATTCAAAACACTGAGATCACAGTTCCATGGCCCGACTTCCAGAAGTTATTTCACACGTTTCAGCATAAGAAGTTAGTTTCATATTTTGCAAAAAAAAAAACTCTCTTTTTAGTGATAACTTACTCACCTACAATATTGGTCATCATCGACAAAACTTGCAACCACCCAGTCATCAAGCATTTACAGCCGGTTGAGTGCAACTAAAAACCACCTGACCGATTTTGATGAAATTTATATGAGACCTCAGAGGTATACCCTTTTCAATAAAAAATATCAAAATCGGACTTCTGTAAAAAGTCATGAAAGGCCATTATTATATAAATATAACAACCTACAGATAGATACTTACGCAGAACAAAACAGTTACACGTGTTCTTTGAATAGATCTCACACGCGGACGATTATTCATGCTAAATAAATTCCGTCGTGACAGATCTCATGTTTACCATTTGTAGAAGATTCCATATTTGAAAGAAAATGAGACTTACCATAATTAGCAAACATAGAAGTCTGCTAGTTGTGCGCATTTAGGAAGGCACTAGTCGAACACAGGGGTATTATTACAATGCACCTAAGCATCGCAATACGAAAGTTGATATACGCTGAGTAAACAACTGAACCTTTTTACACGACTGCCCAAAAATGGTGACGAAATGCATCATAGGCAGAGGTTACCGCTTATGATCAGGTCGCCATCGTGTTCCGTCACAATGAAGACAGCATATTCCCACCACGCATCCTCGAGACCTGGTGTTGCAGATGTTTTTGGGCGACGTTGATCACTTACCACCCAGGTGAGCCGACTGCTCGTTTACCCTCCTATGTCGTTAAAAAAAAATAACATAAAAAAATGCAAATATCTATATCATAGTTCTTAATCCTGAACGTAAACGTTCTTAAACAGAATTTCACATGTAATAAAAATTGATGCCAAATTCTCATTAAAAATAAAAATCCTTCAAAAGATTGTGAGTATTCGAAATACTACATTGGTACGAATTTACTAAAACCTGTTTCGTCCCCTTTTAAATCCGTATTGAAACCTGCTTGCCTATGAAAGCGGTATAATACAACACTTGGAGTCCGTGGAAGTCTTTAGAAATTCCCCTTTAATAGCACCATTCATAAATGCAAAAAAAAACATTGAGAATAATTTTATAGAATCACTAGCTGCGTTGTTTTGCCATATAGGCAAATAGATATAAAAAAAATATCGGCCAAGTGCGAGTCGTACTCGCGCACGAAGGATTCCGTACCATTAGCTATAGGTACAACATTAGACTTCATATTTTAACCTTTTTTGTTTTGACGTGCGCGAGTCACACTCATTCTTGGCCAACTTTTTGTACTTATTTGTTGTTATAGCGGCAACAGAAATGCATCATCTGTGAAAATTTCAACTGTCTAGCTATCACCGTTTTTGAGATTCTGCCTGGTGGCAGACGGACGAACGGACGGACAGCGAAGTCTCAGTAATAAGGTTCCGTTTTTACCCTTTGGGTACGGAACCTTAAAAAAGTTTAATATACCAATTCGAAGATTAGTTTACGTCCTATTCTCAGAACTACTGAATATACACACAAAATTTCATGTGAATCGGTCAAGCCGTTTCGGAGGAGTTTTGTTGTAAACATTGTGACACGAGAATTTTATTAGATATACAATAAGTTATTTGCAAAATATAATATTCATACTAATTAATATTAGACAAATGTAATCAGAAAATATGAAATAAATATTTTATAATATTTATTTAGTTAGTAGTTATAGTTAATGTAGGTACCTACTTATAGGTAATATAGGTCGAAAACTATCGTGGTGTTTCGGAGGTCACATTTGTTTAGTCATAAATTTAAGCACAAATTCACCGGATATATTTTTTGTATACCTAATAAGAGTTTTTATCGAATATTAATTTGAAGTTTTCTGAAAGCGTTTTATTATTTTTTTAGTTATAATTATGAATTTCCGCAAAGTAACGAAATAATCTATATTTAACGACCGACTTCCAAAAAGGAGGAGGTTTTAATTCGATACATATATATTGGTTTGAACAAAAAACGACTTCTAATACTGCAATGTATAAAATAAGTTGTTATAGTCGGCCCGATGCCGATTCAAAACACTGAGATCACAGTTCCATGGCCCGACTTCCAGAAGTTATTTCACACGTTTCAGCATAAGAAGTTAGTTTCATATTTTGCAAAAAAAAAAACTCTCTTTTTAGTGATAACTTACTCACCTACAATATTGGTCATCATCGACAAAACTTGCAACCACCCAGTCATCAAGCATTTACAGCCGGTTGAGTGCAACTAAAAACCACCTGACCGATTTTGATGAAATTTATATGAGACCTCAGAGGTATACCCTTTTCAATAAAAAATATCAAAATCGGACTTCTGTAAAAAGTCATGAAAGGCCATTATTATATAAATATAACAACCTACAGATAGATACTTACGCAGAACAAAACAGTTACACGTGTTCTTTGAATAGATCTCACACGCGGACGATTATTCATGCTAAATAAATTCCGTCGTGACAGATCTCATGTTTACCATTTGTAGAAGATTCCATATTTGAAAGAAAATGAGACTTACCATAATTAGCAAACATAGAAGTCTGCTAGTTGTGCGCATTTAGGAAGGCACTAGTCGAACACAGGGGTATTATTACAATGCACCTAAGCATCGCAATACGAAAGTTGATATACGCTGAGTAAACAACTGAACCTTTTTACACGACTGCCCAAAAATGGAGTGTTATGTTTTCAAGGCCCATGTATGTATGTTTGTGAGTTTCTACATTCCACCATAACTTCGAAATGGCTTAAACAATTTTAATGTGTGAGATATCGTTAGATTCGTAGCACAAGTGAGAATAGATATATAAAAAAGAATTGGCGGATTTTAAACGAAAGATTGAGAGAGATAAACATTTTTTTTTCTTACAGCCCCATTGAGTTTTGTATTAAAGTGAAGGAGACTTTCACTATAATACAAAACTTTATAACAAACGCTTCTTCTTTCTATAAATAAATATAACTTGCTTTAAATTGAATGGAACGATAAAACGCTTAACAAAAATAAATAATATGCAGTTGTTTTTTTTTCTTTTTTAATAAATTTATACTAGTGTCCTACGTAGAATGTTGTTAATTTAACTAAAACAAGAAAAAAATAAGTAGAAGATCTACCTTACTCAGACTCAATGCAAATATGAAGAAAAATACCTATATTTACAACATTTCTCACCTGAAGTAGGAATCGACGGTTAAATTTCGGAACAGTCAAGGTGAAAATTTGTACTCCACAAAATTTATAAGTCTGATTTTAGCTTAGTATGTGATAGAGCTTGTAGGTAGTCATATTTAGAAAATATACCTATATGTCAATGATAAGCCTTTTTGGGAGTGATTCCTTGATTTTGGGCACTTTGTAGGTGAATGATCCTCATTATTTGGATTCAGAAAATATGTATATTATGTACAGATCTTTTAGTACTAAATACGTGCTTAATATTTTTTCATGACTTCTAGATTAATATTTATAAAAAATCTAAAGTGCCGTTTTAAAATATTTTTTGGAATTCTCCTGATCGATAATGTATTCGCCCAAATAACTTTGCAAAGATATGACAAATTTTATTACAATCTTAACAAATCCGCTTCAAAAAGCTTCGTTTTCGTATAAGGCAAGCGCATCCATATGATTCGAATTTTCTCTAATTTTCGCGCATTTCAGAAAAATTTAAGGTCGTAGCCATACTGTTTGCAGCGTTTTTTAGCTTGAACTATGTTTAATTCAGGTTTTGTTTAATTTTCCGTTCCACCTAATTGATTTTAATTGATCCCTTATGGGTACCTACTGGACGATTTTTATAACGTACTCGCGATGCGCCCCGGCTTCGCACGGGTGCAATGTTGAGACTAAATAATCTGTAATATCTTCATAAAAATTCATTTAAATAGTTCTGTACAGGGCCATATTGATCTATATTAAATTGATAATATATTTAAGGTAGTTAATTGGATAAGGATTAATGCTGTATTGCTTAAAATCGCTTCGTAAATAAGCCATTATTTCTCCCTAAAAGAAAAGGATGAAAAATAATTA
Organism: Plagodis dolabraria; assembly: GCA_963854805.1. NCBI lineage: Eukaryota > Metazoa > Arthropoda > Insecta > Lepidoptera > Geometridae > Plagodis > Plagodis dolabraria. The sequence continues at coordinate 11,471,820 of OY978440.1, forward strand.
TTGTGGGTTATTCCTAAGAGATAGGCCTATAACATTGTGGACTGTTTTTAAGCCTTTTTAAGGTGTACACTATTGTAATACATTATTTTTATCTATCTTGGGTTCAACCAGCGTTTGCAATGTAAGCGCAATAAAATGTGTTGATTTACGAGAACACATTAGAAACCTCTAAATTTATCACTATTTCTCTAATATATTATGCATGTATAATACATATAAACCTTTATGTTGAATCATTGTACCTAATAAAAAAAACCGCATCAAAATCTGTTGCGTAGTTTTAAAGATCTAAGCGTACTTAGAGACAGACAGACAGCGGCAGGTGCTAATAGTACTAGTGGAATTATTAGCAGTACCTACTTCATATTCTAAGGGCCCGTTTCAGAATGTCCTAATAAAGTTTCGGGTTGCTATGCAACACATAAAATAACTGAATGATAAAAATGACAGTTAACATGCAGCGCATTTCAAGCTTTACATAACCGATGGATATGCTCAATCGATGACTGTGAAACGCAAAGATAGTGTAAATATGTTCTGGGTAGTACAACCGGAACTTACTCGAACATTCTGAACAGGCCCTCAATGCAATGTTGCGTCGCTCTTGCTCTCATAACTTGTAGGTAAACTTCGCTGGCCTATTTTGTTCCTGTGATTTTCCTGGGCTCTTATCTTGTGGTATCATTATTCCAATAAACTTGCGTCACATCGTATAATGGGCGTGAAAAACTATGATTCAGAGATAAGCCACAATGATTGTCCTTCGAGTGGAGCAACTCATTGCGATTTAGATAGATGAGATGATAAGAGATCTCTACGAATTGCATTCGCACTTATGTTGTATTATTATATTTCTATGCTTATGTATAGAATCCGTTTGCGACCGTCATTTGTTACTGTATAGGATTGTGTATTAGTTGACTGGAAAACAAAAGGTAAAAGTATGTCTGTACAGCATGGATTAATGTGCAATTTTTTTTACCTATTCCGGTTCAACACTTAAATGTGTGAAATAACTTGTCGAAGTCGGTACCAGGCGCACAATATTGTGATAAAAGGAACTTATGAACTATCATGGTACCGACTTCAACAAGTTATTTCACACTTTTGAGTGTTGAAGCCGGTTCCATTTCTAGGCTTAACCCTTGCTACTTACGGGATCGATTTTCATTCCTGTCAAAGACTATATCATCAAGATAGGAAAATATTTTTCAGTTATTGGAGTGTAATTCAAAAAGGGCTTGACCGATTTTGATGAAATTTAAATGGGAACATACGACAATTATCAGCTTAAATAAACAAAGAATTATCAAAATTGGTTCACACAGTAAAAAGTTTTGAGGTAACAAACATAAAAAAAAATACTGACGAATTCAAAACCTCGGTCTTGTTTTGAGGTCGGTGAAAAATGCTAATAGCTATAGTGCTAGGTGGTTTTGAGATAGTGGTTCTCAAAGCCAAACGTCCTCATTAGAACGTTCTTATAATGTGTATACATAATGAAAGCAAAAACTCTTCATTAAAAATACTGCTTTTAAAAAGGAGAATGTTCTTGTTACCAAGCGTCCGCTATCCCTATCTAAATAACCTACGTCGAACCGATCGACGTAATCGATATTGAAAAATCGATATTTTATTTGTTTTTCTGATCACTAAAGCTGGCCGTTCCTGTAAAGTCAGTCGGTCTACGGAGCTAGATATGTTCTTATACCACCAAGGTATCGATAGCTTTTCATATGAGTAGTTTCTAATCTTTATTCGATAGTAGTCATGTTACACTAAAAGTATCGATACTTACTCTTATCGATACATTTTGTGACAAGGGTAGACCTCAGAGGTATACCCTTTTCAATAAAAAATATCAAAATCGGACTTCTGTAAAAAGTCATGAAAGGCCATTATTATATAAATATAACAACCTACAGATAGATACTTACGCAGAACAAAACAGTTACACGTGTTCTTTGAATAGATCTCACACGCGGACGATTATTCATGCTAAATAAATTCCGTCGTGACAGATCTCATGTTTACCATTTGTAGAAGATTCCATATTTGAAAGAAAATGAGACTTACCATAATTAGCAAACATAGAAGTCTGCTAGTTGTGCGCATTTAGGAAGGCACTAGTCGAACACAGGGGTATTATTACAATGCACCTAAGCATCGCAATACGAAAGTTGATATACGCTGAGTAAACAACTGAACCTTTTTACACGACTGCCCAAAAATGGAGTGTTATGTTTTCAAGGCCCATGTATGTATGTTTGTGAGTTTCTACATTCCACCATAACTTCGAAATGGCTTAAACAATTTTAATGTGTGAGATATCGTTAGATTCGTAGCACAAGTGAGAATAGATATATAAAAAAGAATTGGCGGATTTTAAACGAAAGATTGAGAGAGATAAACATTTTTTTTTCTTACAGCCCCATTGAGTTTTGTATTAAAGTGAAGGAGACTTTCACTATAATACAAAACTTTATAACAAACGCTTCTTCTTTCTATAAATAAATATAACTTGCTTTAAATTGAATGGAACGATAAAACGCTTAACAAAAATAAATAATATGCAGTTGTTTTTTTTTCTTTTTTAATAAATTTATACTAGTGTCCTACGTAGAATGTTGTTAATTTAACTAAAACAAGAAAAAAATAAGTAGAAGATCTACCTTACTCAGACTCAATGCAAATATGAAGAAAAATACCTATATTTACAACATTTCTCACCTGAAGTAGGAATCGACGGTTAAATTTCGGAACAGTCAAGGTGAAAATTTGTACTCCACAAAATTTATAAGTCTGATTTTAGCTTAGTATGTGATAGAGCTTGTAGGTAGTCATATTTAGAAAATATACCTATATGTCAATGATAAGCCTTTTTGGGAGTGATTCCTTGATTTTGGGCACTTTGTAGGTGAATGATCCTCATTATTTGGATTCAGAAAATATGTATATTATGTACAGATCTTTTAGTACTAAATACGTGCTTAATATTTTTTCATGACTTCTAGATTAATATTTATAAAAAATCTAAAGTGCCGTTTTAAAATATTTTTTGGAATTCTCCTGATCGATAATGTATTCGCCCAAATAACTTTGCAAAGATATGACAAATTTTATTACAATCTTAACAAATCCGCTTCAAAAAGCTTCGTTTTCGTATAAGGCAAGCGCATCCATATGATTCGAATTTTCTCTAATTTTCGCGCATTTCAGAAAAATTTAAGGTCGTAGCCATACTGTTTGCAGCGTTTTTTAGCTTGAACTATGTTTAATTCAGGTTTTGTTTAATTTTCCGTTCCACCTAATTGATTTTAATTGATCCCTTATGGGTACCTACTGGACGATTTTTATAACGTACTCGCGATGCGCCCCGGCTTCGCACGGGTGCAATGTTGAGACTAAATAATCTGTAATATCTTCATAAAAATTCATTTAAATAGTTCTGTACAGGGCCATATTGATCTATATTAAATTGATAATATATTTAAGGTAGTTAATTGGATAAGGATTAATGCTGTATTGCTTAAAATCGCTTCGTAAATAAGCCATTATTTCTCCCTAAAAGAAAAGGATGAAAAATAATTATTGTGGGTTATTCCTAAGAGATAGGCCTATAACATTGTGGACTGTTTTTAAGCCTTTTTAAGGTGTACACTATTGTAATACATTATTTTTATCTATCTTGGGTTCAACCAGCGTTTGCAATGTAAGCGCAATAAAATGTGTTGATTTACGAGAACACATTAGAAACCTCTAAATTTATCACTATTTCTCTAATATATTATGCATGTATAATACATATAAACCTTTATGTTGAATCATTGTACCTAATAAAAAAAACCGCATCAAAATCTGTTGCGTAGTTTTAAAGATCTAAGCGTACTTAGAGACAGACAGACAGCGGCAGGTGCTAATAGTACTAGTGGAATTATTAGCAGTACCTACTTCATATTCTAAGGGCCCGTTTCAGAATGTCCTAATAAAGTTTCGGGTTGCTATGCAACACATAAAATAACTGAATGATAAAAATGACAGTTAACATGCAGCGCATTTCAAGCTTTACATAACCGATGGATATGCTCAATCGATGACTGTGAAACGCAAAGATAGTGTAAATATGTTCTGGGTAGTACAACCGGAACTTACTCGAACATTCTGAACAGGCCCTCAATGCAATGTTGCGTCGCTCTTGCTCTCATAACTTGTAGGTAAACTTCGCTGGCCTATTTTGTTCCTGTGATTTTCCTGGGCTCTTATCTTGTGGTATCATTATTCCAATAAACTTGCGTCACATCGTATAATGGGCGTGAAAAACTATGATTCAGAGATAAGCCACAATGATTGTCCTTCGAGTGGAGCAACTCATTGCGATTTAGATAGATGAGATGATAAGAGATCTCTACGAATTGCATTCGCACTTATGTTGTATTATTATATTTCTATGCTTATGTATAGAATCCGTTTGCGACCGTCATTTGTTACTGTATAGGATTGTGTATTAGTTGACTGGAAAACAAAAGGTAAAAGTATGTCTGTACAGCATGGATTAATGTGCAATTTTTTTTACCTATTCCGGTTCAACACTTAAAAGTGTGAAATAACTTGTCGAAGTCGGTACCAGGCGCACAATATTGTGATAAAAGGAACTTATGAACTATCATGGTACCGACTTCAACAAGTTATTTCACACTTTTGAGTGTTGAAGCCGGTTCCATTTCTAGGCTTAACCCTTGCTACTTACGGGATCGATTTTCATTCCTGTCAAAGACTATATCATCAAGATAGGAAAATATTTTTCAGTTATTGGAGTGTAATTCAAAAAGGGCTTGACCGATTTTGATGAAATTTAAATGGGAACATACGACAATTATCAGCTTAAATAAACAAAGAATTATCAAAATTGGTTCACACAGTAAAAAGTTTTGAGGTAACAAACATAAAAAAAAATACTGACGAATTCAAAACCTCGGTCTTGTTTTGAGGTCGGTGAAAAATGCTAATAGCTATAGTGCTAGGTGGTTTTGAGATAGTGGTTCTCAAAGCCAAACGTCCTCATTAGAACGTTCTTATAATGTGTATACATAATGAAAGCAAAAACTCTTCATTAAAAATACTGCTTTTAAAAAGGAGAATGTTCTTGTTACCAAGCGTCCGCTATCCCTATCTAAATAACCTACGTCGAACCGATCGACGTAATCGATATTGAAAAATCGATATTTTATTTGTTTTTCTGATCACTAAAGCTGGCCGTTCCTGTAAAGTCAGTCGGTCTACGGAGCTAGATATGTTCTTATACCACCAAGGTATCGATAGCTTTTCATATGAGTAGTTTCTAATCTTTATTCGATAGTAGTCATGTTACACTAAAAGTATCGATACTTACTCTTATCGATACATTTTGTGAATAGGGTTAGCATAACATTTTATCGTTTGGTCCAACTTGCGTCACGATTATAGAACAATCATACAACGTGGATATTAGTTATAATAAAAATTAATAGTAATTCAATTTTTTGTAATCGCACGCACCCAAATTCGGGTATTTATGTATGAAATCCAATTATTTCCCTTATCTTTCATGAACAAGGAATGAAAGAAAATTAAAACTAAACATTTTAAGTGTCGCCAAGCACGTAATTACATTTTCTGGAAGCAGTCCTCGAGAGCCAGTTAAATACAGGCAAATGAGACTCAACTACTGTATGTCTCAAGCGCAGAATCACTTGTTTTGACTAAATGCATCTGTTATAGGCAGAGGTTACCGCTTAACATCAGGTGGGGCTCGTGCTTGTTCTATCACAATACCATTAAAAAAAAGCTTAACATAGCATAACATTTATTTATGTAAGATTTACAACTCGAACGAGTCAAGATGATAACAATCCCGCAGGACGTGTTATTAATAATACTAAATAATATTACTTTTGGCCAATAGAAAGTTTAATATTATTATGTTTCAGGGGGCCAACTCCCATCTCTTAATTCAGTCTTATTTTAACATTACATTTACAATTTTAAGGCTCGGAAATTACGAAATAGTGCCAACATGATATGGAAAATCTCATAAACCAGGTACCGGATGGTACTGCAATTTAAATACACGATACTCAAGGATATAAGTAATACTTTCATCGATTTCAAAACATGTTTCCTAATAATTGGCTCGATAGAAAAAAATCTCAAAAACACCTCTGAAAATAGAGGATTCCTACTTTTTCCGCCAGATTTTAGTGTATTAAAAATTGGATTTTTTTTCTAAAATATTGATTTTTTAAGTACAATAAATTTCATTGATTATTTTAATCCAAAAAAAGCACAGTTAATGCGTACTGAGCCTGTTTACAAAATGTCACATACGCCCTTTCATTCCGAGAAGCGTTAACATCATGTCGCACTATTTACTCCAGCGATCTACGTATATTGCTATCATCCTCGCTCATATCGCGGTCAGCCGCGTCATGCGTCGGACCTGTGTCACTTTTCTCGGCGATCTCAATTAAAATAAAACATGGGTAAAATTATAAATAAACGCTTTGGGAATGCAAAAAATCGTCAAAAACGCATGATGGACATAATAAGGTAAGCATCTATGGCTTCCTTTCTCCATGTACCTATGTATGTATCTCTTATATTAATGAAATTATGATATGATTGTGAACCCTAACGCAATATAAAAAACACTTCAAACATTTTACAAGACATAGGTACAACTTTAGCTACCTAAAATAATTATTGGCAATATTCAGAATTTTTCGTAATGAATGTGTTGTAATTATTTTAGATGGATCATGATTAATTTATACAGTTTCTGACAATAAGGCACACAGGTTATGTACATAATTTTCGACAAATCAATCGTCGTTCAAATAGCGCATAGTAAGTGACATCGCTTCGCAATTGAGAGGCACGTGGATCGAATCCAGCGTAAAGAGATTCTTTTTGGTCTAATTTTAATTTTACGACATAATTCTTAATAATACAATAATAATTTTACGTATGTACGTGGACCAATATAATGTGTCTGACAGTAAGGCATAAACGATATGTGTGTAATTTTCGACACCTTGGTCAATGATTGTATAGTGTGTAACTACTGAAGTCGAATCAGAAGATCGAGTACCGTGGATCGAATCTCACATACCTAGATTCTTTTTGGTGACTTTTTTATTTGTATTACTTTTTATTTGATACGTATTATATTTACGTATAATTAAGTTTTCTGACGCGTATTCAATTTACGATTACAATGCTTGCAAATTTATTAGGTATCTCGAGTTTCCATGTTTTCATATAATTAGAGAGTTTAGTATATCTAATGAACGTGAACATTAAATAGGTACTACCTAATCTAGCTACCTGAACACGTTTTTTCATAGATCTCGAAAAAGTATGTCTTGGATGGACACGAGTTGCCACAGCGTAATAGTTACAGTAGAACAACATTTTCAATTTACTACAAAGCTATGTTGAGTAAACACCGTCCTTCTGTCCACTACTATAGAAAACACAAACTTTCATACATGGAAAGTTATTGAAATATTCATGGTATTATCGAGTACGTAATATATTAGTACATATAAATTAGTAGTAAAAAGATGGCCGTAAACGTTTGATGCGATAGAGATAATGAAATTCTGAAATGAAAACTTAATACAAAAAGATGAAGCCTAAGCTTCTGCTTTAGAATGAGACTTTCCATGGTTTTCTTGAATAGCATAAGAATTAAGAACTGACTAAAAGAAAATGAAATAATTAGCACCATACCAATACTTACGTAAGAACATCGAGTAAGGTGCATTATAGAGGACTTAACTATAACGCCCTTAATAACCAAAGTGTAGCGGATATACTACCAAAGAGAGTATTCCCCAGGACGTTTTGGTGTTAAGGGGCGGCCGGTAATTCAACAAAAGTTAAAATTATACACATTATAGCCATTATGTTTTTAAATGTTACATCTTCTGTGTTGTATAAACAACATATGGTAGCCATATAAACAACCCCATATATTGGATAGGAGGATGCTTCTTGGTTATTGATACTATCCCATAACTTACTTACCAATAAAATTCTTACCCCCGGTTTCTGAAACGCAAATCAGCGACAAATTATTTTAAATACTTGTTAATCCATTGTCATACGCAGATTGGGTTTCTAAAAACTTCATGTGACTGTTTGTCAACACTAATGTCAAATCTCCAATTAATCGACAATTATTTCAATTTTGGGTTTCTGAAAAGCTTTTCGGTACGTTAACGGTTTGTTAAACTGACTAATTCTAATTGCCCAAAATCGACCAATTATTCTAAGATTAACGTGTTGATATCGTAAAAATATATAAAAATAGTTTTAAGCATTCCTACCTACAACGTTTACTCTAATAACTGATAAGATAGAACAAGAACAGAATTATATCAAGTATGATTACTCTAAAAACACATATTGCTATTTTTCATACCGAAGGTACTGGGTAGCACTTCACCACTATCTCGCCTGATGTTAAGTGATGATGCCATCGATGATGCAGCTCGCTTACCCTGAAGATACCTATTCACTCCTGTTTAGAAAACCCCCCCGTAATTAACCAGAAACACAGACTCAGGCAGAGTGTTCCATTCCCTAGCGGTGTGTATGATGAGCGAGTATAGAACAAGAGTCCGATTATAGAACTACGTAAATATATTACTAAAGACTACGTGATTATAGTGTTGCTGCTCATTTGTTACTCAATAGGGTGCTATAACATAACCATAGCAGCCATTGAACAAACCGCAGCTGGGTAGATTGTAATACCAACAAAAGCATTTCCAAGATAAGTAGGTTATGGACCTTCCAAACCCCAACCCTCTTTGAGAAAACACCTTTCGGCTGAGGGCGTTAAGATATGGTTTAAAGCTCTGTTTAGCGCCTGATGTGCGGCTACAACATATTCACGTTGATGTTAGAAGTGGTATTATTTTGTATTGATGCGCAGGAGGTCCATAGTTAGAATCTCGCCGCGGTCTTCCACTTCACCGCATGATGCGAGGGCGGGAGTTTTTAGAATCATTGATAGGCTTGATAGTTGTTGGCCTTCAAGTAGAAAATATATTACCAAGGATCTAATGGTATGTTACGACGGCTGTTCTTGCCTATTCTTCTCTACTGACTTCATCATCATCAGACGTCAATCACTTACCATCAGGTGAGATTATAGTCAAAGCGTAGCCTAGCAGCAATAAAAAATGCCACTCATGATTTTTTTATTTTAATCGATTTTTACGATATAAAGCAACAAGTAAGGGAAGACAAACACGCACATTTTCACGTACGCTAGTGACTTTCACTATCAATAAACTATTACTGACATAATAACTATAAAATTAAAGAGTATTTATAATCATCATGATGGTATTGAGGATAAAGGGATTTTTTTTAATTTATTTTTTTATAGCTGATAGGTAAGCCTTTGACCACAATCTCACGTGATGGTAAGTGATGATGTGGTCGAAGGTGTTAACAGGCTTAACCTAGAATTACTCTGGCTATCAAGGACAGCTGCCGGAACACACCGTTAGGTGCTTGGCGACAGATTTTCTACTTGAGGGTGGTCGCTAGCCAGGCGGGCATTCACAAAATGCCCTTCCACCATGCGGTGAAGCTCAAGCCCGCGGCGGGATTCGAACCATGGACCTGCTGCGCGGCAGTCCATAGCCAAAGCCACTGAGCTATCACTGCTGGATTCATAAAAATTAATGAAATTTGATAATTCCACTAGCGATAACCCATCAATGTTGACATTTTAGGTATTAGAGCGTACACTCGCACGACTGGACTCTGTCAGTTAGAAATCCGAGCGCAAATAGTATTATTGGATGTGAATGCCCAAATCTGCTTGTATTTTGACAAATAGGAACGCTTCGAACTCCTCTCTCTTGTTGTTTTACGTTTACGATCATCCGTCATATTTAATTGGTAACCATAGTAACGGTGGTGATGCCAAAAATGATTTGGGATTAATTTCATGTCAAAACAGAAGAGACAACGCTATGTGTTAAAAAAAGACAGAACACTAGAGAATGAATGAATTTGAACGACATTTTCAAATTTCATGTTATTATAGATAAACAAGCATTTTAATCAGGTGTTCTGTAATTTTTCATTAATATGCGTTCCAGAAACCCGTTGAAAGTTAGCGGATTGTTAATTGTGATGGCTTGTTAGATGAATTGAATTTTGACACGCGTACCGAAAACCGGCGATTAATATCGGACACCAAAAATATTATTTGAAAATCAATAAAAGTTTGTTATTTTTCTAGTATAGAAAATGGAGGAGAAGAACGACGCATTGTTGATATACACTATTACACAAAGAGTATATTAAGACAAATCTCGAAACATTCACCTTTCGATTATTTTTTTATTAATATGCAGGGTTATTGGTAAAATGCTAAATCCAGGGAAACCCGGACGGATGGCAGCCCTACTCTCATAGAATGTCCGATTTTATGTCGCACTCCGGTGCATCTTCGCAACATAATCTACCTATACAAGTACATACATCAAGTGACGGCACGGGTGTCGTTTACAAACATAAACGTATCTTTCGTAATCTTTGACAAATACAGTTAATAACAGTAATACCACGGTTTTATAATCGATATGTAATATTGTGGTATTACGTATGAATAGTAATACAAAGTAATACATTTTCAAACAAAATACTTATCTTTCTCCTTGGGTGATTTCAATAATGGTATTATTTTGTTAGAAGTTTTGTTGTTCCACTCATCTACACAATAGCATCCACGAGATGTATTTATTATTATTAACAAATTGAAACAATAACTGTACCTACCTACTACATTCTCCATGTGATTTTTTGTTAGTGAAATCTTAATATGACTTGTAGTAATGACACGAGCAGGTACCCTTGATTGTTAGCGGAAACAAAGCCAGGATCTGAATGAACTACGCTACTTGATAAAAAAAAAACAAAAATTGGAACCGACTCCAACACCCAAAAGTGTGAAATAACTTGTTCAAGTCGGTACCAGTATAGTTCAAAAGTACCTATTATCACAATATTGTGCACGTGGTACTAGTGTTGGACTTCGACAAGTTAATTCACACTTTTTGGTGATGAAGTCATTTCCATTTTTATTTAAAAAAAAAACACTTCTTTTTATGACCCTTGCTACTTACGGGATCGATCTTCATTCATTGTCAACGACTATATCATCAAGATAAGTAAATATTTTTCAGTTATTGGAGTGTATGTCAAAAACGGCTTGACCGATTTTGATGAAATTTAACTGGAACCAAACAACAAGTATCAGCTTTCAAACAATAAAAGATTTTTTTTAAATCGATTCACCCATTCACTCAGTTCTGAGGTAACAAACATATAAGAAAAAACAGACGAATTAAGAACCTCCTCCTTTTTTTGAAGTCAGTTAAAAATACCCAATAGTATAACCCGCTATTTGTATTTTGATCAGGGGTAAAAAAGTTTTTTTATGATTTTCTGTGTAAATTTTACACAATATACTTGTTTTTGTAATAAATAAACCATCTATTGTGTAACAGCTTACGCCTTGCATCAAAGTAGATACATAGTTCATGTTCATCAAAACCATAGTTCATGTTCATTAAAAATGAACATACACAAAAACTGCAAAATCAAACAAGTTGGTAATAATCAAGACTAAACTTGTTCTACTGTAGGTATGGTAAATTTAGGCTCGCGGGAACTATGATCGCAAAGGGTTAACTGTGTCACACTATGATATTTACAGCATACAATCAACTAATGGTTGGTATCATGTATGCATACTAGATGGCGCTTCAGCACACATCACATTCGTGTGTGACAAGATAGTTTCTACTAGTTCTACTAGAGAGCGCTCTAAATTTTTAACCAAATAAAATATTACCGTTGACTTGCGGACGTGGCGCCATGTACACCGCGAAGTAAACACGCGAGGAGAAGTGGGGACAAAATCTAACATCTGGTTTTAGAATTCTGTCCCTTAATTCGCACCGCCACATATCACTATAGTATACTTACATAAAAACTTCAACGTGAGAGCGGGATGCATGCATCGAATCAACTCATTTGTGCGACAGAGGTAGCACTATATCAACATTATTGTTTCGTGACGGCCACGGCACTAACCTTAGTATCAATAATTTAAACTTTAAACAATGACGTTTGCATTCCATAATACAGTAGAACTCCAATTATCCGAATTAATGGGGACCGGGACCCATTCGGATAATTGGATTTTTTTTAAAAAAATTGCCATTGGAGAGAACAAAAGCTACGTTTTGATATTGCACTATTTTTTTATTGAATTAAATGCAAGAAACATGAAATTTTCACATGTTTTAAATATAAATAAAATGTACTTATGTACAAATTTAGAAATAAAAATCATTGTTTTTTAAACATCTCCGTCAATGTAAGCTGTTTTGCGGTCTTCAACCGTTTTCGGGCAGCCAGGTCACGCATTCGCTTGACGGTGAGCAGTTGCAAGTGGTCACACTCGGGCTGACGCTTGAAACAAGTCTTGACTTGTCTTAACTTGCCGTTGTGCCTACACACGCGGGGGGAAGTCAGTGTAGGCACAACGGCAAGTTAAGACAAGTCAAGTCAAGACTTGTTTGTGATTCGGATAATCGGCGATTCGGATAGTCGGAGTTCGGATAATTGGAGTTCTACTGTACTCGTAGTTTATAAAAGGTGGGAGTTGGGCCCCAGATCCTGCTATGCGTAAAAAGATACGAAACATGTTTTTTTTTCGTCTGATCATTATTGTAGGTACAATATACTTACGGTACTTCAAGTACTAAGTAAGTAGTACGTTTAATAACCAGAGGCTCAGGCGGACAGTTTTCTACAGGATACATTTCGGAGAGTGTGCGATGGACTTGCATAACTTAATTCCTGCATCTCCTTTCCACTACTGGACCACAAGACGTACGGAAACACGTACGTATACTCCTGTCCGCACAAAGCGATTTGCGTCCACGTTTACAATGCGAACAGCGAAGGAATGGAACACCCTCCCAGCGTCTTTGTTCCCCGAGAACTACAATCTGGAGGTATTTAAGTCTAGAGTGAATAAGTATTTATTCCAAGCAAGCATGCTGAGACTGCGGTCAAATGTTTGACTATAAGCATAAAAAAAAGTTGAATAGGTACACGAGTTGACCTAAGACCCTTAAGGCTGGAGTGCTCGTGGCACTGTCCATACAAAACGTAGTTTCGCCATAATTTTAAATACTAGATGTTCAAACTCAGTGAAACTTTGCATGTACGTCCATGAGCCTAATATCTTAGATGCTTCTGGATTGCCAGATTTCCGTAAAATTAAGCATATTCACAAATAATCCAAAATCGTATTGAATGGGAATTGTTATTATGCCATTTAGGGATAAAATATATGAAGCAGTAATGGCTCAGTGGCATTAGCTATGGACTGCCGCGCAGCAGGTCCATGGGTCGAATCTGCGGGCTTGAGCTTCACCGCATGGTGGAAGGGCTTTTTGCGAATGCCCGCCTGGCTAGCGACCACCCTCAAGTTGAAAATCTGTCGCAAAGGACCTAACGGTGTGTTCCGGCAGCAGTCCTTGAGAGCCAGTGAAATTACAGGCATATGAGACTTAACAACTATGTCTCAAGGTGACGGGCGCAGTGCAATTCGTCACTTTTCACGAAGTGCATCTGTTATAGGCAGAGGTAACCGCTTAACATCAGCAGGACCTCGAGCTTGTTCCGTTACAATCACATAAAAAAAAACTGGCAAGGTTAAATTGAAGTAAAATTTCACCCAGATTGAACACTTAGTATTTAAAATATGGCGAACTACTGGAATTTAAAATATGGTTGTATAAAAAGCGCATCGAAGACACTATCCTTAATGAGGCTCCTTTTTGCCCTAAGGGTTCGAACCTACTGAAAACTGAAAAAAATGGTCTTTCTGGACTTAGGTGTAAGCTTAGAATTGATTCAGCGGGCAAGACGACAGAACATACCAGCTTTTGAAGTGTTTGTGTTTGACAATAATCTAGAGTCTAGACAGGCATCAAGTTTATATGAGTGACGTGTTTTTTTTTTAATTTCACATTTCCGAAGAGGAGCATACAATTATAATATTATATATTATAATATTAATTATTATAATATTATTATTATATATATAGTAATATAATATAATATATAATAATTAATTTTTGTTTTTATGCCTTTGACCACAAACCAGCTGATTGTAAGCAATGATGTGGTCAAGGTGGTAAACAGGCTTAACCTGGGATGAAAATTTACTCTCAAGGACAGCAGCTGGTAAACACCGTTAGGTGCAGTGCGGCAGATTTTCTTTTTGGGTGGTTGCTACCCAGATGGGCATTCGCAAAATGCACTACCATGGTGGTAGGGTGAACTAATGATAATATTTTTATGTTGTTCTGCGCTTGTTTTGAATGTTACTTATGAATTTTTGAAAAAAAAAAATGTTTACCACAATAGAGTCAAAAGATATCAATAACTATACAAAAGGTTTAATTATTTTTGGTCAAAAATGTATAGGTACACTCATGTTAAATTTTACAATTGTTTTTTTAAACAGTTTAGTTAATTCATCACCATCAAATTTGTATTCAAGTAAATCATTATGAATATAAGAGAATCTCCCACTATAGAACCAATTAATTCAACCATTGAACTACTGGCAGTATTTTCCCAGTAGTACAACTGCGTATAATTTGTTTTAAGAGTTGCACTAGTGGGAGTATTTGGTCCGAATAGTTCTTGTCAACTAGTATATTATTTACTTAAAGTTCCGAGCTTCATTTTCAGCTCAGACTTATTCACTTTGTAGAAACCAGACGAGCCGTTGCTCGTGTAATCTCATTAGATTACGTTACGAACACATATAGTACTATAGACATAATTATAGTAGTGCTTGCTAACACATAATCATCAATTCATTAATAAGTAGGTACTATTATTTACTATACGTTATGACTTATAAGTATATAACGTAGTAACATAGGCTGATTTATCTTTACAAATGATGTGCACAATCAACGAGGGACTGTCTGCAACTTGCATAAATATTATATAAGATCATTGGCCCTGCAATCAGTCAATAAAAACCAATCGTAACCAATCGTTCCTTTGATTCAATGCATCAGGGACATGGAAACATAAGCTCCAGAAGAATCGATGGGCAGTATTGACTTTTAAATGAAAGTAGGTATTGACCTGAATGATATACTTAGGTACTCGTAGGTAGCTACAGTAAAGTATTGTAGATTGTGTCACACGGAAACTAATAAATAATGTATACTATATATAGTGCTGGAACTGCATTTTAAATCATTAAATTGATATTATGTAACGGTTATTTTGTTAAGAGTATGATTTCAACTGTTGTAGCATCAAACCTCCGTGACGTCACGAAGTGGCTCCAGCGGAAGACCAGCGCTAGTTTTAAATTAAACTAGCATTTACTGATTTGGAGCCAGTTACTGATGACTGAGACCAGTTTATGATGTTAAGCAATTAATCATATGAATTATATTTATCTCTCTTATGTTTTTTTATGTATATTGCTAATGTCATAAATAAATATTTTTGTCATTTCATTTCATTTCATTTTCAAATATTGTTAGGAGTATTTCCAGTACTTCCACAGTATTAAGAGTATCTCGTATGCTGTATTTCTGTGGAGAGCTGCTGCTGAGATAGAGACAATCTTTATGTTACAAAAGCGTGCAATGCAATTCGAGCCATGTATGAAATTAATTCTAGGGAATCTCTGAGGGATTATTTTGAAGAAATTGATATATTAGCTTTACCGACCTGCCTTTAGGTATATGATAATATTATGTTTGTTCATATAATTTGAGTAAATTTAAATTAAACAGTAACTATCACGATTGCAATACAAGAAATAAATATAAAATAGCTGTGCCAGGTTTTAGATTAGCAAAGACAAATAAAAATACCTTAAAGTTCCCAAACATATTACAACGCTCACAGAAGGAAAATTCAAGTTCCACGCGAAAACCATTTTCAAAATTTTTGATTAAGAAGTCCTACCTACAACACCGTTTGTGATTACTAAAACGACAAAAATGCTTGGACAATTCCGCCTCTGCCAAGCTATAGCCTGTCACCTACGTAATTTAAACAAATATTGTAATAATCTTATTATATATAAACACATTATTAACGAGTTTCTGGCCCGTTCTTCTCGCAGTGGCTCTATTCTATTTATTTTTTTGCTGAACGTGGCAGTACTTTGTAGAATATTACAATATTAAAATTTGTAATTGACCTTGTAAGATCGTCGTAGACGCCTAAATTAAATAAATCATTTTGACTTTGTCTCGTACGAATAATACAAAAGCCTACAGCGCAATAATAAATCGAATCACAATCTAAAATTAAACCGCGTGATTGTGTAGATTGGTATCCATCGCCAATTACACCACTACGTTAATTAATTAAAAACACTGCGGTAGAAGCAACCCTTCTGAGCTACGGTGCTATCCTATCTATTTTTAATTTACGTGGTACATAGTCCACGTATGTTTTTATATTGGAATGCGGTGGAAAACTCTCTAGGTCTGCAAAGAATATAATAATCATAAAATAGTACCTCTGCATATAACTAGGCTTACTATATTATGAAGACCCAAACCGGGATGCAGAGCACGAAAAGTCTCATTTTGGCCTGATTAACCTTTCGCATGATTTATTTATATTTTTGAACCGATAATCAAAAATACGAAGAACAAAGCCAAAAGAAAATATTTTTTATGCATGATAGTTTAGCTTTTGACCACTATCTCACCTGATGGTAAATGATGATGTGGTCGACGATGTTGTTCTGGCTAACCTAGAATTAAGACATATAAATAAAATATTATTATATGTTAACTTGATTGACCCAGTTTTATTATTAGCGTACGCTTCCGTTATATAGTTATTTCACTAGAGTGCACTTTCTTAAGACTTTTTTATCATGCTTAACTTAGACAAATAACTTGCGGATTGCTCGCTTCTATCGCTTTTGACTGGGAAGCTGATGTGAACCGGTTGGGACGCCGTTTCAGGAGGCAAAACCCAAACCGGGACCAACCCGGTCAAACCGAGACTTATGGTATGCCTATGTATAACAAATAGATTTCGTCACAAGTGCCCCACCACTTCCACAGAAACAATTGTTGTAACTTGTGTCTGTAATTTCGTTTACTAGCTCCCAAATACTGCTGCTGAAATAAGCCGTTAGGTGTTTTGTGGCAGATTTTCTACTTGAGGATGGTAGCTAGACAGGCGAGCAATCGCTAAATATCCTTTCACCATGCTGTATTGCTCAAGCCGGGCGGTGGAGATCCAACAATAGACCTGCAGCATGACAGTCTTTAGTTATTATCGCTTGGCTATCTGTATCATGCAGATTGTCCACTGCTTCCACTTGCCATAATTGCTGCGCTTGGATCGCAGTGTAAGATAGCAACTCCTGAGAAGGTGCAGATGGCCACCTTCCGATATTTTACCCTATTACGACACCCACTTGAAGAGATGGGAAGGAGAGGTAACATTCTAACCCAGCATACTACGGGGTATACTGTAACTAGTCGCATTTACTACAAGGCATAGTGTAGGCATACCCGTACCCGTATCTCTTATTATCCCACCAACGAGCTCGAAGAAGACAGCGTCACTGTGGTCCATGTGATGTTATGCCATTTTACATGGCTCCAGAAGGTAAAGAGGTTAATTACTTGAGAGATGAGCCTATGGGTAATGTGACAGGATGGTTCCGGTGCGTTCCTTAGGAGAACCAGGGGCCCCGATTAGCTAGTCACAGACGAAGGCCACCTAGGGAGTTTTAGTGGGTGAAAGCCCCACATAATCTGGAATGCTCCCCATAGCTCCCAGGTATCTGCTAAGATTTCTCCCCGTCACAAAAAAGCCCGCCCTTAACCCGTTCAAAGTAAATGCGCATCTATAATTTCGCTGCCTGAGCCCTAACTTCTGAGTGACTCGGTCTGTACGTAGTTGAGTACAGTAAAAAACAACTTAAAAATTAATGCCAAGGATTATGCACTTTATTGCATTACCTTCGTGACGTGAATAATGAAAGGGTTGCGTGGACTGTTACCATGTCAACAATTTACTAAACACTGGAGTTTTATAAGGAGAGTGAGGGAGGTGTTTTGCGTGTGCTGGAAAACATTGGCATAGAGGCTTGTCGGCTTAGTAATATTAGGCAATTATGTAAGCAAGCTTAGGTATTATTATTTTGTGTAAAAGACTTTTCCAATATTATTTTATTTATTGTTGTTTTACATACAGTCAAAAAGTATGGGGAATGCATGGATTATATATATTTATATATATATTTTCTTGTGGTTTTTAGTATGGCACAACAATTTTTACATTTTAAGTTTGAGTTGCATAGTTATGTTATTTAGATTAAAAGGAAATTTTTTTAGCGTTATGCTGCTTCGTTCGAAGAAAAATACCAAATCAGTGGGAAGAAAATTCTTGGACTTTGCACCACGATAATGGGCCTTTGCACAAGGCCATCATTGTCAACCAATTTTTGACCATAAACTCAACAAATACCATCGATCCTTATTCACCTTAGCACCAAATTACATTTTGCTTTTAACTAAATTTAAAAAAAAATTACGTTTTCGTTGCTCCCGTTTTAACTCTGTAGAAGACTTAAAATATACACAGAAAAAAAGAGTATTGACAAATATAAAAAAATATGGAGAATTCGAGGCGAGAAAGGAATTCGATTCCGAAAAAGGCGTTTAAAAACGTTTTGATGTTTGCATATGTGTATTGTTTCTGAAGAATCGAACTTTGAAGGTGATAAGATAAATTTGGATGAATGACTAACATTTTGTGTATTACTGATCTTATCCCGGTACATTCTTGACAGAGTATAGTATTTCCAAAAACTACAGCTGAATGCACGTGATTTTCCAGACAGCAGACACCTTATCTTATCCGATTGATAAAAGAAGAATCTGACTCTAACCAGTTCATATCGTTTGTAATCAATTATTGATGTATGTACGAGTACATAAAAGTAAATCTAAGTTTAAAAAGTAAAATAAAACACTAGCGTTTTTCACTGAAAAGCAACATGAAATTATTTAAAGGTAGGGTAGTAGGTAATCATGGTGAGTCAAACAGTGACTCTGAGCTCAATATCGTGATCGTGGTCTTAACTTCCACAAGATTCCACGAGGTATATAAAAAAACGTTCATTCAGTGATGAAGTAACAACAGGTCTACTGGGCTTAGGTTCAATTGCACCTCACGGTTACACCCGCGTAATGATGAATGATGATGTAAAGAATCCTATGTGTTAATCCAGTGCCTCATCTACCGCCATCAGTACTAATATTATAAATGCGAAAGTAACTCTGTCTGTCTGTCTGTTGCTTTCACGCCAAAACTACTGGACCGATTTGAATGAAATTTGGTATGGAAATAGTTTGAGACCCGGGAAAAAACATAGGATAGTATTTATCCAACTGCGCCTGTAGAGGTTAATGTTATTGCGGGATCTACCGACATACGCGCGGAGCCGCGCCTGGAAAGCTAGTACCAGATATAATTAAAATTTGACCAGGCGCAAACATACAAGCACACTTACAAACTTTCGCCTTATAATATTAGTTTGATTATGTTAGTAGCTGCAGGTTCAATGGCATAATAACATTACATACTAGACTCCTAAGTAATTTTTAAAGACCCTATCATTACAAGAGGCAATGCAGATCAATTAGGAGCTTGAAAACAAAATGTTAAATGAAATAAAGTTTAATATCATTTTGGGCTGCGCGAAGCTGCTACGCCCTTTTGTGTGTTCGAAAAGAGCGAATATTTGTGTAAAATAACACTTTTGTGATGGATGCGGCTGTCTGACGTGAACATTTTCAGAACAGAATTGCAATAAGGTTTGGTCACATTTAAGCGTGAGTTAGTTATGAGAATTCATACGTTGATGAGTTCCAAAAAACAATTTAATTTCACAATTCTATAGACAACAACTTAACACTACACAGTATAAATGACATTCATTAAATCTTAAAAGGTATACCTATTCAATTAATAGAAATTTTAGTAATACGAAACTTTAACATACATTTATATGTGAGGATTGTATCTGATTTGGTATATTTGGGATTCCACATAGCAACAAACCAAAAAAAAAAATATACCTATGTTACTTTTGATAAAAGCCTAAAAACAAATACCGAGAGGGTATAATAATAGTATCTACATAATATAAAGTATTGCCAGGTTGCTGACTAGTAAAATGTTTGTTATAGACATCGATAATATATTGAATTAAATGTATGCTATGCCTATATTTCTTTATTTTTATGGTTTATATCTAATATAATACTTTTTTTAAGGTAATAAAATGAAGGCACGCTACTTATTGAGCTATAGAAAAATCATATCACATGCAGGGCGTCAAGCGCAACCTTATTTTCGGTTAAACATCTACGTGTTTATTGGACCCCAAAAAAGGACTATAGTAGAATATCTTTTTCTAACGGCTCGGCTTTAGGTATTTATATCTTAAAATAAAATCTCTGTGTTATCCCCCTTTGACAGTGTAAAGATTTTGACGACTCCTACTTTTGACGCCGAAAATATCAATTCTAAATCCGCCCTCGTTATGAATAAAATATGAATAATCACGAAAGATATGTATATCAGTAATTGCTTTACTTTTTTTATTATTGTTCTAACGCATGCTCCGCGGATTACAAGACAAAATTACGACAGGAAAAATTGTAGACATGGCTATAGTTTTACCCCTCGTAATTTTGTAATGTATCAGTAAGCACCTGTTGTCCCTTATGATTCTGAACTATCAAAATATAATTAATATCTGATCAACGCTGTAATACTATTGTAACACAAAATACCCTGTGATAATCTTCTGATTCTCAATTTAATGTATAGATATCACAGAACAGAGGCTTCGCTGTGTAGATCTATATGAAACGGCCGATACCACCTATGACAGTTAAGAAATACCAAAGAAATGTTTTGAAGACAGCCGAAGGGAACTTATATACCTAAATCTTACAGTACACAGCGGTATACTTTGGGAATCATCAACACTCTTGATGTACCTACCCGTAACCCCTCTTGATAAATCATGCCATTGAACTCACGGTGTTGATGATTCCCCAAAGTAGGTATACCGCTATATTGTTCTTCAAACATTTATAAGTAGCCTAACTATTTTAAAAAACAACGTGTAAAACATAAACGTCCGATATTTTTGGCAACAGACATAAGAAAAACATTTGACGTTGCTTGTGTGGGTGGCATGTGTAAGAATCAATTGAACTAAACATTACTACTAAGTTGGTATGTATGTAACGATATTATATCAAATAGCATTTGCTATGCCAAAACACAAAGAAATCAGAAACTGCATACAAAATTGAAGCGCCAATCAATGACTGCGCATGGAATATTCCGAATGACGATGGGTGTTTCGTTACAAATAAGACAATAGCTCTTTAGCATGAAATGAACGCAAGTAATGTGTCACGTTATACCTATTTCTAATTTTAATCAATCAAGTATTTTACCGCTATATGTACATTACATACCATAGATTAAATACTATCTATATGTATATAATTAACTATAATATATCTACCTACAGTCACGTTTTAGACATCCTACACTATACCTATACTACTTAAAAAGGTTATTAAGTACTTGAATTTTATTATATCCTAGTAGATATATGTACTTATTTCTTGAAACGTTTTCTGAATGTACCTATCCATAACTCATATGGTACATGTTTAATTTTTTTTTCTGACAAGATTAGAGACCTTTTGACCGACTTCAAAAAGAAAGAGATTCTCAGATCGACTGATTTTTTTTGTGTTAACTCATAACTTTATTTTGAGGGTACCAATTTAGATGGTTTTTTTTATATTCGCCAGCTTGTCATGTGGACCCATTTAATTTGAGTGCGATCCGACGAGTAGTATTTGAGTTATTTCTTATAATGCGTATTAAATTGACTTCGACTAAATTGATGATGTGCTCATTTTCACTAGTCGATGTAAAACGAACAAAAAAACTGTATAGGATGGTTTGGAAGAGCATCGTAGTATTCCGAAGTGGTCCATTACTAGTCGGGTAAAGTTCTGAGGAAGTTTTTTAGACATACAATGGAGGTCTTCAATAAATGACAGCAAATCTGTCGTAGTTGCTGCAATCATTTTGTTACTATTAGATTTTTTTTTGGTTTAAGTACAATATTTTCTGTTTAAAATAGTTTATTTGTATTGTTTTCATTACGTTAATTTACACGTAATACGCGCTAAAATAATCTGCTTAATGAAATTCCAAACACGTATACTTAAGCCTGCACCGAGGCAGCGATACGTAATTGTGGTTCGTTTAATCCCTTGCGTTATCTTTATTTCTTAATTTTGAGTTATGTAATTAATATATATTATATTTAACGGTATGGACGTAGATAAGGAGCTGGTTTAACACATAACATACATTTTATCATCATCATCCATCACCACGAGGGATTAACCGCGGGGCGCAGCTAGTATATTATATTTAAGGATTCATTCTATATATCATACACTTTGGAAATACGTTACCAACAATTTTCTCTATAGAAAAAAAATCCAAAGTTACGTCTAAAAAACGAAATAAACCGTATAACCGTACCTATAACCGAAATAAACCGTACGGCGTAAATACTTAACGGAGAGTCATCGATATTTGAATAATAAAAAACCAACATGATTTCTATAACGTATACACATTACATTTTTCAAATAGGTACCTATTTGTTATTATATATATAAGGAAAAACTCAAATTCCCGCATGTTCCGCCCATTTTAGTCAGAACTCAGAACCCCGATGCTTTGTCTCTATCAGCTTTAGTAATTCTTCGGCCGTCTGACGGGGACGGATGCTGATGGCGTGCCTTACTTAGGCACACATACGCGGCGCGCCTAAAAAGCTCGGTGCTCCCTTAAGATCGAGCTAAGAATTCCGTTGGTATTGCCCTGTTTCTCTTTCTAAGCTGGACCGATAAATTATTTTTATACGTCCCTGTCATTTCAGAAACTAATTATTAAAGAAAATATGATTGTGAAAATCACAAAAATTACCCGTTTTATCGCCATCATCAAAGGAGCACCAGACGAATTTGAAAGTTTTGAATATAAAAGGAAATGATTGGAGTCTGAACATAAAATTTGAATTCCAAGAAAGAATTTAATCAAATTAGTTTTAAAGGAGAAAACAGCGAAATACATATTACGTCGATTAGGTATTTTTTTTCCTGTTGCTCACACGCGTTGTGGGTACCCACTTTGTACTTGTGTATGATTACTTTACTTGGGCCGTATTCCACTTGATGTTCTATGTCTTGACGCCAATAACGTTATTTTCGATAATTTTTACCACAATTTGTGTCTATGGTTACATTATATAACATTGTATGAAATTAAATCTGAGTCTCAAGACACAGGCTCTCGCCTAGTTTGAGAATCACTGTTAACATACGTTTTTTTAATATTATACCTTAAAATAGTGTAATTAGCCATGTGTTTGTTAATTTAACTTTTTGGAAATAAACATTTATTATTTATTATTATTATAAATGTACAATAAACGCAAAATGTGGTCAAAATTATTGAAATAACGTTATTGACGTCAAGTAGAATACGGCCTTGGTAAAAATTTATCTTCAGTGACGTAACCTTTATTGCAGAAATATTTTATGCTGGAATGTATGGCATACAATAATGCTGAAGTAACGGTAACTAATAGTTCCATCAGGCACAGGCCTGTTCGTCTCGAAATTTATAAAAAACGTACATTTCTTTAAGTTACCTAATAAATTCATCGTTTATTTATTATTTCTATATATTGCATCCTCTGCTACTTTTGAGCTATAGACCGACAATTATAGACGGGATTCTCTCAAGGCCATCAACTCACTGGTTGATATTGTGGCTTAGTATCTTTGCGTGCTAGCTACCACCCTCAAGTATAAAATCTGTCGCCAAGCACATAGCAGTGTGTTTCGATAGGTTTGATAACTATAAAACTACAGGCACATAAGTCTTAACAAGTTTAACAACTGTATGTTTCAGGGTTATGGGCGCAGAGCAGTTAGTCAAATGTATCTGTTAAAGGCAGTTACCGCTTAACATCAAGTGGGCCACGAGCGTTTTGCGTCAAATTCACACTAAAAAAACCTGATTGCGTCATATTTAGGGCACTCCAGTAGCAGGTGCTGGGTAGTCTCGTTTTTATTTTTCTCGCTAATACATGAGAGGTTGCACTTGAAGCGATTCAAGTTCGCTGAGATCCCCTCTCTGTTCCGTCATGTCTCAAGAGCGGAGTAAGTAAGCTGTATTTTGAAAAAAAAACATTGTAGAGACATCCGGAAGAAACAGTTTAATGGTATCAGCTGTTCCCATTAAACTTCCAATTTACTCCTCGTCCGCATATAATTATCTCGTTTACCGGGAGTTTTTGCTGTTCCAGTGTTTAGGGCAGCATAAGGTTAAGGCAGTCGAAGTCGACATATACGTCTTTGGCTGGATGCTAAGCCTTCAGGAAATAGACAGGTCTTTAAATTTTCTGAAATATGATAAGAGCGTAATGCCATCTACGTGGGCATTGTAAACAGACTCCAGAATGCTAACAAAAATAAATGTCTACCAAAGATGTACCTACACTATCTTAGGTAGATTTTTTTTTCCAGCAGGCCAAGGCAAGACCAAGAGAATCAGTTCGTATTGCATTTTTCTCCCTTTTACGTGTTATCACTCCGACTGTTCAAATTCAAAATATGTACTGTTTTTGACTATAATTTTTATAGCAAGACGAGGATGTTTTTTGCCGCTGCGACAACAAAACTCCACCGGGCTTTAGACGAGGGAAGCCCTTCTATAATCTTGCTATGTGTCTTGATATATCTGCTATGTGACTATTTGGAGAGTCACTAATCAGGCCTTTATTCTGATTGACTCCTTATTGACTTTATTGGTGTAGGATTATGTAACCTCTGATTACAGCAAGCCTTGATACCTTACCACATGGAGGCCTGCCTTGACTTGCAATGACGCTTAAGCTGCAAACTTAATGGCTGCGATGGGGTCATCCGGGTTGTTTAATACGTGCCTCAGACGGCGAAGAGGAAGCTTGAATAGGGATCCGGGGACTTGAATGTAGATTCCAAGGATGTCGGTAGAACTATAGTATTCAACTGGGAAAGCTACCATAAAATTTTAAGATTTTTAGACCTCATAAAATTACACATTTATCATTAATATTGGGCCAACATAGTACGTTAATAGAATGGTCTAGAGCTGAAGCTATAAACTGTGGTTGTAGCCCAAGGCGTAATTATTATTCAGTAAATTAGCACGTAATTAAATTTTGAAATAAATAATATTTGAATAACAAGTTGTCCCGAGCAACAAAGTCGTCTAGATTAGAACTCCGAGCATATCGATTATATTATAGATACATGAGCAAGGTGGGAAATTTAGATGCATTTGACCCAAAAATTATTAGGTATAACCAAACACCTTTTCGTCTGTACTAGCAAGAAAAGTACTAATAGGTTTTGGGTAAGAAACACACTGAAGTCAATATTAGGTGATCAATATTATATCGTAATTTTCATAACTTATCTACTTAAAAAAAATGTAGTACCTAATAAAATATATGACAACTAATAAATTTTACGAGTACTGCACGTACTCAAGTGCATATTATTAACACCCTGGGAATATTTAAATCAGTCACTGCTAAGTTCAAATGTCATTTTAGTAGGTACCTAAATATCTATCAATACCCTTAGATACTTCAATCACTGGCCATATACTACTAGCGGAAAATAAAAGGATAAAAAAAATAGGAATTGTTAATATCTGGTTCAAGTACATACATTAGTTGCTCTATAAAGTTCGCACCGAACATTCGTAAAATCACCGAACTGCATACCTTGAGAGTACCATTCACGAGCATCAAATGTGTTCCAAAGGTCAGTTCCCGGCGCCAGAGGCCCCCCCACCTTTCCTCCTGTAGGTATTGAATGGATGAGCAGGATCGATGGCGTCGGCGACGGGCTGTCTGCCTCCTCATGACGTCATGGGAAAAGTAACCTTGTTGCCGACATTGGGATGGGGTACCAGTGACGTAAGTGGAATATACGATTGTTTTTGCTTTCTGCTTCGTGATTTGTTCCTGTCTTCAATGAGAATCGAACCTAAATCATGTCTGAGAATTATGATGCTGTATTATCACGTCAGCAGCGTAGACTGGCTAAACTAAATCTCTGAAATTAAAGCCAACCACTACCTTTTTGCTTATCCACTTATCGCGTTTTTTATTTATATTTATTTATACCTGTCAATCTAGCCTGTGACCTCGATCTCACCTGATACTAAGTGATGAAAAATGTTCTTCAGGCTAACCTAGAGTTACTGGCTCTCAAGGACAGCTGCTGGAACACACCGTTAGGTGCTTGGCGACAGATTTACTACTTGAGAGTGGTAGCTAGCCAGGCGGGCAATCACAAAATGCCCTACCACCATACACAAATAACACCTATTATCCTTATAGCCGAAAGTACAGTTCTTTAGTATTTGATTTAAATGAAAACACTAACAATAAGACTCAATAAAAGATTTATTTTAGAAGCCAGAATAAGCAATTTCCTAGTTTCTTTTTTATATACGGTAGAAATTTTCAAACATAACATATTATAGGTACATTGTAATATAAATTAACGCCTGCCAAGCGAATAAACTAATAAAATTAGTTTATTTTAAAAGGACAAATTTGAACCTTGTTCGGGAAACAAACCACGATAATACATTATTATCTGGGTCGGTACCGACATACAGTATCAGCCGGATTGTCCACTGCTGAACACAGCCTCCCCCACTATGGGAGTGTTTGCCATAATCCCCACGCTTGACAGGCGTTTGGGGATCGCAGTATATGATATCAGAAAGGCCTCAGAAAGCTCTGCTGCCTACCTTCTGGAGTGTTACCCTTACTCGCCTCTTACGACACCTACAGGTAGAGACGGGGGTGACATTCTAGCCCGGCACCCCAAACCAAAAATAATAAAAATTATCAGGTCTATATGCCAAACAATGATTGACAGATTGAATATATTATTTATCGGGGAAAATTAGGAATGGTGAAATTAATCCCTTTCCCTGGTAAACGAGAGTCTTAGTTCAAATGTGTCCCTTCGTTCTTATTATTTAACTGTTTTGAAGGGATGGAGCGACGATTAAGTAAAATAATATAATAATTCTAATAGGCTCAACGAATAACCATTGCAATCCAATTAAGGTAATGCTGTCACACTGCCAAGTGGTATTGGGCTGGAGCAGTCACACTGCCAAGTAGTAGTGGGCTGGAGAAGTTGGACTGCCTCTGAGTCTGCAATGAATTGCAGGTTGTCTCATTGCTTTCATTGTAGTATCTGTGTATTCAGTTTCAAATTCAAAAAAATCTTACTATTGAAACTCTACGACCTCACACTATACTGTAATGGTAGATATAAATAGCACAAGCTATTTCATATTTTTCTGTATTGGAAGTCAGTTCGGTTATCAGATTTTTATTTTACTCATTCTCGTGCTTATCTAAGTTCAGGGTCGATTGTGTCTCACGCCTTCAATAGCTAATGGTCACCATTGGCCATAGTTCTAATAATGAGGTTATCGCACCTCGATATATACCTATTTGCAAATATACTTTCGAGTAAAGCTGCAAAACTGCTAGATCGCAGTTAATGAAATTTAAATAGGATCAACTTGAAGTTAATAGTTATTTGTTATACAAGAGTGCAAAGTTGCTTTTTAACCGCGTGTTCAATTTTGATGACCGAGCAAGCGAAGGATTCTAAAATTGCACTCGAGTGCAACACGTAACTTTTCATTCCACCTCAGCGAGGAAATGACATATGCCGCGTAAAGAACCACGTAGAAAACAAATTGAAAAAAGAACACCAAGAAGGTTCCGAGTTTGAGTTTTTAACAAATAAAAAAAAAGTTGTATGATATATTCGGCACCATAGAGGTAGCAGTAAATAGGTTTAATGTTTTTTTTAATTCACAAACTTAGTGCACACGATGTTCTAAATTCAATTTACTTTATCCTCTAGAGAATAAAAACGGCTTTTCCACTCAGATATTGAAGATTAAAAATACTCTTTCCGAGATGGTGGGATGAAAAAGAATTTTTTGATACCAGATGATTCAGAGGAAAGTGTTTATATGTTTTATTGTTGGTAGTCGGTCGGTTTCTAAAAAAATATGTGTGCATAATCAACGAATAAGTCAGGAAATGTAAGTCAAGCTACAGGTTAAGCTCAAAAACAGTAGAAAGCAAACATTACCGCGGCGGGTGTGAATTAAAAAGTGTACCGTGTGGCGCAACAACATTACGTTACCTTTCTAAGTGCCAAATCAATTAACCATACCAATTAAATTGGAAAGATTTTTCAGTATCCTCACGCTTGGCAGGCTTTTCGCGGTGTCAATTGGCAAAAACTATTTTACGTCATTTCCTGTGTCTCAAATTATTTCCATACCAAATTTCATCCAAATCGAAACTCAACAACAACGCAATAATGCGAACTTTTTCATATCGCGACATATCCACCATGAACATATCCACCCTTAAGGTCGACGTCGTTGAAGGTGTGTACGATTGAAAATAGCATTTTAAATCGATACCTGACTGACCCAAGCTCGTGTACAGCTCGGTACATGTATAGTAAATCAGAGTTATGAATGAAATCGAAGCGTCTCTAGTGGCATATACCCATCCTGTGTATTTCTTCAGAAATACGTGTGGACTAGAATGGGACGGAAACACCTAGGTTACCTATATCAAATGGGAGTTACCGCCACCCTACTTTCCCACCCCAATTTGCATGAGTTCCGTGTACAGTCAGAACCAGAATTGTACAGCACGGAGTGCAGAGAGACTGCACATTTGATATACTGTTTTTAACTGCCTAAGTTCTGTAAATTTATGTTACCGACTGTACCACCCGACTTGCACAGGGTGGTTTTCAGTGTTGATTGCATGCCGTCTTTATCATCCAATGTGCATCCTACTCTCTTCAACGATTATGATCTCCTGGTAGACGTGCAGGCGATCTATGCAATTTTTGCTAGAATGCAAGCATATTGCCCACACTTTTACTGCACATATTTTGCGCTCTGCAACATCACATACTAGTTGCTTATTATCTACTGTTACCTCATCGTGCCTAACTTCCTAACTAGCATAGTAGTCAAAGGCTAGCCTATCAGTGGTAATAAAAAAACAACGATACTCGTAAAAGCGACTTTGATATGTTATTAATTTTTGTTGTTAGAAATTGATTATGAAAGTCATAGTCGGTACTTTACTTTTACCTTTGGTCGTTCATAAGTGTGTGCCAAACATACTTAATCAGAGCATGCCTATAGCATGTATATATATATGACATTTATCAAAGATTATACATAAGTCTTTATTCTGTGCCATATCTCGATGTTCTATGCCTTCATACCGCGCTGCAATGTGCATGTTACGGCCAGCACTTCAACAAGGTAGCACAGAAATAAAATAAGATGTTTGTATATACACGTTTTATGTTCTCAAAAATCTAGTTTCTCTAGGCATACAGTTCTATGATGTAATTAAATTAATACATACATTGTTTTTTTACTTCTTTGTTTCTTAATACACGGTGTTATTAGGTGTCATACTTATGGGTACAGGTCATCATGTCATAACAGGTCATCGTATCATAGATACTTATAATTAGGTAGGTATTATTTATCATCACTTCTGGCTAAAACTTGTTAAAGAAACATGCTTCTTGTTATTATAAACTTTTAAAGTGAATAAACAGAATGTGCAGTGTGCACATAGATCACGGTACTCGCTGTGAAGCCTCGAAGCGCAATATGCATTGCATACCTCTTATAAGACTGCTATGTCTCTTTCCAATACAATTCCATAGACACAGTCTTCCGATATCATAAAATGTAGTCAATTTCTGTAGTTACGAGTAGAAAACCGTTTACTCTTTAATAAGAACTCCATAACAGTAAAAACTTGTGTAAATATACATAAGGGCATAAACAGACCCCAATAAAGTGCAAAGCCACAGAACTTTATGCTAACAATATGAACAGAATATTATAGGTATATCAATCCATATTTTTTTCTAATTTCTTTGTGAAAACGCATCATGAACCATACAAATCCATCCATTATAGGAAAATGACAAAAGTCAACCTGAAACAATTTTGTTTTTAATTACAAAAGAGCCATTCAGTGTGAATTAAACCAATAAACGTACCTACTTTATTTATCATTTACGATCGGTGTGGGGTACATATTTAGTAATTATGTGTAGAACATTGATAATAAGACATAAGTACTTTTTAAAGAACCTTAAAAGGTTTAGTTAGTATATATTTATATCGCGTATATATTGTGATCACGATCACTGCAAAGCGTTTGAAATATTAGGACACAAGTAATAATAAATATACGAGATTTAAACCGTTTATAGTTGTTTAATCAAGTATTATGATTAATAATCGCGAAAACCTAAGACAACATTACTTTTTACAGGCATTACAAAGGCTTTTTAAAATAAATCAGGAGAACTGCATTTAAACAGCTACATGCGTGGACTTATGAATTCCTGGTAGAAATGCACTGGTGCGCGGTGGAAACTTTGAGCTGATAGATAAAATTGTAGTTAAGTGTAAGTACACCTCATATTTCGACGAAATTTTTGAATCAGGTCATTGCTATGGACTGCTATGCCGCAGGATACCAACCGCCGACTTGAGTTTTGCCACATAGCGGAAGGGCACTTTGTGAATGTTAGCTACCACCATCAAGAAGAAAATCTGCCACCAAGCACCTAATAGTGTGATCTGGCAGCAATCCTTGAGAGCCAGTAATTTACAGGAAGGAACATGACTTAACAGTAGGTACTAAGTATGTATCAAGATGATTGAAGTAGATGCTGTTCGTCATGTGTGACGAAATGCATCTGTTATAGATGCATAAATGCAGAGGTTATCGCTTAACATCGTGTGGGCCTCGGGCGTATTCAGGTAAAATATAATTTAAAAATGATTAAATTTTCAGTGAAACAAAATAATCCCTAAAGTGGACCAAGTATTATAGTATATAGTATATATATAATATTAGTAATACCTGTCTACAACGACATTCGATTTTAGACCATCGCTGCATCGGCTTGTACAGCCGAGTAACTATTATTGCTGTAATATGTAGACTAGGACTTACGATCATCTTGTCAATTTCATTTGATGAAATGAGTTCAAGTGATGAAAATATTTTGACTCTACCTGAAATTCAAGAGGCGGCAGTTATGATTTTATGACTGTACATTGCTGTATTTTCAAATTAAATGTTTTTAGTACTAGCATAAAGTGGGTAATTAATTACCTACATTTATTTATACCATGTCACTACTTAATTTGAATTAGATAATATATAAAGACCAAAATTGGTCGCAAAAGCATTCATGTCCCGTCCATTTGTCCAATCAATACAATTCCGTGAGGCAGCTGCTGCAGTGTACCGATTTTCCAAAATCCCCATATTCAAGTACTAGGACATCATGAGAACAAAGAAATATTATAGAGACTCTCGGTGTCAGTGAAAATTAGTCTCTATTGCGCAACCAGAAAACTGTTTCCAGGCTGTTACGTTGCGCTTGAATTACAGGACGAAGCGAACTTAGTCCGATATACAAAATTGTACTCATATTATTCTACAGCTAATATGCACGATATTCAATGTTGCAGGACTTGGTAGGTTGGTCGCTTGATGCATAACATTGATCGAAAGTGTAGTCAGGCCAAACTATTTCGACTCATTGCTTTTCCTTCTTTTGACCTAGATTCCACTTACGTCTTTTTTCAATACATACACTTGCGAGTGAAATTTTTTTTTTTTTACTAAGTGCAATAACAAAGCACAAGCACTCTCAGGGCTTATAAAAAGGCCATTGCCTTTTGTAACTTATCGCAACTATACCGCCAACATTAAGAGGTAAATGTTTCGTAGCCATAGCATACCTATGAAGTTGAGAGAAACTCATAAGATTTTCTCATAAGTTTTTTTTTCTATGAAAAATAAAGAAAACTCAAAATCCTCCTTGGTGTCAATCTTCTGGGAGCTTAAGCTTTCTTATTTTAATAATTACTGTGAGCGCGTTTGTTTCATTCAAAAATATTTAGGTACTTACCCAATACTCTGTGACACGGACGAACAGCAATCTCACAAATAGGGTTCGATTTGCGTACGGGACCCCAAAAACCAGCAGTGAAAAATTAGAGGGATATGTCTAACTAAAGGAATTTTATAGATAGGTATTTAATAAAACTGACGTGCAATGTAAATAAAAAAAATATGTTTATTGTAGACAATAATGATTAAATATTTAAGTATAGGCTATAAGTAAATAAACTGTATTGTAATAAGTCTAATATGTGAATACAAAATGCATTTTTACTTATTTCTTTTTTCCTTTGCCTTTGCCTTTCCCTTTTGGTTTTTCTACAACAATGGGCACAGGCTCTGGTTCAGGTTCAGGTGGAGGCGTAGGAGGCAGTTTCCTCTCTGGCCACTTCCTTGTCATATATTCCGCCATCACAAGCAGATTAATATTTTTAGTCTTAGCTGATCGAGGACCCGGGAAAACGTTGCACATTTCCTCAATTAAATCATCATCTAACGACGCTCCAGCTGCTTTTATCGCTTCGCCAAAATCTTTAATTGCCATAATACGAAAATTATCTTTCACAAATTGATAAACTATCAACGCTATATCCACTGGATGTCTTTTAGGCCTTTTAGCTAAATAGTCGGCTCGATTAAGTACCAGCTCTCTTGGATCTACTCCAGTACCCCGGAAAGAAGCAATCACCCCACCGTAACTAATGAAGAAATTTTTTCTCGATTTCATATTCTTGACATGAGCAAGTAGTTCCAAAAATTGACTGTTAACAAAAACATTGTCTAGAACAATATTGTGAACTTTGACAGCGTTAAACCTCATTTTCATCAGTGTTTGCAATGCATCAGCTGGCGACATAGGGTTGTACGACAAATCCAAAGTTACCAACTTCTTTGCCTTACCAAGATTCTCGAGTAAATTGGTGATGGCTTCACCTTCTAGTCTGTTGTTGCTCAAATTGATGTTCCTTAAACAGGGTATTTTAAATAACAATTTGATTGCACTTCCAATACGAGCTCCCATAAGTGAGTTCCATGATAAATTAATGTCTTGAAGATCTGTGCTTTCACTTAAAGCCGCTAGCAAATTAAATGTGGCTGCTGGTGCTATCAGGTTGTTCCACGACAGATCTAACTCAACAAACTTACAATTTGTTTGAAATGCTTCAGCTAGTGCATTCGCTCCTTTTCCACCGATATTATTATGACTCAAATACATATTCTGTACATCAAGTCCTTCTGAAACAGCATTGGCTACGTATGCCGCTCCTTCGTCACCTAACTGATTTTTGTTTAAGTTTAGTGTTATAAGATTACTATTCAAAACTAGTCCATTAAATAATCGCAAAGCACCAGAAGGTTTTATCCTACAGCCAGAGAGATTCAATTCCTCTAATGTTGAATTTATACTCAACATTTCACCTAAATGGTAGCAGGCATCGTCAGATAAAAAACTATCAGTCAAATTAAGAACTTTGACTATTTTGTTATATTTTAAAGCTAGTGCCATAGGGCGAACTCCGTTAGGGTCTACGCAATAGTATCTCAAGTCTATTTCTTCCTCGATGAGGCTTCGTGCATATTTTCTCACTGGTGCCAGTCCCATTTCATTACAAATGGCAAAATATAACTCTTGACCATCATCAGCGTAAATCACCGGTGGTTCAGGCTGAAGTAACGCTTTTGAGATGCCAGGATCCGTGACCGCCGGATAGTTATAGTACAGATGGCGGAATACTGAGCTATCTGATAAGGGTATATACTTGGCGCATATTTCTCCGCTACCAGGATGGTAGAGGCCTTGTTCATACAGAATTTTTTTCCTATTGTCTTCGGGCATCTTCAAAATGAGAGATGACCATTCATCCATTGGTGGTTCTTCAGAGCTGACATACTCATCAGCTACGAATATCAATTCAGTCTTTTCTTCATCGTCAACAGATGCTTCGGAAGACATATTTGGGTATAAAGTTGAGTGTAAATAAAATGATAAAATATGTTACAATATATACTATTAGGTAGTAAATGAATAAATTATTTTGTTATAAAAACACAAAAAACAACGATTATGAAAATATTATGACAGTGACATTAATTCAAAAGATAAACTACCCCATGATACAATAATATACTTCGCCAGGTATTACACTCCGAGACCGGATGTCACGTAACCGGGACACAGGCATACCGTCATCACTTCTATCTACGGCTCTCAAACTTTATACCTAATTTGAGGAAATTGGGGGGCAGTAAAATAACAGTTAATAGATTTCACCTTTTTTTAATAAAGATAATCATGTGAAATTAGTGATTTAGATTACACAGATTGATGATTCTTGAATTAATTATGGTTATCAAGTTCGTTCAGAGTGTTTGACACCGTATAGTTTTTTTAATAGGTACCGTCGATTCTACTAGGCCTACATTTTTAATAGATTGAAATCAAGTAATTGTTTTGTATGCCAAAAAATTTAGTTATCAGTATTTTGGTGTACAGTTTAGTTTCAAAGAAAGCTCAAAAATATCGGAATTAAAACCAATTAGGTAGGTATATAACCAATGTTTAACCAAACATAGATTACATTTCATATTTATTAGTTGTTTGAGGTCCACAATACGGAAGCCATTCTTCGGTTACAGACTAATTTGCAGGAAATGGAAAAAACTTCGTATTAAAACTTTTACTACTTTTACTCTTACAGTTCCGGATAGAAAAAAAATATATGTTTTTTATTATACTCGTAAGCGTACAGAAATGAGCACTACATGACCCAAGCCCGACCACAAAGTTTGCAAATCACTGCACATATGTGCATGAGCGAGAGCGAAATAAATGCAAATCATATACGTGCGACAGATATGGCGATAAATGTCAAAATGGTGGAACCATAGGAAGACAACTTTTTACATACCATTTTCTTTGACGAACATTGATTCATGTGTTACTTTCGA
The DNA here is from genome assembly GCA_963854805.1 of Plagodis dolabraria. Classification (NCBI taxonomy): domain Eukaryota; kingdom Metazoa; phylum Arthropoda; class Insecta; order Lepidoptera; family Geometridae; genus Plagodis; species Plagodis dolabraria. The sequence continues at coordinate 11,507,143 of OY978440.1, forward strand.
TTAAGCGTTTGTAATAATTTATTGTTATTTTACAACAAATCATTCACATGAAAAAAAAACATGATCTTGTATGCTGCTGCAATCATGTAATAATAAAGAGCCAATTTGGTAGTGACGCAAGCTTGTGTTTCTTCGGGAGTAGAAGACCTTGTTTTCTTAGATCATGAACTACCCCATATAGAAAGGTAATATACCGGAAAAACTACTTTAGTACCTACATATATGTCATACCCATAGGCTTAGAATTGAACGTAGTGAAAAAATAGATTTATTTTCAAATTAATTCAAAACTGCAATCACCCTCTCATTCCAAAATTAAAGATTCTTCTTGAGCTTTATGATTCTGTAAACATGGATAGTCTCCCATGCATTGTTATTAGCTATATAAAATTTACAAAACTACCTGATCCTCTTTGTCAGTTTCCCAGAAACCCCCTTTTCGCAACTTCTTATTAGGTACTTATTTCTGAGCCTAACATTTTACTACATTTTGGTATTGATAAGGACTGTCCTAAGGCCCTGTCATATTCAGTGAACGGATTAATACCCAATATAGAGGTTGGCATTATTTATTCACAGATGCATCCAAACTATCTTCTAATAGTGTGGTTGGTGCAGCAGTATGGTTTCCCTCTTCCAAAATTTCTTTAAGCTTCAAATGCCCTTCATACTCTTCCATATTCTCTGGTGAAGCCTTGGCTTTACTCGAAGCAGTACTGTTTGTCAAATCCCATAATTTAAATAATTCTATAATCTTCTCCGACTCCAAAAGTTGTCTTCAAAGTATTTTGTCCAATCCATTTCGTTCAAAATCTCGTTTCCCACTGATTTTAAAGATTTAATTTAGAGAGTCTCTTTTTCATTGTCATACCCTTGGCATCAACATTGTTCTTGCTTGGATTCCAGGCCATTCTGGAATTCCTGGAAACAGCTGATTCTTGCGCAAAAACTGCTTCACAAATAGGTTCCCTTGAGCACTTCAAAATATTCCCATGACTTGTGTCTTTTACCAAAATTACAGCTGTTTGAATCTTGGTCTAAATATTGGGAAAATTCCATTAAATACAAAGGTAGACATTATGGAGATATTCAACCCACCATTCCAAAAACTCCATGGTTTTTCAAATTTCATAAAGCCAATAAAGTAATCACATCAACACAGTGCCGTCTACGACTGGGTCATGCCTGTACTCCAGTTCACTTAATGAAATAACTCTCCTTTTTTCAGGCAGTCGTGTAATTAGGATTAGGGACCACTCATTGTGTGAGTGTGGTCTCGACGAAGGAAACGTAGACCACATCTTTTTTGAATGTCCAAATCGTTGCTATTCACTGTATGATATCCTCCCTCCTGAAGTCTCTCGTCCAACATCAATGAAATGTCTGTATAACAAACAATATTCACAATTTAATTTTGTTAATATTTACAAATTTACACAATACATGGTTGATTAATGGGGAAAACATAAGTGAAAGAAGACATTTCATTGATGTTGGACGAGAGACTTCAGGAGGGAGGATATCATACAGTGAATAGCAACGATTTGGACATTCAAAAAAGATGTGGTCTACGTTTCCTTCGTCGAGACCACACTCACACAATGAGTGGTCCCTAATCCTAATTACACGACTGCCTGAAAAAAGGAGAGTTATTTCATTAAGTGAACTGGAGTACAGGCATGACCCAGTCGTAGACGGCACTGTGTTGATGTGATTACTTTATTGGCTTTATGAAATTTGAAAAACCATGGAGTTTTTGGAATTTATATATATATATAGCTGTACATATGTACTGTAACATTTATTTAGGTTAATGTTAGTAATAAGTATTTTAGAGATTATTTTAGTTACGTAATTTCTTTGTTTTAGATAAATCATCATGGCCTTCGAAAGTCTGGTCGTTTCTTCATTCTAAATACCGATCATATTCTAAATTAAAATAATATCTCTACGTGACTTATGAAACTAGCATGGACGGACATCGGCAGAATTGTGATAACATTAAACCGCAGAAGCCATTAACAAAGAAATAAATAAATAAATAAAATCCTAAGTCTATGGTCATACCTTATTAATTATAAGGTGATACCAATGACAAAAGAAAGACTTTCTTTTGTCATTGGGTGATACCCATGGAAGTAATAAGTACTACTATGTACGTAGTACTTATTACTTCCATGGTGATACCCAATGAGCACATAAAAATCGCCGTAGTAAATTATGTAGTTACTTCAATCCATAGAGAAAAGTAATTATACCGGTTTTAATCTTTTAGGTATCAGTCAAATATTATGCTCTAGATTGATTGATTTCCGTTAATTTCTGACGAACGAGCAACCTAGTAGTGTGTAAGTAATCAGCTAGCAGGGCTGCGCTAATATGAGCAGCGGCGGATGTGTTGGCAAGCCCTAAGAGAAACAAAAAAACTGACGAAGTGCAAGAACCACTTTTGGGACTGCCAGGATGCTTTAATTTTGTTAAGCCGTCAAAATAATTTTGGTCTGGCATTGTGAATGATTCGTTGGAAGGGCTGGTTGAAATCATAACCTTGAATAATGGTGTGGTTTTGAATTGATCTTCTACTGCATCCAGATTTCCTGTAAGATGAATTCCTGGGCGATACAGTAGGTACATAATGTACTGAAGTTACTTATTCCTAAGTAGTTTAGTTTTGAGATAGACCCGTAACTATAATTGACAACTTTGATATCCCAATATTTATTTCTATGGAATATGTTTGTATTCTACACAATGAAATCTAGACAATGGCGTAGGTGCATAAAATTTTTGTTTCTTCTTTTACCTCATATGTATTGAAGTCCGCTTGAAAAATAATTGAATCTCTACTTCAATATGCATTTTTGGGTCAATGTTTGGTATAAAATATTGAAGTACGGACGGACGGATAGATATAGGTATAGATAGCGGAGTCTCGCTAATAGAGTTCCGTTTTGCCGTTTGGATACTGAATTCTAAAAAGAAATACAAAGGTATACTTGTGTGATACTCGTATGTGTGTGTTGGGATTAGGCAAGTGCGTACTCTATATTCGATATCTCTATATATAGTCGAAAATATAACGACAAGTGTTAAGTAAGTAAGAAAAAAATCAGCCATATGCGACCTATTCTGGCGTGTGCTGCAAAAACCCGCACATAATGTATAACGGAAATGTTTATCTTAAATTTACCTATAAAAAAGCTCGCGAGTCGCGACAGCATAATTATATCTATCTTTTAGGTGTAAACTATTATCGCCAAAATAGTTAGTATTTCTAATGCATATTCGGTAGTAATAAATTGATCCTTTTCAAACCAATACTATAAAGGCAAACGTTTGTGAGTGTGTTTGTATGTTCATTACTTTTTCATCCTCAAACGACTGGACCGATTTTGATGAAATTGGGTATGATAGATAGCGAGATAGATAACTCATTATTGAAAACACCATATCGACAACAATAAACTTATTACTAAAACAAATTAAAACCGAGTATATCAATAGGTGGTCTAATCGCTCAGAGTGATCTCTTCCAGACAATCCATCAACAATAGATATGGTCAAAATATTGGGCGGGGTTTCTTATGTTCTTAATAATTGTATACATAAATAACTGCTGTATAGCGTTAAGTTTTTAATGACAGTAACGGCACAGAACGGGTAGAATGAAGAAATTTAAATTGTTCCTTGAGGTAGCGCGGGGAAAAAGGGTTGAACAGAATACTGTAAAGGAGAGATATATGTAATAATATATGAGCATTCCGGCGACGATGAATAGTGAGCCACTTGAGCTTATTACGAAAATCGGAGACATGATCATATTTGCGTAAGCCATTATAAATCTTATAAAAAAAATATGGTATGGAGGCTATAGGATATGGAGGATAAAGGCACTGGATTAACATATATCATACATTTTATCATCATCATCCATCACTACGCGGTTTAACCGCGGGGCGCAGCTAGTAATGTATATGCCAGTATATTAAGCATGAAGTTTTTTATATTTTGTAAAAAAAAATTACAAATAATATAAAACTAGCGCAAAAACGAGAACTAAGTATCACAACGTCAGTCAGTCATCGGTGAACTTGCCCGGATAGAACGTCCCACGGACGCTCTGCATAAGTTTCATTTTAGAAATATACCAATTTAAGCTTATTATTATACTCCCATTAGTTTTTTGATTTATTTCCTACAAACCGTATTTATTCCTCTTCACAAAAGTCTAAACTTTGCGTAGCGACGCGTGACGTCCACGCATGTTCATCCCGGCGGAGAAATGGCGCTGGCAGAGAGAAGCTAATGACATGAAACTACTAGTGCTACTAAAAATTTTACTAAAAACTTACAGAATATAATGCGCCCAAAACAGACATGGAATAAACTAAGTTATGGAATAAGTTAAAGCAACGTTCAGATAGGCCGCGAGACGAACTGCATCTGTTCAGAGCATTGTATACCTGTATGAACCCATTCAGCTGCCATAAATGCAGTTTTCGTGCACGGCAACGATGCATTTTACCAGGGTACCATGACTATGAAGGAAGCTACCTTACTGTAGGAGGGCAGCGTAGCGTGGTAAGGGGGAGTTAGGGTGGCATGAAATTCTGAGTAGACTAGGTGGGCTAAAAGCACCCAACTTGCACTTTCCATTGGAAGTGCAGGTAGGGATGAAAGAGACAGTAGTGACCCGCTACCGATGATTCTATATGAATTCGTTATCATAAAATGTACGTCGGTTACCCTGTTAAGGAATATACTTACCTACATATTGTAAAATATTATTAATTATTCATCCCACCTTTACTTTATACACCATATTGTACTGACTGAGCTTTAAGCTTGCTTCGGAGCTGAAAACAAGACTAAACATAAAATTAATGTCTGCTTTGTTTGCGTTAATTGTAAGACAACGCGCGAGGATGCTTTGCTCAAAGTTTTGATATTTAAAGGCTCTCTCTATTAATTCTACCACCATAAAACACACAAATGGCCACACTCTCGTTTATTCAGTAAATGGTAACAACATGTAGATGCTGAACTTAAGACGCTTTTGACGTGATAAAAAAGACGATCTTCATCTTGTGATTTGCGCCTTATTTTAATTAGAAAAGCTTTTTCTTGGGATCTAAAGGCAAAAATAACTTTGGTCATGTTGATTGGGGTCACGACTCACGATGTTAAGAGGGACAATATGCACCATCACAATCAATGTTTACCATGGTATTACTAGTTAGTTGCAAATTCTAGAAGCAATGACAATCTAAGTCATGTATACATGCCGTTTAATTAGTGACAAGTGTTTTTGGAAAATTAAGGGACTTCATTGACCTAATGGGACGATAATTTAAATTCAAAATTTGGAACTCCTTTTTGATTAATATTAGGGGTTACAGTAAATTGCCGATTTGTACTGAAATATTGAAATTAGTATTTTTTTTAAATTAACATATTACATATATTTAATCAAAATAACTACCATTATTATCTATACATTGCTGCCATCTAATAGAAAGGTCATTTATGCCTTTGCGATAGAACTCTAGTGATTTCGAGTCGACAAACTGTATGAAAACATTTTGTATTGCCTCCTCGGAAGAAAACTTTTTAACACCTAGAAAATTGTCCAAATCTCGAAAAAAAATGGTAGTCCGTTGGAGCAAGGTCTGGGGAATACGGAGGTTGATGAATGGTCTACAATGATTGCAGTTCCTGTAGAATTATAACGGTTTCTCGTGGCGTATGAGGTCTCGCGTTATCATGGCGAAATAATCGTGAAGGTCGATTCATGAGTCGGGGCTGTTTCACTGCTAGTTCAGCTATCATTGTTCGGAGTTCGGCACAGTAGACATCTGCCGTTATTGCTTCACCAGATAGGAGAAAGCTATTAGTGAATAACACCTTGCTGTGACCACAAAACAGTTACCATTTTATTGGTTAGCTTTGCTGTAGGACACTGTTGCGGCGTTTAACCTGGGGCACGGTAATGTTATTTATACAGTATTTCAACTTCATAGAAACGGAAGAAACGCGAGTTATACCTAACCGCCTCGATCTCGGCCTGCGCTCGGCACGCAGACAGTCCCGAGTGTCGCGACTATGCCGCAGGGACGAGCGAATGGTTTGTTGTTTTAACAATAACCGTGCGATTTTTTCACCCAAAATAAGTTTAAGTACATATTTACACATTAAATATGAGGAGTAAGATATATTGTGCTGTTTTTGGTTACATGAATTCGTCAAAAACACATCCAGAGATAACTTTTTAGATTACCTGGAAACTGAAAGGTAATACCTTAAAACTAATTAACTAACTAGTAAGTAAAATTATTTTATAGTCTACATATAGTTGACGGTACATAATGTGTGTCTTTTTTATGGACAAGTATTTCCTTTTATCACCCGAAAAAAATGTCTCAATTAATACAAAAACGTGAATAGAGTAAAGAAAAGTAATTGATACGAGTGAAATAGGAAGTAGTCATGTCGTGGTCATGTCACAGTCATGTCGTGGTCATGTCACGGTCATGTCACGGTCATGAAACGGTCATGCCACGGTCATGTCACGGTCATGTCACGGTTATGTCACGGTAATATCAAAGACATGTCACGGTTATGTCGTGGTCATGATGTGGTCATGCCAAGGTCATGTAGTGGTCATGTCGTTATAATTTCGTGCTCATTTCGTGGTCATGTCGTGGTCATGACATTGTCATATCTTGGTCATGTCGTGGTGTGGTCATTTCGTGGTCATGTCATGGTCATGTCATGGTCATGTCATGGTCATGTCATGGTCATGTCATGGTCATGTCGTGGTCATGTCGTGGTCATGTCGTGGTCATGTCGTGGTCATGTCGTGGTCATGTCGTGGTCATGTCGTGGTCATGTCGTGGTCATGTCGTGGTCATGTCGTGGTCATGTCGTGGACATGTCGTGGTCATGTCGTGGTCATGTCGTGGTCATGTCGTGGTCATGTCATGGTCATGTCATGATCATGTCATGGTCATGTCATGGTCATGTCATGGTCATGTCATGGTCATGTCATGGTCATGTCATGGTCATGTCAAGGTCATGTCATGGTCATGTCATGGTCATGTCATGGTCATGTCATGGTCATGTCATGGTCATGTCATGGTCATGTCATGGTCATGTCATGGTCATGTCATGGTCATGTCATGGTCATGTCATGGTCATGTCATGGTCATGTCATGGTCATGTCATGGTCATGTCATGGTCATGTCATGGTCATGTCATGGTCATGTCATGGTCATGTCATGGTCATGTCATGGTCATGTCATGGTCATGTCATGGTCATGTCATGGTCATGTCATGGTCATGTCATGGTCATGTCATGGTCATGTCATGGTCATGTCGTGGTCATGTCGTGGTCATGTCATGGTCATGTCATGGTCATGTCATGGTCATGTCGTGGTCATGTCGTGGTCATGTCGTGGTCATGTCGTGGTCATGTCGTGGTCATGTCGTGGACATGTCGTGGTCATGTCGTGGTCATGTCGTGGTCATGTCGTGGTCATGTCGTGGACATGTCGTGGTCATGTCGTGGTCATGTCGTGGTCATGTCGTGGTCATGTCATGGTCATGTCATGATCATGTCATGGTCATGTCATGGTCATGTCATGGTCATGTCATGGTCATGTCATGGTCATGTCAAGGTCATGTCATGGTCATGTCAAGGTCATGTCATGGTCATGTCATGGTCATGTCATGGTCATGTCATGGTCATGTCATGGTCATGTCATGGTCATGTCATGGTCATGTCATGGTCATGTCATGGTCATGTCATGGTCATGTCATGGTCATGTCATGGTCATGTCATGGTCATGTCATGGTCATGTCATGGTCATGTCATGATCATGTCATGGTCATGTCATGGTCATGTCATGGTCATGTCATGGTCATGTCATGGTCATGTCATGGTCATGTCATGGTCATGTCATGGTCATGTCATGGTCATGTCATGGTCATGTCATGGTCATGTCATGGTCATGTCATGGTCATGTCATGGTCATGTCATGGTCATGTCATGGTCATGTCATGGTCATGTCATGGTCATGTCATGGTCATGTCATGGTCATGTCATGGTCATGTCATGGTCATGTCATGGTCATGTCATGGTCATGTCATGGTCATGTCATGGTCATGTCACGGTCATGTCATGGTCATGTCATGGTCATGTCACGGTCATGTCATGGTCATGTCATGGTCATATCATGGTCATGTCATGGTCATGTCATGGTCATGTCATGGTCATGTCATGGTCATGTCAAGGTCATGTCATGGTCATGTCATGGTCATGTCATGGTCATGTCATGGTCATGTCATGGTCATATCATGGTCATGTCATGGTCATGTCATGGTCATGTCATGGTCATGTCATGGTCATGTCATGGTCATGTCATGGTCATGTCATGGTCATGTCATGGTCATGTCATGGTCATGTCACGGTTTTGTCACGGTCATGTCACGGTCATGTCGTGGTCATGTCATGGTCAAGTCGTGGTCATGCCATCGTCATGTCATGGTCACGTCGTGGTCATGTCACGGTCATGTCTGGGTCATATCGTGGTAATGTCGAGGTCATGTTTTGGTCCTGTCGTAGTCATGTTGTGGTCACGTCGTAGTCATGTCGTGGTCATGTCACGGTCATGTCACGGTTTTGTTACGGTCATGTCGTGGTCATGTCATGGTCATGTCGTGGTCATGCCATCGTCATGTCATGGTTACTTGTGAGAGACAAGTCTGTCAAAAATACAGTGGAAAAGAAAAAAAGCTGCACACCTGTTAACATAATGCCGTTGTAAGAAAAAGAGGAATCAAATGCTTTTCTAATATCCTTTTTGGTATTGTTAAGTTTGCAATGACGCCTGCTAGGCGAATTACATTACAAAATTACAAATTTACGAGAGAAAAAATTATAGTCATGTTCGAACCCGCGTCCATCCACCCCTTTAGCCGGGGTATGATCTAACCAATTGAGCTAACATGATATTTTTTTCAATTACAGTTATGAGTCATTGTGTCATGTTAGAGCATACCTCGGCTAAAGGGGTGGATGGACGCGGGTTCGAATCCCGCACATGACTATAATTTTTTCTCTCGTAAATTTGTAATTTTGTAATGTAATTCGCCTAGCAGGCGTCATTGCAAACTTAACAATATCAAAATTATAAGGTTGCGTCATCATTTACAAGTGTAAAACCAATTGCAAAATTGGTCTTGTTTGTAGTACAACGCAAGTTGAACTATAGGTGTCGCTCCATCCCAATACGATGGTTGCATGAAGAACGAGAGCAAGAATTACAGTTATGAGTCATTGTGTCATGTTAGCTCAATTGGTTAGAGCATACCCCGGCTAAAGCGATGGATGGACGCGGGTTCGAATCCCGCACATGACTATAATTTTTTCTCTCGTAAATTTGTAATTTTCTAATATCCTTCTGTTGACGGTATAAAATAGTTTGAAACGTGTACTATTTTGTACCACTAATTGCAATATTGTATGTACATTTTTTATTTTAGAGATGATTATACTAGAAAGAATACTTCCTAGCAATTCATGTAATTCTTTACTTTCTAGATGTCAAAATAGCTTAGAATTTGTACTGTACCACTATTTAGCAGTATACGCTTACAATTAGATGATATTAATATATGATTCGTAGGGTCAGAATTCATACAACATTGTCATAATTTCGCATATATAAATAAAAAAATTAGTATATTTTGAAAACATGCGTATCTTGACATAGGTATATTTGTTTACTTTAATTGAGTAACATTGTCTGTATTTATTACTGTCATCGGTGATAATATATGCTATATTCTAGTTTATTCTCTACTATCTTCATTATTTTATTTATAAAATGGCAAATCTTTGATATATCTGATATTTCCATGGAAGTAATAAGTACTACGTACAACAGGAATGAGCTCTATCTGTGCATCATGCAGCTAAAATAAATATTGTAATATTGTATGTACATTTTTGATTTTAGAGATGATTATACTAGAAATAATACTTCCTAGCAATTCATGTTATTCTTTACTTTCTAGATGTCTAAATAGCTTATAATTTGCACTGTACCACTATTTAGCAGTGTACCTACGCTTTCAATTAAATGATATTAATATATGATTCTTATGGTCAGAATGCATACAACATTGTCATAATTTCGCATATATAAATAAAAAAATTAGTATATTTTGAAAACATGCGTATCTTGGCATACTTAGGTATATTTATTTACTTTAATTGAGTAATTTGTTTGTACTTATTTATTACTGTCATCGGTGATAATATATGCTATATTCTAGTTTATTCTCTACTATCTTCATTATTTTATTTGTCAAAATGGCAAATCTTTGGTATATCTGATATTTCCATGGAAGTAATAAGTAATAGGGTTGCACGCAGGGCCGCGCCGCCACTGTGTGCAAAGTGTGCGGCGCACACAGGCGCCAAGACAATAGAGGCGCCGCCATTGAAATTATTTTTGTTACACTTAGACGACAACATATTCTGTGTAGTGATTTTGACTATCGATAAGTACTCGTAAGTAGGTACAACAGGCGCAACATTAGTTACGAGCTCAGCGTTAAAATCGAAAGAATCGCCGTGAGTTTGTTTGAACGAATTATGAACGTAACCCGACGCATGCATCGCATGTGACCCAAGCGGGATGGGGTCCAAAGTTGGGAATAAGGTAACATTTCCTAGCTTTTTGTCCAATTATCGATACTACTGACGCTGGATTAACGTCATTTGTAGTAGAAAAACAAGCCGGAATTAATTTGGACATAAACAACTTAAGGGGACAGGGCTGTATCATGATAATGGATCAAAATATATGCGCGGCAAGAATAATGGTCTTCAAAAAAGATTGCTGGATCTAAATCCTCGCGCTTTCTATGTACCGTGCGCTAGCCGGTGTGTTCCCGATGTCCCCATTGGCCATATCCCCATCAATGGGGACAGTGGGAATTGAATAAAAAAAAATGTAAAACATTCCCGATGTCCCCATCGCCTGTATCCCCATCAATGGGGACAGTGGGAATAGACCAAAAAGTAAAAAATGTTGCCCACTGTCCCCATCGCCTTTTTAGTTATGAATGGGGACATCGGGAATGGAACAAATTGTGAAAATTTATGCCCACTGTCCCCACTGCTCATCTCACCGTCACTGATAAATAATATAAATAGTTAAAATATTGTCATTGTTGCGACTACATAATTATTTCGTTGTCTCGCATACATAAAATACTTAGGGCATTGACTTACAAAGTATTTTAAAATTATTTTTAATTAGCATAATATATATAACTACAGTGTAAACTCTGTGTAATGACACTGAAGGACTATTAAGTAATACAAAATAAAACGACACTCTATAACATAAAACTTTACGCTGAGTTGACTCGCCAGTGGCGTTACATGGGGTTTATACTGTATATAACTATTTTTTTAAAATATATCATATGGTTTTATTTAGGTACTATATATATTAAATAGTTTAATTGTGCCGGTCACTTATTAAGTAACACATGACCTTCAACGCAGTGCATAGGAATTAGCGATGCCGCCGCTCTATAACAATAGTGCTGATTGCATTGTTATAATTTGCTCAGCTCTCATTGGTTCATTCCAAGTTCCAACCCCATTCCAGAAAACCTTTTCAAATGCAAGTGATGCTTGGTTTAGTTATTTAGTGGTTTTGTGAAGTGAACTAGTCATTGCCAGTGATGTGAATATTTTTTAATAATTTTATTTAACTCGCAACAAAAGGAAATTGTTGGAAACTGGTAAGTTCATTTTAAATCTCTAAATTCTTATGTCACTTATTATGGGTGAGTTCTTAAAATGCAATGTTCAATGATAATTATGTAAAAGTTAAATAGTTTGACAGATTTATATAAATAATGTTAGAGTAATTTGTAGGCCCTTCCTAGAATTTTGTCTTTTAACCGATTTGCGATAACATTGATATATTATGTAATACACAAGACTATCGCAATTTGCTATGTATATATTATATGTTATAACAAATATATTATTTATATTAACTTATTTTTAGCTAACAACAATGTCACAAGAGCCGCAGCCTGGTTCATCAAAGGTGAACAGCGATTTAAGATTCATACGTAGAAAAGGAGGCCTTATACTTCTACGTGCAGGATATCAATACACGAAAAAATCTGTTTACAAAAATGGAGCAACGATATGGGAATGTCACTTAAGGAAAAAAAATAAATGTACTGGATCAGTAACAATTCATGTAAGTATTGTTGTTACTATTCATAAATCGATTTCCTACTATAATTAACGATTAAAAAAAAAATTACATATAACAAAAAACTCTTTCTCATCTGTTGATATAATGTTAAATTTCATATTGGTACGTAGAAATAAGGTACCTATTTCAATTTGGTTGTTTTACCTTAAAATCTATTTATGGTTATGTTACCATATTACAAAAGGCTTAGGCTTAATCTTTGAGGTGCCGACATTTTAGAAAAAGCACCTGAGGCTGTGTACCGTCGTCTTTGCCTTGTTTTTGTTATTGTTAGTCGTCTAAAACACGTGTGACTTTACAATAGGATTGAACTGCCTTAAGATATCTTATTATATTTGTTTATAAGAATAATTGTATTACTTCAACAAAGATTTACATTATTCTTTTTATCCAATAAATGGTGAAAACGACGTTTTATTATATGTGATTTATTAATAAACTTTTTTATCTTACTGCGTGTTAGAATGCGAAACCCCAGTCAGTTTCTTTTTTCCGATTCTATATTGTATTGATGCCTATATCTATATTTTAATTTATTTAAGGACACTCAAATTTTGAAGGAGTCTGCCCACAAATGTTCACCGGATTTTAACAAAAACCTCCTCGATTGCTACATGGACGATTGCAAGAAAAAAATCAGCACAGACGATGTTCCTTCTATACCGACAGTATTCAATGCAACAATATCCGAAATAAAAGACTTAGGTCTTGACAAAGTAACCGCGGTTCCTGTATTTGAAAGCAAAAAAAGTTCCTTATACCGTCATAGGAATTCCACTTTTGGGATTGATAAGACTATTTTCAATGATGTGGAAAATGTCGTAATTCCTCCAAAATTTGACTGTTTTTTGCTCGCAGACTACTCTGATGGCAAAACGAGAATTATTGTATTTGCTTCTAATGAGGCAAAGGATAAAATGGCAACGCTAAAAGACTTTTTTGGTGACGGCACTTTTAAAAGTTGCCCAATGTTATTTCAGCAGTTATATACCATACACGCCGATGTTGGAAGCAACAGCGAAAGCACTGCACTTACTCCATTAGTGTATGCTCTAATGACGAACAGAACAAAAAATACGTATGAAATACTTTTCAGACTTATTAAGTCTCAAATTTCGGATTGGAATCCATCAGCTTATATTTGCGATTTTGAAAAAGCAACCATGGCCGCAATTCGCTCTGTTTTTCCGGAAGTGAATGTCCATGGTTGTTATTTTCATTTTAATAAAGCCATATGGAAAAAGGGTCGTGAATTAGGACTAACAAAAAATAAGAACCTACGTCGCCAAGTTGCTCTTAGTGCTGTGCTTCCGCTGTTGCCGGAAGACCGCGTTCCAGAAGGGTGGTTTTATATTGCTGACGAAAGCCCAGACGACACCCAAAGCGCAAAATTTCGAAAATATATGTTGTCGCAGTGGATTCAACCTAATTTTATAAAAGTATGGTGCAGTTTTGGTAAACGCCACCGAACAAACAATTTTGCAGAAGGGTGGCACTGCAAATTGAACAACGCGATTGGGAAAAAACGACCTAGTATTTTAAAACTTTTAACAGTCCTATATCAGGACGCCAACTTATTTAGCGTTAAAACCACACAACCATTAAAACGGCGCAGCAAAAATTCAGTCGATGTGGACGAATTTATTATTGATTGTCAAACTAAACTAGTTAATTCCGATATAACAGTAGGGCATTTCCTTGAGAAACTGCGCTAACGTTTTATTTTAATATTCCTGTAATTTTAAATAATCGTTTAACGATCGTTAAACGATTATTTAAATCGTTTAACGATCTTGTTATTATTTTCGTTAATTAATCTAAGTCTAAACCTATGTCTAAGTTAAAGCTCATTTAAAAAATAATTGATATTTAATTGTTATTTTATAGGTTTTAACTCTCCTTACTTAGGATTATATTTGATTTTGTTATAGGGAAAAATATTGTAATTATATATCATTCTGTTATAAAGAAATCATTGTGATATTTGTGATTCTTTTATTTTATAAAAAAGTTAGCAGTAGTTACTTTTATATGTTGATTTTTTTAATATTTTGTATCATTTTCAAACTTGAATAAATCTAAGTTGTAACCGTCATCCCCGTATTTTTTAAAAATTGTTATAAAAGAAATTGCAAAATAAAATAAAAATTAAGAACAGAATAATTGATAAGTTTTTAACTTAGAAACCATGTTAGTGTGTCATACAGCATATTATGTTTTTAAAGTTCTAACTTAGTTTATTTTTTTAAAGCTAATTTAGAAAATGATTTATATTTAATTGTTAATTTCTTGGTTTTAACCCTCCTTGTATAGGATAATATTTGATTCTGTGATAGGGAAAAATATTGTAATTATATATGATTCTGTGATAAAGAAATTATTGTGATATTTTTATTTTATAAAAAAGTTAGAAGAAGTGTCTTTTATATATATATAATTTTGTTATATTTTGTATAGTTTGCATATTTTAGTAAATCTAAGTTGTAACCGTCATCCCCGATTTTTTAAAAATTGTAATATAAAAAAATGTTAAATTAAAAAACACATTTAGAACAGAAAAAATTATAATTTTTTAACTTAGAAACCATGTAAATGTATCATACAACATATGTTTTAAAAGTTTCAACTTAGTTTATTTTTTAAAGCGTATTTCGAAAATGATTGATATTTTATTTTTAATTTTTGGGTTTTAACTCTCCTTACATAGCATAATATTTGATTCTGTGATTGGGAAACATATTGTAATTTTATAATAATATGATTCTGTGATAAAAAAAAGATTGTGATATTATTGATTCTTTTATTTTACAAAAAACTTAGCAGATTTTTTTTATAGATTTAATTTTGTTTCGTTTTGTACCGTTTTCAAGTTAAATCATGTACATATTTCTAAAAATGGTATATTTTCTGAATACATACAAAAATGATTATTAAAGATTGTTTAATTATTTTCATCATTTATGCCTGACCTAATATATTTAACAAAGGAGGGTGACATAATTATAACGAGGAGCTGAGATCTTTTCCAAACTATGGTGTAATACTTGTAGAATACATATAATTATTTCATATTTATTTTCATTATTTGGTATTAAAAGATATTAATGGGGACAACGGGAGTAAAATTACAGACTTCTCGCTGTCCCCATTAATGGGGACAGTCAATGGGGACAACGGGAATAAATATATTAACGTCTCGCTGTCCCCATCAAAGGGCCAGGCCAATGGGGATAACGGGAAGGAAAAAAACTATCATCTCGGTGTCCCCATCAATGGGGATAAGTCAATGGGGACAGCGGGAACACACCCGCTAGCCATACCTAGAAATAAACTAAAATTTAATAGTACACGACGGTGCCAATCTCAATCATCATACGACTGGATTTTTTAGTTTTATTTTTTAGTATGCAAGAATTATATAAATATTTTTCGTCCTCTACCAAGAGATATTAAAAAAAATATGTCATAAATCTGACCAACCATTGTCTGAAACAAGATGGTCAAGCAGAATAGATGCTATCTAACGGCTGTTTACAAATTTACCAGAAACCTTAAATTAGACCTTAAATGAAATATCAAACGGTATACCATATGATCAGAAGCCAAAATATGACGCTAAATGTCAAGCAGAACAAAATTTGCTCCATGTCATTCACTTGTTCACTAAATATATGGCAATGATTTTGACAAAAGTAAAGGAGAATGTTCAAAGGCAGGTCCCCTATATGGCGGAGTGTCCTATTAAAATATTACCTATGCTAAAATCGTTACATATTTTTTTGCTCCTCTCTCATTAACAGCGTATTTCTTTTCACCCTAGCATTAAAAGTTTTCTTAAAAAGTACAATTTTTATAAATTATTTATTTCCTGTTATTTCAAACCTAGCAACCAAAGATAATTAATATGCACTTTTTTTTATTTATTGGCAACTGGATACATAGTCCTTATGCCTCAATAAAATATTACCAACTTAGAATTGCCAGTTATTTATAGTTCCCATTTTCCAGAATCTTAGATAGATTAAAAATACATAGCTATGACTGAATTCATTGCTATTCATTTAGTTTTTTTACACGTTGTTAGTTTTGCCTTTAATTGAATATCTATCGACAGCGCAGAAACGATCCATACCCTAGGTATACTTATTGAATATACTATTGGTATTATTGATTGTTTATGTATGTTTTTTATTTTATTTATATAGCTTTTGACCACTATCTCACCTGATGGTAAGTCATGATTTGGTCGAAGATGTTGTTCATACTAACCTAGAATTACTGGCTATGAAGACCAGCTGCTGGAACACACCGTTAAGTGCTTGGCGACAGATTTTCTACTTGAATGTGGTTGCTAGCCAGTCGGGCATTCGCAAAATGCCCTACCACCATGCTGTAACGACTGCCATCTGTAGACAACACAGGGACCAACGGCTTAACGTGCCATACGAAGCGCGGAAGCTCTCAGTAGTACTGTCACTAGCGGTCAAGCATCTAAGTCATGATTTATGACGTTGCTTAACTTAGCTGATCGATTAAGAACGGCTAAGCAAACTCCGCTACTCCGTCCTTTAAGATGTATATTTATAGATGCCTGGTATTCAATACAATATGGCTTGCTGTTAGGTGTGCCGCCGGGCTAATAGCAAGGTGAACGTTAAAATTCAGCGAGTATAAAATATAATAAAATAACGATTTATAGCAGCCACATATAAGCATCAGTGATGGTATAGCGTGGAAGCACGGCTGTCTTCACACACTCTTAAGTCAGGAAAAATCGATATGGTGTGTCTCTATTTAAAAAATATTAACTGGCAACACTACTAATGTTTACGTGCTACTGTCAAGAGTGTCAAGTCAATGACGATCTGATAGCGTGAAAGAAAATAATCGTTTCTTTTGAAATGTCTATTCTATTCCTAAATAGCATCAAGTTATATACTAACCGGCAAAAAACTCACGTGTTTTGCCAGTTACTGTACTGTACTGATTAGTTTCCTAGATTAAATGTAAATGATTTAAGCAGATTCGCATTTGGATCTTATCAATACAAACAGGCAAAATCTTACAACTTGGAGCATGTGCGAGAAAATATTACCATATTTATTGTTATATTGTCTAAAAAAAAGCAATGAATTAGAAGAGGACTGGGCATTAATATTAGATCTGAATTATTATTAAGGACTAGAATAAAGTTGTAGATACTACCTCCTAAACTATCAGGTTGCGGATTTTGATACTTATGGTATCATTCGATTTGTCAAAAAAGTATTATAGTCTTGATATCTAGATGATTGATAATTTTTATAACTTAAAAATTAAATTACTCTTAAACCAGGGTAAAAATATGAAAAATGGCTACTGATCCTAAAATTAGACGTTTTTATTAACAAATTAAAAAAGAAATGATCAGGACACTAAACTTTTTCAGGGGACCTAAGTCTCCTAGTAAAATGGGCATTCTCCTTTAATCCGTGTTTTATTTTTCGCAGTCATTGGCAAGCGGAAGCGAACTGGTTTTACCTATTTAGGAAAATATTATCTAAGTATATAAAACTGGAGAACATTTATTTCGGTCAAAATTAACAAATAAAAAAAATCAGCCCAGTGCGAGTCGGACTCGCGCACGAAGGGTTCCGTACCATTAGCTATACAACATTAGATTTCTTTTTTTAACCTCTTTTTGTTTAAACGTGCGCGAGTCCGACTCGCACTTGGCCAACTTTTTGTATCTGTTGTTTTAGCGGCAACAGAAATACATCATCTGTGTAAATTTCAGCTGTCTAGCTATCGCCGTTCTTGAGATACAGCCTGGTGACAGACGGACGAACGGACGGACGGACGGACAGCGAAATCTCAGTAATAGGGTCCCGTTTTTAACCTTTGGGTACGGAACCCTAAGAAATACATAAGTTGAAACAAGAAGGTTCATGAAAAAAAGAGGCGCTTCATAGGTTTCGCACACAGGCGCTGTGGGGGATCGGCTCGACGAAATATTCCATAACTTTCCCAAAACTTAAACAAAATAATTCAAAAACTGAGCTGTGCTAAACTCATTTATATTTCCCGCTTTCGATAGTTCTATTGGAATCTAACTAGATACCGTGGTAACGCCTGTCTCTTACTATGGGTGCGTTTGGAAATCACTGGGTCAATGTAAAAGTTGCCTGAGTGCTTTCCCGATACTACCTCGGTGAATATTTACATTCTCTCGAGATCATTCGAAAATCTAGTAAAAGTTCACTTGATTATTAAATAATTATGTTACAGCACGCAAAACATGTCAGTGGTCATGTGAGAGCACATTTATTGCTAGTTTTGCTAATTGTTAAAAAAAAAAGGTAAAATATGTTAAAATATTTGTTTAAATATTAGGAATGGGAATGTTTTTGGTTTATATACAAATTTTCCAAGTTCTTACTGATATATTTTTGTCATTGAAAGATATATGGGTATGGTCGGGAAATAATTATACTTCTACTAACCTTGATTAACTGACAAGTGGTACACCGATGAAAAATCACTCGTTTCCGAACGTATCCAATCTATGGATTTGACATTACATTCTTCTCAGCTCCCGCTAGATTATAAATGTTTTGTGAAACTTGGATTATATCGTTCCAGCAATGCTTTGGGCAAATATTGGTCTTGCTAGATTGGTCGATGTTCCCGGGATATCCTTAAACACGAAATACAATATCGTAATGGGCAGGCGTGGGCTTCTGGTGTCAGTTAATATATTCTGGGTGTTTTGAAAATCGGGCTCATTACGTAGATAAACAATAGTAATTTATTAATTACTAATCCTTGGCTTACGCTTGTACAAAATTTATTATTTAGTGTAAAATATGTCACATTTGACAGCTAGCCAAGATATGCCGATTCAAAACGTAGTAAAATGTTGGCTAGGCACATCATAATTAGCTCTGACAGGCCAAGTCTTGGCTAGCTGTCAAATGTGACAGAATTTACAATAACTAATATATATTCTACCACTAAAAACCCGATTTCCAAAACACGCAGAATATACTTAAACCACCTAAAACATCGTGAACCTAAGTTTGACATTAGCAATAAAGGTAGTTCCAGGAGCATCGAGCAAATCTAGCTCGATCAATATTTGCCCAAGACATTGCTCCTGCAATATCTTAACTTACGAACGTACCCCCTTAACTTACGTTACGAGCATGACATGTTATCCGTCATCTGTGGCATAAAGTAACTTGGTTGGTAGTGTTGTGGTAATAATGTGGTAACTAGGAGGAAGAATATCTATGGTGTGGTAATATTATATATCCTATGGTTGTGGGACTGGGTTAGGGAATCTCATCATAGAGAAAAGTAATTTATTGTACCGGGAACTTGGAAGTAATAAGTACTACGTACATAGCTGTATATGTGCATCATGCAGCTAAAATAAAGAAAATAAAATCTTATGCTAGGGTCGTAAGAGTCTTGTTGCGCGCAAAATAAAAATGAAGCCGAGTGAGAAGGCTACCACTGAACCCTGTGTCCCGTTCTAACAGTGACTAAGAGTTGCCAGAGTTAAGTTGATTTCAATCCTTTCGTTGTTTGTAGAAAAATTTGCGATTAATGTATTGTAATGAAGTAAAAACATTTTCTTCTAAAATGTTTCTAAATATACATAATAATTTATTACCGACATGTTAAAGCATTATTATTTGTTGCAACATGTAAAGCCTTACTAACGCAAAAAAATTGCGATTGGTGTATAGGTTTTCTTTTATTTGTATGAAATACGGACACCTGACCTGACAACCCCACATGAAATTGTCGACTCGACATTAATAGCGGTCTGTTTTTTGATTACGTGATATATTTGAAGAATTTTAATAAAAATGGGGAGAATTTGTGTCGTGGAGGCTTGCGGAAGCGAGTATTATCCTGATTATGGTTTATCATTTCACAGGTAATTATTTTTAAACATAATTTGTTACGAAGAATTACGGTGACCATGCATGACTATCTAATCTTTTATTTATTTTATTGTCATGAGGAAAATGCATACACACCCGCCAGGGAGCAGGTGGTTATGTCGCACTCAGGATCAATAGGGACCCCACTATCGACTAAAAACCTCATGGTGTTCCGTCGTCATCGACTGGTGGCAGGGGCTACGGAGTCACTCGCGCTCTCATCCGCAGCCCCCATCGACGTCACTGCCCGCTTAAGCGGGCCCAGCTTCTGGGAATAACTCCCCCCCAATATGCCGCTTTGTGGGATGCCCACGAGGGCATCCTCACCTCATGAGGACCTAACCCTGATAGGGGGTACCAGCTGTCCCCACGGCCGACACCCTAGATCCTCTGAGCGGCGACGAAGTGCGAGTATGATCGGCTCGCCTCCGTGTTCGCGCTCTGCGGAGCGGGACAGAGAGAGGATGTCTCTCCCTTTCCCGCTCCTCCGCCTCCCACTGTGAGACGATTGCCTCAGAAAACGAGGCCACCGCCAGCCGCCTCCCACGACCTCTCGTCACCGACCATCTTTACGATGATGGCCGTCAATGTAAAGTCGGGTCACTATCCAATCCTAGTTCAAGAACAAATAACTTAAATACCTATGCATTTTTTATTCCCTTCTCTATTAAAATAACTTTGTTTCAATTTCAGATTTCCTAAAGATCCTAATGTTAGTTTAACTCATAATGCAAAGTTAGAGTCAATGAAACATTAATAAGCTGGGTTTGCGGCAGAAACTTCACAAGACTGTTATATTTAACAATATCTGATTTAGAATTAAACTTAACTATTTTTTCTTACCTAATCAATGAAATATACCACAATAGGTAGCTTATCGTAATTTTATCTCAGTCCAGCTACATGTCGTATACCACAAGGACCAGTAGATAAGAACCTACCTAAATGACGCGAGTCTAAAATGCAAGCAAAAACAGTAAATGTACAGTGCTACAAAGGGCAAGTTTATTATCTTTGATTAAAATCCATCTGAAGCAATGATCTGCTGACGTCAGATCACAAATAATTTTTTATACATATTGTCCTTAATCATCATATCATATTTCAATATAGTCACCATCACCAGAGAGGGATAAGAGGTACAGTTACTGAGCTTTCGTTCGGTTTCAATTTTGCGACAACAGCTTATTTCTGTTGTACGTGGTACTTATTGCTTCCATGACCGGGAACAACTCTCACCTGGGTGCGTTCTTGCTAGCCGTCGGCCAAGACATATTTTGGTCTAAACGCGGATACACACCCTTCCGGCACTCTAATCAAACTTAATTTGATCCTGACAAGATTTCATAATTATTTATTCAGATCATACCCGTTCCGGGCTACCTGTCAGAACAAATTTTGCTATGCCTGGCCAAATTTTAACTACCTTTTTAATCGGCCAAATATTGGCTAGCTGTCAAATGTGACAGATTCTACAATAAATAATAGATTTTGTACAAGCTAATAGTAGTAACAGACGACCGAACTAGGTTTGGAACGGACCAAGAACATGGTGCGCTCTGAACCAAATTCGATCGTGTGTCGCACTGTCCGCCGGACATTATTATTATTAATTTCGTATCGGAGCGCTTGCATATCGAACGCGGTGCGTTCCGAACCGATTCGATCGTGTGGACGGCGCACCGAACCAAATGTCAGTTTAGTCGCTATTGAGCCACTGTACGCGTAACACGTCGTAACGTATTCACAGACATGGATTCGGAACGACGTCAAGAAGGTCTATTTATTATCCATTATCTCTTCAGCACTCACAGCTTGTCGCATAACTGTATCGGATTTAGTTACATGTGGTTTCACAAGATCTAACAATTAATAAATGCTTCGGAACTCATTCGAAGATATATACGAAAATCTTTATCATCGAGATCTTTAATGAGATTCATATGACTGTACTGTTGTCTGTTTCTTTTTGCCCATTCTTTTCTTCTTTTTCGTTGGTTATTAATGGCGATGTAGCAACGATAGTTGCCGCAACTAATGTAATTTTGGCCTGTTTTAACAGTATAGGCGGCATGTCGAGAAGACGTGTTCACGCAATGCTAGCACAATAGGACTGGACGATTCGGAGTCTGGTGTGCTCGTCTGTTGTGTAGACCGCACCGTACGGTTCGTGGTCCGTTCCGAACCAAGTTTGATCGTCTGTGAATACTTTAAGTCAAGGATTAGTGAAATACTGTGTTAACATCGCTTAATTACGTATTATGCCCCATTTAATAAAGATTTAGAAAGTATTTTATCGTCTAAAACATCCCGGTCAATTCCATATTTTGAAAGGAGATAAAAAAAGTCGTTTCCAGGTGCTATGGAGCAAATCTAGCTCGACCAATATTTGTAGGAACGCGCCCCTGTAATCCATAGAGAAAATTAATATACCTACATAGACATATAAATAATTAAAATAATATACCTACCGGCTGTAATCTTTGGGTTGTTGGTTGGTGTAGTTTGTTTATATCACATACGTTTAAACATAAACTGAAAATAAAAAGCGTGCCGGCCGTGCGCCCGCTTTTCAGACGCAAAGATCACAGAAATCTCCAGACGATCCTGAACGTACGTAATGATTATATGCCTCATTGACGATTTTAAGGTATTCGCGGTTTTGTGGTTTGAGGTTCACAACATTATGGGCATAGAACATTTAATAATACTACGTATAGGCTTGCTTGTTTTGTTATCAAGCTATGATATGTCTCCTGGGATATATCGCATGTTCCGACAGCATCCTTGATTGCCAGTTTTCATTCTAGATCTACCCTTCTTTTATCTCATACGTACTTACGATTTTTAAGTTATTTAATCTGATTGGTTTTTCAGGTTACTTGACCAATACTCTTAAATTGAATTAATTGAAAGAACATATTTTTATTGCAAGTCACAGAAATAAACAAAACCGCCAATGGAAGACAAAAATAATAATGAGCTTCTTAAACAAGAGAGCTGGAAACATGCAGTTCAAAATGGTGTCTTGAACCTACTTCACAAAACAATCAAAAGTGATGGACTAGCTTGGCAAGAAAATATTACCATTATTGATCTAACCCAACAAAACATCGAAGATATTGATCACAAAGCAAAGTTTCCACCAAATTTGATACAATTAAACCTTTCAAATAACAAGCTCATTGAAGTGCCTAGTGTGATCTTAAACTTAGAAAAATTGGTGGTTCTTAATCTTTCTCACAATAATATAGAATATTTTGATGACTGGCCAAACTTTTGCCATACTATAGAGGAGTTAGATATTTCATATAACAATTTAGAAGGGCCTCCTTATTGGATTTGGGTTGAATCTCCACAAAAACTCACACAACTGAACCTGAGTAATAATACATGCATTACAAACTCTTTTGTGGATGGTTATTTTGAAGAACTGCTACAATATAACATTCTACTTACAGATATTGATCTCCATAATTGCAAATTGAAACATTTTTATAAGATAGTGACTACATTTCCTAAAGCTAAATCAATCAGCTTAGGATCTCTTAACAATACATGGAACGCCAACTCCTTAATTGAACTCCCTGATCAAGGATTAGATAGATGTTCTGATTTGAAAAGACTGACTGTGTGCAACACAAAAATATACACCATTAACCCTAGCATAGAGAAGTACAAAAATCTAGTAGAGTTAAATTTAGCACTTAATGTACTATATGGACTCCCTGATGAGTTTTGCAATCTGGAACGTTTGGAAACATGTGTGCTGTCAGGAAATCAGATAATGTATTTACCTGAAGGATTTCATAAGTTAAAAAACTTAATCAGATTGTACCTGGACGGTAACAAGCTATGTGTACTTCCAGAAATGTTTTGTGAATTGACAAATTTGAAAACTTTAGACCTCTATGACAATCATCTAAATGAAGTAATAAGCATTTTTGGTATTGTGGAAGAATTAGATCTGGCCCATAATTACTGTGAAGAACCTGAGGATTGTAAATATTTAGAAATGAAAGAGAATTTGAGATTGAAATGTAAGAATCGACATGATGGCAGGTATGTTTAACCCTTAAAAGTCACACAAGGTCATGACCTATATCACTATCTATTAGAACTTACAAATTTAAATTTTACTAGAGATGCATCAACCACAAGTCCTACCAAGCACCAAGAGTTACTTGATTTTGTGCCAACTAAACCAAAGCTTCATCATTATTGCGCATAGATTAATGATACATTGTCACCAATTGTCTGAGGAATTATCATTATTAGTATTATTAATGGACGAGCAGCAATACGCTGATATGTCCATATCATAGAAGTGTTGGATTTATAGTTTCAGAAGAGATTTCTTTTCTGTAGATAGCCATTTGTCCAGTTTATTTTTAAAATTGTTGATTGATGTGGCTGACACAACATGTTCTGGTAGTTTATTCCGGTTATGCACTACTCTGTTGCTCAAGAAATGGTGTGCAGGCTTCGTTATGGCCAAATCCCGAATAAGCTGGATTTCATGTCCCTGGATTGGCCTTGAGCTTTCTCTGATTATATAAGCCTTCTATATTAGGTAGATTATAATATTGATTAATAATCTTAAATGTCTCGATAAGATCACCCCTAAGGTGTCTTTCTTCTAGACTAGTGAGGCTTAGTGTTAGGAGTCTCTCTTCAAAGGACTTGTGCCGCAGGGCCTGTGGTAATTTGAAGGTTAATATCTTTTTGGAAGCATGGGCTCCAAACTTGAAAACCATACTCTAGCAGGGGTCTGATATATGTTTTATTTATTTTTAGAAAGACATCTACAGTGAAGAATTGGAATGATCTCCGTATGACATATAAAAACGAGTTGGCTCTTTCACTATAGATGTTATTTAAGCTTCCCATTTAAGATTCGATGCTATTAACACTTGTAGATCTTTATGCGGATC
Organism: Plagodis dolabraria; assembly: GCA_963854805.1. Taxonomy (NCBI): domain Eukaryota; kingdom Metazoa; phylum Arthropoda; class Insecta; order Lepidoptera; family Geometridae; genus Plagodis; species Plagodis dolabraria. The sequence goes on from OY978440.1 coordinate 11,532,325, forward strand.
AACAGACTCTATATCACTGTTGTCTAACATATACTTTGCTGTAGGGTTTGCTGAGCCCAAGCGTAACACAGTGCATTTTGCTGCATTCAGTTTGATAATCCAATCCATAGCCCAGGCTTGGATGGAATTAAGGTCCACCTGCAGCTGTCCAGATTTAATTAGTGGGTTGGCAAAGATTTTACCATCATCAGCAAAGAAGGCGAGATATAGAGCATAATCTGAGATTGAATCACTTCTACCAGGTCTGTGATAAAAATTCCAAATAGATAGGCTGAGAGCACCGATCCCTGGGGAACGCCACTTAATACTTGTTTTGGTTGAGATAGGCATGTTCCAACACATACTTGAAAAGTTCTATCTCTTAAGTTGTCCACTAATTATCCTGAGGAAGTGTTGTTGCCCAACTTCCTTCTTTATCTTGAGGGTGTTGGCTCTTACAACATGCACAAGAAGAAGAAATGGGGGGAGTGAAATTACATCTTGGCACTCTACAGGGGCCTCAGCACGGCCAAACAAATACTCTGCCTAGTTATTATTACTTAATTGTGTTTTTATAGCCATTACCAAATTACAATTACAGACATAGTTTTGGCATATTTTAAATACCAAGCTTTCAAACTTGGTGAATTGCATGCATGTCCTTGAGTCTAAAATCTAGAGAGATGATTTACTTAGCATTCCATGGATTCACGGTGAGGATTCCCAGTACTTGGCATTGCACAGGTAGAGGACAGAGGTACCCGGGACTTGCAACCCAGGGAGTAGGGTTAAGGGGCCCATTTACAATGACATCAATGCTCCTCGTCACCACTCAAGTCTCTTCCCCAGCCTTGCAACCCAGGTAGTTGGGTTAAGGGGCCCATTTTATGTTTCATTGTATGATTCGAGCTACAAAGACAGCTTAATATATTATGGTATTAAATTATGGGTGAATTACAAAATTTGTTATAGTGTTAAATGTCAAACCTGTCTCATTGTTTATTACTTATATAATTACTATTATATTGGGATCCCCCCATAATTTTCCAGGCTTAGGGCCGATTGAATGAATATAATCCTAATTGCTTAGTGGTATGAAACACCCCAAAATAATGACACCTGCAATACAAAAGACAAAAAATATCAAAATAATACAAAACTAAAAGGTAATTCAACACCCACCCCTTGTAAATATTATTATAGTTATTGAATATTACGATACAAATACTCTTTATTGCATATCAACAAAAATAAAAAAAACACAATGAATAACTTATAAAAGTTATAAAACAAACAGAATTAGTTAATTGGAAGTGTACATTTACAAACAGATATAACTAAATATGTACAGTGGCTATACAATCGGCGGTCTTATCGCTAAAGCAATCTCTTACAGACAACCTTTGGATGGATAGGACAACGAAAACTTGTGAACGGTAGTGTGCAACAAAGAAATCAAAAATTCATAATATATTTATACATATTATAAAACATCAACATATATGTTATAATTAAACATACTTGCATAATATATATTTACTAAAATAATACCTATCTCTCTTTATATAAAGCTCGATTACCACACACTGACTGACTCACTGACTGACTCACTGACTGACTCATTGACATAATTGTTCTCCCAGAAGGAGCAGAGTAGGGTTAAAATGAAGTATGGCGAAAATGTAGGGGGGGTTTAGGTGAGTATGAGAAAAATCGAAAATCATAAAAATGACGCCTGCCAATTAAAGATGGATGACGTATCTCGAAAACGGTAAGAGATAGATAGGGGGTGTTTGAACAAATGTCATAGGGAATCGGGAGAGCAGTCAAATGACATGAGTCAAAAGTGCTCCTCACATTCTTCATACTGCATTTGGAGTATTTTTCTTACATTTTCGACTGTATTTGGAGTTTTTGTGGGATTTTCGACTGATTTTGGAGTTACTGTCATAGATGAAGGTATAGCGAGCCCGAAGGGCGAGCTTCTGGTGAGGCTGAAGGCCGAACTTTCGGCCCGCGAGGCCGAAGGCCGAGCGGATGGTGCGCGAGCCCGAAGGGCGAGCGTTTGGCGAGGCCGCAGGCCGAGCCGTGTTAGTGTCTTGCGAGGCCGAAGGCCGAGCCATATTAGTGTCTTGCGAGGCCGAAGGCCGAGTTCTGAATTGACATGCTCCTCTCATTCTTCATACTGCATTTGAGTATTTTACCTTACATTTTCGACTGTATTTGGAGTTTTTGTGGGATTTTTGACTGAATTTGGAGTTACTGTCATACATGAAGGTATAGCGAGCCCGAAGGGCGAGCTTCTGGTGAGGCCGAAGGCCGAACTCTCGGCCCGCGAGGCCGAAGGCCGAGCTTAAGGTGTGCGAGCCCGCAGGGCGAGCTCATGGCGAGGCCGTAGGCCGAGCCGTGTAAGTGTCTTGCGAGGCCGAAGGCCGAGCTCCGAATTGACATGCTCCTTTCATTCTTCATACTGTATTTGGAGTATTTCACCATACATTACCGACTGTTTTAGGAGTTTTTGTGGGAGTTTTGACTACATTTGGAGTAACTGTCCGAGGCCTAAGGCCGAGCTCCGACTTGAGGGTATTTTCCACATCTGCGACTGGTCTCCATGGTAACTGCCCGCGATAACCAAAGCACCTACGAGTGGGGTTCCTTTACCGAAGTGACTCAGAACCTTGGTACGATTCTGACCGTACCACTTTTTTATGGCAGTAGGGTGGATCTGGTTTGGTGGCTACAGTTTGATTCTTTATTGTATTAGAAGTTTGTATGGGACGTCGTTTATATTTTGGAGTTTTAAAATGTTTTTTTTTTTAATGTATAAGGTGTTTTGATATTATTTAATACTGCATAACGATAAATGCACAAAACACACTGCCCGAAAAACTAGTTACATATATATAATTTTTTTTTTTTTTTTTTTATTTGGTTTTGTTCATTTTCCACAGACTCCGGGGTCCGTGCCATTTTTGAAGTTAACAGAGAATTTATTTAGTAATTACATTAATAGGGGGAGCATTCTTACATACTAGGGGAACACAATTTCAAGGAATTCACTATTACTAAACAGTTGCAAACAGATTTGCACTGGCATTCCGAACGGACCAGTGTCCTCACGCAGCACTCGTTCACGAGTTGACTCGCGTGCCAGCCATCGTCCTCCTCAACCATTTTTGAGGGAAGAGGGCGACCCGACACACGATGCCACTGCTTGCCAACACATTTTCGTGAGCATGACTGTTCCGAATGTTACATATATATAATTCAAACATTATTATTAACAGATAATATAACAATGGTTTAAGCAGTTTGTGAACAAGCTGGCCAAGTAATGTTCCTTAACCATTTTTTTTAAATAAGTTGAGGGATTCTGCCTGCCGAACTGGCAAAGGCTAAAAACGAGAAGCTTGCAGCGTAAATGATTTTTCCGAAAACTGTTCAGAGGGTAAAGAAAACTTGAGAACTAGAGATTTGGGGAACGTATGGGTTCTAGAAGATGTGTCAGAAAGGAATTCAAAACGTTTTTTGAGTTACAAAGGGGTGTTAGGGAATAAAGAATGGATAGTATATGCATGTTCCGGCGAAGGCGAATGGGTAACCACTTAAGCTTATTGCGAAATTCAGACACATGGTCATACTTTCGTAAACCAAATATGAAACAAATACAGAAATTTTGCAAACATTCTAGTTTGTTAAGCTGCTCTTCGGTAAGATCCAGATAGCTAGCGTCACCATAATCAAGTATCGGGAGTAAGAGAGATTGTACAAGCGCAGTTTTTGTGGTGATTGGAAGAAAATTACGTAATCTACGAAGAGAGCCTGCTGAGGCAAATAGTTTTCGACTGGTTTCTGCCAATTGAGGATCCCATGATAGTTGATTATCAATGAGTATCCCAAGATTTTTTACATGTTCATTAAATTTCAAATGTACACCATCGAATAGGACTTGTAGCAGGTAAAACCAGTCGATTTTGGAGATCATCCGTGAGCTTCCGACAACTGAATATTTTTACATTTTCGCCCATGGGAATCTTATGCATTATGTCTTGTGTATGGTGTCCAGTCCAGTGTATCTGAAATTTTGTCTCTTTTCAAACTGGTATTGTAAAAGGACAAATCGGTCAACTGGTTTCACACAAGTACTATAATGTCTTCAATCACAAATGGTTGTAATGCTCCAGTTTCATATGAGACTGAAGGGGTCTCTAAGAACTGATGAATACAAATTATTATTTGTACCTGTCTTGAATACATTATATAATGTGGCATTCCATTACATGCCCATCTCTCTAGAGGTGGTTAGTATTAGTCGATAATCCAGCCTGTTTATAATGGAGTCTATTTTCGTATCTCCAGCTGTCATAGTGTTGTAGATGCAATTAATCTGTGTATCCCCGATATTAGAGGGAGATGAGCGGTGTGCAAAGCATAAATCCAGCAACTTTTTCCTGCGAATCCCCCAGATGAGGCAGATTTGATGTCTTATGCCATACTTCGGCCAGGTGGTTGACGAAAATTATAATTTTCGCTGTTCTGTTCTGACCCAAATGATTTCTTCTTCTTCTTATTTTATTTAATGGCTTCTGTGGTATTTCCACAATTTCGCCAATGTCGCGTGGATAGAGAGAATAATAAACGATGGAGATTGCTCGTTGGAATAGGTAGTGGTCGGTGATCCCTGACCAATAATATTGCATCTGAGTTCTGCAGCAGAATAAACAACACAGGACATACACAGGACAGAACAAACAATCACAGATATTTACATATTTAGCGTTAGTGAATATAATATCTATATAATATAATATATTATAACTTAATTTTATTAATTAATATACATTTACATATAGTATATATAAGCGGGGTAGAAACAAGGGATAAAAGCGAACATAAATTTGTAGGAAGGGGAATTTCTGGAGGGAGCATGTATAATGAACAGTTCAGCCTAGGACATTCAAAGAAGATGTGATCAGTTGTGCCTTCATGAAGGCCACATTCACAAATGGAATGATCTCTTACATGTATTTTGGCCAAGAAAACTGGAGAGACACAGTGACCCAGCCGCAAACGGCATATTGTGGATGTGGTCAGTTTATTATTTTTTTTAAATTTGAAGAACCATGGTTTTGATGGTATATTTGTTTGGACACGCCTGTAAAATCTACCTGTATTATTTAAAGGGTTTTGCCAAAGAGAGTCCCAAGTGTCACGCATTTGGCCTTCGCAAGAAGAGACTAGATTGTGGCAGTACACTTTGTCATGATTTTTGGTGCCATGAGTAGCAGCATGTTTAGCACAGGAATCCGCACTTTCATTTCCTGAGATTCCCACATGCCCTGGGATCCAGGTCAGAACAGTTTTTAAACCAAGTTGGTAGCAGTCATAGGGCTTCTTTTATTTTAAGAATTATGGGGAATCGGGATTGGATTTGAATTGGTTACTTATAATGCTTTGGAGGCAGCTTTTGGAATCGCTGAAGATACTTGATTTGTTTATTTTATGGGAAGAGATGTAAAGGATTGCTTCAAGGATGGCAATAGCTTCACCTGGGAAAACTGAGGATGAGGAGGGGCACCTGTGACTAAGAATGATCCTGTACTTTGGGATCCAAACTGCTGCTCCAACATCACTGTCTTTTGAGAGTTTGGAAGCATCAGTGAAAATCTGAAGCCAATCTCTCCATTGGCTGTCAATTTTATCATAGAAACTTTTTTTTGGATCCACAGAGTCTTTTTCAATTCCAAAGTTGAGGATTATGGAAGGTTGGAAAATCAAAGAGGCGTAACTAAATTGAAATATAGGGTTCACAGGAAATTGGGCAATGGGATTTGTCAGGTTTTTATACTTAATGAAACTGCGAATGATACATGGGAGGTTACCTTCTGCTCTATATCCATGCAATTTTAAAAGACTGTACAGTTCTTCCATAATAGGTAAGAGAGGGTGGTTATAATTCTGGATGAGTTTAAAAATAAATTTATCAGAAAGAAGCTGTCTACGGAGATGGAGAGGAGCTTCCACACACTCCACCTGCATAGCGTTGATTGGTGATGATTTCATGGCTCCCATGACGATCCGGAGGCATTTAGACTGGATTTTAGATAACTTATTAAGAGCTTCTTTATTACCAGGGTCTAACAAAAAAGTGCCATAATCGAAATGACTTCGTATAATGGCGTTATATAACAGTTTTTGGCAAAATGGGTGAGATCCCCACCAGACACCAGACAATTGTTTTCACCAAGTCTCAGAGGTTGACAGGTTGGTTCAAGTCTTTTGGTTGGTTCAAGTCTGATGTGGTTTTCCAGTAGGAATAGTTGTGTGAAGTTCAGTGCCAGGGTTTTATGTTCTCTCTTAAGATCGACTATTGCTTTGTAAAATCTTTTTTGATCATTGTGTTGGCTATAACCCCATACTCTCCCATAGTCTTTGCTTCTCTTGGATTTGAGCTCTACTTCATATGTGGGGCAGAATTATGTGTCTAAGCTGGAGTTTCAAGAGTAGTTAACCAGCAGGTATTAGATAGATAGATAGATAAAGCATTTATTTGTGTCTCCAATGCACACGTTCATTCAAATAAAGCCACAGTCACAGACAACAGTACTCTTAACTTATCCCTAATATAAAATAAATATTGGAACATGGTTATTTTGGTGGTTGGTTATTGTACTTAATGGTTGCCTACTTAAAAACAAAACGATCTATCTAGGGATCACTACCAAAAAAATAAAAGTAGGTACGTGTGTGTTGCAGCCTAAGATTTTTTTACCTGGTTGCAGCATAACAAATAGGTCATAGCTCAGCGAATAATATTGCTCTAAGAGCAAACACTGTTTTCAGCTATCACCCTCGAGATGACGAGGCGAAACGAGCGCAATACAGCAGTCTGTGTACCATAGTTAAAATGTAATATGTATGTATATATATTTGTGTAGGAAAATGAGTTTAAAAGTTAGTTCGGACACTAGATGCGAATCAGGTGAATAATAAATATAAAATATAATATGTGCAGAGGAGTAAGAGAAGTTGTCAAAGTCGATATCGTCGATCTGTGATTGAAATTCTATTATTATAATTATCTACAATGCGCATGGCTTAAGTGATTGTTCGTACTGTAGAAATGATGTGCCAACTTAAGTAGAACAGGAGTGAGTGCTGAATAGCCACCTAAGCATGAGTTAATTCTTGCATAGTATTGTAACATACCTTTGTCTGAAGGACAGTGAGTCGGTTCAGTTTAAGTTAGTGTTGCAACATTGTTCTCAATTTATTATTTATGCTTTCTTCCCCTTGTCAACCTTAAATCTTTATATTTGTAGATTCCTTCAGTGATATAATGAAGTCCTAGCATGTTAAAGTCAGGTATGTTGAAGTTGTCATCCTGTCCTTCCACTGTGACGTTGGTCGCTTGCAAATGTTCAGTTATATATTCTGGTAGTTTATGGTGTTTCAGGGCATTATTAATGCTGTTCCTGCATAAGCAGTTCTATCAGATTGTTGGATGCTATGGATGGTGTTGTTTTATATTGATTTTTGTTGTTCTTAATCGAGTAAAAAGTGTATGTAAAGTTTGTAGATATTGAGTTACATTTTAGATTCTTAGGAGCTATCAGCTAACCCGTAAATGTTGTATGTAACCAATGTATTGTATAATGTACAGTGACATCATTTGGACTAATGAATAATGACCATGGGGTCACTCATCAGCATACTTTTTACTAACAAGTACAATTACGTGTGTGGACCTGCTGTGAAAATCGCCTCTCATGGTGATTCTTCTGTTAAGGGTTAGTAATATGATGTTCACCTACACAAAATGTATTTGGCTTTGGTCTGCCTATTTCATGTAATTTTTTTCTTTTTTATTGTGACGGAACAAGCTCTAGCCCCACCTGATGTTAATCGGACTTACCTCTGCCTATAACAGATGTATTTCGTCACAAGTCACGAATTGCACTGCGCCCTGAGACTTGAGACATAGTTATTAATTCTGGAAAAGACTTCATACTTCATTTTGTTTTAAGCTTGAGTCATCTTAAAAAAACATTATAGCAGCAAAGTATTTGTGATGTGTATTGCAATTGTATACATCGTCTTTTTGTGTAGATACATTGTTTATGACGATAAATTCATATATAAGGTGAATATTAATTCATCAACAATACTGCGGGGGATGGTGTAGAATCGATAACTGAATGTGATCCACACATTTTGAATTTTCACATAAACAAAATCAATACTAACTATTGCCTAAGCTGTGGCGCTTTAATGATAGCGACGAACACACTCGCGGCCGCCGTGGACTCCACTCACACAGACACACACGTTCTAACGCTAAGCGAGGGCAATGAACTCAGCTGTTTCTTGTTTGACGGACGCAGAAGCGGTAGCAATGGCGAGGCGGTGCGGGCCGAGTAGGTATTAGTTGGTAAGTAATAAAATGATTGATCACAGAGTGTAACAGGCGATTTTCAACTGCCTCTCAATATCCGCTACCAGGGTTCACTTTTATCAGATAGATAGTTAGGTACATCTCAAAATAGTGGAACAATTCACGACAAAGATGAAAATTTTTAAAGTAAATCACTTACCCATTAAATCCAATAAATCAAGATGTAACGTTTGTGAATCAAAACACTTCACAGGAGGTAGGTAGACATCGTGTAGGTACAAGCTGTGCGGTAGATATTCACTTGTAAATAGGTAATTTACTTTCCATCACACTTTTGTCAGGCTTTGGACTGTCAAATGTATGTAATTTTATCATTTGATAATTTATTAAACGAATGTGTGTTGAAAGTTTGTGGTAGAAAGAAAACATAAAATTACATCCATTTGGCGTGTTTAAAAGTCAATCAATCCTATTTACAACAATCACTTAGTACCTACACAATTATTTACATTGCTATTTACACATGAGGCTGGACATATCTACCGTTCTTCACAACGCACACAGTTGCTCTTCGAAGCATATGCCCTCTTTCGCAACTTAACTGCCGAAAGGCGGCAACAATTCTGTCCTTTAATTCACCCACGGTACTAAGATTATAACCAATAATACACTCGAGAGCAATGAATCCGGGTCACTTAAAGAATCCTAAAAATCTCGGAAACTAAAAATGCTAGGTTAATGCAATAAATTGTATTTAATAGACATACTCCTTAAATGAAGGTATTAAAACTTCTTAGTTATTGTAAAGTTATATCATAAAAAAATCAAATTTGAAAAAGGGCCACTTTCGAAGATGGAACTACGAAATTACAGCATTTGGTTTTGCTTTTGTTTGTAATCTGTCATTTATGTGGGTACATAAACCATGTTGATAGTGCTCTATATTCATTATTCAAGCTGAAATTATGTCGCTTACGCCTGAAGAATGCACCAGAATACTTACAATGCTGGAAACCGGCCGGAGTCAGCGCGATACAGCCAGGACTGTCGGTGTGTCGCTGTCAACAGTACAAAGAGTTCTCCGACGTTACGAAGAAACTGGTTCTAACCTACGCAGACCAGGAACGGGCAGAACCAGGTGTACCACAGCACGAGAAGACCGATACTTGGTGAACACCATGCTTCGAAATCGCTTTCTCACAGGAACTGAACTCACCAATCAGTTTCGACGCCTCGGAGGAAGTAACCCAAGTGCATGGACAGTAAGACGTCGGCTTGCTGAATCTAACTTAAAACCCCTTTGTTCGCGCCATCTATTGGCACTTTCTTTCTTTCTACCTCTTACCTTTTCCTACCCTCATTTTCCTACCCTCACGAAAACGACGACTATCTACGGTTGACATTTCGTGGCGGATGAGTGAACTGCTTGTCATTGCAAGCAGTCTGCGGTCGACCCTTGTTGACGGCGGATGCGTCTGTTCCTGTGAGCTTCCTCGAAGCCAAGGAAACCGCCATTTTGTTACTAACCGCGCTCGCGCTGTTTTCTTGTGTGCCCCATCGCACTGGGATATCCGCGATCGTTTCTTTCGAGCTGTGTACTAACAGCTTCCTGCGCTCGCGCCGCGAGTCTACAACAGCGTGAAATAATTTGAAGAGCCACTACATCTGGACAGCAGCAGGACGCCTTGGAGTGCCGCAGCTGTGCTCGTCAGCCCGAGGATATCCAGGTTAGTCGCTCGTTTTTCGCTCCTTTTCCTATACAGTCCACTTTTCATCACCTTGTTCCGCATTCCTTCGATTTACCAGTGTCCTTTCAACCCGCGCCCGCAGTTCGGCGTGCTCTGCCATATAGCTTGGTGGCCGCGCTAACATTCTTTTGGTTCCTTCGAGCCGTATTATTCTAAAAAGGCCTATTATTTCACGATATTTGTACTAAAATATTGTGTTCCCGCGTAATTTCCCGTTTTTTGTCCCTACATTAATTACATTCTATAACCTGTTAGTATCATTTGCATATCAGATTGTGTATTCCGTTTTCCAAAACCGCATTTAATTTCGCTATTTCTAAAAATTATATTTTTACAATTAAATTCATTCTGTGTAAGGGTAATATGCGAGTATTCGTTAACATTTTTTTGACCCATTGTTCCCTTCGCATCTAATCTGTTACCGTGCGCGGTGACGTTGTTCACTCAGTTTTAACACTTCACCGGCTTGTCTCACTTTGACGTTTCTCTTTAAAAATGGCGAGCACTAATACTAAAAGCGTTCGTTCTAAGGGCAAAGAAGTAGGCGAGTTCGAAGATGCGACGGCTCTTGATGCTTTGGCGGTCAAACGTTTAACTTTAATCGGCAAACGTGATGCCATATTTGCTCGTTTACAGCAAATTTATAACCGCTCGTTGAACGCTTTCACTGATGATACTGAGAAAGACTTATTTCTGTGTGGAATCATTTCATTGGATCGTTTACAATCTGAGTTTAATGAGATTGTAAACGATTTAAATGTCACCGAGTTGACAATCGATCCCACGTATTCCGTAAGTTATCAATCAATTAATGTTTTTGAAGACATGTACTGCCGCTGTAAGTTTGTTTACAATAAACTCAACCCTCCCGCTATGAACGTCAAAGGTACGGAATCGCATGTTACACCGCAACATAACTCTGTCAAACTACCTAAGTTGGAGTTGATGACCTTTGATGGTAATCCAATGACATGGAAAATATTCCATGAATCGTTCCGTCGCACAATTCATGAAAATGCTGATTTAACTGACCACGAACGTATACAGTATTTAGTAAATAAATTGTCAGGTCGTGCATTATCCGTTATTTCAGGTATTGTTCCAAACGCAGATAATTACCATCTAATCTGGTCGACTTTAGTCAACAAGTACGACGACCAGCGTAGCTTAGGTTCCGCTTATCTCGATCAGCTGCTCGATTTCAAACCAACTAGTATTACCGCTTCCGCTAAAAACCTGGAGCTATTTTTAGATAAGTTTTGCACAGCAGTGTCAAGCTTACATTCGCTCAAGCTCGAAAATTTATCGGATTTTATGTTGTTGCAATTAGCTTTGAAAAAGATAGATTCGAGTACCGCCCGCTCGTTTGAAATGCATATGCGAGGTAAAAGTATGCCTACGTACGACGATCTAATTAAGTTTGTTCGCGAGCAGAGTAAGATATTAGAACGTACGGCGCCCGCTAGCCGCACTTCTGATGTCAACAATAACAAACAGATTGTTCCTAAGTCTACGCATTCTTTCGCTGCATCGTGCGCATCACAGTGCCCGCTTTGTAATCAATCTGATCACGCTAATTTATATAGATGCCCTGCATTTAATAAGCTTTCCACAGTGGACAGGTTGTCTTGTATAAAACAACATAAAGGTTGTACTAATTGTCTAAGTGTTTCGCATAACTATACCGCTTGCAACTCGCAATATAGTTGCCGTCATTGTGGATGTAAACATCATTCAATGTTATGTCGTAAAATGTTACCTTCCCGGGAAGGAACCCGCACTCTCAACAGAGCTGCCGTCGCGTCATCCACGCGCAATCCTGCGCCAGCGCAGTCTTCGCGCGCACGAGCTGACAACGCCGCCGGCGCCGCCGCCCGCGCGCCCCTGCCTTCCGCCTCGAGCGCTGTTACCGCTCACTGCCCGCTTGCAGATGTTCCGAAGCCTCCCGCTTATCAGTCGCAACAACAAAACATTTCGCTATGCAATAACGTGCGCCCTGTTACGCAACCGACCGCAGATACTACGTGTTTACTGGGAACCGTGCAAGTTTACGCTACTGATTCAAACGGTCGTAAGCATGTAGTGCGCGCTTTAATAGATTCTGCCTCTCAGAGTAATTTTATATCAGCGAATTGTTGCGCAAAGCTTAATTTAAAATGCAACAAGGTTACAAATACCGTTGTTAAGGGCATAGGTTCCGCGTCAAACCCAATTAAGGGTGTAATTTCAACCACATTACATTCACGACTTGATAATAATTTTATTTCGGTCGACGCTTTTGTTATTGACCGCATCACCGACAACCTGCCGTCTGTGAGAGTTGATACCTCTTGTCTCGCATATCTACACGGCTTGCCGCTTGCTGATAAGGATTTCTCGGAACCGTCCGAGATAGAAATACTGATTGGGGCTCCGCTGTTTGCGGATATCTTGCTATCGGGTCGTGCCGCTGGTTCGCCTGGTGCACCTACCGCTTTCGAATCGATATTCGGTTTTATCGTAATCGGAACCGCTCCCGTTGCGACCGCTCAAACATTTACCGCTTTTAATGATGATAATCACCGTTCCCGAATTTCTCTCTGCGCCTTCGCAGAACAACCGCGCTCGGATAACATTCTTCAGAAATTCTGGCAACTTGAGGAAGTGCAATGCACACCGGCCTTAAGTCCTACCGCTCTCGAAAATGAACGTATTTTTCCAAATAATTTTTCCCGCGATTCTACGGGCCGCTACTCTGTAGCGTTGCCTTTCTCCCGCGACCCCGCTGCCGCTTTAGGTAATTCTTTTCTTACCGCTAAGAAACGCTTTATGCATTTAGAACGCAAGCTCGTCGCTTCACCTCCCCTGCGCGTGGAGTATGATGCAATTATCCAGGAATACTTGCAGAAAGGTTATGTCTCGCTGATAAATAACGACAATAGTTTAGCCGGTTACTACATTCCGCACCATGCGATTGCCAGGTTGGATAAAACCACTACTAAATGGCGCATGGTCATGGATGCAAGTGCGAAAACTGATTCGAGCTTATCATTGAATGACGTCTTGCATACTGGGGATAATTTGCAAAATGACCTTTTCGTTATACTCTTAGAATTTCGTTTTTATGCAATCGTTTTCACATCCGACATAAAACAGATGTATCTACAGGTACTTGTCAACGAAGAGAGCCGCAAATTTCAGAAGTTTTTATATCGGTTTGATCCCGCTTCGCCGCTGAGCACTTACGTGTTCAACCGTGTTTGTTTTGGCCTGCGCAGTAGTCCTTTTCTCGCGATGCGCGTGCTACGCCAGCTGTGCGCTGACGAGCGCGCTCGCTTCCCGCACGCCGCGTCTGTCATCGAAAACAATACTTATATGGATGATGTGTGCTATTCCATGCCGTCCATACCTGGTAGCGTACAGCTTCGCGATGATCTCCGCGAGTTGCTCAAGGCCGGGGGCTTCGAGCTAGTGAAATGGGCTAGTAACGTACCCGAGCTCACTGAATCGCTTCCGGTCTCCGATCGGCACACCGCAGTTATCAATTTCGATGAGCCAGACTCGAACTTGAAGGTTTTAGGGCTACAGTGGTTGCCAAGCTCGGACGCATTTATGTTCACCGTGAACGTCGAAAGTCGACCTGCGACTAAACGCAATATGTTGTCCGTGATAGCGCGTCAGTATGACGTTCTCGGACTCATAGCTCCTGTCATCTTGTACGCTAAATTAATTTTACAAAAGCTTCATGTTTTGAAGCTTGACTGGGATGAGCAACCGCCGCAAGCAGTGGTAGATATTTGGCATAATTATCTTCGCGAACTTCCCGCCATTCAGCAACTGCGATTCCCTCGCCACCTAGGAGTGGAAGAAAATTCGAAAATCACCGTCGTTGCGTTTTCTGATGCTAGCGAGCATGGATATGGATCTGTAGTGTATATGCGAACTCAGTCTGACCATGACTCTACTCCGCTCACCCGTCTAGTATGCGCCAAGTCAAAAGTGTCTCCGCTGAAAACAATTTCAATTGCAAAGCTAGAGCTTTGCGGCTGCTTGCTCATGTCAAAACTGGTTCGCCGCGTTCTCGATACCTACGTAAAGCGTCATACCATAGACAAAGTATATTGCTTCACCGACTCTATGGTAGCGTTGCAGTGGATTACCGCTTCACCCCACAGATTCAAAACTTTTGTTGCTACTCGTATTACAAAAATTACTTCCGCTATACCCGTTGACAGCTTCCGTCATATACCTGGAACGGAAAACCCTTGTGCTGATGCACTTTCGCGAGGGCTGTCACCCGCTCAGCTAGTTAACCACCCGCTGTGGTTGACCGGCCCCGTTTGGTTAAGCCAAGAGCCTGCTGCTTGGCCCGCTAAGACAGTAGCTCCCGCTAAGGTTGACTTAAACCTACCTGAGTCGAAGAAAATCGTTTCACTTCCTGTGACACAACCCGCCGCGGAGAATTCCAACCCGCTGTTGAAACTCTCCACCCGTGTTTCTTCATGGCTGATGCTCCTACGCATAGCCGTCCGCATCTATCGCTTCATCAAGAAGCTGCCGCGTTCTAAATACTTCACAGCCGATGAAATGAATTTCGCAGAAATTCAAGTCCTGAAAGCTGTACAAAGGCATTACTTTGCGGACATTATTCAGAACCTTAAAACCAACACCCGGTGTTCAAACGCTATACAGCGACTCGTGCCCTTTCTAGACGCCGTCGGACTCATACGAGTCGGAGGACGTCTCCGAAATGCAGATCTATCGTACAATCAGCAGCATCCCATTTTGTTACCGCGTAAAGACCGCATAATCGAAATGATAATTGAGCACTACCATCGTCATAACTGTCATACAGGTCCGCACGCTTTGATGTCGATTCTCAGACAACGATATTGGATACTCGCATCCCGTAATATCGTCCGCTCGGTTATACATAAGTGTAACTATTGTTTTAAGGCAAAACCTAAACCTACATTCCCGCTTATGGGAGACCTACCCACTTGCCGCGTGAACGAATTTAAAGCGTTCACTCACACCGCTGTGGATTACGCTGGCCCAATTTCTATTATTCCAATTAGAAAACGAGGTGTGCGCTCTATTAAGGCTTATTTATGTATTTTCGTCTGTATGTCAGTGCGTTCGGTAAACGTAGAGCTGACGACAGATTTAAGCAGCTGCAGTTTCCTTTCTGCTTTTAAACGCTTTCTCGCTCGTCGCGGTACCGTTTCTGTCTTGTATTCGGACAATGCCCGCACTTTTATTGGAGCAAGAAATGCCCTATCTGACGTCTATAAACTTGTAAGCTCAGATGAGTATAATAAGTCGCTCTCAGACGAGTTATCCGCCAACCGCATAACTTGGAAATTTAACCCACCAAGAAGCCCACACTTTGGCGGAAACTACGAAATCTTCGTGAAAGCTTTCAAGGGTCACTTAGCTAAAACAATAGGTTCACAGTTACTAACCTATGAGGAAATGTTAACCGTGCTTACGCAAATAGAGAGCGTCATAAACTCGCGACCGCTAACGCTATTGAGTGAGGATCCCTCTGAGCCCACTGCACTAACGCCCGCGCATTTCTTGATGGCTGCACCACTTAACCACTTACCCGCGTGCGCGATCTCCGACGAGCCCGCGCATCTTCTTAAACGCTACACTTTGCTGGATAGGATGATCCAATCGTTCTCTAAACGATGGAAGTTAGAGTACCTTCACCTGCTTCAATCTAGAGGAAAATGGAATACACTTTCTAATCCAATCAAAGTAGGTTCCGTCGTGCTTATTATCACAGACAATCTTCCCCCGCTATCTTGGCCGCTAGGTGTTGTCGAAGAGACAATTCTAGGCGCCGACGGAATATGTAGAGTCTGTCTAGTGCGAACGGCGACTTCCGTTTACAAACGGCCGGTCGTTCGTTTGTGCATTTTACCCACTCAATAACTTACCTACTTGCCCCCTGGTCAACCCGCTATTCATATACCCGCTCTATTATTAACTTATCCAATCTTTCTCTACCTTTAAAAACCAATGGTTTTTAGGCCGGGGGCAATGTTCGCGCCATCTATTGGCACTTTCTTTCTTTCTACCTCTTACCTTTTCCTACCCTCATTTTCCTACCCTCACGAAAACGACGACTATCTACGGTTGACATTTCGTGGCGGATGAGTGAACTGCTTGTCATTGCAAGCAGTCTGCGGTCGACCCTTGTTGACGGCGGATGCGTCTGTTCCTGTGAGCTTCCTCGAAGCCAAGGAAACCGCCATTTTGTTACTAACCGCGCTCGCGCTGTTTTCTTGTGTGCCCCATCGCACTGGGATATCCGCGATCGTTTCTTTCGAGCTGTGTACTAACAGCTTCCTGCGCTCGCGCCGCGAGTCTACAACAGCGTGAAATAATTTGAAGAGCCACTACATCTGGACAGCAGCAGGACGCCTTGGAGTGCCGCAGCTGTGCTCGTCAGCCCGAGGATATCCAGGTTAGTCGCTCGTTTTTCGCTCCTTTTCCTATACAGTCCACTTTTCATCACCTTGTTCCGCATTCCTTCGATTTACCAGTGTCCTTTCAACCCGCGCCCGCAGTTCGGCGTGCTCTGCCATATAGCTTGGTGGCCGCGCTAACACCCTTAGACCTGCAAACGGCCCTAAACTGGAGCGTGGGCATCGTATTTCGAGACTAAGATATGCCCAGAGCCACGTAAATTGGAGTATTGAAGATTGGTCAAAAGTTATGTTCTCCGACGAATCAAAATTTATGCTCTACAAGCACGATGGAAGACACAGAGTGTATCGAAGACCAGGGGAAAGATTCAAGCAAGCATGCATCGAAGAAAAAGTAGCCTACGGTGGTGGGTCTGTACTTGTGTGGGCCGGAATTTCTTCTGAAAGTCGCACAGAGCTGGTGATCATAGAAAACGGCTCTTTAACTAGCGTAAGATATGTGGAAGAAATCCTCAATGATCACGTTGGTCCATTTATGGTCAATTTAGGTGAGGATGCTATATTTATGCATGACAATGCCCGACCTCATACAGGTAGGATTGTGAATGACTACCTTCAAGAGATGAACATTACTCGTATGGAGTGGCCAGCGCGCAGCCCGGATATCAACCCGATCGAGCATGCTTGGGACGAGCTAGGCAGATGCGTAAAACAACGAAACCCTCCCCCAATCACGCTTCGTGAGCTCAAAATTGCTCTCACAGAGGAATGGGAGAATATTCCCCAAAATCGTATAAGGAACTTGGTGTACAGCATGCCAAACCGCGTAAACGCAGTAATGGAAGCACGAGGAGGCAATACGAAGTATTAAAATTCAAGAAAATCGTAATAAAGTTCAAAAATTTCATGTTTCCTATTTTTGTTTTAAGGAGAGATCAGCAGTTTTTTTCTTTATGTAATTTTGTGTTAATAAAATGTATGGTGACTCATATTTTTTTTACTTTCATTTAAGGAGTATTACATTGTCTATTAAATACAATTTATTGCATTAACCTATCATTTTTAGTTTCCGAGATTTTTAACATACTTTAAGTGACCCGGATTCATTGCTCTCGAGTGTATATAAGAAGTATATAAAACAGTAATATAAATGGATACTCTTTTTTGTTGTTGACTAGGGTGCATTCAAGGTCTAAGTTAGTACACACAACTTTTCACACTTATGTCGTTAAGAATCTTAGAGCTTTTGATTGATTGCAACTCGATTGTTCCAAACATCTGAAGGTCACATTACAACTTTTTAGTTATAAAAATCGGTTACCAAAATGCATTCATTCATACCTGACATGTCATTTGTAGATGATAGAGCTACTATATTTGCGCTAAATTCAATGTTGCAAGTAAACAGTGGTAGTAAGAACTGTCAAATACCTTAAAATGTGGTATATTTTTTTGATACTTCTCTGACAAAAAAGAAAACAAACATTGTAATGTTCACGAAAGAAAAGCAAAAGAGTGTAATTCCCATATAGATACTGCTTTGATTTCGGACTCATCGAGTCCATAATTAACAAAAAGCGCTCAATCTTCCAAAATAGATTGGATTAGTAAATTGATTTGGAGCTTAGAAATCATCGCAACCAATTCGCGTCGCGACAAGGTACACACATACACTTTTTAAACCACGTCATCCCTGGGATCGAAAACTGGTGCTTGAGATACCATAGCGGTACTTATACACACACACAAACACACACACATGTGGCAGTCAATTCAATTATAACTTTTTGTAAAATAATCATTACCTTTCACAGTGTTTTGCAGCTTCCTTATAGGAGTTATAGGTTATGTGTGTTAATCATTCATCTAAAATAAAATTACGGCATTTTTTCCAGAAAAGACCATACATCTGATGAAAGTGAAGACGATGAAGAATCACGAGAGACCTTCTATGACGAAGAAGAAATAGAAGGTACCTATATTTCGTTTTGGTGGAGTAATTTCGTTACTAGTGTACGTTAAGACAGAGAGCGGTCACGCGTTTACGCGTCTGAAGCTTATCAGCCTATTACTCCTGTAAATAAACTCCTGTGAACAATATTTCTCAAGATAAAGCTCTTTTTAGATTGACAGCCCCAGAGAGCTGTCATCCGATATGCGAAATGTAGACTTCGATATGACCACCCACACTTAGCTGTCACCCTAAATATAACCTTTGTCGAGATTTTTAATTTCTGTGTAAAAGCTACTAGTATATGTCTAGGATCAATAGTATCCGTAATTAAACAAATTTTAGTTCGCTTGCTGTCATCCTATAGTACATATCTGCAGCGGCCAGCAAAGGAGGCATTGATGGACGAACGTGTAAATGAGGGCCGAGGCGAAGCCGAGGCACACGTAGGTAAGTCCATCAATGCCTAGTTGTGGCCAAGGCTTGTATAGTGCTTTTCTCAAATAATGCGTGGAAATTATAACAAAGTAGTACCTAGGCAGATTTTTTTTTATTTGAAGATACAGTTGTTAAATGTACAATTGCGTTGAAGTCAGGTTTGGATACAGTTTTAAATTCACGTTATGTTTAATTAAAACTGTGCATTTTAGCATTGAATAGATGACCCATAGCGTAACTTTCTTGGCGAGTTCGCCGAAATAAGCCAAAAAAACGTTTTCGGATAAGGATTTCAATTTTCTGTAATTCTTCCATTGAACAAAGTTTTCATAGGTTTTCAAATATTTTTCTTTCGATTTTGGCGGTAACAAGTTTTCTATTATGGCTCTTGCCGCCTCTTGAATTTCAGGTGGCGTTGAATTAAGTTCATCACACTCATTGTCTTCACTTGAACTCATTTTGTCGAAACAATTACTTTTCAAAATCATTGACTATCAACAAACAACAATAAAATTGCCCGCGTTAAAGTGTTCATTTGTTTTCTTTTTTCAATAAACAGCGTTCTATTTGCAAGCCAGATCGAAATTTAAATAAAACCTTTGATAAGTTACCTCTTTGGTTGCCATGCTTCGAAGTAAAAGATCGTTCCATTTTTAAATTACACGACAGATATGAGTTTACTATGCAATTTATTTGGCCGCTAGACACGACAGATATAGATTTTCATACATTTTTTGCCACTGCCGGATGTATTTGGCCAGTACAGCAATTTCGATTTATCTCGAAGAAGGTTGTCAAAATAAAGCTCACATTTCCGAGCATGTTTGAGATCTATCCTTACTGTATATAAAGTTGCTAGTCAATAGTCTTTTAAGTTAATGCTCTTTCTAGTTTGACAAAGATCAGTTTCTATTGAATGTGACTTTGGCAGTTGCCAACAAGTTACTATTTATCAGAGTTTTAAAATTATAATTCATCATCTGTCAATCGGTCATATGTCACATATTAGGGAATGCTTAAGCATTATTCACATCTGGTGTAAATATGACAATAGCACAACTAACTTGGAAGCTTGGAATTTCTGATTGGTCAATATATCTATGATTTCTTCTGACATTATAAAAAAATCTTTCGCCAAGCACGGATTCTTCCGGCACATTCGATCACATCACAGTCAAAAGTTTAGAATTAAAATAAATTAATTGGTAAAATAAAGATTTTAATTTTAAAATAGTATTGTTTTCATTTTCAGATTTGCCAGTGAATCCGGTAAACTTTGATCCTCCGAGTTCACCAGAGGACTGGGACTCGGATGATTATTGGATCCCATTCTATGATAGGAGTGTGAGAGCAACACCACGGGCTCAGTGGCTGCACTTTGTAAGGCAGAAGATGAAGGAAGGGAACTTCTGCCCTATGGATGCACATCCGGTATCTGTGGTAGACACAGTAAGATATCAACGGCTATGCAATCCACAAATAAACTATGAGTCGGACGGACAGTTTGATGATTACTCAAGTGATGATTCCTAATATGGCTTTGAAAATAATTTGCAAATAACCGTACTGTAATATTGTCTTTGTTTCACTGTTTTATGTATTACGTAACTGTTTGCTATGGATTTTGGTTTTTACATATATTACATATACAAGAAAAAATTGGATACTAATTAATTTATGACAAAATAGTATTATTAATGAATTTTTTTTATGTATGTAATAGGATTATGTATATAAAGGATACGTGTACAGTCGCCTGCAATAAAAAGTATACACTTTGTAATTTTCAAAATGATGTGATGTCAATAAATTCTTAATTATCAAAGTTAACATAATCATAAATAAAAAAATTAAATTATTCTTTGATTTTAAGATAGGTACTTTTGTACATATAGAAATACAAGTATTAGCCACACCTTAAAATTGCTCTGTGTATACTTTTTATTGCAGGCGATTGTACATATGACAACATATGACTGGTGTCTGGGCTTTTGCAGCCAATCAGATATAATGTCACCATGTTGTATAATGATATGATCCTATATATATGATAATGTAAAAAGTCTAACAGTGGATACGGTATTCATACAATTCTGATTTTTCATAGGTTAATCAAAAACAGCATTATCGTATCATTTTGTAGTTTTGATGCTGTCTCATAATCATTTCAACTTGTTGCAAAAAAATACTGATAATCACAGTAATGAGCTTGTTCAGTTTTTAAGAAAAATCTTAAATCATCAATAGGTTAGGAGACCATAATTTCATTTAAGTATTGATGTGGTCGAAGATGGTAAGGCCTAATCAATAACGGGAACTACACCTAAAAATCTATCGCCGACCACAAAGTTTGGTGCTCGGCGACAGATATCCTACTTGAGTGTGTTAGCCAGGCGTGCATTCAAAATGCCCTACCGCCGTGCAATGTCGAGTTTTAAGACCCCCTGAAGGCCTCCGTGACATCCTCACGAACGCCATCACAAAACTAACCAAGACCAACAATCAACCGCTTTATTCTCTCGATTGTTCATCGAAGAAACACGCGAAGTAAATAGCGATATGTAGTGCTTTAAGTTTTGTTATGCCATCGGAAATAAACATATCAATGCTATCGGAAATTAACTATCCATTCATAACACAATCACATGAGATACAGAATTTTTTTGTTGATTCAATTTTAGGAACTTTTTCATAGGAGATATACATTATAAGGTGTTGAAAGTATGGACGCCTGCGCTTAACTTATTGGTAATGTCCTGATACGCACGTCAGTTGCCTAAAAGTGATAGGCTCTCTCTCTCGTATAATCAATTATTTATTTCCCATATTTTTGTAGCCAGTATATTAATTCGAGATAAATACATTAGCAAGTAAGTAAAATAATTGTATTTTTACTACTTACGTACCTATTTCTGATACAACCTCTTTCGATGGTGCCCGCGCGTCATTCATCACCATTTATTATTTACATAACATTATATAGATTTTTGGATTTCTTGACCCATTCTCTCATTAGCATGCGCAGTGAACCTTTATTCAATTGTAAGCTATGCAAGGGCAGACTCGCGAGGTCTACAGCTCGGAGAGCCACCTTCGTTTGAGATATGAAATGTAACCTACACTTTTATTTTCTATTTACAACCACATACTGTGATAAATTTAAATAATGCAGTTCAATTGATTGACGGATTCTATTTGTCAGTATTCGTAAAACCAGGGTATTATTATGTAACTTTTCTTATATTGCAATAAACGGGTGTTATGATACTTAATTTAAGATTATAATACACGGCAGCACTAGGAAGTGTACGTATAGGCCTACTTCAAACCATACTTGATTTTGTAGGACTTAATAAATTTTCATGTAAATGTGACAGAGTTACTTAACTGGTGCTTTCACTTACAATGAATATATCTTCCTAATAAATATACAATAGATATCTACTTAAAATATATACCATAGATAGATAGATAACAGATTGTTGCAATTTCAAAATTGTAAATGCTAGTTACAAAAATGAAAATATCTTTACAATTGTACAATCGGCGGCCTTACTGCTAGGCAGCAATCGCGGTCAGGCAACCGTAGGCTGAATAGACACAAGTCAATTTACATGGAGGTATAAGCAAATATAGGTGCTAAAGTGCATTATGAATTAATTATTATAATAATTCTCAAAATATATCTAATATATAAAATTCTCGTGTCACAGTGTTTGTAACAAAACTCCTCAGAAACGGCTTAACCGATTCCTATGAAAATTTTGTGTGTATATTCAGTGTGTCTTAGAGTAGGACGTAAACTATTTTTCAAATAGGTATATTCAAAATAGAAATCTTGTCTTGAATTTGTAAATTTCTAAGGTATATACAACTTTATTATTCCATTTTTATTTGCCTATATGGCAAAACGTTTTTCGGGTCAGCTGATTATTAATTAATAATTTAGTATGCCATATTATGGTAACAGACGTACGAATTTTATTTTGAGGTACGTCTCGACTTTTGCTGTGTTTAGACCGAACTAACATGAAATATGAGAACTAACACTTACTTGTGCACTTATTTTTCTGATGGTGTCTTTAATAGAAGTGTATTATTGTCATCGGGTTAGATTCTGAAACGTGTACTTTTATTGAAATAGATGATCTATTATTAATCCGATCTGTGAAAGGGAAACATTCGTTCCTAATGCATAATAAAAATGCGTGTATGTTAAATTTAAAATTAATTAGTTTTAGCAAAATGTATTTTAGGTAGAAAATCTAAAAAAAGGTAGCTAGTCTTCGAGACTTGCGTACATGGCTTAATATAAATTCATAATGTATTGCTATAACTACCTCTACTAAGTTATAATTATATGTTTTTACTACTTATACTGTGTTACTTAATTTTAAATGTACAATAATTTTCAAGAAATGTATATCATTGACTACCAAATGTCAACGCTGGCTGAGATGACTAGATTGGTATGGGTGTAAAAGTTCAAAATAGTTTACAATATAAGGAGCTACTTGAAATCAAGGAAGTAAAGTAATAAAATAAGTATAGTATTATACAATGATTTATTACCTTGCTTTAATGTAGATGAAATTGAAAGTTTTTGCAAACTAGTCGTGTTCTGGTTCGTCTGTATCATATGCGATAATAAATAAATAATAAAAAATAAAATGAATAAAATGTTCCCATAATTATCATAATTAGATAAGCCGAAAAGTGAATTAGATAGTAGAAGAGTTTATATGGTAATTAGATTTTAGTATATTACCATTGTTTTTTTTTGTATATTTGAAAAATTGGTTACTGCCCCACCGTACCCCTGGCATACCATTGGTGGTACTGTGGGTCTTTTAAAGTTAAAAGTAATAAAAAGCTTACTCATAGTCTTGTTTGTAGTACGTTAGTTGTACTATAGTTTTGCTGCATCCCCATACGATGATTAAGAACGATATAATAAATTAGAGGCTTAGCAATAGAGCTGGAATGATCTGTCAATGTTATATAAGAAAGAAGTTATTGTATCAATTTAATTTGTTCCTACCGTCAATGTTATAATTCTGTTTTAAGTAAATACATGTATTAGTTTACTTTAAATCTCCTAAGTTATATTGTTAACTTTCGTATACATTATATTATAGTTCTTATCTACATTTTCAATAAAAATTTGTACCTATGTATATTTTCGAAAAGTATTATGATTATAGAAAGAGATGGCAATAATATGTTCCGTCATCCAAAGTCTTGTTGTCGCCCTTCACGGAGTCTTGGGAACGAAATCTCCTTATTGGGTGTAAACTTCTTGTAAATGTTCTTCAGTGTTAAAGGGTTTTGATCAACATATAACATATTATGTTGTATCAGCATAATATTCATTTCGTTATCCATTGTAATAAGTACTTGATATATTTTTGCCCTACGTTTGCGTATTTACCGTAAGACTGAACATTTTTGTTCACTAGACAGTACAATATTTAAGCTTTTTTTTTTATCATACTTCAAACATAAGGCGCAAACCAATACTCAGAGGCACGGACTTATTATATGTCTGAGGAAAAATACATGCAATGTGTTTAAAAGTGCTGTTTCTGTTTATTTTAGTGACTAATAAACATACTAGTCAAATAACAGTCATTCGATTTAAAGTAAAAATGATATCAAAGTAGCTAAAAATATCCGCTAACATTATAATAAGAGTTAAGGTAGTATTTTTTTAATAATTTTAGTTAACTATTGCTGTGCGGATAACATTACAAAACTACAAAGAGCGGAAAAAATATAGTCATGTGCGCGATTCTTAGGGCCCGTTTCAGAATGTCCTAATAAAGCTTCAGACTGCTATGCAACACATAAAATAACTGAATGATAAAATGACAGTTAAAATGCAGCGCGTTTCAAGCTTTAACCGGTGGATAGGCTAAATCGATGACTGAGAAACACAAAGATAGTGTTTTCTTTAGTAAAAATATGTTCTGGCCAGTACAACCGGAACATAGGGCCTGTTTCAGAATGCTCGACTAAGCTCTGGTTACACTACCCATATTTAATAAATAAAACACTATCTTTGCGTTTCACGGTCATTGATTTAGCCTATCCATCGGTTAAAGCTTGAAACGCGCTGCATGTTAACTGTCATTTTTATCATTCAGTTATTTTATGTGTTGTATAGCAACCCAAAACTTTATTAGGACATTCTGAAACAGGGCCTTTGTTGAACATTCTGAAACAGGCCCTTAATCTAACAAATTAAAATTGTAGTCATTGTCATATAGGTTGTGTCATTGTAAACAAGTTTGGATTTTTTTGTCTTGTACGTAAATTTAACTATAGTTAACATACAAAGCTATGAGCTGCATCCCCATACGATGGTTAAGAATGAGAGTATAAATTAGAGGCTTAGCGATAGCAGTTGATGGCGCGGGTTTGATTCCCGCACATTACTATGATTTTTCTTCTTGTTGTAGTTATATAAAGTTAAAGTACTTCTAAAATTGTTAGTTATTGTTGAATTATATATATATTTGAGTACCATTTTGTCAGGCTGTTCTGTATTACCGGCTTTGCGGGAAGATTAAACTATTCATTTTTGTTAAGGCGATAAATCTATAAATATTTTTTTGCTATTCTATATATTATATCTTTTAAATATTTACTTACAGTCTTTGCATTACTTATAAATGCTACTTAAAGTTTGATAATTACTTAAAAGCTAAGTAATAAATTAAATATGTCTCAGGGTGACGGGCGCAGTGCACCCACTTATGACATTCAACGGAACACATAAGTTTCTTAATTGGTACAGTCTAATAAAAGCTCTTGGATATACTTCGATATGCAATGAATTGTGCTTATGTGGTTTTAGTAAAGCTTGCGCGTATGAACTTTTGGCAATGCAAGCACATTATAAAACATATTTAAAATACCAACATTTTTCGCCCAATTTGCCTTTAAAGTTTTAGTAACAGACCTACATAAAAAAATAAACCTATGCTTGCCTAACCAATGTCCCTATGAAGAGAATTAAGTTTTGGTAATAAATCCACACACATGACTTGGGCACGACTGTGACTTAGTACGCGACTTCTATATGAATATCCATTTAGAAGTCGTGTCACTGTGACTTACGGACGCGTCTTCTATTTGACTATTCATGTAGAAGTCGGGTCACTGTGACTTATGGACGCGTCTTGTATATGACTGTTAATGTAGAAGTCGTGTCACTGTGACTTACGTTCGCGACTTCTATATGACTATTCATGTAGAAGTCGTTTCACTGTGACTTACGGACGAGACTTCTATATGACTATTCGTGTCAGTAAGTCACAGTCGTGCAGGACTACTACGACCTATTATGAGATACAAAAAAATGCAATAGTAACCTGATAGCTTGCTCATATTACTAAGATATTTACTTTTACAGCTAACACATTGCAGTATGTACTAAAATAGTCAATTAGTACCCTAAATAGTTTAGTTTCATAGGTTATAGATGTTATGCTATCACGTTCGGATAGTTTCCAATAGTCTCCGTTGATGGAGTTTTCAAAAGAATTACTATAAGCCACCCGTGGCAAACAGGAACTATAATATTTGTTATTACATATTTTTTCAACTAATAATTTTGATATTTTTAGTATAAGTCTTTGAAGTGTTCGTTATCAATAAAAAAAACATTTTGTTATTCGATCATTTTATCATTTCTAACTCACCCTGCCCTTATCTTATACCTAATACAGATATGACAGTAATTATAAAACTATGTATCTACTAATCTCAGAAAGGTTTTAAAATAAATAATATGACATTTATATTAAGATTAGGTAAACCTACTTTAAACAAATGCAAACATATTAAATGTAAACTATGGTCATTTATAATTAATCAAATAACCCGCCCCTCACTGTACCCGGTGCAAAGGTGCCCATAATGCTGGCTGCATTGCCTCGTTGGACTGCGATGGACAACCTTTGCGCCAGTTACGAGAGTCGGCGGATTTTTATCTTAATCTATGTATCTACTTAGGAAATACATAGTCTTTTACATAATTGAAGAGGAGACAAGTTCTTAATCAGCTCAAAAGCTAATTGTATTATGTATAATCTTAAAAAACATAGCGATAGTTCGCAGTAATTCAATTTATTTTTTGTTTGCTACGTAGGGTGGACACAAATATAGCACTGAAATATGTTTTAACTGTGACACCCTCAGATCATAGAAACAAGGTGACTTGTCAAAATACCCCAGAAATAAAGTCTTAGTTGTGGCAGCTGTAATATTAAAAATCTTATTCTGACTAGGTTTTCTCTAGGTAGACTGTGTCTATGAATTTAGGCAATGTACGTTATAGATATGTGCTTTGAAAATAAGCAAAATATCAATTGTATTACCATTTTTGGCACCAAACGCTGCGTATTTGCCTGAAAAATATATCCAAAATATCAAGCATAAAGTTACACCGTCTTGTGAGGGAAGTTTATAATATAACAGCTTGTGTCGCGTTGTAACTATGGTACATAGATAAAACACAGAAAAAGCGCCGTAATAAAAAGTTTTTGAAAAAAAAGCCTTTTTTATTGCTGATAGTATAGCCTTTGACCGCTATCTCACGTGATGGTAAGTGATGATGTGGTCGAAGATGTTGTTCAGGCTAGCCTAGAATTACTAGCTCTCAAGGACAGCTGCCAGAACACACCGTTCGGTGCTTGGCGACAGATTTTCTACTGAGGGTGGTAGATAGCCAGGCGGGTATTCGCGAAATGCACTACCAGTATGCTGTAACAACTGCCATCGTAAGACAACAACCGGGACCGACAGCTTAACGTGCCCTCCGCAGCACGGAAGCGCTCAGTAGTAATGTCACCAGCGGTCACCCATCCAACTCCTGACCGAGGCGGACGTTGCTTAACTTTGCTGATCTTTCAGAATGGCAAAGCAAACTTCGCTGCGAGCGCTTCAAATAAAATTCGCAATGGCCACCTTTGACTTTTATTACAGGCTTTTCATCTCTCTGGCCACGAATATATAATTTACGCATTTTTTCTATGGGACAAAATTTCCCATAGAAACAATGCGTTTCCACTGCTTCCTCTACAGATTTTTTAAGAGACTCAATGTCATTGTTCAATCTGTTCAGTCTTCTGCTCTTAGCTCAGTTCAGATCAAGTGAATAGGGCACATTACAACATTGAATTCCGTGAACAGGATATATGAATCTTTAGATTATAATGTGCATTTCAGTTGAGATTAGGTAAGAGAATATATAGTCTGTGAATATTTCATGTGATGATCATTCCCTCCTGCAGCAAAGAGTATTAACATCATCACTTTTCGTAGAATACAAGAACGGCCCAAAGTCGAATATTCAAATTCATTTATTCAATTTAGGCGTCTACGACGTTCTTATTAAGGTCAATTACAAATTTTAATATTGAAATATTTTACATTGTACTGCCACGTTCAGCAAAAAAATTATAGAGCCACTGCGAGAAGAACGGGTAAGAAACTCGGGGCCAATCTTTTAAACGTCTTTTTACAATGTGTTGTTATATACAATATAATACAATTATTACAATATTTGTTTAAATTACGTAGGAGACATGTGATAGCTTGGCAGAGGCGAAATTTTCCAAGCATTTTTGTCGTTTAAGTAATCACAAACTGTGTAGTAGGATTTCTTAATCAAAATGTTTTTCACGTGCAATTTGAATTTTCCTTCTGTGATCATTGTAATATGTTTGGGAATTTTATTATAAAACCGCACACAATTACCTAAAAAGGACATTTTATCATTCTGCATTAAATTGTAGTTCGCAGCTGACAAACTCTATTTAAATAATCTGCATTCCCTTAAACCTTTTGGAAGATTAGCTCAACCTTCAGTAATAGTTTTCTAAATATGTCTTCACTATTAAAAGGCAACAAGCAAGATGGCTTATTTAGAGCACACAATTCATCAGTTAAAAGTTTCGGCAAAATAACAAAAGAAAAAATAACTTCTATATAAGAAAGCTATTTACGATATTATGCTGTTCAAAGCTGTACCTATAATTTCTTAGATTTCGTTTATATTATGTGGCCGATACAGAGTATTTACTAATGTCTAGTCGTCTTAAGTCTGTCTTAAGTAAAATTCAATGTCTTCTTAATTATAAAATATAAACTTTTAGGTATTCGTTATTGTAGATCTGTTTGGCTCATGAAACAAAAAAATCCAAGATTAAGCACATAGTAATTGATATTAGCCGTTATACCTAAATAGTTCGTATTCCGAATACAAGTAGGAAATCTTTCGCAAAGCATCAAACGGTGTTCCGCAAGCTGTCCTTAAGAGGCAGTAATACTGGGTTAGCCTGTATAACTTCTTCGATCACAACATCTTTTACCATAAGGTGAGATAGTGGTCAAAGGTTAGCTTATCATCAAAATAAATGCTGAGCTCCGGATTTGTCTTAAAATGATGAATACAAATATTAAAATAAAATATTTCTATTTAAGAGCGGGTATTTTATTTTGCGATCATGATAAATGGAATTACATTTTCACACTATAAACATCGTTCTTGCTGTTTGTCCTAAAAATATTACAATCCTTCTTCTTTATATAGTATGAAATAAGAAAATTCTTCTTGTATGTACGAGTATCTATGTAAATTTTCTAAAAGAAAGCTTAATATTTAATTAGAGTTAGTAGTTTGACAATTGAATTATATTTTTTTACATAACTAACATTCTGCCAATAAGAAAAACATTCTAGAAATGTGTCCACGTCCCATCACACTCCGAAATCAAACAACAAATATATGGTTCAAAATTATTGATTTAATTTAAAATACATAAACTCTTGCAACAATCGTTTAATAATGATATGTGAAGATAAAACAACACCACGCAAACATTACCGCGGTACGCGTTGCTTGAAAATAATACTGTTCGGCACTGGCACTTTGCAGTACCTAAATCATTGTTCGTAGCCTCGTAGGCTTACTGTGGTCGCCATTTATAATGGAACTGAGGTACTTAACATTGTATGAAAATTTGGTCGAATACTACGAACATTCCGCCCACGTGAGACAGAGTGTAGTAACAATAATAAAACTGTAATATTAATTATAATGAAAAGAGTAATTATGAATAAAAAATGCTTTATTATGAATAACAAACTAATCCAACCTTGATTAATTGGATTATGACAACAGTTGTACTAACTACATAGTGAGTGTAATAGAAACCTTACTTTGAAAATAATATAAAAATAATCACTCACACTAAAACACCATTTAAACTTTCACTTAACAATCATCTTTAATAATGGTCATTTTTAATAATGGTTAATCTTCCGGAGAACCATATTGACTTCTAATGCTTAAAAAATAATATTTTAAGCTACTCGTACATGCGATATAATATTTTTTTAAAAAGATGTCTATAAAATATTTATATTAAAGAAAAGGTGGTCGAGTGTTCGTAGTAATTGATCGTGCATTTTATAAGCCCTCGTCTAGCTACAAAGCATTGCTGCTAAAAAGCTTTGTTCTCTCATAACGCTAATCACTTCAATATGAATGGCACTGATTGCCTTGCAAACAAACAGACGCATTATGTAGCCCTATACGATATATAACTAATAACAAAAAATATTAAACTTCAAAGTAACTTTAGGATAAAGGAGTGAATGATTATTTATCTTACATAAATTACATCTACTTAGTATTCTTGAAGCACGAATATACCAAGTGATTCTGTCTTAGGCTTTTTAGCGTGGCCTCATACAGCCGGAATATTTACCTTTCTGAACTAATATTGTTAAAAGTTTTATTTAAAAAAATTTTAGAAATTGCTTACACTGTAATCACTTTAAAGAAAAAATCCTATTTTTTTGTTCAAATGATAGATTTTTAGATCAGTCTTTGAAAATGATATTGATGATCACAAAACACTTGACTTATAGATCAACTGATTTTTTATGACATGTGTGTGCACTATGAACTGTCTGAGTTCTGAAATGCATTCCGGATGTCTGAGGCTGACTTAAAACCTTGACTTGATGGTTTGAACAAATTTGTGTCGTTTATCTACATATTCGTTAACGAATCTCTTGCAATTCTATGACCTTGTAGTCCTTGCTAAAACACTACCATTACCGGAAGTGGTATGATTAAATGACTAAGCATTCTTATTTGTATGAATACATAATTACTAGAAGAATATATCCCTTAACATTGTCTGGATTGGAATTTATTTTCTAAACATTGACGAAATTTATTAGGTTGAGACAAATTACACAACAAGTTCTTTGTTGACAACAAACGTCTGGACTTATATTGGTATCCAAAATTTATAGATCATTACTAATACTAACTTGATAGTTTTATGCCTTAATAAATGTAAAAAATAGTTTTTTATTATTACCAATACTAACTTGATAGTTTTATGACTTAATAAATTTAAAAATTTGACTATAAATTTGGATACCAATATATGTGCAGCAATGACACTTACTTATTACCAAAACGGCATGGAAACGAAAAATGAATGTGAATTGCATGTCAAACTTTGTTTCATTTAAGATTGTTAAATTTTAATAAAAGTTATATCCATAAGTAGCCTGCCAGGTGATAATTAGTAGCAGGTGGTAGTAAATTAATACTTGTATCCTAAGATATATAATAAATTATTATATGAATATATAAATTATCAATATACTATATTATAAAATAAAATTATTATTAAACCAGTAATAAATTATTATTTATAACTATATAACTGTATAAATAATAATTTATTACTGGTTGATAACAATAAAGTAACACAATAAGATGTAAATAAATAACTTCAAAAAATTAATGAAAAAATATTTAAGAAAAAACGTCAGCCAATGTGCGATTTGACTCGCACACCGAAGATTCTTACAATATAGAATGTTGCGCATAATAGATGGTTAATTTTTGACACAGTTCGGAATCCCTAGTGGCATTCCAATCTGCAATTAGCGAGTTTTTATTACATGTCATTTAACGTCACACATTGGACCAAGCATTAAGATTGACGCTTGAAAATATCTAAACTTTAAATCACAAAATCTCTGTTCAAATAAACTTACTTATATACTTCGCGTATAACTTTGCTCTTTTGTTCTAATTATTTCATCACACCAGCAAATATTATATTTGACCCAAAATAAGTGAAAATACCCACTAACAATGATATTTATATTACAATGTTTTAAATAAGTGATTGGCATAGATTACTTGATAAATGTTGATATATACCTACTATTGTAAATGTAAGAGAGGGCCAAATGACACAAACACAATGTGCTTGAAATCTCTTACAGATCTAAAACTATGGCGAGATACATAATGATACTGGCCAGAATCTGAAAAGAATAAGAACGTCAGTAATTAATAAGTAAGTAACAATTTAATTAAATGCCTTTCGACCTTTAGCTATAAAAACAACAATTCAAATTAATACATTGGTATGAGGTAGTGGATCATACTGGTCTATATATAAAAGTCTATATCTAATTATACATATTTGGGTGACGCAGTACAATTCTACATGTACTTCCCACTTAATGCACCCGAGATATCTACATTTCTTTCAGGGGTATAATCTCAATGGTGGCAGCTCGTTAAGGAACTTAATGAACGGACTCTTTATTTGCTAATTTTTACGTAAATATTGAAATGTCGACATGGTGCGTTTTTATTTCGTAGCCAAATTGGCAAGTATATATAATCTTTGGATATCACACTAGCCTGAGGTACCATTGAGCTACTGGCACGCGGTGCTGGGATAAAGATTGATTTTGTGTATGACAAAATAGCCTTAACGCTGCGGTAGTTAATTGAGAATGCGTCATGCTTCACCAACTTCAGTCAAGATCACGTTGAGGACTTTCTTCTACACTTCTTACTTTGTTTTTATTTAATTAACACGTCTTCATATTAATATTGATCAAAAATGATACCAACCGAGAGGATAAGAGCCCTTGCCATGGAGGTGACCTTGAGAGGCGAGTAGGAGGCCTCATTCAGGTTAAGAGTATTGTAAAAATACTGCAGTTCCACCGCCAGAGGGCCACAGGGGGTCTGCGGGTACCACGTCAGGTGACCTATGAGCACTCGGATGTTTTCCATCTGTTTTGGTTTTAGAAAATGATTATTTAGCATTTTTAAAATGATCAGCTTTCCCAACTCATTGTTGAATATACAGGGTTTTATACCTAGTGTAAGTAACACAGGCTATAACTATATAGGAGACATTGCTACTTGCCATGATTCTGCCATTAAAATAATAGCTGTTTAATGGTAACCATGAACGCTGACGTATAAGGCGCAATTTTTATTATCTTTTAATTTTATATGCAATACTATTTTAATCTAATGAATTTTGTGATTGCACGTCGATAAAATGAAAAAAACTTAGACCGCTAAAGATCGGCGAATGGGGAATGCACAGAATAACTAAAGATTTAAAAGTAAAGCTGGTGCTTAAGTATTAATTCTGTGTATATGTCCCTGGACTTTATTACTATCCAGTTTTTTATTCACCCCTTGTATAAAAGATGCTTTTTTAACTACAATTTCTGTTACATTTGTGATACAATAAGGTTAAACTCGCTGTTGGCTTGTTTTGTAGATTACTTAAGCTTCCTCCTGACTACTATTTTCTCCTCATATCAACTTTTAAGTAGAGCTATAATTTGTTGGGTTCCGATTAGAAACATAAACATACTAACCTTTGCATGGGTCTTGTGACATGGTTCAATAACCATTATCAGATTGCAAGCATGGTATAAACACCAGAAAAATTGCATCATTGATTTGATGGTAAATGATAATTGACCCTGGAACTTTTCGAATTGATCTGTGAAGAAAAGCATGTGGCATAATTTATTTACTTACAGTATGCAAGAATAATGTAAGAGAAGTAGGAAAAATAAATGATTAGTCGTTGATCGGCACGGATGTTCTTGTACGCTTTAGGCTCTGTTCAGACGACGCCGCGCGCGCGCCGCAAGCCCCGCGGCGCGAGGGCGGCGAGTGCGCGGCGCGGCCGCGCGGCGCGCCGCGCCTGCGCCGCGAGTACTGTTCCCACGACGCCGCGCGCGCGCCGCAAGACCCGCGGCGCGAGGGCGGCGAGCGCGCGGCGCGGCGCGCGGCGCGGAGGCGGCGCGCCCGCGACCGCGCGCGCGACTGAAAGTCGGCCGATGCCACTTTGTAGTTTTAGGTATATTGCAACGTTTCGGTTGATGTGATATGAACCGAAACGTCCACTGTTGTACAAGGCCTTCGCATAATACATTTTCAGTTCTTCAGAAGGCGCTGCAACTTCTGGTACCATTTCCATAATCGCCATTTACGACACCCACGGGAATAAATGGGGGGTAGACATTCTAATACGGCAACCCCACCGGGTAATTTCAAACTATTTCTACAAAAAAAGATTATTAAAAAAATAATTAAACAGAAAATGGAATTTCACACTTTTGGGTGTTGAGGTCGTCAACACCCAAAAGTGTGTAATAACTTGTTGAAGTCGGTACCATGGTAGTTCAAAAATACCTATTATCACATTATTGTGCGCATGGTACCGACTTCGACTAGTTATTTCACACTTTAAAGTGTTGAATTCGGTTCCATTTTTTGTTTGAATTTTTTTTACCCTATTTAGTGACTCTTGTTACTTACGGGATCGGTTTTCATTCACTGTCAATGACCATATCATCAATATACGAAAACACTTTTCAGTTATTGGAATTTAACTCAAAAACGGCTTGACCGATTTGATGAAATTTAAATGGGACCACACGGGGTGCACCGTGCACCAGCTTTCAAATACAAAAAGAATCATCAAAATTGGTTCACCAAGTCGAATCGAAAGTAATGAGGTAAGTAACAAACAAAAAAAACATTCGAATTGAGTATCTCCTCTTTTGTTGAAGTCGGTTAAAATATAAACTTTTTAATAGACCACCAACATCTTTTATGTACTTAATACGCATTTAGGTACTTATTCGTTGTGTCATGTGTGTGTATATTAGGTATACACATTATATAATAATACATTAATTATTGATAGTAATAGTAACTAGTATAGGTATAAATGTATAGGTACCTATCCGATGATTAAAAACCGGGCTTTAGTTAACTTTTTAGTTCTATTTGATTAAATACGTAGGTACTAAGGAGACAGCACCGTTTCCCAAAATAAGGGATCGATTGTCTTTCTTTGTCAACGACTATAAATATCATCAAGGAAAATGTTTTTTGATATTGGAGTGTAACTCAAAAACGGCTTAACCGATTTTGATAGTATAACAATAATAAAAAGAAATATACACTCGAATTGAGAACCTCCTCCTTTTTTGGAAGTCGGTTAAAATAACAAAAATATGTTTCTGTAAACTACGTTCATTATATTGATTAAAAACACTCATTTATATTTTTGCCATAGATGGTGCGTAAACTCATTTATAAATCCAGTTTATTATAAAAAAACTCGCATCTGGATATAGTATATAATTAGATCTATCGTTTCCCGTTTGAATCCTTTTTGTAGGACTAATAATTATAAAGTTCAGTATACTTTGCATTTACCATCGTGAATTTTGGGAAGCGGTGCTCTCTCTCCGTATTTTAAATTGTTAATTATTGGAGACATAAAATTACACATTTTGGGTTCACCCAATATTACGTTGTAGGGAATAAAATAAGAAGAGATAAGTACGAGATACCTACGTATTTACACTAATGAATTGTATGCCCATTTTCGAATAAATATGAACACCTTCAATTATTAACTATTCATAAAGAGAAGTTGAACCGCCGAAACTCGCTATGGAGATGCAGTACCTATTTCTTCTGCAAGTAGTGAAGCAGTGTTGGCTCAGTAGCATTGGCTATGGATGGCCGCGCAGCAGGTACCTACATGGTTTGAATCTCGCCACGGGCTTGAGCTTCACCGCATGGTAGAAGGGCATTTTGCGAACGCCCGCCTGGTTAGCGACCACCCTCAAGTAGTAAATCTGTTGACAAGCACCTGACGGTGTGTTCCGGCAGCTGTCCTTGAGAGCCAGTAATTCTAGGTTAAGCCTTGTTAACACCTTCGATCACATCAACACTTACAATCAAGTAAGATTGTGGTGAAAGGCTTACCTATCAGCAAAAAAAGGCGTTATAAATACCTACAGTTTACCTAGTCATTGGTAGGTAAGTATTATTTATGTAGTTTATTTATAGGTAAGTACTTATCAGCTTTTTTATTTATTACTAGCTTTCCGGGCGCGGCTCCGCCCGCGCGTATGTCGGTTATCGCGCGAAAACATTAATCTCTTTAAGCGCAGTCGGATAAAAACTATCCTATGTTTTTTCCCGGGTCTCAAACTATCTCCATACCAAATTTCATTCAAATCGGTCCAGTAGTTTCGCCGTGAAAGCGTAACAGACAGACAGACAGACAGACAGACAGACAGACAGAGTTACTTTCGCATTTATAATATTAAGTACTGATTAAATAGTTCAGTACCTACGTATTTTATCAAATAGAAATAAAAAGTTAACTAAGGCCCGGTTTTTAATCATCAGATAGGTACCTAGTTATTATTACTATCAATAATTAATGTATTGTTATATAATGTATATAATATGCAGTTATGCACACACAACGAATACCTAAATGCGTATTACATGAACGATGTTGGTGGTCTTTTAGAAAATTTAAATTGTAACTGACTTCAAAAAAGAGGAGTTTCTCAATTCGACTGTTAATTTTTTTGTTTGTTACCTCATTACTTTCGACTTGGTGAACCAATTTTGATGATCTTTTTGTATTTGAAAGCTGGTGCACTCCGTGTGGTCCCATTTAAATTTCATCAAATAGGTCAAGCCGTTTTTTAATAACTGAAAAAAGTTTTCCTATCTTGATTATATTATAGTCATTGACAGTGAATGACAACCGATCCCGTAAGTAACAAGAGTCACGAAAAAGGGTGTTTTTTATTAGGAAATTTAACCGACTTCAAACACTAAAACTGTGAAATAACTTGTCGAAGTCGGTAGGTACTATGCACACAATATTGCGATAGGGTACTTTTGAGCTATCATGGTACCGACTTCAACAGGTTATTTCACACTTTTGAATGTTGAAGTCGTAAATTTTTTTTAAATTTAGTATGGTTAACATTTTATCTGTCTGATATTTTTATTTGATTGTTGAAAACGTAGGTAGGTAGGTATAGGATTGGTATTTTACTAGCACATTTATGTTGTACTTAAAACATATCTCCAAGAGGCTTTAGTGCCCCCCCCCCCCCCCCACTCACCCCCCGGGGCGCATAGCAAGCAAATTGTTATATTTTAGGTATTAATAGATGGAGCACAAAATTTTATGCCCCGGGCGGTAATTGAACCCGCATCCTCCAATTTCGCGCCGGATTTGTAAAATATGATTTTCGCATAGCACGCGATAGTGCTTGTATTCATATTAATAAGTAAATTGTTGCCTGATACCTACGTTGGTTTTCTCAAGCGAAGTTTTAGGAACGCATTTTAAATAGTTAGGTAATGTATCCAATGATGGTGCGTAAACTACTTATAAACTCGACTAATTACAAAAAACCTAACAAGTTACTATAGCGTATTATTAGACCTATCGTTTCCAGTTTGAATCCTTTTTTTTGGACTTATAATTACAAAGTTTCGTATAACACTGCATTTACCATAGCGGGGGCTGGACGGAGACAGAGCACCCGTTTCCCAAAATTTGCGATGGTAAACGCAAAGTATATTAAACTTTATAATTATTAGTCCAACCAAAAGGATTCAAAGTGGAAATGATAGATATATTAATATACTATATCCAGATGCGAGTTTTTTTATAATTAACTGGATTAATAAACAAGTTTACGCACCATCTAATGGGAAAAAAAGAAATGAATTAACTATTTTAAATGAGTGTTTCTGAACGTTGTTTATAGTAATTTATTTTTGATATTTTTAATAATCGTTTATAAAACGCCGCAGAAAAAGACTTTACCGGTATAGTGACAATCCAAAAAAATAATTAATTAGGTATTTTCTAACCCTACATGGCATAGGCAGCATAGCATCTAGATAGATAGATAGAAAATTATTTATTTGCATTACTTAAAAATAACATTACAAAGAGACAAAAAATAATCGTATACAAAGGTACGGTCTTATTGCATAAGCAAATTATTCTAGACAACCGATCTGAGAAAAAAAACTCGCAAAAGGTTAGCCAGGTTAGCAGTTAACAAATTAAACATTACTTATATAATTGTTAGTCTGAGGTCAGAATGTTCGAGTAAGTTCCGGTTTTACTACCCAAAACATATTTAATAAATAAAACACTATCTTTAGACCGATAGCACAATAGACATATATACAGTAGTTCGACTCCGCGGTATCCTGGAATTCAATGACAAATGACGATCAGAGCTCTAGGGTTACTATTATCGAAATATTAGAAAATTTTCATTTTTTTAAAGAAAACACAGTATTTTCGTCGGCGTGACAACTCCATTACAACGGTCGCGAGTACTTATGTAGGTATATACAATTTTACTGAGAAAATAAATTTAATTCCAGTCCTTTCACCCAACGATAGTCGTCAGTTGTTGTGTATAGGTAAAAATATAATTATATATATTATCTACTTATTGGAGAGAACACAAGCGCGCGCAGAATTGATTAATAAAACGCCATTGTCTTTGGTAATATAGTAAGGCCACCAGATAACGAGGTTATTGTATGATTATTTGCCTTTAAAACTCCTTGGGTTCTTTTTTCTATTAAAATGATGAAAAGATTACAACCTCTATAGTGTCAATCTGCTGACAGCTTATTAAAACTAAACTGTAAGTAAACACCGCAGTAAAGCATGTGAACATCAGTCTAGTTGTATCTTTTTGTACCTCCTCGATGTAGGGAGGGCCGCACGGTTGATCACGTGACTGAATTCGGGTAATTTCTTCGTAGTTAAACTACTGCTTAAGAAGCTCCATGTATCTATTGTGCCGATAGCGCTAGGTTTTTAGGTTTCAAAAATATTAAAGTTGATTGTGTTTTGGATATAGTTTCCTGACCATTTGCCAAACCTAATACTTACAGTAGCTTGTGTCATGTTAGGTGCTTGCTTAGGTAGAAATTTAGGTATTTGTCTTTGCGAACATTATCCGACGACAATAAAATTCAAGTTGAAAATTTGTCTTTCATGATAATAATAAAATAGTATTAAATGTACACATGTATTTTGTGTCATTTCTCTCCACGGGAATACTGATATTTAACCAGTACCTAGGTACTATGGTGCCTAAACGGTTTTCAAAGAATATTATAATAGGTCAAATGGGTGTTACTAGTTTCAGTTCACTGGTATCCGTTGTACCTACATAACGTTTTGTGTCGAAGTCATCCATGGCATTAGAAAATCTATATATATATATAATATATATATTTATTCTAGAACACCCCGTAAAAGCCACAAAAGAAAATACAAGTTATTAGATTTTACGTCTTAAATATTATCAATTATCATAGATTAAAGAAACACTATGCTGAATTTGTGTCGTTTATATCCATGGTATATTATTAGTACCTACCGTAATCGTACCTACAGAACGAACGTATGTGCTTATTTATGTAGCGTGTTTATTTTTGGTGTTTAATTGCCATGCATGGAAATTAGGTACACAAATTTACAGTGTCTATTTTCCATGCAAATTTACAGTGTCTATTAAATATGTAAACCCTAATGATTTTAATATATTTTTGAGGCGTTGGTAGCATAAAAAACCAAAATTTTTAAAAATCCAATAATTCCATGGTCTAAAACGGCACAAAATTATTTATTGGCCATATTTAGGTGATTCGATGAAGTTAATATTTACCATTTCAATTGTATTTTTTTTTATATTGTTCTAACATAGTGTCCGTTTGTTTGTTTGCACTGGATGAAAATGACACAAACTGGTTTTGCACACTACGCAGGCTATCTTAGATACGATGCCATTATATTTTTAAACTTTAAAATAATATTGGAAGTTTTGATTTGAATTAAACAAATGAGCCACAAATCATTGAATTGCTGAAAATGCAAGTGACAGATGTGGCACAAAACGCAATAATAAGCTTTATAGGTACGACTGTATCCACATGCAAGAAATTAGCAACTTTAGAATTTTTTAAACTTATGATCCCAAAATAGCCTAGCGCTATCGGACTACTTTGCGTTTCACAGTCATCGATTTAGCCTATCCATTGGTTTTAACCTTGAAACGCACTGCAAATTAACTGTCATTTTTATCATTCACTTATTTTATGTGTTGCATAGCAACCCGAAACTTAATTACGACATTCTGAAACGGGCCCTGAATAGTTAGTCAAGTGGTAAAGCTCAATAGATACCGCGTATATGGATGCTTATTTTCGCTATTCGATTCAAGTAAGCGTGGCGCAGTGGCGGCTAAAGAGACTGGGAATCCAAAGCCTATAGTTCGAATCTGTTGACCGCCGTGTAATCTTTTGGCAAAAAAATTTTTAATGACTGGTTTCTCTTTTATTGTTTTTGCTCAATAACTTAATAATAAAATAAATATGAATATATTGGGCTGGTCTTATTCTGTGGGGGCGAAGTACAAATTTCGACCGAGCATTCATTGTACAAAAAAATGCATACGAGCACTTTGTGAAGTTGGTCCTATTATGGAGTCATGTAAACCACTTTTTGGCCAGTTAAAAGTGTTTCCCCTTCCATGTCAGTATACTTTTGATATATCGTGCTTTGTAAAACAACACAGCTACCTTTATAATACATCGAGTGAAATTTAGTCTCGAAATACCAGAAATAGTGATAGATTGGTAAATAAGTATGCTCGTAAGTCGGTACGCTATCAGAAAAAAATTGTTATTCTATGTCAATCAAAATATATAATAAATTATCACAATATATTAAACAATTGCCTTTGCACAAATTTAAGAATGAACTAAAAATCTGATTGCTGCATCATTCTTTCTACTCTCTTGATGAATATTTTATTTTTAAGACGAATGGTTAGTTTTATTCGATTAGATTTAAGAAACCTGTTTACCATAAGAATAAATACTTACCTACCTACTTCTAGAAATTAAATTTTTAGTATACGTTTTTGCATGCCAGTAATTTGGTAAAATGTGCTAGATCTCAAATTAATTTACTTACTTTTAACAACATTATTGTACTCACATTTGAAGCAAATAAATGATATTTTATTCTATTCTATTACGAACCCGTGACTTAAATAAAACTTGCCTATTAAAATTCAATCTGGTAATAATGATATATTTCGGAACAGCGACTGCATTGTCTTTAACACTTTTGAGCACTCATTGCTGCTGACGTATTTGCAATATGGATGATACACGCTTAGCAAACGTCAATGTATGGCGTGAGGCCAACAGAATCCCGCCTCGTATATAGCGTCCAAAAGGTCGTAGGCGCCATGAAATCGGCGGCGGTTACACGTTTTAGTCGAAACGTGCCGGTTATTTCATTGAACGTTATAAACGATATAACGGCATATCTTATAACAATACTAGCTTTCCGGCCGCGGCTCCGCCCGCGT
Source organism: Plagodis dolabraria (assembly GCA_963854805.1). Taxonomy (NCBI): domain Eukaryota; kingdom Metazoa; phylum Arthropoda; class Insecta; order Lepidoptera; family Geometridae; genus Plagodis; species Plagodis dolabraria. The sequence continues at coordinate 11,573,878 of OY978440.1, forward strand.
GTATGTCGTTTATCGCATAAAACCATTAACCTCCTTATACGCAGTTGGATAAAAAACTATCCCACGTCCTTCCCCGGGTCTTGAGCTATTTCCATACCAAATTTCATCCAAATCGGTCCTCGTTGCATACAAAAATACAAATCTTTCCTCTTGTAAACACAAATGTCATCATAAAACAACCACTGCAATGTGTAGGTACCTAATTATTTAATTCATAGGAATTATGCAGTTTTACCACAGAAATACGATTTTTTTCCAAAATATCTACCTACGTAGTCGCAGTGTAAATAACTGCTTTTTTCAGCTAGTTGCCGAGGGTAGATTTTTTTATTTTATTCAGGTGACAGGCTTTGACCACTTCACCTGATGGTAAGTGATGATGTGGTCGAAAATGTTTTTTAGAGTAACTTAGAATTACTGACTCTCAAGCAAGGATAGCTTTCGTAACACACAGGAGCTTGGCGACAGATTTTCTACTTCAAGGTGGCAGCTAGCCAGGCGGACATTCGCGAAATGCCCTACTTCCATGCTACAACGACCGCCATGTCGGGAGCGATCGAGACGGCTTCTAATTTCTATCAGGCATTAAAAAAAACTTTATTGGTACAAATTTTTGTAACCTCTCTTAGTTTTAAATAGGTGCTACTCATGTCATTATTATTAATTAATGTTGTTGAAAATCAACTATTTTTTGTTTTCCTTATATATGAAGTGAAAAGTAGAGTGCTTAACACGGCTGAGTCATCAAATCCTACTTGGACTGTTATAGCGCTTAGTAGATAGTCTAAATACCTCGTATGGGAATTGATTCTTTCGATCCTTGTACTATGACAATCTACTATTCTATACACAGTAGGTACCTACCTATCATTGTTTGCGCCCTTCCCACCGCCGCGCGCCCGCGCCGCCGGCTCGAACTTCATCATATTGTGGAGATTGTGAAAGGGCATTTTCCGAATTCTCGCCTAGCTAGCTACCACCCACAAGAGATAATCACCTAAAAGTGTTTTCTGATAGCACTCATTGAGAGCAGTATAGACGCCCATCACCCTGAGACATACAAAAGTATGTCTCAGGGTGATGGGCGCAGTGCATGTTATAATATGCAGAATTTACTGCTTAACATCAGGTGGACGTCTTGCATGTTCAGTCACAATACTCACAATCCAATAAAAGAAGGTTCTTGGCGACAGATTTTCTACATGATGGTGGTGGCTAGGCTACCCAGGCGGGCATTAGCAAAATGCCCTACTACCAAACTGAAACGACTGCCATCCAAGACAACAACCGGGACCGACGACGACCCTCTACCTGCAATACCTATGATAAATACCTACCTATCTTTTAAAAACAATTGGTTACATTCCTCCTTTCATATATAATATCATTGGTTACATTTAAACTAGGTATACCTAGGTACAAAGACGTCCAAATTTGATCTATATATAGCTAGGTACAATAGCAAGAAAATAAGTTGGTACCTCTACCTACCTACATAGGTGTACCTATACTAAGTAAGAAATCGTCTCCCAACGAGTTCGACCAATTTTATTATGTTTTGTCTTCGATTCGACTTCAATCGTTGCTATGAAACGCAACATAAAACTTGCACCACCGATTCGTCGTTCCATACAGTCTCGCTCTCGCCGACGCGAGACACGGGTCGTAATGACAAATCGTACACCGACGCCGCGCCGCGCGACCGCGCCGCGCGCTCGCCGCCCTCGCGCCGCGGGTCTTGCGGCGCGCGCGCGGCCTCGTGGGAACAGTACTCGCGGCGCAGGCGCGGCGCGCCGCGCGGCCGCGCCGCGCACACGCCGCCCTCGCGCCGCGGGGCTTGCGGCGCGCGCGCGGCGTCGTCTGAACAGAGCCTTACTATTTTAAAGACTATTAAGTTCTTCTCCTGGTCCTCAACAACCATTAAGCCTATATCGTAGGGCAAAGGTCACATCTTTGATTCTTATTTGCGTTAGTACTAATCCCCACGCTCGGCAAGCCTATGGAGACTACAAAATAATTTAGAATTATGTTACCTGGAATGTTTCCATTCATTGTTTCTTTCGACTTCCACAGAAGGATGTAAATTTCTTAAAATGGCAAGAATTTTTGAAGTTGTAAGTAGCTTAGTATTAAACTACACTGTCAGCTGGTGGCAATTTATTCTGTGATCGAAGTTTTTACACATATTTAACATAAAATGGGAACTGGCTCTCATGCAAGGAGAGCTACCGAAACACACTACTAAGTGTTGGACGGCTAATATTCCATATAAAGCTAAGCTCAAGCCAGGCCTAATTAAGAACATACATTTTATTCAACAATTTGTTAAATTGTTGAATTACGAATATAATATCCACAAAATTTCAGAACGCAACAATTTCAATTATTATGTATACTACCGATGTTTTAAATATTACTTTAAATACTACGTGAAATAAATAAAAAAGTACATATGTCGTTAATAAGGCGATACATCATGACGACGATGTGAAAAATGTACGAGCTGAGCAGCATCAGCAGCACCAGTCCATGGCAGCGGTCCACCTCTCTCACCACGTCGCATGTGTCCTTATATGCAAACCCCAGGTAGCGCACAGTGTGTTCGTTTGAATGGGCCAGCTCCGGGGTCCCAGAGTTCTGGTGGCGTCCTGGACTCTGTTCTGGTGGAGACAAAGTTGTACGTAAATAAATATAAGGATGGCCTCGTGGTGAGACTACGAAGGAAGTACGTTGTTTAAAGCTTTCCACCGAATTTCACCGCTAGGTGATAAGGCATTTTGCGAATGCACGCAGGATATCTACTATCCACTATTAAAATATCACCAACTGTGGGCTCGACTGCTTAGCCTACTGCTATCTTTGAGAACCAGTTGCTACTGTAGGTTATTATTTAACCATCCTAGTATTAGAGTACCTAACTATTGAGTTTTTTGAAAATCATTATGGCGTTTCACGATCAAGCGTTTTCGTAAGTGCCCGTTGCATTAATGCTATTGTAAGATGTACTTAATGAAATATAACAATTTACATTTATGATTTAAATCAGAGAGACAGAGACTTAAATGAGAGAGATGCGTAAGTCAATATAAGTCTACTAAATGATTAGTCCGTTAACGACTAAAATTGACAATCAAACAGTAAGTAATCTACTTCTATGCTCTGCCATAGATGAAAGAATGGCTCTCTTCTTCTTTCTTTGAGGTGGAAGGGAATGCGTAAAAGAATTTTTCACACGTAAATAAAAAAAAAAGGTTAGGGTGTTTTGCATTAAGCCCCCTTCGACTAAGTGACTAGCGAGCCATTAACATACCATATATATGGGCTTGTGTCTTCCTGTGACATTGTAAGAACCTAGTCGAATACGCCACGACACCGTGGAAAAGTTTTGGACTACGTAGTAAAGTTTAGGATTGAAAGTGGTTTCCATTCCAGGCCCATTTTTTATTCATTTTGTATTTAAGTTTTGTAGATACGCCTATTTGAAGTGCTATTAGAGCAAATCCGCAAAATTATAACTAGACTTACCACACAACCTTAAATACAAGTTCTTCAAATTCTCATTGATGGCCTCAAATGTACACAGGACATGCTTTGTAAGCACGATGAAGAGCATCTGTTGTGACAGCATAATCCAGTAAAACAGGTTATAGTAGGATGTGTAAATCACGCTGACCCAAGCTAAGGGAGAAAATAATATCAATTTTATATTATATCGCTTGCATTAAAGTATACCTTTTTTCTCTGTAGTTAGTCTCAGACAATGAATATGTCTATCGGCAAGTATAAATTATAATGTATGGTATTGGGTTCTAGGTAATATGATGGTCTTATATTTTTTCCCTAATCCTTATTTATATGTAGGCATGTAAAATATGATATAGCATCGATATACTTTCAGCTTTTGGAGGGATGGCATAGGTGTGCGTGACGTAGTAAATGCAGGTTAGAGCTACTGTGAATATAACCCAGACGATGAATGTGATAATCTTGTTTCTCTCGTGACGCACAGGCCAGTGGTCGATGTTCAGCTCGTGGTTTATCTGGAATATTTATAGTGATATATACTATCTCGTATTTGTGATTTCGTAGATCGTAAGAAAATATTGAAAATGGGGGCTCTGGATGTGAATTATTGCAATTTTCAGAAAATAGTTCAAGAAAAAGTAATAAATCGTATTTGAATCGTACGTGGTTTCGCAATGATTAATAGTTTAAGGAACTCTCTTCCTTGCCTTAAATCTTTAATTTCAACCATTCAAAAACTTAATGTAATAATAATGTCAATAAAATAAAAATAAAAACTTAATAATTTCAATCCGAACGACGCTTACTACTGCCACTACTGCAGTAGCGTCAGGCTGCGAGTGCCGCGGCTGTATTCAGTCAGTCGCATCAGCTTTACTGGCATGCATGCATTAAAAGGGTTTTAGGGCTAAAATCTTTGGTCTTACTCAAGACAACATTACCTTCTGTAAATGGTTCAAATATCGAATCATGCCTCTCATCTGGCCCGGAGCGCGGTACACGACAGTTCCCGCGATCACTATCATGAGAAAGAAATCCGCCAGCCACACGTGAGGAGTCCTCATGTTTCCGGAGTGCTCCAGCTCCATACTCGTATCATAGACAAGTGTTCCGATGGTCAACAAGACTAAAAATAAATTCATTATTTGAGTTTGATTTCTAATACATAAGAATAGTTAAGACAAGAATGATTTAGTATTTTTTAGATTAAACAGTTTATATTAATGTAGTCATTGTGACTTCATTTATTTTTAAGAGCACTGGGCAAAAAAAAAAATTGTGTCTCCGCGTGAAGGGCGCAGTGCAGTGTGAAACTGCAACTGTAATTGTACGTTTACTCCATATATAAATTGAGGCTCAACTGTAGGAAAAAATATGTACCAGCTCTGGAGTGCGATTACCGCGCAGTGAAAAGGACATCACAAATGGATAAATAGTGCAGCCAGCCATAGTACCAGCCTGGCTAGCATTTGCATATAAGAAATATGTTACGCATGGCACGACACGAGTAGAGTATTTTCTCGTTCGTAGACAATTGGCGGAAGATCGCAGCGGCCGCACTACGCAAAGATCCGTTCATTGAGATTATATATAGACGATTCTCCATTGCGCTATTTGTCGGTTGAATTGCGGACGGTTTTAGGAAATAAGCAGTGTTGGACTTTGAACCAATAAGAAACCATACTTTTATGAACGCTTAAACATTTTTACCGTTCTCGACAATTCATTAGGAATTACGATTAAATATGTTCCCGTTGATGTGATTATCAAACGTAAGTATATAGGCGTAAGTTTAATTGGCGATTTTTCTGCAACAAGTATTTTTGATTTTTGAAGATGGTTTCTTATCTGTTTTTCTCGGTGATGAATGCTAAGTAGTGAAAAAAGAAAAATCGAGCAACATCACAAAAAAAAAGTTTTAATCACAGCTTCATGAGTTTTCAGAGCCCCATTTATTATTTCTTTATTAAAGAATATATTTCATAGCAATGTATTAGGTTCGGAACCCTTAAAATAAGTTATTCATTTAGATGACTTTAAATGTCGCCTATTGTAAACCTCATATTTTTTTTACGTGAGTAATAATTACTTGACTACAAAAAAAAAATTTTTTTTAGTAATCAGGAACCAATACATTATACATACATCAAAAATAGTTTAAAACACTGCCAACAGATTTATTCAAAGACTAGCTGTACCTGCGACTTCGGTCGCGATTGCTCTACCTGCAGACTAATTATTCACATTTCAGCAATGTTTATCTCACACAGACACTCTCTCTATAGACGCAAAGTACTTTGTGCGTTTCTTTAAAATTTTGCAGTTTTGTGTGGCGGTTGAACATAAATATATTAGATTGTGCACTTTCATTGCGCAGTCTCCAAAATGTATCCGGCAAAAGATAGATAGTTAAAAAAACTGATTAATCCAGATTTTAGACTTTTATCTTAGCAAGCTTGCAAAACTAAATAAGGGTGTCGGGCTGCCCGTGGGGTGCCGGTCTGCCCTTGAGGTGCCGGGCTGCCCGTAGGGTGCCGGGCTGCCCGTAGTGTGCCAGGCTGCCAGTCGGGTGCTGGGCTGCCCGTGGGGCTGCCTGTGGGGTGCCGGGATGCCCGTGAGGGATACCCACCATTCTAAAAAAAAAGAATGATTGAAATCGGACTATGCGTTAATAAATTACAACTAAGTGTACATTTTGACTTTTATCCCCTTTCCCAGGGGAACCGTGCTGAGTTTCGGGATAAATATATGTCCTTCTTCGTAGTATGAACCCAAATCGTTTTCAATCAAGTTTCATTTATCAAGTTCAAGGCCGGGATACAGACAGACAGACAGAAAAAATTTAAAAAAATATAGTTTTGGCATCAGTATCAGCTAAAGAGTGCTGTCAAAAATTATTTTCAAAATATCTTCAATGTACAGAATTGGACCTGTTTCAGTTTTATTATAAGTATAGAATAGATATTTAAAGCTACGCTCACAGAGCTCGTGATTTGTATTCAAATAAAAATTTTGTAATTGTATGATAACTACTACATACTCGCAGCAAAGCTGCGTGTACTGTAATCGATTACACGCAAATCATTAATTAAAAATTGCCAAAGGGGAGTTGGACTAACTTCATGTACATACCATAATTAATTAAAACATTATTCTTGCAAAATACATTACACAAATGTATAATTATATTGAAGTTGCTACGGAATCCTTGTTGTGTGTCAAAATTGAGTTTAGCAGGCTTTTAGTTGTGGCCTTTAAAGTCAATTCGGAAAATCATTCCGCGAGGCCCTGTTTTGATTTTCTAGGTATTTCATATCATCATGTGGTAGTGTGTTTGTAGGTTTGTTACTACTGCACGCTCAAACGGCTGAACTAATTTTGTTATGAAAGTAGTTGACACTCTGTAGTTTGTGTGTTTGCTTCTTACCTCATGATGCAATAACGGCCTGACTGATTTGCGAATTGAAATGAAATTTAGTATGCAGATAGCTTATAGACCTAACACAAAGGCATTCAGACATTATCATTATCATCATCATCAGCGTTTACCATCAGTGCGATAAAAACTGTGAAAAACCACCTAACTTCACTACTTACTTTTCCGAATCGTGTTAGGAGACATGCTTTGAAGAACAAGTCATGTTCAATAATCGTGATCATCACGCCCATCAAATGTTTTCAAGAATAAGTAAATTTCAATGATGCAGTATGAAAAAATTAATAAATAATAAAAATATACCAAAAATAAGGTATTGGTTGTTGTTGTTTTATTGGTTGGTATGGTTATAAAAATGGCTATGAGTACAAATGTTATTTTGCCAGTCACCTTTTGATATAATTTATGTTAAGGCCCTTGGGTACGTCAAATTCGTACTTTCTAAAGCGAACTCCTCCGTAACCGCTGAAGTTGAAGATTTGAAAAAAAAATATTTTATAGATGAATTCAAGTACAACATTTGCAACATATGGTTTTACGGTATTATTATTACTTTTGCCGTAAAAAAAATTCAAACTACATACTATTTCTTGACTTATATTGCGAACTCCTTCTAAACGGCTACGATTTTTGAGAAATAAATTGTACCATAAAATTTCTAGATAGATATACTACAATTACAACATAGCATTTGTAAATCCATTGATATTTTCCTAAGAAAATGTCGAATTATTCAGATTCAGAACGATAGCGGTTCCGAGGTGATCTGCGCGGACGCAGGCGGCAGTGTTGCGCAAGCGTTGGCACGGGGAGGTTGTGTCGCTCGTAGCTCCGCTCGCGCTTTCGACTGACAACGATCTTGTCTATGTATTAGTGCATTGACACGCGAGATTCGCAGCTGTGTGCGTGTAATGATTCGCTCGCTGCAGAGGGCCAACTTGATTGCGACGTGAAGTATGTGCGTTGTCGCTTCATTATCGGTACTTTGTAGACAAATTTTATTTGAATTGTATCACATATGAAATGAATCAAAACTTGAAATTGACAATGTTGTAGGTACTTTACAATGGGCGGCATTACCAATAAGATCAATGAAAGGTTTAGGTGCATAATTTATTATTATGTACAGAATTAATTAGTAATGTCTATAACGCTCTCATGTTATAACTGGTAAACTAAAGATAATATTTTTTTTTATATTATTGTCAATAGTTTCCGGCTTTAGTAGTTCGTAGGGTACAAAATGGTTCTCTACTACATTAAGAGTTTGTATGGGGTTTCATACATCTTTTGGAGTTCTAAGCTTTTTTTGATAATTGTATTATGTGTTTTGATATAGGTTAATTAATACTGCATAAAGATAACATCTGCCAAGTGAAGACGTCTGCCAAGTGAGAAAAGTTCGTCCGATATGGCTGAAAACCGATATTTAGGTTGTGCTGTGCGTCATTATTCCGAATTTGGAATGTATTTTTCGGTGACGTCTGCCAAGTGAAAAAAGTTACTCCAATTTGGCTGAAATTTAAAATCTAGGTAGTTCTAGACGTCTTTGTTCCGAATTTGGAATTTATTTTTCGATAACGTCTGCCAAGTGAAGAAAATTGCTCCTATTTGGCTGAAAATCGATATCTAGGTTTTTCTGGATGTTTTTGTTCAATATTTGGCATACATTTTTCGACATCTGCCAGGTGAGGAAAGTAACTCCGATTGGGCTAACATTTAAAATCTAGGTATTTCTTGACGTTTTTATTCCGAATTTGGAATTTATTTTTCGATGTCGTCTGTCAAGTGAAGAAAAATACTCAGAATTTACTAAAAATGGATATCTAGGTTGTTTTAAACGTTATTATTCCAAATTTAGAATTTGTTTTACGATGACGTCTGCCCAGTGGAGAAAGTTACTTTGATTTAGCTGAAAATCGATATCTAGGTTGTTGTAGACGTCTTAATTCCAAATTTAGAATTTATTTAACAATGACGTCGGCCAAGTGAAAAAAGTTACTTCGATTTGGCTACAAATCGATACTTATCTTGGTTTTCCTGGACGCCTTTTTTCCAAATTCTGAATTAATTTTTCGATGACGTCTGCCAAGTAAAAGAAGTTACTCCAATTTGGCTGAAAATCGATAGGTATCTAGGTTGTACTAGACTTTCTTATTCCGAATTTGGAATTAATTTTTCGAAGACGTCTGCCAAGTGAAAGAAGTTACTCCAATTTGGCTAAAAACTGATATCTAGATGGTTCTGGGCGTCATTATTCAACATTTGGAGTTTATTTATCAATGACGTCGCCAAGTGAAGATATATGACGTATCTCGAAAACGGTAAGATATGTAGTGTAACGTTGTGCCTAACACTGTTACTTAAATAAAGTATTATTCGTAATATGAAACAAAAGATGTTAATCATAAACTAAAAATATATTAATTAAATTCTTTAACTAACTTACATACCACTTAAAATTATAAACTTACGTTGATATTGCTAATTATGAAAAATAATTACGTGTGGAACCCACGGCTTGTGAACGTTTAAAAGTATTTTCGCTAATGCGTCGAAAACCAGTGAAAGAACGCTAAACAAATTCCTTATCTGTTGAATGCAGTAAGCTTAACTACTATGAGTTAATCTGTGGCGTGCAGTCATTTGTCTATGCAATTGGCAAGGAACACTCGTCTTGCGCTAAATAAAAATATAATACGTACTATCGATCTTAATTGTTATTTACTTGTTGTGAAGTACGTGAATCCCTCTAGGGTGAGTTCCTTATTTATTATTGTTATTTCATAGTGCTGACTAAAACCTATGTAACGTAAACAGCTGTGCTGCCCTACTGCGCTAGACTGTGAGTTTTAAAATGTAAGTCGCTAGTAATAGTACCACGATCGTGTCGGCGCGGCTTGGCAACAGTTGGCTGAGGAATATCAGCCACTAAGCCGGTGTCTTCCTTCCAGGATTCCACTTCACTGACTTAACCTGAGGACGGTTGTTTCGAGCACTCGCTACCTAGATCCAGAACTATCGGCCGACCTGGATCACGTGTACTATCAGGCCAGTGTCTCCCCCCGGTCTATATAACTTCAGGTAGAACTGTGCGGCTGTGCATGTGAAGAATATTTTGATAAAGAAATCTTACTACACAGTTTGTGATTACTTAAACGACAAAAATGCATGGACTTGTTCGCCTCTGCCAAGCTAGCGCCTGTCACCTACGTAATGTAAATTAAGTATTGTAATAATTTCACTACGTAGTATGTACTTAACACATTGTTAAAAAACGTTTAAAAGAATGGCCCCGAGTTTCTTGCCCGTTCTTCTCGCAGTGGCTCTATAATTTTTGTTTGCTGAACGTGGCAGTACAATGTAGTATATTTAAATATTAAAATTTGTAATTGACCTTCATAAGAGCGTCGTAGACGCCTAAATTGAATAAATGATTTTGACTTTGACTTTGCGCAACCTGATAAGGCCTAATAAACTTTTCAAACCTATTTCCTGAGTTTACCTACCTGCTGGCCGTGGATGATTAGCAGCTCCCTAACGCCGCAGTAGGATAAGAGTAGGAAAATTATGATTACTCGTACTTATCAATCAATTATTGAAATCTCCTAATAATTGAGAAAGTATCTCGGTTACCTTTTCACGATGGAACCAATTTTTACAATATAGCTGTAGATATTTATATAATTAATAGTAAATGCTTCCTTCTCAAGGGCCGACATGTCTAAATACCTCGTAAGGGGATTGATTCCTTTCAACCCTTGTATAACAATCTACAATTTTTGAGGATCATCTCTGTAGGCGACACATAAATGTATGTGTTATATTATATGTTTTTTAATGTCTTTAAAAGGAAGTAGCTATTTTTAAGGTAGCCTTGATGGTATATTTGTTGTGTATGTAATGTATGGAAGTTGCATTATTTATATTTAACAGTAACGATTGTACTAACTATGCAATTGAATAAGCATCAAAAACCAGCCCGGATGTCAGAATGGCTAGGGCAGGGGCGCGGGTCGCACAAACATTCGCCATTTTGTATTTTTGCGTACGACACAGTCGTCCCTTTTCTTATTTTTCAATGTACAATAAAACATACAAAAATAATATAAAACATACAAATCTTCCTCTTATATCGTCGTTTTTAATCGAGTAAACCTGCGTCGGCTATAATCTTATTTATATGGAAATTTGCATAAACGATTGATTATGATAATTTTCGCACTCTTATCCGGTACATCTTAGCGTTTTAAAAATACGTCATCTATCTTTACTTAGCAAACGTCATTGAAAATTGAAATCCAAATGTAGAATAATGACGTCCAGAAATCAACTTTCAGCCAAATCTGAGAAACATCTTTCACATGGCAGACGTTTCAGAAAATTAAAATCCAAATTCGGAATGAATACGTCTAGAACAACCTAGATATCGATTTTCAGCCAAATCGGAGTAACTTTTTTACTTGGCAGACGTCATAGAAAAATTAATTCCAAATTCAGAAAAAAGACGTCTAGAACAACCCATATATCAGCCAAATCGTTGTAACATTTTTCACTTGGCAGACGTCATAATAAAACAAATTTCCTACGTCTACGACCACCTCAATATCAATTTTCAGCCAAATCGGAGTATGTTTCTTCACTTGGCAGACGACATTAAAAATATATTCAAATTCAGAATAATGACGCCCAGCACAACCTAGATATCGGAGTAACTTTCTTCACTTGGCAGACGACATTAAAAAAATATATCAAAATTCGGAATAATGACGCCCAGCACCACCTAGTTATCGATTTTCAGCCAAATCGAAGTAACGTTTTTCACTTGGCAGACGTCATCGTAAAGTAAATTCCAAATTTGGAATAAGGACGCCCAGAAAAACCTAGATATCGATTTTTAGCCAAATCTTAGTAACTTTTTTCACTAGGCAGACGTCATCGAAAAATAAATTCGAAATTTGGAATAAAAACGTCCAGAATAATAATAATAGTAATATAAACAGTAAAATAATAAAAAAAACCTTTTTAAAGCCAATAACACTTTTTCCAAATCTTGTATTGCTGCTTGAGCTGTACAGTAATAGGGTTAGTGCACAGTTGACTTCAGTACAATTTTTCACGCAAAATAGTTATAAACATAAATTTAACTTACAAATTATCCATAAAATAACATCAGTTTCATACACTTTTTTTATAAATTATCCACACAGGTGGTATTTATATTTTAACTAAATTTGTGTTACATACGTGTTTGTATGTATGATGCTTTATGTATATTACTATATCTAAAGCGAATTCGCTTTAGATATAGTAATATACATAAAATGAAAATATTAAATATATTTTCTACTATATATGTATAATTTTTTTTTATTAATTTTTTCCGTAATGTCAAATAACATAAATTAAAAGATATTAAATGTCAATCAATAGAACAACAACTTACAAAAAAGCCCGCCCCCAGTCGCACCCTGTGACATTTATATATATATATAAACTGGATGCATGTAAAATGTATGTCAATATGATCATTATATAGAAATCATAAATAAATACGTATATTATTAATATATAAATTATGAATACATAACATTATATTAAAAGGTTAATTCTTAAAATTATCAATTAAATAAATTTAGGATGTAATCGATAAAACTTTTTCAGTCTCATCATAGTTAAACGTGAACAACCAATTAACAATGATGCTTTTGGCTTCAAACACTGAACTATGTTTTATATCGCACTGACTCAGGACTTGATTATATAAATATGTTTCAATAAAAGGGCTAAATCTTATTGCATTAGTTGTACGAATAGCAGGTAATTTTAATTGGAAAACTCGTTTATGTAGCATATTACTAAAATCAGCAGGTTTTTAAAGTGTTTGTGTGTGAACTGAGAACAACCTAGATATCGATTTTCAGCCAAATCGAAGTAAACTTTTCACTTGGCAGACATCAACCTAAAACAAATTCGTAACTTGGAATAATAACATCTACAACAACCTAGATATCAATTTTCAGCCAAATCGTATAATTTTTCTTCACTTGGGAGATGACATTTGAAAAATAATTACAAATCGGAATAATGACTCTCAGCACAACCTAGATATCGATTTTCAGCCAAATCTGAGTAACTTTCTTCACTCGGCACATGACATTGAAAAATAAATAAAAGGAATAAAGACGTCCAGAACAACCTAGGTAGGTACACTATAAATTTTCATACTGATCTCAGTCAGGATACTCACTAGAATAGTGCGGTAGGCATATAAAGTGCCATGTTACCGGAGCGCATCGCGCATCTGCATATTCTTTGACCGTTATATTTGTGCAGCGAGCGCGGAACGTATGCGGCGATGCGCGAGTAAAGTAAGCTCGATTAGGCCCAGATGCTCAAGGCCATTGGCGACTCTAATCGCCTTAAACAACGGGTAACACCGCGGGGTGCAGCTAGTATTCAACATACGGATATTGGAGTACAGTATTGTTGGAGTGAGTATGTAAGTAGTACCTATGTAGGGCGATCTATATCCTAGGTCAGAACGACCTATAAGCTCTATAAAAAAACAATCCCCAAAAATAGCCCGTGGCGCGGCAGGGAAGGTCTAGTCGGCCTACCTGTCGGGCTCTTGGTTTCTCCGAGTCCTATGGTTTGGTGCCTACCATAGAGATCTAGTTTCTGTTATCTGTGGTGCCTGCCCATTATACGTACCTACTTCTACATGGCTCTTCAATAATCTAAGTTCGTTCTGACCTGTATTTTAATTCAGTAAGTAAGTATGTAAAATGTAAATAAATTCAATAATTATAATAAGATTAGTAGCCTTTGTTTTTCAGTAGGGTAAGAGGGGGGAATACCGAACGCTTAAGAAGAAAACCTTGTTATATTTTTATAAATGGTTTTAATAAAAAACTCTAAAGGCATAACAAAACTTTAACTATTTAGCTATTAATATTTCAACACAAAACTTATCTGAACATCTCATTGAACTAGTAATAATACGTATAAAAAAAAGTTGCTTTATTCGCCATTACCCCTAGGCATGGGTAATGCCGAACAGGTCATGGGGTAATAACGATCACATTTTATATAGTAACTAAATAACAACTGAGACTATATTGTATTAGAGCAGATATCAAATTATGTAGATAATATAGTTTTACATCCTACTGAGTGGTATTTTTATCTTAATAACAAAAATCACAAATACAACCATCTTCAATATTCCACCTTGAGCACATGGCATAGGACCACCCCCTACATGCTGTGCAACGGTACCATATTTTATCGTTTCTTCCAATTTCTTCACAAATACAACAGTCTTGCGCAAGTCTGCGACAGTCAATCTCATCTGATGGTAAGTGATGATGTGGTCGAAGGTGTTAACAGGCTTCCTCAAATTACTGGCTCCCAAGAACAGCTGCCGGAACACACCGTAAGGTGCTTGGCGACAGATTTTCTACTTGAACTACCTGGCTAGCGACCACCCGCGCGGTCACTAGCCAGGCGGACATTCGCAAAATGTCCTTCACTGCACGGTAGTCTATAGCCAATGCCACTGAGCCATCACTGCTTCAAACAACTTTACATGTCGCTAGTCATCTTCCTTCCAAACCGCTTTGGTTGTCGTTCTTTTTCGGTTTTCGGGCATATCTAATATAACAACAAAAAGAAACAATGATTACTTGGGTGTCATGACGAACGGTGATCGGTATTACCCCTCGGTTAATGTTCGGCATAACCCCAAATAACCGTTTTTAATTTGAGGCCATTTTTTTATCACATACTAAAACGAATAGATAGAAAGACTTTTACACTATAGTTCTATGTGATGTTATGCATAAGAATAATCAATAATAACAAAAGAAAAGTATTTAAAAACAACACTTACCGAAAAATTAATTTGGCCAAAGGTTAGAGCAAAGCGTCCGAAATTATAAACACGCGCCTTACTCTTAAATGCGCCGAGCGAACTGACTGAAATTGTTGGCGCTTGCTATTGCATTACGCCCCCGCCCCGCACTCCGGACGCCGTGCTTCAGAGCCAGTCATTTTACGAGTAATTTGCCTGTTAGCGATTCCCCCTTGTTCGCCATAACCCCCTCTTACCCTATATAGTATAGGTATTGATAACTGTAAGATACTGCTTGAAACCTACTTACTGATTAAAGTGACAACAACGTAACCAATGTAGCTCAGGGCCGGTGAAACGCTGACTCGCCACCCAGATTTCACCTTCTCAAAGCGGAGTGGCACCACCCCTAAAAACCTCGAAACGCGCAGCACCACTGCTACAGCTCCCGACACGAAGCACTCGCTGCTGGAGTCCCCCCAATTTTGAATATACCCAGCGAAAGGTTTCACACGTACTCGTACTACTCGTGGGTTCATATTTCCTGTATTTAAACATAATTATATTAATATAATTTTATGATAATAGGAGTGTTATCATTACATCTCACATTATCATACCCTCAGATAAAATTATATTATGAGTACAATTCGGTTTCTCGCTGTTGTATATACTTAAATAGCAGCGTGTAACTTATTGCTGTTGTATTATAGCTTTGGAGTCTAAACCACGACAACAGAAATATATCGAACAATACAAATTAAATAAACTACTGACTCTAAGCAAATACAATAATTACTGCATTCTCCCCTATAATTTAAAAGGAAAACTAGAAATACTTTTAATTGTTATTTTATTACTGTATTTAAGTATTTGAAAGCATAGAATTTGCCTACAATGTTGCATTATGTTGAATATATCCATGACAAAGCAACATAAATAATGTGTGTTCGAAGACTATTTACCATTGACAAATACCTACCCCATTAGTTAAAAATAGACAAAAATAGTAAAAAGTAAACATATTGGAACAGTAGTCTGGTAGCTAGTTCTTATGACAAGCAACGCTACTAGATTTTAATCAGGTTCTTCACTTGACAAAACATTGACGTTCTAGCACGAATATAATGTTGTTTAATTTAAAGCTAACATTTGCGTCGTAATTATAGTATTTGGATCTGAATGTTTTTAAAATTTAAATTAGTATAGCTACTGAAGCGCCCAAACCAGTTTTCATCACATTTATTATACATACTAGTTTAGTTAGGTACCTGTTTAAAAAAAGGTATATATATATATATTAACTCTTTTCCAAAAAATACGGGCACTTTATATTTTTTTCTTTACCTCAATGAAGAAGAACAAGGAATAGGTTTTGTTAATTTGACGATGTATTGGCATGTTTTTTGAAGCATCCTGGCGTGATTCTTTACGTTCCAAATTTAAAATTTGAAATTATTAAAAGAAAAATAATGATTATTGTGGATTATTCTAAAACTGCTTTTTATAATGGCGCGAATTGCTGAAACGATTTTTAACTGATTACGATATTTTAAAACTTTTTGGATATTTTCTGCAAATAAAACAATTTAATCTTTCTTTTTACATTAAATACCACTTTTTGATATGAGTGATAAAGCGATAAGGGCCGGTAAAATTATAGCCCTACTTGAAGAAGGTTTTTTGCAAACTTACGTGTCTCAGCGGCTAAATGTGAGTCGTTCAACTGTCCAGAGGACTTGGCAACGGTATCAAGAGACTGGTTCGGTCTAAGATTTTTTTACCTGTAGATCAGTTGTTTGCCCTCCATAATTTACTAGACGAATTCAGGGTAATCGCCTGAGTCACTACCAGTCTAGCACTTCCGAGCGTCCGGTGTATACATCGCCGCTAATCGTGTTTTTTCGGAATAATCTGTGGACAATACACCTTCCTTGTGTCTTTAGACTCTGCACCAATTATACAGGCACTGTGAGAGATAAGAAAACTGTTTCATTTCACGCGTAATTATTGCTTTTATTGTTGAAATAGAAAATATCGTTATTTTATTTTATCTTTGGAACGAATCTCAATGAAATGGATGAACGAGATATGTGTATCGTTTGGTGTGAGAGAGTGAAAGAGATGCAGCATAATAGTGATCGGAACGTCTCGTGGCCGTCTCGTTCGGTGGTAACACGAATTGCTAACTTATCTCTTTCTAACAACAGATATGACGCATAATATTTGAACGTTCTTTCCTTGTCATTACAAACTGCTTATAGATGTGCGTAGGTATGTACCTACATAGGTAAATTCTAGTAAGCTTTTAGAGCAGTGGTGTTCGGATATGACAACTCTAAGTATTTCAACTCTCTGGGTTCGGTCAAAAGAAGACCCGGTTCGGGAAGAAAACCATGCACAGAAACAAGAGATGACCGCTTTTTGGTGAGTCAGGCGTTGCGTAATCGTAAGGCGTCAAGTGTGGACCTGAAGAAGAGCATTGAAGAAGTAAGAGGAGTAGAAGTTAGTTTGTGAACGGTCAGGAGGAGGCTTTTGGCTGCCAATATCAAGAGTTACCGCCCAGCTCGGGGCCCTAAATTACTCCGTGAGCACCGTGTTGCTCGACTTCAGTTTGCTCGGAACTGAGTATTGTTTTCTGATGAAGCTAGAATCTCTTTGTGTGCAGAGGACCGACGCCGGCGAGTGCTGCGAAGACCACGGGAACGCTATGCGGAAGTGTGTTTCGAAGAAATCACTCCTTATGGCGGAGGCTCCGTTATGTTTTGGGCAGCAATTAATTCGACGGAGCGTACGGAGTTAGTTTTCATAGAAAATGGAACATTAAATGCACACCGGTACATAATGGAAGTCCTAATTCCATATGCTCAATCCACATTGACTGCACTTGGGGAAGATTCCATTTTTATGGATGATAATGCTCGCCCGCACCGTTCTGGCGACGTGGAACCGTTCATGCAAGAAGTTGGGATCCGTCGTTTAGATTGGCCAGCTCGAAGTCCTGACCTCAATCCAATTGACCATGTGTGGGATGTTCTAAAGAGACGGGTAAGATCAGTGCAACCTGCTCCACAAAACATCAGGGAGCTAAAAAGAGTCATTGCAGAGTCATTGAAGAGTGGGGACGTATTCCTCAAAACGTTATTAAAAACATCGTGGAACGCATGCCCAGAAGGATTCAAGCTGTGATTTTGGCAAGAGGAGGGCACACTCGTTATTAGGTTTTTACATTTGTAACTTTATTTAATTAAAAAAAGTAAAAAAAAAACTTGTCTTTATTGCCGACCACTTCTTATTGTTTGGGCGTGTACATCGATTTTAAGGAATCCATCGTTTTTTTTTCTTTTAATTGCTCGAATTCACTTCACGCGCATTAATTTACACGATTATAAGTAGGTGTACAGACTACGTCAAAATAATAAATTTCATTTAATTAACTAAAATCGACCTTAGAACCTAAATTTCCTTAGGTGCCCATTTTTTTGCAAAAGAGTGTTTATATAGTTGTAGGTAGTACACAACACAACTAAGATAATTAGTAAGTATGTCCGTTCATATATCACGGGTCTCTAGCTTGTAAACGGAATCACTATAGGTACATAGTAGAAAACAAAGTCAATTCGCGCTGTCTGTTAATCCCTATGTATGCTTAGGTCTTTAAAACCACGCAACAGATTTTGATGCGGTTTTTTTAATAGGTAGAGTAATTCAAGAGAAAGGTTTGCATGCATAATATAATAGAGAAACACTGATAATTTTAAAGTTTCCTAATGTGATGTCGTAAATAATCACAGTGTTTGCGCTTACATTGCAAACGCTGGCTTAACTCTCCTAAGAAACACGTGTCTCTTATGTAACCATGTTGTTCCTGAATATTGATTCATTCAAATTTAAAATAATCGTTTAACACCGTCATTTATTTATTATCTTTCAGTAAAAATACAAAAGCTAAGACCATGGAACCTTCTATACGTTAATGATGTGGCCCTTGTTTTTAATAACCTTTATAAGATTCAGAGAAAAAAAACTTAGAGCAATAGAGAGTATAGCACTAAAAAATAATGGTTTATGCATTAGTAGAACTAACATGTTTTCCTACAAAGAGTGTTAACCTTTAAATACCTAGGATCAGTACTTTCGGAAGGCGGATTGAAAGGGACGAAAAGTGGATTTAGCCCCCAGAATAACATCTGGCTGTATATCAATGAGCGCACACTCACTGGAGCTGGTAGACTCACAATTAAAATGCCCTTAAAACAAGGAGAAATTTTATAAAACTTCTGTTAGATCGGTGTCTATACGGTAGTAAAATTTAGGCTTTGGAAATTAAGAAAAAAACACCCATACGAGAGAAATGCGTAGTAAACTGTAGTATTATTATGTTTTATGATACTACGATGGTTGGGAGTTATACTCCAAACATGGTGCGCAAGCGCAACGAACATACCGAAAGAGAGACCGGGGTAAGATGATAGATGTGTGTGTGGACTGAGTGACCACATTTTTTTTTAGTTTATTTTTGTCTATTTAGTGACTTCAAGAGTTAGTAAAAGTTATAATATAATTTGTAAAATGTGTTTTGTAATTTGTAAAGAATCAATAATGAAGTTATGATTCCTAAACTGTGGTCACTCAGTCCACACACACATGATGATAGTGATGATGTGATCATGCACTTCGAAGACCAGATGATCAAGTCGTTAATACAATTATTAAAGACTTGATCAAGACATGCTCTGTACCTACATGAGGATCGCTCTTGTGCGGCATCAAATCGCAATGCATTATTGGAAAAAATAACCTCGCGTAACGGAATAAAGCTAGTACAAAGAAAGAAAGACAACTAATACTATATTTTGAAATTTCCAGCGACCACTGCTGGTTAATGTTGGTTAATGCGGCAGAACCTGTTGAATTTCAGCATACGGTTAGTTAATAACAATAAGCAGTTAATAGGGGTTAAAGTATAAAATTGCCGTTATATTTTAATAGATTACTTCTAATTGACATAGAACCTTCATGGTTTGGGAATACCAGTTCCGACGCTAATGCGGCAGTAACAGCTCGCAATATCAATGTTGCATTTAGAGAGAGGAATGCTAATGAACGCACTGTGCGATTTTGGTTTAAAGCTTTCGTAATGGAAACTTTCGTTTGAAGAACGAACCACGTTGAAGACCGCCCACACAGGTGAATAACAATGAATTGAAAGAGATGTTGGAAGCCTATCCGAGCTAAACTACACAGGAATTAGCGGCATGGTTTAACGTTACTTTACCAACAGTATAGACTCATTTGCGTCAAATCAATAAAATTAAAAATGATGGGTGCCTCATGATTGGACTTATCTGCAGAAAGAAACGCGTGATGCCTTGTTGAATCGATACAAAAATTAAAGAATATTGGATCAAGTTGTGACATGGGATGAAAAGTGGATTCATAAACCGTAAGCGAAAAATGCAATGGCTGATGCCAGGTCAAAAGCCGTAACAGTGACCTAAAGCAAAGCTACCAATAAAAAGGTAATGGTAACTGTTTGGTGGTCTCAGCATGGTGTTATTCACTATAGCTTTCTCAGATCTGGATAAGCAATAACGGCAGATGTCTACTGTGCGGAACTCCGAATAACGATAACAAAACTAGCAGTGAAACAGCCCCGATTCATGAATCGATCTTCACCATTATTGCTCCATGATAACGCGATTACTCATACAGTACGAGAAACCGTTTTAACTCTACAGGAACTGCAATTAGAATCCATTCATCCCCCTCCGTATTCGTCAGATCTTGCTCCAACGGACTACCATTTTATTCCTGAATTGGACGATTTTCTACGTGATAGAAAGTTTTCTTCCGAGGAGGCAGTACAAAATGCTTTCACACAGTTTGTCGAATCTAAGTTTCTCGAACTCTGGTCAGATTTTGTCAAATCTATCACAAGAGTTCTATAGCAGATACATAAATAACCTTCCTATTACTTGGCAGCATTGTGTAGATAATAATGGTAAATATTTTGATTAAATAAAATATGTTAATTTAAAATAAAACTGTACAAATCGGCAATTTTATACTTAAACCCCTAATATTAGTCCACAGTCATTGCAGGTTTTGAACTGTTTATCCTGCAACATTTACAGTTACAGGAAAGAGCTTTAAAAAATGTTGTGCATCATACCTTTGTAGTCAAACCACAACAGGAGAAGTAAAAAAAAAACATTTACAGTTTCATGTAATATATATATTACTTATCGACTCTACGCACATCCAATATATACCGAATTCACCACTAAAATGACACAGAAAAACTAAAATTACTCATAATCGTTTTTATTACTGTATCTATCTGTATTTGATAGCATACACATTTGTCTACAATGTTGCATTGTGTTGATCAAGAATGACAAGGATTCATAAACATAGGATGTTATTTATTTTTTCTCAAAATTACAATACGAAAATTGCAGTTTCCGAAAACACAGGTTTGCTCAACTGCTATTACTCCGGCCGCCGAGAGAATGCGTTTGACAGTACGTGTTTTTATTGGCGTTGTGGCTTATAAATGGAGTAAAATAAAATATTTACCCTATTTTTATATACTTCGGTGCCTGATTAATACAATATTATGCAGTCAAACTGTCTATGTTACTTTGAACTGGGGAAAAATATTCACAAAACGAACTGTCAAACGCATTCTCTCGGCGGCCGGAGTTTAATCGTATTAACTTTACTATGCTAACGTAAAAAGCTTGCAGTACTTTTTAACCGTTTTTTTTATGCCTGATAGGTTAGCCTTTGACCACTATCTCACCTGATGGTAAGTGATGATGTGGTCGAAGATGTTGTTCAGGGTAACCTAGAATTACTGGCTCTCAAGGACAGCTGCCGGAACACACCGTTAGGTGCTTGGCGACAGATTTTCAACTTGAGGGTGATCGCTAGCCAGGCGGGCATTCGCACAGTGCCCTACCAGCATGCTATAACGACTGCCATCCTAAGGCAACAACCGGGACCGACGGCTTAACGTGCTCTCCGAAGCACGGCAGCGCTCAGTAGTAATGTCACCAGCGGTCAGTAATGACCGCGGCGTTGATCGATTCAGAATAGCTAAGCAAACTTCGCTACGAGCGCTTCTCAAACTTCCAAAAATGGAGGAGGTTCTCAACTTGTCTGTTTTTTTATGTTTGTTACCTCTGAACTTTTGACTGGGTGAACCAGTTTTGAAAATTCTTTTTTGTTTTGAAAGCTGATGCGTGTCGTTTGGTCACATTTAAATTTTATCAAAATCAATCAAGCCGTTTTTGAGTTACACTCCAATAACTGAAAAATATTTACCTATCTTGATGATATAGTCATTGACAATGAATGACAATTGACAATCGATTCCATAAGTAGAAAGGGTCACTAAAAGAGGGAAACATTTTGGCAACAAAACAAGGAAATCGACTTCAACACCCAAAAGCGTGAATAACTTGTCGAAGTCGGTACCATGCGCACAATATTGTGATAATAGGTACTTTTCTTCAACTTCAACAAGTTATTTCATACTTTTGGGTGTTGAAGTGGGTTCCATTTATGTTTAATTTTTTTTTCAAATAACGACCCTTTTACATTCATGCTGTATTTCAATCTGGTACCTAGTTTAAGTGCTTTTTAAATGATACGCAAGCGTGAATTTTATACGGTACTAAATTAAAATATATTATTCTTAGATAAGGATAATTAACTTATAATAGGGAACAATCAATATTTTTTCAGCTACCTCGTCTGTTATTGGACTGAATCAATCTAATATTCGGCTTGGGTCAGCATTCTACACAGATTATTTTAGTTTCAGATTTATAACTCACTAGCTTTCCGGGCGCGGCGCCGCCCGCGCGTATGTCGGCTATCGCGCGAAAACATTAACCTCTTTTTGCGCAGTCGGATAAAAACTATCCTATGTTTTTTCCCGGGTCTCAAACTATCTCCATACCAAATTTCATTCAAATCGGTTCAGTAGTTTTGGCGTGAAAGCGTAACAGACAGACAGACAGACAGAGTTACTTTCACATTTATAATATTAGTACTGAAGTACTGATTCCGCTTATGAGCGTGTATGACGGACTAAGGGCCTGTTTCAGAATGTTCGATTAAGTTCCGGTTTTACTACCCAGAACATATTCCCCGTCCACCCACCAGTGGGAAAGTCCAGTGGGTGGACGGGGCATCGCCCATAAAACACTATCTTTGCGTTTCACACTCATCGATTTAGCCTATACATCGGTTAAAGCTTGAAACGCGCTGCATGTCAACTGTCATTTTTATCATTCAGTTATTTTATGTGTTGGTTAACAACCCGAAACTTTATTAGGACATGCTGAAACGGACCCTAAGTATTTATCTAATTTAAAAAACAGCTTCCTGTCATATACCTATTAAAACAAATTAGTAACTAGATATGTATTTATTTTATGGTGATAATTCCTCCCCATAGTCTTAGAAGGCAGTTCTACATAAGGCTAAGCTTTTGGTCTTTTCGTTGCCTCTTACGATATTACTTTCATTGGAAGGTATCGGGGGATTCAATTCTAACCCGGTACTTGTCTTATTTCAATCAATGTAAAACATAACAGATTGAGTTAAAAATAAACTTATAGTTAAGAGATTCACTGTATCTATATTGAAGAATATTGCAACAAATATAAAAAATAATAAATATACTAACACAAATAAAGACGAGAGGAAAAATTATAGTCATGTGCGGGATCCACGTCATCCGCCCCTTTAGCCTGGCTATGCTCTGACCGCGACTGAGCTAACATGACTTACTCATAACTCTATTATCTCCTATCGTTCTTTAACCATTGTATTGGGATGGTGCGACGCCTATGGTTACGTTATACTATAAACAAAACACTTTTGAAATTAGCTTTAAACTTGTCAATAATGACACAACTCTATATTTTAAATATTTTGCTTTTTGCAATAACACACGCTCTGCGGATTACATAACAAAATTACAAATTTACGAGAGTAATAATTAATTATTATTTATATTTTATTATGTGATCCACAGAGCGTGCATTATTGCAAAAATAAAATCTATTAAGCACATTATTTTTAAAGTGGTTTGGAACTTCCTACATCAGAGAGCAACCGAAAAAATATATCAGTTTTGCACCTTACCATGCGGGTTGTTATCGTCTAGACTTCTAGAGCTTATATAACAGTGTTTACATACATAATATGTACCTACAATTAAAACTTACGACGGACAGAACAGTGCAGAGCCTAACTTGTAAGTTCTGAAGCTGTGATTAATAGCAATAAACATATAATAAATACTAAAATTGCGAGGCCCGACTCGTATTTAACTAGATATTGGAACTAAAGGGCATCAAGATCAATTTTCCGTGAATAAAATTGCACTGATAATAAGTACCTATACCTATTTATTTTTAAGTTTAAATAGTACACAAAAACAATAATTGTACTTTTAACCGGCGGCGGTATGCCGTTATTAAACATAATATGATATTCATACGAACTACGTATAGGTATACAACACTACAGCTACTACAATAAAAACATTTAGACAACCTATAAGTCATAGCAGACTCATAGGCAGTCTAAATGCTCCAGCCGCCGATGGCAGCGTGCCCAGCATGCTGGCAGCATTGCCCCGTTGAATTGCAATGCTTATTCGTTGAGCCAAATTATGTGCCAGCATTTTGAACACGCGTCGCATCGACCAAGCGCTCAGATAATTAATATAGGTAATATTTATAAAACTGTTCATGCTATTGAAAGTAATTTAAATCTTGTAAATATAGCGGATCATGTAATACGGTTCTAAAGATATAAATACATTTTTAGGGTATAGATTAGGGTTTGTTTTTTTTTATTTTTCTTCATTTGCAGGCGTCTAGCTACAAATATTTATTCATTACTTTCTCAATTTTAAGCGCAAATTTTGAGGTGTTTGTGTTATTGCACAATCCCTACGATCCCTTACTGATTATAATTGAGGAAATTAAAGCAACTTTGTTTTTTTTATCGTCAAATAATACCTACTCACACATAAAGTTCTAGTATTAAACACGATCACTTGAACCCCTAAAGTAAAAAAAATCGGTAAGTAGTGGATTTTATAAAACTTTTTTGATAACCACAATCGACTTATTTAGGTATACACTGAGCAATGCATGCAATAAATACCCAGGTTCATAGGTGATTAACACGTATTTATAATACAGCACTAAATATATATGCATTGAATGGAGAACCTTCTTCTTTTTCGCAAGTTGGTTAAAATTATTCGATGGTGTATCTGTGTATCGACGAATAGTAGAACTATAATTTACTTGTGCTGTAGGTAATTCATCGACGGAATTGCATTGCAACACTGTTGCCACTAGCTGCCCTGCTATCCCTAAAGGCTAGTTTGGACTTGGCTACTTCTTTAGTAGAGTAGCGAGTAATTTAGTGGTTAAAAGCCTGCGAACCTCAACAATTTAATCAAGTAGTTTAGTAGTTGAGTCAATTCATTTTATTCTATTTTGATCGGGCCAGTAGCACCTCCCACCACTCATCCGTGCTCAGCTCACTGGTTCAACGACTAAACATGTCTGAACCTGTCGAATGTCGATTTAGTCGAGTTCATTAGTTGCCACAAAAATGACATATCGCTGGAGCGAAGAAATAACTCTGAAATTTGTTTCCAAATATGAAGAATATGAATACGAATAGGTACTTGCGGAACATTAAGTCCTTCCCCCATTATCGGCGTTGAGTGATGTATTGTATTCGCCATAGTTGTTGATGCCATATCCAATTTTCAGGTCAAGAGCTTTAAAACGCATTCGTGAACAGTTTCGGAGAAATAACGTCATCCTGCCTCATGCCTCGTTGCAGTTAAATTAGTTCCGTGCTCTTTTCATGGTGTAGAATCGACATACCTACCTACCAACCCCCTCTTGATGCATTTGAGGTTAGGTAATATGTAGCTGCTAACCAGACAACCAATTAATACTTTAGACACATTTTAAGGAAACCTAAGGATTGTACGGTTTATAATGTCAATATAACATACATTCTATAAACCTAAAAACAAAAAAACGTAGACGAAAAGTACCTACTAAGGAATTTTTCAACTTTCGGCTCGCTAACGACTGGGCACGGCGCGGCAGCAGCGTAGTCAAAACGCGTCGTCACATGTCTGGTCACATGTAGGTACTTCGTACAATCCGGGAACGTCTCAATTTAGAGCTGGGTTGGGTGGTTCATTGTTCACTGATACATTGATCAACACCTCACCCTACCTATAGCCCTATACCCCTACCTATAGAATAGTAAAATATTCAAGTTTGCAAAAACTATTTGCAGCCAAAATATATACTTAAGTGCTATTTATAATGAAACTGCATTTTATTCGTTATTTGAATGGATTTTTATAACTTGACCTACCTCTAAGACCTCTATACTATCCCTGTGGTCCAAGTCACGCAAATATGCGCTATTTGCACTGTGTGCACGCAAACGGTTGGTTCATAACTTGCTAAACAGACACCGCGATAGCATAATGACGTCATCTTTGACGTCATTTCCGGCCGCAAACAACGCTCACAGAAAAGTGGTAGTGCATTGTATGCACAAACGTCAAACTCAAATCTTGACAGATAGATTAGGAGATTTTTATTGTTGCGGTTAGAATGTTGATCGTACTAACATCTGTTCACAAAAGAATGCCTTGAAATGCAATACTTCTATTATCAATTATTGACGTAAAGGTTATTTTGGGTCAATTGCCAAAAAGCAAATTGACAGTTAGCAGATGTTATAAGCGCGGCTACATATCGGTTCACATCGTTTGCGCGCAAACAGTGCATATTCTCGTATTTCAGTTATGAACCAAGCTTTTGTAATGTATGCAGTGACAGCAGTGTTTGCGTGATTTAAACCGTAGTGTATGTGTATCTAATCTAATTTTACCTGAGAAAGCAGGCAAAATTGCAATGCAATTTTATATGAATGATAAACGATGAACGATGAGCAATGAACGATGAACGACGAACGACCGACGCGACGGTGCGAAGTTCGTACTATGGACCTACTATTACTGATGGTGGACGATGGATGATCCATATAAATACAATACCTACAAAATATTTATTTCAGTAAACTTAATGTAATTTTCAGTTTATATGTTTGAGACTCTTTTAAGTATTAACATACCTATATTAGAGGGTCTCGCTCTTCCGTATTAAGATAATTGTGATTAAGTGATGAATTACAGAGAATTAAAATTTGTATATGAAAAAATGCTAGTTACAATCAAGAATACTAAAAATTAAAAATTAACTTCATCCTTCCAAACTCGACTATGCAACGTGTATACCGCGTTCTATAAATATTTGGAGGGAACTTTCCGCCTACGTCTTTCTTCTGTGACAGATGTCAGACAACATACGACAGACGACTCACAACAATACACAAGAATATAAATAAATAAAATTCTTATCCTCTAAAATTTCTTTAACAGTATATTGTGTACGATTTAAATTTAAGACCATGAGTGTTTGCCGATATATTTATTAAGATCTTAAAAAAAGATGATAACACTTTGCTGAAGAACTGCAGACCAGAGGCACTAGGTGAAAGATTAGAGATGATATTTTTAAACGGTGCTTTTGTAGGGTATTGTAGTGTACCTATTACAAAAAATCACAGCAAATATGACTTTTCTGGAAAGAGCCCTGAAAATGCATAGCTGTGTGTTAATAATTAATATACCAAAGTAGTCTACCTATAATACAATTAGTAATTTATTATACCAAAGTAGTCTACTTATAATACAACGAGCGGGGGCCTAAGAGCTTTCTGTATTTTGTGCCGACTGAAGTTGCAGCAGTGAACGCAGGTGCACAATTCATTCTGGCCAGCACATCTCAGCACGTCTGGCTAGCACACAGAAAGTTGACTGCAAGTGCAGGCCAGCTAAACCAGCCCAAGCACAAGAGCCATTTGAGAGTTGATCTAAGCTTGTACTTGCTAGGACACCATAATTTCGATAGCAATGACAACGATAATGATAAGATATAATAATAGCCCTAATAGTCTCTTGGGTAAGTTTCGTTTATTTATGATTCTGATTCAGTGTTCCTTGATATAAAAATCTTTAATTAACACCACCGGCTAGACCCTCTAGCTGTGGCCGGTATCAGACGGAGTAGTGTTATTACCACTGCTCAAATGCTTGCCACTGTTGATGCTGGTAATTTGTGATCAAAATTTTATTTCATGTTCCCAGAGCATTACATACGCCCATGATCGTTGGTAGAGAATCTCTGAAGGTCAAGTTCTGTAAGAAGAGTGTAATGATACCGTAATAGATGAGGCAGCTGAGCCTAGTACTAGTCAACACTTTGCGTAACAGTGCTTGATGGAGGCAATATAACGAGCTTGACCTAGGCTCTGTGACGTTTTTTTTAAGCAAAATGATGACTGCAATGATTTCTGTGATTCTCGAATTGATGAAATTTTGCAATTAAATGTTGTACATTTTGATTTTTATTTATTTTTTTTATTTTATTTATTTGGAACAGCAAACAGCTACATTATAAAATATACATTAATAGTCTTACATAACACAGATTTTATAATAACATAGCCCACGACACTATTCACAGATTACTAAAATAATATTTACTTTGCCACATAGGGCTACTAACCAAAAAAACAATATAAAGGAGAAGTAGTACAATTTACAAAAGAAATTGATAAACTGCTGTCTTAAATATATTAGTGGTAGAATTAAAAATATCTATTTCAGTGAAATTTTGATTGTAAGAGTCCACCATTCTACGAGAAGGGGTGCGGTGCCCAGTATTTGTTTGCGACTTGCCCACGGCAAATAGTTGGCGAGTGCGCACCTCTCTCGTTAGTATGGTTCTAGGTACAACATAACATAAACTCGACACAAGTTCAGTGCAATCAAATTCATTATTAACAATTTTATGCAATGTAATTGCTTCTAAATATGTGCGTCTCGACTCTAGTGTGAGCAAGTTATATTTGCTGAGCAATTCAGTATAAGACATATAATATTTACAGCATCTATAATGCATTGAACGCAAAAATTTTATTTGAACTTTTTCAAGGCTCTGTTTATATTTATTGTAATAGGGATTCCAAATCGGTACGGCATATTCTAGTTGTGATCGTACTAAGGTTTTATATAAGTACAGATATGTAGAACTGCGTTTGAAGTTAGAACATGATCTCATTACAAATCCGTACATTTTAAATGCTTTGTTGATAATATTATTGATGTGTATAGCGAGGCATAGTTTACTGTCCAAGTTTGTTCCTAAGTCTCTTATCGTGGCAACATTAGTTAAGGGAACATTACAAAGGTTATATGTAAATTCAATGAGGTTTATATTTTTTGTGAAGTGTATAAAGTTACATTTCGGAACACTCAGATGTAGTTTATTATTATAACAGTATGTACTCAGTCTATTTAAGTCGCTTTGAAATGCTATGCAATCAGCAATGTTTCTGATTTGTTTGTAAACTTTGAGATCATCTGCGTAGAGTAAAAATTTTGTATTATGAAAGCAATATTTTATGTCATTTATGAAGATAATAAATAGCAATGGACCCAAAATCGATCCCTGCGGTACCCCAGAAGATACCGAAATGCTGTTTGATTGGTAACCATTGATAACAATTTTTTGTGACCTATTTAGGATATATGACGCAAACCATCGCAGCAAATTACCTCGTATACCGTTAAACGCTAGCTTATTTAAAAGTAGTTCATGATCCACCTTGTCAAAGGCTTTTTTAAAGTCCGTATATACTGCATCCACTTGTACATGGTTGTCCACTTTTTGAAATAGGTAATTGGTAAAAGTGAGTAAATTAGATATAGTAGATCTGCGTTTAACAAACCCGTGCTGTTCTTCGATGATGGCATTGTGTAAAATTGGATAAATCTGATTGTGAACTAATCTTTCAAAAAGCTTTGACAGAGTAGACAAAATAGATATAGGGCGGTACTGCTCTATGTCATGTTTGGATCCGCTCTTGTGAACTGGGGTGATGTAAGCTCGCTTCCATATCTCAGAAAATACTCCCTCCTTCAGACACTTATTATAAATGATATATAATGGTTTACAGATATGAGATGCAGTTTTAATTAAAAATAATGGGGGTAGTCCATCTGGTCCAGGACCTTTTGAAGTATTTAAGAGTTTTAATTGTTTTGTAATTTCATGTTCACTTATTTGTATGTTTGATATCAAAATATCTTTATCGGAACTGTTTGAAGGTGGTTTCCATTGTGAAAGTGTAGGTGAGGCTGGTTCAAACACAGATAAAAAAAACTCAGAGAAAAAATTACAAATCATTTCAGGGTTGTTAGACTTTATATTATGATAATGCATGGTAGCTGGAATTTGAGGTTTTATTTTGCGGTTAGATATATAAGTCCAAAAGTGCTTCACATTCTTAATTATATTATCTTCAACAGATTCCATATATTTCATGTAGCATTGTGTACAGACTTCTTTAAAATTACTTCTATGTTGAGAGAATGTTTCATTTCAGACTGATTATTATATTTTTTCCATTTGACCCAAGCTTTTTGTTTTCTCCTAAATATTTTTATTAATGGGCGCGAAAACCAAACAGGGAACCCGTCTGTCCTAGAGTTGGCTAATGGAGCATGCTGTTTAATTATGTTATCCACTGCTTTATAAAATGTATCCAGCGCTAACTCAGAAGAAAGATTACTTAATAAATTGATCCAGTTTAAATCCTTAATTTTATTATTAATAAGATCATAATCAGCTTTATAGAAATTATATTTTGTCTTTGGTTTTCTTTTCATTGAATGGAAGTAGTGAGATACATTAACATGTGCTATGAAAGGTGGATGGTGGGGGTCAACACGTACAAGAGGACTGGTAGATGCAGTTACGGCGGTTGGGAAATTGGACAAAAACAAATCTAATATCCTATTATTTTTATTGAGAATATTATTATATTGTGATGCATTTAATGTTGTCAAAAAATTCATCAATATTGAGTGCACGCCAGAAGATCCATGACCATCCAGCCCAACTGGCCGCGTTGTGGTGGGATGTGTAGTAATCGCAGAGATAGGTAGAACCCATCTGGTGTCCGGTATATTAAAGTCGCCTACTATATAGACATTGTCTATAGATGGATCGTTGAGGGCCTCTTGTAAGAAATCGAAATGATCTTCATAGATCTGTTTTTTAGACTTAGGTAGAATATATGATGTACCTATGATATGTCTCTGCTTACGATTTACGCTAGGTATTTCAACGAGTATATAATCAGTGTGAATTTGTTGGGAAGCATATGCAATGTGTGAAGTATTAAAAAGAGCCGATTTGAATCCTCTTAGTACTGCTATTAAAACGCCGCCGCCATCTTGTTTATTGACAGCTGTACGATTTCGGTCACACCTGTACACCACGTACCTTTGGTCAATGAATTCGTTACTGTCAATGTCAGGTGTTAACCATGTCTCAGTAAGCACGATAACATCATAAGTATTTGCCATTATATTCATAAAGAGATCATGTAATTTCGTGCGCGTACCTCTGCAATTCTGATAATATATAGAAAGTTGATTTATATGACTTTTGTTATCCATAATCTAACTGTTTAGCAATAAATACGTTTAGAATGCAAAGTTTTTCGAAATAGTCGATTATTTGATGGACATAAATAGGTATTGAAGAATGATGATTGAAAAAGTTCAAAATTTTTATAATAATATGAATTATTTTTTTGTTAGTATTATTACAGCAAATATGGCAGTTGCTCAACATAATAAGATCCAAGTTTTTGAAAATTAATACAGAAGCTAAAAAAGTAAAAATATAATTTAAGAACAAGTAGTATTTGTAAAATGAATTTATTTTAATATTATTATTATTTAGTTGTGCTATTTCTAAGTCGCTCAAGGTCCTTTTCAGACCTGATGGCGAGTGCTGGACTATCATCTTTTTCTCTAAGAAGTATGGTTGAGTTTTTGATCCATACATATTTGTAGCGGAGGTCTCTTGCGACATCACGGCACTCACGAAATAAATGCTTTCTCTTCAAGGTGAGATGTTCATTCATATAGATATTCAAAGATGTTCCGGAAATGCCTAGTTGGTCAGATTTAATTAATTTTACCTTACGGAAGGCCGCTAGCATATTGTCACGATGTATATACGTGTGGTAAATTTAACTATAATGTTCTTCGGCCTATCACTTCCTTGCTGAGCGTGTGGTACTCTATGAATAGATATTATATCATTTTGTGAGAACTGGAATCGAGTTAAGGATCCGATGGCCTCGATAATACCAATGAGGTTTTCATTACGCCTCTCAGGCACGTTACAGATCTCCACGTTACACTGTCGAGCCTGCTGCTCCAGAGAATCAATCTTAGATTCTAAGCTAGAAACAGCAGCTGAGGTTTGGTTCGAGGTTGACTGTACTAGGTCATCAACACGCTTCTTCAAACTAGCCTGCTCATCGGTTTGAAATTGTAAACTATTTTGTAGTGAATTAATCTCTGTATTTATAGTTGAGATACTATGCTTCATAGTGGCTTGATCTGAGCGCAGAGTTTTTATTTCTGACTGTATTTCCAATAATGTGCCCTTAACATCGTCCCTAATATTTTGCATATTCGAGTTCATGTCAATACGCCATGCGTTGATAGTGCGGATTAACTCGCTTAAATTATTAGCTGAGATAGGGTCAGCTGGTTCTGGTATACAGGACGAGGACAACTCGCTTTTGTCCAAAACATCACATGACATGTCCATGGAATCCTCCACTAGATCAATATGAGATTGACGGACCGGTGTATTCTGGTTTGACCTATTGCGCCGAGTTATATGCGCGCTGCACGCAGGGCAGTTCCACCTTGCCCGGTACTCTTTGGTGAGAGACATGAATTCGTCAGTCTTCATATTCAGGCACTCATAGTGGTATCTACCTTCGCATGCCTGGCATTTAAGACAATTATTAGGTTTTAAAATACCCTTGCATCCGTCGCAGTTCATGTTGGTTTTGTACGTTTAATAGGCGCTTATTAAAATATACAACGGCGGATTTAATATGTTTCTGCGCACCTGGTGGCAGATTGTGTAACTAGCCGTTGAAGTAATAACTTGTCGCTTAAATAACCGGTACTGTCACCTATACTCAACAGATCGAACTAAGTGGAGGATTAGAGTGTACCAATGGGTCAAATATATTTACGCAACAACTAGCGCCATCTGCTGTACTTTGCCGCATATACAAATTGTAAACAAACGTTCGATGACTTGCAGTATTATTAAAATCGATCGGAAATTATAGTTATAATCCAATAATAAAGTTTTGATACTAAATTGATAGCTGACTAGAACTCACTGTTCACCATTAAGATCCTTTTTCTTCACAAAAATGTATGTATTATGACATATAATGGCCTGATTCCTTTTGCATGTCAAAAACAGCTATCTGTTTACAATAATGCTGCACCTGTTTATTGTAGCACTTCACTTACACCGATGCAATTATTCCACAAACTGTTGGTTAGTAAAACTTGCTGCTACTATTTTTTAATAATTTTATAACTACGAGCTCAACTTTATATTGTGTCGCGAGGTCAGCGCCCTCTGGCAGAATATGATGGTAATGACGATGTTGTCAACGTTGTCAAAGTTAGATAATGGTTAAAAGCGAACTGGGACTCCTATAATTAGGTTCTCCAACCTACTGGTTGATAATATGAATGTTAAGTCCCTGTGTTGTGCCAGGGATGGCCGAACGGATACTGTGCTGTGTTTTTGTTGTTTTCAGATCAGCACGCATTAGCATGAATACGCAAATGAAATCAAGCACGAATACGAGAACCCGTGATATTGGGAATAATGATTTTGGAGATGCGCTTAGTCCAAGGTTAGGACTAGCGCATGGGACGGATAATGGAGGACCCGTGGTATTAGGTTTAATGATTTTTGGAGATGCGCTTAGTCCAAGGTTAGGACTAGTGCATGGGACGGATAATGGAGGACCCGTGGTATTGGGTTTAGGATGGAATGCAAATAATTTGGAAGGATATAGGCATTGCTCAAGGCAAGAGTATGTCCGCCAATCGGGGGGTTGAGCGATACGAGCGAGATTGCGGAAAAGTCTCTGGAACCGGGCCGGGTAGCTGTGATCGTGGGAAGGCTCACTTCCTGTCGAGTGATCGCGGTAGCATATATGATGCGACTCAACGGGGAAGGGATGCGATGTGATTGTGCCGTGTTTTTACTGAAATGCTTTCAAGGAAAGGTTAAGTATAGGGACTCACTAGAGCATTATTATTACGCGAAGGCTTTCAATAGTCTTTTGGATCGTTGCGATTTTTTCGGTAAACAGCCTGCTGACTGCTTCCGTAGACGTGCAGGGAATTGGAGAGGACATGGAACTGTTTGTTGTTGATGGTCGCGTTCTCACTCACCTGGTACTTTTGAATCGTTCGTTTACTGAGGAACCTGACATTTTAATCATCAAGCCTCCTAATAAAATTATTTTTGAGCGACTTCCAGCAGGTGGTCGTTCACCCTCAAGTAAGATGCACTTAATTTGCTGAAACTGACCAGCAAATGCCACGCGGGGCATGAAGGTTGTTCAAGTTATCGCGGATGCTCGGGCTTGTTGCGGCATGTCGGTCATGGAATCACTTCGAGGCTTGGAGGGACACGAATATTACTTATGCCCTGGTCGGTACGAAGTTGGGAAAGGTCAAGAGGTCCTTTTAATCTTTGATGCGTCTTCTAAAGTGATACGTATAAAAGGGGGGATACACTTTTGACTCGTGCTACTACTGTTCATGTTATACGTGAACACATAAGCTATTTCGGAATTCCTACGCGTTTAATCATCAACAAAGGGTAAAGCTTCACAAGTGCTACGTTCGAATCATTCATATCAAAGACATTTTTAACGCCATGGCAACACCAAGAGCTAACGGTCAAGTTGAGCATTTTAATAGAACCATACTAGACGCTCTGAAAGCTTCAGGTGGGATGATAAGGCTTGGGATGACTGTATCAGTGATATTCAGATAGGCATAAATACTGGTCGTTAGTGACTTTATTTATATTCACTTAGTTAACATGTATTAATTTATTTCAAATGTATCTCATAAAAGAAGCGCAGTTGTCTACGGAAGGACTAAGTGGTGCCATTGTGGTAACGCCATGATAGCCGCCACAGGAAGATTGCAAAAGGGCATTCTATAATGCTAGCCGTTATATAGCTAGATCAACATAAGGAGTGAAAACAGTGATTGTCAATGCTAACTAGCATTAGCAGTGAAGACCGCAATCGGTGTACGTCATGATGATGGAAGATGACATTAGCATCTGGAATAGTATACCTGAAGACGACATACGTGACACGTTATGGCACACGCACCAAAGAGATAATGGAATATGACCAGAAAGGAACAGAGTGAGATTGTGCAGAGAGTGTTCTGCTAGGCGAGGACTGAAATGGCTATAGGGGGAGGACGGAGGCCATTTCGGGGGTTTTCCCCCATAAACTGTGGATTGAAGAATAAACCAAGAATTTAAGTGATATTGCTGGAGTTTTTATTATAAATTACCTTGGTCGATAATACACTATTGTATCTCTACAAGCTCAAATAGAAAACCAAGGCAGATGCCCGGGCGGTTCAAGTTCCGGTAAAAAATCGAGTGACAGCAATGATAGTTGGGTAGCTCCATCATACGACCAAGGTTTTAGTGAAACCCACAACAAGCCAGATGATTTAACCACTAATGGTGAATCAGGTGACGTTCTTATTGACTTTGCGCCTGCAACAAAAGAATCAGAAGCTAAAATAAGTGCCGCCGATGAAAGCCTGGCACAACAAAGGGTACAATGTCAACGACTAGGCACAGAAAACTGTCAAAACATATGATATTCCGGTGTGCTGAAAAAATTTCACGCAGTTCTAGTTTTTACGTACCTAAAAACCAACAATAATCAACAACGGCAACATGGCAACTGTCTCGCCATCATGGCAATTAGTATCCATTCTAGAAAAAATGGATCTTTGTCTTGGAGACTCATGGACTATTACAACAGCGAAAATGATTTCAAGATATATATCAAAAAATCACCTCTAGAAGTGAAACGTGCAATCAGTTCCAACTTCCTAGCGATAGACGCTCCTTTTCGTCAAACTTCAGATGCTTTCCTGCAATATACTTGCGGAAAGCGAGCTGAAGTCAACAGCAGCGCCGTAATATTTATAAACCCACAAATAAGACCCTCAATGAACTACTCCACTCAATACCACCATCTTCAACGCACCTGTTCTCAGAACCACAACTAGCTGATCTAATAATAGAACAGGTAGTAATCGATAAGTTTTTTCCGGAAAAACTAAATTCAGACCAAAAGCAGGCATCTCATCAAAACTATACCTATCGTCAAAAACCAAAAGAAAAATCACGAGCGTCTGATACTTATAAGAGATCAAAGTACAATCACAGGCCACAAGAAAAGCAGTCATCATCTGCAACAAGGACCAGAAATCGACGAGGTAACGGTAGAAAGTCGAAAAGACCAAATTTGAAGGAAGAAAGTTCTAATTTTACGGCTGGACAGGTTAGTCACAAACTAAGTACCTGGAAGTACCTAAAGGCACCTAAAAGTATTCTGTCTATATTAAACGGGTATAGAATTCCGTTTTCTTCTTCCCACCATTGAAAATGTTCAATAAAGAAACCTGTCAAAGATTTCAAGTGAAGCCTTCAATAGAAATGTCAAACCAGATTAAAAAGCTTTTGCGAGATAAAGCGGCTTGTAAAACGAATAGTAAATCAGGGTTTTTGTCACCAATGTTTCTTAGACAAAAATTGGATGGCTCCTATCGTCCTATTCTAAATTTAAAACTGTTCAGGGAAGAAGGCATCATAGTAATTGTCTATCTCGACGATTTCTTAATGATTCATCTCAACAAAGAAATATTAATTCAACAAAGTCAACATGTTTTACAAACTCTCAGGAAATTGGGATGGTGCGTAAATTTACAGAAATCTTGCCTAATACCATCGCAGGCCGTCGAATACCTGAGAGTCGTGTGGAACACAAAAACAAACACCAAAATCCTCCCAGAACCAAAAATATTAAATAACAAAAACCTCATAAACCAATTAATGAGAAAGCATCGATGGAGTTGGTGGTCAGCCAAGGTTCTTCTGGGAAACATACATTTTGCATCATTTGTGATTCCTATGGGGAGGTTACATTTTCGAAGAATCCAAATAGAAGCAAACCGTCTACCAAAACAAAATTGACTTATGGAATTCCATCTAAGTACCAAAAATAGTAACTCAAGAACTGTGTTGGTTGTTAAAAAATCTCTAGAAGACTTCTCCGATTCATCAAAAAGACGCCACTGTTTTTCTCACTACAGATGCAGCAAAAAACGGGTGGGGAGCCACTGTAAACGGAAAAAGACTACAAGGCTTATGGAACAGGAATCAACAACAGTGGCACAGCAACCAAAAATAGCTGTGGAGTGTCCTAGAAGTGCTAAACAGAACCGGCTCCACTTTAAAAAACGAACTATTATGCTGCAAACCGACAACACAACAGTAGTGGCGTACATAACAAAAGAAGGGGGAACAAGTCCATAACGCTCTTAAACTCACAAAATTTTCGAACTGGCACGTCGGCACTAGATAAACCTCATTGCACGCTTTCTAACAGGGAGATACAATCTCGTAGCGGACAGCCTATCAAGATTCACCGGACTGTCGAATGGGCACTCAGTGGAAACATTCTAAGAGTCATCTTTGCAAAATGGGGCAAACCATCCGTAGATCTGTTTGCGAGCTCCTAATCAGCGATCCTAGCCACTTATGTAAGCGAAAACGCCAAAGACCGGAATTGCCTATTTGTAGCCGCATTCAGCATACCATGGCACTTCCATCTCGGGTGGATATTTATCCACGGAGGAGGAAATCCTCCTCCGGCCATGATACCGAGAGTGTTGCGTCACTTAGTAAAGAGCTCCGGCACGTATCGCCTAGTCGCCCCAAAATGGGAGCGAACGTTTTGGAAAGCAGAGCTGTGGCAACGAGCACTAAACCCCCCATTTACCATAGAAAATCTCCGCAATCACCTGATTGACCTGAGAACAATGAATCCCCCACCAGCAGTGGAAGAACTTTGTTTGCAGGTATGGAGGGTTCAGGCTGGGCCCATCGAGTAAAAACGTTGCCCCCAGAAAACCAACAAATACTCGAAGGATCTTGGCGGAGAACTACACTAAAGACATATAGATCAGCCAGGGAACGGTGGAAGATGTGGGCTATGAGTAATTCCTGTAAAATTAATGACCCAACTGCAGAAGAAGTGGCTAAATATATATGCACCAACAAATTAGCACCGAAGACAATATATTTACATAATTCCGTAGTTACGACGTTCGCTTACCCAGATATCACGGACAAATTAAATTCTCATCCATTAATAAAGCAATTTCTAAGAGGAATATCATTAACGAAGCAACCCCAAAATAAACCACCAACGTGGAAAATATACCGGCTAATAGACTTCGTTTGGGCAGGGGCCCTTTTCGATCCCCGTAGTCCCACACTTTACCACTGTGTCGTGGCGTATTCGACTGGGTTCCTAGAATGTCACAGGAAGACACCAGCCGATATATGTGCTGTTAGGCACGTGGGTTTGAAATGGCGGGAACGACCTACCTTCGGACGACGTGCTAGTCGCTCCGTCGAAAGGGACTTATCGCTAAACACCCTACAGCTAGAGAATTGATCAATCAGCTAACTTAACAGGAATTAGATTAGGATACGTCCCATGATCTCGTTGGTGAAGTAGTGGCCCGCCTACAACAACAGTGACCAGAACTAAGATTTAGAGCGGACTGCCCTTGAAATTAAAAAGGTGAACGGCCGTCCACGTCGCGTCTCACACACTCCATCACGTCATCGCTGAATGATATGCATAACAAATTCGCGTCCGCGCGAATATGAACACTAAACGCTCCGCGATATGGTTCAAAACCGATCTCCCGGTAAATGAAATGAAATGAAAATGAAATGAAATGAAAAAATGAAAATGAAATGAATATAATTCACGAAAAATAGGGTATTACATTGGTCTGAGGTATTTTAAATAAAGCTCTCCTATTTTGCCGTTACTCGGCATGTGAATTTTGTGGCATTAATAAAATAATCATGTTGAATATAAAAAAAAAACAATTAAAAAATTATAAAATAGAATGAATACAATAAAAAAATATCCATTTTCAGATTAATAATAATAATAGTGTCATTAGAATCATTACAATTATACATGTCAAAACTGTTCTTCATAGTCAAATTACATACAATTACATAACAGAAATACAACTTAAGTTAAAATGTCAATAAAATTGGAAATTGCTAGTTATACAGAATAAATGAAATGTTATTACAGTCCTAAGAAGTCTTTAATGCAGTAAAACCTTTTGTCCAATAGCCATGACTTCAGTTTCTTTTTAAACATTCCGTATGGGAGCTCTTTAAGTGATATTGGTAATTTATTGTACACAGTAATACACATGGCGCCGCAATTTTTATTAAAGAGAGACAAATTTATACATTGGCTGTGCACAAGTCTTTGTCCATTTCTTGTGTTTCGTGGATACATGTCTTTTGCCGCTGTAAACAAATCGGGGTGATTACGTACAAATAATGCTATCTCGAAAATGTACATGCAAGTTAGCGTCAAGATTCCAAGATCTTTGAAAAACGGATTGCAAGTCTCGAATGGACGAATACCTGCCATCGCGCGTATGCACTTTTTTTGCGATATGAAAGCTTTGTTAACATCTGTCAAATTACCCCAGAGAAGAAGCCCATACCGTAGTACAGAACTTACATAGCCGTGGTATGCTAGTAACATGGTTTTTCGCGGAGCAGTTTTTCGAAGCTTATTTAAGACAAATACAAATCTGTTAACACTAGTATAAACGTTTTTTATATGGTCTTTCCAGTTTATATGCTGATCTAACGTGATACCTAAAAATTTTACAGTATTTGTCTCATTCATCTTAACATTATTATAGGAAATATTTCTAGAAGTAGATACCGAACCATAAGTCAAAAATGGAACGTATTGTGTTTTCGTGAGATTTACCTTTAGATTATTATCGTCAAGCCATTTAATAATTAAATTGATTGTTTTATTTATTTCAATGTCAAAACTCTTATCACTTTTGTTTGATGTCAATATTATAGAAATATCGTCCGCAAATAATGTACATTTATAATTAGTAATATCAGGTATGTCATTAATATATAATAAGAATAGTAACGGCCCTAAAACGCTGCCTTGAGGCACTCCGTACCTATTTATTTTATATGTTGACAGATTCAGACATATTTCAGATTTCTTACCTAAATTGCAAACTTCAACACATTGTTCTCGGTTGGCTAAGTAGCTTTTTATCCATTCTAAAGCAGGGCCTCTTATACCATAATTATCTTATTTTTGTAAAAGCTGCGAATGTGACACATAATCGAAAGCCTTTGTCATATCAAAAAAAATAGCTCCTGTTTGCATCCTTTCGCCTAAGTTCAATAACACATTATATATTAAATTATATGAAGCTAAAATTGTAGATTTAGCCTTATGCAATCCGTTCTGTTCTTCTTTTATTAAATTGAACTTGTTTAAAAACTTATGCAATCTTTTATGCATAGCTTTTTCAAAAACTTTTGACATTGTTGGAATGATGGTAGCTGGTAGCTTCAGATCAGCAGTTAGCTCTGACAGTTGGTGTAATAGAAATCTCAATCTTGATGACATAATGAAGAGAGGAAATTGGAAATCCAAAGATACTTTCATCAAGTATTACTTCAAAGAAATTCCTATAGGAAGAAATAACACTCAACCCTACAGTGTAGCTCAATCATTTTCTCCAATAACATAAACAATACTCTTGTATGACTTCTTAAGTAAAATAATTAATGTAAAAGCTTGATTTATGACTGATTCTTTACACAGTAATAAAACTCAAGCATTATAATATCAAGTTATCCATTATTTCCAACCTATACAATTGACACGAGACTGGTACATCGTGATTTCCATACATAGTACGTCGGCCCATTGCCGGCAGATTATAAACATACTTGCTGCGCCCCGCCGTTTCACCCGCGGGTTGATGGATGATGATAAAATGTGTTAATCAAGCTTATTTATTCAATTGCTTTTTGACATTTCTTGTCGAGCTAATTTCTAATCAGTTGTTTTTTGTTTCCATGGCAACGCTGCCCGCGACACCGGCGCGCGCACTACGGACGACGTTGTTGACGCGAGCCTTCATCCCGGAGACGTTGCAAAAATTTCTAGTGTGGCTTATTAACAGCTTTTTTGATATTTTCGTCAATTTACACAGTATATCTTTATAAATGAAGATGTGTTATTCTGATGTATAAGCTATATTATTGTAAAGTTTCATTCAAATCCGTTCAGTAGTTTTTGCGTGAAAGAGTAACAAACATCCATACTTCCATACATCCATACACACTCACAAACTTTCGCATTTATAATATTTTTTATAATATTAGTAGGATCTCACACTGGGTCAAGCTTCGGCTGAAACCTAAATATCCGTTTTCTTCCCATCAGGGGGAAAACGGTTCTATTAACTTTGCTATATATGGGCTTACTAGTGAATGTAAAAACAATAACGTTAGTTTTCGAACAGCACTCGGGTATCCTTGATACTCTTCTAGTGTTTCCGAACGCACTCTATCCATGATTTCAACGAATTGCATTTGCATTGTAGTTATATAGCTAGCTCTTTCAGACATGTGTTAGGATACGAGTAGTTGTTAGTTCTGTTTCTTTCTAATGCATTAAAAATGCTGCGACAGACAGTTTCAGCAACAAAGCACTTTCGCATCGATCGATTCGGGTCTGCCGACGACGATCACGGTGAAACAATTCAACATGGCCCTCTTTTGCTTGAAGAATATTCCAATAGTGGAGCCCAAGTGGAGCCTATCGTGTAATGGCCTGTGAAATAGACTTTAAGAGGCAATAAATGGTGGATCGAGACTTTATGATAGCGAATTTACTTCTGAACTGTTGGTTGATGTGATGTTGGTTTAGTGCTATGTACAATTTACCTGAGATTCAATTGTGTTTAGTTTCTTCATTTTTTATCATTGCAGTTAGTAGCAGGTGAGATGATAAAATTGTGATTAGATCAATATGAAAAGGGAATGGATAAACTAAGGCGGGCAATACTTTATTGCCTAACAATGAATGGATAAAATTTCTTTTGGTAATTATGATGGGAGCTGCACCTATACATCATTAAATTCATAGCATTTATCCATCTCTTTTGGCTTCAAATTGTATTTGTTCAAGATAATTTTGTTGACCCATAGTTAATTGTGCAAATTTCTTAGAATTATGTTGAATGACATAGAAATGCCTAAGTTGTTGAAATTATTGATTTATGCAGATAGATGCAACAGTAAGCATATATGAGGTAGTAGTAATGCGCATGACAAGCAATAACTCCCTTCTGATAAATTGGTACACACCAATGTGTAAAATGTACCTATTCTTGTAGATAGCTTAAAGCATTTTGTTTAAAAACTTGTAAGCTACTGCTCACAAGTTGAATACTAAATCAAAACTGTCATCAATAGCTTTGACAATATATACATTTTGGAATAGGTGTGGTGCACCAAGCTTCCAAAATGGTCCAGTGATTGAAGGATATTCTAACCTATGAACTCAAGAAACATTTGTAGCGCTCACAGCAGAGCTTGCCTTGTTTGCAGTAGAAGATATCTTGGCCCATCTTTAAAAGTTGTATTTATGTCACAATGTACTTTATACTTTTTAACATATAGATAAAGTTACCTAAAAAAATTAAACACACAAAATTTTATTTTGTGGAAATCAATAGTTTTCGAAATATCAATTATTGAAGTTATAGTTTTAACCATAGTTATTTGTGTATTTGTACTTGGTTACACAGTTCTATTGAATGCTCAGATAACTAATTGGTTATTACATAGATAACTGCAAATGACTCTGGTAGTTTATGTATAATAGTGTGACCAAACTAAATCTGGGCATCAGCCTTATATGTGGATTGGATATTCATAATTGCAACTAATTACTTAGCATTCCATGGATTCACCGTGCGGGTGCCGGGTCCATAGTGTTGCAGAGGAAGAGGCTTGAGAGGCCTGGGGCTTGCAACCCAGGTGCAGGGTTAAGAGGTCTCTTTACGATGCATCAACACTCCCCTTCCCGCTCAAACCTCAAAGTCAAAGTCAAAGTCAAAATCATTTATTCAATTTAGGCGTCTACGACGCTCTTATGAAGGTCAATTACAAATTTTAATATTGAAATATACTACATTGTACTGCCACGTTCAGCAAACAAAAGTTATAGAGCCACTGCGAGAAGAACGGGCAAGAAACTCGGGGCCATTCTTTTAAAGGTTTTTTTAAAAATGTGTTAAGTACATACTATATAATAAAATTATTACAATACTTAATTTACATTACGTAGGTGTTAGGCGCTAGCTTGGCAGAGGCGAACCAGTCCAAGCATTTTTGTCGTTTAAGTAATCACAAACTGTGTAGTAAGATTTCTTTATCAAAATATTCTTCACATGCAACTTGAATTTTCTTTCTGTGAGCGTTGTAATATGTTTGGGCAATTTATTATAAAACCGCACACAATTTCCTAAGACGGACCTTTTATTTGTCTTTGCTAATCTAAAACCTGGCACCGCTATTTTATCTTTATTCCTAGTGTTATAATCGTGAGTGTCACTGTTTGATTTAAATTTGCTCAAATTTTTACGAACATACATAATATTTTCAAATATATACAGACTTGGTAAAGTTAAAATATCAATTTCTTTAAAAATATCTCTCAGGGATTCCCTAGGATACATTTCATATATGGCTCGAATTGCACGCTTTTGTAAGATAAAGATTGTCTCTATCTCAGCAGCAGCTCCCCACAGCAATATACCATAAGACATAATACTGTGGAAGTACGCGAAATAAACGAGCCTAGCAGTAGCTACGTCTGTTAGCTGTCTTATCTTACGAATTGCATATGCAGCAGAACTAAGTCTACTACCTCCTCCCCTACCTAACCAAATTTGGTAAGATCCTACTAATGCTGCCTTAGATACACATTCTAGGATGGAAGTTACGGTTGTTCTTGGCAGGCCAAGGTCTTTGTGTAGGTTATATAGGGGTTTCGCTGGTATACCCCTTGCTCCAACTTCTACAGCATATAAATTGACCTATAATTTTTTTTGCTGAACGTGGCAGTACAATGTAGAATATTTCAATATTAAAGTTTGTAATTGACCTTCATAAGAGCGTCGTAGACGCCTAAATTGAATAAATGATTTTGAATTTGACCACATAACCGTTTTTGATTAATTCGTTTGTTAAGTCATAATATTTGTTTGTTTTTAATGTGTGGTCCTTAGGTATGTTTGTTTCCCACGGCACAGTAAGTTCTATAAGTACTATGCATTTTAAATCTTTCGAATATAGAAATATGTCTTGTCTGGAAGACGAAACACCAACATCCTCAGGAATTTTGTAGTGTTTTTCATACGTGTCCATCAAAAGAGTCCAATCGGGAGCTGCGCCTAAGATGGAGTAAGGCTTAGATTTAGATTTTGTAGATGACCCTTCTTTTACAAAATCGACGTGTCGTTTGTTCGTGGTCAAACCTTTTTTGCTCTAGCTACCGAGAGACTCACCGCTTCTCGTATGATTTCGAGGACTCTATCATGGCGACGTGAATAATGACCCCTATCAAGGAGCACCTTGCATCCTACCAATAAGTGCCTTGCTGTACATATCGCCTCCCGACAAATACCGCAAGACTTTTCGGTGGCTTTCGCCC
The DNA here is from genome assembly GCA_963854805.1 of Plagodis dolabraria. Classification (NCBI taxonomy): domain Eukaryota; kingdom Metazoa; phylum Arthropoda; class Insecta; order Lepidoptera; family Geometridae; genus Plagodis; species Plagodis dolabraria. The sequence continues at coordinate 11,618,685 of OY978440.1, forward strand.
ATTTCACTAAGTTACTTTGGTCTGGGAGGGTCATCTGAAAGGCGTTTAGATAAAATTTTAATAAGGCAGGTGACCAATCGTATATCAAGGTACGCCACTTTAACGCCAGAGGGATACAAAATTCACCTATGTTTAGGCATTCGCTTTGCATTTCTAAGCTCATTGCATGTTATCATTTTCGTCTTGTTGTAGAAAAGATTTTACAATGTCTCTGTCCTCAACTTTCTTTTTCGACTCAAAACCCGCTTTGCTAGACTGTGCACCTATCATAAATTGTTTGTGGAATTGAAGCCTCGAATCAAGGTCGGAGGCACTTTTGTCTTTTGGGAGAGATGCGACTATATTGTCTCGAGATTTTAATAAGACGTGCGTTTTGGTAACTCTGAGGTGTTTATAGAGCTCCAATGGTTTCTTTAATTTCATCCCAAAGTTAGTTTGATCCCTAAATAAAGTAGATGGGTCTGCCGAAAGTGCAAGCCCCAACCATGACTTCAATGTCCTTATGATGTTAACATCCAGCTTTGTTAAAAGGGATTTAGTAATCTCGTATACTAAAAAAGGCCAAGTCAGACGTGATGTTAAGTAGTTGTCATATATCCAAGCTTTTTTAATGTTACTTATTGGTTGTTGGTCCACCATACTAAGGTCTTTTATAAAGCTATCGACAACTGCGTCAAGAGATGGTTATACACTATGATTAATTACAACAAAATCACGTTTTAGGTTGCAGAGTCTTTTGGAGTATCTCGGGTTGAGACTGCCCGAAATCAGTGATACTTGCCCAGTATTCCTGGTGTTTTAATTTGGTTTTGTTTCGGATCCAGCCTTGTATTAGACTAAACGTCAAAGGGATCATTGGTTCCGGTCCTAGTGGACTAATGTTAGAGCCTCTCCTTGCTAGTTCGTCTGCCGCGTCATTGCCTCTGGATCCACTGTGCCCTTTAATCCATTGGAGAGTGATATGGTTATTTGTACTTACTTTTTCCAGTAGATAGTGACACTGTTTGGTGAGCCCTGATGTGTGTTCGTACCGTTGTAGGGCTCGTAGAACTGCTGTACTGTCAGAGAGTATTCTAATATTAAGATCAGTTACCTTCCTTCTTAGTATTGCTGTAGCTGCTTGTATTATACCCACGCATTCCGCTTGGAATATTGAGCTATGCTTACCCAGGCCCGTCGCTATGTGGATGTTCAAATCTTCGGAGAAGTTCCTGCACCGGTGCCTGTTGTCATTTTTGAACCATCTGTATAAATTCTTACTTCCTTAGCTCCTGAGCTGTCTAGTGGCTCTTCATACAATTGTATTTTGAAGCTTTTAGTAAATAAGTGTTCTTTGTGCTGTTTGTCGTAAATTGAGTTTAAGATAGGATTTTCTGTCGTAAATTCATCTAGGATGGTGGAGTGACCGGACAGACTATCACTATCCCAGAGTTGCAGATCTTTTAGCCCTAAAGCAGATGCTGCTGCCTCTTGCTGGACGAACAGGTGTAGTGGCGTTATTCCTAGCAGAGCTTCTATGGCTGTGGTAGGTGTCGTCCTCATACAACCTGTCATGGCCGCACATGCTAGTCTCTGGAATTTCCTCAGTTTAGCGATAGTGGTGCTTTGTGTGGTCCTGGGCCACCACACTAGTGCTCCATACGTTAGGCAAGGCTTGATTACGGTGTTGTATAGCCATAGGGTAATCTTTTTACCAATCATCCGTTTGCATTGCCAAATGGAAATGCTGGCCTTGGTTATCTTATTATCTAGATGCTTCGCCCAATTTAGTTTGCTGTCTAATGTTACTCCCAGATATTTCACATCATCAGACAGTTTCAGTTGTGTGTTGAAAAGACTGGGTAGCTTATACTTACCCAGCTTTTTCTTGTTTGTGAACAGTACAACTTCAGTTTTGTTGGAATTCACGGAAAGTTCGTTATCATTGCACCATTCTTCGACAATCTTTAGTGCGTTTTTCATAAGGTCACAGGTCACACTAGCAAAGTGACCTGATAAGATGATGGCAAGATCATCTGCGTAGCCTACCGTGAAAAAGCGTTGGGAGGTGAGCTTGTGGATTAAATCACCAACCACCATGTTCCATAGGAGCGGTGACAGGACTCCCCCTAGGGGCAGCCTTGAGCCACCACTCCCGTGGTTGAGCCGTCTAGGTTTATACGTACGGCTCTCAGTTTTAGCATGTTGATGATCCAGTCCACAAGCGTGACATCCACTCCGTGTCTGTGCAGTGCCGTTTTTATGCTGTTGAAGTTGGTTTTGTCAAAAGCTCCTTCAATATCTATGAAGGTCCCCAGGCATAATGCTTTGGTTTGGATGTCGCGTTCAATTCTTGACAAAACTTTATGTAAAGCAGATTCTGTTGATTTACCTGAGCTGTAGGCATGTTGTTCTGGATGCATAGGAACTTTGGTTAATATGTTATCTCTAATGTACCTATCGCATAGTCTTTGTCGCACTTGAGAGTGTTCCAGCTATTTTAGTTTGGTTTCCTCTGGTTGACCTTATTACTTCTTTGACTACATATATTTCATGAATACATGGCAAGTTATATTTGTGCGTGATTATCTTGTATGTTTCAATAAGGTCACCACGAAGACATCTATTTCCTAGTGTAGTGAGGTGCAATGCATGCAGTTTGTCCAAGTAGGATTTTCTTCTCAAAGCTTGTGGTATCTTCGTGGCTCTTCTTTGCACACTTTTGTATAGTAACTGGTTCAATTGCTTTGCTTTCTAGGTAGTATGCAACTCGGGGATTAGAAAGCTGAGTTCAGTCTGATGATCCAGTCTTTGGTCCAACCCTGTATTTTGTTAAGGTCTTCTTGTAACTGACCAGAGCTGACTAGTGGGTTAGCGAAGAATTTTCCTTCATCAGCAAAGAAGGCAGATTCAGTATCTATCAGTTTTATTAGGTCAGTTACAAAAATTCCAAATAGAGTTGGAGCGAGCACTGATCCCTGCAGTACACCACTTAGGACTTGTTTCTCATATGATAAGGAGTTACCAACTCTAACTTGGAATGTTCTGTCAGAAAAGTAGTTCTCTATCCAGGTGAGTAAGGCACCACGTATACCAAAGTGCTCCAATTTCATTACAAATCGTTTATGGGGGACTTTGTCAAAAGCATGTTCAAAATCTAAGTATATTACATCAACAGGATTCTTTTTATCTAATTCTTTTGCCCATGAATGTACAAAGGACAGTAAGTTTGTAACAGTTGACCTTTTACCCACAAATCCATGTTGTTTTACCGATATTATGTATTCTTTATTGAGAAATTCAGTCCTTCTATTATTTATGATCTTTTCCATAATTTTAATAACTATGCTAGTGAGGCTAATGGGGTGAAAGTTACTAGGTTGGATCTTGTCCCCTTTTTTGTAGATAGGAGTCACTATAGCATGTTTCCAGTCTTGTGGTAGATACCCATTTTCAAAGGAGTTATTCATTAAGATGGTGAGAGCTGGAGCAAGGATCTTAACACAATTTTTAAGAATGCAGCTTGGTATTTTGTCTGGTCCAGGGCAGGAGTGATCTTTCAGGTTCAGAATGGTTTTTTCAACATCTTTAACAGTAAATGATATATCAGCAGTTATGTCAATATGATGAATCATGACTGGCTCTTCTGAGTATGCTTTTTGGAATTCATCAGCGAATGCATTGGCTATATCATCAGGTTTAGTTACAAGGTCTCCATTAGGACTTCTAATGGCAGGTGGAATGCTGACTTTGGATGAGCTACACCGACGAATGTAAGAATAAAAAGCTTTTTCCCCATATAACAATATTTGAGCTTCATATGCGCTTCTCTGTTGCAACACATCTATTGTTCACTTCACGGTATTTTTTTATAGTCTTCTTCTAAGTCAAAAGGTCTGTATATATCCCAAAGTTCCAACCCTTTGTCACTGCATAGAGATGTTGGACCAAACAATACAGACAATTTGATGGTGTTGGCAACCTTTCAGGTTGAAGTCTCTTCCTTCAAATGCCTGCAAATACTTGACTAGTACCCCTGATGTTTCGTTATGACTTTGTTTTATATCCCAGCAAATAATATCAGACTACATGGCAATGGGATCATTGGTTCAGGCCCTTCTACATTGAACTCTTTGCTATAGCTTTTCTGCTGCATCATTGCTTCTGGATCTCCTGTGCTCCTTCAATATCTATGAAGTCACCAACCTTGATGATGATTGATGAAGTACAAACAACCTTGGGTTTCCAATGGATTATTTATCCATTGGAAACCCAAGGTTGTTTGTACTTACTTGTACTAGTAGATATTAACACTGTTTAGTTGGCCCTGACATGTGATTATATCATTGTAGGGCTTGTAGGATTGCAACGCTATCGGAAATATTCCAACACCTTATTCCATTACCTTCCTTTATAGAACTCCTGTTCCCGCTCAGATTTTTGCCATACACACCTGTTGAAATTATGAACTGTGTTTGGTCACTTTTTCAGTTGTGTGTGAATGTTTAAACCATCCGAGAATGTTTCTGGTCTGGTGTAAACTGTTGTTTTAGAACTGTCTTTCTAAGTGCTTATTTCGTTGTTCCGGTGAACTGCATTTTGGCTATTCTTGCATTCGTATGGCAAATCTTTCTATGAAGAAGTCTTCTTTGTTTTGTATATGTATATTCTAAATAGGTTGAGAATTTCTTTTGTAATTGCTGGACACACTACAGATTACACCTAGGATGGTGTGCCAGTGCAGATTATTCCTAACCCAGAGTGTCTGTATGCATACCTATTCTGCACGTTCTTGCAGGATAAAAAGACGCAATTGTGTTAATCCCCCCAAGGCAACATGCCACAGCTTAAGCAATAGTACAGACTTTTTGTGTATGTGAAAATTAAACATGAGTGGAACACATTCCGTCATCGATTCTACACCATCCCCCGCAGTATTGTTGATGAATTAATATCCACCTTATATATAAATTAAAATAGACATTGGTGTCGATTTTATTCAAATACTCTTAACTTAAAAATCTTTAAAAAAAATTGTCGCAATTATTATTATTATTGTGATACACTAGTACCCTAAGCTGATGCGTGTATATGGAAAAAAAACAGTGCATATATTTACAATTCGAAATCTTTGTCTAGTGTATTTTTAAACCAATTCACGGAACTGGTGACGGTCTCTGGCAGTCTGTTCCATTCATTGACTACATGGTTTGGCAAAAGGTGCTTTTATTGGTTTGCTGTTGCACTTTCAAAATTTGCAGCTTCAGAGAGTGTCCTCTTGTTGTAATTCTTTGGGTATTGTATCTTGTTGGGGACATTATAATATCCATTCAAGATTTTGTATTTTTCAATTGGGTCTCCTCGTTGTCTTTTGTTGAATGCATGCATATGTAATCATAATCTAACTAATCCAAAAACTACAAAAACACTAAACTAAACCAAATCTGATGCAAAGTATTTACAATTGAATAGTATAATCCTATTTTTAGTTTGGTTTTGATTAATTTCAAGTGTTACGATTTTTTTTATAAATTGCATAAGAACTACTATAGTTTAGAGAATTCAAAATTAAAAGAATTTGTGTGGTATCAACACTATTAATAGTGTGTATAAACAATTTTTAAACAGTTAGTTCATTGCTTTACCTGAAAATAATTACAAGAGTGAAAGAATGAAGAAGCCCACTGTCAAGGTCAGATCCATCTAGGTGGCACTTAATGTTTGTTACATAGAAAAGGTCAATTTTTGTGGAATATGTTGTTTATTTTTTTTGAGATTACTACGAGGGTTGCTGTGTATCATCTGAAACTCGAGAAATGGGAGTTTACAAATTCCTGAAATAGAAAGTGGGTAAAATACATTCAAAAAAAATAGTTCAATACAAACTTATTTATTGGAATAGAGATAATTTTTATTCTTTTAATACTGTGTTTTAAACCAAGTGGGCCTTGTGCTTGTTCCGTCACAAAAAAATAAGTTTTACCATAGTTGATTTATGGCTACAATGAAGAACAAAAACCTATTTCAAGTCACTAAAACTTAAGTAAAATTAGTGTATCTTTTGACACTTTCGTAGCTGTTTTTAAACTTCTCATTTATCACATTCGAACCCGCGTCCCACGATTTCCCACTGGGAGGCTAAACCCTCATTTATCATCGAATTGTATATATTTGCCAAGACACAGCAAAATAAATAAGAATTTATAAGTGGTACTTAACATTGGTAACAAATGAAAGTAATACTAATAAATAATACTACAATCTAGACCATTATTGATAACTTGATGCACCCAAGTAAAGAGACATGACACTGATTAATTTATTTACAAATTAATAGGGTATTGCACTACATTATGTATAATTTCATACATTAATATAGTGCATTATTGATGTAATAATTTAATGGTAAAATTATACCCCAATGGCATTACTAATTAAATAAAAAATATTTTTACTGTTTTTCCTAATATTAACACTTCAGTCACATATATAAATGAATGTCAACTGATTTAAGACCAAGTTTAAATTAATTATATATCTTAGTTTTTTTTTTGATAACCCATATAATATAAACTTGGTTATAGACTGTTAGGATGTAGTTTATTTTGTAAAGGTAAACAAATAATATACAAAATAGTTAGAATACCTAAAGATTTAATAAATTTAATTGTATTGATTTTTAACTAACATGTTAGTTGGAACCTTGATCCGATACCAGTTTGAAGCATTCATTCCCATTTTCTTTTATATCTGGTCATCGAAGCTGTAGTTATTTTATGCAAATTATTATCACTTTTCTCATTTAATGTCATGCTTAAATTATTTTACATATGTAAGTAAACTTAATAGATAAGTTACCATAATATCATGTATGTTCAAAATATTTCTTTTATACAGTTACGAATTTGAAGTAAATTATCAGTTTAGTATGAGTACCATGGTAACTAATGGTAATAAGGAAGTAAAAACCCTCAAAAATTAGATGTAGGTTAAGTATTAAAATGAATTCATATACATAATAAGATGATATAGTGACCGATTGCAATATTGTGGTTGGAGGTGAAAAAGTGGAACAAGTTTAAGAGTTTGTAAACTTGGGATGTAACCATGTATACAAAAGATGTATAGTTTAAAATGATCTAGAAAGTGAAGTGAATGCTGGAAACATGGTGAACGAAGCATTGCATGCATTTATGAACAGTCAGAAGGTGTCTAAGAAAGCTCGGCTGGCTGTTAAGGGAGGATAGTTCGTTCCGACACTATTGTATGGTAGTGAAAATTGGGTATGGCAAAAAAAACCATTAAAGTAGAATAAATGCAGTGGAGATGAGAGCATTGAAAAGCATGATTGGAGAGGATTGATAGGATAAGGAATATCAATAAGGGAACAATGTGGTGTGAATGAGGATGTAGTGACATAAATCAAGAAAGGTATGTTAAGATGGTTTGGACATGTAGAGAGAGTGAATTAAATGAGTATGTATAATCAGGCATACATGGGACCAGTGAACGGAAGTGATGGACTTTCTGAAAAATGGTCAGGTCAGGAGTACATACCCTAAACCGATGCTTATATATGAAAGGATTGATGAATGTAGATGAAGCAAACAAGATATGTAAGGATCTTAGCCAGTGGAAATCTGTGGTCTGTGTCTACCCTTATGGGAAAAAAGAGGAATTTTATTTATGTATGAATACAGAATATATTTTAATATATTTCAAATATTACATATATTCAGTGATATTTGAATTTAAATGTACTAATTACTTTATTATTTAAATGTTATTGTAACTCAGTTATTCTTCCTTTCCTTACCATGTTTCGGAGATAAATGGAACTGATAATTTATTTTATATTTGTAGGTTGCTGCCATTTTAATGGTTTTTAAACCTTAGATGCAAGTACTTGTATACATTGAGACAGGTTCGTGAAGTTAGTGTCATTGAAATGTAAAGTGAACTAGAGTTGCAAGTTGTTTTATTTTGGAAATAATTACTTAAATATTTTTGGTGTTATGTGTATATTAAAACCAGTTTATAACTACACAAAGTACACACATACATAATTTTGTGGTAACAATAATTGGCTTACATTTGAGCCTGTAAAATTAAGCACATTGTATATAAAAATCTCATGCTCTGCTGTATTACTTGTAGCTCTTCATAAATGAATTAATTGCTAAATAAAATTTAGATGCAATATTCACTCATCATAATTTTTTATAACATTTTGTGTGTTTATAGTATTTTCCTTTGTATCACTAGCTATAGTGATACAAAGGAAAATACTCAATCAGTGTATAAATATTTACAGTTTGAAGTGATGATGATGAGATCATCATGAAGGAAATGGTCGGAGGATGTTGCGTCTGTTCCGACGAGCGTGGTTGGCCCGACAACCCGCTAGTCTATTGTGATGGAAACGGGTGCACTGTAGCCGTACATCAGGGTAAGTGGATTTATTAACTTATTCTTAAACATGGTTATTATGTAGTTCTGCTTATCTTATTGGATGAGGCCTGTGAAGAGTAGTGCAATCATTGTCTTAAAAGTCGATTAGATTTTAAACAATTTGCCATGAAAGCGTGGAACTATGCAGTTTTCAAAACTTAACTTATTTTATTAATCCTTCATGGTAAAAAAAGATTGCATGGCAGTGAAAGTGTTGTAACTTGGAATCCTCTGTATGTGTGCAACATTTTGTCCTGTGGCAATGTATCTCCCAAATTGCTGAAGCGATTTCAAGGCGGTTTTTTATACTCGAAAGCATTGCTATGGTCTTGTTTGATATAGGAGATTATATATTAAGATATTCAGGTGTTAAGCATATCCTGCGCATATATCTATCAATGCTGCAGCCTGTGTGGCTTTAGATCTCGTTGATAATTATTTATAATTAATAGATGCTTTGAATTTATTAGGCCAATCATGAAACACATATCTTGAAACAATCCAGAGTTTGAAGTCTGTGGTGTTTCTAAAAGGTTACATTTATTTTAAAATATAATATATTTAAATTCTACATATCCTCTTTTATTTGTGTACTATGATAATGTTGATATTCTTAAATTATAAAAATTAAGTTATTGTTAAATAAGGTATAGTTACTAAAATTTTCTGCCATATATCATCATGGTATTTCTAAAAGGTTAAATTTATTTTAAAATTGAATATATTTACATTCTATTCTCTTTTATTTGTGTACTATGATACAATACAATACAATACAAAAATTCTTTATTGTACACCAAAAATTTTACAAAACACATAATAGAGAATTCTTAAAGCTAAAGTACAATGGGCGGCCTTATCGCTTAAAGCGATCTCTTCCAGTCAACCTTAGAATGGAAAATATATATATGTGAGGAATAAAAATAGATAGCTGGTGTACATTTGTAGAAATTAATAGTAATTAGTTAAAGATAAAATAATAATGATTATGTTGATATTCCTAAATTATAAAAATTAAGTTATTGTTAAATAAGTTATACTAAAATTTGCTGCCATATGCATTCTATGGTTGACCAGGTTGATTAGTTTTGTAATTACACACAATAATATAACTGGTTTGAAGAGTGGCTGACAGCAGCGTCGCTAGCGAATCTGTAACTCCTGAGTTCAATCGCTGGGTCAGGCAGTTATTAGGTTTTTCTGACAATGCAATTATATACGACGCGGACGTACAGACTGCTACATGTAGTAGTCCGGAGTCTGGAAAGGTAGCTGACAATAAGATAGCCTCTTAATACTAAGTTACAAATTAAAAATACCAACCAAATATCATCACATCTTCTATTGTATGAGACATTTGTCTGTCGTTGTCATTATCAGACATGTACTGGGAGCACGCCATTGCCAAACGACATAATTATAAGATTTTCGTGTTCCTATCTATATATATAGTTTGGTAATGAAAATGTTTAGACCGTTGAATGTACCGAAACCCTCCTATTTAATTTTCATCGTTTCTTTCCAGCTTGCTATGGCATTGTCACGGTACCAACTGGGCCGTGGTACTGTCGGAAGTGCGAAAGCCCAGAAACGAAAGGAAGAGTAGTAAGTATATGTCCTTAGAGGTTCCCTATATATAGCCCATTTATTATTATTTCTTCGATGACTCTCATGAGCAATATGTAGGCATTTCAAGTACAGATGTACTCTTTCTATTTGTGTGTTTGTGTTTTTTTTCATGACCAGTTAAGGACGATTGCGATATCATTATGTTTTTTTTATGCCAGTTGATGAAGTCTGATAAATGATTTTAGGATAATAAATTGTTGTAATCAAACGAGCAAAAATCATAATGAAATATAATTGAACTTTTTAGTTTCAGATACGTTTCTCACAATTACGATGTGTTTTCCATTGCGTTACAGCGATGCGAGCTGTGTCCATCGCGATCAGGCGCTCTCAAACGGACAGATACAGGAGGCTGGGCGCATGTCGTCTGCGCCCTTTACATACCGGAGGTCAGGTTCGGGAACGTGACCTCCATGGAACCCATCGTCCTCAGGTTGATACCGCCTGAACGATATAACAAGGTAAGTCTACTCAGTTGGGACAGCTTTTCCGAAATAAAATGGTAAGTTAGCCGTGTAAAAAAATATTCATCATCGTCATCCAACGTTGAACTAAGGCCTCCCACATTTAACGCCACAAAAATGACTGTTAGCCACTTGCTCTATAGCCTACCTCAACAACTCGTATTCCGGTGTGTAGTCATCACTGGAGAACCTTACTTCGCCATCGTTTATCTGTTCATAGAGCGATGTGACCAGCCCATTGCCACTTCAACTTGCAAATTATGACACCTATGGGTGACTTTGGTTCTTCGAAAAATTTCGTTTCGGATCTTGTCGCACAAAGTACTACGTACGTTGTCCACTACATTAAGTACGATGTCCAACTCTCGAGTTTGTGTAGGTCACAGTTGACGAACGCGTTGGTTGAAAAGTAAAGTTTTCAGGTTCAGGCAATAAAATATTAGCCTAGCATATTAAAAACTAATGTATCAACCGACTTATAGTATTTAATAAATCTGTTCCAGACATGCTACATATGCCATGATTTGGGAAAATCACATCGATCCACCGCCGGTGCTTGTATGCAGTGCAACAAATCAGGTATACACCTAAACCTATAAACATTCTTTCTCTATTTCTTTCTTATTTATCAGTCAGCAAACTTAGGATTTAATCGAAGTTTAATTAATGTTTTGGTTTAAAGATAGAAAAATATAGTGTCATATAATATTATTTCATAAAATATTCTAATACTAGCTTTCCGGTCGCGGCTCCGCCCGCGCGTATGTTGGTTATTGCGCAAAAACTTTAACCTCTTTTAGGGCAGCTGGATAAAAACTATCCTGGGAAGGACATATCCTTCCCTGGGTCTCAAACTACTTCCATACCAAATTAGTCCAGTAGTTTTGGCGTGAAAGCAAGACAGACCGACCGACAGACAGAGTTAATTTCGCATTTATAATATTAGTATGGATTTTGGGAGGCGCTCACAGCGGAGTGGCTTTAACTTATTATAATGTGCTAAGGTACCTGTGTTTGAATCAGCATGGTCATCAACATGAAATATATAAATAAAAGCAATGACATTGAACTTAGTGTAGAAATATGATCTGTTGTACGTTTATTGGCTCAGGATGTAAGCAGCAATTCCATGTCACCTGCGCGCAGAGCCTTGGCTTGCTCTGCGAGGAGGCTGGCAATTATCTGGACAATGTAAAGTACTGCGGGTATTGCCAACATCACTACAGTAAACTGGTAAGTCCGCTATCATTTTCTTACTAGTATTTGATAAATCATTAAAAGTTTTATTAGTACATATTATTTTGTACCCAGTATATTGAGATGCGAAACTGCATTTACTATGACTTACTAACGACCATTTTCATTAATCCATCTATCGGATTTATTCCTGCTATTTAAAATTTCACATTAAAGTTCCATACAAACTATGTCAAGTTTATACCTGTAGTAAGCTATTATACAGGGTTATTAGAAAAATGCTAACAACCTCTTAGAGTTGACTTCTGTAAGTCCTAACATACATTTTTCTTTAAACTCAAAACGAGATTTAGCATCATGTGTCAAAAAACATACAAAGAACAAAACCAAAAAGAAAAAAAATCAAAAAATACATTTATCTCTAAATTTTTGTTAGGACTAACAGAAGTCAACTGTAAGAGATTGTTAGCATTTGCAAATATCCCTGTTGATGACCTATACACAAAATGGCTGATATTTTACACTTCTCTAAGATAACAGTTACAAAGACAAATTGACAGATTGCCATATTGTTGTAAGTATATTGTATATTTTAAACTTCCAGTACATTCTTCTATTTTGATTACAATTTTAATACTTTTCTTTTATAATATTAAACGTAATGGACAGCGTTCGTGTGGTTATTTGTATCCATAAACGCCTCTTGTGTATTTACCGGACCATGTTATACTGAACAATACAAGCTGTAGATTTTCATTAGGTAAAAAAATACTGTATCTGAATTTTGGTTTATTAGATAGTCGTATGCCCAAACCCATCATTATACGTATATTACGAGCTATGACTTGGTGTAGTAATTTTTGTTCTATTTTAACGTCTAGTTTTTTTATCATTAAGGTGGAAACAATTTAACAGTTTTGTCGGCGCACACTTTTACACCTTTCTATAATTAACACCTTAATCCGTAAAAAAAATTACATTTACCCGTAACAAATGTAACAGATTCAGTAAGTTTTATAACAATGTACTAGATATCGGATTAAAAATCTATGAATCTCGCATATGACGTGATCAATTGTAATTAATAGTCAGACGACCAAGTCACAAAACCAAAAATAGATAAATATTTCAATGTCCCACTGTAAAAATCAGTGAATCACAATAATAACTATAGATACATAGTATTCAGAAACTATTTTCTATATTTTATCACTTTCTGTGATTTTACATAAACCTTCTTTTTGAGGGGTTGTAAATGCCTTCTCACTGCCCCTTCCACCACGGGGGCGGTGAAATGTGTGAGCAGTCCTCTGCCAAGGTGGGGCAAGATAGGGCCGCGTTAGCATTCACCATCTTGCCCACTTAAACTTAGACCAAATGAGTTCAAGCAGACCTTACAAATTCACATTTTTCATATACATTAGCTTACACGTAACAATCGAGTAACTTAATGCTTTCCTACTTCTCTATGCTTATCTTCGGGTTGCAGGGCCTTATCGGTCAACATTGCGTTTAAATCTTCAACGTATAAACTAAACGGCATCTCCGTAGAAGTTAATCGATACATAATTTCCTTATTGTAAATTGTTGTTATTGGATAGAACGTATAAACGCTGGCCTTATCTGCTTCTTGGTATGGAAGCAATGATTGTGATCCACGGAGTCAAGTTGGGTGCGCAATGTAAAGCGTAGACAAGCGGAGTTGCGAGCGTATTTAAGTTTTTTTTTATTGCGGTTGGAATTACTGTGTTAAAGAGTATAAGTAATCTAAGCAGTTTCTCGGTGTGCCGCATGCCGTTTGCTTCGTAGATTATCGCGTTTGACTTAGACAATTCAATGTTGCCACAACCATCGTCCTTACATAATATGTTGATATTTTTATAATACGCCTTGAGACACGTTTCGTCCGTGCTATTACCATGCCAATGCCATAAGGCAACTCGCACTCTTGTTGGAGATCCCTGATTATAACAATATTTTGAACGATACATAATATGCATGCTTGTGGTTAACCCACAGCTTTTTGTTTCATAAGCTATGCATACAAGCCATTGTAAAGACAATAAAGCACATATTGTCTTTACATAAATAACATACAATAATGATTAATTCAAATGTTTTATATTCCATTGCTGTTTTGTCAACTATACTATTTATATTGCTTTTCCTTTTCCATTGAATGTTTTTAGGAATCTGGCAAATTGGTTAATGTATCTGTACTTAAATGTTGATTTTCTATATAGAGATTAATATAATTATGATTGTTATCAAATGGTATCAGTTGTTAGATTCCTGGAAACACATAAGCTGAATATTTCACTGTGTCTAAGCATGAAACTTAACTAACACTCATTATCATCCCACGTTTCTTTCTTTTTTTAGTTTACAAATCATGAAGTCACCGTCATCGCAAAGGTACATAACATTTCATTCTAAAATAACAGGAAGTTAGATTATAAGCGAAAAACTAGGAGCCTGTCGGGCCATGCCTGAGTTGCTTATCAATTATGGTGTTAAAATATCCTGTTTGTGTAGCGATCGGTACGCTTAGTGTGTGGATGTGATCGTATAATAGAAACAGATGCGAGGGTAGTGTTTGTTGTGCAGAAAAAAGGTGGGAACGTGAAGACGATCCCGCCGTACAAACCTGTGCCGCACGACAGCCATTCGAGCGACTCCAGCGGCGAGAAGGAAGGCGACGCTTCACCGCACACCGCCGGCGGCTCCACGCCCACCCACACCAAGTCCAAAGGGGTACGTGACACCCTCAGCTCTGTGAACAGTGAACTAAGCTCCCATTACCCACAAACAATCTCCCTATCATTCCTACACCCTCTGTTGCGACAGATACCAATAGTGATACGCTTTGATAAGGCTAGCTTTTCGATGTAATCTTATTTCTCTACTTCCACACATGAATGTTAGTAGTTGCGATGGTCATGAACTCTTTATTTTCTTTTTTGGTTACTCATGAACTCAACGCTGTATGATCATATACTATTTTGTTGTATATATATATATATATTAGCGTAGGGATTGTTTATTTTAATTCTTATTATTTTAGATGTGTTGATAAGATCGGTTTAGTACACTTGGATTGAAAACGAAACTTTAAACCTACCTACATTGAATCGTGTTACATATTTGAGTTTATAAAGTTTATGTTTTTATTGTTTATTGTGTTTCAGCCCGGTCGTAAGTCATCGCATAGTAGCAGCTCCGGAAAGAATACACCAAGTTCGGCCAAAGCACAGCCGTCCTCGCAAACAATGGGTAAGTTTTAACTGTAACTTCAATATTATATCTACTAAATATCCTTTGTTAACTCTACTAGCATTTTGTATCTTAATTTCACATGCTCATTTCTTACTAACTTGATTGTCCTAATCTTACTCAGATATGTAAAGCGTTTTAGTTGATTTTTGTATTGTGCACTTTCTAAATTTCTTGCACCAATCTAACATTGTACCCTCCAATGTATACAGTATAATCTCACTCTTCCGCTACTTCAATAGACCGATACGTCCAATAATATGTGAATATGCGAATATACGTAATATGCAAAAACCTAGAGCCAGTAATTCTAGGCTAGCCTGAACAACATCTTCGACCACATCACCACTTACCATCAGGTGAGATAGTGGTCAAAGGCCAACCTATCAGGTATAAAAAAACCTTTAAATGGTGCTAGGCTATATACATTTATAAGTAACTGTAATATATAATATATCACTGTTGGTTTTCCAAATGAATAAAAAATAAAAATAAACAAAATACCCGTCACTATCCGCGCGTGCCCGAAATTAATTGTTGAAATAATTAATTTCGGCCACCTGCATCACATAGGCAGAGGAAGACGGCAAATCTGCCAAAGATATTATAGTTCTTCCAAACATGCGACAAAAGGTTTTAACGCAAATTCATAAAACTACCTACATGTTCATTTTGAGACATTTTACAGTTACAATAAAACTGTCGCAGAAGTTCGTACATGTGTACCTACATACATACATGATACTCTCCTTATGAAATGCTTTTTTTTATAATCCAGTAATCCGAACACTCCAGTAATAAGGTACCCTCTGGTCTTTAATACTGCCGGAGTCCTGGACCTTAAGCGAGATCAAATTAAAGCAAGACCGCCTTCTAACATTTATTATAACTATATATAAATGGAATCCTAACGTTTGGTGCTTGTAACCGCACGTTTACCGCTAAAATCGGATATGTTAGTCATATAAGGGATAAACATCAAAGTCCCTAAATAAAATTTAATATAAAAAATCCAAAGCCCAAATCACTGCAGCCGAAAACGGCTAGGTTTTTGATTATTATTACTGCCGGATTAGTGAGATTATACAGCAATTACAATAAACTTTTTGAACCATCACGCTTTGATTTAAAATTTATAATTTTCACTTTCCTTCTTATATATTATTCTGTAGATGATTAGAGATTGATCAATACATACTACTTAATGTTCAAAGTAAGATTTAAATTAGTGCTCAGAAATACTAAAACACGATATAAACCTTTTCGCAATTCACATACTAATTTGCTTATTTGTCGATTATTTATATGAATATGTATTAATCGAGTCATACATAATATGAATTTTAGCGGACATTCCACCAAGATAACCAAATAGAAATAATCAAACATCTTCGAAAGTTAACGAGGTTTTCTGACAAATAAATCTTAGTTCTGTTTATCGGAGTCTCAAACAGTGGTGATATATTATGTTAGTAGGCTCAGACATGATATCATTACGCATACAGCGAATCGTGAGATACCTAAGTACTTTGGCTCCCTTTTATACTCGTATACAGACATGATTTTTTTCTTAAATGTGTAGCCTAGTTGCATAACCCTCTATAGCACTATAGAATGCTATAGGGGGTTCTAAAACTAACCTACAAAAATATGTTTTAAAAATATTGCCTCGCTTTCAATAAAAGGAAATAAAATATATAAAAAAACTTGTTATATTTATTGTATCGCTATTGAAAATGTGTCATTAATTTATATGTATTTAATATATTATAATAATAAACTCAGTTCCTGGCATTGATTGTAAACAGCAAAACATTTGAAGAGATACTTATTAAATAGTAGTAATTGATCAATCTCTACACCGAGACAGTATAAAGTTATTAACAAAGTTGTTTGTCTATTGCGCGGCGCGCTCGTAGAGTTGGAAGACGACGACCTGCCAGACCCGCCCGTCACCCGCAAACACAAGACCTCGGAGAAACGTGTGTTGCAAACATATGTAGTGTCGCATGCATGTAGAATGTGTGTTGTTTGTAGCTTAATGTCATAAAGCAAACTCTACATTGGTTTGCAGACGTTGCATATTATTTTCTATACGTTATAAATATTTTTTCCTTATTAAAATCAGTTTGACATTACTTTTATAGTACCCTGCTTATTATGGAACGATAAAGAGACTGAATGTCTGCAGAATACATGAAAGTCCAAAATTATTCCGTTTAGTACACGTATCCAAATCGTTATCACTATGATACAAGAAAATTATTGAGTTTTACTCATACATGCTTGAGACAGTTGATTTTTTCTGTCCGCCGCGAATTTCACCTATCGTTAAAAACCTTGATTAGGCGATAGATAAATATTATAATCTAACACCACAAGATAATAATTAGTATACATGTACAAATGCTTAAGAATACAATGGCAAAATAGGCGGTATTTTTTACTAAATAGTGATATCTTGCAGGCATTTGAATAGTTAAAATTGTTTTACAACCACTGTTAAATAATCAAACCATTCTTTACTTATTTTATCGTCAGTTTGCTAAGTGACCTGAACTGCCCGCAGTATCGTTTGCGTCTGTCTTGGTCATACAGCGTCCTTTCGAGAACTACTTGTTAGGTTGAGACTAAGAAGTTCCCTATTTGGGCATAACGGAATACATATATATTTGCCTCATTGTATTGCATTTGTATGAAAGTTTCCTAACATACGGATAAGATAAATTTAATTCTTAATATTTTTCAGTTTATTTTTCATATTTTTAATTGAAAAAAAAAATAGGACTTTACTATGTAAAATAAAAACTATTAAATCTGTAACATTTATTAATTTAAATTACTTCTTGTTTCCCAAATTTCCAAGAAAATTTGTAACAATTTTTTTTTAAATTGTATTATGTGACCAAAAATACAAAAAAGGATCTAGAATTTATCAAAATGCATATTAATTTATGTTAGGTAATTCTATATGAAATGCATATTAATTTATGTTAGGTAGTTCTATATGAAATGCGTATTGAGCCGCTTTGCATGTTTAACTATACCTATTAATTATGTGTTTTAGAGAGATGGCTCTACACCTAGACCATATAACGTTACTAACAAGTTTGTTTTTCCAATACGAGGCCCGCGCTCAGAGGTGGACGACGACCTGCCAGACCCGCCCGTCACCCGCAAACACAAGACCTCGGAGAAACGTGTGTTGCAAACATATGTAGTGTCGCATGCATGTAGAATGTGTGTTGTTTGTAGCTTATCGTCATAAAGCAAACTCTACATTGGTTTGCAGACGGCGCACATTAACTTCTATACGTTATAGATATTTTCTACATATGTATATGAGTTTTACATCACTTTTATAGTATTTTTCTTATTATGGAAGGACAGAATCTGAATGCATGCAGAATACATGAAAGTTTAAATTATTACGTAATAAAACGTAACGGATACAGATCACCACTACTATGATACTAGAAATCTATTGAGATTTATCGTGAGCTTACATTTCCAGGGCCGATTCTTATCCTTAGTAGGAAAAAAATTGAACCTGGTTGCCGCCTTACACTTACGCTTTGGCCAATTCTTCATTTTTATGCAAGTCGTGGGCCAGATGCCGCCGTGAGAGGTCGTGCGTTTTGTTGAGGAATAATTTGTAAATCACTTTCGTTTAAAGCAAAAAGAAATGCTCATATAATTATCATAGTAATAAATATTTTGTGTATATTTATGTGATTAACATATATAACTTATAACTCCGTGTCCAATATTTTAATATTAATCCAGAAAAAAAAATGTCGTTATTTGTTAAGACACAGAGTTTTATATATGAAGATACGGGTGTTTGAGCGTGAACTTACTATGAGTCGGTATCGCTATCGGCAATATTTCGGCTACTACCGGAATCGTTCTTCAGGATTTTGAGTGTGGTACGTCCGCCGTGGTCGCGTCGGTGACGTTACCGCGGATCCTTAACAAGGCTTCCGGTAGAAGCCGAAACATTGTCGATAGCGATATCGACTCATAGTAAATTCACGCTCAAACACCCGTGTCTTCATATATAATATATAAATATGAGCGTAAGTTTTTATAATATGAC
The DNA here is from genome assembly GCA_963854805.1 of Plagodis dolabraria. Classification (NCBI taxonomy): domain Eukaryota; kingdom Metazoa; phylum Arthropoda; class Insecta; order Lepidoptera; family Geometridae; genus Plagodis; species Plagodis dolabraria. The sequence goes on from OY978440.1 coordinate 11,637,777, forward strand.
ACAGAGTTTGATAACTTTAGTACATAGCCTCTTACTCTCTCTTACCGGGCAGAATCGGGCGTGTGTGAGGCGAGCTGTTCATTTTGAATAGAATTCTGGCCTCCAGGTAGCCTGATTATTAATAAGAATCGGACCGGATTGTAAGCTTTGAGTTGAGACTTATCATTAGCGTGCTTGTTACTGTTGTGTTTACTTTTTTGTTCGTCGAGGATAATATTTGTGGCTAAAAACTTCAAATGCCGGATAGATATAACATGCTACACCACAAGATTATAAATAGTATACATGTACAAATGCTTACAATACAGTGTCACAATTATGTCTAAATAATGATGTCTTGCTGGCATTCGATAATTAAAGTAGTATTAATATAACAGGGCATACAAAAAAATATAAGATTATTAGACCATAATATTTAAACCATTGTCTACTTACCACTTATTTGATCGTCACTCTGCGAAGTGACCTGAAAAAAAATAAAAAATAAACCTGCTAAAATCCTTTACGTCTGTCTTGGTCATTCAGTGTTCCTTTGGGAACTACTTGTTAGGTTGAAATCAAGAAGTACCCTGTTTAGACATAACAGGATATTTATGTACTTACCTCATTTAATTGTATTTGCAAGAAAGTTTCCAAACACAACGATGGGAGAAATAAAATTTAAAGTTAAAAATTAGGTCTGTAATGATGTAAAATGAACGAGATTAAATCCGGTAAAGTAAATAATAACAAATATGGATTTTCACAAAGTAATTCTTGAATATATTTATTATTCGGTAAAGTTGTTCGTATAATGTATTCTAATAAAAAAAATTGGTCTATATCTATATAGTCTTTTTTAATGAGATCAAGTGACCAAAGAAGCAAGTGGCACTGTAGATCCCGAGTAGAACTATCAAAATGTCATTTAATTTATTTTAAGTAATTGTATGTGAAATGTATATTGAGGCGCTTTGCATGTTTAACTGTATTAATTGCGTGTTTAAGAGAGATTGCTCTACACCTAGACCATATAACGTTACTAACAAGTTTGTTTTTCCAATACGAGGCGCGCGCCTAGAGGTGGACGACGACCTGCCAGACCCGCCCGTCACCCGCAAACACAAGACCTCGGAGAAACGTGTGTTGCAAACATATGTAGTATCGTATGCATGTAGAATGTGTGTTGTTTGGATTTAGAAAAAGACTTTCAGGTTCCACTTTTGTCAGATCACTTCTTTTTACCGTATTAAGTCACAATTTTGAAAATGGTTTTGGCCTAAAGCAAACTACATTGATTTGCAGATGGCGCATATTAATTTATATGTCATAGATATATGCTATAACGTATAGATTGGGTTTGATGACTCGTTATAACTATTATAGAACTTTTCTTATTGTGGAATAAAGAGATTGAATGTATGCAAAATACGTGCAAGTTCAAATTATTCCGATACAAATCACCATCAGTGTGATACATGAATATTATTAAGTTGTACTCATTTGTGTACTTCGTTACCGTTGTGTTCGTGTTTTTTTCATTGCGCCGAGGATATTTATCTCTAAAAATCTCAAATGGCGAATATATAGAAAGAATATTTTATACCAAAAGATTGTAAATAGTATACATGAACAAATTCTTAGATACAGTCTCACAATGCGCAGCCTTAGAACTAAATAGTGATATCTTGCAGGCATTTGAATAGTTAAAATAGTATAAATATTGCAGGGACTTATTCAATAAAGAAAATTTGAATTATAACTATTGTTAAATATTCAACTTTTTTCTACTTATCTCCATGACGCGAAGTGACATAAACCGAACTAACTAAAAAAAGCTAAACTCTAACTAACTGTTTGCATCTGTGTCGGTCATTGATCATACAGCGTACCTTCGGTAATTAGGTTGAGACTAATAAGTACCCTAATAATAATACGGCTCTAGAACATTTTCTAGGGCTTCTTTTTATTCATATTTCATGGATACATTTTTTCTTACACTACATTTTAATATTGTTAATATGCAACTCCGAAAAATTAGGCCCAATTTCATAACTCAAAATATTAGTATTTATTGTTTTTTAACGAGATTAAGGGACCAACGAATCAGATGGCCAGTACCACCTGCTTCTGTGGTCACTTAATCCAATCATCACAAGTAGAATTCGTCAAAATTTCATGTAATTTATTCTAGGTAATTCTTTGTAAAATGTGTTCGTAAGCCGCTTTGCATGTATAACTATATTAATTGTGTGTTTTATAGTAGCTGTTGCCTTGCTTTTACATTTATCTATTTTGGCTATGTAATTTTTGTAATACGTATTTCGTTTATCTTTCGTTATAAAACATATAATAGTTATATACAAAAAATGTCTTGTCGTACAAAGAGGTAAAAGAGATCGTCAATAGATCGAAATGGAGGAGATTGCTTCAGCTGCACCGACAAGAGTTCTTAAGTTATAATAATAATAAATTATAGTTATATACTTTTCTCAAACATGCTTGGAAATGTGGGCATTATTTTGACAACCTTCTTTGAGATAAATCGAAATTGCTGTACTGGCCAAATACATGCGCGCAGCGGCCGGCAAAAAATTTATGAAAATCTATATCTGTCGTGTCTAGCGGCCAAATAAATTGCATAGTAAACTCATCTGTCGTGTAATTTAAAAATAGAACGATCTTTTACTTCGAAGCATGGCAACCAAAGAGGTAACTTATCAAAGGTTTTATTTAAATTTCGATCTGGCTTACAATTAGAACGCTTGTTCCAACGAATGTTTATTGAAAAAAAAACAAACGAGCACTTTAACGCTAGCAATTTTATTGTTGTTTGTTGATAGTCATTGATTTTGAAAAGTAATTGTTTCGACAAAATGAGTTCAAGTGAAGACAATGAGTGTGATGAACTTAATTCAACGCCACCTGAAATTCTTCACCTCTTTTTTCACCTCTTTAGAATTATCCCAAACCAACATAACCCCCGGAAAGTCCACTTTAAAATTTGGTACTACTTTGTTTTAATTTCCGCGCATTATTTGAGAAAAGCACTATACAAGCCTTGGCCACAACTAGGCGTTGATGGACTTACGTATGTGTGCCTCGGCTTCGCCTCGGCCCACATTTACACGTTCGTCCATCAATGCCTCCTTTGCTGGCCGCTGCAGTAATTTACTGTAGTCCAATACCAGTCGCGTGCACGAAATATTATTATATCGTTGGCCAATTTTTGGAATGGGTCATACAAGATTAAGCCGCTATTATATCAGTGGTACCTGACCGCGTCTTCATTGGTAGTTTCATTGACAGTAGTGTAAATCTGCTGTACACTAAACTAAATAAATTTAAGTTAATTAGGAAAACTCTTATTTCGTTTATGCCTTCAAAATTATTAGAAAATAAAAGAACGATAATCTTAAGCTTCTAAAGTTTATATTCAACTACGGGAGATTTAAAAGCAAGATTATTTATAAAAGACGACATTGACAACTAAATGTGCTTAAAAATACCCGCCAATGCACATAATAATATTAATTTTAGGATTATATTTTTTTAATTGTTATACTAGTTTGGACTTAGTGCACACAAAAAAAAGAACTCTTGTATTATACTTTATTTTTGTAGTTACTACATCACTTGTCCCCCCAAACACTTTATTTGAACAGATACTCCTAACTATGTACAATCGAATAGTATGCCTAAAATGCGGTGCTGACATTTTCTGAAATATATATTACTAACTATTTTTCATATTTCAAATCGTTATTGAAATCAAGCTGTTCTATTCTAGTTTAGATATGCAGTTTTAGAGTTCACATTAAAAGAAACGATTTAGTTTTAGTACTAAAATCATGGTATTATCCATGATGGTATAATCTGAATGAGGTGGTCGTATAAAACTAATAAAATATAAGTAAGGCATCGTTTTTCTTTCTTGTATGTGAGTCACTGAGATTCATAACGTTGAGATCGAGCACAGTTAACGTTACTTTTGTAAACAAGTAATATACATCTGAGTAGGTATACTGTTTCTTCTAAAGGTATATGCCTAGTCCTAATTATTCTAATATAAGAATTTGTCCCCCTTTAATAAAAAATATAGCGCCCCTTAACCTGTTACTCCTACACTATTGCAGCGGTATCTATAATATCCATCTGAAGTATTGATATCGCAATAATGTGCGAGGAAGAGGTTTAACTACACTCTTTTCGATTAGAATCGTTTCTTTATTAAACAAAACATCATGGGAATAAAAAAACGGTGAAACAAAACATTCGGAACCCGGAATAAAAATTATGTCGCATAATTTATTGTTTATATTGTTCTGTGCTTTAGCTTGACGTTGTTTTTTTTTGTAAAATAACAGACATGAATAGCTGATATCTGTATTTAGAATAAACATTATTATTGTTTTAACGATTTGTGAATGTCCTAAGTAGATAATTGTTTCCTACTTTATGCTTTAAATTGGTGTACATGTTTTGTCGTGAGTATGACTGTTCTTAAGCGTAAATGGTTACGGGGCATGCGCATTTAGTCACTTCATAATAAGTGTATCATATGTTAAAAACAAGTGGGTGTAAAAAGACAAATATTTAAAAGAACAATATAATTTTATTGATTGAAAATCATTTACTGGATTTCCGTTCCCGTCTTCGGGTTTGTTTTCATTTGAGAATGTAATGAAGAATAAACTTTACTTCTTAACTACATACAAAATTGAGCTGCTTTTCAAATGCAGGTGTGATAAGGTCTTAGTGTCGTCTCACAATGATCTCCATCATCAGATAAGAAGAAATCGCCCAATCGCCGCGGGTCTGCGGCCAGCGACGCTGGAGGCAGCAAGGGAAGTACACCGGCGCCTTCGCCTCAGAATAGTACAGAGTCGACGATGACCGCAAAAGGTAAATTCGGGCACAAACACTTCTAGCTTTATTTTTATGCTGACTTGATGCTTTATTAGTGCTACTTGATTTAGCTGGGGTGTTGTATTGTGTATTCATCCTATCCCCACCAGGCTATCTAGCCATGCCAATTTCATTATGACGAAATATGGCTTTATGGTGAATAATAGATTTTATTATATGCTTATTAGATCGCTTGCATAACTGGTTGAGTGGTATAGGCTTAGTAGGTGAGCATAGAGTTTTTAGCAATCTGTAGACTTGTGAATGATTAATCAGCACTCTCACTCTGCTTAATTTCTTATGTGACTATCTTTGCACCCTAGCAGCACATACACAAGGTTTTCATAGCTGCTGGTCTACCCTTTGACCGCCACATGATGGCAAATGAGGATGGACTTGAAGATGGAAGCAGGTTAGGCCTAAATTGAAATGACGTTCAAAGCCAGCTGCTGGAACTCACCGTTACGTGCTAATGCTAAGTAGATAGATTTCTTACTTGACGGTGGTAGGTGGCCAACCATCATGCGTAATGGTCTACCATCATGCTCCAACTCAAGTTCTAAGCGGGATTCGAACCTTCGATGACCTGATCGGCATTTGACAATCACTATCACATGTAGTGGTAGCCATAGTCATCACTGCTTCAAATTGACTATTTCTCTTGTATTCAGCCTCTGCACAGAGGACTATCTTTAACCTCAGTCTTGCGCTCCGCACCCTGTTCCTGTCCGGATTTCACACTTGTAAGTAGTTAAATACGATAGAGTCCGTATTCTGGCAAAGAAATTGCTCATGCCTGTTATCATCTAAATATAAGCCAAAATTCTGGCTCCAGTCCAGCAGTGCATGTCTCTTAGCTGACAAACGGTAAGTCGAGCAGTTGAAATATTAGCTATTGTCCGTAATTCCAAACAAGGCTTTTTCAAATAACCCAAATACGAATATTAAATTAAACACTGAACAGAATGAAAGCCAAATTATGCAAAGGTGTCCAAGTTGATTTTATAATAAGACCTCTATTTAACTTGCTATTTCTATAAACGGACATTTTCTAAACAGCAATTTCTGTTTTAAAATAAATCTTACTTCTTAAATTCATCAAGATACCGATATTGTATAATTTTTGGAATGCTATATTGAATGTAACAGTTGGGCACTGTAAATTGACCTATATAAAAAGCATGCTATAATATATTATATACTCTAATGATCAATGGGCGTGTTCTGTTTGACGCGAATGCGGGTGCGAGTGTAGATTTACTCCGATCCGTATATGGAGCTTGCGAGCCCTTTAAGTTCTGTGTCCATAAGACTTCTCGAATTGAATCAGTTCGCTCTACTATACGAAGAGCCGAGGCGCGTCGAGTTGATTGGAGGACTGTTAAACAGGAATGTTATAATTTCCCATGATCCTGCATTTTGCGAATCCTCGTCAGGCTGTTAACATCCTGTAGTAGAAAATGAATCGTGCCAGTTTTAATTCTAAGATTTACTAATATCTTATATTCCATCGCTTACAAACAGGTTAAAGAGAGCTAAGTATGGCTGTTGAAAATATAAAGTTATTATTCGGCGCGCCTTGGTTCTGCTGCAGTGAAAGCCAGGCATAATGCATTATGGAAAAGAGGATTGCAGAAATGATCCGCATCCGCAGTCGCGTCCGCGTAACAAAGTATGCGCTATAGTATGTTTCTCTCTGTAACAGGGAATTTGACACCAAGTGCTACTCCCAAAGTTGCGCCACCATCCGCTTCGCCGACCATGAAGGCTTCGGAGGCCGTTGGAGTCATCAGCTCAGTAGCATCTGCATCCGCCGCCGCTGCCGCCGCCTCTGCTTCAGGCCCAGCTACAAAGTAAATATATAGTTTACAAGTTTCTGCTCGCGAGTTAGCCCTGCTAAAATTTAGTCACATCACCCTCTGTAACTACTCAGTTAATCGGGATGAAATATATGTTATTACAAGCTCTAGATTCTAAATGATCTTAATTTGCTCAAAATCAGTTTAACCGTAGTAGTGGTAAAAACTAAACCTTTTTTTTATGTAAGTATGATTAGATGAGTGGGCTGCGCGAGATTTTTTGAGTTGTCGAGAACTTATTAAATCGTAATTAGAAATAAAGTTAAAATAAAGACGAACGTACGGAGTATGGTGAATCTGATGTTACAAACAGATATGTCATTTGGTAAAGAATTTGGTGTGGAAGTTAATTTGTGAATAGGGTAATAATGCAATTATTGTGTTAAAACATTGTTTTGTACAAAACAACAGTGTTGCTCTGAGCCGGATATAATAAAGAGGGACAATGCTGGTTAGGACAGAGGTCTCAAACACTGTTGAACCCATCAAGTATCTTTTTGAGGTTACGTATGTAACCAACACGTGATATATAGAAGAATTAAGTTCCTTCTGTAAGGCCTTAATAGTAGATTGTATTACAAAATGATAGTTTTACGGTTAGGGAATTATTGTGAATCAAGAGCGTACTGAGTGAATCTAATGTAGAATCCTAAGCGCGGCGAGTATATTTTTGCGGACGAGTTATTCTCTAAACCTTTTTCATCCTTTTCTGTGAGAAGAAAACAAAATATAGACTTCATACAGCTGAATCATAGCCAGCAACAATCAAGGTCAAGTCGCCGTTCAAACAAAAAAGCATTATCATTATAGGTTCATCCATTTGGGAGCTACGATGCAAGAGACATACACGCACACTTTAAACGTATAACACACCCAAACCGACATGTACGAAAACTTTTACGATCTAAGAATAAACTTTCTTACTGAGTAAAATTTTATTTGTCAGCACTTCGGCGTCCACTTCAGTAGTGCAGAAGCATTCGTTTCAAGAGTCAGTAATAACGAACACCGACGCCATGGACACAAAACACACAAAGAAGCGCAAGGCGGCCGCCGCCGCACAAGCGGCCGCAGCTGCCGCAGCCGCCGCCGCCGCTGCAGCGGCCGAGCTCTCGGGAAATCAATCCATGATTGGGGTAAGTCTCTAAAATAAACAAATACATATATACTCATGATCCTGTGTTAAAACGGAAAGGAAGGAATGTATTATTTTTATACATTTCGCGTTGTTTAATCGAAATGTATAATGATGTGGTCTAAGATGTAGCACGCTTGCCTAGAAGAAAGCTATTTACTCATGTTTTGAAGACATCCATGTTGTATTATGTGGAACTGGTATATTTTGAAACAGTGATGGCCTAGGAGCTCTTGGGTTGCCAGGCTAGAGTTACATCTCTCCAGATCTACCTGTTGAAGTCGAAAGAGGCGACTAAAGGAAATATACCAGATGATGGGCAGCAGCGCCTCCTGATAAACGGCAGCAGCGTTGTCGTATGAACTGCCATCCCCAAGCCACCTGCTAAGCGTTGGGATACTGGGCATTCCCCTGATGAATGAGCTGATGCTCACTTCTCTAGCTGCCACCTTCAAATAGCTAGCCGGCAGCTGTCTTTGTGAGCCAGTAATTCTAGATTAGTCTGAACTACATCTTAGACCACATAATCATTTTAAATAAAATGGCAGATTGGGACAGTATCGTATTTATGATGAAATATGGTTGAATGTGAATCATACGGTTTTCCGGTCAGGACTGATGATAGTCCTCAGAGCTTTCGTCTGGAAAAGGCATCTGCCCCTTTATATGATATGATACGCAGCTTTGAAGGGTTATTCCTGGCTGCCTCCTCGCATTTGCGTCTAAAACATAAATTAATTTTGAGGTTTGTAAAGAGTTGTTTGAATAGTTGCTTGTTATTTTAAAAAACCTATCCAAAATTACAAAGAAATAGGCTCCATATCAAAAAATAAAAGTAAGAAATTATATCTGGAAAGAAAGGGCATTGTTAAATATATAATATATAATCTAGAGGCATGTTCAACATGAATAAAAGTTGAGTTATTAAACTTAGTTAAAATATTACAAAATTATAAATACAAGTGTTAAAATAACTAAGTTGGTCCAACACAAGCTATTCAATCGATGATTGGCCTTGCATAACGTAGAAAGGTTATTAAGTATCCTGCTTTCCACTGCCAGTATAATAATACTATCTATATAAGCACGAAGAAATGGTGCTGCAGCGCTGAGCCATCGTTCAGGACTGGAAAAATGCTAAAATTGCTGCAATCAGCTTGCTGCTTGTTAAGTTTCGTAGGTAGCATAAGATTATTTTGTTTGTGTTTTTTTACGACTCTCGTAAAAAAAAAACAAGGAAAATAAACTTATGAGATTTTGAAAGTGATGTGAAATAGTATAGACAGTTTGTTGATAATGAATTATTATATCCCTGAGTGCAAAACAGCAGTTGTGACGACGACTAATACTAGCTATAATTTCGTTTGTTTGAACAGAAATAATGAATTATTTTATTGTTCAACTCGATATGTACCTATTTGTTTTATTATATTACCTTTAAAACACGTTAGAATGTGCGGACGATAATGATGACAAGATGTATGCGACAAGAATTCTAATGGTACTCAATTGAAATGACTAATGTGACAATTCTACAAGAAATAAAAAATTATGTACCAACTAAGCCAAGGATGATGGATTACTATGCTACCATTGCTTAATTACGCAATGAGCCCCATTTCCAAAACATGCAGAAAATATTACCACATAAAAAATAATTGCGTATTCTGACAGCAGCTATACCTCTAAATATGGTTCTAGGAGCATCGATCAAATCGAGCTGGACCAATATTTGGATAATCTTTCTAGCAACGCACCCCAGTACATAAGCAAGAATACACAGATTAATACAGATATATCCATTATTTCCCAGAACAACGAATCTTCGGCGGTGCCCGCACCGACTTGGGATCAGAGGGATGAAATGCAAGAGCCTCCAGAGAAGATGATGAAACGGGTATGTTTTTCTATTACGATGTATGTTACTGGACATAATTAATAAATAATTATCTTTTGAAGCGCTCGTAGCAAAGTTTGCTTAGCCATTCTGAAAGTTAAGCAACGTCCGCAGCGGTCATGAGTTGGATGGGTGACCGCTCTGGTGATATTACTACTGAGCGCTTCCATGTTTTGGAGGGTACGTTAAGCCGTCGGTCCCGGTTGTTGTCTTAGGATGGCAGTCGTTATAGTATGGTAGGGCATTTTGCGAATGTCCGCCTGGCTAGCTACCACCCTCGAGTAGAGAATCTGTCGCCAAGCACCTATCGGTGTGTTCCGGCAGCTGTCCTTGAGAGTTCTAGGTTAGCCTGAACAACATCTTCGACCACATCATAACTTACCATCAGGTGAGATAGTGGTCAAGGGCTAACCTATCAAGCATTTTTTTTTCAATAATCGTAATAGAGAGAAAGCAGAATAAAATACCTCAAGTACTGTGTGCATATATGATGTCATTATGTTTAATATTTAGCTTACTATAATACTTATTATTACATAAATATGGAACTGACGACTAAATAGTTTGGAATCCGGAACTTCTGTATGTTACGCATCTTGTATTCTAGAAACGGCTAATACCGAAGACCCCGATCCTTAAACTAGTTTTGAAGCTGATCCAAACAATTAACTTTGTTTCTCGTTTTGTTATTATGCGGAATCCTAATTGACACCTTATGTAGTAGTCGTAAGGAATTCGAAGCCATGATAGCCACGCAGTTGTGTATATCTGTCACGTCGCAGCGCGTGCATATGAGTCTTATTCCAATGTTGGTTTGTTTGACTACACTATTAGCCGACAAAAGCTGCGAATTTGAGGGCTGTAGCAAATGAATAAAGAACGGAACAGACAGAAAATTACTAAAGTTTAAAACTGTACTGTTCTTTATTCATGTGGCTGTATGCCATTAAAGTAAGGCAGGAATAATGCTTGCAACGTCTATGAGCGCGACGTCCCGTTCCATGTGATATATAATACAATATTGTCAATGTCCATATCATATTTGCTCAAGATCTGTTTAACCGTAATGAAGCCTAGAGAGTTAGTTTCGCTTTTGTAATATTTGTGTGGATGCGGATCATGCTGCGCTGCAGGATTTACAAGTAGTATGTAATACAATGTCAGTTTAAATATCATGATGCATTGTTGTCAACTGTAAGGCTGCCTTTCCACCAGAGAGTGAGCTATGGATGTATGTTACTTTCACCAATCAGACCGTTTGTTAAGCATAACTTGGCGTTTTGTCATAACTCACATCTGATGGGGAAGCAACCATAGAGATATAAAATACTATTTAGAGTGGCAGCCATGTCAGTTTCCTTAGAAAACGAGCGTAGCCAGTTCAACACATGTAAATGATACGTGATATTACATCTTTATTGTTCACTACAAACAATCCGATTTCCTGATTAGTCCCATTTTTACCCAATTGAAACGTTTAATAAGCCAATTTATAACAGTTAAAAATACACCTTATCTAAAGAGTGGTAAGTTTGAATTTCTTGTGAACTTTGTCAAGCCATCGCAAGTTGCCAGTTGACAATATCTGTACAGTAATTGTGCCGTCTCAGCTCAGTCAAGTATGATTTCAATTTTAAAATCGTTTCTTGGTAAAATCTGAGAAAAGACAATTGAAAAATAGTTCACAAACAACTGCACAAACGAGAAAATAATTATTGGGTTAGCTAGTAAAATTTGATCTTATTTTATTTATTTATTCGGTACAAAAAGTGGTATCCTAGCCAGTGATGTAGTACATTTTATCGATAAACTTTTCCTTCGACCTAAAACGATTTATAGGTGGTGCGTTGATGTGCTGTATGTTTGTGCTATAATAAGTTTTTATTCGGTTTTATATAATCATTTCAATATGTAGTAATGACAGGCAAGTAAGCGTCTTGGCTGAACCATGTAGCTCACTAGTATGTCTATACCAAAAGCTTAAAAGACCGCTGAGAACAGAAGCATGTGGAAGAGCATAGTACATCGAGCGATTAACACTACTTCAGACCTAGACACGACCTTCAGCAATGAAGATGCTGAATAAGAAAAAGACGATAAAAATAAAATAAAGCTATTACTGCGAAGCACAGTTTAATTTCGATATAATATGTTATAGGCTTGCTTATTTGTAGTAAAATTATTACAAACACATGAAATTCGCGTAAAGGGTGGTATTAGAGATAGGCACAGATAGGGGTTCATAAAAATAATAGGCGAGGTCAAGGTCGAAGTCGTGGTATATATAACAAGAGGTAAATTGCAGATGAGTTTGTGAGATTTGCCAGGATAGAGAGCAGTTATTTATGCAAAAATATATAGGCTCAATAACTTATAAGATGTTTGGCAGGATGCGATTCCATGTAATAAGGTACTATTAGTTGAATTAGTAATTAACTACCTATCTTACTAGATTTTCTGCGAAAAGGGAATCATAAGGTAAACTCAAAAGATACAACATTTATAGGAACACATTGAGCACTTTAATAAACATAATACATTAGGTTCACAAGGATTAATTCTGTATAAGTTTATAGTTACCATTCGCAACGATATAATCAAATGGACATACTATTTAGGAAGAACAAAAGAACAAAGACTAAACAAATAAATAATAGAACACTTAACTTAATCAGCAATAGGTCTCGATGCGGAAGTCACTTGTGAAGAATCAAGACAGAGAGAGGCTCAGTAAGGTGAGACATTGGTTTTATATCAATGACTGGTGCCAAGTGTCGGTCGCCTCTTCACGAAACTACCCGCCATATTTACCACAACCAATCAGGAGTTGCCACCACAACGTATCAGCCAATCCGAACTTAGACAGGATGGTTCGTCATTGGCTAGTCCAGAATGAACACAGATAAAACATGATTTTAGTGTGGCGGTTATTAAAAATGTCAAATATTAACAAGTTTTAGGATATTCTAGGAATACATAACGAATAGTTAGTTTTCAGTTCTCGTAACTTATTTACGATGATCTATATATCACACAATCTGAACAAAACTATCATATTTTCAGACTCCAAAAGCTGCCTCCAATCTATTCTTACGGACCCATTTCGGTCCAAATCTAGGTTCCCAATTTAAAAAAAAATGAAATGCCCTTTTCGAATGTAGCTCTCACGGCATAAATTTTATCCTAGCCTGTATTTCCGGTCACGCCTGTATAGTAGGCCACGAATCAGCTGACTCTTGTGCTACAAATGCCATTCATACAGACTGTCAAGTACATTTCCCCAACTTTTCTCGCTAGATATCTGTTCGACTTTAAAACCATCTTTAAAAAAATCTTGGAACCAGAAATGGCAAATTTATAGAATACTAGCTTTCCGGGCGCGGCTCCGCCCGCGCGTATGTCGGTTATCGCGCGAAAACATGAACCTCTTTTTGCGCAGTTGGATAAAAACTATCCTATGTTTTTTCCCGGGTCTCAAACTATCTCCATACCAAATTTCATTCAAATCGGTCCAGTAGTTTTGGCGTGAAAGCGTAACAGACAGACAGACAGAGTTACTTTCGCATTTATAATATTAGTACTGATTAAAAAGTTAATTCTATGGTAACATTCAACCTGAGATTCCCAATAAACTCCGGTTCTCAAAATTCGAAAAAGCTGCTAAAGTGACAACCTCTACAATATGCCGTCTGCGTCTAAACCATTCCTATAACCCAGTCTTCCTGGCCAAACTTAAGATTAGGGATAACTCCCTCTGTGAATGTGGTTTGGACGAAGGAAATGTGAATCATATATTCTTCAGTTGTCCCAAAATAAACTCTTCTCTCTACATATTATATAACTTATCCAAAAGTTGTTCACAGGTGTTCTATATTTCCCCTATTCCCCTATATATAAAAAAATTGTAGGTGTGTGTGTGAGGGTGTGTGTGTATTTGTGTTCGTCCAGTAGACAGATGAACTTATGTTCTCTAATCTTTTGTTTCAGCACCACTTTTGCCTTGGCCAGTTCTCACCGGACATAACTCATTAACACTAAACAATCTCCTTCGTTTGATGATGGTCTATCTAACTACGTGACATTTGGCGAAATTGTGGTGGTGCCCAAATGAGCCACAAAATAAGAGTTTAAGTTGAAATCCTAACCTTGAAAAATTGTCTGTTCTTGAAAATATTTGAATAATTTGTTAATTTAATTGATGTTAACCTTCTGATCAACACGTGTATTTTTACGTCCTGATAAAAGTTCTATATGCACTAAAAGCAGAGGAACAGATGGTTATTGCTTTTGTAGGTCTAACAAGAAAGCTTCAAATTATATATTGGAATGAGGTGACATTTAGTGACTAACAATTTATCGACAACATTTTGTCGATAAAAAATCATCAATCACTATATGTCAGATTGCACCGACTTTGTTCATCAGCGAAATATAAAACATTTAGGAACAATTTATTATGCTTTTCGGTGGTAGGATATTCCTACTTTCTTGACATTTGTGACATCGCTATTGAATCTGCAATTTAAAACAGCACAACGCGGCATTTTCATATACATTTACGGAGATGCATGCGGCGCGTTAACCGCAGGTCGACTGTCAGTAGCATTATAGTCCGTTGACGTAAATACTCCTGTTTAGGAGTATGTAAGGCTCGCGGGACACGCCCCCTTCACCTTTCTATTGCTTTCTCTTTTCTGTGGAAGCAACCTAATGATGTGAGGCCTTTAGTGAATATGTTGTTTATTGCAGTCTAATGTGGAGCACGAGCCATCTCCGGCGCACTTCTCGGCCATGAGTGCGGCCCCGCCTCCGCCGCTGCCTCCGCCACCAGCGCACAGCCCATCGCAACCAAGCCCCAGGTGCTAAAATCCATCATAAACACTCACATCACCATCATCTCTATATACCTACAGTTATTACAGATTCACAACTCAATACCATAAAGCCATAATTATTCCAGGGGTAAGCGGAGACGGTGATTCCCATGTTACTACAATCAAAATACATTCTAAGTAAAGGTCGGATGTTTTGGAATAATTTAGTCAAAATACTCAACTATTTTTTATTTACGTGTGAAAAATGCATTTACGCATTTCCGTCCACCTCGGGGAAGGTGGCCGACACCAACTACTCCCACAGCAGCAAGTGCCCCTACCGCACACGTGTTCCTACTCTATCGCTTCTCGGCGGGCCGCATGGACACTTTAGCTCTCAACTACGAACCCACCACGGTTGTCCGTTGCCGCACCTCCTGGGGTGCTACCCCTCACGACGCACCAGAACACATGGCACGTCGCTACCGCCCGGGGACCAAGCCCGCACGTGGGCGCCAGACGTCCCCGATTCCGACGCCCAAAGTCCTCCTGCGACGGGTCAGATGATTAACCCCATCGCCTGCTACTTCAGCCGCAGAGGATAGGGAGAACGGCGCCTCGCTATAACCGACACTCCCCACCACCTCTGCGGCCCCTCCGCGTCCGCAATCGAACGGTGGCGGCCCCGCCGTGGCCACGGAAGGTAGGGAGAGCGGCGCACCGTAATACCGGCACTCCTCTCCCGCCGTGGCCCCTCGCCGTCAGCTGTGGTGTCGCCCATACAACACCACAGCCCGCCTCAGATGCGGTGCTGCCCATACAGCACCGCAGCCTACCCCTTGCCGCTCCATACTGGACTTATAGGCAAAGCCCAGTGGAGCGGCCCCTCTGGGGCCGGTCGACTGCCTATGCCGGCACGGCCCCTGGTTCCTCTTAGCTTCACCGTGGGTGACGAAGCCACGGCTACTGAGCCCCACCGCCACGACAAGGCGGGAACCGTCGGGGGGTCAAAATTCTCATATAAGTTATCACGTTACGACAAACATGTAGATTCTCATCAAACAGGATCAAACGCCTCAACGATCTATAATGTTTGTCAAACTTGTCAAACAAAGTCGCAGAATTTCAAATAATGTGATAAACACGTAAATTTCCATCAAACGATACTGGACAAGTATGCTCTGACGTAAACACCTGCGGAGCAGTCACATGCCTAAATTTTAAGCAAACCTGAGTAGGTATCACGATAATAATATGTAAATGTGTATTCAAAGTCTTCATCTGCCATTTTACACTACCGCGCGCAACCTATGCTACTCTAACTTAAGTTCATAACTGAAGCGTTTGTTCAAACGGGTAGTGTAGACTATTAAACTAAGGCGTGATATTTGTCAAACAACACAAAAGTATTAATTTAAAACAAGCCTGTAAATGTTTGACAAACCTGCCAAACCGTTGCATAATCGATCAAAATTGTTTGAGTTAAACCTAAATGTATGCGAATCAAACCGTTTCACCTTTACTGCTTAATATACAACTGGTTAGCTCCCAGTTTTTTCACTGTAATGCTATCACATCAGTCCTAAAAGGACTGAAGGACAAATTCTAGAGTAGACATGAGACTAAAGCAAACCACGCATCTTTCATGATCTCGCCATATTCGGTACTGTTTTTCTCTTTATGATTCTACCAGCCATAAGGACTTGGAACTTAAGAGACAAGGTCTATTTCGAAAACTTGACTGTCTACTGCGGTAGCGTGACCATTCTCATTCTAAGATTATTAAGAATCAGTTACTAACCTTTGATGTATTGTTTGTAGGCACTTGGCGAGCCCCATGCCGGGCACTAGCGGGATGAATCCACCCCCATCAGCTATCCGCTCTCCATCGCAACACTTGGTAAGCAATCACATTACCTTTATGCCTATATTCAGGGCTCAAAATTATCAAGTTCATTATCATCAATTGAAGTACGGTCTACATAAATAAAATATAACTGTAATGATGTTAGGCATGTTTTTAGCGTTGTTACTTGTTAATATCTCAAAGAATATTTTCTCTCTCCTTGAATATCGGCCGTTATAGAGAGATTATATTTTTGTGTTTATATTGACATGCTTTGTTCTGTTACCTAAGATCACGAGCCAACAAATTATTTCACATTATCACGCATTTACCGTGTTCCTAAAAGTTCTAAATCATATATTACAAATCATAATTATATGATTCACGCATTCCTCCAGTATATTAAATTTAAGTGTTTATATTGTAAGCATGAAACAACAAGCAGTGAATATTTGCCATTTATGTATGATCATCAATCACCATTGTTTGTTCAAATATTTGATATAATTTCGACCTAGATAGCCAAGGAGCGGTCAGAATTGTAAGGACGATCTCCATTCTTGTCCTCCATTATTTTCAATGCTTTTGGGGAGAACATAATGCCGTACACCTGCAAAGACTGGCTTAGTGGTGTTATGCTAGGGTCAAGATCTCTAACCTCCGCTGTGCCGATGATACAACTCTTTTGGCCGCTACCAAGGAGGAAATGATGAGCCACCTCAACAGAATGAGGAGCATTAGTAATGAACTAGGACTGCTAATAAACAAGGCTAAAATAAAATTCATGTCATAATAGTAGACCGTACGTAAAAGCTAACATCAGCAACAACGTGTTTAGTGCTTAGAAGTATTGGGGAAATGGAATGATTAAAAACTCCATGACCCAGCCGCATAGAACTTGGAAGAGCCGCCACAGTAATGCAACTCTTGCACAAGTTAGTGTTATTCATGTAGGGTGCTGAGAATTGTCCACCTAAAGCATCAGTTTGAAAGGAGATTCATTTGTAATGCGGTGCTGGAGAAAAATAAAGGCTCATGGGACTAACGTTTCTATTCTCAAGTTACTTAAAATTATAAAATGGCTTGCATCCACCTGCTTGAAAAGGATTTTCAATTACTTCGGTCACATTACTAGGAACGGTGGTGACACCTTAGACAAACTAATAGTCACCGTTAAAATAAAAGGAAAGAGATTCCGAGGTGACGTAGCCCAATGTGCTGGTGTGTTGAAGTCCGAACAATTCTCGATTCCTCTGTACACGATGCTCTCCGAGCAGCATCAGGTCCAGTTGCTCTAACACAAGGCCAAATATTATATTGGTGTGGTACCATGATACTCAGCATAGAGGATGGCGATTCACAGAAAGATACCGAGACCGGAAAGTAGTAATCATGGACAATTATCCAAAAAAAAAATCATAACTGGTTTCGCAACAGAATTTAATCTTTAAGAAATTTACTAGCTAGTTTAACAAGCATTCCCATTGCCTTCCTAGCTTTGATGCTATTGCTCGTTTAGGATTCTAGGTCAATGCAAAACCGCACATTTGACCGTCGGTAAGTAGGGGCGCACGAAGGGCTAAAAAAAGCACCCTTGGGTTCGGTGATTGGAATAAGGTGTTTAGGTAAATTACCTTTCAAAGAACGGAGACAAAAATAGATTCTTTATCACAAAATAAATTGGTGTTAATTATGCTTCACTTAAGATTGAATGGTAACATTGAAATTTTAGGATTATCTTTCTTATGTATTTTAGCAATTTGTATTTTTTAATAAACGGAATAAGATCTTTTGTACTCAACATAATTTTAGTGAGTTTATGGCGTATAGCAGAATACCATTAGCAACCGCGCTTTCATACATAATTCTATCCAAGAAAATGAGATTGTAATTATTTTTTTCAAAGCCTGTATACATTTAATTACTGTATTTTGGTTACTATATTTTTTTTACAATTTTGGGAAGCAAATACAGGAAATGAATTCAATAATTTTACTGTATAAATTACTTGTATTTTTAAGATTAAGCAAGATCTAAAATATGGGACAATTGCCTCAAAAAACATACTGAACTCTCCACTATTTGTGTCTCCATTTTTTTAAGTTTAAGTTACCTCACAAAATTCCAATCACTTATATCCCTTCAAAGTGTTCTTTAGGATGTACTATATTTTATAGACGTCGTGCCAACTATATATAAAAATTATTATACATTAGTATTGGAGCGTTAAAATATAATAAGTATACAGGTGAGTGAGATTCTGCTTCGGACAACCGGAGATGTCCGAACTTTGACGCTCAAGCTCACTTTGCGAATTATATTCTGACATAAGATGTGGTAACAGTTATTTAAGCCTGTAAAACATTAACCTACTTACAAATGGACGTCGAGTGAAGAATACGGACAGATTTCCTTTTTTTTGAGGATTTGCCTAAAGGAAGTGCATAAAAATGATTGATTTTAATTTTTCTAAGATATTTTTAATATACTACATCTAAAAAGTTTGTCTGGGATTAATAATACCCATAAATCATTGGTATAATTAAATACTAATCTGCTTATATATCATCGAAACACTGGCACTCAAAATTGAACATTATAAAAGTAGCAGGCCGGTTATTTTCTGCTGATATTTTTGTTATGGACATCTTTGATCGCAAACTCCACCTCCATTTGTTATGTTAATGTTAAGTTAATTCCTGTACAACCTGTAAAACATAAGAAACCGGTCAGGGTATATGTTTGAATCAGGTTGTCTGTGATTATTATGGTATCGCTTGGACCTTTTAATTCGCTTATACCATGCTACCCTTGCCACTGCTTTTGGCTAAGACTACGGTGGCTATATTTGCATGTAATTTTATCTCGCATTTACTTATATTATTGCAAAATGTTTGTTTTTTTTTCCTAGTGTTTGAACATTGTTTTTATTATTAGTATTTAGTAAAATTCTTGTAAATATCATATAGTGTTCGGCACATTGAAATTTTATAGGTAAATTCAACAGAAGACAGCTTGTTTTATTTTAACCATATTTTTCTGTTTATCTTAGTTAGAAAAATGGTTCGATGTCAAGTTAGTTAGGGAGATATCCATAAGCTGGCTTATATTGCTTTCTCTTAGTCACGTCTTTGTGTGAAGATCAAACACAAAACTGTTCCTGGGGAAATAACTTTAAACATTAGTAGGAGTAACTATTATAAGGTCATTTGTACAATGGTTTAAAAAAATATAATACAATTAAGTTTTATGACTGCTTAACTTGTTTTAACTATATATCTTACTTTCAGATATTAACATACGCGTCTAATCAGCGACAAAACTAATTTATCAAAACGTCTTACGGCTTCGCTTAATTGAATTTGAAGCCACCTGTACACGCGTCTCAATCGATATTCAAAAAAGCTCATGCAAACCATTTGGAATGTTTTTATAGTAGTTTATGCAACTGTCATATAATAGAGGGTATTAAAACATGAGTGTAGTTTTTGAAACGAGCCGCAGACGAGTTTCAAAATAAGATTATACGAGTATTTTAATACCTAATTATATGCAGTTGCATACACTACTTTATTAAAATGCAATATAAAACCAGCGCTTAGCGCGCGCGGCGCGCTCACCACAGATAATGTGTAGTTAAATTGAATTGAAACCTCCTTGGTCGGGACACATTGTACTTTAATAATTAAAAAAATGTTTTAAAGCATTGTTTTGTTAGGAGAATAATGCTTTAATTTAATTTGTTAATTTTCTTAAAGAAGTATGTATATAAAATATGCCAATAAAGGTCTGTATTTCATTTCATAATTAGAATATTACCGAATGAGATTATATAAATAACGTAATAAAACTAGCAACAATATTTAGCTATTATGATTCCTACACACTGCAGTTGCTCAATGGTAGACACTGCATACTTAACCCTACACATATATTACATATTTCGAGAACAATGACTTATCTACGCTCCCCTATTTAAATTAATGTTTAGTATCATATAATCGTATAGTTAGGTAGATATAACTAAATGTACAGTTATAGCGTATGCATTACCCTAGCAAGAAAATCACTCCTGGAATAAATTGAGTTCTACCAATAATTAGTGCGTTATACGCTGTAAATGTGCACCAAATAATAAATTTGTGCACTTTGCCGTTTTGTTAAAAAAATGGAAAAACCAATTCTGCTGGAGTAACGTTGTTCCAGCAGGAAAATTTTGATCGAATGATCGGAAAGAAAAATTAAGTATATGGACAGATAGCTTATATTTGTGCATAAATGTGCGCCAAAAATTAAATTTGTGCGTCGTAAGGTTTTCGAGATATTTCGTTTCCTGCTGGAGTAACGTTTAGCAAAATCCATTTTCTCGAAAACCAATAATTGTGCGATCTTACAATAAAAGTATATTAGTAGCTCTTAATTTGTGCTTATTTGTGACACCATTAGATTTTCAAAAATCTGTACCATTTCTACGTAATTATGCAATTACGAAAATAAAAAAAATATGCCTAGCGCTAAAACGAACAAACGGTTGTACTCACTAAAAACGGTATTTGGTTCTTCTTGTAATTCCATTCATAAAAAGTAAACTTATTAGACAAAATATACACGCATTTATCAATAATATCAATATTTGTCGCAACCGACAGTGTCATAGTTAGACATCAAAATGCAAGAATTAGAATTAACTCAACATGTTTCGGTGTTAACCAAAAGTTAGTGCGTTTAATGAAATATTTATACTGAAAATTTCAGCTTCATATGTAAAGTATTAAAGAAGATATGAACAAAAACTGAAACAATAGCGAGATTACTGGTTACCCGAGCAAATTCGAAAGATAGCAAAAAAGCGGCGGTTTCATACATATTGATGAGCTTCTTAACTTTGCTCAACTAACAGGTTTACAAATATTGTGCCTGGGTACATTGGGGCATAAAACTGTTAAGGGAAATATTTAATTGCTTTTTATGTTGAGTTTATATAAAATGTATTTTATGTAGGTAAGTAACGGTATGTATCTAGTTTGTAGCTTTCCCAACAATAAAAGACTAATAAAATAAATTCGGGTTCCATTACTAACTCAAACATTTTAATGAAATGAAAGTATTTTAGGCATATTAATTGAGATGTTTTTCATTAATTGCTAGTACAAGGACAAATTAGCTTTACGATTGTTAGATGGTGCAATTAGTTAACCATATCACAGAATAAATAATAGTACCTACATAGTTGTTATTGCTTCTCTTCAACTTACCTATACAATACCTACGATTGCAGCGAAGAAGTCGACTGAAGTTCGTACGGCTATTAAATCATGGGAAAGGGATTTATATAGTGTGCTCTGTTGCACTTGCAATTCCTATGGCGAGATGTAGAGATGTAACCACTGTCAAATCGATGTTAATATGAAAAAGCAGTTGAAAAGAATAGAATTAACTCTTATTAATTCGATAAAAATTTTCGTAAGTAGTACACATAGGTATTTAAACAATGTTGAAACCAAATTCACTTACGTTAAATCAGCCGAGTAGTTCAATATCGACCGGTTTTGCAACTATCAGAGTCGCTTTGACTTAGTCAGTACTAACTTAATCGATTGATATTGGTATAATTAAAAGGTTTTTCATTAAGAGCGCTCGAACTAAAAATAAAATAAAAAAACCTGTTGAAGTGATATTGCCAAAATTTTTATTTTATTTTAAAGGATATTCGCTTACATTATTTATGGAATATAATTTTAGCCAAATGGCCGCAGCGTCTCCGCTGTAGGTGGTGCATCTTGGTGGACCAATTTTGGATGACATTTTCGAATAAATGGGGCTCAATTTCAAGAAGAGCGCGAGTTACGTTGGCCTACAGGGCGGCATTTGACTGTAGTTTGTCTGCATAGACTAGATTCTTCATGTAACCCCACAGAAAGCAGTCGAGCGGTGTTAAGATACACGAATTCACACGATATTGGTGGCCAGTTGATGTCGCCACTCGCTACTACGTGAGATGAGGAAGCATTCGAGTTTCTCATCCAATAAATTTAATGTTTCCCGTGCTGTATGGCAAGTGGCGCCGCGCCGTCCTGTTGGAACTACATGTTAGTTAGATCCATACCATTTAACCTAGGACAACAAAAAAATGTTATCATCTTCGGATTGTTGACTCTGCAGGACGGCCATGAAAGCCATAGATTGGACGCAATGCACGGAACGTAAGGCGAATAGGGTACTGAATTATATAATAAATTTTAACAATTTCTACGCGTTGTTGAAGCGTGTAGCGTTAATGTTAATGTTCGATTTTGGATAGACAAAACTAAACATGTTTTGCAAAGATTAGTGGTTGTGTTATTCGGTGCTCACAAACTATATTTGTAATTTAGAATCGACGACATTGATCAAGCAATTTAAAATAATTGTAAAAATAGCAATTGATCAGTGATTGATATGATGAATGCCATACTTACTTGATAAATATTTCATAATAGTTCTTCTGTATATTAACAGAAAAAAAAAAAAATTCTTTTAAACAAAACCTGCATTTTTATTTGATATTTTATAAGTTGCCTGAGCGTAGGAATTACATAAATAAAAATATTTCGACAAAATAAAAATCTCAACAATACCGTACCGCTATTATAAAAAAATATCACAAATTCCTCTTTAAGTATTTTATGCGTGACTGTACGGACATGAGCTTCCATTAATACTACTTATTAAAGAAGACCATCAATATGTATGAAACCGCCGCTTTTTTGCTATCTTTCGAATTTGCTCGGGTAACCAGTAATCTCGCTATTGTTTCAGTTTTTGTTCATATCTTCTTTAATACTTTACATATGAAGCTGAAATTTTCAGTATAAATATTTCATTAAACGCACTAACTTTTGGTTAACACCGAAACATGTTGAGTTAATTCTAATTCTTGCATTTTGATGTCTAACTATGACACTGTCGGTTGCGACAAATATTGATATTATTGATAAATGCGTGTATATTTTGTCTAATAAGTTTACTTTTTATGAATGGAATTACAAGAAGAACCAAATACCGTTTTTAGTGAGTACAACCGTTTGTTCGTTTTAGCGCTAGACATATTTTTTTTATTTTCGTAATTGCATAATTACGTAGAAACGGTACAGATTTTTGAAAATCTAATGGTGTCACAAATAAGCACAAATTAAGAGCTACTAATATACTTTTATTGTAAGATCGCACAATTATTGGTTTTCGAGAAAATGGATTTTGCTAAACGTTACTCCAGCAGGAAACGAAATATCTCGAAAACCTTACGACGCACAAATTTAATTTTTGGCGCACATTTATGCACAAATATAAGCTATCTGTCCATATACTTAATTTTTCTTTCCGATCATTCGATCAAAATTTTCCTGCTGGAACAACGTTACTCCAGCAGAATTGGTTTTTCCTTTTTTTTAACAAAACGGCAAAGTGCACAAATTTATTATTTGGTGCACATTTACAGCGTATAACGCACTAATTATTTGTAGAACTCAATTTATTCCAGGAGTGATTTTCTTGCTAGGGTAATGCATACGTTATAGCCTAATTATTAAAGAATGGGGTTGTAAATAGCGGTTTAATTGGCATGTACGGTCAGCGCAAAAGCATACCATATCAGTAAAATATTTAGGTAGGTTTAGAATGTGCAGTAACAAATAAAACGGACACACTGCACTCTTAATTTATTGTGTGTAAAGAAAAATTAAATTGTAGGCTGTTGTGTACAACTTAATGGATTAAATACTCGTAATATAGGTAAATATCGTTGACGCTTTCCATCTGGTGGTGGCTATTAAAATATAACCGATATGTATTTTTTAATCAGTAAAGCTGATTTCATGTGTCTCCTAAACGAAGGGTAACAAATAGAAATTGATACTTTTTTTATGCATCCTGATGCCTAGATTATTTTAATAACTTTCAATAGAAATAACTCTTAAGCAGAAACAATATATAGATTTAGTTTAGTAGCTATACATTTTAGTTCAGGAAGATTGCCGCGCGGGCCCTTATAGCCAAACGTGTTCTCAAGCGCGCTTGGTGCGTTTTTTTTTGTGGTCTGTACCACTGTAGTTGTGTAGATGGAAATGTAATCTGAAGGGGACTGCATGAAAGTGGTTGCTATTTCCAATCCCATTTTTCAATGACGCAGGATACTACTTTCAAGGAGGGGTTCCGTGGTTCTGTAGTCATCAAGACGGGCAGCAGTATCTTTTGTACTGTCTGTACTTATGTGCTGTCAACATATGTACCAATATATAAAGATAATTGAAGACGCATGTCATGAGTCAGTGTAAAAAGTGGCATCTATACTATTTTCTAGCTGTGTCATTATATAACTCTATTTACAGTTTGAAGCTACGTCAAATATACTCAACAGTATACCATAAAGCGAAAAAAGTAAGGGTATATAAATACGTATTGTACTTCATCGGGATCCTGTACACCTGTTTTTAAATACGTGATTAAGTCCGTAGTACTAGTATTTAAGTACTAGCCATAGCCTAGCCGTGGCCCAACAAATAATTTGGGAAAATAATCTACATCATTCACATGCAACGTCTTATAAGTACAGATCTAAAGCAGCCTGTCATACATAGAAATTAAAACAGGAAAATTGCATTAGTGTAAAGGGTACACTTAGAAGAGAGTACATATAAACAAGGAATTAAAGAGTTTGAATTGCTAATAATGCGTTAACTGCAGTGTGTAACCACCATAATTGCATATCTAGTCACAATTTGGAATCGGCGTATAAATCAAACGCTTTTTATGGTACCGTACTTCAAAAAAAAAATGGAACATTATAGGAACACTTTGTAGTCCATCTATCTGTCTGTCAAGACCCTTTTTCTTAGGTACGCGTGGAGGCATCAAGCTGAAATTCATATCAAATACTCAGGTCTACTGTCCCTGTGAACTGTACAAAGAAAACTAACTTCTAAACCAACGCAATAAAAAGATACAGTCGTTTACCGTAAGTACCTTGAAACTTCCCGTGAACTCAGAATCTTGAGATTTAAAATACGAAGCAACGTTACACAGATAACGAAACATTTGTGAAAAGCATAAATTTTTAGTTATATCATATAATAAAAATATATTTAATAATTTTAAAATGTTATGGATTTCATCTAGCAGTATAAAAAACCGTAACTTTACTTATATACCTATAGGTTTGTACGGAAACCTTGATGCGCGAGTCCGACTCGTACATGTCCGGTTTTTTTATTACATATCCCGAAACTGCGCAAACACAAATGTTTTATTACCAAACTATATTCCTAAGTAAATTATCTAAACTGAGTTTAAGCGCCATTAATTTAAATCTAGAAGTCATTGCGTTGCCGTTGGTTGCAACTTCAATAGCAATACTTTGTGAATTGTTTTAACGCGTTTATTAGGAATTAGATTGTCATTCCGGTATATCCCAAATGTGTGAAGGATACAAAGAGATAAGACTACATCTATGCGATATGAAAATAAGCTGCAGCTTATGCGTTTAATAGTGGCAGATGGATAAACTATCTTTGACATTTACAAAATGGAATAGTGAATATAGCATATACCTAAGTGAATATAGCAAATATAAGTATACCTAATAAATACTTGGGCAATAAGTAACGGCATTCATTTTAAATATTATCAATTAGTTGATTCCATATTGTGACTGGATAAGTAATCCCGTGATGGCTAGCGTGAGCTGCTGTCCCTATACTGTGCAGTATATTAATAGTGTTCTCTAGCAAAGGTTTAGCTCTCGTAAAATAACTTCAAATATTGGTAGGCAACAACGGTCAAATTATCATACATCAGTATTAACATGTAAAATGAAGATAAAAGTACGAATTATCTTATTATAAGCAGATTTTTTTTTTGTTAAAGGTTGCTCTGTCCCTATTTTCTACTTTTTATATAATATACGACTATTCTCTATGTCTTATTCTATATTATAACTACCGTCTTTATTGTTAGATTTGAAACGTTCCAATGAGGACTCATGTTAATTTCTGAGTGGCTCATCACCTGTGATTGTGGACGATAAATATATGAAAATAAATTTCATTAATATGTTCTGTTTTAACGAATTATACATTATATCCTTTAAATTTTTTTGTCTATTTTACATTGCGTTTTGATTTGCGTTATACTTCTTGGCTTAGACACTGTCTATCGCATCGTACATCGAGAAAAATATCATGAAGACGAATTAAATAAAAAATGTTTTTAAATTTGCGTATACTTACAGACTTTTTATATAAAAGCCCGTATACGAACATTTTAAAAATATTTGACCATAATTATTTCCATATAACCCTTCCTATTAAATAATAATAATTAATTGATTAATAATTCTCTTCCTTCTCATTTCATCAAAGATCAGGTATTTGAAAGTTATCGTTGGACAAATGTACATACATACAATTAGTTCTCAGATTCCCAAAAAGCCCAAGAGACTTCACTTTGCTGGATAAAAATATCACTCTTTTCTTCAAAGATTTAATATTTTTACATGACTTCTATTTTGTACACGACCTCAATGTCTTGCAACTGGGCCTTCTCATAGAAGTTTTAAATGTTCCATCGTCTGGCCACTAGTATGTGATGAATTTATAGGTAGTATCACGCTAGCCTGACACGCTACACGCTCCCCGCATGTGACTGCCACTTAGGTGACTAATCGTGGATTGTAGGGTGCGGGGCACGAGCGCGACCGCCAGGATTCGCTGCTCGTCTCTGTCCCGCTACGGTCCATTTCCTTCGTCCTCAACCTGTCTACGCGTTCACAGGTTCATATTATCCGCCCGTGGACACACAGCTGTCATACTTACTAATATAACAAATAACAGTAGTCTAGTCGTATACCTGTGGAACTATTACCTCGGTCGACTGGTTCTAGAAAATACGAAGTTGTTTTTGAAACTATGTAGGTATTTAAGTGTTTAGTATATTAAAAAAAGGTCAATACAATATATTACAAAACACTTTAGTGTGCACCAATAGAAAAATACAAATACAGAGGAAAAACTTAAAACTAAAGTACAAAGGGCGGACTTATCGTTTAAAGCGATCTTTTTCACTCAACGTTTGGACGGAGATCGATTAAGGAGTTAGAGGTTGGCGAACAAAATAAATTCGTCTCATATATATCTACTTATATAAATCAAATGTATAATTTCAATACAATGAATAAAAATTAAATAGCTACGTCGGTTTTTCTCGACATGGGAGCCTTCCCTTCTGCGGGACATGTTACTATCTGATACATTAAGGATTCTAAAGAGGATTAAAACAGACGTAATATTTAAATATGCCTTACGTCACTGCCCCAATTAAGACGTCTCTTGCGACACCACATATGCTTTTAAAGGGGCTCCATCATGGCCAATGAACTTACATTTTTTATCGTCACGATAACAAAACAGAACAAATAAATAAGCTTCAGAACAACACACGCTGCAACGCGGCGCGTTATTACAAAACATTCGTCAAAGATGCGCTTTAAATGAAAATTCTATATAGAAAACATAATAGTCAGTTTAATTTTCAAAGATTACTTGTGTATGTGAATTTAAGACGCTGTCAAAAGCAAAGTTCTATGATCATCACACTGCGTATGAGTGAAACAACAATGGTGAAATCGTGATCAGTTTTGGTGAAAAAAAAAAATGAATAGATACGTCGTTTGGTGTACTAACACCTAACTAGTAACTTAAATCTAACTTGGTAAGGTTTTCCTATTTTGTTGTGATATTTCATACTCACACATACATAAAGTTTCATATAAATTAGATAGTATAATTTATCGTACACTTTGCAATTTTCTTCTAAAGAGAAAATTTTAAGGAACTGTTTTTCAAAATTAACTTGGCATTGGAAAATATAATCAAAACTTTGCTATAAACTAAATATATATAACTAAAAATCTGTTAAAAAAAATCTGTTAAAGCACTTAAGCACTTGGCAGTGCATTAAGTCGACTTTTATTCATAAAAATGTTTCACTCATGTGTAATGTCATGTAAGAGTTGATCGTGCCATTCGTAAACAGTAATGATCTACATCAGCAATAATCGTAATCATCAATGTACAATCCTTTTGCTATATACATTGTGAGATTCCATACCTAAAGGAAAAAGAGTAGCGTAAGACCGTCTGCCCATCTATGGTTACGTCCGCCCATCTATATTATGAACGGATCATGAAAAAGCCTGAAATTTTGATATTTGTTGACACAATATCAAATATTTAATTAGTAGTTGAAACATATAATATTTCTCGTGTCCAATACATGAAAAGGAAGCTGATAATTTTTTTTTCGTTACTTAGCGCGTGTCTTGGAATTTCATCGTCATACATATAGACGCGTACATAACATAACAGAAATTTATATTACATCTATATTTTTCTGTCGAGAATAGAAAGAAAAATTGTGGCTTTATGCACTATGTACCTACTCTACTACAGCAAAAATTAAAACGATGATCAATAATCTAGGTTACAAGCTGTGATAAAAATAAACATATTTCTTGCAATGCGGAACTCAAATACCCTACTCACACTGGCCGATTTGGCCAACTGGGGCGTTTCTTTTATTGGAAAACTAAAAAAAACGTTCGTTTCAACTTAAAACTGAAGTTGGTAGGAACATTACTCAAGTTCTTTAACATAATTATGGATCCCCTTTAATCGATCGAACCGTAGAGTCTACTAAGTACTCACCATACTAAATATATTTGAAAAACATAACTCATATTCTGGATTTGCATAAATTAAATGTATTATTTGACTATGGCTGGTTTTTGAAACTACTCGTAGTCGTAACGTAAAAGTCTATCACATCCAGATTTGATTAAATCTTTTATTTAAGGTCCTAATAATTGATAAATCATTATTTTCAATTTAAAATACTGTAAATAGTACATATCCTATTCAATTATAAAAATAATAGGTATAAGTGTAATTCATCTTGATCAATTGCATTTGAAATGAATGTAATTGATATAACTCTCTACTACTATCAATATCTACTGTCTATTTTCTCTGATTGCCGGAAATATTGTGACAAAAACAAATCGATTACTATCCCCAAAACAAAAAGTATTAAGATAACTTTTTTCAAGACTGTAGTTCTCGTGTTTAGTGATGATTTGTGTGATTATTGCGCATTTCGGACGAAAAATGCCATGTTGGGCGCACGCTAAAATCATCTTTATTTCAAGCGTAGATTGTTCGATTTTCGGTGACAACAAGCTGCTAATTTACCAGCTGTTATTCATATGACATTGAATTCCAATACTTGAGAAAAATCTATTGGAGATTTCCTTTAGCGACCTGATATTGTAGTCCCACATGTAAGCGCCATTCATGGACTAATTGAGTTGACAGTTGTGTGTCCAAGTCATATAATTTGCTTGTTTTTAATGCTTGTTTATATGTTTAATGTCCGTTGTAAACTTCCCAACTACTAAAACAATGCTTAGCTAGATTATCTCACGCCCGCTTATTATTTTTTGTAGATGTTATATATTTTATTCTAGTAATAAAGCTTGAAACGTTACGAATGAGTTCTGCTGTTGCTGGGGTGCAAAGCCACACAAAAATTTATTTAGTTACCTAAACTATAAAGTATTAACCACGAGTTTATAACATATTTGGGCAAAGTTTTTAATTGGGCTATGTATGACTTATGCGTATCGTTTTCAATACAAACGTACATATTCTAACATTGTAATTTTTAGCAGTAATACGGATATATATATCGTCCTTTCATTTATAACTCTGCGGAAATCAATATTTAATAATAACAAACAAATATTTTAAAAGTATTCTAAGAAAAAACTAAATTAATACTATAATAAAACACTTAAAAATATTTAAAAAAAATCTAATGACTTTTCTGCCTAAATTTCCAGTCATGCCAACGTGACGTCATATAAACGCCACGCAGTAAAACCGGAAGAGATTTTGACGCTTCCGCTTCTTCACGAAGCATCCTCAGGAGGTCTTAACTATGAGCGCACGAACGAGACTAGATATACATTTGTTCAAATATTTTTCTTTAAGCGTTTTATTAAGGTATATTCCTAGAATACTTTTAAAATATTTGTTAATATTTAATATGAGTGGTGTTTCTAATAGAAAGTCAAATGAAACATCCTTTGAAATCCAAGGATAAGTAAATACTTCTTACACGTTTCGGATTATATAGTAAATAGTCATCTTCGTAAAGTTATAAGTTATTCTCAATTAGCACCTGTATACAGAACTATCTAGTATAGTTTAGCGAACGTAATGGTACAGGTATCAAACGAAATTGCCCAAGCAGTTTCATAATTTATCCAATCATATGAACTTTATTATTTTATTTTTTTTATTGCTGATAGGTAAGCCTTTGACCACAATCTCGTTGTGTGACGATGTGGTCGAAGGTGTTAACAGGCTTAACCTAGAATTACTGGCTCTCAAGGACAGCTGCCGGAACACACCGTTAGGTGCTTGGCGACAGATTTTCCACTTGAGGGTGGTCGCTAGCCAGGCGGGCATCCGCAAAAATGCCCTTCCACCATGCGGTGAAGCTCAAGCCAGCGGCGGGATTCGAACCATGGACCTGCTGCGCGGCAGTCCATAGCCAAAGCCACTGAGCTATCACTGCTTCAAAAATCTATCACTGCTTTATGAGACAAAACAACGTTTAGAATAAACAGGCGCCTCTGAGTTTCTCTACAACATTTTATTATGGAGGACAATGATGTTGACTACCGCTGTCGGCTGTTCAACTATATCGGACTTTGGGCGAGGAGAGGCCCTGGACGAGGAAGTGCGTCAAGTGTATTTCATCAATAATAATGAAGCGATAAAGTTTCACCTGTATATTACTTTTGGAGTTTTTGAAGCGCTCGTAGCCAAGTTTGCTTAGCCATTCTGAATCGATCAGCAAAGTTAAGCAACGTCCGCCGCGGTCATGACTTGGATGGGTGACCGCTGGTTGGGCATTACTACTGAGCGCTTCCGTGCTTCGGAGGGCACGTTAAGCCGTCGGTCCCGGTTGTTGTCATAGGATAGCAGTCGCTACAGCATGGTGGTAGGGCACTTTGCGAATGCCCGCCTGGCTAGCTACCACCCTCAAGTTGAAAATCTGTCGCCAAGCACCTAACGGTGTGTTCCGGCAGCTGTCCTTGAGAGCCAGTAACTCTAGGTTAGTCTGAACAACATCCTCGACCACATCATCACTTATCATCAGGTGAGATAGTGGTCAAAGGCTAACCTATCAGGCATAAAAAAAAAAAAAAAAAAAAAAAAAAGAGTACTCTAATACGGGATTTTTCATACATTTAAAAATATGACTATCTCTTCGTTTGTACTGATAATATATCAAAAACTAATTTTAGTTACAAATGAAATGTTAAACTTAGATAAAAAAACAGGTATAGCAAAGATCAATGCCATTGGCGTATTTATGGCCTTAAGGCGATTAGAGTCGCCAATGGCCTTGAGCATCTGGGCCTAATCGAGCTTACTTTACTCGCGCATCGCCGCATACGTTCCGCGCTCGCTGCACAAATATAACGGTCAAAGAATATGCAGATGCGCGATGCGCTCCGGTAACATGGCACTTTATATGCCTACCGTACTATTCTAGTGAGTATCCGCAGTTGCAACTGCGACTGAGATCAGTATGAACATTTATAGTGTACCTACCTAGGTTGTTCTGGACGCCTTTATTCCTTTTATTTATTTTTCAATGTCATGTGCCGAGTGAAGAAAGTTACTCAGATTTGGCTGAAAATCGATATCTAGGTTGTGCTGAGGTCATTATTCCGAATTCGGAATTATTTTTCAAATGTCATCTGCCAAGTGAAGAAAAATGCTACGATTTGGCCGAAAATTGATATCTAGGTTGTTGTAGACGTTATTATTCCAAGTTAAGAATTACTTTTAGGTTGACGTCTGCCAAGTGAAAAGTTTACTTCGATTTGGCTGAAAATCGATATCTAGGTTATTCTCAGTTCGCACACAGACACCTTAAAAAACGTGCTGATTTAAGTAATATGCTACATGAACGAGTTTTCCAATTAAAATTACCTGTTATTCGTACAACTATTGCAAGAAGATTTAGCCCTTTTATTGAAACATATTATTTGTATAATCAAGCCCTGAATCAGTGCGATATAAAACATAGTTCAGTGTTTGAAGCCAAAAGCATCATTGTTAATTGGTTGTTCACGTTTAACTATGATGAGAATGAAAAATTTTTATCGATTACTTCCTAAATTTATTTAATTGATAATTTTAAGAATTAACCTTTTAATATAATGTTATGTATTCATAATTCAAATATTAATAATATACGTATTTATTTATGATTTCTATATAATGATCATATAAACATACATTTTACATACATCCAGTTTATATATTTATATTTATATATATATATATATATATATATATATATATATATATAAATGTTATTTATACAGGGTGCGACCGGGGGCGGGCTTTTTTGTTAGTTGTTGTTCTATTGACATTTAATATCTTTTAATTTATGTTAAATGACATTATGGAAAAAAAAAATATACATATTTAGTAGAAAATATATTAAATATTTTCTTTAAAAAAAAATCGCTTTAGATATAGTAATAAACATAAAGCATCATACATACAAACACGTATTTAACACAAATTTAGTTAAAATTTAAATATCACCTGTGTGGATAATTATAAAAAAAGTGTATGAAACTGATGTTATTTTATGGATAATTTGTAAGTTAAATTTATGTTTATAACTACTTTGCGTGAAAAATTGTACTGAAGTCAATTGTGCACTAATCCTATTACTGTACAGCTATCAAGCAGCAATACAAGATTTGGAAAAAGTGTTATTGGCTTTAATAAAGATTGTTTTATTCTTTTACTGTCTATATTACTATTATTATTATTCTGGACGTTTTTATTCCAAATTTAGAATTTATTTTTCGATGGCGTCTGCCTAGTGAAAAAAGTTACTAAGATTTGGCTAAAAATCGATATCTAGGTTTTTCTGGGCGTCCTTATTCCAAATTTGGAATTAACTTTTCGATGACGTCTGCCAAGTGAAAAACGTTACTTTGATTTGGCTGAAAATCGATATCTAGGTTGTGCTGGGCGTCATTATTCCGAATTTTGATATATTTTTTTGTGTCGTCTGCCAAGTGAAGAAACATACTCCGATTTGGCTGAAAATTGATATTGAGGCGATTGTAGACGTAGGAAATTTGTTTTATTATGACGTCTGCCAAGTGAAAAACGTTACAACGATTTGGCTGATATATGGGTTGTTCTAGACATCTTTATTCTGAATTTGGAATTAATTTTTCTATGACGTCTGCCAAGTAAAAAAGTTACTCCGATTTGGCTGAAAATCGATATCTAGGTTGTTCTAGACGTCCTCATTCCGAATTTGGATTTTTATTTTCTAAAACGTCTGCCATATGAAAGATGTTTCTCGGATTTGGCTGAAAATTGATTTCTGGACGTCATTATTCCACATTTGGATTTCAATTTTCAATGACGTTTGCTAAGTAAAGATAGATGACGTATTTTTAAAACGCTAAGATATACCGGATAAGAGTACGAAAATTATGATAATCAATCGTTTATTCAAATCTCCTTATAAATGAGATTATAGCCAACGCAGGTTTACTCGATTAAAAACGACGATATAAGAGGAAGATTTGTATAATGGCGAAAATACATTGAAAAATAAGAAAAGGGACGACTGTGTCGTACGCAAAAATACCAAATGGCGAATGTTTGTGCGCCCCGCGCCCCTGCCCTAGCCCTTCTGACATCCGGGCTGGTTTTTGATGCTTATTCAATTGCATAGATAGTACAATCGTATCTGTTAAATATAAATAATGCCACTTCCATACATTACATACAGAACAAAAATACCATCAAGGCTACCTTAAAAATAGCTACTTCCTTTTAAAGACATTAAAAAACATATAATATAACACATACAGTTATGTGTCGCCTACAGAGATGATCCTCAAAAATTGTAGATTGTTATACAAGGGTTGAAAGGAATCAATCCCCTTACGAGGTATTTAGACATGTCGGCCCTTGAGAAGGAAGGATTTACTATTAATATTATAATTAATTGTATAAATATCTACAGCTATATTGTAAAGATTGGTTCCATCGTGAAAAGGTAACCGAGATACTTTCTCAATTATTAGGAGATTTGAATAATTGATTGATAAGTACGAGTAATCATAATTTTCCTACTCTTATCCTATTGCGGCGTTAGGGAGCTGCTGATCACCCACGGCCAGCAGGTAGATAACTCAGGGAATAGGTTTGAAAAGTTTATTAGGCCTTATCAGGTTGCACAGCCGCACAGTTCTACCTGAAGTTATATAGACTGGGGGGAGACACTGGCCTGATAGTACACGTGATCCAGGTCCCAGATGTTGTGGTCTTGGCGTCGGCCGATAGTTCTGGATCTAGGTAGCGAGTGCTCGAAACAACCGTCCTCAGGTTAAGTCAATGAAGGCTTAGTGGCTGATATTCCTCAGCTAACTGTTGCCAAGCCGCGCCGACACGATCGTGGTACTATTACTAGCGACTCACATTTTAAAACTCACAGTCTAGCGCAGTAGGGCAGCACAGCTGTTTACGTTACATTGGTTTTATTCAGCACTATGAAATAACAATAATAAATAAGGAACTCACCCAAGAGGGATTCACGCACTTCACAACAAGTAAATAACAATTAAAATCGATAGTACGTATTATATTTTTATTTAGCGCAAGACGAGTGTTCCTTGCCAATTGCGTAGACAAATGACTGCACACCACAGATTAACTCATAGTAGTTGGAGCTAACTGCATTCAAGAGATAAGGAATTTGTTTAGCGTTCCTTCACTGGTTTTCGACGCATTAGCGAAAATACTTTTAAACGTTCACAAGCCGTGGGTTCCACACGTAATTATTTCTTAATAATTAGCAATATCAACGTAAGTTTATAATTTTAAGTGGTATGTAAGATAGTTAAAGAATTTAATTGATATATTTTTAGTTTATGATTAACATCTATTGTTTCATATTACGAATAATACTTTATTTTAGTAATGGCGTTAGGCACAACGTTACACTACATATCTTACCGTTTTCGACATACGTCATCTATCTTCACTTGGCGACGTCATTGATAAATAAACTCCAAATGTTGAATAATGACGTCCAGAACCATCTAGATATCAGTTTTTAGCCAAATTGGAGTAACTTCTTTCACTTGGCAGACGTCTTCGAAAAATGTATTCCAAATTCGGAATAAGAAAGTCTAGTACAACCTAGATACTTATCGATTTTCAGCCAAATTGGAGTAACTTCTTTTACTTGGCAGACGTCATCGAAAAATTAATTCAAAATTTGGAAAAAAGGCGTCCAGGAAAACCAAGATAAGTATCGATTTGTTGCCAAATCGAAGTAACTTTTTTCACTTGGCCGACGTCATTGTTAAATTAATTCTAAATTAAGACGTCTAGAACAACCTAGATATCGATTTTCAGCTAAATCGAAGTAACTTTTTCCACTGAGCAGACGTCATTGTAAAACAAATTCTAAATTTGGAATAATAACGTCTAAAACAACCTAGATATC
Source organism: Plagodis dolabraria (assembly GCA_963854805.1). Taxonomy (NCBI): domain Eukaryota; kingdom Metazoa; phylum Arthropoda; class Insecta; order Lepidoptera; family Geometridae; genus Plagodis; species Plagodis dolabraria. Next base: position 11,673,880 of record OY978440.1, read on the forward strand.
CATTTTTAGTAAATTCTGAGTATTTTTCTTCACTTGGCAGACGACATAGAAAAAAATATTCCAAATTCGGAATAATGACGCACAGCACATCCTAGATATCGATTTTCAGCCAAATCGGAGGAAATTTTTCACTTGGCAGACGTCATCGGAATATAAATTCCAAATTTGGAATAAGGACGTCCAGAAAAACCTAGATATCGATTTTCAGCCAAATCAGACTAACTTTCTTCCCTTAGCAGACGTCATCGAAAAATAAATTCCAAATCCGGAATAAAAACGTCAAGAAATACCTAGATTTTGAATGTTAGCCAAATCGGAGTTACTTTCTTCACCTGGCAGATGTCGAAAAATGTATGCCAAATATTGAACAAAAACGTCCAGAAAAACCTAGATATCGATTTTCAGCCAAATAGGAGCAACTTTTTTCACCTGGCAGACGTCATCGAAAAATAAATTCTAAATTCAGAATAAAGACTTCCAGAACGACCTAGATTTTGAATTTCAGCCAAGTCGGAGTTACTTTCTTCACTTGGCAGATGTCGTCGAAAAATTAATTTCAAATTTGTAATAAAGACCTTGAGAGAAAAACCTTGATATCGATTATTAGCCAAATCGGAGCAAATTTTTTTACTTGGCAGACGTCATCGAAAAATACATTCCAAATTCGGAATAAAGACGTCCAGAACTACCTAGATGTTGAATTTCATCCAAATCGGAGTAACTTTCTATACTTGGCAGTTGTCATAGAAAAATACATTCAAAATTCGGAATAAAGACGTCCAGAACTACCTAGAGTTTGAATTTCAGCCAAATTGGAGTAACTTTTTTCACTTGGCAGACGTCACCGAAAAATACATTCTAAATTCGGAATAATGACGCACAGCACAACCTAGATATCGGTTTTCAGTCATATCTGACGAACTTTTCTCATTTGGCAGACGTCATCGAAAAATAAATTCCAAATTTGGAATAAGGACGTCCAGAAAAACCTAGATATCGATTTTCAGCCAAATCGGACTGGTTTTGATTTCGAGATACGTTACCCATCTTCACTTGGCAGAGGTTATCTTTATGCAGTATTAATTAACCTATATCAAAACACCAAATACAATTATCAAAAAAAGCTTAGAACTCCAAAAGATGTATGAAGCCCCATACAAACTCTTAATGTAGTAGAGAACCATTTTGTACCCTACAAACTACTAAAGCCGGAAACTATTGACCATAATATAAAAAAATATATTATCTTTAGTTTACCAGTTATAACATGAGAGCGTTATAGACATTACTAATTAATTTTGTACATATATTATGCACCTAAACCTTTCATTGATCTTATTGGTAAGGCCGCCCATTGTAAAGTACCTACAACATTGTCAATTTCAAGTTCTGATTCTTTTCATATGTGATACAATTCAAATAAATTTTGTCTACAAAGTACCGATAATAAAGCGACAACGCACATACTTCACGTCGCAATCAAGTTGGCCCTCTGCAGCGAGCGAATCATTACACGCACACAGCTGCGAATCTCGCGTGTCAATGCACTAATACATAGACAAGATCGTTGTCAGTCGAAAGCGCGAGCGGAGCTACGAGCGACACAACCTCCCCGTGCCAACGCTTGCGCAACACTGCCGCCTGCGTCCGCGCAGAGCACCTCGGAACCGCTAGCGTTCTGAATCTGAATAATTCGACATTTTCTTAGGAAAATATCAATGGATTTACAAATGCTATGTTGTAATTGTAGTACATCTATCTAGAAATTTTATGGTACAATTTATTTCTCAAAAATCGTAGCCGTTTAGAAGGAGTTCGCAATATAAGTCAAGAAATAGTATGTAGTTTGAATTTTTTTTAAGGCAAAAGTAATAGTAATACCGTAAAATCATATGTTGCAAATGTTGTACTTGAATTCATCTACAAAATATATTTTTTCAAATCTTCAACTTCAGCGGTTACGGAGGAGTTCGCTTTAGAAAGTACGAATTTGACGTACCCAAGGGCCTTAAGAAGTTTTTATAGACTTAACCATAATATATTAAACGTAAAATAACTTTTGAAGAAAGTCGCATAAAATGTAAGTAGAGAGATCTACTTACATTTTCTTTTCATATTCTTTTATTTTTTTTTTATTTTACGGTTTCTAAATAATGGAAATCGTTTTAACAAATTGGGACATTAAGTTGTCTTCGACATAATATTTCTTCTTTATTATTATTAAATATATATTTTTGTATTATATATGTTTATGTATACTATCTATTTAGGATACAGGAGTGAGTTCATTTATTTATGTATGTATATACATAACGCACTCCTGATTTCCACTTGCTACTTTCCAGGTATGGCGATTTTTGACAGACTTAATTATGCATGTTTCACGTTTGTCAGATGTTGACGTACCCGCTACTGCATCCCGCATTGATAGATGGCATGCGCTGACACCGTATTTAGTATTCGAGTTAAGAGGTCATCCCTCAGTCTTCAAGAAGCCGCCACAGTCAAACAAAATACCGAAAGTATATCACTTGGGCTTGACTGTGAACGCATTCTTAGATGTTTATTATTTATTCGACTGCATGAGTTAAGACGCGGCCAAAGTTTGTCCAATAACTTTAATGTTAAATTTAACCTACAATTAAACTATTGGACAAACTCCTTAGTTTCGAGCTTGCATGTTAAGCTTTCCGTACTGCAATTATGTTCGTTAAGATTAATAATGTTTATTGTTAAGGCGTTAAACTATCTTTTCACTTCACAAGCTCGGAAATATGTTGTTTATCATTTGAAATTTGCGTTGAAAATTGTTTTATTCGTGAAATCGTATAGCGTGGAAAAGTTACTGAAGTTTGAACCTCGATGAAAATTCCAGAAAATATATTGACTTGCTTTAAATATTACTAATTTTACTATAAATTAACGCAAATTCACCTTATTGTTTGAGGCGTTTTGCACTTTGCATTTTCGTCGCTAGAGTGAGGTGAAAAATGGTGTGTTGCGCTCGGCAGCAATGTTATTATGCGTCTCGCACCTTTGAAACGTTCGGTAAGCTGAGGATTCTATATTTTCAATCCTAGAATTCTTCGCTTCCTCAAGTTTCAATAAAAGTACTCGCGCCAAGTAACAACTTTGTAGCCTTGCATACCAAATAACTACCTATTTTATTATTTGGTTAAGGAGTGATCATGTAAAATAGAATATTCCTAGAGAACTATAGTAAAAATGTTGTTTAACGTTGGCGTTGGTGATGTATTAATAAGAAAGTCCGTCCCTGGGTACTAGATTATGTAAAGTTACGCTCCGGGGTAATAACACTGATAGAATGGAGTGTGGATTGCACAAACAAAGGCTAAATACGATGCGCTGAACTGTTCTTTTTTTGTTTTTATGAAAATAATCTAAGAGTCGATGAAGATCAACCTTCACCCATCAGATAATTTGATGAGACATACTTTTTATCAAATAAAATTTATTAACAAACATGCCCATGATAACCTGCCTATCGAAAAGTTTTCAATTACTGCTATTTTTAATTGAATAAATTTTAATTTATTTCATGTAAGTTTTTTGCTGGCAAATCTATACGATTGGTTATGCAATTAAAATATCCTACTTATAATATCAATTTCGATTAGTTAAGAGATCAGTGTAGTTATCTATATTGACTTACCTGTTCACATTCGCTTGCCAGGTAACCATGCGCAGAAATAAGAAGGCAAGCCTACGTAGGCATATTTTGTGTGTTAAAACTATCAGTTGACATAAAATTCATTTGGTTACGAAAAGAGTGAAGGTGATAAAAGAAATTTGATTAAAATTAATTCTATTAAAAATTACAATGAAAACTTTTCGATAGGCAAGTTACCATAGGCATGTTTGTTAGTAAATTATATTTGATAAATAAAATCTCTCAACAAGTTATCAGATAGGTGAAGGTCGACCTTCCACGTCTCCTCTACTATAAGATCATGTTCTAATTTATGCTTAGCCGATTGTGTTTAGCGCATTGGTGTGCAAGTCAATCTGTATGTTATATATTGTTTTTTTAATATGGTTTCCTGTGTTTATGTAGGGTGCGCAAGCGTCTCAAGCGTCGGATTTATCCACATCGTCTCATCACATCGTCTATCCGCCACAGAAACAAGTAAGTTATTAATTTTAAATTTACTTGTTCTTATTTATTTGTATTATAAGTGGCCAGTCAAGCAAGTGCCACAAAGAAGTTTTATTACAGTGTGTATTGATCGATGCACAGGCGTAATTCGTATTTTCTTACTGTACCAATTTTGAAAAAGTAGGCATTATGCTACCATGTCTTTTTTCGATGATGTCTTAATACAACGTAGGTATATTAAAAAGTGGGTTTTGATCGACTTAGGCTTATTACAGTGTAGGTATTGATCGATGGACCGTTTGTGATGTTGTTATCTCTTAAGTTATATACAGGCTTATTGGAAAAATGCTAAAAACCTTTTAAGAGTAGACTTCCGTTAGTCCCAACAAACATTTTAGTAGAATGTTTTTTTTTAAATACATTTTTTTATGTGCTAGTGGCGGAGTATGTAAGTGGACCACCTGATGATAAAAGTTTCGTGTTTTTGTATTTTATTATTTCACATATTCACTATTAGCTCGGAGTAGACATTGTCTTTTACTACGAGACACAGAACTTAAAAGTGTCAGAGAGTAGGTACTAGAAAGGTTGTAAGCAAATTTCCCATAACCCTGTATAAATAAATAATTATTTAAAAAAATGTTACTAGTTTCCATAAAAGTTCTATATAACATGGTTCATTTTAATTGATTGAGGGTAGTCGATGAGGTCCGTCTGCGTAATCTTAATACTACGCTTATGATAATAATAATGCCTAATAGCGAAGAGCCTCGACCAACACCTCAAGAGGCTCTCACTAGACGGTTGGATTAAGGGTCAGATACAGAAGGCAGTGATACTCAACACGACACGCATTGTCCGAAGGTTCCTCTCTCTGCAGCCCTAACCGCTATTAGCTTGGGCCCTGCCCCGCTGCCGGCGACATCCTAATTTTAAGTTTTTTATAATATTTCTTTTTATATGAATGTTGTAAAAAAAATAAAATCATGTAATCCAATAAATAACGATAATAATGTAATGACAAGTAACATTTTGAAGAATTGATAGCCGTACGGTAATATGAACTGCCGTGTCGCAGGTCCAAGGATCGATCCTCATCGCCGGCTTGAGCTTCACTGGTGGAAGGCCGTTTAGCAAATGCTCGCCTAGCAAGCCACCACCACATCAAGTAAAAAACTTGTCGCCAAGCACCTAAACAGTGTGTTCCGGCAGCAGTCTTTGAGAGCCAGTAAAGTTACAGGCACATGAGACTTGGCAACTGACTGTACGTATAATCATGACGGGCGCAGTGCAGTTCGTCACTTGTGACGAAATGCATCTCTTATAGGCAGAAGTTACGTCACATCAGGTGGGTCTCGTACGTGTGCCGTCACAATTCCATAAAAAAGATTAATCAATCATAACCGAAGATAACAATTTGTACTCCTAACACCCTCATGAGGGTTGATGCAATAATAGTTCTATAGATCGTGACCCGTGGGGTGCCGTGTTAGAATATCACCCACCCATTGCTACATGTGGGTGTCGTGAGAGGCGAATAAAGGAAAAATACCGGAAGGTGGGCAGCAGCGCTTTCTGACGCACTGATATCTTGATTGAAACTGCGATACCGCATACGCCTGCCAAGCGGGGGGTTTATGGCAAATCCCCCTGTAATGGGGAGGCTGTGTTCAGCAGAAGATAATGCGGCTGATACAGTGCACTTCTATAGAGTGAATCATTTTAATGCGCAAATACAGTGACACTGTAAATTATGTACATTGATACTTAAAACAATGTGTTGGCGTCTTTGTCACGTGAAAATTACTGAACTGATGGCGAAGTATTACAACATACGGATAGGCTCTTCAATGGGACTATATAACGAGGTCCTACATATTTCATTTGATAACTAGTTCCAAGATCAGCGTGATTATTACGCACTATCAGTCGTAGGCCCATAATCGTAGTTCAGGACTATAGTGGTCCAAACTCCCAGTTTATTTTTACTTAACTGTCGCCTTGCACCTTAAAGTGTGTTCCGGCAGCACTCCTTGAGAGCCAGTAATTAGGCGAGGTTAGCCTATAAGCTGTAAAAAAAGTTACATTACTTATATGTAACGTGCATATACGTATAAAGCTATGTAAGTGAAGCTCAAAAACAGCGGACCGCGAACTATACCGCGGCGGGCGTAGTTTAAAAAGTGTATCGTGCGGCGCAACAAGATTACCTTGACGCGACCAATCGGACGCGATCATTTACGAGCGCTAAATCAATGAACTAATGAAATTGAATTTGGAAGATTGTACGTATTAATAATTAACAAAACAATTATATTTAAATATAATTATATATATATATATATATATATATATATATATATATATATATATATATATATATACTATAGTTATTGTGAACTTGATAAGTCCAAAATTAAAGTGGTAGCTGTATGAGACTTATCCTCCTTTACATATTTGTTCGTAGAACGTACATGTATATTCAATGTAAAGCATTTTTTGAACGTAAGTTCAATTTATAATTATATTACACCTGCGCGAGCTTCTAAGCAAAAACCCGTATTTTAATTAAAATTGCAGTAAATCTAGCATATTTATTACACGCTGTAGCCGTTCGTTACCTTTGAAAGTGTTATTTCTCTCACCATATACATGTTAACTCGGTAATAAATATAACAGACAAGTAACAATAAATTTACACCAGTTTGCTATTTGTTGTAAATGATATTGACTTTCTTTTTTGACGAGGCAAAAGGAAAAACATCAAATACTCCGGTTTTTTCAAATAGAGTATCATACTGAATGTTTTGTATGTATAGGGTTGTCACTCAAAGAAAACTGAAAAAGGAGCGAGATTAAACATTTATTAAACAAAACACTATCTTTGCGTTTCACAGTCATCGATTTAGCCTATCCATAGGTTAAAGCTTCAAACGCGCTGCATGTCAACTGTCATTTCTATCATTCAGTTATTTTATGTGTTGCATAGCAACCCGAAACTTTATTAATAGGACATTCTGAAACGGATCCTTAAGGGACAGAATTCTAAAACCAGATGTTAGATTTTGTCCCCACTTCTCCTCGCGTGTTTACTTCGCGGTGTACATGGCGCCACGTCCGCAAGTCAACGGTAATATTTTATTTGGTTAAAAATTTAGAGCGCTCTCTAGTAGAACTAGTAGAAACTATCTTGTCACACACGAATGTGATGTGTGCTGAAGCGCCATCTAGTATGCATACATGATACCAACCATTAGTTGATGGTATGCTGTAAATATCATAGTGTGACACAGTTAACCCTTTGCGATCATAGTTCCCGCGAGCCTAAATTTACCATACCTACAGTAGAACAAGTTTAGTCTTGATTATTACCAACTTGTTTGATTTTGCAGTTTTTGTGTATGTTCATTTTTAATGAACATGAACTATGGTTTTGATGAACATGAACTATGTATCTACTTTGATGCAAGGCGTAAGCTGTTACACAATAGATGGTTTATTTATTACAAAAACAAGTATATTGTGTAAAATTTACACAGAAAATCATAAAAAAACTTTTTTACCCCTGATCAAAATACAAATAGCGGGTTATACTATTGGGTATTTTTAACTGACTTCAAAAAAAGGAGGAGGTTCTTAATTCGTCTGTTTTTTCTTATATGTTTGTTACCTCAGAACATTTGACTGGGTGAATCGATTTAAAAAAATCTTTTATTGTTTGAAAGCTGATACTTGTTGTTTGGTTCCAGTTAAATTTCATCAAAATCGGTCAAGCCGTTTTTGACATACACTCCAATAACTGAAAAATATTTACTTATCTTGATGATATAGTCGTTGACAATGAATGAAGATCGATCCCGTAAGTAGCAAGGGTCATAAAAAGAAGTGTTTTTTTTTAAATAAAAATGGAAATGACTTCATCACCAAAAAGTGTGAATTAACTTGTCGAAGTCCAACACTAGTACCACGTGCACAATATTGTGATAATAGGTACTTTTGAACTATACTGGTACCGACTTGAACAAGTTATTTCACACTTTTGGGTGTTGGAGTCGGTTCCAATTTTTGTTTTTTTTTTATCAAGTAGCGTAGTTCATTCAGATCCTGGCTTTGTTTCCGCTAACAATCAAGGGTACCTGCTCGTGTCATTACTACAAGTCATATTAAGATTTCACTAACAAAAAATCACATGGAGAATGTAGTAGGTAGGTACAGTTATTGTTTCAATTTGTTAATAATAATAAATACATCTCGTGGATGCTATTGTGTAGATGAGTGGAACAACAAAACTTCTAACAAAATAATACCATTATTGAAATCACCCAAGGAGAAAGATAAGTATTTTGTTTGAAAATGTATTACTTTGTATTACTATTCATACGTAATACCACAATATTACATATCGATTATAAAACCGTGGTATTACTGTTATTAACTGTATTTGTCAAAGATTACGAAAGATACGTTTATGTTTGTAAACGACACCCGTGCCGTCACTTGATGTATGTACTTGTATAGGTAGATTATGTTGCGAAGATGCACCGGAGTGCGACATAAAATCGGACATTCTATGAGAGTAGGGCTGCCATCCGTCCGGGTTTCCCTGGATTTAGCATTTTACCAATAACCCTGCATATTAATAAAAAAATAATCGAAAGGTGAATGTTTCGAGATTTGTCTTAATATACTCTTTGTGTAATAGTGTATATCAACAATGCGTCGTTCTTCTCCTCCATTTTCTATACTAGAAAAATAACAAACTTTTATTGATTTTCAAATAATATTTTTGGTGTCCGGTATTAATCGCCGGTTTTCGGTACGCGTGTCAAAATTCAATTCATCTAACAAGCCATCACAATTAACAATCCGCTAACTTTCAACGGGTTTCTGGAACGCATATTAATGAAAAATTACAGAACACCTGATTAAAATGCTTGTTTATCTATGATAACATGAAATTTGAAAATGTCGTTCAAATTCATTCATTCTCTAGTGTTCTGTCTTTTTTTAACACATAGCGTTGTCTCTTCTGTTTTGACATGAAATTAATCCCAAATCATTTTTGGCATCACCACCGTTACTATGGTTACCTATTAAATATGACGGATGATCGTAAACGTAAAACAACAAGAGAGAGGAGTTCGAAGCGTTCCTATTTGTCAAAATACAAGCAGATTTGGGCATTCACATCCAACAATACTATTTGCGCTCGGATTTCTAACTGACAGAGTCCAGTCGTGCGAGTGTACGCTCTAATACCTAAAATGTCAACATTGATGGGTTATCGCTAGTGGAATTATCAAATTTCATTAATTTTTATGAATCCAGCAGTGATAGCTCAGTGGCTTTGGCTATGGACTGCCGCGCAGCAGGTCCATGGTTCGAATCCCGCCGCGGGCTTGAGCTTCACCGCATGGTGGAAGGGCATTTTGTGAATGCCCGCCTGGCTAGCGACCACCCTCAAGTAGAAAATCTGTCGCCAAGCACCTAACGGTGTGTTCCGGCAGCTGTCCTTGATAACCAGAGTAATTCTAGGTTAAGCCTGTTAACACCTTCGACCACATCATCACTTACCATCACGTGAGATTGTGGTCAAAGGCTTACCTATCAGCTATAAAAAATTAAATTAAAAAAAATCCCTTTATCCTCAATACCATCATGATGATTATAAATACTCTTTAATTTTATAGTTATTATGTCAGTAATAGTTTATTGATAGTGAAAGTCACTAGCGTACGTGAAAATGTGCGTGTTTGTCGTCCCTTACTTGTTGCTTTATATCGTAAAAATCGATTAAAATAAAAAAATCATGAGTGGCATTTTTTATTGCTGCTAGGCTACGCTTTGACTATAATCTCACCTGATGGTAAGTGATTGACGTCTGATGATGATGAAGTCAGTAGAGAAGAATAGGCAAGAACAGCCGTCGTAACATACCATTAGATCCTTGGTAATATATTTTCTACTTGAAGGCCAACAACTATCAAGCCTATTAATGATTCTAAAAACTCCCGCCCTCGCATCATGCGGTGAAGTGGAAGACCGCGGCGAGATTCTAACTATGGACCTCCTGCGCATCAATACAAAATAATACCACTTCTAACATCAACGTGAATATGTTGTAGCCGCACATCAGGCGCTAAACAGAGCTTTAAACCATATCTTAACGCCCTCAGCCGAAAGGTGTTTTCTCAAAGAGGGTTGGGGTTTGGAAGGTCCATAACCTACTTATCTTGGAAATGCTTTTGTTGGTATTACAATCTACCCAGCTGCGGTTTGTTTAATGGCTGCTATGGTTATGTTATAGCACCCTATTGAGTAACAAATGAGCAGCAACACTATAATCACGTAGTCTTTAGTAATATATTTACGTAGTTCTATAATCGGACTCTTGTTCTATACTCGCTCATCATACACACCGCTAGGGAATGGAACACTCTGCCTGAGTCTGTGTTTCTGGTTAATTACGGGGGGGTTTTCTAAACAGGAGTGAATAGGTATCTTCAGGGTAAGCGAGCTGCATCATCGATGGCATCGTCACTTAACATCAGGCGAGATAGTGGTGAAGTGCTACCCAGTACCTTCGGTATGAAAAATAGCAATATGTGTTTTTAGAGTAATCATACTTGATATAATTCTGTTCTTGTTCTATCTTATCAGTTATTAGAGTAAACGTTGTAGGTAGGAATGCTTAAAACTATTTTTATATATTTTTACGATATCAACACGTTAATCTTAGAATAATTGGTCGATTTTGGGCAATTAGAATTAGTCAGTTTAACAAACCGTTAACGTACCGAAAAGCTTTTCAGAAACCCAAAATTGAAATAATTGTCGATTAATTGGAGATTTGACATTAGTGTTGACAAACAGTCACATGAAGTTTTTAGAAACCCAATCTGCGTATGACAATGGATTAACAAGTATTTAAAATAATTTGTCGCTGATTTGCGTTTCAGAAACCGGGGGTAAGAATTTTATTGGTAAGTAAGTTATGGGATAGTATCAATAACCAAGAAGCATCCTCCTATCCAATATATGGGGTTGTTTATATGGCTACCATATGTTGTTTATACAACACAGAAGATGTAACATTTAAAAACATAATGGCTATAATGTGTATAATTTTAACTTTTGTTGAATTACCGGCCGCCCCTTAACACCAAAACGTCCTGGGGAATACTCTCTTTGGTAGTATATCCGCTACACTTTGGTTATTAAGGGCGTTATAGTTAAGTCCTCTATAATGCACCTTACTCGATGTTCTTACGTAAGTATTGGTATGGTGCTAATTATTTCATTTTCTTTTAGTCAGTTCTTAATTCTTATGCTATTCAAGAAAACCATGGAAAGTCTCATTCTAAAGCAGAAGCTTAGGCTTCATCTTTTTGTATTAAGTTTTCATTTCAGAATTTCATTATCTCTATCGCATCAAACGTTTACGGCCATCTTTTTACTACTAATTTATATGTACTAATATATTACGTACTCGATAATACCATGAATATTTCAATAACTTTCCATGTATGAAAGTTTGTGTTTTCTATAGTAGTGGACAGAAGGACGGTGTTTACTCAACATAGCTTTGTAGTAAATTGAAAATGTTGTTCTACTGTAACTATTACGCTGTGGCAACTCGTGTCCATCCAAGACATACTTTTTCGAGATCTATGAAAAAACGTGTTCAGGTAGCTAGATTAGGTAGTACCTATTTAATGTTCACGTTCATTAGATATACTAAACTCTCTAATTATATGAAAACATGGAAACTCGAGATACCTAATAAATTTGCAAGCATTGTAATCGTAAATTGAATACGCGTCAGAAAACTTAATTATACGTAAATATAATACGTATCAAATAAAAAGTAATACAAATAAAAAAGTCACCAAAAAGAATCTAGGTATGTGAGATTCGATCCACGGTACTCGATCTTCTGATTCGACTTCAGTAGTTACACACTATACAATCATTGACCAAGGTGTCGAAAATTACACACATATCGTTTATGCCTTACTGTCAGACACATTATATTGGTCCACGTACATACGTAAAATTATTATTGTATTATTAAGAATTATGTCGTAAAATTAAAATTAGACCAAAAAGAATCTCTTTACGCTGGATTCGATCCACGTGCCTCTCAATTGCGAAGCGATGTCACTTACTATGCGCTATTTGAACGACGATTGATATGTCGAAAATTATGTACATAACCTGTGTGCCTTATTGTCAGAAACTGTATAAATTAATCATGATCCATCTAAAATAATTACAACACATTCATTACGAAAAATTCTGAATATTGCTTATAATAATTATTTTAGGTAGCTAAAGTTGTACCTATGTCTTGTAAAATGTTTGAAGTGTTTTTTATATTGCGTTAGGGTTCACAATCATATCATAATTTCATAAATATAAGAGATATATACATAGGTACATGGAGAAAGGAAGCCATAGATGCTTACCTTATTATGTCCATCATGCGTTTTTGACGATTTTTTGCATTCCCAAAGCGTTTATTTATAATTTTACCCATGTTTTATTTTAATTGAGATCGCCGAGAAAAGTGACACAGGTCCGACGCATGACGCGGCTGACCGCGATATGAGCGAGGATGATAGCAATATACGTAGATCGCTGGAGTAAATAGTGCGACATGATGTTAACGCTTCTCGGAATGAAAGGGCGTATGTGACATTTTGTAAACAGGCTCAGTACGCATTAACTGTGCTTTTTTTGGATTAAAATAATCAATGAAATTTATTGTACTTAAAAAATCAATATTTTAGAAAAAACATCCAATTTTTAATACACTAAAATCTGGCGGAAAAAGTAGGAATCCTCTATTTTCAGAGGTGTTTTTGAGATTTTTTTCTATCGAGCCAATTATTAGGAAACATGTTTTGAAATCGATGAAAGTATTACTTATATCCTTGAGTATCGTGTATTTAAATTGCAGTACCATCCGGTACCTGGTTTATGAGATTTTCCATATCATGTTGGCACTATTTCGTAATTTCCGAGCCTTAATATAATAAAATGATTATAGCGTTCCGCATCTTTAGGTCAAGTCTTGCCGCTGGTGTGAGCACCACACCGAAGTGGTGGAGATTTTGAAAAGCTCATCTAGCTAGCTAATACCCGTAAGCCCTCATATCCCATTAAAAAATATTTAAATATTAAAAAGTTGAAAAATTGTTTAATAAGTAAGACATTGTTGTGTATAATATTGCTTGTATGTCACAATAAATAATGGATAGTAAAACTTAAATATGACTTTATACTGATTATAAAGGGTTAATATTTTATTATTCCTTGTGGTGTGCCGGACAAAATTGCAACCCTCCTTCCCTATATCTTCCTGTGGGAATCGTATGAAGGGACGGACGATGGAAAAAAATGAAGCCGAATAACCGAGACTAACTGCAATTTTACACAGCGGCCCTCAAGATGTCTGCTAAGCGTGGGGGTTATAGCAAATTCCCCTGTAACGGGGTAGGCGTTTGTTCAACCGTAGACACTATGGGGGTTGACGATAAATTTTTCATAAAAATATTTATAAACTAGCTTTTACCCGCACCTCCACCCACGGCAGCGCTTGCGTACCCTCATTAACAGATATATAAATCTCATATATTCATTAGTAAAGATTATCAACCCAAATATGGTACCTACAAATTTATTTGAGACTGAATCAAAACACAATAATTACCAATCAGACGTCCCACTAAAACCAATGTCACAAACCGTGAAAACCGGAAATGAATCCGATTACCATTAACGACGAAAATCCCGCACAGGCAGACAGGCACGGTGGGATTCAATTTAATAATAATGATGTTATTGACTAGATGAACAGTTACCTCTTCGCGTGGGCAATAACGAAGATGTATCACAAAATAAACGAGAAAATAGATTTAAATGATAAACTATCTTGAAATAATCTAGTGAACTTATGTCGATACATTAAAGTGGAAATAAAATAACAAATATTTCGTTCACAACTACACTACGGATACAGCTACTTCAAAAGGAAAAACCGAAAGAAAAACTACTACCTGCTTTAACGTATGGTAACTTCAGACTACAAATTATGAAAGTAATAATAACATAATCTTTATTCTGACGTTTGAAAATCAAACATTTGAAGCGCAGACAATACTGCGCGTACTTTTCGTGTGTTCTTTTACACTCAGGCTAAACTTGTGAACCTTTTAGCGTGGTGGTAGAACATTTTACGAATGCGCCCCTGCGTATCTTAAGTAGACAATTTGTTTACAAGTGCCTAACGATTTGTCGTGGCAGTTGGCCTACAGAGTAAGTTCATTTTTAGGGTTCCGTACCTAACGCGTAAAAACGGGACCCTATTACTGTGACTTCGCTGTCCGTCCGCCAGTCACCAGGCTGTATCTCAAGAACGGTGATAGCTAGACAGTTGAATTTTTACAGATGATGTATTTCTGTTGCCGCTATAACAACAAACACAAAAAGTTAGCCAAGTATTAGTCGGACTCGCGCACGTTTAAACAAAAAAAGGTTATAGCTAATGGTACGGAACCATTCGTGCGCGAGTCCGACTCGCACTTGGCCAATTTTATTGATTCTGACTGTTACTATACTAATCTACTAATCATTAGTTACCATCAGATGAGATTGTGGTCAAAAGTTGTAGGCTATCACCAAATAAAAAATGAAGGTACAGGTTCTATAGGCTACGGATGGCATTGTAGCGGACTTTAGAATACCTGATGAATTTTGATGGAAATAGCATAGGCTAAACATGGATACATGGCTAGTATGCGTGGAAGGACGGAAAACGCAAGCTTTATACTAGTCTCCCGTTTTCTTGTACGAAACCTTAAAAATATCAGATAACATAACAAAATAATATAAATCAACCTAGTATAACTTCATTAGAAATATTATATTTTGATATGACGACGGTCTGAGTATATATACATATGCCTGACGTGAAATTTACTAAGTGATGAGATAATAACTACATTTTAGATCAGTGGATCAGGAAATTACTTTTTACTTCGCTTCAGTTTCCGAAGGAGACTCTCAAAAATCCCGAACGGACAAACTTGTGTGCAATTTGAGACACGCTACTTCTGTCAATAGACCTATTGTAAAACAATTGATGATACTATGAGTAACACCATTGCCGGTGTGTTCCAAGAACTATCCTGAATATCCTGTCTAGCCAGCGGCGGAGTTATTGGCTAGCGAAGCGATTTTGTACCTGAGTCCAACCCTTGGGCTACCTGCGTAGTGCTGCGAACCCACTGATGACAGATCCGCCCCTACGCGAACTTACACGTGTTGAGGCAGTCCCACTCGACATTCGGTTCGTCGCCTCGTCACGCGCAGGCCGCGTTCGACCGTACACAATCAGCCACATGTGCCGAGCATTATAAAAATTATACGATAGGTACTAGACATGTGATAAAACCCATACAAATCCAATGTATACACAACCAATCGTAGATGTTAAATTTAACACACAAAATGGTAAGTCTTTAACTTTTAGCTAGTAAACATTATTAATCGCATTAACTACTCTTACGAGTAATTTACTCGCACGTGTTGTATTGCTTATGTTTTTTTTTCTTTACACTTGTTTATATATGACACAATTTTTTTTATGTGACTGTATTTTTTTTCGGTATGTTGTTTTATTTTCGTTGTTTGAATTGAGGTCACGCAAATTCCGACGACATAATGGTGTGTTTTAGTTACACTGCTAAAAAGTTTGATGAAAATTGGCACGTCACGATCGTTGTCAGTTTATTGAATCGTTTGATTCGATGTTATTTATATAGCTAGTTGCGACATTTTAAATTGTGTGTACTTAACGCTGGGCAATTGATTCTGATGTGATGTGCCACTATTATACAGGGTGGAAACTTTCAGCGGGGCAGTAAAGAAAAGTACCTTATCCGTTCTGCTACTCGAAAATGGTCTTCGGAGACTATCCATAAAATTTTATTGGAATTTTAATCCCCATTCACAGTGTTTCAAAAAAAAAATAGCAAGAAGATAGCCATTTTACATAAAAACATTTTTTGATGCCAATCGATCCTGTTTCTAATACTGATCAAAATCTTCTATGGGACCAACCATCGTTGGAGTACTCTAAAACTCACAAATTGCCAAAACTTTTCCCGTACATTTTCACTCACATAAAAAGATACAGGAAATTATATAAGGGCATTCACTCGCCCAAAGTCTGGTGGAGTTGGACGGCCGTCAGCGGCAGCAAATATCAATGACCTCCCTTAAAAAAAACTATGATATATCTTGCAGGTCTTGCATCAGAAACTTCTGAAGGAGCGCTGCCTAATGTATATAATCTCCTTTCATGCAGACGGTATTAATAACAACTGTTCAATTAATCTATCTATAATTCATATAAAAACATCTTAGCAATACATCATGTTGATACAAACACTCATATCGATATAAATGTAAATGCACTATTTTTGAACAAAAAACAACAAGAATAGCTATACTGTCTACCAATCTGTACCTATATCCCCGTGTTGTCATACTTAAAGTGCTAAATAGTTTTACTTGAACAGCTTTTTAGCAAAATGTATTTTAGCAGTAAGAAAATTATATGTTAAACTTGATCGTGTCATCTAAGGCCAAGAAAAGTCCGAGACACGTTTCCTTAAACTTTTCTCGATACAATAAAATTGCAAAGTTGACTCTAAATTACGCTTGTAACGTAAATATCTTTATTATTTACGTATGAATGTGTGTAAAAATATATATTAATAAAATAGTAAAATCTTATCAAGAGGGACAAGAGAAGTTACCTTTTCGATTAACGTTAATGTTATGTGTTATTATTTAGCTTTGTTTCCGATTTTACGTAAACTGATCGCTATTTCACCATCATCGCATCTTTATCTCTCCTACGCAGTCTGTTAGTGACGAAATGTCAGCATTTGACAGCGTCTTAAGAGTGCGCCCATTGCCAGGAAAAAAACATGTTTCACCCCCGCTCGTTCCATTGCACGAAAGTCGAAAATTGCACGTTTAAGTTGTTGATTGAAGTTTAGGGTACAGTTTTTAGTGATGTTTTATGTAAATGTTCCAAATATAAACATGTAATAAAATAATTAACCGATTATTCGAGTAAAACAACAGTCTAGATATTATTTTCATAGAAAATGAAGTGGGGTTGTCGCTGATCATTCTGAGTAATACAATCAAAACAGTTTTTTATTAGCGCAGTTTCTGTTAATTTTTGTAACTATGCTATGAGGTTTTTTTAAACTTCTATTCGATTACAGTACTTCTTCAAGATTATCCCCTGCCTCCTATTTTTTTTTATTGTTGTAGTTACGTTATTTACCACCAAAAAGTGTGTTTGAAAATACTTTTGCGTAATTTTGGAATTGGGCCCACCCTTAAGCTATTCGCGGAATATTTTATAAAAATTGATTAGTGGTATAGGTATCACGGATGAATAAGTCGGGAAACGTATGAGTGACAAGGATATACGATAATCTCTTATTATTATTATAATGCTTTGTTCAATACTCGACACATGGTTGTCGTTATATATTTGTGTAACTATTACATAACCTGTGGCATTATGATTAACTATCTGTTTATTAACACCACATGAATGCGGTCCAGTTTAAATTAAGTGTCGAGTTGAGTTAGCTTCTTTGATATATTCTGTTGCAAAGTAAATTTATCATAAAGAAACTTCTGATTGTTTAGTTAGTATTGGTATTATTGAAGTATATCTGATAACAAAGTATTCATATTTGATGGATTACTTAATCAAAGGTTAACTAAGTTAAACTTAATATTAGATTGCAAGTGTAAGCTCTATGGCTGCCACATTCAGGCTGGGTTGAACTATTTGACAACCGGTGAGAAACTTATCAAATTGGCCTAATTGTTGTAGAAAAAAATTTGCAGATCTGGACCATACCACCACTGCATAACGACAGACACGAAGGTGATCAGTGCGTCACTTACCCCAATAAAGCTGCCTAATAGTTTACCCTTCTTAACCATAAAAAAAAAAATCAAAATTACACACAATATTTAGCATTTGTATTTAATTTATAATCAAATGGCATCAGTAAATGAATGACAAACTCGCACTTTACTTAATTTTAATTATCATTGTTCAGTTAGCGAATCACTACACAGTATAAAACAAAGTCACACTGTTTGCCTGTCTGTATGCTTAGATTTTAAAACTACGCATCGGATTTTGATGAGTTTTTTTTTTAAATAGGTAGAGTGGTTTAAAAGGAAGGTTTATATGTATAATATAATAGAGACACACTGATACAAAAAAAATATATATATACGCTTACATTGCAAACGCTGGCTGTACCCTACGAGATAGATAATGTACTACAGTATTGTACATTTTGAAAAGAGCTACAAAAATCCGCAATGGTACAATGTCTATCTCTTAGGATATATCAATAACTAGCTTCCCGGGCGCGGCACCGCCCGCGCGTATGTCGGTTATCGCGCGAAAACATGAACCTCTTTTTGCGCAGTCGGATAAAAACTATCCTATGTTTTTTCCCGGGTCTCAAACTATCTCCCTACCAAATTTCATTCAAATCGGTCCAGTAGTTTTGGCGTGAAAGCGTAACAGACAGACAGACAGACAGAGTTACTTCCGCATTTATAATATTAGTACTGATATAATCCACTTTTTATTCTTTAATTACCATTTAAAATCCTTTACTTCGTGTGAGAAACAATGGCTTATTTCTTTAGCGATAAGCGATTTCGAGCAATACAGCATTAATTCTTATTAAGTACCTACCTTAAATACATTGTGCATTTAATATAGATCAATATGGCAATTTACAATATGTTTTTTAAATAAATAGTTTCCAAGATGATACAGATTATTTAGTATCAGCATCGCACCCGCGCGAAGCCGGGCGAGTCGCTACGCTAGTCATATATAAATTCGGTAATATGCGAGATGGCCTCCCACACAAATATATCCCACACATTGTTGTATTAACCAAAACTAATTCTCATTCCGTTCTGGATCTTTAGTTGCAAGTCGGCATCGCACTTGGCCGGTTTCATTACATATTGTATTACTTTTATACTTAAGGCGTGACGTCTTTGGTAGGAAGTATAAAATGTTAATGGTCATATATTTTGTTAAATCGTTTATCTATTGTAATTGATCGCGAGATTCAGAGAAGTGTTATATTTACAATATACTGTATCAGCCGGATTGTCCACTGCTGAACACAGCCTCCCCATTACGGGGGCGTTTGTCATAATCATCACGCTTGGCAGGCCTCTTGGGGATTGCAGTGTGAGATATCAGTTCCTCAAAGTGCTGCTGCCCACCTAAAGGTGTGTTACCCTTAGTCTTACGACACTCACGGGTAGAGATGGTGACATTCTAGCCCGGCACCCCATGGGCAATTTACAATATAATACTTATTTAATTTATAAACATATGGATGAGTAAAAGTCATTTTTATTTTTTTTGACGGTATTAAGGGTAATTTTTTGGATTCCCGTGCATTGGTGTCCACTTACATTTTAAAATAATACGATCTATATTATTTTAAGCTCGCGAATAAATAATGATTTTAGTAACTATTCTAAGTTACGAAAAGCGAGGAAAAAGTGTTAAAATTTGGAATTACCCGCCAAGTGAGTGACCATATTAATAGTGCATTTTTTATGTTTTTGTGACAGAACAAGCTCGCGGTCCACCTAATGTTAAGCGGACTGACCTCTGTCTATTACAGATGCAAGTTACGACCGTTGAACATTTAGCACTGCGACCGTCACCGTGAGACATAGTAGTTAAGTCTCATGTGCCTGTAATTTCACTGGCCCTCAAGAACTGCTGCCGGAACACACCGTTAGGTGTTTGGTGACAGATTTTCTACATGATGGTGGTCGCTAGCCAGGCGGGTATTCGCAAAATGCCCTTCCACCATTCGGTGAAGCTCAAGCCCGCGGCGGGATTCGAACCTTGGACCTGCTGCACGGCAGTCCATAGCTGATGCCACTGAGCCATCACTGCTTCAAAACTAGAATTAGAATAGAACTGGGTGTAAAATATGGAACAAATCTTAGATATGGAACAAATCTGAGGCAGACGGACAGCGTAAACCGCAAACGGGCAGCCACGCGCAGCCGCAAATCTTGAGCGTATTCTTTCAATACAATCTTGGTGATCGTAGGCAGTCTGACACAAAGTTTGCCGTCGATCAGCAAACATCGCGACGCCTGTTTCAGCAACGTAAGTTGCAGTTTTCAATCTTTCGTAAACGTATTTAATGATGCTTGGAACGAGTCTCAAGAACTTAACCTATTAGTACTCATTATTATTGATCGTATACATAAGATTTCGTAGATATTACTACAAAATAATTTGAAAGTGGGAACTGTAGAAAAAAATGTTTTACCTGCAAAAAACTTGTGGATATCGTGAGTTATTTTTTTACGTCCAAGCTCCGAAAGGCGTTGGTTATCTTTCTAAAAGTGTACAGAAAAGTGATTCTTATCCTCTAGCGTAGATTTTTTTTTTGAAATTCGAACCTATGTATAAATACTAGAAAAATAAACTTACTTTCAATGTTGAATATGCCACCGTCTAAACTTTTCGCATAATATGTCATAACCGCATAGTGGCAATACGATTGTATATGTATTGAATTTAAGTTCACCCTGTATTTTAATGTTAGCAATAAAGAGTTATCGTATGGTATCGTAATATAACATTACACTAATATCCAATGGCACCTTTACATCATTTTCATCAATGGCGTGAGTGAAAAATGGTGTTTCGCTTGTTAGCATAATAATTTTAGGTCTCATGCCTTGGAAACCTATGCTACGCTCATGATTGTAGTTTATAATACTAGAATCCTTCCCTTCCTTAGGTTTCAATAAAAGTATTCGCGATAGATACCAACCTTGTAGAGCTGCATAACAAATAACTATATTTCCTAGTTTTCAAGTTTGAAAATAAGGGCCGTGATTTTTATTAACCGGTGTTTCTGAGGTACTATATACCCATTATCGAAAAAAATAGTTTGCTCTTCACCTTTGGCTAACGGTGAAGCACTTGACCACGACAAAAGACCGATAACGTCTAATTACAGTAATCACAAACAATATTCATAATACTCTGTTTATCACCATTGACGCAATTTGCTGTTTATTTAAAAATGATTTTATTAATCTAGTTAATTTCCGGGAAGAATAAATCTAATGGGGAATTTACTAACATATGTATTCCTTCAATGCTTAATATTGAAGTTCCATTTAATTTCGATATATGTTAAACACAAATAATAAATTTGTGATTTTGACTGTACAAGTACGGGGCCTACTTTATGTTAAATGGTAACCTCTGCTGATACATATTGTCGGAAGTGGGGAACTGCACTGCGCCAATCGCCCCGAGACGTAAAGTTCTTAAGTCTCAGGTGCCTGTATTTTCACCTGCACGCTCAAAATTCACTTGATGAGAATACATTTTTCGAGGATTTCCTTCGCCCTTATAAACCAGATATTCCATTCACGTTCTTCTTTTTAAAATGATTTGTCAATCTCCGTTCATGTTCAGGTGTCACGCTTTACAATCTTAAACTTTTTGACCCAGGTTGACATTTAATTTCATGAATCCTTCTATCTTTTCTATATTACATGGCTTATTTATCTTAACCTAGCTTTTTATATAAAATGATAAGTTAAACAAGGCACCTTCCTGATGCTTAACGTCACGCCAATACATTCGAAGTCACACAGTCTAGGGCGACACTGCACTGCGCTTGACACTGGCAGACGATCGGTCTTATGTCTCATTTGCCCAATAATGGAACTTGCTATAGAGGTTGCCTTCACGTTTAAACACAATAATCTTTCTAACTATCTGACAATATGATGGTACTTGATTACTGACAAGACGGTCTAAATACAACATACTTTGACTCATATTATATAATAATAATAATACATTTATTTGGAACCATAACACTATTTAGTCACAAACATATCAGAATCGATGACACCTGCAGAAGTATATAACTGTGTCGCAGGTGTCAACGCCCTCCTCCGAAAGTTAGCTAATTTAGTTCCTTAATAACAAACAAAGTACATAATTATATAACTATTTAACAAATATGTCTAAACGTACAAAAAGACTCATATGTGGTAGGGGTATTTTATAAAGGTTCAATATTGGAGTATATGGTCAATAAATCTTCATCGTGCCGTAGTATTTTATGGATGTCACATCTAAACGATGTGATTTGCTAAAATTTTAAGTTTACATTCAGATAGAGATTCTTTTCCTATTTATACTTCTGTATCGCGCCAGTTGTCTTCATATCTTATCCAGAATACGGACGATATCGTCTATCCAACATTGACAAGTCTGGTTGTATGTTTAAAGAACTGCGAAAACACAAAAAACTCGAGGAAAGATTTCTTTTTTTATTTGTAGTTATGGATTTGTCGAGTAAGGTATAGAAGATCAATTTGAAAAATGTAGCCTGTATAAACACATTTATCTAAACTATAATATTATAAAGAGGAAAGATTTGATTGTTTGTTTGAATTGAATGGGCTCTGAAACTACTGCACCGATTTGAAAAATTCTTTCACCATTAGAATCTTACACTATCCCTGATGAACATAGGCCATAGAAGATTTTCAAAAAGTTACGGATCCGTATGGAAACTTCGTTAAAGGTAACCCAAAGTGCGAAAAGAATTCAAAAAATATCGCGCGTACGTTGCGGCAATTGTTGATAAATGATAATAGAGCAAAGTGATCTATCACAATTTGATAGAGGGCATCAATTTCTCTTAAAATATCCGCTTTACTCTTAAGTCGAACTATTACAGTCATGTCACAATGACTACTTTTTTATGTGTTTAAATTAATAATTTTAAAAATTAAAATTTCCCGGGCGGACCGCTAGTAAAGTGTATGATAGTAGCCATTTTCGATTCTGTACGTTTCTTTATTAAACCGGGTTCTACATAAATACGTCATCACGTTCCAGGCTGCGATTGAGACCAATCACCCCGGACACCCGGCGCATGGACACCCGCAGCGGTCAGCGTGGGCTGGCCTCAACGTGCAGTACGAGCAACAGCACATCGTACAAGATCCTAACAAGCCTGGGTAAGTCGCTTCATCTTGAGCCTACGGCCGATACCTATAACCCATAAGACTATATGCCTTACCTTTAGTCCGTACTTTTGATGATTATTTTCTAAGCTTAGACTGGGCGAAAAACCTATTTATACCGTTTTTTTCATCACATATTATCATAAGGTGGAAATGTACACCTGTGGCAGGAAATTCAATGTGTAAACAAGTATTTTATACTTGTTTGGTAATTATTGTAGGTGATCAGATCATATAGCGATACTAGATGGATATTGCTAATATTATCTTGGAATTCATGGAACTCATCACATGTTACATGATTCCATAAAAGTAATTTACCCCCTGTAAATCCACCTAAAATGTTACAAAATAAGTTTTCTCGTGACATATCTAATCGGTTGTATAATCACATACCCATTACTTACCCATTTACTATCGTTGCCAATAACAAAAGGAACATTTTTACGCATCGCGCGAATCACATGTTCAAGTACAATAGCTACTAGTCTAAGAACAAAAGCAAAAAATAATGTGAAAATTTCGAATTTCCCGTCAGAATCGTGAGCCACCAAAACTGTTTTTAAACAGATATACCACAAGGTCTAAGTTTGGTTAATAGATTTCTGCTTCAAGGCCTCTTTTTTTCACATATTTTCTGAAACTTCCGACCTTATTCGTTTCACATAACTCGATAACAACGTTTACCTTCGCCATGTACACTCTGAACAGAAAATATTAAAAATACAATGGTAAAAACGAAAGTATCATGATCGGCTTCGGTCTAATTATTCTTGGTACTTTTGCACCACGTCTTTTAAGGATTCGAGTAGTAAGAGAGAAAGAGAGCTTTCAAGCAACTTATCATAATTTATATGTAAGAGCTTAAATTGAGTTTACTAAGGGCTGGTTTTATAAATGTTAGTAAGTTAATTGTCAGATAAATTTTACTAATCTGCCTGTAAACTTTTCCTTGCCCATTTAACGCGATCGATATATTTAAACTCTTTTCGTACCGATAGAGCAGTCCTCGGTTTAAGCTTACGAATCTGCTCAAAAGTATGCTGTTTGTTAAACCCGCCCTTACACTCTGTCCTAGCTATGTTTAGACTAGATGACTATATTACAAGAAAGGACTATTTCGCACAGCTCTCAGACATGTGGAGGCGGATGATAGGATGCGTCCTATTCTACGATCAAATCCTGCTCTGTTAGTAATACGGATACATATAAAAACAGGAAAACTAGCTTCTTGTAAGGGATCGCGGTTTAATTTATACATAGTTTAATTAGCTGTTCGATAAGGTTCAACCGGATTTATATTTTATTTTTAATTATATACCATTGTGTGCTTTAGCTATTGCTCTGCGATTTGGATATCATATTTTTGTGTTTAAACGTGAATAACGAGCTCAAAAATCAAAAACAACATGCCCACATTTTTTAGTAAACCTAATCTAATTTCAAATTATTATATTATCCAACTTCTATTATTAATGCGAAAGTTCATTTTTGTTTTTATGTGTTTGTTAAAACTTAAGGTTGTATGGCGGGAAATATAATATTTTCATATTTTTTTGGTTTTGTTGCTTGGTCGTTCTAAATTGTTTATTTTTATAGTTGATAGTCTTTACTTTGATCACCTGATTGTAAGTGATGATGTGATCAAACGTCGCGTTCAGGCTAACATACAATTACTGGCTCTCAAGGACAGCTGCCGGAATATACCGTTATATGGTGTTTGGCGTCAATTTTTCTACTTGAAGATCAGCCTCTACTGGAAGGGGCATTCGCAAATTCCCCACCACCATGCTAAAATGACAGCCATCCTAAGACAACCGAGAGCGACGGCCCAACGTGACCTCCGAAGCACGGAAGCACACAGTAGTAATGCAACTAGTAGTCACCCATCCAAGTATTGACCGCAGCGGACGTTGCGTTGTTTAGCTTATGTCGATCGGTTAAGAAAGACTAAGTAAGCTACGCAATGAGCGCTATTGTACTTGATTACTTAATTTAAATTATTCAGAAAATATTATATACGATTTTTTTTCAACACTTCTTGCATCATTTTTGTCAGGTTATGAGTTTACGTAATTTATATTATTTTGACGATATTAGGAGTGACACAAGGATTCATGTACATTAGTCTTCTAATAACTTGCAAGATAATCCGAGCAATATTATTTTAATATCATGAATACTAGAAAACGTAGAATGCTTACCAAACAGTTTTATAGCGCATATAGCTATATATGCGCTATAAAACTATTTGAATTCTCAATTTTCTGCCACAGACGTGACATTCCATGTCCTGTTAACGGCTGAATGGATTATGATGAAATTGTTATCTAGATTAACACATGTCGTTCAGGAGTCATGTCGCTGATACGTTAGTCTTTACTGTATCCCTTTTGATCAGTCTCACAACAAAAGATGGTCCTATTTTGCGCGATATAATCCGAAACGAGGCTATTCTCCTTCAAACCAACGTCACTGACATAGTATTTTCAATTTAGAAATTAGAATCAATCGCTCGACGAATCGATAACCGAAGGGTAAGAAAAGTTCTCGAGTGACTATAATACCACACGAAAGATTGTGAAAGACGTTGTTTTGCATTCGAATAGTTCATCGATAACGTTTATTGTGAAGTCTAATGACGGGCTATGCTTATTGGGGGACGTCTTCCTGCTTATGATGATGAATCGCAATAAAAAATTGTATATTATTTTTACCATCTCCTCTATCGCACTCTTTAGTCATTTTGTGACCACGATCATCGGGTATTGATGCGACACATTTTTACCGTAATTAATTGCCGTCACATACTTTTATTTGTGCTGAAGTAGTGAAAGGTAATAATTCAGAAAAATATATCATATGTGTATATAAAGTTGAATCTCAATAAAATTGGAAACTCTTTAAATGATTGCTATTGAGTAACAGAAATCTATCGATAATCTATCTGATCAAATACAATCTCATGCTTATAAGGTAATCAATGGGACAGCAGAGTAGAATTGGAGGAAAGATTTTAGAACGTCTTTAACCACAATTCTCTTTCTCGATTCAAGCCCCGCTCTGCTGGACTGTGTACCTTTCATAAATTATTTATAGAATTGCAGTCTCGAATCCAGGTCGGAGGCATTTGTGACTATATCGTCTTAAGATTTTACTAAAACTGTGTCTTAGAGCTCCGATGGTTTCTTTAATTTCATATCAAAATTAATTCGGTCCCTGAATAAAGTAAACATATCTGCCAAAGTGCGAGCCCCAACCATGACTTGAATGTCTTTGACGTTTGCATCAAGTTTTAGTAATGTAATTTACTAGAAAAGGTCAAGTCGCAGACGTGATTTTAAGTAGTTCGTCATATATCCAAGCTTTTTTGTTCTACCTTACCAACTTAGTTTCGACAACATCCCGATAGAATAGGAAAATTATTGTGAAATGTTTCGTTTTCAACAGAGTCCTCGTAATCGGCGACTCGTGTAAAAGTTTCAGAAACCTTGTTTATTAAATTGAACAAAAGGTTCTTTATAAACTTTGTGAAAGATATTGGCTTCTATGACGGGGCTCCTCGTATTTGTTTAATTGTGCAATTCTTAACAAAATCCAAGTTATTAATTTTCGTTTTCTGATATGTTTATCTGATTTTATATCGATCAAAAAGATGAAAAAACCTCTATACCCACATATATAGGCGAAATCCACAAATAGAATGTAGGCATTATCTTGAATGACATAAATTTTAGCCCGTGCTTAATTTGTCGCCGGCATGGACTTGTGTAATTATTTTTCTCCATCTATATTATACTATCGAGTTTAACGTAACAGCTTTAATATTTTTACCTATTTGTTAAGAAAATGTAAGTCAAGCTCAAAAACAGCAGCACGCAAAACCTTACCGCGGCGGTCGTGGTTTAAAAAGTGTACCGTGTGGTGCAATAACATTATCTTGACACGTCCAATCGGATGCGATCATTTCTAAGTGCTAAATAAATTAACCAATGAAATTGAATTTGGAAGATTGCGCGTGTTTTGTTAATTGTGAACTTTATGAGTCCGAAATCAAAGCGGTAACTGCATGAAAGTTACACTTTTTTACATATTCATTCGTAGATCTTATTAATACTTGAGCTTCACCAGCCAATTTTGCAGTTTGTACTTCAATCTCACTTTATAATGAACGCCCTAAGTATTTTTCCGAAGTAGCAGTAGAACTTATTGTGAAAGAGTTCATCCGGGTAAATACTGCTCCATACCTATTTCTCCCGCCCAGCAATAATGTTCAAATTTATGTGTTCCGTTTTAAAAAGTATGGTAGCCGGTGAAATTACAGGCACATGTTATATTTAGAAGTTAACGCTAAACAACAGGTGGGTCCTTCTTGTTTCGTCTTATCCTGTAAAAAGACTTCGTTAGAAAACAAATTTACATCATACCTGTTCGAAAAACGACAATAGGCTACTAGGACAGCAGAAAGTAAATTCAAATGTGTTCCTATGGGAGTTTGAGCTTTCTCTGTTCTAATTGGTCCATGTTTATGCTGATGAGTTAGGTAAAATATTTGAATTCAAATTCAATTCAAATTCAAAATCATTTATTCAATTTAGGCGTCTATGACGCTCTTATGAAGGTCAATTACAAATTTTAATTTTGAAATATTCTATATTGTACTGCCACATTCAGTAAAAAAAATGTTATTGGGCCACTGCGAGAAGAACGGGCAAGAAACTCGGGGCCATTATTTTAAACGTCATTTTACAATGTGTTATGTACAATAAAATACATTTATTACAATATTTGTTTAAATTACGTAGGAGAAAGTGATAGCTTCGAGGCGAACCAGTCCAAGCATTTTTGTAGTTTGTAATCACAAACTATGTAGTAAGATTTCTTAATTAAAATGTTTTTCAGATGCAATTTGAATTTTCCTTCTGTGAGCATTGTAATATGTTTGGGAATTTTATTATAAAACCGCACACAATTACCTAAAAAAGACCTTTTATTTGTCTTTGCTAGTCTATAACCAGGTACCGTTATTTTATATTCATTCCTAGTGTTGTAATCGTGGTTGTCACTATTTAATTTAATTTTACTCATTTTTTTCCGAACATACATAATATTTTCAAATATATACAGACTTGGTAAAGTTAATATACCAATTTCTTTAAAAAGATCCTTTAGAGATTCCCTAGGATCCATTTCATATATGGCTCGAATTGCACGCTTTTTTGATTGCATATATTATATGACATATACTGTACTGTATCAGCCGAATTGTCCACTGCTGAACACAGCCTTCCCTATTAAGGGGGTATTTGCCATAATCCACACGCTTGGCAGGCGGCTTGGGGATCGCAGTGTATCTGATCGCAGTAGTTCTTTAGAAGGCGCTGCTGCCTACCTTCCAGTATAATTATTCCTTTAGTCGCCTTTTACGACACCCACGGGATGATATGGGGACGTGCAATTCTAACTCCGACACCTCACGGGGATGACATAAATTATTATTAATTAATATTATTGACAGATCATTACTTAGTACGAAGTGTTTTCGATGAAAATATTTTTCTATTCTAATATAAGATCATTTTATATAATTCCAATTATCTTGCATATTTTCACCAATTACTCGATGCGTAGTGAAAATACTAAATATGTACAATAGATTATATTTTTCTTTTCATGAAATAGAGTTGTAACTAATAACGATACTTGTTTTGCATTCATAATCTAAACTTTAACTTTCATGAAAATGCAAACATATACTATTACAAACATTTCTGATTATGTGTATATCGTTTTTAAGATTAGCTGCTCATTGAATCATTTTCCGTCCCGACAGCGTAAGTGGCTTGTCCAGCCAGATCAAGGATCCAAACACGGGGGCACCGATGCCTCAGATGTCCCTCATGCCTCCTCTACCACCCGCTGCAATTCGCAACAAGAAACGCGCCGCCATGGCTGCTGCCTCCATGGCGCACCAACCGCTTGGGCCGCCGCCATCGGCGTCCATGCGTAAGTTAACAATACTCGAAAAATTAACAATTAACTGCGTCCATGTCGAATGTGATGTCGCTTAACCGCTTCTGCTGTCATCGCCTCTAGTATCATGGATAAACAAAACCCCATAAGGTGTTTCTATCTTGTTAGCGCCTCCACCGATAAGGACAAAGAAGCGAGCGGCCATGTCGACCCTTACGTCGATGGACCCGCCGCCGCCTCCGCCGCCGCTGACGCGTAAGTTTCACAAGATCTCCCATGATAACGTGGCAGGCCTCTTCAAAAGCAAAAACATTTTATATCGTCACCTAATCTGGAAATGTATTCTCGTGCCGTAAAACAAGTACAACTAACTAACAAACTGCTGTATGGAAAAATATTATTGTTTATTTCAAATAAATATGAAAAAAATGAGCTCGGAACTACATACAAAATTAATTTGGAGGGTCCGGCCATGTTATATTAGAAGACTTACACATATAACCCAGTTTAATAAAGATACGAATCGACGTTGGCGTTAAAATCATTATATCTTACTTGCACACAATAGACTGTCTATACTGTGCAAGTAAGATGGAATGATTTTCAGCGCCATATTCGATTACTTTTTTTTATTAAATCGAGTTATACTTACTAAAACTGCGATACAATTAGAAGGTAATGAAATTAACTGTTTTTAAAAGTTACGTATCGACGGCTAACCCGCCTCCGCTGCTACTGCCGTCTAACATGACCATCATTAATCATCCGCCCTTCAATCTGTCTGTTGAGTAGAGGCGTTATTTGGCATAGGAATTATATAATTATTATAGCGCCAGGGAAAAGAACAAGGTAGACTTCTAATGTGTATTCTGGTTCTCTGAAATGGCTGACAGTGAATGACTTAACTATGCCTGTAAGAGTGCTAAGTGCCTTTTGTAGGCAGAGAGCGATCACGAGGTCACTCGTTCTGTGGTCTTTACAAAATTGCCGTGCAATATCGTTTTGTTCTGTGGCAATGTAAGGTACGAAGAACGCGTGGACGCGTATCCCGCTCTCTGTCTGAACAAACTCTTACTTATAAGTTTTTAATGCCGACAGCGGTGGCTTCTACATCGACGCAGAGTTTGACAACAGTGCGTCGCCAACCTCAGCCGACGCAGACTCCGATTTACACGGAGACTTTGATAGACTCACCGCCCTCTTCGCCCGGTAACCAACATTCAGTCTACAGTTCATTATTTTACGCTTACATTATGTCGGCTTAATTAATCAAAAACAGTCTTTCTGCACCCAGGGGACCGGGCACCGAAGAAGCCTGAACCTAAGTAAGTGATTCCTTCAATTTTTTAACACTGTTGATATATTTTTACATACATAGATAGTAAATTATCTTCGACATAAAAACAAGTGGTGTTATATCATTACTTTGAGTAATTTTACGTAGTATGTTTATAGGTGTTGTTTGTTCTTATGATCCTAGGAATAAATACGTAAAGAAATGTACATCAAGCTCTAAAACAGCTTGAAGAAAAGCTAACCGCGGTGGGCGTGGTTTAAAAAGTGTACCGTTCGGCTCAACAACATTATCTGGACGCGACCAATCGGATGCGATCATTTCTAAGCACCAAATCAATTAAACATTCATATTAAATATGGAAGATTTTGTTAATTGTAAACTTGATGAGACCGAAATCAAAGTGGTCACTGTATGAGAGTTACACTTATTTACATATTTATTCGAAATTATGATCACAGTTTTGATAGCACCTTCTATTTGTATAATTACTAATATTTTGTATGACAAAATTGGTTGCATGTAATAACTTGCAATAAAACTTTTTTTTTTTCAAAGCACAATATCAAGTCGAATCATTGTTAAAAGCCTTAGGCGGCACTGCAAACTGTTGTGAGCAGAAGTGCGGGCTTTCCGCCAGATGCACGACTCGTGCATTATTTTTATATTGAATGAAAAAGCTATTATTTTCTCATCAAGTAACTGATAATGTTTAAATTAATTTAAAACGTATAAATAAATATTTTCAAAAGTCACGTAATACTCTATGGTCTGATGATGTCAGCGTTGTTCTATAATGGCAGCTGAACATTTGTCATTGCTGAAACAAGGTCAGTATATTTTCACAATCAAGTAAACCTATTCATTTGTTGTTTATATTAGTTCATAAAATGAATACACTGTCTTATTTGTATCGCCATGCTTATATTCGAAAGACTAATACTGCCTTACATAATCGAGCCCAAATCTTACAATAACGTATCTATAGTTTTTGGGTATAAAAACGTTGAACTCTTTGACAGAATTTTATAAGTCTGGTTCCCATTTTCTTGAAATTATATGATTTATCTTCAGTACATCTTTGCCAAAATCTTAATTACTGTATGTTTATATATTTTCTAGAGCGTTCGTATTATCACGCAGTAACTGTGACTCTTGGAGTCATAACAAATATTTTCTTTAATTGCATTCGATACAGTTTATTCCGATGATTAAATAATTTTCTCTAAATAGCCTCTCGAATTGTATATACTGGCTGAATTATACAGGGCAACATCTAGTTATAGTATTCATACAAGTCAATCCTAAGAAAGTAAATTCCGGGGTGTTCGCTTAACGTAATCTTTGAAATCGATAAGTTAATAATAAAGGAGACTAATAAAACTCCGAATTGTCGGGTGTCTGTATACAGGATGATCCACACTGCTCCGCACATGTTGGGTAATGAGCTGAACCCAGACAGCGGAGCAGCCGCTCGGCTTCAGGAACAACTCGACGCTGAGCTGGAGGCCCACGCCGCTGGAGCAGTAGGATCCGATCCGTTGGTCCCAGTGCCACTTATGAACAAGGCCGCGGTAAGTACCTACTAATCCGTACGGCTGTGCACATATTTTATGTATATTTTACTGCACGGCAAATTTACTATAGGCAAGGCGAATAGTGAATCTATACATTGTTCTCTTGTGGCAACTGAGATAGATAAGTTACTTTACAGCGCTACATAGATCTTTTGGCGCTAGAATAGTATTGACAGGTGTTGAATAAACAGCTAAAATTGTACTGTCAAGAAGAGCGTTAATAATAAAAATTAAGAGCGTTAGTTCCGGTTAAGATCCAATTTGCCAAAAGATGTTTGTCGCAATATAAATAAGATATATAACATCACTATTAAGCCTTTATATTCCCAAAGAGGTATCGGTTGTTGTATAGACACTTACTTTGCGCCAACTGTTTTGGACGAAGCAAGTCTTGCCAGTTTGTTTCTAAGTCCAACGGGAAGCGACGATGACTCAGTGACAGTGAGTTTAAACTGCGCCGTTCATTGTTTGAATACTGCGTGGTTTTGAGATTTATCGCATCATAGCAGGGCATTTGGTGAACGCTCAGCTATCCGCCTTCCAAGTAGGAAAAAATCTTTCACTAACCACTGAAGTCTAGTATCTTCCGACAGTGGCTTTTAAGAACTAGCTACCATTATACTCATATGTTACCCTGTTCATAACATCTTTGACCACATTATCATTTGGCGACGGCAAATCAACAGTAAAATAATTCTGGTGACGTTGTATATTGTGAAGTATACATAAAAATATGTTGTTTTCAGGGTGCCCGTTCGTCTTCGGGTGCTCAAAGCCTGGACCAACTGCTCGAGCGACAATGGGAACAAGGATCACAATTCCTGATGGAGCAAGCTCAACATTTCGACAGTGAGTGTCACTTTTATCATAATAGTAGCCGCGTAGAACTCTTGTTTAAGTAATTAGAAATATTTGATATCCTCTCATTGCCTGAGGCACTAATGAAATAGTAACTAAGTATGAGAAACTGAAGCTAAAAATTCCCCACCGTAGTAGTGGCGTAGTCTTTATGGTAAAATTATTCATAAAAAGTTAAGATTCCAAATTTAAATCATTGTAGTGACCAATGGTGATAAAATTAACTGATGCCGTACTCATACGAGCTAAAGCAATAATCGGACTAGGCTGTGACTTGTAGCAGCGTTTCTACTATAGGGTTCTGTGTATGTTTTGTGATAGCCACTCAGTTTTGAAACTGTAGTAGGTTCCTACTGTTTTAACCGACTACACCAGAAGGAGGATAATGGTTTTCGAATGTCTGTATGTATGTATGTGTGTTTTGGTACATAGGTTTCTTTCTTTGGCATGCACTGATAAACGGATTGATGGATTGTCGTTAGATTCGTCTCCATTCCCCTGTAGATGTACAATTTAAACAATACTAGGATAACGATATATTTATATTGTTATCATATAAGAATTCTCACAGCAGATGCTCATGGCTTAATTGTAGGGGTGACATTGGTTTATGTTTTTTTTTGCCAGAAGTCTTTTATTTTGAATTTTTTACAACAGTGTATTTTTTTATTATTTGTTTTTACATTATATTCTAAAAACACTAAAAATAACAGCTTAGTGAGTGGACTAAATTGCACCATAAAATAACAACACGGACGACAACGGAGGCAATAGACTTTTCTGATTTTAT
Organism: Plagodis dolabraria; assembly: GCA_963854805.1. Lineage (NCBI taxonomy): Eukaryota > Metazoa > Arthropoda > Insecta > Lepidoptera > Geometridae > Plagodis > Plagodis dolabraria. Next base: position 11,707,671 of record OY978440.1, read on the forward strand.
GACACTAAAGGCCTGTTTCAGAATATTCGAGTAAGTTCCGGTTTTACGACCCAGAACATATTTAATAAATAAAACTATCTTTGCGTTTCACAGTCATCGATGTAGCCTATCCATCGGTTAAAGGCTTGAAACGCGCTGCATGTCAACTGTCATTTTTATCATTCAGTTATTTTATGTGTTGCATAGCAACCCGAAACTTTATTAGGACATCCTGAAACGGGCCCTAATAATAATAAATTGATAAATCATTATCCTACCGTGATCACGTACACACATACCAAATACTTGTACGAATCTACTGGTACTTACTGCCCCGGCGACGTTCCGTGGCTGATCGTAACAATAATCAAACAGTTAAAGAACAAATCCGCTTCAATTGCCATTCAGAAATTAGTTGTTAACTAATTTTTATTTAATTTTTATTTATTTAGCTATCCATAATAATTTTAATCATATATTTTAGAATTTAACTAGTTGAAAATAAAAGAACATAAGTGCATAATTGGCGCCGATATCGCTTAACATATTAGAAGTTTATGGCTTTATAATGAAGATTCTTACACTGGGCAAGTCATGTTTACTATGTGTATGAAATTAAATAACTTTCAATATTAATACGGTGCAGTTGTAAAATATCATATAATATGTATCATAATAATGCCAAAGTCAAATAAAAAATAAATCACTATTTTATTAACAAAATACTAAGAACTATATACAACACGACAGCTACTACAATGGAAGCATTTAGGTAACCTACAAGCAGATAACTCATTGCAGGCTAACAGGCGATCCAAATGCTCCTGCCAGCATGCATTATTTAGTCGGTTGCGTGCAGCATTGTCCCGTTGAATTGCAATCATTCTTCATTTAATATTGACATACACACTGGTTTTTATTCATTTAAATATTTTACATTTAAATAATAAAGGTCAGAACAATAATTAATACTTTGGAATCTATTTATAAAAAGTATATGACAATGTCTCATGTATATCACAAATTCACACATGAAATAAAAAACCTTGGCAGCAACAACGCATAACATTGACTTGTAAAAACAACTGCCGAATTGATAACTTTCTTTTTTGATATCGGTCTGAAATTACCAACAAAATCTTCTCACAATTGGCTATGACAAATAAAATTCACACAAAAAAATATGATCAAAACAAATCACGCGCGATTACACTATTATTGTATGACATGGCGCGCGGGGCTATCGGTCTAGCTGTATTTTTGAAAGCCCATATTGCACACTATGGCTGTCCATACTCACACATAATCGTTGATGTTGTTATTATTTTCCGTACTTATTTTGTTTAATTACTTTTGTTTTTAAAGTTATTTGTCTATTAATATGAGATTTATTTTAACGAACGTCCCATTGATATGATTGTACCTAATTAAAAATGTGTTTAAAAATAACCCTAATTTACATCGCAGTTAATGCGAATGCTGTGAGTAAGTTTGTGTGTACCCTATAAGTAAGTTGGTGCCCTGTTCACGCCTAAGAAGTTGAACTAATACAAGAGTTGCCCTTTCAAGATACAAGAATTAATACCTTTGCAGTATACTAAAAATATGCTTGTGTTATCCAGAGTGAGCTTACTGTTAATTAGGTAGGCGTTGAATGTTTATACGGAGAAAACAGCCCGTTACTGGCATTGACCGAAGACCGAAAGGTTTGAGTAGCCACTAAACCGCATCTGAAGTTATTTGGCGGTTGGATACTAATATTATTATTCGTTGGCTAGGTAGGATACAAGTATGATTTACGTTGGGAGTAGACTCCTGTACATTTGAACATCGGACACAAAATACAAATGAAAAATATGGCGATAGAAAATGTCACGTTACTGAGATATCTTCACATAATATAGCTAATATGGATGTGACTGGAACACTTTGGAAACTGACATAATTGTAAGAGATAACTGAAATCGGCGTGATTTAGAGCCAACTTCGTATAAAATTTGAAGGAAACGTGTTTCGGTATTACCTTCGGCCTAGATAATATGGTCAAGATTAACATATCATTTTCTCACTGCTGCAAAATAGAAAAATTTTGCAAAAAAACATACGATACGATATAATTAATCTATTTATTGCTGAAACACTAACCTTGACTGATAATTAACTACACATCTACTGACCTACCAATTTCTTTTATTAAACTAGCCATTCGCCTTCTTGCGTGCCGTTAACATCTGTTCCACACTACACTGTGTTTAATTTTATCCTTGTGCACAATGTGTAGGGTATTGGAATTGAAATATCAGATTGATTCCAAAATGGTATCAGGTTTCGAAGTGAAGTACAACCTTAATGGGACGACACATAGAAAAGAAATGTGCGGATAAATTGGTTACCACACAATTATTATACGAAGTGTTATAGTGTAGAAATAAGTCGTGTGTCTACTCTAAGCTACGTCTGCATGATACATAATATCAAACCATTGTCGAATAGGTGTAGTAGTTCAAATCTACTATTTTGTACCACAAAAGAGTACAATAATATTTTTGTGGAATTCTTTGCACGATACCCGAAGACAAGTAATTATGCTGATTAATATTTTGCCTATTTATCAACTCACGCTTTGTGAGAAAAGGACATAATCGAGTGTTGTTCTTACTTAGAAAAAATAGAGTTGCAGTTCATTTTGTCTGGCGCCTTGTCACGCATTTACGAAATCTCTTCGGAGATACTTACTCGGCATCGAGTCGACTCGTCGTTTGTGGAAGTGAGTCAAAAGCAAAAGTGACGAATAGGAATAGTTCCTAATTCAAAAACCCATTATCAATGCCATAAATGATAGTTTCATGGAGAAAATACTTACCTCGTCTGCACTTACTGATGAGCAAATCAACGTTCTAGAAATAGATAATATAAAACAACAAATTAAAAATAAAACACGTTTGTAAACTTCGTCTTGTATTATTAAAATCAGCTGGTTTCCATCCTAGGTCTCGCTTGCTGCCATAATCAAACACATCTTAGCCAAAGACTTACTACCTATTTGAATGAAAACACTAGTTAAATATAAAAATAAATATATTTGACGATGATATTAATGGGACATGGCAAATATCAGGCAAGATATGGAAGCACTTTAAATCTTAAATAATTGATATTCCCTTAATTAAAAATATTTACAATAAACCGAACAGAAATCTTGCGTATCTAGGCTATTAGGGTCCTAAAAGTCCGATTGGGCCTCAAGTCGTCATACTGTGCTGTTTTTACCATGGTAGTAGGCGAGTCTTACATTGGGAACTGAGTAATACCTAGGCCGGCTATCGGACCAGGTGATTGGTGACAGGATTATGAATTAAGGATACTTGCTTTTTCACTACTAAGCTGTTAAGTTCGATCGTGCAGTAGTGTTCGAACCTACGACCGCGAACGGTCAACCTTGTGTTATTAGTACTGCGTTCTCCAAATAAGTAGTTTCTTGGCGTTATATTTGGTGCCCCAAAGCGGATATTATCTTATTCATCATTAGCGGTGATTGCAGATATAGAAACAGTGCTGAGACATAGGTCTTGGGATGAGTGCTAGTAATGTCAGATTGTGGTTTGATATATGTATGATATGAACTTTAAGTTAAACATTTCTAGATGGATTGTACGTAACAAGTTTTGTGCATTTACCGTGTCGTGTGTTTTCTCTTTTCAAGTGTCTGAAAGTTTGTGAGATTTAGTCGTTGCTCTGTTCTCACCAGCAAACGATCCATTTGCAGTTGCGTCGCTGCTCTCCTGTCTTCACCAGCTCCGCACTGAGAATGTCCGCCTAGAGGAGCACGTATCTAACTTGTTGCAAAGGCGAGATCACTTGCTCGCTGTCAACGCACGGCTGGCCATACCGCTCAACTCAGGTATTGAAGGTATTCTTAATTCTGATTTCCTGTGACTGAAGTGGGAGTTTTCACCGATTTAGATTGCCTTTCCGGTAGGATTGTTCGTGATAGCAGAATGGTAAGCGAGAATAACACCAATAAGACTTGAGATTACGTACCAGATGTCTGACGTACGTAAGACGATGAAGCAACCTTATTAGCGTATTCTTTCCTCGCTATCCACTCCGCTATCACGAACAGCTGTGATGGAAGATCAATCTTGAACTGCAGGCCCGTTAACGCCAATTTGCATGGTGGCCAAAGTTTTCACTGTAAGGGTAAGCGCATGCGTCTTTCTTTATATGTCTACTAATATGATTCTTATTTTATCACAACCGGAGACTTAACGTGACATATAAGACCCCAACCTGGTATTAGTAACCAACTATCTCATTTTGTAAAGAGATTTCGGTATGCATGCGAGCTCCATAACCTCTCAATGCTTTATGTTTACCGGGCCTGCTCGTGGTACATCTTGAACTAGATGGAGAGGTTGAATGATGCCTGTCCGGCGCGCAAACGCTCTGTTTGGCATCGGTGATTTCAGAAATCCAGCCCTTTAGTGTGACGCTTCCTTATATGGCAGAATAGTCTCCTAGGGCGCATATGTAAATGATTTCTAGGTCCAGGTATCCTAGTATCTAGCAGGCTTCCAGAGGTGTTTTACAGGATCTCCTTATATCCTCTCCTTACGTAAAACTAGTAAGTTTGCTTTGAGTGTTCTGTAGGTATCGCATGCATACCATTTCTGGCTGCCTGCTAGATACTAGGGTACCTGAACATCTTCGTTTCCCTAAGGGACTGCCATGCGTGTGTATATTCCTGTGTTATGTTTGTCGTGAGTAGACCAAAAGTAAAATCTAAGTATAACTAAATGCCCTGTAGAACTTTTTTACTGCTTGGTAGTTTTGTCATTGTACTGCGTATCATCGCCTTAGGGTTCACAATTCATGTTATTTATTTAAAAACCGCGCGTTTCTCATATGATATCAAGATTTCTAACTGTTGCAACTCCTCTGCGTATTATTCGCATAAACATGGAGAGACGTGTTGAAACTCATCATTTTAGTTACTTCTAAGAAAGAGGCTATTTAATTGACCTTCAATTGGGAAACCGGGCCTTGTAAAGGTTAGCCACGGTTCCGCTTGAGCTTTCTTCAGTATTTCTAAAATATTAACTGGAGTTAGTGGCCCAGTTATGTAATTTGTTACTAAATAAATTGGATTGCAATCATAAATGACGGTTTCGCGATTACCTATTCAGATATTAACTGATGGGCTTAAGTAAATAACAGTTTTAGTTTGTAAGAAATTACATAACTGAACTGCAGAACTCCTCCAAACGCATGAACTGAATTAAGTTTGAACTGATCGCGTTGAGTTGCAACGGTAAAAGCTACCCTAAGAGTAATAATTGTATATGTGCAAAAGATTTAGTCTGTGGTGAATTAGACGGCACAACCCCCTCGTAGATCCGTTTGTGTTCCCAGCGCCGGCGCCGCCGCCTCCGCCGCCATCAACCTCCGAGCAACAACAGCAACAACAGCTGCAGCAACAGCAGCAACTTCAGCAGCAGCAGCTTCAGCAGCAACAACAGCTTCAGCAGCAGCAACAGCTTCAGCAGCAGCTTCAGCTTCAGCAGCAGCAAATTCAGCAGCAGCAGCAACAACATCAGCAGCAGCAGCAGCAGCAGCAGCGCTGTCCGCGCGAGAACGGTGGACAGATCCGGCCTCCACCACCCCCGCCCCCCCAGCGCACCGAGACTATCACGTCAGTGCATCAGTCCATGGCGGCGGAACAACGCTCACATCAGGTCACTTTCTGTTCCTTCCTATACATATAGAGATGTTTCTTAATATGATTAGAAGCACTATCGCGTGCTAAGCGATAGTGATTGTAATCATATGTAGAAAGGTAGCGACATCGTACCGAGAGTTAAGTGTTTGAAAAAACACTTCATTCGATCAGATGAAGTCTAGTAGTCTGGTTGAGGGCCGCGCAGCGTCCCCTATGTCGGTTAATGTAATACAATTGGAGTACGAAATTTCTGCTAGAAATGCCGAGGAGGTTTAGGCATTCGACGCGATATCGGAGGACGCGGGTTCGATTCCCGCCTTGGGCGTAACATTTAGTACTCCAATAATTTGTAAAATATATAGATGTATTACAAAATCAAGCTCATTTGTCAAAATTATGAATTGAAGTTAAGTGGTGAACAGTGTGTTCACCATCTTTGATCACTTATCATCAAGTATGATTGAAGTCAAAGGCTAACTTATAGACAGTTACAATAATAAATGGGGGAGTCCTGGTAATCTGTGTTAAAAGTTCTTTGAAACGTACTTCGTGCACCAGCCCCACACAAAGTTTGGTTTATTTTGGCACTCTTGTCTGTCCGTGTGTTTTTATGTCAACAACCTTTTGTATTAATTTTGAGGAAATAAATTTTGATTGGACTGGTCGAATGAAACAAACTGGCGTTAGTGACGATGACCGCAGTTAGATTTCATATCTCGTTCCTAACCCTTTCACTTTTAACCCTCTGAAACATTGTGCTTAGATTATTATGAGGGATAGGCCAGGAAAGGTCTGTTCAGCAGTGGTTCGTCTTCCGGCTGATGATGATGGTGATTAGGAGGATAGTAGGCTTGTTATTCTCCATACAAATGTATACATCTATTTTCTTCCTGGATAGCTTTTAGGGCAATATTTTTTTCTAAAAATCTAGGTCCGCTCTAGCCTGCCTTCTCGTTCAGCAACTAAGTATTACTAAAGAAAATATGACCCGTTTTAGTGCCATGATCAAAGGACTATAAGATAGATTTGAATAGTAACGAAACAAAACAATAGAGGTACTCGTTTAAAAAAATGCAATCAAATGGAATTTTCTCAATTTTTGAACGGTTTCAATAGTATAGTCAGTAGTCCGAATACACTCTGGCGCCTTCATATTATAACAGTTGACTTGGATCGCGTCCTATTATTCAGAGCACTTTAGTGTTGTCAAATGGCACCTAAACAAACTTTTTGTTACAAATAGTCAAATTGTTCTCTGCTCAGTCTCATATTATTCCTAAATACCTATATTCCTACCATCCAAGTTTTACTTTATACGGATTTTTTTGTTGTAATGAGACAATTCAGCGTTATACCTTATAATCCGATTGCGGGTCCAAATTCGACTCATTCGAGAATATCTTTGGAGGTGGTTTGCTACCAATTAAATATCAGGCACAACTCATAACCTCGCAGCAAGAGGTCAGTTTTGTCCATTTGGGAGTAGAGATAAAATTTAGACACGAATTTACTACGATATGTGTCAACTTCTACCAGAGTGCACTCGTTTCAACGTCTTTATCAGATCGTATTCAATGATCGTACACAATAAAAACCAATCTTGAGTATAGGTTCAAGTTAGTTTGACAAAAGTATTTGCCAATAAGACTATATAAGGGTGACGTAAGAGCAAATCCTACGCATACCGATGGTGACCAGATTATAGGGTAACAATCCATATTGTAAGCAGTATGTATGCATTATCATGTCTTTTGATTCATTAGCATGTTCCATACCGATCTGTTCAGCCCACAGTAGTTAATCGTGAGCCGAGGTAAGGCTACACTTTGAATACGAATTAGTCGCCGAGGGGCACTGAATTAGGATAAAAATTTAAAAGTAAGTGAGCCACATGCCCTATAGAATTTTATGTTCGCCTTGGTTTTCAGGTGACAAGAAAACTCGATGAAGCGTTTAGTTGGAAATTCTAAGGACGACCTAAAGTCTCCAAATAAACTGATATATACGTGTTTTAAGGTTTTTATGATATTTTTTATATTATTTTTATTCTTATTTGAATTGGGAATAGTTTTCTGTAAATACAAAAAAAAACATGTAAAGACGTTTTAAGCAAATAAGTGCACATTCAATCGTCAGAGCTAAAAAAAAATTTTTAATTTTAATTTATTTATGATTTTTTTGTGGCCTCGGTCTGAAGTAGACGGTGGCCCAACATGATTTCGTTCAACGTGATAAAAGTTAAAGGATAACACAGACGTATTGCCTCACCCCATTCTTGACTAATCGCATGCTTGTCCCAGGTCAAAGTGACGCCGATACGGCGTTAAAAAGCTACATAGAGTTGATAGAACTGTTTCAGTTAAGGCGATAACAATATGTTGCTTTAAATTATACATATATTATAGCGAGCACCCGTAATACACGAACGCTACGATTACCTAGCCGATGTTTAGTGCTGGTTCTCCTTTCTACCTGGTTGATTCCCTATGCAATCTCTTTTGTACCTGACAGAGTAACTGTGTATTATAAAGGACAGATATAAGTTTGTTGGTATAGTTTGACATTTTATAAGAATGATTCATTTTCCTAAGAAATTTTTCACATTCTTATCTGTTAATGCATTTGTTTCTCTATATAAAATATAGCTTCAAAGGGGTTTTGTGTTTTTTGCTCACCAATATCCCCGACACTTAATTGATATTGCCTCAACTGAAACCGTTTTAACAGTATTCTCCATCTAGTCTATTAAATTTGTTATATGACGTTTGTTTCCAACAGCTTATGATGCGAGAAGTGCAACAGAAGCCTAGCTGAAATGAGCGGGACGGCGGCGGGAGCGAACCCTCAACCTCGAGGCCTGCGTCTCCCCAGCCGGCGCCATCCACACCAACACGATACAGCTACGATCCACGAAGGAACTACATACTCTCACAAGCGCGAAAACGCAAACCCGACTTCTCCATCGACGCCATTCTTAAGTATTAGACGATGGCTACTATATACACCTAGTTCCCTATTGATAAACCAATCTTAGACGTGGTCTCAAATACAATTTCACCTAATAAGCTCTTCGTCTGAAGAGTATTGTCTAATGAACCCTGTTGTGTAACTAGATTGATAATGGAAATGGAACTTTGTTTTGCTTTATCAACGCGATCACTTTAAATCAGGACTTCCCAACTAGGACGGCACGCATACCTAGGGAGGCTTGGAGAGATCGTAAAGACGGCGCAATGATTTTCAGTTCCGATAGAAATATCCTACCACTACTAAATCCTAGCACAATAGTTCATGCGGCCGATAGGGTATGATAGGGTCACGATAAGTGTTAGCTCAAAAAGCCAAAGATTTTGTATAAAAAGTTTCGATGTTAATCCGAAAGTATTTTAACCATTCGACTTTAGGCTTATTTATGTGAGTCAGCTTTTTACCGAACACAACCCAAGCAACTAAATTGTTTTACCTTTGATAACAACCTAAAACTAGGTATGGCAAATTGAGACAAATCATATATGTCATTGATACCCATCAACTGAATACTTAGATTAACTAGGCAGAAAGAAAGTTTTGAATTTCCAAAGACCAATAATGTTGTTATTTTTAATTAAAGTATTTATTCCTTGTTTTATTGAAGTCAGACGTGTTTATTCTGATAAAATAAGACGCCACCATTTAACTTAAATTATTACTGATAATTTTTTTAATAATTAAAAGGGTTCACCCTATTGCGTGCTGAACATAAGGCCAGCCGGGGAAACCCAGTAGTTAATAGAGTATATTTACATCGATTTACTTGCGTATGTTCTACAAGCCCATTACCACTTAATGCTTAGATTATTCCTTCGCAAACACACATTATGAAGTTCCAATGTCAAAATGAAGTTAATTTCCATTACTATTATGTTAGACAATAAGGCCAGAACTTAGTATCATCGCTAAATAAGAAACACATCTCAATATATATTGCTGCTTTCAATAATTAGCACCTTATCTCAAGCCAGCCTAGAGCCTTGTCATTTGTTTGTTGCATCAGCTATTAACAATGTCTCATAATATCGTCTTAAGACTGGTTTATTAAGCAGTTGAGCATCTTATATCTCTTATCAGTGTATACTCAAAGCTGAGATCGGTTTATTAATACGGACCCTAGTTAGGGGTTACCCATTCCCATAGCCATACTATTACTTAGGACTGGTACTTGGCCTTAGTGCGTACTTGATATACGGCATTAAATAATGCTAGAAGTAACACGCAAGTTCAGAATTTTGACGCGACTTCAATGCTAAGGGAATAACATATTAGACGAACGTGAATATTCTTTATTTGGTGGGTTTGCTTACAACTTTATTGTGTATATCAACGGATTAGTATCTTAGAAGTTAGAATTTCAACTGATATATATGATTATTGAATGGCTTGATCGCGCTAAGAATACATATTTTTGTACTACCTAGTTTCGACAGAATTGCCCTCATCGTACACACGCGCATTCCGCATACCATTAGAAATGTATCAATGCATGTTTTAACGCGATTAATTATCGAATACGTAGGATTTTATGGTCAAAGGTCTGTTCCCGTTGTCTGATATTTTGTTTCGTGATTTCACAGTCGCGTTGAATTAGCTGAAGATGCGTTGCTTGTATGTATTTATCCGTATGTCGGATCTGCACTTGGGCACGGTGTATCGGTTTTATTGCAACCCTTCGGTCGTCGAGTGCCAACAACGAAGTTTATGGTTCGTACCGTTTACGCAACTAGTGATACGTGATATATAATACCCACGGGCCAGCATAGAGTGGAGAGACACAGTGATGATGAACAATAATGTTAAGTTAACGTGTAATTTTACGTTAAGTCACACGGCAGCAGATATCCGTTACGGTTAATTTTAAAGTTGATGTTGTTAGTAATAGTCACACGTTTTACACACATTGAATCAGTTGATGTGAATTAGAATAGGATTCTTTGAACATTATGCAGAATTATCCCTGACAGTTGTACAATTATGTGTCCAAAGTTGATGTGTAAACGGAAAAATGAAGAAAAAAACAAAAAAAAGATGTATACTTAAGTTAAAAAAAAAAACGACAAAAAAAATTACTTGTGCTATTGCTAGAATGGCAGTATACGTTTAATTTAGTCAAATAACTTGTCGTTGTTGGTCACGCTGTAAACATTTTGATAGTTTTGTTGGTGTTGAGAGATATGAAAGTTGTATTGCGTTAGCGATGGATGGTGGATTGAACTGGCTTCACGCCACTTGCTGGGAGGGATTCGGGAAGACACAGATGGCTAGGCTAATTATTGTCACATCATTTGTAAATACACGTTCACCCTTATTTTTTTGTTTGTATATAGTTGAATAGTCAAGAGCGAAAATCATTTAAATTTGACGCGAAGTCACCTTTAATTAACTACTATAGAGTATAGTGTAGTGTAGTGTAGCAGCAGATTTTCTGCGATTTTATATTATAGACAACTTATGCGTTTGAACATCATGTTAAATACGATCAATGGGTTATATATAAAACGCATGGAACATCAATTTTATAATAATATACCCAGAAAATGATACTGAATAATTGCTTCCATCATGGTATACAGACAGTGATATGCCTGTCGTAAATTCCTAAAAATATACGGAGTATCGGCCTGAACGTGTCTTTAAAGACAGTTTGCGAGTTAAGTGCATTGAGGGGCGGGATAAGTAGCCCGAGTATACTGTATCTATTATAGCAGTATACGTAAGAGTATTCTTTGATACATAGAGGATGTAAATGGCATGCGTGCACGCTCTTTGCGTAAGACTGAATGTTAAAGTTTGTACGATTTAGGATGGACCGCAACTGTAGTATAGCGGTGCGGCATTGATATACTGCAGAGAGTAGTCTAAACCGGTAACACTACCAACGACTGAACCGCGTATACGTAAACACAGATTTTTGCCCCAAAACGGCCAAAGCGAAGCACGTAGGTTCTATACGTTGCAGCTGAGCGTTTCACTTTGGTAGCTTTTTGGTTGGTTTGCTCATAAGTTGACTAGATCAGTCGGTGGTCCTTATGAGACCTACTTAAAAAATATTCGATTGTCTTTAAAATTTATTCGATGTTAGTCACAGTAATGCATTTTGTAAATGTTTTTAAAATATCCATTTGTGAAATGACTGTTGTATCTGTCAAGTAAGGGCTGCTCCACTGCGGCTTTGGAAGTGCACGGATGTGGTAAGCAGGTTAGATGCGTGTGTCTTTATTTCCACAGCAGCATAGGTGACGCACAAATATGACCACCTTTAACAATGTATTGAAAACCCGCCCTACTCGTTACTTCAAGTATCTACATAATTATCTGAAACTGCATATATTATTACCACTTGCCATTTGGCTTTATCTTTTCGGCTCCTTTCTAATGTTCCCACGAAATTGATGACTCATATCCCATGCACATAAGTAAAGTTTTTCTCTATAACTTGTAAGTACTTTGAGCGTCCAAAGACTGTTGTAAATAAAAGTCCCCAAGTCTAACTTTCCCCTTATTATGGTATAAATACTACCTACATCACAAAAAAAACATATTGACCGTTTTTTCAATTCTTTCATCAGTTTTTTCATTTCTTCATGTATTTGAGTTATATTTCGCTTACTATCCCAACTTTTTGCTATCCTTTTATACCATAAACTTCTCTCAAGCAGTAAAGAGTTCCGGATAAGCGCTTTAAAAGCTTCTCATTAGGCGTGCATACGGGGTCCGTGCGCCGCATTGGAGCATTGAATCTGGCAATGTGTTTATTGTGTTTCATAACCAGATTCATTTATGTGTATGTTTTTGCGATGTCACTATAAATAGACATTATATATGTAGAAGTAAAATACTCAATAGTTTCGTGTTATATGGATTATTCACTTTTATTAATAGCTCGCTATCGTTGTTCATATCGTGTAATCATACAATGTTAAAAATTTAAGTTCCTGCTTGATATAGACTTTGAAGTTATATCCGCTCAAAGCCACCAAAGCATAGTGACCAAAATGTGCTTAACATCACTGGAAACGACCAGAAATTTCTAGAAAAAGTGCTTCAAAGGCTTTACTTATTCTTAATACTCATGACGAAAAATTCAGAAAATTACCACAAATAAACAAAAATACATGACACATGGAACTGTAATTTTCAGCTACGGAATAAAAACAAACTTTCACCAACGCATCTGGCGTTTCTTTTTTACTTTCGAGGATACTTTTAACTCCGCCTAAAGTTCAATTTCAAGTCTTGATTCATTATTTTTTTTATGGCACTCTTTAACTTATTTCATTTTCGAGGGTTCACCTGATTGTAAAGACGTTTCATTGAAGATATTTATTTTTTTATTACATTCTGTCTGATCCCTTTACTTTGATGATGAGGATGATGTGTGTGATTAAATATCATTTAAATTTTTAATATTGTATACTTATACAAAATCTAGTAGATAAGTTATGACACTTGTATAACTTTCCCGACCTTTTAGATAGATTTCTATACTATCTATCTAATGCAAACACGTTAACCAATTTAACACCTCTTTGGCTAATAACAAAATCTATAAATTAGAATATCTAGTTAAGTAATAAGAACGATAGTGAGCACTTATGCATAATATTAAATATAAATGTTTAATCGATTTGTGTATTGATATAATATTTAATACCACATATTTAGTCCCAATCGATGTTTCAGCCAAAATAATGGCATAGCAACTAAGTTCTATAAAAGTATCATATTCAACATAATTATTATTCCGTATCAATGTTTTAATATGTAAGTGTATATAACGGCGGGCATTATCCGATATCAAAATTTGAATCGACTTTGAAGATATTGTATAAGCTATGTCTACGCTAAACCCAATTCATCTTTAACTTTCCATTCACTTTTCAATTCGATTTTCATTTGGCTTTGGCTCGTTCAATTTTTATCTGCAAAAGCGGTAGAACACATTATTGATGACATGCGCAATTATATAAGAACCTTTTTCTTACAAGAATAACATGTGATATACCTCTTTTGACCAAGTAAGCCAATCGGTCAAAAGGAGGTGGTTGCATGGGAGGTTCCAGAAAAAAAAAGAAATAGCCGAATGTTGTTGATGGTTAATTGTGTAATGTTTATTATAATAGTCCAAAATTGTGGGATTTTTTCTCAGCTAACTATAGTCTTCAATAAATTTTAATAACAATTATTTTTTCTTTCGCCATCGAACTCTTACAAGAATAACATGTGATGTACCTCTTTTGACCAAGTAAGCCAATCGGTCAAAAGGAGGTGGTTGCATGGGAGGTTCCAGAACAAAAAAAAGAAATAGCCGAATGTTGTTGATGGTTAATTGTGTAATGTTTATTATAATAGTCCAAAATTGTGGGATTTTTTCTCAGCTAACTATAGTCTTCAATAAATTTTAATAACAATTATTTTTTCTTCTGCCATCGAACTCTTACAAGAAAAACATGTGATGTACCTCTTTTGACCAAGTAAGCCAATCGGTCAAAAGGAGGTGGTTGCATGGGAGGTTCCAGAAAAAAAAAGAAATAGCCGAATATTGTTGATGGTTAATTGTGTAATGTTTATTATAATAGTCCAAAATAGTGGGATTTTTTCTCAGCTAACCATAGTCTTCAATAAATTTTAATAATAATTATTTTTTCTTCCGCCATCGAACTCTTTGTTGCACAGAAATCCACTAATCGCAGGAACACGTTTTTTGTAGCGTAGTCAACACTCAACATGGTAACGCGTCTCAGGTACGACTGAAGTACGCTGTTGACTGCTGCGCTGTGATTTAAAATTTTAAAGTACGGACATAGCTTATCGGTGCGAAATTTTTTAGTGGGCACATAATGTCTGTCTGTATCCTTAAATGCTTCATGTTTCAGCGTTTTTCATAAGTGTAGTTCGTGCCCTTGACCGTTTGCCCGCCGTCTTCACCCTTGAGTGTTTAGCTGACACGTTGTCTTCGGAAATAGACATGACTACCACAAGCACATAAATATACGGCTATATGAAATAGTATTCAAGTTGTACGTCTAACTTTCACTTTGATTAAAATGATGGAAAGTTTGCACATGTAAAAGTTTGTTAGTCTGTCTGTATGGGAGTTAATATCTATAATTCGACGTTTTAAAGTCACCTAGAGTAGATTCACGAAATCTCTTAACCAACACAATAGCTTAGAATGTAATTTTTAATCAACTAGTTAGCCGTGTCAGCTTATATTATATTGTTCTATGTGTATTTCAGAATGGACGTATAAACAACCACAGAAACCTTTGCACAATTTGCGTGTTTGTGGTATACTAAATAGAATGCATATATTTGAATGGAAATTAAGAATCAGTGGGACTATCTAGTGTTCACATTAGTATTTCTTGTGTTGTGTTGCAGCAAAAGGTTATCTGGCTTCTGAGTGTGGCCGCCAAAAGGTGCACATTAACAGTCATGAATAGTTAACGCACAGTAATTATACGGAAATGAGCGTGACCGTCGTTATTTTTGTAAAAAGAGTACATGTGAGCCAACTCATGTATTCTAAATTAGAAATGGCTATAGTTGAAAACAAACTAAAGATGTGAAGGCAATGTTTGAATTTCTAAATAGTATTTTATATTGACAAAACCTTAAGCTTAATAAAATAAAATTATTTGCATGAGCATTTGTTATATTTTAAATGCTATAGAAATTGTTTTATTTGAGTTGAAATATCTTATGTAAATTTTACTATTTGAAAAGGTATGAAAATAATGAACTGAAAATACATTTTGAACTTATTTAACCGTAGATATTCAAAAAAATCATCTTCATCATTTTCCACATGTCAAATTTTTGGCGGCCGCACTATTCTACAGAACCAAAATAATTTAGATTGATACCTACTTCTAATTTATTTATTTAGTGCATTATTGGTAATGTTACAAAAAAAAAAGTATTGTTGCATCGCAAATAAAGTTCTGTTAAAAGTAACTCCGCAAGATGTTATCAGTACATAGTGTAATGTGCACACATTATTGCTGCCATAAATTCATACAGAAAGCATTCTCTTTTATAAGTTTGAAATGGATGTCCGGGCTCCTTACCTTTTAATTTTTTACTCATCTTTTATATAATACAAATTTCATCACTTTTCACTGAATAAAGTTCATTTCATCCGCCCTTTGTCTGTGCGAGAATCTAACCAACGTATCGGAAGTTATTCAAAACATACGAAATCAATAATAAATGGCGTCGCTAATCATGCCATCTCACTTACACCGTACGCTGACTGTAGTGTGCAAATGAGATGTAATAAGCGGCGCCATTTTCGATTTTAAACCGGGATATACATATTATTTATTTTATTAACCAGCTGCAAGCTATTCGGGTGCACAGCCCGCGCATCGTGCAGCTATCTCGATGAGTAAAATAGCTAGATAATTAGGCTACTAAAATATTTGTTACAGCTCGAGATAATTCAGGGTACGAGTTTTTAAATCGAGTATTTTAATTAAATTATTATTATTTTTAATTACTTGTCTTTGCTTTAAAAATAAACTGGTTAATGTATTAGAAAACGAATTTGAAAAATAAATACATAATAGTGTGCGTCTTTTTAATATAAAATACACTTGCGGTGTGACTTCACAGTTTTATACACTTTAAAATGTTTGTCTATCTTGTACAATTTGTATGACTGTACTGTATACATAATAATTATACTTATCTATCACAAGAACGTTTTTGGGTAATGAGGGCGTTTTTCATGCGCTGGATGGCACGAAAAAGCTCGTTACTTCTTTACCAATATAGTCTAGACAATGTTGGTGAGCTTTTCAAGGAAAGTTTTACGCTTTAATCAATGAATGAATATTATATATGACATGAATTTGGTCAATGTTGAATCTTTGCATGAAACACCCCCTCAGTGTGTAAAAACAAATTAAGTAGTATTTTATCATGTATTTTAACAAACAATTATCATTAAGTTCGTAAATACCAATTACAAATGCAGAAATTGTTAAAATGTATGTTCACACATTTGATAAAATAAAAATCAAACAGCTGTATGCATAACGAAAAGAATACAAATTCACAGATGTATAGAAACAAAACATGGTTGTAGCGGTTTACGTAATTTTATAATTTTGGAGTAAAAAAATTTGGGGCAAACAATATAAACTGTTATCAATTTCAATCTATTAAGGATCCTTGTTTTTAAATACTGAACCCTAAAATACCAAAAATGAAAATTGTGAACGAATGAAAGTATTCCATTAAGTTTTCGAACGATTTTTTCTGCGTGTAATTGTTATTATTGGGATTCTGACTGGTAAGTTTTTAAGAGGAAATGCATTCCTAATAACTGTTATCTCTTGCTGATTGGAAATAATCTTGATATAACCGTCCCAATTACTAAATAGACGTCCATAGACACAGTATATCGTCCAAACAGAATGTAGAAATACTGTAATTAAATCTACCGGTCACAATCCTAAGCCTAGTTTGATAATTTTAAGATTTATTTAAATCTAGTTTCTACGAAGTGATCTCAGTCGATTTTACTAACAGTTTGTTATTGTCGTGTTTTCACTATGCGAATCTTGACATTCTTTAACAATTACTTCTAGGTTTTAAATTTGGCGGCTATTCAATATAGATCTCCTATGATATTTATATGCGAAAAGGCACTTATTTGTATCGTTTTCATAAGCTCGCCCAGATATAGATCATTTGCATATGTTACATGTGTGTAGCATTTTTTTAGTTTCTAACATCTTTCAGTTACTACCTAAATAAAGGTGTATTACAATTTGTACGATAGTATAACTGTGGTAATATTTAAAATGGAAATTTTAATTTTAATATGGACAAGCAGTGTTCTTAGTACGAGTTTTCAGTTTGCGTAGTTAACATGTTTTACGATTAATAATAATTTTTTTTTTTATTTATTTAATTCACAAAATCCACAGATCTTAATTTTAAATTAACATAATTATATAGTGATATTTCTTACATCCAATGAAGGATTTATTTTATATTAACAATAAATATAAAAATTATAAATGTATCTCAAAGTTGGGTTCGACCCGAAGGAGCAGTTTTACCGTTTAATGTATTGAATACCTGTCACTATGCATCTTATGATCTATCTCAATATCGAGAGCGTGTATGAACATTAGTCACCGTGCAACTTAACGTTGTTCCCCATACAAATGTTTAGTGGCGCCCCTAGAGGAAACGAGTGAACTATAAATATATATGGCAGAAAACGTGAACATTTATTGCTATGTAAATTACGTTATGTAGACTCGTACTAAGCGTACTGTATATTGCGGCATGTTTTAATATTTGTATATAATTAGTTATTTTAATTTCGCAAAGTGAAACCTTGACTATGTATTACATTGCGCTAGACATTGGTAGTGTGTTTCTAATTACTGTGATTTAAAGCACCATCGCACGTTTGGAGAACTTGACATATTACAAAGGAGTTAAGCCTTAAACTCAGTTGCGTGGGGGTTCAAACCCGCGTCTTCCCGCTATCGAGGCTAGTCAGACGGGAACCGTCCTCTACGGTTAAAATAAAATAGTAAAATTAGCAGCGAATAGTTAAGGTTGAGGCTGATACCCGAGGGCGCGGGTTCGAATCTCGCTCGAAATGGAAAAGTTGTGCTCTAATAAATAGTAAATGTGATTGGTATTGTGTCTGCTATTTGGTTACTAAGACGAGTTTAATATTCACTACTTTATCTGTCCGCAAATAGTCTATTGGTCATCTGCATTCAAGAAAAGATAAAGCTTATCAATTAATGTTGGTGCTTCTGTAAGTACATGTTCACTCACAAACGCGTTCCCCTTCACAGTACATTATTAATGCTCATTGTACCAATACACCTCGTTCATACACTGTCTTAGGGCCTGTTTCAGAATGTTCGAGTAAGTTCCGGTTATACTACCCAGAACATATTTATTAATAAAAACACTATCTTTGCGTTTCACAGTTATCGATTTAGCCTATCCATCGGTTAAAGCTTGAAACGCGCTGCATGTTAACCGTCGTTTTTATCATTCAGCTATTTTATTGTAACCCGAAACTTTATTAGGACATTATGAAACGGACCCTAAGTGTGGGTGACCATACAGTTAAACAAGAAAATGTAAAATATGATCACTTAGTTATAGTGATAGTTGCAACTACATGTAAAAAATATGGAGGGGTGCGCTTTAGTGAGCGCTAAAGCCTGTACGTCCTGGTAAGAATTAATTCAGGTCCAGACAATATTGAATAAAAATTACAATGGACTTCATTATGTAAGATTCCAAGACCAATGTCCAGCGCAAGATATACATTTTTTAGTGACTGATTATAATTTAATATTGATTATATTTTCTGAATATTTATCTGTGACTTGCAATGTAGTTTCTGTCTTTTAATAATTACCTAAATTATCTATGTATCCAATTTAAAATGATTAGTAACTGAACATGATAATACAATAAACTATGAAATAATCAATAAGCACTGTGTTTAAATTTATCCATTAACTTACGTGTATATATTTTTTTATGTTCTTGTGAGGGAACAAGCTCGAGACTCACCTTAAGCGGACTGACCTCTGCCTATAACAGAAGCATTTCGTCACAAGTCTCGAATTGCACTGCGCCCGTCACCTTGAGACGCATAGTTGTTAAGTCTCATACATGTGCCTGTGATTTCACTCGCTCTCAAGGATTGCTGCCGGAACACACTGTTAAGAGCTAAGCAACAAATCTACTTGAGGGTGGTAGCTAGCCAGGCGGGCATTCGCAAAATGCCCTTCCCCATGCGGTGAAGTTCAAGCCGGCGTGCCGCGGTAGGGATTGAACCAGGGACCTGCTGCACGGCAAGCCATAACGCAACCATAATCATAACCGGCCGGGTATCATGGCTTTAAATATGACGTACTTAATTAGGTTTGTATGGAAAGCCCTGAGAATGTAAGTACTTCCCTTGAGTGCGATGCAGATCAAAGGAGCTTGTAAGTAACCGAATATAAAACAAAATATGAATTAATGAAACTTCGGCTTCGCCTGTTTTTTGTTAATTGCCGAAAGGTAAACCTTGAGGTCAGTTTCACCTGACGGTAAATGATGATGTGGTCGAAGGTGTTCACAGGCTTAACTCAGAATTGCTGCTCTCTATGACTGACGGAACATACTATTAGATGCTTGGTCACAGATTTTCTACTTGAGGGTCAAAGCTACACAGACGAGTATTCGCAAAATGTCCTTCCACATTGAGGTGAAGCTCAAGACGGCGGTGAGCATGGAACCGTGGACCTGCGGCGGCAGTCCAAACGTATTACCGCACGGCCATTATTGCTTCAAAATTCGATTCCATTTATTGACATATTGGTATCCTATGTATCGTCGATACTTTAAGACAATGCATAGGTGGACATCATACTAGTGGATTAATCATCATTTAATTATACAATTCATTTGTAAATAAGATGAAGAGTT
This sequence comes from Plagodis dolabraria, assembly GCA_963854805.1. NCBI lineage: Eukaryota > Metazoa > Arthropoda > Insecta > Lepidoptera > Geometridae > Plagodis > Plagodis dolabraria. Next base: position 11,727,877 of record OY978440.1, read on the forward strand.
AACATCAAAATTCTTGTATAATGGTATTTTTCTACCTAACATCAAAATTCTTGAATAATGGTATTTTCTACCTAACATCAAAATTCTTGAATAATGGTATTTTTCTACCTAACATCAAAATTCTTGAATAATGGTATTTTCTACCTAACATCAAAATTCTTGAATAATGGTATTTTTCTAACTAACATCAAAATTCTTGAATAATGTTATTTTTCTACCTAACTTTAAAATTCTTGAATAATGGTATTTTTCTATCTAACATCAAAATTCTTGAATGATGGTATTTTTCTACCTTACATCAAAATTCTTGAATAATGGTATTTTTCTATCTAACATCAAAATTCTTGAATAATGGTATTTTCCTACCTAATATCCAAATTCTTGCATAATGGTATTTTTCTATCTAACATCAAAATTCTTGAATAATGGTATTTTCTACCTAACATCAAAATTCTTGAATAATGGTATTTTTCCATCTAACATCAAAATTCTTGAACTATTTTTCTACCTAACATCAAAATTCTTGAATAATGGTATTTTTTCCATCTAACATCAAAATTCTTGAACTATTTTTCTACCTAACATCAAAATTCTTGAATAATGGTATTTTTGTACCTAACATCAAAATTCTTGAATAATGGTATTTTTCCATCTAACATCAAAATTCTTGAACTATTTTTCTACCTAACATCAAAATTCTTGAATAATGGTATTTTTCCATCTAACATCAAAATTCTTGAACTATTTTTCTACCTAACATCAAAATTCTTGAATAATGGTACTTATCTACCTAACATCATTCTAACAATATACTTGGCGCATGGCAAAGTTATTTGAACATTATTCTGGATAAGGTACCTACTTTCGTACCTAAATACTTTCATAATAACATAATATTATTCATTATCAATATCACTGACCTATCAGATAAGAATTTGTTTACTTACTACAAATAATCTCGGAATTATCGGCCTAGTGACTTATGATACCGTACGTGGGGCATGTAGAAACCGATATGTAGGTACAGCACTGGTCCTAGGAGGTAGATTTTCTTGTTTGAGCAAGTAAATAAATGCTGTTTGCCCCCATTGGGGTAAAGAGCTGGGCGACACCAGGAATAACCCGAATGGCTGATCACTTTATTTAATATCTGTAACCGTATTTTGAAGATATAGGTATTATGGACGCTGGCAATTCATTTCTCTGAGATTATTGAAGATAGCAAACAGTAGGTATGTGTTTAACTTTTTGTATTTGTTGTTATAGCGGCAACAGAAATACATTATCTGTGAAAATTTCAACTGTCCAGCTATCACCGTTCTTGAGATACAACCTGGTGACAGACGGACGGACGGATAGAGAAGTCTCAGTAATGGGGTCCCGTTTTTACCCTTTGGGTACGGAACCCAAAAATATCTTTCTTCTTTTAGCACTATTTCCCCTGTGTTTCCTAATTCTTCCTACAAATAAAAAATGGGAATAGTTGAACAAAGTCAACCGACAAAAGGACCCGGAGTATGCGGAGTGTACTTTCATTATAATAAAAAAAATAGTTGATTATCTGATTTGGTCTAGCCTTCCTGACCTGACTTCGTTGATGATGGCGAGTGAAGAGACGAGCCTTCACGTGACAGCTTTTTATGTTCATGCCTGGAGTATTTAATGCGGAGATCACGAAACGGAGATGTAAGTATTAGAATTTTGATGTTAGATAGTGAAGCTATGATTGCCTCCCGAACTTTTCTTAAAACTAGACATAATATTATGTTGGTGATCTAAAAAAATAGACGAACGCTGTCGGTACCTACGTCATAATAAGTTCTTGATACCTCCCTTACTAAATGCTACTTCGGTCAGACCGTAAAGCTAAGTGGGTTGCAACCGCACCGGAAATCAGATCCCCGGATCTTACCTCGGTCCGAGCATTCTCACCTGCTCACAGAATATCTACTAAAAGGGGTAAAGTGATGGTTTGGTCGAAGAGTCAGACGGTCTGGCTACCTAGGTACTTCAATATGGAGAATTTCAATTTGGCGGCAGACCTCAATCTCTTTACAAACTAAGTGGTAGGTACATCTATTTACGATGCAACTTATTGGGTCGTCAACCCGTACTAGGTTGCTGACACTTGAAAAGATAAGGCATAATATTAGCAATGTCTTGGTTTATATTTATAAAACCTAACAGGGTAGGTAGGTATGTATACTAGTATTTATTCTCTATATCTTAGCATATCTTTATTCAAAGGACCACGTTGGATTCTTTATCGGAGATTATTTTAATACGTAGATTAAATGTAGGTAAGTAGGTATAACTGCTTGTACCTTACTTGCACCTAATATGTATGATGCTAATAGGTATAATCAATCATATTATGAAATCTTGTGATATTATCGTAAGTTTACAAATATTCCAAAGTAGGTCGGTTGTTAAGTTAAATTTTTCACCACCTGCTTGACTAACAGATAATAATAAAAAAATCTAGTGACCATAGTTTTTTTTTTAATCAGAAGGCCGTCACTCTTTTCATTATAATATACTAACGACAATGTCAGTACCTACAGTACCAATAATTGTCATCTAAAAACACAAACAGCTCCCCGGGCTATTGTAGGGCCAGGCCCTCGCCCAAAACCCGGTGGAGCTGGACGACCGCACAGGCGGTAGCCAGCATCTCTGTCCTCCCTAAAAAAAAAAAAAACAAACAGCTAATCGTACATATTATATGCAATGTGCTCGTAATGGTTGAATGGTACCTACACTACCTACCTATGAACAGAATTAAATGTATTTTTTTTTAACGATGACCTTTAAAGTAATTAGAATTTCATAATCAAGAAACTTAATTTATGTAATTCGAATTCTTTTTATGGGCATCATAAGTATAATGATCTTAATTTAAAATCTTTATATATGAGTACATAAGTAATCATAAGCACTCGATTAAAATAATAAAGTCCATGGTCAACAACATGCATCAAACCACAGAACATTGGACACAGTGAGCATTTTTTATGCTTAGACTTTTTCGAAGCAATGATGGCCGAGCGGTTATAGCTATGGACTACGGTGCCGCGGGTCCATGGTTCGATCCCCGCCAGCGCGCGGCGGCTTGAGCTACAACGCATGTTGGAAGGGCATTTTGCGAATGCCCGCCTGGCTAGCTACTAGGGATGGGCCGAATATTCGTTTTATATTCGTATTCGGTCGAATATTCGGTCAAATCACCGAATATTCTAAAAGGGTAGGTACTCAAAGTTAATACGGTATTAAACCGATTGATCATGAGTTGACTGTTAAATGTGTCCTATATTTTGTTTTTATGTGGTAAGTAATTTGCAGTATTTTTATGTAGACACTGTAGTTTTATTTAAAAATAACAGCAGATAAAAAATATGGTTATTAAAAACAATTTATACTACTGTACGGTGCAACCGCATATTCGCCCGCGTAATTATTTTGGGCATCGTTCGAAGTAAATGACCAGTTCGTAATTAGCATCGATTTGATCGTATCTCATGCGGCTCACTATCATTAAATCACTATATTTATTTTACATATCAAATAAACATTTATATCAAATCAAGGATTTATTTCTCATTTTATATCATCTTTAGAATACGGTCTCGGACCGTACAACTATTGTGAACTCTTTATAATAAATAACGTTATTATAATCAGATCTTAATTGTGAGAAATTAAGTTGAGTGTCCGGCGCATTATTTAAGTAAGGTAATCAATTGTGCCGAACATTGGGCCGAATATTCGGTTCGGTATGAGTTTTACCGAACATTCGGGCGAATGTTCGTATTCGGTGAAACCCATGTTCGGCCCATCTCTACTAGCTACCACCCTCAAGTAGATAACCTGTCGCGAAGCACCAAACAATGTACCAAACGAAGCGCTCGTAGTGAAGTTTGGTTAGCCATTCTGAAACGATCAGCAAAGTCAAGCAACGTCCGCCTCGGTCAGGAGTTGGATGGGTGACCGCTGGTGAAATTACTACTGAGCGCTTCCGTGCTTCGGAGAGCACGTTAAGCCGTCGGTCCCGGTTGTTGTCTTAGGATAGCAGTCGTTATAGCATGGTGGTAGGGCATTTTGCGAATGCCCGCCTGGCTAGCTACCACCCTCAAGTAGAAAATCTGTCGCCAAGCACCTAACGTTATGTTCCGGCAGCTGTCGTTGAAAGCCAGTAATTCTAGGTTAGCCTGAAAAACATCTTCGACCACATCATCACTTACCATCAGGAGAGATTGTGGTCAAAGGTTAACCTATCAGGCATAAAAAAAAATGTGTTACGGCAGCATTCTTTGAGGGAAGCTATTGAAGCAGTGATAGCTCAGTGGCTTTGGCTATGGACTGCCGCGCAGCAGGTCCATGGTTCGAATCCCGCCGCGGGCTTGAGCTTCACCGCATTTTCGGAGGGCACGATAAGCCGTCGGTACCGCCTGGCTAGCGACCACCCTCATGTTGAAAATCTGTCGCCAAGCACCTAACGGTGTGTTCCGGCAGCTGTCCTTGAGAGCCAGAGTAATTCTAGGTTAAACCTGTTAACACCTTCGACCACATCATCACTTACCATCACTGAGATTGTGGTCAAAGGCTTATCGATCAGAAAAAAAAAAAAAAAGGGGGAGTAAAATTGCAGGCACATGATGAGACTTAACAACTGTATGTCTCAGGATCACAGCGCAGTTCGTCACTCGTGACGAAACGCTTTTGTTATAGGCAGAGGATACCGCTCAGCAACAAGTGGGCCTCGAGCTTCTGAGTCACAATTACATAAAAAAATACAAATAAGTAAATATATCTAGGTAGGTAAACTGAATAATATTGAATGTTGAGATGGACTTCATCCATAGCTTGTTTGTAAGTCTCCCTCCTGTGTAGGGGATACGCGAAATTTCTAGTGTGACATTGCCAGCATTTTTGTCTTCCGTACACATCTGTACATTTTGAAGCAACGGTGGCCGATCATGAATGAAGCTACATTGGTCTATGGTTCGATTAACGATTAACATCAGGTGGGCCACGTTCTTGTTCCGTCACAATAACAAAAAAAAACAATTTTAACTGGACCATCTTTAGGCCCTTTTGTTGTAGCATCTCTGGCTGAGGCCATAATCCCGATGGGGACTAAGTAGTTAGCTTGTACAATACTGAATTTCCTAAGTTTTTATCCTCTCAGAGACAGTACGATTGGTCAATCTGCGATCTAGCACGGAAGGATCTTTTAGATACCTACGTGTCCTAACGTTGAAGATCGCCCAGATAAGAATAGACCGACCCACTACAAAATGTGTGCTGCCATACTACTGCAATGTCCACAATAACACACGTGTGAACGCGTCCTCTTGGCATTCACTACTGCGTCCTTTTTATTCTATGTACCTACTCTACTAAACTGTTACTAAATAAACTGTCTGTTCAGGTACACTGTACACTACATCGAGCAGCGAGGAAGTGAGCGCGGGGATCGAGCGGGTGCAGAGGGAACGTCACTTGAAACTCAGAAATAAAAGCGATTCCTATTGAAAAACGTAGATTCGTCGGCAGGTGGTTGCGTTGAATAAAAGAGAAAAGAATAAAAGGGAAACGTGTTAAAGGTATACTACGCCAGTAGTATAGCTCCTAAAGCACTCTACTATGCAAGTAGTAATAGCTCCTACAGCGCTCTACTAGACAATCTGCGTGTGGTCTAAGATAATGAGCGTATTCCGTTTACGCTTACAATGCACACGTTTATACGTAAATTACCGCTCGTATGTAGGTACCTAAAATCATTGTTTTTTTTAAACCAAACTAACGGATTGTCTTGCCCTAATCTTTATGGAATACAAACTTTAATACTTATACAAATTGTCATTTTTTTTATTTTTAATTGTATTGACAGCTCTTTAAAAATGCTCAGTCTGCTCCGCCTCGTAGTTTTTAATACTGTGCTCGATGTAAATATTCAAATCAGGCACAGAGTAGCATTATAACACATTTTATTTTTATTTTTTTATGTAAGAACAAATGTATTTGTAGGTATCTCAAAATGTTTGTTACGAGTAGCAGAAGTCAATCTAAGAGGTTGTTAGCATTTTACCAATAACCCTGAATAAATATCCATTAAGGCGTGTATTTGAAACATTTCACTATTCTGGACTTCGTTTTGTGCTAGTAAGTAATGTAAACTAAAACTACTTGTGTCAACTCCTTTGACCTGCTGCAATCCACTTATGCCACAGATTACCTATTAGACACTATCTCTATGAAAGTAGGGTTATTGCGCCTGTTTCCCGTCCACCTCTAGTTACCTACTTATAGTTGATCGTAAGTATAGTAAAATAAATAATTGAAGCAATGATGGCCGAGCGGTTATAGCTATGGACTGCGGTGTCGCAGGTCCATGGTTCGTACCCTACCGCCGGCTTGAGCTTCATTGCATGGTGTAATGGCATTTTGCGAATGCTCGCTTGGCTAGTTACCACCCTCAAGTAGAATATCTGTCACCCAGCACCTAAAGTGTGTTCCGGCAGCAGACCTTGAGAGCCAGTAAAATTACAGGCACATAATGAGACTTAACAACTGTATTTCTGAAGGTGACGGGCACAGTGCAGTTCGTTACTTGTGACGAAATGCATCTGTTATAGGCAGAGGATATCGCTTAACATCAGGTGGGCCACGTGCTTGTTCCGTCGATACGACGATAGGATTAATTGAATTTTCATTAATGCAATACTTATACTTTTCAATTAGTGTTAAAGTTAGCAAATGCACTAATGGACGTAAAGGGGCACAATGACCCTATCCTATTACCTACTAAATTGTCTGTTTACGTTACACTTCAGCAAGTTGCGAGAACGAGATTGGGCGGGAGCAGGGGAGCTACACTTGAAACAGAAATTCTACTGAAAAGTTAGTCAAAGCTACTAGATCTGTAGGTACGAGTTAATCTCAATAGAAGTTCGGAAATACATTTTCACAACTTTCGTAATTAGGAACTTTATATGTATTTTATGTACTACATTATAGCTAATGTTGTAAATACATAATAGACAATCTAGTTGATTTTAATTTTTTTTATTGCTGGTAAGCCTTCAATTACATCATCACTTAGTATCAGGTTAGATTGTGGCCAAATGTCTCACCTGATGGGAAGTGATGATGTGATTGAAGGTGTTAACAGATTTCTACAATTACTGGCTCTCAAGGACAGCTGCCGGAACACACCGTTAGGTGCTTGGCGACAGATTTGAAACAGAACTAATATGATAAAATGCAATTAATGCAAAACCCCGTCGCAACCTCGTGTTTGTACCGAGGTTATATAAGGGTATATGCATTGTCGCCCAGGCAGTCACTCGTGTAAAGTCAGTCGTAAATTCAGTTAGGAAATCAGTCAAAATTATTAACTAAATATACCAGCTAGCACCCACGGTGTTTAGTCGAAATCTCCAACCGGTGTTCGAACAGTAAAGATACTCATTCTCAAGGAATACGGGCAGCCTCGAGGGCTGCTTGACGCGCACTGAGACCGGTCGGAGATTTCCACTAAACACCGTGAGTGATGGCCGGTATATTTAGTTGATAATCATGACAACTCACGTTAGTTTTCATATGACAATATGCAAGAAAATGGCGAGCGGTAATTACGCTCTCCTTAAACTTAAACCATTGTTAGATAAAAATTCGCTAATATCCGCGTACTATGGTGTAATGCTACATAGGTAACAATAGTTCTCAAATGTCAAAAAAGTACAATAAGAACAGAACAATTAACGGTCTGAAAAAGCGTAGCCCCGCAAGGGAGCACATTAAGAAAGACAACATTTTGACAGTTGTTTCTCTTTACATCTATAATTGTTTATTAGATATTCATGAGGATAGAGATATTCCAGAAAAGCAGGAAAAAGTTTTACCTTACAATCTGCGTAATAATGAAAAGCGAATTATAAAAAAATAAAACTTAGCCTAACTAAAGTAAACAAGGTTTACTTTAGTTAGGTATACGATATTCGAAAATACTGATGTATAATAAGTTAGCAAAAAGCTTGACCCCCTTAAAATAAAGTTTGTTCAAACTAAAACTTAAGATTTTTTTTGAAAAAAAAAAAACCCCTTCTACTCATTAAAGAATATATATTATGTCAATGCGGCTTTTAGAATATATTATAAATAAGAACAAACTTAGGACAAGTGCAGACACACCTAATACAATGTAGCAATATTATGATTATTATATATAAATCAATATATATATATATATATATATATATACATCCCGCAAACAATTAGACGTCCTCTGAAGAGAAAAGTGCATTTAAACTGACGTCCACCTGCTTTTGGCGTCCGCATACTGGACGCCACTTTGTTGGCCAGTGGCACTTACGTCCCATTGGTCCTGACTAGCCATAGGACAAATATCGATAGAAGCCAAAATATCACTTAAATAGCTGCAACAATATATTAAAAAGTTCGCGACGAAATCTTAGCGCAGGTGTGGCGCTGCTGTCGTGCGTATATTGAAAGCCGCATATCGCGGAGAGTTCCTGACTATGGATCCGCGTATTTGGCGTCCACAACTGCGACGTTGCCAGCTCGTTTGCAACAATCCAACAATAAATCACAATTATCACACGATATTTAAGCAAAACAATATATTCGCCTTAGGTGGTGTACGCGTTGCGTATCATTAGGAGCCCGAGTTCATTTAAACTTTTAAAAAGTCAGTAAATGTTACGAAAAAATATACGTACAGTCAGCCTCATTTGCCTGTAATTTATAATCTTCGATCATTAATATGTCTTTGTAATGAATGATTCACTGGCTCTCAAGGACTGAGCTGAGATGCTAACCTCTAGAATATTTGCTTGAGGTAGGTAGGTACCAACGTCGTAAAGGTTGCTATTTCTAAGACATTAGTAATGATAGCAAAATTGAATCAACTTATTGTTGTTGAATTACTGTTTTCCAAAAAAATATTATACATCATCAAGACTGAATAAGTAATTTTTGTAGCTAATTTTTCTATTGCTATTAGACTGAATCGTAGGTATTAATTCGTCGTGAACGTTAATTACTAAGTAGGTACTTACTTACTTGGTAGCATAAAAATAACAACTTTGCCCAGGTTCTAAATAGCGAGCTATCTTTTGAAATCATTTCGTAGGTAGCAACCTATACCCGCAACTTTTAGCGTGAACTGGGCATGAAGGTTATAAGAAGCCATGTCATGCACCCTATGACCCTATGTGGAACAACACTCCACTCACATCATTTCAACATCTAATAGGAGAACATGAAATGTGAATTCACCTCAATATTGTTATTATAATAATAATAAATAATAATAATATAATAGATTACGTATCTGTAAATACCTCTACCGTAAAATCCCTGCTCGTCACTCCAAGATATTGGTTTTACCTTACTGAAATATGAAATCTCTACAATATACTCGGCTTGTACACCTATCCCTACCAAGGTTTCCACTTGAATATACCGGTTGTGACAGATGTAAACTTAAGTTCACTTATCCTTATATAGTATAAGTAATAATAACTATGTATAAGTTAATGATAGCAATTACATTATCACCTAGCCACGTTTTTCTATGAATGAGCATGATATAAAAACTATTGAAATATAATTATTTCATATAGCCAGTTTTACCCGCGCGCTGATGAAAAACGGTGATGATGGTGATGATGAACAGTAGTCTATATGTTAATCCAGGGTAAAAGCTGTCTCCATACCAAATTTCATCCAAATCCATCCAGCCGTTTAGGTGTGAAGAAGTAACACACATACTCACAGACTTTCGACACATACCTACCTATTTTTTATTAGTGTGATTACAAAGATTTTTATTTATAGTAATAAACTTAAAATTAAATTATTTCCAATAAAAATCAATAACTAATCATAGGTTATTTTTGATTAGGTAAGTGCCTACAATCATTGCTAAGTTTACCAGATAAAATTTCGTACTACCTCATACCTACCTACTACAAATATATACCTATACTTATTCTATGAATTTACGTAGGTAGATACATAGTACTAACTTAATTATTTGTTGTGATCTTATAGCTATGTAGGTAGATAGGTATGCAATGCAATGCGCGCCCGCGAATGTCGATTTGACATCGTTGACAGTTGCGTACCTAGGCAGGCCTATATGATAAATGATAATTATATCGTAGATAGAGCTTCTAACCCTTTACTACTTTGTGGTAGGTTTACTTTATCGAAGGTAGCTATATTACTGCTAAGACTATATGTAAAGTGTTATTCTATCTTGATGATTAGGTAGTTGGCAGTGAATAACAATAGTTCCCGTAAGTGGCAAGAATCACTAAAACGGGGGAAGGATTTTTACAAAAAAATTAACTGACTTCAACACTCAAAAGTGTAAAATAACTTGTCCACGTCGGTACCATGCGCACAATAATATGACAATTGGTTCATTCAAACTAGTATGGCACCGACTTCAAACAATTATTTCACTGTTTGGAGTGTTGAAGTCGGTTCCATTTTTTGGTAAAAAACCTTCCCCTTTTTAGTGACCCTTGCCACTTCGAGAATTCACAAAATGCCCATATATATATATATATATATAATATGTATAAATAAACTGTACATTAAATACATACGTTCTAACAATTTGAGGGCCCGCCACCCAGCTCCCGAGTACGAGAGTAATTTGTTCATGTACCCATGACTCGCTTCCCGAGTCGTGCCTATATGTAGTGTAAATTAAAACACGATGATAAAGCTGCAAAAAATGTTTAGTAAATTCTTTAAATAAAGGAGAAATCGGACACCCAATAGCTTTATACGGACGATCAATAGCTATATACGGAAGCTCAATTGCTATATACGGATGTCCAATTCAAATTTAGTGGGATAGTCAAGAGAAGTTAATTAACAATATTTCTTCCTAATATAATATCTAATATATAATCTATATAATCTAATATCGATTTTTCGATATTTTAGTTACAAAATTTACGACTTATAAATTTCCTCAATTTTGAAATTTAATCAACATATTTACATTTAGACTAGACTTAAATATGTAATGACGATACCACCCACCAGTGTGGAATCCGAAAGACCTTTTTACTCCGCTGCCTAGACTTGCAATAGCTTAAAGTCAGTAGCTACCCTTATAAAAGAAAGTTATTTTTATTCATGTATTATTTTGTTTGGTAGAAATCTTTATGAATCTTTATGTGTTGATATTTTTAGAAATAGCAATGTTTAGCTGTTAGTAGAAAAATAATACATAAATAATATTAATACGTTTTGTGCCCCGTGGGGTGCCGAGCTAGAATGTCACCCCCCGATTGCTACCTGTGGGTGTCATAAGAGGCCACTAAAGGTATTTTTTTTGTGGGATAGTAGGGCAAACTACCAGGCGGCTCACCTGATGGTAAGTGATTACCGTCGCCTACAAACATCCGCAACACCAGACGCGAATGAAAAACGGTGGTTCAGGCTTAAATTTATTTTTTTAAGCCTGATAGGTTTTTGCCTTTAAGCCTTTGACCACTATCTCACCTGATGGTAAGTGATGATGTGGTCGAGGATGTTGTTCAGACTAACCTTGAGTTACTGGCTCTCAAGGACAGCTGTCGGAACACACCGTTAGGTGCTTGGCGACAGAAAAGCTGCTAAATATGTTTAGTAAATTCTTTATATAAAGGAGAAATCGGACATCCATTAGCTTTATACGGACGACCAACAGCTATATATGGACGCTCAATTGCTATATACGGAAGTCTAATTCAAATCTAGTGGGATCGTCAAGAGAAGTTGATTAAACATATTTCTTCCTACTGCCTATAATTCCCATTTGTCCCGGGGAAATCTGTGGGGACAAATGGGAATAATCCAATATGGTGCAACACAATTGGCAACAAAATTTCCACCATACAGTAACTTGAAGCCAAACAGTACTGCCTCACATAGTGCCGTATTTTTATAATAAAAGTAGCCAAGTTATTGGACGTCCGTATACAGCTATTAGGCGTCTGTATATAATATTGGACGTCCATATATAATATTGGACTGAACCAATATTATATATGGACGTCCAATATTATATATGGACGTCCATATATAATATTGGTTCAGGCCATGGTACGATACAATTCCGATTTTATCATACCTATATTTATATTTAACCCACAAATGAAGTTATTACGTACTTAATTAAGCAATATTCTTCTTAAATTTATAAAAAAAATAGACTAGACAAATATGTACATATTATATGCTTGTTACCAATAGCTTTATACGGACGCTCAATTGCTATATACGGATGTCTAATTCAAATCTATAGTCTATTTTTTTAGCAAGCGAGTACAGAAAATTTTACTGCGTTGCTATTGGCCCGCGTAATCAACATAAAATTCGTTCCACACGAACTCTGTAGTTACATGTAGGTATATGCAATTCGAAAAATATTGCTTGTAACGAATCAATATTAAAGTGGCAACTTTTGAATTAGGGTAAGCAAAACAAAGATCGTTTCGGAAAAAATGTTGTTGCTAAGTCAACAAATCGTCTCGTCATACGTTAGCCGACGTATCACTGTGAGCTCAACCCAATTGCACTCGTTTGGTTTCAAGTGAAGGGCTATGGCAGGATATGACAAAAGTTATAAAATTTATGAAGTCTGAACTCTTTTGTTACAAGGAGTAGATAAAGGGAATAGATAAAAATGGTGCTCTTGTCTCAATCATGTAATAACTAAGATAGAAACAAAAATGAACGGAACCGACAATCATGTACAAAATATGTTGAACAATTTATTATTGACGTATCTGCAGAAAGTTCATCAGAAGGATGACGAAAATTTTTGAGATTAGAAGAATTGTAGTAGAATTATTTGATTTATATGTTGAATTGCATAATATATATACTATTACAATATTGTTTTATATCATGAACGCGAACAGAAAATTTCGTTACGAATATACTCAGCATGCAAATTTAAATCGTAAAATAATAACGTAATTTTTTCTACGGTAAATTTTAGAAGTATTCAATATGATCGGGCTTTGACAATTTCAAAACAAGAACAAATACATTGACCAATGACGGCAATTACCCATCTCACTCTGTCAATATCAGAAATGTGCGAGAGACATACTCAGTACTCGTTTGTTAAAAAAAAACAGACTATAGTGGGATAGTCAAGAGAATTTGATCGTAATTATAACAATTTAAGTCTGAAAATTCTGCTTTACTAGTTCTTAAAGTAATTTTCACGTCCATGTCATCTTATATGTCAGCACTATGTGCTGACATATAAGGTGATTTTATTAATATTTGTGACATTGGTTAGTTATAGTAGTTGATAATCTGTTGTGAAAATAACTTTTGTTAACAATATACGGCGAAGTTGACAAATTGTTAAAGGCATAAACTTTTAACAATAGTGCGTTAATTGTCTCAACCTTACTCTAAATCTAAGATGTTTTAGAATTACAGTATCTAAGTACTTACCTAAGTTGTGTATCTAGCACGAAGTGCCAAAGTTGTACCTATATAATGTGGATATTAATTTATCAACAATACTGCGGGGGATGGTGTAGAATTGATAACGGAATGTGTTCCACTCTTTTTTAATATTCACATACACAAAAAGTCTGTACTATTGCTTAAGCTATGGCACGTTGGCTTTGGTAATACTAGCAAAGACAACCGCGGTCTACGAACACGGTGTATCTACTCTATTCACACACACGCACGATTGCTACGCGAAGTCAATGAACTGCTATACTAGGCACAATAGACAGCTGTTTTGTGTACCTATTCTGCCTAGTCGGTCTTTGGCGGCTTGCGACAAAAGAACGCGCGACGCGGTAGCGGCTTATCACAATATGGCATACCTAAGTAGCTGCAACACAATACAGTACGTACCTACGTAAACTTGAAATTAAAAAGAATGTAGGTAAGTAAATTTTTTTATCATTTAGATGAGTTTAATCGATTGGCGATTATGCAAAGCATACGACAGTCTAGCTAGATTGGCCGGTAAGGCCTTCGCGTTCGTCAGAATAGGTACGTGAAACAGCTTCGTCTATCACTAGGGCAAAACAGCTGTTTTGCCATAATGATAGCGTCTAATTGACATCGGGTAGCGTTCGTACATGTGAGAATGGAGTAAACCGCGGTTCTCGATATCATACTAAAAGGCAACGCGCCGCGCTTAGAAAATAGTTATACTGATTTTTTTGTATGTGAAAATTAAACATGAGTGGAACACATGCCGTTATCGATTCTACACCATCCCCCGCAGTATTGTTGATGAATTAATGTCAACCTTATATAATAAACGTTGTGTTGTTAATTTTTTGTTGATAAAATTAATCAACGCTTGTTTTCTTATTTCTAGCTCTTGCGTATTAGCGTTCTAAGTGCTTATCTAAGTCGTGTGTCTAGCACGAAGTGCCATAGTTGTACCTACATAATCAACGTTGTGTTGTTGGTGTTGTTGACAAAATTAATCAACGTTTGTCTTCTTATTTCTAGCTCTTGCGTCTTAGCGTATTATAAGTCTACTCTCTCTCTCTAAAACACGGAATAAAAGTGATACAGCTACATGTTTTTTGTTTTTATTTATTTACCTAATATGGGTTACCCTGAAATATAAATATTACATATAGGTACACTATGCAAACTAACTTATTCTTTACTTTACCTACACACAAACTACCTACTACAAAAAACCCACCTATTACACTAAATAGTCAAATTATCACACTTTCTATATTGATTCTGCAACAAACTAGCCACAGTTTAATCATATGTGCCGTTTGTGGTGAAGTGTCACAGGTCCGTTCTGTACTTCTGTACAGAACGGACTTAATATATATATATATATATATATATATATACATATATATATATATATATATAGACAGAATTAAAATTGAATATATTTGTATAATATGCATTAAATGTGGACTTGCTTGTAAAAAAAATTACAAAAGGGCTATTTATAACTTTATTTTATTTCAATACTAGTCAAATATAAAAAAGGACTGGGCATTTGTGACAATAATTGAATACTTGAAGATTAACGAAATATTTGTATTTTAGTTGACTTTTTGAGACTATGAAGTAGTCGTTTAGTTTTTTAATTCTCATTCTGAGTATTTTATTTTAAAACTAGTCAAATGTAAAATAGGACTGGACACTTACGCCATTTTTTTAATTAGATTATATTTTACTTTTTGAGACAATAAGTTTGTCATTTTGTTGGGCTTATCATTTCATTTTTATTAAAATAAATTTATCGTTTCATAGTACTAAATTTGTACCCATAATGCTATTTGGTTTCCTAATTCATTACCTTGAAATTTTAAAAGAACATTACCTTAATAACACATAAAAAACTGATTCGAATTTGTAATTTTTTATTCATATCATTTTATTTGATTTTAAATCTGATAAATTGTTAATATGAATCTCTTAGGTTTATTATTGGATTATGAATAGCAATATATTTTTAAACAATATAGAAAAACCGATTTTTTCGTAGAAATCGATTATTTATTTTTATAAAATCGATTCATTTTTTGCAAAACAAAATCGATTATTTTCCATTAGTCTCACATCCCTAGATTCTTCTGGTCTTGCATCCCTTATTCATGTCGGCACTAGTATTAATGCAGTAGTGGCACTTTTTTAAAAACTTTAGTTCTATTAGAATTAGAAATACCAAAATACAGTAATGTTTATCGTGAATTGTATGTTCTGAAATACAACGCTTGCGGGAGCTAATTTTTCTATTGGCGCCATCTAACGAGCAAAGCTGACGACATTACTCGTCAGATGTCGCCACAGAGGGCGCTGTACACTATAACGCAGGCTTCGGACGCTTAGCTTGTCCTACGTCATGTCAATTGTCATACTGTTGTTTTGTTTGTAAGATCAAGCCATGAAGTATCGGCGGGAAGCTAGAGCAAATGTAGGAAGAGTTTGTTTAAAACAGAGTAGACTTGAGATTTAACTTTGAGACTGTGATAGATAACAACATTCTCATTCGCAAGAAATTAGTGACTGTTCTTAGGATTCGCTCCGCTCATATCCCATCAAATAAGTTTGGATTTTTGATGCAAAAAATAACATCCCCTAAGCGTAATGATTGTGGTGTTTTAGAAGACGTACAACATATTTTGATGGAATGTGTGCGGAACGACAGTTATAAAAGGTCGTACTTTAGTCAAGACTAAAGTATTCGATATCGGATTTATTAATTGTATTTTAGCCTGCCCTCTGCCAGATCGAGCCCAAGTATAGTATAGGAGTGTTTCTCCGAAATTACGTTCTTTGTCTGATTCATACGGCCTAATTTTTTTTTCACATTTAAGCTTATAAAACATATTTTTACGAAAGATGATAACCTAAGATACAATGTCTGAAAAAGGCACACTTTTTGATAAAATGGTTTCCGAGATAGTTAACTTTAAAATTTTTGGGGCTATATGAATCAGAATCTGTGACATATGAATCAGAATTAGGGATAGAAATGAATTTCTAGTTAGAAAAATCAGTCAATTATTTATTAAAATCACAGTAAATGCACACGATGCTTATCATAACACCAAAATCTAGTCAATCACAGCATGATAATTATAATTATGATACTCGACAATATTAATTATCATTACATTTTTTGTGTAAGTATCTGGTTTCATAAAATCTCAAAAAAAACTAAAAATCTACATAAATACTATCAAGTATGTTTATACTTTTAATAATAACCAAAATCATGGCAAAAAGAAAAATTGAATAAATATTATTCGGCAATGATATCAGGCTTTTAAACCTGTCTATTGAGGCTTACTAAAAAAAATATTTCGTCAACGTCGAAGTTTTTTCATTGTTTACCTTTATTTTTTTACCTAGATTAGTCTAGGAGTTTAATACCAATATATTAGTTGTAATTTCAGGTATAGTCTCATTATCGAAAATTTTGTTGTCGATAGATATGAAACCCCTTTGACGTCTTATTAGGACTGCTGCGAAATTTACAGCTACTGTTTTTAGACATGTAAATAACATTAGGTACATACGAAATGACTTGTTACAGACGGAATGTGCTGCCAATGTTTCATTAGCAATATGTGTGACATTCTGATTAATATGATATTTTTACCGTATGAATCAGTCACACATCAATCAGAATTTTGCCCATTAACACCCATAAATCATCACACGTATTCAATTCAGAATTGTTATTTATACATAGGTTTCTGTTCCCCAAAGTCATTATATTTTCCGCAGATTCAAGTTTAAAAACCATTTACCATAATTATAAAAACGAACATACTAATTAGAAACACATGTGTAGCAAGGCTATATGAATATTTACCTTAAGGAATATTTACCTTTATATCTCCGGGACGACACAAACCAGCCACACGTCACGTCGCGACCACGTCAGCCGAGCCACTGGCTACCGCCAGCGCGGGGAGGGGTCGAGTGAAGCGCGTGAATATGTATCAGACTTTTTTGCCGGACATTTTTTTTTTATTTATAAATAAACCTTCGTAAATATTAGTACCATTTTGGTCTAAAGAAACAACTAATATTCATTTGTAATAATTATAATTCACTTCAATTTATGAATAAGAAATAATGTTATTGTTACTAACGTTCAAGAAACTGGGTTACGGACACACCATATTAGTCAGAAGAACTACTTTTAAATATTTTTTTGAAATGTTTAAATAAATATTATTAAAAAAAATGCAAGATAGGCAATAGTCTGAGGTATGTTTTAAAATTAATTGCAGACTGATTTGTCAGTTAGTTACAAAAATAAACCTGAAGACATCGAAAAGGAGAATGCCCATTTCACTAGGAGACTAAGGTCCCCTGAAAAAGTTTTGTGTCCTGATTATTTCTTTTTTAATTTGTTAATAAAAACGTCTAATTTTAGGATCAGTAGCCATTTTTCATATTTTTACCCTGGTTTAAGAGTAATTTAATTTTTAAGTCACAAAAATTATCAATCATCTAGATATTAAGACTATAATACTTTTTAGACAAATCGAATGATACCATAAGTATCAAAATCCGCAACCTGATAGTTTAGGAGGTAGTATCAACAACTTTATTCTGGTCCTTAATAATTATTCAGATCTACTATCCAAATCCTCTTCTAATTCATTGCTTTTTTCTACACAAGATAACAATAAATATGGTACTATTTTCTCGCACATGCTCCCCGTTGTAAGATTTTGCCTGTTGGTATTGATAAGATTCTAATGGGAATCTGCTTAAATCATTTACATTTAATCTAGAAAATCTATCCATAGGTGGAGCAGTGCTATCAATTTTTTAAATGAAATTATCGCGAGTTTCACACATTATTAAAAGTTATACATTAACCGGCAAAACACGAGCCAACCTGAGTTTTTTGCCGGTTAATCTGAGGGATATTCAGAAACTCTGAAGCAACCGGCCTATCGTGTATTATTGGATGTAATGCATTTAACAGGTTACAAGTTATTATACAATTAACCACATGCATTGAGGCTCTATTGAAGTATTCCTGTCGATTAGATTTCAATAGTAAGGATCAATTAATACTTCGCCAAGAAAGATGGAGGGTCGTTCTATTACGAGCTGGAGTCTTTTTTCATTTTACAAATGTCCCGCTTGTTATTTCAATAGACCGAGAATAGTCCCAATTGCAACAAAACAATTACAATAGTTTGAGTACAATATCTCGGTCACTAATGCATAAATTGAGTTCATATTAATAATAAGGATTTCGCTTAATTAAACATTTAGATAAATGGGCATAATCAACTTGATGCTATTTAGGAATAGAATAGACACTTCAAAGGAAACGATTATTTTCTTTCACGCTTTCAGCCCGTCATTGATTTGACACTCTTGACAGTAGCACGTAAACATCAATAGTGTTGCCAGTTAACATTTTTAAATCGAGACACACCATATCGATTTTTCCTGACTTAAGAGTGTGTTAAGACAGCCGTGCTTCCACGCTATACCATCACTGATGCCTTTATATGTGGCTGCTATAAATCGATATTTTATTTTATTTTATACTCGCTGAATTCTAACGTTCACCTTGCTTCTAGCCCGGCGGCACACCTAACAGCAAGCCACTGTAGTAGGTTACCAATCTGTTTACAATAGTATTGAATACCATGCATCTATAAATATACATCTTGAAGCACTCGTAGCGAAGTTTGCTTAGCCGTTCTTAATCGATCTTAATCGAAAATAAAAAACGTACATAAACTATCAATAGTACCGATAGTATATTCAATAAGTATACCTCCGGTATGGATTTTATCTTCGCTGTCGATAGATATTCAATTAAAGGCAAAACTAACAACATGTAAAAAAACTATATAAGTAGCAATGAATTCAATCATAGCTATGTATTTTTAATTTATCTAAGATTCTGGATAAATAGGAACTATAAATGACTGGCAATTCTACGTTGGCAATATTTTAGTGAGGCATAAGGACCATGTATCCAGTTGCCAATAAATTAAAAAAAAGTAGTGCATATTATCTTTGGTTGCTAGTGTTGAAATAACAGGAAATATATAATTTATAAAATAGTACTCTTTAAGAAAACTTTTAATGCTAGGGTGAAAAGAAATACGCTGTTAATGAGAGAAGAGCAAAAAAATATGTAACGATTTTAGCATAATATTTTAATAGGACACTCCGCCATATAGGGGACCTGCCTTTGAACATTCTCCTTTAGGGTTCGGAGAATCACTCATAATTTGGCTGAATTAGGTCTAAATAACACCTAATTCAGACAAAGTGTAAGTACATAAATTCAAATTCAAATTCAAATTCAAAATCATTTATTCAATTTAGGCGTCTACGACGCTCTTATGAAGGTCAATTACAAACTTTAATATTGAAATATTCTACATTGTACTGCCACGTTCAGCAAAAAAATTTATAGAGCCACTGCGAGAAGAACGGGCAAGAAACTCGGGGCAATTCTTTTAAACGTCTGTTTACAATTTGTTATAAACAATATAATACAATTATTACAATATTTGTTTAAATTACGTAGGAGACAGGTGATGGCTTGGCAGAGGTGGAATTTTCCAAGCATTTTTGTCGTTTAAGTAATCACAAACTATGTAGTAGGATTTCTTAATCAAAATGTTTTTCACATGTAATTTGAATTTTCCTTCTGTGAGCATTGTAATATACGAGGGGAATTTTATTATAAAACCGCACACAATTACCTAAAAAGGACCTTTTATTTGTCTTTGCTAATCTAAAACACGGTACCGTTAATTTATATTTGTTCCTAGTGTTGTAATCGTGGTTGTGGCTGTTTAATTTAAATTTACTCAAATTTTTCCGAACATACATAATATTTTCAAATATATACAGACTCGGTAAAGTTAATATATCAATGTCTTTAAAAAGATCCCTTAGAGATTCCATAGGATCTATTTCATATATGGCTCGAATTGCACGCTTTTGTAAGATAAAGATTGTTTCCATCTCAGCAGCAGCTCCCCACAGCAATACACCATACTGTGGAAGTACGCGAAATAAACTAGCCGTGCAGTAGCTACGTCTGTTAACTGTCTTATCTTACAAACTGCATATGCAGCAGAACTAAGTCTTCCGGCTAGATCATGTATATGTGGATCCCACTGTAAAGTTGAGTCCACTTTGATTCCCAGAAAGACTGTCGCTTTGTCAATAGAGAGTTTATCTAAGCCAAGCTTAATGTTTGGTTCAACATAAGGAACATTTGGTAAAGAAAACTTTAAACATTTGGTCTTTTTTGAATTTAAGAGAAGATTATTAGCGGCGATTTTTGATTTCAAAGTCGATTGCTTTGGTTTATACTTACATACCTACTTAGTTACGCCAAATTCTTTCTATATGGAGTAAATATTATGATATAATTTACGGATATCAATATGATACCAACTACGTTACAGTATAAAATCGAATATAATACGGTATTTGTTCATAAGAGCGCACACTACGATCCCCAAGATACCTGCCAAGCGTGGGGATTATGAGAAACCTCAATAATAGGGGAGGCTGTTTTAAGCAGTGGACAATCCAGCGTATACAGTATTCGTTCATTATATCACACACTGCGATCCCCAAGACGCCTGCCAAGTGTGGGGATTATGAGAAACCTCAATAATAGGGGAGGCAATGTTCAGGAGTGGACTATCGTTCATTATATTGCACAATTCTATCCCTAAGACCCTGCCGAGCGTGGGGATTATGACAAACCCCATAATATGCGAGGCTGCGTTCAGCAGTGGACAATCCGGCTTGAACAATATTCGTTCATTATATCACACTGCAATCTCCAAGATGCCTGCCAAGCGTGGGGATTATAGGAAATCCCCCTTAATAGGGAAGGCTGTGCTCAGCAGTGGACAATCCAGCTGATACAGTATTTTTTCATAATAGCGTACACTACGATCTACAAGAGGCCTGCCAAGCGTGGGGATTATGACAAACCCCCATAATAAGGGAGGCTGTGTTCAGAAGTGCACAATCCGGCTTATACAGATATAATTATAACCTAGAGTTACTGGCTCTCAAGAACAGCTGCCGGAACACACCGTAAGGTGCTTAGTGACAGATTTTCTACTTCGATAATTTCTTTCTCTTATATTTCCGAGTAGATTTTTTTTCTACTTACTGTCTTTACTTCCCATGTTTACTGGTCAATAGACTAGTGCTACATAACTTACCTACTTACAATTTACGAGTATTATATTTACACGTAACAACAATTTATCTTCATATAATCTTCTATATCGCCCACAAAAATTGATACGCGCTGGAGGTTCGAAAAAAGTTGTACAGGTCTACTCTCGACAACGCACACCAGGCGACTGGCGGGGGTCGGGAGCCATGGGACAGCCTGCATATTCAGCGTGCGCGCTTTCAAATATTCTCAATATTTATTTCACTTTATTTTCATTACATAATCTTGCCCTTGTTCAAAAAACTAATTCCAAAAAAGTATGCGAATGTTTGTTAGGATTACACACATATTTTTTTGGTAAATATATGTGCGATAGAAACTGAATGCAGTTGATTCATTCCATAGTCGGGAACGCCAAATTGGTGTTTTTTAGGAAAGTTTACAATTTTTTTCGATCGAGCCAAATTGGTTTAATCGTGTTTCGGGGCCCAACTTCGGATAAAGTACTTTATGAACTGTTAGTATACAAAAAATAAATCAATCATCAATTACCCGTTTTTAAAGGTCTAGTTTTGAATATTCGTGAGGAGGAATCGTCAAATTTGGAGCACATTTCATCTTAATAGGTTAGCCTTTGACCACTATCTCACCTGATGGTAAGTGAAGAAGTGGTTGAAGAGTTTGTTCAGGCTAACCTATGATTACCAGCTCTCAAGGACAGCTGCCGGAACACACCGTTAAGTGCTTGGCGACAGATTTTGAATTTGAGGGTGGTCGCTAGCCAGGTCATTCGCGAAATGCTCTAACACCATGCGGAGAAGCTCAAGCCCGCAGCGGGATTCGAACCATGTACCTGCTGCGCGGCACTCCATAGCCAATGCCACTGATGATGTAAAAGTATCCTATGTGTTAATTGCGGGTCTATACCTACCTATTTATATTCCATATATTATACAAATCGGTTTAACCGTTTCACGAATCTTTGGTTTTAGCTTCGGGAACAAATATAGTAACTAGGTGCCAGGTCTGGGCTAAAAGGTGGATGATTGATCTCTTGAAAACCACACTCCTGAATAGCAAACATTAGCAACGCGCGCCGAGTAAACCGGCGCGGCGCGTTGTCGTGAATTCTATTTTCCTCGCCTTTTTATCTAATTGCCTCCTTCAAATTGTGCATAATGGTTGCATAAGCTTCGCATCGGCAGGTCCGATGGCAGGAGACCGGATGGTATGACTTTGTTGCCGTGGAAGAATGGCAAGTGCCTCTTGTGGGACGCCACGTGTGCCAACACTGTCGCTCCCAGTCACCTTGGTCATACTGTCCTCTCTCCAGCTGCTGCAGCCGAGGAGGCGGCTATCAAAAAGCGTCACAAGTAGGTATGCAGCCTTAGAGGCGCAATACTTGTTTGTACCATTCGCAGTGGAGACGATGGGCAGCTGGGGCGCAGGCGCAAAAAGCTTGGTAAACCAACTAAGGGAAAAATCCAGTGACTCCCGCTCCGGCTTGTACCTGGTGCAAAGGTTGGCTATCGCAATCCAACGAGGCATTTTTATACGGACCATATTGAAAATTTTATTTCGTGTGTATGTTTTAATTATTTTTATATTTATAGTTAATAATGATAATGTTAATAAATAAATGATATGCTTAAAAAAAATTAAAAGCGTACTGGTATATTATCAATTTAATTAAAAACAAAATTTAATAAAACAAATAAATTGCCGCGCTTTTTAACGTATAGTGCAGAGAAAGGTTGCCAAGCGTACCTATTGTTAAATAATTATTTATTTCGTATAAAAACAAAATTTAAGAAAACAAATGCATTGCCGTGCGTTTTTTCGAAGTGCAGAGAAAGGATGCTAAACAACTTTCAATGAAAATTGAGTACGAAAAAAATCTCCCCCTTTTTTCAAATTATATGATATAAAACCTTTTTGAGATTTGACGATTATATTTTTTTTGTTGGCAGCTAAAAAAACAAAATAGCGCTAACAGGGCGGGTATGGATTTTCAAACAACATTCATTCACTGCTACGGAGGGAAGGAATGAAATTCCATATAACTTTTCCCGCCGCACATTTATGAGGGAGAAATGACAAACTTTATAACACGTGTTTGAACGAATAATGAGACACTTTCTTAGCGGGTGTGGTATAAAGATATGTAAAGTATATTCCGATTCGTTTTGTGCTGTATCTTGTAGGTACTAGGTTTATATTATAATTAAGTAAAGGTTATACAAATTGACTATGTAAAAATTAAGGTGGTTCGGTGTTTTCGTCAGGGCCATCTGTACCTATATAGCGAAATGAGCGCGCCATTGATAAATAAATATGTTTTTTTAATTTGTTTTTACAAAATTTTCGTATTTGTTCATCGCAAGTGTGTTGAACACGTGGTATGACACGCGCGTGGGATTTTGATCATTACTCACTCGCCTCCCTCGTCGCCTCGTGTATAATGATCAACATAAGTCTAGTAACTTACCACACTTGTATCATAATGTAAAAATTGTAATATTACATACTACAATTTTACAGAATTAATCTTGTATGCTTAAAGATTTGTGTTAAACACCAGCACATTTTGTCACAGAATCACTGAGCTGAGTCAAATTAGGTGAGTTCTTACTGTTCATTCGTTCATTCTTACCGTTCACTGGATCTTGTCGAACTGCCTCAACCCCTTCAGAGATTCTGAGTGCGAAGGCGGGTGCTGCACTTAATTGCCTAGCAAGGAAGCGAGGCAAAAGCGCCGCGTGGTACTTACCTGTCTGATAATATCCGTAGCTGTCTAATAAAGACATTGTTCAGAATCGTACTGTCGGCTCGGAACTTTCAGTAAGGCTGTCAGTAATTTCCGTATTCAAACCAACGTTTACGATAATAAAAAAAATTAGTTAGTATTTTTTGGCTGTTTATATATTATATCTATTAAATACCCACATATATTTCACAGTTATATATCTAATAGTTCTCTCCTTAAGAATAGTCCTTTTTCTTTCGTGTCTTTCCACTGTCTGATCTGAGAGAAAGAAATGCGCTGAATGAGCGGCAGCTGTTACCTACCTTGGGTTTGGTTGGTGGGTGGTCAGTATGTGCCCTGCCTTTGCTCTCCATTCAACCTTAGTTTCTGCGTATTATCACACTAATATTATAAAAGCGAAAGTTTGTGAGTGTGTTTGTATGTCTGTTACTTCATCGCACTCAAACAGTTGGACCAATCTTGATGAACTGTGTGATGAATACGGAGGTAGATGAGACGCTGGATTGACATAGGATACTTTCATCATCATCAACATTTATCACCACGCGAATGAAACTGCGTGCTATTTAAACTAAATATTTAAACACAGTGGTCCTTTTTTAATCATAACACTAATTTTAAGTTCCTGTTAAGTCAGTTTTAGGTTAAAATTTATCTCTATTTTTATTTAATTTTCCCATTGAAAACGATTTCTCCCAATAATTATTAACATTATTTAACGGAAATCGGATCAACTTCGAGCCTAGATTAGTCTAAAGCAAATTAGTCTAGATATTAGTCTAATGTAAAATTTTGCGAAGTTAAAACATTTAGAGTCTGTTTCAGAATGTCCTAATAATGTTTCGGGTTGCTAACCAACACAAAAAATAACTGAATGATAAAAATGACAGTTAACATGCAGCGTGTTGCAAGCTTTAACCGATGGTGATAGGCTAAATCAATGACTGTGAAACGCAAATATAGTGTTTTGTTTAATAAATATGTTCTGGGTAGTATAACCGGAACTTACTCGAACATTCTGAAACAGGCCGTTAGTATTCAAAAATATGCCGAAACTATGTCTGCATGGAGAGCACTGCCCATAGAGTAAGCATATCAGCAGTAATTGTTTATATAATGCAAAACGTTTAGGTTCTTTAAAATGTTTCTTAAGAGGAAAACCGGCGTATGATTCTCCATGTCAATGAACTCCCCTATTTGCCTCCTAAATAATGCCACTTAGGAAATATTTTTTTGCTTAAAATCAAAGCAGCTACGCTTCTGTCATTTTAGATATTAAGAAAATTTGACACCGAAAGTTTGTTTATAGCTGATAGACTAGCCTTTGACCACTACATCATCTGATGGCAAGTGATGGTGTTGTCGAAATTTTTATTCAGGCTAGCCTAGAATTGCTGGCTCTCAAGGCCAGCTGCCGGAACTAACCGTTAGGTGCTTGGCAACAGATTATAGTCACAAAATTTGACCTGTCTTAACGCAATGCTTAGAGGACCATCAGATTTGAAAGTTTTTATTCGAAAAGAACACGATAGAAGCATAAATAAATTATTTTTGAAAATTTTAGTGCCATTTGAAAATTATTTGATTCTTTTGGAGGAGAAAAAAAGGAATATAAAACATCGAATTTCTGAATTTTCTTTCCACTCGTCGCAGGCAGTGTTTCCGTTTAATGTTTTACTGTATCTTTTGTATTAATCCGATTTGTAATATCATTATCGAGTGCTCCTTATGAAACTCCTCTTATCAGTGGGAAAAATGTATCTACAACAACACCTGTAATCACACCTAAGTCGGTGGCAACCGCGATTGCCAACGACCCTTTAATCAGTCACAATAATAATTTATTAATATTTTTTTTCAAATGTGTAATTTTGTGTGTGCTATTGTAACAGCAGTATTGGGATGTATTCTAGTCATAGGAACCTCTTTGGTCAGCTTTATAGTGGTGCCGGATTTAGTCAAGAGTATTATAAAAAATGTAAGTTAAATAACACAATAGCCTTCTCCAAAGTATGTCCTAGGTACGTAGAGATGTATATAGACTTATAGAGTAATCCTTTAACAAACATCTGTACAAGCCATTGTTTTCCAAAGAAAATTCCAGATTACGTTATGGTTTTTTTTATAAGTTTGTGACCTGATGTGAAGCAGTAACATCTGTCTATGGCAGATTCATTTCGTCACAAGTGATGAGCTGCATTGGGCCCGTCACCCTGAGACTACAGATGTTGAGTCTCATGTGCCTGTAATTTCACTGGCTCTCAAGGACTGCGGCCGGAACATATGTTTGGTGCTTCTTGCAGTCTTGCGCGTGCCGTGCACGATGAGGTCGATGAGAAGAGGCCGCACCGCACGCACGATCTCCCACGATGTGTGGACGATGAGTACAGGTTGCACTTCCGTGCGCAATCTTGGACTCGCGTATAGCGAGCATCATGAAGAGTGGCTCGCTTCCACGCCATAAGCGCGGCTTATGACAGGATTTTAGCTTTAAATATCATTAAGCTCAAAATAACCGAAATGAAGAACACATTCACAAACAGCAATGGCAACTGAAAATAAGCTCGGGTTTAATAAAAAATGTATTTACTGTAAAGAGATTTACATTTTAAATTCGGCACTTTCTGGGCAATATTAAATTCCAGGTGGCTGAAGTCTGAGAGGAATAATCGCGAACGAATTTCACTTTATGACGAAACTAAAAATATCTGAGAGATATATTTTGAAATTCTTGGCAGACCTCTTCCAATAATTAAATACTAAGTACCATTAAAACCAAAGTTACATAGCGAGTAAAATGTACTACTGATTCGTATGGTTTCCTTCCGTTCGTTTCGTGGTGCTAATTATAGAAAAACTTATATTAATCTGTTTGAAATCAAAATTTACTAGAAAACTTGCACACGTTGATTTTTATTTAGTAAACCCAATAGTATACAAATCTATATACTTCTATCTCTTTGGCAATGTATCACGAGAATAGCTCTGTCAGGTTTCGCCAGGATGTGACCACTGTTTGGAGGACAGCTTCTTATTAGAGCCACTTGGAGTTTGTGGGGTGTCAAAGAGCTTACTGAGTGTTCTATTATCCTAAGTCCGATATTGGCTTTTGGAAATATTTTCTGATATTAAACCCCAAGACACACTAAAATTAAAAATATGAAAGTACCAATCTCATTATTTGCTTAATGATTTTGAATTAATTGTTATGAAATGATTTCAATATTTTCTAAATATGACTGCAAGCACCATCACATACTAAGCGAAAATCATTATTTACAAATTATTGTAGTACAAAATTTTACGCCCAAGGCGGGAATCCAACCCGCTTCCTCCGATAACGCATCGGATACCTAAACCTCCTCGACCACCTGGACTCGGCATTTCTAGCCTTGGGCATAAACATTTTTACTCCAATATTTTGTAAAATATGGTTTCAAGTTGGGCATATTATTATTGTATTTATAGTCATTGACATTTTATTTAATATATATTATGATAGCTAAAATCACATACCTATTTTTACCAGGAAGTGGTGCTCTTGGACGACACGATACAATACGAACGGTTCGAAGAGGTTCCCTTCCCTTTGGTTTTTAGCCTAAGGGTTTTTGAGATCAGCAACCCTCAAGAGGTTCTGAATGGACACGTTCCGATCCTGCGAGAAGTTGGTCCTTACGTATATAAGTAAGTACTAAGAATGTATCAATTAAATTTACTAATACCAAGTTATATAAGTATGATACTATGCGGGATGAGAACTGTATTTGCATAAGCTTATATTTTATTCTGTACTTGAAAAATAAGAGGTTAGTCCCCTACTACAACAATGAAATCATTTAAAAGTCTGATCCGATTGTGATCATATTCCCTTATCAAAATCTAACTTGTACATTACTGCCGTGGTGTCAACATGCAAGACTCTTTCCGCATATTTACGCTATGTTTACTTGCAAGTGATTGAACAGGACAGCTTGTTTGCTATAGCTACTTATGTCACTGAACTGATAAGCTCAACAGGAGAGATAGTGGTAAATCCTAGCCTATGTGTTATATAATGCATCTGGGTTTACTGCTTGGGTTCTTACAATAACAAACTTACAATTAAGTCAGGACAGAGCACGGTATATATACGAGTAGACATTTCTTCGTAAAGTAAGAAGAAAGAAATAAGTTTCCTTAAGCTGAAACTTATTTTTTATAGTAGTTTATAAATAGCGTATATTTTAACCGCTATCTCACTGTAACTGTGTCGAAGATGACTTTTTTTAGGTAATTCTGACGGAACAAGCTCGAGGCCCACCTGATGTTAAGCGGTATCCTCTGCCTATAACAGATGCATATAATATACTTATATAAATACATTATATACAAAATGCGAACTGGCTATCAAAGACAGCTGCCAGGACACAACTCGGTGACAAATTTTCCATCTGAGTGTAGTAGCTACCCAAGTGAGGCCGCAAGAAGTCCCACCATATTATAAATGGTGTTGGGTGGATTGTGGTACACCACATGATAGGTAGGTCTTCACGCGACAGGCCCGCAATAGGATTCCAATAATTTACAGCAATCCCGATATAATCATTGCCACTATATTTGCGATATAATTTATTTAAAGAAGATAAGCATATCTTCTTTAAATAAACCTAGGTATCAATAACTTCTTACAATTTTGATATATTCAATGCTGTTAGAGATGAGAGTTTTTATAAGTTTGTTTGTTTTGTTTGGTGTGACTACTGTCTTATTATGAAGGCGATCCAGACCAATGAGGGCTTGTAACGGAAAATAAATTAAACATAAATTCCTTAGTTTTTCCCATTCAGCTTGGTCGTTCTTAACGGATCAGCTAACTCAAGCAACGTCCGCTGCGGTCATGACCTGGATAGATGACCACTACTGACATTACTACTGATAGTCTACTTAACAGCTCTTTAAGGCGCCGGTCATAGTTGTTGTCTAAGGGTGTTTGTCCAACGCCGTCGTCACCGGGACGTCACCGAGACCGAGATTATTTCGGGCCGGGTTTAAGATGACGTGGCGGCGATGGTGTGTCCACCACGCCCATATATCAGTGGCTCAGTTCTAGAGCTTTGTCGTGTGTGGTAGTCGCGTTTTCCTTTTTAGTAGACATAAAACAAACTAAGAGGATGGCTAGTTTCAACTGGCGACAATTGCTTCTTCTGCTTTTGTACGTTCGAAGGCGTAGGCGATGTAAAGAATGTTGGATTCATCCTCTAATACGTGAACGATATATCACAGGAACTGGGCTCCAAAAAGACGCAAACTTCGCGCCGCGCATTTTTTCTCAAAATGTTATCTTTGGACACATCCTTTGTTTTATCCCACAAACAGTCTTCCCTCTCTACAACTTTAATTAATGTATAAATAAATATCACATTCGAATTTCTTAGACATTTTTTTACACATTTTATGATAGCCAAAACAAAAACCGGGCGAACGGCGCGGTGCAACGGTAGTGTGTGGACAGGAACAAACGACGAGGGCGATACGTGGATACCGGACGGTGTCCTGGACGGCAGCCTGCGTGTTAGCCATTGATCCTCACTGGGAGATCCTCGCTGAAGTGTACCACTTCATGGCGGCGAGGAGATCCCACGGTGAACCCCATCGTGGGAGGGTGGAGGCAACACGCATGTGACGTCAGGCAAAGGCCGCCCTGTTGATGGAGGACTTGGCTCCACCGGTCCTTGGGCAGTGGACGGTGGAGGCCATCCGCCCAGTCCTCCAGAGGTGGGTGAGGCGGCCGTTTGGGTCGCTGACCTTCCAACTGGTGCAGATTGTTTCCGGACATAGATGTTTCGGAAAGTACCTGCACCAGATCGCCAGACGGGAGGCGACCCCAGCCTGCCACGAGTGTGGGGCGCTGGAGGATACGCCGCTCCATCTGCTGGAGGTGTGTGCCACGTGAGGCCCACAGAAGGAGGCCATGGAGCGGGTCAGGTAGACCGATGTTCATGCTGACCCGCTCCGCCAGAGACGAATGGGAGCGAGGAGGTGGCAGCGTGCCCGCCTCCTCCCTTCTCCGTAGTGGGGTCACTGGTGGAGAGTTGGGGGATTCACCACCAGCTTGCATGGCCCCACACCTTTGGGGGGTGGCCTTGGTGAGCCGAGTCGCCCCCTCTACAGGCGCAGGTCCGATTGCGTGCGGGCCTATCGCCGGGGCATGATGGTGACTGCTAACGCGACCGTTACTTTACATTGGTATAACCCGCTACGAAAATGTCAGGTGTGTGAGGTTCAGCTGTGCCATTATCTTTTGGATTCGTTTCACTATTAAACTGTGTTACCTATAATGATAATCGCTAAGTAAAAGCTTAAAATGAATACTTACTTCGTTCGTTAACAGGATATACCAAACCAGGAATATCACGTATGCAGAAGGTGACATTATGAGGTACAGGCGAATAGAATACTTCGAATTCGACGCTGAAGCTTCCTACCCCCTTACCGAGGACGACATGCTCACGATCATCAATGTGCCTTACCACGTAAGTGATTTACCGAAACACCTCCAGACATGTTATTACTTTAAAGCAGTGATAAGCGAGTAATAGGTATGGACTACCGTGCCAGTGGTCCATTCTTAACTGCATGGTGGAAGGGCATTTTGCGAATGCTCGCCCATCCACGTATCACCTTCGGCAGCAGTCCTTGATGGCCAGTAATTCTAGGCCTTGTCCGTTAACCATCTTCAACCACAACAGGAAGGACTGTGGTAAATGGCTAGCCTATCAGCTTTAAAAAATAATAACCATGATTACAACAGCTAAACAAGGTTGCAGGGTTAACTGTCGAGCGGGAGATAGAGGTTTACATTTTTGCTATCGGATTGACTTTTAAAGCGTGGTGGTAGCACTTCGCTCGCCTTGCTATTCACGTAGGAATCGCACCCTCACTCAACCTACCAGGAGAAAACGTGTCGCCAAAATTTTAGCTACTGGAGCACAATAACTTTTTTTTGCTGGAGCGCAATGTTTTTCTTTGGGATTCGTAAATAAATCGAAATCGTAAATACGTCGAATAACAGTATTTTTCCACAAAGGAAATATCACATTACCAGTCCAAAATGGTAGAACAAACAAAAGGGGTCGAATTAAACTGAATCCACCCACCACCCCACAACGTTGAATTCGTTTATTATGACGTAATGAATACTCATTGTTATGTACCACCACATGTCATGAAACCAACCAATACACTAAACTGATTTACGTCATGAATTAATGAATAAAGCAACAAATTTAATTATACTTCGGGTAATTCACTAAAGAGCAATTTAAAAAACTTAATGCAAAACAGAAACACAAAGTATTTATTAGCATTTACATTGTGAAGTGAGTCGTCTTAACGCCACTGTTAATTTTTTATCTATAAACAGTGTACGCCTTAAAAATATGAATAAAATATTCTAGAGTATATAAGGACATTGCTATGTTTGATCCGAAAACACGAGATCATTTATATCTCTCCATAGAAAAATTATAAATGCAACGCTAAAATTTCCCTAAACCAAGTCTTTATTTATAGTAAATCGTACCAATACAAATTTAAAAATCTAATTAGTATGTAACAACCATGTGATATATTAAGGGCCCGTTTCAGAATATTCGATTAAGTTCCGGTTTTACTACCCAGATCATATTTAATAAATATCCATCGGTTAAAGCTTGAAACGCCCTGCATGTTAACTGTCATTTTTATGATTCAGTTATTTTATACTAGCTTTCCGGGCGCGACTCTGCCCGCGCGTATGTCGGTTATCGCGCAAAAACATTAACCTCTTTTTGCGCAGTCGGATAAAAAAATATCCTATGTTTTTCCCGGGTCTCAAACTATCTCCATACCAAATTTCATTTAAATCGGTCCAGTAGTATTGGCGTGAAAGCGTAACAGACAGACAGACAGAGTTACTTTCGCATTTATAATATTAGTACTGATGTTGCATAGCAACCCGAAACTTTATTAGGACATTCTGAAACGGGCCCTAAATTAAAGATTTTTGTCCGTTATTAAAAATCACACTTTAATATGAATTTGGTTTCAAAATTGGATCACGTTATTCAGATATTGCGTAGCTCTGTTTTCTATAAACATGAAGGTGAAGTCATCACCTCCATGTTTTTTATTTAGTGATATGTGGCTATAGGAAAGACACAGAGTCTGTCAAACGAAAAAGGCAAGGTTAGATGCATCTGTCCATGACATTTTCCGAGCTTTTGCACCGCTCCACGCGCAGTGTTTATTGCCTTTATCACTCAGTTATTTATATTACCTTAACATGTACTTACATAATCCAGAAACTGGAATAAATTGTCTAAATCATAAGAAAATTACATACCATTGAAATTTTCCGATATCGATTGTTTTTTAATCGTTGTATGTATATGCTATAAATTCACTGAAATTGAATTTCGATTCAAGCTTCTTTAATATAATAGTTATGAATATTTTTAAAGCCACCTCTGATCTATGACTTCGGAACCACTCAATTATTATATTGTTTACTGTGAAAACTTTTATTCTTAAGGATTAACGATTGCTTCTATTAGGTACATTCCTTCCAAAATGCATTCACTTTTATAGCACTTTTATACCTTTTAACGCTGTGCAGAAAAGCAAATGTGCTGATAAGAATTAGGTAAGTAGGTATAAGTTATTTATAATGTTAAAAGTTTATGAAATAAAATAGTGATGTGTGCGTGTTTCGTGTTTACTAAATAATTTTCGCCGACTCATAACTGTTTCGTTGACGTATAGCGAGTTCAATAAACCATGTGCTCTAGCGAACTTTTTGTATTGTGACTTATTATGTTTAGCTCTTAAATTATTTGAGTCTTTATTTTGCTACATACCTATAGTAGCAGTATCTGTAATGATATGTAATTTATCTGTTTTCCCAATATACGCTCTTCGTCCAGCTCACTTACCATCAATACCTAGTTACACCAGCATACATTTAGTTTATATTTTTTTCATTTAATGACAGATCTGTTAACTTTGACGTCTGTCATCTATATAGAAAAATGTTATTGCTAGAAAACAAAAGTGTCTGTAGTGGTATGTTATTTATTTGTTTTCCTTATATCGTCCAGCTCGCATACCTTCTAATACCGAGTCACACCAGCATGCATTTAGTTTATATTTCTTTCATATAATGACAGCTGTCAATGTGCCAGATCTGTCATTTGGACAGCTGTCATCTATATGGAAAATGCTATTACTAGAAATGAAATAAAAACCCAAAAATACGACATTTCGTAGTCTTGGGTACTTATTTCTTTTCTAGCTAGAGCTGTCAACTGTACAACGTCGGGTAATATTGATACTGGTTATTTTAATGGATACTAATTACAGTATGAATCTACTGAGCGAAAAGAGACCTGGATATTTATCGAGGATTATTATACTTTTTTTTAACCTGTGATATGCCTTTACTAAACAAAATACTACGTACTATATACAACACTACATTATACTAAGGGCCTGTTTCAGAATGTTCGAGTAAGTTCCGGTTTTACTACCCAGAACATATTTATTAAA
The DNA here is from genome assembly GCA_963854805.1 of Plagodis dolabraria. Classification (NCBI taxonomy): domain Eukaryota; kingdom Metazoa; phylum Arthropoda; class Insecta; order Lepidoptera; family Geometridae; genus Plagodis; species Plagodis dolabraria. The sequence continues at coordinate 11,761,926 of OY978440.1, forward strand.
CAAAACACTATCTTTGCGTTTCACAACCATTGATTTAGCCTATCCTACGGTTAAAACTTGAAACGCGCTGCGTGTTAACTGTCATTTTTATCATTCAGTTATTTTATGTGTTGCATAGTAACCCGAAACTTTATTAGGATATATTATTCTGAAACGGGCCCTAAATATGAAAATATGTCTAACTATACCCATGTATTTGTTACCTTTAAATCTTCATCAGGAGGTGAGTGACAATAATAAACACACACACATACATAAACTTAAATTGCGTAATATTATCAACATAACATGAATGACCTTGTTTCTTTTTTTTATCATTAAGAACGTTCGTCATTACCAAAGTACGTAATAATAGGTATATCAATATAACGGGCTTAATTATTAATTATGTAATATAGGTATTCGCAAATTCCAAAGTTTGCGATAAAAACACGTTGTTTAGATTAGACAAATATAAAATTATCGTATAAAATAACAAGACAAATAAATTCTACATTTATATGTCAGGTACTTTATAATATTTTTTTACGGTTGTAACGCTAAACGCATGTATGACAGTGTTTTTTTTTACAAATTAAACACGTTTTCAAGGAAACCTTTATATTTGTTACATTTTCTCTTCATTTCACTAATGTTATGGAACTAACAGTTATGGAAGTGCATCGTAGCAACCACTACCATCTGTTACAGTTGTCGATTTGTTTACAGCTTGAGAATTAGAAATAGTCTCAGAAATAGTCATCTCAGAATTTTATTATTTTTATGTTATAAATAATAATAAATAAACATAAAAATCAGCCTGTATCTGGTTGATACAATGTTTGTGATTGATCTCTTTGGTAACTGGAACTTGTACTATACATATCCACATTCTAAATTCAAATTATATACTTTTTGTCCCTGGGGGTTAAAAAGCTTTTGTCATAGTCATAAAGCAATCGTTTTAGTCCCTGTTTACGAGGAATAAACTGGCTCTTTTCGAATAGATGTGTTAATAAATAATTTGTATATAAAAGGAGTAATATATAATATATAAATATTTTAAATTCCCAGTTACTGAAAAGTTTTTCAAATTCTTGATCTATTAACTGACTGAATATTGAACGCTCGTTGGTCGTTTATTGTGTCATTTAGCCAATGAGCGTTCAGTATTTCGTCTGTCACCTTCCAGAAAGTAGAGGTGAATATAGGTATAAACATTGCCGTCACTTAATAGTGACACTTAGGTATTTAATACACCTCTTCTTACATTCGGGGCTATAAAACGTGCGTATGTAGACATGACATTTTGTCAATTTCGGTAAAGTACACTTCTTTTACCAGCTTACGAGATTTTATCATAACACATACGTGTACTATGTTCGGAAAAATTCCATTATTTGCATATTAAAATATTTCATTCCCTTTATCGATAAAACATTGCAAATGAGCGGGAATGCACCTGAAAATCCCGTGATTTTCTCACGACCGGATGTATGAATGATACTCGTAAATGTGTGTCACGAGTGTTCAATACCAATAGTATTTGGGTTTGGAGCAAATCAGAAAGACCTAATGCTACATAAGCCAAAATACTTTCTGAGTGGGAACTCAAACTTCAGAGAGTCACCATTTCTTACATACACGTCATTTATTAGGGATCCTTACTAGAAAACGGGACCCTATTACTAAGCCTCCACTGTTCGTCTGTCCGTTGGACCTTTAAAAGTTTCCACGTGTGTGCGTTAGTAGATATGACGAATTTTCTAGCAATAACGTTATTAGATAACATAGAAACGGTATACAAGTGACAAATAATGTTAAAGGTGTTAATACAGTCCAAAATCTAACGTTTAAGAAACAATTACTAAAACCCGGCCAAGTGCGGGTCGCATTCCCGCTAGGAATATGAAATCATCTAATAGCAGACGATTCAGCAAGATAACATACTTCTCCCTATTTATTACCGCTAAAGTAATTTGTTAATGTACCTATACCTATGAAGAACAAACAATTCCTCATACCCGGCTTACACATTACTGGCATTTCCACTAAGTGAACTAAAAAATACTAATTTACATTCTGCGCTGGACGGAAAACGCACTAAACTAGACTGGTTTAATTTTGTCCCTTGCTTTTTTGATCATTTAAAATTATATACAGTAGCGTCCGAAGATAATCTTATTTCTATGTGACATAGGTCCGCTTTTCTTTCCTCTTCCTAATCCAGTGTTACTATATGAGTAAGCAATATTAGCGATTGTCTGTGAAGACGTCACTGCATCGCGTCGCCTCCGCGTCGACTGCAAGTCCATGCCACCGTGAGGCCCGGACTCCATCAAAGCGGAGATATGTTTTGACAACCAATAGAAACTCGTTATTTAAACATCTTGCTCTGCGATGTGCAAACAACGTATTTGTATTGGTTGTCAAAACGCATCTCCGCGCATCTCCGCTTTGGTGGAGTCCGGGCCTGACGTTCGGAAGTCATCTCATAGACATTCATAAAAACCAGCAGAGGAAAGTCACCCTCCTGTGCTCTTATCATACTAAGTTCTACGCTCGGACTCATCTACTACGAATATCTTCTGGGGTGTTTTATAACCTCCGAAATCGCCCCTCATGTGAGGAGAGGAGACTGCCGCCGCCCATGAAGTTCGAAGGGCTACCCCTTTGTCGAGTCGCGTGCGCAAGGATCGTACCTCTGATAGTGCAACCATGCAGACACCAGAGAACCCAACGAAGCAACTGGTAAAGAAGAAAAGAAGAAGCTAAAAACGGCAGATGGAACCTAAAGAGTGAAGAAGGCCCTAGTGACTATGCCACTACCGTGGGTATAGCACACACACACCCCTCCCCTGCCGCAGCCGCCAGACCAGCCAGCAGAAAACCCAGGCACTCCTGACATCCCCTCGTGCCTGCTTAGAGTACGAAGCAACGGCACTGAACAGTATCATAAACTCCGGCATCACGACCCCAGCCCTCAAGAAGACGTTGGTGGAGTATGTGGCCAATAAATCCGCATCCCTGACTGAGGAGGAGATCAATGCCTTGAAACCTAAAAAAAATCCTAAACAGATTGCCTTGAACACCCTACAGTCCATGGAGATAACCATGGAACCCATGACTAACCAAGCCATGGCGGTAAACCTCCGCCACAAGCGCACCAACAACAACGCAGTCCCCGAAGACAGCAAGCGCGTATGCACCCCAAAGCCGGGGTGTGACCCGCTGTCGCAACGAGAACAGCGCCGCTCAAAGATACCCGTGCCAGCCCCCCTCCCAGCACCCTCTTAGCACTTCCACCAGAAGCAGCATAACAACCGCTCCACAACCACAACACAAGAAACCACAAACAAGTACATCGGCGGGCCCGACCCACCACAGCCCAGCAGATCCTACGCGGATATAACCACCACCGGCCTTACCAAGCCGACTGCCTCCGCCCCCAGGACCAGTACTTCCCGTACGACAGCAGCTGAGACCTTCATCAGTGAAGCCCCAGCACGAGCCACCGCACCAAAACAAGGAAGAGACATGTCAGACTCAGACTCCCTACCAACAGCTGTCATTGACATCACCAATGACAGCCAACCACCGACAACCGCCACAGCCCCAACATCTAAAGATAACCAGACGACCACCACAAAGAAGACAAACCGCTACCCCCCCTGATTGGTCGAAGAAATCCCAAACTGGACGTCTCACCTGCGAAAGTAGAGGGGCAAACTGGGACGTGCACCTAATGCCAGACCATTTGGCAAAGGAATCCGTTTCTCCCCAGCTGACGGGGAGCAGTACAGACTGGTTCAGAGTTACCTCAACAACTTGGAAGCCACAACACCAGTCAAGTGGTTCTCATACTCGCTACCTAAGGAGAGTGGTATTAAGGTGGCGATACGAAAACTACCGGTCGAAACGACCCCGAAAGAAACTGAAAAAGAGCTCGTAGATCTCGGGTTCAGCCTGAAAATGTGAAGAGAATCCAAGCCAGGCAGGGCAGACCTGGCTGCATCTTCTTCACACTGCTCAAGAATACCCCAGATATCATCCCAGGCTTCTACGGGATAACAGACTTGCTCTGCATGCCTGGGATCACCATTGAGAGCTGGAGAGCTAGGAAGGGACCCACACAGTGACACCGGTGCTGGGGCTTCCGCCTTAACCAACTGCCATCGCACCCAAGCCTGCGTACGATGCGACGGTGAACATTTCGCGGCGGACTGCCCACTCCCCCGCGTCGAACCCCCCACATGCGGCAACTGCGGTGAGGCACACACTGCCCATAACCCTCGCTGCCCAGTCATTTAGCAGGAACTCCGTAACTGGGCAGCAGGACCTGCCGCCAGCACCACCAAACAAAATGGCCCACCACCAAGGACCTACCAAGAAGGGACGACCGAAGCGCCACTGAATTCAGGGATTTTCTTAACAGCCCCGGCCAACCCTATAGCAAGAGCCCAACAAAAAAAAGAAGAAAAAAAGGAAAGATACAACCCCAAGCCGACCCATCAGCGGCAGAAGAGGAAACCGCTACCCCAGTCCCTCGGGATCCCAACCTGTGGAGCAGAGACAAGTGAACATAATACCATCACTAGCTGCTCCACAAAGACACACTACAGCTCCTTCCATCCTACAAGCGACGCATACCCAGGACCAACTGCGGAAGATGGCGGAAGTGGACGCGGCCATCTCCGCCTTACAGGAGGTGCGAGAAGCCCTGCTGGTCTGCGTCCTGACAAGATAACTGCCTACAAAAAAGCCCGTGCTTAACAGTTCTGGACGAAGAAAATGGGTCCGACCACCAACCCGTCCTACTAACATTGGACCAAGAAATTACCAAAACCTCACATATTCCACGAAAACCATGAACTGATTTGGTCCAAATTCCAGAAGGCCGTCTGGGATCTCATGGCTGAAAACTCGAACAAAAAGGATCACACGGTATCAGACATGGAGAAAGCTTTTGACCGGGTCTAGCACAACGGCCTACTATATAAGCTGTGACAATGTCCCAACAAGTCAACCACACGATCAATGCCGCCAGATCAGCTCTCCTCTACCCAGTCATTAAATCCCGACTGCCACTGCGCTTTAAAAGGGCATTATACATAATATATATACGCCCAGATCTGACATACGCTGCCCCGACATGGTTCCCCCTCGTCACAGAAACTCATCGCAAGCGGATGAGGGCCCAACAAAACCTCACCCTCTGCCAAATCACTGAGGCTCCCCGGTGCGTATTCCACTCTCCACAGAGACACCTCAACGAGAGGAGTTGGACGCCCAAATCAAGCCACTGTCAGAGAGGATGTTCAAGAAAGCCGATACCTCAAAACATACCCACCTCCAAGGGCTGGCCCCACATCAGACAAAACACCCAGTAGCGAAACCTCAACCACGTGACTTAATAATCACCAACGAGGAACAGCAACCTACTGCCAGAAAACAAACACAACGAGCAGCCCCTGCAGGGGCTCAGCTCAATGTGGATTAATTAGGGACATAAGAGCCCGACCCAACGACCCGTCCGCACGACTGCCGACTGCGAAAGAGTACCGCGGGAAGGGGCACCAAACGCCCGAAACCGCATCCGCCACATCCACAAAGGATAGAGCGAAGGAGAACCCAACGTTGAAAACCAGCAGTTTGCACTGCCACATGTATGCAGTCGCCAGCGTTGATGTTTGGAATTCTACCTTCCATTTCGTATACAATAGGGCCCTTAAATAGTTATATATATATATATTACATATCCTGGCTGCTTCATTGCCCAAACACTTCATTATTTTACCAACGATACAAGTGGTGAACCCGCGTGTATAAGCTAGTATTATTTTTTAATATTTATTTGTTTAAAATACAGATGTAGCGGCTGTTATATTACCATTTCATTTGTAACATTCCTGTATATTAAAATTCTCATTTCAATTGGGTGTGCTGAAAGAATTCTTGAAATGAAATGAAATGAAATTTATTTATTGCAGAAACCGTGTACATAATAGATCTTATTAAAAGCACAAGTGCTTTTAGAACCACAGTTAGTCCATGACAGACGTACAATATAATATTAATAGTATTGATTTATTAATGAAATTACAGGTCCTACAATTATAAAATTAAATATCAATAAAATTATTACTAAATTATAATATTAATTAAACATGTCATCCTCAATTTACACCGAATAATTCATTAATGTCATAAAAGCATTTTTCTTTAAGCCACTTAAAAAGTTTAGTTTTGAATTGTCTAATTGGTAATTCTCTTATATCTCTAGGAATCTTGTTAAATATTTTCACTGTCATAGTCACACAGCTCTTACGAGCAAGTGAAGTGTTCCATATGGGCATCATTAACCTCGTTGGATTTCTATATTTTGCCCTACAGTAAGTTTTTTCCTCAAAGTGGTTCAAAAAATGCATCATGTTCCCTAACGAAACATCCTATTTGATAAATATATAAACCTATCAATGTCAATACATTCAGTTTTTTTAAAAGTGGTGGACCGACTCCACAAACAGCTCTAATACATTTTTTTAAGTATGAAAGCTCTTTTAATGTGATTGGAATTACCTCAAAAGATTAGACCGCAACCTAAAACTGAGGCGACGTAACCAAAATATGCAGTCAGTGCGGTGTTTTGACTCTAAGTACGTCTTAATCGTCCAAGGGCATATATGAATCTATTTAATTTCTTACATACGCTGTCTATGTGTGATTTCCAGTCCAGATTTTTATCTAATACAATGCCAAGAAATTTTATTTCGTCAACTTTTTCTATTATATTTCTGCATGTCAATCTTGGATTAAAAATGTCAATATTATTATAGTTTTGAAAATTTATAAATAAAGGATTGCAAGAAAGTAAAGGATTGCAAAAATATTAAATTTAACATCAGTATATATTTGGTAACTTTTGTAATTTGCTTCTTTTCTTCCCACTATGAGGAAAATAAATAAAAGACTTTTAAAAATTGCAACTCATGTAATGTAAAAAAAGATGGGACATATGGGATGGAAGTATGAGACGCAACATGCGTTGACACTTAAGCACCGTTCCATCTTCCAGAGTTTTGATGTTAGGGCTGGTAAAGCCGCTTTCAAGGCTAAAAACCTAAAGCGGGCCAAATATGTAAACTTAGATGCAGGATATTTGTAGTGTTGTTTGGGGTGGAAAATTTGGCTGGCTGTATCTCGGCCCAAACATTTGTATTGATATACAGCGAGGTAATGCAGCAAGCATTCTTTGCACATTTTGCTACACCTGAGTTTTATTAGATCTTTAGTACAATATTTTTACCTTATCATCTTAAGAATTCTATTTATAATATCATTGCTGGTTTTCAGTAATTTGTTCAGTTTATTGTTGTCGAGATAAAAACTAACAAAAAAAATGGTATCTAAATGTTATAATATTGTTATTCTTGGATAAAAATTAAGTAAGAAGTTACTTAAAATGTTTTTATATGGACTCATTATTTTTAAATACTTGGCTTTAAAAATAATCCGTAAACTTTTATTTTGCTGCCTCGAATAGACCGCCAAAGAGGATATAATCAGTAGCCCGCATTCGCGAGTTCTTCATTTGATTTTATTTTTGCGTCACTTTTATATCCGGCCAATTACACACATTTTTGGTGCTACGATTCTCTTATTAACTGACTTCAAAAAAGAAGGAGTAGCTTCTCAATTTGCCTGTATATTTTTTTATTTATTACCTCAGAACTTTTCACTTTGAACCGATTTTGATAATATTTTTTTTTATTTAAAAGCTGATGCTTATCTTTTGGTCCCATTTAAATTTCATCAAAATCGGTCAAGGCGCTTTTGTGTTAGACTCCAATAATTGAAAAATATTTTCCCGTCTTGATGATATACTTAGTCGACAGTTAATGACAATCGATCCCGTAAGTAGCAAGGCTCACTAAAAAGAGTGAAAAAAAATGTTTTACCAAAAAATGGAACCAACTTCAAGACTCAAGAGTGTTAAATAACTTGTCCAAGTCGACTTTTGATAATAGGTACTTCTGAACTATCATGGTACCGACTTCAACAAGTTTGCCAGTGTCTAGGATACTGGCAGAATTTCCCGGTTGGATTACAATGCTTATACGTTGAGTCAAATAAGTGGCAGTATTTTGATCATGCAACGCATCGACCAAGCGCCCTGATCAGTTTTGGATAATAATAATATGAGCTCCAGGCCCTACGGACTCAACGGTCTTTACACCAAAGGGGTCAAATATGAAACCTAAGCTTACACTAAGTGCAAAGTGTTTTGTTGCCCAACACTGCAGTTGACCAACTCAGCTACCACGCAATTGCTGAAATAGGCCACTGTTGCTCTCGAAATACTGGATAAATTCCGTATGCTTATCTTGGTAATGGTCAGTCAATTACAGGGTATCACAAGATAGTGATATAGGTACTGAATTTAGTGTGGTCCGTGGAGCCGACAGTTCATCTTATATTCCAAAAGTTATCAGAGCGCTTGATTGATGTTTCGCATCATCATAAGTCATAACGCTGTCACTTGGCTCGGCTTAGTGAATAAACATTGCAATCCAATTGGGCAATGCTGCCAGCATTCTGGGCACGCTGCCAACTGGTAGTAGGCTGGACCATTCGGACTTCCTATGGGCCTCTAAAGGCGTTTAGGTTGCCTAAATGATTTCGTTGTGGTGGCTATAGTGTTGTACATGCTCGTAGTTTATGGTGTTTTGTTATAAAGGGATACTGCCGAAAAAATCTTTAATCCATGCAGAGGTTCTTTTTCATTTGCTTACATTATATCTTTCTCCAAGCCCATTACCTACTACCAAAAGCTGGGCACATTCACAGATGCAAAAGTATATATTTCTTAGGAATGTTTATTTTGAATACATTAAAAGTGAGGTGAGTTCCTTAAGAAATGTATACTTAAAAGCCAAGTCTTTCCGTTCCCAATTACACTCGCCTTTCAAATACCCAAAATAAACGCACGAAACAGACCTCCACCATTTTACAAAAATCACTAAAAAATTTAAGCTACGGTGGTTCAAACTAAGGACACTGTATGCAATTAAAAGTATCACGGGATGCTGAACAAACACAAGATAAAATTGTAGTATATGAAAGAACCAAAAATCAACAATGTGATGAAAAACATCTACACTATTACGCTAAAGTAAATGTGAACACGTTCCTGGAAATTCTTCCTATGATGTTTAATAATTATTTGTATTGCATGTTTTATTACATATATTGAAAGTACTGAATTCTGTGTCTCATTGAAAAATGAAATGAAATACTATTTCGGGAACATTTAACGAATTCAAATATAGACCACAAAACTGGAAGAAACTTTTAATAGACATCAAGTTGCATTTGTGGATAAGGCAACTAAGTACCTAAAAAAATTGTGGTTGGCCAATTTAAGCCGACGAAGAAAGCAACTACAAATTAGGAGGAGAGTTTCGGATACCACACAGCCTCACCGATGTTCAGAAGCAAGTTCGTGTAGAATGATGTCATGATATGATAGCTATGTTTGACGTAAACTTGTCTCAGCGCGTTTATGATATTGGTTACGATATCGAATGGCAACTGTCGAATGGTGCTGCGATTCTGGAGCGTATTGATTAATCCAAGATTCGTTACATCCATATCATACACGTCACATCTTGGATTTATCAATACGATCCAGGAACGAAGGGCAGTTTGGTTCAACGCCTACCAAAGTGACGCGACCGAGAGGCGTGTGGAAGATTTTGATAAGTTCATTTTTTCACTAAGTCAGGGCTCGTGGTGCCTATATCTCCACTTGATCAAAGTAGCATTAATACTGATTTGTAGAGATTGGTAGGGATTGGAGATGCCAAATGCTTTCCAAAAGTATTCACTGCTACACCGGTCTGATTTCTGGGTCATTCTCCTTACAGCCCTGAGTTGGCATAGTATGAATTGTTTTTATTCCCTAAAATATGAATCAAAGAGATAAAGTATTCATCGCCGGAAGATGTGCTAGTTGCTTTGAAGAAGTGGTGGTGTATGTCTAGTTTTTTTAAATTTATTCACTCGCGTTCAAAACTTTGCATAAATAGTGAGGAATTCTTCGTTAATATATAAGCCGTGTACCACGTACATTAAAGTTATAAATAAATGCTTATTATTATTATATATAATGTATATTATATACATTATTTATAGTATATATATTATATATACTATAAATAATGATAATCATGATTTTCTTATAGGAAATTCAAGATGATTTATTTGAGGCTTGAGTTGTAATTTCTGACGCCCCTGTTCATTATAGGGATAGAATATCATTCTTCATTTCAATCGGTGTACCTTTACAAGCTAGACTGTACGAAACAAGGCGCGCCTGAAATGCTCTGCAACGCACTGCATCGTGTTTAGCACCTGATATTTCAGTTTTTATATTAGGAAAAGAGATAATTAGACTGCCAATTTGTGTGTGACTCATATAGTCAAACACAAGTTGCCACTAATTCGGCATTCTAGTAAAACAAACCAAGAACAATTTACTTTTAAGCTTCATGGTGCTGACATAAAGACATAATTACCTATTCATAATCTCGGCATCAAGGGAAAGTCGGCATATAAGTGAAAAAGTAAAGAAATTAATTACAGGAATTAATGTATGTACCTACTAAAGATATTTTATTTTAGAATAGATGTCAAATTGACTTAAGTCGGCATTAAGTACCATAAAGCTTGAACCTTAGTCCACTGAACACGACTTTCATTAAACGGCACAATTAAAAGCTATTAGCATCTTGCGCATATGAATATTGGATCTGATTTTCAAAATGTCATTGGTCTTGTAATTGGCGTTGAATATTGGCTTAGAAGGGCGACAAAATCTTCGTATTCCGGTGTGGTACGTTAACCACTCGAGAACCATTCTTCCCCACCAGTTAGCAAAGTGGCCTGCTAATTGCCACTTAAATTTGCATATTGCGATATGCGTCGGTAGTTCTTAGGTGAAATTCCTTCTTTCCGGTGTAATATTATCGCACAAACAGTCTAAGCGTACCCAATTATTATTTATTCAAGTTTTTCTTTTAGCTCATGCAATAATGTTCAGATAATCAGCAGTAATAATAGTTTTAAGTTTTTTTTATGGTTTAGAATTAACTTATTAATAAGTCTTATGCCTGAATTTCATACCTAGCTGTTACCGCGGCTTAAATCAAACTTTAAAGTTTACTGAAAATACAAAGCCGTGGAACAGGGTATTTTATTTAAAAAAACGAAGTCTTTTTAATAGAATAAGATCGACGCGTGCGTTGCTTTCGATACGTATCTAACTGTGGACGCTTATCTTAAAATTACCATGTTGTTCCGTATTGCTGAGGTTTTACATAACTTAACACAAATAACACAAATCTCCTAATAATAATAATAATAATAATAAAAGGTAACGTTGGAACACTTGGAACAACATTCCACGCACTTGTCCTCTCCACACATCCACACAGCATAATCAGGAGGTACCTTTATAAATATCAAGAGTGCGCTCAAGAGTTTCTAGGTAGCTATAACTATCTAGGAACCTTTATAAATAATTTAATCGAAATACGAATCGACTATAGCAATAGTGACATCAATTATAATTATTGAAATCTCTCTAGTAATAATGAATGATGTCTATTTTATAAAACTATCGCACCAGTTGAATGGAATCCTAGGGATAGGAACATAAGGATAGGTACAGCAGTCTTAGCACTAGTTTATCGTCTAACAAGAAGGAAAAACTATCTATTGTAGAAAACAAACAACATATTACCGTGGTTGAATTTCCAAAAGGGGCAAGCAGCGGTGTCCATTAACACCCACTTTTTGCTCGTCATATGTTGTTTATGTAATAGGGATCATCCTATTGCTATACAATGTCCATATTACATTATATTCACATTTGATATATTTTCGCTATCTACCTCGACCTTGACTTTCACTTACTCTACTGTTATCTACCTTCAACCTATACTTATCTTGCCATTACACTCTCATAACCCAATCTTGATTGTCCTTTCACTATCCGATTAATCCTTATAGATGCGCGACTAAGAGTGATACTAATACTAATCATTTGAAAAAGCATTTCATTCGAATAATTCGACTAATGCACTGATTGTTCGAATAATTTTGCAATGTGCGAAAGCGAATCATTTAGCGAATTTTATTATTATGTGGTAGCGCCGTAGTGAAGAGATATTGGCACGCGTATTATGTATACAGGGTTATTGGTAAAATGCTGGCAACCTCATAGGGTTGACTTCTGCTAGTCCTAACAAACATTTTTTGTTTTTTATATGTGATTTTGACGGAATAAGCTCGAGGACCACCTGATGTTAAAAGTGTATTGTGCTTGTAATGTATTATTTGATATTTTTGATGACTTTGCTCGATGTAAATATTCAAAACTGTAATCAAAGGGAGCGCGGCGCGGTCCAGTGTAGCCGCGGCGGGCGCTCTTGGCTCAGAGTAGGCTTTTACTTTGTCTTTGTCTTTCTTTCCTTCCTCTAGCGCATGTAGTAATCTATTTTATGGACATAAAAGTGGCGCAATAAGAGCCAATTCAACAGCTAATATGTTGAAAATTTATTGCAATTTCTAAATTAGTAAATTTGGCTAGATGAGTCCATACCAATACCGTAAATTCTCACATTTATATCTCTCTTTCATTGCAGGCAATCATCCAAATCGCTGAAGCATCTTTTTCCAATCTTGTATCTATACTCGGACAGGCCATGAGCGGCGTTTTCGGCGAACACAATTCTCCAATAATGACCGTCCGTGCGGGAGATCTGTTCTTCAAAGGCATCACTATCTGTAGGAACCCAGGACTGCTGGGGGCGGTTGCCTGCAGCATTATCAGAATCATTGGAGCCAGTGCGCAAAACTTGGTTGAGCAGGAAGATGGATCTCTGGTGTTCTCCTTGCTTGACTATGTAAGTACATTTATATTTGTTTCATATGTATTTAAAATTTTTACTTTTAAAATAATATTTTGAAAATAATATGAAAAATTCAAAATCGAGTTGAATAAGGTCTGGAGGTCAACCTGACTTAATTTTGGCAAAGGTGTCTAAGTACCCATGATTTGCCAGACTTGTTTAGGCACCTAGTAATAGCACAAGGAACTATCTGATTTTGATATTATCACATTGTAGTAAGTTTAATCACTACACAGTATAAAACAAATTCGCTACCCGATGTCTGTCCTTATGTAAGCTTAGATCTTTAAAACTACGCAACTTTTTTTTGTAGATTATGTTTTATTATTGTTTTTAGAAACACAAGAGAAAGTTTTATATGTATAATAGATGCATAATATACTAGGGAAATATTGATAATTTTAGAGGTTTCTAATGGGATGTTGCACCTGTGCGAAGACGGGCCGGGTCGCTAGTTTCTGATATAATTATAATAACTAATTTACTAACTATTCGATATTATTTTTACTGTTTTTGTTGCACCTTGCATTTTCCTCACTGTAGTGAAATGAGAAATTGTGTGGTTAGGTCGGCAGCAAAGTTATATTGCGTCTCGTACCTTTGTAACCCTCGGTACGATCATGATTATACATTTGGACCACTGGCTTTGCTTGCAGCACAATCCTGGATCCCTGCGCTCGTCCAGCTTTCAATATAAAAGGTACTCCCGTCAAATAAAAACTATGCAGCCTTCCATAGCTAATAGCTATTGTCATAAATAATCATTTAAATACAAAATCTAACAACATTGCATTTAAGTTATTTGTAATTATCAAAGCGATGGTCCGGTGATGCGGTAACAGTTGAACATGAAATGCCATATTTGCGGTCTATGTGGTAGATTTACTGCCGGTATCTGGTATGCGTGTAAAATATCGATTCAGGCTACCACTCTCAACAATATATTAACTCTCGTTAATTGGATTTCAAACGCATACTCATTCATTTCCTTTTTGGTGACGAATATTCCTCTCACTAGTTGCTATAGTTAGCAGAGTCTTCTACTAGTGCCAGAAATACTATGTTGTATGTTAACCATGTGGATATATTTAGCTAAAATTTCAACGACTGAAACGTCAGCACGTTGCGACTTGCGTTGGTTGTTAAAGCCGGTGCTGCGCGGCCACAGGCTAAGAAAACACAAGTACCACACACAATACATGGATCCGGGAACAATATGTAATACAATGAACTCAAAAGCAAGTAAGCGACCGTTCAGGTGGTTTATGTAACATTGTTGGCATGTCGTCTGTCGTCTGTCGTCTGTCGTTGTCGTCTGTCGTCTGTCGTCTGTCGTTTTTATTTTTATTATATTTAACAAAATACTACACAGACAGCATTTACATATACAGCACAGAAACGTACCGAAGTATACATTACAATAAAAGCATTTAGACAACCTATAGTATTGTTAAGGCGAAATCTTTATGCCGTAGGAATACCAAATCATTTATTACAGCCCACCTTTTTTAATTTACTCACAACTAAAATAGCTTATTTTTTTGCATCATATCTTCCATTCCCACACATAGTTTTACGAAACGAATTGTATTTTACACAAAATTCAGTGCTTATCTTCTGGCACCCACTCATGCTATTGTGAAGGACTGGACATTGTCCGAAGGCTTACGAACCAACACTCGTGGCATTGTGCTTCGTTATATCATACTATCCATATGTATGAATGAAAATGGATTCAGTCAGATAAAATGGTTTTCTCTATCATGTGAAGGAAGTGGACAAACGAAAGAAATCTATTAGGGTGCATAATTTAAAAGCATGTCTTGCGAATCATTTTATACCACAATAATTAATTTCCAAGCTTGAGCTCGCGTACTTCCACGGTATTATGTTGTATGGTGTGTTGCTGTGGAGAGCTGCTGCTGAGATAGAGACAATCTTTATCTTACAAAAGCGTGCAATTTATGTAAACCATATATGAAATGGATTCTTGGAAATCCCTTTTTAAAGAAATTCATATTTAAACTTTACCAAGTCTGTATAATATATTTGATAATATTATATGTATGTTCGTAAAAAATCGAGTGAACTTAACAGTGACAATCACGATTACACCAGGAATAAAGATAAAATAGCGGTGCAAGGTTAAAGATTAGCAAGGACAAAAAAAGGTCCTTCTTAGGCAATTGTGTGCGGTTTTATAATAAAGTTCCCAAACATATTACAACGCTCACAGAAGGAAAATTCAAGTTACACGTGAAACACATTTTGATAAAGAAATCTTACTACACAGTTTGATGGTGGACTTTGCTAAGCTAGCGCCTGCCACCGACGTAATGTAAACAAATATTGTGATAATTTTACTACATAGTATGTAACACATTGTTAAAAAGTATGGCCCCGAGTTTTATGCCCGTTCTTCTCCCAGTGGCTCTATATTTTTTTTTGCTGAACGTGGCACTACAATATAGAATATTACAATATTCAAATTTGTAAATGACCAATATAAAAGCGTCGTAGACGATTAAATTTAATAAATGATTTTGACTTTGAAACAAGATTTCAATCTTTGAGATAAAAATATTGTGTTCAGCACTTAAAGATGAATCCAGGATGGTTATCATCATACAGGTTAATAAACTACACAAAATAAATTGATGCACTTAGAAAATTAAAACAGCTCACCTACATTGAGACCGCTATAGTTACATACACAGAAAAGAGAAAGCAATTATATCTCTATGGTTACATACATAGCATGTTTATTTTCAATCCTGTATGTAATTTCACTCAAGGACTGCTGCCTTGAGACTCTACTTGAGCGTCTCTAGCCAGACGGGCATTCGCAAAAAGCTTTCCACCATGCGGTGAAGCTTAAGCCCACGGCGGGATTCGAACCATGGACCTGCTGCGCGGTAGTCCATAGCCAATGCCACTGAGCCATCACAGTTTCACCATAACCTGTCAGCAGTTATAAAAAAAAAAAAAAAATTAAATGCAATGTATTGATCGCCTAATAGACAGCAAGCAGCTATTGCCTTGAAAGGCAAGTTGAGGCAAGGCCGCCGGTACATTTGCTGTCTTAGGATGGCAGTGGCAAGAGTGGCAGTCGGAGGCCTTTGAGTAGCCTGAAACTAGCTAACTAATCAGCAATAAAATAAATATTGAACAACTACGAGTATATTACGATACGATAAAAACTATACGATAGCACAAAGGAAAAGTTCCCGAGGCTGACTAGTTTTTCAGAATATTCTTATCCTGGACTATACAACCCATTACAGCGCGGGTGAAACCACTGGCGTAAGCTACTACCACAGTGTAAAAAACAAACAGTAGTTACACGCCTTTGATGTCTACGTAAATGCTGGCGCCGCAAGGTGCTAGCCACAACGCCTAGGGTTGTCACTTTTTGTAATGTGACTTTTATACAATTTTAATAAGTAGTGTTTAATGCTTTATTACTTATATATATATTTACATTATTTATATATACATAAAAAAAAATGGTCCACCATTTTGCATTTCAAAACGGGTGAATAATAAGAGCTCTAGATGGCCGCGAACGTATGTAGAGAAGGCATGGGGGAGAGGTTAAGGCCACTCTGCACTCATCAGTCCGCAGAACTTTACTCCACAGCTCGTGAGTCCAATTTGCGTGTTCGCGATCGATAGTTGAGCTACGCGATGATGCCGGAGTGATCCTGGGCCTCAAGCTGGTCTTCCATTCCCTTCTCTTATCCGCTCACAGACGTTGACCCTTCTTACCGTTTGTAGCCGCTGCCGTATTTCAACCACAGTACGGAACAGATTTCTCAAAATTGAAAGAGCGATAAATCGGTCATCTCGCGCTATTGTACATCTAATACCTCTATTCCTGGTCTCCCTGTGTATAGAGTGGTCTGATCGTACCTTGTTAAGGCGTACCTACCTGAGATTAGTTTCTTTTCGCGGTACATTAGAAGTTTCGCCAATCGCTCTTTGCGTTCGCCCCTGATTCCGAAGCAACACAGCTTGAGCAACTTAAGCTGCACTTAGAGGCATTGTGTTCAATTATGGAAGCTTAAATGGCTACAGATTAGAATATCTAGTTGAAAATTACCCGAGTTTTGTGCGTTGCAGTAAATAGTTAACGTTAAATGTCACATAAATTAAACAAGTGAACTTTTCCTTGTGCTATTGACAAGTTGGTACGCATCAACCTTGTTACTAAGTTTTATTATAAATTTTCCTAGAAACGCCTTAACGCTTCTTTAAGTAAATAGATGTTCACAACGCTTACAACTCCACCCTACTTCTATGAAAATCGAGAAATATTATAAGAGTTATTTTCCTTTGATATTTCCCCAGTCACGTGCAACTAGAAAATTCCAGTGTGAAATACTTATAATATTGCAATACAAGTATTTATCGCGCTCTGGAATATTCCAGACATTTGACGATGGCGTTTCCAATTTTATTAAAATTTTATTTTAGAAAAACACTGAATAGTGTAAATCGAGAAAGTTCCGTTTTTTAGGTTTGCGTACGCTGTGCGCAAAACGGAGGCCTATTAACTCCACAATTTTATTTTTATGTTAATATCAATAATCCTATAAGTATGATATGTCATATGAGTATATAAACGATCATGAATTTTACTCCCTATATTTAAAGAAAACCTACTATTCTGATATTCTTATACATAGCCTTACTAATAAGTTATATATACATTAAAACGATATGGATATTCTGCTAATTGATTGATTTGCCTACTACGTCGTTTTGCTTTGCAGTTAGGCTGGTCCGAATCAATAATACACAATTCTTTGAAAATTTCAACCAGCATAAATGTAAATGGTTCACAATAAACAAGAGAGTGAGGGCTCAGTTTTAAGGGGCCCGTTTTCTTGTACACAAACCCAAAACAGCTGAAAAAATATAATAAGATAAAATGCTTATATCAATAGTACTGAGTAAGCAACTATTTGTATTTAGGCATTACTGGCTGGCTTAGTCATATATCCAACATCCTTAAATGATTAGTTATAGTGTTATGACAGCTACTGGAACGCACTGTTAGGTGACTGACGACAGATTTTCTACTCGAGGATGGTAGCTAGCCGAGAGGCATTAGCAAAAAGCCTTATATTACAATACAAAACGATTGTTTTAAAATGGGATAAAAAACTTAAAATACAATGTTATTTCAGGTCTGTAGGGTGCCGGGCTAGTTTGGGAGCCTAATGACTCTAACTAAGATATTCAGGGAAAGCTTTGAATGTAATAGGGACATATCTGTGTGGCTAGAGAAGGTTGGAATTAAAGAAGATACATTGATATATCTTCCGGGTCTTAGGCAAAAAGTTTCTTTGGCAGATCCGCAACGATAAATTTTAGGACTTTGTTTCTAATCTATATTAATGATTTACATTACACTGCTCTCTGGGTTACCTAATGTTTTCATTGTAGATAACGAATAGATTCTCTGATTTTATGATATTATTTTTATTCATCCCAAAAGCTAATCCCTAAAGTCCCAAGTATAAGACTTACAAGACTGCCTGTTCCGTGTCTTATCATTTAAAAATTCGTCTAATGAATAGTACGCTTTGGCGATTAAAGAGTTTTGTAGCGTTGTCTAAAAAGTGACCCTGTTAAATACCGGTCCACAATATTTTAGCGTTACTAGGTATTTTAGACACCTCTGCCCGTGCAAGGTCACTCAGGCGATGGGATGCAAAATAACTCGTTTTATGGCATCCTGATTGACGGAACGTGCGGCTGGGCCCACCTAGTGCTACGCAGAGATCTCTGCTTATAACAGATGTAGTTCTTCAAAAGTGACGTACTACACTGCTCCTGCCATTGCATCCTGAGACCTACGATTAAAGTTGCATACGAGTAAAGTTGTTTTTTCATATGCTTTTCACCAGCACCCAAACCCTACAGACAGGGACACAATAATGTGAACATTACTGCTTGGTAATTGAAAAAAGTATGGTGACAGTATACTTCCCCGGACGAACTAGTTCACAAAGGGTTCTAACTTCTACTCCTACTAAAAGTCATACATTTGGATATTTAGTTGCAAGAAATATTCAGGGTGATCGCTTATAAGGTTCGTGGGACCTACCCCGTTACGACAGGCCTGACTCAATCCGCACTTTAGGTACAAAGCTAGAGGTACATCGGCGTATCCGAAGGACGGGATTATTGTAGGGCACTTGCCGCGTCGGAAGAGATCAGAGCAATTCAATAGAAATAGAGACGCCTTGTAGGTGAATATAGATGTTAGGTACTCCGTGCTTTGCGAGCTGAAGTGGTCTTTATTGCTCCGTAGCTAGAGTCGCTTATTTATTGGAATGGCTTATTGAGTGATCCTATAGACTATATTAGTACTATTTTTTTATTACAGAAAGATGGCAAGCCAAGCCCTGAGTACGAAATACACAGAGGCCTCGAAGATTCCGACCAGCTGGGTTTGATTCGTTTGTTTAACGAACGTAATTACTTCCAGTACTGGGTAGATAAGGATGAAGACGATCCAGGAGTCTGCAACATGGTCAATGGAACAGATTCTGGAATATTCGCGCCTTTTATTGATAGAGATAAGGCTCTCTACGCGATCAATACAGATATTTGCAGGTCAGTTCAATATATAAAAAGTAAAACTAGTTTCTACTCTCGAATTCAACTTTATGGAATGCGGGGATGGAATATGTACATTTTGCATTATAGGTACAAAATAATCTATAACTAAAAGATTCAGCTATTAATTTTCGATAAAATATAATATACCTACTCTATTAAATTTCCTGTCACCTTCCTACCTAGCTAGGGTAGTAGTGTGGATGAAAAAATAAAAGAAGAATAACAGAAAGCTGTATATTGAAGAGTCGTAGATTACAGGTTCAATTGATGTCACATATACTTGAAGCCTGGGAGAGTTCACATGATACTATTGGCGTATTTTGTGATCTTTCCAAGGCATTCGACTGTGCAGAGCACCGCACTCTGATTCGTAAACTTTAACACTATGGTATCGTGAACAAGCTCTAAACCTTATATCTGTCAAACAGGCTACAGAAGGTTGGAATAAAAGGCAATATTTTTTTCCGGTTCACTAGTAAAAATTGGTGTACCGAAAGGATATTTTAGTACCTTTAGATAGAAAAGATAAGAAAGATTTTTTTTTGAGAGGAAAGATAGTGAACTCATTCATGTAAATGGAACGTGGTCGTGGTCGTTATCGTGGTCGCTTTCGTCGTCATCGTCGTAGTCACAGTCACCGTCGTCGTCGTTGACAGCGTCGTAGTCTCCGTCGTCGTCGTTGACAGCGTCGTAGTCTCCATCGTCGTCGTTGACAGCGTCGTAGTCTCCGTCGTCGTCATTAACAGCGTCGTAGTCTCCGTCGTCGTCGTTGACAGCGTCGTAGTCTCCGCCGTCGTCGTTGACAGCGTCGTAGTCTCCGTCGTCGTCGTTGACAGCGTCGTAGTCTCCGTCGTCGTCGTTGACAGCGTCGTAGTCTCCGTCGTCGTCGTTGACAGTGTCGTAGTCACCATCGTCGTCGACGTCGTAGTAAGCATCGTCGTCGCCATCATCGTCATCATCATTGTCGTCGTCGACATTGACGCCGTCGTTGTCAGCATCATCGTCGACGTCATCTCCGTCGTCGCCGGCATCATCGACGTCATCGTCTTCATCATCGTCGTCGTCTTCGACATCGTCATAGCCGTCGACGTCGATGTAGTCACCAATGTCGCCGTCGTGGTCGTGGTCTTGGTCGTGATCGTGGTCGTGGTCGTCATCGTCGTTTTGGTCGAGGTCGAGGTCGTTGCAGTGGTCGTGTTCATAGTCGCCATTTTCGTCGTCGTCGTCATCGTCGTCGTCACCGTCGTTCGTCATGAATGTTGCTGTCGCGTTGTCGTCAGGGTCGTGGTCGCGGTCGTAGTCGTGGACGTGCTCATTTTATTCTAATTCAGTGTTTTTCAATCTGTGGGTCGCGACCCCCAGGCGGGTCGCGGAACCATAGTCGGAGGGTCGCCGGCAGATGGGAAAGGCAAGGTAGACAACAAAAACACAAGTTTAGTGAGAAGGATGGGCTTGTTTCATTTTCAAAAATGTATCAAATCGTGGTGCTATTTTTGAGACGTTAACAATCAAATCATATTCTAATTGAAGTCTATTTCTCTTTTTAGTTTTAATGTCCACCGTTGATGAGAATATCATAAGCTTTGACGGTTTCATACTCTCACGTGATAAAATATCGCCACAAATTACACATTGAGGTTTATTATTTAGGACTGTAAACCCCTATTACAAGTAATTGTCGTCGTAATGTCTTATGTTTTTTCGGTTTTGATTCATCACTGACACACAAACCAGATGTTGAAGGCTGCGATCTTTTGAGAAACTTATCCGTTTTGCAAATGCGCGGAGCAAGTGTAAAAACAAAACATAAGCAATCACATCCGTACGCGTCGCTGACCGCACTCAATTATAAGCTGACAAAATAACATTGCGGGGGCGCTGTCGCAGTTTTAGATTTGCCCGCGCTAGTGGGCGTCCAACTTACCTCTTACTTAGTTGCAAACCTCTCGCGAATTCTCGCACTAATAAGTAACGTATCAAAATAAAGAAAATCATTATCGTACGAAGTCTTTTAAATTATTAATTCTTTGTTTGTATGAAAAGGGAGTCGCCAGATTTTTTCAACCTGTAAGGGGGTCGCGAAATCAATAACATTGAAAGACACTGTTCTAATTAACAGTACAAATAAAAAATAATGCATTCCACTTGTACACACACATGTACTTACTACATCTACACCATCTATACCTACACATAAATTGTAAAAAACAAAAGTTGGCAATTTTAATGTTTGTATGACTTTCGGGTGATCATGTAATACGCGAGAATTATAGAAGATTTTTGTTTTATACAATATATTATATAAGTTACGGTTTGTATCATCAAATTGGTAAAAGGTAGCCGACCAAATACAAAACAAATGAACTTTTGATAATGAATACATTATGAGGCGTTACTTTGCGGAAATCTATATCTAATAATAACAAATATTTTTAAAATATTTTAAGAAAACATTTAATTAATATAATGATAAAACACTTAAAAATATATACGAGATCAAGATCTCTTGAGGATGCTTCGTGAAGGAGCGAAATGCGTCGAAAATTCTTCCGGTTTGGCTGCGTGGTGTTTGTGACGTCACGTCGGCTTAACAGGAAAATTCGGCGGAATTGTCACTAGATATATTTTTTAAGTATTTTATTAAAATATTAATTTAATGTTTTGTGAAAATATTTTTAAAATATTTATTTATATTTAAATGAACTTTTAAAGAACCGATATTTGTTTTTAATTATTAATATTGATTATGTTCAACTGTATATACATTTATTCTTAAGATTAGTAATACAACTTATAGAAGACTTATAGAATTTATTAAGTATGTTTTACGGGTAAATTGTAATTTTTTAATCTTCTTTACAGTTCTAGGGGATTATTTAAGATAGCATGTGCATTGATGTTCAATAACTTTTGAGTGTGTGTAGATGTTGAGTGTTTGTGTTTATTTCTAATTCGCTCTGAAACAACTGAACCGATATTGATAAAACTAGGATTATCCAGATAGAAGTCCAGGGCCTATACTTTGTACAGGCCGAATAACATATGATACTATTACATAATCATCACTTTTCATCATTATCTACGCGGGTGAAACCGCAAGTGCAAGATATTTTTATATATCTAGAATATTTGTACAGTATATATAGCTTGCTGTCATAGTAGAAAAAGAGATCCAAAAAGATCCCGCTCAAGTAAAATGAGTTTGATATTATTTATGAATGCAGGCAAATAAACCATCACAAACAACTCAAAGGTTTTCTTAAGCGCTTTGAAATGTATTTAAATCAAAGGCGAGCAAACTGCAAGTTTCAGATATAGGATAAAAGTCTTTACAATTTCTTCTGTGATCAGATTACTTGCCTGCACTTTAGTCATAAGGTAAAACGATAGAGGCCAGAAGGAAAACTAAAAAAAGAAAAAATAATGGACTATGAGTGGGTTTGGAACCCATGGCACAGCCTCTGTTCCAGGTTCTGTTTACATTTATGCTTATGTATATTTATGATAATTAGAAAACGGACCCTAGTAGAATAGTATAGATACCATATTTGTATTTGCCCACGCGTTTTTACAATCTGACAAAAATATATGATGGGTAAAAATACTTACCGAGAAAATTAAAACCAATTAAGTTTTCTTCCCAATAATCGTTCATTTTATTTCGGTTCCATTGACATTTATTTTAACGAATGTGTCTGATAATTATTGGAAAACGGGCAATTGTAAAATGATAGAACATATTTGGTGAAATATTAATAATATCAAATTATTCTAATTCAAATCTAACACGTATAACTCAAAAGAGAATAGTATTTAGAGTATAAGAATCTTTTTTTAAATCTATGCTTAAGTGGCTTAATAAAACTACTAAGTTTGACCTTATTTCATATATGCTTATAATCTACAAAAAACAATTTAATTCCTTACAAACGCGTAAATAAGTATATATACATAAAATCATGAATGCAGAGCACCGCTTGGCTAAATCAGCTTTTCTTACTTGAAGAGAGGCACCCCGAATCGTTTTACCATCTCTTATTACTAGACGGGTGAAATTTCAGGTAATATAAGGTATCCGAGAACTTGAAAACTCAAATAGACAGCGAAACACAGAAAATAAAATAAAGATAAGTTTGTAAAGAAAACTTCTGCCCTTTAACAAAAATGCAGTGAATGCAGTGACATTTGCGAAAAAGTTTTAAGTAATCTCGCGTTGAACTGAAACGGTCGTAGCGTAGCTTGCTTAGTCGTTCTTAACCGATCAACTTGAAGCAACGTCCGCTACTTGGATGGGTGACCGCTAGTGGCATAAATACTGACCTCTTCACTACTTCGGAGGGCACGGGCCCAGTTGTTTATCTTAGGGTGGCACTAATAATGGCATGGTGGTAGACTGGCTAGCTACCACCCTCGGAAAATATGTTACCAAGCATCTCACGGTGTTCCAACAGCTGACCTTGAGATCCAGTAATTTTAGGTTAGCCTGAATTTTTTTATTTACCGATGGTATTCCTTTATTAACTAAGACTTCAAACTATGTGTATACAACACTACAGCTATACAATAAAAGCATTTAGTCAACCTAAAATCCCTTGCAGGCCCACAGGCAACCCAAATGCTCTATATGTCAATTGCTAGTGGGCTGTTGGCGGCATGCATGCTGGCAGCATTGGATTGCTAACGACATGAAAAATACAACATGCCTGAACAACATCTTCGACCACATTGTCACTTTACATCAGGTGGGGTAGCATTCAAAGGTTAAGAAAAAAAAAGGTTAAAAAAACTGACATACATACAATTTTTCATACCGCTTTGAGTTTGTATCTAATGATTCAGTCCAACGATTCTGATGTAGTTTTTTTCTGCGTACAAGGTGACAAATCACAACGAACAAAAGATAACCGTGCAACCACTTACCTATCAATAATTAACTTATCTTCTATCTGCAGATTTATTTATTTATTTTTTGCTGAACGTGGCAGTACTATGTAGAATATTTCAATAATAAAATTTGTAATTTACATTCATAAGAGCGTCGACTAAATTGAAAAAAAATAAAAAATAGTTAAATAAAGATAAGACATTAGTTAGAAGATTATATTTATATTTTACGGTAGTTAATCGCATTAAAACCTAATACGCAATGTTGACCCAGTGGAAATAGCTATGGACTGTGGTACAGGGGTCCTTGGTTTGAGACCCACCGTGGGCTCGAGGTGGTACCTTGAGTGAAAAATCTGTCGGCAAGCAGCTAACGGTCTGTTCCGGCAGCTGTCCATAAAGTTAACATCTTTATAGCGCCTTCCATACAAACGTAGTTACGTCATATATTAAATAGAAAGAAAGAAGAAGAAGAAAGAAAATACATTTATTTGGTACACAAAAACTTCAACTTATACCAAGTGTTCCAACTTGGTTACATTTATGCATGTCCACTAACCTTAAAAGCCTGTAGGGCAACCCGTGACTCGTTATCTCATTATCACTTACCAACAGGTGAAATATTGGCCAACCTATCAGCCGTTAAAAAAGAATACTACTGCTACATAGGTGTTCATGATTTGAAGCAGTGATGGCTCAGTGGCGTTGGCTTTGCCACGCTGCAGGTCCAGGGTTCTAATCCCACCGCGGGCTTGAGCTTCACCGCATGGTGGAAGGGCATTTGGCGAATGACCGCCTGGCCAGCGACCACCCTTGAGTAGAAAATCTGTCACCAAGCTCCATCCAGTAATTCTAAGTTTAGCCTGTTAACACCTTCAACCACATCATGGTTTTGGTCAAAGGCTTACCTATCAGCAATAAGAAAAAAAAACATAGATGTTTACAAGCCTATAGGCTAAGGTGCCGAAGTGCCCAGCCGAGAACAAGCTGTCTTGCATACCGGTATTTCTCGCCGATAGAAACGAACACAAATTGAGGTTAAGATCAACACTGTGATATGAAACTTATACTCTCATAACTTCAGAACACAACCAAAAGCAGAATTGGATGAATAGACGAGCAACGCAATCTTCGCATCTATCAAGTTAGCATATTTCGCGCGTACACCTTCTTAGAAAAATGGTTCGTAGTTAATGTTACTGAGTTACTGCAGGCTAGCAGTACGTCCTACGTTTATGATATAGTGGGGGAGGGAGAAGGGGGATGTTGGGTGAAATGCATTCCTCCATGCCCGTTCCCCGACAGCGCCGCGCGCCACCTATATACCACCCACATCGTCCATCCTCGTCAGATATAGCCAGCTCTGCCCGGGGATCTATTATTCCGAAGTTTGCTGACATTGATTTTCAATCACAAACAATTTTCACCTATTATGCTCCAATTGCACGTTGGTTTCGTTTTTCAAACCAGATAGTCCGTCCTGTTGGATGACGTGAAGGAGGTAAAGTGCCTAATGAGCAGTTTTCTGCCACTCGCATCGATGTGAGCGGGGTATTGCTGCACATTAGGAGCCAACAAAAAAGTTTAAAGCCCACCTGGTGGTAACCGTGACGCCGGCCTGTTACAGTTACAGCGCCACTGATTTACATGATAATTAAGTCGTAAGGTCGTTACTAGACAATATGAAAACGCGCACCGCGGAGCCTGGAAAGGGCAAACAGCCCGCGTAGCAGCACGATAAGCAGCCTCGCGGATGGGTGGGCTAAGCAAGCTATTCATGCTGCGTTACGATGCGCGCCAAGCAGCGGGGCCACCAGCCCCGCGGTGCTTTATATACGCTTATGCTCTAGCTTGTGGCCGTTGAATATCTCGTTGAAATAAAGCACGCATGAACGCAGCATTTTGTCTCGTTTTAAATATATTTTTCACTTCTCAAGCTCGGAAAGGTGTTGTATTTATATCAATCGAAATCAGCGTGGAAAAAGTATTTGAAGTTTGAACCTCTATTAAAGTTTCAGAAATAATAATTTACTTCATATATTAGCAATTTTAGTAATTTAACTTTTTATTTGTACTATAAATTTACGTAAATTTACTGTACTGTAATTACTTAAGCTGTTATTCTTGCACCTATAGCATTTTCCTCGCTGGAATGAATTGAAAAACTGTGTTGCAGTAACGTTATTTTGCGTCTCGTACCTACCTTTGAAACAATGGGAACGCTCAAGTTTCAATAAAAGTAATCGCGACAAACAACAACTATGCTGCCTTGCACTTTAACTTACACAAGTATTTATTATTTATTTATTTCACTGCATTAAGTTTTTGTTACGCTTGATAAAATAAATGTATGCTAAACCTTACATTTGGTTACTCAAATATATGATATGATTTGAGTAAGTAAGTTCTATGTTGTGCCCTCAGATAAATAACTTCGTTCGTTCTTGGTTGTTACTTAATACTCACCTAATCATTGCAAGTAGGGTTGCCTACCATCCGGCATTTCCCGTACATGTCCGGAATTTTGATTCTTAATCCGAATTTATATAAAATTCAACTAGGAAGACGAAAAGCTTTACATCATGAGTAAGTATATAAAAGTTTTTCATTATTTAAGTTTAGTAGGTATGGAACACAATCACATTTTTTTATATTATGGAAACATAGGTAACAAAATACGTCGGTAATATTTGTATTATATATGCATATTTTTTTTGTACATTTTCAATGATGTTACTAATAAAGTAGTTTCTACTCTAGGTATTTGTTCAGAATTATTTTGTACAACATGGCACATATTAAATCTTTTAAAATATACTATGTTACAACTTTCCGTGTAGGAAAATTTTAAATAACTTTTCAGCATTATATTTTTGTGTATGCGTTGCAAATATGTTAGAGCAAATAATATGCTATTTTGGAGCCAATGTCCGAAATGTTGTGCTATTGTCCGAAATTTTCACCGGATTTTCTATATTTGCTAACGCTAGTTACTATTTGGCAATATAATAAATGGTATAGGTGTAAGTATACTCATAGTTATTCATCATGTATTCATCGATGGATAAAAGCGTTTATTGTAGTCATGGCGTATGTATCTATTATAAATAATTTTCCGATGACCATTGGTTTCAGCTGGATTACAAGAAAACAAAAATTTGAAGTGAATAGTAGCATTTTATTCAGTGATTGTAGTTTACTATAGAAACAGGAGTAGATAATGAAAGATATAGATCTACCTCTTTAAAGATCTACCTATCTTTTTTATTCATTGTCCCAAAAAATAAAATTCTACGCAATTGAACAGAAAACATGTAAAAAGTTTGAAGAGGAAAAACTCTTTTTCAATTATTTAACACTGTTGAAAATTTAATTTTATGCAGTTCAGTGGGATTCAAGCGCTCTTAGATTGTAACTTTCACGGAAAATTACATTTACTTGCAAAAAAAAAAGTTAATTAGAAAACGTTCGCAAAGAATTTACGGCGTGTGCCGGTCTGGCGGTAGTACTTGAGGGCTTTCTACAGGAGATGCGGTTCTAGGAAAATAAAAAATAAAAAGTTAAAGATGTTATTAGCTTAGAAGGCAGTAGTGCAGTAAATGTTACGAGAATTTTAAATATTTATTGCATTCGTAAGGTGGGTTAGCCTCTGGAAGGTGGCATAAACCGAAGCCAAGGCTTTTTACATTATGCTCATTTATCATAGTGTTGTTAAAATATGTATATATTGACCCAACAAACGTAGGGTAAGAATAGAACGCTGTTGTTGGAAGTTAGCAAATTTTTTCATCCATTCGAAAACAACCCTATATACCTACAGACCTTCTGCAAGGCATTCCATTGTTTGTTTTTTTATGTTATTGTGACATAAAAAAACGGAACAAGACGGACTTAAGGCCCACCTGATGTTAAATGGACTAACCTCTGCCTATAATAGATTAATTTCGTAACAAGTCGCTAATTGCACTGCGCCCGTCGTCTTGAGACATAGATGTTAAGTCTCATCTGCCTGTAATTTCACTTGCTCTCAAGGACTGCAGCCGGAACACACCGTTTTAGGTGCTTGACGACAGATTTTCCACTTGAGCGTGTCGCTAGCCAAGCGGGCATTCGCAAAATGCCCTTCCACCATGCGGTGAAAAGCTCAACCCCGCTGCGGGATTGACCATGGACCTGCTGCGCGGCAGTCCATAGCCAATGTCACTGAGCCATCACTGCTTCAATTGTCGTTGCAACTATATATTACTGTTTAAAATAGAATAAATCGATACTTCATTCGCCTATAAATTACGTCGTCCAGACGTCTGTAATTGATCGGTATTTTTTTTGTCAAATCGTTGACGTCGTGTAGTTGTCCTAATAAGCGTAACATAAAAAAACATTTCTTATTTTGACCATTTATTCGTGGCACAGTGTCTATGACCGACCTTACATACATGTCGAAGCTCAGTTCGCTTCATAGCATCGTAAAAAAATTCGTACCACAAAAGTGTCGTATTGTTGTGAATTGTTTGCATTTAGCCACCGGAGCTTTGATGGCGCACTATACAGCCCGGGGTGAAAATCTATGATAAAATTCCACGAACTATTTGTGCCATACATTGTTCGTGGAATTTTAACACAGGTTATTGATTAACGTCATCGCAACTTCATCACTACGTCATCGGTTTGTAATTTAGCGCATACACAGGTTTTAATATAGTTTTTCATTTTAATTTTAAACTTGTTTCTTTGCAGGCATTGACGCAAAACTTATATTTTTAACCGACTTCCAAAAAAGGAGGAGGTTTTCAATTCGTCTGTATTTTTTATTTTTTATTTTTATATGTTTGTTACCTCAGAACTCTTGAACCAATGGTGAACCAATTTTGAAAATTATTTTTTGTTTGAAAGCTGATGCTTGTCGTTTAGTCTCATTTGAAAGTTTATCAAAATAAGTCCAGTCGTTTTTGAGTTACACTCCAATAACTGAAAAATATTCACCTATCTTGATGATATAGTTGTTGACAATTAATGAGAATCGATCCTTACGGGATCGATTCGAGTAGCAAGGGTCACTAAAATAATGATTTTTTTCTTACCAAAATGGAACCGACTTCAACACCCAAAAGTGTCAAATAATTTGTCGAAGTCGGTACCATGCGCACAATATTGTGATAATAGGTACATTTGAACTATCATGGTACCGACTTCAACAAGTTATTTGTCACTTTTGGGTGTTGAAGTCGGTTCCATTTTGGTAAACAATTTTTTTGTAATTTTGATGTCTTAAGGAAATTTGATTTAATCAGGCGTTCCTTTGACTCAATAAATATGCACACAACTCATTGTGCCGTTTACGGATTAGTTTTTTATGGCACCTCTCGTATAGTTGAGTCATAGAAGATTTAATATTGTGCTTAAAGTGTTCGTCATGCATGACACAACTGCAGTCAATGTCTAACTGAACTTTTTAGTAAACGGCTGCGCTATTCTGATCTATTTAGAGTTCTAATCGATAACCTAGGCGTTCTAATACTTTTCCGTTCCCTAAAAAGTGACATCTGCCAAAATGACAATTCATGTACCTACCAATCATAATATTTTATATTATACAGGGTTATTGGAAAATACAGCTAGCAACCTCTTAGGGTTGACTTCTGCTAGTCCTAACAAACATTTTGATATGTATTTGTTTTTGAAGAGAAATTATATTTTCATTGTTTTTGTTTATTTATGGTTTTTCGACTGAATATGTACGAGGACCGCCTGACGTTAAAAGGCTCTTGTGCCTGTAATGTATTATATCATATTTTTGATTACTTCGCTCGATGTAAAAATTCAAAACTCTTCAAAAGGAGCACGGCGCGGTCCAGTGTTGTCGCGGCGGGCGCTCATGGCTCAGAGTAGGCATTAAATCACTTAAAAAAAAATTCAAAATAATTGAAAAACAAAAAATGTATTATTTCAAAATGTTTGTTAGGACTAGCAGAAGTCAACCCTAAGAGGTTGCTAGCTGTATTTTGAATATGTTTAATTTAAATTTTATTGTAAACATGACTTGCCCAATGTAACATTCTCTGTTATAAGGCCAATAAATATTTGAATTTGAATTTGAATTTGAATAATATCTATACTATATTTATTTACAACAACAATGAAACAAGGATCTCAGTTAGAGCTATCACTTCTTAGATAAAAATTATTGTCTAGTCTCGATATTTTACGAGATATGTACCTTTGCAAGTTTGACAGCTGTCGTCCGAAACGCAGATGTCAGTGAGACACTTGAAAGCTGTCAAATTAAAACTTATGTTTCGTATAAAGTAGATCTTATACGTTTTAGTTAAAATAAGCTTAAACCTAGATATATGTAAACTGTCATTTTGACAGCAGTTACATTTTAGACGTATCGTCGGAAATAATAGGACATTTGGTCACTGGCAATACGCCTATCAGGCTAAATAATACAAAATAAATGCTACTATAAAAGTAGCTGAGTATATATAGGAAATGTATCTGAACTAAAACAACGTATTGTGCATACTGTTCGGTTTATAAGTTACAATCAACTAGGAGCTTCAAACGAGAATTAAAACAAAACATGAACAAATTAAAGTTTAATCATAATGAATCTGGATTAATGCGGCTCGTGGCGGTTCACGACCTTTTGAGTGTCCGAATCCGAAGTGCGCGAAGTATTAGAGAAATATGTTTTTTTAAAGAAAAGAGATTGCCCGATTTGAAGATTTTCGAAAATAATGATATTATCCTCCATACAATACATTTGTGATTCGGATCTATATTAGAAACAACGGTACTTATGGTGTCCGCACCGTATAAGGGTCACAGTGGCGTTGTCATAATTTCAGTAATCGCCCGAATAAAATATTTGGGTGATATCTCAAGTTTGGTAAGGCCGATACCCAAGAAACTTTTACTTATAGTCTTTAGAACGGCTAAGAAATAAGCAAACATTTTTGTATGATCTGTATTTGTTTTTAGCTAAATAATATACAATTGATGAGGTGAATGTCTGTGTCTAATTAATAGCATTGTAAAATGCTCATTAAATGTGTGATGATGTATGATTGTCAACTGCTGAAAACAGCCTCCTAAGAATACGCTGCTGCCCACCTTATTAATGAGACTTTATGTCTGTCCGTCCCTATGCCATGGGTCTCTAGCTCGTAAACGGAATGAACTACAAACATTTAAGATTGCAATATATATATATATATTAATAATAATATTATTTAAAACCCTAAAGAAATAAAATAAATGGAGGGCCTTCCAAGTTGAAAATTTTACACCAATTAAAGGGATCGGGATCCATCTCAAAAACTAAAATGTTAAGGGAATCATATGGAAAAAGACCATATTTATCCGTTATTTAAACTTCAGATACATTAAAAAACATAATTTAAATATAAGGTGTCTTGAAAATCGGCCGACCTTATTATCACGGGGTTGTGATTGATGAGGAAACCTATTAGAACGAGACATGACACGCATTTGGCCAGTTTTATTCTTATTATTTTTACCGGCGGTATGCCTTTATTTACAGAACATTACAGTTACTGCATAAAACTTAGCTTAGATAGCTTTTACTTTATTTTATAAACTAAAATCAAGAGTAGATAGAAACGTGCCAGTTAACGTCGCGAACGTGGAACGTAACACGCGTCGAGCGAGCGTGCTATCTAAGACAGCTAAATTTAATAGACACCTAGTTTGCATGGACGTTCAACAGATTGACGGGCCAATTTTAAACGCGCATACACGAGAAAACAATTTTAACTTCACATAAGCCAGTCCTAAGCCTGAGAGATATTACATAGACATACATCTAGCATAGGTAGGTAATTAGAATCAAGCAAATGAGCAGGTAATTGACACAAAAAGAAATAATAGTTATAAACTACTTAGAAATTCCCTCCATCGAAGCGTCGACTTAGCCAACGACGATGGGTATAGTAGAATGCCCAGTTATCGCATCAATTAGTTGACAGATTCAACTAGTTACATAATCGTCTAGTCTATAGTTCATTCAACGCTATTGGGAGAGTGCGTCAGCGACCCATCACTAACAGATATACTGCAACAAAAGTATTTAGACTACCTAAAGGCCCACTGCCAGTTGGCAGCTTGCCTAGCATACTGGTAGCATTGCCCCGTTAGATTGCATTGCTTATTGACTGGGATCACGCGTTGCATTGCCGAAGCACTTTGATAAAATCTGAAAAATAAAATAAGCTCCTGGATATGACATTTGCATATTGTGTACATTATAGAATCACAGACCTAAATTCAAGTAGACTACATTCAGGCCTAACTTGCGTGTGGCTTGTCTGTGTTAACTGCGATAATTTGTTGGAATTGAATCTTGCGGCGGCAGTGGTACCTACGCAGTGCAAATTGCCGAGCGTTGTCACCGGTTTAGGCAGCCATCTGCGACAGTCGATGTCTTTGATTTGAATTCGCCCGGCATGGCAGCACATTCTCTCGAACTACGTCACTCTCAAGACGTAATTGTCGAAAATTTAGTGACAGGAAGTAGAGAGATATTCACTCATGAAGGCGCGTTTCTCCACGGTAAATTATTAATGCGCATTAGCACGGATAGGTTAAGTTTGAATATAATTTTTTTCGTGTACAATTTTTTTAGGATATTTTCAAATCCACCTAACTTTCTAGCCCATTCGGTACTTTAACTTTTTTCTTTTAAAATTGGTTTTTGAATATCGTCTCAATACAATAAGCAAAACAGGCCAAAATTTGCGTTTTTGTTGATCTGTGTCCCTGTTTGGCTCTTCATATTATGGTAAGCCTACTTACGATTATATCAAAGGGACATCGATAATGTAATTACTACATAATTCAGTTTCATTCGGAAATGTAATTACTACATAGTAATTAGAGAACCTATATTATGCCAACATATTATCGATATACACCAATGCACCAATCTCACGCCTATATTCCTCATCACACACTCAGTCACATCTCAAAGCTTGTGGTCAGTGTAATGAAAAGTAATTAGGGAAACACATACCTACACCAAACGTATCAAAGGAAACCGCACCTGCAATTCCAGTTAGCACTAATTTGCATGAAGTTCAAAGACATTTATGTAGATAGAAAAGTACAGTTGTATGAGATGTATGATATCAGTCAGAATCAAGAGCAAAAAATACTTTATCTCGATGTCATTAGTCACACATTTATTTCGTGTATCATTACATTAATCAAATATATACTGATTAATTATACAGTTGTCGTTGAGGTACATAGAGATTTTTAACGGAGATAGTACCAACCCCGTGAGTTGCCGGGTTAGAATTGCACCTCCCCATATCATCCCGTGGGTGTCGTAAGAGGCGACTAAGGGAAAAATACTGGAAGGTGGGCAGCACCGCCTTCTAAAGAACTGCCAACTTACACTGCGATTCCCAAGACGCCTGCCAAGCGTGGGGATTATGGCAAAAGCCCCTTTAATAGGGGAAGCTGTGTTCAACAGTAGACGATCCGGCTGTTAAAGTTCAGTACCAACAGTTCCCGTTAGATAGCATAAACCTGAAGTATAAGTACGCACGTCTACTCCTTAACGTAATAATTATTGTTTCATTTCTACATTATATTGAACCGCCAACACAAATATCAAATTCTGAAAATAAGTATACTGCTGTTAAATTTAAAGCTCGAGGTCTGCGGCGATATCTGGAATGAAATTTCAATATTCAATTCTCGCTTGTGCGTCCGTTGATGAAACTTCAAACGTTCATTTACAATATCGACAACTGAATGTGAACATACATGATGCGATTATTTTTTAAAGCCTCTTCAGTCATTATTGCTCCCAATATTAGAATTTTAAAACAAATGTAAATAGAACTGAATTTAGGTATCGAATTTTAGGGTTGAATACGATATGTTGTAACAATTAATGTTGTAACATATCAAACATTAATAATTAAACATTTATGTAACTAATTTCATCATAAATTGCGTTCTGTATTGATTTTTAAAAAATATTGATTGGTTAGACAAACGTTGGTAGGTAAGTAGTGACCGGCAAAGCTATTTTCCGTAGTTTCTTTGTGAAATGGGGTTCTTATTATTAAAGAATACTCCGAAATTTATACTCACGGATAGGTATATTTCAACTTAAGTCGGATACACCTTGCATGTAGTTGTGATCTTAATAAGAAATTTTACAATTTAGGATCATATTAAGCTCGAGGTAATGCAATATGGGCTCGTAGGCGCCCCGCTCTTATAGAGTTATATATTGTATTTGACAAAATACTTTAAATTTATTGCCCCGCGTTCAGCAAAAAAATAGTATACAGCCACTACGAGATGAAATGGGGCCATTGTTTTTAAACTCCCTTAAAATAGATAATAATAATAATAATAATACTTGACTTGGCTCACGAGGTAACCGCTATGTGGGATGTTGACTCGACGATCATTTTCCCGATAGTCATTTCGGCGAACGGCCTAATAGCGAAAAGCCTCGACCAACACCTCAAGAGGCTCTCGCTAGAAGGTTGGATCAAGGGTCATATGCAGAAGGCAGTAATACTTGAGACAAACACGCATTGTCCGGAGGTTCCTATCTCTGCAACCCTAACCACCGGTTGCTTGAGCCCTGCCCCGCTGCCGGCGGCATCCTAGTTTTAAGTTTTTTATAATATTTATTTATGAATGTTGTAAAAAAAATTAAATTATGTTACGTATAAAATAAATGACGTGAATAATAATACTATAACTAGTATACTATGAATGTGTACGTACCTTATTTTAACATATTATACGTAATGTATTCACACATTTTTCTGTTTCATTTACCACTTCTTAATTATTCACTATGTTACAACTTTGCTTTGTTCGAATTGACTCCCGTACCAAGACAGTCTTTAAAAGGTAAGTGGCGTAACAACAACGCCTCCCCTCTACTACGTTTGTGGTAGGGTACACGTGACTAGGCAAAGTCAATATAAATACTTTTAACCTTACGAATATTCCTAAAACATTTAGTATCTCCTTATAGTTCCTAACGGGTCAAAATATTATAAAAAGATTTTTAGTCAGTATATGATTCTAGATCCGTGGAGCTCCGCTACCAGGAAGATGTCATGGTAGATGGCATCCCCACCGCTCAATTCTCAGCCAACGAATGGTTCCTGGACAATGATGACGGCTGCTTTTGTCTCAACTTGACCGAAGGCATCAACCGAGACAACGGCTGTCTGCTACCCGGGGCCATGGAAATGTTTTCGTGCGTTGGTAAGCTATAGTCTATAACCCACACTTGTCCTATTACGGTACCTGCTTAACAACAATGATAGTTGCTCTCAACCTCAACTTCATAGAACGCAACCACCATCATAGTACATAACGGCTTTTTGATAAACCTGAGACTATGAAAATGTTTGCGTGGCTTATAGTCCGATTTCAATCATTTTTATTTTGTTAGAATAGCGGTACTTTAAAGATTGTCCCGTAAATATTTCAGTCATCGGTTTTGTAGTTCAGAAATTACAGATATCACAATTTAAATGGTTTGATCCAACTAACTTGAACCGCGGAACATTCAGAACCCTTGAACGTACGGCTCATCTTAAGCTGACATTCGCAATATATCATAAAGGCATAATAGATATATTAGCCGCATTTCCCACTGTGAACACAGCCTCCACCACTATGGATCCCATAATCCCCACGCTGGGCAGGCGTCTTGGGGATCGTGGTGTGAGATATAAAAAGCTCCTCTCTGAGCTTTGCTTTACTAAAAGTGATTCACCGCAGACCACAGCGCTGCATAATATGAGATAATCATTGCTCAAATGTTAATAATTCGTATGCATGTACAGCTAGTAATTAATAAGAAGGCGTCAGTACAAAGAGAAACAATAAATTCATTTATCTATGCTACTAAAGCCATACAGTGTTACCTCCACAGATTAAAATCAGCAAACACGATAATCTTATCTAATGGATTTGCAAGAACTATATTTTAAAGTTGGTATTGAAAAGCTTTTAAAACTGTAACACAATGTGTACCAACCTTTTGAAACTTTAAAGTAGCTACTAAGAAGGTTCAGTGTGAACGTATATAAATTGAATAAGTTTATAATTTCGTTCCACCTGATATACAATTTTGTTTAAATTAACTGCCCCCTTCATGAGCAATGCTCTGCAGATCGTTATTTTTACGTGAAAATTCCCGTATTTTACCCATATGTACTAAGTTCCGCAATTAGGTATATTGAAATATACCTAATAGGTAGACCTATAGGTCCATTGAAAAGTTACGTGAGCTTTGCATTTTTTAGAGGACGCCATTTTATTTTTGGGACATGTGTGGTGTGTCAGTAGAAGCTTAACCTCAAGTTTGTGGGGTCGCCGCCCTTGTCCCCCGGTCGCCATCTTGAAAAAAGGGGTGAAAACACGTATTTCACGATATTTCAGAAACTATTATTTACAAAAAATTCGTTAGGACATAATTTGTAGCAAATTGTTTTGCCTACAAATATGTTTATATAACTTTTTGCCGTAAATTAAATATTAAAGAAGTTATAAGCAAAAATTTCTTTTTTTGCTTATAACTTATTTGTACATTTTACAAAAAAATTACCCCAGAACAATCTTATAAATAATCTTTTGTGAATTTTTTTTTCGAAACGCGCAGATTATTTGATTAAACTGAAAATAATATCACGGTAAAAAATCCTTTATAGGTGAAAATTCATAACTGCACAGAGACTGGGGGCTGTCGAAGAATTTCACTCAAAGGTTAAGAAGGTTCTTAGATTCCGCATTGAGATGGCTGTTAATGAAGACTCGGTAACTTGAGAGCCAGGAAAGTTAACGTCTGTTGCTGACAGACTCTTACACAACCGTGCAACTAAAGTTTAAAAGTAGCTAAAGTTTTCCTTCATATAGCGGTCGTTGAAACTCTCAACAATGGTTTTTATCCATGGGGTAATGCAGTGGGCCTCTATGCAAGTAATATGACTGGGGAAATAAAAGATTTTCACATTTTGTGATACTTCCACATTATTTAGGCGGGTTTTCTGCTTGCTAGGCGCTTGCTATGACTTCAGTGGTGTTATTTATATCTCATTGGAGGACATGGTTTCATTAAGGACCTCAATATTAGTATAGTAGAGATGCCGACATAGAGATGTCGACAACTCTTGTTAAAACGTGATCATCTCTGTTAATTGTGAAGTTTACAGCTCAGTAATAGAATTACGTATGTTTTACAATGTCTTGACCAGAAGATCAATTTTAATTTATTCCTCTTATAAAGGAGAGCTTTTAGTTTCCTTAAAATTGTTGAGGTCCAGATGCGTGTTCCCAAAATTCAGTCTCGTACTGGACCGTAAAATAACCAACAAGCTTAACCGATAGATGTGTCGGCGAAGTGGCGTCGGCGTGCTGCCACAAATAGTATTCTAAACTACGAATAATACATTATTTATTCGTAGATTCTAAATAAGCTGACCAGGTGGTGTCCGGGTTACAATTGGTCCGTATTTATATTTTCGCAGTACAATTGTTTTACTGTATGCTTATGAATTGCATAAGTTAATTAGTACATACATGTATTTGTAATATTTTAAAAGTATGTACAAGAAGAGGCCGATAATGGTATGATGTTATAGTTTTGAATGGATTGTAAGAGCAACGATGTGTTTGTATGTTTTTTTTTATAAATTCTTCACACTACAGACTACATATTAGAATACAGTCCCTACACTTTTTTACATATTATAATACATTTTTAATTTTACATCATTCTCCAACTTATCAATATTCTTCCTGAAGGGATGTTAGCCAAGTGTTAGTTAAAAAATATCTTAAAGCTAAAGTTAGTCGATACTTATATATATATATAAATAACGTGTCACGTTGTCTGTCCGCGATGGACTCCTAAACTACTGAACCAATTTTAAATTTGATTTGCCCACCGTGTGCAATTTGATCCAAATTGAAAGATAGGATAGCTTACATCTCAATTTACAGTCGGGTAATTACGAATGTAAATTGAGATGTAAGCTATCAAAAGTAGTACTGCAAAGCCGGGCGGGCCGGTAGCATATATATATATTTTGTCGTTATACATAGTTTGTTAGTATATTACGTTATTTGGCCACAGATTCCGGCGATGCTCTTGATGTTTTGATTAGAGCCTCCACGACCTCTTTGTTTCTGTTTTGTAGAGCCATTTTTAGATTGTGATCGACTTGTGTTTGTAGTTTGTCGACATGTTTTTATAGTTGGCCTCTGTTGCCCGCCTGACGAATCCTCCAATGGCGTCCGAGCTGTCGTCGGTATAGTAAACGCAGCATTTTGTATGGCGTGACACTGCTCCTACCGCATGATAAACGCTGTCTCGGAGCTTGGTGACTCTTTCCCTCATCTGTATGATGATTACCGACTCATAAGTTAAAACCTGCGCTTCGTGTACGGTTAAGGTGCAGGATTCTGAACCAGACCCAAATCCTTTGCTGACGAGGAAGGCTTTTTCCTCCTGTATCAGCACAAGATAGAGAGTGTTCTGGAGGTCAGTTGGTATATTTGCACTTGTATAATGTTCCAGCTCCAGGGAATGAACTTGGGATCGCAATGAGTAAATGCCCGAGTACACCTCGCTGAGGGCGTATGCCACATCCATTGGGGTTTCTATAGGTGCAGAACAGTTTGTGTTTGTATGTTATGATCACGGAGATAAAAGTTTCAGTGGATGAGAAGTATAATTTTGATCTGACCTCACATAGCTTGGGAGATAGATACATTGGCTGATTACGGAAAAACGAACTTTCAACTCTTAAGATTCGCCATTAACTTTAACATAGGTAGCCCTGGTTTGTACGAAAGTTATAACTTATAAGTAGATACGTAGTTTATTGTGAATTTATTTACGTATTTTCGGGTGAGTTTTGTGATCAGAAATCAAGAGTTATTTTATGCAAAGTAAAGGTGGAATAGGCCCTTGAAATAAAAAGTAAATTATATTGATAATTGTGCATGTATCATAAGATGTATGTATTGAGGTAAACCATAAGCGCGCATTAGTAGCTTTCTAATATTCAACATATATACTCGTATAACTAAAATAGTAATTATAATACTACCTATGAGTATGTTGGCGGGCTTTTCAAATGTTTCATTGAACTTTTTGATAATTATAATTAAATAAGAATTTTTACAACAAATTTTCACATTCGTAGATTTGAACAACACCTGTCAGAATTAAAATTAATTGACACCTTTACACCATACCACACATCTAAACTACATTTCTACTCGTAGTTAAGTAGGTAACATTTAAGGTAAACTTAGGTTACTTATCGATAAACTATCGTCGATGATTATTGTTATTGTGTGAGAGAAATGGAAAATAACAAAAGACGTCATACAGAAATTTGATATCATGCTTACTTATCTCTGGTCATGTTTTATCAATTATGATATTTTATCAATGCGTGTGCAAATAATTGAGCCTCTAGTCACTTATCTCCATTTCACTAAATGACCATTGTACCAGAATATCATATATTAGCTATCCAAATCTAATTAGAGGAGACGCTAGACGTTTCAAATCACTGCCTGTTTGAATTGAACTTCTGTTGTACGGAAAATTAACCTACGTGACTATATTGGTTACTATATTATTTTTCTTACTGATTGCCTAACTTCTGATCACTGAGCTTCGAGCACATTACATGTTATCTATTACCGTGACATTACTTACCACACTTATGATGTTTTTTTAACCGTCGGTATGCCTTTATTAACAAAATACTACGAACTATGTACAACACTACAGCTATTACAATAAAAGCATTTAGACAACCTATACTAAGTCATTGCAGACTCACAGGCAGTCCAAATGCTCCAGCCCACTACCCGTTGGCACCGTGCCCAGCAGCATGCTGGCAGCACTGCGCCGTTGAATTGCAATGCTTATTATCTTTATGATCTTGAAGATGGAAGCTCTCATGGACAGCTACCATACGGAAATACGTTTGGAAGCGTGGCCTCAAAATTTCTTTTCGGTAGATATAATTATAACTATAGGAAAACACGCAAAACGCCTGCTCAAGTTTGCGTTAGCATGAACGGCATGCGACACTCGCTTGACTTACACAGAGCTATCAAAAATCTTCAATTACTTGACAGAAGAAGAAAAAAAATTGTTTTATCGAAAGGTGTCTGTCTTTGCATTGATCGAGGGCAAAGAAGTCTCCTTTTTAGTATAACATTATAACAAACACAATATACTTTTTAGTAGGTACTTATAACTACTAAGGAAACTTTATTCCTGATTATTTCTTGGCAATGTTTTAAAAATAGTGTTTTCCCCGTACCTGCCTAGTATACTTAGTAAGAACGCGTTTATTATATTGTATTTATAATTTTTTGAAACTCCGTCATAGTAACACATATTCTGTGAATATGTGGACGATCGGTCAGCGTGGGCAAGTATAAATATAACAGGGTAAGTATAAATTGAGAGAAAAGCAGAAAAGGGTTAAATTGTATTAAATTATTATTAACATTAAATTATCAACTGTATTAGCCGGATTGTCCACTGCTGAACACAGCTTCCTTAGGAACAGAACCTTCCATTTAGGAGGGTTCGCCATAATCCCCACGCTTGGCAGGCGTCTTGGAGATCGCAGATTAAGATACCAGTTCCTCGGAAGAGGCTGCTGCCCACCCATCTTCCAGTATTTTACCTTTAGTCGCCTCTTTATTAACACCATAAGTCGAAAAAAAAAAACAAAAAGTATAGTTACAAATTTGACTAACCTGTATAGCAAAATCAGTACTAATATTATAAATGCGAAAGTAACTCTGTCTGTCTGTTACGCTTTCACACCAAAACTACTGGACCGATTTGAATGAAATTTTGTATGGAAATAGTTTGAGACCCGGGTAAAACAGGATAGTTTTTATCCAACTGCGCAAAAAGAGGTTAATGGTTTTGCGCGATAACCGACATACGCGCGGGCGGAGCCGCGCTATAATAGCTAGTAAAGTATAAATTAAAAACATAAATTCCAAAAGTTTAAAAAATCCGACTGCAATGTATTAAACGTTTTATAGTTCCATTGAAGCGAATTTAAACTGCAATTTATATATATTTATGGAATCGTTTTTTAAGACCCTTCGTTGTTTGAAAGATTTTTTTGTAATCCCTATATGGCGTCTGAAATCTGAAATCCAGTTTGTTTATTAATTACTTTTTTATAGTATCCGTAGCGTTAACAAGACAAATCGGATCATTCTCACTAGTTGCATCGTGTTTTAGTTCCATGGAACTAGTGGGAGTTTTTTTCTCACTAGTTCCATGGAACTGGGCACTGGAACTAGTGAGAACTATTTTTCTCATTAGTTCCATAAATGCAATATGGAAGCCCAATGCAGTGCAGCGTGCGACTACTCTAGTTGACGTTAGTATGCTGCATATCAGGACACTTTACTATATTTTTTTACCTATCTCATTAATTATAATCGGTTAAGCCGTGAGAAGTTATAGTGTATAAGAACTCAGAAACATATTTACATACTTGAACCCTAAATACATAACACTCCTTTTTTGGGCAATCGTGCAAAAAGCAGTCTACAATGCTACTTTCTCAGAGCAGTAAATTCTAAATAGTTTCCTTGTCTTTAGTTTTATTTGCACCCCGCATACATTTCTACCTCATGCTGTGATTAAATTGACAGATTCGATGAGGTGGATGCTTTGACAGCTATAAAGCGAAACCAATATTTATGAGGCGTGCAGAATTGTGGAAGACATTCTGCAGTTTTTTAACTTCGATTATCATCTGGAATTTGTAAGCATGGCGAATGATAAGTTATGATTTTGTGTTACTCGTTATTTGGGCATGTTCTAAGATATAGGTGAACTGAGTGAAAAGGCACAGCTTAGTAAGAATTGAATTGCCAACACAATATTTTTAGAAAGAGTGTACGCTATATATATATATATATATTAATATAAGATATTATACTTAAGAGGATATGAGAAATAGTATGCCTGAACCGAAAACATGATTTCATATATGTATTTTGCTCAGCAGACAAAATCATGAATACAGATTTTTATATATATTTTATATACTAACATTTCGTTTAATCAAGTTTTGTTACAATATTGTAAATCGTATGAATAAAATGATATTACTTAAAAATAAAACGGAAGTTACACCTTCAAAACTATGTCATAAGTGGTCAATATCACATCAATAATAATTAGGTACTAAATGATTTGATGCTTATTTTTGTTTTATTCAGCGTTCATTACGCGCATTTCCATATGAGATGTGTCGGTATAATATTTATTTCTTTTATTGAATATTGTTCTATAAGCACCAACATATGAACAAAATTCATGGCTATCTCATACCTGACACGAAGGTAACCTACCTGCTAAATAGTCACACTTATCAGTTCAAATTTCACAAGACTAGTTAGGTACCTATTTTAATTAGTAGCAGTATAATTCTTAGTGCGAGTTCGTCCGGGGAAATAATTGCTATCATACCTAATTGTACCGCAAAATAAAGTTCACATTTCGAGCCATATATGAAATGGATGGGTTATTGTAAACTCGCCACACTTTTGTAAACTCCATACATTGAAAGTAAACTTGCCACACACATAAAAATATATGTGTAAATTCGTCAAAGGTAGGTAAGGCTTATTGCTAATTCGTCACAAGTCTTCATTTTCCAAAAAGTAGCGTCCGCATACAAGGTTAATTTTAAATAAAGTTCGGAAACTGAAGTTAAAGATGTAACGCTAAAATTACAATTCAAATAGTATCCTAGGGAATCCCTGAGAGATCTTTATAAAGAAATTAATATTTTAACTTTACTAAGTCTGTATATATAAGGTGACTATTAATTCATCAACAATACTGCGGGGGATGGTGTAGAATCGATAACTGAATGTGATCCACTCATAATTAATTTTCACATAAACAAAATTAATACTAACTATTGCCTAAGCTGTGGCGCGTTGACTTTGAGAATGATAGCGACGACAACACTCGCGGCCGCCGTGGACAAGACTCTGCGTTAGAATACCTAGAACGCGTGTGTATGTGTGAGTCTTGTCCACGGCGGCCGCGAGTGTTGTCGTCGCTATCATTCTCAAAGTCAACGCGCCACAGCTTAGGCAATAGTTAGTATTAATTTTGTTTATGTGAAAATTAATTTTGAGTGGATCACATTCAGT
Source organism: Plagodis dolabraria (assembly GCA_963854805.1). NCBI lineage: Eukaryota > Metazoa > Arthropoda > Insecta > Lepidoptera > Geometridae > Plagodis > Plagodis dolabraria. Next base: position 11,805,644 of record OY978440.1, read on the forward strand.
TATCGATTCTACACCATCCCCCGCAGTATTGTTGATGAATTAATAGTCACCTTATATATTTGTAAATATTATTATGTTCGTAAAAATTTGCGTAAATTTAAATCAAACAGTGACAATCACGATTATAACACTAGGACTATAGATAAAATAGCGGTGCCAGGTTTTAGATTTTATAATAAATTGCCCAAACATATTACAACACTCACAGAAAGAAAATTCAAGTTGCATGTGAAGAACATTTTGATAAAGAAATCTTACTACACAGTTTGTGATTACTTAAACGACAATAATGCTTGGACTGGTTCGCCTCTGCCAAGCTATCGCCTGTCACCTACGTAATGTAAATAAATATTGTAATAATTTTACTATATAGTATGTACTTAACACATTGTTAAAAATCTTTTAAAAGAATGGCCCCGAGTTTCTTGCCCGTTCTTCTCGCAGTGGCTCCATAATTTTTGTTTGCTGAACGTGGCAGTACAATGTAGTATATTTCAATATTAAAATCTGTAATTGACCTTCATAAGAGCGTCGTAGACGCCTAAATTGAATAAATGATTTTGACTTCTTTTACATTACGTGTTTGAAGGGTATGGGTGGTGGCGATATTACAGGTACATGAGACTAAACAACTCTATGTTTCAGGGTGATGAGCGAAGTGCAGTCCGCCTTTGTGACGAACTGCAACTGTTATTAGCAGCGGTTATCGTGGCTGAGGTCACCAGGTTGGCGTCGAGATTGTTCAAAAAAATATATTAGTATTTTTATGCATATTTTAAATTCTAATATAATTTGCCCTTACCTGACTTAAATTTATAATTATACACATGTATGTGTGTGTTGTTTTACAGTTTTACAGTGGGGTTTTCATACTGCCCATATCTGTACCGACAGGTAAAACGACAACTGCTTCTTGTAGGTATTTGCGCGAGTTGTGCAATTGAAAGAGAACAAATAGAGAGCTTCGATCGACGTTAAATTGTCGAGTTTAATTTTATTGGCATGCACTGAGCACCGCCACTGCTTTGTTTAGGTATTATTCATTCGCCAATCAACAACGTTTTCATTGCTTTATTCTGAATTATGTATATTGAGGAAGTCTGCACATTTCTACCTTCTCTCCACCTCTCGTGGGGTTGGTGGTGCAGTATATACCTAAGTATATCTGTAACAATGAAACGCTACGCTACGACCTAATCACCTATTGACGTAGCCAACCTTGGTTCTAAGGTTTCTGTTTGTAATCTGCTTCACTGCATGATGCCTGACAGTACCGTTTTTAAGAGTTCTCGTTGGAAGTAATATAGTTGACAGTTGATTTTGTATATTTAGCGTTCGCTCGGACTTCATCAAAAAGTTCATGTGTTCGAATCAATAGACGGCACGCTACCCTACTATTATTGCCTGATCATTTTTGCGAGCAAAGGAAGTTCGTTATCGATTCAACTAGTACTTATGTTTTAGTAGGCGCAAATAGCTTCTACTGTTGAAATGTTAAAATCCTTATTTTGATTACTGTTTCAAGAAATAGACCATGAAAATATTTGTTTATTAAAACTTTAAGTATATTAGAACTTAGAGTAACTGACCCAAGTTCGGTAGCCAACAAATTTGATTATACCTACTTCTAAAAAATTACTGAAATCTCAATATGTACTTCAAATAGTTTCGGGTGATAATTCTATTCCCAATATTAATGTAATGTGTACTATATTAATAGCTGATAGGCTAGCCTTTCACCACTATCTCACATGTTGGTAAGTGATGATGTGGTCGAAGTTGTTCGGGCTTACCTAGAGTTGGTACTGTTTTTACTGGCTCTCAAGGACAGCTGCCGGAACACACCGGTGCTTTTCTATTTAAGGGTAGTAGGTATATAAATATACTATAATTATATATATATATATATATATAGGTAACAATTCTAAAATAGTCGGCTAACATAGTATATCACTGTAATATTAAATTTATTTCCGCAATTCAGTTTTATTCAGTACAAGTAGCAAAAACCAGAAAACGACAGTCGCTATACCTGAGTGTTCTATTTGCCCTTCCGCTTGGACAGTAATAAAAGAGGACAGAAATGTTGAAAATATGTGCACGGTTTTATTTCCCAGTTCCTGTTATGAAATATTTGTGCTATATCTCTAATTTGTTTAGATGTTCTTTCACGGGTAGTTGCACTGAGTAGATGGGTACTTTGTACGTTATTTGATATATTCATTTAATTGTAGTCCCATATTATCAATGTTTGTAATAATTGTAATCGTTGGCACGGGTATCCGGAGCGGTCATGCTCACACATCGAGAAAATAACACAGAGGGTTATGAGGGTTTAAATCTCGTTGTGCTCACAAAAAGGTGTTGTCTAGGGGTGGTGTTGTGTGTCGGGTCGCCATCTTCCCTCAAAAATGGTTGAGGAAGGTGATGGCTGGCACATGCGTCAACTCGTGAACGGGTTGCTAGAGGATACCGGTCTGCTCTGGATGCTAGTGCTAATAACGTTACCGCAAAAAAAAACTATTCTTTTAACACTGTGCCCCCTTACGATGTTGCGTTGCATGCTCCCTATTTCTTGTTTTAAATAAAAAAAAACATAATTAAATAAGAAGATCACGGACCCATATAGGGTATATGATAAGGTACAGAGTACCCACCTAGGGTATAAAAGTAAGGAGCGAGCTTGAAATAGGGAAAATATTACCACAGTTTTACAATTCATATACCTACTGTGCTATATAAGTATTCAAGCAATATATTATGAATGTTTCATATGTTTAAAACAATAGTGATTCACACTGCGTTTTGAGTAATGTACAAAGAAACCTATACTTATATGTTTTTTTTTGTCATTGTGACGGAACAAGCTCGTGGCCCACCTGATGTTAAGCGGACTAACCTCTGCCTATAACCGATGTTTTTTTATTTATTCCTGATAGGTTAGCCTTTGACCACTATCTCACCTGATGGTAAGTGATGATGTGGTCGAAGATGTTGTTCAGGCTAACCTAGAATTACTGGCTCTCAAGAACTGCTGCCGGAACACACCGTTAGGTGATTGGCGACAGATTTTCTACTTGAGGGTGGTCGCTAGCCAGGCGGGCATTCGCAAAATGCCCTTCCACCCAGCGGGATTTGGACCTGCTGCGCGGCAGTCCATAGCCAATGCCACTGAGCCATCATTGCTTCAAATGTATTTATTGTAAATTATTAAATGTATTTATTTCATCATTGTAAATGTACGTTGAGAGAAAATAGTGTTTGCTTTTTGTAATATTCTGTTTTAACTATTTCATGTTAAATTGATACTAGCGGGCCCGGTTCCTGGAGATAAATTGTTATAAGCTTATAAAAAAAATATAGTTTGCACAAACTACTCCAACTTATCCCAAGTTTTGGTTAAAAGCCATCACTGTACCTTGGGCCAATACAGTTCCTGTTATCAAATTTGTCACTTTTGGGAAAAGAAAAAAGTTACATGATACTAGATCTGGGCTGAGAGCAGAATGGGTCCCGAGCTCTACATTTTTTTTGGTACTAGAATATGTGACTTCTTGGTCGTTGCTCGTCAAGTCACTCAAGAACTTGAGGCATAGGCAGCAGAGGTGTGCCATTCCAATTTACTAGTGCTCTTCTAGTGGCGCATGAGTTTAGAAAAGCGTTCATCTATTTTTTTGCCTGTCGAAGCTTTGTCGGTGTGTTATTTTCTTCGAAGCTTCTCTTCTTCTTCTGTCTTGACTTAGACCCATTGACATGCATGAGGTTTCCTTATTATCTGCATCATAATTTTAAAATAATGCTACTGTTACGACGGTAGCATCAAAGGTAAAAAAGTTTTTTTATATGTTGTACTTATATGTTTACCCTTTGATTCCATTATGATGAACAATGTATGCTTTTATCAATCGCAAAATAGAAAAATCATAAATAATTAAGCCTATATCTCCATAGCAAATAAAGTAGAAACCTAAAATATATATTTTAAAACATCACTTTTTGACATTCACGAAACACAATAAACATAATTTTGTATGTGTATGTATGTGAGCTAGGAGTGCAAAATTAAAGACATTATATAATTTGTGGTTTGTAGCTACTGACGAGATGGGTAAAATTTATTAATTTAACGCTTAAAAGAGTATATTTTTGTGCTTGTTGATGAATAAAATTCAAATGTAGGTAATGCCGACATTGTGCTAAACCCAGATGCAGAAGTTCAGAAATAAAATAAAAACGTTTATCGAGCACAGCGATATATCTCTGCAGAATATGCACTTTAATCGTAAAGAATTCTAAGTAGTGCACTTGGCACACTTCACATACTAATGCAGAATGACGCTGCTAAAGGTACGAAAAAATGTGAAATTATTTGTTAGTCTGTTTGCGCCTGTATAAAAGGACAAAGAAATTGGTGTTTAATATTGCGTTCACGAATGTTTCGGGAACCATAGGATGCAGTCATTCTCAACCTGAGCTTAGTTGGATACTTCGAGGAGCAATAATACTGGCAGAAAATATTAGGAAAGAATATATTTGGTCGATTTTCAGATATAGACAAAACAGCTGCGATTAAATTAAGATGACCTATCCTACTACTTGTCTACTCATTTTATTTTATTTTTATTCATTCGAAAAAAATCTCAATAAATTACAGAGTTATATATAAATATTGATAGCCTAGGTTTTCGCAGGACACAAGTCTTTAAATAACTTCGACAAAACAATTAAGACATAAGTACACCACACACTTCTTTTTCTGTTTAAAATGAGGTTAGTAAAATGTACGTGGTAAACACGATTATTTTTTGTATAATAGACCTTCGATCATGTTTTTTAAATTTGCCTTGTGGGTAATGTTATTTAGACGTTGTTAAGTCAACACGCACTGTTAGTATAATGTTTAGCTTACATTATGTACGAGTACGTAAGTTAATACTTACTTTTACTAACTATGTAGACTTACTCTTAATATGTAAATTACCTACTCGTTTATAACTATAATATCACAAAAATAATGAAAAACAAACCAATCAATTTAAAACAGTAGTTTAAAATATCGTTTACAATTGATTACCGATATGATTGATGCATATGATTATTTGTATATAATCGGCGCTTTTGTTAAATGTTATTTCGGCGCTAAGGCTCCTCGTGAATTAGGCAACAGAGGCCAGCGCCTCACCTCTTGACCCGGTGCGGAAATCAAACTTGCATATTTACATACTTACCAGAGTGGCTCAACCCGACATTCAAATCTCATATTACATATCCGCGCACAAAAATACACAAAGAACTATACTAATGTAATCTTAACTTAATTATGCACCATTAAATTATTAATTTCACAAAAGATATAATAGAATCTGACATCTACAAAGAATTTTCACATAAATAACAAAATTGAAATGTAATTTTATTTTGGACGCGACGTCGTCATAATAAAGTTGACCTTTTTGATAATACATAATACGAAACCGGTCATCGTTACCTTTATATTAAAGTAAAAGAAAATGTAAATTATTAGTTTGATGCAAATGGAATGTTTAGCACCGCTGCTGCCGCGATAGAGTGGTGACGCGTCCGTCAAGGTGAGCCAGCGAAGTCTCAGACGCGTCCTGCCGCGGGTCGGTACTAGTGCTGTCACGCATCATCAAAATAAACAGCCTTTATCTCTGCTCCGAAATGCGCGGCAGTTCAGCCTGGAGCAATTAAGATTGCGGTAAAATACGGGTGCGACACAAATCGCAGCGAGTGCGCATCGGCGGCGGGAGGCTGACAAGTAAAAAAACGAGCGCGTGCGCCGCCTGGTCAAACACACGCCACCATGAACCGCGCTGCGTGGTGGACGTTCGCGCTGCTCATGCTTGAGCTCGCCCTCTCGCATGCACGCATCTACGAACGTTGCGAGCTGGCACGCGATCTCCGAGCTCTTGGAGTGCACCCCGACCACATCTCGACTTGGGTGTGCATCGCGTACCACGAGTCACGGTTCGATACCGCCGCCAATAACCCACACAGCGGCGACCACGGCCTCTTCCAGATCAGCGAGTTGTACTGGTGCGGCGCGGGCAAGGCCTGCGGCCTGTCCTGTGCCGCGTTACGTGATGATGACATTGCAGATGACCTCGAGTGCGCTCTGCAAGTGCATGAGGAGCATACGCGGCTGCAGGGAGACGGCTTCCTTGCCTGGGTCGTCTACCCACACCACTGCAAACAAAGCACCAAAAAGTATCTAATTGATTGCGATGAAGATCTGAAACATACACCGGTGCTAAGTCAAGGCCGCTCCTACAATTCTTTCTCCTCGTATGACAACCGATACAAGATGAAATCTGAAAACAGAGCGTACTCCAATAATCCGAACATTGACGACCTCCTGCCACCGTATCTGACGATCAGCTCCATTTTCCGCGGAAGTTACGGAAAAGTGTTAGATCATAATAACATCAACGGCGTAAATTGGTACAATTACAAATACGACAATGTAGACCAGTTGAAGCTGCCAGACTTTGTTCCGGGAATTGGTAAGACACCAGAGAGCACTACAATGACTTCTACAACGACGACGTATATCCCACCAGTTAAACCTTGGCGGTTTATTGAGTCTAACCAGTTCCGGAAAAAGGCTTTATCTCCAGAAAAAAACACACCAAAAACTTCAACGTATCAGGATTACACTGCAAATGGAAAATACGCAGCGGTCAACTCTACAAACAAGCCGGCGATGGAATCAACAACGCATAAATCATTTACTACTGTGACCGTCGCAGATATATTGCCAAAGGTTACAAGCTCAATCGTTTCATATAAATCACCGTCACCGCTCACCTCTACAGTAAAACCGATGAACATAACAAACATCGCATATAAATTGCCAACGTTGTCAACTTCCTATAAATTCAGGACTACTACCTACAGGCCTCAAGTAACGGAGAAATCTTCTACAAGTTCAAGTTACAACTATCGTACTTCATCCACAGGATCAATCACGAGTCTAAGTACCAAAAATAAGCCATCGATTCCAGTGTTTGCATTCACCTTCCCAACCACAACGAGAACGCCCAACACTGCCTCAACTGCAGCTTTTTCATTTCCAACCCGATCTTATACCTACCGAGTGCCAAACTTCCCAACTACAGTGAAGCCAACAACATCCACTCCAACAACAATATATAAGACGAGTCGTGTACCGGCTACGCAACCAACTTCACCGTGGTATACATTTACAAGTCGCCTTAGAACTTTTGAGTCAACCATAGCTTCAAATCCTCAATTTACTCAAACAACGCCTGCATCGCCTAGATATCATCAAACACTGAAATCATTTTTCACGACTCCTACACAACGACTACCAACGACTGAGAAACCTCTAACTGCGACTTCAACTACTCCTAGACAGTCGCGTACTATATTATCAACTACTAAAGCATCAACAGCTTCAGCAGCGACCCAACGATATGTCACCCAAACCACAACAACTTCAAAACCGACTACCAGAAGAACTCCTAGACCAACTCAAAATATTTTCGATTTATACTTGAATCCAACTAAACCACCCAAGTTACCGCCGTTCTCATTTTCTTCTAGAGAAAACAGTAAATACAACTTCAAAATCTTTTCCGGAGGAACTACTACTATTCCGCCTTCGCACACAATCACCGCAGAAGAACGCGGACGGCTGGATAAAAATCAGATAAGAAGAGAAATAAACTTTTAACTCAATATAAATATTAAACATAAAAATAGTGATCGAGGAAACCACAGACCGCTTTCTGATTCGCAGTTTTAAAATAAAAACTTGCAATCAAGTCGAAGGTACGTTGCCGATCATGTCATTACGGTTTTACAATATGTTATGTAGTATAAGTTTTAATTTTAAGGATTCGTTGTGATATGAAAGTAGACTCTATTCGATAAGAAAATTTGCTGTGACGGTATACAGTAAAAGGACTTTATAATTAATAGTGTTATTTCAGAATAATATAAACCATTTGTCATTATATTATGTCCGCCTGCTTATAAAACAATCAATGAAATGCTCTTCGTTGCGAGATAATAATTACAATAATTTTAATTTTTAGTTAATGTAAATATAAATGCAAGTGTACATTTTTATACTAAAATCTAAATTTAAATTTAATCCCAAACTTAAATACAAAAATGTGTACTTTGAGACGCGCTTTTCATTTCAAATGCTAAAACAAAAAATCTAGGATTTCTACTTTACATCAATAAATAAATTGAATTATAATGATTTTTATTAATTTACTTGTACCATTTTGTACCAGCAACGGTTTTAATGTGTTTACCTTTTATTAGAATAGCGTGTTATTTTAAGGTGTAGAAGTCCATAAGTACTAACAAAATATTTACGGACATAAATAATTTATTATGTAGTGTTCTTCTTTGCCAACGTTTAAAACCATACCACAGTAGATAATGAACCTATAAGTATGTGAACTGTGGCTATATATTTAATATTTTTTTATTCATTTACAATAAAATACAAGGTATATATATATTATCAAGTAAAGAATTTTAATTGGCCTTTAATACTACAAATGTACCTAATCAAATGTGTGATTCGTAAAAATCAAATGGATAAATTAACGGCAGCATCATACGACAGTTTTAGGTATTGGAGTTATGTATCATATTCTTTTTTACCCCTGAACTGTCAGATGTCTATTGAAGATTTATTTTATTTTCTGTATGATAATACATAATATATTAATTATACATTTTTAAGTACCTTCAATTCATTTATATTTCTACTTGGCTGATCGGTTACCTTCATTAAATTCTAAACTATTCATGCAGAATCAGAATAAAATATAGCTTAAGTCCTTTTGTCATTGTACTGGCCTATCGCAGTTAAAAAAAAATAGGCCTAAGTATATGTTTTTTTCATAATATTTTATATGAAGTAGACGTAAATTAACCTATTGATTATTTTAAGTAAATTTTTTTTAAGCATTATATCAAGCCTTTGAACTCTTGAATAAGTAGGTTCCGGTGTCTAAATTATAAAACATATTGGTGGACAAGTTTTGGTATAGGCGACGAGTTGTGACACAGTTCCAGACTTCAGGCTGCTACTGAAAAAGGCTTTGTTAGAAAATCTCAACAAGTATCCGGTACAGGGTTTGAACCCAGGACTTTGAGACTAAGCCACAAACAGATTATAATGGGCCTATGACGATTGCAGAAAAAATATGGTCAAACAAATAGAATTTCATTGGCATTACGCATTTATTACCGTAAATAAAATAAAATATAAATATTTAAAAATCATGGTTAAAGAACACTATGGAAAGTAGTAAAACCTGGAAAGTAGAGTTTGGGGTCCGTATAGGAGATTAAACTGTTGGATGCTCAATTAATGGTAATATTATTAAACGCCTTCTCTAGCTTGGATACGCAATGTTCCCCTTATCTCTTAGACATATATGTAGGTCTATGTATTATGTATGATGTATGTAGATACAGAACATTTTTTGGATTGCTAATAATCATATACTCAGTAAATAAACCTACGCATTCTGGAGACGCTAGATATTTGTACTAGATAGTGTGCTTGCGTACGATTGTTACATGCGTACGGGCGCGCACACATACAAGCTGTGTTTGATACCCCTCTATGAAGTCAAGCTAGTCAAGGTAGCAGGTACAATAGAGAAGGCAGTTAAAACAGGACAATTAAGGAAACTCATAAACTGCTTGAGCACGATCAGGGTATCGTAACTACCTTAGGTTAAGGGTACCGATGTGCCAAGTATGAATAACTAACTACTAACATTTTTAATTAGTATCGTATCAATCAATATCTTCTGCTAAGCGAATACAAAATATATAATACACTAGCGGTCTGCCCCGGCTTCGCATGGGTATTTTACAAGAAATTCATAAATTTTAAATTTAATCACATAAAAAAGTAGTTTCTGTGACATAGCTGTACCTAATAGACTTATAGTATTGCGGACTTTTTCCGTCTTCTATAAAGTTCTAGTACATCACTTTGGTCTAATTTTTTGGTATTTTTGTCGCACTTTGGATTATTATCGAAGTTTTCATACGGATCCCTAACTTTTTGAAAATCTTTTATAGCCTGTGTTCATCAGAGATAATGTTGGATTCTCATGGTGAAATAATGTTTCAAATCGGTCCAGTAGTTTCAGAACCTATTCAATGCAAACAAACAAGCAAATCTTTCCTCTTTATTATATTATTTTAGTAAAATTAGTAATACAAATACAATATACAAATACCATTAATAATATAAAATTTAGATTAATAGAACATACAATTTTATGTGTCGTAGCGGATGACGATTGATCCGCCTTCAATCAGACTTTGAAAACTATACGAGTTTTATATATAACGTACTAACTCGCAGTATAAGAAACGGCAACTTCCCCGACGAGTTTGGAAGTTACTTAAAGTTTTTCATTTGGGAGCTGTGTACAGCGGCGAACGCAAAAAGAGCCCTATAGGTACGCAATATAATAATTAGGAGCTTATGAAGACTATTAGACTTTATTTGCCTGAAACTTTCCTAAAAACTTCACTGTCACTCTCGATATGAGTAGGTATATTTATGCTGGATACGCTGCCAACTGTCAGTGGGCTGGAGTATTTGGACTGCCTGTGGGCTTGCCTTTAGGTTGCCTAAATGCTTTCATTGTACCTGTAGTGTTGTATATTAGTTTGTAGTGTTTTGTTAGTGAAGGCCGACATTTTTATGTATAATTTTCAGTGCCTGCTAAGCGAATAACATATTTATATATTTTTGGAGTACGCAAATTTCGCCTTGATTAGGAATGGAACCCTCACCTCCCAGTTCTACCTACCGGGCGCATTATTTTTTTAGGAGAAGGCGCAATTTTTTTTCTCTTGCCTATTTATTTTACCGCCGTAGGGTTTAACTTAAAGAAGCGTGAATTACAGGGGAACAAATCCCACTTAGCGCCACAATATTTTGCGTCTTCCTCATTTTCACCGACTTCAAAATAGAATGAGGTTCTTGATTTGGTGGTATTTATTGTATGTCAGATCTCTTATTTGTGAACCCACTTAAAATTGTACCACCCTATTTTATGTTTGAGAGGCATATATTCAGTTTGGTCCCGTAGAAATTTTATCAAAATAAATTCAGAACATAGTTTGGTTTTGTAATTAAAATTACTAAATAAATGTGTTATGTAAGTTAATAAAACAAAATTGCGATTCATTATTTTCAGCTGCGAAAGTAGTTTTTTTTATATAACTGTACGAAGCACTGTCGGCTGCTTAGCGAATAACTTATTCAAAATGTAGTTTTATGCTATATTTATATTAAGACAACATATCAAATTCCTTAATAAACTTAATTAATAAAATATTATGACACGAACCGAGACGTGATGAACAGGATAAATGCAGTTAGATAAAAATGGCCAAAAGGCTTCTTAGAACAACGTGTGACCCACGTTTGTCCAATAAACTTAAGAAAATAATTTATGAGAAAGGCATAAAGGGCATCTGCATATAATATGAGCAACGAAAGAAAAGTGGGAAGATTAATGAAGTATGAACATATCAAGAGGGGAAATAAAAACCTTAAAGATTAAGGCAATATTAGATATGAAGATAGCCCCCCCTCCCTCTTCCCCGATGTCCTTTCAGTGAGAGGTGACATGGAGGAAAAAATAACAGAAGTATATTCTGGAGAACTACTATAATTATACTGTGGTCCCCAAGCCGCGTGTCAGACATGAAAATTTTGGCGAAGCTATTAATGTCGGAGACTTTCTACAGTACTGGACAATCCGACTGATACACTATTTAAACTCTGCAGTAGTCCCCTCAAGACTGAGGATCGTGGTCATCATTAGATGGTCTGTAAGTACTTAGATCGGATGATCTGTCTCCATCGGCTTCTGTTCATCGCATCTTGCACGATGTTGTGAAACTATTTTATATAGAAAGGGGCAAATAAAATATATGTTGTATTAGGCTACACCAATTCACTCTTAGCGTGGGTTAAAGACGGAAAAACGGAGCTAATACGGAACACAAAGCTAGGTGTGAAATATTATAGCATAATCCATACATACTATTTATAAAACTGTGTAATAGGTGTTAGTTCCATGTAAATGTCAAAGATTATATAATGCTTTACGGCACCATATTGACCTTACACATCCTATATTATATTTTAGTTTATATATCAATCGATTACAGTACTTCTTTGACTATGGTGCTCTATTTCTCGTATTTTAGAATATTATATTGGCGACGTAGAAATTTTCCTTGCATAATTATTTTTACATATTATTATATGATTTTAACAAGTATAAAGACTCAAATCTTTCTCATTCGGTTTAGGAAATCTATAAAGGCAATAATACATTTTCAAAAATATTTTTATTGTTTTAAATATACAGGTGTTATAGTCCTATTATATATTATCTATATTATATATTATCCTATCCTACTTATTATAGGCTTGGGTCCACGCCAATGACCTTGAGGTACTAATTGTTTGGGCGAGCGTAACTGAATGTTATATAAACTCTTTTGCAAATAAAACGGGCACTTTAGATTTTTTTCTCTACTTCAATGAAGAAGAACAAGAAATAGGTTTTGTTAATTTGACGATGTATTGGCATGTTTTTTGAAGAATCCTGGCATGATTCTTTACGTTCCAAATTTAAAATTTGAAATTGTTAAAAGAAAAATAATGATTATTCTAAAATTGCTTTACTAATGGCGCGAATTGCTGAAACGATTTTTAACTGATTATGATATTTTAAAACTTTTTGGATATTTTCTGCAAATTAAACAATTTAATCTTTCTTTTTACATTAAATACCACTTTTTGATATGAGTGATAAAGCGATAAGGGCCGGTAAAATTATAGCCCTACTTGAAGAAGGTTGTTCGCAAACTTACGTGTATCAGCGGCTAAATGTGAGTCGTTCATCTGTCCAGAGGACTTGGCAACGGTATCAAGAGACTGGTTCGGTCAAAAGAAGACCCGGTGCGGGAAGAAAACGATGCACAGAAACAAGAGATGACCGCTTTTTGGTGAGTAATAGGTAGACATAATAATAATATAATGACCGCTTTTTTAGTAGGCGTTGCATAATCGTAAGGCGTCAAGTGTGGACCTGAAGAAGAGCCTTGAAGAAGTAAGATGAGTAGAAGTTAGCTTGTGGACGGTCAGGAGGAGGCTTTTGGCTGCCAATATCAAGAGTTACCGCCCAGCTCGGGGCCCTAAATTACTCCGTGAGCACCGTGTTGCTCGACTTCAGTTTGCTCGGAACTGTGCTTCATGGACTCTGGAGGACTGGAATAAAGTATTGTTTTCTGATGAAGCTAGAATCTCTTTGTGTGGAGAGGACCGACGCCGGCGAGTGCTGCGAAGACCACGTGAACGCTATGCGGAAGTGTGTTTCGAAGAAATCACTCCTTATGGCGGAGGCTCCGTTATGTTTTGGGCAGCAATTAATTCGACGGAGCGTACGGAGTTAGTTTTCATAGAAAATGGAACCGCACCGTTCTGGCGACGTGGAAGCGGACATGCAAGAAGTTGGGATCCGTCGTTTAGATTGGCCAGCTCAAAGTCCTGACCTCAATCCAATTGAGCATGTGTGGGATGTTCTAAAGAGACGGGTAAGATCAGTGCAACCTGCTTCACAAAACATCAGGGAGCTAAAAAGAGTAATTGCAGAAGAGTGGGAACATATTCCTCAAAACGTTATTAAAAACATCGTGGAAAGCATGCCCAGAAGGATTCAAGCTATGATTTTAGCAAGAGGAGGTCACACTAGTTATTATTATGTTTTTACATTTGTAACTTTATTTAATTAAGTAAAAAAAACTTCTCTTTATTGCCGACCACTTCTTATTGTTTGGGCGTGTACATCGATTTTAAAGAATCCATTGTTTTCTTTTTCTTTGAATTGCTCGAATTCACTTCACGCGCATTAATTTACACGATTATAAGTATACAGACTACGTCAAAGAAATAAATTTCATTTATTTAACTAAAATCGACCTTAGAACGTAAATTTCCTTAGAGGCCCGTTTTTTTGCAAAAGAGTGTACCTATAAGAGTTTTAGTTTGAGTAAATGTTATTATTTAATAAGTAATAAAAAACTTTTTGCTTTTTAAAAGCAATAAAACCAATTTATAGTTTTATGTTTTGACGATAAGTAAATAAGTTTTGTTGCTCATTTAAAAATCAAAGCGTTAGCATGGTTACAACATTTAAAATTAGAGATGCTTTTACGATTTTGTTTCTAATAGCAATAAAATTATTAGAAAGACCTACCCTACAGTTCCTAAATTATTTATCACGTATTTTAAATGTCGAATTATTTTATCAACGCAAAATTATCAACAAAATGTTGCTTCAACTTCACGCTTATTTTAAGCCTTATGGAAAGAGCTCACGTTTAGGGCGGGAATTAAAAATTTTAACTTTTATTCTGATTTTGATGTCGAGTTTTTATCTATTATTTGTAAGAACATAAATAATTCCTATGCACACTATGAATATTGTGACATAATATGAATATTGCTCACATGATTGACAAATTGAACATGTATAAATTTGATTACTTACACTAATTTCCTTCCCTATACAGGATAACTTAACCTAATACATAAAAAATGTCTTCCGTAATGTAATTAACTGTTTTTTTTTTATAAATATCTTTATTTCCTTGATAATGTAAATAATAAGTCTACAAAATTCTTATTAATATAGATGGATCACATCAAATAAATTTGATTAGCTTGCTGCGTGTCGTAAAAGGGCGACTAAAGGATTGAATGCGCTGAAGGAGCAGCATGCCAATATTTACGACAAGGCGAGTGAGGTGTTGCTTGTTATTGGGCTCATTTAAAGGCTCTTTACCATGATGACCCGAAGGCAGCGGGTAAACTACATCGAACTCAATTCCTTGGGAGAATTGGAGTCAGGCAGCAAGCCGGTTACAAGCCCAAAGCCAAATGCTTTTCGTAAATTATATCCTTGTTTTGTCCTATATGTTGTTAGAGCAGATATACCTATTGTACCGGCCGCCGTGAGATGGATAAGGGTATGATTTATGATGATGTTTCTTGCCAGGATTCAGGCAGTGTACCCCTCGGAGAAAAGGACGTCTCATGCAAGCGTGTCGTCAAAATATATTTTCATGCAAGTATGTACAGCCTTGCAAACATACTTTTCGAATTTTCTAATTTTAAAACTGCTTATTTACAAAGCCTAAGAACACTTTCTCCGCTAAATACTAAATCTACAACAGTTACATTACGTCACAGTTTGTTCACCGCATTCATAGAATAAATATACCCACCTACTACCGCAACGTCATCCATAACTACATACGAAATAAGACGTTTAATTGACAAGTTAAGAAACGCGCACAAAAACGACATACTGCAAAAAAAAACAATGCAAACACGATACTCACACGCTAGACACTGGACGGTTGATTCAGCTGATAATAGAAAAACAGCGGCAAAGTGCGAGTCTAGCCTCACTCTTTTGGGGTTCCGTATTCCAAAAGCCCTTAAAGACTATTGGTTGTTTCTGTTTTGATAACGGCTTTAAAACTACGAGTACATTAGAAGTCAGCGTTTTCAGTATTTATTGGCCGAAATCCCAGTACCCTAACTAGTATAGTTGTAATATCAAAAACGTAACGAAAATTGCCTAAAATTGTACATATTAAATAACAAATATATTAACATTTTGAAAATATGTTCAGAAAACATAAAATTTAATATTAAAGTATTTTAGAAAAATCACATATAAGTATATCTATAGTGACAATTCCGCCTGAATTATACGAGATATAGGAAAATTAGGCGGATTTGTCACTATAGTCTGTTTTTTTTAACAAATGTTTACTGAAAATTTTACTGCGTTGCTATTGGCCCACGTAATCAACATAAAGTCCGTTCCACACGAATTCTGTAGTTACATGTAGGTACATTCAGTTGAGTCTTCGACCACCTGCGTGTCGAAAAATATTGCTTGTAACGAATCAATACTAAAGTTGCAACTGTTGAATTAGGATAAGTAAAACCCCCCCCGACGGTTCCCGCATTGTCGTGGCGGTGGTGCTTAGTAGCCGTGGCTTCGTCACCCACGGTGAAGCTAAGAGGAACCAGGGGCCGTGCCGGCTTTAGTCGGCCGGCCCCAGAGGGCCCGCTCCACTAGGCTTTGCCTCTAAGTCTAGTATGGAGCGGCAAGGGGTAGGCTGCGGTGCTGTATGGGCAGCATGGCATCTGAGGCGGGCTGTGGGGGGTGAGGGGCCAAGGCGGGAGAGGAGTGCCAGTATTACGGTGCGCCGCTTTCCCTACCTTCCGTGGCCACGGCGGGGCTGCCACCGTTCGATGGCGGACGCGGAGGAGCCGCAGGGGAAGCGGAGTATGAGGCGCAGCTCTCCCTATCCTCTGCGGCCGTAGTAGCAGGCGACGGGGTTACTCATCTGACCCGTCGCAGGGGGACCTTGGGCGTCGGAAGCGGGGTTGTCTGACGCCCATTTGCGGGCTTGGTCCCCGGGTGGTAGCGACGTGCCATGTGTTCTGGTGCGTCGTGAGGGGTAGCACCCCAGGAGGTGCGGCAACGGACAACCGTGGCGGGTTCGTAGTTGAGAGCTAAAGCGTCCCTGCGGCCCGCCTAGAAGCGGTAGAGTTGGAACACCGTGTGTTATTTAGTCGGTAGGGGCACTTGCTGCTGTGGGAGTAGTTAGTGTCGAGCCCGACACATCCCGGCCACCTTCCCCGAGGTGGACGGGAATGCGAAAATGCATTTTTCACGCGTAATTAAAAAAAAAGGATAAGCAAAACAAAGATCTTTTTGAAAAAAAGTTTTGTATATAAGTCAACAAATCGTCTCGTCATACGTTTGCCGACGTATCACTGTGAGCTCAAACCAATTGAACTCGTTTGGTCGCAAGTGAAGGGCTATGGCAGGAAATAACAAAATTTATAAAATTTACTATGTCTGAACTCTTTTCTAACAGGGAGTAGCTAAAGTGGATGGATAAAAATGGTCGTCCCAATCATGTGATGACAATCCTGTACAAAATATGTTAGAACAATTTATTATTCACATTTGAAGTCTAAAACTTTTTCTTTAATATTAATTTAATAAATATGAAATTGTAATAATTCTTAAAATGTTTTTTAAATACTTGTTATTATTAAATGTGGACATGCGGAAAGTAACGCCTGAATCTATTTATTAAAAATATTAAAATTGACAACTTTGACCCAACTTTATTTCTTTATATTATAAACCCTAGCTTCGCACGGGTTAACCATAATTTCACAAAAAACATATTTTTTTTTTAATTACAGCCCATGTTCATCAGGGATAACATAGGATAGGTGAAAGAATTATTCGAATTGGTCCAGTATTTTTAAATTTATATGTTACATACAAAAATACAATACTATCCTCATTATAGTATAAGTGTAGATGTAGATATAGTATTTAGTATATATGTTCTCTATACTCAACGAGGTCTAGACGATGACACACGAAACACTAGTGCAAAAATGGGTTTATATTATCTTACCTTCTCATGTATTTGAAAAAGGACTCCGCTTGCCCTTTAGGTACGGAACTCTTAAATAAAGGTCATGAAGTAGTCATGAATCATTAGATCGTTACAAACACGAATACAGCTATTTAATTTACACGTCTTCTTGTTTTAATCATGCGACAACTAGTGTTTATTCTGTGCTTCAAGTTACATTTTCCGTGACTTGGCGACTTGAACTGCAAGCAAGAAGATCTTTAATCGATTCTTACGAGCAGTAAGAATGCTGTACACTTTATCTGAATTACATACACCAGCATATTTCCACAGTTTCCATCTTGATTGCCTGGAAGAGATTGCTTTTAGTGATAAGACCGCCCATTGTAACACTATTATTGTAAATTGTCAATCTTCTCTGTTTCATGTATTATGTGGTGTAACAATAAAGTATTATCTATCTATCTTGATTGAAGTTCATTATCATAGTATTGAAGCAGTGATAGCTCAGTGGCTTTGACTATGGACTGCCGCGCAGCAGGTCCATGGTTCGAATCCCGCCGCGGGCTTGAGCTTCACCGCATGGGGGAGGGGATTTTTGCGAATGGCCGCCTGGCTAGCGACCACCCTCAAATTGAAAATCTGTCGCCAAGCACCTAACGGTGTGTTCCGGCAGCTGTACTTGAGAGCCAGTAATTCTAGGTTAAGCCTGCTATCACCTTCGACCACATCATCACTTACCATCAGGTGAGATTGTGGTCAAAGGCTTACCTATCAGCAATTAAAAAAAAAAATCAAAGCATGTACGCCTTTCTCATTTGGGGTCGGTACAGCATGATCTTCCTTAACAACACCAAGAATAAAGCAGGAAGAAATGAAAAATATGTTAGCTATCGCTTATAATACAGAGGACAGCTGCACAAGGATATAAATTGTAAAAAGTTAACTAATCAAATAGCTATTAATATTTTCTGGTCTTTAGAAAATAACATGTGTTATGTTCGAAATAAGCAAATTACCGCTTTATTTTAAAATAATTTATAGTCCGATTCATTTTTATGGCCGGCTGCCTCCATTTCCTAGGAATGCTTTTGTGGGTATAATTATTTACTACAGTTCTGGTATTGTGGATTCAACGTGATTAACATGTATGAGTGGCAGCGTGCTGCTCATTAGGTACAGTTATCCCTCAGCCGCCTTTTACAACAGCTAACAGTAAGTTATATGTATTAGTTTGTTTGGTGGAAACTGACATCTAATAACGGGAAATTCAATATTTTATTAGTTTTATCGCGCTTTTAGCAAGCTTAGATAAATATACGATCATTATACCTGTTCGTGAGTTTAAAATAATATTGCTTGTATTAGGTATACTATGAACACAATTGAAACCAATTCATTTATTAAAATAAAACTACAGCTATCTACAACGAAAGCATTTAGACAACCTAAGAACCATTGTAGGGTCACTGATACAGTCCAAAACCCAGTACACCACCAGTTGGTGACGTGCCTAGCCTTCTGGCAGCATTGCCCCGTTGAATTGCATTACTTATTCGTTGAGCCAAATAGGTGAAAACACTTTGATAACGCGTCGCATCGACCAAGCGATCTGATAAGTTGTGGAAAATACGATGAGCTCCTGGGCCCCGCGGACTCAACGTTTTCACAACAAACGGCTAATATATATGTAACCACAACCATAAGAATAAAATATTCTTCCTGTTATTAGCATAATAGATAAATAAAAATATAGTACGTGACATAGTAACGTACAGTACGTGTTCAAGTATATAACTATAGTTAAACTATAGTAAAAAACCGCCATGGATTTTGCGTAGGTACCCCTAAAATTTAGACCTGGAAGTGAATTTTCGCGGGGCCAAAATATTAATAAGATTGATTGCCCTGACCCTGGTTAAAAATCCTTTCAAGCTCGAGGAAATATCATAGATTGAACCGTCCTTTAAGAAATTGAGATTTTGACATGTTAACTAATTTTGAAGCTCTATGGTGGCCGAGCGGTAAGAGCTATAGACTGCAGTGCCGAAGCAGGTCCATAATTCGATCCCCACCGCCGCTGGCTTGAGCTTCACCGCATGGAATGGCATTTGAAATGCTCGCGTGGCTAGCTGCCTCTACTGCCCTACCCTCAAGTAAAAAATCTGACACCAGGCACCTCACAGGTCTGGAACGTATTCCAGCTGCAGTCCTTGAGAACCAGTAAAATTACAGGCACATGAGACTTAACAAATTATAAGTACTCAGACTACTCCGAAAAAAATTAAACCTAATGGACGGATGATATTTTATACCGCAGATGCAGGAAGCCCTTACCAAAAGAGAGGTCCACCTCTCTTTTGGTAAAGGCTTCCTCCATAATATAATATGAGATATCTCTCTATTTTGAGTGCAAAGCATTTTCTATCCTATTAATATATATTATATATCAACGGATACAATTTTGATGATTTTATTTGATCAGTGCCTTCTTCACTTATTTTAATTAAAATAGCTATTTAATGTCAATTAAATTTCTTGGATGGCCTTGACAACTTTTTCAACTAGATTTCAAGTGCATCAGATAGTGGTAAAAAGATCAACCTATCAACAATCAAAATAAAAAAGTAATAAAAAAATATTGTATACTTTACTTTAAGTAGGTAAGTACCTATAGTGTCCTCAAATAACTGACAGACCCCTGTACACATATTCTGTCATCTGTGACACATCACACAGCGCTCTGCCTGCTCAGAAATTAAAAATAAAAACCAGTCTTCGTCGTCAACATCAAACGCAATTAAAACTATATAATCAATTCAATTTTTATACGGTACCTGCCGGCAGCCTACTATTAATACCACCTGGTCATCATTATATTATAAAATAATATTCGTGACGTGACATCCATGAAAAGAAGCGCCTGTTAGCTTGTACGGATATGTGCTAGGGCTGCCCCGAAAAAAAATATTTATACAATTTTATGGCATATTAACTATATCAAGCCTTTTGTGGGTGTTTTTGCTAATACAACAACCACCGAAGGCGTTGATTTTTTTTATGTTATTGTGATGGAACAAGCACGAATCCCACTTGATGTTGAGACACTATCAAATTTTGTCACTATCGGACTGCGTAGGAGTGAAAGAGAGGCATCGTTGGTGACAACGCGATAATTTTAGGTAAATCCGAAAGTAAGCTTAATAACACCAAACTAGTAATGTTAATCGAAAATGTAAGTTTACTTGTCCCTCTAAATATTGTTTTACTATTTGATATATTATATTTTCATACACATTCATATGTAAATACTTAACTAAGATTATTAGTACGTTACCAGCGTAATTTAGAGTCAACTTGGCTATTTTATTCTATTTAGAAAATTTTAAGGGAATGTGTTTCGGACTTTTCTTAGCCTTAGATAATATGATCAAGATTAACATATAATTTTCTTACTGCTACAAACTAAATAAATTTTGTTAAAAATCTGTTCAAGCAAAGCTATTTAGCATTTGTCAGCGTCTTAAAAATATATAAGTGTTTCAGTATTAGTTTCTGGAAAATAAATGAATACACTCAATACCTTAAATAGCTTTCCTATCACAGTTTACTTCGCGTAGACGACGTGACAGTACTTTGTACCTTGGCTTTTATTATTTTTTATACTGTCTAATAATAACAAATACTTTTAAAAGTATCTTAAAAAAACATTAAATAATATTTAAATAAAACACTTAAAAAGCATAAAATTATATATCTAGTGACAATTCCGCCTAATTTTCCTGTTATCTACGTGACGTCACAAACATCACGCAGCCTAACCGGAAGAATACCCGACTAGTTTTGCTTCTAAACGAAGCATCTTCAGGAGGTCTTGACTCACCGAGTCTCGATCGTGCGCTCGGTTCTTCCGGTTAGGCTGCGTGATGTTTGTGACGTCACGTAGATAACAGGAAAATTAGGCGGAATTGTCACTAGATATATAATTTTATGCTTTTTAAGTGTTTTATTTAATGTTTTTTTAAGATACTTTTAAAAGTATTTGTTATTATTAAGCATGTCTTTCCGCAAAGTAACGCCTGAATCTATTCATTTTATACTGTTCTTTAATTATAGAGTAATCTAAACCTAAAGTTATGTAATGGGGTTTGTTACTGAAAATTATTTCGCAAATGGCGCTGTAAATGATTTTTTATCTGGCAGAAGTCTAGCTTACAAACTAATCTTGATTCTTTCAAATTTAAATAATTTCACAAGTTTTACAGTGATGTAATTTTTTTACTAAATGAGGAGTTAAAAATGCGAGATATTTACCTTCTAGGAGGGAAATATTATTCAAAATGTTCCAATCTTTCCAAAATGTATTTTATTTTTTTATCAGTTTCAATGACTTTATATTGATTTTTGTACATCATTGTAGCCACAAATAAATTTAGGTCAAAGATGTTAGTTTTGTCTTGGCCAACAAGCTAGGTGTTGATTTATTGAGTGACATATAAACGACACGTAACACGATAAAACACCGTTATCTTTGTTCATTAAAATTTTACAGTATTAGAAGAATGAAAACTCACATAATGTAAGATAAAATTCCATTAAATATTTATTTTACTATGACAAATATTTTTTGGATCATGAATGTGAAGGTTGGTACTTCTACATCAATTATTAGTGAGGAATATGTTAACTCCTATTTTTTGACATTCAGGTACTACAGAGAAACCCTTATTGACGAAAATGTAGTAAAATAAAAAATATATAGCAAATATTTCCGCACAAATTAATATTTTATTGTTCACAAACACTTAGCATCATTTGAGTGGAATTCATTTAACAGTGGGCTTCCCCATTACGCTGATTTCACTGTGGTAAATTATTCCAGGTCCTTCGTAGACAACAAATCTATACAGACCTTATTTGAAAGAAGTTATTTTTTTAGTGTACCTCCTTATAAGAAGTACCTAGCACTTAGTATCTAATGTTATCAATTCTCAATGTGTATACTACTTATACAGTAGAGCCTCGATAGTCCGTACACAGGCTAATCCGAACGTCGCTATAATCCGAACTGCCAAATTACCCCGCCCGCACTACCCGCTCCCCGCTCACGGCGCCACGGTGCGATGTTTTTTGCAGTTATAAGCACTGCCTGTTATCGTGTACACGCTAGTAAAAGCTACTCTGTGCTGCATTCGCGCCACGTGTTGTATTAGGTTATAAACATGGTTCCAACACCGAAACGCAAACATAAAACTTTAACAAAAGTTTCCCATATTGGACAGTATAAAAGAGGGAGTATCTGCAACGCCACAATCTTAAAAGTATGGTATCAGAAAATGTACAATCACCAGTTTGAACCAAAAAAAAACAGAAAATTCGAACTTACATACCATAATCCGAACGCTCCGTGAGTCCGAACAGGGGTTGATTTTTCGTAGTTTGGATTATTGAGGCTCTACTGTATATCTTTTGAGGCATAACTAAATAAACTAAATGTTAAATAATAGAATTTTACAAAAATACCCGTTCCTAATATAAGCAATTATGACTTCAATATATGTGTATATACTTAGTACCAGATTTCGCGAACAGAACGATCGCTCTGTTCGACTGAACTGTACTGACATCCATACATCTTTCGACACCCCCACCAGTCACTCTAGTAAAGGGTGCGCCCATCGAGAAAATAACCCTTAGAGATGCAATAAGATTTGGTTTGTTCGAGATGAATTGATGCCAAACTCTGTTTAACCTAAACGCGCTCTAATTGGCTAAGCCACCTCCATGCGGTAAACACCCGAGTCCCATAGTGATGGGACGTGATTTTTATGTAAATATAATCGATATCAATACATCGTATAAGATATATAAGCTGATCGTATAATATATTCCTCCGAGACGCCCTATTTAGATAAAAGTGATATTTGTCCCACTTGCGTGGGCAATAATACCCAGCAGATACCTCGCGCGGTATTTTGTATGAGTATAGCTGTTTTGTTATAATAAAATATAGAATAATGATTTGGTTGTGTGATTCCACAATTCTGCTTGAAATATCTTTACTAAAATGATAAACATTTAAATATCTCTTTTAATATTTTTATGTTTGCAATAACGCATGCTCTGCGGTAATTTGTAATGTAATACAAATATACGAGAGGAAAAATTTTATCCCGCACATGACTTAAATTTTGCCTCTCATATATTTGTAATTTAGTTATTAATATATCTCCCTAATAAATTACTGTTGGAGTATATTTCTTATAATTGAAGTCCAAATTTTCGACTCGTAAGAGTAAAGTTCCGGTGGCAGAATAGATTAGGCATCCAGCGCGAAATCAGAGGACGTGGGTTCGATTCCCGTCCGACACAAAACATTTCGTACTCTAATAATAATTTGTAAATGTGATTTTTGCTCAGCACGCAATAGTGCTTGTAATCATATTTAGAAATATATATGTATCTGTTGTAATGATTATCCGATATATCAACATCCATGAATATATATATATGTTTGAGCGTACGTTGTTAGAAAATATGCACTATTTCCATAGATATACAGTCGAAAAAAGAGGTCGACAACTCCGGGACTGATTAATCCCGAGTGACATTGACGGGGAGACACCGAGCGGAACTAAAAGTTCCAAGTGTTTTGTAGAAATCGCAGTATTAAGTAAACGTCGGCGGCTACTTTTCAATAAATGAAAACAATCGTCTGAAAAGTGACGGGAGCAATTTATTTTATTTATTTATTTATTTGCTATAATAAGAACGGCATAGCCACTTATACTTATTATTAAATTGTAGGTATATTGTAATATAGGGTTTATTTGAATATAAAATTGCACAAATCAGTCAAAGTAAGAAAATGTCAAATAATAATATGAAAATAATAAAATTATGAATAAATATGATCATATGTCACAAATTGAAAATTTAAAATGTCATTGAATTAATTCATATTATTTCAATAGAATGTAAAAGTTACGTACTTAGTCAATAATTAAAATATCATATTTTTTCACAAAATTTCACAATGGATGCAAGAATACTATGCCATTTGTCACAAAATAAATCAGATTCGGTGTTAGCGTTAAGGAATTCATTAAGGACGTTCAGAGAGCGACACAGAGGGGACTGGGTTCGCGCCACTGTGCGACTACGGGGAGTAGCGAACAGCTTGAGTGTGTGGCACGACCTGTGATATACATATTTATCAGGTACATACAATGAGCACAAAAGATTGTGGAGGCTAGGACAGTTGATATCTCCTCTTGAAATTTTACAGCAGATAGAGAGCTGATCAACGGACCTTCTAACTTCCAGCGAGTGAAAACTAAGCTGTCCCAAAAGAAACTTGGTGGGATAAAGAAACGGATAATACCCGTACATCCGCTTGTACAGATACCGCAAAAAAGCCTTCTGCACCTTTTCCAGCATCAAGGTGTATGTCACGTGGTACGGGTTCCGGACCGCCGCGCTCGCCTCCAACTTGCTCCTTACAAGAGTAGTATACAGAAGTGAGATGACGCGAGGGTCGTGAAAGTCGCGTGCATTCCGCAACACAAAACCAAGACGCCGGAAAGATTCCTTTGCGGTATTTGTTACGTGGTCATGAAAGGTTAGGCCGCGGTCAAACGTCACGCCCTAGTCTCTTATAGTAGTCACTCTTTGTATGGTATTGTCAGAGATTTTATAATTATATCGAATA
The DNA here is from genome assembly GCA_963854805.1 of Plagodis dolabraria. Taxonomy (NCBI): domain Eukaryota; kingdom Metazoa; phylum Arthropoda; class Insecta; order Lepidoptera; family Geometridae; genus Plagodis; species Plagodis dolabraria. Next base: position 11,830,899 of record OY978440.1, read on the forward strand.
GGGTTGGTCTTACGGTCAAAGGTCATAACGTAACATTTGTCAGGGTTAAAATACATTTTATTCGCTATAGTCCAATTATGAATAGAATTTACGTCATTTTGTAGCAAAGTACAGTCGCTTTCTGATCTTATTTCCAGAGCCAGCTTAAGGTCGTCAGCATATAAGAGGCATCTGGCGAACCGTACTGCACTAGCTAAGTCATTTATCATGATTAAAAACAGCAACGGCCCCAAGACTGAGCCCTGACTTACACCAGAAGGGGTTAAGTATGGCCCAGAAACGTGTGAGCCGTGCTTTACATACTGCCTACGATCACGCATGTAGTCGGCAAAGAACCGAAGCAGTTGGGAGGTGAACCCGATGTCATATAGCTTCTGTAGTAACACGTCATTGCAAACCCTGTTGTAGTATGCTGGAAACCAATTTTCTCTTCTTGTTAGCTCAGTCCATTTTGTTTGAGATTTGGATCTCTAGAGAATCTATTTAAAAAAAACAATTTTGTTTGTTAATATTACCATAGAATAACTTAAGGTAGCTATATATGTTTTATACAAAATTATGATTTTGAAATCGGTACACGTATAAGTATTGATATACCATAAGATTATATTAAGATAAGACTTATATCAAGTAAAAAACGTAGAAAAGATTTGGTGTTTATGAGACAGAAATTCAACATAAAACTGGCATCATCATCAGAGTTTTCTTGGCTCATATGTATTTAACAAAACTAGTAAAGTCATCACTAATCTGAGAACACACACAACTAGGTAAGCTAAAATCGAAATAAACAAGTGGTTGAGGACTCTCAACCACGATGGAGCTGAAGATTTTCTAAAAGTTATCGTATGATTAATAAAAATTCAAGTTAGCTTTACACTATATATTCACACAAAGCTTTATATTCATTGCACTTCATGCATACACACAAACACATCCTGTCACACACCCACATACACAATAATATAATATTTACTCAAACATAAGAACGAATACAGCCATATCATTTAATAAGCAAACCTCAATCTCAATGTATTATTGAAGGAAGCAGACTCCCACGACACAAGATTTTTTTCTTAGTGTGGGATCTGCATGTCATTTTACTGTCAAAAAATTTGACCACTATCTCACCTGATGGTAAGTGATGATGTGGTCCAGGATGTTGTTCAGACTAACCTAGAGTTACTGGCTCTCAAGGACAGCTGCCGGAACACACCGTTAGGTGCTTGGCGACAGATTTTCAACTTGAGGGTGGTAGCTAGCCAGGCGGGCATTTGCAAAGTGCCCTACCACCATGCTGTAACGACTGCCATCCTAAGACAACAACCGGGACCGACGGCTTAACGTGCCCTCCGAAGCACGGAAGCGCTCAGTAGTAATGTCACCAGCGGTCACCCATCCAACTCATGACCGCGGCGGACGTTGCTTAACTTTGCTGATCGATTCAGAATGGTTAAGCAAACTTCGCTACGAGCGCTTAAAAATTTAGTGTACCAATTGTAATAAAGTTAAGAATAACAACATAATAAGAGTAACTGTATATTGTGAAATAAATTATTTTTATTATTATTATTATAGACTCATATCAAACATATAAAAGGTACCCCCTTTTTTACATCCAAGGCTAAATATATTTATTGGCCAGAGTATGACGATACCGATTTTAGTTCCACTATAACGATAAATTACCGTACTGTATAAGCACAACACTAGGAGAGGGCGCGGTTTACAGAAAGACAAGGATGACAATAGATGAATGTAGTAAGTGGGAGTGAAATGCATTCATACGGGTCTATTAGATTGTCCAGTTTAACTTGACCTATTAAAAATGAAGTAGATATATTACGTAGATTGATAAATTTTACTTACTTGTGGAAGGTAATTCCATCTGTTTTATAAATGGATGTTTGCTATTTTTCCCGCACCGTTTAATGGAGCAGGTAGTCATTTTTATTGCAATGAATGCCTACAATCGTCAAATATAAAAATATTTTCAGACAAGTACGTACGGATCAAGCTTCTGGTCGCGTACTGTTTATGTGAGCTCATGCTATGACTTAAATGTGTTAGAAATCACACACCAGTTGCATGATCGGGCGAACCATCAATTCCCCTCTCGGGGTTTAAATCTCGTTGGGTGCGCCCTACTTCATATAAATGCTGTCTGGTCGCATACGAAGCTAGGGCAACGGCGGCGCGGCGCGGGCGCTCCGTACGTACTCATATGTATCAATAATTTGAAATTTCAAATCTAGGTGTGAACCCGGAAGTAAATAACAATTCAGTAGTCAAGTTTGTAAAAATATATTTCTACATCTGATTGCAAGCAATATGGCATGCTCAGTGAAAATCATATATTACGAGTACAAATTATTGCAGCACAAAATTTTTAGCCCTGGGCGGGAATCGAACCCGATTCCTCTGATTTTACGCCGGATGCCTAAACCACTTGGCCACCAAGGCACGCTATTTCTAGCCGAAATTTCATGTTTCTATTGTAGGTATTTATTTAACCGTCATAGAGGACGGTGCGCGGCTACCAACCAGACTACTAGACTAATCTGATCAAAAGAAGTGATTTTTCAAACACTTAACTCTCGGAATAAAAATTGTAAAAATATTTTATAGTTTAAATGAATATATAAATAAAAACAATTAGCGCAGCAGCAAATAGGGTTATTGGGACTATTTACGTCCATTAAGTGGAGTCGCTAGCTTTAATAATTTAAACAAACACAACAAGAACAAGACAAGAAATATGTTTTCGCTATGAACACACAGGAAAGTAAAAGGACTTAATTGTAAAATGTCGGTTTGGAATTGATTTTATTCGTCCTCTTAGGTGATGACAACTCTCCTTGTTACAAATATTAGTAGTTCTCGTTACTAATTTCTAAATATATCTCTCGGGTAATGAGGGCATAAAAGTTCTAAAGGGCATATTTACTTGTGCGCCAATTTTCAGCAATACTTACTCGCATTGACGTGATTGATGGCATGCTTCTCATTTGCTATATTTTTTCCTTAAGTTGACTTTTACAAGAAGCAACAGGATGATATGGAACAGTCCTTACCTTCTTAATCGTACTTACTGAACGAGATAACAAAAAAAAGCTTATTATCTTTAATATTTTTAATTTTGCAATAACTATTACTTTTTCCTCTTGTTGTAAATTTGAAATTGGTAAAAACTAATAATATGAATAAATTTATAAAAAACCATTTAAAAGATTTCACTGAACAGGTTGTGCTTTTAAGTAATATAAATAAAACAGAATAAGCTCACACTCTTAAGAAGAAAAACTGTCACCAAGGATCTGGGTTACAGATAATATGTCTGATGACATGGACATCGAAAGGGAGCGTAGAGCATTATCGCTTAGATGTAACATGCTGGCTCGCAGGTACGCACGTTGTACGGCGTAGGTAAAGGTAACCCTGTTTAAGTCCTTTTGCCAATCGTTTTACACGTGCAGCCTGTGGATCAAATATACGCAGTATCCAGTATAACAATGGCATCAGGGTGCTTTTGGATCTACCCCGGTTTTGTATATAGTACGTCAGGGATGTTCGCCGATGCGCGCATAGATGATTTTTATGCGAAAACGTGCAGCATCCATGTTAAGCAGAACTAGGGACACAAACAACAGCTTTGTGCCTGTCGTCTCAGGAGACTAGGTGGGGGGTTTTTGGAGACTGGATCACAGCTCACAAACCAGTGGCTCAGCTTGTGTCACAATAGACAGCCAGATTTTACTCGAAGGCAGTATAATGTGTTATTAGTTCTAAGTTTTGTTTTTGTTTTGCTAATTCATATTTTTTGTGTCCAACGTTACTAACATTTTATGGGCCTACGTGCCTGAAGTAAAAAGATTATGATTTTTTGATTTGATTTTTTATAAAGTTAGCATGGTGATTAGTGAATACGTTTAGATTTTTCATAAAGTATATAGTTGCTGCAGATATCTACGGAATAACCTACATAGAACAGAAAACAAATAAAAGTTAAAATACAAACTAAAGCCTCTATTGAATCATTCGTTTACAATAGCGTTCATCGACAATATTTACTAATATTAGTTTGTATTAGGCGAGTTACTTATTCACGTCAAAAGCTCGGAAAGTATTTTAATAAACTAAAATCCACATGCTAAAGTCATTTTTACCTGCAACTAGAAAAGATTTTCTAAATTCGAAACTTTATAAAAGTTCAATAAACCTGTTTTTCTCGCAACATGCATTTCCTTCGCTGCAGTGAGGTAAAAAAATGTGTATTCGCTCGACTGCAAAGTTATTTTGCGTCTCGTTGCTTTGGAATCTTCGCTTCCTCAGGTTTTATTACAAGTATTCGAGCTAAATAAAGCCAAACAAATTTGCAGGCTTCAATAGTAATAAACTTTTTATTTTTGATTAAAACGAAAAAAACTTCACTTGAGTTAATTCGTTTACTCTACACAATAAAAAAGAATCGTTGGGATCGTATATCCACTAAAGTATCCATGGTCAAAAGTAAATAGAAGATTGTAGGTATAATGCATTTAGTGTGTCATTGTTTCGAAAAATTATGTATCTGAGTCTTTAATAATACTTTTAATCATCTATCAGTTTTATTGAAAAGTTACAGGCTATGTCTTTCTTATATATGATGACAAACTAAACGACTTTGTACGAGTAAAATTTAGAATAAAATATTTATTTTATTCTAAATTATACTCTGCTTACACCGGACATACCCAATTTTATTGGTCGTTGGTTAAAATCATCATATTATTATGGTAAAAGCTCTTGATAAATGAATAAATGCGTAACTTTGTAAGTGGTTCATTATAAACAAAATAAATAATTATTATAATTATATGGGCCCTTATTAACTTAAAAACACAACTGACAAGGTTCTTAAAGAGCTTTGGAATTGCCTATACCTTCGAGGTTTATCAATACTTTTATATCACGGAGTCTGGTCGTGATAGTCACAGTAACTTCCAAAGTTGCCATTGTTCGAGATTGTTTGCACACTGCGTTTAGACGAACACTAAATAAAATTACACTCTTTTTTGGGCAGTCGTGTAATAAGTACTAAACAAAATGTCTAAGAGTGGCAGCCCTACGATAAAGTAAACATGCGTTTATGTAAATAAGTGTTATTCTTGGCATTGACTTCAAAATTTATTACCATGATTTTTAGATAGCATGTAGACTAATTAACTCGCAGAGTTATTGATAGTGTCGAATTTGATCTATATTATTATATATTCACTACGATTACATAATTAAAATAGAATTAAGTTTAAGTAAACTGAATCAGTATAAATATTTTATTAAAAAACTGTGTTATAGTGAATAGTTTTGTTAGGTATATTACAAATGTTATTTCTGCTGTATTGGAACATTACAGTACATATTAATTAATCTTAGTTCAGTAGATTTATATCTGCTCTGAGGAAGAAGTCATTAAGAATGTATTTCCTATCAGTACTACAAAACGCATAAACTCACTTGGATTTAAGTTTAGTGAACTTATTTCTCACAGAGAACAAACAAAAAGTTCACTTATAATAAGTTTTTATAAGTAAATATAGTTTATAACTAATTAATTTAATTAGAAAAGTATTTCATATATTCGAGAGAATTTATGTTACATTGTTGGTAAGTAAATTATTTTCTTAGATTCTTATTTATTTTACACAATCAGAGATTTTCAGATAAATAATAAAAAATCTTGCACTCTTATACAAAGTATTTTGTATACCGGGCTTTAAAGTTTCGTCGTTTTTACTGGTAGCTTTGAAAAAATTCACAACATTATTTTTTTAACATTAGGTATTAAAAAATACTACGAACTATAAACAATTCTCCAGTTATTACAATGAAAGCATTAAGATAACCTACAAGACTTTGCAGGCTCACAGGCAGTCCAAATGCTCCAGCCCACTACCAGTTTACAGCCTGCCCAGCTGCTACTTTAATTTGGATTTCTTATATTTCTTATTAGCAATTCTGATAACTGTCCTTTTTCTGGAAAACATTTATAGGTAGCTACAAACGTTATCAACTATAGGTAAATGTTTACGCGTACCAACATTCTCGTAGGAAAGATCACGCACAGACCTTGACATATTCTTCAATTTCGGAGAAATACTTGACCGTTGATGTTCCCAGAACTGTGATTAGGTGAATAGTATCTACCTAATATAATGACACCAAAAATATATTTAAATTAAACTTTACCTTTTTTGGGGAAATTTTCCAGGAAAAGATTCGCTGCTTATTTTTGAAGCCTACAAATAGCTAACAAAATGTGGTGAATTCATATTTTTGGTATATACGCATAATAGCATCATGACTTCTACTAAGTTTTACAGTTTAGTAAGTTTTATAATTATTTATGAAAAGACGGAAGCGGTGACCTATTGATGACCTACGTGTAGTAAATATGTTTTTTCTGGTTATAAATCATTTATGTGTGCGGCGCCCACATTCCTTACTTCTCATTGACTTTATGAGACTGATCGTGACATGATCGAGACGTCTGAAATCTTACACATTCAGTCACGTCTCTATCACGTCACCCATTCGATAAGTTAAGCAAAAAAAATTGTTCTCTAGAAGTTGTCGGACATGTACCCGTCGGACACTGGTCAAATCTCTGATCAGTCACATCAGCATAAATAACGTGACATGTGTACATATTGAGACACACCATGGACGTGGTGACTAAGGGGTGTATTTTTTTTTATGGGTGATAGGTTAGTTTTTAACCACTATCTCGATGGTAAGTGATGATGTGGTCGAAGATGTTGTTCTGGCTAACTTGATTTACTGGCTCTCAAGGACAGCTGCCGGAACACACCGTTAGGTGTTTGACGACAGATATTCTACTTGAGGGTGGTAGCTAGCCAGGCGGGAATTCGCTAAATGCCCTACCACCATGCTATAACGACTGCCATTCGAAGACAACAACCGGGACCGACGGCTTAACGTGCCCTTCGAAGCACAGAAGCGCTCAGTAGTAATGTCACCAGCGGTCACCAATCCATGTCATGACCGAGGCGGACGTTGCTTAACTTTGCTGATCGGTTCAGAATGGCTAAGCAAACTTCGCTACGAGTGTAAACTTAGAGCTATATTTTTTTCCTTAAAAAGGAAGTAATGAAATTTGCTGAAAATGTCAGCAGCTCCGGAAGAGGATTTAATATCGACAAGAGGTTGTGAGAAAGTTAGAATTATTAAATTTTAGAAACTTGAGCATTTACGACAAAGCAGTTAGCTTATCAGTATTCTACATGATTTGTTTTGGAGATTGTTCGACGGCATTGCACAATCGAATCCCTCCATTTTCAAACAAAAATGATTGATTGTCCATGGTGACATTCCTTGCTGTCGAGCATCACCATAATAGCTTTAAGCAACCACGTTTAAAATGCAAATAGCAAATGAATGCAGCAACTTGCCAGCGTCTTTATGTAGTACAATCCAGTCTAGTTAGTGAATGATGCCTCTTAGGCAAGCGTGTTTCATCATTGACAACATCATCACATTCCATCCAGTGATATTGTAGTCAAATGCTTGTCTATCTTGGATAAAATAAAACACAAATACATCACATCCTCTTGCACCACACATGGATTACACATAGAAAAGATCAGCTCATGAAATGAAAAAAAATGCCATCTACATAAGAAGTTTTATTTTTTTATATTTGTTGTGCAAGTGTGCGTATGGATAATGTCACGTATTCACGTCATTGTAGAGGTGACCTCTAATATAATGTGGTTCTAAAACTTGGCTTTAAGCTCGTGGAATACTTAGGATCAGTGGAACAGCTCCGGCGAATTCACCAGCTAGAAAACCACAAGCCATAGCGTCTATTGCATTGCAAGTTCATGAGAGCTTTGAATTGTGCCTCTGTACCAATTATGTTAATAAGCTCTTTTTTGATAATTTTATCTCATACAACTGCTCACATTGGCGCAACAGGAAAGGTATTTTTGGGACTCTCTCTGATGAATTTATAGATGCGTATTTTTTTCTGTGAAAAATGTTATGCCAATTTCAGCATGCTATTTGTAGTAACTATCCCCGCTTATAGTACAGTGGCTATGGCTATAAGCCCCCAATAATTAATTGTAAATATGATAAGAACAGATGCGCATAAGTAAACGAATTCAATTTTCCACTATTTAAAAATATTCAGTCCCTTAGTAAGAAAAGTCCGTGCGTACAGTTTACCAATGTAGTATTATTATAATATAGCTTTCCGGGCGTGGCTCGGCCCGCGCGTATGTCGGTTATCGCGCAAAAACATTTACCTCTTTTTGCGCAGTTGGATAAAAACTATCCTATGTTTTTTCCCGGGTCTCAAACTATTTCCATACCAAATTTCATTCAAATCGGTGCAGTAGTTTTGGCGTGAAAGCGTAACAGACAGATCAGCAAAGCTAAGCAACGTCCGCCTCGGTCATGAGTTGGAGAGGTGACCGCTGGTGACATTTGCGGTTGTTGTCTTCGGATGGCAGTCGTTAAAGCATGGTGGTAGGGCATTTTGCGAACGCCCGCCTGGCTAGCTACCACCCTCAAGTAGAAAATCTGTCACCAAGCACCTAACGGTGTGTTCCGGCAGTTGTCCTTGAGAGCCAGTAATCCTCTAGGTTAGCCTGAACAACACCTTCGCCACATAATCACATACCATCAGGTGAGATAGTGGTCAAGGGCTAACCTATCATGCATAAAAAAAACGCTTTTGTACATAGTGAAACGTGGACCTCTATCCTGGATATTTTGTATTTTTTTGATTTTTAAATAGGTACTCTTGTAATAAAAGTCTTTAATTTTGATCTCATAAAACTTTATTATATTTTATTATTTGTATTCGTGTGTCTTTACTTTGCTGAGATCGTACTCAGCAAAGTAAAGACACATGAATAATTTTAGTTAAAGTGATCGGATAAATGCTTCGAGAGTGAGTTGAAATGCATACAATAAAAGTCTCAATAAATTACATAAAACGGGCGTTGTACAATAACTTTATCTATTCGTTTATCATTGATGTATGTACGGTAGTGTTCTTTTTTTAGTGTTTCAGTAACTTTAACCAATATAAGGGATATTCGTCGTTTAAAATGAACTCAAGTTACACATATTAGTTATAAATTACTTTTTTACGTTTCCCGGGTAAACGTATTCGATCCCCAATGTGAATGTTTTTGCCGGTTATTGTATAATATTTAAATTTTAGGATACCTAATCTTCACAATGTTACAAATATATGCAAAGCAATATTGTTAAGTGACTTCTGCTATTCTACAGGAACAGAATATCTTATATTTTACGGGATAAAAAGCAGCCCATATCCTCCAGCTATTAAACTATTATATACAAAAAAAACTCGTATATTCGTTGCTTCGTTGTAACGTGAAAGAAGGTCAAACCAACAAACCGTCAAACACATTTCGCATTTTTAATAGGTGTGGGGATTTGCATGAAATGTAGAGCGTGAGAGCTAGATGCAAGTTAAAACATCAAAAGAAGGGTAGAGCTCGAGATAGCAAAGCCGTCATTTATCATGTGAATGACAATTTTCTTTAAGAAAATTTATATTTTAATGAAACATTTTATAATGCATTATACTTAGTTTGAGAAAAATTTTACAGAGTGGCATATCAAATATTTTGCTGAAATCCAAGAATATAGAGCCTAAAACCTTGCAACATAAAAGTTTCATATATAATCAAATCAAATAATATATTTGCAAGAATACAATAATTAAGGTACATTTTGAGTTCTAGTGTAAAATGCGTTGTTTCTGTATTCTGCCTGCAAGCAGGCGTGCAAATATTTAATGCTAATACACTAAAAATATTAACAATTTAATACATATATATTTCACTTTAATTTACAACTTAAATGAAACTATAGACAAGTTATATGTTTATGATGAAACGGTAATTATTACACCTTCGGTAAAATAAAAAGTTTTGATCAATGAGGATGTAATCATTTGGTTATAATGTTTTAAGTTGTTGGCAATCGGCGCATGGCGTAATGACTTCGAATGGGAATTTGCATTGACATTGGAATAAGCCGATGTTTGGTAATTATTCATGCTGAAATTTGAGGTGCAGTCATAATATTTAAATATAATTTTGAGGTAACATAAATTACTTTGTAAGTCAAACATATAAATTATATAATTTATATATAAGTCTTGTGCTTTCTAACAAGCGCGTCCCCTTCAGCTCGCGCTAATATTTTCCAGTGCCTTAAGACTGGAACATATCTATACCCGTGAGGCAATTAACTGATGATGGGTCAATTTTTAGCTTTATTTGGAAGGGAGCAACTTTGCGCTGCTGTATTCAGAAATCGTAAAAAGACATTAAGCTGTTTGTTCTTTGCGTTATGAGTAGATTTTTGATGTCTACACAGCGTGCACCAAAGACCAAATCCGTGTTCAGTGTAAAATATAATAATAAGTCAAAATTCAAAATCATTTATTCAATTTAGGCGTCTACGACGCTCGTATTGAGATCTATTACAAATTTTAATATCGAAATACTTTACACTGTACTGCCACGTTCTACAAATATATATATATAAAGCCACTGCGAGAAGAAACTCGGTGCTATTCTTTTAATGTATTTTAACAATGTGTTACATACTATCTAATGTATCCAAGCATAAGTATACACAAATATCCCTTTTTTGTCATGAAGAAATCTCATCTACGCATACACATCCGCGGGGGAGCAGGTGGTTCATATCGGGCTAAGGATCAATAAGGCCCACATCCGACTTGAAACCATATGGTCAAGTGGTGATGGGGGGCCCGGGGAGCTCAGTGGCAGTCCTTTCCGACATCGCAGCCCGCAAAAGCAAGCCCAACCTCTGGGTAATTTTTCGCTCTCCGTTTTGTGGAATGCCCAGGGCATCCAGGGCATCATCTCACTTCGAGAGGACCTAACCCTGATGGGGTTCACAAAGCTGATGCCCCAGATTCTCTGACTCTTACTAGACGGAGTGGCTCACCTCCAAGTCTCCACTCTACGGATCGCAAGAGGAGAGGATATCTTTACCCCTTTTGCTTCTCTACCTACCCGCGAGACAATAAACTCAGATAATGAGGGCATCGCCATCCATCCGCTCATCACCAACCTAATCCTAATGATGACAACGAGATTTGATCCCTCGTCGCAACTGGCACCTACGCTTCTTAGGCGGTGTCTTCCGCATAGCCGCACTGAGCACACACAAGTCTGACTTAAACATCCCCTTTTATATTTTATATGGCGTATATCCATACCTACATTTTCAACTTTACGAATATGCACCAGTATAATATTCATATAGTTGAAAATAAATTACATGCATTCCTGAAGCTTGTATTTAATTTAACAATTAAATTGTTTCTTTTCATACAATACATTAACAATACAGCTCTACCCGTAATAAGCAGAATCGCACGAAATTCGCGCTTAATTAGTTTCTGCCAATCAATTCCTCATTAAATTATTCCGGTACGTGGACCCTATATAAGCGGAGCCATATGCTTCCTGGAGCTTCATGCCTGAATGATTCATATTCACCCACAATACGATACTGGCTATATCCGTCCAGCACCGAGCAGCGTTAACAAAGTAGGTAGGGCCGATTGAAGCTGCCGGACAAAAGACACAATAGGTTAAATTTCTCAAAGCAATTAGTATCAGACATATGTCAGATATATTTTTTTTATTACCGCCTGTTTCTATGCCTTTATCAACAAAACACTATAGATACTACAATGAAAGCATTTAGACAACCTACAAGTCATTGCAGACTCACGGGCAGTTCAAATTCTCTAGCCACTACCAGTTGGCAGCGCGTCCAACATGCTGGCATCATTGCCCTGTTGAGTTGCCATGTTTGTTCGTTGAGTCAAATAGGTGCCAGCATTTTATCACGTGTCACATCGACCAAGCGCTCAGATAAGGTTAGGAAAATACGATGAGCTCCCGGTCCCCACGGACCCAACGTCTCTAGACCAAATGGCTCAGATATGTAAGCACTACCGAGGAGATATTCCGCCGAAGTAGCCGCGGTGCCAGCCCTCACGTTGGTTTTAGAGATATTATTAGGTCATATATTATCATATTATATTATTAGTCTGTTAACGTCAAATTCGGTAGTCTGCTAATTCAAGCTTCTAATAGCAGTTGTATAGCAATCGCGTCGCTATCGTATGGCTGTGCTATGGCTTGCAAATGTTGCCACTGAAATAATAATGAAAACTTCTATCAGTCAAGCATCAGTCAAAACATCAATCCAGTGTTTTTCAAGAAAACAAAACATTAAACAAATATATTTAAATCATTTAGCTATTTTTCTATCTAAAATCCTCCAAAATATTTTATGCCACTGTAGCAACCACAGGGAGGATCCCTTCCTAAATCCGTGGTTAGGTCCGAGGTGGTAGCAACACAATCGCAACAAAATAGCTTACAGCATACCAATTATGTCAAAAACTATTGGTAGCAAGCCACTGAGTTGCGATCGAACCTAAATAGCGGGCAGACTACGGATACTGTCAAAAACTGCAATTTCCATGCAATTAAGTTGCGTTAACGCCGTTCAATAGCTAAGAGTATCGGGCCTCCGCCACAGTATTTTACCTTTAGTCGCCTCTTAAGAAACCCACAAGTAGCAATGGGGAGGTGACATTCTAGCCCGGCACCGGCACGCGGCATAATATGGGGCTATAATAATATGTTACCTGTTAAATTAGGTATTTCCCGTTCAACGACGTCGCCACCTCATTTAGAACTAAAATGAAATATACAGGTAATTTTTGTCAGCATTTTACCAATAACCCTTTATATAACAATAATATCGATTATCACACTATATTATAAATGCGAAAGTTTGTGAGTACGTTTGTTTTTCCTTCACGTTGAAACGGCTGAATCGATCTGGATCAAATTTTAAAGATACTTTAAGTCCTGGATTAACAGGATTTTCTCTGAGTCTGCCAGGGTAATTTTCATCATCATCACTTGTCATCACTTAGTGACGCGTAGACACGCGGGTGTAACCAATTAAATAGTCGCAGCTTTCTAACCCTACTCTATCTCCACGACTGCGTAGTAGTTTTTTTTTCACCGACATACAGAAGCACAAACTTTCAATTTTCTTTTTAGTTGAGTACAACATTGTTTTGGTACTGCGAAAAATTTATGAAATACGCGTGTATATTCAAAAATAAAACAATTTTTTACTTCAAGAGGTATTAATAAAATAAGTACAATACTAACTACTTACTCGTTGAACATTATATGCAATGCAAATTATTATGTAATCTATAATTTGTTTGTAAATCCGTTTTTATAATGAGTTGGGTGAAATCATAGTCGTCACTGATGACTTCATGTACAACATTGATTATTCTAGTATTCGTGGCAATGCCAGTGTTAAAGGTCATGGACTAATCACCGGACTTCTAGGTAGGGTTCTTCGTAGGTACCACAAGTTTAAACCATGGGTTATTCAAGAGCTACCTCTGGTGTTTTCCTCTACCTGGAATCTTGTCATGGTACTTCAAACCAGTAGAGTGCAAGGACTCCTTTATCTCTGTGTTTATGAATGTTTCAATGTTCCCGTACAACACATAAGAGAAAATCAGCTGAAAATCAGCGCAGCCCGGTAAACTTTTCGTGTTGTCAAGCTGAGTCGCCTCCCTTTGTTTTCTCCATATTGTTTTTAGTTAAGTGTTTTATGACGTAGTAGATACATAAACGATATATTTTTACCAAAAATGTGTACTATAATACTTGATAAAAGTACATATGTAAATAGCACTAACGCTGTTCATCAAAGAACTGAATAGAAAAAATTTTAAAAAGTTAAAATCGTGGCTACTTTTGCATGTGCTTTATGTTAAGTAGTTTTTATATATTTTAGAACATGAACCTGCATCGTGAATTCAATTCAAATAATTGGTTGTCTAGATTTATAAAAAATATTTGTATCATGTTCATTTATTGTTAAAAATATCACCTTAAGACGCTGACTAGTGCTATAATTAGCTTTACTTGAACAGATTTTTAGCAAAATGTATTTAGTTTTTAGCACTAAGAAAGTTATTATATATTATATAATTTGGATCACTTTTCCTAAGATCAAGACAAGTTACATTGTTACACGTTTTCTTAATTTTTTTTCGATAGTATACAATTGCACAGTTGACTCTAAATTTCGCTTGTAACGTAAATATCTTAATTATTTACGTATGAATGTGTATGAAAATATATTAATAAAATAGCAAAAGTCTATCAAGAGGGACAAGAAAAGTTACATTTTCGATTTACGTAACTAGTTTTGTTTTATTAAGCTTACTTTCGCATTATACCTAAACTGAAAACTAAAATCTCGATTTCAACTTCGCTGCCTCTCTTTGACTCCTATGCAGTCTGATAGTGACAAAATTTCAGCAATTAGCAGAGCCTTAATATTGCATGCTCGACATGAGTAAACTGTTACTATGATAGCTCCATTTCAAACTTATTTTGTATTTTACAACCTTTACTGATAGTTTATGCAATAAGTATTACTTGTAATTATAATTATATTTGATTATTTTTAATAATTTAAAAATTAAATTTCTAGTTTAAAAATGGAAACGGAATTATATGTTTTTTTACTCATGAAGGGCATTGTGTATGTTAGGATGAATGAGACGTAAGTAAAAACTAACGTTAAGGTGCGACGATCGTAGTCCAATATCAAGCAAAACGATAAAAGTGTCGTTACACATGTTTTAGACAGGCTATCGTAATGTAACAAGCATGAGGCCCACCTGGCGTTAAGCGGTAACCTCTGCCTATAACAGATTACAAGTGAACTGCACTGCGCCCATAACCCTGAAACGTAAAATTGACTGTCTTTTGACTGTAATTTCACCGGTACCCTTCAAACCGCAACACATTAATGCAAAAATTACTGCTTGGCGGCAGAAATAGGTAACCAGCTGATATCGAAAAAAATGTGGTAGTATACTTCCCCAAAAGAAACCCGCACACAGAGTTCTGCTGCTATAAAATGTTTGCGTGCCGCATATAGAGCGACTTGTTTACTGAACATGTAAATTTTTGAGATACAAAATAGCTTTGAAATACCACAAAGAAAATGCTTAGTTCTCAATATCTCCGCTAAATAAACAATCTAAAAATCATTGGTTTCAATTGACAATAACAATGTCAAATTCCACAAAGGGTTGGTTCGTCCACCGTCAAAACGGGTTTCAAAATTAACGTCAATCAAATTATATCAAAAATATATGTAAGAAAATAATACGCACATTATTATTTGAAATATGTGTTATATGTCATTTGATATACCCGTTTGGTTACTAATAAAATGATGGTTATTACAAATGCAAGCGACAGTGATAATGTTGTACCTATCAAGTAAGACGGGGTCATCTTCAACGATTGTCAATGACAATCTTAAATGGCTTTGTTTGTTTCTATAATGTCATTTGCGAATCATGCAGGCATTACAAGCATGCATGTTAATTTATGTAAAATTCTAGCACCGTCTTCAGGCTCTTTTGATTTTCGTAGCATATCTGGCTGAGGCCAAACATAAATAGGACTTGCTTGTCCAAATGTCGTCGAATTCCCAAAAATATATAAGTCTTTCTAATATAAGTCCTAGCATCGCAGATCGTACTCGTAACCTCGCTGTTTCTGTGTGGGAATCTGGTCTTTGATTACAGACCATTCATTCTTACAAAACTGATAGCCTTATAGATCCATCCGCTTTTCGCTTTTCAGCTTACGCCTGGGTGCGAGGTGTTGTATTGCACGTCACTGCCAGTGTGGTGCTGTTGATCAACTCGGTCACCATGGCCTCTGTTGCTCTCGAAGTGCTGGTCGAGTTTTCCGCCACGCCAGCGGTAGCATCATTCGCCGGGCTTTTACCACCGCTATTAATGTTACAGCTGATTTCGAACCGAATGGACTAAAGCTTGACGATGGTAAAAGACCTGACGGTATGACTCTGGTTCCAAGGAAGTTATGGTGGCTCTTAGTGTGCACGCTACGTGCGTTGATACTTTAGGGCCTTCACAGAAACTTTCTTAAACAAACGTAAGGGCTGGCGCCGCCGTGGCTACTTCGACTAAGCGACTCAAGTGTGCTAATCTCGATAGTGGTTACAAATTCGAGCCGTTTGGTGTAGAGACTTTGGGTCCGTGGGGACCGGGAGCTCATCTTATTTTCCAAAATTAATCAGAGCGCTTGGTCGATGCGACGCGTGATCAAAATGCTGGCATTTATTTGGCTAAACGAATAAACATTGTAATCCAATAGGGCAATGTTGCCAGTAAGCTGGGCACGCTGCCAGTAGGTAGCTAGCTAGATCATTTGGATTATATACAGGCCTGCAATGGCCTTGGGGTTGCATAAATGCTTTCAGTGTAGTAGCTGGTGAGTTGTTTAGTTTATAGTCTGTAGTGTTATGCCTATAAAGAAAGTAAAAAAATATGTAAAACATAAAATTTTATGGAGAAGTTGAAGATCCAACCATGTCTATAAATTTCAGAAGTTATGTATTATACCTATACACCAAAAAAATGTATTATTAAAAACATAAAAAAATGTACTATACCTAAATTAATACAAATATATATAATGTATGTACATGAATTATGCATTCTTGTTAAATTTTTCTACTCTCACCTAATATTATCAAAACTGGTATTAATTATGATCATATTAGGCTACATAGTAACGTAACCTATTATGATCAATATGGTGATACTTACTTATATATATATACTACTTATACTTGTATATCTTGAAAATAACCACAATTTAAAACAATGGGTCTTTTCCCAATCAGCTACCAAATGGGTAGCATCCCGAAAATGCTCAGGTATTATCTTGGTGCCGTTTTAAAATTCCTGATTCGGCCGCTGCATTCGTTCATCAAACACCTCTAACACAGAGAAAAAAGGAAAGTTTCCCGCTCATTCAAAAATAAATCCACGACCTCACAACTCCACAGCAAGCCGTTTGAAGCATTTCCTATAAAATAGAGTACATACCTACTACTCTATAAAATTGTGTGCTAGGCTTTTGTAGCCCGTGTTTCTACTTCAGTGATTGAAGTGAGTGAGTAGAAAGTATTTTTTTTCTTTTACTGTAAGGCTAACCTGTTGACACCATCTCACTTGCATATTGCGAGAAGCGCTCGTAGCGAAGTTTGCTTAACCATTCTGAATCGATCCGCCGCGGTCATGAGTTGAATGGGTGACCGCTGGCGACTTTACTACTGAGCGCTTCCGTGCTTCGGAGGGCACGTTAAGCCGTCGGTCCCGGTTGTTGTCTTAGGATAGCAGTCGTTACAGTATGGTGGAAGGGCACTTTGCGAATGTCCGCCTGGCTAGCTACCACCCTCAAGTTGAAAATCTGTCGCCAAGCACCTAACGGTGTGTTCCGGCAGCTGTCCTTGAGAGCCAGTAATTCTAGGTTAGCCTGAACAACATCTTCGACCACATCATCACTTACCAACAGGCGAGATAGTGGTCAAAGGCTCAACTATCAAGAATAAAAAAAAAAAACCTTTGTGTTGTTCTAATCGAAGATGGCAAATTTAGCGAGCAATGTCTCAGTGAGACGACGACAGCTTGACGAGCAAATTATCCTACTGCGCAGAAGAGACGCATAAAGCAAAGCAGCAAATGAAAAACTTGTATATCTAGACACTTAACATTTGCAAGGTGAACGAATGTAAGTATTTATATTATGTCTTAATTTAAGGCTCGGAAATTACAAAATAGTGCCAACATGATATGGAAAATCTCATAAACCAGGTACCGGGTGGTACTGCAATTTAAATACACGATACTCAAGGATATAAGTAATACTTTCATCGATTTCAAAACATGTTTCCTAATAATTGGCTCGATAGAAAAAAATCTCAAAAACACCTCTGAAAATAGAGGATTCCTACTTTTTCCGCCAGATTTTAGTGTATTAAAATTTGTTTTTTTTTTCTAAAATATTGATTTTTTAAGTACAATAAATTTCATTGATTATTTTAATCCAAAAAAAGCACAGTTAATGCGTACTGAGCCTGTTTACAAAATGTCACATACGCCCTTTCATTCCGAGAAGCGTTAACATCATGTCGCACTATTTACTCCAGCGATCTACGTATATTGCTATCATCCTCGCTCATATCGCGGTCAGCCGCGTCATGCGTTGGACCTGTGTCACTTTTCTCGGCGATCTCAATTAAAATAAAACATGGGTAAAATTATAAATAAACGCTTTGGGAATGCAAAAAAGATGTATAAAAATCGTCAAAAACGCATGATGGACATAATAAGGTAAGCATCTATGGCTTCCTTTCTCCATGTACCTATGTATATAATATCTCTTATATTAATGAAATTATGATATGATTGTGAACCCTAACGCAATATAAAAAACACTTCAAACATTTTACAAGACATAGGTACAACTTTAGCTACCTAAAATAATTATTATAAGCAATATTCAGATTTTTTCGTAATGAATGTGTTGTAATTATTTTAGATGGATCATGATTAATTTATACAGTTTCTGACAATAAGGCACAAAGGTTATGTACATAATTTTCGACAAATCAATCGTCGTTCAAATAGCGCATAGTAAGTGACATCGCTTCGCAATTGAGAGGTACGTGGATCGAATCCAGCGTAAAGAGATTCTTTTTGGTCAAATTTTAATTTTACGACATAATTCTTAATAATACAATAATAATTTTACGTATGTACGTGGACCAATATAATGTGTCTGACAGTAAGGCATAAACGATATGTGTGTAATTTTCGACACCTTGGTCAATGATTGTATAGTGTGTAACTACTGAAGTCGAATCAGAAGTTCGAGTACCGTGGATCGAATCTCACATACTTAGATTCTTTTTGGTGACTTTTTTATTTGTATTACTTTTTATTTGATACGTATTATATTTACGTATAATTAAGTTTTCTGACGCGTATTCAATTTACGATTACAATGCTTGCAAATTTAATAGGTATCTCGAGTTTCCATGTTTATAATTAGAGAGTTTAGTATATCTAATGAACGTGAACATTAAATAGGTACTACCTAATCTAGCTACCTGAACACGTTTTTTCATAGATCTCGAAAAAGTATGTCTTGGATGGACACGAGTTGCCACAGCGTAATAGTTACAGTAGAACAACATTATCAATTTACTAAAAAGCTATGTTGAGTAAACACCGTCCTTCTGTCCACTACTATAGAAAACACAAACTTTCATACATGGAAAGTTATTGAAATATTCATGGTATTATCGAGTACGTAATATATTAGTACATATAAATTAGTAAAAAGATGGCCGTAAACGTTTGATGCGATAGAGATAATGAAATTCTGAAATGAAAACTTAATACAAAAAGAAGAAGCCTAAGCTTCTGCTTTAGAATGAGACTTTCCATGGTTTTCTTGAATAGCATAAGAATTAAGAACTGACTAAAAGAAAATGAAATAATTAGCACCATACCAATACTTACGTAAGAACATCGAGTAAGGTGCATTATAGGGGACTTAACTATAACGCCCTTAATAACCAAAGTGTAGCGGATATACTACCAAAGAGAGTATTCCCCAGGACGTTTTGGTGTTAAGGAGCGGCCGGTAATTCAACAAAAGTTAAAATTATACACATTATAGCCATTATGTTTTTAAATGTTACATCTTCTGTGTTGTATAAACAACATATGGTAGCCATATAAACAACCCCATATATTGTAGGATAGGAGGATGCTTCTTGGTTATTGATACTATCCCATAACTTACTTACCAATAAAATTCTTCACCAAAAATATTATTTGAAAATCAATAAATGTTTGTTATTTTTCTAGTATAGAAAATGGAGGAGAAGAACGACGCATTGTTGATATACACTATTACACAAAGAGTATATTAAGACAAATCTCGAAACATTCACCTTTCGATTATTTTTTTATTAATATGCAGGGTTATTGGTAAAATGCTAAATCCAGGGAAACCCGGACGGATGGCAGCCCTACTCTCATAGAATGTCCGATTTTATGTCGCACTCCGGTGCATCTTCGCAACATAATCTACCTATACAAGTACATACATCAAGTGACGGCACAGGTGTCGTTTACAAACATAAACGTATCTTTCGTAATCTTTGACAAATACAGTTAATAACAGTAA
Source organism: Plagodis dolabraria (assembly GCA_963854805.1). Taxonomy (NCBI): domain Eukaryota; kingdom Metazoa; phylum Arthropoda; class Insecta; order Lepidoptera; family Geometridae; genus Plagodis; species Plagodis dolabraria. The sequence continues at coordinate 11,851,133 of OY978440.1, forward strand.
TACCACGGTTTTATAATCGATGTGTAATATTGTAGTATTACGTATGAATAGTAATACAAAGAATAAATTTTCAAACAAAATACTTATCTTTCTCCTTGGGTGATTTCAATAATGGTATTATTTTGTTAGAAGTTTTGTTGTTCCACCCATCTACACAATAGCATCCACGAGATGTATTTATTATTATTAACAAATTGAAACAATAACTGTACCTACCTACTACATTCTCCATGTGATTTTTTGTAAGTGAAATCTTAATAATGACTTGTAGTTATGACACGAGCAGGTACCCTTGATTGTTAGCGGAAACAAAGCCAGGATCTGAATGAACTACGCTACTTGATAAAAAAAAAACAAAAATTGGAACCAACTCCAACACCCAAAAGTGTGAAATAACTTGTTCAAGTCGGTACCAGTATAGTTCAAAAGTACCTATTATCACAATATTGTGCACGTGGTACTAGTGTTGGACTTCGACAAGTTAATTCACACTTTTTGGTGATGAAGTCATTTCCATTTTTATTTAAAAAAAAACACTTCTTTTTATGTCCCTTGCTACTTAAGGGATCGATTTTCATTCATTGTCAACGACTATATCATCAAGATAAGTAAATATTTTTCAGTTATTGGAGTGTATGTCAAAAACGGCTTGACCGATTTTGATGAAATTTAACTGGAACCAAACAACAAGTATCAGCTTTCAAACAATAAAATATTTTTTTAAATCGATTCACCCAGTCAAATGTTCTGAGGTAACAAACATATAAGAAAAAACAGACGAATTAAGAACCTCCTCCTTTTTTTGAAGTCAGTTAAAAATACCCAATAGTATAACCCGCTATTTGTATTTTGATCAGGGGTAAAAAAGTTTTTTTATGATTTTCTTTGTAAATTTTACACAATATACTTGTTTTTGTTATCAATAAACCATCTTTTGTGTAACAGCTTACGCCTTGCATCAAAGTAGATACATAGTTCATGTTCATCAAAACCATAGTTCATGTTCATTAAAAATGAACATACACAAAAACTGCAAAAATCAAACAAGTTGGTAATAATCAAGACTAAACTTGTTCTACTGTAGGTATGGTAAATTTATTAACTGTGTCACACTATGATATTTACAGCATACAATCAACTAATGGTTGGTATCATGTATGCGTACTAGATGGCGCTTCAGCACACATCACATTCGTGTGTGACAAGATAGTTTCTACTAGTTCTACTAGAGAGCGCTCTAAATTTTTAATCAAATAAAATATTACCGTTGACTTGCGGACGTGGCGCCATGTACACCGCGAAGTAAACACGCGAGGAGAAGTGGGGACAAAATCTAACATCTGGTTTTAGAATTCTGTCCCTTAATCATCTGTGACTTCGCTGTATGGATATACCTAACAGAAAACGGTATTCGCACTCCTTTTCTGAATTACACGAAAACAAATAGGTAGCTTATATACGAGTATGTAAAATAAAATTATGTTGGGATGTGAGCTTTATTGGTAGAAGGATTGTGGAATATAATGCCGGGGAGTGGAGGGTTGTAATTGTACCAGTGGAAAAATACTGTTATAAACGCATGTATCTTAAGAAAGGTATAGAATTGTTTTCTGGGGATGAGGGTTCAAGAAGAAAAATCACCTATTTACAAGCCAAATAATTTTATATTAACTTGGTCTTCAAGACAAAACAAATATTATTGTTCAAAATGTTAATTTAAATTTACATTTTTGTCATTAATTTAATTAATTGTAATGACCCAAACATGACAAAAATAATATACAAAAATGTATATGATTATTTTATCATTATTGACTTACACTTTTTTTCTAATCCGAAATAAAACTAGTTAGGTACAGGACGAAAACTAGTTCATAGTAATATACACGATTTTTTTGTTGTTTGGCCATAGAACATATACACTAGTTTGGCCTAATGTTGCAACTTTGAAGCAAAAAGATTCTAAACCAAAAGACAACAAAATAATTCGAACATATATCGTCCAAAAATAAATATGACTAAGTAGGTATACTCGTACAGCTTAAAACTTGAAGAAACTCTGTTATACGCACGAGAAAAGCTTGGATTCCAAACCTCTCTTCTGACGTTCTTTTACGCGTTATTTAAAAACTGACCAAAAAACACACTGCTATGAATCGTACGGTTTTACGGTTCTCCCTTTCGGTATAAATGTAACTGTCTGTCAGTCATGTAACTTAGTTACTATCAATTTCTGACTGAAATCGTCATCCTGACAGCACTAGTTAGCAACTGAGCTCCATTGCCATGGAAAAATTTACATCTCCAATAATGCTGTTAATATGAATGTCCGCCATATTTTTTCCACCAGTCGGAAACTGAATTTCACATTGCAGTTTTCATCTCACCTTGTATTACAAACTAATGGGTTAATAGATAGTTCCATAGGCGCATAATACTATTTAAGCAGGCCTAGAAGAACAATAAATTGAGTTGCTCTGTAATTATAATCTCAATAGTTATTCTAGTTGGTTTTAAACTAGGACATCGATTTATCAACCGGTAGTCCAGCGCACAAATAAATAATAATCAACCAATAACAAAGTACATAATAATCGTCTTGCTTATCCTTGTTATTTATGTATAGTAAAAACTAAAATGCGTCAAAAATGCAACATCTCGAAGTAGATAATTTTATTACTTATCTTAACTGGACTGATATTTTTTTCGCGACAGTCCATAAAACCCGTTTAAGAGGTAAAATGCGCATATGCACAAAATATTATAAATGTCTCTTCTTATAAATCTTAATAAACATTCTTTAAATGTCATGCTCGCAGGCATGACGAGTAGCAAATATTAACAATTGAGTAGGTGTTAAACTTGATACCATTTCCACTATTTCGACGAGCATTCGTTTAACAATGCATTAATGTCAATGAACTAAACTATAGTCTACGCATTATCTATGCCTGCTATTTGCCAATCAGAACGCTAATTTGGATATCTGCTACTCTGTTAGTTCGAAAGCTCACGACCAAAACCATGTCCTCACCCTTCTCACCATATATATATATATATATATACATATGTTGGACTTGTGACCTGCCCGGCTAGCATGCACGCCGCGTGTAAATTTTGTCTACCCTTTATCTCGTGTAAAATAGACATAATGACATATGTCTACGAATGCTAACATGGCAGAGCAAAGAACTCGTCCGTGTTTACGTACATTTTGTGCTACCTGTGGCAACTTGTCGACCAACACTAACATGTGCGCCCTTGGTTTAATCGATTTTTGACACTTATCTGCGAGTATTTGCGTGTATTTTCTCTACCTTAGTTTTGAGGACGAGATAAATCGAGTGTTTCTCGCGCGTCTAAGTATAATGGGGGCGATCGACGATTTAGTACAAATTTACTTTCCGTCCAGTGTTAGCAGACCCTTGATATATGTGTGCGTAATCTATACAATAACGTAATTTGAACACGACTCATGAACTCGTGTGTGCGTAGCTTAAATACAATATCTTTGAATAATGCTGTAGGTAGTGTGGGTTGTCTTTTTCAACTATTTTTAAGGTAATGGAATTATAGGTACTTCGCTGAGTACTCAAAATAACTGTTATATGTAAATAAATGAGTAGGTATTAAAAATTTATAAAATTTTTATGAAATTTGCAACAGTAAACATTAAAAGTAATCTAAATGAATATATCCTTTTAGGGTTCACACACACACAGAAAAAATAAATGGGGCAATGAAAACTAGTTAAGTAGCTTAAAAACTTTGTTTCGCTACTTAGCATAAATCAACAAGAAAAACAGATTAGTAGCCATCGTCAACAGAGATAAAAATGAAATACCTACCTACATTATGCAGAAAAATCGCCAATTATGTTTACATTTTCATCATTCGTTTGAAAATTACATCAACGGGAACAATTTTAATCATCAAACCATCATAATTCCTAATGAAGTGTCGAGAACGTAAAAATGTTTAATCATTTATAATAGCGTGGTATTTTATTAGTACAAAGTCCATCGCTGCTTATTGCCTAAAACTGTTCCCAATTCAACCAACAAATAGCGCAATGCAGGATTGTCCATAGATAATCTCAATTAACGGATCTTAGCGTGGTGCGGCCTCTGCTATCGTCCACAACTCTCACTACGCGCGAGAAAAATATTCTTCTCGTGTCATGCGTGACATATGTCTTATTTGCGCATGCTAGCCAGGCTGAACGCATTATTGCAGAACTGTAAAATATGAATAAAAATCAAACTGTATAATTGCATCCCCCGACGTTGCCGGGCTGCGGGAGTTATAGTTGGGCGGCTGCCCAGAATCTGCTATATTACTTTCTGAAGCAGCGCCTTCTGAAGAACTGCCATTTATACAGCGATCTCCAAGGCGACTGCCCAGCCTGAGGATGATTGCAAACCGCTATGGGGAGGCGCAGGCCTCCCCATGGGAGCCGTTTGCTCCGGTCTTTTTTTATTATTTTGTACTAAATATTGGAGGAAGGCATAACAAGAGTAGCAGGATTATCTTGGAGATGCGCTATATTGAATAGCGTGGAATGATCTCAATAAGGCCTTTGCTAGTAAGAAGACAATCTTTAATTAATATATTAATTTTTTTGGCGTCATTAAAAGTATTGAAACGAACAAAACTGAATAGTTTAATGTTTGTATAGAATTTGTATTTGTATAAAAGGGTCGAAAGGAATCAATTCCCATACTATAGGCAAATATAACTTTTATTTTTACTTTAAATGCCCATTTTGTAGTGGCTGAAACGCTATCCGCATAAAGCCAAGAAACAGAAACTTTGGGCGATCGCCATGCGCCCGCAGAGCATACTGATTAGTTTTTCCCGCCATTGCGAACAGTTTTTCACTGTTGTGTGTATTATTTTCTTTACAAGTGTGTTGAAAAACGTCGTACACACGTGTATCCACACGTGTGTATTGACGATTACCGTCCTCGGCTCTCTTAAGGGACAGAATTCTAAAACCAGATGTTAGATTTTGTCCCCACTTCTCCTCGCGTGTTTACTTCGCGGTGTACATGGCGCCACGTCCGCAAGTCAACGGTAATATTTTATTTGATTAAAAATTTAGAGCGCTCTCTAGTAGAACTAGTAGAAACTATCTTGTCACACACGAATGTGATGTGTGCTGAAGCGCCATCTAGTACGCATACATGATACCAACCATTAGTTGATTGTATGCTGTAAATATCATAGTGTGACACAGTTAATAAATTTACCATACCTACAGTAGAACAAGTTTAGTCTTGATTATTACCAACTTGTTTGATTTTTGCAGTTTTTTTGTATGTTCATTTTTAATGAACATGAACTATGGTTTTGATGAACATGAACTATGTATTTACTTTGATGCAAGACGTCAGATGTTACACAAAAGATGGTTTATTTATTACAAAAACAAGTATATTGTGTAAAATTTACACAGAAAATCATAAAAAAACTTTTGTACCCCTGATCAAAATACAAATAGCGGGTTATACTATTGGGTATTTTTAACTGACTTCAAAAAAAGGAGGAGGTTCTTAATTCGTCTGTTTTTTCTTATATGTTTGTTACCTCAGAAAATTTGACTGGGTGAATCGATTAAAAAAAATCTTTCATTGTTTGAAAGCTGATACTTGTTGTTTGGTTCCAGTTAAATTTCATCAAAATCGGTCAAGCCGTTGACAATGAATGAAAATCGATCCCGTAAGTAGCAAGGGTCATAAAAAGAAGTGTTTTTTTTTAAAATAAAAATGGAAATGACTTCATCACCAAAAAGTGTGAATTAACTTGTCGAAGTCCAACACTAGTACCACGTGCACAATATTGTGATAATAGGTACTTTTGAACTATACTGGTACCGACTTGAACAAGTTATTTCACACTTTTGGGTGTTGGAGTCGGTTCCAATTTTTGTTTTTTTTTTATCAAGTAGCGTAGTTCATTCAGATCCTGGCTTTGTTTCCGCTAACAATCAAGGGTACCTGCTCGTGTCATTACTACAAGTCATATTAAGATTTCACTAACAAAAAATCACATGGAGAATGTAGTAGGTAGGTACAGTTATTGTTTCAATTTGTTAATAATAATAAATACATCTCGTGGATGCTATTGTGTAGATGGGTGGAACAACAAAACTTCTAACAAAATAATACCATTATTGAAACCAAGGAGAAAGATAGGTATTTTGTTTGAAAATTTATTACTTTGTATTACTATTCATACGTAATACCACAATATTACATATCGATTATAAAACCGTGGTATTACTGTTATTAACTGTATTTGTCAAAGATTACGAAAGATACGTTTATGTTTGTAAACGACACCCGTGCCGTCACTTGATGTATGTACTTGTATAGGTAGATTATGTTGCGAAGATGCACCGGAGTGCGACATAAAATCGGACATTCTATGAGAGTAGGGCTGCCATCCGTCCGGGTTTCCCTGAATTTAGCATTTTACCAATAACCCTGCATATTAATAAAAAAATAATCGAAAGGTGAATGTTTCGAAATTTGTCTTAATATACTCTTTGTGTAATAGTGTATATCAACAATGCGTCGTTCTTCTCTATAAAGGAATACTCTCTTTGGTAGTATATCCGCTACACTTTAGTTATTAAGGGCGTTATAGTTAAGTCCCCTATAATGCACCTTACTCGATGTTCTTACGTAAGTATTGGTATGGTGCTAATTATTTCATTTTCTTTTAGTCAGTTCTTAATTCTTATGCTATTCAAGAAAACCATGGAAAGTCTCATTCTAAAGCAGAAGCTTAGGCTTCTTCTTTTTGTATTAAGTTTTCATTTCAGAATTTCATTATCTCTATCGCATCAAACGTTTACGGCCATCTTTTTACTACTAATTTATATGTACTAATATATTACGTACTCGATAATACCATGAATATTTCAATAACTTTCCATGTATGAAAGTTTGTGTTTTCTATAGTAGTGGACAGAAGGACGGTGTTTACTCAACATAGCTTTGTTACTATGTAGTAAATTAAAATATAATGTTGTTCTACTGTAACTATTACGCTGTGGCAACTCGTGTCCATCCAAGACATACTTTTTCGAGATCTATGAAAAAAACGTGTTCAGGTAGCTAGATTAGGTAGTACCTATTTAATGTTCACGTTCATTAGATATACTAAACTCTCTAATTATATGAAAACATGGAAACTCGAGATACCTAATAAATTTGCAAGCATTGTAATCGTAAATTGAATACGCGTCAGAAAACTTAATTATACGTAAATATAATACGTATCAAATAAAAAGTAATACAAATAAAAAAGTCACCAAAAAGAATCTAGGTATGTGAGATTCGATCCACGGTACTCGATCTTCTGATTCGACTTCTGAAGTTACACACTATACAATCATTGACCAAGGTGTCGAAAATTACACACATGTCGTTTATGCCTTACTGTCAGACACATTATATTGGTCCACGTACATACGTAAAATTATTATTGTATTATTAAGAATTATGTCGTAAAATTAAAATTTGACCAAAAAGAATCTCTTTACGCTGGATTCGATCCACGTGCCTCTCTGTTGCGAAGCGATGTCACTTACTATGCGCTATTTGAACGACGATTGAATAGTCGAAAATTATGTACATAACCTTTGTGCCTTATTGTCAGAAACTGTATAAATTAATCATGATCCATCTAAAATAATTACAACACATTCATTACGAAAAATTCTGAATATTGCTTATAATAATTATTTTAGGTAGCTCAAGTTGTACCTACGTCTTGTAAAATGTTTGAAGTGTTTTTTATATTGCGTTAGGGTTCACAATCATATGATAATTTCATTAATATAAGAGATATATACATAGGTACATGGAGAAAGGAAGCCATAGATGCTTACCTTATTATGTCCATCATGCGTTTTTGACGATTTTTATACATCTTTTTTGCATTCCCAAAGAGTTTATTTATAATTTTACCCATGTTTTATTTTAATTGAGATCGCCGAGAAAAGTGACACAGGTCCGACGCATGACGCGGCTGACCGCGATATGAGCGAGGATGATAGCAATATACGTAGATCGCTGGAGTAAATAGTGCGACATGATGTTAACGCTTCTCGGAATGAAAGGGCGTATGTGACATTTTGTAAACAGGCTCAGTACGCATTAACTGTGCTTTTTTTGGATTAAAATAATCAATGAAATTTATTGTACTTAAAAAATCAATATTTTAGAAAAAAAAAACAAATTTTAATACACTAAAATCTGGCGGAAAAAGTAGGAATCCTCTATTTTCAGAGGTGTTTTTGAGATTTTTTTCTATCGAGCCAATTATTAGGAAACATGTTTTGAAATCGATGAAAGTATTACTTATATCCTTGAGTATCGTGTATTTAAATTGCAGTACCATCCGGTACCTGGTTTATGAGATTTTCCATATCATGTTGGCACTATTTCGTAATTTCCGAGCCTTAAGACCTTCACCTGACGGCTCGGGTCCCAATAGCGCCTCATACACACTTGTACCATAATGTACTATTCTACATCCGAGCAAACTTAAACTAAACTGGTAATAAAAATAAGTTGAAATTTATGTAAAAATGCCCTTCCACCATGCGGTGAAGCTCAAGCCAGCGGCGGGATTCGAACCATGGACCTGCTGCGTGGCAGTCGCTAGCCAAAGCCACTGAGCTGTCATTGCTTCATATGTATTGAATTTCATGATTTTGGTGCAGGTTAATCGTTTTTTTTTGTTTTCAGCATTATACTATGAGAAGACAAAGTTTTAGTCTAGGGCTCCCGTACCATGTGGCGATTTGATGTAATATGCGGTTGTGACTCTGATTACTGCAGTTTGGATTTCGTTCTATTGTATTCAACTTTTCAGGCTGTGATTGATTTAAATAAATTTCAGGCTTTATTTGTCAATTTTGTGATACTATAAATTTAAAATATGCTTATCGTGATTGCTTAATAAATATGCTTTCTATTGTTTTTACTGAAGCGAAACAGATATGTAAGGATCGTAGCAAGTGGAAATCTGTGGTCTCTGCCTACCTCTACGGGAAAGAGGCGTGATTTTAATGTATTATGTTACATACATAATACTAAAATCACGCCTCTTTCGTTTTAACTAAACGAAATTTCGTTATACTTAACAGGAAAATTAGGCGGAATTGTCAGTGATACTTTTTTTACATTTTTAAAGTAATTCATGAAAGAATTACTTTGAAGTTTTCCTAAAATACTTTTAAAATAATATTTATTATTATTAAAAATGGGTTTCTGCAAAATAACGCCTGAATCTATTTTACCAGTGTCTTCAGTCAGACAGGATAGTCATTAATTTTGCATTGGGTATATTTACTTTGTATTCAACGTTTTGGTATAACAGATTTGAAAAAGGTTTAGTATGTGACTGTGGATATTGACAACGGTTGTTATTGACTTTTGAGTTCAAAACTACTTAGTTTGTTTTATTTATTTATACACAAGAGCAGCATAAATTCAAGTAAGAAATAGGACTTAGGGCCTGTTTCAGAATGTTCGAGTAAGTTCCGGTTATACTACCCAGAACATATTTATTAAACAAAACACTATCTTTGCTTTTCACAGTCATCGATTTAACCTATCCATCGGTTAAAGCTTGAAACGCGCTGATGTCAACTGTCATTTCTATCATTCAGTTACATTATGTGTTGGTTATCAACCCGAAACTTTATTAGGACATTCTGAAACGGGGCCTAAAACTAATACAGTTGGGTTTGAGTTTATTGATATGTTTAATGTGACAACCGTCAATTGTGACAGTTGATGATGGAATTTATTGTCGTTATGTTACTTTTGACTTAAGAAATACTTGTTGATGATAACTTTTCTTGATTACGTTTGACGCGATACCTGTCAAACGGAAAGTTAACTAACTTGCAGTTATTATATATTCAAATTGAACAATTTATTTTTTCTCGGTCCCATATAAAACATATTTTGTGTTGTGACAACTTTATGGATCCTAGTACATTAACATCGGTACCTCCTCCAGTAGAGACCACCAGGTTATGTCGAACTCGACACCAACTACTCCCACAGTATCAAGTTCACCTGCCGACTATGTAGAACAATTTATATAAAGGTTTCAATTTCATTTTCTTTTTATATATTTTAAAGTTTTCACTATTTCAATTCCACACACTATTTGTCTATCACTCACTAATAGTTTAAAGCGATAGACAAAGACCAGCCTTAGTAAAATAAATACAGGTAGGTAATCCCAGGACGAGAGTGTACCAATAAAAACCAATTTCGTTTTGTAAAAGAATTCATTTTCATTTGAAACATGCCTGATGAAGTGCGTCGGTACTGGAACATCGTGTTCTCGCTTGAGTGCCTCGCATGTTTGAACGGATTTTGCGTATTTAGTGGAGACACAAAACATTTTACCATTAAAAAATCTAGGTATTCTGTGTGCTACTCAGATATAAAATAAAATGAAATAACTGAATTGTGTGTGTGTGTGTGTGTGTGTGTGTGTGTGTGTGTGTGTATATATGTGTGTATTAGGGTGTGTGTGTGTGTGTGTATGTGTGTGTGAGAGAGCATCGATAAAGAATCTCAAAGTCTGGTGTTGGGACTTGCGGCTTATACAAATAATCGAGAATTTCTGACAAAGCAAGAGTCTCTAATTGTATCTAGTAGATGGCAATGGGGTCGATCCCGAACCAATAAAAACAAAAAAAATTAAATGGAGCACAGCGCGTCATACAAGTCAGGCCAAAACTAAACATACTCCTCTCAATCTGTCTCATTCAAGCTCGCCTACGTAGGTATGCGCGTAAAAGGAACAGCTAAAATGAACACTGTTATTTTTGGCTTCACTTTTACAGCGTTCTAAGGTAAACGTGAATGTTTACGCTACTCAGCTTACACTTTCAGTAAATACAGGCATCGAGCCTATTGCCATCTACGGCGCATAGTACCACACTCCATACTGCTACTGAAAACGTCTCTGACAATAAGACCCAATAGGTAACTTGTCCAACTCAGGGACCGAACTCAGCACCGTTTTAGACACACAAACAAACGAAGCAGTGTCCGTAATTGGTGTGCAGTGTAAGAATATTTCAATTCTGTTCTTTTTCATAAATATACTATACTTTGTTACAATTTAATTACTCGTCTCAAGGGATCATTCAGTACCCTTAACAATAAATATTCTCTATTAACAGGAATAATAGTTACAAATTGCATCTATCTGTGAAACAAAAACAATAGCTTTGAATATCGGACAAAGGCTTTTCAATATCTGATACCTGTTGAAGTGCAGCCGTTGGCTTGTTGCCTACAGTAGATACCTATATTTTATACAGAGATATCCGTTTTATGAGCTGTTCGATGAACGTGAGTTCCGAGTAAGGGTGTTTTCATGAATATTCATGTCGTTTGCAAGCTACCATGACTTATAGAAGTCTGAAAAGTACGTGGTACCTAGAACTGTTTTCGAGAACTTTATTTAAATTACAAAATTACAATGAGATGGAATATTATAGTTATGTGCGGGACTCGAATCCGCGCCATCCACCTATATAGGCGGGGTACGCTCTGTCCACCGAAGCCAACATGACATAGGAATTGTAACTCTAATGTATTTCTCTCGTTCTTTAACCATCGTATGGGGATGAAGCGACACCTATAGTTCAACTTACGTTGTACTACAAACAAGATTTTTTTTTGCAATTAACTTTAAACTTGTTAACGATGACGCAACCCCATAATTTTAACATTTTTATTTTATTTTTTATTAGCAATAACGCATACTCCACGTATTACATTAAATTCTGATAGTTAGAATTCCGCACATGACTATAATTTTTCCTTTCATTGCAGTGTTGGCTCAGTGGCATTGGCTATGGACTGCCGCGCAGCAGGTCCATGGTTCAAATCGCGCCGCGGGCTTGAGCTTCACCGCATGCTGGAAGGGCGTTTTGCGAATGATCGCCTGGCTAGCAACACCCAAGTAAACAAATCTGTGGCCAAGCACATAACGGTGTGTTCCGGCAGCAGTCCTTGAGACTTAACAACTATGTCTCAAGGTGACGGGCGCAGTACGATTCGTGACTTGTGAATGCATCTGTTATAGGCAGTGGTTAGTCCGATTAACACCAGATGGGCCTCAAACTTCTTCCGTCACTAAAACATAAAAAAAGAAATCCGAGGAGCATGCGGTATTGCAAAAATAAAAATATTCAAACTTTATTTAAACTTCACTCTATTGTCATCTTTTATTATGTAAAAAGAATTTAAATGAATAGTAAACACGTCACCACACAACTTAAATACTTTCGGCTGGACCGATTTGGTTTTAAAATGTTCGTAAAAGAGCCATTAGGTATTGGTTTAGCCTGTAAACACTTTTGAGCACATCATCATTCGAATCTCGACTGGGGACTAGGGCATCACTGTCCAGCTACACCCCGAAGGACTGTATTTATCGATATAGACCCTCTATACATTCCCGACGGCAAATAATGAGGGAGGAAATCTCATGACGCGTGGGACTCCGCAAGCCTTGGTGGAGAGACTCCTCTTGTGGAATGTCAGGCACGATTGGGTGCTTCGGGACAGATGAACTTAAGACCAATTTAATTATTTTTACTTTTACTTAATACATACATGTAATCACGTCGCCGTGGGGTGCCGGGATAGAATTGCACCTCCCCATATCATCCCGTGGGTGTCGTAAGAGGAGTTTAAGGGAAAAATTACTGGAAGGTGGGCAGCAGCGCCTTCTAAAGAACTGGCATCTTGCACTGCGATCCCCAAGCCGCCTGCCAAGCTTGGGGATTATGGCAAAAACCCCCTTAATAGGGGAGGCTGTGTTCAGCAGTGGACAATGTGGCTGTAAATCCTGTAGGATGTAATCACGCCTGTATTCTTCGAAGAGTAGGAATTTAATTGGTTTCGATTCAGTTTTGGTCCCATGTAATAGGAGGCAAGCCTATTACCATTCACCGGACACAGTTTGAGGGTCATAAAAAATAGACGATTACACATTGCACGAAACACAAGAACATATTACGAATAATATGTTTACACTAACAACATATAAGACAGGAACACAAGTCTACTAAGATGATATACAGCCCCGATGCGCGTCTAATGCAAACAACACCCTACTCACATCCACGTGAAAAGTGGCATGCTGCTCATTTGGCGCATTTTCCCCTTAGTCGCTACTTACGACACCCACGGGAAGAAATGGAAAGTTGACATTCAAACAGTGTCGGATGCCCATGGTTTTTTTTTTGATATCGTGGTAAATTTTGATTGGTTCACGTACTTGTTTATGTTAAGGCGCGTCTTCTGCTATGTTTTTCAAAACGTTCAACAAAAAACTCGTACATAAAACTACGCATCGTCCGCGCAAGAGAAGGATTCAGACACAAAGATTTGTGAATAGGTTCTGCTCTTGCGTTTTTAGAGAAGTATTTTCTTGGTACGAAATCCTTAAAAGTACAAATTAATATAACGAATTTTAAACCGTGAGCTACAGTGTAAATTATATTAAAGCATACATTGCGTCTTTTTTCATGTAAGGAAGTGACGACACGGCCTAGTCTGCCTAAAATAAACGTTACGCCTGTCTATTACGTTACAGTAGTTCTGACACCATAGAACATATACAGAATAATACCTGACACTACACTGCGCCCGTCACCTCAAATTAGATAACAGTTTCTTCCCTTTCCGAGACAGTAATTTCTAAGCGCTAAATCAATAAATAATAATATACAATTGAATTTCTACGATTGTACCTATTTCGTTAATTGAGAACTTGATGGGTCCGAAATCGAAGTGGTAGCTTTATGGGAGTTACACTTCTTTACATATTATTTATTTGTTAGTCTACACACTAACCGTCCGGCCGTACTTCCTACGAGGACTGCGTAGAGACATACCTTCACTTAATCGACGTTTCATATTCTGATGTTTTCTCCTTCAAAACTTGAGCCAATTCAACTATAAACTCTTTCGCAAAAAAACCGGCCACTTTAGATTTCTTTTTCGAACTTTGAAAAATAAAATTACAATATGCCACCTTTTTTCCATAAATATTGGTCTAATCTATTATAATTTTTATTTAAAAAATATTATTTTCAAATATAAATAAAAGTCATTGTGTGAACAGACTGTATAATATAAACCGTAACAGGACAGCAGTTACAGTTCTCATAAAATGTGTATATGGATGTCATAAGAAATATCAAAACAAAAAGCTTGATTTTAGCTAGAGGGCATAATATATACCTACCATACATGAACCGTATATTTTAAACATTTATTAACACAGAAATAATATCTTGCAAATTATGTGTTGGACATTACTCTGTTAGTTTCACACCGCAACATTCCTGAAAGGAAATATTTCGTTATAATGAAAGCTTTGTGGTTTTCACAATTGTTGTTTAAATAGAGTGTAGCGTAATGGAATTGAACGAGAACGTAATATACATATCAGATTCCCTAACAAGGTTGTTGTTATTTTAAGCGACTGCAGATATAAAAATAGTTTAAAATAATGAATGCGTTTATTCAGGTGTCACTTTGCGTAAATCCATATGTAGTTATAAATATTTTAAGTATACATTATATTAATATTTTAGAAAAACACTTAAAAAATATAAAATTATTTCCATTAACAATTTCGTCTAATTTTCGACGCGTTTCGACATAGCAATGATAGCCGAGCGGTTATAGCTATGGACTGCGGTGCTGCAGCTCCACGGTTCGATCCCCGCTCCTGCTTGAGCTTCAATACATGGTAGGAGGGCATTTTTCGAATGCCTGCCTAGCCAGCTACCACCCTCAAGTAGAATATCTGTAGCCAATCACCTAACAATGTGTTCCGGCAGCAGCCCTTTAGAGCCAGTAAAATAATATGCACATAATGAGACTTAACAACCGTATGTCCCAGGGTGACGGGCGCAGTTCGTCACTTGTGACGAAATCTATTATAGGCAGAGGATACTGCTTAACGTCAGGTGGGCCCTGTTTGTTCCGTCACAGTAATAAAAAATTGCATTGTATTCTTCTAGTATTTCCCGGTATGTAACCGCCATTCACACATTGAGTAAACTGTAATACGTTACTGCGAATAACGATGATGGGGATGTTCTCCATCATGAACTATCAAACCATCGGCGATATGTTATAGCGACGCATCTTACTACGAAAGCCTAACGATTCAAAGGAACAGGACTGCGGAGTGTGAACATTTCCTTAATAATTTTTTTTAGTTTCAACACAACCTACTACCACATGAATAAATAATTTATTAAATAATTTATTCATGTGCTACTACCAAAACACTACTTTACTATTAATACTTTTAATACATGCTCTAAATTATTTAAAGTAAAACACAAACAAATTCCGCCATATTCACCCCATAAAATAAATTAGTGGTTCTCGGAGCTGTAAACCTCGCGTCTGCCGTTACATAGCTTACAATTGAATAAATGTTCACTGCGCATGCTGACGGGAGAATGGGTCACAAAATCCAAAAATCATCAATCATTCTGAAAACTGATGAAATTAATTTGATGTGACACTTGTCATTTGCGTTTCTTCATTATGAACCGAACCTACCCTTCTGTCTGTTTGTGTGATTGCGCCCCTCACCCACCCGTCGCACCCCTTGACGCCCCGAACGCATTTTTTACGGCCCACGACCGAGGGGCCTATGATATTTCTTTGTTTACTTATTTTTATTTATTCATAATAATTTGATTATTGGTACCTAACGCTTTAAAGAACGAAAGCTATATGGGTAACGGTTGGTAATAGGCGTAGAAGGTATAGCCAATAATTTTTAACTATAGTTTGTCTTCTATAGTATGAGTCAACAAAAACCATTTGGTAGCTGATGAAATTCCCTTGTGATTTGACTTGAAACTGGAAAACAGCGTATTCTTTCATTATTTTCCACCCGGCTCCTTAGTTTATCAGATTAAAAAGTTGTTCTGATCAAGAGAGATAGAAAGAGTGACGCCTTGTAGGTGAATATAAATATTAGGTACTCCGTGCTTTGCGAGCGGAAATGCACTTTATTGCTCCGTAGCTAGAGTCGCTTATGCGTTGGAATGGCTTAGCGGAGTGACCCTTCTGATCCTTTTTATTCTGTGCATATGGTTATATTAATATATTATATTTAAAAAATTACTTTTCATTTTTTTAGCTTGATAGTTAAAAAGCCTTTGACCACTATCTCACCTGATGGTAAGTGATGATGTGGTCGAAGATGTTGTTCAGTCTACTCTAGAATTACTGGCTCTCAAGGACAGCTGCCGGAACACACCGTTAGGTGCTTGGCGACAGATTTTCTACTTGAGGGTGATAGCTAGCCAGGCGGGCATTCGGAAAATGTCCTACCACCGTGCTATAACGACTGCCATTCTAAGACAACAACCGGGACCGACGGCTTAACGTGCCCTCCGAAGCACGGAAGCGCTCAGTAGTAATGTCACCAGCGGTTACCCTTCCAAGCCATGACCGAGGTGGACGTTGCTTAACTTTGCTGATTGGTTCAGAACGGCTAAGCAAACTACTCGTACTTCGCTACGAGCGCTTCAAAAGTTTTTTGAAGTTTGTTTGTTTTGAGGCTTTATTGGTTAAGTCCAGGCAGTCAAAAATAATTCCCACGCTAGCTCCGCCCATGCGGCGCAACGATCCCCGCTGCACCGAACGACGCGATGTGCAGCGGCGCACGCGTCTCGCTTATAAAAATATTTGTGTACTTGAAATTAGATTCGCGAACACAGATACCATTGAGACGATTTCAACTTTTTTTATAATCTTATTTACGTGACGCATTTCGATACATAAAGTAACTTTGTATATACTGAAATTGATGTCACGTTTGTATTTTTATCAACATTACTAATATTTCTTAGTAAGAAATTGATTATTTGATTTACTTTCCAAAATTATTCTTACGGTCGACAGTAGCTTATAAAACTAAAGCCAAAAGTTTTACTTTTTACAATATGATCATGTCTGCTCGACTTTATTGGTATATATTATTATGTATGAATCTATTGGTATATATATTATTCATATTTAACTGACTTCCCAAAAGAAAGAGGGTTCTTAAATTGACTTGGCTAATTTTTTATTTTATGTTTGACCACACATAACTTTTTTACTGAACCTTACAATCTTGAAGATTATTTATTTGCTAGTACAGTTTAACTCTTAATTGGTTTCATTTTAATTTCATCAACATCGGTCGAACGGTTTGCCAGTTACAGTCAAACTTACTAAAAAGTAATTTGCCAAAATGCCTTGACGATCGCAGTGCTTCTAGCAACGAATGTAAGTGGCAACTATAAATATAGATGAAAGTTATTGTTAAATAGTGATAAAATCTATAAATAATATGTAAATAATAATCTCTCTAGTAAAGTCTGTAGTCTATCAAATAACCTGTCTAAGTCAGTTACATGAGCACAAAATTGAGATCATATTGCACCGATATCAACCAGTTAGTTACCAGACTTTTTAAAAAATTGTTTTCAAGTCTTTTTTTTCTTTGCTATGTTGTTGTGTCGCAGTCTCTGTGTTTATAGAGAAAACATATTGCACCAAACCAAATAAAGTGAGACAAGGGTCGGAATATGATGATGGTACATATCAGCCCAAACGGCACGATATATATTGATAAATGGGGGGTGTTTTTAAATTCTCCGTAGTAACGAAAGTGATTTCTACTGATTAAACTTACTACAAAAATTTCATTACCCCTTGGCGTGGACGATAATTTACGAATGAATCAACATTGTTCTCAGTATCTTGGAATGCGATTAATCAGATTACACATCATTAGAATAAAGTAAAATACCATCAAATTGAATGAGCATAACATTATATTATATTCGGTGAATATGGGTACAATTGACCTGAAATAAATGGATTTGATTTGATTAAATGTTAGTCGTGGCCAATATATTTTACCATGACTCGTCATACAAATATGAATTATAGTTTTTCATAACTGTGCTACGGTACACGTTCCCATAATAATATAAAGTAGGTTGTTTTTTTATTGCTATCATATAATTTTTAACTATTAATTACTAATGTTGAAAATATGTTCGTATACATCCTATTACGTTTTATTTTTCAGTTACACTGGTGAACAGAAAGGTGTTATTTTACTACCACTCTGCTTTTAGATACCAACTATGGTAAAAATTAGATAGACCAACCAGATATAGATCTAGCCACTTCTAAACAGCAGGATAAGATTTTTTACCAAACTTGCAGAAGAGTCTATATACGCAATTGTAATGGCCTTAAACTTAGGGTTTTTTAAAAATAACACAACTGCAGAAACATTGTAGACAACATGTTATACAAGCTTCTTTTAATGCAACATGGCAGATAAGTGAGAGAGTGAGTGGCACTGGAACAGGTGACTAAATTAGACATTTAAATAAAAACAGTGGATTCTTAGATTGTTAGTAAGTGGTTATAGACAAATTAAGTTAAGATGTATATAAATTAACAAAAATTCATTTATGAAATAAAAAATATATTATTTTCAATTTATACAGTATTAATGATTATACAGAATTAATGATATGCAAAAGTGTACGTGAGAAATAACGAGTATCGGAACGGAAAGTCAAGTTTTTTTTCAAGTTTGCAGTCCCCCTGATCGTCACCCTGTGACCACGATCACTGCAAAGTGTTTGAAACGTCAGGACAAAAATAATGATAAATATACGCGATTTAAACCGTTAAATGTTGTTTAATTACTATGTGTAACAATCGCGAAAACCTAAGACAACATTAAGTCAAGTCTTCTTTTTATGGCGGGAGGAAGTACTGAAGCATTTGCACTTTGATGTTGCAAGTCACCCTCGACAGCCTCCTCTTGATTTTATCTTTTTCTAGAAGTATCCGCATATTCTTGATCCCGGATCAGTCTTTTCTTACGGTGGTGGGGATCGACCAGCTCGGGCAGAAGGGAGTTCATATAGAATGTGACTAGTTTTGTCTCCATTTTTTTCGTCCAAAATTCTTCATCTTTTTGTAGAATTTCTATTTTTAATTTGTTGTCTCCATACTACACGGCAAATTAGCATTTAGTTATATTACAAATGTTTTTTTTTTTTTTTTATGCCTGAAAGGTTACCCTTTGACCACTATCTCACCTGTTGGTAAGTGATGATGTGGTCGAAGATGTTGTTCAGGCTAACCTAGAATTACTGGCTCTCAAGGACAGCTGCCGGAACACACCGTTAGGTGCTTGGCGACAGATTTTCTACTTGAGGGTGGTAGCTAGCCAGGCGGGCATTCGCAAAGTGCCCTACCACCATGCAAAATGTGCATTTAGCCGTCAGTTTGATAATATCAATCAGATTTTTGATTGATATATATACCTGCAAAATACATTTTACAGACAATCAGTTACCTGAAGCCTTCAGAAAAGCAACTGTACATTTCTGTTTGTCCGACAATCAATTTCGCACAATTTGTAATATAATTTGTAAGGATAAATGTCGGGAGAGCAGTCGAATGACACCTGTCAAAAATCCAAAATGGCGATTTCAACACGGCCACCATACAAAAAAGGGGTGTTGGGAATATGAATAAATGAATTTAAATACATAAATTCAAATAATTCGCACGTCAGATTTTTTGCACGTCAAGAGTACAACATCGCTCTTTACCATCTATCTAATACCCTAATAACCGAAAAGGGGGTGAAGGCAAGTATAAAACGTATCGCCGTACGTACCGGCCGGCCATAAAATTTAAGTCTTACTCCGCACAATTATGTCAATGCGTTGTCTTTTGTGTAGGTACTCAGAAAATATATTGTTTATACCGATCCTACAGAGGTGTGACAAGTGCAGGACGATAATAATGTAAAGTTTTTTTTTCAGTGTAAAAAAGAAAATTTCATTGTATTTATACATTTATACGTTATTTTATTTAATTTTACCTGCTGCTCTGCTATGGATAGGTCAAAATAATTTTTAGCCTAATATAGGTAGTATATAAAATATTTCCTTTACGAAATTTCCTGTGAATAAAATTTGCAAATTTAGCAATACTAAAGTATTATGTTCAAAGAATTACTCACTTATTTTCGTGTAGTGGAAAAACAGCCTAACTTATAATATGAGATGGCGACTCCGACAGTTCTCCCTGTTCCGAGTGATCTCGGACTTCGACTGATTTATTATTTTTTTTCCTGAGAAAGAAGGTGCATTTTTGAGCACAGTCTTTTTTATTATACGAGTATATACACAATCTATTTATTCCACTCTATTATTTTTGTATAAATCGATACTTATATGTACATGTCTAAGTGATAAAATGTATATTTAAAAGTACCTATGCAGGTGACTTTGTAGATAATCTCTTGAATATATACCTACTTGCCTGATTCTGAATATTCTTTCATTGATATAAATCTACATCTAGTCTTGAGGGACATAAAGAATGTTCGATGTTTTATTGCGATATACCTACCCACCAAACCAAATGCTTTGATTTGCTACGCTTGTGTTATTATTATTTAGCAACACAACTCCATTTACGGTTGAACGGCAGCTGTACTTTAGAGCCAGATAATTTTAGTTTACACCTGTTTGGCACCTTCAACCACATCACTTACCATCAGGTGAGACCATAATTATACATATACCAGATATTATTATAGTACCCTACTAATCATACTTAGATTAGTACGACATATAGTTATTTTACAGCTCCATTACAGTACTATAGGAAACCTAGTTGGTATAGAATCTCTTAGTTCTGTCGAGATAGTATGTTTCATGAATAGAATAAACACAAACGAATATTAAATTTGCATAGGTGCAATAGGTAAAAAAAAACTGAAATATTATACGCTTTTGCCTCTCTCATAATTCTTGCAAAGTCTTTGTATCGACTCTTCTGCTTCCTTTTTTTATTTTTTAGTTATCTTTATTTCCCATATTGATTGATATACCTACCAAGATACGTATTTATACTGCTCAGGTGATAGCGCGCGAGCGACAGGTCCACGTCCAACGGCGCACAGCGCGGCACTGAAGGACAGCTCTTACGCATTGATTTTATTTCGTAAGCGTAAGCTAATAAGGTTGAATATCGAATCTTCCGATTGACCGTAATCCTGCACAGAACTAAAGGTCGTAAGTCTAAAACACAATTTAATTTATTATGAGAATACTAATAACTCTAGGTTAATTTTACTTTTACAGTGGATAATAAACTACATTTCCTTTCTATGTGTATTTATTATTGATATGTAACTGACGTAGTTTCCAAGAAAAATCCAATAATTTAAAGAAAAGGCTTCATTTAAAAAAATTAAAACTATCGAGTAAATTTCTTTCAAATGTGTTTCTGTCTTAACAACGGATAGAAAAAGGTTTGAAAATCAAATATTTAAGTTAACGTGTCGATTGCATATTTAGGTTGGTTAAAAAAACTAGTCGAATGAGAGTATTTTTTCCGCAGCCTCGTCTTAATGAGACTGGATTAAATTTGACCGCTCCGTAGCTATTTTCCATATTTAACGCAATACAATTGTAAATATGAATCACTAGCTTTCCGGGCGCGGCTCCGCCCGCGCGTATGGCGGTTATCGCGCAAAAACATTAACCGCCTTTTGCGCAGTTGTATAAAAACTATCCTTTTTTTCCCAGATCTCAAACTATTTCCATACCAAATTTCATTCAAATCGGTCCAGTAGTTTTGGCGTGAAAGGGTAACAGACAGACAGAGTTACTTTCGCATTTATAATATTAGTACTGATGTTCTGTTCCAATCACAATGGCGTTATTATAGGTACCTTATTTATTACACAGAACCTACGACGGACTTTGTTATTGTTCCAAAATATGAAATTATTAAAGATATATGAACATCCGCCACCGTCCAGCAGTGTTTATCCATATTAACTTCAATGCTTCGAATAAATTGATATTTTCTTTGTTGCAGGCGCTATGTTAGTGTTGAGCTATCCTCACTTCCTGTACGGCGATTCAAGGTACCGGAACGGAGTACTAGGCATGACTCCTGACGAACAAAAACATAGGATCTTCATTGAAATTGAACCTGTAAGTATAAAATAGTATTATTAACAAAACTAACTGTAAAACTTACGCAAAGAGAGACAGACAGCCGGACAGCATCTGAACTGCAATTCCTGCTGCATTGTTTGAGCGGCTGACATAACGCATCTCACCCTAACTGCATTATTCCAGATTTAACTTCCTCCCAGATTGCTCAATACTTATAAAATGTTCACCTAAAGCGGGAATCCCACCCGCACCTCCCACTTCTACGTACCCGCCGTCTTACCCTTTGCAGATGCGAATTAACTATTATCGTGGTCGATCAGATTGGATTTTTATCAAATACTCTCAAAAACAGATGGATCATGGACCTGTGATATATTTTTTTGGTCTCTAATATTATAGTAAGATATAACATTCATTTAAAACCTTCAAATTTGGAACAACATCCTGTTAACTTTCGTATATAAAGTTGTTATCGCTGTGGTCTTTTTCAATGTACCTATTAAAGTATAATAAATTAACTCCTATGTATACTATTCTATTCAGATAACTCTCTAGAAGCTTTGGTAACTTTATCATGGAAGACCTGTATGTACTCATAACAAGTGCAGAATAATAAGCGGTAATGTAATCCGCATGAGTTTAGTGCATCACTATTGCCACCAAACTAACCAATACTAGTCATAGCAGAAATATACCTCATGGTAATAGCAATATTCACCAGACACTGCCTTCATTCATAGAACAGTTCGATTAATTACCGTTCCACGAAATTGAAGCCTTGATTACCAATTACTAGTATTGAGCGCGGAATGCTGAGTGGGAAGGGGGGTCCACCCCTGTGCAGACCTCACCCTACACAGGTTGAATTAATAAAAAGGTACACTTTAACATAAAGTGCAGAGAAACATAGCATGTCAGGGTTTTGCGAATCTCCGTCTGGCTAACTAGCTTCTAGCAGAAAATCTGTCACCAATCACTTAATAGTGGGTTCTATGAGCCTTTTTATTAAAGTTGATAGACTACCTTTGACCACTATCTAACTTGATAGTATAATAAATATATTATTATCTATGTATACTATTGCAACTATTGCATTTTTTCGCTGACGTGTGGGTACTGATCAATACAAAAAAGAATTTGCACTATACATTTGTAAACTTTAGAAACTGGTCTGCAATTCTCCATTCAAAAAATAAACATGTTCACGCCGTGGTCCGAATCACCCCAGTGTAAAAAAAAACAGTGGGCCATTTGGACCGCGGTACAAACCAACGTTGGGTATCAGTTATTTAATTTTAGGTGCTTCGACGCATATGAGAATAGCCAGAAGGAACTTCTACTTGTGCCAGAGAAAAGTGGTATTTGATTTTTTCTTGACCTTGTAAAGTAGCATTTACTCGCGGAGAGATAAATCAAAAGTTCTCGCTTATCTCGAACTGTCTATGTATTACATTTGCTAGACGTAATTAGATCACAAGATTTACAAGTTATACTCAAGGTTAGATGGTATTTTTAGTTTCCATTGTATACATATTCTATGATCTAGCTAGGGGATATATAATTTTCATCCATCTACACACATCAAAAGTGCCTAGCGATCATGTAACCACGATCATGCAAACAATCGGCACTAATTCCTTTTATTGTGATAAGGATCAATTTCCAAATCAGATACAAAAAGTTTTTTCTTTCTCATAGATGTGATTATGGCTTGAGTGCACGGTTTCCATACTAACGAAGTTTCACCTTATTTTATATACCAAGTGTGAAAACTTTTTGTTACTTTAGTTTATACGGAAAGCACTACGACACGGTAATTGATTTTACCATCACTACGGGCACTCTATTACAGGTATTTAAACTTATAACTTACTTGCCTTAAACCAAAACCCGTAGTTAGTTCGTTAATCTGGATTTACATGACGAAATGAGTTGCGTGAAGTTATACTGATAGTTTCACGTGTATTTTTTCACGAGGTAATTTAATCTTGCATGCACTAGTTTTATAAAATCGAAAACCCAACCTTCCTTACCTATTTACTATGACAGTGTCATGCCGCTGATTTCATCATGTTAAACGCGATAGCAATATTAGATACCCTAGTAGAAGAAATAAAATTGTTTTTTTTTGTATCCTCAGACCGAATAAAAAGTCAAGACAGAATGTTGCGTAAAGAGCAGTGAGGCCGGCAAAACTACGCCTCGCCGTGTACAAACACCATTACACACACATATGTACAACGAAACTACGCATTGATTCGTCAGTCGAACTATTGCGGCGTGGTGGCATTGGTGTTGCCGTTATTAAGCCTATAAGGTTTACCCTATTATTGGGTAATAATACACAACGTATTGCTATTAGTTTTTTTTTAATAGTTGATCAATGTGTTTTAATTGATTTAAAAAAAGAGAAGGTTCTCAATTGGTCTGTATTTTTTTTAAATACAGATATTGCGTCGTAGACATTACCAACATCGGTTCAGTGGTTTAATAGCAAATTTAAAAGATGGATTTCATTCATTAAGTCCATTTTCAACCGACTTCAAAAAGGCCCAGGTTTTCAATTCAGTTGTATTTTTTTTAATTTAATTTATTTGATTAAATCTTTGTTACTTCATAACTCCGTCATTTTATTTTTTGTTGGAAAGCTGATACATTTAATTATGACTCATATTCATTACATTGGTATTGGATTTTCGGTTTCGAAGATATTGAAGTTGATGATATTTTTTTTTGTTTTTAACGTTGTTGTGTTTAAAGTTAAATATATTATTATAATTTGATATATTAATTTATATTATTATTGACATTTCAAAGGCAAATTTAAGTTCCCTCTTAACTGTTCACGCTTCACTGGTCACTTACCAGTGTTACTGTTTAATTATTTTTTCATTTTCCGAATTGAGTCCAAAAATTAACAAAATTGGATCGAAATCATTCGGAAAAGTAAGAAGGAACTATCATAGCAATATTTTCAAATCGGCGATTTTTTACCTATTTCTACCGCCAAGCAGTAATGTTCACATTCCTATGTTCCAGTAAAATTACAGGCACATGAGACTTAACATCTTTATGTCTCAAGGAGATGGGCGCAGTGCAGTTTGCCACTTGTGACGAACTGTATCGGCAGAGGTTAAAGCTTAACACTAGGTGGGCTTTGTGCTTTTTTCCCCGATTGCATAAAAAACCGTCACTAATTAGTTACAAGAAATAAATGCATGTAAATTAAATACCCAGTAATGTTATTTCTGAAACACTTTTTCCATTCCCTTCCCCTACTTAACGACACTACTTTTGCCGACACCTTACATCGGAACCCTATTGTTGTATTCATACTAATTACGTTCTTAAATTGGTAACGTTATTTTTATAAGGTAATTTGATTATCATGGCAACACCGACACACGCACACATGTTTGGAAAACCAGCCTCACTTCTCAGTTCACAACATTCTGTCTTGACTTTTTATTTGGTCTGAGTTTGTATCACAGCTTTAATACCTACAACTTCGTAAGTTCAGTATTTTTTGGTTAAGTAGTGGATATGGTATACCCAAATTCATATTCAGTTTAGTTGTTTAAATACGGTGACGTCCCCCATTAATTTGAATTTTGATATAGAAGAATATTAGCTTTATATATGTATGACATACAAGAAAAGCAAAAATTTAAACCAAGAATTTTAAACTGGTTGGAATGTATATATCATTATTTTTGTTAAATAAGTTAGAAAGTAAGTTATTTCTGTAGTACAAACATGCTGGAGGGATAGTTGTATGGAATACATTTTTTACGCGCAAAAAAAGTAAATAAGTGAACTTTGCGAATGCGCACAGTTTAAAACACAACCTATGTATCAGCAGATAGAAAGTGCGATTCCCAACTCGGGCGTGTTATGATAACTTCAAAAAAGCCGACTTAAACAAGTACGCACAATTAAAAAAAAAGTTGTAGTTTTGTAAGCTTATCCGATATCAGCGTCATCCACCCATTTAATATACATAATATACATTATACATATACCCTGTACTAAAACTAAGTTTAAAGCTAATTGCAAAGTTAGTCTTGTTTGTAGTACAACGTAAAGTTGTACCTACTATAGGTGTCGCAAAAATTAGAGCTATGAACTATTGTCATGTTAGCTCAGTCGGTCAGAGCATACCCCGGTTAAAGGGTTGGATGACTATAATTTTTCATACGTAAATTTGTAATTTTGTGATTAATCCGCAAAACATGCGTTATTACTGTAACAGCCGGATCGTCCACTGCTGAACACAGCCTCCCCTATTAAGGGGGTATTTGCCATAATCCCCACGCTTGGCAGGCGTCTTGGGGATCGCAGTGTAAGTTGGCAGTTCTTTAGAAGGCGCTGCTACCCACCTTCCAGTATTTTTCCCTTAGTCGCCTCTTACGACACCCACGGGATGATATAGGGAGGTGCAATTCTAACCCGGCAAGGGGTATGCGTTATTGCAAAAATAAAAATATTAAAACTTATATATTGAAGCCCTGTGAAAAGAAAAATAACGTACCTAATTTAATTTCATCCTCTTTTTAAAATATGCTACTTTGTTCGACGCAAATGTTTATCTGTTTTTTTGTCCATCACACTAATATGGTTATAAGTATAAAGTTGTCCACGTAACTTTAACCCATATTACCATAATATTTGGTGAAAGTGGGCGTAACTTAGCGTTACTATTTAATAAGGCAAAATAATTTCTGTCAATATTGCAATTTGTGTATGCTTTCAAAGCCTCTACTGGCTGATCAAGCAACTAAAGATACTAAGCTATCTAAATTGAAATAGAACTTTGAATGAAGCATTCAATCTATACCTGGGGGAAATAGGGGTATGCTGTAACTTCGAGAGCTCTCGACTCAAAAGCTTCTATAATTGATACTCTTAAGCCGGTGTTTGTAACAACAACCAGTTTACTTTAATTATAATAGTAAACAAACTGATTGTCGTCTAAAATGTTAAGAGATTTCATAACCTTTTCACCGACTTCATCCTCGTACTCATTGATGATCACTCGTTATCTATTAGCTTTTTCTTAAGTCTACATTTACAATGAGCTCCAACATAAGTTTATTATACAGCTTACAATAACATGGATTGTTCCACTTTCATCATATTAATTATGATTTATTATCCTATTGGGTACCTAGGTATAATATTCTTAACTCAATGTAAAAAAGGTTGGTCCTTAATCAAACGATTACATTTTTGTATTAATTTTCGTAATTCTGACAGCAGAAATATCTCGCAGGATACTCAATATTATAAACTTTTGTTTTAAGTAATATTAAAAACATTTCTGATAAACGTGAAATGGGTAAAGTTTGATAAACACCGCACTTGCATAGCCCGAGTTCTCCCTACCACCCTCGCCACCCACTACTCGCACCAACGAGACACGAGACAAGTTCGTGTAAATTTGAAAATAATTCGCTTTGAAAGATGCATCATACCGTTCAGAAAACAAACAATCTTCACCTATTTACAAAGGTTCGTTTCTGGGGAGCAGGAATGGTCAAATGAGTTGTCGTATATGTTGTTTAGACGATGCGAAATGACTGACCACTGTTTGTTACATTTCCGCATACAAAGAGCAAAATGCTGCCTTTTTGCTTTAACTTTGCTGTCTGACTTTTTGTATAATAATGTTGTGAGCCTCTCTTCAACCAGTGAGTGTGTGTTACCAGTGATAGCACATATAACCGGAACATGGCCTCTAACTGTGGCCCTTAAAACTAAGCTCAAAGTCACACAACGAGCTATGGAGAGGGCCATGCTCGGTGTTTCTTTACGAGATCGAATCAGGAATGAGCTTTATGAACATTTGAAAAGTTGTATGAGGAATACGAGACGATAAGTTTTTACATCTTATACTTTAGAAGCCGTTTATAGCAAAAAGGAACTCTCTTGTTCTACAAACAATTTTTTCTATTCAATTTCAACACGAATGTTTGTTTCACATTTTAATGTCTGCTCATTGATTCATTACGTATCAATGGCTCATTGGCTCTTAGATACTTAATTTTTGCCCAATGGGAGGCCACCTCCACGGCCCTGTAAGATCCATACTTGATGTCATCTTGTGTGCAGGTGGTTAGGCACTTGGGACATGACAGTATTTCTCAGGAACACCAAACTCACATCCCACATGTAACACGTTCTTTATTCCCCATATGGCCAGGTTGCCTTTGCAACGACCAACTTGGGCATGGACTCTGTTGAGCGACTTCCGAATTGCCTACCGCAGTTCGTTACCGGGAAGCAGGTGTTCAGCTGGGGTAGTCTAGTTTGTGGGTGTAGGGTATTTTTTTGTACCAAAGTCTCTCCTCCTTTGCGCATCTTTTTCCCGAAGGTGTTGTAACCCGGTGAAAGCTTAAATATAGCCATAATCATCAAGGATAATGCAAGATTCTAATGGTGAAAGATTTTTTCAAATCGGTCCAGTACTTTTTAAGTTTATTCTTTACATATAAAAATACAAATCTTTCCTATTTATAATATGAGTGTAGATGAATATAATCCTATTCATTTATTTATGAATGGTTCCTATCAAGGAATACAGTCTCGAGGTTTCTATATTCATTCCCTGGATATTCTGTAATCTTTAATTCCGATCTGCTTCAAAGCAACCGCTCGTAATTAATACTTGTGTTAGTAGTTGCCTTAGCAATACCATCTTTCAGTCTAGAAATGCACTCCTCTCTACTATACGTGATTATTTAAATAAGTATACAAATTTACGAGAGGATTTTTTTAAAGTGTAGTGCCCCTTTAGCCGGGTCTCTAATCCAATTGAGCTAACATGACAATGAGTCAAAACTCCATTTTTTCCTATCGTTGTTTAAACATCGTATTGGGATGGAAAAAATGTTCCTCTCGTATTTCAATCCTGAGTACTCCATTGCAGCCAGCTTTTATAGCTGAATAGAACATGATTTTTATTTATTTCACTAATTTATTCCAATGATCAATACTTTTCAGTCATTATTTCATTCTAGCTTGCTTTTATTTCTTTAACTTTTATTAAAAGATAAGATACTCAAGACGTTTAATTTATGAACTGACGAGAAGGACCAGTCTTCTAGATAGCAAGCGTCAAGCCTATCTATTACAATTTACAGTTGCAGTTTCTTCGTTCTCGTTCTGCTCGACACTGCACTGCGCTCTGTTCTGTGGACCTATTCAGTTGTCTTAAAAAAAAACAACTTATGGACACACACACATTTATTTTATTTGAAAAATAAAATTATTAATTTACACTTGACTTTAAAAGTTCCCGCAACTCACTTTTGCTACTAATTTGGGCAGAGGTTCCACCTGAAGGGTAAACTGGTACTGAGTCTGGTGACTCCTGGAGTTATCACAATAAATCTGAACACTTAATTTTGGAAGCCACCGTTTATATACTTACAGAAAAATACTGCTGACAACGCGTAAATAGGTTTGTGAGGGATTCGGGCCTAGGTCAGCAATATATTAGGTGTAACAGCTCGTCACCCCGAGACATTAGTAAGGTCTAGTTTTCCTTGCTGAAGTGAACTACTATAATGTACCTCATTAATACCAACCTACCTAGATGGGAAGGGAGAGTAGTTGGGAAATTACGCTGACTTGTATCGGAATTACCAACATTAAAACAATGTTTCAGATAAATGTTCTAATATAACAAAAATCTATGTGTGTTTTAGAACACTGGTACACCAATCCGAGGGGCGAAGAGGGCACAGTTCAACATCTTCCAGAGACCTATCAGAGGAATATCACCGACCAACAACCTCCGCACCCTCCTAATGCCTATTGTTTGGATTGAAGAGGTGAGCATTATATCTTATAGTTCATAGTATTTATTGGTATAAATAACATGTCTACTTATTCATAATGTCTGTATACAAAAGTTAGAACTTATTGGAGTTGTTAATTATGCTAACTTCATGGATATACTATAATAATTATACAATATTGTATCACTTAACAATAAGTTTTAAGTTTCATTAGCAAAAAAGATTAAAACTACTAAAGTCACGCGACTACTAAAGTCAATATGAGTAGGGTGTAGCTGCTCTTGAGGCGCACAACAGGATTCTTTACGATCTCAACGCCCTCATCGACTGACGAAAGTGGGTAAAGGAACCAACTAGACTATCATATAGTGGATAGTTGATAAGGACATTGAATTATACTTATAATTACAGTAATTGAATCGAATTATGACAATTATAAGGAGGTAATAAGTAACTGTATTAATTCTAACCTTTACCTTATATAAAATACATATTAGCTTTAATTATTTACCTTTGCATGTGTTTTTATTTGACTGCTTGTATGTCATTAGTCGTTTCAAATGTGCATTACCTCTAAGCTCCTTTATGCGCTGCGCTGTGTAGGCGGGCAAAGAGGCAGCAAACTCGTTCCGCCCGCCCTTTGAAACACGGTGGTGGCTGCCATAGTATTGTAAGCCGATTACAGTTTCATCGGCTTACAATTTAGAAATATGATTGTGCGCTATGGCGGTGTAATAATTTTTCATCAAAATTAGTTTACGGTGTTTCAATTTCATTAATTAATGCAGAATAATGGGTAAAATGCACCAAAATTCAGTCGAACTTTATATAAATTATAGTCAAATGCGAGATTCGAACTCGCGCCATCCACCCCTAAGCCGAGGCTTTCTTTGACCATGATATATGACTCATAACCCAAAATTTTCCTCTTTTTGTAACCATCGTATGGGGATGGAGCGAAACCTATACTTGAACTTACGTTTACTTACTTTCTGAAACCAACATGACGTCTGGCGCCGCTGCTAAGTACTTCGGCGGAGTAATTCAAGCGGCACAAGGTATGCTAACCTCGGTATGGGTTACATAGTTGAGCCGTTTGGTGTAGAGGTGTTAAGTCCTTGATGACCGGCCTGGCTATAGGGGTGGATGCCGTGAGTTCGAATCCCGCACATGCCTATATGCTTTCGCAGATGTATAATGTAATCCAGAAAGCATGCGTTATTGAAAAAATAAAAATATTAAGATGAAAGCTATTTGTTATATTTACAAATTATTGTAGTAACTACATTTTTTTTTGTTCCGGACGGGAATCGAACCTCCGTCCTCCGTACACAGTAGTCAGCGTGATGGTGATCCAATCATATTTACAAATATAGGTATTTCTTAGTTCTTAGGACAGAATATAATATAAAAAAGACCTCATAGTAAGCTTTTGACCCGTGGGGATGCTTTATATGTGAAAACTTTTCAACCGACTTCAAAAAAAGGAGGTTCTCAACAAATCTATTTCTTTGTTCTTATTATTGTTACCTCAGAACTTTTGACTGGGTGAACCGATATTGATAATATTTTTTGAAAGCTTATGCTTGTAGTGTAGCCCCATTTAAATTTCATCAAAATCGGTCAAGCCGTTTTTGAGATACTCCAATAACTGAAAAATATTTTCCTATCTTGATGATATCGTCATTGACATTGAATGACAATCGATCTCATAATTGGCAAGGGTCACTAAAAAGCGTAAAAAAAATTTCTACCTGAAAATGGAACCTACTTCAACACTCAAAAGTGTGAATTATTTCACATGTTACATGTACATGTTAGTTTTTAATAAAGTTGGACTATACGCCTATAATACTCGTAACATAATGTGTATTTGCTATTATTTTGCATTATAGTTTTTATTCATTAATTATTTATTTTTGGGCTCATTTTTATTTTCCAAACCCCTAATACAACTCAATACTTGTATGCAATTTACCATTTTTCTGTGTCATCCGATCCGAAGTGTCAGAGAATTCTTGAGCAAACTCCTCCTATAGATAGGATCCTTCAAACTTCCAAAAATTAAATAATTTATGTAATTTTGTAAAACTTAAATTTGAGTTTTTTACTTACGTAGGTACTCAGTAGGTGTGCCAAGTTATCTAAATATTAATTTTAAATTAAAAAAATATGGTTGAAGTTACAACGTTAACATTTCGGTACATTTTAATTCAAAAGATTAAATTCATAGAAGTAATTTTTGGCCCTTCCTTAAACTTCTTTATTTTTCGTGATACCTTCGATACTGGCCACTTGTCGGCCGTCTTGTAGCTAGGACTATTATAAAATATATTTTTTCTTATAATACTAGGTATATGTAGTAAAATACATATTATACATATTTTACAACATACTCTATACTTATCTAATACAAAATATGTAGCACAAATTTCGCATCTCATTCCACGGTCTCAAGTCATCCGGCGCGGCGCGGGGCGGCGGCGCCTGGCGCGTAAAACCGTACGACTGCTCGCACGTGTTCGATTGACCCGCCTTAAATTCGTAATAGTGTAGTATTTGATCACTTTTATTTTCCGTTTGTTACAGTCGATAGATCTGGCAGAAGAATATAAACATGAACTCCGCTCAAGGCTGCTGCTTCCACTGAACCTACTGGACATCATTATTCCAGTAATCATTTCCGTGAGCGCAGTCGTGCT
Source organism: Plagodis dolabraria (assembly GCA_963854805.1). Classification (NCBI taxonomy): domain Eukaryota; kingdom Metazoa; phylum Arthropoda; class Insecta; order Lepidoptera; family Geometridae; genus Plagodis; species Plagodis dolabraria. Next base: position 11,883,742 of record OY978440.1, read on the forward strand.
GTTGGTGGGTTTGGCGTGCGTATGGCGCGCAAGGCGAGCGAGGCAAATGCCGCCGGCGCTTCTACAAACGGCTCCAGTGTCTGATAATAAATCATAGCTCAGTACAGCTATCTAACTGGTGATTTTATTTATACCTAAAGTCCAATCCTTTCCGATTTTAGGGTCACGTACCTAAAGTGCAAAATGATGTTCTCTTAGGGTCAACTCAAACAGAACTGGTAACGTCTGGCAGCGCAGCGACCGGAGCTTTTACTGTCAAACTATTTTCGACTTTGTCTCTTTCACTATAATGTATGGTATAGGATGAAATACTTGTCAGTAACGCGCGGCTGCTCACAACGCAACGAGCGTCCGCGCTACTTGTGAAAGTTTTTCAAGCGATACTATGCGTTCTTGCAATTTAGCCACCATTCGTACTCTTTGTTCCGTATTAACAAAGATAGAACCTTACTTTTCTTTTTTTTTACTCATACTAAGGGCATGTTTCATAATGTTCGAGTAAGTTCCAGTTATACTACGCAGAACTTATTTGGTGAATAAATACTATATTTGCGTTTCACAGTCATCGATTTAACCTATCCTTCGGATAAAATTACTAATAATTTATAGGCCAGATGAAGTGGCAAGGAAATGAGTTTTTTATCTGGTAAGTGCTACGATCAATGAAAGTGTGTAGAATTGTGTGTAGTATTTTGAATGGCTTTTTTGCAAAGGGTTCTGCAAGATCTCACCAAATCTCATAAGCATAACGTTAAAAAAGGTAATTTCTTTGTAATTTAATGTGAAGGAAGGGCCATAGAATAGTACACATACTTAAATGATATGCAATACTATCATAGCAGAAATAATAAATAAATTTATAAATGAACGACCTACAGAAAACAAATACCCTAATCTCAAATATATATAAATCAGAAATTATATATTATATACCGTGAAACTGCTTCCTTTCTCTGAACAAGCGGTACCTACACCACCACTTCGGGCCAAAAGTCCGATGTCAGGAATATCTTGGATTGAGCTGCTGGGACTTAGAGGGAATAAGAATCAAAGTCCGTGGCCCTAGTCTGTTCCAACTGCATCAAATTCAGTGACATTTGCTCCTCACACCGGCCCTTCAGTCCAGACGTAATGCAGGATATCCTCTCCAGGGAGTTGAAATATTAGAGTAGTTATATCCGAACACCACTGCTCTAAAAGCTTACTAGAATTTACCTATATACATACCTACGCACATGTATATGCAGTTTGTAATGACAAGGAAAGAACGTTCAAATATGATGTGTCATATCTGTTGTTAGAAAGAGATAAATAAACAATTCGTGTCACCACCGAACCGACACGAGACGTTCCGATCACCATTACACTGCGATCTCTTTCACTCTCTCACACCAAACGATACACATATCTCGCTCATCCATTTCATTGTGATTAGTTCCTAAGATAAAACAAAATGACGATATTTTCTATTTCAGCAATAAAAACAATAATTACGCGTGAAATGAAACAGTTTTCTTATCTCTCACAGTGCCTGTATAATTGCTGCAGAGTCTAAGGACTCAAGGAAGGCATATTGTCCACAGATTATTTCTAAAAAATACGATTAGCGGCGATGTATTCACCGGACGCTCGGAAGTGCAAGACTGGTAGTGACTCAGGTAATTACCCTGAATTCGTCTAGTAAATATGGAGGGCATACAACACATCTACAGGTAAAAAAATCTTAGATCTTCTCCGTATTTTTTTTATAGCATATACATATAATACTAATATAGTTAGGTATAAGCTAGTGCTGTGAAGTATGTGTGTGATGCGTAAGGCGCTTCTTTTCGCAAGATTATTGTTAGTTGTTACATACATCTCGCATATTACTATAAAGTCTACTGCTGCGCACCACTTTGCACTGACTACACAGTCTAAGTACTTTATTTTTGCATCAACCTATGCCATCACCATCACCGCCGGTGTAACATCGACGAGGCAGCCTGAGTTGTCTAGACACCTACATTTTGCCAGTGATAAAGTAGGTAAAATGTGGCGAAACTATTGCCGTATACGGGGAACAGTTCCATCCTCAGGACTGCCATACTGGGAATTTCTTTGCTGGAAATCTAATAACTGTCAAATTGATGGTGAAATGATGGGGTTTGTCAGATAAAATAAAGACACCATTTAAGAACATAGTCTACATACGCTTATTGCAATCTACACTATCACTACCACAGAAAAGAGAAAGCAATTTATATCTCTATGATCACTACAGTCAGGTACTCCTGTCACTACAGCTAATATACATAGGAGCTGCGATATTGTGCGCTGTAGGCGGTTTGCTATAACTTATGCTATACATTTCACACTTCAGGGGATCGAACTAAGAACCTCAAGGTTTCAAAGCAACTAATGGATTAGAGACACGTTGAAGTATTTGAACATACGACGGCAATCCCAAATGCTAATAACTCTTATATATTACGAGTATGACATCTCACTAAGACCTTGTCAAAATGACAACGAACTAAAAGCTTGGCGAAGCATTTTAAAGACTGCTATTAGAACTTTTAGAAAATCTATACACGCGCTTCGAGGTTTGTTGTACAAGTAATCCGTAATACTTGCTATTTCGAATCACCAGGCGTTCTTCATTTTCATCCAAAAAATGTTTAGGGTCTATTTTGTTCTTAAACTACAGGCAAGAATATGGAACAAAGGGTACAGCCATTTGTTCTTCACTTGCCCATGGCCACGTACTTCACTTAGCTATAAAGTACAGTCTAAATATATGTGAACAAGAAAGTAATTGTTTACACTAACTGCCCCATGAAAGTGAACTGATATCTGACGTGGGTTCAGAAGCCAATGCAACTGAACCTACGTCACATATCAGGGTACCCAAAAAACACTTCTTCAAGTAAATTCAAACAATTTTAACATGAAATAACTGGATCGTCCACTGCTAAACGAACCCCTGCGGGAAGACAGGGGCTTCTCCCTTGGAATTCGGTTTATTTATTGTCCTTTAACCACAACCTAGAAGATGGTATACAGGTTTTACTACGGATAGGCAAAGGCCAAGTAACAAGGATAGGCGCAATTGAATTGAGATAGATCCTAATCCTACTATCTTGAAGTTCTTGAACATTAAATTCTACATTTATAATAAAGTTAGTAGGTGCCAACTGGTACTGGGCTAGAGCATTTGGACTGCATGTAGTCCTGCAGTGGTCTTAAGGTTGCCTAAATGCTTTTGTTGTAGTAGCTATATTTGTGTAATGTTCATCACTTCTATATAGACTTGTGTCTCTGATGGGTAACGTGATTTCCAGCATACTAGACTCATCGCTTTCGCGATTTTCTGTGGGGATATTTGAAGGAGAAAGTTATCAAACATTGCCCCAACAATTAAGAAGAGCTGAAGGCCCTAATTATCAAGGGAACATCTGCCGTATGAATCCACCCATTGAAATATGCAAAAAAGCAACTAAAACTTCAGAAATACTACGAGTATATTAGTGTATTGCATCTGAAAGCCATCATCTTGCTGAAACAGTATTCAAAAGATTATGAAAAAAATTGATTATATACATATCATATAAAAAGTTTCGACTCTATGACTGTATTAGGTTTTTATATCTTTTTAAAACTGGGTCATTACTTCTACCCCATCTTGTACAATCTACATTAGGTAGGCAGGTACTGGCTGACATGTGCTCCGATGCCATTTCTAGCGGACGCAAATAGCATATCCAGTTTTTACCTTAAGTATACTTACGGATACAGAGCTGCTTAAAAAGGTTGTACAGCACAGCACAAAGGTGAGAATTTCGTGAACGCGTGCTAAATTTTGGCATAAAATATTGTTTTATTTGTACGCATAATTTACAACAGGTGCAACTAACGTACTGCTAGCACCTTAGAACAGTGCATATTACCATAAAAAGATAATAAAAGTCATTTCTGCAACAACTTATTAAGTATAAAATAAAGTCAGCCATTAACATCCATCCGCTTTAAAAACATCCATACCAGGTTCACCCCCAACCGACCTAACGGATTTTCCATTCTTCATGCGTTACACGGCTACTTTCACTTCATCCACACTCACCTGTTGCACCACACATTCATGTAGCAGCCGTATTCAATGAATGCGGAAAGCAGATACATGATCTATCTGGAAGACTTAGTTCTGCTGCATATGCAGTTCGTAAGATAAGACAGCTAACAGACGTAGCTACTGCTAGGCTCGTTTATTTCGCGTACTTCCACAGTATTATGTCTTATGGTATATTGCTGTGGGGAGCTGCTGCTGAGATAGAGACAATCTTTATCTTACAAAAGCGTGCAATTCGAGCCATATATGAAATGGATCCTAGGGAATCCCTGAGAGATATTTTTAAAGAAATTGATATTTTAACTTTACCAAGTCTGTATATATTTGAAAATATTATGTATGTTCGTAAAAATTTGAGCAAATTTAAATCAAACAGTGACACTCACGATTATAACACTAGGAATAAAGATAAAATAGCGGTGCCAGGTTTTAGATTAGCAAAGACAAATAAAAGGTCCTTCTTAGGAAATTGTGTGCGGTTTTATAATAAATTGCCCAAACATATTACAACGCTCACAGAAAGAAAATTCAAGTTGCATGTGAAGAATATTTTGATAAAGAAATCTTACTACACAGTTTGTGATTACTTAAACGACAAAAATGCTTGGACTGGTTCGCCTCTGCCAAGCTAGCGCCTAACACCTACGTAATGTAAATTAAGTATTGTAATAATTTTATTATATAGTATGTACTTAACACATTCTTAAAAAAACCTTTAAAAGAATGGCCCCGAGTTTCTTGCCCGTTCTTCTCGCAGTGGCTCTATAACTTTTGTTTGCTGAACGTGGCAGTACAATGTAGTATATTTCAATATTAAAATTTGTAATTGACCTTCATAAGAGCGTCGTAGACGCCTAAATTGAATAAATGATTTTGACTTTGACTTTGACTTTGATACCCATATAAACGCTTTTCTACTTAGAATTTTCCATAAGAGTGCGAAAGATTTTGCGATACCTGTTTCAAGATCGCGAATTTCAAATGCTGAATGATCCTGTCGGGTGCAACCACAGCGTGACAGTATGATACAACACTGATATTACTTATGAGGTAACGTAGAACACCAAGAGAGTTTAAGCGGATTATACCCCATACCATGTTTCAATTGATCACAAAGTTTTTACACTCTGGGAACATAGCGTTACCAACACGATTAATGTGTGGTACATTGAACGTGTTGGTATATGTAGTTATATTAGCTTATACCAGGGATAAGATGGGTTAACCCATCCCATAAATTACCAAGTACCAACCTTATATTCTGCACTTGGATGGCAAAAGCGGAATGAAGATACTTAATCATTTTATCACGCCGCATTTGCCGCGCAGGCGGTCTGTCCGATCCAAACCGCCAGAGGACGATCAACGAAACGGTAGATAAAAGATATGTAGAAGTGTTTGATCAAGCGTCAGCAATACCGAGACACCTTGTCGAAATGACAAGGAAATTAAGGCGTGGCTAAGCATTTTCACGTTTACTACCAGATCTCCTAGAACAGTTCAACGTGTTTGTGACTAGATTCAAGAGATGCGTTGAGTTTGCTGTCTGTACGGCAAGCGAATCTTTAGGGAGGCACCTACCTATTCCTCGCTATTCCGAATCCAGGCATCCGTTAAGAGGCACATATGCAGAAAAATTTTATTTATTTCTAAATAAGCATGAATTTTTCGTAATATCCATCACCACACAACCGCTTTGGTATCTGTGGGCTTGAAGTACCTATTTTTTTCTATGATCGTAGTAGATAAGTAGATATACCTAAAAGACGTGCAAGTCTTCTGCAAAGGGGTATCTACCTACTAGTCAGGTCCCGTGCTCACGTAGGTAAAGAACGTTATTTCTCCTGGACCCTGCTTGGCTATTAATATAGTTCCATTATCGTGATATAGTTCACTTTCTCATTTGTCAATAGGGGCAGACAAGAAAATCACTAATATTTTAGTTACCCTCATCATACATAACTCAAATATCAGTGATTTTCTATGCCCTGTACGTACATTTCTTTCAGTTACAAAAATATTTTTTCATTTGTCTAAGTTTTTTTCGTGGAAATGTATAGACCATAGAAAAGAGAAAATAGTATTTATATTATCTATGGTAATGACACTTGCTTGTAAAAGCTTGGACTACCTATACAAGCATTACCTATATTGGCTTAATACGTGTACCTACATATAGAAGTCTCCCACTTTATCTAGGTGAAGCACGGGGCTATAGGTACCACTTGCAGATAACCCATACATCTTCTAGTTTATTTGATCAGTATTATTCTTTATGGATGACCAACAGCTAGAACGAACTTCTTTTAGGATCCTATAAAAATATATAGATATATAGGCGCGATGACGTATTGAGGTCAAGGTTTATATTTTCATAACCATCTTTATACTATATAAGGTGGTTGACCCAAATAAAGCCTATGTCCTAATAAGGCCTATTTTTTTAAATTTCCCGCTTTACGATTTCAAAAGACCGCCAATGTTTGTAGAAGTGTGCGTGTACATTATCTAACGCACACAAGCACAGCAAGCGGCCCGTGCCGCGAGCGTGTTGGAACCTGCAGTCGAAGACAACAGCGACGCGGAGCGCACGCTTGTTTTTATAAAATTCTGGAAGAATAAACGGTAAGTATTTTTATTTTTACTCGTACACGGTGTGCTTTGTTTTGTTTATAGGATAATTATACCTTAAGTCATCTCATAACATAAGTGAAAAAGCTGTAATATCGGTGTATTCCATATAATTGTTGTTTTGTTTACCCATGTGCCATGCCCTAATAAGGCCTATAAAAATAATGCATAGGCCTTATAACGGCACAGGTACAGGCCTTATTAGGACAATGTTTTGTGTCAGTTAGAAAAATATCACAGTAATATAGTAAACCCTTGTTTTCAGTAATATCATGGAAAACAGATCACCAGCATCTACTATAAGGAAAAAAAGGGCTCAGTGGACTTCGCAACAGATGGAAAACGCTGTTAAAATGGTGGAAAGGGGTATATTATCTACTTATGCTGCTGCAGCTAGATATAACATCCCAAGAAGAACTCTACGCAACCATCTAGCGAGTGGTTCGACTACACGAAAGCTAGGTCGGTCGGCTATATTGACTACAGAACAAGAAGCTGGACTTGTCAGAAGAATCATACGATTGGCTGATGTTGGAATGCCGATGACTTCAAAGATGTTGCGCGTACAAGCTTTTTCATTCTGTAAAATTAAGAAAATTCCAAACACTTTCAATGATGCAAGAAATGCCGCGGGAAAGAAATGGTTGAGGTTATTTCTCAAACGACACCCTGAACTAGCACGTCGTAAAGCACAGATGATGAATCCAGCTCGTGCTCAAAAATTAAATAAAGATATTGTTGGCGATCACTTTTCCAAATACAAAAGTTTGCTTGATAGACTTGAAATTGAACATAAACCTGAAAGCATTTACAATATCGACGAAAAAAATTGTCGCATGTCTTTACATCATCAGCAAGAAGTTCTGGCAGCCAAAGGGAGAAAGAGAGTTCATCAAATAGCGAATGAGCATGCTGAAAGTGTGACTGTCGTAGGTTGTGGAAATGCTATAGGATCAGCTATTCCGCCAATGATATTGTTCAAAGGCAAGAGACTAAAGCCAGAATTTCAAGATAATTTACCTCCAGGCTCTTTGGTGAAGATGACGCCAAAAGGAAGTATGACGACAGGAACTTTCATAGAGTTTATTAATCATTTGCATAAATACAGAACATCAGGGCCATGTCTCCTCATATTTGATGGTGCAAAATGCCACCTGGATTTTACCATTGTCGAGGAAGCTGAGAAATGTGGCATAACTTTATATTGTCTTCCGTCAAATACCACGCACGAGTTACAGCCCATGGATAAATCTGTATATCGTTCTTTTGAGCACCATTGGGATCAGGAGTTGATTAAATACGTCAGTCAGCATCCCGAACGAACCCTTAACAAGACAAGCTTCAATGTCATTCTCTCACAAGTATGGCCTAAATGTATGACTATTACCAATATCTCGAATGGGTTTCACGCTACAGGGTTATATCCATATAACCCAGATGCTATTCCTGAAGAGGCGTTTGCGCCCTCTGCGTTGTCAGAACTTCCAAATCCTACAAACAGTGAGAATATTGCTGTCTTATCTGATGAATCGGGGGAAGAAGAGATTTCAACTGCAAATGTGGAAGATTCAGATGGGCCAGGCACAGACACTGAGAATTTGCCACTGTCTTTGCTCTCAAAAAACAATCCGAATGCTGGAACTCCACATAAAATGGACAATCAATCAACCACGTGTGAGATTCATGAATTTTTAACAACTCCTAAATTTAAAGTTGCAGCGACTGCTCCACGCAAGAAGTCTCTGAATTACAGGGCTCAAGAGGTAACAAAAGATTTGTTTGGTGACAGTGCTACTAATTCCACATCACAGATTACTGTACCATCGTCGAGAGTAGAAGATGTTCCTGGTACTTCCATGATAAAGATTAACACAAAGACACCAAAATTAGCGCCAGTTACTAGCTGTACATCTGCACAACCTGCAGTTGCTGTAACGCGAAAGCTAATCTCAGTAAAGACTGCTTCTTTGACAGCAGATAAGCTTACGAGATCTAAACCAAAACGTCACGACAACAAACCTTCTTGGTACTGTCCAGCTTGTAAAGAAGATCGAGTTGATGATATGCGACAATGTCTTACATGTGGCGTTTGGTATCATGAGGTGTGCGTTGGACTCACACCCGCTGATAAGATATTTTACTGTTCAGGTGAATGTTTAATAAATAAGATAAAAAAGGCTGATTAATATAATACTTTTACGTAATGAGAAACAAATCTGATCTCGTTAAGTCTGATAAAAATTACGTTATTAAGAGGATCTCATTAGATTTAATATAAGTATTGACAACGTTTTGTATTAATTTCTTAGTTGAATGCTTACTTGTTTTATTAAGGCTTTATTAAGACACAGGGTTCCCAATAAGGCCAATGTGACATTTTAGTTATTTGTGTTCACAAAAGTGTGATTTTAGTTTCTGAAGCAATTTTGTTTAGTTTATTACTAACTTTAATAAATAAATATAAGTATTTCAAATTACCAGTGCATTTTTACTATAAACCTGCTAGTTATGTTATAAAAAAAATTAAGGTAGGCCTTATTTGGTGATCTTACCTTATATTATCACTATACTTACTTAGTGGAGTCAGCAAATAAGCTATCATTGTCAATTTCCCTGACTCGTTTTGGAAATTCTCGTTCGTAGATTAACGGCTGCGTCGACTTAAGATAATTAGATGATGGTGTCAAAGTTAGCAGACGTCGACTGACTCTAAAGCTATTTGAGAAATCTCGTTGATATAACAGCCGCTACCAGTCGGCTAACGATTCGATGTTGATATACCATTTTGCATACTAAAATAGATGAATGGAAGCTTACCTGGCTCAACCAGGCTCGAAAATTCTCGTTGGCCACCAGTATAATTTAATAAGTTGAAAATGATAGTGAGCCCTTTTAATTATATACTAATATAATTAAACTCCTATTTACTGAAGCTTAACCTGTTTGGAAATTCTCTTTGGCAGATTACCCACTAACGATTAGGTATAGCTAAATAATAAAAGTTCTTACAATTTGGATACCGAGATCAAGGTCTGAGGTCATTAGTAACGGTATTAAAATGTTGACCAGATTAAAAGAGCATGCTGATGTGCGGACTTCAGACCACAGGTACAGCTATCATCGATCCAAATTGTCCAAATTCGCACGTAAATATCTGTACCGAATCAGGTAATCTAGGATTCCGGACCATTTTTTGGGGCCGGTCTGGCCTGGTTCTTTGTTTTTTAAATTTCATTTGTAAATTTTCAATTAGATAAACTCGTACCAGCGTATACTTATTACTGTAAAATTATTGACTTCTAAAATTATTGAGCTTAGCATACCTAACAGCTATTTCGATAGGTAGGTACTTACTTTGCGGACGCAACCACGAGGATACGCGCATAGGCCAGGCGCGGGCGGCGCGGCGCGGCGCGGCGCGCGGCTTCTCGGCGGCACGGCGCGTGTAGGATATTTTTTACCAGGTAGGTAAGAATACTTAAGCGACCTCTTGTATGATCAGTCAATTTTAGATGCAAAGGTACTGTTCAAGTGGGATTTAAGAGTCATCAGTGCCAATATCGAATTTGAAGCGCTCGTAGCGTTAAGTTTTCTTAGCTGTTCTTAACCAATCAGCAAAGTTAAGCAACGTCAGCCGCGGTCATGAGTTGGATCGATGACTGCTAGTGGCATTACTGCTTCCGAGCTTCTGAGGGCACGTTTAGCCGTCGGCCCGGTTGTTGTCTTAGGATGGCAGTCGTTATAGCATGGTGGTAGGGCATTTTGCGAATGCCCGCCTGGCTAGCTACCACCCTCAAGTAGAAAATCTGTCGCCAAGCACCTAACAGTGTGTTCCAACAGCTGTCCTTGAGAGCCAGTAATTCTAGGTTAGCCTGAACAACATCTTCGACCACATCATCACTTACCATCAGGTGAGATAGTGGTCAAAGGCTAACTTATAAGGCATCGTCCCTAATAGGATTTTAGATCGTTTGATTAATTATCTGCCTAGGAAGGAAAACGAAACAAAAATGGATGAGCTTGAATGTTTATTCCGTTTAAATTTCTTTACATACATTTAGATTTCATAATAATAATACACATACTACATGTAGAAGAATGTTTCGTTATTAAAATTTAAATTTCATACTTTGCAAATAAAAAATTACATTAGCGGTTCGGCTGATAATGAGGCTAGGGTAGTCTTTTTTTACTGGACTAGACAAAAGATCGAGATTTCAGAACATATTGACTACTCAAAATAATTCTAAGGTACATGTTATAAATAGTTAACAAATCATTAAACTCAAAACACACAAGTCACCCAACCTCTTTACCAGCCTCATCTGACAGTCATCGTAATCAAAATTTTACACTACATATGTACTCAAATACAGTATAATCATTAATGTATAACATCAACTTAGACTACAACTATATTAAACTATGGGTATAGGGATTTAGGGGGCATTTTTATTTGTCTATTAAAACATCATAAAACAATATCTCCTAATGTTATTACATATCATATTTACTTTTAAAACATGCAAGTGCACATCCAAATTATTTACAAAATATTTCAACGTGTTACTTCCATATTATTTTAATTTCATAAAAGTAATAAAAGACCGGCAGACATTGATCAAGCTAGGGGAATGGGAGCAGTCGTTCTAATACTGTCCGCGAATGGTAATGGTCCTTTATTTTTTTTTATATTAATGTCTGCCAAGAGTCTGCCGTTGACAAATTTTGATTTGCTTAGATCGTGAACTCAATAAATACAAGTAACTAAAAACGCCCGTAACGGCAGGAAACAGCTTTAATGGAAAAGATATGTAGAAAAATATTTACCCAAAAACAGTGTCAACTGAAAGTAATAAGAGCAACAACGAGCGAGCACAATTAGAAAAGTTAAGACTTTAAAATGAATTTTATATATTTAAATTCTAGTACAACTATACATCAATGCTAATTAAGGGTGGCTATATATATTACGTTTGTCACGTAAATTGGGCTATTAAAACACTTACTTTACATTTATGTTATGAACAACGACATATGTCCTGAATGTTATTGTAGTAGCTGCCTTGTTAACCGAACCAAGAGCGGCCATGACAGGGGCATATCGTTTTTGATAGCACGTTTGCGCATGCAATACTCAATTTACAACAATCTAGATGTTAATATGTTTTAGACATTCAGAAACCAGGTTAACGAATACGTCAAATCACTAAAATAGAAATGTAAGCCGGTCCAAACGTATGTATGTCATGCAAGAAATAATTTAAAATATTATAATAAGTAATCAATAACTATATTCAATTCAATTCATAGCTTATTTATTTAAAAAAGAAGCGTAATGGTCAGCAATAATTCATCATTAAAATATATATATATATGTCAAAAAAGGGCCCCATATCATATCGTAGAAGCATTGTGTGGTTCGACAATAGGGTCGTTTCGATTTCAGATTTTATGACCTAAAGAAAAATATCCATATTTACGCTAAAATATAATTTCATTAATTTTTAAAATGCCACATTCTTAAGATACCCGAATAAAAATGTATATCTATACGGTAACAAAAACCCGTACACATAATTTTAAAATTATACATAGGATTAAAACTATTTTGGCGTGGCATTGAAATATACGCCAGTCAAAGAAATAAAATACTCTTCAGAATAACAAAAAAATGCCCCACGTATCTGTAAATAAAAATCTTGGAGGACTGTTTAACTCCGTATGATAAAATTTAATTTTAATTGGAAATTAACGAATAGAAATCATTAAAATAAAATCAGTCCTCAATATATTTTATGATACACAATTGAACTAAAAAAATTTACAATATATTTACATTTTCTTTTTATCGTTAAATCTATGCTAATAATGTAGTTTATTTACAATATTTACAAATAAAAAAATTAATAATTAACCGTTACTTTAATCGAAATTATGTCGTTTGTCTGCAGTGGTGCGCTTTCTTCCTTTTGCGTGTGCGAGCATAGTGACGAGTTTCTTGTGACTGTCACCGACGATCCAACCATGTTGGGGCTGCGGGCCCGACGTCTCCTCGCCGTCTGACGACCAGTAATGATGCGCGGGCCGCGCGCGCATCTTCGGTCCGGGCGGCGGCCGCGACGTTCCACCCTCACAACTGTATGCGTACACGTCGCTTTCCTCGCTGAGAACCCCATCTCCAGCCCCAAGACCCTTCACACACACCCTGCTTTCGTGCTTCGACGCGTGGCGGCTTCCCCGGCGCCCTCCCGAATGGATACCATCTTTTTTCTTACTTTTCTTTTTTCGACTGGCAGTCGCCACGACCGAATCGGCGCTATTCGGTCGCGGTGGCACCCCGTCGAATTCAGACTCTGAGCTCCAGTGTTCGGCTAGAATATTTTGTTTGCCGACTGTGCATTTTCTTCTTGCCCTTTGTCGTGCCACACCAGTATTGTCGTAAAGCGCTTGATCAAATGCGTCTGCGCTATAATCGTGACTGGTACTGATACCCTCATCTGATTTTCTTGGCGAATGTTTTTCTGCCGCTCTCGAAGTAGGCGCTGCGAACGAATCTGCCTCCTGTACAGGTGTTACCACGTCTGGCTCGTTAAAAACTTCGGTTGAACTACGTTCTTTCCTGTGGCGATCATAGCTTTTATTAATAATTGGGTCATCGTCATCGCTCTCTGTCTGTGCATTATCATATTTTGAAGATTTACTGCTTTTGTTTATATCTGTTTGAATGCTCTTAGTTGATTTGGACTTAAAGGTAATATCACGAACGTTCTCATACTTTTGTAACCGAATACGAGTCTTCGGCACGGTAAGTATTTCAATTTCCTCATCAATTTTCGATTGGGAGAAATCATCGTGTTTTGATGTGTTATGCCTTTTCGACTTGGCCGTTTGTGTTCCTTGGGCAGACACCGTGGTGTATATTTCTAGAGGAGCAGCTGCTGTAGGAGAAAGTCCTCTTAAATATTTAGTAGCTGTGGATTCACTGTCTGAATCTATGTCATAATTATAATTTCTCTTGGCTTCAGCCTCAGCCAAGTCCGATGTCTTTACAGCAGATGATTTTGACAACATATCTTGTTTGTTGAAATGTTCGTGTTTGTCTGTACTGAATTTATTGTCACTGTTACATTCTACGGGTCGATTATTTATCGGTTTTTGTGTCTTTTCTTTGTAAAATGAATGTTTAAATTTTTGATCTTTAGATACAGTTTCATTAACTACTTCTCTATGTGTTTGACTAGCATCTTCATTTTCGAGACGCAATTGTGTTTTATCGTTTGTCTTGCCAACAATTATTGATGATGGTGTAGAACTTATATCAGACAGATTAACATTTCTTGAAACTGACTCATTGCCAACCTTTGCTGCGATAGTGTCACTACATTTTTCGAGTTTTTTAGTCTTAATCAATGATTTGGATATGTATATTTGATCTTGTTGGGGTTTTGGGCTGATACTGCCATCGACCAAGTCAACCATTGGTGTCAAATGATTGCCTTCTGGTTTAAATGTTATATTATCGTGTTGCGACACCGTAAAATTACGAACACTTTCATCCTTATCAATGTTTGTTGATGAATCTGAAGAAAATAGTCCTTCATTCTGCTCGGGAGTAACTATGTTTTGGGTCATTGAATGCTCCTCTTTTGTTTCATTACTCGTTGGTTTCGTTTCAAATAAGCTATCAAAAAGTTGATCCATATCAGGTCTAGGTTCTTCAGGTTCTTTAGTTTCAGGTTTTTCACATCGCACAGCATTATTTTTAAATATATTTCCGATTGCTGTATTCTTATCTGCATTTCTACTTTTGTAAATGCAGTTAGGTCTTCCGCAACCTCTTTCTACATCGCTGTCGTCGGAGTCGTTGTCACTTGGGCAGACACAATTTATATCGTCGGACATATAGAATATAAACTCTCCTTCCGGAGAAGACAGTTCACTCTCATAATCGCTTTCATCCATTCGGTCAGGAACGAAGCCAGATGTACTTGCAATAGCATTATCGAGGTCATCTTTGTTATGTTTGTCATTATGGTCATGTGTTATCTCCGTGAGAGCGGACTTCTCATCGACTTTATTTTCTGAACTGCTATATTGTATCACTGATTCTTTTGTGCTTAGTACATTGATATTTTCTTGCTTTTTTACACATTTTCCTTTGAAATCGTGTTTTTCCTGGGCGTAATACAAATCTTTTCGTTTTTCTTTTCCTATGCGTTTTTCGGCTCGGAAGGATAACTTCTTTCGGCTATTTCCATTTTCATGTTCTTGGTACTTTTCATGATTTGACCACTCTTTCACTTTTGATTCAATTTTCTTTTCTTTTTCTTTAACCCTTTCTCTTGGTTTTTCAGCGTCACATTTGGCTTTTTCCTTTTCCTTGGATTTTAGTTTATTTTTATTCATGCTCCTAAACCTGTCCATAACTGTAGACGGTCGAAGTTCTAAGAGTTCTGTATCCTCACAGTCTTTAAATTCGTAAATATCTCTTTCTAAAATGGATTTTTCCTTTTCTTCAGATTCGCTGCAGCTAGTCTCAGAGTCACACGTTTCTTTGCGTCGTTTTGAAGCTACTTTCTTCCGCTTTTTTTGATGCCGTGGGGGGGACACGTTTGGTGGCATATTAAGATCTTGTGTAGGGATTGAGATTTTAATACCGTCGAATCCTTTTAATGCTCCTTTAGTAAGTATTTGTGTATTTTGATGGTTATTTTTCTTTGAGTTTTTTACTGTTTTTTTCTTTTCAGCTTGTTTGCGGGATTTAGCACTGAAAAATAAGTTAGTATTAAGTCTTGATTTTTTCCACTCTTGTTTTGTTTTCAACAATACTTTTCAAGTTCACTCATACAGTTTCATAACTGATATATAGCTTGACTAAATAAAGAGGTCAAAACAAACTGTGATAAGGCAAGGAGAGAAAGCTAACCTAGGTTACATTTTATTTGGTTTCCATGGATATCACTTTTTTTCTAAATATAAATTATATCCATAAGAAAAAACCTAAATGTACTTGTGAATTGTGTGATGTTAGAGTGAAATTCATAAAGTTGCTTAAAATGTGCTCAATAGAGCTGACTCAAAACCACTGTTTCTATGTTGATTTTTTGATTTCATTACGTTTAATTATTGGAATGCCACCTGTAGGCCCTGTGGCCAACAGCAACTTTCAGACTCTTTCGTATACGTTTTTATAATATTTACGCAGACGCAACAAAACAAACAAATTCTTCAAAGCTCGTGAAAAAAAAATGTTTGATCAAGTCATAGGTAACTTAACGGCATTAAAAGCTGGCCAGATTAAATTGATCACGTGCGTTGAAAACATGCCGGTGAACTGCGTATTGTGCTTCAGATATTACGGACTTAGCATGGTTTGTTAACTTAAATTGCAACTTTTTGAAACAATAAAACATTTGCCTTGCACTTTTCTTTCAACAGATTCCTTACACAAAAAAAATCATATTTTAAAAATATATTTGTTTATTAATTATTTGTTTAAAGCGTAGAGAACTCAGTGCTACAAATACTAAAAACTTTCGTAAAATGTTGATTCATATCAATGGGGTGAAAAGGTTCTCGAGTGGTTACCACAATACTCCGGATGGCGTAAAGTTGGTAGGTTCCCCATCAGGGACTGACGATCGTAAATAATCGACATCATACGCTGATGACGATGACAAAAAAATATGCAATAAAAATACCTGGCGTTTGTTTCAACTGTGTTTTGAACTTGTTTTGCTGCCACTGCTTGTGATCTCCTTTTCCTTTTAATTTTGTCAAACTTGTCTTCGAACATATCAATTTCTTCTACATCTGGATACATCATTTCCTTGTATACTACTTCTTTGTTCGGTTTATTTTTGTTAGGTTTTTTTACAGATTTTGTACCTTCGTCACGACTTTGAGCAATTTCTTCTGTATTCAGAATAGAGATGTTGGGGCAACTATCTGTATCGGTTTTTTCCGAAGTTCTTGTATATTGATAGCTGAACATGTTATTACGAGCAACATTTGCATCCGCTGCTTCTTTAAGGCCGGAAATCAAATCATTTTCCAAGTTTCTGACTTCTTCGCTTTCTAAAATGGTTTGAGCTGTTATAGAATCGACATCGCTGTCGTCCGTTGCTACAGCGTTATTCGTTGAATGAGTTTCAACAACATCTATTTTAGACACAGTTGACTGGACATTGGAGTTAGTTGCATCGTTTGTCATTGTCGTCGAATCTGAAATTATAATACCACACATGTATTTTTATATCTCACTATAGTGAAATAGATTTTCAGGTCCATGGTTCGAATCCCACCGCGGGCTTGAGCTTCACCGCATGGTGGAAGGGCATTTTGCAAATGCCCGCCTAGCTAGCAACCACCCTCAAGTAGAAAATCTGTCACCATGGACCTAACGGTGGTTTCCGGCAGCAGTCCTTGAGAGCCAGTGAAATTACATGCACGTGAGACTTAACAAATATGTCTCAAGGTGACGGGCGCAGTGCAGTTCGTGACTTGTGACGAAATGCATTTGTTATAGGCAGAGGTTAGTCCGCATAACATCAAAGAACAATAAATGGTTGAGAACATGTAAGTAGTTTTTCATTTAATTTTAATTTTTACTTTACTGTATTTAATTTTTTGTTATATGCACGTGATATGAATTTATGTTATGTCGGAGAATTTAAGAGAATCAGGTCTGTGAATGTGATTTTACTTGCAGACCTCACCGCTAGGTACTGTCATCAGTGAATTTCTACATTAAATAATATTAAAATTGTTTAAAACAGTTCAACGAACCTTGAGAAATGCTGCAGTCGTTGGCCGCTTCAGATTTTTTCTTGTTTTCATTTTGGTTTGTCTTTTTCGAAGACTTCTCTTTGTATGTAATATAGGAGTCGTCACTTTCATTGCCAATCATGTGGAAAGTCTCGGAGATCTTTTTTGAAGCCAATAAGTTTGATTTTCTAGGTATTCTTTCTGAGTAAAATCCGAAATTTTCCATAAATTTATCAGACTTTAATTGTTGTTCTAATTCATTAGAAACATTAATAGATTCAACATTATTACAGACAGCAAGCGTACGTCTGTTTTTTTTCTGTTTGTTTTGTTGTTTATGTGTAGACTGATCAACGGATACGTTGTTATTAGTAATAATGTTATCTATGTCACGGTCACACAAACTGTCGTCATAGTTTTCTTGAACCATAGCATCCATTTCGTTGCATGCTAGTTCTACATTTGAGCAGACATCGTCATTATTTTCTTCGTTTTGAACTTTATTTACAGATTCCTCTACAGATACTATTGAGCTTACACTTAAATCTTTTACGGTTGTTTCCTCTTTTACTTCGGAATCATCTGTAGTTTTCTGGCAATTCTTATTAATTTTGTCTTTAACATACTTAAGCAACGGTACATCACTTTTTGATGAATCTGAATCAGATTCAACATTGACGTTAGAATTGACTTCGTGTTTTAAATTTTCAGGTTTTGAAGACATACTATTAAAATTAGATAGTGTTAATTCATCATTTTTAATATTTTGCCTAACAGCTTGGCGAAATTTCGCAGTTTCACCACTTACAACGGTTTTACCCTTTTTCTTCAAAACTGGCTCTGAAGGTTCAACCATATCTTCAAAATCAATATCATAGGGATCATAATTGATATGATCTTTTGAAGATGCTGTAGATGACCGTAGTTTTCTGTTAGAGATAGGTCTACTGTAGCAGGTCATGCGAGTTTCTAGCGTAATTGTATTTGGTGTCAATTTAAGAGTGTCAGACTTATCTCCGTCACAGCATTCTGGTGTTTTATCAAGAGCAATTTCTTCGTTAACAGAGTTATTTGTAAGTTTATTAATTGCTGTTATACTATTATCTGATAGTAAAAGTTTTTCATGTTCAATTTTTTGTTTTGTTTCCATCAAGCCTCTTTCATCGTCCGAGTCAAAGTCAGAACTATCCTTCTTTTTATAATATTTTGTTTTCTTTGATTTTGACGGCAGTAACTCTGTTACTTTAGTTGACTTTCGTTTTCCTGAAACGGTTGTATCCTTTGCGCCTTCAGAATCAGAATGAGTTAAGCCGTCTTTGAATTGATCACCCATGCTAGTTATATCGGGCAACGTTACATTTTTGGGAACATGTGTGATGTTATCTGAAATAACGCTATTGACGTCTTTAAGAGTTTCATTGGTCTCAATTTCATTTTCAGCATTTGGTAATATTTTTTGTATACCGTCGTCCGAAGCAATTTGTATGCCGTGGACAGCAGAACTTTGTTCATCATATCGACCTGTACTAGTCGGTTTAGTTTTCTTGCATTTAATCGTTAATTGAGGTGACCGTTTACGTTTTGTCTGTTTACCTTTTAAATCATGTATGCGTGGTACGTCTAAGACTTCAATTTCATTGTTTATTGACTGTACAGATTCAAGATTGTGGTTATTTTTTTCTAAGATTATGCTTTCATTGATGCGCTTTTTGTCCTTCTCCACTCTAGATAATATAAGTCGTTTCATAGTTAAAGGAGCTTTATGGTCAATATTCTCGACTTGCCCAGTATGTTCACTGTCATCTTTAGAACTACTATCTACGTACATAGATTTTCCACGTCTGCTGCGACGTAAAGGCAAAGTATTAGCATCAAGAATCTCGGAACATAATTTAAAGTCACTCTCAAAATTATAGCTTTGTGTAGTTTCAGTAGAATGTTTGGTATCAATTTCTGGCAAATTTAGGACGGAATTGGCCAGTAGAGAGCCTGAAATAACCGAATCAATTTTGTTTGACGTAGATTGAATAAAATCTTTATTGGTAGAGGCATCAAGTTTCACAGTATTACTATCAGCTTTTGTACTAACATTGCCGTCATGTATGAATTTAAGAGATTTTTGAATTTTACTATTTTGTTCTGCCTCGGAATCGCATGTTTCAGACAAACCTATTATTTCAGCGTTATCTGTGTCTAAAAGTGTTGATTGTTTAGCTGTCCCAGCTGTCATAATTTCTGCCGTAGAATTAACTTTTTGTTCTAACTGTTGTGAATCTAAATCCAGGTTAATAATTTGTTTCTCTTTAGATCCACTACTTATATTTTTATCAACAGATGTACCCGACTGTATTTCATTTTGAATATGCTCAGACGAAATAATGCTTTCGATTTCTTTGATGGTATTTATATTTTCAGATATATTATTTTCTTTATTAACATCGAATTCATAATGTCTAGTAGATTGATCGCTGTTTATAACTGCAGTTTTAGAAATTTTGTCACTATGGTTATCAAGTTCTTTTTCATAAGACGTTAATGAGATATCTGCATTGAAACAGCCAGAATTTTTTTCTTTTTCATTGATTTGAAAATTTTTTGGTAACTTTTTCCTCCGACATTTTCGTTGCCCCTTTCTTTGATGTTTTTTGTCTCTAGTATTAACACCAGTAGTAATGGCATTCAGCTCAGCAGTGGTACCAGGAGCTCTAGAGTAAACTTTCGTAGCGCATAAATCACTACAATGTTTTTGTTTTATTAGAGCTAAACAAATATCATCTTCAGAATCATCTTCATTATTTTCCTCATTTAGTGATGTTATTAATAATGTTTCTGATAGGGTATTAGTATTTTCAGTAAAACTGTTTTTAGGAGACGCCAATAAGGCAGGCAAAAAGTTATGATTACCTTCATCATGTATAGCAGATCCAGCAAAAACTTTTTCTTTTAATGCACAATTTTCGTCAGGTTTTTCAGTGTCGATTTTGGTTAAAGATTTCAACTCTGCCGTGATAAAATCATCTTGAACAATATGTGCCTGTGATGATTTTGTGATCAACAATTCTTTTTGTTTTTCATGGTCAATTGTAGGAGTCTCAGGCAGATGTTCTTGGGAAATATTTTTATCATCAACACATTCAAATGGCGATTGGTATGTATGGTGGTGTAACAATCGATTTGATTCATCATTTGTGCTCTCCAAAAGAACTACTTCCGAGTCTAAATTAATTGTGTGGTCAAACTCAGCGGGGGTTTCTCGTGTACTTTTGGTGCTATTTTGCGGAACAAAAGTACTTTTATTAAGATTTGGTTTAGAATCTATGTTTATGTTTTTCATCTCATCAGTCTTATCAGGTATTAATTCTAAATTGACTGTATTATTTTCGGATGAAACTTGTAACGCCCCTTTTACAGAGTTATTAACATTTGTAATGTAATTAGCATGTCTCTCAGTCATCAGATTTACATTCAAATCGCTTATTTTATTGTTCTGAGAAGTGAATTCAACATTAATACTTTTATCTTGGATTTTTTTATCAATCTTTTTAGTAGAATGTTTACTACCACACAGATGCAAGTTATCACTGTTGTCAATATTTATGTCGTCATATTTCGCATCTGTCAAACGTTTATTAATTATTAGACTACTTGTCTGTCCTGAATTTGCATACTCTGTCTCATTGGGGCTAACATTTGTTTGATAGTAGCTAGCCATTTGTTTTTCGTCCGAAAATGATTTTCTTGCTGAGGATGGTTTAATGCGTACTGCTCTTAAGCTAGCAGTTTGTTCATTAAAGTTTTTTGCTTTTTTAGATCTCAACACTAATTCTTGAGCTGCAATAGGTGGAATGAAATCATTAAGAGTAGATTTTGGCACTTCGATACATTTGTTTATACTTTCAGGGTCACTTAAATCAACCACATTAATATCTGCATCGTCACTATCCTTATCCATTGATTTTCTTCGCAATACGGAAAAACCCACAATGTTTTCTTGGCATTCATCTTGAAGATTTTTATTCCTGCTCAGTATGTTCGCTTCGTGCATATTTCGTGAAAATGATGCGGTGAACTGTGATTCATTGTAATTCAATACACCTTTACATTGTGAGGGAGAATGGCGTTTTTTTGGTATTATACTACTTGGTGAAATAGCAGTATTGACAGACAGTCTGGTCGGGTCTAACGATATTGAATGTTGTTTGTTTTCTTGGTATGGTAAAACATTATTTTTGTCCTCTTTCGCCGCAGGGGAATTGTTGGTCACGTCGTTCCTAGTGATCGAAATCGGAATAGGAGTCGTCACGTATTGAGGCAAGACATTAATAAGTTTATTGCGTGTATCTTCAGGAATACGATTTATTATATCAATTATTTCCTTTGGTATCATAGCAATTTTTTGAGCAGTCTCTTGATCTTGATCAATTAACACATTTTCTTGTTGGGGTAATGCATCAGAGCTAATATTACCAACTATTTTCAACGGTTCTGCTTTAGGATAGGTATCATTTGTATTGTTAGAGAATATTTCTAAAGGGGTCGACCCACAGTTAAGAACAGTTCCTAATCGATGAGAATTTCTTAGATTTGCGTTAACTGGGTTCATGTCATTTTTTGTAGTAGAAGTATTATTCTTTTCCAAATTTGGCTCCGGTACTATGTGACCAACTTCACTAATACCAGAACGCGTTAATTGCCATCTCTCTTGAAGATTTATAGTTTCACTAGTACTATGTACTGGTCGAGCTGTCAAATAATTGCAATCAAAACGTTGAGATACACAGTCTGCAGATTTGCTGCTGGAATGTGCCATATCTTTAGCTTGAAGAGAATTTTCTTCATCGGATTCATCATGTGAATTTAAATTGTACATAACATTTTCTGCACCAGATAGTATGGAATGTTGTATATCCTTTTGAACTTTGCTGTTTAGCGTTGTTTTTTTCTGAAAAGTCGAAATTGGGTTCACAGTCGAATTGGAAGTTCTATTTTGATTAATGTATATATTTTCATTTTCGGATTGTTCAATGTCTAGACCGTGGTCCAAGCTGTCTGTTCTAGATACTGGTGCATTTTGGGTTTCATTTCCTTCTAGAGTCACAGTAAGATGTGGGAGACTTACAAGTTTTTCATTGCGTGTGTCTTCAGAAGATTTAGAACTCTGGAGTTGGTCCAATTGTTTTCTTCGCAAATTTTCAGTCATAGCAGATTCCAAGTATTTTTTTTGAGGTGTGAGACTTTCTCCAGATTGCTTTGTTGCATCTGATAAGTTTATAATTGAATCAAAAACTTGTTTTTCATTTCGGGTTCTTGGGTCGAAACTTAAGTCCAATGGTGTAATTTCTTCCATGTCAGACTTAAATGTTACAGCAGGCATATAAGGAATGGAACCATAAATGTTATTGGTGTGAGAAACTCTTGGTATTGGATATGAAGAATTTAAAGATGTATGATGGCAAGCACGTAAAGATTCATCACGCCTGTTGCGGTCATACACTAACGAATATTCTGTTACATTTCGTTGATGAGCACTTGGGCTATTTCTTGGATATGGATCGGTGCGTCTATAATATTCCCCTGTATACTGGATGTCATATGGGTGCATGTTTAAATCCACTGCTGTCGATTTTACCATATTAGCATTAGACTCTGGATTTATGTATGTGCTTTCAGTAGTTTTAATACAAATCGTTGAGAAAGCAGCTCGTGTCTCTGTATTGCGGTTGGGATTTCTTTCTTCATTAGCACCATGAAACTGTCTTATCTGTTGTTGATTTTCGAAATGAGCCCTGCCAGTTTCTTGTATTTTTGATGGTACCCTTGCTTCTTTCATGTTATCGCTGCGCTCTACATCAGCATTTACTCCACAATCATCCTGATTTGCAATACCGAAAGCTGGAACCGAAGAATAATGGCGCTGCATTTCATTTGATACATCGTGACGAACGTTATTTTCATTTATAAAATCTTCTGAAGATGTCATGTGCAAGTTGGAAGCTGACCGATTCGATGGTGACGTATTTACAATACCAAGGTTTAATCGCTCCTTAGATTGTGCAGCAGCTAAATTGATTTCTGCATTCGTGTGAACTGTATTATTTTCCGGTGATTTATTATATATTTTATTTCTTGCGCTGTCATCGCGGTTATGACTGATTTCACAACCAGTTTCTGTGTTATTTGTAATTTGATTGTACTGCTCGACTTGAATTTCAGGAGATGCCAAAGATACTGTTTCAATTGACGACGGCCCCGCTACTATAGGTAGTTGGACATTTGAATCTATAGATTCGGTATTCGAATTTCTAACATAGCCAGCAGAAACTGCAGTGTGATTATCAGGAGAATTTTTAATATGCGATATTGTATATGGTGACTGTGCTGGAGGCGTACTTCGTCGATAGTTAAACGTAGATTGTTGTTCGAGTACTACATTTTTTCTGGCAGGCCTTCGCCTTGTTCTTCTTGCAGATGAAACTGCGGACTGTTGAGCAAGAGCATTCGCATTTTGACGATTGTAACTGGCTCTAAGCTGTTCTACGTAAAGTTGTATGTTTCTTTGATCTTCTGTCATCCTCATAAATGTAGCTTGTGACGTAATTGGCATTTCAGGTAGATTACGATCACCCATATTATATGCTGGATTAAACGTATGGGGAATTATATTATCCGTACGAAAGGATTCAGTAACACCGGAAGTCAATAGCCCATCGTAGGAATTTCGCCGATTGATTTGTAATGCATTATCGGTGTATAGACTGCGAGGTTCTACCCGTGAAGCACGGCTTATTTGCAGAGGACCTACTCCTTGACTTGTATTTTCATACTCTGATCGACTTGTTGATCTAGAACGAGCTGACTGGATCTTGTTTTCTGATTGTTTTATAGCCGGTGAAGTAAATACATTATCTGTAACTTTTTTTTGTAACAAAATCGAATTGTCAGTAGACTCAATTAAGCTTGAAGTCAGTTCAGGTAAAGACGATCGAGAAAACACCTGGGCTGGTGTCAAATCGATATTATTGTGACTAATGGGTTCTGGTAACAAGGTACTAATACTTTCTTCGATCACTCTAGTACTTGTAGTTTGATTGGTATTAGCAATTACAGATTGATCCGGGTCCACGGCTACGCCACTACTCATATTTTCAGGTCTTAAAATGTCAGCGTCTTCAGATGCAATATCTGCACTGTCACAGTTCAGGGCGTCATCATCGCCCGATTTACCAGAAACGCTATCAAAGCGGAGGCGTTTCTTAGTTATTAACATTGCAATACAATCGTTTATACCTTTTCGAGATTTATTTAACTTGGATTTATCTGCCTCCGTCTTTCCGTCAACACTTTTGATAAGACTGCTAGGTACAGCTGATTCTATTGGATCATTTGGCAAAGGCGGCTGAACGTCATTTTCGCGATGTTTTACTAAAGTATGCTGAGATATAAGATTTGGTTCTACTGAATTTTCAGATTCTATTGCTTTAGGTATGGGTGGCTTGTCCAATGTGCTTTCCACTGCCTCATTCTCAAATTCTTGACGGATAAATGATGATTCATGTGCGATCGTCCTATTTATTTCAGTTGTTAAGTTAGAATTTTGATACGATATCGACACATCTTGGAGTTCAGCGTCAGATGTCAAACTTGCAATGGTATGTCTAAACGGCCTGTTAGATATTGGAGTAATGTTGTTGTTTTTATTACCATCGTCCCCTCCCCCGCTAGAGCGGTCTTTCACATTCTGCGAGTTGTAATCACCGTGATTGCCATGTTGTTTGATATTGCTAGGCCCGGCACCATGTACGTCAATTCTCTCATCGACCGCCAGCTGAGCGACGTCTGGTTCTTGTTTTTCCAAAATACTAGGTTCCTCACTAAGTACGTCAATTATCTCATCCGGTTGATCGACCACTAGCTGAGCGACCACTGGTTCTTCTCTTGCCAAAATACTAAGCCCGGCGCTATGTCCGTCTATACTCTCATACGGTTGATCGACCGCCAGCTGAGCGCCGTCTGGTTGATGTTTTTCTAAAATACTAGGTTCCTCACTAAGTACGTCAATTATCTCATCCGGTTGATCGACAGCTACCTGAGCGACCTCTGGTTCTTCTCTTGCCGAAATACTATGCCCGAAACGATGTAAGTCAATACTCTCATACGGTTGTTGATCGACCACCAGCTGAGCAACCTCTAGTTCTTGTCTTGCGAAAATACTAGTCCCAGTACTATGTACGTCAATTTCCTCATACGATTCGTTGACCGCAAGCTGCGGTAGTTCTCTTTCAAAAATACTGCCGCTCAATTGATGTCTTAACTGCCGTTCACGAATATCGTAACTACGTAGATAGTCTAAGGCATACGATGGTTCAGGTCGTAAGACTGTATGCGATACAATTGAGCTGGGTTCTATATTACCTACAATATTAATACCTATATTATGAGCAGCCCCAAGTAGCATCTG
This sequence comes from Plagodis dolabraria, assembly GCA_963854805.1. NCBI lineage: Eukaryota > Metazoa > Arthropoda > Insecta > Lepidoptera > Geometridae > Plagodis > Plagodis dolabraria. Next base: position 11,909,709 of record OY978440.1, read on the forward strand.
ACTGTAATTAAGACATGATGACCACATGTTGGATTTTTTTCGTTTCCTCAGTTTATTGTTTTTATTTTGGTTTATTGCTCCATTACTAGTCGAAGGTACTTTATCATTTGATGCTACTTTGCTTGATACATGTTTAGCGCTTAATTTCAACGGTCGGTCGTCTTCATCAATTGGTGATGCATTGTCAGTATCATTTTGTTTTTTAACTATTGTGGACTTCTTTTTGAATTTTATGCCTAGATTAGCATTGTTTGATTTTTTATCTTCGGGTCGTCTAAGTTTCACTGCTTTATTGGCATTCAAATGGTTTCTACGCGGTCTCAGCACATTCGACGAACATATTCTATTTCTCTTGGCGGGAAGGTCGGCAATCATTTTTCGGATAGTCTCGGCTGAAAAAAGAACAAACCTTCGAACTCAAAAAACTCAACTACGTTAGAGATTGTTTGATAAGTATTTACATATTCACTATTACTTTATTTAGTGTACTAGATAGTTTATATCAAGGAGCATGAATTTTAGCAACTAGTTTAAAATCTACGAAATCGCTTAAACTCGTATTTATATTGAATTCATATATGAATTTGTTTCCATACAATATGTATCATCTACAATATATTTCTGAAAAAGCACTATAACTCCATATTTTGATTGAGAGCAGATGGTATGTGGCACTCGAAACTTAATGCAGAGCACATATTGTTTTATAAGGTCTGTACTTATTATAGATGGAGGGGGTAGACACACACAAGCGGATAGTACATTTCTAACTTATGTTTGTTGCCTTTCAAAAGGGTGTATCTTAGGGTTGAGGATACTATCAGGTATAGCAAAGACATGTGAGTTTACAAATATTGTGTTAAATTTGAATAGTATAACCCCCCTAGCCAAGGAAGCCAGAGAGGGCGCGTTATTTAAAAATATGTGTGTGTTCCACAACTTTCTTCTTGGACAATTGTGGGCAAGTTACCATTTCCTGAAGATGAAAAAAAAATAACGGGTTTGCAAAAACATGATATATTACGGACACAAAAACCGAAGTTCATCTGAACTCCAAATGAAAAGGTCAGTAAGCCGATATTAACACAATATAAGATATATGTAGTAGATTACAAACTTATCCGAAATAATTACTTTCAATAGTCAAAACATTGTATCGGACCTAACATTTATACTAACGCCATCTATTGGCGAGTAGCAAAACCTCCAGCAACCATATAAGAGAAAGAGGGATATACATACACGAACCTCAAGACATAGAACGGCTATTTGACTTAAATCCAAAGACATAAAGGAATGCGCTTGGCGCCTGTAGTAGTTTCCGAATCAAGAAGAAAATATTATGAAGGCTCTACAGAATATAGATATAATAATTATGGAAGAAAATATTAAGAAAAGCATACTAAAAACATGGATGAAAAATTTAGTTTTATTAAAAATAAACAAGCTAAAAGGGTTTCTAGACAGACAAATAACAAAGAAAAAAATGATTTTCTTTCAGATAGAGAATACAGAAAAAAGCTATTTAGATCAGAGAGTTGAAATACATAGAGATGTTATATCCGAACACCAGTTTGGCGTTCCGAAGTGTGCTGGATTTTATCAAAAATGGTCCAGCAAAGTCCGTGGTGACTTTGCTGAATACGGGCTGAACGTTCACGCGGTCGGCGGGTAAGTCTGCCATGTACGGGGCCTTAGGTTTAGCACGGAATCGGAAACAATGCATACATTTGTATACTCGATGTCGAATTACTCGGCGGGCTGATAATATCCAGAATTGCTGACGTAAGAGTGAGTGCAGGGTATCAGCGCCTGGATGACAATAAATTTTGTGATAATGATCGATGATGAGATCTACTAATGGGCTTGAGCTGGGTAAAATTAATGGGTGCTGAGCGTCGTAACGCAGTGCAGACTGGGTGAGTCGGCCACTCACTTTTAGTAAATCGTTTTCCAAAAATGGTGACAGACGTTGTACGCGGATTGTACATTCTTTATTGTGGTGTAAACGATGGATGTCGTCAGCAAAACTGTTGTGCTGAACTGAACGCACCCAGTGCAGTAGTGCTTCTTTGCGTTCGCCGACCGTAATGGGCCCGGTGACACGCGCAGAGCGACTCGACTGCCTGCAATTGTGTATGAAGCGTTTTATACAAGCCGTTACGCCTATAAGCTTGTCGAGTGAGCTGAATCGTGTGAGCAGAGTTGTGTTAAGGTCAGGGACCGCTATGTGTGCTACGACCTTTTTTGGTTTAAGGCCGGGTAACGCATGATGACCTAATGCGGGCGGAAGGGATGGCCATGTTTGTGGTGGGTCCTTGAGCCAAGGTGGTGACCACCACAAGTCATGTTTCAAGAGATCTTGAGCTGACATTCCCATGCTAGCGCAGTCTGCAGGGTTCAGAGCTGAAGGGACATGTCTCCATGTGAGATTGCATTTAGTAGCCTTAATTGAGGAGACTCTGTTGGCTTCAAATACTTGAAGTGAGTGTATCGGTGTATTCAGCCAGGCAAGTACGATGGTACTGTCTGACCAACAGGTGTGCTGATGAATGGATATGTGAGCTGATAGCTGGGTTGAGACGTGGGACATGAGCTTAGCCAATAAGTGGGCTGCTGATAGCTCCAGTTTTGGAATAGTTTGTCGGTTTTTAATGGGAGCGACCTTTGATTTGGACGTGAGCAGATGTACATGTACCTGACCATCGGGTGTGGTTTCATGTAGGTATATAACCGCGGCATAACCTAGTTCTGATGCGTCCGCATATCCCTGAAGGGTGTATGTGGATGCTTTGTTTGAGCAGACGTTTCTGGGTAACCTAAGAGCTGAGAGATGGGGTAGGTCACTATAAATATTTTGACATTCGAGTGCTATGTCACTTGGTACCTGTTCGTCCCAATCTAGTTTTAAGGTCCATAACATTTGAATGAGTGATTTAGCGCGGAAGATGACGGGGCTGATCCAACCGTTTGGATCGTATAGCCGGGCTATAGTGCTGAGTATAGATCGCTTTGTTAAATTATCTACAGTAGGTACTAAGACACTATATGTGAACTCATCAGTTTGTGGCATCCACTGCATACAAAGTACCTTGATGGCGTTATCATCTGGGCTGATGTCAAAGTCTTTGGGTATCTCGCACTGTTCATCTGGGAACCTTTCTAAGAGCTGACGGGAGTTGGAGGTCCACTTACGTAGTTGGAAGCCACCCAGGGCGAGTAAGCTAATTAATTCGGTTTGCAATGTCATGGCTTCATCGACAGTGTCATGACCTGTGAGTACGTCATCAACAAATATTGACCGGGAGAGTACTTGAGCGGCCTTGGGGTAGCGTTGACCTTCATCGGCGATCAACTGCTGAATAGTGCGGTTTGCTAAGAATGGGCTGGAGCGCAAGCCGTAAGTTACGGTGGACAACGAATAAGTTAATAAGGGCTGATCTGGTGACGAGCGCCAGAGAATGAGCTGAAACCGTCTGTGGTCGGGATGAACCATGATGATTCTAAACATTTGTTGAATGTCTGTGCTGAAGACGACCTTGTGGGTTCGGAAGTTTAAAATGATATCTGTGATATCTCGTTGTAGGGCTGGCCCCGTGTGTAAAGTGTCGTTAAGGCTTGTGCCATTTGAGCTTTTACAACTAGCGTCAAATACTGTGCGTAGTTTATCTGAGTTGGCCTTGAAAATGCCGTGATGCGGTATATAACAGTGGGGCTGATCGCGGAATGTCTTTGGGTGACAGAGAGTCATGTGACCTTTATCTAGGTAATCCTTCATGAATTCAACGTATTTTGAGCGGAATTCGGGGTATCTTTGAAGTTTCTTTTCGAGGTTGAGAAACCGTCGAAGTGCTATAGCATGGGTAGTTCCTAGCTTGGGAGCGTCTGAGAGGAATGGTAACGTGACCACATACCTACCTGTTGATTCCCTAGTGGTAGTAGACTGGTATATTTGTTCACATTCGTCATGTGCTGAAGTACCGTTGGTAGTACTATCACTAACTTCTTCTACTTCCCAGAATCTTTCTAGAGCTGAATGAACGTCTTGGTTGGACTGTTGTGCCATTTCGTTATTATTTATTTGAGCCGAGTTGACCTGAGGCTGTCTGCCTGAATGTAGGGAAATAGGACCTAATAACGTGAAGTTAAAAATCGTGCCGAAGGCTATTGGCCTGCCGGGGCCTAGGAATACTTTAGTACCATCTAATATGCTACCCAAGATGTCTGACCCTAACAAAAGATCAATCGGTGCAGGTATATTGAACGAAAAATCTGCGAGTGGAACGTTATTCATACTTTCATCCAAACTAGGTAATTTAGTATGCGGTAAAATTCCTGTTACGTTCTTAAGTACATATGCCTTAACACTTATTACGGGCCTGTCCGTATGTACAGGGCGAAAAGTAATGTCGACATATGACGTAGATTTTTCTGAGGGCTGGTCACCTATGCCTTTTATTTTAAGATTTGTGTGCTGAGTGGGTAAGCGAAGTCCCTTTACTATATCATAGTTAATCAGTGTGATCATGGAGCCACAGTCTAGTAACGCTCTGGCTGTGTGAAAATTGCCATTGCAATCTGCTATCTCTAATGAGACTGTAGGCAGTAGTACAGGCCTGTCGTGGACACTGTCTGGGGGTGCAGAGATGTTAGCAGGCCAACCTGATGTGTTAGCGTGGACATTTTGTTGCTGCGCTGAAACAAGTGTGAGCTGATTATTTGTGGGGCGGGCGGGTGTGGCCGTGTGTTTATGCCAGGGTGGTGTGAGCTGAGAGGTTATGGGCTTACGATGTGTGTGCTGAATGTGCCGCGCTAGTCATTGCCTAGGCGGTGTGGGCTGTCGCGGCGTAGGGCGACGGAACGGCACCGACCTTCCCGTGTCAGGTGAGGGGCGGCGGCGAGGTGTCTCGCGCAAGTGCTGAGGCAATAGGTGTGCTGAGTTGCGAGTCGGTGACGTGTACCCTAGTCTGTGTAGCGTAGTGTGGTGGTTAGCACTGCCACACTCCTTGCATTGCCCGGTTGTACTGCACTCGTTTTCGTAGTGCGGGCCAAGGCACTTAGAGCATCGGTTGCGTGCCTGTATGAAATCCCAGCGGCCTTGAACCGGCTGGTTATTGTATTGGGTACATACCCTCAGTTTGTGTCCCTTAACATTACACCATGGGCAATAATGGTTTGGATTTATAACCGGTTGGGGTTGGCGGGCCAGTGCTTGCTGTCGATCGCGGGCTGAATCCGTTGTGCGTGCGGGTGAGTATGTGGTATTATAATATACCACGGGGCGTGTCTGGGCGTGGGTGGGTTGGTATTGACGCCTAGTGTCTTGTCGGGGTGTATGCTGATAACCGGACGGTCTCGGTGATCGTCGGTTAGTGTCTGTGTTGGGTGTTGTGGATGAGGTGGATGGTATGGGCACGGTGACCTCATTGCAGCGCGCATGCTCTTCAAGGAACCCAATGAGATCCCTCAACGTCGGCAGTCTGTCAGTCGACCCGTGTTGCCGCTCGAAGAGCGACCTCAGTTCGCCTTTAAGCTTACGCGCAGCAATGGACACGAACACATAGCCACACTCCCCATCAGTGGGCATATTGAGGTTTTGTAGGGCCGACTGTGCTGAAATGAGCGGCGTTAGAAATTGTTATCAGCACACACCCCGACAAGAGTTTTACACAAGTAGATTCAACCCGCGATCGACAGCAAGCACTGGCCCGCCAACCCCAACCGGTTATAAATCCAAACCATTATTGCCCATGGTGTAATGTTAAGGGACACAAACTGAGGGTATGTACCCAATACAATAACCAGCCGGTTCAAGGCCGCTGGGATTTCATACAGGCACGCAACCGATGCTCTAAGTGCCTTGGCCCGCACTACGAAAACGAGTGCAGTACAACCGGGCAATGCAAGGAGTGTGGCAGTGCTAACCACCACACTACGCTACACAGACTAGGGTACACGTCACCGACTCGCAACTCAGCACACCTATTGCCTCAGCACTTGCGCGAGACACCTCGCCGCCGCCCCTCACCTGACACGGGAAGGTCGGTGCCGTTCCGTCGCCCTACGCCGCGACAGCCCACACCGCCTAGGCAATGACTAGCGCGGCACATTCAGCACACACATCGTAAGCCCATAACCTCTCAGCTCACACCACCCTGGCATAAACACACGGCCACACCCGCCCGCCCCACAAATAATCAGCTCACACTTGTTTCAGCGCAGCAACAAAATGTCCACGCTAACACATCAGGTTGGCCTGCTAACATCTCTGCACCCCCAGACAGTGTCCACGACAGGCCTGTACTACTGCCTACAGTCTCATTAGAGATAGCAGATTGCAATGGCAATTTTCACACAGCCAGAGCGTTACTAGACTGTGGCTCCATGATCACACTGATTAACTATGATATAGTAAAGGGACTTCGCTTACCCACTCAGCACACAAATCTTAAAATAAAAGGCATAGGTGACCAGCCCTCAGAAAAATCTACGTCATATGTCGACATTACTTTTCGCCCTGTACATACGGACAGGCCCGTAATAAGTGTTAAGGCATATGTACTTAAGAACGTAACAGGAATTTTACCGCATACTAAATTACCTAGTTTGGATGAAAGTATGAATAACGTTCCACTCGCAGATTTTTCGTTCAATATACCTGCACCGATTGATCTTTTGTTAGGGTCAGACATCTTGGGTAGCATATTAGATGGTACTAAAGTATTCCTAGGCCCCGGCAGGCCAATAGCCTTCGGCACGATTTTTAACTTCACGTTATTAGGTCCTATTTCCCTACATTCAGGCAGACAGCCTCAGGTCAACTCGGCTCAAATAAATAATAACGAAATGGCACAACAGTCCAACCAAGACGTTCATTCAGCTCTAGAAAGATTCTGGGAAGTAGAAGAAGTTAGTGATAGTACTACCAACGGTACTTCAGCACATGACGAATGTGAACAAATATACCAGTCTACTACCACTAGGGAATCAACAGGTAGGTATGTGGTCACGTTACCATTCCTCTCAGACGCTCCCAAGCTAGGAACTACCCATGCTATAGCACTTCGACGGTTTCTCAACCTCGAAAAGAAACTTCAAAGATACCCCGAATTCCGCTCAAAATACGTTGAATTCATGAAGGATTACCTAGATAAAGGTCACATGACTCTCTGTCACCCAAAGACATTCCGCGATCAGCCCCACTGTTATATACCGCATCACGGCATTTTCAAGGCCAACTCAGATAAACTACGCACAGTATTTGACGCTAGTTGTAAAAGCTCAAATGGCACAAGCCTTAACGACACTTTACACACGGGGCCAGCCCTACAACGAGATATCACAGATATCATTTTAAACTTCCGAACCCACAAGGTCGTCTTCAGCACAGACATTCAACAAATGTTTAGAAACATCATGGTTCATCCCGACCACAGACGGTTTCAGCTCATTCTCTGGCGCTCGTCACCAGATCAGCCCTTATTAACTTATTCGTTGTCCACCGTAACTTACGGCTTGCGCTCCAGCCCATTCTTAGCAAACCGCACTATTCAGCAGTTGATCGCCGATGAAGGTCAACGCTACCCCAAGGCCGCTCAAGTACTCTCCCGGTCAATATTTGTTGATGACGTACTCACAGGTCATGACACTGTCGATGAAGCCATGACATTGCAAACCGAATTAATTAGCTTACTCGCCCTGGGTGGCTTCCAACTACGTAAGTGGACCTCCAACTCCCGTCAGCTCTTAGAAAGGTTCCCAGATGAACAGTGCGAGATACCCAAAGACTTTGACATCAGCCCAGATGATAACGCCATCAAGGTACTTGGTATGCAGTGGATGCCACAAACTGATGAGTTCACATATAGTGTCTTAGTACCTACTGTAGATAATTTAACAAAGCGATCTATACTCAGCACTATAGCCCGGCTATACGATCCAAACGGTTGGATCAGCCCCGTCATCTTCCGCGCTAAATCACTCATTCAAATGTTATGGACCTTAAAACTAGATTGGGACGAACAGGTACCAAGTGACATAGCACTCGAATGTCAAAATATTTATAGTGACCTACCCCATCTCTCAGCTCTTAGGTTACCCAGAAACGTCTGCTCAAACAAAGCATCCACATACACCCTTCAGGGATATGCGGACGCATCAGAACTAGGTTATGCCGCGGTTATATACCTACATGAAACCACACCCGATGGTCAGGTACATGTACATCTGCTCACGTCCAAATCAAAGGTCGCTCCCATTAAAAACCGACAAACTATTCCAAAACTGGAGCTATCAGCAGCCCACTTATTGGCTAAGCTCATGTCCCACGTCTCAACCCAGCTATCAGCTCACATATCCATTCATCAGCACACCTGTTGGTCAGACAGTACCATCGTACTTGCCTGGCTGAATACACCGATACACTCACTTCAAGTATTTGAAGCCAACAGAGTCTCCTCAATTAAGGCTACTAAATGCAATCTCACATGGAGACATGTCCCTTCAGCTCTGAACCCTGCAGACTGCGCTAGCAGGGGAATGTCAGCTCAAGATCTCTTGAAACATGACTTGTGGTGGTCACCACCTTGGCTCAAGGACCCACCACAAACATGGCCATCCCTTCCGCCCGCATTAGGTCATCATGCGTTACCCGGCCTTAAACCAAAAAAGGTCGTAGCACACATAGCGGTCCCTGACCTTGACACAACTCTGCTCACACGATTCAGCTCACTCGACAAGCTTATAGGCGTAACGGCTTGTATAAAACGCTTCATACACAATTGCAGGCAGTCGAGTCGCTCTGCGCGTGTCACCGGGCCCATTACGGTCGGCGAACGCAAAGAAGCACTACTGCACTGGGTGCGTTCAGTTCAGCACAACAGTTTTGCTGACGACATCCATCGTTTACACCACAATAAAGAATGTACAATCCACGTACAACGTCTGTCACCATTTTTGGAAAACGATTTACTAAAAGTGAGTGGCCGACTCACCCAGTCTGCACTGCGTTACGACGCTCAGCACCCATTAATTTTACCCAGCTCAAGCCCATTAGTAGATCTCATCATCGATCATTATCACAAAATTTATTGTCATCCAGGCGCTGATACCCTACACTCACTCTTACGTCAGCAATTCTGGATATTATCAGCCCGCCGAGTAATTCGACATCGAGTATACAAATGTATGCATTGTTTCCGATTCCGTGCTAAACCTAAGGCCCCGTACATGGCAGACTTACCCGCCGACCGCGTGAACGTTCAGCCCGTATTCAGCAAAGTCACCACGGACTTTGCTGGACCATTTTTGATAAAATCCAGCACACTTCGGAACGCCAAACTCTTAAAAGGATACTTCTGCGTTATTACTTGCCTAGCGACGAAATCTATCCATCTTGAGCCCGTGTCTGAGCTCTCCACAGAAGCGTTTCTGGCGGCATTACAGCGATTCGTTTCTAGACGCGGCGTACCTACTCTTATTAGATCCGATTGCGGTACGAATTATGTAGGCGCTAGGAATGAGCTTAAGGAAATACAAAACTTTCTCGCATCAAGCAACGATAACATCGCGCACACGCTTTCTAAACAGCACATAACATGGTGGTTGAACCCACCTAAAGCACCCTGGTTCGGTGCATTACATGAAACAGCGGTAAAATCCGCCAAGCAGTTATTGTATCGTGTGGTCGGTGAACAACGCCTCACCTTTGAGGAATTCTCAACCCTTTTAGCTCGAATTGAAGCCGTGCTCAATTCACGCCCTCTCAGCCCTCTCTCTTCTGATCCTGCGGACCTTGAGGTACTCACTGCAGGTCATTTCCTCATAGGCCGTCCGCTCACAGCCCTACCGGAGTATTCGGTAGAAGGCAGGCCCATTTCAGCTCTAAAAAGGTTCAGGCTCGTCCAGTCCCTATCCCAACACTTTTGGCGATCCTGGTCCAAATCCTATCTGCACACACTTCAAACCCGCTCCAAATGGACCTCCCGATCCAGCCCACCTCAAGTCGGAGAGCTGGTCCTGATTGTGGAAGACCATGTGCCGCCACTACAATGGCGCATGGGTCGCATCACCCAGACGATCCCAGGAAGGGATGGCGTTACCCGAGTGGTGGAACTCAAGACGGCCCAGGGCATCTTGAAGCGCCCCGTCCTCAAGGTCGCTCGGCTGCCCATCGAGTAACACCCCTTCAGCACTGTTGACGCCCCGGGAAGATGTTCACGCCAAAGACGTGACGCAGGAGCGGGTGAGGGACGCCTGAGGAACGCGGGGGAGGGGCCCTGCCCTTACCGCGCCACCCTCTCCCGACCGCCCGGTCGGCTAGCTAGCTTGACCTTGACATTCGCGAGTGACGATGCAAGCGTGAACTACGTGTCACAGATTAAAAATAACAGTCGCACGCGCACAGATGACAGTCGCGTTTTATACATTTTCTGCCCACACCGCTATATAGATTAACTGAACAGTTAGTCTGAGTGAAACTAGTGAAGTGCGAGTAGTGCACGTGTAATCAGCCCGCCATTCGGAAACCACGCCGCCGCCATCCGCACACAACAGAGGCGCGGCCAGCTCTCTCAGGCTCAGCTCACCCCAAAACATCCATCCAGTAAGTTCTCCCAAATTCCCTAATATCGATCCTATGGTGGGCTACGCCCCACCAACACTATACAATTGAGTGCAGTTGTACTCACTATAATCATAACGACGCCACTTATGAAAATCAAATAAAACTACGCAAACCTCTAGCCTAAAACCACCAACTGTTGTGTGGTACTAATGAAAGAAACTACTGTTAATATTCCGGTAACATTTTCACTCAACGAGCAAAAATAGTTGCCGTTCTCAGGGTGGAGCCCCGGTTTGAGCCCCACATGAGATGAAATTTTTGGGTTCTAATAAATTGTAAATGTAAAGTTCTCTTTATTCTACGCCATCGTGATAGAGTGCTATCTAAATAAATTTTGTATTTTTTAATGTAAAAATGAGGTAAAGATTTTGTAATTAATTTTCAGTACTGAAATAATTAGAAGGAATGTAGATTTGGTGAAACATACAATAGTGTAAGTTCAATTTAGTAATACGTTTATCAAATCGAATAAATTTAACAGTCGCACGTAATTTCATGGCGATTATATTTGGTAGCATTAATTCAATTCATCGTCAAGGTATCATACATTATTTATTAGCTGATTCTTAAGCCATTCATAAAATAACTTTTTGAGAGAAAGAAGATTTGCCTTAGGCAAAGTCATATATATGTTAGTGCAGCGGCGAGCGAAGCGAGCAGGAGCTATTCGCGCAAGTCTAGCGAGCGAAGCGAGCGTACCGATAGAAAAAATGCGCAAATTAAATGATTAGACAGGGCAAGTGGTTAAACGTTATCGATCCAAGTCATTTGTATGTTTAATTGAATGGCTGAAATAATTATGGATGATTCAGGGGAGCCCTGAACTCGGTAAACGGGACCGTTTAGAAAAAGGGTACTTGAACTCTTTAAAAGCTAGTAAGCTGCGACATATACATTCTATTGTGATAAATATTGTAGAATTTATTAAAATCAATGTTTGAGAAAAGAACAGTATGACACTTAAAAAAACACAGACGGTGTACACTCTATATACAAAAAACCTTCGAAAAGTTAGGTTCAAGCGCGTGCGCAACATTATCTTAGCGAATGTTTGTTTGTGCAAATATAAAATAATACAATGCCCGCCATGGTATATGTCGTAAGGTAATGCTTTTTGCTGGTTTTAAGCTTCTCTCTAATCTTTACATATTTATTAGTAGGCTCTGTACCACTATGCGGGAACAAAGACGTTAATATAATGTGAGCGGTACAAAATGACAGTGGCTTCCATTTTCATTCCCATTCCTTAATTAATGACGCAGCTTCAATTATTTCAAATGTAAAAAATGTGAAACAATTAGATATTTTATACTTTTTTTCAGGATATTTTCATGATATAACTAGAGAAAATACTGTCTCATTGGTTAACTGGCGTAAAACTAACATATTTAATATAAAAGGTAGAAACTTCATAATTCGGGCAATGAGTAAACATTTAAAAACAAAAGCACTTTGGCTACTGAAAAATAAATCTTGAGATGTTCAACCCACTCTCCGTCTTACATCTTCTTAAACAAAAGAACAAGTCCATCGAGACTATCAACTGCAATCGGTATTATTTACGAATTATAACAAGTACGTTCTACTTCTTCAATAGCTTTTCTTTTCATAGTTTCTAGAACTAGTTGTAAAATTAATTCCAGGGAATACCTACCTAGATTCAAAGCCACATACATACTTAAAGCGGCCGCAGTCGATAACATCGCCTGATTTTTCGTACTTGTTTACCTGCATCTCACAAAGTTTAAAAAGGGTAATGAACAATGAATAGGTTCAGAGGTTACTTTGCGGAAATCCATATTTATTAGTAACAAATATTTTTGTAAATATTTTAGGGAAACATTAAATTAACATTTTAATAAAACACTAAAAAAAAATATCGATGAAGTGAAAATTCCGCCTAATTTTCCTGTTAAGCCGAAGTGACGTCACAAACGCCACGCAGCCAAACTGAAAGAATTTTCGACTCCTGTCGCTTCTACACAAAGCATCTTCAGGAGGTCTTGACTCTACGCGCGCACGATCGTAACTCGAAAATTAGGCGGAATAATCAATAGATATGTTTTTAAATTTTTTTATGAAATGTTTTCATAAAGTATTTATTTCTTTTACAGTAATGGACGTATACACACGCAATAATGGTAAATGATAAATTCATATGACCAGCAGCCAAATGCCTAAAATTAATAATTTAGAATACTTAATTAAAGAACGTCATCGGTCGCCTTTTTTCAGTCAACTTCATATATATAAACACAGCATTATAAAGTGTTCGTAACAAAGCTTGCATAGACAAGTAATCACTATTAAAGCAACGTCCACTGCGGTTGTGAATTGGATGTGTCACCGCTAGTGGTATTACTACATACCGCTTCCGTGCTTCGGAGGGCACGTTGAGGAGGCGATTCCTAGATTCTGCCCACTTCCAAAGGTTTTCCCATAACTGATTAATCCTTACTATCCTTACTAATATTATAAATGTGAAAGTTTGTGAGTGTCTATGGATGTATGGATGTATGGATGTTTGTTACTCTTTCACGCAAAAACTACTGAACGGATTTGAATGAAACTTTACAATAATATAGCTTATACATCAGAATAACACATAGGCTATAATTTATAAAGATATACTGTGTAAATTGACGAAAATATCAAAAAAGCTGTTAATAAAGCCACACTAGACATTTTTGCGACGTCTCAACCCGGATGAAGGCTCGCGTCAACAACGTAGTGCGCGCGCCGGTGTCGCGGGCAGCGTTACCATGGAAACAAAAAACGGGCAGCGTTGCCATGGAAACAAAAAACAACTGATAATAATTAGCTCGACAAGAAATGTCAAAACGCAATTGTATAAATAAGCTAAAGCTAATAAAACTAACTACAGAGGCCAAAACGAGCCCTACAAACAATAGCTCGCAAAATTCAACTAGGAAGAATGCGGTTGCTGGGCAGAAAATGCCTATCTACTATGTATCTGTTGGTAAGTTCATAAGTTTCTAATGGACATTTGGTATAACAAATTGATCCTAATATCAAAATGAATACTTTTATCGTTTCTGATATTTAAAATAGATATACTTTGTCCTTTACACTACATCATTTGGACAAATATTTTATTAGTTACGACGATGACCAATCAAGTCCGCGATATTATAGTGCGGTCGGCGCGGGGCGGCTCGGCGGACGTTCGGATGCAGTACGGATGAGGTGGGAGAAGAAGCCGCTCATCGCTGAATGCGCGACCCGAACGCGGGCAGACCCGTGAGGGCAGACGTCATTGATGGTTGTCTCCGATTTGCGAATTTTCAAGGCACTAGCGATTTGTAGCGAACTATGGTTTTTTGTGGTTAGGAGTAGGACGTATGAGAAGATACTTCATTATTATTAGGTAGGTTATCTACGTATCTTAATATTTTTGTTTGGTACTTTATAATACTTAACACCCACTTACAATAATACCACGACAGCTTAAATATTTTTGTGGTTAGTATATACTTATAACAATAACTAGCTGCGCCCCGCTGTTACACCCGCGTGGTGATGGATGGTGATGATAAAATGTATGATATGTGTTAATTCAGCGCCTTATCTACCTCCATACCAAACATTTTTTTTAAGATTTATATATGGCTTACGCAAATATGATCATGTCTCCGATTTTCGCAATAAGCTCAAGTGGTTCCCTATTCGTCGTCGCCGGAATGCTCATATATTATCTCTCCTTTACAGTATTCTGTTCAATCCTTTATCCCCGCGATACCTCAAGGAACAATTTAAATTTCTTCATTCTTCCCATTCTATGTCGTTACTGTCATTAGGAAACGTGACACTATACAGCAGTTATTTATGTATACAATTATTAAGACCATAAGAAACCCCGCCCAATATTTTGACCATATCTATTGTTGATGGATTGTCTGGAAGAGATCGCTCTGAGCAGTAAGTCCACCCATTGATACACTCACCCATTGATACAGTTTAGCCACATGAGCTTATTACGAAAATCGGAGACATGATCATATTTGCGTAAGCCATATATAAATCTTACTTACAAAAATTTATGGTATTGAGGTAGATAAGCCGCTGGATTAACACATATAATACATTTTATCATCATCCATCAACCCGCGGGTGAAACCGCGGGGCGCAGCTAGTAGGTAAATAAAATACCTGGTCAGCTGCTCTTAGTGGAGACGTTTTCAATTTATTTTTTGTAACTGCTCAATGAAATTGAATTATCGCACATTGCTAAAATGGGACCAAGGATACACATAACAAACCCGTGCTTAAATTTTAAAACCCCATCCATTAAACATTTTCTCTAACTTTCGTGCTATTTTGACAAACAAAAGGTGGTAGCCGCCACGCGCAGCTGGCTTTGATATATTTGTTTAACTCATTTTTCCATTGCAAGCTCCTAATTGATCTACATTGCCCCCTTAAGCCGTTGGTCCCGGTTTTTTCATGTGGCAATCGTTATAGCATGGTGGTAGGGCATTTTGCGAATGCCTGTCTTCCACCCTTAAGCAAGAAAATTACCGCCAAGCACCTAACAGCGTGTTCCGCCGGGAGGGATTTAACTTCAACCACAAAAACATCACAAAAATCAACACATAGTTTTTGAAGTAATCTGAATAACTAACCGGTTGTTAGAAAACACAAACGGTTCAAAATATTATCACTACAGGATGATCAAAGAGTATCAAACACGTCGCTGGTTAAATGCGAAAGGGTCACAAGTCAAAAAACTGGAAATTCGTTTTTATTGTAAAATTGCGATTTAAAGTAGTCATTCTTTTATATAAGAAAAAAACATACACAGTTATCGGACTAAAAATAAGTAAAATACAAAAGCGGCCATTTTGCATTTTAGCACTTTGAGAGTTAACTTCCGAGCAAAGCAGTCATTTTGTCAGTTACGACTTGGTTTTCGGCGCGAACTCACGTTACTTTTATGCTATAGGGTCACATCACGAATAAAATTAAATTTTAGACTCAAAAGTAATAAAGTAAAGTGTTATTTTCAATATGTCCATATGGCATATAAAATAAACAGCAGTATGTTATAATTATTTTTGTGTTAAGGTATCTTATTTGTGATGCATCTGTTTTTAATATAATATTTTAGTGAATATTGTGCAAGTTGCGTAAATCGTAGGTACGTAATACTTTACGAAATACATCTGCTTATTCATTAATACTTCTGTTCTGCTTTGTTAATGTAAGCCGAATTGAACACGGTTTACAAATCTGGTATTTCTTAAAATGAGAGAATATTATTGTGATATTATATTGATAGTTTTCAATACGTAGGATACAAAAATATTATCAAAACGCGTAAATATTGATGAAACAGTCATCTTTTTTGCTGGTCGTTAACAAAACGATGCGAGACTTGTTAATAGGTATTTTTTTCTCTATTTACAGAATGGATAGCAGAGCTCAAATAATCTTGAACATGGTTTCAGATCATCAGAACGAGAAGAGTAAAAAAAAACAATCATCTAGTCAGTGAGGAAGCCATCATACTACAAAACCAGAAGAAACTTCAAGAAGACGACGAGAAGTTTTGCATGGTGGTAGGGCATTTTGCGAATGCCCGCCTGGCTAGCTACCACCCTCAAGTAGAAAACCTGTCGCCAAACACCTAACGGTGTGTTCCGGCAGCTATCCTTGAGAGCCAGTAATTCTAGGTTAGCCTGAACAACATCTTCGACCACATCATCACTTACCATCAGGTGAGATAGTGGTCAAAGGCTAACCTGTAAGGCATACAAAAAGTCAATAATATGTTCTGTCGACACAAATCCTATAGTCAACATAACCTTTGTTTTTCGACACTCGAAAACAGCAATTAAAGTTTTGAGTCTTAACCTGAACATAACACAATTATTAAAGAGACCAAACAATACCCGCCAGCCAAAGCGTGAACTTTTATATAAACTCAACTTGTTATTAAAAAAAAACTCGCATGTAAATATAGTGTATTATTAGACCTATCGTTTCTGGCTTAAATCTTTTTTCTTTTGGACTAATAATTAAATTTTTTATTTTATAGCGTTTAGTATATAGCACTCGTTTTTAGGAGTTTGAGCCAGTTAGTTATTCGTAGCTCCAGATTTATTTAAAAAGTATAGTACACATGTATAAATAACTTCCCATTATAGAAAGTTCATTATATTTCCCATGTTTGTGGTTCAATGGAAATATTAAAAACATGCTTATTTTTCTTGAAAGAGATGCTTAAAGTTGGGTCTTTCTTTTATCTAAAATTACAAGTTTTTGAGCTAGTGTAATTTCAAAACTGTATAATTTAATGAAAATCTGATGCACCACAAACCTAGATATTAGGGTAGTGATTACGTAGGTAAAATATCATTGAGTTTTATTCGCTATTATTAAAATGAGATTGGAGCTGCGTTTTGTATGGGGGCGTTCGTCTAAAATTTACCCTAAAAGAGAGTGATTCTGATAGTAGTGATACTGATACAGGCAGTGAGTCTCAGAATTCAACTAGCTCAGACAGTGTGACTGACTATTCTTCTGATGATAGCGTCAAAGATCCCGATTTTCAGATTTCCTTAAGAGCACCAGCTGATGTTGACATTATAATGTGATTATTAAAACCTTCAAATGTAATATTTTGTACTAGTAGAAACTGATTCAATTTGATAGTTTCAATGTTTTTTTTTTATAAAGGGAGATAAGAAGAATATTTGAGTTAAATCAAACATTTATTTGTTAATTTTTTTAGTTTTTAGAAGTTTTTTGTACTTTTGAAAAAAGATTCTATTGTTTTTTTTTTATTGCATGCCTTTATTAAAGTATTATTCATAATTTCATTGAATTTAATGTCTTCAAAAGTAAAAAGTATTGAAATAATTTTAATAAAACTGTGTTTTTCATATAAGTTGTGGGCTTTAATTAATAACCTGAGTTAAAATTTTGATTGTTTTTTATATGCAAAGGGGCCTTATATGTAATTATATGCGTCGTTGTAAAAGTTACATTTAAATTATAGATACTGGTCAATAAAGGTAAAAATTACGCGTCTAATGATATCTTATTTATTTATTTATATTATAACACTTTCCCAAAAAAATTAAAAACACATAGTTGAAATCTTTGATTGGCTCTCCTGAAAAAAGTGATATTTTGGAAAGTGGCCCCTTCGCATTTAACCAGCGACGTCATGGAATCATATCACAAACGTTTCAAAATATCAGATTTTTTTTATACTAAGCGTTGATTTATAAAGTAAACAACATTCGACCAACACTCTAAAATGATTATATTCCATATTATTTGTTTAGGTATAGACTATAAAATTCATCATAAAATTTTCTGCCCAACCTGGGAATAGATCCCAATACAACCTGCACATCGGCTAATTCAGGAGGCCATCAATGTTCTACTAAATCACGCCGCTAACGCTCTAACCGCGCGCGCTCGCATTAGCTACTCTAATTCGTCGAAGTTTCGAACTTCGGGTCCGAAAGAAAGATATCCGCAAAACACGTTTTGGATTTGTTTAACTTAATTCATAGCATTTGCCTATATAGATTCTGAATAACTTTTTGTATCGAATTCATATGGTATGTACATCTCCCAAATATGAAATAATAATATATTAATTTGCTTGTATAATTTTGCAGTCAAAATTCAAAGTAGAGTTCTAAATATGCAGAAATAAAATAAATCATAGTCGTGTCAAAGTAATTATTTAGTGATATGTTGGCTACGGCTACATTACTCAATCTTGACGGAGAGTTTAGGCGAGAACACAAAGAGCATGGTACAAAGATACTTTCTGAAAAGCCTAAACACTACTCTGTGTACGGATTAATAAGGATAAAAAAAATGCAATATATACTATGATGTTGTCAGATACATTTACACTCTTTATGACAGATGAAAGATGCGGTCCGACCATAGACTATATCAATCAACGAACTTCGTACCTCTAATTCAGTTTTGCTATCTAAATTCTTGCTCGAAACACGATAAACGAAACTTCAGTGAATTGTAGGGCCCAATACTCTACTCGATCGCCACAATGCCATTGGTATTTTTCCTGATACATTTGGCATATTTCTTAGTAAATCGTACTTCGAAATGTGCTAACTATATCAATATATAACTAGCCTTTTATTGTTATTATACTATTTAACTTTTTAATTATTTTATTATATTTTTGAAGCGCTCGTAGCGAAGTTTGCTAAGCCGATCAGCAAAGTTAAGCAACGTCCGCCTCGGTCATGACTTGGATGGGTGACCGCTGGTGACATTACTATACTACTGTGCGCTTCCGTGCTTCGGAGGGCACGTTAAGCCGTCGGTCCCAGTTGTTGTCTTAGGATAGCAGTCGTTATAGCATGGTGATATAGCATTTTGCGAATGCCCGCCTGGCTAGCTACCACAGTCAAGTAGAAAACTTGTCGCCAAGCACCTAACGGTGTGTTCCGGCAGCTATCCTTGAGAGCTAGTAACTCTAGGTTAGCCTGAACAACATCTTCGACCACATCATCGATAGTGGTCAAAGGCTAACCTATCAGGCATAAAAAAAAAAACTTTTATATAATATTGTCAATTTAACATTATTTTATGTATTTTTTGTGAAATATTTAATTGACATAGACTACATCTTCGATTTAGACATGTCTGTAGGGAAATTGTAATGCCTTTATAAATAATTAAAACGGAAAACGTTTTTTTGCGGATTGTGTTGTTATACGTGTTGATCAAATGAACTGTTTATTTTAAATCAATGGTACACAAAACAGTTGATATATTTTGCAAAGTTTGTGACGCGAGTATTACCCCTCGTCGTTGATATTCTTTGATCATCCGTAGTGTTGATATTTTGAACAGTTTGCTTTAGGAGTCAACGTTATTCATATTCATTTAAAAAATAAACTGTTTATTATTTGGTGTTTATATTTAGACCGCTGATTATTTGGTGGTTAAAGTGAAGTATTCCTTCCTGTTCCTTTCCTTCAGTGACAGTAACTTTATGTCAGCCTGAACAAAACCTTAGATCCAATCATCACCTACCATAAGGTGAGACAGAGATCAAAGACTAGCCTATCAAAAACTTTATAAATGTGAAAAACATCAATATTATAAATGTGCTACATATATAGATACATATATAAAACAACGACTAATCAAACTACAACTGTGATAGTACTATTTCGACAGGGTACAGGCTTATGGGTCACAATTGAATCAACATATAGCTGAACATAGTTGATTTAGTAAAGCATTAAACAGAAGAAAGTGTGGACACTTACCATCTCCGACTTCGGTTCTGATTCTGGGGCGGGGTCTCATGTGGACCTTCTGCCTGTGGCGCGACCCGATATCTTTTCGCATTTTTTTACGTATCGTGTTGTCAGGTAATCGTGGTCGTCGTCTGCGAACTCCGAATGGTCGATAACGGCATTTCCGACGGACCGTGGGAGTATCTCCAGCACAATCCAGCATATGTTGGTGCAAATCTTCAAGAGTAATTGACTTGTTGCATTTAGTACAATCCCTAAACCCCCTCGGTGGCCTCGTCCTGTTCGACATTTGACTTGGTGGCACGTACAAGTGCTTTAAAATATCAGCACTGAGGAGAGTCTCGCCTACAATCTCGTAATGCTGCACTTGAGCATTGGGGTGCTGGGAGGTTATGTGGGTGGAAAGACTTCGCGGGTCACGGGTTTGTTCGCCGCATGCGCAGCACACGTATGCCCGCGGACGCACCCATTCACCACTTAAAACCGCCGGTTGTACTTCACATGTGGCTCTTGTCGGTGACAAGCCTAAATACATGGGCAACTCATACCCCTGTCGTGCTGGGGCATTCTTACTATGATATTTCACAACATGTGAGGAACTCGTTGGAATATCTCTACTTTCGAGTATTTCTTTTAACTCCATGCTAATTATATTCTGTTTCTCCGTCTTTTTGGCCGTGGGTGTCGTTTTGAATATATCCTCAAACTTCCGCTTCATACGTAGCTGCGTCCATATATCCAAACTAGAGACTAAAGTGACTATACAGTTGTTAACGTGACTGTCGCGTTTTGGTTGGTCGAGTAACATCACTGTATTTTTATTGTCACTATCAGCAGTATCCCACTTCCATTTATGTTTCGGCGCAACAGCTCGAGGCATGAATCCGTCGAAAAAACTCCGCGAAAACTGCTCATAAGCCAAAAGTATCGGAAACCCCTCAGCAGTATTGATGGCCACGCTCGCTTTCGCCTTTCTAGTTTTTATAGTTTCTCTGTCTGGATTAAAATTAAATGATCCATCAAGGTATTTTGCTAAGTTCTCTTGGACGTTCTTCGCGACTTTCGTATAGAAAGAAGTATCAAAACACTTCTCAAATTTTTCGTTCGGCTCATCCATCATTCTAATTAAATCTTTTCGTGACTCACCTACTCTAGGTGACCGATGCACAACACCCAATCTAGACAGAATCTGGTCCGTATCAGTATTATGGAAAGAGAAGTTAGGAGGTATACGTTTGTTCCATTGTAAATCATCTAGAACGATGACTGCACTTTTCTCCAAACTGGTATTACGTAGCGTCTTTGATGGCGGCAAGATTAAGTTAGTAGTTATTTTATCCTCAATGTCAGTTGCATCGTGGATATCTGACGGTTTTAGCTCGCATGATATAACGATGCCGTTGAATCCACGATTATCTGTATATCCCGTGTTTTCATCGCTGTTTGGATCTCCGTGCAATTTGTTTGATTTTTTTTTGGTTCTTGGTGCCGATTTTTGTCGTAATTTACTACGATATGTTGGCTTTTGTTTTTCGCATACATTGAGTTTATGCTCAGCCAGTTCCGTAGTAGAAGGGAATCGAGTGTGGCAATCGAGACAGGCAAAGTACTGATTGGGGTGGCAGTCGACCAGGTGCTTGATGATGGCGTGGGACTCGGCGTCAGAATGGTTGCAGTAGATGCATTTAATGAAGTTGTCTTGTTTAGATGTAGAAAGGTGAATGCGCCTTGCGTGTTTAGACGCAGTTTGTTGAGTTGTGAATTTTCGGTCACAATAGGGACAGAGAAAGAGAGCAATGGACGAGGAATCAGACTTGGTAGAGAGATCATCTTGTTTGTAAGGCGACCCTTTTGACGGGGTACTAGTTCTCTTGGGCCGGTCTTGAAGTTTTACGCCATCCGTTTTGCGAATAGTTTTCGTTTGGGGGCTCGAGGTACTAGTGGTAGACTTACGAGGTCTAAGTCTTCCGTTTAAACCAGGCGAAGATTCATCTTCTCCCGCACTCATCGTGTTGAGTTCCTCAGCTCTAAAAAGGTAGAAGTAAAACAACACTCAAAAAATAAAAATAATTAGCTTAAATAAAGACATTTAGGCATAGGAGGATACAACTGTAGCTGGACATTAATACTTTTGACGATAATACAATCAAGTTTACTATTAGATGGCATATTATGTTGTGATAATAGGAATGCCAGGGAAAACTACTTTATGATGACAGATTACGGCAGCCAAACTAAGGGATACTGAGATTCACAAATGGTCTCCTTTCGGGCAAATAGGAACGAGCGCATGCAGGAAACACCGTACAGGGGAAAACAATTTCATGCAACGTTTTATGTCATTTTCATGAGATTTCTAAGGCTTACACATAAACATTATATAAAAACACAGCGTTTAGTAGAGGTAGTAACTTTTTTATACAATTAATTCCTACTGGCAGTCAATTGATTGATGAGCGCAATTGGACGATGGTGTATTAAATTGTAATCCATTCAATTGTCTGTATGTTAATAATACTGCATATAATATAAAGCCTTTTGGTGAGTTATCTTTTATCTATTAAGTCAATATTAACTGTATATACTTATTTACTTTCTATCAAAAAATTAAAACAGTACATTTTATGACAAAAACGTATGAAAACTGTTTCCACTGTATGTTCAATGTCATCCAAATATTACATTTATCAATCAGCCATATTAAATCATAATCATGCTTTGAATGTCGAAGTAATTTTACTTCTGTAGTTTTGTAGACTATTTTCATTGAGTGAAGATGCCATGCTCATATAGCGCGGCATATTTTCATCACTTTCCTCAAAGCTTAGGGCTGTTTATGGTCTATAGATTTCGGTTAACTTAAAAACTAGATTAGTTCTAAGAAAGCCATGTGTTTCAGTCCTTTAGATGAGCATAAACACCTTAGGACAATAAATGTATCTGTGAATAAATATTTAAGAAATACAACATACCACATGCAAATAATACACTTACTTGGTTACAGAAATGACATTGTCCTCATAGATGAATGCTTCAGTGAAGTAAAAATATTGTTTATTTTCCAATTCTACCTCATGATTGCCTTGACCCGATGTCAATAAGCCATCAGGGGGAGATCTAGACAAAGTGGAAATAGCTATTGTTTGAGATTGTCACCGTCTGGTTACAGAGCTATTTAAATTTACAGTTGCAAATACACGTCGCAGATAGAGATCTCAAATGTATGGGGAGCTTGCAATGTTTATGCTATGTCTAAAGGAGGCATATTGTTCATTTTTCTCGTGTCTTTTCTATTTTATTTTTTTTTACGTTAATTTCGAGTCGCTGTTCTTATTTTTATTATATGTTACTAAACCGACACTTAACGGATATAAATTCTTTCTAAATTACGATGCACATGATCACCCTAAAAACCTAATTTTTGAAAATTTATTACCGTTTTTAATTATAATTAAGGTCCATTAGAATTCGTGGTGTATATAATAATGTTAAAGGAACAATTGCAATATTGTGCAATGAAATATCAATCGTCAATGCAGCACAGCTTTATCAACATTATTAATTGGAATAGCTTATTATTAATTTGCGTAACATAATGTTATAAAAGTAAATTATCTTAATTTCAGCACACCTCACAGTTATACGAATGTACCAGAGAACAAGAATTAACACAATTCGCCAGATCATTTGGCCACCTTTACAAAAAAATATTACTAAAATAGATAATCCGATCAAAGAGCTGTAGATAACATGACATTTGAATAATAATAGATTCAATAACACAGACAGGAATACATAATGTACAAACTGTTATATATATTAGCAAGAATAAAATCAGCAAAGGTAAGGTTCAAGGGGTGCTCGAACAAGTTAAATATGTAAATGTATCATAGCAAAACTGGATTCACTCTTAACTCTCAACAAATCAAAGTTACCGCGCGTGGTTAAACACAACTGGAGTAAATTTCATTAACATGTGAATCATGATTAACGGTATTAGAAAATATTAGAGAAAAATGTTTTGCCATATTCTGAAGTTGCACGTTGATGCGCCAAATTTTACGGTGGAAAAGTTAGTTAACGGATTTTTTTGTGAAGTCGAAAAATGTTTTGATAATCGTCGTGACACGGCACATCGCTGAGGAAAGGTATATATTGACGTGTGGTGTGCCTAAAAATGTATAGAGCTTAGATATGCGAACAATATCCACGCGTTGGGTACCTAAAATACTTAACGATGTGCAAAACAAGACTTAATTGGTACGATTAATAGCAATGACTGAAAAGTGACTTCCCATTACAGTCTCGAATCAAAATCACGGTCTATGACTTATAATAATTCATCATCTCTAACTCCTAGACAATTCTAGATGAGTCCTTTCGCCTGTTGGTTCATGGACTCTATTTTATGCAATAATTTAATAGTAATACTGTTTGAATAACACGATCATGGTGAAATATAATTTGCGTAACGAAATCCGCATATTACTAGACAAACTCACAAAGGAAAATACATTTTAGTCTTAGAAGCAATGGAGAAGTTGTACTAAAGAAGACATGACGTCTTCTCCTATCTGAATTTTGTGCTCTCTTCTTTTTCAACATCTTGATGGATTTAATGGAAGTCAGTAAGCATGCTCTCAACCCGCACAGCTCGCCAGCTTAAATACACTAAACCTTATTTCTTTGTTGATTGACTTGGTTACATACATAGGATAAGTATTAATTTAATCAATGTTAAAAGTGTATCTTATGCCACGCTCTTTAAGAAATACTGAAATCAAACAGCTGCGTCGGTAATTCCCAACACTGCCGTATACTTTGATAATGGGTCCATTAATAATGTAGGAAGTTTTACTTGGAAAAAGGGACCAAACTCGCGTAGTGTAGTTCTCAACACGATGTGATAGACAATTGGCATAATTTGAAAATCTATCCTAGAGCAACAACATAACCCTTGCCCTAAAAATATTGATCTGTAGCAGCTGTTTCCAAATTTGGAATATGATGAATGTAAGTGACGGACGTACTCAATATGTGTAAGATAATAATAACAGATATTTAATTTCTGATTATAAATTATTTACAGACTATAGCCCGTTAGGATGTTTTTAACCCCGTTTTCCCCTATTTGAATAGAACAAATTCAAAGCATACAAAATTGTTTTAGTGATTATCAATAAATGCACCCTTCCTTGGGTTAAACTTGATTATTTTTTAATCGCGCGAATGTCACGAATTGAATTTCAATGCCGACATCTTGCAAGAGAATATGTAGTTACTATAAATATTAGTGTCTTTTCGGTTTGTTAAAGAGAAAAGAATATACTTTAATTGAGCTTGCCATCTAATGCTGAAATAGTCTCTGGATATCTTGCATAATAATATATCATATGTAATCACACGTAACTGAAACATCGACTTACATACTCGTATAACTCTACCAAAATTTACACAACGCACAGCGTTATTTGAATACTATAGTTATATATACTTATAAATTATTATTTAGCGATTATTAACGCACAGCATATTTTTTTGACCTTTATCTCATGAGATGGCAGGTAACGATGTGATCGAAGATGTTGTTCAGGCTAACCTAGAGTAACTAATCGATTCTCATGGACAGCTGCTGGAACACGCCGCCGAGTGCTTGGCGATAGACTTTCTACTTGAGAGTAGTATTTAGCCCAGCGGGCACGAGCAATACCCTACCACCACGCTATAACAACTGCCATCCTAAGACAACATCCAGGACCAACGGCTAACGTGCACTCCGAAGCACGTGCACGCTCAGTAATAATGCCACTATCAGTCACCCATCTAAGTCATGACCGCATCGAACGTTGCTAAACTTAGTTGATCGTTTAAGAATGAGTAAGCAAGCTACGCTACGAACGTTTTCCTACTACTATATCGCTAACGTACGCTAAGCGAACATTTTTGTGTCTTATTGAGTATGAGTAGACCCACTTGAAGTAAGATAAGGTCAGGCAAGAGAAGGATTGTTAACTATTGTTTTCTCATAACTTGTGCTAAAGTAGAGAAAAACTACATGAAGGGAAGCTCCTATCTAGTAAGAGATAAAACTTATTATTTGATGAGATGTGGCTTAATGCCAAACATAGTCAGCGAATTGTAAATGGAACATCCCAGTATAAGACTCAAAACTAAAAAAAACCCAAAGAACTTGGAGCAATAAGCACGTGATGTAGTGCGACCCTAACTAGCTAGATATTTGTCATAGTGTGCATGCTGTGGCGCAAGCGTACGGGGCGCACACATACAAGCCCTATATACAGCATTCATTGTTTGTTACCGCTCTATAAAGTCAAACTACTTTTTACGATTTTACAATGTCAGTAGTCAAGATGGCTATATATGTGCATTACCTTACAAGAAACGAAGTTTGTATGGAGCACGCTAGCACTATATTTTAATTGGGCTGGCATAACTCGTCGAATGTTCATGGGTGTCCAATTCACTCACCTCCTAGCGACACCCGCCCGCCCAAGGTTTGCATCACCACCCACAGCTCGACCTACTTACTACTCCAATATCAAGTAGAGCACTAACCGACCACAAAAACTATCAAAATATCTCGTCAGATTCTGTATTGCATTTTATTAAGGGGATTTAACGGGATTTCGACTCTACTGTTACCATGGCCCAAAAAAATCTGTTAAATCGCCGCGCAGGTATTTTGAAAATAATGTTCAGTATGACCGACGAATCGTGTGTTAAACGTTAAGGGGGGCTTCTCCGAAGTGTAGGCAGAGGTGTCTAAACAAGTTCCCCGAATATGCTTTCGTCCCTAGTCTCACGATATAGCAGGTAAGTCTTACTACCGGGCATCCAGAGATAGAGACCGAATCTCGAGATTTTAATGTAAAGCTTTATGCCATTAGACCAACGAGGCATTGGAAGGACCATTTTGTAATACTGCGTTAATGTCTTTCAAGTTTGTAGTTTGTATGCATAATGTAGCAGAGGGATACTGATAATTTTAGAGGTTTCTAATGTGATGTTGTAAATAAACACATTTTTTTCGCTTACATTTGCAAACGCTGGCTGAACCCTACGAGAAAGATCAAAATAATGCTCTACAGTATTGTACACCTTGAAAAGTCTACAAAAAAGTCCGCAATGGAATATGTATATCTTTTAGGGATAACCCATAATATTTTTTTTCTTTTTTAACCGACTTCCAAAAATGAGGAGGTTCTCAATTCACCTGTATTTTTTTTTTTTTATGTTTGTTACCTCAGATCTTTTGACTGGGTGAACCGATTTAGAAAATTCTTTTTTTGTTTGAAAGGTGATGCTTGTCCTTTGGTCCCATTTAAGTTTTATCA
Organism: Plagodis dolabraria; assembly: GCA_963854805.1. Taxonomy (NCBI): domain Eukaryota; kingdom Metazoa; phylum Arthropoda; class Insecta; order Lepidoptera; family Geometridae; genus Plagodis; species Plagodis dolabraria. The sequence continues at coordinate 11,936,972 of OY978440.1, forward strand.
AAATGACCATATAACAGACAAGCCGTTACACTAAAATAACTGAAAAATATTTTCCATCTTGATGATATAGTCGTTAACAATGAATGATAATCGATCCCGTAGTAGCAAAAAAGTGAGAAAAAAATGGAACCGACTTCAACACCAAAAAGTGTAAAATAACTTGTCTAAGTCGGTACCATGCGCAGAATATTGTGATAATAGGTACTTTTGAGCTGTCATGGTACCGACTTCAAAAAATTATTTCACACTTTTCTGTGTTGAAGTCGGTTCCATTTTTTGGCAAACATTTTCATTTTAAGAGAAATAATGGCTTATTTACGAAGATGATACTAATGATTTTAAGTAATACAGCATTAATCCTTATCCAATTAAGCCACATAAATACATTGAGCATTTAATATAGAACAATATGGTAATTTAAAGCAAGTAGTTTAAATGAATATTTTCGAAGATATTGCAGATTATTAATTACATTTAGCACCCGTGCGAAGCCGGGTCGGGTCACTAGTATTTTATATACCAAATGTTCTAACTCTGTGAAATTTTGTATGCATATTGCTGAGCCTGATATCTATGCTTCTAGTTTGCCAGAATTTAGATTTATAATTTATTTTATCCCTAAATCTCAAAATATCAATTTCTATACAAAACGTCTTTTCGTTTTTTTTTCATAAAACTTAAATTTACGGAAATCTGGCAAACCAAAAGCATAGATATTAGGCCCAAGGACATACATGCAAAGTTACACCGAGCACCGAGTGTGAATACTTAGTTTTTAAAAATATCACGAAACTACGTTTGTATGGAAAGCGCCACGAGCACTCAAGCCTTAACTCAGGGACTGATTTTTACCCAGTTATAGCGTTTACACTATTGAAGAGTAACTATTTCATTGTGTAACCCTATGGGATTAACCTTTGAAAGGCTTTTCGATGGTGTTTATAAGAGACGTTACTGAGGTTTACACTCATAACAATAAGCCTTTTCGTTGTATCACAACGAAAAGGCTTATTGTTATGGCCATTCAGTTGCTGTAACAAAGTAACTTATTCTGAGTAGTAAGAAAGTACCTCATTGCTTTACAAACAAATAGCATTTTTGAAGACACGTGTAAGTAGATACCTTAAAAACTGAATACCTACCTATGTATATCTATCTACAACCAACGATATTCTGAAAAAATATATATTGATTACATATACCTTAAGAATCAAGAAATCTTTGACTAGAAATTTCATACCTACTTCACCCAACAAAAATCATTAAATTTTTTTGTAGTCCTGTATGTCGTGCACATTGCACAAAATTCGCATAATTGTTTTGTAGAATGTTGAAGTATTTTCTCTAGAACTATGTCAATTGTTCTTTAATCAGCAAATAATAACCTTTTAACGATTTTGTTTTAATCCAATAACCGCGCCATCTCAAAGGATTACCGACCGACAACCCTTGGAGGGTTTTATTAGAGGTTACACAAAAAAGGAATACGTAACAATATCAATACTACAAATTTACGAGATGAAAAATTTAACTAATGTGCGGGATTCGAACTCACGTCTATCCACCCCCTTAGCAGGGGTATGCTCTTTTTTTTTTTTTTTATGCCTGATAGGTTAGCCTTTGACCAATATCTCACCTGATGGTAAGTGATGATGTGGTCGAGGATGTTGTTCAGACTAACCTAGAGTTACTGGCTCTCAAGAACAGCTGCCGGAACACACCGTTAGGTGCTTGGTGACAGATTTTCAACTTGAGGGTGGTAGCTAGCCAGACGGGCATTTGCAAAGTGCCCTACCACCATGCTGTAACGACTGCTATCCTAAGACAACAACCGGGACCGACGGCTTAACGTGCCCTCCGAAGCACGGAAGCGCTCAGTAGTAATGTCACCAGCGGTCACCCATCCATGTCATGACCGCGGCGGACGTTGCTTAACTTAGCTGATCGATTCAGAATGGCTAAGCAAACTTGGCTACGAGCGCTTCAAAAATGCTCTAATCCAATTGAGCTAACATGACAATGAGTCATAACTCATTTTTTTCCTATCGTTCTTTAACCATCGTATTGGGATGGAGCGACATCTATAGTTCAACTTAAGTTGTACTAAAATTTGAAATTTAGTTATGTAATCAGAGCATGCGTTATTATAAACATAAAAATATCAATACTGTTTTCTAATGATATACCTCTTCAATCTAAGGAAATGCTTACCCACTCACTGGTTTCTAGAGGAGTAACTTTTGCTATTTGGTAACATCATCTCAAGGGAATTTAATAAATGAATAACCCCACTTCAGTAGTCTTCACTTGGAATCAAACTTGTACGATTCCATTTTTAAATACATACAATAAGAAAAGTCAAAGTTCGACATTGAGGAACAATATTTTCAATTATCATAGAACGGCGCGGGTTGCCGAAAGAACTGAAATTGTAAATATACAACGGTATATCGTTCAACTGTGAAATAATAAAAAACGTTTTAGTTTTCTTAACTTCCAAGATCTCCAAAATATGTCCGTATTAATGCCAATTTCAACGATATGTCAAGAACACAATGTTAAGAAATTCCCCTTAAATAATCTCACAAAAAGGCAATTTGTGGTTGGCAGACCCTGATCCACAACCTATCCTATCAATATCGCATCAACTCAAGCCGTTCAGTATAATTTGTGTGGAACTCCATACTTCACAACGTACTTTAATAAACACAGCGTACCGGAACCTCCTCGACTCTGAAAACGCTCACCAGTATTGTAGTCGTAGGTTCGTATTAATAATTGCATCTCAAGAATGCGATATCATATGGTGCTGTTTCTCACGCGAAGCGACGAATTTAGTACGGTGCCGAGGCGATACGTGTGCGTTGACTTTTACAGGGGTCAATTTCGGAACAAAATATTATTTATTTAGGTAGGTATTACTACAAATTTTATAATTACAAATTTTAATATTGAAATATTCTACACTGTACTGCCACGTTCAGCAACCAAATATTGAATTTAACGACTAATTTAAAACGGAAGGAAAGACGGAGAGACAGATCAATACTTCATTCCAAGATTTCCAAGACCGGACAAAGAAACGATTAAATCCCCATATGAATAATTATATTTAATTTTATCCCTATATGAATAATTATATTTAATTTTATCCCTATATGAATTATTATAATTTCAATCATGAAGATGGTTTTATATTGTCCAGCACATGGCACCTATGGGTCAGCCGCGCTTTGTTGAGCAACAATGCGCGGCTTTCGACACCGAAATAAGTAGAACCGAATAAGTGGAAGTACCTACCTATCTTTCGAGTTTCCGTAGCCAAAGCCATAATAGGAATAGGATAGACAAATGTGTCAGCATTAAATATGTGTTTTATCAACCCTCATTCTCTAGCCGTTCCGCAATTAGGGTACTTGTATTGTCGAAATAAAATAAGCTTATAAGAAGTAATCACCACGGATTTAAAAATAAATGTTTATTTTTATTCCCGATATGATAATTTTTTTTTAAAACAATCTCACCTAATTCAAAGTTGTCGACTTTGGTAAACAGTATTAATTCATCTCGAGAACTAACTTAACTAGGAATTGGACCACACCGTTAGGAGACAGGCGGCAGATTTTCTACTTGAAGGTGGTATAGCTAACCTTACACGGGCATTCGCAAAATGTAATAATACGGAGCGTCGGAGTTTTCAAATCACCCGAATTCCTCTTCCATATCTTAAAGACTGCCGTCTTAAGACAACGACCGGGACATTCACCGGGGCTCAACATGCCCTCCGAATCAAATAATCATACAGAAGTAAATGCCAGTACCGGTCACTCACATACAAGTAATGACCGCATTAAACAATTTTAAAGCACTCTCATCGATGTTTGCTTAGCCGTTCTTAACCGATCGGCTGAGTTAAGCAACATCCGTCGCGGTCATGAGCCGTCGGTCCCAGTTGCTGTCTCAGGGTGGAAGTCGTTTTAGCATGGTGGTAGGGCATATTGCGAATGCCGGCCTGGCTAGCTATCACCCTCGAGTTGAAAATCAGTCGCCAAGCACCAACAGTGTGTTTCGGCACCTGTTCTTGAGAGCTAGTAATTCTAGGTTAGCCTGAACAACATCTTCGACCACATCATCACTTACCATCAGCAGTGGTCAAAGGCTAACCTATAAGGCAAGAAAAACAAAAAAAAAATAGTTAACTTAGTTGATCGTTTAAGAACAAGTAAAGACGACTAAGCAAGCTAGCCGCTTCATAGCATCAGGCTTGACTTAAAAAACAACGTAAAAAAAAATGTACGCTCACTTAGCTAGCATGTGAACGTCTCTTGTAATATGTGTCGAACCTTTTGCTGGCTACTATGTACATAGTGAGACCCCGGAATCGAATGCGGAGAATTGGTATACTTGTCAACTCGGAAACCTTACCCGAGACCTGATAGTATGTGTTAACTTTTATAGAGGGAAAATAAAATGGATTAAATGTCATTACATTTAATCCATTTTATTTTCCCTCTTTTTTTCTGTTTAATTAATTTTAATCAATAATGATATCATAAATTTATTTTTTAACCCACGACGACGGTCGGAACAGTTCAGAGTTGGTATATGCGTTTTTGGTGAATGCTAATGCGACCCTGTCTTGCCCCACCTCTGCGGAGGACTGCTCACGGGGGGGTTTTATATGCGTTTTTGGTGAATGCTAATGCGACCCTGTCTTGCCCCACCTCTGCGGAGGACTGCTCACGGGGGGGTTTTAGTGCGTTCAAGTCCCACACATCCCCCTCCACTACCCCCGTGGTGGAGGGGCAGTGCGAAGGCAATTCCCACCCACAAAAAAAATGCGTTTTCGGTCAGAGTTTGTTTGTATGTATGTATGCATATATAAGAAGTAGAAGAGGTATCATTTCAGACAAAGTTTTTAAAAATATTTACGGTTGCAGACCACCAAGGGGCACTGCAGTTGCTAGAGTAGACGGCGCTTGAAGGATGTTCATAACGAGCAGCATTTATCTCCAAAGCTACTCTATGGATTTACTATAAAATCAACTTAAGCCTAATAATGGGAATGAGAGATCGATATCAGCCGTCAACGTAACAGTTGACGCCGCAGTTTTCAGTTTTAATTTCACAATTAGGGAACAAAGTTGTCAAAGTTTGATTTTACATTTAGGATAAAATGAACTCGGAACAAACGTGTCAGAAAATTAGCTTAAAAACATAATACGAGTAAATAAATGTTTATTGTTATTTAAAATTAAAATCAATTTAATAAAACGTTTTTGATGGTTTTTTCAAATCAATTTATTTATTTAATTGAACACATGAGTGATAATAATATTTTTTAACAATCATTGTAATATATTTATTATATTAAATATTACTTATATTCCATTTATAATCTTGTTTCCGCACAATTAATAACAACTGTAGTGTCTCCAAAAATACAATTAAGAGAAATCTATCGAACACAAAAGAATACAGTGATTATTAACAAATAGTAGTCTTTGGTCATATCTAAGCTTATATAGGGGTAGGTACATACTGTTGGCGACAGAATATCCATTTTACAAGGTTTTATAACTGGCCGTTTTTACCAAGTATTTAATTTTAGAACGAATATTTTTAAGTGCAATTTTGCTTTGTGATCAAGTCAGGCAGTCTTATATATTTTCGTGGAATGTATTAATGAAATCCTTGAGGGACAGAAAGTGATTTAAATTTAGAATGTGGATATTTTTATTAAAAGTTCCAAACACCAAAGAGATCAATCACAAACATTGTATGAACAGTTACATGCTGTTTTGTTTAAAATAAAATCTTTTTTTTCTTAGAACCTCAAAAAATTATATAGTTTCTCAAAACCACATACTGAGACGACGTTTCCTGAGACTATTTCTAATTCTCAAACTGTCAATAATTCGACAACTGTAACTGATAGTAGTGGTTAAATTGTTACGATGCACTTCCATACCTTATTGTTCAAATATAAACACCTCTAACAAGCTATATTATATACAATTACCAATGATCTGATGCGTTTGGTCCCGAAATCCTCATTAAATTTCCTCTTAAAGAGGATTTTGGGACTTTTAATCCTCCTTTAAAAGAGTATCTCAAAAACTAGTGATCCTAGACCACCAGCTTCTTTACAAAAGTGATAAATCCTATGGAGATCTTCTCGGATGAAAGCTGTTAAACAAACAAGGCCTTATCTCGGAAATTATTCATCGCTCACTACTACTTCTTTACGAAAAATGATAGAACACATCGATATCTTCTTTTATTCCGAGATAAAGCTTTTTTTACTATGAAAATTGTAGTATATTCGATAAGAAGAGCTCGATGATCTTTATCATTTCCGTTAAGAATTTACTTGTATTATGCATAGGATCAATCTTTTCCGAGATAAAGAAAGAAGATCTCTATAAAACTTTTTCTTGAGAAACTAGGATTACTGGAGACTAAAATCATTTTCGAAATGAAACCCTTTTCAGATTGACAGCTGTCATCCGAAAATACGTAATCCATGAGAGCTATTACTTTTGTAAGAAACTTTTGGTCTAGGATCAATATTTTCTAAGAAAAAGCTCTTTTATGTTTAAAAGCAGTTATCCAAAAAGAAGATCTTTATAGGACCTTTCACTTTTGCAAATAAACTAGTGGCCTAGGATCAATAGTTTCCGGTATAAACCTCTTTGAAGTTGACAACTATCATCCGAAAATAAGATCTCTATAAGATCTATCACTTCTGAAAAGAACCTGCCTGGTGGTCTTTGATTAATAGTGTCTGGGATAAATCTCTCTTAAGTTTGACAGTTGTCATCCGAAAAGGAGATCTCTATAAAGTTTATCACTTTTGAAAGAATCTGATGGTCTAGGATCAATAGTTTCAGAAAATAAACTCCTTTGACTTGGACAGAAATTATGATCTTAATAACATGTAACTTTTGAGATTCAACTACCACAAATTGTAGGATTTAAAGGTTCAATTAAGTCGATATCACTTCGATAAGAAAAGCGAAAACAAATCATACTTAGTTAATTGTTACTTTCACATCCTAGATAGACGCATATAAAATTAAAACAAAACATACGACATCAGCTGTAATTTTGACAGCTGTCAAATTTAAGACCTTGACCGGTAATTTGGTCCGAATAGGAAATTAAAACAAAAATAAGACATCAACCGTCAAAGAAACATACATATATTAGGCTTTATTTTGATTCCTATATTACTTGCAGCTCCCAATGGAATTCGCGAAAATTCTTTTTAAATTCGCGTTCAGGGTATTTTTCCCATTTCAATAATACATTTAAGGTTTAGCTGTCAAAGTGACAGTTGATATCCTATATTTCAGTTTCAATTTCAATAACAATAATTTCTTGGTGGGACAGATGTCAAAGTGACAGTTGGTGTCGTATTTTTCAGATTAAATTTTATATTTTGACTACAAATATAAGCAAGAAAAAAGGCTTATGTGAGACAGTTATCAAAATGACAGTTCATAACATATTTATTTAATTTCATTCTCATATTTGTCCGAAAAAATTACAATATGAGCTATAAATATATCTTAAGTTAGAAGTCAAAGTTACATATGATGTTATATTTTTCTAAATTGATTTCATATATATAGACTTCAAATAACATAAAAAGCAGCTTTGCCGTCAGTTTTGTGTTATTTGTAAAAAAATGTTTAATTTATTTTATATATTTTTTATATCAGAATATAAATATATAATACGATATATATAATCATAGACTGCTTTAAGGGAGTCTACTTACTCCTTGAAATAATTATTTTGAAAGTCCTATCAGTGATTCCACTGGTAAGTGAATTCCCAATAGTCGTACTAGTATACTTACTGGAAAATAAATTCTAAATAGTCTATTTAGTAACATACTACTGGGAATTGCCGCCGCCTAGAAATCGTAATGTCGATTGGGGTCGAATGATCGCTGAGTGATTGTTGTCTCGAGGATGTCAATGATTTGGTCGCAATCGATATAAAGTATTACGATTCACACAAAGTAGACCAATCAAAGAACTTTCTATTTCTAACTTATTACTCAAAAAACTATCGTCTTTGAAAAGATGCCGATAAAAAAACATAGCTGCTGATCAAAACGCTATTTACCGAATCTTATAGTTGAGGTATCAATATGGAATCTATAAGGGTGACGGCATATGACAGAGCTTTGTAATGTGTAACTCAATAAACGCTTACGTTCTTCAGTGTCTATAGGGGTAAATAAGATTAAAAGAGAGCTTTTTAACGTATTCAGTAGCAGTAGAACTCTTTGTGCGAGTTCGCCCGGGGATGTACTACCACCATACCTATTTCTAACGCCAAGCAATAATGTTTGCATTACTGTGATCCGGTTTGAAAGGTATGGGCGTCAGTGAAATTACAGGCACATTAGACATGAGAAGAGCTTTATGCCTCAGGATGATGGGCGCAGTGCTGATCGATCAGCACCATGGCACGGTAATGTTATCTATACAGTATATTAACTCGGCTCTGTCGTTGAAATAACTACCTACAGCCGCGCTGTACGTAAAAATGCGACAGGGCTACCCCCCTCCAGCATTTTAATTACATTTGCCTACTTTGTGTTTCCATTTAGTTTTGTGATTGTTAATATACTTTTTTTTATATAAACAAACAAAATTCTTTGTGAAATGAACGGGAAATGTTCATTAAAAATGCTTATTGTTTTTTGATTGGTAGGTTGATTTAATTAAAGACCCATGATAATATTTGAATAAAAAATCAGTCTTAAAAATTTACGATCGAAAAATATTTGTGAGACGTACGAAATGCTTTATTATTAAAGTTTGAAGTTTAAAAAATCCGCATTCTAATATATAGCTTATAACTACCTATTTCACTCGTGTCAATCACTTTCCTTTACTCTATTCACTTTTTTATCAATCGAGACATTTTTTTTCGGGGGATAAAAGGAAATAATTGTCCATTAAAAAGACACATTATGTACCGTCAACTATGATAGACTATATAATAATTGTACTTATTAGTAAGTAAAATTATTTTATATAATCTCACTTATACCATACAGACTTTTATTGGCATATTTTATTTACATACTTCTTTAAAATAATTTAAAAAATAAATTAAAGCATTATTCTACTAACAAAACAATGCTTTAAAACATTATTTTAATTATTAAAGTACAATGTGTCCCAACCAAGGAGGTTTCAATTCAATTTAAGTACACATTACTTGTGGTGAGTGCGCTGCGCGCGCAACGCACTGGTTTTTATGTTGCATTTGATTTAATGTAGCTACATATAGCCATGAGATTAAATAAAGTAGTGTATGCAACTGCATATAGTTAGGTATTAAAACACTCGTGTAATCTTATTTTGAAACTCGCCTGCGGCTCGTTTCAAAAAACTACACTCATCTTTTAATACCCTCTATTATATAACAGTCGCATAAACTACTATTATAGGATTACCTTTCAGTTTAAAGGTAATCTAAAAAAAAAGTTATCTTTGGATGAGTTTTTGACGAATTCATGCAACCAAAAACAGCACAATATATCCTACTCATCATATTAAATATGTAATACATAAACTAATTTTTAGTGAAAATATTGCGCGGTTATTGTAAAAAAAAAAAATACACCGTCCATTCGTCACTGCGACGCAGTCGCGACTGTCTGCGTACCGAGCGCAGGCCGAGATCGAAGCGCGTAGGTATAGCTCGCCATTCGTCCGTTTATATGAAGTTGAAATACTGTATAGATAACATTATCGTGACCGTGGTGCTTCGTGCTTGTTACATTGAGAAAGCATTAATATAATAAAGGTTACTCAAGTAGAGTTTCAGTACTTGAGAACTCGTCATAGCTATATACTACTAACTTATTCAACTCTTTACGCCAGCCACGAAATTTTGTTCGCGCTCTTTTATTTTGATAAAGGCGTGTTCGGAAATAGCACCCATGATATTTTATTATTCATAATATATTACGTAACATTTTATAAACTAGCAGTAAATATTTACAGGTATCAGTTTTATTTTCAGTAAATCCTTATTTTTCTTTAAATACAACAATTAGTTAAAAATTCAATAACTTATATTTTTGCTAAGTTTATTTAGTTACATAGTACGAAATTCCGAACGTGTTTGTCTTTGAGGTCGAATTCAAAATCGGAACTTTGAAAGGGCTGGTCTTTGTCTCTCTCTCTCTTTGTAATGGCGGGAAAGAGATAGAGTGTGTATGTTTCGAATTGCATAATTAACCCAAGGCAGAGTATGATATTCGCGGTTATCAAAAAAATTAATAACAAAGTTACTTTGTCTCGCTCACCCCCGGTTTCTGAAACGCAAATCAGCGACATATGCTTGTTAATCCATTGTCAAACGCAGATTGGGTTGCTGAAAACTTCAAGTGACTGTTTGTCAACAATGACATACCGTAGGTACTGGGTAGCTATTCAGCACTATCTCACCTGATGTTAAGTGACGATGCGATCGATGATGGCGCTCGCTTACCCAGAAGATACCTATTCACTCCTGTTTAGAAGACCCCCGTAATTAACCAGAAACACAGGCTCAGGCAGAGTGTTCCATTCCCTAGCAGTAAGCATGATGAACGAGTATAGAACAAGAGTCCGATTATAGAACTACGTAAATATATTAAAGACTACGTGATTATAGTGTTGCTGCTCATTAGTTACTCAATAGGGCGCTATAACATAACCATAGCAGCTCTTAAACAAACCGCAGCTGGGTAGATAGTAGTACCAACAAAAGCATTTCCAAGATAGGATATGGACCTTCCAGACGCCAACTCTAAAAAAATTTTTGAGAGCCAGTAATTCTAGGTTAGCCTGTACAACATCTTCGACCACATCATCACTTACCATCAGGTGAGATAGTGGTCAAAGGCTAACCTATCAAGCATAAAAAAAACCCTCTTTGAGATAACACCTTTCGGCTAAGGGCGTTAAGATATGGTTTAAAGCTCTGTTGTGCGCCTGATGTGCGGCTACAACATATTTACGTTGATGTGAGAAGTGGTATTATTTTTCATTGATGCGCAGGAGGTCCATAGTTACAATCTCACCGCAGTCTTATACTTCACCGCATGATGCGAGGGCGGGAGTTTTTAGTATCATTGATAGGCTTGATAGTTGTTGCCCTCAAGTAGAAAATATATTACTAAGCATCTAATGGTATGTTACGACGGCTGCTTTTGCCTATTCTTCTCTTCAGACTTCATCATCATCAGACGTCAATCACTTATCATCAGATAAGATTATAGTCAAAGCGTAGCCTATGAGCAATAAAAAATGCCTCTCATATTTTTTTTATTTTAATCGATTTTTACGATAAAAAGCAACAAGTGAGGGGAGACCGCTTTTTTGCGAATAGAAATGTGCAAGAAAATGCAGTTCCTTTTCACCATCTAGCAAAACCAAAATTCACACATTGAACGCATCGAGCTTGCCATAATTTACACTTTTAAATCGATCAATCAAAGCGGCACGCTTAGACAGCACAATCAATGAACTTACACAACAAACACGCACATTTTCACGTACGCTAGTGACTTTCACTATCAATAAACTATTACTGACATAATAACTATAAAACTAAAGAGTATTTATAATCATCCGAGCGCAAATAGTATTGTTGGATGTGAATGCCCAAATGGGCTTGTATTTTGACAAATAAAGTCCTCTCTCTTGTTGCTTTACGTTTACGATCACCCGTCATATTTAATTGGTAATCATAGTAACGGTGGTGATGCCAAAAATTATTTGGGATTAATTTCATGTTAAAACAGAAGAAACAACGCTATGCGTTAAAACAAGACAGAACACTAGAGAATGAATGAATTTGAACGACATTTTCAAATTTTATGTTATCATAGATAAACAAGCATGTTAATCAGGTGTTCTGTAATTTTTCGTTAATATGCGTTCCAGAAACCCGTTAAAAGTTAGCAGATTGTTAATTGTGACGGCTTGTTAGATGAATTGAGTTTTGACACGCGTACCGGAAACCGGCGGTCAGTGAGCAAAATCGCATTTTGCTCACTGATTTCAGGCAGAAAACCCTACATTTTTGAGCTACTGAAGTGAAAAAATATGTTTAGTATGAAATTTTAAAATGTTATGGATTTAATTTTGCAAATAAATACCATAACTTTACGTTTATACCTACAGGTTTGTACGGAACACTCGATGCGCGAGTCCGACTCGCACTTTTTTTTTTATAAAATACGTCTTCATGGGACGAAGCGACATTTTTCCTTTTTTAATTGTGTACGCTTCATAATTTTAAACGCATAGCAGGCGTTTAGATTATAAAGTCAGAGGGTTGCGTCATCATAAACACGTTTAGAGCTATTTTGAATTAAATTTAAGTCTTGTTTGCATTTTAATTCGGTTGTAGAAGTTAAATAATAGTGTCGAAAGCATAAATTTGAGCTACGACTCACTTACACGATAGGTCAATTAGTAGAGAATGTTTCGGCCATAGGGATGGGTGGACGCAGGTTCGAATCCCACTCGTATTAAATTTTTTTTCTTTAGTTGTAGTTTTGATGAAATTTTGTTAGCTTACTCGGTGAACAGACGAAAATGCAAAAATTACAATGTTAGTAATAAATTCATTTTTGATTTTCAATTATTAAAATAATGACCCATATTATGGGATAAAATTATTAATAATTTCGCACAAGCGGTCCGCCTTCCTTATTAGTGGGTTCAAGTCCCACACATCCCCTTCCACCGCCCCCGTGGTAGAAGGGTAGTGAGAAGGCATTACCCCGCTCAAAAAAAAAAAAAGAAAAACATGGCAGTTGTTATAGCTTGGTGTAAACCCCCGCCCAGCTAGCTTTCACCCTCAAGTATAAAATCTGTCGTCAAGCGTCTAACGGTTTGTTCCGGCATCTGTCCTTGAGAGCCAGTAATACTAGGTTAGCCTGAACAATATCTATGACAATACTTATAATCAGGTGAGATAGTGGTCCAAAGGGCACCTACAAATATAATCAGAGTATCCCTTGATTTCACGTATTCAACATTTACACGCGAAAATAGCCTTTATCCTTGTACGGTAATCAAATGTGGTTCAGAACGTATAGATATATTAATTTAACACTGACCGGTTGGATCAATATATCTTCTTAATTGGACACAGAGAGCTGCATTATTAGTTCTGCAGAATAGTAAACCTGTAAGCTAGTCCTACCGTGACTATCATTTCTATTTGTAAGTTTGAAATACAACTTTAAATTATATTATAATATTCATTGTCCACTGATGAAAGGAAATTTCTGTATTTGTTTTTGTTGTTAGGTTTAAAAAATATGTAGTGAACATGTCAATTATTATTGTTCATTCTACCAGAGACGTAACTTTTGATGTGTCTCTATGGTATGCATTAAATTTGACTTTGCTATACTCACAATGTATGGTGTATGGTACTAATATTTTTTTAAAAACCAGTAAAGTTTTCAGCTACTTTTGATTGAACTAAAATAGTTTGTACAAGCATTTAATACAATAACTACTAATGCGCGGACTACATTACGAAATTACAAAGAGACGTAAAATTATAGACATGTGCGGGATTCGAACCCACGCCATCGTTCCCAATAGCCGGGATATGCTCTGACCACTAAGCTAATGTGACATATAACTCATAACTCTAATTTGACCTCTTGTTTTTTTTTATGCTTGATAGGTGAGGCTTTGACCACTATCTCACCTGATGGTAAGTGATGATGTGGTCGAAGATGTTGTTCAGGCTAACCTAGAATGACTGGCTCTCAAGGACTGCTGCCGGAACACACCGTTAGGTGCTTGACGACAGATTTTCTACTTGAGGGTGGTAGTTAGCCAGGCGGGCATTCGCAAAATGCCCTACCATGCTATAACGACTGCCATCCTAAGACAACAACCGGGACCGACGGCTTAACGTGCCTTACGAAGCACGGAAGCGTTCAGTAGTAATGTCACCAGCGGTCACCCTTCCAACTCATGACCGCGGCGGACCTTGCTTAACTTTCCTGATCGGTTCAGAATGGCTAAGCAAACTTCGCTACGAGCGCATCAAAAATGGAGTGTATAGTACAACGTAACTTGAACACCTACAGTTCAACTTACGTTGTACTATAAACAAGATTAATTTTGCAGTTAGCTTTTAAGTTGTTAACGATGACGCCTCTGTCAAGCTATACCTGTCAAGCTGTCAAGCTAAGCCTGTCACCTACATAATTTAGACATATATTGTAATAATTTTGTTATATAATATATACAACAATGTTAAAATACGTTTAAAAGAATGGCCTCGAGTTTCATGCCCGTTCTTCTCGCAGTGTCTCTAAACATTTTTTTGCTGAACGTGGCAGTAGGTTGTAGATAGGGTTCATACCCGGGAATTCCCGGGAAATCGTTGGGCTTTGTTCCCGGGAAATGAAGCTCGAGAAATATCGAGAACTCGAGATATTTTTTATTTATAAAACTATAAAATAAAACTATTTGCCTTTTATTAACGTGCGGCGTGTTTCGAGTCTAGTCGAGTTCGGATCCGAGAGTAATGCCGGAATAGATTGTGAATTCGCGAATTACATGATAAAGCGGTAAGTCTTTTTACTATTAATGGCATGGCACTTGGCAGGTGTCATGTGTACTGGTATCTAGTGTTTAATTTTTATCAAAATTGAGATTTATTCTTTTGATTTTTTTTATTTTGTAGAAAAAAAAAAGAAAGATAGCCACTTTTTTGTTATGAAATTTATTTAAATAACTTAGTAATGATACATATGTAAATAATATTTATATAATATATTTTGCTATTTTTGTAGAACAACAAGATAGCTTAGTTGTATATAAAATATACTGTTTATTTTTTCAAGGTTTTGTCTTCTTACTTGATAATAGGCCAGTAAAACTATAATTTAACCTCACCCTAAATTTCTAACCGCCAAATATTTTTTTAATAAGTTTTTCCTTTATGAACAGTCTGGGAACAGATCTAAAAATAATGTTGAATAAATGTACAAAGCATTGCTTTCAGTTAAGCCTACTTCAACTGAAAATTAAAGTGTGTTTTCAATTTCAGGAAATGTTGTAAATGAAATAAGGAATCGGCATGCGGCAGTCTGATAAAGCTTTTTTATTTATTAAATTCAGTTTTTCTAAAGGCATATTTTATCAGACAGAGTAATCAGATCTTATTTGTTTGTTTTTATCATTTAGAATATCATTTCAGAATTTATCATTATTATTTCAGATTTGTTTTGTGTATGTCTTCAGCTGTTGCTTTATTGATTCTGCAAAGTTTTAATTTGATTTGGTTCTTAATTAAACCAAAAATGGTGCTGTGATTGTAATTATATGTTAACATAGTGTTAATGGTTACAATTTTTTAATTTTCTTGTTTCGTTTGAGACAAGCGAATTTTGTTAAAAACTGTTAATAAATGTTTTATGATTTATTTGATACTTTTATTTAAATAAATAACTATTCAATTTATTGATTTAAGATAAGATATTTTTTTTGATACACATCTTCAATGTTGGTCCAACTTTTTTTCATTATTTGAAACGAAAAAAATGCAAAAACGTACGATAACGTAAATTCTTGACAACCCGAGAAGACCTGAGAAATTAGCCTCGAGAATTCTCGAGACACGAGAAATTGATAAGCTCGAGAAATCATGAACCCTAGTTGTAGAATATTTCAATATTAAAATTTGTAATTGAACTTCATAAGAGCGTCGTATACGCCTTAATTGAATAAATGATTTTCACTTTGACGCAACCCTATAACTTTAAAATTTTTATTTGCGTAATAACGCATGTCCCGCATTATACATTTTAAAATCACAACGAGATAAAAAAATCAAAGTCATGCACGGGATGCAAACTCGCGCCATCCACCGCTGTAGCCGAGGAAAGCACTGACCGCTAAGCCAACATGACATACGACTTGTAACTAATTTGTCCTATCGTTCTCAACCATCCTAAGAAGATGAACTATACGTATCGCCCGAAGCATTAGAGATGGCCCAATAAAATAAAATCACTACAGAATTGGATGGTATCCGGCACAGAAAAAAGTTTAATAAATAGCGTTTTGTTTTTGATTTTCGACCACTGCTTTGACGGAAGCAATTTCGGAGTTATAAGTTAGATAGGTCTATCTAAATGTAGATAACATTTGGATGTTTTAAAGATAATACTAGGTGGACTGACGACATCGTGAAAGTTGCTGGTAGCCAATGGTTACAAGCGGTTAGTAGCCGTTGTTTGTGGCGCTCTATGGCGGAGGCCTTTGTTCAACAGTTTGTTCAACAGTGGACGTCTTCCGGTTAATGATGATGATGATGATGATGAAAGATAACTTTGGGAAAATAGCGTTTAAATAGTAAATAATATTTATAAGCCTTTTCCCTTTTTTCTCCTGTTGTGTCCTTCCCTCCATTTGTTTCAGTTGTATGATTGTGTTTTTAATTATTAAAATAAAGTTTGATTATCATTGAATGATTTTTTTTAAATTGTTATTTGTTAAGTTTGGATTATAAAAGATCTCTTAACGCATGTTGAGTCGAACTTAAAGTAGTGCTCGTATGCTAAAACTTACCTATATTTTATCAAAAAAATAGTTATGACTAAAATTGTACGAAATTTATTAAGCTCTTAAAATAAAAAATTCAATAACTTAACTATTTTCTTCGTTATAAGACAAAAGAAGGAAATATTATCTATGAAGAAGTAGAAATTCTGAAAGAGCACATCTAAATCTATAAATCTCCAAGTTTCAAAACTCCTGGAAAACCTTCCCAAGAAACTACTTCCAATTAACTTTAAAAAAAACTATGACTGACTGCAGTCCAGGTAATGTCCGAAGGGGCAGGCATCCGTGTCTAAGCATTTCAATTTCGTTACATAAGCTTTGGTCCTACGTTACCCATGTAACAGGCGAAGAACTTACTGCCACTTACCGGGCACAATACTTCCATTGAAAACTCCTTCGTCACAAAAACCCAATAACTATCTGATCCAGGAATTAAAAAGCGTCGCGACGGTTTACACCACTTGAACAACGAGGCAGTCTTCACCAACATAACTGTAATTCCTATTCCAAAATTACCTATCCCAATCGACCAAAAAATAACCACTAAAAACGGTCTACAAATCGTAGACGAATGGGAATACTGGTATTTTTTAAATCAAATACAATTTGGATAATATTTTTATAACATCAATTTGAAATAAAATAGAAATAATAAAAACACATCTATCGAAAAAAGAAAATGTGTAATTGAAAATTTAACTTAATATACGAAAAGTTGAACAGAAATAAATAAAAAAAACAATAATTAAACAATGCAAATAATAAGAAGAAAGACGCAAAATTCGCAATGTAGGTATAACACAAACGTATAGCACAAACTATATTAGCAGAGGTAAAATAAAACTTGGAAAAAAAACAAATATAAAACAAGATTTTGCTTTCGCACGGGCACAGGGAGTGCTAATAATGATGAGATTAAAAAATAAACAAGAAGGTAATATAAAACGAGGCAGCTATGGTAAAAAAAATGTTGGATGATGATGGGATACGTACAAAAACGATTTATATACGTATAAAAAAATCAACCCTATAATAATGTATCATACAACCACAACTAACCTTAACGAAAATGGAACCGCCATTTTTATTTGTATTGTCTATAAAATCATCAATTCGTAATCAATATGGTGGTATTTTATTTTCACACCCGCAGACACCACACGCACTAGTGTCCAAAATCCGCGCGCGTTAGCCTCAGATGAGATGCTAGGCTTACGCCTAGCATCGAGGCCTGGATACGACTGAAACGAAGCTACAAGTGAACACTAGTTATAAAGGGGGTGAGATCCCACCCCTACACCCTAGGCAAAGCGTAACCATGGAAACTGGCCGGGGTGTGGGCGGAACCGCAAATTATATAAACCACATGCAGCAACGCAGCTGCACTTAATTTTCCGAAAACTTAATTTTTCACTAATAATAGAGAGTCTTTTACACCATTTATGAATATAAAATATCTAGATAATATTTCACGTGTCACACAGACCCATTCAATTCTGTTTATGTCAATCTGAGTTAATCAATTTTAAATTGGTTGGGATTTTAGGTGAAGAAGGTCTCATTAAGATATCTGTACCGTCTAGATTAAAATATATTATATTTGAAATATGCCTCAAATGTTTTAAACGATACACTGATAATAATTTGTTATACACCTAGTTTGGTCAGTAACATTGAATAAATATTATTTAATTCATGGATAAATATCATTCGCAGCGGTTTGTATTTAGTACGTCGCAAAGCAAAGGGGAGTATATAATATAAAATTTTAATAAACGGTGTCAATAATAAGACGATTGATACCATTAGAGATCTCTATCTTGCGACACGAAAGCAACAACAAGTAGACTACACGACCACAGTGTTCGGAGCTAAGCACAGGAGCTATGGCATTTCTTTTGTGTGTGCTTTCATAGTCTCTCTGAAAGATTTGTGTGCAATCTTAGTATTGACAGCGACATCCGGCATTTTCGCATCGAAGAACTGTAGTTGTGAGTCATTGTGGACGCTGCAGGTAAAACAACGCAAGTATACTTACTTATGCACCTTTGGGGCGGCGCAAGGCGCCCGCCCCGAGAAATACGCAGGCCCACACGTGGCGCCTTTTCCTTCTTATATCCAATACGCAAATACCACTGGGGACCAGCTTACAGGTGGAAGCAGCTGGCGCCAGCGTGAAGCATGCCCTGGCATGCACCAGGAAAACACTCCTGAAACAATAACAATATTTTAATGTGAAATTCCGTAGTGCGATAGGGCTTTTATATTCGGATCCCAACGTCAAATGGTAGAATATTGAAATTATTTTTATATACCATATCAAATCATCCGAATCAGTTTACAATTTAGGAATATATCAGAAGATTAAAATAACAACTCGTCAAATTGAAATATACTCGTATACGACGACTCTTTATGACGACTATTGACAAAATATTTGGCGATTTTCCCGTTTTTTTAAGAATGTTCACGAAAGAAATAATATAATCGTGTCTTCTGCATAAATACGAGTACATATAAAGTCAACGCCTGTTACCTGAAATGGAAGTTACCCGCATTTACACTTACTACGCGTTTAAGTTTTTTTTTTACACTCATAATTAGCACAGTCCTAGCGTAGCTGCCGAATATGTTAAAGAATACCACACGAACTAAATCGCATGCATTTGCTAGTAAACAAAATAAGCAATTGCCAATACACCATTATTATAATTTTAAGAAGCAATTTGCTTTGAAACTGGAATAGCTCAGAACAATATAGCAATTGCTTCAACATTACCGGCGACGGGACTCAAGAGGTGCTATCCTAATTGGACGTAACCGTGCAACTTGTTGAATTCACAGAACATTTGAAGTAGGTATTATTCTCAGTATTCACAAACGTTTATTACAAAATAGAGCAAAACTTCCCTCCCAACTGCGAGTGGGAAGAGCGCCACCCTAGTGGAACGTAAGTAGAAAACCACCTAGGTAAGCTGGATGTTGTGCAATATATTTACCTTTTGCAACCATAATCCCAGTTGCTTATCTCCAAGTTTATACCAAAATGTATTAAAGGTTCTTATTCATTATTAGGAAAGGAAACATTTTGATACGTAACTATCATGATATCTAATATAATAAATATGTACCGTATATTATCTTGTTACTTTAAGTACACGGAAGCGTATGGAGCGTTAGTCCTTTTTATTTTGTTGTTGTTCTGTTATTGTGACGGAACAAGCTCGAGGCCCACCTGATGTTAAGCGATATCCTCAGCAATATGTAATGTAATTTCACTGGCTCTCAAGGACTGCTGCCGGAACACACCGTTAGGTGCTTGGGACAGATTTTCTACTTGAGGGTGGTCGCTAGCCAGGCGGGCACTCGCAAAATGTCCTTCCACCATGCGATTCGAACCATGGACCTGCTCCGCGACAGTCCATAGCCAATGCCACTGAGCCATCACTGCTTTTTTGTTTTATTTGTAAGAAAACAAACATTATTTGATGCGGAGGATAGCGATGTGACCTTAGATGACTTTGAAAAAATATCACGAGGGAACAAAGTCATAGGTACCAGATTATAACGAGCACTAACAAGCTTAAATATTCAAACAAAACAAAAAGTCTCACTGGATCAAATGAAAATAGTCCTTGTGAACAAATGCATAATGTATTGGCCGATTTGCAATCGCCGGCTACTGGTAGGGTACTGGAGGCCAATGACTCAATGTAGGGGGATAGATACCGAGGAAGGGATTAAGTACTATGCTGTATTTTGCCTTCGCATAAAATTAAATATTTATCCAGGAGGCTGGGGTTCACTTTTGAGAATTAAGTTGGTGATAATAGTTTTTGCACACGTTTTATTCAGATATTGTATTGCATTTCAACGAAATTGTATACAGCGTTACAATTACGAAATGCATACGTGTAAGTCTAACACTCAGGTTCTGAAACGAATACGTTAAATGCCTGTTAATCCATTGTCAAATTCGGATTGAGTTGCTGAAAACTTCAAGTGACTGTTTGTCAACACTAATGTCAATTGATTCAATTGTAGGTTTCCAAAAAGTCTTTTCGGTTTGTAAAGGATTGTTAAGGTGCATTGTGCTAATTGCCCCAAATTGACCGAATACTATTTGATTAATATCTTGAAATCGTTAAAAAAATTATGTTAAATATGACTTTAACAATTATTTTGGACTTAAGTACCTACGTTTGCTCTAATATAATATTAACTGATAAGATAGGATAATAACAGAATTATATCAAGTATGATTAATCTAAGACAGACTCTTTGAACTTTTTGAAATGCTCGTAGCGAAGTTTGCATATATATCAGTTCTTCAACGTCCGCCGCAGTCATGTATTGGATGGGTGACCGCTAGTGGCGTTACTACTGAGCGCCTTTGTGCTTACGTTGGGCACGTTAAGCCGTCAGTCTCGGTTGTTGTCTTAGGATGACAGTCATTACAGCATGGTGGTAGGGCATTTTGCGAATGCCCGCCTAGCTAGCTACCACCCTCAAATAGAAAATCTGTCGCCAAGCACCTTACGGTGTGTTCCGGCAGCTGTCCTTGAGAGCCAGTAATTCTAGGTTAGCCTGAACAACATCTTCGACCACATCATCACTTACCATCAGGTGAGATAGTGGTCAAAAGCTAATATATCAGGCATAAAAAATGACTACTACTAGTTAGGTGAATATACTAGTACGACGTCGTCGACGTGACCATAGTGTTGCTGCTCATTAAGATACTCAAGAGGGTGCTATAGCATCCTGACGCCCTTATTAGCCAAAACACAGCTGGGTATATACTTTTTTTTTCTTATTTTGTTATTACAAACTCTGTATATATTTAAAAACATTATGTACGTTCGTAAATATTTGAGTTAATTTAAATTATATATTATATAATATGAAGCAGTGATAGCTCAGTGGCTTTGGGTATGGACTGCCACGCAGCAGATCCATGGTTCGAATCCCGCCGCGGACTTGAGCTTCACCGCATGGTGGAAGGGCATTTTTGCGAATGCCCGCCTGGCTAGCGACCACCCTCAAGTTGAAAATCTGTCGCCAAGCACCTAACGGTGTGTTCCGGCAGCTATCCTTGAGAGCCAGTCATTCTAGGTTAAGCCTGTTAATACCTTCGACCACATCATCACTTACCATCACGTGAGATTGTGGTCAAAGGCCTACCTATCAGCAATAAAAAAAATAAAAAATTAAATAGTGACAATCACAATTACTATACTAGGAATAGAGATAAAATAGCGGTGCCAGGTTTTAGATTAGCGAAGACAAATAAAAGGTCCTTCTTAGGTAATTGTGTGCGGTTTTATAATAAAGTTCCCAAACATATTACAATGCTCACAGAAGGAAAATTCAAATTGCATGTGAAAAACATTTTGATTAAGAAATCCTACTACACAGTTTGTGATTACTTAAACGACAAGTATGCTTGGATAATCCCGCCTCAGCCAAGCTATAGCCTGTCACCTACGTAATTTAAACATATTTTGTAATAATTTCATTATGTTCTATGTAACACATTGTACAAAGAAGTTAAAAAGAATGTCCCAGAGTTTCTTGCCCGTTCTTCTCACAGTGGCCCTATACATTTTTTTGCTGAACGTGGCAGTACTATGTAGAATATTTCAATAATAAAAAAATAATTGATCTTTATAAGTGGGTCGTAGACGCCTAAATTGAATAAATGTCATCTACCCATTTCTTGCCATGGGTGACGACTAATGAAAAATTGCCAGATAGGTACCAGCGCCTTTGAAGACTCGACAACTTCTACTGCGATCCCCAAGACGCCTGGCAAGCGTTATGGCAAATCACTGAATGGATTTGATCCCCCTTGTTCAACGGCTGACGTTCTGGTTGATGTCATTGTTTGATTGAATATAAACATCGGTATAAAAAAAATAATAATACAGAAATGGACACGAGTGATGTGCATTTTTACATACTCTTCGATAAAATGGTATGGATAGAATTTCGTATACGCTCGTATTTAATCCGAAACCTGAAAATAACAGTTCTTTTGACGTGCCGACGGCATTGTACGCCGAGATCGAGTTTCATATATAGAATTGTAGTTGTATGGAGAAAAAAGACCCGAGTGAATTTTGCACGTACATAAATTTCATCAAACGTAAAAAATATCCGTGTGTTTTTAAATCCGCGGATAGTTTTGGTTGTTTTAATTGGTCTGGGTTACCGAGAATTTTATTTGAAATAAATGCAACAGTTTTAAATACATGATAGGTATCTATATATTAAAAAAAAAAGTACAGATGAATTGAGAACCTCCTCCTTTTTTGGAAGTCGGTTAAAAAATTAAATAGTAAGATTGTAAAATAATAATGAATTTCAAGTACGTAATATCAGAGGTAGTAAAACGCCTTTTCACCTTACAAGCTCGAAAAGGCGCTGTTAATAATTCGAAAGTTGCGAGGAAAAGTGCTTTTTATCCGACGGCGTAGAAAAGTGATTTTGAAATTAAAACCTTTACAAGAGCTCCAAAAAATACATTTATACTTTCAATAATATCAAATGTAGTAATATTACTTATAATATTTTTTTTCATTTTTATTTTATGCTTGATGGGTTAGCCTTTGACCACTATCTCACCTGATGGTAAGTGATGATGTGGTCGAAGATTTTGTTCAGGCTCCTTGATAATTATAAAAATATACTTCAAGTAAGTATGTTTTGACAGTTCGAAGCAGTGATGGCTCAGTGGCATTAGCTATGGACTGCCAAGCAGCAGGTCCATGGTACGAATCCCGCCGCGAGCTTGAGCTTCGAGAAGGGCATTTTGCGAATGCCCGCCTGGCTAGCGACCACCCTTAAGTAGAAAATCTGTCACCAAGAACCTAACGGTGTGTTCCGGCAGCTGTCCATGAGAGCCAGTAATTCTAGGTTAAGTCTGTTAACACCTTCAACCACATCATCGCTTACCATCAGATGAGATTGTGGTCAAAGGCTTACCTATCAATAATAATATAAAAAAACATGTTTTCGAGTTGTCCCGACTGCGTGTTGGAAGATTTGCGAGTTGAACTATTTGCGTTTTGCGTGTTGGTGCACAAACGTGCCAACACGCAAAACGCAAACAGTTCAAGTAAATGTATACCAAGATGCTGTGCTTGCTGGGGGTATGCGATAGAACGATATATTTAATTATAAACTATTCCGCTGTCCATAACGCCATGGGTATCCAGAAAAGTGCTAAATAATCATTTAATTCTAAGTGAACATCCCTGGATTCTGCGGCTGAAACCACGGAAATATTGCCAATTTCATGAAATGTAGTATCAACAAAAAGAATAAAAACACCATAATATTTTTTACTACAATAAGGTTACAGCAAGTTTAGACAAGAAGTGCATTTTGTTTCATAAAACAATCAAATTAATTACATATTCTAAGGCCCTGTTTCAGAATGTCCTTATAAAGTTTCGAGTTGCTAACTAACACATAAAAGAACTGAATGATAGAAATGACAGTTAACATGCAGCGCGTTTCAAGCTTTAACCGATGGATAGGCTAAATCGATGACTGTGAAACGCAAAGATAGTGTTTTGTTTAATAAATATGTTCTGGGTAGTATAACCAGAACTTCTCGAACATTCTGAAACAGGCCCTAAGTGAATTTACATGAGTTCTAAATAATTATGGTCATAATTTCAAGGTGGTAGGGAATTGATCATGATCACACTGCTTACGAGTTACCACCTACAAGCAGAAATGTATCTGTCGTGCCGGATTAATCTCATAGATAAGGTGAGGAACTTCATTAAACGACAACGTAAAAACTGTCTTTCAGAGGGCTTTTTTGAAAGCAAATTTGTTGGTCTTTAATTTTATTTTTTACACGACTGCCCAATACAAGGAGTGTCATGTTTTCAGGATTCATATGTTTATTCCATCATAACTTCTAAACGGCGTAACCGATATTACTGTATGAAATATCGGTAGGTTAGTCTTGATAGCGCAATGGATACTAGGTTCATAACAAAAAAAAGAACTGGAGTATTTAAGACGCCTTACTGCAACCAAAATAAAGATTTTTTTCTTTCAAACCCATCGAGTGGGATTTCATCATGAAGGGGATTAAAAAACGATTCCATAAATATACATGACTTGCAGTTTTAATTTCAGTGAATATATAAAATGTTAGTAAATAATGAGCAGTCGCGGTTTTTACCTTTTTCATTAATTTATACTTATTTATGTGAAAGTTTGGGTAAAAAACAGTTTAAAACATACTAGGTGTAGAAATTTTGTTTATTTATAAATTATACGCGAATGCAAAACGATCACGACTACAATAATAGATAGGTATGTAATTTACGTCATCTGCTGGGCTGCCAATATCACTCATTTTAATAGGCTAAGATCAAATACTGTGTCACCAAGATATCAATACGGGCCGGGCGTTGACCTGGTCGCCTTTATAATATTAAGAACTCGAAATGTTACACACATAATCATACAAAACTTTACAAATAATCAGTAAGCCCTACAGTTCAAAGTGCGACGAATGAGATGCAGGTAGGACAGTGAGGATTGAGAGTGATCAACAATATCATGCTGCACACTTATTTGTTATTTGCCTGCAAGCAGACTAAAATAGATGTCCGCCACGCTCCGTTCAATATGGGACTCTGTCATAAAATATATACACCAGCCTCTGACACGTTCGATATTGGTGTCCAAGTTTATATAATCATTGGTTATTCGTAAATAATAATAAATACAAATTATACAGTGTATACAGGGTTATTTGGAAAGATGCTAACAACCTCTTAAGACTTCTGTTAGTCCTAGCAAACATTTATAGACGAATGTTTTTTTACTGAACTCACTTTCCAGCCGCGGCTCCGTCCGCGCTTATTTCGGTTATCGCGCAAAAACATTAACCTCTTTTTGCGCTGTTGGATAAAAACAATCCTATGTCCTTTCCCGGGTCTCAAACTATTTCCATGCCAATTTTCATCCAAATCAGTCTATTAGTTTTAAAGTTTATTCGTAGCGTACAAAAATACAAGTCTTTCCTCTTTCTTTATAATATTAAGCATAGATAAGCAAGTGAGGCCGTGAGACCTGAGGTGAGAAAAAAATTGTTAGGACTAGCAGAAGTCAACTTTAGGGGTTGTTAGCATTTTTCCAATAACCCTGTATATTATTTATATAACCAGATGCTTCATAAATCTATTTAAATTATATCACTGTCTGACAGACAACGAACACCAAAAAAGCGTTGTATTCTTAGATGTTTTATTTATAGATATTATTATTTAATATACTTACCTAGTGATAAATGTTATAACATTCATGATATGGTAATTAGCTTTTTTTCGAACTGCCTACTTTGATCACAAATATATAGCTTTTGTAGCACAATTGCATAAGAATTTCTATTTCAGGCTTAAGTATTTGTGTTTCGAATTAGGTGATTCATTTACTTTCACGACATCGTTCTGTGTAAAATATGGGAAGCCTAAAATATCACGTTATTTACGAATACTAGTTTCACTGTGGTACCTAGCGCTGCAGGAACAACTCAAAGTATCAAACTGTGAAGTTACTGTAAAAGAAAACACATTACATTATTGGTGCTAACTGATCACTGAACAGCTGATCTTTCGCAAACCACGTCTTAGTTAACGGCAGGATTCGATGTGATAAAACAATTTGAACTCACTTGAAACAAATTGGAAAAGTGGATAAGCTCAAAAAGGAATACCGCATGAATTGAGTGGAACACACCAACGAGCACTCGACCCTTTACTACTCTATTCGACCGTCACAATAACGAATGTATTTTCAATCTCGTCGTTACTTAAAAATGATTGTCTCGTGATTTAAAAATGATTTTGTACGGTAATCGGAACCTCAAACTTACAATGGTTGAACTTAGCAGAACCGGCCAATCCTTCCCCAACAAATAGTTGACTCAGAAAAAGGTACGGTGAGTGTGGAAGACCATTGCTGATGTCACCGCGATTACGACAGATCTGTATTGTCAAAAATTGCTTGATGGATTGACGGAAAAGCTAGACATTAAACAGCCGAAATTTGTCAATTGCACTAGCTCACTGCTGCTTCGGGACAACGTTATATAATACACTGTACAGCAAACGGCCACACAATTAGAGTAGCTGTGAATGGACTGTATCCGACGCCAACCGTACTGACCGTCGTAGCCGCCACAACATTATCCTACAGACTACCACAACTTTGGAGTTCTTGCAAGAAAAAAATTGCTTCCGATAAGGCAGTATTTTTTTCTACGGGTAGTAGGTTCAGGTTTACCTGATAAGCGGTAAACTGACAAATGGATAAACATGCCTACATAAAATGGTACATATTTTGATAGATTAAATATTTAATTTCGTTTTTTCTTACTATAGATATGTTTTTTATATATAAAACTCTAATGTCATGCGTAAGGATCTCATATCATTGAACGAGTAAATTAAACATTAAAATGTTCTAAAGATACGGGAATTGCAGCAATTTTTGTGCGATTTACGTTTGTCACATAAACACAATATTTAGAAATGAGAAACAACACCAGCCATATTTGCTTGAAGCTCCTATACTTATAGAACTGAGTATATGGTGATATAGAATTTATGAGTATTATTAGGTTGCAAAAGTCCTAGTCGATAAGGTTTTTTTTTCCTAAGTTAACGTACAGAGCATTACAAAGCAAAGAAATACAAAGATAACGAAAGAAATAACCCTCACATACTTCCACACAAAACATATTCACTTGCCAAAATATTTATGTTAAAATGATACATCGACCATATCAAAATAACATTTTACCGATTTCACTAACGTTAAATTTAACGTAAATGAAATCGGTGGCAATATTATTTATATATTTGTACTACTGACGAAAGTTTTAATAAAATGTTTATGTTAAGTTAGAACCTAATGGAGTGCACTAGCTCTTATAAATACAGTGAGAGCAAGAGATATTGAAGTTATCTTTTTGAAAGTTCAAAATTGCCAACATGTCTTTTTTCATAATAGTTTTGAGATAAATTAAGGCAAATAATTATGTAATAAAGAAAATAATTCGATTTGACATATGAAATAATTTTTAGATTTTGTAGTCAATTAAATTCAAATCTTTAAGATGTGTTGTAGCTTACACCGCCGTTTATTCTAGAACGATGTAACAAGGAATATTTCATAATATTTCGGGCAAAATTTTTATAAAACTAGGCCCAAACATATTAAATAACAAAGGCATAAGTTGCCACGGAAAAGCTCAAGAGGTGACTGTCATGTCTCTTTATGTGACCCAAGCTTTTTATGCTACAACTTAATTTTCCCATTTTGCCCCCTGGGTACAATGCTAGGTTTAGCCGACTAACATCTTCTATCAGATTTGTATGGTGGTGAGGCATTTGGCGAATGGCCGCCTGGCTAGCTACCACCCTCAAGCAGAAATCTGTCGCCAAGCACTTAACGTTGTGCTCCGGCTGTCCTTGCGAGCCAGTACGATAATAGTATTATAATAGAAATTCTAGGTAAGATTGAAAAACATCTTCAACCACATCATCACTTACCATCAGGTGAGATAGAGGTTAACGGCTAGCACATTAGCTTAAAAAAAACATCAGCACCTGCTGTGATGGTCAAATTAACATCATAATTAATACAACAGTGAATAACGATTGGTTTATTCCATTGTACTAGTACTTTAACAAAATCTCCCCTGATGGTTGGCGCTGGTAAACCGAGAATAGGAACTAGCTCTCAAGGACTGCCGGCAGACACCTAATAAACGTGCCCTCCGAAGCATAGAAACTGACCGTAGTAAATACCACTAGCGTTCACCCAGCTAATGACCGCAGCGAACACCGCTAAATCTGGTTGACTAGTTAAGAAAGACTTGGCAATCTCCGCATCTGAGAGCACTTCAAAATTACGTATTGCTAACAGAAGTCAAATTTTATATACAAGTACTACTCATGAAAACCAGGCGTGTACAAGATTGACCATTGAAAATAATTTTACATGAATTTAGTTTAATTTGTAGCTGATAATCTATCCTTTGTATCTCTGATTGTTAAGTGACGTCGTGGTCGAAGATGTTGTTCAAGCTAACCTAGAATTACTGGCTCACAAAGACATTTAATGTCTGCTAATTTAGCAGACACGTATAATGTTAGGTGCTTGGCGACTAATTTTCTAGTTAAGCCTGCACCGAGGCAGCGATACGTAATTGTGGTTCGTTTGATCCCTTACTATATCTTTATTTCTTAATTTTGAGTTATGTAATCAATATATATTATATTTAAGGATTCATTCTATAAATCATACACTTTGAAAAACACGATTACTTAAAAAAAATCTTTAGAAAAA
Organism: Plagodis dolabraria; assembly: GCA_963854805.1. Classification (NCBI taxonomy): domain Eukaryota; kingdom Metazoa; phylum Arthropoda; class Insecta; order Lepidoptera; family Geometridae; genus Plagodis; species Plagodis dolabraria. The sequence goes on from OY978440.1 coordinate 11,965,987, forward strand.
TAAACCAAAGTTATATCCAAAAAACGAAATAAACCCTTAGTACCTACGGCGTAAATACTTATCGGAAAATTATTTAATTAATACTTATTTGAATAATAAAAAAAACAACATTTTTTCCATAACGTACCGTCCGACGGGGATGGATGCTGTTGGCGAACCATACTTACGCACACATACGCGGCACGCCTAAAAAGCTCGGTGCGCCCTTAAGGGCGGTAGCTAGCCAAGCAGGAATGCGCAAAATGCTCTACCACCATGCTATAAAGACTGCTATATAGGTCAACAGTGGAAGATCCGGCTGACGCAATACAATAAATTAATCTTAATGTATTTTTAGCAGAATAAACAAACAAAGTAATTATGGATATATTAAGGAATTTATTTCATCTCACAAATAATTCCATTTCGTTATTGCTGATTTCCTCTTCATAACTCTTTAAACTGTCAGAAATGAAATTACAGGGTGAGAGATAAAAATTTGATTGACACTTAAAATGCTATTTATATAATCGTAAACAGAACTGTTGATCAACATGTCTGTAATTAACTGGGCGATCAATTGTCATATTTAACATAAACAAGGGTGCACCAATTACTATCACAATATAATTTTCAGTAACCTCGACGTTTCGATCGAGTTTTATCGACATAAAGCTTAAGGAACTCTATTGCTTAGTACCCCTGGATACACCCCCCATATCTTCTTGTAGAAGTCGTAAGAGGCCACGAAGGGATACCAGAAGGTGGGCAGAAACATCTTCTGAAGTGCAATCTTAAACTGAGATTCCCAAGAAGCCTGCCAAGCATGGGGATTATGCCCCATCCCATAAAAGCTGATGAGCAACGGGCGGACGTCAAGGCTTTTGTAGCATTAAATAGCTTAGTGTTGACAATTTTTAGGGATCCATACGCAAAGGGTAAAAACTGGACCTATTACTCCACTATCCGTCCAGACGGACGACTGTCACCAGGCTGTATCTCATGTACCGTGACAGCTAGACAGTTAAAATTTTCTGTGGTCATTATGACAAATACTAAAAATCGGCCAAATGCGAGTCAGACGCGCGCGAAAGGTTCCGTACCCTCCGTGAAAACTAAAAAAAAGATTATAATTTAGTGTCTTATGTTGTATAGATCTTACGAAAATTTTTCGTGCGCGAGTCTCTCAGTCGTGAACTAGTACTTGGCCGATTCTTTTTCCATTGAATATTTTAATTATTTGCATAAATTTAGTTTTAATTAATATCGTCACGGCTGTACTCCCCGTAGGGCTTGGTATCTAAAGAGTAGGCATTATTATCTAAACAACCAAGTTTCGCCAGATATATTGCGGCTAGGGATGGGCCGAATATTCGTTTTATATTCGGTATTCGGCATATTCGGCAGGTTTGCCGTATATTCGTATTCGGCCGAATATTCGGTCAAATCACCGAATATTCGATAACAGGGTAGGTACTCAAAGTTAATACGGTATTAAACCGACTGATTATGTGTCCTATGTTTTGTCTTTATGTGGTAAGTAATTTGCAGTATTTTTATGTAGACACTGTAGTTTTATTTCCAATAACAGCAGATAAAAAATATGGTTATTAAAAACAATTTATAAGTATGTAGCTGTTTTGGGGTTAAACTACTGTACGGTGCAACCGCATATTCGCCCGCGTAATCATTTTTGGCATCATTCTAAGTAAATGACCAGTTCGTAATTTGCATCGATTTGATCGTATCTCACGCGGCTCACTATCATTAAATCACTATATTTATTTTACATATCAAATAAACATTTTTATCAACTAGCAAATCAAGGATTTATTTCTCATTTTATATCATCTTTAGAATACGGTCTCGGACCGTAAAACTACTGTGAACTCTTTATAATAAATAACGTTATTATAATCAGATCTTAATTGTGAGAAATTAAGTTTTATTTTATTTATAAATTTTATATATAAAAATTCCCATAACAAACTTACGCGGTGAAGTTTTACTGTTTACTAGATGATGCAATAATAACATCGGCGGTACAACGGGGGAGCGGGAGGGAGTGTCCGGCGCATTATTTAAGTAAGGTAATCAATTGTGCCGAACATTCGGCCGAATATTCGGTTCGGTATGAGTTTTACCGAACATTCGGCCGAATGTTCGTATTCGGTGAAATCCATGTTCGGCCCATCTCTAATTGCGGCCCCACATAGGTTATAAACCATCTACCCGGTACAGTTCCACAAAAAGCAAATAAAATGCTTCTTTTTTTGTTGGCTGATTTTTTATAAATACTTTGATCATGGGGGTGCCCTATTTACAATATGACAAACTGTATAAAAATTAAAACTAAAGTACTAACTTGAGCTTTTTTAAATCAAAAAACCGGCATAAACGGCTGTATCTTTCATAGCGTTAGCTTAGAAGTTTGATTTTTCACAGCTCCAAGGGACAGTAGACCTCAGTACTACCTATTTGATATGAATTTCAGCTTGATATCCCCACGCGTTCCTGAGAAAAAGGGTCTCGACTCGACAGACAAACAGACGGACTTAAAAGTGATCCTATAAGGGTTCCGTTTTTTAAATTTTGAGGTACAGAACCCTAAACATAATTAGTACTCGATTAGTCACTAAACTATCACGGTTATGACGTCGTTAAACTGTCCTGCTAGATAATAGGATAGGATGCTTGCTGTGGAAGACGTTTGGATGGGTACCTATGCCTTACAGCTCATACTAGGTGATTAAACCGCTACGTAGCAGTTCACATTGCTGTAGTTTTGATTAAAGGACAAGGTCAAGGTAGCAGATGAAATCACAGGCACATGGGATGTAAAAAACGAATATCACGGGTGCGAGACACAATGCAGTGCCTTGCAGGACATTCAAGTGTTTTTGTAACCTTTACTTATGGCTATGTCAATAGCTTAAAGTCATCGCATTTCCACGCACAATCTTCTACTTTATCCATACACCGCAAAATGCCTTACCATCAAGCATTATTTCTGTAAGTCTACACCATCGAAGTGCTGACGCGAATCGAATTCGAATTTTTCTTTTTATTTGCAAGTATTTGGAGTTTTTTCTAGCAATGTTTAATCTAAAATAGTGTAGTAATATGCGAAACATGTATATGTAAAATTTTATGCGTTAACTAAATAAACAGCCTGCTTAGGATAACATCGGACAAACGTCATGCTTCTAAAACAGCTATGTCTAAAATACACACCAATTGATATGCATCTCATTATTTTCTATCGAGGCACAGAAATTCGAAAGTTTAAGATCAGAGAGAAACAGCTTAAGATCTTTATAAGAGACAAATTAACAGCTTGTTCCCGGCTAAATATTACGAAATCTATTCCTGCCATGCTAGCATTCTTTTGGTTTTTTTTAGCTGCGGACATAACAATATACAAACGTCAAACCTCAAAAAGGTTTTATATCAAATAATTAGAAAAAAGAGGTAAGATAATTTTTTGTACTCGATTTTCAATGAAAGAAGCTTCGCAATCTTTTTCTGCACTAAGAAAAATAAAGCTCGGCGTTTTGTTTTGTAAAATTTTAAGATCGTTTTCTTCTATCGGCGTACAATGTACTATTGCGCATTTTTGCGACAACCATAAACATATTTTAAATTTTCAGAATGGCTGTAGCAATAACCAGTAAGCTAATTTTCCGTGTTTAGGGTAAAGAAGCCACTGTTCATCTAAATTTACTTCTAAAAGTCCCAATTTGAACAAATCGTTTCTTAAAAAACTTTTTATGACGACAAAAAAAAACTAACTATCTGTTCCTAACAATATTACTCTCTACTACAATACATCTTCATAGTAAAAAACTGTTTAGTGAAAGTCTGCCTGCTATATGTTTGACATTTCTCACTGAACAATTAAATTCCTTGATTCGTATTAGGTTGTTCACTGGGTAAAGACACTGATATACCTACAATGTTTTTTCCCATGGTAGGTAATCAAACCGATGCGGACCGCTAGGACATTTTATTTTATCACCTAGTTTTATCATATTAATATAAAAACCTACCTATATATTGATATACCACTTATTCATAAGCCAATAATGTGAATTTCTATTTTACCTTTGAAAGAATGAGTCCACCTCACTGACTGTAATCACACAGCAAAGCACAATCAGCTTCTGACACAGAATCTCCCAGAAAATAACAAAGCGTACACACAAGCAACACAGTTGCATGTAACAAGCAAGTCGAGGATTCCACGCACACATTAAAGCAAATATCACGAAAGTTCAATAAGATTGGCGCACACGCTTACAAACCGTGAAACCAAATAACTGCGCAGTGCACATAGTGCACTTCACAGTTGAGACAACACAACCCTTCATTCGACAAACGTAAACGTACTCGTTCATATTCACGCACACAAGCATTCATACACGTACCCTACACTTACATTCATGCGCATCACAATTGTATTTCATTAATACATGGATAATATCGGCTCCGCGTGATAAGTAAACCCTTACTTAAGGCCTAATTTCACCATACTCTGTTATTTATTTGACGCCTTGTTAACCCTTTTAACGGACTGTTAACTGAACCGAGTGTCCCACCAACTGTTAATGGATGATTAATTCAGTTAACTTCATAGAACGTAGACTGATTTAACAGCTCTGTTATTTTTAAAGACCCATTAGCTAATGTCTGATTTAGCGTAAACAAACATGGTATGGTGAAATTAGGCCTTAACCTGTCTAACTGACAGCATAGTTATAGCTATCTTTTTTAACATACGGAAGCTCGAGGCCCCTGAAGTTAAGCGAACTAACCTCCGCTTATAACAGATGCATTTCGTCACAAATCACGAATTGCACTGCGCCCGTCACCGTGAGACATAGTTGTTAAGTCTCATGTGCCTGTAATTTCACTGGCTCTCAAGGACTGCTGCCGGTACACACCGTCAGGTGCTTGACGATAGATTTTCTACTTGAGGGTGGCTAGCCAGGCGGGCATTCGCAAAATGCCCTTCCACTATTCGGTGAAGCTCAAGCCTGCGACGGGATTCAAACCATGGACCTGCTGCGCAGGAGTCCATAGCCAATGCCACTGAGCCACCACTGCTTCAAATTTAAATTATTTATGAAACTGTAGAAAACCTGTTACTTACTTATGAGATATAGTCTTATATTTAATTATAATGTCAGGATTCGATGAGAAGCGCCTAGTGAACTGTGATACAGGCTACTTCAGACAACAGTCCCCGAAATGCGGGTTTACATTACAACAGTACCAGTCTTGTACGATATCTGTTATATATATAATTTTTTAAACCTAAAGTAAACGTATTTATAATTATTATATAAGCTTACGCTGAAATGAGACAGTTATAGTTAACCGATCCGTCCGACATGCAAGAAAAGTTGAGTAAATACGGACGCCGTTTTATGATTTCAAAATCGTATTACATAATATCAAAGATATCGAATGTATCGATTAACATGGTTTTGATGGAAATCGTTCATATCGTATTGGAGACACGCAAAATTTGTTCCGTAACTTAATTAGTAAGTTTCACAAACAAATTTTTAACTCGAGAAGTTTTGGCGCTTCTAACGCGTATAATCAAAGTATGCGTTGCAAATGTAGTCAATGATAAGACGATTCGAAGTATATATTTATCGCATTTTTAATAAACCTTCTGTAAAAGTAGATGGCCTTCTGTCAGATCAGATTCGTTATTGGTTCTTATATACGCCTTAAAGCGACTCAGTGTCTCCATAATCTTAAAGCGGACAACATCGACAATTTTACTGCAGTTGAAACGCACGTCCTGAAATCCTGAACCACTGACGTTAGCAGCTTAGTTTACGACAGATTGCAATACTGGGCCAATAGGTGGCGTTGAATCTGTAAAATAATAATGGGTTGTCTATCGAAACCCGTATTATTTTTATGGCAAAACCTCATTAGATTAGAATAACACAAACAAGCTTGAACAACACCATGTACCACATCCTCACTTACCAACAGGTTAGTGGTCAAAAATTTTCAACGGCTGGTAATGAAACACTAGCCTGTCAGCAAAATAGAACTTATATTATGAAATGTCCTTGCGTTGCCGAAAAAAAGTCAGAGATATTTATGTATTGTCTGATAATATGCACAAGCTTTTTAAATTTAAGGTGCATTCGGAAATGAATTGGAGAATGTAAGTTACCCATAGTGCTCTACGGAAATCACTACAATAATCACAAAACATTCTCACTAGGCCTTTCGAAAAACAAGTAAAATTCACTTGGGAGTTGGATTTGGGACCCAATCGAAATAGGGTGAGGCTTTTTACGTCCGGTGAATGATAGTCAGTCTTAATTTGACAGTTCATTTACTTCTAAATTTATATGGGAAATGAAATATAAATATGTTGAGAGATATTAGTTAAAATTAAGAACATGAACATATTTTTCGACATTTTGCATAGAGGTATATATGGGCGGTATAGATAATTAATACTTGTGCATTTTATTACTCAATGAGCTGTATACTGTTGCATGCGATGACTAGAAGTGAAGTACAGTCTCATTAAAATATAAGTTTAGTTAATCGTAAATAGTAAGAAGCTTATGTACTTTTTCTATTATATATAAGTATCTATACTTATGTAACGATAATATATTGACGCTTATAGGGCATAAGCGTTTGACGTTTTGTTTAAAATACGCGGGCTTTTCACTTTACATTATAAATTCACCAATTGAAAGACGTCGTAGACTCCATCACCCATCCAGATTTACTTTTCATCACATATTGTACCGATTTAACAATGTAAGGCAAGCTTCAACTCGCTACTCAACACATCGGGCAATTTTTCAATGATCTTTTTTTAAAAGAATTTTACCGATTTGCTTCAAATGAGTAATTTTTTAAACGTCAAACCATGCCGCCAAATCCTTCCGGCTTCGGATTCGGATCGGCTTCCACACTATCCTTTAATTCAACTTTATTTACCTCAGTGGGTGGTCGTCCTCATGGTCCAATCTTGAGGTCGTAGTTTCCACTACGAAAGCGTAAAGTAACGATGCGGTGGCAAAATTAAGTGCTCAGAATTACTGTGATAGCTCCAGGAGTCACCAGACTCAGTACTAGTTTACCCTCCAGGTGGAATCTCTGCCCAATTTAGTAGCAAATGTGAGTTGCGGGAACTTGCGAGTAAATATAATAATTTTATTTTTCAAATAAAATAAATGTTTGTATGTTCTTCAGTTGTTTTTTTTTAAGACAATTGAGTAGGTCCATATTATATTTATTTAACCGTATCCTCTCCAAACACAGCATTGACATTAAGCCGCGTAGACACGATGAGGGTATACTGTGTCACTGTGTCAGAGTCCACTCGGATGCGTGTCAACCAGGAATGCACATCAGAGTGTACTACGACTTGCGGTTGACACCAGTAATTCAGCATCCGTGTGGATTTTGTCAGAGTATACTCTGATGGTGCAAAGGACGCTTTACGAGTTTTTTATGCTGCTTTAGTCCCACATCTGAACTCGTATTCGAATATTATATCTTTATATTATTCGATATGGAACCCCTGAATGTAAGAACAATACATATGTGATTTATCAAATTACTTTTTTTTACTTAAGAAGTTTTTTTTTAATTAAGAATATTACATTTTTTTTTAAATTCATTCTAAAATCAGACACTATTCAGGTTTAATTTCTTCTTCAAAAAGGCCAGTGCGTTAAAGCGGTAACTTCATATTTTAAACCCTTATTAAATGGATTTTTTTTGATATTACAACATTAGGTATACTATTTTCGCCGTCTATGGTAGGTATCCTTGACCACCCTTGCGAACGAAACGGAACGTGCAAAGATGATAGGCCCCCCTAATGTGCTCTTTATAGTGGAGCGTCAACATAATAATAGTCACAGAGACCGATGCAAATAGTCGTTGATTGTAGCGTTCAAAAAGGATGTACATATACATGTTCAGCAGTGGATATCTTCCGGCTGATGTTGAAGCCCTTTATTTTCCTTTTTATTATTGACAATTCACTTCTTTTTTGTTTGTAATGTCACACAATTCTCGCCTGTTATTTAGTGGGACTGGCTGGTATCGATTTCATGGTAGGATGCGAAGACATGGGACATTTAAGTGTTAAATTTCCAAGATTTTGAGGGAGTAATGCGTCCGAGAGAAACAGAACATTTCAAAGTTACAAATTTACGAGAGTACGATAATTCGTTTAAAATCGCGGAATACTGGTGCGGATTGCATGGTGGTAGGGCATTTTGCGAAAGCCCTCCTGGCTAGCCACACACACATTTTCTACTTGAGGGTTCAAGTAGAAAATCTGTCGTCAATCACCTAACGGTGTGTTCCGACATCTGCGACACTGACCATCTCAAGGAGGAGCTTCAGTATGTAAAACAAGTACTTCGAAGCAATAAACACAAGCTCCCACGAATGCGTCACAGAAGCCAGCCCGAGCCTTCCACAGTTGAGCGACAACCTGCCATCTTACCTTACATCAAGGGTGTCACGGACAAAATTGGTAATATCTAAAGACGAGCTTCAATAAAAACATACTTCAGTACGCACAAAAAGATCAACCAATTTTTAAGACCTGTTATTCCCCTACAAGATGCAGGTGTTTACAAACTTGATTGTGAATGTGGGCTGTCATACATTGGGCAAACAAAGAGGAGCGTTGGTATCCGGGTAAAAGAACAAATTGCTGACATGAAGAACAGACGCTCGACCAAGTCTGCGGTTTGTGAACATGCCCAGGACAAACTCAACCACTACATTCGGTTCGACAACCCACAAATTCTTGCCAGTGAGACCCGGTTTATGCCAAGAATGTTACGCGAGGCTATTGAAATCAAAAAGTACCCAAATTTCAATAGAGATGATGGTTGGCAAGTACCACCTGCTTGGGATCCTGTTATTAAATTAATTAAATCTCACGGCCGACACAAATCTGCAAGACCTCTGGACACTGAGCGAATACTGCGTGAATAGGGAACGTTATGATTAATATAAAAATTTCTGACAGTAGACCAAATAATTTCTTAATAACTCATGTGACAAATAAAACCAATTAGACACCCCGTGACCACGATCACTGCAAAGTGTTTGAAACGTCGTCGGGACAAAAATAATGATAAAATATACGCGATTTAAACCGTTTAAAGTTGTTTAATTACTATGTGTAACAATCGCGAAAACTTAAGACAACATTACTGACATATACTTGTCCTTTCTTTGATATTCGATATCAGTTTAGTCTTCTAGCAAAGTAGATGTTAACGTCACAAAAACATTTAGTCATGGGTTGGGGCTAGCACTTTCGGTAGACCCGCCGGCTGTATGGGGATCCGTACAGTTTTGGGAAGAAATTTAAGCCACCGGAGCTCAATAAACATCTCAGTTTCGCCAAAATACGATTCTTAGGAAAATCCCATGACGATATAGTTGCACCTTTCCCCAAATGAGAAAGTGCCTCCCACCTTGAAGCGAGACTTCACTTCCATAAACAATTCATGGTGGGCGCACGCACAGTCAAACAGAGTGGGTTCGACGTAGAAGAAAGAAATTGAGACACAGACTATACCGTGCAAGAAGGTTAACTTAAAAAAACAAAGCGCCTGGTTTTAACCATGGGTGAATTCTATATACTCTACCCTTAAAGGGCCGGAACGCTTTATGTGGTTAGAAAGGAGCCTAAATAAAAAGTAACAATATACAACAGCAAAGACTCGGCCAAACTATATTTAAAGATCTAACATTTCAAAAAGCCAAAAAGACAACGAAATGCGGCGAACGCCGAATGGACTTGGGAAAACTGTCCCTCAACATCAAAAATATTATAAACAAAATAAGTAAGTCAAAGTCAACTCCAAATTGTATATTTAATTTAGGTGTTTATGTGGTTCCTCTTCTGAAAGTCGATTTAAACTTTGAAAGATTCTACAGCCACTTCAGCAAAATATGGGTAAATAGTGCAATACTGCTAGTACCTACTTTTGTCAAAAGTACTGACCAAATTGGTAATTTCACGGTTTTCCCAGATGATGTTTCAAATTACGGTAAGAGTAGGGAACTGCTCCTCAACTACGAAAATACGGTAAGCAAAATAACAATGTCAAAGTAAAGTCAAGACTATTTATTTGATTTATATCTGTCGATGCTCGTATGAAGGTCAATTACAAAAATTAACATTGAGAGATTCTAATGCCACATTCAGCAAAACAGGGTATGATATATTATATTCACTGAGAGAAGAAAAGGCAAGATACTCGGGAAAATTATTTTTGAATGTATTTGATTTGCTAAAAGATATGTCAAATGCCGTTATTCTGCCATAAAACTAACTTATATAAAATATACCTTAAAATCTAAATTTGGTAAAAAACATAAGAAAAATAATCATATTTTTTTATGATTCTATTTAATTTTAAGTCAAGATGTATTTATTTAGTATTTAATTTTATTGCATCCCATATAATTGATCCAATATAGATAACGGTTTTATTTAGATGTAATCACATCTAAATAAAACCGCAATTGCACAGAATAAATTTAATTTTAGAATTATGAATTTAAAGGCCTGTTTCAGAATGTTTGAGTAAGCTCCGGTTATACTACCCAGAACATATTTATTAAACAAAACACTATCTTTGCGTTTCACAGTCATCGATTTATTCTATCCATCTGTTAAAGCTTGAAACGCGCTGCATGTTAACTGTCATTTTTATCATCCAGTTATTCGAAACTTTATTAGGACATTCTGAAACGGACCCTAAGAATAATAAGAGTACTACTTAGGATTTAAGTTTGAACAAAACAAAAACTTTTATATTTTACCTCATTTTAGTATATTTGTGGTGCATAACAGAATCATGTCCATTATCAACTTTTGTAACGTAAATAACAAAGCACATATTTCATATCGCCTTACCTCCTTATTACGACTACACGCGAGTTTGTTCCAATTCATGGCTAATCCGATACGGCATTGGTTAGTGTGCATCGTAGCTTCGACATATAAGTTTAATCGGGCCTCGCTCAAAATTAACAAATAAAAAAGGACATAATAAATTTTTTTACAAATATGAGATTGCAGATATATTAACTTCTTATCACATCAATTCGAAAAGAGCTAGTTTATTTCTCAGAAACAGGGACTAATATAGTGTTTTAATCCCTGAGCGACAAAAAGTAATTTGAATTTAGAATGTGGATATTTTTAGTAAAAGTTCCAATCACCATAGAGATCAATCGCAATCATTGTGGGAACAAGTTACAGGCTGTTTTTTTGTTATTTAAGGTATTTTTGTTATTCAAGGTTTTATTGGTTTTTATTTTATTCAATATCTTTATTTTATTTTTTTTACAACCTAAAAAAATATAGTTTCTCAAAAACTACATCCTGAGACGTTTTCTGAGACTATTTCCAATTCTCAAGCTGTATATAAATCGACAACTATAACGGATGGTATTAGTAAAATTGTTACGATGCCTTCCATAATTGTTCAAATATAAACATTAATAACTCGATTTCTATGCTTTTTCAAATTTTTTCAATTATATCTAAATAAATAAACATACTGTTCATATTCAGAAGTTGCACTTAATTATTATCTCATAGAGGGTGATAAAATGTAGAGTGTCCACCTCGGGGACCAATAACAAATTTTAAGCTCGAGTAACTTATAAGAAACACTCTCGCGTTTAAGATGGTTTTTGCTCCCTTGGTAAAAAATCTACTATTTTGTCTTGATTTATCAGCAATCAGCTATTAGACTTTCATTGTTGGACTATGCAACTCTGTGGTCTTAAGAAACCATGGTACATTTGATAGATTCCTATGCAATAAAACTGTGTTCTTAAGAAACCATGGTATATTTGATAGATTTCTAAGAATGCCAATGAAAATAATTTGTAAAGTTTCGGGTTGATAACAATACATAACATAACTGAATAATAAAAATTACAGTTAATATGCAGCGCGTATCAACCTTTAATCGATGAATAGGCTAAATCGATGACTGTGAAACGCAAAGATGGTGTTTTGTTTATTAAATAAGTTCAGGGTAGTGTAGCCGGAACTTACTCGAACATTCTGAAACTGGCCCTAAATCTATAGCTAAAATTAGGTATCAGTAAATCTAGAATTTTCTGAGATGGGAATATGTTCACATAATTGCTACTCTTCCATGTCTCTCAAAATATCAAACTGTGTCATATCAACCAATAAATATGCTTCCTCTCTGTTTACCACATAGTTATTAGTTATTACATTTAGCTCCTCCTACATGGCATAGCCTAAATAGGAACGTGGCTAAAAAGAAGCTTAAAAGAACAAGATACTGAATAGATTCAGGCGTTACTTTGCGGAAATCCATATTTAATAATAACAAATATATTTAAAATAATTTAAGAAAACATTAAATTAATATTTTAATAAAACACTTTAAAATATTTAAAAATAAAATCTAGTGACTATTCTCGATCGTGCGCTCGTAAGTCAAGATCTCCTGAGAACGCTTCGTGTAGAATCTAAACACGTCGAAACTTCTTCCGGTTTGGATGCGTGGTGTTTGTGACGTCACGTCGGCTTAAGAGCCCTTATTCCAGCAAAGGCATTTTACAGCCGTTTTTTCAAGGCTGTTGCAGCTAAGGTATAAAAGTTTTCAGTACACTCTAATAACTGAAAAGTATTTACCTATCTTGATGATATAATCATTGACAATCAATATCGTAAGTAGCAAGGGTTACTAAAACTAGTGATCAATTTTTTAACCAAAAAATGGAACTGACTTTTTGGTTTTTGCCATAGTAAAAAAAATGTAACCATAAAATGGAACCGACTTCAACACCCAACAGTGTGAAATAACTTATCAAAGTCGGTACCATGCGCACAATATTGTGATCATAGGTACTTTTGAACTATCATGGTACCGACTTCAACATGTTATTTCACACTTTGGGTGTTGAAGTCGGTTCCATTTTATGGTAAAATTTTTTTTTACTATTGCAAAAACCAAAAAGTTGCGTGGTTGCTATTTATAAGAAAAAAGTTTTTAAAAAAACTTTAAACTAGCTAGAGGTTAAAATGTATTTTTTTTCTTATTTGTTCTTTATTTTATATTAGGTATTATCTTGGCCAAACAGATGGAAACGAAGTAATACATTTTTACAACAAGTGTCTTTTACACGATATAATTGGCCATCAAAAAGCACTATCTATGCCTCTAAGAAATAATTTTATTTAAGGCAAGACTATCTAACGGTCTGTACCGTGTACTGATTTGGTTAAAAATAAAAGATGTTTATAATAATATAGACGTTATATATTTTATTAAACAATTAGTACCGACCCTGAGTTAGGATTTAAGACTTCTATATTAAACGCACCTTATTTTCTTTCCGTAGCGACCACGCTCCGCCAACGGGGCAGTTATACAAATATAATGAACCAAGATATGCATGCACAAAGCAGGTATACAAACTACAAAACTAAGTTGTTTGCCTATATACAATGATGGTTAGAAGTACATAATCGAATATAGATACCTACACAGTAGTCCATTGAAATGTTACAATTTAAGACCGAATATTTCATTTTTTAGAGGGCGCAATTTTACTTTTGAGACATATGTGGGTGGTCCATAGAAGCTTAACCTCAAGTTTGTAGGGTCGCCACCCTTGTCCTCCGGCCGCCATCTTGGAAAAAGGGGTGAAAACACTTATTTCGCGATATCTTGGAAACTATGCGTCTTACAAAAAATTCTACAGCATATAATTTGCAAATTATTTTGCCGACAAATATGATTATATAACTTTTTGCCCTAAATTAAAAATTTTAGAAGTTATAACCAAAAAGAGTGAGAAAATTTTCATATATTTTTTTTTGCTCTATAACATTCTTTTTCTCATTTTACAAAAAAGATACCTCAGACCAATCTTGTTGATTATCATTTGAGGAATTTTTTTATGATTTTTTAATTTATTTCATTTAAAACACTTACAGGGCTACAAAATTAACCAGGTTCATCAATGCTCATGGGAATCCGGTCAAAATGAAATGTTTAACTTATATTTTTCATATCCTTAAAAAAAAAATCGTACAACTTCACTTATTCATACCTAACTGTTTTCCTTACAATAGAACTTACCAAATATAACTTACCGAAGGATGGGTAGAAAAGGTCTGAGTTACCGTTTGGGGACAAAGGAACATCTGCCTGCTACGACTATTATTATTATACGCAGGCTTAGCTGTTTCTTCTACCTCAGTTTATTCTCTTAGTTGTGCTACATTTTTGTTACGTGTAAACGTGTTGAAAATTGTGGATATTATTTTCAGTTTAAACTGCGGGTTTCGGAAAAAAATCCTCAAAACATCATCTACAATATTGTTCTGGGGTAATTTTTTTGTAAAATGTATAAAGAAAGTTATAGAGTAAAAAAATATATTTTTGCTTATAACTTCTTTAATATTTAATTTAGGGCACAAAGTTATATACGTACCATATTTATAGGCAAAACAATTTGCTACAAATTATGTCCTAACGAATATTTTGTAAAACGCATAGTTTCTGAGATATCGCAAAACACGTGTTTTCACCCCTTTTTCAAAGATGGCGGCCGGGGGACAAAGGTGGCGACCCCGCAAACTTAAGGTTAAGCTTCTTCTATAGACCCCCATACATGTCTCAAAAATAAAATTGCGTGCTCTAAAAAATGCAAAGCTCATGTAACTTTTCAATGGACTATAGTTATAGATAGGTGTGCTAATGTTAGTCAATGAGAGGTTTATTATTAGGTTCATTTAAGTCTACTTTGTATGTAAACTGTAAAGATGTGAAATGAATTTTATAAAGTTACATAACATTCCACATTATTTATCAAAAATAAATAACACTTCAAAAAGGATCAAAATGTTTTATTCCATGCGACATCGTCTTAGACCGCTCGATCCTTGCTAACGGTGTGCTCGTGTGCGCCGCGCTACGATAAATGCCTAAATTTGAAAGATAGCGCAAGGCGTAAAGACTCTTAACAGGAAAATTAGGCGGCTTAACAGGGATTGTCACTAGATATTTTATAATTAAAGTGTTTTATTAAAATATTAATTTAATGTTTTCTTAAAATATTAAAAAAATATTTGTTATTATTAGTAGAACAACTTGAATTTTTGGAAGCGTTGATAGCTTACCTTGCTTAGTCGTTCTTAACCGATTAACTAAGTTAATCTAAGTCATGATTGTAGCAACATCTAATCATGACTTGGATGGATAAACCGTTAGTGGCATTGCTACTTAGCGCTTCCGTGCTTTGGAGGGCAGGTTAAGCCATCGATCCCGGTTGTTATCTTAGGATAGCAGTCGTTATAGCATAGTAATATACCTTCAAGTAGAACATTTGTCGCCAAGTATCTAACGGTGTGTCCCGGGAGATGTCTTTATGATCAGGTGAGATAGTGGTCATAGGCTAGTCAATCAGCAATCTGCTACTTCTTCTATACTCTAATAAAAGAGTAGAAACCAAAAAGTCTATACATGGAATATATTTTTTTAAATATAGCTTATGAGACTTGAAAGAACCTCTTGAAAACATAAAAAATGTTTGCCTGACCTTACAGTCTATCTGTATGCGAACGTATGACGTCAAAAGTACCGAACCGATTTTTATAAAGTTTAGTATACAGTATACACATAGAATGTAGTCCGAGGATCATAGCAAGGACCTTTTTTGTTAAGGTATCGCACCAAAAAACGGAACTCATTTTCAAGCTCTCTATTACGTCTACCCGTCCTACTTACAAAAAGAATCTTTTAAACCATAATAGGCAGGCAGTTTAAATATCAATATAATTATTGTATCGGAATAACATAAATTTTATAATAGCGTAATAACATATATAATAGCAGAATAACAGGACCATTTTATTAGATTTACTATTTTTTTATTTACCACTACACACTTTTTCTCATCTTTAATTGTACACGAATGTATTAACCTGTTTCTTATTTTTGTGTAACTTTTAACAATAATGTTCATTTGATACTTCTGCTCTCTTTGTTATAAAATTATATAATTAGAAAGTAAATCCGTCATTGGATGTAAGAAATAATATTTGTTGAAACTATTGTAAATTAAGTTAAGATCTGATAAGGATTTTGTGAATTCAATAAATAAATAAATAAAATAAATAGATTTCCGCAACATTAACGGAACCCTTTTACTAAACGCCTGACAACGTCTACCTTGCCTATTCAAAAAGAGATGAACTTTTTAAGCCATAATAGCTAGCCCGTTGAACTATTCATTGAATAATTGCTATTATAGTAGACAAACTAGTCACACTAACACAGTAATGTTAAAAAGGCGAAAGCTAGTGAGTGTGCTCGTATGTTCTTTAATTCTTCGCGCCCAGACGGCTTAACCAATTTGGATGAAATTTGGTATGAAATTAGACAAGGCGCTGAGTTAACACATGGGATAATCATCATCATCCATCACAACGCAGGTGTACCCACGGGGCGCGGCTAGTAATTAATCAGTACTATCAGTACTAATATTATAAATGCGAAAGTAACGCTTTCACGCCAAAACTACTGGACCGATTTGAATGAAATTTGGTATGGAAATAGTTTGAGACCCGGGAAAAAACATAGGATAGTTTTTATCCAACTGCGCAAAAAGAGGTTAATGTTTTTGCGCGATAACCGACATACGCGCGGGCAGAGCCGCGCCCGGAAAGCTAGTAAAAAAATAAAAACAGAAAAATCAATTAGAGGTAATAGCTAGACATATATTGTGTTCTTGTAATTTTGACTCTATTAGAGAAATAGTATTACATAAGTATATTCAACAGTTAAACTTGACGTAGTTATATTATAAACATTAAAATACGTTATATATAAATAATAAAATATTTTTACGGGCGGACTCCCGGTAAAGATCTGAATAAAAAAAATAACCCGGCGGTCTCTAGGCTACGTTGCCGGCCTTTGTTCCGTCATGAAAATCAGGTTTCCCCCTCAAGGAACAAGGACTGGAAAAAAACATGCAACGAGACCGCATCCCGTCCCAATCTGCGTTTTCGAACACTGAATTGCTATCTGAGTCAGCCGAGGGTCCAAAAGGGAACGTCAACACAACAATTCATCACATCAATGGTGACTATTATGTCAGATCATACGCCACAGCGAAGTCGTGAACCTCCCCACACTATCGGAAATGAGCCATTCAGCATGGTAGCCATTGAAATTTTCCAAGTATCACGATATCTGCCTTGAAGATATGCTCAAACACGGAATCTGTAGCCATCTGTATGTGATCCATAAGTTGATCTATTTCGGAATTACCACTACTATCAATAAATGCATCGTAAATTCGCGAATGATCATCGCAGTCAACACGCAGCCAGATGTTAGATAAGTAAATTTTAGTCCTTTAAGACGAGAGCTGGCGCCGCGGCTACTTCGGCGGAGCGACTCAAGCGGCGCTACTATGCTTATCTTGGTAGTGGTTACATATTTGAGCCGTTTGGTGTAGAAATATTGGGTCCGTGGCAGCCAGGAGTTCATCTTATTTTCCAAAACTTATCAAAGTATTAAATCATCGATCAAGCAAACTTATTAGGTGATACTTACGTGTGGTGGTGGTACAAGGGAACATATTAAGTACTAACAAAATATTCAGGTGAAACGAATTACTTAATAGAGAAAAAAAAATAATAGAATAATAAATAACAATAGTAATCTGTACATTTTTTTCTAAATACAAACGGCAAAAAATGGTGAAATTTAATTAGTCATTGTTGAAATAGTCACAAATGTCATAATAACATTTCTTCAATTAATAACATTCTTTTGAAATTGATTAATAGTCGTATTTTTTAATTTATCTGGCGAATGGTCATAGAGTTTCATGCATAACAAATATGTACACTATTTCTATAGAACATTGTCAGAACATTATTTATAAAGGTATATTATACATTATTTATACATAATATGATTATTTTCACTTTATGTGGCATTCTTATATTCTTTACTTCAGAATAAGTGTTCCCGACTCAAATTAAACTAAAATCCTTTGCTTCTTTATGTCTTTGACATATACCCGCCAGCCAAAGCGTGAACTTTTATATAAACTCAACTTATTATTAAAAAAAAAACTCGCATGTAAATATAGTGTATTATTAGACCTATCATTTCTGGCATAAATCCTTTTTCTTTTGGACTATTAATTAAATTTTTATTATATAGAGTTTAGTATATAGTACTTGTTTTTAGGAGTTTGAGCCAGTTATTCGTAGCTCCAGAATTATTTAAGAAGTATAGTACACATGTATAAATAACTTCCCACTATAGAAAGTTCATTATATTTCCCATGTTTGTGGTGCAATAGAAATATTAAAAACATTATGCTTAAAGTTGGGTCTTTCTTTTATCTAAAATTACGAGTTTTTGAGCTAGTGTAATTTCAAAACTGTATAATTTGATGAAAATCTGATGCACCACAAACCTAGATATTAGGGTAGTGATGACGTCAGTAAAAAATCATTGAGTTTTATTCGCTATTATTAAAATGAGATTGGAGGGCGTTTGTCTAAAATATACCCTTAACAACATATGCGTCAGGGTGATGAACATATATGTGGCGAACAGTGTAGTTCGCCACTTGTGACAAACTGCATCTGTTATAGGAAGAGGTTATCACTAAACATCTGGTGGGCCCCGTGTTTGTTCCATCACTATAGTAATAATTATATACAGATATTTATGTACACTTGTATTGCAATTATTTAACTATATATATATATATGTATATATATAATGAGTAAATGCTATGGTAGCTATTATATAATATTATAAGCCACATCAGGCGAGATTTTGAGCATACATGTAGAACCTTAATTAAGACCATTGTTACCCATATTGCATTATATATTAGATATACATTAGAAAACATAAGTTAAGCAATATAGACCAATTTTAATTGCCAGTGAACCACCAGTATATAAACATAATTTTTAAAATGCCTATTAATATATATAATCACTTGGAAATCATGATTAGGATCATGGATTGTAATTAAATTTATATTCTCTATGTCTCAAACATTGTCATAATGTGAGAATCTGAATCTCAGACAAGAAACTTGTTCCAAGATAGAAGGTATAGGCCACCATATAACTTCAGGTTTGATAACAATCCCTAGAAAGGCAGTTACGAACCGAAGCAAGGAAGAGTTTACTGGTGACAACAATGCCCGAGTTTTGGTAGATCAGTAAATTCTAGGTAGCCTTGTACTGAACCTATGCACCCCAAATATTCGTCCATGAAATATTTTAGTATTAAATAACATAAAAACTATACTTTTCTAGCAGAAGGGGGTAAGAGAGGGGTAAGGCCCCTTAAACTACTCCCCTACATTAGGGTAACTTGTATTATTATGTTACTCAATATTAATAACACATTTTAAATAACATAAATATCATGTTATTATTTTAAACCACAATATAATTATGATGACATAGTTAAAGATATTTATCAACTCTGAATGAAACCATCACTGCTTCAATTTCCACAATGTTTGGAGCGCTCATAGCGAAGTTTGCTTAGCTGTTCATAACTGATCAGCAAAGATAAGCAACCTCTACTGCGGTCATGACTTGGATGGCTGTCAACTAGTGACATTACTACTGAGCGCTTCTGTGCTTCAGAGAGCATGTTCAGCCATTGGCCCTGGTTGTTAACTTATGACAGTAGAAGTAGAATATCTGATATCAGATTAAGAACATAATCTGGTACAATGTTTATTGTTTTCTTTATATTATTGTGACGGAACAAGCTTGAGGCCTGTCTGATGTTAAGCAGACTAACCTCTGCCTATAACATTCATTTATTTCTATTGTTATTTGGAAGAGAAGATTTAAATACTAAAAAAAGTAGAGCTCCGAGTTTCTAGCTGGTATTGAAGTGGCTCTATTCTCAAATGTAAATATTATGAAATATGTTAATTTTTATGTTTACTCCATCATCAATTAGAGAAAACCTAATAACTATTGACATACATTAGCATGTTGTGGAAAAAAATTATTAAGACATTGACTTAAATCAAAATCCAACAGAAAACTCCAACAGGTACATAATGTATGTGAGGGTGTTGTATAGCTATACAAATTAATGCAATAATTTTAGAATATAAACACATAACATCATTTACAGTTTGATAACAGAATGTGGAATGGAAGATGAGAAAAAAGTTGAAAATTACATAATAATTAAAGCTGTGTTTATTGATTGAATTATGATTTATTCATAAAATAATGATGGATCCACAAATTTTTGAGTGTATATGTCAGGGATACTTTGTTTATGTTTGCTCTACCAAGTACAATTATGTACCTACAATGGATGAGTACAAAGAATTTCGACATTTCTCAATTCAATGTTAGCATTTTGTATATCTAGTTTTACATAATGCTCACTCATCAGTTTCTGATTGCATAAAATCGCAATAGAATTGCTGTACAATGATATTTTATTGAAACACAAACGATATTTCGTCAAAGTATTGAGCACACAGTCTGAAGTATCTACATATACTTGGTAGGTAGGTACCATGCACGTAGCACAAAAATATGGAGGATGCATATCCCAAACCATCAAAAAATTGTACTGAAACATGGCAATGCATGTTTATTTATCGATAACAACATTTTTAGAGTATAATAGCTTATTTTACAGACGAAAACGGTAAAATAAGGGCAATTGTTCCATGAAAGTACCGCCCTACGCTAATGTTGATGTAGCACAAATTATCACTTACCACACTGGAGGAAGACATTTTTCACGGAAAATATGAACACAAAAGTATCTGTTTGCGAATTATATCGAAATTTTCAATCAAACCAGTAGAATTTAGTCAGGTTTTACAATTTTTTTCACAAAACAATAACACGCGCAATCACTTCACAGGACCATACTGAAGTTGTTGACCAACATGATCAATTCTACCAACATTACGGACAAAAATCGATTTTAGACCACAACCTCCCGCAGAATTATGGATTTTTAAGGATGTACACAGTACACCTATAAGTAGACATATACCGCATTATGAATAGAATTCTATATAAATAAATGGTCATTTATTGTTTAAGAACATAGAAATTATTTCCTAAATAAAATGCATGGTTACGAGCTAAATCTCGAATATTTGGTGCTCTCCAAAAATATAGCCAGGCCTGACCATGATTTCATTTGTTTGTTACTGTTCAGCTCATACTCGGATCCACAATATAATTTATTTAGATTACGTACCTTAATGTTCTAAACTCACTGCACTTAAAATTTCAATAGTTCTATGGTCACATGATTAATACATTTAATAATTCGTAGTTACTCATACGACTTGGCTTTGTTCACGACTCTACCGAACTAGGCAAACTTCAGCTTAGCCGGCGCGCGGCGGCGGTGGCGGGTGGAATAAAAACTATGTACGGTCAGCTTTCAACAGATACCATCTTGAATAAGATCAGATAGTTATTTTTGTTAACGTCATTGAAGTCCTAATATTTAGCATTAATAACTTTGCAAAGGGCAGTAGAGCTAACTTATTAGCTCTGGGTAGAGCTGGAGCTTATTTTTATTTCATGCTCTACTTAAACATACACTGTTTAGCTCATAAAATGATGTGTACTCCTGGGTTATATATAATAACATAACTATTGCCTTAGGTACCACTCGTACAATCATTTATAGATAAAGAGCACGTAGGTACCTAATTATTTAAGAGTATTTGCGATGGATACGGTTCCTAAAACATATTTTTTTATCTTAGCTATAAATTTCAAAAATTAAAGCATCCAGTATATATTACTTAGTTTTGTTTGGTGTTGCTACCTGTTTAATAAATTTGAATATAAGTGAACCAAAAGACGTGATAAACTAAAACTGAGTTGATTATAATCGTTCACTAACAACTGGTTAAAGTTTGAATTTCCCGCCACAAACGAGACTGTATGCCTTTTAGGGTAAATCCACACTGCGTTTTTTATTCTGGTGGTTTATATATTGCGTACTGATCTACCACACACAGCAAATAAATTCATCGAGAATTTTTGTCAGTTTGTAGCTTCTATCCACATCTCAACCGTGATGCACCTACCTGAATATCTAACCAGAACATCGTTTGCGCATTATATCGTCATAAAAGGCGCTGTAACATTACACCTATAACAAAGGGTCACATTTAATCAATAAAATTAATCACATTTTCCTTACACGATTATAAAAGACGTGGACGATAAAAATGTGCTAATACCTACAAAAAGTTCCGAAAAACAGAGTTATAAAAATATATCTGGTTTTATATCAAGATACCTAAACTTACTAGTAATATAAATACAACAGTTTGTGTATATTACCTACCCAGTTTGTTACTTATAGCAACAAACACTCACCTCCAAAACAGCTGCATGGATTATGATACTTAATTATTTGTGTTCATTTTAGAAATGCCTGGGTAATGTGTCTGTAAAGACGCGCTGATCGGATTTTCATGTAATGTGACCATTTGTAGTTTGCTGGGCCATTTTTCAAAAACCCTTGGGGACCACGCGAGGTTATGCACCGCAATAAATGTGACGAACACCCAAGTTGACATTCAAAAAAATTCCTACTGCTACGATAAACTTCAAGTTAGTGTCAATAGTTTTTTAGGCAGTCTCTGGTCCATTCCTATCGCGATTGGATCAGAGACTGCCTTTTGTCTGATCTAGCCTAGCTCGCATATGACCAACGTGATTATTCCTGTTAAATAAAAATATTCCACGGAGTCGTGAAATAAAGCAGGTGACAATAATGTAAGTATAGCGCCTACGTAATAAATATATAAATGAATCCATTTTATGTTGTGGTGTCCGATGATCCATTAGTGTAGTACAGATTTTAGAGAGACAGAGATTAGAGGGAATGCAATCCTGCGAACCTACATTTTTCCCATTCCCTGTAGTGTTCGTGTAAAATTGATACCCCTAATTTTCCAATTTTAAATATGTAAACTTAAATCGGAATCAATCAAATTATACCTAAAAAATATAAATAAAAAATAAACTGTCAAATATTGAGAAACGAAGAGTTTCTCTTTTCTCCAATTTTATTCAAACCATTGCATAATTCTTCCGGAAATTAAAATCGTCCCCACATATGTATTGCAGGGGCAAAAGGAATAAGCCCTGCCTCCTTGTTCTGGCTCTGTGATCTGTATGACAATTATAACATGAATGAAGTTAGCTACGACTCGTCATATCCGGCGTACATCCGGGGGTTAGTACGTTCCATTATTTCTTCTTTGACAAGTTTGTAGAAGAATCTTTGAAATATAACTGTTTAGCTCTTTTTTCATTAAATTAAAATTTGAAGACATTTCCTTTGATTGAATATTTGTAATACGTTACACAAAATCTGCATAACGCAATACGTTGAATGGAGCGCAAATAAACACAACTTATAATTGTCAATGTCATGTGAACACTAGCAATCACTGTCATACGTCAAAAATTACTACGTCTTGTCAGATATTCTGGAGGTGACAAAATAAAATATTTTGTTATGTGGATTTGCAATTTTAAGAATGAAAAAGGCCGCCGCTGCTGAGCACGCACTGCCGCCGTGACCACTTTTGATTTAAACGGCATTCAATTCTAAATGGCGCGGGTCCATTACAGGTACCTACTCCCGCAACCACAGTTAAAATAAGAAAAGTTGCTTTATGGAATGAGTGGAAAGTGGAGACTGGAGTGGAATGAGTCGGAGTCGTCATTCTGATCTATGTCTATGATTCAGAGTTTAAAGTAATTCAGAGCGGTTGGGTTAGTTGGTTCGCTCGGGTGAACCAGTGAATAATGCAGAAAATATCGTGAACTCTTTGTAACTGATCAGCACATAAATGGTAGTGATAAATAAACAAAAGTAATAATGATGATGAATACTGTACACTTGCATAAAAAAATATTCATTCTGGCGCTCTTCTTCACCGGGGTTTTCTTGCTCTTTTTCTGGGCTAATATGGAAATATTAAGGTAAGTTCAATCCTAGCTATTACTATTTAAAGAGATGTTTTATCACCCAGCATTTTTAACCCCATCTTTAAACATTTATAAATGATCTAGGTAACTATCACACATAATACAACCTTGATGGCATAAAACTAGCAGTTAGGGAAGAATAAGTTAAGCTTTTAGCCTTAATATAACAATGTTTCAATTTTGAATATTGTATAAAAATTGTTACATTTACAATGGAATATTTACTTACATTGACATGTTGATAGAGTTTTGGTGTGAAAATTGACAGTCTACACCACAAATTATTTGTTCATAGTCCAACTAAAGCTGTAAAGAGACACCATAAGAAAAAATGCACTGTATGAACTCCTTCAGGATGATATCCATAATTATATTATTGTATTTGCTTGCCAAAAATTTCTTGGGGCTAAGCACAAAAATTAAATATGGCATGAAAAAATTGCATTGCAATCTTGCTTGGCAAGTCAACCAGCATCCTGGGCATTTTAAGGGTTCCATACCCTAAGGGCAAAACAGAGCCATGTTAATGAGACTGCTGTATGTTAGACTGTACTACCAAATGTCATTCTCTCCCTATACAAATTAAATAAATGGATGGGCTGTCAAAGGTGTTAACTTTGGACTATTTTTCTTATATATCGAGGTACTTAAACATAAATAGTAAAAATTTTAAGAAACAGGAAAAATATATACTCAAGTTTACCTTCCAACATCAAGGAAGGACTTAATGGGATCTTTTATGATTGAATTTCTATCATTCTCATTATGACACTGGAAGATTAATGTTAGGTATTGCAATTTTCAGTATAAAAGGGTATCCTTTGTGTTACTTAGTAATACTCAAAAAGCCAATAAATTATGTGGTATTTAAGACATGATCAAAACTAATAAAAATATTTTCTTTAAGTTTGTTGCAATATAGAATCCTAAAAGAGCACACTCATACTTAGTCAATTTTCCTACAGATATTATTACCCAACTTTAATAAAATTGCAATGTGAAAGTTCTTCTACTTGTCTGTCTTTGGCCTTTGCCCTCCTTTAAGTGGTCAGTTTTAATTTTTGGGCATTTCAGATAATTTGACATGCAAACTTGTGTATTTTTCTCTGTACCTATATTTATATCTTACAGCAGTTAGCTTCTTGAAAGTAATTACTACATTTTATTTGTTTAGTGGTTTTCACATTAATCTGTTTTGATGTCATACAATGTTTCTAAAGTGTGCTAGTGAAATTTGTATATTCTAAGACATTAATCTTATAAGTCCTGGGGGTTTTCATGCAGTTTCTATAAACTTTGACCATTGACTTGGACTCCAAACAATCAGGATATGCCCACTATCTGTATGAATATCTCAGTTGTCTGCATCAAATATGAGCTCCTTACATCGTAATTTAGTGGCATTGTCAAATATAACAATACTAAATTACCTTATATACATTACAGGGATAGTTTCCGGTGCACAAGCCCAATATTGTTAAAAAACTTTGAATAAATATAAAGGATACCCATTTAGCACATGTGTGCTTGAGGTCAAAACAATCATGTTGACCCACAGTTCTTAACAATATTTTCTTTAGTAGTGGAGTTATGACATCATTTACTTTTGTATGAAAATATAGATTTTTCCTCCTCACAAGCTCAGAAAGGTGTTGTTAATCATTCAACATCTGCTTGAAATAATGGATACTATTTATTATTATCGCATTAGAGTGAAAAAGTTTTTTAAAATTTTATACTTTATGACATATTACCATTTGTAGAAATTTTACAAATGTACACCGATTTACTACAATTATAAGCTGTAATTGAGATTTTCTTCTCTGGAGTGAAGTGAAAAATTGTGTGTTTCACTCAGCGGGAAGTTATATTGTGTCTCATACCTTAGAAACCTATACCGAAAAAAGACAATCCCTTGTTATTTCCTTTCCTTGTCAATCTTGTTTGTCGGTTTGTCCATCTTTCACAGTGCTACAGAGCAATGGATTGACTTGTTTTTTCGCAAAATTTGTCTAAGAGCAAGAGATTGCTAATGTATCTGGAAACCAGAGCATATTCAAAATTGTCTGTTTTTTTATCAATAAGGTCATATTTGTAGGTCACTAGTTTCTTTACCGGGTCATAAACGAATTTACGCTTGCTAGGTAAGATCTTAGTATCTTTATCACTCCTCTTATTAATTTCTTTATCCATGCTCATATGTTTAGGGTACTTATAACCTGGTATTTTTCCAGAATTTTCCCAATTTGATCAGAAGGACATCAAGATCAATTTTCCCTTCAAAATGTTCCATTCTGAAATAATGTATATATTTTTACGGCCTATGGTTAACTGAATGTGTGATTTTTGGGTAATAAATTATTATTACTATTCACACTCGCAGTGTATGCCTGCTTTGTCAATATACTTTCGTCCATCTTTTCTACATATCAAAACCATCTCAGCATATTTTTCTCTATTAGTGACAATATTAGTTAAAGGTATGCTATGCATATAATGTATATCCGCATCTACTCCATATTGTTTTCTTCTATATATAGACTGTCACAATTGTGCAAGTGAGAAGTAATAATTTGCAGTGCCATCTTCCTGCAGGTATGTAGAACCCAGTTTAATAGGTTAATTACCCAGTAAATTACCTTATTAAACTGCATTCTATCTACCCATTTATTGTCCCACGACAAATGTGGCAAGATTTTTCATTATATTCCTAATCAGACTGCCCCTATACAACAGAATCGTATTTGAGCTGCCTTCGGATACTCAGTCGTCGTTGCTCTTATTTACTGGGATGGTGATGCACCATGGTGTCACATGCAACAGCACATGAAAGCAAAAATGGATACCTACCTTGTTTTTGATACAGATAGATAGTGTCGATAACAATAAACAGAAAACTCTCCCATTGTTTCAGCCTCAACAATGGAACTGTTATGGTGTTACCAAAAGGTATTCCATCGAATGTCAAAAATAGGTTGTGCTCTGTGAATCTCGTAGATGACAGAACGCACCTAAGCAACAAAACAGCTCTTAAGATGATTTACTTCGTGACGCCAACGTATCCTAGGCCATCGCAGATCCCAGAGCTTATAAGGCTCAGTCACACCTTGATGCATGTTCCTCAGATACACTGGATTGTGGCAGATGATCAACCTGTTTGCTCCGAACAGGTGCTGAATGTTCTAAGGTAATGTTCTAAGCTTGTACTGAAAATTTTCAAACTTTACTTCAACCTCTTTCTTCTCTTACTTGGTTTAAATTTGTGTCCATAGAGACTGTTCAAAAAGTCCTTTCAGAACACATACATTTCAGTTGACTGTTTTGGTCAAATCATGTTTTTATAAACTTACTTAGACTGATAGCATACAATCAATATGTTTTTGTATATATTGTACCTTTCTGTGATACTACGATTATCATCTGATTGGTATGTGGGCTTTGCCTCACGCATAAACAGATGTAAGAATATATACACAGATATCTTGTGTAATTTTTGCCTACCGAAATGTGTTTTTTGTATGTCACACTTTTAAATTAGACAATGTTCTAAATAACTAACCTATTTATGAGTGAAAACGACGGCGATGTGACGAGCAGGAGATGATTTATAACCAGGGCAACATCAAAAAACTACATGTTACAGACCGAAAAAAAATGTTGACGAACTCCGACTTGCAGTTTATGATATTTATATAGATTACTACTCTATTCAATCATCAGTAATAATATAATTAGGTACAATTGAATAAAGAATTAAGAGAGATTTTGGTGTAAGAGTATCGCGCTGCGGCGGCTCGCCAGCACCGCCACTCGTGACGTCGTGCGCTCCTGCTATTTCGCCACCGTCCACAGTCACGTGACGTATGGCTTAGAGCTGTGGGGCCGCGCTGCGGACTATAACAGAGTGTTCGTATCGTAATGCAGAAACGAGCCCTGCGCGCAATGTACGGAGTCTCTGACGATGTCTTGTGTGTGGACCTCTTTAGCGAGCTCTGTATTATCGGGCCGTTAACACTTCTACACTACATTTTATATTCACTATGTTATATTAAGTTTGATGCCAGTTAAGTGTTAGCTCTCTGCAGGATGACCAGGCTCAGATTTAGAGACAATCGGTCAAGTTACCTTTCTCACAGGAGTACTACCGTGCGAGCTCATATATAAGTTAGCCGTATTCGTACTCTGTAATCTAGACTTGTTCTCACAGAGAGGCGTATGTCCTTCATACAACTTTAGAAGCAACGCCAAAAAGAACCAACTTGTGACACCAGCTCACAGCTTGGCTTGGTCCGAGAGGTCAGTCTACGTCGGAGGGCCCGCAATTTATAATAGAGTGCCACTTAGCGTGAGAGATGCAGCTTCCGTCGCGGCCTTTAAAAATAACTTGAAGTCCTGGCTATTAGAAAAAATATTTTATAATATTAATGACTACTTAAAATTACCTGAATTTTAATTGTATGATTTGAAAGTAATGTTTTTTGTTTTTATTTAATGACCAATTTATCAGATATTAATTATTTCAATTTATAAATTATTATTCTAATTTATTTTTCGTCTAATATTTTATGATATATTTTTTTAATTTTAAGTTAAAGAGGGTTCTCTTTACCTTAACTCTTTCACTTAATGAATATAAAACTGGACATAATTATGAGCATATTTTGTCTACATTGTTTGACTTATGACAGTTATGACATTGGTGTCATCAATAAATGATTTGTATTTGGATTTGTTTAAATAACCCAATAGGGTTTTTCTGATAGGTAGGTTCAAATTAGTAAATAATTAGAGATATGTAATGTCTGATGTCATGTTTTTGAGAAAATAGTATTCTGTTATACATATTTTATTTTATACTTCACATAGTTCGCCTGATGGAAGTTAATTTAGATTATAGATCATGAGTATAGCCATTATTAACCATGTATTTCCGAATTAACTTTTATATAAAATGGTTGTTCGCAGACTATACAAACATATTATACCTAGTTCCGACAATCTAAATAGTTGGTCGGATATAAGGTACCTTTTCATTTAGATACTTATTTCAGTTCCAGATTCAAGACCTTAGTTAATTCACGTAAGGGTATAACAGCTGCGAAATTAGCTCGTTAGCGAGTACGAAGGTCAAACAAAATTACTCTTGAAATAAGGATCATTTAGCGCGTCCCCGATGTGGCATTAACGTTAATATTTTCGTCAGAAATGCATGAAAATCATACCAAAAGCAATAACAAACACAAAAACTATGGGCTTGAAAAAAGTTATCAAAATGGTTTTTATTTACAATCGTAATATATTCGACATCGATCTTAATCGAGTTGAACTTGACAGAGTGAGTATCGTTCTCAACTCTGAATAGAAATAACCGGGCTAAATTCGCCGATCCTGGAATTTAGACTCCTGTGAGAAAGGTAACTTGACTGATTGTCTCTAAATCTGAGCCTGGTCTTCCTGCAGAGAGCCAACACTTAACTGGCATCAAACTTAATATAACATAGTTATAATGTTGTGAATATAAAATGTAGTGTAGAAGTGTTAACGGCCCGATAAGGAAATACTTCTATTATTCATTCGATTGTTTCCAGGTTTAATTTCGAAACCAGAAGGTTCGGATTTACAACATTTCACAACATTTTTCTGAAATAGCATTATATATGTTATAAACCGATCAATTTATTTACAATAATAATATTTAATTGAAAGGGTATTGATCCACGCATGACACATACATGATAAAGTAAACAAATCGAATATTACACATATGCAGTAATTAATTAGTAGGCACACCAGTTTACATACTTTGTTGTTGCTTTAATAACGTTGTTTCAACTTACAACGATGAAGACAATAGAGTGAGCTCGTTAGTAAATTAGCCCGCGGTCTCATTAATTATGTAGCTACGTATGCATGCCACATTAGGACTAGAACAAACCGGAGACAAACCTGCCCGGAGAGATGATAAAAATCTCTTCTCCTTTGAGATTTTTACCCTCTTCGACTATAGGCGCGCATGTGGTGATATACCCATTACCTACTTTGGGTAAAACCTCTCTTTCCATTACTATCGTAATACTTATATTATAAATGCGAAAGTTTTTAAATGTGTATGTTTGTTACTCCTTCATGCTGAAACCGCTGAAACGGTTTGGATGAAATTTGGAATATAGATTGCTTCGGTTTTGGATTAATACATCAGATATGTTCATCGACATCATCACTGATCATTTCACACGCGTATACAATATAATTTCTTGTTATACTCGTATCATCAGTTTTTTATTTTTGATTGAGCTAGCCCTTCGCTCGCAAAATTTTACGATTCAATGAACAATTATGTACTTATATAGATAATGAAGTTTCTTTTCCCTGTTACGTTAAGGCGCTGAAAATAGCTAGATAACTTACTTTAGCAAAATCTATTTAAGTTGAAGCAGTATTAAAATTATATGTTAGTCTTTTTCATATTCTCTAAGGTTAAGTGAATTCCGTAATATGTTACCGTACAATTTTGTCTATAGAATAAAATTGCAACTTGACTCTTAATTACGCTTACATCGCATATATGTAATTATTCATGTATGTATTTGTACAAAAATATAATAATAAAATAGCTAGGCATAATAAAAAGTTATGTTACGAGTATGATATAAGTTGCTAGTTTTTTGTTAACAAGCATTTTTTTAGTTTTTTACCCAAACTGGCCATGGTTTTACCATCGCTCTCTCTATTTACTCTCTTTCTATTCTACACAGTCTGATAATGATAGAATATTAGCATTTGATCGTCTTAAGATGACAATTTTGTCCATCGGAAGTGGATAAAATTTAGAAATATTTTTTGTTTATGCTGGAAGAATATTCCTGACGTATGTACACAGAATTAAAATAATAGTGAGATCTCTATATAAAATGACATAGATGATGAACATAACTATTCAATAATTTCAGGAGAACTGGACTGCCTTATACGCACATATCCAGCCCCAAGCCATTTGTGTACAAAACGAACTACTTTCCAAGAGGGGTGGCCAACAGGCGTGCGGCGCTGGGATGGATTCGGGAGCACGTGCACGAAGGCGTTCTCTATTTCGGCGATGATGATAACACCTTTGATCTTCAATTGTTTCAAGAGATAAGACGGACGAAGCGGGTGTCAATGCTGCCGGTTGGTCTTATCGGAGGCTATGGAGTTTCTTCCCCGGTCGTCAACAATGGAAAGGTAATAATAAGATATTATCTATACAGCTGGTGTTACCATGTAGGTTTTTTTATGTGATAAGGTTACAGATCAAGTACGAGGCCTACTTGTGTTGAGTGGCAACTTTTACCTATTTTTTACTTTTTTTTTTATACATTTCTTAATAAGTGGTGAACTGCAACGCGTCCATCTACCCGAGACATTTTTTTTTTCTCATGTGCCTTTAAAATGGCCGTCACACACAGCTTTCAAATCGGAAAAGGGTAATGCAACCATTACAGATTGACGATATTAATAATTATGGTGGCAAAAGACCGCCACCGTGAACGAGTTCGTCCGGGAAAACTGATCCACGCACATACTCGTCGACAAAAAGTTCTACCGCTATTGATTAGTGTGTGTATTTATCGGGTGCTATAGAGATACAGAAATAAAATAGGTGGCGCATAAAAACATGAAAGAAAGATGCTCTCATTTTTTGGGACGGAATCCTAATACTGTTCCGTTTGGAAAGCTGTGCGTGCCAGTAAATTTAAAAACGGGACCCTATTACTGAGACTTCGCTGTCCGTCCGTCTGTCACCAGGCTGTATCTCAAGAACGGTGATAGCTAGACAGTTGAAATTTATTTCTATTGCCGCTAAAACAACAAATACTAAAAATAAAATAAATATTTAAGGTTGGCTCCCATACAACAAACTTGATATTTTTACAGACAATGGTACGGAACACTTCGTGCGCGAGTCCCACTCGCGCTTGCCCGTTTTTTTTAAATAGAATTTATAGTCATTGTGATATTGACATTTGTGAAGTACACACCGTAAAATCATGGTGCTCTATACTCCATAAGAAACTTAAACAGAACAATTATAAGTCCTAATAAACAATTTGAACAAACACAGCGATTTTCCTTGTTTACAATATATAAGTAAATCAGAATATAAGTTATAAACACATTGTGTACAGCGATTTATACATTATTATATATAATAATTTATTTCGCTGAAGCTTTATATAAAAAACGCACTAATATTATAAATGCGACAACAAACTTGTTTGTCCGTGTTCGTTACGATAAGCAGACCTCTTCAATGAGTCCTCGCACACTGGATACAAGGTTGCGGGGTAGGACAACAAAGTGACTGAGGGAGGTGCGGGCGGAAGGCGCGCGTAACGTGGTACACAAGAGTCTAAATGTGCATTGAATAGTCCTTAAGATATGTGACGTTATAGTGGTCAACATGGTATTTTTTTATTTAAAAACTGATTGCTGTAGATGTTTAATGAATTAAGCGGAACTATAAATTATGTAGGTGTAAAAATAAAATATGTATTCGGTAATCAACTTTTATTATCAGATTTGTAAAAGATACAATACATATATTATAACATAATCATTCATGTCCATATCAATATCATTGGAACTCAATTCTTCGTTTTTGAAGAGTCCTTTTCTTTTCAATATAGACATGATGATGAAACAAAGTCTATAAGGTTTGGTTTTATTATACGGAACCTCCAATAATTTTGAGAATGTAATCGCATGTGTATCGCCTACCTCCTGTACCCCCGCGCCCCTGTACCCCATGGACGAGGACTCATTAGAGCGGTCTGCTAAGTAATCGCTTTCCGAAACGGCTGTACGGATTTATATCTTACTAATTTCAACTCCTAATGTCACTCCCATTACGTTGGGCACTATAAATAAAAACGCTGTACACATTATTCTTCTTTTTTCTATTGTATTACTATAATTCTGTAAAATCGAGTAAGACTTACCATAAAAAAAAATGAAATCGCTTTTCACTCCATTTGGGATTAATTTCCAACAATCAATTTACTGTTCATTCTTAATAATTTTATTTACATTGAATGTAAGATTGTCATTACAAAATTACAAATTTACGAGAGAAAAAATTATAGTCATGTGCGGGATTCGAACCCGCGTCCATCCACCCCTTTAGCCGGGGTATGCTCTAACCAATTGAGCTAACATGACACGTAAGATTGTCATACTAACTTTCAAACCCTTTCACCATTTCAGTGCAAAAATTCTACAATATATTGTCTTACATCGGTGTCTTAGAGGATGATTTTTTTATAAGTTGATTTGCGCATCTTTAATTATTAATACTTGTTACATATGTGCTACATTCGTTATATATATAATGTGACAATCTACTGGTTGATTATGCTTGTTCTTTTATATTTAAAGATATGCATACGAAATCGTTAGTGTCGATAGCTTTCTTAACTCCGATTTTCATTACTTTCTGCCCTTTACCACGATGAACAGGCACAACATGTGCCCTTATGCCACTCTGCTATATTTTCTGTCATGCCCATATATGCCATAAATATATTATATAGTGCACACTTAAAAATGTCACCTATCCTAAGAAAATGTATAATTAAAGTAAAATACGAGTAGTTCTTATTTTCACAATAATCATATTATGAAGCGCTCGAGCGATGTTTCAGTAGCCGTTCTGCTATGTGAAGCAACGTCCGCCGTGGTCATGGGTGACCGCTAGTGACATTACTACTGAGAGCTTCCATGCTTCGGAGGGCACGTTAAGCACTCGGCCTCGGTTGTTGTCTTGGGATGGCAGTCGTTATAGCATGGTGGTAGGGCATATTGCGATTTGCGAATGCCCTTCTTCTATCACCCTCAAGCAGAAAATCTGTCACCAAGCACCTAACTGTGTGTTTCGGCAGCTCTCCTATAATCAGAAATAAAAAAAAATCTTACGTCTTCAGTAATTTTTTTTCATTCAAAAACTATAGTTATCTTAGTATTTATAATAAAAAGTATTTGCGCGATGGGTGCTGGGGGAGAAATGCACCTCATCTCAGCACATCTTCCTTTGGGAAGTGGTAATAAGCAACGAAGGGAAAAACACCAGGTATTGGCCAACAATGCAGCGCCTTCTGAAGAACTGCAATATTACACTGTGATCCCCAAGACACCTAACGAGCATGGGGAATATGGCTATGAGAGGCATTTGTACAACTAAGGACGTTAGCTAGTTAAAATGTTCGTAAAACCAAGGTCTTATAGCGCCACTCTAGGTACGTATTCGTGCTTTGTCCTCGCATTTGCCGATCGATTCCTGCTGACGCGTGTCATTAACATTATGTCTACTAATATGTCAATATACATTAGCGGCACCTCCGCTGTGGTGTGCACATAGTGCGTGACTCACTGTTACGTATCTACTAAGTCCAATAACTTTTTTGAAATGGGTCCTTATGCGTTTAAGTACGTACGTAGCTTGTATATAAAAGCTCCCTAATGCATTTATTTATTTATCTATAATTAAAACGGCACAAAAGACCAGTTACATTAATTACACAATTGAACATTCGATTACAAATTAAATAGTACAAATTATACAGTAATTAATAAAATGAAATGAGAAAATAATAATAATTCTAATGTACATAATGTCATTAATACCAGTCTTATAATCATAATAAAAAGTAATAGGCAAATAACAAAGTCAACTAATAATGTCACATCATTAATCCCTTTCGCAATATCTCAAGCACGCCGACATTATTTCCGACCATTCATCCCCAAACAAGTCACATTCTGGAATGTAAGCCAAGAGAGTGTTGAGTGCGGCGAGGGAGCGCGGGATGGGCGAAAAAGAGCGCGCCACTGTACGGCAATGTGGCAACGCAAACAACTTATGGCGCCTACTGCGGTAATAATTGTCCGGTGTGAAAAATCGACACAGCCTGTCGAGCAGATCGGGTGCATCGATGCATTAAGATAATGGCTGAATTGTAGCTGCAATTTTAATTATCTTTTAATTATACCTACTTGAGATATCATTGTTAATCATTAAATATAAAGTGACTTTTAATGTAATAAATATGGACAATAAATAGCATGGACTTTGTCAATATCCCTTAAGTGAAATTACTGACTATGTGAATGATCGTAAAATTTTAAGAAAATTTCAAGCAGTTATAACCGTGGTTTTATAGCTTTGGACTGCCGTATGGCGTGCCGCAAGTCCATGCTTCGATGCTCGCCGTCGGCTTGAACTTCACCGCATGGGAGAAGCTCATTTTGGATATGCTCGCCTGGCTAGCTACCACCCTCAAGTAGAAAATCTAACAGCACCTAACAGTGAGTCCCGGCAGTCTTTGAGAGCCAGTAATTCTAGGCCTGATCCGTTTACCATCATCGACCACATCATCATTTACCAACAGGTGATATAGTGGTCAACGGCTAGACCATAAGGTAAAAAATATACACTGAGGGTTCCTGAGGTACCTAACAGCACAGAATGAACTGTAGAATGTGTGCGAAAATTCGTGATTTCTTTTTGTTAAAAAGATAGAGACTCTTAGCGGGAGTGGACCTGCACTTGGCCGGTTTTTAGTATTTGTTTACATTAGATATTAATATACTATAATCATGCCAAGTTAGACACTTGTATCAACGCAAAAAGGAAAAACCTAAAAAACACGTTTTTTGATGGGGGGACCTATTTAGGAGGGATATATTTGAAACTTTTTGTTATTATTATTATATGTTAGACAATCAAATACAATCGCAATACAAACACATATTTTTTGAAAATTGTGTGTGTTTTAGCCTTTTACCGTTCCAAAGATACAGCCTATTAGAGGCCGGACGGACAGATTGACAGCCAAGGCTTAGTTAGGCTTAGTTTTCAGCTCCTCTCGGCACAAGCACATAATAAAAACAACCAGAATGGTCACTTCGCAAAGCTATTCCACAAATAAGCGACTCTAGCTACGAAGCAATAAAGTGCACTTCAGCTTGGAAAGTACACAGTACCTAATTTATATTCACCTATAAGGCGCCTCTCTTTCTATCGCATAGCCACGCATAGCTCTGAACTCTTCTGACGCTTCACCGTAGAATAATCCCGTCCGTATGGATACGGCTATGAACCTGTAGCTTTGTACCTAAAGTGCGGAGTGACCTAGACCTGGCACAAGAGCAATAGCTGTCCAGTTAGGCAAGATGGGTTATTAGTTAAGGCATCCAATGTGCTTAAAACCTGGGAAGCGGGTTCGAATCCGGCTGGAGATAAAATATTTGTGACCTAAAATTACGTAAATGTGTAAAAGTGCTTCATTATAAGAAGAAATAGGGTCCCGTTTCCTAGAGCGGAAACCTAAAAATAGTTCATATTCATTATATAGTAATATTTGTAATCGCGTTATTAAATTTATATAACAGGGATTTCCAACGTCTTAGAAACATACAACTCTGTATCTCATTTAATACACATGGCATCGGATGTATTACGTTGAAATAATGTGGAATATTTGAATTGATAAGGCTTTCGGTTTTACAACAATATAAGTTCTTTCTTCGTAAACAAAGTTCCAGTCTTTGCTTGACGTTGTAATTTGATATCTTATCATTATATTAGAGGTTGTTGTTCCTTATTAATATCAGGGGAATTTGTGTTTTACGAAGGTGGGGTGTCTGGCTTTTGTTTATATGTATATATCTTGGAGATACTTGGAGAGGTTATCAGATCAACATCGTGGTAGGATTTTGAAGCAATAATAGCCAAGCAGTAACAGCTATGGACTGCCGAGCTGCAGGTCCATGGTTCCATCATCACCGCCCGCTTGAGCTTCACCGCATTGTGGAAGGGTTTTTGCGAATGCTCGCCTGGCTAGCTATCTCCCTCAAGTAGAAATTCTGTCGACAACCACCTAACAGTGTGTTCCGACAGCAGGTAAAATTATAGTCATGAGTTACAGTGACAGTTATCTTAATAACTGTCACTGTATGTCTCAGAGTGACGCGCGCAGTGCAGTCACTTGTGACAAATAGCATCTGTAATAAGCAGAGGTTAGTCTACTTCATCAGGTGAGCTCAGCGCTAACTCAGTCACAATTACAAAAAAAAGGATCCTTCTCTATTCTCTTATCTGTAAATTATGGATAGACCCACTGTGCGCCAGATTTTTGCCGCAGGAACAAATCAAGATATAAAAACAAAGAAGTTTTATCAACATTTTGAAATGCGTAACGTGTAGATACATACATTTTGGACTGATGTTGTAATATTGTCTCTATATGTCGCTCGGCGCCGTTTTTCGTATCAACTACACAAACATGTACATAGGAAGGATGTCATGCCTATTATATTATTTAAAAGCTAGGCATTTCAGTTTATGTTTTGTGTATTTGTATTTTTTTGTTTGCTCTGCCATACCTTTGAGGATATATACTATCTTCATGAAATTGAAGGCTTTATTGAAAAACATAAAAGGCACACAATTTGTTGCAACTCTGCCTTTTGTTTTATTAAAAACTGTGTTACAAAAGGCAGTCTGTTTCATAAGGTACAAATGATTTATATAAAGACACTAATGGACACTAATTACTTTACATCATAAATTAAAAGTTAGGATGTTAACATTATTTACTAATAATGTAATTAAATTGTCATTTGAACACTCTTATAAAATTGTCTTTCTTATTTTGGCCGATGAGTAACAGTTAGTATACCGGAAAATGTACTCTGGTAATATTAAGTATGGAATATATAAATAGAATATTGGTTATTAATGGAACTCCAAGGATAAAAGTAGATAATTTAATTGGTAAAGAATGTAATTGCTGCTTAAAATGTATTGATATAATAAACTCTTTTGCAAACAAAACGGGCACTTTAGATTTTTTCTCTACTTCAATGAAGCAGAACAAGAAATAGGTTTTGTTAATTTGACGATGTATTGGCATGTTTTTTGAAGCATCCTGGCATGATTCTTTACGTTCCAAATTTAAAATTGGAAATTATTAAAAGAAAAATAATGATTATTGTGGATTATTCTAAAATTGCTTTACTAATGGCGCGAATTGCTGAAACGATTTTTAACTGATTACGATATTTTAAAACTTTTTGGATATTTTCTGCAAATTAAACAATTTAATCTTTCTTTTTACATTAAATACCACTTTTTGATATGAGTGATAAAGCGATAAGGGCCGGTAAAATTATAGCCCTACTTGAAGAAGGTTGTTCGCAAACTTACGTGTCTCAGCGGCTAAATGTGAGTCGTTCAACTGTCCAGAGGACTTGGCAACGGTATCAAGAGACTGGTTCGGTCAAAAGAAGACCCGGTTCGGGAAGAAAACGATGCACAGAACCAAGAGATGACCGCTTTTTGGTGAGTCAGGCGTTGCATAATCGTAAGGCGTCAAGTGTGGACCTGAAGAAGAGCCTTGAAGAAGTAACAGGAGTAGAAGTTAGCTTGTGGACGGTCAGGAGGAGGCTTTTGGCTGCAAAATCAAGAGTTACCGCCCAGCTCGGGGCCCTAAATTACTCCGTGAGCACCGTGTTGCTCGACTTCAGTTTGCTCGGAACTGTGCTTCATGGTCTCTGGAGGACTGATTTAAAGTATTGTTTTCTGAATAAGCTAGAATCTCTTTGTGTGGAGAGGACCGACGCCGGCAAGTGCTGCGAAGACCACGGAAACGCTATGCGGAAGTGTGTTTAGAAAGAAATCACTCCTTCTGGCGGAGGCTCCGTTATGTTTTGGGCAGCAATTAATTCGACGGAGCGTACGGAGTTAGTTTTCATAGAAAATGGAACATTAAATGCACAGCGGTACAAAATGGAAGTCCTAATTCCATATGCACAACCCACATTGACTGCACTTGGGGAAGATTCCATTTTTATGGACGATAAAGCTCGCCCGCACCGTTCTGGCGACGTGGAAGCGTACATGCAAGAAGTTGGGATCCGTAGTTTAAATTGGCCAGCTCGAAGTCCTGACCTCAATCCAATTGCATGTGTGGGATGTTCTAAAGAGACGTGTAAGATCAGTGCCACCTGCTTCACAAAGCATCAGGGACCTAAAAAGAGTCATTGCAGAAGAGTGGGAACGTATTCCTCAAAACGTTATTAAAAACATCGTGAAAAGCATGCCCAGAAGGATTCAAGCTGTGATTTTAGCAAGACTCGTTATTAGGTTTTTACATTTGTAACTTTATTTAAATAAAAAAAGTAAAAAAAACTTGTCTTTATTGCCGACCACTTCTTATTGTTTGGGCGTGTACATCGATTTAAAAGAATCCATCGTTTTTTTTTCTTTTAATTGCTCGAATTCACTTCACGCGCATTAATTTACACGATTATAAGTATACAGACTATGTCAAAGAAAAACATTTCATTTAATTAACTAAAATCGACCTTAGAACGTAAATTTCCTTAGGTGCCCGTTTTTTTTGCAAAAGAGTGTATTTTAAAAATAAACGCATTAACATCTTTAACCATGGCAAAATTTAATTTTTGGATAGTTCTTTACGTCCCCGGAGGGTGTAAAGGGTTATTATAAACTTTGACTGTGTGTTTCACGTAGCATGGCCGCTTCCAGACGGCTGTACTGATTTCGATGTTGTTTTAAATTGTAAGCATTATTGGTTGATTTACACGAAATATCACAAATTTCCAAGATGTTTAGGTTTAAGGCAACGCTCGCGCACCGTGTATCATCAGCTGACCGATTATGTTATTTGTTAGTAACAAAATCTGATTGAAATCGGAGAAAAATTAGGTTTACCCATTTACATATTTACATTTAAGACTAAATAAAGCTGTTTTTAACTGATGAACGTATTCAAAACAGGTTTAGTTAGTAACAAAGTGAATACCTAAGCGCAAAACTGCTTTTCTCCATGAATTTCAATCAGATTTGGTTTGTATCAAATTACATAATTGGCGAGGTCTGAAGATGAATTTTAGATATAGTCGCTTTGAATTTGAACTTTAATGTTTGTAAGCAATTAGAAACCAGGGCTTAAGTTTCACATAAGGATTAACTTTTTATATTAAATAAAAGACATGTCATACATATCATTGACAAAACGATTGGGTTGCCCAACTCATGTTAAGTTATTCAACTGCCGATAAGTAGGTACATATGTACAAAAAATATTTTGATTGATTATTTTGCGTGGCATTTCTTTACGTTGCGTTTGTCTCTAGAGTCACAGAAAGCGCCCTGTCCTTGAAACTGAAACAATGATATCGACGGCCTTATGGCTGGATATGAACAGTCCAATTTGTTGTAACGCAGCAAATCACGCTGCTTTTAACTATGATACCTAGTTATGCATGATTTACGAGTATTTTATATTCATAACCGCTCATGTTTGAATTTTCCAGGTTGTAGCGTTCTATGACTCGTGGCCAAGCGACCGCACGTTCCCGGTAGACATGGCCGGTTTTGCTGTCAACATCGACTTCCTGCAGCCATCTGCCTCCATGCCCTACATCCCCGGCCTGGAAGAGGACAGATTTCTAGTCAGTTTAGGCGTTAAAATGGAGGACATAGAACCATTAGCGGAGAACTGCTCAAAAGTGTACGTTTGGCACACAAAAACCGCGAAGTTTAAAAAACCAAACCTCAAAGTGAACATGGACAAACTAGATGAAATGCCCAGGTATGTTGCCTTCGCGAATCTTCTAAGAGAAACAGTCAAACTTGGTATGGCGAATATTTTCCCCGGGAACGGCTCTAAAATACAAATTACGAGGAATAGAAAAACTTTTGATGGCTTAAACGGACTGCATTAGATTATCATAGTTAGGCTATTGTATACTGACTGCTTTTACGCAATATTCGAAACAAGCTGCTCAAATCTAATATAAAGCTGCCGTTTACTCAAATAGTATCGGCAGCAACCACTTGAGGTAGGGAACCGAGCTGGTGGAGCTAATCGCTTAGAAAGGGCAGAGCTGCAATATACACTACCATATTAGAAATGTAAGATATAGCTATATGAATACTATTTAAAAAATACAGCTTGTTACCTATTTACCAGCTGTCTTGACACTCCAAAATCTCTTAGGTCTTAGCTGTTGATAATATAAACTGATATATAGATGAAGTATGTTTTTGTATGGATAATCGAATCATTGAGTAATACTATGTACTTTCCTAACAGTTTGAAATTGTCAGATAGCGTGATAGAACTTTCACGCGTTCCTCCATATTTTTTGAGCATACTTGCAATGAATACTGCCTTACTAATGCTACCTAAGCGATCATAAGCAACATTTTGTTGTTTTATTGTATGTACCGTTAGCATTGAATACTAAGGCTTATATACTGTACAAACGATATCATGTCCATCAATAATTTACTGTGGAAGGGCGCGCCTTGGCGAGACAACAGGTCTGTACTGTGCAATTTTTTTGCCATTGTCATATGTCTCCACCTTCAACTTGAACAGAGTCTCGGTGACATAAGACTCGATCGTCGATCTACACCGAAATGTCAGCGACCGGCAATTTAAGGTTTTATTGCGAGCGACCTACTATGTTACTGTCAAACAATTTTCTACTTTGTCTTTAAAAAACGCATAGTATCGCTTGAAAAACTCGCAGTTAACGTGCGGCCGTCTGCAGCCTACCGCCGTCAATTCTTTCGTCCACTTATACATTGTAGTACTACGAATAAATATGTAAAGAAATTTTAGGAAAGCTCAAAAACAGCAAACTTTAAACGTGGCGGTGGACGTGTTTTCAAAAGTTTACTGTGAGGCGCAACATCACCTTGACGCGACCAATCGTATGCGATCATTTCTAAGAGCCAAATCAATTAACCAATTGTATACGGAAGATTGTGCGTATTATGTTAATTGTGTACTTGCATGGTGGAAGGGCATATTGCGAATGCCCGCCTGGCTAGCGCCCAAGTAGAAAATCTGTCGCCAAGCACCTAACAGTGTATTCCGGCAGCAGTCCTTGAGAGCCAGTGAACTTACAGGCACATGAGACAAGATGACGGGCGCAGTGCAATTCATGACTTGTGACGAAATGCATCTGTTATAGGCAGAGGTTAATCCGCTTAACATCAGATAGGCCTCGAGCTTGTTCGGTCACACTTGATGAGTTCGAAATCAAAACGGTAACTATATTATAGTTATACTTTATTATTATATTTATTCTAGTAATAGAGACAAAGTAAAAAATGGTCAGACAGTAATTCGAGAAACCGTTGCCATTTCGGTGTGAATTGACGCTAACTCTGTCAGAAATACCGAAACTTAGACGATTCATTTTGTTTTCTTTTAATGAAATCTAATGCAACTGTATCAAATTCGTTATGAAAGTATACATTTATTTGTTTAACTAATCACTCATTAGGTTTATGTAATACTATTATGAAATAACCATGGATATTATTTAGATTAAGAATAAATATTATTATACAATTTATATTTGTGTTATATAAGAATATAAGACGTTAGTCTCCGGTTGCGTTTACTCTTAATATCTAGCCAGGCTGGGTAACTAAGTGATGGTAACGATTGCAATCGTATTCCATTCTTGACATTATTTATTAAAAAATTAAAGGAAAGGCAGGTTTAAGTCAATATTTTGAGGATATTTTCTCTGTGGAATACCGATAGATATCCTCTATTATTGAATATATTAAGAAAAAAGTTATGTTAATGGTGTAACTGCCCTTCAAAATATAGTTTTATCAGTTTTTTTTTATTGGATTATTGAAGAAAAATGGAGGGAAAACGAGCAGGCGGCTCACCTGCTGGTAAGTGATCACCGTCGCCCACAAACATCCCCAACACCAGAGGTCTCGAGAAAGCGTTGCCGGCCATTTTTTTGTTGACAAGATATCGCTGTCCTTAAACTATTAGATGTTTGTTTGTACCAAAAATATAAATCAGGAACTTTTGATTAAATTCTGCAACAAATTAAGTATATTAAGTTATATTAATACATATCTTACATAGTGATACAATCTTACATAAAAATATACCTTACAAACACCCTAAAAAGTTTAAAATTTGTGTTCATACAAAACGAATGTTGCACATTTTTGGAAATCAAAGTCCGTTTTGAGTCTTTGAAGATAGAGTTAAGGAGAAGATAGAAGTATCTTCTCCTTTTTGTTTACCGATAAGAAATTAAGAATCCAATCGTCGTTCTCCTCTCCTTCTACATTTTCAGTCGCATATATTAATAAAGACGTAGAGAAAATGAACAAGTCTATTGACTTTTTCTTTCTATCTTGGGCACATTTTTCCTTTCTTTTTCGACAAGAAACCTGCTTCATCATTCTCCCTAGAAGTGGTTTTATTTCTATGGAAAATGTTGAAGGCGGTCTCATTAATCATTAATCTGACTTCATTTGTTCTAGAATTTTAACAAAAGCTTATATATAATTTGGGTATAAATAGACTTTGTTGAGTCTTATGTATTTCATTTATGTATTCCCGAATGTATCTTACTTTTCTCTTTAGAAACATTCGCTGGCATTATAAACTGTTTTGTTAGGGATTCAAGATAATGTAATAATTCAGGTCAAATAATGCGTTTTCTTTATTCAGAGAGATCAGGCCCAGGATAAAATTTTGTCTTTGATTTTTTTATGTAGGTGTGGATGCTTTTCCTGGGTACCGCTACTTTTAAAAGAATTGCATATACATTCCGATTCATTCAAAAAATATTGACAGTTTTTCTATTCAATTATTCCGTGTATTGGCGTTACTCTTATTTTTTATCATACCTTTCCATGCAGCTGTCCAATGAACAAGCAGAAAGCGAGTGAACCATTTGTTGCTAATACTACAGAAAGCTTAAATTTTCTTAAGTGTTGCCTTATAA
Source organism: Plagodis dolabraria (assembly GCA_963854805.1). NCBI lineage: Eukaryota > Metazoa > Arthropoda > Insecta > Lepidoptera > Geometridae > Plagodis > Plagodis dolabraria. Next base: position 12,009,920 of record OY978440.1, read on the forward strand.
CGATTCACTAACAAACAAGCGCATAAGTAGGAATATGGCTAGCAACAATCAGAAAATGATCGGTAATCAAAATTAAAGATAGAACTTACAATACCACTTAATTCTCACAGATGGCGTGCATCGTATACCACTCTTCTTAGTTAAGTGTCAAGTGGCCACTTATAGGTAGGTTTACCCTACTAATATGCAAATAGATGTATTATTTTCGAATATTTTTAGTAAATAATGTCATGATTTGGTTTTATATTTGATAACTAAGAATAGGCAATTGCAAACATCATCATCTTATATAATAGTAGCACGGGATAAATACAAAAGAAAATATAGCAATATTAAACGTTGAAATTGCACGATCACTCGTAGCTGCAGATTGCATAAGTTATATAGAATTAAAATGTGTTATTTTTTAGAGATTGATTCAAAATGGCCTTAGAATTTGGTGATTACGATGTTGTAATATATAAAGGTTGTGTTTATCCATGAATCTCTATGAATCTTCTTTATTTACAAATTATTTTTATAATGTGCCGGTGGTCTGATATAACTAGAGATTATGTAATTTATTTTTAATTGCCTTGCAATATATTTATCATGGCATATATTTATTAAGTAATTTATAAAGTATTAATTAATTTTACTATATTATTGCTCATCAGTGGGATGTTATTTGTATATAATTTTATTTGTAAGGCCTAATTTTACCAATATAGGTTTCAATTTATACTCGGATTACTTTAACCTGTCAACCAGATATAACCATCATTGGACCTATAACCAAGGCCTATATATAATAGGCCTTGGTTATCGAAGGTCGAACCTAGTAGTGAATTTTATAATTGTTGGAGTTTCCATCGTGGAAAAAAGAAAACTTCTTTGGACTTATGACATGAGTCAGCAGCGTGTTCATATAAATAGTATGATTACCAGCTGTAGCAAAGTGGGTATGTTTGTTTTTAGTTTATAGATATATACCAACAAATTCGACGGTAATATTGTTTTCTCCCACTTTGGCAAGCGTATTGGCGCGGGCATTCGGTACGGTCATGCTCACGAAAATGTGTTAGCGCACGGCGGCGTCGTGTGTTGGGTCGCCCCCTTCCCTCAGAAATGGTTGAGGAGGACGATGGCTGGCACGCGAGGCAACTCGTGAACGGGTGCTGCTAGAGGACACTAGTCCATTCGGAATGCCTGTGCAAACCTGTTTGTATCTGTTTTGTAATTGTATATACAAGTCATAATTAAAATCCCTTATAACAGTGGGGTATGTAAGAATGTTAAATAAATAATATTATAATGTTTAATAAATATCTTTACTTTTTACTTTTAACATAAACGGCATGGACCCTAAAGTCTGGATAATCGCTAAATCATAATCGATGGTATATTTTAGAAAAGATTTCTTCCTTTGCTACAGCCGCCTGTCTGTCAAATTTCATACAAGTCAATGACATGTCAAATTTAGAATACTGCGACATCATTGGACGTCTGTGGTGATAAAGGTCTATCACATTTTGTTGCTTACTGAGATTAAAGTTATCCTCATAAAATGTATCCTAGTTTGGCGAAATTGGGTCAAAGTGTTATTTATTGGAACAAGAATGTACTGTATATAATTATCAACTTCAGAATTGGAGGGAAAAACTAAGTGAGTTAATCCTTTTCTGCTTAGTTATGGAATTAAGTGAAAAAATTTAATAATTACTGACTTGCTCAATAGTCTGTACATTAATTAGGAATAAATTGTGCCCCATATAGGAAATATATTAACAAAATTTCGTAGATAGAAAAAAGACTACAAAATTACTATACAATCAATTAAAGACGATATATATAGATATATGTAAATAATACAATTCAATAGAAATACCCCTAAGAAATATTTCTTAACCGTTATTCGTGATGGAATAAATAATAATTTAAAAACAAAATATTATAAAGTAACCGAAGCAGACATTTCTCGCATAATAGTACATTAAGGTAAGAGTGCGGAAACTTTATAATTCCAATCAGATATTGTAAAGGGTTTTAGTATAGATAATATCTATAGATAAAGTCGAGATCGTAATTAACGTAGTACATGTAATGTACGACTATTTTCAAGACATTTTAGATTAAAAATAATTAATTTTCAGTATTTAACGTTTAGAAATAAGCACGATGACGCTAGATTTTCAAAAACTGTCAATGGTGAGTCAGGTCTCGCCCCTTTTAGGTTCCGAATTGCAACAGTTCGTAAAAGAAAAAATGTTTAGTGGCTTTGTTAACTTTTGTCAATACTGCATTATGAATTGGTGTTTTCAGTGTAAGTATGTTAGTTAAAACAATTATATGCTGAAGACATAATATTCCCAATTTTTTCGTATACAACGTTGATGGCTCGTAATTTATTTATTTTGATAAAAAAAATATTTTGATACTCTATAATGTATGCATTACCCTAGCAAGAAAATCACTCCTGGAATAAATTGAGTTCTACAAATAATTAGTGCGTTATACGCTGTAAATGTGCACCAAATAATAAATTTGTGCACTTTGCCGTTTTGTTAAAAAAAAGGAAAAACCAATTCTGCTGGAGTAACGTTGTTCCAGCAGGAAAATTTTGATCGAATGATCAGAAAGAAAAATTAAGTATATGGACAGATAGCTTATATTTGTGCATAAATGTGCGCCAAAAATTAAATTTGTGCGTCGTAAGGTTTTCGAGATATTTCGTTTCCTGCTGGAGTAACGTTTAGCAAAATCCATTTTCTCGAAAACCAATAATTGTGCGATCTTACAATAAAAGTATATTAGTAGCTCTTAATTTGTGCTTATTTGTGACACCATTAGATTTTCAAAAATCTGTACCATTTCTACGTAATTATGCAATTACGAAAATAAAAAAAATATGTCTAGCGCTAAAACGAACAAACGGTTGTACTCACTAAAAACGGTATTTGGTTCTTCTTGTAATTCCATTCATAAAAAGTAAACTTATTAGACAAAATATACACGCATTTATCAATAATATCAATATTTGTCGCAACCGACAGTGTCATAGTTAGACATCAAAATGCAAGAAATAGAATTAACTCAACATGTTTCGGTGTTAACCAAAAGTTAGTGCGTTTAATGAAATATTTATACTGAAAATTTCAGCTTCATATGTAAAGTATTAAAGAAGATATGAACAAAAACTGAAACAATAGCGAGATTACTGGTTACCCGAGCAAATTCGAAAGATAGCAAAAAAGCGGCGGTTTCATACATATTGATGGTCTTCTTTAATAAGTAGTATTAATGGAAGCTCATGTCCGTACAGTCACGCATAAAATACTTAAAGAGGAATTTGTGATATTTTTTTATAATAGCGGTACGGTATTGTTGAGATTTTTATTGTGTCGAAATATTTTTATTTATGTAATTCCTACGCTCAGGCAACTTATAAAATATCAAATAAAAATGCAGGTTTTGTTTAAAAGAAATATTTTTTTTTTCTGTTAATATACAGAAGAACTATTAATATTTATCAAGTAAGTATGGCATTCATCATATCAATCACTGATCAATTGCTATTTTTACAATTATTTTAAATTGCTTGATCAATGTCGTCGATTCTAAATTACAAATATAGTTTGTGAGCACCGAATAACACAACCACTAATCTTTGCAAAACATGTTTAGTTTTGTCTACCCAAAATCGAACATTAACATTAACGCTACACGCTTCAACAACGCGTAGAAATTGTTAAAATTTATTATATAATTCAGTACCCTATTCGCCTTACGTTCCGTGCATTGCGTCCAATCTATGGCTTTCATGGCCGTCCTGCAGAGTCAACAATCCGAAGATGATAACATTTTTTTGTTGTCCTAGGTTAAATGGTATGGATCTAACTAACATGTAGTTCCAACAGGACGGCGCGGCGCCACTTGCCATACAGCACGGGAAACATTAAATTTATTGGATGAGAAACTCGAATGCTTCCTCATCTCACGTAGTAGCGAGTGGCGACATCAACTGGCCACCAATATCGTGTGAATTCGTGTATCTTAACACCGCTCGACTGCTTTCTGTGGGGTTACGTGAAGAATCTAGTCTATGCAGACAAACTACAGTCAAATGCCGCCCTGTAGGCCAACGTAACTCGCGCTCTTCTTGAAATTGAGCCCCATTTAATCGAAAATGTCATCCAAAATTGGTCCACCAAGATGCACCACCTACAGCGGAGACGCTGCGGCCATTTGGCTAAAATTATATTCCATAAATAATGTAAGCGAATATCCTTTAAAATAAAATAAAAATTTTGGCAATATCACTTCAACAGGTTTTTTTATTTTATTTTTAAGTTCGAGCGCTCTTAATGAAAAACCTTTTAATTATACCAATATCAATCGATTAAGTTAGTACTGACTAAGTCAAAGCGACTCTGATAGTTGCAAAACCGGTCGATATTGAACTACTCGGCTGATTTAACGTAAGTGAATTTGGTTTCAACATTGTTTAAATACCTATGTGTACTACTTACGAAAATTTTTATCGAATTAATAAGAGTTAATTCTATTCTTTTCAACTGCTTTTTCATATTAACATCGATTTGACAGTGGTTACATCTCTACATCTCGCCATAGGAATTGCAAGTGCAACAGAGCACACTATATAAATCCCTTTCCCATGATTTAATAGCCGTACGAACTTCAGTCGACTTCTTCGCTGCAATCGTAGGTATTGTATAGGTAAGTTGAAGAGAAGCAATAACAACTATGTAGGTACTATTATTTATTCTGTGATATGGTTAACTAATTGCACCATCTAACAATCGTAAAGCTAATTTGTCCTTGTACTAGCAATTAATGAAAAACATCTCAATTAATATGCCTAAAATACTTTCATTTCATTAAAATGTTTGAGTTAGTAATGGAACCCGAATTTATTTTATTAGTCTTTTATTGTTGGGAAAGCTACAAACTAGATACATACTGTTACTTACCTACATAAAATACATTTTATATAAACTCAACATAAAAAGCAATTAAATATTTCCCTTAACAGTTTTATGCCCCAATGTACCCAGGCACAATATTTGTAAACCTGTTAGTTGAGCAAAGTTAAGAAGCTCATCAATATGTATGAAACCGCCGCTTTTTTGCTATCTTTCGAATTTGCTCGGGTAACCAGTAATCTCGCTATTGTTTCAGTTTTTGTTCATATCTTCTTTAATACTTTACATATGAAGCTGAAATTTTCAGTATAAATATTTCATTAAACGCACTAACTTTTGGTTAACACCGAAACATGTTGAGTTAATTCTAATTCTTGCATTTTGATGTCTAACTATGACACTGTCGGTTGCGACAAATATTGATATTATTGATAAATGCGTGTATATTTTGTCTAATAAGTTTACTTTTTATGAATGGAATTACAAGAAGAACCAAATACCGTTTTTAGTGAGTACAACCGTTTGTTCGTTTTAGCGCTAGGCATATTTTTTTTATTTTCGTAATTGCATAATTACGTAGAAATGGTACAGATTTTTGAAAATCTAATGGTGTCACAAATAAGCACAAATTAAGAGCTACTAATATACTTTTATTGTAAGATCGCACAATTATTGGTTTTCGAGAAAATGGATTTTGCTAAACGTTACTCCAGCAGGAAACGAAATATCTCGAAAACCTTACGACGCACAAATTTAATTTTTGGCGCACATTTATGCACAAATATAAGCTATCTGTCCATATACTTAATTTTTCTTTCCGATCATTCGATCAAAATTTTCCTGCTGGAACAACGTTACTCCAGCAGAATTGGTTTTTCCATTTTTTTAACAAAACGGCAAAGTGCACAAATTTATTATTTGGTGCACATTTACAGCGTATAACGCACTAATTATTGGTAGAACTCAATTTATTCCAGGAGTGATTTTCTTGCTAGGGTAATGCATACCTCTATAATGCCTAGATGATGACAAACTACATGTTGAAAAAAAATATTTTAGGCTACCTTCTTTTGAAGGGGAGCGGCCCATATTTTTTTTTTCTTATTTACTATCCAACAGTCGTCTTTGGGTCAACGTTATACACAAAATATCTAAATTTCAGATTTGAAACACATTCCTTGTACAAGAATGCAACACACGGCCATACGGACGGTCAAAGACAGACAGTGCATGTCTCATTAATGGGGCTCCGTTTTGCCATTCATGTACGGTACCCTAAAAATAAAACGTCCAATTGCGATGGTGCCGTCTTTTTTACGTATTAAGGCGTCTACGACGCAGCAGAATGTGTAATATTAGTAGAAAAGCAACTACCTAATTTCCTGTGGTAAACAATGCAGTAAGTAGCTTGAAACGCCGAGCAACTCAACTGAAAACTGGCATGAGGATCTCTTGCTCGCGAGGTGTTCAGGCTTAGATGCTGAATATGGAAAACGACAGTTAAAGTAATGTTTATTCACGTCTTTCGCTTGCTCTCATCCCACGCTGAGTGTAGTCGTCCCAACTTATTAAGATCTTCTTTCCAATCTGCTCTATCATTGGGCAGTGTCAGAAACAGGTGCTCAACCATTCCATTGAAACTGTACTGAATTTGAGTGGATACCGGAATTCAGTGACATAGACATGGATAGAACAATTTTATATGTAACCATAATAGCAATTGTCGCATAATATATCGCCTGAAAACAATAAATTACAAAAATAAATATTTTTGTTCGATGATTTTTAACAAAAAGTACAAAGTGTATCAATAAATATTTAAAATGGGCCAAGTGTGAGTCGAACACGCGCTTAGGATATCAAACTTAATGATAACATTATATTCATTCATGTATAGAACAATAATCCTGTTATGTACTTGAGAAAAGAAAAACAACAGATTCAAAACTTTAACGATATAAATTTTATTTTTATCAAAACATAATAATTAGTTTGGAATTTGGTACCTACACCAAATGCCAAACTCATTGTTATGGGTAAGTCTATTTTTTAATATTTATATAATAGTTATTAAAATACGTAATTTACGTTATAATTATTATATGAGGATAAGTACGCAATTTTGTTTGATTGGATGATATATTTATTCTGGCTAAAAAACGAATCTACTGAATCGATTTTGATACAATTTATATGGGACCAATCTAAAAATCTTCCAAATAAAATAAAAATATTTACCTCGATTGATAAATGATTAAGATTAATTTAGGCATCGAGAAATGTTTAATTTCTCGAAGAGTTGAGGTAACAAGCAAAAAACCAAAGTAAAAACTTCCTCCTTTATTTAAAGTTAATTTACAAGGGATGGCTTAGTGTGCGACTCGCACTTGGTTGGTTCTATCATGCATCATTATTCGTTACTAAAAAAAATACACTATTTATATACTAAATTACGTTTTTTTAAACTTACATACAGTATAGTAATACATTACATTATTAATTATTTTTTATTACATGTTTGTATTATTTATACATTTCTATGTAAATATATACGTGATCGATGAGTCAGTAGAAATATTAAATTTCTATTGAATTAATTAACATTAAATAGTAATAACATTTGACTTATTACTGTGTCGTCGTCCATGTTTGATTCGGAATTTTATATATATATCCTAGAAAATTCTCATTTTTCTGCGCCTATTCGTAAATAAACTAAAGTACATAAATAAAATATATAAGACATAGAATGCAATTATTTTAGCATATCTGTCTAAACGTCTCTATAACATCTTTCTATCTATACCTATTACTTTTTATCTTATCACGCTGTTTCTCACGGGTATCTCAAAGTAACAACACACATATTTCACAACGTTCTCTCATGTCGACATCATTTATTAGGCTTTAATCTTTATCTTCCATCATCATCCGTACCCAAATTAAATTTTTTGTCATACCTATATTTACTTTTAATCGCTGATTATATTAAGAATTGATAAACGGAGGCGGCACCTCGCATCGGAATCATGTTGCAATAATAAAAAAAAGACAGTTGTCAGCGCAAAAATATGCAAGATGCTGCGCTAGGTAGGCGTGATCCCCAAGAGCGTAGCAGCGTTCGTTTGTGCACAACTGGTAAAGCAATTAGTTCCAGCTACAATATATCATTCCCACAATGTTTTTACTTACACTATAATAGCACCTATTGTTATTAGATAACGTTTCCCCGCAATCTCTCATCTGTGTGGTTATCTAGCATGTAGTTAACTCTAAGTTTTGGGTGTTATCCAGTGTGATCTTAGATAGGTGTTTCAAATTTTATCCGATTCTCACATACGACTTTAGGCTAGAGTTGTGAAAAAGCTTTCAATTGTACATAATCTATCTTCGATGTTAAAATAAAAATCCGTTATTATAATCTAAAAGTTATTTAAAAGAGTTTAAAGACTTCTGCACTTTTGCTTTTTAGTTTAGATTTCATTTTGAAAAATAGTTATATCTTTTGTTGCTCCCCTTTAAATGCTATCATAGTAAAACTCCTTAAATGACTGTCATAAATGTAAATATATTACATTTATAATTGTTATAATACTTTGTTTAATGGCGTTTACGGATAAGAATAAATTTATATGAATATCGTTTTATGATAAATCTAAATAATTAAATAGCGCACAATATCTGAGACGTGACAAAAATGCTTTGTCATATAAAAATACTGCCAAAAAACGATGTGGTCTTATGTAGATTTTGATGGGTTTTGGGATATACAACTTTATTTTAAAAGTCTTAGGTAGCCATGTTTTAATTAATAACATTCCAACTTGATAAGACAAAATATTGAATGATCGTTTACTTAAGCTATTATTTATTTACCTACATCTCATTGTATCTGAGATATTAATAAATTTAATTATATTTACCAAGTATCTAAGTACACGGTAAAGCTCAGTAAAAATATTATTCAGAGAAAAAAAATGCTATTTGCATTTTCAATATATAGCGTGAATAATGTATTTGATAACTTGGCAAAACAATAAATTAGTATTGCCATCACAACCATTAACATAATCTACTGAATATTTTATTTATTTATAATAGTAGAATAGCATAGTAAAAAATAATGTATATTTTCCTTAATTCATGAATGTAGCTTTTGAAAATAACGCATATGAATGGAACACAAAACTACTTCATAACCATATGAAGTCTTTAGATATAAAATTAAATAATGGAATATCACCTGATGGCCAATGTTCGTTGTATTTGTTCTTTATAACTATAATATTGTTACCAAATACATATATACTTTATATTATTGTGTATACTACTAAATTGTATGCAATTCATTTATCTTTATTACATATTGATAGATATAGGTACTTATTAGAAGTACCGACACGTATTGTTGTAGAGCAATCAGTCACACATCAATAGTTCTATGACCTTGGCCTTTGTCCTCTTATCACTTATTATCAAATGTTTATTAGGCACTATACAGCAGTGACCATAAAAAGCATAATATTTTTCTGCAAATAAATGTAGATAAGGGCGGTAATAAATCAGTTATCGATATAGTTTTTATTGTCTATGTTGTAAATTCACGCATAGTTTGTGTAAATATAATTTATATGAAACTCGGTACAAATAGGATATCATTTGTTGGAAGTTTATTTAAAAGTGGAGGTGCACGTTCCGTCTAGCGGGGTTCCGTCGCTGCACTCCTTTAAGAGTAGAGTTCACGGAACGCTTTCCATATTTGACCGAGCGCGTATACAGTAGTATAGTGAATATCGTGTTGAATTATTTAGTTATTTACTGCCTGTTTATGTAACAACATAGGCATCGACATCAACAGTCAGAAACAGCCCTTGTGTTGAATCGCGATTGTTACAAGGTGTTGGTGAACGTAAGTCGCGCGCCATGGCGGCGTTGGTGTCACGTAAATAAAGGCGTACTGATTTTTACACAGTCACGCTCGCTGAGGCAGCGGGTTCGCGCCTTACGCAGCGTATAGTCTTAACTATTTTTATTAAGATAAGAATAAGTGTAGATACGTCTAATTAAATTAACTTGTTATTAATTTTATCAAGCTAGGCCTAATTAATTTTTGATTGCTTGATAATCACCGCGGGTATATCGATCTTAAATGTGTGTATAAATGTCAACCAAAAAGGTTTTGTTTAGTCTATAGCAAAATTATATATTTATATTGTTTAATTTTAATATGTTTTTTAATGTACATATTGCTTTCATTTGCTTTTGCGGCGGATGGTTTATTATCTACCCAAGTGTTTGTAAAAGGTGTCTCAGTAAGAACTTTTAAAAGTTCTTTTAAACTTTAAAGTATATTTTTTTCTAAATAACAGAGTTATGACATTTACACATGAAACGAAATATTATCTAAATGCCCATCGTTGCTTAGTTGGCAGAAGCGTACTCTCTCGACGATATTTTGCAGTAAGGGTTGTGGTGGATTTCACGAATTTAGTATTTCATTTCTTCTCTGAATTCCTCAGTTGTCTCTGGGTGGTTTGCGTTGACATTATTTGATATACCGCAAGTTCTTGCTTGTGAATTTACATCTCCTTTAATATGACAATTCTGCTTGAAGTCTTTGAGTTGCTGAGCCTCGTCACTAGAGATGATTATGTTGGGCAATTGTCAGTTTACAATTAGACGTCTCAAATCCAGTAAGTGAAGTTTCTGTGCTTGTCTGTTTTCCTGCTCGACTACAGCTCTTAAGTCATCTATGCCTTGTAAGCATTAAGATTGTAGAATTTTCTCACAAATGAAAGAAAAAAAGCTGCGAACGAGGTTTATTTCCTGGCATCAATGTCGGGTTGTTCGGTCGTTCTGCTACACTGATACTCTCAGCTGCGATGTTTTCTGCTGATGTCAAGTAAGATTTCTTGCGGCTCTTAATGAAAAAATGCGCTCATTTCTACAAATGTTTCAACAGCAGGCCATGTTGGTTGGCTGTCTGCGCCGAAATGGTCGCCGCCAACCTAAGATTTTTTACCTGTAGATGAGTTGTGTGCCCTCCATATTTACTAGACGAATTCAGGGTAATTATCAGAGTCACTACCAGTCTTGCACTTCCGAGCGTCCGGTGAATACATCGCCGCTAATCGTGTTTTTTAGGAATAATCTGTGGACAATATGCCTTCCTTGTGTCTTTAGACTCTGCACCAATTATACAAGCACTGTTAGAGATAAAAAAAACTGTTTCATTTCACGCGTAATTAATGCTTTTATTGATGAAATAGAAAATATCGTCATTTTGTTTTATCTTAGGAACTAATCACAATGAAATGGATGAGCGAGATATGTGAATTGTTTGGTGTGAGAGAGTGAAAGAGATCGCAGTGTAATGGTGATCGGAACGTCTTGTGTGTTCGGTGGTTACACGAATTGCTTATTTATCTCTTTCTTACAACAGATATGACGCATAATATTTAAACGTTCTTTCCTTATCATTACAAACTGCATATATACATGTGCGTAGGTATGTAGATAGGTAAATTCTAGTAAGCTTTTAGAGCAGATGTTCGGATATAACTACTCTAGTATTTCAACTCTCTGCCGCCAACATTAAAATTACACATAATTATATTTTTTGTAGGGTTTCACAAATAATGGACGTTGTTCCAATCTGTAACTCGCCATTTTCATAAAGGCCAACAACAATTAATACCTAATATATTTTATAGGCTATTTCACGATTCAAGTTCTTGCTGAGACACCGTTTATTGCTGATTGTTAATACTTTATTTGGGTAATCCTTTTGTTTTGTTTGTATTTTTATTATTGTTTATAGTGTGTGTTTTTTTGAGACTATATTACACCGATTTTTGTAACGACTAAAATACTGCATTCACACTTACTGAGTGTATGGTTAGTACTGTTCGAGAACTTATTGTTCAGTGAATCCTTGTATACGAATTGTCGATGTGACTACCACATTGTCACATTGAAAGATAGTTTCGCCATTTGCTTTTTATGTATTTTCACAAGTCTGCCGCTCTGATTGGACGGTAAATCTAAATGGTATTTGTCACCAAATCTTTATAATTGAGTTAGAGTAATAAACAAAATTAAGATTGAGAAACACGGGTGGTAAGTGCGTCACAGTAACAACTTAATATTAGTCTGATATCACGATCATTGTGAAACGTAACGCAGTGGACATACCACACCCAAAATTGTGACGAAAGCTTTCGATAGAATCCGAAAGATTGTCGATCGTGTTATCGACTAAATAGTAAATTGTTTACTAGAGCGTAAACCCCTATGTCTGTCAATCTTAAAATATAAAAATGAGCGTTAGTCTTTCTAGTAATAAAATTATAATTAGTTTTCATAATATGGTGTAAGTTGTTAGACGGGAACACAGATCTATATTTAGTATAATAAGCTCTAATAACTAATTTTCCTAGTGACTGTAAATACATGCTCCATGAGTTTGCCAACAAACTGATTCAAAGGCACCGCCATTTATCCGACGAGGCCACCCACCATCGGACTTGTGCATACACATACATCCACAGCCATAATGTCTACCGTTGAACAAACGCCTCCTTCGTTACGAGGCTTCGCCATAATCCCTGCACTTGACAGTGGTCTTAGTTCGCAGTGTAAGACGACAGTTCTTATAAAGGTAATGTAAGGTTAAATAAATAAAACCACTTCTGGTACCGTCGCACACAACTCCGAAAATTATCGAAGTTAACTTAAGACTGATTTGAGACGATCAGTAGGTCGACTTGTGTACTTGGATATAGGTCTGTGTATACGATTATTGTCTCTGATGTAATTCCAGAAATAATCAGTAATATATTCTCATTCCTTTATAATGTATGATACACATAAATTCGCACAACGCTCATGATTATTGTAACCAAAGAATATGAATATAGATATAATTGTACAAAATAATCCAAGATACAGCATAAGTTTGGTTCAGCCGTTGCAATGTTGGATATCGTTGTTGGTATGGCAGGAGGTTTCACAAAGTCGGGTTATAATTGTGTACCTAGGCAATGCCAGGGCGCGGAAGGGTATTATGGGTCTTATAACAAAAGTGGGAAGTAGCGGCGTAAAACTGGGCTATTCAAAGTTGTACATTATGATTGCGAAATCTATAATAAATCTAAGCATAATAGGGGGCTGATTCGAGATAACGCTATACATTGTCGCGTGTGTTAGAAAAGAGGATAAATGCGCGTTATTAAAAATACTGCTTATACATGGCCACATAATAAAAAGGACCAGGATCACTCCTTAAAGCTATTCAAATAAATAAGCGACTATTAAGACATTCAACGATATATGCGGTGTTTATTCTATCGAAAAAATTCATGGTGTTTAATTTTTACAGAACTATAGTCTATTGTAGCGAAAACATATATAACCTCAAATCGACAAATACATATAAGGGTCTACAATCAACATACATGCAATAGACCGTCAACCGTTTTATTTTATAATCAGCCCCTTAGGGATTTAGCTCTCTACGACTTTTTGCAGCTATTCAGAAGCCATTAATCGCAAATAGACAACGATACAGTCCTGATGCTATCACTGATCGTATAGACACCTCCCAAAGTAACCACAATTGTGCAAATGTAAAAATTAGAGATGCAGATGTTAATTTTAGTAGGTGAGTTCCCAACAAGTCACATCAAACGTGTCACTCGTTGGATATTTTTTTCCCAGTGAGTCACGCTGTTACGCTACTGTCAAAACGTGTGATAATAAATTTATGTTAAGACAATTTTACCTTCTAGATATCTTTAATGTGCCTAAATCTTTATCGGACTTAAAAGTCGAAGTATGTAGATATTCGTTTGATGACCCGATTCTAGAATCGTGGGAAAATCTCGTATGACGAGGACGGCAAAATTAAAAAAAAATATTCGATTAGTGAAAGGAACTGTTTCTCTACGACTTGGTTTGTATATTTTAGTATTCTTCGTTTAGAAACGTATTGCCTACCAAAATGTAAATATTGAAACATGCGACATAAAATTAAGTGTAATATGTGGTAACTTATTCCCTTGATACGTTTTGATAATATATTTTTTTTTATTGTAATTATCATACCATCATCACTCATGTCAAACCCCGAAGGGATAGGTTAGGGTGTCCTATATACTGGAGGCAAACCTTATGTCATCTACCGAAATAAAAATCTTAACCGGGCTAAAGCATTCTAGTAGCTGTCCTATCCTAGGATAACCAATATACAGTTCTTTCAATTCGGCTTGAATTAAGACTAAATTAAGTTTTATGAATATTATTATAATATGAACTCTAAAATTGTTAAGACTCCGTGTGGTGAAATGTTATAAAATAAACACCATAATTGCTATATTGTATTATGTAAAGAATAAGTACATAAGAATAATGTTAATTTGATTCAACTGGTTTGCTGATAAGCATTTTGTTTAACTAATGTTTATGTATAGTTCCTGGTGTCCAGTCAATGCTGCTTCTTTGTATAAGATATATTTTGTGAAATAAACAAATACTTGATAAGCAATTTTTGCCATTATTACGCGTGTTTATTAATGTTACAAATTAAAGGTTGTTGATGTTGTAGCTTTCGAAATTGGCATTCCTGTTTTCTTATTAATAAATAAATGAACACATTAACATGAATGTAGATTTGTTACTTTTTATAGTGCCTAGACAGAACCTATTTCTTACTTTAAGTCCATGCTAATAGTAATGTTAAAAACAGTTTTGAAGCAATGATGGCCGAGCGGTAATAGCCATGCATGGACTGCAGGTCCATGGTTCAATCCCAAACGCCGAGCTTCACCGCATGGTGGAAGGGAATTTTGCGAATGCTCCCCTGGGTAGCTACCACCCTCAAGAAGAAAATCTGTCTCCAAGCACCTAACAGTGTATTCCGGCAGCAGTCCTTGAGAGCCAGTAAAAGGCACATGAGACAACAAATGTATGTCACACGGTGATGGGCGCAGTGCGATTCTTCCTGTGACGAAATACTCTGTTATAGGCAGAGGTTAGTCCGCTTAACATCAGGTGGGCCTCGTGCTTGTCCCGTTACAATCACATAAAAAAAATCTTCAGACAGCTAAATAATTGTAGGTCAATAAGTAATAAATAAAGCTCTTATTACCATAGTCTCGGAGACATCAATTAACTTTCAAATAGCATTAATTAGTTTTTTGTACTGCTTTCAACGTATAATGTAACTGACTGGCTGACACAGAAGCTCAAACGCGCATCGGTTTAAATTGATCCCCATTCAATCATTATTCATTGGTTTTAAAAATAGAATCAATTTAAAAACAAAAGTAAATAGCACTAAAATGTTTTTTCGTTGCATATAAGGGTATAAAAAATTTCATCTTCGTCGTTTTCTTAATATCTTGATAATTCTAAGAGACCTTTGGATTTCAAATAAAATCAAATTAGATCAGAGACAGCTAGATCGCTCTGGGCGATAAGACCGCCCATTGATACACCATTACAAATACCGTCCACACGAACACAGGCAGTGATGGCTCAGTGGCATTAACTTTGGAATGCCGCGCAGCAGGTCCATGGTTCGAATCCGGCTTGCTTGAGCCGCGGGCTTGAGCTTCACCCCATGGTGGAAGGGCATTTTGCGAATGCCCGCCTGGCTAGCGACCACCCTCAATTTGAAAATCTTTCGCCAAGCAACTAACGGTGTGTTCCGGCAGCAGTCCTTGAGAGCCAGTGAAATTACAGGCACATGAGACTTAACAACTATGTCTCAAGGTGACGGGCGCAGTGCAATTCGTGACTTGTGACGAATTGCATCTGTTATAGGCAGAGGTTAGTCCGCTTAACATCAGGTGGGCATCTAGCTGGTTCCGTCACAATAACATAAAAAAAAACTGACACACCTTGGATATATACCTAGTAAGCGCCGTATCGTGCCCCGGTAAGAGTTTTACATAGGTCCTTTTTATTGTGTGAGATGGGTAAGAATTAGCATCAGATTACACCTGTCTTTAAATTATAGATAGATCTAGAGAAAGGACGCGGAGCTAAAAGGTTACTCTTAGCTTTTAAGGCTGCTGTCTCATAAATATCAAAATTACCGGAATATTTGGGCTCCGTCTGCTTTTCAAATATTATAGCTAGGATTCATATACCTACTCGCAGGCTTATTTATTTCATTTCATTTGTACAAAACGCCAAGACAAGTTTTTGATTTGTTAAATTTTGTTCGATGAATAAAAATATCTTAATTTTGACATATATTTGCCTTCTACTCTGAATCAGTTTGACTTAATACTTGCATTGAAAATATATCAAATGTAGTGCTACAGTTGCCTTCAATACAAATCTTATAAAGGCCGCAGTCGAGCGTAACCAAGGCTCCAAAGTGTTCGCAACAAATACGTCTATAGGGCAAAGTCAAATGACCAAGCTGAAGGTCGACGATGGTAGAATCGAAGATCTCGTCCAAACCGGAGATTTTGAGAGAGCTTAAGAGGTTTTATGGACAGTTATACACCTCGACACGAGAACCCGTTGTCAGTGCAGCTCAGGCCAAGATAGCTAAACTGACCCGACACTATACGGAAGACATCCGGACATCAGCCTATACGAGATTAGAATGGCTCTCAAACAGCTTAAGAACAACAAGGCGCCAGATGACGACGGAATCACGACAGAACTTCCTAGAGCGGGTGAAAAACCGGTACTCTCAGTCCTCCAGCAGTTATTTAATTCCGTCATCCTTGACGGTAAAACGCCAGAAGCATGGAGCAGAAGTGTAGTGGTACTGTTCTTCAAAAAGGTGATAAGACCTTGTTGAAGAACTACAGGCCCATTTCACTTCTGAGTCATGTTTATAAGCTGTTCTCGAGACTAATTACGAATTGTCCTGCTCGTAGGTGTGATGACTTCCAGCCTCCCGAACAAGCCTTGTTCAGAAAAGGCTTTAGCACCATAGACCACATCCACACGCTCCGCCAGATTATACAGCAGACTGAGGAGTATAATCGGCCGTTATGTTTAGCGTTTGTTGACCAAGCCAATTTTATGAAAAAGCCTTCGATTCAATCGAAACCTGGGCTCTACTGCAGTCTCTTAAGCGATGCCAAATTTACTATAGGTACATCGTAGCGCTGAAGTGTTTGTTTAGAAACGCCACCATGTCGATTCGACTACAGGACAAGAGCACGGAACCAATCCAACTGCAGCGAGGCGTGAGACAGGAGACGTTATTTCTCCGAAACTGTTCACTAATGCGTTAGAGGACGTTTTTAAGCTTTTGAACTGGAAAGAATTCGGCATCAACATCTATTGCGAATACATCAGTCACCTTCGTTTCGCCGATTACATAGTCATAATGGCAGAGTCGCTTGAGGAACTCAGTACAATGCTCAGCGACCTCAGTAGAGTTCCCCAGCAGGTGGGTCTTAAAATGAACATGCACAAGACGAAAATGGTGTCTAATATATGAAAATTATGTCTAATATATGGATCCGACTATAGTTTCAACCACATTTTCAAGGAGAGATCGGGACGCCCGCGTTGACGTCTCGCTTAGCACTAAGCGAGACTCAGTGCTAAGCGAGACGTCAACGCAGGCGTCCCGAGCTCTCCTTGAAAAAGACCACCTAATGTGGTTGAAACTATAGTCGGAGCTATCTGACTGATTCACGTGAGTTATCCCGTATTATTTACTAAAATGAGTGAAAAGCACGTTAGTTTTTTATAATAAAATAATATATGGATATTAGACATAACTTTCGTCTTGTGCATGTTAATTTTAAGACCCTCCTGCTGGGGGACTCTACTGAGGTCGACAACAACAACTGGTACGGGTGAAACCCATGTTGCACCCGTACCAGTAGTTGTTGGAAACGATACTCTCGAAGTTGTTGACCACTACCCCTTATGGACAAGCTCAGTCACTCAACGAGCCATGGAGAGAGATATGCTGGGAGTTTTTTTGCGCGATAAAATCCGGAACGTGGATTTTCGCCAAAGAACCAAAGTCACTGATATAGCTCTCAGCCGATAGCCGATGGGGAAGATAGGTTCTTGAGTGGTACCACGGTACACCGGAAGACGTAGAGTTGGTGGGCCCACCACGTTCTACATAATTTTAGATGGACTATGGATGTATTCGCAATATAATCGTACCTAATTTTAGATGGACTGACTACATCATAAAAGTCGCCGGTAGCCAATGGTTACAAGCGGCTAATAGCCGTGTTTTGTGGCGTTCTATGGGGGAGGCATTTGTTCAACAGTGGACGTTTTCCGGCTGATGATGAATGCTACAGTTTATACTATCTGGTACTCTCTAAATTAAAAGATGTGTTATGGCGCTTACGACATTTACCTCTATGCAACTGCGGGGAATTTGCGCGGAGCGAGGGATGAGCCGTTAATGCCGCTCATGCATTACTAGATGATTTCAAGGTCATTGGTGTGATCCTTAGCCTTAACCACTTAATCACTTGGGAACAAGTTGAGGTGATGATACAGTGGTTGAAGATATTTACAGTCCAAGCTAAGAATGGGATCCGGCTCTCATTGACAACGTTGTTCATATCATCAACACCAATCGTGCATTTTTGGGTAAAAAGGACCTCAAACCAAAAAAAATTACTTTCATCAGTCACTTTGACAGCTGTCACATCTTGACATGGCAAAAACAAGCAAAGTTGAAATTACTTGAACCTAAATTCTTATTCTCGGTATCCATCTACAATGGGGAACTCAACTCCCCTACCAGGCTAAATTATAAGGAAAAAAACAAATACAAGTTATGGTGGATGCAGGAAATATTATTGTTTTTTTTTCCTTATGACATTATTTTTTGTGCATACTAAATAATCCATAAGGAAAACCTTGAAATAATATGGTAAGATGATCGGCAAAAGATTCATTTACTTGAAGATGGTGGCTGGCATTCCATTTGCAAAATTCACTACCAAAACGCCGACACTTGGCAATTATCTACCTATAAGCATAGAACATATAATAATACTACGTATACAAGTATAAAAATGTACCTATGTTAGTAATAAAATAAAATAAATTTACTGTACATATGTACAGGTTTTATTATAACGAAGATTATTTTTAAATAATTCTGTATATCGCTTAAATATTCTCTCATTTCATTTGGTCGTAACAATTTTGTTTAATTTCTCTTTGTACTTTGGCACCTCCACACCGTCCCAATGCAGTGTAACGTGATCAAAGAATCTGAAAAAAATAAAGGTATACAGTTAATGAAATTGATTAGATTCTACGAAGACCATTGACAGAATCGGCCGATCTCATATTCGTCATATTCGTCGTCGTGGACGTCTATTTCAATCTCACCACTTGTAATGAGATAGCTTACCATAATATACGAAGTCTTTATTGCAGCAGTGATGACCCAATGGCTATGACTATGGTCTGCCGCTCTTAAGGTCCATGGTTTGAATCCCACCTTGAAATTCACCGCATGGTGGTAAGTAATTTTGTAAGTGCACTCTTGGCTCTTCTATCTTATCGGAGAAATTGTTCGTATTCTAAGGGCCCGTTTCAGAATGTCCTAATAAAGTTTCGAGTTGCTAACCATCACATAAAATAACTGAATCATTAAAATAACAGTCAACATGCAGCGCGTTTCAAGCTTTAACCGATGGATAGGCTAAATCAATGACTGTGAAACGCAAAGATAGTGTTTTGTGTAATAAATATGTTCTGGGTACTATAACCGGAACTTACTCGAACATTCTGAAACAGGCCCTTAGTCTACCAGTTACTAACCACCAGGTAACATCCAAGGCTATCCTACCGATAATCAAATCAGAATTCTCTTTCTACCTAAATCCTACATGTTATACGAGTACAAAGAAGGAACCATAGATGTGGATGACAATATTTGGCTGGTTTAATAGAAATTGTGGCAAAACGCACCCGTTCTAAGTTTCGAAAGTAACAAAAACCTGGACGAATCGGTCTATCAGTTAAAACCTGCTGCTCGTGATCAGTAGGACCGTTCTCCACAGGACGTAGCGTGTCTCGGACCTGCTTCATATTGTAGTAGCCACAGGGAGTGACGTCAACACTGCCTGGTTTAATTGGAAATAGGTATGTGGCATAACGCGTCAGCTCTTAATTTTCGGATAGTAATGATAATTACAAACCTGGTTTGAATATCAGCCAAAACTCGCTGTTCGTGACTAGTCAGGCCGTTCTTCACCAATTGAAGCGTGTCTCGGACCTGCTCCACATTGTAGAAGCCGCAGATGTTTGTGTCAATGCCTGGCTGGCTCAATGTGAACCACGTGGCAAGACGCGCCAGTTCTACATTTTGTTCCTGACACATAAATAACGTTAAGATTAAGTCAGTTTCGAGTAATTTGTGGAAAGTATGGGTAACTTCATATACTTATATTATCAGTGATACTTTGTGTAGTCTTAGGACAGCAATCAATAAAAGTAGCTATACAATGGGTACGGCTCGGCACGCTAGCACGCTCAGAGCTGGCCCGAATGTTCGTATCATTCTCCGGACACCCATTGTTAGCACGGTTAGGTATGATATTATCGAAAATGTCACCATTCACGGCACCTTGGATGGGTACCTCTCACCCTAAGCATTGAGCTCTGAGCACATGTAGGTCCAAGCCTTTGCTTGCTGCGAATCTGGGCTCAACTATCACAAAACATGAAATGTAAAAAATAAAAATCCTTGACCTTTTACAGTTGTCTTACGAAGTTCTCTATAACAGTTGAAACCCGTTAATATTTTTGAGTAGGCATCCTATACCTATATAATATGCTATTACCACTTAAGAGCGGAAATATAAGTGATAATCATCAATTTCTTACTCTTATCTCACTCATATATGGAGTCCGTATATTGTAACAGCTGGATCGTCCACTGCTGAAGACAGCCTATTAAGGGGGTATTTGCCATAATCCCCACGTTTGGCAGGCGTCTTGGAGATCGCAGTGTAAGTTAGCATTTCTTTAGAAGGCGCTGCTACCCACCTACCAGTATTTTTCCCTTAATCGCCTCTTACTACACCGACGGGATGATATGGGGAGGTGAAATTCTAAACCGGCACCCCACGGGGGAGTCCGTATACCACCCTTTACATAAAGGACAGCACATGAAAGTAGTTAAAAGTTTGTGCTTCGGTTTTGTGGTCGCTGTTGTTCCACGGCAACTTACCATGATTACCTGTGATTAGTACATGGTATAACCTTAAAAGGGACACCTTGGTTTTAAACAGTATAGTTCCGTTTGAAACCAAGGCGCACCCCACGGGGGAGTCCGTATACCACCCTTTACATAAAGGACAGCACATGAAAGTAGTTAAAAGTTTGTGCTTCGGTTTTGTGGTCGCTGTTGTTCCACGGCAACTTACCATGATTACCTGTGATTAGTACATGGTATAACCTTAAAAGGGACACCTTGGTTTTAAACAGTATAGTTCCGTTTGAAACCAAGGCTTCTATATCTTAGGAGAACTAAATGCAAGCATAGCTAAAAACAACTGTGATTAAAAATATTTTCGATGCGATTATACATATTGGTTGAGACTGATAACTGCGATTATAAATATTGGTTGAGATGTACAGAACTTTTTTTAGAATTGCCAGGCCCTGGGTTTTATCAATACATAACAAACCAAAAAATACCAAACCAAACAGAACCAAAATATATCTGGCGAAACATGGATGTTTCGAAACCTACGCCTAACCAAGCATAGAACCGTGTTGGTATGTAAAATGTTTATATTTTAAAGGTTTGTTCATAACCATACCTTGCAGTAGTCTGAAGCGCGCTTACATAAGGCCTTGATGTCATCACTAGCTGGGTGCCACGGTTGCGGCCCATTGTTCGACAAGATACCCATGCCAGTTGCAGCTGCATTTATTACGCCCACCCCTTTATCCTTAACAATTAATTTATTAATTACAGCTGACTAGTTATGATCTTTGCTCAGTACTGTATCAGATGAAAAATCCATTGCTTACATACAGTAAATCAATGGTTTCATAGACCGTTTTTGACAATAAATATTGACCTACTACTAGGGCCTAGTAGGTTCATGTTAGAAGGTAGTATATCCTCAACGAGGCTAGGAAAATGATGTGATCATATTGGTAGATTTTTTCCTCGCACATGCTCATCTTGCTCGCATATCTATGGTAGATTCATAGCATCGCAAAGAATGTGAGTGAAAGTAATGAAGACTTTGTGAGTGTCTAAACTTGCATTGTATTTCAAAATGCTTGATTCACTAACGCGCTGCCTGGGTTGGTAGATCCTGTTTGGCATGATCGTAGTATATTATTGTATCATTCTGTTTGGGAACCAGTCATCAGATCATGTCACAGTGGGACTAATCAGGATTTTTCTCATCAAATCACATTGTTACCCTATCTCTACTGACCGTTTCGGAACACTTCTCAAAAGTAAGTTGAAAATCTGTCGCCAAGCACCTAACGGTGTGTTCCGGCAGCTGTCCTTGAGAGCCAGTAACTCTAGGTTAGTCTGAACAACATCCTCGACCACATCATCACTTACCATCAGGTGAGATAGTGGTCAAAGGCTAACCTATCAGGCATAAAAAAAAAAGTTGCAACGAGTAACATTATGGCTCGATGAGACTCCCTACAGGTCATACAGGATAAATAGGGGAGGGATTGGAGAGTATCAGATTGAAATTACAAAAATTCAATACCGCGGATTCGGTAGTACCTAAATTCAGTTTTTCTCATGTAGCTTTTGATAAACTAACTGTTGCTATTTTCAGTATTATGAATATACTAGGTATATAGATCTGGGACCTCTGGTACTACATGTGACCTATGAATGCCCATCAGTACTAATATTATTAATGCGAAAGTAACTCTGTCTGTCTGTCTGTCTGTCTGTTACGCTTTCACGCCAAAACTACTGGACCGATTTGAATGAAATTTGGTATGGAGATAGTTTGAGACGCGGGAAAAAACATAGGATAGTTTTTATCCGACTGCGCAAAAAGAGGTTAATGTTTTCGCGCGATAACCGACATACGCGCGGGCGGAGCCGCGCCTAGAAAGCTAGTAATACATAAAAGTAGTATGGCCATCAGCGCGCAACCGGTGTCCACGGATGTGTATATTCAAGGCAGTCAGTTGAAATCAGAATGTGTAGCTACCTTAAAATATTTTGTGTAATTTTGGAGCCTGTTATCAATCAGCGTCGACTTGGCATATGATAAGATACTTGATATCTTAATGTCGGATTCTTCAACTACCTCCTTCATCAGGTCAATGTCGTAGTCAGCCAGACCAATGTACCTTGCCTTGCCATCTCTGAGAGCTCTTTCCAGAGCTGGTAATGTTTCTTTCAGTATTATAGATAGGTCTGCGGCGAAGGAGAAGTCGTGTATCTGAAATTTTTATAGTAATAATTATTTATACATGATTATTTAAATTTAAGCAAGTTTAGCCCTATAGTGGACCTTGGCCTAGGCTAGTCATTGTATAAATAGCCTAGCCACTAGCTAGCCAATCCACTAAATGTTGTGTTAGATGCATTGACTGAATATCATTCAGACCACTAGTTGAAAAGCGTTGCGCGCCGGCGGGAGCTACTGTTAACTGAAAGGCTAATTATGTTAGGTGGTTGATAAAAGGGCTACGGTACGGTTATCGTTATACGGAAATTTATTACGTCCTGTTGTCCCTGTGACGAGGACACAGATTGCGGGACAACAGACCATGCACATCTGATATAATTATATCCAGGTAGCAAAGATACGTCTGCTCTTGGTAGTTTTAAAGTCAGTTTGCAACGGTGGGGGTTCCCGATGGAATGATAAAGAAGAAAGCAGCGAAAACAGGAACACGAAGATAAGATGGAGGCTTTAAATAACTAGGTAAGCAATTTTAAAATTTATTATTAACTAATATACCGACTCACGGTGGATCCGACCTGTGTTCGAGTTCAGTAAATATGCTCATTCTCAAGGAATGCGACAAATCAAAAGAAATAAAAATAGGAATAATGCCCAACGATAAAAATGAGAGCTTAAATTGGTATATGCGTCAAAACAACCAACTGCGAGTTATGGCTGTTGTTTTGTGAATGAAGCATGGGAATGTGAAAATTGTATGTTGACAGTAGCGAATTTTGAAATGAGGTTATGTGATGAAAAAGGATGTCTTCGTCATATGTTAGCATGCTATCAATACATATTGATATATCTAGGTTAGAAGCTTTACGACTACATCGCGATATGACTAGACATCGGGTATGACTAAATCGTTTTGAGACTACATCGCGTTCGGGCTATAGACAGCAGTCCGAACTGATTAGAAAGACTAGCTAATTCAGCCACTTTAAGCTCTCATCATTTTTTTTATTGATATTGTCACGAATGGCGTAGAAGGTCATCTAAGCGAAGCGAAGACGAGGTATGATCCTTGATACGTAACAACTGGTTTCAATTGATGCGACCATGCATGCACTTGAACCTTATGCCTTCTGATTCGAGGATTCAAACATGAGGTAAGAAAGCTCGAATTATAGTGAATAAAGTAGTAACGGCAGTTGTTACTACGGCGACGACTGTGTTTCTATAAAACAATTTCAAATCAGAACAACCTCTAGCTAGGTTATCAGGTACCTACTTAAATACTTACTTTAGTAAGGATATAGTTTTCATCGGGAACGTCATTTAAAAAAGCTTCCACATTTTGGCAGGAAAACACCTTGGATTTGTTTGGTTACGGTACGAATAATTTTGAGTATGTTTCGATTTTAATGTCGTTATTGGTACTAACGGTAGATTTCGGCATAGAATATATACTCCAAAGAGTTGTAGGTTGATTAGAATTGGCTAAATCTAGAAAATAGGCCTAATCACATATTCCGAAATGGATTCGCTGTTATTGCTCTTTTCCAAAGGATAAAATTGTTATACTCGTATCTATGCTTTCATATTTGTATATATTGGTCACGGGATTTTTTTATCTGACTACTAAGTATTTATTATCATATTCCCATGCTACATAATTACTTTCCTATGTGAATTTACACCACTTGAGTAGAGTAGTTTTCTAAACAATAGGTACCCTTTTCTTTTGTTTTAGACAGAACACAGTTCATGAGTTATTTTTTTCTATAGGATGTATTTTCAAGCTTATTTTAGTCTCTCTCATGATACGGATGTACTCGTAGCATATAATATGTGTGCTATTTGAAGCTTCCATATCTTTCATTGAGATGTGATAGGCTCTAAATATAACAGAAACAGTGACCACACTTAGCTCGATATACCATGATTGCTCTGACCTGTATTATATCCACGTAATCCAGTCCAAGTAGTCGAAGAGTATTATCCACACCGAACTCGGTCTTCTCCTTAGAGAAATCGAACATTTTCTCAGTTAACATCTCGTATCGACCCACTTTGCTGGCAATGTAGTACGACTCTCTTGGGATGCCCACTAGTGCCTGTAATCATTGCCAAATGATAGTAAAATATAGTCGCCAGCTCTTAGTGGTGTATCCGACAGATGTTCGTCAGTTGAGAGGAAGTTCTCAGGTTTACCCTGAATTTATCATCACCTACCATCGGATGAAATAGTAGAAAATTAAATAGAAGAGAAGTAAATATTAAAAAGTACCTACATCACAAAATTATAAATTTACGAGGGAAAAAAATGAAGCCATGTGCGGGATTCGAACCCGCGTCCATCCACCTCTTTAGCCGGGGTTTGCTCTAATCCAATTGAGCTAACATGACAATGGGTCTCAAATTTTTCCTATCGTTCTTTAACCATCGTATTGGGATGGAGCGACATCTACAGTTAGCCTAATATAGTAGGGTATATAATAACAACACGCCAGAATAAAATATTTCCTTATAAAAAAACGACTTTCACAAATGAAAAGTTTGAAACGCAATGTGGTTTTACTCTCGCCAAGCACTATTGTGTATCTTTTTTTATAGCGTATAGGCTAACCTTTGACCACAATCTCACCTGATGGTAAGTGATGATGTCGTCGAAGATGTTGCTCAGGCTAGCCTAGAATTACTGGCTCTCAAGGACAGTTTCCGGCACACACCGTTAGGTGCTTGGCGACAGATTTTCTACTTGACGGTAGTAGCTAGCCAGGTTTCGCAAAATGCCCTACCAACATGCTGTAACGATTGCCATCGTCGACGGCTTAACGTGCCCTCCGAAGCACGGAAGCGCTCAGTAGTAATGTCACTAGCGGTCACCCATTCAACTACAGACCGCGGCGGGCGTTGCTTAACTTAGCTTATCGATTAAGAACGGCTAAGCAAACTTCGCTACGAACGCTTCGAAATCTGATGCTGGTCATGAGTTGAGAACCGGTTCTCATATCAGGTTTAGCCTGAAGGTACCTATCATCACTTACCATCGGGTGAGATAGTGGTCCAGGGTGGACTCGTTATAAAAACGGTTCTTCGAAAATATAGGTACAACTAATAACTAATACAACTTGCTTAACAACCCACCATTTTGATAAGGAATTAGAAACACTTATTATTACTTAGTATGAAACACAAACGACAGCAAAACATGCCTAGACCCTTCGATTGAATTAAAATGCACTGAGGATACTCGAAAATAATCAAAATAGAAAATTCCATACGTGCCAACCAGTTTGGGAAATCAGGCTTCGTTAGTCAGATGCTGATGGCTCTACACGTTTTGCGAGGACATGCGTGTAGTTTTCTGTTAGATTAGGCTTATACAATATGAATAAATTTAAAAATATTATCGCGCACATTCTGTCGTGTGCCCTAACTGAGAAGAAAGTGCCTGCAACTGAACCATTTCATGTAATCAGTACTAATATTATAAATGCGAAAGTAACTCTGTCTGTCTGTCTGTTACGCTTTCACGCCAAAACTACTGGACTGATTTGAATGAAATTTGGTATGGATATAGTTTGAGACCCGGGAAAAAACATAGGATAGGTTTTATCCAATTGCGCAAAAAGAGGTTAATGTTTTTGCGCGATAATCGACATACGCGCGGGCGGAGCCGCGCCCGGTAAGCTAGAAATAATAATAATTTATATCACTATATACAATTATGAGTTTTTATTCTTAACTTTACTACAATTGGAACACTAAATTCAAATGATTTATCTGACAGTAAAATGACATTCTGATCCTACACTAAGAAAAAATCTTGTGGCGTGGGAGTCTACTTCCTACATTTAAGATTGAGGTTAACTTATTAAATGATATGGTTGTATAACATTTCGTACATGTTTGTACTTGTAGGTTCAGCCATTTGTTCGACTTATACATATCCAGTCCGAGGCTTTTACCGGGATGTGAGGAAATGGATAAATACGGGATCTATGTAAAAGAGATAGGTTCAGGGACCACGCATGTGTCAACAAACGCCCCTGATGATCAAGAAACATTGGGTACTGTAAAGTAAATGTTGGGTAATAAAAGGAGTGGGTGTGGCAGTGTGAAATGCAATAAAAGCATTCATGAGAATGAGAAATATTCTTGGTGTAATTAAAATTTTCAAGATTAGAAATAGTTTATGAGTATATCAAAGTAATGTAGATGAGAGTGGTAGGACATGTCATGAAAATATGTATTATCATCATCATAACAGCCATAAAGACCACTTTTGACGAATGCCTCCTTTAAAGAAGTTTTCCGTAATCCCCCGCTTGGCAAACGTCTTAGGGATCGCAGTGAAATATGGCATTTGCAATGTAAAATGGCAGTTGATCTTAAATGTCTATTTAAAATAATAAAGTTTTCTTACAAATATTTTTCAATAATTGTTATAATTCAGTATGGATTTTCGCAAAGGCCTGCATTAATTGATTGAAAGTTCTGAAGTCTGTTATATGAGCGTAGACAAATATTGTGGCAGAGAATGATCAAAGATGTTTGTATGTACGGTGTGGTAACGAAATTACGAACAAAATGTAAGAGAAAACACGTTGCGGCGACCCTACTTGTCGTGGGATAAGGAAAGGAACAAGCTAACTTCATAAAAAAGGACTGTGGCGAATTTCCATAAACCTATATTTTATTGTGGAGAATTAACATTAACCCGAATACTTGTAGAAACTTACATCCATACATAAACCCAAAAACAAAACACTCCTTTTTTATTCGACGTGTTCTGACGTTTCGTGTGACGAAGACTTTATGACAGCTCGTGTATTAGATAGAAACGAAAAAGTTAATAGATGTCATACGTAATGCAATTAGATAAGCAAGTGAGGGGACCAGAGTTGTCCATAAAAACTTTCTTGCTGTCTATTGGGGTGTGAAATGCAATAACAAGGGTGTGAAATGCTATAACTAGGGTGTGAAATTCAATAACTAGGGTGTGAAATTCAATAACTTGGGTGTGAAATGCAATAAAGGCATTGCTTACCTTTCCGACTGTCGTTTCGGAACTGCCCTGGCCATACCACGGAGCAGTCTCGAGGTAGTTCACACCGCTACTGAGCGTTTCCCGAATCATTTCCACAAATCGATCTTCTTCAAATTTTCTGAAAATCACCCATTTTTGAAGAGGGTAGTAGGTAAAGATAATCTTGGCTTTGGGCTGAGTAGGTATTGTCTTTAGTTAAATAGTAACTCTTATCATTTACTTATTCATTTCTCACAAAGCAATGGTACCCACCTAAGTACCTATTGTCTTATTAATTATTGTAGCTAGTTATAGTTATTGTAATAGTGTAAATAGGTCAAAATAATAATTTGTGAAATAAAATACATACTAAATAGGCTTCATTGTTTGAATAGTTAATTATAATTACTCCACAAATAGGTAGGTAACTAGGTACATATACTAATGTATATATGAAACCAACGTAAGTTTTGATCATACAGGGCTATTGGTAAATTGACTTCTGCTAGCCCTAACAAAGATTATGAGACTTTTTTTTTTTGTTTTGACAAAATTTTTTTTTTACCTATATGTATATATATTTTGTGTTTTACAGCCTACTCCGAGCTAAGAGCTCCTGACGCGACACTGGACCGTGCGCGGCGGCGCCATGCTCCCTTTAAATAGAGTTTTGAATATTTACATCGAGCAAAGTAATAAAAATTATGGAATAATACATTACAGGCACAATAGACTTTTAACATCAGGTGGTCCTCGTGCTTATTCCATCAGAAACAGATAAAAAAAGACACAAAAAAATCATATTTTTTTTTCAAAACGTAAAAATATTCAACTCAAAATTTTTGTTAGGACTAGCAGAAGTCAACTTTAAGAGGTTGTTAGCATTTTTCCAATAACCCAGTATATGTACTGTACTGTATCAGTCGGATTGTCCACTGCAACACAGCATCATAAATACTTATTTACTTATTTATATTGAATGCCAATCGATCCCGCATCTTGATGATATAGTCGCGACTATAGGAAAATATTTTTCAGTTATTGGAGTGTAACTCAAAAACGGTTAAAGTAACCGATTTTGATGAAATTGGTCCACACGACAAATATAAATCTGCTTTCACCCAGTCAAAAGTTCTGAGGTAACAAACGTTAGGAATAAGAGACGAATTGTTTTTGAAGTAGGATAAAAATACACATTTAAGTCATTCAATAATATAATAAGTACCAAATATGCTTCGAATTTTCAAGCGATAATAAAATGCCGCGAATTATACAAACGCGCAGATAGGAAAGTTAAAACGAGCAACAATACCAGTTGTAACTGTGCCGTACCTATTTACCATTTTAAAAATAATCTTCACGTTGAATTTTTACAATCTTAATTCTTAATATTACCCATAGAAGTTGCTAAATGCTGCTCCTCCTAAGCTTACGTTAGAAACTTTCAAGTCCGTACAACCGAGGGCGTTATAACGCATTTTTTAAATCACTTTTATTAATACAACAATATGATCACGGTCGACACGACTGTCTGAGTTGGATACGTATGGACGAATGCCAGACAGAATGCCATGTTATTCGATACGATAAGAGTAAAATATTGATGCGAGGCTCGAGGAACAAAACTTGTTGCATTACCACGACCAACGCAGTGGCTGATTTCATTTTGTTACTTCGAGATTCCGGTGGAGTTCCATACATGTGAATCGGGATAAAGAATTCCCCATGTCTAGACAGTGGTCTAGTAAGTAGGTACGTGGTATCGCACAGTCTAATGTTTCTTACACTGTGCTATCAAACTGTGGTAAAGTTATTATTATTATCCTAACGCGATATGTACCTACGAGCAATTATAAATATACATACAAGTATATTGTTATGTCAATAAATTGACGTGCGTTTATCAAGAAAGGTACAGCCTAATGTCACACTCGAACTGATAAGTGCCAACGTTAAATTCTTTTAGATGTAGATTTTTTTCGCGTCGATGTATGTTTACAAGAATATTAAATACTAGCGGTCCGCCCCGGCTTCACACGGGTATTTAATAAAAATTATGAATTTAAACACATATAAAAGTAGTTATTGTGACATAAATATAATAGTTAGACTAATAGTATTGCGGAAATTTATAGATACTAATGTCTTCTATAAAATTGTAGTACATCATTTTGCTCTATTCTCAATAATTTCCGCAGCGTACGCGATATAACGATTATTTTGGTATTTTTTTCGCACTTTGGGTTACATCATTGAAGTTTTCAAACAAATCCATAACTTGTTTGAAAATCTTCTATAGCCTACGTTTATCAGGAATAATGCTGGATTCTCATGGTACATGAAAGATTCAGTCTTATTCAATGAAAACAAACAAACAATCAAATCTTTTCTCTTTATTATATTATTTTAGAAAATGGTAACATAAGTACCTACCTAGATGTCGCCAAGTTTATCAGTAACCCAAGCAATAAATATAATGCTAAATAGAGTACCTATGAAAGCCAACGTTAGGTTCGAAAAGAGAAATATTGACCTATTATTTTTTTTACTGAATACAAAGTAATATTATTAATATTTATAAATAATTTGAGCACGAATTTGTCTCCAGCGTTCAACAAATCCAGGGGACGCGGGTACCTCTAGGCTATCGGAACATGTTAGAATGAGCCAAAGCTTGTGTTCTAATTTTATTGTTTTAACCATCATTTTGGGCCGATGCAGCCGTCTCCTAGACAGACTAGTATAGAAGTGCTACTTCAAACACTTATCTCTGGAGTCGATGTCACTACCCTTCTATATTCCTAAATTTGATTACAAGAACAATAGTGTACTAGGCGAAAATCACTTTTAAAAATTATTATAGCATATATTATTTTCCTTCAAGTGCTCTGACTAGACATTTGGCATTCGGCTCAGACTGACATGGTCCTCATCCTGCTTTTACTATGGTTTCAGCTTAGGCAATAGGTAATGCTTTTGTATGTCAGTGCGGCGGATGTCCGATTGGTCTCCTCTTATCATCATTACAATACTCGGAAAGTTCACCATTGAACAAGGTACGTATGGATTATGGCAAACACCCCGTTGGGTGGTTGGCCATAATCCTTACGCTTGGCAGGCATCTTAGAGATGGCAGTAAAAGTTTTAAGTTCTTCAAATGGCGCTGCTTCCCTTTTTATGCTATTCCCCTTACTCGCCTCTTACAACATCTACGGGAAGAAATGAGGGTGGGATGCTAACCCGGGGCGTGTTCTATGGTATGGTCTCGTCTACAGGTTGCATTTTTCCGATTCCAGTGATACTTTGTGAGTACTTTCGATAATCATAATATGTTTTTTTTTCCACTTCAGCTCACAGTGCCACTATAGTATTTTATATACAAATAAATTTAATATACTAACCTTGGTTTCTATTCATGGTTACTCATAGATGTTGGCTGCCGCTGTCGGCCGTCCAACTCCACGGGCGAAGGAAGGCCCTCTGACCACTGCCTCTATCTAAATAGGCTGCATCATACAGACTGGACCTAAAATACGCCACTGGAGTGTCCATTGACTAGCATAATCTTTGGGTTATACATTTATTGTAAATACGAGTATATAGTAAATGTTGAACATTTCTGTTCTGAGTAGTTGTTTTGAATGCTTTGTGAGTTATAATTATTAGCAGTCCTAAACGTTGTATAGTATATTTTAAGTACACATATATTACATATAATGTCACTGTTGTTACGTATATCGACGCTTGTATTTATTTTCAAACACGTAAAATTAGAAGGTAGTTTATTTTGTAAGAAAAAGACCTACACGAGTTGTACCTACTTACCTACGGGATGAAGACAAACCTACCTTAGAAAGGTCATTTATTATGACATTTAACCTCTCGACATTTCGCGAAGTATCTAGTCAGAGCAAAATAGAACAGAATAATTCGAAATTCGATTAAACCGAAGCAAACAAAGTTTAATCGTGACATAGCTACGAGCGACTACGAACGAACGAGTAGTGTTAGATTAGGTATACTGGTTGGTGGATGACCACAAAGGCGCACGAGTATATTCGTTCATACCATTGTATGCTAACCAATTTTGGGATCATTATTTTTTTTAATGCTGCTAGGTAAGTCTTTAACCACGATCTCACCTGATAGTAAGTAATGATGTGATCAAAGGTGTTAAAAGGCTTACTGGCTTTCAAGTACAGCTGCCGGAACACACCGGCGACAGATTTTGAACGTGAGGGTTGTCGCTAGCCACGCTGGAAGAAAAAAGGATGATATCGTCGATCAGATTCCGATCGTTTATAGGTATTTAAACGACTTCATACTGTTCGGTTACCACTTTAGATATATGAGCAGTAAGAACGTCTTTTTGCAAAATAATTAATTTAACTTTGTACACAAAGTCTGATTTTCTAACCTCTCCAAAAGCGAAGATGCGCCACTCCATTGTAAATGTTTGATGAGCATATTATTATGTAATATATATATTAACAGGTCTGTATCTCATTTCGTTTACGAGTATGGTAATGCATCTCAAAGAACGATTTTAAGATGCCGTGTTTGACAGCCGTTCAATTCAGTAAGGTTCCAGAATCACACACAGGATACTTTTTATCGTGATTCCTCAGTAATCAGACGAATTTGATCGGCAAAAGCTGTAGGAAACAATTCCTTTAATATTTTCGTGTTTGATATCGCGACGACGAAGTATGATACGTATCAATTATACTGCAGTATAATATAGATACATGTATCTATATAGAACGTGTTTGACGTGTAGACACTTAAATGCATATTTTCCGAACAAACTTGAAACCTATTAACTAATTGAGGAGGGCAAAATAATCCCAGGTGCAATATATATGGGGACCTTTTATGAAGCTCGTTAATTGAAAAAGCAATAAAGCTTATCAGCTACACCAATAAGCTTAATAGCCCCAGTATGCATACGTAAAGCGGATTGGTACAGAACTCTTTGTGTCAAAGCAAGTAGGTATAGATAGTCATAGATAATATTATTTATTCGTACCTAGTATTGATCTGGGTACATAGATATAAGTTACTAGCTTAAAGTCCGGTGGAGTTGTATTGTCAAGAGGTGCAGGCAATATCTTTATCCTCCCTAAAAAAAGTTTATAGATCTCTTTTAATCATAGATACTTCCTCCTAGCTTTTAAACGTTTTGAAATTAGATAATAGTTCATTGCGAAACTCGCGCTTTGTAAGAACTCTTAAAGAATTTAGGTTCTTAAAAATATACGGTCGGGTACTAAAATAAAAGATTATACATTACCCGAAACATTATTTCAATATTTAAAGGAAAACTGTATATGCCTATAAAAGGGTGCACATCAGACCAATGTAATAATGACTTAACTCATTGTTATAATTTGTTTTACTGTATACTTTAATATGTACACTGTTAGAGTATCTGAGTAAATAAATAAACATTTTAAAATATATGGAACAAGCAAACCCTATAAGTACTTTTTCATAATATAGATTATAGATCATATTTAGATAAAGAAAAAACTAAGTACCTACTAAGAAGTGTAGGATTAATAGTTTTCGCGATAAACCTACTTACCAAGTGATTTTAAGCTAGGACAGGATTAATTGTTTCTGATTGAGATATACCTAGTACAAATTTGATAGCTGGCATATATTATAAAATCAAAACCCAAAAATACTATAGTAATTAAACAACTTTAAACGGTTTAAATCGCGTATATTTTTCATTATTTAATCCCAAAAAAAAAAACTATATTAACTGTCACTTTGACAGCTGTCACATCCAAGACATATTTCCAGATTAATTTTAAGTCAGTCAGGCGAGTATTCGCAAAACGCTGTTCCAAAGTGAAGCTCAAGCCGGCGCCGGCGGTGGGGATCGAACCACTGACCTGCGGCATGTCAGTCCATAGCTATTAGCTGCTCGGCCATAATTGCTTCACATCAGATCCGTTCATCTTCTGCGGATTCTTGAAAAGGCAGGATGAATTAAGGGTAGGTTTTATAGATGTCTTCCGTTTTTGTAGACAGAGCGTAAAATAAGTAATAACTTTGATATAAAATTCAAATTTACTTAGTAAATGGAATGAATGGTACGAATTATGGCACTTTAGATAGATAGATAGATAGATAATTCTTTATTGTACACACCATTAAATTACAAAGTATTAAAACATGAAGGCTTACAATCAAGTGTTACAATGGGCGGCCTTATCACTAACAGCGATCTCTTCCAGGCAACCTTGGAATGGAGAGGAAATACAGGAATCATAAGACGGGGGTGCAACAAACGAATATAAAAAGTGAGGTTAAACAAACTATGCTAACTTAAAATTTAAGCCAAAAAATAAAAAAATATTTTTATCAAAAACAGACAGATGACCTAGATACTAATAATATACATACCATAAATACTAATAATACTCGTAATATACATATTTCAATACTCTGTCAGACATACACAAATATAATAAATTATATTCATATATATCTATATACATACACAGACACACTATACAATACAATATGCCTTATTATGCTATTTGCGAATAAGTACATGTACATTTCGTATACATATCCTACAATTGTGATGATAAAGTG
This sequence comes from Plagodis dolabraria, assembly GCA_963854805.1. Taxonomy (NCBI): domain Eukaryota; kingdom Metazoa; phylum Arthropoda; class Insecta; order Lepidoptera; family Geometridae; genus Plagodis; species Plagodis dolabraria. The sequence goes on from OY978440.1 coordinate 12,044,854, forward strand.
CAAGAGATAAGCAGTTTGAAACAGAATGGGTGTTATTACTCGGACAAGTAAAACTTTTTGACTTGGCTTTTAAATATGGATAAAGATTGAGCTTGCCTAATAGAAATCGGTAATGAATTCCACAGGCGAACAGCTTTGACAGAAAAAGATTGGTCATAGAATATTGTGCCATGTTGAGGCATACTGAGGGAGAGGTTTTCTGATGACCTTAAATTGTGAGCATTTGCATTGTGAAGGAAATTGAAACGTTCCTTAAGATAGCGCGGGGTCAAAGGATTAAACAAAATATTGTAAAGGAGAGAGAGTATGTGAGCATTCCGGCGAAGACGTATAGGGAGCCACTTGAGCTTAGATCGAAATTGAGAAATGTGATCAAATTTGCGCAAGCCAAATATAAATCTTATGCAGAAGTTTTGAAGACGCTCAAGCTTATCTAGCTGTTCCTCAGTGAGATCTGGATAGCAGACATCAGCATAATCGAGAATAGGGAGTAAGAGAGATTGAACTAGTGCAATTTTAGTAGTAACAGGAAGAAAGTTGCGCAATCTCTTTAAAACGCCTGCAGTGGCATACAATTTGCGACTAGTCACTTGCAGCTGAGGAACCCAACTCAAGCAACGATCGATAGTCAATCCAACTTTAATAGGGATATAAAATAAATAAATAAATTTAATAAGTTTTGTGACATAATTCATAAGTACCAAGATTTTTTTCATGATAGGGACGAATTCGCACTTTACACGCTGTCAAAATGCTGAAATTTAGATCCATTTTATATCGACGAAAATTAAGGCACTTAAACAGGAAATAAAAATTGATCTTCATTACAGAGCCAAAAATTTAGAAATCAGTTTTGTTATATAAAGCTTTAAAATAAAGTAGTAAAGTACAAAGATTTCCATGATAATATGACTTTGAATACATAAATATTGCAAAGTACCTGTAGTACTCTTCAACCCTAACTTTAATCCAGGATTTCAAGTAATCTGTAATCGTCGCCTGAAGTGTGGGGTTGTAGAACCGTGAGATCGTCTGTGATGGTATCTCTTTTTTTATTGACAATGTTTTCTCATGATTGAGACAAAACTGCAAAAATATAGTTGATGGATCTTCGGATCAAAATGCCAAACCCGGCAAACATACATAAGTTTTTCGCGGCCATGTAAAACTTGTAGAGGCATCTGTCCAAGAATAAGATTCATGAGCATTCGCCCCCTCATCTTCTTTATCATTTGCCCAATCATCTTCCACTCTCGTTTCTACCAAGTTATAGTACCCAGCAGTTGATAATGCTTAAAAAAACATGACACATTTATTTACAAAATGTATAAAATAATAATAATAAATTCATTATAAGATTATATACGAGTATTCTTCCTTATACAGATTCCATAATCACAGGGTCTTCTTGTGCTATATACACAGAGATGGTGACTGCCTCGCTGCTAGTGCCCACGACTCCAGAGGTCTGTGCCTGTCTTGTCCACTCATATTTCTGTAAGGGGGAAATATTATGTAAACGTACAGTATTTACCCTAAAAATTTAATAGGTAAATGACATTGTAATAGTAAAAACCTCAAAAGTAATAAATGGCCGTACATTACAGTACAGAACAATTTTATTTATTCAATGGACCGTGCCCTAGGTCCAACTAATGTTAAGCGGTAACCTCTGCCTATAACAGATGCACTCGTCACAAGTGACGAACTTCACCGCACCCGTCACCCTGAGACATAAAGTTCTTGAGTCTTATGTGCAAAGGTACAACACACTGTTAGGTGCTTGGTGACAGATTTTTTACTTGAAGGTGGTGCTAGCCAGGCGAGCATTCGCAAAATGCCCTTCCACTATGCAGTGAAGCCGGTGGTGGGGACCAAACCATGGACCTGTGACACTGCAGTACATTGCTTAACTGCTCAGGTATCATTGCTACAGAAAAAAAACCTCACTTTTCCAGTTTTCTAATTTTGGAGAATATCATATAATGATTGCCTAATACAACATCTACATTTTTGTATAGTCATGTCATACATACTAGTGTTTCTGTCAATCTGATGTCCCAAATAGTTGATAAAGATAAAGATAATAAGAATCTTAGCCAACATTTTTCAATTAAATTTGAAAATGTGAGGTTTGATTAAACTAATTTGGAAAAGTGTGGTTTTGGTAAGAATTTCTGGAAAAGCTAGGTTTTGATATATATCAAGTTGCCTTTTAACTCGATACAGTATCAAAATACTGTATCGGGTTATGAGGTACCTGTCAAGGTGGTAATTTTGTGTGTGTATGGCATAAGTATCTTTTAATATTTTGTGTGTGTATGGCAACACTAGCTGGTTCTAACGACCAACACAGTGTCCAGATACGACACCAGCCAAGCGCACATATTTTTATGCAACAAATCCAGACAGTGACCAATAAATACAAGCAAAGTGTGAAAATTTAATGGGAGTTTTTTTTAAGGCTACTTGTTATTTTTTTTTGGTTCAGTATAACTGAATTTAGGGTGATTATATCTGTTTACTTTCGGTATTTTGAAACAGACAAAATTAGGCAGATAAAGCCAGATTTTGCAGATGGCGAAGTAATCTATCAGTGGTAAATGTTAGTTTTGCTAGATTAGGTTTCATTTGGTCGCAAAATCTACCAAAAAACCGCTTATTTATGAGATTTGCAAACACGTCCAAAGGAATTCAGGACTGTTCAACATTACACATTTAATCTACTATGGTAATAGCTATATATATATATATTTAACTTATACAAAGCTTTGGTGATGAACTTACCCCGGGTATTGTATCACGACTAACCAATATCCAATATCATTGAGCAGTATACGCAAAATAAATTCACAAAGTATTCGAAGCCTCACGCAGCAGTACACACTTCCAAAATTTCAATTTTATTTATAACTTTTTTATTCACAAACACTTAATCAGCGTCTACCAATTCTACTGTGTTGCATTGCGTATGAACTCTCTGTATTACATGAACTATGAGTCCACATAGTCCACAAACGTACTAGAGATGCTACGCATGTATGAGTCTTTCCATTTTAAACAAAACAAAACAAACTACAAAGCTTTTCATATTTCTTTAAAAAATGATCATCTTCAACTTCTTTTTTGGGTGGCTTCTGCGGTGTTGCCACATTTCGCCAATGACGAGTCGGAGTCGCACGGATAGAATGGGAAACAAACGAGAGACTGATCGGTATTATGAACAAGTGATCGGTTGTTTAATTTTTGTTTCAGGATAACATTTTATAGAAAATATGACATACGATCAAAAAATATAATATTTAGTAATTATATATATATATATATATTATATATGAGTAAACACAAGTGATATTATACTATTGAAGTTAACAGGGAGAGAGATAACTGGGGAAGCTTCTTATACGGAGATTAACTCAGCTTTGGACTTTAAAAAAAGTTAAAGATCTGTTACCTTTTTTTATCTCTCTATGTCGGGATATGGTCTCCACTCCAGGTTCGCACGTCCAGGACTATGTGGTCTGTGCGCACGTCTTGTGCATTTGCTATAATACAAGTTGTTTGTTACTTTCTATGAGTTAATTGTACATGGCGGTAGATTTTCAGTACGTTCAGCAGGGTGACGATATTAGCCGACCATCATAACTCCCAATCTGAGATTTACCGACCTGATAATTGGCGACCAAGTATTTTACGTCCCAGACACGAGATATCAGGCCGGGTACTTTTGGGTTGCCAAATCCACGGTCGAATAAAATTATACCGAGCGTTATTACCCAGCCAATAGTCACTGACCCGTGATTTACTGCCCCAATAATGAGGGACATAGAGAAAGTATTAGCCCGTTTAGGAATCACTAGTGTATATGGATTATTAGGCTGTGAGATATCATACCGGTACGATATTTATCGACGCTACGGCTTCCCGAGCGTTTACATTACCATTAATTTGGAATAAAGCGTCTGGTGCCCTTCGTACAATTCGGAAAACCTCTGATCGTGCTATTTGATACCAATTGCGCAAACCGGACTGCACCCCTAGTATTGCCCCACCCTATCTGTCGGGCGAGTCAAGCAGCGTTGCCGAATAGTTACATTTCTTACATAATTCGTAACTTTTAACTTTCTTTCGTAAATTGTAATTTTACGTATTTATGTATGACCTTGTGGATGCTAGCATTGTCTAGACTCCGAGAGGTTGCAGATTTAATTCGTTATATGGGTTTGGTACAGAATAGTGAAGAGTCACCTGAAGTCATTACTGGACAGGGATTTGTCTCATTAGCGTGGCTATTTGATCTTTTAATATACGGATAAGGAGCATGAGAATTATAAAATGAAAGAGTGAAAGTGTAAAAGGAAAGTAATATTTTGTAAAGAGATTGACGTACTTTATGACAAAAATGGAGTACAATTTGAAAAGTGAAATTAGTTGGTTTACTTTGGATCTTAAGAAATCGCAAGCATGAAGGAGATATTGCAAAGAAAATGTAGACACTGTCATGAGAGTCCCAACCGAAACGTGCTGGAAAATCAAAAAGGTACGATTGGTGGTACAAGGTGTGTTAGCGGTAACATTAATGTGTTACGGTTTTTTTTTGTGAGGGTCGGAACGATTTGTTTGTTCCATCAAGTGAGGTTCTGAACGCACCCCTTGCTCAGAGTATTAATCCGTTTTCTTGTGATTGAGAGGAAGATTATCTGTTTTTTTTGCCTCCCCTCTGATGGAAGGTTCGAGAGATCCCGAAACTTATAAATAGGCCTGCAAAGGCCCGTTACACTTCTTTTTCCGCTTGGAACTTTAAGCAGCCCCCAATCGACGCACTGCCTGAAGCGAGGTAAGAAAGGAATCATGAGGCGTCTGTCTGCCCTAGTGGCACGTAATAGCAATTCTTGAAAATTCATTTGATCTTTCAGGGCTGCAAAACGAAGCCAGGCAGTGCTCCTTTCGACGTCCGCCTTCCCGAGGAACCATCTTGAACATAAATAGACCTACTGGCTGAGAAAAAGAAACAATTTAACCGAATACAAGGAGGCGACTTCGTTCCTGGACTCGTGACGCATCCACGTGGCGTCCTCCGAAAGCCTTCGAACCTCCCCAAAAATAAAGGAGGTTCTTGGTTAGGGCTGGTAAAATACCCAACCATACCCACGTCTACCATAGCCCCAACTCCGGTAGACAGCCAGAGCAGTACCTGTGGTCAGCGCTCTGCCTGACATCCCGGACTGCTCGCCTTAACTGAGTCTTCGGTCCAAGGCTGTGAATCTCCACGCTGCACCGGTATTTATGAATTTCCCGGTCTCCTATAACCGGGTGGCGCCCTTTTCTTCTTTTTTTACTTTGCGGAATTCATCTTTCACCCTTTGCGACTCACGACCTTACCCTGAGATCTATATAGAATTTTCTAAGCAAGCTGGTTTATATTTTTTTTACCTACACTTATATACTAAACTATAGAATAATATCTTCCTAATAAACTTAAATTTTGTGGATCTACGTTGCTGGCACACAGAAATTGTAAATTAAGTAGTTAATCCTAAGACATAATAACTTAAGTAAATTGTTGTTCGCTAGTACCAGTGATTGCTATCAAATTTCCATGTTCTAAGTTACTCTTTGTACCTGGTACTAACGGATAACCCGACCTAATTAAGGAAAGTGTTCTAGATGTATCTATTCCTTTTTTAAATGAGTTTTGGTGAAAATTTTAATTTTAAATAAATATATTTAAAAAATTGTTGAACGCTTCAATATTGTTTTTATTGGTGTATCTGTCGACATCCTAAAGTAGGTAGGTAGTGTAGTTAGGTGTCTGGAGGCTTCTCTTCCTCACCTGGAGAGTGGAACCCTCCGTCCTCTCTCCCCTTAATTTTTTTAATTTTTATTTCATAACCCCATCTGTACTCAAAATCGTAACAAATGTAAATCAGTACGGCAGTAAAAGTAATAATTGCATATAATGTGAAATCTATAGCCTTCTATAGATATCGCTTTGAAAGACAGATTGAGGAACAGGGTAGAGTAGTGTTGTACTGTGATAATTTTAACATGTTCGTAGTAGAAGAGATTATCCAAGTTTTTTTTTTTTTATGTGATATTCAAAGAGCCCACCTATTTATTGGTAAGAGTCTGCAATGGGCAAGAGTTATGCTTATTGCAGTGTCATCATCTTCGTTCTGCTGGACACAGCATTGCTATGTGTGAAGAATACATTGAAGGAATTCAAACTCTGTGGTCTCTGAAAACCACCGTAAGCTCCGTGTATTTGTTGCAGCCGTACAAATAACATTTTTGAAATAAGAAATCACAAAGGAGAACACCAAAAAATTACTATATTATACATCTAACATCGGAGCGTAGATCATGTACATATCATTACTTTTTATTTCACTTCAATGCATGCAGTATTTCCGAAGTTACAACGACGATAAGTTTACGCCCTTTTTTGAATTTCTGAGATTACTCGCGCTCTACTATGACGTCACACCCCGCGTTCGGCCCGCGAACGCGACACACGGTGCGCGCGGCGGCGGCGCTCGGTCCGGTGACTTGGAGCATCTCGTTTCGGGAGAATTCGAGTTTAGTCTTGTATTTAAAAGCAATAATAAAAATTATCTTTTATATCCAATTACACTAAAGCGAAACTGTAGCGTGTAGAATGGAAGAAGGATTTCTAAAAGGTTAGTCGAACAATTTGCAAAGAGTAGATAGTTTGATGGTGGCACAGTATTTCATTAAGAATCCGGATCATACGGCTGCCGAAGTTCGTGAAATAAAGATGAAAAGGTATGCATGTTCTAAGTAAGCATTACCTACTCTCGGATAAGTATTTGTTCAAACTTAAACCTAATTGAAAGTGTGTGTTTTATTAAGTACCTATTATTGGCGGCAATAAAAAAAATTTGGTAGGCACTTGCAATCAACATCTCGTGTTTGTCGATGATGATTTTATGTGTTTTATTAGTATAAACTTAAAGAAAATTTCACTATTTAACAGTTTGCTAAGTATTTTATTATTTGTAAATATAAATAATAGTTACAAAATCAGTGCTGATCACCTTGCAGGCCGCAAATTTATACTTATCATTTTTATTGGTTATTTATTAACGCCCGACGCAATAAGGTCACGTGTCCTGACACAAGTTTCTGATACGAGTTTTAACAATTTTTACCCATCCCAAGAATTGTGCACAACGACGCCAAAGAATTTTTTCACTTCAAAAAGGCCGTGCTCTAGAGCTCGAGTACCCACGCGCGTTAGCTCAAGTTAGACTTGTCATCCAGCAACGAAACTTGACTCACCTGCCGCACGCGACGCTGTTGCCGGCATTGCAGTCAAGTTTCGTTGTTCGGTGTTGGTTTTACTGGTTGACCAGTCTAACTTAAGCTGTCACGTACGTGGGCACGGCATGATTTTAGATTAAAATATATATATATATATATATATATATATATATATATATATATATATATATATATATATATATATATAAATATAAATATAATTTTATGTATATTTATATATATATATATATATATAAGCTTTTTATATATCTTCTAATAAGTTAGTATTTCGTCAGGGCTATTGGCATAGGTAGATACTAGGTAGTAGGCAAGATACCTATTTGAAAATCAATCGTAGACAAGTAGGTAAGTTACGTAGGTCGAAGAAGGCAAGAATAAGTACAGAAGAAGAAGGATAAACGTATTGATAACAAATACTTAGGTACATCGAAATGGTCTTCAAAGCAGTGCGCTTTAGTTTTAGGGCCTATTGTATTAACTCTTTTAATGGCTGTCATCCACTTTAACCTCATTTTTGGGTTCTCAGTTACATGAAAAAAAGAGTTTATCGGCTGTTTAAACTGTTGAATTAAAGCACTGAGACACTCAGTATTTTTTTCATGTTTACCTAAGAGAACTTTATAATTTTGATTTTTACTACGCAGCGGCGTACGAACGAGAGCGCGCCCGTTGAATGACCCATGATGTGAGGTCATCGGCTTCTGGGAGCCCGCCTGTGTTTTTAAAAACCTTCGGCCGGAGATACGCACTTTGAACGTTAATATCTCTGCCATTTTTTAAGATATGTAGATTTATTTGGCATGTTAAAAAACGTTTAAAAGAATGACCCTGAGTTTCTTGCCCGTTCTTCTCGCAGTGGCTCTATAATTTTTGTTTGCTGAACGTGGCAGTATAATGTAGTATATTTCAATATTAATTTGTAATTGACCTTCATAAGAGCGTAGTGGACGCCTAAATTGAATAAATGATTTTGACTTTGACATGTAAAGTAAAAAAACGTTTGTCAGATCAGACCAATGTTACTTTTCCAGGAAAACTGTAACTTTTTGAGAAACGTAACTATTGACCAGCCGCCCTGGCACTCCTGGCAGCACTGGAGTCGAGTCAATCGCTTCGCTTGGTGTCGCGGTGCGGTGCGGCTACGAGTCGCTCGTCTCGTGTTTCCGTTCCTTCGGACTTTTTAACTGTGTATTGTACTTATTATAGTGTGAATAAAAAAAAAAGTGTGGCCGCGGGACAAACAATGTGAGAATACACATCGTGTACACACTTCACGGACATACACGTGAGTATTTTAATTTATTTCAATGCAGATCTCTGCGATGCAGTTGTTTACATGTTTACTTACACGCAAAGTTTTTTGAAGATAGTCGTAGTTTTTTGTGATTACGCCTTTTATTTTTCATAATATTTTAGTAATTTAGATGAAATCGTACGTATACCCACGTATCTTTATCGTAAAAAACATTATTAAAAAATGACGCCATCGTTAAGGAATGCCGTAAGGTTATTTCTAATTATATTATTTCTTATAAATTAAATTAGGTATTTGTTTCATGTCTAAGTCTTTATCTTCTATCTTTTATAAGTGTATTAAATTTCGCTGCAATGACGATTATTATTCGACAAATATTAATATTATTATTGTTCTTTAGTTTAAGTAATATAATTGTACATACTCGCCCACATAATGCCTACTATCACAATACCAACGGAGAATATGATAAAATTAAAAATAGTAAAAAAATAGTTTAGGCTATATGAATTTATTGTTTTGGTCAGTATTAATAACATCATGTTTTTATAATGTTTAGTCACAAAATTTTGAAAGTTTTTTTTATAATGTACTTGTAAGCATATTTAAAAATTAATATTTGGATTCTATAATATTAATACTCAATTTGTTATACTTATTATGGATTATTCTTAAGTTTAATGAACATTATTTGGTACAATGCATTGCAAAATTGTTGTGCAGATAATGAAATTTAATTTTTTTTATGAATCAACAAGTGTACCGAAGAAATGTTTGAACATTTAATGTTATATAGTTAGTTTTGCCATCATCTCAATTACCTACTTAAGTTAGTTAGCATTAAATATTTTAAAATAACCCGATTCAGGATGAAGAAAGTGAAAATATGCAATGTTTTATATGTATCTTATTATGCAATAAATATATACTGAACAATAATATCTCAATTTATTTTATATACGATAAAACAACAGTACAACTATTACAACAATATCCCAAATAAATCTTCACTAAATAATAAATTTAGAAACATCACGTCCAAAAATCCAATCATTATATGTTTGAAATGAGCTTTTCAGAAATAATAACATAAATATTTTAGTAAGATGATGACAACATTACCATGCAATAAAATACAGTCTTTGCAGACACCTTTTTAGTAAAAACAAGAATATTTATATATTGTACAATGGTAATCAAGTAACCTAATCTTATACTTCAGTAATAAACCTGTAGTAAGTAATTGAATGATATGGCAAAGTAAAGTAAGAATAAGAATTGTAAGGAATAAACCTAGATGTCAAAGGCTTATTTAATAGTTCCTTCTAAGTTGAATTCCTTATTAAGAAACTATTGGAAATAAAAAGGTATTTTTATTGTGAATAAAGTAATTGAAACATTATTTAAGCGTTGAAACCTTGAATTGGTATGCCAAATTGGTTGACAAAAATGTTGAATAACTAAGATATTCTTTTATAAATATCTTAGTTATTCAACACAAACACACATATTCTGCTATCTATGTTGTTATAACATGTTAGGTTTGTAGGGAATCCTTCCGGATTGGTACCGCCGCCGCCGTGTCAATTCATGCAGACGTCTAGCAAAATAATTTATAAGAATAAATTGCCATGTTCTGGACTTATTATCTATTGTAATTATACCATGTGAATTTTCGAATCATAAGTGTCCTTTCAGATAGACCGGACCGGATGCGCCCGGAGTCGAATATTGTCCTGGAGCCCTAATACTCTCTGTATAGTTTTTGTCATCCGCGATACACATGTTTGATTTAAAGTCGCAAAATGCATTAATTGATTAAGGTCAAGATAAATCGACGTGTAAAAGGATGAAAAAAAATTAGCAAAATAGACATTAAATTGGTGAATTTAACACCTTGTTTTGAGCAAATCAAAATTGATCACCAGTAATTTAATAGGTATTGTCGTATGGAATTATATGAATTCTACTTATAATAATAAGGCACGGACATCGGGAGGGAGTGGACAACGGGTTGGATGCGCGAGCGCAAAATAGAGCGCAAGCGGATCAGGGGGCCAACTCCGATCTCTTAATTCAGTGTTATTTAAACATCAAATTAACAATTTTAATTCGCACCACCACACATCAATACAGTAAACTTACATTAGAACTTCAACGTGATAGTGGGCTGCATGCATTTAATCAAATCATTTGTGCGATAGAGGTAGCGCTATATGAAGATTATTGTTTCGTAACGGGCATGGTACAAATCTAACTATGAAATAATGACGTTGGTGTTCCGTAATAGATTTTAAAAGATGGGAGTTGGGCTCCAGGTCTGCTCTGCAAGCGCTAAAGAGATCGCCAATCCGAAACTCGAGGGACTCTTAAAATGTTACGAATTATCAAGTGTTTGAAATATCAAATGGTTCGAAGTTTTAAGGACTCATAACTAACACAAACTTTTATATAATCTGTATCTCTATAATATTATATTTAAGGATTTATTCTATAAATCATACGCTTTGGAAACACGATTATTTAAAATTTTCTAGATACAAAAAAAACCAAAGTTGCATCTAAAAAACGAAATAAACCGTTAGTGCGGCGTAAATACTTAAAGGAGAATCATCCGTATTTGAATATACATTTTGAAATAGGTATTTGTTTTTATTACACGAAGGAAATACTCAAATTCACGCATGTTCCGCCCATTTTAGTCAGAGCCGCGCTGCTTTGTCCCTATCCGCTTTAGTAATTCTTCGGCCGTCGGACGGAGACGGATGCTGTTGGCGTGCCTGACTCACGCACACATACGCGGCTCGCCTAAAAAGCTCGGTGCGCCCTTAACGAAACAAACCAATTCAAGTGTATGTCAAACTAATAATTACCAAAACAAAGGCTCGTGTATACAAGCTTGCACTGCAATGTACTTACTCGTAGATGTCTCCGCGGCGGGATGGATTACTCGGAATTGTTTATAAGAGGGTCAGTATTATACAAATTGCCGAGTGTTTGACGCCGATAAGTTCGAATTCACGTGTAATTTTGTTGCGTAGCGTTGATTTTTTCGTTCGAATTATCAAGTGCATAAATATGTAATGATTTAGTTCGAAATATAAAGAGATTTTCTAGGGAACTGATTATAACTTTGAATTATAGAGATCTTTGATTTATCGCAGGTTTGAATTAAATAGAGTCGACCGGAAAATATATATCTGTATATCGTATGAATGAATAGTAAGTACTGGTATCACGGATGGCTATTTTGTACTATTTGATAATAAAGCAAAGAAGCTGATTGGTACAACATGTTAGTGAGAGCTAGTCTCCAAAGCCTCCTTCCCTCCTCAGTCTCCTCTGCTACATCATCGCAAATTTGACACACTATTTGTATTTTACGGGTTTCATTTCAGAGAACGTGCGATCGAACTATACAACCTTATTACGCCATCTACTTTGTTAACGGGATAGCAACACGCACATCAGGAATGCCGCATGGTCCGTATTCCAAAAATACGCACGTAGCGCTTTCACCTGACATAAATAATCCAAACAGTTGTTTCTGAACTCACTAACAGATATCAGTTTTCCCGGTCGATCTAGGTCTCTGTACTTCAAGACACCTGCTTCAAGTACAGCAGCGCAAGTACCGAACTTACCGATCGCTAAATTTGACGATACAATCGTCTAAATTCGATAAAACGGGTTATATCGATGTTTGCAAACACCATTTTATCGAATTTAGACGATTGTAACGTCAAATTTAGCGATCGGTAAGTTCGGTACTTGCGCTGCAGAGCCAATTGGTATTTTTAGGCACGCATATTTCAGCGTAGACCTCCTCCTCGTTAAAGACCGGCAACAGATCCTCGAGACCTCTGGTGTTGCGGATGTTTGTGGGCGACGTTGATCACTTACCATCAGGTGAGCCGCCAGCTCGTTTGCCCTCCTATCCCATAAAAAAAACATGCACTTTCCACCAGGTGATACTGCGAAAAAGCGCTTCCATTTTTGTTTAAAAAAATCCTACGTGAGCTTTTATCCAATTACGTTTCGTCTAGTTCGTATTTCCCGCCCAATTACAACGCTCTTCGCCTAGTTCGTTTCATTTTGATTAAAAATCCTTTTAATCACACAGCTCAATACATTTTCATTTGCTAACTGCTCAACTTATACACTTTTCAGTCCAGCTTTGTGCTGATTTATGTACTATTCATCTTTTACGAATAGTGCGCCCATCAGCAAAAATGTACTGAAGTATTACGACGTATATATATGTACTCGTACTTAAATCGCGTAAGACTATCAATATTAAAAAAAATATTTAGATCCTATACAGTGCAGGTATGGCCATCTGAGACATATTCATTATGCTCCTCAGGCATGCTACAGAATATATAAACAGTCAAACGCGTGTTGGGCCACGCCATCACAACGAAATTTTCAATATTTTTCAAGCCATCAGTTTAGCTTTTAGAGGAGGGGAACACCCTACTGGAACAAAAATTTGCACTTAGTTACACAAAAATCACCGAAATCGGGAAATATTAAGGGGTAGTAAAGAGCTTTTACTTTTTGTATGGAGAAGTACGCGCTATATAATCCTCTTAAACTGGAAAGCTCTATTGTTAAGTTGTCGATTTGGTCAATAAACATTTTCCAAATGGGATTATACATATATATGACTAACCCAAAATATTTCGAAACTCTGCCAAACATATAATAAACATTTAAAAACCATTTTAACATAAAATTATTTTGTATATAATTTCGTGTTTAAATGGGGCTTTAATTGGTGATCATTGATTTTTTTAGCCATATTAATTGTATTTTTATACGTTACTACATCTGGTTCTAAGCCTTTTTGTGTTTTAAAATTCATTCTCGATTAGGGATTATGAGCTAAAGCATGAGCACTAATCGTTACTGGTCTATTTATTGACACGTTACGATAATTAGGCTAAAAGACTTGGTAAAAATAATGAAACCTGAACTTTCTTAATATCAAAATAATTTGTTGAAGTGAAGTCGCTTACTATGCTGATATAAACCCTCTAGACTCACATTTTCATGGTCCGCCTTCCATATGTCGTTTAAGACTAGTGTATTCAAAGAGATCTTCATACAAAAATTGTTTCGACAATATTGAATACCAAGGATTAAAACTAGGAGTAATTTTCCATGTCCTAGATCCTAGTATCAATGCAACTGGTTTGCCAGTTTTTCGTTATTTTAAGTATTATAAAAAATATTGGAAAATATCGTTTTGTATAGGAATTCTTTTATATACATTTAAGGTCAAAATAAATGATAAATCGAAAAACTGAAAAACCAGGGACAGCTAGAACTTCAAAGAGTTCGAAAACTTAGTGTTTAAAATATGAGGAAACTACGCTTGTATAGAAACGCTATAGCGCACTATTTATCAATCACAGTAAGAAGTCGGGATTTCTCCATCTACATCTCGTGCTCTAATTATATTATTTTTAATCTGTCGCGTTAACTACATATTATTTTGTAATGACATAATCGATTCTGTACATTAAAGAGTTCACTGTGGAGATTACTATAAATAGGCACACGGCTCAGTCGAGCATGTTCCGATAATCTAGACTTTAAGGCAATTAATCTACTAGGTCTACTAGTATAAAGCATTTAGAAGAAATAAAAAAAAACAATTATTTTCATATTCTATACCTACAAATCTTGTGATGCAAAAATATACGAGAATTACACGATCTAGTGCAAAAGTTACTCGTTTTCGCTATAAAATTAAAATTAACCGGTGATAAAAAAAATATCTAGTGACAATTCCGCCTAATTTATGTGTTAAGCCGACGTGACGTCATAAACGCCACGTAGTCAAACCGGAAGAGTTTCGACGCCTTTCGTTTCTACACGAAGCATCTTCAGGAAGTCTTGACTCTTCGAGCTTTATTCGATTCTTTTGAATATATCTGGAATAGATAGAATATAAACATTTTTCAATTGGGAACATCATGTGTGGCTTATTTTGCCCGAAACGTTCTGTTTTTCTACTGCAGTAACTTTTAAGCAGATGGTTTTAAAGGAAAGGATTTAACGAATCACTATAGATATGGTGCCTTTATACTCAGCTTTGAATTACGAGGGAGAAGTTCAGTCAATATAGACCTGGATTTTTATATTAATTTTATGTTCAAGGTCTGGTATCTGGTCAGCTACAAGTTACACACAGCAGCGCAGACAGCGCTTTTTAGAGCCTGTAATATTCTTCCTCTGCTTTACATAGTACAAAGACAATTTTCTTACTCTTATTCATCTAGAATTCCTAATACGTAAGGAAATCAATAGCATTACTGAACAGAAAAGATCACAGTATGAAAATCTTTTACACCAAACTCCTTGACAGAAAATAAACATTGTCAAGAAATATATATCATTTGCTTCTTCGTGGAATATGGAACATAATCCCATTCAGGTATTTCTGGGAAACCTTTGATAGTTGTTTAAAGAAGTCTTACAATGTTCCCAGGTACAAGATGAGGGCTCGAGTGCCGCGTTGCCGGCCACTGTCTACTCGGCTCTTTGCCATCATCCTGCTGCTGCTGGGATTCTGCGTGTATTGCTACTACTACACCACACCTTCCTTCCCAAATAAACCAGGTCAGTCTTATAGAATTAATCAGTATTCCATTGTTTATCAATCTCACATGATGGTAAGTGCTGATGTGGCCGAAGGAGGTACTGTATCAGCCGGATTGTCCACTGCTGAACACAGCCTCCCCCATTATGGGGAGTTTGCCATTGAAACTAAACATACCTATTCAAAACACTTGGCAGATGTCTTGGAGATCGCAATATGATATATCAGTTCAACAGAAAGCGCTACTGCCCACCTTCTGGTGTGTTACCTTTAGTAGCCTCTTACGACACGCACGCGGGTAGAGATGGATTGGTCGGCACCTCACGGCAATACGGCGAAGGAGATAAACTGACTCAATGGAATGGGACTAGCTCCCATGGACAACTGCTGGAACACGCTGTAAATCGGCTGGTGACAGGCTTTATACTTGGGGATGGAAGCTAACCAGGCAAGGCATTCGTAAACTGCCTCACCACCATGCGAAGTGTCGGAGTTTTTAGGGCGCCTGAAGGTCTCCGACCATAGCCTAAGGACTGCCAGCCTTAGACACCTTTCCGTCGGCAACTTAACGTAGGGGACGTTGAGGTGCTTAGTATTACGGCCATTTTTTGGCTGTGGCGGACGTCAGTCGTAGATTGACGGCGCGGACCGTCCGTATCATCCCTTCCAGTCTGCTACGAATTTGTCGATGCGGACGCCTCTGATTGGTACATCCAGATATAAAATAACACTGTATAATTATGTATATTTATTTTGTTGTCTATTTCGACTTAGATGTAGACAACGACACGTTATCGGTAGCTGGAAGACTGCTGAGGGTACAAATTATACGTTATACTATAAATTACTCAAAGAAATATAATCGAGACCCAATTTTAAATTTTGAATGAGTTATTTAGAAAAGAAAGAGCCCTTATACCCTGTGATACATCCTTTGATACTCTTAGCTATAATGGTTAAAATAATACAATAAGAGCATAAAATTCGCCTCTCGGGCAGCAGGCTTGAAGGCAGACCGATTAAATACCCGATGCGTAACACAGAGCGGTGGGGGTTTGATATATGTAGGGTTTGCAGTTTGTGAGATATGATATAAAATTTTCTATTTCCGTGACGATGTACTCGTATGTAGAACCTCTTGGGAAGCGTCCGCGACAGACTTACAAATACATAGCGAAACCGCGCACCGACGACGGACGGCGATGTCCGCACTCTGACTGGTTGGTGTTGTTGGCGGATGGTTGCTACATATTCTTTTATGTATTTCTCCGAAGATTAGATAGGAAAGTCACATAACATTATAATATTACGTCAAGTAAGGGCAAACTTCGTTTCTCTTTTTTAGTCTGAAGTTATGATTTGGCATCTAGTTTGTAGGTGTGTATGTATAGATAATGTAGGTATTCGACCGTAGGTATATGTCTTGGCAGTTGGTTGGTGGTTTAATCGATGTCGTATCTAATCATTTAATCGTAATCGATATTTGTTTCATCACGAGTTGATTGATTCGTTTTGACCTTAATGGAATCATGCATATGAGAAAAAATATTATCTTATAACCACCGATAGTTGCGTTTAAATCATGTACTTTTATCATGCCTGACATAATTTTATGTGACTATAACGGAACGAGCTCGATGCTCTCCTGATATTAAGTAATGCCTATAACACATGCAGTTCGTCACAAGTGACGAACTGAACTGCGCCCGGCACCTTGACTCATGTAGTTGTTGAGTCTCGTGGGCCTATAAGTATTCCGGTAGTTGTCCTTGAGAGCCAGTAATTCTATATTTGCCTGACAACATCTTCAACCACATCGTCACTTACCGTCAGGTGAGATAGTGCAAAAAGGCTAGGCTACCATCTTTGACTAGATATAGTCGAGTATCGGAAGCAATTTAAAAAATCAAAACTGTAAAACTTAAGTTGAAAACATGTTGACTCAGTATTGAAAAGAAGGAGTAACTCGAATGTGCTCTGTGTTAAAGGGTCATGAGTCACGACTCTGCTGGTTTATTTATATCGAACGGCACTCGGCAACTGATCTCCCCAATCGTATCGCAACTCAATTTACGTTTCAGACCAGACTGGAGTATATAGTCCCATCTGCAATATCTCACAAACGGAAATTTTGTTGCATTGCTTTCAAATCCGTACATTCATCTGCGAACGTATCTCTGAATTGAGCAAATTATTTGGAAAAGCTCTGTTGCATTATATTATCAGTATTGCTATTATTATATTACGCATTTTATAAACTTTTTTATGCATAGAGTAACAATAGTATAAATTCAAGACAATAAAAATAAACGCGTTACAAGCCGATTAACGTCAATAAACTGTAAAAATCTATACCAACCATAGAATAAATTCGGTATAGTCATGGAATAAGTTACATTAAGTATGACAGTATCCAATACATCCATAATCTACTTTATGGTTATCACGATTTGTTTATAGATATGAAGCGCTCGTAGCGAAGTTTGCTTAGCCGTTCTTATCCGATCAGCTAAGTTAAACAATGTCCGCCGCGGGCAGGAGTTGGATGGGTGGCCGCTAGTGACATTACTACTGAGCGCTTCCGTGCTTCGGAGGGCATGTTAAGTCCCGGTTGTTGTCTTAGGATGGCAGTCGTTATAGCATGGAGGTAGGGCATTTTGCGAATACCCGCCTGGCTAGCTACCACCCTCAAGTACAAAATCTGTCGCCAAGCACCTAACGGTGTGTTCCGGCAGCTGTCCTTGAAAGCCGGTTATTCCAGGTTATTCTGAACAACATCTTCGACCACATCATCACCTACCATCAGGTGAGAGAATGGTCCAAGACTAATCGATCAAGCATAAAAAAAATCTAACCAAATTTGAAGTGAAAAGGGTTTTTTTTTTCAAAAATGTCATTCACTGTTTAAGTAACAGTTTTTGACAAATGCCATAGAAATTTATTTTTCTTTTTAATCAGGTTTTGTCTGTATGTAAACTATGTTGTTGCGTAGCTGCTTCGTTATCCCGGGAACTGTTATGTCGAATAATAGGTGAAAAACTTACCATCACTATAACGTACTTATGCTTTGATAAGTTTACCAGGTACAACGACGAAATAAGATAGGTATATTTAAAGAAAAACAAGTTTAAATTCATTAAAAAAGTAAAAAACCCGACTGCAAATTATTTATTTTTACTAAACATTGTATCGTTCTATTCAAATTAAAACTGAGACTTATATATATTTGTGAGATCTTTTTTAAAGGCCTTCATTTTGATATCTGACTCGATGGATTTGGACGAAAAAAAAATTGTTTACGCAAAATGTGGCGTCTAAAATCAACCAGTTTGATTTTAATTTTTTTTATGAAACCGCGCTACCAACACGAATCTAATGATACAACATACATACACGAACCCTAAAAACATAACTCTCCTTCTTTGGGCAGACGTGTAATTAGTAACACTAATTTAGTTTAAAGTATTCATAAAGTTTTGGAACAAGCTCTCATGAAATGCAAATATTTCAGGAAAAGAATAGTTAATCGTAATCTGTGGCGTCAATGTGTATTAATAGTTAAAGTACAGTCGGAGCAATCACAGCAAGGTCTATGTCGACGTGTCCCGCACCCTAGATACTGTGCGTTGATTGGCGCAATCATCTCGTTGTGGTGTTTGTCTTCCTGGTATTACTGACACTGTTATGCTGAATGCATGTCTCTGCAATCAAAGTTCAAGGATTTCCACCCGATCGAGTTTCGATTCCACATTGTCTTGCTTTCAGTTTCACTTAAGAAAACCCAGGGAAGTCCATCTTAAATTGATGAAGTTTAGGTATGAGCTAATTTTATTTTACACTAGCTTTTCGGGCGCGGCTCTGCCCGCGCGCATGTCGGTTTTCGCGGAAAAACATTAACCTCTTTTTGCGCAGTTGGATAAAAACTATCCTATGTTTTTTCCCGGGTCTCAAACTATTTTCATACCAAATTTCATTCAAATCAGTCCAGTAGTTTTGGCGTGAAAGCGTAACAGACAGACAGAGTTACTTTCGCATTTATAATATTAGTACTGATTGAATGCTTGGTAACGTTTTGGATGCAAATTGATCTTGTTGATCTTTATGTGTAATTAAATGTATGATGTAACTTAAGTAAGTTTCAGAGATTATCATATCTGACCAAGAAAAATACCTATGTGTCTACTTTTTTTACACGATTGACAACAAGCAACGATATAGCTCGAATGATATTTCTATCAGTGCAGTATGGATGGAAGATTGTCACTCTCAGAGAGTCTCTGAGAGTGTAAACAAGACCTGAGAAAGGTATCAACCTTTCTCAGGTCTTGTTTTCTTGAAAAATATATTTAATTCTAGAAGTATAACGAAGTTTTAACTATAGATTGAGTAATATTTGTACATATTAGAATTAAAAAAAAAAAAATTGTGCAGAAGTTTTTGGGGATGAAAATTCGATTTAGGTGTCATAAGAAGAAAAAAACTCGTGTTACTTATTTTGATATCAAGCGACGCTCATATACTAAATTTAATTGGAAATATATTATTTTTGTTCCTATCAATAAGCTAAATTATTTAAATTTTAATTTCAAGTTCTAATATACAAAGTAGTTAGAAATGACTAGTGCACTGCGTCGTACTAGGGACCATTAAACATACCACGGAATAAATTTCTGTCAAGTACGTAAAAAAAATTCAATACATATACATAACACGTCTTAGAATAATAACGCTATTTTTGCGCTCTAGCACATGTTAATTATGCAATTTATCTAAAAGTACAAAAGGCCGGCGCTATTTTTACATAACGATATTATAAAAAAACTTATTTCTAACCGCATAAGAAGATAATTAAGCCAGTATATAAGATCCGTCAAGAGCATTATCTCCCCACAATTTGTAGGTGTATACAAGCTTGATTATGAATGTTGGATGTCATACATTAAGCAAACAAAAAGGATCACCTTTGTCTGTGTTAAAGAACATAGCTGATATGAAGAACAGGCGGTCGCTCGACCAAGCCTACATAATGTTATCTATTTTATCATGGTTTGCACAAACCCAATACTTTTAGTTATTCCCCCGTGGGGTGCCTTAGAATTGGAGCCCCTCATATCTTCCCGTGAGTGTCGTAAGAGGCGACTAAGGGAAGAATACTGGAAGCAGCGCCTTAAAGAACTGCCAACTTACATTGCGATCACCTAGCCGCCTGCAAAGCGTGGGGATTATGGCCAGTACCTCCTTAATAGGATAGGCTGCGTTCAGCAGTGGATAATTCGGCTAGTACGGTACGTGCGCTTAGATACTCAAACCATCGTCATAGAGACCAGGCCATGTCAAGATTGCGATGAGGACTAAAAAGAACCGTAACTTCAACAGAGAAGGTCGTGGGCTAGTAGGTACCAAACGTAAAATTCCAAGGCTAATTCTTGAAATAAAAGGCGGTAGATAAAAAATATTTTCTCACAACTCAAAAGAATAATATTCTGTCATAGTACCTACTGTCAATCACGTTTCCGTGACCACGATTACGGGAAAATGTATATTGCCTTGGGATATTACGAGTAACTATCAAAACGGTGGTAAAAAACGACTATTTGTTTAAATGTCAGCAATTAACAAGAATCATAATTCTCACATAATCTGATTTTCAAAACGGAACAAGCTAACGTATCCAGGCCTAAATACCATTATTAATTTACGAGCACATTTTCACCAATTACTTTTCAGTCGAATCCGTACAAGCACAATATATGATAATCAACACATACCGCTTACCTACACGACGACGACGGGTTAATTAAACGATCTAGGTCAAGCTGGATGTCAGTAAAATGACGTCGATATAAGACAGGTATAATATATAACTAATAGTATTATATTATATATATAGAACAGTTCCTTTGCGGTTTCTGCTATTTTAAATATGATTTTAATTATACGATTTTCATAATTAAAGACTTCATCTTTGAGATGTTATAGCTGAAGAAAATTTTCTCTGTGTACCACAATGGCGAATACCACAATATAATACATATTTTTAAATACAAAAATCACACAGAATATAATATTTTGGAGCAGAATCGAGGGTTTAGTAACTCATATATACACTGTATATATGTTGTATGTGGTTGGAGTAGCTATTGATTATTAACATCGCTATAGGTGACTATTATTAATTAATTCAACCGTAACAATGTTCAGAACAAAAGGTCCCTTCCAGCATTGTTCACAAAATGATTTGAACAGCTCGTGCGTAATGAACACGGTGGAGTAACTGGATGCCTATTTGACTAATTAAATTAGGACTAAATAGCCTAGCTACGCTGCATTGGCTACGCAGGTGGTTCTCAAACTGTGCATAAACTAAGCAAAAATAAAAATGTCTTATTCTTTAGTGTGCCTTGCTTATTCAAGCTCTGATATTTCTATTACACCGTAATGCCAATGAAATCTTTATAACTAAAAAATAGAAAAAATGCGTAATTACTAGTATTTAAAATAGCAAGATTCGCTGCATTGACTACGCAAGAGGTTCTGAAACTGCGCATGAACTCAACATAAATACCATACATAAAGAAAAGCTTATTCTGATAAAGACAGCGACTGACCTATAACTTAACTTCTTTAATGTGCAAAAGAACTGATTCCTGAAAACTTTTTCGCAGAGGGCGCTATGAGAAGTTTTGCTTACAAGTTAGTATTTTTTATTATGTATTTAGCTCGTTCCTAGGTTTTAAATAAAAGTTTTCAAGTTTGTCGATGCTATCTATATATTACATGGTATACTTCGACTAAAACAGGATTTCAGTAAATAAGGTCCTTCTCTTGAAGGAAGGAATGCGGAACTAGTCGAATGGTGACACTATTCATAATTTAACTCCTTTATCATCATTAAGTTTCCATGGCATTGGTATTTGTAAATTATCATACTACCCATAAATATAATTAGGTCAAACTTTTAAGTATAATCTTGGTCAACAGCTTATCTGTACCGAGTTTCATAAAAATTACCTCAACTGATCAAACACAAGGCAGACAGCGTCCTTTTTAGATTTGGCGCTGAGTACTCATGTAATTCGTATTATTTCATCAAATTGAATTGAAAAGAATTCCATCATTATTGAAAGGTGGAATAATACAATAACAAAATCTCTTAAGGACTCCACATTATTATTCACACGTACTTAGGAATTTACAAAATTCCAATAGTAGCCATACACAAAATGAAATATAAACGATTTCTATACCCATTGGCTTTTCCCGTGTAACAAAGTATTAGCGCCATCTGTGTGGAACTATTGTAACAATGGGCTTTCTTAACGTAAATTAATAAATGGCCTGACACCACGTGACATGCGCATTTTAAATTGTATAAGTATTTTGGCTACATTGCAGGTAACGCGGTAGTAAAACTGTTGGATGAGTAAAACTAGACAAATTATTTGACTTCATAGAACGGAACCAAACGGGAATTGAATGTGTGGGCGCCTGTACGCACGTGCGTCGGGTTGGGATGACACTTTCCTGGTTTTCTGGGCCAGGATTCACAAAGTTATGTGGAAGTTATAAGAACAGTTTAGTTAGTATTGAATTGGATTTTGATTTAAAACATCTCTATAACTTTATATCTACAAGTAAACTTATTAATCGATGTAAAGATCTCAATCCAATCGGAATATATGCGTAATACAAATTTCGCGTACTTTGTGTCTTGTTTTGCTCAAGCTCTTTGAATGTTGTCAATTTAGGGCTGTCTAAGTTGAGAGTTTAACTGCTCCGACGCACGGCCGTGGGAATGCTACGTATTGTCTCTTTGAGAATCTCTGCTCTTGCATATTACTGCGGTGGCATTAACTCGTGCGGTAACGCTTCATGATTCGATGATGTAGTGTAGAGCTGACGGTTTTTGGCTCAATGCCATATAATCGTTGAAGATATCTCTGGCGTCTGGAGAAAGTCAAGAATGTCTCCATGGAAATGATTTTGTATATAACATATATATCACATATGATACAGCTCTGTTATAAAAGTACCGAGATTGAAACAAAACAGCGCGCTTTTAAGAGTTCCGTACACAAAAGGCAAACGGAGCCGTTATTAAAGAGACTCCTCTGTCTAGTAAACGGAATGAGTTGGAAACCTGAAATTTAGACAATTTGTGACATTTTATGATCCCATTGACGCAATACATTAACGCTTGTCTTTTCCATTCTTTGAAACATTTAGGTATGCGCTTTTTGGTCATATTATATTATACTATTATACATAGCTTTCTGTTACGAGACTTTTATTTTATAAAGCCGATCGATTTTATTACCTACTTTGCGCTTACTACGAAAAAGAAGTTTTAGTTTGAGGAACAAAAAATGTAATTTTGTAATTGTAATTTTGACGTCGTATTTTGAGAACGGTGATTAATTGTAATTATTGTACTAACGTTTAATTTTTGTATGTCATTAATTGTATTTTTTTTTTATTTGAACTTTTATTTTTATTATATGGTATGTGAGGTAAATATAACTGTTCTGGTTCTAAGGGTGTGGGTGCTGATGATATAACAGACACATGATGAGATTTATCAACTTTATGTCTTGATGGACGCAGTGCATTTCGCCACTCATGACAAAAGATAGATAGATAGATAGATAACTCTTTATTGACAACACCGTAATAACAACAATAAACTTATTACTAAAACATAAAGCCAAGTGTATCAATGGGCGGTCTTATCGCTCAGAGCGATCTCTTCCAGACAACCCATCAATAAGGGATATGGTCCATATATTGGTCGGGGTGTCTTATGGTTTAAATAATTTTATGCATAAATAGTTCATGTTACCAAATTATTGACTAAGTAATTAACCAAAACTACAAAACGCAAAATGCATCTGTTAGGTAGAAAACTGCTTTACACCAGGACGGTTTGGTGCTTGTTCAATGTCATAAAAAAATTCGTACAAAACCACTGTAGCCTGCAATACTTATTGTACGTATGTTGTGAATTTAAAAGTCAACCCAGAGCATAGTTTGCCTGGTTTTTAACTGACTTAAAATAGGAGGAGTTTCTAAATACGTCTGTTTTTTATATGTTTGTTATCACAGAACTTTTGACTGGGTGAACCGATTTTGATAATTCTTTTTTTATTTGAAAGCTGTTGTTTGTCGTTTGGTCCCATTTACATTTCAAATCTGTCAAGCCGATTTTGAGATACACTCCAGTAACTTAAAAATATTTTCCTATGTTGATGATATAGTCGTTGACAATGAATGACAATCGATCCCGTAAGTAGCAAGGGTCACTAAAAAGAGTAAAAAAATGTATGGAACCAACTTCAACACTCAAGTCTGAAACAACTTGTCGAATTCGGTACTATGCGCACAATACTAAGATAATACGTTCTTTTGAACTATCAAGGTACCTACATCAACAAGTTATTTCACACATTTGAGTGTTGAAGTCGGTTCCATTTTTGGTTATAATTTTTTTTACATCCAAGTAAAAAGAGGAGCTTTTAATCATCTCCGGCCACATCTCTATAATACAGGTAGAACTGAAAAGATTTTATACTTGAAAATTCTAAATAATAAAAATTGTTGACTTTTTGGTTTAAGTCACAGTCAATGTAAAAATACATAGTTTAAAAATCTACGAACAATCACGATTTGTCCTGTTTTTAAGTGCACTAACGTGTCGAAGAGAAGTGTTGTAAAAACCCGTTTTTAAAACGAAATAGCGCATAATTTCGTTCCAGATAAAACGAAGCAGCATCAGAGGCGAAGCGAGACCGTAATAGACTTAACTTTTGCAGGGAATTTACAGTATAAAAGTCTACTAGACTGCGTTTTAAATTATTAATGGAAGGGTTGGTTACGAGGCGGTTAGTTAATTACGTGGTTACTTGAAAATGTATAAGATTTATTTGATAACGAAATCAATTTTGTTATCTGACTACAGCAAAACGTTATAAAAACTATATTAGGTATTCATTGTCTGTAATCTGTTAATCTGCAACAAGACTAGTAGGTGTAAAGAGTGTATTTCTTTGTTCGAAAAGGAAAAATATTTATTTTTAATTCAATTCAAAGAGTTTTAAATTAGGGGTTCAAATGTCAGGTATTAAAGGTTGACCAATCTAATTGAAATTTAGAACGCGTTTGTATTGTTATTATTACAATAAGGTATATTTGTTTTAAGATATTATTGAAGTTCACCACTTCTAAGTGGCGGTCCGTGAGTTCAAATTTGAATCAAATAAGGCTTTAAAAAAGAGACTCTGTGTTTAATTCTATTCATTTATTAAAATAAACAAAAGAAAAATGAAAATAAAAACAAAAAAAGACAAAAACAACGGGGCGATGCTCCCAGCATGCTGGGCAAGCTGCCAAATGGTAAAGGGCTGGAGCATTTAGACTGCCTGTTAGTCTGCTATGACTTATAGGTTGTATAAATGCTTTTACTGTAGTAGCTGTAGTGTTGTATATAGTTCGTAGTATTTTGTTAAATAAAGGCATACTGTCGATTAAAAAAAAACCTCCGTAAAGCAATTAACTTTAACCCCGTAAAGATAATTTCCACTGGTCTTTATTTACATTGCCATTTGCCCTTTTCGACGGACTCAGGTAAGATAGTAGGCTTACTAATTGGGTACTGTTTTCTCGTAAAAGGATTGCACGTATCCAAAAAGTAGTAAAAGTACTTTACAGACTAGTAAATAAGAGACAGCTTAGCTGAGAGATAGCCCCTTGAATATTTCATCGCCTCATGAACACTTAGGCATGCTGAAGCTGGAATTGAGACTGGATTTACGTATATTTTTAAATAATAAAAATGGTGTTTTATTTTACAATAGCTGTCTGCCTTTGGAAAGTTAACGAAAAATCCTCTTCCCATTGTATGATGTCTATTGAAATAAAAAGTAATTAGGATTTTTATTATACTACTACTACTATATTTAATACTAGCTATCCTACCGCGGCTCTGCCCGCGTATGTCGGTTACCGCGCAAAACCATTGACTTCTTTATTCGGAGTGGGACCCGGGGAAGCACATAGGATATGTGCTTCCCCGGGTCTAGTTAAGAAATTAGTTCCATACAAAAAGTCACCCAAATCGGTCCAGTAGTTTTTCAGTTTATTCGTTGCACACAAAATTACAAATCTTTCCCCTTTAAAATATTAGTGTAGACACACCTTAACCCATGCAAAAGCTGCGCAAGATAACAATATCAGAGATTTAATCTCTTAAAATATTAGTGTAGACTAATGTTTTCAGAGATTTAATCTCTTTAAAGTATTAGTGTGGACTAATATTTTAAGAGATTAAATCTCTGATATTGTTATCTTGCGCAGCTTTTGCATGGTGTTAGGTCTTTCTTCGAATGTCCTCCTGGATATACCATCCCCAAGTAGGTAATCTGTCGTCAATCACGTAATGGCATGTTCCGGCAGCTGTTTTAATTCTAAATTAGCCTGGTAGTAGTGGATCCCCAAGACGCCTGGCAAGCGTTTATGGCAAACCCCACATAATGAGGAAGTCTTTATTCAACGGTGAACTTCTTCCGGGTTTTGATGATGATACCATAAAGCTTTGGCCTCTTGCCCTATATCTTACCGTAGGTGCGCATAAAACCATGACCAAAATAACCTTTCCAAATAGGTAGTATAGGCTAGTGCTTTGATAGGTATACCCGATACTCGATTCGGAAGACGCCTGTTGAGCGTCAGTATTATATGTAGTTTAGTAGTCAACGCAAAGGACAACTTAGCTCACTAATCTATCTGATCTCTGTTCTCAATTTATTAGGGTTCCGTACCAAAAGGGTAAAAACGGGACCCTATTACTGACACCATCACTTATCATCACTAGTCAAAAGCTACCCTATCAACAAAAAAACGCTTCTATATCTAGAATTATTTTTACATCTATCCCCGTGGTAACACAGTTGATGATGAAACTATTCTATTTGTTAATTTAGCGCTTCATATACCTCCAAACTAAACCAATTCATCAAAATTGGTCCAGCCTTTGGGCGTGACGAAGTAACAAACGTACAAACACTTACAAACTTTCCTTTACAGTATAATATTGTGAAAATCGGCCAAGCGCGAGTCGGACTCGCGCACGAAGGATTCCATACCATTATCTATACTACATTAGACTTCATATTTGAACTTTTTTTTTTTTTACGTGCGCGAGTCCGACTCGCACTTGGCCAACTTTTTGTATTTGTTGTTATAGCGGCAACAGAAATACATCACCTGTGAAAATTCCAATTGTCTAGCTTTCACCGTTCTTGAGATACAGACTGGTGACAGACGGACGGAAAGCGCGCTTCGCTTTCCGTCCGTCTGGAATTTTCACAGGTGATGTATTTCTGTTGCCGCTATAACAACAAATACAAAAAGTTGGCCAAGTGCGAGTCGGACTCGCGCACGTTAAAACAAAAAAAGTTAAAATATGAAGTCTAATGTAGTATAGATAATGGTATGGAATCCTTCGTGCGCGAGTCCGACTCGCGCTTGGCCGATTTTCACAATATTATACTGTAAAGGAAAGTTTGTAAGTGTTTGTACGTTTGTTACTTCGTCACGCCCAAAGGCTGGACCAATTTTGATGAATTGGTTTAGTTTGGAGGTATATGAAGCGCTAAATTAACAAATAGAATAGTTTCATCATCAACTGTGTTACCACGGGGATAGATGTAAAAATAATTCTAGATATAGAAGCGTTTTTTTGTTGATAGGGTAGCTTTTGACTAGTGATGATAAGTGATGGTGTGGTTGAAGACAGTAACAAGCTAGACCTGGAAAAGAAATTATTATTATGCAACGTTCGGTACATAATATGTGTGACCAATTATACAGAGATGTGAAACAAAAAATGGCGCTTAAAAATCTGTATTCAAAAATATCAAAAGCACTAACTAAACTAAGGTATACAATAAAAAAAAATAAGAATGTGTGTGTGTTAGTTACCATTAGAACTTAGAATATTAGAAATTAGAAACATCATTAGAAATTAGAATAGTTTAGAATTTCCTTAACACTGTTTCTAATCTTTAATCGTTCCGTTAGAATTTTCAGTCACACGAACGCTTTTGTTACCGAAGAGTGCCAAAGTTTTCAGTTAAAAGTTTGTAATCTCGGTAAACCTCCTTAAATTTTGGGTAACTACTTGAATTTCGAACAATTTCTTGACATGATCTTCCGACATTTCGTTTTTGCACTTACAATAAAATGTCTGAAGCACTCTTAGCGAAGTTTGCTTAGCCGTTCTCATAACTTAGATGGGTGGACCGCTAGTGACAATACTACTGAGCGCTTCCGTGCTTCGGAAGGCACGTTAAGCCGTCGGTCCCGGTTGTCTTAGGATGGCAGTCGTTACAGCATGTTGATAGGGCATTTACGAATGTCTGGCTAGCTACCACATTTAAGTAGAAAATATGTCGCCAAGCACCTTACGTTGTGATCTGGTAGCTGTCCGTGAGAGCCAGTATTTCTAGGTAAGCCTAAACAACATCTTCGACCACATGATCACTTACCATCAGGCGAGGTAGTGGCCCCTTTGGCCATGCCTATGATTTTAAAATAAAAAAAAGTTAGTTTCAAACCGCTCTACTATTTCTCCTACCTGTTCTAAAATTGGTAGGAAAAATAACTTCTTGATCTTCTACAACTAGTTCGAATAAGTCAAATAAGTAAGTATTTCGCTAAATCTTAGTTAGTGGTGAATATCCATTATACTGTATCTACACTAATATTATAAAGAGGTAAGATTTATATTTTTGTATGTAACTAATAAACTAAAAAAAAATCTGGACCGATTTGACAAATTCTTTCACTATTAGAATCCTATAATATCCCTGATGAACATAGGCCATAGAATATTTTCAAATAAATTAGGAGTCCGTAAAACTTCGATCATGTAACCCAACGCGTGAAAAAAATACCAAAAAATATATTGCGTAGGTACGCTGCGGAAATGATTGACAATCGAGCAAAGTGATGTACTACAATTTTATAGGGGACATCAATATCTACAAAAATGTCCGTAATACCATAAGTCTAACTATTACTGTTATTTCACAATAACAACTTTTTTATGTGTTTACATTTATATTTTTTGTTAAATACCCGTGCGAAGCCGTTTTTGTACGAACAGTGTTTTAGTTTACGTCACTATTAAAAAAAGAACCTTATTCACGCTGCACCTACCCACCGAGGGTCCATAATGTAATTAGCGAAAAAAGATGTCTGAGCTTAAACTACAAATATATCAAGGTTGACGCGTGTACGTACTTATTATGTTTATGATTGTATGAACAAAGAATTTGTTGTACGGGCATTGTCTTTAATTTTTTCGTTGGTATATTTTTATATTTTATTATGTATGAATTCCCGTCGTTACATAAACAAAGTTGAAATAATACGTTTCTATAACTTGGATCCCTTTTATTTTTTTATTCTATGTTTATTTTTCTTTTTAGTAAGGTATGATATCTACCATCGGAACACTTATTCTGTGAGAGTTGCAATATACTACTATACGCTACGTTTAAAATAAATACAGAACATTGAAGGAGTGACAGACAGCTATTCAGGTCTAGTTATATGACCCTGGTACTTCAAACGGGTTCTTAAAAACTGGCCAAGGACGTGTCGGACCTTGCTTTTCTGTTGTCCTGTTCCGCATTGCCACAGCCTTTAAAAACAAATAAGTTTGTTGATCTTGATTACAGCTTCAGCACTCCAATTAAAATCGTCGCTTTCAGTATTATTTGGTTAGATACGCCTATAATATGTTGTTCATAATATACATAAATTGGAGATTGCTAAGCAGTTTAGTTTTTGAGGTAAACCCCGTAACAACTATGGTCTAAACTTGACAACTTTGAAGGCCCACATCATAAAGTAACTTTGTAACTGGCCCACATTTAAATATTTTCGAAACAAAAAATATTTTTCTTCTATTTCATCTATTTGAATTTCTGGTCCACTTTGAACCATCGATCGATTTATTCCCCTTTATATATTTTATTTTATATATATATTTCGAGTTTAAGATCCGTGACATACAGACGGACTGACCTACATAAAGCGGAGTCTCGGTAATAGGGTTCCATTTGATGAAAAATTGAGTCGCTGTTCCCATTACAACTTTAATTAGTTCCACTAACTATTCCTTAACTCGGTTCAGAACTTATCAGAATTCTAAGTGAGACTCCTATCCAGAATTATAATTAAATATCAATGAATTCTACACAATAACTGTCAAGAGCAGATCTGAAATTGTAAAACACAATTTTTATTTTATTTTATGTTGTTTGGTAAACAGTATTCACGGAACAAGCAATGTCCGAATGTTTAATCGATGATGACCACTGGACAGCAAGTATAGACTCCCGTCCGAATCCGTTCGCGGATCTGAGCTTCATTGCATGGTGCAAGTTACATCCTTATGTACGAAATGGCCTAGCAGCTTTAGATTTGTTCCATCAGCTGTCCTTGATAACCAATTCCCATTCTAGGGCAAGCATATTTAAAAACCCACCGTGGGGTGCCGGGCTAGAATCTCCACCTGTGAGTGTCGTAAAAGGCGACTAAGGGTAACACACTAGAAGGTGGGCAGCAGCACTTTCTGAATAACTAATATCTCACTGCGATCCCCAAGACGCCTGTCAAGCGTGGGGATTAAGACAAAACCCCCATATTGGGGGAGGCTGTGTTCAGCAGTGGACTATCCGGCTGATACAGATATTTAATATGCTCGGCCACATTATCACGTATCAACTATCGATGTTGGGTAAAGGTTAGTCCACTCGTATTAGCAATAAAAAAGTCGTCAGAGAAATTTAATTAAAAATGGTTTATAATCGTTAAAGGAACGACGACGATACGAATCAATTACTACGATAAATTGCTCTGAACAAGCCAGATAAAATCAATTCGTTGTATCATATACTACTGTATCACTTGGCTTGTCTACTACTGAACACACCTTAGCTAATGAAGGGTGCGCTTGGCAGGCGTCTTGAAGATCGCGGTGTAAGATATCTGTTCCTCAGAAGGCGCTGCTGCCCACCCTCCGGTATTTTATCCAACCGCCTCTCACGACACCGACGAAAAGAGATGGGATGATATTCTACCCACCCCCCGGGTTTATGGATGTCATAGTCATATCATGCAGTATCGTATGATATAATAGGCGAATAATGAAATAATCTAGTTCTTGTAGTACTAAGATCTTCAATGTATGTAATCATCATTTAAAGTATACCCAATAAGGCAATTCATCTCTCGTATATAATGGTTAATTGTATAGAAGGCTGTTATTTTCATTGACAAAAATCTCACTCGCGTCGTTTCTATGTAAATGCCCTTGTTAATCATAGAGATGAACGGTCTTTCTTCTCCCTGACCTTATCCTGCGCTAATTAGAGTCGGCACTGCATGTATTCTTCCTCTCTGCTATAGCAGCGAAGTTTGCATAGCCATTCTGAACCGATCAGCAAAGCTAAGCAACGTCCGCCTCGGTCATGAGTGGGATGGGTGACCGCTGATGACATTACTACTGAGCGCTTCCGTGCTTCGGAGGGCACGTTAAGCCGTCGGTCCCGGTTGTTGTCTTTGGATGGCAGTCGTTATAGTATGGTGGTAGGGCATTTTGCGAATGCCCGCCTGGCTAGCTACCACCCTCAAGTAGAAAATCTGTCGCCAAGCACCTAACGGTGTGTTCCGGAAGCTGCCCTTAAGAGCCAGTAATTCTCTAGGTTATCCTGACAACACCTTCGACCACATCCTCGCTTACCATCAGGTGAGAAAGTGGTCAAAGGCTAACCTATCATAGCATAAAAAAAATAGCAGCTGTCATCTCAGTACCTAAAGGAGGTGTATCCGTTGCGCTCTCCATACAAATGTAGTATAGTCATATTTTAAATACCATGTATTTAATCTTGCTGTATTTACATGCATATCTTTGAACCTAATATAAACACTTCAATTTTGCTAGTTTTCCATAACATTACGTATTTTCAAAATTAATCGGAAATTCTTTTTGTATGGGATATCTTGTCGTCACATTTAGAGATAAGATAATAAGTAATGCAAAAATTAATAAATAAAGCTAACCAGACACATAGATATTAGGATATGGTGCAAATTTCGCCGAGTTTGAATTCATAGTAGGTAAAGAAAAACATCAGAATTGTATGGAAAGCGGTTTGTATATACATACCTTACACATTGGCAGAAAGTAAAGACTCACTGCATGTTTGGGTTTCAGAATATGTATGGAAAATTCAATTGTTTAAAATAACCATAGTGAAGTTAGGGTATTATGGTCACAGTGAAATTTTGTCACAGATTTTCGATTCCATACATCGAGCGAAATGTATCATAAGCTAATAGACTTTCTCTCCATACTGATCACAATGAATTATTTAAACCTAAAATTATTCTGGGTAATTAAGTGACCACACATGTTGTACCATTAACAAGCAAATTGTCAATATCTCAGTGTTTTAAATAATCGGCTCTAACTACTCATTTTACTTTTATTTTTACATTTTCTTCTCGAAATTGTCGACCCTTGAACATCTGAGTACGTTGAAATTTAAAAAAAGGGGAAAGAAATATTGCAGGAGTCGTTCTGTTGTGTGGACCTATTCAGTTGTCTTAAAAAAAAACAACTTATGGACACGCACACATTTATTTTATTTAAAAATAAAATTATTAATTTACACTTGACTTTAAAAGTTCCCGCAACTCACTTGTGGTACTAATTTGGGCAGAGGTTCCACTTGAAGGGTATACTGGTACTGAGTCTGGTGACTCCTGGAGTTATCACAATAAATCTGAGCACTTAATTTTGGAAGCCACCGTTTATATAGAGAAAAATACTGCTGACAACGCGTAAATAGGTTTGTGAGGGATTCGGGCCTAGGTCAGCATTATATTAGGTGTAACAGTTCGTCTTCACAAAAACTTACCAATTCTTTGACGAGGTGACATGAATAAGAAGTAAATTAAAATATAAACTGCAACAACAGCGAAGACCAACTAGCCGCTCTTCAGGACTTCAAAGAAAGTGTAGAACGGCGGAAAAACTGCGAAGAAACTATTTACAAAGCGATCGCTATTTATATTTTCCGGTTAGATATTTTTTAATGATATTGCCTTTGAATATTTTACCTGCTTTTGAGCGACGATCTCAAAGGCTGTTTGAACACACTGCTTGAAAGTGGAAAACAGATTTCTATATGAAGTTGTAGATAGCAAGGCTAGCATTTTCCAAGCCACCTTATCGTTTAAATGAAACACTTAAAACGCTGCGCTGTCAAATGCTGAAATGCCGTCACTATCGGACTGCATAGGAATGAAAGAAATGCAACGATGGTGAAATCGCGATAAAATGGGATGAACGACGAAAGAAAGCTTGTTAACACAAAATTAGTAACTTAAATCGAAAATGTAACTTAACTAGTCCCTCCCCGTAAGGTTTTGGTATTGTATAACTTAATTGTTCATATGTATGTACAATTAAAATATGTATTTATGTTACAAGCGTAATTTAGAGTCAACTTTGCAATAATATTCTATCGAGCATATTTTAAGGAAACTTATTTCGGATTTAACTTGTACCTAGAGAATATGATGAAGATTAACATATAATTTCCTTTCTATAAAATAAATATATTTTGCTAAAAATCTGTTCAAGTAAAGCTATTGCATAGTACAGCTTTAATAGGATCCCAAAATTACCTTTACGAACATACCTAAGTTTAAATCAATTCATTTGCTACCCATTCGTTTCAACACTCGATAAAGAGTGAAGATAAAGTTGTGATCGAACAGACGCGCTAACACGAACAAACTTCCTGCTAGCTTGTTACGCCGCGCCGAGTGAAGTTCAATTGCACTTATGCCAGTACCAATGTCGAGGTCGCGAATGGGTCTGAATGACCTTACAGGTCCTCGTGACGTCGCGTAACTGGCGCCGCCCGCCGGCGTGATGCGATAACTTGTTTGACTGCTTCCACTGATTAATTGGTATCTCAGTGTGGATCCTACTTAGTAACTGCTACGTATTATGCGGCTGTGTATGTGTTTGTTGAAATTAATTTAACCTCATGATTTTATTACGAGTACATAGTGTGAGTGAATTGAAAATGAATGAGTGTGTGAAGTTTATGATTTCTGGCAATTCAGGTTTTAGGTTATGACTTTTAATTTTATTAGTTTATTATAAGAGTTTGCGGATCCGATAGATTATGGTCACAAGTAAACGGCATTTTCTGTCTTTAAGGTGTATATATTAGTAGTCTCTTAGATAGGCTAGCCGTTGACCACTATATCAGCTGATGGTAGTGATGATGTAGGTGTTGTTCAGGCTAACATTGAATTACTGGCTTTCAAGGAGTGGTGCTGGAATACACTATTAGGTGAGTGGTGAAAGCTTTTCTACTTGAGATTGGTAGCGAGTCAAGAGGGCATTCTTCAAATTTCCTACCACACCATAATTACTGTCTAAATAAAAATGTATTTACTAACGATGAATACACGTCTTCGGGGTAAATTCACAATTGAAACAGTATTATCGATTTTGTAATATTGCTAACCATTTCCATGGGTTTGAAATACTATTGTTCTTATTATTTTGAAAGTTATTAAACATTAATGCAAATGACTCCGTAAAGTATAACAAATGGCATTAATGTAATAAATATTTAATTAATCAAATCAATTTTTTATTGCAAATAAAGGTATTAAAGCTATTAAGTTTAAATAATAGTTCTGCCATATTTGGCCATTAGGCATGCAAGAATCCATGAGCCTGAAAATAATACAGTAGTGACTTATTAAAATATTTCATCTATTACATTTACTATATTATTATACCATAGGAATTATTTTGAAACAATATTTTAATTAATGTTACAATGTTCTCGCGTTAATGCGTTATAAATAAAAAAAAAGTCCTTACCAATTAAAATTAAACATTAATAAAAGTGTCAGTGAACCTGTTAGAATGTCATAGAACGATATAATTGATTACCTACATTAGATTTATCTTTCAGATATTCGTTAAAATCATAATAGGTTTTATTAAACAGAAATCGTTTCAATATACTTAAACTTAATTTATATTAATACATTGAATTATACATGTCGGTAAATAGTTAAATATTCGAGGATCCAACAGAATATACTTTTATTGAATTGGGCAGTTTAGTGAAGAGGCAAACGTACTTTAAATTTACATTGTTCACTGTCCAACCCAAAATACAATTTTTGGTTTGTAAAAACGAACACTGATACTTCTTAAATAAATAAATATGGAAATGCATATAGCTTTAATTAAATTAATAAAGAAAGATTTACATGTGTCATCTTGATTAAGTTAACAATTGCTCTCACACATCTCTTCTGTGCCTTAAATACAATTTCTTTGTCCACTGAGTTCCCCAGAAGATAACGCCGAAACTATATTAGATATCGTACAAAACCATCTCCGAACCTCGCGTATTAATATCCAAGTTACACAACTGGAATTCAAATTGGAATTCAAGGAAATATAGTGATCAAGTATCGAAGTTAGACGAACAAGTAACAAAACAAAAAATATACAAAATGTTGTATGTCTTACCATTAAAGTCAGCATTTACCTTAACGCAAAAACTGGCCTACCCACGCAGCGAACCTACAACCTTGAAATTTTAAAGCGACGATCGAAAAACACTCCAAATCAGATACGATGAACAGTAATTTAGTGGTGTAGGGTGTGAGCACTATTATTTTTGGCATTTCCTAAAAACTCGTTACCATGTATATAAACGAATATATACATAGCAAAGGGTTACATCTATAGCTTAGACAACGGGCTTGCTGCGTATGGCTAGACTAACACAGTTTCTAGGTTACAACTCAGTTTGTAGCTCTACGTTACACGTTCCCTGTGTACATACAGCGACCTGTCGAGTTTAAGGTTTCTGGTTGAGATTTCCCGGATCGGGAATTCCCGGGAAATCTGTCATTGATCGAGACGAGAAAAACGTGTCGAAAAAATATTTTAGTTAATGACAAAACATGTGAAAGAATAGCGACATAAGTGAAATCTAGTTTCTTAAATTTTATTACTGAGTTCAGTGTCATTTGTAAAATTTATTGATACTTCGTGGTTAAAATTGGAATTCACTTTAGGCTGAATAAGTGATGAATGTTAATTATTATTTAAATGTGTGATTTTATTTTAAATTTATGATTTTTTAATAGATTTTTTCATATTCCGAAGATCCGGGAAATCCCGGGAAATTACTGTCGAGAATTCTCGGGATCCGGGCAAATAAATATGTTGAGAAATCAGAAACCCTCGAGTTCAACAGTTCTGCAATCTCAGTTGCAGGTTACACGTCCAATACGCTCTCTTCATCTCACCGTTTTTAAGATAATTAACTTTAAAATCAAAGAGCAGAGCAGAGGTCTTTCTAGCACAAATTCGATTTTGTTTCCATGTGGTCGGACATTGCGATAATCAGTCGACTCGACTCATATAGAACTCTGTTGGAACGTGCATTCTATTTGGCCACTGCACAGTAGATTATGGAGCTAATATATCTACTGTGGCTGGGGTTTTACAGCTGTTGCGTGTGTATTCATTCAAGCGATTGCATACTGTACTGTGAACGGAGACAGCTGAACTCTGAACCCTTTGATTTCA
Organism: Plagodis dolabraria; assembly: GCA_963854805.1. Classification (NCBI taxonomy): domain Eukaryota; kingdom Metazoa; phylum Arthropoda; class Insecta; order Lepidoptera; family Geometridae; genus Plagodis; species Plagodis dolabraria. The sequence continues at coordinate 12,081,739 of OY978440.1, forward strand.
GAAGATGTTGAATAGGCTGAATATAGAGAGGTTAATGGGTCTCAAGTTCACCGTGTGATACACGCTTTGTAACCACAGAACTAATGCGACTTAATTGTTTTAAAAATGTTCCTCTTGTCTATGTAACTCTTATAAATATAATCAAATCAATCTATAATTGGATATATAAGCTACCAGCTTTAATAAGTATACAAATGGTATACAATGACCATATATACCAGTGTTTTTCAATCTGTGGGTCGCGACCCTTAGGGGGGACGCGTCACCATAGTCGGGGGGTCGCCAGCAGATATAATAAGGGAAGGTAGACTACAATAAAAACACAATTTTAGAGAGAAGAATGGGCTTGTTTATTTTTCAAAAATGAATCAAATACTATTTCTGAAACGTATACAATAAAATCAATGTGAAAATAATGTCAGTTCATGCAGGTATGAAGTGGCGATGTACTAATAATTTTAGAGTTTCTCCCTTGCTAGATCTGGATATTCTTGTTTTCTTTTCATCCATAACATGTCGATACTTTGTGAATAAAATTCTATTTTAAGCATGCCGTCAGCAGCTTAATCTGCGAGGCATTCTTTTAAATTTGTGGAGAAACCAGTCAGTTCTGTTGACTTATCCAAGAAAAGATTTAGACTTCACTACACCCAGTGTCAGATTCAGAGTGTAAGTCGGGAAAGTATACTTAGTTTTATTTTGCTAATCATGCAAACTCTGTATCATGCAAGTGTTAGTACTTACCAAAAGCGTCGGTCTGATGCATTATCTTCAACAATCTTCTGAACATATGGAAAAGACCTAAATATATGGCTTTGGAGTGAGTTTGACCATAAATTAAGTTTTGCATGAAATGCATTCGCAAATTGCCCTATCATATAGACAACAACAATTAGACCGACGGCTTATCGTGCCCTCCGAAGCACGGAAGCGCTCAGTAGTAATGTCACCATCACCAGCGGTCACCCATCCAACTCATGACCGCGGTGGGCGTTGCTTAACTTAGCTGATCGGTTCAGAACAGCTAAGCAACAGTTCGCTCACAGATTTAAACAGATTGTAGATATACTATGGTAATTTATGAAAGTATTTAAATTTATAGTGGAAAAGCAAAAGTGCATACGAAGCCACGATGACAGTTACAACTTTTAATGAACATGTAGCATGTACGAGTGCAATGCAATATGTGGTCCAATTAGTGGGCTGGAAGTTTGAAGATAATGAAAATGTAATGATATATTACAACAGAGCGGAGGAAAAGTAAGCCACGACATATTGTTGTGTTGAAAGGTAACTCTACGCTCCGCAATCTTACTTAATAACTCGTCTCAGGCTCCGAGCAGCAACAAGAATGCTCTAGCTTCGTAAACACTCACATTATTCGTAGTATACAGTTTTAATATCCGTTTTTAGGGTTCCGTACTCAAAGGGTAAAAACGTGACCCTATTACTGAGATTTCGTTGTCCGTCCGTCTGTCACCAAGCCGTATCTCAAGAACGGTGATAGCTAGACAATTGAAATTTTCACAGATTTCTGTTGACGCTATAACAACAAATACAAAAAGTTAGCCAAGTGCGAGTTGGACTCGCGTTGTTAAGCTAATGATACCGAAAACTTAGTGCGCGAGTCCGACTCGCACTTGGCCAATTTTTTACGTTTAAATGAAGACACGATCTCAAAAAAGTATAAGTACTACAAAATGAAAATATTTCTGGCATAATGAAAAGAAGGAAGCTGATTGAGCCGATTATAGGACTCTCTGGTTGGTATTGTGGCGAAAGTGCCTCTTTGCCAATAAAAGCCGCATTCGTCTTGAAATGAAATCAAATTTACAGCGTGGTCCTCATATAAACGATCAGTCCGGGAGACTTATTTCTGCTGCATATGCCGTTCGTGGCGTAAGGCTGTTGGACGGATGTAGCTACTATTTATCTCGCAGTTTATTTCAACACGGCGTATAGTGTATTTTCATTATATTTTTATTGTGCTAGGTGTTTGGTATATCGAACAAAAATACACATGATTAGAAATATTTTCTTATTAATTGACCTTTTGACGTTTGTATCTTTGTTTCATAACTTGGGTAAAATTGTCCAAAACCTTTAAGAAACCTAACGAACCGGTGTACAGTTTACAAATATATCAGGTAACTTAATATTACTACTGAGTATTTACTATATACTGAGCTCTCGCGGGGGTGTGATATGAACGATGCTGCGAGCAAAGTCACGGGCGGAATCTGGTAGAATGTATATCTCAATATTGATACTTTGGTATCGATATTGCGCCTGTGAGCTTCTTAACAAACTAACAAGTACGAGCGAGCGAGCAGATTTTTTCTGTTCAATGATTTTCACAACTGATTGAATTTAAAAAAAACTAGTTATAATTATAAAACTTTGAAGCGTTTGAATAAACTTATAGGGTCTGTAAGCTGTAAGTCTATCTAGGGGGACGAGTTATGCACTCGCTGGCTTAACTTCCGGGATTAATCCATAGATATGAATTCTCTGTGAGGATTGAACGTCTGGTTCTTTGGGCTTTGTGGTGAGTTGAGATAGAATTCACTCATTCTACTTTGACTAACTATCATTGTTACTAATGGTTCTGTGAGCAAAGACCTTGCGAATGTAATATGTTTTTACGTTTACAACACCCATATCTCCGCTGTTTAGAAAAAAAATCTATAAATTAAATTGATAATAAATTCCATACCTTTAATTATCGAACTTGTTCAAAAAATTTCAAGAGTTGCGAAGTACGACCTGGAAAAGAACAACTGGATATTGGCCGGACAGACATATGAAAGCTATGAATAACAATATTTATTCGTAGTATGAACGCATTTTAGTAATAGCTGAAACGGAGAGGCTTCGCTCGCACTTTGGGATCCCTCGGTCAATAAGGTTTTGGTTCCAATACTTTTTCTGTAGTATATAAGCCTACTAACTATTAATCCTTATCGAAATTCCTTATTGTCTGCCCGTTCGCATGTAGAAAGTATTTGATTATGCTATAAGACATGTCGACTCAGACTCGGACTCAGACTCGTTTGGCGCATGGCTATATGGCATGTTTTCAAAATAGCTATCATCATTATCATCATATTTCCCTTGTCCCACGTAAGTGGGGTCGACACATGTTTTTTTTAATATAAAGGACGACTCAAGAACTTATTGTAGAATGTTTTTGGTTTCGGTTTTACAGTCAGCTGCATTTCTGCCGCTAATCCTCCCTGGGAATGCTCTTTTTGGTAACACCTGTTGTCTTTCGCTTAATGAGGTTATTAGCATCGTAAGTAACTCTGTTGAGCGTAATGTGCAGCAACAACCGACTCACATCGAAGTGGGTATAGTGTCATATTGTTTTTGAGGCGCAGGAGGACACACATACAGATTTAATTATCATATAATAGCCGTAAGACGTTCACCTTTGAAAAAAGGTCTTCTATATTTGTGGGGGTTTGCTGCGCAGTGCCTCCTGGCATTCTTCCCTTCGTCGCCCCTTACGGTTCCCACAGGAAGTTATGGAGAGTGCAATTCTAATGCGGGAAACATAATGCGGGATTATGTTTCCCAAAATCTATTTAAAAGTTATTGATGCAGTATCTATCTGGTTTCTGATGGTCGACGGACCAAAATTGGCATCAAGTAACTGCTATATATATATATTAGAATTCTTATTAGTTGCGGGTCTGCGTGTGCTCGCCTCGCTATCGTAAATATAGCATGGCTAGTGATTATAGCCCGTTTTATAGCTAGCTGTCCTTATAAAAGCGACAGTCCGATGGTCCGCCGAAGGGGACCGAGCTGTTTTACATTTAAGATTTTTATTATTTTATTTTATAGAGTAATAAACCGATTGCCCTTTTGACATTCCAGATCCTAGAATTCGCGTGAATGTAATTTTACTGCCTTGTGTCTCGGAAAACTATTGCTTATTTTCAGCCATGCATTACCTACGCCTCATAGTTTTACCTGGCAATGATAAAAATTGATGATGAGAATGATGAAGGTGTCCTGTGATAAGTTGTGCCGGGATAGTTTCCTGTAGTTGAACTATCTTTATTCCAAGCAAACATGCATTCCCACTTACAAACCTTCGCATTTATATTATCGTGATAGAGAGACGAATTACTTAGCATTCCATGGATTACCGTGCGGGTGCCGGGCTAAGATCTTTTTACTCTCTGGTGCCGGGTCCACAGCTTTGCAGAAGAAAAGGCTAGAGGGGCCTGGGCCTTGCAACCCAGGAGTAGGGTTAAGGGCCCCTTTACAATGTATCAATCAAGTAAGCTTTCCGGGCGCGCTTCGCTCGAGCGTATGTTGGTTATCGTGCAAAAACATTAACCTCTTTTTGCGCAGTTGGATAAAAACTATACTATGTTTTTTCCCGGGTCTCAAACTATTTCCATACCAAATTTCATTCAAATCGGTCCAATAGTATGTAATGGGGGGGGGGGGGGGGGGCGTGACATCCTAAGCCGGCACCCCACGGGCATTGTAGGTATATCATTCGATACATATACTCGTATGTATATAAATAATCTACATAATCCGTAATATATAAAATTCTCGTGTCACAGTGTTTGTAACAACCCCGGCAACGGCTTGACCGATACCTATGAAATTTAGTGTGTATATTTAAAAAAAAACTTGTATGTCTTATAGGTGAGCCTTTGATCACTATCTCACCTGATGGTAAGTGATGATGTGGTCGTAGATGTTGTTCAGGCTAACCTAGAATTACTGGCTCTCAAGGACAGTTGCCGGAACACACCGTTAAGTGCTTGGCGACAGATTTTCAGCTTGAAGGTGGTAGCTAGCCAGGCAGGCATTCGCAAAATGCCCTACCACCATGCTATAACGACTGCCATCCTAAGACAACAACCGGGACCGACGGCTTAACGTGCCCTCCGAAGCACGGAAGCGCTCAGTAGTAATGTCACCAGCGATCACCCATCGAACTCATGACCGCGGCGAACGTTGCTTAACTTTGCTGATTGGTTCAGAATGGCTAAGCAAACTTTGCTACGAGCGCTTCAAATTAGTGTATACATATCACCCCTTTTTAATTGATATGTCCGGCACCCTTCCCGCTATGATTGCGAGCTTGACTGAGTTGATGTTGAAATAGATAGGCCGCCCGCTGCGCACCGGCCAGTGCGATTTACGTGTGGTGGTGTCTGGTCGTCAACGGAATCCACGTTGCGCACATTTTGATTTTATTAAGTTAATAAAGCCTATTTGATACGCTGCTTCTTTTGCTCTCTGAAACTATGAAAGAGACGGATATTTATAAATCTTATCCCGTAAAGGAGACTTTTTTTTTACCAAAAGAAGGAACCGACTTCAACACTAAAAAGCGTGAAATAAACTGTTAAAGACCGTACCATGATGTTCAAAAGTACCTATTATCACAATATTGTGCGCATGGTACCGACTTCGACAAGTTATTTCACACTTTTGAGTGTTGAAGTCGATACCATTTTTTGGTAAAAAAATGTTTTTCACTCGTTTTACCGTTTTAGTTTTAGTCAACGACTTTATCATCAAGATAGGAAAATATTTTTCAGTTATTGGAGTGTCACCCACAAACGGCTTGAGCGATTTTTATGAAATTTAAATGGAACTAAACGACAAGCATCGACTTTGAAATAAAAAAAGAATTCTGAAAATCGGTTCACCCAGTTAAAAGTTCTGAAGTAACAAACTTAAAAAAAACCTACGAATTGAGAACCTCCTCCTTTTTTGAAGTTGGTTAAAAAGGTGCTGAAGTTACCACTGGCATGTTACCACTGTCATATAATAACGGGTTAGTGTTTTTAAAAGTAGCATGCATGGTGGTAGGTAAGGCAAATTGCAAATGCCCACCATCCTCGTTTTTTAGTGTGATTACAGAAAAGGTTCTTGAAATAGCGCGAAGACCATCAGGTTTCTTCGCGCTATTTCAATAACCTTATCACTCCACATCTGGTGGTAAGCGGCAAAATCTGACTTTTAATATAACAGATTCATTTTGTGACTGCGCCCATGATCCTTAGGCATAAAGTTGTAAGTCCCATGTGCCCGTTATTTCACCGGCACCGTACCCATTAAACCGGAACACATTAATACGAACATTATTGGATGTAGAAATAGGTACAGTAGCAGGACTTCCCCGGCCTAAATAGTTACCACCCAGTAGAAAATCCGTTGCCATTCTAGGCTATGCTTGTTTACAACAATATCAATTACCTACCAGGTGAGGTTATGAGACATATCTATATAATTTGTGAGGTTATGGTCAACGGCTAGCCATAATAATAAATAAATAAGGCATATTTTCACAAGTCTCAAGCGGTTGATGATGGTGATGAAGAATGATTCCTTCATCACCATTGAACAGATATATAAAATCTCAAACAGTTTTATGTTAAATCGAGAAAAACTGCTCAAACTCCGGCTATAAAAACCGATCCCGGATTTAAAAATAAAACTCACTGAAACTCTTCCCAATATCTAACGCCGGTAACTAAAAGTACATCCGTGATCCCGCGCGGCCGTGTTTCAAATAGAAATTCTCATTTCAATCGGAATTTTATCAAAGTGTGAAGAGTTTGCCAATTGAGCAACGTTTGATCCACGTCGCTTTGCGCCAAACACTTAACGGAGACAGCTTTGCGCTCTACAAGCTGTCTGTTTTCTTTGCTAGTTACGAGCTATCGCAGCTACCGTGTGTTAGGGTTCCGTATTGGGAACAACTGAAATAAGTCCTTTTTTTATTTAAAACTAATAGACTAGTATTTGATGACGATGCCGTGGGATGCTGGGCTAACTCCCCATATGTAATCCTCCCATCTCTTACCCGTAGGTGTCGTAACAGCTGACTAAGGTAAACTATCTACAAACTAAAACAAAACTAGAGAACATGAGATGCTAGCTTTCAAGAAAGGAAAGCTGATCCAGTCGAAAACTTACATTTTATTAATATTTCTCCATATTCCCATATTTCACCAGTTTTCAAAACTTTGAATTGGTTTTGCTATTTTATTATTATATTCATAAATTAAGTTTGATCGAACATTTTTGTTTCATTTCGGTAACCTACCAATTGTAGATTTACAAAGTTTCATAGACATTCTCGCAACTGATCAGACTGTAAGCGCCGTTTTCTTTTTTAAATCTTTAGATATGTATTAATACTAATAGTTTTAGTTTCATTTATTTTAAATAATTAATTTATCGATTAGTGATCTATTACACTAAAACCAATCTTTTGAAGACTTCTCATCTCATGCAGAATTCTGGTAATCCGTGGTTTTGACAACAGTTTGCTTTCGTATTTGCTTAAGCCCCATTATTTCACGCTATATGTATACACATACGTGTACATAGCTCTTTGGCTAACAATAGGCAATAATATTACCCACAGATTGAGGGGGGTAATCTGTTATAGTACCACATTGAAACCACGTGGCACGAATATACTAGGATCATGTAATTTTGAAGCGCTCGTTGCGAAGTTTAATTAGCCATTCTGAAACGATCAGCAAAGTTAAGCAACGTCCGCCTCGGTCATGAGTTGGATGGGTGACCGCTGGTGACAATACTACTGAGCGCTTCCGTGCTTCGGAGGGCACGTTAAGCCGTCGGTCCCGGTTGTTGTCTTAGGATGGCAGTCGTGATAGCATGGTGGTAGGGCATTTTGCAAATGGAGCTAGCCAGGTCTAGCTACCACCCTCAAGTAAAAAATCTGTCGCCAAGCACCTAACGGTATGTCCGGCAGCTGTCCTTGAGGGCCAGTAAATTCTAGGTTACCCTTAACAACATCTTCGACCACATCTTGACTTACCGCATCAGGTGAGATAGTGGTCAAAGGCTAACCTATCAATAATAAAAACAAAAAAATATTTAAAAATGTATCTCAAATTACGTTTTCTTTTTCCTATCCTTACATTGCTAGGTGCAGTTAATATCGTATTTTGTAACAACACAAAGGACAATACAATTCATTGTAAAAAGTTGTACCTCTTACAATGAATTGTATTTCCATTTATTGCCGGTCGCCTGTCTGTTGCTAGCCATAACTCTCATAATGTTATGAAAGCCTAATAACGACGTTTGAGCGCAGTTGTCTCTTTCGACCCTACGTTTTTATTTTGTAGAATGCGAAGAAAAAACGGTGCACAATTCTCAATTGATGGAATCCAGTTCGACATTTGGATGTCGAACTCGATTTATAAAGTTATTGAACAGTTTATTTAGTTTGTCGTAGAGGAATCCTTGCATTCAAGTGTCAACCACTGCAACCTGGTTAGGTGGAGCAGAATGGTATGTATTTGCATTTACGTGTAAGTAATTGTTAAGCATCCGAGCTATTTATCGAATAATACAAACCGCATAATTCGATAAATAGCTGGCACATGCGGTATATCTATCGCATGTTCTAAATTGGGGATGGTTTCTGAGCTCGATGTTGGCCCGTTTGTCCTGGCAGAGACCGCGGGGCGCTGTCGATAGGAAACTGCAAAACAAAGCCTTTTGTGATTCCATCAGGGACTCCTCGTCCCTTTATAATACGTGGGGGGTGATATTTAGACTAAGAGATAGGCGTCGTTTTAGTACTATTAGTACTTTATATAATAGAAAGTACCAATTTAAAATTAAAGCACAGACGCAAAACCAGGGCTCGCCATCACTTTTGGGCATAAATTCACTAAAAAATTGCCGCTGTGCCGAGTGGCTATATCTATTAATTGCGGTGCCGCAGGTTTGATTCTCGCCAGCGGCTTGAGCTTCATCGCATGGTGGGAGGGCATTCTTCGAATGCCCGCCTGGCTAGCAACCACCCTCAAGTAGAAAATCTGTCGTCAATAACCTAATGGTCTGTTCCGGCAGCAGTTCTTGAGAGCCAGTGAAATTACAGGCACATGAGACTTTTATAACTATGTCTTAAGGTGACGAGCGCAGTGCAATTCGTGACTTATGACGAAATGAAACTGTTATAGGCAGAGGTTAGTCCTCGTAGTGGGCCTCGAGCTTATTCTGTCACAATAACATAAAAAGATTTTTATATGCTCATTCAGCGTGCGTGCTTGTGTGCGGCAAACCTGAAGCAAAGGCATTTTTCGTAACAGAGTGATCGAAGGTGCTTACCTTATACCTATTGATCTTGGATAAATTTACTGACCTACATTTACAACAAAGGTATAAAGATTAATGATGTGGTAGTTACAGCAATTAGAACAATTTAAAAAAGTTTTATATTTATGGCAGCAATTGTGTAGTTTCCATGCAATTAATGTTTGTGACTAATTGGCTTTTATTTAACGATAAATTGGAAGTAAGTACTGTATGTTGTTTGGCTTTGCAAGTTTTAATACCTTGTGCAGATGTTAGTCTTGTCATCGAATATTAACTAAATTTTACTTAATGTTTATCTGCAAAATAATTAATTTAAATTGCTTACTTCAAATGGACTAACTCTTATTTTAGGGTAGTGTATTTATACCATAATAAACGTGACAGCATAGATTTCCGTACAAATGTGGTTTCGTCAGATTTTAATATTGTAAAGTTTTTATACTCTGCATTTAGCACTCATGTATTTGAGCCTATGCTTTTGGTTTACCAGTTATCCGTTTTATTATTTATTTTATCTCTGAAAGCGCCGTGAATACACTTTCTTAAAATAAGGTGGTAAGGATTAACAATGCACTTACTTACCTTAATTACGTGAAACGTATAGTTTTGAAATAATTAACTTATTACCTAAGTTTCCAGAAATGTATCAAGATGTCCTTCTAAAATTAAATGAAATGAAATTATATCTGGATGGATAAAAATCACTTCATTTCATTTCAAATGGTCTGTGCCTTTGCACAAAATATATTTTGTATAGATTACCGTTGTATGCTACGCACTGTAACAACTTATATATTGCTGGCCTAGGCCCGAATCCCTCACAAACCTATTTACGCGTTGTCAGCTGTATATTTCTCTATATGAACGGTGGCTTGCAAAATTAAGGCTCAGAATTATTGTGATAACTCCGGGAGTCACCAGACTCAATACTAGTATACCCTTCAAGTGGAAACTCTGCCCAAATTAGTAGTAAAAGTGAGTTGCGAGAACTTGCAAGTCATCTTGTAAATAGAAGAATTTAATTTTTCAAATATAATAAATGTGTGTGTTCATAAGGTTTTTTTAAGACAATTGAATAGATCCACAAAACAGCACGTATGAAGAAGAAAAGTTGATTTTTAGCCATTAGGCTAGAAGCGTAATTCACAAGAAACTTAACGTTAACAGTATCGCTATTGACAATTACTTGTTATTAATTTACCGACAGCTCCGAGACTATTTTGAAATCGTCACTCTGATGCCACATCGCAGAAATTTTTGTCTTTATTTCCGACGCCCAACATCCTATCCGCTTTCAAAGGCGGTGTATTTTAAAATTATTTTTAAACTTTATATTAGAAAGCTTAGAAATATTTTGTTTTTCAGCCTGCTAAATTGGCTCACTGGTAATATTCTTAAAGGGATGTGCAGTGTAGTGCAACATCCGTTTTTGGTTCAATAAGGGACGAGTCTATTACATTCTACAAGGCATACAGTATCAGTGCATAGTATCATATCTTTTTTCACATAGGTTAACCTTTGACCATTATCTAACTTAATGGTAAGTGATGATATGTTCGTAAATGTTGTTCGGGCTAAATTGAATAGCTCTCAAAGAAAGCTGCCGGGCACATCGCTAGGTGCTTGGCGACAGATTTTAAATCTGAGAGTAGTATCCTGGGATAGGATAGTATCATGGTATTCGCGAGATTAAAATAACATTGCACGTATTATCTTGAATACCTCTAAAATCTCTCATATTATCTTGATTCTATAAATTACCCCAAAACCACCACATAATATAATTATATACTCGTAATAAATATGTGAACAATTCTGTATCAGCCGGATTTGCCACTGCTGAACACAGCCTCCCCCATTATATCAATTTAAATTTTTTTAAGTCACCTTGATATGAGCGTCTTAGACGCCTAAATTGAATAAATGATATTGACTTTGATTATAAAAAGTAATCAGACCAAAAAACAAAAGCAAGAAAATTAAGAAATTTTGCATACCTGATTCCCTCGTAATACGTCAACAAATACCTCATACCTCTTAAACACATCGCATACACTAACCCAATTCTTTATTGCTGTTACAAAAAAAAACTGTAGGTAAACGTTGTCGAAAGCTGAAATCAGAACCAATGCTAATTCTCCGCTCGACACGAAGACGCCAAGCGCTTCTGCCTCCGTTTCCTTTATTTATTCATTTATCTGTCTCCTCTTTCTTAAAAGTTGTCTTACTGTCTTTGCAGTGGTTGGAGAGAAAGTTTTATTTATCCAATGTTGGTAGGAAAGGCTAAAAGGTTTTGTAGTTCGTTTACAGTAAGGCCTTAGCGCACCACTAAAGTACGCTGGAAAATACAGAAAAAGAAATGATCGCGCCACGGCAGACACTTTTTAGGGTTCCGTACCTTAAAAGGAAAAAACTAAATCCTTATGTATAGGATCACTTTGTTATCCGTCTGTCTGTCAAGTCCCTTTTTCTCAGGAACGCGTGTCAAGCTGAAATCATACCAAATATTTAGGTCTGCTCTCCCGTGGAGCTGTAAAAAATCAAACTTTTAAGTCAACACAATCAATTACACTTGGAGGGCAAATGATCATGCGGTTCACCTGGTGGTAAGTGTTCACCGTCGCTCACGAACATCCCTAACACCAGAAGTCTGGAGGATGCGTTGCCGGCCTTTGAGGAGGAAATATGCTCTCTTATTGAGGGTTCTTAAGTTTCGGTTTGGAATTATTTCACAAGGCACTGGTTCCCTAACGTGCAGTGCGTGGCAAAAAATGACGTGACTGTTGTCATCGCGTTGTTTTGGGCTTATCTATACATAATTTCAATAAATACATTTAGTACTTATAAACTATACAATTGTGTATTATATTTATATTGAAGTCTTACAAATTTAATGCATAATAATTAAAAAATGTTTAATAGCACAGACAAATTAAGGTCCCAAACTTTTGCATAGCGCGCTGTTTGTAGGGTGGGGACGGACGTAGTTTGGTCCTGTTTTGGATGCCAAAGTTTAATTCAACCTCATCGGAATCTAGAGACTAATTTTGAGGCTTATGAGTTTCTCGTCAAATTATCTGCTGGAAGTTTGGAAGCAAATAGTTTGCGCTTGGAGATTTAACTGACATAATAATATAGATTTGATGCTACTTGAAGGAATTTTCAGCCGATCGTCTGAGCTTACTCTGAGTTTTCTTTGTAAATATTCTATTCAGAATGAAATATATTTTTTTCTAGTATTTGCAATATTTTTCTTATGAGCCTCCGTTGTTACAGGAATGTATAACCAATATGAATTGTCAACGATTTTTTTTGCTGGGTTTTCAGTAACACACATCAGTGGCTGACCCATTTTCTAGTGCACTCAGCATTGCCATACAACGGGGTAATGCTGCCAGTCTTTTAGGTACTCTACCCGTGGACAAAGACCTGAGCTGTGTTTTCTACTTATGATTGCCTCCTGCTAGAAAACAGAGCTCACATATGTGTAACATTTTTAGATCATAAGTAGATATAGTTAAATTTTTTATTTGTTTTTGTGTTCCTTTTCTTTTTATTTAATAAAGTACTATGGATACCTTTTTTCCCTCAAGTAACCGTCTCGTAATGTTACCCGACATTTATTTTATTATCTACTTCGCTAACGAGAAACAAGACCGTTCTAAGCTCAGCATTTTCCCACGTGAATGTGGACTTAATCTCAAGATTTGATAATAAACTTTGGACGAAGTAAAGGGAACTTTTAAATTGGACTTCCTATACATTTATATTTTTTTGCGGATAGACTTGCCTTTGCCCCCTATTTCACCTGATGGTAAGTGATGATGTGGTCGAAGATGTTGTTCAGACCAACCTAGCAGACAGCCTTCAGACAGCTACCGGAACACTGTTTGGCGATAAATTTTTTTTTTAAGAGTGCTAGCTAGCCGGCTGGCATTGGCAAAATGCCGTACCACTATGCTATAAGGACTGCCATCCTACGACAACAACCGGGATCGTTGGCTTTGCGTGCCCTCCGAAGCACGGAAGCGCTCAATAGTAATGTCACTCTCATAGCCGTCACCCATCACTGCGGCGGACGTTGCTTAGATGAGCCGATCGGTTAAGAACGGATAAGCAAGCTTCGCTACGAGCGCTTCTAAATGTAATATAGTTCAGGCGAGCGATCATGTTATTTTATTTCTACTACACTAAACAATTCCTGATTGAAATCGTCAACGTTAAATCTTTAGTTGGTAGCGGATACCCATTGCAATAGAAAAATTGACCTTTTATGTACACTGGATGATTAGAGCCTGAAAATGAAGGCAATATTAACAGACCGACGTCCGGGAGCTAATGTTAACATTAATATCTTTTTACAGAAAAAATCACTACAATTATAAATAAATTCACAAAAAAAGTTACAATTAGTAGGTCTAAATATAATATTAAGCCTTGGATCACTCCAGGGCTTATACGCTGTATGAAACATAGGGACAGACTTCATTGCCGTGCTAAGAAAAGTAAAGAAAATGTCATACTGTTACATGTTACTTGTAACATACAAACGGTATCGCAATTACTGTAATAAACTCTTACGCAAACTAAAAACTCAATATGAAAACAGTGAATTACACAGTAGCAAAGGAAATCAGAAAAAAATATGGAAGGTAATCAAGGGAATATGTCACATGCCATTACAGAAAAAAGAACCAATAGACTTATTAAATATCCCAAACACCAATAATCAAAAACAATCGCTTAACATCTGTAATTCACATTTTTCAACAATTGGACAAAAACTAGCAAATAATATTCTAGAGAGACTAAATAAAACTGAGGAAGAATTAGCATCACTCAATAGATTACAGGGTACAACAGGCTCCTTTTTTATGCATCCAACATGTACTGCTGAAGTTGAGCAACTTATAATACAACTCCGTAATGATAAAGCTCCAGGTATGGACAATCTTGATAATTCTCTAATTAAACAAATTAAAGATTTTATTGTGGAACCATTATCATCAATATTTAACCTTAGTTTCACTACTGGAGTATTCCCTCTAGCGTGGAAAAAGGCATCGGTATGCCCCATTTATAAAAGTGGTAATAGGAGTATTCCAGATAATTATAGGCCCATATCTTTGTTAGGAGTTTTCTCAAAACTCCTAGAAAAGATAATGAATAAAAGATTGGTTTTATATTTAGAATCACAAAATCTTCTTTCCTCGCGTCAATTTGGCTTCCGACAAGGGACATCCACTAATGATGCTGTATCACTATTAACTTCTACTATTTCATCGTACTTGGATCAAAATAAGGCCTGTATTGGAGTTTTCTTGGATCTGGCTAAGGCCTTTGACACCGTTTCCATTCCAGTATTGACAAGAAAACTTGAAATCGCTGGAATCAGAGGAGTTTCGTTACAGTGGTTTATGAGTTACTTACTGGAACGGAAACAATGTGTTAGAGTAGGCCATTATTATAGTGACTTGCAAGGCATAAACTTTGGCGTTCCTCAAGGAAGCATACTGGGTCCTACATTATTTATTTTATACATTAATGATTTGCTCAATCTTAAAATTAGCAATGCTAAAATCTTCTGTTATGCTGACGACACCGTAATTTTGTATAATGGAGCAAACTGGTCAGATGTAATTAATATAGCCGAGCAAGGAATGTCACAAATTGCACAATGGCTCCAATTCAATCTTTTAACCTTAAATATTAAAAAAACTAAGTATATGCGTTTTCATAAGACAAAAGCATCTTCTCCGCCTTCGCTTAATGATATCAAAATACATCATTGTTTGAAGTATGCAGACTCCTCATGTTCATGTGAGTGTATAGTTGGAACTGATACCATTAAATATTTGGGTGTAACGTTAGATCACAATTTAAATTTCAAGGCACATATTGCAACCTTATCTGGTAGGGTCCGTAACGTTACTCGAATCATGCGACTTCTACGTAATTCTGCTGACCTGGATGCGCTAAAAATTGTGTACTATGCTTTGTGTCAATCACTTTTAACCTACTGCATCTCTAGCTGGGGAAGTTCCGCAAAAACAGTTATGATTGCTATTGAGAGAGCTCAACGATCTGTTCTTAAAGTTATGCTAAAAAAGAAATTTAGATATCCTACCAACGATCTGTACAAAGAAGCCAAAATGTTAAATGTTCGGCAGCTATTTATACTTCAGATTTCTCTCTTTGCACACAGACTTTTTAAGAAATCTGCTGATTTTAGTAATAGGCTACATAAACGAGTTTTCCAACTAAAATTACCTTTTATTCGTACAACTTTTGCAAGAAGATTTAGTCCTTTTATTGAAACATATTTATATAATAAAGTCCTGAATCAGTGCGATATAAAACGTAGTTCAGTGTTTGAAGCCAAAAGCATCATTATTAATTGGTTATTAACGCTTAACTATGATGTCTCTGAAAAAGTTTTATCGATTACTTCTTAAATTTATTGATAACTCATATTAATATGTGTTATATATTCATAATTTATATATTCTATACGTATTTATTTATGATTTCTATATATGATCATATATACTTATATTTTACATACATTTAGTTTATATATTTTAAAAATATATACCTATTTAATATTTTCTTTGTAAAATTTCGCTTTTGCTATAATATACATAAACTATCAATCATCATACATACAAACATGTAGGTAACACAAATTTAGTTAAAATATAAATATCACGTGTGGATAATTTGTAAAATAAAGTGTATGAAGCTGATGTTATTTTATGGATAATTTGTATGTTTATAACTATTTTGCCGGAAATATTGTACTAAAGTCAACTGTGCACTAACCCTATTACTGTACAGCTATCAATTAAGGTCTTTACGATACAGACTTCAACGTCTAGTGTGAAGACCACCAGCAATACAAGATTTGGAAGAAGTGTTATTGGCTTAAATAAAGATTTTTACTTTTTTACTTTTTTTTATATGACCTCACCTAGTCTTGCGAACTGACGGTTGATTTAGTTCCTAATACATTTGATATTACCTTAATTATTATTGTCCGTTGCCCCGTGGGGTGCCGGGTTAGAATTGCACCTCCCCATATCATCCCGTGGGTGACGTAAGAGGCGACTAAGGGAAAACTACTGGAATGTGGGCAGCAGCGCCTTCTAAAGAACTGCCAATTTACACTGCGATCCCCAAGACGCCTGCCAAGCGTGGGGATTCTAGCAAATACCCCCTTAATAGGGGAGGCTGTGTTCAGCAGTGGACGATACGGCTGTTACAGTATAAGTACGTTGTGTAAGTTGAGTTCGGAGAACTGAAACTTTTTTCTTTAAACAAAATCAAAGTACGTAATAGCCCCGCTCAGGAAATAACAATTATATATTAATTAAAAAAATAAAAAACTCGACTGCTAATTATTTATATTTGTTAAGCGTTTTATCTTTTCATTGAAATTTAAACTGCAAGTTATATTTATTTATGGAATCTTTTTAAAAAGCCCTTCATTTTGATAGCACATTCGATGGGTTTGGAGGAAAATAAAATATTTTTCACAATATAGCGTCTAAAATTCGCCAGTTTTTTTATGTATCTAGTGTTACTAGCGCTATCAAGACAAATCTAACTATATCTCATACATAAAAAGAGGTTAAGCCCTTTAGCAGTTATAGTCTAATAAATAAACATGCATACTACATACATGAACCCTGAAGACAAAACACTCCTTTTTGGGCAATCGTGTAAAAAGTGTGCAAGTGGTATAAATATTAAATACACTAAGAATAATTTGAGCGAGCTGCCACAAATCCATTTATAATTGATATAATCATCTTTTCTATCGCATAGCAATGGTGTTTCGAGGAAATGAGAGATTCCTGGTAAATCACCTTTCCATGAATTTTCGTTGAATGAAAATATTCGATTTGTTTACTCTCCTTTTACTAGATGTAGATAGTTCTACATCAACGCTAATATTAGAAAGAGGAAAGATTTGTGTTTTTGTATGTAACGAATAAACTCAAAAAATACTGTACCGATTTAAAAAAATCTTTCACCATCAGAATCCTACATTATCCCTAATACACATGGGCTATAGAATACTAAGAAAATATATATTCGTTATAAATTTTTTGTTAAATGCCTGTGCGTTGCCGTGGTCGGCCGCTAGTAGGTAAATAATTGTATACAGCATATTTTGATATCTAACAGTGTCGCGTCGTCATCGTGCTTGACGTCGTCGTCGTCGTCGTTGTCTTTGACGTCGTCATCGTCGTCGTCCTTGTCATGGTCGTCGTCGTTGTCGTCCTTATCACCATCGGCGTCGTCGTCGTCATTGTCGTTGTCGTCATCCGTGACATTGTCGTCGTCGTTGTCGTTGACGTCGTCATCGTCGGCACGGTAATGTTATCTATACAGTATTTCAACTTCATAGAAACGGACGAAACGCGAGTTATACCTACGCGCCTCGATCTCAGCGACTGCAGACAGTCGCGACTGCGTCGCAGTGACGAATGGACGGTGTGAAATTTTCTTTAATAAAAAATAAGTTCATGTACATATTTAATATGACGAATAGGATATATTGTGCTGTTTTTGGTTGCATGAATTCGTCAATATATATAATATACAGAGATAACTTTTTTTAGATTACCTGGAAACTCTGAAAGGTAAGACTATAAAATAAATTTACTTACTAGTAGGTAGGTTACCTACATAATTCGTGTCTTTTTAATGGATAAGTGTATTTCCATAAAGGAATGACTCGAGTGAACTAGGAAGTTATAGGCGGTTCATGAAACACAATACGATAGGTACGCTTGTGTTTAAACCTCGGGGCATGTGTGTTTGTTACGTTGTATACTAAATTCAAAAAAAAGACGTGGTATTTTATCAGTAATAATATATTAATATTATAAATGCGAAAGTAACTATGTCTGTCTGTTACGCTTTCACGCCAAAACTACTGAACCGATTTGAATGTAATTTGGTATGGAAATAGTTTAAGGCCCGGGAAAAAACATAGGATAGTTTTTATCCAACTGCGCAAAAAGAGGTTAATGTTTTTGCGCGATAGCCGTCATACGCGCGGGCGGAGCCGCGCCCGGAAAGTTTGTTATTAATAATAGTTGTGTTTATGAATAATACTAGAAAAAATGCGGATTTTTTTATAGCTTAGTACGTCTCAGTCGAGGCGCAAATATTTTTCGGTTACAAATTTATGAGACTGATGTGTTATTAAAAAATAAACATGGTTTTTTAATTAAATCTACCAATCAAAAAACAACACGCATTTTTATTGAACACTTCCTATTTAATTCACATTATTTTATTTGTTTATACAAAAAAAGTATATTTACAATCACAAAACTAAATGGAAACACAAAGTAGGCGAAAGTAATTAAAATGCTGGAGGCGGGCAGCCCTATCGCATGTTTACGTACCGCGCGGTGGTAGGTATTTATTTCGAGGACAGAGCCGAGTTAAGATACTGTATAGATAACATTACCGTGTCGTCGGCGTCCTTGCATCGTCGTTGTCGTCCTTATCATCATCGGTGTCGTCATCGTCGTCGTCCTTATCATCATCGGCGTCGTCGTCGTCATTGTCGTCGTCCTATTCATCATCAGCGTCGTCGTCGTCATCGTCGTCGTCCTTATCATCATCGGTGTCGTCGTCGTCCTTATCATCATCGGCGTCGTCGTCGTCATCGTCGTCGTCCTAATCATCATCGGTGTCGTCGTCGTCATCGTCGTCGTCCTTATCATCATCGGCGTAGTCGTCGTCATCATCGTCGTCCTTATCATCATCGGCGTCGTCTTCGTCATCGTCGTCGTTCTTATCATCATCGGTGTCGTCGTCGCCATCGTCGTCGTCCTAATCATCATCGGTGTCGTCGTCGTCATCGTCGTCGTCCTTATCATCATCGGCGTCGTCTTCGTCATCGTCGTCGTTCTTATCATCATCGGTGTCGTCGTCGTCATCGTCGTCGTCCTTATCATCATCGACGTCGTCGTCGTCATCGTCGTCGTCCTTATCATCATCGGCGTCGTCGTCGTCATCGTCGTCGTCCTAATTATCATCGGCGTCGTCGTTGTCATCGTCGTCGTCCTTATCATCATTGGCGTCGTCGTTGTCCTTATCATCATCGGCGTCGAAGTCGTCATAGTCGTCGTCCTTATCATCATCGGCGTCGATGTCGTCGCCATTGTTGTTGTCGTCGTCCTAGACATTATCGTCGTCGTTGTCGTTGACGTCGTCATCGTCGTCGTCGTTGTCGTTGACGTCGTCACCGTCGTCGTTTAGTCGTTGACGTCGTCGTCGTCGTCGTCCTTGTCATCGTCATTGTCGTCCATATCATCATCGGCGTCGCCTTCGTCATTGTAGTTGTCGTCGTCCTTGACATTGTCGTCGTCGTCCTTATTATTATCGGCTACGTCGTCGTCGTCGTCCTTATCATTGTCGTCGTCTTTGTCGTGTTTGTTGTCCTAGTCGTCGTCTAAATCTTTTACCGCCATTGTAATTCCAACAGTACCTATATAGTACCTATATTTCTTACGGCTTTGATTGCAATATTTAATGAATATATTTTCGGAAAGTTCTTAAATTTTTATAATACAAATATATATTATATATATCACTTACGATTAGATCTCTTAAAATTTGTGAAATACAGTCTTATGTTGACTTAAAAACAACAGCACATTAACATGCATACCACATGAATAAATAATATTTATTAGAGATAAGAGAGCGATATAAGAAATCAAATTTTTGAACATATTAAATAATATTTATTCATGTGCTTTTAGGGGGGGGGGGGGCTTGCTTTAATTCCCACGCTTGGCAGGCGTCTTGGGGATCGCAGAGTAAGACCAATAAGTAAGATCTTCAAAAGACGCTGCTACCCATTTTTCGCCCGGTTCCCCACGAAGAAAACAATGAAAAGCAGACTACAAGCATACTGGCGCTGTGTTTTCGTAAAATATCGCATTAAAATTCAACACTCCACAAATATATTTTTTATAGTCCTTATAAGGACTATAATTATATTCAGTGCAATACATATTAAAAGTTTTATCTAATGAATCACATATTTAAACACATTGAATACATCTTGATTCTTATATTGTTATACCTATGGCTTTCATATGAGCATTGATGCTCAACTATGTTCGATAAATAGCCTAAATATGGTAACAAAAAAGGTTTAAATATGAAGTTTAATGTTGTATAGCTAATGGTACGGAACCCTTCGTGTGCGAGTCCGACTCGCACTTGGCCGATTTTTATATAGTTTGTGATCATTAACAGTCGTCACTCGTCAGACCTGCACTGTGGATAATTTAATTATTTATCTTTGAAATGAAATGCTCGTGAGTTTCACACATATTTAAATATTATAAATTACACGATCTCCCGTCGGGAGCTCGCAGACGCAGCTGCGCACTCGCCCTGATGATGAGCATCTGATATGCTCGAAACCCGGGTCGACGTATTCGATCCCCAACGTGAGTGTTTTTGCCGGTGTAATTTATAATATTTATTATTTATCGTTGTATATTACATATATAATACATATATATAGACTATAATCATATTCAGTTTGACGCTTGTTTGTTCTACCGATTTTACAATAGAGCAAACATATATGTTCAAAAATTTGATTTCTTATATCGCTCTCTTATCTCTAATTTTTCCTAACTACTTATTTACAAAATTACAAATTTAAGAGTGGAAAAATAATAGTCATGTGCGGGATTCGAACCCGCGTCATCCACCCCTATAGCCGGCGTATGTTCTGACCGACTGAGCTAACAAGACTTAAGACTCATAACTCAAATTTTTCCTTGCGTTCTTTAACCATCGAATGCGGAAGGAGCTAAATCTATAGTTCAACTTACATTGTACTGCAAACAAGACTAATTCTGCAAATAACTTTAAACTTGTAAATGATGACGCAACCCTATAATATATATGGCTTTAAATATTTTTTTGTAATCTAATCCGCAGAATTCCCAGATTCCGTTTTTGTAAAAGAAAAAAAAATTGTTAAGCAATCCGCCATTTTTTTTATGGGTGCGTGACGGAAAAAGCTCGATACACAACTAATAGTGACATTAAATTGTTAAGTCTCATGTGCCTGTAATTTACTAACTCTTAAGAGCTGCCGCTGGAACACATTGTTAGTGCTTGGTGACCATATTTAACACATATTCGGCTACCTATTACTGTTCCAAAGATACCGACTGTTAAAGTTTTGCCGGACGCGCAGCCGAGGGTTAGTATAAGAGTCCCGATGATACCCTACATTTTAAGGGTTATGTTTGCCTCGTGGGGTGCCGGGTTAGAAACCTCCCCATTTATACGTGTGGGTGTCGTAAGGAGGCGACTAAGGGTAAAATGCCGGAAGGTGGGCAGCGGCGCCTTCTGAGGAACTGATGTTAAACTGCGATCTCCAAGACGCCTGCCAAGCGTGGGCAGTATGGCAAACCTCCCCTTAATGGGGGAGGCTGTGTTCAGCAGTGGACACGATACAGTAATACTTGTAACATGACTTGTAAATGTACACATAATACAATTTAGAAAACTATTTTTTCCCATGTTATTTTCTGGAATCTACGTCTAGTAAGTTCTAATCTACGTACGTTCTTTTGAAAATTTTTCTTCTATATGTGATTCATATAAAATCTAATAAAGTTGCTCAAAAAGATTTGTAAATGGAATATCCTGGTGAACTAAAGTCGGAGTACACTAGATCGGGTTTGACATAGGTTCTTTATTTTTCTAAAACTTTTATAGCTGCAGTTGTACGGAAAGCAGGATTATACACCTCGCTCAGGGTGATTTCTATTTGTATTCTTTTTTAAAGGCACAACCCTCGTCGCTCGGGGCTCTTAACTCCCATTCGGTGCTACGAGTAGTCTTTTCGTTTTGGCACTGCCTACTCTTTATTCATTTATGACAAACAACCCAAGTAGCAAATAAGTGACATAAAAGTTAAATTAACGTTTTAAATGTAATTTTTTTATCTAATTGTTTGAACAAAAGATATAAGGTACAAATTGTTAACCGACTTTCAAAAAAGAAGGAGGTTCTTAAGACGACGCGTATATATTTTTATTTTGATAATTATTTTTTTATAATGGTAAGATTCGCTTCACAATTCAACCGAATAAGCCATATTTTATTCCTCTGGGAGTCAGCCGTTTTAGTATAAGAGATAGTTTTAGTCATAGAGATATAAAATACTCTCTTTTCTGTGGTTTTAGTAGAAGATATTATTACATAGGTATTAGATTAGACGTTTAGTCAACTGTTACTCTTATAAATGGTTTTATTAAGACTATTATAATTGAATCCTCGTGCATATTATAATGCCTCGGGGTGTGCCGGATTATTATAGCACACCCTATATCTTCTAGTGGTATACCAGAAAGTGGTTAACAGCGCCTTCTGATGAACTGCCATCTTAATTCATCTCCAAGACGCCTGCCATGCATACGGATTGTTGCACACCCACATTTTGGGGTTTGCAATTTTTAAATGAACGTCTTGGTTGTGGAGGGGGATTTTGTGAACCATAAGAAAACGCCATAGTTCACTCTTACATAATATATTTAGACATAATGAATATAATAATCGCAGATTATTTGTTCTATATTTTTGACTGGTTAATCAGCAAAATAAAATAATAATAATAAAATGTCTTTATTTCAATCTACAATTTTACATCACACTCATCCTAAGTGTTAACAAAAATAATACCAAACTATTATCTAAAAATTACAAATCTTAACACTTGGAGAGTCGTAAGTAGTTGTCCTAGGATTCCCTGTGTTAGTTACTACGATAAATATTTTTTTTTATTACAAACAATCGACACATTCTGTATAAATATGGTGGATAGAATAAAATCAGTTTTAAATAAAACCTTACATTCTATTGCTCATTCAGTTCAAGATAAATATCAACTTAACAGAAAAATGTGTTAATTTACTATTAAAGGGTATTGTACTGAATCAATTGAAGTCATTTAGACTACTATCACTGCTTCTGTATCAATTTGATGTTAAAATAATCTATGAAGTACCTTCAGTTTCTGGAAGGTTTATCAAAGTCTTCATCATTTAATAGACAGAATACTCAAAGATCAGAGTACACCAAAGAATTGCTGATACTCAGAGTATATAGTGGATTGCATTCTTCCGTTCTATTAGATGGTAGGGTTGAAAGAGCTAGCACCACGCAGATATTGCAATAATACCAAAGCTCTGGCTCGTAGCGTCCGCTCGTAGCGTCCGAGGCAGCTTTTGTGTGGTTCGTAGAATGCATTCCACTTGATGGCGAGCATTACGATGTTCCTGTTGAAGATTAAACGAAGACTTCATTTTAAACGTGTGGTACAAACAAAGATTTTAACAAAAAAAATGTATTTTCGTTTAATACGCTGTATCGGATAACTCAAATACACTCGAGAGCAATGAATCCGGGTCACTTAAAGAATGTTAAAAATCTCGGAAACTAAAAATGATGCTTGTGCATGCATGCTTGCTTGAATCTTTCCCCTGGTCTTCGATACACTCTGTGTCTTCCATCGTTCTTGTAGAGCATAAATTTTGATTCGTCGGAGAACATAACTTTTGACCAATCTTCAATACTCCAATTTACGTGGCTCTGGGCATATCTTAGTCTCGAAATACGATGCCCACGCTCCAGTTTAGGGCCGTTTGCAGGTCTAAGGGTTTTTAAGTTAGATTCAGCAAGCCGACGTCTTACTGTCCATGCACTTGGGTTACTTCCTCCGAGGCGTCGAAACTGATTGGTGAGTTCAGTTCCTGTGAGAAAGCGATTTCGAAGCATGGTGTTCACCAAGTATCGGTCTTCTCGTGCTGTGGTACACCTGGTTCTGCCCGTTCCTGGTCTGCGTAGGTTAGAACCAGTTTCTTCGTAACGTCGGAGAACTCTTTGTACTGTTGACAGCGACACACCGACAGTCCTGGCTGTATCGCGCTGACTCCGGCCGGTTTCCAGCATTGTAAGTATTCTGGTGCATTCTTCAGGCGTAAGCGACATAATTTCAGCTTGAATAATGAATATAGAGCACTATCAACATGGTTTATGTACCCACATAAATGACAGATTACAAACAAAAGCAAAACCAAATGCTGTAATTTCGTAGTTCCATCTTCGAAAGTGGCCCTTTTTCAAATTTGATTTTTTTATGCTATAACTTTACAATAACTAAGAAGTTTTAATACCTTCATTTAAGGAGTATTACATTGTCTATTAAATACAATTTATTGCATTAACCTAGCATTTTTAGTTTCCGAGATTTTTAGGATTCTTTAAGTGACCCGGATTCATTGCTCTCGAGTGTATTACTCAAATCTCACTCAAATTTAAATGGCACCACATGACAAACACCAGCTTTCGAATATAAAAAAATATATCAAATTTGGTACAGCCTGTGAAGAGTTTTGAGGTAACACACACATCAAAACGGTGAAATGAGAACCTCCTCCTTTTTTTAAGTCTGTTAAAAACGATGGATATTAGTGTTTTATCTTATCTTATGGATATTCATGTATTTTCATTATCCAATATTGATGATTATTTTATTGTTAGGTAGAGTATACAACCAAGTTAGTCCCATTTTGATATCATCAAATTTGATCGAGTAGATTTTAAATTACCCTGAATCGCTCGTAGCGAAGTTTGCTTAACCATTCTGAATCGATCAGCAAAGTTAAGCAACGTCCGCCGCGTTCATGAGTTGGATGGGTGACCGCTCGTGACATTACTACTGAGCGCTTCCTTGCTTCGGAGGGCACGTTAAGCCGTCGGTCCCGGTTGTTGTCTTAGGATGGCAGTCGTTACAGCATGGTGGTAGGGCACTTTGCGAATGCCCGCCTGGCTAGCTACCACCTCAAGTTGAAAATCTGTCGCCAAGCACCTAACGGTGTGTTCCAGCAGCTGTCCTTGAGAGCCAGTATTCTAGGTTAGCCTGAACAACATCTTCGACCACATCATCACTTACCATCAGGTGAGATAGTGGGCAAAGGCTAACCTATCAAGCATTAAAAAAAAAAACAACATAAAAACAGGTTTTTATTATATCTATAACATACAACCATATTATTATTGATGCGTTTTGTTACGAATAGGCCTCGTTTGTAGACTACATATTAGAACGGTGTAAATGTTAATGGGTTTTTTTATGTTATTGTGACGGAACAAGCTCGAGGACCACCTGATGTTAATCGAACTAACCTCTGCCGCTTAATGTGTTAATCCTATATTTTAACCGTTTACTCTGTTTGGCTATAGAACCCTTGAGTTGAGAGTTGATGCTGTTATTGGTGATGATTGGTGTTGATTTTTTTTGCTGAATCTGGCTTAACTGTGCAGATGCATTTCGTCACAAGTCACGAGTTGCACTGCGCCCTTCACCTTGAGACATAGTTGTTAAGTCTCATTTGACTGTAATATCACTGGCTCTCAAGGACTGATGCCGGAACACACCGTGAGGTACTTGGCGGCAGATTTTCTACTTGTAGGTGGTAGCTAGCCAGGCGGGCAGTCGCAATATGCCTAAGTAAAACAAAAAAGGTGTAATATGATCACTTGGGTAGGCGGTAGTAGCTACTACACTCAAAAAATGTTTAGGGGTGCGCCTTCGTCAATGAATAGGTATGAACCTGGGTGATGAAATAATAATGCAACTCTTTATCGATCCTGTTAGCAGAATGCAGCACTGAAAAGAGAGAGAGTGAAAAACTACGAGTATTGAAAGTTAGTTCCGTTTTCAATTAAATGTTTGAATTGTACGTGGCAATAGCTATTTACCGAACGTTCATTAAATTCCATGTAATGTGTTAAAAGGTTCTGTGTAAAGTGAAAGGTTCACACTAAACTTGCGATGTCGGAGTTCGACACCAAAACAATTTGTCTTGCAATTGATAAGTGGAGGGGGACAATCTTTCGTCTTTCCTCTGAGATTACCAGAAGTCCAAATTAAATAATGCAATCAACTTCATTATTCGATCCGTAAGAAAAATAATGTTATTAAATTTAAGTAGGTTAATTTACCTTTACGTAATTTTCAATCAGTACTAATATTATAAATGCGAAAGTAACTCTGTCTGTCTGTCTGTCTGTTACGCTTTCACGCCAAAACTACTGGACTGATTTGAATGAAATTTGGTATGGAAATAGTTTGAGAACCGGGAAAAGACACAGGACAGTTTTTAACCAACTGCGCAAAATGAGGTTAATGTTTTTGCGTGACAACTGACACAGGCGCGGGCGGAGCCGCGCCCGAAAGCTAGTGCCAAATATTTCATAATCTAATTCTATATTCATACTCTTAAATGACAACTTCAATTCCGGATGTTATTGGTCAATAGAAATGGTATATAAAAGGTAAATCAAGATTCGTTTATTCTGATATTGATAATTCAGAATCAGAATCAGAAATATTTATTGGCCATTATAAAAGTAGACGTTACACTAGGCAAGTCATTTTTCAATTAGTATAATTATTTCAAAGCATGATTGTTTACTAGAAAATTATGATAAAAAGTCAAAGGAAATTCATAATTGACGTATATACATGATTTAAAGAATGACAATAATTTGCAACAACAATTTAAAATTAGATAGAGATAGATAGATAGAAAACTCTTTATTGTTACACCACTTTAGAAATATAAAAGATTACACATTAAATTATAATAACATAGTGTTACAATGGGCGGCCTTATCACTAAAAGTGATCTCTACCAGGCAACCTTAGGATGGAGTTGAACGAATAAAACAATAGAGGCGGGTGTAGTCCAAATACATAATCAAATAAATATACCTGTATAAAATTAATTTGAATAATAAATAAAAGTAGATTCAGTTTATGTTAATAAAATTTCATTAAATCATGTTTTATACTCGATACATTTAAGATTAATAAAAAGAATCTAGCATGTCACAAATTCGATGACGGCAATGGTAAAATTTGCACGGTATAGTTATGTTAAATTAATTTAATGTTTATTATTAAAAAATGAAGATTCTGACGTCACACTTATAAATTCGTTAATATTGTGTAGGGGTTTTTTTTATTACATAATTATGAAGATGATTAATCATTATATTTATATGTATAAGTTAATTAGTACAGCAGCGCATGTGACTATATAATTACATATAATGTAATAAATATATGCGTATGCCCTACACTGTCAATAATTTAAATGAATACCCTACTTAAACTGTGTATACCTATATATAAATTTCAGTTCCCAGAATGCTTTCTCGCATTCTGGGCTGAACAAGCGACAGAGTCAAAGTAATCCAATAAACCTATCCTCGCAAATAACTGTTATTGAACATATCGCAGAATGCACTACGCAAGTTTCTACGAGTACATATATCTAGATTCCTTGTGTTCTTAGATAATCAAGTCGTTGAGTGTCAATGTAATCTAATAAACCTATCATTATCTCGCAAGCAGTACCTGTTATTAAACCTGTAGCAGTGTGCAATGCACAAATCGCCTGACATAGACCACTGTAATTCGACAGGAGTTCAAATGCTGTAATCCTATTTTAACCGTTTACTCTGTTTGGCTAGAGAACCTTTGTTAAGGACATATACCCGCCAGCCAAAGCGTGAACTTTTATACTCAACTTGTTATGAAAAAAAAACTCGCATGTAAATATAGTGTATTATTAGACCTATCGTTTCTGGCTTAAATCCTTTTTCTTTTGGACTATTAATTATTTTTTTATTATATAGCGTTTAGTATATAGCACTCGTTTTTAGGAGTTTGAGCCAGTTATTCGTAGCTCCAGATTTATTTCAAAAGTATGGTACACATGTATAAATAACTTCCCATTATAAAAAGTTCATTATATTTCCCATGTTTGTGGTGCAATAGAAATATTAAAAACATGCTTATTTTTCTTGAATGAGATGCTTAAAGTTGGGTCTTACTTTTATCTAAAATTACGAGATTTTGAGCTAGTGTAATTTCAAAACTGTATAATTTAATGAAAATCTGATGCACCACAAACCTAGATATTAGGGTAGTGATTACGTAGGTAAAAAATCATTGAGTTTTATTCGCTATTATTAAAATGAGATTGGAGCTGCGTTTTGTATGGGGGCGTTCGTCTAAAATATACCCTTAAGGCTGGAGTGAAGAGTTGTTGATGTTAATGGTGATTACTGGTGCTTTTTTTTTGCTGAATCTGGCATTAATATGTGGCATATTTCAATAATGAAATTGGTTATTTACCTTCACAGGAGCGTCGTCATGAGCGTCTAAATTGAATAAATAATTTTGACTTTTTCCCTTACAAACGTAGTTTCGTATTCGTAATATTTAAAATACCAAATGTTCGAATACTGGATAGATTCTTCTATGCTTCCGGTATACTAATTTTTCAATTTATCACTTGTATATTATTATTATTAAGTATTATTTTTATGCCTGATAGGTAAGCCTTTTACAACTATCTCATGATGTTGTTCAGACTAACCTAGAATTACTGGCTCCTACCGGAAGGACAGCTACCGGAACAAACCGTTAGGTGCTTGGCGACTGATTTTCTACTTGAGGGTGGTAGCTAGCCAGGCGAGCATTCGCGAAATGCCCTACCACCATGCTATAACGACTGCCATCCTAAGACAACAACCTGGACCGACGGCTTAACGTGCCCTCCGAAGCACGGAAACGCTCAGTAGTAATTATACCTAAATGTGAGTAAGAATTCTCATACAAACGAATTTTTCGAATATCTTTCAAAATACTTAAATTAACGAACAACTGGCAAACCAGAAGCATAGATAACATGGTCAACGACATGCATGTGTTATTTTACCGATATTGAACGCTTGCTATATAAAATATGAGGGAACTCCGTTTGCATGGAAACCGCTTCGAAGACTAGCCTTGACAAATTGTATAATAATTGTTCTCATTGTTTGCAGGTAAGTGCCAGCTGGCTGGACAATTAAAAGGGCAGGTAAGTGTCAAATAGACGAGGCGTTTGTACTTGTACAGATTGAACTCCGGAGCGACGGTAACAGTTTTGCAATCATATGGCAGAGCTACTTCACTGCGAAATCTAAATGTAACCATTGTCACTGTGAAATAAGCTTGTATGTTTTACAAAGTGCTCTTCTTTGATAGAAAATCTTATGAAGGTATCTTACAAAATTGCAAATTTACGAGAGGAAAAGTTATAGGCATGTGCGGCATTCGAAGCCGCGTCATCCACCCGCTTGGACTTGGTATGCTCTGACCGACTGAGCTAACA
The DNA here is from genome assembly GCA_963854805.1 of Plagodis dolabraria. Classification (NCBI taxonomy): domain Eukaryota; kingdom Metazoa; phylum Arthropoda; class Insecta; order Lepidoptera; family Geometridae; genus Plagodis; species Plagodis dolabraria. The sequence continues at coordinate 12,111,162 of OY978440.1, forward strand.
TTACAATGAGTCAATTTATTACTCTCGTTCTTTAACCATCGTATGTGGATGAAGCGACACCTATAGTTCAACTTACGTTGTACTACAAACAAGACAAATTTTGCAGTTAGCTTTAAACTTGTTAATGATGACGCGGGTTCGAATCCTTCATACCCCTCACTGTACCCCATCCACTATAATTTTTTCTCTCTTAATTTTGTAAAGTAATCCGCAGAGCATGCATTATTGCAAATATAAAAATATCTTAGTATTTGTGGATACTGATACATGTATGTATAGGTAGCGGAATAGTGGATGAATAAAGGAAATTCATGATACACAGTGCGTCGTCCGGATCCGGTATCGGATGGACGACGGGCATATAGTCTAAGTATGGTTTTGTATGAACTACCTAATCCATGCTACACTGTGCCTCTGCCCGGACCGGACGCTGCCGGATGTAAAACCCCTGAATAGGCCTAGTCAGTGCAGCCTGAATGTGTTCGCAAGATAAATTGGGAATTCGACACCGAATGCCTTGAGAGAACATGGATTGGATAATTAAGAACGATGAGAAAGTATGGTAAATGGCGATAATAGTTGGTAATAGGAATTGATAATAATTATTACGATATTTGTTGTAGGTAGGTTGAAAGTAAATGAGAATGTGGTCAAAAGCAAGCCTAGAGTAATAAAATCCTTAATGAAGGTGATGATTTGTGATGGATGATGGTGATAATTGGTGTTGATATTTAATGAATGCTATTGGTCATGTTGGCAAATTGATGACTCATTCATATGATAATTGATGATGACGTGAATTTAAGAGGATGGTGATGATGGCGATTGATATTGATGACGATATTTGTAAAAATGTTGGTAAAAATTGATGATTTGATTGTACCAAAGGTGAGCGGGCAATCTCGAGTAATAGCGACAACTAACTAAAAAAAACTAATTTATTTTAATAGCTAATTTTGAAGTATAATATCTTGAAGTAATAGCAGGAAGGAAATTATGTTTATTATGTTACCTATATCTAAAATTATCATTTTAAAACTTCTGAATCTCTCCGACACATAGCGTTAATTCACACCGAAGCGTAGAATAAAAAGGACAAGCCATAGATTAATAACAGTTTTAATGACAAGCCATATTCGACTTTATTTTCGGTGCCATTTTAGATTCGTTTCTTTAATAGACCGGGTAATACAAAGTACCAATTTCTTAATTTCAAAATTCATTTTATACCAATTATACACATGAATAAATTTTGGTTTATTATTCATGTGTCAATTATGTGATTTATTTATTCAAAACAGCGCTAAACATGTTTTAGTATTAATATAAACAAATGAATATAATGTAATTCCTCAATACAATAATATCATCAATTGAAACATTCACATAAATTTATCCTAAATCAAATCACTCAACAGGATAAACAGAACAAACAACATAATTATTCTGACGCAGTGAATAAACAGCACCCAAATGGGAGTTCAAATGTCAGTGCCGGCAATGCTGGATAAACGTATCGAATATTAGATAGCACGTTGATCGTTGTTGACTTTCGTCTCGTGGCTATATAAATGTCTTGTACCTACAACATTTTGTGTTCATACGATCGGTTGGATTTTTCCCTTTCATTACTATAATGATCCACAAAGCTAAGTGATTGTTTGCTTTATATTTTATTCCACACACTATCGTGCGAATATGCAATGCAAAAACCGTGTTCATGATTTTCACAGTGAGTCACTTACCTAAATTAATCGGACTATCTCGTAAAGCGTACACAAATCAAAATCGTCTGCATGTTTCGTGCTTGCCATGTCTGTTGTATGAGTTAATTAAATTGCTTGAATATTTGCATGTTGTCTGGTAGCTTGATCTCGTAGACTCTGTCGTAATGTGCTCTATTTACGTTACTAACTAAGCTCTGATTGTAGGTCTGCTTAGATACCATTGTCGTTTGCATCATCACTTACCAATGGAAGAGTATCATTAACATTATCCTCATAGATTTATAATTTCCTTTCAACAAGGTGTAAAATAATATTTACTCGTATATAATCAAAAATTTACCATAGACAAACTAAGTCATTTTATGTAAGATATTTTTAAAGAACTAAGCTGTGTCGGCGGTTACTCCAAAACTGAGTTCAAAAGGATGTTTTCAGATATTTTTTTCGTGTTTGCTACCCGCAGAGTACGCGCGGTATACGGCGGTGAGAAGTTAAGGATACAATTTAAGTTAAAATCACCTAGCAAAGTCTCGTCGGAGTCAGGAGGCCAAGTTTTGAATTGCTTTAGTGTGAGTTGTGACAAGTTGGCGCGTTCTAGTAAAGTTGCCAATCTTCTTCTATTTTAGCCGTTATAAGTCTTACTTCAACAGAACAAGAAGTTTTCTTACACAAACAATATCAATATCATTTATTTAATACTATGGCAGGTCATGAATATTTTATTGCCCTGCTCGGGCTCTAGGAGCGCGGCGGTCGCTACGCAAACAAAATGACACTGAACAGAAACTGGTCAACCGTGAAATGTTTCTTGTCATTTCAGTGGGCATCCACTCTAAGTAAGTTTTACACAAGTTTAAGATTGTTATTGATAAGTATTTCGGTAAGAAAAAAACATTCCTCTAATTGACTGCGCAGGACCTAATATTGTGTAACGGAGTATAACTATACCTATTATAACTTTAACCCAATGAGTTATCGAATGGAATTCCTCGTTAGGAACCCAATTAAAAATAGGTTGCTGCGAAGTCGCCTGGGTGGATTTTGCCCTTATTGTATAAATCACCCAGGCTTCGCTAGATAAGATTTAGTCCCATTATAAGAGGCGGGCCTATTGCAACCTACTGGTCACAGTTCCAGACACCGGACGGTTACTCAAAATTTCTTTGTCGGAAACTCAGTAACTGTCTTATTGAGGGATTAAACTTAGAACCGGAGATTCCAATGCTATGCTCGACGAATCATTTCCCGACGGGTAACCAAATGGTTATTCGTAAGGAACCCATAATTATAGTCATATATATAATATAATATAATATATATATCAGTACTAATATTATAAATGCGAAAGTAACACTGTCTGTCTGTCTGTCTGTCTGTCTGTCTGTTACGCTTTCACGCCAAAACTACTGGACCGATTTGAATGAAATTTGGTATGGAGATAGTTTGAGACCCGGGAAAAAACATAGGATAGTTTTCATCCGACTGCGCAAAAAGAGGTTAATGTTTTCGCGCGATAACCGACATACGCGCGGGCGGAGCCGCGCCCGGAAAGCTAGTAATATTATAAATGCAAAAGTAACTCTGTCTGTCTGTCTGTCTGTCTGTCTGTCTGTCTGTCTGTCTGTCTGTTACGCTTTCACGCCAAAACTACTAGACCGATTTGAATGAAATTTGGTATGGAGATAGTTTGAGACCCGGGAAAAAACATAGGATAGTTTTTATCTGACTGCGCAAAAAGAGGTTAATGTTTTCGCGTGATAACCGACATACGCGCGGGCGGAGCCGCGCCCAGAAAGCTAGTATATAATAAAATAAAATTATGCTTTACAATGTTTCGTACGAGTTTACGGGACCCTATTATAGAGCCTACGGGGCCGTAAATATACGTCAGAGATGAATCTTTCCGCGTGTTATGTAACCGTTGAAAACTTTTCCTGGAGAAGTCATTATGGCGGATATCCTTACAAATGATAAAAAACAAAATGAAACGTAACTGACTTCATACAAGAAACTTGTTGTAGTTTTATACCAAAAATTGCTACCAGAAGCGTAGTCATCATGACCTTTAGTCTTAACTTAAATACTTTAAACTAAAACTTCGCATAAAATAAAACGCTGCAAGTGTTGTTTAAAAATGTTTTTATTTTGTTCTGAACGCGACTCTTTTATTAAATTATTACGGTACAAGCTCGAGGCCCGACGCGATTACTAATGCCTATAACACAGATGCATTTCGTGTAAGTGACGATGTGAACCGGGTCCTGACAAATAAAGTTAATAAGTCTCCTGTGCCTGTAATTCCACCGGCACCCATACCCACAAACACAGTAATGCGGACATTATTGGTTGGCCGAATAGGCATAGTGGCTGTTCCCCAGACTAACTCATGACACAGGTTATTTCAATACTCTCTTGTCATGCGACTCGCGAGTCTCGACTTTAATGTTTACATTTTAATATGTAAACAAATATACCTAAACGAGTATATAAGCCGAATACTTAAGCACCGACAATTCCATATTTAGTTCGTCGACAGTACCTAAGCTAATGCTGTAAAAGCTTTACTGTGCTTACTTGAATATTTGAATGAGCATTTTCTACTCGGGCTCTTTTTCACGATTCAGTACGTTCAGTGCACACTCGACTTTTCTATTTTTAGGAACTAAATTTACTTTATTCAAGTCTCACTTACTCGCATGCATTAATAAATACTTATAAACCTACGCTTACCATTATATATAATTCCATTTCAAAAGATTTGCTGGTATTACGAGGTCGCAGATTTTACACGGAGTTGAAGAAGTGGTTAGTGAGCGAGAGTTATTATTCAGTAAAAGATTTCCTGGAGAAAGCATCCTGTAGATACTACATTTACCATGCTAAATAGTTGCAACATAATAATGTTTTTTTTATTTAATATTATATAATATATATTCAATAGCTTCAATATATGTATTAATGACATAATTTTTCACATTTTATAATTTTTTAATTGACATTTTATATTTATGTTAACATTTGCATACCTTACATGAGTTTGTTATGGAGAACTACCAATATTTTTAAGATCATAATGTACCCATATTCGTGCAAATAAAGAATTGAATTGAATATAAACATTCACTAGAAAGTATTAATTAATTACTATTGCTTAATTCTGAAGAAATATTCAAATGTACCCGTAGAATACGTCATGGTAAGATTTTTCACTGCCATCAGTCTAGCTTTTGACTACAACCTCACTTGATGGTAAGCCATGATGTATGCGAATATGGTTAACACGCTAAACCTAGAATGGGAACTAACTCTCAAGAAGAGCTGCCGGTGGGAACTAGCCAGGCATCGCTCCAGGCAAGTGTCGCAAAATATCCTAAAAGAGTCCGGAATTTATAGAATGCCACCAAAATGCCTGTGATATTGCTGGACTACCGACGTAAGATAACAAACGGGGCCGACGTACGGCTTAAAGTGCCCTGTGAAGCACGGGAGCGCCCATTAGTGAATGCCACTATCGGTAACCCATTCAAGTAATGATCGCAGAGAACATGGATTAACATAGTTAATTGGTTAAGGCCTATTAGGTACTAGGCAATTCGGGCTATGAGCGCATTGAAATGATTAAAGTTCAGTTACAAATTGATCTTGTAACTCTCCGTCCATGCATCTTGACTCCTGTTATTAGTGACTACTTAAATAAAGTAGGATGTCCGTTCCACAACCAACTTAAATGAAAATGAACACGTACTCGTAAATAGGTATACTGTTTATATTTTGTATTAGTTCGGTTGTTGTCAAAATGTTTAGTATTATATTATACCTCTGAAAAGTGAGGTAAACTATTCGGCATTCTGTAAATTCATAAATGACTAACGGTTTAGTAGTTTAAGTATGGTCTAGGACTATAGATGTTATAGTGAGATTTTACTGGTACTACTACAATTTCATATTTTAAAAATGTTTCCATAAACACTGCTGCGGCATTTTCATTTAGATATCGTTTTATTAAACAGGCATATTGCTTTTGTGTACCATACTCGACTAAATGAAAAACCTCGAAGTAACATTGCAATTTATGCAACGGTAATTTTATTGAAATAACAGCGGGCAACGCAAATGAAAATTATCTTTGACGTGATGAAATATTTTCTTTGCAAATTTTCCACATAGCCAAGTATATATTTATACAGCGAGGACGCTTTACAAATATTGCTCTATGCAATGCTGCGTTTTCCTCTTTCGTTTTCTTTTAATTAAAACGTTTGTTTCGAAAAGTCATAATTGCAAAAGTTTTCATATTATATTCACAAGTGTTAATGATATATGATGAGTGTATATACACACATATATCCTTAACAAGAATGTATTCTGCTTATTTATTACCTGTTACTGTATAATTAATTATAATTGGAATTCTGTGGGTTCTCAATCTGATATTATTATTATTAATAACTTTAATGCTGCAGTATCATTCGCGTGAACGAAAATTGGATGTGTTTCCAAAAAAAGGCATTTTGACTTCTCTTATCATTGATCCGTTTTGTTTTCATGTGCTATTGAATTTAAAATCACTTTAGTTTTTACGATCATATATAACAATTAAAAATATATAGAGACTCGATATTTAATTTCTTTACTATTTTGTTTGTTCTCTGGGATTCACAAGAATTCATTCAAGAAATATAACGAGTTGCACATATTTGTAATACAGAGATGGCCTCTTTATCAGCTGCAGGGGCCCAACTCCCACCTTTTATAAACTATTATGGCAAGCAAACGTCGTTGTTTCAAGTTTAAATTATTGATACATAGGTTAGTACCGTGGCCGTCACGAAACAATAATGTTCATATAGTGCTACCTCTGTCGCACAAATGACTTGATTCAATGCATGCATCCCGCTCTCACGTTGAAGTTCTAATGTAAGTATACTATAGTGATATGTGGTGGTGCGAATTAAAATTGTAGATGTAATGTTAAAATAAGACTGAATTAAGAGATGGGAGTTAGCCCCCAGCTCACCGCAACAATCCATCATGCGACGTTACGGTGTGGATATACGCGGATTAAACTTACCCAGATGTCTGTTAAGGAAACATTGTTCATCAATTGTCGATCAAATGTTTAACTTAGCCAAGCTTGTTTTGTCCTGCATATAAGTAAAATAAGGTACGAAATACCTTAAATAATTTTGTCTATTTGAATTTTAAAGTTAAATTGTAAACCATTTTGAATATACATAACAGATAACACATTATTTATTTTATCTAGTAACTAGCGGCCCGCCCCAGCTTTGCACGGGTATTTAAGGGTATATTTTAGACGAACGCCCTCATACAAAACGCAGCTCCAATCTCATTTTAATAATAGCCAATAAAACTCAATGATTTTTTACCTACGTATTCACTACCCTAATATCTAGGTTTGTGGTGCATTAGATTTTCATTAAATTATAGAGTTTTGAAATTACACTAGCTCAAAAACTCGTAATTTTAGATAAAAGAAAGACCCAACTTTAAGCATCTCTTTCAAGAAAAATAAGCATGTTTTTAATATTTCTATTGCACCACAAACATGGGGAATATAATGAACTTTCTATAATGGGAAGATATTTATACATGTGTACTATACTTTTTAAATAAATCTGGAGCTACGAATAACTGGCTCAAACTCCTAAAAACGAGTGCTATATACTAAACGCTATATAATAAAATTTTTAATTATTAGTCCAAAAGAAAAAGGATTTAAGCCAGAAAAGATAGATCTAATAATACACTTTATTTACATGCGAGTATTTTTTTAATAACAAGTTGAGTTTATATGAAAGTTCACGCTTTGGCTGGCGGGTATATGTCCTTAACCAAGATTTAAAAAAAAATACATTTAAACACATAAAAAGGTAGTTTTGTGGCATACCTGTAATAGTTAGATATATGGTATTGCGGATTTTTTTAGACATTGATGTTCTCTAGAAAATTGTAGAACATCACTTTGCTCTATTCTCAATCATTTCCACAGCGTACGCGATATAACGATTTTTTTGGTATTCTTTTCACGAGTTGGGTTATATAATCGAAGTTGTCATACGGATCCCTAACTTTTCGAAAATATTCTGTAACCTATGTTCATCAGGGATAATGTAGGATTCTAATGGCAAAAGAATTTTTCAAATTGGTTCAGTAATTTTTAAGTTTATTCGTTACATACAAAAATACAAATATTTACTTTTTATAATATTGGTGTAGTATTAGTGAAGTATATAACATTGGATTAGGCAATGTTTCAGCAGCAATTTTGGATGTTACAAAACATCCAAAATTAAAAAGGATACAAAATCTTAATCCCGAAAATAAAGCCACACAAGGGTTGCTAGTTTGAAATACCGGAGTACAAGACAGTGAAAATTCACAAAACACACAGGACTACTTTCCGAGCTGAAGAATTGCAAGTGGTTTGTGATTCCGAGATAGTTGAATAAAGTTCAACAAACAGTATTATACAAATTTAAACATTGACTTTGCAAAGTACGTATGGTATGCAGTTAGTTCAAATACTATGATTGGTGCTGTGATGTTATTTTAAGTTATACAATACATCTTTGGAAATAACGTAACTGCATACCTACATAATACAAATAGGATATCGTGCATACGATCAGTGACACTATTTTCGAAGTTAAGTTCTCGTGAATATCACACATATATAAATGTTATTGATTAACCGCCAAAACACGTTATGAATCGCATACGTCGACCTGGATTTCGAACAGATCAGATGTTCTTCATCAAGACGAGTTCGCAGTGTTGTAATCATGGTTTGCTGTTTAATTTCAATTCTCTTAAGTTCTTATGAAAATATATTGTATTAAAAAATTATAGACAGGTTGAAGTAAATTAATTTATATTGTGTTATTTGCTCCGAGATTAGCTAGAATTATTTTCATGTATTAAACGAGCTATACGATTTTTATTATAAAATTAGATTTGGGTTAAGTAAAAATATTACAGTATAACAGCTCTAGAGAAGTTTTTCTCTTCTACAGTTCACTGTAGTATCTACCATTATTAATTTATTACATGTGCCGGAATTCTGTTATACACACAAAAAAGTAACCAAAATTAAGTTAAATACTTTGTTACTCTGCTACTTTGACTGTTCTTATTCTATTTGCGCTTACATCCAAATTTGTTTCACTTAAGAATGACCATCCTACATTTTGTTATTTTTGTATTCAATTGCGGGTATTTAAACAGATAAGTGGTCATTCAAATTGGTGCTAAATGTCTTGAAGTAAAGACAGCCACAATTCCACAGAAGCATTTTTATTTGAGGATATTCGTTCCCAAATGTTATGCCAATTTGGATTTCAGCAGATACAGAATAAGGGCTTTTGTATTGTGATTAATTTTAGTTTTGGTTTGATAAGTATGATGTTGGAAACTTTGTGTTAGCTTCTAACAGAACCAATATTAACTTTTGTATGTTATAATTAGAGCTGCACTGACAATAGTAAACCGTTCTGCAAGGATTTATGTGTTTGAAAGCTACATATAATTTATTTATTATAGAGCTATGTACTTGCCCAAAATTCGTCGCCCACGCTACGATTCAAAGATTAAGAGAGGTGGCCCGATTCCCTCTCAAAGCGATTTTAAATTTTAATTAGATCCATAAACTCTCGCGAATGCTTCCAAGGATACAGATCTCCCGATTTCGCCGAATCTCACTACATTTTGTATTATCTTTTGCCTAACCAGGCACACGATTTACGAGTATAACTTTATCGAGCTTTTGTCTCTTGCGTTGTGCTAACGCTAGAACATAAAAAATTCAGCGTTGAAATCTTTGGCTTTAAAAAAGGAAATTTAGACCATAAAATGAATACTATACTAAAGGGCACATAACTATATGTTTTATCATAATAAAGTTGTAATATTAATCGAAATATGGTTTTGAGAAAATATGGACCGTCGGCGTCGTCCGAATAGGCTTACTAAAGTTTCAATTTTCTTATTTTTACATAACTTTGTCGAGAATGTTATTTACATTTCAACGTTCTTGGTAAACCTATGACGTTTTTATTGATAACTTATGATAACCTTTAACCCATACCACATTACGACTATCACTAGTTCAGACAGAATGTGTGCGCGACCAGAAGATAAATTCATACCAATCTTCGAATAAATGGTGTATATTCCTTCGTAAGAACAGATATAATGAACTAGTACATATATAATTAAAAATACTTTGGTTGTGTTGTGCCAAGCTACTCATGGTCTCTCAACTTCTACAAGGCAAGGCAAATATATATATAGGTATACATAACATATAAAAGTCGGCAACCGATTTTCTAGTAAATACAGTTTTGATGATAGTTCTCCCTTGTCTTCTCTTGAATTACAAAAATTGATTATTTTTAAGGTTTATACTTTTGGTATCTTTGAATTCTAACTTCATATTCCATAATGCTCCTACGAGAAAAAAGGTGGCCTCTTCAGAGACAGCTTCCTCAAATCAGTAGATGTCTAATATAAACAAATCTCCGAACAATGATGGTGAAATTCGCAGAAAACTAGTCAATCGGTCTTTCTATATCATTTAAGAAGCAGTAAAAATGCCTTCTTTCAGTTTGTGATTTTCAGGTCCACCGAGTTTTATAGGAAAGATTTAAATTATATTCCTATTACATCGCAGAAATGTAGAGACAACGAAGGTAAATACTTTCAATAAATATATACATATGATATAAAAATTTTTGTTACAAAATGGCAATTTCATATTTTAAACCCTAATATTAGTTTCATCTCGGGGAAAACTAGTTTAACCTCGGTAGCAATGCTTGGGCGCCCAGGCACCGCGCCGTGTTAAATTAGATTTCAGTAAAAAATTGAATCCCGACTGGAACGACTGCGTTTCTTGAAAATCTACGAGTCAACATATTCGCGTAAACATCAGTCTGTATTCAATTTATTTCTTCGAACCAAATAATAGCATAGGATTTTATCATATAAGTATATCTCATACAAGATTTGATTACTAGAAAATGTTATCAAGTCAAGCTTAAAAATACTTCTTCTTGAGTTTTCGCATACATTTGTGACGTTATTCATATCTGTCATACATTATTTTAGGTAATACTAGTTGCTTAATATTCTTACCTGATAAAACTTACAGGCACATGAGACTTAACAACTATGTCTCATGGTGACGGGCGAAGTGCAATTCGTGACTTATGACGAAATGCATCTGTTATAGGAAGAGGTTAGTCCGCTTAACATCAGGTGGTCCTCGGGCTTGTTCCGTCACAATAACATAAAAAATACTTACTAGTTCAAATATGATAGTTGAACCGTGTCCAAACTAATTCTAACATTGTGATGAATTTAAGGGTATTGTTTTCGTAGATCTTTCAATAAAAACGTAGTTTCGTCATATTTTAAACTAGCTTTCCGGGCGCGGTTGCGCCCGCGCGTATGTCGGTTATCGTGCAAATACATTACCCTCTTTTTGCGCAGTTGGATAAAAACTATCCTATGTTTTTTCCCGGTATCATTATTCCCGGATTTCATTCAAATCGGTCCAGTAGTTTTGGCGTGAAAGCGTAACAGACAGACAGAGTTACTTTCGCATTTATAATATTAGTACTGATGTGAAGTATTTTAACTAGTTGAAATTTTCCAAGAATGTCGTTGAGCCTCATCTATGCTTCGAAAAATAAACAAAAGATATCAACAACGTTGGGGTTTCCTTTATGATACATGCTAATGGTATGTACAATACAACGCGTTCAGCCGCGTCCGGGCCTTCCAGGCTGCGTTCAGTCCATTTTACTACTACCTTTATCAGTTTTTGCTGCGTACTATTAACGTGCGCTCAAATGACAGGAATATCACGCACAAAAATATAAATAAATTTTAAGTTATCGCCATCTTGAACGCCTCCGCGGACGCTGTTGGTTGCACTCAAGTCGCGATCATGTACAAAAAAAATATTGACAGTCATCTTTGACATGTGTCAGTGTGGTAATTTATAAAAAACAAACAGTGATTATTGTACCTAAGTGTTATAATAGAAAAAACAATATTACGTAGTTTGGTATGATCTGCTGCCGGCTTGCAAATAAGACACGTGAGGTAGTTCATTGAAATAAAATGCCTTTTGTATTCATAAATAAAAACTATTAGTACTATAATACAATACAGCTTAAATTCGGCACAAGCGGACCAACACGATCAGCTGCGTTCGCGATGGCGGTCTAGGTATTAATCAGTTCTTTTATATATGTTTTTTTTTGTGCGTATCCTTAAGTTTCGTTCAGATAAAAAGTGTATAATTAATATATGCTCAATAAAACTGAAAAAGAAAACATGACTGATCGCCACCAAGGACGCCGCCGAATGCGTTGGTTTGGGCGTAGATTGACCGTCACACTGGATGATTCCCGAGTTCTACGGTACAGTCTAAACGTAAGCACCCCGTCCCATGCGTGTGATTTTTTAGTCGGTCTTAGCAATCGGTCTGTGATGCGAGCAGGGAAATTGGTCAACGATCAGGGCACACAGATTTCGTGATTGATGATTCATGTAAAAATATTCGAAGATATATATGTTTCATCGGTATCGTAGAACAAGAAATACATCATTTCACGTTTACGTTAGGAATTATTTAAAAATGTTTAAGTCTGTTTGGTTGTGTGCTAAATCTCTTTTTATTCAAGAGAAGCTAGTCTATAATATAGTAAATAAAAACCATTTGGAAGACTATAAATACTGAGACTGGTAAAAATAAACCATCAACACTTGTCTGAACTGTTGAAGTTGCGAACGTCTTTGTAAAATGTTTTTCTAGCTTACTCATAAAATTCACTAAGTCGTTATATTCTTGTCCCGACATAGCAGAAGCTCTAAACACAATTTCCCCCACAAAATACCGGACTTTTCTGTCAGATACACGACAAACTCCGAAATTACAAAGAAATTCTAAAGTACAACCATAAAGAATACAGAAGACTTGTGTAAGTATGTCAGTAATATCAGCAGAGTGTATTATTTGAATTATTGCACTAAATAAAGTAATAGTATTCAATCTTTGCGCAGATAGAGGACACTTCTCCGATTTAATTAAACATATTATCACTCCAATTTTTAAGTCGGGGTCTGTGTCGGGTGCTAAATCTGACCCTGTCAATTATAAACCGATTTCCATCCTTCTTCTTCGGAGTAAACTATTCGGAAAATTTGCTTCAACAATTTATATCTCGTTTTAATGAGCATAAATATATCGCGGGAGTATTCGTTTGGTTTCTCAAAGAGTAGATCCACAAAAGGAGCAGGTGTTCAATTGATATCACATATATTTGAAGAGCTCACAAGATGCTATTGGCGTATTTTCTGATCTTTCCAAGTCATTCGACTGTAGAGTGCACCGTAATGTGATTTGTAAACTTTCACAATACGGTTTTCATGGAAAAGCTCTGAATCTTGCCATGTCTGTCAGAAAGGCTACAGAAGGTAGAAATAAATGACAACGCATCTTACGGGTCTTTGATAAAAATAGAAGTTCCGGAAGGATACATTTTTATTTATGACCTTTTCTATTTCTACCGTATATCAATGATTTGCCTTACATGGTAAAAAATATCTGTAATATTCTACGGATACATATTTATACGAAGGTAATATTGTTTTATTCGCAGATGACACCTCTCTGAGAATATTATGTAGATAGAAAACATGGCGAAAAACATAGCGAACTAATTTAAGTAAAAAATGTTTAACGTATGATTTCTAAATAGTTCACCGCTAATAATCTTATCTTAAATTCATAAAGACTAAGTGTTTGAAGTTTTCTTCCTCAAATGTTATAAGCTTTAAATTAGATAGACAGTGCGACAGCCTTTCTTGGAATCAAAATGGATTCTACTTGACTCCTGCCTCAAAGGATATTTAGTGCATTATTTTACTAGTTCCGGAGTGAAATCTCTAACTTAGTATTGTGAGGTTTTGTAGAGCAGAAATTTCTTATTTCCTGTTGTACTCTAAAATCACATCTGTAAAGAGGATTTTCCTTATAAAAGCCTTAAATTCTCTTTGAAAGCAATCCTAGATTTTATTTTATCAAATTAGCTGAGTCATTCTATACAACTCTCAAAATAAAAGCTCATTAAAAACATCTTAATTATATCGAGATATATGATAAAGTTAGTCTGGGCAGCATGTCTGTACAAAATTCTGCCTTATGCGTGCTACACGCTTTTGAACAGTTTTGTTGGTAATGGTGCTACTGAAAAAAACTGTATTATTATTTGGCATCAGTATCTAAAATTAAGGTAGTGTTAGTTGTCGTCTTCTTTATTTTATTAAAAGTCATCACATCGACAATACAACAAAAACATGCTTAACTTGGATGCTACGTTAAGTTTGTGTCTTAGGGTTGTCATTTTTGTATCCATTGCATTCATCTAATTATCATAAAACAATTCATCATTATTTTTGTATTGTAAAAGAAGAATAAATTGTTCACCAATGGAAAAAAGTGACCGATACCCATCGAGGGAGTAAAGCTCGAGGCGCAGCCGAGAGCCATAATACACTCGAGTTGAGAATCGTCCTTTCTACCTGCTGCTACATAATAGTTTATATATACGAGGAAAAAAGAGAAGTTTTTACTGCAGGTAACATTTAGCAAATCAGTTATTATTTTTAAACATAACACATTACACGCGTGCATGAATTTCACTTGTTTGTTCTTTTCTTAGAAAAAGCTAGTTACCAGTATCAATTTACGGACTTGTGATAAAAACATTTTAACATTATACCTATATGACAATAAGAAAAAATATATAAAATGGTTTAACTATGGTATTTCACTATTAACTGTTAGAAATAGATTTCCATACAACTTTCCCTCCCTCATATTTGTACCTACTACAAAAATGAGGTATTTGCTCCCTCATTTAAAAAAAAGTAATGAACTACTTTCCGAGCAGGTATAGTATAATATGTATTTATTATGCAAAGTTTTTAACTGGCGCGAGTACTTTTATTGAAACCTGAGGACGCGAAGGAATCTAGGATTGAACCATAAGCAAAGCGAGTGGTACAAAATATAGAAAACTGAGCTTACCGGAACTTTAAAAGGAACGAGATGCAAAATAACTTTGCTGCCGAGCGTAACTCACAATTATTCACCTCACTACAGCGAGGAAAATAATACTAGGTGTAAGAATAATAGCTCAAAAAATGTAGTAAATCTGCGGTAATAAATAATTACCAAAATGGGTAATATTCAAAGTAAATTCATTTTTCTGGAACATTTATAGAAGTTCGAAATTCAAAAACCTTTTCTACGCTAGCGGATAAAATGCAGAGTGCATGCAGACTTTTCCACGCAGATTTCGAATGATTTCACGCAGATTCGATAAACGACATATTTCCGAGCTTGTCAGCTGAAAAAAAATTTGTTTCTATAAATAATCTAGTAACGTGACAACCCTAACTAAGGCTGCTTAATTAGTTGTGTCTATTTCTTGCAGAGTCTATTCAAATAAAAACGCATCGCTATTGTCTTTTCTGTTTTTTATCGATTCTTTTCTCCCATCCCATGCGATTGTTCTTTTGTTTTGTAATAGTTTTGTTTCACCCTTTGATTTTCCCTTTCATTTGACTGAGTTTGGCCATAGATAAATAATAGTAGGACATTATTTATCTATGGTTTGGCTGAGCGCATTGTTGTTGTGTTACGATAAGTGTTGTAATAGTTACATTTTATTTTGCCATGTTTTTTGCGTGATTTTCATGATCATAGAGACTACTACTACCTTCTGACTTCATCATCGTGTTCGTTGTCTAGTTTTTGTCTTGTGTACCTTTTAATTTTTACTGTCTTTATGCACGTTGTAGTTATACATAGATAAATAATAAAAAAAATACCTATATATCAGTACAATAGTACAAAAGCAACCTATTTATATCCTAAAGGAAAACTGAGGCATCTAAACATCTTTTGATCAGTATTTTTTTGCTTCCATTGATTGAAGTTTTCAAAGGTACGAGAATCAAAATATCTTTTCTGCCCGAGCGAAACACACAATTCTGCACCTCACTACAGGGAGGTAAATACTGGGTAAGAGAGAAGCAGCTTAAATAATGCAATAATATTGCAAATTTAAGTAAACAGCTAAAGTAAAATTGGTAATATTTAAAGTAAACTCATTTCTCTGGAGCTTTTCTTAGAGGTTCGAATTTCAAATAACTTTTAGCCAAAGCCAGCGGATAAAAATCGCTTATTATGCAGATTTCGAATGCTAAAAATATTTTTCAGAGCTTGTAGGGTGAAAAGACATTTTCAGTGACAGCCCGGAGTCTGCAACTGTAGCCTGTAGAAACAGAAAACCTATCTACCTAAACCTAAAACCCTATTTTGTCCGTAAAAAACCACGGCCAAAAACTGTTCGACACGCGAATTCAACCCAGGACCTCGAGATTCTAAGGCGACGCTGCACATTCTACTTACGATCCAATATAGTTTTATATTGGCTCGATAGTAGACTCTTTAATTTAACGTATATCAAAGTAGCTCTTACTTATTTCAGCTTTGGTTACGCTTCCTGAAGTTGTTTATTCGTACGTTTTTTTTCCGTTTTGTCAACATGAATCTATTCACTATGCATGCAAATGCGAGCTCTGACGCATGCCCGCGTATACTTTGTGTTGCTACAGTGTCGAGCAAATATTGATCATGGACGAAGCAAGATAAAAACCTTTCCATATAAAATGTTTGTTTGTTTATTAATGAAACAAATACAAATACTCTAATGAGTGTAAAAAGCCATCAATCAATGATAAATTAATCACCCATGTTAATTTTGGTATGGACTATGTCAAAATTTATTATCTGTATCGAAGCGACTGCTATGTAAAACGACCTAGTAGCAGTATGCCAAGTATGCTAATAGCAAGGTGCCCAAGTAGCGTAATGACAAAATCTCAAAATGTTTATCTAAGCAAAATGGCCAAATAGGCATTTCACCTATGTATCAAAATATCAAGGACTCCAATCGTACCTACGACCAATATCATAATAAAATAATGAGACATATATCTGCTTAGTATCAAAATATTCTCTAACAGTCAGTTACTTAGGACAAAGCCTTTTATAGAACTTCCGATTATTTTACTCTACTACTGTCATTCTATATGAACAACGGTGCTAAAATTCTGCTGATTGGTCGATTTGCCTACTTAGTCGTTTTGATACGGATACAAATTCTGCACTTGTCTTTGGATACTATTATTCAATGAATTCAGATAATGTGTGCTAATGGAAACATCTGAAACAATCGGATACAAGACAAGGGGTTCTACTTCTGTTCTACTCTACTGGTAACTCAACGTTGCTAGCGTTCGCTTATTTTTATTCTAGCGAATTGATGTTTTTGTGTGTTTGGTACAATCATTATATACGTAAGTAGATTTAGTTAAGTATGAAATGGTTTATGAAAATGTAGTGTTCACAGACATTTAAATACGTCGTTACTTTGTTAAGTTGGTGCAGCATCTTCGACCTTTAGGATTTAGAGAGGACGTGTAATACCTGTATCTCCTGACCAGACATATCTTAGTCGACAGTCGTGCATGCAGGGATATATGCAACGAGCAAGAGAAATTTCAAAAAAGTTGTTTTCTACTGGATCTTCTACAAATTGTCAGAATAAAAGTTGAAATATGATATAAGTGTTTTTGAAACATTCATCAAAAACTCGTACACAAAACTATGTTTTCGAAACACGCACTGTACCTTTCGTTAGTCTCACTCTTACTCAGTGATTGGTTCAATTGTCAGTACCCAGCTCCCCTCTATCTGCGCGGGGAACAAACGTGTGAATGTTTTCGACTAGCCACGGAAAACGTGAATCCAAGTTTTTGTTGCGACCATAGACAATACTTTCGGGTTTTTGTGTTTCGGGGAAAAATGCTGGGTCGCCTCTTATGTTTTTCTACTCGTCGTAACTGCACGCAGACTGTAACACGTATCCTTCGGTTTTAATTGTTGGTAAAGTGCTACTATAAAATATATATATAGGTACAAATTATATAATTTAAGGCAAGTAAATGTACTTATTTTTTATTCTATTTATTTTATTCATTTTATTAGGGCATGAAATTGTGGGTACTAATCAGTACTAATATTATAAATGCGAAAGTAACTCTGTCTGTCTGTTACGCTTTCACGCCAAAACTACTGGACCGATTAGAATGAAATTTGGTATGGAAATAGTTTGAGACCCGGGAAAAAACAAAGGATAGTTTTTTCAACTGCGCAAAAGAGGTAATGTTTTTGCGCGATGACCGACATACGCGCGGGCGGAGCCGCGCCCGGAAAGCTAGTAATATTATAAATGCGAAAGTAACTCTGTCTGTCTGTTACGCTTTCACGCCAAAAGTACTGGACCGATTTGAATGAAATTTGGTATAGAAATAGTTTGAGACCCGGGAAAAAACATAGGATAGTTTTTATCCAACTGCGCAAAAATAGGGTTAATGTTTTTGCGCGATAACCGACATACGCGCGGGCGGAGCCGCGCCCGTAAAGCTAGTATTTAATAAAAGCAGCGAGATTTACAAAGGTTTAGCTCGAATTGACCTTATCCCTATTATTTTCATAAATTAAACTCATGTCTGCAACAGAGATGCTAATTTAACCATCAAAATTTGTACAATAATTAGAGGCCAATTTACTATCTGCCATTTGGAGTAAAATGCCTTTGTTCTCTTTATATACATAAAGTCAAATATTTATTTAATTGCCATTATACAGTTTATATAATAGTGCTTTCGATCGCCCTGATTTAGTAAAATCTCATTTCCATCTCACTCTTAAGACGAAGTGATCTATATATAGATATTAAAAATGTAAACAGCGTGAGTTTTTAAAGTAACTTCATATAAAGTGAGCTTTAAAAAACGCAAAAAATCTTTTATTCAAGTACTGTAATGCATGGTTGCTACTAATAAAAAAAAATCAATTGATGCGATATACTATATAGACACAAAACTTGACTACACGAAATTTTAGAGCTGTATTCAAGTTTATTTTTACATGCACAGCATTTACTCAACCCTCTCTTGATTCCTTTTTCTTCCTTTTTTAGGTTTTCTTAGAGAATTTCTATTTTCTTCCCAGGGCACTGGATGTGGGTTTGATACAGTTCGGTTATTAGCCGTTATGCCCCAATTCCTAGTGACTCGTTTCTGCAGCTTAGTAAGCTTAGTTTTGCTGGTCTTCATATTTTTACGACGGTATTTATCTCGTCCATTAGGCGTGTCGCGCCTTCCTTTAAAAGTGCCGAACAGTAGTGGTATCTGCAGACAAAGGATTAACACAATAACCTGACGCAAAACCAGTAACTCTGACGATTTTAATCCGCCCAAAATTACCCAGAGTTCAAATAAAACAAATATTAATAGTACCACAAGTTATTAAGTACTTGAATCAGAACTCTACATATAATAATAACAAATATAACAAATCAGCTTCAACACGCACTTAATAATGATATAAAATATATCCAAATTACGTATTTTCGTTCTGTCCACGAGCGACGCGCAGATGTGCATACACAACCACTTGTCTCGCTAGCGCGAGGTCGACTGAAAAAGGAGCCAGGGCTGCCAACTCTAAACAATGGTTGGGTAATGGGTGCTAAATGACATCTTAACATGTATGACATCTAAAATAGTGCTATATTTACAGAATATTTATTGAAATAGTTTTTATAAAATTTGGAATCTGTGGTTAGGATAATTTATTTGTTCTTTTTCTTCTACTAGCAAAAAGATATGAAAAAAAAGTATTTTCAATTATCTTTTTTAACATGTGTTTCTGCTGCTCATAATTATGTTATGCTTACTTCTCATTCCCTTTCTTGTGCTTTAGTTATTATTTCGAGTCTTGTACTACAGGCGTTGCAGAAAAGGATGATCGATGATCTCTTTAATGCCTATTTTTTAGAATCTTGGAGATTTTCATTTGTGTGCCATGCTTAGAGAAAACGTAGTTCAGATAAATATACATAAAGGGTAACTTTTCAATTATTATCGCCATGATTACTAACTATATAGTTCTAGGTGCTGTACTCGTATGCTAGTTGAATCCAGAACTTATGAAAATTTTGCCAGTTCGTTTACTAAATGCTAAGTCGGCAAAACTGGAGCTAACTCGATCCGACTAGTGCCAAGAGTTTCGGTTCATTATCCTGCAAGAGGGAGAGGGTGCCCGTTGTGTCGCGGAAGCCCGTTATGTCCTAAATATTTTTAATATTTTCTTAATTATTTTTCATAGATTTTTAAAAGTACCAGGCGTACGCTCCTGCAAGGCCTTGGACAAAAATTAATCGAGCTATGTTTGCTCGATGCTCCTGGAACAACCTCTATAGCTACTGTCAAAATATGAGTTTAATAGCGATGTTTTTAAGGTGGTAAAATATTTTCTGCATGTTTTCATGTTTCTAGTTAAACAATAGTAATATAGTAATCACTAATCCTTGGCTTACGCTTGTACAAGATTTATTATTTATTGTAAAATCTGTCACATTTGACAGCTAGCCAAGATTTGGCCGATTCAAAAGGTATTTTGGATAGGCAGAGCAGAATTAGCTATTACACGTCGCCCGGAACGGGGATGATCAAATCTTGTCAAGATCAAATAAAGCTCAATTAGAGTGCTGGAATGGGGCGTGTATCCGCGGTTAGAGCAAATTTTGCCTTGGCCGAAGGAATGCAAGAACGTACCCCTGGACAGTCGAGAACTCGGCACCGGTGTTAAACTAGAGACCTAACCATATCAATGTATCGTCTATTTTTCGTTTTTACGCTGGACGCAACGTAGACGTGTTATAAGTTTAACGTATGTATATCTGAATGTCTGTCTGTGGCATCGTAGCTCCCGTGCGGTTGAAATGATTGTAGTTTAATATTTTAGTTTGAAAATTGAACTTGATCGAGAGTGTTCTTAGAAATGAGTCAAAAAACATATTAGCCGTTGAAGATCATCAGTTGTACTCGGGTTGATAAAGCGATGTGAGAAACTGCCACAAATCTGATCTATTCGAAAGATATCTTTTTTGAATTATTAGAACCGTTTTATACCGTAATAAAAACTTATTAATGGTATAATAAATATTATATTATAAATAAAAGATGGTAATATTTTCAGTTTCATAATTGGCACAAACTACATTGGAATGTTTACAGCAACTTCAAAGCTTTTGACGTTAATGTAAACTTTCAAGCTTCTGAGTAGTTTAATTGGTCTTTTTCCACGCTGACAAATTTGCAGCCAGCAACTAGTAAGTACCGACCAAAGACATAGAAAATATATTTAATATAGAGTAAGCAATCATACCATTTTGTAGACAGTAGTAGTCACACAATAGTTTTAAAGTGATTACGTATCTGCTTTGAAAACTACCTACAAACCTAACAATACGACTACTACAACGTAACACACGTTTACATTTGGGTAACTAATTTGGGTAAGCCAGGATAACCATAATCAGCAGGTAACGTCTCCAAGTTGTTAAAAACATTTTTTTTAATGCCTGATAGGTTAGCCTGTAACTTCTATCTCACCTGATTGTAAGTGATGATGTGGTCGAAGGTGTAAACAACAGTAGAATTACTGGCTCTCAGGGACAGCTGCCGGAACACACAGTTAGGTGCTTGGCGACAGATTTTCTACTTGAGGGTGGTAGCTAGTTAGGCAGGCATTCGCAAAATGCCCTATTATTACCTTGCTATAGTGACTGCCATCCTAAGACAACAACCGGGACCGACGGTTTAACGTGCCTTACGAAGCACGGAAGCGCTCAGTAGTAATTTCACTAGCTATCACCTATCCAACCGCGATGGACGTTGCTTAACTTAGCTGATCGGTTAAGAACGGCTAGGCAAACTTTACTAACGCTACGATCGCTTCACAATTAAACCATACAACTAACTCGTTTGAATGCAATGCTTGTATAATATACGCTTCTTCTTATTCTTTCGAGTCGGCGCGACCGTTGTATTACATTTTGCTTTACTAAGAAGCAGCCACTTCGATTGCCTTCTGGTTGGATTCAAGCAAATATAACTATACTAAATGCATGGGATTAATCTACATCTTAGTTCTTTTTTTATGTTTGAAATGCCACTTAATTTTATTTCGATAGATTTCATTATTCAGTTCCATTCTCAAATAAAAAAACATCGGGCCACAATGTCACAAAGTTTTCCAAGCGGGCCACATCGCCACAACCACATTTAGGGCTAACGTAAATATCCTGGTTTTCTCGGCAAAGAAATTTTCAGTAACAAGAGTCTAGAGTATCGAACTAGATTGCAATATGTCTTTTTTTTCACCGGTCGTGTGCATTTATTAACTAAAAACTACTACACTACAGTTACTACAATGAAAGGACTCAGACAACCTATAATTCACTGCAGACTCACAGGCAGTCCAAATGCTTCAGCCCACTACTAGTTCGCAACGTGCCCAGCTTACTGGCAGCATTGCCCCGTTGAATTGCAATGCTTATTCATTGAGCCGAATAGGTGCCAGCATTTATGATCGGGTGATCATAAATGCTGGCACCTATTCGTCGCTTCGACCAATCACTCTGATATGTGAAGTTACCGATATACTTTATGTCATTGTATCAGTATGACAGTCGCAGTGCAGTTCGTCAACTGTGATGAAGTGCATCTGTTACAGGCTGGTCATGTTCCGTAACCAAACAACAACAAAAAAAACATAGGCGCTCAACAGGACTCCGCCCTGATTAAATTTAAAGTAGCAAGTACCGACGGGAGCATCCTCAAAAAGCGCTCGCGTCAGGAAGATGACCGGCCAAAAGACAAAGAACTTTTTTTTTTCAATAATTATGCTTAAGAGATCTTATTTTTAATTTGTTCGTTTGTTGCACTTTGTGTTTTCTTTATGTTATTGTGAACCTGATGTTCAGCGGACTAACCTCTGCCTATAACAGATGCATTTCGTCACAAGTCACGAATTGCACTGCGCCCGTCACCTTGAGACATAGTTGTTAATTCTCATGTGCCTATGATTTCACTGGCTCTCAAGGACGCCGGAACACACCGTCCTTACCTTACATGTAGAGTCGCTAAGATTGAGACAAAGAGACGGCTAGAGAATGTGAAAAAACAAATTTTCTGGCGCCTGGCGACCACCCTCAAGTAGAAATATTTCTCTAACCGTCTCTTTGTCTCTTTCTTAGCGACTCCGCGTGTAAGGTAAGGGCAAGGCGATGATGATAATGTTTCTGATCTGTAATGTGTGTTTATGGAACAACCGCTGAGTTATGTTTTAACTATGCCAATGAGGTAATGTAACGCCAACAGTTCGAGACGACCTTCACCGAAATTCGCAGTTCGTACCTATTTTCTGACTGCACCGAGAATAGTCGCTAGTCTAGTGATCTTTATCTTGATTCGCGGGAATATAGTACAATAAACAAAAAAATTAAAGATCTTTAGGCCTAGTTTCACCATACTCTGTTATTTATTTGACGCCTTGTTAATCCTTTCAACGGACTGTTAACTGAACCGAGTGTCCCACCAACTGTTAATGGATGATTAATTCAGTTAACTTCATAGAACGTAGATTGATTTAACAGCTATGTTATTTTTAAAGACCCATTAGCTAATGCCTGATTTAGCGTAAACAAACATGGTATGGTGAAATTAGGCCTTAAGCTGTTTTTTTTAAACGACTTCCAAATAAAGGATGAGGTTCACACTCGTTTGTTTTTTTATTACCTCAGATTTTTTTACGGGGTGAACCGAATTTGATATTACTTTTTTTTATTTAAAAGCTGATGCTTGCCGTATGATCCAATTTAATGTTCAGCACAGCCGTTTTTGAATTACACACCAATAACTGAAAAGTTTTTTTCCTATCTTGAGGATATAGATCCCGTAAGTAGCAAAAGACACTAAAAAAGGCGAAACATTTTTTTTTTGACACCGTTGATCAAATGACTTCTCCATTAGGGAACCATAATCACCAAGCTTGGCAGACGTCTTGGGGGTCACAGTGTAAAATAACAGTTCAGATATTTTTCCCTTAGTAGCTTCTTAAGATTCCAACAGGAATATATAAGGCGAGGTGCTATTCTAGCTCTAGCTATATATGCCCCACGGGGCATCACCGCGCTTATTTAATAGTAATGCAATAAATTTTAGGCGTCGCTGTGTACTCTCAGTGTCGGTCATCTATTGGTTTTACTCACGAATACCGTATTTGCAGTAGTAATTAGGAGCCCGATAGACTCCTATTACTTGGGGAACATTTCTATCAGGCATAACCGTATCGAGGTCAAGACACCTCTTCTCTTCCCTTCGGAGATATATTACAGGCGTGATATGAATCGTTAATTTCATGTAAATGTGAATTTATTATACCGTATAATAGCGGTGCACCTTCTTAATTAGCGGTCTTACACTATAGGCTCTTGTGGAACAAGTTGTTATAAGTTCTACGGCATTAAGACGAAGTGTTCTTTGAAAATTTTCTGACTGAGGTCGAAGAATGTAGAGGTTTGCAGGGAAGTGACCAAAACAGAACTACGCAATATTGAAATATCGTGAACGTATTTTCAAAGAAATTATTATAAATGTGAGTTTTTTAAAAACGCAATATATCTTTCAGATGCTTTGTCACAAGGTTTCTACATTTACGAGTACGTAGTATAGACACAAAATTTTATCATGCAAAATTATCGAAGGAAATATATCGAATCGTTTTTTCGGGTCAGGCATAGTATTTGTTATATCCTCTACAATATTTTTTATTTATTCATATATGTATTACGGACGCACTCTTTCTAAATACGTGTTCAAAATTTGTCGTTCAAAGAAACATCGCGGTTAGTAAAAATGTTATTTCAATATGTATATGTTCGTGAATAAACCCGCTAGTGGCTTATAACATAAGTCAAAAACCTTTTTTTAACATGTTTTTAAATACGTACAATCATAAACGTATAAAGCAAAATATATATTAGTACCATAATGTGTTTTGTGTTATTTCTACGTGTTCAAGTTTTATGATAAAATGTTCAACAGTGCCATGATTATAGATTTATAACAATTGATAGTAAAACGCTACAAAATTACACATGTGGATCTAGGGGCGATTATAAAAATGTCTTTGCCTTCGATAAAATCATGTAATTGCAGCAAGAAAATAACCAGACGGCGACGCCGTGGCATGCTCGGTGCTCACAAAACTAGCTACGTTGATTTTATTTATGTTAACTCATATATTATTCTGCACTTTACGTTTCCTACTAAAACATATGACGTTTTCCTTTTGATAACGGTCCGGAACGACGACCAAAAAGCATAAAGCTCTCATGTTTAACTACTTGCTTTGTTTAAAAATAACGTTGTTATTTCGTACTCAACTACTCGTGGCGAAACTTTATTAACACATCCATAGCAACTCGTTTAGTTTAGTCAACGTATTGTCCAGCACATACTGGAAGGATGATCGATAGTGTTAGTTACAACTTTATTCCTCTCCATCGTAAACTTGATCGTTACTGCAATAATTGATTTACTTGACCTAAGTTATACTTGTATTTGGAGCTGTATTGTAATGTTTCATTGTTTATGGAAGCTCTATGCATTCGATAAGTTTGTAATATAACCGTTATTGTATAAATATACTTTATCTCTGTCCGATGACGTCATCGGAACTGTTATTGACATTGTGAAATGGACCTTTTATGTTTGCCACCGTTTGGAACTTGGCTAATCCATCCATGCAAAGCAAAGCCTTTTACTGAAAATATTTATCTTAAACTTATTCTGCGAAGATAATTGTCCCATATTGTCCCACCCTGCGTCATAATAACATCGTCTCAACTCGAGTCGTTCATTATTCTTTTTACGGACCTCCATACTTCAAAGCACACTCATCAACACGGTATCGGCATCGACTGTTTTTGTGAATTTCTCTGTGTCCCAAACGGCAGGTAAAAAATGATTGTTTTAAAGAGATATTTGTCATCATCATGTTAGGCATAAGTAATAGTCCCCAGATATAAACAGCCTCACTCAACGAACATTAAAAAGTAGCCGTAGTCACTTCACTTGAGAGGCGACTTGGAAATCGAATTGGTGTTAGAGTGACTTCCTCTGCCAATCTCCGCTCCGCGGAAATCTTCAGTTTCCGCAAGAAATCGCAGCGTAATTACTTTGTCGGTATTGAAAATAATACTGTATTTAATTTGCAACTCCTATGATGTTCGTTAACCTGGAGAAGGCGTACGATTGAATATTCTGAGAGGAGCTGTGGTACTCTGAACAGAAAAATGTGCCTAAGAAGTAAACATACCTACAACCTATCCGTTCCTAGAAGCTTAGAAAGTTTCGAGGCAAGAATTACCGAAACGTTGAATTCGGCTGTAGATCTCCACCCGGGGTTTGCCATAATTCTATTAGAAAACAATATAAAAATCTTCCTTATGTTTAACGTCCTGGTATCGGACATAAAAAAGACGATCCCCGTACAACCCTGTTCCACGGAAATGGCCTTGAACGCTATGTCTCGGTCAGTCTGCTCAGATTTTCGATATTTTAGTTCACTGATCAAAAAGACTGTTATTTTGTAAAGTGTTGTAAAGAACGAGCTAACTGCAAGGTTGTTGTAACAGCGTTAGGTGTCTGGGATCATATAATGCGACCCGTGTATGCAACTTGAACAATTACAGACTTGTTCTCTCACGAAGGCGCGCAATATAACCGACATTAACCTTAAATTGATAAATTGTTTACTTCTAATGCTAATGCAATATTATGGTATCATCTGACTGAGCTTCTTATGGAGCTTACTCGGGATTGGTACCTTTACCTTGAAATTTGGTAAGGTCATAAAACGCGTTTTATACATTATTTAATTTCGACAGTTAAGTGATTGAAATAGCACTTATTTTGGTCTGATGAAGTCCAATACTCTTGTTGATGGCCACGTCGTCCTTTATGACAGTTAAAAATAATCAAGTTTGAACCACAAAATTTACATATCATCCAGCAGTCTCGGTGGCCAAAGGGTTCAAGCGCCCGGTGCGTAACAACTGCGAAACCAGGCTTCGATACCCAATCGAAATTAAAACTGTGTGCTCATCGGAGTAAATATATTATTTGTTACATTAAAATAAGGATTATCACTGCCCATACTGTATATTATGTAAACACCTATAATCAGGCGTTGGTTTTTATAACCGTAATTTCCTGCAATGACGTCTTTGTATAGTTTAATTAGAAGGCACAGGAATATTCTCGTGCAAATCACGAAGTAGCTTTAACCTTTATAACTAATTATTTCTGTTTGCTGTTTTCGGACTCATACGTGATCCAATAAACTATTAAACAGTGACTGGAATCCAACGAGTGTTTATTGTTGGCGTGTCTAGGTCATTTAAGGAAATATTGTTCAAAAAGTCAAGTTCCTAATAAACAAAAACTTGACAAATTAAAAACTGTCCAGTGCGACTAGACCTCGTTCTGTTAGGAATCAGTACTGCAATAGCCTAACCTTTTATAGACACAACTTTTTATTTTAAATTGGTCACAGCTCCAAATCGACGTTTTAAGTTTTTCAAACAATGATGGCCTAGCGGTTATAGCTATGGACTGCTGTGCTGCCGGTCCCTGATTCGATCCTCAACGCCGGCTTGAGCTTCACCGCATGGTGGAAGGGCATTTTGCGAATGCCCGCCTGGCTAGCTACCACCCTCAAGTATAAAATCTGTCGCCAAAAACTTAACAGTGTGTTCCGGCAGCAGAGAGCCAGAAAAATTACAGGCACATGAGACTTAATTACTGTATGTCTCAATGTGACGGGCGCAGTGCAATTCTCACATGACGAAATGCGTCTGCTGTAGGCAGAGGTTTATCCGCTTAAGATCAGGTGGACTTTGTGCTTGTTCCGTCACAATCATATAAACAAGTTGAATTTTTGTTATTTATTGTTTACATAATAGATACACTGAGAAAAAATTCATGTTTTGACATACGTAATTTTAGCCTCCACATACGTATTTCTTGTTTAAAACGTGACTAGCGTACATAAAGATGAGACAACATGACGTATAATGGCCTTGCTGTAACGAGCTTTGCACATTACAATAATGTATGAAAATCATTCGTTCATTCATTCATTCAATGATGTACTGTCATGCAAATAAGTATGTAACATCTTGACAAAGTAAGGATGTTACTTACGTAGATCCTGGTGCAGCCTACTTACGATAAGTATGTTTCCTACGTTTATTATGTTTACTATAAGGAGGTAGTCTACGTCAAACTTGCTACAGCCTATTTATGGTAAAGGTGATTCTGGCGTTTAACATGCGTCAGCTTACGTACTGTAAGGAGGTTGCCTACATCAGCTTTGGTACAGCCTATTTATGGTAAAGATGTTCCCTACGTTTACCATGTATTGAACTACGTACAGTAAGGTGGTGGCCTACGTCAATATTGTTGCAGCCTACTTATGGCAATGATGTTCCCCGCGTTAGTCATGTATCGGCCTATGTACAGTAAGGAGGTACCGTAAGTCAAATTTGATGCAGCCTACTTATAGTAAAGATGATCCCTACGTATCTCATGTATCAGCCTACTTACAGGAAGGAGGTTACGTACACCAATCTTGATGCAGGCTACTTATGGTAAGTATTTTCCATACGTTTTTCATGTAGTGGCCTACATACAGTAAGGAGATTGCGTACGTTAATCTTGATGCAGCCTACTTATAGTAAGGATATTCCTTATATTTATCATGCATCGTCCTACGTACAGTAAAGAGGTTGCGTACGTCAATCGTGGTGCAGCCCATTTACTATAAGGATGATCCTCATATGTATCATGCATCGGCTGTATTATAGTAAGGAGGTTGCCTACGTCAATTTTGTCACAACCTACTAATAGTAAGGATTTTTTATATATTTATCATGCATTCGCCTATGTAGAGTATGGATATTACATATGTTTACAAACCTGGACCATTATTACGCTTAAGATGTTATTAAGAGCACCATTTGTAGTATACAAAGGTAAACCTCTTTACCATATGAAGGTTGCTCCTGGTTTATTTATGCGCATTGGATTACAATCTGTGCACCCTACTCTACATAGATTGATGCATTCTATACGAAGAAAAGATCCAAACCATTAGTAAACTGCACTAAGGTTTACGTATACAACCTAGCTGTACAAAGGCTGATGCACGATTTAAGTAATTATTCTATATGCAGGCTGCACCTGTAATAAGACAGTAAATAAGCATATTAAATAATTAAATACATTAAGTTAATAAAAAATTATTATAATAAATTTGTGATCTATTTATTGAAAATAATATACAAAATTGTTCTGAAATAAAAATACATATTTAGGTCCATTAAAAATTATCAATTTAAGTTGAAAGACAGGTGAGCGTAGCCAGCCTAAGGTGGTACATGACATTATTAAGGACGTGGTGGAAAACTGTCAAACCTTAGATATCAGGCTTAAAAGGCATGCGTACAACATTTCACGGAGTTTGAAAAATTTATCTTCGACATGGTCTCCATATGCATTTTATTTTTCTAGCGGAATCAACAATGTATGCGAGGATCAAAGCAGTGCAGCGCACAGTTACAGTTTCAGATTCACCATCTGGAATAAATAAATATTTTATGAAATTTGTTAAATAAAAATGACACTCCCTAAAAACTATTACCAAGAAGTAAGGAAATAATAGCTTATTAATGTCGGACTACACTCGCTATAAGTTCACCACAATAGTTAATTGTGCTGCACTTGTAGCGTTACGTTTCCAGGTTATATGTAGTCGTCGGGTATGTTCTTAGGGTATTTAAAGTACTTACCACTAGCACTAGTCCCTGGAGTTATAAGAAAAGCCCCTCATTATTTGATAGATATATGTTTGAGATCTTGTAAAATCTGCAATCAATAACATTAAGATCATTCGAATAATTCCACTATGAAAGTAATATGAAACATAAATATGAAGTATGAAAGTAAAATATCATGTAGGTTTGAAAATTTAACGTACCAAAATATACCTTGGGGTTATCGGAGAGTTGGATTGTCTTAGGTAGTCGGATGTGTTCTTTATTCTCATAATATTTCTTTAACACCAGTATCAGCAGTCTTTCTCGTGGATTTTTGTACTCAGTGTCAGGTATCAATATTATTTTTAGCCAAGTCAATTTGTCTTGTAATAAAGTAGCATCTGTAACAATTATTTAGACTGCATTTACATAAATATATTTGTTTTATGTTTAACCGGCCTTGGGATGCCCGGATAAAATTGCACCATCCATATCTTTCTGTGGGAGTTGCAAGTGGCGACAAAAGGGAAAATATCACACCTTGGACAGCTGCCTTTTCCGAAGAACTGTCATCTTACAAACGAGCTCCCAAAGTTGCTTGCCAAGCATGGACATTATGGCAAATGAAATGAAATAAAATTATTGCAAATATGGCCCCCTTTCTTAATAGAGGGAGGCATTTATTCAACGTTTGACTAAATCATTTATAACTAAAGACTTTACAGGTATCAGATGCTTGATGCACCTATTTAACATCGCTGAACCTTCGAAAGTTTAACTTGCACGAGGTAGTAAGTACTCTTTCAATAAATACATCGCGAAAAAAACAACAAAGTCGCTTACCTGTGAATGTTGCCGTTTAGCATTTGAATTCACTGGTTGCCGGATAGCCAGCCAGGCTGTGTCTTTGGCCTTTCTTTATACACACAGGCCCACTTTGGGGCGACTGAACCCCTTTCATCGTTTATTCAAATTTCATTGGTGATAAATTGATTTTGGAAACTTTGTAATAAAAGTTTTTTTATAAATAATCACTGTTGAAAACATTTACATGCGCGCGTGACGCGATTGCCACGGTCTCGCAGAAAACTAATATTATAGCTGTTGCATTACGCTCCAGCCAGTATTGCCAGCGTGTAAATCAAAATCAGCCGAGTATTCACATAAAAATATTTTAATATTAATAAAATTATATATTAACTTTGATATCATTGATGCATTGTTTAGACTTTTCAAAAACTATTATAATAACAATTGCTCCCCGCGGTTTCATCCATGTAGGCAAAACAATCCATGTTTAGTAGTATTAGAATAAATATTTATAAAAAAAAACTGAACACTTCCTTACACCCACAAAAGCTCTGTTTTACAATTCGTAAGGCTAGATTAGGAAATACCAAAATCATCAAATGAGAATGTGGCTAAATGCTGTTATAAATAAAAATGTGTTATTTTTCCTGGTCAAGAACAGTAACATTAGTAATGCTAAGTTTTAATAAAACACTTAAAAATATATCCATTGACGATTCCGCCTAATTTTCTTGCTAAGCCGACGTGACGTCACAAACAACACGCAGTCAAACCGTTTGACGCGTGTCGCTTCTACACGAAGCATCCTCAGGAGGTCTTGACTATAGTACGAGTGCACGATCGCACCTTTTCGACTCACGTGTTTGTGTCGTCACGTCGGCTTAACAGGAAAATTAGGCGGAATCGTCACTAGTTATATTTTAATAGTTTTTAAGTGTTTTGTAAAAATATTAATTTAATGTTTTTTTTAATATTTTCAAAATATATGATATTATTAAATTTCCGCAAAGTAACGCCTGAATCGATTCATTAGAAATACTAAGGTTTGTAAGTAAGGACAAGAATTTATATTTGTTACATTTGTATATATATATGCGCTGAAATTGCTGGACCACTTTGGATGAAACTGAAATATAAATAGAAATATAGATAGATTAGGTCTTAGATAAACACAACGCAAACTTCTTATTACCATAATCATCATGACCATGATCACTTTTCATTATTGCCTACGCGAATGATACTGCGGGATGCAGTAGGTATAAACCAAACATATTTTTAAAAATAACAGAAAAAAAACCTATCAAATTTTATTCTATATAGTCAATAGTATACTATAAATCATCTCATCAATGTATTACTTTTTATTATTTCTGTGCTTATTGAACTATTATGATGAAAACACCACGTAACGATACCGATACAAGCAACGTATTTGTTGTATTTGATGTAAAAATGAGGCACAAACTAAAAGTACAAATGCACATAATAGGCATAACTAAAGAAGTATCAAATCGAAATATGGGGTTTCAGTGCAGAGTAACTAGTTTTTATTTATTTGCACGCGTATAATAATTGATTTGTTTGTATTTTATACGAACATGAGTACGAGCGCAAAATTGATTGTAAATGAAGAAATATTGAAATAAGCAATGGTCGAAAATCAGCGTTTATGAAACATTGCTTTCGTATTTTTTTATTCGGCATCTGGCAACACTGATCTTCTGTCGTAAAACAATCTTTAAAATGACGAGGGAACAGTATATTATTGCGCCCGTAACATTTAAATAATGTACAAATGCAATATGTCTAAAAACGTATAATGATGTTCCCTACGTTCATCACGCATAGGCCTACGCGCAGTAAGTAGGTTACTTAAAAGAATTTTACGTGAATTTATTGCGCATAAATTCACGTACGGTAAATAGTTTTTCTACGTAATGGAAGGAGGTTGCATAATTTGCTTACTTATATCGTACATCGGCCTACGTACAGTAAGGAGTCTTAGCGCAGCCTACTTAATTGTAACTAATAATGTTTTCTACGTACCTATATCATGCATCAAGCTACGTACATATAGGAGATTGTCTACTTATACCTTGTTGTTGCCTACTCACAGTAGGAGTCTGTTTCCAAAATACTTACAATAAATAGACGATCTACTTATAGTCCCGACGCAAATTACTTGAAACATTATTTTTTTAGTCAATACGTTTGTGCCATCCTGTTAATATTGGAGTACATTTATAAAGATGCGACAGCATAATGTAATGTTCTATCTGTGACGTCATATCCATGGACTACTTCCTAGCATGTATCTGCCTATATCGGTTACGTATGTTGAGTCTTGTTGACGGACCCGACAGACGTGTACGTATTTAACGGCAAGATCAGTACACAACATGTTGTAACTTAGTGACGTGTTGATACGCTTCAACATTATTTTGTATTATCCAACATTTTTACGGCTGTAGATTACGTATTTTAGATAAAACAACACATACATTGTGAAAAGACTTCGCTACATTTCATTTTTTTCTCAGTGTAGGTACGGAGCATAATATTATTATACCGAAATCTTAGATACCTAACTCGTTTAGTTTTGTCATAGTTACAAAAATAGTAAATAAAATAAAACTTTCAAAACTAATGATACAATCATCCAACTGTGTCAATGGGCAAGCGGTTGAGACACCCGGTTCGTGAAACCTGTTCGATTCTCGTTACAGATGAAAATTTTGGGCCCTGAAAATATGTAAATATGACATTAGCTTGACATAATGATAATGCTTGAAATCATATAGAATATTGAATTCCTTGTAACCTAAGACAGTCGTATACCTTTTTTTGACACCTCTCGAACAGAACATTAAGATTATTTACATTAAGACGATACATAAATTTTCGAGTGGGCGTCGTTTAGCTGGTCAAAGAATAAACAGTAGTACGGAGATAGCTTGCAAGAATGTGATAGCGCTTATTATGGATACTTGAATGCAAAAAGAGATAAACATATTATTGACGCTTTGGGTGTTGATCGAATTAAAGTACTGGACCGATTACGATAAAAATATTAGAAAAATATTATCTACCAAAAAAAAACTAAATCAATTAATCATTGGCGGAGTCATCTTGTGACATGTATAAATAAAACATACAACCCGACATCAATGTAAAAGTACTAACGCACTCTTCACAAGGACAAGCTCTGAGTCGCTCAACAAGCTATGGAGAAAGCTATGCTCGGAGTTCCTTTGCGCGGTAAAATCCGAAAAGCACCAAAGTAACCGACATAGCTTTCAGAATTCGCATGTTGAAGTGGCAATAGAATGCGGGCCGCATTGCTCGGCGAACTGATAACCGATTGGGAAGAAAGGTTCTCGAGTGGTTACCACATTACACCGGAAGATATAGAGTTGATAGGTTAGGTGGGCTAACGACATCTTGAAAGTCACCTTGGCTACCTAAATGGCTACAAGTGGCTAATAGCTTTTCTGTGTAGTGTTCTACGGGGGAGGCCTTTGTACAACAGTAGACATCTTCCGGCTGATGTTGGGGGCTCTTTCTCTCTTGCTCTGCACTTTTTCTAAAAATGGAAGCAGCTGACCGGGTCGTATTAAGGTGACGCTGAATTTATTACAAAGAAGGAGCACTTTGCATTAAGTTGACAAAACATTGTTTATTCATGTAACAACGATTTCATTCAAGACTAACAAACTAAGTTAGTTAAATGCTAATTAATTAAACTCGTTGAAGACTAAGCTTACTGTCCATCTGATCTCAGAAAGCTTATGTAAATAATGGTTAATAATTTATCTATTACTTAAACAACATAATTCGTATAGATGAACAAAAACTCGTCAATGTTGTGAATAATTTCCATTCCAATCTTATAAATATCATTGTTATATCCCAATTGTTGAGGGAATAGATACAATATAAAAAATATTACTACAATACATTGCACACCACTACATATTATGTAAAAAATTGGGTTCGTTTCTACGAATGATATTTATTCGTAGGTTCGTTTTTACGGCCGGACGATGCGCCGCCGTCGCCGCGCCGGCGTCACGGTCCTTGGGATTTTTTGTATATAATATTCTGTAAGCAGTCGCTATAATAATAGGCACAATAGACGGCAATGAGCTTATAAATTGTATGCAAAATACGTAACAACATTGCACTGTACGTTGACGCAGCATTGTATGCTGATTTATTTCGCTATTGAAATAAGAGTAAAATTATTTGTTCACAATATTATATTCTGAGAATTATTATATGTATTAATGATATTTGCCATAAAAATGTGCCGGAAATAATTTCCTCGTGTTTTAAGCTGTATACACTGTCTGTTTTTACTGTAGGTTCGAACGCGTTGGATCGTTGTGTGTTGATGCTTTTATTCGCAGAAAAAACCAGTATTTAAGTTTCGAATTTTACAACAAATCCGCAAGATCAATGGGAGTGACGGTTGGGACGAGTGAAAATTGAATATCCAATATTCATATATTTCAGTGGCAATCGACTGAGTAAATTTTTGTACGTTCGAGTAATTCAATAAGCTGATTGTGTTTATCGGTTGATTTCTGTTAACGGAACGGCTTGTTAAGTGATAAATCCTGTGCATATTGGCCAAGTCTATTTTTTAAGACAACAGGGGGATATGAATAGTGTAACAATGTAATTTGTTAGACTATTCATGCTTTCCTTATCAGTCGAGAAGTTGGGTTGGGTAACCGACAATGCATCCTCGAGACCTCTGGTGTTGTGGACGCTTGTGGGCGATGGTGATCACCTACCACCAGGTGAGACAAATAAAAGGTCCTTCTTAGGCATTGTGTGCGGTTTTATAATAAATTGCCCAAACATATTACAACGCTCACAGAAAAATAATTCAAGTTGCATGTGAAAAATATTTTGAAAGAAATCTTACTACACAGTTTGTGATTACTTAAACGACAAAAATGCTTGGACTGGTTCGCCTCTGCCAAGCTAGCGCCTGACACCTACGTAATGTAAATTAAGTGTTGTAATAATTTTACTATATAATATGTACTTAACACATTGTTAAAAAACGTTTAAAGGAATGGCCCCGAGTTTCTTGCCCGTTCTTCTCGCAGTGGCTCTATAATTTTTGTATGCTGAACGTGGCAGTACAATGTAGTATATTTCAATATTAAAATTTGTAATTGACCAGCGCGTCACTGACGGCAAAACTGTGCTTCAGATCATTATAAGCACAGTTTTATTTGGTTAACTTTGGAACGTTCGCGCAGAATCTAGGGTATATTTTATAGAAGAAAATTATCAACAATACGATAAGAGAATAAAAAAAATTGAATTAATGATTTTGACTTTGACTTTGAGCCGTCAGCACGTTTGCCCTCCTACACCATAAAAATACATGTATTCTTCTCCCAGTCTTGTCCATTACTTCTCATCGCGTTACTCATACTATCATACACATATCTTTCTTCAAGCAGTCCATCCATCTATTTTGGTCTTCTTCTATCCTCATGTTCGTCCTAATTCATATTCAACACTCGTTTTGATAAAAGTGTTGTTCGCGTCCATAACACGCTTAACTATTTCTCTCTGACGTTTCTGTCATTAAATAGTGCAACTTTCAAACTACTTCTAATAAAGTTATAATTTTATAAATGCACCGAATAGTAGGTTTCTTTCGTTTAAGAACACATGACCATTGTCTTTACCTTAATCGAGGCAGTTGAACACATTGTTATAATATATGATAAGCCGTTTTGAGTTTAATTTAATGGTAGATATTCGATTGAAAATTTGAATGTATTTTATAAAAAGTACATTTTATCATAAAACTAAAAAAACTTCAACTCTTATCCTTAGGTCATCTCATCAAAATACAACTTTTTTTTTCACCTTATCTTTACGTTAATACAGTCTCTGGTGCACACAGACACACAATCTTAACTAACTAATATTCTTCACAGGGATTTCCTTTTTCAGCAAAACTAAACTAAATCATTTTCTGACACGATGACCCAATATCTAACAGTTCATTAAAGGAGACGTACAGATTAAAATTAACACTGCTTTTAATTACTGGACCGGAGGAAATGAGCTATAGACTAACATTGGAGTTGTCATAATGGGTGACTGAACGAAACGTACAGACAAAACCAATAGATAAACTGGGTATAGCTGACAGAAACGTACATCAAACAAAAACATACATTATTCCAAACTCTAAAATTTTTAAACAAAAAATGGAACCGACTTCAACTCTCAAAAGGGTGAAATAACTTGTTGAAGTCGGTACCATGATAGTCCAAAATAACCTATTATCACATTATTGTGCACATGATACCGACTTCGACAAGCTACTTCACACTATTGAGTGTTGTAGTCGGTTCCATTAATTGTTTAAAAAATTTTTTCACTCTTTTTAGTGACCCTTGCTACTTACAGGATTGATTGTCATTCATTGTCAACGACTATATCATCAAGATAGGAAAAGATTTTTCAGTTGTTGGAGTGTAACGCAAAAACGGCTTGACCGATGTTGATAAAAATTAAATGGGACCAAACGACAAGCATCAAGCTTTGAAACAAAAATGAATTTTCAAAATCGGTGCACCAGTCAAAAGTGCCGAGGAAACTAACATTAAATAAAAAAAACATACATACGAATTGAGAACCTCCTCCTTTTTTGGAAGTCGGATAAAAATACTATTTGCCAAATTTTCTCTTTATTTTATTATTAAGAAACCGTATTATGCTCTGAATATATTAAAACCTAGTAGGTATACGTTGATAACAATGTAACGGTGAATGATATGACATTATACATACGAGTATTATAGAAACTGTTGCGTACCTACGTAATGATAAGCGCATGTTTGTCCTCTGAGAGCCAGAACGCGCGGCGGGAAGGCCTAGGTCTGAGGTTATCAACGCCTGTTTGAGTTTACTGGAAATCCCTTTGAGTATTGTCAACTACTAAATTGTAATGATATCATATAGGCATAGCATTTGTTTAAACCGACTATGCCTTTATGAACAAAATACTACGAACTACGACACTACAGCTACTATAATAAAAGCATTTAAACAACGTATAAGTCATTGCAGACTCACTGGCAGTCCAAATGCTCCAGCCCACTATCAGTTAGCAGCGTGCGCAGCATGCTGGCAGCATTGCCCCGGTTGAATTGCAATGCTTAGTCGATGAGCCAAATAGGTGCCGGCATTTTGATCACGCGTTGTTCGACCAAACGCTCCGATTAGTTTATATTTAAACAGCACTACTATTATTATGTTACCGTCAATATGGTTTAATACCCAAATAACCGACGCGGAAATAGAAAGGCAGAGTTTTGTATTTCAAATCCTCAGTAACAGTATGGTTGTGCATGGGATGTTAGTTTTTTAACCGTCTCCAAGAAAGATTTTTAGATGACCAGTGTAAGAGGAAATGTTTCACCAATGGGATCGCTGGGCTCCTAAGTTAGGAAAATAAAGTGATTCTATTGGTGGAATATTTTCTCTTACTCTCTCTGGTAAAATATTACGAAGAACTTTAAAAACGTAGTGATATTCCAATAACAGGGTAAAAATAACGAGCTCTGCCCAACATAAATAATCTTCCTTCTTTTATTCCAATCATGCGACTTCAGTATTCTTTCTCCTAAGACCCTAATAAAAATCCTTATTTCTTTGCAACATCAACATGCAGAGCAACAAAAGGACATGATAGTATAAAGTTTTGACGCCGTTTCTAACACCGATCGCTTCACTGACCCAACCCAGCTTGTGAAATAGTGTGGTCTAATTTCGATTTTTACATAGCGTACTAGAAAATAGCAGGCGCGCTGTACTTTTATTTTCTTGTGTGGCATTACGTGTCGCGAAAGTTAAACGAAGGCAAGCTTCTAAACGGCAACGTGAGGTAGTTTCAAACGGTAATCGTATCAGTTCAGTCAGCGTCACTGCTAATTTTGACGAGGTATACGAGACACTCTACGTGTAATTCAATTCCGTAGCATCCTGGCTTCTCTGCAGCTTCTAAAGTGGATTACCTATATGCGCTGCATTCAACGTTACATATCTATGAGTACCCACATACCTACCTACATACGGATAAAAACTATTGGTTGTGACAACGATAGCACTCAGTTGCGCTTTGTTTCATTCCGACACTCGGCTCATCGAGTGCGCTTGAATCCCTTAAATCTATTTCGAATATAGGTTTTTACAGCTTTTAAGCTATATGGAAATGTTAGTGACAAAATAAATTGTATTTTGTATAGGTAGTAAATGTATTTCTTCTAAGCAGCAGTTTAGGAATCTTTTGTCTCAACATGTGGCTACATGTCCTATTAGAAGAAATGAGGCTGTTTGACAATAGAAGATTATTTGTAAGTGAATATGATTTCAGATCTACTCCAAAATTCATACATAGCTGAAAATCCATATAACGAACATACAAAGATATCTTGACATACCTACATATTATGTTTATTTAATGCACGTATCTCTCTCACTCGAAAATTCAACGTTTATCCCAATCCTCAAAAGCTTATTTGAATTTGGCTACCCACACACCAATAAGCCGAGTTTTGCATTCGCTAGTTTTCATTAAAAGCAGCGAATAACGTTTTAGTTTATAATTAGAAATACCTAAAATTTAAACAGGGATTCTAACTGCAAAGAAGACTCGTAATCGACCGGGCTTTATCCAAATATTAGCAGGAGATGATAAAACTTGGGCGTTATTTTGTACAGAAATCCTCAAGGTCGTTGTTTCATAGACTATTACTTATTTGAATGACGAATATTTATACGTAAGTCAGCAAAAAAATCTCTGCAAAAAATAACATATGATAGTGCAGCGGCTTAGAGCAGTTCAAAATTTAATTACCCACAACACAAATGGCCGGTAGTACAGACGACAAATAACACAAATCCAGTAGGACAATACCAAAATGGTGTTGCAGAGTAGAATGACTGAAAACATAATGAAATAGGATAAACTCAAAATAACCCATTTTGCCGCGTGGCGGATTTCGGTCTTCGTTGTTCAATTCAAACAAGGACCATCTCTACAATCTCTCGAGTCCATGATAGCCAATGGGGTGAAGGGTTCTGTTTGTTTACTTTTAAGCATCCCAGATATCTACGTTCTCTTTGTTGTACAAGATTGTGTTTGTACTTTGAATTCTGATACTCAAGTTACCTACTTAGAACGTTCTATTTTCACGAAAGAGCTGTAGGCAAAACATCTGTACTATAAAAGAAATATAAGACGTTTTAGGAAACCTTTTAATTATGAGTATTTTTAAAATGCTTATGAATAGGAATGATTGTATTGGTCAAAATGTAGTATGTTCGCATCTGTTCTTCTTCCTAAGTGGAGTTGGCACCAACATTCACTGCTAAAAATAATTATAAAATAATACCAGTATTCTCGTAATAATTTTAATCCCTCCTCATGATATATAGTATGATGATAGGGCAATTTACGAATGCTCCCCCGTAGCTTTCACTCTAAAGCAGAAGATTAATATAATGATTAAAGTTAAGCTGTTTTCCATTCTGGACCACTGGATTATTTACCATCAGTTTAGATAGCTGTCAACGCTGAACTTACTTTAATAATATACTCGTATAATATATTCTACCATCTCTCGAGCTTTCGCTCTCTTCCACATCAATGGTCCCCTTCCAGTAATCGTTCCTAAATTGCAGCTCACAATCCTAATTCTAATTGCGTCTTTGGTGGTACCCATTCCTGATACAACAGTCCTCGTCTGTTTGATCCAGGCGCTGCTGGATACAGTTTCCGCGCGTCACCTCTGATGTTCTCCCGAGTACTAGCATATGTAAACATATCACAACCTTGACAACAGGCTGTCTCTCTGATATAAAGTCTCCTTTGAATTGCTCTCTTTTGTAGTGTCTTTTGTTGTGTAGGTCTCTTTCGATTAATAAGAGGGCGCTGAAATCGTGTAAAGTATCGTTCCCGAGTAGTGGCAATCTGCAAAATAGAACCATTTTATTTATCAATTTATCATTATCAATTGAGAGGATATGAAGCAGTCCTTATATTCTTGAGCCGAAAACTTTACGCTATTCGCTTATCAAGTGGGCCATACTGAACCGATGATGATGGATCAGCTTTGCCATAACAACCTAGAACTTATTATACAATAGTTTTTAACACTTTTCCTTGAGTAGATGTCAGACGACAGTTATAGATTGTGATGTACTTAATCTATGTGCGACAAAACTGGCTCAATATTATCTTCGCTAGATGACACCTTGAGATTTTTCAACTACTATGTACACTCGTACTTCATCCATGAGCGTAACTAAGCGAGATTCTTGATGATTTCTAACTATGGACTTTATTTATTCATGAGTTTAACAAACCGGGGCATGAGTAGTTCAACTTCGCTTAGTAGATTCTAGAAGACAGATTGAGATTTTTCAACTATGTACTTCAATCTACGTATATACGCTAACAAAGCGAAGCTATAATTCACTTTGCTCTGTTAGCTAGTGCTACTAAAGAGAACCGTGAGCTATCATTAAAATCTAGATATAAATTTTTTAAATAGAAATCTTAACGATAGATTAGATAAAAGTAATTAAGACGAAACGTTCTTATCTGTGGGAGGATTTGTGTTAGGTACCAGAACTTCACACATCTAATCATCATTAATATCTTTTCTTGATATGAAGTATTTTTTGCATCATTAATTAATTCATTATATAGGAGGTATTGTAGTCGATATCCGAATGGAAGCGAATGTAGTACTTTCTCGTTTCACGCTCAGAACTCCATAACCTGGATAGAGAAAATAAAACATGCAAAAAGTGTGGCGTATTGCATGAAATTTGCCGCAAATCCAATTTTTACATCGAAGCGACTGTGCTTTTGACAACAATTTTCCTAATATCTCTCCCAGGTTTTAGAGCCGGAACTTCATGAAAAAAGAAACTCACAATGCACAACTGTGTTTACAGTTTCACTTTTACAAACTTTTTCGAATGTTTTCTTAGAACTTAACTGGACAATTATTCTGCTAGTATAAAACATTTTCGTGGTCGGTCTTTTTTCACATTCCACCTCCCTCTCATCTAAAATAGTATCCAACCTGTCAGTTTACATATCGCCGTAGTTTTCTACAAAACATTGAATATTTTCCTTGTTTCCTTTGACAAGTTATAGAAGCGAGCACGCCATGTTGTGGCAATCCATTCAAACTGTCGCCTCACCGACTTTAGCCTAACCAACTTGATCTGTTTATTCGATAAGTCAAGCTCCGCTTCGAGCGCTTCTACCCATTGCTTGCTATGATATTACTGTTCAAACTAACACATAAACCGACACTCACAATGCTGCTGTGCTTATGACGTTAGAGTGATGTGTAATTGTGGATTACAGTATTGTCCATACGACGTCCCTCGTGCAGTGCGTGTATTATGTTCTCTGACCAAGTGTTCAAATGGAATAATTCAGCTGTGTTACAGATTAAATAACAGTGTTACGCGTTCGTAAACAACGCCCCTCGAGCGTGTAGTTTCACGCTCGCTGCTATTGAAAATAACATTTTTATGTGAGCACGAAAGCGCGGTGTATACAGAGGATAAAAAGCACCTCGTCAGTATTTTATAAATGTCTGGAATACTGTCTCCCACATAATCAAATTAACTGTGTAGGTAGCACGCTTGGCAAGTGTATACTTTCAAATCTATCGAAAATTTACTACAGATTCTGTGCTTAATTTTCATTACTACCAAATAAATATCTACCAACTATAATATTAGCAACTATATAATAAGCTGCGTTGGTCATAAATTAATATTCGATACTGAAATAGATGTGCCCGTAATATCTGATAACACATCGGTACTAGGTACCATTGACCTATATTTACTAGACGCGACATCTCAAACGAGGATATTCGACCGGTGCAAATACGCTGGCCGGCATACTCTCCCCCACACGCAGTTGGGCACTCGTAGATATTACACGCGCTTTACGTTCGAAAATTGTGTATTCAAAATACACAATTGATAATACACAATATTCGAACGTAAAGCTCGTGTAATTTATACGAGTGCCCAGCTACGTGTGGGGGAGAATATGCCGGCCAGCATATTTGCACCGGACTTTCCTCGTTTGAGATGTCGCGTCTAGTATATAAAGGTCAATGCTAGGTACATAATATGTTGAAATGAATTCATATTCTGTCACGGAATGAGTAAGTAACCATTTAATCATTGCCTTATGTTATGTTATGATACACATGTCATTGATTCACGCTTAAACTATAATTAGAATGGGTAATATTAGAAACTATTATGCTGTTTCATGTGCTCGTTTAACTACAGATTGTAAATGAGAAAGTATGTGGTTGTGTGTGAGTGAGAGAATGAGAGCGTGTGTGTTTGTAGCCTACGAAGCGGCATGCGGCATTTCATTTTCATTTATAAAGTTATAACAAATAAACTACGAAATTTTATCAAAATCCTAAAAACCGTTTCAAAAATGAGTGCAAACAAACGCAGCGGCTTCTCTTCGCCTCATTTCTGGATAAAGACTTATAATACTTTTTATTCCGAATCACTGAATAGTTAGCTAAGGAGCGAGATATAACCTAATACCACGCAGACGAAACCGCGGGTCAAACAATAATAATGGCCGCAGTGGAAGTAGTGATGGTGAATTGATGGTTAGTGTCGACTGTCGACTGCCAATCGCCGATTTTGTACCAGTGGGATTTGTTTGTTACCTGCCCCCGGCGACTTAAGGAATTGAGAAAAAAACGATGCTTTTATAGTCTCCGGGGGTGTAACCTATTTCTATAGAAATTAAATTGTATTCCTTTTAGTTTGGTTGTGAGTTGTGTGATATTACCGACATAAATATTTAACAAAATGCTATTTTTATATAGGTACTTGCATTCTAATAGATCAACGATTTTTCATTAATAAGCAGAATAACGTAGTGAAAGATATAATGATATCATAGCGTGTGCCTAAAATATTCTACGAGTACTTACTCATAGTTAATTTTTTATGAGTAAAATCAAAGGTCGAACAACACAACTATTATTAATCGATTTGAGCCATAATTATTAACCCAATTCGAAACATCTGCTATATTGGACTAATGTTCTTTGAGTGACCGAAAGGGTTAACCCTTTCCGTCAATCAAAGGGCACAGCTTCACTCACTTCTATGTTTAGTTTACCCTCTCTGATCATGTTGTATGAGATACGTCACCTGCAAAGATCATTATTTCTGGTCTGGACATTTCCAATAGCCCTATTGCAAGCAAAAGGATGCTTTTGTTAACAGCCGCGCCGGCCGGTAATTTACCTTAATATTGGTTGTAGAAAAGAGTAACATCTTTATTTAACTATAACGTTTCCAATGACTATTTTCTTAAATTTGAAGAGTGGTGTAAGCTGTGGCTTCGTTTCAAATGATTCCTTGTAATACTTTGATGATTGCGACTTGACTTGATTATCCATATACGTATGAAAGTTATTGATCTAAAATGAAGAAGTACGAAATGTGTCTGATAATACTCGTAGTTATTGGCTTATTACTACGTTTCAAATGATTCCTTACAAACGAATAATGATATGTCCGTACATAATGATTTCAAATTAGTCTTTATCAGTGACAACATGTAACCATTTATGCTTGGTAAAAGGTACATGCTTAAATTTGTAGAAAGCTGTTTTATACCTGTTATAGTAATTAAAAAAATAATCAAAAAAGTAAAAAGCCCGACTGCAAAATATTATATTTACGTAGCGATTTATCTTTTCATTGAAATTAAAACTGCAAGATATACATTTTTATGGAATCGTTTTTTAAAGTTCTTCATTTTGATACCCCACTCGATAGGTTTTGAAGAAAAATATTTTATTTACCTCACAATATGGGGTCTGAAATACATCACTTTGT
Organism: Plagodis dolabraria; assembly: GCA_963854805.1. NCBI lineage: Eukaryota > Metazoa > Arthropoda > Insecta > Lepidoptera > Geometridae > Plagodis > Plagodis dolabraria. The sequence goes on from OY978440.1 coordinate 12,155,569, forward strand.
TTTACTATTTATTTTATGTAAAATCGGTTAAGCCGTTTAGAAGTAATGGTGGAATAAAAAACTCACAAACACATACATGAACCCTGAAAACATAACTCTCCTTTTTTTTGGGCAGTCGTGCAAAATATAGAATTATATAATAATAGACGTTTTTTTTATAAATTGTAGGTGTAAACTTAAAGCACGTGTGGTATGGCATAGACAAATCTGTCTACACTTCCCCGTGAAACATGCATTTTTAGATATTTTAAATTGCAATTAATAACATTGTATGTCTGGGAATGGTAAACTAATCCATCTACATCAGTGAAATCGTAAAAGCATTCAGTGATTTTCTGATTGAACGATAGTGGTGCATGTCGAATCGTGTATAATATGGTTTTATTTCATAGATTATGTAATTGATAAGACACCAGCATGGCATGATAACAGAATGGTTGTGCTTTTAAAAGCGTAGCTCATGCAACCTTTTTTGAAGCGCTTTTAACGGAACTTCCCTTTTAGTTCTTCATTGCGATCATTACATGGATGTGTGACCGTAATTGGTATATATTTCCTTATTAGGAAGCCCTTCTGCGCTTTGAAGAGCACGTTAAGAGATAAGTTGACTTGCGATTTTGCATACAATTGTGTTCCCCTATTATCCGTCTTAGATGTTGCCATATTTTTTTTGCTTGAAATCATGGCCAGCTTAGTAATTACCAAAGAAACCATGTTGTTGTCTTAGATTTTCGCGATTGTTACACATAGTAATTAAACAACTTTAAACGGTTTAAATCGCGTATATTTGTCATTATTTTTGTCCCGACGTTTCAAACACTTTGCAGTGATCGTGGTCACGGGGTGACTAATTGGTTTTATTTGTCACATGAGTTATGAAGAAATTATTTGGTCTACCGTCAGAAATTTTTATATTAATCATAACGTTCCCTATTCACGCAGTATTCGCTCACGGTGTCCAGAGGTCTTGCAGATTTGTGTCGGCCATGAGATTTAATTAATTTAATAACAGGATCCCAAGCAGGTGGTACTTGCCAACCATCATCTCTATTGAAATTTGGGTACTTTTTGATTTCAATAGCCTCGCGTAACATTCTTGGCATAAACCGGGTCTCTCTGGCAAGGATTTGTGGGTTGTCGAACCGAATGTAGTGATTGGGTTTGTCCTGGGCATGTTCACAAACCGCAGACTTGGTCGAGCGTCTGTTCTTCATGTCAGCAATGTGTTCTTTTACCCGGATACCAACGCTCCTCTTTGTTTGCCCAATGTATGACAGCCCACATTCACAATCAAGTTTGTAAACACCTGCATCTTGTAGGGGAATATTGCACTTAACAGGTCTTAAAAATTGGTTGATCTTCTTATGCGGCTTGAAGTAAGTTTTTATTGAAGCTCGTCTTAAGATATTACCAATTTTGTCCGTGACACCCTTGATGTAAGGTAAGATGGCAGGTTGTCGCTCAACTGTGGAAGGCTTGGGCCGGTTTCTGTGACGCATATGTGGGAGCTTGTGATTATTGCTTCGCAGTACTTGTTTTACATACTGAAGCTCCTCCTTGAGATGGTCAGTGTCGCAGATGCCATGTGCTCTCTGTAACAAAGATTTGCCTACGGTAGCCAACTGACATGGATGGTGATGGGAGTTACCATTGAGATATTTATCTGTATGGGTGGGTTTCCTATACACTGTATGACTTAGGGAGTTGTCAGGATTCCTGATGACTAAAACATCAAGAAAAGCTAAGCATTTATTGACCTCAGGCTCCATCGTAAATTGAATTTTGTTATGTAAAGAGTTACAAAAGTTATGTAAAGAGTGTACATTCGGTTCGACAACCCACAAATCCTTGCCAGAGAGACCCGGTTTATGCCAAGAATGTTACGCGAGGCTATTGAAATCAAAAAGTACCCAAATTTCAATAGAGATGATGGTTGGCAAGTACCACCTGCTTGGGATCCTGTTATTAAATTAATTAAATCTCATGGCCGACACAAATCTGCAAGACCTCTGGACACCGTGAGCGAATACTGCGTGAATAGGGAACGTTATGATTAATATAAAAATTTCTGACGGTAGACCAAATAATTTCTTCATAACTCATGTGACAAATAAAACCAATTAGTCACCCCGTGACCACGATCACTGCAAAGTGTTTGAAACGTCGGGACAAAAATAATGACAAATATACGCGATTTAAACCGTTTAAAGTTGTTTAATTACTAAAAGAAACCATGTCCCTGAAAATCATGGAAATTTAGTAGCAGACCGACAAATAAATTTAATAAGTTTTAAACGTAACAATACGTTGGATGCACAGAGATCTGTCTGTGTCTGGGAGAGATATACTCTTTCTTATAATTTTGGTACCAGTAAATATTTTAATCGGTTCAGCTTTGCGGGAAAAAAAACAGGAGATGAAACGTATATTTCGTGTAATTTTGATCCTAGTCTCGTACGAACCCTCTGAAGTCGTCGCTGATCCCGCTTGTCATAGAATGGCAGTCTTCAGGCTATGCCAGAAGTCTCCAGGCGGTATGAAAATTCGTAGTTGTTAGTAGGAAACTTTAGGAATGTCACTCTCAGTAAGAAATCTGTCGCCAAGCACCTAACCGTCTGTTGGATCACATCATCACTAGCAAAAGCCGGTAATAAACTAAAAAAAATAGCTATTCAACATTAAGAACTCAAATTCAACTAAAATTTTGAAATCATTGTGATCCTTCTATTCTACTTCCTGTCTACGTATAGATTAGTAACTTTACAGTATCTTAGACTTTATTACTTCTAGATATGATTTCTAGAGCTATCTCGTTGTAAGCCAACATCGTATTTACTAATTTATGGAGCATAAATTGTACGTCTAGCGGGATTTGAACCCGGTAGCACCGTCCCCTATATCTGTAAGAATACTAAAAATGAAGCAGAATATTCGCGTCCATCCACTCTGAATAGCCGAGCGGTTAACGGCACCTTTATAGAAACAAAAAGAAGAAAAATGTTTTTTTTAATTTCTGCCAAAAATGTCAGCGTTCGCCTAATCTTGATGAGGAACTGGAAGAGCAGCTGCCAAAACCGTGTTTACTGGATTTTTAAGGTAAATCTTCAGCCTTCAAATAAATAATTCTTCCGCAGACTTATGCTTTAAATTGTGTTCTTGGCGATGAATGAATTAATGAATCGGAATATAAAATTACAGTGAAAAAATAATAATTGCTATAAATATTATATTGCTTGCATTGAACGGTTGCGCACAGTATTAATATTTCGTTTATTTTGGGATGTATTCGAACAACGTTGAGATTACGGCCAGATGTGTCGAAATTCACGCAGATTGTATGTCGTGATATTCCCCGCAAAGAATGAACGGTGAATTTCAAAATTATTATTACTATTTAAATAAATATGGACTTTTCGCGACATAGTATTTACTTTGGAGATATAAGGACTCGTACAAAATATTGCCGACAACAACCGTCAAAATAACCTATGTAAGACTGTTGTTTTCATTTATTTAATAACATTTTTGATTGGCGATGAAATTGTGCTTTAAACAAAGAACGTACCTTTTAAATCATTATGATAAAGGTTGGTTGTTTCAATGCTTTGGTGCATTGATACTTATGGGTTCGTTGCATACGCCCCTAATGTCAGCCCCCCCCCACCCCCCCCCGTCTCAGATACCCACGGTTTCATTTCTACCTCGGCGGTCGAGACGGGTTATAAATCTTGCGGTCATAGGTTCGATCCTCGGGGTCAGATAGTTATTGAGTTTTTCAAAAAACGTTCGCAGTTTAGTATTTTGCGCGATAGATGGCATGGTCACTCTCAATCACATGGAACTCACACACAGAGTATATTTAAAAACCTCTGCCTACCCCTTCGCGGATATATAGACGTGATTTTATGTTTATACGAGTATACATGTGATTTTTATGAAACTCAATTTATTTTACCTTGTGCCTAAATATACGAGTACAATTGAACATAGGTAAACCGACATGTAATTACAAAAGGACAATTAGACATTCTTTCCACGTGTTGTGTGTGGCACACGTAATTGTTTGTAATTATCTCTTGATAGTGTCAGCCCTAGAAACAAAAGAAATTAAGAGTACCTAAAGTTTAATTAATTAATTTTGCTAGTAATCGGCTATATATATAAGATCTATTAATAAAGAACTTTTTTATATAGCTGATAGGCTATCCTTTGACCTCTATCTCATGGTAAGTGATGATGTTGTTCAGGCTAACCTAGAATTACTCAACTCAAGGAAAACTGCCGGGACACAGCGTTAGGTGCTTGGAGACAGATTTTCTACTTGAGGATGGTTGCTTAGCTTAGCGGATCGGTTCAGAACGGCTAAGCAAACTACTCTACGAGCGCTTCAAACTTCAAAATTAGCTATTAGCTACTTTTTGTGCCGGAGGAATGCTTAAGTTTGATAACGAGTAAAATTTTGAAACTTTTATATTGGTTCGTGTTGATTCTTCACATTTAAAGTAGCGTTCCGATATCGTTAAAATTATGCCGAGAAGTGAAGAACTGATAGAATATGTAAGCCGGAGTCAATTACGTTTATGTCCGTAAGCGTGATTTAACCGAAGCCTATGAAGGAGACAAGCAATTTGCTGCTCATAATGTGCGTGTAATTATGCCTAGCTGATCTTGTATTTACCGACAGCATCGAACATTGTCTCTGTAATATTATTAATTAATTTATTTATTTATTAAACATAGAAATAGCATCCTGACAGTATATGGTAACCAATGCCATGCTATACTTAATATATGATACATAGTGTGATTTTGATGTTATTAGGCCTTTGATAGTATATATGTACACGTATAAAAAAAATTGTAAGCGTATACATGTGCATGTATTCGTGTACAATTTGCTCTTCGTTTACATTAATTCAGTTTTTATTTAAACTATTTATTATATCATAAAAACATGGTAATTTTTACTGACACACACTTACCACGCACACTTTTTTTTTATACCTGATATGTTAGCCTTTGACCACTATCACACGTGATGGTAAGTGATGATGGTCGAAGATGTTAGTCAGACTAACCTAGAATTACTGGCACTCAAGGACAACTGCCGGAACACACCGTTAGGAGCTTGGCGACAGATTTTCTACTTGAAGGTGGTAGCTAGCCAGGTGGACATACGCAAAATGCCCTACCACCATTCAAACAACACAAACACACACTCCCTCTCACACTTTCATCAATTCTTCTTCCGCTCTGTTTCTTTAATTTTTATCTCAGTATTAGCTTACTCAATATAATGAAATAATATTATTTTACTCATATTTTGACACCTGCACGGTTTTATGAAATAATGGGGTTTTTTTTAAATTTTCATAGCTTATTATGTTAAACAGTTAAGGAGGTGAAGTTCATATTGTTATTTTTTTATGATTGGTTACAAACGGTAAAAAATTCTTTAAAATATGTTACGATGCGTTTCATATAAACATATTCGATACCGAATATCGCATTATATCCCGAGGGCTACCTATACACTGAAGTTTCGTTAGATATGTTTTTCCCATCTAATAGGGGACAAGACTGTTACAATCTACTGGACACGGGGTCTGGGCCTGCGGACTACTACTGAAAACATATCACATTTGACATCTCAATTTCTGTCTGATCCGGGTATCGAACTGAGGACCGGTAGACACCAAACCAGCGTTTTCTATTCAACTAACTCCATTTGAGCAACGAGGCTGTTGTCAGATGCGCCAGTTCCATTTTTTTCTGTTGGTCAGATTTTCAAACAGAATTAGGTATTCGAAAATAGTCTCCTTGTGAATAAGGTAGAAATTGTTTAGTAATAAAATCAAAATATTTTAAAATTTTGTAAATGGAATAATAGAGTTGCTATATTTGTATATTTTAGACGAACGCTCCCATACAAAACGCAGCTACAATCTCATTTTAATAATAGCGAATAAAACTTAATGATTTTTTACCTACGTAATCACTACCCTAATATCTAGGTTTGTGGTGCATCAGATTTTTATTAAATTATTCAGTTTTGAAATTACACTAGCTCAAAAACTCGTGATTTTAGATAAAAGAAAGACCCAACTTTAAGCATCTCTTTCAAGAAAAAATAAGCATGTTTTTAATATTTCTATTGCACCACAAACATGGGGAATATAATGAATTTTCTATAATGGGAAGTTATTTATACTTGTGTACTATACTTTTTAAATAAATCTGGAGCTACGAATGACTGGCTCAAACTCCTAAAAACGAGTGCTATATACTAAACGCTATATAATAAAAAAATTAATTATAGTCCAAAAGAAAAAGGATTTAAGCCAGAAACGATGGGTCTAATAATACACTATATTTACATGCGAGTTTACGAATGACTGGCTCAAACTCCTAAAAACGAGTGCTATATACTAAACGCTATATAATTAAAATTTTAATTATAGTCCAAAAGAAAAAGGATTTAAGCCAGAAACGATGGGTCTAATAATACACTATATTTACATGCGAGTTTTTTTTTTAATAACAAGTTGAATTTATATGAAAGTTCACACTTTGGCTGGCGGGTATAGGTCCTTAATTTACTAACGTTTTAATACCATTTAACCATCGATTCGGCAAATTAAACGGACGCATAGCAGATAACTGAGCACTGTACGTGAATTGTAATCAATGTTTCCATCAAGTATGATAGGGTTGCCGTATTTGATACAACAGCTTGCCGTTTTTATGTATGGAAATCATGAAATTTCCGTATTGGTTAGGTACTTTTAATGCGAAAAAATGAAGGTTGTGACTGTGTGTATAAGATAATAAAGATTAATCAAATAATAATAATGTAATTTTAAAATTATACTTCATTTTAATTTTTAATGAATAAAATATATTTATTGACATAATAATTGATAATTATTTAGACATGATGTTTTAATGAATAGATTCAGGCGTTACTTTGCGGCGATCCATATCATCCGACAGGAAGCATCTTCAGGAGGTCTTGACTCACCGAGCGTACGATTGCGAGCGGTGAGTCAAGACCTCCTGAAGATGCTTCATTTAGAAGCGAAACTAGTCGAATATTCTTCCGGTTAGGCTGCGTGATGTTTGTGACGTCACGTAGATAACAGGAAAATTAGGCGGAATCGTCACTAAATATATATTTTTATACTGTTTTAAGTGTTTTATTAAAATATTATTTAATGTTTTCTTAAGATACTTTTAAAACTATTTATTATTTAAATGATATTTTATAATAATATCAACATGCACATTAAATGTATTTGTGTAATATTAGATACTTAAATGAAATTATGACTGCGATACCCTGACAGGGTGAATGTACGTACTTAACTAAGCCATATGTAAGATCTTTAATAATATTTGAGCAGAATAAATAAATAAATAAATATATTTTATAGGAAACAATACAAATTTATTACTCATAAATATCATCGCTACATACATTTTTAGAAGCAATGTAACATAGATGGCCGGGCGTTAATAGCTATAGACTGCCGTGCCCCAGGTTCATGGTTCAATCCCAACCGCCGTCTTGAGCTACACCGCTTGGTGAAAAGGACGTGGCCTGGCTAGCTACCACCTTCAAGTAGAAAATCTGTCGCCCGGCACCTAGCAGTGTGTTCCGGCAGCAGTCCTTGAGAACCAGTACAATTACAGGCACACGAGACTTAATAACTTTTATTATACATTCAAGTATGTCTCAGGGTGACGGTTGCAGTGCAATTCGTCTCTTGTGCCGAAATGCATCTGTTATAGGCAGAGGTAAGGTCCGCTTAACTTCAGCGGGCCTAGTGCTTATGACGTCACAATTATACATAAAAAAAATATATAGGTACTTCACCAGAATAGTCCTATTTACATTTGCAATTACCTATATATTTCAATCTTATATTTACAATATTTTACCTTCCACTGTGTATTCTTTCACAGTCAGTATCTAAATGTATAAAGAAAAGAAAATTAGTTTCTGGACTTCCTTTTCAATGCACGGCGATTCTAATTACGATTGTACTAGGGATGTGCATTCAGTTCAATTTTATTTGATTTCTAATTGGATTGCCGTATATTATTATAGGGTAATGAAATACCAGCAGTATATTACGGCAATTGCCGTATCAATGCCAACTGATTGAAATGAACATTTGATCCACTAAGCACTAAGCACTAGAAATTGAACGCACATATTGTCGGCAAACCGAATTGTTATTGAGCACTTGGGAGTATAATTAGCTGATTGATGACGTGAAATTGTATTGATTTCTCGATTAATTTCTCGTTCCATTCGGTTGTCGTTATGTGACAGGCATAAAGAGAATATTATTTACAAAAAGTACGAAAGCTGTATGATCATTATTAATTACTTCGTTAAAATTCAACGAAATCTTAGACATTACAAGTTAAAATTCAATGAAATATAAACTAATTAACAAATAAATTATAAAGAAATCATAATGTAAACTTATATATACGTTTGTCTTAAGAACACATCCACGTTTTATTTATTTACAGTACTGTATTAGCCGGATTGTTCACTGCTGAGCACAGCCTCCCCCTTTATAGGGGAGGCTGTGTTCAGCAGAGGACAATGGGTGGGTTTGACTATAATCCCAATGACACAGCCTAAGTGGCTTTCTTAATTCAGTTTTATTCTAATAGCTGGTTAATCAAGAGAGAGAGGCGTGCCTCGCGATCGGCTCCGTCTGTGTGGACGTTTCTCGCCCGAGGAAACGGACAACTGCCAAGCGCGAGCGCAGCCGCGACCGAGCCGATGCGGCGTTGATTTTTCGTTTTGCTTTGCTCTCAAAGCCTAAGTCGTTAGCCGTTCGCATTATGAGCACGCGTATTTTATTCCGTGACGTGGTCTTGATTAGTCAAAGCCCAGTGCGTGTTCCATGATATCTTAACTCTCATCTGAACAAAATGGCTCAGTCTTACCGCGTGCAGCAGCTTTGGGAATATAATTAATCTGATCGCGGCTGCATCACCTCTTTTCGCGGCGAAAACCTCGTGAGGCTACTAGTTCTATGTGGTATTATATTATTATTCTATTTACAAATTACTATATTTTATGTATTTATATTATATTCCGAGAATCGAAGTCATCGCCTTACAAGGGAAAAACATCACGAAGAAATCATATTATGAGGCACCAGCACTAATAAGTATTTTATGTATGTACAGAGAGAAATAACATCAAAATATTACTGATTTACGCAAAAAATATGGAATTCTTAAAGCCTTAAGTTATGACAAAATTACGAGTATAACAAGCTATATTGATATCGAACATAGATTGTTAATATGAAAGTCTTCACTCATATTATAATATATAAGGAGTTGAGGTATGATTTAGCTAGAAACGACATTTACATATACGGTATGTTTATAATAAAATATAAGTATACACGAACAATACCGCCCGTCACCGCATATCATACTCCAATTAACGAACCTTGCGACGGTATAAGGTTGAACAAACAGAACGGACGAGGTGTGCTTCTGACTTACCCCTGGAGGATTTGAGCTCACAGAACCTGGCATATAATATAGAATCATCGTGGGCAAGAGGTGAGTCGACCGGATCATGCTCGCTGGCAGCATGTCCTCTCTATATCGGTTCGTGCGTGCAAAAAAAATGTATAAAAGCGATGGGTGCAACGCAATATAGGCGGTGCGCCGTTACAAGATAATGCCACGCCGCACCGCCTCCATGCTTTACTCAGAGATTATGTCAGAATATTTCACTATTCTACAACCTGCCAACTGTCCTTATGATCTTGGACTAGGACTCTCTACTGGTACTCTACTGGGGGAACCACGATGCGTAGTCCCAAGGATCCACTCGTGGGATCTATACCATTTTTGGATGACGATATTGATGGAATAATTACTTGTTTCCACAGACAGAGTCCGCTTCAATCATTGAAAGGTTTGCGTTATTGTAGATGGTTACAAGAAACATATTACTTAGTCTACTATCATAACCATTAACAGGAGGAAAAAAGTCTTTTTCTTAACGAAATAGTTATGAAAATGGATGGAACGTTATACCATCATTATAAATCTATATCTATACTAATATTATAAAGAGGAAAGATTTGTACCTATTTTTGTATGTTTGTATGTTTGTAATGAATAGGCTCAAAAAGTACTGGGCCGATTTAAAAAATTCTTTCACTGTTAGGAAGCTACACTACCCTCGGTGAACATAGGCTATAACGCATCACGCTATGAGCGACGGGAGCGGAGTAAAGCGGGTGAAACCGCGCGCGGTCGGCTAGTATTATATAAAATGTGAAATTAGATTAATATATAAACAAGTAAACATATAAAAGTAAATGATATATGCAGAGGTAGCTCGTTCAACTAGTATATAAATTTCGTAATCATAATTACATCTAAAAACTGTTAGGTCCGACCATAGGCCCTAGTGTCTCTTTCCAATGAGAATGAAAATATTATATATTTTGAAATTCGGACTCCGTAATGGGAATCGTTTCCAAAGGGAAATGCCAAAGTTGTGTCAAACTGAAGTTCATCTCCATTTCCATACGAGTAGTTACACCATAAAAGCAGTGAAGCTCAGTGGCTTTGGCTATGGACTGACACGCAGCAGGTCCATGGTTCGAATCTCGCCGTGGGCTTGAGGTTCACCGCATGGTGGTAGGGTATTTTGCGAATGCCCACCTGGCTAGCGACCACCCTCAAATAGAAAATCTGTCGCCAAGCACCTAACGGTGTGTTCCGGCAGCTGTCCTTGAGCGCCAGTAATTCTAGGTTAAGCCTGTTAACTCCTTCGACCACATCATCACTTACTATGAGGTGAGATTGTGATTAAAGACTATTTTATTTTGCATGGTGGTAGGGTATTTTGCGAATGCCCACCTGGCTAGCGACCACCCTTAAATAGAAAATCTGTCGCCAAGCACCTAACGGTGTGTTCCGGCAGCTGTCCTTGAGCGCCAGTAATTCTAGGTTAAGCCTGTTAACTCCTTCGACCACATCATCACTTACTATGAGGTGAGATTGTGATTAAAAACTATTGTATTTTGCGGACCGTTTTATCCCGATTTGACGTAGCATCGGCACATAATGTAATTACACGTGCTAATCATAGCGTTGGCTTGGCAATCTCTTTGACAAGTTCCGTCAGAGTGTTAATATTAAATTGGCTCTACGCTTATAAAAATATGGAATAAGATTCCTCGTACGGTGACGCAACGAGCCAGGAAAAGCTGAAATTAGACTTTAAATTTGAACAACGTTCAAAGTTCTAACAACGTTCACACATGTTCTGCAAAAAAAATCTAGTAGCAGTACAACTCTTTGTTCGGGTTCGTCTGGAGGAGTACTGTCAACATAGGTATTTCTACCGCCAAGCAGTAATGTTCATAGCACTGCGTTCTGGTTTGAAGGGTAAGGGTGCCGGTGAAATTACAGGCACATGAGATTTAAGGTTGAACTGGCCGGTCACTTCCACATACAAACGTCATAGGGTGCTCCTCTCACACTCCCTCTACACTCCCTTATTTGAGATTTTAGGTCCAGAATTAAGCATAATACCGATTGATCTCGTCATTACCTAGGCTTGTATCGTGCCGAAATTTTAAAAGATAATTAAGTTGAAAGTTATAGCCTCGAAAACTTTATATGAAAGTGTTTCCAGGCCCATAACTCTCAAGGTTATTATCTTATTAATAAAACAATACAAGCCTAGATAATTGAGAAATCAATCGATATCATGCTTTGTTTAGAGCCTAAATCATAAAATAAGGGAGTGATCACTCTACCACGTTTGTATGGAGAGTTGACCGGTCAGCTCACCCTTAACAACTTTATGTAAGTGATGTGCGCTGTGTGATTCGCCATCTGTGACGGAATGCATCTGTTATAGGCAGAGGTTAGAGGCCTCGTACTTGTTCCATCGTGATAACATAAAAAAATAATAGTGTAACAAGGCTCGTAAACAGGTACAGACGAGTTGACTAAAACGAAATTAAGGCGAGAGTTTATCATCGTCACGAATTTATACCTTAACCCTATTTATCATATGATGGGTATAGCTACCTATCTGTGAAAACAGTGACATAAATATCAAGAAAATCCTGCCTATATAGGTGGTATGAATACCACCACTTAAAAAGATCAGGCGAAGATACATACATTCTTATCTATTTCATCACTTTGACCTATATATCAGGTTCACATTTTTTTTATGAATCTGCTGTTTTTAATTGTTGCCAAAAATGATAATGACGTTATCAATACTATTAATTTCGAACTGAAGAGTTAAAATACGTAGGTTAAAAACTCGAAACTTTTAACAAGCTAAATTTGTACACACTGAGTTAGTTTCACAGTTGCATCGTTAGAGTTCTTTTCAATTTATTAATTTAAAGTTAGGTACAAGTAGTAAGTTAAATTTGAGTTGTTTTATTTCTATAAAACTCTTACTGTAAGAACACAAGGTACGATCAATATTATATAAAAAAATATCGCTATTGAAGATATGTATTGATTAAGCAAGCATGAAATCCTGCATAAAACATTTTTCCTAACAACATAACAAATTGATTTTTGTTGTGTTTTCAAACATATTGTTCTTCGTAATTAAACTTAAGATTTCAAAAATAGAATATTCGGATCCATTTATAAGTATTATATTCTCTTATTTTTGCGTATCTCTGGCAAAGCGACAGTGGTAACCGATACGTTACAACATGAGCTAGGCGCCGACGAGTTGTCAATAGCTTTATGTGATCATCTAGTTTTTATGAAAAAATATGCAATTCGAAGCGGTTAGAATATTTTGTTAAAACGTTAGTAAGTAGTACCTATACATATAAAAAAAATTAGACCAATTTCACCTACGTTTAATCAGCCGATCAATGTCAAACTATGACCGTTTTCATGACTTTCATAGTCGCTTCATCATGGAGTAAGTGCCGTTACGACCAAGTCTGAGCATGCGCTTTTCACAATTGTTGTTAATCTTGATCATATTCCCCAAAGCCAAGTGGATAGTGGATATCCAAAACACGTTTCTTTAAAATTTTCTGCATAAAATACAGTAGACTAAATTCCGCATGCAACGAAAGTACATATATTAATTATATATTTTTTTCAGTTACTAGTTTTTCTACAAAAATGATCGCGGTTTCACCATTGCAGCCTTTGTTTCACTCATACGCGGTACGATGGAATTTAAGCATTTGTCAGGATCTTAACCGTAGTTTGTTGTAGGTTTTCTAACCCATTCTGATGCGGTTATATGTATCCGCGCCATAAGACAAAACGAAATAGAAAATAAATACATTATAGACTAAAGGGCTGCGCGGGCTTCGCAAGGGTATTTAACAAAAACTAAAATAAAAAAAATATATATTAAGTATTCTATAGCTTATGGTCATCAGGGATAATGTAGAATTCTAATGGTGAAAGATTTATTTAACGGTCCAGTAGTTTTTTTGGTTTATTCGTTACTTTCAAAAATACAAATCTTTCCTCTTCATAATATTAGTGTAGATGTAAAAATAACTGAAGTTATTTATTAAAACATAATAACATGTGTTCTTTGTAAATTCGAATCAACTCGAAATCTGATCGAGGGTTAAGGACAACTAAGTACTAATAGAATAATACTACTATACACGCTACAGGTACAATTCTCTGATGAACTGCCGTTATTTTGAAGTTCATAATTTACATTAGCCGATACCAATATATTTTTTTATTACTAATATTAAAGCAAGGAATTTATATTGGTACAGGCAATTTAACACATATCAAGTATAACAGAGCTCCTGGTTTCTAAAGTAAGTTCATATGCGATAGGTTACAGGCCTCATTCGTCGGTGTATAAAGATATCTAGTTATTACCTAAAAGTTTCACATTTATAACATGTAGGTACAAAAAATTTACCGTATCAGTATTAAAAAACTCTGTAATGTCATTATTACATAATTAAGTTGTAGGATTTATACAAAATCGTGTAACACAAAAGCGATTCACTCAACTGTTCGTGTAACGATGGGCGAAAATCAATTGACGATAAGTTCATTTATTTGTGAAACCGAGTCGACCATAAACAACATTACAGGCGCGGCCATCTGCGGGTTCATTATTCACAACAATAACGTTGTTTATATAATGCAAGCGGCAGGCAGTAGTTTGATGTCGGATTTAAATAATTGGCGAGTTTGGCTTTCCATCATGAACCAGATTAAAATTTGTATTTATCCATTAGCATGCTAATAGTCGTTTCGCGCCTCGGATGATTAAAATGTAAATATAATAATATTTAACTTTATATGCATATTTTGATATATCTAAGAGTGACGTGTTTTCTGACGAATAGATTTTTTCGGAATCATCGGAATGCCTGACGAGTTCAACAACTATGACTAGAAACTTGGTTGGAGATTGGTTGAGTTTGAAAAGATATTAAGTGAGTTGAGATAGCATAGGAGGAGTTCTGGTGATCATGCTCTTCGGGATTTATTGGTTAATTTTTAAACATAGGTTGGTATACCAAATTGGACACCTGTGTGTAAACTAGGTACAGAGATATAGAATTTGTACCGTTGACATAGTGTTTATAATATTATATACCAACTTCTTTGGAGTTATGCAGATGTAACATTGTTTTTTTATAAAAAAGAATTGAATGAAAATTTGAGAATGCCAGAGATAAATGTGAGCATCAGAATTCTAAATTCTATTTAATCACAAAATCACAAAGCTTCAATTTAGAGAATTTAATATCAGAAGATAAAGGTGAAAATCGACACCGTATGTTCATCAAATCCATATTATCGTTAATAATTCAAGGTTTTGAATTTGGAAAATCGCGTCCATGAGAAAATAATCCGTTTTAATTACTGTGTATTTTTTTGATGCTGCTAAGATGCAGCGCGCTGATGTGTTTAGTTTTATTACTTATTGCCACTATTTCACAAGTTTCTGACAAGATTAATGGACAAAGCGATAGTACCTACCCAGACGTTCACCAACCTAAAAATCCGGCCGTCCTATTACGACGTACCAAGTTTGAAAAATACAATATGTCGCTGCATACGCTTTTATACGTTCCGCGGAGGCAATTTATGCAAAATCCTTTTATGCTGAAATTGTTGCCTTATAAAAATATTATGAAAACCTGTGATGTTCATCTTACAGATTTTAAAAATATTTTCTTGGAAATTGTGATCTTTGTTGCCAATATTTATGCTTGTACGTGCACGAATATATGTTGACCTAACCAAGCTCATCAGGCTTTTAGATCGACTTAGCTTTACCTGAGTTCTTGACGCCTAATGTCTTTTCTATGACGTTTTTTATTTTTTATTGCTTCAATAATGTCTGCCCCGTGGGTTGCCGGGCTAGAATGTCACCCCCATTGCTACCTGTGTGGGTCGAAGAGGCGATTAAAGGTAAAATACCGAAAGGTGGGCAGCGGCGCCTTCTGAAGAACTGATGTCTTAAACTGTGATCCCCAAGATGCCTGTCAAGTATGAGGATTATGGCAAAGCCCCCTTTTAATGGAGAGGAAGTGTTCAATAGTGGACAATCCGGCTGATACAAGAGTAATGGCTGCGTCTCTACAGTGGTAGAAAATATCGCGAAATTATGACACGCTATCAATCCATGTAGAAGCATGATTTTCGGAAGTATAAAGCTATTTATATCTTTTACATATCCCTAACACTGCTGAAGCTCGATAATAGGATCCGTTCTGGGTGCTCCAGCACACAAATAAGAATGGTACGAGCAGCTTTCACGGCATAATTAGCCTATAAATAGCTAATATTTATATTATCCTTAATTATGCAATGTTATTTTCCTTTTTCTTAGATTCTCACTAATGAACGGACAAGAGATAATAATATTTGTTATTTTTATCAAATATCGTCGTTCAAATGTAATTTATCGACTACTTATTGAGCCGTTTCATCGTTTGTATTAAAAATTAATCTTTTTAAATGCTTTTATAATCTTTGTATCCTGATATTGTCACAATACGCGTCAAGGTGACACTTGTAAAAAACACAAACACGATGCTGAAAATAAGACTTTAAAAAATCGATGTTGACTTTGTCTATTTTTCGTCCTTTGTAACTTTTCGTCAGTTGAATTTTAACTACAAGCAAAAGGATCGTAATAGTCCGCCTGGCTTTGACGTTCCTTGTGCTGCTATTCTGCCGCCCGCATCACCTGGACGCCCCGTTTTCCGGTTCTATCTACAAAAGCTGCTGCTTCGTCTCAGGCAGACTACGTTTACATGTAAGTATGAACGTAAAAGCACAGTTAATTTAAGAGCTTTATATGTTCAGGCACTATGTATGTGACGGGTCCCTGGCTCGTAAACGGGATGAGGTACAAACTTGAAGTTTAGGTAACTTTAAGACTTTCGCGACTTGAACACATAGTTATAAGTATTTAGGTTAAGAGGACCGCGGAGTCAGTGGCGGGTCCATCCGGGACAAGATCATAGAATACCTAATATAGTTTTAGTAATTCAAATGTTAAAATGTAATGCGATATCTTTCTTACCTAAGTAGTTTACTTAGGTAAGAAAGATACTAACAAAAATTAGAATAGGAAAAAAAAATATACATAGATACATATGGACTCACTTAGTTTTTAAGATGTAACACCATAACACTAATCTACATCTAAGAGTTAAAGTCAATGATGTAATGGAGTACGAATTTTGTAAAATTGTAGTATGTAGTGTATGTATATAATATAGTGTATGGTAAACAAATTTATGAACCTTAGGTATTTTGTGCAGAACGTTGGTTGACCCGATTAAAGAATCAAATTACATTTAAATCAATTTAAATAATTTTCCAGGGATGGATAAAATAATATCGTGTGTTGTGTCATCATCTCGAGCTCATTTAGTAGAGAATAAATATGATTTATGTTTTAGTTCAATAAAAATAGTGAAAAAAAGTTCCTGATTAATTATAATCATCATATCAGGAAAGTGTTCAAGGCAATTAGACAGCTAACGTGAACTTACTCATTAGGTAGGTAGGTATTATGTAATAAAAAATCACTGTCATTGGCTCACCTAAGGACTATACTTTAGAAAAGCAGCTATATATGTTATCCGCTGCCATTAACTTTCAAAATATTTCACAAGAAATCAATCCCTAAAATAACACAACATTTTTGTTTTAAGTTACGGAGGTGGGGAACGAGCAAGTGGATACTGTCCCTTGGGAGTTTTTTATACCTTATAATTATATACGTAAACCCTTAACTCTCTCAACTACTTGTTGGTAAGTGATGTTGTGGTTAAAAATGGTAAGCAGATTCTACCTAGAAAAGGGACTGCCACTGAGTACAGATGCTGGTATCTACGGTTAGGTGTTTGGTGTCAAGTCTTTTTTTTTATCGGCGGTATGCCTTTTTATACAAAATACTATGAACTATATACAACATACTCATACTCATATATTTCATAAACTATGTTTACATGTCAATAAGTATTATAAATTTTTGAGTTAGTACTCAATATAATAAAAACAAAATTGCACAATAATTACAAATGTAAAGTTAAAAACATCAATATCAAAAGTAATAATAATAATAATAATAATAAAACACCCATAATATTCAAAAAACAATAACAGAGAAAATAAGTAAATATTTAGAGCTAAAGGAAGAAATTTTAAGAATCTGAAAGCAAGAAAAAGTGTACATAGTCCCTATCATAATTTCGACAACTGGAGTTGTCCCGAAACAGCTTCATAATAGTCTGAAACTCATAGATCTGAAAGCAAATACATATATAACCTTACAAAAAGCTGCCATTTTAAACACTTGCAGAATAGTGAGAAAGTTCCTGCAGCTTGAAGGTAACGACATAAGTAATAACACACAAACACTGTAATTTACTTGACCAATGGTCCGTAATTGCAGATTACACCAGTTTTTACATAAAAACTGAGAAAAAGATATCTAAACTGAAAATAATAATAATAATAATAAGTCCCCCAAAACCCAACCACACGTCCAGATCGACCATCAGATCACGTGGGGGACGGACACACGATATAAAATTACTGGCGTGGCTAACGTGGACCTGGTAACCCATTCAAAATGGAGACCAGATCAAAAAGTAAACTGAGAGGGCCGCTACCCGGCGGCGATCGCCGGGGCACACCTGGAGCTGACGCTGGGTGTTCCAGCATACGATCCGTCAGCGGTGAGGAGCTGAGCAGGCGGGCTCCCACCGGGGATCCACAACCCGAAAATACTACAGCCGCCAATAATACACCGATAGATAGTAGGAGTAATAGCCCATACGAACCCTATAGCCCGAGTACTGCATCGTACAACCCATCGGTACAGTCATCACCATCATCCTCGGGTCACAGAGTTTCACCAACACCAGCATTGGATGTTGCGCGGGAGGTGAATGCCTTCTTACCCGCGTCCACCAAGGCAGGAAAAACAAGGGTGCGCATGAAATGGAGTAATGAAGCAAACCTGTTTATCATGCGCACCTACTACTATATTACAAAACTAGAGACTGATTTTACTACCTACAGAAAAAAGCTGCACGAACAGTTCTCACTAAAATACCCCGATGTAAATATATCTCAACAAAGAATTTCGGACCAAAAACGAGCAATCGAAAGAAATAAATTACTATCGACAGACATCCTAGACCAACTCAAGGAAGAAGTAAGAAAACAACTCCAAAATGAAGAAATCAACGCGTTAAACGAAAACCAAACTACAGAAGAATTAATTCATCCACAATCTCAACTGCCATCTAACTCGCGATCAGCGGCAAGCACTCCATCTCACACATATCTCACCCAAATCTGTAACACAAACTTTACCTCACAAATGACGTTGAGTTCAGAATATCAACCACACATCTCAAACACAAATATTTCACACGCATCTACACAAACTGAGGTAGTGAATTTGCTTGTAGAAACGAATGTTGAAATTTTAAATGTTTACCCCCCTATTAGCGAAACAAATGTTCAAGTAATGAAAGATAAGTTTCGGACAATAGTAACAATGTACTCAGGAATGGACCCGGCAACTAGGCCCACATTGCCGAAACTTAAATATAGTCCTAAACTTGCTGAACTGATACACTTATTCAATAATGAGGTTCTTGTAGAGTACATTTCACAGGACACACAACTCACCGACATACACACTTTAATATATTGTACAGCCCTAGTAATTTCAGAGGAACTTAACTATACAGTCTTAGGAAACACCGGAAATAGAAGACATGTAAAAGGAAAAAGGCCACCATGGCAAATAAGATTAGAGAAAGACATAGCGAAGCTGAGATCAGATATTGGAAAACTTACTCAATATATAAAGAACAACAGATCTAAAAAAGTAATTAAAGGCGTTGAAACCATATTTAGGAATGCAACCGTACACACAAAACATGAAAATTGTAATAGAAAACCTGAAGAATTTTTAGATACACTAAAACAGAAACTAGCTCTGAAAGTTCACAGACTCAAACGATACAAAATAGCTCTACAACGTAAGAAAGACAATAATATGTTTACAACAAATGAAAAATCATTTTACAGAAATTTATACGAACCGCAAAATGAAACAGATAACAACAATGTAGAGATCCCATCAGAAGAACAGTTAGAACAATTTTGGGCTGGCATATGGGAAGAACAGGTCCCACATAATGAAAACGCTGATTGGATAATTGAAGAAAAACACAAATGGAGCACAATAAATGAAATGGAATTTGATGAAATAACAGAAGACGACATCAGAAATATAACTACTACATTGCATAACTGGAAATCTCCGGGTATAGATAAATTACACAATTATTGGTATAAAAAACTAACATGCCCACACAAATACTTAGCGAAAAACTTGACTGATATTATTCTTGGAAAACAGGTTATCCCGGAATTCATAGCTACAGGAATCACATATATGTTGCCAAAAAGTAACTACACCCCAGAACCGTCCCAATACCGGCCTATCACATGCCTACCGACTATCTATAAAATCTTAACGTCAGTAATTGCTAGAAAAATTAATTCCCATATAGAACACAACAATATAATTGCTGAAGAACAAAAAGGGTGCAGGCGAGGACATATGGGTTGTAAAGAACAGCTCATCATAGACTCAACTATTATGAAACATGCTACCTCAAATAATAGAAATTTACACTGTACCTACATAGACTACAAAAAAGCCTTTGATAGTATTCCACACTCTTGGTTGATACAGATACTCGAAATATATAAAATAAACCCTAAAATAACCAACTTCTTACGCAATATTATGACATACTGGAAAACTACACTACAACTTAATAGCCGACTTGACTCCACCACAACGAGACAAATAGCCATTAAGAAAGGTATCTACCAAGGTGACTCCCTTAGTCCTTTATGGTTTTGTCTCGCTCTTAACCCAGTATCTCATCAGCTGCGTAATAACCGGGCAGGTTACCGCTTAAAACATAACAACACTGAAACAATATTATCACACCTTATTTATATGGACGATATTAAATTATATGCCAGAAACGAAAAAGAAATGAAAACCCTCATAGAAACCACCACTCTATTTAGCAAAGATATAAATATGCATTTTGGATTCGATAAATGCAAAACTGTACATATAATAAAAGGCAAAATCCAGCCTGGTGATTACGCAGTTGACGGTACAACAGACACAATAACAGCACTGGAAACGACCGACCTTTATAAATACTTAGGATTCCAACAACTTAAAGGGCTAGATCATACATCCATAAAACAGACACTTACCGCAGAATATAAAAAGAGGATCCACATAATTTGTAAAACTCAACTCTCAGGGAAAAATTTAATTAAAGCACTTAACACCTACGCTGTACCTATTTTGACCTACTCATTTGGAGTAATAAAATGGAGCAAAACAGATATAGAAAATATAGAGCGAAAGACACGTACCACATTAACGAAACATAATAAACTACACCCAAAATCAGCAATAGAGAGACTCACTATTAAAAGACAAAATGGAGGTAGAGGCCTGATAGACATACATTATCTATGGCAAAAACAAATCCACAGCCTAAAACAATTTTTCAACACCAAATCCCAAACCAGCGAAATACATAAAGCTATCATTTATAACGACAAAAACTACACACCACTGCAACTTGACGCAAAGACAAACTTAGATCACCTAAGTAATACAGATCCACAGAATAAGAAAATAGAAGACTGGAAGAAGAAGGTACTACATGGCCGACACCCACACGATTTAAGCCAACCTCATGTAGACACAAAAGCGTCAAACATGTGGCTCAAAACCGGTAACCTATTCCCAGAAACTGAAGGGTTTTTAATGGCAATACAAGACCAAGTCATCAATACAAAGAATTATAGAAAATATATAATAAAGGATCCCACAGTAGTTAATGACAAATGCCGTAAATGTAACACCCAGCCAGAAACAATACAACATATAACCGGAGCATGCACAAATCTTACACAGACAGATTATACTCATAGACATAATCAAATTGCAAACGTAGTATATCAAAAGTTGGCACTGAAACATAAACTCATACCAAATACAAACACCCCATATTACAAATATACACCGCAAACAGTTTTAGAAAATGAATCACATAAACTATATTACGACCGCGCTATACTGACTGACAGAACTATTCACTACAACAGACCAGACATAATCTTACAAGATAAAAACAATAAAACTACCTATTTAATAGACATTGCAGTCCCAAACACCCATAATATTCAAAAAACAATAACAGAGAAAATAAGTAAATATTTAGAGCTAAAGGAAGAAATTTTAAGAATCTGGAAGCAAGAAAAAGTGTACATAGTCCCTATCATAATTTCGACAACTGGAGTTGTCCCGAAACAGCTTCATAATAGTCTGAAACTCATAGATCTGAAAGCAAATACATATATAACCTTACAAAAAGCTGCCATTTTAAACACTTGCAGAATAGTGAGAAAGTTCCTGCAGCTTGAAGGTAACGACATAAGTAATAACACACAAACACTGTAATTTACTTGACCAATGGTCCGTAATTGCAGATTACACCAGTTTTTACATAAAAACTGAGAAAAAGATATCTAAACAATAATAATAATAATAATCGCTGACATACGTCGCCTTTTTTCACAAAACAATTTCAAAATTGAATTTTTACACTTTATGGCTGATATTTCCTACTATATTATATTCTGAGTGTATAATAAAACCTTCCATAACATAAGCAGACAATATTTTATAAAATTAAAGAAGAAACAATTAAAATGACTACAAATTGCTATACTGACACTTTATGTCAAAGAACAAAGAAAACAACAACAAATTACAATATGGAATTAAACCAATAGATATCATAAATATGATCACAAGATTAAAGGCGAGACAGAATACCACAGCGGCGACCACCTGCGCACATATCCCATCACCGCCTACCCCGTCAGCTCCGAGCTCTTCGTCGGGAGACGAGTTCCACACTCCCCGCGAATCGAGTGCATCGAGTGATGAGGGTGGGCCACCGACGCCGCCGCCGCCGCCGAGACCTGTGCGACGGGGACGTCCCCCGCTACCGGCACGCTTGGAGCCTGTGGGGCAATCTGCTCCGCGCCCGGCCCCCGCTACCGGTGGTATAGTGCGCCGCATGCGATGGACTCCATCAATCAATGAAAACTGCATGCGCGCCTACTATGGGGCTACGGAGGGAGGAACAATTCTGACCGCGTATCGTGATCGTATGCTGCCTCTGTTTCAGACCCTTGAACCGACTGTCGCCGTATCCGCCCAACGCCTATCAGATCAAGTGCGAGCTATCCACCGGTGCAAGCTGTTAGACCAGTCTGTGCTTGATCGGCTCCGCCTGGAGGCGCTTACTACTCGCGCGACTCCTTCCATGGCACAGGATCTCCCCGCCGCATCGTCGACCCCGGCCCAGGCTATGACGCCATCGTCGGGTATGACACCAGTGGCAATGGTGGATCTTGAAGTCGATGAGGGAGATTGCGCGAATATGAGCGTGACTAGCCAGGTGAGTGAGCAACTGAGGAGGGCTTTGGAGGACGCAATTAGCCAGTATCGATTCACACCTGACTCTAGGCCGCGACTACCACGTTTACCTACTCATAGACGCAATCTAGCGTTAATGGGAGCCCTGAATACTTTGCTGGCCCCGTATTTGCGGGCTAGCGAAGATTTAGTTGATACTCACTCGATTTTGTACTGTGGCGCTATTGCGGCGTGTCGTGTTGCTCATGTCAAGTTCCCGGACACCGACCGCGCATCACGTCCCGCCGGGTGTGCGCCCGCATGGCAAGTACGGATCGAGCGGCGTATCAACTCATTCCGGACTCTCGTTGCTAAACTTATCTGCTTCAGTCGAGGGAATAACCGCCCTCGAGTCATGCGTTTCGTGACCCAGGCCTTTGCCGGAACCGGTGTCTTACCCCGAGACTACATGGCCTGTGTCACTGATCGCATTGACTACCTGAAGCAGAAGGTCTATGCGTGGGCGAGTCGTATTCGCCGCTATAGAGAGCGTGTGGATAGATACTGGCTTAATCGCCTCTTTCAAAGTGATCAAAGAAAGGTGTACCGGAAATGGGAAGGGACCGATCAGCGTGTGATCGACGGGCAACTGCCTGATGCCAGTACCATGAATGATTTCTGGCGTGGCGTCTGGTCGATGCCCGTCGAGCATACAGAGGGTGATTGGATTCGTGTTATCCAGCGGGAATGTGAGTCTATCGAATCCATGGGGTCTGTTAATATAGACCCCGTAGATGTTAGTTGTGCAATTCGTACGACCCAGAACTGGAAAAGTCCTGGTCCAGACGGATTGCACAACTTTTGGATAAAATGGATTCGATGCTCACACGACCGATTGGCGACACAATTTCAAGAAGCCCTCGAGCTTGGTTATCTTCCCCGTTTCATGACCACCGGTGTCACCTTTCTGCTCCACAAGTCCGGTAGTACCACGGACCCGAAAAACTATAGACCCATCACGTGCTTACCTACCATCTACAAGCTCCTTACATCCATTCTGACTACAAAAATTAACACGCACATAGTTGCGAACAATGTTTTGGCCCCCGCTCAGAATGGATGTAGGGTTGGGTCCCGTGGTACTAAGGAGCTCCTCCTCATAGACATGACCATTAGCCAACAAGTTCGGCGGAACAGGGGGGCTCTCTCTGTTGCCTGGATTGACTATAAAAAGGCCTATGATTCAGTGCCTCATTCATGGCTGGAAAGGATATTAGAATTGTATAAAATTGATACAACTCTGAAATCCTTTTTATCTGCATGTATGAGACAATGGACCACAGTACTTCGTCAACCAGGTGGTAGCGATACCCCCTCTGGCCCGCAGGACTTTATAAGGATTGAGCGAGGCATCTTCCAGGGTGATAGTCTGAGTCCATTGTGGTTCTGCCTAGCACTAAATCCTCTTAGCACTTTGCTGAAGGATTCAGGGCTAGGCTTTCGACTTCGTAGAGGAGGTGAGGTCATTAGTCATCTGCTGTACATGGACGATCTAAAGCTGTTTACTCCGAAACGCCAAGACTTGATGGAAATGCTAAAAATTACACAGATTTTTAGCAGTGCCATTAGGATGGATTTCGGTGTAGATAAGTGTGCGGTCTTGCATGTACAGCAGGGGAAAGTTGTAAATTCTCCGAATTTGCAGCTTTCTGAGACAATAACTTTCAGATCTCTCTCCGAATTCGAGTCCTACAAGTACCTCGGTATGTCAGAGTCGTTGGGTATTTCGGTAGATGACATCAAGGAATCGGTAAAGGAACGCTTCTTTTACCGCCTGACAAAAGTACTTAAAAGCTTTTTGTCTGGTGGCAACAAGACGCGCGCCTTTAACGGTTGGGTGATGCCTCTACTGATATACTCCTTTGGCATCCTGAAGTGGACGCAGACTGAGCTGGACGCCCTGGATAGAAAAGTCCGTCAACTGCTCACTTTGCATCGCATGCTACACCCGCGCTCGTCAGTTATGAGACTGTACATTCCACGGAAATGGGGAGGTCGTGGCTTTTTAAATGCCAAGAGCCTTCACAACCGTGAAGTGTGCAGTCTCAGGGATTATTTCCGTAACCACGAGTGCGGGATGCATCGTGATGTCATGACAGTTGACAAAGGCTTCACACCGCTCTCCTTGGCGAACGATAACTGGCGCAAACCAACGGTGCTGAGCACTGATGACCGCAAGGCAGTATGGAAAGGCAAGGAGCTGCACGGGAGGTTCTTTCGGGCCCTTACTGGGCCTGATGTGGACTTACTCGCTTCGGTGAACTGGCTACGCTTCGGAGACCTCTTTGGAGAAACCGAGGGTTTTGCCTGTGCAATTGCAGACGAAGTAATGATGACGAACAACTATCGGAAATATATCCTGAAGGACGGTACGGTCGACATTTGTCGAGCATGCCGCCGTCCCGGAGAGTCACTCAGGCATATCATTTCCGGTTGTTCGCATCTTGCTAACGGCGAGTATTTACACAGGCACAACCAAGTAGCCAGGATCATCCACCAGCAACTTGCCCTTCAATATGGCCTTGTCGAGTCAGAGGTGCCGTACTACCAGTACGCACCGGCGCCAGTTCTCGAGAATGGTCGTGCATTGCTCTACTGGGACCGCTCTATCATCACGGACAGGACTATTGTTTGCAATAAGCCTGATATCGTGGTGGTCGACCGATCCCAGCGCCGGGCAGTGCTTGTCGACATCACCATCCCACATGACGAGAACCTCGTGAAGGCCGAGAAGGACAAAGTCAGCAAGTACCTTGACTTAGCTCACGAGGTAACCGCCATGTGGGATGTTGACTCGACGATCATTGTCCCGATAGTCGTTTCGGCGAACGGCCTAATAGCGAAGAGCCTCGACCAACACCTCAAGAGGCTCTCACTAGACGGTTGGATCAAGGGTCAGATACAGAAGGCAGTGATACTCGACACGACACGCATTGTCCGAAGGTTCCTTTCTCTGCAGTCCTAACCGCTGGTAGCTTAGGCCCTGCCCCGCTGCTGGCGGCATCCTAGTTTTAAGTTTTTTATAATATTTTTTTTTTATATATGAATGTTGTAAAAAATTTAAAATTATGTTATTAAATAAATAACGTGAATAATAATAATAAAATATAATAATAAAAAATAATAATAATAAAAAATAATTTGCCAATTAAAAAAAGAGAACATAATATTTATTAATTAATTAAATGTAAGTCAGCATTATGTAATTTTTATAAATTCCTCGTAATTAACATTAAATTAACAACACTACAGCTACTACAATAAAAGCATTTAGACAACCAAGTAATTAATTAAGTAATTAATTTAATTAAGTCATACTTATAGGTTGTATATACGAGTATATACATACTCTTATACTGTTATACATACTTTTACTTCAAGGTGGTGGCGAGTCAGACGAGCATTCGCAAACAAAGAACTAGGTAATTAAGGTAGTAAATACTAGTACTTGATATGGTGCATTACAGTATGGCAAACATGTACAAACCGTTGCAAATACTACAATGCTCTGGGCGGTACTGCATTGCGTTCGCTAACCGATGAGAGAAAGATAGAAGCGAATTCTTATATCTCATAATATGACCTACAATCCGGAATTCAGCAACGTATAACACTCCTCCTTAACCACTTAATTATTTGACAAAGTTTTGGTATCCACCAAAACCTTGTCAATTAATTCAGTGGCTTGTGTATTTTGGTGAAGAATTCGTTAGGGTAACAGTGTGGAAGTAACATAGCGACGTAAGTAGAATAGTCAACTTAGGTGGATGACGATTTCCGGTACTATAACAATCAATAAAAAAAAATATTTGAAAAGTATTATATTCTACTATTATACTAAATTTTTAACTAATTATAGACGTGAAAAAACTTTTTTCATTTTCTGTACTTGACCTCTTTGACTGTTATTACACACATCCGTTTAACCATGTATCATAGAGGTTGCTAATTACAGTAATTTACGAAAACAACCAAATCATACATAATGGCTAGAGTGCACTTAACGCTTTCCATACAAACTTAATATTTTATAATAATTGTTTTCGTCATATTTTAAGCCAAGTGTTCAAAGTCGGTGAAGTTTATCCTGTATATCCGTGAGCCTAATATCTATGCTTCTGTTAATGTAGCTAAATAGAAGAATTCCCATATAAAACATTTTTTTCGAATATTTTTGAAAACACAAAGTTAATTTCCGGTAAAACCAGAAGCATAGTTATAGGACTCAAGGACCTGA
The DNA here is from genome assembly GCA_963854805.1 of Plagodis dolabraria. Taxonomy (NCBI): domain Eukaryota; kingdom Metazoa; phylum Arthropoda; class Insecta; order Lepidoptera; family Geometridae; genus Plagodis; species Plagodis dolabraria. The sequence continues at coordinate 12,182,934 of OY978440.1, forward strand.
TGTAAAATTTTACCCAGTATAAACCTTGGTTTTTAGGGTTCCGTACCCAAAGGGTAAAAACGGGAACCTATTACTGAGACTTCGCTGTCCGTCCGTCCGTCTGTCGCTGTATCTCAAGAACGGTGATAGCTAGACAGTTGAAATTTTCACAGATCATGTATTTCTGTTGCCGCTATAACAACAAATACAAAAAGCTGGCCAAGTGCGAGTCGGAATCGCGCACGTTAAAACAAATAAAGGTTAAAGTTTTAAGTCTAAAGTTGTATAGCTAATGGTACGGAACCCTTCGTGCGTGAGTCTGACTCGCACTTGGCCGATTTTTTTAAATATAACTAAATGACGGTTGTATGAAAAGGGCTGCTAAGACACTACCCTATATATAATCCCACTCTCTTCAAATTAACGTAATTACATTATAGAACATATAATCATTCAGCAGCTACTTGATTAGAGTTTATAAAAAAAATCCAGAAAACAAGTACATACATAAATGACTTTCATTCCGAGCAGTTTGAATAATACCATTGTATATAGTTTTCATGTCCTTTTCATAACAACAGTTTGCCAAATATTATCTTCAGTTAGAACAGATTTAAAAGTCCTCTTTATAAAAGAAAAATCTGTGACATTTCAGCGAATAAAATCCGTAAACAGGCTTCTATTATCAATAGAAAATAAGACCCTGGAGCTTTTGATCTTGTTGCTTCGCAACTGAGCACCAATTCAACTATGTATAGCAACTATTTGTAGCACAAGATGGTACCAGATTACTACCGTTCACGTTCCTGTCCGAATACTAACGAAATTTCAGGATTTGGCGATAAGGTCGAATTATATTATTATAATTAGATTTGCTATCCAAAATAATCATAAACCAACATAAATAGGTAAATACGCCCCAAGTTTGCTTTGCCATGATAACTTAAAAAATTAACCTTAAATATTATTATTATTATTTAACACACTTTCAAACTAAATACAACACTGCATCTACTATAATGAAAGCTTTTAGGCAACCCAAAGGCCATTGTAGGCCTACAGGCAGTCCAAATGTAATAAAAACACTACCAGTTAGCATCGTGCTCAGCATGCTGGCAGCGTTACCCTGTTGGATCACCATGCATATTCGTTGAGCCAAATAAGTTTTAGCATTTTATTCCGCGTCGCAATAAATTTTATTTTCTTAATATTCACATAAAAGGCTTTATAATGAACTAGCTTTCCGGGCGCTGCTCCGCCTGCTCGTATGTCGGTCAGCGCGCAAAAACATTAACCTCTTTTTGCGTAGTTGGATAAAAACTATCCTATGTTTTTTCCCGGGTCTCAAACTATTTACATACCAAATTTCATTCAAATCGGTCCAGTAGTTTTGGCGTGAAAGCGTAACAGACTGACAGACAGACAGAGTTACTTTCGCATTTATAATATTAGAACTGATGAGTATATAAATATCTTATAATGATCAGAAAGTTTACCTAATTTTATAAATAACGATTTATAAGGTATTCATATTTTTCTAAGAATGTTTTTCGAGTTGGCTATGAAAATAAGAGGATCAAAGAATTTATAAAATTTGCCAATGAAAATGAAAATAAGTCGATGTCGAATAGAAGTTCTTCCACAGGTGTTATTATAAAATATTATTGTTGATAAAAACATTTTTTTATTTCTTTGACGCTCTCAAGAGAAATGGATCTAAAAATATTAGCGCACCATTTGCAGTGGTCAATTGTGAGTGCAAATTATATTGATCTTAGAACTTAATTGTGTTTATTGGGGTACATAAATTACTATTCGCTCTCGTGTAAACTAAACATTGAGATATGAATATAGAAGCTATAATAGAAGTGAAAATCGTATTTAATTTCTGATACCAACAATATGTTTCTCAACTCAAGTGACATTTCTAGAACGGACGCGTAGGAAATGCAATTGGATTTTTATAGCGAAATATTAATTTATAGCGTTATTGGAAAGGGAAACAGATTTAAATCAATTCTGAGGCAGCAAAGCCTCTAATAATATTATATTGGTTGAATTCGATGCACTATTTCAACTGATTTTGTACTAGATGTTTGTTTGTGTACTACGGTACCACGTAACATTAAAGTATATGTACGTGTATACACAGTGTTGTGCCTTTCAGCCATTTGCATGTCTAGTATTAATTCTTCGTCGCTCAGACATTAAGTATGATAGGTGTACATAAACATTGCAGAAATACTGCGATGGAGGCGATATACTGCAATATAAACAAAATTAGTTTTAAGTTGAAAAGATATTTGAATCTAAATTCTTTGAATAAAACGATTAATTTTTATTTTAGTCGTTCAGATAAAATTATTGTCGTCTCTACATGTTTTACGATACAAAATCGGTCTGGTACTGTTGTGCGATGTCGCAAATAAAAGTATTTATTTCGTTTCTTCTTTCAAATCAAACAGTCTTCTATATTAACAAAACACTATAAACTATATCCACCTATACAACGAAACCATTTGGTTAACCTACAAGCCATTGCAAGCTCAGAAGCAGTCCAAATGCTCCTGTCCATTACATAACATTGGCTGCATTGCTCTCACAGCATCAAGCAGTCTTGACCATTTTGACCATTACTTGAAATTAATGAACTTGCAGTAGGTAGAACTATTGCGAATGATTCTAAACTGAACCAGATTCAGAAAACTATTTTTGACGTAAATTCACCGACTCGAGGTTAAAATCACCCGTCAAAAACATTTCGAAAAGTTAATAACTGACCAACACAGTAACCGAAAAATGTGTGCTATTTCAGTAAACATTTATACGTACCGACACCGGCTCCTGCCGTATTTCATCAAAATGTTTGTTTTCACAGCGCTAGTGTGTGCTCTTGAAATTGAGCTCAGTTTTTTTGAACACTTGCACTGTCAGGTTTCATTTACCTGCAAATAAATACTTTTTTGGTTGAGTTGCATTGAGTGTTGGTTTCCTGATGGTTTTAATAATTTAATATTCGAATTTTCAATTCTCGGATCTGACAGCTACCGGGGCTTTTATAAAATATCAGTTGTGGTAAGCTCGTCTTCTCTTTCAATTTTTTTTTTATAATAATAATAAATCTTTATTTCAGGTAACAGACACAATAAATAAATTAAAAAATGTGCGGACCCATAGAACATAAATACCTTAATCTAATATATATATATCAAAAATTATATTATTCCGTGACACTACATAACAGGGTGACTCCGCTTCCTCTATCTGAACAACCGGTATGCCACCCCTGGAGGCCAAAAGTCCGGTGTCAGTTACATCTTGGATTGAGCTGCTGGCACCTGAAGGGTATAAGACTTAAATTCCTTGGCCCTAGTCTGCTCCAACCGCATCGAACTCAGTGAGATTCGCTCCTCACACCGGCCCTTAAGGCTCTCCCGGACGTAACGCAGGATGTCTTCTCCTTGTCTAGTCGAGAAAGGTATATTTTAACGGTAGGTGCTACGACCCGTAGTGTAAAGGTCGTAGCAATAGCTGTTCCGCGATGATTGCGGTTCTGCCGAGGTTGACGGCTCTTCTTTTTTACAAAGGTGAACCCATTGTCATCCTGATCAACACGAGGTACAGCACGCTGTACATCCACATGTTGCAATTATGCAGTCGGTGTGTACATCATAGGCTGTGAAGATATTAATAACTGTCAGTGCTTGGCGACAGATTTTCTACTTGAGTAGCTAGCCAGGCGGACATTCGCAAAATGCCCTACACCAATATGCTATGACGACTGCTATCCTGAGACAACAACCGTGACCGACGGCTTAACGTGCCTTCCAAAGCACGGAAGCGCTCAGTAGTATTGTCACTAGTGACTAGCGGTCACCTATAAAACCCATATCTGGTGAAATGTGGGTGTTAAGGCAATTCTTCTTAACCCTTCAGGGGCCTGAAGGCGTTGTGATATGTTTGCGATAGTGAGGTAAGGACAGATGTATCTTTGTTATAGATTGTCTTATAATTGTTTATTGTGTCAATTTAAATCCCAGTTTTAAACGTACTCGTATTCCCTGATAGAGCGAGGTGTTACATAATGGAATTCTCCGCGGACAAAGTTGAGTCCTTATTATATATCCTACCTAACCTACGAAAAAATATGTTAAAATGTAAATCATGCTCTAAATAAGCAGAAAGTAAACCTTACCGCGGCGGGCGTGGCTTACAAAGTAAAAAAGTTTAAGTCAGATGCGATTATTTATAAACATCAAATCAATTAACAAATGTAGGTAATTGAATTTGGAAAATAGTGCGTGTTTTGGTAATTATGAACTTGATGAGTCCGAAATCAAAGCGCTAACTGTATGAGAGTTACACTTCTTTGCATATTTATTCGTAGTATATCACTAATAACCAGGTAAACACCTTTATGTATATTTATAAAACCGGCCGACGCGGTACAGCAGAACCAATTAAATGCGCTTCGGAAAACTCTGTTCCGTTTCACTAAATAATTTCATATTTCTCGGTTCCTTTTTCACTGAGGTGCATACAAAAGATGAACTAAATTTCTTTTTCGCAGCCATCTCACAAATTTATTTCCTCGAAGTTTGTTTCTCTCACTGATTTGTTTGGATTCGATTCTCGTTACTCAGTTTGTCGCATTTTTCAGGAATAACGTGCTAAAATTTTCCCTTGGATTTTATGTGAATGTACTTGCATAGTTTTATACGAAACTAGCTTTTCGGCCGCGGCTCCGCCGCGCTGATTTCGGTTATTGCGCAATTACATTAACCTCTTTTTTCGCAGTTGGATAAAAACTAGCCTTTGTCCTTCCCCGGGTCTCAAACTATTTCCATACCAAATTTCATCTAAATCGGTCCAGTAGTTTTGGCGTGAAAGCGAGACAGACAGACAGAGTTACTTTCGCATTTGTTATATTAGTATGGATTATTATCTTATAATTACTAGTTTTAGACCCGGGCTGAACACTTATTTTTTTAAAATCATAAATTGTTTGTGCTCGGAAGTATGGTACCATGCTGGGTAGATGGCAATACGCTTGTCTTTTATTACATGGGGTGCAAACATATCTAGTGAGTCGTTGGTATTTGAAAATCTCTGCCTATATACGGGCGTGATGGTGTGTGTAATTTTTTAGCAGCCCTGCACGATTTATATATTTTAGTATTTAATTTACATATATTAGTTATTTTGCATAGAGGCAGGGCATTTTGCGAATGCCCGCCTGGCTAGCTACCACCCTCGAGTATAAAATCTGTCGCTAAGCGCCTCACGGTGTGTTCCAGCAGCTGTCCTTGAGAGCCAGTAATGCTAGGCTAGCCTGAATAACATCTTCGACCACATCATCACTTACCATCAGGAGAGACAAAAGCTAGACTATCAGCTATAAAAAAAATACCCATCGCGTCAATACGTATTTGTGTGTATTTTTACCACTCACCTCCCTTACGGGTGAACAGATTTTGATGTAATTTTATCAATGTCAAAATTATTTATTCAATTTTGGCGTCTACGAAGGTATTATTAACGTCAATTTACTTTTAAAATATTCTACTGCCGCGTTCAACAAAAATGGTATATTATATATAGAGCCACTTTGAGAAAAACGGGTCCAACACGGGGCGATTCTTTTTTTGTGTCTTTATTCATTGTAAGTGTACTATAAAATTATTGCAATATTTATTACATAGGTGATTGGCGGTGGTTTGGCAGTGGTGGAATATTCCAAGCATTTTTGTCATCGAAATAATCACCAATTTTATAATACGCTTTTACAATTAAAATATTTTTCTGTGAAAACTGTAACATCTTTAGGAATTTTACTATAAAATCGCACACGGTTATCTATTAAGTCTTTTTATTTGTCTTCGCTTGTTTATTTTTATTCCTAGTGTTGTTATTGTGGTGCCCGCAGCTTAAGTTAAATTTACCTAAATTCTTTCGTATTTTTATTCCTAGTTTTGTAATTGTTTACCTAAGTTCTTTCGAGTATACAATATATTTTCAAGAATATAAAGACTTGGCAAAGTAAATATGTTGATTTCTTTCAAAGTATCCCTCAGTGACTATATATAGACTATATAAGATTATGTAAGTCTTGCGTACACATTGGATTATATTTATCTCGATTAATTACTTTTACTAGTTCCCAAGAGACCGCAATATCCGCTAAACCACCAACTGTAGCCAGGGATGGAATAATATATTAATTGCGATTCCACGAAAATAGGTCGATAATTCGGGAAAAACAGTATGCATAATATAGATCTTATGCATTATATATATAGTCGTCTGTATGATACACAAGTCACTTCAGTAATTTTGTAATAAGACATAACACTCAAGAAATTACTTTCGCGTGCTTATACAATATTGAAGATATACGAGTATGTAGGTAGGTATTCGCTTGGAGAGACATACGTATAAAATGGTTTTTAGTTGGTTTTACGGGCGGCAGCGAAGTTCGCAGTTGCGTCATTGAAGGACATGAAATTCAGTCGTTTCGTTGCTTATCTTCACTGAAGAAGTATTTTTACATCATACTCAAAGATGTACGTCGACTACGTTTATATTCTATTACTACCCATTTGTATACAATCTTGTGGCTAGACAGGTTGCTAAAGTTGCTGTTATATAGTTTACATTGTGGAGACGACTTTGCTGCACTGTGTTCGTCACTTGCAACATGTAATTTTTTGAATTTAGTTTCTTTTTAATATCTACCTCTTTCCACAACCACTAACAGTAAAAACTCTTTGGAAAATATTCAGACATGTTTTACAAATAACGGTTCTTCTATAGATTTCCTTATCTAACGATGCGGTTACAGCGTAACGTCAAAATGGATGTATTATTGCTAAATGTGGTAGGTACTTACCTTTCTTAAACTGTCGCGAACTAAATTTATGTTTAAACGCTAATGTGACCTTAATTTGTACGCTAATAAACCCTAATGTGTAATTTAAACAAGCGGTAACTACTGCTTGGAAGTTTGAAAAGGTTGCGACATCAATATAGTAATTGGAGTGTTTACGGATACGCTTTTTTCATTCATACGAAGTCTATTAGTCTGGTTGAAAAGCGCAGTTACCTAAGATGTTTAAATGATCAATATGAGAGGAAAATTAGCGTTTGTGTTATCTACAAAGCGGAAATGGAAACTCGTCCATCATCTACAGCCGGTAGATATCGGTTCATACCCACTACGATGCGAAAAGTTAAGGTTTTATGTGAAATTAAAGAAATGCTAGTACGCGGCACTGGTCAGAAGCAAGAAGGCAAAATTCTTAATGTAATCTATACCTAATTTTTTACATATAAAAAAAAACGTAAAAAACATAAGTCTGACTTCTACCCATAATACTTATACTGGATATGAAAGCATACATAGTATTTTTTATATATCATTATACTAATAAGTTATGGTTATATCTACTATCGTCCATAGTTGCATCTTTCACAATTTGCAGAAGTTTAGTTTCAGTATTTCGTGCATCACTTTGGAGAACGAAAATTAAATTATGAAGTTCGTTATAAGATCTAGTCTGCGGTCGGTCGACCGCATCTCTCGTCATGAATCCGCCAGGCTGTGGAATTTGCCATACTATATCCAGAGTGCTACCTATGCTTCAAGCTATTTTAAATCTTAGATATCAAGGAATAAATATCATTTTCTAATGGTGACAGTTTTAGAGTCTTAGTTATGGGTCAGCGAGGTAGTTTCGCTACTGTTCTGGTAATGAAATGCTGGTTGGATATTTTGGAGAATTTGCATGATGCCTTTGTTATCTACGGGTATATATACTAAATCATTCTTGGTTATTTTATATTCAATAATATGATAACGGGTCAGTAAAAAAAAATGTGGTGTATGGTACCCACAAACATCAAAACTAGTTTCACTTGTGATAATATAGAGCATCCCATGCATAATCAGACAACACACTTATTTATCTAAAACATTCCCTATGTCATCACCTTCCATACAGCTGTAAACATATAAATGTGTTGAAGTTATATAGTTTTTTGACAACACAGCGAGTACACATAATTATGATGGAAGATAAACTCTCTTCGGTAGCTATATCTTAATAAAATTTCACATTAAAGACAATTAGGTAGGAAGATATGATACATATTCAATAGGCTTCAAAGTAAGCAGTTAGTGAAAATGTATATGGCAATACATGCATTGTAATTTTTTTACAATTTCGAAAGAGACGCGAGTTTCCTCTCGTCGCGTCGTTGCAATCGCATGTCGCTCGGTGCTAGCGGTGTCACACTGTAACGCTAGCGCGGTCGTTTGCTCGCCTTCATCCTTTAAAAGGCTGTCCGTATTAGCTGGCCGGTTGAACTATTCGCAGTTCATGATCTGTTATGTCGGAAGTTTGAAAAATATTATTAAGGCTAGAGTGCTCGTGGCGCTTCTGTTTGCTGAACGTGGCAGTACAATGTAGTATATTTCGTAATTAAAATGTGTAATTGACCTTCATAAGAGCGTCGTAGACGCCTAAATTCAATAAATGATTTTGGATATGACTTTGATACAAACGTAGTTTCGTCACGCTTTAAATACTAAGTGCTCACACTCGGTGAAAATTTGCATGTATGTCCTTGAGCCTAATACTTAGCTATGCTTCTAGTTTGCCAGATTTCCGTAAAATTAAGTATTTTCAAAAATAATAGGTTAGCCTGAACATCATCTTCGACCACATCATCACTTACCATCACGTGAGATAGTGATATCAGGCATAAAAAAACGAAAAATCGTTTTGTATGGGAATTGTTATTTTGACATTTTGGGATAAAATATATACTAAATCTAAAAACTAGGAAATTAGAAGCCTATATATTAGGCTCAGCAATATGCATACAAAATTTCTTGGTATTTGAAATATGGCGAAACTACTTTTGTATGGAATGAGCTCTGCCTGCCAAGCGTGGGGATTACGGCAAATACTCCCTCAATAGGGGAGGCTGTGTTCAGCAGTGGACGATCCAGCTGATACAGGTAAGACGGAACTGCGCCAAGAATCTCAAACAAAATGAAAAAGTAGGAACTTACCTAAAGATTTCTCCAAACATATAAAGAAACAAATGCATATATAGTGTGTTTATTTCAAGTGGGATGGATGAAGAAATCTTATACCATAAATACGCATGAAAACTGTCTTACTACGGGTGCGATTTTTGAATTTTATCGACGATTTCGAAATCACCGGTGACTGAAATATTATCGGTGATTTTGATATCACTAATATTCAATTATACAGGGTTATTGGTAAAATGCTAACAACCTCTTAGGGTTGACTTCTGCTAGTCCTAACAAACATTTCGAGATTTTATTTTTGTGTTTTAATGCCTACTCCCAGCCAAGAGCCCGCCGCGGCAACACTGGAACGCGCCGTGCTCCCTTTGAAGTAGAGTTTTGAATATTTACATCCAGATAAGTAATACAAAATATGAAATAATACATTACAAGCACAGGAGACTTTTGACATCAGGTGGTCCTTGTACTTATTACTTCAAAAACACAAAAAAAAGTTTATTTTTTTAATTAAAAACACAAAAATCATCTCAAAATGTTTGTTAGGACACTTAGGACTAGCAGAAGTCAACTATAAGAGGTTGTTAGCATATCACCAATTATCCTGTAAGTATATGTCTTATCTTATCAATGCCATATTCAGTCTACCGACCCGCAAAAATGTCACAGTTGCTGTTATAGATAATCCTATGATTGGGTTCCATTTGACGTAGCATATATTTAGTAGTTTATTACCGCTATTCTTATGCTAAGTATTTGACATACCTACTAAGATACACCTAGAACACTAATAAGAGTAATTACAATTAAATACGAAACTTCAGTGAATTAGAGTAGCCCAACCCCCTATTGGGAAATACTATGTTCAGGTCATTAAATATTACTGCAAAACTGCTTGACCGATTATAATTAAATTGAAAGTGACCAACTCGAAAGTTATAGTTACTTAGGCGAAAATCGGGTGCTGCAGTAAAAGCGTGGCATACAAATAAAAAAAAAAGTGCCAACTTGAAGACCATGATTGGAAAATAATATAAAAAATATCCAAAAAATGGAACCGACTTCAACACTCATAAGTGTGAAATAAATTGATGAAGTCGGTACCTATGATAGTTCAAAAGTACCTTCAACTACAATATTGTGCGCATGGCACCGACTTCGACAAGTTATTTCACACTTTTGAGTGTAGAAGTCGGTTCCTTTTATAGGTAAAAATATTTTTTTCACTCTTCTTGTGACCCTTGCTACGTTTTTTATTCACTGTCAACGACTATATCATCAAGATAAGAAAATATTTTTCAGTTATTGGAGTATAACTCACAAACGGCTTGACCGATTTTCATAAAATGTAAATGGAACCAAACGACAAGCATCAGCTTTCAAATAAAAATTATCAAAATCGGTTCAACCAGTCAAAAGTTCTGTGGACAAACATAAAAAATAAAAATACAGACGAACTGAGAACCTTCTCCTTTTTTGAAGCCGGTTATAAACGATACGAAAATTATCAGCCTGCCGCTGTTAGTTTCGGTCGCTTACGCAGACGTGTCTGGATGCATATACAAATGTAATAAGTTACCCACTCGAATTTCCATTTTGTTATTGGACCATCACATGTTAACATAACAGACTAGATGTACGCAACTTTCTGTCCACAAACTGAGTAGGTACTCAAAAACTAAGTAGGACAAGCAGAGAACAACTGAACTCACGCTTGTTAATATTCAGGTCGTCACTTTGTTCTGGCTTCATTGATCCGTTACATGAAAACACATCGATAGGCTCTTTTGTATACACGCAGTTACATATCATTACAGTAAAAGATTTTTTTTCTTTATTAAATATATTAGACAAGCAAGTCGTCGTACTTCTGTAGTGATTTACGTCTTTTAAAAAATCAGAATATTTTAATTTTTGTGTGAATATGTAATAGTGTAAAAAAAATGAAATGGTTAATTCTTAATTTGCTACGTGTATTTTATTTCTCGACATTGAATCCGCGCTTGCTACACTTGGTGTAAAAAAAAGGCCGTGTCGTTACATTTGATGATTATTTATAGATGGAAAATATTGAAGAATGTGATGAGAATGAAAAAGCAAAAAAATAGAAAGAAGACGTTCCTCCTTACACCGACTTAACACCCGGCGTTGAGTTATCTATTTAGTATTAAAAAAATCTAATGGACTTAGATGATATTACAAAATCACAAATTTACGAGAAAAAATGTAGGTCATGTGCGGGATTCGAACCCGCGTCCATCCACCACTTTAGCCCGGGTATGCTCTGACCGACTGAGCTAACATGAAAATAAGTCATAACTAATTTTTTATTTATCGTTCTTTAACCATCGTATTGGGATGGAGCGACACCTACAATTCAACTTACGTTGTACTAAAAGTAATGCGCAGAGCATGCGTTATTGCAATAATAAAAATAGTAGGCCTTAAATGCTATTTGCCGCTGCGGCAATACTATGCCCTCGGACTTTGGTCGAGGGACTACCCTCAATAACCCTGAGGTAAAACATTATCTCTAGAATTAAGTTATAGTCACCGAATAAGCAGCTCGTTGCAGGTCAGACGAAAGTCAAACAAAGCGTTTCATATGAGCGCAAGCCGCTACGTGACTGTTCGGAGTATTGGAACGAATACGGAATAAAATCGTTCTCTCCGTCCGAAATACGAAAGTAAGACTTTTCACATGTACGTCGTTGTTCTAATTCAAAATGCTGATCGGCTCCTCTATAGATAGATTGATTGGTTTTTAAAAAGTTGGCAATTTCGTTAATAGATATGATTTTTATTCCATAACTTAACGAAATGTTACAAACAATGTTTAAACGCTGGGCACACAGCGAGTATGGTCTAGAATTCAGAGTTCTACGTACTAAGTCCACTGTGTAGTATGCGATCGCTTGGTTGAAGGTAGTATTTGGCTTTGTCGCAATGAGTGTTCAGGAGAGGTTACTACATATACTCTTTGCTTCGGTTTGTCTCCAACGGAAACATTATTGTTGATATTATGACGCTATCAAGCATCTAAGCGTGAAAAGTGTTACGGTGTTCGTTTCTATTTCTTTATTTGTTGTATGAATTTCTAAACTGTGAGGGGGTTAGCATATTTGTTAAATTCCCACATATTTTGCTAAATTATTTTACAGATATTACCCCGATGAGTGAGATGGGCCGGCTATTTATGAATGAATTTCTTTTGTTGTTTTTATCTGTGATGCTGAAAATAGTTTCATTGAAACTTGCCCACGTTAAAGATTTACCGAGAAAACCTTTCAAAATATTACTCTAAGACCCAAATTTTCTATAAGGAGATTGTTATTGTATTGTTAGTATTCCTATGAAGAAATGACAAATTGACACAACCAATATAAAAAGAAAAAATATTGGTTGTTTATAAGAAAATGTCATGCTTTAAATATGGTCGGTGAACATTTTATCAGTTTGATATTTTTACTTAACATTTGTATAACCAAGCTTCAAACAAATACATTTGCTGATGTAAGTCTTAACTACCGAGAGGTTCCAGCCATAAAACGCGATTTCAGGGTAAGTTGGCACTTCTTTTCTGCGCCTTCAGGTTCACTCCTAATGCGATTCGTCTGGCAGCAGTTTTCCAGTGTCGTAGTATTCCCTATATTATAGGTATACACGTGTAGGACACTGACTCACAACCACATATATGTATCTTCTATACATATATATGAGGAAAAAGTTTAACAAGCACTAAGTTTATACAAGGGTAGCCACTACTCATATATATATATATGTATATATTAGCAAAAGTACCTATAGTAGCAAAAAAATGTCTGCAAACAAAATTTTCTAAACTGCAAAGTAACTTTTAGGCCCCGTTTCAGAATGTCCTAATTACGTTTCGGGTTGCAATGCAACACATAAAATAACCGAATGATAAAAATGACAGTTAACATGCAGCGCGTTTCAAGCTTTAACCGATGGATAGGCTAAATCGATGACTGTGAAACGCAAAGACAGTGTTTTATTTATGAAATATATTCTGGGTAGTAAAACCGGAACTTACTCGAACATTCTGAAACAGGCCCTTAGAATATCAATTTATTTTATTCATTAAATGTCGTCTAGTGTTCAAATATTATTGCACACTTATTACTTGTTTACACAGCGATCACGTATGTATGACAAATATAATCTCAAACGTCGAGCGTCGATTGCTGTACCGATATTTTTTATCCTAGATCCGTGAGCGATTCACAAGAGTCATTCATTTTTAAACTTCCGTACTTCTGAATAAAAAACGAGGATCACACTCGTGTGAAATAGGTTGTGCACGCTGCCACAACCTATATGATAGTCTATTTCTTCGAATGCACTGAATAGAAAATGTTGAAATTTGGTTCATACGAGCAAATATGAGTAAGAGGACCCGTTCACTGAGCGTAATAAACGAATAGGACAGAATGTGGAATTTTTTAAGTTTTTCTGGAACAAATTACATATAAAGTTTATCTTGGAACTCATGAAATGAAAAGATCTTCGATTAATCATATCATTATAATGTTATGAGTGAATTGTAGGACTCGTTGTCAGAAATAGTAGGTAATAGTGTTTATTCTATTAAAACACAATGAAACGAAATTATGGAAAGGGCCCTTTCCCATTACTGTATATGATCGTCCACTGAAGAACACAATCTCCTACATTATTCAACTTGGGGACATTCCTCAAAAGGCACTGCTGCTCATCTTCTGATATTTTTCCTTTCCTTGTATCTTACGACTTCCATGAGAAGATATAGGGAAGCGGCAATTATAGCTTCCTCATTACCAATTCAAAATGTTGCACCTGACAACAGTAATTATAATTGGATAAATCGAATTTGATACATTTGTTGCTGTTTGTACCTACAAAGTTAAAAGTTTTATTTGATAAACCTTACATAACGTACTGTAAAAAACGGGAAAAATGAAGTTGCATGCAAAAGTTACGTAAAACTTTTTCTACGGCTCCGTTTTTTTTTTATGGGATAGGAGGGCAAACGAGCAGGCGGCTCACCTGATGGTAAGTGATCACCGTCGCCCACTAATATCCGCAACACCAGAGGTCTCGAGGATGCGTTGCCGGCCTTTAAGGAGGGAATATGCTCTCTTCTTGAAGGTTCCTAAGTCGTAACCGTTCGGAAATACTTCACCAGGCAGCTGGTTCCATAATATGGCAGTGCGAGGTAAAAAGTGCCGTGAAAATCGCAAGGTTGTGGACTTCCAGACGTCGACATGAAATTGATGAAACATCATGCTTTGTCGGGAAGTCCGGTGGCGAAATTGAGCTGCAGGTAGTAAATCGAACAGTTCCTCAGAACACTCCCCGTGATATATACGGTAAAAGATGCAGAGTGATCCAACATCTCTACGCAAAGCCAAAGGGTCGAGCCGACCGGAGAGAACTTGATCGTCGACGATTCGAGTCGCTCTGCGTTGAATGCGGTCAAATGGAAGAAGCTGGTACTGGGGAGCTCCCGCCCAGAGGTGAGAGCAGTACTACATGTGAGGTCGAACCTGAGCCTTATAAAGTTGCAGGCGATGGGCCGACGTGAAGTACCGTCTCGCCTTTCCGAGCACACCAAGCTTCTTAGAGGCTAACTCAGCCTTATCTTCCAAGTGATAGCGAAATTGAACGACGTTCGATATGTCAACGCCAAGTACTCCGATGCTGGCTGAGGTAGCAAGGGGAGTGTCTTCAAATCGAAAGGATACGACAAAGGGGAATATCTTGGCCGTAAACGCACAAACTTGTGTCTTCTTGGGGTTAAATTGGACTAAGTTCAATTGGCCCCATTTCGAAACATTTGACAACATAGTCTCGACTGAAGACACAAGTTTGTTCCGACTCTCGACAACGTTTTCCCAAAAAAATTTAGCGCGGCCGGTGTATGAGGCATCTCCGGTACTGTCATCCGCATAACAATGAATATCGCTGAGTTGCAGCATGTCATTGATGTGCAAGAGAAATAGAGTCGGAGATAGCACACAGCCTTGCGGAACGCCAGCATTAATCGGCTTTAAGTAGGAGCATGCACCGTCGACAACGACCTTAATGGTCCGATCTGCCAAAAAACTGGAGATCCATTCGCACAATTTCTCGGGAAGCCCATAGGAAGGAAGCTTCGATAGAAGCGCTTTATGCCACACCCGATCAAAGGCCTTCGCTATGTCCAAACTAGCCGCCAACGCCTCACCCTTAGAATCCACCACCTCCGCCCATCGATGCGTAAAATATACTAAAAGATCACCAGCTGAGCGACCACGACGAAAACCGTACTGGCGATCGCTAATCAGCTGGAGCTCCTCTAGATACTGCAGGAGCTGGTTGTTGATAATGGATTCCATTATCTTGGAGAACAGAGACGTTATGGCTATAGGGCGGTAATTGGACGGATCTGAGCGGTCACCTTTTTTAGGGATCGGGTGCACCAAAGCCGTCTTCCATGTTTTCGGGACAACGCCTGATGAGTAGCAGAGCCGGAAAAGATTCCCCTGGACAGCCCTAGCAAGAGACCAGAACGCACGTCTTCCCGAAGGAAGGCGGGCTAATCTCTCGCCAATTCGGCCGATATGCTCCGACTTCGCTCTGGCGATTACTCTTTTGAAGGACCTGGAGGCAAAGTTATATTTCTTTTTGAGATATTTAAATCCTTAGATGCCACTGAATCGGCCCAAGCTTGGTAACGCTTTCGTTTATGGCCAGAGGCCAAACCAGGGCTGTGACCTGCCACCGATGGGCACTGCAGAATATGGAATAAAGAGTTCCATACCCTGAAGCCGCGTGACTCGAGAATATGCAGAAATTGCAGAACAGATCCACAACCAATAAAGTACCTACGACTCTATACACGATTTTTGTTATACCATAGGTGGCAAACAATCATATGGTCATCCAATAGATATCAGTAACACCCGAGGCATCAACATCAGGCCTCGCCTTTTGAAGAACCCCATGGTGTGGATTTTCGGAAATACCAAGGAAGAAAGCTCATTCCACATTCTGCAGGTGTAACGCAGACAAGATTGCGTGTAGGTATAGCTCAGTATGTGATCTCCAAATCTATATGTGGATGATCTATCTGGCGATAGAGACTAGTGATAAAAACGCGACGCCGGCATGAGTTTGAATAATTCTTCAGAACACTCCCGTTATAAATGCCATAAAAGATATAAAGAGATCCAATGCCTCGGCTATTGAGTGGCTCTAAGTGTTTAGAAAGCTTGGAGTTGTTGACATTTCTGATAGCTCTACGTTGTAACGCATCAAGAAGGTGATACTTGTGTGCTTCGTTACGTGGAGTATTGCTCTCAGCTTTGGAAAGTTGAGAGCAATACTCCACGTTGGGCCGGACTTGTGAAGTAGAAGCCTTTGCTTTGGGTTGACATGAAGTTGCGCTTCGCCTTATGAAGCACATCGAGTTATAGACGCGAGTTTGGCTTTAGAAGAAATATGTTCGTGGAACTGTATGGAAGCGGAAAGGACAACTCCTAGAATTCCAATGCTCTCTGAAACCTTGAGGGAGGTATTCTGAAAACGAGGTGCCTCAATAAAAGGTGTTTTTAGTGGTGAACGCACAGACCAGTGTCTTTATGGTGTAAAATAAACCAGGACAAGTTCCCTGAATTCGAAACTTACTCGAGAAGAACATTTGGATTGGTTTCAGGCGTTTCTGAAACATTCATTATTAGCTACATACAATTTACATATTTAGCTAACTTCAGTTTTTAATCACATCCGATATTTAAATATAACCAATATCGGATAAGATTAAAAACTGTGTAGAGTAAACCCAATTAATAGCATCAGAGAGGGTGAAGTAAAATCTTAATCTAGATATACATAGTTAAGTATCTAAATGCAAAAGTTATTCAGCAAACATTATTGTTTTACATTTGTCCTTTCCTAACGTCTACAAGAACCGTGCATAACATTTAAAAATATAATGTTCCAACTACGGGAGAACATTCTCTAGAACACTTCAGGTAAAGCATATTTCCAGCGTACTAAGATAAATTAAGAAGTAATGTACCATTTCAGATGCGTTTAAGCACAGAGAATATGAAATAAGTGGTTTTTGCTTGAAATCATTAGCAAGTATATGTTAAGGCTTTTATCGCCGAGTTTACTTGCTATTATACTAGTACTATCTTGAATTTTATTAAAAATAATAACAAACGCGTTGAAAGCGCTCGTATCGTAATTTGCTTAGCCGTTCTTAACCGATCAGCTAAGTAAAACAGCGTCCGCTACGGTCATGAGTTGCATGGGTGACCGTTAGTGGCATTACTACTGAGCGCACGGAAGCGCACAGTAGTAATGCATAACAATGTGGTCCGGCAGCTGTATTTGAGAGCCAGTAGTTCTAGGTTAGCCTTATTAACTTCTTCGACAACATCTTCACTTACTATCTGGTGAAAGAGTAGTTAAAACACAGAAAAGAGAAAGCAATATCTCTATGAGTTAAAAGCTAGCCTATGAGCTAAAAAGATAAATTCATAAAGATCGCATCATGAGAGCAGGAAGAAAAACAAGGATAATTGAACCTTCTAGCTTTTTTTTCTATGTAATCTTACATTGCTTGATTTCTCATTAACTCTGAAAGCGTGGAGCATATAGGGTATGCACATGAGTTTAAATGATCCCGTATCCCCAGACACAACAAGTTTATAACAGATAGTCGTTTATTAAACTTTAATTAAAACTCATACATTCTCTGCACATCTAGTTTCGACGTGCATAACTTGATTATGTGAAGGTGTATTCTGTGCAAACACGATGGGCTTTATTTTACAATCGTTTGACGTATCGGTTTATAAACCGAACGTCTATCATTGCGATGATACTCAATTATCTTAAGTGTTTATATGCAATCTATTTGTTTTTTTTCCGGCGGTACGCCTTTTTTAACAAAACATTACAAATTATGAATAAGACTACAGCTACGCAAACAAAGAGCCACAGGCAGTCCAAATGCTCCTGCTGTCATAGCATCAAACAGTTTGACCATTTTCACCATTATTTGAAATAATTGAACTTGCAGTAGATCAGTAGTAGAGAAATTATTTTAAATGTTTTCATTTTATCTTCACAAACATAAATAACTTTACACACAGTGTTGAGGTAGGTACTAAAAGAGTTTATCGTAGAAATTATATTCTCATACAAAGAAATTCTCAGAAAAAGCCTACTACGAGGTAAAAGTACCAGATGTTACATGATTCATTTTGCGTGAGCTGCGAGGGAGCGCACTGCATGAGGTTAGGAGTATCGGAAATGCCCGAAAACTCATCAAAACGATGTGTAGTGATAGTCGCTACTTTGGTAAAACAAATAGGCCAAAAGGCTGAGTTGCCTATCGGAGATTGAAGTCATACTATGCAAACCAAATGCTACAAGTCTCTAGCAGTTGGTCGCGTGCCCATCATAATACCTTCGTTGACCTATATGGTTTATATTTACGAGTATGTTTGTATCACCAACTTGAGCTAATTAATCTCAGTTAATAGAAGAAAAACATTGCATAATATATAGTCAGTTGACTTACTCATTAAATTTTATCGACCTGTCGCCAGTAACATAACGATTCGTTAAATATGATAGTTTTTTATTTGCCTTAATAAGGTAGTTAAGCAGAACGATTAGGCAAATTAAGCAGTTTTAGCAGTTAAACTATAATGGTTTACACATTTTAATTGAGTGTTATGTGAACATACTTCAATCTCGAGACAATAGTTTTATCAAACCATAAAATATTTTGAGATACTTTGTACCCTTCCATTCCTTTACGGGTCCAAAACTTCAGTCCGATGGCAAACAATAATCGTTATTTGCCGTCAGAACTACACAATATAATAATAATAATGCCCCGCTGCCGACGGAATCCTAGTTTTAAGTTTTTTATAATATTTGTTTCTTTTTTTATATATGAATATTATTAAAAAAAAAATATGTTATAAAATAAATGACGTGAATATTAATAATAATAATAATATTTATTTACTCAAAATTATGGTTCCTTACAATAACTTACAGTATGCCAAAAGCTACAAATGTACAAACCTTACATGTATGTTGAATTAAATATTTTTAAATAAATCTAACTATACGTGGGCACATTGCACAACTATAATACGTATAATGCACGTCTTAGATGTAAGGTGATTTTATCGCACACAATAATAATAATAGCTTTATATGTAGTAATCACAGTGGGTGTATAAAGTTATAGCTCTAGTCCTCACGGATACCCTGAGTCTGTAAGGACTAGTTCACTTCCAGGGTGCTGGTAAGTTAGTCCACGATGTAGTATACATTATATATTATTTTTACAATTTTTGTAATGCAAATATTATAACCAAAGCGTTAGTTTGCATCTGGTGCAATACATGATCGTATCAATAGTATTTGAAAAGATTTGGCTTTTAATTACGAACCAAATTGTATTGTAATAAATTTGACCTATGTAATACACTCTAAATATGTTAATAACGTTCAAGACTACACAATAGCCGGTGAGACAATTTTGCTCATAACCGAACTTATTACCTCGCTCGATCAATAAAATGTTTTTTTTATTTTTTTATGCTTGATAGGTTAGCCTTTGACCACTATCTCACCTGATGGTAAGTGATGATGTGATCGAGGATGTTGTTCAGACTTATATTATGTAATAATGTTTACCGCGTATCTTTGTAATCTACTGGTATAATAAGCAAATTCAAAGCTTGTGTACTTCTTGTGTATTCGCCACTCGCCAAATAAGGAACATTTGAATTCCTATGGGAATATTACATACTTACTCGTATTTTAGGAATATTAGGCGTGTGCGTGTAGTACCATACAATTCCGTCACAGTTCCACGGGTTTTATCCCCCAGCGGCAACAGAGGGTTATGCAAGTTTATAGCCTTTGTCTCTCTGTGTGTGTTAGTGTTTATCTGTCTGGTGTACTCTAAGCTCCCATACGGTTAAACCGATGTGATGTTCCTTCTGAAGCCTGATATCTGAAGGTGTCCAAGATGCAGGGGTCGAAAATGGTCAGTAAAGTCAGTAAAAGTCAGTTTTTTAACTTCGGTCAGTAAAAGTCAATTTTTCCTGATAATTGTCAGTAAAGTCAGTATTTTGGAATAGCGCTTTCCTCGCTGACAATAAAAACTTGCCGTGATTGAACCCAAGCCATCCAATTGAAGCCAAGATAAAGAAGAATGTCAATATTGTAGCCATCAACGTTATTTTGGCAATTTTTTGCCTGTGTTTATGGTAGGTACCTAGTAGCGAAAGGAGATATTAATTGGGTAATGTGAATTAAAGAGCGCTAAGTGGAGATGTGGTCGCTATAAAAATGGCAAGCGCTACGCTAGAGACTGCAGTGAAGGAAAGAAAAGCAAAAGAAAATAGAATTACAGATCAAGAGAAAATCCAGAAATATGCAAGAAAAAAATTCTCTTATAAATCATTTTTAATAGAAGAAATCCTGGGGATTTCTGTTTCGTGTTGATTAAAAATAACATAAATTATGCATAATTTTCTGCTGTAGTAGTGTTTCATGGAATTGTTTTTTTAATTAGGTATGATTTTATTTTGCAATTAAGGTTGATTTTGTTTATTAATACAAAAAAAAAGTTATGTTTAAAAAAGCTTTTATAAATTGTTTCAACTAATTTAATAACCTTAAGATTTGATTTCTTGTTAACTGCTGCTTATAAATAAATATGGTATCGGGATGGTGGAGCAACAAATTAAAATATACTTTTACTTAATTTGCAACCCGCAAGAGTTAACTTTCGGTTTCATAAAGTTGATTTTTACATCCGAAATCTCAAGTTATCTATTACTCTGTCAGAAACCCCCTTATTCTACATGTCAGACATTAAAGTTAAGACAGTAAAAGGTCAGTAATAGGTCAGTATTTTTTAGTCTTTCAGTCAGTAAAATCAGTATATTTGACTGTATAATCAGTTTCGACCCCTGAAGATGTTTGGCCGCACACCGTCTAACACCATATTTTTTAGACACTTATTTCACCAGATAAGCTATGCTTTAGATTTGTACTGAAATGTTTATTACGTCAAGAACTTGAGCATACATAGGTACATCGGAGTTATACAAATGTTTAAATAACGTATGATAAATTAGCTTGTACGTATACAATTCTGGTACTAACTTACTAAGTATCAAATGTTTATCTAATTGCTTAATGCAGTACCAATATATAATAGCCTACACTTTCCTCGATAGCTTAGCGATTAACTATTATTAATACGATTATAGTATTATTAAAAGCAATATTCGACATCATTGTCCATTAATAGCGTCTAGTATGAATAGCAATTAACTACCGTCTAGCTATTATGTTACTAATCATTTTGATATGGGATGGCCTACACGTTAGTTGGTACTAATTGTTTAATTACCTCGGCGTTTATTTTTTGCCCACGCTACATAGCTGTGTTTGTTTGTTTACATAGTAATTAACTTTAATAGACATCCTGGAGAATCCTCTTCTTAAAATATTGTCACCAATTTTATTTATGTATATGTATCATAATTTTGTGGTACATTTTACGCATTCTATAGAATGACGGATTATACAGATTGCGGATAATATTTATAATAACGACTGTTAAAGGAGCACGTGCCCAACAGGTCAAGGTTCTGACGTCTACTTTTCTATTCTAAATAAGTAAATCCAATATCATTCGTTCTTTATAGACAACCTTTTAAAGCAGGGCAATCCAACCTGACCAATCCAATCTGTATACCATCCCACCGGCCAGTAAAATCACGTCCGTAAGTACAACGGAGCTAAACTAAGGGTATTAAACTTTAGAACTACAGGCACCAGAAGATACTTAATAAATACAAGAAATAGAAGACTATTAGAAACAGAAGATTGGAACTAATTGCCCCGGTACAACTGCAGTATTGTACCGTTGAGAGTGGCCCTTACGGAAATTATTAGCGCAATGTCATAGTTACTTAAGTGAAGAGTGCATTCCGTAACGATTAAAGTTTTATGGTATCCTCAACAAATTATTCTCTATCACATTCTATCGTAGGTCGCATCATCATTTTATAAAGGAATATTATAAAGGTGCCAATCTTGACGGAGTTATAGGATTTGTCGAAAAATATAGATGTACGTGTATTTTTATTTATGTCTGTAATGTATGTATCTGCCTGTAATAGCTCCATTAACTAACAAAAATATGGCCATTTTTCTACAGCTGACAAAACATACTAATTCTGTCTACAGCTGCTATGCCACCTGACAGTAGTCAATACAAGATTTTTTCTTATTTCCATGAAAGGAATCCATTAAATTTAAAATATGCTACTAGGTTTGACGTTCTCTGATAACAATGCCTATCACTTATATTGTTTTTTTATAGTATAAAATTACACGCGCATCAGTTTTACCTTACATTGGCAAAATTTGGGCTATGATTAATTTTTTTGGGTTCTTAGTCTGAAAGAAAAGAAAGAAAGAAAAAAAAAACGGAAAGGACCAAATTGACATAATTCTGTGTTATTCGACCGTGAACAATGCATTTCCAAACGTCCGACGATGAAATGTAATCTAAAATAACACAGTCTATTGTTTACTTTCTGTACATTCATCGACAAGTTTTGAAAGGTTATTGTTAATTTATCACAAAGTAAATTGCCGCAAGTCGCACTTGTTTATATTCCACACATTAAAACTAAACTTGTCACAAGTATTTTAATACTTTTGCGTAAAACAATTATTTCCTCATGTCACTTACAAAGAAACCTAATCGCTTTTTATTGTATTATATTGTTATGAACGTTATATTGTTTGTTAAATATATATGGTGATTTCTACGATAATTCTCTTCTCTATATCAATAGAAAATATCTAGTTGTTATAATATACTTACCTCTAATCATTCGAGTATTAAGAAGTGCATATCAATGTGGAAGACAGCTACAATGCTGATTTGTTAAATATGTACTGAACCCTTCTATCGAAGACTGTACCTATATATATATTTATCGTCGTGTTCTCGTCGCCCAAGTTTGCCGAGTCCATCACTCGGATCAATTTCAATGTTTGCATACTCTGTCAGCGATAGATCTAGTTATACCTATATAGTAAACATTAGACTGATAATAATTAATGCGACAGTTTTAAATAGTTTTATGGTCTCAGTATTAAAGATAAAGAGTCTTTGATGTGGATATCTGGGTTATAGTTTTTAACATCTCATGATGCAGACTTTACACAGGAATATTTTTTCAGATTAATATTAAATGACTTCAGAGGAAATAGTTCCTCAGAAGTTATTTAACATTAATATACTGCAGTATTTAGATCTTCTCGCCGCTCGAGACTAATTTAAAACAGATATTCACTAATACCAGAACGTTTAGAAACACAAATATAATCGTAGGTACTGTTAACGAGGACGCGATCATAAATACGTATACAAATGTTGTACGTTCAATAGTGGAAATGACAAAGCTTTTGACTGAAGTATCAGCACGGCGAACACGTACATGGCTATTGAGATGAGTATACGTAACTACATATCAAACTACCTGCCTAACTTTCAATGCGATTCCACTGCAGATAACTTGTAAGCTTAACTAATTTCAACTCTATCTCTCTACCTGCGTATAATAACACAGCTAACCGCAAACAACTTTTGGTTTGTGTATAGAATTTCCCTTTGACACCTATTATAAATTCGCTTAAAAGTTTGCTGAGCAAATAGCTGTTGGTCTGTACTGTAGGGAGTGTTGGTAACCTGTTACATTTGGCGAGCACACAAACTCTTAAGCTCATAATTCAAATGAATTTCAAAATACTAATGAACAAAGGGTTTCAAGGCTAAGTATGTTTTTTTTATAATTTATTTTCTCAGTTAAACTAATGATATACTATCTAGCTTTTGTGACAGCTGATTACAAATCTAAATGTTTCGCTCGTTACAGAAAAGTCAAACCCAAAGAATCAAAGAATCGAACTGTTTTAGATCATTCTTCCTCAAGGGGAGCCGGGCTAAAACAAGTGTTAACTTACATACTTATGCCTTAATGTGAAGGACATGATGCGACGTAGGGAAAATACCAGAAGATTTCAGCAATGCCTTCTGAAAAACTGCCATCTTGCCCTGCACTCCCTAAGATTCCTCCAGGTGAAATGTGAATTGAGGCAAACTATCTTGATAAAGACATTTTCTCAACTGTTGACGTTATGGTTATCGATGCTGATAATGACAGAATTCTACTCGTAAATCAGATACTACGAGTACTTTAAATTTATAACTTTAAATATGGCTCTGTTACATAATAGTTTTGAAATAGGTATTGTCATATTTTTTTCTTAATTAGGCTTGCAACGATAATCAATTTGCCGATTACGATTCCGATTACGATTATCTAAATCAATAATCGGCAATTCCGATTCCGATTATTTCTGTGTAAAAAATTTAAATGTATAAAGCAAGCTGTTGTACAACAGTATCATTTTAAATGTTCTTTTCTTTCTTTTTCCAAA
Source organism: Plagodis dolabraria (assembly GCA_963854805.1). NCBI lineage: Eukaryota > Metazoa > Arthropoda > Insecta > Lepidoptera > Geometridae > Plagodis > Plagodis dolabraria. The sequence continues at coordinate 12,207,526 of OY978440.1, forward strand.
TAACTAACATGTTAATAAGACAACACGAACAAAGCTGTACACCGCGCCACATCTGTATGTTCGGGTAGATAAGGGTATGTACCCGTACCTACCCGTACTTTTTGTATAGAAAAAAAGGATTTCACTGAGTTACCTCAGTGTTTTTTTCTATACAAAAAGGAATTTTCCCCATTTTTGTAAGTAAAGTGCGTTACTAAAGAATTTTAGGAAATTGGGATATTCGGTAATAAGAAAATAATCGTATCATTTGTCGGGTTTTCCGATTAATCGTAAAAAAAACTAATAATCGTCGATAACTCGTATTGCAATCGGTTGCATCCCTCCTTTTAAAAGAAATTTTCAAGTCAAAATGTAGGTCGAGGCGGGCTATATATATATATATATATATATATATATATATATATATATATATATATATATATATATATATATATATATATATATACAGATATATATATTTTTATTAAAAGTTCAATAGTTTAGTCAAATTGAATTCCATAGTATGTTGGTCGCAAGATGAATGTTGAATAAAAGTCGCCGCATAATACAAAAATTAAATTCCAAAAAGTTACCTGAGAATATCAAGTTTAACTTGTCTGCTCACAAATTTTGACATATGTATATATACAATATTATAGGTATACATACATTATTACTCGTATTAATTAACGATAGACCTTGATGTAACCAAATACTATCTAGGCTTTACCCGTAGGGCGTAGAGTAGTGGATTTATTTTATAGGGACATAAATTGTGATCATTATTCCTATTCTCTGCCCTAAATTGAGATATAGGATCCTTGAAAGACATTGGATATTTTATTACCAACATATTTATAATACTCGTACTGAAGACGTACTCTGGCGGACATGGCATATCAAATTAAACACCACATTGAACGGTTATGAGCCATTTCTAACCTAGGTTACTCCAACTCTAGGTAAGTCTGAACAACATCCTCGACCACATCATCACTTACCATCAGGTGAGATAGTGCTCAAAGGCTAACTTATCTGACATAAAAAAAAAAAAAAAAAAAAAAATACCATCTATAGACTCACTGCAACTCTACAATGTCCATGATAGACCTATCAATCTACATCTTTTGGTGAGGTATGGTAGCCGCTTGAGAACCTTTCTTCCATATCGGTTACCGGTTAGACAAACCGATAGTGATCTGCCCTACAAATTCTGTAAATTCTTCGTTTCGCGCAATTAAACTCACTATCTCATACTTATTTCCATGGGTTGATGTGCGCTGACTCTGAGCTTGTTTAACAGAGCTTTTACTGATATTTGCAACACCAGCGGCGTTGCCAACGCGCTGCCGACCTCATAAATCTCATGTGGAATCTATCAGTGCAACATCTGTTGTAAAAGTCATAGAAAACCAAACAAAATAACGAATGGGCGTGACACGCGCGGACAATATATGATTGAACAATCGTCTAATGATAAAAAAAAAATTACAGATGAAAAGTTGTTACATACTTACCTACCTAAATAGCAAACAATCGTTCATTCAAAGGTAAGAAGTCGTAAAATATATCAGAGCCTTTTATAAACTTCTAAACAATTTTTTTATAAAGGTTATTAAAATATTATTGTTGTCCAAGCATTTTGCTTGAAAAGTCTACTTCTTAGAGCTCTTTGAACATCGAGCTAAACAAGGGAATCCCGTGAAATATAAAGTAAATCTGCTTGGCATAGTCGGTGTTAACACCTTTTGTGCCAAGTTAGGAAATGGCACGCCACTTTCTGAAGAAGTTCAGATTTTTTATGTTTTCCTATCATTGTTGTTTTTTCCTCTGAAGAGTTGAACAATAACTTAGTAACTGTGCTGGTTTCATTCAGTGGTATTCAATGAATTTCGGTAATGTTTTAAAAACGTTTTGTGTTTATAAGCTTATATTTACTTTAATTTCCGATAGGGGAGCCATTAACCACAATTTTACCTGTTAGTGAGTAATAATATGAAGTAAGGATGCTGATGGTAAACAGGATTAACTTAGGATGGCAAAACCCACTCTCAAGGCCCGCTGCCAGGACCATCTAGCAGTGTGTTTCGGCAGTTGGCCTCGATGGTTTCGGCCTGCATGGTGATAGAGATTTTCCTTGACTCGGAAAGCTACTGTCTACCTGCTTTATCCGCGTTAAAACCGCGACTACAATAAGTAATGTTAGCTAGTGGAATACTTATGATTTGGTTGGATTATGTGGTATATAATGGTTCTGTATTTATGTGCTATAAGGCAGCATTCCGGAGCGCTTAGGGCCTTCGTATAACGAACACTCACCCCGAATCTGGGAAAGAAGATACGTTGGAACCTAAAAAATAAATAAGTAACATCATTTATTAGTTGGTTGCAACGCATCACTCTTCCAATAACGATCATGACGCTCGCCATTTCCCACCTGAAGCACATTAACACTACGTTGCGAATGAACTACGGTACAAAAAGGGCGTTGTACAGCACAATTCATGACGCCAGAAGTACATTCCAGGCCCAAATAAACAACTAAGGCAATTCTTATTACAAATCATCTCTTCCGAAAAATTTTCTTCCAGCGGCCAGAAAACTCGGTCACTTGTATGGTGGTTGAGTAGTTTTGCGTATGTCCGCCTAGCAAGCTCTTAAGTAGAATATTTGACCTAACGATGAAAAGAGATGCATATGAGAGCCAGTTCCCATCGACCACACCAAAGGTTAAAGGTTAGTTGATCAACTACAAAACAATCATGGGCTACGAATATTGATATCGTGAGTAATAGTCGTCCAAAATTTTCTTCAGTTTCGTATAATTGCATTTGCCTACGTCGCGTCGAGAAAATTCAATGCCGAGACAGGGCATGTCTCCCTAAATCTATCCTGTCTAAAAAGTTATGAATAATTTAGGTCATTTTGTTTTCATTCAACTAAATTGACAGGTGACGTCTATCCACTTCGAGTAGTCTATTTTATTATATTTAATAATATTTAGCTTTCAAAATATTAGATTGTTTATAACTCCATCCTAAGGTTGTCTGGTAGTAATCACTTTTAGTGATAAGGCCGTCCATTCTAACACTTTATTTATTTGTTTTGGTCAACATGTATTTTATTTTTTTGTGGTCTAACAAAAGAGTATATATTCTATTCTATATCACAAAATTAATCATAAAATTTATCCTAGTGGTAGTGCCACGCTGTAGCTCTACGGGTTACAGCTGAATGGGCCGGCACGACCGGGGCAGTACCACTCTTCCACATGATATCGACGTGAAGTAGTGGCGTGGCCATTGCGTTTCGATCGATTTGTGGGAGACCCGGAGAAGGACTTGAAGGACGGGGCCTATCTGACATTTGGTTGCGTGTATACTGCGATGACCATCCGCGTATCTACGCGTGCCTTTATAGGTCCCATATCAACGGTAATGCCGAAATAGATCGATTCGTGGAGGCTACAGATTCCGTGCTTGAGCAGATCCCCACCGCAGAGATCGTGATACTTGGCGATTTCAACGCCCACCACGCCGAATGGCTCGGTTCGCGCACCACCGATCATACGGGGAGATCTGTTCACGACTTCGCTTTAGCGTATGATCTGACACAACTGGTCACCTCGCCTACGCGAATCCCAGATGTGGATGATCATACACTTTCCCTGTTGGACCTTCTGCTGACCTCTCACCCGGACAACTACACAGTATCCGTTAACGCTCCCCTCGGATCGTCGGACCACTGCCTGATCCGGAGTTCAGTGCCGGTTACACGCCCAACTCGACCCCGTTTCGTAGGTTGTCGTCGCGTGTGGCACTATAGGTCAGCAGATTGGGACTGGATGAGGTCCTTTTTTGCATCCTACCCATGGGGGCAAGTTTGCTTCTTGCCGGATGATCCAGATGTCACTGCTGACTATGTTTCTGATGTAGTGCTTGAGGGTATGGAACTCTTTATTCCATATTCTACAGTGCCCATCGGTGGCAGGTCACAGCCCTAGTTTGGTCGCTCTTGTAAAATGGCCTCTGGCCATAAACAAGAGCGTTACCAAGCTTGGGCCGATTCAGTGGCATCTAAGGATTTAAATACCAGTGATCTCAAAAAGAAATATAACTTTGCCTCCAGGTCCTTCAAAAGAGTAATCGCAAGAGCGAAGTCGGAGCATATCGGCAGAATTGGCGAGAGATTAGCCCGCCTTCCTTCGGGAACACGTGCGTTCTGGTCTCTTGCCAGGGCTGTCCAGGGGAATTTTTGTCAGTCATCCCTACCGCCCCTTCACAGAGAGAATGACACACTGGCCCACACCGCAAAGGAGAAGGCCGATCTTCTGGGCTCTCTCTTTGCGTCTAACTCGACTTTGGATGACCAAGGGAACTCACCACCGACTATACAACGGTGTGATACCTCGATGCCGGATATAATTTTCCGGCAATGTGCAGTACGTAAAGCACTGTTCTCCTTGGACATTCATAAGTCGAGTGGGCCAGATGGCATCCCTCCGATAGTGCTGCGGACTTGTGCTCCAGAGTTGACACCGGTTCTAACGCGTCTTTTCCGGCTCTGCTACTCATCAGGCGTTGTCCCGAAAACATGGAAGACGGCTTTGGTGCACCGGATCCCTAAAAAAGGTGACCGCTCAGACCCGTCCAATTACCGCCCTATATAACGTCTCTGTTCTCCAAGATAATGGAATCCATTATCAACAACCAGCTCCTGCAGTATCTAGAGGAGCACCAGCTGATTAGCGATCGCCCGTACGGTTTTCGTCGTGGTCGCTCAGCTGGTGATCTTTTAGTATATCTTACGCACCGATGAGCGGAGGTGGTGGATTCCAAGGGTGAGGCGTTGGCGGCTAGTTTGGACATAGCGAAGGCCTTTGATCGGGTGTGGCATCAAGCGCTTCTATCGAAGCTTCCTTCCTATGGGCTTCCCGAGAAATTGTGCGAATGGATCTCCATGTTTTTGGCAGATCGGAGCATTAAGGTCGTTGTCGACGGTGCATGCTCCGACTTAAAGCCGATTAATGCTGGCGTTCCGCAAGGCTGTGTGCTATCTCCGAATCTATTTCTCTTGCACATCAATGACATGCTGCAACTCAGCGATATTCATTGTTATGCGGATGACAGTACCGGAGTTGCCTCATACACCGGCCGCATTAAAATTTCTCGGGAAAAAGTTGTCGAGAGTCGGAACAAACTTGTGTCTTCAGTCGAGACCATGTTGTCAAATGTTTCGAAATGGGGCCAATTGAACTTAGTCCAATTTAACCCCAAGAAGACACAAGTTTGTGCGTTTACCGCCAAGATATCTCCCTTTGTCGTATCCCTCCGTTTTGAAGACACTCCCCTTGCTACCTCAGCCAGCATCGGAGTATCTTGGCGTCGACATATCGAACGTCGTTCAATTTCGCTGTCACTTGGAAGATAAGGCTAAGTTAGCCTCTAAGAAGCTTGGTGTGCTCGGAAAGGCGAGGCGGTACTTCACGTCGGCCCATCGCCTGCAACTTTATAAGGCTCAGGTTCGACCTCACATGGAGTACTGCTCTCACCTCTGGGCGGGAGCTCCCCAGTACCAGCTTCTTCCATTTGACCGCATTCAACGCAGAGCGACTCGAATCGTCGACGATCAAGTTCTCTCCGGTCGGCTCGACCCTTTGGCTTTGCGTAGAGATGTTGGATCACTCTGCATCTTTTACCGTATATATCACGGGGAGTGTTCTGAGGAACTGTTCGATTTACTACCTGCAGCTCAATTTCGCCACCGGACTTCCCGACAAAGCATGATGTTTCATCAATTTCATGTCGACGTCTGGCAGCCCACAACCTTGCGATTTTCACGGCATTTTTTACCTCGCACTGCCATATTATGGAACCAGCTGCCTGGTGAAGTATTTCCGAACAGTTACGACTTAGGAACCTTCAAGAAGAGAGCATATTCGCTCCTTAAAGGCCAGCAACGCATCCTCGAGACCTCTGGTGTTGCGGGTGTTTGTGGGCGACGGTGATCACTTACTATCAGGTGAGCCGCCTGCTCGTTTGCCCTCCTATGCCATAAAAAAAAAAAAAGAAAAAAACAAATGTACGAGAGGGAAAAATTAAAGTCATGTGCGGGATCTTCTTTAATACGCAAAGCATGCGTTATTGAGAAAATAAAAATATAAAAAAAAGTCTACATTATTTTACAATAGGAAAGGATTTAACTGAACTCATTTTGATAAATGACAGATGGAATATGTAGAAACAATGTTTTTCTACATATTTGTTTACTGATCTATAATAATTCACGTGGCAAATACAAACCCAGTAACCAAAGTATATTAAAACTAAAACAAAAGTTTTTATAATGCAACTCAGTTCGAAACATATATAGCCAACATAATACCAACCATCGCCGTCGCTGATGCTGATGGTATCCGTTATATAATAGATGAGTAGAAAAAGAATAACGTAAGTTTATGGTTCAAGCAGGCTCTGCAACTGTTGTGGTCAAAAGTTTTTATAGCTAACAATAATTAATGTTTTTGCCATCAGTTTTCCTGTTCTTATCCTACTAGGTATATTACGGATTTACTACAGAGCTAATTTATATAATAAATATGTGATGCGCGAATGAAACATCAATACCTACTTTAAAAATTTACAAGTATGTTTTACCTAATACTTATTGTACTTGTGTATAAAATCGTCGTTCAGTAAATTAACAGTAATGACACAACGTCATGCTAGCGTGCTGATATTGTCTGATAGTAGCTGTAGGTTATTTTAAACACTGTTTTTATTATACTCATCGCTCTCCGCTTAGACAAATATACAGGATGAATTTCTAAAATGGGCTATGGCAAAATATAAAATTGCGGTAATAGAGAAAAATTATAACGAAATACCTCTTTTCTTTAGTTTAAAGCACCACAACGGGATATACGTTCATCAATCAAATTTGAATAGGTAAGTCTGTGATTGTAGACCGAACTTGACCCCAATACTAGTCATTTAACGTCTCGGCACTCGGCAACGAAGTATTCAAGTTATCTATAACTTATGCGAACACTTCCGAATTCCCAAGCAGCTACATCACGAGAAAAGTTGTGTCGTCGGATTTGTACTAAATTGGCGCGATGAAATGGAACTTGTTGTCATATAAAGGTACAAACGAGTCCATAGTGTCGATAACACACCGGATATCCGCAGAATAGTTTTCTATTTTATAGCGTTCGTGCACAATCAGACAACATTGTGCGCCGGTGTGTGCTAGGGCGTGCTACTCGTGGTTTCACAGAAACAGAAAACCAATACCTACCTACATGCTGGAAACTAAATTGTATGTTATCTGTGGGACATGAAGAGACGCTCAATGCTATAACTCTAACTAGATGGTTATGTATTATGTTTGATATGACACTCGTAAGTGGTACACTACGGAAGGTTGTATATCAATTTCTTTCCTGTTTTGCGGCTTCATACAATTCTATTTATTAAAAAAAAATATTCTCAGATATTAGTAATCCAGTAATTATCTTCCTGCCCTTTACCCAATTATATAAGTCGTTAGTATATTTTTCTCAAACAATATAATGGATCGTGTGATACAAGAACATATAGAAAAAAAAATCGTTGTCTGTTCTATTGCTGCAGGACTATCTAACTCTCCTTAGAAATTTTCTTATCACCTTATTCACGTCGCATTCCGTATTATATCCCACAAGGAGATATGATACACCTCCTTAAATTCTGTGCGGCAAACCAAATAGTGCCGCACACTTTATAGTTCCTTGCTAAATCATATCCTCTCCATCTAATCTATCTCTTGGATGTAATAAAAGCCAGCTAAGGGTTCATCTAACGAAGACATGGCGCATTGCGTTCAATCAGTTTGAGTCAATCAGGTACGTAAATTCGGTGTGCGAGAATTCCGGGCTATGGCCATTACACGGCAGCCGCCCTTTCACCCCATCAAGCGTCAAGACGCTCGATGTATCAGCCACACGTTACTTACATCACAGTCTAAAACAGATGCTCGACTTTAGGTACCTGCTATACCAAATCCAAAATTGCGTGTTAACTATTTCATTCTTGTGACTAAATTTAATATCCATCTTACAGTACAACATTTGATGAATAATACGAATAAAAAATTACGATACACATATTTTTCGTAAAGTGTATATTTTTACTTATCGATATTCGGGTAAATCGTTTTTGTCCAGTAGGATAGGTGCTGGGCTAGAATGCATCCATACATAGATATATACCATGAGCGTCGTAAGAGGCGATGAAGGGGGAAACACACAGAAGGTGGACAGTTGTCCCTAATGAACTGAAACTGCACAGTCGCCAGCCAAGCGTGAGGATTATGGCAATCCCCTTACACGGGAGAGGATATAATTCAACGTTGGGCATATTCCGCTGATGTTGTTCCGTTGTTGAGGAAAAACGGTTACAGTTAAAGTGCAGTTATGTACCTACTAATCATTAAGAGGAGAATTTGTTGTACCTATTACGTTTCTCACACCTATTACATCTTTGTCTGCATTATATGTATATACACGTACCGTACCTTATAAGCTTTTCATCTCACTGTCCTGTATTCTGTACTAACAAAGTTTACTAATCTGTGTTACTAAGCTGTGTCTTCTAACTTTTTAAAGTACTTATGTGCTCCGATCTATGCGAATGCGACATGTTCGTCATAAACTCCACATGTTTAACCTTATCTTTCTTTCCTTTGTTGCAGTGAACAGCCTCAATAACATCGAAGATGCCGATGCGAAGCCCCAACAGACATTTCATCATCAGTCTGTGAAAAAATCGAAAGTGAGTTTTGTATATCCTATTTTACTTTTTGCTTTGATTAATAAAAACTGTTTCTTTAGAACAGCTGCCGAAATAGACAATGAGGTGCTTGACGATAGATTTTCTTCTGGAGGTAGATAGCAAGGCGGATATCGATAGAATTCCCTACCACCACACAGTGTCAGGAGCTTTGAAGCCGCCTGGATGGCGGTCTTACCATAGCCTAACGACTACATCCAACGAAAACTATCTTGGCCGATGGCTTAACACGACGCTGGCACGCTGGAGCGCTCAGTACTAATAGCGGTCACCCATCCAAGTAATGACTTCAGTGAAGACTACTTAATTCATTGTTGATCGGTTAAAAACGACTGAGGAAAATGCTAAGAGCGCTTCAATTTATTATCTACTAGCATTCCGACCGTGGCTCCGCCTGCGCGTTGATATCTTGCTAACCCATTAAACCGCAGTTGGATAAAAACTATCCTATATCCTTTCCCGGGTGTCTAACTATTTACATACCAAATTTCATCCAAAACGATCCAATAGTTTTTAAGATTATTCGTTGCATACAAAAATACAAATCTTTCCTCGTTATAATGTTAGTATAGATTCTGCTGGTTCCCAGAATAGATAATAGTTCCACGATATGGTTCAAATTGATCTGTCCATTATTCAGTGGACGTGGTAATTGGTGCAGCGTTTGAAAATATGCCAATCTAGTTTTCGGTCTGTATTTCATTGGGTGAAATTAAAAAGCTCTCTCTACATTTAAGCTGAAATATTCTAACGATATAGCGTGAATTAGGTACAAATTAAAGTTTAGTGTATATTTATATATATATTTAATAACTCCGTGTAACATGTTTAAACTTTAAAGGGCGACCCGAAGTCCAAATACTCGTACTCGTAATAAGTAGAGAGAGTTATTCCAATTCAGCATCCCTTTCCAACCCCTTAACACGGAGGTCATTGACCGGAATAATCACACGCGTGAAGAGACTCGCAGTAGCTACATTTCCCAAACTCTTGTAGGGCACAAATCAAAATAAACTTTTGTTATATCGAATGACTGCAAAAGTATTAAATAACATTTTTTCGGCTTTCTATCGTAGTCCTTAGTCAGGATTCAGAATAAGATACACCATAAAGAATAGCTAAGAAGTTTTGAGAGGTGTTACATAGACGATTCATAGACGTATTTTTCGTACCAGAATAAGTTTCAATAAGTAATATGAACAATAAATCGTAATTAGAATTTCAAGCAATTATTTGAGTCAGAATTGATTTGATAATTGATAGGATTAGTTGAATGTGATTATAATAAAATTTACTTATATTTTGAATATATTTCGATTTAATTTTATTGCACAGATGTCCAAAATATATGTTGATTGAAAACTGGGCTTTGGAAGTATTTATGCCAACTACTGGCTACTACAAAAAGGTTACTTGGCCTATATAACAGGTCGATTCATAAAATATTTTCAGCAATGTTAGTTAATTATACAATGTTGTGATAGATCCCTTCCTGATCCTGTGAAATTCACCTCAACTTTTGGTTCATCGGTAACTGTTCAACAACTCGTCCCAAGACAACCGCGGTATACGCTGATACTCCCCCTTAGTTTAAGTTCTGTGAAATATTCAACTGCTAGTTTGACCTAGTTTGTAAAACTTTAATCGTTGCTAAATAACAGTACGATACCATTACTGAATGCCATCTAGTGGCTGCAATCGGTACCTTTATAGGATCGTATGCACTTAGGGTGGTATGTCTGGAAGCTAGTCTGGATGCAACAGGGTTGTCCGCAACTAGTTTATGAACCGTACTTCTCTACTTAGTTACGTTACTTTCCGGCAGAGGTGTCTTTACTTACAGGTAAATACTCTATTACATTATGTGTCCGTGTCGTACAAGTACTTCCATCAGTATTAACACAGGACTACATTCAGTGAGCTTTCAGCTCACGACACTTTGCATGACACCGTGTTAGTAGTTTTTTGGCCACGCTAGTAGGCAGATTGAGGGTATCACGTAGGTTGTATCTCAAAGAGCTAGATAAGGTAATACACCGTAATTAACTTTATTTTAAATGATGTGCAGAGCATTATCAGCAATAGATAGGTAGGACGAGCAGTGCGGAGGGGAGATGCTAAACCTATGCTTATTGCATTTATTCTTATATAAGCATAAGAATAAATATTAACAGAGTAGAACGGAAACTTCCGCTCCGATCGGGCTCAAGGTCATGATATTAGCCCACAGGTTAAACGGGATAGTCAGTCGTGTTGTCATGGCCTGCGTCGCCGCATCCGTTTTTGTGCGTTGCCATCTTGGAAACAAATTAGTGAAGTACTTATCTCACTCCACTCCAAGAAGTACTCATTCCAAATTAATCAATTCTATGTCATGAAAGAGCAGGGACTCCTAATACAGGCATTATTTGCTTTAAAGGAATCTCTGGTCGCTTAATTTGTTTTTGTGTATTTTCTGGTTACTGAAATAAATATCAAATATATTACTTATCGTTCAAAATTAGTGTACCTACAATTTTAGGATCTTCGGTGCTCACTTGATTGTCAATTATTTAATTGTACCAAAGACGCGGATCTTCCACGTTCAGGCATGAAGGTTACTTGAACTATCAAGCTCTAAATACGAAAGTTTTACTGTTTTATATGAGAATAGCTTTTAAATGCTCGATATTTGCTAGCATATAAAAAGCATCAACTCCATATCATGTGGTGTAACTCTCATCATTATTGGCGGCAATTTACTACTTTCTACAAAATAGGTCTACTCCTGGCTAACTATACCTTCTTTCAGTTACGAATAGGGTAATTTTCTAGATGTAACTATACCTGTACTAAGTTAGGTTTGATGGTAATAAGCTTGTTTGATAGTTAAGTGAATTGACGAAATGAAGCTAATCGCCCTCATATTAAGCTAGCTTTTATACAGGGTCTCGCTGGAATTAATTGTTGGTCCTCTTATTTCATCAATGAGATCCAGCACTCGTGCTTTTAATACTCTGATTTTCTAATATTGGCCAATGATATATATTAAACTATCCCAATGAAACTCATCGAGATATACGTATGAAAATGCTTTTACCAGAATGAACTTTTTGTATATTACTTTTATTTAAATTATTTTCTTTATCATTTGAAGATTTTAATAGTGATAAAAACTGGTAGTGAAACGTTACAAATACTTAACGTTCTATGTACGATCTAAATATTTATGTTAATAAATTGTAACAGCAAAAGTGAAGCAGCAGTTCACATTCAGTCGATCCGATAAAACTTTAGAAGCGCTAGTAATAAAGTTTGCTTAGCCTTACTTGTCCGATCAGCAAATTTAAGCAACGTACGCCTCGGTCATGACTTGGATGTGTGACCGCTCTAGTGACACTTTCTGAGTGTTTCCATGCTTCGGAAGGCACGTTAAGCCATCTCGGTCCCGGCGGATGTTGTCTTAGTGACAGTGGTTATTACATGGTGGAAGGGCATTTTGGGAATGCCCGCCTGCCTAGCTACCACCTTCAAGAAGAAAAACTGTCGACAAGCACCTAACGATGTGTTCTGGCAGCTGTCCTTGAGAGACAATAATAGTAATTCTAGGTTAGACTGAACAACATCTTCGACCACATCACCGCATACCGTCTGGTGAGGTATTGGTTAAAGGCCAATCGATATGATTTTCAAATAAATGGTCAGCCTCTTACGAGAGCTGATACTGCAGTCGACCTTGGCGTTGCTCTTGATTCGAAACATATATTTGACAAGCATATACAGAACATTTTAAACAGAGACATCTGCATAGGTTTTTAGTTATGAAAAAGTCCCAATCAACGAAAAGATTACAAAAATTATACTATCCCTTAGCACGAATATCGTGGGTTACGGCTTGTGAGCGAGGCACGTGTCGCTAACATGAGGTTATAATGACCCTATATGATTAGCGGCGGCGTCGATGCGCTCCGCTTAGTTGTATTCCCGATGCCGAGAGCATTACGTGTTGTACATACTTTTACAAATGCCTAATGTGCCAGTGAAAACCAGCAAATCAAAGACGACCATGGGAAACGGCATGGGAGCGAGGCACGTGTCGCTAACATGAGGTCATAATGACCCTATATGATTAGCGGCGGCGTCGATGCGCTCCGCTTAGTTGTATTCCCGATGCCGAGAGCATTACGTACGTACTTTTACAAATGCCTAATTTGTCAGTGAAAACCAGCAAAATAAGGACGACCACAACAAACCTTAAGAGTTGTAAAGTTCTTTTAGAAGCTTAAAGCGTAATTGCTATAAGCGCCTTACACTTTACGCACTTCAGTTTCAATATATTAATTAGCGAGCCGCATAATATACCTCTTAGCGATTCAGACCAATTAGGAGCTTGTGACGGAAAATAAAACAAAATAACAATTAAATAAAGTTTATTCTCAAACGCGCTGTATGATGCGGATACTACCTTTTCTGAAACGAAAATACTACATATTTTTAGTACGTAATGGAGAACACAAAAGGGTCAAAATATTACTATCAAACACACATAACATCAGAGCGTAGACCATGTACATAACATTACTTTTTATTTCACTTCAATGCAGGCAGTATTTCCAAAGTTATAGCGATGAGAAGTTTAAGCCCTTTTTTGAATTTCTGAGATTACGCGGGCTCATGCTATGACGTCACAGCCGCCCCGTTCGGCCCGCGAGTGCGACACGGTGCGGCGCTCGGTCCGGTGATATGTACGTCTCGTTTAATTTTTTTCGCTTGAGTTTATTCCGATTACGATCGTTTATATCCGATTACACTAAAGAGAAACTGTAGTGTGTAGAATGGAAGAAGGATTTCTTAAAGATCAAACGGACAAACTGCCAAGAGTGTTTGATGCACAATATCAGGATATTATGGCTGCCGAAATTTATGGAATAAAGATGAAAAGTTATGTATGTTCTAAGTAAGCACTAACTACTCACGGGTAATAATTTGTTCAAACTTAAACCTAACTGAAAGTGTGTGTGTGTGTGTGTTTCATTTAGTACCTATTATGGGCGGTGATACAAAAAAACTAGGTAGGTACTCGCAATGAACATCTCGAGGTTGACGATGACGGTCACGTGTCCTGACGCGATTTACTGACGCGTGTTTAACATTTTTTAGTCATCCCAAAATATTTTAACTATTAAGTGAGAAAATACTTAATGAATATATATGGTTATTGCAATGATGGCTCAGTGGCATTGGCTATGGACTGCCGCGCAGCATGTCCGTGGTTCGAATCCCGCCGCGGGCTTGAGGTTCGATGCATGGTGGAAGGGAATTTTTGCGAATGCCCGCCTGGCTAGCGACCACCCACAAGTAGAAAATCTGTCGCCAGCGCCAGTGTTCCGGCAGCAGTCCTTGAGAACCAGGGAAACTGCAGGCTCATGAGACAACTGTCATGTGAGTCCGTGGTTCGAATCCCGCCGCGGGATTGATCTTCTTCACAGCATTGGGGAAGGGCATTTTGGGGTGTTCGCTAGGCAGGCGGGCATTCGCAAGTTAAAAAGTAAAAAATCTGTCACCAAGCACCTAGCGGTGGGTTTAGGCAGCAGTCTTTAAGAGTCAGTGAAATTACAGGCACATGAGACTTAACAGCTATGTGTCAAGTTGAGGGGCGCAGTGCAATTTGTGACTTGTGACGCAATGCATCTTTTATAGGCAGAGGTCAGTCCACTTAACATCATCAGGTGGGCCTCGAGCTTGTTCCGTCACATGTTTAGGGTTCCGTACCCAATAGGGACCCTATTACTGAGACTTCGCTGTCCGTCCGTCTGTCCGTCCGTCCGACCGTCTGTCACCAGGCTGTTTCTCAAGAACGGTTATAGCTAGATAGTTGATTTTCACAGATGATGTATTTTTGTTGCCGCTATAACGACAAATACAAAAAGTTGCCAAGTGCGAGTCGGGCTCGCGCCCGTTAAGACAAAAAAAAGTTAAAATATGAACTCTAGTGTTGTATAGCTAATCGCACGGAACCCTTCAACGCGAGTCCGACTCGCACTTGGCCGATTTTGTTTTTGTTGCTAATAGGTTAATCCACATTCTCACTTGGTGGTAAGTGATGATGTGGTCGAAGTTGTTAACAAGCTTAACCTAGACTTACTGGCTCTCAAGGACAGCTGCCGGAACACACTGTAGGGTGCTTGGCGACAGATTTTCTACTTGAGGGTAGTTTCTAGCCCGGCGGGCATTCGCAAAATGACATTCAAACATGCAAAACGTTAAAAAGACTTAACAACAGTATGTTTCAGGGTGATGAGCGCAGTGCAGATTGTCACTTTTGACGAAATGCATCTGTTACAGGCAGAGCTGGAAACCTCTGCCTTACATCAGGTGGAAATCAGGCGTGTTCTGTCAAATAAAAGAAGGTAAATTTGTTATTTATTAGTATTTTTTTGTTCAACAGCCCCTGCCCGATCAATGCCCCGTGCTGAAGCAAAGTGCTGCCGACATCGATACCGTTACCATTTACCCAACGTTCGACTTTCAGGTATGTATGCTTGCATAATTTATATCCCACATGAAACTTATCCTTGGTGTCTTATTTTCTCCTCAGACTACCGTATGCCAAATTTAATTATTAAGTTATTTAGAGTATGTATTTATTCAATAATTAGTGTTACTATACTTTAATTGTATTAATAATATTGTAGAATTTATCACAGAAGTGCTCTGTTCAATCGCTTCCGCTATGTTATTCGAACAATTTTATCGAGGGCTATGTTCGATGATAAACCATTTACTGCTAAATCAAACCATTTATTGGTACATTATCAAGCTACGAAAGTGTGAATTAATTCATAGTGTGCCATTTTCCATTTTTTATGCGGTGAAAGGTTAAGCTTGCAAGCTTAACTTTTCACCGCATTTCAAATGAAGCATTTACTGAGATGGAGGATGAAAATAATTTAAATAAAAGCCCTAGTCAGGTCAATTTATCTAAATTCGACGCGTGAAATATTTCGGGCCGTAGCTAGTTAATTTATATAATAATAAAACATATTGTATAGAATCTCTATATAAATTAGTACATATTATAATTGATCATCATCTTAAGGACCGTCCATTAATCTGGTGATGCTTGAAATGGGGGGAGGGGCTTAGCAAATAAAACTAAATATCACAACGTGGGGAGGGTAGTAAGATATCACGTGTTTTTAATTTATCGTCAAACGCGCGATTTCTAAACTGAAAAGCGGCGTGTAGTGTGACGTTGACTCGCTGTTGCCAGGCAACCAACGAAGTCCCCGCGAAGAATTCAGAATAAAATATAACATTTTGCTTTAAAAACAAAATTGTTATTATGTGTTGGAAGTGACGCTTGAAAAGAGGGGGAGGGGATTAGTAAAGATATCTAAATATCACAATGAGGGGAGGGGGGTGTAGTAAGATATCACTTGTTTTTATTTTTTCGTCAAACGCGGGATTTCTAATCCGAAAAGCGGCGTGTAGTGCGACGTTGACTCGCCATTGCAAGGCAACCAACGAAGAATTCAGAATAAAATTAGTTTATACTTAATATGTAGCTGTATTTAAAGATAATATTCAAAAAATTTAAGATTCTTTGTAGGTACTAATATACACGTGATTTTGGGTTGGGGCGGGAGGGTTAGTCTGGGGGTCGAAAAAATGCTAAAAAAACATCACGTGTTTTATTGGACGGACTATTACTTCCTTTACCCACACTAATATTATACTTAAAATGAGTTTTCAAAAAATCTTAACTAATATAATAAAGAGAAAACATAAAGATTTGATAGTTTGTTTGTTTGCATTGAATAGGTTCTGAAACTACTGGACCGATTTGAATTGTTCACTATTAGAATCCTAAACCATCCCTGATGAACATAGGCTATAGAAGATTTTCGAAAAGTTAGGGATCTGTATGAAAACTGTGATAATATAACACGAAGTGCAAAAAAAAACAAAAAAAATGTTATATCGCTTACGCTGCGGAAATTGTTAATAATAGAGCAAAGCGTTACAATTTTATAGAGGACATCAATATCTACAAAAAAGTCCGGAATACTAACTACTAAAATAAGTCTAACTATTAGTGTTATATCACAATAACTACTTTTTTATGAGTTTAAATTTATAATTTTTGAAATTCACTTTAATTACCCGTGCGAAGCCGGGGCGGACCGCTAGTATTATATACATTGAGGTCATGACCGCTTTGCATTTACTGTTTTGTATCATTACTCATAAATCACACAGTTTTATAATATTTTCTACGATGCCAATAAATAACTTATTTTGAAAATAATTGTTCTTGAATCGATTGACACGGTACTGTGTACTTTGATTGAAAAGAGTAGTGTTAAATTGCCGACATTTTGCTATGAAAATTGAAAATTTTACGCAATGTATAAAACACAAAGGCTTCTGTCAATAATGGCATTTCAATTTGTAAAATAGGATTTCAATCTGTATGCAATTAAAAACTGTGAAGTTTAGAATTAAATGTAAGAACTAATATGTCGACGGCGATATGTCGAAAGACTGTCGGAGTTCGATATGTCGCAAAAATATTCCAGGATGTTTTCATACTGTGATGTACCAGCAATTGAAATAACACGAACTTCGATCTTAAAGAAAGTACCGATCGGGCAGAATTTTAACTTGGTCAAAGTTGTCCATACCTACTTGTTTTGGGCATGGCAATAGGTCATTACTCATTAGATTCTACGTTTCGTCAAGTTTAATTTAGACAACCTCTTTGTTAGTTTAAGTTTGTCTCTAGTCCTTAGTGGAAATCAAATTTATGTACTGAAAAGAAATGACATGTAGATTTTATCAAAATAAAAATAAAAATTTGTTCGAAAAAATCACTTTGGTTAAATTTATATTCTTTTCTTATTTAGGAATTTAACTAAAAAATTTATATGTTCAATGTGACTTCGCTAATCGATTCTTATATCCAAAAGCAGGAAATTGCTATAGTAACTTTTTCTAATAGTTTTGTAACGTTTTTTACAAATTTTCGCATTTCATGGATGTCGAAGTGGTTGAAGTGATCGAAGTGGTTACTATGACTATGACGTATGTGCCCATTTATTCTGATTGCTGTGCCCGAAAGGTACCAAAGAGAGCATTCCTTAAGGGGGTTGGCATCTGGAAGGCAAAGTATAGTTGCAGCGCTGTTATGTATAGTGAAAACAAAACAAAGTATCGTAACGCCTCTTTTTAACGTTTTCTTTCATTGTAATACGAGGTAAGACTATTGCCTGTCTACTGGGCGCTATTATAAAACTAATTTCTCCTTTAAACATCTAATTAAACAAAAAATAAGTTGGCCGTCAACGTTTCATCACTGAGCGTCTGTAATAACCTAATAACCTTTTTTTTTTTTTTTTATTTTTTTTTTTTTTTCTAATAACCTTTCAATCCAATAACAAAGACGCTACGTATATTTCTTGACTGCATTCTTATAAACGTTTACAAAAACAGTGATGATAATTCACCTCTTCTTAACGACCACAAAACCGATAATCGTTCGTATACACGAGTAGGCATATGCCGTTATAATTACTTTCGCCTTCGGTTCGGTATAGCTAATCGTATTACCATACTTGGACACACGCAAAGATGGCCGTTCTATTAACGTTCATATTCGACCGACCAAGATCTGAACTAGCCTCAGGTCGCGGCTTTGTCCGGGAAGGGTTTTCGACCAAGTTGAAAACCACGAGTTCACGGAGTAAGCTTTCAGTCGGAATAAAGAGTATCCTCTAATATTTCGTGGCGTAATGCTACCATTAGTAATAAAACAAACAAAACAAGTTACTTTGATTGATAGATTCAAGTATTACTTAACGGAAATATATCTAAAAATACGGAAAAAGAATCGGCCAGTAATAAAGTGCGAGTCGGACTCGCGTACGAAGGGTTCCGTACCTATACAACATTAGACTTCGTTTTAACCTTTTTTTGTTTTAACGTGCGCGAGTCCTTCTCGCACTTGACCAACTTATTGTATTTGTTAGTTATAGCGGCAACAGAAATACATCATCTGTGAAAATTTCAACTGTCTAGCTATCACCGTTCTTGAGATACAGCCTGGTGACAGACGGACGGACACCGAAGTCTCAGTAATAGGGTTCCGTTTTTACCCTTTGGGTACGGAACCCTAAAAACTAATATAAAAAAGTATATTTTAGAATAATATAAATATATTTCTAGTGACGACTTGCCTAATACGGTGGTTTAAAATTTGTACCGTAGGGCGCAACAACAACATTACCTACCTTGACATGTAGGGATGGGATGCGATCATTTCTACGCGCCAAATCAATCCTATTCAATTGAATTTGGAAGATTGCGCATGTTTTGTTAATTGTGAACTTTATGAGTCCAAAATCAAAGCGGTAACTGTAAGAGAGTTAAGTACACTTCTTTATAAACAAGATATTCTTTTATAGTGATTTGTGTTGACAATAGATGGAATGGTACCAACCCCATATACGGGGATTACCCTTTTGGTAGAGTAATTTCTACCCTCCTTTGCCTAATCTAAGGGGTAGGCAAATGATGCAATAGAATTAAATTATTAAAGACTATAGACATCTTTTCTGAAATATTATTACAAGCACTATCGCGTACAGAGCGAACCGTCCCCTGGCGACCCCTGCCAAGGGAACTTATAGTACCGGGTGAGGAGGAAGCCACCACAGCAAACCAATAGCCAGAACATACTAAGATGATAATGGCCATCAAATGCTACACTAAAGATAACACACATACAAGAGTGTGAGACATATACTGCGCAGAGCGGCAATAATCAAGAGTAGCCTGCGCAGTAAAGAGTGACCGTGGAGTAGAAGCCCCACGAGGAACAGCAGAGGTTAGGAGCTAAAGCTCGACACCTCTACCAGCCCACTTATGGGTTGACGAAACACGACGACGTCCCCTATAATGGTTAAATTAATACAATTGTGGCATAAAATATCGGCTCTAAAGAGATTGCGCGTGTTTTGTTAATTGTGAACTTGATGAGTCCGAAATCAAAGCGGTAACTGTATGAGAGTTACACTTTTTTACATATGTATTCGTAATTTTTACACAAGATATTCTTTTATAGTGATTTGTGTTGACAAGAGATGGAATGGTACCAACCCCATATACGTGGTAAAAGGGTAAAGTAATGTCTACCCTCCTTTGCCTAATCTAAGGGATAGGCAAATGATGCAATATAATAAAATTATTAAAGATAATAGACATATATTTTTTTAATATTATTACAAGCTATAATACAATTGTGGCATAAAATATCGGCTCTAAAGAGGTTACGGTGGCCGAGAGGAATAGGCATCAGGCGCGAAATCAGAGGACGCGGGTTAAACAAATATATTTGTTTAACCCGCGTCCTCTGACTGTTGTGCTGCATTCATTTGTAAATGTGATCGATCATTTTTATTTTATCGCTGGGCTATATTAGTGCGAGCGTACGTGTGTAATTGTGGCACAGCTCGCTGTGAACGGTCACTATGTGTATCTACCAAGCGAGAGTTGTTCTCCTACCATCGCTGAGCGATTCTCGCTGCGACAAGTTAGTGTAGAGAGAGTTCTCGCCGGGGTTGTTTTAACATTCAGCGATTATGTACATTTATTTATATATTTATCCCTTTTGTTTACATGGAGTAGATAGTTAGGGGTGCATAGTGATAGATTAGCTACTCTCATATTTATTACCACTTTTTAGTTTTACAATGTAGTACAGAAAACCTTTTTTTCCTTATGATTGGGGTTGATTACTGAAAACTGTCTCGGGATAGTTCTGTTTGTTATCTGGTAGACGTCTAGCTGTAAATTGATCTTGATTTTTTTATGTATATCACTAACTTTTAGTTTTAAACAAAGGTTTTAAAGTTCTACATTTGTGTAATCTATACCTGGCATGTCATTGACTAAACTATAAATTTAATAAAAGAGTTGTTTACCTTCCGGGAAAGGAAACGAGAAAATTGTCGGAAGGTTTAAGTTTATTCATAATTTATCTATTTTTACTCAGTTTCAATGAATTTAATATATGAAATGAATGAAATTAATTTATTTAAGACAGTGCGTAACATTAAAATTGACATACTTAATTAAAAGAATATGTTTCACAAACAAATAAAGCTAGTAATAAAATATAATTAAAATGCCAACCCAATGCTAAGCTGTCAGAAATAGGACCCATCTCAGCGTATCCTGGTTGAGAACCAGGGCTGATCTTCCGATGGATCCATCGTGTGACGTCACAGAAACATAATATGTCAACCGGATTGATTGCGACAGTAACGTGAAATTATAATAGTAAGTACATTTTTATTTATAGTAAAGTGTACAAATATACTCTACAGTGCACAAGAATGCGACATGTACATATGACAAATAAAAAAATAAAATAAATCTATATAATACTGGAAAATTCATACATTAATAAACAGATGCAGAAGTACTAAAACATTAAGTTAAGTATTGATACTTATTATTAACAATGGTGACCATTAGCTGTAAAGCTATGTATACAATCATTATTGCCATAAATGCTTTATACAAGATAGAACTAATAAATAAAAAATAAAATGAAAAAAACAAAAATTTATATAACAGTAAATGTTATCGGCTCATATAGCGCTCGTATCATGCCGTAAAGCTTCCTGTTGTCGTTGATGTAAAATGAGAAAGACCTTTAACCTTAGTCTAAAAGCATGAACACTATGGAGGTTCCTTATCGGTGGAGGGATGTTATTCCAGCATTTGGTTGCCGCGTAGCGAAAACAACCTCTAAATGCTACTGTTTTGTGACTTTGTATGGAGAGGTGCATCGCGCACTGCCGGCAACCAAACGCCCTTCGATTCGACATCCAGGACAACTTTTGATATAGATAGACCGGCGCTTTATGTTTTAAGATTCCAAATAAAAGGCAAGCCAGGTGAAGTTTGCGGCGGTGTTTCATTTTAAGAATATAGTGTCTATTCAAATAGGGACTCACATGAGCCCTAAACGGAATGTCAAAGCAATATCGTGCACACGCGTTCTGAACCCGCTGAATCAATTTTTGTGTTTTTGCAAGAAGACGGGGGCCAAAAACTACATCCATATAATTTAACTTCGATAAAATAAGCGATTCTACTAGCTGAATACGCAAAGTTTCATTTACAAAAGGCCTCATTCTGTACAATATTTTCAGTTTATAGAAGCAATTTTGAACAGCTCGTGCAACATGCTTTTCAAAACGTAAGTTAGAATCCATATGCAACCCTAAATTGCGTGCTTCGAACACACGCTCTACAGAATTGTTCATGAGCAAAACATTTACCGATGGGTTCAGACCCGTTAATTGGTGTGGACTGCCGAACACTAAGTATTTAGTTTTATTGGGATTTAGTAGTAAACAGTTACTGTTTGCCCATGTGGTTATACTTGCTAGATCCCTATTAAGTTTGTGAATGGCACTATCAATTTCGTCCGGTTTGCAGGAAATATAAACCTGTACGTCGTCTGCATAAATGTGAAATTGACAGTGCCTAATACACATTCCTATGTCGGCAGTGTATAATATAAACAGAATCGGCCCTAGAATAGATCCTTGGGGTACTCCTCTATTAATCGCTTTTTTTTCAGATTCTAATGAAGTACCATCATTAGAACTGAGCTTCACATATTGACAGCGATTGCTGAGGTAGCTGTTGAACCACTGTAACGTTTTACAGCCAAAACCATAAAAACGCAATTTAGACAACAACAAATCAATATTTATGGACTCAAAAGCGCGGGAAAAATCTAGTAGGACTAGTAATGTGCACATACCTTTATCCTGAGAGCAAAGAATATTATCGGTTACATCAAGTAAAGCAGACACGGTGCTTCGCCCTTTTCTGAAACCTGACTGAACCTCGGGCAAAATACAATTTTCCTCAAGATAGCTTGTTAACAGAGCACAAACCGCTTTTTCCATAATCTTAGATAAACATGGCAAAATACTAATGGGCCTAAG
Organism: Plagodis dolabraria; assembly: GCA_963854805.1. Taxonomy (NCBI): domain Eukaryota; kingdom Metazoa; phylum Arthropoda; class Insecta; order Lepidoptera; family Geometridae; genus Plagodis; species Plagodis dolabraria. Next base: position 12,230,345 of record OY978440.1, read on the forward strand.
ATCTTTTAATTCATTCGGATTAGATATTTTAGGTAACGGCTGAACGATAGCCAGTTTCCAGATATCAGGGAACACACAAGTATTTATAGACGTATTTAACAAAAAATGAATAGTATCTATTGTGGTTGGAAATGTCATTAAAAGCATATCTAAATTAATATTATCACAGCCTTGTGCATTTGATTTCAAACTTATAATTATTTTTATTAGCATCTCTAAACTGATTGGCTCTATATTGAATACCGCATCACTAAATCTATGATATTCAAAATAAGTTAGCTGTGAGATACTAACATTGTTAGAGCTTGGTACATTTAAAAAGTGGTTATTAATAGCATTGGGGTCATTAAAATGTAATGGAAGTTCTGAATTTTTTTTAGGCAATAAGTTATTTTTAAGATTTTTCCACAATACTTTTGGGTCTTTTATTTTATTATTAATATTAAATTTAAAATAATTTATTTTTTCTTGAAATAATGCTCGGTTTACAGTAGATTTAAGTTCCTTATAATATTTTTTTTTGGTGTCAGATTTGTTTTTATGATAAACCGCACAGGCTTCGTCGCGTAAACTCATCATTGCTTTGATTGTATCGGTAATCCAGGGACAGGAGCGATCTTTAACCGTGACTAACCTTAAAGGGGCATGAAAATCGAATAGGGATACGATATAGTGGTTCAAAATATTAATTATTTCATTAACGTCTGTTAATCCTAACACTTTGTGCCATGCTAAAGATTGCAAGTCACTGTTGAAGCTAGCCAAAGTAATTTTTTTATGGGCCTATATGTCACTACAAAAGGTTTAGATTTGACTCGCCTAACATCAACATCACAAACTACGAGACAATGACCTAACAAAGTTCCTACATGATCTAAAGTAATTTTTTCTATTTTCATATCAGTGCAGACTATATCTATTAATGTCTGGCTGGTATCAGTAAAATGTGTGGGCTCATTCACCACTTGCGAGAGATTTAGAGTCGATAAAAATGTTAACAGTTTTTTTGGTTTTAGAGTCATCATTACATAAAAAATTAATATTAAAATCACCTAATAAAATTATATTTTCACAGTTTGGAATAGAAGTAATTGAATCTGTAAGAGCATCTACCTTACTCTACATCTACTATATAGGTTATCTACCTCAGCAGGTCAGATTGAAACGACGTTTTCCTTGAATAATGTATCTCACAGCATTAAAACTCCCACAATTTCATGAATTTAATTATATTTTGTAAGTTTATTTTATAATTAAAATATATTTCTTAAATTTTCCCCAGTTTCACTTCCTGTATTACTCAGGCATTTTAAATTTTCTTTTTCCTGACATTGAGTGCGAAATAGCAACGGTTGTGTGCGCAGCGGTGCGCCTAGTGCGTGTTAATTATTTAAATAAAATAGGTATACGTGTACTGACTGTCGAATGTCTACTATACAAATAGCTAACTGCGTTTAAGTGTGAGGATCCTAGACTACACTGGGAGCTACTGCCACTGACCTTCAATGATAAAACCAAAAATTCACTTTACTATTTATTACTACAAAATTCCCTAATCGAACACAAGCACGCGCGCCGGTCAGTGCGCAGTAACAGGCCGACTTCCGATCATTCATTTCTCTTTCGCACACAAAATTGCTTACATGCAACTTTCATACTTACATATGTCCCTACAGTTGTATTTAATCAAATGTACTACTTAAAATCAAGTAATGACTGTGCGAGTTTGACTCGTAAATAGAGGGTTCCGTACCTACTAACACAGAGTGTAGGTACCACAATATCGATTTTTATTTCACAAATAATTTTGTCCAACCCGAACATGGACGATTTTTATTATTTGTTGGTATAGGGTAGATATTTGACGATAATGATACCAAGATAGACCCTTGTATGTATTACACTTTTTAAAATAGAGCAAAAACAAAAAATAACTAAACACATTTCTTGTATGGGGGACCCCCTTTTATTTGTAATTTTTTACTAGTATTATTGATTATTACGCAATTCGCCTTACCAACATATATTACGGCTCTAAAGACACAGTTCTTAGAGGTCAGACAGACGGACAGCCACGGCGTAGTAATAGGGTCCCGTTTTCTAGTACGGAACCCAATAAAACATCAAGTATTTCCATGCAAATGGACTGTTTTATGAAAAAACACTTAGCGCCATCTGGGCGGAACTAACTTGACAATGAGCTTCCCCATTTTACTAACACCACAATAGTGAACCATGTTTTACTAATATATTTTTTCTTTACAGCCCAGCTGGCTTCGTTCGAAAGAGTTTTGGGACAAGTCGTTTGAAGAGCGTTATGAAAAATCACGCAATGACAGCCGTCGTCCAAAACTGAAGGTGTGTTTCAAATTCTTATTAGCCCATCAGGTTACTGCCGGGACATGGACCTTCCTCTTGGAGAGAGATATATTATTAATTATTATATTTCTCTCTCCAAGAGTCGACTATGGCCCCTATTATGGATCATAATCCACTATGCTAGCCCAAAATGACTGGGGATAGACTTGTTGTAGCTAACCTTCAAGACTCACCAAACTTAGCTTATTCTTAGACTTCGATGTTTATATAGCTATTGGTTTTTAAAGTTGACAATTTCGTTTATAATTAGAAGCTGTTTTAAAAATATGTAAAAAAAATGATTTACTCAAGAATTTTTGATGCTGTTCTAATAGTATATTATGACACAAGTGAGCTAATTTGCTCATTATGCACGAAGCTGTAGGTTGCAGCCAGAGCCGTAGGCGAGGGCGTTAATCAACCGAGTGTATAATGAGCAAGTTGCTCACGACTTTCATACGCACTTTTTCAACACCCTTGCGAGGAAAAAAATATATTGCACAAATGCGATACAAACAACATACGAAAATTATGGAAAACCAACTTAACTTTGTAGGGATAATTCTATTACGCACTAGTGTATGATATCATTATGCACGATGGTGTTATAGTTCGGTTTAAGGCCGTAAGAACGATAAAATAAAGCTCACTTTACGAGCAAGGGTGTGGAAATAGTTATATGTTATACAAGAGTGCAAAGTTGCTTTTTAACCGCGTGTTCAATTTTGATGACCGAGCAAGCGAAGGATTCTAAAATTGAATCACGAGCGCAGCGAGTGATTCAAAATTAGAATCCTGAGCGTTAGCGAGGGAATGAAAAGAGCACGAGGTGAAAAATCTTTGCACTCGAGTGCAACACGTAACTTTTCATTCCACCTCAGCGAGGAAATGACTAAATGAAAAAAAAAACGTTTAGCGCATTATTAACAGTTTCAGTCAATTCCGTTGGCGTCAAACAAACTTCCTCGTCGCTAGAATCACTCATTTTATTTTTTTCACTTGTTTTCAAGTTTCTTGTTTTTTTTTTTAATATAAGGTTTAACAATGACGTGAAAAAATGCCGCTTAAAGAACCGCGTACAAAGCAAATTGAAAAAAGAACACCAAGAAGGTTCCGAGTCTGAGTTTTTAACAAATTAAAAAAAAGTTGTATGATATATTCGGCGCCATAGAGGTAGCAGTAAATAGGTTTAATGTTTTTTTTAATTCACAAACTTAGTGCACACGATGTTCTAAATGCAATTTACTTTATCCTCTAGAGAATAAAAACGGCTTTTCCACTCAGATATTGAAGATTAAAAATACTGTTTCCGAGATGGTGGGATGAAAAAATAATTTATCAATTAGTTGCAGAATAATAGTAGAAGTAAATTACATTTAAATTGATATAAGTTGAAAAAGTGGTCAAAGAGTTTTAATTGTTTCAAATATATTTCATATTTTTTTCTAATCTAGAGGAGATTTAAAGTCAGTCTAATTCTCAATCAATGTGTAACCTCTTGTAGGAAAGGGATAGATTGTCGATAAAACGCCAATATCAAAGACTGGCTTTAGAGCGTAACAATTGAATTAGCTGGTCGTTCTCTCCCCTTGCCATCGCCTGTCGTCGATGAATTCGCATCTGGTTCTATTGCAGAATTTATACAATTTGTGTACAAGCCGGTGATCGGTATGTTTGATATTGAAATTCCAGCATTGCCCTATTTAGCCATTCCTCTAGTCTGACTTTATGGAAGGTAGATCCAATATCTACATTTGATAGATTGCATATTTATAGGACTGGATATTGTCCAAGAATCAATGAAATGAATGGAAATAGTAATAATGAAATAAAACCTCAAGGGCGGCTTTTTTCGATTTGATAGTGGATGGCAAAACCCGAACGTCTACGGTGCTAAAGAGAATAAACAACGTCGGAAATAGCGCCTCATTGAGACCACAGCACACCTCTACACCCCTAAGCCATCCACACCATCGCTGCCCCTTTTGCTGCCAGCACTAGTGATCTTTATGCGAGGTCTGTTTAGTGAGCGACGAGTAATCAATGTCACATTTAACAATTAAAAAAAAGTTGCTGCTGCTTAATTTTATTTTATAACCCATATACCAAAAAACTAATAGTCATACTTATTATGTACAAATTAAGTTTTTAAATAATATTGATTTTTTTATTCTTAACAGGTGCTTTGGCTACACATAAATATGTCTTTGTAAATAATCTGATTTTATTTAGCCCGTGATATAGTAATTATTACTCATACATGAAAGTGTTATAAAAAACTTAGTTTTAATAGCAAGGGCCACACTGACGGAGTTTGCATAGAGGTAGATAAAATACATAGAATAAACAAACATTCGTTAAACAAACACTAACATTTATCTAGAGTTTTGTTTATACATCTTTTACCATTTATCAGATACAGAGAGTTTAGTCATAATTGTTGTAACGAGTCACATAATTTGAAATAGTTGATTGAGAATTTCTGACCGGAGTTTGAAGAAGAATTCCAAGTTTAAAGTACAGGAATACCCCGACTTACGCTACCCCGTTTTACGCGAATTCAGAGATACGCGGTTTTTCATTGTGATTGCCGCACGCATCGGCACTCGCTCCTCCCTCTCAGTGTTCAGTTTGCGACAGATTTAAACGTGTTCCGCGTGGAATTGTTTTACGTGCGCAGTGAATTTTATAAATAATCTCTAATTATGTCATCTAAAATAACGATAAATGAGTCATTTGAGCCTAACAAGAAAAGGAAAACAATGTCTTTGGAGTGTAAACTGTAATATAATTAAAGACTTTGAAGCAAACATTAAAATTTGTGGATTGGTAAAGAAATTACACGTACGGGAATAGCAAACTTAACAGAAGGACTCAATTTAGAATAAATATATTTTAATGAAGAACGCGTTCTACTACAAAACGGAGACTAAAAAAATTACTGGTATGCTACGAGGAAATTTTGCGTGAGAAGAAGAAAAACTTAACTCCTCAGGCAACATTGTTAGAATATATGAAGCCTTCGACATCAAAATAACTTCAGTTTAGGTTACTTTATTCATAACAATGTAAATTGTTTTATTATCTTACACTTTGTCAAACATGTTTTCTTCTAAATTATTGTTATCTTTAAATGTTGGCATAGTCACGGGTAGGATTAAATAATGTATTTGTTATATAATTTTAGTTTTTAGTTTACTAACTTAGTTTTAATATAATGTACTAACACTACTATGGATTTTGTGTCCGAAATAAATTATTTTAATTTTAAACTCTGGTCCCGATTAAACATACTTTATATGTATTTATATGCAAAGTTGAACCCCGACTTACGCGAATTCGACTTACACTGCAATCACTCGGACCCACCTACCGCGTAAGTCCGGGGTATTACTGTACTCTTAACTGGCAGCTGGATGAAGAATAGGATGAGAGTACGCAAAGAATATGCTAAAAGCGTAGCACGCGCAGAAATATTGAGTAGCATAAATTACAATTGTATGAATTTTCGTCTTTTGACCTAGCCTAACGATTGCAGGTAATCGTAGTGCCCCACTCTCACAATGACCCAGGCTGGCTGAAGACCTTCGAGCAGTACTTCGAGTCGAAAACCAAAAACATCATCAACAACATTGTGCAGAAACTCAACCAGTATCCGAACATGACTTTCATTTGGACCGAAATCTCATTCCTGAACGCTTGGTGGGAGAGATCGCACCCAGTCAAGCAGAAGGTAAGCTTATTGCTACTGTAACTATATAAACTACAAATATAAGACAAACTTGTGCTAAAAAAACAGTCTCCAAGAAAGATTACGAAAATGAAACTCGTCTATGTGATAGGGAATAGTTTCGCCTTTTACGTATTATGGATACGCTTTGACACCATTGCCAAATACTCTGATTTCTGATCATCGAAATCCCGATTACCCTTATGTTTTTTTTTTTTTTTTTTTTATGCCTGATAGGTTAGCCTTTGACCACTATCTCACCTGATGGTAAGTGATGATGTGGTCGAGGATGTTGTTCAGACTAACCTAGAGTAACTGGCTCTCAAGGACAGCTGCCGGAACACACCGTTAAGTGCTTGGCGACAGATTTTCAACTTGAGGGTGGTAGCTAGCCAGGCGGGCATTTGCAAAGTGCCCTACCACCATGCTGTAACGACTGCTATCCTAAGACAACAACCGGGACCGACGGCTTAACGTGCCCTCCGAAGCACGGATATTACAGATGACATTTAATATGGTAGGGATACTCATCAGATGTTGATGATCAATGACGATTAAGACCATAAGGTCCCACAATTCCACAGTTTTGTATATTTCTTTTTAAGTAAGCATGTCATCTTTTCCAGGCTCTGAAAAAATTGATCAAAGAAGGCCGACTGGAAATAACCACAGGAGGGTGGGTGATGCCCGACGAAGCATGCACGCATATTTACGCGTTAATAGATCAGTTCATCGAAGGTGTGTATTATTTTTAATCTTTATAATATAACTCTGTACGTGAACGTAAAACGTTAGATGATTTCGCAGTTTAAAAAAGCTACGGAGTTTTGAGATAATATTTTTTTTTTTTTTTTTATTTCGACCAAGCCATTTTCTGTAGCTTTCTTGAATCTGACTCTGTGCCTCGTATGGCAATAGGTTAGCTGTAACACGTGATCAAAACGTTTCAGAGATAATTGGGTTTATAGACACCTCAGCCAATCTAAAAACGGCGATGGCGGGTAATGGCGATAAAAATAAACCACTAAACAACTTAGAGAACTTAAAGTCTGATTTATGAACGAATTCCTACTCAAATTTAATCTCTTACATATGAATTCAAATCTTTGATACTTGATAATATCTACATTTTATAGTATTGTGACTATTATAAATGTTTCAGGTCATAATTGGGTCAAAAATAACCTTGGAGTGGAACCGAAGACTGGCTGGTCCATCGATCCTTTCGGTCATGGACCCACCGTGCCCTACTTGCTGGATCAAAGCGGCCTGCAAGGTACCATTATCCAACGAATCCACTACGCTTGGAAACAATGGCTGGCTCGGCGCCAAATTGAAGAGTTCTTTTGGATCCCCGGATGGAACGCTAAGAAACCTTCAATGGTCGTCCACAATCAGCCTTTCGATATCTATTCGATCAAAAGTACTTGCGGTCCTCACCCTTCCGTCTGCCTAAGTTTCGATTTTAGGAAAATCCCTGGAGAATATTCGGAGTATACCGCTAAACATGAGGATATCACCGAACAGAATCTGGAAACCAAGTCAAAGACGCTCGTGGAAGAATACGACCGCATCGGGTCTCTGACACCTCACAACGTGGTGCTAGTTCCACTCGGTGATGATTTTCGGTACGAATACAGCTCGGAGTTTGACGCCCAGTACACTAACTATATGAAGATGTTCAACTACATTAACGGCCACCCGGAAGTTTTTAACGCTGAAGTATCCTTCGGGACTCCTCTTGACTATTTCAACGCAATGATAGAACGGCACAGGGATATACCTACACTAAAAGGAGATTTCTTCGTCTACTCGGACATCTTCAGCGAAGGAAAACCTGCTTACTGGTCTGGCTATTACACCACCCGACCTTATCTCAAGATTCTCGCGCGTCAGTTTGAACACCAGCTCAGAACTTCGGAGATAATGTTCAGCCTGGTCCATAATTACTTAAAGCAACTGCATAATCCAAGGCTGGTCGGCTCAGAGAAGCGTTTGGAGAAATCGTACGAACAACTTATTTTCGCAAGAAGAAACCTGGGACTTTTCCAGCACCACGATGCTATCACGGGAACCTCCAAAGCAAGCGTCATGTATGATTATGGAACGAAACTTTTTACCAGCATTTACCACTGCATTCGTCTGCAAGAAGCAGCGCTTACCTCCATAATGATCCCGGATGAGAGGTTACACTCGCAGAGCATCATACAAAGTGAGATAGAATATGACGCCTACGGAGAGCCACCCAAGAAGCTTCAAGTGTCCATGATCGACAAAAAGAAGGTTATTCTCTTTAACCCGTTGGCCGAGAAGCGGACAGAGATCATCACGCTTCGCTCCAATGCTACTAACATTCGCGTTTTCGATTCACGTCAAAAAAAGTATGTCCCCTACCAGATATCGCCTAATATCGAGATACAAGAGCATGGCAAGCGAGTCCTCAGCAACACAAATTACGATTTACAGTTTGAAGCTACGCTGCCACCGCTTGCTTCAGTCACTTTCCATTTGGAAGAACACACGAACACGTCTAACCATTGTGTAGTTTTTTGTAACAACTGCAACAATGTAGAAAAACCGGAGTCTGCAAAAAAGTTTGCCACTAAGAAAATGTTGCCCGGCGACATCCAACTCGAGAATTCTTTCATGAAACTGCTAATCAATCGGAACACTGGATTTTTGCGGCAAGTTTTTCGCAAGGACTTGAGGAAGAGGAACGTTGTCGAGATGCAGTTTGGAGCGTATCAAAGCGCGCAACGACATTCCGGAGCTTACCTGTTCATGCCCGACTACGACGCCCCTGAGAAACCCGTCCTTCACCCTTATGCGAGCTCAAACAGCATGCAGGACGACAACATCATTATCATCTCCGGACCCTTATCGACAGAGATCACAACTATGTACCTGCCGTTCCTGGTACACACTCTAAGAATCTACAACGGGGATGATCCTAACCTATCGCGGGGCATTCACATAGAGAACGTCGTCGACTTCGAAGACCCACCTAAGAACAGGGAGACCGAACTTTTCATGAGGATTCAGACCGATATCCAGAACGGCGAGCCACCAGAGTTCTATACAGACCAGAACGGATTCCAATACCAGAAGAGAGTGAAGGTGGAGAAACTGGGGATTGAGGCTAACTATTATCCGATAACTACGATGGCGTGGATGCAAGACGACGAGACGCGACTCACGCTGGTAACAGATCATGCGCAAGGAGCAGCCGCCTTCGAGCCAGGGAGGATTGAAGTGATGCTTGAACGGCGCACGTTGTATGATGATTTCCGCGGGATCGGTGAGGGCGTCGTCGACAACAAGCCCACCGTGTTCCGCCACTGGCTGATGCTGGAGGGTATGCCGGGTGCACCGCGCTACCGCCGCGAGACTAGCGAAAAGGCATTTGAACACGTGCAACAGAGGACTTTCAACGACCCCAAGAATAAGCCTTACGAACTTCCGTCGCCGATTGCTGACTACCTCAGTCGGACCCTCAACTATCCAGTAAACATATACCTGGTGGACACTAGTGAGTCGGGCGAAGTGGACGTCAACTCGCACCAGACATTCTTGGAAGAGTTCCCAAATGGCGTCCACCTTCTCACGCTGCGCACCATCACCGATGAGGTCGTCGGTCAATTCCCTACGAATTCTTGCTACATGGTACTCCAACGGCCCGGCTACAACTGCAACATGGCTGACAGTTCCCACGCCAGGTCCTCTATCTTCTCTACGAGCACCAAGTTCAAAGGGCTGCGTATATCGAACATTTCTTCCGTCAGCCTCACAGGCCTCAAGACGTACAAGAGACTCATGGGATTCCAGGACCTTGACCTCGACCCGATGGAGGTGAAGACATTCAAGATCAGGTTTTGAAGACTGCTAGACTTATAATGTGGTTTGTAATTTTTATATCAATGGTTTAGAAACTTTTTAGGAATGACGCCGAACGTGCTTTTACGTAGCTACGATAGAGAATGGAATTTATCAGAATTGGTGCGATATGATGGCATTATATTTATAGGTAGTTAAATAGTTGCATTTTTATCTTGACCACGTAGGAACACTCGTATTGTAGAGCATTTATAAATGTTAAGTGTGCACGCTCATTGAGCCTATCAATCCATACATTATTTAGTTATAGCGATTTCCTGACTTCTCGAGGAGTCCAGCAACAGTGGACTCAATAAATCGAGAAGATTTTATACTACCTCAGGACCAAATAATAAGGATCTGGATACAATCACCAACAAATAGGAATCTCCTTACAATTAAATAAATTTTCAAATATTCCAAATCTCGCTCATTTATAGAGATTATAAATGTTTTAGATATATAGACATAATCATGTAATTCGTCTAATAAATAAATGTTTCTCTACTGAGCTTATGGTTCACTATCGATGTTGTAATACAAGCATTATAGAAATATCTAGTCTGTGTGATAGTTCATATAACAGGTGTTATTATTGTAACATCCATTCTTACTTCCCATTTCAAATCTTATGACAGAAAGTGCAAACAATGATTCAAGGGCCATGTATGTTCAATTGACTTCATTCTCGGTTTGTAATGATAAATTAATGTATGTGTTTTTATATAATAATACTGAAGTATTTTCTTCGTTAATATGCAATTATACATGCCGTGATAATAATCATGACATAATTGTTTTTAATATTATTTTTTTAGTAAAATTATTTTTTATCGTGATTGTAAAGTGCATAAAAAATCATCTACGAATATAATATTCATTATATTGACAGCTAAAATTATATTAACCTACATATGGCCTTTATATTAAATCTGAATTAAATTGTACAATTTTAATTGTGATTAGTTATCATTAAATAAGATTTTTTACAATAATTTGAAATGACTTCCTTCTTCTGATGGTCTAAAAAGATTATAATTAGTATAATTGTTAAATCAAGTGATATTTGAGTTACATAATTGTTTATGATTTTATGAATAATGCTTGTTTGATTACTTTTATTTTTACGGTGATTTATGTAAATATTAATCAGGTTAAAGCATAGTCTGACACATATTTTATCTTTTGGTTACTAAGCTCTCTTGAATGTTAAGTAATAATTATTAAATAATAATATATATTGTTACTGAAATATTCATAACGTTTTTTATTGGGGGATTTAAATATACACGGACTACAGTAACAAGGTGCATCTATATCGTCAGAACCAAATTAAATCATTGAATTTAATTATAATTCGTGATCGAGGCAAACGTTTACCTTAACAATTAGCATTTAATTATCACTATAATATTCAAACAACTATATGTGTATCTGTATTAAAATTTAAGTTTCGCGTAGAAATATATATTAAATATATTGGTGTCAAAACAATATACTTACCTAAGCATTCTATATTGCATAATTAGTGTTTTCAAAACTACCCATTTTGTAATTTTATTTACACCACTTAGCTAGCAAATATACAATTTAAGTACATTAAATATACCTAAATAACATACCATTAATCGTTTGGTGGTTTTTTTAAATAGTTTATTACCAATACCAAATATTATATTGTACGATTGTTTTTCTTGTAATGTATGTGTTTGAATTATGATTGTAGTAATTGTCGAATATCGATAAATTATTTTTATGAATTATTTGCCATTCCCTATTTACTTTAAATTAATAAAGGTTCTCTAACTAGATACTAATAAGAAGCTGATTTATGTAATTTTTTTTGTTAAGATATTTTAGTAGTTAAAATAAAAACGAAAAAAATATAAAAAGGCAGTTTTATTATTTAATTAATTGTATATATCCCATTTAGCTTAGCTAATGTACACAAATCGTCATAAACTTTAAATACATATTTATTTATGAAAAATTTAATATTTAGCAGGCCCATAGACAGAAAGGTAATGAGCTGATTTAAACATTTATTATAACTATGGCGTATGTAACATGGAAGGATATAAAATACTTTGTGTCAAGTAAATATTAAACGTGTGTATAAATAATCACAACAATCATCATCAACTATAGCTGACTACAGACCTGATTCATAATATTACTTCATTAAAGACGTTTATTAAAAATATAATTTTATCCTCAAATATTACATTACAACGTTAACAATTAGAATCGGCTAGTTTAGAATATGCAATAAGTCAGTTAAGGGTGCGTATGCACTAAAGCACTGGTAGTAAGCGCAGTGGGGGGAGAGGAAAGGCAGATCTACTTAGTTTTCACAGCCTCAAACAAGAGACTGCTTGGTGTGACTGGTAGGTATTTCCTCGCTGATCGTTCCGCTGCCTCGCATAGCTTTAGTGAACAGGCACCCACCCTAATAACATTAGAATATCTTCATTTCTTCTTTATCCTGCTGGCGATCCACTCTAGTCCTAAATGCAACCTGGAACAAAAGGCGCTCAGTTTTAATATAGAAACGGTGATAAGGTATGTATGACATAGAAATAGTGAAATGCCAAGGTTCACAGAGTTGGATCGGAAAGGTTTAAATGGTCTTTCTATTAGAAGCAGATATATATAAAGAAAAAAGTTAACGAAAAGTTTTATCCCTAATATTATGTTCAGATCGAGAAGTTATCGGACCCCATATATAGAGTAAATACTGCGAGTAGGCAAATATATTTACCATAGACCGGACAGATGAACAATCGACCATCTTCAGAAAAGTATAAATGCCCGACAAATGCTAGTTTCTGGCCTATAGGTTTAATCTTGGATTCTGAAAGAAAACTAGATGAAACTTTCAATATTTATGTAAAATTATTGGTATTATCTGAAGTGCCGAAATTAATTATTGCAATTATCTGGATATGCGGTGACTGGTTTTTTGTCCACTACACTGTCTAGCGAGTGAGATTCCACAAAGTCTACTTGCCACTTGGTTTATATTTCTTTGCAGTTCTCCACGGAGAGCAACGTCAATTGGTTGCACACCTATCCGTCACGGATGAGAATTATGAGACATCCCGTGATTTATTGATTAGCATGCTCCAACGACTGCTGATAGATGACATGATTATATATATCATATTTAGAACAGTAGTTGGAGTGCAAATACGCCAGATGTTGTGAACGCTCTCTTAAGACCACCTGCTGCCCCTAGGGGCAACGTGACTGGAAACTCCAACACTGGTTCTCCACGGGAAATACCTCCACACCCAACTTGTATTGCGAAGATTCAGGACACCTAGACCCGGGTTGCAATCGGTTCCTTTCACAAAGGGTACCGGCACGCATAACATACGCGGCGACATAACGAAGCAACGGAATTGATGCTTTATTTGCTTGGGCCCGCACTTTATTCGAGATTGTGCCTACCCGCAATTATCTAAGCACTGCGGTGGAAAGTAGTATGTGTTAACCGGAGTGGGATTTATCAGTTCAAGCGTCCGCGTAATGCGGTAATTAATAATGCGACGGTCTGCGGGATCCCCCTCGCTAAGGATACGCCCACTTAACAGATACAACCATCCAATTAGAGATCATACTCTTGCCCACGTCGCTTTGTATGTATTTGGGGGCTTGATGGCGAAGCAAGTCGTGTGTGTGCACTATTGGATTCGGACGCGCCGCACGGCATTGTGTCAGAGCGGCTGATAAGAAAGAAAATTGATCTACAACTGTATAGTTAGTTTGCCACTTTTTACTGGTGGATGTTAGGTACATTTAATTTTGATGCGATCCCACACTTTCGGGAGCTAATGGCAAAAAAATGTTGATCAAAAAAAATGTAAAGATGTATCGCATGTGAACACATACGGTACATCCATTCTTCGCACACTAAAGATGAATCTTTGACAGATAAACACAAAAAAGTTATAAAGAACCCAATTTCTAAAAGAGAAATTCAATACCGGCAATGAAAATGCATTTGTTCCATGATGTTGAAGTGACGAAAATTACTATACATAAATTGGATCAGATTCACATCAATATTCGTAGTCAGTATAAATACCTAATCTGCCGGATAATAGTATTATATTAAAATATTTATTATTAAATAGGGATTTCTGCAAATGAACGTCTGAATTTATTAATTAATATTCGATTAAATTCAGAAATGTGAACATTGAGAGACATTAAGAAAATAGAATCGAAAGAAGTCCCAGTCCGCCCCAGGATGCCAACTCCCACATTTTACGAAACCATCATAAAAAGTAGCATTTTGTTTCATGCTTAAAATAATCATTCGCAGACACGAACTATCAGCGATCCACAAACGCGTCAAGCAATATTGGTTTGATCCTACTTAAAGAACGAATGAAATATGTATCACGGATGTGCAAGCGAGATACAAGATGTTTATAATATAGCGTTATTTCGCTCGCACTGTTCCGAACTGCGATGTTATGGAACGGTTTTACCATAGTTTCACGACATTTTTGTATGCTTCACAAAAACTGCCTGTACTTTCACTAATCAAATAATTTTGCTGCATTTATTTTAAAGAATAATAGAAATAAAAACATTGTACCTAATTCACACATTAATTAAACATATTTTTATCGTAAAATAATCAAAATCAAGTTTAAATCCGCTGCTAGAAAGTAACTTTTTTAAGATGGATAAACATGACGGATTTGTCGTTGGATCAGTAATAATTCGTATTAAATGTCACGTCAGAGTTCGCGAAAAGAGTGAACTATTTGTTGTGACATCGTCAAAGCGCCGAGCGATTCTTTCACCGCTTGTAAGCCTGCTTAATTGGCGTGGAGGTATAAAATTTGGCAGTAAGATCAAGTTATTATTACTAAAAGAGGTGAGAATTGGCCCGCAGTACGGCTTTTATATCGTTGTGAATTGTACTTTCATATTTATAGTCAACAGCCGTATATTTTACAAACTTGCATAACATGGAAGCCTGACCGTTACAAAATCCTTCGACAACGAAATGTATTAAAACGCGGGCAGTACCACAAAGTTGAATTTCTTCTGACACAAGGTACCGAACCAAAAGTCTCCCTCTAACTACCTCTCGGTATTACAAGTATTTTTTTCCTAAAGCCGCCATCTAGTAACACTAAAAACACATGATTTGTCTTTGAAGCGCTCGTAGCGAAATTAGCTTGGCCGTTCTGAATCGATCAGCAATGTTAAGCAACGTCCGTCTCGGTCATGACTTGGATGGGTGACCGGTGGTGACATACTACTGAGCGCTTCCGTGCTTCGGAGGGCACGTTAAGCCGTCGGTCCCGGTTGTTGTCTTAGGATGGCAGTCGTTATAGCATGGTGGTAGGGCATTTTGCGAATGCTCGCCTGGCTAGCTACCACCCTCAAGTTGAAAATCTGTCGCCAAGCACCTAACGGTGTGTTCCGGCAGCTATCCTTGAGAGCCAGTCATTCTAGGCTAGGGACAACATCTTCGATCACATCATCACTTACCATCAGGTGAGATAGTGGTAAAAGGCTAGCCTATCTGCAATAAAAAAAAAATTGTAGGTTGCCTTTATCTTACAGTATTTTATGCTACATCATGCAGTTTAAATAGCAGTAGAACTCTTTGTGCGGGAAAGGACTGCGACCATACCTTTTTCTACCGCCAAGCAGTAATGTTCAAATTACTGTGTCCCGGTTTGAGTTGTATGGGTATACGAAGGGTGAAATTACAGGCATATGAGACAACAACTTTGTTTCAGGGTGATGGGCGCAGTGCAGGCACATGTGACGAACTGCATCTGTTATAGGCAGAGGTTACCACTAACACCAGGCCTCACGCTTGTTCCATCACGATAGTATGCTATACAACTAATAACATAGATTAGCATAGCATTCGGGCACGGTAATTATTTTGGCTTTTGTTACAAATCAGTGTATCATTTAAAGCTAAGTTAGCTTGATAACTGAATGCACTGTTCGTCTTAGTAGGTAAGCTGGAAGGCCAGAAGATGCTACTGAAATCGCAATCCCTGTTTAAGCGTAATTGGGATTAGTGCAGATACAGAAGAGATATATTTTCTGCCCTTCCCGGGGACAACGAAGTAAGACGCGCCTTGCGCGCGGATTGGTCGTGAAGAATGTGGAGGGTAATCTTTGTAACATCAGCACGGCAAGCGATGAGTCAACGTAAGCGCCACTAGAGGTGTTCATGTACCTAAGTGACGCGAGACGGACGTATTCTCGAACGGCCGCCAGCTGGTCTTTTTTTTACGCGACTGCCCAAAAAAAGGAGTTATTTTTTCAAGGTTCATGTATGTATGTAAGTTTGTGAGTTTCTTTATTCTACCATAACTTCTAAACGGATAAACCGATTTTGATGTAAGAGATATCGTTAGATTCGTCTTAATAACCCAAGTGACACTAGGTACACAAAAAAATATAAAAACAAGCTGGCGGGTTTTAGACCTCATATTGTAAGGTAAAAAATTTTTTTTTTCCAATCCCCATAAAAAGTGGGGTATCAAAATGAAGACCTTTAAAAAACGATTCCATAAATATATATAACTAGCAGTTTTAATTTCAAGGTAACGATAAAACGCCTAATAAAAATTAATAATATGCAGTCGGGTTTTTACTTTTTTAATTAATTTGTACTAGTTATTCGTGATATGTTTGCGTTTGAACACACCCTGCCTGATGTTAAGCATTGATGTGGTCTAAGATGGAGCACGCTTACCTAGAAGAAACCTATTTACTCTCGATTTGAAGCCACCCATTTTGTATCCATCGGGAATAACTGAAAAAGGTTAGGAGTCCACTCTTTCGCAGTACGCACTAGAAAAGTGGAAGCGAAGCACTTCGTACGAGTCCTGGGAATATCAACCATGTACGGATGGCGCCACTCCGTTTGTCTGGTTGTCCGATGGAAAAAGTGGTCACGTTAAACATGAACTCCACAAGTAACAGTTACATGGATGAGGCGTCGAGCGAGAGGCCTAAGTTTGTAACGTATGAGCAGATGCGCTACCGGGACTGCGGAGTCAACTGGTTCCACTTCGTGGCGGTGATCCGCGAACGAATGTAACGGCTGGATTTGCGCAAGTCTGCGTCAGTGGTTTGTGAGTGAGTTCGGAAGTGCTGGAGCGAACGGCGACTGCATGCTTGACGGAGGTAGAGCGGCCAAGATAAGGCTTTGAATTGTGGATGCCAGCACGGGTCAGACTAAGGACACGGTAATGCAAGCAGGGGCCGGAGTGGCAGAAGGTGCAAAGAATAAGATTTCTGGAAGGAGGGACGAATAACAATGGAGTTTCATGCTCGTGAATCTAAAATCGATAGACTAAGTTAGCGGGATCCTAGCATTGCGGTGAGCGCTATAGGGAATACGGATGTTATTCTTGAGGTTATTATAATATTTTTTTGCGTAGATTTGTAGATAATACTGGTATTATAAAGGTAATGTATTAACATCAACAATAAACACGGAGATCATGCACATACCCCTCTCTCATTCATTAATTGGGGAGAAGTTTTAGTTATACTCGTACTCAACGCACATGTTCGCCACGGCTCAGTTTCAATTTCGCATCGTCGCCGCAGTCTCATGGCTGCTCGCGAGCATATCCTGAGTCGAGACGATCCCTGATAATTAGTATTCTTTGCTGGAATTCCATACAAACGGCTTCATTTTGAGGATATCGATACGGTGCCGAGTGAATCAGTATGTCTTAACCTTAAAAAGTGGACGCCGGAAATAAGCCGGAAGGCTTATACGGAAAAAATTTCTTACGTAACATAACGAAAGTGTTGTTACAATTCTAAAACTACATAACGTATAGTGTCAGGCTAAGCGTATGCTGGGATACAAGCAGTGCAGGCTACGTAGTTGCAGAATTGAAATTAAACACTGCAGACACAGATCACGGCAGCTAATGCTGTGACGCAGCTAAAGATATAGAACCACGCACATACATAACATCAATCTTTCATTATGTACCTGTCAAGGTGACACATTAACCATACAGAACGGCCCACGTTATGTCTAGAATATTTGGTAGACTTGCTTCTCACCTAGGTGTCATTTGAATTTTCAAGCGGTAAAGTGCTCCAGAAGAATGGTTACGTATACCGGTTTGTGTTATCAAATCGTGTCGAAAGTGTGTAGGATAACCTACATGGTATCATTATTAACAGCCTAATTAACAGAATATCAACATTAACCTCTAAAGAATATAAGAACCTTAATTTTCTTGTTAGAGAGCCATTTTTACATTATATTTTCTAGTTATATTGTTAATATGAATATTTTATGTTTGCAATAACGTATGCTCTGCGGATTACATTACAAATTTACGAGAGGATATATTATAGTAATGTGCGGGATTCTAATCCTCGTCATCCACACCTATAGCCGGGGTATGCTCTGACCGATTGAGCTAACTTGACAATGACTCATAACTCTAATTTTCACTTTCGTTCTTTAGCCTTAGAATCAATATTCAATATTCCAAGCAGATAATGTGTTATTCATTCTTCTAGAATTTTCGAATTTGTTCACCGGAGATCGATGAAGAAGTGGATAAAAGTAGTGTTAATGCAATCCTATTCAATTATATTCATAATTTTGGAATGTTAGTAAGAGAATTGTTTGCAAACACAGTCATTTGCAAGGTAATAGTCTTGAAGCGCCAGTAGCGTTGTTTCTTTAGCCGTTCTTATCCGAAATAAATATTAAAAATAATATAAAATATACCTTCATCTTATAAAGTATTGAAAGAGAGCTAAGTAAATAATTTATCACATGTTATATTATGATCGAATTGTCAAGGTGTGCGTTTTTAGGGATCTAAATACGCACACCTTGACAATTCGATCATAATATAACATGTGCGTATACATAGCTCGTAATTTTAGGATGATTTTTGGCTATCGTCTCTTTGCATGGCTCAACCTTGACAGGAATATAATCAAAGACATCACTATACTTAGGGTCTGTTTCAGAATGTACTAATAAAGTTTCGGGTTGCTAACCAACACATAAAATAACTGAATGATAAAAATTACAGTTAACATGCAGCGCGTTTCAAACTTTAACCGATGGATAGGCTGAATCGATGACTATGAAATGCAAATATAGTGTTTTGTTTAATAAATATGTTTTGGGTAGTATAACCGGAACTTACTCGAACATTCTGAAACATGCCCTTACTATAACAAATTAGGCGTGAGATGTTCAGTTGTTTCCTACGTCTGCCCGCACTCGTCGTGCCGAGCCGCAAGGCAGAACAGATACATGTCCGTGTCTCGCGTGCCATCGCAGCATACGCTTAGCTTAGCCTATCATTTGCTATTTCCCTTCACTGAATAAGATGGCAGGGGAGATGAATCGAAGGATCATATTATGTACAGAATTTTAGACCCTCTAAAACTGGGTAAAACTTCGTCAGACCATACAAACAGCAAAACGATACCTACATTTAAAAATGGACATTATATATTGTTCAACTTATATAAATAGTCTTACTGCGCATCACTGACAGCTGACGTCTTGATAATTTTTTGTATAAACACCACAAAGGTCACACGGATAGTCAGCAGCGTAAATTTATATACACTTATCACGTGCGAGATAAGATATGTAATGCCGTACATTTACCGCCGAGTATAAAGACTATTCAACCTACTGCTGGATGTCGGAGAGAGCGACTTAAAGAAACAAAGCGTAAATGTAAGTAGAACTTATTATGTACCTGCACATTAAAATAGCGATAGGTAGCGGTTATACTACCAACAAGGGCAACAAGAGCATTCTAAACGAGGTTAGCCGACAGGCGGCGGCTGGCCATACATTTTGAAGCGCTCGTAGCCAAGTTTGCTTAGCCATTCTGAATCGATCAGCAAAGTTAAGCAACGTCCGCCGCGGTCATGACTGGATGGGTGACCGCTGGTGACATTACTACTGAGCGCTTCCGTGCTTCGGAGGGCACGTTAGGCCGTCGGTCCCGGTTGTTGTCTTAGGATAGCAGTCGTTACAGCATGGCGGTAAGGCACTTTGCAAATACCACCCTCAAGTTGAAAATCTGTCGCCAAGCACCTAACGGTGTATTCCGGCAGCTGTCCTTGAGAGCCAGTAACTCCAAGTTAGTCTGAACAACATCCTCGACCACATCATCACTTACCATCAGGTGAGATAGTGGTCAAAGGCTAACCTATAAAAAAAACATAACAAAAACAATCAAGTCTTACCTTTGCCTGTATAACAATACGTTCTAGTGTTGTCCTTTTTGTTGTGACAGAAGACATATTGTAATAACCCGACATAAGAGAGATAAGAGTAAGAAGATGGTTGTGTATGTGATAAGATACTTAAACAAATTCAGCATGATTAGATTAGTTCTCGTGTAAAAGATATGAAAACATAATTTATGTGTAGTGACAAAACAGAACTAGATAATTATATAGGTACTTAGAACGTTCTTGTGATTTCTATCATGGTGACCATTTATGAGGGGTGTTCATAGTACGCTCGGTATTTAACTAATTGGGTAAATTTTAGTCAGTGATAAGGAGAATTTAATTTTATGGTTCATTTCGACAGTTTACCATTATTAGGTTTCCACAGGATAAAAAAATAAATCATCGCGCTGTTATTAAATTCCTCTCAAAGCTCAAAATAACATCCACAAAGGTAACCGTTTCCGGTCGTTCATCGTCTACGATTGACTATAATCTATATAGATATTATATGAACTGAAAAGGAACAAAGAAAGCATAGGAGATGACCCTCGTGATCTTGTTTCTGCCAACACGGAACAAAACGTGAAAATGACCATAAACTTGTACTCGAAGATGCTTTTTGGATAAATTTTTTAATAATTATTTATATTAAGATTACATACATTAAATACTCCATGACTGTTTCACCCTCTCAAAGGTCAGTCAATCAATCATCTACCGTACAGCCTAGACCTGCCACCTAGTAACTAGGTATCTCTTGTTTCCGAAGCTGAAGCAAGAGATTCGAGGACAGCCATTTTCTAACGAGAAAGAGCTCAAGGCGGCTCGAAACGATTTTCAGATATGGATGTAACTTATTTTTTGTAGGGTATATATTTCGAAGCAGTGATAGCTCAGTGGCTTTGGCTATGGACTGCCGCGCAGCAGGTCCATGGTTCGAATCCCGCCGCGGGCTTGAGCTTCACCGCATGGTGGAAGGGCATTTTTGCGAATGCCCGCCTGGCTAGCGACCACCCTCAAGTAGAAAATCTGTCGCCAAGCACCTAACGGTGTGTTCCGGCAGTTGTCCTTGAGAGCCAGTAATTCTAGGTTAAGCCTGTTAACACCTTCGACCACATCATAACGTACCATCAGGTGAGATTGTGGCCAAAGGCTTACCACTAAAAAAAAAAAAAAAAAGGTATTGATAAGATAACTTCGCGTTGTAATAAGTGTATTGAAATTGCAGATATTTCTTGTGTGAGTTTTTGAGAGGAAGAGTAACAACAACCTAGATAAGCTAATTGTCACTGGGAAGATAGGGAGGAACGCCTAAGAGGTGGCAGTCCCATGCGATGGTCAGACCATATCCGCACTACCCTAGACAACTGTGTTCATGACAACATTAACATCGCCAAAGATAGGCGATGTTAATTAACATCGCCAAGGATAGGATACAGGCGGCGACAAATTTACAAAATATAGGTTATTTCCGCGTGGTCACCACGAGCACTCCCTGTGTTTAAGAAAAAAATAAGGTACATAGATTCCTTACGTTACATACTCAGATATTAAGCCATATTAAACGTAGTATAACGCGGCATTACATTACCACTCTAACGAAATTAAGTAGGTTACCACTGTTTTACATACTCGTGTAGTCACAATAAATTTGTGGAACCTAATTAGATTAGAAGGCAAGTAACTTAATCTGCTTCGTCGGTTTACCAATATCCATGTTTACTAGTTATGTAACAGTTCAAGATTTGTTTAGGTGACACATTAACATAGTAACATATCTAGGTCAATGGTAACCCGCCTGCTGTTCTGTATGGCTTTGTAAGTACTTCTTATGTAACATTAGGAAAGATAAGTTTCCGTTACACAGATAAATATTTTGCAAACAGACACCAATATTTATATTAAATTAAAGCCCCGTTTCAGAATGTCCTAATAAAGTTTCAAGTGCTAACCAACACATAAAATAACTGAATGATAAAAATGACAGTTGACACGCAGCGCGTTTCAAGCTTTAATCGATGGATAGGCTAAATCGACGAATGTGAAACACAAAGATAGTGTTTTGTTTAGTAAATATGTTCTGGGTAGTATAACCGAAACTTACTCGAACATTCTGAAACAGGCCCTTAGAGTGAGAATTATACTTTAAAAGAAACCCATCACTGTGTTTTTTGCAGATTTTCCAACCTACCCATCAAATAGTAAATAGGTATGTCATATTAATATTTGTTGAAACGTATGTACCTATGTCAAATTATAAACTTTTTTCGAGTATTTAGCTAATCACCTTAATAATTGTGCTATGCAGCTATGTCAGCTGCCGAAATGGTCGTAGCTTTGAATCCTGAAAAAAGCTATACAGCATATTGATAGAGCAATTTGTATAAACCTCTATTGCAAAGCACTTAAGTCGGACATTGATCCGTGCAAACCAGTTTCATGATCATCATACTCATATTAATTTAGCCAATGGAGAGCAGTGGTCTAAAGGTAGATTGTCAGTACCTATGGATAAAAAAGAGAACCTGGATTCGTATCGAGCGGAATATATTAAAACACATCTGACTGTCTACAAGCGTGTTATTTTTCAGAATCTTGAATAGACCTACATCAGTTCCCTATTTTATCCTAATTACACATACATATGGGGGATCGATACAATATATGTTTTACTTTCCCTCTCTCTATTATAACACATCAACTCTGAATTGACTTCATACGTTCATAATTTAGTTCATCCAATGATACTTTCTGCGGTCAGTTCATCTTCAAGACAGTGCATGTTTTTACATTAGAAATTGGAAATAATTCTATCTGTGCAAATTTCACCACTAACTAAACTTAAATGATATAAAATTTAAAAGTTGTTATTTGTTTTTGTAGTCCAAAATTTAATAATACATAAAAATTAGAACAATTTGTACATTTCAATTGCGGTTTGAAGCAGACACTTACCCACAATTAACTAGAAAAATATCAAATTATTCTTTCAGGATTGAAATTTGGGATTTAGCATTCACGTAATAAGAACTTTATACTTAATTTTAGTTTGTGGTGCATAGCAGAATTAGGGTTATCAATCTTGTCAGCGTATACATACCCTTCACCAGTAAGCGCACAACAGCCCTGTATATGCCACGGGTGTTGTTTGATGGAGGTCAGGTCAAGTCGCTGCGATATCTCAGCCGCAGTCATGGACCCTTTCACATCCTGAAAAGTTACAAATACGTATTTGTAAAAGCACTGTGAAGACGTGCATGACTAGAGGAAAAAATTACAAAGATATTGCAGTTCATAGATATATATGTAAATATTTTTAATCCGGTCAGGTAAGATTTCATGGGGTAAAGATGTTATTGCAGGCCACACCTGGGAATAATACGGAAACTGGTTCTTGAGGTCACCTGCCGGAAAATAGATTTAGGTGTTTCACTTCAGTTTTTCTACGGTGAGGGTGGTAGTAGCCGGGTAGGCATACGTAAACCAACCACCATACTGAGATACTTATGGCTATATTGGAAACATGTACACTTCATGGCAGTACATACTACTTGTCACAGGAACGTCATTGGTCGTAATATTCTATATTTCACTTAAAGGTTGATCCGTAGAACAAGATTTCAATGGTGGAGATATGAATAGAAAATCGACATGTTGCAATAAATTAGATTGGGGATGTAATAAATAATCTAGAGAATCTAATAGAAACGTAATATATATTGAGGCGGTAAAACACAAGCACGCACAGCTTAAAGCTAATAGTTATAAAAAAAAGTCGCATATCGACCTGAATAGCTAGCAGCCAGCTTAAAATCTCTATCACATATCTAAAAATATGTGACGACAAAACTCATTCGCTATTAATAGTGCTTCAAAAACAAGGTTTAGCATACACAAAGAAAAGTACGTTATAAAATACATGAAATATATATAGACCAGGGATTATTTATAGGTAATAAAAAAACAGTTCTACCTGATAGACATAGCTGCATGACAATTCGCGTGATGAAAACCATTAAAAGTACGTAATTGCATTTATTGCATTAGCTATCAAGAAAACAATCGCTGTTGCCCGCATGGCGTAATACGTACGTTGTATAATTTTCATATACGAGTATATGAATCAGAATAGAACGACTAACACGGTGCTGGACTTTGGGCCAGTGTTATTATCTGTATTCGTACTTTTTTTTTAATACAACTTATAATAATTATAACTTAGAATATCAGCCTCCTTACAGCTGCCAACAACAGCTGGATGTGATTGTAAAGCGCCCTCAATCGTGAGTCTTAGGATTAGCCAATCGGAAAAAAAGTCATGCGTTTTTCTTTTACGGAGCATTCTTCTCAGGCAAGCGTCTTTTAATGGGTTTCAGCATAGTGCCTGATATTGACCGCACTGTGACTAAGTATACAAATATTGAATGTGAATGAAATGAAAATCCATATTGGCACACTGCCACACGTGTTCATATATAAAAAGGATTACTATGTTGCAATACTACATATCAGTCTATCAACTGTAAGCTGGCCTAGACACTCAGCGGCTGATTTTATTATATTAATTATATATCACGTGAATTACACGTCAAGCCTTGCAGTAGTCCCAGGTTCGAATCCTGTTATCCTGCCGCATACTTAACCTTCGCAGCGTTGTTGTAGAGAATTTTGCGAGTTCTCGCCTGACTAGCTCAACCTCAAGTAACAAACATGTCGCAAAGCACCTAACGGTGTGTTCCGGCAGCTGTCTTGAGAGTCCCTAATTCTAGGTTAGCCTTAACAACACCTTCGAACACGTCATCACTTACCATCAGGTGAGATAGTGGTCAATGGCTAATGAATGTGGCATAAAAAAACCTGAAGTAGCAAACCTATCGCCAAGCACTTAACGGCATGTTCCAGCAGCTGACCTTGAGAGTAAGTTATTTTCATAACTTAAGTCTGTTTAACACTTTCAACCCTATCAGAACTGAACACAACTGGTGATGGTGATGATAGCGTTCAGTAAAAGCTTGCCTTGGCTTTAACTAAATCTATGACAAATAAATGTTCGGAATAAGTTGTACCTTGGTGTAATAATAACGAATTCGTATTCATTATAAACTATATAGTAACGGTATGAATGTAAAAATGACTACAATCTCTCTGACTGTTTGATACTTTTTAACGTAAAAGTCACTGAACCAATGTTGACAAAATATAGTTATAGTTGACAGAGATATGTAGTCCAAAGCCCAGCGATAGACATATAATATTTCTTATATCGATTCAACGCTTAGTTCCCAAATGAGTAACATATTACCGTGACAGTGAAAAACCAGACGCAGGCGAAAAGGCTACTAAGTTATAAACAGGATCTGGGCGACCGAGCGTTGCTCACAATACTCAGTGCCGATGTAAAGCTAATTTTCCTAGAGATGAGGATAACTCGATTGATTTTTGACTCAAAAACGCCTATAATTAAGCTATACTAAAAGTAACGTACACAAAAAAAAATCACAGATTACCTACTTATATTAACACTTACCTAAAGGTACCGAAAATTTGCTACAAATCAACATCTAATCATTCACTCACACTCATACACACACATACATACACACACTCACACACCCTAAGCTCACACACTCACACACCCTAAGCTCACAAACTCACACACATACACAGAAAAATATTCACCTAAAAAATTGTTATGTTAACTTAGACCCTAATGGAGTGAACTAGCTCTCATAAACACAGGGAATCCTACCGTGAGAGCTAGAGTTATTGATACTATCTTACTTAAAATTGCAAACATTGTCTAGTTCTAGAATCGTTTTAAGATAATTAAGGAAAACATTTTTGTAACAAACAAATAAATACATTTGAAATTGAAATTTGAAATTTGAAAGAGCCTGTCCCAATATTACAACTGACTGAATCAAGATTACACTGTTAGTATTGAATGACCGGAACGCTAATTTCAAGAAATTGCTACGCATTTTTTCCAAATGCACTAATTAGCTACTAACAAAAAAAGTGGACCAAAACCAATATATTATACTAAAAACGGATGATTGACAAAATTACTATGCCGGGCAGTCTGACGAGACAAATCACTGAACAATGCAAAAAAATACCATTACAGCTACGAAGGCAACATATGGTAAGTGTATATATATGCCTAGTGTAAATAACAACAAGATCCACCGATTTAAAAAGTTCTTTCAATCGAGAGCATAATGTATTAGGAAGCGTTTTATGAAATTTCCTACTGCGTCATAGAGAAATTACTCTACACAAGTTCAATGCCAGGCAACAGACTGCAACGAGACTTCAATTACTGTTTACTTTTTCATAAGGTCCAAATTGGCGCAAGAATTCTGTGAAGTGCAACTGAGTTTGATTGGTAAATTGGAGATACATCCTCACGCGCAGTGGTTACCATTATAGAGAGTAGGTTCTCGAGAGGGGGTGACGAGGTCCATTAATAGGTATGATTACTTTTGTATTGACATGCGTATCAAGTGCGAAATGCTTTGACAAACTTGATTTGCCAATGCATACATTTATATAGGAGCTATATTTATGCAAGATTTTTCGTCCCAATGCAGCAACTACGTAATTTATAAAGACCGCGCTGGGTAGCAAGCAATGTATAAACAATTCTCACCAATTCAATTCCTTAGTATTTTTATCACTTGACTGTCCCAGAAGAGGGGTAATATTTTGGGGTAAATATACATACATACATATAATCACGTCTGTAATCCCCGAAGGAGTAGGCAGGGATGTGTAAATACCCACGTTTCGCCGATTGGGTTTTGGTCCCATGTATTCAAGGGCGAGCCTATTGACATTAACGGGGGGACACAGTTTCAGGGACATACAAAATGTTTTCTCTAACACATTGGACGAAACCCAAGTACATATTACGATAATATGTTTACGCTAACAATATATAAGAGACAGGGACACAAGAACATATTGCATGAAACCCTGGCAGGGCAGTAAGATGGTATACAGCCCTATTGTGTGACTAATGCCCACAACACGTTAATCACATTCACGTGAGAAATGGCATGCTGCTCATTTGACGCACTTTTCCCTTAGTCGTCTAAAAGGCGTCACCCATGGAAAGAAATGGGGAGGTGATATTCTAACCCGGCACCCCACATTGGGGTAAATATATTCTTTGGCATGTCTGTACCCTAAATGGCTTAATGGATTTCAGAATTTATGTACATATATATATAGAAGACAAGAAATATAGAAGAAGAATATATATAATACACAGAATTGTCTTAGTGACATGGGGGTATAATATTTTCTTTAATATTTTGTCCGCTAATCAAAAATGATATCATCGAACGAAATCTAACTTTAGTCTGTAATCTTTAACTCAGTATACATTATGTTTGACTCGTTTAATTCTGTTGTATTGCCTCAGAATACTAATTCGAGTTCAGTCTATGTGTATATACAGTGTAATAAGTAACAGATGTGGACAAGCTCTAGCTGACTAGTTTACACAGCTGTCTGGTATTTACATTCCAGGCTACACTTGTTTAGTAGATAAGTAAACAATTATAAATGATATACTATCATCAACACCAAATGTATAATAATTAAATTCTGAACAAATTAGTATTGATTAAAACTATAGCAAAAGTTGGATCAGCACGTCAGTTATGGCAGTATTTCCGCATCGAAATTGTTTTTTTAAGAATTTCGTGCTAGAGCCTATGATGTCTTTAGTCTTATCATTAAATAGTCCGGTCAATTTAGAAACAAAAATAGTGGTGAAATAACAATATTTCCCGGAGAGCCCAATATTGGTGGAGAGCTGGGGTTCACCATTACAAATAATGTATTAAAAATCCCCATCAATGTGTACAACAAAATTTATTCAGGTCAAAATTTGAAGTTTCTTAGATTTTTCTTGAAACAGTAGATTTTATCAAACAA
Source organism: Plagodis dolabraria (assembly GCA_963854805.1). NCBI lineage: Eukaryota > Metazoa > Arthropoda > Insecta > Lepidoptera > Geometridae > Plagodis > Plagodis dolabraria. Next base: position 12,258,501 of record OY978440.1, read on the forward strand.
AACCTCCAACCAAAGTTGTAGATCTTAAAATTATCTACAAAATGGTCTTCATAATTTTGTTTCTAAGAGTAACCATTCCTGAGATATTGCAATTCTAAGAGTCACATTATACAAGATATACACATATAACCCACGTATATTCACAATCAGGCACTTAAGATCAGTATAAATACCTATTTGTGTCTCTTTTATATGTATTATACTATACTGAAAACATTTACATTTCTGAATCCCCTCTACCCACGTGGTCTTGAAAAACATCTGACTTCTATTGTCCATAGGTCTCGAAGAAGCAAATAATGTAAAAGATCTTGTATGGGAGAACACAAGCCATTACAAACTTTAAAATAAAACAATGATGAAAAACTGTGGTAAATGAAAATCTAATAAGAAGTGCTCATAGCAAAGTTTGCTTACCCGTTTTTATCCGAACAACTAATATAAGCAACGTCTGCCGCGGTCCTTACTTGGATGGGTGACCGCTAGTGAGACTACTACTGATCGCTTCCGTGCTTCGGAGGGCGAGTTAAGCCGTTGGTCCCGGTTGTTGTCTTAGGATGACAGTGTTATAGTGTGATGGTGGGGCATTTGCGAATAGCTGATGTTTCATAGTGGACATCTTTTGACTAATGACAACTGCATGATACTGATGTAAATAGTCACTTATTGCATATCACTTATATTATAAAGCCGAATGTTTGTATATAAGTGGAACATAGTTAAGGCCCTGGATACTTTCATCACCATCATCGCCACTTAAAATCTTCATCTATGCGGGTGAAACTGGGGAGCACAGCTAGTAAAGTATAATACAGTACACCACATAGATCTGATGATATACAATTGATACACACCTGCTTGTTGGCAAAGACAAGAAGACAAGATCGACTGAGCTCCTCATGTGTCAGCATTCGGTGCAGCTCCTCCCGACTGATGTTCAGACGCTGCCGATCCGTAGAGTCAATTACCATTATTACAAACTGGAAAAGGCCAAAGCATATTCTTAGTTCTTAGAAACATATATCTTTCTAAAATGAATTGAAAAATGAGACACATAATTTTTCATAAAATACAGGAAGTGTAGTAGTGCTACTTTTTCTTCTGTGATGAAGATAACATGCATCAAGACATTATTGTCCTGAACTTAACTCACTTATGTGTCAGTGGCGTATGCTTTCTGAATTTGTTAAATAATTTATTATCCAGGCTTTAGCCTGCTATACATTTCTTTTTGTATGCTACCTATTGCAGGCTTGAGCTTCACTGCATGATGTTAGGACTTTATGTGAATACTAACCTGTATAACATGTTCAATGTACCACATCGACACTTATCAATGTGAATGATTAATCAAGAGTAATGTCTTACTAATTTCAATAATATTTAAAACAAATGTCACAAAACAAAACATAAGGAAACATTTTTTCTCCAACTATACCATATGTGAAATAAATATTCATTCAATTTATGCTAGGCCAGGTTAAGCTGGTAAGTCCTAGCTTTATGGGTAAACTCTTAAAAGATTATAAAGTCCACAACTTATTAAAACAAGCTTCATAGCTCACCTTCTTAAATCCATTCTATTGGCCTACATGTATAGTGAAGTAAGAAATCTTCTGTTAATGAAATGCCTCATAATTTCTGGTACAAAAGTACTATATAACTACTGTATGATTATGATGTTTGCAACAGCCAAAGAATGTTTTAAACTTAATTTTGTGAATACATCTTACATACTTTAAAAATAATTGTATTCAAGGGACGAATTAGTTAGCATTCTATGGATTCACCGTGCGGGTGCCGGGTCCATAGCGTTGCAAAGGTAGAGGCTAGAGGGGCCTGGGACTTGCAACCCAGGAGTAGGGTTAAGGGGCCCCTTTACAATGCATCAACGCTCCTCTACCGCTCGAGCCTCCTCCCCTACCTAACCAAATTTGGTAAGATCCCATTAATATTATTATTGTGAAACGTATATTACTAAAAAGTTTCTATTATTATTATAAAATTGTAACATAGGTACAATGTAAATAGAATGTAATTAATACTTTTGAATGTATTAAGATGATTTTATTTAAACTTTTGTCTCATATAAATGCAAGCTAAATCATGTGAATTTGTATATTAGGCAGTAAAAAGACTTCCCAAAACACAGAATCTTAGTGGAAAGCCTATTGATTTGAATGAAATATTGTAAAACAGTGGCTTTAGAAAAATAAAATTATTATTATTACCGTCGTACATGACAAGATGTCCACCATTATTACATTTGAGATTTTCTTGCTGCATTAGTGTTAAATAAAAATAGGTAAGATTAGAGTAGATTAAAAAGATGATATGATTTTAGCGTGATAAATTATTTGAATAATTATTAGTTAGTTTTTATTTAGAAAACCAAACATGGAAATGTAATACAATTTAACAGCATAACTCACCTCGCTATTTGTGTAATAGGTGTTCCAAGCAGACCGCAAACTTTGCTGACCGCCAAGGTCCCACATAACAAAGCGTAAGTTTCTCCACACTATTTCTTCAACATTGGAACCAATTGTAGGTCTTGTGTGGACTGCTTCACCAAGCAGTAGTTGGTATAGAATTGTAGTTTTGCCCGCATTGTCCAAGCCAACCAAAACAAGTTTATGTTCTGTAAAAAAAGAAGATACAAAACTTGATGATTATTACCATGTCATTATTATTAAAATAGAATATAAAACAAATGTTTGATTGAACATATATATATAAATATATATATATTTGATTGAACATATATATATAAATATATATACTGCAGCTCAAACCATGAGCTATTAGCACTGTATTCACACAAACAGTTGGTTCATATTATCCTAAACAGACACCAATAGCAATATGACATCACCTCTGGTTGCATATAACGCTCACAGAGAAGTTAAAAGCTTAACATCAAAACAAATATTTTGACAGATATATAGACAGGTACTATATAAAACAAGAACTGATGAGCATATATGCTAAAAACTCAGCTTGAATTATTGTATCATGAATTAGTGTTAAGAAGAGAAGAGAGAGAGTTTGCCGGTTATTGTATAATATTTAAATATGTGTAACACTCACAAGAATTTTAGTCAAATATGTTTTACATGCATTGTAAAACATATTTGATTGACAAGATGACAGAGAATCTTCCATGCATCTCTGCAGCTTCAAAGGTAAATTCTCCGTCAAGAGAACACCATAGTTGATAATTTAACAAAACTTACCAATTAATTGTATTGAATATGATCTGGTGTGTCACCATAAATTGGGTTCTCGTAAAGCATACATATGGAGATAAATGGAGAAAAAAACCTTACAAAAACACCAGATAAGTACACTGTAATGTATTAGTCAGTATCCTTAACATTATTTTTCTAAATAATTAAGGTTAAAGATTTTAGTTTTATATTTACCTTCATTTCCGAATAAACTCCATATCTTAGAAATCAGGAGGCCCATTTTGGAAGACCTTCAAGTACAGATAGCATTCACGAATCAGTCCTATGCACGCACAGTATTGTATTAGCAATATGCTTCATTTTATTTATTTAACACTACAACATTCTTGTTCTATATTCTTGTTCTTACAACAAATAGGCTTTTATAGAGGCCATTGCGTGTATTTGTACTAACTTCACGATCACATTCACGATAAAATAAAATGTTATCGACCTACATATAGAACAGTACCGTGGAAAATAATTGTACAAGAAAGAATGTAATACTTGTAAGCAATAGGTATCTACCAAGGCAAAATGTCAAAATACAAAAATGAAACGTAGGAAGAGGTAGGTACCAATCGTACCAATCAAAGGAGATCAACCAAAGAAAAGTGATACAGGGCTACGTTCCGAGCCTCAGAGTTTAGTTGTCGGTTATATTTCAACTTCTCAAAGGTACGTAATGAGTTAATGACATGGTTAGCGATTGTTTTATTACCTCAAATATCATTTTTAGGCAGGGAACTAGCAAAAATTATACACATTTTAAGGTATTTGAAAAGCATAAACCACCGTTTTCAGTCAAATTCAAATAGGAGTGCATAAATTCTAACAACAACAAAGTTGCACTGCGAGTGCGCTAACTGCGGTTCTGAACGTGCCTGTCAAGTCACCATCGAGAATGACCTTGTCTTGGTTATATTTTGGTCTATGGTTATACCCACTATGTGTTACCAGGGCATGTTTATCAAAAGTAACGCCCGGCAAGCCAAAATTTAACGTTTTCTACCAAACGTAATAAATTTAAGCAGAACCAGCCAAGTGCGAATCGCACTCTAGAATCGAGGGTACGATACAACTGCACAATAATATATATTATCAAGTATTGTATCCTCTGCTTCCTGACCTTATCGGATCAAACTAATAACATTATAATGATTCGACTGTGCTATTGCTCGTCATCTCATAATTCTGGTACCTACCATTGGCTTAGGTATAAGAATAGATGATAATTATGTACAAAAAGATAGAACCGAATTCCTGCACTGAAAAGTTTGAAATAACTTGTGACCTTGTCTTGCACACCGACCTCACATTAGCATGGTCCGACTTCCACAAGTTATTTCATACTCAGTGTAGGAGGTTAGTTCAATTTTTTAGTTTTAATTTTCGAATAGACTGGTTAAATATGGGTATTATGGGCAGAATTATAGACAGATCCTGAAAATTACTCGTTGAAAGTAGAATTCACTTTAAATAAATGCTATCTGCGTAAATTAATTCAAGATTCGAGGGATTCCTACCACTACAAAGAATGCATAAACTGTGCTTGCTTACAAACCAAAGACAATGTGGAAACTCATAAACACTCTATTTAAGCTGAGCTTATCCGAAACTATTAGTAGATTCAACGCCAATCACTGACCCAAACGAAATCAGCAAAATATTTAATAAAGACTTAGCCAAAGGGCTCTTGTTAGCAAATGATATAAACAAAAACTTTCATGAAGCTCCTTCTCAAGCGTTACCAACATTATTAATAACCAAATTGACTTCTGGGTTGTCCACCTTTCGTCTGTGTATCTCTTAGGAAATTTTAAGAATAATAGATAAACTTGACCTCAACTGCAGTATTGCTATATTCAACAAAGGCCTATTATTTTATCGTAGGTACAAAAATATTATACCTACTGTAGTATCGATACGATACGATACATATCTATGATTGATAAAACCTGTTATGTATGTAAAAAGAGATAATACAGAATCTCTATTATTATATTTATATATTTTCTTATTATTTTTTTATTTAACTTAACAGATATTTTGTACTTTATAATTATATTTTTTCTTCTAATATAATAAATAAATGTCGTATAATTTTTTGTATATTGTTAGTTTTTTTATTATATTATGTAATGTATATAATTTCAAGTGCATTTTGCTGTGTAATTTACATTCTGATATTATATATATTCAACAGGGCTGTTGTCGAAAACAACCTCCGTGACCGTCAAAGAGCCGGCTCCGACGAAAGACCAGCGCTAGTTTTACATTAGCATATGCTGAGTTAGAGACCGTTTTACGACATGTAGGGAATACCTTATCATAAAATATTTTGTATTTGTTTCTTTGCAACTGTTGTAAATAAACTATTTAATTTCGTTCACTTCACTCATTTCGTTCATTTTGTTCATTTTGTTCATTTCGTTCATTTCGTTCATTTCTTTCATTACGTTCATTTCGTTCATTCGTTCATTTTGTTCATTTCATTCATTTTTTAAATTATTTTAATTAAAATTATAAAAAAAATTATTATGAAAGAACTTAAGCTGAACTTACACATAAAATATTAAATCAGAATATAGTATGTATCATCATTATACGAAAAATGTAAGTCTATTCATGATCACTGAGTCTCGCACTAGGGCGACCTGTGTCGTGAGATTCAGTCCCTTCCTTTTTGGAATTACTCTATCAAAGTTAATAATATAAATGAAATAGTAACTAAATAATAATGAAAGAAGTAAGTTTACATTACAAAGGCACAACTACTCATTTATAAAATAATAGACAACGATAAATACGAGTAATACAGAAGACAGAAATATCTCAGGTGGTGTATTGTGTAATTAGAAATGTATTATATATATTGTGTGTGTGTACATACGTGTGAGTTAAATAAGTATGTGCTTCTTATAAATTAATAAAGTAGGGATAGTTCGGTTAGTTAAATTATGTAGGTATTAGTTTTTCTTTTTAATAATTAAGAGCTACTTTAAACTTCAAGGAATTTGTAAATATAAGCTACAAGGCTGTCAGTTCTGGATGTGGCAATTTTTTTTTTTTTTTTTTTTTTTTATTGCTGATAGGTTAGCCTTTGACCACAATCTCACGTGATGGTAAGTGATGATGTGGTCGAAGGTGTTAACAGGCTTAACCTAGAATGACTGGCTCTCAAGGACAGCTGCCGGAACACACCGTTAGGTGCTTGGCGACAGATTTTCAACTTGAGGGTGGTCGCTAGCCAGGCGGGCATTCGCAAAAATGCCCTTCCACCATGCGGTGAAGCTCAAGCTCGCGGCGGGATTCGAACCATGGACCTGCTGCGCGGCAGTCCATAGCCAAAGCCACTGAGCTATCACTGCTTCAAAATTTATAGAAATAGAAAAATAGGGGCCTGGTCCACCATCCATCGCATTGACCTGGAGTGGTGGTATCACTTGGAAGCAGTCTTCACTAATCATTGCGACTATTACGCTTTTGGTCTTTGGTTAAATGTTAGACAGGCTTGCCAGAAGCGCGGAGCGCGACGACTGGCTTAGGAGCAGGCCCCTCATTGTCATACATACATTGTTATCAGATTTTCGGTATTTTCGTAATTCAGGGTACTAAGCCAGGAAATTATCCTTTTTTTGCACACAAAACGTGTCACATGTAAATTTTTTAAGGTTTTTGTCCAAGTGCTGGTACAATCTTGGTCCTTTTGACGAGAATGCTCGCTTGCCAGCTAACGTATTATATGTTACTCGATGGGCAGCCGGGCGACCTTGAGGACGGGGCGCTTCAAGATACCCTGGGCTGTCTTGAGTTCCACCACTCGGGTGACGCCATCCTTTCCTGCGATCGTCTGGGTGATGCGACCCATGCACCATTGTAGTGGCGGCACATGGTCTTCCATAATCAGGACCAGCTTCCGACTTGAGGTGGGCTGGATCGGGAGGTCCATTTACAACGGGTTTGAAGTGTGTGCAGATATGATTTGGACCAGGATCGCCAAAAGTGTTGGGATAGGGACTGGACGAGCCTGAAATTTTATAGATCTGAAATTGGTCTGTCTTCTACCGAATACTCCGGCAGGGCTGTGAGCGGACGGCCTACGAGGAAATGAGCTGCAGTGAGTACCTCAAGATCCGCAGGATCAGAAGAGAGAAGGCTGAGAGGGCGTGAATTGAGCACGGCTTCAATTCGAGCTAAAATGGTTGAGAATTCCTCAAAACTTAGGCGTTGTTCACAGACCACGCGATACAATAACCGCTGTTTCATGTAATGCACCAAACCAGGGTGCTTTAGGTGGGTTCAGCCACCATGTTATGTGCTGTTTAGAGAGCGTATGTGCGATGTTATCGTTGCTTGATGCGAGAATGTTTTGTATTTCCTTAAGCTCATTCCTAGCTCCTACCTACGTAATTCGTACCGGAATCGGATATAATAAGAGTAGGTACGCCGCGTCTAGAAACGAATTGCTGTAATGCCGCCAGAAACGCTTCTGTTGAGAGCTCAGACACGGGCTCGAGATGGATAGATTTCGTCGCCAGGCAAGTAATAACGCAGAAGTATCCTTTTAGGAGTTTGGCGTTTCGAAGTGTGCTGGATTTTATCAAAAATGGTCCAGCAAAGTCCGTGGTGACTTTGCTGAATACATGCTGAACGTTCACAAGGTCGGCGGGTAAGTCTGCCATGTAGTGTGCCTTAGGTTTAGCGCGGAATCGGAAACAATGCATACATTTGTATACTCGATGTCGAATTACTCGGCGGGCTGATAAGCGCCTGGATGACAGTAAAATTTGTGACAGTGATCGATAATGAGATCTACTAGTGGGCTTGAGCTGGGTAAAATTAATGGGTGCTGAGTGTCGTAACGCAGTGCAGACTGTCGGCCACTCACTTTTTATAAATCGTTTTCCAAAAATGGTGACAGACGTTGTACGCGGATTGTACACTCTTTATTGTGGCGTAAGCGATGGATGTCGTCAGCAAAACTGTTGTGCTGAACTGAACGCACCCAGTGCAGTAGTGCTTCCTTGCGTTCGCCGACCGTAATGGGCCCGGTGACACGCGCAGAGCGACTCGACTGCCTACAATTGTGTATGAAACGTTTTATACAAGCCGTTACGCCTATAAGCTTGTCAAGTGAGCTGAATCGTGTGAGCAGAGTTGTCTTGAGGTCAGGGACCGCTATGTGTGCTATAACCTTTTTTGGCTTAAGACCGAGTAACGCGTGACCTAATGCGGGCGGAAGCGATGGCCATGTTTGTGGTGGGTCCTTAAGCCAAGGTGGTGACCACCACAAGTCATGTTTCAAGAGATCTTGAGCTGACATTCCCCTGCTAGCACAGTCTGCAGGGTTCAGAGCTGAAGGGACATGTCTCCATGTGAGATTGCATTTAGTAGACTCTGTTGGCTTCAAATACTTGAAGTGAGTGTATCGGTGTATTCAGCCAGGCAAGTACGATGGTACTGTCTGACCAACAGGTGTGCTGATGAATGGAAATGTGAGCTGATAGCTGGGTTGAGACGTGGGACATGAGACGTGAGCAGACGTACATGTACCTGCCCCTCGGGTGTGGTTTCGTGTAGGTATATAACCGCGGCATAACCGAGTTCTGATGCGTCCGCATATCCCTGAAGGGTGTATGTGGATGCTTTGTTTGAGCAGATGTTTCTTGGTAACCTAAGAGCTGAGAGATGGGGTAGGTCACGATAAATATTTTGACATTCGAGTGCTGTGTCACTAGGTCACTCCATAACCTTTGAATGAGTGTTTTAGCGCGGAAGATGACGGGGCTGATCCAACCGTTTGGATCGTATAGTCGGGCTATAGTGCTAAGTATAGATCGCTTTGTTAAACTATCTACAGTAGGTACTGAGACACTATACGTAGACTCATCAGTTTGTGGCATCCACTGCATACCAAGTACTTTGATGGCGTTATCATCTGGGCTGATGTCAAAGTCTTTGAGTATATCGCACTGTTCATCTGGGAACCTTCCTAAGAGCTGACGAGAGTTGGAGGTCCACTTACGTAGTTAGAAGCCACCCACGGCGAGTAAGCTAATTAACTCGGTTTGTAATGTCATGGCTTCATCGACAGTGTCATGACCTGTGAGTACGTCATCAACAAATATTGACCGGGAGAGTACTTGAGCGGCCTTGGGATAGCGTTGACCTTCATCAGCGATCAACTGCTGAATAGTGCGGTTTGCTAAGAATGGGCTGGAGCGTAAGCCGTAAGTCACGGTGGACAATGAATAAGTTAATAAGGGCTGATCTGGTGATGAGCGCCAGAGAATAAGCTGAAACTGTCTGTGGTCGGGATGAACCATGATGTTTCTAAACATTTGTTGAATGTCTGTGCTGAAGACGACCTTGTGGGTTCGGAAGTTTAAAATAATATCTGTGATAGATAGCGAGATCGCTGTAGGGCTGGCCCAGTGTGTTAAGTGTAGTTAAGGCTTGTGCCATTTGAGCTTTTACAACTAGCGTCAAAAACTGTGCGTAGCTTATCTGAGTTGGCCTAGAAAATGCCGTGATGCGGTATATAGCAGTGGGGCTGATCGCGGAATGTCTTTGGGTGACAGGGAGTATGTGACCTTTATCTAGGTAATCCTTCATGAATTCAACGTATTTTGAGCGGAGTTCGGGGTTTCTTTGTAATTTCTTTTCGAGGTTGAGAAACCGTCGCAGTGCTATAGCATGGGTAGTTCCTAGCATGGGAGCGTCTGAGAGGAATGGTAACGTGACCACATACCTACCTGTTGATTCCCTAGTGGTAGTAGACTGGTATATTTGTTCACATTCGTCATGTGCTGAAGTACCGTTGGTAGTACTATCACTAACTTCTTCTACTTCCCAGAATCTTTCTAGAGCTGAATGAATGTCTTGGTTGGACTGTTGTGCCAGTTCGTTATTATTTATTTGAGCAGAATTGACCTGAGGCTGTGTGCCTGAATGCAGGGAGATAGGACCTAATAACGTGAAGTTATAAATCGTGCCGAAGGCTATTGGCCTGCCGGGGCCTAGGAAAACTTTAGTACCATCTAATATGCTATCCAAGATGTCTGACCCTAACAAAAGATCAATCGGTGCAGGTATATTGAATGAAAAATCACTTGTGTTTGGGTGTGGTTGTGTGAGCTGAGAGGTTATGGGCTTACGTTGTGTGTGCTGAATGTGCCACGCTAGTCGTTGTCTAGGCGGTGTGGGCTGTCTCGGCGTAGGGCGGCGGAACGACACCGACCTTCCCGTGTCAGGTGAGGGGCGGCGGGGAGGTGTCTCGCGCAAGTGCTGAGGCAATGGGTGTGCTGAGTTGCGAGTCGGTGATGTGTACCCTAGCCTGTGTAGCGTAGTGTGGTGGTTAGCACTGCCACACTCCTTGCATTGCCCGGTTGTACTGCACTCGTTTTCATAGTGCGGGCCGAGGCACTTAGAGCATCGGTTGCGCGCCTGAATAAAATCCCAGCGGCCTTGATCTGGCTGGTTGTTGTATTGAGTACATACCCTCAGTTTGTGACCCTTAACATTACACCATGGGCAATAATGGTTTGGATTTATAACCGGTTGGGGTTGGCGGGTCAGTGCTTGCTTACGATCGCGGGTTGAATCCTTTGAGCGTGCGTGTGAGTATGTGGTGTTATATACCACTGGGCGTGCCTGGGCGTGGGTGGGCTGGTATTGGCGCCTAGTGTCTGTGCTGGGTGTTGTGCATGAGGTGGATGGTATGGGCGTGGTGACCTCATTGCAGCGCGCATGCTCTTCAAGGAACCCAATGAGATCCCTCAACGTCGGCAGAGTGTCAGTCGACCCATGTTGCCGCTCGAAGAGTGAACTCAGTTCGCCTCTAAGCTTACGCGCAGCAATGGACACGAACACATATCCACACTCCCCATCAGTGGGCATGTTGAGGTTTTGTAGGGCCGACTGTGCTGAAATGAGCGTCGTTAGAAATTGCCGCCGTATTTCTGAGCGGCTCGAAATGGTGGGCAAATCAAAGATGATGTCCACAAATCGATCAATTAGCAGACGTCGGTTTTCATACCTACGGGTAAACCAACGCTACTTTGAAATTCTCGTTGGTTATGGGTAGATGAGAAATTAGGGAGCGCGACTCCCCAGACAGACATGGCAGTAGGTAATGGAGCTTTATGGCGTCAGATAAATTCGCGACTGCCAGTCAAGCTTTCAAAAACCGTAATAAATGACGGCCAATTTTTTAACTGCGAGTCAAAGGTTGGTAATTTTATTTTCGGGAGGACAGTAGTGGGTGCCTACGACAATAATGTGGGCGGATTCTATGATGTCGCGGCAATATCGCGAATCTTTAAATGGGCGACTTGTATTTTTGTGTATGATTCGGCTGCCAAATCAAAATTTTCGCGGTAGAACCGGTCTTGTTTGTCGTCCAGGTCTGACCAATCTAAAATTTCGAAGAACACCTTATCTAATTTTTGCTTTGCGTCTCTTACGTCAGCAAATCTGGCGGTGAAATCCTCCACTGTGTATGTCTGCTCCGCCTTTAAAATTGATTCGGCTATGTCATGCAAACTTATAATGTACTTTGACGCTTCACAGAAGCGGGCGGCTTGGCTTTTACAAGGCATTGCAGAGGCCTTTGTTCACAGTCAAGCAGTGAACAAAGGCTTCTGCAATCAAGTCAAGAAAGTGTACATTCATTTATATTTATGGCAGTTATGGGAAGCCATAACCATTGTGAAAAGCCAAATACATCCTTGCGCCGTGTGTAGACTTATACAGTTCCTTACATTATGCAGACCACTCTTCCCACTTTTGAAGCATTCGTAGCGTAACTTGCCAGTTAATCATAACCGGTCCTGACTGGGATGGGTGACTGCTAGTGGCATTACTACCATAGTAATGCCACTAGCAGTCACCCATTTTGAAGCAGTGTTGGCTCAGTGGCATTGTCTATGGACTGCCGTGCAGCAGGTTAATGGTTCGAATTCCACCGCGGGTTAGAGCTTCACCGCATGGTGGAAGGGCATTTTGCGAATGATCTGTTATAGGCAGAAGTTACTCAGCTTAACATCAGGTGGGCCTCGAGCTTATGCCGTCACAAATCACGATAACATTAAAAAAGTAATACCAGAACTGAGCGCTTCCATGGAAAGGGCACGTTAGGCCGTCGGTTGTTGTTTCAGGATTGCAGTCGTTGTAGCATGGTAGTAAGGCATTAGCGAATGCCCTACTGGCTACTACCACCCTTAAATATAAAATCTGTAGCTGAGCACCTAGCGGTGTGTACCGGCGGCAGCTGTCCTTGCCATTAGTTCTAGATTTAAGTGGGGGCAGTCAAAAATAATTCCCACGCTAGCTCCGCCTATGCGGCGGCGGAACGATCCCCGCTGCACCGACCGACGCGATGTGCAGCGGCGCACGCGTCTCGCTTATAAAAATATTTGTGTACTTGATATTAGATTCGCGAACACAGATACCATGGAGACGATTTCAACTTTTTTTATAATCTTATTCACGTGACGAATTTCGATACATAAAGTAAATTTGTATATTATACTGCAATTGATGTCATGTTTTTATTTTTAACTACATTACTAATATTTCTTAGTAAGAAATTATTCTTACGATCGACAGTAGCTCATAAAACTAAAGTCAAAAGTTTTACTTTTTACAATATGATCATGTCTGCTCGACTTTATCGGTATATGTTATTATGTACGTATGTATTGGTATATATATTATACATATTTAACTGACTACTCAAAAGAAAGAGGGTTCTTAAATAGTTTTGTCTATTATTTAATTTATGTTTAACTTTTTTACTGAACCTTACAATCTTGAAGACTATTTATTTGCTAGTACAGTTTAACTCTTAATTGGTTTCATTTTAATTTCATCAACATCGGTCGAACGGTCTGCCAGTCACAGTCAACTTACTAAAAGTAATTTGCCAAAATGCCTTGACGATCGCAGTGCTTCTAGCAACTAATGTAAGTGGCAACTATGAATATAGATGAAAGTTATTGTTAAATAGTGATACAATCTATAAATAATATGTGAATAATAATCTCTCTAGTAAAGTCTGTAGTCATCAGTATATCAAATAACCTGTCAAAGTCAGTTACATGAGCACAAAATTGAGATCATATTGCACCGGTATCAACCAGTTATTTGAGACTTTTTAACTAAAAAAAGTTTTTTCAAGTCTTTTCTTTTTCTTTGCTATGTTGTTGTGTCGCTGTCTCTGTGTTTATAGAGAAAACATATTGCACCAAACCAACAATAGGTATAACAAAAAAAGGTCGGAATATGATGATGGAACATAACAGCCTAAACGGCACGATATATATTGATAAATGGGGGGTGTTTTTAAATTCTCCGTAGTAATGAAAGTGATTTCTACTGATTAAGTCGAGGCAGTCAAAAATAATTCCCACGCTAGCTCCGCCCATGCGGGGCAACGATCCCCGCTGCACCGAACGACGCGATGTGCAGCGGCGCACGCGTCTCGCTTAAAAAAACATTTTGTGTACTTCATATTAGATTCGCGAACACAGATACCATTGAGACGATTTCAACTTTTTTTATAATCTTATTCACGTGACGAATTTCGATACATAAAGTAACTTTGTATATACTGCCATTGATGTCACGTTTTTATTTTTATCAACATTACTAATATTTCTTAGTAAGAAATTGATTATTTGATTTACTTTTCAAAATTATCCTTACGGTCGACAGTAGCTCATAAAACTAAAGCCAAAAGTTTTACTTTTTACAATATGATAATGTCTGCTCGACTTTATTGGCATATATTATTATGTATGTATTGGTATATATATTATACATATTTAACTGACTTCCCAAAAGAAAGATGGTTCCTAAATTGACTTGTCTATTATTTATTTTATGTTTGACCACACATAACTTTTTTACTGAACCTTACAATCTTGAAGATTATTTTTTTGCTAGTATAGTTTAACTCTTAATTGGTTTCATTTTAATTTCATCAACATCGGTCGAACGGTTTGCCAGTTACAGTCAACTTACTAAAAGTAATTTGCCAAAATGCCTTGACGATCGCAGTGCTTCTAGCAACTAATGTAAGTGGCAACTGTGAATATAGATGAAAGTTATTGTTAACCAGTGATAAAATCTATAAATAATATGTGAATAATACAATCTTGAAAAGTCTGTAGTCATCAGTATATCAAATAACCTGTCGACGTCATAAGCACAAAATTGAGATCATATTGAACCGATATCAATGAGTTATTCCAGTCTTTTACATTTAAAAAAATGTTTTCAAGTTGTTTATTTTTAATTTTCTTTGCTATGTTGTTGTGTCGCAGTTTCTGTGTTTATAGAGAAAACGTATTGCACCAAACCACTATAAAGTGAGACGTGGGTCGGAATATGATGATGGTACATAACAGCCCAAACGGCACGATATATATTGATAAATGGGGTGTTTTTAAATTCTCCGTAGTAACGAAAGTGATTTCTACTGATTAAACTACCTATAAAAATTTCATTACCCTTGGCATCCGCGTGGACGATAATTTATGAATGAATGAACATTGTTCTCAGTATCTTGGAATGCGATTAATCAGATTACACATCATTAGAATAAAGTAAAATATCATCAAATTGAATGAGCATAATATTATATTATATTCGGTGAATATGGGTACGATTGACCTGAAATAAATGGATTTGATTTGATTAAATATGACCATTCATAATACCATGACTCGTCATACAAATATGAATTATAGTTTTTCATAACTGTGCTACTGTACACGTTTCCATAATAAAATAAAGTAGGTTGTTTTTTTTTTATTGCTATCATATAATTTTTAACTATTAATTACTAATGTTGAAAATATGTTCGTATACATCCTTGTACTTTTTATTTTTCAGTTACAGTGGTAAACAGAATGGTTTTATTTTACTACCACTCTGCTTTTAGATACCAACTATGGTAAAAATAAGACCAACCAGATATAAGTAGATCTAGCCACTTCTAAACAGCAGGATAAGATTTTTTTTACCAAACTTACAGAAGAGTGTATATATGCAATTGTAAGGGGTTTAATTATTTGGATATTTAATAAAAAACACACGACTGCAGAAACATTGTAGAGAACATGTTATACAGGCTTCTTTTAATGCAACATAGCAGACAAGTGAGACAGTGAGTGGCACTGGAACAGGTGACTAAATTAGACATAAAAATAAAAACAGTGGATTCTTAGATTGTTAGTAAGTGGACTATCATAATACAGATATTCGTGGATAGTCTACAGAGGTTATAGACACATTAAGTTAAGATGTATATGAATTAACAAAAAAATCATTTATGAAATAAAAATATATAGAATTTTATACAATTTTAATGAAATGCAAAAGTGTGCGTGAGAAATAACGAGTATCGGAAACGGAAAGTCAAGTTTGCAGTCCCCCCGATCGTCACCTCGTGACCACGATCACTGCAAAGTGTTTGAAACGTCATGACAAAAATAATGATAAATATACGCGATTTAAACCGTTTAATGTTGTTTAATTACTATGCGTAACAAACACTAAAACCTAAGACAATATTAAGTTAAGTCTTCTTTTTACGGTGGGAGGAGGTACTGAAGCATTTGCACTTTGATGTTGCAAGTCTCCCTCGACAGCCTCCTCTTGATTTTTTCTTTTTATAGAAGTTTCCACATATTCTTGATCCCGGATCATTCTTTTCTTTGAGTGGCGGGGATTGACCAGCTCGGGCAGAAGGCAGTCCATATAGAATGTGATTAGTTTTGTCTCAATTTTTTCCCTCCAAAATTTTTCTTCTTTTTGTAGAATTTCTATTTTTGATTTGTTGTCTCCATACTACACGGCAAATAAGCATTAGTTATATTACAAATGTGCATTTAGCCGACTTTGATGATACCAATCAGATTTTTGATTGATATATACCTGCAAAAAATATAATTATACATTTTACAGACATTCAGTTACCTGAAGCCTTCAGAAAAGCAACTGTACATATCTGTTTGTCCGACAATCAATTTTGCACAATTTGTTAGAATGTGTAGATAGAATTTGTTAGTTCGTATACGAGTGCCAAGTAAGGATAAATGTCGAGAGAGCAGTCGAATGACACCTGTCAAAAATCCAAAATGGCGATTTCAAGACGGCCACCATACAAATTGCTCCGCCCCTGCTGAAGTTCGGCCTTCAGAAAGGGGGTGTTGGGAATATGAATAAATTAATTTAAATACATATATTCAGATAATTTGCACGTCAAGAGTACAACATCGCTCTTTACCATCTATCTAATACCCTAATAACCGAAAAGGGGGCGAAGGCAAGTATAATACATATCAGCGATGGCATTCCCAAAAGGGTATTGCTTCAGATAGGAGGCCGGGCATAAAATTTAAGTCTTGCTCCGCACAATTATGTCAATGCGTTGTCTTTTGTGTAGGTACTCAGAAAAAATATATTGTTTATACCGACCCTACAGAGGTGTGACAAGTGCAGGGCGATAATAATGTAAAGTGTTATTTTTCAGTGTAAAAAGAAAATTTAAATGTATTTATAACTTTTTTTTATTTAATTTTACCTGTTGCTCTGCTATGGATAGGTCAAAATAATTTTTAGCCTAATATAGGTAGTATATAAAATATTTCCTTTACGAAATTTCCTGTGAATAAAATGTGCAAATTTAGCAATACTTTATTCAAAGAATTACTCACTTATTTTCATGTAGTGGAAGAACACAGTCTAAACTTATTATATGAGATGGCGACTCCGACAGTTTTCCCTGTCCGAGTGATCTCAGACTTCGACTGATTTGTTATTTTTTTCATGAGAAAGAAGGTGCATTTTATGAGCACAGTCAATTATTCAACTCTATTTATGTATAAATCGATACTTATATGTACATGTCTAAGTGATAAAATGTATATTTATAAGTACCTATGCAGGTGACTTTGTATATAATATCTTGAATATATACCTACTTGCCTGATTCTGAATATTCTTTCATTGATATAAATCTACATCTAGTCTTGAGGGACATAAACAATGTTTGATGTTTTATTGCGATATAGGTACCTACCCACCAAACTAAATGCTTTGATTTGCTACGCTTGTGTTATTATTATTTAGCAACGCTCAACTCCATTTACGGTTGAACGGCAGCTGTACTTTAGAGCCAGATAATTTTACTTTATACCTGTTCGGCACCTTCAACCACATCACTTACCATCAGGTGAAACCATAATTATACATATACCAGATATTATTATAGTACCCTACTAATCATACTTAGATTAGTACGACATATAGTTATTTTATAGCTCCATTACAGTACTAAAGGAACCTAGTTGGTATAGAATCTCTTAGTTCGGTAGAGATAGTACCTATGTTTCATGAATAGAATAAACACCAAAACACAAACGATTATTAAATTTGCATAGGTACAATAGGTAAAAAAAAACTGAAATATTAATAACGAAAAATACTTACGCTTTTGCCTCTCTCATAATTCTTGCAAAGTCTTTGTATCGACTCTTCTGCATCCTTTTTTATTTTGTTAGTTATCTTTATTTCCCATATTGATATACTCGTACCTACCAAGATACGTATTTATAATGCAGAGGTGATAGCGCGCGAGCGATAGGTCCACGTCCAACGGCGCACAGCGCGGCACTGAAGGACAGCTCTTACGCATTGATTTTATTTCGTAATCGTAAGCCAATAAGGTTGAATATCGAATCTTCCGATTGACCGTAATCCTGCACAGAACTAAAGGTCGTAAGTTTAAAACACAGTTTAATTTTTTATGAGAATACTAATTACTCTAGGTAAATTTTACTTATACAGCGGATAATAAACTACATTTCCTTTCTATGTGTATTTATTATTGATATGTAACTGATGTAGTTTCCCAGAAAAATCCAATAATTTAAAGAAAAGGCTTCATTTTAAAAAATTAAAACTATCGAGTAAATTTCTTTCAAATGTGTTCCTGTCTGGACAACGGATAGAAAAAGGTTTGAAAAATCAAATATTTGAGTTATCGTGTCGATTGCATATTTAAGTTGCTTAAAAAATCTAGTCGAATGAGAGTATTTTTTCCGCAGCCTCGTCTTAACTGAACAAGATTTTTGACCACGTCATCATTTACGATCAGGAGAGATAGTAGTCAAAGGCTAGCCTGGCTATGAATAATTAATAAAAACTTTTATTTCCATTTCCCCCAATATAAGCACGGACAGTGACTTCAAGTCGTTTTTTATTTTGGTAGATTACTTTGTGTGTACAAATCCTAAGCAGCTTGTATTTACACTGGACTTGAGGGGTGACGAGTTATCTCTTTTGAAGATATTATTATGTGGGCTACACGCGCGTATCGTATTTTTTTTGTGGATGATGAATCTCCTAACTCCCATCTACGTTTATGCGGGGTTTTCGCCATATTTTCGGTAGATTTATTATAATATACTAGATCGAGACTATATGCGTTACTATAATTATATGCTATATGTATAATTAAATCTTCTTGCTTATGACTTTAGTATATCCATGGGTATATAATTATAAAACGGATATCTTGTTTCCCTGTGTTTGTCCCTGTGACACATATTATCCTCTACTTCGTAAAAATATTACAGCTAGGTAGGTACCTACATAGCTCGATGAACAATGTAGCATACGAGTATGTACTTAACTACTTAATTACTATCTTCAACATACAGTGCGACCGGTTTAGTTGGGTGCAATGTAACCACTAATAATAAACACAACCAATTTTCTTTCCACCAACAATTTTTGAATCGCTTTTAGCCAAACTTGCTTGTCCATTCTTATCCGATGAACAATGTTAAGCAGCTCCTAAAGCATAAAAAAAAAATTGAGATCGAACGTAAGATTCAGTTTTGACTTTTAATATATGGTACATCTGTTAAAAAGCTTCTTAAAATTGATCTCAATTTATAATACATTTATTATACGAGTCTAAGATGGACTGTGATAGTAGTTACCATTATAGCAGGCGACGCGTCGCTACTTATTTGACCCGTCGCAGGGGGACCTTGGGCGTCGGAAGCGGGGTTGTCTGACGCCCATTTGCGGACCTGGGTTCCGGGTGATAGCGAGGTGCAATGTGTGCTGGTGCTCCGGGAGGGGTAGCACCCCAGGAGTGGTCGGGAAACGGACAACCGTGGCGGGTTTGTGGTTGAGAGCTAAAGCTTCCCTGCGGCCCGCCGAGAAGCGGTAGAGTTGGTACACCGTGTGTTATTTAGTCGGTAGGGGCACTTGCTGCTGTGGGAGTTGTTGGTGTCGAGCCCGACATATCCCGGTGACCGTCCCCGAGATGGACGGGAATGCGTAAACCACATGTAAATAAAACAATAAAAAATAGGCTAAATGGAAATAAATGTACATACACGGTCGAAGATCAAAACCGTTTAAGCATGGCTAACTGTGATACGAAATCTGGGGTAATCACATACCAGGTTAAGTAGATGGTTAACGTAAGAACTGTATATAACAACGATAGTTGTTTAAAAAATTGGACTGTAAACATGCACATTGAATCGCATTGAATGTAAAAAGTTGTGAACTGCCTACAAGCATGGCCACACAACGCCTCCGTGATGTAATATTTATCCTAATTCTTTTTTTTCCGCATCGTGTTTTTAGCCATGAAAAAAGTAATGTATTGCTGTTCTACATAAAGTGCTATTCATATAATAAGTGGAACTAATCAAAACATTTAATAAACACTTTAATTTTCAGCTTTACGTAAAATTGTTCGAAATCAATCAAAAATGGTGCAAAGACCATTTAGCGACACTGGAGGCCAATCTTGGGCATGGGAGAAGAAATCAGGACAGTCTCAGCTATCTGAATCTATAATATATCCCGGATTCACGCAAACTAAAGTATTTCATAAAATACAGAGACCTAAGATGTCAACAATATTATCGTCAGTGGAAACGGCGCGTGGAAAATCATCACACTCTAGAATAATGTCCAGAAATTTGGTTGCAAATGATCTCAGAACAACCAGAAATATTGCTCCTCATAAAAGTCTACCGCCTCAAACGTATAAAAAAAACGAATATTATATTGATCAAAAACCACATAATAGCACTCCTATCAACAATGTTGCTATTGAATCATATTATGAAATTCCAACTCAGGTTTCGATAAGTAACTTCTTCCCATCTTTCGAAGACCAAGAAATGCAAAGTATAGAACAGAAAGAGAGTAAGGAGCAGACAATTGTTTTTCCTAAAAACTCTGAGGCTAAAGGAAACGGCAGCGCGGTTGTTAAAAGTGTTTTTATATCAAATAAGAATAGTTCTATAGCTTTGGATGTACCATCCAGTAAGCTAATTGTACCACCAGAAGAAGTTTCAGCAGTTTCGGAAGCAGACAGTAATAAGGCAGATTTTTTATTACACGGAGATCCTGTGGATATTGAGTCTTTGTACAGTTATAATGCAAGTCTAAGCCCGTATGTCTGTAAAGTGCTACAACAAGCAGAAGCAGATATCGATGCTCAGCTGAAATTTTCCACATTGGATATTGAGGTAATGTATTTTTTGCCACTGTTCTGAAGCTGCGTCGACTTTCTGCGACAAAACTCAATACAAATTTAATATGTTTCTAAATTAGTATATAAGTAAAAATTACCTACTTTGAATATTATACGTTGACGTAAGTATCTCTTACTTGTACAGCCTCCATGGAGCGCGAAGAAGCAATACTGGAACAGCATTTTCGATAGCCGATATGCAGCCTTAATGAGAAAAAATAGGTGGCCTCCTTTAAAGGTAAATAAATAAAACGCAAATAATAATACAACCATTTTCTAGAGTGTTTAAATAATTGGGTAAAAGTTTAAATTTATGAACATATCAGTTATTATCAACTGGTCAAATTGTGATCAAAGGAACTGATTACAGTCAGTAAATCACTTGAAAATATGTCTAATATAAAATAAGCAAACACAACTATTTCACTACACAGAATGCATATATGGGTATGTTTATTAATATTTGCTTGATGAGTTTTTATTTTCTAACAGGTTATATTAGTGCCTCGTACGCATATCGACACTTTCTGGAAAAAGTCATTTGAACAATATCACACAGATTCTGCGAGTAAGATTTTAGCTAATATAGTCAAAAAACTACAATTCTATTCAAATATGACGTTTACTTGGAACGAAGTTTCACATCTCAGCCGCTGGTGGAATAGTACTTCACAAAAAAGTCGATTGGTAAGAGCTTTTATAGTATTATTATCGTATGTTCTATGCTTTTATTTAAATATTATCGACATTGATTACTATGCTTCTTTGAACATATCGTCATTTATCCATGAGGAAATCGTCAGTTTTATAAATAAAAGCGATAATATGTTTGTGAGAATGTAACGTAACCTGGGGCAAATCACAGGCGGAACTTAATTTGATTATAAAGAAACACTTTCAACATCGTGACAAAATCTACCCAGATCGTGTTCACATTGATCGAATTTCTCGTCGATATATTTACTAATACTGTACTGTATTAACCGGATCCTCCAACCTACATTAAGGGAGAAGCTGATCATCCTACACTTGGTGGCTTGGAGTTCGCAGTGTAAGATGACAGTTCTTCAAGGAGCTGCTAGTATTTTTTCTTTAGCGCCCTCATGCGACTCCCACTCTTCCGTAGCAAGAAGGTGGAGTTTTATTCTAGCCTGGTACGGCACGGAGCTATTTAATAATCCTTGTTGTTTATTGTTTAAAGGTATTCAAAAGGTTGTTAAAAAGTGGCAGACTCGAGATTACAACTGGATGTTGGGTAGAAACAGATGAAGCTACTACACACGTATTCGGGCTTGTACATCAGATGGTCGAAGGTATCCTTTTATCATATTGAGTAATATGGCCATATACGACCAAAAATCTGATTGCAATGAGTAAAATTATGTCTTCTTTTGCAGGTCATGAATGGCTAAAATACAACCTTAATTACGTCCCTACAACAGCTTGGCTGACAAACTCTGTCACTCATAGCCCTACAATGACGTACATATTATCAACCCTTGATATATCTCAATTAGTGATGACGAACCTTCACTTCTCCTGGGAGTATTATTTAGCAGAGTACCAATATAGCGATTTTGTGTGGTTACAAAATTGGGACAATGACAATTTTAGATCAACTCAACTTAACGACGCACTAAGCGTCATTGGGAGCGACCGATACACTAAACACTCCATGATGACCCATTATTTGCAATTCAACTCCGCCGGGTTCAGTGCATGTGGGCCAAACAAATCTATATGCACTAATGATTTCAATTTTGCCAAATCTATAAAGAATATTGGCATCAATGCTTATAACGTCAAACAGAACTCCGAGTCCCTTCTCGAACAGTACTCGAAGTCAGGAACAATCACTCCACACAACACCATTATTGCCCCCATCGGCGGTCCTTACAACTATGAATGTCAGACAGAGTTTGATTTCCAATACAACAATTACCAGAAAATAGCAGACTTTGTGAATATGAATAGTAAAATTTATAAGGCGACTATCGAATTTGGAACCCCAAAAGATTACTTCAAAGAAATTTACTCAAAATATAAGAAATATCCGGCTTTAAAAGGTGACTTTTTAAACTTTGCTGATATTGATTCCGGGACGCCAGCGTATTGGACGGGATTTTACACTTCCAGACCTTTTTTCAAGATCATGTTAAGGCGATTAGAATCCACAGTACGTTCCACAGAAATTTTATTTACATTTGCTCTCGGTTTGAATGCATTTAGATCATACAATCTCTCTCATGTTTTTGTAACATTGATTAAATGCAGAGAGAATTTGGCTCGGCTATTAGATCGTAACGTTGCGAGTGGTACTTTACCATCTATAGTGTTGAGACAAGCTCATGACCTGATTTTAACGACAGCTAAAGACTGTTGGTACATTCAGGAAGTCGCCGCGAGCTTCTTAACTTCAAAACCAGAGCACGATAAGCCTTACCTACATAAGTATGTGTTTAGAGAAGGAGAATTTATATCGACATTTAAAACCGTTTCTCCAGAGGACCATGTCTACATATTTAATTCGTTGAGCCATGAAAGAACCGAAATTATAGAATTAGTTACGAGACATGCCAATGTCAGGATTTTAGATTACAATAGAAAAGAAATAACAGTACAAATTAACCCTATATGGAAATTTACTGCTGATAATGTAATAAAAATCTCAAGAAGATTCTTTAAAATTACTTTTGTTGTGGAAGTACCCCCGATGGCCTTAGAATTGTTCAGAATTAAGACGACGTATGATGCCACACAGAGCGCTGCAACCATTTATTGTTCTTCTTGTGCACCGGAAGATATCCCTGAAATTGATAACCCATTCCCCTTCAACATACAACCAATTGAAACTGGAGATATCCAGCTGGAGAGCTATAAGCACCGGCTCGTATTTGATGAACTAACCGGCTTCCTGAAAACAGTCGTTGAAAAAGAAACAAACATTGCAAAGACTGTTGTGATAGACTTCGGTGCGTTTAGAGACGCGGATGTAAACTCAGGCATGTTTTTGTTCAACACAAACGTTTCCAAGCCGCTGGAGGACATTTTGATGCCATATAGAATCGGAACGAAAACGAGAATTACTATGATATCATCAGGGCGCATAACAACAGAAATTTCGACTGTATTTGGACGATTTTTGCAACACACAGTTAGGGTTTTCAATTTAGTTCATAGTCCCTTATCAAACGCTTTTTATGTGGAAAGCAAGGTGGATTATGAGGTTTCGCCGAAAAACAGAGACCTAGAGTTGTTTATGTCAATCAAAACTGATATTGCCAATGGAAATCCGCCACAGATTTATATGGACAATAATGGGTTTCAGCACACCGCGAGGATATTGAATATAAGCAGGCGAATCGAATCTAACATGTATCCCATTACAAGCATGGCTTTCATACAAGATTCTCGAAGTCGTTTGACATATTTAACTGATCACGCGCAAGGAGTAACTGCATTGCAAGAAGGTCATTTGGTTGTTATGTTGGATCGCAGGGTGTTGTTTGACGATGGCCGAGGAGCGAACGAAGGTCTTGCGGATAGCAGTGCCACCTGCCATAGGCAGTTCATTTTACTAGAAAACTTCAGAGATGATGGACTAACTCAAAGGCTAGATGACCTGAGTCTGCCTAGTTTATCAGCGGTACACCTAGCCAACGGATTGAATTATTTACCAGACATTTTCACAGTTAAACAAAACAATACTGCCTTATGTCATTACGGATTTTTACCCCTGATAAAAACGTCGTTTCCTTGCGACGTGTCAGTAATAAATTTTAGAATGGTGTTAGCTGGTTATGGTCAAAGAAACCTGAGTCCGAGCACTGCACTTTTAATAATGCACAGACGAAGCTTTTCATGCAGAATAGATACCTCAACATTTCTCCGATGTGATGGGGAGTCTGAGTTCTCATTAGACAAGATAATCCGCAATGTTCGGGCGGTCTACCAAACGAATCTTGCTGGCACGAACAAAGGCAGCCCCCTGTTTACTTTTACCGCGACTAACTTTCTGCCAATGGAGCTGGCCACGGTTAGAATATATTTTTAAAGTAAATAGTAACCATACCCTTAGGATTAAATTAGTTTAAATAATTAATCTCCTAATTAAATATCTATCCGTATTGTTTAATTTATCTTCGACTCGTGCGGCTTTGCGGGCTGCTATGTTTATTTTCACAGTGAAGTCGTACGACGTTCTTTTTTGGTACTTACACGTAATGTACCGATTTTTCTTAATCTGACATGCTGTTTAGTAAGAGGAGTGCAGTAACAAAGCCAAATACACTTTTATTTCATATTTGATAAAATAAATAATAGAATCTTAATAATAGCTACCACCGTCACAAATCACGGCCTATTATCATACAAGGAAAAAATTTAACAACTTAATAAACCAATATTATTAGGATTTCAACTAGATACTTGGCGCTCTTACGTGGGAGTCCGCTATAAAAAAACAGTGGGAAAAGATAAGCCGAACTTATGCTTTGCTCTAATACTATGGCATTATACCTACTATTCTACCAGTTGAAATGGTCTGCAGTAGCGTTTTACTTTTTAACAGATTTCAAAAAACCGGCTAAGTGTGAGTCGGACTCGCCCACGAAGGGTTCCGTAACATAAGCAATACAACATTTGACTTCATATTTTAACCTTTTTTTATTTTAGCGTGCGCGAGACCGACTCACACTTGGCCAACTTTTTGTATTTGTTGTTATAGTGGCAACAGAAATACATCATCTGTGAAAATTTCAACGGTCTAGCTATCACCGTTCTTAAACCTGGTGACAGACGGACGGGCGGAAGGACGGCCGGACAGCGAAGTCTGTTTATGTGTGTTTAAACATAAACAGACTTTTATGTTTGTTTTTTGTTTGTTACCTCAGAACTCTTGACTGGGTGTACCGATTTTGATATTTGAAAACTTCCCGTGTGGTCTCATTTAAATTTCATCAAATTCGGTTAAGCCTTTCTTGAGTTACACTCCAATAACTGACCTGTCTGGCCAGCTACCACACTGAAGTAGAATACCTGTCACCAAGCAACTAACGGCGTGTATCGGCAGCTGTCCTTGGGAGCCAGTGTTTCTAAGTTAACTTGAACAACATGTTCGACCACATCATCACTTACTGAAGTGAAATAGTGGTCAAAGGTTGGCTATCGGCAATAAACTAACATAGAAAATATAAAATGATATCAAGTTTGACGTTCGTAGGGATTTTAGATTTTATTTTAGACGTTTTTAGTTTTATAACCACTATTTATTGGGCTATTTAATTTTTAATAGTTTTTTTTTTATTGCTGATAGGTAAAGCCTTTGACCACAATCTCACCTAATGGTAAGTGATGATGTGGTCGAAGGTGTATACAGGCTTAACCTAGAATTATACCTAGATTATAGACAATACTAATGCCATGAAATTAAAAATGAATCAAAGGCTTGGTTGCATGACTAAGCTTTGTGTTCAAAAACCTGTCAACAGCTATAATTTCAGATGTATCAAATTATAAAATTTATTAAGTGGAAATTGTAAAAAAAATATATAACAATGGATACCTCAATTGGTCGACTGTTCCTTTGGTTGGGTTGGACCCCTGGGGAATTGTAATTAGACATATAATTAGACATATAATGAAGCGCTCGTAGCCAAGTTTGCTTAGTCATTCTGAATCGATCAGCAAAGTTAAGCAACGTCCGACGCGGTCATGACTTGGATGGGTGACCGCTGGTGACATTACTACTGAGCGCTTCCGTGCTTCGGAGGGCACGTTAAGCCGTCGGTCCCGGTTGTTGTCTTAGGATAGCAGTCGTTACAGCATGGTGGTAGGGCACTTTGCAGATGCCCGCCTGGCTAGCTACCACCCTCAAGTTGAAAAATCTGTCGCCAAGCACCTAACGGTGTGTTCCGGCAGCTGTCCTTGAGAGCCACTAACTCTAGGTTAGTCTGAACAACATCCTCGACCACATCATCACTTACCATCAGGTGAGATAGTGGTCAAAGGCTAAACTATCAGGCATAAAATAAAAAAAATAAAATAAAAAAAATAGATATAGTACTTTTATGCCATATTTCAAAAATGATTTTTTTATGACTATGAACTAGGGCTTTTTAAAAGAAACCCTGTGTTGAATCGAACTCAAAAAATATTTTAAATATTACAGTAATGTTATAAATTGTAGGAAATCCGCCAATCTTTCTCTCTTCAACTCGTTACCTTATTATACGAACACGATCATCCGCGTCTATGTGCATTATTTTGCTTTTGTTTGAATGATTAGGTCGTGGAACAAGTATAGATTCGATTTATATACGAAATTAATGAAAGTACATAACTCGTCTTTCTATTACTCATTTTAGGTGCTACCTACAAGATGTACTCGTAATAACGACACCCATACGCACATTTTGTCACGCAACTGACTGACTGACCTGATGTACTGCTTGCACTGACAAATATGTTATTGTAGGTACACATACAATGGCGGGCTGAGCTTCAATTAGTAGCTACGATTGCAAGTTACACACACAGGTACACTGGAAAACTCAGTGATCCGAATTGTGCTAATGTTGTCATTACTTTTGAATTTTGCTCATGGTTACAATCTGATATGTGGTTTGCTCGCAACAGAAATGTCTGAATATATTTAAAACAAAAACAGTTTGGTGATGTTGTGATAACATCACCTCCAGCTGCTCACACTATAACAGCAAAAATATATGAGTTAAGCCTTCGCTAACACTCATCTGTTGGTAAGAGATAATGTGCTATTAAACACGCAACAATGGAAACTGGCTCTCGAAGACTTCTGCCATAATATACCTACTATGCTTGGTAAATGATTATACTTTTGTCAGTGGTAGCTTGCGGTGACGGTGACCCTCAAACGCCTTTAATTAAGCCTGCAAAATTATTAATATTATGAACTCCACTTTGGTAACCCATATTCACTACCACACGCTCGGTGATTAGTGCTAGAATATTTGCCAATTTTCTACATATATATATCTAATTTTCTTCGCTGATTTGAAGATAGGCTTTAGGCCTTTAACCTTTTTTTTTCTTGTAATATATAAATAAATAAATAAAACCCCTGCCTATAACAGATGCATTTCGTCACAAGTTACGAATTGCACTGCGCCCGTCACCTTGAGACATAGTTGTTAAGTCTCATTTGCCTGTAATTTTACTGACGCTTGAGGACTGCTGCCGGAACACACCATAAGGCGACCGATTTCCTACTTGAGGGTGGTCGCTAGCCAGGCGGGCATTCACAAAATGCCCTTCCACCATGCGGTGAAGCTTAAGCCCGCGGCGGGATTCGAACCATGGACCTGATGCGCGGCCGTCCATAGCCAATGCCACTGAGCCATCACTGCTTCAAAAAAAGGAGGAGGTTCTGTTTTTTTATGTGTGAAATTTTTACTGGGTTACCCATTCCGCTATTAGCAAGCGCAAGTGAACCTTTATTCAATTGTAAGCTATGAGGGCAGACTCGCGAGGTCTACAGCTCAGAGAGCTACTAGTATTTAGTGCTGGTAGGCTGTACTCTCTGTTACATGCATGATTATTTTTATTTTTACAGGGTATGAAAATACCAGTATGTGCGATAAGAATAGCATGTGTCTGTACAACATCGGCCGTATCGCAATTTACGATATATTATTAATAACTGCTTAATTAGTAAGTAAAATAAAATCTAAACAGCAGTTTTTCATTACAAGCGCCGCCTTTTGATAATTAGTTATTTCTATCATAATGATTTAGTTTTCTTTTGAGATGTAAAAATTATCTAATTTATCCGAAGTCTTCACGTAGTGGGTAAGAAGCGTGATACTAAGTATGTACTCGTTCCATATTGTTTATTATAATAATTATAACTATGACAACATGTAAATACCTAAATACCAGTTTGTTCTAGCAAACTGGTATTTAATCGATACTTGATTTCTTCAGCCCCATCCCGGAATCGATGGATACCACTGCCTGCCAGCATCGCTGCTGACCATGGTATTTACCAGGCCCGGTAGTGAAAGGTGTTACTTGGCGATGCAGCAAACTCTTCAACAGTGCAACGCGACGAGTCCTAGGGCACGCCACACTCCCGATAGGTGGAGGTGGCCTCACATATTGCAATCCAGTGAAGGTACTCGAAGAAACATCGGTGCCCGGCCCGCACCTGCATTATATTTTTTATTTATTGCTGATAGCCTTTGAACACAATCTCACCTGATAGTAAGTGATGATTTCGAAGGTATTAACAGGCTTAACCTAGAATTACTGGCTCTCAAGGACAGCTGCCGGAACACACTATTATTCGGAATGTGATGTAGCCTTTGTTAAGTCGCTTTGTTAACTAATGACTTAGGTATGGGCGAACTATCTCCACGTCACCAATCCAGCAATAGGGGACTAAAGGTTCGGCCCATCTTTGAATCAGGGCGGCTTTAGCAGATGCGACCACCATTTATTGGGTCCGCAGGATCATTAGCCAACCAAATACGGTGGCAGCAATGAGTGGCGGCCTTAGGGGGTGGCGAACTGAGCAATCGCCCGGGCCTCACTCTTGCAGGGGCCTCGCGCCTTTTAAAATATAGTTGTTTTTACCTATATTTCTATGTTTAACTATTGATTTTGATCTTGAATTTTTTTATAATATAAATATAACGGGAAATTAAAATAAAGTTAGTTAACTAATTTATTCTTTGAAATATAATTGAAAAATTAATTATGTAGTGTACTCGAATATCGCGCCTCGAAATACTTGAAGATCGCTTTCGTTTTTTAATCGCATAGCACTCGGGTCAGCTCGGGAGTAGGTCGGGACATATTATTCTGCTTCTCTATCCTCTATCGCACGGGGAATCCTCGTGTTTCATTTCGTTCATCAACTCTTGTCCCCTTGGAATAATTTTGCTTGCAGTAGGAGTTAGAAAATAATTACTTTAAATACCATAAGAACGTAATACCTATTCAATAAAATTTTATGATATGTACTTAAAGTATTGAGTGAGCTGTAAAAGTGTATATTATAGTATTTGAAGTATTGAATAAGCTGTAAAAGTGTAAAAAACTGTCTGATTTAAATATTTTTATCACATTACAAAATAACAAATTTACGATAGGAAAATATATAGTCATGTGCAGGATTCTTTCACCCCTTTCGCCGGGGTATGCTCTGACCGACTGAGCTAACAAGACAATGGTTCATAACGCCATTGACCTCTATATACCGTATATCTCGATGCATAACTCTAATTTTATTTTTGCAATAACGCATGCTTTGCATATAACATTACAAAATTACAAATATAAGATAAAAATTGTAGTCATGTGCGGGATTCGAACCCGCGTCATCCACCCCTATAGCCGAGATATGCTCTGACCGACTGGGCTAACATGACAATGGTTCCTAACTCAATTTTTTCTTCTCGTTCCTTTACCATCGTATGGGGATAGAGCGACAACTATAGTTCAATGTAGTACGACGTAAGATGTTCGCCATAATAGAAAAAAAAGCCACTACAGTTACAGTTGCGTCTGCTGAAAGGAGTTTTTTGAAGCTAAAAAATTACTAAAACATATTGGAAGAATTCGATGACACAAGATCGGCTTTCGGCCCTTGCTATTCTTTCAATCGAAAATGACGTAGCTCGTTCATAAGATTATTGTGCGTTAATTAAATATTTTAGTATTAGGAATAACCACAAACATCAATTTTAAAATTTATCATCTGTGTATTTGTTAATTTTGTAAAACTTTCAATGTAAAATAAAATATTTCAAAACTCAAATTATATTTATTTGTATAACCTTAGCATTTCTCGTCAAACATGACAAATACCTAAACCAAACAACCAAACCTAGCATCACATACTTTCACGAAGAACAAAGGGCCTCGCAAAGACCTGCCGCCCGGAGCCTCGCAATGGGTAAGGCCGCCGCTGGGCCCAGCAATAAGCAATCCTCCCTCGGCCCTTGCTACTCGGTATAGATGGTAGGTATGAAAAGTTTCGAGACAGGCTTTCAGCCTGCATTTTATATCATGCATTTTATAACATTTTTATATACATATGACACAGGCTGGTTTGTTAATAAGCACACGGTTTCGTCTAAGCGTGTGATTTTGCACTCGATTTCTTCCAGTTATCACTACGTTACAATAAAACAATGCTGCGCACGAATACTTACTGGACAGTAGTTTAAGTTCTAAGCTAAGTGGTATTGCATCCCCATTGAAAATAATTAGTGCACGCGGTCATGTTATTACTGACAATAATTCATGTAGGGTAAATGCCAAAAGGCGTATATGCCACATTAATATGTTAGGCACTATAGAAAATTTTAGTTTGCCTCCCCAGACTATCCGCTAACGGCTTAGCTCATAAAAGGCATCTAAGAGATTTGAACTGCTCTGAGGTATCATGTGCCAGACCCATATTATTGATAGGTCAAGATGAGAACTGAGATCTCATAGTGAATGAAGAGCGAAAAAAATACGAGCGACGACGGGGTAAATCCGGACAACCAGTCGCATCATATACGAAGATAGGGTGGCTTATTCTGTTGTTCATGGCCCGGTGGGGTCTGTTAACAACTTAGGTAGTAAAATTGTATATTTTATTTCAGAGCGAGATGGTTTTTTTTTATAGCTGATAATGAAACAGATGAAACGAACGAAATTACACGTCAAATTAGAAGAAAATAGCCTTTTATACGATAAGTGATAAATTAGGTGGTCGAAGATGTTCTTCAGGCTAACCAAGAATAACTTGGCTCTCAAGCAAGGATAGCTGCCGGAAAACACCGTTAGGTTCCTGGCGACAAATTATCCACTGTAAGAATACATTGGAAATAGCCATAAAAGTGGTAAATGTGAAGCACTTTAAATACAGCGTGTATTTAAGGTGCTTTATAAAATACTATGCTCTGAAATGGTCTCAGACCATGAAGCGTTTCTCTATTGCTGAAATTTAAATGTGACCAAACGACAAGCATTAGCTGCCAAATAAAAACAGAAATATCAAAATCGGTTCACCCAGCCAAAAGTTCTGAGACAACAAACTAAAAAAAATCGGACGGTTTGAGATCTCCCTCTTTTAATGAAATCGGTTAAAATAGCTATGGACGCCCTAGGTTCCTGGTTCAATCCTCAATGCCAGTTTGAGCTTCACCGTATGGTGGAAGGGTTTTTGTCGCCTAGCTAGCTATCACCCTCAAGTGGAAAACCTGTCGACAAGCACCCCAGTGTGTTCTGACAGCAGTTCTTGAGAAACCAAAAATTCTAGGCCTAGTCCGCCTCGACCACATCATTGCTCACCAACAGGTGAAATAGTATAATAAAAACCGGCTCACTTACATATTTAGATCAAACAATAGATTTTTCAATACTAACAATGCACCGCAGTCTGCAACATCCCTTGCGCTCTTCTTCGCAAAATTTTTTATGAATTATTAGACGAACTCAAAAATATTTACAAACTTTACGAATCTAATCTGATGTCAAAGAAAAAATACCTCCCATCTGACCACTCACCTTGCTCGCTGCCCGAATGGGTGGTACAGCGGCATTTCCTTAACCCCATCCTAAGACGTCATATCTCAAAAATAGGCCGCGTTCAGGGAGGCGATCGAACTTGCTGACTCAGAATCCGAAGGAGAGCGGAGTGGAGAAGGTGCCGCTACGCGTGATTTCTTGTGCCTGTTTTAGAGAACCTGTTCACCTGGTGGGTCGTGGTCCAAGTTGGACCACGACGGTTGCGGTTGGACCGTCCAACCGCTAATGAACAAAGAAGCTGTGTAGTAGGAGTAATGCGTTATCACAGTGCAAAAAAAAAATCTTGCGAGTCGCCGTCTGGCTAGCTACTCGTACTATCCTCAAGTAGATACTTAATGTTTCATTTTATCTAGTTACCTTGTCGCCTTGCATCTACCGGTGTGTTGCGGCAGCCTTCCTTTTATAAGAGCCAATAATTCTAGGTTAACCTGAACAACATTTTCGACCACAACATCACTTACCATCAGGTGAGACAATGGTCAAAGGCTAGCTATTTTATACAAGTCTAAACTTCGGCAGTAACGTGATGCTTGTCTTCGCTTCGCTGATCGCTTGTCACCGCACTATTTACGATGTTTTCCTACTATAGACTTTAGACAAAAGAATTATGTGAAAGAACATAAGTAGCTTTTTGTTAATTTAAAGTTTTAATATCTTCTTGTCTAGGACAAATTCATATAGGTATAGACACGACGACGAGCCGATCGAGGAGAATTGCTAGGTGACTCATTATTACGACAACGCGTGAGCCGTGCGAGCACAGCGAGCGTGCCGCGGCAGCTGCCTACGAAGCGCCAGATATATCGATTCAATAAAATTTTAAGTATAAACTAAAATGTATAATTCAAGTATTAAATAAAAAACAGTAAAAACTAGTTTCACTAGTAAAAAATTAGTTAATATAAGCCTTGCGACATTTAAATGGTTAGGGATTTTTATTTACAATTTAAAGCATACCAGGAGGTAGGTCTCGTACCAGGAGGTAGGTCTCTTCAGGAAGAATCCTTGTAATGGTAGGTACTACCCTATGAACTAACATTATTATTCGTAGGTCACTATTATTATTATTATTATTCACCACCGCAGTGTCAAATATTCTGTCCCGAAAAAGTAAAGTGCAAACAAAACTATGTTTAGGACCATAGAGATATAAATTGCTTTCTCTTTTCTGTGTTTAGGACTATAGCCAGTGAAATTACTGGGTGAATAAGATATAAGAACTAAGGACCCAAAAAGAAACGCACAGTGCAGTGTCAAACAAAACTGGTGACAATGCAACTGTAATGGACCGACGTGACACTTAACATCAGGCGGTCTAATCGTCCATGTCACCACTTATTATAATAATAAATACATTTATAAAAGAGGGGAGGATAGGATGCATACTTATACTATAGAAAAAAAACTAGGTGTATATTCACTACGTACATATTTAATTTATTAGATAACCTCTAACACAGAGGACGTCGAAAATGGAAATAATAAGTCCTTACACGAAAACATTCCAGCCATTTTCGTATTATAGGTAGATATATAATATCATAGTTGCACATTATAAGTAATATATATAGAGTTAATTCATTAAGAATGTAAAGAACTACAAAACCATTACATCCACTAGGTATACAAAGACATCAATGAAATTATTTTACCTTGTTTTACATTTCAAAATATTTAATTTAGGTTATTCAAATGCATAACTTTGGGGCTATTGATATATAATTATTTGCACAACAAGCGACGACTGTTCACAATAATAGATGAAAATAATTATGTCGGTAAATTAATTCCTGCAGCTGGTCTTATTGTGACTTGTAATTTTACATTTGCTGATTCATTCACATTGTATATCAATTGTTATTTAGTTTTATCGTTCCTTCGACTTTGACTCGGCACCTAACTCGACATGCGTCGAATCTTATCCCTGACCTTACTCTTTACAATTCCTTCATTCCTAACCGTACCCCCACGACCCTTACACGAACCACTAGCCTTACCCCCTTACACGATCCCATACCCTGAATTTCCACAAAATCGCTGAAACAACTAAGTTTTATATACGAGTAAACCTCAGAAACCAGAACAAACGCTGTATCCTATAAAGTACAAATAGTCTTAAACTCCGAGTACCTACCTAGTTTGGGCAGATCAACCACCCGAAAGAAAATATCTGCGAATAAATGATGTCAGTTATTCGAAAAAATTTACGTTAAAAAAATGTGTTATATATGAACATTGAGTCTGTTGTAGAAAGATCATAAGTATTAAATTACCTAAACATGATAAAATTTTGCTTTTTTAGAAAACGTTATGTCGGTAATATCTAGAAAAATATCTATGGAAAAAGTTGATCTACCCACTTTTTAAGTTTAAAACCTTCTTAAAACCCATATGAGAATTAATTTTCAAACCCCATACGCACTTTTTCATATATATATAAGTAGCCTACCAACATTATGTTTCATGTTTCTATGCCTTCAAACTTAATTTTATTGATTCCTATGACCTACCCACTGCGCGTATCGAAGCTGTGCTTGTGTTGTGCGTTGTCTGTCAGCAGTTTAAAGAAAGTCGATACAACTTATTGATATAAGTAATATAAATTAAATATAAGCCAACTAGATGGCGCAATGACTAAACCCGATGTCGTTTTTTAATACTTAATGACCGCTTATTTCTATTTAGTATTTACTTGTTTACTCCTTTAAATGTTTAAGTAAGACATACATTACACATAGCGTTAAAGATTACATGAAAAGCGATACATTTATACTTACTTCTAGGTACCTATATATATAGCATAGGTTTAAGTTAACTTTACCAATAACTTGGCTACAAAATTATTTACCATTAGCAATGAAATTATTCGAAAAAAGAGTGAAGGCTGGTCTGAATAAGAAAATGGAGTCTTC
The DNA here is from genome assembly GCA_963854805.1 of Plagodis dolabraria. Classification (NCBI taxonomy): domain Eukaryota; kingdom Metazoa; phylum Arthropoda; class Insecta; order Lepidoptera; family Geometridae; genus Plagodis; species Plagodis dolabraria. The sequence continues at coordinate 12,293,786 of OY978440.1, forward strand.
TATACAATACAATGTTTCATTCATCATCATAAGTAGATAAGTACCTTACCTTCTTATAAAATAAGTGATTTTGTTGTAAAACTACGTAAAGAAAAAAAATATAAACCGAAAATTATTAGGTATATAAGCATAATATGGGATCCACATCCATCTGCAAAGATGTCTGCGTGACGATAAATGAATAATAGCGTTTTGGACTTTCTCGAACATCAACGTAAGTAGATATATGTATGTACCATTATACCTACCTCAGTAGCGAAATGATTTGGTGGCATTTTTAAGACGTGCTTCCATTTAGATAGATCTGAGCTTCGCCATTAATATAGATATAGCAACGTCGGTCGTCGTAGGTATATAGAAAAGTAGCTTGTGTTGAATGCTCGTCGAAGTCCTCAATCCCCTGTCATCTATTTTCTTCTTTCTGGTTCTTGGTATGACCAGCGATTTCCCGCCTTCATGTCACTTTCCAATTTGTCAAGTTTTGTCAATGATTCTTCTAAGCACATTCGCAATGATTTCATCGCTTCAAGTAAACCGCTTGCAATACGTGGCGGCATATTGGGATTGAGATTCAATATCCCAGGAATAGTATGATTTTCATCATGCTCGGTGCTCCTGATGACTCCTTGAAGCTTTGCCTTCATGGTGGTAATTTGCTTTGATAAATGTCCGTTCTTTTCGTCGGTCATTGTAGAAAAATTCTATGGATTTTTTTAGAACACGATCACTTCTTGCTTCTAATTTACTGAACAACCCTTGTGCAAACCTCACGCATGCGCGAATGAGTAGTGACTCGTTATGAGGGGAACATTGTGTGAAGAACGGGTGGGGCGGGCTAGGGTTACCATCTGACCGGATAAAGCCGGTCTAGGCCGGATTTTTACGTGTTAGACCGGACTCCGCCCGGATTTTACGTCAGACCGGATTTTTGTCATACTTGCATGTTCTTCCGCCCGCTCAAGCAGGTCCCGCACGCACTGAGCCCGGAACGCAATTTTTATGATGAGCTCGCTGAAAAGCAATGGTGTCTCTTTTTTAATACAATTAACGACAGCTCAAGAGTTACAGAATTTCTGAAGATTTGTCAATATTTCTTTAGTATTTTGCCACACAACGCAAATGTGGAGAGAGTCTTTAAAGATAAAGATAAACATAATTTTATTTGCATAAACATCGGTAAATACACAGTAATGCATTGATGTTCAATAAAAGTAAAAGATCCACATGTTTTGCCTTAAAAAGGCGTACAAACATTCGAGATACAAAGGCATGCAGGTAGATTTAGCAGTCAAACATAATGTGAAGAATTATAATACAACTTTACTCTCATGATATACTTTTCTCTCATGACTTCTCAGTGGACCAAAGAAAGAAACAGACTTTCAGTGGAGTCGGTGAGAGCCATATTGCTTACGCAATATAACTATAAACACGTGACGTGTGAACAATTTTATTGCGAAATAGCTGGAAAAATCAACTTTTTGCATGCGGTTGCTAGCAACCAGAAATATGGGTCTAAGTAATATAAGCAAATAAAAAGGTTTTTTTTTTTTATTTTTTTATGCCTGATAGGTTAGCCTTTGACCACTATCTCACCTGATGGTAAGTGATGACGTGATCGAAGACGTTGTTCAGGCTAACCTAGAATGACTTAACGTACTTTAATACTATGATTTTTATTTAATACAGGACCGGACTTTTTTTTCAAAATCAGGATTTTTAGACATGTCTGACAGGATTTTGCATTTTTAGGCCTGGTAACCCTAGGCGGGCCACGCCACGGTACCTAGTCAGTTGTACAAGTATCGATTGCCACAAACGCCGACTCAGTCGTCGGCGTCTCTGTTTATGTTAGCTACGTTAGCAGTGCAAGCATTGCGATTAAAAAAGTTAGGCTCCAAAATAGTATTCCATGGTAAGTACGGCCTATGCATTTTATTGTGAACATATTAAGATATGTATTCAAGGAGGTATTCAGTCAGTATAAAAGAATACTATTTTAATAAAACATTAAAGCTAGAATTTAAAAAGTATAATATTAATATTTTTGGCGACAATTTCAACTAATTTTCCTGCTAAGCTGATGTGACCTCGTACTTGCCACGTAGCCTAACTATCATCAGGTCTTGGTGCTGATGACTGCTCGGGCACTCGAAGACAAGGCTTCCTGATGATGCTTCCTTCATGTACCTATATATAATAAACATCTCAAAAAGGTACGCGGCATTTTAGACGTTGCGACAGTTTATTAAGAATATTATGCGGTAGGAATATTGACACTAGATATATATTATTATTACCTATATATATATTTTGTTGTTAATGTCTTTCTTATATAGCAATTTATATTCTCCTATAATACTTTTTAAATAATTATTTATGTGAATTATGGATTTCAGCAAAGTAACGCTTGTCTTTGTTGTAATCTAATTATAGTAAAGTATTACCTCACAAATAAAAAATTACGAGAGGAATAATTATAGTCATGTGCGGGCTTCGAACTCGCGTCCACCCCTATAGCCAGGGCATGTTCTGACCATTTAAGCAAACATGACATGACTCATAAGTTATGAGTCATAACTCTATTCTTTCCTCTCGTTCTTTAACCATCGTACGGGGATGGAGCGACACCTATAGTTCGCCTATAGCCGGCGCATGCTCGGTCAGAGCAGAGGGGTGGAAGGCGCGGGTTCGAATCCCGCACATTATTATAATTTTTCCTCTCGTAAATTTTGTAATGTAATCCGCATCGCACACGTTGTAGCAAAAATTATAATATTAAAAAAAGGTTTACCTGTTACAGGAATTAAATGCTATGAGCACGTCGGGGCTGTTGGAATGGGAGTTTTCTCTGCCCTCCGACCAGATAATTAGTCACGGCTGGTACCATGGTGCCCTTAGCCGCACAGCTGCCGAGAACCTTTTGCAACAAGATCGAGAGTTTCTAGTGCGGGACTCTTCCTCACAGCCCGATAATTACGTTCTCAGTTGCCGGTCGAACGGACAGCATCTTCATTTTGTTATTCAACGGGCAAGTCTTCAAGAACTTCTTTATGGGTTGGAATTAAAGTTTAGTTAAATCGTTTGGCACGAGTTTGATATTCAATGTTGTGGGGATGAGTAGACGTTTGGTTGACTGATTGTAACAATATCACTCTTATTACAAAATAATGCATAATTTACAGGAAAACGATATAAAATAAATCTAATCTAAAATATACTGAGCCATAAAATAGAGAAAAGTTTGCAATTTAATGTACTTGTGGCGAAGAGATAATTTTGGAAAACCTTCATAGAATTCATATATGTAGTCAAATACTTTACAAAATTTCAAATTTACGTGAAGAAAAATTTAAGTCATGCCAGGGAAAATAAAAAAAAGTCCTCTCGTACATTTCTACTTAGAGCATGCGTTATTGCAAACATTAAAATATAAAAAAATTATGTAGCCAAATATTTTATAATGAGTAAATTAATAACATTTCATTACTTTCCGTAGTCATCAAGGATTGACCCTCACTCCCCCCCCCCCCCTTTTTCGTGGCAAAATATTCTAATATGTTTCGTTTTTATTGAGAAAGATGCAGTATTAGGTCTATTATTATTATTTATTAACCTTTTTTTTCCAGATTGTGGTTCATCCAGACACGGTATACGAAAGGTGTCAATACCAATTTGAAGACGAAGCTTACGATACTGTTGCCGATCTCATTACTTCTTACGTTGGTTCAGGAAAGCCAATATCAGCTGCGTCTGGAGCAAGAATCCAGTATCCAGCAAACAGAGTGATGCCCTTAACGAACTACATACAAAATGACGATATGAGCTCCGCAGTGTCGCCAGTAGGAGATGGCTCGGGTTACGGAAACCCTTACAGTTTGTACAGCCACTTCGCTGCCAAGCCAGGAATGCAATTACGACCACCTTTCAAGAAGCAAAGATCACATTCTCTCACGCCTATAGACATGAGCCAGCACAACAATCATGGGAAAAGCGCAAGTGCTGACGGTGTTATTCAGAGTCAAACAAGCAAGCACGTTAAAACTTATTCAGGTGATTCAAATTCTAGTTCCAATACCTGGGATGCGAATTTACCGACCAGTCCTCCTGCAAAACCAGCAAGGTACGATGGTCCAAAAGCCGATGATAGACGATTGGAGTTGAATAGATTGTATCACGTGTCTGGGTCTGATTCTGGAAATGGATCCGGCGATTCGACCCAAAGCTCAGCTCACAGCGATCCGAACAAGTCACGAATGGAATCTGACTATAATCTTGTGACGCCAACTATAAAACAACAATTCGATTATGACAACTCAGAGGCGAGACTTTTGCAAACAGAAAATTTAGACTATGTCGTTGAATCGCGGATCAACCTTGAGAATTTCCAATCGCAAATAATTCCTATGGGTCTTTCAAAGCCGCTGGAATCCGAAACTTTGCATACCATCAAGCTCTTATTGCGAACTTCCGGGCCACGAATACTAGCAAATCACTTGACAAAAATTGACTTATATTTTTTGTTCGAGGATGGCATCCAAATTGAGGGTCTTGATAAAACTGCTTCGGGGTTGGAGTTATGTTTCCTGCCACAAGGAAGGTCTTTGCGTATGGACGTAATTGAAAGGTATTCGTACTATTTTTTCTTGTTATTGGCTTGTACTCGTAGTTCCTACTACTAGCCTACTAGATTTTGACCACAATCTCACCTCATGGTAAGTGATGATGTGGTCGAAGTTGATGTTCAGGGTAACCTATAATTAATAACTGGTTTTCAAAGACAGCGGCCGGAACACATCTTGGGGTGCTTGGTGACAGATTTTCTACTTTAGGGTGGCAGCACAGGCAGGCGGGCATTCACAAAATGTTCAATTCACTACCCCATGCTGAAATAAATATAATACCAAATCGATTTTGCTGGGATTTTGCTAATGCCAATGTTGCTACTAATCTCGAACCGTATCGTCTACTGCGTGACGTTCGTAGAAGACCTGAAAAAATTTAGTTCCATGGAAGTTAAAACGCTGTCAACTGGTAGTGGGCTGGAGCATTTGGACTACCTGTAGGCCTGGAATGGCCTTTAGGTTGCCTAAATGGTTTCTTTGTAGTTGCTGTAGTGTTGTATTTAATATGTAGTGTGTTGTGAATAAAGAGATATTACACAAGCATATTAAAACAAAAATATCTGTTGCCGTTTTGTCATATTAGTACCTACCTAAGATCTCTAGTGAGGCAAACGTGTTAATGGATCACCACCTAGCCTATATAAATTCACCGAGTAGCCAGGTGCATGGTAGGTCGCTTCAGCAATAGGTCGTCTTGGTACCAACGCAGTGGCAAATATTCTGCCTAGAAGCAGTAGTCTGCGAACACGGATAGGCAGTGATGTTTCTGGGCACGCGAGATAAAAGGTAGAGGAGAGAGATAAAGGTTTACTTCTTGATGTGATGAGCGACTTGTGTCAAATAGATCGGGGATGGTGACACTGCATCTGTTATGGACAGGTTACCAATGGCCGGGCGATTTGTCCATCTCATCACGTCATAACATGAAAAATATATGAGAATGAATGTTTACATGGCTCTGTCCGGCCTGGATACCGAGGTAACCTGTAATTTAACTTATTGCAGTTAAATTACAGGTAGATTAATATTTCGAGGTAGGAGGAGTGGCACAAAAGTAGGCTGGGTCTGCAATTCAATACGTTCTATCACCGCTTCAAACACCCGTGAATTCAAACAGTATTGTCGCCTTTTTCAGGGTCGAGACTTTCCGACTTCTGATCGCTGTGACCATATTGACGTGCCAGACAGACAGACAGAGAGCGGACACGATCAATGACTGGATTCTCCTAGCGGTAGAAACCAAAACTGCCCTCGGCAATCTGTATGGTTTTGCTGCTATTATGTTTGGACTATGTATGCCTCAGGTAACACCACTTTTTATACGCATGCAATCTATAAGTATTATTAGTTTTTTCCCACATTACATTCCCAGTAAAAACCTTGGCACTGTGCCCGTAAAATAACAAAAGACTCGCCTGCTGTTACATGGCACTTAAAACGTCTGGCAAATATATATTTTTTCATCTCAAAATATGGCTTACATTTCAATACTTAACATTATATTCCAATTTTACCTCGGTACTTACTACGCTCTATAGATGCACATGAATGAAAAATCGTAGTATTCATGTGATAGATAGATACCTACAGAGCGATTTTTTATATTATTATATACCACTATTTACGCATAGTTTCATGCGTCTGAATAAATTTTCAATATACTTTTCACAATCCACCTATAACAACTCCTCCACAGCCTGCTCGAACGAAGCTAGCGCATCTTCTAAAACCGTATATTTATAAGTTGAATTTTTATATTAGAGGCTAAAAAGAAATCACACGGGGTCAAATCAGGGCTGGACGGAGGATAACCCAGAAGTTTGACAGGTGTGGTGTCTAAGCGCTGAGTGCCGTGGGGCGTTATCGTGGAGCCCGCGGAGTCCCGTGTTCTGTCGCTTGATACTAACAGCAGTGAACACTTCTTGCAATTAGATACTGTATCTATCGGAATGGAATACCTTCGCGTGTACTCCTTTGATGATATCCAGGTGGATGTATTTTTCAAAACCAATCTAATATCGTATTCACAGGTCGAGTGTCTGGATAATGCCTGGAACATTTTGCGTCGAGTTTACACCGACAACGCGTTCATGTTTGAAGCTAAGTTGCGGCCCTGCTTCAAAAGCATGAATGATGGCACCAACCCGCTGCCACCCAACACCACGTCGCCTTATATCCTACCACCTGTTTTGAGCTTCCATTTATTCGGTAAGTGGATATACAACAATAGTGAAAACGTTAAAGTGCATCCTCGAAAAATAGATACGACAAATAGAATTTCCAATTTTGAAGTGCACATAAGTTTGCCACATCTAACTTAAGTTTAAAGATTGAACTCTACAACTAATTCTACATTTATATACACCTATATCCGTGGGGGCCGGGTTGTAATCAACCCATTCCTTTCCGGGAGTGTTGCAAGAGGTGACTAAGGGAAAAATACCGGAAGATGGGCAGCAGCCTTCTGAGGTTTGCCCACTTTTACTGCGATCCTCAAGACGCCTGCCAAGCGTGGGGATTATGGAAAATTCCCCCCAATGGGGGAGGCTTTGTTCAACGATTGACATTCTAGTTGATGTGATGATGATGACACCTACTATTGTACTAGGTAGTTACTATTCAAATATTATTACTTCTGTTACTAGTAGATATCAATAATTTGAAAGTACAATAAAGTGTTGGTATGTTATTATATATTTAATATTTTACAGCGAACTAGCTTAAGCAGCCGTTCAATTAACAGCCTAGGCCCTTTACTAAGAGGCGCCATCTGAATGATACTGTATATTTTTCAGCCATTCCATCAAACAGCTAGGCAAATGACTTGGATCTGTAACTTTTAACTGCTTGCCTAGACTAGTCATCTAATATGCGTTTCATTTCATTTGCACGACATTTTCAAGCGCGTTGCCGGTCGCTGCCTCGGCGTGCTCGCTTCACTCGCTCGACTCGCGTTTTGTGGTTACCAGGAACCTAATACTTTTCCGTAGACTAGTAATTTTATGAATGGCCATCAGTCAGCCAGTTTATTATATATTGTATGAGACTTTAAGGCCAAATTTCCTTCAAGTCTCTAGCTAAACGGCGACGTTTAGTAAAAAGTTACCAACTGTAGTTGTAGGCTGTCTATAAAACGGCTGATTTACGCTAGTTGGCTGAAACATATATACCCAGTTAATATATTAATATGAGTTCTGCTTTATTCTGTGAGGCGCACTGAGCTTTTTAGGCGCGCCGCGTATGTGTGCGTAACTAAGGCACGCCAACAGCATCCGTCCCCGTCCGACGGCCGAAGAATTACTAAAGCGGATAGGGACAAAGCATCGCGGCTCTGACTAAAATGGGCGGAACATGCGTGAATTTGAGTATTTCCTTCGTATGATAAAAACAAATACCTATTTAAAAAATGTAATGTGTATACGTTATAGAAAACATGTTGTTTTTTTATTATTCAAATACGGATGACTCTCCGTTGATTATTTACGCCGAACTAAGGGTTTATTTTGTTCATTAGATGTAACTTTGGATTTTTTTTCCATCGAGAAAATTTTAAGTAATCGTGTTTCCAAACTGTATGATTTATAGAATGAATCCTTAAATATAATATATATTAATTACATAACTCAAAATTAAGAAATAAAGATACAGCAAGGGATCAAACGAACCACAATTAAGTATCGCTGCCTCGGTGCAGGCTTAAATTCGAAACAATGAAGTGGCAGTTTTTTCTTATCAGCGTCTTTATTAAAAAAATACTACGAACTCTATACGATACTGCAGATACTATAATGAAAGCATTTAGACAAACTACAAACCAATGCAGACTCACAGACAATCCAAATGCTACAACTCACACTACCAGTTGGCAGTGCGCCCAGCATGCTGGCTGCATTGATCCGGTGAATTGCAATGTTTATACGTTGAGCCAAATAGGTGCCAGCATATTGATCAAGCGCCGCATCGACCAAGAGCTCTGATACATTTCTGAAAATACGATGAGCTGTCGGCCACCCCGGTCTCCACACCACTTGTAAATAAACAGTTTATAAAATTTATGACTCAGAAACGAGATGAACCTAGTTCAAATTCTTGTCGCCTTTTTAAAGAACAGAGGCCCTAGTGGTACCCTAGTGTGAGTTTTACTCGCGACAAGCCGCGAGCGAGTATACGCAACTTTGAATGGCAAAATTATTGGTTCATTAACTCGAAGCCAGGGGCGCTGTGCTTATGCCATACAAACTTGCATTGACGCGTTTGCGGAGTTTCGTGAGAACAACTCGTTCTAGGGCCACAGTACTTTGATATACTTCCCTGACGTTTTACCACAGTCCTAAAACTCATTGTAACACATTTTCCTGAAATGTTTAGTTTGATCTGACTTATGTGCGAGAAGTTAGATAGTTTTTTGTTTCTCATGTAAATTAACTATTTTGTTCGTGCCTAGGCGAATAATAGACGTGGTATCCTAAGCCAAGTCTGGTACGATGAAGAATTACTAAAGCGGATAGGGACAAAGCATCGCGGCTCTGACTAAAATGGGCGGAACATGCGTGAATTTGAGTATTTCCTTCGTATGATAAAAACAAATACCTATTTAAAAAATGTAATGTGTATACGTTATAGAAAACATGTTGTTTTTTTATTATTCAAATACGGATGACTCTCCGTTGATTATTTACGCCGAACTAAGGGTTTATTTTGTTCATTAGATGTAACTTTGGATTTTTTTTCCATCGAGAAAATTTTAAGTAATCGTGTTTCCAAACTGTATGATTTATAGAATGAATCCTTAAATATAATATATATTAATTACATAACTCAAAATTAAGAAATAAAGATACAGCAAGGGATCAAACGAACCACAATTAAGTATCGCTGCCTCGGTGCAGGCTTAAATTCGAAACAATGAAGTGGCAGTTTTTTCTTATCAGCGTCTTTATTAAAAAAATACTACGAACTCTATACGATACTGCAGATACTATAATGAAAGCATTTAGACAAACTACAAACCAATGCAGACTCACAGACAATCCAAATGCTACAACTCACACTACCAGTTGGCAGTGCGCCCAGCATGCTGGCTGCATTGATCCGGTGAATTGCAATGTTTATACGTTGAGCCAAATAGGTGCCAGCATATTGATCAAGCGCCGCATCGACCAAGAGCTCTGATACATTTCTGAAAATACGATGAGCTGTCGGCCACCCCGGTCTCCACACCACTTGTAAATAAACAGTTTATAAAATTTATGACTCAGAAACGAGATGAACCTAGTTCAAATTCTTGTCGCCTTTTTAAAGAACAGAGGCCCTAGTGGTACCCTAGTGTGAGTTTTACTCGCGACAAGCCGCGAGCGAGTATACGCAACTTTGAATGGCAAAATTATTGGTTCATTAACTCGAAGCCAGGGGCGCTGTGCTTATGCCATACAAACTTGCATTGACGCGTTTGCGGAGTTTCGTGAGAACAACTCGTTCTAGGGCCACAGTACTTTGATATACTTCCCTGACGTTTTACCACAGTCCTAAAACTCATTGTAACACATTTTCCTGAAATGTTTAGTTTGATCTGACTTATGTGCGAGAAGTTAGATAGTTTTTTGTTTCTCATGTAAATTAACTATTTTGTTCGTGCCTAGGCGAATAATAGACGTGGTATCCTAAGCCAAGTCTGGTATGGCAAGCATACCTACCATCGCCAATAACCAATAACAGCGTATTCCGGCTCCTGACCTTGAGATCCAGTGGCCATTCAATATCAACTTAAACAATATAATTCCGGTCAACAGTGAGATAAATGGTCAAAGGGCTTAGTTTTTATATAAGCTGGTCTCAAAAGGGACAACATTCTTTATTACCACCTAGCCCAGTACAGATACCAGACATTGTAAGCTATATTCCATGGGATGGTCAATTGTTTATATACTTAGTATCTCTAGTTATAAGGCGCGCATCTAAGTGAAGAAAGGTTAGGGAAGATTTGGTTTTAACTCTGCATAACACCCTAAAAATATATTTGCCCTAGAAAATTAAGTTGGAAAACCTGCCTATTTCAGACGGCGAAGGGGGCAGTCTTATGCAGGCAGATGATACCTTTCCGACGAGTCTGATGAACTGTCTGGAATTCGACTTCAACGCAACAGCCGCTCACCTAGAAGCGGCCCGCCTGTTCCCAAACCAAGTGGAGATGTTCAAGAGGAACGCTAGAACAGTGGTTCAAGAGATGTCTTCCCAAGGTCCTACGTTAAATCCCACCTTGCTGGAGTTGTTTAGAACTGAGTTCCACATTAACTTCTTGTGGGGTGAGCGCGGCTCGCTTACAACACCGAACCAAAGATTCGTGAGGCTTACAGACATACTTACAGCAATGGCAACGAAACTAGCTAATCAACCACAAGATCTAGGTGACGTTGTTTAACACTAGAAGCGTGTCCGCAGATACACGAGTCATAATTATTATAATGTATTCGGATTACTAGTGGATGAACTCAAATGGTTTGTTTCTGTATTTATTGTAAGAACCTAAGTAGGTACGAAAAAGATCAAGTTCGGATGATCCATTAACTGAAATGTAATTTACCCGCGATTTGATATGAAAACTTAGATAAACTACCACATTTTTTAAAGTCCGTTAAATTAGTTAGCGCTGTTAAATAACATAGTTAATAGATATCATCGTTTACCTACTACTTAGTAAATAATGATTTTTAATTTCTATATGGCAGTAACTACGGCAAAAGAATGATTACTTTTGAAGGTGCGCATTTGTAAATAATCGATCATCCGAACTTGTTTTTTGTTTGTTTGGTGGGATATAGGTACTTCTAAGTTGGTGAAGTAGTTTTGCAGTTAAACTAAATGATTTGAAAAAAGTGTTGGTGAATAATTATTAAGTATTGTATTAATTACCTGGATGACGTGTAATAGCAAGAATTGCCAATAGCGACCAATTAATATGTAAATGTTTTTTTAAACTTCTAACACTTTTTACTTCTATAAATATGAAACATCTTGTGAAAGACCAACGAAGTCTCAAGTACAAGCTATTTCATATTGTCAAAGTTAGAAGTCCGTTCAGTTTTAATATTTTTTAACTTAGATGGGTTCTTTTACGTAGAAAATAAAATATCATACTCTCGGGTACCGCAGAATAGGATAACCAACTGAGTAATAATATGTAACTAATATTGGACACAGTAATATTTGAATAAAACTCTCAATTTTTTTATGATTTATTATTACCTAGGCTATGGTTATCCTATTCTGCGGTAGCCGAGAGTTTGATATTTTATTTTCTACGTAAAAGAACCCATATAAGTTAAAAAATATTAAAACTGAACGGACTTCTAACATTGACAATATGAAATAGCTTGTACTCGACACTTCGTTGGTCTGGTATGAAACAACCTGAGCCAACGCGATCATACCATCCAGAAAATAATACTAGTGCTGTTTTAAATAATGCAAACGGGATACATTACCTACTAGATATTTTATACTATATTATTTGATAAATATGTGCTATTTATGATATGGTATATTATATGATAAGAAAACATAATCTTCCACTGCCAATCCGTGATCGTTATGCCGTAGGATATTTATAAAGTTAATAGTTTAGAGTTAGTTGAAGAAACGTTCTATTATCGTATGGAACCGAGCTTTACCGAGGCTCTTTTCCTTGGTAAGTTAAGGGATATCCACATATCCCTGTGCTCTACCTAATTAATTATTGTTTTAACTACCAACAGTCATCACAAATGATATTTAATCAGGAATGATAAGTTAGTAAATTAGACCATATCACGTGAGTTTGTGGTCAAAGGCTAACAAAAAATAACATCGGTGATAAAAGTATTACGACGGATATTTATTACCCCATTACGGGTGATATATATCATAATATGTTCCATATTTTTTTTTTTGTCATTGCTGATAGGTAAGCCTTTGACGACGATCTCACGTGATGGTAAGTGATGATGTGGTCGAAGGTTTTAACAGGCTTAACCTAGAATGACTGGCTCTCAAGGACAGCTGCCGGAACACACTGTTAGGTGCTTGGCGACAGATTTACAACTTGAGGGTGGTCGCTAGCTTAGCGGGCATTCGCAAATAGCCCTTAAACCATGCGGTGAAGCTCAAGCCCGCGGCACGATTCGAACCATGGGCCTGCTGCGCGGCAGTCTATAGCTAAAGCCACTGAGCTATCACTGCTTCAATCCACGAATACCGAAATTTCAAGACAAGGAGATGAATTAAGTACATTTTGAAGCGCTCGTAGCGAAGTTTGCTTAGCCGTTCTTAATCGATCAGCTAAGTTAAACAACGTCGGCCGAGGTCAAGAGTTGGATGGGTGACCGCTAGTGACATTATTACTGAGCGCTTCCGTGCTTCGGAGTTGTTGTTTTACGATGGCAGTCATGCAGATACAGCATGGTGGTATAGGGCGTTTTGCGAATGCCATCCTGTTTGCCTGTGATTGATCGATTTTTAAAGAATATCTGTCACTCTTCTTTTGTTTACAACAATGGAAAGCGATATGATTTTTTTATATAATTATAAACGCACATCAAGGAATCTCACAAAATTTACAAGTTGGGATCCAGAATGTAAGCCACATTCTGGACTATAACTGGGATAGATTACTTGATTTTTACATTCATTTTATTTTTGCATTTTTGTACTAGCGGAGCCTGTTTTCATTGTGTCGATATTCTATTTCATCCTAACTTTACAGTGTCTGCTAAGCGAATAAGCATGCCAACAATTACCTCAAAAGGAAAAATTAGAAATTCAGGTGGCATTCAGGGCTCCGTAACTGTTTGTCCTTAGGGCCTCCTGCTTGTACTTTTCAACAATTCCAACTGACTGAAGTTTCTGAGGTGGCTGAGTAAGACAGCCGGTAGTGTCTACTATCTACCCTTACGTTGTCATGATTAAAAAAGGCCTCTTGGGATTAATGTCGTAGGAATCGTAGGTTATGCCACAAACAAAAAAAAATCGGGATTATATCGAACACGATAAATACGTATCTACCTCCCAACTATTTCTTTAGTTTGTGAACTTACTGCTTATCGTGTAGATATATAAAAATAACACCTCCAACCACATCATCACTTACCATCAGGTGATATAGTAGTCAAAGGATAACCTATCAGGAATAAAGACTTATATTACCAGTATCATGTATGTGTTGGTGTTGCAGTTGGTTTAACTATGAGTCAAGATGACTGTATAAGAATTACATTAGGGAAGCACATGTTCATATGGACGTCTCAATTCCGGTGTCCATCCAGGTAGAGCACCTAGGCGGAGCTCGGGCCTGTACCCATAATTGCCAATATGATATTCAACAGCACCATACTACTACAAATTTATATAAATATCGTTGTATTATTCGACTAGATATATAAGTAATGAGATTAATAAGATGAGATGGAGCAATTTTGGCCACATCAGTTAGGCACCAACTATTGGGCAGATTTGTTCATAGACTTATTGAAGTAGGTAACTACTGTTTCGTAAGTCTTTATATAGTTACATACTTGCTTACCTATTTAATATACAAGGTGGATATTATTATATCAACAATACTTCTTTTGTCGCAAGCCGCCAAAAGCCGATCAGAGCAGAATAGGTACACAAAACAGCCGTTTTGTTGTGCCTAGTATAACCGTTCATTATTCGTAGACCGCGGTAGACTTTGAGATTATTCCCAAAGCCAACATGCCACAGTTTAAGTTATAGTTGGTTCCGATTTTATGTATGTTACAATTAAACATGAGTGGAACTCATTCAGTTATTGATTCCACACCACCCCTCGCAATATTATTGATATATTAGTATCCACCTTATATATGTAAGCGTTCGAACTATTCGTAAGTGTGAAATTAATAATTTATTGCACATACTTATATAGGGTTATTGGAAAAGTCCTAACAACCTCTTAGAGTTGACTTTTGTTTTAGTCCTGACAAACAGTTTTAGCTCCAAGTTTATTTTTATTTTATCAATTCCAATTTTATTTTCGAAAATTCATCTAAAAAATTTCGATGTTTGTTAGGAACAGAAGTCAACTCTAAGAGGTTGTTAGCATTTTTCCGATAGCCCTGTATACATACTGTACTTACCTACTCTTATACACAAGTGAAAAGTTCTATATCTACGCGAAAGTAGGTAACGAACTGCAAGAAGCAAAATTATTTTGAGTATTTTTTTACTAGTAACGGGTGTTTTTTTTCGAGGTATAGAACTTCAAGTTAGCATTACTGTTCAAGATGGCGACCGATTTAACAGCTGTCAAGTGATTTATTCTCAGTTTGGTTTGGCAATTCATCATGAATAGACTCACGCCTGAACAACGCTTGCAAATAGTGCAATTTTATTTCGAAAATAATGGTTCTGTGCGGAATACGTATCGCGCACTACGTCCATTTTATAGTCGACCAAATCGTCCATCAGAGCAGTTAATTCGACTAACCATGGAACGTTTTCGCACCACGTTTACTCTTATTGATAACTCGCATCCCCAAAGATGCCGTACGGTGCGTACAGCAGAAGCTATTGCTACTGTAGAGCGTAGCATTGAGGAAGACCCGAATGAGTCCATCCGCCATCGAGCACAGGAATTGGATCTGTGTCCATCCACTTTATGGAAGATTTTGCAGAAGGATCTTGGTTTGCGTGCTTACAAAATCCAACTCGTGCAATAATTGAAGCCAAACGATCATCAAGCAAGGCGTAGATTCGTCGAATGGGCCCAAAACGAGATTTCCGTTGTTCCCGATTTTCATAAGCGAATTTTGTTTAGTGATGAAGCGCACTTCTGGTTGAATGGCTACGTCAACAAACAAAACTGCCGCATTTGGAGTGAAGCTAATCCTCAAGTGTATGTCGAAACACCGTTACATCCAGAAAAACTGACTGTTTGGTGCGCTTTATGGGCTGGTGGAATCATTGGTCCGTACTTCTTCAAAAACGATGATGGCCAGAACGTTACAGTCAATGGTGATCGGTATAGAGCCATGATTACTAACTTTTTCATTCCTGAATTGAACAACCATGATGTCCAGGAGCTGTGGTTCCAACAAGACGGCGCAATATATCACACAGCTCGTGCCACAAACGATTTATTGAAAGACACGTTTGGTGACCGCCTAATTTCACGTTTTGGACCTGTGAATTGGCCTCCAAGATCTTGTGATTTAACACCACTAGACTACTTTCTGTGGGGCTATGTAAAGTCATTGGTCTATGCGGATAAGCCACAAAGGCTTGACCATTTGGAAGACAACATTCGCCGTGTTATTGCCGATATACGGCCACAAATGTTGGAAAAAGTCATCGAAAATTGGACGTCCAGGTTGGACTACATTCGAGCCAGCCGTGGCGGTCATATGCCAGAAATCATATTTAAAATGTAATGCCACAAGATTATCTTTCGGATAAATAAAATTCATGTCAATCGAATAATCCATGGTTGTTTTATTGCAATTTAAAGTTCTATACCTCTAAAAAAAACACCCTTTATAACTACTCACAAAGTACCTATGTATAATGTTTTAGTGTGTATTTTTAAATAAAATATTTTTAAGTAAAACGCGACTGCTCTGAAAACTATACGCTCATGATTAATTTAAATTTGTAGCAATTACATAAATTTTATCATACGAATTATAGATTGGTTAACAAACGCCGTATTTTTATTTTATTTCAAATAATAAATGGTTGTGTAGGGGCCGGTAGTCCTGCGAAGAACTTACACATACCTACATACCTACGAGCCCTTCCGGCGGCACCCGCCGTATCCGCTCATTTGCCGTGCTACCATTAGACAGTTTCTTAGATATAGTACCATTGACTCAATGCTACCACGAAAATTATGATTTCTATTAACCGTTAGGTTAGACTAAAATGCCTAAAAGTTACGGATGAATTGTAAAAAACAAGTTACGGCACCAATGAAGACATAAAAGCAGCCATGGGGACAATTTTAACGCAAACTCACCACTTGAAGATACAAAACGCAGTAGTAAAATCGTTTCGGTAGTAAAATGTCATTTCTAACAACTATGCATTTTATTCAAGATATCTTGTTTCATAGTAACACTGACTGCTTATGACCTACACAATCGATATGGAAATAAGGAAGTTTTTTTCTTCAATACATCATTCGACATCCGTACATTTTTTCTTAAATCTATCAATGCAGGTTTTGTTGTCACTAAAATCGATGATAGGGTTCCTAAGAAGAGATCTATGTATGTCTTGTAGTTTTACCCATTCTACTATATACAACTTATTATAATACTATAACACAACTTATAAGTACCATATTTATTTGATAACTAGCTGTAACCTATACTTGCTTGATTGTCGTATACTTGCAGCCTAATTACTCACATTTGTGCACTGTTTATAGCAACACTGTGGTCTGCGGTGAAGCATTCTTAGTAAACCATAGCTCAGAATGGAGCTTTTTACTTTGGCTTTGAAAACACCCGGGTTCTAATTTCCAGAAGTAAAAGTTAAATAACTCGGAGAGTTCCTTCGAGGTTCGCTCAATAAATGTTCAAGCAATAGTACATTGTTCACCGAGAGGAGAAAGTGACCGATTACGCCGAGCCGTAGGCGAGGGCTTTAAAACACCCGAGATCGGGAATCGCACTTTCTCTCGAGTGATACATAGTGCTTTATACTACACCTACCTTTTATTTTACTTTTCTACGAAAACTGAATCCTCAAACAACACACAAATTGAAAATGGCGTCTGCAATTTTCACATGTTCTTTTTTAAAATTGTTTGACACCATCCAACACACAGCTAGTGGCCAGTGTCATTTTGCGAACTTAGAGATAAAAACTCACTGTAAAAACTTTTTGGCTTTTGATATTTAGGTTACCAGCGCATAGTCTTACCCAAAATTAAAAAATAAAAACCACGTAAGAAATGGATTTTCATACACTTTTCTCTTCCGCTCAGATGCGTTTTCTCCCCGCATATTTGTTCGATATGCAATGACGTACTTTCTACCGTTAATTTGATAAAGTATCAAGGTACTTTCCGAGCAGGTGTAGTATAAAGTTCTTTGTGCGTTTGTTTAGAATTTCAATTTCAAAAAAGCGGTTTTGCTTGGCTTTAGAAAAAAAAATAGATCGTGCACTTCCATTGCGCATCCTCAGAAATGTATCCGGTAAAAGATGATAGTTAAAAAAAATATTGTGCCGCTCGGCAAACGGCCGGATGCCTAAATCGCTAGACGCGGGTTCGATTCCCGGCCAGGGTATAAAATTTTGTGCTCCAATAATTTGTAAAATATGATTTTCGCTTAGCACGTGGAATTGCTTGTAATCATATTTGATAGTAAAAAAAAGCTGATTGTGGCGAATGTTACCGATTTTAGAGTTTTATCTTAGCAAGCTTGCAAATGTACAGAATTGGACCTGTTACAGTTTAATATAAGTAAGTATAGATTAAATAAAATAAAATACAAAAAAGTTGATATAAAAAGTATTTTTATTCAGCCAATGACTACACTACACATAACAAAAAATATTGTTCTGGCAAATATTTCAGCAAAACTATATAAAATCCAACTACATATAGTTCATAAAAAAATATACAACGCATAATATTTTCGATATTGTCATACATTTTTATTGCTTAGTTATGAATCAGGGTTAGCCAATATAATATATGAACGGAAATGTTTATAAAATGTTCAATATTACTTATAAAGTTATATAATAAATTGATATTTTCAATTTCTTGATAATGGCAATATCTGACCAGAAACTATAATTATTACCTAATTAAATTCCCCTTGAAGGCTGTTTATGCACCAGTGACGTCAGAGGAAAAATCATCCGCTGCAGTTAGTGAGTCTAGAAAAATAAAGCGCTCTTATTGGCAGATTTTTCTTCTCACATCGCTCATTTTCCTCGCAAATCAGTATTTGATACGCAACCTTTACTATTGAAATGATTTGATTATATCTAAACCTTATAGCAAAGTGATAAGGTATATAATAATTATGTATTTTTCACCATGATGATGTAAAGAAGTTGAGTCCATTGAACATGATGTTGCTTTTATAGATCATAACGCAGCAATAAGATTTCGAGTAGAACGACGATCAGCCAATAATCATGCCTCTGGCAAAAAACAAAACACTAAAGCTCTCCCTCCCATAACATTACCAATAATGTTATAATAAATTTTTCAGAATAATCCTTTAACATCATACAATTGGGATATGATATAAATGTAAATTATTGTAAACAGAATGGATTTGGTTAACAATGGTTCATATCAAATTCAACCCAAATTTAAAGGCAAATCAAACAAAAATGTTTTGCCGACAATTTTATTTGTTTTACGTGATTTCATCATGCTGTGAAGTAGACTTTAGATATTATACTTAACTATGATAAGAATCCGAAGTAACATTTTTTCACCCTATACATATCCAATATGAAATAATACATTAACAAATTATAGGAGCAAACAATTTTTTTTTTGTCCCGGTCGGGAATAGATTTCCTATCCTCCGATTTCGCGCCATATGCCTATTCCAATCCGAACGAGTATGTTGTTTGATCGCGAATTTGATTCCCGCCCCGGGACAAAAACTAAATTGCGTGCTCCAATAATTGTAAATATGTTTTTCGCTACGCACGCGATAGTGCTTGTAATAATATTTAGAAATTACACATTTATGTTACTGAAGATTGCTGTAATATAATATAAAAACGACGCAAGTTATAAAAAACATGTATACAAGGTGTGTCTAAAAAAATCATAGCGATATTGTTCATTTAAATAATAATTATATCAATATAATACAACTAGGATACGACTACGATAATTGTACCAATTATTAAAGTCTAGTGTAGTTAAAAAATAATGATTTTTTAAGATACAAATTTATAATAATTTAAAAAAAATTGAAATCAAAATAACACATATTTAAATATTATACACTAACTGGCAAAAACACTCACGTTGGGGATCGAATACGTCACGCGGTTAGTTTAGGTTTGAACATAAATCATTTTGAAATACATTTTTATTATCAGTAAATTAGTTAATTAAATCAGTACATAACATTTTTATAATCATTTTTGTAAATAAAACGATAACTATGGTGTTAGAACGAGATGATAGAATGACCGATTGCGATGTTATGATTGGAGGTGAAAAAGCGGAACAATTGAAAGAGTTTGTATACTTGGGATCCATGCTTGCAAAATATGGAGAGTGTGAAAGTGACATAGAAAGAAGAGTCAATGCTGAAAACATGGTGAATGGAGCATTGCACACGTTTTTGAACAGTCAGAAGGTGTCTAAAAAAGCTCGTGTGGCTGTGCATAGAGGAGTCCGACACTATTGTATGGGAGTGAAAGTTGGGTATGGCAGAAAAAGCATGCAAGTAGAATAAATGCAGTGGAGATGAGAGCATTGAGAAGCATGATTGGAGTCTAAACGGAGTGAAAGGATAAGGAATAGTGTGATAAGGGAACGTGGTGTGAATGAGGATGTAATGTCAAAAATCGAGAAAGATATGTTACGAGGGTTTGGACATGTAGAGAGAATGAATGAGATGAGACTGACTAAACAGGTATACATGGGACAAGTGAACGGAAGTGTTGGAAGGGGACGACCTAGACGAACGTTCCGAAATATAATTGAAAACATTCTCAAAAAACGCCAGGTCAGGAGTACCCTAAACCGACGCTTATATGTGAAAGGATTGATGAATGCAGATAAAGCGAAAGAGATATTCAAGGATCGTAGCAGTGGAAATCTGTGGTCTCTGCCTACGGGAAAGAGGCGTGATGTTATGTATGTATGTATGTAGGTTTATAATCAGTCATATCAGTCAAAATACTTAAGTAATGCTCAAAGTATTTAGTGACTACTTTGATAAACAATATACACAGATATTAACAGATAGTTGAAGACATAATGACACGAAATGTATGTAGATACGAGTACAAAGAAACGAAACCATATTAAGAAACCAAACAATAAAAGAAACTTACGTTAAGGTGCCGCGTTAGTGGGTATTTAAGAGCGATGATTTGGAATCTTGAGATGTTAGGTTTGATTCCTGTATGAGGGTTTTCTAAAATAGACAATTTCAGTACTGTACCCGGTAAATAGCAATAAACTCTTGGGTAAATAAGGCGCGACAAAATGTTCGCGTTTTGTTTAAAATAATTGAACATAAATCATAATTGAAGAAGCAAGCAAAAGTAATGGATTATATATTATATATAAACATAAAAACCTCAACCTAACCAGGCTAATCAACCGATGGTTTTAGGTGGACTTTGGGACAAACTAGTTTGGCAGACCAAACTAGTTTGTCCTAAAATCGTGTTTGACTGATGACATGTTTACTAGTTTTCGTATAAGTCTTATAACTTACAGAGGGTATCTGCACTGTATTGATGTTGTGCACGTACATATTATGTCTATAACAGAGGTGATATGTTGTTATAAAGCTATCATAGATAAATGGGTATTAAAATTTTTGATTATTAGATACCCTCGTACATTTTTTTTTCTATCAAACCTACGAATAAATATGTAAACAAGTATAATTCTCATACATTAACAGCTTTGATTTCGGACTCATCAAGTCCACAATTAAAAAAGACGCTCAATGTTCCAAATTCAATTGGATTGGTTGATTGATTTAGCGCTTAGAAATGTTCGCATCTGATTGGCTGCGTCAAGGTAATGTTATTGCGCCGCACGGTACACTTTTTAATACACGCCCGCCGCGGTACCATTTGTGTTCTGCTGTTTTGGAGCTGGACTTATATTTCTTTACATATTTATTCGTAGTATTAAAGATATTATAGTAGCAAATTGGTCATAATTACATTAACATTAAGAATTAATTGAATCCTAAAGGGAAATAAAACCCACACTAATATCTGATATGGTGTTGAACGTTTCATAAGTCCAATAACATATCACTATGAACAAAGATTTAAAATATAATTTTTAAAACATATTAATTTTAATATATGTAAAATAGCATTTTTAGCTGTGATATTTAATATATTGCTTACTAAAAGTTTAAAAAGTTTTATATTTAGTTTGTTTTGAATAAAGTCCGCAATTAGTCTTCTAATATAATTATAAACTCTGGAAATAACCCATTGTCTTAAGTGAGCGAGGGATAGCGAAAGGTCGCGATGCGATGCAACTTGTTGCAATACAAACAAATCCACTAACTGCGTTATCTAGTCATTTTGTTAGTAAAATATCAGATCAAAAGCGTCATTCTAACAATTCTATAGTCAGCAACCGATCCCGCAAGTGCCTGGACATAATTAGAGATCGAAAATGAAGGCAAAATTTTCCGAAACTACACATCAAGAATGCTCAAGTACGTTTTCGAGTAAATGAAGTAGGTTTTAGATCTCATTTGGATCGGGGGCAACCTCAATGCTCAGATTTATGCGGAGTATTGTTTCAGAAGTGATCATCCCTAAGCCGTTTGGGTAGTTCGTTTGGTCTAATGCACGATAATGCACGTCCACAAACGGCTATAGTCTTAACTCGCACTCTTGCCTCGCATCAACGGTCTGCCGTGGCCTGCTCAATCGCCAGACCTCAACCCCATTGAACCTGCATGGGATATGCTACAAACAAGAGCCCTGCAAAGTAAAGAGTAAGTATGAATGCCGCGCCTACCCCACAACAGCTTTTTAACGAGTTACAAAGAACGTGGGCCGTTCCTCAAAGTAGTTTTGATGATTTTAAGCGTGCGAAATCGCTCTGCTTGTGTGATTAATGTTAATGGTAGAAACACAGATTATCAATTAATATAATTTTACAATAAACATAGCAAAAATCCTTTTATTTTTCATTTTTCTGCCAAACTAGTCGTTTATAATTCAAAATGTACATGGTCCCTAAGCACTTTTGTAGTGTGTAAATTCGGAAACTAAACTTAACATTAAAATAACTTTCATCTTCTCTTACGAGCTGACAGACGCATGGATAGTATCCCTATACATTTAAAATTGCATTAACCAAGCCTTCAATAGTAATAATAATTATGCAACTGTAAGTCCACGATACTAGTATTAATAAAGGTCAGTGAAACGAGACTATTTTAGACATTTAAATGATTACAAGTAACCAATGTAAAAGTACGTAATACCTACGCGACCCTATAGCCAAATAAGGTTATTTTGAATGCAAAGCATCGCGTCGCATCGCTTTGCTCATGTAGGACGATGGGTTAGATGACATATATTACAGAAGTCTCAACAAATTTATATCTATAGCATAACAGCAATATAGCAACAGTGTGAAGTTAATGTACTCTTGCCTCAAGCTATACTTATATCGATAATATACCTAATTTGGAGCAGTTCTTAGACCAAAAATAAGATAATGAATATACTATTTTCTTTTATACTAATAGATGTACGATTTCTTCACATATAAAACCATTGAGCGAAATTCGCTTTCAGCGCTTGTCAGCGCTTCATTCAAAGTTAATAAAATACACAGCGCTTTAATCAAAGGTAATAAAATACAACTGCCATAAGGGCATTTTTAAGGGTAGTAACATCAAAGGAATCTGTCTAATGGTACCACGCCAATTAATGCGCCATGTCGCTCTCATCTTTATGGTTATTAACCAAAAAAATAGTTTGTTCTATCAAGGTCTCAGTATTGACAAACTTAAATCGCTTAAATGTAAAAGTTCAAAAGGTTACAAATCTTTGTTAAACAAATCGAAACAAATATTAATTAAACATTATGTGTAGCTAAATTCGTATATTTATGTTAATTCGGTGCAAATAGTCAATTTATTGGCAGTATAACGCTTTGTGAACTAGTTCGCCCGGTGCAGTACGCCCCTACACCTATTTCTGCCGACAGGTAGAAATGTCCGCATTACTATGTTCAAGCTTGAAATTACAGTCCCTCATGAGACTTAATAAGATGTCTCAGTGTGATGGGCGCAGTGCAGTTCGTCACATTTATAGGCACAGATTACCACTTAACACCATTTGGGCTTCGTGCTTGTCACAATATCATAAATATCAATAATGTTTTGTGGCAAAAACCGTTCAGCGGCACTGTCAAATTAAGGGTATCTACTTCATTATCGGTCAAATTTTGATACTTTAGTAAGCTACGAAATAAAATCCATTAGTTACATACAAGAAATTGATTTCGTAATTATTATTGCTTATCTCTATATACATAGAACGAGCGTACCTAACTTGACATTGAAAAAATAGAGTATTTTTTTTTAACTCAGCCTAATTTTATTTTTGGACTAACCCATTGAAATCTTAGCGAACTTCATAATTTGACTTAATCGGAAAAAGAAAGGAGAAGAAACGAAAGGTGTTTGTAACTTTTTGTATGGAGCGTGGCATACCTACTTTACCCAACCAATATATTTTTTTCGTACCTTTAATATTCTGGGATAATATGGCCTAAATTACCGCGCGCTGAGATAAATAGCTTTGAAAATTGAATATCTGACTTTCTAAGGGTTTCCAGAACATATCTCCGAAATAATCACTTCAAATTATCGCAGTTTCCGAGATAGCGTGGTCAGAGATATCTCAGCAGGGCGGTCATTTATATTGAAGGTTTGTAATCACTAACCTTATCGATTGGCACGAGTGTCATTCGTGTCCACGAATTATTATTTTTTTTGTAATGGGAAAGTAGTTATAATAGTAACGGACCTTGACAAATTATTAAAACTTCACAAGATTCTATGTCAATATTGTGAAGTTTTAATAATGTACATGCTGCTTTAACTTTAACTTTCGCGCTGCAATGACAATCTGGATCAACGTTAATGCTTAAAATTGAATAGTTAAGGCTATGCAAAATTATTGAACGCACATCAATAATACATTTATCTTGCTCGATAGTCATCATAAAGCTTAAGAAAACTATGAATAATTTAGAATTTTACCATAAACTCAACAAACACTGTATGCCCGTACTTAATGACCTTATGATGTAAATAATATATTATTATAAATAAAGTGGTGTATTATTTGACGCGTGTAATCAGAATTTCAGTGACTTTGCGAAGAGAGCTACCGTTGCTTGGGTCTTGTCGCCGTTGAAACGTCGAAGCTCCACTATGGCCTGTAATAAAAAGAAACCATGAGCTATACTGTAGACTTTGATGACTATCACCATCAGGGCGATTATGTAAGTTGCATCAATTTCTCAATGTAATCGTCGTTTTGACAGCACTATTTAGCAACCTAGTTAGCTCCAAATGCAAAGTTAGTAGTTAGTTCAAATAACAGCAACTACATCAGAAATACTATCAGCACTTAATAGGCAACCACATAAGCTTTTGTCCAGTGCACAACAATGGAAACCAGGATGTAGGTTGTTGTGCAATCTCCCTATCCTCTGCGGCTGAAGTAGGAGGCGACGGGGTTACTCATCTGACCCGTCGCAGGAGGACTTTGGGCGTCGGAATCGGGTTCGTCTGGCGCCCACGTGCGGGCTTGGTCCCCGGGCGGTAGCGACGTGCCATGTGTTCTGGTGCGTCGTGAGGGGTAGCATCCGAGGAGGGGTCCGGAAACGGACAACCGTGGCGGGTTCGTGGTCGAGAGCTAAAGCTTCCCTGCGGCCCGCCGAGAAGCGGTAGAGTTGGAACACCGTGTGTTATTTAGTCGGGGCACTTGCTGCTGTGGGAGTAGTTGGTGTCGAGCCCGATATATCGCGGCCACCTTCCCCGGGTGGAAGGGAATGAGGAAAAGCATGTTACTTGTGTAAAAAAAATTGACAACCTCAAGTCGAGCGTACAGATACAAAATGAGCTCATCGAAATGAACATTTAATTAATCGCAATAAACCTATGTCAAGATATATATATATTCTGCTGGTGAGTTATATGGTCAATCCTGGAACGCTAATCGCGCGGCCGCGGTAGATGAGTCTGCTTGATTGGAAAACGCCATAGGTTACTTCTGCCCCATGGGCTAGAATTTTACCCCCGACATCTCTTGCCTATGAGAGTCGTAAAAGGCTACGAATGGAACAAGAACAGATGGTGGGCAGCAGCGCTTTTTAAAGAACTGCCAGATTACATTGCGATCCCCTGCAAAGCGTGGGTTTATGACAAACCCCCAGATATGGGGGGAGGTTTTGTCCAACCGTTTTCCGACTGTCGATGTGATGAGATGATGTGATACACAACCACAGTGCCATCATCACTTCAGCTACTGTATCTGCGTCATGAAATTGGACGAGGTGTCAGCATTATGAATGTGATGTAATAGTTCCATTTTTATACTTCAGAAATTGCCCAAATGCAAACTGTTGATGATATTGGCCGGTCATTTTTCCATACAAATGTAATATGATTTCTCTTTTATTTGCGATTTTAGGTCCAAAACTAAGTATTAAATCGACTCCTTTCTTAATTATCTTTTTTTATGGGATAGGAGGGGAAACGAGCTAGCGGCTCATCTGATGGTAAGTGATCACCGTCGCCCACAAACATCTGCAACACCAGACGTCTCGAGGATGCGTTGCCGGCCTTTAAGGCGGGAATATGTTCTCTTCTTGAAGGTTCCTAAGTCGTATCTAGGCAAGTAACGTTACAAATTTGTCAAAATATAATAAATATGAAAGTTATCTCGAAAAGTTTACATGGAAATATTTGGACCATAACTTCCAATTCAATTACCTTAAACCATAGTTCAGACAAAACAGATCTATTAATGATGATATTCAAGGTCACATACCTGTTCTCTTGTAAAGCCTAGTGTGACGATTTCTTCAACATCAGATTCAGTGAACGTGTCCGTCGGCAGGATAGTGGTGCTCGGGTTGCTTAAGCCACCTGAAATTTCAGAATTTCCACAAATTTAACAGAAGCAACTACCAAAATAAGAAGTCGGTGCACATGTCGACACGTACATATGTATTTTTTTTATGGGTGATGATCATCCAATCTTTATAATTCCATTTATTTATCAGTACTAATATTATAAATGCGAAAGTAACTCTGTCTGTCTGTCTGTCTGTTACGCTTTCACGCCAAAACTAATGGACCGATTTGAATGAAATTTGGTATGGAGATAGTTTGAGACCCGGGAAAAAAACATAGGATAGTTTTTATCCGACTGCGCAAAAAGAGGTTCATGTTTTCGCGCGATAACCGACATACGCGCGGGCGGAGCCGCGCCCGGAAAGCTAGTATATGAATATATATATATTATTTATTAGGCAACTGGACAAGGATAAAGATGGTGATAAGCGACCTCTGCTTACAACAGATGCATTCGTCACTAGTGTCGCACTGCACTGCAACCATGCCTTTTAAAGCGGAACACAGTAATGCGACATTACTGCTGGCGGTAGACACTGACAGTAATTCTTCGGTCGAGTTCTGCTGTTTCTACTAATGCAGCAGCGGGGAACCCTAGTAAGAGTTTCCACTGTTTCATCCTAGATGTATTTTTGAGATATGTCATGTTTCGTCAGAGAAGTGCACCATTTTGTTCAACATTTTCGCTTCAAACGTTTCGATGCAAATGGAAGCACGGTTGTGAATGTTTTTTTTTGAAAATATGAAGATCACGTTTGAATTCCTAGTTAATAGCTGTCAAGTCAAGTATTGTGTCGGTGGATGGTTGCGATTTTTGTTTTATGACCATTCCGCCTTAGCACCAACCGCCAAAACACATAAATATTCTACACGGCACGCGTTACAAACCCGAAAAACTATATTGTTATTCACGCGCCTGATATAATATGGCCACACTCCTTCAATCTGAAGGAAAGTGATGACAATGCCGAAGATGTTGTTCACGATATCCTAGATTGTAAATAGCTGAAGGAAAGCTGAAGAGGAAGATGGGGTCAGGGTTAGTCTATTGCAATTTAATTTAAGCAGAAAGTTCCACACTGCTACTGTTATATTGTCAGAAAAATTCAGTAATAATAAAGACCATAGATGTAGGAAATGGTATTTTCCAGCTAGAGCGCAGAGATCCAGTTGGAGGGTACAATATTCTTTACACACATTACAGCTAACGACAATCCTGACGATGTTATAATACATTTAAAAGCACGTGTACTAAATAAAATATGAGCTAGACTCTCATGCATTAGGGATTTTGAATTTTGATTTGAATTGTCTAGGAATAGTAACTATACTTGTATGTGTGTGTATATATCAAGGACAATAATAGTATGATGGAAAACAGACAGTTTCATGTGACATATACTGTGTACCCACGGATCAACAATTGAAGCTTGACTGGGGATCCTCGTCAGTGGCGCAGTACGAGTTTACATTTTCCCCGATAAACTTTTCAAAAATACTTGCCCCAAAAACGCTAACGAGCTAAAATATGAATGAGTATAAAATATTAAAAAAATTTTTTTTCATTGTGACTGTACATGCACTAGGCCTGCCTGATGTTAAGCGGTAACCTCTGCCTATAACTTATACCGCTTAGCATCAGGTGGGCCTGGTACATGTCCGTCGCAATCCAATAAAAGAATAAAGACAAAAATAGCATATTTTCAAAAAAAGAACCAATGATGGGAGGTGGCACCAAAAATGGCAATCTCACACTATTTTTGTTTCGGTGTCTAATACAAAAACTAAGTTAGAAATCTGCAATTTCTGTATATCATGAACCATATTCTCTTCATCAACAAAAACTGTAAGCGCTGATTTATTATAGGTATAGTTTTGAAGTGGTAATCAAAGCGCCGTGGGGTGCCTGGTTAGAATGTCACTCCCCAATTTCTACCTGCGGGTGTTGTAATAGACGACTAGAGGTAAAATACCGGAAGGTGGGCAGCAGCTGCGTAACTGATATCTTAAACTGCGATCCCCAAGACGCCTGCCAAGCGTGGGGAAAATGACAAACCCCCTTAAATGGGGGAGGCTGTATTCAGCAGTGGACAATCTGGCTGATACAGAAATCAAAGCCAGCCAATATTGTTTCGCCCACGAGTTGTTGCTTGGCTGAATCTAAAACACAACAAAATTGATTGCGGAATCAAAATTAATGTTGTTTATTATTGTTATTGTGAATTTCTTACCGATTCTTCCTCCGCTGCCAGTGGATGTGATAGAAGTATCGCTAGTCGAAGCTTTAGATTCCATCGATCCCGTCGATTCTGTAAGAACAACGTTGTTTAAGATAAACAGATAAAATTATGTTTATGTATACAAAAACAATCCAACACAAGAACCCCGTTGCCGTTCAATACTCGATGTTCGAATCATTTTATTATAATTACAAACCAAAATTTAAAAGAAAACTTATACATGGATTTCTTATCAACGATATTTCTTACATCGACACGAGCAAGTTAATGTAATTTTAACTTGATTTTAGTTTGAAGATTCATATCAGATTATATTTTATAGTCAAAATGGATATGACAACGCGTCAAAATACTTCCCATTGAAAGGGTATGTCATAAGATTGATTTAAAATAATGCTTACGATGTACATGTTGCAGTTAAAACAGCTTGCTAGGTTCAGAATACTTCCCCCAAAAGGGAGTGTTATAGAATTCGAAGTTAGAAAATGAATGTTAGGTTCAGAATACTTCCATCCGAAGGGAGTGTCATAGGATTCGTAGTTAGAAAATGCGTGTCAGGTTCAGAATACTTCCATCCGAAGGGAGTGTAATAGAATTCGAAGTTAGAAAATGCATGTTAGGTTCAGAATACTTCCATCCGAAGGGAGTGTCATAGGATTCGTAGTTAGAAAATGCGTGTCAGGTTCAGAATACTTCCATCCGAAGGGAGTGTAATAGGATTCGTAGTTAGAAAATGCGTGTCAGGTTCAGAATACTTCCATCCGAAGGGAGTGTAATAGGATTCGTAGTTAGAAAATGCGTGTCAGGTTCAGAATACTTCCCTCTAAAGGGAGTGTCATATGATTTAAAGTTAGAAAATGCGTGCTAGGTTCAAAATATTTCCCTCAAATGGTGTCATAGGATTCGAAGTTAGGAAATGCCCGCATATCCATGTTCAGAATATTTCCGATTGAAAGGGAGAGTTACAGTACGTAGAAAATACTTATACAGGTTTCACATATCTCCAATTGAGAGATTCTTTAAAATTGGCGATTGTTTGATTGATGATGAATTATTTGGCAAAATGTGAGTGTTTGTACACTTGTATCTTTTACGGATATACAGCATAACAGTATACCGAAATAGATACGTTAGATTATAGAATACATAAAGAAAATTCGCCAATTCAGATTCAGAGTATACATCGTTGGCATTGGTTCTGGGTTGAATAATTTTTGCAATTATCAGTAGTGCGGTGAAGCCAAAACTAAAAAAGTGCCCAATTTAGTTTCGCTTATACTGTACTCGAGATGATTTACGGATATTTATGTAGGTACAAACAATCGTGTCTAATAACTAGAAAATATTGATAAGTGTTGTCAAAATACAGTGTTTTGTTTCTACGTAAATAAATAAAAGATAAATACTTCTTTACTAGTTTGATAAACATGACTCATTACATTGTGCCAGCTCTAAACATATATAATAACTCTAAACATATATATAAATATATACATAAATAACCACCGCAATCAGAGGCATCATTAACAAGCATTAAATCATTATTTGTGTACTATTCTTGACAGTATTTAATGTTTATTAGTGATAATTGGCTTATCCGAGTGCAGCAGTCAGGCTGATTGTTGCTCGTCTGCACCAAATAAGACACTTTCAAAGAACTATTATCTGCATACACTTCACATGCAGATTCATCAATGAGTGAAACGAATATAATATATAAAACGTGTCACAGTGTCTGTAACTAAACTCCGAAACGGCTTGACCGATTCCTATGGAATTTCATGTGTATATTCAGTAGGTCTGAGAATAGGACGTAAACAATTTTTCAAATTAATCTGGTTTTTTTTTTCATTTTTATTTGCCGATATGGCAAACAACGTTTTTCGCGTCAGCTAGTAATGTGTATATTTATATATATAGGAAGGAAAAACCTCAGGTGGAAGAGCATTCCACAACTTACGCGTATGTGGTAGAAACAGACGATTAAATCGAGTAGTATTTTCCACGTATCTAAGTGCAGGTGGCCCTTCTGGCGATAGCGGCCGGTTCGGTTATAAAAGTGTGAGGGAGGTATGAATGGATATCTCATCTCTGAATGCGCAGCCATTGTATTAGGTTATTGTTTACTATCAATCACTTTCTCTCTCCTCTAAAATGAAAGAGTATATAATAATATGCTTTACACCTTTGGTTTAGGTAAATCTTCTATGGTTTGATATACAGGGTTATTTGTTAAATGCTCACAACCTCTTAGGGTTGACCTATGCTAGTCCTAACAAATATTTTGAGATGATTTTTATTTCGTTTTTTTTTTGTTTTAATGCCTTCACCGAGCCAAGAGCGCCCGCCGCGGCCTCACTGGACCGCGCCGTGCTCTTTTTGAATATTTACATCAAGCAAAGTATTAAAAAATATGAAATAATACGTTACAGGGACAAGAGACTTCACTTCATGTGGTCCTCGTACTTATTCAGTCAAAACACACATAAAAACAATATACAAAAAAATGATATATATATTACTTTTTATCGTAAATAAAAAAAATCATCTCAAAATGTTTGTTAGGACTAGCAGAAGTCAACCCTAAGAGGTTTTTATCATTTTTTACCAATAACCCTGTAGAAGTTGGAACACAATTTACAATAACAAATAGCTCAGAAGCTTAATCGAGTAGTATTTTCATACCTCGTAGTTTCCGTTGAGCTGCATCAACAATGGTCACGTACGTGTGATAGTTAAGAAAATTGATAAGAAAAAAATTATCTTCAGTCAAGACTTATCAAGGAATAGTGCGTTAAGTTTTCTATATAAAAGCTGTAAAGTTTTAGTGCAGACAAGCAAATCTAACTATACAATTTAAAGCTGATGCGTGACAACGCTGGCGACACATGACAAAAATGATGGGTAATGATAAGACTAAAAAAAGTTTTTATGTTGTTTTTAGTTGAACTAGTGTTATGAATTTTTAATTAAGCGAATGAGTGACGCACAATAATGTTAGATATTTAGAATCACTTTTAAAAGCATTATGAAAGAATATGTAATATACTAGTAAAACCATAGTACAAAAGTGTGCGCGCGCGTTTACAAAACGACCGATGTTTTTGTTAAGATAATACCTATTCTTTCTCACTGCAAGTGATTCTAAAAACCTTATTGTATTGTGCATCACTCATTAACTATACTCTTCTAACCAAACTAAACCGTAAAATTAATAATATTATAGTTATTTTTAGTTTTTGTTATTGGTACTTATCACTCGTGTCACGTAACGCCAGATTAGCAGTTACCTTGTATAAGAAATGCTAACTATAAAAAAGTAGAAAAGCAAAAAATTGGATTTACATATTTATATTACCATATTATCTTCTGTACAGCGTCATGCATGTATCACGTTTGAGTTTCTAAAACTTGAGAAATGTGAATTTAATTGATGGATGATCGCAACTTAGTTGAAAATAATAATATAGGTACTTTGTTTTCTACTTTAGTTAGAAAAAATAGTCTGAAGAAATATTTGTTTCCGATATCAACGAAAATTACCATTTATTCTTTATGATAGGCACTCAGGTTTCTTTCATGTAGAATAAAATATTATATAAGGTGGATGTCGCCCCATTTGTACAAACTGGGATTCGGTGGATTTACAGAATTATTCCGAGACTTGTGTACATCCGATTTTCATAATTCAAACGGTTTTCAAAATTATTTATCCTTATACTATGAAAAAATATATACTACTACTACTCTACGATAACAGCGAGTAGAGTATATTTCGGCACCAAAATATTCCATCACGTATTAATAATCTCGGAACTGCTTTTACACTAATCGACCTAGAAAGCTGTAATACTGCATATGTATAGACAACAAGTCAATAATGATTCATAGTACTTACACAAATTTCAATGCAACGAGTAAAAAGTATTTGAAAAAACAAGTATGATCAGTACTAATACTATAAATGCGAAAGTAACTCTGTCCGTCTGTCTGTTACAGTTTCACGCCAAAACTACTGGACCGATTTGAATGAAATTTGGTATGGAAATAGTTTGAGACCCGGGATACATAGGATAGTTTTTATCCAACTGCGCAAAAAGAGGTTAATGTTTTTGACCGATAACCGACATGCGCGCGGGCGGAGCCGCGCCCGGAAAGCTAGTTTACTATATATCAAGAATACTGCAGGGACTGTTTTTGATTCGATAACTAAATGCGTTCAATTTAATTTAATATTTTACATACACAAAATCAGTACTCACTATTATCTATGCTGTAGCGCGTTGGCTTTGTGAATGATAGCGACGATCCACCTTATATATTGCAAAAATGTACGCGACACTTACCTATAGTTCTACGTTGCATGATCAGAAAAACAAAAAAAAATGTCTGGCCGTGTTGTGGACACGGCCGTTTGTTGTACGTGAATAAGCCTCAAAATGGCCCCCCTCCGCGGCGCGCGATATGTACAGTCTTTTTTTAGCGTAATGGATTCTTTAGATCTTTAGCTAACCAGCAGCGCAAGTACCGAACTTACCGATCGCTAAATTTGACGTTACAATCGTCTAAATTCGATAAAATGGTTGCGTTTTATCGAATTTAGACGATTGTAACGTCAAATTTAGCGATCGGTAAGTTCGGTACTTGCGCTGCAGGTGCGTAATTAAAATTTGTGTGGGGATAATAGTTATGTAGCTGCAGCACTAAAATGTATCTCCCGATTTGGTTATCATTCGGTTTATTGAATTGCGTCCATATGGAAACAATTTTAAAGACTTATTCACGTCCAAAAATATCTCAAACATTACAAGGCGAAACGAATAATATTATTCAATTTTTATTATTGTAATAAACGTTACTATTTTTATAAAAACTTTTATAATAAACTTGCACAATTTTAGAACGTTATTTTGGATATATGATATATTTTACTTCTTTTTGCCACGCCCACCTTGCTTAGATTTTTCTAGCGCTTCCCTGATCTGTTTATCTTCATGGTCCTTGACTGATTGATTGACGATCTCATCGTCCGATGTGCCTGAGAGTCGAGCGCACTCCGGCAGATCAGATTCTGGCAAGAATGGAGTCTCGGTGCCAGTGGTGCCGATGCGGAGGACGTTTTGTTTTAAATCGATGTTGCACTGTAAACAATCGTTTCCAAGTCACGTCACAGATTCCATATTTTAACCGTCATCACAAATCAACAGCCGGAACTTGCACCGTTGAACAAATGCCTCCTTCATTGAGGGTGTTGCCATGATCCCCACTTTTCATGGTGACATATGGTCTTGGGGATCGCAGCGCCTACCGAAGAGCTACGGATCTACGGTAGGCGCTGCTGCCCACCTTATATATATATTTTTTTATTAGATTGTGACAGAACAAGCAAGATGTTCTAATGTTTAGCGATAAACACTGTATATCGTTTGTTATAGGCAGTGGTTCGTCACAATTGACGAACTGCACTGAGCCCGTCACCCTTAAACATACAGTTTATTAGTCTCATGTGCTTGTAATTTCCTTACCTTATGGTATTTTTCGAAGAACAAGAATATATATAATCGCGCCTAATCCCGATTGAGTAGGCACAGTTGTTTGTACACCCACTTTTCTATGTAACAACATTAACTAGCGCGAAAATGATTTTATATTTACTCGTTGACTCGTTAACGCAAAACATTTTGAAATACTAATCAAATTAAGATTTAGAGCTGTATGTATTTGGTTATATATTAAATTTCTATTGTTCAGCATAACAAAAGCAATTGCAATCCTACCACTTTTTCTTTAAGGGAATCTTTATTACACAATTTACTTCAAAGAAATAATAATGAAATAGGTAAACCGCAATTTTTAGTATTCAATTAAGATGGAGGTATATGGAGGGAAAAATCAATATTTAAATAGTTTTATCGACTTGTAGCTTTTCTACATGATAATAGTATTCTTCCCGTAGGGTGCCGGTCTAGAATGTCACCCTCCATTGCTACCTGCGGGTGTCGTATGAGGCAACTAAGGGTAAAATACCGGAAGATGGGCAGCAGCACCTTCTAAATCTTGAACTGCGATCCCCAAGACGCCTGTCAAGCGTGGGGATTAATGGCAAATCGCCTCTTAGTGGGGGAGGCAGTATACAGCAGTGAGCAATATGGCTGATACATTAATAGTATTCACGAGTTCACAATAATATTATACGTATTGTCTTGAAAAGTTATTGAACACAAGATTCCATATATTACCGCAACAACCGACAAAAAAGGAACAAATGTAGTTCATTAAAAAAAATTTTGAATAATTAATAATATTTCACCGGATCTCGCGTATTACGTGAGAAAGTCCAACAAGTATAATACGGCTAAGCAACAGAAGCAAAAATATTCAAAATTTCAATTAACCGCCAATAACAGCATGTTCAGCTTAAACTTGATTTATCTATCTACATTTACAATAACCTTTTATATAGTAGAGTAGAAGTGAACCTGGAGTAATAAAGTTGGACCTCACCTGATGCCTTTTGAGCATGTCCAACCCCAAGAGCATGTCCATCGGCTGTTCTTCGAGCACCGAGAATGAGGTGGTTAGAAAGTCTTTTTCGATTCGCATTTGGACCATATGGATGCGTCCAATTATCCTCTGTACACCCACACCCTTAGCTATGCCAGCCCATCTGTAAACATACAAT
Source organism: Plagodis dolabraria (assembly GCA_963854805.1). Taxonomy (NCBI): domain Eukaryota; kingdom Metazoa; phylum Arthropoda; class Insecta; order Lepidoptera; family Geometridae; genus Plagodis; species Plagodis dolabraria. The sequence continues at coordinate 12,329,193 of OY978440.1, forward strand.
AAAATATAACGTTAAACTATACGTATACTTTAATTGTTATCAATTTGTCTTTAAATGCACCTGCATTTGGATGAAATGTACTCGCCCAATTCCAGTACATATTTATATTTTAATAATAAAGCATGTCAGCATATTATTATTTGCCAGCATACTGTGCACGCTGCCAACTGGTTGTGGGTTGGAGCATTAGGACTGCCTGTGAGTCTGCTATGAATTGCAGGTTATTTAAATGCTTTTATGGTTTTTTTTATAAACTTATATAAAGTTTTTTTTTACCGGCGGTATGCCTTTATTAAACAAAATACTATGAACTATATACAACACTAGAGCTAACTACAATAAAAGCATTTAGACAACCTATAAGTCATAGCAGACTCATAGACAGTCCAAATGCTCCAGCCCACTCCCAGTTGGCAGCGTGCCCAGCATGCTGGCAGCATTGCCCCGTTGAATTGCAATGCTTATTCGTTGAGCCAAATATGTGCCAGCATTTCGATCACGCGTCGCATCGACCAAGCGCTCAGATAAGTTTTGGAAAATACGATGAGCTCCCGGTCCCCACGGACCCAACGTCTCTACACCTTTTATGGTTGCTGTAGTTTTCCGTGCCTATAAGAGAAAAATACTACAAGTCGCGGCCGAAATATAAATTATCGAATATGATTACAAGCACTATTGCGTGCAAAGGGAAAATGGCCGCGCACCGTCTCCTAAAGTTAAAGTAATACAATTGGAGCACAAAATTTCGGCAGAAATGCCAAGTCCCAGGTGGCCGAGATGGTATTAGGCATCCGATGCGATATCGGAGGACACGGGTTTGATTCCCTATATAAAATTTTGTAAGTTAAATAATTTGCTTGATACAAATTATCGACCTTGTGAAATTATATAAAAAAATATATATAATCTCGTGATAAACCAAATCTCGTGCATCTCCTTTGTCATATATTCCCAAATAAACACGACGCGGGCCGGGCATTGCCCATATGTGTTATAGTATAACATTATTAACGAGTAAAAGCATACGCAAATCAGTTTGTGTAGGAGTTATTTAAGATAAACAAGATTTTTATAGCCGTTTTGTACACAAATATGCCCTCTCGGTGTCCGTCTACAATTGGCGAATGCGCAAAATTCTGCAGATATTTACAAATTACTCATCTTATTTTTCACAATTGGAATGTTCTAATTTTATATCTATGCATGAAATAGTACTATGATATAGAACAATACTAAGTAAAATAGTACAGCGCGGAAAAAAATATTTACAATAAGTAATCAGTTTCTTTATTTTCCGGTTAAAACTGCGATCTCTTAAATAAAAAATACCTAAAAACGATGATCTGCGATAGATACGGAGACGGCTTACATTACAAAATTACAACGAGAGGAAAAATATAGTCAAATGCTGGATTCGAACCTGTGTCATCCACCCCTAAAGCCGCGGTATGGCTCTAACCGCTAAGCCAACATGACAATATGACGTATGACTCTTATTTGTTCTTACGGGAAACATGCGTCATTGAAAAAATAAAAATATTAAAAATAAAATGCATACTTGGTAGAAAACTGGCCATTGCATTTGTTGTCAGTTTCGTATTGAACTTTGCACATTGTCCATTCAAAAGTAATTTACACATTGTTTATGTACATTCTCAACAACACATGATAATGGGTGAAATAATTTTATATTTATCTGCTTATTTTCCATACCATCATATCAGTTAGTTTATTTATATCATGTACATACCTAGTGTCGACGAGCCTCATAATATTACAACGCTCGGCGCATGCAGCCGACATAATAGTTGTTTGCGCGCCAGAATCTATGAATGCTTTCACAGGAAACCTGAAATATTATCAAATTAATTAAAATAGTTCTGCAGAAAAATATTATTGATATTTAAGCAAGCCAATTATTAATTATTTCACCAAACTATTGTGTCACCAGTTAGCAAGATTATAGTACTTTTTTTAAAATTTATAGCTGATAGGCTAGCCTTTGGTAAGTGATGATGTGGTCAAAGATGTTGATTAGGCTAACCTGGAATTACTGGCTCTCAAGGGCAGCTGCTGGAATACACCTTTAGTTGTTTGGCGGCAGATTCTCTACTTGAGGGTGGTAGCTAGCCAAGCGGGCATTTCCTAGGCCACAAAATGCCCTACCACCGAGATCGACATGATGGCTTAACGTGCCCTCCGAAGCACAAAAGCGCTCTACTGAGCGCTTTTGTACTTCGGTAATGTCACTAGAGGGCACCCATCCAAGTTATGACCACGGCGGACGTTGCTTAACTTAGCTGTTCACTTAAGAACTACTAAGCAAACTTCGCAACGACGGTACATTAGCAAATTAGGTATTCAATCAGACTACGTAACACTGCGTATAATTTTGAAATTACGTCTTTTCACGCTCGCAACATGAATCCTAAATCAAAGCTATGCAAAATCAGCTGCCTTCCTAAGATGAAAACCGACAGCTTAGTGGGCCCTCTGAAGCACAGAAGCGCTCAGTAGTAAAAGCCACCTGCGGTCCAATTAATGACTGAAATACCCATCCAAGTAATGACTGCAGCAAACATTGCTTAACCTAGTTGATGGGTTAAGAATAACTAAGCAAACTCTGCTACAAGCGCTTTATACTGAACGAAATAAACCCCATTTTTCTTTTACATTGTATAAAATAAATACTATATGGTGGCGTTACTTGTACCCAGCGCTTGAGTCCGACAGGCTCATAACTGGTTATTTCGACATCTGAAAAGTTAATTTCGGCATTGTCACGTGGAAAACAATTGAAGGGGCACACTTTTTTCAGATACTATTTGGTAAGTTATACTTCCAACTTTTCATGGCTTCTGCGTAGACCATTATTTCGCAACTGTGCCGAGACAGAAAGGGGTTTGTCTTTTCTAACCAATGAAAGTATTAGTTAGTTAGTTAACACTTGGAACTATAAAAATAATAAATACTCTAGCAATAGTTGGGTACACCAATACGATTGGATGAATACCGACCATCAGGGGATGCCATGTTTCCATGTGTCTTGATCGAGGAAGTAAACTATTAACAATCTGTACTTACCAGTCAAGGGCAGAAACTTATTATGTGCCAAATGAAATATATATATATAACAAATATATGTATAATATAACAAATTTATACTTTAACCGCGTTAGTTAGAAGATTCAGTTTTAGGTAACCACTATTAATTATTGATGACGCATTTGTACGGGTGGGGCCTCATTTGTGAACTATTTCTTAGTGTGGATGTAAAAACAAGTGGTACATAAGATAGAGAGTACAGTACAGAGTAAATAAGATGAACAATATGATCACTCGGTTGGGCGGTAGTAATTGCAACTACACTCAAAAAATATGGAGCCTTCGTGGGTGGAACGGTCGGTACTTAACTACATTCTTTTGCTTGGGTAAAGCGAGCTTGCAACTTTCATTGCAACCATACTGAGAAGCTTTTGCCCATACAAGAAACTCTAACCCACGATCGCTGGATCAGGATTAGACAGTCGAGACTAACGTATTGAACTACATTACTGGCGCATTGGTTATATTCCGACTAATGACATAAATTCGCTGAAATACTGTGTTAATCGTTTGAAGTTAATATTTTTAATTGAACAATAATATTGATTTTGTATTTCTGCAAATATTCCATTACAAATAAACATCATCAATAAGCCCAACGCGACGCCGTGTGCAAAATTTATATCGTTATATGTCATCTACCGGGAAAATTAAATTAAATATTTTATCGTTATATTGAAATTATATATCTATTAAAACGTTCTTTTCGTTTTGATATAACAATCAGTGGGTATGGATGAAAAAAAAAATTAAAACGCAATATGGCGTCAGATATCCGACAGTTTCTATTTTTTTTATGTACCTAGTGTCACTTGCGTTATCAAGACTAATCTAACGATATTTCATACATTAAAATTGATTTTGCCGTTTAGAATTTATGGTGGAATAAAGAAACGCACAAACATACACACATACATGAACCCTGAAAATGTAACCCTCCTTTTTTATGGGCAGTCGTGTAAATAGTAATCGTTTCGACAAAATGTAAGACATCCTACACGAAATAAAATTTAAACCTCTTTGAACTATTTGGAATAAAATATACTTTTTTATGCTCTTGTAGTACGCTGTAGGGCATATAAAAAGCCTTTTCAGTTCTTTAAATCGGGCATAAACAAGAACGACTTTACGAGCATTACAGGTGAAAAATTTTAGTTTTCTTTAAAACGATCATCATTCCTTCTTTTTTATATTGATAAAGTTTACATTTATTCTTTGATGATTGAAAAATCGTGCTCTAATAAATAAAAACACATACCCGTTAACATGACAGTTGATATACAGCATAACAACAGTTCCAAACGTTTCTGGATTGTACTCCATTGCCGCCTCCATATTGGCCTCGATGTTCTTCTGCCGTATCTCTTCAGCTATCATCCTCTGCGCTTCTGTATCGAAAGGGTCAGAGTTCATCATCCTGAAAAAATACACTCATCTTAAGAAGTGAACATTAAAGAAATTTAAACGTAAACGTGTAATTCGGCCGTAAGCAAATCAATTAAGTTTTAATTAAATTATAATAGTTATTTTTGTAGTGCGTTTGAGAGTATCGTGAATGATGATCAATCATTCATTCATCTCGTATCAATGGCTAAAATCATAATAATATAAATAATAATAAATAATTGAACCTTAAATGATGTTTGCCCAATGGGAGGCCACCTGCACGGCCCTGTGAGATGCATACGTGAGGTCATCTTGTGTGCAGGTGGTCGGGCACTGGGGACATGACAGTAGGTGTGCCATGTTTTGCTCAGGGGCACCACACTCACATTTCACATCTAACCTGTCCCTTACTCCCCATTTGGCCAAGTTAGTTTTGCAGCGACCAACTTGGGTACGGAGTCTGTTGAGCGACTTCCAAATTGGCCACTGCAGTTCGTTACCAGGAGGTAGATGTTCCGCTGGGGTAACATAGTTTGTGGGTGTGGGGTATTTTTTGTGCCAGAGTTCAATTCTCTCCTCCTTTGCGCATCTTTTTTCCCAAGGAGTTGTAACTCGGCAGAATGATGATGATCAATGGTAACGCGGCAATAACAAAGTATTAAAAAAAACTATAAAGAAAAACTATAATAATTTTAGTAGTTTGAGCAGGCCCGTCTCACACCCCATCTTAGGTAAAAAGTTTTACGTACACCGCACCGGGCGTATCCGTCAAGAAGGTATTATTGTACGGTGCGTGTCGCGCCAGAAGAGATCAAAGCTATGCGATAGAAAGAGACACGCCCTATTGGTGAATATAAATATTAGGTACTCCGTGCTTTCCGAGCTGAAGTGCACTGTATTGCTTCGCAGGAAGAGCTGCTTATTTATTTGAATGGATTTGCGGACTGACTCTTAACTGACTCTCTTCCTTTTTATTCAGTGGTTTTAGTAAGTTCAGATTACTGCAATCAAATATACCTACGATATTATACACGTATTTCAATATTGATACGGTCTCTAGGATGCGATGATAGGTCATAAATTAAAATAATTACTTATAGCCACAAAACGCGATGTGATATGTAAGGACATATGTCCAACGTGCGTTCGCATAATGCTTAGAATTGAGGTAAGTCGTTGGTGAATGGTGGGTCAGCAGGTCGATTATGTACCTTTTGTTTGATTATTATATATTCAAACAAAAGGTATATACTTCCTATATATAGAGTGATTTTTTGAGACGGAACAGTAAGGGCTGGTACCTTAACCGTTATAGTTACAGTAAAACGTTTTTAGGAGACTATCCATAATTTTTTTAAGATATTATGATCTGCATTCACAGATTTTGGAAAAAAAATACAGTTAGCAAGAGAATTGACATTTTACACAAAAACTTTTTTGATGCCAATCCATTCTGTTTGTTGTAAGGATCAAAAGTCTATGCTGGACCGACTGAGGTTTGAGCACCAGAAACTTCAGATATCACGAAAAACTTTATTTTTAGTTACCTAGGGGCAGGTACCTAAAAATGTGTTCATTACATTTTTAATCTTAATGTTTTATGGCATAAAAGCATTTATACATTTAAGTGCCAAAAATACCTTTTTATTATTTGCACGTCTGCATGCAGATAGAATACAAAAAACTTGTATAAAATATTGTTTAAAACGTTTTTTATTCATTGTCAAAGTTAGTTTCCGGACGTTCTGGCCATGCAAGTATCTGTTAATATTTAATTATGTTAAATTTTCAAGTACGAATATCGATTTTTCTAATGCAATTTTTTTTTAGTACTTTCAGAATTAAGCTTTTAATCAGAAATTGATACTAACAAGTATCAATTTTCTCATTTCACATAATCACCCCACTGCTTGATTTAAACCAGTTATGAAGAAGTATCTGTGGAAGCATTCTTAAAGTGAATTAAATTTTGTAACATTAGAAATTTGATTCATTTATGAGAATAGGTAGATGAGACGCCTTGCAACCGACCGGCGACGAGTCTTTTGGTTCACTAAATCGAATGTTAATGCTTCCCGAACACTCCAATTACGCGATGAAGTTAACTCTCTAATTGGCTCAGTTCGTGGTCGTGTCTCAAGCTAAATACGAGTAGATTTGACATTGAAATTTACGGCTACAAAACCACTGTAACCACTGATTGGGGTAGTTGGTTGCGACGCGAATATTACTGCTAAGTCTTTTGTGTTTAAAATCACGTTGAGATATCTAAACTAGCTTCTGTTTCGCAATCTCTGGATCTCAGAGGCTAGGCTGAGTAGCCTCGGAGGTCTCGAACGTAACGAACACATGCAAATAGTAAAATAGCATATATTTTACTTTTCGATGTCTCGCCCGATTTCCATATGAAGTTTAATCTGTTATGGTAATTTATTCGCCAACTTATTACTAAAACATGTTGCGGCGAAATAGTTTATTTTTCTGGTCAGAGTTAATATTCTGTTTCATTATGACTACGGAGTTTCGAACGAAGAATGATTAATATTTTTAGGTAACTAGTTTCGGAAACATTGTCGTTATTATTTGTCAAACGTTTGTCAATTGTTTACCCGGAACTAGTTTTGGAACTTGCTTTCGTTTGTGGCCCAAGCGGACTAGGACGCGACTCTTGTTTGACTGGGATAAGACTGAAGTATTTTATAACAGTTAAACTTTTGTGTAACATATTCTAGACAATATTGCAAATGTAGAAACCGTACAAGCTCAATTCCTATTTGATATGTGTTTGGACTTGCACAGAAATAACAGATATTGGTAAAATCACAGAATTATCATTAGTATGGGAGGTAATGCTCTATGCATTACTCACATAGAAATATAGGTAATGCTTAGAGCATTACCTCCCTTACTAATGATAATTCTATGTGAGTAATACTAGAACTAGAATAATATAGTATCAAGAATAATATATATAAGAATATATCATGTGTGAGTATAATAATATGAGAATAATATAGTAACTTATATTTTTAGTATATTTACCTGATCCTTTGTTGTTGACGCTCAGTCCGAGCAAGTATTTGCTCACGCAGCACAGAAGCAAAAGTATCTATGGAATTACGAAATATGTACTCAGTTCAATACAACTACATTAAACAAATTAGAGTGGCTCAAGAGGTACTTCCTTTAGTTAGTGTTATACCATACTCAACATATCTTCCTACCGTTACCCACCCCATGTGGGATCGGTACACTACTTGTATGATTTTTATAACAACTTATAGGAGAACACAAGAACATATTAAAAATATTTTTGGCTTGTGTTTCGGTCAATCGCCAACCACGCCTTAGGAATGCTCTCGTTGGTAGTGCACCTTTCCTCTTTTTTAAAGCCTCTATACATCGGCTATCAATTAAAACAATAGAAATGTATGGCTATCTTGTGAGAGTTCTCTCAGCAAGTTTTTATAGGTTAAGATGATAAGGATCCTTATATATGATTCCAATGTGCAGTGACAGATCTAGTCTCATCGATGTGAGTGGCATGCTGTTTATTGTGCGCATTTTTCCCAGTCGCCTGTAACGTCATCCGACTAGAGGATATGAACAACCCCTCTATTTTTAAGCCGGAAACTCTACGGCTTTACAAACAAATATTTTCTGCGACACTGGCTCTGCCTCAAAGTGAAAGTCAAAATCATTTATTCAATTTAGGGGTCTACGACGCTTTTGTGAAGGTACAAGTTTTAATATTGAAACATTCTATATAGTACTGCCACATTCAGCAAAAATAAATTCAATTGTTGTCTAGTCAGCCATCAGTCATATTGTCTGATCTAATGAAAATTATATACTTAGACATTTTTTGTATGACATGCACTAATGGATACAAAAAATCAAACCTTTGACATTAGAAACCAGTGACATTAAACCACCATTCTTGTATATCCCCGAAGAGGTAGGCAAAGGTGTTCACGAAGGCGCGCCATATTTTCGATATTTTAGCCAAATCGTCCATATTTTTTTGAGTATAAATGCAACCACTATATGTCCAAGTGATCATATTTAAAATGCTTACCGGACAACATTCGTATTGGACTAAATACGAACTAGACGAAATAAGATTTAAATTAGTTTTGGTGAATTGTGTAGGTATTGAGCGAACTGCTAACAAATCATCCTGACTCTAGACATTTACAGAAAATTTCTTTGTCAAAATAGCTAACTGCTAAGTAGTCTGAGAGTCAAGAAAGAACCTTAAAATTCCAAAGCGACACTTTTATTTTACTGTTAAACTGACTTCCCATCTACACAAATCAGTCTTATACTAATATACATTTTGTCTGTATCTACTTTCGATAGTAAAATATTTTGCGGAAGGCAATATCACTTAGATATGATAAAGTCAACTATTCAACAAAAAAAATTAAAGGATGTATTTAGTGAATTGTGCAATACAATAATTTCAAACTTATGTGAATTTATTCAATTTCATAAACATGTATACCGTATAATATAAACCCCAATAATGCATGAACATTTCAAAACCATGTATATTTCGGAGCCAACTAGCTTGATCAGCAGGTCAATTAAACGGCACTGTTCAACTAGCGTGCTGAATGATCCTCAATGTTTGACTACTTGCCTAGCCTAGTAATTTAATATTTCGCGCATCGCCGCTCGCTCAGCTCTCGCCTTGTTGTGGTCACCAGTTACCTAATATTCTCCTCCCTGCTTTGCTCGTTATCACACCTATGGAGGATTTTGGCCGAAGCATCAACCACCCAGTTCATTAAATGTTAAATGAGACGTTAAGACTGAATTTCATTCTGTCTTAAATTTATTTATGAATTTACACTTATTATTATCATTAACAGAGGAAATTTACTGCTGTCTCACCTGATAGGAAATGCTTGTGCAGTTGACTCGGCAATGTGATTGTTTAAAAAGATACATATCCACACACCTATATACAATTTTATTTGCTTTTAACTATAATTTTTATTGCCAAAGTTGCCTTTCTATACCATGGTTAAATAACTTCATTCTATGAGTGTAATTTAATATAAATAATTAGCAAAATTATTGTAAGCTTCAATCTTTCTTGGTCTCATAAATTTAAATTCTCTTACTTATATTCCATATTGCATGGTTGAATATCATTAGCTGTCCAAACACTTCACAACTAATGATATTTTAACAAAATATGGTTAAGGACAACTAATATAAAATTGGAATTGGAGACAAAATTTCATAGTTTTAATTTTGTTGTGTAAAATAATCTATTTTGTTTTTGTGACTCTATTGTAGTTAATAACTGATACAATAAACAAGAGATTTGTGAGGGATAAGAGCAAAGAAACTGTGCATGCAAGGGATACGAGGTATACGCTTCCTCATACTAATCAGCTTTTTTGCACATTTCTGGTGTAAAGAGCCACACCATTACACAGCTTTGGTAAACATTCTCACATCTTCCACTGCACATTTTTGGTGTCCACCAAATGCATATCCATGCAGCCCAAAAGTGTCAACACTGAATACATATTTTAAAACCGCTCAGCCTTTTATTCTTTTGACTGTTAGGTTATCTCCAAATAATTTTCATCCTTAAAGTCCTAAATTTTTCTTACCCTAAATAAAGCCCTATAAGAAACATGGTTTAAACATTTCCAGAGGGAAGTGATACTTTCTATTAGTACATGTCAAAATAGCACATAAGTTGGTTACCTTGTTGGGGTTTTTAGTAAAAATAATTTTCTTCCTATTTTTTTTCTTATTTGTTTCAAGGCAATGTAGAATATGTAACAATGAGGTATATCGAGCCCATATAGCTGATGTGTGTGTAGAAGTGCCGCTTTAGAATCTTGAGATCAATAATTTCCATCCCCAAGCTAGATAATAAGGTTAAAAATTATAAAAGACATTTTCAGTAGTCCAGTCTGTGCCTGGTAGAGGGCCATATGGTTACCTCCTATTTCAATGAGAGTATTCCAAAGGTGAGTTGGAATCAGTAAGGCAACTCATCTTAAGCTGAATCAAAAACTTTTTAGGTAAAAAAATATATTTTTAGTACATTCCTGTGTTTTTATAGAAGACAAGTTGTATTATCCTCACATGGGGGACTAAGGGCAGGAAGATGACAATGTTCCATATTAATATGTTTTATTTCTAATCAAAGCTTTTGAAATTCTTAGATTGTATTTATAAATTTAAGGAATCATATTATACTTTACCATCTGCAAGCTAACTTGCTTGCAATTATTGCCAATATAAGAAAACTGAATAAAGGTCTGTTCTTTATTACCTTTAGCAATATCACACATATGAAACTTGGAAGTGAGTCAAGTTACAAATCAAGCTAAGAAATTAATAATATTATTCTTAACCAATACAAATCAGTAATTAATAAAAACAATTGAAACTATTATTATTCTGTGCAAATTCACATTTGCCTATGTTTAGCAATCAAGTGGTGGATTCAACATAATAATGTAAGGGAAAGCTAAAAGGGACAGCTCAACGACATGTATGTAGATAATCTCTACACTCATTACAAAACACGATTTTAATTTCTACTACTTTATGCATTGTATTGGGATACAGAGACATGTCTTTCTTCTGTGTGCCATGAAAAACCAACAAAGAAATTAACTAAGAACTCCAGAATACTCATTTTTAGAGTTAAAATAATGAATTAGATTATGATTATAATAAAAAAATATACATTTCTTGAACTTACCCAGGTTACCAGTGAGTAATGCGTCTGCTAATCTTGGATTGTTTTGTTTCAATAAGGCTAGCTGGTCAGGGTTGGCAAGGAACATCTCCCGGATGATACGAGGGTCTTCTTCAACAGGAGGTGCCCGTGAAGCCATTGAGGAACTAGTAGCTTGAGGCACTTGGATAGTGCTGAAGTCTAATTTTGCTATCCCAGTTGGTAAAGCTGCAAGGCATAGGAAATTGTTTCAAACTTTTCTACAAAAAATATTATGATAAGTATCAAGTCATCTGTCAGATTTAGTTTTTTTATTTGTGCATTATATTTGTTAGATTCTCTTTGTTTAAAAATAAACTAATGGCAATAACTGCCAAAGAGTGAGTTGACAACAATCATTGTCTTATATGACAATGCACTTTTCAGTTTCATGCAAGGTGAAAACAAACAAGTAGTAAAGAAAGTTTGCCTTGGCTATTGTCGGTCATGTTCAAGTTTGAGCTTGGTGGCAGCATGTGGAGTAGCACAATCACGTCTCCGTCGTGCACACCGTGCTGTTTCATTGACCTTTTGTCGTCCAAAAGGGGTCTGCCATTAAAATTCAAAGTTATCTCCTTCGCCGGAAATCCAGACTCTATTTCACAAAATGCCTTAAAATTCTCCAGCTCCAAATCTTCGGAAACGTCCAAAATAAATATTTCATCGTTGAGAGTAGTAACGGTAACTTTCATCGTGTTTGGGTATAAAATGTTCAGACAATTTATTGAGACGAACTGTGTATGTACAATGTACAGACACTGCAGGTAAGAACTAAGAATAGGTACCTATTGAACATCTGAATCTGCAGGTACACTGTATGTACCTACTCTCTGCGCGGCATTTTTGACAGGTATAATCTGTAAATGACATTGAATTTTGAGCATTTATGACACTTTGTGTTTTACTCATAGTTTATTCGTAATCTCACAACTCGCATCTGTGGTTCTTTCTAGTTTTGTTTCTCTACTGTTTTTTTAGACTTTCAATAATTACATTATAAGTATGGCTTGTACATTTCCCTCTCCCACAACAAATAGCAGGAGTTCCATACAGAAAATCAGTATGCACTATCAGTTGTGTTATAATGAATATTCAGTAAACTTTCCTGTACGCACAATTAGATAATTTTGTTCAGATTCATTTCCCGTATACACAAATAGGTACTCATAGTAGCGTTTTTATTTTTAATGTTTGGCCCGACGCGGGCTAAGTTAGAGTGATTGCCAGTGACGAACTTTGCTGTATTACTAAGAATTAACAAAGGCATATCTTAAATGTGACAGCTGTCAAAACGGGTGACGAACATGATTTTTTGGTTTTAGACTACTTTCAACTTCAAAATAAAAGTATAAAATAAAAACCCAGTTCATTTGGCCAAAATTCGGATTAGGGATCACTCCTTCTGCGCATGTGGTTTGGACGAAGGAAACATTAATCACCTATTTTTGAGTGCCAGAAGCTGCAGCTATCTCTCTATGATATCCTCCCTCGTGAGATCCCCCGTCCCACTTCCCTAAAATCTCTCCTCTTACTTTGCCATACTCCTTTTGCGTATATCCTATGTAAATTTATTTCATATAATAAGATAAAATTATGATATGATATATATGATTATATAGTAAAGAAACTTAACTAAGGTAATATATTTGTTATTTTTCTTAAAGTCACCATATAAATAAATTTTATTTATTTTATGTGTAGATATAGAGCTGTGCCTATGTGATGTTTTTATTACTGATTTATATTATACAATCTCTTGAATTTGGAAGTCAGCATGTAGATGCTCCCATAGAACCATACCGTACCTACATTTATGACAGATTATTCTCCATCACTTGTCGGTCTAGTACAGTCAGCACATGACATTGGCAAAAATTCGATATCGCCCAGTCGCAGAAGCCATAACCAAAGAAACAACAACTTAAAAATATACTCAGATTGGTGTTGATGTGAACAATTATCGTATGACAAACTTGACGGATGACGTATTTTTTGGATTGAGCTTTTTCAATTTTAACTCAAATAAGACATCAATCTTAATGTAAGTTTTAATTTCGAAAGCTGTCAAAGTTAGTACAGTTGTCAGTTAATTAAGACATTGTCTAATTTACAAGGATTATATCCACTAAGCAGAATCTCTAAGATTCGATTATTGGTTTATTCGTAGAATTGATAGCTATCAATCAAACCTTGAGAGACAGTTGACAGCTGTAAAACTTAAAATGATGATCTTTGAAATTATTTAATTCAAACTACTAGATTCTTAACAGAAAAGATAGACCTTCATTTCAAATTATAGCTGTCAAATATAAAATATCTATAACTCTGAGAGTATTGATTCTAGACTACAAGTTTCTTCACACAAAAGATTGACCTTGCGGGATCCGAGATTTTCTAGGGTACTAGTTTATTTACATGAAAGATAGACCGTATGGAGATCTTCGTTTCGAAGCACAGCTATTAAACTTAAGATACCTTTATTCCTGACACCATTGACTACAGACTTTTTTACCAAAATATAAAACTTTATCAAAATCTTTATTTGGGATGACAGCGGTCAAACTTAAAAAAGCTATATTTCTAAATATGATTATAAGCACTACCGCGTGCTAAGCGAAAACCACATTTATAAATGATTAGTGCACAAATAGATTGATGACCACGCACCATCCCTTATGAAGGCTAAAATGATAAAATTGGAGCACAAAGTTTAGGCTTAAGCGAGTATGTTCCGGTGGTCAAGTGGTTTTAAGCATCCGGTGCGAAATGGGATGACGGAGATTTGTTTCCCACTGACGATTGAAAAAAGTGCTTACTATACTAAAAGTGTATACTCGAAAGAGAGAGACTATCACTTATAGGCAATTGATGTGCGTATCAGGATATTGCCATTAAATGTAAGTTAAGCCCAGGCGTTCATACTTTGAACACCTTATAATGCATATCTCCATCATTTCAAAAACTTTCCAAAAACTAAATTGAAAAAAAAATGGACTTATCAAATATGCTCACAAAATTTCGTTATAATCGGTTGAAAAATGCGACCTGTAGATGAGAACAACCGGACATACAAAAGCATTTATGTGTATGTTAAAGAAGTGACGCTTCGCTAAAACTAAGTTCTTGCTCGGTCAATAAGTATAATATGTAATCCTATCCTACTAATATTATAAACGCGGAAGTTTATGTATTGATGTTTGTTACTCTTTCACGCAAAAACTACCAAATGGATTTTAATGAAACAACAATAATATAGCTTATACATCAGAATAACAAATAAGTGACAAGAAACAAGTAAGTGAAAAAAAAAATCAGCCTTAAGCGACTTATTCTGGCGTGCGCTGCACCAAACCCTAAGTGTCACACGTACATAATGTACAACGGATATCTTTTATGGCGAATCCATTATCGCCAAAATAGTGAACCATAAATACAAAAAAAATATATAACTTATTTCTAATGCATATTCGGTATTAACAAATTGATCTTTTTCAAACTAATATTATTATAAAGGCGAACGAACGTTTGTGAGTGTGTTTTTATGTTGATCACTTCTTCACGCTCAAACGGCTGGACCGATTTTGATGAAATTGGGTATGATGGATAGATAACTCTTTATTGCAAACACCATAATAAGAATAATAAACTAATTACTAAAACATAACTTAAAACCAAGTGTATCAATGGGCTGTCTTATCGATCACAGCGATCGCTTCCAGACAACCCATCAATAAGAGATATGGTCAAAATATTGTGTGGGGTTTGTTATGGTCTTAATCCTACTAATATTACTAACGCCAAAGTTTGTAGGTATTGATGTGTGAATGTACTCGTATGTATGGATGTGTGTTACTCTTTCACGCAAAAACTATCGAATGGATTATCCTTTGAATGAAATCCATCACCATGCAGGTGTAACCGCGGGGCTCAGCTAGTAATAATATATGTCAAGTATATAAGTATGGTATAGGTATTTCACTAACTATGTAACGCAAAACTATACTTGAATGTAAATGAAGAATTGAGAATATATTATATAATATCTGGGTCAGAGGATACGAAACCACACTATTAAAAATGATACACTTTTTTGACACAAAAACAACGTTAAATCATATCATCATATCTTTCGGGACCCGGTGGGATGTAGGAGTATACGGGTGGGGAAATCACCACGCGCTACGTGAGGTCATTGTCCTTGAGCCGAGGTCATTGACATTGACCTCGAGGTCAACTACTTTGTCATTGAGATCATTGACATTGACTTAAAGGTCAATGACCTTGACCCCAAGGGAAAGACTTTGTCCTCTAGGTCAAAGTTACTAATAGGTACAATTCGGGAGTGCATCTGCTCCGGCACTGCAGGAAGAGCAGCCCCTTCACTCTTGCGTAACAAAGCGCAGGCACACAAGTACGCCTCCACAGGTTCATCTTTTTGGTCGCTTTCGGCAACTAAAAACTTTCGCTCTGCGCCTCCGGCTTACAACAAACACTCTAGGGTGGGGCAGACACGTATCATATATAGAAGCTTTCCTAATGAAGGTTGGTTTCCCTCTTCTAACCCAGAGAGGTTGGCTTGATACAAAAATCGCCTATATTAACGTAACTCCCCCTGGCACCCCCAACCATTTATATAAAAAACTGAGAGGGTTAAATGTACATATATTATTTGATCGAAGTTTTTTTAAGTTCCAATTCCAAAGTGCCTTGTTTCCTACACACGAACCAATAACTGTTTAAATTCCACTCTTAAGTACATTATCCGTTAGAAACAGGGATTGGTCAGTGGCAATAGCTCTAGGCTCGAGCTACGTGAAATATATCCGGACATATAAGATGCCCGTATATATTTTAAGATTTAAGATGAATAAATGTATTTTCATTCTTTCTTTCTATTTAGCTTGCTACTACCCTCAAGTTGAAATGATAAATATTCATCTTATCGTCCAGTACCTAATTGACGTGTTCAGCAGCCGTCCTGGAGAATCAGTAGTTCTAGGTTAAGTGTGTTAAAAATGTCGGCCACATCATCACCTTACTATGAGGTAAGATTGTGGTCAAGGGGTAACTTACTAGCAATTAAAAAAGAAATAGATACATTATTATGGTACTGTATCAAATTTTTATTAAAGCACAACACTAAGAAAAATAATGTTGTCATCATAGAATGTGTGCGAAATCACATATTTGTTGCCCGATTGTCCGAACCTTCTAGTCCACTCTAGAGGTTAGTTGAGGTTGGTTTCTCGATGCCGGGCGCTTAGATACGAATGGCGATTTTGATACTGTTACAAACGTAGTAATAGGACCCGTGGGCTGTGTTACAAATCTGGTATATTACTTTTCTCTGAGGTTACAAACGCTATGTCATAGACTATACTGCTAAGATTTCACCAATGACCTATTTCTTTAATATTTTCAAGTCAAACTCAGCCCTAATGTGAAATCGAAATCGAGAAATACGTCGCCAAGTGTCACTTTGACAGCTGTCACATCAGAGACCTATTTCCAAATATATTTTGTTACATTTTTATTTATTACATGAAGCAAGAGATGTATGCGATTGCCGGAAAAAAAAAACAAATCTAGGTCTCTGCCTACCCCTCCAAAACTATCATAAACGCTTAGTCAAACTATTACCTAATCTGTGTCTAAGGTGTTCTATGCCCCACACAATGAATACATTAGATACTCACCAGTAGAACACCACTAGTATAAATGCAATATACTAACTATTACCTAATCTGTGTCGCAGGTGTTCTGTAATTTAATGCTTGATCGTTTGCCTGTAGAACACCAAGACGGCCGAGTTGGGTGTTCCACCACCCACATATTTCAAAAATCTGAACCATCGCCCGTAGAACACCCGAAAACCGTTGGTGTTCCACGGGAGATTTTTTCACCCGTGGAACACCCAGGTGTTCTACGAGGTGTTCCACGGGCAAGTACCGGATTTTTTTACTTGTAGATCAGTTGTATGCCCTCCATATTTACTAGACGAATTCAGGGTAATCGCCTGAGTCACTACCAGTCTAGCACTTCCGAGCGTCCGGTGAATACATCGCCGCTAATCGTGTTTTTTCGGAATAATCTGTGGACAATACACCTTCCTTGTGTCTTTAGACTCTGCACCAATTATACAGGCACTGTGAGAGATAAGAAAACTGTTTCATTTCACGCGTAATTATTGCTTTTATTGTTGAAATAGAAAATATCGTTATTTTGTTTTATCTTTGGAACGAATCTCAATGAAATGGATGAGCGAGATATGTGTATCGTTTGGTGTGAGAGAGTGAAAGAGATGCAGCATAATGGTGATCGGAACGTCTCGTGGCGGTTCGGTGGTAACACGAATTGCTTATTTATCTCTTTCTAACGACAGATATGACGCATAATATTTGAACGTTCTTTCTTTGTCATTACAAACTGCTTATAGATGTGCGTAGGTATGTACATAGGTAAATTCTAGTAAACTTTTAGAGCAGTGGTGTTCGGATATAACAACTCTAAGTATTTCAACTCTCTGCTATACTGGACCTATATTATATAGGGATGTCCAAACAAAAAAGTATCGATATTTTTTTCGATATAATATAGTGTTGTATCGATACTTTGCGATATATCGGAGAAATATATCGATATTTTCGATATATCGGAGAAATATATCGATATTTTCGATATATCGTTAAAATGGTGGATAATCTTGTGTTTAGCTATAATATTAAATATTTGACAGGTTGATATAAGTAAAAACAGTTAGGGTAAAGAAACAACTCGACTTTATTTATTTTTAATTCCCAATATTTTTTTTCTCTAGACCTAGCATAAAAAGAAATAGGCTTTCATAAAAAAATGCCTCTACGAAGGTTTTGTTCACAACAAAAAAATCTTGAAAATGATAAAATTAGAGTGGTGTTAGCAACGTTTACGATCAATTTGCCATAAAAAAACAACTTTGCCAATATCCCTTCAAGTGTCAAATATGTCAAGTGAGCTATGGTGTTGTATCGTTTGAATAATATCGATTGATGGATCAATATACATATAAAATAACGATCAATCAACGTGACAGGTCAGTAAATTTCAGATTTATTTTCAAAAAAATTTTTTTTTTTTTTTTCAGATAGTAGATAGGCGTTTTCTGCCCATCACCCGCATTCTCCCTACTGGAATTTTGTGAGGTATTGTTTGTGGGGTTTTCGTTTGGGCCTCTGTAGTTAGTTTCATTAGCTTATTTATTCAATAGCTTTTTGACATTTCTTGTCGAGCTCATTTCTAATCAGTTATTTTTATTTCCATGGCAACGCTGCCTGCGACACCGGCGCGCGCACTACGGACGACGGTGTTGACGCGAGCCTTCATCCGGGTTGAGACGTCACACTAGAGATTCTAAGATAAGCTTTCCTTTATTTTGTAAACAATGCTTTGTGCTCCAACTATGAATGCAGTAGTAGGGACAAAAGGTCCCCGTATATATATGCCATCCCCGTATCGCAAGATAGCCAGATGTTGTGTCCGCAGTGCCCCCAGGCTCGATATTTCAAAAGTCATATAGGCCTCAAATTCACCAAACAAGGTGTCATAAACAATCAGAAATTCATTTTAGTAAATAATACGGGATAACTTTTTTGGATTATAAGGACGGGTCTATTGGAGATGTAGTGAGTTCTTTTTGCTGGGACGTTCCCCATGCCAGCCAGGATTTCATCATCAGCGACGAAGAGGATTCACTTGAGAACTCGACGACACGACCAACTGCATCCCACCCCTCGCACCAACCGATGACGTCACGCGGGCTACGAGCTGCCGGCCGCAGTGCTAAGCGAGACGTCAACGCGGGCGTCCCGAGCTCTCCTTGAAAAAGACCACCGAATGTGGTTGAAACTATAGTCGGAGCTATCTGACTGATTCACGTGAGTTATCCCGTATTATTTACTAAAATGAGTGAAAACCACGTTAGCTTTTATAATAAAATTGAAATTCCCCTTTCGGGACCAATTAATAATCAAACCGTAAGTAGTAGCAGTGTTGCGAGCCCTGCTACGCCTTCCAAACCGTTTTGGGAGGTTTTAAGCTCGTACAAAAATAATATTCCTTTATCAAAACGCATACATCGGGGTGCAAGAATTTCTGTTGTCCAATCTTTATCTTTTTCCATTAAAAACGTCTTGGCTACTAATACTACGCAAGCCTGGGAGCGTCATCAAGCATTCCTTTACCACGTTTTCACGTGAATTTTGATCCGTCTAACAAAAAATCACTTACTACTAGAGTAAAGGAAAACTGCGTGAAATATAGGGAACGGGAAGAGCAATCTTTTGGCTGAACTTTGATCATTCCACCACTGCGGCGGAATATAAAAACAAATAATTACGATTAAGCTACTATTACAATAGTAGAAAACAAAATTACTGATGGTGATATTAAAAACGCGGCACGCATCTTGTTTTCTAGTGATACAATCGCTCCTTTTACATCTGATACGTTGAATTCCCTAATAGAAAAGCATCCGCCTGCAACTGCAGTTCTCCACCTTCCCGAATCTCCTATACAAGACATTGTTGAGGTGACCCCACAGGATGTTTCTGCAGCCGTGGCATCTTTTTTAAGTGGTTCAGCCGGTGGCCTTGATGGCCTCACGCCTCAGCACTTAAAAGATATATTATCTTTTAGTTCTGGTCAGGTAGGCGAGACTCTTTTAAGGGATGTGACGGCTTTGGTTAATTTGATGTTGTCGGGTCAGGTCAACAATGAAATTACCGAAATTCTGTACGGTGCGAATTTATGTGCCCTAAATAAAAAAGATGGTGGTATTAGGCCTATAGCAGTAGGCACTACTTATCGTCGCCTCACAGCCAAATGTGGTTGTAGGAAAAAGGTTGCTTTTGTAAGCTGTGAAATAGCATATGGCGTACAATATTAACGTACTTTGAGACTCTGTTTGTGATAAAGCTTTGTATAACAAGTCAATGAGTTATGAATAGATTAGACAATAGTATTGTTCTGGCATAAATATTTGTATAACATGCCATAAACGGAGCAAATGGAAACCTCTCACTATTCATGATGTATAAGACATTCTTTGTATTTGTGCCTATTTAGGTAGAATTTTTTGTCTTTTTTTTACGTTGGGCATAAATTTATTCTCAAATGTATTATCATTCTTGTGAATGAAAAAAATACAGCATAGACACTATGATTGTCTTACAACATGGGATCTAAAATTAAGTGCCACCGCTCGTGAAAACTATACGTTGTATTTTGTTAGCTGATGTTTGGAGGCTGATATCTCGAATTATTAGTATGGTAGATAACAGTTTTTTATACTTGTTAGGAAAGGAAATTTTATGCTCAATCGTGAAATGTAAAAACAAAATCAAAATTTGAGTTTTTATTATTACTAAGACTGTCATATATTATTTTGCAAAGGAATTTTTAACTCTCTTCTTTTCAAACGCCCGTAGAATATGAAACAAACATAAAAAACATGTTATATATAAATATTACAATAGCCTAGTTCATTAGCTTTCTAAAAATGTATTTTTCACTGATAAAGATCTAGGGACGCGTCAAATATTACAACATTTTTGGAACAACTTCCCACTCACGTTTTCGTCGCCATAGCCGCTTGATACCTGCGGGTATAGGCTCGCGGGAACTCTGATTCTTTTTCAACCACTGAAACTCGGATTTGGTACACAGGATGGCTGTGAGGCATGTGCATTCACTTCGCACATTTCTTGATCAAAATTGTGGAGATGTGCTTTTGAAGGTGGATGTTAAAAATGCATTCAACTCTTTAGATTCAGCCACTCCTTTGACTGAAGTGAAAGATGAAATTCCGGAATTATATAACCTTTTCTTTGGCAATGCTACGGCAAACTGTCAAAATTAACATACCAAAATAACGTTATTTTATCTTGCATAGGATGTCAACAGGGTGATCCTCTGGGACCAGCCATCTTTAGCCTTGCGATCCACTCAATAATTCAACGTCTCCAATCAAAACTTAACGTTTGGTATTTGGATGACGGAATCTTAGGAGGCGATGCAAAAACGGTTTTGGATGACTTGCGAGTACTTTAAGACGATTTTCGTCTTATTGGCCTTGAACTACGAGTAAATTTTTCCAAATGTGAACTTTTTGTTTGTGATACTTGTCCGGATAAAGTTTCGATTATTAAAAAATTCAACTTACTTGCACCTTTTTTTTATACGGCGGTATGCCTTTATTAAACAAAATACTATGAACTATATACAACACTACAGCTACTACAATAAAAGCATTTAGACACCTATAAGTCATAGCAGACTCATAGGCAGTCCAAATGCTCCAGCCCACTCCCAGTTGGCAGCGTGCCCAGCATGCTGGCAGCATTGCCCCGTTGAATTGCAATGCTTATTCGTTGAGCCAAATATGTGCCAGCATTTTGATCACGCGTCGCATCGACCAAGCGCTCAGATAGGTTTTGGAAAATACGATGAGCTCCCGATCCCCACGGACCCAACGTCTCTACACCAAACCGCTTAAATATGTAACCCATACCGAGGTTAGCATATTTGCGGCGCTTTAGTTGCACCGCCGAAGTAGCCGCAGCGCCAGCCCTCACGTTGGTTTCAGAAAGATGTGACGGCGCTGAAGTGTCTACGCATGTAGCGTCCCACACTAAGGGCTGTCCTAACTTCCACGGAACCAGAGTCATGCCGTCAGGTCTTTTACCATCGTCACGCATCAGACCATTCGTATCCAGAATAGCTGCAACATTGGCGCTGGCAAAAGCCCGGCGAATGATATCGTTAAGGCTGGCGTGGCGGGAAATTCGACCAGCACTTCGAGAGCAGGAGAGGCCATGGTGACCGAGTTGATCAACTGCAGTACCACACTTGCAGTGATGTGCAACACATCACCTTGCACCCAAGCGGAAGCTAAAAGCTAGACGAAAAGCGGATGGATCTATAAGGCTACCAGTTTTGTAAGAAGGAATGGCCTGTAACCATAGCCCAGATTCCCACACAGAAACCGCGAGAATACGAGCACGATCTGCGATGCTAGAACACGTATTTAAAAGATCTTTCCGTGTTAGCTCGCATAGCAGCCGATCCCACTGTTTCTGAGATGACAACATTTTTGGGAATTCAGTATTTGGACAAGCCAGTCTCCATGTGTTTTGTCCTCAGATATGCTACATCGAAAGAGCCTAAAATCGTGCAAGATTTTTTTCTACTAATTTGTGTGTACTGTGTACAGAAGACAAAAAAGCTGGTAATGCCACACTAGAAATTTTGCGTATCCCTAAGCCCCACCACCTCACAGGGATCCCGAAGCTTGCACCCGAGCCCTATCATCCATCTCAACATTCAAAACCGACACTAACGTATCTTTCACTAAGTTGTCTAAGCTTAACAAAAGCTCACTGAGTTGCCACAGCTGACAACATCTTATATAGTATGTAAAGTTAGAAACGAAAAGGCAAAATCTTATAATTGTAAAAGCCATATGGGCGTTAATTTAGAATAATCTGCTAGAAGCATTTCTAAACTTTTGAATTTGTTCTTCGACAAATGGTGATAAAGGTTTGTCAAGAATCGGAGAAGAACCCAAAAGACTTTTTTCTAGTAATTTTAATAATAATAATTTTAAAATTAGGTGCAAGTTATTTTATATTATTCTTTTGTAAGTGGCTCAGCCGGTGGCCTTGATGGCCTCACGCCTCAGCACTTAAAAGATATTTTATCTTTTAGTTCTGGTAAATCTTATAATTGTAAAAGCATATCCAAACTTTTGAATTTGTTCTTTGACAAATGGTGATAAAGATTCGTCAAGAATCGGTGAACCCAAAAGACGAAGCGAACTTTTTTCTACTAATTTTATATTAGGTGCAAGTAAGTTGATTTTTTCAATAATCGAAACTTTATCCAGACAAGTATCACAAACAAAAAGTTCACATATGGAAAAAGTTAGTTTAAGGCCAATAAGACGAAAATCGTCTTTAAGTACTCGTAAGTCATCCAAAACTGTGTTCGCATCGCCTCCTAAGGTTCCGTCATACAAATACTAAACGTTAAGTTTTGATTGGAAACGTTGAATTATTGACTGGATCGCAAGGCTAATTTTGACGGTTTGCCGTAGCATTGCCAAAGAAAAGGGTATAATTCCGGAATTTTATCTTTCACTTCAGTCAAAAGAGTGCCTCTATCTAAAGAGTTGAATGCATTTTTAACAGCCACCTTCAAAAGCACATCTCCACAATTTTGATCCAGAAATGTGTGAAGTGAATGTACAGCAGCCTCACAGCCACACTGTGAACCAAAATCGAGTTGCAGTGGTTGAAAAAGATAACTTAAAAAAGCAACCTTTTTCCTACAACCGCATTTGGCTGTGAGGCGACGATAAGTGGTGCCTACTGCTATAGGCCTAATACTACCATCTTTTTTATTTCTTCTTCTTAGTAGGCATCTTCATTACTGAAGGTCGTGTCTAGTCTGATTTGACAAATTGATGCACTATGCTCTTCCAAGTGGCTCTGTCCTCGGCGGTCTTAATGGCTCTGGTAATTGGCAGCCCCGTAATCGTCTTGACTAGGTCTGACCACTGGGTAAGTGAACGACCGCGTGGTCTTTTCCCCTCGACCTGGCCAATTACCATTAGCTTCTCTAGGTTGTCAGGGTTTCTACGAGCGATGTGTCCAAAGTATTTGAGTATCCGCTGGAAGCAGATAGCGGACAGCCTTGTGGTTATTTTGAGCTCCGTTAGAATGGATACGTTGGTTCGGCGCGCGTTCCATGGTATTCGCAACATCCGCCTCTAACACCACATTTCAAAAGCGTCGATTTTTGCTCTTTCCTTCTGTCTTATCGTCCAGGATTCGGCACCGTAAAGGAAGATTGAGAAGACCAACGTACACACCAGCCTCACTTTGGTTTTACGGGATATATTGCGGTCTTTCCATATCCTAGTGAGTTTAGTCATCGCCGCTTCGGACATTTGGATTCTCCTGGCGATCTCCTTCGCGCTGCCACCTTCGTTATTGAGAAGAGAGCCAAGGTAAACAAACTGATCAACAAATTCTAGGTCCCTGAGTTCATTGGAGCGAATTAGTGTACCTGGTCTGTCTATCACCAACACCTTGGTCTTTGTCTTGTTGATGCTTAAGCCAGCTAATTCACTCTCTTTCTCTACTCTAGACAGAAGTTCAGCCAGTTCCTGCTCAGACGATGCAAATAGTGTAGTGTCGTCAGCATATCTAAGGTTGCTGATTTTCCTGCCACCAATAGAAATTCCACCCTCCCAACCTTCCAGCGCTCGTCTCATTATATGCTCCCCATAGATGTTGAAAAGAATCGGAGATAGGATGCATCCCTGCCTGACACCTTTCTGTGGCTTAAAGGACTTTGACAAGAAATTGTTCACCCTTACAACTGTGCTTCCATTCTGATAAAGGTTTGCGATGAGAACAATGATATGCCTTGGTACTCCCATTTCTGTTAGAATGCTCCATAGACATTCCCATCTAACACAATCGAACGCCTTAGAATAGTCAACGAAGCACATCAGCATTGGAATGTTGAACTCGCGGCACTTTTCTATGATCTGCCTGACATTCACAATCTGTTCCCTTGTACCCCGTCCCTTAACAAATCCTGCCTGCTCTACTGGAATCTGCCATTGCAAGAAAGCTTTCAGACGCTCGTTAATGACATACAGTAGAATCTTGCTTGCGTGTGATATGAGCGCCACCGTCCTATAGTTTCTGCAGGACTTAGTTGACCCCTTCTTGTGTAGTGGTATTAGAATGGACTCCTGCCAGTCACTAATCCATTCGCCTGTTCTCTATATCTGGTTGCACAGGTTTTGTAGAATGCATACCCCGCCATCTCCTATGAGTTTCAAGTTTTCGGCAAAAATATTGTCACTTCCGGCTGATTTATTCGATTTTAACTTCCTCAGAGCAAACTCAATCTCAGACTTCAGGATGTCAGGTTCTAGAGAGATATCTTTCACGCTGCGGCGTAGGTTTGTTGTTGCTCCTGCCGGGTCTGCGTACAAATTTTCGCAATAGCCTCTCCACCTGTCTATCACCTTATCAATATCTGTTAGCAGACCTCCATTCGCGTCTTCGACAGCCCAGGTTCTTGCCTTAAAATCCCGCGTTATGGATTTTATCTTCATGAAAAGATCTCGGGTATGCATTTTTTGGGCATGATCTTCAATTTCAGTGCATATGTTATTGTAGAAGTGGTCTTTACCCTCCCTACTCCGACGCTGTACTTCTTTCGAGAGAGCTTTATATTGCTCACGACTATCATCATTTGAGAGGATTTTCAGCAGGTCTTTTTTTTTCTTAATAATGTCCCATGTCTCATCTGATACCCATGAGCTGCGCGGTAAGTCATGCGCATCAACCTGGCTTTCTTTGTGGGTCGCGAGTAGGAGTTCCCTGATCTTCCCCCACTTCTCGTTTACATCCAAACTGTCATCCATCCGTACTTCCGATGCCACTTTTTGCTGGAAACGTGCTTTAAAGTTTGTTTGTTCACCAGGTGTAAGCCTACGCTTGCTCTTATCGACAAGTCGGTGACACTTTTTTAACTTGATGACCATTTTTGCGACAAGCAAGGAATGATCACTATCACAGTCGGCACCTGGGTAAGTTTTGGTGTTTATTACGCACGATTTCCATCGTTTTGGTACGGCAATATAATCGATTTGGTTTCTAATGCTGTCTCCTGGTGATATCCACGTGTAAAGTCGTCGGGGATGATGCTGGAACCAGGTGTTCATTATGGCCAGTGAGTTAGCCGCACAAAACTGCAACCATCGGTCTCCTCTGTCATTCCGTACGCCTAGTCCAAAAGTCCAACAACATCTCTCAGGTGGTTGTCATTTTCTGTGCACCCAACTTTAGCATTCAGGTCTCCTATAAGGATATTCACTTCTCTCTTAGGTAACGAGTTATTTAGGACTTTTTTATTTAGGGCACATAAATTCGCACCGTACAGAATTTCGGTAATTTCATTGTTGACCTGACCCGACAACATCAAATTAACCAAAGCCGTCACATCCCTTAAAAGTGTCTCGCCTACCTAAAAGATAAAATATCTTTTAAGTGCTGAGGCGTGAGGCCATCAAGGCCACCGGCTGAGCCACTTACAAAAGAATAATATAAAATAACTTGCACCTAATATTAAAATTATTATTATTAAAATTAGTAGAAAAAAGTCTTTTGGGTTCTTCTCCGATTCTTGACAAACCTTTATCACCATTTGTCGAAGAACAAATTCAAAAGTTTAGAAATGCTTCTAGCAGATTATTCTAAATTAACGCCCATATGGCTTTTACAATTATAAGATTTTGCCTTTTCGTTCCTAAATTTACATACTATTTAAGATGTTGTGAACTGTGGCAACACAGTGAGCTTTTGTTAAGCTTAGACAACTTAGTAAAAGATAAGTCAGTGTCGGTTTTGGATGTTGAGATGGATGATTGGGCTTGGGTGCAAGCTTCCCTCCCTGTGAGGTTGGGGGGCATAGGGATACGCAAAATTTCTAGTGTGGCATTACCAGCTTTTTGTCTTCTGTACACAGAAATTAGTAGAGAAAATTCTTGCACGATCTTTAGGCTCATTCGATGTAAAACACATGGAGACTGGCTTGTCCAAATACTGAATTCCCAAAAATTTTGTCATCTCAGAAGCAGTGGGATCGGCCCCTATGCGAGATAACACAAGGAGAGATCTTTAAATACGCGTTCTAGCATCGCAGATCGTGCTCGTATTCTCGCTGTTTCTGTGTGGGAATCTGGTCTTTAGTTACAGGCCATTCCTTCTTACAAAACTGGTAGCCTTATAGATCCATCCGCTTTTCGTCTAGCTATTAGCTTACGCTTGGGTGCAAGGTGATGTGTTGCACATCACTGCCAGTGTAGTACTGCAGTTGATCAACTCGGTCACCATGACCTCTCCTGCTCTCGAAGTGCTGGTCGCATTTCCCACCACGCCAGCCTTAACGATATCATTCACCGGGCTTTTACCAGCGCCAATGTTGCAGCTATTCTCGAACCGAATGGTCTGATGCGTGGCGATGGTAAAAGACCTGACGGCATGACTCTGGTTCCGTGGAAGTTAGGACGGCCCTTAGTGTGGGACGCTACTTGCGTAGACACTTTAGCGCCGTCACATCTTTCTGGAATCAACGTGAGGGCTGGCGCTGCGGCTACTTCGGCGGAGCAACTCAAGCGGCGCAAATTTGCTAACCTCGGTATGGGTTACATATTTGAGCCGTTTGGTGTGGAGACGTTGGGTCTGTGGGGACCGGGAGCTCATCGTTTTTTTTTCCAAAACTTATCTGAGCGCTTGGTCAATGCAACGCGTGATCAAAATGCTGGCACATATTTGGCTCAACAAATAAACATTGCAATTCAACTGCCAACTGGGAGTGGGCTGGAGCATTTGGACTGCCTATGAGTCTGCTATGACTTAAATGTTGTCTAAATGCTTTTATTGTAGTAGCTGTAGTGTTGTATATAGTTCATAGTATTTTGTTTAATAAAGGCATACCACCGGAAAAATATACATATCGATACTAGGTTATTCGTTAATATCGGATGGAAGCGATATATCGTGTTCATAAATTGATATTTTTTTGCAATATCGATATATTCGTGCACTATATCGTAGGTAGAGAGAGTAGGTGCCTCTATACTCTGTCTACGAGCCTTATGTATTAAATATATATATATATATATTTATCCACTACCAAATCGTCTCAAATCGAGCGCACAAGAAATTGTATTCATTCAATTTTATATTTATTTATGTACCACCGTGTATCTATTTCACATAACATTTTAATGACTGAAAACGTAGCGATTATACACTTATGGATTGAATGAAGAAATGAATAGCTCATAGTCGATTGTGTTTAATCTTGCGAGCTACAGTGAGTGTTTTTATACAGTTAAAAACGATGTGAAACCTGCACATGACGTTGTAAATGGTGAGTTTTTCATTACGCACATTTATGTGGACTATTATTTTTAAGCTAAGTGTGGTGAAAGTGTAGTCTTAGCAAGGGGAAACTAGTCGTCTGTCTACATGGCTAATATAAATGAAGCGTGTCGCTAAAACCTTTGTCCCTTTTTTTAGTATTTACTATATCAAAAACGTGCTGTGCAAAATGTTAAGTTACAATACAGGTTCTAATTTTTTGGGTAATTATTTCAACTTAAGTTTCTGAATTCATTATTATATTTGTTGAAAGGTACAAAAACATTCAATTGCAAAAAAAAATATTACATATTTTGGTCAGTACATGTGCCCTTGCCCTATCAATGACGAATGATAGTGGACTAACTGCCCAGAAAAGCATCCCCAAGAAAGCTTTTTACAATTAATATGTATGATACAAAAAAATATTTTGACACTAATTATAATTACGGTGTACCCCAAGTAACATGCAAGCACAAAACCCACAGAATGTTGGGACAACTGAACTAAGATTGTAGAAACATGAGATGTATGCAACATGAGACACAAGTTTGTGAGGTAAGTTAGACTTTTGCTAGTTGAATGTTGGGATGATAATTACTGGCAGAGGAAGATTTAGCTGATGTTATGGAAAAGAGACAAATAAATGTAGCATACGTGTACAAGCCAGACGAATTAGGCTAGGGTATAGTTTTTTTTATGTGGAAATGATTTATGTAAGCTTGGGGACAATGGAAGATCTTGAGTCTTAGGATTAATAAGGTACAAAGCATCTCAAATATGAATTTGTATTCAGCGAGGTGGTGATTACAAGTGTTACCTAAATGTTAAATAATTTTTTAAGAACCCTTGAATCATATAGAACATCAATAAATTTGAAAATTTTTAAACTGCCTGTATTATCTATGACACACTTCACTCTAGCTAGAGTTAACAAATATTTGAAATCAATGTTATTGATATATGAAAAATGAGGGAACAAAAAAACAAAACATCAATATAATTATGCAGTACAGCAAATGTACTTGAGATGGCACCAAGTGTCTTTTTGCAGTGATATTTACGTAATCTTGAGTTCAACAACCTCTTGGCCGAATTGCTCATATTCGTACTTGAAAATTTTATTGGCCTAATCTATACATATAAAAAAATTCATGGTGATAGGCCCCATGTTACTCAAGTTTTCATGGGACATAATATAATACATACAAACATGCAAATATACAAACATACAATCGCCAATTGTTCCCAGTAGACTCTGAGACCTCGCTAATTTCGGTCAACGAGAGTTATGCAACTCTTATATTTCATTTTACAGCTACAAATGTTGACAATTAATAAATTTTTCCAAAAATTTTTACATCAGATTGAGAGAAAAAGATACACTGCTGTGATGTGTATCACTAGCGCGCATGTGTTTTTTCCAATTTATTCCATCAGTATTAACTGGACTCGTGAATGCACGTGTCTTCCTTCATGCGAAACGCAGCATCAACTATGGGCCAGTGAGAACTGAGCCTGTTATATAGTTTATTGTTATGATAGTAAGTATCATAAGAATTATTAACTTCTTTCTATCTATATTACAGGCTAAGAGGGTTGGTACAATATGTATGGTCCACACTGTTCTGTTGTTCTTCATCGCACCATTCATAACTTTCGTACACACGCCTCGCTTCACGCGGTCGGTCCATAACTTCTATTCTATGGCCTCCCTCTTCTCAATTTGATATTTGTCGTCGCTCTTCAAGACGTACCCTTACCACGCTAGTCTATTACTATTTAATATTTTTGATAATACGCACTGTTGTTACTTTCGAAGCTCTGCCCTTATTTATTATTCTCTGGGCATAGTAATGCATTGCCACGGCATAAAAACTTGATTAAATAAAAATTAAAACACGGCTGAACACTAGTTATAAAACACCGGCCAAGTGCGAGTCGGACTCGCGCACCGAGGGTTCCGTACAAACCTGTAGATATGTATGTAAAACTTGGTATTTTTATTGCTATATAAAATCCATAACAATTAAAAATTATTGAATATATTTTTTTATTTTATGATATAGGGACCCTGTAGGTTTGATTCTCTTGCGAGTGTCAAAAATTTGGGCATAAACGGCTGTTGGCTTAGAAGTTTTTACAGCTCCAAGGGACAGTAGACCTCTACACGTTCTTGAGAAAAAGGGTCTTGACCGACAGACAGATGGACGACAAAGTGATTATGATGTGATACAGGGGTTCCGTATTTCTTTTTGAGGTATGGCACCCTAAAAACTGTCCAAGGGCGAGTTGGCCCCGCTCTCTATGGTACGGCGTACGACGCAGACGTGGAGAAAGTGCGTCGCAGGCGCGGTGACGCTTTAAAACTTGTTAATGCAAAATGCGCCGCCTCGTGAATTATACACAAGCGACGCGGCGTCGCAGGAATGCCGCAGGTCCATGGTTCGATTCCCACCGCCGCCGCAGGGTGATTCGACTAGAACATGCTTGCTGGACAAAATTTCGTTATCGTATATCCCGGAAGTTCGTGCATAATACTATAGAAGGAACTCACAAACCTCGAATTTCAAGAATCGTATAGCAGGTATATAAACAAGAAAAGCGGTGAATGATTTAAAACTATAAGCGATTTAGGTTTCGACGCGAATACTTGTAACAGTGACTTAAATAGTGGTTGTAGTTTTTTTGATGAATGGATTCTGAAGTTAAGAGTCTTTACGCCTTGCGCTATCATTCAAATTTCGGCATTTATCGTAGCGCGGCGCACACGAGCACACCGTTAGCAAGGATCGAGCGGTCAAAGACGATGTCGCATGGAATAAAACATGTTGATCCTTTTTGAAGTGTTATTTATTTTTGATAAATAATGTGGAATGTTATGTAACTCTGTAAATTCATTTCTCATCTTTACAGTTTACATACAAAGTAGACTTAAATGAACCTTATAATAAACCTCTCATTGTCTAACATTAGCACACCTATATTTATAGTCCATTGAAAAGATACATGAGCTTTGCATTTAGAGCACGCAATTTAATTTTTGAGACATGTGTGGGGGTCTATAGAAACTTAACCTCAAGTTTGTGGGGTCGCCACCCTTGTCCCCCGGCCGCCATCTTGGAAAAAGGGGTGAAAACACGTATTTTGCGATATCTCAGAAACTATGCGTTTTACAAAAAATTCGTGAGGACATCATTTGTAGCAAATTGTTTTGCCTATAAATATGTGTATATAACTTTATGCCCTAAATTAAATATTAAAGAAGTTATAAGCAAAAATATATTTTTTTACTCTATTACTTTTTTTTATATATTTTACAAAAAAAAATACCCCAGAACAATATTGTAGATGATGTTATGAGGATTTTTTTTCCGAAACTCGCAGTTTAATTGATTAAACTGAAAATAATATCCACAATTTTCAATACGTTTACACGTGACAAAAAATGTAGCACAACTAAGAGAATAAACTGAGGTAGAAGAAACAGCTAAGCCTGCGTATAATATTAATAGTCGTAGCAGGCAGATGTTCCTTTGTCCCCAAACGGTAACTCAGACCTTTTCTACCTGCTTATCCTTCGGTAAGTTATATTTGGTTAGTTCTATGGTAAAGAAAACAGTTAGGAATGAATAAGTGAAGTTGTATGAATTAATTTTTTTTTTACGGATATGTTATTATATTAAAAATATAAGTTAAACATTTCATTTTGACCGGATTCTCATGAGCATTGATGAACCTGGTCAACTTTGTAGCGCTGTAAGTGTTTTAAATGAATTAAATTAAAAAATCATAAAAACAAGATTGGTCTGAGGTATCTTTTTTGTAAAATGAGAAAAAGAAAGTTATGGAGCAAAAATAAAATTATGAAAATTTTCTCACTCTTTTTGCTTATAACTTCTTAAATTTTTAATTTAGGGCAAACAGTTATATAATTATATTTTTAGGCAAAATAATTTGCTACAAATTATATGCTGTAGAATTTTTTGTAAAGACGCATAGTTTCCAAGATATCGCGAAATAAATGTTTTCACCCCTTTTTCCAAGATGGCGGCCGGAGGACAAGGGTGGCGACCCTACAATCTTGAGGTTAAGCTTCTATTGACCACCCACATATATCTCAAAAGTAAAATTGCGCCCTCTAAGAAATGCAATATTCGGTCCTTAAATTGTAACATTTCAATGGACTACTGTGTAGGTATCTATATTCGATTATGTACTTCTAACCATCATTGTATATAGGCAAATAACTTAGTTTTGTAGTTTGTATACGCTGCTGCTTTGTGCATGCATATCTTGGTTCATTATATTTGTATAACTGCCCCGTTGGCGGAGCGGCTTTAGTGGTCGCTACGGAACGAAAATAAGTTGCATTTAATATAGAAGTCCTAAATCCCAACTCAGGGTCGGTACTAATTGTTTAATAAAATATATAACGTGTATATTATTATAAACATCTTTTATTTTTAACCAAATCAGTACACGGTACAGACCGTTAGACAGTCTTGCCTTAAATGAAATTATTTCTACCAGGCATAGATCGTGCTTTTTGATGGCCAATTATTTCGTGTAAAAGACACTTGTTGTAAAAATGTATTACTTCGTTTCCATCTGTTTGGCCAAGTTAATACCTAATATAAAATAAAATAAAGAACAAATAAGAAAAAAAATACATTTTAGCCTCTCTAGCTAGTTTCAAGTTTTTTCAAAACTTTTTTGTTATATATAGCAACCACGCAAACTAGTGATCAATTTTTTAACCAAAAAATGGAACCGACTTTTTGGTTTTTGCCATAGTAAAAAAAAAAATTAACCATAAAATGGAACCGACGTCAACACCCAAAAGTGTGAAATAACTATGGCAAAAACCAAAAAGTCGGTTCCATTTTTTGGTAAAAAAAATTGATCACTAGTTTTAGTAACCCTTGCTACTTACGATATCGATTGTCAATTCAGTTATTGGAGTGTAACGCAAAAACGACTTGACTGATTTTGATGCAATTTAAATGGGACCAAACGACAAGCATCAGCTTTCAAACAAAAATATAATACTCAAAATTGGTTCACCCTTTCAAAAGTTCTGAGGTAAAAAACATAAAAAATACAGACGAGTTGAGAACCTCCTCCTTTTTTTGAAAGTCGGTTAAAAATTCAATTCCGATCAGGAAATAATAAATCCTAGTTAATAATGAAAAAGGCATGGTCTCCACAAAAATACCTTTACAATAATAAAAGCATACGCATAGATCAAAACAACTCGGTCACGCTATATTTTCATTGCACCGTAGTTGCGGCACGTGTAGGGCGCGCGACGAGCAGCGATACGTCCTCCCTCCGCGAGCGCTAGGCGCCACAAATTATATAGATATGTCTAACTAGGCGCATACTGAGATGCAAAGGCGTTGTGTTCCGTAATTTATAGGTCATATTGAAAAAAAAATATAAAATACATTTTTCACTAAATTAACGACTAAATATTATTATCTATTAAATAAAAACTTCAACTAATGAATTGCTTATTTATTTATTTGATAAAATACCAGATTTTGTAGAAATAACAAGAAATTTGAATGGTATTTTTGTACCAAAAGTGCCCTTTCAATCTCTTATTTACTCAGTTGTTACATATATTTATCAAAATGCATTAATAACATTCCATTTCATTGGTGGTTTACTGATATATTTCAATCTGTAAAACGAATAATTTTTGTTCGATAAAAAGACGGTTGAAGTCACACTGATGAAGAAATTTATGAAAACATGAGTTGGTAAAAAATTTTTTGTCGTATGTCAGTTGTTTTTTTTATTGTTTTGGTTAATGCACCCAATTAAAAAAACAATAGACTTTCTTCCTGCATCATTTAAAAAACAAAATCTTTTATACTTTAGCTGCAACAGCCTTAAGAAAAGGGCTGTAAAATGGCTTTGCTGGAATAAGGGCTCTTAAAGGTGTGTCTGTGTACCATTTAATTTTACAGAACAATTCAATAACTGCGAGTAATTTTATAGTAATTTTTCTAATTACTACATACAACTTTTTTTTTTCTGATTTTTGAATTTATTGCAATTTAATTACTTGCCAATGCGTGTCGTATGTCTAAAATTTATATATGTGAGAGCATAGTCTCTTCTTTATAGTAAATTTAGGCTGTGCTTAAAACATGGTAAAGATAATAAGGATAGCGGATTGTTTGCCTTTTTATCATCAAAGTTTGAAGTTTCCGGTGTCACCGAAGAGCCTTCAAGGGGCCTGAAGATCACAATCCGTACTTTTACTACAAATTTAGTAGAAAAACATTGTAGTCACATAAAAAGTGCCGCGAAGTATTTCTCACAAAAAAAGAGTGGACGTCAAAAGATTTTACGTTTAAAGTGTCCTTGCGTCACACACTCCTACTGCCATCGCTATCTACTGCACCTTAGCTGCTTGACGTCCAAGCAAGGAATTCGAGGAGTCCAGCAATAAACCGAAAAGGAGAAGAGTCGAGGACCTGCTCAGTACACGCAATAATAATCAGTTAGTGACTGCAGCAGAATTCTCGGCGCGATTATCGGGAAACTGAAGCCTGGCTGCTGTTATTAGGGATGCTAGTGAAAGTCCCAAGACCTGCAAAACCATGAAAAATAGTATCAGCGACAGTGTAAGAAACGTTAGCAAATGCTTAACGAAGGAAAAAAGCTTGGCATATGACGTTGACGCAAAATGATCGAGCCACTCCTATACAGCAGACTCTGAAGTGGAGCATCAAGACGGGCCATATGGTATTTCCGTCAATTTACCGTTTAAAAAAAACCTAAAAAGTGAATATTTCCCTCTCGAGGAATATATATACATAAGACAAGACTCGAACAGAAATTTAATTTCAAGCAGTTGTTAATAAAACAGTTGACCGTTTAATTAATGCGTATTGCGTGAATTAGTGAAGCGTCTTTTCTAGGTGAATCATTCACTCTAATAAGCAGGAGTTGTGATCGTGATTTATATGTTACTAGCTTTCCGGGCGCGGCTCCGCCCGCGCGTATGTCGGTTATCGCGCAAAAACATTATCCTCTTATTGCGCAGTTGGATAAAAACTATCCTATGTTTTTTCTCGGGTCTCAAACTATTTCCATACCAAATTTCATTCAAATCGGTCCAGTAGTTTTGGCGTGAAAGCGTAACAGACAGATAGACAGAGTTACTTTCGCATTTGTAATATTAGTACTGATGTATTTATCTAACCTGTTATATATTTATAATAGGTAAGATATACTTAGCTGTTATGTACCTTAAGGCTAGAGTGCTCGTAGCGATTTCCATACAAACACAGTTTCGTCATATTTTAAATACTCTACTACTACTACCAACTATTTTAGACACCTTGCCCTCAACGATATAGTCCGCAGAGACTTAGTATCGGCGGATGTCCCGTGTGTGCTCTAGCCGCCGGGCCTTTGCAGGTCTGATGGAAAGGGACCGGATGGGCTGACCCTGGTGCCATGGAAAAAAGGCAAGTGCCTCATATGGGATGCCACTTGCGTCAGCACTGTCGCCTCCGGTCACCTGGGTAGGACCATCCACTCTTCGGCAGCTGCTGCGGAGGATGCTGCCTTTAAAAAGCGGCTGAAGTACTCGGCGTTGGAGCCACAATATTATTTTGTGGAGACCATGGGTTGCTGGGGCACTGAGGCTAAAAGTTTGGTTAAGGATATTGGGCAAAGGTTGAGGGAAAAAACGGGTGACTCCCGCTCCAGCTCGTACCTGGTGCAGAGGTTGGCCATAGCTATGCAGCGTGGCAATGCCGACAGTGTAAGTTAAAATATAAAGAGATTTTCTGACACATAAATTAATTAAAGAAGGTACAAAAATAATAAATGATAAAAAAATTAAATACTAAGTGATCAAACTCGGTGGAAGTTTGCATGTATGTTCTTGAGCCTAATATCTATGCTGCTGGTTTGCCAGATTTCCGTAAAATTGTTATTTGACATTTAGGGATAAAATACCTAGGTCATTCATACAAAATTTCACCGAGTTTGATAACTTGGATTTAAAATATGACAATACTACGTTTGGATGGAAAGCGCTGCGTGAGGGCGCACCGAGCTTTTTAGGCGCGCCACGTATGTGTGGGCACGCTAACGGCATCCGTCCCCGTCCGACGGCCGAAGAATTACCAAAGCGGATAAGGACAAAGCATCGCGGCTCTTACTAAAATGGGCGGAACATGCGTGAATTTGAGTATTTCCTTCGTATAATAAAAACAAATACCAATTTGAAAAATGTAATGTGTATACGTTATAGAAAACATGTTGTTTTTATTATTATACAAATACGGATGACTCTCCGTTAAGTACTTACGCCGTACTAAGGGTTTATTTCGTTTTTTAGATATAACTTTGGATTTTTTTTCAATAGAGAAAATTATAAGTAATCGTGTTTTCAAAGTGTATGATTTATAGAATGAATTCTTAAATATAATATATATTAATTCAAAATTAAGAAATAAAGATACAGCAAGGGATCAAACGTACCACAATTACGTATCGCTGCCTCGGTGCAGGCTTAATTTTACCCAACGTTAGCTGCATGTAGTAAGTACACTCGTGTTCTTTTCTCATTGTTATTTATATTCGAGTCCTAATTTGAATATATATTTATTTTTAACGTAATAAATTGCTTTTCTTACCCACCACCATTTCTTTGTATCTTGAAATAGGTAAATTTCGCCTAAAACTACATCAGATAATAATAAAATGTTATAAATAAGTATGTCTAGCTAGCATGTGGTAGTCGAATCACTGTGCACCGGATTGAGCTTCACCGCATCTATCAAGAGTATTTTACGAATTCTGGCCTGGTTAGCTACCTACCAAGTAGAAAATCTGTCGACAAGCACCTAACAGTGTGTTCCGGCAGCAGACCTTGCGAGTCAGTAAGTAATTATGAAGTTACAGGCATATGAGACTTAACGAACTTTATTTTTCATTGGATAATAATTATTAATAATTTATTAAGGATTACATTAGATAGATAGATAAAATCATAATTGTAACACCAACAAGCTTAATTAACATAAAAAAAACTTTGAACTAAAGATATAACTTAAGCAAGTGATACAATGGGTGGTCTTATCGCTTAAAGCGATCTCTTCCAGACAACCCAACAATATTGGTTAGTATGTGTATATGGACAGGGTTTTTAAGCGAATGTTACTAAATACTAGAAATATAAAAATAATCAATGAACTTAATTTAACAAAAGCAAAAATGAATTATGTTATAAACATATTCGTCGCGTATAATAACTTCATATACACACATATACATATATATTTATAACATACAATAATTATAATATATACATAGGTACATATATTTTTAAATATATATAAATAAAGATAAAAACATACAAAACAGACATAAAACATGTTAAGCAAATTATAGATTACGTTAGGACGCCAATTTTTGTAAATATATTAATAGTTGTTATGTAATATTTACTTACAGTTAGAGCGAAAGATAGTAAGTTTTAACCAGGGAGTTGAAATACTTAGAGTTGTTATATCCGAACACCACTGCTCTAAAAGCTTACTAGAATTTACCTATGTACATACCTACGCACATCTATAAGCAGTTTGTAATGACAAGGAAAGAACGTTCAAATATTACGCGTCATATCTGTTGTTAGAAAGAGATAAATAAGCAATTCGTGTTACCACCGAACCACCACGAGACGTTCCGATCACCATTATGCTGCATCTCTTTCACTCTCTCACACCAAACGATACACATATCTCGCTCATCCATTTCATTGAGATTCGTTCCAAAGATAAAACAAAATAACGATATTTTCTATTTCAACAATAAAAGTAATAATTACGCGTGAAATGAAACAGTTTTCTTATCTCTCACAGTGCCTGTATAATTGGTGCAGAGTCTAAAGACACAAGGAAGGTGTATTGTCCACAGATTATTCCGAAAAAACACGATTAGCGGCGATGTATTCACCGGACGCTCGGAAGTGCTAGACTGGTAGTGACTCAGGCGATTACCCTGAATTCGTCTAGTAAATATGGAGGGCAAACAACTGATCTACAGGTAAAAAAATCTTAGGTTTTAACCTGATTTTTAAATGATTCCAATGAACAAGCACGTTTTATTTCAGTCGGTAGCAGACTCCACAATCTAACAGCTTCAGAAGTAAATGAACAGTGATCGAAAGAGGTTCTACTAACTGGAGCCTGTAGCAATAAATTATCTGATGACCGTATAGATAAAGAATGGGTAGTATGGACGAATTTGAAACGTTCCTTGAGGTAGCGCGGAGATGAAGGAAGGTACAGAATACTGTTAAGAAGATTTAATATATGAGCATTCCGGCGAAGTCTAATAGGTAGCCACTTGAGCTTGGTGCGAAATTTGGAAATATGATCATATTTACATTAGCCGTAAATGAACATTACTATATTACAATTTTACGAGAGGGAAAATCCCGCACATGGCTCTTACTTTTCCTCTCGTAAATTTGTAATTAACGAACATTAGCTGTTCGCCATTTATGACGATATGCAGATATTACCGCCTAACATCAGGTGAGACTGAGTCGTGCGTATTTCATCAAAATCCCATAAAAAAAAAACTTTGCAAAGCCTGTGGTAAAATGATCAGGATGTTCATTTTTTTTTCTATTATCTACAAATACCTTGCTATGCTCTTATATTAATTCCCATAATTTGCCAATTTTAGCTTTGTAACTCACTCGGTTTGACCTAGTGACCTGTAACATACAGACGGACGAACGGACAGATAGACACTGGAGTCTCATTAATAGGGTTCCGTATTTCCTTTGAGGCACGGAACCCTAATAATTAGATTCCAGGTTTTAGATAAGCGGAAGACATAAATAAAAAGTCTTTTCTAGGGAATTTTCTAATAAATATATCTAAAGATACCATGATGACCTTATAAGATAGTAAGTAGCTCTGTAAATCTAAAGATATTCTGCAAAGATTCACCAAAGGAAAATCCAGGGGGATGTTTAAATTGAAAAGAAATTTCAGTTTCCGATGATTTAAACGATAAACATGTTTTGACTCCGCCCCCGCCAAGCGGCCACTTCTGCAATGTAAATTAATATTTTAATAAATTATAAAATATTGTTGAAAGAATGCCCACTACTTCTTGTCTATTATTCTTGAAGTGGCCATTTACTCTTCCGCAAAGCTGTAGTAGAATGTATAATCTTATCTTTCAATATTACTCGTATATTTTCTAACTGTAATTCATAAGGGCGTCAAAATCGCCAAAATTGATTGAACCACGATGAACTGAATTGAGGGTTACAGTTTAGTTAACTCGTCAGTTTCAATTTCTCGAACTCGTTGTTTGCTTACTTACCTACTATAAACTGAATATTATACAATTCGTCAGTTATAGTTCTAGGTAGTTCTCTTATCGTACAGTATATTCTTACGTCAAAGTTTACAGCATGCATATATATCGAACATTGATTATGTGAATTATGTCTCAATCAGCCCTAAAGCGTAAAGTACGAGACGACGAAGTGTAGATAGGTCCCAACTAGGTGGACCGACAACATCGTCTGAGTTACGACTTACGGGGGGCCGATGGATGTCTGATTGTATCTATCCTATTTATGTCAATGATAAATTAAAAATAGCAACGGACCGAGTATTGAACCTTGGGGTATACCGTATGTAAAATTTTGGACAGAACTTGTGAAATTGACTATCTTAACAACTTGTCGCCTATTCTGTAGATATGATACTAAAACTATTTCTACAATTTTTTTTTACTTCGTACTACAATCAATAGAGAAATATTCGATAAATATATTCCACTGCAAACCGTTAAACATATAGATACATACGGAGGCTCTACAAATGATTTACAAATTAGTTTCTATTAACTGTTCAGAGAATGATTGAAATGAAGCCTTACGCTAATTGAACTTGTAATATTTTTCTTCTTTTTGATTCAATGTAGTATCTATTCAAATCTGATTTGTATGACTGGAGTCAATAACACCTGCGTATTTTTATCAATTGCCAGGGACCATAGAATTTTTTTTATGTTTTTTGTGCAGGTGTGTTCGAACTATATTTTATAATACTCACAGAAATCTAAATGATATTTATTAAGATTTCTGTGATAATACTGTATTGGTTTTTCTGTTGACAATAATAGTCCGCAAAGTTGTTATATAGCGCGTGTACTTTTATAGAAACCTGAGGAAGTATATAGTAATCTTAGATATCTAGTTTCAAAATATAGAATCCTTAGCGTACCGAAGGATTTAAAGGTCTCAAAATAATATTGCTGCTGAGCAAAACACTTTATTATTTACCTCGTTCGTTATCATTACCATCCTACATAATATTAATTTAAGGCTACACTAGTAGAATAGGTGTAGGTACCTACTGTCGTATGTGGTGCGAGAGAAAAATAAATCAGTACTAATATTATAAATGCGAAAGTAACTCTGTCTGTCTGTCTGTTACGCTTTCACGGTGAAACTACTGGACCGATTTGAATGAAATTTGGTATGGAGATAGTTTGAGACCCGGGAAAAAACATAGGATAGTTTTTATCCGACTGCGCTTAAAGAGATTAATGTTTTCGCGCGATAACCGACATACGCGCGGGCGGAGCCGCGCCCGGAAAGCTAGTGGTATATATCTGTAATAAAAATATGTTTATGAAGGATAGTTAACAAATAAACCTATTAAGAACTTATATTAAAAAAACGGTATTTTTGCACATCTCATCGCGAAGACTCTCCAGGAAACATAAAAATTCGTTGTTTAAAATTATTCGACATATCTACTTATGATTGGTGATGATGAATTATACTAACCGCTCATCTTATAATCGCACGCGCGAGAGAGTCAACACTGGCGGGCCAGAGTCCTGCCGCGCCTCTGTCGCCGGCTGAAATTGAGGTATTTACCGTGGTAGATTTTATACTTAAGGTAAAAAAAGCATGACCCCGGATATAAATTGGGCGCGGGTTCGAATTTCGCATATGACTTTATTTTTTTCTGTTGTTAATTTGTAATTTTTTAATAAAAATTAACGAGAGAAAAATTAAATTCATATAAAAGTCATCCGGGGTCATACTTTTTTTGACTCTCGTAAATTT
This sequence comes from Plagodis dolabraria, assembly GCA_963854805.1. Classification (NCBI taxonomy): domain Eukaryota; kingdom Metazoa; phylum Arthropoda; class Insecta; order Lepidoptera; family Geometridae; genus Plagodis; species Plagodis dolabraria. The sequence continues at coordinate 12,370,570 of OY978440.1, forward strand.
GTAATTTTGTAACGTAATCCGCAGAGCAGGCGTTATTGCATACATAACAATATTAAAAAGGTTGCGCCATTATTTGCAAGTTTAAAACCAATTGCATAATTGGTACCGCACCTAGGTCGAGTGAAGGACGCCTGCTCCTAGCATATAACACAAAGCTTATGTAATAAAACCACTGAGACGAACAGTCACTTTTTTTGACGAAACATGCGCGATTTCCTCCTGTTGTTTAGCGGTAACCTCAGCGTATGCATTTTGTCACAAGTGACGAATTGCACTACACCCTGAGCCTTACAGTTGTTATGTCTCAATTTTCCATGCTCTCAAGACTTACTGCCGGAACACACGGTAGATGCTGGGCGACAGATTTTCTACTTGAGGGTGGTAGCTAGCCAGGCGCCCTATCGCAAAATGCTCATCCTCAACCAAGGATCTGCGGCACGCAATCCATAGTTTCCTAATCTATTAACACTAGATTATCATTGCCTAAAAAAAAAGAATTATTATATTTCATGCGATCCTTGGCTGGCGTTTAGCACTACAGTTTCACATACTTTACAAGTAGTGAATATGATATGTTCGTTTGGTGCATTCCCGATTTCTCCATTGTGCATATACCCATCAATGGGGACGGCAGGAATAGAATAAAGAAAAATGAAAATCATTCCCGCTGTCCCCACGCCCGTACCCCCAACAATGGGGACAGCGAGAATAAGCCAAAAAGTAAAAAAATTGTACAACTTGATCTAAGTACTCCTTAAGTTACACTCAATTTATGTTAAAATACCGATTACCGATGCCAACCGACGAGTATTGTAAGCGAGTGGCACAATCAATTTACTCGTAGTAAGCAGTTTGTATCACTATGCATCTCTCGAAAGAGCAAAGTTAAAAATTCTGAACCGATTTCCAACTCTGTGAAGTATGACAAAATAAACTTGTGGAATTCGAGCCATGTAAATGTGAGCTCAGAGTGTTATAATCAGCATGGTATTAGTACAGACTTGTAGAAAATATGTTCTGTTTTTTTTCAATTTACATGATCGAATTAAATATGACTGGCAACGCGTTAACGCGTCTTTTATAGGTACATCTATTTAGTCTGACATTCTTAAATATGAATCAAATAAAGTTGTAGTAAATTATTTCTAATTATTAAAATTAAATAATTTATTTCGCGTTGCATTCAACAAGTATGAAACACGTGTACGTCATTATTGTATCTAGAAGTGCAATAGCAAAGCGTATGTTTAATTGACGCATTCATGTATATTTTTCCCTAAGTTTCAACTAGTGTGACGGACAGACAGACAGATGAACACTGGAGTAAGTAATATATAAGTTTCAATAAATATATCAAAACTTAGTAAATTTATTGGTCGTTCTATCCAAAAGAAACCAGAAATTAAATGGTTTTCATACATTGAAACAAAATAGCCAAAATGTCTCACAACGGAGGCTTGATGCCCCGGCTTACGATAGCTAGGTGTCAAACGTGTCGGTCACGGTCAGTGGCGGTCGGCAGAGGGGCTGTGTATTACAGGGGGATGCAAAGCGCATCTATACGCTGTGCCAGGGCTACAAAATCGTTATAAATAACTGTTTGTAGTCGTTATATCGTTTCCGCAAAAATATTGATATCGAAGTAACGTTTAATTTAAAACGGAATAGCGATATATTCCGAATACTGCTATTGTAGGTTGCAGTTACAAAATAACGTAATTTTTTGGATGTATGAGAAGCACGGCAACGTCGCGCTACCGAAATACGATGGTAACGTTATATGTTGTGTACCTATCCAATCTTATGTAGTAATAATACTTTAATATACTGCTTGGGGTGATTGTAAATGGTTTGTCTGAAAATAATATAACTCATTGTATATAGTAAAGAATAAAGGTGCTAATTAAATACAATTCTTTTTAATCGTATTATTGGTCTCTAAAAATCTGCAATTCCTCCTAAATTACTAAGTCAGCCACAATTAACGAGCGTCTGAATAACTATTTATAAAAATACTTCCTTAGCCATTAGCTGTTTTCTATGTAAGCTACTTATGAACTAAACAGCCAATAAATACTCTAGTTTCTATCAATTTGTGTTGGTTGTGATTCTGTACGCAAAGCTCGGGCATTCAGGTTTCAATAATGGCGGAAGATAATATTTTGTGTAAAGGGTATATTATTTAAATCCAAGTCTTGGATGTTTGAGGAGTTTTTTTTTTTTTTTTTTTTTTTTTTATGCCTGATAGGTTAGCCTTTGACCACTATCTCACCAGAAGGTAAGTGATGATGTGGTCGAGGATGTTGTTCAGACTAACCTAGAGTTACTGGCTCTCAAGGACAGCTGCCGGGACACACCGTTAGGTGCTTGGCGACAGATTTTCAACTTGAGGGTGGTAGCTAGCCAGGCGGGCATTTGCAAAGTGCCCTACCACCATGCTGTAACGACTGCTATCCTAAGACAACAACCGGGACCGACGGCTTAACGTGCCCTCCGAAGCACGGAAGCGCTCAGTAGTAATGCCCAACCAGCGGTCACCCATCCAAGTCATGACCGCGGCGGACGTAGCTTAACTTTGCTGATCGATTCAGAATGGCTAAGCAAACTTGGCTACGAGCGCTTCAAAATAAGTTAATGTTTGTTTCTCACAAAACACAGTGTTACACTCCTTATAAGACGACACTTTTTTGTGAGTTTTGTGCAGGGTTAGGCAGGCGTCTTTATTACTTATGATGCATATATAGGCGGGGCACGACATTGGTATTTTGAAGCTTTGTATATATTTTTACTATGTGCCTACATATATATCACTGTTTATCATTGACAGACAGAAAAATAGTCCAATATTTTAAGTTGTGTTTCATATTCATAGCAACTGCCGCTGATAATGCTGATGATAACGATGCAGATCCTACTGAAATTTGACAAAATAAAGCCGATTAAATAAAAAATACCAATAATTATAGTATTAATAATATGAGCCATACTAAAACCTTTTCAAAAATGTTACTAACTTTTTTGGTATCAAGAAGATATTTTTTTATCAGAACAACTTATTCATCCGATAAATTTAAAGGGGCCGGGGTGGAAAAGATTAAAAAAGTCCGTTGATTTCCTGTGTCATATCAAATCACATGGGAATTTCGTCAAATTTTGTAATAAATACGTAGTAAACAAATACCTAATGTTTAATGGTAACCCATACTATAGAAGACGTAAACCAATAACTAATATTATTGGCTATACCTTCTATGCCCATTACCATCTAATATCCATAAAGCTTTTATTCGAGCGTTAGGTACTTAGTGATAATCTAATGAACATGTATAAGTAAAAATAGTTAAAATAAAAATCATACGCTTCTTGGTCGTTCACGTTATTAATGCGAACGGAGCGGGGAGGGGTGCGCCAGATAGCTGCGGGGCGCATTCATATCAATGAAGAAACGCAAATCACCTGTGTCAAATCAAATTAATTTCATAAATTTTCGGAATATTCGGACTCTGTGTTTTTAGGATTTTGTGACCCCATCATTTTCCCATCAGCGTGCGCAGTGAAACGCTATTTAATTGTAAGTTATTCAAGGGCAGACTCGCGAGGTTTACTCCGAGAGCTACTATTTTTAATTAAAAGTAATAATTATTTAGCCAGCCCTAAAGGACCTAAGGAATTCTGGCTATGCCATGAAATGCTGTAGCACGTGCCTGCAACTCATTCTCTCTCTCTCTCTCTCACGAAATGTGTTACCTATGTGCCTCTCGCTGGCCCTCCCAACAAGAAGTTCAATAACGTTACTAAATGATAATATTTTCGGTTATAATTATGTTTTGGAAGATGATAAGGTTATTTAGTTTCCGTTACAAAATACCAAAACGGTGGCATCGAAATTTCGTAACCGTTTTCAACAATTGGGTTACGTTATTCTGAATAACGTTATAAAACCCTGCGCCGCGCATCGCGTCCTGTCGGCGCATCGCGGAATTCATTCAGTCTTCGCTCACTGCCCTTCGGACGTGCATTCAACGCGCGGACACGGAAGCAGCCACACGCGTGGTTGCTTTACTGACTGGTTTTACGAAGGTAGTGAAATAGTTTTTCGTTCATATCAGACCGTTTTAAGTTCGCGCTTCAGAACATTAGTTTTAAAAACTTACTGTGTGATTAATTTTCCGATTCTATTGATATAATTTTCATGAGTGTACTTTTACAGTAAAAGACTTTTAACTAATAAAACTTAGAGGAAGAAAAGTTTCGTTTGGTCTTTGTACTTTGCTTTTTTTTGATTATGTGGCAGGTGCTTCGACCGTCTAGATGCAGAATATTTAGATAAACTAAGTCTTACTTCAGGCCAATTAAAAAAAAAGTTTTTATTGTAAAAAAAATACAGTTGTTCGGCAAATAATTTACTGTTGCCTGTTAATTTTAACTTGGGCAAAACAACGCAAACTTTCCAGTGGATTTAAATGTATATAAAAGAATTGAAAAAACAATATTGGTGCTTAGCTGTGAGTGGGTCGGAGAAGAACAAAGAATCGTCTTCTGTCTTCTGGATGCGGTTAAGTTGGAACACAAAACTTGTTTATTTCCTCTATAATAAGTCTAGCAACCATGTTACTAACACAGATCTATAATGAGCACTTTACCAGACATTTGGATTAAATGTGAAGATGTATGGATTGAACCAATGGAACTAATTCAAACGCAAAGAAGATTTTTGAAGATTAGAAGTTGCTGTAAAAAATTGGACGGATATTACAGGCGCGTGGAAACTGAAAATCAGACGTCTTGGCGTACGTTACGCAGTGGTGTATAATTGCACTGTCATCAGAGTTTTTAGCGGTCTTCACTTGTTGCTGTTACGGAAATACATTCTTATGGGCCTTTTGCTTGTTTCTACGGATAGGGGAAGCAGGAGTAATTAATTGAAGCAAAACAAGTATTTTTGTTAAATATTTTGGATTAAGCACATATACAAAACATGAAATGTGTGAAATATTATATGCCTATCAAATGATTGATGATCCTTAATTAAACAACAACGTACTTATGACTACCATATCTTTGTAATTTTAGGAGTAAAACTTGATTTAAATGTGTTTTTTAAAGAACAAACATATGTTTCTTTGCTTTAGCGTACCGTACCTATGGAGCGAATGTCATGATATTCTTCAACGCTACCACAATATTTTTTGTCGTCTAAATTCTAAGTGGAATTCAAATTATCGTAATTTGTATTAGGTATACTGCTATATATTTTTTTCATCTAAGGTCATCGAAGAACGTCCATGGTAAATGGCCGGTATAAAAACTTTTTAATAGTCTTTACAAATTTATCTGGGCATAATCATCATGTTCCTACGTCTGTTCCATGAACTTATGGGGTTCGTCCAATATTTTTTCGTTTTTACGAACACTGTCAAATTTAATAGACCTTTATTTTGGAAGCTATTGATCCTAGACTACTTCTACGGTTTCTTAATAAAAGTGTTGGCTCCTAAAGAGAGATTCTTTTTAGATGACAGCTATCAAATTAAAGGTGATTTTATTTTGAAAACTATTCTCACTACTCTATACTATCGGACCACTAGTTTCGTTAAGGAAGTGATAGATCTTAGAGAGATCTTCTTTTCGGATGGCAGCTGTCAAACTTAAAAGAGCGGTATCTCTGAAAATATTGATCATTATCTACAACCTTCTTTATGAAAGTGATAGATCTTATAGATATCTCTTCAGATGACAGCTATCAAATAAGAGTTTTATTTAAAAAACGATTGATCTTAGACTAATAGTTTCTTTACTAAAGTGATAGTTTTCAATGAGATTCTGGTTCTGATTCTGGGATGACAGCTGTGAAAGTAAAAAAGATCTTTATCGCGTTAACTATTGATCCTAGACTACTGGTTTCTTATTAAAAGTGTTGGCTCTTAAAGAGATCTTCTTTTCGGATGACAGCTATCAAATTATAGATAATTTTATTTTGGAAACTATTGTTCTAATACTACTTGTTTCGTTACAAAAGTATTAGATCTTATAGAAATCTTCTTTTTTGGATAGCAGCTGTCAAACTGAAAAGGGTGGTCTCTCGGAAACTATTGATTCTTAGCTACAAGTTTCTTTATAAAAGCGATAGCTCTTACAGAGATCTTCTTTCAAGATGACAGCTATCAAACTTAAAAAAAATATATTTCGTGAACTATTTATTCTAGACTACTAGTTATCTTACAAAAGCGACAACCGTCAAACTAAAAAGAGCTTTACCTCTAAACAATTGATGCTACACTACTAGGTTCTTTCAAAAAGTGAGATCTTCTTTTCGGATGACAGCTGACAAACTTAAAAGAGCTTTATCTTAGACGCGATTGATTCTAGTCCAGGAGTTTCTTCATAAAAATGATAGATCTTATAGAGAACTTGTCAAAATTAAAGAGCTTAATCTCGGAAACTATTGATCCTAGACTACTAGTTTCTTTATAAAAGTGATATGAGTAGAAATTTTCGGATGACAGCTTACACATTAAAAAAAGTTTTAATTCAGTAACTATTGATCTTAAACTATACTAGTATTTTTTCAAATGTGAGATCTTCTTTTCGGATGACGGCTGCCAAAGTGAAAAGAGTTTTGTCTCGATAACTATTGATCATTAACTAATTTCTTTACAAAAGTGATAGATCTTATAGAGATTATATCTATATCATCTCCGTAAAAAAAACGAATGATAGAATCTAGATAAACAGTTTTAGAGATAAAGATTGACATATTTCATTCAAAAAGAAGATCTCGCTGAAGTCTAGAATTTCCGTGCTGAAAGCAGTGGTCTAACGCCAAATTAAATAAAACAATAAAAAAATGGCTTATGGCGTTTAACGTACACGTATGACGGGACTTAAAAATCTACCCAGTCTCAGAAGTTCTGAAAGATACCGTCTTCACCTGCCTTGAGGAAGGTGGTGTCTGTCAGAGAGCATACGTGTGTTTCCGTCAGAAGAAGCAAGGCTGGCTTAGCAGTCTCCAGGTGGTAACCCCGTATTAAAAAAGATCACAGCAAGCGTAGTAGGGGGTGACTTAAGCCCCATATTTGCCCCGAGCAGCTGATATCGAATTGAGCGCAGTTTTGCCCCCTCTACCTAGAATAGCCCTGGCATCCACTTTCATTTACAGGTGTAGATGCCCAGAGAGGGATTCTCCAGTGCTTTCGCAACTTTTTTCCCAAAGAAACACAACGGTATGGCCAAAACTTCATGTCGATATTAGGTGGGCGAGTGGTACAGCGTCCGACAACCGGAAAAATAAAATCGGCCAAAAGTGTGAGATAGAAACGTAATGAAACTTATTAGCGCCCAATTAAGGGTTAAGAATCTGAAATTTCGGTATATTTTGTACCATATCGTCTAAGCAACAAATACTAATAACGCCAATGTACTCGTATAGTGCAGTTTTGTAGCTGTGACCAATAAATGTTTTATGTAGGATACACAATATGATATTGATAACCGAATAGTAGTAAATGATCGATACCGCAAAAACTATTGTAGGCAGTGGACGCTTTTTATATTCTCCTTTATAGGAAAGGCTTTTCAGTAAGTTTTCGTTCACTTTTCTGGGAATAGATGCCGAGAACAATGACCTCCGCGCCGTCGTCTGACTATTCATTCCAATCAATTTTATCACTTGGAAGTTTTAATGAGAATTTGCAAAAACCTTAAAATATCAGAACGTTTTCACGTAGGTAGTGATCAGTCTTTTTCAGAATTATTAGCAACCTCTTTTGAGTTCTTCTCTAGACAAAAAAGATCTTTGGAATAAAACTTCCTTCGTTCTGCTTGTGGCAGCTAGACTTATTTTTGAATGAGATCTTTTTGATATTGTCTTTATGGCTTAAGTTTTTATACATCATTTGGTTTCAATTTCAAATCACATTAGTGATTGCCCATCCCCCGCATGACAATCTAATTAAACCCCTGTAATTAGAATGTTATAGAATCACGTTTATATGAACCTACAATATTGTTGTCTGGCTAATAGCATAGATAGGGCTTTAGTGATTTATTTTAGGTTAAGATTGCATGACACGTAATCTCAGACCGAATAAAAAGTCAAGACAGAATGTTGTGTAAAGAGCAGTGAGGCCGGTAAAACTACGCCTCGCCGTGTACAAACACGATTACACACACATATGTACAACGAAACTACGCCTTGACTCGTCAGTCAAACTATTGCGGCGTGGTGGCATTGGTGTTGCCGTTATTAAGCCTATAAGGTTTACCCTATTGTTGGGTGATAATACACAACGTATTGCTATTAGTTTTTTTAATAGTTGATCAATGTGTTTTAACCGACTTAAAAAAATTAGAAGGTTCTCAATTGGACTATATTTTTTTAAATACAGATATTGCGTCGTAGATGCCTATCAAAATCGGTTCAGTGGTTTAATTGCAAATTTAAAGATGGATTTCGTTAATTCAGTCCATTTTCAACCGACTTCAAAAAGGACCAGGTTTTCAATTCAGTTGTATTTTTTTTTTATTTAATTTATTTGATTAAATCATTGTTACTTCATAACTCCGTCATTTTATTTTTTGTTGGAAATTTGATACCTTTAATTATAATTGCTGATACCTCATATTCATTTCATTGGTATTGGATTTTCAGTTTCGAAGATATTGAAGTAGACCACCCTCAAGTTGAAAATCTGTCGCCAAGCACCTAACGGTGTGTTCCGGCAGCTGTCCTTGAGAGCCAGTAACTCTAGGTTAGTCTGTACAACATCCTCGACCACATCATCACTTACCATCAGGTGAGATAGTGGTCAAAGGCTAACCTATCAGGCATAAAAAAAAAAAAAAAAAGATGATGTTTTTTTTCGTTATAAAAAAAACATATTTCCTTCTTTTTTTTTGTTTTTAACGTTGTTGTGTATAGAATTGAATTATAACCATATTATTGTTGATATTACAAAGGCAAATTTAAGTTCCCTCTTAACTGTTCACCCTTTACTGGTCACTTACAAGTGTTACTGTTTAATTATTTTTTCATTTTCCGAATTGAGTCCAAAAATTAAACAAAATTAGATCGAAATCATTCGGAAAATGGGAATATTTTAAAATCGGCGACTTATATTTATTTATACCTATTTCTACCGCCAAGCAGTAATGTTCACATTCCTATGTTCCGGTAAAATTACAGGCACATGAGAATTAACATCTTTATGTCTCAAGGTGATGGGCGCAGTGCAGTTTGCCACTTGTGATGAACTGTATCCACAGAGGTTACAGCTTAACACCAGATGGGCTTTGTGCTTTTTTCCCCGATTGCATAAAAACCCATCACTAATTAGTTACAAGAAATAAATGCATGTAAATTAAATACCCAGTAATGTTATTTCTGAAATACTTTTTCCATTCCCTTCCCCTACTTAACGACACTACTTTTGCCGACACGTTACATCGGAACCCTATTGTTGTATTAATACTAATTACGTTATTAAATTGGTAACATTATTTTCATAAGGTAATTTGATTATCATGGCAACACCGACACACGCACACATCTTTGGAAAACCGGCCTCACTTATCTGTTCACAACATTCTGTCTTGACTTTTTATTTGGTCTGAGCACGTAATGTGACATTTTCGACCAGAGGCCTTAATGTCTAACACGATAATGGAGATGAAGATAATTGTGATATTTTCCTTTGAAAACGTTCTAGTTTTAAAATGAAGATAGTATTCGTAACGTGCCGAAAAAGATATTTATCACTATATGGGCCTGATAACACAAAATACCTATTAAATAAATTATGATAAAATCAATTGTCTATGTGTATGAGTTTTATTCAAAACCCTTGGAGTCTAGGGACTAAACGTGATCTCAATTTGAAATGTGTATGTTGTTAGTAAATGTTTCAATCACTAAAGAGATCAATCACGAACATCGTATAAACAGGCTTTTATATAAAAAAAGCGTGAGGTACAAATTAAAAAAAGTGTTAATGTTAGGATAGCGTGAAATGCATTCCGGAACCGTTAATAATGTTTAATCAAACTATGATATATATCTACTCATACTTTTATAAAAAAATAAGTGCGTCTTACTAAGTTAGTAGAATGAGGTAAAATAGATAACGGACGCTGAGAATGTGATACAAATCCCATGAAAAAGATTTGATAGCTGATGTCAATTTTGTCCTTGAAAAACACAATAAAACTAGCATCGTTTTCGAAAAATGGGTTTTAGATTATTATAAGATGGAGCGAAATGAAAAGATTTTCGAACTTTGACAGCTGATAGCGGCCATATTGTTGAAACTACAAGTGCAAATGGGTGTTCTGTTTGAGCATTGCTCAAAGACAACATTTGTTCAGCGCGCTTCGCCCATCGTCCTACCGAGAGCTATTAGTCGATGATTACAAACTTCTTTTGGCCTGAATTGGATGATATGGACACCAACGAGAACTGGTTTCAACAGGACGGCGCTACGTGCCACACAGCTTATGCCACATTCGACATTTTGCTCGAGGGGTTTGAGGGCATGGCTATCTCACGGGGAGGTGATGAGAACTGACCACCGAGACCATATGATTTGACCCTGTTAGAGATTTTCTTGTGGGGTTTTCTTAAGTCTCAGATCTATGCGAATAAGCCACAAACCACAGCGGACCCAAAGGTAACAGAACCCATGCCATCGGTCATTCAGCCTGAGGTATGCGCCAGAGACTGGTTAAATTGAACATTTTGGATGTGTTTTTTGGTTTGGATTTGGAATGCCCCAAAGAAGCGGACACTTGAATATGTTATATTCCACACATAATGGTATTGATATGCTTTTCAAATGAATAAAAATGTACGTTGATATCACACACATACTTTGTTTTATTTGAATTTAATTTGAAGAGCTAGCGCCGTGAAAATCCGTATTTAAATAATTTTCAACCCTTTAGAAAGAAAAGTGTTGCCGTCTACTACTTAGTTTAAGTATACGATTGAAGGAAATACCATTGAAGGGGATTTTGCGACTAGTAGGAGCAAAATATCCTTGTACTTGAAGCTGCGGCGGCGTCGAGAAGCGTGACTACAAACGGAAACTAACGTAGGTTTCGACCATTAGTGTGCAAGTGGGTACCACAGACCCACTTGCACACTAATACTCGTCTTTGAAGTAGCGAGAGAAATGCGCCCGTACCCCTATGCGCGCTTAGGCTTACTATTGGAAGGCACCTAAGAGCGGAAAGTGCTGGGGCACACGCCGTGTTTTTTACACGCGTTCATATATTGAACTTGGGTTCATTGGACAGACGACTACAGTTAAGGGTTCAAACCTAATCGTTTTTTTTTTAATATATTAGATATGAACACTAACGTAGCGGTGAAATTTATGCTGCGTACTATATTTTTGTATAATAAAGTTTAACCTAAAAAACGTGTTACTGATTCCAAAATTTCATTTCAGACTACATTAACGCCCACCCAGTCAATAGGGTTTGAATCGCCACCATGCCCACGGCTGGAAAAAATCCCACGGGATTTGCAGATATCAGGCATCCACCACCATTCAAACTGACGAACAATGCAGGGCTGTGCACAGCCGATCTACCGATTGATATTTCCATGTCAATCCTTAGCCTCATGTACCTAGCTTTTGGATTGATTTATACGTTTTTTGGTGAGTACCTAACTTATACCTACGTTTCAACAAATGTCAATATGTACGTCGAGATGTGGTCATCGATTATTGCTGTACGTATTTATTATAGCAAATATTTCTAAGAAAACTTATTTTAATTATGTCTCAAATCGGTCAAGTAATACTGGATTTTCATCGAAATACTGTTTCGGTCTTTTTACGAGTGAAGTGCAAAGTAATCTCGGTAGCTTTTTTGGGGTTCCGTACCCAAAGGGATCACAGATGATGTATTTCTGTTGCCGCTATAACAACAAATACAAAAAGTTGGCCAAGTGCCAGTCGGATTTGCGCACGTTACAACAAAAAAAGGTTAAAATATGAAGCTAATGTAGTATAGCTAATGGTACGGAACCATTCGTGCGCTAGTCCGACTCGCACTTGCCCGATTTTTTTGGTAAATGGCGATAGTGTATGTCTATATTCTCGACATTATCCAAGAGGGAAATAAGAATTTTTTTTCAGTTAATCATGTCAGTGTATCATGTTATTTCCAAAATCGTGCTTCGAGTGCAGCAAGTGCAGTCCAATGTCTGCCGCGATAATTTTGACCAAAATCGAGCACTACTTCTATTAATTCCTTACGATACAAGGAAATACTTAAAAAACCATGACGAAGAGATGGTGCCCATTTATAAGAATTCCGCTTCTTCGTGGTCTACTATTCAAAATTGGTCAAGACAGACTCTTTCTACAAGGGGCATAGAAAGTGTTGAAGATGACTTAATAAGGCGGACCTGTTTCTGGCAACACGGAATAAAACGTTAAAAAATATTGAGAAACTTGTACTTACGAATAAACATCTATTGTTAGAGCTATTTGACTAAGGTATCCGTGGGTACCGTACATTCATAAACGTCATGACTTTTTGAACCTCTCAAAAGTCGGTGCAAGAAGCCAGCCAATATTGCCACCGGCGCAATGATTGTTGAGAAAATGTTTTGGAGCTTTGTAGTGAAAATCCGACTAGTGTTTTCGATCGCATCATTGCTGGAGGGCAAACCTGGATTAGTCACTACGACGTGGAAACACGAGTCAATACTGTGGGTCTAAAAGGGTGCAGCACTTCTGAAGAAGTGTAAAGCCACGCAATCGAGCGAAAAGCTTCTGGCGACAGTTTTCTGCGACGAGATTTTACTTATTGAATATACCAAAAAAAAGTCAAGTTCTATGCGCAATTTTAAGGAAAGGAAGCAAATAAAGAAAAAAGGCGAGAATAACTGACCGAGGGTGTCTTGCTTCACGACAATGCGCCAGTTGACTCGACTCGCGTTGTCAAGGCTGCTAATCAGGTGGGTGTGTGATAGTGACAAATTTTCGTTTCCGAAGCTGAAAAATAGATTCGTTAAAAGTCATGTTACGACGATGAAGAATTAAATGGTGCCATAAACGATATTTTTTCAAATTAATATATAAATGGGAAAAGATGATTTCACGTTGTGAGAAGATTATTTCTGTCTTTTGTTTCATATCCATACTGAAAATACTTTGAACTCTCTTCGTACGAGTCATGTTGGTTTTATACTTTTGACTATTCTTATTATTTTGAAAACTAAATGTGTATAGAAGTATCTACAAAGTATGCGTGACTCATTATTAATTAATCATAGATAAATGCAATTGGTATTTGAGTCAAACTTGATGTTCTTGTTGAAATAGTCATTGTTGTTTTGAAGAATTTGAATTAATTTAATGAACTTCTTATATTGTAACAAAGCGTAATGCCCAAAAAAAAACTTTAGCTATAATTAAATGTACCTATATTTTTACTGTTATGCCAAGTTCCCGTATTTTGTTGAATCTTAATATTAATGTTGACGGTAAAAATGTCACGGAAATTGAAATGACGTGGTTTCTAGGGCTTAATATTTATAGTAAACTTACTTGGAAATCCCATATAGAAAATGTCTGCGTAAAATTATCTTTGTTTTTATATGCACTTTATCAATTAAAAAAAGGTAACTAACGAAGCTACGTTACTAACTGCCTATCATGGTCGCGTTGCAACTATATTGCGCTATGGAGTGATGTACTGGAGTAACTCAACTGACCGAGAAAAAGCTTCTAAAGCCCAAAAAAGATGCATAAGGTCGAAATGTGGATTAAAAAACACAGACTCATGTAAAGAACACAAAATACATTGACTCTAATATCGTTAATATATAAGATGCAATGTTTGTTAAGTCAAAACCTGAGCTCTTTGAAACATATCCATTAAGTAGTCGTCGAAAAGGTATGTTACGACAATTGCGATGCAGCACTACGAGTAAGTTGCTGTGAATGAGTGTTCAGGGGGCCGACTCCCATCTCTTAATTCAGTCTTATTTTAGCCTTATATTTACAATTTTAATTCGCACTACCACATATCACTATAGTAAACTTACATTAGAACTTCAACGTGAGAGCGAGCTGCATGCATTGAATCAAGTCATCTGGGCGATAGAGATAGCGCTATATGAACATTATTGTTTCGTGATGGCCACGGTACAAATGTCAATATCAATATTTTAAGCTTAAAATAATGACGTTGGTTTTCTTTAATAGTTTTTAAAAGGTGGGAGTTGGGCCCCTGTATGGCATCATTAATGTTTAAGGGTATATTTTAGACGAACGCCCCCATACAAAACGCAGCTCCAATCTCATTTTAATAATAGCGAATAAAACTCAATGATTTTTTACTTACGTAATCACTGCCCTAATATCTAGGTTTCGATAGGTCTAATAATACACTATATTTACATGCGAATTATTTTTTAATAACAAGTTGAGTTTATATGAAAGTTCACACTTTGGCTGGCGGGTATATGCCCTTAACAAAATACCATCAGCTATCCGTTCTAAAAATGACATAGCTATTATTTAAAAACCTAGTGTAACCTAATGACTTTTCAACCAAGAAAGCTTATTATAATATTAATGAATTCCTTGATAATAAAAATATGAGTGTTTTTGCTTAATATACAATTATTTACTATTTGAAATTTAATGTATAATAATTATAATTACTTTTACTACTGTTTACTAATTTAATTAATATTGTATTTAACTATTATTATTAATTTATAAGATGTGTAATGTTAATGTCATTAGAACTGTTTGGAATGTAATTTTAAGAGCCTACGTTTAAATAAATGTCTGTATCCCAACTAGCGTTAGTAAAGAACTAGCGTTCTATATATATAAAATATGTAATATCGTTTGTACCTAGATTCACAGACTAATAAATCTTTTTTTTTTTTTATGCTTGATAGGTTAGCCTTTGACCACTATCTCACCTGATGGTAAGTGATGATGTGGTCGAAGATGTTGTACAGGCTAACCTAGAATTATTGGCTCTCAAGGGCAGCTGCTGGAACACACCGTTAGGTGCTTGGCGACAGATTTTCAACTTGAGGGTGGTAGCTAGCCAGACGGGCATTCGCAAAGTGCCCTACCACCATGCCATTATATCATTTCTTTATGCTGACCATTTTAGCTAGCTTCATTTGTTTCAGGTTATCGTTGTTTTAAGGCCATTAACTTTTTAACCGGATTTTCCTTTGCTACCGCTATCGTCTATACCTTGTGCATGCAGGAATACCTTTTACCTCACGCCGGAAATGTCCGTAAGTATCAAAGTTGATTTATGCAATACTAGCAAAAATATTAACCTCTTTTTGCGCAGATGGATAAAAACTATCCTATCTTTTTTCACGGGTCTCAAACTATTTCCATACCAAATTTCATTCAAATCGGTCCAGTAGTTTTGGCGTGAAAGCGTAACAGACAGACAGACAGGCAGACAGACATACAGACCGACAGAGTTACTTTCGCATTTATAATATTAGTACTGATGTATCCAAATTTTATACACCTATATAAGATTTGGATACATACATGAATTTTGAATAAATATACATTGTTTGATTAAAAAGTAATTACCGCCATTTAATAATAAAATTTTTGTCCTATATAAAATCCTAACCTGCCTACTAGGAGTTATCTTCTTACTATGTATGTTCTGACTAACAATATATATATGTATGCATGACTTACGATAATTTTGTTGGTTTTAATAAAATCTAAAACTTTTTTTTGTCTTTCAGTCGTCTCTATGTGTGCCGGTGTGCTCTTCGGCCTGATTACAATGCTCATCCAATATATCGCATTATTTATAAACGGATTTCATATCGGATTTTTGCTTGCCGTGGCTGGACTTGCCATCTATGACCACATACTGACCGTCTACCCAACCACTGTGAGTATATCATAATCACCTATAATAGTTAACATTTACCTAAGCTTTTACTGTCTAGCATTATTTATCATGTACCTACCTACGGTTTTACGATAAGCACACACTGTTTTGTTCCCTCCTTATCAAACTACTAGACGACAACAGTTATTTGTGCACCAAGAGAGCAAAGTAGTTTTTTGCTGCGAGTGCTGATTTTGAATCCTGAGTGTGGCGAGAAAGGCACGAGATGCAAAAAACTTTGATCTCGCGTAACACACATATCTTTTCACTTCAGAACTTCGAAAGGGTTGGTCTTTGTCTCTCTCTTTCTAACGGCGGGAATGAGATAGAGTGAATGTTTCGAATTGTATGTTTAACCAAAAGCTGAATAAGATATTCGCGGCTATCTGAAAAAAAAGTTACTTTGTCTCACACGGTGAACAAAATCGCATTTTGCTAACTGATTTCATGCAGCAAAACCTACATGTTTTAGCTACTGAAGTGAAAATATTAATGTTACTTGTCTCAAATTGAATTGAAATTCAGTTCCATGACTTTGCCTCATAGTGGTCCTATTATTTGTAAATTTGGTTTCCGCTCAGCACTTGATAGTGCTTCTAATCATATTTAGAAAAAAAAACATGGCTTTTGAACTTTTAATCACTAGACAAAGAGTTTGTTAGAAATTATTGATTCTCACCTTTAGTAAGAATATACGTGGAGTGTAAAAACATGTTTTTTTTTATAGTTTGGCTTTTGACCACAATCGCGCCTGATCACAGGTGATGTAGTTAAGGATGGCAAATAAGCTTATACTAGAATATACATAATAAAAGCCAACTATAGTCTGTCCACTACTCACACGATCGGCTAGTCATTTAAGTCAACAGACAACAGTGAAACTTGAAAAACTAGTGTGGGAGTGAACTTGAAAGATCATATTGCTAAATGTAACAACATCGGAAATAGAGTGCATCCCACCGCAACTTTCTTTCAAGGTCGGCTATCGATTTTTATCAATTTCCTGAAAAGCAAATTAAAACTTCAACTGCGGCTAAAGAAAAATATTGACGGCCTTTACCAAGTTCTTAGTATAAAATGAAAAAGTATCTTTAAATTGAATTCCAGTATAAATTCGAGTAGGCGTGTAACCGCTATGAGATCCGCAATTATGTACCTATTTAGACATTAGTTGATAGTCATCAATATCATCATCATCATCAGCTGAAAGATGTCCACTGTTGAACTACAACAATCGTAATGAACTGAGACCCCACTCCGCCAGGACAGTTTCAACTACCAACCTTTTGTTTACCTCATTAATTGTTTCTTTGTCAGTAATGACTATACTACTTTTTGATCGTTTGTACTATTTTATCGATTCGTGGTGCTCTTTGGTCAAGTTATAACAAAATACAATCCACACTAATTTGCAATACGCAAATAACTCTTGGAAATATTATTACGATACGTCGAGTTATTTTACAGAGAATTGATTAAATGACTCATTGAGACTGATTCACTGAACGAGCTGAAAATCAAAACAACCTAATTCATCTGTAGTTTTATAAAACGGTTGGTCCTCAAACAAGTTTGAGTATGCTATCTTTGATCGGTAGTACCTTACCAGACGTCCCTTTAAAGTTTAACCGTGATTAAAATTTTTGAAAACGATCTTTCCTTTTCGACTGTTTCTTGTTGTGTGTGATAGCGCTACTATATATTATGGTAATTTAGGTCCTGGTAGGACAAGTGGTGGGACTTCCTGACAAAGACGTTTTCAGTAGTCTGAAACTGTGCCCGGTGTTTGATTCACGTTCGCCGATAATTCTGTTACTAATTGAAATAGATTTGCTTAAAATTATGAACTTGAAGTAAAGGTTGAACAAAAACACGTAAATAATAAGAACATTTTCTTATTAGTACCATTAATCAAAATGGCTTGAAATTTTGTAGGTGGACGCCGATAAACGTTTCACAATTACAGCAGAATGACAAAATGTAACTTTTACTGGTACACATTTATTTTTATTAGGGCTCTGAAACTAAAGAGCAAGACGGAACCCCATCGTGATTGGAATGACGGAACCCCAACATGATATATCGATATTTTGCATAGAATAGTAATCCAAAATAATTATTTAACATATGAAATAAGAATTTCAATACAATTATTTTTAGTTGAGGTCCAGTTGCACGTACCTACAGCATAGTGGTACGTTTCACAGTGCACGGCAATATTATCCTTAAAAAGTGTATGACGATTATAACCGGTTAATTTTACGTCGTTTATTTCAATAAATAAAATAATAAAGTAATAACATAGAATAATAATGACGAATCTGAAATTCATGTTTATATTGTAAATCCTGATTCATAATGTAGTTACTTGTTTAAGATATACCTAATTTATTTTTATTATGGTTATTATTCGTCTAAAGTGGTTTAACAATTTAACACTGCCCGACGAATTGAGTCAAGCTATTAAAGCGAGTGAGAATAAATATTATTCTTAACACGATTCGATTTCATCCAATAGCCCGCCAACGTATAACTCAACTCTAATAACAGCCGAAAACTGTTAGTATTCCCGTCTACACAAAGATTTCGGCCGGTCACTAAACATATTTATATTTCTATCAAGATACGAAGGGTTGGCTTCTATCTGCATTCTTCTTACACTCCGCTTCATGATTGAACTAAGCTTAAATTGAGTGTCAGCCGGCTTCTTGTTGCCTGTGTCCAGGTAGTGATAATATCCAAGAGTACTCGTAAATACCAGAAATCGATATAACGCTCAAAGTATACGGTATATACGCTCAAGTTGATTCTTGAATCAATAGGACCCACTCAGGGATGCGCTTCCCACCTAACAACATGATGGGGTACTGACCCAAATCGCAATTCCCGGCACGTGCATACTAACTGAATGATCACGGATGCGTGCACAGACGACTGGACTCCGAGAGGTAATAACCAATATCGGATTTAATGCAATAAACTACAGCGATACGCTTTAGCTATATCTTGTTTAAATCTGTTAACCAATTAAGAATGACGCGATTTTCAGACGAGGAAATGCCGAAATGTAAACACATTGTGATGTCTGGAATATGACTATAGTTGGTATTGACCCTGCCTGCGGAGCCAGAGGTAACAGACTAGAATCAAATTTTTGATGAGAGTCTGTTAAGAGTCGAAACAAAACTTCGGGCTATCGTATTCTTTTGTTGTCGGATACAACATAAGAGAGCTATTGACCTCATGAATAAGGAAGGGTTTTCTTTAATTTTTCCTTATTCATGTGCTATTAACCTTGGGTGCTATATAAACATATGGCATGTATATAGCCACGTAAACTTGTGGACTGTATTATAGGCGTATAAGTCCAGGCGTACTCATCATAACATAAGTATTAGATTGACATTGAACAAGTGTACAAAATTCAAATACAATTTAAATATAGACTTGAATTTAGTGATGTCGAATATAAATTATAAACGGCAGTAGATTGCCTCAAGCGAGTCTTCGCAAAGCATCTGATATTTTAAATCTAATCTTTCACAATTATACTCGTACTCCAATCGAGAAACTAACATCGAGAGTGGAATAGACGGTTCCTGTCAATCTGGCAACTAATGAGTGCAACAATTAGTGTTGAGCTAAGATAGTGTTTATGGTTTTTTTATCGTTCTTTTTTATTGCTGATAGGTTACCCTTTGACTATTAACTTAACCACATGGTAAGTGGTGATGTGGCTGAAAGTAAGGCACAGTTAACCTAGAATGACTGGATCTCAAGGACAGCTGCTGGAATACACCGTTAGGTGCTAGGCTAGATTTTCAACTTGGGTGGTAATAGTCCAGGCGGGCGTTTGTATATGCCCTACTACCACCATTCGGTGGATCTCAAGCGTGCAGCGGGTCTCGAACCATGGACTTCTGCGCGGAAATCTATAGCCATTGCCACTAGTAACGCGAACCGGGAGATAAGTATCTGTTTAAGCTTTGGAAAAAATGATTTTGTTGAAAGCAGACAGACGTCTGCTTTCCGGATTTCCAGGTATTCTCATCTACTTACAGGTCGCATTTCCCAACCTATTTCCTGAAACAAGCTAAAAAATCGTTAAATGGCTCATGATAATTTAATAGTGTAATTAGACTTATTTTTTTGTATGTGACGAATAAACTTAAAAACTAATAGACCAATTTCAAAAATTCTTTAATCATTAGAATCTTTCGTTATCTTTGATGAACATAGGTGATAGAATAATTAAATAAATTTTGAAATTTTTGTTAAATACCCGTGCGAAGCCGGTCGAGCCGTAGTCTATAAAAATCAAATGGTAAAATTCTGAGGGTACTCATTAATTAATTGAGAGTATTACACAAAAAGTTTAAATCATTCCCCACCCCAGCTTGTGATAAGAAACTACTTTTAATGCTGTAATTTGCTGGCAATAATTAACGTTTGGTAAATGCTTACAAATGTAAACAAAATTTTACACGTAGAAAGTAGCGCCTACCTACTTACAACCAAGCATAAATAGTATTCAACACTGTACGCTCACGATGTTTATTGTTAAATTCCTACCTTAATCTATTTCAACAAAATATCGACAATGTTGACGTCGATTACATTTCCAAATAATTACATCCCATCACTATAAACCACGTGGCTTTGCCAATTAGAACGCGTTTTATTAAGAGAAAAACTGAGTGAATTTATTTCATACAAACCAAATAGGATTGCTTCTCATGAGGTTAGTTGCTCGAAGGATACTCCGCTTCTTAAGTAAACCTGCAGGTACCTAGAAAGCAAACCTCAAAATAGACTAGCTGGAGTGTTTGTTTTGCGTGGTACTGTTTGAAAACCTTTATTATTTATTTGCTTCGTTACAGTGGCTATAGAAAAATTAAATTGAACAACCCTTCGTCGGGACAAAAACAATTATAAATGTACGCGATTTCAACCTTTTAAAGTTGTTTATATATTTATATATGTTGAACACAAGCCATGTCAGATTTCCAGTACAAAATATTTGTAATTTTTTTGGGATCGCGTGTGCAGACTTACTATTGTCTTATCGTCAATAAAGTCTGTAAATACGCCTAAATTGTAACTTGATGTATTAACACTATAAAAAAGCTTGACGTCACTCCTATATATCCCGAAAGGCTATATCTAAGCAGAGGTGTTAAAAAAATCCGCATTTCTCGAAACATATATTATATTGGTTCCATGTTATAAGGCCTATTGCCATGTACCAGGCACAGGACCAGGGACCAGACCCTGAACTTTGAATTAAAATTTATTTGTTAGAAAAACTATAGAAACCTTGCCGAGCCCTGCCCGAGCAGCGAACGCAGGTTCTCGAGATTACAAAGCGGCACACAATTACCAACGAGCCATACTTAACACCCTACTTATTAAAAATAATAAAACGCATTTATAAATATTAACGTTATGTATTTTTACGTACTAAAGAACGCAACGAATTTTGTATAAAAATTGATAAAAAATAATGTAAGGGCTTTTAACATACAAGGCATCGTAGACTTGTACGTAGATAAAAGATGTGTTGCAATTAAGTACTCGACGAGCGACTCTTTGACGGGTTTCGGAGTTAGCCATGAGTGAAATCCAGTAAAGGTAGGTAGTATTTATTTCACACGTACGTTTTGTACGTGTGAAACTATTTGAATACTTTCTGGGAACCTGCATGGTACCTGACTACTTGTTTTAAATACCTGCCATCCGAATTCCGGCTCAGCTCTTCAGACTTTTGTTCAATCTCTCTTGATATTTTATAGTTACAGAGCGAAGAGGTAAAAGCCTGTAGTGCAATACAGTGTCTATTGTAGTGTATTTTATTACTTTGATTTTATTTGAGGCTCATATGACGTGCTAGTGAAGGAGATTTTTGGTGTTGTTCCGTTGAGTAGAATTTAGATAACTTACCAACGGATAAATACGATGTTCGGGTCGTTGTCCTGAGTTAAAGTGGTCGATTCACATCAATTAGGAGCTTGTAATGGAAAATAAACAAAACATGAATTACATAAAGTTCAATCTCAATTCGCTATTCATGTGGCAGCTAGGACCTTTCGTTTACGCTAAAATTGGAGAATATTATACTTTTCACATGCATGCGATTGATCGATTTACAAAATTTCAAGATTTGTTCGTTGAGCAAGAAAGATTGAGTACAAAACAAGCTGCACTTCAGATTTATATTTTTATCTAATATTCATGCCGTAATGAAATAACCTTCAGCACATTTGTTGCCAATACCTACGAGTAATATATATTTTCTAAATCCAAATAATATATTTTTGAAGAGGAGTTCAACTTCAAAATGAAATCGCCTCCTTATTCTATAAAATTAAGGACAGATTAAAATTAATAATGTATTTTTGATTTCGGGGAATAATTGTAATATCGAATTATGGTAGAAAAGAGTATTTCAAAATGTATTCTTTTAAGTTTACCTTGTGCCTGTATTCGTGGTAATCGTGGTATCGATTTAAATGGTTCTGCTACTGAATGTTTCCTTGAATTTGATACGGCGATGGTAACTCATTAGTGGTGCTGTGTAACTGGAGTTTTCAAAAATAGTAGTTCTTCGAATTGAGAACTCGCAAAGTAGCTTCAATTTTATCAGCTTTTTATTACTTTACATTCCGAAGCAATGATGGCCGAGCGGTTATAGCTACGGACTGCCGTGCCGCAGGTCCCTTGTTCGATCCTCATCGCCGGCTTGAGCTTCACCGCATGGTGGAAGGGCATTTTGCGAATGCCTGCCTGGCTAGCTACCACCCTCAAGTAGAAAATCTATCGCCAAGCACCTAATAGTAAACACTATTAGGTGCTTGGTAGGCTGCAGTCCTTGAGAGCCAGAAAAATTAGAGACTTAACAACTGTATGTCTCAGTGTGACGGGCGCAGTGCAGTTTGTCACATGAAATGCATCTGTTATAGGTAGAGGTTAATCCGCTAAACATCAGGAGAGCCTCGTGCATGTTCCGTCACGATCACATAAAAAAAAAAACTACATCGAAAAATTTCATAAAATCGAGAAATGTTTACATAAAGTCTTTTCATAACGACCTACATGTGTTTTTTACACTTTGACAACTTAAAATCCTTTTAACAAATTTTGAAGCAGTGATGCCTCAGTGGCATTGGCTGTGGACTGCCGCTCAGCAGGTCCATAGTTCGAATCCCGCCGCGGGCTTGAGCTTCACCGCATGGTGGAAGGGCATTTTGCGAATGCCTGCCTGGTTAGCGACCAACCTCAAGTAGAAAATCTGTCGCCAAGCACCTATCGGTGTGTTCCGCAGCAATCCTTGAGAGCCAGTTAAATTACAGGCACATGAGACTTAACAACTACGTCTCAAGGTGGCAGGCGCACTGCAATTCGTGACTTGAGACGAAATGCATATGTTATAGGCAGAGGTTAGTCCACTTAAAATCAGGTGGGCCTCGAGCTTATTCCGTTACAATACCATTACAAATAATATATTAACTACACCTTTGCAAATTGATTGAGCTTTCTGTAATTATAAATTACTTCCCACCCATTACGGAAAACTGAAAAAGTTCTTTGAAGTTTGTTGTAGGTTCTAGTCTAGACTTGTGTCTAATCTTTAGAATCTTAAGTTTAGTTTTTGCTTATGTTGTTATGTTATAACTTATAACTTTGTATTGTTTATGATACGTTAAAAGTACGACTTCAGTGAGCGCCAGAGATTCATAAAACTTACAATTATTATGTTATATGCATTTGCGAATATAATCATATACGTGTATGTACCTAGCATATGTCAGCTCCTAATTTGCTATGTAAATAAGTGAAAACACGAGTATGCCTATCTGTGTTTCTGCACTGAACTGATAGCGTAATAGTGCCCGCTGTAAACTTTTTCAAAGATCCGTGTGCTCAGCGACAGTATATATAACTTTAAAATGACTAAGTTTTGTCAGCTCTAAAAAAGGGACAAGACACTATTTTGAAAAGCGTTATGTGATTCTAAACTTGCGCATATTATGTACTCCTATCATAGTAACTATATATATATATAATATATAATTATAAATATATATAAAAAAAATATATATATTTATAACTATATATATTTATATATAGTTACTATAATAGGAGTACATAATACCGTAATAGTGTCCATTTGGACTAAGGTTCTTATTAATAATTGTATATCAAGAATGAGATGGATCTTAAGATGCTGTTCTATACATTAAACATTGAAACTTCATCTTATGAGCGATCTTTACTATGAGATGCATTTATTAATATCAGCTTTAGAATCTGTCTTCGTTCTTGTAAGAAAGCATCGTATATTGAGTTGCAACAATGACAGGCGTCCATATATATATATGTTTATATATTTATGTTATTGTGACGGACAAGCACGATGTCCACCTGCTGTTAAGTGGTAACCTCTGCCTTTCACCCTGAGACATACAGTTGCTATGTCCCATGTGCCTTTAATTTTACTGGCTCTCAAGGTCTGCTGCTGGAACATATTGGTAGGTGCTGAGCGACAGAATTTGTACTTTAGGGTGTGAAGCGGCAGCAAAACGGCGGTGGGGATCGAACTATTACCGCTCGGCTATCACTGGTTCAAAATGTTAAAATTAACCACATAAAAAGTTTTTTTTTTCTTCAGGTTCAGGTTTACTGGAAAGACGACGGATAAATTTTATATATTTAGGAAATGATGTCTATCGGTCTCTCTATTTTTTGTATGATAGCGCATTGTGATAAACTACTGAACCGATTCAATTTGGTATGTAGCTAGTTTGAAAAAGTTAACCAAGAGTTGCTTTGTTGTCTATTATAAAGTCTCAAAGTGAGGAGAGCGAAATAACACAATATCCGCCAAAATCGCGGGCCGCATCCGATATTGATGAAAACTTTATAGAAACCATTTTATATACGTTTTTTCAATTAACATTTTATAGTTGATATTTTCGCACCGTTTATATTTTACACACCTACGCGTGCGGCCCGGGGTGGCTTTCAAAGCCTTTGCTACAAAGAATTCAGCTGCGCGCTTGCAATTATTTGTGCTCTTTCATGCATGTTTTGTTAATATCATCATATTACTATGTTCTGTTTTCATGCTATAGGCGAATATGTAAAAAAGAATCTTATTCCAATAACCCATAGATATCAGCGATTCTGATTTCAACCGAAATGTTTGTTAAACTAGCAATTCAGGTTTCGTGTTTCTACCACGGGTTATTAAAAATATTTCCAATCTCGTTAAATGTTTTGTTTTTAATTAATAATTATTAGAGACGAAAACTTAGCATCCATCCTAACGAACTGCCGCGCGCCCTTCGAATTTGCAGGCTAAGAATGCGTAATGTAAATCAATATCGAGTCCTTTTTCCAAAATCTCTGGATTGGCATCGAAAACGCCACTCGTATAGTTTACTACGTTTGAATTGAGATTGGCATAATTATCCGCTGGTCACTGATTATTATCTAACCGGTCTATAAAATCAATATTAATACCGCAAAAATACTAAGTACTAAAACTGTAAAGACTAACTGAGAGACAATGCATGCCTAAACCGCTAAGTCTAGAACTAAGAGAAATTCTTTATAAAAGTATAATTTTAACGACGTTACATTGTGTACTGTGGGTCTAACGATTTTTTATAATATTTAGATAATTGGGCTTAAATAGTTAAAAAATATTGTATCTTCTGTAGCTACGTCTAGCGTATTATAGTGACATCAGCAACCGGGGAATAATAGCATTAATCTTTCATGTTCGTGCTATAACTAGTTGAAACAATCTCAGAGCTTTAATTTCGTTTCATAGTTACGTTCCAAGGGCGCATAGGAAAACGAATTACCTATAATAATGTCAACTATTAGGTTCCCCGGTTTAATGATGTTCCCGTGTCTTCGTAGAGTGCATTTACATCGAAGGCCTTTGAAGTAAATTGTTGTTGAGTAGGTAGGAAAAGCCGACCTGCTTTGTTTACTTGCCTACGTTGCAATATTCAATTAGTAACTACATCCGGCAGAGGTTGACTTATTTTGTTTCAATAAACTGAAGCAAAATCCTATTTATGTGTCACTGTGTTATATCTCGTATACGTATCAATACTCTGTTCATTAATTAGAGATAGGTATTATGTGTCATCAACGGCACGGTAAGGTCTGTTACTGTAAAATAATATAATAATAAAAATACTGTAAAAAAATAAGCCGCTGTCGTAATCAAACAGTCAAATAAAACAACAATGACGGAAAACCTTAAAACAGATACATTATATAACTATAAATTTACGACAGGAAAGATTTAAGTTATTGACACATCGTCATGTTAGCTCTATTTTATTAGAGCATGCCCCGGGCCCCGGCTAAAGGGGTGGATGGACGTGAGTTCGAATCTCGCACATGACTTAAATTTTTCCTCTCGTAAATTTGAAATTTTCTATTGTAATCCGCAGAGCATTCGTTATTGCAAACATAAAAATATTAAAACAGATACATTATTTTGGGATCATAACCATGAATAAGTACTGGTTGACATTGTTAAAGCCTTACGTGGATGCAATAACGTTTTCAATATAATATACAATTTTTAACAAAAGAATAATGGTAAAAGAAACAATGAAAGTACAGGTAAAAAATTTGCTAAGCATTGCTTTGTATCAGTTGAAAATCCCAGTAGTTCAACTCTTAAAGTAAGATTATACGCAGTTGAACTACTGGAAAAAAAAGTAGGTACCCTCAAGTTACTGAATTTAGGGAGGCGATCCATATCAAATAGGAGAACATAATGGAAAATAAAGCAAAATATGAAATATTTAAAGTCCAGTTTCAAGCCGCGCTGGCAACTACCACCTTTTCATTGTCCAGGATGCTTGAAAATTTTAGAAAATAATATATTTCACATGGACGCGATTGCCCGATTTTAAAATGTTCAACACGAATTCGTTATTGATCCAATTGGTCACATTTTAGCGAATTTCAAACGTGAAAATATCTTATCGTCCAGATGTTAAATGTTGTCTTATCGTCCAATTTATAACATATTCACTTAAGTTTTTGTTCCACCTTATAATCAAGCAGTTCTGACAAAACATTCACGACAGATTTGTTGGTAAAAACGTCTGTTCACTGTTTACAACTGTTTTAAAGGCCGCAACGCAACCTCGAGACCTCTGGTGTTGCGGAGGTTTGTGGGCGACGGTGATCACTTACCACCAGTTAGGCCGCCTGCCAGTTTGCCCTCATATCCCATAAAAAAAATAACATAAGTATATATTTTCTAATTCAAAATGATCTTCATTAATCTTCAGAAAAGGAGTTTACCTTCAAAATGGCCAAAATCGGGTGATCGCCCCTTTAACAGAAGCAGTGCAGTCAGTGAGTAGGTACTTATATTACCCGATACTGAATCTGCCACATTTCCTAGAAGATTAAACCGATCAATTACAAAGTGACGATGACGATTGACATCCAGTCAGCCGCGTGTAGTATCGATGAACTTAATTATAGTAGTGCGGCAGTGAGTACCTTAATTACTTGGACCAACAGACGACAGAATACTACCTTGAATACAGGTATTGGTTTCCGCTGACTCGGAAATGCGTGGGTTACTGCAAAATCCCGAAATAGTGACAAATGATTGATTTTGCACCGTATCGTGTTCGTGGTTTGCAGTCAAAGCCGATGTCGTAATGTTTAGATCCGCAGTTGTTAACAACATGTTACTAATAATATAAATATTGTTAACATGTTATAATTGTTTTCGAAATAAATTTATGAATGAATAAAACTTATGAAAGAAATATCTAGACAGTATTGTATGTTGTGTGTAATTTGTAAGATGGATCAGATTATAAAAATAACAGGAGACCGATTTGGACTTATTTTAACAAACTATGAAATTAGAACCATTTTTTATTCTGGTTTCGCCGCTCACACGTCAAAGTTTAATATTTTATCCCGAATTTTAAAATTGAATTTATGTTTTCTTGATATCTGTGATTAGGGATTGATTACAACCACTTGTTTCGAGCATAATTATCAGCGTCTGCGAGCACAAGAAATCTTTTTAGGGTTCCGTACCAAAAGGTAAAAACGGAACCCTATTACTGAGACTTCGCTGTCCGTCCGTCCGTCCGTCTGTCTGTCTGTCACCAGACTATATCTCAAGAACGGTGATAACTAGACAGTTGAAATTTTCACAGATGATGTATTTCTGTTACCACTATAACAAGAAATACAAAAAGTTGGCTAAGCGTGAGTCGGACATGCGCACGTTAAAACAAAAAAAGGTTAAAATATGAAATCTAATGTTGTATAGCTAATAGTACGGAACCCTTCGTGCGCGAGTCCGACTCGCACTTGGCCGATTTTTATTTGATGTAACTAAGTGAACCGAATAATAAAATTGCAACTATGGCCGATGGATACAATCGGTCCTATACGCAGTATATGTACCACTGCATGGATAGAGATAAAACGGAACCGACGTCTGTAAAGTACGGAATAACTTGCGGATATCATTTTCAGTTTTGGAGGTCGGTACTTCTTATATCTTCGACTTCATTTTATGACCTGGTTATGTGACACAACGAACCTTACATAATTAAGTTGGTTACCTGTACACATGCATAATTTACATATTTGTTTCAGTACTGGCTCTGCATCGTAACAATGGCGTGCACTGCAATCTTATTTGCGGTTCTTAATCTGTATTGGAAGAAAGGTGAGTTTTATTACTTTGTAGAAATGAATCAAAAGTTTTGTATTTTTACTGAGACAGTGATGGCCCTGTTGTGAAGAACATTTCTTGAACGCATTGTAAGAAAACAGTTGATTAGAAAGCGCTGCTGGCCATCTTCCGGTATTCAACCCTTAGTTGCCACTTACGAAACCCATGTGAAGAAATCGGGGAGTCACATTCTTGCAAGACCCCACTGCTAGTAGTGTCGTAAGTAAAGTTAACAAGACTGTTCTTTGAACTTCTCTACAGTTTTACGATTTCCATTGTACTACTATAATGTTATATCGTATGGTAGTATTATATTCAACCCGTCTTATAAAATCAGTTCATAACTTTTAAATTATAATTTGAGATATTTTCTTGTTGTATCTTTTCCAAAGATAGATGCTGGAACTGAAATAGCTGGTCTACGAATGGCATGAAGTCAAAACTAGAAGATAGTTGTTTGATAGTAAACAGCTAAAATCTCCATCTTATCAGTGGGTACATCAAGGAATGAGACTTATTTTGCACTTTTCATCGTTTTAACTGTCGATAATTGATTGCATGTCCTTGAATCCTGCTACTGGATCGTCACCGATAACTAGTACATCGTTTTTATGTCCATTTAATGGCGTTCCTTTTATTTCAAATTTAACAGAAAATACCAATTTTGTTACGTGGCAAGCCATCGGTGCCAGCGATACGGGGCGTGTGCGTACACATCAGCCGAAAGTCAGCCCATCAGTGTCCAAAATGCTTTGGCCTGTCAGTTGAGATTATATTTGTGATTGCAGGTCTCACTGTATTCGGTACTTCGGTTTATGGAGCTGCGATAACCGCCGTTTCCCTGGACTACTTCATTGAACGTATGGAAATGCTGAAATGGGTAAGTAGTATCCTTAATACTCATAAAATATACACCAGCTACCATAATCTACATTTGTCTAAAATTTTAATGAGTTTAGCTTCCGCAGTTAGTTGAATAAGTATCTAATTCCTTGATATGATAATTGAAATATAGGACGTTGGCGAACATATGCGGTAAAGCTAATAATAAATATTCAAATATAAATTGTTATTTTTGACAGTAATACCCCGACTTACGCTACCCCGTTTTTCGCGAATTCGGCGTAAGGTGGTATTTCTTTTTGGTAGCCGCGCGCATCAGCTCTCCCAGTCCGCTCTGTTAACACAGGACATATATCCTGACAGGTTCGAACGTACTCCGTGTGGATTTGCTTGTACTCATTGCGTTTTAGTAACTGTCTCTAATTATGTTATCCAGAAGAACAAACAATGAGTCATTTGAATCTAATAAGACGTGAAAAATACTGTCCATATATATGCAAAGTTGAACTTCGACTAACGCGAATTTGACTTACACTGTTATCGCTCGGTCCTGGCTATCGAGTAAATCCTGGGTATTACTGTAGAAGTATGGAAGATATAATAATTGTATGTTTAGGGGATATGCCGGAATAACCCTAGATTAGAAATCCGACGTTCACCCGAAGCGACGACGAAGACCTCGTAACGGAGCTTGCCCAGTCTTTCTTAATCGATCAACTAGGTCAACCAATGTGCGCTGAGGTCATTACTTAGATGGGTGACCGCTGGTGGCATTCACTACAAAGCACTTCCGTGCTTTGGAGGGCACGTTAAACCGTCGGTCCCGGTTGCTGTTTTACGGTGGTAGTAAACTTGTAATAAAAATGATTTTTGTAGTGAAATATAAATAATAGAAGGAAAAATAACTAACTATAATATTATACCATTTAAAAAAAATTGTTCTCTGAAATAGTGTTTGAAGTGGAGTAGCAGTTTCATATTTTATGTGAATAATGTAGAATTTGTGGGAATTCTAAGTGCTTTATTTGAATAGCTCTGTTAAGTTTCCACTGAACACGAAACAAACAGTAAATGATTCAATAGAAATGCAAAGCTCTATAGAGGTTTTATCTAATTATCAAACGCCCTCGTCGTGCAATGAAAAGAAGGACAAATAGAACTACCAAGAATTTAATACTTGTTTACAGAAAACAAAACTGTGCTTTTGTATTCACATTTCAAGTTCAGTGTAAGAACATTTTATGAAAATACATTTTCCATCGGTAAAGAGAGCAGAAATATTGTATAGAAGTACATTTCTGACGTTTTAAATATCTACCTACTACGCCTTCGGACGTAATATTGTAATGAATTTAATTTTTCTCTAGATTAAATTCTACCGTTTTGCAATGCGATAACCGATCGATAATTACAAAAGTAAGATTGTTCTCAAATTAGTACAAACTACAAAAACATCGACAGACTGCCTAGAACACAAATGCTACGTTCGGATCTGAATTACGCGGAGCCATGTCATATTTAGCAAAACGATGTTAGTTAGACCCTTAGTGTGGATATAAAGACGTGATTATAAGTTAAGGGCGCCATGTTAAATAAAATAATATGCGATGCAATAAAATCTAATTAAAATCATGTGTTTTCCAAAATTTTCCTTTCAACTTATTAACGATCGATCGTCTTACAAAGTTTAGCCGTGTCTTTATTTATATGAATCTTTACATATCAAATTTAGCCATAAAAATCTAAGGCGCTTCAACTGTGCCCAGTAGAGCTCAATTGACACAACCCCTAATAAGCTGCTTTCCTGTCACGCGGATATAGCCACCCGCTTGCGGATCTTGCCCACAAGCGGGCAACCTATAATTTCATACATGTTTTTCTACCACGAGCACGGTACGTGGATTGGCGACAAGCACAACACTGCATCTGCAAATGAAATCGTGCTAATAGAAAAGAGAAAAGAAAAAGCTAGAAAAGAGCGTGCTATTACCCGCATGCGGATTGGCACATGCGGACCGGATCCGCGTGCGGGTTAAAACACATGGCAGGATAAGAGCCCTTACAGATCTATCTAGTTACGAAAGCGCGTCCGTTCATTTCTTGAGTGTAGTTATAACTACCCAAGTGATCATATTATACATTTTATTGTTATACCTACTTTATGTACTATTATCACATGAATAAAGAAAATAACAGAATGAAAGCTACGACAACTTTACAAAATTACAAGTGGAAAAAATATAGTCATGTGAGGTTTTCGTACCCGCTCCATCCACCCCTATAGCCGGGGTATGATCTGCCCGCTAAGCAAACATGACACATGACTCATAACTGTAATTTTTTCTCTCCTTCTTAACTATAGGTGAACTATAGGTGTCGCTACATATATAGCGATACCTATATTTCAACTTAAGTTGTACTACAAACAAGACTATTTTTTTCAATTAGCTTTAAACTTGTTAACGATAATGCAGCCCTATAATTATTATTTTTTATTCTTACAATAAAGCATGCTTCGCAGGTAACAATACAAAATTAATTATATTACGAATATCGTCGATGTGTTTTTTTTAAGTTATTTGTTTCTCTACCAAATTATAAGATAAATCAGAATAGGTGTTCTAAAGTTACCATTGGATAAATAATTTAAATGACATATACAAACATTTGAATATTCAGACCCCGAAATGTGGTTGTTTTAACTTTTGAAGCACTGATGGCTCAGTGGCATTGGCTATGGACTGCCGCGCAGCAGGTCCATGGTTCGAATCCCGCCGCGGGCTTGAGCTTCACCGCATGGTGGAAGGGCTTTTTGCGAATGCCCGCCTGGCTAGCGACCACCCTCATGTTGAAAATCTGTCGCCAAGCACCTAACGGTGTGTTCCGGCAGCAGTCCTTGAGAGCCAGTGAAATAACAGGCACATGAGACTTAACTAGGTCTGTCTCAAGGTGACGGGCGCAGTGCAATTCGTCACTTGAACGATGAACTGCATCTGTTATAGGCAGAGGTAATCGCTTAACATCAGGTGCCTCGAGCTTGTTCCGTCACAATAACATAAAAAAAAAAAAATTTACTTATGCATCTATTGCCATCCATAGGTCACCTAGAAAAGGTTTATCCATTTCTAACTTGCTTTGTGTTCCCTAGTGTTGCATTGGCATTGCCATGGTTACGCTACATAAATGATACATGCAGATTTAAAAATTTAAGGTACTTGTCCGGTCCTTACCCAGTTAAAACAAGGTTGTATTAATAAAATTACGAATGCTATTTAGTAACACGAATGTGATTTGATCTACCTATACAGCAAATTGTGCCTACATGCATGAATACTGCAATATAGGTGAACTAGTTGTGTATACTAAGTTTAGTTCCGAGGCAATGATGACCAACTGGCAATAGGCAGTCACCATTACAGAAGTGTCGTCCACCTTTGAACGAATTAAGGAAACCCCATTAAGGTGTTTTGCGATAACGCCCCACGCTTGGCAGGGGTCAAGTCTATCTAGGTACCCTAAGGGTTTCTACCATCCTAAACTGCAATCCCAATACCCCTGCCAAGTGCGGTGAACCCTAGTAGCCTAGGATCAATAGTTACCGAAATTAAGTTTAAATTTGATGACCTTTTTAAGTTTGATAGCTGTCATAACAAATGATGAACATCATGACATAAACCAGTTAGCTACTACATAATCTATGATTTAAAGGATCCGTCAATTTAGCCCGTTGTATCTGACGTCATCGGTAATATGCTGTCTTTTTGACAGCTGCCATATCTAAGACGACCTATTTTAGGGGTCGAAATTAGTCCAAATATGAAATAAATACTGAAAAATACGACATTAACTGTCTCACTTTGACAAGACCTACATCTAGGCAATTTCTAGGTGGAACTCTTCCACTACTTACTAGTCTGAATTGTTGGTTCACCATTCTGACTTCCTTCTAATAATATTCCAATCATAATTTATCCAGTCATAAATTATCACCACATATAATAATACATTTTATTTATATAACTAAAAACAAGTTAATAATATAATTACTCCAATATTTATTGTTAATATGGTAGGTAATTATCACAACTATTGCACAATAATTTTATTAGGTGGAGTATGGAGACCTACCAATCCTTAGTGTCTGGATTAGAACATGAGTAGTTCCCGAGTGAGGGAGTCAATATTTCAGATTTAAAATCGTTAGCGAAACCGCCATTAGAAATTTGTAAATATTAAAATAAACCGCGACATAAGCTGCGATCTAATTTTTAATACACCTTTCTGGGTACCTATATATCTATATATTGTATACAGGGTTATTGGTAAAATGTTAACAACCTCTTAGGGTTGGCTTCGGCTAGTGATAACATCAATTTTGAGATGTTTATTTTTTTTATTATTATTTAATTTTGTATAAGCACGGTGTTAAGTCTCTTATGCCTGTAAGGTATTATTTCATATTTTTTTATTACTTTGCTTGACGTAAATATTCAAAACTCTATTCAAAAGGAGCGCGGCGCGGTCCAGTGTTGCCGCGATGGACGTTCTTGTCTCCGAGTAGGAATTGTCTTTTACAATGAGATACAGAACTTAAAGGCATAAGTTTTTACTAGTAATAAGTTTGTCTGAAACATCTCAAAATGTTTGTTAGGACTAGCAGAAGACAACCCTAAGAGGTTGTTAGCATTTTACCAATAACACTGTATACTTATGTATTAATCATCTACGAATTGTTCTGAATACGTTCTTAGAAGTTTTCATTAATACCTAAGTCGTGTGCTCGCCCTGCAAACAACTTCTTAGATATCACATTCTTCATCAAAATTGTTACTTTTTGTATACTCTCAACACATGCCTCAAAAATAAACTGACCATGTATGTATATTCTTTAACAGCTATGGAATAGAGCTAAACTTGAGCCAGCGATCTCCCCTCCGTGCCCCAACACCTGGATGCTTCTGTGCGTGTGGCCAGCTTTGACCGTCGTCGGAATCACTGCACAATGGCTCATAACTGGCCGAGGAATATACCATGACATTAGTAAGTATCTGTAATCTTCGAGTCGATGTCCAGATATTTCAGAAAAAGAACGGCAGCTTTTTTTTTTAAACTGGCCAAGTGCGAATTAGTCTCGCTCATTTATTTCTTAAAGAATAACAAAGGTTTCCTGTGATCACAGCGTCAAAAGTTAAGGGTGTTTTCAATATTTTTTGGTTAAATTGAGGATGTATAGTAAGTATATAGGATAATAAACACCGAAATTTCAAATTGCTTACTTGTCTATTTTCGACCGCCTTGACCGTCCCCATTATTTACTTATTAAATAGTAGATTGTACTAATCTGCATAAATCTACATCTTACAATCTACTATTGTACTGTTCTCTGAGACAATGACATGCAACACTTGCCAGAGTGCAAAAAGATTATTTTTGGCTACCTTCTCTTTTGTTGGGGTCCCCGTAAAAATAATTTAATGGAATTTGTGGTCCGACATTAATTTCAGAGTTGTTACTCAATTCGTTAAGACCTATAGACCCGTGACATGCGTACGGACAGACGGACAGACAAACATCGGAGTCTCAATAATAGGGCTAATTATACATTTCGCGCTATACGTACGAACACCTAAAATCACATCGAATCATAATGTTGGAATATCATAAAACTAAGATAAACGCGGTTTCTGAGATCACCAGAACATGTTTTTAAACAGGGATAACCTCAGCACAAATGTCAGATGCTCAAGAACACTTGACGCTGATTTTCAGGCATAGCATTGCAGGTGACGACAAAATTAACTTGTTAGATGCAACTTTGTAATAATAATACACAAGTACACGAAGTGAAGAGGTCAGAGAGTAGATGGTAAGATTATTTCCACAGTTATATATGCTTGAGCTTCTCTTTATGATAGAAGGAAAGTTTGCGAATTCTAGCCTGGCTAGCCACCACCCTCAAGTTGAAAATCTGTCGTCAAGCTATTAGGTGCCTGGCGGCAGATTTTCAACTTGAGGGTGTGTGTTCCGGCAGCAGTCCTTGGGAGCCAGTAAAAACAGGCACGTGAGACTTAACTGTATGTCTGAGGGCGATAGGCGGAGAGCAATTAGTTACTTGTGTCGAAACGCCTCTGTCATAGGCAGAGGTTAGAACGCTTGCATCAGGTGGGTTTCGAGTTTGTTTCGTCACAATACCATTAAAAAAACGTAACACTTGGACTTAACAAATATTTCATCCATTTGAAACATAATAATAAAGCATTAAAATATAAACAACTAGCTTTCCGGGCGCAGCTCCGCCCGCGCGTATGTCGGTTATCGCGCAAAAACATTAAACTCTTTTTGCGCAGCTGGATAAAAACTATCCTATGTTTTTTCCCGGGTCTCAAACTACTTCCATACCAAATTTCATTCAAATCGGTCCTGTAGTTTTGGCGTGAAAGCGTAACAGACAGACAGACAGAGTTACTTTCGCATTTATAATATTAGTACTGATTTTATATAAAGAAGGTATATTTAGAAATATAGAAGGGTAGCGACATCATACAGAGAGTTAAGTGTTTCAAAAAAACACTATTTCGATCAGATGAAGTCCAGTAGTCTGATGGCCGCGCACCGTCCCCTATGACGTTTGCAGTAATACAATTGGAGCACAAATTTTGGGCTAGAAATGCCGAGTCCAGGTGGCCCAGGAGGTTTAGGCATCCGACGCGATATCGGCGGACGCGGGTTCGATTCCGGTACTCTAATAATTTTTAAAATGTGATTTTCTTGGCACGCGATCGTGCTTGTAATCATATTTAGAAATAATTTCATATTAACAGAAAAAATAAAATACAAATACAGACTCGTTTACTTAGCCCATGTTTTCATCACATCCAGTTTGGATGATCAAGACGACGTATTAATTCCGTACAAACTTATACAGTTAGTTATATAGTTTCATATATATCAGGTGTTCAAGCTCAGAATCGCCGTATGGAAGCCCGATGCCATCCCCGTACACAAAACCGAGCCCTTACCCGTGAACAGCGAGACGAAATACGAGAGAATCAGTATCGTTACCTGTACCGCATCCGCACCGCTCACGGCGATGTCATTTCTCAGGTAAAACTATATTTTTTATCAACGCTGCCTCATTTTATCATTTTTGAATCACAATACACTCATTTTATAAGTAAGTTTTCCTTTAGGCATTTTCAATGCCCGCATGATAAGGTATTTTTTTACGCGACTGCCCAAAAAAAGAGTGTTATGTTTTTAGGGTTCATGTATGTATGTTTGTGAGTTTATTTATTCCACCATAACATAAAAACTGCTTAACCGATTTTAATGTAGGATATTTCATTAGATTCGTCTTGATAGCGGAAGTGACACTAGGTACATAAAATAAAAAATAAACGAGCTGGTGGATTTTAGACGCCTTATAGAGAAAAAATAAATGTTTTTTCCAAAAGCATCCAGTGGGGTATCAAAATGAAGGGCTTAATAAAACGATTCTAAAAACATGTCTTGAGGTTTTCCAATAGAGCGATAAAATGCACAAATAAAGAATTTACAGTCGGGTTTTTTTTTACCTCTTTAATTAATTCATACTTATTTATCAACTCTGCCGTTTTGTCATTATTGAATCACACTACAGTAATTTTATAAGGGCTTTCGCAGAATGCCTTATTGCATTAAGGCATACTGCGAAAGCCGCCTGGTTAACTACCACCTTGAAGAAGAAAATCAGTCGCCGTCACGTAACGGTATGTTCCGGCTGCAGGCCTTGAGATCCTTGAATTAACTGTTTGTCTCAGACTGATGGGCTCAGTGCAGTTCGCCACTTGCCGTGACGAAATGCTGGACGAAATTTTAGGCTGATGTTACCGCCTAACATCAGGTGGGACTTGTGTGTATTACGTCACAAAACCATAAATAAATAATTGTTGTCGAAATGTATGTCCTGAATGAGTCCTGTCTGAATGCTGGGCCACGAAATAAGCGAGTGAAGGTTAGTGTATGTGGTTCAAATGCGATTGTATAAATATCGATGTGTGACGTGTGTCGAACAACATGAAGGAAAGTTTCACCAGTGACAGAAAACTTTCAGAATATAGATATATACAACAATATTTTGAAACTACCAAAAAAAAAAAAACTGGTACATCTGCTGCTGGTACTAAAAACATACAGACAGAAAAAAACATGAGTTACGTAAAAAAAAAAATATCCTACATATACATAAATATTTGGTCAAACCTCTTCATTGATTAACACACCCAAGCATTTAATTCACACCGTTTCCTCTACTTCATTAAGAAATACTACATGCACGCGGTTTATACATACGTAATTACCCCTACATAAAAATGTGTCATTCATAAACAAAACTCGTCGAGGTTATCTCGCTTCTCACGTCATACACCTTGACCTTGCAAATGATCCTGCCGAAAGAAAACGCCGAAAGTTCAGATTTCAGTCGCGTACCGCACGCGCCGATGATGCGTCGTTAATAAAGTATAATTTGTTTCTCTTTATAGCACGCCGCGATTTGATAACCGCCATGATAGTTTTTCATCTAAAGAATAAGACGATGTAAGTAAGTACCTACCGCGGCATATCAATTCGGATGAAACGATTAAGGACTTCTATGAATTGAAAAAAAATGATGTGTTTACTTATTTATGTCGGTAATAACTGTGTAAACAGTGGATGAAACTTAAGTGAAAGTGTTAATAAAGCTGTACATTATTGATGCGTTAATGTCACTACGAAACAATTTTTTGAAACGTGCAATTGACAATAAACAAATGATATAATAATAATGTAAGCATCAAACTGATAGCTAGTTATTTAGCTCAGTGTAAACAAGCGGGTGAGTTATTATTACTACAAAGTTGACACGCTATGATGTTTATCTTATTAAGCTTAAAGCAGATACCTAAATATCCGATTGTTATTTAAATCAAAACAATTCACTAGGTACCTACAAGTAATGTAATCTAAGATCAAAGTATGAAGGGAAAGGAAAGTTAGATTCGATCTTTCATTTAATGCTAAAAATACTTACTAGTACGTAACAGATGTTTAGATTAGGTACCTACCGAAACAGACACGCGCAATGCAGAAAATAAGAAAGAGAGATGAATATTATGTGTAACTTCCGCGCATCATGTGTTTCCATTCATTAATTGTACTTTTGTGTGTGGTAGTTTTGTTTATTTAGTGACCATAATTTTAGAAGGAATTTTTGAAAATTTCAACTTCGTGTAACTTTTTTAGTGAAAAGTAATAAATAAATTTGACTAGTTGTACTTGATTAGTACCAGCAGTAGATATTGCTATTAAATTTTTTTGGTAATTTAAAAATGAACTTGTATATACATTATATCAGAAACATTCAGTAGGACATATTATAATATAATAGTATAATACATATAATAGTACATCGAAAAGGGTATTTAATACGTACTCTCTTTTCGTTGTTTCAAACATATGTTTAAGTACGTAGGTAGAGGACATCCAAAAAAGGTATGGATAGACTGTGTTATAAGAAGGTTATGTTTGCGAAACTATAAGTGAAATGACGAGCTACAAGAATAGCGTGTGGTTTATGATTTCTAAGGTATTGTTAGCTGCTATATATGGGCTAGAGTAGACTCTAGCTTACCCAAGTGCCGTCCAGTAGGCGCGCAATTATAATGGAAAAAACACCAGTGATTAGAAATTTTGGGGAAATAGTGTTGGGTGAGGTTTGTCTTTAGAATCGGTATTCACCACAATTTATTTTCATATATTCATTATTTTCTTAAAGATTGATATAGTTATCTTAAATAACCACACGAAATTTTATCCAGCGCTACTGGATAGTTTTTGAGAAATAAATGAACAAGGTTTTATTTATTGTCATATTTGCACTTCGTTACATGAGTTATTATATTATGCGTAGATGAGTAATCGAAGTGGACAGATAACAAAATAGTGCACTGGACGTATAGCTAACATTGTGAGCGTAATACTCGTAATGTATGACTTATTTGCACTGTTCTGATATTATGTACTTGTATGGTAATTTTGTACGTGCATTATTTGTAATACATTCCGATTACAAACATTAATAATTTAAAAACTACTACATTATTATTAAAAAACTAGTTTTCTGCAACTCCCCATCTCTCATAGGGGATGCTCCGCCCCACTCCCCTTCCCCTTTCCCGTAGTAAATATGTATATATACCGATTCTAAAGTCCTTCCATAAATGACGTTTGAAAGGAACACCCGCGGGGTAGCAGCGCTTCATTGGGGTAGAAGTGCTTGGTATGGTGATAATGTTGAATCCACCATTTCGGATTTGTCGCACGAACTCCTCTAATTATTAATGGTGCATTAGAGTATTTTACCTCAAATTTTCGGCTGTACTAAGAATTTTGGTATTATTAAAGAATTTAGAACAAATGTCATTGGTATTCAAGAATGCAGTCAAATGGCACCTGTCAAATAAGGTTAATTCTAAATTCTGACCTTGGAGTATTTATTTTGACTGGAAATAGAGCTTTTATGGAATTTCAACTGAATATGAAGTTATTGTCCTATTAGTGATGAAGGGAGCTTAAAGGGCGAGTTCTCAGCGAGGCTGAATGACATATTTATGCTTCGCGAAGCCGAAGGCCGAGAGGATTCTGCGCGAACCGCACTTATGAGTGAGGTTCCCTAACCAAAGTGGCTCAGAACCTTGCTTCGATTCTGCCCGTTACACTAATTTTAAGTAGTATGAATTAAATATGGCGGTTTTATTACAATTTTTCTACTGTTCTATGAGTTTGTATGATATGCCATACTTTTCTTAAACCAAATATATTTTTCAAAATGGGTTTTTTGTTTTATTTGCTACCGACTGAAAATTTACGAGAGAGGACATAGTGAGAGCCGCATGGCCCCACATACGTCCCCGCGTGCGTGTACAACGTACACCCTGTACATTATGTACAACCGGCACTGCCGCTGCCAACTGGTAGGCTAGTGCATCGAGCCCCTAAAACCCTGCGTCCTTGTGCGACACACACCCAGCACACTATACTGCCCGCTCTATCAACTGAGTGATCGGGCCATAAATGTCAATAACAATAGGAATGTGCAACGCTTTGCATTTTATCGATAAAAGCAAAGGTGCCACTCGCTGCCTGAGTCCGCCTCATCGCGGCGGACAAAGCCACCTTCATTGAATTTGTCAGTAGTTGTTTATTTTTTGAAAGGTAACAACAGTTTAAGCTACATGTATATATTTTTTTATTTCTATTTCTCACTTCTATCTCGACAGTTGTGAATGATTGAACATATTTTATTCTCTAATGCAGAATTCAATAAATGTGGGCAAAAAAGGTGTTATTAACGTGCAAGCTGGAGTAGTTATTAACAATTTTGTTGTATTTAAATGAATTGAAGAGGATACCGAAAAATACACGACCTTAATTTTAATAAAACGTGGGAAAAAGTGTTCTTTTTTGTGTGGCGGAAGCAGAGCGACAATCGATCGTATAAAAATTGAAATAACGCAATTAGCAAACATTAAAAAATCAATTTCTGAAATTTTTAAGATATCGAGTGCCTGCTGTGACGCACTTTATTACGACGCTCCATAAGCCCAATGAGTGCTAGCGAGATATACTGACTATAATGCTTCATGGCCCGACGACTCAGTTGACACGCGCACTAATGGTAAAGCCGGCGCTGGTGCTGCTAACTGGTGGGTTAGTGCACCGTACCCCCTAAGACCCTGCGTCCGTGTGCGACGCAAACACAATTTTTATCGGCACCCCGCAGAAATGTTAACGATCTAAAAATAAATAAAACGTAAC
The DNA here is from genome assembly GCA_963854805.1 of Plagodis dolabraria. NCBI lineage: Eukaryota > Metazoa > Arthropoda > Insecta > Lepidoptera > Geometridae > Plagodis > Plagodis dolabraria. The sequence goes on from OY978440.1 coordinate 12,411,914, forward strand.
GGGGCATTTGACAGCCCCGTGCGGCCGTGTGGTGATAGAGCTCAGTAGGGTGAATGAATGATTGAATGAATTATTTATTTGTCAAAAAATATGGGTAATCTACATAAGTCTTGAATGAAAAACAATGATCATAATATCAGTATTTAAAATAAATCCAGCATGTTCTGCCTTGCGCCGTACAAATTTGAAATATATTAAATGTCACAAAAATATCTAAAAACTAGTAAGAAGCGATACAATGTCAAAAATATAAACATTGTTGAAATATTTTATATGTTGAAATATTATAAAGTAATGCGCCATGAAATTATGTCAGAAGGCAAAACAATTAAATTACAAATTACTTTAGTGTTACATTTCAAAAATCGTCAATGGAATAAAATAAATTGTGTAATGTGTGTAGTGCCAAGTATGCAATTTAGATTTAAATTTACTTAGCGTCTCTAATGTCTATTAGGATTTTTTTATTGCCATACAATACGTATTGTTCTGAAATAATGCTAAGTTAGATTTAGGCCTTACGAGATTTTTCCTATATCGAAGATGTTATATTACTTTTTATATCGAAGAAATGTGGATGTTGTTTAACAAAAAGAGAAATTTCCTCTATGTATAGACATGGAAGCGGTATTATTTCCAATTGTCTACATAAAGGCCTGCATGAGTCTTTACGCCCTGCTGAGCATAGAGCCCGCAAACTCCTAAATACTCCTTCTTTTTCTACTGAGATTTCCCATATAACTTATCCGTATCTTAGGGCAGAACCAATATAACCGTGATGGGTGGGTGAAGGAGCTCTGTAGTATGCTGGGCTAAAATCTACATGTGGGAGTCGTACTAAGGAAATAATAACAGAAGTAGGCCTCTGAGAACATTCGTCAGAGTGCTGGGATAAAATCTAACTGTAGGAGTCGTTCTAACGGAATAATACCAGAAGTTGACCTCTGAGAACATTCTTCAGAGTGCTGGGAAAAAATCTAACTGTAGGAGTCGTTCTAAGGGAATAATACCAGAAGTTGGGCTCTGAGAACATTCGTCAGAGTGCTGGGATAAAATCTAACTGTAGGAGTCGTTCTAAGGGAATAATACCAGAAGTTGGGCTCTGAAAACATTCGTCAGAGTGCTGGGATAAAATCTAACTGTAGGAGTCGTTCTAAGGGAATAATACCAGAAGTTGGGCTCTGAGAACATTCTTCAGAGTGCTGGGATAAAATCTAACTGTAGGAGTCGTTCTAAGGGAATAATACCAGAAGTTGGGCTCTGAGAACATTCTTCAGAGTGCTGGGATAAAATCTAACTGTAGGAGTCGTTCTAAGGGAATAATACCAGAAGTTGGGCTCTGAGAACATTCTTCAGAGTGCTGGGATAAAATCTAACTGTAGGAGTCGTTCTAAGGGAATAATACCAGAAGTTGGGCTCTGAAAACATTCGTCAGAGTGCTGGGATAAAATATAACTGTAGGAGTCGTTCTAAGGGATCAATATCAGAAGTTGGGCGGCAGCGAGCTCTGAGAACTATCGTCAGTGTGCTACTAAAATCTTCTTGTGGAGTCTTACTAAGTGAACTACTGTCTAGGAGTTACTGTCGTCTATGCGACAGTTCTTACGAGCTCGCTGCTGCCCAACTTCAGATATGTTCTGATATGTAACGCGTCTATATGATACTGCACGCCAAAGGCGGAGGTTTTGGCAACCCTCCCCTAGAGGCTTTTGTTCAATGGCAGACGTTGTTACTGTTACGTATGTTTATTGTTTTAAACTATGAAATCTGATAGGGTAAGTACTGAATTTAAGTAAGAAGGTAAGAACATTAATAGCATATGTACCATACAACACTGGTTTACAAAAAATAATTCTGCAGGCATTCGTGAAGGCTCTGCAAAATAAAGTCCGCCCAAATGCTGAAAGCCCTTGGATAGCGAATGCTGCTGGTGAGTTTAACACTCTCCAGAGTGACACCACACATCTTACAGTGCTTGCTGGATCCGACCACCACCATGAATCCGATGACGAAATACGCCACGTCCTGCGCCACAACACACGATCTGTACTGTACTAAACGCCAACCATACCGCTCCATCAGGTAATATAAACTTTATCTATTAATCTACCCTCATTTAAAATTAAAATCATTGATCCAATTGAGACGTATGCGATGCATGAAAGACAATTACAATTTTTAATATAGAAATATTCTACATTCTACTGTCGCATTCAGAAAAAAAGTGTGATAGAGCCACTGCGAGAATAACGGTCAAGAAACTCGAGCCATTCTTTTTTAACAGTGTGCTCAAATATATTTTAACAATATTTGTTTAAAATTACTAAGATGACTGGCTAGGTATACTCGTAGGTGGAAGCATGTTTTTCGATTCAATAATCAAATACTGAGTAATATGATTTTAATATTTTTATGTTTGCAATAACGCATGCTCTGTGGATTACATTACAAATTTACTAGAGAAAAAATTTAAGTACATCCGGCACATGACTTAAATTTTTCCTCTTGTAAATTTTTAATTTTGTACGAAGTAATATGCTTTGTCAATCGAAATGTTTTTCACGTGAAATAATGATTTACCTAAACCTGGCTGGGTTGGATTGAACATATAAAGTATATTAACTTCGTATCACACTAATATTATTAAAGCAAATATTACTGTCTGTTTATATTTTATCAAAAGGAGGTTTCTAAAGTACTGTGGTACCGTTAGACACATAATAAATAGACCAGATAAAATAATGAATGCACTACATTTATATATGTTATATTTATAATGCTTCATTAGGGGTTGAGCTCATTTCATTTTATGAGTACTTAATTTTTGTTCCAGAAATAAGTGATTAAACTGTTGAGCATGCATTTTATTTGGTTGTATCTTTATACGTCCCCCAAAGACAGAAACGCGGTACGCGTGCGCTCCCAATATGCGTGCGGTTTCGCCGGCTGCAGCGACGAACTGGCGTAGCTCGCGAGTTTAGCAACCATCGCGAGCGTCCACACAGTCAAAAACCGTGGTTGCACCCCGCGGTTAACAACGCAAGCTCACACACCAAGATCGTTCGAAGGTCAAACTAAAATGTTGCCCGAATCCGAAAGCATTTAGGAAAAAATTATGTGTTGCTTATTTTACTTGATAAAAAACATATATTTAGTAGGTATTGGTATATTTATAAACTAACGTTAATATTTATTTTTCAGAAAGGAATTCAACGACGCTAATAAATGGAAACTGCAGACTAAGTTTTAAACTATCAGTATTAAAAATCACTATAATCATCCATAATTACATTAGATTATATAATTGAATGTCTAACGTTATAATAATACAATTTATTTATATAATAATGACTTATTTGTAAGGAGTTCAAGGCCTAATTAATATGGCGCGTTTGTAAGCAACGCATAACATTTTATAAGAATATTATTTTTATTATATTATTTTTTTGAATCTATATTAACAAAAATATCTTGCTGGGTTTTACGCCTGTTATATAAAGACTTTTAAAAATAATAATAGTTTTTATTGCGTCCAAAATAACTACATAAACATTCCAGAATTATTATAATATTTTATTTCGTTAGGCGGTCTTAGTTTTATAGTCGGTCTTGAACTCTTAGTATATAACTTTACAACACTACTGTAGTTATATTGACTTCATGTTGGTTTAATAATGAGTGTTATATCCCTTGAGTCTTAATAGTCAAAAAGAGGATCGTTCGTCGCGGTACAACATAAAGTAAGTTTTATGTATTTCTATGAATTTTTTACCTACATTATTGAAAATATTATTTTCTCAGAGTAAATTATTCTACGAACGGGGTTTTCACAAGATTTATTCGGAAGTATCCACACATGTGTTGTTAGAGATGTGACATAATAATGTAACTTCATAAAATAAAATGCCAAATCTACAAGAAACTTTTTCCAGATGATGTAATTGCTAATAAAACTCTATGCCACGAAATGTTTGATTACGTTCGTGGCATATTTTATACGTACTTTTTCAAATTCAATTTCGGACATCCTATAATAAACCTGTATGTTGACATAATATAGTGTAAGTTAAAATATTTTTATATGAGCTGAAAATGCATTAAGAGCGTGGACCCAAATTGTAGTAAAATTCGTATACCAGAATATGCGATCAAAGGTACCAGATATAATAATAATAATGTTTATTGTGCAAAAAACAGGTACATAGATCAGACAGAAAACATGAATTTTAACAATAGATGACATTCTGTCACCCAACACTACCTAATCCTAGAAATCTGTGTATTATATTGATGAACACAGAGAAGTGTGGCTCCATATCAACCAAATTATAAATCATAGCGCCAAGAAATCATCTACCGTTGGCACATAAGAATACGCGACGTCCGATTCCTCAAACGATTTTTAAAATTTAGCAATTGAATTTAGAATTATATATTTTAGATGAACAAGAACTATAATTTCGCCCAGTGTGCACTTTACAAAGTAGTAGTGTTATAATTTTTTTTAAACTGGTTGCTAAATTCTAAGAATCTCTCATTTTAGTACATATTAATAAGCACGTAAATGTTTTTATAAATGTCTTGATGTAAAGGAAAAATGTGGTCTGACCGATTATTATAGGTAGATATGTAAGTTCTTGACTTATAAAACTACGTAATATTCTCTAAAGCTTTTATTGTGTATTTGTTTGCAGCTTTTGACGTAACAAGCATAAACATATTTTCGAAAATAAAGACGATTTTTTAACATTTTATTGTCAACATGAAATGACAGCTGTTATCGTCCTCTTTTTCTCTGTCCAGTTTTTTAGAAATTTGTACATTTTACGGAGATACGGCTCGCGTAGGAAACAGGAACCATAAATATAAAAAAAATATGACAAAGGCAAAAAAATATTAAGTAAAAAAATTTGAATTTTTAGATTTTCTGGCTCAATTCCTATATAATTTTTTTATAGCAAGGTTTATAAAATAATGAGAATTCATAAAAAATAATCAAAATTACAAGATAATATTAGATCTAAGAATGTCAGCGTCATAAAATTTTTATACTTTGGTCGAGGTATAAGATACGCTCTTATGAAGAGTATAGGTAAGGTAGTCTATGACGTGGTCGCTGGCAGTGACTCAGTAGAAGTTGGCCTATATATGTAATGTTATCTATATTAATTTTGTTAAATTATTCATGAATAATTATTCTTTGGACAAAATCAATTGAGAGATCAAATCAATGAGTAAACATTCATACAAATAATATATATTATTTGCCGCAAGATATCTAATTCATTCTATTCTGTACAATTTAGTTATTGAATAAATTGCATTTTCCCCATAATTCTTATTTCATATAATATGTAGTTGTTTAAGTTGTACTTTAAAATATGCGGGCCAAAGGAATATAATAACAGTTCAATTCAATCGGGCTCTAGAATAGGTCAACTATGACTTGTCCTGTCATTGACTTGAATTGACAAGAGATCGAATTTCACGTTTTTTTTTTGTATTGGCATAATTAGATGCAAGGCATTTGATTGTTGTAATAAAATAACTTGTGATTCGTCGACCGTTTGAAAAATTTACTTTAAATTCAACTTATTCAACTCTGCTTAGATGCACAATAGCTTTAACATTACAAATGTTGCTCAAGCGGTCGGCACATTTTTAGATACCAAATATTATTTTAAGTTAAGTTTTTATATCGCTCTAAGCATATGTTAATTTTGCTTGCATAATTTATAATTGCTCATGTAAATTTGTCTGTTTCAGTTTACAGTAATAATGAATAGCTTGTTTGGCACATACCTACACGATGCCCTGGCGTCATATATTTTGTAATCATATCTTAAAACGGTGTTTTGAAAGTAACGTATTGAGAATCATTTCCAAAAACAATACGCTACTAGTTATAGTGTAGTTACAGTGAGCAGTAGCGAACCGAATTGAAGATCAATATTTAATCAAACAATAAAATTATCGTGCAAGTTGACCAAAAACTAAGTGTCAAATTCAATGTCTTTTTAATTATCACGCAAGTTGATCTAAAACTTAGTGTTCAATTCAATATTACAATTATCACGCAAATTGATTTAAAACGTAGCGCAAAATTCACTGTTTTAATTCACGCAAGTTGATCTGAAACTTAGTGTTGAATTCAACGTTGCAATTATCAAGCAAATTGATTTAAAACGAAGCGCAAAATTCAATGTTTTAATTCACGCAAGTTGATCTAAAACTTAGCGTTGATTTCAATGTCGCAATTACCACGCAAGTTGATCAAAAACTTAGCGTTAAACTAAATCTTGCAATAATCACGCAAGTTGATCTGAAACTTAGCGTTGACTTCAATGTCGCAATTACCATGCAAGTTGATCTAAAACTTAACGTTGACTTCAATGTCGCAATTTCCATTCCATGCAAGTTGATCCAAAACTTAGCGTTTACTTCAATGTCGCAATTACCATGCAAGTTGATCTAAAACTTAGCGTTGACTTCAATGTCGCAATTACCATGCAAGTTGATCTAAAACTTAGCGTTGACTTCAATGTGGCAATTACCATGCAAGTTGATCCAAAACTTAGCGTTTACTTCAATGTCGCAATTACCATGCAAGTTGATCTAAAACTTAGCATTGAATTCAATGTTGCAATTATCACGCAAGTTGATCTAAAACTTAACGGTTAAATCTTAGAGTTTTTTGTTCAAGATTTATTTACCCAGTGTTTTATTTACTTCCGATTCGCTGCCGCTTCAGTGACCTAAAAACCAAATAGTGTTTGCTGTAAACTGATAACATATTGATGTTTATATACCTACTACTAGGTTGTGTTTGGGTTGTTTAGTTATATTTATGAATAACGTATACACATTTATATTTCGCAGTAAACGTAACCACGATATCTTAAAAAACGTGTTATCAATGTTATTATTGGCTAAATATTGCTCAAAATTTAAAAATATCTCAACTATTGTATTGTATATTAAACGTGTTTTTCACTTCTAATGCTCATACAGTTTGTGCTCGGTGTAAGCGGAAAATAATGTTTTTAAAGCTCTACTGCATAAATTTTAAGTTTTTAAGTGCATTAATGATTTTATAAAAAAAACCACTTTGTAATTCTCGTAGGAAGGTTGTCTGGGTCTCACCATTTACCTATAATATTATTTGCAAACATTTCCACTCCAAACAGAACATTACGATATCATTGTTAGTTTTAACTCTGATTTAAATATTATGTTTAACATTTTGGTTAAAAGTACCCTTTTTATTCACTCGTCTTTTGATCAACTATTTGGTGAAATTAGGATATCTTAATTAAACATTATTTCTACGTATATTTTTTGTACACTGATTTCCTTACTCCGTTTATTAGATGTGATTATATTAAATGTCTTGGTTAATTTTATTTACGAGATATGTATGGTTTATAGTAATTTATGGCTAGTAAATAATTAAGGTGTAGTTTAATGAGCATATTTTCATAGACCTTTATTTTCTAGTCTTTCCAAAAATATTGCTATTAACGATAATTATTGATATCATTTTATTTTCTAATCTTATAAAATAATTACTCTCATTAAATGCATTTGATGTGATATAATATATTTCCTTTAGATAATTTAGCACAATTATTATACTGATTAAGTTATATTAATTTAATTGACTGTGTTGTAAGAAGATATATTATTTGTTCATTATTTTTACTCCTAGGTAATTAATAAAAACTGATTTCTCGCATTTATGTTTACCCGAATTACTATATGTTCTAGATACCTATTTATATAACATATTAAATTCTGTTTATATTTTATTTGTGTTACATTATTTTACTGTTTTTTTAATGAATATCATATCATTTTTAATTGTATAATTTTGTTTAATTTTATTTTACCCGTTCCTGCCATGAAAATACATTTGATATGTACTTGCTTCAGAACTGTACACATCACTGGCCAAATATGGATTTCCTTGAAATGGCGACACAGTGTTCTACACTGGTACCTGGCTGCGTTGCGAACGCTAGGTTCTACTGCGAGGCTCAATTAGTTATCATTTTCCCCGTAGTCACAACTAGTAGTGTCACTTTGGACAGTTTACCAGACAGCTGTCATTACAACATTCACACGATCAGTGCCATTCACAAGATCAATGCTATTAACACAACTACCTCTTTGTATCCCTTTTGAGTAGTACTCTTGGAACGTATGGGGAACAGTTGATTGTTGTTAAAACAATATAAAATACGAAAAAAATATTTCATACAATAATTTATTTTTATTCGTGTTAAATGTTTTTGGACATTCAGTTTGTCAATATGTCATTATATATTGTTGTTAATATGTGGGTTTTCTTAAATATCTTTTGATTTATTTAACAGCTCCAGACTATCTAGATGTTTCTGTAACTACAGTAAACATTACCGTGGCTGTGTGTAGTACGATCAATGGCACCCATAAATGAATAGTCCGAATGTGTCAACCAAATAGGTAAGCCTCGTAGTTGAGTCTAAGGTTTGAATTGAACCTTCTTTTTTTAAGCTGCACAGTTAGATTCTACTATGGGAACTAAAAGACCTTAAGGCTGAATTAATTGAGCTTCGTAGTAGAGTCTATGATCCGATTCCGATACAACCGTGTTGCTTTTTACGATATGCTATATCGATAGGTTATCTCACGAGCGAGCAAACTGATATAGAATTTGTAAACGGTAAATACGACCAAGGGATGCCGGGCTAGAATATCACTATCCTATTTCTACCTGTGGGTGTCGTAAGAGGCGAGTAAGTAAAACACACCAGAAGGTGGGCAGCAGCGCGTACTGAGGAATTGATATCTCACACTGCGATCCCCTGCCAAGCGTGGGGATTATGGCAACCCCCCCCCCTCCACCATAATGGGGAGGCTGTGAGAGAAGTGGAGAAACCGGCTGATACAGTAAGTAAACACGCGTAAATACTGCTTTCATAACTTAGAACATTTCAATGGGTCATAAAGTGATGTAGTATTAGCATAGGATTTCTACTCACGGTCATCCCATCTGACACGGTGCCATCGACTAAAGGATGGACGCCAATGTTATCCCCCACTCACGATAACGATAGAATAATAGTTATTTATGCAACAAGAGAGCAAAGTCGTGTTTTGCGTAGCGAGTGATTCTAAAGTTGAATGCTGAGTGTGGCGAGGGATTCAAGGCACGAGATGCAAAAAACTTTGCTCTCGTGTAATAACACACATAATTTTTCACTTTAGCAGCGAAAACACTTAGGAGATAAAATAATAAACAGGAATAGATTTAAATAACTATTAACATAATCAACTCTTTACGCCAGCCACGATATTTTATTCCCGCTCTTTTATTTAAATTAAGGCGTGTTTGGAAATAGCACCTATGTATTTTATTATTCACAATATATTACGTAACATTTTTGAAACTAGAATTAAATATTTACAGGTTAAATATCAGTTTTTTTTTGCAGTAAATACTTACTTTCGTTTAAATACTAAGTTAAAAATGTAATAAATAAAAGACATAATTATCTTTTTTGGTAAATTTCTTTAGTTAGTACGAAATTCCGAACGTGTTTGTCTTTGACGTTGAATTCAAAATCGGAACTTCGAAAGGGCTGGTCTTTGTCTCTCTTTTTCTAAGGGCGGGATAGAGATTGAGTTACAATGTTTCGAATTGTATGATTAACCCAAGGCTGAATAAGATATTCGCGGCTAAAAGTAACTTTGTCTCAGTCAGTGAGCAAAATCGCATTTTGCTATCTGATTTCAGGCAGCAAAACCTACATGTTTGAGCTACTGAAGTGAAAAATATGTTGTATTATAATTTCTACTGACTTCAGTAAAGGCTTTGGTATATAACTTCCTAACATCCTTAACACAAAAGCATACATTTCAATTACGCATAATATAGGTACTTACCTACTTACATTTTTTGCTTTGTACGTGACATGATCGTTTGTCACATGGGTGAAGCCAAGTTATTAGATGCGCTTTAAAATTCAGATATTTCCAAAATCTTCTTTCTTGAACTCCGCCATGAAGCGGGTAAGGTATGATATAGGGGATTAGAGAAAAAAATTACTAAACAATTTCCGCTCAAGTGCAAGAACTCTTTTTTTTTCTAGGAATCACTCAAATCATACCTCTTGAGGAAATTATATTCTGGTAATACCCCTCATGTAGAAGATCACCTCAGAATGAATTCATTATTCCAGAGATCATTACTTCCTACAAACATCTATATGACATTATACTATAAAACATTGTATAATTTAATGATGAAGGGCCCGTGGCACGTGCACCCACCACCACTACCAAACAGATCAGCATATACAGGGTTATGGGTAAAATGTTAACAACCTATCAGGGTTGTCTTCTGCTAGTCCTAACAAACATTTTGAGATGTTTTTGATTTATTTTGAGTTTTTTTTTGTGTTTTTGACTGAATATGTACGAGGACCACCTGATGTTAAAAGTCTCTTGTGCCTGTATTAGTTCATATTTTGTATAAGTTTGCTCGATGTAAATATTCAAAACTCTATTCAAAGGGAGCACTGCGCCACGGTAATATTATCTATACAGTATTTCAACTTCATAGAAACGGACGAAACGCGAGTCATACTTATTATTCGATCATAAACATGGTTTTTTGATTAAATCTACCTACTAGTCGCATTTTTAGTGAACACTTCCTGTTCAATTCACAAAGTATTTTCTTTGTTTATATAAAAAGAAGTAGGTAGGTATATTTACAATCACAAAATTAAATGGAATCACACAGTAGGCAAATGTAATTAAAATGCTGGAGGTGGGGAGCTTTATGGCATGTTGACGTACAGCGCGTCTGTAGGTAGTTATTTCAAGGACAGAGCCGAGTTACAATAATGTATAGATAATATTCCCGTGACTGCGCGGTCCAGCGTCCCCGCTTCGCCGGCGGGTGCTCTTGGCTCGGAGTAGGCATTAGTACACACATTTGTGTTTACAAAAACATAAAAAAAAAAAATGTTTTTTTTTTCATAACAAAATAAAATACCTATCTCAAATTTTTGTTAGGACCAGCCCCAAGAGTTTGTAAACATTTTACCAATAACCCTGTATAGAGGTAGGAGCATGCTCGGCGCGACGTCCACGGATTCGAACAGAAATGAATGCGAGATTCAACAATGATCAGTTTGGTAAGATGCAGCTGCCACGGATGTTTGGGGTGATCCTGCAGTGGAATATGGCGATACAGTTGGTAAAGAGAGTAAAATAGTAATGGCTGAAACAGTGTGTCAGTCACATGACTCATATGGAAATTTGTGTTGTTTTAACTCTTGAAGAATTCTCGATTTTGATTATGTATTTTCTATGCTTACGTAAAATCGAGAAAAATGATGGTCTTAATTGACAACATACATGAGTATGTCTACCTTTTCTGTAAAGAAACTAGTCGTCTGAAATCGAGAATTCTTTGTTTGACATATGGCTTAAAAATAACTGCATACAGGAAAGATTATGGAATCATATTTTTTTCAAATTTTTAGATTTTTCTAAAGGTTCTCACCTCCAGTGGAAATCGCGAACTCACGTCCAAACTCACGCAAATTATTTAATTAAAAAGCCGTAGAAGGATGTCGTAGAAAGCACTCAGTGACTTGAAGCAGTAATGGGTCAGTGGCATTGGCTATGAACTGCCGCGCAGCAGATCCATGGTTCGAATCCCGCCGCGTGCTTGACCTTCACCGCATGGTGGAAGGGCGTTTTTTGAATGCCCGCCTGGCTAGCTGCCACCCTCAAGTTGAAAATCTATCGCTAAGCACTTAAACGTGTGTTCCCGAAGCAGTCCTTGAGTGCCAGTGAAATTACAGGCATATGAGACTTAACAACTAAGTTTCAAGGTGACGGGCGCAGTGCAATCCGTGTCTAGCAGTCCGCAATTAGTCCACTTAACATCAGGTGGGCCTCGAGCTTGTTCCGTCACAATAACATAAAAAAGTAAATGTTACAGTAAAAAGCAAGAGGAGAATCTAAACGGAAAAGAAATTAAATGTAGCGTCCATTTTTAACTGCACATAAATACCTATGTAAAGAAGTGTAATTATCATACATTTTTGTTTTAACGGGCGCGAGTCCATCACGCACTTGGCCAACTTTTTGTGTTTGTTGTTATAGCGGCAACAGAAATACATCATCTGTAAAAATTTCAACTGTCTAGCTATCACCGTTCTTGAGATACAGGCTGGTGAATGGTGATAGACGGACGGACGCACGGACAGCGAAGTCTCAGTAATAGGGTCCCGTTTTTACCTTTTGGGTACGGAACCCTAAAAAAGTAAATAAATTCTTACGAGCGATAGTTTGTTTAAATTTTTCTTAACATTCTAGGAAAGTAGGTAACGAACGACATAGATAGACTATCTACAGTAAGTAATTCTTCACTTAGATATTTTTTTGTGATTGTAACGGAACAAGCTCGAGGCTGACCTTATGTTACGCGGACTAACCTCTGCCTATAACAGACGCATTCCATAGATGCGACGCGTGATCAAAATGCTGACACCTATTTAGCTCAACGAATAAGCATTGCAATTCAACGGGGCAATGCTGCCAGCTTGATGGGCACGCTGCCAGCTGGTAGTTGGATGGAGCATTTGGATTGCAATGACCTGTAGGTTGTCTTTGTAATATCTGCAGTGTTGGATACTGTTCGTGGTATATTGTTAATAAAGGCAAACCGCCTAAAAAAAAATACACTACATTAAAATTGTAAAGGTCAGCTAAAATATGTAAGTATATTATTTTCAACATTTTATTTTAAAATAAACAACACTTTGGTTCAATTTTATACATAGGTACACGACTATTAATTTACATCTTTGTTTTTTCTACTTAATATAATATTATTCACATGTTTATCAACTTACAATAATATAACTATATCTATACATTTATACATAATAATTTATATTTGTCTTAAGTATGTACCTATAGCTATATCTTTAAGCTTTTGTTTCAATACCAAGGCTCTTATAATTGTATAATGGTGTGATAAGTAATTTGGTAAATAAACGTGCACTGTTTATAAATCTTTAACCTCTAAAAATACCTACGTACCTACCTTATACCTATATATAGTATATTATAGGTAGGTATTGTATGCACTATTATTCGTGCAGATAATATTATTAATACCTATGTCATTGTGTATTGCATGATGTTAATAGGTACGCGTACATATATCCAGATATGTAAATTACACCTACCTACAACTTACCTAATATCTGTAAAATAAATGACAAAGGATTAGCCTTTTGACTGTAATGATACAGTAATTACAACTTTTTGACAGCCTCAGAATAAAGAAATTCTTTACTTTTTACCCACTTCTACATATAATGTGTCCTTACAAGATTGAATTTGGAACAGTTAAAGATAGGTACTTGAAGAACAGAGGTACTTATTTAAATTATCATAAACCTAAAACTCATCGCAGTCAGTTGCTACTATTAAAGGAATATTTTTGGTTAGACACCAAGCGATTAGCACAATGTTCAATTCAATGTAATCCTATTACAGAAATTTTACACTATACATATAGCGCAGTAGTGTAAAGAGTTTTGTTTTACTTTTGACCTTTCCGAAAAGATGGTACCAATTTTCTTAAGGCACAGTACACATAAGCGCCATATAGGCTAGCTCTACTGTGCTATGGGTAGGTATTCAGCTACCTTTAAGATAATGTTCACGTACTTTTGTGCGTGATTTGGTATGGACACCAATTACAATAAAAATTTGGTTGGACTCTTTTTAGAAGTCATGTAATTTTCCTAAAAGTAAAATTAAGTAGTTAATGCTCAAACGCAAGATAAAAAATGAATCAACAATTAAATTTGTTTATCACGGTAGGTACATATAGTGTTCATATGCAGGTTGTGATCTCTTCGACGTATGAAGATGGGAAGATGCCGTAGCATCCGTTTAGATCCCCGGACCACCAGCCGTCCTCTTGCTTCTCCTGGATGTTTATGATATCACCTGAAAAAATTGCAATGTGTCATGTTTTGACATCATAGAAGTTCTTATGTAGGAAAGCTGATCAGGCAAGTGAATGACTACTTTCAGCCTGCACTCAATTTCTTTATCGCCCAGCATATGGTCACATAAAGTTGGCAAAATCTCTTCAGAATATCCCATTTGCCGCAAGCAAAAACAACATTTAATTTAAGTACCTACACGTATTTTATACAGTAGTAAATTATTTTTAGATGCTTGCGTATCGTCGACATAAACTGTGAATACGATGGCGTAGATCACAACATTCGCATTATCAGAGAAGTTAAAATAAACATGATTAAAATCACAATTATGTAATTACAAAGAAACATATTTCGTGTGAGGTCTAGGCGAATGGTCACTAGATGAGTCTGATCACTCTGATCAGTCCTGTGCGATTGTTTTATGAATGCGTAATGTACAACTATCTTCCTAAAACCTAAACAAATTACGGCTTGTCTTGAAGCGCTCTCCATGCTATCGTAGTTTCGTAATATCTTATACACAAAGTGTTCAAACGCGTTGAAATTTTGCATACATGTTTATATTTAGAGATCTACAAAGATACTAGCCATAAAAATGCATAAAAATTCTATATAAGATTATATCTTGTTTTAAACAGGTGTTTGAAGGCTTATCCATCAAACCGCTATAGCAATAAAATATATCACCGGTGTATTCATGTACGCAGAACTGATCCTAAGTTCAGATTTCACCGTTCGTAAGTATTATGAAACGGGTTTAATTAAACTTTATAAACAAGTTCAAATGTCAGTTTTAAAATCGGTACGTAGAACGATTTCATCTGAGTATGGCTTAAATTGATAGCTTTCAGGTCTAACGGTGAAATCTGAAGTCATCATCACGAGATAGGCGGTTTGCAGTGGACTAAACCGGTTTAATAAAGAAACGAATCAAGGATGGTGAAGCGAATCGTTACATCTCACTTGCATACTATTGACTGTTTATAGTGAGCAAGTGAGATGGATCGATTACCCGCAACGTCTTCGATTAATTTCTTTATTGGACCGAGTTATAAATGTTATGAACATTATTAAATATGATTAACTTATAACCTGGTGACAAGGTGAGTTCATCATTCAGCCTCGCTTCATAGGTGTAGAGCGCTCGGCACTTTCCGATGGAAGGAGACTGCACGGCGCCGTTCGTCACCTCACTTTTTATCATGTCCGTTAGGTCGGTGGAACTGTCACTTTGTGAGGAAAACTCATCTAGAAAATGAAAACAATATTAAGTAATAAAACTACTGAACCTTATTGAAATCGCTGATATATCACGCTGATTCGAGTACTTTGAATAAAGGAAGGAACAGAATGAAATCTGCGTAAACTGTCCGCTTACTGAGCTTTTTGAAACCGGTTCTGCACCTGAGCGGGCGCCGCTGCAAGCCTCGCGCGTCTTGTCATTGACTATAGTTACGCACACATAGCTGTGCGTGTAGTAGTGAAAATTAAATTCTGTACGGTTCTTTATTTTTCTTTATCGTCGTGCTCTGAACGCAAATTTCATTGTATCGATGTCAATTCCGTTTTAAAATAAACGACTGCGTACGGGATCTACCGTACCTACCATTCGCCCCGATTAGTGGTTGCAATAAGTTAAAATTTTTAGCTCTAGGCATATTGGCAAATAATTAGACCAATATTATAATGTAACAGGGATTAACTTGAAGACATATTCGAGGAGTATCGTTAGTTAAGAGTAGAAATGGACTGGCTGTGGGTTCCCAAAGGCAGCGTCAACATTATCAATCGTGTGTAGAAAAGAAGAATTTCTCACCAAAATCGCTGTCCTGTTGGTTAGACAAGCCATCGCCCGCCCCGCGCTCGCTCCAGTCTAAAGGACTTTCAGGGGATGCTGGGTTATCTGGGATAGATATACCAGACACCTTGGTCTCCAGCAGGGGGTTCGGGAGATCGGTATTTATAGGAGTTACTGGCGCACTCTGGCTCGTAGTATTTCTTCTGAGAAATAATTATATACATACAATAATCATGTTTTAAACATGCCATTACGGAATTAAATTTTTTCGTGTTCTATAAGTCATACGTTCATCAACAGAAATCTGTTTAGCAGTTTTGGAGTTAACAAACTAACGCACATAATTAAAGCAATGATACTGTACTGTATAAGCCGAATTGTCCACTGCTGAACAGAACCTTCCCCAGTAAGGGGGGATTGCCATAATCCCCACGCTTGGCAAGCGGCTTGGGGATCGCATTATAAGGTCTTAATTCCTCAGAATGCGCTGCTGCCCATTCTTCGGTATTTTACCTTTAGTCGCCTCCTAATGACATCCACATGTACACAGTTAGCAATTGGGACATTCTAGCCCGTCACCTCACGGGGCAAGCAATGATAGCCGAGCGGTAATAGCTGTGGAATGCCGTGCCGCAGGTTCGATCCCCGCGGCAGGCTTTAGCTTCACCGCAAGGTGCAAGAGCATTTTGTGAATGCTCGCATGGCTAGCGTAAGCTTAAGGGTGGTAAATCTCAAGTAGAAAATATGTTGCTAAGCACCTAACCGTGCGCTCCACCAGCAGTCCTTGAGAGCTAGTAATTCATTAAATTACAGACACGAGAGAATTAACAAATTGTCTGAGGGTAATGGGCGCGGCGCAGTTGGTCACTTATGACGAAATGCGTTTAATAATCTGAAGTAAACTATAACGTATTTGATCAAGATAAGGAATCTCCAAACGGTTTTTACTGTGGAAAACCTCACTCTATCTCAAAAGTCTTTTTATCATAGACGATAGTATCCACATTTTTATCGCTTATTCTATTATCATGAAAGTAAATACTTGAAGATTTGATTCGAGTATTTGAACGTATAATCCTACGCTTTATTTATTCGTAGGTACGAGTATAATCGTATAATGTTTGCTTTCACTTCACCAAATAGTATAATTTGGTATATTAACTCTTACATTTACTCCACAGAGGCAATACCAAAGAAGTCTTTATTATTGAGCCACGTTATTTTGACAATTCAAAACGCGCAGATAACGTGCTCGTAACGCGCAAAAGTTGAAAGTGGCATGCAGAGTACCATTTTACGATAATTCATCGGATATAACATATCAAATATGGTCATAGAGATTAAAGGCTCCGTATTTAATAGATTATATATAATAGCTGGTTATACCTAAAGGACAGATGCTCTATTCTCAACTTGCTAGAAGCGCGGCTCATGATAGAATCCCTCCGCTCTCTTTCCTCGCCACCACCATTGACGCTCTTAGTCAGCGCGCTGTAGTTGGGCTGCAGATTCTTGTTCACTTCGTTTTGGTAGTCAGCTTGAAGCCATGGAGGCACCTGGTGATAAATACACATTCCTTCATGGCAACAACATTTACTATTAGAATAATAAAAATAAAATAAAATTAGAAACTTAATTCCTGACCAAATGTAGTCTAGAAAATATCTCCCCATAGCTATTGATTGTTTTCTGTTAGGACGATATAATTATAATAAATAGTTATAATCTGTCTAACAGGTTTTTAAGTTCAAGTTATTTTTATCTCTGCCTAACAGATTTTTAAGTTCAAGTTATTTTTAGCTCTGTCTAATAGGTTTTTAAGTTCAAGTTATTTTTATCAAGTGCCAAGATACGACGCGACGACTTCATGTTTTTATGACGAACTCGAAGGATTAGCACATAGGTATTGGTGTGCTCCAGTGGTTGCTTCATAACAAGTTGCTAGACTTAGGTAGGTACTAATATTTTGATTGTTAAACGGCTGTAGTATTTATATACTATGAACTGAATACAACACTCCGGCTACTACAAGTCATTGCAAACTCACAGTCAGTCTAAGTGCTCCAGCCCACTACCTGTTGGCAGCATGCTGGGCATGCTGGCAGCATTGTCCCGTTGGATTGCAAGTTTATACGTTGTTTATCGACAAAGAGCTCTAAATCTAAAGAGATAACTAATACACACAACTAATAAATCTATCTAAAGAGATAACTTTTGAAAAATACGATGAGCTCCCGGTCTCTACGGACCGAACGTCTCTACACCAAACGGTTCAAACATGTAACCATACCGAGGTTAGCATATTTGCGCCGCTTGAGCTGCTCCACCGAAGTAGTCGCGGCGCCAGCCCTCACGTTGATTTTAGAAAGATGTGACGGCGCTAAAGTGTCTACGCTAGTAGCGTCCCACACTAAGAACCGTTCTAACTTCCATGGAACCAGTCATGCCGTCAGGTCTTTTACTATCTTAACTAATAGTTAATAATATAGTGATTAAGAGTCAGCCCCCTGGCCTCTTAAAATTTATGATAGAAACTGTCCAAGTGTGAGTCAGACACTTTCGTATAGGGTTCCTGACCGCCTGATAATATAGAACTAATCTAATTACTATTAGTTCAACCTTGTGTATTACCGTTTTCACGATAATAAAACCAAAATGATTCTTGCTTTGTGTTTCCTTTATGGCAGCTCTTTTTCATTAATACAGCATTTTGTTTTTGCTACTGTTAATCGAATAGTATTGCGGTTCAAAGGATTTTAAAGACAGAAGTGAAGTACAGAAGTATTTGCTTAGTAATAGGATCCCACATGCAGTCTCGGATGGAACCTTAAAAATAATATTTTTTACCTTTAATATACTCTGTTGCAAGCCTTGTTTATCTCTGATGATTTGTATGTGTGTAGCCAGCGGATGCTGCACGGGAGGGCGGCTGTCCAGCTCGTTCAGACTCGTTGTAATTTTATATCGAACCGCTTCCAAATACGTCAGCATGCTTCTCATCTGCAAAACAATATGAAAGAATCCTTTTTAAAAAAATATTCTTCCTATTAACATGCAGGATTAGGTTTTTCCTAACTACGAGTCTACCGGGTACAGATTTGGATTGGTCGGCTACAGAGACTTTTCATATCCAATAGAATTACCCAATACTACTGTATAGTGCAAGGTTTGTACCCTTGATCTCGAGATTCTAAAGCAAAGGTGAAAGGCCACTTAATACGAGTAGAAATCCATATAAGCCTTTAAATAAATGTCGTTTTTGCTCTAATCCCCAACGCCACGCTGGCTCACACTAGGTCTTGAGGACCGCAGTGTAAGATGCTGGTATTTTTCCCTCAGCTGCTTCTTTTCTTACACGGCACTGCTTGTCCCTAGCACGTTGGATATGCATACATGGGACGGTTCCTACACGGCGGAGTGCTACAGATACGGTGCAAGCCGTGACGGGACCGGTGTAAGCGTCGACATCGTAGATTCCATAATATAAACTTTATATAGAGTTCCATACAAGACTGACGCCCAAACGTAGATTTTTTGGGGAGTTCAGGCCCGGAAAAGAGCCTTATCTTGTGCGGCCTTCAGGTTTAAAAACCATCTATTTTTTTCAATAACAAACAAAATTATTGACATGAATGAGTTCTTATAGATGTCAATAATTTTAGGTTTCGTGGGATGCTGGGCTAGAATGGTGGTGAGGTGAAGAAGTGGTGAGAACCTGTCGGTGTCGTAAGAGGCGACTAAAAATAAAATACTGGAAGGTATAAGGGAAGCAGCGCCTTTTGAGAAACTGATATCTTAATCTTAATGCGCTCACCAAGACTCCTGCCAAGTGTGGGGATTATGGTAAATCACTCCTTATATATTGGCTATATTCACTAGTGGATAATCCGGCTGATAACAGGTACAGTATAAGTTCTGAAGAGCTCTCCTGTCTCTTTATCTAAATTAGAAACAGTATACCTAAGCAATTGTAGCTAATATAAAATGAGTTACTCACGTGATATAGTTTGTCAGCCACGTTTTGTTGCGAATCGTCGTTACCAAAGGTTGGTGTCTGCTTGATCGCCATTGACAATTTTTCAAGCCCTTGTTTGGACTTCCGCTCTCTTTCGATGTCTTGCTTTACTAGTTGGAGAATCTTTAATAATGCCTGAAAAAGAAAACGAATATCTTAGTAAGAGAACAGAATAAATAGGTTAGATATAGTTTCGACAACAATGACGAAAATAATAGTAGGTATGATTCATTTAAAAAAAAAAAAATACGCCCTGTGCTCTTAAAATATCGTACACTAGATTTCAATATATCCTTTCATATTGTGACTAGACGATTCTGATGGACTCAACTACACAAGGCTATAGAATTAGCTGCTTGACGACATGTATCCTACCCATCCCAGCGGTCTCATAAAAAACCCTGTCATAATTTACGCCGTTGCGGTCATGAGTTGGATGGGTGACGGCTAGTGGCATTACTACTGAGCGCTTCCATGCCTCGGAGGGTACGTTAAGCCGTTGATCCCGGTTGTTATAGCATGGTAGAAAGAGTAGTAAATAAAAGTATCCTTTAACGCCCTTCTTCGTTCTTAGCCATCGAATATTCGCAGCAGAAATTCTGGCACCAGCTAGTTATAGGAAAGAAACACATGTTTACGCCTTTTCCCGTTCATATTCAGCTTAGGATGAACACAGTAGAGATTCTTACAGCTGAAATAGTTAATTTCCTGTAAAGAAACTTACCTGTTAACGTCTCTCTCGGATAATTTCCAGAGTTGTTTGTTTTATACAGAAATTCTCTTATCTGATAGAATAACCGAACTGTGAATAAACGTACCAGCTTGCCCTCTTCCCGGTTCATAAGCGGTGTTATGTTTGAACCAGAAAAACGAGTACCTGATAAAGTTCTTTATGGATAAAGATATGTACCGTCCTGTTAACGTCTCTCAGTTCGCGTCCAGTGTTGTATATTCTCAGCTGAAATTCTCAGTACTAAAAGAGTAGCTGAAATGTTGAATAAACGTACCTGCTTACGCCCTTCAGGGTTATGTTTGAACTATTCATTCTTGCACCTCATAAAGTGTACGTTAAAGAAACGTACCTGTTTACGCCTTTCCCGGTTCATTGCCAGTGTGGTGTGTTCGCAGTAGAAGTCAGGCAGGAGTTGTTCGCTGGCACCTGCCGGAGCAGATCGCACGCCGCGCACCACTCGCATGTCAACGTTTGCATTTGCGTTGTTGATTGGAGCCACTAGTGAGTTCGTAGCCTGGAAACAACACACCATCACATTCATATTTATGTTAAACCATGTAAGGTTTTGCTTCGCATGTATTAATTGGCCAACATATATGTAATCTTTTTAAGGTATATGATAATGAGCTGTTTTTACCCAGTTCTGACTTTTCCTTCTTTATCCTATTTGAGTTTTTAACACTTTACTTTGTTAAAATGGCTTTGTACAATTAATAAACTTTAATTTTAAACAATCATAACTACCAATATTTAATTTTATGAAACGAAAATCTGCCTATGTCTTCCCTATAGACCTTACCTAGGCCTTTATTTTTGGACAAAATCTATCGTTTTGATTAGTCCCTGAAGTCCTTTGAAGCAGTGATGGCTCAGTGGCATTGGCTATGGACTGCCGCGCAGCAGGTCCATGGTTTGAATCCCGCCGCGGTCTTGAGCCTCACCGCATGGTTGAAGGGCATTTTGTGAGTGCCTCGTAAAGCGACCACCCTCAAGTAAAAAATCTGTGGCCTAGCGACACACCTTACGAATTACGATGTGTTCCGGCAGCTGTCGCTTTAGCCCTACTAGCAAGATCGTACCTTATTTCATCATTGATTGTGAAATTAAAACATTTTATGGATACTCCAGTTAAACGATTAAGCGCTATCAAAACAAATATATCATTTGGAAGTGTTGTAGAGTTTAATTTGAGGAACCATCTGCAGGGTCTCACAGTGATCTACCTATCTCAACATAATTTCTAATCTAAAGATAAGATGTAAAATGAAACATGCTTTTTGAAAAAATATTGTCTAAACCGTAACAAAACTAAACTAGACGTTTTGATGTCACACATTTATTTTAAAATCACGACATTACTATGTAGTATGTACCTGTTGTATAGTTTTTTTTGTAGTATTTAAGTTGCAAAAACACATTTCGTACATAATTGGTCGTGGACGTTCTTACTAACCTCTCCACTAGTAGAAAGGCTATTGCCCAAAGGAAAAATAACATAATGTTATATATAAGAGTAAGAATAAGTTCCTTACGTCAGCTAGTTGCGCTGGCACAGCCGCTGTAAGTCGTAAGTAGCAGTCAGCAGAACTCTTCAGCTGGGCCAGTCTCTCTTCTTCAAGAGACTCCAGCATCCCTGCACCTTTCACCACGCTCGTCTCCCACTCTAACCTACAACAAGCATATTATTTACAACCTATGGCCAATATCTCTCCTAAGTGCAAGATGGAGCGCATTGATAATAAATAATAATGTATAGTTTATTTCGTCTGATCCTTTTTACCATTTTGAGGTAGGGACTACCTTTTAAGTATAGTAATACCTGTGCCAGGTAGACCCGCTCTTCCTTATCAGGACATTAAAATTTAACATAATTAACGATTAATATAAAACAGTATAAATATTAACGTAAAGAATATTATATAAACAGAAGTTATACATAACATCTAACTAAATTTTAACACATGTTTAATAATTTTAAATTGTATTTTTTTTTTAATTTTAACAAATATAACTTGCATGGTTTCTAACAAATTTAACTGTTAGTAAAAGAAGGTAGTTATTTGTTTACGAACCAAACCTTTTATCTTTATAAGTAACTTATTTTAGAAGTAAGATAACTAACGTAACTGAAGGGATAAATAATGTAATGTGGATATAGTCTAATAATTGATTGCTTGGTGAAGATAAGCTAGACAGGCAAGCAAGCTATGTGATGTACTATTATAAAATATGTACCTGATAAGCTTGCATACTGATGTGATTAATTTTCGGTTTCGGTGTTTTAATCATCACCATCACATCAGCCGGAATGTCCATCGTTGAACATGCCCTCCCTCATCGGTCGAATTGCTATAATTCCCACGCTTGACAGGCGTCTTGGGGATCGCAGTAGAAGTTGTCAGTTCTTCACAAGGCGCAGCTTCCCACTTTCCCGTATTTTTCCCTTAGTCACCTCTTACGACAAGAAGAAATGGAGGGGTGACATCCTAACCCGGTACCCCACGGGATATCTTTATTTAATAAGTACCTATTAAATATGTTGTTCCTAATATCGATAGATCTTCTTAGACGTTAATTCTTAGTAAACACATTCACACGCACAGGCACATTAATAAACAAGGTAAGGATTTACACCTTAATCTTATTTATATTTATATATGTTAGATATATTTCTATGTATTAGTTTTATAGCATCGCCGCGCCGCGCCGCTAGTTGGTCTCTACGGTGCTATTTAGCGTTTTAAATGTAACGACAGCGGTGTTTAAGCACTAACGTGACTATGGTAAGATAAGACCTATTTGATAGGAGGCGAACCTATTGCGATATAATAGGCACAGTTCCAGACTCTGGATAGCTACAGATATTTTTTGTCAGATAAACTCAAAAATTGTTCAAGCGAGAATCCTAGGACTTCAATATTCAAAAGCGATGGTTTTTGAACCAACTATGCAGCAATAAATTTTATTTTTTACTATAAGGTAATACAGAGATTTGTATTTTATACGCACTAATACGAACACCTGTTTATGTTTCCTATTTGTAAAATGTAATTTTGCATCAATCGCTTAGCAGTGGATCCAAAACTGGAATGTAATAATGCGGAAATAATTATGCATTGCGATTTTATTTGCGATAGATTCTTAGTAGTTAGAACCTTCATATTATGTATTAGGTAGAAAGACAGAAAACGTGTTACTGGGTTACAAAAAAATAATTTAATTTGAATACAGCATGTATTCTACGTGAGGTGCCAGGTTAGATTTGCGCCCCCTCCCCCCACATCTCTTCTCTTGGGTGATGCAATAGGCGATTAAGAGTCAAATATCAGACGGTGAACCGCAGAGTCCTCTGAGGAACTGATATCATACACTTCGATCCCGAAGACGCCTTCCAAGTGTGAGGATTATGGCAAACACTCCCTTAATGGGTAAGGGTATGTTCGGCAGTGGCCAAACCAGCTGATAAACGCAATACCTTCAGACAACATTTTATGAATTAAGCTTTTTTTAGCAACTTTAATTTCTTACCTAGCTCTCTCAGCGTGCACACACACATTATAATACTCGACTTCAGTTTTCTTCACAGCATCTTCCGTCTTTCTCTTCTTCACCTGCAGTTTAGCAGCATCCCTCTCACTCGTAGGGTTTGTTCCCCTTTCAGCCCTTGCTGCACTGAGAATGGAGTGTGCATGTGGAATATGTCCCATACTTGAGCTTCGTGACATTCGGCTGTGGAAAAAAAGGATGTTTACGATACGGCACAGATGTAATGCCCAAAATTCGCAATGCGTCTAAATCGCTTGGCATTTCGCGGTGCATTGAAGGATCCTTCTTACTTGGATGAGCCAATGTCTTGAATCTATTATAGGTAATGAGTAAAAAAGCACATTGGCATCTCCAAGATGTTACACATTCCTAATTAATCAGACCTAATGTCGAGTGACGCGTCCTGGAGTTTTTCATTTTCCCTTGCTGCTGCATGGGACTGCTTCTTCGATTTGGCTTCTGCTGCTCTCCAGTCAGTCAAGGTTCTCGTCGTTTTGTCCACGTTACCTTCGATCTATAATCAGATAAATATTGTTCTGGTAAATCAATAGTAATGATTCAATATTTGAAGCAGTAACGGCTCAGTGGGATTGGCTATGGATTGCCGCGCAGCAGGTCCATAGCGATATATTTATCATTTTATTGTCTTACTGTATGTACTCGTACTGTAAGTATTTACATCCACACTAAGAAGTTGTACCACTGAGACCTATACTTAGAAATGCTTATCAATAACTAACTACTTAACTTTAGGATGGGCGTGCCTTTGTGATTGAACTGGTCTATCTACTATAGTTATATTCAAAAAGCATTTGAGATTTTATAATAAACTGATAATAGCAGAGCCACTACAGTGTAAACTTCTGAACATACTAACAGATGTTGGTTACGACTAGAAAAAGATATCATAGCCCTAATACCTACTATAATTATAAAAATGTGGTAAATCTTCTAATATACAAAATTCTCGTATCACAGTGCTTGTAACAAAACTCCTCCGAAACGGCTTGATCGATTCCTATGAAATTTTGTGTGTATATTCAGTACTTCTGAGAATAGGGCGTAAACTATTTTTCAAATAGGTATATTTTTTTTCTTTTTGTTTAATGGCAAAATAACTTTTGCCGGGTCAGCTAGTACTAATTGAAATATTTTTATTTGGAGCACAAAACATTATTTTGCCTTAGGATTTCGCGATTGTTACACATAGTAATTAAACAACTTTAAACGGTTTAAATCGCATATATTTATCATTAGTTTTGTTTTGTGTGTATTAATATTTGTGTGACTCTGTCACCCCGTGACCACGATCACTGCAAAGTGTTTGAAACGTCGGGACAAAAAAAAAGTATAATATACGCGATTTAAACCGTTTAAAGTTGTTTAATTACTATATACAAAGTATTACTTATGGACTTCCGTAATAAAATTGTGTTACATGTATAGTCACAAAATTTCAAACGAATGGAAAAAAATAAGGGTAAAGAAAATAGACTTCTCAAAGTGTTAATGTGAAAAAAGCATTTCGCGTGACATCAAAACGAGTCCACTATTGCAGTATTGACAGAATTTGTTCCTGAGAAGTGTAAAGGATGTGTAAATATTGTAAAAGTAGTAGGGAATCTCCCGTGTATCTTCTCAGTATTACTGGTACTAAATCTAAGAAGCGACGATGTCATCACGAACAACAGTTATTTGATGACTAATAATTGTGCAAGTTTCACCTTTTTCCTGAGTTTCAGCTGGTTGTCGATAACATGCTTCATCGGTTTCACCAGCTCGTCTGATAGTGCGCTTGAGTAATTTCTGAAAACAACATCAATATTGTTTTGAAACGTTTTCTAATTTACTTATTTGAATCGGTGCCTATGTTTTTATTTCATGCTTCTGCTGTGAGGACAGAAATATAATGTAAGTTCTTATTATTTAATTGCCTTAGGGCAGTATAATAGCCTGTACTTTTATTACCGATGGATTTCTGCCCGTTTCTCCATTTCAATGGCGACATGTTTCCAGGCCTCTGCGCAGGAGCCGATGCTCTCCTTGCAGGCCTTGCTCAGCTTAGTGCCCAGCTTTGCCAGACATTTAGAGTAGTAGTTTTCCGCCTCTACCCTGCAAGGAAATTACACAGATAAATACCTTACTTTTGCAATCTCCAGCGGAAGCGAACATTCATAGCAAATAGACATTGTGTCGTAATGGTTTGTTTTATTATGTCTGTACGGGTATATCTGCGGTTGTGCAAACTGTCGATAATGGCTTCTCGACCAATGGTGCGACGGGCCGATACGTTTTTAGAGCGCACGCGTTATTTGTGTCTAGCGCGATGGCCCACTTGGCGGAACCTCGCGACGAGCTATTTTTGATTTTGTGGCCATTGCCGTGCCCTTACTTCGAATGATGCAGTGTTGATATAGTAACGTCAGCCGGTGAAAGTTCTATGCGCATGGACAATGTGGTAATTAATTATACGACTTGAGCTTTCGTATTGTCCCTATATCGCGATGATCTCTTGGATTGGAGACCGGGCAGTATGAAGGATCGCTCCGCTACTCGTCGAACAATAACGTATTGTTTTAGAATCGATGGAAAGTAAACTGCAGCTAGGAGAATATCGATAAGATCTCTTATCTGTCACGTGCATGAATTGCCATGAAGAAATGGGACGCTGAGTGTGTGTGCGAGTGAGAAGTAGATACTCGTACCTACAACGCCATGCTGGATGGATGTGTGATAGTTCTGCCTCTTGGTGCATACAATGTTCACTACAATGTAGGTAGGTGCAGTTGTGCGGCACATTATTAAGGTTTATCAGCATGGCTGACGTACGTACAATTGCCGCTTGAAGGTCGAAAAACATAATTTAACGTTAACACAAATACGCAGGTGACATTGGTAGTTAACTACCTATAGTGGTATCATTTTTCTACTAAAACAACTCTAGTCATAAACTAGGTTATCAGAGCGCAGCTAAATAAATATTAGCGGAGTGGCTCGGTTTTAATTTCTAGTATAAATGATGGTGTACCTTTCTTGTAGTATCGCGGCCAGTTCTTTGCTGAAATCGCTTCCTTGTTTCACGTAACGCCGCAGCTCATCGAATCCATTCTGGGCCTGCAATAAAAAATTATTCCCATTATTATATAACCTAAATCGACAAAATAGAAGTTATAAGTACATAAACATTATATTTTACTTATTGTCAATGAAACGCTTTAACATAAGGTTTTGTAATGAGAATAAAATGTTTGTGTGTTGGTTTTTAAATTCAAATCAAGTTTTAGTTAATCTTAATGTTTACTGAATATAATATACTTAAGACGCTGCTCAATAATTAAAATTTTGTCTTTATTGGCAGCGATGGTGAAATAGCGATTAGTTTAGGTACGTAGATAACATCCGAAAGAAAGCTTGATAACACAAAAGTAACCGAAAATTTTACTTTTCTTGTCCCTCTTGATAAGGCTTTGTATATATATTTTCATACACCTTCATACATAAATAATTTGGATATTCACGCCACAAGCGTAATTTGGAGTCAACCTTGCAATTTTATTCTATCGAGAAAATTTTAAGGAAACTTGATTTGGACTTTCCTTGACCTCAGAGAATATGATCAAGATTAAAATATAACTTTCTTACTGCTACAAACTCAATATATTATGCTAAACATCAGTTCAAACAAAGCTATTTAGTACTTGTCAGCGTTTTAAGTATTTATTTTTTGATTGGTTTCATTACTAAAAAGTTGTAATTTTTATTTTGGTTATAATCCGACGAAACGTTTTTTGATTAGGTAATAAAATAAAATTTAATGTTATGTAAACAAAATGGTTTCCTTTTTTCTTATTTTATTACCTTCGTCGGAAGAAATAATAGTAAAAACATAAACTAGCCCAGTGGTAACTCAGTCGAATCCATGATACACCTATGTAAACCAAACCTAGGTAAATTAACGGTTCCGGCCCATCTTATCACTCAAATTTGTAACCAACTTCGAACTGGGACCAAAATCATCCATTTGGTAACCAGTTACAATTTGGCTTTCACTGTTAGCCATTTAGTCAATACAAAAAATGGACCCCGACAACATAGTAGGTATATCAACCGTTTCCCAAGGGAACTCTACCACATTTTAAATAATACAAACAAACAAGGCACCCAAGGCACAAAGACAAGGTTGCACACACTCAACTTGGGAAATGTGGAACAAATGCCCTACAAGATATTCAAGTAACCTATACTTACTTACCTACTGTAAACTCATATCCAGAATATGGAATATCACACCATGTGACACGTTGCTGGTAAAAAAAAAGTCGATACAACACTGAGGGAACTTGTGGTTAACATGTGTTTCTTGAAACACGTGATGCAGTATATGTTGTTAGTAGAATACAAAGAGGTTCTTTACAACAAAAAACTGTCTATGCTAAAAATTCTTTAGAATGCAAAAGTTATAGTTTCTTGATGTGCCAAGAGGTTTTTGAACTGAAAACGTAATCTTATCCTCTCAGGTATCGGTTGATGGATTGACTGATTATTTGTACATCACAAAGAAGCCTATGTTTTTGCACAGAGATCGCAAGTAGTTCGAAAAGTGCCACATCTCAATGTGTTTGCCTATTGCGAAAAAAATAAAGGTGATTTTGTTGAAGAGCCCGTTGGATTCCTTTCGGTACAAAAATTAACTTGTTCGACTAAAACATTTTTTAATAACAATTCACAGCGTTTTTAATTAGGAATTGAATAGACAAAAGTCTGAGTGCTTGACAACATAATCTCATTATGAATTATTTGTATTGTTTAAATTGTGTACTATTGTGTAAACACCCGGTACATGGTAGATATATGGAGCTAATCACTGTATCTGCAATACAAGGGTTTTTTTTATTATTATTACTGATAAGTAAGCCTTTGACCACTATCTCACCTGATGGTAAGTGATGATGTGGTCAAAGGTGTTAACAGACTTATAACCTAGAATTACTGGTTCTCAAGGACAGCTGCTGGAACACACCGTAAAGTGCATGGCAACAGATTTTCTACTTGAGGGTGGGCGCTAGCCAGGCGGGCATTCGCAAAATGCCCTACCAACATGCGGTGAAGCTTAACCCGCGGCGGGATTCGAGAGCTGCTGCGCGGCAGTCCATAGCCAATGCCACTGAGCCATCACTGCTTCATATTAAAGATATGAAGCCACTGGCTCTGTTTTAGGTAAATCGAATCTATTTGAATAGCGTTGTATTGTAATCACAATATAACGACACGAAACAAAAGAAAAACAAAATATTCATAAAGTAGTTTAATTAAATTCAGAGCGAACGCAAATTATTTAATGAAGTTTTGAATATTTTAGTTGCAGCTGGTTTGATGGTTTTTATGTCAGGATTTTCAACTGAGGCAACTAATTTGGTAAGGCCATAACAAGTTAAGTTGGAAGTTGGAACGCAGTTACGCGTTCGCGATAGTTTAACGACTTTACGAATGTAACTTGTTACGAACGAGGTTAGTAAGTAGATATTATTATCACCGACCAAATTGTCATAATGATTTGTGTATTTATATTATTTAGTATGGTATTAGCACTAACCATACCAAAGACTTCTATGTTAGAAGTCTTTGAACCATTAACACGGCAACACGTGCAGTAGATAGGTACTGAATATTCATGAAGTTATACGAAAGAATAAATAATAGTAACATGTTATGTACTTCTACCATTGTTTCTTATCTTATAGAGTTATGACTGTACATACATAGACAAAGCGTATAGAAGGTTAGTTACCTATCAAAAATATGACTAACTAAGGTACTTAATATCAAAATAAATAAGTATTACAAAGCAAAAACTTGAAGCATATACTTAGTTTTAGCCTTAAATGGAGCAGCTCTGGGGTTCTTTATTTGTTTGACGATATATTTTAATACTTTGATCCTATCACATCTAATCTTCATATAATCTCATGAAGAGTGAGTTAGTGAGGATCATAGAGAGGTACTGCCTTACGCTGTAAAGGATGACCTTATTTGAATTAAAATTAGAATAAAGATAGTTTAGATTTTACACATAGATTGCTTTTCATGATCATTTTCATTTCAAATACGCAAGGGCAGTAAGCGTGTTAAGTGTAAAAGTTTTTTTTCAGATAGAGTATATTACAATTTACAAGCAAAGCTACGTCCTAAAGAAGACTAAATTCATGCTTTCATTATTTGTATATTTGTTCTAACATAACAATGTTGCAAACATTTTTAAATCTGTTGTGTGCTCAATGAGCTTGAGGGTAAAAGATGTAAGAATCATTCTTTTTTATTTAACGGGACTGAGGGCACAGAATAAATAGGGCGAGGGCCCGTTGTATAATAGTTTTGGTACAAATTAGTGTTTTATAATCAAAAGCTTTAATCGTGGGAGACCAGCCTCGTGAGCCCTGGATCGGCAATTGGTCTAGGAGACACCAACTCCAAAATCAAATGGTAACTGCTGCCTTGTAGAGAGATGTTGGATCATCAAAGGCTAGGGTGTCATCCCAAAATGCTGGCGTGTGGTGCCTTGGGAAAGTGCTACACTATTCTCCCAAAAAATCGTATGAAATGAGTGATAATAATGAGAGTGTTTTGCCATGCAATCCGGCTAGCCCCCGGCGCTTACAGGTACCCGGGCCTGTAAGTGAGAAATTGGTTACCGACGACTGTGAGAGGGTGGGTACCCAGGCCCCCTTATCAGTGAATGTTACTGGTCTGAAAGAGAATAATAAAAAACTAGTTCAGCAAGCATTTCACCCTGGTCTATTCATGAATAGACCTAGAAGCTCATCTCTAAGTTCTGTGACAGATGCTAACACTAAAAACCTATCTAGTACTCGGAATATACAGTTGAGGTCAGATGCAGACAGTGAAATGAACAACCCCCCCACCTGGCAGAGAGCACCAACACTAAGAAATGCCAAAAGAAAGAAAGTCTCATCACCATCACCGGAGAGAATTCCCATTACCAATACATTCAGCGGGCTCCCTGTTGATCAAGACGAAGACACACACAGAGAAGCTCCTAAAAAAGTTGCTAAACCACCACCCATAATCCTTTACGGTATTGAAGATCTCAATAAGCTCACAGAGCTTCTAGAAAGTACAGTAAAGAAAGCAGACTTCACCTACAAAATCATTAATCAAAACCAACTCCGGATTAATTGTACTAATGTGGAAATCTACAAAACTATAATAGAGATAATAAGACAAAAAGGTATAATTGGACACACATTCAACAGAAAGGATAAAAAACCCTATAGAATCGTTATAAAAAACCTTCATCACTCAACCCCAATCAATGTAATCAAAGAAACCCTGGAACAGACAGGAAACACTGTGATTGGACAGATAATAAATGCCAAGTATGGGCCACATAAAAAACCGACATCTACCTTCTTTGCAACTTTGGAACAAAGTGCCAATAATAAAGCTGTGAAGAATGTAAGATACATAAACAATCAATCGGTGACTATAGAAGATCCGCATAAACGAATTGCTATTGTTCAATGTCAAAGATGCCAACAATATGGTCATTCTAAGAACTATTGCATGAGACCATACCGTTGCGTGAAATGTGCCCAGTCACACAGAACTGCTGAGTGCCCTAAGACCGATCGAAATACACCAGCGACATGCGCTTTGTGCCTCGGTGCTCATCCTGCGAATTTCAAAGGCTGTGAGGTATATAAAGAAATCCTATCGAGGAAATCTAATATACATCTAAGTTTGAGAACTAGAGATACTGCGAAACCAGCAAGTAACTCAGCCAACCAGCTGCCACATCAAAATGACGATCCAGCTAGTAAAATTAAAACGAATACCAAGTTTCCTTCAAAATCCATGCCACTACCTGATGAAAAATCTAGGCCAGACCCAGCTAAACAAAAACAAGCCAGATATTATGCAGAAGCACTGAAAGCCAATTCGCATGGTGGTAGGGCACTTTGCAAATGCCCGCCTGGCTAGCTACCACCCTCAAGTTGAAAATCTGTCGCCAAGCACCTAACGGTGTGTTCCGGCAGCTGTCCTTGAGAGCCAGTAACTCTAGGTTAGTCTGAACAACATCCTCGACCACATCATCACTTACCATCAGGTGAGATAGTGGTCAAAGGCTAACCTAGCAAGCATAAAAAAAAAAAAACCACCATCAGGAAGCTAAAAATATAGACAGCCTACCACCAAAACTATCAACAGAAGAGATGCTACTCAAACAAGCAGAAAAATTTGACTTAATCTTACAACAAATGAGCACCTTAATTAATCTCATAACAACTCTAGTGACCAAACTGTCATAATGGCTTCCCTCAAGATAGTCACGTGGAACCTAGACGGACTATCTCCAAATGTGAATGAGGTTGAAGTCCTATTACACACCCACAACATAGACATACTACTCGTGTCTGAATCTCATCTTACTGAGAATCATAGTATCAAGATCCAAAATTATAACATTTTTGCCACTAACCACCCAGATGGCACTGCACATGCAGGAGCAGCTGTGATTGTAAGGTCTTGTATTAAACACTATGAACAACCACAGTTCCGAAAGGATCATATACAAGCAGCAACCATTGCAGTAGAAGATCGAAATGGTACATTCAATGTATCTGCTATATACTGCCCTCCAAAGCACAAAATAAAGGAAGAACATTTCGAGGAGTTTTTTAAGACGCTTGGTCTGAGATTTATAGCCGGGGGTGACTGGAACGCAAAGCATGTTCACTGGGCTTCTAGATTAACCAGCACCAGAGGAAGAGAGCTTAAAAAAAGTATAGACAAGATTAACCTCACCACAATCTCCACATCGGACCCAACAAACTGGCCTACTGACCCAAACAGGCTTCCTGATGTCATAGATTTTTTCATCACAAAGGGACTCTCTAGACTTTTCTATACGATAGAAATATGCCTGGACTCCAGTACTAACCATGTTCCGGTAATATTGACAATTGGCACTACAGTCTTGAACATAGATAGTAACTTAAAACTATATAACAAGCGCACTGACTGGATCTCCTTCCGAGAACTGGTTCATGAGAAACTAAATCTGAAAATAGCATTAAAAACCCAGACAGACATTGATGAAGCGGTAAGAATTGTAACCTCTGTGATCCAAGAATCTTGTTGGATTTCGTCGCCAGAAATCACCATCCGACCCCCTCAGAGTAAGACATACTGCGATGTCATACGGCAAAAAATCACCGAAAAAAGAAGGTTACGGCGCGTTTGGCATACCAGTAGACATCGACAAGACAAAACAAAATTGAACAAAGCTATACAGGACCTGAAAAATCTAATAAAAAATGCTAATGACACTGCTCTGGATACCTATCTGGAAGGACTATCCGCTACCAAAACAACAAACTACTCACTTTGGAGAGCGTGTAGAAACCTAGACCTACCTTTAAATCACAAGCCACCGATTCGAACACATGGTAGGCAGTGGATCAGGAAAAATCAGGAGAAAGCAGAAGCTTTTGCTGAACACCTTAGCCATGTATTCAAACCAAATGACCCTAGACCAGGTGCGGATGATTCAGAAATTGACTTGATTCTAAACCAAGATCTCCAACTTGACTTACCCTTGAAACTAGTGACACCTAATGAGATATACAATAACATCAAGTCCATGGATAACAAAAAAGCCCCAGGGTATGACCTCATAGACAAAAGGGTTCTTGAAGAGTTGCCTCGAAAAGCAATTGTTCTACTCACCATGATATTCAATGCTATTATTAGAGTTGGATATTTCCCAGACCTGTGGAAAGTATCACAAGTAGTAATGATCATAAAACCAGGAAAACCTATCCATGAGATATCCTCGTATAGACCCATCAGCCTGTTATCGATAATGTCCAAGATACTGGAGAAGTCAATACTACACAGAATGATCAAAGTAATTAAAGATAAAGACATAATTCCTGATCATCAATTTGGGTTTCGGCAAGAACATGCTACTATCGAACAAGTCCACAGGGTATGTAGGACAATTAGGAAATCCTTTGAAAAAAAAGAATACTGTTCATCAGCTTTCCTCGACATGCAACAAGCATTTGACAGGGTGTGGCACAAAGGCTTGCTGTATAAAATAAAAACAATATTACCTCATACTTTCTATGGAGTCTTAAAATCATATATAAAAAATAGAATATTTCAAGTAAGAGAAAAAGAATGCACATCAAAATTCTACGATATACTCGCAGGGGTACCACAAGGCTCCGTACTTGGACCCGTCTTGTATACGTTGTATACATATGACCTACCGCAGAACCCAGAAGCTATAACTGCGACCTTCGCTGATGACACCGCTCTACTTGCCTCTAGTAAATGCCCGATTGAGGCCTCTAGGCTACTCCAAAACAGTCTTAATGACATAGATGAATGTCTTTCCAAATGGCGAATTGCTGCCAGTGCTTCCAAATCAGTACATGTAACATTTACTCTGAAAAAACAGAACTGCGCACCAGTCACTCTGAATGATACCCAATTGCCACATCAAGATACAGTAAAGTACTTGGGTATACACTTGGACCGTAGACTCACCTGGAGGAAACATGTTGAAACAAAACGGGATGAAATTAATTTGAAATACAAAGGGCTCTACTGGCTGATGGGACGAAACTCAAAACTAGCCATAGACAATAAGCTGTTGATATACAAATCAATCTTAAAACCAATTTGGACATATGGCATACAGTTGTGGGGTTCTGCTAGTGCCTCAAACATAATGATAATTCAAAGGGTGCAAAACTACATCCTGAAACAAATTTCAAATGCACCATGGTTTGTCAGAACAACAGAGCTGCATGAAATACTCAACATGCCTATGGTGAAGGAGGAGATTGATAATCATGGAGCTAACTACATGTCTAGATTACAGAGGCACCCGAACCAGCTGGCGGGGCAACTCACCTTCCCTGAAACCATCCGTCGCCTTAAAAAGCGACGGGACATCTTTGACTAAGAGTCATACTAATTGACTGAAAAAAGAAGGGGCTGACTTCGCTGGAAGTAGCGCCCTACACGACAAAAATCACACACTCCATCTGCTTATAGTTGCAAGACTGATCGCACGATAAAAATACATAAAAAAAAAAAAAAAAAAATAATCAAAAGCTTTAATCGTAATAACTTATTTGATATATAAACTTTTGTCTATTTAAATATTTGTAATGTTATAATTTATGATGTATTTACTTACTAATAAATAGCAGAGTGTATAAACATACATTGTTGAAACGGCTTTGATTTTTGCGTAAAAGCCGACGCGACGTCGCAAGATGCTGTCCTAAACAGATGTTTAGGACAGCATCTTGATACAGACACTAGATAGTGTGGTCACCTTCTTATAAAGTGACTAATATACATTTTTACTATATGAACCTCTTATATCATACACCAATAAAATGCAGGTTTGTATAATAAATAAACTATGGAGTCAATAAATTAAAGAACAATCTATCAGCCAACTTGGTTTTTAAAACGGATGCCATTTTCGTAATCAGCACCCCACAACACCTCGAAAGTGACGCCCATATAATTTTACTAAAAAACCAGCCTAAGCGAATCGGATTCGCACATCGAGGGTACCGTACAAACCTGTCGGTATATAAGTATACTTTATGGTATTTTTATTGCTAAATGAATTAATTATATTTTAAAATTATTGAAAATATTTTTATTATATGATGTTACTAAAAATGTATGCTATTCGTAATGTTTCCTTTATCTGTGCTATAAGACATTGCTTCATACCAAATTTCAAGATTCTGAATTCACGGGAAGTACCCCGTAGGTTTTGATTCCCCTGCGAGGGTCGAAAATTTGCGGCATAAACGACTGTGCGTTGGCTTAGAAGTTTGATTTTTTCACAGCGCCAGGAGACAGTAGACTTGAGTATTTGATATGCATTTCAGCTTAATATCTGCACGCTTTCCTGAGAAAAAGGGTCTTGACATACAGACAGACGAATAACAAAGGGATCATAATATATACAGGTTCCGTTTTTTCTTTTTCAGGTACGGAATCCTAAAATTGTGTCTGCCATCTTGGATTTCAAAACGGTTATCATTTTTGTAATCAGGGCCCCAATAAAAACCTGAAAGCGATAGCCGTATCATTTTCACATCCTACACGGTGTGTCCCCCACTACAAACTTATTAGGGCGGTCGTGGTCTATGAAATTTGGGACGCCGATTTTACAGCGTGGAAAAATAAATTTTATAATACTAAGGCAACATATATAAAACAATATCAAACCACAAAGATCCTTCCTGCCTTCTTTTTTTTTATTGTGTCCCTTTTTTATTAAAAAAGGGAAGATACTTTGCAAACTACCTTGAATAATACAATATTAAATTGTTTAAAATATACTTATAGCCAAAATAAAACCTGCCTTCATTTCGAATAGCACCAAACCAAATTCTCATTTCCTTCGAAGTCGATGTCTAAACAATATAATCTGGCCCATAAGCAAACTTGGGTGACAGTATATAAATATACCAATATACGTCAAGGCACTTCTGCACCACCACTCTCTATTGATGGTTCAGTATTTATTTAAATTAACAATAATATTATATATAACGTGTCCACTTCAAAACTCTCCCAATTTTGTTAGGTTACTCCAATTTTCAATCTAGTTTGTTTCCGGTTTATATTATTTGACATTATTTCATGCCAAATTGTTATTAAGAAATATTTGAAGTATTTCGATGTTCGACCACTTCTATTCATGACAGTAAATGTAATGGTTATATCCTAGCCTACGCCTATCTAACAAACATTAAAAACTTCTACCAAAAGCAGTCAGTAGTATACAACACTGCTGTGAACTGTGCAAGGAAACGTTATCAACTAATTGGAGCAGCCTAAGTTGCCTAAGTGATGATTCATGGAAAACATACGTAAATTCAGGATGTTTTGATTGCAATGCAGTGATCTCGACAAGTGGTAATTGAATCCAACCTCTCTCAATGTCTAGGTCGTCATTCGAGGTAATCATCACTGAAGCGAAGGACTTAAGGGTAAGAATCTCAGTGTTGTTATTAAGATTTAAATACGTGGATATTCAAGTCTATAATAACTTTAATATATAACATTCGTGCCTTCGATCCTAGTTGCATGTTATAAACATTTATTTATGTTGGATTATGATATTACACTTTATAAGTTAGAGTAAGCCTGGCTCTCTCCGCACTTTTGGTACAAAGCTACACCTGCATATTATATACTGATACGCAGATGTGAATTCTGCGGTTCGTAGAAGAGACCAGAGTTATGCGTGGCTATGTGTTAGAAAGAGAGACGCCTTGTAGGTGAATATAAATATTAGGTACTCCGTGCTTTGCGAGCTGAAGTGCACTCTATTGCTTCGTAGCTAGAGTCGCTTATTTATTGGAATGGCTTTGCGAAATGATCCTACTGGGACTTTTATTCTGTGATAGGTACACATCTGAACTACTCGTAAATCAGTTCAGATTTTGAAGCGGAGCTTTCCTAGTAGTTCGATATCGATCTACAGGCAATGTTGGCTGAGTCGATAATATTTTTTTATAAACTAACACAACTACAGGTACTACTCCGAATGAATTTATATACCCTATAGCCATTGAAGCCCTACAGGTAGTCCAAATGATCCAGCCCACTACCAGTTCACAGCGAATGATAAAATTATTTATAAAAATAGACTTTAAATGTAGGATTATACTAAGGATTAAATATATTGTAGGGTAAGTCCGGGGGAGACGGCCGTACGGGAGAGATGGCCATTCAATAAAAGTCCGACTTGCAATAGCCAGATGGCATTAAAAACAATCTATGTAGTTCGCCTCGCCTCGTAACCGGCAACAAGTGTTAACGTTAATTTTTAGCGAGAAAAAATCAAAAAGTAAGTTAAATCTACTTTGTTTTTTGAACAAATGACTTGGATGGCTATGGCTATGGCCACGGACTAACCACCCTGTGGACTGCTAACTTCAGAGCTATGTTTTCCGCAACACGTATGCTATTTGAAGGATACTTAAACGGCACGCCTATGAAAGCGTTCTCAGTTGCGACCGTGCTATTGCCACGTCAACGTGTAATAAAAAAATAACAAAAAATGCCCTCCTACGCAATTTAATGGTGTGGGAAGAAATCCTCGACGTTGAGTTATAAAAAAGACAATATTACTTGTCACCAGTAAGTAAATTATGAGAAGATATATCAAGTTATATATAATTTTGTGCAGAATTTGTGCCGAAGGCAAGTTGGTCCTAGTTTGCGACGCGCCAATTAGTCTATTTCGTTCTAGCTCGAGTTTTTGATATAGTTTTGTCTCGCTCTTGTAAATCTTAGTGATGAGGTGTAAATTGGTTAGTTAGTGGCGATTATAATGTGTTATCGTTTATATTGTAATATCGTTGTGGGGTTCATTTTTGGGATTATTTTACTGTACATTATTATCAACTTAATATAGTTTCCGGCAAGCTTTCAATTATCGAATGCTTAAATATACAAAGCCAATAACTCTATGGGAGTGAGTTGGTATTTTACGAGATTTATTTATAACTCTTGTAGATTTATGACCCGTATTACGCAAAATTTCGTGAATGTTGGGACGTTTTAGTGATTGTTAGAACTCGCCTCCAAAATCTGTATGGGTGAATCTGTCTGTATCTGTATCGGTGGTGGGGTATTTAGCAAAATCTGACTTAGCTAGTTAGTAGGTAGGTAGGTACCTGGCTAGCACCTACCACCCTAAACTAAGAACCTAATTAGAATAAGGTATAAGCTTATTGTATTTCTATCATATGAGTTAAAAGTCATATAGGTCATACCTATATGACCCTCATACCATAAGGATAAACAAGCATTTGTTTACAATAGCGGTAAATTCGGAAGCAAATTCGCTTTTTATGCACACAGGTTTGCTGATCGAGCTTATACATCAGCTGAGAAAGAGTGGAATTATATGATTTTCTAGTTATTGCAAGAAATTGCATGTAATATGGTGATTGCGGGCTTTATAGTTATATATTGTAATCGTATTGCACCCAATATAGAGAAAATTATCGATTACTAAAACGGTCAGCGTCCCATCCCTAGTGGTTCACTTGTTATGATTTATTGCTTTGTGCGGACCAATCATGAAGCATCGCTGCCCCCCGCGCGTCGCAAAAAGTTTCGGAATTGTTTTCACTCAGATAATTGTCCGTGCGCAGTCCACAGGGTGGTTAGTCCGTGGCTATGGCCGTCTCCCTCGGACTTACCCTACTAATATATATATATTTTTATTTTGTTGAAAATCATGTAAGTATTCCGTTTGCTAAAACAGAAAAATCTTGTTAGGGGGACTCGTAGCTTAGTAATCAACAGGTTTTATTTCTAATGGTTTTAGTTTCTATGACACGGGTGCCATAGAGCCGTATAGAAGAGAAAAAAAATAGTGCTTTAATAGTTGCACGTACGAAGTTTATAAATTT
This sequence comes from Plagodis dolabraria, assembly GCA_963854805.1. NCBI lineage: Eukaryota > Metazoa > Arthropoda > Insecta > Lepidoptera > Geometridae > Plagodis > Plagodis dolabraria. The sequence continues at coordinate 12,451,533 of OY978440.1, forward strand.
TTCTTTCAAATATTTACATAATGTAAGTAGGTACTACAAATAAGTATAGTTTACTGTTGTTGAATCAGTTGCTGCAGGTTTTTATTTATTAAAAAACTAGCTTTCCAGCTGCGGCTCCGCCCGCGCATTTATGTCCGTTATCGCGCAAAAACATTAACCTCTTTTTGTGCAGTTCGATAATACTATCCTATGTCCTTCCCCGCATCTCAAACTATTTTCATACCAAATTTTATCCAAATCAGTCCAGTAGTTTTGGCGTGAAAGCGACACAACAGACAGATAGATAGACAGACAGACAGAGTTACTTTCGCATATATAATATTAGTATGGATAGTATAATAAATATTGTCTTGTTATTGAATTGTAAATTTTTGTTTTTATTGTTTTGCACTCGTACTGCCAGATAACATTATGCAAGATACTTCAAATAAAACGTTTCCAAGGAAATAATCATGTAGAACTAAATGTTATCTGAGCAGAGACAAATGTATTAAAATAAAATACAAGGCTTTGATAAGAATTTGCATAATGGTAGTCACAGTTACCAGAGTCCATTCCTTACAGAGTAGTTTTTTTTGTTATTGTGACTGAACTAGCTTACCTGATGTTAAGTGGACTAACCTCAGCCTATAAGATGCAATTCGTCACAAGTGAAAAATTCCACTGCGCCCATCACCCTGAGACACACAGTTGTTCAGTCTCATGTGCCTGTAATTTTACTGGCCCTCAATGACTGCTGCCGGAACACACTTTTATGTGCTTGGCGACACATTTTCCATTTGAGGTTGGTTGCTAGCCAGGTGAAATGCTATAATGGGCTTCCACCATGCGATGAAGGTCGAGTCGGCGCGCGGCGCTGCGGTGGGGATTGAAGCACGAACCTGGGTCACGGCAGTCCATAGCTATAACCGCCCAGCTATGATTGCTTCAAACTGTCTGCGTAAGAATGGACAAAGGAAAGTCAGGACACTCCCAACGAAGTCACGAGAAGTGTCATAGAAAAATTACGTAAATACATTTGATGAAATTCTAACAGCCACGTTCTTAATGTTGCGTTACTCTGATCTACTCGTGCTATTATTATAAAACAGGAAAAAGTAATTTTTAATCTATCTAAACAGCCATTATCCCAATATAGTGAGAAGAAGAATGTGGAGTACCACAGAGTCAATTACAATATTTGAAATCTTACAATTGGCGCCGTTATGAAAACTTTCATACTGATTAATTTTAACAGCATTGACGTATGCAGATAAAATACCGACAGGTAGCCAATTTTTCCAAAACTAAAATTACATTCGCTTACTTTTCTATTAATATAAAGTATTAAAAAAATAAACGAAATATATATTTATAAATATAATAACAATAAAATAGCAAAATCCTATCATGAGGGACTAGTTATGCTACTATTTGGATTTAAGTTACTAGTTTTATGTCAATACGCTCTCTTTCGTTTTTCACCCAAACTTAAAGCGATTTTAACATAGTGTAGGCATTTCAGCAATCGAAAGCATCAGTCGAAATGTTTCTAACAATGAACAAAAGCGATGATATTGAAGAACTGTATATATAGTTCTAACATTATTATTTTTGTAATAACGCCTGCTTACCGAATAAGCTTACAAAATTACAAAGAAAGAAGAAATTTTAACCAAGAGCGGGATTTCAACCTGCGACCAACCGTGGGGTGACGGGTTAGAATGTCACCCCTCCCATTTCTACCTGTGGGTGTCGTAAGAGGCGACTAAGGTAAGGTAATACCGGAAGTTAGGCAGCAATGTCTTCTGAAGAACTGATATTTTAAACTGCGATCCCCAAGACGCCTGCCAAACGTAGAGATTATGGCAAACCACCCGTAAATGAGAGAGGCTCTGTTCAGTAGTGGAAAATCGGGCTGATATAATACAGCACAGTACCAACCGTCCCTCTAGCTGGGACATTTTCTGTCCTACTAAGTAACTTACTACTACTTAGTTGTTAAAACATAAGAAAAAAAAAATTATATACGACATAAAAATTTCGAGCTGAATATACCAAAGCATGGTGATAACCCCAACGCTAAATATGTGATACTAATTTTTATTTTTAATACCAATGAAGGTCCATGAAAGCTGTGATTTAAATTATCGTATCCTTAATTGCGAACACGGCGTAAAAGGAATCCATTATAAGCTACTAGCTTTCCGGGCGCGGCTCCGCCCGCGCGTATGTCGGTTATCGCGCAAAAACATTAACCTCTTTTTGCGCAGTTGGATAAAAACTATCCTATGTTTTTTCCCGGGTCTCAAACTATTTCCATATCAAATTTCATTCAAATCGGTCCAGTAGTTTTGGCGTGAAAGCGTAACAGACAGACAGACAGAGTTACTTTCACATTTATAATATTATAGTACTGATTTCAAATGCTGAAAAGTTGTCACTATCGTATTGCGTAGGAGTGATGATAAAATCGCGATCAGTTTAGCTAAAGTCTGAAAGTAAGCATAATAACACAAAACTAGTAAGTAACGTAAATCGAAAATGTAACTGTCTTATGTCTCCTGATAAGGTCTTGCTATTTTATTACTATATTTTCATACACATTCATACGTAAATAATTAATATATATACGTAATTTACAGTCGTCTTTGCAATTATATTATATCAAGAAAATTTTGAGGAAACGTATTTCGAACTTATTTTAACCTTAGAATGATCAAAATTAACATATAATTTGTTACTGCTACAAACTAAAAATATTTTCCTAAAAATCTGTTCAAGTAGCGCTATTTATTACTTGTCAGCGTCACTTGGTACGACAAACTGCATATCTGGCTTTGCCACGAAAGGTCTTACATCTCTGTAGCAGTGATAGTTCTCAGGCTACGCCGTTCTAATCAAGAAAGCACTTATCGGATCTAAATCACTAATGAGTACAACTGTTCATAGTCACCTTGGGTCTAACCTTGAGTTGACAGTAGTCTGGAATTGAATAGCTGCGTTTTTTACAAAGGCAAATTCTAGAAAATACTGCTAGCCTAACTTAACACGTAAGTTTAAATATGTTATCCAATTGAAAATTTACGCAAACATATGTACGTCGGGTTCATATCGTTCGTAAAAAATCTATAGTAGCTTTCTCTCTACCCTAAACTAGCAACTCTTCTTTAATAAAATAATCCCAGCAACGGATGCAATAACTCTTATTTTTATCAGTATAAAATGATCGTCCCAAATTATTATTGATTTTTCCTCTATAAATAATTCGACCTCGACAAAGTTGGAATTAATAGGTACCGTTATTATTATGCAAGTATCTTCGCGTGTTGATAGTAAAAATCATTAATTAAACATCTTGTTTAATTACTATATTGCGAATCGATTATGAATACAATTACAAAATGACGTTCAAGTAATTTTAGTGTTAATTTTCGCTTCAATAAATATCTTAGAGCGTCTGCATCAAATTATTCAAAACTGTCATGTATGTTAATTAGACTTCCAGCAGCTACATATGGTAAAGATTATATTATGAAACATGTCTATATTACAAATTAAAAATCTACTTTAAAACTGTAAAATCTACAAGGTACAGAACAAATAGTTAAATAAGATTAACCGATATAAAGCTCTCTATAATTTTGTAATAAGAAAAACAATTTAATAGAAAGTTGAAGGCAGTTTTAGTTCTATCTCGAGATATGATATTAGTGGTAGAGTCGTGATGTAGAGTCTGGGAAACAGCAGAGTAAATACACAGTACAAGTAAATGTAGGAAATTGCCCTTTTCCCATAGCAACTCTTCATTTCATTACGTATATGTACAGAAAACATAAAAGTACGTCATTTTTGAAATATGTGTTAGGAGGACTTGATTTATATTGAATTTATTGTATAGGTAGGTACCTACGTGTCTCGTTAGGTATAGTCAAACATGTCTAAGTTTGTACCTTAGGTACGGGTTAGGTCTTCGGGAGTAATATAATTTATTTTTACCACATTTTAGAATAGTTCCTACTAACTCTATGAAGGTGAAATGGTATTTGAGTTGTCTTTGGCGTAGGACAGAGAGACCTGGTTTGACATGCGAGTGAGCGAAACTGAACTAGCTTGTCCATCTCATCACTTCATATCATCACTAAGTATACCCATCATATATCTATCATCACTGCATATTACTGAGTAAACTATTAGTGAGTACTAACTTTTTCGTAATAAGGAGCTACGGTAAGCTGTCATTTTCTCTCCTTTTACGAGCCTATCAACTATCCATATGATAGATTTGTCGCTTAGAAAATAATTGATTGAAAACTATCTTAAGCATAGATTTGATCGACGTTTTGTTTAGTGAAAGTTCGCTGTTTCCTATTTTAAATATCATTCTTTACTTTCTACCCTATTCTTTGTAACACAATAAAAGCATGTAGTCTAATTACTATCATAGAAGCCTTACATTGCAGGGACTACAAGCATTACCTAATCCAATGTTGACATTGCCACATTACAAATCTATTTATTAGAACACGCAACATGTTAGGCACTATGACTATTTTAGAAGTTGATTCGCGTATAAGGCATTGTCTATTCAACAGCTTCACTCTGTTTAGAAATTACCTATTAAGTTACATTTGATCGATAGAGTAGACTTCAAAATACAAGTTTCTATTGATTGCATTCAATACGGGCGCCGACAAATCGCTTTAACGTACAGATCACGCGCCTCCTCCAAGGCCCGTCAATGGATTAAATTATACCTCCACATTACAGCATTGCGTACCAACAAAATGCACGATAACTTTCTTTACGTCACTTTCACTGCATGCGAAAATTATCCTTACGTCAAAGCGGAAAGGTCGTTTATTGTGGTTGCGGGTGGGTTCGAGTGATGATTAGAATTTCGAATGCGCAAGAGTGGATGGTGAAGAGCGCACGCGCTTCCGCTCGCGTCGTCATCGGGAAGCGATGGCGTTACGAAAATGGTATCGAATCCGAAATAGATTTAGTTTCTTTTGTCCGCTTCTTTTGTGACTTTTATTATGAACGTTTGTAAGGTCTATTCTTAGTGGTTGTGGTCTTTTAGCTATCAAATTACAGTGACGATATTTTACTTTTGTATAAATTGTGTTCCATTTAATTATTTATTTAATACTCCTTTTTGTGCTCCTTTGTACATCGGGTTTGATTTGGAGACTATAAGTCAAGGTGCGGTTGATGGTTACTGTATTGGATATTGATATTGATCAAAGGACTTGGCCGGGATTCGCCTGGTTATGCCTGGGTTCTGCCAGAATTAAATCTACTTATATTTTTCCGACTAGTTCCAACAATGGGCCGGTATACAAGGTTCTTCGGATTCCCGAAGGACCCTTCTGGAAACTAGTCGGCTACTATCAGCTGTGTGTTGACCTTAACAAATAGACACAGGCTATCATAACAGATACGCAGATCATTTAATTTTTTTTAAATAAAATCAGACTTCAAACATAAGATGCGCATTGTTAGGGATAACTCAAATACTACTCGACAGACTCAAATTCAAAGGGGGCTACATAACAAGCACCAGCTTTCGAATGTAAAAAAAATTATATCAAAATCAATACACCCTGTAAAGAGTTATGAGCACACTAAAAAAAAAACACACGAACGAGAACCTCCTCCTTTTTTCAATCCGGTTAAAAAGTGTGGTCCGGTTAAAAAGTGTGGGCAGATGTGTGTAATTTTTTTTTCCTAAATATGATTAGAAGCTAGTGCTACATTTTGTAAATGTGATTTCGCTCTGCACGATAGAGTTCTCGTGCTCAGCTAATTCACATTTATACATTTTTGGAGTACAAAATCTTTTGTTCCGGACGGTAATCGAGCCTGCGTTCTTCGATTTTGGCCTATTCCATTCGAGCACATCTTTCTATCAGATGAAGTCTAGTAGTCTGGTGGTCAACAGACCGCGTACCGTTCCCTATGACGGTTTAAGGAACACAAATTTTCGACGCGAAATTGGAGAAAGAGGGTTTGATACCCGTCCGGTACAAAAAAATCTGTACTACCTACAATAATGTGTGAAAAAATATGAGTAAATATTGTTAAAATATGAAAAATATATATGAACGTACACCAATTATCGACAATTATGTATAAACGTATGGCCATGCGTTTGGCCTTTACTCTTCCCCATAAACTGGCACTGCACCTACCTATTTAGCGTTCGTTCCAGAGTAACTAATGTTCACTCACCCAATAGTTATCCTTGAAGACTTGATTATTCGAGGACCTGAGATGGATCATATCTTCGAGGGTATTCTGCCACCGGTCCATACCGGCGGCGATCTTATTCGAGACGTTCTCTCTGTTCATGGCGCCAGGATTGGCGTCCTGGTGGTGACCCGCATCACTGCTGCCAGCCTCTTTGCTGCTTATAGCGCTTAGCGTCCTGAAGACAAGAAAATTGACAGGATTATTGTGGTTGATTTAAACTAGCATTATACACAACTTAAGGCTTCAGCTACAGCAACGTGAAAAAGTGCGTGGGATATTCCACATCTGCCAAACCGCCGCCAATTACCTATGTAATAAATATTGTAATAACTTTATAACAGTCTACATATTGAAAAACAGTAATGACATATGAAAAGAATGGCCCCGAGATTCTTGCCCGTTCTTCTCGAAGGGGCTCTGGACTATTTTTGCTGATCGCGGCAGTAGAAATTCTCCTTTAATAAAAATTATGTGATTGACGTTCATAAGAGCGTCGTAGATGTCAAAATGTAAGTCAAAATAATTTATTCAAAACGATTTTGACTTTTACATTAACAGATTTGGTGCATATTGTACTCGTCCCTAAACATAAAGCAATTTAGTTTGTTTTTGTTACTAACGTCGCAATTTGCGTATTTACCTAAAGGAGTTTCAATCCATAGGTTGAATTATACTTAACAATGCCAAAACCTTTTTTGGTCATTTGCACTTCACCCTACAAGAGGCTTGCCAAGAATTAAGGGTCTTAGGGAGCAAATAGTTGATGATTATATTCACAGTCAGCTCAACATAAAACCAAAGGCCAATTATCACTACGAATTATTTTCAAAGTATGTATATATTATTTTTTCAATTACTTAGTGCCTCGTTTAGTCATATTAGATGCATTATTGCTCTACATATATTATTGTTTAATTTAAACGACTGTTTTAATTAAAGTATTCGTGCAGAGGATGCTACATAAATTAGACCAATTCCTTGAATACCACTATATTTAAGAAATGTGAAAATTAACCTTTAGCTCAGTGAGTTATGCATACAGTTCTGTAGGTATGTGTGAATCATACAGACTTCCTATAGAATAGAGGATGCGTAACAATCTTACTCACCGTTTCCTATAATTATGAACGTTCGTTCAAGAACTACGGGTGTCATGGACATAATGTCTATGTATTTAGTTATTTTTTTAATAACAGGAACGTTCATTCTTCTATACCTACGCATGAATTATGATTTTCTATGACCAAGAAATCTTTTAAATTAATTAAGATAATAAGAAGAAGATCTAATCTTGATAATATTTGTTTGTTTATGTAGCGTTAAATTTGAAGTTAGTCCCATTTATATTTCATACACTGCGGTCAAGTAGTGCACTAGTTGTACTCAATTAAATGAACAAATATTTGCCAAAATGCCTTTGCCTACATTGGTGATCCGTGATTATCTATTGAATTACAATTGTTTCCGACGATGACAACCTATTATTTTGGGCGTGTGTTCTAATATACACACCGCACACCCTGTCCACCGCATACATCACTGAAAAAAGTTATTATTAAATAAACCTTCTTCTTATACTGGAAAATATTAAATAGCTTGTGTAAGTCGATCCGAAAACTATGAGCTCTGTTTGAATTGGCATGGTACCGGATTCCACATTTGTCAGTAACTGAACTCGGTTTAGGTTTAAAAAAATACGTAACTACGTTTAATAACTGTAATTTTTCCCTGCCACCGAGTTTTATTAAATTACAATGCTTAATTTTTTCTATAAATGTTCTGCACATAAACAATGATTTTGAGTTATATGATTTCCCTAACCTTAAAAAATATAATTTGGCCAAACAAGGACTCCGGGGCAGCTTATCCAATACTATATAAGACGAGATAAGATAATTTATTGCCAAAAAGATTTATAAGTAAATACAATGGTTAACTTAGATTCTACAATAATAAAAATTCTTATTGAGTAATAGATTGACAGCGAGCCCCAAACTAAGCAGTGTATCTTGAGGATCGAGTGCGTTTTTCAAAATTTTGTCGTGTTGTTCATCAAGCTTCACATTGTGTTTGCCAAGCAAGATTTAAAATCTTAAACAAGTCCCTGACTTCTATAATTGGGGACAGGATAAAGTCGACGTTTCTGCTCAGCGGGTAGATGAACGGCCAAGACAGTGGCATCCGTTCAGATATACTGTAGGTACTACTCTAGAGCTGCTATACCTATTAGAGAACCAATAGAAAGATGCTCATAAAATAATTACTCGAGATGAATCGTACTTAATAGGCGCTAAACCAACATAATATAACATAATAAACATATGAATGACATATAACATAATCGCATTGTTTATGGACTGCCGTGCAGCATGGTTCGAATCACGCCGTAGTTTTGAGCTTCACCGCATGGCGGAAGGGCATTTTGCGTAAGCCCCCCTGGCTAGCGAACACCCTCAAGTAGAAAATCTGTCACCAAGCACCTAACGGTGTGTTCCGGCAGCTGTCCTTGAGAGCCAGTAATTCTAGGTTAAGCCTTAACACCTTCGACCACATCATCGTTTACCATCAGGTGAGATTGTGGTCAAAGGCTTACCTATCAGCAATAAACAAAGGGCATCACAGGTTGGTTTGCTCAGTCCCCAAACCTTCTACAAGATTTCAATACACCTATCGGCCATGGCATAGAATGATGGGCATAGTTTTTAATGTCCGTTTACAACAAAGAACTGTCTTGTGACAACCATTTGCAATTAAGACATCATAATTGAAACTCAGCAGAGCTGACAGACCAGTTCCCGCTATTGGTCAGCTTAGTTTCATGATGACTCAAAAGTATATAAAAACTCACTTATAATTTAGACATGGTAAGTATTTCTCATCTTATGCCAAACGCACTCACTCTTTTTTCACACTCATTCCGACCTGTGCCGCCACGCCGTGCACACCTGTCTACAGCTCCGCCAGTATCTCCCAGTGAGACCGCAATAGTCCCCGCACTATTGCCGTCTCACTCGGGTCATCGTTCCGACGCTAGTTGCAGACCAGTGCCTTGGAATACGCAGTCCTGACGAAGTTTTTGTTTTGTGTGCAGAAGCTGAGCAGCCGCCGAACGCCGAGCAACGCGAGCTACGAGCTCGCCGTGCCGTCGCGCAGAGGCGCTCTAAGACGTCTGGCATTACCACCTACCCAGTCCCTTGTTTCGGACGAACAACATCATATCGGGCTGGTGGTCTTGCTTCGACCGCACTTTTCGGTGCGCATTTCACCACTTTACTATCCGACACAACATAGTAACAGTCGCGTAACAACACACTTTGTGCTGTTAAGCGACGTCGTTCAGGCGTGGGGTAGCGTCAGCCAAACCCGTCTGAACGATCAAATCCGCCATTTGCTGCGGTCGCAGTGTGACACCCTACGGTGACAACGGCCACTGTTGTTGTTTTGGTTTAACCTTGCACCGTGGCCTTTCCCGCTTCACGGGTCAGCCGAAGCAAGCTGGGCTCCGGAATTCTGGCCTTGGGGTCACCCCTAGTCAAACCCGGAGTAGCGCTTAGGAGCACCCCTCTCCGCCGAGAAAAAAGCTCGGAGAGGGTACACAACTAGGGCACACCGTAGGTACACACTCCCTCTCACACAGTGAGCTCACAAGGTGTGTGAGGGAATTCAAACCCTGGATAGGGCGTCCTGAGTATTCCCCTCAGGATGCAGTCCCGTCCCTCTAACGGTGAGGTGCAGGTCCTTCAGACCTTCGCCCTCCGCCACCCCGATCTATACGTTGCACATATGCAACTCCTAGAAGAGGAAGAGAATGCCCGCTTCACGGACACTCTCATCGCTCCCTCCGGGACTTCAAACCCGGAGGCCAACGTCCCTCCTCTGACCCGGTCCTTCTCAGAGGACAGTCCGCTTTCGCCCGCTCCGGGCCCAGACAACAGACGCACGGTGGCAGCCCCTCCCCGTGAGAGGTCTCGCTCGCGCTCACCGATCGGGAGGCCAGCGAGCACCCGTCCCTCCATCGCCGTTGTAGAGCCCACTTCGGACTCCGAAGCGGAGATGGAGGTAGATCCGAGTCGCGCCTTACGCACTGACTCGGACTCAGATAACGACGGCTATACCGTCGTAGATAGAAAGCGCAAGCGTGCTCCTAAAGCCGCTAGTTGCGCAACTTCCGCCCCTCCCGCCAAGGCACCCGCTAAGGCCCCCGCCTCCGGCAAGAAGCCGACCCCCGCCCCGCGCCCCGCGTCTCCTCCCTCCGCTCCGGCCACCACTGCCGCGTCCCCTCAGGACGCGAGCGCGCGCCGCGAAAAACCGCCTCCGCCCCTGTTCATTCAGGACAAAACCAAATGGGACATGCTGTCCCGTTTAGTTTCGGATCGTGGGATCCATTATACTAATGCCCGCTCCACGCAGCAGGGCATTAAAGTCCAAGTCTCCTCCATTAGCGACCACAGAGCGCTAACAAAACTCCTCCGCAACGAGAGCATAAGTTTTCACACTTATGCGCTCGAAGAGGAGAAAGTCCTCCGAGTGGTCATCCGCGGTGTGCCCAAGGAGGTACATACCAATTCGGTATGTGCCGACCTGAAGGCACAAGACTTCCCCGTACATGCAGTTCACCGCATGTACAGCGGGAAGGACCGCAGTCCCTACGATCTAGTACTCGTAGTACTAGATCGTACTCCTGAAGGCAAGGCCATTTTTAATTTAAAAAAGGTCTGTGGCCTCTCAGGACTCGATGTCCAAGCCCCATACAAGAATGGGAGTCCCTCGCAGTGCCACAACTGCCAACTATACGGGCACGCCTCCCGATTCTGCTTCGCTCGCGCTAGGTGCGTTAAGTGCCTAGGCGATCACGCGACAGCAGCGTGCACTCGCACCCGGGATTCGCCGGACCCACCCAGCTGTGTGTTATGCGGCGCTCAAGGGCATACCGCGAATTACCGTGGTTGCCCTAAAGCACCACGAGTGAACCACAGGGTGGCAAGGCATAGGCCAACCCGTCCCTCTTACGACCGTTACCAACGGGTAAGCCCCAAACTAACGGTAGTACCTGCCTCACAGGTAATACCCGCGCCGCTCCCAGCCCGTAACGCATGGTCTAAACCACCCAGTATGGTTAAGACCGTCGCTACCGCCCGCGCCCCTGCCCGCGCACCGGCCCCGGCTCGCCCCGCGCTCCCGGCACCCGTCGCCAACACCATTCGCGCGCCTCCCCGCGCCGCTTCCCGGCCACAAGCTCCACCTATGCCATTGATGGCTGCCCCTCTTCAAGAGGCAATCAACCTAGTCAGCGATCTGGCTATGTCGGTTGACATCAATGAGGTACAAGAGCTATTCCACAAGATGCAATACGCTCAATCCCCAGCGGACGTGATCCAATACACATTGGAACACGCGAATTTACTTAGCGCCCTTAAGCGCTTCGTTCCCCAGGCCCCTCCCCAGTACAACCACTATGGGTAGTACAACCGAACGCACGAAACCGTACTCAGTTTCGTTAGCGTCATTTAACGCTGACGGCCTCTTCAAACAACGTGACCTCGTCCACGACTTTTGTTGTACCCACCTTATCGACATCATATGCGTGCAGGAAACCTTTCTAAAACCGGGGAAGGCGAACCCTAGGTTTGCCAACTACAGAACGGTACGTGATGATAGAGTGAACTCCCGTGGGGGAGGCACTCTTATCTATTACAAAAGGTCCCTGCACTGCATTCCCCTACCTACCCCGACTCTTGTTAATATGGAAGCATCTTGTTGCCTCCTAGCTATGACTGGTCATCAACCTATAGTCATAGCATCCTGTTACCAAGCTTGCAAAAAGCCGATCGTCCGAGCTGACTTAGAAGCCCTATTCTCATTAGGAAGCGCCGTCATTCTGATTGGCGACTTCAACAGTAAGCACATCCTATGGAATTGTAACGTCAACAATCCCAGAGGTATTGCACTTGAAAACCTAATCGCAGAACTTAACTTTGACATAATTGCGCCCACTGAGCCCACTCACTACCCTTATATGGCAGACCACCGATCTGACTTGCTTGACATGGCACTATTCAGAGGCGTAACACTCCGGTTACGCTCCATAGAAGTGGTTCACGAGCTTCACTCTGACCACCGACCCATCATACTGCGACTAGGTCCCGACCCAACGACTGACCTCCCCCGCCCCACTAAGACGATAGTGAACTGGAAGCAAGTAGGCGATGCCCTAAAGGCTATCAGTTCACCGGACCTAGACAAGATCCCTGACGACATCCTGACAAAAGATGACGTAACCCTTGCGATCGATTCGTTCACCAATCACCTCTCCACCGTAGTAGGTGCATCCGCAAAGGAGGTCATAGTGCCGGACGACCGGCGCCTTGTCATTCCAGCGGATGTGAGACGATTGGTGACGGAGAGTAAAGCAGTGACCCGACATTACGACTCTTACCCCAGTAAAGAGAACAAAACTAAGAAACGCCACTTTGAACGCATGGTTCAAAGTCGCATGTCTGAGTTGCGTGATCAACAATGGGGCGATAAACTTTCAAACCTCGTGCCAAGCCACCATGCTTACTGGGACTTGGCGCGAGGCTTGAAAGGAAGTAACCATAACGACATGCCTCCCTTATACAGACCAGTCCCACTAGTCCCAGCGTTCTTTGACGAAGACAAAGCTGAGTGCCTAGCTGATAGCCTAGAGGCTCAGTGTTCCCCTAACGTAGATCACGTTGACCAAGCTCACCTCGATTCGGTGGATGCTGAAGTCGAACGTAAAAGCTCTGTGGTCACCTCTGAACTCCCACCAATCACCTTAGCGACTTACGCTGAGGTGGAGAGACTGATCAAGGCCCTCCGACCGCGCAAATCCCCCGGTGCCGATGGCATCTCCAACAGGGTTCTTAAAACCCTCTCTCCTCCTCTCATCCATCTCTTAGTCAGCATCTTCAATGCTGCTATGAGCCACTGCTTATTCCCAGACACCTGGAAATGTGCAAATGTCATTGGCATTCACAAACCAGGCAAAAGCTCATCTGACCCCACCAGTTACCGCCCCATCAGCCTCCTCAGTGCCTTAGGCAAACTTTACGAGCGGTTACTTGCAAACCGTCTCCAGTCCCATGCTAAGGAACACCACCTTATCCCAGATGAGCAGTTTGGCTTCAGACCCGGACACTCATGCGTCCAACAGGTGCACCGCCTCACGGAGCACATCATTGAGGGCTTCAATAAGTACCCCAAACCCCAGACTACGCTAGCAGTCTTCCTCGACGTAGCGAAAGCTTTTGACAAAGTCTGGCACAACGGCTTGATCTACAAGCTATACCAATTTGGCGTGCCAGAACGTCTTGTGCTCATCCTACAAGACTTCCTTAAAGCCAGAAGCTTTCGCTATCGCGTGGAAGGCACCCTCTCCTCCCCCCACCCAGTCAGAGCCGGAGTCCCTCAGGGCTCCGTGCTATCACCTATTCTCTTTGCACTGTATACCAGTGACATCCCACGCTCTCAGCCCAAAGTATTCCTAGCCCAATATGCGGATGATACCGCCATTTACACCACTGGGTGGCATATCAACAGACAGTCCTATTTCGTCATGCAACGGGCCATCACCGAGATCGGTGACTGGTTCCGAAAATGGCGCATCGCGGTCAACCCAGCTAAAAGCACAGCTATGTGCTTTACTGAGAAGACACGCTCCCCTTACCCGAAACCGCTTATTTTGTTCGACGAACCCATTCCCTGGGTTCCTAGAACAAAATACCTCGGAGTCACCCTTGATCGTCATCTCACCTTTAACGATCACATAACAACCGTCCGTAACAGAGCGGCCTTCATAATGGGTCGCCTTGGTCCCCTACTTCGCAAAGAGAGTAAAATGTCTCTTAGTAATAAGAAGACACTTTACACTGCCTGCATCCGCCCCATCATGACTTACGCATCAGTAGTGTTTAGTCATGCTAGTGAGGCCCACCTTCATAAACTTCAAGTCATCCAAAACCGTTTTCTTCGTAATGCAACCGGCGCCCCGTGGTATATCCGGAACACCGAGTTGCATTGCGACTTAAACCTTCCCTCTCTAGCGCAGTTCAATAAGGACTGCGCCCGCCGATACTTTGATCGAGCGCCCCACCACCCGAACCCATTGGTTGTCCAGGCATCGAACTACTCGACTGCCTCTTCTATCCCATTTTTCAAACCCCCCCGTCGCCGACCACGGCAGGTATTAGACGACCCGGATGACCCCATCGCAGCCATTACATTGGCAGCTTTAGCGTTATCCGCAAGTCGTCGAGGTAAAATCCCCAGGTGTGAGGTAATCAGAGGTCACACAATCAAACACCGAGCTCGCCGGCGAGCTCGAGGCAAAAACAAGGTCACGATAAATTGCTCTCCAAATAGTCAAAGAGTATTATTCAGTAGGGCCCAATTGTGCAACACTGCAGTTGCACAGAGGCATTTTGCTCCGATCCCCCCCATGTCTCTCGACAGCGAGACAAGCCGAGGTCCGAACCACAGTGGTGCCCTTGAGCTCGCTGTCAACCCCTCCTATAGTAGCGGTACGTTTTCGGCGTCCGCAGGAGACGGAGGTAGAAAGCGCTTTTCGCCTTCTACGCCCGTCTCGGGAGAAGTGCCTTCGGCACTTCTCCCTCCCGGGCTATTGTAGGGCCAGGCCCTCGCCCAAAACCCGGTGGAGCTGGACGACCGCACAGGCGGTAGCCAGCATCTATGTCCTCCCTAAACAAAAAACAATGCCAAACGCTAGGTCATATACAACCCATCATTAATGAGAAACCACACACGAAACATTGCAGTAGGTTTACAAAACTAATCTGTGAAATGCCGACAGTTTGGCTGCAGCTTAATTATTTCTATCTATATATTTAAAAAATGTGAGTGTCGGTGTGTTTGGTACATGTACTTAGGGATCTATACTATATACACAAGTTTTGTAGTATATATCTGATTTTGTGTACATTTGCCTTGAAAAGTTTTGTATGGAAAACTTATACATAATGGGCTCGTGTGATCTGAAAAACCCAGATGGAGCCACATGAATAAACTCAAACACGTCATATGAGATTAAGAATTTGTATTGTTCAGTAGAACATTGGTAAAAATAGAAATTATCTCGTCAAAGTAAGGAACGAAACTTAAAAAGTAAAGAAAAGTAAAAAACACACACTCACACACACACGCAATGAGAGGGACGTTCACTTACATGATTATGCCTGAAGAAATCACACAAGTGACTGTTTTTGATATAAAACCTATATAACGTAAATAATTAATTGGCCGTAAGTTATATTTGTAAGAAAAAAAATATTTACACTTAATTAATGGCTGTGGATTTTGTTTCATATATAAAATAAAATAAAAATTATCTCACTGCCACTTAGTAAGTTCCTAGGTACATTCTTGTACTTCCGTAGTTAAGGACTAATTATAATAGTATTATGTAAATAAGATAATAAAAATACGTGGAATGGTATTGAAGCCATACCACGTATTTTTATTATTGCACTAAGCAATCGCGCGATAGTGGCTTTGCAGGTTGCCATATTTCTACCTTTTTTCCCAAACTAGACTAGAATTATTAATAGTTCAATAATTAGTTCTTTAGCTTACTTTTCCGAATATTATGATCAGAAAAATTACGAGGTTAAATAAAAAACTATATACAATCAACACAAATCATATCACCAAGTACTCTTTTATGCAAAATTACATAGGTACAAAATTTAAAGGACCAAACTAAGACTGCTAATTAGAAATGTTATCTGCAGAAAACTCAATTTTAGAGCCGGTGATCAACAACTGATCGTACCTTTGGAACCTCGAATTCTTGAACCTGCGACTTCGGTATTCTAAAGAACGGTTTATGCCACTCCACATTACATGGCAATAATTTTATTTATTTCGACAGTGGCTCTGTGTCCAACGAAAGAAGCCGAAGGCAATGCCTAGTTAGAAAACCAAACCTCATTTTGAAACGGCAAAGTGCAATTTAGTGAGTCAGACAGCAATTTTGCGTTATTTCGTAACCACGTTAGACTTCGGACACACGAATTCGAAGATAAATAGTTCTTCACTTGAGATGGTAGCGATAATGTCTGCGTTAGCTCTTCGCCTCCTCTATGATTTACTATGAAGGTTGCTTCATTCACTTATAAAAGTAATAAATCAATAAGTGGCTTTTATTATGCTGCACTGTACGGATAATTCGACGTGGGAATAATAATAAGAAGAATATAAATCACCACGACAGTTAAAAAAGACGAGAAACGTAATTAAGTGGATTTTGTCTTGCATGAGTAAATTTTTCGTTACCGTTCATTATGACATTTTTTTTGTTGGTACTTTATTAAAACAAAATACTATGAACTATATACAACACTACAGCTACTACAATAAAAGCATTTAAACAACCTATAAGTCATAGCAGACTCATAGGCAGCTCAAATGCTCCAGCCCACTCCCTGTTGGCAGCGTGCCCAGCATGCTGGCAGCATTGCCCCGTTGAATTGCAATATATTATGACATTATGTTCTGGTTTAATATATCCACGGTGCAACAACACAATTGGGGTTTCTATTTCGATGCAAATTCAAATAAAATTTGGCATAACAATGTTTTTCATGAGTATATGATGCCTGCTATCAAAATCACTTGAACTTGTATGGGTTAGCAAACTTGAACTAATTAAAAACAAGTTTAACAAGTCACTTTCGTCTTGTCTCCTTTTTTTGTTCATATTTTGACCAGCTCAGTATCTACGTATACTTAAGCTATGTATAGCAACAGTGTATGTAGGACATTTTGTTTTCTACGTATATAATTTTTCATTTATAATTGGATAAGTTCTGTAACATATCAAAACTTCCAGAGATATAACCTACCTAAATAGTTTATGATTATAACATAAAATATCACCGCGTTTCCAAGTTTTATATCCCCGAAGAGAGGCAGAAGTGTTACACAAAGTAATAGGAGGCGAGTCTATTGCCTTCATATAATGGGCACGGTTACAGACTTCTAACTGGCATTGAATGTTTCGGTGTATAAAAACTCAACTAGTCTTTTTGATATATATGATAAATAATAAAATACAAAGAAGTGACGTTATGTAAGCAAATGCATCATTAGTTATTAACGTAATTTTGCATCAGATTATCATAGCAGCCGTCAACATAATCCATCAATGTCAAGGATTCTGATGGTAAACACAACTTAGATTTTGGAGACCTGTGCATTTTTGTGATTGAATTTAGTATCAAGAAGACATAAGGACAGCTTTATGTATATTTACTGGTAAACAAAACACAGTGCCTTAAGGATACTACGTTTTGCTGCCTGTGGACTTAGACGGAAAGTAAAACAAAACAGTCGTAGTTTTTTGTTTGTTTTGTTTTACTGTCAACATAATTTAAAACACAGAGTTTTACAAATATTAATAGGTAAAAATACACTCACAGTGCCACACGGTGTTATAAGTTTCTGTCAATATATTTATATATATAACCATCTTTGTTTCTTTTGTTTATATATAACTTCAATCACTAAATAATGTAATAAAAAAAGATGCCTTCAAATTCAATTAATTTTACATATTCACTTTGGATTCGCTGTCAGCAAGATCGACAGACATCAAGATACGACAAGATCATAAATGATCTTTGCTATCTTTTGTCAAGTATCAATGAGTTGCTTTTCAATCGTAATAGGTACTACGTTACTGTTTGCAGTATATGTTCTTTTACATTCATACAAAGTTATGTACCAGTTGCATATTTTCTTTGAAATTTTTGACATTATTTTTTGTCTACCATAGTTGGCTACTTAATCTTTTCTAACATAAGTATTAAGTTTATTCTACCATATTCTACTAAACATGATAGTGCTCTATCTATATATTTCTCTGAGCTCTTTATACATATCATATTGTTTAGTCATTCTAAGTTCGAGCAATCTGTTGCTTCACAATAATTTTACGTTGTTGCTTTAGGACCCGCAGGCGACAGCCAGTTAATGTTTAGTATGTTGCCATGTTTGCAATACAAAATCTCTTGCGTGATTGCGAATAAAGTAAGTATACCATACATTGTTGCTCTTTTCTTTAACATACTTGTATTAAATTGTATGTCTATATTTGCTAGTCATAAAGCTAATAATTTGTGATTTTTTTAGTTATTGCATATACACTTGGAAACATTGAGGTGTGTTCCGGCAGCTGTCCTTGAGATACAGTAATTCTAGGTTAGCCTGAAAAACATCTTCGACCACATTCATCGCACTTACCATCAGGTGAGATAATGGTCAAAGACTAACCTGTAAGGAAAAAAAAAGTAAAAAGTTTTTCATTTTGGGTATGCAATAAGGATATTGCTTGACATCTCATTAGTCATTACATAAACACATGTAAGCTACTAAATGTCTGTATTTTCCATAAAAAGACATTGTCATATCGAATACAAAAGAGCGTTACTATGTCCCGCTATTTACCAATGTGAATAAATATCCTAATTTATTAATCCTAAAGTCAATGTTAAGGCTTAGATTATTAATAACTTTTTATTCCGAGAATAGTGCTACGACCACCCTTAAGAAATTTTGGCCAAGTTTAATATCCTATAGTTTACGTGTTTACGATAATATAAAGACGCGTACAGTTCTTGTTTATGTGATTTTAAGTTTCTTTCGTTTCTAAGAGCACGTAAGTCATTAGCTCTATGGGATCAGCCGGGCTATGGTGTTGTAGGATTTCATTGACCCTGCATGAGATTTGGTTTTCCCAAAATTTTTGCGAAAATATAAATACCTATAACTAAAAATCCTTGTACAGCTTCATACAGCGAATAATCAATATTCACTATACTAGTGTATGTAGAGGCAGCGATAGAGCCCGAGTAGTGAGAGGTCTAGTGGCGCTACTTTCATTTCAATTCGTTTCAGCCCTTAGAATAAATATGTAAAGAATTTGCGTTCTCGTGTTTTTGAGCTTGATTTAAATTACTTTGCATATTTTATTTGTATATTGAAGGAAATTTATGGAACACGAAATTTAATTATTTCATTCATAACTAACATACCCATACTGTAATTCGTAAACAACCGAAACTGTTATTTCAGTTTGTATAATGTAAACCCTACTAAAAGAAATCTTACCCTGATACCCAAGATACAGGCACTTGCCTAGGTTAAATATCAATGTTTACCGGTTTATATTAGATAGAAAAGCTAAGGTACATCTGAAAATTGTTGAGTATACACCTATATTTTTTGGAAAATATAAATTTATTTATTATTTTAATTTTTTTTATCTAAACGTGAATAAAGTTGCATAACATAATTTTAAGCTATAAGCTGAATAATCAGAGCATTTGTTTGTCAGAGGGTGAATATTACAAGGATATTTTAGATAAAACATATTAGTATATGTTTTATGTATGAAGGTTATGCGGCGCCACTTTCATTTTTACCATGATAAAATACATTCATTTTAGATATACACACAAAACTAGTTGGCTATTGCCTGCGCAAGGAGGAACCTAACATCCTTTTTCTCATGACAAAATTTAACCAAATTTTGTCATGTCATTAATAGTCAAACGCCTTTTTCTTAACATCCACACTTAGAAAAATAATAAATATAATATGTTGCTTTACAGCGTTGGTCAACAATAAAATCTGCATCAAATCTAATTATTGGAATTATAATTAAGACATAGACGGGTTGAGGATCGAGTAAAACGTTAATGCAGCACTTATACACTTTTCATAACCTATGTACTTATCTCCTTAATTAATTATGATAGTAGGTACTCGGATATAGTACTATTGTTCCTGGTAGTTTTAACTTTTATTTTCTCGCAAAAGGTGTAAAACGTATAGAGTTTCTGCTCGGAGATAAAATGTCTAGGGAAAGCATGAATCCTTAACTCCACACGGCCGAAGACGAAAGTAGCTCCTGTCGATGTCAAAGTCAAATTCATTTGCTTATATTTGCCGTGCACGACGCCCTTGTGAAGGTCAATTACAAAATTTGACTAAAAATATTTTACTACCATTTATAGACCAAAAAGTTCAAGGTACAAATGTCATGCCAAAGATTCTTCAAAATATTTGCCCGTAAAATAAAGAGGTTTTCTATTTTACTCATAAACTCATAAGTGAATGATTCGAAGAAGATTTCAAAGCATATCAATCATAGTAGATAGCACTTTGCGTCTTGTGACGGCCGTTATGTAACCGCCTTGCGCGACCGTTGGATATATGAGTACGTCACTATAATAAACATACCTATCATCTAGTATGTACAACTATAGCTCTGTCTATGTCTTATGATCAACGGGCCGGCATGGCTACTCCTGTGAAATATTCATTAACAGGAAATACAAAGCTTTATTATTTTTTGAACGGGTAATAAATTTAACAGCGAATTAAAGTTGGCAACAAATTGACCCAGCAGCAATGTAATATTTTGGATTTAATATGTCAAAAATCAAGCTGTATACAAATCTGCAAAGACAGATCAATTAAGGTAAAATATATGTGAAGCAAGTGAATTCGAACTTACTCCTAAATAATCATTCGTCGAGTTATATTACATATATGCATGGTATTTTGAAATCCAAGTTTATTTTATGATCAAACTGCACGAAATAAAATCATGACATGGTAGGTCTTGCGTATGCAATGACATGTTATGTAATGTTATTGTGCATGTGTTTTTTTTTTATCTCCGAACTGGGTAGCACTTTACCACTATCGCACCTGATGTTAAGTGATGATGCGATCGATGATGGAGCGTGCTTACCCAGAAGATACCTATTCACTCGCTTCTTGAAGACCCCCATATTGTACTTAACCGGAAACACAGCCTCAGGCAGAGTATTCCATACCCTGGCAGTTCGCATGATGAAAGAAGATGCAAATCGCTTCGTTCGGGTAAATGGAATATCCACCATGTATTACGGTGATTAGTAGCTAACCCACGTGTACGAAGAGATCTTTCAGTCTAAAAATGCACGCCCCTCCAATGGCTCCTCTACATACAATGTAGTGTATAGAGGCAATACACGCAACCCACCAATATAATTGGTTTCTCAGTTATCGTGGTGTGTGTGCGATCTGCGCGAACGTTAGAGCTCACAGTGAAATCGCTGCACACACACATACATAATCAAATAATCACGTGTATGTAGTGTAGGGGATTGCATTTTTATACTGCAAGATCTCTACTTTGTAGAGACCTCAGATCAGAAAACAAGGGAGATATGCAATGGAGGCGTGGCACGTGCGAACGCATCTGGCCTAAATCAGGCTTGATTGTAAGAAAACCAATGCTCGCTTAGAGCAAATCAACAAACAAATCAATTCTTCCGATGAAGCAATGGACGAGTGGTTTAATAGTTGTATCTTTGAGTGTTACTGATGACCGTAGTTATGGGCTGAAGCACAACCCCCCATTTTTGCATGTGTAGAATTAGATATTGTATTAGTTTGCAGCGGAAATCTTGGTGTGCGTGGTAGAATGTGCGTATGTGTACCAATACTTATTGTTTTTATTGATGTAAGAGTAAAATGGGTGGTAGAGACGCAGTGACACTTTTATGTGAAAAAACACGGACTGAAGGCATATCTATCTATTTCTCTGATCTGTGGTAGAGACCCTGCTTATGTATTCGATGGTTTGAAATTATCATAATAAGCCCATTCATTATGTGAATTTTACTAAATAGGCGAGAAATGTGAAATATGTCATTATAATAAATAAATATATCTAATGATCGATGACAGTAAGTATTCTTGATAATACAGCCCGTGCGTTATGTAATTTATTTATGTCAATATAATATTATAAGCCCGAAGTTTTATGAGATGAATAAAATTAGCAGCGTTTATTTTGTGTCATCGTGACACATCGCTGAGAATTTTTCTGACTAGTTTTATTATAATGCATACTTTTTGTTGTTGTATGACTGTAACTGAGGCACACAAAGTTGTTTATAAACAAAGTGCTTACACTAGTGCACAAGTAAATAGTAAGTATTAAATATGATTCCTATTCATTATATTTAACGGTACATGAATTTGTTATCGCATCAATTCTTATGTAATTTTCGGATCAGTACAGTATTTATGTCGTACGGTGTATTGCTGTGGGGAGCTGCTGCTGTGATAGAGACAATCTTTATCTTACAAAAGCGAGCAATTCGAGCCATATATGAAATGGATCCTAGAGAATCCCTGGGAGCTGTTTTTAAAGAAATAAATATTTTAAGTTTACCGAGTCTTTATAAGTACATTTGAAAATATTATGTATGTTCGTAAAAATTAGAGTAAATTTAAATTAAACAGTGACAAGCACGATTTCGACACCATGAATAAATTTAAAATAGCGGTGTCAGGTTTTAGATTAGCAAAGACAAATAAAAGGACCTTCTGAGGTACCTAATTGTGAGAGGTTTTATAATAAAGTTCGCAAACATATTACAAAGCTCACGAAGGGAAATTGAAGATCCACGGGGAAAAAATATTTGATCTAGACATCCTATTTCACAGTTTATGATTACTTAAACTACAA
Organism: Plagodis dolabraria; assembly: GCA_963854805.1. Lineage (NCBI taxonomy): Eukaryota > Metazoa > Arthropoda > Insecta > Lepidoptera > Geometridae > Plagodis > Plagodis dolabraria. The sequence continues at coordinate 12,474,337 of OY978440.1, forward strand.
AAATGCTCGGACAATTCCGCCTCTGCTGCCTGACAGCTACGTAATTGAAACAAATATTGTAATAATTTTATAATATATGGTATATAAAACATTGTTATAAGAATGGGGTTCCTTGTCCATTCTCCTCGCAGTGGCTCTATACATTTTTTTGATGAACGCGGCAGTACAATGTAGAATATTTCAATATTTAAATTTGTAATTGAATCATAAGAGCGTCGTAAACGCCTAAATTGAATAAATGATTTTGACATTGACTTTTTATTTTATTCATGATAAGTTTGCGTTTCATGACACCCTGCCTGATGTTAAGCATTGGTGTAGTCTAAGGTGGAGCACGCTTACCTAGAAGAAATCTATTTACTCTCGATTTGAAAACATCCATGTTGTATTTATCGTGAAAAACTGACAACGGCAAGGAGTTCCACTCTTTAGCAGTACGCACGAGAAAAGTGGAAGCGAAGCACTTCGCACGAGTCCTGGGAATATCAACCATGTACGGATGGCGTCTCTCCGTCTGTCTGGACATCCGATGAAAAAAAGGGGAGGGCGTTTTAACTTTGATCAAAATAATAGGTTTCAAGGATAAATTAAAATAGCCAACGAAAGGGATAAAACTAATATTGGAGATGCTTCCATTAAAAAATAGAGTAATAAAGTATAGAATAAAAATCATATAAATGATCATTTAATAATTGTCTGAAACACATAAATACAGTAAAAAATGTCTATGAATAGAAAAATTCAAAGCCAAATTAAATTGTTCTAATATTGTTATACATATAAACTATACAGTGTAGGCATTATTAATGTATTCCTGTAAATTTCTTTGGGTTATGCAAAATATTTTAGTTTTCTCTTTGTTTTAAGAATGCAAACTTATATAATTTTTACTTTATTATTTGCTGTTCAACATATCAACAGGCACGTATAACTTCAGTGCACACAATTAAACATTGACTCTATGACACGTATTATTAGTGTACGACTTTTTGTACTATTATATGTCAGTTTGTGGTATTACCAACAAATAAAACTCACTGTTAGTAGGTACCTACTTAAAATTCCTATGGCCATAATTTTTAACGATTTTTTTGACGTGGGCTGACTTCATTCTAACTGTAGTAATGTACCTATATTTTAATGAAAATATTTATAAAAATAACAAAAACATATGTAAATTAATTATAAATCAAATTGATTCTATCACTTTGATAGTGTGTTTTCATATACCTGACACCTATCATATCGTAATTTGATAATTAAAAGCTACGACGACAACCGTGATTTTGACAGCTGTAACAATTAAGCACTACTTTTATATAAATGTTATGTGGCCAAATATGAATCAATAACTGAAAAATGTAACATCATTAACGTCACGTTGTCAGCCGTCACATCTAGATAGACGGTTGTAACGCTACCGTCTAAAACTTGATCTGAATTATATACCACCAACTGTCACTCTCACAGCTGTTACACTTACTGCAAAGCTGATTCCTGGTATCATATTGTAGCCCATATAAAAAGGTTCAAACTGAAAAATATATCATAAACTCACTTTTACAGCTGTCACATCTAAAACGTATTATTTGTTAGGAGATTATATTATAAATAAGAAATCAGAACTGAAAAGTATATCATCAACTGTTACTGTCACAGAAAGACAGCTGTCACATCTAAAACTGAGCTAAACCTAAATACCTGCCGAAGACAGCTGCGATTCGCCATAATCGTGAACGACGCGTTTTGCAAAACAAGGGGTTGAATGCCCGTCTATCGAGTAATCGACCTGTTTATGTTACTTTGAACTATGGAAAAAGTACCTATTGATAAAACAAACTGTCAAAACGAATTCCCTCAGCGCGAGCGGCCACACTGTCAACTACACCGAACTTTGCTCTATCATTGCAATACTTAGTATCGCTTGAAAGACTTGCATAAGTCGACCACAATCGGCCCATCACCACTTGCCGTATTAGGCGCTGCCACTTCAGTGTAATTCGAGCCTAATAATTCGAATGTTAAATCGATACTAAATTCTCGATTTCCCTGAAAGGTTGAACTACAATGACGTAGGTAAGTAGTTATCGAATAAAAATGATATTTTATTTGTCGATCGAAAATATATTCAAGAATAAACAGATTGACCTCGTGTAACTTCTACTTTTACTTGACCGCGTAAAAGTGAGCAGAAGCAACTCAAATGTCAGCCGTTGACATTCATAAGTTAATGAAACAAGGTAGGTTACATGCGGGCTTTATTCTGCTATGTTTGCCATTATGATTTTTTAATTGTTTTTAGATATTGTTGTGGTTTCGGCGGGAAGATCGGAAATGTGACCTCTTTGATATTGTGTTTTAAGTTTATAAATTAGTGTATCGTTGAGTGTAGATGTGTCGCTAGTATTGGCGAAGTATTAACCTTTAAGTATTCGTGTACATAGATGAGTGTAAGCAACTAGGATATACAAAAGAGAATAGTCACTATTTATGCTCAATTTCCTTGAGTCGTAAACCCACTGGACAGGATTATGATTTTATCGGGCTTTGAAGGGACAAATACTCTTTCTTTGCAATTTTGTAAACTTATTCTATTAGCAGGCATGAATTCAAAAATTACAACATTAGAATGATGAAGTTTATGAATATTAAATGTACATCAAATCATATAATTTATATCGCAAATGATGGGTCCATAATCCCCACGCTTGGCCGTCATCTTGGGGATCTCTTTGATAGGATAGAAGTTTCTCAGAAGACGCTCCAGCCACACTCTGATATTTTACCCTTTTAAAAGCTTTACTTAGGTACCCGAAATCAAATTACCTGTTATATTCCGTACTATAAACATACAGTTCAATTGACGGGGACCACGGCAAGATAACTTACCCATAGTATAGCCAGGAGAACAATGTAGGTGGACCATGGACAGTGACTTGGTTTTGAATTGATGCCGACGAATTACAATGTATGCTTGTCCCGTTTTATATGGGACCAAAATGTGTCTAGCAAAATGAAAACTAGAGGTAGGCAGAGGCCTATAACTTCTGGGAAATACATCACGATCTAAGTGTCTTGAAACAAAACCTCGATTTCATTGTGCGTAATAATTCCGGCACCCGCGATCTTTATGTTCGCTGCCTGGCAACCATTATGGAAAAATCCGTCTATATATAGCCCATTTTATTGGAGAGACTGTGGTCATTACTACCAATTATTGATTTTTCCTAAATAATGTACTACACGTATCACGACCCAATACAACTAACAGAATTCACCCCAGGTCATGTTTGCGAAAGCACGACAAGCAGGGTATTGTTTTTGATGTGAAGATAAGATAAATAAATATAAGTACCTAGTATCAATGGGCACACAGTAAATTATAAGAACTAATGTATGCCTTATGCCTTGGATATTTATTCTCCACAGAACTTTAGAAGCTGCTTGACTTCAATCGTTCTGGATAATTTATTTTCTGAACGTCTGTATCCGCGTGTTAATTAATAAATAATCGACTATAATACCTAATTATTACAAGATTTAAACCAGAGAATGCTTAGTCAGTACCTCAATCAATAATGAGTTTTTATAGCACTGTCATATCAAAATCGCTAAAGTAAAATGCACCTTGTAATGCAGATATAAAATGTGAATTGGAGTGCGCTGGAGGCACTCCGAGTTGGTCTTGTAATCTCATATGAGATAAGTTCTATTTCTTGCAACTGCGCTTGCGTCGCGTCGTCGCTCGTTTTCGTATTCATCTAATGATCTTTTAGGGTTCCGTACAAGTAAATCCCTATCCCTACTCCTCAGCTGTCCGTTAAAAGTTCTATCTTTGGAACGGTAATGGGTAGCCAGTCGATGTTTTTACAGAATATGTGTTATTATGGCAGATTATGTTACAAATAATAAGAACAAGAATAACATGGAGAAACAAAAAACGCGTTGAAAGTGTCAAACTTGGTATGATTACAGTCCACAACAAATAAATACCGGCCAGCGCGGGTCAAATAGGTAGAAGGATCTAGAACTGTATTTAATAAAAATTACGATTTTGCGATTATTTTTAATGTTTATTATTTATTATTGATTTCGTGCGGAACCGAAGTCGGTGTGTGATTCCAACTCGCAACTGGCGGGGTTTTTTGTTTGTTCTCAGTTGTTTGCTACCATTTGTACGGATTGCATAAATAAATAATTATACATAGACCTTATCATATACTTCATATTCGTATTATAGCGGAAGCCATAGATATTCACCGATTCCGTAGACCAGTGTAGTGGCTAATCATAATTAGCAAGGAAACGAGTATTCTCTCGGATTCGCTATAGCTTTTAGGTTTTGGGCCGGCCTCGTGCAGCCGAAATCCCAATTACGAATTTCATTTCGGAAAATCGATATGAGGTTTCGAACGTACCAAATCCATACAAATCATAACCATTAAATTACGGTTTGTACTGTAGTTTGTAGTTTTCAGTTTCAAACGCAATATTATTGTACCTACTTATATGAAAGATTCAGATATAAACGCTTCCAAATCGGAGAGAAAACTTACATTTCATGTAACAGGAAGATACTGGAATAATATATAAACACTGACCCATATAAATACGTACCTACTTACCTCCAGACTAATATTACAACAGTTCAACTATAAAGATCTATTCAATGATGAATCTGCCATTAGGTGACTAATTTCAATGCTGTCAGGAAACTAAAACTCAGCAATATACAAGAAGAGTTTATACTAAATATTTTTATAACAGAAACTAATATTCTGACGACAATAATCGATATAATAAACAAGACCTTCTAATCCACTAATTGTACCATTCGTTACAAAACTATACAACATTTTAATCGAACATTAACATGCAAGGAACATAGTAGGTATGCCAGATATAAAAAACATTTTCTGGCAAAGGTAACACATACATTTCGTAAACAATTCGTTGTCTGGCATATACAAAACCACCTACCTGCACAGACATTTCGTAAACAGAATCTCGACTACAGAGTTTTTTGTTGTGTTTACTAATCGATGATTGCCAATCTTGATATTGCATGTAATTATCTAGATAGTTAACCATTAATAAATGAACACGAACCTTCTATAGATTCTAAAACATCTTTCGTAGGGTATTTTTGGGTGGTGGGGCAGTTCATAGCGTATTACTTGCTTTTTTTTTCTCCCGAATTTTGTGTGTCGTTTTCACCCTTTTTACCCGACAGCCAAGAAGGGTTATGTTTTTCCCGCGTATCTTTTTTGTATGTATGTATGTTTGTTTATAATTTTATTATTACCTCGTGTCTTTCAAACGGTGAGATTGATTTCGACGGTTAAGATATCGTTATAATAAAAATACTAATGACTTCCAATTCCAAGTCCATAAATAAATTATTGAAAAAAAAGTTGGATTATTAGCGTAAAATAATAAACTAGGTACATTTAGAAAAACACATTTGTTGAATAGAGTATCAAACTAAAGGAAATTAAAAGGGGATTACAAAATATGTATTCTATTGAATCACGCACATGAATATAATTTTTGCTCTCGTAAATTTGTAATTTTGTAATGTGATCCGCAGAGCATGCTTTATAGCAAAAATAAAAATATTTAGACTAGATATGCGTAAGAATAGGATTGAATACCATAAGGCACGTATCAAATAGTTCATCAAATACATTTATAAGTCTATGGCACTGATGAGTTCCCTGGCACGTGTCCAAATATTTCCTTTGAAACTCCAAAAATACTATTTTAAAATGAGAGCGTCGTAAATAGTAGGATCAATCATTGATCAATAAAAATTCTAACCATAAATACTGTTTTATATGGGTGATATGCAAACTCCGTATTCTATTTAAAGCAGGGGAAAATTAGATTATATACTAGAATATTTATTCATAGATGATACACCTACCTACTCACATATTTTTTTCATGGTTTTATATGTGTGGTTTTTTATGTTATTGTGACGGTACAAGCTCGAGGCCCACCTGATGTTAAGCGGACTAACCTCTGCCTATAACAGATGATCTCGTCAATGATGAAGATTTCGTCACAAGTCACGAATTGCACTGCGCCCTACACCTTGAGACATAGTTATTAAAATCTCTTGGGTCTGTAATTTCACTGGCTCTCAAGGACTGTTGCCGGAACAAACCGTTAGGTGCATGGCGACAAATTTTCTACTTGAGGGTGGTCGCTAGTCAGGCGGGCATTAGCAAAATGCTCTTCCACCAAGCGTCGAAGCTCAAGCCCGCGCGGCGGGATTCGAACTGTAGACCTGCTTCGCGACAGTCCATAGCCAATGCGACTGAGCCATTACTGCTTCAACAAGTCAATTACTGTTATTATTCTTGGGCGATGAAGCCTGCAATAAGTAATGTAGTGCCTTCAGCATTCGCCTACTAGGGTTACTGAGAGAGGAATCCCCGATGATGGGCCTGAAGAGGTTGACATGAACTTCCAGCATCTTTGTCCCTTGTGATTGTCCTTGTTAAATTCCCTACCATTAATTGGAGAAGTTAAATGGCGCGGCAGCAATCGATATATTGACCCACGGTGCGGTGGTCTGGTATGTCAGTAGATTGCCACCATTGTGGTCCTAGCCCTCGCTGAGTCCTACACCTACATTTCTACCATATAAATTAGTCTATTATGATATCAAAACAGGCAGTAGGCACATAACGTGCATTTCATTAATATTAAAACTTGAGTTTTAGTTTGTATTACACAATACCGATTAAGACTACCTATGAGTATCTCAAAACCTAGGAAATGAATAGTTTTATGGTAGTATCAACACGTTTTTCCAATAAATTTAAAAGTAAATTACATAAAGAAAGGTTTTATAGGTAAACCAGTTATGACATCATAAAAACGTAACTAACACCCGTGCAGATAAATTTCATAATAGAGCCAGTGGGTATTTGAAACACGAACTGTCTGGTCTACCGACCGCGATACAAACTTTACGCAATGCCTTTTAACTTGATTAGTATATTCAACTTATGAACTCCTGGTACGTCATACTTATGTTGGACATTATCTTCTGGAATAAAATTTGGCCTAAATTAAAGTTTTAAATTAAATATGTAATCATCGTCACGTGTATATTTCTTGATCGTTGCATTGTGGCGTGTTTATTGTCACTTTTCCACCTAATCCGAAATGAACTGGGGTTTATTCGTAGCAAAAACCAATAACACTTGTTGAAATCATGGCTAACATCATAGAGATATATAATACTACTAGCAGCCCACCTCGGCTTCGCACGGGTAATTACGACTATCAATTGAGATGTAGGCCTATCCTATCTTTCAATTTGGATCAAATTCCACACGGTATGTAAATTCAATTTAAATTTGGTCCAGTAGTTTAGGTGTCCATCGCGGACAAACAATTTGAAAATATTTTTTTATAAAAAGATTATCTCTTTTCTTTGGTTAGAATTCACGAAGGGCATTCCGTATACCAACGTAGATTCGTGTACAAAAAGAGTAAGTTGTGTGAAGTTTTGCATCCATATCCCTGAGCCTAATATTTATGCTTCTGGTTGGCTAGTTTTTCCATTTATTATATATGTTATACCTAAATGTGAAAAGAATCCCGACACAGAACTTTTAATGTTTTAATTTTACTGTACATTTTTAAATTACATAATTATACGGCATACATTCAAACCAAGGGCTTAAGGACATGCATGCCAATTTTAACCGAGTTTGAATTGTCCTATAAAACACTTACCTTAAGATTATGACAAAAAATACTGCATAATATGTTATTTATATCAGTCATTCAAAACGATAATTCCAGAAAGTATACAAACACTTGCTTGCTCTTTCCTGTTAATTAAATTATTGAAATAGCTCCTAAAGTGCGGAAATTGAACTGGCAATTTGGTAGTGCTACACGTAGTAACTATTATGTACACTGTGGTATTACCTGCAAAATTGCGCAGCCTTGTGTCAAAACGAATTTATGAAATTAATTAAATACAACTTCCTTCCTGTATTGTTAAGCAAACCTCCAGCAGTTGTCCTATAGTGCCGAGTGCGACTTTATTTTTTTTTTTATTTATTAATTTCTTTATTCAGCATTATAATTATATAATATGTAGTACAATTCTAGTGTAGTTTTAATCCTAGAACGACAAAATTATGTGCAATTAACTCTGCTTTACAAGTTGAACACTTATACAAAACTTATGGCTTATATATACTTCAGATTATTAAAATATATTATCATAATAGCATTATTACTATACTTGAACATCGATTATGTAAACTTTAGTAGGTAACAGTTTAACATTTTTATCATCTTACTAACTAATTAAACAAAAAAACCACCATTTTTTTTTTGGCGGCAGACACAAAATGCACTCACAGAGCGCCGGGCGTACGCAATTGACAACACAGCCAAGTGAACATAGTGAACATAACATTCAGCCTAGTGACTCAAACACACTCAAGCGCTTCTTAAATAGCGAGTGTGACTGCGAATTGACTATTTTGGGATTCCGTTCACAATGGTAAAAATGGAGCCCTTTAAACCTATTTCACTCTGCTGTCTGTTTACCCGTTCGTGTGTTTTAGATAGTTTGCAAGTACAGATTTAGTGTATATTTCCAGTGTAGATAGTTGGCAAGTACAGATTTTGGACCCGAAGCCGAAAATAGGGGCTTTCATAGTATATAGTACCTATCTAATATGATTGTACTTTCGCATGTCAATTGATAATATCTGGATATCAATTTATTAGAATGTATTATTTAATAATAATTTTTGATTGGACTTGGAATATCACGTTGCTATGTAGTTATTAATCACAAACGTTTCAGAAGGTTTTCTGAATATTTATTTTTAAATTTTCAATTGATAAGCTAGTCTCTGACCACTATCGCACATGAGGAATAAGTGATAATGTTGTCGAAGATGTTGTTCAGGTTAACCTTGGAATAACTGGCTGTCAAAGACACCATTCGGAATACATGGCAACATATTTTCTATACTTGAGGATGAGCTAGCCAGCAAAATGCTATTCCATCGTGACACAATTTTCACTTGAATCTTGATTTTTTCTTTGACTAAGACCAATTTAAAGACCAAAAGACCAAAATATTTAAAGGAAAATAGATATAGTACCAAGTTATATTACTATCTGCATACATTATATATATTTTTATATAAAATCTCACACAATCTCTGAGAAGAATTCATATTGTTTGTCTTTGCTAATCTACCTGGCACCACTATTTTATCTACTCGTATATTATATTCTATTGTTTGTGGTAGTTGCAGCTAGTTTAATTTAACCTTTATGAAATAAAAGTAACCACCACATTGAATGATATAGGTACACTATAAGGACATACTATAAGTACTTATAGCGGCAAGTGACCACTCACAGTGCTATGTGGGATACGAAGGTTGTAATGGTCGATCTATTACAACCTCAAATACATATGTTCGAAGATTACAATGCGCCTACATAATCAGTTCTCCTAAGCATATTCGACAGCACAGTTATCATTACCAGAACATACGATTGCAGCATTCTTCTGAAGCCCATAGAAATGGTCGAAGAATTACAGTTTTCATAGAGAGTATATTTTTTTGAGTTTTCATAGATTATGAGTGCCTTATATTTGTATATCCCTAAAGGTTAAATTTTGGGACGTTTAAGGCAAGGCGACATGTTTGCAAACATGTCCAGATATCCACTTATGTTATATATAAGTGGAATTTGCAAATTTTTCGAGAACACAGCATTGTAAGGAGTATTGTCTAAGATGACCCCTTTAAGATTAACTTAAGATGACCTCCTTATAATGACGTCGTGTAATGATAATGTAAAATAAATATTTTTAACAACATAATAATATGTATTTCGAATTGTTAGAGATAAAAAAAAATACAGTGTGATATTTATTGTAGTAAATAGATATTATGGTGACAAATTAATATGGTATGAGTCAGTAATGAGTGACACAGCAGGCAGGTTACGTAAAGAAGTAAGTGTAATTCTTATAAAACGTACATTCGTTATTTAATGGAATGCGTCACATAGCTTTGAAATGCCCAAAGCAGTACCTACCTAATATGTTAAAAACAGGACAATTGTTATTAATTATACAATTAATGTTAAATATTTTTTTTCATTTACGTACGTATATAGGAAATTGGAATTAAATACGATTTAATAATAAATAATACTAATTGGGGAATAATATTCGCAGATGGAACGAGCATGTAGCCATTCGACCAATAAAATGAATATTGGTTGAAGATGCAGCCCATTTGTTGCTGCCCCTTTTCGTACAGACCGTTCAGAACCGACCCGGCATGCGGCACCCCAGCATAGAACATATTATTATAGACCAAACAGGAGTGAGTTTGTCAATCGAAATAATATTTCATAGATTTCTTGAAAGTATTTACCTTATGTGCAGGATGATAATATCGCTCACGTCTACTTGAGAGTCGCACAGGTGTGCTGCTGCAAGTTAGACGCAATACAGGGCTTTTGGTTATCCAAAAGGTAGTAGGCATATAGTTGGCGGCAGGTAGTTGGACATAGTGTTTTATCCTGTGTGTTTACACGAACAGATATATCTTTATTTTCCTATGATGTCTTTTAAGTTTTTGGAGAAGACATATTGTATAGGTACTAACATGAATGAGACAAGACATACACGATGTTGGTGATATCTCTAATTGATGTCATTTATGAACCAACCGATGGTACCTTTCCAGACGTTTCCTGAATCATACCACCCGCAGTTTTAACAGTTTTGGACACGGCAGTAGAATTATTCACTCCTTGTCTCGCATATATTAGTCTATATAGTTATAGAATCCGGAAACAATCTTGGAGATTGTCTCCAGAATGACAATCGATTTCTGTCGTTGTAGACGAAAGTGTAGTAGATTGATGCTTGTAATGATAGGAATGCTTTCACCGGTAGCAGTGACCTCGGTGACGCCATATTTGATTTATGTAGCAAAGTCCTACGAACAATCACCGAGTGAAATTTTACCTTTGAAGCACTTAGCTGATTTCAAGAAAAAATCAACCAAGTGCGAGTCGGACTTGCGCACGTAGGGTCGTAACAACATTAGCCTTCATATTTAACCTTTTTAGTTTTAACGTGCGCGAGTCCGACTCGCACTTGGCCAAATTTTTGTATTTGTTGTTATAGCGGCAGCGGAAATACATCATGTGTGAAAATTTCAACTGTCTAGCTATCATACCGTTCTTGTGATACAGCCTGGTGACAAACGGACGGACGAAGGGACAGCGAAGTCTCAGTAATAGGGTCCCGTTTTTAACCTTTGGATATAATATATTCCCTTAAAGAAACAAGGTCTTTAAAACTCTGAATATAGCATTGATAATGAACGCGCTTACGATCTTGCGTAATATATATTGTTAACAGTTTTGTTTATGACTAGCTATGCGTGGAGTTTTGGTGAAATTGATCTGTTTTTGAACTCCGTATAAAACTTACGTACTGATGATAGGAAAGTATAATATTGCAGAACCTAAATTTATGCATATCATGTATATTAAAATCGGTTCAGCTGTGAAGGAAGTGAACGGTAAGAAATAAGCGTTTCCGCGAATTCTCGTTTACTATATTTATATAGGTATATTATATTCATCGAAATCATTGAAATGCATTAAGTTCCGTCGAGAATCTCCACGTACTACGACCATTGCTCTATCATTAGATCTAAATGTTTATCTATAGCCAGTTGTACGCATGCTAATGGCACTGTCGATTCTAATCGGAAACAGCAATCACAGTGTCAAATCTAATTTATATACTCAAGGCTCTTGTTTTAATTTTCTCTAGCATGACTTTGATAGCTTCAAAGTTTATATTATTAATCAAATATTTTGTAACAAGCAATCTGCCCACGCCTTTGTATTGAATCTGTTTTCATACCTGTGGGAATTTGGTTTTATATAGAGATATATAACTGAGTACTGGCTACCGGCGTAGTATTATTATATATGTTCTATGCTACCGGTCATCTCTTTGCCAAACTTTATCATCACCAGTAATTTCCATGGTACTTAGAAATTATTTTTTATTAGTTAATTATGAGTAAGGATCTCACTACATATGATTCTCTCATTTTACGTTTCATTACACGTATTCTCTTTGGTCATGTCTTTTCTTTTTTGTAACGTTTTTATATAGTCTGTGGGGATTATTATTTGACAGTAAAGTTTAAGGATGTCGATAGATAATGCTCACCTGTTTTAAGTCAACCTAAGTCTCTTTGATCCAGTATCACAAACGCTAAGACATGAAGTCCTGGGCTCAATACGGATAGGGACACAACAAAACTAAATAAAGCTCATATTCATTTCAGCTTCAATATTCACTTTATAACATATCGAAACTACAACGTGACCTTTGTCAATGGCATATTGTCACTTATTGACAGGCGGGACCTTACATAAGTCATAACGACAGTTTTAAATGTAGCTTGTTTTTTTTTATAAAAATACCTACCAATCGACTTTAGATAACGTGCTCGGGGTATCGATTTATTAGATTAAGAGTAAAGAGAGAGGCCATTCTACGAAAATATATTTACGATCGTTGCAATCATAACCTATGCTGCACTGTAATTATTTTACTGGTACTTAAATAGCTTCTCTATTAATACACATAGCTTACATACACGTCACGAATCATCACGCTTTATTATCTTTAAACGCCATCTACAATCTTTGACTTTTGACAGGTGTCTTTCAGCTGCTCTTTCAATACCATATAACATTTCGTCAAACACATCATATGCTGCTTGCCAAATGTTAACAAGTTTTTAAGTACTAAGTAATGATACGAATACCAACTGAGAACTTTAAGTTTTAACCATTCAAAGGCCGTTGTTTCCGTTATACCGGTATCTAATAACCGGTGACGTATTTCTTACACTCACAATCTGATTGCAGTACTACAATGGAACTGACAAACAATTAAAAGTCCATCAAATCGCCTCTATGGACCAGAATACCTGACCTCTAATAAACAACCAAAATACCATTACTCTGGGTCTCAGAAGACTGGTCACCTTTGTCTTATCGTGCAGTAGTTTCGTCATTACGTAGCCTAAAGATTCTCACGTTGTTAAGATGAAAGTTAAAAAGGTAATTTATACAAGTGTAATCATTTTGCCAATTGTCTGTTCGTATGTGCCCTAAACCCTTAAGTTATTTATGGGTAACATTATCAATTCTACCCAAAAATTACATCACATATAGGTACAATGAAATGTCGTTAAATGAGCAGGGAAGTTTCATTCAACCATGTTATTCGTATTAATAAATATATTTGTTTGCATTTTCTTTATTATTTTGCCGATAGATGTGTGTTTGTGATAGATCTTTGACCTCAGAATACAGTCTTCGGGCTCTCAAAGATAGCTGCCGCAACGCAAGGTTAGGTTACTTGGCGTAAGTTTTTAATGCTTGAGGGTGGTAGCCAGGTATTGGTAAAATCCGATGCCTTAGCAAGCCCTCTAAAGCACGGAAGTTTACCAGAATCAAGTAAATTCCACTAGAGGTCCCCCATCCAATTAATGACAGCAGAATACCTTCATTGCTTTACATGATTGATATGTTATATACAGATATGTTACATATATGATCTACCGTCAGTCCTAAAAAGGGCACGATGCCTGCTATACGCCGATGACTTAAAATTATTTACAGAGATAAAGTCTGAGGCTGACTGTGCGGTTCTGCAGAGGGACGTTGATGCTGTTTACACCTGGAGTAATTGTAATAGAATGGAATTCAATGTCAAAAAGTGTTCAGTAATGAGTTTTGGTCGGAAGTTGAACCCAATTCATTTTCCTTATAAAATAAACGGTCAAAATCTAGTTCATTCTGAGACCGTACGCGATTTGGGAATAATATTTGACCGAAGATTGACTTTTCGCGATCACATTGTCACGCTGGCTAAAGAATCCTTCAGACGGTTGGGTTTCATCCTTCGCAATTCTCGGGATATCCAAAGTCATCATGTGATACGATTGATATTTGGAACGTTAGTACGATGCAAACTGGAAAGCGCTATGTGCGTATGGAGTCCATTTGAAAGCAGTTATGTGCTTTTACTGGAAAAGGTACAAAAAGCTTTCCTTAGGTACCTTTATAAACGCATTTATGGGTACTACCCCTACATGTACCCTACAAAATTTTTGTTAGGTTGTTTGGGTTACAACTCCTTGGAAGTTAGACGGCAAAGGAACCAGCTAATTGTTTCATGCAAAATTATTCGGGACAAAATTGATGCACCAGACCTTAGAGAGGCGCTATGTCAATTTTATGTCCCCGAAAAGTACCTTTCTGCCCGTAAACACAAGCTGTTTGCCGAGCCGTTGTGTCACACCGTTTCACACAGCAACTCGCCTATACCGCGCACACTTTCGGCTCTCAATGCTCTCCTGGACATGAACCCTGACAGTGATCTGTTTGCGGATGTATGGCCAAATATTGTACATGAGTGTGTGCGTTTTTGTGAAAGGGATGTATGATTTTTTTTTTGTATAGTGTTATTTTATGTATTAATATTGTATTTTCCTATCTTTAATTGTTGTAATTGGTGTGTCACCGTTATAATTAAAGTAAATTAAATAAATAAATAAATGTTATAACATGCGACAAGTCAAGCTCCGCTTGGAATTGGCCTCGTGAAAATAAACATTGAGAAAATTTACAGACAATAGCGCCACAGAATGTCTACCAATAACCATATGATATTATAGGTATATATAATATTATATGATTCCTAAGTACTTTTGGATAAAGAGACTTTCACGCCTACTGACCATAATGATCATTCGCGGTTCCAACGCGCATAAGTCAAGGACGCTTTATACCACATTTACCAACGAGGGTTGAGTCATCTTTCGAAAAACAGTGGTCCGTGGGTGTTACCAGTCATTTGGCAGATCCATATTTGGTACTCCATACCCATTTGAAAGATATCGGCATTTCGTCCACAAATATGTATTAGTGATTTGGACCGAAGTAGAAATTCTCGTTTCCTAATTTATGCCCGGGAATAATATAACACTTTTTTATGTTATTGAGACGGAACAAGCCCGAGGCCCGCCTGATGACATCTATAACAGTCTATAACAGATGTCATATGTAGTGACTTGTGACATTTTGTCACAAGTCACGAATAGCATTTCGCCCGTCACCTTGAGACATAGCTGTTAAGTCTCATGTGCCTGTAATTTCACTGGCAACACACCGTTAGGTGCTTGGCGACAGATTTTCTACTTGAGGGTGGTCGCTAGCCAGGCGAGCATTCGTTAAATGCCCTTCCACAGTGCGGTGAAGCTCAAGCCCTCGGCGGGATTCGAACTATGGACCTGCTACACGGCAGTCCATAACCAATGCCACTGAGTCATCACAGCTTTCTACACAAACGTAGTTTCGTCAAATTTGAAATACCAAGGGTTAAAATTCGGTGAAATACATATTCACATCCTAGAACCATCTTCATTCACGTGGGTACATGATCTATGATTAGGATTTGTCAGTTTTTCATTTAATTATTTAGTTCACCTCTTAATGTGAAAATAATAATTACCGTAAATAGATTCTTCGTATAAGTATATATTAATTTTTAAAAACTAGCAAACTATAAGCATCAAAAGCCTTATTTTTTTTTCGTTTAAGGTTATGCTAGCAAAATTTCATCAAGTTTCAACAACGTGTGAGTATAGATGCTATTAATGGTAAATACTTAGTAGGCTTTTGAAGCGCTCGTAGCGAAGTTTGCATAGCCATTCTGAATCGATCAGCAAAGTTAAGCAACGTCCGCCGCGGTCAGGAGTTGGATGGGTGACCGCTGGTGACATTACTACTGAGCGCTTCCGTGCTTCGGAGGGCACGTTAAGCCGTCGGTCCCGGTTGTCGTCTTAGGATGGCAGTCGTTACAGCATGGTGGTAGGGCACTTTGCGAATGCCCGCCTGGCTAGCTACCACCCTCAAGTTGAAAATCTGTCGCCAAGCACCTAACGGTGTGTTCCGGCAGCTGTCCTTGAGAGCCAGTAATTCTAGGTTAGCCTGTACAACATCTTCGACCACATCATCACTTACCATCAGGTGAGATAGTGGTCAAAGGCTAACCTACCAGGCATAAAAAAAAAAAAAAAAGGTATCTCTCTACCATTAGTTGGGTACATACTTAGATACTTGCTGTATTACAGTAGATGTGACAACAAATTTAACACATGATCACTTGGGTAATAGTAAAACATGAAGCACCGCGCCTACGTAGGTAGAAGAGTCGGCATTTTGTATACATTTAGGTTCTTGCTCGTATCTCACAAAGACTGAGCTTAGCCTTGAAAACTGTTTAAATGTTATATACTCTTGTCAAGTAATGAATTATATACATATATAAGCGACTCCTAAGAGACAGTTATTTTACGAAATATATCTTGACACTTACAAAATAGAAGAAAGTAAGGACATTATTTTGATCTATAACCTTGTAATTCTATGTTAGCCTGAACAACATCTTCGACCACGTACGATAGTGGTCAAGGGCTAACCTATCACGCATAAAGAAAACAAAACTCAATCACTCGCAGAATGTTTTAAAAATTTACGTAAACCTATTTGATTTTAGTGATAGATCGTTTTTCTTGCCAGAGTAGGTAAATTCTTCTAGCCTTGATCATAGAACATATAATAACCTTGATGAAAAGTATCCAGCTATTTGTTTTTGTTAGCAGTAGTCCCGCAAGTGTTCATACGAGCGCGAAGCACGGATGCAGCGGAGCGCATCACCTGTCGGTCCACTGCCGACCCTGCGCTGCATGCGCCCGCGCATGATTATGTGCTCACATCATTGATCACAGTATTTATATCCCATTACGAGTATCTAGCTGTATATGGTAAATTACTGACTATTGTGGCATATTGTGTAGCTAAAGCTCTAGCTTGACCACCCGTACCTAAGTTACAAAATGCGCGCGTTACAGATATGAGTAAAATACATAATAATCTATTGGATATGACATATACTATGCTTGATCTGAAAACAAGATTCTATATAATAATAACAAATACTTTTAAAAGTATCCTAAAAAAACATTAAATAATATTTAAATAAAACACTTAAAAACATGTTTAGCCGCTGGCCGTTTAGTCTCGATCGTGCGCTCGGTGAGTCAAGACCTCCTGAAGATTCTTCGTTTAGAAGCGAAACTAGTCGGGTATTCTTCCGGTTAGGCTGCGTGATGTTTGTGACGTCACGTAGATAACAGGAAAATTAGGCGGAATTGTCACTAGATATATAATTTTATGCTTTTTTAAGTATATTATTTAATGTTTTTTTAGGATACTAATAAGAGTATTTGTTATTATTAAACATGGATTTCCGCAAAGTAACGCCTGAATCTATTCATTACCTTAAGATTCTATATATCTTTAGATAGAAAAAAACATGAATCCAGCTCTAAAATTTCACCTAATCAAGTTTTGTTTCTGAATAGTAATCAATAATCATACATACACATTATTTTTTCAATTTTTATGTAACAGTCATGTAATAAAGAACAGATTTTTTAAGTTTTCAAATAGCATTATTTTTTATAATTTTATTGAAAAATTCCGCTCGCGCTATTTATACATATCGCGCACTTCTGTTTCGCTCACTCTAATGCGAAACGAAATCTCTCGATCCTTCTCCGTCCGCTCTCAGTCTGACATCTTTCAAAGACCATTTCGTCTTAAAGATCTACAATTAAATGTTTATTTTATTTATTTATAACTGATAGGCTATTTTTTTACCACTATTTCACATGATGGTAAGTGATGATGTGGTCAAAGATAGTGTTCAAGCTAACCTAGGATTAAAGGCTCTCAAGGACAGCTGGCGCAACACACCGTTAGATGCTTGGCGACAGATTTTCTACTTGAGAGTGGTAGCTAGCCAGGTGGGCATTCGCAAACATCCCTACCACCATGCAAATGTTTAATTATACAGCTTTGCATGTCACTAACAAGAACGGCTAGGCAAGCTCCGCAACAAGCGCGCAATCTTTTTATTATCTGTCTGTTCGTTGAGAGTCTGAAATGTAAGTTTTGTAACAGATGATACTGATAACTACCGATTGGTATTTATTTAGGTGGTACTTACCTACGTAAAAGCCAATCGACAAAGTCAAATAGCAGGGCTTTAATAAAACTGATAGTTAAGTTGGTTGCACTTTAAATATGTTTTCCTGGTATTCAACAAATTGAAATCATTTTCTTTTATTAGCCTTTGGTTTGTGTGCGATGTGCCTTACTATTATTTCACGAAAGACAATTATGATGAGAGTATGCGTTCCGCTAGAAGTCATTCTACCATACAACCTACAATAAAGTTGCGTCACAGAATACGAACTAGTAACAAGTTACGTCACCGGTTACGTTTGTAGATAGAAACGGTAAAAGTGCGTTTTTTTGTTGGGGTTTCCCATACTTGCTAATCGTAGATGTCTGACAATATAATAACTTGTATTTATTGGGTGCAAAAGTAGAGACTCGCGGTTTGCATAGGGCAGTTGTGTTGTTGACGGGCCAATCGCTCTGAGGCGAGATGGTGACTGCTAACGCAACCCTATTTCGCTCCGACGAGGCGGTGGACTGCTCATCCCAGGTATTTAGTGGGTAACCTCACTTACTACCCTCCCGCGGGGGTAGTAAGGCCCTTCAGGCGAGGACTCCCACATAACTACGTAACAAAGGAATTTCCCGGGTCAAAAAAAAGGGCAGTTGTATTGTCATGCCACGGTGTCTTCCATTCCGTTTCATTCCACCGACCACAAGGTTCATTTGCTTTAGATTGGGGGAATAAGTACCCAGTAAGGCACCCAGATTAATAAAAAAATTGGCGCTTTTTAGGATTTTTTTTTTCAATATTTATATTTTCATATTTCACAGTACTTAAGTAAAATAAAATGTTTGTGTTCACAGTTTCAAAACTGTACAATACATTGCTTATTTTAGTATTTGTTTATCAACAGGAGGATGTGTTACAGGTACATAATATACTGTTTTTTTTCTAACTAGTTTAAGTTTTGAGACAGACTACAAAACGTAAAAGGTCCAAAATTTACAATTTAAAGACGACTAGTTTCACATTAATTTATTAAGAATGAAAATATAAAAAATATTTTGTAAGTAGGTACTCTAATCAAAAAGTTTTGTACGATGCGATGATTGCTTCGTGCGAGGGTGCAAAATAATTATTTGTCACCTACCTTCTCCTTATTATAGTCATCTTGACAATAGCACAGTATTCTTGTTTGTGTCAAAAGTTTATGCAAAATTTCAGGTTCTGTAACTCAACCTGTTTTTGAGCTATATGACCCGGAACATACTTGCTGACGGACAAAATACAACGGAATCTCAATAGAGAAATATGCTTTTTAAGTACGGAACCTTGAAAGGACAAGGATCGCCCTTTTAGGGTTCCGTACTTAAGAGCGATAGATGGCTATTTTAATAGTTGAAGTACCTAACAATGCCTTGTTGAACAATAAAGTATAGGTAATATTACCTATACTTTATCTCTTTCTATTCTACCGACAATATAATATGTATAGTTCCAAGACGCACGGAAATGTAACATTCTTGTGTGGTCCATATTTCCGGAATACTCTGGAAGCATATTATGGTTTATATATATAATATTTTTATTGTAAAAAGTATTAGTGCGGTCTGCTTGGGTTTCAGAGTCCATAGTTCAGTGGCCGTGAGTTTGGACTTCCACGCAGGGTTGAATCCTGCCGCGAAATTAAGATAATTGCATGGTGGGTTTGTAGTGATTGTTCGTCTAAGCTGGCGGATCTCTAGCTTCCGCAGCTCCACAATAAAAGGGTTAAGACGTTGACAAATGCTAAAAGACTTTACTTGAACAGCTTAAAAAAAATGTTTGCAGCAGTAACAAAATTATATGAACGTCCGAAACACGTTTACTTAAATTTTCTCTATAGAATAAAATTGCAAAGTTAACTGGTAATTACGCTTGTAACGTAAATATCTTAATTAATTAGGTATGAATGTGTATGAAAATATGTTGATAAATAGCAAAACCTTATCAAGGCAAACGAGAAAAGTTACATTTTCGATTTACGTGACTAGTTTTGTGTTATTAAGCTTACTTCCGGATTTTACCTAAACTGATCGCGGTTTCACAGTCGCTGCCTCTCTTTCACTCTTACGCAGTCCAATAGTGACAAAATTTCAGCACTTCATGATTATATTATGTTCTATGCTTGACAGCGTCTTAATCAGATATGACACCTTTCTCAAACATCATCCAATCAGAATAATTAAGATGTAGTAATAGAAATCAAAGACTATCAGCAGAATAATGATACATAAATCAAGTCTTCTATATTACATAATTTAATTGGTATTTTAAAGATAGCTATGTTACAGAGTATACTTTTCACATTCAATGCACCTGTAGCGAGACTGCGGTTAAAGACTTGCCTATCTGTGGTTATAATAAATAACTAAATAGTAATGAGATATTTTCACGCATAACCTATAGCTAAGAAGTATCGATGCGTGCGAAGAATACGAAGAAAATTCATGACGTTTCGTTTCCCACCGTGCTCTCCCTCAAAGCAATATGTCCTGAGCCCAAAACTGAGCTAAATTATATGTTTAGCATAAAATCTAGGCTATATAGCTATATATAGAACGCACTGTCATTTCCTTTTTTCAGTAACTTATTATTAAAGAAAATATTTGTGAGAATATTAAAAATTCTCAGTTTTACCGCCATGTACAGAGGGCCACCAGACAAATTTGAACAGTCCTATTAATCCGAGCTAACATATTGTTGCCAAATATATTATGGAATTGGCTTAGTTTTGAAGGGAAACTGAGTGTATGCGCTAGTTCTGATAATACCGTAAAAATAAACAATTCCGGAAGACACACGGAAATGGACAGGAAGTTATAAGAAAGGTACTCACGCTGAAGCTGTGGAGTCGATCCTTCGGAGATAGTCCTGAGACGGGCCCGTCTAATCACTCTTAAAACTGCACTAGGGATTATTAAATCACACGAAACAATTTTGTATAATTTCTTTAGGTTAATTGCCGCAGATGTCCATTCAGGGCATTTGCAAGGTCACGACTGGTTGCAGTACTTTGCAACACTTATTTGTTCTGTGCGTGACAAGGACGGGGAGCGGAATGCTTGTTAGGAAGGAAAGGGATGGAATGATTATGCATGTCTTCCTTCATATTTCTAACAGATACGATTTCGGCGTTAACATCCCCCCCGGCTTGACAGGCCGAAGAGCCTTCAAATAGGCATACAAATTTTAAGGTCACTCTAATGTACCTAATTAAACTGAATAGTCATAGCTATATACTATCACACAACTAAACTAACAATTAAGATTCAAATATTAGCATTTCTCACGATATAATCTACCTTTCTAATTATATACTAAATTCTAATAACTAAAATAGAGCAGGTGTGGACTGTATTATTATTATTTTATTGTGAAGGTAGAGGATAAACCTTTACTACAGGTCTTCGGTAGAGACCACTTTTCGTACGGACATCCAAAACTCTTACAACGCCGTCTTTGCCTGGATACGTGCGCTCAATCACTCCAATAGGCCAATTTAAAGGAGCACTGTTTTCAGATTCCAGCAGAACAACAGTCCCAGTTCGGATAGAAGTAGTAGACTTCGTCCATTTATTACGCACTTGAAGAGTGTTAAGGTATTCGACCTTCCATCTTTTCCAAAATGACTGGACAAGATGATCGACCACACGTTTCCTATGCAAGAGATTGGTATTAACATCCGATAAGTCTTCCGCGGGAAGCGATTTAAGGGGCGTCAGCACAAGAAAATGTGCTGGAGTTAACGCAAGTGGCTCGGCAGGGTCACTACTGAGCACGGAAAGAGGACGCGAATTTAATAAGGCCTCTATTTGAGTAAGCACTGTCGACATCTCCTCATAAGTGAGCAACTGAGTCCCAACAACTTTGACCAAAGAAGTTTTGATCTGGCGGATATTGCTTTCCCATATACCCCCATGGTGTGGTGCCGATGGAGGGTTAAATTTGAAAGTTATGCGATTCTCGCGTAGTTCATTAGCAAACTTTTCGCGGTACTCTTCTGAATCAAGTAATTGATACATTTTATTTAAATGAGATTTAGCACCTATGAAATTAGTACCACGATCTGAGTACAAAACACTAACCGGTCCGCGCCTAGATAAAAAACGCTTGAAGGCGTTCAAGAATGCCTCGGTACTTAGATCAGAAGACAGTTCCACGTGTAGGGCTTTCGTGACTAGGCAAATAAATAAACAGATGTACGCTTTAGTACTACGCACGCCTCGCCCGTGACGTGGGATAACAGATACCGGACCAGCGTAGTCAATTCCACAGTGGCAAAACGACTTAGCTTCCGTAACTCGGCATGCAGGTAGGCTCGCCATCATAGGAAACTGATTTACAGGTCGCGTCTTGAAACACACATTGCATTTTTGCACCCGACTTCGAACTATGTTACGAGCGGCCATGATCCAATATTTTTGTCTTAAGAGAGACATTAGTAGTTGCGGTCCAGTGTGCAAATTTTTGCGATGGTAATGGTCAATAATGAGGTCTACGATATGATCGCGACGTGGCAGTATAATTGGATGGCGACTGTCATATACCAGCTGGGAATTTGTTAAACGACCGCCAACACGTAAAACTTGAGTTTCTTTGTCATAAAACGCGTTGAGCTTTAGAAAGGCAGGTGGTAAAATCTTTCCGGCCTTAGCCTTGGCAACTTCATCGGCAAAATAAACGCTTTGAAGATTCCTGATGATTATTAGTTCCGCATATTCAAGATGAGAAATATCAAATTTCGATGGCAATTTTTTGACAAATCTTAGAACATAGATTACTATTCGAAGTAATCTATTCCATGAAGAAACTCGATTGGCAAGTGCATAAATAGGTGGCAGTGACTGCGGAGACAATTCTGTTGTCGCCATAACGTTCACTTTAGCTTCAGGAATTTCACCTGCAATGCTAATGTCAGAGCAAAGTGGCCATTTGGATCGAGGTTCATATGCGAACGATGGACCATTAAACCACGTGGGATGCGCAAGTAACTGCGCAGGAGTCAAACCTCTACTTAAGCTGTCTCCTGAATTATTAGCTTTTCCGGCAATGTGGAAGAAGCGACTAGGGTCAATCTTCTCTTGAATCTGAGATACTCTATTTCCGACGAACGTCTGCCAACGTGATGGTGTTGAACGAATCCAAGCGAGAGCTACCTTGCTATCGGTAAACGCATAAATGGAACATGCTGGTAATGAATAGGTGTCGATTACCACTCGCATCAGCTTGGCAAGAATAAGGTTCGCGCAGAGTTCTAGTCGAGCGATGGTAACAACTGATTTAGAGGGTGCTACCCTTGATTTGGCACAGACTAGGTTCATAACGGTTTTGTCAATTTTTGGAAAGTATATGTGCATATAAACCACTCCACCGTATGCAACTTCAGAGCCATCAGCTAACCCCAAGATAGAAATGACGCAATCGTCGGTAACTCCGACGTGACGCGGTAGTTTTATATTTTGCAATAAGGGCAATTCCGCTTCAAACTTTTGCCATAGATCTACAATATGTTGCGGAGGGGTATCATCCCAATCAATATGCTGATTCCAAAGAGATTTGACAATTAATTTGGCCAGAAGTGTAACTGGCGCCACCAATCCTAACAGGTCCCATAGACGGGCAATAACGGAAAGAATGTTGCGCTTGGTACATTGGCACGGTTGAGAACTGACACTAAATGTAAATACATCATCGGCAGGTACCCACTGCAATCCCAATATTTTTAATTGGTCAGCTGGACTAAATTCTACGGCTGCAGAAACCCGGTTCTCAGGCGGAATACTTGCCATCACTTCGGGTGAATTACTTGAGAATTTTACGAGCTCAAAATCACCAGCAGCAAATAATTTAATTAGCTGATCAGATAATTCAATGCCATCTTCGGCTGATAAGCAGCTCGTGGCAAGGTCATCCATATATATGTCCTTCTTAGCAACGCGTGCAGCTGTCGGAAAGCGGTCGCCTTCATCGCTAGCTAGCTGGCGAACGGTTCGTACTGCTAGGAAGGGGCTACAGCTTAAACCAAATGGAACCCGAGTCATTTCGAAGACTTGAATTTCGTCACTAGGATCGAAACGGTACAATAGCCTTTGAAAACGCCAGTCATCTTTGTTCATTAAAACGCGTAAATACATTTGTCGTATATCGGCACTTAATGCAATAGGCAGCAATCTAAACTGCAATAATATTTTAAATAAATCATTTTGTAAATTAGGTCCGGTATGTAAAATTTCATTTAAAGAAATACCATTGGTCGTTGAGCTACTTCCGTCCAAAACGACACGTAAACGAGACGACTTCTTATTATTACGTACGACTCCATGATGAGGTATTACATAATGTGGTTTATTAAAACTCGCGGCACTATTATCAATACGTTTTAAATAACCCTTTTCTAAATATTCCATGAATACATTGTCATATTCTTTCTTAATAGATGGATCAGATAACAATTTACGTTCGAGAGATAAGAATCTACGCTCCGCGCGGCATAATGAGTCACCTAAGCAAGAAGCATTTTCTCTAAAAGGCAATGACACGATATACCGCCCTTTATGATCGCGACGTGTGGTGTCTATGTAGTGTTTCTCACATTCCTGTTCCTCAGGTGATAACGAATTAATCATAGTTGGAACTTCTTCTAACTCGAAAAATCGACTCACATCGTTGGTAAGTGACTCGCTTACAGTGCAATATGTATGAACTATATTGCAAGAAGGATTAATCACTGGAGCTTGACCTACTACAATATAACCTAACACGGTTTCTATAGCTACCGGTTCACCGGGAGCACGCGATATTGTGTGTGGGCGCAGAATGCGCGCGAATAGATCCGAGCCTAAAATCATATCAATGGAAGCGGGCGAAGCGAAACGACTGTCCGCTAACGGGATGTTTTGTAAATAATCAAGTTTTCCGATATCGATCGGTGAGACTGGTAATGCGTCAGTAATTTTACTGACTACCAATGGCTCAACAGTAAACTTAACCTCATCATCATGCCGTGATCTCAGAGTCAAGCACGTGACTCCTTCAATCGGGTTCGTGACGTCACCTATTCCCGATACGTATTTATTTGAGTTTGTATGCAACGGTAAATTCAAGCGCTTTACGCATTCTCGTGTAATTAAATCCTTCTGGGAGGCGCTGTCGATTATAACCCTTACTAATGACACATTACCATAATCGTCAATTACGTGACACTGCGCAGTGCCTAATAAAACAGACGTCGCAGGTTTAATGTCAGATGCACTTGTAGTATCGTCGCTAAGGCCGACAGAACACAACGAGACCGCTCTGTTGACACTGCATTGTTCAAACCCAGTTGCGGGCGCGCTGTCGGCTGATGCCGCGGAAACTGTATTTTTACTGATAACAGGGGTAACATTCTGATTTAAAGCAGCAGTACCCGTACGCGGCAACGAATTCCTATTGAATGAGGACTCGTTATTGTTAAAATGTAGTAAACTATTGTGCTTACGTTTGCACGATTGACACGTGCTTGTGGAGTTGCAATTAAGCAGCGTATGTTTATCACTGAAACAATTATTGCATAGCTTATTTCGTTTAATAAGATCAAATCGCCCATGAGGAGACATTGCCAGGAATGCAGGACATTGAACCAACTTAGTGTGATCCGTTTTTCCACAAGAAACACATTTAACGTGATCCTGAACGCTCACAAAGGCTTTGACGTTAACATTATTATTATTAGAGCGTGACCCCGATCTCGCCGATGACTGAATGGTGTTGGATTTTGTATTTCTATACAACTGATTAGACGACTTCGTATTATTTGAAATATTACAAGAACGCTGCAAGACGTGAGCATAGTTGCGCATAAAATCAACAAACTCGAAACAAGTGGGTAGCTTATTAATTCCATTGTCACTTAAAGACATTTCGAAAGCATTAACTGATTCCATGTTAATTTTCTTGCAGCCAATATGTATAAATAATAAATCTTCTAAACTACTTATTTGCAATTGATGCAAAGCAGATATAATCGAAGAGAATTTATCAATAAAATCTTCCAAGCTAGTGGGTGAATATGAGTCAACCACAGGAAGGTTAAATAATTTATCTAAATACGAAGCGGCTAATAATCGTTTATCGTTGTATTTGTTTAACAACGTATTCCAAACGACCGTGTAATTTTGTGCAGAAGGCAATATTCCAGAACATACGTTAAGTGCTTTACCCCGTAAACAGCTTATCAAATATTGTATTTTCTCGCCATCAGTTAACTCAGGATTTTCATGAATAACCATACGAAAAGTCTCATAGAACATTGACCAGCCGTCTAGATCCCCAGAAAAAGTACCCAGCTCTAATTTAGGTATCCGAATATTATTTCTAGGCTTTAAATTACTGTTTGAACAATCCTTCTGATCTCTTATTTTGTTTAACTCAGCTACCTTGAATTTAATTTTTGTATAAAGTTGTTCAAAAGCAAGTAATGACTTATATGATGGTTCCCTTTTTTCAGTCAAAGTAGCTTCGTAAACACAGCGTTCTTCTAAAGCATCCGTGTAACTTTTATGTATAGAATCAATCGTATAACTACTCGATAAGAATGCCTCCACATCAGTGTCGTTATTACAATCAAGAGATAACATCTGATCATAAATAGATTGTAGTAATTCGAAGTACACAGATATTTTATTTTGAATTCTTAACAATTCCCTGTCCGATAGACTATGTGTTTCTTTGGCGTCCTTCTGTGCCTTAGCCATAGTGACTAATTTTAAGAATGCCTAATATACCTATAAATAACTTATAAGAAGCTAATCAGGAAGACAACTTGCACATCAGGTTAATATTACGTAGTTAATTCGTAACTTGCAAAGTTAACAACCAACATGGCGCTGGCGCATCGCGTCTTTATTAGAAGCACATGGTCGAATGCATAATTATTTTACGTGTATATTGATATTCGGTGAGGAGGACCAAAAAATATGTATGCGCTAGTTCTGATAATACCGTAAAAATAAACAATTCCGGAAGACACACGGAAATGGACAGGAAGTTATAAGAAAGGTACTCACGCTGAAGCTGTGGAGTCGATCCTTCGGAGATAGTCCTGAGACGGGCCCGTCTAATCACTCTTAAAACTGCACTAGGGATTATTAAATCACACGAAACAATTTTGTATAATTTCTTTAGGTTAATTGCCGCAGATGTCCATTCAGGGCATTTGCAAGGTCACGACTGGTTGCAGTACTTTGCAACACTTATTTGTTCTGTGCGTGACAAGGACGGGGAGCGGAATGCTTGTTAGGAAGGAAAGGGATGGAATGATTATGCATGTCTTCCTTCATATTTCTAACAGATACGATTTCGGCGTTAACACTGAGGAATAAGAAACGTCGATTTCGTGATTTTTTTCCTAATCCTCGTACAGGACCTTGCAAACCGAGCATCGCACTGTGCGTTATGGCACGGCATAATGTTATCTATAACATTGCCGTGGTTATGGCATCGGTCAATGAAGCAAATTTTTCTAAAGATTAGGCTACAAGTAGATCAATTTGTCTGAAAACTAATTCATAATTTTATCAAAACATTTAGAGCTGATCCTGCGAATGCAAATTTATAATGTGGTGCGTAAGTACACCACTTTAGGCTAATAATGCAGATCATAATACCTTTTTGAAATAAAATCGGAATCATTGTTATAAAATGATTGTTTTTTTATTATCTTATTTTTACTCTTTTCTGTCATACGTATGTATATGATACATAATGTACTTACAAAGTCGGTGTCACTTGTCCACAATACTGTAATAATATTAAAATAAATATGTATTATTATTAATCCTAGCCCATACCTGATTATAAGTGAAATTGTTTCAGTCAATCTAATACTATTTAAAAACTACCCCATCAAAGGTGATGAAACTTCAATGTGACAAAAATGGAGCTAAAGGTATTCTACCCAATGGAAAAGAATCACCAAGATTGGAAAATCCAGTAAAAAGATACGCGTGTCAAAGAATATATAATTTCAGCATTGACTTTGAGATCCGTCCTCCTTTTTTTGGATTAGAATAACACAGGCGTGCTTTTTACTATACTTTACCACGTTTGCTTTTAACTTCATATTTGTTTTAATTCTAAAATATTTTATTTAGTTTAAGCTAATTAATCGAAACCTGTGTTTAATGGTTTGGAAAAATTGCTCTTGCCTTCGGGTCGGGCAATCCATTTTCAAGAGTAATCACCAACTCTCACTTGATATCATAATATCGTACTGTACTATTATATCACAACAAAACATAGTATGTCATAATCAAAACATAATACACAAAACATGCCTGCTTCTATGTGAAAAATTGAAGGAAATGAAATGAAGAATTATTTATTTGACAGAATAATAAAAATACATTACATAAGATACTCGTATCTACAAATTTATATCTATAAGGACAAACTTTTATAAAATATACATTAAGTGATAAATACTTGTAGTAAAATCTGTCAAATTGGACTCATCTCAGCATGATGCCGAGTGTCATAGATATTCGACGCTGGTTTTCAGGTGAATCCATCACGCGGTCGGCACTAACTTAAAACTAGGATATCAATACAATAATAATAGAAAAAGCTGCTATGTCAGTCTGACACGACACCTTTGTTATTTATTTTGAAGTTATTAAATGTTACGGCTATGATATTTTGACTGTATTGTTAAACTGTAATATTATTAAACTGTAACACGCGCCCGTTTACTAAACTATTATATGTTATTGTTACATTGAATCGATAATATGATATCATTGTATAATCATTTTTCAAACACATTGTTTGACATACATTTGGCAAAGAGAAATAGTTGTCAGGTATAGAAGTATTATAGTGTTTGAAAGTTTTCGTGAGTATAAGACATATTAATGTTTGAGTATATATGTTGTGAGTACAGCCGGTTATATAAAACATTAAGTATTATAGTAATGTATAGGGTTCGACTTTTAGTGATTTATAAGTACACTTCAACTATGAATTGTTTCAATCGTTTGCACCAGTTTGTATTTATATTATTACCAGAGGTTTGTATCATTTTATATATTTTTTAATACCTGAGAGAGATTGTGATTTTTCATTAGTTTGGTCAATCGTAAATGGTGGTTTTTTACAATCACCGATTCAATTGACGTAATTAATTAATATAACTATTTATATGCCTTGTGAGAAAACTATACAATAACGACATATTTAAAGAATGCCTAGTAATCTAGTATCATCGAATATATCAATTACAAATTCTTAATTCATATTAGTCTGTGATTAAAGTCATATAATTAAAAAAGCCTTATTTTAGTAAATAATACGGGATAACTCACGTGAATCAGTCAGATAGCTCCGACTATAGTTTCAACCACATTCGGTGGTCTTTTTCAAGGAGAGCTCGGGACGCCCGCGTTGACGTCTCGCTTAGCACTGCGGGCGGCAGCTCATAGTCCGCGTGACGTCATCGGTTGGTGCGAGGGGTGGGTTGATTCCGACC
Organism: Plagodis dolabraria; assembly: GCA_963854805.1. Taxonomy (NCBI): domain Eukaryota; kingdom Metazoa; phylum Arthropoda; class Insecta; order Lepidoptera; family Geometridae; genus Plagodis; species Plagodis dolabraria. The sequence goes on from OY978440.1 coordinate 12,504,039, forward strand.
TGTGCCGCCACGCCGTGCACACCTGTCTACAGCTCCGCCAGTATCTCCCAGTGAGACCGCAATAGTCCCCGCACTATTGCCGTCTCACTCGGGTCATCGTTCCGACGCTAGTTGCAGACCAGTGCCTTGGAATACGCAGTCCTGACGAAGTTTTGTTTTCTGTGCAGAAGCTGAGCAGCCACCGACCGCCGTGCAACGTGAGCTACGAGCTCGCCGTGCCGGCGCGCAGAGGCGCTCTAAGACGTCAGGCATTACCACCTACCCAAGTCCCTTGTTTCGGACGAACAACATCATATCGGGCTGGTGGTCTTGTTTTGACCGCATTTTTCGGTGCGCATTTCACCACTTTACTACCCGACACAACATAGTAACAGTCGCGTAACAACACACTTTGTGCTGTTAAGCGACGTCGTTCAGGCGTGGGGTAGCGTCAGCCAAACCCGTCTGAACGATCAAATCCGCCATTTGCTGCGGTCGCAGTGTGACACCCTACGGTGACAACGGCCACTGTTGTTGTTTTGGTTTAACCTTGCACCGTGGCCTTTCCCGCTTCACGGGTCAGCCGAAGCAAGCTGGGCTCCGGGATTACTGGCCTTGGGGTCGCCCCTAGTCAACCCCGGAGTAGCGCTTAGGAGCACCCCTCTCCGCCGAGAAAAAAGCTCGGAGAGGGTACACAACTAGGGCACACCCTAGGTACACACTCCCTCTCACACAGTGAGCTCACAAGGTGTGTGAGGGAATTCAAACCCTTGATAGGGCGTCCTGAGTATTCCCCTCAGGATGCAGTCCCGTCCCTCTAACGGTGAGGTGCAGGTCCTTCAGACCTTCGCCCTCCGCCACCCCGATCTGTATGTTGCTCATATGCAACTCCTCGAAGAGGAAGCGAGTGCCCGCCTTACGGACACTCTTATTGCTCCCTCCGGGACTTCAATCCCGGAGGCCAACGTCCCTCCTCTGACCCGGTCCTTCTCAGAGGACAGTCCGCTTTCGCCCGCTCCGGGCCCAGACAACAGACGCACGGTGGCAGCCCCTCCCCGTGAGAGGTCTCGCTCGCGCTCACCGATCGGGAGGCCAGCGAGCACCCGTCCCTCCATCGCCGTTGTCGAGCCCACTTCGGACTCCGAAGCGGAGATGGAGGTAGATCCGAGTCGCGCCTTACGCACCGACTCGGACTCAGATAACGACGGCTATACCGTCGTAGATAGAAAACGCAAGCGTGCTCCTAAAGCCGCTAGTTGCGTAACTTCCGCCCCTCCCGCCAAGGCACCCGCTAAGGCCCCCGCCTCCGGCAAGAAGCCGACCCCCGCCCCGCGCCCCGCGTCTCCTCCCTCCGCTCCGGCCACCACTGCCGCGTCCCCTCAGGACGCGAGCGCGCGCCGCGAAAAACCGCCTCCGCCCCTGTTCATTCAGGACAAAACCAAATGGGACATGCTGTCCCGTTTAGTTTCGGATCGTGGGATCCATTACACTAATGCCCGCTCCACGCAGCAGGGCATTAAAGTCCAAGTGCCCACCAGTAGCGACCACAGAGCGCTAACAAAGCTCCTCCGTAAAGAGAGCATAAGTTTTCATACTTATGCGCTCGAAGAGGAGAAAGTCCTTCGCGTTGTGATTCGCGGTGTGCCTAAGGAGATACATACCGATGCGGTATGTGACGACCTTAAAGCACAAGACTTCCCTGTGCATGCGGTTCACCGCATGTACAGCGGGAAGGACCGCAGTCCATATGACCTAGTACTCGTAGTACTAGACCGTACACCAGAGGGCAAGGCCATTTTTAATTTAAAAAAGGTCTGCGGCCTCTCTGGGTTAGACGTTCAAGCCCCATTTAAAAATGGAAGTCCCTCGCAGTGTCACAACTGCCAATTATACGGTCACGCCTCCCGCTTCTGTTTCGCTCGCGCTAGGTGCGTCAAGTGCCTAGGCGATCACGCGACAGCGGCGTGCACTCGCACTCGGGACTCGCCGGACCCACCCAGCTGCGTTCTATGCGGTGCTCAAGGACATACCGCGAATTACCGCGGCTGCCCAAAAGCACCACGCATAAACCACAGGGTGGCAAGGCATAGGCCGACCCGTCCCTCATATGACCGTTACCAACGGGTCAGCCCTAAGCTGTCGGTAATACCTGCTTCACAGGTAATACCCGCGCCGCTCCCCGCCCGTAACGCATGGTCTAAACCACCCAGTATGGTAAAGACCATCACTCCCGCCCGCGCCCTGGCCCGCGCGCCCGCACCCGCTCCCGCCCGCGCCCCGGCCCCTGCCCGCGCACCGGCCCCGGCTCGCCCCGCGCTCCCGGCACCCGTTGCCAACTCCGTTCGCGCCCCTCCTCCCCGCGCCATTTCTCGGCCACAAGCCCCACCCATGCCGCTGATGGATGCCTCTCTTCAAGAGGACATCAAACTAGTCAGCGACCTGGCGATGTCTATTGACATCAACGAAGTCCGCGAGCTAGCGCACAAGATGCACTTCGCTCAATCCCCAGCGGACGTGATCCAATATACATTGGAACACGCGAATTTACTTAGCGCCCTTAAGCGCTTCGTTCCCCAGGCCCCTCCCCAGTACAACCACTATGGGTAGTACAACCGCACGCACGAAACCGCGCTCAGTTTCGTTAGCGTCATTCAACGCTAACGGTTTCTTTAGACAACGTGACCTTGTCCACGACTTTTGTTGCACCCACCTTATCGACATTATATGCGTGCAGGAAACCCTTCTAAAACCGGGGAAGGCGAACCCTAGGTTTGCCAATTACAGAACGGTACGTGATGATAGAGTGAACTCCCGTGAAGGAAGGCACTCTTATCTATTACAAAAGGTCCCTGCACTGCATCCCCCTACCTACCCCGACTCTTGTTAATATGGAAGCATCTTGTTGCCTCCTAGCTATGACTGGTCATCAACCTATAGTCATAGCGTCCTGTTACCAAGCTTGTCAAAAGCCGATCGTCCGAGCTGACTTAGAAGCATTGTTCTCATTAGGAAGCGCCGTCCTTCTGATTGGCGACTTCAATAGTAAGCACATCCTATGGAATTGTAACGTCAACAATCCCAGAGGCATTGCACTTGAAAAACTAGTCGCAGAACTTAATTTTGACATAATTGCGCCCACTGAGCCCACTCACTACCCTCATACGGAAGACTTTCGACCTGACTTGCTTGACATGGCACTACTCAGAGGCGTAACACTCCAGTTACGCTCCATAGAAGTGGTTCACGAGCTTCACTCTGACCACCGACCCATTATACTGCGACTAGGTCCCGACCCAACAACAGACCTCCCCCGCCCCACTAAGACGATAGTGAACTGGAAGCAATTAGGCGTTGCCCTAAAGGCTATCAGTTCACCGGACCTTGACAAGATCCCTGACGACATCCTGACTAAAGATGACGTAACCCTTGCGATCGATTCGTTCACTAATCACCTCTCCACCGTAGTAGGTGCATCCGCAAAGGAGGTCATGGTGCCGGACGACCGGCGCCTTGTCATTCCAGCGGATGTGAGACGATTAGTGACGGAAAGTAAAGCAGTGACCCGACATTACGACTCTTACCCCAGTAAAGAGAACAAAACTAAGAAACGCCACTTTGAACGCATGGTTCAAAGTCGCATGTCTGAGTTGCGTGATCAACAATGGGGTGACAAACTTTCAAACCTCGTGCCAAGCCACCTTGCTTATTGGGACTTGGCGCGAGGTTTGAAAGGAAGTAATCATAACGACATGCCTCCCTTATACAGACCAGTCCCACTAGTCCCAGCGTTCTTTGACGAAGACAAAGCTGAGTGCCTAGCTGATAGCCTAGAGGCTCAGTGTTCCCCTAACGTAGATCACGTTGACCAAGCTCACCTCGATTCGGTGGATGCTGAAGTCGAACGTAAAAGCTCTGTGGTCACCTCTGAACTCCCACCAATCACCTTAGCGACTTACGCTGAGGTGACGAGACTGATCAAGGCCCTCCGACCGCGCAAATCCCCCGGTGCCGATGGCATCTCCAACAGGGTTCTTAAAACCCTCTCTCCTCCTCTCATCCATCTCCTAGTCAGCATCTTCAATGCTGCTATGAGCCACTGCTTATTCCCAGACACCTGGAAATGTGCAAATGTCATTGGCATTCACAAACCAGGCAAAAGCTCATCTGACCCCACCAGTTACCGCCCCATCAGCCTCCTCAGTGCCTTAGGCAAACTTTACGAGCGGTTACTTGCAAACCGTCTCCAGTCCCATGCCAAGGAACACCACCTTATCCCAGATGAGCAGTTTGGCTTCAGACCTGGACACTCATGCGTCCAACAGGTGCACCGCCTCACGGAGCACATCATTGAGGGCTTTAACAAGTACCCCAAACCCCAGACAACGCTAGCAGTCTTCCTCGACGTAGCGAAAGCTTTTGACAAAGTCTGGCACAATGGCTTGATTTACAAGCTATACCAATTTGGCGTGCCAGAACGTCTTGTGCTCATCCTACAAGACTTCCTTAAAGCCAGAAGCTTTCGCTATCGCGTGGAAGGCACCCTCTCCTCCCCCCACCCAGTCAGAGCCGGAGTCCCTCAGGGCTCCGTGCTATCACCCATTCTTTTCGCGCTGTATACCAGCGACATCCCACGCTCTCAGCCTAACGTCCTATTAGCCCAATACGCGGATGATACCGCTATTTATACCACTGGGTGGCATATCAGTAGAAAGTCCATTCCCGCCCTCCAACGGGCCATCACCGAGATCGGTGACTGGTTCCGTAAATGGCGCATCGCGGTCAACCCAGTTAAAAGTGCAGCTATGTACTTTACTGAGAAGGGCCGCCCCCGTTACCCGCAACCTATAACTTTGTTCGACCAACCCATCCCCTGGGTTAGTAAAACAAAATATCTCGGAGTCACCCTTGATCGGAATCTCACCTTTAGCGATCATATAACAACCGTCCGTAACAGAGCGGCCTTTGTAATGGGTCGCCTTGGTCCCCTGATTCGCAAAGAGAGTAAAATGTCTCTTAGAAATAAGAAGACACTTTACACTGCCTGCATCCGCCCCATCATGACTTACGCATCAGTAGTGTTTAGTCATGCTAGTGAGGCCCATCTCCATAAGCTTCAAGTCATTCAAAACCGTTTTCTTCGTAGTGCAACCGGCGCTCCGTGGTATATCCGGAACACCGAGTTGCATTGCGACCTAAACCTTCCCTCTTTAGCGCAGTTCAATAAGGACTGCGCCCGCCGATACTTTGATCGAGCGCCCCACCACTCGAACCCATTGGTTGTCCAGGCATCGAACTACTCGACCGCCTCTTCTATCCCATTTTTCAAACCCCCCCGTCGCCGACCACGGCAGGTATTAGACGACCCGGATGACCCCATCGCAGTCATTACATTGGCAGCTTTAGCGTTATCCGCAAGTCGTCGAGGTAAAATCCCCAGGTGTGAGGTAATTAGAGGTCACACAATCAAACACCGAGCTCGCCGGCGAGCTCGAGGCAAAAACAAGGTCACGATAAATTGCTCTCCAAATAGTCAAAGAGTATTATTCAGTAGGGCCCAATTGTGCAACACTGCAGTTGCACAGAGGCATTTTGCTCCGATCCCCCCCCATGTCTCTCGACAGCGAGACAAGCCGAGGTCCGAACCACAGTGGTGCCCTTGAGCTCGCTGTCAACCCCTCCTATAATAGCGGTACGTTTTCGGCGTCCGCAGGAGACGGAGGTAGAAAGCGCTTTTCGCCTTCTACGCCCGTCTCGGGAGAAGTGCCTTCGGCACTTCTCCCTCCCGGGCTATTGTAGGGCCAGGCCCTCGCCCAAAACCCGGTGGAGCTGGACGACCGCATAGGCGGTAGCCAGCATCTATGTCCTCCCTAAAAATAAAAAAAAAAGAGGGGTGGGTTGCCGATGACGTCACGCGGACTACGAGCTGCCGCCCGCAGTGCTAAGCGAGACGTCAACAGCGTTGCCAACTCAGCACTTAAAGTGCCAGATTTGGCACTATTTTCATGTGTCTAGCACTGAAATTTAAGAAACAGCACCTATCGCAAAATCTAGCACTAATTTTGATATGTTTGCTTACTCACAAAATGCAATAACAAAACGCAAATTAGTGTAGTCCTCTGCACTTCGGTAGGGGATTCCGGTAAACATAAAAATAAATGCGATTATGGCGGACGGCGCGGACTCTGCTATATTTGTCTCTTTCTCATAAGATAACTCCTTCTTTGTCTTACCTTGCTTGTTTTTCATTCGTTTGTGTTTTTGATTTATTATGTCATAGTCTCTTTTGCGCTGCAGAATAATTACCTTATTATTCCTTTACTTACATAGATTTGTGTTTTATACGGTGACAGTGAGACGAAAATGGATGTTCCTTTAAGTAAAAAAGGTAGTTATGTTCAAAGTTATAGGAAAGAATGGGAGGACGATCCAAAACTCAAAAAATGGCTTAGGCCTGTTCTTGGGAAAAGCTCAAAAGCAATGTGTTCCTTGTGTAAAATAGAATTTAATGCAAGAATATTTGAAATTAAACGGCATTCGGAATCAAAAAAACATATTGATAAAATAAAACCATTTTCTTCGGGGCAGACTACACTAATTGTTGAAAAAGTTGATACCGACGCAAACCCAGACATACATCACGCAGAGGGTCTATTATCAATGTTCGTTGCAGAACACACAGCTGTCATGCCGATCGACCACCTTAGCCAAGTGTGTGCAAAAGCTTTCGCAGACTCAAAAGCCGCCTGTAATATGAAGCTCCATCGTACAAAATGTGGTGAGATTTTAAAAAATGTTTTGGGGCCGCATTTTAAATCTGTCTTAAAACAGGACATTGGTGATAGTAAATATAGTCTCATAATTGACGAATCAACAGACATAACCGTACACAAGTACTTAGGCATCGTTATACGGTATTTCAGTTCTTCTATGAAGAAAATAACGTCGACGTTTTTAGCTTTGAGTCCACTAGAGACGTCCGATGCAAGAGGTATTGTAAATACTATTATTAAGACAGTGCAAGGTGAAATGGAGTTAAACCTTCAAAATTTAGTAGGATTGGGCACCGATAATGCCAGTGTCATGATTGGTATTAATAACGGCGTATATAAAATTATGAAAGAAGAATACAGTTTGCCACATTTAATTCTAGTTAAATGTGTTTGCCATTCACTCCAATTAGCCGTTTCTCACGCTTCAGAAGAAACTATCCCTCGTAACATCGAATTCCTCCTAAGGGAAACATTTAATTGGTTTTCCATGTCACCAAATCGACGTCAAGAATATGCAGACATATACGCAACTATAAATTGTGGACGACAACCACTGAAAATATTACAAAAATGTGCTACTAGATGGCTCTCAATCGAGCCAGCAGTGCAAAGAATTTTGGAACAGTGGTTGGAGCTGAAACTGTTTTTTGAGATTGCCAGAAGAAAAAATAACTGTTACACGGCTGAACTCTTATACGAAGCGTATTCTGATTTGCAAAATAAAGTTTATTTAATTTACATAAAATCAATACTTGGTCAGGTACAATCGGCGCTAAAAGCATTCGAAGGCGAAAATTCAGATCCAACAAGATTATTAGAAACTTTGATAAAAATGCTCGAGTCGTTTTGTGATAAAGTAGTGATCCCGGGAAGACGTCACTCTTTTAACATTTTTGAAGATAATGTTGCAGATTACTTGGATCCGTCTCCTTATCTTGGCTACAGTTTTGAGAACGCTATGCAATCCTTAGAAGATACCAAAAAGCAAGCATTAAGAAAACGTTGCGTAAATTTTACGGTAAAACTAATAAAACAATTGCAACAGCGGCTTCCTGAAAATGTAACCCTCCTGAAAGATATGAATGTCATGAGCGTCACTAACGCTTTAAAACCAAATAAAGGGCTCGTCGAAGTTGTGAAGTTAGCGGAACACTTTGTACAGAATCCAGAAACTATTGATAAAATTGTTGCCCAATGGAAAAGCCTAACTAGCAACACTTGGGAAAATGTGACTGATACAGTAAAATTTTGGGTTGAAGTGTCAGATTTTAAGGACGCAAGCAATGAAAATTCGTATAGCGAACTGGTTTCGTTGGCTTTTACAGTGCTCACATTGCCACATTCAAATGCGGACGTTGAGAGGGTTTTTAGCGTAATGAACATCGTAAAAAATAAATTGAGGAACAAAATTAACTTGGACTCCCTAAATTCAATTATTCGTATACGAACTGGACTCAAACATTTGAACAAAACTTGTTATACATATGATATACCTCAAGATATCCTTAAAAAAATAGGCAAGAAAGATATGTACACATTTAAATTTAAAAAGTCTGCTATAAGTGTAAATGAGCCACAGCCCTCCACTTCAACCGCTGTACAAGGAACCGCAGCAGAGACAGACGGTACAAGTAGTGAGGATGATGATTGGATTTAACGATAATAAGATTTTTAATATTTCGATTTTTTTAAATTTTGATGGTCACATCCTCCAATTTAACTATATATTTTTTTTTATTTTTGTTTAAATGTAACATAACATAACTTTGATATTAATGTCATGACAATTTGAAAATTAAAACTTTTTATTCTACACGTTATTTTTCTTATTTCATATATTTGGCACTATTGTTAAAATTTTATACCAATTTAGCACTTTTTGAGATGTTACTTAGCACCCAACCGTGGCATTGAGTTGGCAACCCTGGACGTCAACGCGGGCGTCCCGAGCTCTCCTTGAAAAAGACCACCGAATGTGGTTGAAACTATAGTCGGAGCTATCTGACTGATTCACGTGAGTTATCCCGTATTATTTACTAAAATGAGTGAAAACCACGTTAGTTTTTATAATAAAAAAAAAAAGCCTTACTTGAATAAATCATATTGCCTCTTTAATTTCTCTTTCTATATAAATATAACACTTCTTGCAATGAACATTCTGCTGTAAACAATGCACACAATTCTAGTAACCTAAGTACAATAACCCAAATTTATTTTCGCAACTAACAGTAATGGTTTTTTTGCTATCATTATCGATTAGCTGATTTCTAACGGTTCATTCAAGTAATTTGTATCAATAACTTTAATCCAAAAACATTCAGTATGTGTGAACTCACCTGATGTAGGGCGTCGGACATACCCGAAACCTAGGTTAAAAATACCGACTATATTAAATCTTGAATCTTGAAATACATAAGTCAATTTCTACATTAAATCTTGTGAAACTTTACGAACAACTTATGACACAATAACACCCACGACAGTCTTCGATAAAATTAAATTTAAAAAGTTTCAGACTCCCCGCTCGATACATTTTAGTGATCATTCCCTTCACATTTGGTTTGTGCAGCCAGCTGCCCTTGGGGATAAAAATAATAAGAACCAATTAAAACAGACCACTTCAGAGCTTTACGTATGATGCAACTATACTATATCTGCTCTTACTAAAATATCACTCTACATTATACAACTTCATACCACATACAAGTAATGTAATACAAATTCTATTAACATATTAATTATTTGGAGAATTTGGACTGCCTGTGAGTCTGCAATGACTTGTAGGTTGTCTGAGTGCTTTCATTGTAGCTGTAGTCTTGTATATAGGAAGATGCTAATAAAACAAATCTATGCCTTAGTAACCCGTGGGTACCGAGCTAGAGTTGCACCACCCCATATTCTTCTGTGGGATTCGTTAGAGGCGACGAAAGGAAAATTATAAGTATAAGCCAGCTTCTGAAAAATCTTACTTTGCGATCCCAAAGACGTCTGCCAAGCGTGGAGACTATGGTAATCTTCGTGTGCTGGGGTAGGTATTTTCAATAGTGGACTTTATAACATTGAAAGTGAAAACAAAACGTTTCGTGTCGATTAATTTTGTCATTATTCATATTTTTTTGGACAATCTAACATTTCTAGTGCTTAGTTATGACGTTTCAGCATTCTCTTCTAGAAGCTAAAATAAGTAACTTAGAGTGTTTTATGAAAAGTAAGACATAGGTAGGTGCTTATTAGTAGATATAACTTAAGATAAGAGTCCATTGAGAACAAATAAGCAATGTCAAGATTACCTTGTGTTTAGGCAACTAATGAAATTAACCATGATAACAATCTAAATGCACATTTCAATGTTGATTTTATATCTTTGACCAAATTGAGCTGTCAATTACATATTGCGTTGCGATACTGTGCAGATACGCGTATTTTTCTCGATTGTATCGTTGGTACTCGAATCGATATGGATTTGACCTTCGGAGAAGTCGATTGCCTGTTTTTTTCGTTGTGAAATCTTGTATGGAAGGTTGTTGAACATTATACGTAACTGACCGAGAAGCATGGTGTGGTGACATTTGGAATTTTTAGAAAACATTGTTTTGTTTTACACAAACAACTAGTATTAGATATAAAGAGTACAAAAAGGTGAGAAAAAGAAGCATGATAGCGCATAGAAGTCATAACTGTACAGACAAAAATTCATATTTAAGTAATGTTTAAAATAAAAACATAATCATGCAAGATAATATTTTTTATTGCTGACGGGTTAGTCTTTAACCACAATCTGACCTGATGGTAAGTGATGATGTGATCGAAGGTGATAACAGGTACCTAATATAACTGCCTCTCAATAACAATCGCTGAAAATCTGTCTCCAACTGGGGAGACAGATTTTCTATTTGAAAATGAAATAGAAAATGTTATAACAATAAGAAAAGGTAATAACTATCATCGTCAAACATGGTATGATGATAATTCAATATCTAACGTGTCACAAAAAACCAGTGAAGTGCGAGTTGGACTCCAGCTAAGAATCTCGAGTTGTAAGAAAAAATACGAGTTCAACGATTTGGGTACATTCTGCTGTTCGTACGAGACTCTCTATATATATACGAGTTTAACCGATACCGATTTTGACCAATCATGCCACACGATGCTACTTCATTTATTAGTAATTATGGATATTCATCCCCCACGACCTTGAGCTTCTGCGCTAGAGTACGCAACGGTTCTTTAGGACATTTATACCGCGTAACATAAAGATTTGGAGGGAACTTCGCGTCGAGGTCTTTCCTCTGCAATACGATATTGGGCTGTTTAAAAAGGGTGTCATAAGATTCCTTATAGTAACCTCTCTGGTGTTATAAACGTCCATAGGCGACGGAGACAACTTTCCGTCAGGTGGGCCGCCTGCCTGTCTTCTATTAGGCAATAAAAAATAAAAATATGTTGCTGTTGTGCAAACCCCGTCCAAAATATTATGACCTTATTTGCAAGTGTTGAGATAACTAAAAAAATACTTATTTCAGTAATTGGAGTATAAAAATTACGAGCACGTAACACGAAACGCGGCAGCCTCTAGCGGAAAACGAAATGTATTTTATTGTTATTACACAATTTATGTAGATTATGGGCCTCCATGTGCAACTGCTAACCGGCCTCAGTTCGATATGAATAAGTATTTAGGTTTCTTGATAAAATGCCATAAATTAAACATTATTTTGAATAAGACCTCATAAAACTGCTAAGAATCTATTTAAAAAGAAACTTCCGTATTAGAAATAAAAATATATTTATTTTAACGGATGTACGAGTACTATAAAGGACAACGTTAAACAATTTACTTAAAGTAAACGAATCACGGCAATTTTTTTTTTTTTTTTATGGGATAGGAGGGCAAACGAGCAGGCGGCTCACCTGATGGTAAGTGATCACCGTCGCCCACAAACATCCGCAACACCAGAGGTCTCGAGGATGCGTTGCCGGCCTTTAAGGAGGGAATATGCTCTTTTCTTGAAGGTTCCTAAGTCGTAACTGTTCGGAAATACTTCACCTGGCAGCTGGTTCCATAATGTGGCAGTGCGAGGTAGAAAATGCCGTGAAAATCGCAAGGTTGTGGACTTCCAGACGTCGACATGAAATTGATGAAACATCACGCTTTGTCGGGAAGTCCGGTGGCGAAATTGAGCTGCAGGTAGTAAATCGAACAGTTCCTCAGAACACTCCCCGTGATATATACGGTAAAAGATGCAGAGTCATCCAACATCTCTACGCAAAGCCAAAGGGTCGAGCCGACCGGAGAGAACTTGATCGTCAACGATTCGAATCGCTCTGCGTTGAACGCGGTCAAATGGAAGAAGCTGGTACTGGGGAGCTCCCGCCCAGAGGTGAGAGCAGTACTCCATGTGAGGTCGAACCTGAGCCTTATAAAGTTGCAGGCGATGGGCCGACGTGAAGTACCGCCTCGCCTTTCCGAGCACACCGAGCTTCTTAGAGGCTAACTTAGCCTTATCTTCCAAGTGACAGCGAAATTGGACGACGTTCGATATGTCGACGCCAAGTACTCCGATGCTAGTAGAGGTGGCAAGGGGAGTGTCTTCAAAACGGAGGGATACGACAAAGGGGGGGGAGGAAATTATTTCGACCGAAGCTTAATAATTTATCTCATATGGTTACGATAAGGTGCTTGTGCTTGTTTTAAATCCAACTGCTTATTATTTATACTTTGAATAACATTTTGTCATCTAAATTGCTGATCGATTGAGGTTTTTCTGCAGACCTCCGTCCTCCACTCATCTCTCTTATTTATAACTGATTTCTAAATGGAAAATGGCGCTTTTTCCCTATTTTGTTATTTCGTCGTAACTTTGTAGTTTATTATGATATATTCGTATGAACAGGATCATGTTCTTTGTCCAATATAGAGTACGTTTCGTACGTACGTATATCTTTTTGGAAATTAAATTTTTTTTGTATAAGAAAATGAGTTCACACTGAAAATAAAAACAGAGTGGGAAAAAAAAATGAAACACGAGATTCGAACCCGCTACCATCCGCCCTCGGCAAATTGAGCTATTGTTGTAAGTGAGTCATAACACAAATTTAACCTTTCGTAGTAATTTTTAAGCTTATTGGCCTAGCAAGCGCTAATGCAATAATTGCAATGTAAGAAGTAGAAACTTCATTCTATGTAATCAGCTGTTTTTAGATGTGTAAGGGTTCAGAATATTACATTCATCTTAGTTCTGAATCAACGCAAACAACATCAAGAGACTATCCAAGCAATTATAGATAGTCCGATATATTTTCCACAAATCAACGCCAATGTGGACTTAAAAATATGGATATGATTGTATTAAACACATTTGAACCTGCCCTGCCTGTCATTTATACGTTACATCCTCATTCACCTGTTATTGCTCTGTTAGTATAAATCATGTATCAAACATTACCTATCTCATAGAAACTGGTTAGAGCAAACGGGTATTTGTAAAAATGGTTGCCGGCTGGCTATTCGAGGAAATGCCTGTATGGGCCTTCTACATGTTTTCACTGAGCTGGTTAGGACGTGGGAGATAAATTAAAACCCATTTTGTAAGCAATTGCTTATAGCGAAAGGTTTCCATGTCTCAATACTGCAGCATCAAAATGGGTAAATATGATCTTTGTATTTTTTTTGAGTTTGTTTTTGTATATAAGATATTTAATTATATGAAGAAATGAAAACTTTTACCAGCTCGTTATGTAAAGCTATTAATAATTAAATTACTAAGTATTAATTAAAAAATAAACAAAATTTATCTACTTATTAAAAGTTTAAAGTAATCTTGCTGCAACACTTTTCCTCGCGCAGTTTTTGAACACGAAGGACTCCATTTCCGAGCTAGAGTGGTGAAAAGAATAATAATTTATTTATTTTTAGACTTGTGTTCGTTTCTTTTTTGTACCCTGAATAACGTAATATAAAATATAATTTAAATATATAATATAAAACATGAAAAAAAAAATATACTAAAGAAGCACATTTTTTCAAGTCAAAATCAAATTATACATTTTGGTTTGCTAAATTTAATTTCAAATTATGTGTTTATATCTAATATCCAATTCACAACTATAGACGCAAATAAAAAAGAGCAACTTACTTGGCTTCCTAATTAGTAAAGAAATAATAATTAAAATCGTTTTATATTTTTTATTCATTATCATCTCCTTTATAGTCAGTTTAAACCGTGGACACAGATAATAATTATATATATTGGCTGCGCTATTATTATGTGAACATGCTGCCACAGGTGCGACTTAAATTTCAATTATTTATTCCATTATCAAATATAAAGTGCACCTATCGACACTGTTAATGAATTTATCTAACAACTTCCTATTGCCGAATGATATCGATAAAAACCATAATCAAAGTCGAATGCGACAAAAAACGTGTATTGTTATGATCGGAACTTTAAGATTCAGATAATACTCACTACCACATTATTACTATTTTATAGGGTGTTAAGAAACTTGTATTTTTTTTTTGTTGGCCAAATCGAAGGTCACAATCTTGTTAACTTTTCATAGTGTATCGTAATAAGTTAATAAAAACTGCTAATGTAAAGTAGATTGCATAACTATTTCGGTGGAGAGTTTACGATCCAAAACTAACCGTTACAACGACTTATAACTCCAATGTTCAAATAAACTTGCTAATATTGGTTTATTTAATTTTTTCTTTATGTTCTTGAGTTCTATTATGAGAATGTTTTAGTTAGGAATAAGCAATTTAAAAAGATAGTTAAACAATAAACATCAAGTATATGCGTTATTTCAATTAATGAAATATGATTACACTACAAAATATTAACTGACTATCAAAAGTTTTAACAAAAAAGAACAAAAAGATGTCATCAAAGTTCTGAAGAATACGAATAGTTAATATAAAATAATTAGCTGTTGGTTTTGTAAAATTACAGACTCAGATCCCCTCTTTCCTGCTTATATTTTAATATAAGTTTTTAATGACTAATTAAACCAATGCCTGAAAGCGAGGAGAAGCGTTAGGTTAACTGTGATCACAACAACGCGCGAGCCGAGTGAGCGAAGCGAGCGTACCGAGGCGATACGCGCAAAAGCAGAGATTTTGAAAATATTAAGAAATAACGTGAAAAATAATTATATTGATTTGCAGTAGATAGTATTTTAAGTAAATTGATAATCAATTCAGTTTAACTTGTCATGCATCTTGTTTGTAATATTTGATGTACTATTGTACGTTAAAACTTATAACAAAATGCATGTGAATGCAGTATTTTTGATAGCAAAAACAAGATTTGTTTGATCAGTCGTTAAATATACTACCTAATGAGTATAATGATACCACCTTTAAAATGGTTGAAGACCTTCATTAAATTAATATTCTCGGTCCCATTCTAAAACAAATTGAGCTGTTAAGGGTATATTTTAGACGAACGCCCCCATACAAAACGCAGCTCCAATCTCATTTTAATAATAGCGAATAAAACTCAATGATTTTTTACCTACGTAATCAATACCCTAATATCTAGGTTTGTGGTGCATCAGATTTTCATTAAATTATACAGTTTGAAATTACACTAGCTCAAAAAGTCGTAATTTTAGATAAAAGAAAGACCCAACTTTAAGCATCTCTTTCAAGAAAAATGAGCATGTTTTTAATATTTCTGTTGCACCACAAACATGGGGAATATAATGAACTTTCTATAATGGGAAGTTATTTATACATGTGTACTATACTTTTTAAATAAATCTGGAGCTACGAATAACTGGCTCAAACTCCTAAAAACGAGTGCTATATACTAAACGCTATATAATAAAAAAAAAATTATTAGTCCAAAAGAAAAAGGATTTAAGCCAGAAACGATAGGTCTAATAATACACTATATTGACATGCGAGTTTTTTTTTAATAACAAATTGAGTTTATATAAAAGTTCACGCTTTGGCTGGCGGGTATATGTCCTTAAATGAGGAAGCCCACTGTCAAATTCATTCCACCTAGATAACGCTAAGTGTTTGTTACCAAAAAACGATCAAATTGTACTGAAATATTTAAAAAACATATTTTACTACATTCTCTCAAATAAAGGTATCTGTGTCGCACCTGAATGTCGTGATATAAGAGTTTACCAATTACTGAGTAATCTTAAAAGCGAAGTTGGGTCAAATCCCTAAGTATATGAATTGAATTACATATAAATAATTTGGATATGATATGTACAAATGTATATACATATATTATTGAATATTTTAATTAATTGTTGAATTTTATGGATATATTACTGAGAAATCCTAATAATTAGTAATTATAATGACATTTACCTATTAGTATAGTATTTATTTTTGTAATTTTGACATAAGACTATATTTATAGTCTCATTTTAATACGGTTTAATTTTTTACTGTTAATTTATTATTTTTATGGTGTATATGAATATTGTATATAATATTAAGCTGTAATGTTGCATATTTTTCACTGAATAAACAAATACAAATGCAAATAAAAAGTATTTGAATTTCATTTATTGAGATTGTAATAATTTTCAGTCTTTTAATACCGTGAGGTTTCAATGTACAAAGAAAACGTCATTTTATAGTCTGACTTATCAGGGACTTTTATATGCAATTTTATAAATCTACACCGAGTTAGTCGCCAAGAAGAAACTAACAAGCGTGTCCTAATTTCATTTACGGCTCCAATGATATACTAAAACCAATTTTAAATTTTTAAACTGAAAATAATGGTTAAAATGTAACATTTCCACTAAATCAGCTTTCCCGCACAGAAGGTAAGCACCTCGTTTTTTTAACTCCTAGTTTAGACAGTGAAATGCCAGGTATAGATTACATCACTGATAAACTTGAAAACTCTTGTTAAAAACCAAAGAGCTAATGAAGTACAGAAAAATCAAGATCAATTTGTAAGCAAAGCCTTCTGCCAGGTAACACACTTCTAGTGACATCTGCGATATAGCTTTCAGTAACCAAGCCTGTCCATGGACAATTATGATAATTATTTGAGCTATCTTTGTATACCAAACAACATTGTGAATGCCAAGTACCACTTTATCGAATGTTATCGTAACCTTCAAAGGCAAGGAAACTACTGAAGCTCCGACATCGTATACCTAAAATACTTAACACGTCATATTTTCAAGATTGCTCTAAAAAATGTAATGCCTTAACAGAATCGTTTTATTGAGTACATGCAACAAAAATCGACCAAGTGCGAGTCGGACTCGCGACCGAAGGGTTCCGTTACCATTAGCTATACAGCATTAGACTTCATATTTTAACCTTTTTTTGGTTTCAAAGTGCGCGTGTCCGACTCGCAATTGGCCAACTTATTGTATTTGTTGTTATAGCGGCAACAGAACTACATCATCTGTGAAAATTTCTACTGTCTACATATCACCGTTCTTGAGATACAGCCTGGCGACGGACGGACGGACGGACGGACACGAAGTCTCAGTAATTTTTACCCTTTGGGTACGGAACCCTAAAAAGTTACATAAATTACAAAAAATACAAACGACTATCACAGTGAATATGAAATAATGTATTAAAGTGTGTTTAATTAATCTTATTATATGATGTTGAGTCTCAGGAATTACCGATTACTATGTACCATGTGCTACTGAAAACATTGATTTGTAATATTCCCTATACCTAGATTTAAACTCAACTAAAACAAACAACGGGGACCCGTGGGGTGTCAGGTTAGGGTTGTTGCTCCTCCCCATATCATCCCGCGGGTGTCGTAACAGGCGACTAATGGAAAAATACTGGAAGGTGGGCAGCAGCGCCTTCTAAAGAACTGCTAACTTACACTGTGATCCCCAAAACGCTTGCTAAGCGTGGGGGATTATGGCAAATACCCTCTTAATAGGGGAGGCCGTGTTCAGCAGTGGACGATCCGACTGTTACAGTAAAAAAAATATGTATAATGTTTAACCTTTGTGGTTGTTGGTATCAGGAACCATAATAGACCAAGGCCTGGCACGTAATTGTCTGTTTTTGTAATTGTTGTCAAAACGGTAAGTAGCTTTATATTGTTACCTTTTTTAGCTTTATATTGTTAAAGACGATCATCATTTAAAATATTTTTCTCATTCAAAATATCTTAAACGAATATCTAATGAGACCTGAATCCTGAACCCATACCCAAACAAAAGAAACCAGAAATCCCAAGTTATGACAACGGCACCTATTTTAAAATAGGTAAGCTGTAATTTATTATGTCTTTCATTTATTGCTGAGCACATAACTTTTGCTAAAATACAATACGAAAATTCTTTATTGTTTACCAAGTAAAAGTATATTACACTTATTAGGACAATTTTTCTATCGTAGTACAATGGGCGGTCTTATCGCTATGCAGCGATTTCTACAGTAAAATCAGTTTTTCGTATTAGTAAATTAAAAATAGTGTCGCTTTTCAAATATCATACCTTATTTTTTAGTTACCTCTTCTATCATCAGAACCTCCACTTTTTCAGTACGGTCATGACCGATTTCTATTAGTATAGTTAGTAGCTCTGTTACAGCCACAAGTAGGTTTTTCCTTTCGTTTAATTGTCACGTCCGTTACGGCAGCGGGGTGTCGGCCATTGTACTGATACTATTATATCGAAGTACCTGCGTACTTGTACCATTTTTATACTATTGTATACTTCATGGACGCGGGGACAGTGAATTTGTCAAACTATGTCCTGGTCGGCGAATTAAGTCCAGGGGTACATGGTTGGAAAGATAATGGTTTTTCATAGTCGTAGATGCCCAAGTCAACAGTGTTCTTCCGGCTGACGATGAAGTGCCTATTATTTATATTATATATGTTAAATAGCTTTCCTTTCTAGCCTGCTGTACGGCAGGAAGCCATAGCCATTTCATAAGCTTGTCATGCGATCGAACCGGTAAGTTATGAGTAGGTAAGAAGTTATACCTTCCTAGGGGAAATGAGGTTTAAATGGTTAATTAAATATTGCAAAAGCAATTTAATTTTATTATATTGTAGCGTCACATGTCTGCGCAGGGGAGTAACGTGAAAGAGTCAGATATACGATCGTCCAAAGCATTGGACAATAACAAAAGTAGCTAATAGTCATATCAATAGCACGTTAAATGCATCAAACAAACATGCCGTCAAACATTATCACATATAGAATTCTGAACTTAAGGGTTAACTGGTACTTCTCCACACTAACGCCGGAGGATGATCGCTCTCTTATTTGAGGTTTAAGATCCAGAACTAAACATGATACCTTCTTTATTATCTTGGCTTGAAATTTTAAAGCTTTTCAATGATAAGGAGGATGGTAGGGAGGTGACCATCCCTACCATCGACGGTTTCGACGTTTAGGTATATGGAGAAGTGACCGGGCAGTTCTACTTAATCGTGATTTTAAAGTAGTAGAAGACCTAACTCTCCTATCATGCTCTATCTTACTTAAGGTTATCTTGATCAATATAATGATTTCCGTCAAGTTTTTAAATAAAATTGTAAGACCAACTTGTACTACAATCATCACAAAATGTATGCCTATCTTCAAAAAAAATACGTAATTATAAAACATTCAAAAACTTTGGGGAGAGTCCAACGCAGAGGGTATGTGGCATTAACTGTATTCAGAGAGCCGATAACTAATCTATGTAACATAATATTAAGAGGGTAGGTAAATAAATTGATAAGAACTCGAATGTGGTAGTGACAATTCATGATCAAATCTCATCAAGAACATACTATTCTGTAAGATATATGCTGATACTTTGAATATAGACGCGACACGGACTAACCACCCTGGCAATCAGATCACAATTTATCTCAGTGACTGTGTATATAAAGATAATAATATATCATGATGTTGCATTTATATAGCCGCACAATCTTTCCTGATAACAATGATAAACGAAAAGTACCTACTTTTGCCTACAATGCATCTTTTTTACTGTGTATTATTTAATATACATAACTTCCATTTGATAAGTAACGACTGGACTAAGTGTTCAGAAAACTGTTTGGCCTTGGCAGTAAAAAGGAAATAATAATTAAGTTCTGTGTATAAAAGCGAATAGGTATTTGAATCGGCCTCAGCAACGGCCTCGATGGAACGCGATAACCGAGATATTACCAAAACGTTACCGGTATCACGTACTTACTATCGTTGCATCTGTGTCCGGTAGGCTTTTGCGCTATTAATGAACAAATTTTCAGGTCGTCTGTTTACAAGAATAGGGACCAACAATACAATTTCTAAACCGAAAGACTATGTAATCAATTGTAAGTAATCTATAATGGTGTTTTTGAGTTAGTAGAGTAGATATTATTGATATCTCTGCTCCATTTATCTCCGCTCCATTGAATATCTCGCTGATGAGAAATCTAACGGACTTCGCAACCCACTTCGAAAACAGAACACATACATGCTAATATATTTATTATATCTGTTGTAACTGTTTCAATATCCGATGCGTGCCCCTCGCTTTATACCCATCACAAATTGAATGGCCAAAGAGCACTCTACGAATGAAATGATACAATTGAAATAATTCAGATCTCTATTTTCGTCAAGGCAATAAAGCAAATTCGCTTTCACTATTCTTACCCTCCCCCTCTCAATCCGCCTCCCCCGACATTGTCTCTGCCTCATTATGAAATCTCAAACCATCTGCGTTGGGGGAAAGTATGATAATGTGAAGTTAATTGGGTGCCGTCGGACACTCGCCAATTATATATTACCGGATGGCTTCCGCACTGGGTGTTTCATGCAAATCACCAGCACACATGGAATTGAATAAAGACATAACGCGTCATATTGCATAATCGGGCATTAGAAGCGCCATGGTGGATGGTCCGGTTTTTCATTGTGTGCCATTTAAAATCTCGATGGACAATAAAGTGCGCACAGGTGCCTTCTGTCCGCTGCTCCTAATCACTCGCAAATTGCTCTAATGACCGTCGGAGCTGTCGACATAGCGTCACGTCACGAGCGCATCGCTAACGGTCCAGTAATTTCACAATTGTATATAATGCTTAATATGTGATGGATCACCGTGAGCTACATACACCACGGCTCTCAATTGACTTTAATAGAGAGGTCGCAGTAATTACATTAGCGACGCTCTCCTAACTAATGTGAAACACCGACCGAAGGTTCTATCAGGGACGACCGCGCTTGACAAAATTGGGAGAAAGGCGAATCGACTCACTGATTTCAGACATCAAGATATCAAAGCCGACGACACAGTTGAGCGGCGACGATTTCGCGTTTATAGATATTTAGACTTGGAGTATCGAAAGCCTAGTCTGTCTTGGAAACCGCTCCAAATCCCTATACTTACGTTGAGATGTCGGCGTGCATCTAGTTTGTGATCCAGCAGCCGGCTGATAGGCGACAGTTGGGGACGCTAATGTCACAAACGAGGTCAGTGGGACTCGTCGAGCACGAGCTGATAATTTGAACTTGAACAAACAAATGTGGCCGAGCACGCCATCAGACCACATATTATATATAACTACCAGGCAATGTAGGTTACCATCATTGAAAACGGTATGCGCAATATATTTCAAGTACAATAAAGTTGAAATGGGTATTGTTTTAATCGAAAAGTGGGACTGTCGCAACCGATGTTTATTTGGTCAGATGAGGTGAGAAACTGGAGCAGTGGACTCGGTTTAGAAAGGTGTCGGGTTGATTGTATTGAATACGAGTAGTATCGATATCGCGAGACGGATCAGACGGCGGCGTCGAGCGAACGGACACACGTTTCCTGGTCCAGACAATAGCTTAAACTGCTAGACAATGAAAAGTTTGCGCGAATATGTTTACAAAACAGATGCAGTCGCAGCCTTGCCGCTTGACGGCTGATGTGATGATTGATATGCTTCTTCTGACTACCACTAACTTTTGATTGCTTTAAGCCAAGTGCATAAACTGCTTATTGCGATTTATAGGGTATTATTGAGATTGAAGTTTTTCGGGGACATAAGGAATGGGGACATAGTTGTAGAGAGCTCTAGGATGTATTATTGTCTCATTTTATCGAATGACCAAAGCAGTTGCTGCGATTAACCGGTGGGAGTGGTGTATAATTGTTATTTTCTAATCGTTTCGCTGTTCAAAATAATTTCGTGAGAATGAATGAGTCATGTCATGACGGTTGGTAACTACATAAACCCGGAAGAAAGAAGGTAATTGTACCGAAATGACTGCCGAAAGTTTTCATACTATGCCAGTAAAGTAGACCTTAACGGGGTAAGTGAAATAAAGCATGAAACTGTAGTTATTACCAAGAAAACATAAGTATAGCAACGTCAATTAGGTAAAAGACTTTTTAGGTTAATTAACAATTCGGCTCACGATATCATATGAATTTACTACGAAACTATATGGTGCAGGCAGTTTTGTCTAATCAGGGAGCTGTTGCCTAACTTTTTTATAACCTAAAAGCTGACGGTTTATTCTCGCCTGATGGAGAGCGAGAGACTATTCACTGACTTAAATACACCTTCGATCGGAAACGAAATACTCTGGTAGGATGTTCCAAAAATCAGCCGTACGGATAATAAAATGTCAAGGGAAAACGCTTCATACTTTTAGAATTTCAATCATGTGCGATCATGTTTGTCTGAGCATCCGATGAAAGAATGATAAAGGAATAACACGGCTGTGAAGATCAATCGCACATTGTTTTGATCAACCATTTTTCGAAATGATATCTGTAAAATACCAATAAGCTGGTCTTTTTGAGGCTGTGGAGTCTAGTCACACCGTCACTTCGAGTGGGATACGTGTTGGAAATAAATCCTTTACTGTACTTCGTAATAGTATATTTTACTAATATTGGTACTATGAAAATTAGCTCAGCATGAGGTATTAGTGCGCGTCGGAATTACTAGGAAAAAGCTCAACATTGCTATGTTCATTTTTTGCCGTTGTGTATATTTTTATCCCTGCCAGACTAAACGTCACGATTCATGCCACGAATTAATATTATTTTTCACAGATGCATCTATACAAGAAGATACATAACAGTCAGAATGTGGGTGCACGTTATAAATGCGACTCTTGCTGTCTTTTTCTTAATATTTTGATTAGTCTGATTTTGGTCACTTTGAAAGTGAACTTCTCTTGAGGGTTTATTATTTGGATACAAAAAAATATGTACTTACTGACGTTATGGCAATAAATCCTTGCTGAAGTTATTTTCATAACTATTTGATTAATAAGTAAAAAAGCTGAAATGCTCCTATATTTTAAAGTTATCTTCAATATGATAAAATGTGCATTTTCCTTTCGTTTGTGGTATATAACGCATAGAAAGTACTAGAAAACTTAACTACATACTTCAACTGTTTCCGTAGCAATTACGTAGTTAAAACGTGTCGTTTAAATTACTTTAGTCATACAGTAATATTTTACTGTTAATTACACTCCCATAACATATATACAGAGAAGAATATTCTAAAACAAAAAGTGCATTAAAAAGTAAATAAACTAAACCATTGTATGTTATTTTTTTCATTTTACATAGAAAAGTGAAAATGAGAACATCATCAATGTCGTCGGAGTCAATTAAATATGCATTATTAAGAATAACTTAAATAATACTCGTCAGATCTCACTGAAATTGAAATCTGCAAGCACCAATTATAAATATAAATCTAAATCGGTGCATCCTGTCAAAAGTAATGAAGTAGGTAATACACAAAAAAAACCTCACACAAAGGCGAACAGAGAACCTCACATTTTTTTAAGCCGATTACAAGTACAAACATTTATAATCAGGCACCAATTTTGTTGGTTTTTTATGTACTATATTTTTTTGTTTTGTGTTTCAAGCTTTTTGTCTTATTGTGTAACAATACTGTGGGTAAAGGGGCAGTCGCTAGACTAATCTATTGACACCTTTTATGCTAATTGATTATACCTCGTTTCCTTACAAACCGTGGCCAAGCAAGATTGGGTAAGTACTTAGCAATTGCCACTTTTTTGGGTTCCGTATGAAGATAACTTAACCTACAACGTTGGTCGCTCTCCCCTAGAGCTGTATCTTTTGTACGGTGACACTTCAACATTACACATTTTCAAAGAACACCTTAAATAAAAATAAGTGTTTTATTTTTTATCTATGGTGTTAATAGATATATCAAATGACTAAGTTATTACTTCGCTTACTATAATGTTAAATAACTAATAATAAAACCTGCCAAATGCTAATCGCATTGCAGCTATGAATGCACCGGGCAATCTACGAAATTGTTAAAAATGAATTTAATTAAACAGGTCGTTACATCGTTTACTATAATGCGACCAAACTGTACGATACCACACTGTCAAATACAAAAATCTACGAAAGAAAACTCAATTTTTGGTTCGGTTAATTTACTTCGGTCTCATGCGCGAGTGGTCTCATGGCCGGGTTTTAACTCACGCAATCCCAGTAATCTTGGATTTCTTATATTTAGGTGCATTACACACAACATAGTGAAACTACTAGCTCAAACCAGGTGCCTTAAATAAAACCTATTTTTCGTAGGTACTTATTTGTAATCCCAAAGAAGTGTTACCTGGTTTCAAATGTATCCTTCCATAAAAATAAACATGCTCTTCGAAGTTCGAAGTACATAAAAATACAAGGTATGTATGTAGATAAAATTATGATATATCATTCGTATTTATATGGTACTAAAATTCAGTGTTATTTAACAAATACAACAAATAAGAAATTGATTTATCTAAAACCTTTTGACACATTGCCGTTATTTGGCGTTATCAGATCAAGCAGATACGACAATCAGAAATGAACAACCAGAGCATTTCAAATTGTGAAATATAAAACTGCTTTCAAAAGCACACATTTTAAGCAAGAACGTATTTTTGAGAATGACAAGTCACTTTATATTGTACGTATGCAAGTAATGTCTATACTTAAAAAACGTAAGCTCACAGCGTCGCGCGTTGGAACTAGTTGGAAGCAAGAATAACGTGTGCAACTGCGAATGAGTCGACTCAAAAGTGGCAAAATTTTAAACTTGTCGTAGATGTAGCAATAAATCTCAAAATGTTATTTGAATTCCGAAGTTCAAAGTTCGAATCATTGACGTTGTATAAATAACTAGCTTTCCGGGCGCGGCTCCGCCCGCGCGTATGTCGGTTATCGCGCAAAAACATTAACCTCTATTTGCGCAGTTGGATAAAAACTATCCTTTGTATTTTCCTGGGTCTCAAACTATTTCCATACCAAATGTCATTCAAATCGGTCCAGTAGTTTAGGCGTGAAAGCGTAACAGACAGACAAAGTTACTTTCGCATTTATAATATTATTATATAGTACTGATAAAATAGTGTAATAATATGATGATAATAGGAATTTGTAATATAAGTGTGTTGTGTTTCCACTGTTTATATTATATCATAAATAGGTAATCCTTATTATATAGTTACTAACCACCCCGGCAAAGGTTGTTTTGCCATATAGGTAAAAAAAAAAAAAAAAACATATTTGAAAAATAGTTAATGATTTTGACACACCAAATTTCATAGGAATCGGTCAAGCCGTTTCGGAGGAGTTTTGTTACAAACACTGTGACCCGAGAATTTTATAGATTAGAGATAATTTTAGTTAAAAAACTAAACAGCATGCTTCGGCCTGAGTTCTACCCAGGGTATTCTAACAGGGTTAGTAAATAACCCGAGCTAGAAGTGTTACCCTTTAAAACGGTTACCAATTTTATTGAATTACTCTATTAAAACCCCTTCCATAGGGTTTCCCTTTGATAGAGTTATTGAAGTAATATGTTTAGGGTTAGTATAAACCATTGGCTATGGGTTTTTACTCACAGCGGTAAGCCATTCTAATGGGTTACCCTTTGAACTACGCTAACACGGTAACACAAGGGTTACCCTAATTTGGTTACCCATTTGTAGGGTATTTTTAGTTACCCAAAACCATATCCATAGGGTTACACTTTTTATAGTGTTTTCGATTTGATTGGTTTGAATGAATATTCAAGGTTTATAGTAAAGTTAGCTTTTCCAGGTGGTGGGCATCTTTAGTAAGAGTATATCTTGGCAGGTTCAACCACATACCTAGTATCATATTCTGCCTCAAACAAAACAGATTGATTTTGAAACAATTGCGAGTAGCCCAAACGGATTATGGTACTTTAGTTTATACATACAGTTGTCCATCTCTTCTGAAACATAAATTAATTCTCTTAACGGCGAGTTTTTGATAGTTTACTATTTCTTACTACGCTCTTCTTTAGTTGCCGAATTTTTTTATGTTTTTATCTAAGTACCATCAAGCCAAAAAGTAAATTATTATTTTAATTTTATTATTATAAGTTTACGTCACTAGAAAGCCGAAAAATTGTACAGTCAAACACAAGTTGGTCATATATCTAATCTGTAGTTTAATTTTATATCAGGAAGAATCTTAAAGATAAGTACCACTGCATTACGAGCACGGTTATGGCACATAATCTGATTCCATAATGATTCTACCCTTCCTTCCAGTCTCTACCTTCTGAGTACATAGAATACAGATAATTTATTTTATTTTTATTTCAAATATGAATTTAAATGGATTTGCCTACATACAAATGCCAAAATCCCTGACAATGCACTAAATCAAAGTTAGTAAAATTGAGTTCTCAAATTCGAAATTTTACCAGAGTATACTGTGCCCAGAGGTCCCAAAATTCACTCATCCAGTAATATTGATAGAAAACACTAGTTTTAATGCGATTTTTAATGATAGAATTTTACCAGATCGCTTTAATTTTTGGAATAGCATTGGGCCCAAAAAGCTTTTTCGGTTTAATATACGAAATCTTCTGTGAGACCATATCACAGAAAACTCTGAAGCACCAGGTCGTCATAAGTATTAAAGTATTTTTGAACAAAAGAAAGCGGGTTTTTCTTTCCTGTGGCGCATAAACCTGACTTTTTTTTTTTTTTTTTTAGGGAGGACATAGATGCTGGCTACCGCCTGTGCGGTCGTCCAGCTCCACCGGGTTTTGGGCGAGGGCCTGGCCCTACAATAGCCCGGGAGGGAGAAGTGCCGAAGGCACTTCTCCCGAGACGGGCGTAGAAGGCGAAAAGCGCTTTCTACCTCCGTCTCCTGCGGACGCCGAAAACGTACCGCTACTATAGGAGGGGTTGACAGCGAGCTCAAGGGCACCACTGTGGTTCGGACCTCGGCTTGTCTCGCTGCCGAGAGACATGGGGGGGATCGGAGCAAAATGCCTCTGTGCAACTGCAGTGTTGCACAATTGGGCCCTACTGAATAATACTCTTTGACTATTTGGAGAGCAATTTATCGTGACCTTGTTTTTGCCTCGAGCTCGCCGGCGAGCTCGGTGTTTGATTGTGTGACCTCTGATTACCTCACACCTGGGGATTTTACCTCGACGACTTGCGGATAACGCTAAAGCTGCCAACGTAATGGCTGCGATGGGGTCATCCGGGTCGTCTAATACCTGCCGTGGTCGGCGACGGGGGGGTTTGAAAAATGGGATAGAAGAGGCAGTCGAGTAGTTCGATGCCTGGACAACCAATGGGTTCGGGTGGTGGGGCGCTCGATCAAAGTATCGGCGGGCGCAGTCCTTATTGAACTGCGCTAAAGAGGGAAGGTTTAAGTCGCAATGCAACTCGGTGTTCCGGATATACCACGGGGCGCCGGTTGCATTACGAAGAAAACGGTTTTGGATGACTTGAAGTTTATGAAGGTGGGCCTCACTAGCATGACTAAACACTACTGATGCGTAAGTCATGATGGGGCGGATGCAGGCAGTGTAAAGTGTCTTCTTATTACTAAGAGACATTTTACTCTCTTTGCGAAGTAGGGGACCAAGGCGACCCATTACAAAGGCCGCTCTGTTACGGACGGTTGTTATATGATCGCTAAAGGTGAGATTCCGATCAAGGGTGACTCCGAGATATTTTGTTTTACTAACCCAGGGGATGGGTTGGTCGAACAAAGTTATAGGTTGCGGGTAACGGGGGCGGCCCTTCTCAGTAAAGTACATAGCTGCACTTTTAACTGGGTTGACCGCGATGCGCCATTTACGGAACCAGTCACCGATCTCGGTGATGGCCCGTTGGAGGGCGGGAATGGACTTTCTACTGATATGCCACCCAGTGGTATAAATAGCGGTATCATCCGCGTATTGGGCTAATAGGACGTTAGGCTGAGAGCGTGGGATGTCGCTGGTATACAGCGCGAAAAGAATGGGCGATAGCACGGAGCCCTGAGGGACTCCGGCTCTGACTGGGTGGGGGGAGGAGAGGGTGCCTTCCACGCGATAGCGAAAGCTTCTGGCTTTAAGGAAGTCTTGTAGGATGAGCACAAGACGTTCTGGCACGCCAAATTGGTATAGCTTGTAAATCAAGCCATTGTGCCAGACTTTGTCAAAAGCTTTCGCTACGTCGAGGAAGACTGCTAGCGTTGTCTGGGGTTTGGGGTACTTGTTAAAGCCCTCAATGATGTGCTCCGTGAGGCGGTGCACCTGTTGGACGCATGAGTGTCCGGGTCTGAAGCCAAACTGCTCATCTGGGATAAGGTGGTGTTCCTTAGCATGGGACTGGAGACGGTTTGCAAGTAACCGCTCGTAAAGTTTGCCTAAGGCACTGAGGAGGCTGATGGGGCGGTAACTGGTGGGGTCAGATGAGCTTTTGCCTGGTTTGTGAATGCCAATGACATTTGCACATTTCCAGGTGTCTGGGAATATTTCCAGGTGTCTGGGAATAATTCCAGGTGTCTGGGAATAATAAACCTGACCCGTGATCTGTCTTTTTATACTCAGCCAACACTATACTGCCAAATATCACGCAAATTCAAATGTTAAGTACATTTTGGTACACCCTCTACACATACAGGTGGAACTACAAAATCAAATTGTGTAGTTACTTATCACTACTTACGCAGCTTACTTCTTAAGCCTCTAATAAAGAAGTAGGCAGTTGCAAATCACCGGACTAACCGTAATGAAATATTATGTATGTTAATGTGGCAATGTACGGTCCACTACATATTGAGTATGCGTCGGATAATACATGGGTAGCCTGGCAAATGGAATGTTTTCTCAGTTTCTATTTAAATCTGATAATTACTCCCGTACTCTTGTAAACACGAGGTATTCAGTATGTTGTCTATATTAATGTATATGTATGTTTATAATTGCTCTTATAACTTATAAGTTTTGTATGCTGACGCAGATGACAAAAAGCCCGCCTCTAAAGTTGCGTTCAGCAATTTTATAGTGTACAGTACTAATTTAGTCATGCTCATTTCAAATTTAATAATGAAGAATATCAGTATACCAATATTATAAAGTAACTCTGTCTGCCTGTCTGTTACGCTTTCACGCCAAAACTACTGGACCGATTTGAATGAAATTTGGTATGGAAATAGTTTGAGACCCGGGAAAAACATAGGATAGTTTTAATCCAACTACGCAAAAAGAGGTTAATGTTTTTGCGCGATAACCGACATACGCGCGGGCGGAGCTGCGCCCGGAAAGCTAGTATTTGATAAGTATACATTTCATTGAAGATATTGAAATGGCACTATACTATAAATAATAATATATATATATATTAATAAGAATGAAGTTGTTTTTTCAAATGAGGAATTCCGATTTATTACTCGTGAATAGTAGAGGACTTATATTTTTATACAAGAAAAAAATATGATAACGTCATGGAAAACGGCATATATATACAATATTATTAAGACACACATACTTGGCGCACTCTACATATCTATATTATATAGTTTCCACCCCAGAAAAGATATCTCTATGATTTCAACATATACCTACTTGTAAGTATAATACTACCTACTTGTAAGTATAATAATACTTACTTCTAACATTGTAATTTTCGCCTGCTAAGCAAATAAGCTTACGAAACACGAATGGAATAAAAATTAAACCCCCGTGAGATGGTATAATAATAAGAACGAAAGACTTCATTTTCCTCATACGAGCGATCCCGCTGCCTAGGAAATCAAAACTCTAGAAAGACTCAATAAATAATTGATGCTTAGAGCGTTAATGCCATATCAGTACCCAGATTTGAATCCTTTGGTGACCTAGATTTCTACAAATTATTTTGCCCTTTTCAGAGTTTGAAATCGATGATAATGAAATTTATTTTTTAAGTATGTATGTATACAAAAAAAAATTCTTTTTACAAGCTTTTATTTAGTTTCACCTGTACCGATGTTTGTCATCAAATCTTGTAAATTAAATTTGATCTACTTCCGGGTTACCAATTGAGCTAAAATTTTGCACACATGTGTAAATCGCGTGAAATTACAATATTATCATGACATGGTGTTGATCTGATGATGGAGCTGGAAGGTGGCCAAAGGAACTTCGCAATGAAACGACACAACTTCATCGAGTTTGGGTTCATTTGAATCGTTGAGTAGTAGTTTTAATTAATTTTTACTAAAAACAAAATATAAGCTTGTTTTTAAAAGTTGTTTTATTAATAGAGAAAAACTTGTTATGAATATTAAAAATCGTACGAAACTATACATAGATTGCTCTACATGGAAAATCACCAAATCTATAAACATTCTCAATAAGTAGGTACATATAAGACCAATGATGGTGAAATTGAATTAGGAGGCGAGGAGTGGAGCAAGTATGGCTATCTATAGAAAACATGCGGCTTGTTCTCTATTCCGGGTCAACGAAATTTATTCAACTGCCCTTTTCTATTAGTAGCTATTGTCTCAGAAAGCGGTGCCACCTGCGGAACGCATTCTTGGGTAATATTGGTTTTTAAAATTCCTTTCTTGCCCTGCATAGCTACATTAATATATAAATAAAAACCATATACAATATTATGAATATAAAATATATATACTTCTATCTAATTAATATTGAACAATTGATAAAAAAGTAATTGACGTCAGATGCGCAAATTTTTTTTTAAACTACTCATTAAACATGTTTATTTGGTTATACTAGTTGACTAATTTTAGTCGTAACCTAATAGTATGGCTTGCCTTTTTAGCATGTTTCTTCCGTATTATGTTTTCATTTTGTTTTTATTATTATATTTTATTACTTTTTAGATTCGATTGTAGGTACTTGTGATTTGTACTGCATGTTATTTAAAATAGACTTTGTAGATCTTTAAAACTACACAACACATTTTTTGATGCTGTTTCTTTTACTAGATAGAGTGACTGAAAAGGAACGTTTATGTGTATAATACATGCATAATATAATAGAGAAACTATAATTTTAGATGTGATATCGTAAATAAACCAATTTTTTGCGCTACATTGCAAACGCTGGCTTAACCCTACTAGATAGATAAAAATAATGTACTTCAATATAATATACCCTGTACTACACATGCACTACAAAAAAACCGCATTCGTATATGTCTTTATCTTAGAAATAACCCACAATAACCATTTTTATCCTTTAGGCTCTGTTCAGACGACGCCGCGCGCGCGCCGCAAGCCCCGCGGCGCGAGGGCGGCGTGTGCGCGGCGCGGCCGCGAGTACTGTTCCCACGAGGCCGCGCGCGCGCCGCAAGACCCGCGGCGCGAGGGCGGCGAGCGCGCGGCGCGGTCGCGCGGCGCGGCGTCGGTGTACGATTTGTCATTACGACCCGTGTCTCGCGTCGGCGAGAGCGAGACTGTATGGAACGACGAATCGGTGGTGCAAGTTTTATGTTGCGTTTCATAGCAACGATTGAAGTCGAATCGAAGACAAAACATAATAAAATTGGTCGAACTCGTTGGGAGACGATTTCTTACTTAGTATAGGTACACCTATGTAGGTAGGTAGAGGTACCAACTTATTTTCTTGCTATTGTACCTAGCTATATATAGATCAAATTTGGACGTCTTTGTACCTAGGTATACCTAGTTTAAATGTAACCAATGATATTATATATGAAAGGAGGAATGTAACCAATTGTTTTTAAAAGATAGGTAGGTATTTATCATAGGTATTGCAGGTAGAGGGTCGTCGTCGGTCCCGGTTGTTGTCTTGGATGGCAGTCGTTTCAGTTTGGTAGTAGGGCATTTTGCTAATGCCCGCCTGGGTAGCCTAGCCACCACCATCATGTAGAAAATCTGTCGCCAAGAACCTTCTTTTATTGGATTGTGAGTATTGTGACTGAACATGCAAGACGTCCACCTGATGTTAAGCAGTAAATTCTGCATATTATAACATGCACTGCGCCCATCACCCTGAGACATACTTTTGTATGTCTCAGGGTGATGGGCGTCTATACTGCTCTCAATGAGTGCTATCAGAAAACACTTTTAGGTGATTATCTCTTGTGGGTGGTAGCTAGCTAGGCGAGAATTCGGAAAATGCCCTTTCACAATCTCCACAATATGATGAAGTTCGAGCCGGCGGCGCGGGCGCGCGGCGGTGGGAAGGGCGCAAACAATGATAGGTAGGTACCTACTGTGTATAGAATAGTAGATTGTCATAGTACAAGGATCGAAAGAATCAATTCCCATACGAGGTATTTAGACTATCTACTAAGCGCTATAACAGTCCAAGTAGGATTTGATGACTCAGCCGTGTTAAGCACTCTACTTTTCACTTCATATATAAGGAAAACAAAAAATAGTTGATTTTCAACAACATTAATTAATAATAATGACATGAGTAGCACCTATTTAAAACTAAGAGAGGTTACAAAAATTTGTACCAATAAAGTTTTTTTTAATGCCTGATAGAAATTAGAAGCCGTCTCGATCGCTCCCGACATGGCGGTCGTTGTAGCATGGAAGTAGGGCATTTCGCGAATGTCCGCCTGGCTAGCTGCCACCTTGAAGTAGAAAATCTGTCGCCAAGCTCCTGTGTGTTACGAAAGCTATCCTTGCTTGAGAGTCAGTAATTCTAAGTTACTCTAAAAAACATTTTCGACCACATCATCACTTACCATCAGGTGAAGTGGTCAAAGCCTGTCACCTGAATAAAATAAAAAAATCTACCCTCGGCAACTAGCTGAAAAAAGCAGTTATTTACACTGCGACTACGTAGGTAGATATTTTGGAAAAAAATCGTATTTCTGTGGTAAAACTGCATAATTCCTATGAATTAAATAATTAGGTACCTACACATTGCAGTGGTTGTTTTATGATGACATTTGTGTTTACAAGAGGAAAGATTTGTATTTTTGTATGCAACGAGGACCGATTTGGATGAAATTTGGTATGGAAATAGCTCAAGACCCGGGGAAGGACGTGGGATAGTTTTTTATCCAACTGCGTATAAGGAGGTTAATGGTTTTATGCGATAAACGACATACACGCGGGCGGAGCCGCGGCCGGAAAGCTAGTATTGTTATAAGATATGCCGTTATATCGTTTATAACGTTCAATGAAATAACCGGCACGTTTCGACTAAAACGTGTAACCGCCGCCGATTTCATGGCGCCTACGACCTTTTGGACGCTATATACGAGGCGGGATTCTGTTGGCCTCACGCCATACATTGACGTTTGCTAAGCGTGTATCATCCATATTGCAAATACGTCAGCAGCAATGAGTGCTCAAAAGTGTTAAAGACAATGCAGTCGCTGTTCCGAAATATATCATTATTACCAGATTGAATTTTAATAGGCAAGTTTTATTTAAGTCACGGGTTCGTAATAGAATAGAATAAAATATCATTTATTTGCTTCAAATGTGAGTACAATAATGTTGTTAAAAGTAAGTAAATTAATTTGAGATCTAGCACATTTTACCAAATTACTGGCATGCAAAAACGTATACTAAAAATTTAATTTCTAGAAGTAGGTAGGTAAGTATTTATTCTTATGGTAAACAGGTTTCTTAAATCTAATCGAATAAAACTAACCATTCGTCTTAAAAATAAAATATTCATCAAGAGAGTAGAAAGAATGATGCAGCAATCAGATTTTTAGTTCATTCTTAAATTTGTGCAAAGGCAATTGTTTAATATATTGTGATAATTTATTATATATTTTGATTGACATAGAATAACATTTTTTTTCTGATAGCGTACCGACTTACGAGCATACTTATTTACCAATCTATCACTATTTCTGGTATTTCGAGACTAAATTTCACTCGATGTATTATAAAGGTAGCTGTGTTGTTTTACAAAGCACGATATATCAAAAGTATACTGACATGGAAGGGGAAACACTTTTAACTGGCCAAAAAGTGGTTTACATGACTCCATAATAGGACCAACTTCACAAAGTGCTCGTATGCATTTTTTTGTACAATGAATGCTCGGTCGAAATTTGTACTTCGCCCCCACAGAATAAGACCAGCCCAATATATTCATATTTATTTTATTATTAAGTTATTGAGCAAAAACAATAAAAGAGAAACCAGTCATTAAAAATTTTTTTGCCAAAAGATTACATGGCGGTCAACAGATTCGAACTATAGGCTTTGGATTCCCAGTCTCTTTAGCCGCCACTGCGCCACGCTTACTTGAATCGAATAGCGAAAATAAGCATCCATATACGCGGTATCTATTGAGCTTTACCACTTGACTAACTATTCAGGGCCCGTTTCAGAATGTCGTAATTAAGTTTCGGGTTGCTATGCAACACATAAAATAAGTGAATGATAAAAATGACAGTTAATTTGCAGTGCGTTTCAAGGTTAAAACCAATGGATAGGCTAAATCGATGACTGTGAAACGCAAAGTAGTCCGATAGCGCTAGGCTATTTTGGGATCATAAGTTTAAAAAATTCTAAAGTTGCTAATTTCTTGCATGTGGATACAGTCGTACCTATAAAGCTTATTATTGCGTTTTGTGCCACATCTGTCACTTGCATTTTCAGCAATTCAATGATTTGTGGCTCATTTGTTTAATTCAAATCAAAACTTCCAATATTATTTTAAAGTTTAAAAATATAATGGCATCGTATCTAAGATAGCCTGCGTAGTGTGCAAAACCAGTTTGTGTCATTTTCATCCAGTGCAAACAAACAAACGGACACTATGTTAGAACAATATAAAAAAAAATACAATTGAAATGGTAAATATTAACTTCATCGAATCACCTAAATATGGCCAATAAATAATTTTGTGCCGTTTTAGACCATGGAATTATTGGATTTTTAAAAATTTTGGTTTTTTATGCTACCAACGCCTCAAAAATATATTAAAATCATTAGGGTTTACATATTTAATAGACACTGTAAATTTGCATGGAAAATAGACACTGTAAATTTGTGTACCTAATTTCCATGCATGGCAATTAAACACCAAAAATAAACACGCTACATAAATAAGCACATACGTTCGTTCTGTAGGTACGATTACGGTAGGTACTAATAATATACCATGGATATAAACGACACAAATTCAGCATAGTGTTTCTTTAATCTATGATAATTGATAATATTTAAGACGTAAAATCTAATAACTTGTATTTTCTTTTGTGGCTTTTACGGGGTGTTCTAGAATAAATATATATATTATATATATATATAGATTTTCTAATGCCATGGATGACTTCGACACAAAACGTTATGTAGGTACAACGGATACCAGTGAACTGAAACTAGTAACACCCATTTGACCTATTATAATATTCTTTGAAAACCGTTTAGGCACCATAGTACCTAGGTACTGGTTAAATATCAGTATTCCCGTGGAGAGAAATGACACAAAATACATGTGTACATTTAATACTATTTTATTATTATCATGAAAGACAAATTTTCAACTTGAATTTTATTGTCGTCGGATAATGTTCGCAAAGACAAATACCTAAATTTCTACCTAAGCAAGCACCTAACATGACACAAGCTACTGTAAGTATTAGGTTTGGCAAATGGTCAGGAAACTATATCCAAAACACAATCAACTTTAATATTTTTGAAACCTAAAAACCTAGCGCTATCGGCACAATAGATACATGGAGCTTCTTAAGCAGTAGTTTAAGACGAGGCTGCGGAAAAAATACTCACATTCGACTAGTTTTTTTAAGCAACTGAAATATGCAATCAACACGAAAACTTAAATATTTGATATTTCAAACCTTTTTCTATCAGTTGTACAGTCAGAAACACATTTGAAAGAAATTTACTCGATAGTTTTAATTTTTCAAAATGAAGCCTTTTCTTAAAATTATTGGAGTTTTCTTGGAAACTACATCAGTTACATATTAATAATAAACACACATAGAAAGGAAATGTAGTTTATTATCCGCTGTATAAGTAAAATTTACCTAGAGTAATTAGTATTGTCATAATAAATTAATTAGTGTTTTAGACTTACGACCTTTAGTTCTGTGCAGGATTACGGTCAATCGGAAGATTCGATATTCAACCTTATTAGCTTAGGATTACGAAATAAAATCAATTCGTAAGAGCTGTCCTTCAGTGCCGCGCTGTGCGCCGTTGGACGTGGACCTATCGCTCGCGCGCTATCACCTGTGCTGTGCAGTATAAATACGTATCTTGGTAGGTATATCAATCAATATGGGAAATAAAGATAACTAAAAAATAAAAAACGAAGCAGAAGAGTCGATACAAAGACTTTGCAAGAATTATGAGAGAGCGTATAATATTTCAGTTTATTTTTACCTATGCAAATTTAATATTCGTTTGTGTTTCGGTGTTTATTCTATTCATGAAACATATTATCTCTATGGAACTAAGAGATTCTATACCTACTAGGTTCCTATAGTACTGTAATGGAGCTATAAAATAACTAAATGTCGTACTAATCTAAGTACGATTAGTTGGATACTATAATAATATCTGGTAATGTATAGTTATGGTCTCACCTGATGGTAAGTGATGTGGTAGAAGGTACCAAACAGGTGATAACTAAAATTATTTGGCTCTAAAGTACAGCTGCCGTTCAACCGTAAATGGAGTTGAGTGTTGCTAAATAATAATAACACAAGCGTAGCAAATCAAAGCATTTGGTTTGGTGGGTATATCGCAATAAAACATCGAACATTGTTCATGTCCCTCAAGACTAAATGTAGATTTATATCAATGAAAGAATATTCAGAATCAGGCAAGTAGGTATATATTCAAGAGATTATCTACAAAGTCACCTGCATAGGTACTTTTAAATATACATTTTATCACTTAGACATGTACATATAAGTAACGATTTATACAAATATAATAGAGTGGAATAAATAGATTCTGTACATATATATAATAAAATAGACTGTGCTCATAAAATGCACCTTCTTTCTCAGGAAAAAAAATAATAAATCAGTCAAAGTCCGAGATCACTCGGAACAGGGAGAACTGTCGGAGTCGCCATCTCATATAATAAATTTAGACTGTGTTCTTCCACTATATGAAAATAAGTGAGTAATCTTTGAATAAAGTATTACTAAATTTGCACATTTTATTCACAGGAAATTTCGTAAACGAAATATATTATTTAAATATTATAATACCTATATTAGGCAAAAAAATATTTTGACCTATCCATAGCAGAGCAGCAGGTAAACTTAAATAACAAAAACGTATAAATGTATATATACATTTTTTTTTTATTGCTGATAGGTAAGCCTTTAACCACAATCTCACCTGATGGTATGTGATGATGTGGTCGAAGGTGTTAACAGGCTTAACCTAGAATTACTGGCTCTCAAGGACAGCTGCCGGAACACACCGTTAGGTGCTTGGCGACAGATTTTCCACTTGAGGGTGGTCGCTAGCCAGGCGGGCATTTGCTAAAATGCCCTTCCACCATGCGGTGAAGCTCAAGCCAGCGGCGGGATTCGAACCATGGACCTGCTGCGCGGCAGTCCATAGCCAAAGCCACCGAGCTATCATGCTTTTTACACTGAAAAAAAAAACTTTACATTATTATCGCCCTGCACTTGTCACACCTCTGTAGGGTCGGTATAAACAATATATTTTTTCTGAGTACCTTCACAAAAGACAACGCATTGACATAATTGTGCGGAGTAAGACTTAAATTTTATGGCCGGCCTCCTATCTGAAGCAATATGCCTTTGCGTATGCCATCGTTGATATGTATTATACTCGCCTTTGCCCCCTTTTCGGTTATTAGTTAGGGTATTAGATAGATGGTAAAGAGCGATGTTTTACTCTTGACGTGCAAAAAATCTGACCTGAAAATTATCTGAATTATGTATTTAAATTCATTTATTCATATTCACAACACCCCCTTTCTGAAGGCCGAGCTTCAGCAGGGGCGGAGCAGTTTGTATGGTGGCCGTCTTGAAATCGCCATTTTGGATTTTTGACAGGTGTCATTCGACTGCTCTCCCGACATTTATCCTTACTTCTACCTTTTAACAAATTCTATCTACACATTCTAACAAATTGTGCGAAATTGATTGTCGGACAAACAGAAATGTACAGTTGCTTTTCTGAAGGCTTCAGGTAACGGATTGTCTGTAAAATGTATTTTGCAGGTATATATATCAATCAAAAATTTGATTGATATTATCAAACTGAAGGCTAAATGCACATTTGTAATATAACTAAATGCTTAGGCCTTGTACGTGGCGATGGTAAAAGGCCGGACGGCATGACTTTGGTTCCGTGGAGGATGGGAAGGCCTCTGGTATGGGACGCTACCTGTGTCGATACCTTAGCACCTTCTCATATTCCTGCTACCCAAAAAGTGGCCGGTGCGGCGGCTGAACTAGCAGAAGGCCTCAAAAGGCGCAAATATAGTAATCTCAGTAGTTGTTACATGTTTGTGCCTTTTGGGGTCGAAACGCTGGGACCGTGGGGACCGAGCGCCAAACTATTATTCAAAGACGTCTCAAAACGTCTAGTCGACGCTACTTGTGACCAAAATGCTGGCATATACTTTGGACAAAGGATAAGCATTGCCATACAACGTGGCAATGCGGCCAGCATTTTGGGAACACTGCCTAATGGTAGCGGAATATTGGATTAGTTTGTAGTATTTTTTTATTTTTTTTTTATTTAAATATGTTAATTTTAGTCATAAATATCTGTTACCACATATTATAAATAAAATCGAGCAAAACTAAATGCTTATTTGCCGTGTAGTATGGAGACAAAAAATTAAAAATAGAAATTCTACAAAAAGATGAAGAATTTTGGAGGGAAAAAAATGGAGACAAAACTAGTCATATTCTATATGGACTGCCTTCTTCCTGAGCTGGTCGATCCCCGCCACCCAAAGAAAAGAATGATCGGGATCAAGAATTTGCGGATACTTCTAGAAAAAAAAAATCAAGAGGAGGCTGTCGAGGGTGACTTGCAACATCAAAGTGCAAATCCTTCAGTACTTCCTCCCGCCATAAAACGAAGACTTAAGAGCCTCTACGCTTTGCGCGATCGGTCAAGTTTAGGCATTTATTGAAGCACGGCGCAAACGGGCACACCGTTAGCAAGGATCGAGCGGTCAACGACGATGTCGCATGGAATAAAACATTTTGATCCTTTTTGCAGTGTTATTTATTTTTGATAAATAATGTGGAATGTTATGTAACTTTGTAAATTCATTTCTCATCTTTACTGTTTACAAACAAAGTAGACTTAAATGAACCTAATAATAAACCTTGAGGTATCTACTCATTGACTAACTATAACTATAGTCCATTAAAAAGTTACATGAGCTTTGCATTTTTAGAGCACGCAATTTATTTTTGGGACATCTTTTTATATGTGGGGGTCTGAAGAAGCTTAACCTCAAGTTTGTGGGGTCGCCACCCTTGTCCCCCGGCCGCCATCTTGGAAAAAGGGGTGAAAACACGTATTTTGCAATATCTCAGAAACTATGCGTTTTATAAAAAAATTGTAAGAACATAATTTGTAGCAAATTGTGTTGCCCACAAACATTAATATAATTTTTTGCCCTAAATTAAATATCAATGAAGTTATAAGCAATAATAAATTTTTTTGTTCCATAACTTTTTTATACATTTTACAAAAAAAATACCCTAGAACAATCTCGTAGATGATCTGCTCAGGATTTTTTACGAAACTCGCAGGTTTATTGATAAAACTGAAAATAATATCCACAATTTTCAATACGTTTACACGTTGCAAAAAATGTAGCACAACTAAGAGAATAAAATGAGATAGAAGAAACAGCTAAGCCTACGTATAATAATAATAGTCGTAGCAGGCAGATGTTCCTTTGAACCCAAACGGTTACTCAGACCTTTTCTACCTGCTTATCCTTCCGTAAGTTAAATTTAGTAAGTTCTATGGTAAGGAAAACAGGAATGAAGAAGTAAATTTGTACGAATTCAACAATTTTTTTTAAGAATATATTTACAATAAAAAATATAATAAGTTAAACATTTCTTTTTGACCGGATTCTCATGAGCATTGACGAACCTGGACAACTTTGGAGCGCTGTAACAGTGTGTTAAATGAATTGAAATAAAATAAAAAAATCCTCAAAAGATAATCAAAAATGTTGGTCTGAGGTATTATATTGTAAAATAAGAAAAAAAAGTTATAGAGCAAGAAAAAAATATGAAAATTTTCTCACTTTTTTGCTTATAACTTCTTAAATTTTTAATTTAGGGCAAAAAGTTATAATAACATATTTGTAGAAAAATAATTTGCTACAAATTATGTGCAGTGGAATTTTTTGTAGGACACATCGTTTCCGAGATATCGCGAAATAAGTGTTTTCACCCCTTTTATCAAGATGGTGGCCGGGGCACAAGGGTGGCGACCCCACAAACTTAGATTTGTCTCAAAAGTAAAATTGCGCCCTCTAGGAATTGCAATATTCGGTCCTTAAATTGTAACATTTAAATGGACTACTATGTAGGTATCTATATTTGATTATGTCCTTCTAACCATAATTGTATACATAATATAGGCAAATAACTTAGTTTTGTAGTTTGTATACCTGCTTTGTGCATGCATACCTTGGTTCATTATATTTGTATAACTGCCCTGTTGGCGGAACGGCTTTAGATAGATAGATACATATCAAACAAATTATTGGAGTACAAAATTTTATGACCAAGGCGGGAATCGAACCCGCGTCCTCCGATATCGCGTCGGATGCTTAACACCATCTCAGCCACCTGGACATTGGCATTTCTGCCGAAACTTTGTGCTCCAATTGTATTACTTTAACCATCATAGGGGACGGTGCGCGGCCATCAACCAGACTACTAGACTTCATCTGATCGAAAGAAGTGTTTTTTCAAACACTTAACTCTCGGTATGATGTTGCTACCCTTCTATATTTCTAAATATGATTACAAGCACTATCGCGTGCTAAGCGAAATCATATCAAACAAATTATTGGAGTACAAAATGTTATGCCCAAGGCGGGAATCGAACGCGATATCGGAGGACGCGGGTTCGATTCCCACCTTGGGCATAAAATTTTGTACTCCAATAATTTGTTTGATATGATTTCGCTTAGCACGCGATAGTGCTTGTAATCATATTTAGAAATATAGAAGGGTAGCGACATCATACCGAGAGATTGTTTTGGCTAATGCACTCAATTACAAAAACAATAAACTTTCTTCCTGCATCATTTAAAAAACAAAAACTTTTATACTTTAGCCGCACCAGCCTTGAGAAAAGGGCTGTAAAATGGCTTTGCTGGAATAA
Source organism: Plagodis dolabraria (assembly GCA_963854805.1). Taxonomy (NCBI): domain Eukaryota; kingdom Metazoa; phylum Arthropoda; class Insecta; order Lepidoptera; family Geometridae; genus Plagodis; species Plagodis dolabraria. Next base: position 12,545,367 of record OY978440.1, read on the forward strand.
GGGCTCTTAACTTAATGTTGTCTTAGGTTTTCGCGATTGTTACACATAGTAATTAAACAACATTAAACGGTTTAAATCTCGTATATTTATCATTATTTTTGTCCTGACGTTTCAAACACTTTGCAGTGATCGTGGTCACGGGGACTGCAAACTTGAAAAAAAACTTGACTTTCCGTTTCCGATACTCGTTATTTCTCACGCACACTTTTGCATATCATTAAAACTGTATAAATTGAAAACAATATATTTTTTATTTTATAAATGATTTTTGTTAATTTATATACATCTTAACTTAATTTGTCGATAACCTCTGTAGACTATACCACTTACTAACAATCTAAGAATCCACTATTTTTATTTTAAAATCTAATTTAGTCACCTGTTCCAGTACCTTTCACTTGTCTGCCATGTTGCATTAAAAAAACCTGTATAACATGTTCCCTACAATGTTTCTGCAGCTGTGTGTTTTTTTCATAAAATATCCCAAAGTTTAAGGCCCTTACAATTGCGTATGTAGACTCTTCTGCAAGTTTGGTAAAAAAAAAACTTATCCTGCTGTTTAGAAGTGGCTAGATATATATCTGGTTGGTCTAATTTTTACCATAGTTGGTATATGAAAGCAGAGTGGTAGTAAAATAACACCTTTCTGTTTACCACTTTTTTGAAAAATTAAACGAAATAAGATGTATACGAATTACGAACATATTTTCAACATAAGTAATTAATAGTCAAAAATTATTTGATAGCAATAAAAAAACAACCTGCATTATATTATTATGGGAACGTGTACAGTACACATACAGTGCACAGTTATGAAAAACTATATTTCATATTTGTATGACGAGTCGTGGTAAAATATATTGCCCACAACTAACATTTAATCAAATCAAATCAAATCCATTTATTTCAGGTCAATTGTACCCATATTCACCGAATATAATATAATATTTTGCTCATTCAATTTGATGGTATTTTACTTCATTCTAATGATGTGTAACATGTAATCTGATTAATCACATTCCAAGATACTGAGAACAATGTTGATTCATTCATAAATTATCGTCCACGCGGATGCCAAGTAACATTACTTTCGTTACTACGGAGAATTTAAAAACACCCCATTTATCAATATATATCGTGCCGTTTGGGCTGTTATGTACCACCATCATATTCCGACCCTTGTCTCACTTATGTTGGTTTGGTGCAGTATGTTTTTTTCTATAAACACGGAGACTGCGACACAACAACAATTGTAGTATATACAAAGTTACTTTATATATCGATATTCGTCACATGAATAAGATTATAAAAAAAGTTGAAATCGTCTCAATGGTATCTGTGTTCGCGAATCTAATATCAAGTATACAAATATGTTTATAAGCGAGACGCGTGCGCCGCTGCTGCACATCGCCTCGTTCGGTGCAGCGGGGATCGTTGCGCCGCATGGGCGGAGCTAGCGTGGGAATTATTTTTGACTGCTTGCTCTTAACTACGAAGAAATTACCCGAATTCAGTCACGTGATCAACCGTGCGGCCCTCCCTACATCGAGGAGGTACAAAAAGATACAACTAGACTGATGGTTCACATGCTTTACTGCGGTGTTTACTTACAGTTTAGTTTTAATAAGCTGTCAGCAGATTGACACTATAGAGGTTGTAATCTTTTCATCATTTTAATAGAAAAAAGAACCCAAGGAGTTTTAAAGGCAAATAATCATACAATAACCTCGTTATCTGGTGGCCTTACTATATTACCAAAGACAATGGCGTTTTATTAATCAATTCTGCGCGCGCTTGTGTTCTCTCCAATAAGTAGATAATATATATAATTATATTTTTACCTATACACAACAACTGACGACTATCGTTGGGTGAAAGGACTGGAATTAAATTTATTTTCTCAGTAAAATTGTATATACCTACATAAGTACTCGCGACCGTTGTAATGGAGTTGTCACGCCGACGAAAATACTGTGTTTTCTTTAAAAAAATGAAAATTTTCTAATATTTCGATAATAGTAACCCTAGAGCTCTGATCGTCATTTGTCATTGAATTCCAGGATACCGCGGAGTCGAACTACTGTATATATGTCTATTGTGCTATCGGTCTAAAGATAGTGTTTTATTTATTAAATATGTTTTGGGTAGTAAAACCGGAACTTACTCGAACATTCTGACCTCAGACTAACAATTATATAAGTAATGTTTAATTTGTTAACTGCTAACCTGGCTAACCTTTTGCGAGTTTTTTTTCTCAGATCGGTTGTCTAGAATAATTTGCTTATGCAATAAGACCGTACCTTTGTATACGATTATTTTTTGTCTCTTTGTAATGTTATTTTTAAGTAATGCAAATAAATAATTTTCTATCTATCTATCTAGATGCTATGCTGCCTATGCCATGTAGGGTTAGAAAATACCTAATTAATTATTTTTTTGGATTGTCACTATACCGGTAAAGTCTTTTTCTGCGGCGTTTTATAAACGATTATTAAAAATATCAAAAATAAATTACTATAAACAACGTTCAGAAACACTCATTTAAAATAGTTAATTCATTTCTTTTTTTCCCATTAGATGGTGCGTAAACTTGTTTATTAATCCAGTTAATTATAAAAAAACTCGCATCTGGATATAGTATATTAATATATCTATCATTTCCACTTTGAATCCTTTTGGTTGGACTAATAATTATAAAGTTTAATATACTTTGCGTTTACCATCGCAAATTTTGGGAAACGGGTGCTCTGTCTCCGTCCAGCCCCCGCTATGGTAAATGCAGTGTTATACGAAACTTTGTAATTATAAGTCCAAAAAAAAGGATTCAAACTGGAAACGATAGGTCTAATAATACGCTATAGTAACTTGTTAGGTTTTTTGTAATTAGTCGAGTTTATAAGTAGTTTACGCACCATCATTGGATACATTACCTAACTATTTAAAATGCGTTCCTAAAACTTCGCTTGAGAAAACCAACGTAGGTATCAGGCAACAATTTACTTATTAATATGAATACAAGCACTATCGCGTGCTATGCGAAAATCATATTTTACAAATCCGGCGCGAAATTGGAGGATGCGGGTTCAATTACCGCCCGGGGCATAAAATTTTGTGCTCCATCTATTAATACCTAAAATATAACAATTTGCTTGCTATGCGCCCCGGGGGGTGAGTGGGGGGGGGGGGGGGCACTAAAGCCACTTGGAGATATGTTTTAAGTACAACATAAATGTGCTAGTAAAATACCAATCCTATACCTACCTACCTACGTTTTCAACAATCAAATAAAAATATCAGACAGATAAAATGTTAACCATACTAAATTTAAAAAAAATTTACGACTTCAACATTCAAAAGTGTGAAATAACCTGTTGAAGTCGGTACCATGATAGCTCAAAAGTACCCTATCGCAATATTGTGTGCATAGTACCTACCGACTTCGACAAGTTATTTCACAGTTTTAGTGTTTGAAGTCGGTTAAATTTCCTAATAAAAAACACCCTTTTTCGTGACTCTTGTTACTTACGGGATCGGTTGTCATTCACTGTCAATGACTATAATATAATCAAGATAGGAAAACTTTTTTCAGTTATTAAAAAACGGCTTGACCTATTTGATGAAATTTAAATGGGACCACACGGAGTGCACCAGCTTTCAAATACAAAAAGATCATCAAAATTGGTTCACCAAGTCGAAAGTAATGAGGTAACAAACAAAAAAATTAACAGTCGAATTGAGAAACTCCTCTTTTTTGAAGTCAGTTACAATTTAAATTTTCTAAAAGACCACCAACATCGTTCATGTAATACGCATTTAGGTATTCGTTGTGTGTGCATAACTGCATATTATATACATTATATAACAATACATTAATTATTGATAGTAATAATAACTAGGTACCTATCTGATGATTAAAAACCGGGCCTTAGTTAACTTTTTATTTCTATTTGATAAAATACGTAGGTACTGAACTATTTAATCAGTACTTAATATTATAAATGCGAAAGTAACTCTGTCTGTCTGTCTGTCTGTCTGTCTGTCTGTCTGTTACGCTTTCACGGCGAAACTACTGGACCGATTTGAATGAAATTTGGTATGGAGATAGTTTGAGACCCGGGAAAAAACATAGGATAGTTTTTATCCGACTGCGCTTAAAGAGATTAATGTTTTCGCGCGATAACCGACATACGCGCGGGCGGAGCCGCGCCCGGAAAGCTAGTAATAAATAAAAAAGCTGATAAGTACTTACCTATAAATAAACTACATAAATAATACTTACCTACCAATGACTAGGTAAACTGTAGGTATTTATAACGCCTTTTTTTGCTGATAGGTAAGCCTTTCACCACAATCTTACTTGATTGTAAGTGTTGATGTGATCGAAGGTGTTAACAAGGCTTAACCTAGAATTACTGGCTCTCAAGGACAGCTGCCGGAACACACCGTCAGGTGCTTGTCAACAGATTTACTACTTGAGGGTGGTCGCTAACCAGGCGGGCGTTCGCAAAATGCCCTTCTACCATGCGGTGAAGCTCAAGCCCGTGGCGAGATTCAAACCATGTAGGTACCTGCTGCGCGGCCATCCATAGCTAATGCTACTGAGCCAACACTGCTTCACTACTTGCAGAAGAAATAGGTACTGCATCTCCATAGCGAGTTTCGGCGGTTCAACTTCTCTTTATGAATAGTTAATAATTGAAGGTGTTCATATTTATTCGAAAATGGGCATACAATTCATTAGTGTAAATACGTAGGTATCTCGTACTTATCTCTTCTTATTTTATTCCCTACAACGTAATATTGGGTGAACCCAAAATGTGTAATTTTATGTCTCCAATAATTAACAATTTAAAATACGGAGAGAGAGCACCGCTTCCCAAAATTCACGATGGTAAATGCAAAGTATACTGAACTTTATAATTATTAGTCCTACAAAAAGGATTCAAACGGGAAACGATAGATCTAATTATATACTATATCCAGATGCGAGTTTTTTTATAATAAACTGGATTTATAAATGAGTTTACGCACCATCTATGGCAAAAATATAAATGAGTGTTTTTAATCAATATAATGAACGTAGTTTACAGAAACATATTTTTGTTATTTTAACCGACTTCCAAAAAAGGAGGAGGTTCTCAATTCGAGTGTATATTTCTTTTTATTATTGTTATACTATCAAAATCGGTTAAGCCGTTTTTGAGTTACACTCCAATATCAAAAAACATTTTCCTTGATGATATAGTCGTTGACAAAGAAAGACAATCGATCCCTTATTTTGGGAAACGGTGCTGTCTCCTTAGTACCTACGTATTTAATCAAATAGAACTAAAAAGTTAACTAAAGCCCGGTTTTTAATCATCGGATAGGTACCTATACATTTATACCTATACTAGTTACTATTACTATCAATAATTAATGTATTATTATATAATGTGTATACCTAATATACACACACATGACACAACGAATAAGTACCTAAATGCGTATTAAGTACATAAAAGATGTTGGTGGTCTATTAAAAAGTTTATATTTTAACCGACTTCAACAAAAGAGGAGATACTCAATTCGAATGTTTTTTTTGTTTGTTACTTACCTCATTACTTTCGATTCGACTTGGTGAACCAATTTTGATGATTCTTTTTGTATTTGAAAGCTGGTGCACGGTGCACCCCGTGTGGTCCCATTTAAATTTCATCAAATCGGTCAAGCCGTTTTTGAGTTACATTCCAATAACTGAAAAGTGTTTTCGTATATTGATGATATGGTCATTGACAGTGAATGAAAACCGATCCCGTAAGTAACAAGAGTCACTAAATAGGGTAAAAAAAATTCAAACAAAAAATGGAACCGAATTCAACACTTTAAAGTGTGAAATAACTAGTCGAAGTCGGTACCATGCGCACAATAATGTGATAATAGGTATTTTTGAACTACCATGGTACCGACTTCAACAAGTTATTACACACTTTTGGGTGTTGACGACCTCAACACCCAAAAGTGTGAAATTCCATTTTCTGTTTAATTATTTTTTTAATAATCTTTTTTTGTAGAAATAGTTTGAAATTACCCGGTGGGGTTGCCGTATTAGAATGTCTACCCCCCATTTATTCCCGTGGGTGTCGTAAATGGCGATTATGGAAATGGTACCAGAAGTTGCAGCGCCTTCTGAAGAACTGAAAATGTATTATGCGAAGGCCTTGTACAACAGTGGACGTTTCGGTTCATATCACATCAACCGAAACGTTGCAATATACCTAAAACTACAAAGTGGCATCGGCCGACTTTCAGTCGCGCGCGCGGTCGCGGGCGCGCCGCCTCCGCGCCGCGCGCCGCGCCGCCTCCGCGCCGCGCGCCGCGCCGCGCGCTCGCCGCCCTCGCGCCGCGGGTCTTGCGGCGCGCGCGCGGCGTCGTGGGAACAGTACTCGCGGCGCAGGCGCGGCGCGCCGCGCGGCCGCGCCGCGCACACGCCGCCCTCGCGCCGCGGGGCTTGCGGCGCGAGGGCGGCGTGTGCGCCTTAGGCTCTGTTCAGACGACGCCGCGCGCGCGCCGCAAGCCCCGCGGCGCGAGGGCGGCGTGTGCGCGGCGCGGCCGCGCGGCGCGCCGCGCCTGCGCCGCGAGTACTGTTCCCACGACGCCGCGCGCGCGCCGCAAGACCCGCGGCGCGAGGGCGGCGAGCGCGCGGCGCGGCGCGCGGCGTGGAGGCGGCGCGCCCGCGACCGCGCGCGCGACTGAAAGTCGGCCGATGCCACTTTGTAGTTTTAGGTATATTGCAACGTTTCGGTTGATGTGATATGAACCGAAACGTCCACTGTTGTACAAGGCCTTCGCATAATACATTTTCAGTTCTTCAGAAGGCGCTGCAACTTCTGGTACCATTTCCATAATCGCCATTTACGACACCCACGGGAATAAATGGGGGGTTGACATTCTAATACGGCAACCCCACCGGGTAATTTCAAACTATTTCTAAAAAAAAAATTATTAAAAAAATAATTAAACAGAAAATGGAATTTCACACTTTTGGGTGCTGAGGTCGTCAACACCCAAAAGTGTGTAATAACTTGTTGAAGTCGGTACCATGGTAGTTCAAATATACCTATTATCACATTATTGTGCGCATGGTACCGACTTCGACTAGTTATTTCACACTTTAAAGTGTTGAATTCGGTTCCATTTTTTGTTTGAATTTTTTTTACCCTATTTAGTGACTCTTGTTACTTACGGGATCGGTTTTCATTCACTGTCAATGACCATATCATCAATATACGAAAACACTTTTCAGTTATTGGAATGTAACTCAAAAACGGCTTGACCGATTTGATGAAATTTAAATGGGACCACACGGGGTGCACCGTGCACCAGCTTTCAAATACAAAAAGAATCATCAAAATTGTTTCACCAAGTCGAATCGAAAGTAATGAGGTAAGTAACAAACAAAAAAAAACATTCGAATTGAGTATCTCCTCTTTTGTTGAAGTCGGTTAAAATATAAACTTTTTAATAGACCACCAACATCTTTTATGTACTTAATACGCATTTAGGTACTTATTCGTTGTGTCATGCATGTGTGTGTATATTAGGTATACACATTATATAATAATACATTAATTATTGATAGTAATAGTAACTAGTATAGGTATAAATGTATAGGTACCTATCCGATGATTAAAAACCGGGCTTTAGTTAACTTTTTAGTTCTATTTGATTAAATACGTAGGTACTAAGGAGACAGCACCGTTTCTCAAAATAAGGGATCGATTGTCTTTCTTTGTCAACGACTATATCATCAAGGAAAATGTTTTTTGATATTGGAGTGTAACTCAAAAACGGCTTAACCGATTTTGATAGTATAACAATAATAAAAAGAAATATACACTCGAATTGAGAACCTCCTCCTTTTTTGGAAGTCGGTTAAAATAACAAAAACATGTTTCTGTAAACTACGTTCATTATATTGATTAAAAACACTCATTTATATTTTTGCCATAGATGGTGCGTAAACTCATTTATAAATCCAGTTTATTATAAAAAAACTCGCATCTGGATATGGTATATTAATTAGATCTATCGTTTCCCGTTTGAATCCTTTTTGTAGGACTAATAATTATAAAGTTCAGTATACTTTGCATTTACCATCGTGAATTTTGGGAAGCGGTGCTCTCTCTCCGTATTTTAAATTGTTAATTATTGGAGACATAAAATTACACATTTTGGGTTCACCCAATATTACGTTGTAGGGAATAAAATAAGAAGAGATAAGTACGAGATACCTACGTATTTACACTAATGAATTGTATGCCCATTTTCGAATAAATATGAACACCTTCAATTATTAACTATTCATAAAGAGAAGTTGAACCGCCGAAACTCGCTATGGAGATGCAGTTACTATTTCTTCTGCAAGTAGTGAAGCAGTGTTGGCTCAGTAGCATTGGCTATGGATGGCCGCGCAGCAGGTACCTACATGGTTTGAATCCCGCCACGGGCTTGAGCTTCACCGCATGGTAGAAGGGCATTTTGCGAACGCCCGCCTGGTTAGCGACCACCCTCAAGTAGTAAATCTGTTGACAAGCACCTGGCGGTGTGTTCCGGCAGCTGTCCTTGAGAGCCAGTAATTCTAGGTTAAGCCTTGTTAACACCTTCGATCACATCAACACTTACAATCAAGTAAGATTGTGGTGAAAGGCTTACCTATCAGCAAAAAAAGGCGTTATAAATACCTACAGTTTACCTAGTCATTGGTAGGTAAGTATTATTTATGTAGTTTATTTATAGGTAAGTACTTATCAGCTTTTTTATTTATTACTAGCTTTCCGGGCGCGGCTCCGCCCGCGCGTATGTCGGTTATCGCGCGAAAACATTAATCTCTTTAAGCGCAGTCGGATAAAAACTATCCTATGTTTTTCCCGGGTCTCAAACTATCTCCATACCAAATTTCATTCAAATCGGTCCAGTAGTTTCGCCGTGAAAGCGTAACAGACAGACAGACAGACAGACAGACAGACAGACAGACAGAGTTACTTTCGCATTTATAATATTAGTACTGATTAAATAGTTCAGTACCTACGTATTTTATCAAATAGAAATAAAAAGTTAACTAAGGCCCGGTTTTTAATCATCAGATAGGTACCTAGTTATTATTACTATCAATAATTAATGTATTATAATATAATGTATATAATATGCAGTTATGCACACACAACGAATACCTAAATGCGTATTACATGAACGATGTTGGTGGTCTTTTAGAAAATTTAAATTGTAACTGACTTCAAAAAAGAGGAGTTTCTAAATTCGACCGTTAATTTTTTTGTTTGTTACATCATTACTTTCGACTTGGTGAACCAATTTTGATGATCTTTTTGTATTTGAAAGCTGGTGCACTCCGTGTGGTCCCATTTAAATTTCATCAAATAGGTCAAGCCGTTTTTTAATAACTGAAAAAAGTTTTCCTATCTTGATTAGATTATAGTCATTGACAGTGAATGACAACCGATCCCGGTAAGTAACAAGAGTCACTAAAAAGGGTGTTTTTTATTAGGAAATTTAACCGACTTCAACACTAAAACTGTGAAATAACTTGTCGAAGTCGGTACTATGCACAAAATATTGCGATAGGGTACTTTTGAGCTATCATGGTACCGACTTCAACAGGTTATTTCACACCTTTGAATGTTGAAGTCGTAAATTTTTTTTAAATTTAGTATGGTTAACATTTTATCAGTCTGATATTTTTATTTGATTGTTGAAAACGTAGGTAGGTAGGTATAGGATTGGTATTTTACTAGCACATTTATGTTGTACTTAAAACATATCTCCAAGTGGCTTTAGTGCGCCCCCCCCCCCCCCCCCCCCACTCACCCCCCGGGGCGCATAGCAAGCAAATTGTTATATTTTAGGTATTAATGGATGGAGCACAAAATTTTATGCCCCGGGCGGTAATTGAACCCGCATCCTCCAATTTCGCGCCGGATTTGTAAAATATGATTTTCGCATAGCACGCGATAGTGCTTGTATTCATATTAATAAGTAATTTGTTGCCTGATACCTACGTTGGTTTTCTCAAGCGAAGTTTTAGGAACGCATTTTAAATAGTTAGGTAATGTATCCAATGATGGTGCGTAAACTACTTATAAACTCGACTAATTACAAAAAACCTAACAAGTTAATATAGCGTATTATTAGACCTATCGTTTCCAGTTTCAATCCTTTTTTTTGGACTTATAATTACAAAGTTTCGTATAACACTGCATTTACCATAGCGGGGGCTGGACGGAGACAGAGCACCCGTTTCCCAAAATTTGCGATGGTAAACGCAAAGTATATTAAACTTTATAATTATTAGTCCAACCAAAAGGATTCAAAGTGGAAATGATAGATATATTAATATACTATATCCAGATGCGAGTTTTTTTATAATTAACTGGATTAATAAACAAGTTTACGCACCATCTAATGGGAAAAAAAGAAATGAATTAACTATTTTAAATGAGTGTTTCTGAACGTTGTTTACAGTAATTTATTTTGATATTTTTAATAATCGTTTATAAAACGCCGCAGAAAAAGACTTTACCGGTATAGTGACAATCCAAAAAATAATTAATTAGGTATTTTCTAACCCTACATGGCATAGGCAGCATAGCATCTAGATAGATAGATAGATAGAAAATTATTTATTTGCATTACTTAAAAATAACATTACAAAGAGACAAAAAATAATCGTATACAAAGGTACGGTCTTATTGCATAAGCAAATTATTCTAGACAACCGATCTGAGAAAAAAAAAAGGTCTCTCGCAAAAGGTTAGCCAGGTTAGCAGTTAACAAATTAAACATTACTTATATAATTGTTAGTCTGAGGTCAGAATGTTCGAGTAAGTTCCGGTTTTACTACCCAAAACATATTTAATAAATAAAACACTATCTTTAGACCGATAGCACAATAGACATATATACAGTAGTTCGACTCCGCGGTATCCTGGAATTCAATGACAAATGACGATCAGAGCTCTAGGGTTACTATTATCGAAATATTAGAAAATTTTCATTTTTTTAAAGAAAACACAGTATTTTCGTCGGTGCGACAACTCCATTACAACGGTCGCGAGTACTTATGTAGGTATATACAATTTTACTGAGAAAATAAATTTAATTCCAGTCCTTTCACCCAACGATAGTCGTCAGTTGTTGTGTATAGGTAAAAATATAATTATATATATTATCTACTTATTTGAGAGAACACAAGCGCGCGCAGAATAGATTAATAAAACGCCATTGTCTTTGGTAATATAGTAAGGCCACCAGATAACGAGGTTATTGTATGATTATTTGCCTTTAAAACTCCTTGGGTTCTTATTTCTATTAAAATGATGAAAAGATTACAACCTCTATAGTGTCAATCTGCTGACAGCTTATTAAAACTAAACTGTAAGTAAACACCGCAGTAAAGCATGTGAACAATCAGTCTAGTTGTATCTTTTTGTACCTCCTCGATGTAGGGAAGGCCGCACGGCTGATCACGTGACTGAATTCGGGTAATTTCTTCGTAGTTAAACTACTGCTTAAAAAGCTCCATGTATCTATTGTGCCGATAGCGCTAGGTTTTTAGGTTTCAAAAATATTAAAGTTGATTGTTTTGGATATAGTTTCCTGACCATTTGCCAAACCTAATACTTACAGTAGTTTGTGTCATGTTAGGTGCTTGCTTAGGTAGAAATTTAGGTATTTGTCTTTGCGAACATTATCCGACGACAATAAAATTCAAGTTGAAAATTTGTCTTTCATGATAATAATAAAATAGTATTAAATGTACATATGTATTTTGTGTCATTTCTGTCCACGGGAATACTGATATTTAACCAGTACCTAGGTACTATGGTGCCTAAACGGTTTTCAAAGAATATTATAATAGGTCAAATGGGTGTTACTAGTTTCAGTTCACTGGTATCCGTTGTACCTACATAACGTTTTGTGTCGAAGTCATCCATGGCATTAGAAAATATATATATATTTATTCTAGAACACCCCGTAAAAGCCACAAAAGAAAATACAAGTTATTAGATTTTACGTCTTAAATATTATCAATTGTCATAGATTAAAGAAACACTATGCTGAATTTGTGTCGTTTATATCCATGGAATATTATTCGTACCTACCGCAATCGTACCTACAGAACGAACGTACCTATGTGCTTATTTATGCAGCGTGTTTATTTTTGGTGTTTAATTGCCATGCATGGAAATTAGGTACACAAATTTACAGTGTCTATTTTCCATGCAAATTTACAGTGTCTATTAAATATGTAAACCCTAATGATTTTAATATATTTTTGAGGCGTTGGTAGCATAAAAAACCAAAATTTTTAAAAATCCAATAATTCCATGGTCTAAAACGGCACAAAATTATTTATTGGCCATATTTAGGTGATCCGATGAAGTTAATATTTACCATTTCAATTGTATTTTTTTTTATATTGTTCTAACATACTGTCCGTTTGTTTGTTTGCACTGGATGAAAATGACACAAACTGGTTTTGCACACTACGCAAGCTATCTTAGATACGATGCCATTATATTTTTAAACTATAAAATAATATTGGAAGTTTTGATTTGAATTAAACAAATGAGCCACAAATCATTGAATTGCTGAAAATGCAAGTGACAGATGTGGCACAAAACGCAATAATAAGCTTTATAGGTACGACTGTATCCACATGCAAGAAATTAGCAACTTTAGAATTTTTTAAACTTATGATCCCAAAATAGCCTAGCGCTATCGGACTACTTTGCGTTTCACAGTCATCGATTTAGCCTATCCATTGGTTTTAACCTTGAAACGCACTGCAAATTAACTGTCATTTTTATCATTCACTTATTTTATGTGTTGCATAGCAACCCGAAACTTAATTACGACATTCTGAAACGGGCCCTGAATAGTTAGTCAAGTGGTAAAGCACAATAGATACCGCGTATATGGATGCTTATTTTCGCTTTACGATTCAAGTAAGCGTGGCGCAGTGGCGGCTAAAGAGACTGGGAATCCAAAGCCTATAGTTCGAATCTGTTGACCGCCATGTAATCTTTTGGCAAAAAAATTTTTAATGACTGGTTTCTCTTTTATTGTTTTTGCTCAATAACTTAATAATAAAATAAATATGAATATATTGGGCTGGTCTTATTCTGTGGGGGCGAAGTACAAATTTCGACCGAGCATTCATTGTACAAAAAAATGCATACGAGCACTTTGTGAAGTTGGTCCTATTATGGAGTCATGTAAACCACTTTTTGGCCAGTTAAAAGTGTTTCCCCTTCCATGTCAGTATACTTTTGATATATCGTGCTTTGTAAAACAACACAGCTACCTTTATAATACATCGAGTGAAATTTAGTCTCGAAATACCAGAAATAGTGATAGATTGGTAAATAAGTATGCTCGTAAGTCGGTACGCTATCAGAAAAAAATTGTTATTCTATGTCAATCAAAATATATAATAAATTATCACAATATATTAAACAATTGCCTTTGCACAAATTTAAGAATGAACTAAAAATCTGGTTGCTGCATCATTCTTTCTACTCTCTTGATGAATATTTTATTTTTAAGACGAATGGTTAGTTTTATTCGATTAGATTTAAGAAACCTGTTTACCATAAGAATAAATACTTACCTACCTACCTACTTCTAGAAATTACATTTTTAGTATACGTTTTTGCATGCCAGTAATTTGGTAAAATGTGCTAGATCTCAAATTGATTTACTTACTTTTAACAACATTATTGTACTCACATTTGAAGCAAATAAATGATATTTTATTTTATTCTATTGCGAACCCGTGACTTAAATAAAACTTGCCTATTAAAATTCAATCCGGTAATAATGATATATTTCGGAACAGCGACTGCATTGTCTTCAACACTTTTGAGCACTCATTGCTGCTGACGTATTGGCAATATGGATGATACACGCTTAGCAAACGTCAATGTATGGCGTGAGGCCAACAGAATCCCGCCTCGTATACAGCGTCCAAAAGGTCGTAGGCGCCATGAAATCGGCGGCGGTTACACGTTTTAGTCGAAACGTGCCGGTTATTTCATTGAACGTTATTAACGATATAACGGCATATCTTATAACAATACTAGCTTTCCGGCCGCGGCTCCGCCCGCGTGTATGTCGTTTATCGCATAAAACCATTAACCTCCTTATACGCAGTTGGATAAAAAACTATCCCACGTCCTTCCCCGGGTCTTGAGCTATTTCCATACCAAATTTCATCCAAATCGGTCCTGTACTTAAAGTTTATTCGTTGCATACAAAAATACAAATCTTTCCTCTTGTAAACACAAATGTCATCATAAAACAACCACTGCAATGTGTAGGTACCTATTTATTTAATTCACAGGATTTATGCAGTTTTACCACAGAAATACGATTTTTTTCCAAAATATCTACCTACGTAGTCGCAGTGTAAATAACTGCTTTTTTCAGCTAGTTGCCGAGGGTAGATTTTTTTATTTTATTCAGGTGACAGGCTTTGACCACTTCACCTGATGGTAAGTGATGATGTGGTCGAAAATGTTTTTTAGAGTAACTTAGAATTACTGACTCTCACGCAAGGATAGCTTTCGTAACACACAGGAGCTTGGCGACAGATTTTCTACTTCAAGGGGGCAGCTAGCCAGGCGGACATTCGCGAAATGCCCTACCACCATGCTACAACGACCGCCATGTCGGGAGCGATCGAGACGGCTTCTAATTTCTATCAGGCATTAAAAAAAACTTTATTGGTACAAATTTTTGTAACCTCTCTTAGTTTGAAATAGGTGCTACTCATGTCATTATTATTAATTAATGTTGTTGAAAATCAACTATTTTTTGTTTTCCTTATATATGAAGTGAAAAGTAGAGTGCTTAACACGGCTGAGTCATCAAATCCTACTTGGACTGTTATAGCGCTTAGTAGATAGTCTAAATACCTCGTATGGGAATTGATTCTTTCGATCCTTGTACTATAACAATCTACTATTCTATACACAGTAGGTACCTACCTATCATGGTTTGCGCCCTGCCCACCGCCGCGCGCCCGCGCCGCCGCGCGCCGGCTCAAACTTCATCATATTGTGGAGATTGTGAAAGGGCATTTTCCGAATTCTCGACTAGCTAGCTACCACCCACAAGAGATAATCACCTAAAAGTGTTTTCTGATAGCACTCATTGAGATCAGTATAGACGCCCATCACCCTGAGACATACAAAAATATGTCTCAGGGTGATGGGCGCAGTGCATGTTATAATATGCAGAATTTACTGCTTAACATCAGGTGGACGTCTTGCATGTTCAGTCACAATACTCACAATCCAATAAAAGAAAGTTCTTGGCGACAGATTTTCTACATGATGGTGGTGGCTAGGCTACCCAGGCGGGCATTAGCAAAATGCCCTACTACCAAACTGAAACGACTGCCATCCAAGACAACAACCGGGACCGACGACGACCCTCTACCTGCAATACCTATGATAAATACCTACCTATCTTTTAAAAACAATTGGTTACATTCCTCCTTTCATATATAATATCATTGGTTACATTTAAACTAGGTATACCTAGGTACAAAGACGTCCAAATTTGATCTATATATAGCTAGGTACAATAGCAAGAAAATAAGTTGGTACCTCTACCTACCTACATAGGTGTACCTATACTAAGTAAGAAATCGTCTCCCAACGAGTTCGACCAATTTTATTATGTTTTGTCTTCGATTCGACTTCAATCGTTGCTATGAAACGCAACATAAAACTTGCACCACCGATTCGTCGTTCCATACAGTCTCGCTCTCGCCGACGCGAGAGACGGGTCGTAATGACAAATCGTACACCGACGCCGCGCCGCGCGACCGCGCCGCGCGCTCGCCGCCCTCGCGCCGCGGGTCTTGCGGCGCGCGCGCGGCGTCGTGGGAACAGTACTCGCGGCGCAGGCGCGGCGCGCCGCGCGGCCGCGCCGCGCACACGCCGCCCTCGCGCCGCGGGGCTTGCGGCGCGCGCGCGGCGTCGTCTGAACAGAGCCTTACTCTTTACGAGAAATAATGGCCTTTTTACGAAACGATTTTTAGCAATACAGCATTAATGCTTATCCAATTATGTACCTTAAATACATTGCGCATTTAATATAGATCAATATGGCCCTTTACAACATGTTATTTAAATTAATATTTTCGAAGATAATACAGATTATTTAGTGTCAGCATTGTACCCGTGCGAAGTCGGGGCGGGTCGCTAGTAATCTATATAACTCCAAGGGCCAAAAAGTAAATCCTAACATACCGTGGAGTTAAGCTCTTCGTGGAGTACCTACAGACGTGTAATTAATACAATGATTGTCAGCTGTCAAGTATAAACCGTCAAATCGATAAGTTGTTTATAGAATATTTTCTACAATGTATATGATAGATGCTTGTAATTAACAGTCTTTTAAAAAATTACCTAAACAATCAATAACTGTCAAGATGCATCAAAAATAGCTACAATTAAATTTATTAATTAAACATAACAACAATTAATAACAAATTATCACCTCGAGATCCGATCATGGGTAAAATAAAATCGGTGACTGTCAGATTGTTTTTTTTTTTAAAGCTAATAGGCCACCCTTTGACCACTATCTCACCTGATGGTAAGTGATGATGAACTCGAAGAGGTTGTTCAGGCTAGCCTAGAATTACTGGCTCTCAAGGGCAACTGCCGGGACACATAATTAGGTGCTTGGCGACTGATTTTCTACTTGAGGGTGGAAGCTAGCCAGGCGGGCATTCGCAAAATACCCTACCACCATGCTGTAACGACTGCCATCATAGGACAACAACCGGGACCGACTGCTTAACCCTCCGAAGCACGGAAGCGCTCAGTAGTAATGTCACTAGCGGTCAGCCACCCAACTTCTGACCGCGACGGACGTTTCCTAACTTAGCTGATCGATTAATAACGGATAAGCAAACTTCGCTACGGGCGCTTCAAAATAGCACTTGTAAAACTTAAAGAGACATTGATGGGATGAGGGTAAGAAACCTTACAGAAGTTACAGAGTTAACCTTGTTCCTAGGAAGGAAATTTGGGTGGATTTAGCGTCAGACGTGTCGACACTTAAGCGCCGCTGTGATGTAATTCTAGCAGAATGCAGACTCAACCATTTAGCAGCACAATCCAACGCTACAACCCATTTGCTGCCAATTAATTTATAGTAAGCTGGACTATTTGTTTACCTATATAGGCCTACAGGAGCCGTTGTGTTTGTGGGTTTTAGTTTTTTATAAATAAACATTACCAGTTTTTCAATAATCAGAAAGTTACTATTCGTAATGATAAGGGTTTACATAACCATTTTAAAAATAACAATTAATATTGGTTGATTAAAAGAAAACTTCGTTTGTTTGATTTGTTTGGTCGATAAATGTTTTATAAGTCTCGATGATTGTAAACCCACGCCTTAGTCTAATTAGTTAAGGCGTAGTAACGTTAGTGTCGTGTAAACTTTTGGTTATTTATTTATAAACACAAAATTTTCTTATTTTATTTACCTATAATAATAACAGCCAGTAATTCTAGTTTAGCCTGAACAACATCTTCGACCACATCATCACTTACCATCAGGTGAGATAGTGGTCAAAGGCTAAACTATCAGGCATAAAAAAAAACATATTAGTACCTACTTTCACTTATATTCTGTACAACCTATCTATTTATTCATAACTTCAGTTACGAATAGGTGAGGTGATAAAACGTATAATTTTAAACCTAATATCCTATAAAATTAAGATATTATTACCAACTTCATAACAAGTAGTCTTCCGTGCAGTTAAATTGCCTTAATATTATTATCCATTAACGAATGGCAATTCGTATGGTGTAATTTTCCCGTTGAAAGTGAAAGTGTGTGCATAGACTAGATCAGAGGTTCTTAAACTTTTGCTCTATGAACACAGGAAAGGAGGTCCAGGGATTCGTAGTTAATCTTCTAGTGGCTTTGAATTTTCTCTGCGTGATTTGTATATACTAGCTGCTATATACGAAAACGTATTGAAAATCATCATAAATCTACACAAAAGAGTTACACGAGCTTGATAGGCTAAAAGTTAATATTGAGTCGTAAGTGATTCGTTTTAGGTCAGGTTAAGACACCGCCCAGCACGCAGTGGAGGCATGCCCAGGAGGAGAAGAAACTTAATCGCGGTTGTGGGGTCCGACCTCTCCTTGCCGGCCATCATCGTAAAGATGACGGCGGTGACGAGAGGTCGTGGGAGGCGATAACCTCGTTCTGAGAGGGAGGCGCAGGAGCAGTAGCAGAAGAGGGAGAGGAATACTCACTCTCTCCCGATCCAAAATGCCTAAACCACTCGGCATCCGGCGCGAAATTGGAGGACGCGGGCTCGATTGAATTTGACTGGATCTTCGTGGCGTTGCTAAGTTAAATGATAAAGCATATTACCCAGTGTATAATTTATTGGTATTTCCTCTTTAAATTTAGTATCCAAAAGGTGTTTTCGACCACTTAAATGCAAATTATATGGTCTGCCAAAAATATATGCTATATAGCATAAATTTTTAAGTACCTATGTTTACTTCCAGTCGTAAAATTCGTTCATTCATATTGTAGTGCAAGTGACATTTAAAATGGGTATTTCTGACAAAGAAATTCTTCGTATCAGGAAATTCAATAAAGCCCGGTGTATAGCAATATGGTCGCACCTACACACATTCTACAAGATACCTAAACATGTGTGGCGAATGTGCGTTATTTTTTGGTACTTATATGTTATACTTAGTGGAAATTCTGTTACCATTGAAAAATCATTAATAGAGTTTATATTTATCGTTGGTACCCCTGGTTAATCAATGCATACTTTTATACACATATCTGGTTACGAGATTCAATATTTCCAACATTTACATATTTTAAGATTTTTTTTTTATTTTATTCGGGATTTGAGTTGATATGTAGATGTGATTTTCGTTTTTATTTCGCGAAATACGTCTATTCTAAACGCATTTTTATTCTCAGTAGAATATACTTAACAGTTAAATATTTCAATATAAATAACAATTGAAATTATTTCCTAGTAGCAGCCTGCCAAGGTCGGTGTTAATAGAAACGGGATTAATTGGAAATTAATTAAATGAACGGCGTCAACCTACGTACGGACCAATTCTTTGACTTATAACTGTGTCCGAAAATACGACAGACGTGTAAAAATATGCTACTCGAGCTATAAATATTTTTTCTACTTCTTAGAAGTGGATGATGTTCAATTCTGTTTGCCATATTACCACTAGTCATCGAGTTCTGCTCTCGTGCTTTTTTCATTCTTTGTCTAGCCCGGTTTGTATAAGTATTAGGTAGGATCATACTGCAAATCTGTTCTAATGACATGATGCAAAAAGACAGTTAAGTGTTACCAAATTTTTGACTTTTGACGAATAAAATTAAGAGAATAAGCTATTTCTTGCATAAACTTTAGATAGTGACATTTTTCTAAATGATTTGGTTCTTATGACAAACATGGATACCTAAAGATTGCATTCAATGTAATAAAAATTTAGCCTAACAACAATTTAGCTAGTATGAGAAAAAAAAAATTGAAGTCAAGTGACAAGTGGAGTGAAACTTTATTGAAACAGAATGGGGAAAAAGTTTCAGCACCTCTCTGAGTTTAGCAGAAACAAAAGATTCAATTTGCAGTTCCTTAAATCTTATTTTTATCATCCCATATTTACGGTAATTCTCAAGTAAGATCCACGTTGTCTCATATATTTGACTTATTTTCAATGTCTGACCTTTTAGCGGACAGATTAGTAATAATTTGGTCGAAATATCACCCAACCGCCTTGGAGACTCGCCGATGTCTGAATATAGACGTTACAAAACAAATAAAAATTCAATTTTGAGGTCCAACACTTCTTTAGTACACGTCGTAAAAATTATATTGGGCAATATGATAATATATTAAGCTTAAGTAGCTGCAAGTTATCATACTTGTCATGTATTTTGAGATAATACACAATTATAACATAAAAGCATGGTAATTGAAAAATAAAACTATTTTATTTATCCGATCTTTTTCATTTTGCTATTAAGTCTGTGTGTATTCAACGATTGCTGAAAGGCTTCCAAGATTTGAAGTGATTGCGCAGGGCTGTATAGTTAAGCATAGTAGGCACATGCTTGTTCGTTACTGGATGCCATAAGAACTTTATGTATAAATTAGGTACCTGCAAACTTTTTTAGAGTGAGTGGAACAACTAACAATTTGCATACTTGACGTTAAGTTACTTCTGCTTTTAACAAGTGCAGACTCTTAAGAAGACCTTAGCGCTTACTTACATGTACGGTGTTTTATTATGTTCGCCATCCAATAATATAGGTACCCGTAGTCTTTCTCATAGCTATCATAAATAAATACTGTTCTGTACACAGACAGTAGTATCCACGTTATCTGTCTTTATTTCATTATATAAGAGACAGCGTTGGACCAACTATTTGTTCCGAGGTGACAGCTACCCTAGCGTTGCCCATAGATTGGCATTGGAATAGAAACATAATACATAGTACATTATTGTTAGTGTTTGAGTACGAATTCGGATGTTTTTTTGAAGCGTGACGTAATAAGCACGAGTCCCATCTGATGTTATGCCTCTAAATTATGCAATTTGTTGTAAGTGCACTGCGGCCATCATACTGAGATATACATTTGTGTGCCTGTAATTTTACTGCCTCTCAATAACTGCTGCTGGAACTCACTGTTAGGTGCTTGGCGACAGATTTCTACTTGAGGGCGAGTAAGCCAGGCGAGCATTCGTAAAATGATATTCCACCATGCAGTGAAGCTCAAGCCGGCCGGCGGTGGGGATTGAACCTTGGACTTGTGGCACATCTGTCGCCAAGCACCTAACGGTGTGTTCCGGCAGCTGTCCTTGAGAGCCAGTCATTCTGGGTTAAGCCTGTTAACACCTTCGACCACATCATCACTTGCCATCAGGTGAGATTGTGGTCAAAGGCTTACTATCAGCAATAAAAAAAAAAAACAAAGAGCCTACGCTAATATAACGACCTTTAACGACCTTTAGATTGCCCTTCTACAGGTAACGTGTCACAATAAAAATATTATTTGGAAATATATGTATGAATATTCATATCTGCAGACCTACGCAACGATTGTTTAAAACATACCAAGATAGTTGTACTTATACAAGTAGAAATAAAACACCCAACTGCATTACTAAAATATTGCTTCGAAAGAACGTGTCTTTTGTTAACACATGTTAGTATGTAGGTATTATTATTGGCTAACTTGGCTATATATTATAAACCTAGTTAAACATATATCTTTTTTACGATAAACGAATCTTTAAAACATGGTGTTCTTTACAGTTACTCATATAATTTTGGTTATGTATATCAGCCGAATCGTCTGAACACAGCCTCCTCGATTTAGGCGAGATATGCTATAATTCCCATGCTTGACGATTTATAATGAAAAAATTAAAAACGATTATCAATTATTTTATAGGCAGCGAACATTTTTAGCGTACTTCTATTACTGTGGTGCATCTCCGAGAGAGGTTATTGATATTTTAGACGGATATAAAAAAATAAATAGAAGATTTTTCTTTACGGTATTGTAATCAGCAACAAAATAAAGAATTTATAACTAAAATATAATTGCGTTTCACTTTACAACATCTTATAGTCTAATTCTTAGCACTTGGCAGCATATTTTAGGTTTGTATAAAAAAAAAACTAATACGAAAAAATTATCAAATATTGTTTAACCCAACAAAATAGACTATTGTGCAATAGGTACGCGCCAACCCTACGTGTCGTTTTTCTATAAGCATATCCATCATTAGTCACCGAAATAAAAACAGCGTATTGTTTAAAAAAATTAAACAGCTACATTACCTTTTCACTAGATTAGCCATTGTCTTTCACACGTATACATAAAAAATACAGTAAGTACACATTGAACCAAACAACTCGCGATCCGAAGCAAAACTCAAAGAACACCGCCCCACTGTCTCCGAAAGCGTTCACTATTATCACAGTTATCTTGACAGATCGGGGCTCTCTCGATTTTATCAGTTATGATTAGGGTTGTCAACACTTTATTTTTTAGATAAACAGTGACGAAAGTTATCTGCTTCATCTATAGTTTCTGAATACAATAGGAAACGGTTTTAAGTTGCAATATATCCTGTAGGAACAACATTTTCCCCGGTGCATGGCGACAGGCTTGCCAAACTGTGAAACGGTTTTAAGTTGCAATATATCCTGTGGGAACAACATTTTCCCCGGTGCATGGCGACAGGCTTGCCAAACGGTAGGTATTACTGCCTACATTTCCAGATGTGAAGATATAATAGCTCAAACATCATGAATATAGCTTACTTTTGAAAAGCAGATGATGTAAATATGGATGGAGCTTTGGATTATAACAGTAATACGCTTATGGGTTTCAGAATTATATACATAAATGTGACTTTTACGAAATGGTGAGGAAGAAAGGAATCGACAATGATTAACACATGACATTAAATTAGATCAAGATTTGAGATAAAACAGGACATGTGGCAACCCTGATGGTTATCAGTTTTTCTGCGACAGCACGTCAGTCAGTATTTTTAATATATTTTATCTTAGGATGAGAGTATACATATAGCGTCAGGTGGAAATACACAAAATTTAGAACTCTGCCATAATACACGAAACTTTCCTTTAGGCTAGTTGTTTTAGATGACAACAATGGGAAAACAATTCAGAAACTAACTATACTACCTACCTTGTGAAACACATGGTGGAAAGGCACTTTGCGAATGCGAGCTTGGCTAGCTACCACCAAGTAGAAAATTCAAGTAGAAAATCAGCCGCCAAGCACCTAACGGTGCGTTTCGGCAGCTGTCCTTGAAAGCCAGAAAAATTACAGGCACATGAGACTTAACAACTGTACTTATGTCTCAATGTGACGGGCGCAGAGCAATTCGTCACGTGATGAAATGCATTTGTTATAGGCAGAAGACAATTCGCTTAACATCAGGTGGACCTTGTGCTTGTTCCATCACAATAACATAAAAAAGAAAAAAAAGACTGGAAGGAAATGTATAAGATGTTATAGTCAAATGAGAAGAGTTTATTAGAGTGAAACTAGAATTTATTGAGTTATCTAAATCTACACTAATATTATAAAGAGGAAAGATTTGTATTTTTGTGTGCAACGAATAAACTTAAAAAGTACTGGACCGATTTCGATGAAATTTGGTATGGAAATATTTTGAGACCAGGGGAAGGACATTGGATACATTTTATCCAACTGCGGAAAAGAGGTTAATGGTTTTGACCGATAACCGACTTACGCGCGAGCGGAGCCGCGCCCGGAAAGCTAGTTTTTAATAGTTTACTAAATACTAACATCTGATAGTCAAGGGAAATTTACATAATGCTTTATGTTTATTAGTTACATATTTTCCGTAGTAAATTTGTCAATGCACAATAGCATAAACGCTTCATAGCAGTATACGTAGAATAAAAACATATATCATTTTATTGCAATATGTTAACCTCGAGGACATTGTTTAGTTTAACTTATAAGGCTTTTGGTTTTCCCTAAGATAACAAATACAAAAGCAAAGTCAAAAAAGCTAATTATTGAGCTAATTATGTCTATTTTAGTAACAATTTATCATTATAGAAAATGTTTCGCCCACGTTGTTGTTGTCCCGTGGGGTGCCGATTCAGAATTGCATCTCCCCATATCATCCCATGGGTGTCGTAAGAGGCGACTAAGAGAAAATACTGGAAGGTGGGCGGCAGCGCCTTCTAAAAAGCTGCCAACTTACACTGCGATCCCCAAGCCGCCTGCCAAGAGTGGGGATTATGGCAAATACCCCTTTAATAGGGGAGCCTGTGTTCAGCAGTGGACGATCCGACTATTACAGTACGTTGTTGTTAGGTAACAGCCATAACTGAATTAATGGTAATTTGATTATACGAGTTAAATAATTAATAAATAATGAAACAAATAACTTTAATAAATAATTATTTATGATATGAACATTTGCAAAACATCCCGCTCTATGTACTTTTTGAATTATTCACGGCGCTAAGGGAACCTATATTATGATCCTTGGCAACTGATTAATTTCTTAATGGTTGGTGGCTTTCCCAGAAAAATCACCGAATAACATCTAATCTAATACCTATATACCTATGTCAATTTGAAGGTAAATTCCTCTTAGGGAATCGTTGTTTGGGTTAGATAAACTATTTGTGTAATATGTACGGAAATTTTGGCAACAAACCGAGTTAAAGGTTTTTCATAACTGCTAGAATAAGGCAATAAAATATTTTAAATGCAGATGTTTTCAGATTATTGGCCTCGTCAAACTATAATGAAGTTTTACATCTAACTTTCACTAAAATGTGACCAATTAAGAATATCAAACCTGTGTTGTAAATTTTAAACGTGCACAACTTTTCTTAGTTTCCCTTTGAAAAGCATTATTTTCTCTCGTTGTTGCGCTTTATAGACAAACGAAAGGTCGTATCTACCACGTGCAGCGCGCTTTAAGATTGAGCTTTGTTTACATCATAATATTTTGTTTTATTTTCCGTTACTATTTCTTAATTGACCTGCATCGCTCCTTGAACATATTAGCATAAACCTTTTCCTCAAAAAGTCTCCTTATTTACCGTATAAATTATTTTTGTTAGATTCTAATTTTTCTAGATGAGCTCTGACGAGGACGACCTGTTAGATGTTGTAACTATCTTGCATTTAGTCCAAAAGAAACAAATTCCATGTGAGGCTACCTACAATTACTTACTTTCAAGTATATCAAGAACTTCTGATAGAATATCGGATTAAAAATCATTTTTCTTTTCTCTGAGACCGAATTTACCGAAACTTTGACAGTTATATCAACAGATATAATTACAGGAAAGTACTTTATTTCGGTGTGACATGATTCCATTTGACATGAGGCTTGGTTTTATTTTACAGTAGGTAATTGGCCACCGGAGACAGCTACAGCAGTATCATGTATCGTTTTTTAAAGCTAACAACTGCTGTCAAATTACCAAATAATACCAAACGTTTGTTTAGCCATTTTCAACAGACTGAGAAGTTTATTTAGAACCTGTTTAGGACAAAAAATAACCTCCAATCCAGTACTCCCTTCAGACAAATGCTGGGATTTTTTCCACATGCATGTTAACGTGTTTTTCCAACTCATGAACATTTTTGTTAGATGTCATATATCAAATTTTTATAGTTAAGTATAGCAATCAAATGAGCCGTGCAGTTTTTGACAGCGCTTTTGGTAAAGGAAAACCAATCAGTAGGTAACTTCGCAGTGTAAGCTGATTTCTTAGTTCTTTTACTGTCACCTGCACAGTTAAATTGGTTCTGTATTGTAAGTAGGTAATAGCTAACGCCGCCGCCGTCGGCAACGTTCAGTAATTTGTAACTATTAGCTGGTAATGACTTGCGTCATCGATTCATCATACAACACCAGTAAGCTATTCAAACACCTGTCATTCAACATGCAATAGAGCTAATTGTGGCATTTTATGAGTACCGACCGACCATGTTAACTATTATTTTGCTCTGTGGCTTACCTAGGTAATTTAGGCACGTTGAGACTGTCTTTCTAGCGGATAATGTATACCTACTTCGTATACATAATTTTGTAAGTTATTTGTATTTTATTTCTGAAGGTATAGTGATTCACATCGTACATATATGTATTGGTTATAATTATTTCGGTAGCTATTTATTTTTATATCTTATATTAGGACCAAAAAGCGCATTTCCTCAACCAAGGTACGTTATTAGATATTGGTTGGTATATGAAGAACATAGGTGTTTATTTACTTAATAAAAGTAGGTAATTCTTGTATTTTTAATGAGGTAACCATCACGTTGCACCGTACTTTAATATGAACCTTAAGTTTAAAAGGAAATTGAAAACTTTAAGTGAAAACACCGTGAATGAGTAAATGTGTGAAGAGGGTCACTCCAAGATTTTAGTCACTTTGAAGGTGAACTATCTTCAGAGGGTCATGGTTTGGATTCAGTAAAAAATATACTATGTACGGACATTATGGCCGCAAATCAGTTCTGATGGGGTTTTCAAAACTGGTTGATTAATCGGTAAAAGTATTGGACGCAGCTGTTTTCTTATTATTTTAGAACTCCTCAACGATCATGAATTTTCACATCTAACTCACACTAAAATGTGACCAATTATATCCGTAAAAATAATTTGAACATTTTTAAATCGGATTTCATCGTTGTGAAAAGTACCTTTTTTCTAATTTTCGCACTTTTTGGTCACACCAGGTTGTAGCCGCGTGATTGAATTTTGTTGAATTCATCTTTTATTATATTTTCCGTCAAAAGCTCCTAATCTGTTAAATGCCTGGAAGTAAATTTCCTATATTTATCTAAGCAAATAGTCACTGTTCCCGCGATCCTAGCAGAAGTGTACTTTATGTACTTTATACGTGAACCCCAAAAATGCCCATAATACGTATAATTGAATCATTATAATTATAATTTTCCCGGTCAAGTACATAATGACTATGTATTTAAGATCTATTTTACCGCAGCTATTTAATGACCCTGGCATTGAATAGGGGCATTCTCATAATAATTATCCTTAAATGTCATGCAGGCGGTAAATAGAAACTTACGTACGTACCTATACATATTTTGGTTTCCGTAAGTACAGCCTAATTGTAATTAGATTTAAATACTTAGTTATTATTTCAGAAAAAAAATCGAAATACTCATAATTTGATATACCTAAATGCATATTCTGTTCCTCACGGAGACGCAGATCAAATGTCCAGCTGACGCGGCATACCTTGCACACCCTGGTTATATGCTAGAACATAGCTTCAAAGCCAGGGCGGGAGTTTGTATGTATGCCCGCGATGACATTTGCTATCGGCGTCTCCGCAACCTTGAAGACCCCAAATTTTCAGTCATGTGGGTTCTGGTGGACATTGGCATGGAGAAAATTCTTTATGCTAGTGTCTACCGATCACACAGCGGAGATGAGGAGATGACCAGGCTCACAAATTACCTCAGTGAGGCGGCGGATGTGGCCCAACAGAGATATCCTTCTGCTCAATTAGTGCTTCTGGGGGATTTCAACGCCCACCATCAAGACTGGCTATACCCATACCAGAGCACAGACCACGCTGGTCGAGAGATGCGCAAGCTTGCCTTGACGCTAGACCTCACACAGCTGGTCCAAGGAGCTACAAGGATACCGGACGTTGATGGCCACACAGCCAATTGCTTGGACCTTCTGCTGACAACAGATCCAGACCGCTACTCAGTGTCGGTTTCATCACCTTTAGGTAGTTCCGACCACTGTCTGGTGAAGTCTGTATCAGTCTACTCCCCGCCCGATCCCAGCCCAAAAGGCACGCGGCGAGTGTGGCGATACAGGTCAGCAGATTGGGATGAGATGCGTTGTTTTTTCGCGTCTTACCCTTGGAGCCGGGTTTGTTTTTCTTCTAGCGATCCCTCAATTTGCGCGGATGCTGTGACAGAAGTATTACGTCAAGGTATGGAATATTTCATACCATTTTCTGACGTCCCGCTGTCCAGCAAAGCTCGCCCATGGTTTAATGCTAAATGTGAAGATGCAGAAGCGTTAAAGCATGAGGCCTACTTAGCCTGGGCTGATGCTCGAACCCGCAAATCTAGAGATGTACGTGAAAAGAAGAAAGCATTTAACCTGGCTGCCAAGTCCTGCAAAAAAGCCCTTAAGAAGGCTCGCTTCGATCATATACGCCGAACAGGGAACAAACTTGCTTCTTACCCCTCGGGTAGCAAAGCGTTTTGGTCCCTGGCGAAATCGATCGAAGAGAACTTCTGCCGTCCCTCACTGCCTCCACTGCTGAAACCCAACGGCTCCCTAGCGCACACTGCTGAAGAGAAAGCAAATTTATTTGCCTCTCTGTTTGCAGAATCTTCACGTTTAGATGCTGGCAATGCTGTACCTTCAAGTCTGCCAAACTGCGGGACGTTAATGTCAGAAATCCGCATTCGACAATCTGAAGTACGCAAAGCGTTGCGCAATCTGGACGTGAACAAAGCTAGTGGTCCAGACGGTATACCAGCTGTAGTCTTGAGGATGTGTGCGCCTGAGTTGACTCCAACATTGACTCGCCTCTTTCGCTTGTCTATGACGACTGGTCAAGTGCCTAAGTCCTGGAAGCTTGCAAACGTGCAGCCCGTGCCCAAAAAGGGTAGTCGCGCAGACCCTGCCAATTACAGGCCTATTTCAGTCACTTCCATACTGTGTAAAACGATGGAACGTGTACTGAACCACAGGCTCCTGGCATACCTAGAAGTTAATGATCTCCTCAGTGACCGACAATACGGGTTTCGCCGAAACCGGTCTACTGGGGATCTTCTTGTGTATGCCACTCACATCTGGAGCGAAGCCATCGAGAACCACGGAGAGGCGCTTGCTGTTTCTCTCGATATCTCGAAGGCTTTTGACAGGGTTTGGCACGATAGCCTTATTAGCAAGCTTCCTTCATACGGCCTTCCCACTGGTTTATGTGTTTGGATTTCAGATTTCTTGAGGGATCGGTCGATTCGAGTAGTCATCGATGGCTGTTCTTCTGACCAATTGGCTATTAACGCCGGAGTCCCTCAAGGATCAGTACTCTCCGCAACGCTTTTTCTGCTGCATATTAATGATCTGCTTAAGCCCGGTATTTTTGGGTACGCAGACGACAGCACCGTTGTGGAGAGTTATACATCTAACGCACGAACCAGTGCATTACAAATCCAGTCTCATAGGGAAGCGATGGTCCAGCGCTTGAACTTTTCTCTGAAGGCAGTCTCCGATTGGGGCGATGCCAACCTGGTTAAGTTCAATGCTGCTAAAACCCAGGCGTGTCTTTTCTCCGCCAAACGGAGCCCTTTTCAGCTGGCTCCTACTTTCAGAGATGTGTCCGTGCCGATAAGTAACCATCTCGAGCTTCTTGGCATCTCATTAACACCGACTCTCAATTTCGGCTCCTATATTGAGTCTAAAGCCCAGCTAGCCTCAAAAAAGCTTGGTGTTTTGGCGAAGGTGAGACAATACTTCACACCGGGACAGCTGCTCAATCTTTATCAAGCGCAAGTCCGGTCGTGTATGGAGTACTGTTCTCACCTTTGGGATGGTTCTGCCAAATACCAGCTGGAGACACTGGAAGCTATTGAGAGGAGAGCCAAGAGACTCATAAACGACGACCAACTTGTAAGCAAGAGACTCCAAAGTCTCGAGCATCGCCGCAAAGTCGCTTGCTTATCGGTTTTTTATCGGATACATTTCGGGGAGTGTGCCACAGAACTACATGATCTGATTCCGCCATCCCCATTCTATAACCGGACATCCAGGGATACTCAGAAGCGCCACCGCTATATGGTGGATATTCCATTTACCCGAACGAAGCGATTTGCATCTTCTTTTATCATGCGAACCGCCAGGGTATGGAATACTCTGCCTGAGGCTGTGTTTCCGGTTAAGTACAATATGGGGGTCTTTAAGAAGCGAGTGAATAGGTATCTCCTGGGTAAGCGCGCTCCATCATCGATCGCATCATCACTTAACATCAGGTGAGATAGTGGTCAAGAGCTACCCAGTTTGGAGTAAAAAAAAAAAAAAAAAAAAAAAAATGAACTATTTCTAACTTACTGATATGTAGCTTCAGAATAATATTAATATACATTATTATGTTATTTGTAATTTTCTAACTTCTAAACGGTTATTTCAAAAATAAGCTCATTAAAACGCCTGATTTTTCGGATTAAATAGAATTATACATTAGATAATTACATAGACATTTAAAAAATATGTGATAGGTAGGTAAGTACGTTAAATGGCAACATGCGATGAAACCTTAGCATTTCGAAATTTTACTCTACCTACCTACTCTATCAAGTAACACCTGTCACCGATTAGTTACCTGTTGTACCTACCCACTGCGGCAAGCTGTGGAGGCTACTCAATTGATCTGTTTATTTTGAAACAGTACTGGCCTGGTTATATGTACCAAACACTTGGTTAATTATTCAGACTTTTGCAGCAACCATAAACGTGGGTAAATTAACGCAATTAGGAACATTGCGGCGATGACAAAATTTCCACTATCGTATTCCTACGTAACAGTGTCAACAAAACATACGTTCCGACACGTACTAAAAGAAAAACTAAATGTAAATACTCACGAAGCAATAGAAATGTTGGCTGCGGCTGTTGCGACAAATCCACTCACAACTCGTCCACAATGTCAGCGTAGGTAATTTGTTTTTATTCCACTTGGTTTTCTCGTGGGGAAAACTAATGAATTATCGAATGCGTGAATATGTGAGGCGGTATAGAGCGCGGCGCGCGTTCGACTTGGATCGAAGCCGGAATGCAACTGGTGGTGGTTCAGAAATTCAGAATGGATGGAACGGTCGCCGCGTCGCCACCGCTGCCGCTGTGCCGCGCCGCGCTGTCCGCGTCGCCGTGGTGATGGCGGACGCGTTGGTCCCTCGAGCTAAAGCAAGCACAGGAGGCCTGACCGATTAGCCACGGCTGCCACTGCCGACAACCAACGGTGACATCTGTTGTATTGAGCGGCCCGCTTGCCAATCAGTTGCATAATCCGGACGATATTTTGTCCCAATTGACGGAAGAGAAAAATTTATCAAGTTTACATAATGATGAGCTATTATTTCGGAATAAATAATCGTAATTTAGATGCTTTTGATACGGAGTTTTTATCTATTTTTATACTAATTTGTTGCCAAATGATGTTGCTCAACTCTGCTTTAGTAGTAAGTAACTACTAGGTATATATCCTATTACCTACTCGTAATAAATAATATAAGTTCTTCATCACGACCTATTAACCTGGATATCATTTTTTATGCCTGTAAGCTTAGCCTTTAGAAGTAAATTTCTCTTTATCTGTGTAATCCCATCAAGATAGATTCAGACTTTGATCATTTACTGAAGATGGTCGAAGGATTCAAAAGATCGTTAACTCCACCAGATATAAAATAATAATAAATAGAGCAGGACTAATTTGTGATAAAAACTCATTGCAGATCATGTCAATGTGACAGGGAGATATTATGACAGATAATCATTGAGGCAACAATTGTGACATTGTTGACTATGTCAGAGTGACATCTTAGAACACAATATACATTAAATATTTACGGTCTTAGAACTTTCATTCATTCAAATAATTTACATTTTTCAAAAATATTTCAACGAATAGCTGCACAGGAGTTATGGCAAAAAACCGCTCGACTTACACGTCTCTGCGCTCCGAGTCTGACAGACACTCTCCCAAATCTAGAGCGGAAGTAAAAGACGCTTCAAGGAAAGCGAGAGTAGACTGCCATGTCTCTGAAAGCACTTCTCACACACAATTCTTCAAGCAGAAGAGGCATGAAGATAAGTTTGAGAGAGTCACAACCGATGAATATTTCGGTTTGTCAGAAACTATGTCCGGATCTTCAGACACGTTCCATTGTGTCCATGGAGCTCAAGGAAAACAATATACCGAAAAAGGACAGCTGAAAAGGAATTTAAAGAAAGGATTGGATCGGGTGCCAACAGGTTCGGTTCTGAGTTACCATGAGTACCAATAGTGGGATCAATTTTTCATTACATTCTTATTTTAAACGTTTGCCCTTTCGCGTGGTTTTTATGATTGACACACAAAATTGTAAAATCTCCACATTAAATTGATCTTTCAAAG
The DNA here is from genome assembly GCA_963854805.1 of Plagodis dolabraria. Classification (NCBI taxonomy): domain Eukaryota; kingdom Metazoa; phylum Arthropoda; class Insecta; order Lepidoptera; family Geometridae; genus Plagodis; species Plagodis dolabraria. The sequence continues at coordinate 12,577,182 of OY978440.1, forward strand.
ATAAATCATCCTTACATAAGATGAATTATCTTTGAATGCTAATTAACATGCAATTAAGTACGTACATAATTAAAACATAAACGTAATCCCAATGTTGTATTAGATAAAAAACATATTACAATATATTAATAACTCCTCGATTAAGGGGGCCATTCCCTGATTTTGGTCATTTTAAAGGTGAATTCCTCTTCAGGGGATCATTGTTTGGATTCAGAAAAAAATTATACTGTGTACGGACATTTTTCCAACAAATCTGTGCTGATAAATATAACTTTTCATAACATCTTGATTTATAAGTAAATTGTTTCTAATGCAGTTGTTTTCAAGTATTTTTGGGAACTTCTCCTCAACGATAATGAATTTTACATAAAAAAATATGACCCGCTCAAATATGACCAATTATATATCCTTAGCAAATCTGTGCTGAAAATGTTAAAATCGGATAAACGAGTGCATACGAAAATAATTATTTTCTAAAATTTTCGCGCTTTTAGGACGTAGCAGCTACATAAATTCTGCTTAGTACAAATTTTATTTTCTATTACAAACTCCTTATTGAATAGTATCGCCCACTTACGAAATAATTAAATTCTAATTTATTATTACATTCCTTCCTAAACAGAGAAATATCTGAGAAATACATGACGGGGCACGATATTTTGCGAAATCCACTATCCATCGTAACAACAATCAAAGTGACTTAAAAATAAACCAAAACTACCTATTGAAGTTACACGGTACTATATGGTAGGGCATTTTGAAAATGCTCGCTTGGCAAGCTACCGCTTTCAAGTAGTAAATCAATCGACGAGCACCGAACGGTGTGTTCTAGCAGCTGTCCTTGAAAGCCAGTAACTCTACGTTAGCTTGACCAACATCTACATCCCTATGATCACTTACCATCAAGTGAGATACTGGTAAAAGGCTAGCCAATCAGCTATAAAAAATAACGTATGCTTATAGGGCTTCGTATGTTTTTGGTTAACAGTTTTTATTGCACGGAGGTCCTTGGAAGGACAATCTTTCGATGTTCCCGATAGCTGATATAAACATGACGTGCCATCTGCATATGGCCATCACATAACTCATCAGCCTAGAATTCAAAGAAAGCGCAGCCTTCTATAGCCCGAAGGTCCTATTCAAAAATATCACCACTTTCCTCAACCTACTTCCCTTTTTGATTGACATTTATTATGATTTCTCGAATGCCATAGTTTCATCTTGACCTACAAATTGGTTAACAATAGATCATTGCGATTAGTGTTCTCTTTTTGTAATTGTAGGATGGAAAAAGCAAGAAAATTCTGGTACTTATACGTGAAGCTGATTCTAGGTTTGGACTATGGTCATTAACCAGACATTTTTATCATAAGGATAACTCTTTATTACATTTTACTGTAGAGAGTGAAAGATACGACTCTTTCAGTACCACTAGACCCACTAGTACAGCAATCAAGATATTTTAAAACCCCTGCTGAAGAAAATTAACTTTAGAAACTTTGTTAGCCTGTCCGTATTCTGTATCACCTTCGTGTGAAATTTAATAACGACAGATGATCGTATAATATTGTATTTATAAATACTCAGAAGGGACTCTGTATAAGCTTTTTAAACTTATTGTTAAAATTTTATCAAGTTCAATTCTACTAGGTACCTAGTTGATTGGTCAGAAAACTAACTTTTACTGGAATAGGTACCTATAAATTATTCTTACAAAGTCAGTCTGTTTCATTTACATGTTATACGAACTACCGTTTGTCTTCTTTAGTCTGTGACCCCTTCAATCAAATCAGGCTTCATGAGTTTAATTATCAATGATTTCCATTCGTTTGTGCACGGAATCAAATCGTTAAATAATTAGGTATTTGCAGTCATTAAATGCAGCTACGCGGAATGCAGTTTCACGTCCACTCATTGTCTCCAGTCGATATTAAATTTTATGCTTTTGTATTCTCGATTTATTGAGCAGTGAAAGTAACTGCAGTTGCCTATAATTAAAATGGTCGTCACTCATCAAAATATATTCGTTTTAACGACTTGGCCAATCCCAAAAATCACGGAACATGTTTATTACCAAACCATAGAACATATAATAATACTATGTGCCAAACTTAAAGATACCATAAACAAAAACTACACATATTTTATACAATTATTTAATTATGCTAAGTAGGGATGTTCAAACAAAAAAAGTATCGATATTTTTTTCGATATAATATATCGTAGTGTTAAGTATATCGATACTTACTAACATATCGATATTTTTGATATATCGTAAAAAATGTTTTTCTTGTATTTAGCTAGTCTATAATATTAAATATTTTGCAGGTTGGTATACTCGTAAATAAAAACAGCCAATATATTTTTAAGTCCCAATATTATTCCTCTAGACCTTGCAAAAAAAAATAGGCTTGCATGAAAGGTTTATACGAAGGTTTTGTTTAACAAAACCTTCGTATAAACCTTAGAACCCTTCTATAACCTAAAACTGCGAAGGTTAATTATCCACAATTCGTGGTTTAACGTTTTATTTTCACTCAAGTTGCCAACCATAAATCGGTATCTAATTATTTATTTATTAAATTGATACACAAAACAGAATACATCACTAAAAGAACACATTATGATATAGGTTGACATTTACGAGCCAGACTGTATTCCTAAATATGTGTATACATGTCATTATGATCAACATAATTAGCAGTATGCACTTATATTATACTGTTAAACTGCGCAAAAAGAGGTTAATGTTTTCGCGCGATAACCGACATAAGCGCGGGCGGAGCCGCGCCCAGAAAGCTAGTTTGCTATAAAAAACATTTACGATCAATTTGCAATAAAAAACAACTTTGCCAACTTCCCTTTTGAAAAAGGTTTTGGTCCAATATGTCAAGTGAGCTATGGTGTTATATCGGTTGAATAATATCGATTGATGTATCGATATACATATCGATACTAGGTTACTCGATAATATCGGGTGGAAGCGATATATCGTGTTCATATATCGATATTTTTTGTAATATTTTATTATTTGTATATTTAAATTATTATTCCCCGTGGCGTGCCGGGTTAGAATTGCTTATCCCATATCATCCCGTGGGTGTCGTAAGAGGCGACTAAGGTAAAAATTCTGGAAGGTGGGCAGCAGCGCCTTCAAACGAATTGTCAACTTACACTGTGATCCCCAAGACGCCTGCCAAGCGTGGGGATAATGCAATACCCCTTTAATAGGCTGTGTTCAGCGGTGGACGATCCGGCTGGTTTAACAGTACAGTACAGTATATTTTTAAAATATCCTCCTTAACATTTTGAGCATGTTTCAAATCTCATATACCTATGAAATAGGCGGCAAACTGCGAGTATGCACTCGCAATTTACCCCCTGTCCCTTGCTTTACAAATTTCGAGGACAAATTCACTCTATTACGATGTCATTAGCATTTGTGATTACACTTCAGTAACAATTATTTGCACCAATCGAACCGATCTGGTTTTCTAGATGAATTCGTGAGGTATCGTGACGTTTTATTTTTAATTTGACTAATACCAATATTTAATAGTCCTTGGTTTCCTTATATTAATATATCGATTTCCTTCTATGAGACGCCTATGACACTTTTCCTCAGTTATCTTATCACCGTTGCATGACGTTTACCTTATTATAATTAAGGCATATACATATAAAAAAATTAGTGAATTTTGTCATGTTTATGCAGATCCCAAATGGACCCAGCGTTGCAAACTCAACTACGGTTGGGAGCTTGTCAAATGGCTGGAGTTCATCGTTTTAGATCCTACTGTGGAAGAGCAGAAGGAAAGACTGATTGATCATCTGAAACAGCTAACAAAAATTGCCAATGATGGATACGTATCCTTTTAAATATTTAAATGTAGTCAGTTTCAAGAGATATTACTCCAGAAGAGTACGAGCCGTGAGAGCGCTAGAGAGTTCTTCTCTGCCATAACGTCTCTGTTCTCCAAGATAATGGAATCCATCATCAACAACCAGATCTCGCAGTAACTGGAAGAGTACCACCTGGTTAGCAATTGTCAGTACGATTTTCGTTGCGGTACGATCTTCTAGTATTCCTATGGATCGATGGGCTGCGGTGGTTAAGTCCAAGGGTGAGGCGTTGGCGGCTAGTTAGGGCATAGCGAAGGCCTTTGGTCGGGTGTGGCATAAAGAACTTTTTTGACGCTGCCTTCCTATGTTGTTTCTGAGAAATTGTGCGAGTGGATCTTCAGTTTTTGGTAGACTCATACATCAAGGTCGTTGTCATACGGACGGTCGGGAAGACATACAGCCAGTCGAGTCTTTTTACTTAGGGCATACTGAAAGTTTCTGAATTATGATAATTAAGACGAGATATTACTATTTATACTTTTATTTTATTCTTAAATTTTTTAAGCGCTCGTAGCGAAGTTTGCTTAGCCATTCTGAATCGATCAGCAAAGTTAAGCAACGTCCGCCTCGGTCATGAGTTGGATGGGTGACCGCTGGTGACATTACTACTGAGCGCTTCCGTGCTTCGGAGGGCACGATAAGCCGTAGGTCCCGGTTGTTGTCTTAGGATGGCAGTCGTTACAGCATGGCTACCACCATGCATTTTGCGAATGCTCGCCTGGCTAGCTACCACCCTCAAAATGAAAATCTGTCGCCAAGCACCTAACGGTGTGTTCCGGCAGCTGTCCTTCAGAGCCAGTAATTCTAGGTTAGCCTGAACGACATCTTCGACCACATCATCACTTACCATCAGGTGAGATAGCGGTCAAAGGCTAAACTATCAGGATAAAAAAAAAAAATTTTAGGAACAAAAAGAATGGCCGATGTTTGGTCGAGGTCTTGGTGTGACACCTCCGTTGTCTTAGCGGAATGTGAGGACGCGTTATCGTTATGAAGGATGACATTGCTTTGAGGCCGCTTTTCACGAACTTTTTCTAATGGGCAACCAAGTGTTGACGTACCAACTTGGAGTGACTGTCTTTTGGTCTTCAAGCGATACTGGAGTGTAATGTCCTGATTTCCCAAAAAAGATGCAACAATGAAAGCATGCATGTAAAGAATGCATAAAAATCAAGAAATAAACTCGTACATTGGCATCATCGAGTTAATATCCGATATTGGTTTCTTATCTTATTACTATAGAAAATCTCACATGATCCTAAGTTGGCTTTGGTTACGATTGATTAGGTACAACATCCCCATCTCATGGAAAATATGCAAAAAATAGAATCAATCATTTTAAAATGACTATAATCTTACCAATAAAAAGTATCAGTTTGTTTAATAGTTTAGGTGAGATAAAAAAGGTTTTTGTAGACTCAATGATATGATAAAAAGTTGTTAAATGAACTTTTGTTAAAGAAATTAGATCTATTCGATAGCATTTTACAAATTCCATCAAAATGTATGATCTAGAGGAAAATTCGCTACGTTTATAAGGTTTATACCCTTCCGGACCCATGACACAAATAGAATGCTCAACTGGTTGTGCCATGGGTACTTTTAATTCCTTTCTACACTACCGAGGTACCAACGAACGACACAACCCGGATCCATGGCACATTTACTATGCCCAACTGGTTGTGTCGTAGGGAACTTAGAAATCACTCTGATTCCCATAGCACAACCTCTATTTTCTATAAAGAAAGAAATAAAAGGAAGCTTAACATTTAGCGTTCCTTTGCCGTGGTACCATTAGATAGTTCCTTTGATGGTACTACGAAAACTCTGATTTCTACTAAGCGTGGTACCATTGAATCGTTAAAATACCCTTGGCCTTGCTTAATTCAACGTAAACAAGAATAATAAAGAACTATTTTTATGTTAATATTTTTTATTACGGTAGATGTTGATGTGACAGCTTGAAAATGTGACAGTTGCCAAAATGACACTTGATGTCATATTTCCCGATTATTATTTTATGATTCGGTTGAAAATTATGTATCGTAAAAAATATAAGCAAATAGGTATTAGATTTGACAGGTGAAAGTGACAGTTTATGTCAAATAGGTGTTTTGAAGCGCTCGTAGCGAAGATTACGCTTAGCTGTTCTTAACCGATCAGCAAAGTTAAGCAACGTCCGCCTCGGTCATGACTTGGATGGGTGACCGCAGGTGACATTACTACTGAGCGCTTCCGTGCTTCGGAGGGCACATTAAGCCGTCGTGTCGGTCCCGGTTGTTGTCTTAGGATGGCAGTCGTTTGTTGTCGTTTGAAGTGGTGGTATGGCATTTTGCGAATGCCCGCCTGGCTTGCTACCACCCTCAAGTTGAAAATCTGTCGCCAAGCACTTAACGGTGTGTTCCGGCAGCTGTCCTTGAGAGCCAGTAATTCTAGGTTAGCCTGTACAACATCTTTGACCACTTCATCACTTACCATCAGATGAGATAGTGGTCAAAGGCTAACCTATTAAGCATAAAAAAAAACTGCATGCATACGTTGTTCATACAACCAATTAGAGAACTATGTACTTACACTTTGTCTGAATTAGGTGTTATTTAGACCTAATTCAGCCAAATTATACTATACTTGGGCTCGATCTGACAGAGGGCAGGCTAAATACAATTAATAAATCCGATATCGAATATACTTCAGTCTTGGCTTAAGTACGACCTTTTATAACTGTCGTTCCGCACACATTCCATCAAAATATGTTGTACGTCTTCTAAAACACCACAATCATTACGCTTAGGGGATGTTATTTTTTGCATCAAAAATCCAAACTTATTTGATGGGATATGAGCGGAGCGAATCCTTAGAACAGTCACTAATTTCTTGCGAATGAGAATGTTGTTATCTATAACAGTCTCAAAGTTATATATTAAGTATCTCAAGTCTACTCTGTTTTAAACAAATTCTTCCTACATTTGCTATAGCTTCCCGCTGAAACTTCATGGCTTGATCTTACAAACAAAACAATATTGTGACATGACGTAGGACAAGCTAAGCGTCCGAAGCCTGCGTTATAGTGTACAGCGCCCTCTGTGGCGAAATCTGATAGTAATGTCGTCAGCTTTGCTCGTTAGATGGCGCCAGTAGAAAAATTAGCTCCCGCAAGCGTTGTATTCGAGAACGTACAATACACGATAAACAATACTATATGAAGGTAGTCTTAATACAGCTTGAGAATTTCATGTTTTTTGAAAACGTGTCACTACCGCATTAATGCCAGTGCTGACACGAATAAAGGATGTAAAATCAGGGGAGAAGAATCGTTCAAATAATGTTAGTTTTATTATTGTTCAAAATTAATTGATGTTTAGTTTACCATCAAAATATATCCAATACCAAAATTACCAAAAACTCGAACTAGAGTAAAAGTGTCGCTTAACTTCATACTCGGATAAATCCAATATTGTAAATTTTTAAGATTTTGGTATCAAATGAAAGGGTAAAAAAAAGCTTCAAAACTGATTTATCACTTGTGCATAAATCCGCATGGTTCTTGAGAAATAAAACGTCTAAAGCACGATTTTTTTATTAAATTCGGATAGATCCATGAGACAGCTTTTTTCAAATGTAGTTAAGTCCATGGGAGCCAATCAGCGAATTGAGTTTTTTCAACATGGCTGTCAGTCGACATAAAATCTGATACAATGGCACAGTACACTCCCGCGTTGTATCGTTTCTTTTTGTTATTTAGACAGTTTCTATGGATGATTTCATTAAAATTGTGCCACAAAGTAAAGCCCGCAAGCGACCTTACATAAAACTTCGCCATAAGAAAGAGGAAAGTGCGAAAATTCGGTAAGCATGAAATTTCTATTTGGCGGTTATAGCGAAGCAAAAGTGGACATGGGCAGGGCACATTGCAAGAATGGACGCAAGCAGATGGACTAGACGAGTCCTTGAGTGGAGACCCAGAGCGGACAAGAGAGGCAGAGGTCGGCCACCACAACGTTGGATGGACGACGTTAAACGGCACGGAGGTCGGGACTGGATGAGTCGGGCACAAGACCGCCAGGAATGGAGAAAAAGGGAAGAGGCTTACGTCCAAGAATGGACCAGAGAAAAACCCCCATGATGATGATGATGATGATGAAATTCCTATACCAATGCATCGTTAGGAATCCTGAGTTGGCCCTAGTGTTGTGCTCATCATATTTGATTAATATTATTTTGTATTTCTACTGTTACAGAATAATTTAGATATAAATGTATGAAAGGATATTATTGCATAGTACAGGAACTTTCCGATCAGATTTATATACTTAGGTATATAGGATCAAATGTAAGTTATACAATTTAAGTGCCGTGTGGAGTTGGTCACCACGTTATGTTTGCAATTTTGCTTCTTTTGCATCTGCGTTTTATTATCTCACTAATATTATAATAAATGCGAATGTCTGGATGTTGGATGTTTGTTCCTCTATAACTCGATAACCACGAAACTGATTTGGCTAAAATTTAAAACATAATATAATGGCCAGAATAGGGCAAAAGCTACTTTTATGCCAGAAAATGTTAGGTTCCTGTGGGAGTATCTAAAACTGTAAGTCAACGTAAAAGAAGTCCATATACGTGCTGAGATGTCTTACTATTCTGATATAGGTAGTCTTATGTATACGAAATTGACATTCTCATTTATTTATTATATGTAAATTTATATCTACTTCACAAGAAATTAATGGAATTTACCAACTAGGTTGTACGTTTGTTATTATGCTGATCTTTTTTTAACAATTCTATTTCATTGATATAATTTTAGATGTAGCTAAAAAACAAAAAACGCGGTAGATTTATCAAAAATTTAAGTCTCCGTGACTGCTAATTGGAGTTCCAGTTCATGAACTAAAACTATTTTTTTACCGACTTTTTTTTAAACTAATTGATGTTCACAAATTGCTAAAAACGCACTGTGGCCAAGACTAGGCAACGTTAATTAAACAACGGTGCAATTAAATTATTATAAAAAAGTGCTTAACGGTGAGAATGTGATAGGGCTGTCAATGCACGAAGAAGTAATTGTTGAAGATGAAACAGAAGAAATATTGAATTTTATTTAATTATTGAATATTATTAAATTAGTTACTATTTATAAAATAAAACTACATTTCCTTATTTTGTTTGTATTATTTTTAGTATCATTCAGTTACTTACTACAATTTTTACTGTTGATGGTATGCCATGATTTTGCTACTATCACATCCCTAGCTCTAATCGTATTTTATCAAATCTACATAAATCCGGACCGAATTAATCAAAAATCTATAAATCCACACTGAGTTTTTTCAATTATAGATAAATTGCATTCCATTTTAGATAGAAGATAAATCCAATCTAAATATTTAACTTTTGCAATAATTAATGGTGTTATTGCTGTATTGGCTGAACAGAGCCGTTTTCTTCAATACTGTTACGGTAATAAAATATATAATGCCTTTTGAATAATCGAATTAACTTTGTTATCACTTTTTCTTAAATATCTCCGAACATAGTAGAGTAGAGTAGTTTGAAGTTAAGCGACACATATTATGGTCGTATGTTCGTATTCCTGTTATCGCATAGCCAATATTATGATATAATATCGCCATATTATAATAATATAGCGCTTCAGATCGCAACTGTGAAAGAAAAATGGTTGTTGGTTTGATTCGTTGATGGGTGATGGTTCGGGTTCAGTCACCACTGAACCCGACTAGCACAGAACAGCCTGATTTATTTCTTCTAAGCACTATTTTAATCTAGGCAAAATATCTAAGTGATACGCAAAATTATCCTTAATAATACATTCAGAAAATCGAACTATTGGACAAAGTCTGCACAATTGTGGACTACTTGGTAGAGTCTTTGAAGAAAAACGAAGACCTAAAGGCCATCACTATGATACTCCTGAAGGCTATGGGCAAACCTATTTTGATGAACGCTGCAAGTGATGTCGTCAAGCATTTTGACAAAATCTCCAAGTTTATTGGATTTCTTGGTTAGTATACGAGTGAAATTGAGGAACTACAAAAAACAATACATCACAAGTCTATAAGTTAGCAGAAACAAAACTTCTCATATCCATATCGTCGGAACAAAACAAAATCCATTTTTATTTGTGTTAAAAGTTGCTTTTAAATCAAGATCAAGGGGCCTTACGGATGCCAGTCTGTGAAAAAAGGTTGTATTAATTCGAATATTGAAAAATAAACCAGTCCGTTTTATTTGTAAAGATTTAAAAGTGGATTTGAGACGTTTTGTTTCGTAGCTCTTAAGTTTTCGTTTATTATGTTATAAGATGGTACAAGTGCAGGACCAAAATTGGGCGTATGTGTGAGTTTGGGTTTAGGTGTGAGTACTGAAATTACAGCTAATGTAGCGGAGTGGAAAGAGAAGAGAATTGTGCTGGCCCTGCTTAGCGTGAGTCTGCTGGCTAGCCTTTGGTTTGTATCTAGTCTGTTAGTTAACCAAGTAGATGGTTATTTACTATCCGCATCAGAACGATTAAGCGACTGCTAAGCAAAACGACCATGTAGGCAAATGGACGAAGTAGCAGTGTGTAAAGCAAGAAGATGGCTAATTGTCCAAGCAGCAACATTATACTCACATTGCTGTGTAGACAAACGTATAAATAGTTTGAGACCCACGGAAGGACATAGGATAGTTTTTATACAACTGCGCAAAAAGAGTTTAATGGTTTTGCGCGATAACCAACATACGCGCGGGCGGAGCCGCGACCGGAAAGCTGGTCTATACTAATATTATAAAGAGAAAATATTTGTGTTTTTGTATGCAACGAATAAACTTAAAAACTACTGGACCGATTTGGATGAAATTTGGTATGGAAATAGTTTGAGACCCGGGGAAGGAGATAGGATAGTTTTATCCAACTGCGCAAATAGAGGATAATGATTTTGCGTGATAACCGACATACGCGCGGGCGGAGCTGCGGCAGGAAAGCAAGTTTCTTATAATTATGTAGCAACTTTAGCATAAAGTACCTGAAAGATTTTATTTCCATTTTTAAAAAGCTAACTTATATATGAAAGTAATTTCGAAAAAATGCTCACTGTTTTTAAATATTACGTAGTTCTGTTTCACTCACTCGCATGCGAAACGAGGTCTGTCCGTCCTTCGGCCTCAGTCTGCCATACATAACGGGGTGATAAGATATATTTTATAGACTGTACTGTACTGTCATTGTACTTTAAGCGAATCCCAAAATAGCAGAAAGGTTCTGAAGTCGATGCGTAATTTTTTTTTTGGGAAGAATACGATTTCAATTTGTTCCCATATTAATTTTATCAACATCGATCCAGTAGTTTTTACACTCTTTACCAATATGCTTATATACTTGGATGACTTAATAATAAAGTAATGCAAGTTGTCGATAGTTACCAGGATTGTAGAACGTGACTATTAATCTTCTAATAATAATTGAATTAGTTTTATTTTTTAAAGAAACAACCGACTACCTTTACAATAAAATTGAGAAATAACTTGTGGGAAGTCGGACTAGTTCTAAACGAAGTTATTTGATTAAAGGTGATAGCGACTTCCAGAAATTAATAATAATAATCATTTATTCACAATATGATTACGGAACTTACGTAGTTATTAAAACTTATAAGGCTAGAGGCGTACAAAATAAAATCATTGGTTGCCGAAGTAGGTAGGTACATCACCTGTGTTTCAGCGTACAGCGCACTCCCATAGGTTTCTAACTCTAATCTAAGTTAGCTAATCTCTATTTTTTAACTAGATATTTCTTACTTTCAAACTTGAAATTAGGTGCGGTGTTTTTTTTCTTGAAATGTAGAGTCTTGTTGTTTATTCGCTTGACATATACAGTTTCCATTGCTGCGTTATTTTTTTGTTGCATTCTGCTGCGATAGAATGCTCTACTTATTTTGTTTTGTAATGATTTCATGTTCTATCTACATTAAGAAAAGAATATTTATATTAACCTGGCCCCCATCACAATGTTTCCGTAATACATCTAAGGGAGCTGGGGTGGCTGAAAATCAGCGCCGCCCGGAATCTATATTTCGGGTTGCGCAAGCTGAGTCACCTCCCTTTGTTTCCTCCATATAGTTTTTAGTTACCTATGTAATAGTTAAGTTTTAAATGGAAATCAATAATTTTTTTGTTGTTTATTAATCATATGACAACAGGACTTGCACGTAAGCAGGTACGTATGTAAGACTTGTCATACGTACATTCATGTATACTTGAACTGCCATATTGGTATTGGATTATACATACATACTTGTATTGTTTTCAATAAATTTAAGTAGATACCTACTCGATTATGACTAAATAAGCACCCGGCTGGGACTCACGTTATGTTTACCGGATAGATTCCGACCAGTTTCGGGCTATATTGTAGCCCTTCGTCTGGGAGTCACGGTTGCACGAAGCGGCGAGCGCGGGCCTCAGCACGTAACTGACGTAACGATGGCGCTGTCTTTCCCGGCTCAGCTGGGGTGCGTTTAGGCGACTTAGCCAGGATAAGATTTAAACTAGATAAACGTCAAACACCCCGTTTACGGCCTCCTCGAGGCGAAAATTTACACAGGCAAAAATTTTACATGCCCCGTTTAGGCGCGTCCGCTTGGTTAAATCTTCGCTAAGTAGATTAAATTTTAGCGACCTTTTGAGGTCGCTAAATTTTCGTCGGCTGTCAGATTTAAGCTATATGTCATGTTACTTCAATCATAATACCAAAGATTACGGAAGGGCGGGAAGACATACTATATAACAAGACAAGTTGTGTACATATGTTGGTGTTTTCCTGTAGGTATTCTTGTTGGATTGTTTTGTATTGGCACGGTAATATTGGTTTGGGTTTAAATTTGTTCTACTTTATCGCGGGATTACAGAATAATAATAATGTATATTATATTTCAATGTATTGTATCCAGGATTTTTTATTTCTTTCAAGATTTATATAATTATAAAAACTTCTTTGCCGAATGTCAGTTGAATTTGACAACAATAATTGACGTACGGCTATGACACCGTTTAGGCGGACCGCATCGGCGAAATTTTCGTCTGGTGAAAATTTATTCTAGCCGCCTAAACGCACCCCTGCACTTGTCAAATTGTCCGATATGTCATTAGCTTCGTTGTCACTGTCACTGTTATGTGCCGTGTAGGGCTGTAGACACACACACCACACTAATCGTGTCAATTTCCTTGTCCACACGTACCGTATACGCGCTATTGAGAGTCCCAGCCGGGTGCTTATTTAGTCATAATGGACAAAACTCGCGATAGTTTTCTAAGTGAAGATACCTACTCGTTTATAGTCGCTGATGGAGGTTCGCTGTCATGCCATTTCATTGCCATTTGCATTCTTGTCTTATATTGAAGCCTGCCAAGTTGAATACATGAAAGTGAGCTGTTTGGTAGATAAACTTTAATTGACTACGTAAGTTGATACCAACCGAATTATAAATGAAAGTGAAATTAATTCGCGTCTGACCTCGAAATTAGCTGAAAGAAATAATCTTTTACAGTAACTAAAAGTTATTAGTGCTGCGTGAGTCATTTCTATTATGTTAACAATAATCTGTTTCATTTCATTTAGTAACTCAGTCATTGTGAAAATAAGCTATAGGTACCTACTTAGATTTATATTACAACTATTTGGTCATTGAAAAGTTAAGGAATTTCTGTGAATGTGGTTTTCCTTTATAGATTTATCTTTTGTGTGGACGTATTTTGATATGTTGCAATAGCTTACCATTAATATCTTAGTACACATCAACTTCCACAAACAAAGGACAATTAGATATTGTTGTGTTGTTTAGTGTAATCGATGCTCAAGTTTTATAAACTAATTAATATTTATGGAGCAAAAATCTAAAAGAAAAATCGAAATAAGAACTAAATCTTCCCGGAAATATAATATATTATTAATATTCGAACAAGTCTTCAAAAATTGAAAAAGGTGGTGAACGGCGCACAATACTAGTGGTCAAAAAAAAGACTTCCTTCTATCATACTGTCCCTTTCACGCTATACGGGGTTCCCATGCTGTTGACTCCTCAACGATAATGAATTTTCACATCTCACTCACGCCAATTATAGCTTTAACAAATACGTGTTGAGTTTTTAAATCCGACAACCGCATCCATGTGTATTATTTTATCTAATTTTCGCTATTTTTGGACAAACAAAAAGATAGCCTTCACGCCTAGCGCGCAATGAGATTGAAATTTTGTTACATTTTCCGTTACAAGATCCTATATTTCGAATAAATTATTACCGACACTACTAATTCGCTCACGTATAATCTGAAAAAAATACTATTCATTTACCATATATATAATCTTTCTATCAAACATCATGAAAATTGGATCCAGTATTCAAAAGTTATCGCATAGAGTACCTGTACGCACAGTTTACCCTTTAGGCCCCCTATTATATTTTGTAACAAAGATCTCGTTTCGCTCGGCCAATACTATATAGTAACTAAATAAAAAATAACCGATACTATAGTACCTACCACCACTATCAACTTAAGCTTATCTTTTCTTTATTCTCTCTTAGTCTTAAGCTATTTTTTTAAATTCCAACATTAAGGCCCTTGGGTACGTCAAATTCGTACTTTCTAAAGCGAACTCCTCCGTAACCGCTGAAGTTGAAGACTTGAAAAAAATATATTTTATAGATGAATTCTAGTACAACATTTGCAACATATGATTTTACGGTATTACTATTACTTTTGCCTTAAAAAAAATTCAAACTACATACTATTTCTTGACTTATATGGCGAACTCCTTCTAAACGGCTACGATTTTTGAAAAATAAATTGTACCATTAAATTTCTAGATTGTTATACTACAATTATAACATAGCATTTGTAAATCCATTGATATTTTCCTAAGAAAATGTCGAATTATTCAGATTCAGAACGCTTGCGGTTCCGAGGTGCTCTGCGCGGACGCGGGCGGCAGTGTTGCGCAAGCGTTGGCACGGGGAGGCTGTGTCGCTCGTAGCTCCGCTCGCGCTTTCGACTGATAACGATCTTGTCTTTGTATTAGTGCATTGACACGCGAGATTCGTAGCTGTGTGCGTGCAATGATTCGCTCGCTGCAGAGGGCCAACTTGATTGCGACGTGAAGTATGCGCGGTGACGCTTTTTATTGGTATTTTGTAGACAAATTTTATTCGAATTGTCTCACATATGAAAAGAATCAAAACTTGAAATTGACAATGTTGTGGGTAAATTACAATGGGCGGCCTTATCAATAAGATCAATGAAAAGTTTTATAATATATGTACAAAATTAATTAGTAATGTCTATAACGCTCTCATGTTATAACTGGTTAACTAAGGATAATATGTTTTTTTATATTATGGTAAATAGTTTCCGGCTTTAGTAATTTGTAGGGTACAAAATGGTTCTCTACTACATTTAGAGTTTGTATGGGGCTACATCTTTTGGAGTTCTAAGCTTTTCTTGATAATTGTATTAGGTGTTTTGATATAGGTTAATTAATACTACATAAAGATAACGTCTGCCAAGTGAAGATGGATAACGTATCTCGAAAATAGTGAGAGATAGGTAAGGGAGATTAGCACCGTGGGTTGCCGGGTTAGAATTGCACCTCCCCATATAATCCCGTGGGTGTCGTAAGAGGCGATTAAGGGAAAACTACTGGAAGGTGGGCAGCCACGTGGGGTGCCGGGTTAGAATTGCACCTCCCCATATCATCCCGTGGGTGTCGTCAGAAGCGTCTAAGGGAAAACTACTTAAAGGGGGGCAGCAGCGCCTTCTAAAGAACTGCCAACTTACATTGCGATCCCCAAGACGCCTGCCAAGTGTGGGGATTATGGCAAATACCCCAAAAAGGTGAAGCTGTGTTCAGCAGTGGACGAACTGACTGTTACAGTTACATTACTGAAAATCGATATATAGGTTATTCTGGACATCCTTATTCCAAATTTGGAATTTATTTTTCGATGACGTCTGCCAAGTGAAAAAAGTTAGTCCGATATGGCTGGAAATCGATATCTAGGTTGTGCTGTGCGTCATTATTCCGAATTTGGAATGTATATTCCGATGACGTCTGCCAAGTGAAAAAAGTTACCTAGATTTGGCTGAAATTCAAAATCTAGGTAGTTCTAGACGTCTTTATTCCGAATTTGGAATATATTTTTCTATGACGTCTGCCATGTGAAGAAAGTTACTCCGATTTGGCTGAAATTCAAAATCTAGGTAGTTCTAGACGTCTTTATTCCGAATTTGGTATTTATTTTTCGGTGACGTCTGCCAATTGAAGAAAGTTACTCCGATTTGGCTGAAATTCAAAATCTAGGTTGTTCTACACGTCTTAATTCCAAATCTAGAATTTATTTAACTATGACGTCGGCCAAGTGGAAAAAATTACTTTGATTTGGCTACAAATCGATACTTATCTTGATTTTCCTGGACGCTTTTCTATTCGTACTATCGATCTTAATTGTTATTAACTTGTTGTGAAGTGAGTGAATCCTTCAGGGTGAGTTCCTTATCTATTATTGTTATTTCATAGTGCTGACTAAAACCTATGTAACGTAAACAGCTGTGCTGCCCTACCGACTAGACTGTGAGTTTTAAAATGTGAGTCGCTGGTAACAGTGCCACGATCGTGTCGGCGCGGCTTGGCAACAGTTGGCTGAGGAATATCAGCTACTAAGCCGGTGTCTTCCTTCCAGGATTCCACTTCACTGATTTAATCCAAGGACGGGTGTTTCGAGCACTCACTTCCGAGATCCAGAACTATCAGCTGACGCCAAGACCGCCACATCTGGGACCTGGATCACGTTTACTATCAGGCCAGTGTCTCTCTCCGGTCTATGTAACTTCAGTAGAACTGTGCGGCTGTGCAACCTGATAAGGCTTGGCCTAATAAACTTTTCAAACCTACTCCCTGAGTTTACCTACCTATCTGCTGGCCGTGGGATGATTAGCAGTTCCCTATCGGCGCAGTACGATAAGAGTAGGAAAATTATGATTACTTATCAAAGACGCACGAATTAACATCAAAATAATATTTTGACTAACCTCGACGTTTCGATCAAGTTGCATTGACCGTGGTCACGAGTAGACTGAAGAAGCGGGTGTCATCGTCTTGAGGAGCGGCGGGAGCGATTTAAATCTACCCCGCTTGGTTTTCGTTAATGTAATTTAGAAACATGAGTTTAGTTCACAAAAGTTTAAAGAAAAGTACTTATAAATCAATTATTCAAATCTCCTAATATATGAGAAAGTATATCGGTTACCTTTTCACGATGGAACCAATCTTTACAATATAGCTGTAGATAAATTGCCCATATTATTATTTCCTAGACAAGAAATTATTCATCTCATATCTCGTACCCGGAAAGTAGTGTTTGTTTGATGCGAGTAGCGGGTGGAAGACTGCTTCCCACCTATGGGCGGGAAAATCTTAAGGTAAATACTTCCTTCTCAAGGGCCGACATGTCCAATAGCACAAACGTTGGCCATTTTGTATTTTTGCGTACGACACAGTCGTCCCTATTTTTATTTTTCAATAAATCTTCCTTTTATATCGTCGTTTTTAAACGAGTAAACCCACGTCGGCTATAATCTCATTTATAAGGAGATTTGAATAAACGATTGATTATTATAATTTTCTTACTCTTATCCGATATATCTTAGCGTTTTAAAGATACGTCATCTATATTTACTTAGCAAACGTCATTGAAAAATGAAATCCAAATGTAGAATAATGACGCCCAGCACAACCTAGATATCGGAGTTACTTTCTTCCCTTGACAGACGCCATTAAAAAAATAAATCTTAATTCGGAATAATGACGCCCAGCACAACCTAGATATCGATTTTCAGCGAAATGGAAGTAGTTTTTCACTTCGCAGACGTCATCGGAAAGTAAATTCCAAATTTGGAATAAGGACGCCCCGAAAAACCTAGATATCGATTTTTAGCCAAATCTTAGTAACTTTTCTCACTAGGCAGACGTCATCGAAAAATAAATTCCAAATTTGGAATAAAAACGTCCAGAATAATAATAATAATAATATAAACCATAATATAAATCTTTATTTAAGCCAATAACACTTTTCCAAATCTTGTATTGCTGGTGGTCTTCACACTTCGACGTTGAAGTTTGTATCGTTAAGACCTTAATTGATAGCTGTACAGTGCACAGTTGACTTCAGTACAATTTTTCACGCAAAATAGTTATAAACATAAATTTAACTTACAAATTATCCATAAAATAACATCTTGTTCAGTTTCATACATTTTTTTTTATAAATTATCCACACAGGTAAAATATTTATATTTTAACTAAATTTGTGTTATTTACGTGTTTGTATGTATGATGCTATATGGTGATATATAAACTGAAAAATTCAGTTTATATTATTGATTATATAAATATGTTTTAATAAAAGGGCTAAATCTTCTTGCAAAAGTTGTACGAATGACAGGTTATTTTAATTGGAAAACTCGTTTATGTAGCATATTACTAAAATTTGCAGATTTTTTAAAGAGTGTGTGTGCGAACTGAAAACAACCTAGATATCGATTTTCAGCCAAATCGAAGTACATTTTTCACTTGGCAGACGTCAACGTAAAACAAATTCTTAACATGGAATAATAACGTCTACAACAACCTAGATATCAATTTTCAGTCAAACCGTAGCATTTTTCTTCACTTGGCAGATGACATTGAAAAAATAATTCCAAATTCGGAATAAGGACTCTCAGCACAGCCTAAATATCGAGTATCAGACAAATCTGAGTAACTTTCTTCACTCGGCAGATGACATTGAAAAATAAAGAAAAGGAATAAAGACGTCCAGAACAACCTAGGTAGGTACACTATACATTTTCATTTGACGACTGATCTCAGTCGCAATTGCAATTGCGGATACTCACTAAAATCGTACGGTAGGAATATAAAGTGCCATGTTACCGGAGCGCATCGCGCATCTGCATATTCTTTGACCGTTATATTTGTGCAGCGAGCGCGGAACGTATGCGGCGATGCGCGAGTAAAGTAAGCTCGATTAGGTCCAGATGCTCAAGGCCATTGGCGACTCTAATCGCCTTAAGAAATGTATAACTCACGTTGGTAAATTTCAGAGAAGTTGCATCAAAAACTAACAGGTGCAAGTGAAAGTAAGTAATAGCTCTTTAGTTCCAATAATGTTATATTGAAACCGGTCTCATAACTCATAATATACATATAACGTTTCTATGAATGATAATATTTGTTATTGTTTGTTTTTAATGTAACGGGTTTTGTAATCTTGAAGAGATAATGTGACTCTTTATATGCTTTGTTATTATATAGTGGTGCTGGGCGCTTATCATGTATTTGTTTGAATTATGTACTGATGCAAAACAAATCGTTACGTTTGAATATAAATAATAATAATTTGCCGTTAGTTAATTCGAGATCCCGTGCTGTGCTACTAAATTTTGCTGGCTATCCCCTTATCTCTGATGGAAGGAAGTGGGTGGTCCGTCAAAGCCATTCATGTGAGTATAACCGGTATTTCTTCAGAGATTCTTCGCGATCAACAATACAGTAGTAATTTGACATGAGTATGGTCTAAAATGAAACATACTACTTATATACACGTTTAAAAAATCTACAAATCTACGAGTATTTCATAAGATACCTCCCTAGTAAATGTTGAATTTCATTTTTGTCATTTAAAAGTCCAACTGTCAATAACTTATACCGCAAAACATTTCAAATGTTATCGTCGGTACACTACATAACCACCAAAACTGTTCAAGCGGGAACAGACCTCGCTCTATTAGGGTTTCTCTCCGCAACAATACCACAGAAAAAATAAATATATAAAAAAATGCGCATCAAAAAACTGTACTGTACTGTATTAGCCGGATTGTCCACTGTTGAACACAACCTCCATTATAGGGGGTTTTGCCATAATCCCCACGCTTGGTTGGCGTCTTGGAGAACACAGTGTAAGATATCAGTTCCTCAGAAAGCGCTGCTGCCCACCTTCTGGTGTCCCTTGGGCGCCTCCTACGGGGGGGGGGGGGGTGACATTCCTAGCCCGGCACCCCACGCCCACGGGCTTATATTAAATAACAATAAATTTAAAGTATAGTATAAGATACTAGATTCCCTAAGGTTGGGCGAATGGAGATCCCTAATAAAAAGAATTGTTTTATAAGTATATACATATGTTTTGTTTTATCGAAAATACAATTATATACAGGTAAAACATTTTGCTATTACAGTACAAACTCTACAGTATAACAAACAAATAAATCCACGTGTGCGTTGAAACAGGGCTAAGAATTCGGAACTGAGAAAAATAATAGGATTTTTCGATTAATACATACTTACCACAAATATATTGTTTGTATATAGCACTGCCGCCTGCCGGTGAGGTTTGGCTTTGTGCTATATCTAAACCATTCCACAACGACTACTAGTACTGAGAGTACAATCACACTCATTATGTGAATGTGTGAGTATGTGAGGATGTGAGCGTGTACTTAAGTTATTCCTTCAAGCAGTAACGGTTTTCCTGGATATGGATGACTTTCATCATTGTCATAATCATTCTTAGAAATTAGTCTACGCGGGTGAAACCGCGGGGTACAGCAAGTTAAATGAGGTATTAAGGTAAATTATTTATCAATGATTAATTATTCCATATATATCTCAGCCGTATCTTAATTTAAACATTGACGTTAAAAAGGTATAAATGGACATACAAACTTCATTAAAATATATATGTATTTCGGTGGGTAGGTTATATTGTAGCCATGATTTAGTTAGGAAAATGTTTATCAGGTAAAAAATACAGCACTCTCTAACCAACGGAAAGATTTAAAGTATGAGCACGATCGTTGTCTATTCTTCTTCAGTTCTAACTTTGTTATTTTTGCATAAACGCCTGGTAATCGAATAAACTCACAAAATTACAACGAAAGGAATAACGTGATCTACAAGCGGGATTCGAATCTGCGACCAAAATATTTAAATGTACACAAGAAGTTTAAAAGAAGAAAAAATTGAAAAATAAATGTTAAAATTTAACCACGTGGTACCACGATTCTCTGCCATTCTTTATTGTCATTTTTTTATTTTGCAATCTTCTTGAGTACATTTACATATTTTGGTCGCGACTGTAACGCGAATGGTCGCGGCTCCGAACCCCTCTCGTGCCACTATCGAATTCAATTTAATCCTGTCGTTGTAATTTTTAAATCTTTTCGAGTACATTTACATATTTCACGGTAAGCTATATGATTTGAAGTCAGTTTGTAAATAATTATAATCATTGGGATAAAGTCTTAAGTCCCCGATATGTATTTACTTATTCTCCAGTCATGCTCAAATTTAATAACACAAATATGTGATACTATAAATGATAGTATTTGTGTGTCAACTTTACAATCGTAACAGTTAAAATGGTTTTGATAAAATTTGGTACATTTGAGGTAAGTACTTTTTCCCACGGGAATTCAGTATAACCATACTCCGCGCGGGCAAATCGTTTGGGCATTACCAAAACGCCCTATACCGCAATTTAAACCACAACTGTAGCTTTAGTGGATAAGATCACAAGCATTGGATTTACAGTGGTACCTACCAGTAATACAAATTGAGTTAGGAGACGTGTACAAAAACTTCCCTTTAGTCAGACGGTAGGTATAGATTTGGATCCTATCACGAAGAAATAATGGGTGAGTCTTTAAAAGGGAGGCACTGCAAATACTTGGTAGAATACATGTTTGTATTCTACCAAGTATTGACTCCAAGATCACCTAATAAAGGCAAAGCTAACTCTGAAGAAGATAGCAAAGGTCTAGAAATATTCAATAGCTGGTGGCTCTACAAAATGAGGACAGCATCGCCGTCTCCCAGGAGAGGTGAGCTCTACATGCTTAGGTTTATGGATCACAGACGTGCCACACATACATGTTGCTCAAACTGCGTTCTTGGCACATCGGTACCGTTTTGTTTTCTTTCACCAAGGCGCTGCACTTCACTTAGCCTAGATTAACGTGCTATATCGACACAGATAATGCTGTTTTGATATAGCAGGCAGCAAGCGGCTTGCAGCAGGGAGCTACACAAAAAAATCAATATTAAAATATAATATGTCAGCAACAAGAAAATAAATATTGTCGAGGTAATAGAAATGACAAGGGTAAATTGATATCCAAATAAATAGTAGCCACCATGTTGAGATCCCACTATAGCGCCTTCGTAAAAGTAAAACGGTGTGAAGGCAAAGACGTGTTGATTCATAAAGAAAAGGCTTTGATTCACTTTGGTTAAGGAACATTTTTTTTTTATATATAGTTGATAGGCGAGAGAGAGCTATATATAGCTTATAGCCTATCAACATGTATGTGTGGCACGTCTGTGATCCATAAACCTAAGCATGTAGAGCTCACCTCTCCTCTTTTACTACTGTCTCCCCAGTTCAGTTGGATGATGTGCTCTAAGAAGTTGTTTAGGACAAATTAGAATTACTGGATCTCAAGGATATCTGTCGGACCAGAACATAGCTAAGTGCTTTCCGACAGATTTTCTACTTGAGAGTGGTAGCTAGCCAGGCGGTTATTCGCAAAATCCCTATAGCTATGCTTTAAACACTGCGATTATAAAACAACAACTACGTAATGCCATTAGCGATCACCCATACAAGTCTGGAGCGCAGTATACGTTGCTTAACTTGGTTAAGAAAGACTAAACAAGCTACGCTACACACGCTTCAAAATCTCATTGAAGTATTTCAGTTATCAAATCAGCGTATAATTACGTCAGAAAACATTCGGAGGTGTGGATAATATTCTTAAGTCAGAGACCGATGAGCAGCATGTACACTTTCGGTAGTAAAGTAACGTCACCGTAGACACACCCCCTACGTTGTGGATGTGATATTAGCTAAATACGACAATGAGAAGATAAGGCGCAATCACTTAAATACTTTCGCATTACTCGTGACATTATTGTGATTGTAGTCGCTGAGAATGGTTTGGATGTCTGAATCTGGATGAATGTAACTCAAATCAATCAAAGACGCGGGTGGGTCTGTTATTCACAGAACAAATAATAACAGTGGTATGTGGCATCAATTAAAAACGACCCCGATTTACTGCGAGCGCTATTCTGGACCCAATTACCTGGTCTGGTCTGGATGGAACCCGCTCCGAATCACGTTTTTACGTTTATACTCGTTATTTGTTACCGTTGCGACTCCAGTCGACATCTGTATGAATACTGTGCTAGGACTGTATCGTATTGTCAAAAGCGGTATAGCATATATACGATCTTAGATATCGTGTACACTAATGTCATATATTACATTCCGGCTGCGCTATTGTTAATTTAAACTACCTTTTTAACTTTATTTTTGATTGGGTACCTTCTATACTCTTATGCTGATTTGTGACAAAAATTCTGTCCATCGGTGGATGACTGAAATTGGAGGATTATAGTGAATAGGAATAACGAATAAATATAAACTTAAATTCAAATTAACGTACATGGTTTTTGAAGCTTGATTGGCTTGGTTTTGCCTTGACTACGAGTAGCTGATATAGGCTTGGACTCTTGTGATCCTTCGGCGAAGTATGCAAACTTATAGATACGCGTAGCAATAGGAAAGAAGGTTGATGGTGGCTTATCTGAACAGAACCTAGAAATAAATAGAGACGGCAGGTTACAGAGCGTGATTAAGATCATTTTAATTGGCAAAGATGGTACATTAAGCCCTTATATATCGGATAATTGAGTGGTGAATTAGCAAAAGAATGGTGAATACTGGTACGAAATTAAAATAATAATGATAATAATTTAGTTGACTGAAAGAGCACGAAACGCGAGCAAAACGTTTCCGTTTCAGCTTGGACAATTGTCCAAGTAGAAACGGAAACGTTTTGCTCGCGTTAATATACTTTCGTATGTCTGTCTTTCTGGATGTCCAGCTTAACGTACTTTTGTTGGCAGTCACGATCGTTTTTTTTGTCTATTATAGATTTTTTTATATTGTCGATGGGTTTGCAAACGTAAAAAAGAACACAGAAGCACTCTTTATTAGAATATTTTATTCATCTAATAGTTAGTGAGCCTGTTTACATCTACAGGGCACTTATCCAAAATATATGACAAAAAGAAGTATAGAAATGAATTAAGTTATTTAATACCGCAATTGTGATTCATATTCTGCCTTGAGAAACTTAATTTTTGTGTTCAGTCCTAAAAGCGAGTGCTATATTCTGAACGCATGTATGTTCCATTAGCGTCTTGTCTGGCGGTAATTATGTTGACACAAGTTTTTCTGTTGGTAGAATGGTGGATTGCAAGATCTACATAGTCATGTGGGCAATCGATGTTGGTAATATAGAAACTTAACACGCAGATCTATTATGCTGTATACATACCAAGTTTGTATTTAATATAACACTTTGCTTACGCCGAATAAGTTTTCAAACCTGTTTGTTTTTTCTTAGGCACTTTACTGTACATCGAATATTGCACCATATAATATTACTATATGCATACTTTTCCACTATTGTGTCCTCCGAAAACTATGCGACGACTCGTTCGTCTGAAAAGGTATATATAATATAACACCCATAATGTTTCCCAAAATAAATTTAAACCATCATTACACAGACACAGACGTGTCTAAGAAAATAACAGAGGTTTTGTCAGTTTGTCATGAATTGAACATTATTCACGATTACAAATTTACTAGAGGAAAAATTATAGTCATGTGCGGGATTCGAACGCGCGTCATCCACCCCTATAACCGTAGTACAACATAAGTTGCACTATAGATGTCGCTCCATCTGCAAACGATGGTTAAGGAACGACAGAAAAAAATAGAGTTATGACTCATTGTCATGTTAGCTTAGTCGGTCAGAGCATACCCCGGCTATAGGGGGGATGATGCAGGTTTGAATCCCGCAAAATTACAAATTTGTAATTTTGTAATGTAAACCGCAAGGCATGCGTTATTGCAGTAATAAAATATTAAACTATTCACGATTTCGGTATAAGCATTATAATATTCGAGTACGATTTGTATATTAGTTTGCCCTTCGGTTGTAGTTTCTACTAGTACATCGACAAACCCTATGAAAAATTACATTAATTTCAGTGCGTTTTACTCCTCACATGAATACAAGACTAATTCTTACACTTTTTCACTTGATTTGCCATAATTCATTGTCTCGCAAAAGAATGAAGAAATGTAGTGCTGGCATTCCTAAATCGTCCAAAATACACTCGAGAGCAATGAATCCGGGTCACTTAAAGAATCCTAAAAATCTCGGAAACTAAAAATGCTAGGTTAATGCAATAAATTGTATTTAATAGACAATGTAATACTCCTTAAATGAAGGTATTAAAACTTCTTAGTTATTGTAAAGTTATATCATAAAAAAATCAAATTTGAAAAAGGGCCACTTTCGAAGATGGAACTACGAAATTACAGCATTTGGTTTTGCTTTTGTTTGTAATCTGTCATTTATGTGGGTACATAAACCATGTTGATAGTGCTCTATATTCATTATTCAAGCTGAAATTATGTCGCTTACGCCTGAAGAATGCACCAGAATACTTACAATGCTGGAAACCGGCCGGAGTCAGCGCGATACAGCCAGGACTGTCGGTGTGTCGCTGTCAACAGTACAAAGAGTTCTCCGACGTTACGAAGAAACTGGTTCTAACTACGCAGACCAGGAACGGGCAGAACCAGGTGTACCACAGCACGAGAAGACCGATACTTGGTGAACACCATGCTTCGAAATCGCTTTCTCACAGGAACTGAACTCACCAATCAGTTTCGACGCCTCGGAGGAAGTAACCCAAGTGCATGGACAGTAAGACGTCGGCTTGCTGAATCTAACTTAAAACCCCTTAGACCTGCAAACGGCCCTAAACCGGAGCGTGGGCATCGTATTTCGAGACTAAGATATGCCCAGAGCCACGTAAATTGGAGTATTGAAGATTGGTCAAAAGTTATGTTCTCCGACGAATCAAAATTTATGCTCTACAAGCACGATGGAAGACACAGAGTGTATCGAAGACCAGGGGAAAGATTCAAGCAAGCATGCATCGAAGAAAAAGTAGCCTACGGTGGTGGGTCTGTACTTGTGTGGGCCGGAATTTCTTCTGAAAGTCGCACAGAGCTGGTGATCATAGAAAACGGCTCTTTAACTAGCGTAAGATATGTGGGAGAAATCCTCAATGATCACGTTGGTCCATTTATGGTCAATTTAGGTGAGGATGCTATATTTATGCATGACAATGCCCGACCTCATACAGGTAGGATTGTGAATGACTACCTTCAAGAGATGAACATTACTCGTATGGAGTGGCCAGCGCGCAGCCCGGATATCAACCCGATCGAGCATGCTTGGGACGAGCTAGGCAGATGCGTAAAACAACGAAACCCTCCCCCAATCACGCTTCGTGAGCTCAAAATTGCTCTCACAGAGGAATGGGAGAATATTCCCCAAAATCGTATAAGGAACTTGGTGTACAGCATGCCAAACCGCGTAAACGCAGTAATGGAAGCACGAGGAGGCAATACGAAGTATTAAAATTCAAGAAAATCGTAATAAAGTTCAAAAATTTCATGTTTCCTATTTTTGTTTTAAGGAGAGATCAGCAGTTTTTTTCTTTATGTAATTTTGTGTTAATAAAATGTATGGTGACTCATATTTTTTTTACTTTCATTTAAGGAGTATTACATTGTCTATTAAATACAATTTATTGCATTAACCTATCATTTTTAGTTTCCGAGATTTTTAACATTCTTTAAGTGACCCGGATTCATTGCTCTCGAGTGTATAAATATTAATAAGAGCGAAACGCTATCTATATTTTATAGAATTTTTTGTTTACAATATTGCAGAAGAAGTTTTGAGATTCCATAGGTCCTTGGAATAATACTATTCAAAGAATGTTATTCTATAATTATAATTGTTGCACTAACGCCTGCTAAGTGAATAAACTGAGAAAGTTACAATGAAAAAAAAATTATGACACTCGCCACAGTAGAAGCAGAGCATGTCCCTGACTCAAGAGGCGGATGATCGAGAGTTCGAATATCGCTCGAGGTTCAAATTTTATATTTCGTTGTCATTAAGACCTTAGTCGCTAAGCAGGCCTTAGTGCAAAAAATACAGTTTTAGAATTATCGGGTTGCGTAATCGTAAACAAGAATACAGCTTATTGAAAAATTAAGTCTTGTTTGAAGTTCAATTCAGTTTGGTTTCTGATGTCGCTATCATGGTGAGTGAGTTCCAAATTTATCGTTTCGTTTCTGTTGTTGTCATAAAGATCAGTCTCTTTATGACAACAACAGAAACGAAACGATAGATTGATGACACTCACCATGATAGCTCAATTAGCAGAGCTTGTCTCGGCTCAGGGAATGGTTTTTCTTCCGTTTATCTACGTTATAAACGGCCCATGCTTTGAATTAGAGACATATTTCCGGAAATGTCAAAAGGAAGTTCTAAGTTGCCACCCAATAACAGGTACAAACACAGGTACTTGTCCCTCAAAAGTAGATCAATAAATTTTATCGAAATTTTATCTTCGGTCTGTAATTCGGTTCATATTAGGTCTTCTGCAAGCTATATATACTCGTACATATATCCCCCGGAGAGCACTCTGCGCATACAGCGCGCCAAACGGTAGAGAAATCATTTTTCTGTATTGCTGTCGTTAAACAAGAATATCAAATAAAATATCACATACTCACCTGATGGTAAATGGCGATGTGAAGGCTGTTAAAGAGGCTAAACTTGAATAGAAATCTTTCATAGAATGGTCAGTCCTTTTTTCAATCACCTTTCGCTCACAAGTTTGCTGCAGTTATATATAAACTTATAAATTTCTATAGGTTACCTCCTTATGCGGCTAGAAGATGATGACATGTTCGACGTTGTGTCTGAGGCCATTATCTGGCACTTGTCAGCAACGGATTCTGCTCGAGGCCAAGATGGTGCGAAGCTGCACTACACTCTAGTGGCTGCTGCACCTGTGCTCTACCATACCGTGGCGAGGATGCTAGCCACGGCCACGTCACATCGGTTCCCGACCTACCATACCATTGCAATGCTGCTTGCATGTAATAGTGTCAATAACTGTAAGTACTAGATACTGATCAAATTATATGTAGTTGAGGTGGCGCTAGACTACTAATGAGAGAGTTCTTCCACCACCCTATTAGATGAAATCGGTATAATAGAGGTGTAGGTTGCCGGTTAGTTTTGGGCGCCACGACTGTAGGTGTGGACATGTTCATGATTTCTTATCATTTTCAAAAGAACTACACTACACCTCTACAAAGCAACCAGGTCCAGGTAGCTTTATATGTAGAGACCAACTTAAGTGCGCTGAATTAGCTACTGCATCTTGCTTTGCTAGAGTTTATAGGTGTGGATTGCTGTTCTGGTTTAGATCTCTCATATTTTGCAATATAACTCGGTTATAATAGTTCATAACATTTGAGTAACGATATTGAATACATATTGTGTTATAAAGCTCATGAGGTTTTCTAAAGTATCATGCCTTAATTTATTTTAAGGAATTCTGTAAATTTTAGGGTTAGGTGTCTGTCCAATAGAACTGTTGTATCTAAGGCATTTTTTAGTGGGAACCTAAATGAAAAAGTGATTAGTCGGTAATTTATATTAGTATTCATTTCTGATTCCAGCTTGAATTTCAGTATTACATTCCATTTAAAATTAATTATACTTATTCCTACTAAATCATCCATTTCAACGAATCCGTTCGAATGCACAGAAAGGCACTTGACAGGAAATAGTGAGTAAAACCTGCACGTTTTTAAATCATTAAAATTTGCCAAAACATCAATTTGATTGGGTTAACTGACCTATACTGAATAATGCCCTACACTGGCCTACACGATACCTTATGATATCAGATCAATCCAATTATTAAAATAGACTGTTAAAATAATGTACACTATACGCACTTTTCTCTAGTTTTTCTGTGTTATATATATATAATGTCGATGAATGATAGTAGCGGCCGCGGATACAGCGCCTACAAAAATGTCGCCGCCGCGCCGGGCGCTCGCACTGCGCAAGCTAGCAAATCTATTACGATAGGCGTTTAAGCTTAAATATGCTCCGAAAACTCTATTACCGGCTTTCCTTTGGTCTTTTGATTACATCCGACTATATACACAAATAGTTACTCTCTCTCTTACAGGTATAGAGCTGATGAAGGAAAATATAATCGAGAATATATTTTACCGTTTCAACCCCTATTTCCCCGATAGGACATTGCCCCATTATGAGATCAATCCTGCTGACCCTCAAGACGTGAATGTAAAATTGGGTATGTATTGTTTACGTCTTAGCGAACTACTAAGATATGAGGGGTTTTGAAGGTTTAGAAGATGTTACTTTTTAGTACATAATATACTTACCAAATATATTGATATAGAGGTCAAATAGTTAATTATGATGTTAATAGCTCTATGTAGTTATGTACCAGTGGTTTACTCCGGACATCATCCCACAGACTATGCAGTTGCATGTAGTTTCTTTTAACTGGAGTTTTGGTAGTATAATATACCTATTCGATTCTTACAAGTGAACATATCGAACGTTACTCGTAAGGGCAAATTTGTTTTTTTTGTGTAGGTACTTTGATGGAATCTACAGTGTTTCAAGTTTCAACGATATACAAAACTAGAAGATTCAATATATTAATTTTAAGAGTTCATTTAAGCAGATCTTAGCAATACCTTTAATTTTTCACTGTGCATAGAAGTGCTAATCTAGTATTATTATCCATATTTGTGAATGGAGCTATTTTGGAAAATGTGCACTCTTCTTGAATAGATTCTGCCAATATGGTTCAAATGTCCTTGCTTTGCCTCTTTTCAGTTTTTGTAATCTATTGTTAGAACTGTTAAGCGTTTCTGCGTCTAGCTCACGCAAATTTGTCGTATAACTTCCGAATAAATATTGATTCAGATATAAAAGTTTGAAACTTAACGGTCAATAGTAAATCTAAGTAAATTAAGTTATTAAGACAAATAGGACTTCAATAGAGCCAACCGTCAAGTTCCATTTCTATGATATTTTTTATGAAGTTTTCAAATGATGTGCCTCGATGAAATCTTTTTTTTTTCAGGTGATAGCAGTGTCAACATGTCAACTACGTTAACTTTACTCCTAGTACTTTTAAAAACTACTAAACAGTTGATATCTGAAGAACCTAAGTACGCTTTAATTCTGCCATGTCCTGATAGCTACGCGCAGAGGTAATTTTTACAAATCACGATATGACATGTTATTGTCTAAGCAACCTCATTACGGATACAAGGGGTGTTATTTGAACGTATGTCTGTGGCATCGAAGCTCTCTAATGGATAAGATAAACCAATTTTGATTGATTTTTTATTTTGATTGAAAAATGGTTTGAAAGCGAGAGGTAGAAAGATTCTTAGCTATGATTTAAGAAAATCTGTGGAGCCGTTCGAAAAACATATTATTATCAGGGGATGTGCCATGGATGCAACATCTTTTAGATAAATAAATCGGTATACCATGCCAGCAATGATATTGCAATAGCAACACCCGGGGCCAACTCCCACCTTTTACGAAACTATCATAAAAAGGAGTGTTTTGTTTCATGCTTAAAATAATCATTCTCAGACACACACAGTACTATCACCGACCTAAAATCGCGTCGAGTAATATTAGTTTGATCTTACTTCTCACACAACGAATCACATATTATCCCTGTGGTTCAACTCAAGCAAATATGCGCTATTTGCACTATGTGCACGCAAACGGTCGGTTCATAACTTGCTAAACAGACACTGCGATAGCATAATGACGTCATCTCCGGCCGCAAACAACGCTCACAGAAAAGTGGTAGTGCAATGTATGCACAAACGTCAAACTCAAATCTTGACAGATAGATGAGGAGATTTTTATTGTTGTGGTTAGAATGTTGATCGTACATACATCTGTTCACAAAAGAATGCCTTGAAATGCAATACTTCTATTATCAATTATTGACGTAAAGGTTATTTTGGGTCAGTTGCCAAAAAGCAAATTGACATTTAGCAGATATTATAAGTGAGGCTACATATCGGTTCACATCGTTTGCGCGCAAACAGTGCATATTCTCGTATTTCAGTTATGAACCAAGCTTTTGTAAAGTATGCAGTGACAGCAGTGTTTGCGTGATTTAAACCGTAGTGTATGTATCACGGATGTGCAAGCGAGATACAAGATGTTTATAAAATAGCGCTATCCCGCTCTCACTGTTCCAAACTACGATGTTATGGAACGTTTTTACTATAATTTTACAACATTTTATTGTATACCGCACAACAGCTCTCTGTAAATTTTTATAGTTTCACTCAACAAATAAATTAACTGCATTTATTTAAAAGAATAATATAAATAAAAACGTACGTAATTTTCACAAAAATTTAACCCATTTTTTTCGTAAAATAGTCAAAATCAAGTTATAATCTACTATTAGAAAGTAACTTTTTTAAGATGAATAAACATGATGGATTTTTCTTTGGAACAGAAAAACTTCGTATTAACTGTCACGTCAGAGTTCGCGAAAAGATTACAGTTCGACCAACTTATGTGTGAACTCTATGAGGGCGATGTCCGTTTAGAAACACCAAAATTTTGAAAAAAAAATTTTAAGTAATACTTTTTCTAATTTTCGTAAGCAAATTCGTAATTCCTTTTTCTGCCACTTCACAGATAACTTGGTTTAACTGTAAACTATATGTTGTGACGTCATCAAAACGACGATCGACTCCATTACAATTGTATGGTTGTTTAATTGACGTGGAGGTATAAAATTTAGCAGTAAGATTAAATTACTATTACTATAAGAGGTGAGAGTTGGCCCACTGGTGTTTTGCAGCAATCCAAAGTTGTATGAAACAAAGATAATAAATATTGCCTACTGGTTTTGTTAAAACTTAACGTAGTGATCATGCAGGTGTTTCATTTGGGCATACCGATACGAGTGCAGAGCTCGTGAACATCGCCATCAAAGGAACACCCTGACAGTCATAGCGATGGTTCTTCTCCACTGCTTCGGAGACCGACTTCAGCAGTTCTCCTACCCTTTCATGTCCGGTATGAACTTCGCTCCTGCTTAATTTACAGCATAGGGACCGTCCATTTATCACGTGAGGCTTGAAGTGAGGGGAGGGGGTTCAGCAAAATTCACAAAATATCACAAGGGAGGGAGGGGGGTAAGATACCACGTGTATTTATTTTTTGTTCGAAGGCTCAATTTCTAAACTGAATAGAGGCGTGTAGTGTGACTTTGACTCGCCGTTGCCACGTAACGACAGATGATCCCGCGTACCGCGCCGAATACAATGCTTACACCGTTACCTCGGTCGATAAAATTAGATTATAGTACTTTAAGCCTGTATTTATGTAAAAAAGAGCCTAAAAAAATTTTAGTTTCTTTGTAGGTATTAAAAAATACACGTGATTTTTTGGGTAAGTTTTAAACCGCACTTGATCACCAATGGGGGAGAAGGGGTTAAAAATGCTAAAAAATACATGTGATTAATGGACGGCCCCATATATGGGTTGGCCTGACCGCCATCTCACCTATATAGGTAACTGATGATGTGGTCGAAGATGTTGTTATTAACTTTTCCCACTAGGCCTTCGATGAAAATACTCCAATAAACTGAGTAATAAACTAAGAAAGTTTACTTACAACCCACTTTATGCTTTGTATTCAACTTCCATGTTGCATCACCCATTTTTAGGAAACATGTGGTAAAAAAATTACCCATATCTGTTATTACATGTTCACAGATATTCTTTCATTGGCCGTTTTGACAGAATTGCCTCCACGTCAGGATTGGACGAGAACCGTTGACTTCAACACAGCTCAACAAGATGTCCAGTTCAAGAAGTTACTGATTTATTTCAGCATCGATCTGCTTAAAGCTTTTCCTTATAACAAATCAGTTAGTTCCTTTCCTTTTAGAACCTCATAAACAGTACCTCATAACTAAGGATGCACCAAAGGCTATATGGGTAAGCATAGAGCAGTGAATGAATAAAAAATCCAGTCATCTTTTGGTCCCACAAGAGATCGTTTTGGGTCCACTAAACTATAAAATTTTTGGGACTATTTAAATATAATTTTTAATTACTTACTGACTTCACATATATATATTTATTTATTTTTGTCGATTCAGTTTTTGGAATTTTTCTACAAGTATGGACGCCTGCGCTTAATTTAATAGCAATGTCCCTTATACGCACGTCAGTCAGACTTCAGTTGCCTGTAATGATTTATGTGATAGTCTCTCTCACATATAATCAATTATTTATTTTGGATGTTCCTGTAGCCAGTATATTAATTCGAGATAAATACGCGAGAAAATTAGATCACAAACAACAAAACTATGTACCTAATTAGCAAGTATGTAAAATTATTGTATATTTACTACTTACCTACCTATTTCTTATACAGCTAGCTTTCGCTGGAGCCCGCGTGTCATTGGTTTTCTTGGACATACTTAAGTAAAAAAGAAACAAATTTTTTAATTACATTACATCTAGATTTTTGGATTTTGTGACCCATTCCCCCATCAGCGTGCACAGTGAACCTTTAACTTTGGAAGCTATGCAAGGACAGACAGAATCGCGAGGCCTACAGCTCGGAGAGCCACTAGTATAGTTAAGGATTAAGTTTATCCTCAGTGACACTACTGCTTGGCACTACCAGTGGGAATAATAGGTAATTCTTCGTCCTATAAGAATTTTCTCTCTCCCGTGACACAACTTTTCTGAATATCTGAAGTCCATACTTGAAAATAACCCGAGTGTTCATTGCCGGTGACACAACTGAATTTAAATACAAGCAATATATACTTTAACTGTAAAATAATAGCAGGAAAGCTTAACCTAAGAAGTGTCAAATCAACAAACTTATATAAAAAAGACAAATCTAAATATTATATTATTCAATAATATGGTAAAAATCACTATTTATCTATGTAGTTTATAACACTGTATTTGTTTGTATATATTTATGTTATAATTATGTATTGTATTACTATGTATGTATAGTTATTTATTATGTATTTAATAGTTTAATATATATTTATCATGCTACTATGTATTAAGTTTGTGTTGGTATGTATCTAATATAATATGAAATTATTAGTATTTGTATATAACATAGTTCTTTCATGTAAACTATATTTATTATTCACCACCGACTATTTCTTCTCTTGTTTCTGTCCATCCAAAGGTTGTCTGGAAGAAATCACTACACAGAGATAAGACCACCCATTGACCACCCATACCTTAGATATGTATATTAGTTACTTAAAAATTTTAAGTAGCTTGGTAAACAATAAATAGTTTTTGAATTGTATTGTATTTGTTAGATCAAGATAAATATTATAATTGCCACAGAAAATTATTAAAGATACTGAGTCTGATTTTGATGTACATACTGATACTAAAGTACTATGTGATAGATAATGAGGTCGTATATCTGGAAGAATCGGAACTGGAAGACACTGGGAAAGCGATAGAAGGAATCGATGACATATTGGGACAGACGTCAAATAAATAAATTAACAATTTAAAATAAATATAATAAATAAATATTACAATTTAAAAACGTTTTGTTTTTTGTAGTAAGTATCATTGTGCTATTTATTAATATTTTTATCACAAAAAAATGCATTGTTTCTTACTACATATTGTTCCAAATACAGTATATCACCGTAATAGCATAATGTTCCAAATATGAAACTAGGTCGTTTTCCTAAATTTACCTTAATTAACTAATTTGATTTGATAGTTAAAAAAAATTATAATGTATTCTTCCATGCAAAAAAGCGAATAAAAAACTTTGCAACATTTAAAACTAGGTTTTCAATAACATTTAGGGCCTGTTCCAGAATTTTCGAGTAAGTTCCGGTTTTACTACCCAGAATATATTTATTAAACAAAACACTATCTTTGCGTAATCCACAGTCATCGATTTAGCCTATCCATCGGTTAAAACTTGAAACGCGCTGCATGTTAACTGTTATTTTTACGAGTATCATTCAGTCATTTTATGTGTTGCAAAGCAACCTGAAACTTTATTAGGACATTCTGAAACGGGCCCTAAATGCGAAAAACATGGATAAAATTCTGCCGTTATTACGAAGTTTAACTGTAAAACTTGCAGTGCCAAGTCTTCAGTCTCTAAAGTTATAGAATTCATTTGACTTTTCTTTTTTATGTACGTATGCTGAAATACTTCAAATTATTGTTGCATTTTTAGTCAGATCTGTAGTTAGAAGAATATTTATTTTTTAGTCTAACAAAGTCCCCGTACTCTGTATTCGTATATCTCTTCTTTAAAAAGATTCTAAGACAAAAAACAAGTACATTCTGTTGAAATATTACTCATCCTAAAATATTAGTAATAAAGGAGTACATAAAAGACTTGAGTAACCGAAAGGAAAAAATAATAATAATAAAAAGAGTATTGAGTGTATATATGTCGTTGTATAAGAGAAAGCTGAAAAGGTATAGAATATGGATAGCAATTACTGAAGTGTGTGCGAAAGATGTGAGAAGTAAGACGACGAGTAACTGTGGATGAAGATGTGTTATAAATTTGCAGCTCCTTGAATCAAGACATTGGATTCTTGGTCTCATGTACCTTCTGGATCCAGGATTGTGTTATCTCCGTGCACCGTGGTCTCGTTCACTGTTTGCAGAACTCCGTAAAACAGCTCTCCAAGCTTTGGTCTGCGCCATTCCAAGGATTCCACATAACTTGGTAAAGGAATATGGATTAGTTAGAAGGTATATTTTACTCTCACAGTCCACTGTTTTCGTAGTAAACATCCCAACATAATAACTGCTGTATCAGCCGAATCGTCCACTGCTGATCGCAGCCTCCCACATTAAGGAGGGGTTGCAACACGGACGGTTGAAATAATCCCCACGTTTGAGAGGGCTTGGGGATCACAGTGTAAGATAGAAGTTCCGCAGAAGGCGATGCTGCCCACCTTACAGTATTTTACCCTAACGACACCCACGACAAGAGATAGGGGGGTTACATTCTAGCCCGTTCCATCTTTACATTTCGTAGTATTGTTCATGTAATTGTTATGAGCTGCTTTTTTACATCTTGTCATTAGAGATTAACGTCAGGTGTTTTTTTACAGAATTATGTGGTACATAGAATGGTACTCTGAAAATCCATACGAGCTTCCCATTTTGTACTGGTGTGTGAGACTTCTTCATGTTGCCATATACAATAGAGGCGATCTAACGCGCACTACAACCGTAAAAGCGCTGTACAGCACGCATGGCGTAATCATTTTAATACGTAAGTAGATATAAATTGGTGGATCAATGCCACAGTCCTGCTGCGGCCTAACTTGAATGGTTATTAACATAAACATTTTGATATTAGAGCTTTCTCAATGATATTGCATTAAACCATACATGGAGTATATTTACATTGGCTAACATTTGCCATCAAATTCTTACACAATTCATCCGAAAGCAATGCATGTTTCAAATGTCTGAATAAAGTTCGCCATGATTACCATTCTAGTAAGACAATAAAATTGCTGCTCCTTTGCCTAATGGGACAAAGAAAAATAATCTAAGAATGGCTTTGTATGCGGTGGACATACCCCGTCCGCGACGACACGGACCCTGATATATTAGATAATCAACACGGCTCTGGGGTGGCACAAAAGTTATACACGTAAATTACAGTTAGTTTAGTTAATTTATTTAAATTTTACGCTATTTGACATCTAACGGGTACATGTTGTGTTATACGTAGGAGTTATTAATAACATATCGGTATTGATTATCAGATCTGTGCTATACACTCCTCGAGCAAAAGACCCCACCAGTTGAGAAGAGCCAAGTCATCATTTCTCTTTGCCTTCGAATGCTGACCAGTGCTCTAGAAATCAAAGGCCAGGTCTCTTGCTTGGTTTACCCCAAAATAAAGTGGCCACCTGTAATTACTTCGCTTTCGTCAAAGATGCTGGATGTAGTAATGTACTCGCTGGAGAATCACTTCATTGTTAGTGACAGGTTAGTAATCATCGGAGTTTTAATGACCAAGTAATTCAACTATATGTCAATGGAAACTGTTGAGCTTTAGGCCTTTTTGAGCGCTGATCTGATCTTCCTGGAATTTGACATCAAGTTCGTATAATAGCTATATTGGTAGGGGTGTGGTTGAGATTGTTAGAAGCGCTCGTAGCGAAGTTTGCTTAGCCATTCTGAATCGATCAGTAACGTCCGCCGCGGTCTTGACTTGGATAGGTGACCGCTGGTGATATTACTACTGAGTGCTTCCGTGTTTCGGAGGGCACGTTAAGCCGTCGGTCCCGGTTGTTGTCTTAGGATTGCAGTCGTTATAGCATGGTGGGCACTTTGCAAATGCCCACCTGGCTATCTACCACCCTCAAGTATAAAATCTGTCGCCAAGCACCTAACGGTGTGTTCCGGCAGCTGTCCTTGAGAGACAGTATTTCTAGGTTAGCCTGAACAACATCTTCGACCACATCATCACTTATCATCAGATGAGATAGTGGTAAAAGGCTAACCTATCAGACATAAATATATATATAGTATACGGTATTTAAAGAGGCAGACTAAGAGAAGAGATTTCTATACAAACTTCAATACATACTTAAACTTAATTTAGCCCTTAACTAGTTACCATACCATTGATTTATGAATCTGGACCTAACTGGATATTACTATGATACTGGATATCTGCACCTAACGGGATATTCTAGCAGCTACCTTTGAGAGCCAGTAACTTAAGTAGTTAAGGCCTGTCCTATTCTTATTTCTTTATTTCCTGTACTATTCTTAACCACGTTATCACTTACTATATCAGAAGATATAATGGTTAAAAGATTACCTATTGCAGCGGTCAACGAGGGTCACAACTCACAGTTGATTTCGATTTTCAGGCAATATGTTTTGGTTTATGCCCGGGTAATGACAATAGGTCCGTAGGGTGCCGGGCTAGAATGTCACCACCTCTTCCCGTGAGTTTTGTAACAGGCTACTAAGGGTAAAACCCCGTATAGTGGGCATCAGCGCCTTCTGAGGAACTGCTATCTTATACCACAATCTCCAAGGAGTCTCGGAGTAGAAGGCCAAGCGTGGGGATTATGGCAAACCCCCGCTTAATGGAGGAGACTGTACAGCAGTGGACAATCCATCTGATAAAGTAACGACAATAGACTCAATTCCTATTACATGTGACATTTAATGAGATTTCAACGTCTAAGATGGGTGAACGCAATGAAGTATCAGACAGTTTGGTACACTAGGTACGAGTAGGCGTGATATATAAAGCATATATTACTTAGGGGCTTAGTACGTACATAAACCCACATGACCGTTTTACCGTCATTAATAAAGTTAAGTTTGAAAAGTGTATGTATGTTAGTCTATCTATTTTTTTAAATATCCATTATACAATTTACAAACACTGCTAAAATACAGTTAGGTATAAGTATGTATATATGTGTATAGATAGGTAATTACGTTTCCTTCTCTCTGTGGTTTTGTAGCTAAATATTAGTTTCTTCTTAGTATAACGTTATTTTCTTATACATAACAAAAAAACACGATACGATTCCATTCCCATTAAAAAATATTTCTGTCTGCTTAGATGGTTGATCTCGTTCCTTAACTTCATTTGGGAGGCAATTATATGGCAAACAGAAAACAGAGAGAAATTCATAGCCAATGGCGGAATATATAAACTGTTGGATATCATATCGGTAAGTGCATTATCATCACCCAAATCAATTAAGAGCTTCATTCACGACCTTCGTATAAAACCTCGAGTAAGCTAATTGCTGCGTAGATTTACCAGTAATCATGCACACGAATTTCACAATGGCTGAGTACCAACCGCAAGTAAAAGTAACCCACAGATAAAGTGTGCGCTAACTTACTACTTGGTTTATGTGCCAATTAGCTGCTTTGCCTGATGA
This sequence comes from Plagodis dolabraria, assembly GCA_963854805.1. Classification (NCBI taxonomy): domain Eukaryota; kingdom Metazoa; phylum Arthropoda; class Insecta; order Lepidoptera; family Geometridae; genus Plagodis; species Plagodis dolabraria. The sequence continues at coordinate 12,616,173 of OY978440.1, forward strand.
CGTAACATAAAACAAACTATTGATTTTTATATAATTATTATTCTAAGTAATTTTAACCAGGAAGCAACTAATTGATATTTTACTTTGAGACCATGAAAGAAACCCTAACAGTTTTGTTTGCCTTCATTTCATCTGTAACAACTTCATTAACCACTGGTTGGTATTATATAGTTTCTCAAATATCGTAGAGAACGCTATGCTTCCTTCAGCCACCGCTCTACACACCGTTCCACAGCTTTGCTACGCACTCTCGTATGACTCAGCTGGTATAATGGTAAAATTCTTAGCATTTCACATAGCAATATTCTGGATTTCAATTGCAATGAAGTTCATATCAAATTGATTCAAGTTTTGAAAATTAGCCTTCTTAAAATTGATCTTGGTTAGTTTATTACCTTTCTTATCTATATCTGAGTGACTATAGAACTATAGACTATAGAATAACGGACCGATGACAAATGTTTTAGGAAAGAACAGGAAACATTTTATCAATTCTTTCAACGGTCATCTCACAGGATGCGCTTGCAATCTACACGCGAATAGTAACCAGTGACGATTGTAATAGACGTTACAGCCGTTATGCCGTTTATAACGGTATTATTTGTAAGAAAAGGAATGTGAATACTTTTCACTATAGCCGTGTTCGGTCAGTAGACACGCAGGTTTTCCTCAAAGACCGTTGCAGAATCTCCGTCTTTTAAACAAACGTATTGTCATCTCTTAAAAGTTCTGTAGAGCTGTCTTAGCGGATACGTTTCGCCAAACATAACACAATATTATTAATGGGAATGATTGTGAATGAGGATATTGTGAGTGTATAATATGTTTGCTACTCCTTGACGCTAGAAGGGCTGAACTGATTTGGTTTGAGATGGAATAAAGATAGTTTAGTTCCAGTACATACTTATCGTCATTGCCTCCGCTGGAGACACAACGTGCGCAGCTAGTTTTAATACTTCAGCAAATGCATTTTTTCTATTACAATTATTAACCTAGAACTCATGTTTGAGACAAACAAAGCTTAATGTAATGTTGTATATACATTTTTATTCTATCAGATTATGGCTCGAAAAATACTTAGATCTTAAGTATAGAAACCGATAATACATACAGAAACTTTTTTGTATTAATTTGCAATTATATAACAGTTTTTTTTTAAATTGCCAGAATAATGAGAGGACCCGAAGACAATATACAATGATTGAGACAAAAGTTTTGTTTTTTTTAATTGTAGGCGTTGAACTGTACGTAAATATGTGATCAAGAAAGTTCACAAGAATCAATGATAAAATTAAGATGAATTGGTATTTTATTTCATCCATATAATAAAAGATAATCTATGTATAAAGGAGAAAGCCTCGACTGGTTGAATCAAAGCGTGTAGAAACTACTGTGGGCCTAAGAGTTCTTATATATTATTTTTGTCTAACGTTGTTTGTTACCTTGACGACTTTGTTCTGAGTGACTGACAACGTAAAGCCCAAACTGGGGGCCTAAGAAGCTTGATATCTGGAAGGAAAAACATCCTAAAGGACGGGCTTATACGCACAGAACATATACTCAACTATTAAAAGTGATTCAAACATTTTACAAAAATCCTCAATTTTTACGACACCGTTTCACGCTAGAGCGTCGATATATTTTTGTATTTATTCGTAGGGTAAGGGTAATAAAATTTTATTAGAACAAAAAATTGAAATGTAAATCCAAAAGTCTACACGAGCAATGCCGTGCTGGGAAAGCTAGCGTTATCCTACTGAACTGAACCGCAACAGGTTTGTGGCGTAACCACAGTGATTACTTTAACCATGAACTCTTTTCTCCACGCAGAAGAGTACATGTCTATCTCCTAGGCTTGGGCATAACGCCGGAGTAACGTTTAATAGAAGCCGCAAAAAGCCCATATGTATATAAAACTTGCCTTGATGGTTAGTTGAGAGGGTAGAGTGTTGGGTTGTTTCAGATGACTCGTGCGCCTGTTCAGTGCATCGCCTTAGCTCTGGTGTGCGATGCAGCGAGAGCAGGAAAGGCAGTGGGGCAACTCGTGACGTGGCGGGCAAGCCTTAGTGCTTCTAGAGCGGTTAGCATAATAAGTATTATTTTTTATGTTAAGAAGTGGTAAGACAAATAAGTCGCGGCCTAGTTGTAGTATCACCATTGTGTTTGAGTTTATTTTTATGACTTGTTCGTCCAAAAATTTCAATTGTTGTAGTGTCCTTCACGCCTAAATACAGTATTTTCACAAAAAATAAATACAGTGTTTTCATACTACTGCTTCAAGGCAGAATATTTGACACTGCTGTGGTAGCCATCCAAACGGATCCTTGCTAAAGGTACCAGTTTTAAAGGCTTCCATAAACTTGGTACGGGCTGTGCGTGTGAAGTCCCAAGCTACGCGTGGCGAGTGTGACGCAAGACTGGTGTGTTCGGAACACAGTTTAAAACCCTGGTTTTTCAGTCTTTAGTTCAGAATATAGTCTCCTTCGGGACCGCCATGCCCCAACGAATGCGCACCATGTCTACGCTGCTTCAGTGTGTAGAGCCTTGAGCTGTTGTATTATTACATATATATATAAAAATTGATTAAAAAAGACATTTAATTAATATTTTACAAAAACGTTTAAAATAAATATATGGCATGAAGCTAAGTGTCACATAAAATATATCACAATATTTTTAACATTTTTTAAAGTGTGCTAAAATTTGTATTTCACGTTTTCTTAATATATTTATATTTTTTTATGAAAACATTATTATTAATGTCTAGATGTTGGTTTTCTATGAAAAAATATTTAAAAAAATGGATGGACGAATAGTAACGCCTGTGTCTATATTACCTTATGCTGTAACTCACAAGATTATCTACTTCATTACTAGTATTCTTTAATTATTATGAAATAAAACGCTAAAAGATTGCTATGACAAAGTACATTATTTATCTTCAAAAGTGATACGAAAAGACGCTGCTTGACAGGCTTTATTATTGTGAGTGACATTGCATTGACGATCACAAACACATGAAGCAGTAGAATAACCATAATTCTACGAATGAAACTAGCTACCACCCACAAGTAGAAAATCTGTCGCCAAGTACCTAAAAAAGTGTTCGGGCAGCAGTCCTTAAGAGCCAGGAAAATTACAGACACATTATGAGACTTAACAACTGTATGTCTCAGTGTGACGGGCGCAGTGCAGTTCATCATGTGATGAAATGCATCTATTATAGCCAGAGGTTACCGCTTAACATCTGTTGGGCATCGTGCTTATTAAGTAAAAATGCACTCATGACATAATATAAAACACTAAGATTATAAAGAAAGGAATTCACTAGTAAAATAAATTTGTATATTCCGTGTAGAATATCGCAGTGCTTCTCCGGCAAGTGGGTACTAGATGTTAGCTATATGTACCAAATGTGAAGTTACAGATATTTTCTCTTCCTACAATAGCATCCAAATGTCGTAAAACGTGGAGCAACAATAGCTACCTTATTGGCAGCCATATTTAGAGATGAATGTAGAGCGACGGGAGTGCGCCTCGATCCCAACGGCGTCATAGAAGGTCTGATTTCATTTTTACCATTATTACTAACCTATATTATATTCATTACACGGATTATAAGTTTAGCGACTTCAAGGCTGAATTGGACCTAATTTGACGACGGTTAAATCTTCAAAAAACGTTCCATACTCAACCTTATTCCGTCGGAATAATTATATTGCCGAACGATTTGACGTTAACCGGAGATAGTGCAAGTCAGTATAGCACACCTTCAGGTAATTGTCTTCATAACCACACAATTTATATTGGCTATTTGGGATAAATATTAATGTAGTCGGCTTGCATATGGAAGCACTGGCGATAACCGAAACAATAGAATACTTTATTTTGGCCCAGTTTTTTCAATCGATAAATAATTAGGTATCTGTTCAGTAAAATTAAAGTAACCCATAAAAATTAAAAACAAACTAGAGTCGTTTATTTTACGACCAACAAAAGTATAAACCCAATAAAAGTATCTCATTTTCATTACAATGATTTTTTTCTAAAAATAAAGTGGTACCTGATTTTTAAAAAATCAACTCCAAGGCGTGGTTTTTCAATATAATTATCATTCATAAAAATAAATATATACACAACCAATATAAAAAGAGAGAATGTTGGTTTTTAACACAACCGTGAATTTGTTTTAAATTAGGTCGGTGAACATTATTTTACTCTGAAATTTTTATCCAATGATTGAAAAACAACCGAACGACACTGGTGACTGCGATTGCAACTAGTCGAAAATACTGACAAAGTTTTTCCAGTTTACTTTCATGCAATTACTCCAACTTTTTGTGTTCGTTACTACATTTTTTTATATCAATATCGTATTGTAATAATTTATCAATGTGCTTCAGATTTAGATTCTCCAATAATGTCTTCGGAGATGCGCAAAGAGATAAACAGTTCAGAGTTTTCTGAGCCAAAGAGCCAAAGAACCCCCGTGTGCTTGGCGGCGGCAGATCTAGCAGGATCACGCTTGTCTAAGGTTTACAAACATTAATTTGTAACTACTTCTCTCTCTCTCTCTCTAATCGTATAACAGTCACAATAATATTTTTTAAATAACATTGATTTCAGGCATTTGCGCTTTTGAACATGCTCTCCGAAGACTTGGACTACAAAGTGTCATTCGCTGATGAAGCTTACAATTTGTATAAAAATGTAAAAGTCGAACCGGAGGATGAGGTTTGTGGCCTTTTATAACAGTTATATATAAACCCAGTGAGCCAAACTTTACTCACAATGTGAGTAAAGTTTATTTTTACCAAGTGCAAAGTTTTCCAATTGGTACCTTAGTACCTTGGTATTTTGTATTAATAGGAAAAAAACTAAAGATAAGCCCCCTTATTCATAATAGTCTGCTAACTTAAATAATTGCTAATTCTCACTCTGTATTCTTCTATTGACCTAAGTCAGAATGAAAAATAACACTCTGAAGCAGCTGTTTTAAGTTAGCGGACCATTATGAATAAGGGGGTTGATCTTAAAAGTAGGTAATATGGCCATGGGGGTCTGAGGTAACAGTTCATTTTAGAAAAGGGGTCACTTGTCCATAATAGTTTGGGGATCCCTGCTTTAAACCAATAAAATGTGTTAGGCCTTTGCTGTCATAGAACGTCAAACCTAGAAGCAGATTTTAAATTTGTTAGTTTAAAGCTTATTAACAAAATTATCTTAAAAGGAAAATTATAGCTTCGGTGACTTTGTTAGAACGAGCACGTCCCGGCCTGGGGTCATTTGCATTGTGGGTCCGAATCCCAGATCAGATGCGTTCTAATTTTTTAATTCCTATCTAATTTATGTTCGATAAAGAGACACACAAATTACTATGGGTTGTATTATATATATTAAGTTTGATTTATATAATATATTATGGACCCAATAGGTGGGCAGCAGCGCCTTCTGGAAAAACTGTTATTATATATTATGTTACGTTGTGGACCCCAAAACGCCTGTCAAGCGTGGCTTTGTTGAGTGCTGGATGATTTGGCTGATACAGTACTGTATGGTAAAGTCAGCTTTCAGAAAAAGTTCGAAACTATAACAACAACGCAGACGTATAGCCTCGGCACCATGTCAACGTCGTCGCCTCGCCGCATACTCACCTTACACGGTTACTCGCGAACTTATACATAGTACAGGCCATGCCGATACTTTGTCGCGTTGTACCATAAAGTGTCATACAAACAATTTTTTAAATGAGATTCTGATTTAACCCTCACCTACCCTACCTGGTGTTAACTGATAACATCTGCCTCTAACAGATGCATTTCATTACGAACTGCACTTCACCCATCACCTTGAGACCAAGAGTTGTGGTCTTATAATGTCACCGGTACCCTCGCCATTCAAACCGGAACACGGTAATGCGAACATTGCTTCCCCGGACGAACTCGTACACTAATAGTTCTAATGCTACTATAATTCCACAAAGATTGAGATTAGACGATACTTCGATACGGTGATTACAGCAGAAGTCAGAAAAGCGATGCAGACAGCATTTAAAGGTACGCGTACATTGACACGCGCCGGTCGCACCGCACGCACGGCCCGCAACGGTTTGAACGGATATCGCTCCTTACGTTTTAAAATTACTATCTTTGTCTGAAATTTGAAGAAAAACATGTCATAAATAATAATGCATTGTATTTGGTCTTGGCTTTTATACTTACGTATCTCAAAGAGGGAAACGCGTAATTCGTGCGCTCCCACCGTGCGTGCGCCAAGGCCAAGAGACGGAGCCCATGGTTGCCAACGCACTGCTTTAACAATCCAATTTCTATTAATTTTTATCAAATCTTCTGATAAATACATGTAAATAAAATTGACCCGTACAAGATATTCGATTCAATCGGTAGGTATATATGTACCAACGAAAAAAATAGATTAAATAAACAGTTATCCAAACATAGTGGCTTATTTATAGACTATCCTGGTACTATGCGCCCATTATCTGACCATGAAGCTCAATGAGGTGTGGATAGAGACAAAAGCTCAAAGCCCTGGTTTGCTTGTGATTGACGAAGAGATCCTTGAAGAGTTTCTACAAATTGGAAGGTAAAGAAAATATTTTTTTATAAATCCCTTAAAATATTATGAACTTTAAGGGTCAGAAATTGAAAATAGTCAGCGCATTCACGAGTACATGATATCTTTAGTACCTATTTTTTATTGATGTATGCATCATTACACTGCTGGTAACATTTTAGTCAACCATTTGGCGTTCCCAGCACTGACCTTGATCGTTCGTCAACAGGTCGTTAAATCTCCCACTAAATGACAGATTTCCTGGTGAGTTGACAATGGCATGACCGTGACCGGCATTCGGTACGGGACGAGGAATACACCAATGTCCCAGGTCCTAGAATTCCGGAAGGTGGGTAGCAGCGCCTTCTGAGGAACTAATATCTTAAACTGCGATCCCCTAAACGAGGGAGGCTGTGTTCAGCATTGGACGATCTGGCTGATGCAGCATGTAAAACTGCTCAGAAAGTATAAATTGCTACTCGATAGTCAGGTTCTTAATAAAGGCAGTATTCACAGAAAATGTATTGAAGACCGCATAGAAGTTATACATACATAGTGTCTACATGTTTTCAGGGGCTGGTCAAAAGAAATCAAGCGGCAACAATGTGAAGTGTTACAGTCAGATAGAAAAAAGGTATGTTTCCACAAAACTATAAGTACCTATAATTAAATTATCACGAACTTGAGTGTTGTATGAAGGGAGAAGAAGACTGGATGATGATGATGAAGAAGATTTTTTATGTGATCGTGATAGAACCAACACACAGCCCACTTGGAGCAAAGCAAAAACCTCTACATATAAAAAAAAAATATAAAATTTTTCGCAGTTTAACTGTTAGTCACAAAAATTAACACCTTTAATGGTAAATTCTTACATAATATATAATATTCGCCTAGGGTACATCTCTCCCGTCACGTTTCTTCTACGCATACTGTTCTTCTAATTTTAAGACGTCTTATTTATTTACATATTATTTATGTTACTCTTGCTCTGCCAAAAGGATGATAATTAGTCCTAATCAACCATAGTGAACACGTCTGCCAACGTCGGATTTTGGCATCAAACTGGTAATGCACGCCCGCCTGTCAACCCAGAGCATTTTCAACGGAGCTTGCTCATGGTCGAGCAGTCAAAATATTGTTCGACAATACGCGAGCATATTGCAGTTCGGTGTGCGCACTGATAAACGCAACGTAGCCAAACCGGAGAATTTTCGACGCGTTTCAATCGGACACGAAGCATCCTCAGGTCTTCACTATTCGTGGGCACGGTCAAAAAAAAAATTATTAATTTCTAATTTAATGTTTTCTTAAAATATTTGTTATTATTAAATATAGGTAGTCATCCGTAAAGTACCGCCTATTACTATTTTTTTTTGGATGGTTCCTTGTATTTTACTCAATGAAATTAATATTTGCAGGAAAGCGACAAAGAGTACAATCTCTACGAATTTCTGGGCCGTGTACGCCTGAATATAGCACTAGACGCACTGCACGAAGTGCGCTGCGTGGCACGTTCAGCAGACCGCGAGTGCATCAGGCACTTTTTGTTACAAGATGCTGTGCGCGCGCATCACCGACTAGTTGACCATGCTACAGCCTTACACGCGCCTGTTTTAAGGACTTACCATTCAATGCTTGATGATCAGGTACTTATCCCCTTTTGAAAATACATTCTCCTTGATATCCTTTTTTGTACTTTTATTTTCCAGCCACATAGCAGGTACTTCAAGTAAGATCAGTAAAGGGCGATTTCTTGGCCCGTGGTTCTATCTAGCCGTCAGTAGTAAAATATATTATAAGTGAAGAGCCCGTATTCCCACGTCTCTTTCCCACTGGTGAAACCTCGGGATCCATCACGTCGTCACCCATCTTCAACGCCATCAAAATAAATCAACTTAAAAATCATTCCAAAATAAATATTAGACGACAAATCTGATCTGTAAATCTGACAGCTGTCAAAATTACAGAAAAATAACCCTGGAGCGGCTCTTTGATATGACGCATGTAAAAGTAACAGTACATGTTGAACTTGTGAGTTTCAATTTAGTGTTAGAATTAAAAATGACTTTAAAATAACCTACAATTGTCAGGTGACAAATTTTCAGTGTTTTTTTGTTATAATTGAGCCACAAGCGATGAAAAAGTATCTTCGACTCTTAAATGTGAATGCTGTACAAAGTGTACGTTGATGTCGTTTTTTACAGCATTGAATTCATGTTGAGGATACTAGGATCACGCGACTGGATTTTTTTAATTTAGAAGGCCTAAATCAGACGTTTCTGCTTTTGAAGTGACCGTTATTTGATTTTAATCATTATTTCGGATGTCAATGTCGAAACTTTTTTAGCTTATTATTATGGTATATCCAGTTAATATTATAACTCTGATTGCCACCACTGAGTTGAAAGCAATATGTTTTATCTAGGAATGCCTATATTTTGTATTAATAATGATGGTGGTAGTGCCTTCCTTTGTTGTCCGGTGCCCTAACCACGTAGACACCCGTGAGTAGAACTACCGGCATAACTAATTGCCCACGGTACGACTAGTGGGACTATTGGAAAAATAATGTCCTGGGGTTCTATTCCGGTCAAACAATAATACCAGCGGTCCTTCAAAAGGCCAATCGCGTAACCCTAGTAGAATCACTTCATAGGTTTGCGGATATCAAAGAGATGCAATCATGCACAATTGTAATAATACTTATTTTTTTCAATTTCAGAACTTAACGGGTCAAAACGTTAAGGTGCATAGCATACACCCAAAAAACAAACCTCATCCACTGATCCACGACTACTCGTAAGTGTTGAAAGATAAAAGTAGCTTCGTATTTTTTACCTCTTGGATGTGAGAGTCTTTTCTTTGGAAGGCGGTTGGGCAGAAGTGGTATTGGACACTAAGATGTCTGTAGTTTAAAAAGAACGTGATTTGTAAATGAGGCATCTATTTATTTAAGCTTCGTTTATAATATTATAAAACCTTAATAAAACTTTAAAATTATCTACATATTTTTATTGTTGAATGTTTGGGTGCAATGACGTCCTGTTTTCTTAGTTTTTAGTTTCCTTTAGTACATACACGTTACTGACATGTTCTCTCAAGATTAATGATTTTAACCAATCGATTATTATTGGTTGAAACACAAACAATAATAATATATACCAGTCGATTATAGTAAATAGGTAATGGGATTTTGTAAGTGGAGCAGCCACCGGGTTGTTTTATATTGCGTAAGTCATTTAATTTTCGTATTTTCTCAAAGGTGAAAGCTTACTCCATACCGGAACTTCTAACTTTGTACAAAGCAAAGGTAAGGTCCTGTGTTGAGTGAATACTGACCTTTTTTTATGTGATAGGAGGGCAAACTATCAGGCGGCTCACCTGGTGGTAAGTGATCACCGTCGCCCACGAACATCCGCAACACCAGAGGTCTCGATAATGTGGTGCCGGTTTTTCTTTTTGTGTGTGATTATCTGTGTGAGTGTCGTAAGAGGCGACTAAGGAAATAATATCGGGATCGCCTTCTGAGGAGCTGACAACTTCTACTGCGATCTCAAATCGTCCGCCAAACGTGGGGATTATGGCAAAATCTGCCCGATGGGGGAGACATTGTTCAACAGTGGACATCCTTTTCATGGGATGAATCTTATTGTAACTTTGTATTTGTAAAAAGGAAAATTTAATTAAAATGCTATTAAAATGTTTAAATCTTGTATTAATTAAATTCTTAAGCGTACTTGGATAGCTAATAATGCACTAGTAAAAGAAATATGTTATTTATTATAATACTTGTTTTATGGACAGGTTACTGGCTTGTTTGAAGGGGTGGATATTGAGTATCTTCAATGAAAACGCTGGACTTTCTTTAATATAACCTTTAATTGCGATTCTATAATGGTGGTATATATACGAGTAAAAAACAAACAGGAATGTAGGAGGCTCGAACAGAAGTGAGCGGCGAGGCTTCGCAGAAACTTCATACCCCGCCGTACGCATGTGTGGGTGGACGTAGGTATTAGCGCACACATGCAAGGCGCTAACATATTGCCACCTCAGGAATAGGCAAATTCACAAGATAAAAAAAATAAAAAAATTCACATAATCATCTGGTTTGTCTGTGGAAACATTGTGCTGGTGCTCAGGAGTATCAAACGGCTTCTCTAGAACATTGTGTTGCGGCGACAGAGCATCTGATTTATCCTCCGAAGGCAGCGGGCATAGTCAAAGTCAAAGTCAAAGTCAAAATCATTTATTCAATTTAGGCGTCTACGACGCTCTTATGAAGGTCAATTACAAATTTTAATATTGAAATATACTACATTGTACTGCCACGTTCAGCAAACAAAAGTTATAGAGCCACTGCGAGAAGAACGGGCAAGAAACTCGGGGCCATTCTTTTAAACGTTTTTTTAAAAATGTGTTAAGTACATACTATATAATAAAATTATTACAATACTTAATTTACATTACGTAGGTGTTAGGCGCTAGCTTGGCAGAGGCGAACCAGTCCAAGCATTTTTGTCGTTTAAGTAATCACAAACTGTGTAGTAAGATTTCTTTATCAAAATATTCTTCACATGCAACTTGAATTTTCTTTCTGTGAGCGTTGATAATATGTATTAATTATTAATATGTATTAATTAATTATTATAATGTGTATTAATATGTTTGGGCAATTTATTATAAAACCGCACACAATTTCCTAAGAAGGACCTTTTATTTGTCTTTGCTAATCTAAAACCTGGCACCGCTATTTTATCTTTATTCCTAGTGTTATAATCGTGTCACTATTTGATTTAAATTTGCTCAAATTTTTACGAACATACATAATATTTTCAAATATATACAGACTTGGTAAAGTTAAAATATCAATTTCTTTAAAAATATCTCTCAGGGATTCCCTAGGATCCATTTCATATATGGCTCGAATTGCACGCTTTTGTAAGATAAAGATTGTCTCTATCTCAGCAGCAGCTCCCCACAGCAATATACCATAAGACATAATACTGTGGAAGTACGCGAAATAAACGAGCCTAGCAGTAGCTACGTCTGTTAGCTGTCTTATCTTACGAACTGCATATGCAGCAGAACTAAGTCTTCCAGATAGATCATGTATATGTGGATTCCACTGTAAAGTTGAATCCATTTTAATTCCCAGGAAGACTGTCGCATTGTCAAAAGAGAGTTTTTCTAGGCCAAGCTTAATGTTTGGTTCAACATAAGTAACATTTGGTAAAGAAAACTTTAAACATTTGGTCTTTTTTGAATTTAAGAGAAGATTATTAGCCGCGAACCACTTAGAGATCATAGATAACACATTATTTACATGAATAAGTTCACTATCCCTCCTATCTACTTTAAAAATTAGGGAGGTATCATCTGCGAATAAAACTATATCGCAGAAATTTTTAACCATGCAAGGCAGATCATTTATATAAGCTAGAAACAGAAAAGGTCCTAAAATTGATCCTTGCGGTACGCCTATTCTTACCAAAGACCTGGAAGAAGTATTGCCATTTATTCTAACCTTCTGTAGCCTGTCTGACAGATATGACTTTATAATATCCAGAGCTTTTCCACGAATACCATAATGTGAAAGTTTTCGAATCAGAGTGCGGTGCTCTACACAGTCAAATGCCTTAGAAAGGTCACAGAATACGGCAATAGCATCCTGTGAACTCTCCCAGGCTCCAAGTATATGTGACATCAATTGAGCACCTGCATCTGTTGTGGATCTGCTCTTTGTGAAACCAAACTGATTCTCATTCAATATATTATGCTCATTAAAATGGGATAGAAGTTGTTTGAGCATAACTTTTTCGAATACTTTACTCAGAACAGGTAAGATAGAAATAGGTCTGTAATTGCAAGGGTCAGATGTAGCCCCCGACTTCAAAATTGGAGTGATTTTACTTTGTTTCATTAAGTCGGGGAAGTTTCCTTTATCAATACAAAGATTGAATATTGTTTTTAAATATGGTGCAATAATGCATATTATAGACTCTGCCACTTTAACTGACATACCCCACAAGTCTTCGGTGCTCTTAACATTTAAATTTTTAAATGTCTTTATTATTTCAAATATTGTTGTGTGTCTGAAAGAAAAGTCCGGTGATTTGCAGGGGAAATTATTTATTAGCAGAGTTTCTGCTACATCGGGACATGCATCCAATGACTTAGTGACTTCTAGGGGTAAGTTAGAAAAAAAATTGTCAAATATATTTGCCACTTGTATTGGATCAGATATTTGATTTTTATCAACATTTAAGACATATGTAGAATCTCTAGGTTTATTTTTTCCGGTCTCAGTATTTATAGTATTCCAAATGGTTTTTATTTTATTTTTAGACTTGCTAATTTTATTTCTAATCAAAAGAGATTTAGCACACAAGCAAACAGACTTAAACATTTTTGAATAGTTCCTAACATAATCACGAAACTGCTTGCAGGATGTCAAATTCTTCCTGCGATACAGATCATACAAATAATCTCTACTTTTTCGAATACCTGTAGTTGCCCAATCACCGAACTTCAACTTTCCATTTACTTGTTTCTTTATTTTTGGACAAACTTTTTGAAACTCAGTATTTACTAGAGAGAATAAACTATTATAAATGTCATTCGGGTCACTATGAGAAAAACTTGTAATGGCAAGCTTAGCTTCTATATTGGTACTGAGTATTTCTAGCCTACTGGTTGTTAACGGCCTATGTTCAATTTCATACCTTGCAGTTTCTTTGCTTCCATCAAATCTAATTGCCAGGCCCTCATGATCAGATCTAACACCATTCATTATTGACTTTTGTTTAGTCTTACAGTTCGAGTATATATTGTCTATACAGGTAGCTGAAGTATCTGTTATTCTAGTGGGCTCACAGAATAGAAATTTCAAATTAAATGACTTAAACAATGAAATAAGATCAGTCTTATTTTTAGATTTCAATAAAATATCTACATTAAAATCACCACATACAAATATGGGTTTTTTACATTTAGAAATTTTTAGTAGTATACTTTCCAGAGTGGCTAAGAATTCTGTAAAATTTTGAGCACGACCTTCATCTGTTGGTGGTCGATATACACACAACACAAGATGCCTGTCCACCTCCACACAAGCAACTTCACAGACACGTTCAACAGAACATCTGACTAAGTCACATAGTCGGTTAAAGGCTCACCGGATGGTTCCAGAAGCGGTTCGTATATCAGCTACCCTAGTTACGCCATCTTTGCCAGGAAACAGATGTGCCACTCGACCGAGTAGCCATTTGTTTGGGGGAAGACGGTCATCTTTTACGAGCACCATCTCTCCGAGCTTTAAATCTCCTCCATCTCTGCGCCACTTCTGTCTCCGTTGAAGTTCTATGATATATTCTTTATAAAATCTGTCCCAGAAATGTGCTTTCAATTGTTGAACTCTCATATATCGGGATAGTGTGCTCAGTTTGTTTGCGTCTTGGACCGGAGGAGAAGGCAAAACTGTTAATGTTCGTCCAATTAGAAAATGAGACGGTGTGAGTGCAACTAAAGACCACTGATACCATTATCCTCTGATCCATCAGTCAGAGGATAATGGTATCAGTGGCCTTGAGTTCAAAATTGCCTCTATTTGAGTTAGCACGGTGTACATTTCTTCGTAGGTAAGGTTGGCAAAAGCCAAGATACGTTTTAAGTGGTGCTATACTGACTTTACAGCGCTTTCAGCTGTAGCGTTAAAATGTGTATGTATGCCGGGGAAAATTTAAAGTTTATGGATAAACTGGCAGCATGCGAACCGATATGATCTGCATTTAGCTTTAAAAAACGCGCTAGTTCGTTGCACGCGCCTACAAAGCAAGTGCCGTTGTCCGAGAAGATGTTGGTTGGTTTTCCTCTGCGGGCAATGAACCTACTTAAGGCAGATATGAAGGTTTCTGCGCTTAAGTCAGTCACAAGTTCAATATGGGTTGCCCTCACGGCCTGGCAGACAAAAATGCAAAGGTATGCCTTTATTAATTTGCTACCCCTACCTTTGCGGTTCAGTATCAGTACAGGACCAGCGTAGTCCACAGCAGTATTTTTATATGGGTATTCAGCATTAAATCGCTGTGCAGGGAGGTTTCCCATGATAGGCTGGGTAATACGCTCTGAAAATCTACAACATGTGATGCAGTTATGCACAATTTTTCGAGCTAAATTTCTGCCGCTTAAAGCCCAAAACTTGTGGCGAGTATTGGCGAGAAGCAGCTGTGGTCCTGCATGCATAAGCACTTTATGATAGTGTCTAAAAATTAACGTTGTGAGATGATGAGACGCGTGAAGTAAAATTGGGTGCTTGGTGTCATAGTCATAGTGTGAATTTGACAAACGCCCTCCTTTGCGAATCAAACTAGCAGAATCCAAAAATGGATTTAAAGGAAGTAATTCGTTTTTAAGGGGGAGCTGCTTATTGCCCTTTAACAATTTGTACTCTTCTTCGAAGGTTTCTTGTTGTGAAATGCGACATAACGCAATTAATGATGAATTAAGGTCTTGCAGTGTTAAAAAACCAACGCGCTTAGACTGCGGATGTCGACAATTATATATAAATCTTTGTGTATAGGCAACGACTCGTTGAAGTTTAGTGAGGTCGGAAAATCTAGAAATTAATTCAACTACTTGCGAGTTTGATACGTTTATATGAGTTTGAACCTTGAACTCCGGTAGATCAGAATCCTGTAAATAAACTGGTTGGACTGGCCACTCTGATTCTCTGAAAATCATCAACATAAAAACCTTGTAATATTGCATCGGAAACTAGCTTATCAGAACAATCTTTACCTAGCTGCACAAGACATCTCGTAGTCATAAACTGAGCGGACGCAGTTCCATAACAAATAGTATTTAATTTGTATTGCTTTATTTGTTCATTTGGTTCATAACGCCATAAGATTTGCTGTAGCATTCGCTGACTCTCGTGTACATTTATCATGCGGTAAATTTTTACAATGTCGGCAGTGACAACGTATTTATGTTGGCGAAATTTTATGAGTATAGTCTCGAGATCATTCTGTATAGTAGGGCCAACTCTTTGAATTTCGTTGAATGACGGTGAGTTCAATGAACTTCGCGCTGACGCTTCAAAAACAACGCGTAATTTAGTAGATAAACTGGTCTCACGCATAACACCGTGATGCGGCATAATGTACCTATAAGGGTCCTGATCTAATGTAGTGTTCTCATTCATATGACCTAATGAAATATATTCCTTAATAAAGTTAGCCTTAAAAGATGGATCTAACTAATCTCGTTGGAACCTACGTTCTAGTGATATGAACCTAGATAATGCTTGCTCATATGTGTCACCTAGCAGTTGAGGTGATTCCTTTAATGGTATAGTGACAACGAATCTACCATCCGCTTCGCGAGTGGTGGTTTGCATAAAGTTGAGTTCACACGCCTCTTCTTCTTCAGAAGTGGGTTTGCGCGCCGTGACAGTTTCAAGCTCGAAGAATTTAGTTAATTGATCGTGAAGCTGTTCATCCTGATGTGTCATGGAATGATTGCAGCGGACTGTATTATTATTATTATGTAACGCATGTATAGGTCCGGATATCAACCAACCGAACTTCGTCTCGCATAATGTAGGCTTGTTTTTACCTAGCGAAATGTTGTTAGAAGACAATATACTCCAAAACAAATCAGCGCCAAGTAGCCATATGGAATGAAGGATCCGCTAATGTAATATTTTGAGGTATATCTAGCGCTGTGTAATCGACCCGTGTCGCTGGCAATAGCTGCGTAATGCGTGGTACGACAAAACACTGAATATTTTCCGAATATTATGCATTTATCTGCGACGATATAATGACGTCACAGCGTTTAGAAACGTTGGATGTTTGATAGTTTAACCCTTCAACTAAGGTTGGTGCTGAAACGGTGGGAAGTTTAAGCCTTTGACATAAACTCTCACAAATAAAGCTTGAGGTGCTCCCATTATCTAATAATGCACGAACAGTATGCTTGTGACCTTGGATATCGCTGACTTGAACCAGAGCTGTTGACAATAGCACGACACAATGATTCTCATGAGTGGCTGACAGAACCACATTGTTCTGATCAGCAGCTAAATGTGATGACTGCGATGCTGGCTGAGCAGCGCAAGCAGATTTCGCGAAGGTTATAGGTACGTCTTGGTTATCGCTTTGTGTTTGAGAAGTTGAGTATGATACCTCATTTAAATGCAGTAATGTATTGTGCGATTTATTACAAATTCGACAAGATCCTAGCTTACATTCATTAGCCATATGCCCCTGCCTTAAGCAGTTAAGGCATAATTTAAGAGCTTTTACTCTTTGTATTCGAGTTTCAACAGGGAACGATTTAAATTTCGTGCACTGATAGATCGCATGGTTGTTTTTGCACAACGGGCACAAGTATTGAGATTGCTTAGAAGGCGGCGAATAAGAGTTGACAGTGAATGTTTTCTGCCTAACATGTGTGGAGTCACTGTGCCTTCTACGCGTAGTGTTATGTGCTTCTTCAATAGTATCTAATAAATCGGTACGATTCTCAAATTAAATTCCACAAGAGTGGGCAACTCACTTAACGAATTACGATACGTTTCCCATTCACGACTAGTTATTGAGTCTAACTTGTTGGAAACTATATGAATTATGAGTATATCCCAGCCATCAGTGGGCAATCCTAATGTCTTTAAAGCCCTCAAGTTTCGATTAATCGTATCAATTAAGTTGCGCAATGCCTTTGCGGACTCCTTTGTCACATGTTCAATACCGAAAATAGCCTGAATGTGATTACTGACCAACAGCCGATTATTGTTATATCGGTCGCACAGCAGTTCCCATGCAACATTATAATTATCAGCGGAGAAGTCAAGCGATCGAATAATTAAAGCAGCACTATCTCTTAAGGAAGTGCGTAAGTAATGGAACTTGCTTATATTAGGAATTGAGTCGTCAGAGTGTATAAGTGAGGTATATGTATCCCGAAATTCTAACCATTCATGATACTGACCCGCAAAGGAAGGTAAATTTAGAGTAGGTAGTTTTAGCTTTGGCCCACCTTTATGTCCTAAACAGTACCAGAACCTGCGACTGATCCAAAGGCTGCAGGTGCCTCCTGCTTGCGCAACATCTCTCGGGCAACAGCAATCGCCCCAAAATACTGTGTCTCGAACGTTTCACGTTCTTTGTACTGCTCGTCTGGAATTTCACATACATTTTCTATATCGGTTTGTATACTGTCGAACTCACTATAAAGCTCTTCTATTTTGGCTAGACGTATGTTTAATTCGTTGGTTTGCAATGAACTTAATGAATTACAGCTGCTTATGACGTCAAGGTAAGCTTTAAATTGCGTAAGTTTGGCTTTATGGCTTGCTCGCTTTTTAATGTACGATTTGAATTCCATAGCTGCTTAGAGCACAAAAGATACTTTAACAGAGAAATTGTTAGAAAGGGGAGTACAGAAGAATGCGAAAGTGAGATTGCAGCCGAAAGGTATTTGTATTACGTACTGAGATGATGACCTCTAAGCGACTTTAGTTAACTACAATGGCAATGTATCAGTCATATTATTACAAGGGATATAGGTAATTGGAACGAACTCACAGTAAACTTGCACTTTTCATAGGCCTTTATGCATAGCACATATCCTTCTTAATGTATTTAAACTTGGTGTATAGGTTCCTCTGCCGCTAATGTACTCGTAACTTTGTATCGGTGATGTTATATTCACGTAATGGCCGCTTCGCTTGCGCAGTATTTGCCGTGTCCAATGCTTGCGCTAGTTGTAAATCCGGTTTCGTAGGTCCAAAAATTGGATGGACAGGTTACTGGCTTGTTTGAAGGGGTGGATATTGAGTATCTTCAATGGAAACGCTGGACTTTCTTTAATATAACCTTTAATTGCGGTTCTACAATGGTGGTATATATACGAGTAAAAAACAAACAGGAGTGTAGGAGGCTCGAACAGAAGTGAGCGGCGAGGCTTCGCAGAAACTTCATACCCTGCCGTACGCATGTGTGGGTGGACGTAGGTATTAGCGCACACATGCAAGGCGCTAACACTTGTCCTTGTAATAATGATGATAAAAAGAAGCAGGTTAATTTGTAATCAGGCCATAAAGCATAGAAAGGCGAAGTAAGAAAATTATGCTTTTAGTATCTGTAAAATAGAATAAATACAGTATCAGTTAAACTTCCAATCGTATTAATAGCTTGAAACACTTGAGTAATTTATTTATTGAGAGATAAGATCAATTATTGATAATTTCCTTTTTTATATATATTTAATTACCTTTCAACATAGCATAAATGTTAAAAACTTGATTAACTTGTATTCAGGCCATAGTGCGAAGAAAGGCGAAGTAAGATAATGTAGCTTTTAGTATCTGTAATTATGAAAAATACAGTATCAGTTAAACTTCCAACGATATGAATAGCTTGATATACTTATATATATATATTTATACATTTATATATAATATATTATATCTCTATATATCTGTATTTATAGTATACAGGGTCACTGGAAAAAACTCTATCTCCTAGAGTTGACTTCTGTTAGTCCTAACAAACATTTAAGTCGAACGTTTTTATTTCATTATTGTAAATATTTGAAATTTAGCTGAACGACCTTTCAAAGATGAAGAAGCAGCTAGACAAGTCTTTAATAGGGGCTTAAATAAAAATTAATGCATATATCATCACCCCCTTAACTCCGAAGGCACATGTGTCCTAGCAACCAAATGGAGAATTTCATTATCCTTAGGAAAGTATAATAAAGGATCAAGATCCGTAGACACTGGTGAATTTATGGTATATATAGGTATCGATCCTACGCAAATTCCCTAAATTTCAAATCCTCTAAACTATGATAGTTCTTAATTCTATCTATTCCTAGTTCTATCTCAATTCACACTAAAATCCACATTTGTAGAACATTTAAAATGGCCATTCTAAAAATATGAATCATGAGGGCCTTGCAATAAAATTTGATGGAAGCAGAGAAACATAGAGGTATGAAATTGAACATAGACCTTTGACAACCAGTAGGCTAGAAATGCTCGGTACCAACATAGAAGCTAAGCTAGCCATAACAAGTTTTTCTCACTGTGACCCGAATGACATCTTTAATAACTGATTTTCTTTAGTAAATATTGAGTTTCAAAAAGTTTGTCCAAAAATAAAGAAACAAATAAGTGGAAAATTGAAGTTTGGTGATTGGGCAACTAGAGGTATTCGAAAAAGTAGAGATTATTTGTTTGATCTGTATCGCAGGAAAAATTTAACAACTTGCAAGCAGTTTCATGATTATGTTAGGAACTATTCAAAAATATTTAAATCTGTTTGCTTGTGTGCTAAATCTCTTTTTATTAGAGACAAAATTCGCAAGTATAAAAATAAAATAAAAACCATTTGGAAGACTATAAATACTGAGACTGGTAAAAATAAACCTAGAGATTCAACATATGTCTTAACTATTAATAAACATCAAATCTCTGATCCAATACAAGTGGCGAATATATTTGAAATTGTTTTTTCTAACTTACCACTAGAAGTCACTAAATCATTGGATTCTTGTCCCAATGTAGCAGAAGCCCTGTAAAAACATATTTTCCCTGCAAAACACCGGACTTTTCTTTCAGATACACGACAAACTTTGAAATTAAGTATAAAGACATTCAAAAGTTTAAACATAAAGAGTACTGAAGACTTGTAGGGTATGTCAGTTAAAGTGGCAGAGTCTATCATTTGCATTATTGCACCATACTTAGTAACAATATTTAATCTTTGTGTAGATAGAGGAAATTTCCCCGACTTAATGAAACAAAGTAAAATCACTCCAATTTTGAAGTCGGGAGCTGCATCTGACCCTTGCATACCTATTTCATACCTTGCATAATTACAGACCTATTTCCATCTTAACTGTTCTGAGTAAAGTATTCGAAAAAAAATATGCTCAAACAACTTTTATCCCATTTTAATGAGCATAATATATTAAATATAAATGAGAAAAAGTTTGGTTTCACTAAGAGCAAATCCACAACAGATGCAGGTGTTCAATTGATGTCACATATCCTCGAAGCCTGGGAGAGTTTACATGATGTTATTGGCGTATTTTGTGATCTTATGTGAGGCATTCGACTGAGAAGAGCACCGCACTCTGATTTGTAAGCTTTCACACTATGGTATTCGTGGAAAAGCTTTGAATCTTATAGAGTCATATCTGTCAGACAGGTTACAGAAGGTTGGAATAAATGGCAATACTTCTTCCCGGCCTTTGGTAAAAATAGGTGTACCGCAGGGATCAATTTTGGGACCTTTTCTGTTCCTAGCGTATAATAATGATCTGCCTTGCATGGTCAAAGATTTCTGCGATATTGTTTTATTCGCAGATGATACCTCTCTGATTTTTAAAGTGGATAGGAAAGATAGTGAACTCATTCATGTAAATAATGTGTTATCTATGTTCTCTGAATGGTTCGCCGCTAATAATCTTATCTTAAAATCTAAACAGACAAAATGTTTAAAGTTTTCGTTACCAAATATTCTTTAAGTTGTACCAAACATTAAGCTTGGCCCAGATAAACTCTCTATTGACAATGCGACAGTCTTCCACGGAATCAAAATGGATTCAACTTTACAGTGGGATCCACATAAACATAGCCGGAAGACTTAGTTCTACTGCATATGGAGTTTGTGAGATAAGACAGTTAACAGATGTAACTACTGCACGGCTTGTTTATTTCGCATACTTCCACAGTATTATGTCGTATGGTGTATTGCTGTGGGGAGTTGCTGCTGAGATAGAGACAATCTTTATCTTACAAAAGCGTGCAATTTGAGCCATATATGAAATGGGTTCTAGGGAATCACTATGGGATCTTTTTAAAGAAATTGATATATTAACTTTACCGAGTCTGTATATATTTGAAAATATTATGCATGTTCGGGAAAAATTTAGCAAATTTAAATTAAACAGTGACAATCACGATTACAACACTAGGAACAAATATAAAATAACGGTACCATGTTTTAGATTAGCAAAGACAAATAAAAGGTCCTTATTAGGTAATTGTGTGCGATTTTATAATAAAATTTCCAAACATATTACAATGCTCAAAGCAGGAAACTTCAAATTGCACGTGAAAAAAATTTTGATCAAGAAATCCTACTACACAGTTTGTGATTACTTAAAGGACAAAAATGCTTGGAAAATTGCGCCTCTGCCAAGCTATCACATGACTCCTACGTAATTTAAACAAATATTGTAATAATTGTATTATATTGTTTATAACAAATTGTAAACAGACGTTTAAATGAATGGCCCCGAGTTTCTTGCCTGTTCTTCTCGCAGTGGCTCTATAATTATTTTTTTTGCTGAACGTGGCAGTACAATGTATAATATTTCAATATTAAAATTTGTAATTGACCTTCATAAGAGCGTCGTAGACGCCTAAATTGAATAAATGATTTTGAATTTGAATAGGATTTTTTCCAATCAATTACAGGCAATGAATTGTGCATCAGCTTAGACAGAATTAAGTTCATGACTAACGAATTTAGATTTTACTCACAATACAATAATAAATACTATAATAATAAACACAATAATTTCAGTGTTTTACGAAATTGGATTTAACTTTTTTTTGTTTATATTATGTGTGACAAATAAGCAGGCGGCCCGTCTGATGGTAAACGGTAACCGCCGCCTATGGACATCTGCAACACTAGCTGCGCTGCCGATGCGTTGTCTGCCCAGAGAGGAATTTGTAGATACCCCTTTTGAACTGGTCCATGTCGTAGCTTCGCGGAAAGACATCCGGAGGAAGGTCACACAAGTAAGCGGTAGAAATGAGTGAAAAAAGCGAACAGTTTGTGATGTCCATACTTGCTGGATGTAGGGGTGGGTCTTTTGACGGTGTCCAGATGTGCGGTGGTAAAATATCGACGCAGGAATAAGGTTAAAAGCTCGTCGGAACATTCCCCGAAAAACTACTTGAACTAAATAAGTTCTACATAACATAATTTCAATCGCAAGCGTTATAGGAATGTGGATTGTAGCGTGAAGATAATAAAAACCACCATAATTTAGGGAATTTCAATAAAGAGAATTTGCATAAAATAGGCACTATAGTTAATACAACCAAGAATTTATTTTCTCCATAGCCACGCAGTCATTTATTATAAACATCGGTTACTGAGTATGGTCATCGGGGTGGGCCGTGTTGGCAAACCACGTCGAAGAGATAGCTGTCTCCCACCATTCATCATCATCAACCGGAAGACATGCATTTCAACAATTGTTGGCTATTAGCCACTTGTAATAATTGGCAACCCGTGACTCTGACGATGTCAATCCACCTCGTGGGGGGTCTGCCGACTCTCTCACCCTTATATTGTGAAAATAAGAAATCACTCTCACCCCAGCCATGGTTGTGACGCCGACATCGACCAATCCGCCTGCTTTGATATGTACCGGCTCCTGAACGTTTATTAGGAACAGCAGTACCGTTGTTCGGTTTTTGGTATTCATGTACTCCCAGGGTAAACAGTAAACTTCGTCTCTCAACTTCTCACTCTGGAAATGAGCCAAAGATGGTCATGGTCTGTGATCATGGTCTGTGGTCATGATCTGTGGTCATGGTCTGTGGTCATGGTCTGTGGTCATGGTCTGTGGCCATGGTCTGTGGTCATGGTCTGTGGTCATGGTCTGTGGTCATGGTCTGTGGTCATGGTCTGTGGTCATGGTCTGTGGTCATGGTCTGTGGTCATGGTCTGTGGTCATGGTCTGTGGTCATGGTCTGTGGTCATGGTCTGTGGTCATGGTCTGTGGTCATGGTCTGTGGTCATGGTCTGTGGTCATGGTCTGTGGTCATGGTCTGTGGTCATGGTCTGTGGTCATGGTCTGTGGTCATGGTCTGTGGTCATGGTCTGTGGTCATGGTCTGTGGTCATGGTCTGTGGTCATGGTCTGTGGTCATGGTCTATGGTCATGGTCTGTGTGGTCATGGTCTGTGGTCATGGTCTGTGGTCTTGGTCTGTGGTCATGGTCTGTGGTCATGGTCTGTGGTCATGGTCTGTGGTCATGGTCTGTGGTCATGGTCTGTGGTCATGGTCTGTGGTCATGGTCTGTGGCCATGGTCTGTGGTCATGGTCTGTGGTCATGGTCTGTGGTCATGGTCTGTGGTCATGATCTGTGGTCATGGTCTGTGGTCATGGTCTGTGGTCATGGTCTGTGGTCATGGTCTGTGGTCATGGTCTGTGGTCATGGTCTGTGGCCATGGTCTGTGGTCATGATCTGTGGTCATGGTCTGTGGTCATGGTCTGTGGTCATGGTCTGTGGTCATGGTCTGTGGTCATGGTCTGTGGTCATGGTCTGTGGTCATGGTCTATGGTCATGGTATGTGGTCATGGTCTGTGGTCATGGTCTGTGGTCATGGTCTGTGGTCATGGTCTGTGGTCATGGTCTGTGGTCATGGTCTGTGGTCATGGTCTGTGGTCATGGTCTGTGGTCATGGTCTGTGGTCATGGTCTGTGGTCATGGTCTGTGGTCATGGTCTGTGGTCATGGTCTGTGGTCATGGTCTGTGGTCATGGTCTGTGGTCATGGTCTGTGGTCATGGTCTGTGGTCATGGTCTGTGGTCATGGTCTGTGGTCATGGTCTGTGGTCATGGTCTGTGGTCATGGTCTGTGGTCATGGTCTGTGGTCATGGTCTGTGGTCATGGTCTGTGGTCATGGTCTGTGGTCATGGTCTGTGGTCATGGTCTGTGGTCATGGTCTGTGGTCATGGTCTGTGGTCATGGTCTGTGGTCATGGTCTGTTGTCATGGTCTGTGGTCATGGTCTGTGGTCATGGTCTGTGGGCATGGTCTGTGGACATGGTCTGTGGTCATGGTCTGTGGTCATGGTCTGTGGTCATGGTCTATGGTCATGGTCTGTGGTCATGGTCTGTGGTCATGGTCTGTGGTCATGGTCTGTGGTCATGGTCTGTGGTCATGGTCTGTGGTTTGGTCATGGTCTGTGGTCATGGTCGTGGTCTGTGGTCATGGTCTGTGGTCATGGTCTGTGGTCAAATTAATAAATAATAATAAATTAGGTCAAATGCTAATAACCTTTTTAAGGTTGACTTCTGCTAAGCCCAACAAACATTTTGAGATGTTTTTTTTTGTTTTCAATAATATATATATATATACATATATTTTTTAAATTATTTTATTTATGTTTTAAAGCCTACATCTCAACATGTTTGTTACCATGACTTATTGGTTGGTGTTGTTCACTTACCATAGATCCAATTGTTTCAAAAACGATGGATATTTGTATTAGTTGTGCGGTCATCATTATGGTGAGCGGTAAATATCTCGCTAAAGCTTCAGGCTGAAACAATATTAACAACCTAAAGTTAGTTACATAGTAATAAGTAGCTGGCAAAATAATAAAAAAAAATTTAGCTTTCCCAAAAAAAAAATTATAGCCATCGTCACTCGGGACTGGGTATGAAAATTATGTTCATTTTGAAATTTCCATTCTAATTACACAGGCCCCTATTCGGGCATGTAGAGCTTGTGGTGGAATAAAGAAAACCGCATACATATACATTAAAGAACCCTAAAAACATTACACAAACTCTAACTAAAGGGTGCCAGCAAGAATTTGAATTTGAAACCCCGCGGCATTTTCAATTGTCAATTGTTGGGACAACCATACCTATTTGGTACGAATATTTGTTTAATTAAAACAGACATGAAAAAGGTGCCTTACAGCTTGCAAGAACCATTGTTGGTGAAAACCAAATACAAAACAAAACGAAAACAAATCAATCGGCTTGCCAGTGAAAACTTTAGCGGTACTTTTCTTTAAAAGATCGGCAGAAAACATTACAGCTGAGATTCAGTGTGGCAGAACGATCAAACACCACCATTCGACGTCGACGCCAAGTATTAAACCTCTCTTCCTTCAATTTTGAGAAAGAATCTACACCTTCATCTTTACCAAGACCCAGCCAAAGAATATAATAATACTACGTACCCAGCTGACTCAAAAATTGCAGCCAAAAGATCATAGACAGCGCAAAAGCTTAACTGACAAGATAGCAGAATAGCTGCAAACTGACAACTCATTCCACAGCTAATTATTTTTAGTATAGACATGGCCTTTCTTCATGTTCTATATGCAATGCATAATTGTAGATTGCACTGAACTTACTGATAGGGTATTGCGATTCTGTACACTAAAGTCTCGAACAAGACACACAAAGTTGTTTACTGTCTCGCACACTTCCACGAATTACGCGCAGTATTCTATAATAAATAGATTACAAAAAACATATAACATGGAATTCTAATCATGTGATATATTTCATTGCAGCAAGGAAACTTTTAAAAAAGAAAAATAGAAATTATTGGAGAAGGATGGTATTCAGTAAAAGCATCCATACTAAATTCTTATACGAATATTATATATTGTAATAAAATATGTCACCTATAGATGTATTTTTATGAGTTGAATTGCACTATGTTCTCAAGTATTTTTTCATGTACAACATTGGTATAGAAAAGCACGTTATCTAATACAAGTGTAGGAGAAAATACCTACAAACTGTAAACATTTTATTTAATTAGTGAGCATGTAAGTATGACTGTTTTATGAAATATTTTTTTACAAAATGTAAATCCTTTATTGGCCATAAGATATGGTAATAAAATTTGTTGTTTTATGTTAAGGGCTATGGATTTTGTGTAATAATTAAATAAATAAATTCCTAAACCCCATCAACCCTTTCTGGAAAAGGTGCTGCAGAGTTTTGGGTGCGAAAGAGTGCATGCCAACAAGGCAACAGTGAGCATTCAACTGTTATCTTGTTCAATGTGTAAATATTACCCATGTGCATACTCGATTTAAAAAGAAACGCAAATAAAACGTTTATTTACATAATATACATAAGTAGGTACATATATAAGTTTTTAAAATTCCAGTCTGTGAAAGTATCAGTAGATACACTCTTTTAATTTCTATTCGAATAGTTACCCAGTTTCGAACTAACTAAACTGGTAATGTTTAGAGTATTGAAATAAATAAACCGGCCAAGAGCGACTCGGACTCGCACCCTCATACAGTTTGAGATGCTTAGCTCCCGCTACATACATTCCATACTAAAACGTGATGTGTTTTAAGTCATGGTTAGCAAAAAGGAGTAAAAATCCAGTCGAAACTCGTTTCAAGCATCGCCAAAGCATAAATCACATCGGTCTAATAAAATAATTTGCTAGTTCTAAAAGCATTATGTCTGTTCTGCGCTGTGTTGAATAATAATAATAGAATTATTTACTATATCTATAATGTATACAGAAGACACTTACACCTTGAGAACATTCGAGAAGCATCAGGCAGCCGCTCACCTGGTGAAACGTGTAATAAACGAATAATACTACTCCGAAACATTGAGACATATCGTTTATGAATCTGCAACAAAAATATGCAATTAACGGGATGCTCCGAATATGACTAAGAACGTAGGTAGGCCTACCGAGTTAAAGTTAGTGAGTATTAGTTACCGATCACTAATTAATACACCTACATTTCATGTCTTTTTATTTAAGAAAATTAAATTTAAAATAAACTTAATGTTTATGATGCGTTTTATGTGAATCAGAAAATTGAAATTTTTAGGGCTTGTAAGACAGGAAATTACTAATGCAATATAGACATAACGGTAAAGCTTTAAGAGTAGCAAAGTTAATTAAAAAGTAAAGATTTAAAAAAACAATCCTAAATATATTACACTCACTGAGGAAAATTCTAGTTGCAAGAAATAGATATTAAGGTAATGGATAGATTCAGGCGTTACTTTGCGGAAATCCATATTTAATAATAACAAATACTTTTAAAAGTATCCTAAAAAATATTAAATAATATTTAAATAAAACACTTAAAAAACATAAAATTATATATCTAGTGACAATTCCGCCTAATTTTCCTGTTATCTATGTGACGTCACGACGAAATAGATATTGCTAAAAACCCTACTAAGTATATAGTTTGTGATTAAATAGACAAAGTTGCCTGGGTAAATTCCGATTCTATCACTACGGTAATAGGTAATCTAAAAATATTAAGTAACTGAGTATAATAGTTTTTTAAAACATTGTTGAATGACATCGTTTTAGAACGACAAAGACAAATAATGGCTGAGTTTCTCAACTCTTCTTATCGTAGTGTTTTTTGCTGAATTGTTACACTTCATTCTACAAATAAACAAAAGGAAATTGGTATCAAATCGAATTCAGTAACAGTTTAATGAGTAAACTGGTGAATTATTGAAATTGACGAGTAATGAAACTGACCAGTGGTACGCTAATCCGAATTCAAACCTTATAGTAAACTTGCAAGTATCGACTCTACGACACACGAGTGTACCCGAGGAGGTATGTACCGAATGTTTCCGAAGCCGGTGGCAGCTTTTTATATGCAGCTAAATTAAGTAGGCGCTAACCCCATGTAGGGTTTTCAGAAACCAGCTCTCTACATGAATAGTTTCATTTCAGAACGAAAACTTCAGCAAATCGAAGTTAGTGTTCTACTGGTGGAATTTTGGAACAGTCATACCCAGGATTTATCAAAATCCAGAGTATGAATGGGCAAGTTATAAATAAGGGCATCGAAAACGATGACCAATCGAAAAATTTGTGGATGTTCGCTCTTCAACAGCGGAGTGTGAGTAACCGAAGCAAGTCGGAATTAGTCGTGTATTGCACGGATGAAAACGTTAGCGTGTTTTAAGGACGTTCAACGCCATCTAGCGATGTACACGCAATTTTTTTTTCATTGGATATGTAGCGTTTGTAACTTTTTAATCATTACTAGGCAGTTATAAGTGCGTTTATACTACAGTGCCGCTAATCTTTAAAAGACGTAATGAAATCCTTGAATAACAAAGATGTACATGTTTCACATGCATAAAATATCTATATTCAAATACAAAGTATATTACACTATATTTTTCTCTGCCGTATCGCAGGATTGTGCTGCACAATAGATACTTTCCTTCTCTTTTGATTAAAAATATGATTTACCAGTTTACTGGTAGAGATTCTCAAATTGCACGAAATAATACGAGTATACCTATGTATTATGAATATTACCGCGTATGGAGTACGGAAATAACACCATCGTACGTAAATTTAATTTCCAACGTAATCAATAAATACTAAGATATTAAAAATTAGACACATAACTAAGTATTATTATATAACTGCTGCATTTCGAATATACATCGTTACAATCTAAACAAATATAAACCTCGGACTTACAATCACACGTCACACGAAATATCAGGCAATTACTTAAGTAAACTGTCAAAGAAACAATTAAGAAGCGGCGTTTAAAAATTTCGTTTCGAAATCAATTGAATTAATTTGATATAATTCGTGCGGACATGTATTATATCCGATAAGCGATGCAATTAAACTATGCAAAGGTAGCTTTAGGTTTATAGAATTTGATGTTTATAATTTGTATATTATATATATAATTGTGTATTGCTTACACCAGAAACACAAAATATTTCATGAGATTAATTCCAACGTTCCGACACACTACAAGAATATAAAATAGTTACCATTAAAGAAACATAAGTGGACAAAATGATCCATGAGCATCTCGAGTTTACAATAAAATTTACTAACAGAAAACTAGAATAAGGTAGAGGTTTGTTCCCGCTGAGTCACACCATTTTGTGTAACACTGTTACCATAATAAAATTACCGATTAGTAACACTGTTACTCAATGCCACACTTCTTTTTCCCTTTAAGTGACAGTGTAACTCAACAAAACGCAGTTTTGCCCGTTAAGTAACACCTTCTTGTGTAAAATCATTGTTTAAATATATCTTCACTTAAAACAACGATTATACCCACTAATAACCGTTCTTTTGCCGTGGTACCATTAGATAGTTCCATTGACCAATGGTACCACGGCAAATTCAATGGAACTACGAAAATGCTGATTTCTATTAACCGTGGTACCATTGAATCGTTAGACTAAAAAATCCGTTGACTTTGCTTAATTCAACGGAAGCAAGATCAATAAAGAACAATTTATATTTTAATATTTTTTATTATGATTTTGATGAAAATTGGAAAAGTTTAATTTATGATTTGGTTGAAAATAATCTTAAAAAATATAAACAAATAGGTTTTAGATGTGACAGCTGTCAAAGTGACAGTATATGTCAGATAGATAGGTGTTATTTGTGACAGGTGTCAAAGTGACAGTTGGTTTCGTATTTTATGTACTCAATTGCTTTTCGTTTTCATCACATCTGTCCCACGATCTCATAGAGATCTTTACTTCAGATGACATCTGTCAAATTAAAATAAGATTTATCTCGGAAACTATTGACCCTAGACCACTAGTTTCTTTGCAAAAGTGATAGATCTGATAGAGATCTACATTTTAAATGACAAATGTCAAATTAAAATAGGGTTTATCTCGAAAACTATTGACCCTAGACCACTAGTTTCTTTGCAAAAGTGATAGATCTGATAGAGATCTACATTTTAGATGACAGCTGTCAAATTAAAATAGGGTTTATCTCGAAAACTATTGACCCTAGACCACTAGTTCCTTTGCAAAAGTGATAGATCTGATAGAGATCTACATTTCAGATGACAGCTGTCAAATTAAAATAGGGTTTATCTCGGAAACTATTGACCCTAGACCACTAGTTTCTTCACAGATATGATTGATCGCATAGTAATCTTCATTTCAGATGACAACTGTCAAAATAAAAATAATCTATACATAATAATTTTGAATGATAATCTCGAACTGTTTACGCATGTACCACGTTATCGCGCAAAAACATTAACCTCTTTTTGCGCAGTTGGATACAAACTATCCCATGTTTTTCCCGGGTCTCAAACTATTTCCATACCAAATTTCATTCAAATAGAGACAGAGTTACTTTCGCATTTATAATATTAGTACTGATTATAGAGAAAGCCGTTTAATGCACCTATTTATAAATGGTAATTTGGTAATATTATTATATTTTAAATAAATATATATATATACATAAACTTCATTAAAAGAACACATTAAATGTCACAACCATGTCATGTGAGATTCCCAGAATTCAGTAACAAGTCTGTCTGTCACAGTTGTCCTATTAATTAATGGCGTCGAGTGATATAGCTGCGTAAAAATAAGTTTGATATTAGTTATTTTGTAAAACGAGTACCCTTATGCTGTCAAGACCGTGGCTCTTAAAATATGTATTTATGAATATGTCTTCGCAGATTTTTATTAATTTGGTGTGTTTAATAACAATTAATCTAGTGATTGTTTTAAGATGGCTACTTTTGTTTAATCTTTGTAGTTATAGCACGGTGCGAACATTTCACATCCATGGACGTCACAACCGTGGTTTTCATAGAACCACGGTTGTGGCGAGTGGCCCATGGTCGAGACAGAATCGTTTAGTTTTAGTTAAGTTTTTTTAAATTATTATTTTCAGACCATGTATTCAACATAATAACAAATCTCAAAGAATTATATCTCGCGTTTAAAATAAAACCAAATTTCACAATATTTTTGATATAATTTAAGCTCATTCCAATGAACTGTTTTGCAAGTTTAATAAAAAAGATATTATCCAAAACGATACTTGTTAAGTTGAGCGCTTATAGAGAGCATTTTTGAAACTAAAAATATGTATCAATTGTCTTGGTTGTGACAGGAGCCCCATTGTAATAAATTTCATAAAGCTGTCCTGTACTGCTAGTGCTCAATTCAAAGTCAATGAGTACAAATCTTACTTCATAATCATCGTTCATTAAGGCAATCATCTTCAGGCAGATATTTGCCTTCTAGCAAAATTGGCCAGAAATAAAAATAAAATTTGCCAGATAGTGTCCATTATTGAAGATACAGTAGAACCATATCCCGTAAAACTAAAAAAAATTAAGTCATAAAACAGGGCAACAGATACTATATTTAGATATAATGTGTCTATTCGCGCACTGTTATAAATCAAAATGTTATTTGGAATTAAAAATTAATAAATGAATTTTAAGTTACTATATAAAAGTAGTTTATGAAAATTGTAAGATAAGGTTTTTAACATATTTATAATAAACTCAGTTAGTTAGTATGTGTGTTAGCTTCTGAACCGACTTCAAAAAGTAGGAGGTTCGCAATTAGTCTATATTTTTTATTATGTGTGTTACCTCAGAACTTTTGACTGGATGAACCGATTTTGATAATTCTTTTTTTATTGAAGCTGATACTTGTCGTTTGATTTTTAAATGAAATTGAACGATAAGTATCATGAATGACACTCCAATAAATGAAAAATAATTTCCTATCTTGATGATATTATAGTCTTTGACAGTGAATGACAATCGATCCAGTAAGTAGCAAGAATCACTAAAAAGAGTTTAATTTTTTTTTAACAAAAAATGGAACCAATTTCAACACTCAAGTGTGAAATAACTTGTCGAAGTCGGTTTCATGCGCAAAATATTGTTATACTAGGTACTTTTGAATTATTATGGCACCGACTTCAACAAGTTATTTCACACTTTGGAGTGTTGATGTCGGTTTCATTTTTCGGTAAACATTTTTTTATATTGAGAAATTGCATTAGTATTGGATTTGTTAGTAAATTTAAGTAGTATTTTTAACTTTAGAAGTAATTTTTTTTGCAGCAGCCTTGTAAACACTGCTTACATAATTAATTATAATAAATAAACATATCATCTAACAATGAACATAACTACAAAATTATAATTAACTAAATTATTAATTTCAAACATTATAATAAAAATGCATAAGAGGCGAAGCCGCGCGGAAAAAATAGTATGCAACGAGCCGTGCATCGAAGCCAGCGCTGCGTCACAGATGCGAACATAGTCACTACGGAGCAATACGAGGGACGCGGCCGGCCCGTCGCAGAGGACTTTTGACGGTCATCGTAGATGCATTCGCGCGCTTCGTTCCGATATCTTTTTAAATTCATTGTTGTTCTTAGTTTACGTTTTTCTTCGGCTCCTTCTATATCTGTTATTTACTGTACGCTAGTTTAACATTGTGATATAGTGAATAAACTTTATAAATATTTGTGTGTGTTTGAACTAATAACACTACAAGTTTGGTGACCCCGACGTGATCGCGGATGCATTTTCAAGAATAGAAAGCATCAAAACAATTGATTACCACGCAATGGAGAAAGAGCAAGAAGACGACACGGAACTGCACGACCTGCTGAATAAAGGTTCTTCTTTGAAGCTTCAGAAGATCATTACACCCGAAGGCAATTTGTACTGCGATCTTTCGATGCCTAGCCCACGACCTTTTGTACCACCTGGATTTCGAAAAAAGATATTCGACACTCTTCACAGTCTGAGTCATCCTGGACCTGCTGCATCTAGCAGACTTATATCAGAAAGGTATGTGTGGCCTGGAGTTCGTCGTGACTGCAGGAAATGGGCACAACAATGCACTGATTGCCAACGTAATAAAATCTCCCGTCATACTTCCTCTCCTCTCACTGCATTTCCCTCAACTTCAGACCGATTTTCCCACATCCACATGGATCTGATTGGTCCATTACCATATTCTTCTGGTTACAGATACTGCCTCACCATTGTCGACAGATTTACCCGTTGGCCTGAAGCATATCCCTTACCAGACATCACAGCTGAGACCTGCGCTTCAGCATTCATCTCTGGCTGGCTAGCACGGTTCGGTTGTCCTCATCGAATCACCACTGACAGAGGTACCCAGTTTGAGTCACAATTATTTAAGTCCATCTGCAATCTTCTTGGCGCCAAACACTGTCCTACTACTGCATATCACCCAGCCGCAAACGGAATGGTCGAGCGTCTTCATCGCCAGCTGAAAACTTCTATAATGTGTCACAACAACGCGCAGTGGACTGAAGTACTTCCTCTCGTACTGCTGGGAATAAGAAGCGCCTGGAAAGATGACCTTAAATCTTCTGCTGCAGAACTAGTTTATGGTGAGCCACTTAGACTTCCAGGGGAATTCTTCGTTCCCGCAGATGACCTCTCTTCAGATATTGCCAGCTTTACTACACGACTGCGCAGCCACATAAAAACGTTGTCTCCTACTCCAGCAGCTTGGCATATAAAAAAGTCATTTTACTTACCAGCCGACATCTTCAAGTCCGACTTCGTGTTCCTTCGTCAGGGTCCAGCTAAAAAGTCGATGGTATCACCTTACACTGGTCCCCACAGAGTACTGGAACGAAACCTGAAAACATTTAAAATAGATGTTAAAGGCAAAGAAATCACAGTGACAATAGATAGATTAAAACCCGCTTACCTGGTAAATTGTGATGCCACTCCTGCTATAACAAAAGATGTTACTCCTGCACTGGAAGCTGAACCTACGACTAAACCTGAAATAAAAACAAGAAGTGGTAGAATAGTAAAGTTCCCAGACTACTATCGACCGTGAACCGGTCTCGGCGGGGGAGTAATGCAGCAGCCTTGTAAACACTGCTTACATAATTAATTATAATAAATAAACATATCATCTAACAATGAACATAACTACAAAATTATAATTAACTAAATTATTAATTTCAAACATTATAATAAAAATGCATAAGAAGCGAAGCCGCGCGGAAAAAATAGTATGCAACGAGCCGTGCATCGAAGCCAGCGCTGCGTCACAGATGCGAACATAGTCACTACGGAGCAATACGAGGGACGCGGCCGGCCCGTCGCAGAGGACTTTTGACGGTCATCGTAGATGCATTCGCGCGCTTCGTTCCGATATCTTTTTAAATTCATTGTTGTTCTTAGTTTACGTTTTTCTTCGGCTACTTCTATATCTGTTATTTACTGTACGCTAGTTTAACATTGTGATATAGTGAATAAACTTTATAAATATTTGTGTGTGTTTGAACTAATAACACTACATTTTTTTTTTTTTTTTTTTTTTTTATGCCTTATAGGTTAGCCTTTGACCCCTATCTCACCTGGTGGTAAGTGATGATGTGGTCGAAGATGTTGTACAGGCTAACCTAGAATTACTGGCTCTCAAGGACAGCTGCCGGAACACACCGTTAGGTGCTTGGCGACAGATTTTCAACTTGAGGGTGGTAGCGGGCCAATGCCAGGCGGGCATTCGCAAAGTGCCCTACCACCATGCTGTAACGACTGCCATCCTAAGACAACAACCGGGACCGACGGCTTAACGTGCCCTCCGAAGCACGGAAGCGCTCAGTAGTAATGTCACCAGCGGTCACCCATCCAACTCCTGACCGCGGCGGACGTTGCTTAACTATGCTGATCGATTCAGAATGGCCAAGCAAACTTCGCTACGAGCGCTTCAAAAATATGTAACATTAAGTGATTTTTAATACTAGATGGATATAAATTGAATTATAAGTAAAAACGTAAATCTGGCTGTATGGAAACTCATGTTACGTCACGACTATGGTACTCAATGTCACACCCGAGACTTTGAACTAGTATTTTAATATTTTTCTAGGTTCAATGAGCTTGCGAAAATGTAAAGAGTTTTTATGTGTGATATACATAAAAAAAATCTAAATATATATTTTATTACAGTTGAGTTGAGGATTCCCCAGATAACAAGTATAAAAAGATACAACAGAATAAATTGAACTCATATTTTTTGGCATTGGACCTAACAATAGTGATAACAATTTACTAACCTTAATTTAACCATTGTGTACATATTAATAGTATATGGTTCGCAAATTGCGTTAAAAACTACACGAGTTAGATATAGTTTCAAACAATCAATTACAACATATCTAGATTCCATTCATCAAAATTGGTTTTCCTGATCCTTCAGGAACCGTTCGGAAAATCGAGATAAAAATTAGAATACGTTTTATGATATATTATCTAAATCCATTCAGCGGTGTTAAGCAAATTTTTGGCGAAAAATGGGCTTGAATTCAGCACACAAAGGTGCAAAATGACTTGTTGAAGTCGGTACCATGATAGGTCAAAAGTACATATTATTACAATATTGTGCGCATGGTCCCGACTTCAACAAGTTATTTCATACCCTTGAGTGTTAAAGTCGGTTCAATTTTTGGGGTAAAAAAAATTCCCCCATTTTAGTGTCCCTTGCTACTTGCGGATTCGATTGTCATTAATTAGCAATAAATATATCATCAAGATAGGAAAAAACCTTTCAGTTATTGGAGTGTAACTAAAAAACAGATAAGAGTACAACTACACCGCGGTTTCCACAGACGAGTGAAACTAATTCTACACGGTCGTGAACTATAAATATTTGTTAAAGAAGTTGGAGTTGGTTACCCCTCACTATGCTTAAGTTGGTGGGGTGGGCACCTAAAACGTGTTCGCTAAAATAGAGCAAAATTTTTGAGTTCATCCGTACCTTACTAATAGGCGTGCGCCTAGAGCGCTTGTTATGACTAGTAGTATCCTAATAGATGCAGTGTTCATTATGGCAGACTAAGGGCATCTCGTTTGTGACTGAGGTTAATTAATTATCAGTAATATATAATTAATGATCGATTAAGTGGCTACTGCGGGCTTGCCACAAAGGTGCTAAAATGAATGTTGATGATTTCATTTAATCATAGTCACTGACAACTTTGTGTATCATTCTACTACGAGTATTAATAAATGCATGTTTTTTTTTATAATTATTGATAGGCTAGCCTTGGACTACTATCTCACTTGATGGTTATTAAAGATGTGGTCTAGGATGTTGTTCAGGTTACCCTAGAATTACTCCTAGAACTCTCAAGGACAGCTGCCGGAACACACCGTTAGGTGCTTGGCGACAGATTTTCTTCTTAAGGGTGGTAGCTAGCCAGGCGGGCATTCAAAATGCAAAACGCCCTACTACCATGCTGATACTACTGCCATCGTGAGACAACAACCATCGTGAGACAACAACCGGGGCCGACGGCTTAAAAAACGGCTTGACCAATTTTGATGAAATTTAAATAGGACCATACGACAAACATTCAAATATAAAAAGAATCATATAAATCGGTTTATCAGTAAAAAGTTCTGAGGTAACAAACATTTAAAATAAATAGACGAATTGAAAACCTCCTCCTATTTTGAAGTTGGTTAAGAAGCTAAAACACATACTAACTTTTGAATTTATAATATATATATTATTATTATCATATAATAATTAAAAAAGGGTGGAGTAAATCTATACTAAAAATTATAAAGTACAGATTTGATTATATATGGTAATGAAGTTAATACTCAAAGCCCAGTGTATACCCATACACTGGGCTTTGATTATTGACTTCATTATCTTAGACCCTGGGTACGAAATACTAGGCATTTGGCTAAAACTAGATATAAAAACAATAATTTCATTGCATTTTAGGAAGCTTATTGAACCTAGAAAGTTATCAAAAAACTAGTTCAAGTCACGGGTGTGACATCGCATATCATGGTCGTGACGTGACATGAGTTTCCATACAGCCAGATTTATGTTTTTACTTATAATTTAATTTATATCCATCCAGTTTTAAAAATCGCTTAATGTCACTTATTATTTCTATAATCATAAAAAAGACGACTCAAATTTACTAACAAATTCAATACTAAATTCAATATTTTTTTTTTACCGAAAAATGGGCTTGACTTCAACACTCAAAAGTGCGAAATAACTTGTTGAAGTCGGTACTGTGATAGTTCAAAAGTACCTATTATCACAATATTGTGCACATGGTCCCGACTTCGAAGAGTTATTTCACACTTTTGGGGGTTGAAGTAGGTTTGATAAATAAAAATACTCATCCGTTTTATTGTCAGTTGCTACTTGCGGGACCGATTGTCATTCATTGGCAATGACTATATCATCAAGATAGGAAAAAACCTTTCAGTTATTGGAGTGTAACTCAAAAAACGGCTAGATCGATTTTGATGAAATTTAAATAAAATCACACGACAATCATCAACATTCAAATCAAATAAATCATCAAAATCGGTTCGGTAAAAAAAAAACGGACAAATTGAGGACCTCCCCCTT
The DNA here is from genome assembly GCA_963854805.1 of Plagodis dolabraria. Lineage (NCBI taxonomy): Eukaryota > Metazoa > Arthropoda > Insecta > Lepidoptera > Geometridae > Plagodis > Plagodis dolabraria. Next base: position 12,653,777 of record OY978440.1, read on the forward strand.
TTTTAACTGACTTCCAAAAAAGGAGGAGGTTCTCAATTCGTCTGTTTTTTTTTACGTTTGTTACCTCCGCAACTCTTGACTGTGTGAACCGATTTCAAAAATTCTTTTTTGTTTGAAAGCTGATGCTTGTCGTCTAGTCTCATTTAAATTTTATCAAAATCGTTCAAGTCGTTTTTGAGTAACACTCCAATAACTGAAACATATTGACCTATCTTGATGATATAGTCGTTGACAATTAATGACAATCGATCCCGTAAGTAGCAAGGGTAACTAAAAAGATTCAAAAATAATTTTTTTTACCAAAATATGGAACCGACTTCAACACCCAAAAGTACAAAATAACCTTTCGAAGAATATTTTGCGCTACTGTGATAATAGGTACTTTGGAACTATCACAGTACCGAGTTCGACAAGTTATTTCAAAGTTCCATTTTAAAAAAAAAAACAGCCCTTTTCTTAATATTAACACACATATTAACCTTCACGATACTAACTTTCACTACTTACGAAATCAATTGTCATTCACCGTCAATCAGGAAGTCATCAAGATAAGCGTAACGAGTCGAAAGTTAGCCCAGAGCATGTTTTATTTTGTTGTTTGATATTCATTTTGATCCTGTTCTGTGTGGCGCTGCGTAGATCGAAAAAATTGACACAGGTCCTACGTCGACGAGCTCTGCGAGCGCACTGGCGGTCAAGTGAGCGAGCTCTGATGCCATGAATTCATGTTAAAAAATCATATAAAATTAACATGATAACTTTTTTACATTTTTATTTATGATTTAATTACTTTTATTGATAAGTAATGTATAAAAAAATAATTTAAAATTAAAGATTGGTAAAAAGGGAGTCAAAAATCGTTTTTAAATTCGAAATAGAGGTAACTTTAGGATTTTTTTCTATCGAGTGAAGTTATTTATTATGTGGATCAGATTTATGAATTAACTCAAGACTATGCTTCAAAATAACATATATTTTTTTCAGTTTAATAACCGAGTTTTTTCTTTGAGAAAAGTTAATTCTTGTATGGCGTTTTTTGGCCAGGATCGCCTTAACGGGCAAAACTGCGTTTTGTTGAGTTACACTGTCACTTAAAGGGAAAAAAAGTGTGGCATTGAGTAACAGTGTTACTAATCGGTAATTTTATTACCAATGGTAACAGTGTTACACAAATTGGTGTGACTCAACGGGAACAAACCAAAACTTCCAATTAATAGCAATAATTAATATTTATTGATTAGGTACTGCCAAGTACCGGCGGCGGCGTCTGAATTTTGATTTGATTTGCATTTTGACCTAAAATTGTATAAACTAAGACAAGCTTAGGAAAGTTCACGGTACGTATAAAATCAAATACGATAATGAAATGCTATCAAAAAAGGTGCTTTACTCGTTAATTCTTGTCCAACATGCTCGTCGCTCTGAACTCCTACAAAAAGTCAACTTACTCAATTATCATCCGATGGTAGAGGATGCTGTCTTTAAGCTTGGTCGATATATCTTCTTGTTCTTCCCTTGAGTACATGACCGTAAGTTTCTGCATAGTAGACATGCCAATGTCATTAGAAGTCATTGCGGCTGGTTTTGGAAAAGAGTCGAGAGCATGCAAGAGTATCTTGAAATGGCCCCAAAGATTGAACACCATGATCGAGAGGAATAAATCAAAGACGATTATGCTGAATGCGCAGAGGGCAGAACCGTACCTGTGAAAACGAAGAAGCTAATGAGTCGATCTTCAAATTTTATTGACAGTAAACGAATCTCAGTAACTTATCCATTTGTGTTGTATTAGGTTCTAAATATCTCGTACAGCTATATAGGTAGTAAGACTTCCAGTAAAACATTACCCTCCACAGTAGTGTCTACGTAGAGCACACATTATCTTGTAGGGGATAATAAGCTTGGCTTCTATGTCAGATTTCATCGAAAAATTACATCGATTGTATTTTGCAATCGGAATAAATCTGTTCACATAGATCCTTAGCATATTGATAATATCCTAAGGGCTTGTCTTTGCCTGGTACTTCTTAGTTTAAAAACGTTTTATTCAGATTTATACAAAATAATTATTACACGAACCATTGTGACACCTGCATTGATAAGTTCATTTTCAGTGGCACCTAATATATAATGTTTTGCTTGAAATTAGTATGGCAAACAAAAAGCGGTTCCCCTCGTGTATTTGAAAATTTTATAGCCAAGTTCCTAACAGTGTGTTCCAGCGCGGTCCTTGAGAAACAATAAAGTTACAGGCACATGAGATTTAACAAGTGTATGCTTCAGGGTGACGGTCTTAGTTCGTCACTTGTGACGAAATACACCTGTTTTCGGCAGTTGTCATCGCTTAACATCAAGTGGACCTCGTACTTTTTCCGTCACGATTCCATAAAAAAGTGATCCTACTAGTATGACAAAATTAGTAGGACCACAATTTTATGGCCATTTTCTTATAGTCTTATTATATTTTGTCTGCTACGACTATGAAGCGGAGAACACCTTCTGTTCATCCTACTAATTCAATGAAGCTAAAATGTAACCACTGTATAAGCACGCGTTACTCTATATACCTACTCTATAAATATACACTCTAAAATTATACATTATTTTTATAATACATCAATTGCATATTAAATCTTTATGTTTTTCAACTAAAAAGTACCAGGCAATCATAAGACCACATGATAATTATTCAGATGCAAGGGACCTGAGATATGATAAGTATAAATCTAAATACATAACCGCTGCATAAAAATCGGTTGAAATATGGAGGTGAGAGCGTAACAAACAAATACCTACGTAAGTATTTATGTAATAGGCTGGCCGCTGCTACTTGCTTACTTTTGGCAAAATATATTATGGAAACCAAAAGAATAAACAATTTATTTATAGCTTATAATTTAATTTTAAATACAGGGTTATTATTAGATTATTAGTAAATTGCTAACAACCTCTTAGGGTTAACTTCTGCTAGTCCTAACAAACAATATGAGATATATATTTTTTGTTTTGCAAAAAATCTTTTATTTTTTTGTATATATTTTTTTGTGTTCTCTACTTCGAGCCAAGAGCGCCTGCCGCGGCAACTCTGGATCGCGCCGGGCTCCCTTTGAAAAGAGTTTTCAATATTTACATTGAACAAAGTAATAAAATATATGAAATAATACAATGCAGGCACAAGATACTTTTAACATCATTGGTCCTAGTAATTATTCGGTCAAAAACATAAAAAAAATATTTAAAAAAATATATTAAAAAAGCATATTTTTTTAAAAACCACTAAAAATTACTTCTAAATGTTTGTTAGGACTAGCAGAAGTCAACCCTAAGAGGTTGTTAGTATTTTACTAATTACCCTGTATAGGTGTAGATGATAGATAGCCTTTGACTACTATCTCACTTGATGATAAGTGATGATGTGATCGAAGATGTTGTTCAGGCTCACCTAGAATTACTGGCTCTCAAGGACAGCTGCCAGAACAAACCGTTAGGTCCTTGGCAAGAGATTTTCTACTTGATGGTGGTAGCTAGCTAGGCGGGCATTCGCAAAATGCCCTACCATCAACTGCTGTAACGACTGCTATCCTAAGATAACAAACAGGACTGACGGCTTAACATGCCCTCTAAAGAACGGAAGTACTCAGTATTAATGTCACTAGCGGTCACCCATCCAAGGCTGATCGCCTAATAACGGCTTAGCAAACTTCGCTAAAACCGCTTCAAAATTTAAATGTTTTTTACTAAATGTATTTTAATTTGTGTTATGACACTTACGACTTACCTCTGATGTTTTTACAATCACTTTTAGCTTGGTATATATTATTATGAGGTACGTACCAATTAATAATAAGGGAGATGAAATACATTTTCAAATTCTTCTCAGGATCAAGCGGTAGCTTAATATATAAAGAGAGCTCGTAACTTGAATTTGCAGGGTCAAAGTTGTGAAACTTTCCATTTGCATAGTTTAAGTACGGAGGCACTGCATTGAACAAGACCAGTGCTATTAACATAATTGCGATCAAATATGCGCTAAACCAGTTTGCTATTTGGTGGACCTTGGCATACGCCTGTAAATATTTACTTCACTGAAATTCCAATGGGAATGAAGATGATCAATGGGAATGAGAATGATTAATGGGAATTAAAATGATCATCATTTTGAAATTGATGAATAGGTCATAGCTATGTCAAAATTAAGTTTATAGAGTTCTATCATTAACAGCCCAGGTTTTCAATCGTCAGTTAAAGAAATATGAGATTGATAAAAACTTAATGGTAGCCGAACAAATTTAAAACAAATGAACATCTATTTTAAACAACCAAAATTTGGTCTAATAATATCGGTGATTTTCAAACCAGATCTAACTTTTATTAAGTATAAAAATTTAATAAATAACTTGATAGTACCGACTGATAGGTGAAACTTAAAATTGAACTAATTGGAATTTTAGTCCAATTACTTCAACTGGCTTTTAGTCCAATTACTGAACTAATTGTTGAACTTTTTGGAATGGTCGCCGTTAAACATTTATTTTTGGAATAAGTAACTATCTGATGATTGAAAAACCCGGCCAATAGATATAAATATTAAATATCAAATGATTAAATATACTACTCTGTCAAGAAAGTACCGGGAAAAAAACAATAATACACAAAATGTTCCAAATTTATTTTATCACCTTCAAAGTATGCTACTTCAGAAACGATGATAAACTTACGCCAACGAATATTCAAATCCTCAAAACATTTTTTAAAGGCTTTTTCCGGAATTGAGGCCAGTTCTCGTCACGAATTCTCCTTTGTGTCTTCTACCGAGTGAAAGTTTAGTAAATAGAAAGAAGTTGGCTGGGCTGATGATGAAGGTGGTTGCTCGATAGTATTTTGTTAAAAAAAATCATACACAATGATGGCCTTGTGCGAAGGCGCCTTATCATGGTGCAAAATCCAAGAATACTCATTCCACAAATTTAGCCTTTTTTGTCGAATTTGTTCTCAAAAGCGCAGCATAACGATCAAATAATATTCTTTAATTACCTTTTATAGCTTTCCGGTGTCTAACTTTTCTCATGCGTTTGACCTTCCGGCAAGAATTCCTAGTATACAACCCCGCGATACTCGAAGAAAATAATTATCATGACTTTGACTGTTGATCGAATTTGGCATGGTTTTACCGATTTCGTTTCAGTTGGAAGGCGCCACTCCACTCAAGAAGCATGTTGACTAGTTTGCATGTCAAACTCGTCTCGTCACCAGTAATAATACATTTTATGAATGTTGGGTCGGAATTTTAACGCTTTAAAGCACGTTTTTTAATAAAACCGATTCACCGTAAGCCTTCAAACATTTTGATATATAATCTAAATATCAGATGCAACTCAATCTCCGCGCAAAAAGGACATAGCAACAGGAAAACAGCTGTACCAAACTAAATACAACAAAAAAAAAATTTGGAACCATAAAAAAGTCATCAATTTCCGATAATTTTATGACAGAATGCATAGTTACATAGATACGACGACTTTTGAGAAGAAGTAGGCTTAATACAAACAATAATACAATATTTATCTTACCACAATGTATTTCTTACCTTTCTAGAATAGTCTGACTTGTCTTTGTAAAAATATACGTGTGTTTGAGTGAGAAATCTCACTGCTAGCTCTCTGTAAGGCTTAGACAAACAGAGAATACCCCTTGACTGAAATAGAAAAGAGTTATAGGGACCTAAATAATGCTTTTTTTTATGCTTGATAGGTTAGCCTTTTACCACTATCTCACGTGATGGTAAGTGATGATGTGGTCGAAGATGTTGTTTAGGCTAACCTAGAATTACTGGCTCTCAAGGACAGCTTCCGGAACACACCGTTAGGTGCTTTGCGACAGATTTTCAACTTGAGGATGGTAGCTAGCCAGGCGGGCATTCGCAAAGTGCCCTACCACCATGCTGTAACGACTGTCATCCTAAGGCAACAACCTGGACCGACGGCTTAACGTGCCCTCCGAAGCACGGAAGCGCTCAGTAGTAATGTCACCAGCGGTCACACATCCAACTCATGACCGCGGCGGACGTTGCTTAACTTTGCTGATCGATTCAGAATGGCTAAGCAAACTTCGCTACGAGCGCTTCTGGAACGCTTCTTCTTCGAACTACCAAGTCTAAGAATCCTTCCAAACTTATATAATGATTTTTTTGTATTACTTGTCAAATGGAAGGAGAGAGAGGGAACTTATAAGCACAGCCAAGTAGTTTATGGATATTACCTATGTGGACGCCAGATAAGAATACTAACATCTACCATAAAAGCAGAGTGAAAACGGTCATAATATCTACTGGCAATTTCAATTGCCTGTCCTGTGATTCCTGTCCTGCCCATATTGTGTATCTGGAATGCTAATGAAAATCAACTTTATTTAAAATAGAACTCGTTTTCAAAGTAAAATGTCATATTTATACTCTGTGGCTCCAGGCTGTTAAATATCGTTACCACTTATTTTTACTTAATGTCAGTTCCCATCAAATAATAGTTAAGATATTCCCCCGTAATTGTAACCGACAATGATGGCACAAGTGACACAACTATGTATCTTTATTATCATTAAGCCTGCACCGAGGCAGCGATACGTAATTGTGGCTCTTTTGATCCCTTGTTGTATCTTTATTTCCTAATTTTGAGTTATGTAATTAATATTTATTATATTTAAGGATTCATTCTATAAATCATACACTTTGGAAACATGATAAATTAAAATTTTCTCGATTGAAAAAAAATCCAAAGTTACATCTAAAAAACGAAATAAACCCTTAGTACGGCGTAAATACTTAACGAAGAGTCATCCGTATTTGAAAAATACAAAAAACAACATGATTTCTATAACGTATACACAATACATTTTTCAAACAGATATTTGTTTTTACTATACGAAGGAAATACTCAAATTCACGCATGTTCCGCCCATTTTAGCCACGATGCTTTGTCCCTATCCGCTTTAGTAATTCTTCAGCCGCCGGACGGGGACGGATGCTGTTGGCGTGCCTTACTTACGCACACATAAATAAAATAAAAATAAAATAGTAAAGATAGTCCCCCGTAATTGTAGCCAATATTGATGACACAAGTGACACAACTATGTATCCTTATTACCATTAAAGAAAAGTAATAGTACATTACTGCATAATCCAGTAAGTGAGCCTTCCTGGCCAAGTACGAGTTAACCGGACCGAACCGCAGATGAGGTCCGGTTATATACGAGGCTTGTTGGCTTGTATAATGCTTTTCTCAAAAATTAAAGAAAGTTTAACAACAAAACACAATAATTGTCGCAATTGAATGTGGAATCCCGCCAGTCGTTGTTTTTTTACTAAAAAGTTTGCATTTAGTTTTAACATTGTTCTATTTTTACATTACATGAATGTTTTAGTAAAAAAAGTCAATAAATGTTTTTGATACTCAATGTAAATTTTAAAATGGAAAATTTTAATCCAACATGATTTGCAAACTGAAATTACTAAATACAAACATAAAATCCCACACTATACTTCTACAACATTACTAAGTACAAAACGCAAAGTGCATACTTTTTTGTGTCGCGTTAAGTGTCACAGACTAATAAAATTACTGTTTAAGGCTCCAAAATATATCTATCTCATAAAATGTCATACCAAAAAGAGTATATAATATTCTTGGAGCCTCCCTCCTATAACCATGTCACAATGGCTATACTCTAATTTGTTTCTGCACAAGACGTGCGAGTCCAAATCCCGAGATGGGGAAAAAATATATCTGTGTCTGGTACTATGTTTTTTTCTAAGCAGATCTAAAGAGGATGACCCACTGTCCAGTAAGTACTAATATAAATAATAATAATTACAATCTTAGGTACTTACTGGACAGTAGGAGATTCCAAATTTATAATCTCGTTTCTTACTGGACAGTTGTGAATAAGTCGCCGGTGGTAGAAACATTATGGCAACATTACATACCATTTTGAGAAAAGATATTTCTGCGATAATGTTGTCACAAGGACACAACTTTGTATCCTTAGTTATAACCACTACAGAATAGTAAAAAGATATTACCCTTTTTTATGTTGACCATCTATTCAAAAGTAGGTTAGTACTCACCAAAGACAGCGCATTCAAAAGCAACGCGACGTACATTTGACCCAGCTCTAAAAAAGACAGCTCAGTGGCGTTCTCTATCAAATACCAGGTTTGTAGCGTAAGGAATGTTGTGCAGAGGCAAGTGTTGTACAGGCCGTGGTATTTTCCTTCGCAAAACAGAAGCTTTTCGTCTAGCTCCTTGACGGGCCAGCCACTCACCAATCTCAAAAAGAATCGCAGTACCCGCATGTGAACATAGTCACGTGGACTATTGACAAGACTGCAAATATGAGTAGATTTAGCTCTTCAAATAAGGTTCAATCGATCTTAGGAAACAATCTGACTGATTCCCATTATGGATACTTTGCGCCACATATTAAACCTGAGTTGCCATCGCATTTTCTGCCAATACATAATGCTCCGGTTAAGATCGAGGGTGCGATCGCACACTTGTTTCTAAAGATCTGGATCGACATGTGCAAATTTACTCGTACTATACGAGGAAAAATAGGAGACAAATTTTTACTGCAGTCAAGTTTTAGCAATTCAGTTATTGTTAATAATTATAAACTCAGAAAATATTCCGTTCGTTAACATTATTTATTAGGGCAAACGAAGCGAGCCCTATCACTATCCCACAACTTGAACCACTTGTGGCCCCCTTTACTGAAAAACTATCCCGCCTATAGATTTATGCTTTAACATAGTAATTTAACATCATACCTAGATGTGTTATCTGTAAAAAATATAGTTTTATAACCATAAAAAAAGCATTAACAATTTTGTATTCATTGCATAGAATGTTATCGTGCTACTAACGCCATCTGCTAGAAAACCAAAAAGTTAACATCGCTGCAACAGAACTAAACTCAATACCCAATACATCGTTTTTAATAATAAATATCAAGTTAATACACCACTAGAATCAAGTTGTTAAATAAACGCGAGCCGTCAAAATGCTCAGCTTTTTTGCTATTTTAATAAAAACGCACTTTTTCAATGCTATTTCTAATAATCACTCAGCGCGTAGAAATGGATTTCTATACAAATTTTCCTAAAGCATGTTTGTACAACAGAAATTATGTGGTTACTTTATTTTTTTTAAAGTATTGGACTACTATCCTAGCAGGTGTTAACATTTTGAATTTCTCATACTCGGAAAGTAGTGTTTCGAGTATTGGGTGAAAGACGCTATTTCTCACCTAAGGGCGGGAATAAGTCATAGTAAATGCTTACTCTCTAGGGGCCGGAATGACTTGTAACCATGGTAACCATTGGAGTAAACAAAACCAGAGTCTAATATTTTTCGATATAAAATAATCTGTTGTTATAAAACAAATTATAACAACTACGTTTGTGCATAAGCAACTACGTTTGTGCATAAGCATTTTTTTAGCCTTTACATAAGTAAAGGCTAAAAAAATAGTTTATAACATAATTAATGTAAAGTTAATGTATGTTATATGAAAATGTTAGTCACTATTTCTGTTCATGAGCAGTATCAATTAAAAAAAACGCCTATTAAGGCCGGATGACTTGTTTTTAGGGTTGCGTACCCAAAGGGTAAAAACGGAACCCTGTTACTGAGTCTTCGCTGTCCGTCCGTCTGTCACCGGGCTGTATCTCAAGAACGGTGATAGCTAGACAGTTGACATTTTCACAGTTGATGTATTGCTATTACCACTATAAAAACAAATACATACATAAAAATAAAATAAATAATAAATGGGGCTCCCATATTACAAACTTGATAATTTTACCGTTTCTTGCTCGATACTAATAACAGAGACAGGTAGACGCTTTAACTATTCACAGAATATGTAGTTTCATGTTATGTTTAAATATAATTAGTTAAAATGATTAAGGGGCTCCTATTTTTATTTTCACGATGGTTAAGGAACCCTACATGAGCGAGTCCGGCTCGCACTTGCCCGATTATTATGTTAAGATGTAATTAAAACATGAATAAATTTCATTTTTTTATCACTAAGTCTGTAGATGAACATTGTCAATAAAAAAAACACTAATTAAGCGGGATGGCCCCTAGGGTCTGCCCTAGGGGCCATCCCGCTTAATAAGTGTTTTTTTTTTGAACCTCGGCTGCAGGCTGCAGATGCAGGCAGCACATGTATCGGCAGCACGAAGCGGCTGCGGCAGCACGACTGGTTTTCTACGTACATAGTAGTATGGATTTCTGCGAAAACCAATCCGAACACGGCTGCGGCTGCGAGTGCAGAGATCCATACTACTCCATAGACCACCAGTCAACAGCCGCAGCCGGCTTCGTGCAGCCGCCGCATGTGCTGCCTGCATCCACAGCCTGCAGCCGAGGTTCGAATAGCACCTTTAGAGGTTGTTAGCAGTAACAAGAGTTAATTAGTGGCTGAAATAGTAATTTTTCCGAAGTAACTATTTTGGCCAAAGTAACAGATTATGTAAGTAATTATAAATATGTAAGCAAATTTAGAATAATGTTGCTGATTCGGAATAGTGAGGACTGAGGAGGTTCCTAAGCAGCATCAATATTTCTGACATAACATCTAATAACAAGATGTCCCATCTGCCGATATAGGTTTAATAAAAAAAGAAGATTTAGGAACTTACAAGCATGGATCTCCATTATATTTAATCCCACCGTAGGGATCTCCCCATGGATCAAATTGTTTAAATGTTGTTTCTTCCATTTCTTTCTTATAGTTTATTTTCCTATGAAACCAATGATTAAAACCCTGAGAGCAGATAAGCTTCCAACACTTTAATTTTTAAGGTAAGTGGGTGTTGAAATTGGAAGCAAATTATAAGTGATATAGTTACGAGTGATTAACATGAATGCCTGAATTAGAGGCATACGCGAATGGGGAAAACTGTAGCCAATCCAAAGAAACAACAATGGCGAGTTCGCAACCAGGCAACACAGCGCTATTGTGTGGGCCGATATCGCGCCGCATCTGTGCGTAAAACCATAGAAAACCAGAAAAGTAGTCTTAGGGCCTGTTTCAGAACGTTCGAGTAAGTTCCGGTTATATCACCCAGAACATATTTATTAAACAAAACACTATGTTTGCGTTTCACGGCCATCGATTTAGCCTATCCATCGGTTAAAGCTTGAAACGCGCTGCATGTTAACTGTCAATTTTATCATTCAGTTATTTTATGTGTTGGTTAGCAACCCGAAACTTTATTAGGATATACTGAAACGGACCCTTAATCTTCATAGAGCGATACCAATCGCAGCTTGAATGTGTGCGCGTACACAGGCAAGCGCCACAACATGCACACTATAAAATACGAATATGTAGCGTGTACTGAGTGCATATCTGCCCGTATGTGTCTGATCCCTTAGTCGGGGCGCACTAAGGCTGAGATTCAGAGATAATTGTGTAAGACGGTCCAAGACCAGTCTTAGCCAAGCGTCGGATAAGCCAATCTTTAAATTCCATAATCAGAGATATAGTCTGAGTCCTACTTACCTTGCTCTTTGTTTAGATCACACTCTATTATCTATGGCACATTTTTCACTTATGGAACGTTTACCGGTTCTTGTTTATCTGTGCATCCTGATATAAAAAGAAAAGGATAAGAACAACGGTATGTAAAATGTCATTAGAGTGAGTGAAACAGAATAAGTGCCTTTTTCAATTTAAAAACAAAGAGTTCTTGAAGAACTTATTGGAGACGGACACGGACACGGACACGGACACGGACACGGACACGGACACGGACACGGACACGGACACGGACACGGACACGGACACGGACACGAACACGGACACGGACACGGACACGGACACGGACACGGACACGGACACGGACACGGACACGGACACGGACACGGACACGGACACGGACACGGACACGGACACGGACACGGACACGGACACGGACACGGACACGGACACGGACACGGACACGGACACGGACACGGACACGGACACGGACACGGACACGGACACGGACACGGACACGGACACGGACACGGACACGGACACGGACACGGACACGGACACGGACACGGACACGGACACGGACACGGACACGGACACGGACACGGACACGGACACGGACACGGACACGGACACGGACACGGACACGGACACGGACACGGACACGGACACGGACACGGACACGGACACGGACACGGACACGGACACGGACACGGACACGGACACGGACACGGACACGGACACGGACACGGACACGGACACGGACACGGACACGGACACGGACACGGACACGGACACGGACACGGACACGGACACGTACACGTACACGTACACGTACACGTACATGTACACGTACACGTACACGTACACGTACACGTACACGTACACGGACACGGACACGGACACAGGCAGGGAAATTCGAGATCTTATACCGGATTGTATTCAAGTATCCGCTGCCACTATGTATATGGATTCATTTAAAGATTATATTATTGTTAATGATCGTTGAAATCGTATCTGTGGGTAGGTGGTATTGATACGTTATGATATACAAATTACATACCTACCTATAAAACTTACAGATATGCATAACCCCGCGTATCTAAACTAGGCCTTTGAATATCTTACGGCTCTCCAGATAACGTACTTTTCTGGTTTTACTATGGTAAAACTCTGATGTTCTGGATGCCAACATTTTTCTTTAATTTCAATTGGCATTTTTTTGCAGCCGCGACGACGTTGTTATAATAATATCTTGTACTTCATTTACTTCTATAATATTAATAATTGATAAATGGTAAATTTGGGAGTTACAAATTATTTGGAAATAAGTTTAACATTCGTCAAAATTACAGTTGATGTTGTATTTTTCGAATTATGTGTCATGGACTTATATCAATTTTCATATAATCTCCAAAAGATTTTCAACCACCAATTGCCATTTTGGCAGATATCATATATATTCGTCCCAGTGGGGTTCTGGGCAAGAATTGCCCTTCCCAGTATCTTCCTAAGTGTGTTGTAAGAGGCGATTTAGGAAAAAAAAATGCGAGCTGAGTAATATCGTCAAGCTCACAGATTGCGGAAATGAACGAGGGTTACAAGGAACAAGATGAAACTCTAGCCGCCACACCCGTAACGCTGGTATTGCCAAATTGCAAGTATCGCCTAGCTTATACAAATATTCACGTTATTAGAGACAAGCTATTCACGACGTGTTCTGCTGCGAATACTAGCGCAGCGCTCCCAGCCAATTAAACTATTAAACTAATGCAGGCGATTTAGTTAACTTCAGAATTGAGAGCAGAATCAAATTCACACCGAGTTAATGGCTTCACATTATTATAATTTTAATATAAATAGATAAAGAGAGTCATTTGATAATTATTCAGAAGCATTGATGCACATGAGGTACAGGATGTGCCAGATCAACGGGTAGTTACCTCAGAAAGGGAATGTAAATGTACCTACCTTCTTTTCTTTATGCTACGTTCAACGTGGCATTCAATGGGAACGGGCACATTCACGAGAGTTCTGTCAATGTGACAATGAAAATTGATACGTAGATTGTTCTGGACGGCATTTTTTTTTATTTTTATTTAAAGTTTACGAAACAGCCTTATGCAATTTACAGATATTATTTTCTAAGATTCCTTGTACGAAGTACTGAAAAGTAATGACATTACATAAGTCCTTTCAAATGTAAACCTAACATGCAAAAATATCTTACTTAATAAAACTGCTAATGTACTATGCAAGTTAAACGTGAAAATACAATAATTTAAAAGTCTTTTTACCTAACACATACACAAAAATAATACACACAACTACATGAGGACAACGAAACAACATCGAAGATATCGAAATTACACCTGATGTATAATAGGTTTTACACATATGATGTATCGGGGAATGCCTAAGCATATTGGTTCTGCAGATTGGTAACACAAATGTATTTCTCTGAAGTGGCCTACTACTAGGACGAGGCACGTTATAATTTAACTTCTGAACAATATCAGAACATTCAACCAAGCCATTCATTACCTTGTACAACATTAACACGTCTATAATTTTACGGCGTTTGTTCAAGGGCATAATGTTATAATATTCCAGACGAAACTGGTAGGATCGTAATGACTTACATTTGTTTTCCATGAATGCCAAGTGATACATAAAACGTTTAAGGACACGTTCCACTCTATCAGAATGAACTTGATATCCGGGGTTCCAAACAACACTACAATATTCTAAAATGCTTCTAACGAGACTATTAAAGAGGTGAATGGAGAGTTCTCTATTTTTGAACTGATTAGCCTGTCTTGAGATGAACCCACACATTTTGTTTGCTCTTTTGACAATATTATCGATATGATCTCTGAAATTCATGTGCACGTTTATAGTTACTCCCAAATCACGTATCATAGGTACGTCTGTAAGTAATTCGCCATTTATGTGGTACATACAGTGAAATGGATTACGCTTTCGCGTGAATTTTATGCAGTAACATTTTGAGGTGTTTAGCTTCATGTAGTTAACACTACACCACCGACTTATTCTGTCAATATCATTTTGAAGGATAACAACGTCTTTGAGTCTTTTGATTTCTTTATACACTTTTAAGTCATCGGCAAAGAGTTTGACTCGAGATCTAATGTCATCTGGTAAGTCGTTTATGAAGACTAAGAAAAGTAACGGTCCAAGATGTGAGCCTTGGGGCACGCCAGATGGAACACGTGATTCTGCTGACTTGAAACCTCTAACAACCACCAATTGAGATTTTTTAAATATGATTCAAACCATATTTAATAAAATAACGTGTCATGGATGCCCAATCTAAAAAGTTTAGATTGGGCAATTAGCAATAAATCATGGTTGACCAAATCAAAAGCCTTGCTAAAATCTGCATAGATAGCGTGAGTTTCACCATCTTTGTCGAGCACTTCCAAGACATCGTGAACCTACCCAATCAGATTGGTACATATAGATTTACGAGGCATAAATCCATGTTGATGTGGAGTAAGTGACTTAGCAATATGCCAGTGAATTTTTTTAATTACTTGATATTCCAGTAATTTACCTGCACCAGAAAGGATGGAAATCAGTCTATAATTTTCCACTCTCGATAGGTCCCCTTTTTTATGAATTGGAGTTATATGGGCCACTTTCCATCCTTCCGGGAATACTCCAGACAAAAGCGACTGATTAAAAAATATTTCTAGAGGTTTCGAAACCTGCAACGCGCATTGTTTTAAGACAGCTGAAGGAAGAGTGTCCGGTTCTGAGCCTTTGTTTATATTCAAAGCAGAAAGAGCTTTACGAACTTCATTTTCTTCATTGCAGACTATACCAAGATTAGATGTTGTGGATATGTCACGAGCTTCGTTATTTGCAAAATTCTACATTAAGAGTTTATTTTCCAATGACGTCTGCCGAGTGAAGATAGATGACGTATCTCGAAAGCGCTAAATATCGAGTAAGAAAATCAATTATTCGAATCTCCTAATAAATGAGAAAGTAATTCGGCTACCTTTTCACGATGGCACCAATCTTTACAATATACCTAACTGTAGATAAATTGCCCATATTAATATTGCCTAGACCTACAAGAAAATATCATTTTCATTTTTCGTACTCGGAAAGTAGTGTTTGTTTGATACGAGTAGCGCATGCAAGACGCTGCTTCCCACCTAAGGGCAGGAAAACCTCATAGTGAATGCTTCCTTTTCAAGGGACGACATGTCATAACGGATTGTTAATATTTTCTTATTTTATTTCATATTAATAAAAAAATAACTTGTATAAGTATGCATAAAATTTGTTACATATAGTACTTATATCGTTACTTAGAGCAATGTTTAATAGATAAGTTAGAATAAGCTACGTGACTTACAATATCAAAATTATTATGAATAAAAGGTTTATCAGTTTGAATATATTGACTATTTACGTATACCTACTATCTATAAGACCTTTATAGTTATTTTGAAATGTATGTAACAATGTTAAAGTATGAGGTAAGCAGCAAGCTTAAGAGTAGGGATGATGACGTAAAACCTATATGTTGAAGAGTAAATATCTTAGTTGAGAAAGTTATTTTAAGAATGACACATCTCAAAAGTAGAAATCGAAGTCAATATGAGAACGAAGCCTTTCGTGAGAATATTTAGATTGAAATAAGAATATATGGCCTCTGCTTTGAAACACCATTAATAAATAAACACTAGATAATGACATAGACATTATCTACTTAGTAGCACGATCCATAGGAAGTTTAAACAATTCCACTACGCATTTAACGTTGATAAACCTTTTACGAAGTGTTTTTCTTGTTAATTCTCTGGCTGTGACTCAGGCTTTCAATTAGGTAGGTTTTTTTATCACCCTTGATATGTTTTATTTCATACTTTAGTAGGTCATACATAAACCCCCAAGGGGTAGGCAAAAATACGGTGTGATCAAACACACCTATCTTTAATTTATTTCTTTGAATTGCATTAAAGGTAAGAAAAATTCGGTTACTGTGGTAGGAACCTTATCTAAAGTTTATAAATATATAGTAAAATATGGTAAAATAGTAAAAGAATATTTATTCAAATTAACAAACCTTAAATAATATAATACATGTAACTACTAAAACTATTATTTTTATAATTTAACCAACATTTTTGCTTTGTATAAAAACATTTAAATAATTTAATTACTCGAGCAAAAGCTTATTCGATGACTGTACGCTTCGATCCTTTGTTTATTATAAGCGCGTGCACCCAGCTAAGTCAGGCAGTCAGATCTTGTTTCCGACGGCGAATGCACGCTCGATTTTGTATCCCTCAAGTATTACGATCTGTACTTGCATCTAAAATAAAGTGGTGAAATATCATAGTACGTGATTTTTAATGGTTTATGGTCAAGTAACCGAAGAAGTTAGCCAGGGATAACCATAGTGGTGACACACAGACGAAGAATACGATGGAACGCGATCGAGATTCCGCTTCGAGCGACGCGGCCGCAAGGAATGCAGCGAGCCGTACAGTCGGCGGCGCAAGTACAAGCTCGGATATTTTCAAGGTGGGCGTAAAAAATCCTCATTTTTGGCCGGAAGAACCTGAACTGTGGTTCGCCTAGATTGAAGGCCAATTTTTAATTTCTGGTATAACGTCTGATGCTACTAAATTTTACCACGTTATTGCGCAATTAGATCAGCAGTACGCGGCAGAAGTAAAAGATGTTATTACTTCACCGCCACTTGAGAATAAATACGCTATATTAAAGAGTGATCTAATAAAAAGGCTTTCTGCATCACAAGAAAAGAAAGTTAAACAACTTCTCATGCATGAAGAATAAGGCGACAGAAAACCTTCGCAATTTCTTCGCCACCTTCAAACTTTAGCCGGAACTAATGTTCCTGACTCATTTATACGAACCCTATGGTCTAGTCGTTTACCTCATAATATGCAAACAGTAATTGCAACCCAGGCTGACATACCTGGCTGATCGTGTGTACGAGATAGTTCCTGCTCCAGTACCACCAGTAGTTGCAAGTGCAGATTCAATAATCGGCGACATGGCGCGGCAGATTGCAGAGCTGACACGGGAGGTAGCAGCATTAAAAGGTCATGTATCTCGCTCTAATAATAGATCGTTCTCACGTGAAGGTAGTCAGTAAAGAAGAAGTCGCTCACGATCTAAGCCACGAAACCCAGATTTCTGCTGGTATCACAACCGCTTCGGTAACTGAGCCACGAGGTGCACGACCCCGTGCAAATTTAGCGCATCGAAAAACGCGTACGGCAGCCGAAAGTAGCGGCTAGCGACTGCCACTCTATACCAGGCCGCTTATTTATCACGGACAAAATAACAAAGATGTAATTTCTTATGGACACAGGGTCGGACCTTTGCGTTTACCCAAAATCCGCACTCAACCAGACCCGCTCCAAAACAGACTACCATCTTTATGCAGCAAACGGTTCTGTGATTGCAACATACGGCTGGATTCATCTACAACTCAACTTAGGGCTTCGTCGAGCATACAAATGGAGATTTGTTGTAGCCGACGTCTCTAAAGCAATTATTGGTGCTGATTTTCTTAGATTTTATAATTTGCCACACTTGATAAGGAAACAACCGACATTGCATCCATCAAGGCAGTTTCTGGAGATACCATCTACCATCAACTTCTACGTGAGTACCTTAGTATTACTTGCCCTGCGAGAACACAACGTGAGATCAAGCACGAGACGGTACATCACATCCGTACGACGCCTGGTCCACCTGTAACAAATCGTCCCAGAAGACTTCCACCAGATAGACTAAAGATAGCACTAAAAGAGTTTGAGGATATGCTCGCTAATGGTACCTACCGCTCGCAGATCAGAAAGCCCATGGTCATCACCTCTCCATCTTGCACCGAAAAAAGACAATGGTTGGCGTCCCTGTGGTGACTACCGAGCACTCGATTCGCGAACTATTCTAGACAAGTATCCAATAAGACACATTCAAGATTTTTCTCAGCAACTGTCTGGCACAAGCATATACTCAAAAATTGATTTAGTCATAGCCTATAATCAGATACCGGATTGCCAAAAATGCTATTACTACACCGTTTGGATTATTTGAATTCCCATTTATAACATTTGGTTTACGTAATGCAGCTCAGACATTTCAGCGTTTTGTAGACGAAATGCTCAGAGGGCTTTTCTTATGGATTCTTGGATGACATATTAGTCTACTCAAAAGATGAATCCCAGCATCTCCAGCATCTTAAACTGCTCTTCCAGCGCTTGGCAGACTACGGTATGCTAATAAATACCGCAAAATGTGAGTTCGGTAAGACAAAAATCACATTCCTTGGTCATAAAGTTTCTGCTGATGGCATCCGACCACTTCAAGAGAAGGTACAGGCAATTCGAGAGTACCCGATGCCAACTACGGTGAAAGAACTGCGACGATTTCTAGGAACATATAACTTCTATCGACGTTTTATACCGGGAGCAGCCAAATTCCAAGCTCCGCTTAACGTCGTATTAACTCCAAAAGAAAAGGATCGCAGTGCATTACCATGAGTCCTGAAATGCTGGAAGCCTTCAATACTTGCAAATCCAGTCTCTCCGAGGCAACATTGCTTGCTCACCCTGATTCAGATGCAGAATTGGCCGTGTTCACTGACGCCTCTGACACATCTATTGGAGCAGCACTGCAACAAAAATGCAACAATGATTGGAAACCACTTGCATTCTTTTCTCGACGATTAACATCCGCACAGAAGAAATATAGTCCTTACGACCGGGAACTTTTGGCTATATACGACGCTATCCGACATATCAGACACATGGTCGAAGCCAGAACATTCACCGTCTTCACAGACCATAAACCCCTCACATTCGCTTTCTCTTACAACCGTGAGAAATGTTCACCGAGGCAGTTTCGGTATCTAGATTATATTTCACAATTTACTTCGGATATCCGTTTCGTCAGAGGAACGGATAACGTAGTTGCAGACGCACTCTCACGCATTGAAGAAATATCTATGCATATTGACCATGAAGCTCTTGCAAAATCTCAAGACTCGGATCCTGCATTGCAAAAACTGCTACAGAGAGGTTCAGCACTTAACCTGAAGAAGATCAAAGCATCCGATATTGAAATCTACTGTGACGTATCTACGCATCAACCTCGTCCGTTTTTGACAAACGATTTCCGAAAAACTGTATTCACTGCACTGCATCGGTTGAGTCATCCAGGAGCAAGGGCTACTGCAAAATTAGTCATAAAGAGATTTATTTGGCCAGGGGCACAGAAAGATTGTCGGAAATGGGCCAAAGAATGCACAGATTGCCAGAAAAGTAAAATTTTCCGTCATACCCACTCTCCTACATCCGATTTTCCTGTTCCTTCCGAACGCTTTTCCCATGTCTACATGGACATAGTAGGGCCTTTACCAATTTCGTGTGGTTACAGGTACTGCCTCACAGTCATCGACCGTTTCACTCGTTGGCCTGAGGCATATCCTCTGCCCGACATCACGGCGGAGACATGCGCCCGCGCTTTCATCGCTGGCTGGGTGTCTCGTTTCGGGTGCCCACAGAAGATCACCACTGACAGGGGCAGGCAGTTTGAGTGTGAGCTATTTCGCACCATCACTGCTATCCTCGGTACGCAGCATCGTCCTACCACGGCATATCA
Organism: Plagodis dolabraria; assembly: GCA_963854805.1. NCBI lineage: Eukaryota > Metazoa > Arthropoda > Insecta > Lepidoptera > Geometridae > Plagodis > Plagodis dolabraria. Next base: position 12,673,997 of record OY978440.1, read on the forward strand.
TCCCGCCTGCAATGGAATAGTTGAACGACTACATCGTCAGATGAAGGCGGCGATTATGTGCCATCAAAATTCCAGCTGGTCAGAAGTACTTCCATTGGTACTTTTGGGTATCCACAGCGCCTGGAAGGAAGATGTCAAGGCCAGGGATAACCATACTGTAATACAAATAAACTTACAAATACTGCTGAAATAGTTCATTTCGATAATTTGTACTTTAAACAGATCCTCACAGGGACTCTTCGATGTGATCCAGCCCATACTAGGGGTGGTGGGTCCAAGAAAGCATGGGAGGCTTATCTTCAGACTGGCATAGATTCTCACGCTATTTCGGGAGCTTCAAGCCCACATTGAAACGACCGTAGGTTGCGGTGTTGTATGGGTGGCACCCCAACTAGTATAATTGTTCACCTCTCCGAGGTCACCCACGGCCGGTGAGAAGTTGTGTGTAAAAGCATTCCCACTAAATGTGGACGAGGTGTGACATCGCGTCGTTTTTAGACAGTAGGAACACTTGCTGCTGTGGGAGTAGTTGGGGCTGACCTGGATAAAAGCATTTTGCAAACGTGCCTACACAACAAAGGTGACCTCTCTTGCCTCGAACTTTACCCGCATATAGGCTCCAAGGAGGTATAAAATAAATTCTGCGTACCTACATATATGAAGCGGTTTTATTCTTAATTCAATTTTTTCCTCGCAATTAATTCTACCGCCTTACTCACCTATTTTTTTACACATTCCAATCAACCCTTTCATTATGATAGGTATGTATCAATAAATTTCTGGAAAGGAAGCTGGCGTGAATCAAAAAAGTCTGACCATTATTATTTGACAAACATTTATTTACTGAAACGCCCTCTTTACATTAAAAAAAAACTGCCTTAATTCCCCCCAGCAATACAGCGTACTAACACAATGTGTTTTTTGTACTTACAAATAAAGATAAGAAATATCTGCTAGCACTAAAATAATGTAAAACCAGAATATTTGGTAAGTAATAATCATTTACATGTACAACCGTACATTCTCCGACTTGTAGGTATCATTATAGGTAATGTACTAACTTAAAACAGTAAGTTTTATGTTAGTACATTAAAAATAAATGTAATGTACTAACTTTACATAATGTAACTGATCGCTGGTTTAATTTTTATTAATAAGGCTCAAATGATATATACTTAGCTGTTTCAGCATGTTCAAACAAATAATGTTTATGGTAAAGCATATTTAAAGATCATTGACTTGACCATGAAGAAGACACTAAGCATCTAAAATAAACTAAACTAAAGAATACATCCAAACTTAGATAAAAGATTTAATAATAGTCAACATATTCCATGTCTCAACGAGCAGTGCAGCGGTTGCAGAGCCTAACACTGGCATAACTACCTATAATATTATTATATATTTCTAGCAAAATACATTATAATTAAGGTAAGTACTGATCAACCTCAATAGAATGCTAAATTTAGGGTTACAATTTCTTTGCTATGTATTTTTCAACATTTATTATGTACCCACACCCTATTTATAAGGTTCATCAGAAAAACTTGGCAGTGCAGCAGTTGCAGAGCCTACCACTGGCATAACTACCTATAATATTATTATATATTTCTAGTAAATACATTATACTTAAGGTAAGTACTGATTAACCTCAATAGAATGCTAAATTTAATGTTACAATTTCTTTGCTATGTATTTTTCAACATTTATTATGTACCCACACCCTATTTATAAGGTTCATCAGTAAAACCTCGAGTCCTTAGACTCGACTACGGAGCTTCGGCGCATTGTGCGGCCTTCACGCAGGCATACCGCAGGCTACTCAAGTCGCTTCTAACACTGCGGCTCTAATCCTGTATATATGGGCTATTTGAACTGTATTCGCGTAAACAGTCGGTTCGTGCTAAACAGACACCACGACAGCAATATGACTCCATCTGTGACATCACCTCCGGCTGCATATAACGCTCACAGTAAAGAAGTGCTGCGTGTGCCCAAACGTCAAACTAAAATTTTGATAGAGACAGAGGAGATTTTTCCTATTGTGGTTAGTATTTTTATACGTGAAACAATCGCAAAGGTTAATTTTAACAAATGTTAGTAATTTAAGGCGAACAATTGTCAATTGATTAGTCGTAAGCGCGGCTGCTGCGCGGTTTTATTTATTGGCGTGATAACAGTGACTATTTTTAAGACTTTTTTTATTGCTTGATAGTTAAGCCCTTGATCACTATCTCACCTGATGGTAAGTGATGATGTTGTTCAGGCTAACCTAGAATTACTGGCTCTCAAGGACAGCTGCCGGAACACACCGTTAGGTGCTTGGCAACTTAGCTAGCTAGGCGGGCATTCGCAAAATGCCCTACCACCATGCTATAACGACTGCCATCCTAAGACAACAACCGGGAACGACGGCTTAACGTGCCCCCCGAAGCACGGAAGCGCTCAGTAGTAACGTCAACAGCGGTCACCCATCCAAGTCATGACCGAGGCGGACGTTGCTTAACTTTGCTGATCGGTTCAGAATGCCTAAGCAAACTTCGCTAAGACCGCTTCAAAAAAAAACATCTAGAATATTATTAATTTACTTGTTTTTAAGACCTATTGTAAACATTACCGTATTTCATTATGAACCAAACGTTTACAATGTTTTTACCGAAAGCAGTGTTTGCATAATTTGAACTGCAGCTTAGTGCAAGTGAACGCTATCAACCAAACGTTTGAGGTAACTTAAGGCGATTAGAGTCGCCAATGGCCTTGAGCATCTGGGCCTAATCGAGCTTACTTTACTCGCGCATCGCCGCATACGTTCCGCGCTCGCTGCACAAATATAACGGTCAAAGAATATGCAAATGCGCGATGCGCTCCGGTAACATGGCACATTATATGCCTACCGCACTATTCTAGTGAGTATCCGCAGTTGCAACTGCGACTGAGATCAGTATGAAAATTTATAGTGTACCTACCTAGGTTGTTCTGGACGTCTTTATTCCTTTTATTTATTTTTCAATGTCATGTGCCGAGTGAAGAAAGTTACTCAGATTTGGCTGAAAATCGATATCTAGGTTGTGCTGAGGGTCATTATTCCGAATTTGTAATTATTTTTCAAATGTCATCTGCCAAGTGAAGAAAAATTATACGATTTGGCTGAAAATTGATATCTAGGTTGTTGTAGATGTTATTATTCCAAGTTACGAATTTGTTTTAGGTTGACGTCTGCCAAGTGAAAAGTTTACTTCGATTTGGCTGAAAATCGATATCTAGGTTGTTCTCAGTTCACACACAAACACTTTAAAAACCTGCTGATTTTAGTAATATGCTACATAAACGAGTTTTCCAATTAAAATTACCTGTTATTCGTACAACTAATGCAATAAGATTTAGCCCTTTTATTGAAACATATTTATATAATCAAGTCCTGAATCAGTGCGATATAAAACATAGTTTAGTGTTTGAAGCCAAAAGCATCATTGTTAATTGGTTGTTCACGTTTAACTATGATGAAACTGAAAAAGTTTTATCGATTACATCCTAAATTTATTTAATTGATAATTTTAAGAATTAACCTTTTAATATAATGTTATGTATTCATAATTTTTATATTAATAATATACGTATTTATTTATGATTTCTATATAATGATCATATTAACATACATTTTACATACATCCAGTTTATATATATATATATATATATATATATATATAAATGTCACAGGGTGCGACTGGGGGCGGGCTTTTTTGTAAGTTGTTGTTCTATTGACATTTAATATCTTTTAATTTATGTTAATTGACATGACGGAAAAAATAATAAAAAAAAATTATACATATATAGTAGAAAATATATTTAATATTTTCATTTTAAAAAATTCGCTTTAGATATAGTAATATACATAAAGCATCATACATACAAACACGTATGTAACACAAATTTAGTTAAAATATAAATACCACCTGTGTGGATAATTTATAAAAAAAGTGTATGAAACTGATGTTATTTTATGGATAATTTGTAAGTTAAATTTATGTTTATAACTATTTTGCGTGAAAAATTGTACTGAAGTCAACTGTGCACTAACCCTATTACTGTACAGCTCAAGCAGCAATACAAGATTAGGAAAAAGTGTTATTGGCTTTAAAAAAGGTTTTTTTATTATTTTACTGTTTATATTACTATTATTATTATTCTGGACGTTTTTATTCCAAATTTCGAATTTATTTTTCGATGACGTCTGCCTAGTGAAAAAAGTTACTAAGATTTGGCTAAAAATCGATATCTAGGTTTTTCTGGGCGTCCTTATTCCAAATTTGGAATTAACTTTACGATGACGTCTGCCAAGTGAAAAACGTTACTTCGATTTGGCTGAAAATCGATAACTAGTTTGTGCTGGGCGTCATTATTCCGAATTTTGATATATTTTTTAATGTCGTCTGTCAAGTGAAGAAAGTTACTCCGATATCTAGGTTGTGCTGGGCGTCATTATTCTGAATTTGAATATATTTTTTATGTCGTCTGCCAAGTGAAGAAACATACTCCGATTTGGCTGAAAATTGATATTGAGGTGGTCGTAGACGTAGGAAATTTGTTTTATTATGACGTCTGCCAAGTGAAAAATGTTACAACGATTTGGCTGATATATGGGTTGTTCTAGACGTCTTTTTTCTGAATTTGGAATTAATTTTTCTATGACGTCTGCCAAGTAAAAAAGTTACTTGGCTGAAAATCGATATCTAGGTTGTTCTAGACGTATTCATTCCGAATTTGGATTTTAATTTTCTAAAACGTCTGCCATGTGAAAGATGTTTCTCAGATTTGGCTGAAAGTTGATTTCTGGACGTCATTATTCTACATTTGGATTTCAATTTTCAATGACGTTTGCTAAGTAAAGATAGATGACGTATTTTTAAAACGCTAAGATGTACCGGATAAGAGTGCGAGAATTATCATAATCAATCGTTTATTCAAATCTCCTTATAAATAAGATTATAGCCGACGCAGGTTTACTCGATTAAAAACGACGATATATATAGAGGAAGATTTGTATGTTTTATATTATTTTTGTATGTTTTATTGTACATTGAAAAATAAGAAAAGGGACGACTGTGTCGTACGCAAAAATACAAAATGGCGATTGTATGTGCGCCCCGCGCCCCTGCCCTAGCCCTTCTGACATGCGGGCTGGTTTTTGATGCTTATTCAATTGCATAGATAGTACAATCGTATCTGTTAAATATAAATAATGCAACTTCCATTCATTACATACACAACAAATATACCATCAAGGCTACCTTAAAAATAGCTACTTCCTTTTAAAGACATTAAAAAACATATAATATAACACATACAGTTATGTGTCGCCTACAGAGATGATCCTCAAAAATTGTAGATTGTTATATAAGGGTTGAAAGGAATCGATCCCCTTACGAGGTATTTAGACATGTCGGCCCTTGAGAAGGAAGCATTTACTATTAATTATATAAATATCTACAGCTATATTGTAAAAATTGGTTCCATCGTGAAAAGGTAACCGAGATACTTTTTCAATTATTAGGAGATTTCAATAATTGATTGATAAGTACGAGTAATCATAATTTTCCTACTGCGACGTTAGGGAGCTGCTAATCATCCACGGCCAGCAGGTAGGTAAACTCAGGAAATAGGTTAGAAAAGTTTATTAGGCCTTATCAGGTTGCACAAAGTCAAAGTCAAAGTCAAAATCATTTATTCAATTTAGGCGTCTACGACGCTCTTATGAAGGTCAATTACAAATGTTAATATTTAAATATACTACATTGTACTGACACGTTCAGCAAACAAAAATTATAGAGCCACTGCGAGAAGAACGGGCAAGAAACTCAGGCCCATTCTTTTAAACGTTTTTTAACAATGTGTTAAGTCCATACTACATAGTGAAATTATTACAATACTTAATTTACATTACGTAGGTGACAGGCGCTAGCTTGGCAGAGGCGAACCAGTCCATGCATTTTTGTCGTTTAAGTAATCACAAACTGTGTAGTAAGATTTCTTTATCAAAATATTCTTCACATGCACAGCCGCACAGTTCTACCTGAAGTTATATAGACCGGGGGGAGACACTGGCCTGATAGTACACGTGATCCAGGTCGGCCGATAGTTCTGGATCTAGGTAGCGAGTGCTCGAAACAACCGTCCTCAGATTAAGTCAGTGAAGTGGAATTCTGGAAGGAAGACACCGGCTTAGTGGCTGATATTCATCAGCCAACTGTTGCCAAGCCGCGCCGACACGATCGTGGTACTATTACTAGCGACTTACATTTTAAAACTCACAGTCTAGCGCAGTAGGGCAGCACAGCTGTTTACGTTACATAGGTTTTAGTCAGCACTATGAAATAACAATAATAAATAAGGAACTCACCCTAGAGGGATTCACGCACTTCACAACAAGTAAATAACAATTAAGATCGATAGTACGTATTATATTTTTATTTAGCGCAAGACGAGTGTTCCTTGCCAATTGCATAGACAAATGACTGCACGCCACAGATTAACTCATATTAGTTAAGCTAACTGCATTCAACAGATAAGGAATTTGTTTAGCGTTGTTTCACTGGTTTTCGACGCATTAGCGAAAATACTTTTAAACGTTCACAAGCCGTGGGTTCCACACGTAATTATTTTTCATAATTAGCAATATCAACGTAAGTTTATAATTTTAAGTGGTATGTAAGTTAGTTAAAGAATTAAGTTAATATATTTTTAGTTTATGATTAACATCTATTGTTTCATATTACGAATAATACTTTATTTAAGTAACGGCGTTAGGCACAACGTTACACTACATATCTTACCGTTTTCGAGATACGTCATATATCTTCACTTGGCGACGTCATTGATAAATAAACTCCAAATGTTGAATAATGACGTCCAGAACCATCTAGATATCAGTTTTTAGCCAAATTGGAGTAACTTCTTTCACTTGGCAGACGTCTTCGAAAAATTAATTCCAAATTCGGAATAAGAAAGTCTAGTACAACCTAGATACCTATCGATTTTCAGCCAAATTGGAGTAACTTCTTTTACTTGGCAGACGTCATCGAAAAATTAATTCAGAATTTGGAAAAAAGGCTTCCAGGAAAACCAAGATAAGTATCGATTTGTAGCCAAATCGAAGTAACTTTTTTCACTTGGCCGACGTCATTGTTAAATAAATTCTTAATTTGGAATTAAGACGTCTAGAACAACCTAGATATCTATTTTCAGCTAAATCAAAGAAACTTTCTCCACTGGGCAGACGTAATCGTAAAACAAATTCTAAATTTGGAATTATAACGTCTAAAACAACCTAGATATCCAGTTTTAGTAAATTCTGAGTATTTTTCTTCACTTGGCAGACGACATAGAAAAAAATATTCCAAATTCGGAATAATGACGCACAGCACAACCTAGATATCGATTTTCAGCCAAATTGGAGGAACTTTTTTCACTTGGCAGACGTCATCGAAAAATAAATTCGAAATTCGGAATAAAAACGTCAAAAATACCTAGATTTTAAATGTTAGCCAAATCGGAGTTACTTTCCTCACCTGGCAGATGTCGAAAAATGTATGCCAAATATTGAACAAAAACATCCAGAAAAACCTAGATATCGATTTTCAGCCAAATAGGAGCAACTTTTCAGCCAGACGTCATCGAAAAATAAATTCGAAATTCAGAATAAAGACTTCCAGAACGACCTAGATTTTGAATTTCAGCCAAGTCGGAGTTACTTTCTTCACTTGGCAGATGTCGTCGAAAAGTTAATTTCAAATTTGTAATATAGACGTCCAGAAAAACCTTGATATCGATTATTGGCCAAATCGGAGCAACTTTCTATACTTGGCAGTTGTCATAGAAAAAAACATTCAAAATTTGGAATAAAGACGTCCAGAACTACCTAGAGTTTGAATTTCAACCAAATCGGAGTAATTTTCTTCACTTGGCAGACGTTATCGAAAAATAAATTCCAAATTCGGAACAAAGACGTCTAGAACTACCTAGATTTTGAATTTAAGCTATATCGGAGTAACTTTCTTCACTTGTCAGACGTCATCGATAAATAAATTCCAAAATCGGAATAAAGACGTCTAGAACTACCTAGATTTTGAATTTCAGCCAAATTGGAGTAACTTTTTTCAATTGGCAGACGTCACCGAAAAATACATTCCAAATTCGGAATAATGACGCACAGCACAACCTACATATCGGTTTTCAGCCATATCGGACGAACTTTTCTCACTTGGCAGACGTCATCGAAAAATAAATTCCAAATTTGGAATAAGGACGTCCAGAAAAACCTAGATATCGATTTTCAGCCAAATCGGACTGGTTTTGATTTCGAGATACGTTACCCATCTTCATTTGGCAGATGTTATCTTTATGCAGTATTAATAAACCTATATCAAAACACCTAATACAATTATCAAAAAAAGCTTAGAACTCCAAAAGATGTATGAAACCCCATACAAACTCTTAATGTAGTAGAGAACCATTTTGTACCCTACGAACTACCTACTAAAGCCGGAAACTATTGACCATAATATAAAAAAAATATATTATCTTTAGTTTACCAGTTATAACATGAGAGCGTTATAGACATTACTAATTAATTCTGTACATAATAATATATTATGCACCTAAACCTTTTATTGATCTTATTGGTAATGCCGCCCATTGTAAAGTACCTACAACATTGTCAATTTCAAGTTTTGATTCTTTTCATATGTAATACAATTCAAATAAAATTTGTCTACAAAGTACCGATAATAAAGCGACAACGCACATACTTCACGTCGCAATCAAGTTGGCCCTCTGCAGCGAGCGAATCATTACACGCACACAGCTGCGAATCTCGCGTGTCAATGCACTAATACATAGACAAGATCGTTGTCAGTCGAAAGCGCGAGCGGAGCTACGAGCGACGCAACCTCCCCGTGCCAACGCTTGCGCAACACTGCCGCCTGCGTCCGCGCAGAGCACCTCGGAACCGCTATCGTTCTGAATCTGAATAATTCGACATTTTCTTAGGAAAATATAATTGGATTTACAAATGCTATGTTGTAATTGTAGTATATCTATCTAGAAATATTATGGTACAATTTATTTTTCAAACATCGCAGCCGTTTAGAAGGAGTTCGCAATATAAGTCAAGAAATAGTATGTAGTTTGAATTTTTTTTACGGCATAAGTAATAATAATACCGTAAAATCATATGTTGCAAATGTTGTACTTGAATTCATCTATAAAATATATTTTTTTCAAATCTTCAACTTCAGCGGTTACGGAGGAGTTCGCTTTAGAAAGTACGAATTTGACGTACCCAAGGGCCTTAAAGACTCACAGCAAAACGCGCCACGTTCCATAGACTAGCCCTCGTGTACGGCACATATAAGTTTTGCATAACGCAGTACGAAATGACGTTTGATAAATTTAACGTACTATACCTAGGTAATGGGGAAGTAAGATCTGAATAGTAAGTGATATTTAATGTGCTAATCCTAGGCTATTTAATTGCCTAATTTCGTCTGGTGATACACGGGTTTCCGTTACACGAGGAAACTTATGTATTACCCGTGGAATACATGGGTATTACCGATGGAACACCTAGGTATTGCACGTTGAACACCTAGGTATTACCGAAGGAACACCTAGGTAATACACGTCGAACACCCAGATATTATAATACACCACTAAAGAACTGGGCAAAGACTTGTGAAAATTGACTAGCTAGGTATATTAAATAGAGTATTTAATTTATCAACAAAATAATATTAAATTGTAGAGCAATAAAACCCATGAAACATTAAGATTCTTAACAATAAAATAATTGGCACTTTCAAATAGAAAGATGATGTGTTAATTATAGATTATTTATTATTGGGTTTTGTATACGTCTCTGTTGAAAAGGGTAAAAACAAGTAGATGTTATTTCATTTACCAAATACCTTAAGACAATACATTTTAGTATAGATATCAGGAAGAACGTCAAAAAAACTAATGGTTTTCAATAGCGGAACTTCGTGTACTTATCTATTATTTAAAGAGGCTAGGAAACAAATTGAGCAAAAATAATCTCTAAAATATAGAAGACTGCAGTTTATTTTTCTTCAGATTATTAAAACTATTCGATTTATAAAGAATATAAAGTCTAAAATAAATATTAATCGAATATAAAACGCTAAGAATAGAAGTCCGAAACGCGAGTTATACCTTCGCGCCTCGGTCTCGGCCTGCGCTCGGCACGCAGACAGTCTCGAGTGTCGCAACTGTGCCGCAGAGACGAGCAAATGGTTTCCTATTTTTTTAACAATAACCGCTCGATTTTTTCACCAAAAATAAGTTCAAGCACATATTTACATATTTAATATGACGAGGAAGATATATTGTGCTGGTTTTGGTTACATAAATTCGTCAAAAACGCATCCAGACATAACTTTTTTTAGATTACCTGGAAATTAGGAACTCTCATATGTAGACAGCTGACAAAACATAATGTGTGTCTTTTTAATGGACAGCTATTTCCTTTTATCCCCCGAATCGTCTTATATCGTCTTATCGGCTAATCTAGCTAGACTGTAGAATGCTTTGCATAATCGCCAATCGATTAAACTCTTCTAAATGATAAAAAATGTTACTTACCTGCATTCTTTTTAATTTCAAGTTTACGTAGGTACGTACTGTATTGTTATGCAGCTACTTAGGTATGCCGTATTGTGTTAAACCGGTACCGCATCGCGCGTTCTTTTGTCGCAAGCCGCCAAATACCGACTAGGCAGAACAGGTACACAAAACAGCTATCTATTGTGCCTAGTATAGCAGTTCATTGACTTCCCGTAGCAATCGTGCGTGTGTGTGAATAGAGTAGATACACCGTGTTCATACTTCGTAAACCGCGGTTGTCCTTGCTATTATTCCCAAAGCCAACGTGTCACAGCTTAAGCAATAGTACGGACTTTTTGTGTATGTGAAAATTAAAAATGAGTGGCACACATTCAGTTATCGATTCTACACCATCTCCCGCAGTATTGTGATGAATTAATATACACCTTATATATACAATCACAAAACTGGCATCATTTAGTAGCAAAAAAAGCTGAGTCCTAGATTGCATAAGTCTGTACAATATGTAATAAATGCTATCAACAAGATTCGAAGCAATTCTATGAACTCTCGGTTATTTGCTCAGCTATGTGAGGAAAACAACGAACTCTTTATTCGATTACTTCTGCACACTGAAGTTCGCTGGCTCTCAAGAGGCTCTTGCTTAGAAAGATTTTCAGCTATTTTTGAATCTGTGTTGGAGTTTTTATAAGAAAAAGATTCGAATTTGGAAGAAAATCTGAACAATTGTAAAACAGATATTTATTACTTGACTGTTATCTTTTGATTGTTCAACAAAGTCAATTTGCAGCTGCAGGGCGACGATTTTATCTTGATTAAAACAAAATATCGGCCTTTGTGGGTAAACTAATCCTTTATAAACAAAATTTAGGCAGAAAGGAATATTCGCAGTTTCCGTATTTATCAAAATTACCAGATATGCTTCAAGATGATAACATTTCATTATATGTCACTCACTTGGATGCATTACACAAGGATTTTACGGAGAAGTATGAGGATCTTTTAAATTTACAAATTCCTCAATGGATAATAAATCCGTACAATACCACAGCCATAGAAGAAGCCAATGTGATAATGCAAGAAGAGTTGATTACCATTTTTTACAAATCTTAAGTAAGGTCTTGTGTTGAGTACAGCTCTTTTTTTTTATGGAATAGGAGGGCAAACTATCAGATGGCTCACCTCGTGGTTAACGATGACCGTCGCGTCGTTCACGAACGTACGCTACACCAGAGGTCTAAAGAATGTGTTGCCGGGATTTCTTATTGTGTGTGTTTCCTTTTTGTGTGTATTTATCTGTGTGAGTGTCGTAAGAGGCGACTAAGTAAATAATACCGGAATCGCCTTCTGAGGATCTGACATCTTCTACTGCGTCCGCCTGCCAAACGTAGGGATTATGGCAAATGCTCGATGGAGGGGACTTGTTCTACAGTGGACATCCTTTTGATGGGATTTATCTTACAGTAACTTTGTATTTGTAATAAGGAATACTTCATTGAAATATTTTAATATTGTATTATTTAATTCATATGCGTACTTGAATAGAAATAGTGCACTACTTAAGGAAATATGTTATTTATAATACTTGTCTTTGTAATAATCATGATAAAAAAGCAGGTTAACTTGTAGACCAGCCATTATGCAAAGAAAGGCGAAGAAATTATGCTTTTAGTATCTGTAAAAGAGAAAAATACAGTGTCATTTTGATAGCTTGAAACACTTTAGTAATTTATTTATTGAGAGATAAGATCAATAATTGATAATTACCTTTTTATTTATAATTAATTACCTTTCAACGTAGCATATGTGTTAAAACCTTGATTAACTTGTATTCAGACCATAGTGCGAAGGAAGGCGAAGGAAGAAAATGAAGCTTTTAGTATCTGTAATATGCAAATAAAGGCGAAGAAATTATGCTTTTAGTATCTGTAAAAGAGAAAAATACAGAGTCATTTTGATAGCTTGGAACACTTTAGTAATTTATTTATTGAGAGATAAGATCAATAATTGATAATTACCTTTATATTTATAATTAATTACCTTTCAACGTAGCATAAGTGTTAAAAACTTGATTAACTTGTATTCAGGCCATAGTGCGAAGGAAGGCGAAGTAAGAAAATGAAGCTTTTAGTATCTGTAATAATGAAAATTACAGTGTTAGTTAAACTTTCAACGTTATTAATAGCTTGAAACACTTCATACATTTATTTTTCGTATATATATATTAATATATATATATATATATATATCTCTATATATCTGTATATACAATATACAGGGTTATTGGAAAAATACTAACAACCTCCTAGAGTTGACTTCTGTTAGTCCTAACAAACATTTTAGCCGAACGTTTTTATTTTATTTTTGTAAATATTCAAACCTCTATTCAAAGGGAACTTGTGGACTACCTCCGTTTTTTTAGTACTCTCTGACACTTTTAAGTTCTATGTCTCGTAGTAAGAGACAATGCCTGCTCCGACCGCCCACCGCGGCAACACTGGACCGCGCTCTCTTTGAATAGTGTTTTGAATTCATATTTACATTATGTTTACGACAGTATGCGTGATGATGATAACAGAAAAGTAATTGATTTTAAATGTATATGTCCGAAACTACGGGAAACAACGAAAAACCACTAACTCTAGAAATCTTCGAAAGTTCGGGGAACGACCTTTCAAAGATGAAGGGAAACATATATCATCACCCCCTTATAACTCCCAAGGCAGATGTGTCCCAGTACCCAAATGGAGAATTCCAAATTTTTAGAAAAGTATATAGCATATCCTTAGAAAAGTATACTAAAGGATCAAGATCCGTAGACACTGGTTAATTTATGGTATTGATAGGTTCAATGTTACGCAAATTCCCTAAATTTCAAATTCTCTAAACAATAATAATTCTTAATTCTATTCACACTAAAATCCATATTCGTGGAACATTTAAAACGCCATTTTGAAAAAAGGGGATTATTCTAATCAATTACTGGAAATGACTAAATATGCGTCACGAATTTAAATTTTACTCCACTGTAATTTATTATAAACATTGGTTTTTGAGTTTGTCGGGGTGTGACCCGTTGGCAACCCACGTCGAAGAGATACCTGACTTTGAAGGAGAGCAAAGACCTATTTAATTACCAATCATCATCGTCATCAACATCAGCTGGAATACATCCACTGTTGAAAATATGACCGCCACAATTGTTGGCTATATCCCTTGTAATCATTGGCAACCAGTGACCCTGACGATGTCATCCACCTAGTGCGGGGGTCTACCGACACTCTTACCCTTATATTGTGAAAATAAGAAATCACTCTCACCCCAGCCATAGTTGTCACGCCGACATTGACCAATCCGCCTGCTTTTATATGCACCGGCTCCTGAACGTTTATTAGGAACAGCGTTACCGTTGTTCGGTTTTTGGTATTCATGTACTCCCAGGGTAAGCAGTAAACTTCGTCTCTCAACTTCTCACTCTGGAAATGAGCCAAAAATAAGTAGTGTCAATAAAAAATGTATGTCATGGTCTATGGTCATGGTCTATGGTCATGGTCTATGGTCATGGTCTATGGTCATGGTCTATGGTCATGGTCTATGGTCATGGTCTATGGTCATGGTCTATGGTCATGGTCTATGGTCATGGTCTATGGTCATGGTCTATGGTCATGGTCTATGGTCATGGTCTATGGTCATGGTCTATGGTCATGGTCTATGGTCATGGTCTATGGTCATGGTCTATGGTCATGGTCTATGGTCATGGTCTATGGTCATGGTCTATGGTCATGGTCTATGGTCATGGTCTATGGTCATGGTCTATGGTCATGGTCTATGGTCATGGTCTATGGTCATGGTCTATGGTCATGGTCTATGGTCATGGTCTATGGTCATGGTCTATGGTCATGGTCTATGGTCATGGTCTATGGTCATGGTCTATGGTCATGGTCTATGGTCATGGTCTATGGTCATGGTCTATGGTCATGGTCTATGGTCATGGTCTATGGTCATGGTCTATGGTCATGGTCTATGGTCATGGTCTATGGTCATGGTCTATGGTCATGGTCTATGGTCATGGTCTATGGTCATGGTCTATGGTCATGGTCTATGGTCATGGTCTATGGTCATGGTCTATGGTCATGGTCTATGGTCATGGTCTATGGTCATGGTCTATGGTCATGGTCTATGGTCATGGTCTATGGTCATGGTCTATGGTCATGGTCTATGGTCATGGTCTATGGTCATGGTCTATGGTCATGGTCTATGGTCATGGTCTATGGTCATGGTCTATGGTCATGGTCTATGGTCATGGTCTATGGTCATGGTCTATGGTCATGGTCTATGGTCATGGTCTATGGTCATGGTCTATGGTCATGGTCTATGGTCATGGTCTATGGTCATGGTCTATGGTCATGGTCTATGGTCATGGTCTATGGTCATGGTCTATGGTCATGGTCTATGGTCATGGTCTATGGTCATGGTCTATGGTCATGGTCTATGGTCATGGTCTATGGTCATGGTCTATGGTCATGGTCTATGGTCATGGTCTATGGTCATGGTCTATGGTCATGGTCTATGGTCATGGTCTATGGTCATGGTCTATGGTCATGGTCTATGGTCATGGTCTATGGTCATGGTCTATGGTCATGGTCTATGGTCATGGTCTATGGTCATGGTCTATGGTCATGGTCTATGGTCATGGTCTATGGTCATGGTCTATGGTCATGGTCTATGGTCATGGTCTATGGTCATGGTCTATGGTCATGGTCTATGGTCATGGTCTATGGTCATGGTCTATGGTCATGGTCTATGGTCATGGTCTATGGTCATGGTCTATGGTCATGGTCTATGGTCATGGTCTATGGTCATGGTCTATGGTCATGGTCTATGGTCATGGTCTATGGTCATGGTCTATGGTCATGGTCTATGGTCATGGTCTATGGTCATGGTCTATGGTCATGGTCTATGGTCATGGTCTATGGTCATGGTCTATGGTCATGGTCTATGGTCATGGTCTATGGTCATGGTCTATGGTCATGGTCTATGGTCATGGTCTATGGTCATGGTCTATGGTCATGGTCTATGGTCATGGTCTATGGTCATGGTCTATGGTCATGGTCTATGGTCATGGTCTATGGTCATGGTCTATGGTCATGGTCTATGGTCATGGTCTATGGTCATGGTCTATGGTCATGGTCTATGGTCATGGTCTATGGTCATGGTCTATGGTCATGGTCTATGGTCATGGTCTATGGTCATGGTCTATGGTCATGGTCTATGGTCATGGTCTATGGTCATGGTCTATGGTCATGGTCTATGGTCATGGTCTATGGTCATGGTCTATGGTCATGGTCTATGGTCATGGTCTATGGTCATGGTCTATGGTCATGGTCTATGGTCATGGTCTATGGTCATGGTCTATGGTCATGGTCTATGGTCATGGTCTATGGTCATGGTCTATGGTCATGGTCTATGGTCATGGTCTATGGTCATGGTCTATGGTCATGGTCTATGGTCATGGTCTATGGTCATGGTCTATGGTCATGGTCTATGGTCATGGTCTATGGTCATGGTCTATGGTCATGGTCTATGGTCATGGTCTATGGTCATGGTCTATGGTCATGGTCTATGGTCATGGTCTATGGTCATGGTCTATGGTCATGGTCTATGGTCATGGTCTATGGTCATGGTCTATGGTCATGGTCTATGGTCATGGTCTATGGTCATGGTCTATGGTCATGGTCTATGGTCATGGTCTATGGTCATGGTCTATGGTCATGGTCTATGGTCATGGTCTATGGTCATGGTCTATGGTCATGGTCTATGGTCATGGTCTATGGTCATGGTCTATGGTCATGGTCTATGGTCATGGTCTATGGTCATGGTCTATGGTCATGGTCTATGGTCATGGTCTATGGTCATGGTCTATGGTCATGGTCTATGGTCATGGTCTATGGTCATGGTCTATGGTCATGGTCTATGGTCATGGTCTATGGTCATGGTCTATGGTCATGGTCTATGGTCATGGTCTATGGTCATGGTCTATGGTCATGGTCTATGGTCATGGTCTATGGTCATGGTCTATGGTCATGGTCTATGGTCATGGTCTATGGTCATGGTCTATGGTCATGGTCTATGGTCATGGTCTATGGTCATGGTCTATGGTCATGGTCTATGGTCATGGTCTATGGTCATGGTCTATGGTCATGGTCTATGGTCATGGTCTATGGTCATGGTATATGGTCATGGTATATGGTCATGGTATATGGTCATGGTATATGGTCATGGTATATGGTCATGGTATATGGTCATGGTATATGGTCATGGTCTATGGTCATGGTCTATGGTCATGGTCTATGGTCATGGTCTATGGTCATGGTCTATGGTCATGGTCTATGTTCGTTGTCTATGTTCGTTGTCTATGGTCGTGGTCTATGGTCGTGGTCTATGGTCGTGGTCTATGGTCGTGGTCTATGGTCGTGGTCTATGGTCGTGGTCTATGGTCGTGGTCTATGGTCGTGGTCTATGGTCGTGGTCTATGGTCGTGGTCTATGGTCGTGGTCTATGGTCGTGGTCTATGGTCGTGGTCTATGGTCGTGGTCTATGGTCGTGGTCTATGGTCGTGGTCTATGGTCGTGGTCTATGGTCGTGGTCTATGGTCGTGGTCTATGGTCGTGGTCTATGGTCGTGGTCTATGGTCGTGGTCTATGGTCGTGGTCTATGGTCGTGGTCTATGGTCGTGGTCTATGGTCGTGGTCTATGGTCGTGGTCTATGGTCGTGGTCTATGGTCGTGGTCTATGGTCGTGGTCTATGGTCGTGGTCTATGGTCGTGGTCTATGGTCGTGGTCTATGGTCGTGGTCTATGGTCGTGGTCTATGGTCGTGGTCTATGGTCGTGGTCTATGGTCGTGGTCTATGGTCGTGGTCTATGGTCGTGGTCTATGGTCGTGGTCTATGGTCGTGGTCTATGGTCGTGGTCTATGGTCGTGGTCTATGGTCGTGGTCTATGGTCATGGTCTGTGGTCTAATTATAATTAGACCTATTATATTGGCTAACCCGGATGACAAATATCTACTTGTAGGCGATTTTAATTCGAGTCATATAAAGTGGACGCGTAGTGGTGACTCTCACGCAATGGTTGCCTCAGATGTCACCACTGAGGAAGGAAAGATGATGTTGGATGATCTTCTCTCGTTAGGATTGAGTCAGTACAACTGGGTAGTCAGCCATCAGGTAAGGATTCTCGATTATGTATTGTGTGACGATGATGTGCGTGGTTTTACTACCTAAGAAATATAAAAATTGAATTGCTACTTTGGTAGCTTATAATATTGATTCGGTTATAGGAAATATAACCAGGTCTTTTATTGACGCTACAGATTTTAGTACATGTACTAATATAAATTTTCAGTTAAACTTTTAGAGCAGACAACAGGGAAGTGTTCTGACATAGCACTGTACTACCAAAATATAAATCGCTTCCCTGGCAAAATACTTGAAATTGAAATGTTCTTAGATAAATCCTTTTGATATATTATATTTCACTGAAACATGGCTAAGAGCAGATACAATGTTATTTAATGTTCAGAATTTTAGTGTAGGCAGTGCGTTTAACAGATCATCTGCAGAAGGAGGAGGGTGTATTATTCTTGTAAAAAATAACTTAAAATTAAAAGAACGCCGTGACTTAGTCAGATGTAGTGTCGAACGTGTCTGTGAGGTTGCTTGTGTGGAGGTGGACGGGCATCTTGTGTTGTGTGTATATTGACCACCAACAAATCAAGGTCATGCATTTTGCAGAATTTTTATCCACTATGGAAAGTATACTGAAGAAAATCTCTAAATGCAGAAAACCCATATTTGTACGTAGTGATTTTAATATAGATATTTTATGGCATTCTAAAAATAAGACTGATCTTATTTCATTATTTAAGTCATTTAATTTGAAATTTCTGTTCTGTGAGCCCACTAGGATAACAGACACTTCATCTACCTGTATAGACAATATATACTCAAACTGTAAGACTAAAGAAAAGTTAATATTGAAGGGTGTTAGGTCGGATCATGAGGGAATTGTAATAAAATTTGATGGAAACAGAGAAACAGAGAGGTATGAAATTGAACATAGGCCGTTGACAACCAGTAGGCTAGAAATGCTCGGTACCAACATAGAAGCTAAGCTAAGCATACCAAGTTTCTCTCACTGTGACCCGAATGACATCTTTAATAACTTAATTTCTTTAGTAAATATTGAGTTCCAAAAAGTTTGTCCAAAAATAAAGAAACAAATAAGTGGAAAATTTAAGTTTGGTGATTGGGCAACTAGAGGTATTCGAAAAAGTAGAGATTATTTGTTTGATTTGTATCGCAGGAAAAATTTAGCAACTTGCAAGAAGTTTCATGATTATGTTATGAACTATTCAAAAAGGATTAAGTCTGTTTGCTTGTGTGCTAAATCTCTTTTTATTATAGACAAAATTCGCAAGTCCTAATATAAAATAAAAAACATTTGGAAGAGTTTAAATACTGAGATTCGTAAAAATAAATCTAGAGATTCAACATATGTCTTAACTATTAATGAACATCAAATCTCTGATCCAATACAAGTGGCGTATATATTTGAAAAGTTTTTTCTAACTTACCACTAGAATTCACAAAATCATTGGATTCTTGTCCCAATATAGCAGAAAACCTGTTAAAACATAATTTTCCCTGCAAAACACCGGACTTTTCTTTCAGATACACGACAAACTTAGAAATTATAAAGACATTTAAAAGTTTAAACATAAAGAGTACTGAAGACTTGTGGGGTATGTATAAGAACGAAGAACGAAGAACGAAGAACGAAGAACGAAGAACGAAGAACGAAGAACGAAGAACGAAGAACGAAGAACGAAGAACGAAGAACGAAGAACGAAGAACGAAGAACGAAGAACGAAGAACGAAGAACGAAGAACGAAGAACGAAGAACGAAGAACGAAGAACGAAGAACGAAGAACGAAGAACGAAGAACGAAGAACGAAGAACGAAGAACGAAGAACGAAGAACGAAGAACGAAGAACGAAGAACGAAGAACGAAGAACGAAGAACGAAGAACGAAGAACGAAGAACGAAGAACGAAGAACGAAGAACGAAGAACGAAGAACGAAGAACGAAGAACGAAGAACGAAGAACGAAGAACGAAGAACGAAGAACGAAGAACGAAGAACGAAGAACGAAGAACGAAGAACGAAGAACGAAGAACGAAGAACGAAGAACGAAGAACGAAGAACGAAGAACGAAGAACGAAGAACGAAGAACGAAGAACGAAGAACGAAGAACGAAGAACGAAGAACGAAGAACGAAGAACGAAGAACGAAGAACGAAGAACGAAGAACGAAGAACGAAGAACGAAGAACGAAGAACGAAGAACGAAGAACGAAGAACGAAGAACGAAGAACGAAGAACGAAGAACGAAGAACGAAGAACGAAGAACGAAGAACGAAGAACGAAGAACGAAGAACGAAGAACGAAGAACGAAGAACGAAGAACGAAGAACGAAGAACGAAGAACGAAGAACGAAGAACGAAGAACGAAAAACGAAGAACGAAGAAAGAAGAACGAAGAACGAAGAACGAAGAACGAAGAACGAAGAACGAAGAACGAAGAACGAAGAACGAAGAACGAAGAACGAAGAACGAAGAACGAAGAACGAAGAACGAAGAACGAAGAACGAAGAACGAAGAACGAAGAACGAAAAACGAAGAACGAAGAACGAAGAACGAAAAACGAAAAACGAAGAACGAAGAACGAAGAACGAAGAACGAAGAACGAAGAACGAAGAACGAAGAACGAAGAACGAAGAACGAAGAACGAAGAACGAAGAACGAAGAACGAAGAACGAAGAACGAAGAACGAAGAACGAAGAACGAAGAACGAATGTCAAGAGTGTCAAGGGTCAGGAGTAAAAGGTCAAGGGTCAAGAGTCGAGAGTATAGAGCCGAGAGTCTAGAGTCGAGAGTAAAGAGTAAATAGTGAAGTTAGCGATAAAGACAGAGACTGAAACAAGGGACAGGGTGACATGGAGACAGGGAGAGAGGGACAGTGGGACAGGGACAGTGAGACAGGGACAGGGAGACAGGGACAGGGGGACAGGGACAGGGGGACAGGGACAGGGAGAAAGGGGGACAGGGACAGGGGCACATTGACAGGGGGACAGGCGTAAAGCAAATTTATTGTATTCAGAGCTTATTATTAATTCCAAAATAGGTTTAAATTATTTTCCAGTCTATACAAAGTCCTCTTTGGTTGATATATTATCGTGACGAAACGTTCTCGTTAAAATCTCGATAGGTTAGATGTCATAATAATACTTTTAATGTAAATAACTAACAGTAAATAATCTTACCTTACCTTAAAGTGGAACATCCAAGGAGCCAGTTTTTCCGTCAGGTCTTTTACGTGTGATTGAGGAACGAAGAGTGAAGAGTGAGGAGTGAGGTCTTTGGTAAAAATAGGTGTACCGCAGGGATCAATTTTGGGACCTTTTCTGTTCCTAGCGTATATTAATGATCTGTTTTGCATTGTCAAAGATTTCTGCGATATCGTTTTATTCGCAGATGATACCTCTCCGATTTTTAAAGTAAATAGGAAAGGTAGTGAACTCATTCATGTAAATAATGTGTTATCTATGATCTCTGAATGGTTCGCCGCTAACAATCTTCAGTATCAAAATTGCTGTGGGAAGCTTCCAGTCATTCCGTCAGGTCTTTTACCATCGTCACGAGGCGAAATATAAAGATTGAAAAATAAAGAAGGTAAACCGAAGAATGAAGAACGAAAAACGACAAATGAGGAACGAGGAACGACGAACGAAGAACGAAGAACGAAGAACGCAGAACGAAGAACGAAAAACGAAGAACGAAGAACGTAGAGTGAAGAGCGAAGAACGAAGAACGAAGGAGGGAGGGAGGAGGGAGAAGGGAGGAACGAGGAGTGAGAAACGAAGAGTGAGTAGTGAGAAACGAGGAGAGAGAAACGATGAGTGAAGCGTGAGGAGTTAGGAGTGAGGAGTGAGGACTGTGGAGTGAGAAGTGAGAAGTGAAGGGAGTACAGTGATGAGTGAAGACTGAAGGGAGAAGAGTGATGAGTGAAGAGTCGAGAATTAAGAGTCGAGAGTCGACAGTTGAGTCTAGAGGCGAGAGTCGAGGGTTGAAAGTGGAGAGTCGAGATTCGAGAGTAGAGAGCCGAGACTTGAGAGTCGAGAGTAAAGAGTAAATAGTGAAGATAACGATAAAGACAGAGAATGAGACAGGGACAGGGGGACAGGTACAGGGGGACTGGGACTGGGGGAATGGGACTGGGGGACAGGGACAGGGGGACAAGACATAGGGACAGGGACAAGGGGACAGGGACATGGGGACAGGGACTGGAGGACAGAGACAGGGACAGGGAGACTTTGACAGGGGGACCAAATACAAATACAAATACAAATAATTTATTTATAACTCCATAGTTACAAGTCGTATAGTTCAATATTCTTAATTTATATTGTTTTATAATAATAATATTATAAGTTAATGATATTATTTAAATATATAGGTACATTAGTAAACATTATTAAAGATCATTCAAATTTCAGGCATTTTATAAAATTCGTCTAGATCACAGCCATTTTCTAACTTTGGTTTTAAATATCATGGTTGAGGTTGCATCTCTGATGATTTGTGGCAATCTATTGTATACCACTGACCCCAATATAAATACGGATTTTCCGGATTTTATAATATTATGTGATGGCATCAAAAGACGGTCCCTATGTTTATAACTGCGCAAGTTGACAAACTGGTTCACACCCTTGCGCTGGAGTCTGTCAATATTGGCGTATGTAAATACCGCTACATTATAAATAAGCTCGCACGGCAGTGGAAGGATCATGAGCTCTTTTCTGTTCCTAGCGTATATTAATGATCTGCCTTGCATGGTCAAACATTTCTGCGATATTGTTTTATTCGCAGATGATACCTCTCTGATTTTTAAAGTAGATAGGAAGATAGTGAACACATTCATGTAAATAATGTGTTAACTATTATCTCTGAATGGTTCGCAGGTAATAATCTTTTTTTAAATTCAAAAAAGAAAAAATGTTTAAAGTTTTCTTTACCAAATGTTCCTTATGTTAAACCAAACATTAAGCTTGGCTTAGATAAACTCTCTATTGATAATGTGACAGTCTTTCTGGGAATCAAAATGGATTCAACTTTACAGTGGGATCCACATATACATGATCTAGCCGGAAGACTTAGTTCTGCTGCGTATGCAGTTTGTAAGATAAGACAGTTAACAGATGTAGCTACTGCACGGCTAGTTTATTTCGCATACTTCCACAGTATTATGTCGTATGGTGTATTGCTGTGGGGAGTTGCTGCTGAGATAGAGATAATTTTTACCTTACAAAAGCGTGCAATTCGAGCCATATATGGAATGGATCCTAGGGAATCTCTAAGGGATCTTTTTAAAGAAATTGATATATTAACTTTACCGAGTCTGTATATGTATATTTGAAAATATTATGTATGTTCGGAAAAATATGAGTAAATTTAAATTAAACAGTGACAACCACGATTACAACACTAGGAACAAATATAAAATAACGGTACCATGTTATAGATTAGCAAAGACAAATAAAAGGTCCTTTTTAGGTAATTGTGTGCGGTTTTATAATAAAATTCCCGAACATATTACAATGCTCACAGAAGGAAAATTCAAATTGCACGTGAAAAACATTTTGATAAAGAAATCACAGTTTGTGATTAATTAAACGACAAAAATGCTTGGAAAATTCCACCTCTGCCAAGCCATCACATGTCTCCTACGTAATTTAAACAAATATTGTAATAATTGTATTATATTGTTTATAACACATTGTAAAAAGACGTTTAAAAGAATTGCCCCAAGTTTCTTGCCCGTTCTTCTCGCAGTGGCTCTATAATTTTTTTTTTGCTGAACATGGCAGTACAATGTAGAATATTTCAATATTAATATTTGTAATTGACGTCGTTAAGAGCGTCGTAGACACCTAAATTGAATAAATGATTTAGAATTTGAATTTGAATTTTGAATGTGACCATGCTCTATCGAAAGTAGTCAATTTTCATAAGCCGATATTGATAACATTACAGTTTATTGACCTCCCGGCGCTAAAACCACTGTCACGTACTAAATATTAATTTAATAAGGGCGACTATATTTCAATTAACGTGGAACTCCAAAAAAACAATTGGGATACTGAGTTTTCTGGTCGCGGTATAGAGGAAGCTGTTTCATTATTTTACTCATATTTAGAAAAATTAATCAAGAAACACGTACCTGCCAAATTGGTTACATTCGAAGATTACTAAACTTTTACTCGAGCTGGACCTGTCCAAATCCACTGGCCCTGTGTTTCTGAAAAACTGCGCTGAGAATATCTCTCTACCCATATCACTTCTTTTCAATAAATCACTCGCTGAGTGCTCGTTCCCCCAGATTTGGAAATCGGCTTTCATAACCCCGGACGGGCGCTCGGACTGATGTAGAAAACTACAGAGCGATTTCGAAACTCTGTATTATAGCGAAAGTTTTCGAACGAATAGTCTATAACCAAACATATGGCGCACTAAGAAGTGCATTTCATACGTCTTAGCATGGCTTTCGCAGAGGCAGATCTACGGTCACTAACTTAGTGTTGCACAATGACTATTTGACTAAAACTATGGATAGGCGCTGTCAAGTGGATGTAGTCTACACCCGATTACAGCAAAGCTTTCGACAGAATAGATCATAGCATCCTATTAACGAAGCTGAGACGGATGGGAGTGGCTGGGGATCTTTTTAGGTGGTTCTCGTCGTACATAGACCGGAGGACTCAAGCTATGTTTACAGCTGGGTTACGATACCCAGTGGCGTACCTCAAGGGTCATTGCTTGGGCCATTGCTTTTTGCGATTTTTATCAACAACAAATTTTTGAATATTTACATCAACCAAAGTAATAAAAAGATATTAAATAATACATCACAGGCACAAGAGACTTTTAACAACAGGTGGATCTAAAGTAATCTAATCTAATCAGTCAAAAAAATATATTATTTCAAAACAAAACAAAACATCTCAACATGTGCTTAAACTATGACTTATTGGTTGGTGTTGTTGACTTACCATAGATCCAATTGTTTCAAAAACGACGGATATTTGTATTAGTTGTGCGGTCATCATTATGGTGAGCGGTAAATATCTTGCTAAAGCTTCATGCTGAAACAATATTAACAACCTTAAGTGAGTTACATAGTAATAAGAAAATTAAAACAAAAAAAAAATATAGCTATCATCACTCGGGATGATATAACGATTCAAACGATACTCTGCGCATTTTTTTGCCTACTTCCAATGGGTATGAAAATGATGTTTATTTTGAAATTTCCATTCTAATTACACAGGCCCCTATTTGGATGGCATGTAGAACTTACGGTGGGATAAAGAAACCCGCATACATATACATAAACGATTCCAAAAACATTACACTTACTCTAACTAAAGGGTTCTGTCACCTGCCTACCTAAGATTGGGGGTGGGGAGCATAAAGGAAACAAGAAAAGAAGTCAGTATACAGTATATTCGAGAGAAGTGTCGTGGATCTCAGACAGGTATGGCAATTAGCAAGCTTCCTTGTTGTAGGACTTATCTCCGTCCGCTAGTAAACGGGTTGATGCCCAGCAGCAGGTCTGCCGTGCAGTGGCTCAGCTCCATAGCCGCGCCGGTAGGCTGTCCCAGCTAGATGCTGTAGAGACGGAAGGTTGGCCGCGGTAGAGATCAGGGTACGGCCGGAGTTCAGCGTCGTACGGAGATCAGCCTCGTATTTAGTACCTCGAACTCAGGTACTGTTTAACCTATCTGTAAAAATACAGATAGGTTAAACAAGATAGTTATGCTAATAGCTAGAAGAGCTATTAGCATGTTAAAACACAAAATAAACACAGTAAATTGCAGTGAGAGTACATACCAAGAATCAAATACACAATTAGCACAAAGAAATTTAGAGGTTAGTTTTATGGTATTTGGTCAAATATATATTCACTCACCCGTGCAATAGGGTTTCCGAAGTTAAAGATATAAGGTATAGACTGAGTTTAATCTACAATTATCAGATGGTTCTTATTTAAATCACTTTTCAAGGCGTGGCTCGTAGCAAAATGACGCCGAATTGCACTGTCGTGAACTATTTAACTATGCCGGATGTTCGTGCCCCATTTCATTACCAAATATGGTCACGAAAAAAGCCACTAAACCGTTGGAATAATTACTCCAATCAGTTAAGCCAATTTAAATAGTTTTTAAAACACAACGTTTCTCTAATAGGAAGTGAAAATCACCCGTGGTGATTTTTTGACGTTCATTAGTTTGACTGTAGCCGCTAACTGCCATGTGTGCCTCGCTGTATGTATCCCCTCCAAAATAACTTTCTCCTACCCCGCTCCCGCGCCATAAGTTAAATGACAAAGCATCCCTGACAGACATTATTTTTGGACCTATAGTTTTTATTGTTATATAGTCCTTTTAATAATTGTTATTTATTTTAAGATTTAAATAATTATTTAGTTAACTAGATATATTATATAAATATTTCTATCTTCTAGGGTGACATCTATATATTGCAGATTGAAGGTTTTAGAATATGCGACCTCTATCGGTTTATTGATGATTTAACTTAGCAAGTAGCGCTGGTAGTGAGATCGTATTGAGAACCGATAGATAATTCCATTTTGCAACTAACTGAATAGATGGCGCTAATTTAATTAATATTCGTTCACCTTTTAGCAAGGTGACAGTGACAGCAAGAACTTGAATTTAAAACCCCGCGCCGTTTTCAACTGTTAACTGCTGGTGGGACAACCATATATGGTACGAATTTAAAACAGACATT
This sequence comes from Plagodis dolabraria, assembly GCA_963854805.1. Classification (NCBI taxonomy): domain Eukaryota; kingdom Metazoa; phylum Arthropoda; class Insecta; order Lepidoptera; family Geometridae; genus Plagodis; species Plagodis dolabraria. Next base: position 12,700,568 of record OY978440.1, read on the forward strand.
TATGAAAATGGTGCGTTACAGCTTGCAAGAACCATTGTTGGTGAAAACCAAATAAAAAACAAAACGAAAATAAATCAATCGGCCTGCCAGTGAAAACTTTAGCGGAACTTTTCTTTAAAAGATCGGAAAAAAACATTACAGCTGAGATTCAGTGTGGCAGAACGACCAAACACCACCATTCGACGTCGATGCCAGGAATTAGACCTCCATCGTAGCTCTCTTCCTACAACTTTGAGAAAGAATTTACACCTTCAACTTTACCAAGACCCATAAAATATAATATTACTACGTAAGCTGCAGCAAAAATTGCAGCCAAAATAACATAGACAGCTTAACTGACTAGATAGCAAAATAACTGAAAACTAACAACTCATTCCACAGCTAATTATTTTTAGTTACGAGGCTTATTTCTTTCTAGTTGAACATAAAAATGTTTTGTTAAAAAATATGAAGACCAAATAGGGCCGCTAAGAAGTTGCGATGAAACTTCTTTGGATTGTTTTCATTGGTATTCTTTGAAAAGTAAGATCTATTATCACCATAGGCTACTGAAGAACCCAAAGAAATTGCACGCTGAATTCCTGAACCCCAGCAACCCTTTCTAGAAAAGGTGCTGCAGTTTTGTCAAAAGGGTGCATGCCAACATTGAGCATTCAACTGTTATCTTGTTCCATGTGTAAATATTACCCATGTGAATACTCGATTTAAAAAGAAACGCAAATAAAACGTTTATTTACTTAATATACATAAGTAGGTATATATATAAGTTAAAGTTTTTAAAATTCCAGTCTGTGAGTGTATCAGTAGATACACTCTTTTAATTTCTATACGAATAGTTACCCAGTTTCGAACTAACTAAATTGGTAATGTTTATTGTATTGATATAAATAAACCGGCCAAGAGCGACTCGGACTCGCACCCTCATACAGCTTGAAATGCTTAGCTCCCGCTACATACATTCCACACTAAAACGTGATGTGTTTTAAGTCATGGTTAGCAAATAAGAGTAAAAATCTAGTCGAAACTCGTGTCAAACATCGCCAAAGCGCAAATTACATCAGTTTAATAAAATTATTTGTTATTTCTAAAAGCATTAGGTACTGCCTGTTCTGTGCTGTGTTGAAAAAAAATAATAGAATTATTTACTATATCTATAATGTATACAGAAGACACTTACACCTTGAGAACATTCGAGAAGCATCAGGCAGCCGCTCACCTGGTGAAACGTGTAATAAACGAATAATACTACTCCGAAACATTGAGACATCTCGTTTATGAAGCTGTAACAGAAAGTATACAATTAAACAATAAACGCTTTACACCGAATAAGAAATTAGGTAGGTGCCACCTACCGAGGTAAGGTTAGCGAGTATTAGCTACCGATCAGTATCTAAGCTATACGTCTAAATTTCGTGTCTTTGTATTTAAGAAAATTAATTTAAAAATAAACTTAATGTTAAGTTATGATGCGTTTTTTTTAATTCAGAAACTTGAAATTGATAGGGCTTTTAAGACAGCGAATAACTAATGTACTAATAATGTACAAGAGACATAACGGTACAAGGTTTAAGAGTAGCAATGACAAATAAAAATATTTATTAGAGAATATTGCACGATAAAAAAATCGATCCTAAATATATTACAGTGCTCACTGAGGGCAAATTCTAGTTGCTAGAAATAGATTTTGCTAAAAACTCTACTACATATATAGTTTGTGATTAAATAGACGACAAAGATGCCTAGGTAAATTCCGATACTATCAACTACGTAATCTCAAAAATATTAAGTAACTGAGTATAACAGTTTTTTGTAAAACATTGTTGAAAGACATCGTTTTAGAACGGCAATAATCAATAGTCAATAATTTTGATTTTGATTTGCATTTTTGACATAAAATTGTATAAACTAAGACAATTTTAGGAAAGTTGACGGTACGTGCGAGTATAAAATCGAATATGATAATGAAATACTATCAAAAAAGGTGCTTTACTCGTTAATTCTTCTCCAACATGCTCGTCGCTATGGACTCCTACAAAAAGTTAACTTACTCAAGTATCATCCGATGGTAGAGAATGCTGTCTTTAAGCTTGGTCGATATATCTTCTTGTTCTTCCCTTGAGTACATGACTGTAAGTTTCTGCATAGTAGACATGCCAATGCCATTAGAAGTCATTGCGGCTGGTTTTGGAAAAGTGTCGAGGGCATGCAAGAGTATCTTGAAATGTCCCCAAAGATTGAACACCATGATCGAGAGGAATAAATCAAACATGATAATGCTGAATGCGCAGAGGGCAGAAGCGTACCTGTGAAAACAAAGAAGGTAATAAGTACGTCCTAAAATTGTATTGAATACAAACTAATCTCCGTAACTTTTCCATTTGTGTGGTATTAGGTTCTATATATCCCCTACAGCTATATAAGCAGTAAGACTTTCCAGTAAAACATTACCTTCCACGTAGTGTCTACATAGAGTACCTACACATTATTATCTTATAGAGGATAATAAGCTTGGCTTCTGTGTTAAATTTCATCGAAAAATAGACATCAATTGTATTTTGATATCAGATTAAATCTGTTCTCACAGTTCTTTGGAATATTGAAATCATCCTAAGGGCTTGTTTTTGCCTTCTTAGTTTTAAGAACGTTTTATTCAGATGATTATTACACCAACCAATTTTCACATCAGCATTGGTAAGTTAATTTTCGGTGGCACCTGATTTATACATGAGATATTTTATTGAAGAATAGCGGTTTCCCTCGTGAATTTGAAAATTTGTCGCCAAGTTCCTAACATTTTTTGAGAAACAATAAAATTACAGGCACATAAGATCTAACAACTGTATGTCGCAGGGTGACGGGCGCAGTGCAGTTCGTCACTTGTGACGAAATGCATCTCTTATAGGCAGAGGTAATCGCTTAGCATCCAGTGGACAACATCGGGCTTGTTCCGTTACGATTCTCTAAAAAATTTGTGCGCAGGGGTGCACCTAGTGCGTGTTAACTATTCAAATAAAATAGGTATACGTGTACTGACTGTCTTTGAATGTCTACTATACAACTAGCTAGCTGTGTTTAAGTGTGATGGTCCTAGACTACACTGGGAGCTACTGCCACTAACCTTCAATGATAAAACCAAAAATACACTTTACTATTTATTATTGGAAAATTCCCTACTCGAACACAAGCACGCGGGCCGGTCAGTGCGCAGTAACTGGCGGATTTCTGATCATTCATGTCTCTTTCGCACACAACACGCTTACATGCAACTTTCATACTAACAACCCTACAAAGTGGTCCTACTACTAAGACAAAATTAGTAGGACCACAATTTAATTGCATTTTCTCAGTCTTATTAGTAGTCTGCTCTATAAATATACACTCTCATATTAAAAATGATTTGTGTAACTCTAACTACATCAATTGCATATTAAATCTTTATGATTTTAAACTTAAAAGTACCAAGCAACACAGCAGCCATAACACACCATTAGGTGCTTGGTGATAGATTTTCTACATGAGGGTGCTACCATGCTGTAACGACTGCTATCCTAAGACAACAAATAGGACCAAGAGCTTGACGTGCCCTATCAAAAACGAAAGCGCTCAATAACTTGTGGCTTTTCGAGCTGTAAACCTCGCGAGTATATTCTTGCATAGTTGACAATTGAACACAATTGAACTACGAGTATATATTTAAATAAAAGTATTTTACAATGATAATGACTGTGCAGTGCACTTGTATGGACGAGAGAGAGAGAGAGCCGATCACTTATAGGCAACTGACGTGCGTATCAGGGTTATTGACATTAAATTTAGCGGAGGCGTCCATATTTTCAACGCCATTTAATGTATAACATATCATAACTCCGTCATGTTGAAAAAATTCTAAAAACTGGGATAGACAAAAAAATTATGAACTTATTAATCCTGCTCACAAAATTTCGTGAGAATCTGTTGAGAAATGCGACCTGTAGAGGAGAACAACCGGACATACGAAATCATTTTTGTGTAAGTTAAAGCAGAGATGCTTCGCTCGAACTAAGTTCTCGTTCAGTCAATAATTATGTCAATAGCGATCATCCCTCCAACTCATGACAACGGTTGATCGGTTAAGAACGGCTAAGCAAACTTCGCTACGCGCGCTTTAATATTGAAATGTTTTTTACGGTACTTGCCCGTGGCACACCTCGTAGAACACAGCAGTGTGTGTGGTATTCACAGGTGATAAAAATCTCCCTGGTACACCTACGGTTTTCGGATGTTTTACTGGCCATAGTTCAGATTTTTTAAATTTGTGGGTTGCAGAACACCAACTCGATCGTCTTGGTGTTCTACAGACAAACAATTAAGCATTAAATTACAGAACACCTGCGACACAGATTATTACTAAATGTATTGATACTTATACTTACCTTTGATGCGTTTACAAAGACTTTTAGCTTGTTATCTGAGATACGTACCAATTAATTATAAGGGAGATAAAATACATTTTCAAATTCTTCTCAGGATCAAACGGAAGCTTAAAATATATAGAGAGCTCGTAACTTGAATTTGCTGGGTCAAAGTTGTGAAACTTTCCATTTGCATAGTTTATGTATGGAGGCACTGCATTGAACAAGACCAGTGCTATTAACATAATTCCGACCAAATATGCGCTAAACCAGTTTGTTATTTGGTGGACCTTGGCATACACCTGTAAATAATTACTTCACTGGAATTCCAATGGGAATGAAGATGATCAATCGGAATGAGAATGATCAATGGGAATGAAAATGATTAATTGAATGAAAATGATCATCAATTTGAAATTCTGAAACTTTGACATTTCTGAAACTTCAGAAAAGTCAAAGTTATGTTAAAATTAAGTTCATCTGCATTAGCGTTCTAGTCGCACATAAACCCTGCCGTTAGATATTAAAATTATATATCAAATGATTAAATATACTACTCTGTCAATAAAGTACCAAAAAAGCTATAATACACAAAATGTTTCAAATTTATTTTATCACCTTCGAAGTATGCTACTTCAGAAACGATGATAAACCTACGCCAACGAATATTCAAATCATCAAAACATTTTTAAAGGCTTTTCCGGAATTGAGTCCAGTTCTCGCCACGAATTCTCCTTTGTGTCTTCTACCGAATGAAATCGAATGTCACGAAGTGGAAATTTGAGTTTAGTAAATGGAAAGAAGTTGGCTGAGCTGATGATGAAGGTGACTCGATAGTATTTGGTTAAAAAAAATCATACACAATGATGGCCTTGTCGCGAAGGCGCCTTAACATGGTGTAAATTCCTATTCTTTCCACAAATTTGGCCTTTTCTGTCGAGTTTGTTCTCATAAGCCCAGCATAGCCCTCAATTAATATTAGGTAGGTAATTCTTTTATTACCGTTTGGCTTTCCGGTGTCTAACTTTTCTCTATGCGTTTGACCTTCTGGCAAGAATTCCTAGTATACAACCCCGCGATTGTCAAAAATACAGTCAACATTACTGTGCAAGACGACAGACGACATCAATGTTTACGCTAAGGCATAGCGTTGCATTGTTTGTATTCGAACTTAAGAACTTTGTTTTTGTTATACTTAACTTTGTTCACGCAGGTGAGAAAGACGACTAAATAGGGCATTGTATTAACACAGCGTAATAATAACATAGACTGTTTGCATTATTACAATTTATTTATAGGCAATCCTTTGGTACACACGTTAGAAATTTGTATAATTCATATGATTTATTTTTATGTTGGTGTGATAGAAATGGATCCAAATAGCTCCGGTGGTCGTACGTGACTGTTTAGCCGATAGGAATAAAGGTTCATTGTGGCCAGGTTTTGTATATAAGAAGGAAGATTTTTTGCAGGGAGCATGTAGTACCGAACCTGCTTCCATAGGGTTAACAACTATACAAAGAAACAGAAAATAAAAGGAAGCAAATACTGAAAGGAAACTTTTATTCAGAAAAAACATCTCCATACATCCAATCCAGCAACAGTACATGTGCAAGTGCCCATCTGGTGGATACCTTGCAAATTCATAAACGGTGTGTTCACATAGGGCCTGCACAATTACTTTGACTATTGATCGAATTTGGCATGGTTTTATCGGTTTCGGTTCAGTTGGAAGGCGAAGTTGCCACTCCGAAGCTTTGTAGTTTGCATGTCAAACTCGTAAACCCACGTCTCTAGTCACCAGTGACAATACATTTTATGAATGTTGGGTCGGAATTGACTCGTTCTAGCATGTCCTCAGAGACTGATGCGATTGAGTTTTTGAAGAAAGTTCAAGTCTTTAGGACTACCCGAGGGGCAACATGTTTCATACCTAAGTGATTACTTAAAATGGTACAGATTGACTCGTGAGGCACACAAAGATCGGCGACTATCTCTAGCAAACTTGAATGAGGATTTTCAGTATCATTTCATTCACTTTTGCGATACTAACTTCACTTGCAGACGTTCGCCTACCACAACGAGGCAAATCTTCCATCACATCTCGACCGTTTTTGAGCGCTTTATAAGCACGTTTTTTATAAATCCGATCCGATTCACCATAAGCTTTCTAACATTTTGGTACATAATATAAATAGCAAATGCAACTCAATCCCAGTGCAAAAAAGGAAAACAGTTGTCCCAAACTAACAACAACAAAAAAAAATTGAATTTGGATCCATAAAAAAGTCATGTTTTCTTGATACTTTTTTGACTGAATATATACTTAATACCTACATACACACGACGACTTTTGAGCAGAAGTAGGCTTAATACAAATTATACTCGTAATACAGGAATTATCTTACCACAATGTATTTCTTACCTTTCTAGAATAGTCAGACTTGTCTTTGTAAAAAAATACGTGTGTTTGAGTGAGAAATCTCACTGCTAGCTCTCTGTAAGGCTTAGACAAACAGAGAAAACCCCTTGACTGAAATAGAAAAGAGTTCGTTATAAATGTATAATAACCAAAATAATGCCTTTCGTATTACCAAGTCACCAATACCAAGACAATCCTTCCAAACTTATATAATGCATTTTTAGTATTAGTTGTCAAATGGAAGGAGAGAGAGGGAACCAATAAGCACAGCCAGGTAGTTTATGGATATTATGTGGAAGCCAGATACTAACATAGCATAGAAGCAGAGTGAAAACAGTCATAATAGCTACTAGAAATTTTAATTGCCTGTCCTGTGATTCCTGTCCTGGCTTTATGTGTATCTGGAATGCTAATGAAAATCAACTTTCTTTGAAATATAACTATATGCTGGACCTCGTTTTCAAAGTAAAATGTCATAATTATATTTTTATACAATAAGGCTCCAGGCTGTTAAATATCGTTACCACTTATTTCTGCTTAATGTCAGTTCACATTAAAGAATAGTAAAGACATTCCCCCGTAATTGTAACCGATAATGATGGCACAAGTGACACAACTATGTACCCTTATTACCATTAAAGTATAGTAAAGATAGTCCTCCGTAATTGTACCCGATAATGATGGCACGTCGTCAGGGACATACACATCCAAAATTGCCTGTCCGGTGATTATGGTGGTATGCGGGTATGCGACCCCGATGTCCTAGCTGCTACTACCTCTACCATACCCTTCCAAGGTAGTAGTATCCTACATACCTATTTCCTACCCGAACTCATAGATATCCTTTCCTCGTTCCCAATCCTTTCTATTTCCCTTTTCGCCAACCCGGGGTCTGCCGTGCCTATGGATGCGTGGCTAGAAGCGTGCCTAATCGTAAGCGTGCTAAATGCCCTGGGACCTGGTGACCCCAGAATACGGCTAACCTTATCCTGGTATGCGGGGCTCTGTCAGGATGGACTTATTTTTTCCCTAGATACTCGTGGGAACCGCATGGATTAAAATTTTTTAAACCAAATCCCAAATGGCGGTGATGTGGTTCGCCACCCATCACGTCAAGTTCCTCGCGGGGCGGAAAGCGGCCCACGGAGAGCCGCTTTGCTACGTTGAATGTAAGAGGAGGTATGGATAGTAAAATTGATGAAGGATGCCAGATGATGCATAAAAGATATATAGATGTTTTGTGTGTGAATGAAACGAAGCGGAAAGGATGTAACACCACCAAACATAGCTCTTATACGGCACTGTGGTCAGGAGTACCGGTATCTAACAGAGCCTGCCAGGGTGTTGGTGTGATCCTTTCTGCACGAATAAAAGAATGTATGATCGAGTATGAATGCGTGAGCCCAAGACTTCTCTGGGTTAGGCTCAAAGTTGGGCTTACTCGTTTTTTTGTGGTGAGTACATATGCACCGACTGGCATGGGTTCGAGGAAGTCCCCAAAAGCCCAAAAAGAAAGACAGGAGTTTTGGGACAGTATACTCGATATTTTAAAAATGTGTAAAGATAATGAAAGGATTGTATTGTCAGGAGATTCTAATGGATGGGTAGGAACAAAGCGAGATAGATATGAAAGGGTACTTGGTGCTTTTGGGGATGAACGAGTGAATGAGAATGGCCTAAGTTTGCTTAATTTGTGTCTGGAATGGAGTCTCTGTATGACACAATGTTTGATCACAAAAAGATCCATTTGTTTACAAGGGAAGAAGGTGATTCAAGAAATATGATTGACTTTGTAATTGTGGATAAAGCTTTCCGGGCGCGGCTCCGCCCGCAAGTATGCCGGTTATCGTGCAAAAACATTAACCTCTTTTTGTACAGTGGGATAAAAACTACCCTATGTTTTTTCCCGCGTCTCAAACTATTTCCATACCAAATTTAATTCAAATCGGTCCAGTAGTTTTGGCGTGAAAGTGTAACAGACAGACAGACAGAGTTACTTTTGCATTTATATTATTAGTACTAAAAACTAGCTTTCCGGGCGTGGCTCCGTCCGCGCGTATGTCGGTTATCATTTGCGCAGTTGGATAAAAACTATCCTATGTTTTTTCCCGGGTCTCAAACTATTTCCATACCAAATTTCATTCAAATCGGTCCAGTAGTTTTGGCGTGAAAGTGTAACAGACAGACAAACGGAGTTACTTTCGCATCTATAATATTAGTACTGATTAGTACTGATAATATTATATATTAGTACTGATAAAATACCACGTCTTTATTTTGAATTATACATAGTAACAAAACAAAACACACATGCCCCGAGGTTTTAACACAAGCGTACCTACCGTATCGTGATTCATGAACCGCCTATAACTACCTATTACACTCGTGTCATTCCTTTACTCTATTCACTTTTTATATTATTAATCCAGTTAGCTTTTTTTCGGGAGATAAAAGGAAATACACTTATCCATTGAAATGACACGCAATAGGTAACCTACCTACTAGTAAGTAAAATTTATTTATGGTTTTTTTAACCTTTACCTTTCAGTTTCCGGGTAATCTAAAAGATGTTATCTCTGGATGCGTTATTGACGAGTTCATGCAACCAAAAACAGCACAATATATCCTATTCGTCTTATTAAATATGTACATGAACTTATCTTTTGTTAAAGAAAATTACACACCGACTCACACCGTCCATTCGTCACTGCGACGCAGTCGCGACTGTCTGCGTACTGAGCGCGGGCTGAGATCGAGGAGCGTAGTTATAACTCGTGATTCGTCCGTTTCTATGAAGTTGAAATACTGTATAGATAACATTACCGTGGTAATAGTTCATTACTGCATAATCAGTAAGTAAGCCTTCCCGGCCAAGTATGAGTTAACCGGACCGAACCGCAGATGAGGTCCGGCTACATACGAGGCCAAGTTAGCTTTCTTAATGGTTGAGGCTTGTATAATGCTTGTCTCAAAAATGAAAGAAAGTTTAACAACAAAACACAATTGTCGCAATTGTATGTGAAATCCCGCCAGTCGTTGTTTTTTTTTTAATAAAAAGTTTGCGTTTAGTTTGAACATTGTTCTATTTTTACATTACATGAATGTTTTAGTAAAAAATGTAAATAACTGTTTTTGAAACTCCATGCTAATTTTAGAATGGAAAGTTCTAATCCAACAAGATTTAGAAACTGAAATTACTAAATACAAACATAAAGTCCCACACTTTACTTCTACAACATTACTAAGTACAGAACGCAACGTGCATACTTTTTCAGCGTCGCGTTAAGTGTCACAGACTAATAAAATTACTGTTTAAGGCTCCAAAAATATATCTATATCATAAAATGTCATACCAAAAAAAGTATATATATGCTATTGGAGCCTCCCTCCTATAACCATGTCATAATGGCTAAACTCTAATTTGTGTGTTTTTGCACAAGACGTGCGAGTACTGCGAGTCCAAATCCGAGATAGGGAAAAAATATATCTGCGTCTGGTTTACTATGTTTTCTTTAAGCAGATCTATAGAGAACCTACTGTCCAGTAAGTAAATTACATACTTACTTATTGGACAGTAGGACGTTCTAAATTTGAAATCTCGCTTCTTACTGGTAGGACAGTTGTGTATAAGTCTCCGATAGAGATAACTTTCTGGATACTTTTTAGAGATGTTATGGCAACATTGCATACCATTTTTGAGAAAAGATATTTCTGCGATAATGTTGACAAAAGTGACACAACTTTGTATCCTTAGTTATATCCATTAAAGAATAGTCAAGATATTCCCCCTCTTTGTGTTGATCATCGAAAATCATCAGCGAAATTAAATATTGTTTATTAAATAATCTTTGGCTTCATAATAAAATCGAGATTACCAAATATGTGATCTCAGGAACTTGTCCACATTATATCTATCTAGCTATTACCCTGTACTTCAGTTTCCGATGAAGTCACTTCGTTTTGGATTAATCCATTTTAATTCGAAGTTGTTCACAATAGATATCCGATGTTATGGACGGGTGGTCCACGTTCGGCAATCACATTGAACAACTAGTTGTACCTACTAGGTTCATTGATAACAAAGAACTCAAGAAGCTATAAATAGTAAATTTGATACAAACAATTCATTATTTACGCTCATAAATATGATTCCATTATTTCTACATATTATAAAAAGTAGGTTAGTACTCACCGAAGACAGCACATTCATAAGCAACGCGAGGTACATTTGACCCAGCTCGAAAAATGACAGCTCAGTGGCGTTCTCTATCAAATACCAGGTTTGTAGCATAAAGAATATTATGGATACGCAAGTGTTGTACAGGCCGTGGTATTTTCCTTCGCAAAACAGAAGCTTCTCGCCTAGCTCCTTGACGGGCCAGCCACTCACAAATCTCAAAAAGAATCGCAGTACCCGCATGTGAACATAGTCACGTGGGCTATCGACAAGACTGCAAATATGAGTAGATTTAGGTCTTCAAATAAGGTTCAATCGATCTTAGGAAACAAACTGACTGATTCTCATTATGGATACTTTGCGCCATATATTAAACCTGAGTTGCCATCGCATTTTCTGCCAATACATAATGCTCCGGTTAAGATCGAGGGTGCGATCGCACACTTGTTTATAAACATCTGCAGCGCAAGTACCGAACTTACCGATCGCTAAATTTGACATTTAAAATCGTCTAAATTCGATAAAACGGGTTATATTGATGTTTGCAAGTATGAAACCTACTTAAACGATCGGTAATTAAATTCGGTAAACATCGTTAAAATTTAACGAATTTTGAAGATAACCCTAGCATGGAACTTTGAGATGACGTCTGAGATCGTCTATTTTGTAGATTTTAACGATTGTTTTGTCAGATTTAAAAAGAAGCTCGATATAAACGAGCGGCGCTGTGCAAAGTCTCCAGGGAAGAGGTTGACAAATGATAACAACCCTACCTATTGGATTTTCGGAAGAGTGCTTCAAGAATTTATTTCGAATATCGAAATTTATTGTACTCGCTCTTCGTGCAAGGTTTTTTAATGTACTCACAAAATTTTCCTTTTTGTATCTTTTAATTTTGTTATTTAGGTATATAATAACGATTATAAAAAAAAACAAATTTACAAATCTATGTGTATCTGGAAGATAGCTTCAGTCAGCTGTCATAACCATACTCATGTCATAACTCTTTGATTTAACTTTAATACTGAGAAATTTTATAATTTATTTACAATTTTGTATAAATTTTTGTATTCAACAAAAACATACTGTAATTATCTGTTTTATCTAAAAAAATGCTTTAATTGTAATTATTTTCAGAAAAACTCATTTCCGTAATGAATGAACAGTTTTAATAATCTGTGAAAAACAGTCTAATTCCGAAATTGCCATTTCATAATAATCGACATATGGTCCACAATTTCACGATCGTAAGACGTCGATAAGAGTTATCGACAACAGTACCATACTTGCAATAGGCGACACGATTCGTCATAGGGCAAGCGAAGCGAGCCCTATCATTATCCCACAACTTGAACATTTTGTGGCCCCCTTTACTGAAATACTATCCCGCCTATGAATTTATGCTTTAACATAGTAATTTAACTTCATACCTAGATGTGTTATCTGTAAAAGAATATAGTTTTATAACCATAAAAAAACAACAATAAAAATTTCTATTCATTGCATAGAATGTTATTGTACTACTAACGCTATCTGCTAGAAAACCAAAGAGCTAACATCGCTGCAACAGAACTAAACTCAATACTCAAATACATCGTAGTTAATAATAAATCTCAAGTTAATACACCACTAAAATCAAGTTCTAAAATAAACGCGAGCCCTCAGAATGCTCAGCTTTTTGCCATTTTAATAAAAACGCACCTTTTCAATGCAATAGCATTGAAAAGGTGCGTTTTTGCTAATTATGATTTTGATGATTATTTTTGTGTTGGGTGGAGTATACCGCCAGACTGGTCCTATTTAAATGTAATCAAAATCAGTCCAGTAGTTTTTAAGTAATAGTCAATTAACTGAAAATTGTATTTGCATAAATGGATGATTTAAGTTTAATTGCAACCCTTTTTAGTGAACAGTATTTTAGGTGAGTGAATGACATTTAAAGCAGTAGCTACGCATCACTTAATGATAAAAATACAGTTAATTCATACTTTTAGTACTGGCAGTCAGTTACGTTATTTTTAAAATATTTTTTTTGATACTTTTTACTTCTGTACTTCGTATCACATTTTCAATGTTTTGTTTTAGTATTTTCTATAGGTGAGTATGAAAACAACAAAAATAGGGATAAAGCACATATTGTGTTCTCTTATCTTTCTGATCATGTATTAAGTACGTTCAACTTTAATCTATTTAAAAATAAATATGTAATCTGGCAACTGTTTTTTTTCTAAGTAACTCTCTCATTTATACATATAAAAGACATGATGACAGCTGTTACAAGTAGATAATTGTCAAAAGAATTGTTTTAAACCTAGGAGGAAGAATATCTATGGTATTCTTCCTCCAAGTTTTAAACCATGTTGTTTCCATTATAACATTTGTCAATGATATTTCAAAACCATAGACACTTAGTTGCTAAGTGCATGATTATTATAATAAACGAAGGTCAATGTTACAAAGTAATATTACTTATAATAAACTAAACAAACGAGCTAGGTATAATGAGTAGACAAATATATATCTACCGACTTAGGAACGTTATTGAAATAGCAACCATTACATATTGGTAGAAAGGAAAGCATTTTATGCATATGTCTAAGTGAAGATGTGTGCTAAGACGTTCTCGTAGCAACATTGTGTTCATCCATTTGGAGTATTAAGTCAAGATATACCATTATTGACATAACAGCGACTCCTTCTGATGCATAAGATTTCAATACTTAGAACAAAAATTTTTTTACCAATAAATGGAACCGACTTCATCACCCAAAAGTGTGAAATAACTTGTTGAAGTCGGTACCATGATAGTTCAAATGTTCCTATTATCACAATATTGTGCGCATGGTACCGAAATATCAAATACTTTATCATCCCACTCACTCAGCGCGTAGAAATGGATTTCTATACAACTTTTCCTAAAGCAAGTTTGTACAACAGAAATTGTGTAGTTACTTCTTTTTTAAGTAATGGACTACTATCCTAGCAAGTGTATACCATTTTGAATTTCTCATACTCGGAAAGTAGTGTTTCGAGTATTGGGTGAAAGACGCTGCTTCAGGGCGGGAATAAGTCATAGTAAATGCTTCATTCTGTAGGGGCCGGAGTGACTTGTAACCATGGTAACCATTGGTGTAAACAAAACCAGAGTCTAATTTTTTTCGATATAAAATAATCTGTTGTTAGAAAACAAATTATAACAACGTTTTTAGAAAGGCTAAAAAACTAGTTTATATATAATTAATGTAAAGTGAATGTATGTTATATGAAAATGTTAGTCACTATTTCTGTTTATGAGCAGTGTCAATTAAAAAAAACTCCTATTAAGGCCGGAATAACTTGTTTTTAGGATTCCGTACCCAAAGGATAAAAATGGGACCCTGTTACTGTGTCTTCGCTGTCCGTCCGTCTGTCAACGGGCTGTATCTCAAGAATGGTGATAGCTAGACAGTTGACATTTTCACAGTTGATGTATTGCTATTGCCACTATAAAAACAAATACATACATAAAAATAAAATAAAATAAATAATAAAGGGGGCTCCCATATTATAAACTTGATTTTTTTACCGTTTCTTGCTCGATACTAATAACGGAGACAGGTAGACGCTTTAACTATTCACAGAATATGTAGTTTTATGTTATGTTTAAATATAATTAGTTAAAATGATTAAGGGGGCTCCTATTTTTATTTTCACGATGGTTAAGGAACCCTTCATGAGCGAGTCCGGCTTGCACTTGCCCGATATGTTTATGATCTGATTAAAACATGAATAAATTTAATTTTGTAATCACTGTATATTTAATCAAGTCTGTAGTTAAATAAAACACTTATTTAGCGGGATGGCCCCAGGAGGAGACGCATTGTGTTTCTTTTTTTTTTTAAATAAAGGCTATTTAATTTGGCAGGGTAGTAACTAAATATAAATTAATATTTAAAAAAAACGATCTAATATTTTACTTCAATTTCACATATTGTTCTAACTCTTCAACAAATTTAATATAAGCATCTTCTACTAATGTTTATCATTTTAAGTAAATATTTTAGAATAACTACTATATTTTACTCTCCTCATATGTTAAGTACAGTAGAGTGTTCAACACGGGTGAAAGTCATCAATTTCTATTCAGACTGTAGCCGCCAATAAATATTCCAAACATATTTATACTTAAAATTTCACAATTAGTTCTAACCTCTCAATCAATTTTGAATATGTTCATGTTATGATTATTAATGAATATTTTAGAAAAAGGACTATATTTTATTTTACTTAAATTCTAAATGAAAAGTAGAGTGAAAGTCATCAATTCCTACTCGGAATAAAGCTGACGTATCTCTTTCGGCCGACGTATCAACGTACCTATTATGGGAAATGATTCCTTTCGACCCTTGTATATGAAGCTACTATTTCTAGTCTATTATAAGGAGGTTTTAGCTCTATAAATTCACAAAGGGGTCAAATGAGTTCCTGTGTTTATTTTGCATTAGTGACAAAGTGTAGACAGGCCCGCATAAGCGCAGCCCTCACATGCGCACCTCTTTAACTTTGGCTCCTGGCTATCTACCACGAATTTTTTTTAATGTGCTTTACAGGTAGTCAGTCTAGCATATAAAATGTCGTTAACATGCAACAATGCATTAAGTACATGTATATAAAGAATGGTGAGAGTGATAATGTGGCTACGATTCGGGTCCAAAATTGACTATAATAATTGTTATTAATTAGGTTAGCTATGTAGGTATAATATACAGGTTTATTGGTAAAATGCTAACAACCTCGTAGGGTTGACTTCTGCTAGTCCTAACAAAATTTTCAGAAGATTTTTTATTAATAAGAAAAAAATATTATTAAAACGAAACATTATGTTTTTGGCGGAATAAGTACGAGAAACTCTTGATTGTGAAAGTCTCTAGTACCTGTAATGTATTATTTCATATTTTTTATTACTTTGCTCGATGTAAATATACAAAACTCTATTTAAAGTGTGCACGGCGCGGTCCTGTGACGCCGCGGCGCTCGCGGCGGTCGCTCTTGGCACGCGGTAGGCATTAAAACACAAAAAATATTTGAAAACTTAAAAAAGTTTTTTTTTCTGTACAAACTAAAACATTTCAAAATGTTTGTTAGGACTATCAGAAGTCAACCCTCAAGGTGCTATTTGAACCTCGGCTGCAGGCTGCGGATGCAGGCAGCACATGCAGCGGCTGCACGAAGCGGCTGCGGCTGCATGACTGGTTTTCTATGTACATAGTATAGTATGGATTTCTGCGAAAACCATTCCGAACACAGAAATCCATACAACTCCATAGACAACCAGTCAACAGCCGCAGCCGGCTTCGTGCAGCCGCCGCATGTGCTGCCTGCATCCACAGCCTGCAGCCGAGGTTCGAATAGCACCTTTAGAGGTTGTTAGCATTTTACCAATAACCCTGTATAAGTAACAAGAGTTAATTAGTGGCTGAAATAGTAATTTTTCCGAAGTAACTATTTTAGCCAATGTAAAAGATTATGTAAGTAATTATAAATATGTAGGTAATTAATTATAGTCTTTTCGTAGTGGGGCCTGACTCTGGATCTCATGGAGCAGCTTTGTCTGTTTCTACTTCATTGTTGTAGTAGTAGTAAAATACGATATAAATAAAACCACAATTAATTTTACCTATAAGATATGATGAAAGGAAGCAAATTTAGAATAATGTTAAGAATAATATTTATGACCATAACATCTAATAACAAGATGTCCCATCTGCCGATATAGGTTTATGAAAGAAAGAAGATTTAGGAACTTACAAGCACGGATCTCCATTATATTTAATCCCACCGTAAAGATCTCCCCACGGATCAAATTGTTTAAATGTTGTTTCTTCCATTTCTTTCTTATAGTTTATTTTCCTATGAAACCAATGATTAAAACCCTGAGAGCAGATAAGCTTTCAACACTTTAATTTTTAAGGTAAGTGGGTGTTGAAATTGGAAGCAAATTATAAGTGTTATAGTTACGAGTGATTAACATGAATGCTTTGAATTAGAGGCATACGCGAATGGGGAAAACTGTAGCCAACCCAAAGAAACAACAATGGCGAGTTCGCAACCAGGCAACACAGCGCTATTGTGTGGGCCGATATCGTGCCGCATCCGGGAAACGCATCGTGCGTAAAACCATATAAAACCAGAAAAGTAGTCTTAGGGCCTGTTTCAGAACAACAGTAAGTTCCGATTATATTACCCAGAAGATATTTATTAAACAAAACACTATCTTAGCGTTTCACGGCCATCGATTTAGCCTATCCATCGGTTAAAGCTTGAAACGCGCTGCATGTTATCATTCAGGTAATTTATGTACAAATAACTTACAAATACAAATAACTTTATTGTATAATTGGCCTAGATAAACTCTCTATTGACAAAGCGACAGTCTTTCTGGGAATCAAAATGGATTCAACTTTACAGTGGGATCCACATATACATGATCTAGCCGGAAGACTTAGTTCTGCTGCATATGCAGTTTGTAAGATAAGACAGTTAGCAGACGTAGCTACTGCACGGCTAGTTTATTTCGCGTACTTCCACAGTATTATGTCGTATGGTGTATTGCTGTGGGGAGCTGCTGCTGAGATAGCGACAATCTTTATCTTACAAAAGCGTGCAATTCGATCCATATATGAAATGGATACTATGGAACCTCTAAGGGATCTTTTAAAAGAAATTGATATATTAACTTTACCGAGTCTGTATATATTTGTAAATATTATGTATGTTCGGAAAAAATTTAGTAAATTTAAATTACGTAGTGACAACCAAGATTACAACACTAGGATTAAATATAAAATAGCAGTACCAGGTTTTAGACTAGCAAAGACAAATAAAAGGTCCTTTTTCGGTAATTGTGTGCGGTTTTATAATAAAATTCGCAAACATACGAGTATTACAATGCTCACAGAAGGAAAATTCAAGTTGCATGTGAAAAATATTTTGATTAAGAAATCATACTACAAAGTTTGTGATTACTTAAACGACAAAAATGCTTGGAAAATTCCGCCTCTGCCAAGCTATCACCTGTCACCTACGTAATATAAACAAATATTGTAATAATCGTATTATATTGTATATAACACATTGTTAAAAGATGTTTAAAAGAATGGCCCCGAGTTTCTTGCCCGTTCTTCTCGCAGTGGCTCTATAATATTTTTTTTGCTGAACGTGGCAGTACAATTTAGAATATTTCAGTATTAAAATTTGTAATTGGCCTTCATAAGAGCGTTGTAGACGCCTAAATTGAATAAATGATTTTGAATTTGAATTTGAATATGGTACAATTTGTAAGTGAAATCCCTGCCTGCTGCTGTAGTTTTCACTGTGTTGCAGAAGGCAGTTCTTTTCCCACAATTATGTTTATTTAAACAATGTAGACATTAATTTAGAATATATTAGAAAAATAAAAAAGCTTAGGTTTAAAAGTATTGTGATTTTTGTGTGAGGGTGTGTGTGTGTGTTTGTGTGTGTTAGTGTGTGTGTGTGTGTGTGTGTGTGTGTGTGTGTGTGTGTGTGTGTGTGTGTGTGTGTGTGTGTGTGTGTGTGTGTGTGTGTGTGTGAGGGTGTGTGTGAAGGAGTTTGGTATGAGATGTTGTGTAAGAGGTGTGGATTAGAGTTTCAATGAATGTTTATTCCACTTTTTCTAGTAATTTTTCACTAATGTCATAATCATGTTCTCTAGCCATTCCTTTATTATTGATTTAATTTTCTAGGGACTGAGTGATTTAATTTTTTCTTTCCTATTAAGTGCATTATATATCTTTGGAGATAAATTGTTATATTGTCTCCAGGCAAATATACTCTTACACCTAGGAACAGGGCATATATCTAAGCTATTCTTAGTTACCGGTAAGAATGGAACAGTTTTAATATTATACTTTTTGATACTGTTCTATATAAATATTTTTCTGACAGAAAGTTGTTTGCACTTCTCATAATGCTCTGTAGTAGGGTGAGTGAATGGTAAGGTCATTATAACTTTAAGAAGGGCACGTTGGGCTCTCTCAACTTCAATCATATGCGTCTTTGCAGCACCCCCCCCATGAACAAATGCAGTAACTAATTATACACTCTCCTAGAGCTTTGTAGGTTTGCAGCATGAGACTTTGATCAGCTACTGGGCGAAGTAGTTTAAAAACATGGATGAGTCTCCTTACCCAGTTTGACACTGTTTGGATATGTGGAAGCCATGACAGTTTATGGTCTATTTGGACACCAAGATATCTAATAGTTTCCACATTGTCCAGTGCATTACAAGAACAATTTTTGTGTTTGGATAAACTAGGGTTGCATGGGAAGGTGTGTGCAAGTATTTTGAAGTCTGCTGGTGGTCTATTTTTTATTTCTGTGTGTTGGTTAACAACCCGAAACTTCCGACACGGACACGGACACGGACACAGACCGGATTGTATTCAAATATCCACTGCCACTATGAATATGAATTTATTTAAAGATAATATTATTGTTAATGATCGTTGAAATCGTATCTGTGGATAGGTGGTATTGATACGTTATTAATTATTATATACTAATTACATACCTACCTATAAAACTTAGAGATATGCATAATCCCGCGTATCTAAACTAGGCCTTTGAATATCCTACGGCTCTTCAGATAACGTACTTTTCTGGTTTTGCTATGGTAAAACTGGTAAAACTCTGATGTTCTGGCAGTAAAAATTTTTCTTTAATTTTAAATGGCATTTTTTTGCAGCCGCGACCGCGTTCTTGTAATATTATCTTGTACTTCATTTACTTCTATAATATTAATAATTGATAAATGGTAAATTTGGGGGTTACATATTAAATTTGGGGGTTACAAATTCAAATTCAAATTCAAATTCAAAATCATTTATTCAATTTAGGCGTCTACGACGCTCTTATGAAGGTCAATTACAAATTTTAATATTGAAATATTCTACATTGTACTGCCACGTTCAGCAAAAAAAGTTTATAGAGCCACTGCGAGAAGAACGGGCAAGAAACTCGGGGCCATTCTTTTAAACGTCTTTTTACAATGTGTTATAAACAATATTATACAATTATTACAATATTTGTTTAAATTACGTAGGAGACATGTGATGGCTTGGCAGAGGTGGAATTTTCCAAGCATTTTTGTCGTTTAAGTAATCACAAACTGTGTAGTAGGATTTCTTCATCAAAATATTTTTCACGTGCAATTTGAATTTTCCTTCTGTGAGCATTGTAATATGTTCGGGAATTTTATTATAAAACCGCACACAATTACCTAAAAAGGACCTTTTATTTGTCTTTGCTAATCTAAAACATTACAAATCAAAATTACAGTTGATGTCGTATTTTTCGAATTATGTTTCATGGACTTAAATCGATTTTCATATAAAGTCCAAAAGATTTTAAACCACCAATTGCCATTTTGGCAGATGTCATATATATTGGGGCCCGTGGGGTTCTGGGCTAGAATTGCACTTCCCCATATCTTCCTGAGGGTGTTGTAAGAGGCGATGTAGGGAAAAAAACGCGAGCTGGGTAATATCGTCAAGCTCACAGATTGCGGAAATGAACGAGGGTTACAAGGAACAAGATGAAACCCTAGCCGCAACACCCGTAACACTGGTATTGCCAAATTGCAAGTATCACCTAGCTTATACAAATATTCACGATATAAGAGACAAGCTATTCACGACGTGTTCTGCTGCGAATACTAGCGTAGCGCTCCCAGCCAATAAAACAATTATACTAATGCAGGCGATTTAGTTAACTTCAGAATTGAGAGCAGAATCAAATTCACACCGAGTTAATGGCTTCACATTATTATAGTATTAATATAAATAGATAAAGAGAGTAATTTGATAATTATTCAAAAGCATTGATGCACATGAGGTACAGGATGTACCAGATCAACGGGTAGGTATCTAAGTAAGGGAATGTATATGAACCTACCTTTTTTTCTTTATGCTACTTTCAACGTGTCATTCAATGGGAACGGGCACGTTTACGAGAGTGAGAACAGTCCTGTTCTGTCAAATGAAAATTGATACCTAGATTGTTCCGGACGGCATTATTCTACATTAAGAGTTTATTTTCCCATGACGTATGCCAAGTGAAGATAGATGACGTATCTCGAAAGCGCTAAGTATCGAGTAAGAAAATCAATTATTCAAATCTCCTAATAAATGAGAAAGTAATTCGGCTACCTTTTCACGATGGCACCAATCTTTATAATATACCTAACTGTAGATAAATTGCCCATATTATTATTGCCTAGACCTACAAGAAAATATCATTTTCATTTTTCGTACTCGGAAAGTAGTGTTTGTTTGATACGAGTAGCGGGTGAAAGACGCTGCTTCCCACCTAAGGGCAGGAAAATCTCATAGTAAATGCTTCCTTTTCAAGGGCCGACACGTCATAAGGGATTGTTATTTTTTTATTAATTTATTTCATATTAATAAAAAAATAATTTGTATATGAATAAAATTTATTACTTATAGTACTTATATCGTTACTTAGATCAATGTTTAATAGTAAGTTAGAATAAGCTAAGCGACTTACAATATCAAAATTATGAATAAATGGTTTATCAGTTTATCAGTTTGAAGATAAACTATTTACGTATACCTAGGTACTATCTATAAGACCTTTATAGTTATTTTGAAATATATGTAACAATGTTGAAGTATGAGGTACCTAAGCAGCAAGCTGAAGAGTAGGGATGATGACGTAAACCCTATATGTTGAAGATGTTGAAGCAGAGTAAATAACTTAGTTGAGAATGTTATTTTAAAAATGACACATCTCAACAGTAGAAATCGAAGTCAATATGAGAACAAAGCCTTTCGTGACAATATTTAGATCGAAATAAGAATATATGGTCTCTGCTTTGAAACACCATTAATAAATAAACACTTGATAATGGCATCGACATTATCTACTTAGTAGCACGATCCATAGGAAGTTAGAACAATTCCACTACGCATTTAACGTTGATATAGGTCAATTAAAAACCTTTTACGAAGTGTTTTTCTTGTAGGTAGGTTTTTTATTGCCTTTGATGCGTTTTATTTCATACTTTAGTAGCCCATAATACATAAACCTCCAAGGGGTAGGCAAAAACTACGGTGTGATCAAACACACAATTTATTTATTTGGATTACCTTTTTCCTTACCTTTAATGCAAAAGGAAAAATCCGTTACTGTAATACAAATAAACTAAAAAATACTGCTGAAATAGTTCATATCGATAATTTGTACTTTTAACAGATCCCCACAGGGACTCTTCGAAGTGAAGCCCATACTCGGGGGGGGGGGGGGGAAACAAGAAAGCATGGGAGGCTTACATTCAGACAGGCATAAATTCTCACCTGACTGGCTGTTTCGGGAGCTTCCAGCTATTTAAGCTTTTTTTGGTTGCATGAATTCGTCAAAAACGCATCCAAAGATATCCTTTTTTAGATAACCTGGAAACTGACTACTTACATAGTTGACGGTACATAATGTGTCTTTTTAATGGACAAGTATTTCCTTTAATGCCCCGAAAAAAAATGTCTCGATTAATAAAATAAGTGAATAGACTAAAGGAAAGTTTTTTTTGAAGCGCTCGTAGCGAAGTTAGCTTAGCCGTTCTGAATCGATCAGTAAAGTTAAGCAACGTCCGCCTCGGTCATGACTTGGATGGGTGACCGGTGGTGACATACTACTGAGCGCTTCCGTGCTTCGGAGGGCACGTTAAGCCATCGGTCCCGGTTGTTGTCTTAGGATGGCAGTCGTTATAGCATGGTGGTAGGGCATTTTGTGAATGCCCGCCTGGCTAGCTACCACCCTCAATTTGAAAATCTGTCGCCAAGCACCTAACGGTGTGTTCCGGCAGCTATCCTTGAGAGCCAGTCATTCTAGGCTAGCCTGAACAACATCTTCGACCACATCATCACTTACCATCAGGTGAGATAGTGGTCAAATGTTTTAAAAAAAATGTTATTTGACATGTTATTACAAAAATGTTACTACTCGATCAAGGACTTCTTAGAAGATAAAAAACTAAAATAAGTATATGTAATCTGACTTGTAATTATTGACATAAATTTAACATGACATTTTATTTATATTAATCATAATTAGGTATTGACTTCGATCTTTTCATTTATTTTTTAAATTATATTGTATATTTATTAATATCTATGAAAAATGTAGTCAATTAATAATATATATGTAAAGATCAAAATATTTGCACACCGTTTAGGTAAAGTTTTGTTGGAACTGTATTTGAATGCTATTACAACTGTGCAATATTGTACCGAAAACTTTAGCAAATAAATATTCATTCATTCATTCATTCAAAGGCTAGCACATCGGCAATAAAAAAAAAAAAAAAAAAAGTGATTGTGTGAGGGGGTTGTTCTCTAGGGAGAGCACCCACGGCCGATGAGAAGTTGTGCATTACCACTAAATACGGACGAGGTGTGACATCGTGTCGTTTATAGACAGTAGGAACACTGGGAGTAGTTGGGGCTGCCCTGGATAAAAGCATTTTGCAAACGTGCCTACACAACAAAGTTGACCTCTTTTGCCACGAACTTTACCCGCGTATAGGCTCCAAGGAGGTATAGAATACATTCTGCGTACCTACATATATGAAGCGGTTTTTTCTCGCAATTAATTCTACCGCCATACTCACCTATTTTTTTTACACATTCCAATCAACCCTGTCATTATGATAGGTATGTATCCATAAATTTCTGGAAAGGGAGCTGGCGTGAAACAAAAAAGTCTGAACATTATTATGTGATAAACATTTATTTACTGAAAAGCCCTCTTTACATAAAAAAAAATCTGCCTTTAATTCCCCCCAGCCATACAGCGTACTAACACAATGTGTTTTTTGTACTTACAAATAAGAATAAGAAATATCTGCTAGCACTAAAATAATGTAAAACCAGAATATTTTGTAAGTAATAATCATTTACATGTACAACCGTACATTCGCCGACTTGTAGGCGAATGTACGGTAATAGTAATGTACTAACTTAAAATAGTAAGTTTTAAGTTAGTACATTAAAAATAAATGTAATGTACTAACTTAACATAATTTAACTGATCGCTGGTTTAATTTTTATTAATAAGGCTCAAATGATATATACTTAGCTGTTTCAGCATGTTCAAACAAATAATGTTTATGGTAAAACACATTTAAAGATCATTGACTTGACCATGAAGAAGACACTAAGCATCTAAAATAAATAAACTAAACTAATGAATACACCCAAACTTAGATAAAAGATTTAATAATAGCCAACATATTCCACGTCTCAACGAGGAAGCATGGCAGTGCAGCAGTTGCAGCAGAGCCTACCACTGGCATAACTACCTATAATATTGTATATTTCTTGTAAATACATTATACTTAAGGTAAGTACTGATTAACCTCAATAGAATGCTAAATTTAAGGTTACAATTTCTTTGCTATGTATTTTTCAACATTTATTATGTAATACCCTAGTAATCTTTTTAAAAGTTTCATCAGAAAAACAAAGGACTCGTCTACGGAGCTTCAGCGCATTGTGCAGCCTTCACGCAGGCATACCGCAGGCTACTCAAGTCGCTTCTAACACTGCGTCTCTAATCCTGTATATATGGGCTATTTGAACTGTATTCGTGCAAACAGTCGGTTCATAATGTGCTAAACAGACACCAAGACAGCAATATGACTTCATCTGTGACATCACCTCCGGCTGCATAGAACGCTTACAGTAATGTAGCGCAGCGTGTGCCCAAACGTCAAACAAAAATTTTATAAAGAGAGAGAGATTTTTCTTATTGCAGTTAGATTTTTTATACGTAAAACAATCGCAAAGGTAATTAACAAAGGTTAGTAATTTAAGGCGAACAATTGAGAATTGACTAGTCGTAAGCGCGGCTGCTACGCGGTTTTATTTGTTGGCGTGCAAACAGTGACTATATTTAGATGTTTTTACCGAAAGCAGTGTTTGCATAATTTGAACCACAGCTCAGTGCAAGTGAACGCTATGAACCAAAGCTTGAGGTAATTTCAAGACACAGCAAAACGCGCCTCGTTCCATAGACGAGCCCTAAAGGGCCTATTTATAATTATTTCATAACCTTATGAATCGTCATTAATACGGCACATATAAGTTTTGCTTAACGCAGTATACGAAATGACGTTTGATAAATTTAACGTACGATACCTAGGTAATCGAGAAGTAAGATCTGAATAGTAAGTGATATTTAATCTGCTAATCCTGTTGTAATTTGAACACATATTTCATAAATAATTGCCTAATTTCGTCAGGTATTACACGGGTTTCCGTTACACGTGGAAACTTATGTATTACCCGTGGAATACGTGGGTATTACCGATGGAACACCTAAGTAATGCACGTTGAACATCTAGGTATTACCGAAGGAACACCTAGGTAATACACGTTGAACACCTAGGTATTACCGAAGGAACACCTAGGTAATGCACATTGAACATCTAGGTATTACCGAAGGAACACCTAGGTAATACACGTTGAACATCTAGGTATTACCGAAGGAACACCTAGGTAATACACGTTGAACCTAGGTATTACCGAAGGAACACCTAGGTAATACACGTTGAACACCCAGGTATTACAATACACCACTAAAGAACTGGGCAAAGACTTGTGAAAATTGACTAGCTAGGTATATTAAATAGATTATTTAATTTATCAACAAAATAATATTAAATTGTAGAGCAATAAAACCAATCAAACATTAAGATTATTAACAATAAAATAATTGGCACTTTAAAATAGAAAGATGATGTTAATGATAGATAATATATGATTATTTATTATTCGATTTTGTGTACGTCTCTGTTGAAAAGGGTGAAAACAAGTATATTAATAATATTCTAGATGTTATTTCGTTTACCAAATACCATAAGACAATAAATTTTAGTACACATCAAGAAGAACATTACAAAAAGGAATGGTTTTCAATAGTGGAACTTCATGTATCTATTATTAAAGAGGCTAGGACACAAATTGAGCAGAAATAATCTCTAAAATATAGAAGACTGCAGTTTATTTTTCTTCGGATTATTAAAACTATTCTATTAATAAAGAATATAAAGTCTAAAATAAATATAAATTGAATATAAAACGCTAAGAATAGAAGATTTTTGGTAAAAATGTATATCAAATGAACAGAATATCATCAATTTAATGTTACTTTAAGATTAGTTTATTAAAGAAAATTTAACGTTATTTTAAAATTAGATTATTTTCATGCACTTTAGACATAGTTTAAAATAGCTCAAAAACAACCATAATTGTCGATAAAAAGTAAATATTGTGGCACAATCTATACTCTTAAATGTTACTACATTTATCCCGAGATATATTAGTTAGGTAAAATATCCGAAACCTCATAGGTTCGATTTATAGAAGCGATAATAACAAGAAAACTTGACTAAATAAAGTTATAAAACTTCCTCGACGAAAAGCTCAGTTCTGCGGACTCGGAGTATATTCTACAGACTAATATTATGTCACCAGAGTATGAACCTCAACAGATTCTATCGACTTTATTGAGTTTTTTTCATTAAAGTCGATCGAATTTGTTGAAATTCTTGTTGTGCATTTAAACAATGAACGTTGTTTAATACATTAAAAATGATTACAGAACAATAAAATGTCGTAAAAATGCAAACCAAGAAGTTTCGGACACTTTAAAACTATTAAAATTATTTAAATTATCAATATTTTTAAACAACTTTACAGTAAAAGCCCTATCTAAAATCTATCTAAATACATTATTTTTTTACACAACATCAGATATAATTTTAAACATTACTATTCTAATTTATAGTAATAATATCTTCACTACGAGTATATTATTATAAATATGTAACTAAAAAGAATATAAAAACATTCAGATCACACAATGCAGACGGCGTGGACCTACTTAGTGCATGACTACAAAATATAGATATATGATTGCTTGTCCTTATATTTAAGAACCGACGGGCGACGTTAGCCGTGAGCGTTTTCACAGACACAGATAAAAAACTTAAACACAGTAGATTTTACCAGCCTGTTTCAGTCTAAGCATGTATAACTGTAAAACGGTAAGCACATTTGAGAATAGAAAAAAATGAATGTCGTCACAGTCATAGGCCACGAGCGTATATTGCCACATAGCTAAATTATACTGGCACACGGTATTCTCTTCTTGCCAGCGTCCCAGCACACGCTGAGCCTTCTAAATGCCGGGACAAAATAAATGCAGCACAATACAGAGCAGCGCAGTTAATCACATTGGAGTGTTTTTTTTCGTCTAGCTAGCCACGCAGAAAAACTGGCTGCGCCTACGCATCAGGCAATTTAGCAACGTCGTCAATCCCTCCGTTGGTTGATGACACTGTATAGCATATTATTATATTATCTTTAGGCATGATGTCAAAAAAAAGCAGAAATGCTAACGCTTTGCTCATTGTTTGCCATTTCATAAAGTTGCCGCGCATCGCTTTTTGACACAGCACGACATACACAATTTTACCAAAGATATGCAGGATTTACCCAGCTTTAAATCGTTTCAGACTATGGGTTCTTCTACTATTATAGCAACACCAGAAAAGTAGTTTGACTGGAGCCCCTATGGAGGAGAGGGGATTGAAATGCCTCCTCTAGTCTTGATACACAGGTTGCCCAAATCTGAAGTGTTATTGGGATATGTATTATGTATAAGTACGAGTAGGTATACGAAAAAAAGGTAAGTAGGTATAGGAAATCAATTCATCTGGAAATATCTACAGACACAACTTTTATGATATTAAATGATCATGTTGTCTTTATATTAATCATCGCACTCTAGGCACGCTACATATTTGCCATTAAGTATCTGCTGTGGTATACGTGCTTACGGGCGCCCACACACAAGTGGCATTTGGTACCACTCTATCACTACTTGTATGGTTTTACTAATTTTCTACCACAGGGATTATTTCGGATTTAGTAGAAGCGTTCGAACGCTATTCTCGTAATATCAACTATTTGTGAATGAGAAGTCAGTCTAGCGGCTCAATTCGGACACTAGGCACAACTAGGTACCAAGCTCAATTAGTTTATCCGCTCGGACTAGTTTGCCCGCAACTAGTTGGGAGAAAAGCATTATTTTCATGGCCCAACTTGTATTACTAGAAGTTTCCCATGACAGTTGTCAATTGAATTACAATATTATCCCCTTTTTGTCAGTAGTACCACTGATGGTTCATCCATCATACTAATAATACAACACGACGTCTTTGTAGTACCTTTCTATGAATAGTACTATTAATGGATTGTTTGTGAAAACAAATAAATGTCACTAAAATAAACTAGTTCTCCCGAAGATATTTTATTTTTCTTAGCTGTAAATGTTTTTAATAAATTTATTTATTTCAAGCTCCACAAGTTAAGGTAGAATATACAATAAAAAAAGTTATAGAGGTATACTAATGAAAGATAAATAGAGAAATATTATGTAATTAATTCAGTAGATAAAAAGAGGTATATTAACGAGTTAATTTTTTGAACTGGTAGGAAAATAATGATGAATTATACCGAGAAGCTTATTTTGGGTGATCAATGTATTATTTTCGTGTAATGTGGACAAAATGAATATTGAATATTTTTCTTGGCAATAATTTTATTGTAAGTACAAATTATTTGTACTGTCTAGAAATCATTTTTTATTTGTGTATGTAAAGACTGATTTATTCTTTTATTGATTATTACTTATTATTTATGAAAACCGGGGCATGCCCGAAAGGGCATCCAATGATGAAGTGTCATCAGTAGCCATGTACCATGGCGACGTAGTTCAGATCAGTAGTAGCATCAATGATACTACTCTAACCATATTTTAACGCTACTAATATCTTTCATGTGAAACAGTGCAAATAAAAGTAAAGCTATCGACATATGCTTTTTAGGGTTCCGTACCCAAAGGGTAAAAACGGGACCCTATTACTGAGACTTCGCTCCGTCCGTCCGTCCGTCTGTAACCAGGATGTATCTCAAGAACGATAATAGATAGACAGTTGAAATTTTCACAGATGATGTATTTCTGTTGCCGCTATAACATCAAATACAAAAAGTTGGCCAAGTGCGAGTCGGACTCGCGCACGTTAAAACAAAAGAAGGTTAAAATATGAAGTCTAATGTTGTATAGCTAATGGTACGGAACCCTTCGTGCGCGAGTCCGACTCTCACTTTGACGTTTTTTTTTTTTATTTACCTACACAACTCTATTTGTGATTATGTGCATAAAACTCGATCGGCGCAACTAATTGAACCTCGTTGTACAACTTAGGGTCCGAATTTAGCCTTCGAGCTATTATTTTCTGTTATATAACTAGTTAGAACAACGGGAAAAATGAAACGGTACCACAAATTGAGCCTCGCTAAAGTTCCAAACGGCTTTTAATGTATCGTAGGGAAGTTTACGTTAACAGAAAATCTATGAATAAATATATACGAACGTCAAATTAGTCAGCGGCTATTAGGTTGAGAGTCATATTTACATTATCATCAAAAATATTTACATAGAGAACTAGAGTTGACAGAAGGGAATTACAATTTAGTAGGTAGAGCCACCAATTTGAAAAATTTACTTTATATGAACAAATACAATTTTGAATTAGAACAATAATCTTCCCTTTACACTCCTTTTTGGTGGAAATTTATTCAGCTACAACATAATCGGCGTTGCTGTGCCCATGGCATCTTGCCAATGAGTACAATGCGAGATTTTTTTTTTATTATTTACACGGCAAACGCATGTTTACATATGGGTAACGTGATATATTACTTCTCATAGTGTGACACACACAGTGCATCTTGCTTCACAAGTCGTTAACGCTCGCACTATTTAAATCCACAGATCGCAACATACCTCACTCACGTGAGAACGACATTTAGGCCGTGTTTTCGATACCGGGCAATAAGGCAGCGGCGGTGAGAGCAATACTGTATACATATAGTCACATAATGACTTTCCCCAAACACCGTCGTGGTCGAAAATGCGATACATATTAAAACAAAGAAGGAAAACATGAGAAACTTTAACATGAGAAATTATATACACCGTCTGCTTTCAGTGAACCTATTTTGAGTTAGTACGACGTCAGCAAGCTGTATTCTCCCTTCGAATCTAGATGATCCTTTGACTGATATTATATGAAGTACAAAAGCTTAGGCGAAAGTCTACGAATAAATATGTAAAGAAGTGTAATTCTCATACAGTTACCGCTTTGATTTCGGACTCATCAAGCAAACAAAACTCGTACAATCCTCCAAATTCAATTCGATTGGTTATTTGATATGACGTTAAGCAAATATTTATTGATCGCATCCCATTGGTTGTTGCACCGCACGGTACACTTTTTAAACCACGCCCGCGGCGGTAAGATTTGCGTTCTGCTATTTTTGAGCTTGAATTACATTTCATTGCATATTTATTCGTAGGGCATGTAATTGCTTAGCACCGAGCTAATTAGCAGTCCACCGACGTCGTACATTTTTTTAAATAAAATTCGGCCTCTATTTCACGTCATACATAACAAACAATCGATACATTTTCTGTTAAATTAAAATGTTTTACCCAATACAACCTTAATTAAATATATGACCTAATAAATATAAACATTATCTTATAATCAAATAATATCTGCAGTATGATTAATAACTGTGATATAATTTATAAACTACACAACACACCTTTAGAAAATATTGGTTAATAAATATCCGTACTTAATTATCTTAATAAATCTGATATATTCGCAACCAAAAACTAAAAATATAATATGTGACAGTAATAACACGGTGTGTAGTTTACATAAACACGTATGTGACAGACACTTTATAAATCAGTCATCGAAACGTGAGCGTAAGAACACAGTCATTGTAAAATGTGCACAATATTTTGATACATTGAAAACAAATACATTTAATAACTATTTTTTGTAAACACGAAAGGACCTAGTCATTAAATATACTGTTATTTAAATGTATTTCTATATTCATCTGTTCATTTTTTTACATCGTTACAGACGCTACAGCTACCGTTAAGCCCGCACCGAGGCAGCGATACGTAAATGCGTTTCGTTCGATCCCTTGCTGTATCTTTATTTCTTAATTTTGAGTTATGTTATTAATACATATTACATTTAAGGATTTATCCTATAAATCATACACTTTGGAAACACGATTACTTAAAGTTCCCTCTAAAAAAAAAAACAAAGTAATATCTAAAAAACTAAACCCTTAGTACGGCCTAAATACTTCACAGAAAGTCATCAGTATTTGAATAATAAAAAAACATTTTCTATTACGTATACACATTGCATTTTTCAAATAGGTATTTGTTTTTATTATACGAAGGAAATACCAAATTCACGCACGTTCCGCCCATTTTAGCCAGAGCCGCGATGCTTCCTCCCTGACCGCATTAGTAATTCATCGGCCGTCGGACGGGGACGGATGCTGGCGGCGTGCCCTACTCACGCACACATACGCGCCTACAAAAAGCTCGGTGCGCTCTTAAGTAGGCCCAGTCCTTCCAAAATAGAAATGGATCAAGGTATATATATCGGTACCTATTTTTTTATGCCACATTTGTTTTAGACACTGGCGGTTTACACTGTACTAGATGATAGAGTATGTAAAGCCCAATTAACATTTTAGCAAGTACAGTAGCAAGTTATCTTACATTTGTTAGTTGACGGCAAAGTAGTAAGTAGCGTCCGAACGCGGACGATCCAGTTATATTAACAGTGGCAGGCAGTTCTGCGAAGACAACTACAATAGTTGGATGTGTATAAAAGTACCCTATGTTGGTTATTTTACTAAAATAATTTGGATGAAGACTAACTTCATATCAATTTACAAGAGTTAACCAATAAAATAGACTTTTTACGTATGAAACAGATTAAAAATTAATTAATGCAGTGCACTTTACTAAACTCGCAGGTCTACGCGTCAGCGAGTTAAGTTAGCGGTGCTAGCAAGTTAAGAGTTCGGGAGACACAAGAAAGGGCCACTTCACTGATGAAGACTATTGTGGTGTATTCTATTAAACTTAAGCAATAACCTTACTTAAATCACTTGAAACGCCCAAACGCGGATATCAACTAAACTTGCTAGGACGCCAAGTTAACTCGCTACTGAATTCATTAATGTGTAAATCAGCCTTAAGGTCAAGTATAATCAACAAATCCAGAATAGAAGTATGTTAATAAATCGGAAATTTTAAGGTCAAAGCTATAAAAACACAAAACCTGCATTGCATTGACTTAACAGACATTTCAGCTTAAACTGAAGCATACGATTTTGGGTGAGATTCAGGCGCAACTGAACTAATAATCACGCATTAAAAACTTTTTGTATTAAATGTCTTTCAAATGGAAATATTGTAAAATAAATAACATTAAAGTCACGACATAAAAGAATACATCAAAAATTATAATAGGCGTCTTAAAAACCAATGAAAATCCAACACAATAATATATGATTTCATGGACCTAATAAGTAGTAAAATAACATTGTGCACATTTCCGCTGAAACTGGCATTAGACCTATAACAAAAAAATAAGCTTAAATATTCGCCTACAATAACAGAGAAATACCATTACGTTTTGTATAATATATATTCTATACAAACGCATGCGCTTCATCACACACACATAGAAGGTACTAGCACAAATTATTTGCGATAAAGTATTCATATCTTTACACAAAAGCTCATCTTGCTACGAGATATGAAGTGTGCGAAGATATTGGTACTATAACGTGTATGCTAGAAAACAGTGGCGGTTTACTATTGATTATTATATTCAAGCTATGTTAAATTCTCGTTTGTTATCTCTATAACCATAGGTACCGTTAAGCTTGCACCGAGGCAGCGATACGTAAATGCGTTTCGTTTGATCCCTTGCTATATCTTTATTTCTTAATTTTGAGTTATGTTATTAATATATATTACATTTAAGTATGTATTCTATAAATCATACACTTTGGAAAAACGATTACTAAAAGTTTCCTCTATAGAAAAAAAAAACAAAGTAATATCTAAAAAACTAAACCCTTAGTACGGCGTAAATACTTCACAGAAAGTCATCAGTATTTGAATAATAATAAAACATTTTCTATTACGTATACACATTGCATTTTTCAAATAGGTATTTGTTTTTACTATACGAAGTAAATACCTGAATTCACGCACGTTGCGCTCATTTTAGTCAGAGCCGCGATGCTTCCTCCCTGACCGCTTTAGTAATTCATCGGCCGTCGGACGGGGACGGACGCTGGCGGCGTGCCCTACTCACGCACACATACGCGCCTACAAAAAGCTCGGTGCGCTCTTAAGTAGGCCCAGTCCTTCCAAAATAGAATTGGACCAAGGTATATATATCCATGCCACATTTGTTTTAGACACTGGGGGTTTACACTGTACTAGATGAATATGAGTATGAAATAATATATATATAATATATATATAATGAGTATGTAAGAAGAGAAATACTTTATCGCAATAAATTTCTGCAAGCCTCACAGATTTGCCCTGTGCAGTCTTGCCATAGTTCAGTCTTTTCAGAAATTCGTACCAGTGATTATCGCTACCCAACCAAAAACTGCACTGGACAAACCACTTATTGGTATCCTTTTTTTACTATAATTTACAAGGACAAGATAACAGTCGGATTAAGTAAATTCTACTTTAGATAATCACGACCACAGGTCAATTCGTGATTTGATTATATCACGGACAAATGTCATCTTATCAGGTTTTTGGCGGTAAACATTATTGCTCCAATATTTTCTTATAATAAATATGTTAGAGATATAACATGTTGTACTAAATGGTGTTCAAATTACTATCATAGAGAAGTTCCGCAAATAGGTACGAAAGTCACGTACTCAAAGAAGTCAGTTTTCTATTAACTAGCAGATGATCTTTTTTTATACTGCTCTTGACATTATTTTATGGTAGTTAGTGATAATTTGCGTATCTCTAAAGTGACTCTTTAACGGCATCGGTTCTTATTCGTAACCAATACATATAGTACCTATTTTTATATCTACATTGTTTAGATATAATGAGTGAAATTTAAGTATGAAATTCCAATCGATATACAATAAATATTTTCTAAAATGATGGTGCGTATAACGCATGATCACATCATCATAGGTCAAGTTTTTCCACAGTCTAAGGCGATAGCTGTATACATGATAAAGCCACGCGAAAATTGTTATAATATTTTTTTATAGTACAAAAACATTACTTTGTTTATAGGACAAAAAACATAATTAAACTTGGTCCTTGAATCTATGTAGGCCATTTGAATTCGCTTACAAGCTATCCCGTATAATTTTATCCTATAAATAATAAATTTGTTATTTAAAAAAAAATACAGAAAATCTTTTGTTTGAAATCACTTTCGCTTCAGAACATAGGTATGTTAAAAGTCGCGCTAATCCTAAGACCCTCCTGAATTCGAAGACAGACACATTAAAAAACAGAATTCTCTACAAATTAAGTAACTTTACTAGATGGAATGCTTCTTCAGCAAGGATTCAATGGGACGGGTACCACGTTACTATATTATGATTCGAAGCAAGTATACCAAGTGGAATCATCGTCAAAAAGCACATTGTACAACAAGCAAAACGTTTATAGCCATAATAAAGTGTTATGGTCAATAAAGATTTCTGTTGTGTTCAACATATCTCCGGCACGAAAGAAAAATGTTCAAAACGCCAATTATCTAAAATAGGAAATAGTTCAAAACACACACCGGAACAAACACTAGGCGAAAAGACGCATCGAGATGTGAGAGAGATGGTTGCTACTTAACGTTGTATTAGATGATACAGAGTGTTCGTAATGCAGAAACGAGCCCTGCGCGCCATGTACGGAGTCTCCGATGATGTCTCGTGTGTAGACTTCTTTAGGGAGCTCTGTATACTTCCACTACCGTGCGAGTTGATCTATAAGTTAGCCGACAGAGAGGCGTATGTCCCTCATACAGCCTTAGAAGCAACGCCAAAAAGAACCAACTTGTGACACCGGCTCACAGCCTGGCTAAGTCCAAGAGGTCAGTCTACGTCGGAGGGCCAGCCATTTATAATAGAGTGCCCCTAAGCGTGAGAGATGCACCTTCTGTCGTGGCCTTTAAAGACAAGTTGAAGTCCTGGCTACTGCTATTATATAATTTATTTTATAATATTAATGATTACTTAAAATTACCTGAATTTTAATTTTATTATTTTATTTAATGTAATGATGAATTAATCAGAATTTAAGTATCTCAATGTATAAAATTATTATTATCTTATTTTATTTGATCAATATTTATATTATTATTTTTTATATTCAATTAATTTGACTTTATATTGGTGGACATATGAGCGTATGTTTATTGCATACTTTGTTTACTTGTGTAGTGTTTGACTTATGACATTGGTGTTATCAATAAATGATTTGTATTTGTATTTGACTTTATATGTACGACGTCAGCCCAGAAACGAATGCGTGGTACGTTGCAAGAGATACAAACAAACTTCTATTCGTTAACACGGCTCTATACATATATGATAAATACTTTTACTTAATTGTATATGTACAAATCGCTTGTGGGGTGCCGGGCTAGAATGTAAACACTTCATTGTTACCTGTGGGTGTCGTAAGAGGCGACTAAAGGTGAAATATCGAAAGGTGGGCTGCATCACATTCTTAGAAACTGATATCTTAAAACTGCGATTTGCATTTTTCACGCTTGGCAGGCGTGGGGATCATGGCAAATCCAGCCTTAATGAGGGAGACTGTGTTCAGTATTGAAAAATCCAGCTGATACAGTATGTACAAATCGCGGTCTTATCTTATTATTAGATCAAGAACAAGAAAAAGATCGGAAGGGAACCAGCATAGGCAGAAAGAGAATAGATTAGTTTTATTTTGAATAGACTGGTCGTTAAGATTTTGGTGTGCATCACATAAGACCCGTTGTGAGATAGTATGGCATCTAATAACAGCTGTTAAAGTGAGATGGTGTATTTTTCGGTTTTGATTCATTTATTGTATGTAATACAACAGTTTCCTAACAACATTTTAAATATCGTCAGTCTTCTTCTTCAGAACTCATTTTGACAGAAAAGTAATAACGGCCGTTTTTAAAAGTTTTGAAAAAATGATGTATAAAAATGTGTACCGAAATACATCTAGTACAAACGCGTGTGCATTGTACAATGTTATTTTGTATTATTTTGAATTTATGTTCAGTTAAAATAAAACTATGGAATATGTTAAATCTATCGCAAATGCAAATAACATAGTTTTTAAAAACTGCGTACGTTGAATTCAGTTTTATAATCGATTATTAAAGTTATAATCTGTGCCGAATGTGTGTCTATCCTTTATCTGTGTTTATTAAATAAGCAACAAATTACTTCTGTTTTTAAATAAAAGAAATATATCATCTTAGTTAGCTAGGTAATTGTAAGTCTTCTCAATTCTACTCCTTAGAGATACGCCAATCAGTACTGTGAATGATATAATGTAGTTTTGATTTACGCAGTTTCAATTGTATAGTAAGTAAACAAAAACTAGTAAAAGGGGGAGTTGTATTGTACAATTTGCATATTGAACATTTTGCGTTATTGAACAACAACAACATGCTTATTGAACAATGTGTGTCTTGGAGGAATCACTATTGAAATAGGATTTTCAGCGCCGCTGAACTTAAATTTTTGAGTTCAACTGCGAATTCCCGGCGCGATGTTAGCCGTTAGTAGCAGAAACACGAATCATTTATGGTAAATGTAACCGTTTCAAGTTTGGTAAGTATACTTTTTTTAAAATAAAATATCAGTTTTATCTGTGACATAGTTTTTAGGGACAATTTATACTCAGAGTCAGGTTTACGTAAGCAATTTGAATATCTTACTGAGCCGTGACCCGCCTTTAACGATTAATTAAAACATATGCAAAAACAACAGGAAAAATTTGAAAACATATGTATTGTCAAACTCAGGGTTTAGATTTAATTATTTGGCGCCACCTACAAAATACCAATCGCGTAATTCCATAGAATTAAAACGATGCTAAGCGTTATCTTATTCCTTTTTAGGAGTGGTCAGAACCGTTTTCCGAATTACTGAACATCGAAGCGACCATGCTGTCGAACTCAGGCACGGCGTCTTCGTACATCTTCAACTGTCGAGAGAGAGTTTCGGAATCAGTGGAAGCAGATGTTTCTATGAGCGCGTCCGTCCATTCGTCGCTCATCGACCTGGCTTGCAGACACTCCTGGTAGAAGTTTGCTAGCTCTGCTATAGGACTGCCATCGGCGAAAGGAAACTCCTGAAAATTACAAAAAGATTCCATAAAATATAAGTATATATCATATATATTAATATAAACAGATCGGTCTGTTTGGTTTACCATCAACCCAAGAAACTACTCCTTGACGCGCTTAACTCGTCATTGCCAACAAATGTCTTCATTAAGGCACAACAAACCTTCATAAAAAAAAAAATTACTACACATATATTAGAAATAATAATCTGTTTTTAACATGGTAAAAAGCTGCTTTTCGAGCAGGTATATATATGACAAGGTTTTTAGTATGTACATCCAATAATTCCAAAAGGCGACTTCTCGAGTTGACCCGTGACTTGTCGACGACATAGGGAGAGCCTTCAAAACCTCCCAACAGGTTCATTCAGTGTTTTTTTTTATGTTTAGAGATTTGTCATTCGCAGTTGTATTATGTAAGTTGAGGGTGCCGCGGGACCCGTGAACCCGCTGTCACTAACCTTGACTACGCCTTCTTTAGTGGATTGAATGTGTACATTCTAGCCCTGTTATGTTTCGGGTGAAATTCTCTTGTGTGTAATGAATGGCTCTTCAACACGTGGCCGATAATTTATAACGGGTTAAAGGACAACCGAACCGGACAAGCAGAGCAGCAGTCGAATATCTATGGGTACTGCCGGTCAGTGAAATTGATTAAAATTATACGAGGGCGCAGCATCATTAACTACGCAGAAGACACCATACTAAATAGAATGTCTATATTATGTGCCTGTGTCATTTTTAACTTTTATTTCAAAATATTTTATAAATGTGACATTTTGCAATTAGCATACATTGTAATAGGTTCGAGCTTCAACTTTAAGCATATCAAAAATACAAAATGTCTCATTCGTGAAATCTATTTAACAAGAATCTGAGTACCACCGGAGTGCTAATAACTCTGCCTAGTAGCGGTACTACTTCAGAAGCAGTGTACAAGCATTACTGTCTTTAGGGAAAAGCACTGTATAGAGTGAAATTACTGGGCAAACGATATAATAACTAACAACCTGGAGTGACGAGCACAGAGTTGACACTTCAAACACGGTCAGACGGACGACTTTTCCGTCTGATCACTTCATAACATACAATCAAAGAACAAAAATCTCTATCCGTATCGAAACGACTGCTAGGCAAAATGACCAAGGAGGCAAATCGAATAAGTAGCAGTATGTCAAGCATTTAAATGGCAAGTTTCCTAAGAAGCATTATTGGCAAAAACTCGAAACGTCTAGTAAGCAAAACAGGCCAGGCAGACATTTCACTTAAGTATCATAATGTCAAGGATGCAAATCGTGCCTAAGACCAAATCAGTACTAATATTATAAATGCGAAAGTAACTCTATCTGTCTGTCTGTCTGTCTGTTACGCTTTCACGCCAAAACTACTGGACCGATTTGAATGAAATTTGGTATGGAAATAGTTTGAGACCCGGGAAAAACATAGGGTAGTTTTTATCCAACTGCGCAAAAAGAGGTTAATGTTTTTGCGCGATAACCGACATACGCGCGGGCGGAGCCGCGCCCGGAAAGCTAGTATATAATAAAACACTACGACATACCCTGGTTTGTCTAACTTTAGGACGAAGCCTTTTGTGGTATGAATATATTGATTGATAATAACTTTTCTTTCGGATATTTAATTAAAACTTACTTTTATACGAGTATCATTCCACTACTTAGCCTTACAGCATATTGAAATAACGCTCCGTGATTACAGTTGAGTTAAGCCAGCGCCTCATTTACCTTAATACCAAATTTCATCAAAATTGGTCCAGCCGTTTGAACGTGAAGAAGTAATAAACAAACAAACACACTCATAAACTTTCGCCATTATAATATTAGTGTGTTTACTATTCTGACATTCTGATACGTAGCCTCAGCTCTATATAGACTTGTTATCGCGCAAAATCATGTTCTTATGTGAAGTCGAATAAACAATATGCCATGTCATTCCCAGGGTCTCAAACTATTTTCATATTAAATTTCATGCAAATCGGTCCAGTAGTTTTTAAGTTTGTTCGTTACATACAAAAATACAAATTTTGCCTCTTTATATTAGTATTGAGTATATATAATATACTAACAATCTGATAATAGATCGATCTGCCCTTTTGATTTACCAGTCATACCAACACGGATGATAGCAATTATTTAAAAAGTATAAAACTTAACTTTTTAAATGAATGCTTAATTATTTAGACTGTTCCACTATCTAACTATAGCAATAAACGCTAAAGCGTACATCCCTTACCATGAGTGCGGTATATTTATCTCCATTCTTAGCCTTAGGCACTTCAATCGCCGTGCTAACAGCGTGCGCAGAGGAGCCGGACGATTCACCCGCGCCGGTCTCTCGTTTCAGTCGTTCTGCCAGTGTTAATGTCTTCATATGCTAAAACAATGCAACAAACATAAGATTTAGACGCACAATGTCAGAAACCTTTTAAACGCAAATAATCAGAAACACAAAATGAAAGTAACACCTCACTGTTAGTTTAATAATACATCACTGTTAGTTTTGTGCCTATTTGAATCAGTGGATTCAAATAGGCACTAAATCAAAATGACAGATTCGCAAAAAGAACGTAGACCAGTATAACATATTTGCATATAGTCAGAAGAGCAAAATAACAGCCGCGTGAGGTGCCGGGCTAGAATGTAATCCCCCATTCCTACCTGTGAGTGTCGTAAGAGGCGACTAAAGGTAAGATACCGGAAGGTGGGCAGCAGCGGTTTCTGAACTGATATCTTAAGCTGGTGATAAACGGCGCAAGCTAGCGCAAGCCGGACGACGGACGACGGACGACGCATCGTCCGCCATATCACGCATCGTTTAGCACGTGGGCGCGGCTCGCGGCGCGCGTCCGCCGTCGGCCGTCCGTGCGATCCATCGTGCGTCGGTTTGTAGACACGGATCAAAGGCGCGCGCGGCCTGAGGCGAGGCTAGCGCTACCACGCGCCGTGTATCACCACGCGCGAACCGAGCCTCCAGACGGTGCAGAGCGCTCCACGGATCAAGACGCCCATTTGGAGTTTAACTTTCTATTTGAAACACATATACGTGAATTAAATGATTATGAACTTTATTCAACTATATGAAAAGGAACCGTTTATATGAAATCATAAAGGTACAGGTCACAAAAACCGCATCCGCGGGCGGCGCGGTCTGCGCTATCACGCGTCGTTTATCACAACAGGCTCGTGTCCGCGCTAAGACGAGCCGAGCCAACACGGATGGCGATCCGTCATCCGAGGAGGCACGGCTCGCGCTATTGCGCCGTTTAGCACCACCTTTTAACTGCGATCCCCAAGACAACTGCCAAGCGTGGGGATTATGGCAAACTCCCCTTAATGGGGGAGGCTGTGTTCAGCAGTGGACAGTCCGGCTGATACAGTACTGTATCTAAATGCTGTAAAATAATATGAAATATATAGTATATTTGATGTACAATGAATGAAAATGTTAATGCGGTATTGTTTTGTCTGATTTTGTAATTGGATAACCAAAACACAAACTTAAACCGTACATTTGGAGCAATGATGGCCCAAAATCTTGTAAATTTTAAAGTCCTTACATATTAAGCGTTTTGTCAAACTTGCCACTTTGACATTAAATAATTGGCGTTTGGTTAGGAATAAAAAATTCAATTTTACAATTGAGTATTTGTGTTTCCAATTTAGCGATTCATTTGTTTTCGAATCATTTGATTTTACTTTGACATCGTTCTGTACACAATATGGAGAATTTAAAATATCAAGTTTTTAGGAATACGCGTACGATCGTGACACCAGCGCCGCAGAAACAGTTCGAAGGATTAATGATGTGTATTGGAAAGCTACCGTAAAATAAAACAAGGCACGGTTTTGGTTTCGACGTTTTCGTACGGTAAATTTTGACCTACAGATCAAACTCCGGACAGACGTCCGGAGACCCTAGTTGACAATGAGAATTCAAAGTGATCGTGGAAGTGGAACATTCCAAACCACGTCAGATTAAGCGGCATTTCTTCGGTGTGAGTGATAAAATAATTTCAATTCACTTGAAACAAATTGTAAAAGTGATAAAGCTCGAAAGATAGGTACCGCGTGAATTGAGTGCAGCAAACCAACAAACAGGAGTCGTGTGCGTGACATTACTCAACCGTCACAATTTTTTAATTTTTTTTTACTCCGAACCTGGTAGCACTTGACCACTATCTCACCTGATGTCCTCCAGTGATGACGCGATCGATGATGGAGCGCGCTTACCCAGAAGATACCTATTCACTCGCTTCTTGAAGACCCCATATTGTACTTAACCGGAAACACAGCCTCAGGCAGAGTATTCTATACCCTGGCGGTTCGTATGATGAAAGATGCAAATCGCTTCGTTCGGGTAAATGGAATATCCACCATATAGCGGTGGCACTTCTGAGTATCCCTGGATGTCCGGTTATAGAATGGGGATGGTGGAATCAAATCATGTAGTTCTGTGGCACACTCCCCGAAATATATCCGATAAAAAACCGATAAGCAAGCGACTTTGCGGCGATGCTCGAGACTTTGGAGTATCTTGCTTACAAGTTGGTCGTCGTTAATGAGTCTCTTGGCTCTCCTCTCCATAGCTTCCAGTGTCTCCAGTTGGTATTTGGCAGAACCATCCCAAAGGTGAGAACAGTACTCCATACACGACCGGACTTGTGGTTGATAAAGATTAAGCAGCTGTCCCGGTGACCCACAAACACCAAGCTTTCTTGAGGCTAGCTGGGCTTTAGACTCAATATAGGAGCGAAATTGAGAGTCGGTGTAAATGTAAATGAGATGCCAAGAAGCTCGAGATGGTTACTTATCGGCACGGACACATCCCTGAAAGTAGGAGCCAGCTCAAAAAGGCTCCGTTTGGCGGAGAAAAGACAACCCTGGGTTTTAGCAGCATTGAACTTAACCAGATTGGCATCGCCCCAATCGGAGACTGCCTTCAGAGAAAAGTTCAAGCGCTGAACCATCGCTTCCCTATGAGACTGGATTTGTAATGCACTGGTTCGTGCGTTAGATGTAAAACTCTCCACAA
Organism: Plagodis dolabraria; assembly: GCA_963854805.1. Taxonomy (NCBI): domain Eukaryota; kingdom Metazoa; phylum Arthropoda; class Insecta; order Lepidoptera; family Geometridae; genus Plagodis; species Plagodis dolabraria. The sequence continues at coordinate 12,742,995 of OY978440.1, forward strand.
CGGTGCTGTCGTCTGCGTACCCAAAAATACCGGGCTTAGCCAGGCATCATTAATATGCAGCAGAAAAAGCGTTGCAGAGAGTACTGATTTTTGAGGGACTCCGGCGTTTATAGCCAATTGGTCGGAAGAACAGCCATCGATGACCACTCGGATCGACCGATCCCTCAAGAAATCTGAAATCCAAACACATAAACCAGTGGGAAGGCCGTATGAAGGAAGCTTGCTAATAAGGCTATCGTGCCAAACCCTGTCAAAAGCCTTCCAGATATCGAGAGAAACAGCAAGCTCCTCTCCGTGGTTCTCGATGGCTTTGCTCCAGCCAGATGTGAGTGGCATACACAAGAAGATCCCCAGTAGACCGGTTTCGGCGAAACCCGTATTGTCGGTCACTGAGGAGATCATTAACTTCTAGGTATGCCAGGAGCTTGTGGTTCAGTACACATTCCATCGTCTTACACAGTATGGAAGTGACTGAAACAGGCCTGTAATCGGCAGGGTCTGCGCGACTACCCTTTTTGGGCACGGGCTGCACGTTTGCAAGCTTCCAGGACTTAACTGGTCAAGTGCCAAGGCCACATAGTAAATTGTAAACCGCCTGAGATAATTTTCTCATTATTAGAGAGCATATTTGACACATTTCAACTATGAAATCGATGTTGAAAAGGATTGTATATATTTCGATTAATCTGAGGTTTTTAGAACAGTTCAAGTGGTTTTTTTAATAATCAATATAGAAATATCTAAGGAGGATGTCTAAGCTACCTAACATAATATATAACCTGTATATAAAATATATTTAAAACTGGTCAGGTCCGTATCAGGCCTCTTTCTTCCACATTGCAACAGTACATAAAAGAAAAAGAATTGTTGGTTTTAAAACTACACAATGAATCGGCATTTGTAGTATTTGATGATTAAATAAATGATAATTAAGGTACACTATACAGCAAAATTTCATATTTCTATCCAGCTTAATTTCAAGCATAATACAATAATTTACCCTTGGGGGCCCTCTATAATATTAACTTTTTAGGAACCGGCTAGGGCCCGCGTGTTATTTACCGGAAAGATTCTGACTCATTTCAGACTGTTTCTGAAGTCCTTCGTCTGGGAGTCACGATTGCGCGAAGCTACGAGCATGGGAGTTACGCGCTGAAGCCAGTGCTTCATTGTTACTCCCAGTGGTCCAAAACTGGTCGGAATCTTTCCGGTATATACAACGCGAGTCCTACCCAATTCCTAATAAGTTAATACGGATAAAACTCGCGATAGTTTTCAAAGTGAAGCTCATAATATTGTTTTTTACCAAAAAATCTATTTGTAGGTATTGTCCCTAATGAGGTCTAGACGAAAACAATCCACATGTTAGTGTGAATTTTTGTTTTCTCAAACCATCTTCACATTATTTGGAGGATATCAGAAAAATATCTTAAGAAACAATATTCATCTTTGGATCAACATTAATATATATCAATAATTCAGGTTTGTAACTCTTTTCGTTTAGAAGTTTGTACCCGCGACACACAGACGTACTGCCAGGCATAGAAATAGTGGTCTCTTTGTTTCCCTTTGGATATAGAACCCTAGTGAATTATAGTCAAGATAATGCCGATCTTTTCTCAATATATAAATGGATTTTGCAATTATATTAATGTCAACAGGGTTATTTATTGGTAAAATGCTAACAACCTCTTAGGGTTAAAAATTAAAAATTTCAAGCAGTACTAGAAAAACCCCTTTTGAATAGAGTTTTGAATATTTACATCGAACAAAGTAAAAAAAAATTAATAGGACTAGCAGAAGTTAACCCTAAGAGATTGTTAGCATTTTACCAATACTATACTGTACTGTATCAGCCGGATCGTGCACTGCTGAACACAGCCTCCCCTATTACGGAGGTATTTTCCATAATCCCACGCTTGACAGGCGGCTTGGCGATCGCAGTGTAAGATCTTAGTTCTTTAGAAGGTGCTGCTGCCCACCTTCCAGTATATTTCCTTTAGTCACCTCTTACGACACCCACGATGATTTGGAAAGGTGCAATTCTAACCCCGCACCTCATGGGGAACCTTACCAATAACCCTGTATATAATGACGTATAGCGTTAACCAAAATAATACACATTAAATTATCTTTCTCATGTCTCATAGTCGACGTCCTGTTACAAACAGGACTAATATGATAAAAATGGAATTAATGCAAAACCCACTCGCAACCACGTGCATGTACCGAGGTTATATAAGGCTATATGCATTGTCGCCCAGGCAGTCAGTCGTGTAAAGTCAGTCATGTAAAGTCAGTCATGTAAAGTCAGTCATGTAAAGTCAGTCATGTAAAGTCAGTCGTGTAAATTCAGTTACAAAATCAGTCAGTCCTGTAGTCAATTTTGTATCTATTAATATTTAAATTCCATTAAATCCACTAGAAGTAATGAAGTGTTTTTTTAAAAAGGGACCCACGGAGCGCCATCCTTACGTAGTACGCGCTCATGGGCCATTTTGGAGCCATAGTTGTGGCGACACGACCAGCAAACCCCAGTGATGATCTACTGACAAGTTTACACATGTAACACAATGTACAACAGCCAGCTGCCTTGCACCGACCGCAACAATTTATTTCACATTTGATAAAAAGGCCCTGATCAGGTGGCGATCGTCACGAAATGCTGTTCACTCACAGAAGCCCCATGGTTACCTTGGAAAATAAGATGAGGCCGACAGCCCCCACGGATCCAACGCCTCTACACCAAAAAGACCATAAAAAGGTGTAACTTCGTACCTCTCGTAAATTTGTAATTTTTAATGTAACTGCGTCATCATCAGCCGGTAGATCATCATCAGGTCCACTGTTGGACAAAGGCCTCCCCCATAATGTAACTATGTACTTATTAATATCTATAAAAATAAAAGAACATGCATATCGATTGTGAATTGCCAATAAGTCCTATATTTTATTACGCAACTTAGGAAAACAATGTGACCAAAAAATCTGATAGGACTTATTGCCAGTAAGGACTGTACTTACTGTAAAGCCGGATCGTCCACTGCTGCACACAACCTGCCCTATTAAGGGGGTATTTTTTTACGCCTGATAGGTTACACTTTGACCACTATCTCTATCAAATCATCACTTATACCTGATGGTATAAGTGATGATGTGGTCGAAGATGTTGTTCAGGTTAACCTAGAATTACTGGCTCTCAAGGACAGCTATCGGAACACACCGTTAGGTGGTTGACGACAGATTTTCTACTTGAGGGTGGTAGGTAGCCAGGCGGGCATTCGCAAAATACCCTACCACCATGCATAAGAAAACCAACCGTATTTGCCTTAATCCCCACGCTTGGCAGGCGTCTTGGGGATCGCAGTGTAAGTTGGCAGTTCCTTAGAAGGCGCTGCTTTTGCCATAATCCCCACGCTCGGCAGGCGTCTTGGGATCGCAGTGTAAGTTGGCAGTTCTTTAGAAGGCGCTGCTGCCCACCTTCCAGTATTTTTCCCTTAGTCGCCTCTTACGACACCCACGGGATGATATAGGGAGGTGCAATTCTAACCCGGCACTATGTATATTGCCCGTTCACAGTCGATATAATGTTTTTAACCACTCGTGCTTTTGCATGCCTTGAAGGATAATGTATAATTAACATACTTTCTCCATTTTTTCTTTCTCAGCAAGTAGCCACGCCATCGGAGGCTCAGGTGGTAACTTCTGACTGAGGGTGTCGTGCAGTTCCTTTATCTTCACCGTATCCACGAATGCGCCTGCGGTCAGCGGCTTCGATAAATCCAACTCTTTTTTATCGTAACATTTTCTGAAAACATCGATCAGTACTGAATGAAACGAAAGAACATACGAACATATTGAATTGGTAACACATGTGCTACCAAACCTAGAAAAAAATTGTAGAATTTATTACAATCTAAATATGTAACAAAAATTTGTGAAATTGTCGCTTATAGAAGAATAACTGATTGCTTTACTCACTCAATGTACAAAGTAATTCGCTTATACATTAGATATTGGATAGCAGTCAAAATTACAAGCCAGCGAAACAATACTATGAAAAATATTCAGTAGACCTATGGTTTATACGTAGTTACGGCTATAAATACGTAGATATGAAAAAATGCGTCATTCGCTGAGCTGAAAAATGCGACCAACGAACTAAACTCAATAATTTTAATACAAAAATTCAAAGATTTGTAGCTTCTGTTAACAATACATACAGAAGCACTTTTCATTTGTGATATTATTAATATAAACTAGATAGGCTCCTCGGTTTCACCTTTGTATACAAGGATGAAAAGCGATAAAGATAAAAAATTCGAACTCTCTACCATCCATCCCTATAGCCAGGAAATGCACTTCCAACTAAGCTATCGTAGTGAGTAAGTCATAGCTCAAATGTATTCCTTCCCTCTTATCGTTTATCCATCAGGGACGGTATTTTGTAACCTTATTCGCATAGCAGGAACAAAACTATATTTATTCTAAGTTTCATCCAAATCAGTTCAGCCGGTAGAACGTGAAGAAGTACAAAATACACACTTGTATACACACTCACACACACCCTTTCGCATTTATAATGTGAGTGTGATTTTTCGAATTAGACAAAAAGTCATAGAATGTTCTTCGTTTTTATCTATTTCATAATTATGGTTATGTTGGAAATCGTAAAAGGAGACTAAGTGAAAAAAGCATCCTAACGAGCAACATGTTACTACTCAGGCTAATGTGAGTAGGGTGTTGCAACACTTAAGGCGCATGATATGGCGCTTTGCCATTCTGCAAAAGTAGCGGTCAGCCATAAACCAAAGCCACATTTTTTTATAATTATGTCATTGCGTTGCCATGTGTTTTGTTAGAGACACATATTGTACCGATCCCACATGAGCGGGATAGTGGTAAGAAGATGGAAAACAGACCACCTACCACGTAGAAGTCTCTAAAAATCTTAAATTATGGATAGCATCGAAGAATTTCAAGTGTAGAGCGAACAGGTATCTTCTGGAAAAAAAAAATATGTCAACCTTTATAAAAACAATTGCAGCAAAATATTATTCGCTAAGCGTGCGATAGCGCTTGCAAATCACATTTACAAAATTCACGAGTGTGGCTACGTCATAACGACAGTTTTAGCTTTTTTTTATCACTAATTTTTCTGTCAGACGAATATCCCGAGCAGAAGTAGCTATAGACTGCCGTGCCGCAGTCCCGTGGTTCGATCCCCATTGCTAGCTTGAGCTGCACCGCATGGTGAAAGTGCAATAAGCGGATGCTCACCCGGCTAGCTAAAGAAAATCTGTCACCAAGCACTTAACAGTGTGTTCCGGCAGCAGTCCTTAAGATCCAGTACAATTATAGCTAGCTCGTCCAGCAGAGTACATTTACACACTATAAAGTTTTTTTAAGTTTCACCAAATTGCATTATTCACAAGAGACAAGTGTTAATTGATAAATGCAATCATTTTGTTATGGTAAAAAAAAAACACATACGTCTGGCCTGTAACCAATATCGCAATGGTATTAAATTATTATGCAGGCAAGATGGGCGGATCCTGACTTCGAAGGACGTCTGTCTGATTTGATCCGGCAAATATCAGAATACACTTATCTCAAGCAAATTATCAGCCTGAGGGTGGTAGCTAGCCAGGAACATGTAAAATACACCATCACCATACTGCTTTTGAATTCATCATCATCAGCATTGCCAACATTTCCAATACCGAGGTATATAGGCATTTTAAAACAAATATAAGTTCGCAAAGCAGGTGCATAGGCATGTGTAAAATTCTCATAAACGCTTGCCGTTATTTAAAAGTAATTAAAACATAGATATACTAAAATCATAAATTTGCATTTGTGGCTCGGGCAACTTAAATACATCAATATATAGGCAATAACCAGTAGTATTACATGAAAAGGGTACACTGTAAGGATCATCGGAACAAAATGCACGATTTTACCCGGGACCCTGTACAGCCCATGGATCCAAAGATTTTCTTAGTAGTATTTCTGTCTGTTGTTTCCCTTTCTTGTCGTTCTTAACCCATCAACTAAGTTATTTTTACTACCTACTACGGCCACACCCGCACAGCAGATTTTCTTGAAAACCAGTAATTCTAGATAAGCCCGAACAACATCTGCATCCACATCATAACTGGTCATCAAAGGGAATTTTGCGAATGCTAGCCTGGCTAGCTACCACCCTCAAGTTGAAAATTTGTCGCCATGCGCCTAACAGTGTGTTCCGTCAGCAGTCCTTGAGCGCCAGTACAATTACTGGAGCATGAGACTTAACAACTGTATGTCTCGGGGAGACAGGAGCGGTGCAATTCGTGTAAAAAGATACGTTTAAAAAAACCCACGAAGTGCGGTTTGGAGTCGCACACCGATGGGTCCATAGCTTCCGTACCAATACAAACTGTTGTATGTATTTACTTGAATCCATGAAGGAGTGACGAAAGCGACACTTTGGAATCTTTAGGTCCAGGTTTAAATCCTGGTCCGAACAAATATTCTTTATTTTTTACTAGGAAATTGTCTACTTACATTAGTTACGATGAAATAATGACACAAGTCAAATAATAACGCAAACGGAGGGGCCGTTTGCGTTTTGCATATAAATACGAAAGTAACTGTGTATGGCCTCACCTCCGAAACAGCTAAAAATATTTTGATGAAACTCGGTCCACATAATTCTTAGGTCCTTTATTATGATATGGGGATACCTTTCATCTCAATCCACTTAGTAACTCCCCAGAGAGCAATATATAACCAATTACCATGGAGGCGAATCAGTGAACTATTTCAAAGGGACAAAATTAAACTTAGGAACAACTGAGATATATCGACTCGGCATCTTATCATCTTTTCCTCTTTCTTCGACTACTCGCGAGCGATTACTGTGTTCCAGTTTGATGGGTATTGAGTAAGGGTTCAGTGTATAGGCAGACGGTACCGCTTAACCGTGGGCCTGTACTTGTACCGCAACCAAGTCATATAAAAAAGAACTATTTCGGAGTCCAGGCGTCGGCGATTAGGCGTTGATAAGTGTGCGATGACTATAAAGCTACTTACAAATTAATGATGAACAACTTGAGTTGTGCAATGTTGATACTGTGTCGGGTGGACAAAGTATCACAGATATCCAAGAGATATATCGTCATAAAGGATATCGGTGTTCCAGTGCCGCCTGTTAATTTCCAAAACCCAATGTAAAATAATCATGTCTGAAGAATTCTTATGATCATCCTATTTTTGTAGGTTTTCACTGAATAAAAAGGCATTCTACAAAAGTATCTGAACCACTTAACTCCCTCGGAATTGTTCGGCACCACCAGTGGTGCCCGGCCCACACACCGCGCGTCCCGCGCACCAGCCGCGCCTTCTGTCACACTCACACATAGCCGCGAACACTTTTACGAGCACACATACTTGAGGGTCGCTTCTTCTGGTGTACATGTTCTATGGCTAAGCGCATAACCGCCGCTCGCATATGGGGTCAGTTATGGCGGCAGGTGCCACGCCTCCATGGCATATCCACCGATATCATGGATGGATCAATGAGCCATATGTGTGATAAATACTGTACTCACTTTGGACTGTCATTGTTGAAGTGGTCACTCTTAACCATGATGTCACTGCTGGCATTTTGTTCAATCTTGTGCCGGTCTTCTGGTAAAATGGTCATCTTTGTCCGATACACAACTTCTATCAGTAGTGTGCCGATTGGAGTGTGAAGTTCACTCACTTTTATTGCTTTGCTCTTCTCACCTGGAATTGATATTAACAATAATATTTATATGTGGTTATTGCTGCAGCAGTGTTGCTAACTGAGGAAAGCAATATAACAATGATATGATCCGAGTCTAGTGTGAGACCGCTGTTCATGAATCTAGATATTTGAATATTTATCTTAATCTACCATACTACAAACAAGTTTGTGTAATCATTTTATGATGCTAATAAATATGTATTAAGTTTATAAGATGCTGTTTCTTCATAAAAAATAATACATTACTTTAAGATAAAAACTCAAAGACTTGTACAACCAAGCAATCTAGAGATTCAAAGCAGCGCCACACACTCCAATTAATTTACAATAGGTATCTCCAGCGAGAACCCGTCTTGGTGTGTACCATCACAGTGGATATTCAGCCATAGTAGTGTGCAAACACTACTGTGTTGAGGCGTGAGGGGCACTGTAGCTACTGTAATTATTGGGCAAACGAGAGATAAGAACTATAGTCTCGGTACGACGTGCACAGTGCAGTGTCAATCAGAAAGAGGATGTCGACACTGCAACTCCAATTGACAGTTGTGGCACTTACCGATGGACGAGCAACTTGTTAGTCTCATCACTATAACATAAAATAAACTAAAAGTCTACACCAAAATGGTAGTACAATTATTTAAAAGGAATAAGTCAAGATCTCACAAAAATTTGGAAGTAGCTTAAATCCCATCTTTACCACTCAATTTTCATAGGTATACTCATTGATAGTGGTCAAAGAGTAACCTGCCAGTTATCATTATCTTCATACCTCTATGTCACTTATGTGGGGTCTGTACTATTGCTTTCTAAAACAAAATCTACAAATTGAAATGTTTCTAGAATATTTGGGTTTTAAATTTAAGTTGAGAAAAGTTTGGTAAAACTAATCTCAATAAACATTGATTCTCCGTTTATGTTTGAAATGAGCAGACAATTTGTAATGTTTGCTTATAATGACTTATTCTATCAAGGACACGTGTTTTCGTAAGTAAATTAATGTAGATATACAACATTTTAAAAATTCACTTGATACAGATTGTATCACTTCAATTCATAGTCATTTTCAAGATAATACAGTAAATAAATATAATACTAAATATATAAATTTTGTATTATATTAAGGAATAATAATTAAACTACAGAATATATTATATATTTATATGAGAAAAAATTGCCACGACGACGTCGATATTTTTTTATGCTTAGATATAACCTTTGACCACTATCTCACCTGATGGTAAGTGATGATGTGGTCAAAGATGTTGTTCAGGCTAACCTAGAATCACTGGCTCAAGGACTAGCAAGGACTCTCAAGGACAGCTGCCGGAACTGCTTGGCGACAGACAAGAAGACTTAGTTCTGCTGCATATGCAGTTTGTAGGATAAGACAGTTAAGAGACGTAACTACTGCACGGATAGTTTATTTCGTGTACTTCCACAGTATTATGTCGTATGGTGTATTGCTGTGGGGAGCTGCTGCTGAGATAGAGATAATCTTTATCTTACAAAAGCGTGCAATTCGAGCCATATATGAAATGGATCCTAGAGGGAGCTTTTTAAAGAGATTGATATATTAACTTAATCGAGTCTGTATATATCTGAAAATATTATGAGTAAATTTAAATTATATAGTGACAACCACAACTAAAACTCTAGAAATAAATATAAAATAGCGGTACTAGGTTTAAGACTAGCCAAGACAAATAAAAGGTCCTTTTTAGGTAATTGTGTGTGGTTTTATAATTAAATTCCCAAACATATTACAATGCTCAAAGAAGGAAAATTCAAGTTGCATGTGAAAAACATTTTGATTAAGAAATCCTACTAGACAGTTTCTGATTACTTAAACAACAAAAATGCTTGGAAAATTCCGCCTTTGCTAAGCTATCACCTGTCACCTACGTAATTTAAACAAATATTGTAATAATGATATTATATTGTATATAACACATAGTTAAAAGACTTATAAAAGAATGACCCCGAGTTTCATGCCCGTTCTTCTCGAAGTGGCTCTATAAACTTTTTTGCTGAATGTGGCACTACAATGTAGAATATTTCAATATTAAAATTTGTAATTGACCTTCATAAGAGCGTCTTAGACGCCTAAATTGAATAGATTATTTTAAATTTGAATTTGACAGATTTCTACTTGAGGGTGGTTGCTAGCCAGGCGGCCATTCGAAAATGCCCTACCGCCATGCTATAACGACTATTCAACGTTGATTAACTATGCTGATTGTTTCAGAATGGCTAAGAAAACTTCGCTACGAAGTCTAGTCTGTATTGTGGAATTGTGATTGATGGAGGCAATAAGATCGGCCCCTATTAAATATGCCTCTGCTTATCCTCTCATATATACTCAATATAGTATATCTCATAATATACTATACCTCTCATACAGACTCATCCTATATACATATAGGATATACATACAGGTGTGATGATAAATATTCAATTAAATTATGTATAATAGTAGGTACATACCTAAGAGGTCATAGTTAGGGTCCCCGCCATAGATTTTGTGGTAGATTTTAAATGATTCCTTGTGCTGAGCCCTTGCAAGCTTGTATGCTGGTGTTATCCTGGATATTGTCAGTGTTGACTTGAGCATCACACTCATACGATAGTAGATGGTAGATGGAGAGCAAAGTTCTGTTCCTGGCACTAGTTTAACAGTCCACAGCTCAAGTACCATTTTGTCTCCATCGGTGGTGTGAAGAGCAATCTCTATGCAAAGTATCTTGGCAAGTGCATCAACCACTTCACCATTGAGAACTCGTTTTGTTTCCTCATTGACGGCAGGTTCATCAGGAATTGATAAATTGAACTGTAAGACAAAATCATATAATGTTACATAAGAAAGCTATTTTAAATGTGCCAAATATATTGGATAACCGATTGAAAGAAATTAATAGATATTTCTTGCAATCATACAAAAAAATATCTTTAGAGCCCTACATACAACAAGAACTGAATTTTCACAATCGGCATCAAATTATTCCTTATATTTGAGTTGCTGTAAAAATTTATTGCTCTTTCTACAATTACACATATTAAAATGCAACAAATATTAGAGTGTCTTATTGCCACAAGAAGACTGGCGGTGTGTGTGCTTTTCTGACGAGTCTCGTTTCGGTATGCGGCCTGAAACAAGACGTACTCATGTTTGGTGGAGCTCTCGACGTCAAGAATGTTTAAAATTCTTTCAAGAAGTTCACCCATATAGAGGGGGAATAATAATGGTTTGGGCTGGTATTTGGATCGGTGGAAGAACAGATCTCATTTGGATCAGGGGCAACCTAACCATGGGATATGCTACATGGAATAGCTCTGCCAAGTATGGATGCCGTGCATACCCCACAACAGCTTTTTGACTTGTTACAAAAAATGTAGGCGGCCATTCCTCAAAGTGATTTTGATGAATTGATTTTAAGCATGTCAAATCGCTGTGCTTTTGTGATTGTATATAATAGAAACACAGATTGTCAATTAATATAATTTTACAATAAACTTAGCAAAAATCCTAATCCCTCGCTTTTCTGCTATTTGATTGACAACAAGATTGAAGAAATGTAACTTAGGTTACATTTCTTTGAATTGCAAAAATTAAAGTTTTTCTTTATGCATACATAATATAGGGATTCGTTGATAACTTAAACATGGGAATTAAATTAAAAAACCAGTGTAGATTTGGTAAATATTAATTGAATATTTCTTTATATTTCAAAATATACTCGTACATGATCCCGAGGCAGTTTTTATGTGTGTAGAACTTAACCATTTGGTGCAAATATAGAAGGCTGTAAGTGCTGATACAGAGGCACAGGCCAACATGCGGGTGATGCCCTGATGAAAAGATCTATTGTTTCAATAGGTTTAAGAATTCTTGAATAAAAGAAAAAGTATTTTATATTTAATTCCATTCATCACACATTAAAATTTAAAATTATACTAAGTGGGTCTCTATTTTCAATGTAGTTAATTTTCACAAGTATAACACTTACCAGGTACAAGTGAAATGTCACATTATAAGTGTATAAAATTGATTCAGGACAGGCATAGAGTACTAGATGTTATTAATTCCAGAACAAAAACTTTTTTGTCAGGAATAGACTGCATAGCCATTGGATATGTGTGAGGAAGATGAGTATTAGAGGATAATATCCAACAATAGGAACTCTTCACATGCTGCCTAAGCACACATACACAAAAACAAGTAAGTAGACAGGTAGAAGACAAAAATTCACCAATATAATGATAATGCTCTTGCAACATTTCTATAAAGTAAAAGTTATTAAAGATATCTAAGTTGTTAGCATTCAATTTAACAGCCTGTTGTATGAGCTACACATAAAACTCAGGACTTGTTACACCTGCCTAAATTGTAAAGGCCACAATTTCTTTGAATATCTAACTAGCTTTAACTTATCAGATTTTCATTAATATCTAAATTTATTTAAAATCTCTGGATACTGATGTCATGTTCATATTAACCCATGTGCATCTTAGATAGTTATAACAATAGAATCATATTTGTAAATGGATAATATCGACTGGTTGATACATAGCGGTTATGTGAAATAGACATTCTAATTTGTTGACAATGTATTTGCCGGTTTATTAATAATATTTAGATAAGTTTATTTGGTTGTGACAGATAAGAGGTTAATGAAGGTTGGTAGTCAGACTTTGTAATTATTATTGTTTATTCAGTGCCCAGCCTTAATATATCACCTAGGTATATAAGTTTTCAATATTTGAGTTGTCATGTGTGTTAAGATTTCAAATAGAATTTCTTTAATACAGAGGTATTCGAAGAGAATGTTAATATTCACAGATGTTATTCCAGCCAGCACTTGGGTAACTTTTACATTTACTCAGGGATTTTAAATGTGGCATAGTCAGATTTAAAAAAAATTAAAACTGTCAGCCAGTATAGTGTACCTTCTCAAAGCTCATGACTATACCAAAGTAGTATGTATAAAACACTAATATATCAATGGACAAACCTGTAAGCAGATGTCATGTGAGTAGGTATGGTATATGAGTTTTAGCATGAAACTACAAATTTGTTACAGCTCTGAAGGTAATAAAAAAACATACCCATTGTAAAGGTGGGGAAACGTCCAAGCTGTTGTCTGAAATTTTCGGATTTGATTCATGAGTTATTTTCTTTCCTTGCCTACTTTGCACAACTATCTGAGCCACTTTCAAAGTCAACACTTTCGTGAACTTGTACAGTCTATATCTCTCTTGTATTTCAGCGTTTGAAGATGCCATTATATATGAGTTATGACACTTTGCAGCAGCTTTTTCAGGATTTCACTATTCTGCGCAGTGATACAAATTCATATCTCCTTAGAAAAAATAATTGTTCGGATTTTTTGAACTTTAAAATCATTATGATACCTGTTTGTCTATACGATAAAATAACAAATTGCAATGTGTGGTCTACACATGCGCTATTTTTCGAAATGGATCATAAATTTCGATAAAATCAGAAAAGTACAGTGCAAAAAATTACTAACAAAAAGGTTAGAAAAAACCATACACGAATTGATAATTCGTAATTGGCTTCAAACTAGGCATGGCTGTGAGTACGTCGCTTGCGATTGGTTAGAATTATTACACTAACACTCTTATTGGTTCAGATAAACGTCATAGATAATTTGTGATTCGTGAGTTCCATATATCGTGAATTCCATAGATCTAAGTTCGCTTTTTTTTTGTACGCTGGAATCGTACGATACGTTCAGTTCAACGCAGAAATTGACACGCAAAAATTAAAAATCGTTTATTTCGCTAGTGTATGTAAACTTCGATTCGATCAAGTCTATGATAGAAGCTCGAAGGCTGTGAAATTTGTGCTCTGTGCTCAATGTTCCGATAATGGTATCGATTACTATTCATATTTTGATTAGTACTCGAATAATAATTATTTCTCATAATATTTCAATGCATACCCTAAAGGTGATACCTAGGTGTGACTACACAACTTTAATTTTTCCCTGATTGAAGAGAATATACTAATCAGCCTGGATATGTAGCAAGTACAAAGTATTGGTTTCGCTCAAGGGTAAAATTAAATTTACTTGTATTCAAATCAAATGGAGCATATCTTTGTTGAACAGAACTGGGCTGATTATTACAATACAGGGTGTGGAAAATATCACAAATTTGCATAACAGAAACTTCAAACTAACTAGATTTAGGCCCTGTTTCAGAATGTTTGGTTAAGTTCCGGATTTACTACCCACAACATATTTAATAAATAGAACACTATCTTTGCGTTTCACAGTCATCGATTTACCCTATCATCGGTAAAAGCTTGAAGCGCGCTGCAAATTAACTATCTTTTTTATCATTCAGTTATGTGTCGCATAGCAACCCGAAACTTTATTAGGACATTCTGAAACGGATCTTTAACCATTCATACTTAATTCTTCATAAGAGCTTTGTCGTACCTCAGTCAAATAGTTCATGTTTTTCCATAGAATAGCAGTGCTTGGCAAGAAAAACGTCATCATCTCCTTTAAATATCCTTTTTTTTATACTGAACTGGGTAGCACTTGACCATTATCTCACCTGATGTTAAGTGATGATGCGGTCGATGATGGAGCGTGCTTACCCAGAAGGTATCTATTTACTCGCGTTTTGAAGAGCCCAATATTCAACTGACCCGGAAACACAGACTCCGGCAGGGTGTCCCATTCCCTGGCGGTTCGCATGATGACCGAAGACTCAAACTCACTTCGTTCTTCGTTCTTCGTTCTTCGTTCTTCGTTCTTCGTTCTTCGTTCTTCGTTCTTCGTTCTTCGTTTACCGTTCTTTGTTCTTCTATTCTTCGTTCTTTCGGTTTTCATTCTCTATTTTTCATTCTTCATGTTTCGCCGCGTGACGATGGTATAAGACCTGACGGAATGACTGGCTCCTTAGAAGTACCACTCTACGGTAAGGTAAGCTTACTTACTGTTAGTTACTTACATTAAAAGTATTATATTATGACATCTAACCTGTCGAGATTTTAACGAGAACGTTTCGTCACAATAATATATCAACCATATAGGACTTTGTAAAGGCTGGAAAAGAGTTCAAACCTCTTTTGGAATGATCATTAGCTCTTAGAAAGAAGGTACAATAAATTTACTTAACGCCTGTCCCCCTGTCACTGTGCCCCTGTCCCTGTCCCTGTCCCCCTGTCCCTATCTCCCTGTCCCTGTCCCCCTGTCCCTGTCCATGTCCCCCTGTCCCTGCCTCCTGTCTAGAGCATGCATACCGATATATTGACCTAAATATCCGATATTGGAAAACCGAATTTAAAATCAAATAATATCGGTTTTTCTATATTTTATTTTCAAAATTAACGACTTAATAAATCTCCTCTTTCACTTCTTTAACTTTAAAATTTACAGAACTTATTAACATATAGACAAGACTTATAGATATTAAATGACAGTATCACCCATCAGTGTAGAATACCGAAAAGCTTTTTACTCCGCTGCGCTGCCTACACTTGCAATAACATAAGGTCATCGTAACAGGAAAGTGCATCCATGATAATACTTTGGAATTTTGATACACTTTGCTTTGTGCGGTCGTTATTCCAACAAGATAGATCTCACCATTTACGATAGCCGTCAGGTCCCCTGTTCCTGTCCCCATGTTCCTGACCCCCTGTTCCTGTTCCCCTGTTCCTGTCCCCCTGCCCTGTCCCTCTGTTCCTGTCCCCCTGTTCCTGTCCCCCTGTTCCTGTCCCACTGTCCATGTCCCCCTGTTCCTGTCCCCCTGTTCCTGTCCCCCTGTTCCTGTCCCACTGTCCATGTCCCCCTGTACCTGTCCCCCTGCCCCTGTCTCAGTCTCTGTCTTTATCACTATTTTCACTATTTACACTTTACTCTCGACTCTTAACTCCCGGCCCTCTACTCTCGAATTTCGACTCTCGACTCTCAATCCTCGACCCTCGACTCTCGGCTCTTGACTCTCGACTCTCGACTCTAGACTCAACTCTTAATTCTCGACTCTTCACTCATCACTATTCTCCCTTCACTTCTCACTCCTCACTCCTCATTCCTCACGCTTCACTCATCGTTCCTCACTCCTCACTCTTCATTCCTCACTCCTCACTCCTCGTTCCTCGTTCCCTCCTCCCTCCTTTCTCCTCGTTCATCATTCTTCGAACTTCATTCTTCGTTCTTCATTCTTCGGTTTACATTCTTCATTTTTCATACTTCATATTTCGCCGCGTGACGATGGTAAGAGACCTGACGGAATGACTGGAAGCTCCCCACAGCAGTACACCATACGACATATTGCTGTGGAAGTATGCGAAATAAATTAGCCGTGCTGTAGCTACATCTGTTAACTGTCTTATCATACAAACTGCATATGCAGCAGAACTAAGTCTTCCGGCTAGATCATGTCTATGTGGATCCCACTGTAAAGTTGAATCCATTTTGATTCCCAAGAAGACTGTCGCATTGTCAAAAGAAAGTTTATCTGGGCCAAGCTTAATGTCTGGTACAACATAAAGAACATTTGGTAACGAAAACTTTAAACATTTTGTTTTTGAATTTAAGAGAAGATTATTAGCGGCGAACCATTCAGAGATCATAGATAACACATTATTTAGAAGAATGAGTTAACCAGTCTTCCTATTTACTTTAAAAATCAAAGAGGTATCATCTGCGAATAAAACAATATCGCAGAAATCTTTGACCATGCAAAGCAGATCATTAATATACGCTAGGAACAGAAAAGGTCCCAAAATTGATGCCTGCGGTACACCTACTTTTACCAAAAACCTCACTCCTCACTCTCCACTCTTCGTTCCTCACTCCTCGTTTCTTACTCCTCACTCTTCGTTCCTCGTTCCTCACTCCTCGTCCTTCCCATCTCCCTCCTTGTTCTTCGTTCTTCGTATTTGTTCTTCGTTCATCGTACTTCGTTCTTAATTCTTCGGTTTTCATTCTTCATTTTTCATGTTTCGCCGCGTCACTATGGTAAAGACCTGACGGAATGACTGGCGCCTTGGATGTACCACTCTAAGGTAAGGTTAGATTATTTACTGTTAGTTACTTACATTAAAAGTATTATATTATGACATCTAGCCTGTCGAGATTTTAACGAGAACGTTTCGTCACGATAATATATCAACCATAGAGGACTTTGTATAGGCTGGAAAATAATTTAAACCTCTTTTGGAATAAAACATTAGCTCTGAGAAAGAAGGTACATTAAATTTGCTTTACGCCTGTCCCCCTGTCACTGTGCCCCTGTCCCTGTCCCCTGTCTCCCTGTCCCTGTCCCCTATCTACCTGTCCCTGTCCCCCTGTCCTTATCTCCCTGTCCCTATCACCCTGTCCCTGTGCCCCGTTTCCTGTCCCTCTATCCCTGTCCCTATCACCCTGTCCCTGTGCCCCGTTTCCTGTCCCTCTATCCCTGTCCCTGTCCCCCTGTCACTGTCCCCCTGTACCTGCCCCCCTGTCCCTGTCTCAGTCTCAGTATTTATCGCTAACTTCACTATTTACTCTTTACTCTCGACTCCCCCCCCCTGTTCGTGCCCCTTGTCTCTGTCCCCCAGTCCCTGTTTCCATTTCCCTGTCCCCCGGTCCCTGTCCACCTGTCTTTGTCCTTGTCCCCCTGTCCCTGTCCCCCTGTCACTTTCCCCCGGTACCTGTCCCCCTGTCCCTGTCTCCTATCTACCTATCCCAGTCCCCCTGTACTTATCTCCCTGTCCCTCTACACCTGTCCCTCTCTCCCTGTCCTTGTACCCCTGTCGCTATCACCCTGTCCCTGTGCCCAGTTTCCTGTCCCTCTATCCTTGCCCCTGTCCCTATTCCCTATCCCTGTCCCCCTGTCACTGTCCCCCTGTACCTGTCCCCCTGTCCCTGTCTCAGTCTCAGTCTTTATCGCTAACTTCACTATTTACTATTTACTCTCGACGCCCCCCCTGTTCGTGCCCTGTCCCACTGTCCCTGTCCACCTGTCTCTGTCTCTGTCCCCTCCCCTTGTACCTGTCCCCATATCCCGGTCCCTTTGTCAATATCCCTCTGTCCTTGTCCCCCTGTCCTTGTCCCACTGTCCCAGTCCATGCCCCTTGTTCCTGTCCCCCTGTCACTGTCCCCTTTACATGTCCTCATATCTTGTCCCACTATCATTGTCCCCCTATCCCTGTCCCCTTGTCACTGTCCCCCTGTCACTATCCCCCTGTCCCTGGCCCCCCTGTTTCCACCCATTGTCCTTGTTCCCTAGTCCCTGTCCCCTAGTCCCTGTCCCCATGTCCCTGCCCCTGTCTTTGTCCCCCTGTCACTATCCCCCTGTCCCTGTCCCACTGTACCCCTAACCCTGTCCCTGTTCCACTGTACCCCTGTCCCTGTCCCCCTGTCCCGGTCCCTGTCCCTAAGTCACTGTCCCCCTGTCCCGGTCCCTGTCCCTAAGTCACTGTCCCCCAGACCCTGCCCCCTGTCCCTGTCCCATGTCCCTTTCCCATAGTCCCTGTCCCCCTGTTACTGTCCCCCTGTACCTGTCCCCCTGTCCCTGTCTCAGTCTCAGTGTTTATCGCTAACTTCACTATTTACTCATTACTCTCGACCCCCCCCCCCTGTTCGTGACCCATGTCCCTGTCCCAATGTCCCTGTCCCAATGTCCCTGTCCCCATGTCACTGTCCCCATGTCCCTGTCCCAATGTCCCTGTCCCCATCTCCCTGTCCCCATGTCCCTGTACCCAAGTCCCTGTCCCCCTGTCCCTGTCTCAGTCTCTGTCTTTATCTCTATCTTCACTATTTACACTTTACTCTCGACTCTTAACTCCCGGCCCTCTACTCTCGAATTTCGACTCTCGACTCTCAATCCTCGACCCTCGACTCTCGGCTCTTGACTCTCGACTCTCGACTCTAGACTCAACTCTTAATTCTCGACTCTTCACTCATCACTATTCTCCCTTCACTTCTCACTCCTCATTCCTCACGCTTCACTCATCGTTCCTCACTCCTCACTCTTCATTCCTCACTCCTCACTCCTCGTTCCTCGTTCCCTCCTCCCTCCTTTCTCCTCGTTCATCATTCTTCGAACTTCATTCTTCGTTCTTCATTCTTCGGTTTACATTCTTCATTTTTCAATCTTCATATTTCGCCGCGTGACGATGGTAAAAGACCTGACGGAATGACTGGAAGCTCCCCACAGCAGTACACCATACGACATATTGCTGTGGAAGTATGCGAAATAAATTAGCCGTGCTGTAGCTACATCTGTTAACTGTCTTATCATACAAACTGCATATGCAGCAGAACTAAGTCTTCCGGCTAGATCATGTCTATGTGGATCCCACTGTAAAGTTGAATCCATTTTGATTCCCAGGAAGACTGTCGCATTGTCAAAAGAAAGTTTATCTGGGCCAAGCTTAATGTCTGGTATAACATAAAGAACATTTGGTAACGATAACTTTAAACATTTTGTTTTTGAATTTAAGAGAAGATTATTAGCGGCGAACCATTCAGAGATCATAGATAACACATTATTTAGAAGAATGAGTTAACCAGTCTTCCTATTTACTTTAAAAATCAAAGAGGTATCATCTGCGAATAAAACAATATCGCAGAAATCTTTGACCATGCAAAGCAGATCATTAATATACGCTAGGAACAGAAAAGGTCCCAAAATTGATGCCTGCGGTACACCTACTTTTACCAAAAACCTCACTCCTCACTCTTCACTCTTCGTTCCTCACTCCTCGTTTCTTACTCCTCACTCTTCGTTCCTCGTTCCTCACTCCTCGTCCCTCCCATCTCCCTCCTTGTTCTTCGTTCTTCGTATTTGTTCTTCGTTCTTCGTACTTCGTTCTTAATTCTTCGGTTTTCATTCTTCATTTTTCATGTTTCGCCGCGTCACTATGGTAAAGACCTGACGGAATGACTGGCGCCTTGGATGTACCACTCTAAGGTAAGGTTAGATTATTTACTGTTAGTTACTTACATCAAAAGTATTATATTATGACATCTAGCCTGTCGAGATTTTAACGAGAACGTTTCGTCACGATAATATATCAACCATAGAGGACTTTGTATAGGCTGGAAAATAATTTAAACCTCTTTTGGAATAAATCATTAGCTCTGAGAAAGAAGGTACATTAAATTTGCTTTACGCCTGTCCCCCTGTCACTGTGCCCCTGTCCCTGTCCCCTGTCTCCCTGTCCCTGTCCCCTATCTACCTGTCCCTGTCCCCCTGTCCTTATCTCCCTGTCCCTATCACCCTGTCCCTGTGCCCCGTTTCCTGTCCCTCTATCCCTGTCCCTATCACCCTGTCCCTGTGCCCCGTTTCCTGTCCCTCTATCCCTGTCCCTGTCCCCCTGTCACAGTCCCCCTGTACCTGCCCCCCTGTCCCTGTCTCAGTCTCAGTATTTATCGCTAACTTCACTATTTACTCTTTACTCTCGACTCCCCCCCCCCTGTTCGTGCCCCTTGTCTCTGTCCCACAGTCCCTGTTTCCATTTCCCTGTCCCCCGGTCCCTGTCCACCTGTCTTTGTCCTTGTCCCCCTGTCCCTGTCCCCCTGTCACTTTCCCCCGGTACCTGTCCCCCTGTCCCTGTCTCCTATCTACCTATCCCTGTCCCCCTGTACTTATCTCCCTGTCCCTCTACACCTGTCCCTCTCTCCCTGTCCTTGTACCCCTGTCGCTATCACCCTGTCCCTGTGCCCAGTTTCCTGTCCCTCTATCCTTGCCCCTGTCCCTATTCCCTATCCCTGTCCCCCTGTCACTGTCCCCCTGTACCTGTCCCCCTGTCCCTGTCTCAGTCTCAGTCTTTATCGCTAACTTCACTATTTACTATTTACTCTCGACGCCCCCCCTGTTCGTGCCCTGTCCCACTGTCCCTGTCCACCTGTCTCTGTCTCTGTCCCCTCCCCTTGTACCTGTCCCCATATCCCGGTCCCTTTGTCAATATCCCTCTGTCCTTGTCCCCCTGTCCTTGTCCCACTGTCCCAGTCCATGCCCCTTGTTCCTGTCCCCCTGTCACTGTCCCCTTTACATGTCCTCATATCTTGTCCCACTATCATTGTCCCCCTATCCCTGTCCCCTTGTCACTGTCCCCCTGTCACTGTCCCCCTGTCACTATCCCCCTGTCCCTGGCCCCCCTGTTCCTGCCCCTTGTCCGTGTCCCCTAGTCCCTGTCCCCATGTCCCTGCCCCTGTCTTTGTCCCCCTGTCACTATCCCCCTGTCCCACTGTACCCCTAACCCTGTCCCCCTGTCCCTGTTCCACTGTACCCCTGTCCCTGTCTCCCTGTCCCGGTCCCTGTCCCTAAGTCACTGTCCCCCTGTCCCGGTCCCTGTCCCTAAGTCACTGTCCCCCAGACCCTGCCCCCTGTCCCTGTCCCATGTCCCTTTCCCATAGTCCCTGTCCCCATGTACCTGTCCCCCTGTCCCTGTCTCAGTCTCAGTGTTTATCGCTAACTTCACTATTTACTCATTACTCTCGACCCCCCCCCCCTGTTCATGACCCCTGTCCCTGTCCCCCTGTCAATATCCTCCTATCCCTGTCCCCCAGTCATTGTCCCTCTGTCCTTGTCCCCCTGTCCCAGTCTTTGCCTCTTGTTCCTGTCCCCTTGTCACTGTCCCCCTGTCCATGTCCCCAAATCCTGGTCCCCCTGTCAATGTCCCCCTATCCCTGTCCCCTTGTCACTGTCCCCATGTCCCTGTCGACCCCCCGTTCGTGCCCCCTTTCCCTGTCCCACTGTCCCTGTCCACCTGTCTCTGTCCCTGTCCCCTCCCCTTGTTCCTGTCCCCATATCCCCCTGTCAATATCCCTCTGTCCTTGTACCCCTGTCCTTGTCCCACTGTCCCAGTCCATGCCCCTTGTTCCTGTCCCCCTGTCACTGTCCCCCTTTACATGTCCCCATATCCAGCCCCACTGGCATTGTCCCCCTATTTCTGTCCCATTGTCACTGTACCCCTGTCACTATCCCCATGTCCCTGGCCCCCCTGTTCCTGCCCTTTGTCCCTGTCCCCTAGTCCCTGTCCTCATGTCCCTGCCCCCTGTCCCATTCCACCAGTCCCTGTCCCCCGTCCATGTCCCACTGTCTCAGTCCCCCTGTCTTTTGTCCCCCTGTCATTATCCCCCTGTCCCTGTCTCAGTCTCTGTCTTTATCTCTCTCTTCACTATTTACTCTTTACTCTCGACTCTCAACTCTCGGCTCTCTACTCTCGAATTTCGACTCTCGACTCTCAATCCTTGACCCTCGACTCTCGGCTCTTGACTCTCGACTCTTAATTTTCTTTTTCTTTATTTTTTTTTTATGATTATCAATCATTGTTGGCCTTTGACCTCTATCTCACCTGATGTGGTGAGATAGTGATGATGTGGTCGAAGATGTTGTTCAGGCTAACCTAGAATTACTGGCTCTCAAGGACAGCTGCCGCAACACACCGTTAGGTGCTTGGCGACAGATTTTCAACTTGAGGGTGGTAGCTAGCCAGGCGGGCATTCGCAAAGTGCCCTACCACCATGCAAAAATAATTCTCTTAATTCTTGACTCTTCACTCATCACTATTCTCCCTTCACTTCTCACTCCTCACTCCTCACGCTTGACTCTACGTTCCTCACTCCTCGTTCCTCACTCCTCACTCTTCGTTCTTCACTCCTCTTTCCTCGTTCCTCCCTCCTCCTTCCTCCCTCCTCGTTCTTCGTTCTTCACACGTCGTTCCTCACTCTTCGTTCCTCACTCCTCACTCTTCATTCCTCAGTTCTCGTTCCTCGTTCCCTCCTCCCTCCTTTACATACACTTTGCTTTTTTATACGGTCGTTATTCCAACAAGATAGATCTCACCATTTACGATAGCCGTCAGGTCCCCTGTTCCTGTCCCCATGTTCCTGACCCCCTGTTCCTGTTCCCCTGTTCCTGTCCCAATGTTCCTGTCCCCCTGCCCTGTGCCTCTGTTCCTGTCCTCCTGTTCCTGTCCCCCTGTTCCTGTCCCACTGTCCATGTCCCCCTGTTCCTGTCCCCCTGTGCCTGTCCCACTGTCCATGTCCCCCTGTACCTGTCCCCCTGCCCCTGTCTGTATCTCTATTTTCACTATTTACACTTTACTCTCGACTCTTAACTCCCGGCCCTCTACTCTCGAATTTCGACTCTCGACTCTCAATCCTCGACCCTCGACTCTCGGCTCTTGACTCTCGACTCTCGACTCTAGACTCAACTCTTAATTCTCGACTCTTCTGACGAACTAAGTCTTCCGGCTAGATCATGTCTATGTGGATCCCACTGTAAAGTTGAATCCATTTTGATTCCCAGGAAGACTGTCGCATTGTCAAAAGAAAGTTTATCTGGGCCAAGCTTAATGTCTGGTACAACATAAAGAACATTTGGTAACGATAACTTTAAACATTTTGTTTTTGAATTTAAGAGAAGATTATTAGCGGCGAACCATTCAGAGATCATAGATAACACATTATTTAGAAGAATGAGTTAACCAGTCTTCCTATTTACTTTAAAAATCAAAGAGGTATCATCTGCGAATAAAACAATATCGCAGAAATCTTTGACCATGCAAAGCAGATCATTAATATACGCTAGGAACAGAAAAGGTCCCAAAATTGATGCCTGCGGTACACCTACTTTTACCAAAAACCTCACTCCTCACTCTTCACTCTTCGTTCCTCACTCCTCGTTTCTTACTCCTCACTCTTCGTTCCTCGTTCCTCACTCCTCGTCCCTCCCATCTCCCTCCTTGTTCTTCGTTCTTCGTATTTGTTCTTCGTTCTTCGTACTTCGTTCTTAATTCTTCGGTTTTCATTCTTCATTTTTCATGTTTCGCCGCGTCACTATGGTAAAGACCTGACGGAATGACTGGCGCCTTGGATGTACCACTCTAAGGTAAGGTTAGATTATTTACTGTTAGTTACTTACATCAAAAGTATTATATTATGACATCTAGCCTGTCGAGATTTTAACGAGAACGTTTCGTCACGATAATATATCAACCATAGAGGACTTTGTATAGGCTGGAAAATAATTTAAACCTCTTTTGGAATAAATCATTAGCTCTGAGAAAGAAGGTACATTAAATTTGCTTTACGCCTGTCCCCCTGTCACTGTGCCCCTGTCCCTGTCCCCTGTCTCCCTGTCCCTGTCCCCTATCTACCTGTCCCTGTCCCCCTGTCCTTATCTCCCTGTCCCTATCACCCTGTCCCTGTGCCCCGTTTCCTGTCCCTCTATCCCTGTCCCTATCACCCTGTCCCTGTGCCCCGTTTCCTGTCCCTCTATCCCTGTCCCTGTCCCCCTGTCACAGTCCCCCTGTACCTGCCCCCCTGTCCCTGTCTCAGTCTCAGTATTTATCGCTAACTTCACTATTTACTCTTTACTCTCGACTCCCCCCCCCCTGTTCGTGCCCCTTGTCTCTGTCCCCCAGTCCCTGTTTCCATTTCCCTGTCCCCCGGTCCCTGTCCACCTGTCTTTGTCCTTGTCCCCCTGTCCCTGTCCCCCTGTCACTTTCCCCCGGTACCTGTCCCCCTGTCCCTGTCTCCTATCTACCTATCCCTGTCCCCCTGTACTTATCTCCCTGTCCCTCTACACCTGTCCCTCTCTCCCTGTCCTTGTACCCCTGTCGCTATCACCCTGTCCCTGTGCCCAGTTTCCTGTCCCTCTATCCTTGCCCCTGTCCCTGTTCCCTATCCCTGTCCCCCTGTCACTGTCCTCCTGTACCTGTCCCCCTGTCCCTGTCTCAGTCTCAGTCTTTATCGCTAACTTCACTATTTACTATTTACTCTCGACGCCCCCCCTGTTCGTGCCCTGTCCCACTGTCCCTGTCCACCTGTCTCTGTCTCTGTCCCCTCCCCTTGTACCTGTCCCCATATCCCGGTCCCTTTGTCAATATCCCTCTGTCCCCGTCCCCCTGTCACTGTCCCCCTGTACCTGTCCCCCTGTCCTGTCTCAGTCTCTGTCTTTATCTCTATCTTCACTATTTACTCATTACTCTCGACTCTCAACTCTCGGCTCTCTACTCTCGAATTTCGACTCTCGACTCTCAATCCTCGACCCTCGACTCTCGGCTCTTGACTCTCGACTCTCGACTCTAGACTCAACTCTCGACTCTTAATTTTTTTTAAAATTTTTTTTTTATGATTGATAGGTTAGCCTTTGACCACTATCTCACCTGATAGTAAGTGATGATGTGGTCGAAGATGTTGTTCAGGCTAGAATTACTGGCTCTCAAGGACAGCTGCCGGAACACACCGTTAGGTGCTTGGCGACAGATTTTCAACTTGAGGGTGGTAGCTATTGCTTTCGTGTCCCCACGTCCCTGTCCCAATGTCCCTGTTCCCATGTCCCTGTCCCCATGTCCCTGTACCCAAGCCCCTGTCCCCCTGTCCCTGTCTCAGTCTCTGTCTTTATCTCTATCTTCACTATTTACTCATTACTCTCGACTCTCAACTCTCGGCTCTCTACTCTCGAATTTCGACGCTCGACTCTCAATCCTCGACCCTCGACCCTCGACTCTCGGCTCTTGACTCTCGACTCTCGACTCTAGGACTCAACTCTCGACTCATAATTTTTTTTTTTTTTTTATGATTGATTGGTTATCCTTTGACCATTATCTCACCTGATAGTAAGTGATGATGTGCTCGAAGATGTTGTTCAGGCTAACCTAGAATTACTGGCTCTCAAGGACAGTTGCCGGAACACACCGTTAGGTGCTTGGCGACAGATTTTCAACTTGAGGGTGGTAGCTAGCCAGGCGGGCATTCGTAAAGTGCCCTACTACCATGCTCGTGCCCCCTGTCCCTGTCCCTCGGTCCCTGTCCCCATGTCCCTGTCCACCTGTCTTTGTCCCTGTCCCCATGTCCCTGTCTTTGTCCCTGTCCCCATGTCCCTGTCCACCTGTCTTTGTCCCTGTCCCCCTGACCCTGTCCCCCTGTCACTGTCCCCCGGTACCTGTCCCCCTGTCCTTATCTCCCTGGCCCTCTCTCCCTGTCCCTGTACCCCTGTCCCTATCACCCTGTCCCTGTGCCCCGTTTCCTGTCCCTCTATCCTTGCCCATGTCCCTGTTCCCTATCCCTGTCCACCTGTCACTGTCCCCCTGTCCCTGTCTCAGTCTCAGTCCTTATCGCTAACTTCACTATTTACTATTTACTCTCGACTCCCCCCCCCGTTCGTGCCCCCTTTCCTTGTCCCCCAGTCCCTGTCCCCATGTCTCTGTCCCCTGGTCCCTGTCCCCCTGTCGCTATCACCCTGACTCCCTCCTACTCTCGACTCCCCCCCTGTTCGTGCCCCCTTTCCCTGTCCCACAGTCCCTGTCCACTTGTCTCTGTCCCTGTCCCCTCCCCTTGTCCCTGTCCCCATATCCCGATCCCCCTGTCTCTGTCCCTTTGTCCCTGTCCCCCTGTCCCTGTCCCACTGTCCCTGTCCACCTGTCTCTGTCCCTGTCCCCTCCCCTTGTCTCTGTCCCCATATCCCGGTCCCCCTGTCAATATCCCCCTATACCTGTCCCCCTGTCATTGTCCCTCTGTCCTTGTCCCCCTGTCCCAGTCTATGCCTCTTGTTCCTGTCCCCCTGTCACTGTCCCCCTGTCCATGTCCCCAAATCCTGGTCCCCCTGTCAATGTCCCCCTATCCCTGTCCCCTTGTCACTGTCCACCTGTCCCTACTACTACTCTCGAATTTCGACTCTCGACTCTCAATCCTTGACCCTCGACTCTCGGCTCTTGACTCTCGACTCTTAATTTTCTTTTTCTTTATTTTTTTTTTATGATTATCAATCATTGTTGGCCTTTGACCTCTATGATGATGTGATGATGTGGTCTAAGATGTTGTTCAGGCTAACCTAGAATTACTGGCTCTCAAGGACAGCTGCCGCAACACACCGTTAGGTGCTTGGCGACAGATTTTCAACTTGAGGGTGGTAGCTAGCCAGGCGGGCATTCGCAAAGTGCCCTACCACCATGCAAAAATAATTCTCTTAATTCTTGACTCTTCACTCATCACTATTCTCCCTTCACTTCTCACTCCTCACTCCTCACTCCTCACGCTTGACTCTACGTTCCTCACTCCTCGTTCCTCACTCCTCACTCTTCGTTCTTCACTCCTCTTTCCTCGTTCCTCCCTCCTCCTTCCTCCCTCCTCGTTCTCCGTTCTTCACACGTCGTTCCTCACTCTTCGTTCCTCACTCCTCACTCTTCATTCCTCAGTTCTCGTTCCTCGTTCCCTCCTCCCTCCTTTACATACACTTTGGTTTATACGGTCGTTATTCCAACAAGATAGATCTCACCATTTACGATAGCCGTCAGGTCCCCTGTTCCTGTCCCCATGTTCCTGACCCCTGTTCCTGTTCTCCTGTTCCTGTCCCGATGTTCCTGTCCCTGTCCCCCTGTCCATGTCCCCCCGTACCTGTACCTTTGTCCCTGTCCCCCTGTCCCTGTCTCCTTTCCCTGTCCCCCAGTCCCTGTCCCCATGTCCCGGTCCCCATGTCCCGGTCCCCATGTCCCTGTCCCCCTGTCCCTGTCCCACTGTCCCTGTCCCCATGTCCCTGTCACCCTGTCCCTGTCCCACTGTGCCTGTCCCCCTTTACATGTCCTTTATATGTATATGCTGTCCCCCTGTCAATGTCCCCCTATCCCTGTCCCCTTGTCACTGTCCCCCAGTCACTATCCCCCTGTCCCTGGCCCCACTGTTCCTGCCCCTTGTCCCTGTCCCCTAGTCCCTTTCCCTTAGTCCCTATCCCCATGTCCCTGTCCCCCTGTCTTATGCCACCAGTCCCTGTCGCACGTCCATGTCCCACTGTCTCAGTCCCCCTGTCTTTGTCCCCCTGTCTTTGTCGCCCTGTCACTGTCCCACTGTACCACTGTCCCTGTCCCACTGTACCCCTGTCCCCCTGTCCCCGTCCATGTCTCCTGTCACTGTCCCCCTGTCCCTGTCCCCCTATTCCTGCCCCCTGTTCCTGTTCCCAGTCCCTGTCCCCATGTCCCTGTCAGCCAGGCCCTGTCCACCTGCCCCTGTCCCCTGTCCCTGTCCCCCAGTCCCTGTTCCATGTCCCTGTCCCATAGTCCCTGTCTTCAGTCACTGTCCCCCGGTCTTTGTCCCCCTCTCACTATCCCCTTGACCCTGTCCCTCAACTCCTGTCCCTGTCACCTGTTCCTGCCACCTGTCCCTGTCCCCCAGTCCCTGTCCCCCTGTGCCTGTCCCCCTGTCCTTGTCCCTCAGTCCCTGTCCCCCTGCCCCTGTACCCATATCACTGTCCCCCCGTCACTGTCCCTCTGTCTCTGTCCCACTGTCCTTGACCCCTGTCCCAAACCATGCCTCTTGTTCCTAACCCCTGTCCCTGTCTCCCTGTCACTGTCCCCCTGTCCATGTTCCCATATCCCGGTCCTGTACCGCACGCGCAATCGCGACGAGCAGATCGTAGCACTAAACGCGCCGTGTATAAGTCGTATTAGCCTCAACAAAATGTCTAAATCAACTATAGATACACTCGAAAAACTGTTGGTGAAACATCTCGCCCCGTTTGAACTTAAAATTGATTTTACGATGAAAGAAATGACGAAGTTACAAGATAAAGTCGACAATCTCGAGCTAAAATTAGCAGGGAGCACCGTGGGTAGAACAATTACTGCGAAGCCGATATCATCGACGCGGGCAAGTACGAACACAGCCACACCACCACTACAGCAAGACCGGTCCGACCGTGTGTCTAATTGCAAGGACCGTACGCGCTTGCACGGCACGCACACAGCGACACCTTCCTCCACCAACGTCACTGCTACCGCCGCCGCACCCGCGGCCCGCCTCCCACCACGCACTAGAGGGTCCGCCGTCACTCCACGATTAGCCGCCGCCGCAGCGCCTTCGACACCAGTAGCTAGCACGGAACTGGCAAGTATTATTGACGCACCCGCATCGGCGGAGCTTAACAACACCGAATGGCAGGTAGTTAACCGGAAGAATAGGAAGCCTTCTCAGCAAAAGCGTAAAGTTATCACCGGAAGTGGTTCTAACGACGAAGATTTGCAGACAGTTGAACGAGTGCGTAAAATATATGCATGTTTCTTTAGGCCAGAAACGACACCGGAATCTATTAAAGAATATATGCTGAAGAAAAATCCTTATCATGACTATATTGTAGATAAACTTAAGCTAAACCACAAGTATTACTCATCGTTTGCGCTTACTGTCCCCAGTAGTCAGTTCGATTTTTTTATGACAGCCGAAAACTGGCCGTCGCGCACAGAAATTAGTGAGTGGTTTCGTCGCAGCGAAGGGCGCGCGAGAGTCGCGCCCCGTCGCCCTCACACCGTCACCGGTGGCAGCCGCACCACCGCCGCCGCCGTTACTGGCGCCTGTACCGGTGTTTCGTCCGCCTGCCGACCAGCCACCAGCCAGTAAAAAACAGTTATTTACTATATGTCACCAAAACATAAGATGCTTGACAAACAAGACAAGGAATCTCGAAGTACTTTTGACAAAGGATCTCACCTGCGAAGTTTTAATTTTAAGTGAGCATTGGCTCACTTAAAGCCATCAATTAGAGTCCGTTACATTATGTAATTATAATTTATTGACCTATAGCTGTAGAAAGCAGATCGCGCATGGTGGAAGTTGCATCTATGTTAGATCTGGGATAAAAGCGATGAATAGGCAAGATTACTGTGACCTTTCACAGGAACAAATTTTTGATGTGTGCGCTGTGCACCTTCTTGATGAAAATATCCTTGTTGTAGGTATATATCACTCTACTCAGACGAACGACACAGACTATCTTAAACTGTTCGAAAAAGTACTTGCCAAAATAAACCACGACCGCCTCAGCGCAGTGTTAATGGGTGACACCAATATAAATATGTTAGAAAATTCCAAAACTAAAAAGGCATTAATTGACCTCCTATCTGTTTACAATTTCGTTCAGCTAGTTGATTTTCCTACTCGAGTGGTCGATGGGGTTAGTTGTACTCTCCTATACCACGCTTACACAAACATCCCCACTGAACGGGTTGTGAGTGTGATTGGCGTCAATACGCTCCTTAGCGATCACATAGCTCAGTGTCTGACGATGACAAAAAGTGCCCCACCCGCGGCAACAACTAGGCTGATGCGAAGCTTTAGTAGATCTAACATAGACAGTTTTACGAGTGCTCTTGACTCAATTGATTGGGACTACATCGTCAAAAAGTCAAATGGGTGTTGCCAGTCACTAGCAAAAACATTAATAGCAATATTAACAAATAAGCTAAATATATGTTTTCCCCTTAAAAAACAACCTGTAGCGAAATGTAGGCATTGGGTTGATGAGGAAATACATAATTATAAGCACCTGTTACTTGATGTATTACATTTACAAAAAACGTTTCCTAATGATGACCGAATTCGCGATAAATTCCAAGATTATTCGAAGAGGTATAACACGTTATTAAAAGACAAACGTACGAAGTTTTATAGCGACCTAATTAGTGAAAACCGTTATAAGTCCAAATGTATGTGGCGCGTAATTAACTCCGAGCTGGGTCGCAAAGACGGGAAACGAGTTGATTACACCGATCTCGTTCGGAATGACGGTCTGCCATTCGATTCCAAAAGAGCAGTTGTGGATTCGCTCAATCTGGAGTTTGTGACAGCAGCCAACAAGTGTGGTGCTCCGGCGGCCAACAGCATACGCGCCGTAGCCATAATGAGTTCTGGCTCCGTGCCCAGTGACGTATCAATAAGGTTATGCCATTTCACCCCATTTGAAATTTTTACAATTGCCACCAAATTGATCGCTCCAAAAAATAGCACTGATATATATGGTTTATCTGCTAAACTGCTAATAACTGCAATAAACCCCTTAGCTCACATCATCAGCTATCTTTTTAACTCGTGCTTTCGTGAGGGCGTTTACCCAGTCTCACTGAAAAAAGTTAAAATAACCCCACTCTATAAAGGAAAAGGCAAAAAAACCGACATTAAGTCATATCGTCCCATATCTCTCGTTCCAGTGGTAAGCAAACTGTTCGAAGTCGGGCTAAATAAAAGACTTTTATCATTTATAAGCGAGCGCAACGTGTTGTCACTTAGACAATACGCGTACAGAGCTGGGCGCGCTACAACCGACGTCGTGCGAGAAGTGGTATGGCACGTGGTGAGTGCCCGCGAGGCGGGAGACCACGTTGCATTGCTGTGCTGCGACCTCTCGCGCGCGTTTGACACTGCTGACCTCGCTCTTATGGCTGACAAGTTGCAGTTTTACGGCATCCGGGGTCCAACACTGTCTCTGCTCACTTCCTTTATGTCAAATAGGACGCAAGTTGTGGTAGGGGACAAGGGAAAGGCGATGTCGTCTTTGTCAGTCAAATGAAAAATCTACAATTGACTGATGATGAAGTTATGGTTAGCTTTGATGTACAGTCGTTATTCACCAGCCTACCTGTACATGATTGCATTGAAATTGTCAAGAAAAGACTTAGTGAGTATGACCTTCCCATGGAATATGCAGAATTACTGGAACATTGCCTAACATCTGGCTATCTATTCTGGGAAAATAACTTCTACATGCAGATTGATGGTGTAGCTATGGGCTCTCCAGTCTCCCCCGTTGTCGCCGATATTTTCATGGAAGACTTTGAGGAGAGAGCTCTCTCCACAGATGTGGCTATGCCGAAGATCTACAAACGGTACACAGATGATACTTTTACCATCCTTCCCAGTAATAAAGTTTCTGCATTTCTAGACCATCTAAACTCCTTACATAATAAAATTCAATTTACAATGGAGCCTGAAGTCAATAAATGCTTAGCTTTTCTTGATGTTTTAGTTATCAGGAATCCTGACAAATCCCTTAGTCATACAGTGTATCTGCAAATCTGTGTCCTTTAGTCATACAGTGTATAGGAAACCCACCCATACAGATAAATATCTCAATGGTAACTCCCATCACCATCCATGTCAGCTGGCTACCGTAGGCAAATCTTTGTTACAGAGAGCACATGGCATCTGCGACACTGACCATCTCAAGGAGGAGCTTCAGTATGTAAAACAAGTACTGCGAAGCAATAATCACAAGCTCCCACGAATGCGTCACAGAAGCCGGCCCAAGCCTTCCACAGTTGAGCGACAACCTGCCATCTTACCTTACATCAAGGGTGTCACGGACAAAATTGGTAATATCTTAAGACGAGCTTCAATAAAAACTTACTTCAAGCCGCACAAGAAGATCAACCAATTTTTAAGACCTGTTAAGTGCAATATTCCCTTACAAGATGCAGGTGTTTACAAACTTGATTGTGAATGTGGGCTGTCATACATTGGGCAAACAAAGAGGAGCGTTGGTATCCGAGTAAAAGAACACATTGCTGACATGAAGAACAGACGCTCAACCAAGTCTGCGGTTTGTGAACATGCCCAGGACAAACCCAACCACTACATTCGGTTCGACAAACCACAAATCCTCGCTAGAAAGACCCGGTTTATGCCAAGAATTTGGGTACTTTTTGATTTCAATAGCCTCGCGTAGGCTATTGAAATCAAAAAGTACCCAAATTTCAATAGGGATGATGGTTGGCAAGTACCACCTGCTTGGGATCCTGTTATCAAATTAATTAAATCCCAAGGCCGACATAAATCTGCAAGACCTCTGGACACTGTGA
The DNA here is from genome assembly GCA_963854805.1 of Plagodis dolabraria. NCBI lineage: Eukaryota > Metazoa > Arthropoda > Insecta > Lepidoptera > Geometridae > Plagodis > Plagodis dolabraria. The sequence continues at coordinate 12,775,367 of OY978440.1, forward strand.
GCGAATACTGCGTGAATAGGGAACGTTATGATTAATATAAAAATTTCTGACGGTAGACCAAATAATTTCTTAATAACTCATGTGACAAATAAAATCAATTAGTCACCCCGTGACCACGATCACTGCAAAGTGTTTGAAACGTCGGGATAAAATAATGAAAAATATACTCGATTTAAACCGTTTAAAGTTGTTTAATTACTATGTGTAACAATCGCGAAAACCTAAGACAACATTAATAATTAGCTCTGAGAAAGAAGGTACAATAAATTTGATTTACGCCTGTCCCCCTGTCACTGTGCCCCTGTCCCTGTCCCCCTTTCTCCCTGTCCCTGTCCCCCTGTCTCTGTCTTCCTGTTCCTGTCCCCCTATCCCTGTCCCTCTGTCTCTCTCTCCCTGTCTCCCTGTCCCCCTGTCCCTATCATCCTGTTTCAGTCTCTGTCTTTATCGCTCACTTCACTATTTACTCTTTACTCTCGATTCTAGACTCTCGGCTCTCTACTCTCGACCCTTGACCTTTTACCCCTGACCCTTGACACTCGACGCTCGACTCTCGACTTTCGACTCTCGACTCTAGACTCAACTCTCGACTCTCGACTCTTCACTCATCACTGTTCTCCCTTCACTCCTCACTCCTCAATCATCCATCCTCACTCGTCACTCTCCACTCTTCGTTCCTCACTCCTCGTTCCTCACTCCTCACTCTTTGTTCCTCACTCCTCGTTCCCCGTTCCTCCCTCCTCCCTCCTCGTTCTTCATACTTCGTTCTTTGTTCTTTGTTCTTCGTCCTTCGTTCTCGTTCTTGGTTCTTCGGTTTTCATTCTTCATTTTTCTATATTCATGTTTCGCCGCGTGACGTTGGTATAAGACCTGACGGAATGACTGGCTCCTTGGAAGTACCACTCTAAGGCAAGGTAAGACTTACTGTTAGTTACTTACATTATAAGTATTATATTATGACATCTATCATATATATCACTCCTCACTCTTCGTTCCTCACTCCTCGTTCCTCGTTCCTCACTCCTCCCTCCTCCCTCCTTCCTCCTCGTTCTTCGTTCTTCATTCTTTGGTTTACATTCTTCATTTTTCAATTTTCATATTTCGCCGCGTGACGATGGTAAAAGACCTGACGGAATGACTGGAAGCTCCCCACAGCAATACACCATACGACATAATGCTGTGGAAGTATGCGAAATAAACTAGCCGTGCAGTAGCTACATCTGTTAACTATCTTGTCTTACAAACTGCATATGCAGCAGAACTAAGTCTTCCGGCTATATCATGTATATGTGGATCCCACTGTAAAGTTGAATCCATTTTGATTCCCAGGAAGTGTATCGCATTGTCAATAGAGAGTTTATCTGGGCCAAGCTTAATGTTTGGTACAACATAAAAAACATTTGGTAACGAAAACTTTAAATATTTTGTCTGTTTTTAATTTAAGAGGAGATTATTAGCGGCGAACCATTCAGAGAGCATAGATAACACATTATTTATATGAATGAGTTCACTATCTTTCCTATTTACTTTAAAAATCAGAGAGGTTTCATCTGCGAATAAAACAATATCGCAGAAATCTTTGACCGTGCAAGGCAGATCATTAATATACGCTAGGAACAGAAAAGGTCCCAAAATTGATCCCTGCGGTACACCTACTTTTACCAAAGACCTTACTCCTCACTCTTCGTTCCTCACTCCTCGTTCCTCACTCCTCACTCTTCGTTCCTCACTCCTCGTTCCTCACTCCTCGTTCCTCCCTCCTCCCTCCTTGTTCTTCGTTCTTCGTACTTTGTTCTTTGTTCTTCGTACTTCGTCGAAAGGTAAAAGGAAGTCGTGCCGACCCTGCCAACTAAAGGCCTATCTCAGTCACGTCCATTCTTTGTAAGACAATGGAACGTGTGCTGAACAAAAAGCTCCTTGGCTATCTTGAAGAGAATGACCTCTTGAGTAACCGGTAATATGGGTTTCGCCAGAACCGGTCAACTGGAGACCTTCTTGTATATGCCACCCACATATGGAGCGAGGCCTTGGAAAAATATGGTGAAGCACTTGCAGTCTCACTGGATATTTCTAAGGCCTTTGATAGGGTTTGGCACGATAGCCTTATTGGTAAACTTTCAGCTTATGGTTTACCTCCCAGACTATGTGAGTGGATAAAAGACTTCTTGAGGGAACGTTCATTACAAGTAGTCGTTGATGGCTGCTCATCTGAACTAATGGCAATAAATGCCGGGTTACCTCAAGGGTCAGTTCTTTCGGCAACACTCTTTTTGCTCCACATTAACGACCTGCTCAAACCCGGTATCTTTGGGTACGCAGACGATAGCACTGTTGTCGAAAGATATACATCCGATGCACGAGCTGGTGAAGCTCAAGTCCAGTTTGAAAGAGAGGCGATGATTGGACGATTAAACTCTAGCTTGTTGGCCGTGTCCGATTGGGGCGATGCCAATTTAGTGAGATTTAATGCGTCCAAAACACAGGCGTGTCTTTTCTCCGCTAAACGGAGAGCATTTCAACTATCTCCGACTTTCCGAAATGTAACAATACCGGTGGCAAATCAGTTAGAGCTTCTTGACGTGTCCTTAACTTCAAATATAAACTTCGGTTCTTACATCGAAGCCAGAGCACAAATGGCCGCTAAGAAGCTGGGTATCCTAGCAAAGGTGAGGCAGTACTTCACACCGGCCTCTGATGGCCGTCATCCTTTCTTAGTTGACATTCCTCCAGTTCGTTCGAAGCGTTTTGCATCAACATTTATCTTCCGTACAGCAAAGGAGTGGAACTCATTGCCCGCGTCTTTGTTTCCTGAACAATATAATTTGGGAGCCTTCAAGTCTCGAGTGAATAGGTATCTTCTAGGCAAGCATGCTACATCTTCAGCCACATCATCACTTTCCATCAGGTGAGATAGCGGTCAAATGCATGCCTATAGCGCATAAAAAAAAAAAAAAAAATCATTCTTCGTTTTTCGGTTTTAATTCTTCATTTTTCATTCTTCATGTTTCGCCGTGTAACGATGGTAAAAGACCTGACGGAATGACTGGCTCCTTGGATGCTCCATTCTAAGGTAAGGTAAGATTATTTACTGTTAGGTATGATCTTTAACAAGAACGTTTCGTCACGATAATATATCAACCAAAGAGGACTTTGTATAGACTGGAAAATAATTTAAACCTCTTTTGGAATAAATCATTAGCTCTGAGAAAGAAGGTACAATAAATTTGATTTATGCCTGTCCCCCTGTCACTGTGCCCCTGTCCCTGTCCCCCCATCTCCCTGTCCTTGTTCCCATGTCCCTGTCTTCCTGTCCCTGTCTCCCTGTCCCTGTCTCCCTGTCCCTGTCTCCCTGTCCCTGTCTCCCTGTCCCTGTCTCCCTGTCCCTGTCTCCCTGTCCCTGTCTCCCTGTCCCTGTCTCCCTGTCCCTGTCTCCCTGTCCCTGTCTCCCTATCCCTGTCTCCCTGTCCCTGACCCCCAGTCCCTTTCCCACTGTCCCTCTCTCCCTGTCCCTGTCCCCCTGTCCCTATCTCCCTGTCTTTATCGCTAACTTCACTATTTACTCTTTACTCTCGACTCTAGACTCTCGGCTCTCTACTCTCGACTCTAGACCCTTGACCTTTTACCCCTGACCCTTGACACTCGACACTCGACTCTCGACTCTAGACTCAACTCTCGACTCTCGACTCTAGACTCAACTCTCGACTCTCGACTCTTAATTCTCGACTCTTCACTCATCACTCTTCACTCATCACTGTTCTCCCTTCACTCCTCACTCCACACTCCTCACTCCTCATTCCTCACTCCTCACTCTTCACTCTTCGTTCCTCACTCCTCGTTCCTCACTCCTCACTCTTCTTTCCTCACTCCTCGTTCCTCGTCCCTCACCTTTAGTTCCTCGTTTCTCCCTCCTCCTCCCTCGTTCTTCGTTTTTTGTTCTACACTCTTCGTTCCTCACTCTTCGATCCTGACTCCTCACTCTTCGTTCCTCACTCCTATTTCCCCGTTTCTCACTCCTCGTTCCTCCCTCCTCCCTCCTCGTTCTTCATACTTCGGTCTTCGTTCTTTGTTCTTCGTTCTTTGTTCTTCGATATTGTTCTTCGTTCTTCTTTCTTCGTTCTTCGTTCTCGTTCTTCGTTCTTCGGTTTTCATTCTTCATTTTACATTATTCATGTTTCGCCGCGTGACGATGGTAAAACACCTGATGGAATGACTGGCTCCTTGGATGTACCACTCTAAGGTAAGGTAAGACTTACTGTTAGTTACTTACATTATTAGTATTATATTTTGACATCTAACCTGTCGGGATTTTAACGAGAACGTTTCGTCACAATAATATGTCAACCATAGAGGACCTTGTATAGGGTAGAAAAGATTTCAAACCACTTTTGGAATGAATCGTTAGCTGTTAGAAAGAAGGTACAATAAATTTGCTTAACGCCTGTCCCCCGTTCTTCGTTCTTCATTCTTCGTTTTACGCTCTTGTTCTTCGTTATTCGTTTTTCGTTCTTATTTCTTAGGTTTTCATTCTCTATGTTTCACAGCGTGACGATGGTAAAAGACCTGACGGAATGACTGGCTCCTTGGAAGTACCACTCTAAGGTAAGGTTAGATTTCTTACTGTTAGTTACTTACATTAAAAGTATTATATTATGACATCTAACCTGTCATGATTTGAACGAGAACGTTTCGTCCCGATAATATGTCAAACATAGACACTTTGTAAAGGCTGGAAAATAATTCAAACCTCTTTTGGAATGAATCATTAGCTCTTAGAAAGGAAGGTACAATAAATTTGCTTTACGCCTGTCTCCCTGTCCCTGTCCCCCTGTTCCTCTGTCCCTGTCCCCCTGTCCCTGTCTCCCTGTCCCTGTCCTTGTCCCTCTGACCATGTCCTCCTGACCCTGCCCCCTGTCCCTATCCCCCCGTCCCTGCCCTTGCCCCCTGTTCCTGTCTCCCTGTCCCTGGTCTTCTGTCCCAGTCCCCTGAAACCTGTCCCCCAGTTCCTGTCCCCCTGTCTCCCTGTACCTGTCCCCGGTCCCTGTTCCCGTGTCCAGGTCCCCCTGTGACTGTCCCCCAGTTTCTGTCCCGGTCCCCCTGTGACTGTCCCCCAGTAATTGTTCCCTTTCCCTGTCCCCCTTTTCCGGTCCCACTATCCCTGTCCACCTTTACCTGTACCCGTTTACCTGTCACCCTGTCCCTGTTCCTCTGTCCCTGTCCCCCGATCCTCGTCCCCCAGTTCCTGTTCCCCTGTCCCTATCCTCCTGTTCCTGTACCTCTGCCCTTGTCTTCAAGTCCCTGTCTAGCTGTCCCTTTCTCCTGTTTCTGTTCCCCTGTCCCTGTCCCCCAGTCCCTGTCCCCCAGTTTCTGTCCTTTTCTCCCTGGCCCCTATGTCGGTCCCCCTGTCAATGTCCCCCTGTCGCTGTCCCCCTGTCCATCTTACGCTGTCCCCAAGTCGCTGTCCCGAAGTCGCTGTCCCCCTTTCCCTTTCCCTCTGTCTTTGTTCCCATGTCACTGTCCCCCTTTCCCTGACCCCCTGTTTTTGTCCCCATGTCACTGTCCTTCTGTCCCTGTCCCACTTTCACTGTCTCTCTGTCCCTGTCCCCCTGTCCTTGTCCCCCTGTCACAGCCCATGCACCCTGTTCCTGTCCCCCTGTCCCTGTCCCCTAGTTTCTGTCCTTTTCTCCCTGGCCCCTATGTCGGTCCCCCTGTCAATGTCCCCCTGTCCATCTGTCGCTGTCCCCAAGTCACTGTCCCCTTTCCCTTTCCCCCTGTCTTTGTTCCCATGTCACTGTCCCCCTTTCCCTGACCCCCTGTCCCTGTCCCACTGTCACTGTCCCTCTGTCCCTGTCCCACAGTCACTGTCTCTCTGTCCCTGTCCCCCTGTCTTTGTCCCCCTGTCACTGCCCATGCCCCCTGTTCCTGTCCCCCTGTCCCTGTCCCCCTGTCCCTGTCCCTGGGGACAAGGACAGGGGGACAGGGACAGAGAGACAGTGAAAGTGGGACAGGGACAGAAGGACAGTGACATGGGGACAAAAACAGGGGGTCAGGGAAAGGGGGACAGTGACATGGGAACAAAGACACCCTCTGTCTTTGTCCCCCTGTCCCTGTCCCCCTGTCCATGCCCCATATCCCGGTCCCCCTGACAAAGTCCCCCTGTCCCTGTCCCCTTATCACTGTCCCCCTGTCACTATCCCCCTTTCCCAGTTCCCCTTTCCTTGTTCCCCTGTCCCTGTCAACCTATCCCTGTCCCCCTGTCCCATACTTCTTGTTTCTGTCCCCTGTCCCAGTCCGTGTGTCACTGTTCCCCTGTACCTGTCCCCCTGGCCCTGTCTAAGTCTCTGTCTTTATCTCTATCTTCACTATTTTCTCTTTACTCTCGGCTCTCAACTCTCGGCTTTATACTCTCAAATTTCGACTCTCGACTCTCGACTCTCGACCCTCGACCCTCGACTCTCGGCTCTTGATTCTCGACTCTCGACTCTCGACTCTTAATTCTCGACTCTTCATTTATCACTGTTCTCCCTTCACTTCTCACTCCACAGTTGAGTATTTAGTTGGACATGTGTGTTAGTGTATTCTCTGTGGACGGAAAACACTTGTTTAGATAAATAATTTAACCTAAGAACCTTAAATTTTTTTTTTTTTTTTTATCTTTGTTATCTGCGATCGGCTGTCTAGCCATAATCAGATGTGTTCCAGGATTTTGAGGTGTTGGTGTCATTCCATTAAATGATCACCGCATATGTAGTTAAAATTAGTAACATTCAGTCTCTTTCCGATCCAAAAAATGCAAAAACCCACACTGTACAATCACAAAACAGACTGGGATGCATTTACTGAGTATTTAGAAGATGAAGTAGAACTTAAAGTCAAACTCAAAACCATCGAGGATATAGATGAAGCAACATTTTACATAACAAACCTCATTCAAGTGGCTGCGTGGCGTTCAACTCCAACACTGAATTCCTACAATGACCAAAACAATGTGCCATTACAGATACGCAATAAGCTGGAAGAAAAGCGAAAACAGAGACGGCAACTTCACTCCACATGATCAGATGCAGACAGAGCAAAATATAACAAACTTTCAAGGGAGTTAAAAGAGATAATAATAGAAAATCGGAATTCGTCTTTTCAAGATAAAATATCTAGTCTTTCGGTCCACAAAAAAGACAATTATTCATTGTGGAAAATCACAAAAAACTTCAAAAGACCACAAAATCATGCTCCACCAATAAGGAGACGAATTCCGATTTTCTATTATTATCTCTTTTAACAAAATTAATAAAAAATTAATTCTGTCAGGGCGCCGAGTCTACTAATTACATGTTCATATTCAGCATAGATTCATTCCGAGTCGATTGGGATTAGAATCGGTAGTCTACTAACCCCATATGAATATGAATCTATGATGAATCTAGGCTGGTTTTTACGTTATTGCCATACCGCAAAATAAAAACAGAAAAGTAGGTTAAGTCAGTGAATTCAGAAAATGAAATCTATCGATAATCACACGTATTTTAAATTATAACAAACTATTATAACCGCATATTTTTTATTTATATTAAAATAATAGTTTAGATGCATAAACACATCTATAGGAACCTTTAAATTAAACTGATATATTAAAATTCGTAATTTTCAATGGCAATGGCAATAAAAGACGTATTACATTTGCCATTTTAAAAAAAATTATGTCCGATGTCAGCTGATTGTTTTTTTATAAAAGAAACTTCGTCTAAACTATTTTGTTGGTTATCTTAAAACTGAGAGAATAATACTAAATATATTATAATCACAAAGTGCAATTACCTAATAATCGATATGTACCTACCATATTTTATTTCAAGATTTCGCTTTAACTAATTATGTGTGAGAGAGAACCCAAGAAAGAGGTTTTGAAGAATGATAGAAAACTTATTTTCCATGCCCACAGGAATGGTACCTAATGTCGGAAGAAATTCAAGATATAATTCCTAACTCAACATGCATGCCAACAATAATAGGAGTTGGTTTATGCCACGGACTAACCAACCTATGCACAAGACCATTTGGTTTTGCATGCTTCTGTACCTATTGATATAGTATGAACTGCCCTCAGTAGATGACAATAGGCTCACCCCTATAACACGGCATTTTGAAACATATCTGACAAAGTGTACATCTTTACATGGATACATAACATAGTGTGACAATTATACTAACTATAGGATTACAAAGAAACAAGTTTTTATATTGTACAAAATATATTTATTATATAATCATCATTATAGGTTATTTACATGATAGATATAGGGATATAGTATGGGCAAAAAAGTTAGGGATGCCCTGTGACAAGATGTGGTGATAAGGCTTTTTGTGAATCTAGGCTTAGCAACATCCCTGACCAAACATAAAAGTAATTAAATATTAATAAAAACCCTCAAAAATAGGTAATGTATTTACTATTGATATGCAAATTACATTTCTCTCCACAACTACACCACAACGGCCTCCTGCAGTACAAACCTACTACCTTTGAAGTCATGGATTACAATGTCTGCAGTTAGGACGTCCAAGTACAGTTTCTGTGATAATAGACTGGGCAGTCCTCTTCATCCAAGCATGTCATGAAAATATTACATACAATTCCACATCAACAATAAATGTTTAAAAAATCTATTGTAAACTAAAGTACATTATAAGAACTTCTTTCACATGCTTATTATATCCACTGATTTTTGTATTATACCTAGTTCTGGAAAAAAACTTGTGAATGTAATATTAAATAAAATATAGTTATTATGTGTGGCAGACATATAATCTCATTATTAAATTAATATATATGTATAAATCTCAACTATTTGTATGTAGAGAGTAATTAAGTTAGGTTCACCGTTAACTCTACAGTTAATGGTGAACTAATATGTAATTTATATTCAACAAATAAAGTGTTAGGTATATCTATGTGCAGTGTTTTCTTCAGTTTTTTCAGATGCAATAAAGAGATGTTGTTTTGTGACTAAAGTTTTTTATTTTTTCTCAAGTGACAAGCAACAAAATGGTGTCTTGTGTTTTGCAAAACACAACAACCAGTGAAAGTTTTGCCTATCACCATATGGCTATAATGTAAAGCAAAGGCTGGGAGAAAAATTATTTGAGGGTAAAGGGTATTGAAACAAAATTTTAATGCATTGTTATGTAATTACTTCTACACTAATATTATAAAGAGGAAAGCTTTGTATTTTTGTATGCAACGAACCAACTTAAAAACTACTGGACCGATTTGCATGAAATTTAGAATGGAAATAGTTTGAGACATGGGGAAACATAGGGTAGTTTTTATCTAACTGCAAGAGGTTAATGGTACATGTGTCACATATTAGTAGTGATTGTAGCGGAGCTTGACTAGTTCATGAGCTTAAACAACATTATCTGCATTTAGGTAATGAAGGGTAGGTAGGGTCACCTATCTACCCTTAGTGAGGCCTTGAGGTGGTCTGAAAACTTTGAAGAATGCCTACTATCTTGCATTCTTCACTACCCCTTCATAGCGGATCATGGCGCACACTTCTCTCTACATTTATTTAGAGGAATTTCCATGTCCTGGCTGTGGGAATGTGATAGCCTGATAGGTACGGTTTATGTAATGTTTTGAACGACACTTCATGTTTTACACGAGTATTATAAAGAGCAAAGCTTTGTATTTTTGTATGCAACAAACTTAAAAACTACTGAACCGATTTGCATGAAATTTAGAATGGAAATAGTTTGAGACATAGGGTAGTTTTTATCTAAATGCAAGAGGTTAATGGTACACGTGTCACGTATTATTAGTGATTGTAGCGGAGCTTGACTAGTTCATGAGCTTAAACAACATTATCTGCATTAAGGTAATGATTAGATAGGTGACCGTAAGTGAGGCCTTGAGGTGGTCTGAAAACTTTGAAGAATGCCTACTATCTTCCATTCTTCACTACGCCTTCATAGTGGATCATGGCGCACACTTCTTTCTACCTTACTGAGAAAGTTCCATGTCCCGGCTGTGGGAATGTGATAGCCTGATAGGTACGGTTTATGCAGCGTTTTGATCCACACTTCTTCGACTTTCGTCTTTAACGGGGAAAATATCTTGAAAGATTCCGTCTTCTTCCGATTCTTTGATTCCTTGGGACGGTCTCCGAGTGGTATGCTAACGGCTCATAGCACCTATTACACTAATTTATTTAGTGTTGTCATATTTAAGGTTCTTGTGGGTTCTGGGGATCCTTCCCAGGGGCATCGCTCTATGCCACCCACCGCGTCGCAGGTTGCGGATAGCGAAACGGTCTCCAGATATGGAGGTTAGCTGCTGAGGCAGTCGCGGACAATAGGGCGGTCCATCTAGAGGGCTGCTGGGAAATCTCATGGCGGAGATTTTTCTATAAAATAGCACTAAACCCAATGATAATATGGCTATGATGAACATAGCCCCCCATGAAAACATAAGAGTTATATACAATCAAAAGGTAGTAATAGAAGACCCTAAAAGGAATACAATGATAGTACAATGTAAAAGATGCCAGCAATATGGACACAGTAAAAACAACTGTATGCGGCCATACCGGTGCGTTAAGTGTGCCGGTGCACACAAAACGATCATGTGTAGGTACAATAGGTGGCGCCAGTTAACTTTAGTAATTTGAGTTTCAGTAGCCAAAGTAATTAAAGCATCATGAATGGCACTAATTCGATAACAGACGGCTTTAATACTGCTTATTCTCGCTTCTATAAGAGACTCAATGTCACCGTGTCGTTTAAAGCAATCCATATCCTCTAAAACAAACCATAATTTGTAGTCTAAAGGGTTGACTGAGGTCTGGGCTAGATGAGGGCCAGTCTCCAGCTCTATAAAGTCCGGAACATTGGTTTCAAGCCAGGCTTGGGTAGTTCGTGCCTTGTGACCATGTGCAGAGTCCTGCTGGAAAATCCATGGTACATTTTTTAAAATTGATGTTGAAAGATTTCACAACACGATCCAAGACTGTCTCTTGATACACTTCGGCTGATGTTTTCACTCCAATTTCACAAAAATGCAGCTTTGTGACGTCTTGATAAGACACGCCCCACCAAATTATCACTGACGCAGAATGATGAACACGTTGTACCTTTGCGATCACTTGATCAGCTTCTTTAGAACTGTGAGAGTATAATTTATCATTTTCCTTATTGTAGTGCTCTTCAATCGTGATTTTTTTTCATCGGTAATGAGGATGCCCTTCATCTGCGTATCGCGACGGAAGCCGTTTTGATCTATCCACTCTCCTTAATTGCAAATTTAGGACATGTCCTGTATATCGATGATAAGCACCGAGCTTCAGGTCTTGTTTTATAATACGCGACAGAGTCCTAGCACAAATTGCCTACAGGGGAATCTTCATTTCTTGCGATAAGATTTTTTTTTCCTACTGGGATTTTGACGATTTCTTGCTTTAACAGCATTAGCAGCCTTTGTAGTTCTAACAGCACGCGGCCGCTCCGATCTTTTATGATTTTCAACAGAGGAAGTGTTATTGTATATGTTGATAGAACTATATACGAACATACGGCCGATACCAAGCTTTTGAAGTGCTTGGAATATGATCAACGGCTCCATACCAACTTTGTGCAGGCGATCATTGCATACCTATATTTTCTTTGACACCCCATTCCATATTGTAATTTGAAAAAAATATGTGAGGTGGCGTGAAATCGATAGAAGTTTTTGAAATAATAAACTCCATAAGGTTTCCATAAAGGGGCGCCTGCGGTGCCGCTTCATGCCTGGAGCCCTGGGCGGTCGCCCAACCGCGCCCTACCCTAACGCCGGTACTGCCCAAGCATCGTTCAGCTGAGTTACGAGTCCTTATATGGGCGTAATTATAAGATTCTTCTTTTTCTGTGCATGGATTCAAGAGAGGAGTGAACAAGTATGAAGTACAAGCATAACCTGAATATCCTAATAGCCTGCCTTTAAACTCTCCCAGCTCAAATCTCTGTTTCAAGTTTTCTTCTTCCAGTGGGTTGTTACGCGTTTTATAAAATTTTACCCTTCTTTTTTTTTATGTGTGATAGGTTAGTCTTTGACCACTATCTCACCTGATGGTAAGTGATGATATGGTCGAAGATGTTGTTCAGGATAACCTAGAATAACTGGCTCTCAAAAAACTTACTATTCGAGCGTTATTTTCAACCTTCTCAGCCTCCTTTTTTTTTTTTTTTTGACGCTGGGAAAAATGCTTTACGCATACCCCCCCATTGGGGGATGGGGGGGTTATGTGGGACTCCCGGGTAGAAGACCAGTATACCCACTAAACGACCCAGCGGCATTCCAGCATCGTCTGTATGGAGGAGGACTGGGAGACTGGCAGAGCCTTTACGTCCAGTCCTCCGCCGACGACCGCCCGCTTTACAGCGGGGCCAACACGCCCCTCCCTAGGGGAGGGGCTCGGGAATGACCAGGAATGCATGGCCATTCCCGCCCGACGGAGGTGGTGAGCATGTGCAATGCGAGAGAAGTCGCCCCCGCGCCTTTCTCTCGCTACTCACCACCGGGAGGGGGAAGGTGATTATTCAATCGCCTTCCCCCACCCCTTCGACGTCTGCGCAGTGGCGCAGCAAGGGGGTCGTCCTCCCTAACCTAGGTAACTTCTTCGTAAAAGGAGGCGACCGCTGTCCAGGCCTCTTCACCCCCCAACATGGCATTGAGCACGCTGGGAAGCGAGAGGTCCTGTCCAACTGCGGTGACTAAGCCACGGCGCAACTCGGACCACGACGGACACACCTCAAGGGTGTGTTGCGCCGTGTCCTCCGCTGCGGCACAATCATGGCACGCTGGTGTTTCCTCCCTTCCGATCCGGTGCAGGTATGATCCGAAGCATCCGTGCCCGGATAACACCTGCACCAGACGGAACGAGAGGAAACCATGGGACCGCCCAAGCCATTCTTGTAGGACTTTTTTTTTTTTTTTTTTTCACCCGGGAAAATCCTTTATGGATACCACCGGCCCCGGGGGGAGCGGAGTGGTTATGTGGGAGTCCTCGCTTGAAGGGCCTTACTACCCCCACGGGGGGTAGTAAGTGAGGTTACCCACTAAAAACCCGGGATGAGCAGTCTGCCGCCTAGTAGGGCGAAATGGGGTAGCGTTAGCAGTCACCATCTCGCCCCGGCGGCCGGCCCGTCACCGATGACGGGCCCCGGCCAGTGGAGGGATGACCCGGCTCATTGAGGCCATCCCCCAGACGTGTGGGATCGTGCAAGCCAGTGGAGAATCCCCCGACTCTCCACCGATGATCCGCACAGCACTAGGAAAGAGCAAGAAGGCGCCCGAATCGCCTTCTCCTCCCCCCAGTTCGTCTACGCCGGAGCGGGTCCGCGAGGACGTCGTCCTCCCTCGCCCGCTCCGCGGCCTCTTTCTGCGCCATCACCGCTTCGCAGAAAGAGACCACCGCCTGCCACGATCCGTCGCTGCCGAGCATAGCGTTAACCACACTCGGCAGCGACAGATCTGCGCCAATGACCGCTGTGAGGGTGTGCCGCATGGGACTCCACGCGGCGCACTCCTCCAGCGTGTGGAGCGCCGTGTCTTCTGGCGCTCCACACTCGTGACAGGCGGGGGTCGCCTCCCGTCTAGCGATGTGATGCAGGTACCTTCCGAAACATCCGTGTCCGGAAAGCACCTGCACCAATCGGAAGGTCAGCGACCCGAATCGCCGCCCTACCCACCTCCGGAGGACCGGGCGAATGGCATCCACCGTCCTCTGTCCAGGGACCGGTGGAGCCAGGTCCTCCGTCCACCGCCTCAACAGGGCGGCCCGCGCCCGCCGTTGCATGCGCGTGACCTCCTCCCACGCTGGAGGCTCCCCGCGGGATCTCCTCGCCGCCACGAAGTGGTAAACTTCGGCGAGGATCTCCGCTTGGAGCTCCCAGGGAGGATCACCGGCCAGCACGCATCCCGCCGTCCAGGACACCGTCCGGTACCCGCGTATCGCCCTCGTCACGATGACCCGCTGCGGACGTCGCAGCAGGGCCTTATTGGCGCGACCGAGGGCGTCCACCCAGACAGGTGCCCCGTACAAGGCCATACTCCGGATCACTCCGGAGTACAGGCGACGACATGTGGCGTTCGGGCCGCCCACGTTGGGCAGCAGCCTCCCAAGGGCGGCAGCGGCGCCTATGACTTTTGGGGCCAGTTGAGTAGTGGGCCCCAAAAGTCCACCGCCCGTCCAGGATGAGACCCAGGTACCTCATCTGGGTCCCAACCCGGACCAGGACCCCGTCCAGGTCTATCCGCGTGCCTGGAGGGGGTCCCCCCCGAGGCCCATGGAACATTAGGGCCTCGGTCTTGGAGAGGGCGACCTCCAGCCCCAGAGCACGTATGCGGCCGACCACGAGTGTCGTGGCCACCGTGGCCCGCCGCACCGTCTCCCTGAGGTCCCTCCCCTTGACTACGACTAGGGTGTCATCCGCGTAGCACGCAACCCGCATACTTGCGGGAAACGTGCCGCGGAGCACCCAGTCGTAGCCAATGTTCCACAGGAGCGGTCCCAACACCGACCCCTGTGGAACCCCGCAGGACACGCGACGTCGCCTCAGACCGTCGCGTCCCTCCACCAGGACCTCGCGGTCCTGGAGGTAGTCAGCCAACAGCCTACGCAGATACAGGGGCACTCCGTGATAGCGGAGCGCCTCCCGTATTGTTCCGTGCGGTAGGCTGTTGAAGGCGTTGGCAATGTCCAGCGAGACAGCCAACGCCCTTTCCCCCCCGCTGACCGCGTCCTGCGTCCACCCCTTGATCCAGAGCAGGGCGTCTATCGTCGACCGCCCTGCTCTGAATCCGAACTGGGCCTCTGAAAGTTCAGGCCCAGTTCCCCCCAGATGCCGGATGACACGGGAAGCTACGATTCTCTCCAGCAGCTTCGCCGTGTCATCCAGCAGCACGATTGGCCTGTATGCGGCGGGCGAGTCGGCGTCTCGCCCTTCCTTCCGCAACAGGCACAATCGCCCGTCCTTCCAGAGCTTCGGGAACTGACCCGACGTGAGGCACGCGTCGAACAGTTCCGAAGCTGACCGCCCATTTCCCTAAGGGCGATCCTGAGGACCCGCCCGGGAATCCCGTCTGGTCCCGGGGCAGTCTTCTTGCCACTCAGGCGAGAGACTGCTACCTCCATCTCCACCTCTGAAATAGGCGGAATGGAGGCCGGGTCCTCCTCCTCCTGGAAGGACGGCGTGGCCATCGGTGGAGGGGTGTAGTGGGGGTGGCTGTCGGGGAATAGCCCCCCCAGCACCCTCTCCAGGAGCTCTGGCTCCAGGGACTCTGTGATAGGGGGCGCGCTGCCCCGGAACTTATTCCGGGCAGCCTTATACGGGCGCCCCCATGGGTCCCTGTCGAGGCCCTCCAGCTCCTCACTCCAGCCTAGGGCCTTAGCCCGGCCGATGGCCAGCTTCAGCTCCTGTTTGGCTAACTTTACATCGCCATGCAGGAGCTGCTCGGCCGCCAGCCGCTCCACCGGCAGCTGGTCGTCCGTCCGGCCGTGACGCCGCCTCCTGCAATGATAATAGAGGCGGCGCGTCTCCGAGCATCGCGCTCGGAGATCCTCGATCTCCGAGCACCACCAATAAACCTGGCGGCGCTCGGGGCGGCGTCGGGACCTCGGCATGGCGGCGTCGCAGACGGCCGTCACCGCCTCTCGGAAGTGGCCCGCCGCGATGTCCACCTCCGGGTGCATGGGGGCGGCCACCCATGACTGTACGATGGCCGCCTCCTCAGCCAACTCTGCATCGAGGCGACCAATCGCCCAGCGCGCAAAAACCGCCCTCTCCACGCGCCGAGTCCCTCCTTGGTGGGAGGTGGCGATCTCGAACCGGATGTAGTTATGGTCCGAGAGAGTCGCCACCTCCGCCTCCACTCTCCAGGCCTGGACACGTGCTGCG
This sequence comes from Plagodis dolabraria, assembly GCA_963854805.1. NCBI lineage: Eukaryota > Metazoa > Arthropoda > Insecta > Lepidoptera > Geometridae > Plagodis > Plagodis dolabraria. The sequence continues at coordinate 12,791,294 of OY978440.1, forward strand.
ACCACCGGGGTGGCGAACGAAAGGTCCACCACGGACCCCCCGTTGTGTCGCACGCACGTGTGGACCGACCCTCTGTTGAGGAGGGTCAGTCCTGCGGCAACCGCCCACTCCCCGACAGTCTCCCCGCGAGTGTCAGTGGAGGGGTTGCCCCAGGCCTGGGCCTTGGCGTTCAGGTCCCCCATGAGGAGGACCTCACGTGGTGCCTGCCTTCTCACCGCCGCGGCCAGGAGGTCTAGATAAACCTCCAGCTCCGCGACGGTTCTATTAGGGGAGAAGTATACGCCCACTACCGCATACCTCTCCCACTTGGCCACCACGTACCCTGAACCCCTCTCTAACACCGAGAGGGGGGGGCCGCCACCGGCACGTCCAATTATGGCTACGGAGCCGTCCACATCCCCAGCCCAGTAGGGATGGGACTGGGGAATGTAGTACGGCTCCGCGGCGACCGCCAAATCGATCCGCCACTGCGCCAGGGACTGCATTAGCAAATCCTGAGCCCTGACGCAGTGGTTCAAATTCGTCTGTAGGAGGTTGTGCTGCCCGACTTGATCCATCAATCGGACGTCACAACCTCCATGCTCGCCGCACGGCGAACAACCTCAGGGGCGGCTCTGGCAGCCGGTCGGGGGATGGCCTGGGTCCTGGCGGCCTGTCCCTTCGTCTTTGGGGGGACACAGTTTTGTCCCCCCATCCTGTGCTCAGCGGGTCGCCCCGTCTCTGCGCATATAGCGCAGTGTGGAGCCCTTCTTTGGCAGCTCGCTGCCCTGTGGCCTGCGCCTCCACAGCGGAAGCACAGGTCCCCCTTGTCTGCCGACGAGGGACACTGGGGGCGCGTATGGCCGAGTCCCATGCACTTGAAGCAGCGCATGGGACGCGCCGCCAGTGCCACCACTCGCACCGAGCTCCACCCCACCAAAAGCCTGCCCTGTGCCAGCAACACTTTGGCTGCTGGAATTGGGCAGGTAACAAGAGAGGAGCCGCTCCCGCCGTAGCATCTTATCTCTCTGGCTTTGACGTGAAGAACGTCGCAGCCGCCCACCTTGGCGACCGCCGCCGCCACTTTCTCCTTTGTGGCGGCGTCGTCCAGGCCCGTCACGTGCAATTGCACGGACTTTACGGGCCTCGAGACGTTGGCCACCTCGGACAGGACACCGCGGAGCTTCTCCGCGAGCCTGTCCGCTTTGTCGCTGCTTTGAGAGCCAGGAATTTCTAGCATTCTGGCTCCCGTGGCCGTCTGGCGGAAGTGGATGCGGTCGATCCCCAATGCTTGGAGATCGACCTTCTCCTGCGCCGCCTCCACGATGGCTTTGTACGTCACCCCGTTTTTGATTGAACGGGGCACCCCGGATTTGGGGGCTTTCATCGTCTTCTTCTTCTTGGACCCGGCGGCAGCGGAAGCCTTTTTCGTTTTAGGCTTCTCGGCGGAGGGGGGGGCACGAGCTGCTGGGACAGGAGCGGGAGCGGGCGTGGCTGAGGAGGACGACTTGCCCTTCCCTTTGCCTTTCCCCTTTTTTACTACCGCGACCCAGGTGTCCGCCTGGGCCACAGCAGTTGGCACAGTAGTTTTTGGGGCAATGGGAGCCGCAGTCGAGGGCGTGGGCGTGGCAGCAGCTTGCGAGGCCTGGCCAACCCGTTTACGAGGGGTTGGTTTCGGGGGTGGGGGTGCAACCGTTGCTGCAGCCTTCTTCGCGTCCGCTCTGAGAGGCGGGCGAAGAACCGGCGCTGGCAGGAGGCGATCCTCGATACCAGCGAGTCGGGCATTGAGCATTTGCCCGAACGTGGTAGTCAAGGAGCGCGTCATCTCCTCCACTAACTCTGCCCCCAGTACAACGGCAGGGGGGGCCGGCGTCTCGGCGGCAGCGGCTGCTGCTGCTACTGAAGCAGCAGACGTGGCGGCAGCCGCCTGGGTCTTGGCCTCGGTGAATCCGCGACGCAGCGCCTTCACCTCTGCCTTGCAGGCCTCCAACTCGAGGCGCACGCGACTGTTTTCGGCTCTCAGCCGCCGCGTCTCCTCCGCCTCACTCCTGCTGGCCAGTGCGTCGACAACCTCCCTCAGGGTCGACGCAGACCTTTTCAGGCGAGCAACAAATTCGCCTTTTAGGTTGCCAGATTTCTTGGCAACCTCTAGTATGCAGGCGAGCATCCCTCCTGCTTGTGCCCGTAGCTCTTGGGCGTTAAGCCCGCTGAGGTCACCGAACCCGGCAAGGACATCGGAATCACTTCCGGTGTCGAGAAGACTTCCAGCAGCCACAGCGGCCGGCCCCTTCTTCAATTTCCTGCTCTGCAGGACCTCCGCCAGCTCTTCCACTAGTGGAATGGGCTTGGGCTTCACAAATTCTTCACGCGTGGGGCCTGTTTTGTTGCCCTTCGCCCTTCCTCTCCGCGCCGTACTGACTTTAACGGCCGACGTCTCCTCGGTCTCAGTGTCCGACTCTAGGTAGCCGGGCACGTAAAACGAGGAGTAAGGCCGCTTCCTCCGGCAGTCACCCACGTCACAAGATTCCTCAATTACGGACTCTACGTCCGACCTCACTTCGTCCCCCATTGAGACCTCCGATGGATCTCTGGAAGAAACCCTTGTAGTTTGGCCCTGAGAAGGGGCGATTTTCCGGCTCTCAGAAGCGCCGCTTGAGCGGTCCTCAGACGAAACAATTGGTTGGCCCTGAGAAGGGCCTTTTGCGAACTTCCCTTTGACGTCACGATTTACCTTCGACATTGTACACAGAAAAAAAAATTATAGATATAATAATAATTTGTGACCATAAGCAAAATTTTGGGGAAGTGGACAGGCTTCAATCTTTCTACTCAAGCCTCCGGAAGTTTAGAGTTCAGAAGACTGACAATACCTTGGAGGTATTTTCCCGAAGTCTAAGGATACACTTATCATCGGGGTTTTGGAACTAGTCCAGCCAGTTTGTCCCCGCCTCCAATAACGTGAGTTATCGGAACAGGGGTCACTACCAAATAAAAGACAGCGGTTATTTTCGATTATGTAACAATACGTTTGACAGTAGTAGGCGCTGGTGTTTGCCAGTTAGAGGGGTCCCTATTTTAACACACACACCGCCAAACTGTTTTTCATCTACTCATAAACATGACAAATTATCTGTAGCCTTGCCTTAAACTACAATTTATACACCGTAAGTCTATTCTGTCATCTGTCTTAAAGAGGTGCTAAGCACCTTAGCACGTATAATACAGATGACAGACAGTTAACTACGGCCCCGGTCTGTACCGAGCATTTTCAATTTTGTTACTAATAAGGGGTTAAATAGCCCTGTGAACTACATAATATACACATATAATACAAATATATACAGAGACAATATATACATATACATACACATATAGATAACAATACACGCGGCGCCTGACGGTGTTCTGTTGCGTTTATTTCGGAAGGAAATAAACCAATAACAGGCAGCACCACGAGAAGGTATCCGTCAGACTTGCCTTAGGGATCATCACGACCTGCGCTCTCCCCTAAGACCGTTGCCTCCTTACCCATCCGGGATGAGTAAGGAAGGCCTGAGTTTATCCAAAACAAGCAGCGCAAGGCATGCAAGCTAGGCAAAGCAACTATTAATGAATAAACCCAGACCAGCCCATTCTTGTAGGACTGGCCCAAGGGCGTCCAGCGTACGGCGGCCAAATGCGGCGGTGGCGAGGTCCTCCGTCCAGTGCTGGACGACCGCTTCCCTCGCCTCACACCGGACGGCCTCCCGCTCTTCCAGGGCGATGCTCTCTCCGATCGCCTTTCGCCCCGCCGTCCACTCGTACACTTTGGCGAGCACTCCCGCCTCGAGCTCCCAAGGAGGGGTGCCAGCCAGAGCGCACGCTGCCGCAAATCCTACCGAGCGGTAGGCTCTCACCACCCGCAGTGCAATGGCCCTTTGGGGCCTGCGGAGTGCAGTGGCATTCTCCCTCCTTTGGAGGGACTCCGCCCAGATAGGGGCCCCGTAGAGGGCCATGCTCTTCAGTATCCCGGCATACAAATGCCGGCACCGACCTCTAGGCCCCCCCATATTTGGGAGGAGCCACGAGAGGGCACCCGCGACCTTCAGCAAGCGCGTAGACAGCCCGCTGAAGTGCGGGCTGAAGCGCCACCTGCTGTCGAGGACTAGGCCTAGATATTTCATCTGGGCCTTTACCTCAATCTTGACGCCCTCCACGACAATGTGGGCGTCAGGGGGAGTGCGCTGCCGAGGCCCGTGGAAAAATACGGCCTCGGTCTTTTCCAGCGCCACCTTCAATCCTAGTCGGCGGATCCTACCCGCGACTAGGGATCCGCCGGCCGAGGCTAGTCTCGCCGCCTCTCTGAAGTTTTCTCCCCGGGCAGTGAGAAGAGTATCATCTGCATAGCAGATGACACTGGTGCCACGGAGGAGACTTCCCCGCAGGAGCCAGTCGAATCCGATGTTCCACAGGAGTGGTCCCAGGACAGACCCCTGCGGAACACCGGATCCCGCCCCATACCGGCGGAGCTGGCCCCAAGGAGGACAGCTCGGTCCTCCAGGTAGTCGGCCAGGAGACTCCGCAGATATTGACGCACTCCGTGGTAGCGGAGCGCCTCCAAGATTGTCGAGTGGGGGACGGAGTTAAAGGCATTGGCTATGTCAAACGACACAGCCAAAACCCCGTCCCCTGCCTCAGTCGCCTCACGCACCTGGCCCTTGAGTTGGGCCAACGCGTACACGGTCGGACGCCCCCGAAAAATAAATTGTACCATTAAATTTCTAGATTGTTATACTACAATTATAACATAGCAATTGTAAATCTATTGATATTTTCCTAAGAAAATGTCAAATTATTAAGATTCAGAACGCTTGTGGTTCCGAGGTGCTCTGCGCGGACGCGGGCGGCAGTGTTGCGCAAGCGTTGGCACGGGGAGCCTGTGTCGCTCGTAGCTCCGCTCGCGCTTTCGACTGATAACGATCTTGTCTGTGTATTAGTGCATTGACACGCGAGATTCGTAGCTGTGTGCGTGCAATGATTCGCTCGCTGCAGAGGGCCAACTTGATTGCGACGTGAAGTATGCGCGGTGACGCTTTATTATTGGTATTTTGTAGACAAATTTTATTCGAATTGTCTCACATATGAAAAGAATCAAAACTTGAAATTGACAATGTTGTGGGTAAATTACAATGGGCGGCCTTATCAATAAGATCAATGAAAAGTTTTATAACATATGTACAAAATTAATTAGTAATGTCTTTAACGCTCTCATGTTATAACTGGTTAACTAAAGATAATATATTTTTTTATATTATGGTAAATAGTTACCGGCTTTAGTAGTTTGTAGGGTACAAAATGGTTCTCTACTACATTTAGAGTTTGTATGGGGCTACATACATCTTTTGGAGTTCTAAGCTTTTCTTGATAATTTTATTAGGTGTTTTGATATAGGTTAATTAATACTACATAAAGATAACGTCTGCCAAGTGAAGATGGATAACGTATCTCGAAAATAGTGAGAGATAGGTAAGGGAGATTAGCACGTCTGGACGTCATTATTCCGAATTTGGAATGTATATTCCGATGACGTCTGCCAAGTGAAAAAAGTTACCTAGATTTGGCTGAAATTCAAAATCAAGGTAGTTCTAGACGTCTTTATTCCGAATTTGGAATTTATTTATCTATGACGTCTGCCAAGTGAAGAAAGTTACTCCGATTTGGCTGAAATTCAAAATCTAGGTAGTTCTAGACGTCTTTATTCCGAATTTGGTATTTATTTTTCGATGACGTCTGCCAATTGAAGAAAGTTACTCCGATTTGGCTGAAATTCAAAATCTAGGTAGTTCTAGACGTCTTTATTCCGAATTTGGTATTTATTTTTCAATAACGTCTGCCAAGTGAAGAAAGTTACTCCGATTTGGCTGAAATTCAAACTCTAAGTAGTTCTGGACGTCTTTATTCCGAATTTTGAACGTATTTTTCTATGACGTCTGCCAAGTGTGGAAAGTTACTCCAATTTGGATGAAATTCAAAATCTAGGTAGTTCTAGACGTCTTTATTCCGAATTTGGAATGTATTTTACGATGACGTCTGCCAAGTAAAAAAAGTTGCTCCGATTTGGCTAATAATCGAAATCAAGGTTTTTGTGGACGTCTTTTTTCCAAATTTGAAATTATTTTTTCGACGACATCTGCCAAGTGAAGAAAGTAACTCTGATTTAGCTGAAATTGAAAATCTAGGTTGTTCTGGACATCGTCATTCTGAATTAAAAATTAATTTTTTGAAGACGTCTGCCAGGTGAAAAAAGTTACTCCTATTTGGCTGAAAATCGATATCTAGGTTTTTCTGGACGTTTTTGTTCAATATTTGGCATACATTTTTCGACATCTGCTAGGTGAGGAAAGTCACTCCAATTTGGCTAACATTCAAAATCTAGGTAGTTCTGGACGTTTTTATTCCGAATTTGGAATTTATTTTTCGATGACGTCTGCCATGGGAAGTAAGTTACTCTGAATTGGCTGAAAATCAATATCTAAGTTTTTCTGGACGTCCTTATTCCAAATTAGGAATTTATATTCCGATGACGTCTGCCAAGTGAAAAAGTTCCTCCGATTTTGCTGAAAATCGATATCTAGGTTGTGCTGTGCGTCATTATTCCGAATTTGGAATAATTTTATCTATGTCGTCTGCCAAGTGAAGAAAAATACTCAGAATTGACTATAAATGGATATCTAGGTTGTTTTAGACGTTATTATTCCAAATTTAGAATTTGTTTACGATGACGTATGCCCAGTAGATAAAGTAACTTCGATTTAGCTGAAAAGATCGATCGTCTAGAACAACCTAGATATCGATCTAGGTTGTTCTAGACGTCTTAATTCCAAATCTAGAATTTATTTAACAATGACGTCGGCCAAGTGGAAAAAGTTACTTTGATTTGGCTACAAATCGATACTTATCTTGGTTTTCCTGGACGCTTTTCTATTCGTACTATCGATCTTAATTGTTATTAACTTGTTGTGAAGTGCGTGAATCCCTCTAGGGTGAGTTCCTTATTTATTATTGTTATTTCATAGTGCTGACTAAAACCTATGTAACGTAAACAGCTGTGCTGCCCTACCGCGCTAGACTGTGAGTTTTAAAATGTGAGTCGCTGGTAACAGTACCACGATCGTGTCGGCGCGGCTTGGCAACAGTTGGCTGAGGAATATCAGCTACTCGTGCCCGGCTACCTAGAGTCGGACACTGAAACCGAGGAGATATCGGCCGCTAAGGTCAATACGGCGCGTAGGGGAAGGGCGAAGGGCACAAAAACAGGCCCGACGCGAGAGGAGTTTGTGAAGCCCAAGCCACTAGTGGAGGAGCTGGCGGAGGTCCTGCAGAGCAGGAAGTTTAAAAAGGGGCCGGCCGCTGTGGCCGCTGGAAGTCTTTTAGACACCGGAAGTGATTCCGATGTCCTTGCCGGGTTCGGTGACCTCAGCGGGCTAAACGCCCAAGAGCTCAGGGCACAAGCAGGAGGGATGCTCGCCTGCATCCTAGAGGTTGCCAAGAAATCTGGCAACCTAAAAGGCGAGTTCGTTGCTCGCCTGAAAAGGTCTGCGTCGACCCTGAGGGAGGTTGTCGACGCACTGGCCAGCAGGAGTGAGGCGGAAGAGACGCGGCGGCTGAGAGCCGCGTCGCCTGCCGTTGTACTGGGGGCAGAGTTAGTGGAGGAGATGACGCGCTCCTTGACTGCCACGTTCGGGCAAATGCTCAATGCCCGACTCGCTGGTATCGAGGATCGCCTCCTGCCAGCGCCGGTTCTTCGCCCGCCTCTCAGAGCGGACGCCAAGAAGGCTGCAGTAGTGGTTGCGCCCCCACCCCCGAAACCAACCCCTCGTAAGCGGGTTGGCCAGGCCTCGCAGGCTGCTGCCACGCCCACGCCCTCGACTGCGGCTCCCATCGCCCAAATAACTACGCCAACTGCTGTGGCCCAGGCGGAAACCTGGGTTGCGGTAGTTAAAAAGGGGAAAGGCAAAGGGAAGGGCAAATCGTCCTCCTCAGTCACGCCCGCTCTCGCTCCTGTCCCAGCAGCTCGTGCCCTCCCATCTGCCGTGAAGCCTAAAACAAAGAAGGCTTCCGCTGCCGCCGGGCCCAAGAAGGCTAAGGCGATGAAAGCCCCCAAATCTGCGGCTGTTGTGCTGACGCTGCAGCCCGAAGCCGCGGAAAAGGGGGTGACATACAAAGCCATCGTCGAGGCGGCGCAGGCGAAGAATCTTGAAATGGACATTAATAACTCTCTCTCTGACATTATAAATTGGCTTAATTTGAATAATCTTAATATTAATTTGGACAAGACTAAATACATGACATTCAGAAATAAAAATTCCAAACTTAACCAAATCAATATTAGTCACAGTGGTAAATTAATAGCTCATACTAATACGACAAAGTTTCTGGGAATATTTATAGACTCAAACTTATCCTGGAACTCACATATACAACACGTGTGCACTAAATTGAGTCAATTTTCGTACGCTTTATATATGCTCAAAAAAGTGGCAAATGAAATGGCATTAATGAGTGCATATCACGCGTATGTTGGCTCAATCTTAAAATATGGTGTACTATTCTGGTTTAATTCTGCAGAGAAAGAGACTGCTTTCAAGGCCCAGAAAAAATGTGTAAGAGCAATTTGCGGTCTGCAAAGTACAGAATCATGCAAACCATATTTCAAAACCTTGCGACTGCTGACTCTCCCTTCAATTTATATCTACGAAGCCTCTTTATTTGTAAAGGCTAATCTCAGTCAATATAACAGTCTAAATAGTGAGAGACATAAATCTACGCTTTGCAATATTTCCTGTCGAACGACTTTGTATGGTAATAGTATTTTTATAATGGGTACGAAAATTTATAACAATTTACCATGCACTCTTAAGGACATAAATTTTATAAATGTGTTTAAATACAAACTGAAATGTTATTTGCTAGATAATGTATACTATTCCATTAATGAATTTATGAATGAAAATAAAAAGCAGTAAGAAAGTATGACAACTAATTGTAATTTTCTAACATTTATTAATTTATATAATCCATTGTTTTGACATAATTTTATTTATTATTTGCATTTTAAGTTTTGGTGCGTTTATATGTATAACTGACATATAATTTACTTGTGTTTGCAATGTGAATATTGTATTGATATAAAACAACGATAACTAAAACATAATATATTCTTATGTTCTACAGTTTGTTTTCACACCCAAATTGGGTTGAATGTAGTGAAGAAATTAAGGTTTATTTACATCTTAACCATTTTATGTACCTATGTTCATGCATTAAATGATTTTGAATTTGAATTTGAATTTGAAGGTCGATCTCCAAGGATTGGGTATCGACCGGATCCATTTCCGCCAGACGGCCACGGGAGCCAGGATGCTCGAAATTCCTGGCTCCCAAAGCAGCGACAAAGCGGACAGGCTCGCGGAGAAGCTCCGTGGTGTCCTGTCCGAGGTGGCCAACGTCTCGAGGCCCGTAAAGTCAGTGCAATTGCACGTGACGGGCCTGGACGACGCCGCCACAAAGGAGAAAGTGGCGGCGGCGGTCGCCAAGAACGGCGGCTGTGACGTACTCCACGTCAAAGCTGGGGAGATCCAAAGCTACGGCGGGACCGGCTCCTCCCTTGTTTCCTGCCCGATTGCAGCAGCCAAAGTGTTGCTGGCACAGGGCAGGCTTTTGGTGGGATGGAGCTCGGTGCGAGTGGTGGCACTGGCGGCGCGTCCCATGCGCTGCTTCAAGTGCATGGGACTCGGCCATACGCGCCCCCAGTGTCCCTCGTCGGCAGACAGGGGGGACCTGTGCTTCCGCTGTGGAGGCGCAGGCCACAGGGCGGCGAGCTGCCAAAGAAGGGCTCCACACTGCGCTATATGCGCCGATACGGGGCGTCCTGCCGAGCACAGGATGGGGGGTTAAAACTGTGTCCCCCCAAAGACGAAGGGACACCCACCAACCAACCCATGGTCTTACCAACCTTGCGGTTATGAAGACCGAAACAGCAGACACTTTGGCTTGCGCCAACGTGTCTTACAAATTATCCCACCTACTATCTATCCTGTACACTCTCCCCCTTCTGGGGCTGTCAAGAGACGGCACAAACGACCTTCGTCGTCGGGCAGTTCCTCAGATTCGCGCGCAGAGCGCGCGGCGTGCCAACAGTGCGCGAATTCGCGCAGGCGCCCAAAGCTGTTCGAATCCTGTACCAGCTCCGCGTAGTATACCGGTCCCTCTGCGAGACGGGAGACCCCGTCCATCAGTCTGCCACGCATCTCCTCATACAAAGGACAGTCCCACAAAACGTGGTGCCTGTCCTCCTCTGCCGCACCGCAATCACACATCCCTTCTTCTCGCAGATTCATACTAGCGAGCCGTTTACTGAAACAGCCGTGCCCCGTCAAAAGTTGTGAAACCGCGTAATCCGGCTCTACCCAATGCGCCTTGAGGCGCTCACCCACGTCAGGGAAGAAAGCGTACAGCTCACGTCCCTTCTCCTCGTTACACCATCTTTCCTGCCAAAGTGCAACAACCTCCGCATCGATAGCCTTCCGCCGATCCATCACTTCCTCCCGTGCGAGCCCCTCGCATTCCACTGCGCGTCGACCAGCACGGGTTACCTCGAGGTCCGCCGGCAATACTCCTGCTAACACCGGCAGTGCCGCCGTACTACACGAACGGTACGCCTTAGTTAGCAGGATCAGCGACGGCCTCTGAGTTCTCTGCAAAACGCTGCGGACCACGTGGAAAGCGGTGCGTGCGTGCCATACGGCTGCCGCGTAAGTCAGGACCGCGACATAGGTGCCTTTGTAGAGAATTCGAAGCGCCCTATGCCGCACCCCCCATCTTGGAGCCGATACTCTGGACATCTTGCCGAAACAGTTGCTCGCTCTCTCGCCTATGGTCGCCGCGTGAGGCCCAAAGGACTGGACGTCGTCAATTATGACGCCCAGAACCTCCGCCTGGTGGACACATTTGACAGACTGACCGACATACTTGATCACGGGGGGACGTTGTAATTTCCCTTTGAGGGTTAAGGTAAGGGACTTGGTCGGGGCGAAATCGAGCCTGTTCCGGACCGCCCACCCCGCTACCAGTCCCATCACGTTACTGGCCTCCGCTTCCAACTTCGCCCGTGAATCCCCCCGGATCAGCACCGTCACATCGTCGGCATAGGCGACCATCTCAACCCCTTCCCTCCCCTGCGGCAGAGCGAGCAAATCATCGAGCAAGATGTTCCAGAGGCTTGGCCCTAGCACCGACCCCTGCGGGCAGCCCATCGTAGATACCTTCGACTCCGCGTGGTTTCCAGCAATCATGGTGACACGGCGTCCACGAAAATACTCCGCCAACATCCGATAGATGTTAGGCGGAGTATGCCGCTTAGCCTTCACCATGATCATTGGCCACCACGCGTTGTCGAAGGCACCACTGATGTCAAGGAATATGGCCTGCACGTACCGCTCCCGCGCGCCTCTCGCAGCGTCCAGCAGAGCACTCAGTGCAGTCACCGTTGAGCGGCCTCGAGAGAACCCGTGCTGGCGGAAGCTTATGGTGCGAGTCAAGTTCGGGGCACAGTGAAGGATAACTCTTTCTAAGATTTTACCCAGCACAGGGAGGAGCGTGATCGGCCTGTAGGCTTTCGGATCAGTAAGCGGCTTGTTGTTGCCCTTTGGCAAGGCAAGTAGGCGACCACTTTTCCATACGTCGGGGAAGACTCCTTCCCGTACGCACTTACTGTACACTATACAAAATTCCGCTTTTGCGAATGGAAATGCTCTCTTAATAATACGAGCGGTGAGTCCATCAATTCCCGGCGCGGTGTTCCTTAGGGAACGAACGATAGCCTGAAGGGCCTCGGCAGTCGCGGGTTCGGCGTCTCTCCCGGACGGTGGTATCGCGGCCATGATGCGCACCTGCGCGTGGTACGGCGTGTCCCTAGACAACTCGTCATTGGGACACAGCGCGCGCAGTAACGTGCTCATGGCCCCACTCACGTCGTCCGAGTTACGCCCCGCGAACTCCACCCCATTCACAACATTTGACGGTGCACGGCATCTACCGCAGGCAGCCCGGTAAGCGAGACCCCAAGGGTCGCTGTTACCGGTATCCGCCAGCCTGCGGTTAAATTCCAGCTCGGTTCGCTCCATCTCGCTTCTATACTCGAGTCTCACGGCAAGAAACTCAGCTCTCTTACTTCCCTCAACAGCCCCACCTATTCTTCGTACCTTCTGCCACTCACGCCTCGCCTTACATTGCCGTGTCCGTAGTCTGTCTAAAGTCGGTGTCCACCATTCGTATCCTTTATCTGTCTTGGCCGCTCTTACCATCCCTAGACACTCAGTCGCCGTTCGCTCAAGCGTCTCCGTAAATCTCTGACAAATGACAGATGCCGAGTTACCTACATCCAGCCGTCCCATCCTTTCATGGATCACCGCCTCGAAGCGGGCCCAGTCTACCCCGCGGTCCCGGTATCGCCTTTGCTCGCCCGGCACTGAAGTACGCCGCGCGCTCGTCGCCTCCTCTTCGGTACCGCCACTCGTGCCGTCTACGGTGAACGTGATCAGCCGGTGGTCGCTTGACGACGCGTCCGTCACGCGCCACTGAGAGACGTGAACCCCTCTAGTGGTGAGCGTGACGTCCACGTTCGACTCACCATTCGCCGTGCTGAAGGTAAACAACTCCCCTTCCACGTTCTGCACGACTAAGTCACGTGCCATGATGAAGTCCTCCATCATGGCACGCCTCTCCGCTACGACCCGGCCGCGACCCACAAAGTGGCGAGGCAGCGAGTGCCATAGCGGCGAATGCGCATTCGCGTCCGCGCATACCAAGACCCTCTTACCATGCAGCCGGTCGAGGACAAGCCCCAGCCGGTGCAGGAAGTACGCGGAAACGCAGTACAAGTCCAGACTCCGAACATGCAGCACCACCATGTGTGAGTCACCCAGGTGGTGGAGGAACGCACAAGGGAGCTCCCTGTTGCGGACATAAACTCCCGCTTTGGGGTTTGTGCCGCATTGAGCGAGAAACTCGACCTTGGGGTATTGTTCCTGCACAAGAACAATATCCAGGCCCAGTTCTCGCGCGATACCAGGGAGCTCCCTTGTCTCGCTCTGTCCACCACCCAGGTTAAGCTGCCCAATATGGATTGTGGTTTTACAATCCATATTGGGTGCTATTTATCAGGCGCTCCTCCGCAAACTGACGCGCCGGACAATCCCGCGACGCGGTGGGGTGAGCGCTGTCGCGCCGGAACCGCTTGCAGGTAGCGCAACAGAGCGTTGCCGCCTTGCAAGCCTCAACGCGGTGGCCCGTTTCGCCACAGCGCCCACACACCTCATCCTTGGACCGGCAGAACTTTTCCGGGTGCCCGTACTGCTGACACTTGGTACAGCAGGTCACCCGGACGTAGTCGGTCACTACCACCGAGTTCCAACCAATAAATACCTTCCCCTTGTTGATGATCACGTCCCTGAGGGCCGGCGTCACGTTGAAGACCACTGTTGTGGTTCCACGCTGCCGACGGCCCTTTTTAAAGGCCCCCTTCATTTCCGCGTTAAGCCGCTCTAGCGGCCACTCGCTCTCACCTGCGAAATTCTGCTCATGCAGAGCCGCCACTACTTCCTCGAATGCAGGGTCTCCTTCAACGTCCGACAGCGCCACCAGAGGTTGGCGGCGCTTCGGTTCCGTGACCCGCAGGCTCGCCGGGGCCGCCTTGCGGAGTTTCTCCGCAGCGGCCGCGGAGGTGGTCTGCACGACCACCCCAGCGTTACCGACTTTCCTCACATTATTTATTCCAATAGCCATTGACCTGGGGTCAATGGCTTTCTTCAGTTCGCCCTTCGTGTCTTCAGCAGTCTTTAAGACTTCATTGCCCTCGGAAGGGTAAAACGCCAGAACCGGCCCTTGATCTGGACGGATCGAACGCGGGGCCGCCCCAGGGGAAGTCCGCAAAACCGCCGCGAAAGACTGCGGCGCCGCCGAAGGCACCGCAACTATCGCGGCCGCCGCCGGCACCGCGAGCCTAGCGACCGCCAGCTGCTGCTCGGCGTCGCCAAGCTGCAGGCCCAGCGCGGCCACGATGGCCAGGATGTCTTGGCCGTGCGACGCGATTGTATTAACCTCACCCTTGTTGAGTTTCGAGCCTGGCCCCGTGGCGACCGCAGTGATACCGCGGACGGCACGTTGCGCGCGCTCGAGCAGTTCTAGCTTACTTGCTACGCTTACCTTTAAGGGCCCGGACAAACCTGAGCCTGAGGCAGCGCCACCACTGCCTGACACCACAGGAGTGGTTGTCAAGGGCGGCGCGGCAGTATGCGCGGTGGCAGGCTGTGTGCTACAGCCGGCGACTATCTGCTCCTCAGCTGCCGGCGCCGAGCGCTCAACAGCAGCCAACACGGCACGAGGTGCTACATCCTCGTGATGCTGCGCCGATACTGTCGGCGGACCACGCTCAGCGCTTGCCGGCAGGTCCGCAGACGTCGATGCGGGCGGGGCCACGGACGCGGTACCGCGCCTAGCGCTGGCCGCGCGGCGCTCAGTGCGCGACGGGGCCGGTTGGCTCTCCGTCGGCGACGACAGCGGCCGCTTCTTTTTCGGGTCCACCCTAGGCGGATCCATTTTTGGTGGGGTGCGCGCAAGCGATGTGCGCGGCGAGAAGTTACCCGCGCCGTCACTCATACTGGCCTACTAAAGCACCGAATGGTGTTAAGTCTTGTGTGTGACCCTCCGTTCAATAAAAATAGCACTGTCTTTCAAGAGTCTTAGCTCGGCTAGTTCTCGTAATGAATTTTAACGACAAACAAAATATAATGTGTAAAAACACATTTATATATACACACACACGTAAACACTACAACACTGAGTCTAAATTAAATCACAACACAATATAACACGTTAAAATAACAAACAAATAACTTTAAACCGTCCTTGCGGCAACCAAAAGCAGTGGCTTGGGCACTAAAAGCGTTCCAAAAGTCCTAATTTAATTCCTAAAAATATAAAAATTGCAAAAGTACTTACGGTAGGGCACAACACAACATATTATTAATTAAAAACCAAATAAAATGTAAAAACACAGATTTTCACCACCACGTGGTGGTGAAAAAGCACCTTTAGGTACCCTAAAAGGGCCCTAAAACACTGTTATGCGCACTGTTTTCGCGTCCGTACCGCTTAACACATTAATCACTACAAAATAAAACAAAAATAATCCGAAAATAACACACTAAAAATTATAACCTAAAAATGTATGGCAAACTTGCGCGGAGCAAACGTACACGACCGTCCTCGACGGTAGCCGACGACGAAGTGACAGGCCGCCAGGACCCCGGCCATCTCCCGACCGGCATCTAGAGCCGCTGCTGAGGTTGTTCGCCGTGCGGCGAGCATGGAGGTTGTGCCGTCCGATTAATGGATCAAGTCGGACAGCACAATCTCCTCCAGACGAATTTAAACCACTGCGTCAGGGCTCAGGATTTGCTTATGCAGTCCCTGGCGCAGTGGCGGATCGATTTGGCGGTCGCCGCGGAGCCGTACTATATTCCCCAGTCCCATCCCTACTGGGCTGGGGATCTGGACGGGTCCGTAGCGATAATTGGACGTGCCAGTGGCGGCCCCCCCCTCTCAGTGTTAGAGAGGGGTTCGGGGTACGTGGTGGCCAAGTGGGAGAGGTATGCGGTAGGGGGCACATACTTCTCCCCCAATAGGACCGTCGCGGAGCTGGAGGTCTATCTAGACCTCCTGGCCGCGGCGGTGAGAAGGCAGGCACCACGTGAGGTCCTCCTCATGGGGGACCTGAACGCCAAGGCCCAGGCCTGGGGCAACCCCTCCACTGACACTCGCGGGGAGATTGTCGTGGAGTGGGCGGTTGCCGCAGGGCTGACCCTCCTCAACAGAGGGTCGGTCCACACGTGCGTGCGACACAACGGGGGGTCCGTGGTGGACCTTTCGTTCGCCACCCCGGTGGTCGCAGCACGTGTCCAGGCCTGGAGAGTGGAGGCGGAGGTGGCGACTCTCTCGGACCATAACTACATCCGGTTCGAGATCGCCACCTCCCACCAAGGAGGGACTCGGCGCGTGGAGAGGGCGGTTTTTGCGCGCTGGGCGATTGGTCGCCTCGATGCAGAGTTGGCTGAGGAGGCGGCCATCGTACAGTCATGGGTGGCCGCCCCCATGCACCCGGAGGTGGACATCGCGGCGGGCCACTTCCGAGAGGCGGTGACGGCCGTCTGCGACGCCGCCATGCCGAGGTCCCGACGCCACCCCGAGCGCCGCCAGGTTTATTGGTGGTGCTCGGAGATCGAGGATCTCCGAGCGCGATGCTCGGAGACGCGCCGCCTCTATTATCATTGCAGGAGGCGGCGTCACGGCCGGACGGACAACCAGCTGCCGGCGGAGCAGCTGGCGGCCGAGCAGCTCCTGCATGGCGATGTAAAGTTAGCCAAACAGGAGCTGAAGCTGGCCATCGGCCGGGCTAAGGCCCTAGGCTGGAGTGAAGAGCTGGAGGGCCTCGACAGGGACCCATGGGGGCGCCCGTATAAGGCTGCCCGGAATAAGTTCCGGGGCAGCGCGCCCCCTATCACAGAGTCCCTGGAGCCAGAGCTCCTGGAGAGGGTGCTGGGGGGGCTATTCCCCGACAGCGACCCCCATTACACCCCTCCACCGATGGCCACGCCGTCCTTCCAGGAGGAGGAGGACCCGGCATCCATTCCGCCTATCTCAGAGGTGGAGATGGAGGTAGCAGTCTCTCGCCTGAGTGGCAAGAAGACTGCCCCGGGACCAGACGGGATTCCCAGGTGGGTCCTCAGGATCGCCCTTAGGGAGATGGGCGGTCAGCTTCGGGAACTGTTCGACGCGTGCCTCACGTCGGGTCAGTTCCCGAAGCTCTGGAAGGACGGGCGATTGTGCCTGTTGCGGAAGGAAGGGCGAGACGCCGACTCGCCCGCCGCATACAGGCCAATCGTGCTGCTGGATGACACGGCGAAGCTGCTGGAGAGAATAGTAGCTTCCCGTGTCATCCGGCATCTGGGGAACTTTCAGAGGCCCAGTTCGGATTCAGAGCAGGGCGGTCGACGATAGACGCCCTGCTCTGGATCAAGGGGTGGACGCAGGACGCGGTCAGCGGGGGGGAAAGGGCGTTGGCTGTCTCGCTAGACATTGCCAACGCCTTCAACAGCCTACCGCACGGAACAATACGGGAGGCGCTCCGCTATCACGGAGTGCCCCTGTATCTGTGTAGGCTGTTGGCTGACTACCTCCAGGACCGCGAGGTCCTGGTGGAGGGACGCGATGGTCTGAGGCGACGTCGCGTGTCCTGCGGGGTTCCGCAGGGGTCGGTGTTGGGACCGCTCCTGTGGAACATTGGCTACGACTGGGTGCTCCGCGGCACGTTTCCCGCAAGTATGCGGGTTGCGTGCTACGCGGATGACACCCTAGTCGTGGTCAAGGGGAGGGACCTCGGGGAGTCGGTGCGGCGGGCCACGGTGGCCACGACACTCGTGGTCGGCCGCATACGTGCCCTGGGGCTGGAGGTCGCCCTCTCCAAGACCGAGGCCCTAATGTTCCATGGGCCTCGGGGGGGACCCCCTCCAGGAACGAGGATAGACCTGGACGGGGTCCTGGTCCGGGTTGGGACCCAGATGAGGTACCTGGGTCTCATCCTGGACGGGCGGTGGACTTTTGGGGCCCACTTCACACAACTGGCCCCAAAAGTCATAGGCGCCGCTGCCGCCCTTGGGAGGCTGCTGCCCAACGTGGGCGGCCCGAACGCCACATGTCGTCGCCTGTACTCCGGAGTGATCCGGAGTATGGCCTTGTACGGGGCACCTGTCTGGGTGGACGCCCTCGGTCGCGCCAATAAGGCCCTGCTGCGACGTCCGCAGCGGGTCATCGCGACGAGGGCGATACGCGGGTACCGGACGGTGTCCTGGACGGCGGGATGCGTGCTGGCCGGTGATCCCCCCTGGGAGCTCCAAGCGGAGATCCTCGCCGAAGTTTATTTTCAGACCATGTATTCAACATAATAACAAATCTCAAAGAATTATGTCGTGCGTTTAAAATAAAACCAAATTCCACAGTATTTTTGGATATAATTTTAGCTCATTCTAATGTACTGTTTTGCAAGTTTTATAAAAAAGATATTATCCAAAACGATACGTGTTAAGTTGAGCGCTTATAGAGAGCATTTTTGAAACTAAAAATATGTATCAATTGTCTTGGTTGTGACCAGTGACCAGTGACAAGACCGTGACTCTTAAAATATGTATTTATGAATATGTCTACGCAGATTAATATTAATATGGTGTGTTTAATAACAATGAATCTAGTGATTGTTTTAAGATGGCTATTTTTGTTTAATCTTTGTGGTTATAGCATGATGCGAACATTCCACGTCACAACCGTGGTTTTCATAGAACATGCTAAGGCCCATGGTCGAGACAGAATCGTTTAGTTTTAGTTAAGTTTTTTTAAATTATTATTTTCAGACCATGTATTCAACATAATAACAAATCTCAAAGAATTATGTCGTGCGTTTAAAATAAAACCAAATTCCACAGTATTTTTGGATATAATTTTAGCTCATTCTAATGTACTGTTTTGCAAGTTTTATAAAAAAGATATTATCCAAAACGATACGTGTTAAGTTGAGCGCTTATAGAGAGCATTTTTGAAACTAAAAATATGTATCAATTGTCTTGGTTGTGACAGGAGCCCTATTGTAATAAATTTCATAAAGCTGTCCTTTACAGAGTGCTCAATTCAAAGTCAATGAGTACAAATTCTTACTTCATAATCATCGCTCATCAAGGCAACCATCTTCAGGCAGATATGTGCCTTCTAGCGAAATTGGCCAGAAATAAAAATAAAATTTGCCAGATAGTGTCTATTATTGAAGATACAGTAGAACCATATGCCGTAAAACTAAAAAAAATAAGTCATAAAACAGGGCAACAGATACTATATTTAGATATAATGAGTCTATACGCGCACTATAATAAATCAAAATGTTATTTGGAATTAAAAATTGATAAATTAATTTTAAGTTACTATATAAAAATAGTTTAAATTGTAAGGTAAGGTTTTTAACAAATTTCTAATAAATTCAGTTCATAATAGCAAAGCTTATTAACCGATTTCAGAAAGTACGGGGTTCGCAATTCGTCTTTATTTTTATTATGTGTGTTACCTCAGAACTTTTGACAAGGTGAACCGATTTCGATAATACTTTTTTTATTTAAAAGCTGATACTTGTCGTTTGATTTCTAAATGAATTCGAACGAAAAGTATCAATTTCTTTAAAATCAGTCGTTTTTGAATTACACTCCAATAACTGAAAAATATTTTCCTATTTTGATGATATTATATTATAGTCTTTGACAGTGAATGACAATCGATCCAGTAAGTAGCAAGAATCACTGAAAAAAGTTTTAATAAATGTAAACCAAAAAATGGAACCAACTTCAACACTCAAAAGTGTGAAATAACTCTTCCTATTTTGATGATATAGTCTTTGAGGGTATAATTATTACTACTTATAATTTTGTTTACAACATGGTTTGTTCGTATTTGATTACCCTCTATAATATGTATGTCTTCTAATTTTACGCACTGTAAGTAGGTAATTAATTTAGAGCTTTTGTCTTTTTTACATCATAAATAATTTTACTTTACTACCTCTCGTATCAATCAAGACAGTTTTGACATTTGTTTTGACGTTGAAGTTTTTTTTTTTACTTCACATCAAACCATAGAATTTATCACACCAGCTTATTCTGTTCAAACCTGGTGACAAAATGACCATATTATATAACTCATATTGTCTTAAAATTTATTATATGCATATATTTGATGTGGTTAGTTTGTGTCTATGTTTTGGTGTTTTTATTCATTTTTTCTTCTCTGGGTAAAACAAATATTTGTATCCGTGTGTATTGTGCGTGTTTTTTAAATGTATTGTTTGACCTACTGATACCCAACTGGCAGGTGGAGAGTTATAAAAAAACCTCTTTACATATTAATATATTATAATTTGTAAGTATATATTTAGTATATATATATATATTTATTAGTATATTATATTGTAATATATATATCTCATATTAAGATATATGTTAAAATTATTTTAAAATGCGGATAATAGTGATAGTGAAGAGTATTTGTCATTGTCTTCTAACAGTTCTCTTAGTGACCAGAGTTTCGAAAGCATTCCAACGCTTAACGAAACTCTCGACTCGCAGTTTTCTGATGAACCGAAGAATTTTAACGTGATTCATATTAACGCGCAAAGTATTCCGGCATATTATCCCGATATGCAGGCATCTCTAGATCACAAAAATATTCACGCCATAATAGTCTCCGAGACATGGTTCAAGCCGTGCTTACCGTCTTTATCGTATTCCTTGCCCGGCTTTAATCTAATCCGAA
Organism: Plagodis dolabraria; assembly: GCA_963854805.1. Lineage (NCBI taxonomy): Eukaryota > Metazoa > Arthropoda > Insecta > Lepidoptera > Geometridae > Plagodis > Plagodis dolabraria. The sequence continues at coordinate 12,811,715 of OY978440.1, forward strand.
ATGATCGTAGTGACAGCCGTGGTGGTGGGGTGGCTATTTATCTTAGATCACATATTCCTTTCTCAGTAGTCAGCACCTCATCCCAACCGCCTATATCAAATGCTGGTGAGCATCTTTTTGTGGAGGTTCTTCTTTCACATAATAAAATCTTACTCGGAGCCTATTATAGCAACTCTTCTTGTAATAATTACTTCTCATCATTTGAACAGATCCTTGAAGATCTTACCCCTTCATATATCCATACCATTATCATGGGTGATTTCAACACCTGTCTTCTCAAACGTGATTGTCGTACTATCTCACTGGAAGCTGTCATTAATTCCTGCAACATGCATATTCTACCTCTAAATGCTACTCATCACTCCCCTAACTACACTCCTTCACTTCTCAACTTGATTATAGTATCATCCACCCAGCATGTTGCAAAGCACGGTCAATGTTCCGCCGATGCCTTTTCGTATCATGATCTGATATTCCTATCTTACAAAATTCGTCCTCCGAAAGCTAAACCTAAAATCATACTTCAGCGCAATTTTAGTGGCATGGACCAGGTAGCATTTCTTAATGATGCCCATTTAGTCGACTGGTCTCCGGTATATGATGCAGTGACTGTGAATGACCAAGTTGCTATATTCAACTCCTTATTAACACAGTTGTATGATAAGCATGCCCCTCTTCGAGCTATAAAATTAAAGCACCTTCCAGCTCCATGGTTAACCAATGATATAAAAGTGTTAATGCATAAAAAAGTAGTCACTAAAAGTAAATACAAGCGCAGACCTTGTGATGAAAATAAAGCTGTGTATGTGAAATCTCGCAATCGCTGCAATATGGTGTGTAGGGATGCTTTACGCCACCATGTTCACAAATCTGTCGCTAATTAGGACCCTGCCAAAGTATGAAAATTTCTCAGGTCATTGGGAATAGGTAAATCACGACAAGAGTCTATTCCAAATGATTTAAATATCAATTCTCAAAACCAACATTTCTCTTCGCTGTCTGATATTAACATCTCAGATACAAACAATACCCTACGTTACCTTTCAACTTTACCGACTCCCGACCATTCGCCATTTATTTTTAATCAACTATCTGCTTGCGATGTTAAGAAGAGCGTAATTTCAATCACTTCCAATGCTGTTGGTGTTAACGGCATAAGTCGTAACATGGTGATGCCCATCCTAGATGTTATACTTCCTGTTCTCTGTCACATTTTTAATAACTCTGTCTCTGATGGAGTATTTCCCTCAATCTGGAAAGACGCTCAAATTATTCCCTTGGCTAAAAAATCAAACCCTAAATCTTATTCCGATTATTGACCCATTTCAATCCTTCCATTCCTGTCAAAAGTGCTCGAGCGTCTTATCTACAACCAAATTAGCAAATTGTTAACTAGTCACAAACTTTTAAACCCTTTTCAATCTGGCTTTCGACCTGGGCATAGCACTGTAACTACTCTCATCAAAATTACTGATACTGTATTAACTCTTTTAGATTTTAGCAACGCCTTCAACACTGTGAATTTTGACATGCTTCTTGCTCTCCTTCGCTCAATTAACATTTCTCCAACGGTAGTTGATTGGTTTCACAGTTATCTGTACGGGCGCAGGCAGCGTGTTCGCCTTGAAGATGAATACTCTTCGTGGTGTAGCACGACTGCAGGCGTCCCGCAAGGTGGCGTCTTAGCTCCCTTATTGTTTGCTTTGTTTATTAATTCGATCTCTCACAACCTCACTTCTTCCTACCACCTATATGCAGACGATCTACAGATTTATTCTAAGGCTCCAGTGAATAAACTATCTGAAGCCATTCAGATTGTTAATGCTGATCTTGATCGCATAGCTAAATGGAGCAATTCTTTTGGGTTAAAAGTAAATCCTATAAAGACACAAACAATAGTTATTGGTAGCTCAAGATTAATGTCAACAATTGACTGGGTATTACTTCCTCAAGTTTTCTTTGGTGGTATTGCTATTCCCTTTAGTAGCCCTGTAAAGAATCTTGGAATAACAATGGATCGCTATATGAAGTGGGATCAACAGTTACAAATTACCAGTCGCAAGCTATTTGCCGCAGCAGGATCCTTAAAAAGGATGCGCAACTTTCTTCCAACAGCCACTAAAATTGCATTAGCTCAATCTCTATTACTTCCAATTCTTGACTACGCTGATGCCTGCTATCTCGATCTCACGGAGGAACAGCTAGATAAACTTGAGCGTCTTCAAAATGTTTGTATTAGATTCATATTTGGTTTACGCAAATATGATCACGTCTCTCAGTTTCGTTTATTTATATATGTATATCATTATCTATTTATGTATGTTGATATGTATATATGTATATATGTATATATATATATATATATATATATATATATATATATATATATTTATGTGTGTATTTATTTATTTTAAAAACTTACATGCTATTTTTATACATTTGTTTAGAAACACTCATAAATTTATTTTTATTTTTAAAATATTTTTATGAATTTGTACTTTTTCATTGTTAATTGTTAGACTACACCCGCCCCAATAGTTTTGTTTATTCAACTCCATCCTAAGGTTGCCTGGTAGAGATCACTTTTAGTGATAAGGCCGCCCATTGTAACACTATGTTATTATTATTTAATTAAATCTTATGATGTAAACTTTAATATTTTAAATGTGGTGTAACAATAAAGAGTTTTCTATCTTTGACAGTGAATGATAACCGATCCAGTAAGTAGCAAGAATCACTGAAAAAAATTTTTAATAAATGTAAACCAAAAAATGGAACCAACTTCAACACTCAAAAGTGTGAAATAACTTGTCGAAGTCGGTTCCAAGCGCAAAATATTGTTATACTAGGTACTTTTGAACTATTATGGTACCGACTTCAACAAGTTATTTCACACTTTTGAGTGTTGATGTCGGTTTCATTTTTCGGTAATCTTTTTTTTTATATTGAGACGTTGCATAAGTATTGGATTTGTTAGTCAATTTGTGTAGTATTTTTTTATTATTATAGAAATAATATGTAACATTAAGTGATTTTTAATACTGGATGGATATAAATTGAATTATGGGTAAAAAACGTAAATCCGACTGTATGAAAACTCATGTCACGTCACGACTATGTTGCTCAATATCACACCTGAGACTTTGAACTAGTATTTTAATATTTTCCTAGGTTCAATGAGCTTGCAAAAATGTAAAGGGTTTTTATGTGTGATAATGATATACATAAAAAAATCTAAATATATATTTTATTACAGTTGAGTTGAGGATTACCCAGATAACAAATATAAAGAAATACAACAGAATAAATTAAACTCATATTTTTTGGCATTTGACCTAACAATAGTGATAACAATTTAAATTTAAAATCAAGATAGGAAAAAACCTTTCAGTTATTGGAGTGTAACTCAAAAACGGCGTGACCGATTTTGATGAAATTTAAATGGGACCACACCACAAACATTCAAATAAAAAAAAAAACATATGAATCGGTTTATCAGTAAAAGTTCTGAGGTAACAAACATTTAAAAAACTAGACGAATTCAAAACCTTCTCCTTTTTTGAAGTCGGTTAAGAAGCTAACACACATACTTACTTTCGAATTTATAATTTATATTATTATTATCATATAATAAACAAGGGTGGAGTTAATCTATACTAAAAATAATATAGTACAGATTTGATTATTAACTTCATTATCTTAGACCCTGGGTACGAAATACTAGATATTCGGCTAAAACTAGATATAAAAACAATAATTTCATTGCACTTTAGCAAGCTTATTGAACCTAGAAAGTTATCAAAAAAACTTGTTCACATCACGGGTGTGACATCGCGTACCATGGTCGTGACGTGACATGAGTTTCCATACAGCCAGATTTATGTTTTTACTTATAATTTAATTTATATCCATCCAGTTTAAAAATCGCTTAATGTCACTTATTATTTCTTTAATCATAAAAAAGACTACTCAAATTTACTAACAAATTCAATACTCATGTAATGTCGCAGAATTTTTTTTTTTTACCGAAAAATGGGCTTGACTTCAACACTCAAAAGTGCGAAATAACTTGTTGAAGTCGGTACTGTGATAGTTCAAAAGTACCTATTATCACAAAATTGTGCGCATGTTCCCGACTTCGACAAGTTATTTCACACTTTTGGGTGTTGAAGTAGGTTCGGTAAAAAAAAATCTTCACACGTTTTAGTATCCCTTGCTACTTGCGGGACCGATTGTCATTCATTGGCAATGTTTTTGTTGAAATGTTTTTTCTTATCATCAAGATAAGAAAAAACATTTCAGTTATTGGAGTGTAACTCAAAAAACGGCTTGATCGATCTTGATGAAATTTAAATGGGATCACACGACAAGCATCAACATTCAATTAAAATAAATCATCAAAATCGGTTCACCAGTAAAAAGTTCTGAGGTAACAAACATAAAAAACAGACAAATTGAGAACCTCCCCCTTTTTTAACCAACTTCCAAGAAAGGAGGAGGTTCTTTTTACGTTTGTTACCTCCGTAACTCTTGACTGGGTGAACCGATTTCAAAAAATATGTTTTTTTGAAAGCTGATGCTTGTAGTCTAGTCTCATTTAAATTTTATCAAAATCGGTCAAGTCGTTTTTGAGTTACACACCAATAACTGAAACATATTGACCTATCATGATAATATAGTCGTTGATAATGAATCACAATCGATCCCGTGAGTAGCAAGGGTCACTAAAAAGATTAAAATTTTTTTTTACCAAAAAATGGAACCAACTTCAACACCCAAAAGTACGAAATAACTCGTCGAACTCGGTACCATACGCACAATATTGTGACAATAGGTACTTTGGAACTATCATGGTACCGACTTCAACAAGTTATTTTATACTATTGGGTGTTAAAGTCGGTTCCATTTTTAGGTTTTTTTTTTAATCGGTTAATAACACACATACTAACTTTCTAATTTATAATTTATATTATTTTTATCATATAAAAGCTAGACAAGGGTGGAGTAAATCTATAATGAAAATAATATACCTAGCATAGTTTTGATTATATAATAGTAATGAAGTTAATAATTAAAGCCCAGTGTGTACCTATACACTGGGCTTTGATTATTAACTTCATTGTCTTAGACACTGGGTACGAAATAATAGGCATTCAGCTAGATTAATTAAAAAAAAATTTAAACATTAAAATAATACCAAAAAATGGAACCGACTTCTACACCCAAAAGTCCAAAATAACTTGTTGAAGTTGGTACCATGCGCACAATATTGTGATAATAGGTTCTTTGGAACCATCACGGTATCGAGTTCGACAAGTTATTTCAAAGATTTCATTGTTGAACTCGGTTCCATTTATTTGTAAAAAAAACACCATTTTCCTAATATTAACACACATACTATAACTTTCACCATACTAACTTTCACTACTTACGAAATCTATTGTCATTCAATCAGGAAGTCATCAAGATAAGCGTAACGAGTCGATTTTCTAAAAGTTAGCCCTGAGCATATTTTATTTTGTTGTGTTTGATATTCATTTTGATCTTTTTCTGTGTGGCGCTGCGTAGGTCGCAAAAATTGACACAGGTCCAACGTCGACGAGCTCTGCGAGCGCACTGGCGGTCAAGTGAGCGAGCTCTGATACCATGAATTCATGATAAAAAATCATATAAAATTAACATGATAACTTTTTAACATTTTTATTTATGATTTAATTTCTTTATTGATTAGTAATGCATTAAAAAATAATTTAAAATTAAAGATTGATAAAAAGGGAGACAAAAATCGTTTTTAAATTCGAAATAGAGGTAACTTTAGGATTTTTTTCTATCGAGTGAAGTTATTTATTATGTGTATCAGATTTATGAATTAACTCAAGAATATGCTTAAAAATAACATATATTTTTTTTTAGTTTAATAACCGAGTTTTTTCTTTGAGAAAAGTTAAAAGTTAATTGTATGGCGCACACAAGCTGACAGGCCATTGTTGTTGTTATGATGATGGGCATCTGATTTGCCCGAAACCTAGGTCGACAATCCCGACCAAAACGCGGGAAAGGTCGGGTATTCCCGTTTTTGCCTAAAGTAGATGTTGTTTTTTATAAACAAAGAAGAACATTTCAAATCTGAAATAAATATATGTTTTAGTTACATTCTTTCTCCTTATTGTGTATTCGTTCAAATCACGATACGAGTAAATTTTCTCGATAGAAAAAAATAGTGAACTAAGTTCGATTTGCGGTTTTTTTACCGGCCAAATTTCATTTTTAACAGGTACTAATACTCCACTTAATATATAACTTATACCATTTTGTAGGTAATTTAATTTGAAATACAACTAAAGCGATCCTTTTTTCTCATTACATCTATTCTTTTTTAAATCGAATATTTAAGTGATAATATATCCAAACGTCGCTCGTCAGTGTCCCGAATCTTGTTCTACTACTTAGTCTGTGGTGTCCCGCGGGACGTCACCAAGACAAGATCTGTGTCAAATTTTTGCGCGCGCACTTCTTGGTATCTGCGTAAACAAATATCATGAGGATACACAATAAATTGTAAATAATTATTATTTAATGAACTATAGCATATAATTATGACATAGTGTTTATTTCTCATAGTGTAAATATCTCTATTAGAACATTAGAGGCATTAGATAGACTGTGATTGTGTTTATTTCCCGTTGTGTAAATATTTTATGAAAACTTATGAGACAATATATTTTTGGTTGATTTCTGGAAATGGCAAATAAAGAAAATAAACTACACTCTAAATCACGGTTGAAGGCAAAAGAAAATGGGAATTGAAATATGGTAAGTAATTTTTTGTTTGTTTATTTATTTCTATTGACCACAGTCTAAACATAACAGTAGGTTCAAAATGAGGTAAAAAGTTACTATTTCTAGTAATCCTTCAAAACACTTAACATTATGACTAGGTATGCATGGCTCTCAGATATTGTAGATTCAGTCAACTTTTCAGTTTGAAAAAGTGGTGATTTTTTTCAGACAACTAAGTTTTTTTATGTTATTGTGACGGAATAAGGTCGAGGCCCACCCACCTGATGTTAAGTGGACTAACCTCTGCCTATAACAGATGCATTTCGTCACAAGTCACGAATTGCACTGCGCCCGTCACTTTGAAACATAGTTGTTAAGTCTCATGTGCTTGTAATTTCAGTGGCTCTCAAGGACTGCGGACGGTTGAGAATTTTAAGAAAACCTGCTTGACTTGCTCCAATCCTTTCAAGTACAAAATCTGTCGCCTAGCACCTAACCATGTATCTAGCAGCTGTCCTTAAGAGCCAGTAATTCTACGTTATGCCCGTTAAAACGAACGAGTACGATTATTGCCTTAAGTATATTAAAATAAGTGTAAATTTGGGCTTTTTACTTATTCTATATTAGAATAAGGACTGAATTCTAAAACTGGAATTTAATAGGAATAATTTTCGTCATACTATCTTTATATCTTATTTTATGGTGTTACAGAGAAATTGATGGCAACGAGGACGCGTTTATTATTCAAATGGATAAATATAAGACTATTTAAAGATTCAAGGTTACATTTTTGGAAACTAAGGTGAGACCAAAATTAATAAAATTTAATATGAAATGCTTACTGCCTGAAATCATAGACAGCAGAAATGAGCGTGGTATGTCCATTAGAAACTTAAAAATTCAAGATGACAACATAAACATTTACCCTGATTATGAAAACAATAACGACAATGTTCACCCTAATTATTCACTACTAGGAGAAAGCATACGTCAAATAAATTTATAGGAGTTTTAGAAAATATTTTTTATAAACGTAACTACATAAATTTCATACGCGAAAAAGTATGAAATAACTTGTGAAAGTCGATACCATGCAGATTCAAAACACTGAGCTCACAGTATCATTGTCCGACTTCCACAAGTTGCTTTCATCTTTTTTGGTGTTAGTTTTTTTTATTTTTTTTATGCCTGATAGGTTAGCCTTTTGACCTGATGGTAAGTGATGTTGTCGAAGAAGTTGTTCAGACTAACCTAGAATTACTGGCTCTCTAGTACAGCTGCCGGAACACACCTTTAGGTGCTTGGTGACAGATTTTCTACTTGAGAGTGGTAGCTAGCCAGACGGGCATTCGCAAAATGTCTTACCACCATGCTATAACGACTGCCATCCTTAGACAACAACCGGGACTGACGGCTTAACGTGCCGTCCGAAGCACGGAATCGCTCATTAGTAATGTCACCAGTGGTCAGTTGGTCACCCATCCAACTCATGACTGAGGCGGACGTTGCTTAGCTTTGCTGATCGGTTCAGAATGGCTAAGCACACTTCGCTACGAGTGCTTCAAAAAGGAGTCAGTGACGTTTAATTAATTTTATTTCAACATTTTTAGTATCTTAAATATACGTCTAAGACAAGTTGTCACCCACAATATTGGTTAACATCAGCAAGAGTAGTAATTGTTAGTTATAGGCTCATTTAGCAAATAATTTCATTAAGTAAATTGAGTGTAACTTACGAACTACTAGAACACTCATTTGTAGGTATATGCTGCTCAACATAAAATAATCATAACGATACGCTTAAGCGTTACTTTTTACTGGATTTGCATGATCCAGTAACATAAAAAAATATACGTGATTATAACTTTCTTCCATATTTTTTAAGTTGATTAAAAAACTAATTCTTAAACATATCTAAATTTATATAAAATAGGTATGTAAGTAGTTTATTGGATAGTTCTATACTTTTATCGTTTCGTGAATGTTAGATTTTTTTAATCATTAATATCTTAAATTGTAGTGACTAGAGTCTTCACGCATGGCAGGCGGCTTGGGGATCGCAGTGTAAGTTGGCAGATCATTTGAAGGCGCTGCTGCCCACCTTCCAGTAAATTTCCCTTAGCCGCCTCTTACGACACCCACGGGATGATATCAGACAACTAGCGTAAATTATATTATGGAGCGGTACATTACAAACTTCATTCAAAATTTAAACAGCAACTTTATTATTTCATGATAATAATACTCAATAAGCAAATAAATAATACCGTGTGGTGTTTGAACTGTAAGATAATAAAATAAGAAACAACAAAAATAGTTGAGATATAAAAAAATAGTTGGTATATAAATCAAAAACCAAAAAGAATTTGAGAAGAAGAATGTTTTGATAATTAATAAACTATTTATTCATGTATGTGTTTGTAGAATTCAATGTATTCTATGATTTATTTTCAAGTAAACAAATGTTTTTCACAGTGATGGTTGTGGCATCGACGAACAAAGAACCTAATGGAATAATGCCTAACACTATAAACTCTTTAGTAAATTCTACTTCGAATATAAAAACGAGAATGCAACCATAAGCCTTACATTAGTAGATAAGCCCATGTGTTCAATACAACGTTTGTCAGAATGTTTTTATTTTTTGAAGAGGCAGAACCATGATACACGTAACTCTTCTTTTTTGAAGTTCCTGTTTCTCGCGCTGTTTTCTACGAACAACCATAAATAAAATAAGTAAAAAAATGTATAAGTAAAAATGTACCTAAATTAAGTAAACATATTCTTGAAAACACAAGAATGATTTAATATGTTGTAACAGCGACTCTTGTATATACCTACATTCATGTTCAGACTCCATAACTTTTTCTTCCACCACCAAGCGCATCACCATTATACGGGTATAAAATAAGTTAATTTCATTTTTGTGATGTATGCTGCTAATGAGGGATAAAATTTACAATATATAAACTATCCTATGAAATAGCATACCGGTGTAGGTGCTCATTTATACTTGGTACATAGCTTCTTAGTTAAAAACGAAAATGTGTAAAAATGGAATGCAGCAAGTTTTGTCGAAGCAAAGTATTTTCGCAGCAAACGATAACTCTACGACAGACGAAAAAGTAGGGCGTATCTATTGCGAGATTATCATTAATCCATAATCAACTTAATATGTAAATACGAAATTATAAATTCCAAATAACATTTTGGAGTCGGGTAAAATACGGGCAATATTATTTCAATTCACGAAGTACGAATTTATCGAAATTTGGATCCGAAAGTGTTTCGTGGTAAGAAAAAGTGCGATCCTTCAAACGAAACTTTGAACTTCGTTTTTGGCAGTAGACCTCCTGGAGTCAATCAACTGTTTTAGTTGCACTGTGTGTGACGTGACATTGAGCTATTCGACGCTCGGTGTACTGAGAGCACGCTGTGCAACTAGAGCGCAGCGCCGCGTTGTGCGCATAGACAGCAACTCTCGCATGCCGAATTTACGTACTCATGGAGTAATAGATAGCCTTAAGTCCTGATTTAGAATTGGATTAAATTACCTACCTACCTACTAATACCTATTAATACTTATCTAGAACTTTCACTAATGTAATTGAATCTAATTTAACGCGCTAGGTTCAGTCAGAAATTGAACATGTGAATCTGACATATCAATGTTAGGTTGGATCACAAAGGAGCGAAAAGTATTATACAAAGTGCCGTTTAACATTAAAATGTGGGAAGGTAATAACAACTTTATGATCGTTCTATGTTAACCATTATAACTGTGTTTATACAGGGTGTTCGTTGAATAATTCTAAGATAACTTATTGGCACGAGTATCCATCTCAATTTGGTGACTTAGGAATACTACTTACCTCTAGGTACAAATTGAATAATAATATTTTTTTCCAGAAAGCTCGATGTATGTTGACCATTGCCAACTTGCAAATCAATAATTTATGACATACCTAAGTAGGTACCTAATAATAAATTTTTTGACAAGTTGGTGGTTTTACGGAAAATACTTACCTACTTTAAAATGGAGCAATTTTTTTTCAATAATACGCTATTACATTTTACAATTTCTTATTTGCAAATCAATGTACATACAAGGCAAATAATGATCATGTTTTTTCTCTAAAAATGTGTGTGAAAGACGTTTGTTTTTAATACCTACTAAAGTTAGAGTAGATAACAAAAACGGGCCCACGCCCCACAGCAAACAGTGCATTACCTACGTGCTTTTATTTGACAGTCTAATTACTTGAGTTCCCTCTCTAGGTCTCATATTTGCTAAGTAAGTATAGCATACCTACTATATTATGTTCAGTTCTAGGTATTTTGGGTTAAAAATCATCATGTTTGATGACATGACCTCAGTTGCGTTGCGATAGTGGCTAAAGTCTTATACTTGTTTTTTATATTTTAATTATTGCATTATCGCATGCTCTGCCAATTACGAAAAAATTAGGTCTCTGCAAATTAGGAAAAATTTAAGTCACATATGTGACTTAAATTTTTCCTCTCGTGTGTTTGAATTTGTAATCTTATACTTGTGCTGAAAAGGACACCCTAGAATTGAAATAAATAAGTAAACCTAGGCGTTTTAATATTAATAAGAACCTACCTAGATATATTAATGTTATGCAAGAATAAAAGGAACGCTTTAAAATGAAAGTTCTGATAGTTTTCTGTACATTATTAGTTTGATCGTTTCAAAGGAATAGTTATTCTGAATCATCGCGATGCAAAAAAATAATTTTAAAAGAACGGATCCTTGGGGTGAGCCTTACGGTGGGATTGAGTATAATGGACATCCGTGCTTGTAAGTTTATATTTATTTAATTATAGTTACAAAATACTTAGATTTTTAGCATAGTAGGTACGAATGTATTCTTCGTAAAAACTTCTAAAACTAGCAGCTTGAGTCAATTTTAAGTTCAATTTTATTGAAGTAGCTAACCTGATTCAAAATCTAGAAAAAAAATTAACTGCACAAATTGCCTCCCTTGTTACGAAGTCAATGTATGACACCAACGTAAATATATATATATAAGGAATTTTTTATGAGGCCTTGTAAAAAGAAATATTATTGACTCCACATCAATCTCATAACAATGAATACTAGATTTCTTATATATTTATGCGTGAATGTATATATCATTGATATTTAAGTGGATGATCTCAAGTACTCGTTCTTCCCGCAGTGGCGCGGCGCAGTGAACGGGGTAATAGAATATTATAAATTTTGTAACTCTCTTTTATCAGCTCAGCTCAAGAAAGTCATACGACGCCAAAATGAATTAGGCTTTGATTTTGCATCATGGTACCTACTTAGGTAATTTTTCAAGTAAAAAGTGCTAAAACATCTATTGCAGCATCCCGGTATGTGCCGAACAGCCATTTCCTTTTCTACGATTAGCCTGAACATTAACTTCCTCGATATCGTCCCTTACCAATAGCCCAATAGGTCACATACCTAAAGTAAGTGGCTATAAAATTGCTAGCACATTAGCAATTAAAAAGATTAGTTAAAGTTCACGTCAGTCGTCGCTTCTGTGTGGCAATAACCCAGTTATATACCCAGTTGAAGTTAGGAATTATTTGTTTGGTTTGATCAGCGTTGAAAAACTACTTTAATCGGTGTTTTTGTCAGAAACACTCATGCAATTATCCCAACCGGGTCAATGTTTGAGATAGATTGCGGTACTAACAACTTGCTCTAAACATAATCAACTTACTTGGTCTAGACTTTTCAACCCACTATTTCTTGATTTTTGTAAATGGAATATCTTAAAACGATATACAGTCGAGTCTCGCTAATTCGAAACTCGAGGGACTCCTAAAATGTTATCGAGTGAATGTGAGTTATCGAGTGTTTGAAATATCAAATGGTTTGAAATTTTTGAGATAAAGGAACCAATTCGTGCGGAAGTGTATGTCATACAAAAAAAATCATTACCAAAACAAAGGCTCGTGAACTGATGATACAAGCTTGAACAATGTACTTAGATGTCTCCGCGTCGGGATGGATTACTCGGACTTGTTTATAAGAGGATCAAGTAACTTTTCTTTACGAATTGTCAAGCGTTTGACGCCGATAAGTTCGAATTACCGCGTCATTTTGTTGCGTAGCTTTGATTTTTTCGTTCGAATTACCAACTGCATAAAAATGTATATATTGATTTAGTTCGAAATATAAAGATTTTATAGGGAATTCGTGATAACTTTGAATTATAGAGAGGTTCGAATTATAGCAGGTTTGATTTAACGAGAGTTGACTGTATTAGCAAACTACGCAATGAACATCAGACGATAACAAACAAAACTTTGTGGGATAGTTATACATTTTTACAGAGGTACCTATTTTCAAACAACGATGTGAAGTTAGCGCCATAAAGATAACGGCCTTTTTTATAAAGGGTTTTTTTTATAAAACTTTAGAGACTTCAGCCCAGTTGTTTCTTTACAAATATTTTTAAAGTAATGGTAGGTACTTAGCTGATTACTCAAAATAACTGTTATATGTAAATAAATGAGTCGGTATTAAAAAATTATAAAATTATCATGAAATTTGCAACAGTAAACATTTGAAGTAAGTAATCTAAATGAATAAATTCCTTTTAGGGATTCGCACTCAAGACATTGCTATAAAATATGATTATATTGTTTAATAAAGAAAAAATAAATGGGGCACTGAAAACTGGTTAAGTAGCTATGATAAAAATTAAAAACTTTGTTCCGCTACTTAGCATTCATCAACAAGAAAAGCAGATAAGCAGCCATCGTCAATAGAGATAAAAATGAAATACCTACCTACCTACATTATGCAGAAAAATCGCCAATTCTGTTTACATCTTCATCATTCGTTTGAAAATTACATCAACGAGAACAGTTTTAATCATGAAACCATCATAATTCCTAATGAAGTGTCGAGAAGGGTAAAAATGTTTATCGTTTATAATGGTATGGTATTTTATTAGTACAAAGTCCATCACTGCTTATTTCCTAAAACTGTTCGCAATTCAACCACCAAATAGCGCAATGGAGAATCGTCCATAGATAATCTAAATGAACGGATCTTAGCGTGGTGCGGCCGCTGCTATCGTCCACTACTCTCTCTACGTGCGAGAAAAATACTCGTCTCGTGTCATGCGTGAGATATGTCTTATTTGCGCATGCTAGCCAGGCAGGACTATGGTTCGAATCCCGCCGCGGGCTTGAGCTTCACCGCATGGTGGAATGGCATTTTGCAAATGTCCGCCTGGATAGCGACCACCCTCTAGTGGAAAATCTGTCGCCAAGCACCTAACGGTGTGTTCCGGCAGCAGTCCTTGAGAGCCAGTGAAATTACAGGCACAAGAGATTTAAGAACTAGGTCTCAAGGTGACGGGCGCAGTGCAATTCGTGACTTGTGACGAAATGTATCTGTTATAGGCAGAGGTTAGTCCGCTTAACATCATGCGGGCCTCGAGCTTGTTCCGTCACAATAACATAAAAAAAGGCCCAGTAACCTAACCACATTAAAAAGTTGGTCTCCTGACCAACTTTATTCCTGATACGTTAAGCCATTTTTGCTGGAATAATTTCGTGGAATGGAAGAAGGACGACACAAAAGGAGATGCAAGAAGATGGCTGCTGAGTGCAAAACACTGTTTTCACAGGGTTATAGTTAAGGTATCAAAATGGGATTTAAAGTGGGAGATTGCATTTAAAAAGAGTTTTCTAACGTTATGCTCAGAAATCCCTTCCACCGTTTAGAAGTGGTCGTTATTAAAATGTGACTTAAAGTGGTAGATATCATTTTATAAGAGCTTTCTAATGTTATACTTAACTAAGAAAGCATTTTATAAATGTTTTTTTTAACGTACTGTATTAGCCGGATTGTCTGCTTCTGAACACAGCCTCTCCTATTTTAAGGAGGGAGGGGGTTTGCCATTCCACCATGCTTGGAAGGCAGTTTAAGATATAAGTTCCTCAGCAAGCGTTGCCACCTACCTTCCAGTACTTTACAGTACTTTCCGGTACTTCTGTGGGAGTAAAGGAGAGGTGTCATTCTAGCCCGGGCCCCACGAGGAAAAACAGCATTCTGAAGTAATATCTACTTAGAAATTCCTTCCACCGTTTAGAAAATCAAAAAACTCAACGCTGATGGCACTTACTCGAACATTCTGAAATAGACACTAAGTGAATCTTCTATTTTCGAAGGACCAAAAAATTGTACGGGCCACGTAGTTGACGGCGGAGGATGCCTAGCCTATACTGATAATAAGTAGAGTGTGTAGGCAGTGTATCAAGAGACAGTGTTGGATCGTGTTCACACCTCTCTCAGCAATACACTTTTTTAAAATGTACCTTGCCTTTCTTGTATGACTCTGCACCCGGTCACAAGGCATGAACTATACTGGATGTTCCGGACTTTATAAGAGCTGAAGACTAGCCCTCAACTAGCCTAGTCCTCGACCCTTTAGACTACAAATTAAGACCAGTTTTAGAGTACATGGCTTTTATATTTTAGATTAAATTTTCAATGCAAGTCTTGAAAAACAACCAACTACTTCATCTTAGTCATTTTAAAGGAATTATTCTAAGGATTTTATATTTGCTACAAAATTATCCAACACCCAAGTTGAACGACTATTACTGCTAAAGTAATAAAGTCATCTCAACTGCTATAGTTTTCCTTTAAAGTTCATGAACTGCACTATCATCATGAATTTTATTACAGATTTTTCAGGCCAGCAGTTTAGCTTTTAGAGGGGGGGACGCCCTGCTGGAACAAAAAGTGCTGTTTAAAGTTAAATATTTCGTAAACGGAGCATTAAATCCAAATACAATATTAGCAACCCTTAAGTAATTTTAAAGAGCTATTCAACGATACCACACACGACGGGTTAGATGACAAAAAAAAACTTCCCCACTTCACATGTGTTTTTTTTTGCAGTCTAGTCAATAGTCCTTGTGACTATTTGCACATGCGGGTACTGCGATTCTTCCTGAGAATTGTGACTGGCTGGCCCGGAAAGGAGCTTGGTGAGAAACTCCTCTTCTGTGAAGGACAAAAGCAAGGCATCTACAACACCTGTTTATCCATATTATTCTTTGTTCTCCAAGCTTGGTATTTGATAGAAAACGCAACTAGGCTGTCCTTTTTCGAGCTGGGACACATGTACGTAGCGTTGCTTATGAATGTTCTGTCTACGGTGAGTATAAATAATGAAAAAAGAATTCCATAATGGGCGACCTGCAAAACAAATAGGTTTGTGTAGACTTATAGCGAATTTTGTCTTAATTAACTAGAGTGAGTTTTACCATGTCAACTGATTAGAAATCAACCAAGACCCATGTTATACTTACCGGAAAGACTGTGTATCGTGAATTGTCAGCCAAGTTTCCTAAGCTTCCGCGAATATGATTCTCTTTTTACTTACACAACTGTTCTATTCACACACTATCGATATCACAATAACGATCATGAAGTAATGTTGACTACCTAACCTCGATTTTTTTTTCGATCGTGTTGCATTGACCCTTGTCACAAGGGGACTGATAATAAAAATGAAACACGGATAGCCGAAACAATACCTTAAATAGTACCCGAATAGACATGTTGTATTACTTAGTAAAATATGAATTGTCAATCAGTAGCGCTAAAATGTGCCATTTAAAGACAAAGCCCTTTAAGACTACGTATTATTTTTATTAAGTTATAATTTGTTACGAATTATTGTACTTGTTGCCGGCTTTAGTCCGTTTACAAGCACTTTTGACTTAGTATGAGATGTTTTAAAATATTGTAACATTAAAAAAATTTATACTTTTTTGTATACCTACTAGTTTATTCAATAAACTGTGGGATACCACATCTGATATTTTTGATAGAGATAATACTAAATACATAATAAATCACGGTAGTGTGTAAATATTATTCATACCGAGGGTCCTACTAGGTATACGGATACCGGATTAGTTTCTATTATAGAATACTGCCAGTTGACATTGTGGCCAGTTACCTGTTGACAATAGTAATAGGAAAAGCGGCGCACTAGGAGCAAAAGCTGACCGACCTCGTGGGAAGATGTAGTGAAAAGGGAGGCGAAGACTCTCAATCACCTAAGGGGAAATTAAAGGGGATTTTAGAAACCAAGCCTCTTATTTATTTAAAGCCTTTCTTACTCTTCATCACAGCATAGGTATAGGAGTAAAAAACGTGCTACAGTTGTATACCTACAGTATGTATGTATAACTTTCACTCGGCTTTTGTATTATGAATGCCGGTTGCTGGTAGATGAAGAGTTTTCTAAAACTGCTTGTGACTTACGTTAGATACGTTTGGATATGTTTTATAATAGTAGTTATCACTCTTCACCATTCTTTTCAGTCAAGGGGTTTTACCCTCTGTATGTCCAAAAGGTACAAGATGCTAGCAGCCAGATTTCTCACAGAAATACACGTATTTTTTCATAAAGACAGGTCTGACTATTCTAGAAAGGTAAGACATTTGAAAAACTTTTCTATCTGAAGCACTGTATTTATTGTTGATATGCCTTTGATCACTATCTCAACTGCTCGTGATTCAAAGAGACAGATGCCGGAATAAACCATTTATTGCTTAGAGATAAATTTTCTACTTAAGGGTAGCTATAGCAAGGCGAACCCACTTCGGAATACCGCTACACATGGCAGATTTGGATTGCTGAAGCAAGAACCATATACCATAAGGGGCGATAGTCGGCTCTCACACACACCTAGGCTCCCAAGTCCCCTGGGGCTTAGTGAACGAATAGGAACTCTGCAGAAAATATTTGTGAAATGGTTACAGATGAACACAAACAATTTCACTAGCTACATTCGAAAACATGCCTACAATAAATGTGCTGTATCATGTATTTAAATTAAGAGTTGATGTTCCGACGTTGATAATACTGACTAGTTGATAATACTGGTGAAGCTTGAACGCTGCGGAAATTGTTGACAATAGAGCAAAGGGATGTATTTTACAGAAATCCGATAAGATCCAGAATCTCGCAAAAGCAACATTTGTTGCAAAATAAGGATGACACCACTCGTGTTTTCGGACAAATCGAAGATAACTGATCTCAGTTACCTCAGTGAACTCGGCGGAGAGTACGTCTTCTTATCAAATACTACAGTATATATTATGGAAAGATGAAATATTTTTGCCGATACTTTGTGTTCAGAGGTTGTTTGACACGATGCTGGATAATATCATCCTCAGAAAACATAATATACTGAATATATGTTGCTAAGAATCTAGGTAGCAGTGTTGACTTGTGATCCCCATTAAGTAAAAGTATCCAGGTTGTGTTTTAAACATCAAACATTGAATCACGCAACTTTATTATATATCTTAGCATAATTATACAATCTACTTTAAGAGCATAATTGATAAAATTGTATACCTTTTAACCTATTATTTATATGATTGAAAATATGAATTTTCATTTACAGGTGTACGCCAAGGTCCATAAGATTACAAACTGGTTCACAGCGTACATGGTCAGCATCATGCTATTAACACTGTTCGGATTTAACATGGTACCTCCATACATGAACTATGCAAAAGGAAAGTTTCATCACTTTGACCCCGCAAACACAAGCTATGATCTCTCTATATACTTTAAACTCCCGTTTGACCCAGAGAAGGATTTAAAAATTTATTGTTATTCTATAATATTAAATTGGTACGTAAACAACCTTACTTTCCATATATACAAACCTGGCATAAGATTTATAGAAAGTACGAATTTCAGGTTCTTATTACACTCTTCAAGTAGTAAAATGTATTTAATGTTGAAATATAAAATCAAAATACCTATCCTCTTCCAGATGATCTAAAGTATTTGAATAATTATATTTTATTTGATAATTTTTTTTAGACACCCAACTGCACATCATATATCAACAGTGTTCACTAGATATACCTATTTATTTTATTAGACCAGCAGAATTAATAACTGATGAGTCATATACAATTTCGTGCGACGGCGACGTCCTCTCGAGTGTGCATTTGACAACCAAGCGATGTTTTAGGCAATCGACAGCCAGCGGGCCATAGATATATAAGCATGTAACCTTGCACGAGTGACAGACGCCTGATAAAACTGCCTTTTATGTTCGAGGCTGAGGAGTGTTTGGATTATAGTAATGCCTTATGGATTAACAAACGCTCCAGTTACACATCATATACTGATGTACATCATATTCACTCTAGCTCCAGCCATTGAAACAAAGTCTTCTGTTATCTAGATAACATTATTAAGTGCATCCTTTGAACAACATATTTGTCTTTTAAACAGGGTTATTGATAAATGAACCTTTTTTACAGCTTATAGGCTAGTCCTTGACCACTATCTCACATGATGTGGACGAGAGTGGTAAACGGACTAGGTCAAGAATGACTGGCTCTCAAGAAACGTGCTCACCCAGAGACATGACAAGCTTTAAATGAATACTGTGAAAAAAATAACTTCTTCTGGTAAAAGTTGTCAGTATTGGAGAGTTAGCTATAAAATATATTGAAATCTTGTTCAATAGTACCCATCACTTTCTGTTTTCGTAGGTACGCCGCTTTCCTCTGCGCAAGCAGCATAATCATGTTTGATTTACTCCTCTCGATCATGATATTCAATCTTTGGGGACATTTCAAGATACTCTTGCATGTCCTTGACTCGTTTCCTAAACCAGCTGCATTAACTTCTACTGAAAGTTATGGCATGTCTTCTATGCAGAAGCTCACTATCATGTACTCAAGGGAGGAACAAGAGGAGATATCAACACATCTTAAAGACAGCATTCTGTACCATCGTTTCATAATTGAGTAAGTTAACTTTTTCGGAATTAAATGCAACGATCACTCAAGTTAGTCAAGAGTAAGTAAGTACTGTTTTTAGAGCGTTTTTCCTCGGTCACGTCTTAGATCATCAATTAGCGAGAGAGACATGTAGGCACATTTTATATTATTGAGTGTGATAACCCTAAAATATTATTTAACAAATTTATCCACTTCAAAAATAAATAAGTACCAAAAATAGTACAATTAGAGGCAATCTTAAGTTATCTCCTTCAAGCGGAACTCTTTTATCAATCAGGGATACATAAATGAATTAATGGTTAGAGTTAAATTTTATAACATTTATTATTACAAAAGAATACTAATACTTCATATTCTTAAGTATAACTAATATTTAGTACTCCTTAGGCATACATTTCGTAGGGTGACGGCGTCAATCTTGGACAGTTTTAGGAGGTACCTAACTTTTGATTGATATAGCTACATAATTGTCAACTCAGGATCAAGTATGACTATTAATAATTATGGAAAAAATCCTTATCTATTATCTAATAATTATGTGACTTGGCAGATAATTTTAACTTTGAATAAAAAACAAAAAAAAACAAATTTATATGTATCACTAGTGATGGACAGTCAAAATCTAGTTTTGGACACCCAGTTATGGACATTTATCCAATAATGGACAACCAGTAATGGACATACAATAATGACAAAACAATTTAAATAAAAGACATAAAAATTAAGGAAAAAATAAAAGCATTAATGAATTATGAGTAATTTATTAATTCAAATTACAACATATATAACTAATCAGTTATCATTCTATCAACAAACCTTCTAACTTCACTAAAACAAAAAACTTCACTAAAACAACGAACTTGGATAACTTTTCAAAACAAAAATTATATTTTAATGAGATCTAGCTTTACCCAAACATTTTGAGAATCAGCAATCAAGCATAACCTACCTACTCAAACCTAATTACTGTAAATATCCGGTAAAAACTTTTCCATTTCTTTGACTTTATAAAACTCTCTTTTGTTGAGAGGCATAGGGTCATCTATTACCTCTACGACATCTTCAGCTCTATACCAAATCTTGTCAGGCTTATATGGCCATCTGAAAGAGTTTCCAGCTGATAACGTCATAGTACTTACTTCATCTTGATCTCCTTATGTGTTCTCAATCCTACCCGGGAAAAATTCGTAAGTAAAAATTAGTAAGATTTTAAGTTATTTGCGTGCTTTTGGACCGTGTAGACTTACTATTAGGTTGAAAATAACAGTTATCAATATCCATACTTTGATCGCTCTCAGCGTACTCAACTTCAAGGTCTGTCTCATCCGACGATGAATGTTTTCTTCTAAATTTTTCTTCTTCTTTTAATCAATTAATTTCTGTTTCAAAACTCTCTTTTCATAACTTTCTTTCGCCCTGTTTTCTTTTTCTAGTTGTTCTATTTCTTTTTTACATGATATTCTTGCCGTGCCTTGCTTGTCACAGCTGAAGGTACCTTTTCTTTTTTTATTCTCTTTTTTTTCTTATCTATCAGGTCAAAAGAGGTTATTTTTAAATGGTGACGGCACTACAATACCCAAGGCTTCGCTCAAATGTTGTTTATGTGATACTATTAAGTGAGGGGGGGGAACTTCTTTCTTCCAGGCCATTTTAAGTGATCTGAATACGGCCAAGTCCATTGGCTGTAGTATATGAGTCGAATTTGGGTGTAGTGCAATTACTTCAATACCAACGTCAGAACTAACTTGAGACAAATGTAACTTAAGATGTGAACTATATATGACTATCCAAAAAAAAATTAATAGGCTTTTTAATTTTTTGTCGCTCGAGCCAAGGATTAAAAATGTTGGTTATATATTAAAAATATGTACTGCTGCACATCCATCTATTCTCTGATCTTCCAATCGTCCAGTCATCGGGAACACTAGGAGCAATATTGGACGGGATCCTTTCGTAACTAAAGACCACCATTGTAGGAGCTAGAGTACCACCTGCATTTCCTGTTAGTAATGCAGTAAGGTTTTCTTTTTCATCACCGCAAGAGTTGTAGAGGTGCTTATTACCACGCACGGTTAGGACACGATCTGGTTTTGGTGCTAAAAAGAATTCAAGAATATCTTTTAATCCTTTTTCTTCTAAATATCTTTCTATTTCTTTGAACCAACTAATTATGTCTTCTTCTTTTACATTGTCTCTAGAATTTGTCAGGTTTTGAGGTGTCCTTTCCACTAGTTCCGGGTGGCGCTTTAAAAAAGAATGAAACCATCTTTTTCCTGGGCGATTATTTGTAAAAGGATTCGATTTATTTTCATCAGTAACAATTTTTTGGACACTGTCCAAAAGACATTGCCATGATATCGGAAAATGATTTTCTGAAAGAGCCAACAACCATCGAACTAAAATATCTTGCTCTAATTTTGATAGGACGGTGTCTGGCCCCATAGCACAGTGTATAGGGCTTTTCCGTGTAATTTTATTGTAAAGTGTTATTCTGGGCACTCCAAATTTTTTGCAGCCATAGCAATTTTTTCTCCTTGTTGTATGGCTTGGATGGCTCGTGCCGTCTGCTCCGGGGTATAATCTTTTTTAGGTGGCATCTGCAATCAAAAAGGATTATTAAACATAGACCAGTTATGGACAGTCTTTGTAGACTAGTGATGGACATGTGTCCATAACTGGTAAATGCATATCAATAGCTTTCATCTCAATATTTAATTAAAAGTCGCAATACTCGTACTACGATCTATTTCCACTCAATAGATACATAACATAAAAAAATTAAGTTTTGACACTTGTCCATAATAGGATTTGTAGTTTTTTTCGGAACCGGTAATGGACACCCCTTACATACACCGGAGATACTACGTGTTATAATTTGTCCAAAATATCTTATCAAGTAATTTCACAATACTCTATTAAATAATCATCAGAATATTTTAGCAATGAAATAAAACATGATCATGTATACTCACTTTCTTGAGGATTTCACTAAGAATTTCCAAATTTTAATGTGTACACCAAACAAGTCCTGTTAACCTAAGGCTGCCATCCGTCCGGGTTTCCCCGGATTTGTCCTAGTTTAGAAGGCGTCTGGGGAGCGTCCGGTAGGGGTTTACAAATCTGCCGTCCTTATGAAAAGTGCAATAACTCGACTTTTGGGCCAGATTGAGTTATATACATATTCGTGATCAGAAAAAAATTCTCTACGTTTTCTTCTTAGACAGTTTTTGCGTATCTATTGAAAATCCTGAGTTTTCGCTAAGCATAACTACAATAAATTAAGAATTTGGTGTAATTTTACTAAACAAGACCACGATAACTTGAGTTGAGGTAAGGTAAAGTCTAAATCCGATGTTGAATTACTTGCAAAAACTACAATAACTATAAATATATGTATCTGTATTAGCATATGCATAATATGTAAAGCATAATTACAAGCCATAAAGACAATAACTTAAAATTATTACAGTTTTCTAAGAGCAATCTTTATTTTGTGCCATCGTCTACTAGTCATAAGTATAATAACTTAAAGTTATAACATTTTTATTTAGATTAATTTATACATGATCAGTATTTAAAATTAAATTGGGAGGCAAGACGATTGTTCATAAAAGGTGATGTGAAGAATAGAACTAAAGAGACAGTAGAAAATATAAAAAAGAGAAACGTTTCGTATAAAATTTTTGAGCATAAATATCCTTTTAAGCTCAAAAATGAAAAAAATGTAGTTTGTAAAAAAATTTTTTTAACCAGTGTTGGCTCACAAAATAATACGCATATTCACAGTAAAGAAATAGATGATCAAAAAGGCAAAAGGGGATGCTATGAACAAAAAAATATTATAGACAAAAACAAAATCAGAAATCATATCGAGAAGTATGAACCTACTAGCGCGCATTATTGTCGCGAACATGCCCCTTTAAGGCTTTACATTCCAAGCGAAGTGACTATAACTATGCACCGCTCCTTCATGGAAAATATCCCGATATGAAAGTATCGTTCGAGACATATCTTAAAGTCTTGAAGAATATGAATAAATCCTTTTCTAATCTCGGCCATGAAGAATGTGAGCAATGTGCTCTATTTAAACTACACACTGTACACACTGTTCACTAGTTGGCTGTGAAACCTGTTTGGAAAACACTAAACATACATCACGATACACAGAATCCAGAAAAAAATACATAAAAGATGAGGAACAGGCCACCACCAACAAAGAGAATATCTATTTTTCTATGGATCTTCAAAAAGTGATCATGCTGCCTCGCATGGAGTAGTTCAAAAGTGCCATATTTTATCCACGTATAATAGCGTTTAACGAAAGCTTCGTTCCCCTAGGAAAAACCAGCGATACGAGTGTACCTTACGCCGTAATTTGGAACGGATATCTGCACTCAGGTCCTTTTTAATACACAAACGTGACGCAAAAAAATGACGTATTATGAGCTGATAACTGTGCGGACCAAAATAAAAATTGGGCGTTCATTAGTTTTTTGGTGAACACAGTAACAGCGAACTCATTTCTGCAGAATCTATTACAGTCAAATATTTTGAGCCTGGCTATACGTACATGTCTGCCGACCACTTCCATCATCAAGTCAAAAAATCCTTATTAAAGAAAAAAAAGGGTGACTTTGAGGACTTCGTAGACACGGTGAAAATGAGTAACTCAATCAAAAACAGTAAAAGTCATGACAATATCTGATTTCTATTGTTATGAAATTTTTTCATCACAACATAAAATAATAAATACGGAACCAAGGGTGTATTTGAAACACATGATGGTGATCAGGGCAGAAAGAAGACCTTATACTTTAAAGTATATGGAGAAGCATGACGATTGTGATTAGAAAGGACTTGATTTCCTTCAATAAAAAAAATCAATGTTTCTCAATTGTTGAAAACAAAACTTCTTTCAGAGGTATTGCCAAAGAGCGCAAGCAAAGAATCATAGCAGATATAGTGCCTTTAACGAGACGAGAGTTCTGGTTAAATTTACCTGATATCTCTCAGGTGCCAAATTTGGATTGAACAAAGTTCAATCCAAGGTTGTCGTTTATTATTGACCTCATTTTGTCTTAAATATAAGTATAATAATCAATATTAAGATTTCTTTTGTAAAATTTATCACACAAATGATTATGAGTGAGATTTATTTCAGGTTAGGTATTTAAAAGTTCCTTATTTTATAGTCATTAATTCATACAGTGATGTGTAAGTGTTAAGATTAAGCTTTTCGTATCATTTTAAAATAAATGAACCTCATTTTATGTACAACATTAAACATTGTCTTACATTATAACGCCTTTTATTTGAATCACATTCAATAAAATAATTAAACTCTACTTTAAACCGCAATAAGTCAGACAAATATTGCATTAATGGTTAGAATTACCATTTAGACTATTCAGAAGCATCTGCTTATCTAAATTGCAATATGTTGATTTACTAACAATAAGTACAATAACTATGTTACTTATTGTGGTTATGACTGGTAATCGTTTCCACTATTTATGAAATACATAGTTTTAAACATAAAAACAATGTTGTGATTTTAGTAGCTTAAATAACACAATTTACTATTTTCAGATACTTGTTAATATGCCTAACATTTTTATCTACAATCTGGTGCAAGTTTCAAGTTAATACCTTACATAGGGGCAGAGATACACTTAAAACAATTTTTTATTTTTCTACCGCGTTTTTCTCAAAAGTTACCTAGAGTAAGTTATTGCACTTTTCATAAGGACGGCAGAAATAGTGTCCGGGTAAAACCCGGTCACTATTGTGTCCGGGGAATCCGGATTGATTGAAATATAAGCAATTGATTGAAACAAATCTGAGTTGCAAATTCATTCGTAAGCCGCATACAAGTTAACTCCGCTGCAAAATCTACAACAACAGAAAGTCCCTTGCGCCGCGCCGGCCCCCACCATAAAGAACTGCCGCCGACCCCGATCATTCACTCACTGTGTTGCCGTTTTGGCGCATTTGGTGCTAGGTCTAGAATATTTCTAGGATTTTTAGCGCTTTTTTCTCATTACCGTAAATAACACTGATCCTCATGATTTTTATCACTAGATTGCCTCACAAAGAGAAGAGTAAATAATTATGTGTGTAGCACTGTAGTTTTTGCGCAATTGAACTTTGTTTCCATGGGTGTCCGGCATCGGTGGTTTAGGTTATGGCAGCCCTATGTTAACCCATAAAGACGGCCGACGCGGCGACGAGTCGACGACGCAGCGCGGCCGCTTTCCGCAGAAGCGTTCGGCTGTTTATCGTCTCAAAACAGTGGGTGCGCGCGGTCACATAAACAAACCTCACGCCTTGTGTTTGAGTCATCTGATACTCAATGTTGACTTTTTCAACAGTAATTGAATACTCAATCATATCCGTTAAAGATTTGTTTATTTCAAAGGTTTGTCTTCGTTCTTCTCCGTAGGAGTAATATTATTCTATGAGCTACTCCAGCCGTAGTCAACTTGGCTTTAGGGCTTTTTTTTATACCTACAGGCATTGGTGTTTTAAAATATAAAAGGTGGTAAGGCAATTCGATGTGGACAAGGACATCATTATCACAACAACTACAGAAGCAGCTAAAGACCTGAGGGAGAAGCTTGCGCACCGAATTGGAGACTTAGTTAAAACCAAGGTGCGCACAATGGCTTCAGTCTTCGTAAATGGTTTTAAAAGAACTGAGAGCTACAGCCACCTAACGGTGGATGAAGCTCTAATGAACCATTTCGGAGCCATAGTCATGGCTTCCAGGCTATCGGGAGTTGATGAACTTGTCCTCATCGGAGATGTCAATCATCTGCCTTATATCGATAGAGAAAATCTCTTCGTATTAAGGTACAACCGCCCTAACCTGGTAACAAACATCACCCAGGAGTTGTTATGCACGCATCGGAACCCAATGGATGTCGCGTACGCACTGAGGGAAATATACTCTGGTATATATTCCTCAGCTCCTCGTATTAAGTCCCTTAAGCTTGAAAGGTAGACAGGTGCAAAAATCCCCAAATCCCTCCCCAACACTTTATTCCTGGTTCACACCCAGGAAGAAAAGGAGACCCTAATAAGCCAGGGCTACGGAGAGGGAAGTGGATCACGCACCCTTACCATCCAAGAAGCGCAGGGACTGACATACGAGTCGGTCATCGCCATCAAGACCAAGAGCAGCATGAACTTGCACGAGAGCGTCCCGCACGCCGTCGTTACAGTTTCACGGCATACTGGAACCTTCATATATTACGCAGATGACGAAGAAGACGCCATAGGACGGTTCGTTAGGAAGGCGATGGTTGCGACACCAAAAGCCATCTATGATTACAACCTCAAAATGGCGATCAAAGATCGAAATAGCGCGGTAATGGAGGCCCTGTTAAAATGTGACGTGGGAGAATAACAAAATATGTAAATTTGTGTAGATATATTATTTTATTGTAGTCCCAAATTATGTTTATAATTGTAATCGTTGGCACGGGTATCCGGAGGATACCCGTGCCAACGAGGATACCGGGGATGCTCACAGAAAGGTGTTGTCTAGCAGTGGTGTTGTGTGTCGGGTCGCCATTTTCCCCCAAAAATGGTTGAGGAAGGCGATGGCTGGCACATGCGTCAACTCGTGAACGGGTGCTGCTAGAGGATACCGGTCTGCTCTGGATGCTAGTGCTTATGACAGTCTCTTCAAATCTGCTTCTGATTTTATGACGAGAACTGGGGAAGTCGGATTTTTTCGCATAAAATTCTTGCATATAGATGGCAATGTCCTCATCTTCACTATAGTTCCGCTACCCACCAATAGGTAAAACTTTTTTAAAATAAAAAAAATGTGTTTCCTTCTAGTACTGCCCTTATCCGCTAGATGCTATTGTTCTCAAATAATAAAATGGAGAAATATCACATTATATTTTACAAATATTATATAAATAGTCAAGATGTCTCCACAAATCATATGGTGTTTTGGGGTGATGTGTGGGTGGATAGTGGTACAGCCCGTATCACCCTTTGTGTTTTGTTGTAACGTGTTCTTATTAACGTATGATGGATGATAGCTCGATGAAGAAAATGCCGAACATTATTACACAATATTTAATATACAAGTTCACACCAAAGTTACACAAAACATATTAGAATTTGTTAGTTTTACAGCAGAGTTATATTAATGCACAGTAAAACGGTTAAAATGGAAACATAAGACTGTTTGTGTAAAATACAAAGATTACCTACATGTAAAAATACGCAGCGCAGTCATTTATGTGTGACCGACCGAACGCGTCACTGCTTGGTATGTGTGTGTAGCCAGTTGCCTTAAATTAAATTCCATAATAGCTAACTTAAATGTTACGTTCAGAAACATATAAAATAATAAATTGTAAACGAAAACTAAAATGGTAGGTAAATATTCTAAATAATCAATTAATCATACAAAGTGAATTATACAAATTAATGAAAATAAGGTGCGTAATTAACGCCACAGTGTTTTCATACCTCAGTGAATATAGGAAAGTGATTGAGCTTAGGTAAACCGAACTTTTGTAACATTTGGTACTTAAAATACGATGGAACTGCGTTTGTATGTGGGTGCGTTCCTGCAACCCTTCAGCCAAGACAATTTTTGTGGTCTAAACGCGGATACACGCCGTGCCAGCATTCCAATCGAGCTTAGTTTGATCCTGACAAGATTTCATCGTACCCGTTCCGGGCGACCTTGTCAGAGCTAATTAAGCTCTGCCTAGCCAACATTTTACTACCTTTTGAATCTGCCAAATCTTGGCTAGCTGTCAAATGTGACAAATTTTACAATAAACAATAAATCCTGTACAAGCAAAGCCAATATTAGTGATTAATGAGCCAGATTTCCAAATCATGCTGAAATTTTTTTACCATCTAATAACAATTTCATATATTGTCAATAGCTGCTAAAGGTTGTTCCATTCCAGGAGCATCAAATCTAGCTCGAACGATATTTGGCCAAGACCTTGCAGGAACGCGCTTTGAGAAGTGATCAGTCTATTGACTAGAGCGCCCCCTGCTAAGACTGTTGCTACAGAGTACAACTTGTATAAATAGATGGCGGCACCAGAAAAGTTAGCTCGCGCAAGCGTTATTTGAATGAACTACAATAATACTCGAGCATAGTACTAAAACTGTGGAGGTGCCAACAAGTAACGATAATTGAGTTTTTGAATGCGTGTCTATATAAAGTTCACTAATATCAGTGATGACACGTTGAATTAATTATTCTCTCATATCGCCGGGTTAATGCAAATACTACTAACTGGCATTTATTTATTAACAAGTTCAGTTATTTTAATGCCATTTTACTTAAAATTATATCATCTTTCGAACGGTAAAACAAACTTAGCAAAATACCTGTTAGTTTCGGAGTAAGTGAGGTGCAAAACCGTCTAAACTACATATTTTGTAGCAATCTTCAAATGAAAAAACTAGTTTCAAAGGATAACAAGCAAATTTAAAATAAATAGAGGGCCAAAATAAATTATTTCAATGTAATTTATTTTAGCAATAACTCCCATCATCTAATTAGCTCATTAATACCTACTTAACTTAATAGATATTACCATTAGAAAAAGATGTGAATCAAAATTACAATGCTAATGATTAAAGCAACTAAAACAGGATAATCTTTTTTATCTGTCATAAAATACGTATTCATCTTTACAGTAAAGTAAAAAACATTTAAACCACGAAAACCGCTTTTACAAATTAATATTATACTCTGTCTACAAGAAAGAAATCTAGAAGTAAACCAAATATCCGCTAGTATTTGGTATTCGTACGGAATCTCAAAGGCGTGCATGCATTTTTTTTAAATACTTTCCGTTATTGAAGAGTAATATGTTTTATTTTTCTGTAACCATAGATACTTACTTTTGAAAACCGTTTGAATTATGAGAATTGGATTTACGCCAGGTTCAGGAGTATTCTATAAATCAGGCTTTCGACCACCGTATAGGATCCCGGTTTGTACAGATAATGGAATTCGAGTGGAATTAGACTAGATTTGGTTGTCAAAATAAAAAGTATTTGGTATGACCACCTCCAGGATGCAAGTTATCTCCAAAACAAATTTTATTAAAAATGGTTCAGTTATTTTGACACGAAAACTTAATATAAAGATAGTTACTTCCAATTTTATTGAAACTATATTAGTATGAATTACGTACACAATCTGACTATCGCAGAGCCGAACCTACAAGACCGATTATGTTGAAATTTGGTACACATAATTATGTACATCGGTGACCCAAAGATAAACACGTAACGTTGTGTGAATTTAAAACATGGGGCCACTTTTTGTTTGGTAAACTATAGCAAATAAAAGTTGAAAAAATTTATTGATAAGTACTTTTATGATATAAAAATAGGTGGAATTTGCTGGTGATATAAGGGAATGGTTCCATTACATCCGAAAGAAACGGGCCTAAAAATAAAAAAATAATACGGAAAAGTAATGAAATAATCTCTAAAGTACTTATTACGGACAGTAACCTACTATGTTACAGTATATACAGCTTTAAATATACATATAACAAACAATATTTACAATCTAATTTTGTTAATATTTAAAAATTTACACAATACAAGGTTGAGTAATGGAGAATACATAAGAGAAAGAAGACATTTAAATGATGTTGGACGAGAGACTGCAGGAGGGAGGATATCATACAGTGAATAGCAACGATTTAGACATATTTTACTTAAAATTATATCATCTTTCGAACGGTAAAACAAACTTAGCAAAATACCTGTTAGTTTCGGAGTAAGTGAGGTGCAAAACCGTCTAAACTACATATTTTGTAGCAATCTTCAAATGAAAAAACTAGTTTCAAAGGATAACAAGCAAATTTAAAATAAATAGAGGGCCAAAATAAATTATTTCAATGTAATTTATTTTAGCAATAACTCCCATCATCTAATTAGCTCATTAATACCTACTTAACTTAATAGATATTACCATTAGAAAAAGATGTGAATCAAAATTACAATGCTAATGATTAAAGCAACTAAAACAGGATAATCTTTTTTATCTGTCATAAAATACGTATTCATCTTTACAGTAAAGTAAAAAACATTTAAACCACGAAAACCGCTTTTACAAATTAATATTATACTCTGTCTACAAGAAAGAAATCTAGAAGTAAACCAAATATCCGCTAGTATTTGGTATTCGTACGGAATCTCAAAGGCGTGCATGCATTTTTTTTAAATACTTTCCGTTATTGAAGAGTAATATGTTTTATTTTTCTGTAACCATAGATACTTACTTTTGAAAACCGTTTGAATTATGAGAATTGGATTTACGCCAGGTTCAGGAGTATTCTATAAATCAGGCTTTCGACCACCGTATAGGATCCCGGTTTGTACAGATAATGGAATTCGAGTGGAATTAGACTAGATTTGGTTGTCAAAATAAAAAGTATTTGGTATGACCACCTCCAGGATGCAAGTTATCTCCAAAACAAATTTTATTAAAAATGGTTCAGTTATTTTGACACGAAAACTTAATATAAAGATAGTTACTTCCAATTTTATTGAAACTATATTAGTATGAATTACGTACACAATCTGACTATCGCAGAGCCGAACCTACAAGACCGATTATGTTGAAATTTGGTACACATAATTATGTACATCGGTGACCCAAAGATAAACACGTAACGTTGTGTGAATTTAAAACATGGGGCCACTTTTTGTTTGGTAAACTATAGCAAATAAAAGTTGAAAAAATTTATTGATAAGTACTTTTATGATATAAAAATAGGTGGAATTTGCTGGTGATATAAGGGAATGGTTCCATTACATCCGAAAGAAACGGGCCTAAAAATAAAAAAATAATACGGAAAAGTAATGAAATAATCTCTAAAGTACTTATTACGGACAGTAACCTACTATGTTACAGTATATACAGCTTTAAATATACATATAACAAACAATATTTACAATCTAATTTTGTTAATATTTAAAAATTTACACAATACAAGGTTGAGTAATGGAGAATACATAAGAGAAAGAAGACATTTAAATGATGTTGGACGAGAGACTGCAGGAGGGAGGATATCATACAGTGAATAGCAACGATTTAGACATTCAAAGAAAATGTGGTCCATGTTTCCTTCGTCGAGACCACACTCACACAATGATTGATCCCTAATCCTAATTTTCATTAAGTGAACTGGAGTACAGGCATAACCCAATCTCAGACGGCACAGAATCTCAACGTTGATGTGGTTACTTTATTGGCTTTGCGAAATTTGAAAAACCAGGGAGTTTTTGGAATGGTAAGTTGGATATCTCCATAATGTCTACCTTTGTACATAATGGAATTTTCCCAATATTTAGGCCAAGATTCAAACAGCTGCAATTTTGGTAGAAGACACAAGTCATGGGAGTATGTTTTGAAGTGCTCAAGGGAACCTATTTGTGAAGCAGTTTTTGCGCAATTGCGAATTTATTAATGTTAATTATTTACGGAACAAACCAAAGACGGAATTGACGACCTGGAATTATTTTTTGGCCTTGGCTTAATTTTTATATTTTGAGCACAGATTGTAATATTATTGGATACTCTATGGCAAAGCTGGTTCTTGGAGGTATTATAAACTGAATTGAGTACTTATTGCAGAAAAAACTACCTTCATAGTAAAAAAAATGTCGATTTTCTCGCGTGGGTACTAGTGGTGTGTACCGCTTCTCAAAAAACCGGATAATCACCGTTTGGGATGGGTACCGGAGACTAATCGGTATTTCTCTTAAATAGAGAAATACCGATTAGTCTCCGGTAATTGTAACCTCATTGTTAAGCCTTAATGCATTTAAAATTATGTTATGTGCTTTTCCTTACTCAGATGCACTAACTAAAAGTCAGAATGAGCATATTCACTGCTTAAATACAATTTTATATAATATGACATGTTGTCATAAAGACAAACTTTTATTTTTTGACTGTAATAAATTTATTACTAAATTTATGTTGACTCGGGATAGGATGTACCTACCTAAGAAATATAAAAATTTAATTGCTACTTTGGTAGCTTATAATATTGAGTCGGTTATAGGAAATATAACCAAGTCTTTTATTGACGCTACAGATTTTAGTACATGTATACTAATATAAATGTTCAGTTAAACTTTTAGAGCGGACAACAGGGAAGTGTTCTGACATAGCACTATACTACCAAAATATAAATCGCTTCCCTGGCAAAATACTTGAAATTGAAATGTTCTTAGATAAATATCCTTTTGATATATTATGTTTCACTGAAACATGGCTAAGAGCAGATAAAATGTTATTTAATGTTAAGAATTTTAGTGTAGGCAGTGCGTTTAACAGATCATCTGCAGAAGGAGGAGGCTGTATTATTCTTGTTAAAAATAACTTAAAAATTTAAAGAACGCCATGACTTAGTCAGATGTTCTGTCGAACGCGTCTGTGAGGTTGCTTGTGTGGAGGTGGACAGGCATATTGTGTTGTGTGTATATCGACCACCAACAGATGAAGGTCGTGCTCAAAATTTTACAGAATTCTTAGCCACTCTGGAAAGTATACTACTAAAAATGTCTAAATGTAAAAAACCCATATTTGTATGTGGTGATTTTAATGTAGATATTTTATTAAAATCTAAAAATAAGACTGATCTTATTTCATTGTTTAAGTCATTTAATTTGAAATTTCTATTCTGTGAGCCCACTAGGATAACAGACACTTCAGCTACCTGCATAGACAATATATACTCGAACTGTAAGACTAAACAAAAGTCAATAATGAAGGGTGTTAGATCTGATCATGAGGGCCTGGCAATTAGATTTGATGGAAGCAGAGAAACAGCGAGGTATGAAATTGAACATAGGCCGTTAACAACCAGTAGGCTAGAAATACTCCGTACCAATACAGAAGCTAAGCTTGCCATTACAAGATTTTCTCATAGTGACCTGAATGACATTTATAATAGTTTATTTTCTTTAGTAAATACTGAGTTTCAAAAAGTTTGTCCAAAAATAAAGGAGCAAGTAAATGGAAAGATGAAGTTCGGTGATTGGGCAACTACAGGTATTCGAAAAAGTAGAGATTATTTGTTTGATCTGTATCGCAGGAAGAATTTGACATCCTGCAAGCAGTTTTGTGATTATGTTAGGAACTATTCAAAAATGTTTAAGTCTGTTTGCTTGTGTGCTAAATCTCTTTTTATTAGAAACAAAATTAGCAAGTCTAAAAATAAAATAAAAACCATTTGGAAGACTATAAATACTGAGACCGGTAAAAATAAACCAAGAGATTCTACATATGTCTTAAATGTTGATAAAAATCAAATATCTGATCCAATGCAAGTGGCAAATATATTTGAAATTTTTTTTTCTAACTTACCCCTAGAAGTCTCTAAGTCATTGGATGCATGTCCCGATGTAGCAGAAACTCTGCTAAAACATAATTTCCCCTGCAAATCGCCAGACTTTTCTTTCAGACACACAACAATATTTGAAATTATAAAGACATTTAAAAATTTAAACATTAAGAGCACCGAAGATTTGTGGGGTATGTCAGTTAAAGTGGCAGAGTCTATAATATGCATTATTGCACCATATTTAAAAACAATATTCAATCTTTGTGTTGATAAAGAAAACTTCCCCGACTTAATGAAACAAAGTAAAATCACTCCAATTTTGAAGTCGGGGGCTACATCGGACCCTTGCAATTATAGACCTATTTCTATCTTACCTGTTCTGAGTAAAGTATTCGAAAAAATTATGCTCAAACAGCTTCTATCCCATTTTAATGAGCATAATATATTGAATAAGAATCAGTTTGGTTTCACAAAGAGCAGATCCACAACAGATGCAGGTGCTCAATTGATGTCACATATACTTGAAGCCTGGGAGAGTTCACAGGATGCTATTGCCGTATTCTGTGACCTTTCTAAGGCATTTGACTGTGTAGAGCACCGCACTCTGATTCGAAAACTTTCACATTATGGTATTCGTGGAAAAGCTCTGGATCTTATAAATTCATATCTGTCAGACAGGCTACAGAAGGTTAGAATAAATGGCAATACTTCTTCCGGGTCTTTGATAAGAATAGGAGTACCGCAAGGATCAATTTTAGGACCTTTTCTGTTTCTAGCATATATAAATGATCTGCCTTGCATGGTTAAAAATTTCTGCGATATAGTTTTATTCGCAGATGATACCTCCCTGATTTTTAAAGTAGATAGGAGGGATAATGAACTTATTCAAGTAAATAATGTGTTATCTATGATCTCTAAGTGGTTAAAAAGTGATCCACGGGTTCGGGTTCCCTACTGACTCGCGGGCGGCCAGCGGACAACCGTTTCACCGGGTCTCCCTGGCTCCCGTGCCAACCCGTCATGTTCATCACGTCTACTGGGTCCTTGTTATGCTATCAACGGTCTCGGGAGAGTTAGCGGTGTAGGCCACAAGGGGCGAATTAGGGGGGGCTGGTTCACCTACAATAGTGCTGGAACACGTCTACGTTATCAACGTAGACATTTGTAGACTTGCCATCTCATTCTCACTCGTCGCGAGAGAATGCGCCGCTGACATTCCAATTTGAAATGTATCCTCGGGGCTCGGACTTTGCGCGTGTCTCTGGTGAAGTTATTGCATGTGTTGTAATATATGTCGCTTCTTGTATAGGAGCTTCGTGGATAATCAGAATGAGACCAGGCAATGGACATCGATAGATTATTATTAATTATGCAATGTTATGGGTTAGTATTTACCTATTATTGTAACGATGCCTATTACAGACTTTTTTTGAAATATTCTATAAATATATAAAAGACATTAAAAACAGAAGGAACATAAAAGTACTATATATTTATAATGTTAATACAACTTATAAATCATTGTAAATTTCGTTGACAGTCCTAGATCTGTTAAAGTATAAAGTAAGGCAAAGTAAATCACTGAATATTTATATCAATAACGTGAGCAATTTGTCAACTATTACACATAATAATTTGACCAATAACGGTTAAATTGCGCGTCTTTTATGAACGAATAATATGATAAGTTATCACTATTATTTGACTATTACCCAGTAATAGGTAGGATATCATAATATTGGCTGAGCGTTTTATTCGATAATATGAATACGAAAATACGATCCTAATATAACACTTCTACTCTTAAATATCGGTTAATCGATCATTTGATGGGTAACCATTTCTGAACGCGCGATTCAGTCGCGATTAGGGTAGGGATGTATCTTTGTTCGATACTTCTCATATGAATATCATAAAATGATAATATTAATTTCATCTCAGTTCGTAAAACAACTTCATCTCATCTCATTCGTACTATAAACGCGTTTTGCTTCTATTAACCGACACGGAAACCATTATTACTCCTACCCCATCGAGCTATCCTCCGTTTACGCTACCCAAGAAAAACACTTGTTCTCGGTAGGTATGTATTTTGATGACAGTCAAAACCATTTTTTTTCCTTGGATTGCATTCAAAAATATTTTATATAATCTAATTCGGTAATATTCTCATTATGAAATGAAATACAGACTTTTATTGGCATATTTTATTTACATACTTCTTTATGAAAATTAAAACATTAAATTAGAGCATTATTCTCCTAACAAAACAATGCTTTAAAACATTTTTTTAATTATTAAAGTACAATGTGTCCCAACCAAGGAGGTTTCGGGTCTGACAAACGTTTTTTACTTTACATGCCAAATAAATCTACAAAAAATTACGAGAAAAGAACATTTTTCGTTTTCGTGATTCGTGTTTTTTCTTTTGCCAGAAAAATCAAGAAAAGCTTATAGCCATGAGATTTTTTAAACTCGCCTGCGGCTCGTTTCAAAAAACTACCCTCATGTTTTAATACCCTCTATTATATGACAGATGCATAAACTACTATTATTGGTCACATTAAATTCGATTGGATGTCAAGTACTTTCTGTACATCAGTAATAATATATACCGACTATCCGGAGATTATGATATCGCCATTTTGAAAACGAAATGAACGAAACAGTTGACAGAAACTCATTTGGACAGATGGATGTTCATTCTTGCCGAATTGTTGTCTGATGAAATGTTGCCATGTTACAAAATAAAATTTCAGCTCTTATTTTGAGCCTAGAAAAAATATAATGTTCTATAATGTTTAACTTTAACGCCTTATTAAATCTATTATCAGACTGTTAACGGAACCGCGAGTGTCCCACCACGTGTTAATGGATTCCGTTCGTAATTAATCGCAACGTCCGCCACGGTCATGACTTGAATGGGTGATCGCTAGTGACATTACTACTGAGCGCTTCTATGCTTCAGAGGGTACGTTAAGCCGTCGGTCTCAGTTATAACATGATATTAGGGCAATTTGTGAATGTCCTACTCAAGTAAAAAATCGGTCGCCAAGCCCCTGACGGTGTGTCCAGCAGCAGTCCTTGAGGGCCAGTAATTCTAAGTTAGCCGTAATAACATCATCACTTACCATCAGGTGAGATAGCGGTCAAAAGCTTATCAACTGTGATTAAGGTGACTATAAATTACTTAAACTTAAATTTTTACGTTACAGCTTCACAAACGAGATGTCCCAAGTTTTCGGAATGGTATTATTCGTTTATTATACATTTCACCAGGTGAGCGGCTGCCTGATGTTTCTAGAATGTTCTCAAGGTGTAAGTATCCTATGTGCTATTCACATTAAACAAGCAGCTAGCTTAATAGCTTATATACTGGAGTATGTGGAAATACTCACTTTTATTGTAGCATGCGGTGGACTACTGTGTAGTATGTACCTATGCTATTGGAAATTTTCCTGTGTACCAATACCTTAAAATATAAACAGAAAAAATGTGAAAAAACAAACTATAAATACATTGTCTACGAATTCTATCCATTTCCTAAACAGCAAGGGTAAATGCGTGGGTAGAGCGTAGGAGAAATGTCACTACGGTCAGTGACGAATATTATGTATTATTATAGAAAATAAGTGGTTTTTAACGTATAATAAAAAGTATTTCAGGCCCTTCGTAGACCGCTGCCGCAGCCCAATCGATGCACTCTCTCGGCTTGAGCATAGTTGTGGTCACTGATGATAACCTAACACGCTCCTTCTCACTTTTAGACTTATATGGGAAAGACCGCACATTTAGTAACTTTTTATCTCTGTATCAAGTCTATTTTTTTTTCTCTATGGTAGTCAAGAGTTATTTTTAATAAAATCTTGAAAAGTTATATTTATTATTCTTACCTGATCGAAACGTTTTACTAACATAAAACTAGCACCTAATGGAGTGTTTCAGACAGCTGTCCTTGAGACAGCTGGCTGGAACACTCGTTAACATCTTCGACTACATCATCACTTACCACCAGGTGAGATAGTGGTCAAAGAATTACAGCAATAAAAAATAATAAAAAAAAAATATAAAACTAGTTAATAATATATTTATTTCTCAAAAAGTTGAATTATTCACAAAAATGCTGTCTTCTATTATAGTAAATTTATATAGTTATATAATAGTTTATATAACTATTCTACTTCAGTCTATATGGCCAACATGATAATTTCTATAGTGTGTATGTAACTAGCTTGCGTCAGTTATATTTTCATTAGCTAGGTAGTCTATACCTCGTCATACAAGAAAATTTTAGAGAATTTCCAAATACTTACCTACTTATGTACGAAATTTCATGTTTATCGTCATACATGTTACCTAACTAGAAAGCAGCCTAATTTGAACAAGACAAGTGACAACATACAGGAGGTACTTGTAGGTACTTTTATTTTCCGACTTGTAGAATGAACCACGAGAAAGTTTAGACACTGAAGTAAATAACGATTACCTATTTGAAGAGGTTGGTGAAATCCGATATATGTCAAACTACCAAACAATAAGCTCTTTTTGCTAATTCGCCATGGTATGGCGGTAGCAAACCCACGATATTGCCTCATAAATAACTCGACATATTATAAGTTTTCTTCTCATGATTTGTCTGCTAAACAGAGAGCACCGCGCATTAAAGCTTGCCTTACCTTGTTAAACCGGTAGCGAAATGAACGAATTTTGGACCGAATTGTGAAGAAAAGTGGATCTTTTACGATAATCGCAAAAGAAAAACTCAATGGCTGACCCCAGGTGAAATTAAACTTACACACAAAAAAATGATGTCACTTCTTGTCGTAACACAGCTCCCTCAAACCGGTCAAGCAATAACAGCTGATGCCTGAATATTATACGAGTAAACCATGCAAAACTTCAAATAATGATGGTGGACTTACGTCAATCTGTCTTCGTCAAAGATAACGCCAAACCACTAGACTTTACATAGGTACCCATACTGCGCTTGAGGGAGTGGTAACGCACAGTACTATAAGAACTGTGGTTAGAAAAGATCCGTCTTCCTTCATACTGGCCGGACACTATATTTTCCGCGATTAGGAAAATTTTTACACGACTGCCCAAAAAAAGGAGAGTTATGTTTACATGGTTTTTTGTTTATTCCACCATAACTTCGTAACCGATTTTGTTGTATGTGATATCATTAGAAGCTTTGACCTATTCCGGGTAACATAGGCTAGTGAACGTTTTAAACAACTTAAAGTGGGAGCCATGGTTCATGAAATAAACGTATACTAACACCGTCTAGAACTTGCTTAGTACATAACAAAAATATATAACAGTAGTATTCAATATGCATTCGTTCACTAATAACAAAAGAAATAAATATTGTCTTATCCGTGTCTACGCTTGCTTCTTGTAGACAAATAAGTAGTACCTACAAATTAAAACACTGTTATGCGGCAGGACAGAGACCATGCATCTCTTGATCGGAGAACGTCTTCAGAGAGAAAGGCTAAAGTGGAGTAGTATAAAATGGCTTGTTATTGATGTGTTTTCTATGGTGCCATACATAACTTTGAGAAACATTCACCTCCAGCTACAACAAATGAAAGTAGCCGGTGCTAATTTTGGCAGTGTCAACATTTTGCTGTTCGGAGATACTCGTATGATGCAGCTTCCACCAGCAGCTAAATCTGCCGGCGGGGCATACTGCTTTACACAACCGCCACATTTAAACCCTGAAGTGGATTTATGGGCGTTATTTAGCTCCTGGGAACTGCCACAGCATATGAGGCATGCAGGCATCACCGCATTTGTGGATATTTTGAATAGTGTACAGGTTGGTCAACTCACCATGCAGCATCTTGAAATCCTGGATCGTCGTAGAGTAACACTTACTGGAGATAGCGAGTGTGTGCGAATATTTCCCCTGACAGGACAGATGGATGACTACAATCAAACGATGACTACCGAACTCGACAAAACTTGCCGGATGTATAACGAGGTAGCGTCAGATACATCCGTAGAAGCCTAAACATACGGACAGCGGCCAAAACCCGAATTTATACCTTCTGACCCCAATAAAACAGGAGGTATTGTACCATTCTTTAAAGTTAAAGTTGGTATTTGTTCTAGACTAATGTTGCAGAGAAATATTAACGTTGGACACGGCTTGGTAAATGGTGCTATGGGGGTCATCTGAAAATTCATACGGCCAGCGGTACGTAGTGACAAACTTGAACAGAGTTACCGCAAGCCATCTTCGTTGTATTCGATGACAAAACAATACGTGGCAACACAGTCAGTTTGGGTGTCAAAATTGAACCTAGCACTGTCAAATTTGACGCGTTACGGGTTAAGGTAAAGTCGAACGGCACATGCTATACTGATATTATGTTGGACTGTGTGACAGTGCACAAACTGCACGGAACGACATTACCGTGAGACACACGGTAATATTTTGTATAAATTACCGTGACAGAGCCGTCGTGGATCTAGGCGCAAAAATTTTTGCCAAGGGCCAAGCTTATGTCGCTCTTAGTCGAATCAGACAGCTAGAAGGATTGGCAATTGGAGTTTTAGATCCACGAAAGCTTATCAACGAGCCCCATGAAAAAAAGTCCCTGCAAGAACTGAAACACCTCATGAGATCGTATTAATGATTAATTAATCAAAAAATTAATGATTTCTCGTAACTTATGCGCAATATTGATTTCCAAAAAAAAAAATTATCTCTTGTGGCACATTGTACGTTTGCAAAATTTGTTTTATCACTAAAAGGTATAAAATAAAAACAAATAATTCAAAAAATTAAAAACCACGCCTGCCGTACCAAAAGGTGAAGTAAAAAATTACAAACAAGTTACAAGATTTTAATGTTGAATGGCCACATACACTAATATTTTTTTAGTTCACCTTTTGGTACGGCAAGCGAGGTTTTTAATTTTTTGAATTAAGTATTTGTTTTTGTATAAGCACTATGGCGGGATTGTAATATTATCTTTAACAAGCATTTAAAAAAATCTTACTAAGCATAGGGTCGGGCGGGACTGTACCGAGGCCACATAATTCGGCTCCTTATAGGAAGGTACCAATTGCTTACCTATCTTTTTTGATTGTACATATGTTCACGCTATCTTCTTTGAGAATAGCTATGAATTTTTAACAGACTTCACAAAATGAAGGAGGTTCGAAGGTTTTATTTTGTGTGTTACCTCATGACTCTTTACAGGGTATACCGATTTAGATTTTTTTTATATTCGAAAGCTGGTGCTTGTGATGTGGTCCGATTTAAATGTAAGCGCGATCTGACGAGTAGCATTTGAGTTATCCCTAATAATGCTTATTTTATATTTGAAGTCTGTTTTTTTCTGTTAATATTTTTGTATAGACTGAGTACCTAATGCTTAAGTACCTATTATATTTACGATATGATAATATGATAATGAACGACGGATAAATATATTAGTTCACAACCACCGATGATGTTCTTGACAGGTGAACTCGAAATCATCGGAGCCTGTCTGAGCCATATACATAGCAAAACAACACTCATCATGTCAATCATGTGACGCTAAATCGAACTTATACCGTTTACATTATTTCAGGCAGAAGCTCTCGCTCGTTATTTGCCGCTCACTGTGATGATGACTACACAACTTATACAAACATCAATCATTTTTGAAACAATTGGGTCTATGGTTAGTACCTACATATTTTTCTATAATTTTAATGTTGCTCTCGTTATTGTCAAGGTATGAATTTTTGGGGTAATGATGGGGGTTGAATGGGGGCGTTTGGTGTTACAACCCGTATCACCCTTTGTGTTTTGTTGTACCGTGTTCTTATTAAAGTGTGATGGATGATAGCTCGATGAAAGAAATGCCGAGCATTATTACACAACATTTAATATACAAGTTCACACCAAAGTTACACAAAATATATTAGAATTAATTAGTTTGACACCAGAGTTATAATAATGCACAGTAAAACGGTTAAAATAGAAACATAAGATTGTTTGTGTAAAATACAAAGATTACATGTAAAATACGCAGCCCAGTCGTATATGTGTAACCGACCGAAACGAACGCGTCAGCGCGTCACTAGAGTCATTACTGGCTGGTATGTGTGTGTTGCCAGTTGCCTTCAATTAAATGCCATAATAGCTAACCTTAAATGCTACGTTCAGAAACATACAAAATAATACACTGTTAATGAAAACTAATATGGTAGGTGAATAATCGAAATAATCATTCAAAGTGAATTATACAAATAAATGAAAATAAGATGAGTAATAAACGCCACATATTGATAGAACACTAGGAATGCTCCACTTAGCGTTAGACGACGACGATGTGATGTTAATGTTGGGCTATTTAGGATGGATCCGAGATTGAACAACTATATTTATTTTTTCTAAAGCAGGCAGACAGGCCGGCCATTTCAAAAAGTAGTTACCGTCTCCTTTTACTTATAGGTTTTGCAGCATCAGCGGTATTGCCAACGCGGTGGCGACCTACAAATATTGTGACACCCTTGTTACACAACCCCAAATAAAAAATCTTTAAAGTAGTTTTTAATCATGCCATTCTGATTTTTATCATAGTTTGGATAAAAAGAAATACTACATATATACAATATTTTGTTGTATGCATATATTATTATATAGATCTTAATATAAAAATGTACATGTTTCATGCAGATATTTGTTTAGCGAAACAAATTATAATTTGGTGTAGACTATATGATGTTGCGTAATTCAAAACAACAAATGTAATATCATACTATATTTAAACTGAATTTTAGTAGCTTGTCAGTGATGTCACCCAAACGGCTTTAACGGAAGACCAGCGCTGGTTGAACGACCAGCATAACGCTGAGTTAAAGCCGGTTTTGCGACAAATAGAAATATTATATTATTATGTTTCATATATAATTTGAACTAAGTACATATATTGTCATTATTTATTTGTTGCAAAATAAACATTTTCTTTCTTTCATTCTTCATAGGTACTACCTACCTATACTACCTACATTTTGACTCAAATCCGTGCTGACCATTTTTAAGCAAAGCAGAAAATCTGTCGCCAAGCACCTAACGATGTGTTGCTGCAGCAGCCTTTGAGAGCCAGAAAATTACAGGCACATGAGACTTCACAACTATGTCTCAAGGTGACGGGCGCAGTGCAATTCGTGACTTGTGACGAAATGTACCTATCTGTTATAGGCAGAGTTTAGTCCGCTTAACATTAGATGGGCCTCGAGCTTGTTCCATCACAATAACATATAAAAAACTCGTCTCTATTACATGGAACCCTTCAGTTCAATTCCTGCCTAATATGAGCGCTTTGAGACACGTGCAATTCCTTAAAAATATAATAGCGTGACGATATGACATGTTTGCACTGACTCCTGCATAGCCACTGTGTCTCAAAAACCCTTGAACCATTCCAGAGTGAGAAAGTGAGAGACGAAGTGTACTGCTTACCCTGGGAGTTCATGAATACCAAAAACCGAAAGACTGTGATGTTGTTCCTAATAAACGTTCAGGAGCCGGTACACGTAAAAGCAGGCGGCTTGGTCGATGTCGGGGTGACAACTATGGCTGGGGTAAGAGACATTGTCACAACATCGCTCTA
Source organism: Plagodis dolabraria (assembly GCA_963854805.1). Taxonomy (NCBI): domain Eukaryota; kingdom Metazoa; phylum Arthropoda; class Insecta; order Lepidoptera; family Geometridae; genus Plagodis; species Plagodis dolabraria. The sequence continues at coordinate 12,855,319 of OY978440.1, forward strand.
ACAAAGTTAAGGATTTATTCGTTTTCGTAGGTAAAGTTTTTATTAAGTAGATAAATTCACCAATGGGAAAGCTCTCGCATCATTGGATCAGCTCAGCGCTTTCCAATGAAAGCTATACTATTAAAAGCAAGCTATATTATATAAAAACTAGAGGTTCAACGGGATTAGTCCATAGTGATCCATTCATTGGGACTACCGTACAAATAACGTACCTACTTGCTACCTGCTAGCTGCGTTACGTGGATAAGAATAGTGGAATAATGAGCATATTTTAAGGGCGATCAGCGGCCGCTTTTGTGGCCACACCCTTACGAAACAGACTACGATCTGAACGGTATAGTCGAACGAAATCAATCAATCGCACCGTGTGTGGTACATCGATACCGTTCTCACATATCTGTACAATTTAGTAAATGTACATATCAACGGATCAACGAGTCGGTAAACCGGGAGGCACAATCTTTTGTTGCGAATTTATTAAAGGGTTCTTAGCTAATTTAGCACGTAAAAAGCCGATAAATCCGATAATTCTATATTTGTGACATTTTAAAAGTACCTAATTTATCTCAAACGCTGAAGAAAGGCGCGCTATACTTAATGAAGCCCCGGTAGACAGATATACAAAGTTACTTTATGGTAAACAGAAAAAAGGTAATTTCGCGGCTGAGTACACAAACATTTTAAGCAACTGTTGATCGACTTGATTGCTATTGGTATGGACCTAATTGGCAAAGTCTGTACAACTGCTCTTCTAACATCTTTGGGAGCCTATATTATTTAAAACTTGTTCAGTGGGTTTGTAACCTATCTAGCGAGAAGCGCGAAAGGAGTTTTCGATTATTACGTTTTTAGGACTACGCGTCCGTCGCCGACACTAAGTTTATGTTCCGGGAGCTATCGAGAGTAATAACTTGATGGAAAATAGTAGCTCTTTAATGTACAGTGCACTTAAGAAACACTAACACAGCGCAGGGTGTTCTAAGACCACCCTACATATATTTTTAGCCGACTAAAAAAGGAGGTTCTCAATTCGTCTGTATTTTTTTATGTTTGTGAGAACTTTTGACGGGGTGAACTGTTTTCGATAATTCTTTTTCATTTGAAAGCTTATGTTTGTCATTTGGTCCCATTTAAATTTCATCAAAATCGCTCAAGCCGTTTTTGAGTTACACTCAAATAACTCAAAAATATTTTCCTATCTCGATGATATAATCGTTGACAATGAACGACAATCGATCCCGTAAGTAGCAAGGGTCACTAAAAAGAGTGAAACGATTTTTTTTACCAAAAAATGGAGCCGAATTCTACACTCAAGTGTCAAATAAATTATCGAAGTTGGTACCATGCGCACAAAATTGTTATTTACTTTTATTTTTTCTTACTTTTGAATTATCATGGTACCGACTTCAACAAGTTATTTCACACTTTTGAGTGTTGAAGTCGTTCCATTTTATGGTTAAATATCTTTATAAAGTTAACACATATTTTAAATAGGTTATAAAGTGTATTTGATACTTTTTCTTTTTTACAGATACTAAAAGCATCATTTTCTTACTTCGCCTTCCTTCGGACTATGACCTGAAAACAAATACTCTTTATCTTTAATATTTTCATCTACTAAATGGAACACTTGAAGCTTTTTTCTTTTTATCAGCATGTTTTTCTAGGCACATTTATTGTTAATTTTTAACTTAATCGTGCACAATGCCTATTCAAATCGATTTACTTAATTAAAGTAATAAAAATGATACAACTTTTAATATGCTGTTAACAAATATTTTATTTAATAAGTCCTTTCATTAAGTAAGTATCGACTTAACCGCTGCTGGCAGGTAACTATGCCTTGAGCGGATTATATACATATCTATCAGAATAAATATAATACATATATTAGTTATTTGTCTTATTACATTTACCTACTTAAGATTAATTACTAAATTAACAATATAAACATATCCAAAACCAAATAACGGTTAACCACGACAGAAAGTTTAGGTCAAACCACATCAGACCACAAAAAGCACCTCGTTAAAAAGTGTTGTCCTGTTGTCCCCCAGTTTTTCACCCCCACTGTGGGACAAAAGGATTTTTTCCTTTTCAGCTCCGTATGGGTAATATCATATAGACAAAATATAAACAGGCCGAAATCGCAAGTTGTTAAGATAAGTTAGTTTCTGTCTTCGTATGAACGTTAAGAAATACATTTCTTTATACGTTAGAAATTTTATTTCCTTAATCCAGTGCTGTGGATCGTTGTAAATGTTGTAAATGTTATATGGCTACGGTTTCAATTAGCTTTGAAGCGGCGTTCTAAGCAGTTTCTTATGAAATAATAATATCATATTTAATAAAGAAATTGAGGTAGACCTGCATATGTTAGCCACTCTAGAGTTCCGTTACCGTGTTCTAGCTCCACCATCAGACCAATATGATGGTATATACCATAGACATAGTATTGTCATCAAAACTATCCAAACAAAATTTGCCTAGCAAAATAACACAAGAACAAGAAATTGGTAAACTTAAGTTCCATATCGTTGCCTTACTGTTAGAACCTTCTTTCTTTTTACTTCAACGAGATATAACATAAAAGGCATTCTTAAGAACCGCTTTTAACTTTTAATAAAGTCAGATCTTTGCTTCAACGTTCAAACGCGATTCACTCAAAACGGCTATAGATGCAGTTATAATTGGTTTTCACAGTAAGCCAACTATATATATAATACAAAAGATTGTTGTAAAACCTGTGAATATGTAGTGGTTTGTTTAATATTTATAATCTTTCATTTTGATTGTCTTGATGTGAATAAAGGAAATCCACTTTGATAAACTCTGTTGGGCAGTTGGTAGTTGACTATTTATTTAATACTTTCAATAGTAAGTACTTAGCTTAACAGAATCTAAATGCCATGGTAGCTCATAGATAACAATTCAAATCAAATTAATAAAAGTACCAAAGTCCTGCCATTTAAAAAAAATAAAAGAAATGTAGTTTTACGTTTGCAGATTATTTGGTGATCATAACAGCAAAACAGTACAGATAATTAATAACTCATTAAATTATGTTTGTGGAAAAAAGACATTCAGCTAGCTTTTCAGGGTGTTGAGGTTACATTGTTTGAAATTTAAAGTGCATATCGGGACTAAATTTATTATCTCTAAGGGATCTTTTTAATGAATATATTAACTTTACCGAGTCTGTATATATTTTAAAATATGATGTATGTTCGGAAAAATTTGAGTAAATTTAAATTAAACAGTGACAACCACGATTACAACACTAGGAACAAATATAAATTAACGGTAACGTGTTTTAGATTAGCAAAGACAAATAAAAGGTCCTTTTTAGGTAATTGTGTGCGGTTTTATAATAAAATTCCCGAACATATTACAATGCTCACAGAAGGAAAATTCAACATTTTGATTAAGAAATACTACTACACAGTTTGTGATTACTTAAACGACAAAAATGCTTGGAAAATTCCACCTCTGCCAAGCCATCACCTGTCTCCTACGTAATTTAAACAAATATTGTAATAATTGTATTACATTGTTTATAACAAATTGTAAACAGATGTTTAAAAGAATGGCCCCGAGTTTCTTGCCCGTTCTTCTCGCAGTGGCTCTATAAATTTTTATGCTGAACGTGGCAGTACAATGTAGAATATTTCAATATTAAAGTTTGTAATTGACCTTCATAAGAGCGTCGTAGACGCCTAAATTGAATAAATGTTTTTGAATTTGAATTTGAATTAGCACATTCTGAAACAGGCCCTTAACCTTTTCAATAAGAAAACAAATTTATTTTAATCCGCTCGAAAGGTATACCTGACACACTTGGAGACTTGCGTTATTCAGCTGTACATTTATGGTTACACTATGACACTGAAGTAGAGATTAGGAACGCGTACGGTGCAGTGATTCTTCATAGTTTTGGACTATAATATAATATAGGTAAAATATATATATTCATTAATATATATGCATTCTCTTTGACTCATATTACCATCTTAGACAACATGACATATATGAGAGCAGTGTTCAAAGCTAGCTAATCAGTGATAAAGAAAACTTAACATTGTCTCATTCTACATATCTGTAGTCCAACCAACAACACCCCATTTACAATTCTTTCATTATCTATCCAAACGTGACCACTACAATAAAATAAATTAAACTTCAACACCGATTATGATTTCGTTATAGTATATGTAACTAAGTGATTCGCTACTTATTAAATATGTCGTGTTGAAAACAAGCGTATGAAATAGTACGAAAACAAGCGAAGCTCGTCAAACGCTTTTATTATGCAAGAGGCTAAGGCCTAGTTTCACCATACTCTGTTATTTATTTGACGCCTTGTTAATCCTTTTAACGGACTGTTAACTGAACCGAGTGTCCCAACAACTGTTTATGGATGATTAATTCAGTTAACTTCGTAGAACGTAGACCGATTTAACAGCTCTGTTATTTTTAAAGACCCATTAGCTAATGCCTGATTTAGCGTAAACAAACATGGTATGGTGAAATTAGGCCTAACCCTCGGTTTCCGGATCCTTTATCAAATCCTTGATTAGTTGACATACTAAATACTGAACGCTCATTGGTCAATGATATTCTATGATGTGGTAAGGGACCAATCAGCGGTCAGTATTCAGTCTGTAAAGTGACTAAGCCTTTGACAAACATGCCAGAAACTGAAGGTAAATCTTTTGAAATAAACAATCAATAGCTTGTCTATATAGGGCACAGCAAAAATCCTATAATTAAATCGGGTTATACTGATCTACTTTACTGATAAAATAGATCAGTATAACCAGATTTAATTAAGAAAAAAAATGTTTAGCGGCGCCATTTCTGTTCAGATCCGTTTCTTAATAAATCGGGTGATATACGGATTCCCCCAACGCGATAACGTTGTCAGTTCTCTGATGTCACCGCATTCTTTCGTTAGACAGCATTGGCTGTTGAAGCGCGTGTGGCGCGGATTTTACAAGACAGAAAATGCGATGACTTCGGCGAGTGCGGCTCTTATAGCTACTCGTTCAGCTAAGGCTGCAGATTTTTGGTCACCAAGTCCATGTCATTATTGTAGAGTAACCGATATCGACACGCTAGCATAGCATGAGCGAGAGGAACATTGTTATACCACTTAGAGCCTACTTACTTCTAAATTGCAGTGACAAGTACTCGTAGCAGGGGGTTATGAGACTTACTTCTTTAAGTGTTTAGTATTCTAAGGGTGAATTTCACTTATCTATAACTATACAAGGATAACTTTAATATGACTCTATACATTTTTGTTGAACTACAATGTCGAATATTTCAATATTTAAAATGTGGAATTGACCCTAATAACAGCATCGTAGACGTTTAAATTCAATAAATTATTTTGGCTTTGACTGGAATATCTGTATCAAGCAAAATAGCACCAGAGGTGTTGTACAATGACATTGAAGTCCTATTTTTTATATTTACCTTAGTTTGACCAGGAAGACAGTTGCAGTCGAAGGAACAAATGCTTCCATTATCTACAGGTACACACTAATTCCGTTTGCTCGCTGCGTGTGTAAAACGCAGTGTACTTTAGCGTTATCCCTAAAATCAATCGAGAGGTAGGCATATTGTGTTAGGTCCATCGAGTTTTAGATCAATACTAAAATAGACCTATTGAGCCTTAGTCAATTGTTTGCAGTTCAATAGTGAGAAAAATCCAGTGAGATTTACTTAATACTTGTACCTAATGGAGGTCCATTGGTGATATACCACTTTATTGTGACTAGGTGCATTCCGCGGTTTCACCCGCATGATGAAAGCCAAAGAGACAATATTAATATGATATAAAAAGGAGTTTTTTTTTACTGTAACAGCCGGATCGTCCACTGCTGAACACAGCCTCGCCTATTGAGGGGGTATTTGCCATAATCCCCACGCTTGGCAGGTATTGGGGATCGCAGTGTAAGTTGGCAGTTCTTTAGAAGGCGCTGCTGCCCCCCTTCCAGTACTTTTCCCTTAGTCGCCTCTTACGACACCCACGGGATGATATGTGGAGGTGGAATTCTAACCCGGCACTCCACGGGTGGTAAATAATTTTGAAATAACGTGAATCGACTCAAATCATTTGACAATAAAAGCAATGGTGAAACAGTCGTATCGCAATATGGCCAAAATAAGAGTTAGACCAACAATGGAAGTCATATGGCTAAATGGAGACTTTAAGAAGTAGACCAATAGCGACTTAGACGAAAAGCTACTTAGCTCAGACGTGACATTAAAGTACAACGTAATTTAGGCAAAAGCGTTTTAGGCACCAAGCGAGCAAACGACTAATTATGTGCATACATAATGCTGTCACATGTCATTAAGGCAAATTTCATTTATCTTTTCCCAATTTTTTTTAATTTTAAATGAAGTTACTTTAGGCGGCTTATTTGGTGGAAAATAGTCAATGACACTTTTGGAGATTATTAACAAAGGCGGCGTTTAAAATTATAATTCGTACCAATATTGAAGCTTACTGGCGTTTTAAAGTTATCCGCATATAGTTCAACACTAGATTGGTGGAATTCATCCAGATAGCTAGTATACTTTGCCTGGATCATAGCGTTAAAAGAGTTAATGGCGTGGTGGTAGCGCTGACATTCTTTAGCTGCTATGAACCTCACTCATCTTCACTTGTTTCGTGGCCATCAGTTAACGCTTTATTTTAATTAATTTGAGTTAATCCTAGAGTTTTTCTGACGAGTCGCTCAGCGATTCTGTTGAATTCTTCGCGATCTTCCCTCCACATTTTAGCGGCGTCCACGTTCGCCCCGCTCTCATCGTTGGGCTCTGAAAATCAAGATTTTTTTTATACATAGTACATAGTGACGAAGTGATGAGGCTGGGAATTTCCTTTTTCTTATCTTCTTCTATACTTATAATAATGAATTAGAAGCTAAAAGACTTACACGGAAACTGTTTATATATATATATATATATATATATATACCTTTAAAAACCTTGGTTTAGCAGCTAGCTGGTTAATGCAGCAGTTATTTACCATAATTTTTCAAACATTATAAAGTCAAAAAAATAACTTCAACAGAAAGTACTCCATAAATTGATCTTTTACAGCATTACTGCAACTTGGACTTTAGCCAGGATTTCGGGGTTATTTAGACATTATATTTAAAATATTTTTGTGTTCGTAAAAATTTGGGGGATAAGCGTGGAGGCGTGCGCGTCGCATCCCCTGCCAGTCCTTTCGAGGGCTGCAACTCCACTTAAAATCTCCGTGGTGGTAGGACTTCATTGAGGTCCGCCTGGATTGTTACCACCCACCTGCTAAAGAGTGCTGCCAAATGTCTACGTTGATAGCGTAGACGTGTTCCAGCACTATTGTAGGTGAACCAGCCCCCCCTAATTCGCCCCTTGTGGCCTACACCGCTAACTCTCCCGAGACCGTTGATAGCATAAAAAGGACCCAGTAGACGTGATGAACATGACGGGTTGGCACGGGAGCCAGGGAGACCCGGTGAAACGGTTGTCCGCTGGCCGCCCGCGAGTCAGTAGGGGACCCGAACCCGTGGATCACTTTTTAAACTCCGCCACGGGAGGCTGTCCCGCCAGCTCGCGCATAATCCTGCGTGGTGGCTGTCGTGCCGGAGTAGGAGACCGGAGTGGAACCCGGCAGGCACCCGCAGGGGGGACCGGGGGCCCTTCCGTCTCCCGTGTCAATCAATCACTCGTTCCGTCCCTCTATTGGGTTTCTAGTTGCCTTTTTTTGTCTTTTGGATTGAAGCGGTGTATGCGACAACGTCCCTCTTACTTTATCCACACCATGGCCAAGTCTACTAAGAGCAAACGTTGTTCAGCAGCTTTCCATTCCACACTACGTGTGGACCACTGCAATATTAGAGGCTTGCACGCCAATCTCAATGCCGTCCACCTCCATCTTGAAACGGCAAAGCCTGCCCTGCTCTTTTTGACGGAGACACAAATATTTTCACCCGCGGACGCATCCTACCTCTCATACCCTGGCTACACGCTTGAGCATAAGTTCTTGCCTCGTGCTGGGGTATGCTTGTATGTGCGAGAAGATATTTGTTGCCGCCGTCTTAAAGGCCTGGAGGATAAGGACCTGTCGCTACTATGGACTCGCGTAGACTATGGTGGTCAAACGCGGATCTACGCCTGTCTTTATAGGTCCCATAGCGGAGACCGGGAGACTACTCACCTGTTCGATTGTGTGGCTTCAGGGGCTGATAAGGTTCTTGAGCAATACGTTTCTGCAGAATTGATCATTCTTGGCGACTTTAATAGCCACCACTCCGAGTGGTTGGGATCGTCCAAGACTGACCATGCGGGGCGTGCTGCTTATGACCTCGCTACGGCTTATGGACTCTCTCAAATGGTGTCAGGACCGACCAGAGTTCCCGACATTGACAGCCACACTCCCTCATTGCTGGACCTTCTGCTGACCTCCAATCCGGACGGATATCAGGTCTCCGTCGAGGCACCTTTAGGTGGGTCCGACCATTGCCTGGTACGCTCCGAGGTGCCAACCCTAAGCCGCATCCGTCCCCCTCCACCTGGGAAACGCACCGTATGGCACTACGGGTCAGCCGATTGGGATGGGTTACGAGAGTTTTATTCCTCTTACGCCTGGAGGCAGCTCTGCTTCTCGACCTGCGATCTCGATGCTTGCGCCGACTCCGTCGCAGACGTTGTGCTGCAGGGCATGGAATGTTATATTCCGAACTCTGCAGTGCGCGTTGGCGGTAGAAGTCGCCCCTGGTTTAATAAGCCCTGTGCAGTAGCTTCCAAGTGTAAGCTTGACGCTTATAAGGCTTGGGCTACGGCGCTTGCATCGCAGGATCCTAAGTGCCCCGTTTTAAAAAAGAAGCTGAACGCTGCTTCAAGGTCTTGCAAGAGGGAAGTAGCCGAAGCCAAAAAGCTTCATGTGAACAGGATTGGTGACAAGTTGATGAGCTTCCCTTCAGGCGGTAAGAAGTTCTGGTCACTTGCCAAAGCTGCCGAGGGGAACTTCTGCCAATCATCACTTCCAGCACTTCGTAAGCCAGATGACAGTTTGGCCCACAGCGCAAAAGAGAAAGCAGATCTCCTTGGCATTCTCTTTGCCTCGAACTCGACTCTCGACGATGGGGATGCGGCACCGCCAGTTATACCGCAGTGCGAGAGTTCCATGCCGGATGTACGCATCTTTCAGAGAGCAGTACGGAAAGAACTCCTATCCCTTGATGTGCGAAAGTCGAGCGGGCCGGACGGTATCCCGGCTGTTGTTTTAAAAAAGTGCGCACCAGAGTTGTCCCCGGTTTTAACGCGCCTGTTTCTGTTCTCCTACACTTCGGGCTGTGTGCCATCATCGTGGAAGGTAGCTCTTGTTCACCCGATCCCTAAGAAAGGCGATCGCACGGACCCGTCTAACTACCGGCCCATTGCAATAACCTCTCTGCTCTCCAAAGTTATGGAACGAGTTATAAACTCCCAGCTTCTTGGATACCTGGAGGAACACCGGTTGATCAGCGATCGACAATATGGATTTCGTCAAGGCCGATCAACCGGTGATCTTTTAGCTTATCTTACGCATCGGTGGGCCGAAGCTGTTGAGAGTAGAGGAGAAGCGTTGGCGGTAAGCTTAGACATCTCCAAGGCCTTCGATCGGGTGTGGCACAGGGCGCTTCTTTCCAAACTACCATCATATGGCATATCCTCGGGGCTGTGCACATGGATATCCAGCTTTCTTTCCGGGCGAACTATTAAGGTCGTTGTGGACGGATCTTGTTCAGATGCCATGCCCATCAATGCTGGAGTCCCCCAGGGTTCTGTGTTGTCGCCTACGCTATTCATCCTGCATATCAACGACATGTTACGAATCGGTGACATTCATTGCTATGCGGATGATAGTACGGTCAGCGCACAGTACTCTGGTCGTGTTAGTGCCCCGCACTCTGAGGTGTTGGAAAGCAGAAACAGACTTGTGTCCGAGATTGAACATTCCCTTGCCAGAATCTCGGAGTGGGGAAATTTTAACCTCGTTAAATTCAATCCCACTAAGACACAAGTCTGCGCGTTCTCAGCAAAAAAAGCTCCTTTTGCCATCACTCCGCACTTTCAGGACATTCCCCTGAACAACTCTGAGAGCATGGAGATCCTTGGTATCAGCATTTCTAGCGAGGTTCAGTTTAGGGGTCATTTGCAGGCTAAAGCGAAACTCGCTTCAATGAAGCTCGGTGTGCTTAACAAGGCGAAGCGGTACTTTACACCTAGTCAGCGGCTTTTACTCTACAAAGCACAAGTGCGGCCCCACGTAGAGTACTGCTCCCACCTTTGGAATGGCGCACCGAAATACCAGCTTCAGCTTCTTGACTCCCTACAGCGACGAGCCGCTAGAATAGTCGACGATCCTAAGCTCTCCGACAGGCTGGATCCACTCAGTCTCCGCAGAGATGTAGGTTCCCTATGTATTTTTTACCGAGTGTTTTTTGGGGAATGTTCCGACGAGCTTTTTAACCTTATTCCTGCGTCGAAATTTTACCACCGCACATCTCGACACCGTCAAAAGTCCCATCCCCACATCCAGCAAGTATGGACATCACACACTGTTCGCTTTTGTCGCTCCTTTCTTCCGCGTACTTGTGGGATGTGGAACGACCTACCTCCGGAGGTCTTTCCGCGAGGCTACGACATGGACCATTTTAAAAGGGGCATCTACAAATTCCTCTCTGGGCAGGCAACGCATCGGCAGCGCATCTAGTGTTGCAGATGTCCATAGGCGGCGGTTACGTTTACCATCAGGCGGGCCGCCTGCTTGTTTGTCACCCATAATATAAAAAAAAAAAAAAAAAAAAAAAAAAAAATTTTACTTAAATTGCACATAGTATCCAATACAATCCAAAACTTGAAAGAGTTTTATAACTTATACATAATCTTTGTTATATGTATAAATAATTAAATAAATTGGCAAATTCTATTAATTGTCCAAAACATATCTCTATCGTCTGGTACCCGCTTTTGGTGGAGTTTGGACCTAAGACTTCTTTGTGATAGCTCTTACCTGCAAGCATACTGATAACTGAGAGCAAAATCTTTTCCACACTTTGCACAGGCGACCACCTTTCCGCGCTGCTTTCATATCCCATTGGGTCATCGCCAGGCGCGTGCAAGATTGATATGCACACTCGCCCATCAGGATATACTATAATTAAAAAAAAGAATCAAGTGAGTATCGAACTAGTTTTCCGTTCAAATATTACATCATTGCAGTAGGTACTTTCTCTGTTGTAATCTGTTTCGTGTTTTTTATTTTCTTGTCCTCATCATCATCAGCTGGAAGACGTCCACTGTTGAACAAAAGATTCCCCCATAGAACGCCACAAAGTACGGCTATTAGCCGCTTGTAACCATTGGCTACCCGCGACTTTTATGATGTCGTCAGTCCATCTAATGGGGGGGATTTTCTTGTAGTCTGTTCTAATTACTCATCGTAATACTCCCACTTCTATTTTATACATATCTTCTTCACACAGTACATCCATACACTGAGAAAAATGCCTTTGGACCTTAAATCGAATTTGACCTTTTACCGTTGAAATGTAACTACGTTAGATGAATTCACAACACTTACGATGATTTTCACCACGCAAAGCGAATTCAATAAAAATATACCATGTATTATCATAAAAACCACCGTCAAAAAATGCCTTTCGTAAAGTATTTTCAGTATTGAACGTAATACGATAATAATTGCAGTATTGACTACAAAGTATGCGTTATGTTTACGGCGGTTTATATACGGTGATTATCACTATAACGTACGGCTTAATCGGCCTCATCGAAAAGTCAATATTTAAGAAAGACCACAAAATACACCTTAAATTAAGACGAAATGAAACAAACACGAAAGTTTATAATCAACGCACTTACGCGATTTTTTCCGAAAAATACGGAATTATTCGCCTTACTATAAAGTCAATATTTAAGTAATTCCACAAAATTCGCTTTAAATTAAAACGAAAAGAAACCAACACGAATGTTTTCAAACGACACACGTACGCGAATATCACTGAAACGTGCGGCATAATTCGCCTTACCATAAAGTCAATAGTTAAATATTACCACAACGTACACCCTAAATTACGACGAAAATATACAAATACGAAAGTTATTGAACGACGCACGTACGCGAATATCACCGAAACTTTCTGATAAATCGGCCTCGTCGTAAAGTCTATATTTAAGTAATACTACCAAATTCACCTGAAATTACAACGAAAAGAAACCAACACGAAAGTTATTAAACGACACACATACGCTAATATCACTGAAACGTGCGGCATCATTCGCCTTACCATAAAGTCAATAGTTAAATATTACCACAACGTACACCCTAAATTACAACGAAAATATACAAATATGAAAGTTATTGAACGACACACGTACGCGAATATCACCGAAACGTACTGATAAATCGGTCTCATCGTAAAGTCTATATTTTAGTAATACCACAAAATACGCCTTAATTTAAAACGAAAAGAAACAAACACGAAAGTTTTAAATCGTCGCACGTACACGAATTTTGCCAAAATATACGGATTTATTCGCCTGAATATAATGTCAATAAATAAGTAATACCACAAAATACACCTTAAATTAAGACGAAAATATACAAATACGAAAGTCTACAATTGACGCACTTACACGAATTTCGATGAAACATACGCAATTATTCACCTTATCATAAAGTCTATAGATATATAATACCACAAAAGACACCTTTATTAAAACAAAAAAAATACAACCGAGAAAACTTTCTAACAAGGCACATACGCGAATATAATCGAAACGTACGGCATTATTCACCTTATTATAAAGTCAATAGTAAAATATTACCACAATATACACCCCAAGTTATAATGAAAACAAACAAATACGAAAGTTTGTAAACGACGCAAGTACGCAAGTATCATTGAAACATACGGATTAATCGCCCTCATTGAAAAGTCAATATTTAAGTAGTACCACAAAATACGCCTTCAATTAAAACGAAAAGAAACAAACACAAAAGTTTTCAATCGACCCTCGTACACGAATATTACCGATAAGTTTGGCTTTATTCGCCTTATCATTAAGTCAATAGTTAAATACTACGACAAAACACACCTTAAATTAAAACCAAAAAAAACAAACACGAAAATTTTCTAACGACAACGTAGGCGAATGTCACCGAAACGTTCGGAAATCGTTGAATATTGTCCCAACATACACCAAAAATTACAAGAAAAGAATGCAAATATGAAAGTTTTTAAACGCCGCATATCCGCAAAAATCTTCGAAACGTTCGACATTACTCGCCTTTTCATAAAGTCAATATAACTTATATACAAATTGATCAAAAACTACAACGTTAACAAAATAAAAACCTTTTTAATTATCTTTGCGAGCAAATTAATTCATTATTTTAAAGATTATGATTGTACTAGTTATTAATTATACTACAAAATTAAGTGTAGTGGTAGGGATACTATTTAAAAATTCTTTGCGTATATTTTGTATAGTTAGGTATGGCTTATATCTTCTCCTAAGTATGATAGGAACGGTTCTTCCTTAATGGTATATCTATGGACGGAGGGACTTTGTGACGACAGACAGTCGGTTAATGAACCTACGTTGTATGACAACCAGTTTAAGAATATTAAGATCATTGGTGACAGCCCTGAACGTTTGTCTAGATAATATATACCTACTCTGACGTGAATGTGAAGGGAGTTCGCTCTAGTGTACGTGGCAGTTGTGCTTAGAATGAATGCATTGATTGTACCTACAATGCTAAAATTACATTTATCAGAACACAACCTACGTTTCTCCTAAATCTTAGAAACCTACCTCTGATAGATTTTCATTGTCTACACTTATCTACAGCAATCATTTTCAATTAAGTATACATTTTTAAGTTAAGCTTAGTTGTGTGGCATAGGCTCTTAATTAGCCATTCCCTTTCCGGATTAATATACAAAAACGGTCGAGTCTTCCAGAGGTTCCGTATGCATCTATATAAGCACAGATTAGATAAGTATATGCCAGAATGTCGCCATTTTTATACCTGGTAGTTTATAGATATTACGGAAAAGGAGCGGTTTATAACATCTCGGCAGTGACCATGAAATAATTATCTACGCCCGCTCTGTAGACAAACGCGTGATAGGGCTGCCTACTAATTGTCACTCTTTTGATAGGTAGGCCCTATTTGATATAATTTTGCTTATTGCATTGTGTACAATTACACCAAGTCGCTAAACCAATAAATAAGTAACATTACAAATAAAAATGTTTTGTCCGGTTGCAGAGTGCTCTAGGTGCTTACATATCGTGTTAGGTATAGACGAGAGAAACACGCGGAGGTTCATACTGAAGCCAACCTAACATAATTCGGCCAAATCACTATCGTATTCTCTAAACAACCCCTTGCAATTAAAAATTGTTCAGCCAGACGTTTAGATACAGGTCATACAATCGATCAGTGATCACTGATCACGTAGAAATACGAAAAATATTGTAGGTAGGCACTAGAAAAACATTTCACTTGCTCTTTTGCAATCAGGAGTACTGTAGGTAAACTATAAACTTTCTGTAGGTACCTACAGAATATTATAGGAACCTACACTACTTACACCTAAATTAGCCGTTGAAAGCATTATCTCCTTACCTACTTTTATCATGAGGATTTAAAGACGAAATAATTCGTAATGAAGATGATCACAATGGGTGGTTTTCTATTAAGATAAAAATGCCTTCAGTAAGGCGAAATTAGTGGTAGCGGCACGGGTAAAACCGTCATAGAATTTCGTTGGATAAAACAATGTTGCCCGCTGATAACAATCTTAGCCATTTATGACCCCAATAATTTAATTTAATAAATTTTATCGCCGGAAATGTGTCTATTATTAGTTATAAATTTATATTAAATTAAACCATTGTAAACATCTTGTAGACACTTAGACCACTCACAGCGGACCCGAACTGATTTTAAATAGAATTTCTCTTTCTTCGGCTTATATTTTGAATTTCTATGGGGGTTTATCAAAAATCACGCAATATCACAAAGGGAGGGGGGTGTAGTAAGATATCACGTGTATTTATTTTTTCATCCGTTCATGTACTAGTACAATATATGTTTTTGGCATAATTACACCATTCCTTTAATATTATTTTTAAGCCTGTCAAAATTAACCTGCAACCTTCCTATCTAGACATTTTAGTCAAGGTCCTTAATTTCAGAATAAAATAAAATTATACTTTATTATAGTATTTAAAGATAATATTCTAAAAATCAAGCGAAGTCACGTGTGATTAAAAGTTAGTATAATTATCTATTTTTGAATACCGATTTTAATAATTAATATTTATATCCTTTTTTACAATTAATATTTTTTTTCAATAATTATTTGAATTGCTTTGTCAACCATCGCTTGTAATATTGTTAATTTGAAATCGACAGAATTTTTGGCGACCTATGCGATTCGGATTTTTGGGAGTTCGCATTGGCAGCACTGCTATCTTGTTTATCTTTTCTCGTCGTTTCGTGTCCGTGCGTGCACGCAGCCACGCATAGCACAGTTCGAGTGCATGTTTCGTGTATTAATAAAGTAAAATATGGACTAATACGCGCTGGATTTGTTATCAACATGGGGCTACGCCCAATATATACGTTCCGGGGTAAGTAATCGTAAGTTACTGCAAAGGTTATGTTTGTGCTTGCTTGTGTTGGCGTTTGCAAAATTGCTCATGCAAATGAGGTTAGTTTTGATAAAACCACATTATTACACTGACGGACAATATACTGCATCAATGTTCAGGATTATTGTCCGTCGACATGGTGCATCAAAATGGTAAAAGCGGGGGTTTGACGGCACATCATAACTTTATCAGATATTTTATAAGCCCATGTGGTACCTTACATGGGATTCATGGACGAAAATTTTACTCAAATGCAAGATAGTGCTCAAACACACGTCACTGCACAATGGGTGCCGGTGAAATTACAGGCACATGAGACTTAACAACTTTATGTCTCACTGGGTGATGGGCGCAGTGCAGTTTGTCACTTGTGATGAAATGCATCTGTTATAGGCAGAGGTACTTCTTAACACTAGGTGGGCCTCGTGCTTGTTCCATCACAAAAAATACTATCAAGTCCGTAAAGTCTGCATCATATAAGAAAATTTAACTCTACCTACATGCTACATGCTATGTTTATTTAAATGTGGTCTATTCTTTGTATTGAAAATTGAATTTTCCAACAGGCAGGACCATTTCAATCCAAAGGAAGGCTTCGGGAACTTTATATATAATACGATAAAAAGTTACAAAAGCTTTTAGAAAGAGGCAAGCTACGAGCGATTCCAGTAACATTTCATATCTGGATCCCCAAACGCCGTGTCCTATGGACTTATCAATAATTGATGAATGTAAGTATCTCACGTATGATATGTTTTGTATTGTTAATGAATCTGTAGATTACGCTTAAAATATACATACAGTTGAACATTTAACCTCCTCCTTTTTTAAGTCACTTTATAAATTATATTTTTTAAGATCAGTCCATTAATTCAAATTTTTAATCACCTTCCAAAAAACAGGAGGTTTTCAATGCGTCGATATTTTTTTGTTTTCATAGCTCATAACTTCATCATGTATAAAGTGATTTGGAAAATTATTTTCTTATTTAAAAAGGTCTCATTCAAATTCATGAAAATCGGTTTGGTTTCAGTTGGTTGTTCTAATTTTTTTTAATTATAATATTTTGACAAAATTGAATCAACCCATTTTTTTAAGATTGTCATTGATACCATAAAGCTACTGAACCATTTTTGATAGGGTTTTAATAAAAGCAATAGTATATTTAAAATCAGTAAACAAATGACAGAGACATAATGTAACAAAGATTACAAAACTACAACAATATTACAAAATTGAGATTGATTGAGATCATCCACCTTTCGGAAGAAGTCGGTTTAACATAACTTGTATTCGAATAGTATTAACAGTACATATATATGACATTTGTTATGTAGGTGTCTCAATTTTATTTTTTGGCCATACTACCTCATTTACTAAACAAGATAAACCCGTCAAGCTTGGCCTCAATTCATTTGTGTTGGCAAAAAAACCAACCGAGTAAGGTTCAACCTAAAATATATGGTAAAAGCTGGTTTTAGAAGAACTTTTTTTAATATTTTACTTATTTGTGTTTGATTTATAATTTTTTCCTGTAAAATTTTACTACAAATAACTTTTTAATTTCAGTTGAGGCAGACATTGTAAAGTAAAACTTGCAATAACTATTGCCGTACAGGGTGCAACACCATGGACCAAACTAATTACATCGGGCTACTACATCAAAAATCCAGCTTCAAATACTGTATGATGAAAAAGGAACTATAGGACTACCTCAATGAGTATCGTAATATTTTTTATGTATATGTGCATGACTGTTTCCCAATCGTTTACATAGATACAATTAATCGACCTAAATGTCATGTTGATACTGATTTCCATATTAATAATTAATCCTAATAATGTTCAACCACTATAAGATTATACATACTACCAATACCGCTAATAATATCAGCGATAATATCTCGATTGAGTTACGTTATATTAGAATTTCTTACAACTCCGGTTATCATATTCGCGAAATTATAATTTGTATTTATTACTCATTGACCATATTTTATTACTTTAAGACTTTAGAAACTGTTACAATATAAATGTTAATTAAAATCTGACATTTTTTTTTTTAATTTGTAATAATACTGAAAGAGATCATTATAGAAATGAACAACCTTTGCTATGGATATTGTGCTACCCTGAAATCGCAACAAAAGTATCAGATATTCATACAATAACTTGATTTACCCTCGCCCAAACTTATGGAACAGCTAATATTTTGCAATTTCAAGGTTGGTGTCGTAGCAAAACTTATTCATAAAGATAAATACAATTAGTAATACTCGATACCCAAAGGACAATAATAAAACAATATAATGCGTAAAATTTGTTTTATTCTATCTTATATCAACAGATCTATTCTAAAGAGAGTTAAGAAGATAAGCAGCTAGGACACGTAGGTTCGTACGGTTTATTTTTCTGTATGTATTTGATGTAACAAACAACTTAATTAATATTGATATCCTTTTACAGCATCATGCGAGTCTGGGCAACAACATTTTAAAGTCAGGCAACATAATTCTCTAAAGGCGTGATTAGCTGCTTTGATTTGACATCATCAAGTTCATGTAAGGGACGTTGAGCCGCTACGCTACTGATGCAATTTTCGTGTGACTACTCATGCAAGTTATGAAATATATCAATAATTGAAAATTACTGCAGTTATTTTCAAACTGTCGTAGCGGCCAATTGCTCTATTATGTGAACTTTATGATGGTAAAGCAAGTTAATCACACCTTTTATGAACTGCGTTACCTGCCGTCCCATAGATTGGTTATCGTTATTAACAAAACGTTATAATTAGTAAAGAAAACTCAATATACCTTACAAAACTTTTAATAGAGCCTATCTGTACCGTTACTTTCGACTTACGTTAAGATAAAAGATCGCCTTAGTATATAATAATATACTGTATTTACAAAACGTTATGGTTAGTAAATAAAGCTAGAAGTACCTTACAAAACCTTTAATAGAGCCAATCCGTACCGTTCCTTTCACCTTACTAAAAGGTAAGGATCGCTTTAGTATAGAATAATATACCGTATTTACAAAACGTTATGGTTAGTAAATAAAGCTAGAAGTACCTTACAAAACGTTTAACAGAGCCAATCTGTACCGTTCCTGTCGCCTTACTAAAAGGTAAAGATCGCTTTAGTATAGAATAATATGCCGTATTTACAAAACGTTATGGTTAGTAAATAAAGCTTGAAGTACCTTACAAAACCTTTAATAGAGCCAATCCGTACCGTTCCTTTCGCCTTACTACAAGGTAAAGATCGTTTTAGTATAGAATAATATGCCGTATGAACAAAACCTTATTGTTCGTAAAGAAAACGCAAAATGTATTTCAAAACCTTTAAAAGACCCGCCATACCGTTTCGTTTGCCTTACTAAAAGGTGAATATTACTTTAGAGAATAGCATATAAAACGGTAAATAAGGACAAAGCAGCCCTAAATTAAGGTAAAACTATTAAAATTAACAGGTATTTTTGTTTATACTAAGACAGAAAACGTGTTACGAGTAGATTTTAATCGCTTAGTGGACAGGTTTAAACACAGTTACTAGAGATGCAAATTTCCTCAAGATAAAGTGGATTAAGCCTTATTCGAGTCAAATATTGCTGCAAAACGTTTGACAGGTATGCTCTTGTTTACCATTATAATCGCCTTACGGAAATCGAATCTCACGTTCATACACCTACATTATTTTATTACTTACCATGTTTAGTACTATACATTGAAGCTAATCTGTACATTTCGTAAGATTGAAAATGTCATATTAGAGCTGTAATCGTGGTATCGCAGCTTGTTGAATTCGCCTTCACTGTACCTCGTTTAACGCCTTCTACGTTGGAAGGCGTTTTTGTCCGTATTTACGTTTGGTCGGTTTTTCGCCTTCATACCATACAATATGGCCGTTATTAGGGCGCTTTTGACTTAAGATTTTTCTCAGTGTACATCATAACTAGCTTTCCGGGCGCGGCTCCGCCCGCGCGTAGATCGGTTATCGCGCACAAACATTAACCTCTTTTTGCGCAGTTGGATAAAAACTATCCTGTTTTTTCCCGGGTCTCAAACTATTTCCATACCAAATTTCATTCAAATCGGTCCAGTAGTTTTGGCGTGAAAGCGTAACGACAGACAGAGTTACTTCCGCATTTATAATATTAGTACTGATGCAATAATAACATATTTTTTTTTTATTTCTCACAATTTGCTAACAAACTTACTTTTCGTTATATTATTTTTTTCTCAAAAAGTCACTGCTTGTATAATATTACTTAGTATGTTTTCGCGCAGAACCTACACTAATGTTCTTCTGCCTTCCTCTCTTCTATATGTGTCCACATTCATATTGGCACTGCTTTGGTTAAATGTTTTTTTATTCTTCCTCATGATATAGCCACCACCCTGGCCAATTAATCATAAATTAATATTGCTTAATTATCTTCAATTAAACACTTGTGACGAAATGCATTTGTAGTAGTAGTAGTTTATAGGTAGACGTTACCGCTTAACACCAGGTGGCCCTAGTTCATTATTACAAAAAAACTTATAGATACTTGCTATCAGGCATTTTCTTCTCACTCAAAGACCATTATAAAATCTCTCAAGGTAGAAGATCATATCCAGATAGGTCAACAAACCCCATGTGTGTCCGAAGTTTTACTTTTGTTATGTGCAGACTATGTTGCTGTATTCTTCGCATATTTGCAGACATGCAAATATAGAGGTCCGTTGTCCCATATCACATTGAAATTATAAAGGCGAAAACGTATGAGTGTGCTTGTATGTGTGTTCCATCTTCACGCACAAACGGCTGGACCTATTTTGATTAAATTTGATATGGAGGTAAATGATGTGCGTGATTAACACATAGGATACTTTTCATCATCATCATCCACGCGGGGCGTAACTAGTGCTGGCATAAACTCGGATTAGTTCTGATTCCTCACTTCTTTCTCTCATTTATCTCTCTATCACCTTCTCTTAAATCATATATGTGTCATGAGGTCATGAATTATCGGAGTAGGTAGAACTATTTCAGAGCAACAACCTCAAATGTAAATATTAATATATAACACTCGGATGGGATCCCAGGATTTTAAATGTATCGAGATATTTAATAAGGAAAAACGGATGAGTTAAAGCTTGTTAGATATTCAAAGAGAATTATTAGATGTATGGGCATAATTTTTAATGTTACTGATGCTATAGGTACAGTTTACTCGGGATGTTTCCAAGCATTACTTCGGTTGGAGCTAGTTTGATTTCCAGAAACTATGACAATAAGTTTGGCCACCTTCTCTACCTCTTAATTACATTGTAACAATAGTACCTAAAGCTCACTCCGTCGGATGCAAAGAGCATTGGGTTGTGTGAACTATTGTGCTATTCTGAACAAACACTTAAAAAAAAACAATTACAACATTTAAATCCCAGTTAATCCTGGGATCTCAGGCAAGTCCATACTATGAAAACATGTCACAAGTAGTAACATAAGCTCTGTCTACTCCGTTTAGTGGTCATGAGCTTTATTCCCAGGGAGAATGAAGTCTATTTTTTATTTTATTTTTTTATGCCTGATAGGTTAGCCGTTGGCCACTATCTCACCTGATGGTAAGTGATGATGCGATCGAAGATGTTGTTCAGGCTAACCTAGAATACATTTCTATATTATTTAATATAATTTATATTTACTTACTGTTAGGATGGAACATCTCACAAATAAATTGCATCTTAGGCGGGCTCAGTGGATAATCTGGTGGGAAAGTCAGCTTAGCAGGAAATACCCCACCTTCAAAGCAAGTTCCTTCTGGACCACTGTAAATCAAGATATTATTACAGACATGCTTTGTATTTTCTTTATTTTATTTGAATGTGATGGAACAACCACGAGGCCCATCTGGTGTTAAGTGGTAAACTCTGCTCAGATGCTTTTGTCATAAGTACCAAACTGCACTGTGGCCACCACCCTTTGACATATAGTTCTTAAGTCTCATGTGCTTCTAATTTTAACGGCACCCTTCAAACCCGAACACAATAATACAAACATTAGTGCTTCGGGGTAGAAATAGTTATACTGGTAGTACTTCTTCGGACAAAATAGATCAAAAAGAGTTCTACAGCAACTGAAAATTATGTTCTATAAGAGTAAGTTTTTACTAGTTTGATCTGCTACCACCTTCAACTAATAATCATTCACCGCTGTTGCCTTGTGTTGTGATGATATTAACTTTTCATCATATCATTGTAACAACTGAGATGGTCAAAATCTAGCCTAACAGCTTTAAATACAGAATGTCTCACTCCAGATTTGGAACTTTAAAAATTTTTAGGTAGAAAGTTAGGGACGTAACAAATTCAATCATTAGAAATGAAACTAAAATTAACGCTGTCAAGACGTTTTACGTCCCGATAACGTGTGAAGGTACCCTCCCCTCCTAATGTTGCCATCATTGACACCTATAAAGTATAATATTGATGTTTAATAAAATAGTAATTATAGTTAAGATTCTAACTTACGTTATGAGTGCTTCCCATTCAAAAAAGTTTTCTTCATTGATAGGGCCCGCAATGATCCCTTCTGGAGGATCGAGGGTCAATTCTGTAACAATATTTATATTCTTATTAACTCATAGAATAATAATTAGCGATAAGACCGCCAATTGTTACAATATTTTAAATTGTGTTTCTGCTTAAACTATTTTAAGGTGTTTCTATAAAGTTTAATATCTATCTATCTATTAATAAGTCTTAATAGCAAACATAATGGCCATGCTGCCAACTGGTAGTGGACTGGAGCATTGGGACTGTCTGTGAGACTGGAATGGCTTATTGGTTGTCTAAATTATAGTAGCATATTATTATTTTATTCATTGTAGTAGCAGTAGTGTTGTACATAGTTCATAGTATTTTTTTAATAAAGGCATACTTGCCAGTAAAAATAAACTATAGAATACCTATTTTATTTAATGCAAATGATCTATTCTATTTTTGTTATTTGTTATGTTTTTCTTTTCATAATCATTATCAAATATTTTGATTCACAATTTTTTCTTTACTAACCGTTATAGGGTCTGCTAATGCGTAAGTTTGTGCATGTAAGTATGTTACTACTCACTTCAAGAAAAGCTGACTTTGATGAAATTGGGTACCTACCATATCAAGTAAAGTTCATTTTCTAGATAATGCTTATTTATCAACTACAACCATATTTTAGTAAATAATACGGGATAACTCACGTGGATCAGTAATTTTCAACCATATTCGGTTCTATTTTTCAAGGAGAGCTCGGGATGCCTGCCTTGGTGTCATGCTTAGCACTCGCTTAGCTTGTGAGTTATCCCGTATTATTTACTAAAATGAGTGAAAACCACATTAGTTTTTACAACCATATTACCATTGATTATTTTATGGTTACAAAAGCTTAACTATCAGCAGTGACCAAAGTTTTAAGACAATATATATGCAATGCTAGCCAGTCAAAATTTATCCTAAAATCTATTTTATATATATATTGGCAATCTCTGGTTTTTACAAGCACTGTTAGAAATATTGTATTTGGGACCATTAAAGCAACAGGTAAAGGGCAGTTGCTTGAAATTGGTTTTGTATGACTTGAGCGACCAATGCCAATGGTGAATGGACATCTATGTACTGGGCTCAGCGCTTAATAAATGACTTGTTTCTTGATTTACATGATATTATCAGACCTCAAAGTGTCACCAACTAATATTAAAGTTAATTTTCTTGCAGCATACAAGTGATGCTGATTAGATAGAAATCTACTCACAATCTATAGCTTTCAGTTGTTAATAGAGTCATTTTATTTTCTGTTGTTACTATAAGGTCTGCGAGTATGTTATATAACTTGTTGAGGTAAATTTCGTTTCTTGTTTACATTCAAATATGTTCAAAATATCTACATTTTACAAAGAGCTTTTAAACACACACATTGAAGAGTCTGGATGATTATCAGGTTAGAAGGATAGACTATTGTATCAAAAGTCAAAATAAAAATTACAGCATTATTTAAAGTCAGTGTGAACACAATATAATGGCTCAGTTTGAGGCCTGGTGCACCCTGCACTTTATATACTAAGTTGAGAAGAATTACTTAGCATTCCATGGATTCACCGTGTGGGTGCCGGGTCTGGACTTGCAACCCAGGAGTAGGGTTAAGGGGCCCCTTTACAATACATCAATGCTCCCCTTCACCGCTCAAGCCTCCTCCCCTACCTAAACAAATTTGGTAAGATCCTACTAATGCCGCCTTAGATACACGTTCTAGGAAATATGTCTGGTCTGGAAGACGAAACACCAACATACTCAGGAATTTTGTAGTTTTTTTTCTTACATGTCCATCAAAAGAGCCCAATCGGGAGCTGTGCCTAAGATGGAGTAAGGCTTGGATTTAGATTTTGTAGATTGAAGAAGGGTCCATCTTTTACAACATCGTCGTGTTGTTTGTTCGTGTGCAAACCTTTTTTTGATCTAGCTACTGAGAGACTCGCCGCTTCTCGTATGATTATGAGGACTCTATCATGTTGACATGAATAATGACCCCTATCAAGGAGCACATTGCATCCCACCAATAAGTGCCTGGCTGTAACTATCGCCCCCAACAAATACTTCAAGACTCTTCGGTGGCTTTCCCCTATCTTACTAAGTTACTTTGGTCTGGGAGGGTCATCTGAAAGGCATTTAGATAAAATTTTAATAAGGGAGGTGACCACTCGTATATCAAGGTACGCCACTTTAATGCAATTGATACATTGCATAACATCACCTCATTGGACTGGCATCTTTTACAGCCTGTAACCGTGTGTCACCTTCATGCACATCCATACACAGCTGTTTGCCACATTGTAAGCGTACTTAGTAAGTTAAACTGAAGCCAAAATGACAATGTGCTGCATTTGGCTGCACTATGACAGCAACAGGAAATTGAAAGTAAAGGTAACTTATTAAATATACATAAGTGACAATGAGTATCAAATGTTGAATTATTGAATCTTTATAATACTCTCCCTTCTTTACTTTAGTGAAATTTACCATGCTACAACAACTGCCATCCCAATACTACAACCTTTTACCTAAAGATGCATTTGAAGGATGTTATCAAAATAAGTATGGCAGGGGAGAAGCCCCGATGAGTAAAAGGGAGAATTAATTACATTGAAAAATGGCCTTTTTCCTGCTGGCTGGAGCCTCTTCCTTAGCAAGGCGGTGAGGCCCATACCATTTACTAAGGCATGAATCCATGGAATGCTAAATAATTTGTCACTTCTGCATAGAGATATGTTCACATATGCACAAAACGAGAATAAAAGTAAGTAGGTACATATCTGGTAGGCACATGAAGACAAATGTAACCTTCTTGTGTCAGAAGTAATAAGCTATGACATACCTACAAAAAGAGGCAATTTGTGGGTAAATCAAATTTAATAGGTACTCTGTGCTGTGTAAGCTTAATTGCTCTTTACTTATTGCATTGTATGAAGCTGGAGTTATATATAGTATTTGTATTTTTTATTCCAATGGAGTAATTTATTCCTATGTCTTTAGGAAGAGATTCTTCTGGACCTCGTTATTATAAGTCAGCATGTACTTATTATGTAGAGAAATACCAATGAATGATTGTACCATAAAGTATGTGAATTAAAATGGTGTAAAAGCATATTTAAAAAATAGCAGCCAAAACTGGGTACCCATGCAAGATGCAGGGTTCACCGAGTTTGGATCTCCTTCACTAACTAAGAATTTACCTTATTAGGACCGCAACCTGCGTACCTAATATTATTGTACAATGGTTATAATGTTTTTCTGGAAATAATTATAATAGTCTGAATATACCTACATGTAATTAGACAGCTTCTTATACTTACGCTTGTATTCTGCTAATAAACGCCTCAGTGCCGAACCAGCCATTATAAGATTTATACTATGTGAGCAAAACAAGCTTTTTATATTCTGATTTGTAAATTTTTGAACACAAAATAATTCACGTCTTCAACTTCGTCACCATCAGTGCTGCCAGTCGTGGTAACAGAAAAGTGAAAACCATGATCTAAGAAAATAAGGTATTCTTCTCCCGAAGAAACACAAGCTTGCGTCACTACCAAATTGGCTCTTTATTAATACATGATTGCAGCAGCATACAAGTTCATGGTTCTTTTTTATGTGAATGTTTTGCTCTAAAATATCAATTCAATATTTCAAACGTCTAATAGAAAGTCACACATGAATCAATGTTCATTACAGTAAACGGTATGAAAAAAGTTGTCTCGCTATGTTGACAAATATCGCCGTCTCTGGCTCACGTATATGATTTGCATCTGTTTCGCTCTCGCTTATGCACATATGCGTAGTGAGTCGCAAACTTTGTGGTCGGCCCATTCCTGGAAGCTACGAGTATAATAAAAAAACATAAAATATTTTTCTATTGTGACGGAACAAGCTCGAGGCCCACCTGATGTTAAGCAGACTAACCTCTGCCTATAACAGATGCATTTCGTCACAAGTCACGAATTGCACTGCGTCTGTCACCAGGAGACATAGATGTTAAGTCTCTGTACCTGTAATTTCACTGGCTCTCAAGGACTGCTGCCGGAGCACACCGTTAGGTGCTTGGCGACAGATTTTGTACTTGAAGGGGGTCGCTAGCCAGGCGGGGATTCGCAAAATGCCCTTCCACCAAGCAAAAAGTAACTGTAAGAGTAAAAGTAGAAGAAGCAGTGATTTGAAGTTTTTTCATTTCCTGCAAATTGTCTGTAGCCGAAGAATGGCTTCGGTATTGTGGACCTCAAAGGTCCACAATACCGAAGCCATTCTTCGAATCGCAAATGCACGAAACCATTCTTACTGCGAAAGAAATTTTACATTACATACCATATTTAGTAAAATATGGTAATGTAACGTAAAATTTCTTTGGTTATATAACGTATCTACCTAGTTAATTAGTTTTTACTTCCGATATTTTTGAGCTTTCTTTGAAACTAAACTGTACACCAAAATACAGATAACTGGCTTTTTTTCGGCATAGAAAATAATTACTTGATTTCAATCTATGAAAAAATTAAGGCCTATTAGCGTCGACGGTACCCATTTTAAGAAAATTATTCAGTGTCAAACACTCTGTACGAACTTGATAACAATAATTTATTCAAGAATCATTAATCTGTGTAACTTTATTTCACGTGCTTTCTTTATTAAAAAGAAAGGTGAAATCTATTAACTGTTATTTTACTGCCCCCCAATTTCCTCAAATTAGGTATAAAGTTTGAGAGCCGTAGATAGAAGTGATGACAGAATGCTTGTGTCCCGGTTACGTGACATCCGGTCTCGGAGTGTAATACCAGGCGTAGTATGTTATTGTATCATGGTGAAAACTACTTTTTCACCAGTGTTGCCAGATGCATTGCACCTTTTATCTGTAGTGGAAACTGCTAAAATCAGCATTTTAATCCAGAGAGTTGAAATACATACAGTAGTAATATCCGAGCACCACAGCTCTAATAGCTTACAATTTACCCATCTACAAACTTACACACATGTAGGTATATGCAGTTTGTAATGACAAGGAAAGAACATTCAAATATTATGCGTCATATCTGTTGTTAGAAAGGGATAAATAAGCAATTTGTGTTACCACCGAACCGCCACGAAAAGTTCTGCAGGGCTATCACGTATCTTCTGTATCAATGAACTGTTGATTGCAACAATATAACCGTCAGTTTTGGCAGATTTTGTAAGACAGATAGGTAACATGGACCTTCATGCGCCCAAACATTAGTCGCCGACCGTTTTTTTTTATACCTGAGACGATAACTGGCATATACTTAGATCGAATAAAAACTTTCGTACTATCCATTATACTAAAGAGTTTGTAATAATATAGTATATATACAGGTTGTATGTACTCCCATGGTCAGTATTTCCTTTTATTTCATATTATTATAACTAAAATCTAAAAACAAATAAAGGCAAAATTCTTACCTGTTACGTGTGAGCAGAAATTTTAATGAGATAGACAAGAGAGTTGGCTTTGACTTATTTGGTACAAGCATTGCATCGGCTAGGCGGTTGTTGAGCAGAGAGTTCTTCGACTAACTGTTTGAATTTAATTATAAGCATAATGTTTAGACTAAGTTGTATCCTAGTGTTCATTATTTGAATGTCATTTATAAGATAGCTATCTGTGAGGACCTATAATTGGTTATCTGTTGTTGTTATTAGTTATATTTAAGATATTTGTTATACTGTTGGTCTTCCTAAGAAATAAATAAATAAATAAAAGTTAAGTTTATATTGGCATATATTTTATAATACAAGTAGTAATTTCTTATTATTATAATTTTTCGTATTCAGAGAGAGGAGAAACTTATTTTTTTCCCGCTCATGAGAGCCGCAGAGCATGCGTTATTGCAAAACATAAAAGAAACAAAAAATATCATTGTCGCTTTATTACATTTGGTTTTATTTTACAGGATATATATATTATGACGCGTATGAAACGTGTTGCAGTATCCAAAGTGTAGATACCCATTGGCCATTA
Source organism: Plagodis dolabraria (assembly GCA_963854805.1). NCBI lineage: Eukaryota > Metazoa > Arthropoda > Insecta > Lepidoptera > Geometridae > Plagodis > Plagodis dolabraria. The sequence continues at coordinate 12,883,611 of OY978440.1, forward strand.
CACACTAAAATTGAAGCGGAGTGGAGGAAGATATATTTAGGGCTAATTTGTGTTAGGGGAGGAAGAAGAATTTACTACTTTTAATTTAAAATAAATGCCAAAATGAACTTAAATTTAGATTTATTAGAATTAAAAAATAAAATTAGATTTTAGAATAATAATAATAATATGAAATCAAAGGAAATACTGACCATGGAAGTACAACCTGTATATATACTATGTTATTAGAAACTCTTTAGTAGAATGGATATAACGAAAATTTAATTCGATCAATGTATATGCCAGTTATCGTCTCAGGTATAAAAGAAAAAAACGGTCGGTGACTAACGTTGGGGCACAAGAAGGTCTGTTACCCATCTGTCTTTTTCATTGATACAAAATCTGTCAAAACTGTCATTTTTGATTGTTGCAATTAGCATTTCATTGTTACAGAAGATACGTGATCGCCCCGCTGATCATCATTACGCTGCGATCTCATACACACTCTCTCACACATAACGATCCACACATCTCGATCATCCATTTCATTGTGATTAGTTCCTAAGATAAAACAAAATAACGATATTTTCCATTTCAACACTAAAAGCAATAATTACACGTGTAATAAAACATTTATCTTATCTCTCACAGTGCCTGTATAATTGGTGCAGTGTCTAAAGACACAGAAAGGCATATTGTCCACAAATTATTCCTAAAAAACACGATTAGCAGCAATGTATTCACCGGCGCTCGCCTTGGGGATCGCAGTTTAAGTTTCTCAGAAGGCACTGCAGCCCACCTTCTGGTATTTTACCTTTAGTCGCCTCTTACGACACCTACAGGTAATGTGTATTTCTAGTCCGGCACCCCATGGGAATAAATTGACAGGGGATCAAATAAAAATAAACACAAATGAACTAGTTGTTCGCCCCGAACTGGACCTCGCGATATCATGACAGGCAACTCTTGCATTTAAAATTTTGTCAAGATAGAACAGACTGTGACAATGAATAAGATATGATTACTTAGCATTGGACTTACAAACGTTGCAATAAGCGTTTGAATACATAAAAATATATACTTAAATAAATAAGCATTATTTATTATGAATAATATAATCATAATCATATTTGTATTTTTTTATAGTATTTATACTTTTTTTTAATAAGTTTTTTGCTGATTTTGGTGCAATGTCCACCTGATAATTATTATCTACTTAAGGATGTTAATAACATGGATACCTATTTATTCATTTCAGATCCTCTAGGATAGATCCAAACAATAAGCTTAGGTATACTTATTTCTTCTTTGATACCTAATTGCATAGCTTTTTTCAAATTTCTTTAATTTGTTGGCTATGTGCATTGTGCAATGCTGTTAATGTTTGTAACTAGTTTATAACTGGCTAGGTCTGCCCTGCCCTGATCAGAATAAACAAAAAGTAGAACAGTTTTTTGAGAAGATATTTTTTTCTAATTAGTTTTTTATTCTCTTTTCTTATGTGCCCATATTTTTAAGTCTCTCAAAATCGAAACTTATCGATCATAGGATATAGGATACTCTAGACACGGTAATGTTATTTAGACAGTATTTCAACTTCATAGAAACGGACGGAACGCGAGTTATACCTACGCGAGTGTCGCAACTGTGCCGCAGTGGCGAGTGAATGGTTTGTTGTTTTTTTAACAATAACCGCGCGATTTTTTCATCATAAATAAGTTCAAGTACATATTTACATATAAAATATGGTAGTAATAGGTAGTTATTAGAATGTAGATTTTTAATACTTTTAAATTTAATAATAAAGCATTTCGTACGTGTCACACAAATATTTTTCGGTTGCAAGTTTTTTATTCAAACATAAATATGTTTTTTGATTAAATTTACATACTAGTCAAAAAAACATTATGCATTTTTAGTGAACAGTTCCTGTTCAATTCACATGATATTTTATTTGTTTATATAATTTAATTTACTTAATTTATTTTAATTTACAATCACATAGTTTTGTGATGCAAACACAAATTAGGCAAATGTAATTAAAATGCTGGAGGCAGGCAGCCCTATCGCATGTTTACGTACAGCGCGGCTGTAGGTAGTTATTCAAAAACAGAGCCGAGTTAAGATGCTGTATAGATAACATTACCGTGCTCTAGACGTTTTGATCTTGAGAGAGCAACACGTGCACCCTGCTGCAAGCTCTTTGTCACCGATATCGGCAATGACATTTTCCAATGTCAATACTTAGGATTTGTGGACGGTGACTGCCCATGCCAATGACAACGGAGATTGCGTGCTTGAACACGCAGTTTGTCCTGACTAGAAACGACCGGGTTCATTGAAGGTTTCTCCAGAATAGCGATCAAACTGCAATAGGATCACTATGGCATGTCATGCGGTCACCCTGCTGCCTACAGTTAATTACTCTACTTTTTAAAGTCCTTGTCAAACTTATTCAACTTCTTTGTATTACAGACTAATTAGGTATATTACCACACAATCATGCATTGGACGCTTTCCTGAAAAGTCAGATTTGCCGTGATTTTTTTGTAAAAATATACCCTTTTTATATATCATCTCAAATCTTTCACCTAATGCCTCAAATAACCATTAGATGACAGTCAAATTAACTTGATCAAAATCGTGCAAAGCCGAATCCCGTGACCAAGGGAACAAAACAAAACTTGAATATATGCGGTACATTAAATGTACGTGAGATGGCACCACGTGTCTTTTAGCGGTGATTTAATATACGTAATCCTGAGTTCAACAACCACTTAGCCGAATTGCTCATAGTCTCATGCTCAATATTTAAAATTGTATGGGTCTAATCTATACGTATAAAAATTTCGTGGCGATAGAACCAACGTTACTCAAGTTATCGTCGGACATAATATGATCAGCCAACGCAGGTGTAAAATTAATGTCACAGATCTTACTTGAAGCCTAGGAAACCTGAACCAAAAATGCCGATGGCATCAAATGGGCTCTCCGTATGATGCCATCGACGTTTTTTGATCTTTCTAAGGCATTTGACTGTGTACTGGGTGCGTGTAGCACCGCACCCTGATTTATAAGCTTTCACACTATGAGTTCGTGGAACAGCTCTGAATCTTTTAAAATCGTATTTGGTAGACCGGCAACAGAAGGTTGGAATAAATGGCATCACATCTTCCGGATGTTTGATGAAAATGGGAGTTCCACAATAATCAATGTTAGGACCCTTTCTGTAACTACTTATATCAACGATTTGCCTTACACGATCTCTGCGTTATTGTTTTAAACTTATGTCAATTCTTATATAGTTACTCTAATTTTTAAAATAAATAGGAAAAATTAAAAACTAACTAAAGAATAATGTGGTATCTGTTATCCCTATAAGGTAATCCACTAAAAATTAACTAGGTACTAGATTTGAATACGACGAAATGTCTAAAGTTATCTTTTATACCCAATGTTAGTTATTTATAGTCCAACATTGAACTTGATCAATTTACACTTGCAATTGATAAAACGACAGTATTCTTGGGAATTAAAATGGATTCAAATCTACAGTGGTGTCTTCTTATAAAAGACGGGTATAGATCCACTGGTTTATTTCGCATATTTGCACAGCATAATGTAGTATGGTGTATTCACTGAGAAAAATGACTGTCATGATTCATGATAATTTGAAAGAATTTGCCATAAATTGATGTTACGATAAAAAATCAGGCAAAAGCACAATATTTCTTAGTGCTGAATAATCATATTTTGTCAGTACGTGTCATAACAAAATATCATGACGAACTCTGAATTATCCCTAACAGTAATGACAAAATGTCGTGAAGGGAATATTAAAAAATAGAAATATTAAAGAAGGAATGGTATAGTTTCAATAATATAATAAAAATATAATATTTTGTCATTTATAAAATATTGTGAAATTCACGAATTTAAGAATATACGGGAAATTTTTGGTATAGGTATTTTCGATATCATCATGGCAGTCTTAAAAGAGCTTTCTCGTTTACTATCGTGAACCTGTAATTACTTTTAATGCGTAATTCCTGGTGATTCTGCTGCACTAAACTGCCGAGTGTTGCCGATTGCTGCCGATGTCAATATATTTAGTACAATGTAAGCCGAACGTCTTTCGGAACCGTCTCGGATTATTTCGTTTTCGCGATGCAGGATTTCATACATTCTGACACATTTTGTAAAGGCTAGAGCATAAATAGCGATAGCTCCATCTAGGTAGTTCAAAAGAAACTACCAGTTCAAACTCTTTTACATTATTATGGTTGAACAGACATATCTTACAAAAAATAGTTCATTTAGTATAGAATTACTCTATACCACAAAGGAGATGAATCTCCGATGATGACTCATTAGTTGAACATTTTTGACCAACTGAATAGGCAAATTTGATATTGGTTTCAACATAAAAGGAGATTAGGTCAGCTTAGAGAGTAATTTTTTACTTGAAGGTGGTAGTCAGACAAGCATTACAACATCTAGCCGTTACAACGTTGTGCCGGCCACAAAAGTTTAACATGACATTGCTATCATTTATTTTTTCCCAACAAAAAATTATTTCAACAATTATTTAGAACGTTACATCATAGTAAATTATTGGTAAAAACCCATTACAACTTATGATTCAATAATATTTTTTTGCGTAGAATATTATGTTTTTTTGTCATGCTCGGTATTGATATTTTATTTTGAGTTATACGCACTAATTCTTGGTTAATTGTCGTGGTACATTTTACTCACGGCAAACTTGAAAATTAATCATGAAATTCCTGTTAAAAAGCTTCTAATAATTTAGTATTATTAACTTTATTTTTAAATTAAAGGCTCTCACAGCTGAAAATAAGGCAAATCGTGCTATATATAGAATAGATTCTTGCGAATCAATGCGGTTTATTTTTTAAACTTAGGTAAATTTAATTTAAACGATGAACACCACAATTACATTACTAGAATAAAAATAAATTAGCGTAGCCAAATTTTAGATTAGCAATGGCAAACAGAAAGTCTTTAATAACTAATTTAGTGCGATTTTATATTAAACTCCAAAAGATATTACAGATCTCAGAAAAGGAAAACTACGCTATGTGTAAAAAAGATTTTAATCAAAAAGCTTATTTTAAAATTAGTGATTATTTAGAAGACAAAAATGCTTATGACATTTCATCTCTGCCAAACCACCGCAAATCACCTTTGAAATACTCGTACATATTGCTCTCATAATAGACTAACATATTGTAAAAGAGTAAAGACATAAACATAAATAGCCTCGAGTTTCTTGCCGGTTCTCCTCGAAGATGTCAGTTTTGCTGTTAGGCAGTAGAATATTTTAATTTAGTTAAATTTTGTAAATGACGTTCTATGCCAAAACTTAATAAAATGGTAACAAAAACATAAGAAGTCATATTATACACAATGTGATTTACTAAGAGTGAAAACGCGCATTGGTAATGGTGATGATGATAAGATACATTTTGAGAAGTAAGTAATTACGATAAGAATAGGTACTAACATTTTTTATGGTAACTTCTTTATTTTTATGCCTGTTAGGTTAGCCTTTGACCACTATCTCACCTGATGGTAAGTGATGATGTGGTCGAAGATGATGTTCAGGCTAACCTAGAATTACTGGCTCAAAGACAGCTGCCGGAACACAGTGAGGTGCTTGGCGACAGATTTTTCTACTTGGGGTGGTAGCTAGCCAGGCGGGCATTCGCAAAATGCCCTACCACCTGCTTCAAAATTCTAATCTCAACAACCATTTTTTATTTTAATATTGTCGTATGCAATAACGCCTGCTCAGCGGATTACATTACAAAATTACAAATTTACGAGAGGAAACATTACAGTCATGTGCGGATTCGAACACACGTCCATTCTTCCTTATAGCCGGGGTATGCTCTGACCAACTGAGCTAACATGACATTATGACTCATAACTCTATTTTATGCTCTCGTTCTTCAACCATTGTATGGGGATGGAGCGACACCTATAGTTCAACTTACGTTGTACTACAATCAAGATCGAAAGAATCGATTTTAATCGAATATACTATACACGCTTTGCCGGCCGTGGCTGCCGCGGCACGTCCGTTTCGATTGCTCAATGTGGCCACAAGTAACCTAACCCTCCTCGTCGCCACTAAATATGACTGCCCTAGAACTATGTCATCAGATCATGTCAACGACCAATAACTGAAATAAAAACATCGGCCAAGTGCGAGTCGGACTCGCGCACGAAGTGTTCCGTACCATTAGCTATACAACATTAGACTTAATATTTTAACCTTTTTTTGTTTTAACGTGCGGGAGTCCGAATCGCACTTGGCCAACTTTATGTATTTGTTGTTATAGCAGCAACAGAAATACATCATCTGTGAGAATTTCAACTGTCTATAGATATCACCGTTCTTGAGATACAGCCTGGTGACAGACGGGCGGACGGACGGACAGCGAAGTCTCTGTAATATGTAAATAAATATTTAAAACTAATATGTAATCGACCGCGTTAGGGTTTTTTTTTATGCCTGGTAGGTTAGCCTTTGACCACTATCTCACCTGATGGTAAGTGATGATGTGGTCGAGGATGTTGTTCAGACTAACCTAGAGTTACTGGCTCTCAAGGACAGTTGCCGGAACACACCGTTAGGTGCTTGGCGACAGATTTTCAACTTGAGGGTGGTAGCTAGCCAGGCGGGCATATGCAAAGTGCCCTACCACCATGCTGTAACGACTGCTATCCTAAGACAACAACCGGGACCGACGGCTTAACATGCCCTCCGAAGCACGGAAGCGCTCAGTAGTAATGTCACCAGCGGTCACCCATCCAAGTCATGACCGCGGCGGACGTTGCTTAACTTTGCTGATCGATTCAGAATGGCTAAGCAAACTTGGCTACGAGCGCTTCAAAAAAACCAGCTTCATCTGAAAACCAGCGTCGCATGCTAAGTGCACACGGCATTATGCTGAGATGGATCCCATTTGACTCACATGAATATATAGATAATATGTATATTGGTATACTTACCTTTACTATCTCCTAACCCTATTTACTGCATTGTACGTACCCATATACTGCGTACATTGTACATTATTTAAGTTGTTTGTGTAAAATAAATATATTTTCTTTCTTTCTTCTTTCTAAAACTTCCAGGGAGGGGGCAGCTACTCTCTTTGCCCCCCCCCTCCACCCCTGCTCCACTGGGTACGCCCATGACAGTAGCTATTTCGCTGGATTGTTCAGAGAAAAAATGTCTTTAATATCAGGCAGTGCGTGTAACTCTGATCGTTTTGTCAAATCGTTAATTTTCTAAGATTTAGAATAATTAAACTAATAGGGACATCAAAGGCCTAATTACAGATATACATCAAAGACTTCGCCATTAAACGCGTTAAGTTCAGTCAGAAAACGAACATGTGAATTTGACATATCAATGTTAGGTTAGATCATTATAAAGGAGTGAAAAATATTATAAAAATGTCTTTAATTACCGATCAAACTTAAATGCGATTAAGTGAGATGGTGATAACAACTTTATGATCGTTATAATAAGTGGGCGATGTTTAAGCTATTAACTAGTATTATACAGGATGCCCGATAATAGATAACTTTTTGGCACGATTACCTATGTTTGGTGCCTTTAATCACTTTATTTGTTGGGTGTTTACGTCTAAAAATTGTAATAAAATTATTTTATTTTTACAGGAAACATAGCAAAGCAATTACGCACAGATGACAGAACACGTTTAGGATTGCCAGCTAACAAATGAATTTATAAAATAAGTAGGTACTATATGATATTTTATCATCTCAATACATAAAAACTGGCCATGTGCGAGACGGTTTCCGGTTCCACACTCAGCCCGTATAAATGTCATTTTGGTTTTCATCACGTCTTCAAAACCTTCAAAAGCAATACTTACATATTAAAATCCCCGATTTTATTAATTATTGATTAAGGTTAAGTGTGTTTGTTTTTCAGAAATAGTGACCGTCTTATTAGAGTGTAAGCTTATATATTTTTCTAGAAGATATGGCACATACTATGCTTGACCCATATTTTTCACCCAATGGTAAAGAAACTTTGAATTCAAGTGCAAAATTTTGCTGAATCATGTTTTGTGTCTATATAGTAAATAGTATCAATACCAATTTTATTTCTTATTATTCAGTAGCAACCATGTGATTGTGTTACTCAAAGATTTCTCCCGTTCTCAAAAAGCTACTTTTAATATGAATTTAAAAAACTCGGTCACGCTATTTATATATTAAGTAGTTCTGCTTCGCCTCTCCCATGCGAAATGAAGCGTCTCCGTACTACCCTCAAGTACTCGTTCTCAAGGGTAGCTGCCGGAACACAGCCTTAGGTGCTTTGCGACAGATTTCTTACTTTACGGTAGTAACTAGACTTTCGAAAAATGCCCTACCACCACGTTATACCGACTGCTTTCCTAAAACAACAACCTTAATCTACAGCTTAACTTGCCCTCCGATCCGAAGCATGGAAGTACATAATAATGTAGGATAAAATGCTACTTACAGTCATGATCGCTACAGACGTCTCCTAGTTGATCGGTAAAGAACGTGGTAATATTAAATAATATGGGAAATATAGAAAACTCTTTCAAGTTTTTTTTTTATGCCTGATAAGTTAGCCTTTGACCGCTATCTCACCTGATGGTAAGTGATGATGTAGTCGAGGATGTAGTTCAGGCTAACCCAGAGTTAAGTTTTTAAGACTGATTTTTCCCAAATATTTTTTAAGGAAAACTTACAAACTAGAAGCACAGATATTTGACTCTAGGATATGCATGCACAATTACACCGAGTTTGAACAATTGGTAGGTATTTAAAATATGCCGAAACTATGTTAGTATGGAAAGCGTTACAGTGCACTCTAGCCTTAACTACAAAATTACAACAATAGGACGTAGTGCGCTCGTTCCACTACGATCCCCTATTTCAGTCCCCCAGGGGACTGTACAACACTCACTATTCCACTACAGTACCCTATTCAGGTGACTCAACTAGTACTTACAAATGCAATTCCACTTCGATCTCCTATGCTTTCTTCTATGCCCAAGATTCAACTAGTACTATATAGAAAATGCAATTCCATTACAGTAAAATGGCGACCGTAATCTCACTCAGAAATATCTTATAAATACGTCTTATTTCTGACATCTGTCAAAGTGATAGTTTATGTCAGATATACAGGTGTGATTTGTGACAGGTGTGCGATGGGTCAGTGGCATTGGCTGTGGACTTCAACTTCTTGTGTGACAACGAATAAACTTAAAAACTACTGCGCCGATTTGGATTAAATTTGGTATGAAAATAGTTTGAGACCCGGGAAAGGACATTGGATAGTTTTTATCCAACTGCGCAAAGAGAGCCGTGGCCGGAAAGTTAGGAGCTTTATATAAGAGCACACTTCTGTTGTGAAAACAAAAACGTATCCACATCCAAAGATGCGATGTGTTCTGTCTGACAGCTGTATCGGAGGGCCTAATTTAGTCCCATAATCCGATTTTTTATCTATCTGATGGGCTAGCCTTTGACTACTGTCTGACCTGATGGAAAGTGATGATGAGGTCACAGGTGTTATCCAAGTTAAACTAGAATTGTTGGCTCTCAAGAACAGCTGCCAGTCACACCGTTAGGTGCTTGGTAAAGGATTTTCTACTAGGCAGGCTAGGCGGGCATTAGCAAAATGCCCCAGCACCATGCTATATCGACTGCCATCGTAAGAAAACAATCAGGATCGACGTCTTAGCAAAACTACGTTACGATTTGCCCTCCGAAGCAAGGAAGCGCTCATGTCAGTAGTAATGCCACTAGCGGTCACTCATCCAAGTCATGACCTTGTCGGACGTTACTTAACTTAACTTAAAACGTTGCGTAAAATTTAATTATCTAAATCAGTAAATTAGAGATATACCAATCCTAGATATTATATCCTGCCAATATCTTCGACCACGTCACGGCTAAACAGGCGTAATAATGGTTAAAGTTATTTTCTCAAGCATGCTTGGAAATGTGAGCATTATTTTGACAACCTTCTTCGAGATAAATCGAAATTGCTGTATTGGTCAAATACATGCACGCAGCGGCCGGCAAAAATGTATGAAAATATATTTCTGTCGCGTCTAGCGGCCAAATAAATTGCATATTAAACTCATATTTGTCGTGTAATTTAGAAAATGGAACGATCTTTTACTTCGAAGCATGGCAACCAAGGAGGTAACTTATCAAAGGTTTTATTTAAATTTCGATCTGGCTTGCAAATAGAACGCTGTTTATTGAAAAATAAAAACAAATGAACACTTTAACGCGGGCAATGAGTGTGATGAACTTAATTCAACGCCACCTGAAATTCTTCACCTCTTTTTGCACCTCTTTAGAATTATCCCAAACCAACAGCAAAACGCACAAACCCCGGAAAGTTCACTTTAAAATTCATAAATTGTATATTTAACAATTGAAACTTCAAATAAAAAATTCTACCTAGGTACTACTTTGTTTTAATTTCCGCGCATTTCCACGTTCGTTCATCAATGCCTCCTTTGCTGGCCGCTGCAGTAATGTACTATTTTTATTGTTATAGAAAGGCACACCCTAGAATTTAATTAAATAAGCAGAACACCCTGCACAATTTCTTATTAATAAGTATCTACCTAGTTATTATTATGTGATAATAAAAGGAAGGCTTTAAAATACAAGTTCTGAAAGTTTTCTGCACATTTCTGCTTTGATCGTTTTAAATGAATTTTAAAATTATTATACGAAATACCTAGTTGCTTCGAGAACGACGTTATGCAAAAAACAAATTTAAAACTGAATGATCCGTGGGGTGAACCCTACGGTGGGATTAAATATAATGGACATCCATGCTTGTAAGTTCTTAAAAAACATAGGTATACCAAATTAAGTGTTTTTATATTAACTTTGAACAAAAATAAAAACATGTCTTCTGGCACCTATTTGGCTCAACAAATAAGCATTGCAAATCAACGGGGTAGAGCCTGTGTGTCTGCAATGGCTTGTAGGTTGCTTAATTGCCTTCATTGTAGTAACTTTAGTGTTATATATAATTTGAAGTATTTTGTTAATAAAGGCATGTCTGCCGGTAAACCATTGTATTTATAGTATACCATTTTCGTACGATAATGTTTCGATAATTGATTTAGATAGATAACTCTCTATTGAAACGTCATAGTAAGAAAAATAATAATCACAAAACAACACATTACTAAAAACCAAGTGTATCAATGGGAGGTCCTATAGCTAAGGGCGATCTCTTCTTGACAACATATCAATAAAGGAAATTGTGAAAATTATTAGAAGAAGGACCAGTAATGAGCGCCGAGCGGTAACAGCTATGGTCTGCCGCGCCGCCGCCCGCGCCGCCGTCTTGAGCGCACGGTGGAAGGAAATTTTGCGAATGGTCGCCTTGCTACTCTTGCTAGCTACCGCTCTCAAGTAGAAAATCTGTCGCCAAGCACCTAACTGTGTGTTCCGGCAGCAGTCCTTAAGAACCAGTAAAATTACAAGCAAATGAGACTTGTTCGTTAATCCGTTGTTGGATATCTCAGGGTGACGGGCACAGTGTAGTCCGTCGCTTGTGACCAAATGCATCTGTTATAGTGAGGTTACCACTTACTATGACAGCAGGTGGGCGTCGTGCTAGTTCCGTACATAAACCTAAATTAAGCTCAAATACATGACGTTTAAATTTTACTTTATAACTCAAGCAGTGCGAACACAGAGTAGGAATCTCCATATTTTTCTGAACTCTAAATGAAAATGGCTTCGTGTACCTATCAGAGAATAGAATAATGGCAAAAGTCAACCTGTAACAATTTTCTTTTAGATTTCATTGTGATATTCAGAATGTATAAAACGTTTTTTAATTTAATTAATGCAAAATTCAAGCACTATTCAAAAAACCGACAAACACACTTTCGCATTTATAATAGATATAATACGTGTGGGGATAACGTTAGTTCTATCATCCAAAAATAAATATGGCCGCGTGGCTATGCTAATAAATATGGTTTTATCAGCATGTCATATTTAGCCATGTGACCATATTTGTTTTTGAATGATAGAACTAACAATACACTACACCTATTATATCTATTATGATTGCTAATGCTGGTTTTACACCCTATTACGTAGTATTATTTATTATACCTACAGCGGCTTTCAAACGTCATTAAAATCAAAGCAAGTTTCCTGTTGCCACGACAGAAATCCAAACTCCAAAACTGGTGCAACACGAAATTAATTTAAACTCAGTCATCAATTAATTGAAAACGTATGCCCTTATTCGTAGCCTACATGTTATATTATTTGGTAGTAAATATTTTTATTGGTAAGTTACTAATATAAGCTATAGTAAACAATTAAGATTCTGTGCAACTGAATCAATGAAGTGATTATTAATAACTAATTCGTTATTTTTATCTTCTAATATTTTCGTGACTCCGCAATACAATAACTAAAGCAGCCCGAAGACTGTAGATGTTTGTACTCGTAGTACCGTAGCACCGTAGTATCTTCGTAGCAGTGTCGATCTTAGCCTTTCAGCACGTGAATAATAAATAGGAAATTCCCATCTTCATTCATGTGCTTTTCAAGTCGTGTGATCGTAAACCCGAAGGCATCAAAGGAGCTCAAATTCTTGAGAGGTTCCCGAAACGAAAAATATAACGCACTCCAGCGTGTGAGATGTAATTGTCTAGATCGCAGTGAGTAGTCAACATAATTAATTCTTTTTATAACCTGAAAATGATAACCAAATGGGAGCCGGTCCCTACTACTATACTGAACACATTGATTATGAAAATAGTTTTTTCAGTATACATTTTGATATATCGCAATGAGAGGCTGACGTGAGTCCATTTGTAACGAAGCCCGAACCGCATGTGGCCTGTTTTTATTTATTTATATTGGATTATTAGACTATACCTGTAAGAAATTCCTGATTTGCACCTCCTTTTGCAAGAAGCTGTGTACGCTCATGATCATGTGTTGTCGCTCACACAACACCACAGCCCGCCTCAGATGCGGTGCAGCCCATACAGCACCGCAGCCTACCCCTTGTCGCTTCATGCTGGACTTAGAGACAAAGCCCCTCTGGGGCCAGCCGACGGCCCAAGCCGGCACGGCCCCTGGTTCCTCTCTTCGCACAGCTACTAAGCCCCACCGCCACGACAAGGCGGGAACCGTCGGGGGGATCGAAGCATCGACCTGCGGCAAGGCAGCACATAGCTATTACTGCTTCACGTATCGTAACATATACTGATACTCAGACTTGATCTCCGAATAAAAATATTATAGTGTTTGTTGGTTTAGAATGTCAAGCGTATTTACTTAAATTTTAGTAGCTGAATTTATTTTGCAGTCTGGTCAAAAGTCCATGCGACTATTTTCACATGCGGGCACTACGATTCTTCCTGAGAACTGTGACTGGCTGGCCCGGCAAGGAGCTGGGTGAGAAGCTCCTGTTCTTTGAAGGACATAAACATGGCGTATACAACACTTTTATGTCCATATTATTCTTTGTTCTCCAAGCCTGGTTTTTAATAGAGAACGCCACTAGGTTGTCCTTTTTCGAGCTTGGTCACATGTACGTTGCGCTGCTTATGAATGTTTTGTCTACGGTGAGTATTATACTTTCAAGTAAAAAATATAATATTGACTTATAGGTACAGGTTGATGTCAAAGTATTGCCAATTGTCAACTACTTAGGGCGCACCATATGATTACAGAATCGGCCACATGAAGTGAAAAATTATTTAAAAAGTGCACGCACAATATTGGAAAAATCTGTAGAAAACAATTCTATTTCTCGATATCCAGACTATACACAGTGATACTTTTTTTTTATAAATTGCTGTTAAATATTTCCAGAAATAGTACAAATTGACCTTTCATAAATAACTACTAATAATATAATAATTTCATTAATAATACATTGTGGACATCCCCATTGTGACGTTTTGAATGCATAACTATACTGTACTGTATCAGCCAGGTTGTCCACTACTGAACACAGCCTCATCCATTATAGCGGGGTTTGCCATAATTCCCACGCTTGGCAGGCTTCTTGAGAATCGCAGTGTGAGATACCAGTTCCTCGGGAAGCGCTGCTACCCACCTTCTGGTGTGCTACCTTTAGTCGCCCCTGTACGACACCCACGGGTAGAGATGTGGGGGTGACATTCTAGCCTACGGGCGAGTACATAATAGTATTGTGAAAAGCGCCATAAGAGTAGCAACAGCCGAAAATAAAGCAACAAGGCCGTCAACACGGGAAGCGTCGTACTGGGAATGTTTTATCTCTAGATGGGTTGTCATTTGAAAATCCAATCTTATCATTGAATATAGCAGGCTGTGTATTGCAATACCTACTAATATCTATAATTCAGCTTTTGTATTGTGAACGTTGGATTTTGGTATAATAACGATTTATTTGCTGACTAAAACTGTATACATATTCATATTTATTTAATTATGTTTTTTTTTTTTTTTTATGCTTGATAGGTTAGCCTTTGACCACTAACTCACCTAATGGTAAGTGATGATGTGGTCTAAGATGTTGTTCAGGCTAACCTAGAATTACTGGCTCTCAAGGACAGCTGCCGGAACACACCGTTAGATGCTTGGCGACAGATTTTCAACTTAAGAGTGGTAGCTAGCCAGGCGGGCATTCGCAAAGTGCCCTACCACCATGCTGTAACGACTGCCATCCTAAAACAACAACCGGGACCGACGGCTTAACATGCCCTCCGAAGCACCGAAGCGCTCAGTAGTAATGTCACCAGCGGTCACCCATCCAACTCATGACCGCGGCGGACGTTGCTTAACTTTGCTGATCGATTCAGAATGGTTAAGCAAACTTCGCTACGAGCGCTTCAATGTTTCCACAGTGTATAAAATGCAGATATAAAATATAATGAGATAACAACGTGGACCCTGGTGGGCGCTACAGAATGACTTAATAATAAAAAAAAAAAAACTAGAGACCAAGTGATATATATATTTTAAGTCCATCATCAAATAAGTATTTTAGTGAATTTATTAGTGATAATATAACTTTAATTGGTTGAAAAATGCGGATTCTTTTGTAATATCTTTTAGATCCTGGGGTAAGTGATGATAAAATTTTGTACACATTTAAGTATTTGTGCTTATGCTGTGCAATTTCAGCGTTGACCTAGGAAGCCTCAACCTATTTTTATTTCTAGAATTGCATTGATTAACGTCTCTGAAAAGTTGAGGTTGTTTTTTTACAAGATTACACATTTTGTAGGATGTAGATAGAGTGTAGGGTCAGAATTTGGTGCTCGGTAAGGTGTGGTTTGCAACTTTCTGAACTATCAATATGTGCAAGGACTCTGATGTACTTATTTTGCATCACGAATTGATCATATACGTCAGTGGAGTTCCCCCACAGTATGATGCCGTACTGTAAACCTGGCGTGGCAGTATGCGCAGTATGCCGAAAGTGCGATTCTTTTGTAATATCTTTTAGATCCTGGGGTAAGTGATGATAAATTTTTGTACACATTTAAGTATTTGTGCTTATGCTGTGCAATTTCAGCGTTGACCTAGGAAGCCTCAACCTATTTTTATTTCTAGAATTGCATTGATTAACGTCTCTGAAAATTTGAGGTTGTTTTTTTACAAGATTACACATTTTGTAGGATGTAGATAGAGTGTAGGGTCAGAATTTGGTGCTCGGTAAGGTGTGGTTTGCAACTTTCTGAACTATCAATATGTGCAAGGACTCTGATGTACTTATTTTGCATCACGAATTGATCATATACGTCAGTGGAGTTCCCCCACAGTATGATGCCGTACTGTAAACCTGGCGTGGCAGTATGCGCAGTATGCTGAAAGTGCGCTCGCAATATTTGTTGTTTTTTTCAGCTTAGGTAAAGAGAACATAGGTGAAGTTACTTAATTAAGATTTTAAATTGTATACATTATAATAATTATTTTTGTCCCGACGTTTCAAATACTTTGCAGAGATCGTGGTCACCCCGTGACCACTGCAGTTATACTTGTATAAATTAGTGTTCCAATTAATGTTTTCCTCAATATCTATTCCTAATAATTTAACTGACATGTGACAAGAATTTTAAGAATATTTCAAAATGCTTACATATGGGTATCAGTTTTCTCTGATTTTTTTTCAGTTGTATATTTAATTATACCTACTACCCACTTACATCTTTCATTCAGCTTTTATATTTTGAACGTTGGTATTTTAAGAAGATTTAAAAATGCTTATACGTCAATTTTCAATGTTTTTTTTCAGTCAAGGGGTTTTACCCTCTGTATGTCCAAAAGGTACAAGCTGCTAGCAGCCAGTTTTCTCACAGAAATACACGTATTTTTTCATAAAGACAGGTCTGACTATTCTAGAAAGGTAAGAAACTTTTCCTTTTACAACTTAAACACATTATAAATTGAATTATATTGTTTAGCTTCGGTAGAGGATAGCTTTTGTCCACTATTTTTCATCTATACGTGACTCTTAAAGTCATTTGCCAGACCAGTTTAGTGCTTGGTGACAGATTTTCTTCTTGACAGTTGTAGTTATCCAAGTATGTAATAGTTTTCACTTAGGAAAAATCACCAGCTAATATTTGTTACTAATAAAAGTGCAACAAATCGAAATTAAAACTTGGTTTTCCGGCGCTGCTAATATTGTACAAGACTACATATCTTCTTCTCGCCGTGTATAACTCTATAACACTATACATAAGAGCGCCGTAGGCGGTCATTGGATAAATGATTTCAACTTTGACTTTGAGACAAGTGAATCTTCACTAACTATATTCTAACTTCGCTAACGATAATTACAAATTAAATGTTAATATCATAGTAAAACCAGACAAGTACTTAGTTTGACTTAGTAGAGCCTTTAGCGTAGAACATATAATAATACCCTTTTGCTCCATATATCTATTGAAGGTAGAGCGGTTTCGTAAATGAGGTTATTTATGTGTGCGCACCCATACGCACATGCACACTATGACAAATATCTAGTGTGCCCAGCCAGAGTCCAGGGGTTTATTCCAACAACAACTTGGACAAGTATTGGTCGAGCTAGATTTGCTCGCTGTTCCTGGAACAATCATTATAGCTACTATCACAATTTGAGTAGTTAATAAATATCTTATAGTTTACTTCTGCATCTGGCTTTGAAGCTATTGTACGTTAAGCCTACCTTCATTTTTCATTGTTAGACGAATAAAGTACCAATCTATACAATAAGCATTTGTACGACGTCATTGGTAGATAAATGAATTACCAACCTACTAAGTACCAGTCATGGACGTCGTATAGCAACGTCATTTATAAACTCATAATGTTCCAGTCAGTGACTGGCTACATAATTATGCTCATAGAACAATATAATAATCATACTACGTATGATGACACTAGCATCCTAAAGACGTCTTTGAGGCGAATAACCGACAATAAAACGACTAAAAACTGATTTTACATAATGTCACTGATGTCTTTTTTTCCTGGGTTTTATTTAACGTTCCTATATAAGTTAATAAGAGTTTACATTTACAGGTGTACGCCAAGGTCCACAAGATAACAAACTGGTTCACAGCATACATGGTCAGCATCATGCTATTAACGCTGTTCGGATTTAACATGGTACCTCCATACATTAACTACGTAAAGGGACATTTTCACCACTTTGACCCCGCAAACTCAAGCTATGATCTCTCTATATACTTTAAGCTTCCGTTTGACCCCGAGAAGGATTTCAAAATGTATTGTTACTCTCTTTTAATAAATTGGTACGTAAACTACCTTACTTCTAATTTTATCAAACTTGGGCATGTATAACCATAGTATATGCAACTACACGAGATTAACTTTTAACCCTGTTACCAGAAAAATATAGCAGTTGGTTGATACCTTAATGAGGTACATTATGCTTGTGTGTTTCTGATTTCTCAATTCGATAACTACTTAACTATTTCGTGCTAAGCGAAGTCATGCAGTTGCCTATTCCACTAGACCACTGGAACATATTCGTTCGAGCTAAAACTTTGTAACCTTTATTTGTATTACTTTACATCTATCAGGCCGAAAGAAGTCGTTTTTCAGGAACTTAAGTCTCGCAGTGATGTCGCTACCCTTCTATATAAGATTTATAAATGTGATTTTCGCCATGTGATTGTTTTTTTATTTTTTATTTATGTAAAGACAACAGCACGAGATCTACACACTGTGCAGTTCCTATAAGACAATTCTAAAAAATATAAGGGTTGTTATGTATAGCTTAGCCCTGCTACTAGCATAGCCGTAAGCGGCATATATTATGGTCTTAATCAATGATTGTTAAGGATTGATCAACTAGCCTTTAATAATCTATTCTATGGTGTACGAACCTCAAGTATATTAGACTTTTGACTCTTCGTGTAAAAGCGTCACTAGATGTATATTTCTAAGATATTAAGTTAATGTTTTCTCAGAACATTTTTATATATATTTG
Organism: Plagodis dolabraria; assembly: GCA_963854805.1. Classification (NCBI taxonomy): domain Eukaryota; kingdom Metazoa; phylum Arthropoda; class Insecta; order Lepidoptera; family Geometridae; genus Plagodis; species Plagodis dolabraria. The sequence goes on from OY978440.1 coordinate 12,902,140, forward strand.
TTATTACTATATATGGTTTTCTGCAAGGTAATGCCTGAATCTAAATAAACATACTTAACTAATTGAGAGCTTAAGCACTCATCACTTCTTTGTTTTCACAGGTACGCCTCTTCTCTTTGCGCGAGCAGCATAATCATGTTTGATTTACTCCTCTCGATCATGATTTTCAACCTCTGGGGCCATTTCAAGATACTCTTGCATGCCCTTGACTCGTTCCCTAAACCAGCAGCATTGACTTCCAATGAAACTAAAGGCATGTCTTCTATGCAGAAACTCACAGTCATGTACACACGGGACGAACAAGAAGAAATATCGTCAAATCTTAAAGACAGCATTCTGTACCATCGTTTCATAATTGAGTAAGTAAATTTTTGAAGGAATTGGCAGGGCTTTTTTGCTAGACAATTGCGCTTTTCTCAAATATGAATGGAAATATTTTTATTATTTTTGAAAGAAGAACACGCAATGTATCGAATTTACGGACAAAGAAAATCAATTCCATTGTAGGAGCGTTTTTTGAAATTGGAATATTACAACTCTCCAGCAATGTTGTATAAAATTATTTTATGTAATCTCATTCGGTAATATACTAATAAAGACTTTTATTGACATACTTCTTTAAGAAAATTTTATTAAAGCATTATTTTCCTAACAAAACAATGCTTTAATTTTTTTTTTTCATTATTAAGGTACAATGTGTCCAGACCAAGGAGGTTTCAATTCAATATAACTACACATTCAAAGTCAAAGTTGAAATCATCTGTGGTGAGCGCGCTGGCCGCACAACGCGCTGGTTTTTATATTGCATTTTATTTAATGTAGCTACCTATAGCCATGAGATTAAATAAAGTAGTGTATGCAATTGCATATAATTAGGTATTAAAACACTCGTGTAATCTTATTTTGAAACGAGCCGCAGGCGAGTTTATATATAGTTCACTTAAATGAATAATAGGTAAAACAATAAAGTAGTGTATGCAACTGCATATAATTAGGTATTAAAACACTCGTGTAATCTTATTTTGAAATTCACCTGCGGCTCGTACCTAAAAATTACACTCATGTTTTAATACCCTCTATTATATGACAGTTGCATAAACTACTATAATACTCTTTGATAGGATCTCTTTTATCATTTTTGGCACACCAAAGTCTCTTTGCTTAGTACAAATTGCGTTCACGTGGCTGTAAAACTATAAATGCGTTTGCCTTTCGGTACAGATGATGAATAGAAGATTGGCGGCAAAGCTGGAATATCAAATTTATTTTATTTCCATGCATTCCTTTGACAAAAGCACCTACGGACCTCGACGGAAATGGCAATTGCCTATTTCGCGGCCTTTGCAATAATGTATTATTATTCCATAGTTTTTCTCCTGGTCACGTCGTTGACAAATATTTTTGACGGAATCATTCTATATGTAATCCTGGTGTTACAAGCGTCCATAGGCTACGGTAACTGCTTACCATCAGGCAGGCCGTACGCTTGATGATCACAAATTTACGAGAGAAAAAGTTATATAGTCATCCCGCATACATAAAATAAATAAAATACCGCCCTTAAAATCGGCTATCATGCTTGTACCCAATTTAGTTTGGTATGTAGTTGGGTATGGCAGAAAAAGCATGAAAGTAGAATAAATGGAGTGTGTAGATGAGAGCATTGAGAAGCATGATTGGAGTCAAACGGAGTGACAGGATAAGGAATAGTGTGATAAGGGAATGATGTAGTCTGAATGAGGATGTAGTGACAAAAATAGAGAAAGGTATGTTAAGATGGTTTGGACATGTAGAGAGAATGAATGAAATGAGATTGACTAAACAGGTATACGTGGGACAAGTGAACGGAAGTGTTGGAAGGGGAAGACCTAGGCGAACGTTCCGAAATCAGATTGAAGATGTTCTGAAAAAGGCCAGGACAGGAGTACCCTAAACCGACGCTTATGTATGAAAGGATTGATGAGTTTAGATGAAGCGAAGGCGATATGTAAGGATCGTAGCAAGTGGAAATCTGTGGTCTCTACCTACCCCTACGGGAAAGAGGCATGATTTTATGTATGTATCATGTTTGTAAATCCAACTGCATAGATACTGCAAACACAGTAACAATTCCTTAGACCATATATTTTTTTACAGCTTCACAAACGAGATGTCCCAAGTTTTCGGAATGGTATTATTCGTTTATTATACATTTCACCAGGTGAGCGGCTGCCTGATGTTTCTTGAATGTTCCCAAGGTGTAAGTATCTTATGTGCCCTATTTAATTATGTTAAGTAACAATAAACAAGCAGTTATAATTATGACTTCTATTGAATTAGATGCAACACACAGGGGAAAGTTGGATATATCGTATCGCCATTTTAATCGTACCGCTTCTGCAATAAAAACCCTAAACCGTGCCCCGACACTTTCCCCACTTCGTCCAAGATCCCCTATTTCCAAACAGCGTCTGCTCAAAAATGAAATATTTTTATTACTTAATTGAGACTTAAGTCAAACGAAAATATTATTACTGGAAAGAGGAGGATTTGGAAGAGCCTCTCGAGGCTTATGGAAAAGAAGAATTTAGTATTCATGAAATCTCCAAGAGTTTTTCGATCCCAAAACCTACGATTGCGTTTTTCTATGCGATGTATCCATTGTTTTATTACCCTTTAAGTACATATAGGTAACGTTTACCTGTTTTTAATTAGGTGGTACGATTTAAGCTTCAGAGGTACAGTTAAAATGCCTAAAGGTACAATTTCATGCACCGACCAGTCGCTGGCTTAATGGTCTGGCTGATAGTAGTACTTTGCAAAAAAGAATTAACAACGTTATGTTACTCATGTGGAACTGATTTTATAAATCATAGGTAGTCAAAACATTAGTCTTTTGTTATGCATATTTAATCATGATTGTAGGTCTCATCGTTTGAGAAATATCCAAGTTAAAGTAAAAACTGGTACGATATAACAAATTTTCCCCTATACTCTAGAACAAAGAGCGGTTATGTGTTTGTATGTTATCAGAAATGTACCTTATAACCTATTATATATGTGGACTTCCTATTATTTTTAAAATAACCTAATTTTACCTGTTTCCCAATACTGGGTAAAAGCTCCCCGTCTCTACATATGCCGCGCGCGCCACGTCTTTACACCCCGGTAGATAGACGCTCAAATCGTCACTCCATCTGTTTCGAGGGCGACCACGACGTCATCTGCCATCAGTAGGTTCCCATTGTGTGACATTTTTTTCACATCTAGCTAAAAGCATATACAGACCACATGCCCTCTAACGTCAGTATAATAAAAGTTTTTGAACGAAGAGTGATTAGTATTTCGAACTCGGTCTATTCTTTTTTCTTCAAGAATGCTGCTCTCATTGGCTCCTTAAACAACTTGGAGTCTAGGATTCTGTGCTTCGGTAAGTGACCAGGTTTGTGCACAGGTAGAATGCAGAGTTCGATGAGTTTACCCTTCAGTGACAACGGGCCAATAGCTGCTACGTGGCGTTTCTTTGAGGCGTGCCATATTTACTGGAATTCATTTAATTATTGGAAGAAAATGGGCTATTAAATTTTGTTTTTGTTTTGAGTTGGTAGATTTGCCGTCGTAATAAAGTTCTTAAAAAATCTCCTTAAGTAAGTAACTTTTTAAAGAACTTTTTAATCAGATTTTAAAAGATGTGATAACAATAAATAATTATTACTTTTTCCTACGTGAAAAACTATTCCTTCAGATTAAGTACCACCTTGTTAATTCAATGACATTTAATTAAAGCTATTGGCTGAATTTAAAATGTTTCCTTACAATTTGCGAGTTTTTACCTCAAGATAGTTCATACCAAATATTAATTATTATTAATACGACAAAATAATAATTTATTATAATGTATTATTTTGTCTTCGTTTGAACGGGCCCGGGCGTCGCTGGTATATTACCCATAAACCTACCAATATATAGTGACGGAGTCCTGTCCCTGTGACAAATGCGAAGCAAAACAGCATCTACAGCCAAAGATTACAGATCGTGGTTAACGAAACAGGCATACTTGGGAGGACAAGAGTGAGATGACTTATGGAGTAAAACCAAAATTAGCACGCTTAAGAGATCACGAATTATGCGTAAGGTAAATGTCCCTTATTTCGGCATCTTAAGGCTCTTAAACTTTGAGATTTTTTAAAATATATTACTCGACGTGGTATCAAACCTTTTGTGTGATGAATATTGATTTTTGGGAAGTAATTTAATGCATACATTGTGTGGTTTTAGTTAGTTTTTTTTAGTAAAAATTTATTGATTCGTAAACCTTTCGTTTGAACCCTATTTCGTGATAAAATTAGGCGCTTCTTCTAAGTTCGTGGGCTAATGGCCCCTGTTTCGGTATACGTTTTTTAACAGTGAGTTAATGATAATATAATACTAAGATTTTTTATTAGGGTTAAATAAGAAAGAACAATATAAATATTTATCAAACACTTAACAAACATTTAATATTGAAATTCAGCTTAGTGACTAAACGAAAGCATTTGTTACTTACGTACTAAAAATTAAAACAAAACTTAATGTCCCTTTGGTTAAAAACGTTGGTGTGCTAAAGAATATTATTAAAATTACGTATGTCTGACTGATTTCTTTGCTAGATTAATAAACCATATTACTGAATTACGAAACAAAAATAAACTTTTATAAATAATGTTAAATGGTGTTGAATAAACTAAAAAACCCCTCTCCTTCATAGACAATACAACAAGTAAAATTAATAAAATGAAAACTGAAGAATCATATACTTATCATAGGAACTGTATCCGATATTCAAATATAAACAATATGCATTACATATCAACTTCTTTATAGTGTGGTATCGGGGCCGCTATTCTCTTTTTTACAACATCTTCATAGTCGTACGTTACGATATCATCTTTTTCTGATAATTACAATTACATGGATTCATTTTATTTATTTCTTAATTTAACTATTTATTGCACACAAGTTATACACGAACTTGGGGAAAAGTAATAAAATAGAGTCCTTTGTTTCGTATAGATTTTATGAAATTTCCGCACTCAAGTCTGTACTTTATGTTTAAATTACTTACCTATATAAATTGACCATTATGCATTCAATATATACCAAAAATAAATAAAATTAGTCACATGATAATATACGCAAATTACATTTGAAATTTAAAAAATTAGTTCACCTTCTAACTCATTATTATAAGAATTCTAGTCAACAAAACATATACCGAACTTAGCTCGTAAGTAACTTAATTATACACATTATTTCTTTTTAACTAACATTTATTTATCTTAATTATTATATAATTAAACAAGCAACAAAAATGCACCTAAGGATATTGCGTTACTGACACGAACTAGGGGGGAACAAATAAAATAAAGTGACCGCTATTTCGTAAGTCAATTTAATGAAATTTTAAATGTATTCTATATTAACATTAAATTTCAATCAATTGTTGATGAATATGAGAGGACACTTATAAAAGTTTTATTCATACGGACTTACCTTTGTGTTTCCACAAGCTGAAGAAGTACGACGGTTTCAATGAACACACGCCCACCGGACTGATTTTCTTGACCGACTGAGTGTTTTCAGTGTCCCATAGCTCTCAGTTTAGTCACCTAAATGTTGGTACTTGATTGTTTCGACAGTTTAAAAGATAAAGATGTTGTATTAATGGTTAATTTAAATAAATATTATTTAATTTGCTTGTTTTTTGGGCCAGATTGTGTACTAACGAAATGACGTACTATCACGAACGGGGGACATTTACCTTATTCTTTATATTTTTCAGAACGAAGCTCTCGCTCGATATTTGCCGCTCACTGTGATGATGACTGCACAACTTATACAAACATCAATCATTTTTGAAACAATTGGGTCTATGGTTAGTACTACAGTTTATACCCTCCGGTTCAAATCATGCACTGCTTCTGTACTGCTTTCGTATAATAGTTTTCATAAGTTCGGTTCGTTTTGAAATACGGGAATGTTAACCATTGATCAGAGAAAAAGTCACGTGTTTGCACGCAAACCATTTGAAACGACTAGCAGCCGCACATACTACATCTGCGAATTGTTAATTAGCTTATTAGTGCCCAAATAAATCTTTACGTATAAAATTTTAACCACACCAACAAAAATCTTCTCATGTATCTGTCAAAATTTGAGTTTGATGTTTGAGCATAGGCTGTCAGCGCATCCGTTTTTTCGAATACCATGCATATAAACCGACCGTTTGTTCGAATACCATGCATATTTGCGTGATTTGAACCGTTTTGTTAGGCAATTCCTGGTTGATCCCGAAATATCATCGTTAATTAAAATAATTTCCGGATGTATTTTGCATAATTATTGATTAATTTACGTGGGAGAAGAAGTTCAGAAAAAAACGTAAGTATTACATTGCAATAAAATCATCCCATATAAGATCAGCACCGTTTTATTTCTGCAAATTTAAAAATCGGCCAAGTGCGAGTTGGACTCGCGCACGAAGGGTACCATTAGCTATACAACATTATAGACATCACATATTTACCTCTTTTTGTTTTATTAACGTGCGTGAGTCCGACTCCCACTTGGCCAATTTTTTGTATTTGTTGTTATAGCGACAACAGAAATACATCATCTGTGAAAATTTCAACTGTCTAGCTATCACCGTTCTTGAGATACAAACGGACGGACGGACAGACAACAAATATAGGGTCTCAGTAATATAGGGTACCGTTTTTACCCTTTGGGTAGGGAACCCTAAAAATGACCTTCTCTTTAGTGGTTAAGGTTAAACTGTCCGGTCACTTCTATATATACAAACGTCGAAGGGCGATAACTCCTTTATTTGAGGTATTATGTCCATATTATGTTACCTGAAATTGTGACCAAAAATTTATACAATTACCTAACACGAATATTTGGCGTAATGCTAACTTAAAAACTACCTTGTTGGTAGAATGGCAGTTAGTGGTTCCAACCCCGGCTCCGGTCTGGTAAGTATGTAATAGGTTTTTTTTTTCAGATAAAGGGTTTAATTGTGTCTGGTAGATGGCAATATGCTAGCCGCCTATTTGGTACATGGAAAGTTTAGGTCTATATCCTGCGAAACGTGTGCTATGAGTTATGAGACTCATCTGCCAATTCCTTAGCAAATATAATAACTTATGACGATATGACATGTTTGCACTGACTCCTGCATAGCCACTGTGTCTCAAATAGCCTTGAACCATTCCAGAGTGAGAAAGTGAGAGACGAAGTGTACTGCTTACCCTGGGAGTTCATGAATACCAAAAACCGAAAGACTGTGATGCTGTTCCTAATAAACGTTCAGGAGCCGGTACACATAAAAGCAGGCGGCTTGGTCGATGTCGGCGTGACTACCATGGCTGGGGTAAGAGACAGCCACAATTGTTATTTATAGTAAGCAAGGGCGAAGATTTTGTTCCTCGAGGGCGTTATTTTGAATACCGAGCGAAGCGAAGAATAGAATCCTTGAGACAGAGTAGAATCTTGAGCGAGCAAATGTGTTCATTCCTGTCAGTGTGCTATAATTAGAATCCAGATTCAATGGTAGGTAAGTATATGCCTATGCCACGCCTTCATTTTCGATAACGTCGCCCAAATACCACAAACACAACGGTAAAATAGTTGTCTAAGATTGCCCTACAGTTTTTAATTATGAAAATCTAATTGATAATTAAATGTAATAAATAAAACATTGTAGGAAATATGAAAAAAAATGTCCCATACATAATTATGTGACAGCCAGCGCGCCTAGAACTCAATGTTTTTTGTATGGTGACATTAAAAAAGTTCGTACTTTAGGCACAGTTTATTTATATATATACAATTCAAAAAGTAAAGTAATCATACTGCAAAATGAACCCTGATGAATACATGAAACCATAACTCTCCTTTTTTTGGGCAGTCGTGTAAAAATTGAGACTAAATAGAAAATTATGAAAGAGAAAGGATTGCACAACAACAGTTCAATACTCACATTTTATTAGTAAGTAAAGTACAGTCGACCCTGCGAATGTGCCTTTTTAAATGGGAGAACAAGAGGAAACTTTGATTGCAGATATCACACGTGTCAATTACAACGTTTATTTCCAATATACTTTATAGGCTTACGTTTCATCGCATGGTGGGAGGGCATTTTGCGAATGCTCGCCTGGCTAGCTACCTCCCTCAAGTAAAAATGCATAACTAACAGTGTGTTCCGGCAGCAGTCCTTGAGAGCCAGTAAAATTACAAGCACATGAGACTCAACAACTGTATGTCTCAGGGTGACGGGCGCAGTGCAGTTTGTTACTTGGGACACGTGCTTGTTCCGTTACAATAACATAATATATATATTATGTTATATATATACATCGAATCTGGATTTAGGACCTAAATCCGTGGAACAGAATATCTTCTCTTTTTCTTATGTCGTACGGAGGCTATTTTATATTTTATCCCCGTTCTGCGTCATGTTTTAAAACGGAGATATTGTGTACAAGATAATTGCTGCGTATCTCTTAAATGTAACGTAATGTAGGAGTATAAATGTAAGTAAATATAATTTAATAGTGCATAATAATCTTGTACTATTTTTTACAGATACTCAAAGCATCCTTTTCTTACTTCGCCTTCCTTCGGACTATGACCTGAAAGCAAACACTATATTCAATGTTTTCTATTTTACAAATAACAAAAACTTGCTTTTTTTCATCACTACCTATATAGGCAGAATATTTTTATTTTTTAAATGCACTGTCTTTACCGAAATATGTGCACTTTTATGAAATAAATTTATGCTTATAATATCTGACAATTAATTTATTTACTATTCCTTTCATTAACTAAGTATTTTAATATCTTCTAGCTAGTCTTCGAAGCGCTACGTTCAAACGTAGTTTAATACGCCATATTTTAAAACTCGACTTGAACACATAGTTATAAGTATTTAATGGGACTTAAACGCGATTAAACATGCATATTTTCATTTATTTACCTCGACGTTTCGACCAAGTTGCACAATATTTCGACCTTACATCTATTGATTCTGGTTTGGGAGTTTTCCGTTCTATTATGTATTTTATCTACAAGTGTGGAAATAAGAAATCCCACACAAAATTATTTTTCCGAACACTTCCATTTGAAAATGAATAATTTTACGGAAAATGATCAAACAAGTAAATAAGGTTCTAGGTAATTCTAGATGAGCCTGAACAACATCTTCGACCACATCATCACTTACCATAGCTAATAGATAGTGGTCAAAGGATTACTTAAATATTACCGATTTTAATTATTTGTTATTCAAACTATGACGAAACTACGCTTCTATTAGAAAGTTAGAAGGCACTCTCCTTAAGAACAATAAAAGGAATTATTATGTAGATGCATAACACCGATGTATTGAGTTTAATAAATATTAACACAAATTTTGGGAGATTTGTCTGAATTATAGAATCCTTGAATGTATTCCTAATTTCCTATGAAGTGAATTCCGAACGCCCCGTGGCAGCTGCAACTGCAGTTGAGGTCCTACAGCGCAAGCGCGGAACATTCGGAAGTCATTAATTCCTAACACAATTATTGTACCTACTTGTTAATTGCACATATTATGGATATTTTATGAACGCAGACACATCCTATTAATATACTTACATGTTACATAAATTATGAAATACAATCAATAAAAAAGGAGCTTAATTTTTACCTTTTCAATAGCATAAAAAAGTCTAAAAATTAAATAAAGTTTGCAATACAATGTATATGCTATCCATAAATTGATAATAACAGTAGATATAAACTAGCACATCTTACCCCAAACTACATTTTGTATGTATGGGATTTCAATAAACATGTTAAAAGTCACTGTTACATATTAGTTAGGTACCTACTTACGCAGTGAAAAGACACATAAGAGCTTGTCCGAAAGGGTTCCTGCAAAGCCAATGGCCGCATTGCTGATTTGCCCCGAGAGTAACATGTGTGCTGACTGGCCATCACGCACAGGACATAACAGAAAGGAGGTAAAGATATAGCTAGGTAGGTTACTAAGTATATGAAGGCTCCATCTGTACGAAGGCACCCAATTTTCCTCTACAGGTGTATTTTCGCTGGCAAACATTTTTGGTAAGCGTTGGACAATCTGTTTGAGAAACAACTTCAGAAACATTCATAGAGGAAAGTTATACCTACATATTCCGCAATAAAGATTAACAAAGTCTCCAACTCTGGAACATATTACCCTGCATAATACCCAGTTCGGCTTCAGGGCTGGACTTTCCACCGAAACTGTAATTCTGTGTCTCAATCTCACCGTCCAATATTGCATGGATAAGCTATTCAACCGACATCTGCTTGGGGAGCCCAATGACATGGTAGGCTACTCATCGATAGGAATATTATTTACGCTGATGACGTGGTGTTGTTGAGCCCTCCAAACAGCACCTTACACATCCTAGCAGGCGTTCGCAAGTGCTATGCGGGGGCTCATGGCCTCGGATATAACTCTACAGTGAGCGTACTTTTAAAACGGGCGCTAAATATTATTCATACGTTCCAGAAGTGAAGTAAACCAACAATTCGCTCAAAGTGGTCACAAATACTAAATGATGACATAGAGAGAGGGAGCGTAGGGTGTTTGGGATGAAGGGTAACTAACATGTTGATCCGTAGATCTGCAAGTTACTCAAGAAATGTTAAACTGAAACTCTTCATAGCTAATTATAAGTCATTAATGTCATTATACACCTGCAGCTTATAGTGGTTTAACTATACTCAAAAAGCTTTAAACGCTCTTTGCAATCAATATTATAACGCATTCAGGATGTTGTTGGAGCTGCGGCACTTTATAGTAATGTTTGCTGAGGTACTTGTCAATGGTTTCACATCTATTATGCTTAGGAGTCTCTCCTCCCTGATGCAGCGGGTGCACGAGAGAGTAGATTTGGGATGCTGGTCCTTTAATTACCAATTTAATAAAGGTGCATTGCTGCACTTCCAACGATGTGCAGTGTAAATCATTGTATATATACATACAGGGTGTCCCAGAACTCAACGTCAAGCGGGCACGGGGTCTGAGGGAGGGTAACACCAGTCCCGGGAAAAATAAAAAAAAATCCCTATTGGATATTTAAATTTTAACTGACAAATTTATAAAAATTCGCTAAATCATTTATATGTATTGACTAAAGTTTTTGATTTTGAATAAGGTGATATTTAGAAAAAAAAAGTCTAATAGCTGCTGTAGCTAGAAAAGTAGCTAGTGCTATACTATTCCAAAATCTTAGCTAAATGGGCCATCTTTTGAAGTAACTTGCCGAGGGTAGTCCTATAGTTTTTTTTTATGAAGAGTCAAAGTTCGGCGATATTATTTTCTCAATTACAAGTCAAGGAAAATATGCTAATTTTAACAAACCTAGCAATCTTTTATGCTTGATTTGTGACTGCAATTCGTTAGTACGTTTATTAAGGACCACGTTATTGAAAAAATCACCGTAAAATTGTGGAATTTGTGGTCACAGTACCAACAAATATGGTTAAAGGTATTGATTTTACGAATTTTCTAAATTTGTCAGTTAAAATTTAAATATCCAAAAGGGATTTTTTTTAAATTTATCCCGGGACCCCCCCCCCCCCCCTTACACCCCGTGCCCGCTTGACGTTGAGTTCTGGGACACCCTGTATATGTTTAGTAGCGTGATTAAAATTTTACAACTGTATTTTACATTTACGTAATTAAAAATCAAACAATTTGACATTTTCTACATATGGAATACATTTTAATCTTATTAAAAATGTCACAAGAATGAGATCTAATTAGATATTATTTCATTATTATATTATTATGCGGAAAGTTGTGTATAATACCTATGGTAAATTCCTGAAATAAATGAACATAATTGTAGTAGAATGAGTACATATATGGATGACTACAAAATTATTAACCATTAACAATTATTAGAAAAGTATTCAAAATATGAGAAATGCAATTCCATTTGCCATTTAATATAATAAGTATGAGTAATATACAACAACAGTATCAAATAACCTTCTATTCCAAGATATGCAGATCTTTAAACCCCTTCAGACCCCAACTGATTTCGAAACCATTGTTGACTACATAGTGTAGATTCTATATTAGGTATAAACATGACATTAATCACCAGGATTTTTAATGATTATACTGACAGAGATCCAATAATACCATAACTACTAGATTATGTATGGCATATAAAAGTCATATATTTATAATAAATGATTAAATATAGGTTACAAATATATGAAAGTACAAATACCTATAGATGACTACAAAGTATTATTAACAATTATTGGAAAAGTATTCAAAATATGACAAATGCAATTCCATTTGCCATTTAATATAATAAGTATGAGTAATATACAACAACAGTATCAAATAACCTTCTATTCCAAGATATGCAGATCTTTAAACCCCTTCAGACCCCAACTAATTTTGATACCATTGTTGACTACATAATGTAGATTCTATATTAGGTATAAACATGACATTAATCACCAGGATTTTTAATGATTATACTGACAGGGATCCAATAATACCATAACTACTAGGTTAAGTATATGGAATACAAAAGTCATATATTTATAATATGATTATGTGTACGTTACAAATATATGAAAGTACATGAATCACTTCCCAGGACTTCTGACTCAATAATTTTTCACCTCTGTAGTTTCTGGACAGATTCTCGCCTAGACAAATTATTAGCATATGGACAGAATGTATAGGTATAGTACAGTTCATTAAAAACTTACATAACTTGAAAATTATCCAGTCCTGGATGCATATAAGTGATAGTACCTACCTACATACTAAATTAATTGGTTTGAAATTAAAAACTGATGAGGTAATGAGATAATAACTTTACAAGTTTCTGTAAGATGACCTTGACATTGAATGTCAGGAATAATTATTGGATTTTCAACCTTTGTCAGTGGTAGAATTCTCTTAAGTATATTTATATTGGAAAAAAAAGTTTAAATTATTCTGATTTTGATGATCTCTCATTATTACCAATATTCAATTCAAAAAAGAAATTTGTGTACAGTATAATCATCACAAAATAATTCTTTGATTGGATAAGTGATTGACAGCAACAACATTATTTAACATATAAGATTACATGAAAGTCTCTTAAAAGACTTCTTTATCATCAAGTAATAAGCAAATTTGTAATCATATTAGTAAAAATATACTCATACATTTTATAGGTAGCAGTATATTTTGTCCCAGTATTATTTATTCTGTTGCGAAGTCTGAGGGAATGTATACAAGAATGTTTCAAATTTCAAAAGAAAAATGTGACATGTGTGGCCGTTCATCAATGTATGTACATATACAAATAAATTTGTATGACTGGGAAACTATGGTCTAAACATGCATGGTACATTTAGCAATTTTAATAGGTATTTTTTTATTAGGTCATAGATATATTATCGATTTGCCTTATGAATTTTTTTTCTCTAAACCCCTCATACATTTTTACGGTTGAGAATCTGTCCAATTACTGCGGAGGCAATTTTTCTGACAGAGATCCAATAATAGTTTAAGCATAAATACTACTAATATAAGGTTATAATGCATATGCAAAATGTCTTGCCAATGCAAGTTCATTATTATATCAAAATAATAATCTTAGCTTTGCAAAGGCTGTGTCATCTAATGATAAATGATTAATTCAGAATATCATTGCTGCATAATAAGGTGCAGGCTTGCTTGGCTGACTAATTTTATATTTAAAACGTTGCAAAAAGCCACCTGCTACTAAAGCACCTCTTTTACCAGCTCCAATATCAGGTTTAGATTGGCTGGAATATGCAGCTGGACAAAACATTCTTACTTTATTTTTTGCTTGAATATTCCTGCAGTTTCTTATAGTTAAGCGTATGGTTTTGTCTTTGTGGAAGTTTGTGTGTTCGAAAACAGTTTTTTTGTCATAAGTATGAACTGGTAGCATGGTTGGTATATGGCGCAGTTTGGGCCGTTTCAAAGGTCGGCTGTATGAGGTGTCTTCATCTGATGATTTATCAGTGCTATTTTGTTCTTGCCTGGTTTTATCAGTGCTGGGAAATATTGTCCGCCTTGGCATTATTGAATCGGCTAGCATTATATAGAGAGCATAGTCCGTTGTCACATAGTCTTCTAAGTAAGTGGTGGATTCAGATCTGAGCAGGCATGTCGATACATCCAACATACTCTCCCTAAGGTCGGTCTGCATATGGTCAGTTCTTGGTGCATGGATACATTCATCAAGATATTCCAAGTGGTCTTCAAGACATTCAATGAGTGCACTCCGACCTAATGCTATAACACATTTGATCATAGGGGCAGTGAGACGTTCCTTTGTGCCTTGTGACAGGTAATCAAAAAGTATGCTCTTACCTATAGCAATGAATGAGGGCCATGTACGTGTGATTTTGGTCAAAATGGCAACCATTTTATCTGCAAGAGACCCATTCCCAAGTATGTTTGACACCATTACTGGAAACAATCTCTGAAACTGTTGTTGTATATTAGTATCCAAGCTACAAGGATTTGAGCAGAGTGCATCAACCATATCCAATACATTTGACTGCAGTGGTTTCTTAGCAGGCACATTCAAAGCATTCAGGTTGTCATCATTAAGCACCAGCACTGCCAAGTTGAAGAGGTTAGGAAATATCGGACCTATCCTTGTGTTGGTCATCAAATCTTGCACGGCCACTTCCTTGAGCTCTTTACTGAGATTTAGTATAGCTCTAGCGATTTTAGTATAATAATTTTGGAGATTGGCACTAATGTTTGTGCCGTTGTTCAGACATTTTTCTTCAGTGATCCATTCAACAGACAATGTTGGGGGAGATGTATAAACATATGTCTGGGATGTCAGTGCATACTCAATGACATTTATTACTTCTTCAACAGGACAATAGAGCTTTTGCTTTCCAACTGGTGCATAGTTAGTAGGACCGGCTCCTACTACAGGACTAGTATCGCTAAGTTCAAAAGCAGTGTTGACATCCCAACTATCTACACATGTTTTTTTCATCAATTCGCTGTGTAATGAAATTGATCTTATCATGTGTTGCAGTTTATAACTAACGTCCTCAGCCAAATTCGTCGCAGCATCGGCACTCATTCCGGCGCCTACTTGCTCCCCCATGCATATCACAGATTCTGCACCGATGCCAGCAAAGCCGCCTTGTGGTTGGCCTCCTTCTGCCTCGTTTGAAGGTGGAGTATCGCACTGGCTGGAACAGCCAGGCTCTGAAGCCACCGCTTTTGATCTCTCACGTTCTCTACCGCCGTCTTTCGGCTTTTTGGCCTGGTATTTAGAAGTAGATGGAGTTGAAGCCATTTTGCTTTTTCACAATACAATCTTTCCCATATAATATAATCTTAGATCATATTCGTAAGGCTCTTGTAGAAACAATGCGTATGCTTGTAATTTTCTTTGCCTCACATAGATTGGAGTATATATCAATCAGTCCAGAATCCCAATCCGAAGAAAGTTTACATTAAGTATAACAGTCTCCAGAACCCGAATCCCGATCCAATTCAGAGAGACGCCCCGATCGATTTGCAATTTTTTTTCCATTTTGCCAAAGTGCTGCCAGCAGGACCTTGACGAAATTTATTTTTTTCCTCGTAAAGAGTCACATCTTTGTTTTGGTAGAATGTAAAACCTCACAAACTCACAAGATTGCTTATTCAACTTATTTTTTCCGAATGAGTATAATAGAATATTTAACATATTGCTGGCTACATTATGTAAGTACCTATACGTCAATCGATTGATTGACGATTGATTGACGTCACTTCAAGCAAGGGGAAGGATGTGTCAAAGCTAAATAAATCGTTAAGCAAAAGTGAATCGTGGGCCAAAAGCAGTACCTAAAAACTTTTGTCGATACTCTAATAAAATATTATACATCACAGACGTCAATAAAAAGGTCACTTTTAGTCTGAGTTTTACATAATACTAGATCACCCGGTGTACTTCATATCACCTATCCTAACGGACGAACGTCAAATGTTTGACAGGATAGTATAGGTAGTACAGTTTATATGGGAAAACTAAATTGTTGTTTTTACTACTTTCCTCGCAATTTTTCCATATATTTTTATCGTCTAAACCTTGCCTGTACTACGACCAACATTTTAAAAACAAAATCAGCTAAATCGGCTCCGCCGTTCTCGACTTTTAGCGAGACAAACAACCGCAACTCTCTTTGATATGAAAAAAAATAAAGTCAGCAATGTTAAATTACTTTTTCTATTGTACTATTTACCACTTTTGCCCACCGGAAAGTAACCGTCAAGGCTGTTGTTTACATGGAAGTATTTTACTCGAATGACAAATGATTTTCGTAAATTTGAAAATGTAAAATAAGGGGCCGGTAATTTTGAGCGTAAATCGTCCTGATCGAATTTTTCTTTAAAATCATCAACATTAAAATTAATAACATACAGTCGAAATGAGAACTTCCGGTTTCGAAGTCGGTTATGTATGTTATAAATTATTTCGCACAGAATTTCTCACGCGGTTGCCACGGGACTCAATCTCTCGCTCCGTTAGCTTTTTTTTGCGAGCGCATTACCAATCCGGAAATTTTCCGGATTCATTGTGCGCTCGTGATGTATTCAGTCGGTGTTGGCTAGTTTAAATAGACCTTACGTTTATGGGTCCTAGGTGGAGCCTAGGTTGTAAAACTTACATTTATAGCATCACCTTGTACCAGTAATCTACAGTCAATAACTTTGTCTTTCATCGTTAAAACCTCACATCTTTATATTGGTCCGACGACGTGAGTTACGATATGAGTACTGTCCCACAACTTTATCTATTAACCCACTCTTACCCTTGACATTCATGTCATAACTCACAAACACAATGTCGTCGGATCACTACAAAGCTGTGAGGTTTTTACAGATGATAGACAAAGCTATGGTCTGAATATTAATACTATATCATATCATATTACGTTTATTGAAGTAGGGATGGCCCAGTAGCAATGAGGACTGCTAATCAAAAGATAAATATTTTGAAATTAGAATCCCACTGAGGGTTTAAACTTCACCAATTAGTGGTAGGGCATTTATGACGGCTTTGCTGATGTCGATCACCCCTTCTCTGTAAAAAGGTCGTTAAAATAGTTAAATTATTATTTTTCACTCAGCATGCAGTAACACACTACTGGTGCTGACTTTAGATGCTGCTTATTTAGGGCATTTGTTTCAATGTGTTGAACTAGCTAGTTCTTTTTATCTAATAAAAGTTGCTATGTTTAATAACAAATACGAAAACCACCGTTATTCAAGATAGCTTCGGCTGACAGCCTCAACCTGAATAAAAGAGGAAAATAAGTGGGGTTTTTATGGTATAGAACCTGGTGGTAAGTGACATACAAACATCTGCAACACCACGCAGGTCTCGAGGATGCGTTGCCAGCCTAAGGAGGGAATATGCTCTCTTCTTGAAGATTCCTAATTCGTAACTGTTCATAAATACTTCACCTGGCAGCTGGTTTCATAATGTGGCAGTGCGAGGTAGAAAATGCCATGAAAATCGCAAGGTTGTGGCCTTCCAGACGTCGATATGAGCTGCAGGTTGTACATCGAACAGGAGTGTTCTGAGGAGCTTTTTTTTATAAGTATATATATGACACTGACACTTAGGATGCGTAGACTCCGTTAACTGTGTGTGTTTAATTGTGTCAGTGTAGCTTCCTCAGTGTTATGGAAAACATGCGTACCTAGCATGGTAGGTAGATGATAGTGAGGGCATTCAATTGTATTTTATTCTATCCCCAATAATTGGGATAATAATAAATAATAATTAACTTAACTGCGTGTTATAACAGATAAAGAATTATTCTTTATCTGTTATAACACGCAGTTAAGTAGTTGCACATTTAAATAATTTGAATAAAAATAATGTAAAACCTAATCTCAATAACATTTCTTCATTAAAAAAAATGTGGCCCTTACTCAAAAATATTAATATGGAATGATTTTTTTATACTTTAACACAACAAACGGGCTGATAATAATGTCAAGACAAAGACTTTTCATGTCAGCTCCAGGTCAGTATAGGAGGTGACTGACATTCTTTCTGTAATGAAACTTACCTTAAGTTTCTATTTAATTTTATTCTCTGGTGTCTTAGGGTAAATAAAATTCCCCGTAGCTTCGTGGATTAATTCACGAAGGGATGGGAAAATTATCATATCCTGTTGTGTTATGTGTAAGTATGGTATAATATTTACATATACATTACTTCTAAAAGGTTTGTAATATTTAAAACAATTAAATAGCAACACCGGTACCCTGACAGAACGAGACAAACCGGACAGCTAATACTATCTCCCTCGGACCGGTTTTCTTTGAGCATGCGGCTAGTGCCGTAAACGGCATTAAAATAACCAAAGACCTTATATTTGGTAGTAAGTATAAGGTCTTTGAAAATAACTGACATGACAAATAACTGACTATCATATTATTATACTACTATATAGAGATAACTATATATATATCTATACTCTATAGATACTCTATAGAGACTAACGCACCGCTGCGCCGCGCGCCTCCGCGTGGCGTCGCTCGTCTGGGTTATGCTAGAGCATGATACAACCCCCCGACGGTTCCCACCTTGTCGTGGCGGTGGGGCTTAGTAGCCGTGGCTTGGTCACCCACGGTGAAGCGAAGAGGAACCAGGGACCGTGCCGGCTTGAGTCGTCGGTCGGCCCCAGAGGGGCCGCTCCACTGGGCTTTGCCTCTAAGTCCAGTATGGAGCGGCAAGGGGTAGGCTGCGGTGCTGTATGGACAGCACCGCATCTGAGGGTGGCTGTGGTGTTGTATGGGCGACACCACAGCTGACGGTGAGGGGCCACGGCGGGAGAGGAGTGCTGGTATTACGGTGCGCCGCTCTCCCTACCTTCCGTGGCCACGGCGGGGCCGCCACCGTTGGATGGCGGATGCGGAGGGCCGCAAGGGAGGAAGAGTGTCGGTATAGTGAGGCGACTCTCTCCCAATCCTCTGCAGCCGAAGTAGCAGGCGACGGGGCTACTTATCTGACCCGCCGCAGGGGGACCTCGGGCGTCAGAAGCCGGGATATCTGACGCCCATTTGCGGGCTTGGTTCCCGGATGGTAACGACGTGCCATGTGTTCTGGTGCGTCGTGAGGGGTAGCACCCTAGGAGGGGTCCGGCAACGGATAACCGTGGCGGGTTCGTGGTCGAGAGCTAAAGCGTCTCTGCGTTCCCGCCGAGAAGCGGTAGAGTTGGACACCGTGTATTATTTAGTCGGTAGGGGCACTTGCTGCTTTGGGAGTAGTTGGTGTCGAGCCCGTCATATCCCGGCCACCTTCCCCGAGGTGGAAGGGAATGCGTAAATGCATTTTTCACACGTAAATAAAAAAAAACGGCATGATACAATAATATACTACGCCATGTTTTACACTCCGAGACCGGATGTCGCTTAACCGGGACACAGGCATACTGTCATCACTGCTATCAACGCGCCTCAAACTTTATACCTAATTTGAGGAAATTCGGGGGCAGTAAAATAACAGTTAATAGATTTCACCTTTTTTTTAAATAAAGAAAATAACGTGAAATTAGTGATTTAGATTACACAGATTAATGATTCTTGAATGAATTATGGTTATCAAGTTCATACAGAGTGTTTGACACCGAATAGTTTTCTTATACTGGGTACCGTCGATGATAGGCCTAAATTTTTCATAGATTGAAAAAAGTAATTGTTTTCTATAATAACCAAACAAATTTTACATTACATACCATATTTTGTAGTTGTTTCAGGTCCACAATACCGAAGCCATTCTTCGGCTACACTTTACAGACTTTTTTGCAGAAAATGAAAAAAAAACTTCATATCACTGCTTTTTCTACTCTTAGTCTTATCGTTCCGAATAGAAAAAAAAAATATGTAGGGTCAAGTGGGGCAAACGTGAGGGCCATAACTAAAATAATGTTTTTAATTTTGTACCATTTATTACCGTTTAGTAGTTAAGAATTCGCATTTAGAGTACATAATAAGCATATATAAAGGCGATCATTTTAGGCCGTGATACAACAATGGAAACAATTTATCAGAAAGATACGACAATTTTTTTAAATCCTAATTCATTATTGCATATGTCCAGTGTAAAGGGGCAAATGTGATAATTAAATAGTATTCCGTAACAGAGTGCCTATTGTAACAATTGGGATAATAGTAATGAAGTAGAAAAAAATAATTATTCTTTGGTTTTAATTGAAACAGATGAGAAAAATACTTCTTGAGTTACAAACTTGCAGTTTTTCTCACATATTTGAGCGGTTCTGGTTGTCTAATAGACAGACTGTGTCGATTTCTTAAATTAATAAACAAGTCTTCTCCTGGGATTCCTGACTTGAGTGGTTTTTTCAAATCGTTACCAGCAACGTATTGGCCCACTAACTCCAATATTCCTTTTCGACTCATATATATTAGACCAAAAAATTGCCCCAATACATTAAAAAAGGGGCAAATGTAATAGCGACCACGTGGTGCAAATGTCATAAGATGTGTTAGAAATAAGCTATCTAATACTTATCAAAATTCGTCACATTATTGCAAAACAAATAAAAAACTTACCTCACAATTCAAGATGAAACTCGGTCGAAATATAGGTTATAAATTTGTGTTCCACGTTATTTCATGGCCGCTCCGGTGATGAAAAGTCAATCATTCATTCTTCGGTAAAACTGTCTTGAGAATTGGTTAGCTTATGGTCTAAGTAGTGTTTTTTTCATGTCATAGTATGAAAAAAAATTGTGAACATTTATGATATTAATTAAATATTATTATTTTTTGTACGACAGTCTGGAATAGAGTGCTACTGCATATGCCCCAGTATTGCATTCCCCGATTCAACCCTATTTTATTATACTCGT
The DNA here is from genome assembly GCA_963854805.1 of Plagodis dolabraria. Taxonomy (NCBI): domain Eukaryota; kingdom Metazoa; phylum Arthropoda; class Insecta; order Lepidoptera; family Geometridae; genus Plagodis; species Plagodis dolabraria. The sequence goes on from OY978440.1 coordinate 12,923,095, forward strand.
AGCTTACAGAAATGAGAACTACAAGACCTGACCACATAGTTTACGAATCACTGCGCATATGTGCATGAGCGAGGGCGAAATAGATGCAAATCATATACGTGGGACAGATATTTGTCAAAAAGGTGGAAACCATGGTGTAAGAAAACAAGGTCTTCTACTCCCGAAGTATCACAGGCTTGCGTCACTACCAAATTGGCTCTTTATTAAAACATGATTGCAGCAGAATACAAGTTCATGGTTCTTTTTCATGTGAATGTTTTGTTATAAAATATCAATACAATATTTCAAACGTCTAATAGAAAGTCACACATGAATCAATGTTCATCTCAGTATATGGTATGAAAAAAGTTGTCTCCCTATGTGTCCACGATTTTGACAAATATCGCCGTCTCTGTCTCACGTATATGATTTGCATCTGTTTCGCTCTCGCTCATGCACATATGCGCAGTGATTCGCAAACTTTGTGGTCAGCCCATTTCTGGAAGCTACGAGTATAATAAAAATACATGTTGTTTTTTTCTATTATGACGGAACAAGCTAACAAGCTCGAGGCCCACCTGATGTTAAGCAGACTAACCTCTGCCTATGACAGATGCATTTCGTCACAAGTCACGAATTGCACTGCGCCTGTCTGCCTGTCACTGCGACATAGATGTTAAGTCTCTGTACCTGTAATTTCACTGGCTCTCAAGGACTGCTGCCGGAACACACCCTTAGGTGCTTGGCGACAGATTTTCTACTTGAGGGGGTCGCTAGCCAGGCGGGTATTCGCAAAATGCCCTTCCACCATGCAAAAAGTAACTGTAAGAGTAAAAGTAGAAAAAGTAGTGATTTGAAGTTTTTTAATTTCCTGCAAAATTGTTTCATTCTTACTGCGACTACTAAATATGGTATGTAATGTAAAATTTCTTTGGTTATATAACGTATCTACCTAATTGGTTTTTACATCCGATATTTTTGAGCTTTCTTTGAAACTAAATTGTACACCAAATTTAAATTCAAATTCAAATTCAAAATCATTTATTCAATTTAGGCGTCTACGACGCTCTTATGAAGGTCAATTACAAATTTTAATATTGAAATATACTACATTGTACTGCCACGTTCAGCAAAAAAAAATATAGAGCCACTGCGAGAAGAACGGGCAAGAAACTCGGGGCCTTTCATCACATCTTTTAACAATGTGTTATATACAATATACTATGACTATTACAATATTTGTTCAAATTACGTAGGTGACAAGTGATAGCTTGGCAGAGGCGGAACTTTCCAAGCATCTTTGTCGTTTAAGTAATCACAAACTTTGTAGTATGATTTCTTAATCAAAATATTTTTCACATGCAACTTGAATTTTTCTTCTGTGAGCATTGTAATATGTTTGGGAATTTTATTATAAAACCGCACACAATTACCTAAAAAGGGACCTTTTATTTGTCTTTGCTAGTCTAAAACCTGGTACTGCTATTTTATATTTATTCCTAGTGTTGTAATCGTGGTTGTCACTATTTAATTTAAATTTACTCAATTTTTTCCGAACATACATAATATTTTCAAATATATACAGACTCGGTAAAGTTAATATATCTATTTCTTTAAAAAGATCCCTTAGAGATTCCATAGGATCCATTTCATATATGGCTCGAATTGCACGCTTTTGTAAGATAAAGATTGCTTCCATCTCAGCAGCAGCTCCCCACAGCAATACACCATACGCCATAATACTGTGGAAGTACGCGAAATAAACTAGCCGTGCAGTAGCTACGTCTGTTAACTGTCTTATCTTACAAACTGCATATGCAGCAGAACTAAGTCTTCCGGCTAGATCATGTATATGTGGATCCCACTGTAAAGTTGAGTCCACTTTGATTCCCAGAAAGACTGTCGCTTTGTCAATAGAGAGTTTATCTAAGCCAAGCTTAATGTTTGGTTCAACATAAGGAACATTTGGTAAAGAAAACTTTAAACATTTGGTCTTTTTTGAATTTAAGAGAAGATTATTAGCGGCGAACCATTCAGAGATCATAGATAACACATTATTTACATGAATGAGTTCACTATCTTTCCTATCTACTTTAAAAATCAGAGAGGTATCATCTGCGAATAAAACAATATCGCAGAAATCTTTGACCATGCAAGGCAGATCATTAATATACGCTAGGAACAGAAAAGGTCTCAAAATTGATCCCTGCGGTACACCTATTTTTACCAAAGACCCGGAAGAAGTATTGCCATTTATTCCAACCATCTGAAGCCTGTCTGACAGATATGACTCTATTAGATTCAAAGCTTTTCCACGAATACCATAGTGTGAAAGCTTACGAATCAGAGTGCAGTGTTCTACACTGTCGAATGCCTTGGAAAGATCACAAAATACGCCAATAGCATCATGTGAACTCTCCCAGGCTTCAAGTATATGTGACATCAATTTAACACCTGCATTTGTAGTGGATCTGCTCTTAGTAAAACCAAACTGATTCTCATTCAATATATTATGCTCATTAAAATGAGATAAAAGTTGTTTGAGCATAATTTTTCGAATACTTTACTCAGAACAGGTAAGATGGAAATAGTTCTATAATTGCAAGGGTCAGATGCAGCCCAAATACAGATAACTGGCTTTTTCTTCAGCATAGAAAATAATTACCTGATTTCAATCTATCAAAAATTTAGGCATATTAGCATCGACGGTACCCATTATAAGAAAACTACGAACATACACTGTACGAACTTGATAACCATAATTTATTCAAGAATCATTAATCTGTGTAACCTAAATCAATTTCTCGTGATTTTCTTTATAAAAAAAGTGAAATCTATTAACTGTTATTTTACCGTCCCCCATTTTCCTCAAATTAGGTATAAAGTTTGAGAGCCGTTGATGACGGTATGCTTGACAAGCTTGTGTCCCGGTCACGTGACAACCGGTCTCGGAGTGTAATACCTGGCGTATTCTAGTATATTATTGTACCATGGTGGAAACCATAGGATGACAACTTTTTTCATACTATTTACTTTGACGAACATTGATTCATGCGTGATTTTCAATTAGGCGTTTGTAATAACTTATTGATATTTTACAACAAAACATTCACAAGAAAAAGAACAATAATGTTGTATTTTGCAATAATCGTGTTATGATAAACAGCTTATTCGATTGTGACGTAGTTCGTGTTTCTTTCGGAGTAGACCTTCGTATCTTCTGTAGCAATGAACTGTTGATTGCAACAATAAAACTATCAGTTTTGGCAGATTTTGTAAGACAGATAGGTAACAGACCTTCATGCGCCCAAACGTTAGTCGACGACCATTTTTTTCTTTTATACTTGAGACGATAACTGGCATATACTGAATTAAAAATTTCGTACTATCCATTCTACTAAAAAGTTTGTAATAATATGGTATATATACAGGTTGTACTCCCATGGTCAGTATTTCGTTTTATATCATATTGTTATTATTCTAAAATCTAAATAAAACAAATAAAGGCAAAATTCTTACCTGTTACGTGTGAGCAGAAATTTTAATGCTTGTACAAAATAAGTCAACTTGACTTATTTTGTACAAGCATTGCATCGGCTAGGCGGATGTTGAGCAGACAGTTCTTCGACTAAATGTTTGAATTTTATTATATGCAGCAGTCTAAACATTAAGACTAAGTTGTAACCTAGTGTTCATTATTTGAATGTCATTTATAAGATAGCTATCCGTGAGGACCTATAATTGGTTATCTGTTGTTATTAGTTATATAAAAGATATTTGTTTTACTGTTGGTATTCCTAAGAAATGAGATAAATAATAAATAAAAATAATAAATAATACTTAAGTTTATATTGGCATATATTTTAAAATACAAGTATTAGTCTCATATTATTATTATTTTTAGTATTCGGAGAGAGGAGAAACTTATTTTTTTCCCGCTCATGACTTAAATTTTGCCTCTCGTATTTTTTTTATGTTATCCGCAGAGCATGCGTTATTGCAAAACATAATACTAAAAATATCATAGTCGCTTTATTACATTTGGTTTTATTTTACAGGATCTAACAAGCGTATGAAATGTGTTGCAGTATCCAAAGTGTAGATACCCTTTGGCCATTACACACTAAAATTGAAGCGGTGTGGAGGAAGATATATTTTGGGCTAATTTGTGTTAGGGGAGGAAGAAGAAATTACTACTTGTATTTTAAAATAAATGCAAATATTAACTTAAATTTAGATCTACCTAGATTTCAAAAATAAAATTAGATTTTAGAATAATAATAAAAGGAAATACTGACCATGGGAATAAAATCTGTATATATACTATGTTATTACAACTCTTTAGTAGAATGGATATTACGAAATTTTAATTCGATCAATGTATATGCCAGTTATCGTCTCAGGTATAAAAGAAAAAAACAGTCGGCGACTAACGTTTCGCACTAGAAGGTCTGTTGCCTATCTGTCTTTTTCATTGATACAAGATCTGTCAAAACTGTCATTTTTGATTGTTGCAATCAGCATTTCATTGCTACAGAAGATACGTGATCGCCCCGCTTGTTTTCATGGATCATGTTCTAGGGGTATATATTCTATCCAATGACAAAAGAAAGAAGAGGACATTAAGTTTATGGTCGTATCGAGTGCCAAAAAAGAAAGTAAAATGGCGTCGGCTCCGCCCATTTCCCAGTGTTGTTCACGAGTGTAAATAATTACTCGTCATTTATAACAAGTTCGATTAATCGATCATAATGTCAAAATCAGTAGGGAAGTACATTCCAGCTCCTCTACTCATCAGGCGGTGTCCCAAAAGCATGAAAGATGGCTTTGGTGCACCCTATCCCTAAAAAAGGTGATCGCTCAGATCTAATTAAATCATTATTTTCGAGATATTCAATTTTTTTTTATAGAATAATTGTAGCAAGATAATTCGAGAGATCAATTCTTCAAGGAGGAAATTTAGCGACTGAAAACAATATGGCATAAGTAAAGGAAAATTATAAAATTTAAGTATAATTTCAAATTTAATCAACAGTAAAGAAATCAAATATTATTAAAAAAAATATTTATAAACAAAAGTCAATTATTTATAGAAAATTTACTAAAACATGTTTTAGTAACATCGATGTGTGTATTAATACAGCTTATTAACATAGATGCATTACATCGGAAAAAACATCGATGTATATTTTAAATGTCCATCTCTAGTTCTACTCAACAACCAGAAACTAAGATGGCGGGTTGGCCGATGGGCATGACCAAAGTGACGTCATATGTTATTGTTGCAATTTTAGACAGCGGTAAAAGTAATGTTGTCTCTTGTTACATTAATACAATCACTGGCGTGGGAGTGAAATGCATAAACTTTTTTTTATTTCTGTAATGCATCGTATTTCTCTAGCGTACTAATATATAGGTCATATATTTCTAGTCCTCTTCTTTCTTTTGTCATTGATTCTATCTAGGGCTACCATCCGTCCGGGTTTCCCCGGATTTGTCCTAGTTTAGAGGGCGTCCGGGGGGCGTCCGGGCGGGGTTTTCAAATAGTGTCCGGGGAAAACCCGGACATTTTAGTGTCCGGGGAATCCGGATTGATTGATATATAAGCAATCGATTGAAACAAATCTGAATTGAAAATTCATTCTTAAGCTGCATTCAAGTAAACTCCGGCGCTGTAAAATCTACAACAGAACGTCCGCCGCACCGCGCCGGCCCACAGTGGTCCGAAAATTGGCCTTCCATACTCATAGAAATCAAAAATCCTAATTAGTGAAATATTTTGCTGTAAATAGATTGAGTTCACTATTAGCTATAATATATTCTGATAACACCTCAAAAAAATGGCGTGAAAAATAGATAAAAAATATTTTCGAAATTTTTGTATGGAAAAAATCATATTTCTTGCTTTTTCTCGCAGCTCGGTCGAACTGGGAGCATTATCTCTGTAGGGATTAATAGTGTCCCTAAGGCGGTTCATATGAGATACAACACGCGCGCCTATGTCTGCCTATGCTCCTGCAAAAAAACATGTTTTTTTTAAATTCTTTGCTCTAAATTACTATCGACAAATTATATGATTAATTATATGTAAGTGCATATTATTATGTAAAAAAGGTACATATTTTAATTTAACACCTCAAAAAAATGGCGTGAAAAAAAGATAAAAAATATTTTCGAAATTTTTGTATGGAAAAAATCATATTTCTTGCTTTTTCTCGCAGCTCGGTCAAACTGGGAGCATTATCTCTATAGGGATTAATAGTGCCCCTGAGGCGGTTCATATGAGATATAACACGCGCGCCTATGTCTGCCTATGCTCCTGCAAAAAAACATGTTTTTTTTTAATTCTTTGCTCTAAATTACTATCGACAAATTATATTATTAATTATATGTAAGTGCATATAATTATGTAAAAAAGGTACATATTTCAATTTAACACCTCAAAAAAATGGCGTGAAAAGTAGATAAAAAATATTTTCGAAATTTTTGTATGGAAAAAAACATATTTCTTGCTTTTTCTCGCAGCTCGGTCGAACTGGGAGCATTATCTCTGTAGGGATTAATAGTGTCCCTGAGGCGGTTCATATGAGATATAACACGCGCGCCTATGTTTGCCTATGCTCCTGCCAAAAAACATGTTTTTTTTTAAATTCTTTGCTCTAAATTACTATCGACAAATTATATTATTAATTATATGTAAGTGCATATTATTATGTAAAAAAGGTACATATTTTAATTTAACCTTTAAAGTATTAATATATATCCCGCAGCATCTAGTAGTAAAATAATAGTTGTTTTTCTAAACCTAATGTGTTGGTTCAGAAGTTATTGGAAGTGGTCAACGATTTGACACAGGAAGAAAATAAGCTGATAAAGCAGTTTTGTCAGACATATGTTTGTGATTTACATAAAAAGTGGGGCAAATGTAACCGTACTACCCATTCCTTTATAAAAATATACGAGACGTGGTTGCAGGAAGAAATCAAATGGCCTGATTTCTTTAAATCCAAATGTGAAATTGGTATGCTGATATCAGAGGAGCAACCGTCCACTTCAAGCACTACTGGCGACAAAGCGAATATATCTACATCTCAATGTTCTGTTGGAACATCAACATCGAAATTTAGCCCTAGAAAACCTTTCACGGAGCTTAGCCCAATACAAAAAAGAAGAAGAGTTGAACCGCTATTCTCATATGAAAAAGAAGCTCTTGTTTTTGCTACGGGTGCTAGCTCCGGCGATAAAAATGTATCAGATCTAGTCAAATACATTACGGAACACCCTGAAAGAGCCGCTGATATCAAGGATTTTTTGAAAGGCGAGAAAAAAGTAACAAAGTATTCAGCAGAGAAAGCTTTAGCAATACTAGTGTCTCTTAAGCTTTCAAAGTGGCAGTATTCGACATTGAGAGCTTGTGCCAAAGAGGATGGAGTTGAACTGTACCCGGCATATCACGTGGTTCTTGATGCTAAAAAACAGTGTTATCCACCAAAAGAAGCAATAGCAATTACCGATCGGGGAGTGAGAGTAAAGATACAGGCTATTTTAGATAAGACAGTTGAAAGATTAGGTAAAGTGGTTGAGATTTCAACCGAAATAGAAGAGCTCACGCTTGTTTGCAAGTGGGGCTTTGATGGAGCGTCAGGCCAGAGCACCTACAAACAAGCAATGGAAGGCGAGGATGACTCGAGCATTTTCATGTGTTCTTTTGTGCCTTTGCGCTTGACTAGTGGAGAAAAAATAATCTGGGAAAACTTGAAACCTTCATCTACGATGTTGTGCAGACCAATTTATTTTGAATTTACACATGAAAACAAACTAAATATAAAGCAAGAGAAGGCAAAGATTGACGATGAAATAGCCGTGTTACAACCGTCTTTTATAGGAAATAACATTCGTGTTAACCATTCCATGCTCATGACAATGATATATGGTAAAATTACAACTCATCTGTCTGACACATCAACGCAGACATGTGATATATGCAAAGCTGTTCCTTCTGAAATGAACAAATTGGAAATAGTATCAAGGTAAGTCCTTCCTTCCATTTTATGTATGAATGTATGATTCATAGAATATGGTATAATTATTTTATTACTAACTAGTTCTTGTTACTAATATATTATTTTTTTTCAGTAAACCTGTTTCTACCGAAATATACCAGTATGGCTTGTCTTCACTTCATGCATGGATAAGGAGTATGGAATGCCATGGATAAGCAAAGGATACAATTTGTAAGGAAGCCTTAAAAATTAAGAAACAAGTAATACAAAAGAAGTTTCGGGAAGAAATGGTATTGATAGTAGATGTTGTAAAACAAGGTTAGTTATTTTACCCGTTTTTTCAACTTTCCCATTTGGCCGATGTAAAATTTTTCAAACTGTGTAAAGCTTTAACAAATTTTTTTAATGTTTTTTTTTCAGGATCTGGAACTAGTTACGATGGAAATACAGCTCGAAGATTTTTCTGTGACCCTGAGAAGACTGCAGTCATTACAGGACTAAATCTTGATTTAATAAAAAGATTCGCAACAATTTTGGGGGTGATTTCAAGCGGAGAGCTAATAAATATTGATGCGTTTGCAAATTTTGCTACTGGAACTGCGAAAATGTATGTGGAACTATATGAGTGGTATTACATGCCATCTAGCGTTCACAAATTACTCATACATGGCGCTGAAATCATCAAACACTTTGGATTAATGCCTATAGGTAATCTATCAGAAGAAGCATCTGAGGCACGGAATAAAGATTTTAAAAATATCCGAGAACTTCATTCTCGTAAATTCAGTCGCATTGCGACTAACGAAGACATTTTTAACGGGCTTCTCGTATCTTCAGATCCTTTTATATCCAACATGAGACCTGTAATGAGGAAACCTCATAAGAAAGAACTCACTGATGATATGGTATCCCTTCTTTTAATTAACAACTCGGATAAAAATAAAGAGAATGTTGAGTTTGTTGACGTTAATGCCAGCATTAGCGATTCTGAGTTAGATATAAGCGATAACGAGGATAATATCTTTGTTTGATTTTTTTTTATTATGTCCATGTTACTAATTTTTTATTCAAAGTTTGTTTAGTATAATTTTTATTAATTTTAAAAATGTTGTGTGTTTATATTCCAGTATATGTAGTTATATAATATATTTCAGTGAGATAAAATATTTTCTATTTTTTTGTTGTTAGTTAAGTTTTTTAATAATTATGATTAAAAAATGATTGTTGGAATTTCGTAACGTATATAATTATGTGATTTTTTAATTAGAACTCGGTTACTTGTTAGTGATTGCAATTTTTTGGTGTGTTTGAATGTCAAAGATATTAATAATGTAAATATGTATTCATTTGCAGGTGTATAAGATTTTGTATGTAATTTAATGCTACTTTTAGGTACATAATTATTACATTTGTAGTTAGCTACTGAGTACAATTTTCGTTATATTTGTAAATAATTAATTAACATAAAATAATATTCACATAACTTCAGTTACCTATTTTATTTCTTAATCCTTTCCACTAATTCTGTATAAACTGTGACACAAAAACGCAAGCGATTTATTTTGTTTTGAACCTCAGTTTAGGGTTACTTGTTTAAATTTAGCCCTATTTATGGTCTCACTTAGAATTATACCACTTGATCATAAGAATAGAAGTGCATCACATATGAATAAAAACAATATCTACACTGAAATACTATGCAGCTTTCGAATGAGGCATATGATACGCCTGCGCTAGATAATAATGTATAAACTACATTTAATGCTCGAAAATAGCCACATTGACCATGTGACCTTTCTGTGATAATGTGAATCAGGTATTTATTTTACTTATCCATATTTGAAGCAAATTTTTCTATAGCAATTTACACCAAAGAATTTAAAAAAAAAACATGTTTTTTTTTGCAGGAGCATAGGCAGACATAGGCGCGCGTATTATATCTCATATGAACCGCCTCAGGGGCACTATTATTCCATACAGAGATAATGCTCCCAGTTTGACCGAGCTGCGAGAAAAAGCAAAAAATATGATTTTTTCCATACAAAAAATTCGAAAATATTTTTTAACTTTTTTTCACACCATTTTTTTGAGGTGTTAAATTAAAATATCTACCTTTTTTACATAATAATATGCACTTACATATAATTAATAATATAATTTGTCGATAGTAATTTAGAGCAAGGAATAAAAAAAAAAACATGTTTTTTTGCAGGAGCATAGGCAGACATAGGCGCGCGTGTTATATCTCATATGAACCGCCTCAGGGACACTATTAATCCCTACAGAGATAATGCTCCCTGTTCGACCGAGCTGCGAGAAAAAGCAAGAAATATGTTTTTATCCATACAAAAATTTCGAAAATATTTTTTATCTATTTTTCACGCCATTTTTTTAGGTGTTAAATTAAAATATGTACCTTTTTTACATAATGATATGCACTTACATATAATTAATAATATAATTTGTCGATAGTAATTTAGAGCAAGGAATTAAAAAAAAAAAACATGTTTTTTTGCAGGAGCATAGGCAGACATAGGCGCGCGTGTTATATCTCATATGAACCGCCTCAGGGACACTATTAATCCCTACAGAGATAATGCTCCCAGTTCGACCGAGCTGCGAGAAAAAGCAAGAAATATGTTTTTTACCATACAAAAATTTCGAAAATATTTTTTATCTTTTTTTCACGCAATTTTTTTGAGGTGTTAAATTAAAATATGTACCTTTTTACATTATAATATGCACTTACATATAATTAATAATATAATTTGTCGATAGTAATTTAGAGCAAAGAATTAAAAAAAAACGTGTTATTTTGCAGGAGCATAGGCAGACATAGGCGCGCGTGTTGTATCTCATATGAACCGCCTCAGGGACACTATTAATCCCTACAGAGATAATGCTCCCAGTTCGACCGAGCTGCGAGAAAAAGCAAGAAATATGATTTTTTCCATACAAAAATTTCGAAAATATTTTTTATCTATTTTTCACGCCATTTTTTTGAAGTGTTATCAGAATATATTATAGCTAATAGTGAACTCAATCTATTTACAGCAAAATATTTCACTAATTAGGAATTTTGATTTCTATGAGTATGGAAGGTCAAATTTCGGACCACTGTGGCCCCCGCCATAGAGAACTGCCGCCGACCCCGATCATTCACACACTGTGTTGCCGTTTTGGCGCATTTGGTGCTAGGTCTAGAATATTTCTAGGGTCTTTAGCGCTCTTTTCTCATTACCTGCGCTAAAAACGTCTAGTGAAATCTGGGGAAAACATTATAATCTTGATATTAGTTGGCAAGTCAAGTTACATTGTGCGTTTATTCGCTAGTCCCGCGGCAATGGACGAAGGAGAAAAACTCACTAAAAAGCACATGGTTTCATCTTTGATACAAATAAAGTATAAATATAAGGATCTGGAGTGACTTTGACTTTTCCGAATTCCTGTTGGAAAAGTAAGACTACTTTGACAAAAATTTGAACATCTGAAAAATACCGAAATAAATAAAAAGATTTTAATATTTTTATGTTTGCAATAACGCAGGCTTTGCGGATTACATTCCAATATTACAAATATACGAGAGGAAAAATTATAATCATGTGCGGGACTCGAACCCGCGTCATCCACCCCTTTAGCCGAGGTATGCTCTGATCTGACTGTCATGTTAGCTCAGTCGGTATATATAACCTTAATATATATATTAGCGGGACCGCACATGACAATATTATTCCTCCCGTATATTTGTCAATTTGTAAAGTAAAAAGATGTTGAGCTCGTCAAAATTTAAACTTGTTACTAACTTTTAATATACAAAAAAAAGTTTTGGGTACTTAATCTAAGTAAAACAACAAGATGGCTTAAAAAAAAATTGATAATACTTTATAGTTTCCTTTATAGTTTCTAACTAGTTACTAATTTACTGATTATTTATTAACTTATTAGGAAACAGCTAATAAAAAAAAGTTAATATGGATAAAATTCGCGATAGTTTTCAAAGTGAAGATTATTTATTAAACCAAAAGTTATTATTTATTTCTAATTTGATACCAAATAACACTGATCCTCATGATTTTTATCACCAGATTGCCTCAGAAAAAGAAGAGTGAATAATTAATGTGTGTAGCACTGTAGTTTTTGCGCAAAGAAGTCATTTAAATGAAAAAATATATGAACTTTGTTTTCATAGGTGTCCGGGGAAAAAACTCAATTTCACCCAAATGTCCGGGTTTTTTAAGATTTTGTCCGGCATCGGTGGTTTAGGTGATGGCAGCCCTAATTCTATCTGATCTATGGTCTGTCTCTGTGTACATCGCGCCATTCTTTGAAGTTGATGAAAGAAAATTTGCGACATATTTTATGGTGTATTGATTAAATAGTAATATAAAATTTGATTCCGATACGCCTGAGGAGTTTATGGAGATGTTTTGATTTTTTCAAACCCGTACATTTACGTATACTGTATGTTCCTACTACATTTCTGATACAATGGGTAAGTAAATAATAATATAGCAATTTCTGTATAAATTTGTAAAACAGCTACCAACTTTTTTACTTGTGTTATTGACTTCTAAATTACTTCGTACCTAAACATTAACTTGTGTACCTACTTTACTACATTATGTATCCATCGATATATTGTCTGTATATGTGTTGTGAGTTATTAGGAAATTTAAAGAATAAGCTTGGTTTTAGCAAGTAGGTACTTACTCAGATACCTAAGCTAAGCAGAACTTCGAACATATATAACAAAGATATAAGTTCAAACAAGCTTGAAGAAGCAGAAAGCGAAAATTACTTAACCATTGAGATAAGTTTATATTATTATGTAGTTGATAAGTAGGTACATAAAGACAGAGATTTGAAATACAAAAAATCTTAGCATAAAGATCGTTTTACCCAACTCGTTTCATATAAATAAGTACCTATTTTCGCCCAGTTAGCAAAACAACATCTGTGGCGTTTTAGGACGTCTGTTTTTGGTCCTTTTAAGACCGGTAATTATTCGCATATTAACAAGTCGTTATGTCGTCCATGACTAGTAGTTCGTGGGTAGGTGTTTAATACGTCTATATATGACGTCGATACGGAGTCCATGACTGGTACATTATAGTTAGGACTTGTTTCGTCTATAGATGACGTAATTCAGACGTTTATAACATAGGTTGGTGCTTTATTCGTCTACTTCTTTATCTTCTTTGTACTAGTTTAAAAGATGGTACCTTATTCGCGTATCAATGACGATTTTTTCTTTAATAACAATTCCACGTGATGCTAAATGATCATGTGGTCGAATATAATAAACACGTGGGTTTGCCTCTCAAGGACTTAGTTGCTTGGCAATAGATTTCATACGTAAGGGTGGTAGGGAGCTAGTTTATACCGGGTATAAAGAATAAGAAGAACATTCCGGCTTGTTCTAACACGTAACTAAGGAGAATTGGCTTCAGGAGAAACCAGCCATAAAACTAAAGCCAAATCTTTTCCAATAACTTCTTGTATCGACCTTTGTCGCCATCTCTCAGCCCACGTTGGGAAACCTCCGGTGCGGCAGTCCACATTAATTGTCAATGAGTACAAGTCACTGCTTCTGTACTGTATCAGCCGGATTGTCCACTGCTGGACACAGCTTCCCCCATTAATTGAGGCTTACCATAACTCCCGTGGTTGGCTGAGGTATATCTTAAACGTAGTTTAGAATGTCACCCCTCATTGCTACCTGTGGGTGTCGTAAGAGGCGATTAAAGATAAAATACCGCAATGTGCAACCTTCTCAGGAACTTATATCTTTAGTCGTCGATCAATGACGTCGTATAGACGAAATTTTTTTGTTAGGACCAGTATATATAATAAGTTTTTCTTATTATATAAGTTTATCTTATTTTTATATAGGCATTTCGTGTATTATTTAGGTAGTATTACGTTTTGTGGCCCTTATGGCCAAGCTCAGAGTCGCTCAACGAGCCATGGAGAGAGCTATGCTCGGGGTTTCTTTGCGCGATCAAATCTGGAACGTGGATATTCTCCAAAGAACCAAAGTCACCGACATAGCTTTCAGAATTTGCAAGTTGAAGTGGCAATGGGCGGGCCATATTGCTCGATGAACCGATAACCGATGGGGAAGAAAGGTTCCCGAGTGGGTACCACGGTACACCGGAAGACGTACAGTTGGTAGGCTCCCCACTAGATGGACTGACGACATCATAAAAGTCGCGGGTAGCCAATGGTTACAAGCGGCTACTAGCCGTACTTCGTGGCGTTCTATGAGGGAGGCCTTTGTTCAACAGTCAGTGGACGTCTTCCGGCTGATGATGATGATGATTACGTTTTATGACGACGAATTGAAAATAATGGCGTCAAATATCTCAATTTTTCGCAGCAATTACAAAACATTAGGAAATTTTTTTTACGTATTTTGTTTACCCTGTTATTGACATCATTTTGATAATAGCTTTACATGATTGGTTAACTTTCATAACAGAGAAAAACAAAGCTATCAAAAACTGCTCTTTAAAAACAGAGATTTGCATTTTACAGGGAGCTTAGATCGATGTAAACTTCTTAAATATCTGTTTAGATGAGTCTTAACACACACTACAATGTGGTAATTTGGTGTTTTAAAATTTGCTATAGTTATTATTTTCATATATAATTACTGTTTTGGCGCATACAGCCTTTTAGCACAAGCTATGTCACGTGCGAATTAGTACGTGATCTTTCCTTCCCACGCGGAGTGAATAGTATGTGGGGCGGTAGCGGTGCGGTACCCGATTTGAGATGAATTGTTTATCACTGCGTCGTCCTAATATAATAATTGAACGACTCTTACTAAGCTTCCGAAGCAACATTGGTTCTTGCAACGTATCACGATTGATAATAACATAACATAACATAAGACTCTGTGTACCTTTATAAAATATGATGAAAAGGAAGAGAGATCTCATTGATAATTGCTATGGAAAATCACGCAGGAGAAACCATGATTTCAATCCTCCTATGGTCATAAGTTTTACTGGACGGGGGCACTGCATTTTGCGAATGCCGCTAAGCTAGCTGCCATTATTATAGAAACTCGGTCGCCAAGCACATTGCATGATTTCCGGCCACTGTCCCCAGAGCTATGCTTAACCAGAACAATATCTCTAACATCCTACGTCATTTATACTTACTCTGTTTTTTAAATTATAAAGTAGAAAGGCTAGGTAAGGTCTAGTCGCCCGCTTGATGGTAAGCGTCACGACTGTTCATTATTGTATTGTACTTCTAAGTTTCTAAATTATCACAAATGATGAAATGATTGAAACATCAATTGACAACGTAATTTTCAATAAATATAATTATTTCTGACTAGCACACGCTATCTTCTTTTCTTTTCATCTGCACGCGAAAGTGTATAGTGCTAACCTTGTCTCGAACCAGCTCCTTAATCAGGCTAGTTATTACATATTGCAACGCAGTGAAGTAGGTAGGTACCTTGCTGCTAGGTACTTTAAGAATACAATCGTGTTTTGTAATTCAATAGCATTTACATAATATATTCCAGATATTTCGAGTAAAAATATGCAAGAAAATGCAGCACATTCGGAATTCCTCCCGATGAAGCCAGAAGCAGTGATGTCACAACCAGAATCATTAATGATACAAGAAGAGCCTCTGTTAATATCTTCGGAACCAATAATATCTCAACCCCAATATTCTCAACCTATAGTAACACAGTCAGAACCCTTAATAAATGAATCACTACCATTAATGGCACAAACACAACCGGTGATGATGCAATCACAATCAGAAATCGAGCCATCTCTACCAATAATGTCGCCACAGCAATATTCACAACCGACGGAGTCACTACCCTTTATAAAGGAATCACAACCATTAATGGCGCAAGTTAAACCATTAAAAATGGAATCACAACCGTTAATAACGCAATCACAACAATTAAATATGCAAACAGAACCAGTGTTAATGCAACCATCAAAATCAATAGTGATACAGTCCCAACCAACGGTGACTCAACCGCTACCATTTAATACTGTACCTTCAGTTCCATACAGAAAAAATGAGGTATTTAAATTTACAAAATACTTTTGTAGGTTAGTTTTTTTAGTTTTATTACACGACGGCTGTCCAAAAAAATAGTGTTATGTTTTCAGGGTTCATGTATGTATGTATGTTTGTGAGTTTCTTTGTTCCACCATAACTTCTAAACGGCTTAACCGATTTTAATGTATGAGATATCATTAGATTTGTCTTGATGGCGCAGATGACAATATAGGTATTTAAAAAATCGAGCAAGTGCGAGTCGGACTCGCGGACGAAGTGTTCCGTACCATTAGCTATACAACAACTAAATAAAAACTAATAATATAACTAAAAACTAACTTAGACTTCATATTTTAACCTTTTTTTGTTTTAACATGCGCGAGTCCGGCTCGCACTTGGCCAACTTTTTGTATTTGTTGTTATAGCGGCAACAGAAATACATCATCTGTGAAAATTTCAACTGACTAGCTATCACCGTTCTTGAGATACAGCCTGGTGACAGACGGACGGACGGACAGTGAAGTCTCAGTAATAGGGTCCCGTGTTTACCCTTTGGGTATGGAACCCTAAAAAATTAAAATAAACTGGCGGATTTTAGGCGCCGCGCCGTATTGTGAGAATAATATAATGTTTTTCTTCCAAACCCATCGATTGGGATACTTACCAAAATGAAGAGCTTGAAAAAACGATTCCATAAATATATATATAACTTGCAGTTTTAATTTAAATAGAACAATAAATCGTTTAACGAAAATAAATAATATGCAGTCGCGTCGGGTTTTTAAATTTTTAATTTATTTATACTTTTTTAACTTATCATCACAGCAGTTTACTGTTCTCTGAGACTTTTTTAGAGTGCCTGAAGACGGAATAAAATACAAATTTATTTTGTATTGACACTTGCTCTAATCATAACCACACATTACTCGGTTCTAGCCTTGAAAATGTAGGTAAGGGCTGTTCCATATCTTCGCGTTGGATGTCGTAAACGGGATGGATCAAGGACTAAGGGAAAAATGCGACTTATGATCATCATGCCCAACACTCCCTTTAGTGGGCGCTGCACATTCAACACCACATCAGGGCTTACTAACATAACGCGCTAATCACCCGAATGGTAGTGGAACCCCTACCAACGAAACCTTACTTGTTTATGACTGTGATGTCCAGCAATATGTAAGCATAAGCAATATTTTTTTATATTAGTTGTTGTTTTGTCCTCGTATTGTAAGAGAATACACATTGTATCAACACAGGCATGCGTGGCGGAAAAATGTGTTTTAAAATAATATTATTTTTTTAAAACACATTTGATAGCCCGAACAGCGGACAGTAAAATAGATCTAAGATATGCTTAGAATACATACTGGCCATCAATAACGGCAGCCGCAGAAGTAAGAAGACAGCTTTAGATGTTTGGCGACATATTTTCTACTTGAGGCTGGTACGCCATACTGGAATTTTATTTTTTTATAGCTGATAGGAAGGCTAGCCCTTTTAAATCTACCTCACCTGATGGTTAGTGATCGAAGATGTTGTTTAGGTCACCCTGTAATTACTGGCTCTCAAGGACATCTACCGGAACACACCATTAGGTGCTTAGCGGCAAATTTTCTACTCGAGGGTGGTAGCTAGCTAGGCGAGCATTCGCAAAATACCCAACCACCAACCTACAAACACTGCCATCCTAAGACGACGACCGAGACCAACGGCTTAACGTGCCCTCCGAAAGCATGCATGGATGCGCTCAGTTGTAGTGCCGCTAGCGGTCACCCATCCAAGTCATGACGCCGCGAACGTTGCTAAACTTGATCTGTTAAAAACGGCTAAACAAGCTACGCTATGAGCACTCCAAAATGCTGTGCGAGTTTACCGACTTCAGTTTATTTTCTCTGCCATTCGTTCAAAGTATCGGTACAGCCTGTCACAACCTACTCAACAGTGTCATAAACGCTTGATCTGATTATATTAATGCTTTCTGGCCGCGGCTCCACTCGCGCGTATTTCGGTTATCGCGCAAAAACATCAACCTCTTTTTGCGCAGTTAGATGAAAATTATCATTTGTCCTTTCCCGGGTCTGAAGCTATTTATATGCCAAATTTCATCCAAATCGGTCCAGTAGTTTTTAAGTTTATTAGTTGCATACAAAAACACAAAAAATTAAATCTTTCTTCTTTATAATATTAGTGTAGATTTAGATGTAGATGAATTTGATGTCGATATAGCATAATTGTTATTTTAACTGACTTGTAATGTGTATGCACTAATCCGCAGCAATGGGACGAGAAGCCCACTGCAGTATTCATATGTCGTTTATGCAAGAAGACATTTTACAACGCTAATGCACTGCAGAATCATAAGAATACTCAGCATGATGGTGAGGCATCCTGTAGTGAGAATGAATACGCGTACGCCCCTACTTTTTATGATGATCAGGTAAGTATACACATATTAGATCGTAGATATGGGGAAGGTTTATTCGATTTTCCTGTCTAGGCAGATCTGAAAATAAGAAAAGAGACATAAAGCAGCAAAGTAAATTAGTATGCATCGTGAGGTGCCGGGCTAAAATGTCGCTCCCCTCATCTCTACCCGTGAGAGTTGTAAGAGGCGACTAAGGGTAACACACTAGAAGGTGGGCAGCAGCGCTTTCTGAGGAACTGACCTCACACTGAGATTCCCAAAACGCCTGCCAAGCGTAGGGTTATGGCAAACCCCTCCATGATGGGGGATGCTGTGTTCAGCAGTGGACAATCCGGCTGATACAGTATGAACACCTTTGGCTAGGCGCCGGAACCAGATTTTCCTATACCCGAGTAAGCCCTTTCCTAGAGCGGCTAAATTTGGTGTTTTTTAGTCTAACACCTGCTGAGAAATTACCCGTCAACGTTGAATAAAAATGTGTCAATAACATCTCGCCAAAAGTTTACATATAAAGTAGAGATTACGATTGTTAAAAGTTTTCCTCATTGTATTAGGTTGTCTGGTATTGTCGTGCTTTACAGAATGTGTAGGGGCGGCAATCTTCCATTGGGCTAATTATGAAAGTTCTCGCCCCTGCGGGCGAGCTTTGGCAAAATTCCCTACCACTAAGCATAAGTAGGCAGAACGCCTTACAATAATAATTCTCCGTTAGTGTTTCTAACACTAGCTGACGTAGCCCGAAGACAACCATTCCAAGACCAAGACTTGGATAAACCGGTGTTAGCGGGAAATGATGATGGGAAAAGACCACGAGACAAATCACCTAGCCACTGGTCTGTCCAAGTGAAAGATCTCACTGGTCTTCCTGTCTGTAGCTAGACATGCAGACGGTATAGTAGCTTGGAAGCAGCTTGTCAATCACTCGATTCAGGTCTTCTTAGACGGGCACGATCTCCTGTAATGAAGAAAACGAATAAGAAGTGTCTATAACAATATTTTTATGGTCACAACCTTATTTTCTAACAACATGGTAATGGGAATGAACTTAATCTTGACATTTTCCTTTAATAGGTATCATGGAGTTGCAGTTTCGAAATTAAGATAATATTAATGTATCCCTGGTCTTAATATTTTTGATCTGATCTCTCGAAAGTGAAACTCAACTATTAAGTGTGGTCCAAAGTAGCTCGGCTCCTTACTTTAAAGTCATATTTTTCCCAGATGATAAATCATTTTTAAAACAATAAACCGTTACGGGCTACAGCTGTTGCCCATTGATTTTATTTTATTTACCTACTACATGAACGCATCGTCTGCATTTAGCAATGTTTTGAAGGAGCGAAGCAATGACTCATATATTTTGTATTTCAGCCTGGGCAATTATTCCAAAGTATTTACTAATTTCGCTGGACGAACTACTAAGATCGAATCAATAATTCGGGATATTCGGGAACTGTAACTTGCAGTTTGAGTACGTGAATAGTTTTTTTTTTATGCCTGATAGGTTTGCCTTTGACCACTATCTCACCTGATGGTAAGTGATGATGTGGTCGAGGATGTTGTTCAGGCTAACCTAGAGTTACTGGCTCTTAAGGACAGCTGCCGGAACACACCGTTAGGTGCTTGGCGATAGATTTTCTACTTGAGGGTGGTAGCTAGCCAGGCGGGCATTCGCGAAGTGCCCTACCACCATGCTTTAACGACTGCTATCCTAAGACAACAACCGGGACCGACGGCTTAACGTGCCCTCCGAAGCACGGAAACGCTCAGTAGTAATGTCACCAGCGGTCACCCATCCAAGTAATGACCGCGGCGGACGTTGCTTAACTTTGCTGATCGATTCAGAATGGCTAAGCAAACTTGGCTACAAGCGCTTCAAAATAGACCCGCTAGTTTGTTCTTTTTTAATGCATGATAGGTTATCCTTTGACCACTATCTCACCTGATGTAAGTGATGATGTGGTCGAAGATGTTGTTCAGGCTAACCTAGAATTACTGGCTCTCAAGGACAGCTGCTGGAACACACCGTTAGGTGCTTGGCGACTAATTTTCTACTTGAGGGTGGTAGCTAGCCAGGCGGGCATTCGCAAAATGCCCTACCACCATGCTGTAACGACAGCCATCCTAAGACAACGGGACCGACGGCTTAACGTGCCCTCCGAAGCACGGAAGCGCGCAGTAGTAATGCCACCAGCGGTCACCCATCCAACTCATGACGGACATTGCTTAGCTTTGATGATCGGGTCAGAATGTCTAAGCAAACTTCGCTACGAGCGCTTCAACATTAACGTCAATAAAAAAATATTATTATTATACTCCCATGCCATGGCATCATTATAAAAATACTAATCAATTACAGTGGAGGTTAGACGGTGGAAATGGTAAAGGTTATTATAGAAGTAAGTGTGGAGATAAGGGTGTGGGTGTTTAAGGATTGGGGTGATTTAACGCCAAACTGAGGTCAAGATTGGTTGGAGGGAAAGTAGATGGTTATAAAATAATAAATATTTACTTAAATAATGAGAAGTATTAGATCCAAACCACTCAACATTTACATTTTAAATATATCTATACAATACCTGCTCGGGAAGTACATATTACGAGGCATAAATCCCTGCTTGCGTTAGAGATTCAATTTTAGAATCCTTGGGTCCACCCTGGATTCAAAATAGCCCCCTTCGTGCGCGAGTCCAACTCGCACTTGGTGATTTTTTGTATTTGTTAGTATAGCATAGCGCCAACAGCAATAATACCTACATCATCTGTGAAAATTTCAGCTTACTGGCTATCACGGTTCATGAGATACAGCGTGTTGACAGACAGACAGACGGACTAGTCCCGTTTTTATCCTTTGGGTACAAAACGCTAAAAATAGAGGGTATTCATTAAACTTTTTTTGTACAAGGATTGGTACAGCACGTTTGGACGTGGTGGATTCAAGTTCGTTCCAAGTCAGACCGACACTTCCTCCGACGTGGTCTCCGATGGCTTGACCACTCGGGTTTTCTCAGAGGATATCACGTACATCATCGTCAAGATCGAAGGGGACGGTGGAGATTCCAAGACGCAAGTGCCTAAGAAAGTTTCGCCTGTTGATTTGAGGTGATTATTAAAACTTGAGTTGAAACTCAAGTTTGTGGTGACAAAAAAACATAGTTTAAATGAGCTTGTTAGATAGGCTTGGTATCCATATTACATTATCATAGAATTCGCGAGTTCATAGTAATCTACACTAATATTACAACGAGGAAAGATTTGTATTTTTGTAAGCAACGAAGAAACTTAAAAACTACAGGACCGATTTGGATGAAATTTGGTATGGAAATAGTTTGAGACCCGAGGAAGGACATAGTTTGAAAGTTTTTATTCAACTGCGCATAAAAAAGAGGGTATTATTTAAAAGAGGGTTTTGCGCGATTACCGACATACGCGCGGGCGAAGCCGCGGCCGGAGAACTAGTTTTAGCATATAGTATTATCTTTATAAGATATTGAACACTAATGTAAGTACATAATTCTATAAGTTACCCACTAAACGGTCAAAATATATTAAAGTATACACATATCCCCAAAATCAAGTAAAGAAAAAAAAACTATTTTCTTTCACGATCCCCCCAATCGGCTAAATCCTGGTCAGGGCAGGCTGTAACGTAGTTTTGTATATTTAAGCAAATCATGGAAATCCTACTAGTTTTCCTAGTTAGTTTAGTATTTTAGATGGACCGCATAACAAAAATATTCTACAACCAACAACAACGGGCACCCCATTTGTTTGTATTCTACTTTATGATTTCGATAATCAGTACTGATATTATAAATGCGAAAGTAACTCTGTCTGTCTGTCTGTCTGTTACGCTTTCACGCCAAAATTACTGGACCGATTTGAATAAAATGTGGTATGGAAATAGTTTGAGACCCGGGAATAAACATAGGATAGTTTTTATCCAACAGCGCAAAAAGAGGTTAATGTTTTTGCGTGATAACCGACATACGCGTGGGCGGAGCCGCGCCCGGAAAGCTAGTAATACTATATACTGTACTGTCGTCCATTGCTGGAAACACAGCCTCCCCCTTCAAGGGAAGTTTCGCCACAATCCCCACGCTTGGCAGGCGGTTTGGGGATTGCAGAGTAAGATGGCAGTTCTTCAGGAGGCGCTGCCGCCCACCACACATGTTTTTCCTTTTGTCCCCTCTTACGACTGCCACATTAAGATATGGGGAGGTGCTACAAAAGCCCGGCAACATACACAGAAAAAAATATCATCATTTCACACAAATTATTAACAGGCTTGCAATAGTTGCAATACGTTCCGTTTGTTTTTTAACTTTAAAGCCCGTGTGCCGTGTCAAACGGAGGCACATACAAACAGACGGACAGGGAAGTGTCAATAATATATATCAATTCCTTTCTCTCGAAAGGTATGTAATAGTATTTATAACAGATTAGGTCGTAAAGGGTCTCTTATTTAACCAATTTTTTTATTCATTATTGGTTCGCGTTTGACTACAATCTTGCCTGATGTTAAGCATTGGTGTAGTCTAAGATGGAGCACGCTTACCTAGAAGAAACCTATTTACTCTCGATTTGAAGACCAATTTCAATATCGTAATGTATCTCATTACGTACATGTGCGTACATGAGCATCTTGATAAACAGCGCGTTTTACAATATTAAAACGCGCTGTTTATCAAGATGCTCCGTCTAAAAAGAACGGTACTTTTTATAACCTTAGAAAAAAGTTTTTATGTCAGAAAAGTGGTCAAAATTTTATGAACAAAATTAACTTTGGGATATAAAATATAATAAACAAACATTTTAGTAATTCTTTAATTTAAGTAATTAATTTTGACCATAAATTACCTACAACCGTATGTAACAAAACACAAAAATATTAATTGATTTATTCGTCCAAGAAAGTTTTATTTATTTCGTCGCATATATGTTATAAAACGCCGTATGACATACGTGCGCTTTGATAATTACATAATCTGCTTTCTTGTAGCCCTCGCTTATGGCTCGGCCTAGCAATATCGCCTCGGCTGTAATTTTTAACTTATCGCACTTATATCATAATGTACTATTTTCTGTTCAGGGGTCCATTTACGTGCACTTTCCCGACACCGCTGGGGCCGGAAATGCAGTGCCGTCAGATATTTTTCAACTGTTGTGACTATTCTTTGCACTATCGCGAGGAGCATACCAAGCGGAGGAAAGCCGCGCTGCGTTGCCAAGTGTGCGAGAAACGTCTCGACAGGGACTTCAACCCGACCGTTTCACTCGCCGCTCAGCTGCAAGCGAGCATTCCGACCACGTTCTCATGCCGTATGTGCGGCCAAACGTTCCTCGAGAGTTCTCAATACGACGAACACAACCGCATAGTTCACGCAAAGATGAAGCCGCACCAATGTCCTCTTTGTACCAAGCGGTTCACTCAGCAAGGGGGGTTGCAGCAACACTTGCGAATGCACTCCGGCATTAGACCGTTCGCCTGCACATTTTGTCCAAAGGCTTTCACTCAGAAAGCCGGCCTGGATCAACATCTCCGCACGCACACCAAAGTGAAGCCGTTTATATGTGTTGTTTGTGGTAAAAGCTTCTCCCAATCTGTACACCTCAGGCAGCATATGCGCACACATACAAATATCCAGCCTTTTCAATGTACTGTCTGCAGACGAAGGTTCAAGCAAAGTAGTCATTTGAACTTCCACATGAGATGTCACGTGAGCGATGGAACTATGCCCATGGAGAGCTACAAGCAGGTCATGCAGCAGCAGAATCATTTGGAGTTCCTCAACTTGGCCAATCTGCAGCCAGTACAGGATGGTGAGACTTTATACTATGCGGCGGAGATAGCGCCTTCTATGTCCATTACGAATCCAAATAATTTCAGTTATTAAAATTACTGATTAAAATTGATGGTAGTTTAGATAATTATGGGTGACAAATTAGGTACTTATCACCCATTAACTTTAATTTCGTTGTTCATTGAACACCTTTTTTATTTCACATGCTCTGTTTCGCAGTGTAAGTAATAAATATCTTCTCGATTACATTTAGTTTTATTCAAAATTGAAATTTAACTCGTTAGAAATTTGAATGGCCAATAGTCAAATTTCTGACTATGAAATCGGTCACAGTGAAGTTTTTTAAGTTTATTATAGACTGCGTTCGTTTTTAGGGTTCCGTACCCAAAGGGTGAAAACGGGACCCTATTACTGAGACTTCGCTCTCCGTCCGTCCGTCCGTCTGTCACCAGGCTGTATCTCAAGAACGGTGATTTGAAATTTTCGCAAATGATGTATTTTTTAACAAATACAAAAAGTTGGCCAAGTGCGAGTCGGGCTCGCGCACGTTAAAATAAAAAAGATTAAAATTAAAAGTATAATGTTGTATAGCTAATGGTACAGAACCTATCGTGCGCGAGTCCGATTCGCACTTGGCTAACTTTTTATTAATGCTATTCTATTAGGTGAATATTAAGTGAATATTTTTTGCTGTTTTTGTAGATTTTTTTTATGCAACCTATCAAGTTAGTCCTTGCCCAACATCTCACTTGATGGTAAGTGATGATGTGGTCGAAGATGTTGTTCAGGCTAACCTAGAATTACTGGCTCTCAAGGATAGCTGCCGGAACACACCGTTGTCGCTTGGCGACAGATTTTCTACTTGAGGGTAAATGCCGCAAAATGCCCTCCGAAGCACGGAAGCGCTCAGAAGTAATGTCACCAGCGGTCACCCATCCAACTCATGACCGCAGCGGACGTTGCTTAGCTTTGCTGATCGGTTCAGAATGGCCAAGCAAACTTCGATCTTAAAACTTTAGATCTATAAAATTAACTAGGTGTTCCGTATTAGAAAATGGGGCCCTATATATTAATCCTCGGCGGTCCGTCCGTCCGTCCAACCAACCTTTCAAGGACTAAATGTTAGGAAAGGTACTTACCTAATAAATGGCCGTTTGAAATTTTTACAAAATGTGTGTTTCTATGGCGAATCATCTACCATTTTTTTAAGGCTTGATAGGCTAGCCTTTGACCACTATCTCATCTGATAGCAAGTGATGTTGTGGTTGAATATGTTGTTCACGCCAAGCTAGAATTACTTCTCTCTAAGGCTCTCAAGGACAGCTGCCGAAACACGCCGTTAGGTGCTTGGCGACATATTTTCTACTCGAGGGTGGTAGCTAGCCAGGCGGGCATTACAAATGTCCAACCACCATGCGAAATAGAAACAAAAAAATAATAATAAAAGGTTGTCCTTTTAGTTGTTTTATACCGCTTCACAAGAAAAGTGTCGTTTTCTTTTAGTTTTTATAGTTTTTTTTCAATTGTAAAACGGTACTTAATTCACACGTGTTAAATTTGGTTTAATCATAGTCTAATATCTAAAGTCCTACATAAAATTATAAAAAATGGCCAAATGCGGGTCAGACACATGCTAAAGATCTGGAACTGTTGGTACATAGGTACATTCTCTCTTGATACGAAACCTTCCCGGTGTGAGTCCAACTCGGACACGACTGTTTTTTATTTTCATATAGTTAGTCCATAAATATAGCTAGGTACATTCTACTATTTAAATACATCTGCTCTGTAAGACCCGGATCGTCCACTGCTGAACACAGCCTCCCCTATTAATTAGGTATTTGGCATAATCCCCACGCTTGGCAGGCGTCTTGGGGATCGCAGTGGAAGTTGGCAGTTCTTTTGAAGGCGCTGCTGCCCACCTTCCAGTATTGTTCCCTTAGTCGCCTCTTACGACACCCATGGGATGATATGGGGAGGTGCAATTCTAACCCGGCACCCCACGGGTAAATACATCTACAATTAATAATATATTTAAAAAAAAATGACGCTTGATAGTTGCGACGCGTGATCAAAATGCTGGAACCTATTTGGCTCAACGAATAAGAATTGCAATTCAACGGGGCACGCAGCCAACTGGTTGTGGGCTGGAGCGTTTGAACTGCCTGTGAGTCTACTATGAACATCGAGAATATAACACTTCTCGTTGGCTATGAATTATAGGTTGTCTAAATGTTTTTATTGTAGTAGCTTTACTTTTGTATATAGTTCGTAGTATTTTGTTAAATACCTAATATATGTACAATTAAGGATTTCCGTCGTCATAAAACATAAAATTGTATTATAATTACCACAACTATCACAAGACTACTGGAATTTGATTCATGTGGCAGTACTGAATTATTATTGCAGTATTTGTATATATGTATATGTATTTTTGTATGTATATGTATATATTATGTAAGAATACATTAATTATCTATATTGTATATTATACTGTAGATATTTATAAATATCAATATTATTAAGGATATTGTACACCGCCATCCCTTGTCAAAACTTGCTCCTCTCCAAAGGTTGTCTGGAAGAGATCGCTTTGAGCGATAAGGCCGCCTATTGTTCACTATTATAAGCTAAATATTTTTAATTTTGGTATAGTTTAAGGTGTTCAATAAAGAGTTTATCTATCTATCTATCTATCTACTGAATACTGATATCCAAAATGGCCTTAAAATTGTATACCATAAAAATCCAGAAGATTATAAAAACGAAACAACTTACCTTGAAATGATAAAAGGAAATGGTACCCTAAAATCGCATCAAATCTAAGTAAAGTTGTGGCGGGACGAGCTATGCCGCTGATAACGGAATGTATACTAAAGGCCTAACTAAAAGTACTAGGGTATCATAGATGCGACAGAGCTCACCTATAAATATAAAGGTACAAATGTATCTCTAAAGGTATCATCTATAGAGAAACGCAGGCCACGCCCATCATTGCAGTTTCTCCTATGCAAGAAGAGTTGTGATGACTTCCTCTTACTCACTCGTTTCAAAGGTTTGCGCTGTGCGCGGTATAACAGATTTACAATGAAAATTTCAGTCCGAGACCTAATTTTGATCTGGAATGTTCTGCATTCGGTCGTAACTTCGTGGATATCACCATATCATGACCGATGAGTGCCATTTATTGTATGAACGTATAGTTTTGCGACCAAATAGTAGGTACCTACCTCTTGCGTTAACATCACAGAGGAATTGGAATGAATCAGTGTTTTTCTCTTCCTATAGATAAGTGCAAAGTAACGCGTTGGTTCCACGTGTGTAACACTAAAGTTCTAGTTTATCGCAAGTTAAAATACTAAGAAGTTGACAGAGCGGTATCATAAGCCACAAATTAAATAAATGTTATTAGCGTAGCCAAAATTCTACCAATAGGCGTTGACCTATATATACAGGTCAATGCCAATAGTTACTTATTAGGTACTAACATTTTCGTTTCGTAGAAGGCGTTGCACAAACTCTTAATTGGCATTTTGTTAAAAGTGTACTTACTGCAAGCGTGTAGGTATTACATGCCAAATTATGTTCCTAGAATACCCATGCAAAGGTACAAAATAAATTGTTTAGATTCTCACGACTACACTCTAACATCCGCCAACGACATCGCGATCGCTCTGTCAGCTCGAATTTGGGTATTCCAATCATGGTAGGTACATAGATGAGTAGAACCTACAAATTTTAACAAAGTTAAAGAAGTATTGGGTACATCGTATCAAATAAATGAAAAGTAAATAGGTTTTTTGGTGTTTTCAAGGACATACAATGACGTAGGTTACTTTTTAATAATTTATTATTTCATAACGAGTTCAGCCTTTACAAAGGTAACACATAGCTAAGTACATAACTCAGAATACGCAACAATCCCTAAAAATCAGTAAGGAAATATACATAAATATATGAAACATAGGCTCCATTTTCTAAGCGTATATACCTATGATATAGGTAGGTACCTATTATATTAAAAATACAGAAAGACATTAATTTTACAGAACGGTGCAGTGCGGCGTAAAACATATTAAAACTTGTAATTGACCTTCATAAGAGCATCGTAGAGTTTTAAATTGAATAATAGTTATTTGTTATACAAGAGTGCAAAGTTGCTTTTTAACCGCGTGTTCAATTTTGATGACCGAGCAAGCGAAGGATTCTAAAATTGAATCACGAGCGCAGCGAGCGATTCCAAATTAGAATCCTGAGTGTTAGCGAGGAAATCAAAAGAGAACGAGGTGAAAAATCTTTGCATTCGAGTGCAACACGTAACTTTTCATTCCACCTCAACGAGGAAATGACTAAAGAACCGCGTACAAAGCAAATTGAAAAAAGAACACCAAGAAGGTCGAGTCTGAGTTTTTAACAAATTAAAAAAAAATATTATGATATATTCGGCACCATAGAGGTAGCAGAAAATAGGTTTAATGTTTTTTTTAATTCACAAACTTAGTGCACACGATGTTCTAAACTCAATTTACTTTATCCTCTAGAGAATAAAAACGGCTTTTCCACTCAGATATTGAAGATTAAAAATACTCTTTCCGAGATGGTGGGATGAAAATATAATTTTGACTTTAGATATATACATCTTGGGATGTAGTACCTACGAAATTTAATGTATAAAATGTGTAGAAAGGTACAGAATAGAATACAGAGTTAAATCCAAAAGAGGCACCTATGTAACTACTTAAAGAACTGTATCAACCGGATTATCCACTGTGGAACACAGCTTTCTGCATTTTAAGGAAGTTTTTGCCATAATCCCCACGCTTGGCAGGCGCATAGGCGTAAGATGACAGTTTTTAGAAGGCACTGTTGCCCACCCTCTGGTATTTTACCTTTCGTCGCCGCTTAGGTACCACTCCCACAAGAAGATATGTAGGGGGAGGGTAAGCTCCAGACTGGCATGCCACAGGGTAATATTATTATCATAAAGGCTAAGCGCGGCTGCTGCTGTTTGCGGCATGGAAAGTGGCGTGATTTCCGGGATAGTATGGTGGACAAAACCTTAAATCTCTGGTAACAAAATTTCTAGGATAAGTATTTAATTACAAAAGAACATTATCATCAGGGACGATTTCTATTTTGGGTTTCTTACCCAAAGGGCAAAAGGGAGGCCTTAATGTTACTCGGCTGTCTCTTTTTTCAACCGTATTTCACGAAGAGAGAACATAATTCCAGGATCCTATGCTTCATGATTCAGGAATAAACCTTGTAATCAAAGTCCGTCTAAAAAGAACGCTCTTAGCGTAGCTTTCTGAGCTATTCTTAACCGATTAGATATTATAAATAATACAATGTATTTACAACGAACGTTTGTCGTAATGTTATATTATTACCGTATATAGGAAAGTATGGATTAATTACTAAAATCACCAGAAAATAATGATTTCACCATCGCTATTTAAGGCTTATACAGTCGCCAATGTCCTTGAGCATCTGGGCCTAATCAAGCTTACTTTACCAGCGCATCGCCGCAGGTAATCAACAAACGTTCGGCCCTCGCTGCACAAATATAACGGTCAAAGAATATGCAGATGCGCGATACGCTCCGGTAACATGGCACTTTATATGCCTACCGTACGATTCTAGTGAGTATCTGCAGTTGCAACTGCGACTGAGATCAGTACGAAAATTCATACCTACCTAGGTATTTCTGGACGTCTTTATTCCTGGAATTAATTTTTCGACGACGTCATCCAAGTGAATAAAGTTACGCCGATTTGGCTGAAATTCAAAATCTAGGTTGTTCTGGAAGTTTATATTCAGAATTTGGAATTATTTTTCGATGGCGTCTGCCAAGTGAATAAAGTTACTCCGATTTGGCTGAAAATCGATATCTAGGTTTTTTTGGACGTCTGCATTACAAATTTGGAATTCATTTTTCGACAACATCTGCCAAGTGATGAAAGTTACTTTGATTTGGCTGAAAATCGATATCTAGGTATTTCTGGACGTCCTTATTTTGAATTTGGAATTTATTTCGCGACGTCGTCTGCCAAGTGAAGAAAGTTACTCCGATTTGGCTGAAATTCAAAATCTAGGTTGTTCTGGAGGTCCTTATTCCAAATTTGGAATGAATTTTTCGATGACGCCTGCTAACTGAAAAAAGTTACTCTGATTTAGCTAAAATTCAAAATCTAGGTTGTTCTGGACGTCCTTATTCCGAATTAGGAATTTATTTTTTGATGTCGTCTGCCAAGTGAAGAAAGTTAGTCCGATTTGGCTGTAATTCAAAATCTAGGTTGTTCTGGAGGTCTTTTTTGCGAATTTGTTTTAAGATGACGTCTGCCAAGTGAAAAATGTTACTACGATTTGGCTGAAATTCGATATCCAGGTAGTTCTAGACGTCTTTATTCCGAATTTGGATTTAATTTTTCGAAAAGTCTGCCAAGTGAAATATGTTACTCCGATTTGGCTGAAAAATTGATTTCTGGAGGTCATTATTCTACATTTGGATTTAATTTTTCAACGACGTTTGCCAAGTAAAGATAGATGACGTATCTTTAAAACGCTATGATATATCGGACAAGAGTAAGAAAATTATGATAATCAATCGTTTATGCAAATCTCCTTATAAATGAGGTGATCCTCAAAAATAGTAGATTGTTATACAAGGGTTGAAAGGAATCAATCCCCTTACGAGGTATTTAGACATGAGAAGGAAGCATTTACTATGAGATTTTCCCGCCCTTAGGTGGGAAGCAGAGTTTTCCACCCGCTACTCGCATCAAAAAAACACTACTTTCCGAGTACGAGATATGAGAATGATAATTTCTTGTAGGTCTAGGCAATAATAATATGGGCAATTTATCTAAAGCTATATTGTAAAGATTGGTTCCATCGTGAAAAGGTAACCGAGAAACTTTCTCATTTATTAGGAGATTTGAATAATTGATTGATAAGTAATCATAATTTTCCTACTCTTATCCTACTGCTGCGTTAGGGAGCTGCTAAGCACCCCACGGGCAGCAGGTAGGTAGGTAAACTCAGGGAATAGGTTTGAAAAGTTTATTAGGCCTTATCAGGTTGCAGAGCCGCACAGTTCTACTGAAGTTACATAGACCGGAAGGAGTCACTGGCCTGATAGTACTCGTGATCCAGGTCCCAGATGTGGCGGCCTTGGCGTCGGCTGATAGTTCTGGATCTCGGTAGTGAGTGCCAAACAACCGTCCTCCGGTTAAATCAGAGAAACGGAATCCTGGAAGGAAGACACCGACATAGTGGCTGATGTTCCTCAGCCAACTGTTGCCAAGCCGCGCCGACACGATCGTGGTACTATTACCAGTGACTCACATTTTAAAACTCAGTCTAGCGCGGTAGTGCAGCACAGCCGTTTACGTTACATAGGTTTTAGTCAGCACTATGAAATAACAATAATAAATAAGGAACTCACCCTAGAGGGATTCATGCACTTCACAACAAATAAATAACAATTAAGATTGATACGGCGTATTGTATTTTTATTTAGCGGAGGACAAGTGTTCCTTGCCCATAGCATAGACGAAAACGTAGTAAGTAAAAATAATTAGCAATATTAACGTATGTTTATACTTTTAAGTGGTATGTAAGTTAGTTAAAGAATTTAATTAGTATATTTTTAGTTTATGATTAACATCTAATGTTTCATATGACGAATAATACTATTATTTAAGTAACGTCAGGCACAACGTTACAGTACATATTATCTTACCGTTTTCGAGATACGTCATCTATCTTCACTTGGCGACGTCATTGATAAATAAACTCCATATATAAAATTGTAGTATAATGACCTCCAGAACAATCTAGATATAAATTTTTATCCAAATTGGAGTAACATTTTCACTTCGCAGACGTCTTCGAAAAATAAATTCCGAATTCGGAATAAGGACGTCTAGAACAACCTAGATACCTATCGATTTTCAGCCAAATTGGAGTAACTTCTTTTACTTGGCAGACGTCATCGAAAAATTAATTCCGAATTTGGAAAAAAAGGCGTCCAGGAAAACCAAGAAAGTATCGATTTGTAGCCAACTCGAAGTAACTTTTTTGACTTGGCCGACGTCATTGTTAAATAAATTCTAAATTTGGCATTAAGACGTCTAGAACAACCTTGATATCGATTTTCAGCTAAATCAAAGTAACTTTTTTCACTGGGCAGACGTCATCGTAAATCAAATTCCGAATTTGTAATAATAACGTCTAAAACAAAATAGATATCCATTTTTAGTCAATTCTGAGTATTTTTCTTCACTTGACAGACGATATAGAAAAAAATATTCCAAATTCGGAATAATGACGCACAGTACAACCTAGGTAACGATTTTCAGCCAAATCGGAGGAACTTTTTTCACTTGGCCGACGTTTTCGGAGTATAAATTACAAATTTGAAATACGGACGTCCAGAAAACCCTAGATATCGATTTTCAGTAAAACCAGAGTAACTTTCTTCCTTTAGCAGACGTCATCGAAAAATAAATTCCAAATTAGGAATAAAAACGTCAAAACTACCTAGATTTTGAATGTGAGCCAAATCGGAGTTACTTTCCTCACCTGGCAGTATCGAAAAATGTATGCCAAATTTTGAACAAAAATGTCCAGAAAAACCTAGATATCGATTTTCAGCCAAATAGGAGTAAGTTTCTTTACTTGGCAGACGTCATCCAAAACTAAATTCTAAATTCAGAATAAAGACGTCCACAACAATCTAGATATCCATTATTAGTCAATTCTGAGTATTTTTCTTCACTTGGCAGACGACATAGAAAAAATTATTCCAAATTCGGAATAATGACGCACAGCACAACCAAGGTATAGATTTTCAGCCAAATCAGAGTAACTTTCTTTCATTGGCAGACGTCATTCAAAAATAAATTTCAAATTCGGAATAAAAACGTCCAGAACTACCTAGATTTTGAATGTTAGCCAAATTGGAGTTACTTTCTCCACTTGGCAGATGTCGTCGAAAAATTCATTTCAAATTTGAAACAAAGACGTCCTGAAAAACCTTGATATCGATTTTTGGCCAAATCGGAGCAACTTTTTTTTACTTGGCAGACGTCATCGAGAAATACATTCCAAATTCGGAATAAAGACTTCCAGAGCTACCTAGATTTTGAATTTCAGGCAAATCGGAGTAACTTTTTTCATTTAGCAGACGTCATCGAAAAATATATTCCAAATTCGGAATAATGACGCACAGCACAACCTAGATATCGATTTTCGGCCAAATCGGACTGGTTTTGATTTTTAGAATGATGTATCCGCCAATTTGGATTTATGACTAGTGTCATTTGACTGCTCTCCCGATTCCCTGCGATAATTGTTCAAATCTCCCGTCATTGAAAAATACATTCAAAATTCGGAATAAAAACGTCTAGAACTACCTTGATTTTAAATTTCAGCCAAATCGGAGTAACTTTCTACACTTGGCAGACGTCATTAAGAAATACATTCAAAATTCGGAACAAAGACGTCTAGAACTACCTAGATTTTGAATTTCAGCCAAATCGGAGTAACCTTTTTCGCTTGGCAGACGTCATCGAAAAATACATTCCAAATTCGGAATAATGACGCACAGCACAACCTAGATATCGATTTTCAGCCAATCGGACGAACTTTTTTCAATTGGCAGACGTCATCGAAAAATAAATTCCAAATTTGGAATAAGGACGTCCAGTAAAACCTAGATATTGATTTTCAGCCAAATCGGACTGGTTTTGATTTTTAGAATCTTGTATCCGCCAGTTTGGATTTATGACAAGTGTAATTTGACTGCCCTCCCGATTCCCTGCGATAATTGTTCAAATCTCCCTTACTGTAATTGTAACAGCCAGATCGTCCATTGCTAAACACAGCCTCCCCTATTAAGGGGGTATTTGCCATAATCCCCACGCTAGGCAGGCGTCTTGTGGATCGCAGTGTAAGTTGGCAGTTCTTTAGAAGGCGCTGCTGCCCACCTTCCAGTAGTTTTCCCTTAGTCGCTTCTTACGACACCCACGGGATTATATGGGGAGGTGCAATTCTAACCCGGCACCCCAAGGGGCAAATCTCCCTTACCTATCTCTTACTATTTTCGAGTTATCCATCTTCACTTGGCAGACGTTATCTTTATGCAGTATTAATTAACCTATATCAAAACACCTAATACATTTATCAAAAAAAGCTTAGAACTCCAAAAGATGTATGAAGTCCCATACACACTCTTAATGTAGTAGAGAACCATTTTGTACCCTACAAAGTACTAAAGCCGGAAACTATTTACCATAATATAAATAAAAAATATTATCTTTAGTTTACCAGTTATGTCGATGAGCGTTATAAACATTACTAATTAATTTTGTACATGTATTATGCACCTAATTAAAAAAAAAGTTCATTGATCTTATTGATAAGGCCGCCCATAGTAAAGTACCTACAACATTGTCAATTTCAAGTTTTGATTTTTTTCATATGTGATAAATTTCAAATAAAATTTGTCTACAAAGTACCAATAATAAAGCGTCATGCTTTATTATTGGTACTTTGCGTAACGCGCTTACTTCACGTCGCAACCAAGTTGGCCCTCTGCAGCGAGCGAATCATTACACGCACACAGCTGCGAATCTCGCGTGTCAATGCACTAATACAAAGACAAGATCGTTGTCAGTCGAAAGCGCGAGCGGAGCTACGAGCGACACAACCTCCCCGTGCCAACGCTTGCGCAACACTGCCTCGGAACCGCCGCGCTGGTGTGCTCGAGTAAATTCGCGATAAAATAATTAAATAAATGAATATTACACAAAAGTAAAAAAAATAAAACAATAGGGATTTGTAATTATATGTAATACACCTCTTGTATTAAACTTATCAAGATATGTTGATAAATACTAGAGTTCTAACTGCTAGAAGATATTTTTAGACCTATGTTCATAATTTTTTTTTATCACGTCAATTGATTGTGATCATGTTTTGGGATCAATAGGAATCTCATAAATATGATCAAAATTTACATATATTTTTTGTTTTGCCACAAACGTAATGGTACGGCTCAACTTTTTTTTTAAAGAACCTTATTTGGCTCCTCACCTCGTCAGCCCCACCTTAAATAAATTCCGTTGGGCGCTATTTAGAGTTGCGTTGATTTCATGACGCGTCATCAAAACACGCGTTCGGGGTATTCCGCAGCGTGTGGCCACGCTCCGTTGTTACTCGGTTACATTTCAGCTTTGTTTATTGTGATAGAACCGCGGCTGGTGCGCCGGCGCAAACAAAGGGTTGCGTGATGGGTGCATCCGACTGAGGATGATCCTTTTCTCTCGCGCAACTGACCTTTCTGTGATAGGTACGTTACAGGCGGATTTATTGCTGTTTTAGGTAATATTGGGGCCTATGCAGTCAAAGTAATAGCATGGTAATATTATCTATATTACCGTGGTGATGGTGAAAGACAAGTATAAGATAAAGACATGGTTTATCTTATCATACAAAAGCGTGAAAATCAAGCCATATATGAAACTGATTGTAGCGAATCTCTGGGAGACCCATTTATTTTAGTTATTATAACTTTACCGAATCTGTATAAAGGTTTTGTTTTCATTTATTTGAAAAAAGTATATATAAAAAAATCGTATATAAACAGCGATAATCACGATTATATAATAATAAATAAAATAAATGTACAATATATATATATATATATTTATAGTAAATAACACATTATGAATGGGCGTTTTCAGTAGGTAGGTATTTGTTGAGATACAGAATAAGATACATAATATATTAAGAGATTCTGAGATAAAAGAAACAGGTGACAGTTTTTAAATTAAAAATTAACAATTTGATAAAACCTCACGCTTGGCAGGCGTCGTCGCAGTGTAAAATGGCAGTTCTTCTATAACCCCACGGGGGAGGGGAGGATTCAATTCTACCACCGGCACGGAACGGAAAATAATTTAATTGTCACAGTATGATCGTTAATAATAAAATGGACGTTAAAATACCTATTTTTCTAATGTTCGAAATTATTTGTAGTCTGTGTTTAAATCTCAGAATGAGTTTTCTGTATTCTGAGGTTTAAATCAAATAACTGCTAACACATTTTTTCATGTTTTGCGGTCGGATGTTCGTTTCACACCCACCCAAGTCCGAGCTTATCTTTTACCAGGCATGTTGTAAAACATGGAACATATTTTTTTGGCCAGAAGACGGGGACCGTTTAACTTTTTTAACTTTGAACGCACATGTGGCCATTTAGTCGGCCGATTTAGATTTGTTTACCTACATCCGTCGACCGAGGGTTACATTTTTACCTATGATATTGTCAGTTGCACAGAATAAAAAGGACAGTTGTTAAAATGTAACTTGTACAATAAATCACAGATTAATGATTATATAGGAATTAATCCCAATTCATTCTTGCTTTTATCAGATGGAATTGTATTCTGTGACCTATATGTAAGTACTTAATGTTAATACATCCACACAGGGAGTTGAAATAAAAAAAAACATCTTAGTAGGTATGCACACTTTTAATTTTTACATCGTCATGAAACGGTGCTGATCTTTATCATTCATTAATGTCTAATTCCAAGTTCATTTTGTTATTCGAACTATACAATGGCCACCGTTTTGAAATGAAAATGACAAAATCATGTCATAATTAGTAACTAACATCTCCATCACAATTCTAGTTACCTTCACAATAAGCACAAATAAAAGAGTGCTTACTATTACAGTCGTTATAGCATGGTGGTAGTGCATTTTGTGAATGCCCGCGTGGCTAGCTACCACCCTCAATTAGAAAATCTATGTAAAACGATGTTTCCCCAAAATGAGACCTAACTAGTTGGATCGATATCCCCCCAAAGTCCCATGCTGTAAATTTGATCAAAATAATTGGAGAACCTGATTGACCTCATCCCGAAAATCTTGAGATACCTATATGTAGGTATTATAATATTCTCGATAAGACGAAATATAGTGATAGAACAAACACAAACATTGTCCTAACAGTGTGGGCGGCACATAAAGATTCATCTATGCTATATCGTTTCGAGTTCCTCTTACATGTGTTAACTATGGACTAATCTGTTCGCAACCCTTTCAAGTCACCGTCTGGCCAAGCCGTTGTTTACGTTACTGCTGCTTTAATGGATCGCTCGATCGGTGCAAATGTGCGTACAGAGATCTCTAATATTATCCGACGTGGCATGCTTATTAATAGTTCCTGTATGGTTTATGGAAGCGACTGGTGCTTTATCTGTGGTGTTGATGGTTTTGGTGTCGATGATTTTGGTTGGTCATCTGTATCGAGGCGTGGAAATATTTCTGTAAGTACGTAACTTGGTGATCGGTAATATTTAATAGGTACGTAGATAAAACACTTATCTTTATTCCAGGTATAAGGTACCATGACGTGCAATGTTATATTAAAATATGCCTAAGTAAAATAAAAATACTTTAGAAGCAATACCATCATATTATATACCTATTTATTAAGTAGAACTAAAATTAGAATAAAATATAGGTATTATTAGGTTTACCTATTTCATTTTATTCATAAGGTCATTTCCAATTTTCTTCGTGATGGGCGGAGATCCCTCCAGTGTCTATAAATAGGATAGGGTTCAAGATGTCGTTATTCAATTTTCGTATCCTGTTACAGAAGGACTCAATAAGAGATATTATAGGTTATGATACAAAGGAATCGGGAACCCGGGCAGCGAATTGCCTGACGGTGACGCGCGCGCCATTGGGGACCTACCTACCTACTTATTTCATATTCTTCATTAAGATGCGGAATCCGTCAGTAAATAAACATTTTTTGAAAATGTTCTATAGCCTATGTTCATCAGAAATAATGTAGGATTCTAATGGTGAAAGAATTTTTCAAATAGGTAGGTCCAGTAGTTTTTAAGTTTATTCGTTATATACAAAAATACAAATCTTTCCTCTTTATAATAGGCATTAGTGTAGATAGTGTAGAATTATATAAAATACTTATCTACTTCCTGCTTATCTTATTGAAAGCTGACATATAAGCATATAAATAGGCACTTGAACAAGACTTATTGGTTATATACCCTGCAATATACATTTAGAATAGGTATGCAAAAAATATTGATTAAAATAACGTATGACGACATACGAAAGCATTTTTGCCCAAGCTGAAACGGAGACGCTGCGCTTACGCTCACTCAGAACTTAAATTTCCTTGTCTCATTTATATTATTTTTGTTTGCTTGGTACCAAAATATTAGCTATGAAAAGGCATCACTTATCGCTAGTTCGTCTAATTCTTCTAATATTCTATAATATTACTAGATTAGATACACACTAATACCTTACACCTACATAATGCTCTGTAGAAAACCTATTCGTAAAACTAGGGCTACAGATCAAAATGATGTATTTTATGACAAGGCAGCCATGTGCAGAACGTCCGTCAGCGCAGCAACTCTACCCTAGATTAGCTAAGAGTTACCCGAGGAGTGAGGAACGGATGGGTAGGTGGGAATCGGCTATGAATGTCTAAAGAGTAAAGACTTGTCAGTAAGACAACCGCAGTATGTGTTAAACGATGCTTCAAAACTTCGATAGATTTCATCTTCTTTCTACTAGCTTTTCACCACTATACATGGTCAGTAATGATACGCTTGCTAAACTTAGAATTACTGATCCCAAGGACTGCTGCTGGAGCATACCTTTAGGTATTTAGTAACAGATTTCCTACTTGAGGATGGTGTGAGGAGTCGTGCATCCGCAAAGATCGTAGGAGATTTACAGATCAAAACAAAACAAAAACTCAATAGGACTAGCGGAATCAACCCTAAGAGGTTGTTAGCATTTTTCCAATAACCCTGTATATCTAAACATAATTTTTCAAGCACTATTGCGCTTAACGAATAATCACATAAAACATTTAAAATGTAACAATTTTTAGCTCTAAAAATGTATAAAAGTGATATTAATTGAATGTTTAGAAAAAGGATTATACACTACTTTGTCAAAGGTCTTTGGGTGGACATTCAAAACTTTAATAATTTTTTGGTAGATTGACTAAATCCAACTATTTCCATACATATAATAATACTACTTACTATAACCACAACTATTAGGTACTGTACTTGATACGTAATACGTGAGATATGAAGAATTTTTTTTACAATATCTAATATATTTTTTCATAGCAATTGAATTTATGATATAGGTATGTTACGGGCTACCGTAAGTTAATTCGATTACTATTATTTAAAACTAGCGCATAATGTCCATGATGAATGATGATGATGGTCTTGTAGATTGGTTACGGAACATAGACTGGTGTGAAAAATCTGTTTCTATTTCAATTTTAGACATAAACTTGAGTTTTGACCATATAGTAAAGCCTTGGTTACACTTTCGCCGCCCGCTGCAGTGTAGATCGAAATTCCAATATTCATCTACTAGGACATCATAAGTCTCAAGGAGACATTCTGGTGTCCTCTACCTTGTAGAGTTAGTGGAAATTAGTCTCTGTCGCAAAAGATGAAAACTGTTATCAGTTCAACAGCCATCCAACAATGCACCTATCGGCAAAGTTAACGGTGTATTGCGGCAGCTATGAAAAGCCAATATAAAATTCGAGCACATAATCACTCACAACCAGTGCATATAGTGTTAAAAGATAAAACAATCAGTATATTTTAATCGTTAAAATACATATTTAAGCCTAATAAGCATGGTTAGTGATATTTTTATTTAACATATCCCCACTACCACTGCTTAGAGCGGAGGTAGTGTAGACTGTTGGAAAAAATCGTAGCATTTTAACAGTGGAGATACCTAGGTGCGGATTTTTTGTATTAACCATAAAAAACAGTATAATAACGCTAGATATGCGCAAAGTTCCTATATTAATTTTAAAACAGTACTATTTTGAATAGGAGTCTTATATTGCTAAACCAGGAATAGTTACTATATAGTATAGTATACTATAGTCTATTTTTTTTAACAGACGAGT
Organism: Plagodis dolabraria; assembly: GCA_963854805.1. Lineage (NCBI taxonomy): Eukaryota > Metazoa > Arthropoda > Insecta > Lepidoptera > Geometridae > Plagodis > Plagodis dolabraria. Next base: position 12,963,367 of record OY978440.1, read on the forward strand.
ACCGAAAAATTTACTGCGTTGCTATTGGCCCACGTAATCAACATAAGTCATAGTTCATTCCACACGAACTCTGTAGTTACATGTAGGTTTCAGTTCAAAATTCAGTTGTCTTCGACTACCTGCGCGTCGAAAAATATTGCTTGTAATGAATCAATACTAAAGTTGCAAATTTGAATTAAGGTAAGCAAAATAAAGATTGTTTTGAAAAAAATGTTGTTGCTTAGTCAGCAAATCGTCTCGTCATACGTTTGCCAACGTTTCACAGTGAGCTCAACCCAATTGAACTCGTTTGGTATCAAATGAAGAGTTAGGGCAGGAAATAATAAAAGTTATAAAATTGATGAAGTCTGAACTCTTGTGTTACAAGGAATTACTCTTTTGTTACTTTAGTTACGTTAAGTGGATACTTACATAAAAATGGTGGTCATGTCTCAATCATGTGACAACCAAGATAGAAACATACGGAGTCGACGATCATGTAAAAATATGTTAGAGCAATTTATTATTGACATATCTGCAGAATGTTCATTTGAAGGATGATGATAATTTTTAAGATTACATGAATTGTAGTAGAATTATTTGATTTATATGTTCTAGTGCATAATATAAATACTATTACAATATAGTTTTATATTTACAATTTATCCTTCAAAACAGAAAATTTTGTAACGAATATACTAAGTATGCAAATTAAAATCATAATATAATAAAGTAATTTTTTCTACAGTAAATTTTAGAAGTACTATTCAATATGAACGGGCCTTTACAATTTCAAAACAAGAACATAAGCATTGACCAATGACAGCAATGACCCATCTCACTCTGTCAATATCGGAAATGTGCGAGAGACATACTCAGTAGGTCATACTCGTTTGTTAAAAAAATAGACTATAGATGTTATCATCTAGTTTATACCATTTAGTTTGTAGTCTTTATGATTAAACAAACTTTTACATACGTGAAGTTCTATCATAATTGTACGAAGACTTCGTCTGTAGAGATATGCACTAGTTTATGCGGGCGGCGCGGCGTATGGCTACGCGCTACGATATGTAAACATAAAATGTGTGCTTATCTCATAAGACGAAGCGTGATCTACGTATGTATATATTTTTTTATTATTATTACAATTTATCCACACTTACACAACCAGTTGTAGCCCAACTTCCTTTTTTGGGTAGCCCTCTTGGTGGGTTTCAGTTCAAAATGGTATCAGAGCAACCTTGAAAGTAGGGCCGCTAGTGCAATGTAATATCACAGCCTATCTATACACTGAAGTACTGTTGTGTTGGCGTCCTACGAGCTTGTCACGAGTAGAAGTAAATAAATTAATATAATATGCATAATATTTTACTATATTGGATTGAACATTAATGTAGAACCGCACTACAATAATCTGAAACTCAAATAACTTTAGCCGCTCTACCACTATAATATTGTACGGCGCGAACGATTTACTGAATTTTGAGACACAACTTGATCGCAGTTGTTTTGTAATCGCTGTCAAATGAAACGGAAAAGTTACAAGCACCTTTGAGTTGTGAGGTGGTTATTACAGTTTTACTTTAATTTTCTCGTAACCGAGCTACGATTAAATCCTATATGGAATGTAGGCCTACAGAGATGAGGTCCGTGAATTCGATGTACTCGTGCCCAACGTAGTAAGAAGAACACAAGAGCCAGAAATGTGTTTTTTTTTACAATTTTTTTTATGCTTGATATCTTAGCTTTTGACCACCATCTCACCTGATGGTAAGTGACGATGTGATCGAAGATGTTGTTCGGGCTAACCTAGAATTACTGGCTCTCAAGGACAGCTGCCGGAACACACCGTTAGGTGCTAGTCGAGAGATTTTCTACTTGAAGGTGGTAGCTAGCCAGGCGGGCATTCGCAAAATGCCCTACCACCATGCAAATGCGCTACCACCATGCGGTGAAGCTCAAGTCGGCGTGGGAATCGAACCAGGGACCTGCGGCACGGAAGTCCATGGCAATTACCGCTAGGCTATCAGTGCTTCAGTATATACATACTTATAGTTTATCTTACATTAGCATAGCATTATCGGTAGGCTTTCCATGACAGCTGCCAGAATACACCGTTCGACGGCGACAAAAGCGGGCATTAGCAAAATGCCCTACCAACAGAAGCAGTAAACTTGAATATAGTATATTTATCTTGATTTAATCCGTTAAGTGAATAGCTAAATTTATGTGATGAAGTTACAATGATATTATGTAAAATAAATGTTATATAAAAGTGTAGCTTACTCATATCGAGGTCTTTCATCGTGGCAAGGATATATGCATTTTACCGGTCTACAAAAAAGTTTCTTGCTATTGTCTTTTTTCCCACAGTATAATAATAATTCCATAACTGAAACATGAATGTGCATATACGAAACATGCTGCTATGAATGTTGGTATATATACCTTTTAACAGAACTGTAGCATTTCTTGCTACAGTGCTTCTGCAAGTCATAATGCAAGAACTATGCATCGTAGACTGCACTTTCCTGCAACACTCAGTTTTCTAGCTTAGCATCAACTGTCAGAGTCCATTTCACCTTATAATTATTGCAGTAAGACCATTTCCTCGCAGCTCATGTGTTCCTAGTACACGTCTTGCATCTCGCTATGCACTTCAAAGCGATAGTGTTGTGGCGCATCTGATTCCAAAACTAAAATTTAGGTAAGTTTTTACTGTCCTATTCAGACAAGAAATAATTAAAATAAATTATGGTTTGCAACATGTTGTTTTTGATTGTGTAAGGAACAAGCACGAAGACCACCTGGGGTTAAACTGTAACCTCTGCCTATAACTGACGCAGTTCATCAACAAGTGATGAACTGTACTGCACCCATCACCCTGAGACATAAAGTACTAAAGTCTCATGTGCCTGTAATTTCTCCGGCACTGATATCCTTCAAAGTGAAACACAGTTACTGCTTCGCGGTAGAAATAGGTATGGTGCAGAATTTCCCCGGACGAATTCGCTTACAATGATGTTTGAGGGTACTATTCAAATGTTGTATCAGTCAGTACTAATATTATAAATGCGAAAGTAACTCTGTCTGTCTGTCTGTCTGTCTGTCTGTCTGTCTGTTACGCTTTCACGCCAAAACTACTGGACCGATTTGAATGAAAATTGGTATGGAGATAGTTTGAGACCCGGGAAAAAACATAGGATAGTTTTTATCCGACTGCGCAAAAAGAGGTTAATGTTTTCGCGCGATAACCGACATACGCGCGGGCGGAGCCGCACCCGGAAAGCTAGTTAAAAATAATTAGTTCTATTACATGCAATAATGATGTGGATTTTAAATGACATATTTCAATTTAAATAAGAGATATCATACCGAAAATAAACTACTAAAATACGTCGACCGAGACATTAAAATTAAGTTCTAATTTATTTTCAGTGCGTCAATGTCTAATTCCAAAACATGGGATTAAAGATAAAAAAACACTGCTGCAGCTTTCAGAGATCTGTTGATTGGTAAATAAACAATTCATTAATAAAAAGTAATATTTTCTGTTAATATTTTTTCATTTTAATGATAACAGGCAAATAGGCGCCCCTGGACGTTCTATCAGGAGTTAATTCTAGGTAATGTTTCGATGACAATTTTGTAAGTTTCAAGAGTTTTCTTGGACATAACTGGGTCACTTTTGCCTTTACAAAAGATTTATTTATTTATTTATTGCTGATAGGCTACCCTTTGACCACTATCTCACCTGATGGTACTGATGGTAAGTGCTGAGGTGATCTAAGATGTTATTCAGGCTAACCTAGAATTACTGGCTCTCAAGAACAGATGCCGAAACACACCGTTTGATTGGTGACAGATTTTTTACTTGAGAGTGGGTATTCGCATTATGCCCTACCACCATGCTATAACGATTGCCATTCTAAGACAACAACCGGGACCGACGGCTTAACGTGCCTTCCGAAGCACGCAAGTGCTCAGTACTAATGTCTGTAGCGGTCACCCATCCAACACATGACCGCGACGCACGTCGCTTAACGTTGCTGATCGGTTAAGAACAGCTAAGCAAACTTCGCTACGAGCTTGTCAAAAATATGATACCTAATGGGACAAATGCAGAATGGCACACGGGGACAGTTACCACCTCAACGCCCTGCTTAGCCGACAGGTAGTGAGTATACTACCAGAGCACTCCCAAGGATGGCTGCGTCGGGCGTGGTTATAAAATCAAAGCCAAAAATTTTACTACACTTGCGTTGTCTAGAGTGTCGTTAGCGTTAACAAACTATTAATATGTAATTTGTGTTGATAGAGAATATATAACGACCCCACATGAGTGGCATCAGGGTAGGAAGACGATGAATTATCAGTATGACTTCAAAATTTACACGGTCACGAGATAAGCAGAAAATTTGTTTTAACTACCTACTAGTATTTTAAGGCACGTCCAAGGGTAATTCAAGTTTTATGCGATGACATACCACATTGAGTTAACACTGAATTAACATTTTCAGTGTACTAAACAACGTGTGGACCACACGTTGCATTTCACACTCTGTTGAGGCAATGGTTCGTTGACGCTGAACCGACTGTTGGAACTGAGTCGGTTGTTGTAGTGTTGAGTCTTGTGTGGTTCGAACTGCGCAGACAGCATTGGTCTTGCTTTCTCTTTCAACCTTCACCCACCTTGCAGTATTGATCTAGACTAGACTTCCTGAAACTAGTAAGCACCTGACTTTTATGATATCCTGGTATCGGTGCAATATCATGTTGCACATTTCGGTACGCGAAGCGCACCTAATACGTGAATGTAGTCTACAAAGGCGGGATATTCAACGTTTTGAACCTAGATTTTGATGTATCTTTTATGATAAACGAAATTTTATTCATATTCTTTACTGAAGCTGTTGAATGAACTGTACAGCTACATTTGTTACTGGCGAACTTAATTTTGGATATACTCGAAAGCTGTAGGGGTGAATTACAAAAACCATGTTTAGAATGTGTCGTTAATCATCATGTCATGTTACAATTATTAGTTATTACTAAGATTAGATACAAAAACAATAAATCTGTTTAACTTTAGAATTTTTCTCTAGAGACGTGAATTTCTTTCAATCATCCTTTTACTCCATTTATCTTTTTAGTAATATTGTATGTGAGGGTAAGTAGGATTATAAGGACTGTTTCTTATGCTCTTCTGTTGGATGTCACCGTTTTGCACCATGCCACGACTAACGTTGGCATAAGAAGATTGTTGATGCATGTGCAGCAAGAACATTCCTAAGGAGAGTTGGCTTCAGGACATTTTTTTACAATCATGGCATTATGGTTTCCTGTGTGGTCTAACGAGTAATTTTTATTAGCGATATCATTAGTAATAGTAATAGACTAATAGTCCAAGAGCCGGCAGGGAATCGACCTACTACATCCATCAGATAACTTGATGACACATATTTATTATCAAAAAACTATAATTGATTAAAAAAAATGCTTATGATAATGATGTCTATCGAAAAGTTTTCATAGTTTTTTTTAATAGAATACATTTGAAGTCATATACGATTTTTCGCAGGCAAGCCTTTCGATTGGCTTTGTAATTAAAATATCATGATATCAATTTCGGTTGATTAACAGATAGGGGTGGTTACCTATATTGGTTTACCTCTTCATATCTGCATGCCAGGTAGCCATGCACAGAAATAAGTAGGCAAGTCTACCTAGACATATTCTGTGTGTTAAAAACTATCAGTTTAGATGAAATTCATTCAGTTATAAAAAGAGTGAAGGTGTTGAAAGAAAATTGATTAAAAAAAATAACAATGAAAACTTTTCTAAATGTCATCGAGTAATGCCCTTCTATCTACTACGTTTGGGACACATTCCATTAAAATGTGGTAAGCATCTTCGTCTTTGGCACAGGCCTTACAAAAAAGAGAACTTATTTTGCGCATTAGATGAGCAAACTTATTCAAAGGAATGTGTCCGGAGCGTAATCTTAATGACATAATTAGGTCTTGCCTATTGAACATGCTGTTATCAATTCAATCTCTAAACCCATTTAGTTTGTAGACAAGTCATGTATATAATTTTGAACTCTCAACGTAAGGATTGAAAATTATTGTTTTTGGTTCGGTGATGTTTTTAGAACAGAGATAAACTTTGTTATGTATTTCTGCAGTAACACTATACTAAAATATTTATTATATATAAAATATGTAATAAACAAGATTGTATTATGTTCTTGTTCATAAAAAGAACTAAAAATTTTAAAAATACTTGTTATGTCAATTCAAATGAGCCAAACTCGATGTGTCGATTCATTAGGCCACCTTCCAGCTCCATCATCACAACAGCACCATGTCATCATAATATTGCATTGTCACGCGATTTACACATGTATGTAAAATAACAGCTCAATCGGTAACCGGGAAGTGGATAAAATTTAATTTGCGAGATTTGATGATAAACATCGGGACATGTGAAACTAAATAAAAGCTTCTAAAATATGTATGACCCACAACTCTTCTGGGATGAAAAGAGACCCACGTCTCTTTTCATCCCCGCTTGCAGTTCCTATAGAAAGTGCAAGTAGGGTGTTGGGTGCTTTCACCCAGTCCACTCAGATTTGCATGCCACCCTAACCCCCCCTTACCACCCAATGCTAGGCGCACCTACAGTTAGGTATGAGGTAGGTTCCTTCATAGTCATGGTACCCTGGTAAAACGCATCGTTGCCTTGCACGAAAACTGCATTTATGGCAGATGCATAAGGATTTGCTGTCACGTGACGTTATTTGGAAATATATTTTTCACCGCACAATTTTTTTTAATGTGATTCTGACGGTCCCCCTGATGTTAAGCGGATTAACCTCCGCCTATAACAGATGCATTTCGTCATGTGACGAAATGCACTGCGCCCGTCACATTAAGACTAGTCTCTAAAAGATTTTGATAAATGGCTTTACTTTATATATTAATAATTTTAGTAATTTGACAAGTAATTTTTAATATAAGTTAATGTAAATTTAAGCTGTTTTTCTTGCACTTATCATTTTCCCCGCTGCAGAAAAGGTGAAGAAATCGCGTTTTGCGCTCGGCAACAAAGTCATTTTTCATTTCGTAGTTGTGAAACCTTCGGTACGCTCAAGATTCTATATTTTTCTAGAATCTTTCGCTTTCTCAAATTTCAATAAAGTTCTCGCGAAATGACAACTTTGCAGTCTTGTATAACCGAAAACTATTTTTAATACATACTTAATATTTTAATATTTATGTCCCATTTATTTGTTTTATTATTTGAATACATCTAAATTAGTGATTTACTGATTAAGTATATCTAAACCTAAAAAGATCTAAATTAGTGATTCATCGACCAAGTATGATTCCGAGTGACTCTCAGAATAAACTTTAAGAAAAAAATGGATAAGTATTAGCTGTAATGCTTTTAAAACCAAATACTGACCCAAGTATTTTATAAATTTAATAATAATTGATTAAAAAAGAAGAGAGTTTTTATTGGTAAATATTGGTCATGTCAAGTGCAAATGAGAAGCATCAGAAAAAATCCTGAATACGGTCTTGTGTTCGCCAACATTTCTGTTGGCTAATGTAACAATCAAACCTTTGTGCAGGTTACGTAATATTTGCAAGAAATAAAGTAATTAAACGGTCGCTAAACACAACGGATGTAAAATAACGATGTTCAAAATTTAAACGGTATTATAGCGCTAATAATTAGTTGTGGTAAATTTTATATTAACATATATTTCTCGAGATTAAAACAATTGTAACACGTATTATCTTGAAATTTTTTTTAACACCTATGCACAATTGCACATGTTTCCATTAGTTGCTTCTTAAACGGTCTAAACATAAAAAAATACTTTTTCATCCCACCCCCCGAAAGAGTATTTTTAATCTTCAATATCTGAGTGGAAAAGCCGTTTTTATTCTCTAGAGGATAAAGTAAATTGAATTTAGAACATCGTGTGCACTAAGTTTGTGAATTTAAAAAAAACATTAAACCTATTTACTGCTACCTCTATGGTGCCGAATATATCATACAACTTTTTTTTAATTTGTTACAAACTCAGACTCGGAACCTTCTTGGTGTTCTTTTTTCAATTTGCTTTGTGCGCGGTTCTTTACGCGGCATTTTTTCACGTCATTGTTAAACCTTATATTAAAAACAAGAAATTGAAAGCTTTATCCCTCAACAATCACGCGAGAGTCATTTCCTCGCTGAGGTGGAATTAAAAGTTACGTGTTGCACTCGAGTGCAAAGATTTTTCACCTCGTGCTCTTTTGATTCCCTCGCTAACGCTCAGGATTCTAATTTTGAATCACTCGCTGCGCTCGTGATTCAATTTTAGAATCCTTCGCTTGCTCGGTTATCAAAATTGAACACGCGGTTAAAAAGCAACTTTGCACTCTTGTATAACAAATAACTATTACCCGTAACAAATTCAATAGTATTAAAAAGTATTATTAGATATTGTCAAAAATCATTTTCGTGATCAAATACAATAATACCTACGACATAAAAAAATAAAATTATTTTAGTTTTAACTTCCGCCATAGCCGTCATAGGATCTTAAGACCATACAGTCATGTCATGTTCTATCTAAGTGGCTGCCCAAGTAGCAAATATAAGATGTCACAAGAGGTAACATCGGTCACTTTAGCACTTATGAAAAGTTATTACAGTACACTCGACCTGCAATAGATGAAAAGTGAGCTTTCATTTGAATAAGAACGTTATTATGTGTCACGGAGACCACACTGTAACATTCACACCGTTAATATAGGCAACAAGTTCAATATTATACAGCTTTAAGCAATTTAAAGGATTTTTGTGGACTTTAACTAGGCTATATTCTGAATTGAAGACCACAAGTGTACCCTTAGACCACTTGCATTTTAAGAAAGAACACGTGAGCTACTATAATGTAATCAGTTTTTCTGTGGCTTCAAATAACAAATATATAATGCTTTTTGCTGCACACAGTGGAACTAGTGTAATGTTAATCAGCTTGTTACACGCAATCGTATAATAGCTCTTATTAAGCCCACATGATCACTATGGGTGAACATATATGATGCTTAGTTAAAGCAAACTGCTCTTTATTAGCTCACATGTTACCCATAATCTCAGTGAGAGCTGAATACTTGTACTAGCGTCGACAATTAATCTACTAGTGCCGTTAAATAAGACTTTGAAGACTTTTTTATTCAGGGCTTCGTAGGTAAGCTAATCGCGTCGTTTAAGATATTGTGATATGTGAAAATATAAAAAAGGGCTAAAATTCCTGCAGAGTTTATATGGTTCACTGAAGATTACCACAGCTATTTGCGTACATGTTGCCCAATATCAAGCTTTACATGAATCGGTAGCTGACTTGTTTAACACAAGAACCACTCGTAACAGCTCGTTACTGATTCATGTACCACGAGTGGACACTTAAATAGCTCATGCTGTTTGATTGTGGTTAATATAGTACACATTGCTTGTCTACCATTTTTTAGATTATAACCGTGTATACAATATAATAACAATTTGTTTTTGTTTACTCAACGGTAATAACAACAGAATTTGAATAGAAAATGTAATGATTTTAAACGTAAACAGCCTATTGTCAAATTATAAATGAAAAATAAACAAACAATTTTTTTTAATAATAATATTATCAACCTATTTTATACTATAATTTTCAAGTAGTTAGTGATATTTTGAGAGCGCGTGAAAATTTTCGTCTATAATTATATAGTATTTGACAATAAACTCTCTTTCCCATTCGAATTTCATGCACATGGAGGAAAATCAATAAAGTTTTGAGAGCCAGTAACTCTAGGTTAGTCTGAACAACATCCTCGACCACATCATCACTTACCATCAGGTGAGATAGTGGTCAAAGGCTAACCTATCAGGCATAAAAAAAAAAAAAAAAAAAAAAAGTTTTTCTTGGCGATAACAATTTGTCTATTTCCCACAAACACTTTACAAAATGGTTCACACAAAACATATCAAAATAATAATAAAGTAGTAGGGGGAAAATAATTCACAATTTTGCCATTTGTGAATTGTCAGCTCCATAAAAGAGTTACTAATTTCCTGGAGTGTACTTTGTGCTGAAAAATAGGTAATAAGTACCCTATTACTCAGCCCTTGTGATGTATAAAAGGTAAGACATACCCTGATAATCAGTCATTATTCAGCTCTTAGGGCGACTGTTACCTTTAATAATGCTCAAATAACGCTTATATAGTGTAACCAGCCACATTATTCAACTAACAGCTTATTAATTTGTGCCCTAATCAGAGTTATATTAGCTGAGTAGGCGCCTCTAACGCTCTTATTCAGCAGGTTTTTTCAGCAGAAGATTCCATTGTGAACAGTGATTCAGCTCCTATACAGCCCTTCTGTGCTACTTGGGTGGTCGTAAATTGCTCATATTTCCGGTCAAATGCAACCCTTCAAATAAGAAAACAGTGAAATTAAAATTTTGAAGTCAGAACAAACTTTCATATAATTATAACTGAATAGAAACTTTTTAGCAATCATCTGTTGGTACTTCCAATATAAAGTAAAACTATATTTTGATGATAAGACTGATCAAGGGCCTCTTACCCTTCGATTCTTTTACCACTCATACGAGAGAACAAAATATTAAAAAACGGAGACGACATGCGACTACGAATCTGAAGCTTGCTGATTCAACAATTCTCATAATGATGGATAATGTCATAAAAAATGAAAATATATATAGAAAAATTCTATTAAAAATTTAGAAAATTATTGCTAGCAGAAATAATTATATCGTTACGACTGAAGGTATTTCTGAAGGGACGGGAAAGACGGTCACCCGCTATTGCATGGGTGAAAACTATTGCCAAAAGCAGTATTATTTTCTGTAACTTTTGTTGCACAATATACACAATTCCTAAATGGGCTAAATATACATATATTTACTCACATTCATATATGCTTGTACTCTCTACTCTAGAGGTAAGTAAGGTACAATAATATAGTACCTAGGTATATGTAGCGATTTATTTGTTTTAACTTTTTGTAGGAATACCTAATCCCTGTTGTCATAGAGGACGATCGCCTCCTTGTTTATGATAATTATAGGTAGCTATTCGATAAATTAATCGGACTCTTATTACTCAGTACCTCTACCTCTCTCCTAAATAAAAGTTTTGTTCGTGTAATGCTGAAAAACACACGTACCTAAATATTATAATACAAATATTAGAATAGTTCATCTGTAACATAGACCTGCAAGAGAACAAAGACAGAGTCACTTAACACTAACTGACATTGTTATAACCTATAACGAATCAAGTTTCATAAAACCAAGCTTGCAAATCAAATAACGGCATGGCTTTTGTAACAAGATAGTCCTGTTCATTAAGTACCTACATTAGGTTATTATTAAAAAACTTAAGTGCTTGCAACTCACAGTCATGGCATAAGAATACCAAATAATACTAGGTTATGTGATTCTTCATTCAAAAGTAGTATTAGGTTACATAACTTCGTGCAGACTTAATAGTGAGAAAATTTACCAACGAAAATCAAGAATTATGTACTCGTATTTAATGGGTCAGAGCTAGTAAATACTAGTACTGTAGTATAAGTAAATATAAGTACCGCTAGTGGCATTACTACAGAGTGCTTCCGTGCTTCGGAAGCCGTCAGACCCGGTTGTTGTCTTGGGATGGCAGTCCTCACAGTATGGTGGTATTTTGCAAAAGCCCGCCTGGCTGACTATCACCTTCAAGTACAAGTTTATTTTGTTGTTCCTTATTTTAATATAGTTCCTTAGACAATTCTTCTTGGTTCAGGAATGTATACGTACTTCCAATTAGGAAGATATAGGCACATTGAGTAATTCCCCATAACGTTTTCTGCTAAACGAGATCTAGGTACCTATTTGTTTTCAGCCGCACGGACAGGATATGATAGACATTATTTTTTAATAGGCACACGTTCCAGTCTCTTTATCTTGGGGTTTGCCCGACGTCGTTATTTGTTGTGCAGATTCAGCAAACAGACATTGTAGTCTCAATTTGATTCAAGAGCACTGATATGCGAACTAAGCGTGGCCGCATTCATCTACATTAATATTATAAAGAGAGTTGTATTTTTGTATGTAACGTATAAACTTAAAATTTGCTGGACCGCTATGAAAAATTATTCCACCATTAAAATGTTACATTATCGAATAGGCTATAGAATATTTTCAAAAAGTTCGGGATCCGTTTGAAAACTTCGATAATGTAACTCAAAAAATATCATTATATCGCGTGCTCTGCGGAAATGATTAATAATAGAGCAAAGTGATGTACTACAATTTTATAGAAAACATTAATACCTACAAAAAAGTGCGAGTTACCATTTGTCTAACTATAAGAGTTATGTCACAATAGCTGCTTTTTTATGTGTTTAACTTATATTTTTTATAAGATGTGCGTAGCCGAAGCGGGTTAGCCGCTAGTACATAATAATCAGTTGAAACGAGAATGAATTTGTGTGCCAGTTTGGTACTGCCAGACTTCTCCGAATTTTCTTATCAATAATTATTAGTCAGTGGACTTACAAATATTAAGAGACCGATGATGGAAAACGTTATTACCACATTCAGTATCGCCACAGAACTAATGCGTGTTTTGATTTGAACGATCTGTAATCGTGCAATTGTGTGTAAACTCCTGCAATAAGTACCTGTATAGTATATAATACTGTATCAGCTGGATTCTCCACGGCAGAAGCAACCTCCCCTATTAAGGAGGGACGGGGGATTGCCATAGTGTCCACGCTTGGCAGACATCATAGGATCGCAGTTTAAGATATCAGTTCCTCAGAAGGCCCTGCTGCCACCCGTATTTCACGTTTACGACACCCACATGTAGCGTATATATATATATATATATATATATATATATATATATATATAGTACCTACATACGAGTTACAATACTTATAATACAATTACAATTATTTAATTAATTTAGAATTAAAATCGTTCGAAGTTTTCCCTTCCAATGAAGGGAATGTCTCATTTGATTACTAAACACAATTGTTTAGTAATCAAATATCGCTCGTGGTTCAAATTAAGAAATTTCCATTTCATTTAATTTATAATTCGTTTAGCAGACACAAAAAATGCATTGATCAGTACTCTTGTTAGTTCAAATACAGGCCCCGATTTAGTTCCGCTTTTCTATACAAGTAGAACTTATATTAGGTTCAAAATACATTTATTAAAACTAAATAATGTAGAAATGAGTCGACTGAAATAAGAGTATTGTCCAAGTCTCGACGCTTACAATTACCCCGTGGTTTCTGTAAATATCACATTGCATGATGTAAGTTAGTCATCTTCACGTCCAAAGCGATTTTTGGTAATTATAATAGATCAATAAGTACACATTGGGAGGCGGTAAATATACTTATAAGTACTCGTACCTACCGTAAAGTCGAAATATATATAGTACTAGCGGCCCGCCCCAGCTTCGCACGGGTATTTAACGAAAAATTCAACAGTTTTGAAAATATTCCATAGCCTATGTTCATCAGGGATAATGTAGGATTCTAATAGTGAAAGTATTTTTCAAATTGGTCCAGTTTTCAAGTTTATTCGTTACATACAAAAATACAAATCTTTCCTCTTTATAATTAATATTATACTAATGTGTAGAAGTGTAGTTACTTATAATAAGTGTAGACGTAGATATAATATAATACGAATGGAATTCCTAGACTTCGAATTTTTACTACCGCCACGTCCGCAGTTTTTTTGGCATACAATTTTATTCCAGCGACTTGGAAGTCAGTGTAATGACGTGTAGCTAGAGTCATCTTCTTGTAGAGGGTTGTCGTGCGTCTAACGTAGAGTCAGCGCTTTTTTTAAAGTCATGCCTCGTATTAGGTTCCTATTTTATCATTTCGTTAAGCAATTATACACTTAGGTAAAAAACATAATAGGTGTTTTTATGACTTATAATCACAATCATACCTGATGGTAACCAATTATGTCGTCGAAAGTAGTAAGCAGGCATAACTTAGAATGGGAACTGGCACTCAAGAAGAGCTTTTGGAACTCACCTTTGGGTGCTTGGCGACAGATTTTCTACTTGAGGGTTGTCGCTAGTTAAGCAAAATGCATTCGCAACATGCACCTACTACACCAACGTGCTATAAGGATTGCATCAGACATTGCATAAGATAACAACTGACATCGTGTCCTCCGAAACACGGACCGTAGCGAACACTGCATAGTAAAACAAGCTCTGCTACGAGCTCTTCTACAATTGGATATGTTTCTATTTGGTTTCTCTTTAAAGAATACTGGCCTTTTCTACTTTATTGAATTCATGGACTAGTATTAGTTTGTGGTAGGTAGTCTTCTGGGATTTCACCGCATCGTATCTAATGGTTAGAATAAGTTCATTGGCCAGCACCAGCAATTAGGATCCAATATATGGAGTATTTTGGCCTAATGGAAATAGCTGTGGTAAGACTTACAGGTGAGGGTTCACAAATCATAAAATCTATCGCCAAGCACCAAAAAGCGTGTTCAACAGTTATACTTGAGAGTCTCTAGTTCCAGTATCAATTTCTACCACATCATCACTTACCAATAAAAGAGAGAGTGGTCATAGTGCAGCAATAAAAATAATAAAGTACCTATGTATAAGATCTTAAAACTGCGGGAGTGAATTACGATACGAACTTATTATTCTGTGATTGAATACGTACGATTTGATCTATGTGTAGGTACATAATTATTATCTAATTGTCACAAAAGTTGTAAACAGTGTTGAAGAACTATTGTAATAAATCGTCAATTCCCACATAATGTCTCGGTCTGCAATAATGGCCGCGGAATCATTTAAATTAGCTATAAAATGTGTAATTGCGTACCAAAAATTAAAACGAAACCGTTAAACCTCTAAGAAAACATCCCAACTCGTAAAAGGTGATGAATGGAGAGTTCAAGATCAGGCAACGATCTGGCGAGCAATCCCGCTGCCCGCGCATCAATAATGTTACCAGTTGAAACTATTACGGCGATTTTGGTCAATATTCTATTTTACAGTAACTCTAATTTGATGTAAGTAGAGCGAAGAATACATAGGGAAAGTTTGATGAACGTCTGATGAGCAGTGAAGCAGTGATGGCTCAGTGGCTTTGGCTATGGACTGCCACGCAGCAGGTCCATGGTTCATATGGTGGGAATTTTGCAAATGTACGACAGCGACCACCCTCAAGTAGAAAATCTGTCGCCAAGCACCTAACAGTGTGTTCCGGCAGCTGTCTTTGAGAGCAAGTAATTCTAGGTTAAGCCTGTTAACACCTTCAACCACATCATCACTCACCATCAGATGAGATTGTGGTCAAATATCCACCTACCGCAATAAAAATATATAAAAAAGAGCGTATTCACAACTGCTCTACTACTATATTTACTTTTGCTTAACCTAGAACTATGACTTTAGATAATGTTAAGAGCCAATGAATAAGGGGTTTTATTTACCCCCTTTAAAACAGTTAGTAAAGACAGCTAACTTAGATACTGAATTATCTCTGCAGGCTATAGAATTACCTATACCTATATAATAATATGTCAATCTAATAGCGTTAACAACACTAAATTATGCATATAATCGCAGTCTTCTTCAAGAAATTACCATCGAAATTGCCAGGTTCGTGCCTGGTCGAAGATGTCAACCGGAACTTCGACAGTAACTACCTACCTACATTTTTGGTATGACTGCCCTGATAAGAGCATCATAATAAATCTTTAAAAAGAGGATCAGAATGAAACACTACTTCGTCGTTGCACATCCACCATCCAAATACTCCGATAAATCTACCAAACCGAACTAACTAGCAACACACGACTGCGTATGCGCAATCTGAGGCCCACGCCATCTTGTAGGCGGGGCTTATCTGTTACTGAACACATCTGCCTTCCGTCTGTTTCAACGTTAGTTGAAAAGAGAAGAGTAGCATTACAGCTTCGAACACCTCAAAGCTCTGATAGGTACGTGTCATAAACAGCATTCACGCACCTGTGGATATTTTTAGCTCTTCGTACCCAGCCAATGGATGAAGGGGATACATTAAAGAAAACATCGAACGTGATCCCGGCTATGTCTAAGATGAAAATGGTTTTGAATTAGGATTGAAGAATGGTATTTAAGGGTTATTTTTGATCTAATAAATTACATTATTGAAATTACAACAGAATGGAAGTGACGAAAATTGTACCCTAGTAGCGCTGTCCAAATTTTGAGGCTTAAACACGTAATATACTTTGTTAGGAATATAATGTTTCTAAATGAAAAAACAAATGAAATGGAGCAATATTTTAAATTACCAGACTTAGGACATATGTCAGAATGTTCGAGTAAGTGCCGGTTATACTACCCAGAACTTATTTATGAAATAAACACTATCTTTGCGTTTCACAGTCATCGATTTAGCCTAATATCCATCGGTTAAAGCTTGAAACGCGCATGCTAACTGTCATTTTTATCGTTTGTCATGGTTAACAACCCGAAACTTTATATGGACATAGACCCTTAAAGCCTACATATTAAACCAAGTTTGGAAAATAATGCCTAACGTTCCTAGGTAGTAAAGTACCGATTCCAGCCAAAAAAAATACGGAAGATTCTATGCGGAGCTTAAGTTTTAATCCACCTTATTTTTTCCTCGTGTGTTCATTTCATTCTTCTTTGACTTCTAAAATTATGAAGGAAGATTTTCAAGTGGACGAGTACCTATATTTTATATCTATGACATATAGGTTACTTTTTACTAGGTCATCAGATTATACCTGTTAGGGCCACTTAAAGTTCATTAATTTCAGTCAAGTAGTTACACCCATTTAACTGAATTTTTTTTTTTCCAATACAGATACCTTGATGACAATTATGGGTAAATGGGACAACCGATCAAGACAGCAGCGCGCACAACAGAAAAAACCGACAGTTAATTTCAAGTTAAAAGACACGACATAGCTTGTAGACTTGTGGACGTCAGTATCTTAAAAGTCTAAACTGAGTGTTAATTAATATACTTATTATTCAGTATTAGTTCAAAAATTAATTTCAACCTGTTATGATTATATTCAGCTTAAATGATGGTAGCTGATTATCCAGGCAGTATTAGCTCAGAATACTGTCCTAGCTGTCCTATCTGTGCTCTACTTTTGGCGGCTCGTAACGTCTTGGTTCAACTTCTACCTTATGGAAGTATTTCTAATAAAAAGTGTACGTACTAGTTTGTCCAAGAGTTTTGTCAAACAGCAATATCCATTTGGATTATAATAATATCCGAATCTACACAATGTGCGTGCGTTCGGCAGTCAGTTACGGTGTAGTAGAGACCAGTGTTTACTACGGCACCGCAGGCACAGAATGTTTACAGAAGAGATCACCAACCCGAGGCACCCACGGCATCGCCGTATTTATAGCGCCGATGATAACGATTTATTTATTAATCGTCACAATATGACGCCATTTTACTACGTCAAATATGCGAACATGACAAGGAGTGGACAACATGCTGCTTGTTCCTCGTATTAAGAGTTGGTTATCATGTGGTATTGAAATTCTCAATTTAAAATATTCCGTGATAAGGTCTAGGTGTTACATGAGCTGAATAACTTTTTCGTTTTGTTATATAATTTATTGTTTTTTTAATTCAAGTACCTGTTCTTATGGGAGGATGTTACGTCGCGCTAATCTCGACTGTCTATACAATGTCTTCCGTAGCACTGTATTGATTTCTCTTTGTAAGAGCAGGCACACACAAAAGCACTGTACAATGATTTCACACCAAACCCTACTCCAACGGATTAAAGTTAATTTTCCAATACCCCCATCGTTTACACGAGTGCTAGTAAATAAATCCGACAAGTTTAATGCAAAACTTTTGGTTTACGCTTTATGGTAAATATTTGGTGTACGTCGTATAACTGTTTTATAGTTCTAGTAAAATGTTTGGTTTAATTGTGCTAGGTCAAGAGCGGGCGTTCGACAGGCGTCCTTGCGACGGGTAAATATTATTGTCTAAACGGGTTTTCCGATGTTTGGGTGTTTATATGAGTTTGTGGATGATGCAGACGGATCCGCGGGCGCAACGACCGATACCACATACAATCGATGAACATCTTCTCATGCTCACCATTCAGACGAACTTCCACTTTCTATGATTCATTTGATACAATACGCTATACCCTTGTCATACTCTACCTATATTTTAACAATTTTGACTATTTAATACTCAAACTTAACTTTATCTCTCAGTTTGATGGCAAGGGTTAGAAATTAATAAGACAAAAACGTTTCGATGACTTAATTATACATAAATATATGGGGTATGTAATGTAAGTATAGCTACTAACCCGAAGGTACTGTTTAAGTATATAATATAAATAAAGCATGCTGGGCACGCTGCCAACTGGGAGTGGGCTGGAGCATTTGGACTGCCTATGAGTCTGCTATGACTTATAGGTGTCTAAATGCTTTTATTGTAGTAGCTGTAGTGTTGTATATAGTTCATAGTATTTTGTTTAATAAAGGCATACCGCCGGTAAAAAAAAAAGTATATAATTTGTATTCTTAGGCATCACCAAAAATAAAATTAGTATAATTGGACCACAAAATGGTTAGCTTTATCTTGATCAATTTCATAACCTTCAACTCTCCATCATTTATATCAATCCGAGCGCTTATCAACATATTCTACCACTCATTAGAAAAACTGAAAAGCTCAGCTAGTGTAGAGGCGGACGTGGGCGGATGTTCCCATCGAAGCGACGCTACGGGGCGGGTCGAAGGCGGAATTGGGCGGCGCGGTCTGGCTTCGGCTGCGTACGCGCACTGTCTCACTGAATGCGCCCCGACGCGCACGCGCCGCGCACGCATGAAAACCGAAAATCAAACCCCCGAAGAGGCGGCGCGCCGAGCGCCAGCCGCGAGACGACAAGAGAAACCACCTTTCTCCTACATCGCCCTCATCGTCATGGCGATCCGACATTCACCCAACAAAAGACTCACCCTGAGCGAAATCTACGCGTTTCTCCAGCAACAGTTTCCCTTCTTCCGCAGCTCATACCAAGGCTGGAAGAATTCCGTGAGACACAATTTGAGTTTGAACGAATGCTTTGTCAAGCTGCCTAAGGGGTTGGGTCGGCCAGGAAAGGGGCATTACTGGACGATCGACCCATCGTCGGAGTTTATGTTCGAGGAGGGTTCGTTCAGGAGGAGGCCAAGAGGGTTCCGGAGGAAGTGTCAGGCACTGAAACCCCAGTTTGGAAACGGAGGGTATCTGTGCGGTGGTGGAGTGGGCGGTGTAGCCACGTCGCAGCCGTCGGCGTATGAGCTGGCGGGTAGCAGTGGCGGCGGCGGCGCGCTGGAGTACGGTGCCTGCGCTTATTCGCACGGCAGCACGAGCCAGCAGCTGAGCTATGGCGGTGAATACTGCGGGTACGGGGGCATGGGCGAGCGCGAGTGGCCACTGCCATACGGCCCCATGGAGCCGGCCACTTACCGTCCACCTTCAGCTTCGCCGGCGCACCACGAGCTGCCAGACATCATACCCAACTACCAGTACGCCAATGAACATGGTAAGTCTTACAAAACACTCACTACCTCCTTAATGTATCGCTATTAAAAATATTTTATTTTCTATGCGCTAGGTAAAGGGGTTAACTTTTTCTATAGTCTAAGTTCCGGGTCCCAGAAACTGAACTCATCATCTCATCGCAGCAATTACTTCCCTACGACGAGAACTTAGTTTTTTATGTATATTCTAGGATATTTATTGCACACCGCGCTGGTAAGCAAACAACACTTCGCGGTGCGTTGGTCAAACAAACATACTCATTATTATCTTACTATTATCTCATCTATGTGAGGTTACTATAATATATTTTCAGACAACAACTCAAAATATGAAAGAGAAACAGAACATATTGTAATAAAATTGGTGAGGTTTTATGGCCAGGCGCCAGATCGACCTCAACTTTTCTTGAAAATAATCTTATTGGTCATTTATTATTACCAATAAGTAAATATTGCCCTTTGTTTAGTATTACCCTTTCGGTTAATGAGGTCATAGAGATGATAAGGAGCCCTGTTGAGCGCTTCTTGTGCAGTATCAGCCTACTCGTGACGACGCGACGCCAGTAGGAAATGGCCTGCTGCTCATTCGGCGCTTTTTTTCCTTAAATCGCATTTCACGACACATCCTTTAGGATGCGGTACAGTCCATAAATAAGGTAACAGGGATCTTTTCACGTGATTAAATTTAAATCAAAAATGGGTATATGCAAGGCTGGGTTAGCGCAAATCAGCTATTGACTTCAACTGTCATAAAACTCCTATATGTTAGGTTACAAATTATACTAAGCACTATGCATCTTTACCATTAGTATTAATTTTCACGTGAGCCTGGAATGACTTGTAGGTTATCTAAATGCGTTGTATACCAATAGGTCACAGTGTTCCGTTAAAGAGTACTAGTGAGACTTCGTTGCTCTTTATATACAAACGCAGTTTCGTCACATTCAACATAATATGCTCAAAATCGTTGACTTTTTTACCTTGTTTTTGGTTTGCCAGTTTTTCAATTCATTTTTTATTTTAACTCTTAATGTGAACATAAGAATTCCCGTACAAAAAGATTTTACCAAATTATTATGAAAATACAAATTTTCAGTAACAATTTACAAACTAAAAGCGTAGATTTTGGTCAAGCCTAAGACATGCATGCAAAATTTCAATAAGTTTGAACACTTCGTTTGTAATTATGACGAAAATAAATTTGTATGGAAAGCGCTATGAAAACTAACACTAGCCAAACCAAATCCAAAAATAATGATAACGAATAAAAATCTAATGATCGATGTGCTACGGGGCTACCGTAGCTGCATTTTACGCCGCCGCGCCGTAGCAACTAATAAGATACTTTCTATTATATTTAGTATATATATATTTATATATTTCATATTTAGTATTATTATATTTATTATATTAGCTGTAGCAGGCATCTAGTAATGTTTATCTATTGTTCTCGTAGGTCACACTAAAAGCTTAGCGTAACTTGAAAAAAACAATAATATTGTTTTTTTAAGTAACGCTAAACTAGTTATAAACAAAATATTATGTTTCTTGTGTGAGCTGTGAGCACTTTGATCCAAATTGAAAGGATTCCATACATCTCAATTTATAGTCGTAATTACCTGCGCGAAGCCGGGCGGGCCGCTAGTTTTAACATATAATTTCGTTACTGCTGCAAGCTACATATATTTTGCAAAAAAATACATTCAAGTGAAGCTATTTAGCAGTTTTCAGCTGAACGTAGACTTCTAATTAAATACAAAGCTCGTCCCTCACGGCATATGATTGTCATCTTGGATCATTATATAGGCCTCATTAACTACGTTATGGTAAGTCATCTTGGCAACAATAACTGTGTAGTAGGTAGTTATTTATCAATTTTTACATTCAAACCTATTTTATCATAAACCCGAAAATTTACTTGTAAACATTTTGTATATACCTACATATAGGTATTTATTACCTGTACCTGTACTACATCAGTCCAATACCAAATATTGGCACTATTTTTGTTGTAAAATGCTTAAAAATCGTCTATGAATGTAGGTTAGCATGTAAATGATTACATTGGTAGTAAGTGGTGTAAAATAAAACAAATAAAATGTATAAAGTGTAAAAATAAAGCACTTCACATGCACTCTTTATGCCTTCCATCCACTCTTATAGACCTTATGCGTGCTAACCCCTAATAGATTTTACATAAATAAGACGTACAAATTCTGAAGTATTGTGATATAGTTTTATTGAAATTGAAAATATATTATATATCCATTAATATAATATATATCATGTTTGCTCCATCGTTATAACGATAATGAACCTTATACTAGCCAAAGCTGTCATGGCTTGACCACTTTTTTATGTATCTTTGTGCCCTATAACTATATCTTTTACTATATTAGAGCATACCAGAAGGCTATTTTTTTCGGTTTCCCACAAAATAACGCAATAAGTGCCCAATAATAGGTATATATAGGTATTCTACTAATTCCTAATAGGTACTTCTGTTAAAATGCTCACACGTTCGACACTTGAATATTAATTTGACTAAAACCACACACGTCGTAAAGTAACATATCACTCACAGAATTACCTCTACTCTACTAATACAAGCTTGAGCTAAAAAACTGTCGCGAGTTTTAATAATAATACAAGCTGTGGCTCTACCATTGAACTTATAAAACGGCAGAAACTGCACCCGTACCTCGAACATGGCAATGTTAAATCAGGCGACGTGTACTGATTTAGTCTCAGTAGTGTACGTATGAATAGAACAGAATTATTTATTGGCCTTATAAGTGTTATAACATCAACAGCTACACTAGGCAAGTCAATTTACAATATAAATTTGATAATGGTATGATAATTAAATAATTAAGTTATGACTGATCTTACCAAGCAATATCAAGTGTCACCTAGAGTAGCCTTCTAGGCATCAAATCGCAAATGGCCGTTAAGAACAGCTGGAAAAAAAACGAAGCGTTTTTTTTCCCCTAATTTTTTTCATTAAATCTTTCAACTTCGTAGTACCTACTTGAGATTTGTTGTCGACACCACGATAATCTATGCTACCGTTCACAGATTAGATAAGAGTTACTGCGTTGACTGCAGTCTGTTTTTCTTCAATCTTGAGTGGGTGGTTGTAGATTGTTAGCAGATACAATTTGTTTGATAGTGCGATCAACCCAATTTTTTTTATCGAATATTGACGATTGATGGAATACTGAAGAATTGGTTTTCAAATGGCTGAATCTCTTATAAAATAACTGTTATACATACATTGGCTACCTAATAATAACTTTATAGGTAAGGTACTTAGTTCAAAACTACACATTTAAATAGAGTAAAAATTTTTTTTATATATAAGTATCGGTATATATAAATATATATTGAAAATATATTATATTATAAAATATATTAATATATATATAAAATATTATAAAATATATTATATTGATGCGACGCGTGATCAAAATGCTGGCACATATTTGGCTCAACGAATAAGCATTGCAATTCAACGGGGCAATGCTGCCAGCATGGTGGGCACGCTGCCAACTGGGAGTGGGCTGGAGCATTTGGACTGCCTATGAGTCTGCTATGACTAAATGCCTAGTCTAAATGCTTTTATTGTAGTAGCTGTAGTGTTGTATATAGTTCATAGTATTTTGTTTAATAAAGGCATACCGCCGGTAAAAAAAAAAAAGTATCGGTATTAAATCCATAGCAATATAAATTTATTGATAGTAATAACAAATATTATAAAAATATATCAAGAAAAAAAAAATTTAGAGAAACAGTTAAAATGTATAAAAATATATTTCCGATTGGCTACGTGGCTTTTATGACGTCACTTAACAGGAAAATTAGGGCTAAAATATATGTTTAACGTTTTATTTAAATATGTTAAAATGTTTGCTATTATTAAATATGGATTTCCGCAAAGAAACCCTTGAATTTTTTTCGTTCTTCCTGATAGATTTAACCACTATTTCACCTGATGGTAAGTGATGATGTTGTCGAAGATGTTGTTCAGGTTAACCTAGAATTACTGGCTCTTAAGGACAGCGGGCTGAACACACCGTTAGGTGCTTGGCGACATATTGCCTACTTGAGGGTGGTAGCTAGCCAGGCGGGCATTCGCAAAATGCCCTACCACCATGCAAAAATTAATTTATTCATTATATATTGTTATCTTGTGAATATATTCACAGCCGATCCATGTGAACTTGTGGAAGTTCTACCACGTTGATTAAAACACTTCTGAACTCTCATTTTCGTTGGACTCACACAGACCACAAGTTAATCACACTTTTCAATATTGGAAGTCAGGTCTGTTTTGTTAAAGTCTTTTCAGTAAGTAATGCTTATTGCTTACATTTGGTTTGGGCTTACATTGAAGGGTATTTCTTAAGCTTTCGCGAACTTAATTCATGTTTAAGTTGCTCTTCACTGAACAACATTGTTACTACAGAATTGAACGTGAAGTTATTGTATCAAAGTTTTAACTATCAATGCAAGCATTCCGTGTTCTGATGATAAGTAGCTACAAACGTATAACTTGCGAAACAGTCAGTGTTGTGTGATCGGGCGACCAAAAAAATTGAGGGTAGATTTAGATAGCACCCACTCCGACGATTACAAGACGATCCCTACATCTTCAGACATCTCGTGACCATGGTCGATGCAACTTGAACGAAACGTCGAAGTTAGATAAAAATAATGCTATTCGTGCTTAAATGAACACATCGTACCACTACTCTCAACACTGATAAACGCCATCGGCAAGAGGTATCATTATGTCACCCAGGTAGGCATTAGCAAATGCTTTTTTCAGTTAATTCTACAGAAAAGAGAAAGCAAGTCAATTCCTTGTAAATTCAGAACTGCTTGAACAAAGTTGATTAGCTTTAAATGGGACCAATTTGGAAGTATACTCAACCCAGTAAAAATAATCATCAAGATAAGATGCTTCAGAAATATATGTGAAGACTAGAAATTTGTTCCTTTTTTGGTCGGTAAAAAGCACCTATTAAAAGTACAACTACGTCAGATGCATATCTATAAAGTTAGTCACTATAGGTATGTAGGTACAACTTAGAATAGCAGTTTAATCGATAGCTGACCTAGCCTCGTAGCCTTCGTACATAACTCGGTACACGTTCAGCAGTTATGAGTGAAATCGAAGCGTCATTAGTAGCATATACCCATCCTGTGTGTTACCTATGAAATCCGTATGGACTAGAATGGGACAGAAACATCTAGGTTTCCTATATTTCAAATGGGAGTTACCGCCACCCCGTTTTCCCATCCCAATTTGCATGTGTTCCGTGTACTGTCAGAACCGGAATTATATATCGAGGAGTGCAAGAAGGTTGCACATTTGATATACTCTTTGAACTGCCCACTGCTGCCCACGTTTAGCGATTTATCGTTCCGACTGTACCACCCGACTTGCACGGGGTGGTTTTCAGTGTTGATTGCATGCTGTCTTTATCATACTTTGTGCATCTACCTCTCTTCAGCGATCATGATCTCCTGGTAGACGTGCAGGCGATTCTATGCAATTTTTGTTAGAATGCAAGCCTCTTTGGCGTGTAGACCAGCTTTAAACTGCACATTTGATCGACTCTGCTTTATTGACATTCAAACGTATTAAAAAATAATTGTGAGAAACATGGTTGGTTGAGTAGTCCCTGTAACCATATCCAATCTTAAACCTTAATCATTTATACTTAATATAAACTTACCGAAACATAACCAGATTGAAATAGCCTTCATATCACCACGCGCTGCATAATGTGCATGTGCACGGCCAGCGCTTCGACTAGATAACATGAAAATAGAAAAAAATAGTAGATTAAAATAACACGCTAGTTTTCTAAAATTTAGATTATGGATACAATTGATTAACTAATTACTAGTTACGCGAGGCTAAGATAGATATAAAAAAGTAGGTGTAGCTGTGGTATGGACACGGCCGCTTGTTGTACGTGAATACGCCAATAGAAATTTCATTGGGGATGATAGATATTTATCTGCAACACTATACTGTATCCACCGATTTTGTTATCATTTGTAAAGCAAGCGTAGGTTACGACTACTAGATAAACTTATCAACACGTATTATTATTTTTCGTTCCAATCCGCTGACACCTTTGGCTGGAAATTCAAAATATACCTAGTCTTTTGGTTTTGTTGCTTGATCGTCTAAAGTGAACCAAAATCGCGTAAAACGCTAGATACAGTAAACAGTTTTTAGTTACCTAATATATATTGTATACTTAAGGAATTTGTTAACGGATGAACGTAATTTTTAATATCGGCTTCGGTGGTAATTATGGAACCATGTGCTTTGTTGCAAAATAACTGTTCAAGATAACACGAGAAATATTATTTTCAACTCACGCTACAAGCGGATTTCCCGCGAAGGATGTGAGTTTCCAATTAAACGAAAAAAGTTTTCTGTTAATATCTATTATTGGGCTGCAACGAAGACAATTATGTATTTGTTTAATAAATTATAATTTACAACATTGATACTTTTTGAGGTTATTTTGTGTAGGAAGGTCAATGACATTTAATTTAAAAAAAAAAACATTTTGGAAAGCACTAACTGCACATGAATAATACGCTTATTTATTCATTTGCTGAAAGTATATGACGCTTGAATGAATGACACCTGCAGCCAACACAGGTAACAGGAACGGCACTGTGCACTTAAATAGTCACATACATGCGACTTATGAATGCCTGGTAGAAATGCACCGGTGCGCGGTTGAAACTTTCAATTGATAGATAGAGAACTTTTAATACACCTCATATACTTTAGACGGAATAAAATTTAAGACCATTTTTAAGTTAAAAAGATGATGTACGATTGTAGACTGTCTACTTGTATAGTCGAAATGCTCGTTAGTTCGCCTCGGGAGTTCATAATATTGACAAAATGATTTCAAGAGAAGAAAGTGTGATGAAAGTCTTTTACGCTACGTATAGGGGTAAAGTGCGTAGAACATATAACTTTTCTCACTCGATGTGCGGAAACAATCAAAGTAGTAGGAACAAAATCTGCCAAAATTACAAAGAAAAAACCTTAACCACGAGTGAGCCCGCTACCGCGAGTAGTACTTTGAATTTCCTTAGAAAAGTAAAATTATAATAACAAACCTTCCTGTGGGAGTCGTAACATTCGTAATTCTTCTTTAGCGCCTTCTGAAAAACTACTCAAATACTCATTTATTAATAATAAAGCTTTTTTACACGTCAAGAATATATGTACCTATTAAGGTTTAATTTAAAAATTAAATTATCGTTAATATATACCTACATGCGGTGCAATCCCGAAGAAGTCTGCCAACCATAGGGACTATGGGAAGCCCTTTGGAGGTCCCATTTGTTTAACGTCTTGTCTTTGTTGATGCATATAACCTGTTGGCATCCAGCCGGCGCAGTATTACAGTGGATCGATTTTCCGAAGTACCGATATTCTTGTACTAGGATATCATAGGTCACAAAGAAGTATTCTAGTATCTCCCGGGGTTGGTGAAAATTAGTCGCTGTTGCGTAGGTTTTAAACTGTTATCAGGTTGTTACGTTTCGCTAGAATGACAGAACAGAATTTGCATATTTTACAA
Source organism: Plagodis dolabraria (assembly GCA_963854805.1). NCBI lineage: Eukaryota > Metazoa > Arthropoda > Insecta > Lepidoptera > Geometridae > Plagodis > Plagodis dolabraria. Next base: position 12,990,632 of record OY978440.1, read on the forward strand.
AGTGCATAATACCAAAAGGTGGACCCAGCGACTCCTGAAGAACTGCAATTAACGCTGCGATCCCCAAGACGCCTTCCCACCATGGGGACTATGCAAAGCCCTTTGGATGACTCCTTTGTTCATCGGTCGACGTCTTCCGGCTGTTAATGGTGATGAACACAACAAACAAGTATTGGTCGCAATGGCATTGATGTCCCATTCGTCAATTCAATATCTCCTTGTTGCCCAGCTGGTGCAGTATAGTACATAGATTTTCCGAAATACCGATATTCTTGTACTAGGACATCATGGGTCACAAAGAGGTATTCTAGTGTCCCTCGGGGTTGGTGAAAATTAGTCGCTGTTGCGTAGGTTGTAAACTGTTTTCAGGTTGTTACATTTCACTAGAGAATGGCAAAATGGAGTTCGCATATTTTACGAAGTGCATTCTCAAGGCATTTGCTGTCAGTACCTAAATCATTGTTGTATGATTCATGTACTGACTAATTAGGTTAGTTATTTTAGTAGATATTGATGACTTTTTTTATTGAATTTTCTATTATGTAATTTATGAATTTTATTGTTTACTAGCTTTCCGGCTCCGCCCGCGCGTATCACGGTTATCGCGCAAAAACATTTTGCGCAGTTAGATAAAAACTATCCTATTTCCTTTCGCGGGTCTACACTATTACTATGTCAAATTTCAACCAAATCGGTCCAGTAGTTTTTAAGTTTATTAGTTGCATACTAAAATACAAATCTTTCCTCTTTATAATATTAGTACAGATATAGATTATTAATGTTGATTTGATTATAATTATATTTTAGTATTGATGGCACACATTTTGATAAACTATCACAATTTTGAATAGAACATAGTTTATTTGTAATTTTAATATTGTAACATGAGCCTCGTTGATTGAATTAATTATTATATTGAATGGAATTGCATTGAATAAAACCAAAAGGGGGACACAGCACTCCTGAAAAACAGCCATCTTACGCTGTGATTCCCAAGACGCCTGCCAAGCATGGGGACTGAAAGCCTTTTGGAGGAGTCCTTTGTTTAACTGTGGATATCTGTCGGCTATTAATGGGGATGAACACAACAAACAAGCTTTGGTAGCAATGACATTCCATCCGTCAAATCAATAACTCTCTCCACCTGTTGCCCGGCCGGTGCAGTAGGTAATATGTGCATCGATTTTCCGCAATGCCGATATTCTTGTACTAGGACAATATGAGACACAAAGAGGTATTCTAGTGTCCCTCAGGGTCGGTGAAAATTAGTCTAGAATCGTTAGTTCTCTGCTATGAGGTTGTTACGATTCACTAAAACGACAGAACGGAGTTTGCACATATTGATATAGATACTTACTCGTATATCTTATGCAGCTGATGTTAAGTGCAAGAAATGCATCGTTGCAGATCTCGGCAGGTTGGTTGGTGGCTTGAGCTGTAACGTCGATTGAGGAAAATATAGAAACGCTTGAGTTCAGGCCGGATTATTGTGACTAGTTTTTCAATTTTGATTTACTTTAATTCTATGAATTTCATGAGGCATTCCATGAAATAAAGGGTGACAGAAATTGAATAAGTGCCTACGTACTTTAATATGCAAACCATTATAATGTATATACATAAACTATAACACATTTTTTGCTAAACGAGACAGTAAATTTGTCTCGTTTAGCAAACACGTGTCATAGAGTTGAGTGTTATCGACTTGAGTTAAGTTTTGTAATTGACCTTTGGAGGATCGTTGTAGATGCCTTCTTCTTCTTTTGTTTTTAGTCTCTTCTAGCTATACAATACTAAAGTAACAATGTTCCATAAATCTTCCATAGCACAGCAAATCGTTCGTACACTGCCGTTTACCATAATCCAAAAAAATGCCAGCCGCCTTAGGGATGACTGTATAAGGTATCAGTATCAGTATCAGTTCCTCAAAAGGCGCTGGTGCCCATGCACCTCCCGTTATTTTACCATTAGTCATCCCCATAGAGATATAAATTGCTTTCTCTTTTCTGTGGTCGTCCCTTACGACACCCACGTGATGCGTTGGCGGCGTAACATTCTAGCCCGACACCCCACGGACATTGAGGTCTTAGAAAGAAAGAGTCCGTCAACATTATTAAATGGTCTATTGAAAAACAAGGACCAACACACAAAATACACTTCATGATAATTATTGGAGCAACAAATCCTGTAAAATATTTGGTATAGACGCGCACAGTTTAAAAAATTAAATATTAAAATTAAAATTTAAATAATTAAAATGTATGTTGAAAACATTAAATACGAATACAAACCTAATATTCTGATAAATGGTGTAAAACGTTGACCCAAAGTGGAAGAGTAGATTGTTATATAAGGGTCGAAAGGTATCAATTCCCATACGAGGTATTTAGGCAATAGTCCGAGTAGGAATTGAACTTTCACCCGCTTTAAGCACTCTACTTTTCATTTCGAATTTAAAGAAAGTAAAAAAGTAGCTTTTCTAAAAATTATTCATTAAAAATAATAACATTAACATACTTACTAAACATTTATTGAGAGGTTCTTAGAACGATTTGTGAAATTTTACGTAAAAATTTTATTTGTATTATTTACGGCCGGCTATAGCCCAAATAGGATTTGATGACTTCCACTCTGGTTTTTACTAGTCCAAGTAGGAATCGATGACTTACATCTTTGTTAAACACTCTACTTATCATTGAAAATATCAGGAGTGTAAAAAAAAAGTTGTTTTCCTAAATATTTACTAAAAATAATAAACATGGGTAGAAGATACAAAGATACACTAGGAGTTAGAATAATGAAATTTAGGGAAATTTTTAGTGAGTTTTTTTTAATAATTACCTTTTTTTTAGTTACTACCCTGCCAAACATAGTTGTTATTAATAATTGTTTTATAACAACAGAGTGTTTTACAACATAAAATCTTAGACATATAACTTTGTTTACACCAATGGTTACCATGGTTACAAATCATTCCGGCCCTAGAGAAGGAAGCATTTACTATGAGTTTTTCCCGCCCTTATAGGTGGGAAGGAGCGTCTCCCACCCGCTACTCAGATCAAACAAACACTAATTTCCGAGAATGAGAAATGAAAAAGAAGTTGATAATTTAAATTATTTTTCAGTACTTGAGAAGTAAGCCGAAAAAACTACTTTGCACCCTAGCATTTGGGCTGCCTTAAGATGATAGCTCAAAGAGTAGAATCCAAAATGTATTCTTAATGGTGTTCTATAAAAATATATTTTAGACCATTTTCGATACGAGATCTTACTAAAATAAATGCTTCGAAGCTGAAATTCAATATTCATATTTATTTATTATTTATTTATTTATTCATAATTGCTTACACAGTTACGGCTACGCCAAGACGTGTGATAAGCCAGTTTTGTAAGAAGAGCTGTTGTTGAAACCTGTAAAGATTGCGGCTCGACGCGCATTTGGCCAGTTTTTTACTAAATTACTATTTAATTTTTGAAATAATGTTTGCTAACTATTTTTTAATGTCATTGTGACGGAGGAAGCACGACGCCCACCTGATGTTAAGCGGATTAACCTCTGCTTATAACAGATGTATTTCATCATGTTACGAATTGCACTGCGCCCGTCACACTGAGACATACAGATGCTGTAATTTTTCTGGCTCTCAAGGACTGCTGCCGGAACACACTGTTAGGTACATGTCGACATATTTTCTACTTGTGGTAGCGTGGCGAGCAAATGCCCTTCCACTATGCAGTGAAGCTCAAGCCGGCGCCCGCCGGTGGTGATCGAACCTGCAGCCCGGCGGTCCATAGCTATTATCGATCCGCCATAATTGCTTCAAGTCAAGACTAATCTAATCAGGTTTTTATTTACATGTCTCATATTTCAAATGTAACATAACTGTTACCCCATAATGACTGTTTGTACTGTATCAGCCGGATCGTCCACTGCTGAACACAGCCTCCCCTATTAAGGGAGTATTTGCCATAATCCCCACGCTTGGCAGGCGGCTTGGGGGATCGCAGTGTAAGTTAGCAGTTCTTTAGAAGGCGCTGCTGCCCACCTTCCACTATTTTTCCCTTAGTCACCTCTTACGACACCCACGGGTTGATATGTGGAGGTGCAATTGTAACCCGGCACCCCGCGGGGCGTTGACTGTTTACCACGGGTGAACTGAAAACACTATTTAGGCATTCATAGTAGTAATATAATAGCGCCCTCGCTAAGCTGCGCTCGTGCGCAAACCACCACGTGCCTAAATGGGTACCTTTCATCCCTTGTATAACAATCTTTTTAGAATGCTGATGAGAACCTCAAGAAATATTTGTAGGTGTGATGGATGAATATTGCTCTAAAAAGTTTTTCAGGCACTTAAATCAAGCTGTAGCGAATTAGCGATCGTTTAGCAACAAAGAACTTAATAATTTACTGTTACAATTTACACACCTCATTAATACCTATAACTTATAAAGTAATATTATTTGTAACGCCGTATGGATAACTAAATAAATCAAATAAAATAAACTTTAATATTTAGGTATTATATTTAAAGGTACTATTATTATTTAATTTTGTCATTATTATAATTTCGGAACTTTTAATATTTGTTTACACGGAAGAGGTCCACTATGAACATTAATACCCCTTAGAATTAGAAAAAGAATTTTCTATTTTCCCTTAAGGAACCCTTTTACTATAGTGAAACCTTTTTTTCTTTAGGGTGGCTTGGATGATTTTTGCCGCTGCGGTAACTCAACTCCACCGGGCTATAATTTGAAACTTTAATAGATATACCCCGTGGGATGCCAGTTTATAATAAAACCCTACCATATCTTCATGCAGCAGTCCTTCTGAAAAACTGTCGTCTTACACTGCGATATCCAAGACGCCTGCCAAGCCTAGATTTACGGAAAACCCTTCTTATATAAGATTTGTGGTGGATGTCAGGACTGTAACAGTAAATAGATAGACGCATTTGAAAAAATCTACAGAATATGTTTTAATATTTTACTGAAATAACAGGGGATCCTCAAACAATATACGTCTCTTTCATGTAATTTTTTATGGGTTAGGAGGACAAACGAGCAGGCGGATCACCTGGTGGTAAGTGTCAATTATTGTTCTATCACAATAATTGTAACACACACTGGTCAAAATCTGTGTTAGATCAGAACACAACTACAGTTCTGATCTAACTTATGACAAATAAAGTGCGGTCGGACTAATGTTAGTAGTCGTATAAGAAAAACAAATTGGTACATTCCGAGTTGAGACTCCTTAATTTGCGAGCCCAACCGCGATATAATGTTATATCGCTTTTGGGCTCGTTTAATCAATTTTAATTACTTTTTATTTTAAGAAATTTATAAGTAGTATATTCAATACTTTGCTTTGTTTTTATATCGAGGAAACTTTAAGTAATCGTGTTTCCAAAGTGTATGATTTATATAATGAACCCTGAAATATCATACATATTAAACGCATAACTCAAAATTAAGAAATAAAGATACAGCAAGGGATCAAACGAAACACAATTACGAACGCATCCTCGTTGCAGGCTTAATGAGCGAGACGCATACACTACTGAAAAACGGGTGCATTTCTCCCATTTTTTAACTGACTACAAATATGGAGGAGGTTCTCAATTAGACTGCATTTTTTATATTTGTTAAGTACCTCAGTTTTTTTTTTATTTGGGTGAACCAATTTAGATGATTCTTTTTCATTTGAAAGCTGGTGCTTCCCGTGTGATCCCATTTAAATTTCATGCTATCGGTCAAGCCTTTTTTGAGTTACACTTCGATAAATAAAAAGTGTTTTCCTATCTTGATGATATAGTCACTGACAGTTAATGACAATCGATCCCGTAAGTAACAAGGGTCACTAAAAAGGACGAAAATATTTTTTTACTTCAAAATAGCATCGACTTCAACACTCAAAAGTGTGAAATAACTTGTCGAAGTCACTTTTGAACTATCATGGGACCGACTTCAAAAAGTTATTTCACATTATTGAGTGTTGAAGTCAGTTCCTTTTTAAGGTAATTTTTTATTCGCTCAATGTCTATAATGATTGTCTATCAAAACGTCAAGTTTTATTAATTTATTATACATAATTTTTTGGGATACTCGAAGTTCAAAATCGAAAATAATACAATTCAAAGTTTCAAGACTCGAGGTTACTTTGAACGGCAACTAAGACCTACTTTTCTCGTACAAATTTCTATAAATATCATCGTTTTGTTTATTTCGGTGTAGCCCAACCTGACTATTTAATAATTTTGTTATGAGTACTTACATCTTTGTTAAACACTCTACTTATCATTGAAAATATCAGGAGTGTAAAAAAAAAGTTGTTTTCCTAAATATTTACTAAAAATAATAAACATGGGTAGAAGATACAAAGATACACTAGGAGTTAGAATAATGAAATTTAGGGAAATTTTTAGTGAGTTTTTTTTAATAATTACCTTTTTTTTAGTTACTACCCTGCCAAACATAGTTGTTATTAATAATTGTTTTATAACAACAGAGTGTTTTACAACATAAAATCTTAGACATATAACTTTGTTTACACCAATGGTTACCATGGTTACAAATCATTCCGGCCCTAGAGAAGGAAGCATTTACTATGAGTTTTTCCCGCCCTTATAGGTGGGAAGGAGCGTCTCCCACCCGCTACTCAGATCAAACAAACACTAATTTCCGAGAATGAGAAATGAAAAAGAAGTTGATAATTTAAATTATTTTTCAGTACTTGAGAAGTAAGCCGAAAAAACTACTTTGCACCCTAGCATTTGGGCTGCCTTAAGATGATAGCTCAAAGAGTAGAATCCAAAATGTATTCTTAATGGTGTTCTATAAAAATATATTTTAGACCATTTTCGATACGAGATCTTACTAAAATAAATGCTTCGAAGCTGAAATTCAATATTCATATTTATTTATTATTTATTTATTTATTCATAATTGAAATCAAATAAATCAAATAAAATAAACTTTAATATTTAGGTATTATATTTAGGTATTATAGTAATTTTGTCATTATTATAATTTCGGAAATTTTAATATTTGTTTACACGGAAGAGGTCCACTATGAACATTAATACCCCTTAGAATTAGAAAAAGAATTTTCTATTTTCCCTTAAGGAACCCTTTTACTATAGTGAAACCTTTTTTTCTTTAGGGTGGCTTGGATGATTTTTGCCGCTGCGGTAACTCAACTCCACCGGGCTATAATTTGAAACTTTAATAGATATACCCCGTGGGATGCCAGTTTATAATAAAACCCTACCATATCTTCATGCAGCAGTCCTTCTGAAAAACTGTCGTCTTACACTGCGATGTCCAAGACGCCTGCCAAGCCTAGATTTACGGAAAACCCTTCTTATATAAGATTTGTGGTGGATGTCAGGACTGTAACAGTAAATAGATAGACGCATTTGAAAAAATCTACAGAATATGTTTTAATATTTTACTGAAATAACAGGGGATCCTCAAACAATATACGTCTCTTTCATGTAATTTTTTATGGGTTAGGAGGACAAACGAGCAGGCGGATCACCTGGTGGTAAGTGTCAATTATTGTTCTATCACAATAATTGTAACACACACTGGTCAAAATCTGTGTTAGATCAGAACACAACTACAGTTCTGATCTAACTTATGACAAATAAAGTGCGGTCGGACTAATGTTAGTAGTCGTATAAGAAAAACAAATTGGTACATTCCGAGTTGAGACTCCTTAATTTGCGAGCCCAACCGCGATATAATGTTATATCGCTTTTGGGCTCGTTTAATCAATTTTAATTACTTTTTATTTTAAGAAATTTATAAGTAGTATATTCAATACTTTGCTTTGTTTTTATATCGAGGAAACTTTAAGTAATCGTGTTTCCAAAGTGTATGATTTATATAATGAACCCTGAAATATCATACATATTAAACGCATAACTCAAAATTAAGAAATAAAGATACAGCAAGGGATCAAACGAAACACAATTACGAACGCATCCTCGTTGCAGGCTTAATGAGCGAGACGCATACACTACTGAAAAACGGGTGCATTTCTCCCATTTTTTAACTGACTACAAATATGGAGGAGGTTCTCAATTAGACTGCATTTTTTATATTTGTTAAGTACCTCAGTTTTTTTTTTATTTGGGTGAACCAATTTAGATGATTCTTTTTCATTTGAAAGCTGGTGCTTCCCGTGTGATCCCATTTAAATTTCATGCTATCGGTCAAGCCTTTTTTGAGTTACACTTCGATAAATAAAAAGTGTTTTCCTATCTTGATGATATAGTCACTGACAGTTAATGACAATCGATCCCGTAAGTAACAAGGGTCACTAAAAAGGACGAAAATATTTTTTTACTTCAAAATAGCATCGACTTCAACACTCAAAAGTGTGAAATAACTTGTCGAAGTCACTTTTGAACTATCATGGGACCGACTTCAAAAAGTTATTTCACATTATTGAGTGTTGAAGTCAGTTCCTTTTTAAGGTAATTTTTTATTCGCTCAATGTCTATAATGATTGTCTATCAAAACGTCAAGTTTTATTAATTTATTATACATAATTTTTTGGGATACTCGAAGTTCAAAATCGAAAATAATACAATTCAAAGTTTCAAGACTCGAGGTTACTTTGAACGGCAACTAAGACCTACTTTTCTCGTACAAATTTCTATAAATATCATCGTTTTGTTTATTTCGGTGTAGCCCAACCTGACTATTTAATAATTTTGTTATGAGTACTTATTTCTTGTTTGTATATCTTGTTTCGTTTATAAACCGCGCGTTAGTTACACTTTTTTACTCATTGTAGTGGCTGTAATCATGCTCTCTTCGATATTACAATGTTTTATAACGCTTTGATACAAAAATATCATGTCTATGTCGTAATACATACATATGTCATAAAAAAATCCCAAACATAATGATATATAATAAATAAATAAAACTTTGAACATCCTTGTGGGCGTTCTTAATTTATTCAACTTGGGTAAGATTAAATTCAGAATTTGCATTAAAATACTGTGAAATAAATTTATTTTGATTGTATAATGCTGTTTACTTTGAGACTTGAATACGTTTGTTTTGTTCTACAAGAAGTGCAAAAAAAGTCACTCTTCAAGTCTACGAAGAATGTAACTACCTACATATTTATTCCTAGCTTCAATTGCATCGACTCAGAACATATCTCTTCCATATTTCTAAAGTCCTGGTACTGTATGGGATAGTTGGGCCATAGCCAAGGTAGGGTATGTCTATTGAAAGAGAATATTATATTGGATGGGGGGATATCGCTTGTAGATGCTCGAAGGGGGTTATTGCAGAAAGTGCACTCCTGCCTTCCTGCTCCTCCCACCCCACACATAGTAACTGTTATCTAATCTGCGTATACTAACCTCCCCTTTTAGTCTTCCTACCTGGTATTGCTTGATAAGATAATAGTTTTTCTACGTGTAAGGTAAAAACAGCAAGGTGGAGTGCATTTTTATAATTTCTACATAAAACTGCTGTCCACAATTTAGAGCGCGTGGGATTTGCATGTGTAGCACAGTACTAGTGAAAGCTTACTCCCTAATTATACTCAAAGAGACCTTTCGATTGATTTAATGGGGAATGATTTGTAATTGGTAGTTGAAAAGAAACGTTGAGATTTCTATCACGAACAACTTCTAAATCGACCAAACCTTCAATCGACCATTAAGTCCGTCAACCATATTGTATGGTCGAATTGCGTAATGGTTTAACTGCTAACAAAGAGTGTTTCTATATCTAAATTGACGATGAAATTACATAAATTGAGATCAGAACCTGCACCCTGCCTGACCTGAGTTCCAGCGCACGACAAGATCTCTGTGTCTCCCGATCTAGGCTACTCTGTTATACGTTCAAATAGATGAAGCAAATAGACTTCGAAGCGTTCGCAGCAAAGTTTCCTTATCACGTCCGCTGGGGTCATGGCTTGGATGGATGACCGCTAGAGACATTACTACTGAGCGCTTCTGTGCTTCGGAAGACACGGTCCCGGTTTTTTTCCTAGGGTGGTCGTTACAACATGGTGGTACGGCATTTATTTTTTAATACCCGTCTGGCTAACTATCACCCTCAAGTAGACAATCTGTCGCCAAGCACCTAACTCTGCGGTCCAGCAGGTGTCCTTGAGAACCAGTAAGAGGTTAGCCTCAATAAGATCTTCGACCACATCATCACTTACCATCCGGTGAGATAGTGGACAAAGGCTAGCTTGCCAGCTAAAAAAAAGCCATGTTGAATTATTCTAAGAGCCTCTCTAAGATTTAAAAAGATTAGGAGCTTGTAACGGAAAATAAAACGAATTATCGGTCGCCAAGCACCTAACGGTGTGTTCCGGCAGCTGTCGTTGACCACATCATCACTTACCATCAGGTGAGATAGTGGTCAAAGGCTAACCTATCAGGCATAAAAAAAAATAAACAAAGGTCAATCCATTAATAATATGTATTTATTTATATTAGACAATGAGTTTACTACATTTTGACCTCAGGTCATAGAAATTCTATGATCTGAGTTTTTGACCATACATTGTGTATGGTCAAAATGTAGTGGTTTAAAAAATTACAAATTAGTCTTTCGTTGAAAGTGTATTAGGTACGTATTACTTAAAAATCTGAATCTTAAATTTTTACTTAGCAAAGCATCGTCATTTATTTAAGGCCTATGTGTTTTGTATCTGGCTGGATGACACTAGGGCGTCAGCTACGAGGGTAACTACATACAGACTACAGTCAATAAAATGCCAGGAGGCGCGGGCCCAGCGCCGGATAATCGTCGGTTTATGACCTTCCATGTGCATCGATTCCCAGAAGCACCAACACTCGCTTATGACGCCATAAAAGCTGCGGTAACATGTGCAATGGCAGCGAGTATCGACCAATCGGTAAGATGAGCTGGGATTTCGGTTACGAATGGATTCAATTTCAATTAAATTCTCTTCTTATTTGCTCAAAGCATAATTCACCATATTTATGCAGGATTGTAGACCTGCCAAGGAAGCCGTGGCCCCAGTTATCGCTTCGGCCTTCCTTTGTAGAGTATACTAGTAGGAACACGATCTGTAACTAACAGTGGACGTCATTCTTCGCAAACCCTCTTCAGGCTGTAGTACTAGATATTGAAAGGCTAATACTAAATGCTGCTATTCGATCTAAACTACTAAGTGCTCTATATTTATTCTAGACACTAATAAACTATACGGACAGATACCTACTATACAATATATGCCTATATAATTTTTTTTTTATTGCTTATAGATAAGCCTTTGACCAAAATCTCACCTGATGGTAAGTGATGATGTGGTCGAAGGTGTTAACAGGCTTCACCTTGAATTACTGGCTCTCAAGGACAGCTGCTGGAACACACTGTTAGGTGCTTGGCGACAGATTTTGACTAGAGACTGGCTAGAGACCACTTGAGGGTGGTCGCTAGCCAGCGACCACCCTCAAGTGGAAAATGGCAGGCATTCGCAAAAATGCCCTTCCACCATGCGGTGAAGCTCAAGCCAGCGGCGGGATTCGAACCATGGACCTGCTGCGCGGCAGTCCATAGCCAAAGCCACAGAGCTATCACTGCTTCGAAATAATAAATAGGTACCATGTGTATCCTATGCATTTAATTTGAAAGTGTAATGGACATTATGGTCAATGTTGTTCTTTCAAAACGACAGCATTCAGCAAAGTATAGTAAACATTTTCTTCAGAGACTACTTAGATCATGTTCTGATTCATTTCTCCCAGACACACTTTAATCAAAAAGTCTTCGTAAAAGTATTCGACATTTCAGGCGAAAGTGCTTCGTGTAGTTTACTTAAAGATAATGGCTTACCGGCGCACGCGCAGCAACTAGGTACCTATGGCGCGACGACGTGCGCGGCGGCGCGTCGGCGCATGCGCTGTTCTGTTCATGATGATTTGTTTACACAAATGCCCGTTTGTTAAACGTTTGATCTTTATAAATGCAATAGGTATTTCAAAAATATCGCCGTCAGCGGAACTCTGAGCTTTCATAAAAATGAGAATGATTTTTAAGAACGACAACCTTGATGCTCTGTTTATTCTTAGGGACTCCAGGTACCGTTTATGAGCATTTTTGATTCAATGTAACTGACGTGATGTTTAAAGCTCAGTACATAAAGCAGATTATTCCCTTCCAGTTTTATGAGTTAGTGAGTCATTTGCGAAATCAGCGTGTGATTATTTATCTTCAGCACGAACAACCGGCTAATTTGATTTTTAAAAGCTGCTCTCTGTCTTTCTAAATGGTGGAAAGTTGTAATATATATACCTATTGGTACCTGCTCCACTCACTCACACACACGTAGCGTAGTTACTTAGCTACAGTAAAGTGTGGGTTTAAGAACTTAGTAGTAAGGTCGTAGAAAAGAAGTCAGCCTGCAATTATCTCTACCTACATACATACATAACATCACGCCTCTTTCCCGTAGGGGCAGGCAGAGACCACAGATTTCCACTTGCTACGATCCTTGAATATCTCTTTATCATATAATATATACACTCATAAATCCATTAATAAATAAGCGTCGTATTAGGGTATATACCTGTTCAGGCCTTTTTTCAGAACGTCTTTAATTTGACCATTCTCCTTAACAAATGTATTCCTCTATTCTTTCCTGGATAATGATTTACGAGCAATATTTTTAGCGTCAACAAATATAAAATTAATATTTTATAAAACATTTTAAAATATAGAAAAATATCTAGTGACCATTCCGCCTAATTTTCGTGTTAAACATACGTGACGTCATGAACGCCACGCAGCTAAACCGGAAGAATTTTCGATGCGTCGCGATTCTACATGAAGCATCCTCAGGAGTTGGCAAAATAAGGTGGGATAAATGTTTTAAAATATTTGTTATTATATTAATTATGATAACCAAAAATTTGCGGACCAAATCGCTATTGCTTACTGACACTTGGTCGAAACATCCGACATCAAAAATATAAGCTCCTCTAAGATCCGGCCAAAAACATCAAAGAACCTGATTACTGCAAAAGTCTTTGGGTTTATATGTGCTTTATTCTATTATTATCTAAATTACACGAAAATCAAAGATCCATCCAGTTTATCCATGAAACATGATCCGCAAAGTTACGCCTGAATCTATTCTTTAGTAAAATTTTTAAACTAAATATCTAGCCTTGTTATAGAGACACGCGCCTGTCATTTCTATATTTTCAGCAACTAATTATTTCTAAAGAAATTATGACCCTGAAAATCACTAAAATTACTCCGTTTTTATCACCATCATCAGGGGACCTCAAGCAGAATTTGAATAATATTTAACACTAGATCCTCGGTGAACTTCGTATCACCTATCCTAACGTACGAAAGTCAATATGACAGAAAAACACATGTAGTACAGTTTATATGGGAAAAATAAATTTTTCTTTTTACTATCTTCTTGTTTTCACTATTTTCCCATCGTTTAAATCTTCCTTGGCCTATGACAAACATTTCAAAACCAAAATCAGCTGAATCGGCTCTGCCGTTCTAGAGTTTTAGCGAGACAAACGAACAGCAACTGATTTATATATATATAGAGATAAAAAATAATAAATACAATATACTAAATCTTATAATTTTCATTCTATGTAAGCCTGAACAACACCTTCCGTGATGGAAGGTGTTGTTCAGGCTTACATAGATCATCACTTACCATCAGGTTAGATAGTGGTCAAAGGCATTAAAAAAATGCCACAAATTATTGAATCGCCCCAATTTTATAGGAGAACACACGTGAACAGTCGATTTCGTGAGGGTTCTTAAAATTCCACGTTGGCCTTAACTGAACTTAAGATTAACGAAAGATTGTTTAATACATTAATTAATTACAATTAATTACATTAATTAATTACAATTGTTTAAGATTGTTTATTTATGCATGACAATGCCCGACCTCATACAGGTAGGATTGTGAATGACTACCTTCAAGAGATGAACATTACTCGTATGGAGTGGCCAGCGCGCAGCCCGGATATCAACCCGATCGAGCATGCTTGGGACGAGCTAGGCAGATGCGTAAAACAACGAAACCCTCCCCCAATCACGCTTCGTGAGCTCAAAATTGCTCTCACAGAGGAATGGGAGAATATTCCCCAAAATCGTATAAGGAACTTGGTGTACAGCATGCCAAACCGCGTAAACGCAGTAATGGAAGCACGAGGAGGCAATACGAAGTATTAAAATTCAAGAAAATCGTAATAAAGTTCAAAAATTTCATGTTTCCTATTTTTGTTTTAAGGAGAGATCAGCAGTTTTTTTCTTTATGTAATTTTGTGTTAATAAAATGTATGGTGACTCATATTTTTTTTACTTTCATTTAAGGAGTATTACATTGTCTATTAAATACAATTTATTGCATTAACCTATCATTTTTAGTTTCCGAGATTTTTAACATTCTTTAAGTGACCCGGATTCATTGCTCTCGAGTGTATTTTAGTTATTGAGACCAAACGTAGTTCTTCAGAATTGTTAATGATCCTTTTAAGTATTATCTATTATAGTAGTATTAATATATAATGGTATAATTCTGAACTCCGATAAAAGCATTATAATGCATTATCAATCGCGGCTTAAATATTTTTTTATTATCTAATCAGGTAAATATGAACATATACTTAGGTCATACTGAAAGTTTCTACTCTGATATAAGACCCAATATTAGACTTATAATACTATAATTATTGTTTTTTAAAGTGTATGCCTTCCCAAGGCATACATTTTCAATTTACGTATTCACTGGAATCATTGCAAAAAGCAGTTTAACCAGTCTTCTTTAGGAACCTCTTCAATAGCTTCGTGGAACGCATTCACCGACGATTCAGGGCTCGTAAAACGTGTGCCTCTAAGTTTGTCTTAGTTTTGGGAAACATAAAGAAGTCGCAAGGTGTTCTGGACTATATGACGGCTGCGTCATCAGTTCTACATTTGAAGCTTTCTAGTTGCTTAGTTCACTGAGCGTGCGTGCTTCAGAGTGCACGTTAAGCCGTCAATCCCGGTTGTTGTCTTACGGGGCAGTCGTTACAGCATGGTGGTAGGGCATTTTGCGAATGCCCGCCTGGCTAGCTACCACCCTCAAGTAGAAAATCTTTCGCCAAGCGCGGTCAAAGGCTAGCCTATCAGCAATAAAAAGGACGTTTTTTTGTTTTTTTTTAAAGGCAAGCAAGGGTTAATGTACCAATCTGCAGTCATTGTCCTTTAGTCTTTAAGCGATACTGTTGTGTGTTGATCCTGATTCGCTGAAAAAAGACGCAAACAGGTTCTTACTAACGCTTGGATTTTTCTTAACTTTCGTCAGATAAATTAAGTGTGTTATAGCAATAATAATCTGACTAAGAAGGTTTATAATTAAATCTTCTAAAGTTCTACTTGAATAGGTAAAAAACTTTTTGGTTTGTTTTTATATGAAAAACGATAACCTGATTAAGAAGGTGTATAATTAAATCTTACCTTCTTAATCAGGTTATCGTTCGTGTCATCATCACTTACCATCAGGTGAGATAGTGGTCAAAGGCTAACCTATCAGTCTTAAAAAAAAAATACGAACTTAACAAACTAAAATCGCCTTGGTGAGAAGTGTGGAAACGTTGTTTTTTTTCTATTTAAATCACTAGTGCGGTAAGGTTAACAAAAAGTAAGTACGTAATAGACTATATAGACTAGGGAGGTTCCTATCCTTCCTTCAGTTGCAAAGAAGTCGGTGAAATATAATCATTTCCAGATACATATTATATAGTATGGATAGTATATAGTATGGATGAATCCAAATTAATATAATAAAGATGAAAGGTTTGATTGTTTGTTTGTTTGCATTGAATAGGCTCTGAAACTACTGGACTTAATTGAATTTTTTTTTAATGTAAGTAAAATTTTTAAACGTATGAAAACTTCGACAATGTAACCCAACGTGCGAAAAAATTACCAAAAAAATCGTTATATCGAGTACGCTGCGTAAATTATTGAAAATAGAGCAAAACGATGTTGTACAATTTTATAGAAGACATCAATATCTATAAAAAAGTCCGGAATACTATAAGTCTAACTATTACAGTTATGTCACAATATCAACTGTTTATGCGCTTAAATTTGTAATTTTGGATTTTTTTGTTAAATACCCGTGCGTAGCCGGCGCGGACAGCTTGTAATATTATAAATGCGAAAGAAACTCTATCTGTCTCTCGCTTTTACGCCATAACTACAGGACTGATTTGGATGAAATTTGTTATGGAAATATTTTGAGACCCGGGGAAGATCATATAATAGTTTTATCCAACTACGCAAAACAAGATTAATGATTTTGCAAGATAACCGACATACGCACGGGCGGAGCTAATTGGTTTATTATAATTTTATTTTTTAAATAATGTAATTCGTTGTTATATATATATATATATATATATATATATATATATATATATATATATAAAGATATATCTTTTTAGATGATTAAATTATCGGTTCGCGAAAATCTGCGTCCACAAGTATAATTTAATAAAAAATGTAAAAAACCCGACTGCAAGTTATTTATTTTCGTTAAGTGTTTTATCTTTCCATTGTAATGAAAACTACTAGTTATATAATATTTCTGAAATCGTTTTTAAATCCCTTTTATTTTATACCCCATTCGAAAAAATTATCTCACTTTTCTTTAATAAAAAGTGTTTGCCTGACAGATATGAATAAAATAAATATATTCTAGGGGATATGACAAATACAATGCCTGATCCGAAAACACGATTCCATATATTACTCTCGATAGAAACAAAACATGAATACAGCTCTAAAATTTCGCCTAATATTGCGTCGTTCTGTTTCGCATCACTCGCATGCGATGAGAGGTCTCTCCCCCTTACGCCCTCAGTCTGACATTTGTCAAAGACCACTTTATAACGTATAAATCTAGGTTAGTCTGAACTACATCTTCGACCACATCATCATTTACCATCAGGTGAGATAGTCTTCGAAGGCTAGCATGTCAGCTATAAATAAAACTTTAGTTTTAAACTTCCACTTGCTAGTCATTATTGATACCAAGCAATGCGCTCCTTCGTACCAGTATAATATGTTCCATGTCCGTACCCAGTTTGGAGTGCTATGGTCCTTTCAGCGATTTGTTGTCATTTTATCCAACCAATTTATTAGAAAATAGGTTTCGTAATATTTTGTATTAGAATCATTTTACCTTGAAGTAAAAGGATGAGAATCTCCTATAGCGTTTAACGTTAGGATGCATTGGTCAACAAATACGTATCACTGAAAAGTATTCAATCCGCAATCGTCCAACATTTGCCTATTAATAAGAGTAGGGGTTACTGGTGTTGTGATATGTTTCCCTGGTAATCCTGCTTGCCGATAGTATTTTTCCATTGC
The DNA here is from genome assembly GCA_963854805.1 of Plagodis dolabraria. Classification (NCBI taxonomy): domain Eukaryota; kingdom Metazoa; phylum Arthropoda; class Insecta; order Lepidoptera; family Geometridae; genus Plagodis; species Plagodis dolabraria. The sequence continues at coordinate 13,008,053 of OY978440.1, forward strand.
TAGTGCTGTTTGCTTACAAAGCAAAGAAAACTATTCAAATCATTTGCACCGAAGCTCTTACACAGTTATGTTGCCTTGGTAGCCAGACAGAAGTGGTAGAAGCTAGTGGGTATTCCTAAATTGTTGTGAGCGTATGAAGCGCACGTAGCGAAGTTTGCTTAGCCGATCAACGTCCGCCATGGTCATGACTTGGATGGGTGGCCGCTAGTGACATTACTACTGAGCGCTTCCGTGCTTCGGAGGGCACGTTATCCGTGCGTCGGTCCCGGTTGTTATCTTAGTATGGTAGTCGTTATAGCATCGTGGTAGGGCATTTTGCGAATGCCAGTATAGCTAGCTATTAGCAGCATAACCACCCACTAGTTGAAAATCTGTCGCCAAGCACCTAAAAGTGTGTTCCGACAGCTGTCCTTGAGAGCTAGTAGTTCTAGGTTAGGCTTAACAACATCTTCAGCCGAGGGCCTACCTACATAGACCTGGTGAACGAGGGCTGATTAATTAAGATAATCCAAAAATGGGTTCAATGCACACACATGAGTTTTTATACGACTGCCCGAAAAATGGAGTGTTATGATTATAGGGTTCATATATGTATGTTTGTGAGTTTCTTTATTCCACCATAACTTCTATACTGTATGAAATATCGTTAAATTTGTCGTGAGAGCGCAAGTGACACTAGGCACATGAAAAATTTAAAAAACATACTGGCAGATTTTAGACACCATATTGTGATAGCCTTTGACCACTATCACACCTGATGGTAAGTGATGATGTGGTCGAAGATGTTGTTCAGGCTAATCTATAATTACTGGCTCTCAAAGGATAACTGCCAGAACAGAACGTTAGCTGCTTAGTGACAGATTTTCTACTTGAGGGTGGTAGCTAGCCAGGCGGGCATTCGTAAAATGCCCTACCACTATGCCATAACGACTGCCATCCTAAGTCAACAATCGGACCGATGATGGCTTAACGTGACCTCCGTGGCACGGAAGCGCTCAGTCGTAATGCCACTAGCGGTCACCCATCCAAATCATAACCGCGGCGGACTAAGCTGATCAGTTAAAAACGGCTAAGCAAACTACGCTACGAGCGCTTCAAAACAATATCGCATAAACGCTCCTTCCGTATTAGCATTAATTTATTTCTCCATTGTTCCTTTTTATTGAAACATCTTTATTTCCTATTACTGCGGAACTTTTTGTTGTATGCATTATTTTAAACATACACATAAATAATTTATACAAAACAATTTGCGCATCGACTAAAAATCTCAGCTTATGTCATCAGTCCGTCCCTCTTCAAGTTTCTTCTTGCACTGCGGCAACTACCGAACAAACTTCTACCACTTCTGTCTGGCTACCAGGGGATCATAAAATGCAAGAGCTCCGATGCAAACGCCTCAAATAATTAATTTTGTATGCAATGCAACACAGCAAGCACTTGCATGGAAAACTACTGCGAACTGTATAGTCACCAGGGGACCATAACCAAATATCAGTAACCATACTGCATACTCGCTATTAATAGAATAGAATCCAATGGAAAAGTTCTGAACTTAGTATCGCAAACTTCTGTCTACCTACCAGGGAATCATAAAATTCAAGTACTAGTGGTTCAAATGCAAATGTGTTGACAATCCTTGTTTTACCAGTCGCCTGTGCCGTCGCGTCAGAAGAAATATTCATGAAATAAAGCCCGATTTACATTCGTCAAGTGTTTTGGATAGTGCAAATTTTAAGAGGCGAGTCTGTATTGATAGCCAGGACAGTGACCTTATTTTCTACATTACAGTGAGCCACGTGGCATTTAGTTGGGTGAGTTGGATTCCCACACTGAGGGTTCCGTACAGAATGTACCACAATTTTTTGTTTTTCATACAGATCGAGATTATTTGCAGGAGTTGCCTACATTTGGCCAGTTTTTAACCGACTTCAAAAAAGGAGGAGGTTCTCAATTCATATGTATTTTTTTATGTTTGTTACATAAGAACTTTTGACTGGTTGAACTAATGTTGATTGTTCTTTTTTTATTTAAAAGCTGATGCGCTCCGTGTGATCCCAATTAAATTTCATCAAAATCGGTCCAGACATTTTTGAGTTACACTCCAATAACTGGAAAATATTTTCCTATCTTGTGATAATATAGTCGTTGACAGTGAGAGACAATCGATCTCGTAAGTAGCAAAGGTCACTAAAAGAGTGAAAAAAATTGTGACCATATAGTTCAAAAGTACGTATTATCACAATATTGTGCGCATGGTACCGACTTTGCCAAGAAGATTTAAAAATTTGTTTTTTATAGTATTTGCTGTTGTTCGTTAGATGTCGGAACAAAAGCCTCCGAGTTTTACGCTTGTATTTAGTACCGTTTTAGTGATAGAGAAAATAGAAACCAACGTTAAAAAAACACGTTTTTCTATGGGCATATTTAATTTGCCATTTTGTTATTATTACAATTTGATAGGCAATCCGCTATACTAAAGCGTTTACTTTGAAAATTTCAATTCGCTATCTATTACCGTTCCAAGGATAAATAATAATAGCAAGATATTCCTGATAATGGATCAAAAGGTCTGCCAGGTCTAAACTGGCCACAACTTAGTGTTCAAAGCATTTCAAGTTGGTGAGAAGCATAATTTCATCTATTTTTTATTTTCATTTCTATGACCCGGCAGGATAGGCTCTGGCAGATATAATTTATCTTATGTTATTTAGGTATTATTGCAGCCGGATCTCCCACTACAGACCCTTAAAGGTCGGACGAACGGACAGTCGATACTTTGTAATAGGGTTGATTTTCTAGTACGTAACCCCTAAAGGATGAGCAAATATGAAATATGTAACTATTTTTCTGACTTTGGAGAATCCAAAAGTTTTTCCGAGGCGTCAAATGATCAAAAATAGAAAGATATATGATTAGATAAGCAGTCGCGAATTTACACATTTGCCACCAGGGTCTTTTTAAATTGCCATCTTTACCGACGTCGACTAATAATGGTGTTCTGGATAAATTTTACAAACCTACAACTTACAATGTGGTAGGCGGTAGGATTATAAGCCAAGTTGACTCGCCCATTCCATTAAGTACCCTAACCACTTGATCATTGTAAATGTATCTTCAACTTTATTTTATGCAGGTTGGTTGGCAAGTTGCAGTGGAAAATTTCTAAACTTTTAAACTGTCTGGCTACCAGGGAGCCATGAACATAAGGTAGCAGCATCATACAATGTATACGCTATAATTATATTAGGTAGGTATATGTGCTTCATACTGGCAGAACATGTTTGCTCAATCACCTATGTGCTTATACCACTATACCACATTCCCGGCAGAAGTTCTTGTTATTGTACGGAGTGAACCAGTGTTACTTTGTAAGTCAAAATAGTTTCAATATGAATCATTCCAAAAAAAATGTAATCTTATACCCACACCTACTACTTACTTACCTACTATGAAGATCTAAATGGCCGTAGTATAAAGTATTAAATAATCAGTGACATAAGATAAGTGACGGTTATTGATATATTATATACAGAATAGGGTTTCGTACTACGAGTAACTATGTTAAGAAGTGTAACTTTTTTTTTTTTTTTTTGTGCCTGATAGGTTAGCCTTTGACCACTATCTCACCTGATGGTAAGTGATGATGTGGTCGAAGATGTTGTACAGGCTAACCTAGAATTACTGGCTCTCAAGGACAGCTGCCGGAACACACCGTTAGGTGCTTGGCGACAGATTTTCAACTTGAGGGTGGTAGCTAGCCAGGCGGGCATTCGCAAAGTGCCCTACCACCATGCTGTAACGACTGCCATCCTAAGACAACAACCGGGACCGACGGCTTAACGTGCCCTCCGAAGCACGGAAGCGCTCAGTAGTAATGTCACCAGCGGTCACCCATCCAACTCCTGACCGCGGCGGACGCTGCTTAACTTTGCTGATCGATTGAGAATGGCTAAGCAAATTTCGCTACGAGCGCTTCAAAACTCTATGAGAGTTACACTCATTAACAGCGTACCTGCCTTTTAACGAGTCCGAAATCAAAGAGCCGAGGTAAAGTTTGCGTTCTGCTGTTTTTGGGTTTGAATTACATTTCTTTATATATTTATTCATAGGTTTCGTATGTGCCAAAAGGGTTTTTTTATTTATTCCACTCTTATGTCATAGTTCCCGTGTTCATAGACGGAATGAGTTAGATACAAACTTGTAATTTAAGTATTTTGAGTAGAACGTTAACCCCACGACAAATATTGGACTAGAAAGTCAATTATATTTTTTTAAGGTGAGGTTTAATACAAAAGATGGTACTCGAAAGACAAACTTTTCTGCACCTTCGCATGACCGGTGACATAGTCTAGAATAGTAAAGAGTATGGTTGTCTTAGTTTTTCGCGATTATTACACATACATAGTAATTATTTATCATCATTTTTGTCCCGAAGTTTCAAACACTTTGTATAGATCGTGGTCACGGGGTCACCCCGTATAATTACCATAGTAAAAGAGTATTCAATTTATCACTTACATACATACGAGTACATACATGGTTAAATTTGCTAATTTTTATTTTTTAGGAGTATCATTTTTTTATATATTTTTAATACGCAATACAATTGATTTGTATTGCGTATTAAAAAAATAGGCAACTCCAGTTCTCACGCCCTCAATCAAGATTTGTGGTTTCAACTGAAACTTAGTATGCAGATATTTACACACGAGTGCATCAGCTGATTCTTTGTAAACTTTCAAAAGTTCAAAGTTCATATTTCTTTACAATCCACAAATTAGAATCATACATACTGGATAAAAGCGATCTACTTTCACAGAAGCTATTAAAATTTTCTGAAAATAATTATGGTACGTTAAGGGACAGAATTCTAAAACCAGATGTTAGATTTTGTCCCCACTTCTCCTCGCGTGTTTACTTCGCGGTGTACATGGCGCCACGTCCGCAAGTCAACGGTAATATTTTATTTGGTTAAAAATTTAGAGCGCTCTCTAGTAGAACTAGTAGAAACTATCTTGTCACACACGAATGTGATGTGTGCTGAAGCGCCATCTAGTATGCATACATGATACCAACCATTAGTTGATTGTATGCTGTAAATATCATAGTGTGACACAGTTAACCCTTTGCGATCATAGTTCCCGCGAGCCTAAATTTACCATACCTACAGTAGAACAAGTTTAGTCTTGATTATTACCAACTTGTTTGATTTTGCAGTTTTTGTGTATGTTCATTTTTAATGAACATTAACTATGGTTTTGATGAACATGAACTATGTATCTACTTTGATGCAAGGCGTAAGCTGTTACACAATAGATGGTTTATTTATTACAAAAACAAGTATATTGTGTAAAATTTACACAGAAAATCATAAAAAAACTTTTTTACCCCTGATCAAAATACAAATAGCGGGTTATACTATTGGGTATTTTTAACTGACTTCAAAAAAAGGAGGAGGTTCTTAATTCGTCTGTTTTTTCTTATATGTTTGTTACCTCAGAACATTTGACTGGGTGAATCGATTTAAAAAAAATCTTTTATTGTTTGAAAGCTGATACTTGTTGTTTGGTTCCAGTTAAATTTCATCAAAATCGGTCAAGCCGTTTTTGACATACACTCCAATAACTGAAAAATATTTACTTATCTTGATGATATAGTCGTTGACAATGAATGAAGATCGATCCCGTAAGTAGCAAGGGTCATAAAAAGAAGTGTTTTTTTTTTAAATAAAAATGGAAATGACTTCATCACCAAAAAGTGCGAATTAACTTGTCGAAGTCCAACACTAGTACCACGTGCACAATATTGTGATAATAGGTACTTTTGAACTATACTGGTACCGACTTGAACAAGTTATTTCACACTTTTGGGTGTTGGAGTCGGTTCCAATTTTTGTTTTTTTTTTATCAAGTAGCGTAGTTCATTCAGATCCTGGCTTTGTTTCCGCTAACAATCAAGGGTACCTGCTCGTGTCATTACTACAAGTCATATTAAGATTTCACTAACAAAAAATCACATGGAGAATGTAGTAGGTAGGTACAGTTATTGTTTCAATTTGTTAATAATAATAAATACATCTCGTGGATGCTATTGTGTAGATGAGTGGAACAACAAAACTTCTAACAAAATAATACCATTATTGAAATCACCCAAGGAGAAAGATAAGTATTTTGTTTGAAAATGTATTACTTTGTATTACTATTCATACGTAATACCACAATATTACATATCGATTATAAAACCGTGGTATTACTGTTATTAACTGTATTTGTCAAAGATTACGAAAGATACGTTTATGTTTGTAAACGACACCCGTGCCGTCACTTGATGTATGTACTTGTATAAGTAGATTATGTTGCGAAGATGCACCGGAGTGCGACATAAAATCGGACATTCTGTGAGAGTAGGGCTGCCATCCGTCCGGGTTTCCCTGGATTTAGCATTTTACCAATAACCCTGCATATTAATAAAAAAATAATCGAAAGGTGAATGTTTCGAGATTTGTCTTAATATACTCTTTGTGTAATAGTGTATATCAACAATGCGTCGTTCTTCTCCTCCATTTTCTATACTAGAAAAATAACAAACTTTTATTGATTTTCAAATAATATTTTTGGTGTCCGATATTAATCGCCGGTTTTCGGTACGCGTGTCAAAATTCAATTCATCTAACAAGCCATCACAATTAACAATCCGCTAACTTTCAACGGGTTTCTGGAACGCATATTAATGAAAAATTACAGAACACCTGATTAAAATGCTTGTTTATCTATGATAACATGAAATTTGAAAATGTCGTTCAAATTCATTCATTCTCTAGTGTTCTGTCTTTTTTTAACACATAGCGTTGTCTCTTCTGTTTTGACATGAAATTAATCCCAAATCATTTTTGGCATCACCACCGTTACTATGGTTACCAATTAAATATGACGGATGATCGTAAACGTAAAACAACAAGAGAGAGGAGTTCGAAGCGTTCCTATTTGTCAAAATACAAGCAGATTTGGGCATTCACATCCAACAATACTATTTGCGCTCGGATTTCTAACTGACAGAGTCCAGTCGTGCGAGTGTACGCTCTAATACCTAAAATGTCAACATTGATGGGTTATCGCTAGTGGAATTATCAAATTTCATTAATTTTTATGAATCCAGCAGTGATAGCTCAGTGACTTTGGCTATGGACTGCCGCGCAGCAGGTCCATGGTTCGAATCCCGCCGCGGGCTTGAGCTTCACCGCATGGTGGAAGGGCATTTTGTGAATGCCCGCCTGGCTAGCGACCACCCTCAAGTAGAAAATCTGTCGCCAAGCACCTAACGGTGTGTTCCGGCAGCTGTCCTTGATAGCCAGAGTAATTCTAGGTTAAGCCTGTTAACACCTTCGACCACATCATCACTTACCATCACGTGAGATTGTGGTCAAAGGCTTACCTATCAGCTATAAAAAATTAAATTAAAAAAAATCCCTTTATCCTCAATACCATCATGATGATTATAAATACTCTTTAATTTTATAGTTATTATGTCAGTAATAGTTTATTGATAGTGAAAGTCACTAGCGTACGTGAAAATGTGCGTGTTTGTCTTCCCTTACTTGTTGCTTTATATCGTAAAAATCGATTAAAATAAAAAAATCATGAGTGGCATTTTTTATTGCTGCTAGGCTACGCTTTGACTATAATCTCACCTGATGGTAAGTGATTGACGTCTGATGATGATGAAGTCAGTAGAGAAGAATAGGCAAGAACAGCCGTCGTAACCTACCATTAGATCCTTGGTAATATATTTTCTACTTGAAGGCCAACAACTATCAAGCCTATCAATGATTCTAAAAACTCCCGCCCTCGCATCATGCGGTGAAGTGGAAGACCGCGGCGAGATTCTAACTATGGACCTCCTGCGCATCAATACAAAATAATACCACTTCTAACATCAACGTGAATATGTTGTAGCCGCACATCAGGCGCTAAACAGAGCTTTAAACCATATCTTAACGCCCTCAGCCGAAAGGTGTTTTCTCAAAGAGGGTTGGGGTTTGGAAGGCCCATAACCTACTTATCTTGGAAATGCTTTTGTTGGTATTACAATCTACCCAGCTGCGGTTTGTTTAATGGCTGCTATGGTTATGTTATAGCACCCTATTGAGTAACAAATGAGCAGCAACACTATAATCACGTAGTCTTTAGTAATATATTTACGTAGTTCTATAATCGGACTCTTGTTCTATACTCGCTCATCATACACACCGCTAGGGAATGGAACACTCTGCCTGAGTCTGTGTTTCTGGTTAATTACAGGGGGGTTTTCTAAACCGGAGTGAATAGGTATCTTCAGGGTAAGCGAGCTGCATCATCGATGGCATCGTCACTTAACATCAGGCGAGATAGTGGTGAAGTGCTACCCAGTACCTTCGGTATGAAAAATAGCAATATGTGTTTTTAGAGTAATCATACTTGATATAATTCTGTTCTTGTTCTATCTTATCAGTTATTAGAGTAAACGTTGTAGGTAGGAATGCTTAAAACTATTTTTATATATTTTTACGATATCAACACGTTAATCTTAGAATAATTGGTCGATTTTGGGCAATTAGAATTAGTCAGTTTAACAAACCGTTAACGTACCGAAAAGCTTTTCAGAAACCCAAAATTGAAATAATTGTCGATTAATTGGAGATTTGACATTAGTGTTGACAAACAGTCACATGAAGTTTTTAGAAACCCAATCTGCGTATGACAATGGATTAACAAGTATTTAAAATAATTTGTCGCTGATTTGCGTTTCAGAAACCGGGGGTAAGAATTTTATTGGTAAGTAAGTTATGGGATAGTATCAATAACCAAGAAGCATCCTCCTATCCAATATATGGGGTTGTTTATATGGCTACCATATGTTGTTTATACAACACAGAAGATGTAACATTTAAAAACATAATGGCTATAATGTGTATAATTTTAACTTTTGTTGAATTACCGGCCGCCCCTTAACACCAAAACGTCCTGGGGAATACTCTCTTTGGTAGTATATCCGCTACACTTTGGTTATTAAGGGCGTTATAGTTAAGTCCTCTATAATGCACCTTACTCGATGTTCTTACGTAAGTATTGGTATGGTGCTAATTATTTCATTTTCTTTTAGTCAGTTCTTAATTCTTATGCTATTCAAGAAAACCATGGAAAGTCTCATTCTAAAGCAGAAGCTTAGGCTTCATCTTTTTGTATTAAGTTTTCATTTCAGAATTTCATTATCTCTATCGCATCAAACGTTTACGGCCATCTTTTTACTACTAATTTATATGTACTAATATATTACGTACTCGATAATACCATGAATATTTCAATAACTTTCCATGTATGAAAGTTTGTGTTTTCTATAGTAGTGGACAGAAGGACGGTGTTTACTCAACATAGCTTTGTAGTAAATTGAAAATGTTGTTCTACTGTAACTATTACGCTGTGGCAACTCGTGTCCATCCAAGACATACTTTTTCGAGATCTATGAAAAAACGTGTTCAGGTAGCTAGATTAGGTAGTACCTATTTAATGTTCACGTTCATTAGATATACTAAACTCTCTAATTATATGAAAACATGGAAACTCGAGATACCTAATAAATTTGCAAGCATTGTAATCGTAAATTGAATACGCGTCAGAAAACTTAATTATACGTAAATATAATACGTATCAAATAAAAAGTAATACAAATAAAAAAGTCACCAAAAAGAATCTAGGTATGTGAGATTCGATCCACGGTACTCGATCTTCTGATTCGACTTCAGTAGTTACACACTATACAATCATTGACCAAGGTGTCGAAAATTACACACATATCGTTTATGCCTTACTGTCAGACACATTATATTGGTCCACGTACATACGTAAAATTATTATTGTATTATTAAGAATTATGTCGTAAAATTAAAATTAGACCAAAAAGAATCTCTTTACGCTGGATTCGATCCACGTGCCTCTCAATTGCGAAGCGATGTCACTTACTATGCGCTATTTGAACGACGATTGATTTGTCGAAAATTATGTACATAACCTGTGTGCCTTATTGTCAGAAACTGTATAAATTAATCATGATCCATCTAAAATAATTACAACACATTCATTACGAAAAATTCTGAATATTGCTTATAATAATTATTTTAGGTAGCTAAAGTTGTACCTATGTCTTGTAAAATGTTTGAAGTGTTTTTTATATTGCGTTAGGGTTCACAATCATATCATAATTTCATTAATATAAGAGATATATACATAGGTACATGGAGAAAGGAAGCCATAGATGCTTACCTTATTATGTCCATCATGCGTTTTTGACGATTTTTTGCATTCCCAAAGCGTTTATTTATAATTTTACCCATGTTTTATTTTAATTGAGATCGCCGAGAAAAGTGACACAGGTCCGACGCATGACGCGGCTGACCGCGATATGAGCGAGGATGATAGCAATATACGTAGATCGCTGGAGTAAATAGTGCGACATGATGTTAACGCTTCTCGGAATGAAAGGGCGTATGTGACATTTTGTAAACAGGCTCAGTACGCATTAACTGTGCTTTTTTTGGATTAAAATAATCAATGAAATTTATTGTACTTAAAAAATCAATATTTTAGAAAAAAAATCCAATTTTTAATACACTAAAATCTGGCGGAAAAAGTAGGAATCCTCTATTTTCAGAGGTGTTTTTGAGATTTTTTTCTATCGAGCCAATTATTAGGAAACATGTTTTGAAATCGATGAAAGTATTACTTATATCCTTGAGTATCGTGTATTTAAATTGCAGTACCATCCGGTACCTGGTTTATGAGATTTTCCATATCATGTTGGCACTATTTCGTAATTTCCGAGCCTTAAAAGCCATGGGTGTATAACGTTCAAGCCTGCATTACTCGCTTTCATTAAATAATTCGTTAACTTTTCAAAATTTGCTTTTATGACTTTCAAAATAGAGGACACACATTATGCCATGGACAATTAGCTTTGAAAACCATCATAATAATATATACTTTGAGCACTATAACTTCTGGAAGTCAAAATAAGTTATGAAATAAAATTATTTCTCCTTTTGAACGACTATTTTCTTCTACACCACGACAATAATGTCGATACAATCTAATAAAACAGACCACCACACCGTCCCGGAACCATTTCGAGTCCATTTTGATGCTATTAGGATCGCAAATTGAAATTCGGAGTAGCCATACAATCATGTCATGACACCATTCCGATCCCATTGAGAGGACATTAGCGTTGTCGGCTGATAAGACGATGGCAGGCTGTCTGAAGCGCATCAGCAAGCCGCCGCGCCGCCGCCGCCGCCACGCCGCCATGTCACGGTAAATATATGAAGTAAACGCAGTCAGTATCTATACTGTGACGTGACTGAAGGTCAGGCCCGGTTGTCACCCCCATATTGATTTTTCATCTGTAATTCATTCCTACTTCTGTCTCACTTTACATGAACGATAAATATTGCTGTCTCAACGATGATGCACATTGCACACTATAGATGTAAATAATTGCATGTAGGTACCAAAGCTGTGTCCTAGTAGTCCCGTCCTGCTTTTTCTCGGAATATCGTATATGCTGCTATGTCATTCACTCGCGAATGCACAAGTAAGCCTGTGTGTGTTTTCTTCTACGTGTTCTACAGCTGCTAGATGTGCTGTTACCACCTTTTATTGTTCATGTAGCCCTGGTCAGTAAGCTATCGCCGCGTCGTTTGGGGGAGCTTTTGCGGCTGCAGTGCAGCTTGTTTAAAAGCTGTGGTTGGGAATTTTTTTTACTCACGCATTTTTAGTAGCTGTCAATCGTTTTTTCAGGTCAATGTTTTCTGGTTTTTAGTACTCTTTTTCTATGTGCCGGATGCATAATGTAAGTAAAATAATACGATCAAAAGTTTCATTTCATTTATTTGTGCAACAAGGCCATCGTACTAGTATGTGGGGTAGATATATAGGTAGCTGGTGGAAAAGTTTTATAAGTATTTCATTTGCGTCTTTTTTAGGATTCCGTACCCAGAGGGTAAAAACGGGACCTTATTACTGAGACTTCGGTGTCCGTCCGTCCGTCTGTCACCAGGCTGTATCTCGCACGAAGGGTTCCGTACCATTAGCTATACAACATTAGACTTCATATTTTAACCTTTATTTGTTTTAACGTGCGCGAGTCCAACTCGCACTTGGACAACTTTTCGTATTTGTTGTTATAGCGACAACAGATACATCATCTGTGAAAATTTCAAATATCTAACTGTCACCGTTCTTGAGATACAGCCTGGTGACAGACGGACAGCGAAGTCTCAGTAATAGGGTCCCGTTTCTACCTTTTGGTTACGGAAGAAAAGAAAAGACTTGATTATAATCATATAAATATTGTTTTGTAGTAAGCAATAAAAAAAATAACACGTTGAGACTTTCCCTGTTTTGTTAATTTGCCACCTTGCACGCCTCCGCGGACACGTATTTTTTAATTGATATTATTAAGTGTTACTATTTCTACTCTTTATGGATCATATAAGGGAAAACGGAGTCTATATGAGAGGCTTTGTTGGTAGCATAACAAGATTGGTTAGTTACTGGTATTGTGTTATGGTTCCCTGGTGTTTTGGTAGCCAGACAGTATCTTTCCATTGCAAGCTACGAATTTGCAAGTGCTTCACCTGCTGCACCGAAGCCCTTGCCTCTTTATGTTTGCTTGGTAACCAGACAGAAGCAAGAGAAGGTATTCCTTATCCTCTCCGTTGTAGAAAGAAAGAAGAAACTTGAATCTGAGTTTCAGTGGACAATATAATGTAATACTATTAAAAAAAATAAACGCATTTTACGGTTTTATGTCTAAAAAGCAAAACGAAAGCTGTGACATTTTGATATTTTGAATTGTTGAACCAAAAACTAATCAATGGGCTAGAAATTCTAATTTTTATCATTTTTACCGCATAAATAATATTTTCAATAATTATTTAAGCGAAGGGTACAAATTAATTATTTATTCGTAGTTTTTACCTGTCTAGCACGTCACGTATAGGACGGTTTTGGTGTTTTTGGAAAAGTCGCAGCATAACCGTTTTTTTGCGAGCGTGGGGAAGTGAAAAGAATGAAATGAACATCAACTTTTGGAACGAGGGTCGCTGAAAAACCAAAACAACACCAATGCGATTACTGGTTCAGAAACTAATTAAGAGTTAAGTATACTAGACACTTTGTTCAAATAATATATAGTATATTTCTTTGAAGACTAGATACTATGCTACCACCATCTCTCAAGGCACAAATATTAATTTTATATGAGTAGGTACATACATGTTGATTATTCAAAAGCTGCGTGGAAAGATTTTATTTTTTACTTACGCGGAAAAGGTTTTTGAAATTCGAAGCTCTATAGGTATAAACGTTCCAGTACATATAACAGTATATTGGCTTGGATTGACTGGGAAGCATCGTTACGAAAGATTATCTGTTGAATGCACCTCGTAGGTGGGTCAACATGCAATGCAACCCTAACTGCGTCCCCCCTTAATCACAATTGCTGCATAACTTTATTATAGGTATATCGAACGTCACTGGTACTGAACTTATTGAACGTCATAACACATCACTTAACGTCATAATTCTATCCTCTTGTATCCCATGAAAGCATTAAAGCTTCAACGCATGCTCCTCTACCTATACCCTATAACTGAATCAGTTCATTATGGTAATACAAAGCATAACTAACTGCTATCCGAACTGTGGTAATGTTATTATGATTTTAGGAATTGATAGACTTATACTACCTAAGAGTATGACAATTATTTTTGTACATGATGGTAATAAATACGGCGCAGTTTAGTTAGATGCTTAAAATTATGTAATTTAAATGTATATTTATAAACTAAAAGTATTGGCTCGGAGCTGTAAAACCTAATAAGAGTACCTAAAACCTAGTAAGAGCTTAAGGTTCACCGTGCACGCTGATGGAGGAATGGGTCACTATGGTCAAAACCATAGTTATGTAGATTCTAAAAAGTAATGAAATTAATTTGATGCTACACAGGTAAATGCCTAAGTTGTTGACCCAGTCAATAAGACCAGATGAATAAGTTGTTCTGACAAAAAAGGTGGTTTTTGAAAAGGGTAACATAAATGCTTTGCACAGACTCGCGAGGTTCACAGATCCAAGAGGCACTAGTTTAAAGTTTTTAAGCCCCATATTTAGGTAATTTCGAAAAATTACCAAAATCTTAATCGACAAAAAAATAAAAAAAAAACTTAGCCATCATCAAATTTGCTCACAAAATTTCACGATAATCAGTTGAGAAATGCGACCAGTAGAGGTGAACAACCGGACATACGAAAGCATTATTGTCTAAGCTAAAGCCGAGACACTTTGCTCAAATTTCGGTCTCGGTCGGTAAATAAGCAACTATTTTTATGAGTTAATTATTTCGACGCTATAATTTTATAAATCTACTTGAACCTTATAATAAAGTTTACCCTTAACCGACGATATCTTGTTAATTTTTCTTTATTTTAAGGTACGGCAAGTCTTAATAGGATTTTTAAGGAATTTTTTAAGCAATCATTAAAAAATGAACGTGTAAAAGGATCGAATATCACTTATCAAGTCCAGTTGGCTTATGGAGTGCATTTTAAAAGAGCGGTTGTATTTATGAAAATGTGTCAGTGGTAGATACTTCATGCATCCCCCCCCTCTCCCTGTTAACACCCTTGAACAACTGAGGTTGGGCGTCACCAACTTCATTTTTATTCTCCATCTGCCAACCACGACGACTTGCATTATTGAGTGCCCAACCCACTAATAGTGTTGCGAAATTACTGTAAAGTTTTGTCAATTAAAAAATTATAATATTTTATTGTTATACCTCGTAAGCGGAGTGGCGAAAGGAACGCTTTAAAATCTTGTGGTTCGTGGGTTTGATCACTGCCGCAGACACATTATATATTTTTCTAAGAAATGAATTCCCATCAGTAGCTGCAGTCCTGAGAACGGAACTACGCCCAGTTAAAGGCAATATGCTCGCCCTCTATCATAAGCGACCAAAACTCGTCTGGAAAAAAGGGTGTTTAAATAAGTTTTACACCTCTAAGAAAAACAGGTGTAACAATAGATTACGGTGTTATGTTATAAATATGTCAGAACTACTTATATATGTCACAAAAATGTATCGAGTGTTGTGAATACCAAATTAAGTCACCACAATATAACATGCGTAGACTATTTTATTTTATTACAAGTGAAGTAGTAAATAGTTTTAAAATAGTACTGATCTTACATAAGATTCCTTATAATTATTTATAATTTGTGATAAAGTAGAAAATATTGACTTTAATATATGATTGCATAAAAAATATATGTGTTAGAAAGTCCCCTCCCTATGCATTTTAAAACGATCTCTCTTCATTCATGTTTGCCTGGTACGGTTGAAGTTCGTAAACGCTACGTCTGTTTTTGAGTCAGTAGCCCTACGAATAAATATTATTTTCTCAAACATGCTTGGAAATGTGAGCATTATTTTGACAACCTTCTTCGAGATAAATCGAAATTGCTGTACTGGCCAAGTCACAGATTACCCCCAATCTGTGGTCCAAATACATGCGCGCAGCGGCCGGCAAAAATGTATGAAAATATATATCTGTCGTGTCTAGCGGCCAAATAAATTGCATAGTAAACTCATATCTGTCGTGTAATTTAAAAATGGAACGATCTATTACTTCGAAGCATGGCAACCAAGGAGGTAACTTATCAAAGGTTTTATTTAAATTTCGATCTGACTTGCAAATAGAACGCTGAAAAATTGTACATATAACAACTGTCAATAAAAAATTCTGCCTAGTTAAATCTTCAAATAAAAAGTTCTGCCTAGGTACTACTTTGTTTTAATTTGCGCGCATTATTTGAGAAAAGCACTATACAAGCCTTGGCCACAACTCTTAATGCTGAAGTGATGCAGGAGGCGGCTCTCGTCCAGGCGTGGAGTAGATCTTCTCCTGACCCAGTCCTAGTGGACGTTGACATGGAGGCGAATGGGCTGTGTGAGGCAATGTCGCACGTCTGTGACGCAGCGATGCCACGCGCACGGGCCCCACGGCCCAGACGCCAAGTTTACTGGTGGTCAGAGGAGATCGCTGAACTCCGGCGAGCCTGTGTGACGAGACGCCGCCGATACCAGCGATATCGGAGGCGGAGGCGGCGAGAGACAGAGATGTTGGAGTCCCTGTACGCCGCCTACAGAGAAGCTTCAAGGGCCTTACGTGTGGCTATTAAGGAGGCCAAGCAGCGGGCCTGGGATCAGCTGCTGGAGGGGCTTGAGCGCAATCCGTGGGGCCGCCCGTATATGTGGGCGAGGCAAAAGCTTCGCCCCTGGGCCCCCCCCACGACTGCCTCGCTTCTCCCGGCGGTACTCCAAAGGGTGGTTGATGGCTTGTTCCCCGGTGCTCCGGGGACCGATTTTACGCCTCCCACCGCGCAGTTGGTTTCTACAATAAATCGTAATGCGATCGAAGACGAGCCTGCCCCTATCTCCGACGGAGAGATAGGTGCCGCATTGCTCAGGATGAGGGCCAAGAACACGGCGCCCGGGCCTGATGGTATACCGGGTCGCGCGTGGGCCCTCTCCTTCGAGCATCTGGGGCCCTCCCTGAAAGCCCTGTTTGACAGGTGCCTCAGGGAGGGCAAATTCCCCAAGAGGTGGAAGAGGGGCAAGCTCGTCCTCCTCAGGAAGGAGGGCCGTCCTGCGGACGAGCCTTCAGGCTATCGTCCCATCGTGCTGCTTGATGAGGCGGGCAAGTTGTTGGAGCGTGTCGTCGCTGCCCGCCTTGTCAAGGACCTGGAGACGACAGGACCCGATCTAGCGCCCACTCAGTTCGGGTTCCGGAGAGGTCGCTCGACGCTGGATGCCATCTCCTGCGTCCGCGACCTCTCCGAGGAGGCGTGCTCCAGTGGCGACGTGTTGCTTGCCGTGTCGTTGGACATAACCAACGCCTTCAACACCTTGCCCTGGAGCACGATACTCGGGGGACTGCAGTACCACAGGGTGCCTCAGTACCTTCGAAGACTCGTCGGGGACTATCTCTCCGATAGAGAGGTAGTCTTCCCGACAACGAATGGGGAGGGACGAAGTCCCATGACACGCGGCGTTCCGCAGGGGTCAGTTCTAGGCCCCCTCTTGTGGAACGTCGGATATGATTGGGTCCTTCGTGGCGCTAACCTCTGTGGCGTCAGAGTCGTTTGTTACGCTGACGATACACTGGTTACCGCTCGGGGAGGTGATTATAGGGAGGCGGCGATCCTGGCCACGGCTGGTGTCGCGACAGTCGTGGCCAGAATTCGGATGCTGGGCCTGGAGGTGGCGCTCCATAAGTCTGAGGCCATTTATTTTTATGGCCGACGACGGGCACCACCTGCAGGTTCCACCATCGTGGTGGGTGGAACCTCCATTCCAGTCGGATCGACGCTGAAATATCTCGGCGTCGTCCTCGACAGTAAATGGAGGTTCGAGGCACACATGCGGAAGCTGTCCCCCAAACTCCTGGGGACAGCTGGCGCATTAAGTCGCCTCCTCCCGAATACCAGGGGAGGAGGAGGGAGCTGCCGCCGCCTCTTTACAGCGGTGGTCAGCTCCATGGCCCTTTACGGTGCGCCAATATGGGCGGGCTCCCTCCGCCGTGAGGGAACCTCTGCACTACTCGCAGCGCAGCGGGTTATGGCAGTGAGAGTGTGTCGGGGATACCGCACACTCTCCTGTGAGGTGGCATGCGTCCTCGCCGGACTGCTCCCGTGGGACCTTGAGGCCGAAGTCCTAGCCTCGGTCTACCAACGCAGAGCGCAGGCTCGGGAGCGGGACGAGCGACCGGCGCCGCGGGAGGTGGCGCACTGGCGTGATGACGCCAGGGCATCAGCTCTCGCCACGTGGGGTGAGAGGCTCCTTGCAGGACCCACACAGAGGGGGGCCGGCGCTCGACGGCTCCTCGATGCGATCCGACCCATACTCAGAGAGTGGGTCCAAAGAAGGCATGGGAGGCTCTCTTTCAGATTGACACAGGTTCTCACCGGACATGGCTGTTTCGGGAGATACCTGTGTAACGTCGCACGAAGGGAGCCTTCCCCAGTCTGCCACCAGTGTGGCTTTTCGGAGGACACCGCCCAGCACGCATTGGAGACATGCCCAGGAGGAGCGGGACCGCGGCAATCCCTGATCGCGGTTGTGGGGTCCGACCTCTCCTTGCCGGCTATCATCGTAAAGATAGTCGGTGATGAGAGGTCGTGGGAGGCGGTGGCCTCGTTTTGCGAGACTATTGTCTCGCAGAGGGAGGCGGAGGAGCGGGAAAGGGAGAGAGATCCTCTCTCTCTTCCGCTCCGCAGAGCGCGGACACGAAGGCGAGTCGATCCTGCTCGCACTCCGTCTCCGCTCAGAGGACCTGGGGTGTCGGCAGTGGGGACAGCCGGCACCCCCCATCAGGGTTAGGTCCTCATGAGGTGTGGATGCCCTCGTGTTCCAGGGCATCCCACGAAGCGGCATGGGGAATTATTCCCAGAGTCTGGGCCCGTTTAAGCGGGCAGCGACGGCGACGGGGGCTGCGGATGAGAGCGCGAGTGACCCCGCGGCCCCCGCCTCTAGTCGATGACGACGGAACACCATGAGGTTTTTAGTCGGTAGTGGGGTCCCTATTGACCCTGAGTCCGACATAACCACCTGCTCCCCGGCGGGTGTGTATGCGTAAATGCATTTTCCTCATGAAAATAAAAAAAAAAAAAAAAAAAAAAAAAAGGCGTTGATGGACTTACGTATGTGTTCCTCGGCTTCGCCTCGGCCCACATTTACACGTTCGTCCATCAATGCCTCCTTTGCTGGCCGCTGCAGTAATGTGTAGACCTAGCCTTTTGAGTTTGAGTTGAAGCGCTCGTAGCGAAGTTTGCTTAGCCATTCTGAACCGATCAGCAAAATTACGCAACGCCCGCCGTGGTCATAAGTTGTCTGGGTGACCGCTGGTGACATTTTCACTGAGCGCTTCCGTGCGGAGGGCACGTTAAGCCGTCGGTCCCGGTTGTTGTCTTAGGATGGTAGTCGTTATAGCAAGGTGGTAGAGCATTTTGCGAATGCCCGCCTGGCTAGCTACCACCCTCAAGTAGAAAATCTGTTGCGAAGCACCTAACGGTGTGTTCCGGCAGCTGTCCTTGAGAACCAGTAATTATAGGTTAGCCTGAACAACATCTTCGACCACATCATCAATTAACATCAGGTGAGATAGTGGTCAAAGGCTAACCTATCAAGCATAAAAAAATCCACAGTATGTGATATTTATTTACCCAGTCAGCAACAGTTACTCAAATTTTAAGGGCATTGTACCTAGTCATAGCACTTGCCATATAAATGCAGTTTCGTCGCAATATTTTAAATAACAAGTGTTCAAATTAGCTGAAATTTAATAAAATTATGAAATTTTAATTAAGTAATTTTTGAAATTATGTAGGTACTCGTATATTCAAAATTTTTCGAAGAAAATCGTTTGGTATGATATATCTCTTTACCAAGAGTGCATCTTGGGAAGCATATATATATTATTATATATTTTATTACCGTTATCTCACTCATGTAGGTAAAACATATCTACTGAGAAACAACACAAGGAATTAATTATAAAAAAAATTAACCGAAAAATGAAACCGACTTCAACATTCAAAACTGTGAAATAACTTGTTGAAGTCGGTACCATGATAGTTCTAAAGTACCTATTATCACAATATTGTGCGCATGGTACTGAATTCGACCAGTTATTTCACATTTTTGAGTGTTGACGTTGGTTTCATTCTTGGCAAAAAACATTTTTTTGCTTCTTTCGGGATCGATTGTCATTCACTGTCAACGACTAACCCTACGGTTCATTTCACGCAAATATGCGCTATTTGCACTATATGCACGCAAACGGTCGGTTCATAACTTGATAAACAGACACCACGATAGCATAATGACGTCATCTTTGACGTCACCTCCGGCCGCAAACAACGCTCACAGAAAAGTGGTAGTGCAATGTATGCACAAACGTCAAACTCAAATCTTGACAGATAGATGAGGAGATTTTTGTTGTTGTGGTTAGAATGTTGAACGTACAAACATCTGTTCACAAAAGAATGCCTTGAAATGCAATACTTCTATTATCAATAATTAGATTTTGGGTCAATTGCGAAAAAGCAAATTGACAGTTAGCAGATGTTATAAGCGCGGCTACATATCGGTTCACATCGTTTGCGCGCAAACAGTGCATATTCTCGTATTTCAGTTATGAACCAAGCTTTTGCAGTGTATGCAGTGACAGCAGTGTTTGCGTGATTTAAACCGTAGTGTATATCATCAAGAAAGGAAAATATTTCTCAGTTACTGGAGTGCTTTTTCTCGATGCTGGAGTGTAACTCAAAAACAGCTTGATTGATTTTGATATAATTTTAATGGGACCAAACGACAAGCGTCAATTTCAATTAAAAAAAGATATATCAAAATCGGTTCACCCAGTGAAAAGTTCTGAGGTATCAAACATAAAAAAGCATACGAATTGGGAACCTCGTTTTTTGAAGTCGGTTAAATATATGGTTTTGTTGACAACGAACAGTAACACAGGGGCATTATTGCAACGAGGATTTACTTTTAGTTTTATGGCCGGCCGCCTTCCTGACGACTTGTCGACCTAACTATTATACCCACAGAAAAGAGAAAATAGTATTATATATCTCTATGATTATACCTGCTACTTTTAGTGCAATCAGTCAGAGGCTACACGTAAACTTTTGCATCAGTTCAGCTCATGATTGATAATGATAACATATAGATGTCAGATTTACTGTGTACTTTGATGATGGATTTATGAATCAGATTGACGGATTTTTAAATATATTAACATTTTTATTAATCCATACCATACTGATACCTGAGTGATAACGTGTTCGTATCATTTTTTTAATTGCTGATAAGTAAGCCTTTCACCACAATCTCACCCGATAATAAGTGATTATGTGGTCGAAGGTGTCAACAGGTTTAACCTAGAATTACTGGCTCTCAAGGACAGCCGCCGGAACACACCGTTAGGTGCTTGGCGACAAACTTTCTACTTGAGGGTGGTCGGTAGCCAGGTGGGTATTCACAAAAATGCCCTACCACCATGCGATGAAGCTCAAGCCTGCGGCGGGATTAGAACCATGGACCTGCTGCGCGGCAGTCAATTACCAGTACCTTTGAGCCATCATTGCTTCAAACACATAATTCTGGCATCAGACACTGCTTAGAGATACACACGCACGTAGCTATAATAATATTGAAACATGTCGCTGCCTCTCTGCCTTCATCACCGCCGCAATAGTCTCCACCTTTTAAAATATCAGTTCCTCAGAAGCATAGAACATATAATAATATTATAATAATACTACGTTCAGAAGGCGCTGCCCACATTCCGATATTTTACCTTTAGTTGCCTTTTACGACACCCACAGTAGCCACGGGTAGCAAGGTGGGGGTGACATTCTAGCCCGGCACCCCACGGGTCGTTCTTACACACGCTCGCGGTATTTGAGTACTTATCTCTGTGGGCGGGAATGAGTTTCACTGCATGAAAGTAGGACATTTTGTGAATGCTCGTCTGGCTGCTACCATCCTCATGTAGAAAATTTGTCGCCAAGCAGCTAACGGTGTATTCTGGCTGCTGCCGTTGAGGGCTGCTGTGCTGTTTACCAACCTTGACCAAATCATCACTTTCTAACAAATGAGATGGTACTTAATGGTTGAATTATCAGCTGAAAAGAATACCTTTAACTTGATAGTTAAGGTATCTCTATAAGTATTATACCAACCTATAATCCTATATTACTCTAGTGAGAATGCGCAGCCCAGTGTGCAACGTTTACCTCATGAAGAATTACCACCTGATGCGACAATCAGAATGCATTTCGATATGGCCATAGGCTGGAGGGCAATTCTCACTAGGTGATATAGTTATCACAATCGATAAATCTTGTCAGAGATAACTAACTATACATGCTGTGCATCGAGTCGGTTTTGCATGACGGCTTTTTTATTTTCGATGTTCATGATATCGAAGTCTTGCAATCTATAGAAACAAACAGATCAGTACTAATATTAAAAATGCGAAAGTAACTCTGTCTGTCTGTTACGCTTTCACGCCAAAACTACTGGACCGATTTGAATGGAATTCGGTATGGAAATTGTTTGAGACCCGGGAAAAAACATAGGATAGTTTTTATCCAACTGCGCAAAAAGAGGTTAATGTTTTTGCGCGATAACCGCCATACGTGCGGGCGGAGCCGCGCCCGGTAAGCTAGTAAGACATATATTAGTACAAGATACAAGTAATACATTGGAGCAGGCAACTTAAGATGGAACAAAGGGCGATACCTTATCAGTGATCTCTTCCAGACACGATACATGGAGGGGCAGGGAGACGAAGCCTGAGATATTGGATTGGGGTACCTACTATATAAAGAATTAGCTTTCCGGGCGCGGCTCCGCCCGCGCGTATGTCGGTTATCGCGCGAAAACATTAATCTCTTTTTGCGCAGTTGGATAAAAACTATCCTATGTTTTTTCTCGGGTCTCAAACTATTTTCATACCAAATTTCACTTAAATCGGTCCAGTAGTTTTGGCGTGAAAGCGTAACAGACAGACAGACAGACAGACAGAGTTACTTTCGCATTTATAATAAAGACATATATTAGTACAAGATACAAGTAATACATTGGAGCAGGCAACTTAAGATGGAACAAAGGGCGATACCTTATCAGTGATCTCTTCCAGACACGATACATGGAGGGGCAGGGAGACGAAGCCTGAGATATTGGATTGGGGTACCTACTATATAAAGAATTAGCTTTCCGGGCGCGGCTCCGC
Source organism: Plagodis dolabraria (assembly GCA_963854805.1). Lineage (NCBI taxonomy): Eukaryota > Metazoa > Arthropoda > Insecta > Lepidoptera > Geometridae > Plagodis > Plagodis dolabraria. Next base: position 13,030,954 of record OY978440.1, read on the forward strand.
CCGCGCGTATGTCGGTTATCGCGCAAAAACATTAATCTCTTTTTGCGCAGTTGGATAAAAACTATCCTATGTTTTTTCTCGGGTCTCAAACTATTTTCATACCAAATTTCATTTAAATCGGTCCAGTAGTTTTGGCGTGAAAGCGTAACAGACAGACAGACAGACAGACAGAGTTACTTTCGCATTTATAATATTAGTACTGATGGGTACCTTGTACCTATACTTATTTCAATACATTATTTTGTTGTTACTATTTATTTATTTATTTTGTAGTATTAAGTTAATATGCCATTCTGATTTATTTTGGAAGATTCTGTGTGATTTTTTACTTTATTTTATTGTTTATACGAACGCTGCCACCTACTGCAGTTATATCACTTGCCCATTTCAGCATTTTAATTATAAAAATTATGTAATCTCAACGCTTAATAACATGTTCTAACATATTTCTTTAACACTGCGACTCCCCGGACGCCTGTCAGGCGTAGGGATCATGGCACAAATCCGTGTGGCACAACCTCCTAAATGAAGCAGGTATTTATTCAAAGACTTCGGCTGTTGATGTGATGTCCAAAAGTTATCTTTGACAACTTACAAATACTTGACGCTTCCAACTTGACGCAGCGGCCTCACTGTGCTCGACATAATAACGTAACTAAAATGGACTCTATATTAAAGTAGCTTGGTGTCCGATATCCGATTCAGGAATCGAAATTGTAGATTATCCATTATGTTTAATTATTTATCGATTGCGCATACAAATATCCCGTTTCTGAGAATTGTCCTCCTGGCGGCTTGTCAAGATCGTACCGAATACATAGATAGGTATTACTTTTATGGTCTACCGACAAATAGTTGTGAACTATTAAAACAAGCCGTTTTTTTTGCTATATTTTTTGTTGGGGTTAGTTCCATGTTTTTAGTTCCGTTTTAGGGCACAAGCACGTGTACCGCACACAAAGACAAACATAAAGCAACCTTTTTAACCCCTTCGTTTGTACAAAAAGATGCTTTACAGTTTGTTTAAGCGAATACATTTAAAAATATATTTTGAAGATACTTACTTTCTTTTTGCCTTACACGAGTAATTTGAAGGTAAATAATAAAAATCATTGTTAGTATACTTCTTTGTGTAATGAAAAATTTGCGGATCAGTCACTCATAGAAATTTCTTCCGAGTACTTGGATTTACTTTTGTAGGTAAAGGATGTTATCCTTTTTGACATATTGGATTCTTATTTGATTAAATAACCTCATTATCACATATTGATATTAATAGGTAATGCTCCGAGCTATTACTAATTTGTGTTTCAGGAACCAGTGGCTTCTCCCATTTAAACCGACTTTCAAAGGAAAGGAGAATGGTTCTCCAGTCGACGCAGATTGAGAAAACATTATAGTCATGAGCGGGATTCGAACCCGCGCCGTCCACCCTGTAGCTTGGGTATGCTCTAGCCAACATGACATGACTCTAATGTCCTTTCATATGGGCATAGAGCGACATCTATAGATGAACTTACGTTGTACTACAAACACAATTTTTTACAAATTGCTTTAAACTTGTATATACGATAACGCATCTTACTGGATAATACAATTCTTATGATTTTTAGCTAATTGATACACCACTTTATATGTCGAATTGTGGAGATGCAGTCCGCCGTCCATTAGGTCGTATACCTACATGGCGAGCCCTGTACTAATATAATTATGTATAGAACATGGTTTGATATGATTTTCTATCCAATGTTAAATGTTCTGGACTTCTTGTATTGGGTAACAGCGCTGAGATAGTTTGGAAGGTAGAGGAAGATCGAAGTTACGGATGCAATGTGCGAAATGCGATGAAGAAGTCAGGTCAGGGTCGTCAGCCGGGGGTGAGGGGAAGAGAACGTAAAGACACAACAAACCAATTTGATGAAATTATTGTTTAAAATTAGGAATTTCAGTACTGCGTACATATTAACATATTTTCATTTCGTTTGCACATAGGGAGGAACGATGGCGCAATACCAGACATTTACTACGAGATTACCAATATCAAGCTAGTGACTTCAACCTTACAATCTGGAATTACATGACCAGATTTATATACACCAAACAGGTATATTTCCTTTAAACAAATAAGGAGCTATTTCCAATATTGACTTTCATTTTTATCAAAATTCGCGAATGTTGGTATAAATATATTAATTTTGTATCCACGTGAATACAAGCATTGTAAAAATATAATTATTTGATGAATTAGAATGTAAGTGAAAAAAATAATGTAGCTACTTACCCATTTATCTTTAGTTACAAAAATGTATTTCAGAATATTATTTCTGGGCTATTGCGTCCTCGTGAATCCTTAATGCCATGAAACACATTCGAATAATTTCATGACTTTCATGAGTCGTCATTAAAACTATTCAAATATCCATCGTATGTTTTATCCGTCGTAAACGAACGTAATTAGGGATCCGCTGTACGCCGTATAAAATGAATTATCACGTTTTATAACCGTATAGTGACATTAAAAAATTATGTTTACAGATGTTAATTTTCCGGCATTCAGGATTCACATAACTCGCTGGCGAAATGTATTTAATTTCTTGAAAGATTTGTATATCATTTGCAAAAAGCTGTGCGACTTATGCGAATTCTGTTTTAAATTATACTTAATACACTTTTGATTTAAATTTTTGATTTCCTGTCTGTGATGCTCATAATTAGAATTAAAGTGTTACTCGTGTTTGTGCAGAAGTACTTTTTGAATCGATCAGTACATTCAAAAGGTTCACGGAAGCCTTGAAGTGTTTCATAAAGTCGTAAATAACTTGCCCATACGTGCAGTTAAGTGAACAGCGCAATGGTTAAACGGAATGTAATGTGGGAGAACAGAGGAGTGGCAATGTCGAACACGCCGGCCGTCGTCCATCATCACGAACTGACTCAAGAGCCATTTATCCTGTCATCGGCTTCACCAACCGTTGATCTATGAGCTTTAAAAAGTGATGACAACCTCCTTGCATAGCGCATGGACTAAAGTACCTACTCCCAGTCTAAGTACGTACACCACTTTACCAAGTGCGTTTCACGTTTCACGTTATTTTGGGCATCTTTGATATGTGTGAGAACGTTGCCACACAAGTTTTTAGGTTGGTCAGCTAAAATAGCTTGAACGCAAACGCATTATGAACTGATTTCTAAATTAATGCGTTGTTTAGCTTTACTGTTCTAGTTTACCTTGGTAGAAGGCAGACATTTGATTGAAAAAACGGATGATAGGTTTAGTCTAGTATCTGGAAACATTTTCAACCAGAATTATCACTTAAGTAGTACGATTTACGAACTGTTGCGATGTGGCTAGAATCTAGGGCTAATATATTAAAACGTACCTAAGCGAGGTGGACTCGCACAACATGAATTATGTCCCAATCCTACACAATAAGTTCCGAAATTGCATTAGTAAATGAAAATATATTGGGTAACTTATCGTATTATAAAGAAAAGTTAATGTGGAGCTGATTGAAAACTCTTAATTTCACATCAATTGACGGTAGGTAAGTACGTACACAAATAAGCGTGTTTTACCCTTTAACCTCGGTTCAATTCAGACATGTTACGCGGCAGTTTAATAAATAGAGGATAATATAACAAGAACTTGACTACAAACAACATATTCTCAAAAATGACGCTGGTGGATATATAAATACGATATACAAGATACACAGTAGCATCATCCTAAAGCTAAAAATGTTGAGATGAATCTTTGAATATTGATTTATTTATTTATTTATTAATAACAATAGCTAACTTACAGTATTACACCAAAGTGCTAACTATTTTAGATTCGTAAACTTGAGCTTTAAACATATTTGCGATGGTCCGTATCGAGTCCGAAAACACATCCACAACCTGGATCTGCGTGGTAGCATTAAGAAGAGTTAAGGTAATAATTGATAGTTGATGTCCTAGATTAGCATATTGCATCATCATCTTTGTCACTTTTAACCATGGTTAACGCGCCCAATTATTAACAAATAAAACACGGAACGGACCTAAGAAATACTAAACATAAAATATATTTTTTTTTGGTTTCCTAGTGATGTAAGTACTGCAAAGGCTTTTATAATACTGCTGTAACTACGTGGTTAAACATGTGTCCAGATCTAGTAAATTTTCATAAAATACATCACCAGATCGATCATGTAATGAGTACTAATATAGGCATAGGTAATAATTTAAGACGAGTTCCAATATTGGTGCCAACGGGGTACTTTTGAAGGCACTAACGAAAGATTCTAACTGCTAAACTCAGCAAAAACTGAGAGAAGAACGGCCAAGAAACTCGGGCACAGATTCCGGATAGCTTTAGTAAGTACCTAACAGAGATTGTACCTAGAGTTTTTTCTATAAAGACTTACTTCAAAAATAAATAAATCGGAAATGAAAAAGTAAGTCACCTACTTCTTATACTTAACTGATATTATAGAAATATATAAAAATGTCTTATAATATGTTATATAAATATGTTAATTTATATGTGTTTATTTTAGTCAGAAATAGCTATTGTTACACTTTATACAGTAAATAAATGTATGTATTTCATAAACATTTTTTTTCTACTTTCCGTTTTCGTTCTTAACTTATCTATCCATTACTCAATACTCATAGCATAGATTATGCCGACTTGGAAAGAGTTTTTCTAACCAAAAACATTTTATGTTCACACCAATATAGGTATAAGTCTTTACACACCTAAGAAACATGTGTGATGGAATTCTCAGAAGTACGTGAAGCTGTATTTTATTCCAAAAGCCGTCCAATGGGCATCGGTGGGTTTGTTTATCTTATAATATGGCGTTAGTTGCCGGTGCATGTGGCTGCCAAGTTGCCAACGGACGAGATACAGCCGCTTTGCCACTCGCCTGTTTACTGGCCCGCTGTGAGCTGCCTGCGGTGGAAACTCGTAATGTGCAATTAAAATACAGAATCTTCCAATTTCACGTGTAAAGTACGCGTTCGCCCAACAGACGCCGTGTAATTTTAGAATTACAAGTCTCGCCTTGTGAATGTCTGAAGCGCGGATTGAGTTTGCGTTTATTCTGATCCTACATTCCAATAACATTGGTAGGATTATGATTATGAATTTGTATTTAGGTAAAACTAGGTACCTAAAGACTCCAATTTTCATGTGAATGTCCAACGTTACATTCAAATTTAGGGAATTGATGCAGCTTCGGGCCGTTCCCAAGTTATCTTGTCATTCATTCCCGCAGTCAACCTAACTCAACAAAAGCTGAGTGAAGAACGGGCAAGAAGCTCGGGCACAGATTCGGGGTAGCTTTAGTTATTACCTAACATATATTGTACCTTTTTTATTACTTAATGTTTTTTTCGATAAAGATATACTGCAAAAAATTAATCATAATAAAAATAAATCGGAAAATTAAAAAGCACTTCTTATAACTGATGTTAAAGAAATTAACGATCCACTAATAATCAACTACATAAGGTACTTGTCATTTTTGTCATCTCTAGCTTACAAATATATGTAAATCTCTAGGTACCTACTACCTATTATTTAATAAGCACACATTAGGTTTTTTAGGCTTTTAAAACGTATCTGTAAATATATCTAAGCGATATAAAATTATTGTTCTTAAATGCATTAGCGAAGTTATTTAACACATATTTGCTGATGATATTAGGATACCTATTTGCTGATGATATCAATGAGGCTTAGGCCCAATTTCACTAAAGGATAACTTTATACTACAAATATTAAACATTAAAACGTGGTTGACCTTTGCTATCATAGAACATCTAACTTAGAGGTCCTTTTTATTCGTGCTTAGAGGCAAATTTTTTACTTTGGATTCATATCCGGAAAAAAGAAAACTCCTTGGTTTGGTCATTACTGACAGCAGCCTGGACATACACATACCTAGTATTGACAGCTGTAGCAAAGTGGCCATATTTGTTTTTAATTTATGGAGCTATGCTGTCAAATTCGATGGCATACATAATTTTCGATCAATTTTTTCCATTGTTATAGCCGTCAGTCTGATTTAAAATTTCATAAAATACTGAAAAATTATGTCTATAGTTGGTAGGTATAAGGTCTATCATATTTTGAAGGTTGAAGTTATGAGATGATTATGTGAGATCAGAGTTATCCTCGTATTAGTCTATAACTTGATTATTAATAACATACCCAAATTGACCATAAAAATCACAATCAGATTTTACAGAACAACATTTTACGCATGAGTTCAACTTTTACGTGATTCCAATTTACAATCGATAATTAAAATGGAAATTGAGCATATCTTTTGATAGGTACTTACTATAAATATGTATGTGTTCTTTTCATGTACTTGTTTGTTTAATGTGCCTATTCGTTTTTTTTCAGGCGCCACGCCTATGTTTGCCAGTATGCGCGGCGTGCACGGCCAAATGCTTTCCGGAGGGTCGTCCATCACGGGCCTGGGCGGGTTCGGACTGCCCTCGCCGCTGCCAGCTTTGCCCCCAGAAAGGAAGGTGTATTCTACGCCGCCACCAACGCCACTGCCTGCGCTCCCTTCCCCTGCCTCGGTCGTTTCCTCGTCTGCTGCTCCTACTAACTCCACCAATGTTCACCCTTACTATCACTAGACCAGAACCTGCTGGTCTAGTGACCATCTGTGATGGGGTATTTACAGCCCAAGTTTGTACGACAACGCCATAGCGTGTCACGATCTATCGTTGCTGTCATCAGCTGTAAATTGCATCGTTCCGGCCACTATTAAATTGTACGTCCTAAGCCCTATTTCCTTATACCAGATTTAATAAGTATGTACTATTAAATATTTCTTAAAGGTTGGTCTGGGTATGATAAGCGCCGCTGTGTACATGACTGAGGAAAATGCCTCACTTTGTTGACCCGATTTAGCATCATCGATCCATCTCTGCCTCTACGACTATGATTATGCAGGTACATAGGTTAGGTACTTATAGAAATATTAATTGGAGCTTAAGTCAATTTTAATAACATTGTATAGACAAAGCACATCCTTATTAATATTAGCATGGTGGGCCATACCAACCTACAGAGTTTGTTTAACAATAAGTTATTTTTTCTAATAAATAAAATAAAAAATACTCTGGAAATACCGAAATGTACATCACCGTTCAATATATTATAACCATACACTCGCGAAACTTTTGCAACAGTAAGCAAATATTCGATGTATCTTTATATTAATTACTGTTATATAATTATATCTGACAATTTTGACTTTGTGTATGGTTTCGTTTGACGCACTAATTTTTTTACTATGCAACGTCATTTAAATGAAAGTTACTTCATATTTAGTGTGTTTTAGAATAGCATGTTAAAAGTTGAAGTTTGTTTATTAGCTTTTATGTAAGTAGCTAAGTGTTTCTGTAGGTATCCCTTTTTGGATACATTGTACATAAAGACCATAGAGAATAAGCATCTGATCCTTACACGATTATGGGGTCAAAAGGGATGCTTGAATTGAATGAGCCTAACTAGGTCATTTTTCAGTTTCGTAACTTCCTTAGTGTTAGTGGTGAAGCTGATTCTCTGCAACTATTTATAGTAGGTAGGTAAGCTTGGTGATACCCCAGGCTCTGTGATTTTTTCTACTAAATGTTAAATCTACCTGTCTAACTTATTAAAGTCTTAGTGATGGTCTAAATCATTTTTATCCCAAAGAATTGCCAAAATCGAACCATAACCTATGTAGAACTATAAAATTAATTATAAGTTATTTTTTTACCTAAGTTTTTTTCCATTTCAATGTAACTTTATTTTTGTTAAATGGGTAATATACGTAATTAACTTTAGGAAACTATTTTTATTAGACAATAAGCTCTCGTATTAAACTATCCATAAGTCATTTCAGTAGGAGAGTTCTTCAAACAGAAGTATATTATGTAGGTTAGTAGATACATAAGTACTAAGTAGATATAACTACGTAGGTAAAATTATGTACTAATAGGTGCATATAGGGAGCATGTAGGTGTATAGTTTCCGATAGGCACCTAATTAATATTACCTGCGTAGTTATATGCATGCATACATTTTATCGTAATTATCTAGTTACATAGTTTACTATGACACATAGTATACATTTATTTTTCGGTAGGTTTAATCATACATTTCTGATACCTATCAAAATGTTATCATTTAATTGCTTTTATTACTAAGTAGTTAGGCCCAGACTTATGAACCTATTGTAAAATATGACTAACTAAAACGTAACTATAATGAATACGTTTTCTTTGACTATCACATATTGTATTATCTTTTATCATATAATTTTTTGTTCCCATTTTACAATAGGGAGATTTTACTGGGCTAGCTATAAATACAATCTCAAATAATTTTAATTGAACAGGAGCTACAATTTCAGATTATTTTCCTTCATCCTATATATAAGTTCATCTTTTAAGCGTAAATAGTTATGTATGATAGTAAAGTTTACCCGTTTAGTTCCCTTAGCAAAAAACTTATAATTCTAATTGTAAAAATCATTATAGGTAAATTGTATGCCTATTCAATCACTTATTACGTATCTGTCTTTTTTATATAGCATCTGAAATAATCTTAATAAATATATAACAAAAGTATTTTTGTTTTCTAATTAACCCTTTCACTTAGTACATTTTTACGTCATAACAACAAGCGAGTTTATGGACTATATTCCTCTACTTCCGCTATGGACTATATACCTCTGCCTAATATAAAATAAAATGCCTCTCTTCGGGAATACACGCGTAACGATACTGTGTTGTGTTTAACTGAAAATGGGTGTGGTAGGTATTTTCGATTTTATATAGGGAGGTAAGTAAGGTTCAAATTCGTACCTTGATATAATTTTCTCGATGTTGATATAATATCGAACTGTGGCCAACGCTTGTGCATTAAACAAAGGCGCACCCCAACAGGTAGGTAATGTGGTTACATGAGTTTATTTATTCACAGCTATATTAGCACACAAACACTTACAGTGAATTTTACATTTTATAAAATTTTTAATGGTTGATATGCGACGTTATTACGAAATGGTAGACATGCGATGCGACGAAATGGAACTACGAGCTCTCTTCGAGCTGAATAATTTAGAACGCATCTTTTCGTAGGTTTTATTTCAAGCTCACTTATCCTTGCATGAAGGTTGCACAATAGAGGTTGTGTAACTTCTCAAGAAATTTGGAAGTAGATGTATTTAGTATATATTTCAAATAAAAAGATGACATTCTATATTTTTAGTCAAACGCAAGCGTCCAATATAAAACACATTTTTCAGCATTTTACTAATAATAATTACTCTTTGTATAACATTTCAAAATTATAGTGGTATTTCTTAGAAATATAAATATATTATAAAAAATTCAATTATAATCCTAATTTATTTTAAGTGTAGATATATTTAATGTATAGAAACTCCTATGTTTGTATGCCCAATGCTAAGTACCTAATCATAATCGTTGCCACAGTCTGTCCTATCTTCACAAAATCAGTACTAATATTATAAATGCGAAAGTAACTCTGTCTGTCTGTTTGTTACGCTTTCACGCCAAAACTACTGGACCGATTTGAATGAAATTTGGTACCTATGGAGATAGTTTGAGACCCGGGAAAAAACATAGGATAGTTTTTATCCGACTGCGCAAAAAGAGGTTAATGTTTACGCGCGATAACCGACATACGCGCGGGCGGAGCCGCGCCCGGAAAGCTAGTTTTATATATATGCAAGAGTTGCTTGTCGTGATATCGCGAGGACCAGTTCGGAGCGAACTGGCGAACTACTAGTTTTGTTAATAGATAAGAGCAGAGAATTTTACAACGTAAAACATAGACATCTAATTATGTTTACAACAATGGTTACCATCACAGAAAAGAGAATATCTTATTTTATATCTCTATGGTTACCATGGTTACAAATACAAATTGTTTATTTTTCCAATAAAAAGGTTACAAGACATAAGCGTATGTCAAGAGAAGGAAGCATTTACTTTCCCGCCCCAGCGTCTCCCACCCGCTACTCACATCAAACGAACACTACTTGCTGCAGATTTTCTACTTGAGGGTGGTAGCTAGCCAGGCGGGTATTCGAAAAACACCTTACCGCCATGCTATGTCGACTGCCATCGTAAGACGACAACCGGGACTAAAGAGTAGAGTACACAGAACGCTATCAACGCAAACTTAAAACTGAAATTACAGGCACCTGAAACTTAACAACTATGTCTCAAGGTGACGGGCGCAGTATAATTCGTGACCAGTACAGTACAATGTAGAGTATTTCAATGTACGATGTAGAATATTAAAAATTTGTAATTGACCTTCATAAGAGCGCCGTAGATGCCTAAATTGAATAAATGATTTTAACTTTGACTTTGACTGTGACTAAATGCATCTGTTACAGGCAGAGGTTAGTCCGCTTAACATCAGGTGGGCCTCGAGCTTGTTCCGTCACAATAACATAAAAAAAAACATAGTTTCGTTATATTAGTGCTCAAACTCGGTGAAATTTTGAATACAGATTGCTGAGCCCAATATAATAAGTCTGGTTTGATAGTTTTTCGATTTATTTTATGCCTAAATGTCAAAATAACAATTCCCATACAATACTATTTAACGATTTATTTTCGAAAATATTTAATATTTCGGAAATCTGGTAAACCAGAAGCATAGACATTAGGCTCAAGGACATACGTGCAAAGTTTCATCGAGTTTGAACACTTATTATTTAAAACTAGCTTTACGGACGCGGCTCCGCCCGCGCGTATGTCGGTTATCGCGCGAAAACATTAACCTCTTTTTGCGCAGTTGGATAAAAACTATCCTATGTTTTTTCCCGGGTCTCAAACTATTTCCATACCAAATTTCATTCAAATCGGTCCAGTAGTTTTGGCGTGAAAGCGTACCAGACAGACAGAGTTACTTTCGCATTTATAATATTAGTACTCATATGAAGAGATTACGTTTGTATGGGAAGCGCCAAAAGCAATCTAGCCTTAACGTGCCCTCCGATACACGGAAGCGCTCAGTGTCAGTAGTAATGTCAGTAGCGGTCACCCATCTAAGTCATGACTAGCTGAGCAAACGTCTCTATGAGCGCTTCAAAATATTATTAGGAGTAAACTAGTCATGTGGGAGTCGTGCCTCGCTCTATTGCAACCATAGAAAAGAGAAATACTAGGAGGAAGAATGTATTCTTCCTCCTAGGAGAAATAGTATTTTATATCTCTATAATTGCAACAGCTTGTTGATGAAAAAATGTTGTTGGTCTAACCTTCTAAAATTTTCTAACCTAACATTACAGAATCCAAGGTTTGGAGTCCATACATACTCACTATGGACAAACAATTTTCATTTTTTTACTCTATTAATTCATATTTAGATTCAAATTAGTTTTCTGCATTTGTTGGTTCAATAGACTTATTTAAGTACACCGAAACTTCAGATTCCAAACTAATGTTTTAGAGATAGATAAGTACCGTGATAATAAAAAAGGTTTCAAATTTACAACTTTGTTGACCTCCTACGTTATTTTTTAATTAGTATTTACATATTTTTTTTATGCTCGATAGGTTAGCCTTTGGACCACTATCTCATCTGATGGTAAGTGATGATGTGGTCGAAGATGTAGTTCAAGCTAACCTAGAATTACTGGTTTTTAAGGACAGCTGCCGGAACACACCGTTAGGTGCTTGGCAACAGATTTTCTACTTGAGGGTGGTAGCTAGCCAGGCGGGCATTCGCAAAATGCCCTACCACCATGCTTTAACGACTGCCATCCAAAGTCAACAACCGGGACCGACGGCTTAACGTGCCCTCCGCACGGGAGCGCTCAGTGAAAATGTCACCAGCGGTCACCCATACAACTCATGACCACGGCGGGCGTTGCGTAATTTTGCTGATCGGTTCAGAACGCCTAAGCAAACTTCGCTACGAGCGCTTCAAAATTAAGTATTCTACTCAAAAAGCTCCAGAGGATTACACCCCACATGCTGGAATGCCATCTAATCTCCCTGCTTATGTATTGGATTGGATGCGTAGGTATTGGATTGGCACCATAATTTTAATATAATTGAATTTCTTCCATCCAATATTCATCTTGGTTAAATTTTAAACAAAAAACATAGTAAGTAGTTACAAAACAAATAGTAACTTACTGCGTTCTGGAGCTAGTGACACGTGGTATATGGAGTCATATGAGACTGCAATCTGTTTGAACTTTGGTTCCTCTTTGGTTAGCCTTCGGGTAAAGGGACCCTGTTGTGCGCATGTGCGTCCTATGTGCATCAACATTATTCCTCACAATGAGTTGAGTAGTGGCATGCTATTCATTAAGCGTATTTTTACCTTAGTCTTTTACGTCATCCAACAAGACTCAAGCAAGACAAGAGGATATGGAACAGCTACGAATAAGCGGTAGTGGAGTGGAACAGTTTTTTTATTATTACCTTAAGTAGGGAATATATTACTGTATCAGCCGGATTGTCCACTGCTGAACACAACCTCCTCCATTAAAGAGGGGTTTGCCATAATCCCCACGCTTGGCAGGCGTCTTGGGGATCGCAGTGTGAGATATCAGTTCCTCAGAAAGCGCTTCTGCCCTGGTTTGTTACCTTTGGTCGCTTCTTACGAGTTTATAGTTATACCGATGAATACGTCTCACAAGCTGCACCAGATACATATATATTTTACAAAAATCCTTTTATCGCCTGTCATTTACAGACAAACGAAGCTTAGGCACTCCATGTCGGTTGCTATTCAAACGTCACAGGCGCTAATATTTTTTTTATGTATTTGGGTCGGAACAAGCACGAGGCCCACCTTATGTTAAGCGGACTAACCTCTGCCTAAAACAGATGGAGTGCGCCCGTCACCTCGAGACAGTTGTTAAGTCAGTTGATATCTTAATATGTTAATATATTAATATATTTAATATATTACTATATTATTAATACTGTAAGTTAGCTATTGTTATTAATAAATAAATAAAGAATAAATAAAGTCTCATCTCATGATTCTAATTCTCATGTGCCGGTAATAGAAATCTTCATTGTGGATGACAGCTGTCAAATTTAAAAGAACTTTATCTCTGAAAATATTGATTCCAGACTACTATAGTTTGGTACAAGAGAGATAGACCTTATCGAGATATGCATTTCTATTGTCAGTTGTCAAACTTAAAAAAATGCTATATATATATATATATTATCTGTTAACTGTTGATAATGATAACAAACTTCGTTTCTGTACAGGAAAGTTATTTTAATTTATTCTTAAGTTTATTTTGAAACTTCCTTAATAGGCTCAATATAACTCTATCCAACTCAATTCTGAAATTGTTTTTAACATAAACTGCAAGCGTATTATGCATGTTAATAATTATTAACGTTTAGCTATACTTCTTAAAACCCCAATTAAGAAAATTATTAGTATCAGATTCCTACAAACAGAGTGATTTGTCGCCTGTAACACAGTTTAAATAGTAGCTCAGGAGACTCAGGTTCTTACGTACAATCCTTGTGTCCAATAATGAAATCTTCGCATGTCATTTAAATTATTAAGACAAAGTATTGTAATAGCTAAATGCGTTTTGGCAATTAATCATTATTTATCAAAGATAATTCGTATCAAAATTTTCATTTCGAACGACAGCTGTCAAGCTTGACTCCATCCAAGTCCAAACTGCCAGTTTCTTATCATTAAAGATAGACCTCATTGAAATCTGTATTGAGAATGACAGCTTTCAAACTTAAAAGGACCGCTTTAAAAACCAACACAATCATCTGGAAAAAAGATTTACAATAGATTTAGAAACACATATTAAACCATCAAGTGTCACTTTGGCAGCTTTTACTTCCAAGATATTTTTTTATATATAAGGTAGATATTAATTCTTCAACAATACTGCAGGGGATGGTGTAGAATCGATAACTGAATGTGTTCCACTCATTTTTAATTTTCACATACACAAAAAGTCCGTACTATTGCTTAAGCTACATTGGCTTTGGGAATAATAGCAAGGACAACCGCGGTCTAACACGGTGTAGCTACTCTATTCACACTCACGCACGATTGCTACGCGAAGTCAATAAACTGCTATACTAGGCACAATAAACAGCTGTTTTGTGTACCTTTTCTGCCTAGTCGGTCTTTGGCGGCTTGCGGCTTGGACTTTTTGTGTATGTGAAAATTAAAAATGAGTGGAACACATTCAGTTATCGATTCTACACCATCCGCCGCAGTATTGTTGATGAATCAATATCCACCTTATAGGGTAAGAGGGGGGAATACCGAACGCGTAAGAAGAAAACCTTGTTATATTTTTATAAATGGTTTTAATAAAAAACTCTAAAGGCATAACAAAACTTTAACTATTTAGCTATTAATATTTCAACACAAAACTTATCTGAACATCTCATTGAACTAGTAATAATACGTATAAAAAAAAGTTGCTTTATTCGCCATTACCCCTAGGCATGGGTAATGCCGAACAGGTCATGGGGTAATAACGATCACAATTTATATAGTAACTAAATAACAACTGAGACTATATTGTATTAGAGCAGATATCAAATTATGTAGATAAAATAGTTTTACATCCTACTGAGTGGTATTTTTATCTTAATAACAAAAATCACAAATATAACCATCATCAATATTCCACCTTGAGCACATGGCATAGGACCACCCCCTACATGCTGTGCAACGGTACCATATTTTATCGTTTCTTCCAATTTCTTCACAAATACAACAGTCTTGCGCAAGTCTGCGACAGTCAATCTCATCTGATGGTAAGTGATGATGTGGTCGAAGGTGTTAACAGGCTTCCCCAAATTACTGGCTCCCAAGAACAGCTGCCGGACGACACCGTAAGGTGCTTGGCGACAGATTTTCTACTTGAACTACCTGGCTAGCGACCACCCGCGCGGTCGCTAGCCAGGGGGGCATTCGCAAAATGTCCTTCAGTGCACGGTAGTCCATAGCCAATGCCACTGAGCCATCACTGCTTCAAACAACTTTACATGTCGCTAGTCATCTTCCTTCCAAACCGCTTTGGCTGTCGTTCTTTTTCGGTCTCCGGGCATATCTAATATAACAACAAAAAGAAACAATGATTACTTGGGTGTCATGACGAACGGTGATCGGTATTACCCCTCGGTTAATGTTCGGCATAACCCCAAATAACCGTTTTTAATTTGAGGCCATTTTTTTCCACATACTAAAACGAATAGATAGAAAGACTTTTACACTATAGTTCTATGTGATGTTATGCATAAGAATAATCAATAATAACAAAAGAAAAGTATTTAAAAACAACACTTACCGAAAAATTAATTTGGCCAAAAGTTAGAGCAAAGCGTCCGAAATTATAAACACGCGCCTTACTCTTAAATGCACCGAGCGAACTGACTGAAATTGTTGGCGCTTGCTATTGCATTACGCCCCCGCCCCGCACTCCGGATGCCGTGCTTCTGAGCCAGTCATTTTACGAGTAATTTGCCTGTTCGCGATTCCCCCTTGTTCGCCATAACCCCCTCTTACCCTATATCAGAACAATATAACCTCTAGCTGGAATTGTTAGTTAAACCTCGACTGTAGTTGTCATAACTAATATTTTAGATGGCACAACTATTCATGCATACACATGAGAAATATGTATGTACAATTATTTCTGGATTGGTGCCAATATAGATACTAGTATGTCGTCCATGGACATATGGGTCAAAATCAGAGAGGTGAGCATTACGCTTCTGACAAAGTTTTTATTAATATAATAACGTGCTATAATATTGTACTATTACTAAAATATTTATTTCAAAATAAAGGTTTTGTGCATACAAGTTACTAAACATATTTTTTATAATATTTTTTTTATTTGATTTCAAACATAAATGATACAAATAATCATTTCGGGAATGCGTCCTTAGTACATGTTTCATAGTTCAGGCAAATTAAAAATGTTTTCAATTTCGACTAAAATTGTCATATTTTAATTTGGTTTTGAAAATTATCATATTAAGAATAATATACACATGAATAACGTGAATACCAGTTTAACTTCTTCATATTTTGGCTATTCAAATGCTGTCCGACGTTTATCAAATCATTGCGTGAACGCGGTGGATCGCTCAATTTAACATTGACATCGCGTTTTTTAAAACACCACACGCTAGGTAGCTTTAGCGTGCAACAGTGTGAAGTTCACTAGTCAAAGAAAAGGCGTGTGTCGTGTTTAAATATGAACGGAAAAAAATAATGATCTTGATGGTAAGTACCTTTTGTACCAAGTATTAAACGCGTCAAGCGTGACATGAAAATATTTAACGAATAGTAATTTCGGAAACGGCCATTTCGGGAACGTTTTCTTTATGCGGGCGTTCACGAAATTATATTTTTGGCCAAAATGATGCACTTAATTCTTTTAAAAGCATATTCATGTAAAATTTTGATATGATGTATTTATTTAGTATCTACGTATGACATAGAAAACGATAATAATGAAGAGAAAACGAAATCGACCAAGAACTAACCGCAATCGCAAGTGCCCTGGTAACAAAGATTGCCTCAAAAGAAACAAACAAAAACGTTTGCTTCTAGAAACTGTAAAATAAACGATGATTACAGAACGATAGGAAAAATTTGAGTTAGGAGTCATTGTCATGTTAGCTCAGTCAGTCAGAGATCAGATCAGAGATACCCCATAAGCTAAAGAGTTGGATGACTCGGTTTCGAATCCCGCACATGACTATAATTTTTCCTGAAACTTGAAACACTGCATCATTTTCGGGAACATCACCAGTGGAATAAATCACTAATAAGTACTTAATGCTATGGTTAAATCTTGCATATACAACATGAAATGACCTTTCAACTTTTGTATTTATATTATTAATATGCAGCGTGGTGTAAAAATCTATAAAATAAATTGAAATTTTGGAGCGAAATTTCCATCCATCAAAAATTTATGGAGACTAATTTGAAAAATAATTGTTTACATTATAAAAATAAAAAAAAGAATAACATTTTCCGATTGAGGAACATGTTAATTACAATATCTTCAAGATGATTCTCAAATGCGTTGGTTTATTATAAAAAGAAAGTGTTTCTGAAATGACATTTGGCCCTGGCATTTTTCTTATTAACAGGTAGAATTTATAAAGTAATATATATTTTTGTGCGTGCCTTTTAAGGCCCGGTTTTAGTTAATTAGTAGGCAAATTTAGCGTGCGAGAGTTGCGGGCTATTGGCACTACGCAGCACTGCGCTCTAGTCGCACAGCGCGCGTCAGGTCGCTCGCTCGATGTCCCCAGCCGCACGCTATTAGCGTCACAGTGTAACTAAACTTAAATAGTTGATCAACTTTAGGTATCTGCTACTAAATCCAGAACTGCATCTAAATAATTATTTTGTTCTTGTGATCATTTTTATTCGCTTATAGAATAAAATTATGCGTTTCACAATAAGTACCTATTTTTATTAGATTTTGTTCGGATACATTGTTTTAGGGTTCTCAACCCAAAACGCAAAACGGAGTCGTATTTATGAGTGCCCGATGTCTGTCTGTATGTCCGTCCGTAAGTCATTGGTCTTTAGCTCGTAAACGAAATAAGTAACAATCCTGAAATTTTGATATATTGTGTAGAACGTTTACCGAAACAAAAGACGAATAATGGGCTAGACTTTATTCATTTTATTATTTTTACTACCAATACGTAGTAAGGTAGCTGAAAAATTGCATACTGGCATGTGGTTACCTGTAGAGTAAATTAGTATTAGTTAGTATGATAAGAACTTGCGGAAGTTGAAAATAGAATATTTTTGATGATCATGGTACCGACTTTAACAAGTTATTGCTTACTTTTCAATGATTTGTAACTTTAGTTCGGCATAGGTATTATGAAATAAAACAAACTAACTAATTTTATAAAAGGAATTATTTTATTTTGTTATTGTATGTAACTGATAAATGGGTTAAAAAAAATCAACACTGTGCCCGTAGAAATACGATTCTAAAATGTAGGGTGAGCAAATGTTAGCAGCCATGTAGACCTCTCGGCGCTGTCAAAGTCAAAGTTTTATAAAGGATTTCGAATTTCCATCTCATACTTAGCTTATGTCAAAGAAAATCAATGACACGTGGGCCCCAGCGAAGGCTAGTTGTATCAGAAATATGTAGGTAAGTAGTAAATATACAATAATTTTACATACTTGCTAATGTATTTATCTCGAATTAATATACTGGCTACAAAAACATGGAAGGTAAATAATTGATTATACGAGAGAGAAAGCCTATCACTTTTAGGCTGTCGTTATCCTTTAAATTAAGGCGTATTGAGTCGCCAATGGCCTTCAGCATCTGGGCCTAATCGAGCTTACTTTACCTGCGCATCGCCGCCGGAAATCAACAAACGTTAAGCGCTCGCTGCACAAATATAACGGTCAAAGAATATGCAGATGCGCGATACGCTCCGGTAACATGTCACTTTATATGCCTACCGTACGATTCTAGTGAGTATCCGCAGTTGCAACTGCGACTGAGATGTGGACGAAAATTCAAACCTCCCTAGGTTTTTCTGGGCGTCTTTATGGAATTAAATTTTCGACGACGTCATCCAAGTGAATAAAGTTACTCCGATTTGACTGAAATTCAAAATCTAGGTTGTTTTTGACGTCTATATTCCGAATTTAGAATTTATTTTTCGATGACGTCTGCCAAGTGTTAATGTTACTCCGATTTGGCTGAAAATCTACAGCTAGGTTTTTCTGGACGTCTGTATTACACATTTGGATTTTATTTGGAGTAATTAACATAGTAATTCGCGTAAATTTTTAATTATTTTATGGATATAATTTTTCGACAACATCTGCCAGGTGAAGAATGTTACTTCGATTTGGCTGAAAATCGATATCTAGGTTTTTCTGGACGTCTTTCTTCCGAATTTGGAATTTATTTTACGATGTCGTCTGCCAAGTGAAGATAAGTTAGTTCGATTTGGCTGTAAATCAAAATCTAGGTTGTTCTGGACGTCCTTATTCCGAATTTATAATTTATTTTTCGAAGTCGTCTACCAAATGAAAAGAGTTAGTCCGATTTGGCTGAATATCGATATCTAGGTTAACCTGGGCGTCATTATTCCCGATTTGCATTTATTTTTCAACGTCGTCTGCAAAGTAAAGAAAAAATCAAACTTGACCGATTCAAATTTAGAATTTTAATTTTTCAGCCAAATCAATTTTCAGCCAAATTGGAAGACCTTCTTTCACTTGGCAGACGTCTTCAAAAAACGAATTCCAAATTCAGAATAAATACGCGCAAAGCAACTTAGATATCAATATTCAGCCATATTGGAGTAACTTTTTAACTTGACAGACGTCATTAAAAAAATAATTCCAATTTTAGAATAATGAAGTCCAGAACAACCAAGATTTTGAATTTCAGCCAAATCGGAGTAACTTTTTTCAC
The DNA here is from genome assembly GCA_963854805.1 of Plagodis dolabraria. Classification (NCBI taxonomy): domain Eukaryota; kingdom Metazoa; phylum Arthropoda; class Insecta; order Lepidoptera; family Geometridae; genus Plagodis; species Plagodis dolabraria. The sequence continues at coordinate 13,050,441 of OY978440.1, forward strand.
TTGGCACATGACATCGAATAATAAATTCCAAATTCAGAATAAGAACGTCTAGAACAACCCAGATCCCGTTTGGTAGCTAAATCGATGTATCTTTCTTCACTTTGCAGATGTCATCGACGAATAAATTCCAAGTTTCCAAACTAGGAATTTATTCGTCGATGACGTCCAGAAAAACCTAAGGACGTCCAGAGAAACCTAAGGACGTCCAGAAAAACCTTCAAAATTATAAATTAGGAATAAAGACATCAAGAACAACTTAGATTATGAATTTCAGCCAAATCGGAGTTACTTTAATCACTTGGCAGGCGTCATCAAAAAATTAATTCCATATTCGGAATAAAAACGTCCAGAAAAATCTAGACGTCGATTTTCAGCAAAATCGAAATTACGTTCTGCACTTGGCAGATATTGTCGAAAAATTAATTCAAAATATGTAATACAGACGTTAAGAAAAACCTAGATATCGATTTTCAGCCAAAACGGAGTAACTTTATTCACTTGGCATACGTCATCGAAAAACGAATTCCAAATTTGGCATAAAGACTTCCAGAAAAACCTAGACATCGATTTTCAGCCAAATCAGAGTAACTTTCTTCACTTGGCAGATGACATCGGAAAATAAATTCCAAATTCGGAATAAAGACGTCAAGAACAACCTAGATTATGAATTTCAGCCAAATCGGAGTAACTTTCTTCACTTGGCAGGCGTCATCGAAAAATGTATTCCAAATTTGGAATAAAGTCGTCCAGAAAAACCTAGACATCGATTTTCAGCCAAATCAGAGTAACTTTCTTAACAAAACTTCTGGTTCTCAAGGACACATAGCGGTACACACTGAGAAGTGTTTGGCGACAGAGTTTCAACTTGAGCGTGGTAGATAGCCAGGCGCTTATTCGCAAGATGCCCTGCCACAATGCAAAATTACTGGTTCTTAAGGACACATAGCGGTACACACTGAAAAGTGCTTGGCGACAGATTTTCTTCTCGAGGGTGGTAGCTAGCCAGTTGTTTTAACCGTGCTACTAGCACGTAATTGACCGGCAGAATTTTGTTGGAGAAAACGACACGCGTCCTACCTCGATGGCGCCTAGGCGGGTACTAAACGGAGTGCGTGAGAGCTTGAATCGTTAGATTTGTAGTTATTTTTTTCTTGTTAAAAAACTATAGCTGAATTAGAAAATGTGGCTTCATACGTTCCTAATAAATAACAAGCTCTATCTTTTGGTATAACTTCCACATGGTTTGATGATAGCATCTTTTAGTTCTAGTCATTTTAAAAACGAAATGGTGTCATGTTTGATAATTTTTTTTATCGAAGAAATTATTCTAAATCACCTTTTAGGCTTCATACGTTCCTGGAGAGTATGTTCAACTTTATGTAAATGATTTTATTTATTCTAAATGTTCAGTGTTATTTGAGTTACAGATTTTAAAAAATATTTAAAATAACTAAAATAGGGCCTTAACACGAAAAGCTCATGGCAAATGACTCTACTTGTTAGTTTGTTCAAAAGAAAACTTAATTTGAAAACCAAAAATGCTCACCTCTCTAGATTTCATAGATTCATGACGTCGCGTCGTCAAAATGAATACATGTAAAAAAACCTTCCTTTCAAAAGTTTCAAACATTGGGCCGCGTTCCGAGGGTCAGAGTGCGTTGTTTGGTTGCTTTAACTTACTCGAAGCTTCCGAACGACCGGTTGTTTCAAAACATCAAATATCGTTTTAGGCGCGGAAAATTTTTGCAAAATTTTTAGACTTTTTATGATGTTTGAAAAGCAATAACTACCGTTACCTGCAAAATATAATAGAGTGCCTATAATTCTCTCATCCAAAAGTCAAGGTGATGTCAGTTAAAGATTCAACATTTTAACGACCTCTTTTGATAGTTAAAAAGTTGCGCTCTACCCGAAGGTCGTGAACGACGCTAAGAGTGAAAGTTGCACTCCGAGTGCGCTCTAACCGAGGTTCGGAACACGCTACTGTCTTGTCATGTCATCTGTCAAAATTATCTGTGGGGTGAAGTGAGGTTAGGTTTGTTTTGTTGTTGTAATAGTCATTGGTTTGTAGAGATGGGTCGTCGACGCATTTAACGTAGACGAAACTAGACCGTCCATTTTCTTTCGTGGACTAGTCGATCGACTAGTTAAATTCATCGACTAGTTGATTTATACCGACGGCGTTTTCTTTATGGACGATTAGTCTACTCGATCCGTTACGTACGACTATTCAACTAGACTAGACGCATTAGTAGTAGTAATGAATGAGTATTCTAATTAAATGTAATTTGTATCGTAGTTATAAATGTTACGTATCACAAGCATATTATTGAAAAGTTTGACCTTCCCTACATACTCTTTCCAGGCTATAAGGACTGGCTGAATAGAATTTATAATAGTCGATTATTTTCCCTATTTAGGCGTATTTAGAAGATCAACTGATTCTATTTACAATCATTGTTTTTTTTAATGTGTTTTATGTACAATATTTACGACGGTAATGACGTAAAAATAGATATATGCTTCCGTTTTAGATGGCTTTTTAAATTTGCCGCAGTAAATTTATACGCCAATTTTTCATACATATATTTAGCATAGATTGCAAATCGTCTTTCTACTAGATATGTCCTTTTCAAAGCGATGCCATAATTCACTTAAATTTCGTCCTGCCATTTTACTGATTCCTACACTAAAAAGTTCACTTAGGTATATCACCTATCTACTTATTAAAATCAACCATAAAGTTTTGAAAGTTTTTTAAACTATTTACATATAATTTACACTATTCACAATAATAAAATACTCGTATGTAACAAACATTTAATCAAATTTTGAAACTATAGTACGTAATTTGGTTAAACACGAAATAAGAAAGTTTCTAATAAGTGCATCGTTCGCGTTTCGACTGTAGTCAAGGCGCCGCGCGGCCGGTCTACGTCTATGACGGAGGATCAACACAACACGCTCAATGTTATTATCAACTCAGAGCTCCTACATTTAAAGTTCAATTTTGTCTGCATGGACGGTTCAACGATTTCAACGCGTTAAAATGACCGTCCATGCAGACAAAATTGAACTTTAAATGTAGGAGCTCTGAGTTGATAATAACATTGAGCGTGTTGTGTAACGGACCAATGAATGAATATATTAACCGACTGTGTTCACGAGTCGTCGTCGCGTTGACAGTCGCTATGAATTTTGTATAGACTACAATTTAGCCGTCCTGCCGTCTACAGATTCTACTAGTCCATTCATCGTCGATGAACTGTCCGTTCGTCTATTGTAAGTCAACGTCGAATTAACTAGTTCGTTCATTCAACGCTCTTCTCTATTGGTTTGTTTTGTTTCTGTTGGTTGATTTGTAGTGATAATGCAACTGCACTTTTAGGCTTGATGAACAAAATAATTTGTGTATATATTATTAAATTGAATATGAGTATCCAGGACAAATTACGATCGATTTTAAGGTTCCTTAAAGTTGTTTCCGTATGGGGCTCAGGAGGCTTATTCGTCGCGTATCATATTAGACAGACCCACAAGCACATCAGCCAAGTAGTGAACCCCAATGTCTTAGAGCGAGAAAAGAAGTACACTCCAGAATACATTTATATCGATGACCCTTCGTATAATGTGACAATAAAAATAGAACAGGACAAATTATCGAGGCAATCAGTCGGGTTAGCGCGAATCTGGAAAAGCTTGAAGCACTCCTTTGCGTGGCGTCTTTTGTGGCTTTGCCGGCATGGAAACCGGGAACAGCAAAACATAGCGTTAGAGCAGCTTGCGGCCTTTAAGAATAACAAGCACTGGGATTGCCTGAAACTGGCGCAGGCCATGGACCCAGTCACAGCTGTGTTACTTGCCAGGACGCGCGGTGCTGATTTACGTTACTTCCTCCCACCGCCCATTCACGTTCGGCGAACGGCGCTCACGTCTGAACTCATTTCATTCAAATTTCGAGACTTGATCCTTGCAGCTCATGCTGTTAACCCTCACTGTTGTATGGAATATTTTCTCTGCAAATATTTTGCTCGTACTGAAGACCATGTAACTGAAGCAATAGAGACTGACAGTGTACCTGTCAAACCAGACAGTATTTCTGAACGAAACCTCTGCATTCAATGTTTAGATGCTCTTCATCACCATATTAGCCTGTTTCACCATAAAAACTTTAAAGAAGATATTACAACTTCAACTTTGATCAAGTTGGGACTTATACCTAAACTTGCTGAATTATTGTTAAGGAATAGAAATGACATAGAGATGGATCTAGGAGTCCTGAGAATTCTTACTGTTTTAAGTGTGCATTGTGATTTGTTGGGAGAGTTTTTCCAAAATGGCCTCATTGGTGAACTCTCTAGACTTCTCCGATCAAAAGATGTACGTTTATCAAGCTCTGCTGCAGTTTGTTTAGCCAATTTATCTGGGGAATTCTGCTATAGACCAGGCTTGTATCTTCTGCATCCTCTTTATAGAACTACTAAGCCCCATGCCTGTGATACTCTTTTAGTTCATGGTCTAAGAGGAGGTGTGTTTGTCACTTGGCGCCAGCGAGATAAAAAATGTGCAGAGCCTATTGGAATCATTGAGGTTACTGTTTCAGATGTTGATTGTGATCCATGCGAAGAAACCACTGAAGGAACACATTTCCTGGATCCAGAGCTTCAACAAGTGATGGAAGATCTTATAGAAATTGAAGAAGAAAGGCTTTTGTCTGACTATGATTTAGTTTTACATGATTTACCTATAGAAGCGAGGAGGGAACCTTTAAATTTTGAAACATTTACAGCATTAAAGAAACGCCAAGCATTGATGCAAGAAGAGGAAGACAAATGTAATCATACATTTTGCTGGCCAAAAGACTGGCTACCCAAAGACTGTGACAATTTGAGGATATTAGGAGTTAACTATTGGACTTCATTATCAGAATGGTTGGAGAGATGTCCACACCAAGTAGCAGATATAGCAACTAGATCGGCAGACTTGGCACCCATTCTGATTGATGCAGGAGTAGGAAAAAAGAATGTCATTTGGTTAGCTCATTCTATGGGAGGACTTATTGTAAAGCAAATGCTTGTTGATGCAGCACAGAGTAATGATTCTGATTTTACTCATTTGTCTGAAAACACAAAGGCCATACTCTTTTACAGCACACCTCATAAAGGCAGTTCATTAGCTACAATGCCACGTGCTGCTGCTGCAGTTCTATGGCCATCTCACGATGTCAGACAGTTACAAGAAAATTCCCCCACACTGCTAGATCTTCACAAATCTTTCTTGAGATATGCTGATGTATACAGTTGGGAGACCATAAGCTTTGCTGAAAATATGCCAACCTTAGTCACTGCATTCAAAGTACCTGTTCACTTTGTTAATCCACATTCAGCTGACCTGGGTCGAGGAGTATTTTATCAGCTACCCCTTGATCACCTGTCCATATGCAAACCTGCGACAAGACAGTCAATAATTTACACTTCAGTATTAGATGTTATAAAAAGAGTTACCGTAAAGGATGTAGAAAATAAGTATTACCATCCATATGTTCAATTCATTTTTGATACTGTTTGGATGGCTTTGAAAACAAAAACAAAACAAGTATTGGAAATAATTGATGAAGAATGTCAGAGCACTCAGAAGCTACAATGGTTTGAAAAGATTTTACTTGATGCTTTTACAGATGGGTTTACAGATTAAAATTGCATTATAAATCTTTGCAATAAGAGTGTGAAAAGATTATTTTTATACTGTTTGTTATTGACTGATTGCGATATTATTATTATTATATTTATAAACTCTTGAGTTTATAGGTTGTGGGGACTCTCAGGACTGCTCCTCCAGCAGTTGCTGGGTACTTCAATGGCTGCTCCTCCAATGATCGCTGGAAACTTCAAGAGGTGATTCTTGGGAGGAGATTAAAACTCAACTCAGTTTCTGCATAATAATAATTCATTTAATCATAGCATTATGTACAAGTCTTATTTTACTAGTATGACAAAGAGATTGAACAACTCATCAATATTGTCTCTGAGTCAGGTCAGCCTCAGAAGTGCTAATGCTACCAATCTACATTTACATTTATATATATAAGTTTATCATATGACTCGGTTTGTTATTGTTACTAATTTATTTATACCATGTTTTGACAAAAATACAAGTATTAATTTATATTTTAATTGTCTCATGAGGTCAACAGAGATATTTTTATCAAAGAATGTTTTAATATAAATAAGAATTCAAGCTATGTTTATGTTAGATCTGAAGAAATATTATACATTAAAATATAATTCCTATACAAAATTGTATTTATTATCTCACATTTTTTATATTCATAAAGTGGTAAATATATGAATGAGAGTTAGCCGAGTCAGTGTCTGTCTAGTAAGTACCACATCAATGACAATATTCTGCCTCAAGCAGTAGTGTGCTATTGACAATGTGTTTTGGGTTAAAAGTCATTAAAGCATGCTAAAACTGGGTGAAAAAGACTTAAGTCTCAAACTGATGAGTGCAGTAATTGTCACACAGAATGATGATACTGCAAATGTAATAGGCTTCAAGTGTAATAGGAGTTGAACATCTCGTTATAATATTAGACGATGTTTTCTATGCTATCAAAAAGTACAAAATCTGTGATAATTTTAATATACTGTAATAAGTATCAATAATTATGTATGTTGCGTACGGAACTCGAAAATGAACGAAATATTATATTATAATATAAGAGCGTCATCATTATAACGCCCTCTTCTGGTTGTACGGCAAATTACGTTGCTAGAAAGAAGTTACCCATCCTCCTTTCAACTAACCAAAGCTCGATGGTAACTTCCTGCACTGAATTTGTGGCATTGCACATGCTACCTAGGAGATCTTAGCTAGCTAGCGTGTCTTGCATTCAAAGAATCTAGGAGCAAGTATCTAAAAACACTTGCTCCTAGCAGAGAATACTGTATATACTCCAAGGCAAAGAGGATGTATGCTCCAAATAATGCCAAACGCAACGAAACAACGGAACTAATTTGGTTGTTCCACAAAAAGTTCGTGAGGCATACAAATAGATGGCGTTAAAACTAAACTTTTGTTACCTATGGCTTATTATACACTCGAGTGTATATCTCAGAATAATACTGTAATATTTACATACTCTGAAGTGTATATATTTATTATGTTATAGCGTTTCTTGAATAATGTTCAAGAAACGAGCAGCTATTGCATTACATTATTTATTTACACTGTATGATTATTTCGCTATCCTATATAACTAAGTATGAACTAGGTACTTACAGGTTACTATATTAGTAACATAAAGTTCTTGCTAATGATGTTTTATGAGTTTTGTCACCTAAACACACTATTTTTCAAAAGTGTGCGTTCTTTTTCTGTCTATTAGGTACCTACACATGAATTTACCACAACCTAACTACAAATGTTTTAATAACTTCAACCAGAATTAAAATGATTATAATTTATTGAAATTACTTATAGCCATCCATACAAAATTCTGCCTCTTTCGGCACTAATGAAAAAAGTCCTGCCCCATAGTACGGCTATTAGCCAATTGTAACCATTGGCTAGCCGTGACTTTTACGATGTCGTCAGTCCACCCAGTGGGGCGCCTGGTAGGTCCTCTATGTCTTCCGATGTACTGTGGTAAACACTCGAGATCGTTTCTTCCTCATCGGTTTTCAGTTCGTCGAGCAATGTGCCCGCCCATTGACCCACTTAAAATTGCAAATTCTTAAAGCTATAACAGTGACTTTGGGTCTTTGGCGTATATCCAAGTTCCAGATTTTACCGCGCAAAGAAACTCCAAGCATAGCTTTCTCCATAGCTCATCGAGCGATTCTGAGCTTGTCTATAAGGGCCACAGCTAAGGCCCACTTTTCAGTGCCATATGTCATCACTGGCAAAACGCACTGGTTGAAAACTGGTCTTCAGGCTCTGCGGCATGGTCGACGAGACTTCGCGTAACTTCCCGAACGCCACCCATCCGAGTTGGATTCTTCGAGCGACCTCTTTGTCAAAGCTGGACTACCTAACTGCACAGTCTGCCTCAGATTAATATAACGGTGAACTACTTCGAGCGTATCGTTACCAGCAACTACTGGTACGGGTACTACATGGGCATCAAAAATAATATTCGTCTTGTCCATGTTCATTACAAGACCCACATGCTAGGAAACTCTACTGAGATCGCTCAGCATTGTACTGAGTTCCTCAAGCGACTCAGCCATTATGACTATGTCATCGGCGAAACGAACAATAGCTAAGCTAATTTAGAGCAAAAACTTCCGATCTCTATATGTATAAAAATCAGCTGTTCGTTAGTCTCGCTAAAACTCGAGAGCCGATTAAGCTGATTTTGGTTTTGAAATGTTTGTCGTAGTCCAGGGAAGGTTTGAACGATGAGAAAACATGGAAAAATGGCGAGGAAGATAGTAATGTCATTTTCCCATATAAACGAATCTACCTATGTTTTTCTGACAAAAATTTGACGTTTGTCCGTTAGGACAGGTGATACGAAGTACACCGGGTCATCTAGTTGATTTATAAAACTGAACAAAAAATCTATATTTGGTATATATCCAAGCAGAAGCTTGGATATATACTTTACATAAAGGTATGTAAAGTAATAAAGTATTAAGTAAAAGTAAGGTACTTTTTTATAAAAAAAATGGCCAGTAACGCAGCTAGATCCGCTGCATTAAAAAGGAAAGTTGACATACTAAAACATAGATAGAGCCAATTAATTGAGAAGAAATGATAGCTCTGCAGTAATGAAGATCAGCTTCTGCTTGGATATATACCAAATATAGATTTTTTGTTCAGTTTTATAAATCAACTAGATGCTCCTTTCATTTTCTGGATAAAGTTTAAATTTTGTGAATTGTTCAGTATGATGGATACTAATTATATAGGATTTTGCAACTTTTGATCTAGCGATAATGCATTGACACTGTCAAAACGTTTAATCATCAGGGGAATTATATAGCAGTTGCAGAGCGGCTTCAATTGGTAGTTCTCCTGAAAATACAGAAAGATTATGGTTAGTACATACATACTATAAAACTTACAAGCATCCCTCGCGCTTTTAAGCAATGTACATCTTTACTAACAATTTATTGGTTATATAAGTATGGTACTTTACCATATAAGTATGTTACCAATTTATGATGAACTATATATAAATGTAAAATATATAAAACCTAACCAAAAATGTACAATATACAAAACCTAGTAGGTATGAAAAGGATTGATGACTTTAATATAATCAGTATAATGACTTCACAGTTTGTATAAATAACTTTTAATTAAACTGCGGCAGCCACAATTACTGCATTAGAAATAATAATAAAATAATGGTGTCAGGTATAAATTATCAAAGACAAATAAAACTATTATTCTTAGAGAATTGTGTGCATTTGTATAGTAAAGTTCCAAAATATATCATAGCGCGCATAGAGAGAAAACTTGAGCTGCATTTAAAAATATATTTTTTAATTCAAAGAGCATAATTGTAAGTACAGTTTTGACTATTACGATGACAAAGATGGTTGGAACATACATATAATAGAAATAGTATTTTGTAATGCATTTCCTAATACATTTAAAAGATGAATGAATACATTTAAATATAATTTTTATTTTTAAATTAATTTAAAATAATATTTAAAAATTTAATATAATATTTAAAAGTTTCATGTAATATTTTAGCAGTGGCTCTAAATTATTCTGGTATTCCTCACCTTGCTTCTAGATAATTATTACTTATCTCCAGAAATCTTTGCATACATTCCTGGAGCAACAGAATGGCTCAAAACTTGTGCAGGAAGCTTTAGCTTTATTTTTTGCATAGCATTAGGGTTCAAGTGCTCTGATCTTAGGCATGTTAATATAGATAATATAAGATATCAAAATCAGGTTTGTCTATTAATAACTAGTGCTGCCATCTTATGTGGCTTCCGGTGTAAAGCATAACATGAATGTACCTAGTCTATGATTTCCTTTTATAACAATAAAGCTTTGATCGTTCATTCGATCCTGTCAGCTATAGCACGTTGTTTCATTATAGGTTATGGGCATCAGTTCTCATAATTTTTCCTAATAAAAGTAATCTTTAGTAGTGAAAAATGGCATCTAACTATCTAGTTAACGTACCTAAGCTCAAAGGACGTGAGAATTATAGTGAGTGGACTTTTGCCGCGGAGAATTTTCTAATCCTTGAAGGCACGCTGCATTGCGTCAAGCCAGTTTCTGGGAAGAATATAGAAGCCGCAGACGATGCAAAGACCAAGGCTAAGCTGATATTGACGATTGATTCAACGCTTTACGTGCATATAAAGGACGTCGAGACATCAAAACAGTTATGGGATAAACTGCGATCCCTGTTTGATGACTCAGGATTCAGCCGAAGAATAAGTCTATTACGACATTTGATTTCAATACGTCTAGAAAACTGCAGTTCTATGACATCATATGTCACGCAGATTGTTGAAACCGGACAGAAATTAAGTGGAACCGGGTTTAATATCAGTGATGAGTGGATCGGATGCCTACTGTTATCATCATTAACGGAACGATATTTTCCCATGATATTGGCGTTGGAGCATTCAGGACTTCCTATTACAGCGGATTTCATTAAAACTAAATTATTAGATATGGAAACGAAGATAGGTGATAATGGTCATGAATATCAGGAACGTGAAGTTAGCAATGCAAGTGCATTTGCAAGTTCGCAGAAGTGGCAACATAAAAACAAAACGTCTATGGTCGGAAACTGCAACAAAGATGGCGCTTCTTCGAAGACATTTAACAAAAGTCACGTCAAGTGCTATAAATGTAAGCAAGTCGGCCATTATAGAAATCAATGCCCGAATAGTGATTCAAATCATAATAACACTGCACATCAAGCTATACGGAAACAAACTAATGCGTTTAGCGCTGTGTTTTTAAATGGCAATTTTAATAAGGACGAGTGGTATATTGATTCGGGCGCAAGTAATCACTTGACAGCAAATGAACAATGGATGGTGAATCCATTATACTATAAAGAAGAGAAAGATATCGTTGTCGCTAATAACAACAAAGTAAGAGTTTTATGTACCGGCCATGTGAATATTGTGACTAAAACTGATAAATGCGAGTTCGAAGTGCAAGTGAAAGACGTTTTGTGCGTTCCTGAATTGACGACGAATCTATTGTCTGTCAGCCAATTAATCAGTAATGGTAATAGCATATCATTCGTGGAAAATGGATGCAGAGTGTCAAATAGAAATGGTGAAGTTGTGGCAAAGGCGTCACTAGTCAATGGAGTGTACAAGTTGATAACGCCTGAAAGCATATTAGCTACCAGTAATGCAGCAACAGCAGTAGTATCAGGAGATATGTGGCATCGTAGAATGGGGCATGTAAACAGCAGTTATTTAAATATCATGCCAACAGCAGTAGAAGGTTTGAACCTCAGTGAGAAAGTTGACATAAGTAAGTCATCATGCACAGTTTGCTGTGAAGGAAAACAGAGTAGGCTGCCCTTCAGTCATATTGGCACAAGAAGTATGGAAGTATTAAATATAATTCATACAGATATATGTGGCAGTATGGAGCAGATGTCTATTGGTGGATCTAAATATTTCCTGTTATTTATAGATGACTACAGTCGCATGACTTTTGTGTATTTCTTAAAATATAAAAATGAAGCTTTGAATTGCTTTAAAGAATTTAAAGTAATGGTTGAAAATCAGACCTGTAAAAGAATCAAAATATTGAGGAGTGACAATGGTGGTGAATTTTGCAACAAAGAGTATGATGCATACCTCAAGAAGACAGGGATAATTCATCAGAGGACCAACCCGTATACCCCTGAGCAGAATGGTTTGTCAGAACGTACCAATTGCAGCTTGGTAGAACGGGCCAGATGCCTTTTATTTGATGCAAACTTAGGAAAAGAGTTTTGGGCTGAAGCAATAAACACAGCTGTTTATATTCAAAATCGCATAGCAGTGCCAACATTAGACAATAAAACACCATATGAAAAGTGGACAGGTGCTAAGCCAGATGTGAGTCACATGAGAGTGTTCGGAAGCATTGTGATGGTCCATGTTGCCAAAGAAAAACGCCTAAAATGGGATAAAAAGTCTGAGAAGCACATTTTAGTTGGATATTCGGAAAATGTCAAAGGATATAGAATTTACAACCCCAGGTCTAAGTCTGTGACAACTAGCAGAGATGTAATTATTATAGAAAATGAAAGTAAAGTAGAAACTACTATACCAATAATAGAAAAGCCTGTAAACTTTGAAGATAGTTTAGATTCAGTGGGGGATGGAACTCGACAAGATGATACAACTTTGACAGAAAAGGACATGGACTCAACATATATACCTACTGACTATGAAGATGCTCAAGAAGAAATTGGAGAATACATCAGACCTACCAGAATTAAAAAGACAGCACAGAGATTTGGTTATTCCAACATGTGCACCATAGAAAATGGTGTTGTGCTTGACGATGCAAGCAAATTATCACTAGAAGAAGCATTGAAAGGACCAGAAAAGGAACAGTGGGTGCAAGCTATGAATGAAGAACTACAAAGTTTTGAAGAAAATAGTGCGTGGGAGTTGGCTGACACTCCAATTGATGGTACCATAGTGAAGTGTAAGTGGGTATTAAAAAAAAAAAGTATGATAGTGAAAACAAAGTGCGTTTTCGTGCTAGGCTAGTAGCCAAAGGATATATGCAAAAGAAAGGTTTGGACTACTCAGAAACTTTTTCACCTGTAGTTAGACATACTACTTTGCGGTTATTGTTTGCATTATCCACACAGCTTGGTTTAGATATATTACATCTTGATGTAACTACAGCTTTCTTAAATGGGGACCTTGATGAAACAATCTACATGCAGAAACCAGATTGCTTTTTTAGTTCACAGAGTGATAATAAAGTTTTAAAACTTAACAAAGCTATTTATGGGTTAAAACAATCATCAAGGGCCTGGTATAAGAAAGTAGATGAATGTCTAATAAAAATGGGTTATAATAGGTCTAACATAGAGCCCTGTTTGTATAGCAAGAATGTAGGTAATTATAAAACGATTATGACATTGTATGTCGATGATTTTCTTATATTTTCAAATGATCATGTAGAAACCCAGCATTTATTTGATGTACTTTCCTCACAATTTAAGATAAAAAATTTGGGTAGAGTAAAACAATTTCTAGGAATTAATGTCAATAATGATAAAGACAATGGAGTTATAACTTTAAGCCAGGAAAACTATATAAATGAATTGTTAAAAAGGTTTAACATGACTGAATGTAAAATGGCAGATACTCCTTTAGAAACCCAATTAAATATCAAAATAAACCAAAATTGTAATACTGAACATTTACCATATCAACAGCTTTTAGGTAGTTTGATGTACTTAGCAGTGTTAACAAGACCTGACATAGCTTTCTCAGTAAGTTTCTTAAGTCAATTTAACAACTGTTATAATCATGAAATTTGGTTATATGCCAAGAGAGTTTTGAGATACTTGAAGAAGACAAAAAATATTGGTTTAAAATATACTAAAGATAGTAACTCTCGGTTGCATTGTTTTGTAGACTCAAGCTGGGCAAATAATTTACTTCATCGCAGATCGTATACTGGCTTTTGCTTTGTTATGTCAGGAAGTGTTGTTTCTTGGGAAACCAAAAAACAAAATACTGTTGCCCTCTCTAGCACAGAGGCAGAATATATGGCCATCACCGAAGCTTGTAAAGAGGCCATATATTTACGAAACTTAGTTGAAGAAATTATAAATGAAGTTTATACATTAGACATGTATAATGATAACCAGGGCGCTCATAAGTTATCTGTGAATAATGTGTTCCATAAGCGCACAAAGCATATAGATGTAAGGTATCATTTTTGTAGAGAATGTATTATGAACAAAGTTGTTAACATTAAATACTTATCTACTGCAGAGATGCCAGCTGACATGTTAACAAAGGGTCTTAATAGAACTAAACATAATTACTTTATGAAACTTTTAGGAATTGTTGATGTAAAATAAGTAATGCCTCCTTTTTTTTTTTTTATTATGTAAATTTTGATATAGTGGGGGTGTTAATATAGATAATATAAGATATCAAAATCAGGTTTGTCTATTAATAACTAGTGCTGCCATCTTATGTGGCTTCCGGTGTAAAGCATAACATGAATGTACCTAGTCTATGATTTCCTTTTATAACAATAAAGCTTTGATCGTTCATTCGATCCTGTCAGCTATAGCACGTTGTTTCATTATAAGGCAGAGTGCATAAACAAAAATTGGATTGCAATTACAAGTTCATACTTTTTAAAAATTGTACTATTTTGCAATACCTGTAATCTACTATTTTGGTATGGCAGAACTTGTTTTGGATGCGTGCCCACTAGTAGTATTTAACATTGATCCCTTCTGTCCTTAACCCTTTAACATCAAATTAGAATAATAGTCCGTATAGGCTTATAGGCTCGCGGGAACTATGATCGCAAAGGGTTAAGCTGTACTTGATAAATGAAAACATGAAAGTTATCTTACCAATTTCACTTCCACTTAAGCCATTGAATATTAAATTACAGAAATAAATCCTTGAAGCATTTTAGCAGATGTATTGAAAGAGCCAATTACTGATGCCCCTCATATTGACAAAGCTCTTTTGTTGACACCATCCATGTTGCATACTGTAGCAGCAATTCTCACTCTCATTCTCAAACTTGCATCACAATGATGATGCATTGACACTATCAAAATGATTATTAATCATGGCAATTATATTATTAGTTGCAGTGGCTTCAATTGGTAGTTCTCCTGAAAGTACAGAATGATTATGGTTAGTACATACATTCTATAAAACTTATAAGCATCCCTCGCCCTTTTAAACAATGTACATATTTACTAACAATTAATTGGTTATATAGGTATAGTACTCACAATTTATCATTTAAATATGTTCAATATATAAAAACTAGTATGTAAGAAAAGGATTGATTACTTTTAAATATATTCAATATAATGATTTTAACAGTTTGTATAATTTTAACCCCCTTATTTATAATAGTCTGCTAACTTAAAGCATTGCTAATTCTCACTCTGTCTTCTTCTATTGACCTAAGTCAGAATGAAAAATAACACTCTGTAACAGCTGTTTTAAGTTAGCGGACCATTGTGAATAAGGGGGTAAGAATATAAATTATCTTCATAAACATTTAATAACTTTTAATTAAACTGCAGCAGCCACAATGACTGCAGTAGAAACAATAATAAAATAATATTGTCAGGTTTAAAGTAGCAAAGACAAATAAAATTACAAATTAAATACTTAGGGAATTGTACAAATGCACATTTTTACAGTAAAGTTCCAAAATATATCATAGTGCACATAGAGGGAAAACTTGAGTTGCATGTAAAATATATTTTTATTTCAAAGAGCATAATAGTAAGTACAGTTTTGACTATTTAGATGACAAAGATGGTAGGAACATTTATAATATTTTATTTTATTTTTATAATTTTGGTACAAAAACATTTAACAAATTAAAGAAACTTGGATTTAAAATGGAAAAAATAGTCTTAAAAATATAAATAGTCTTTTGTAATTACATTTAAAAGATGAATGAATACATATTAATATAATTGTACTAGTCTCATGTAATCTTTTCGCAGCGACTCTATATTAATGTTTACATGAATTGGTGTGAGATTATGGTTGTGTCTGGTATTTCTCAAAGTCATCTTGTAAAATTCACTTTGCTTCTAGACATTACTATTGTTATCTCCAGAATTTTTTGCATACATTCATGAAGCAACAGAATAGCTTTAAACTTGTGCTGGGAACTTTACCTTCATTTTTTGCATAGCATTAGGATTCAAGTGCCCTGATCTTAGGCAGAGTTTCATAAACAAAATTGGACTGCAATTATCAAGTTCACAGTTTTTTAATAATGTACCTACTGTTTTGCAATAACTAAAAGTTGTTGTTTATAGTAGGTATGGCGGAACTTGCCTTGGATGGCGTGACAACTAGTAGTATATAATATTGAGTCCTTCTGTCCTTTGGAAAACATTAAGCTGTACTGTACTTGATAAATGAAATTATGAATGTCATCTTACCAATTCCACTTTCACTTGCAAAATATATAATGCATTGAATATTAAATTTTAGGAATAGATTCCTAAAGCATTTTAGCAGATGAAGTATCAAACACAACTTTTTCATTCCCGATTTCAATGTATGGTCTATCTACATATGCCCCTAATATTTATAAAGCTCTTTAGTTGAAACCATCCATGCCACATATTGTAGCAGCAATTCTCAACCCAGCATCACAAGTGTTGCAAAACCTGAAATATTGATTGATTAGTTATTTATTTAAAATATTAATAATCTTGTAATTTATTATCTCATGGTACCTATAGTTAGATACCTAATGTTTGCTCAGAACAATGAAAATATTCAAAAGTTTATTGCATTGGATTATTGTATTTGGCCGGTCTTTCAAACTATAACCTTTGCTTACCTTCTTAATTATAACTACCAATCTATCTGAAGTCACATATTCACCTAATAGGTAGTAAGCAACTAGTTGTTTAACCTTTTTTCATATATTGTCAACCACAAATACAAGCGATAATGCTAAGTGTTAAATCATCCTAGATCTTTATGGTTTTGGTACCAAATCTTCATTTTATATGTAAAAACGGCTCTTTTTCATTGTCTGATGTGGTCTTCTTTTTGAGTGAGTTTCTGCAAAATCTTGTAAATTCGTTTGTTAATTTCAGATTTTAGTGGTAATTTATTATGTGATTTTTTAAAGTACTTGGAGCAGGTAAACAAAGTATTCTTTTTAGTAACTACATCGGAGATCTTTTGTATAACTTCAATGCAATATTCCTTGTATCTAAGTCCCATGTTTATTTTACTTTATAAAGTTTGTGTCGGAGCCATCATACAATTCAGCAATTCATTGACAGAATCATTACTGATAATTTGGTTTATAAAAGATGTGTTTTTCAACTTTTTAATTTTGCTTTGTAGGCAGTATATTCTTTGCAAATGTTTATTGCATTTTGCATGGAAGTACTTTTTCTTTTTATTTATCTGTTTTCTTTATAGGATCTTGCTCAGCAGTTTCACTGGCGATATGTTTATGCAATTGCAGCAATATATTTACAGTATCTTTATTGGGATATTAATGTTTTCTAAAAGAGGCACAGTAAACCTGGATGGACCTGCTGTAGGTTTACACTTGCTTGTGGCAAAACACGGCATGTCTGAAATAAAAGCAGTGTTAAATGCTTAATAGGTGTTCTGGCTATTATAATGTATCAAATATGTGTAAGAAGCAGTCCAAACTTGAGCTTCACTGCTAGCATCTGTTGCCAAGCACCTAATGGTGTGTTACAGAGCTAGTTCCTAATCCAGGTTTGTATACATTTTTACTAAACAACAGATGAGATTGTGGTCAAAGACACAGAATAAATTGGGTAACTGGTTTTTAAGTATCATTTTATCCTGTCTTCTAACAATCACTAAAATTAGTCAGCTGTACGTCTGGTGTGACTTTTCACACTGTATATTATATTTATTTTATATTATTGTTCCAGCGTATCCAGCTAGAGGGACTTATTGGCACTACACAAATTTTATGGCTACCTATATAAAATCAGATGGCATGTGACCACATGGACACACACAATGTGCCCAACTGGCTAGGTTGCATTGTAGTCAAAGACAAGCAAAATTCACGAGTATTATTAAAAAAAGTCTCTTGTCCAGACTATCAAGAATTTCTTTGTCAGGAAAATCGAAAACTGTTTGACCCAGAGATTAAAATCCAGGACCACAAAGTTTCAAAGTGATTCTATTACACAGCAACAATAAGTTAAAGCCAATGTCATGTTTTAATAACATTAAAACCTCAGACACTGTTTTCCATTTCTCCCAGAATTATAATCATTACTGTTTGCTGTGTGAGCTGTAGTAAACCACAAAACCTGGAAGAACTTGGAAACGGATGTAAAACTAACCTTCACAAGGGATTTCAAGGTACCATACGTGCAAAAATCACTATTTTAATTTTACAACTCATAATTTTTGTTTTCACACATGTATACATTTTGAAAACACTGGTTTTTAGTGTCTAAAATTTCACCAATATCAATATATAACATATTTTTACATACACGAGGAAGAGATAGTTTGCGGCATTATTTTGGCAACAGCAAATGACGTGACAGTGACGTTGACATTGTAAAGCTATAATAGAACGATTAGTGTTGCACCATATCAAATAATCGATTACCGGTTTTGTGGATTGATATATCAATGTTCAATAATATTTAATTTAGCTCAATAATGGAAATAATATTTAATTTAGCTCAATAATGGAAATGATGGACACCGACAATGTTACATTTAGATTTCGTTAACGGCAGAGAGCTAATGGCACGGGAGACCTCACAGACTCTTCCTTATTAGAATCAACCAGAATAAGCCTACCACAAACCAACTTAGATCAAAGCTACACAAACATTACTTTAAATAAAAAAATTAATGAATTAGAAAAACTAGATTGAATTAGGTGTATACCTATAAAAACTAAAATAAATATGTATGAATAATATATATATAAGATATAAACATAACTGACATGTATGGTTCGCTTCACAAAGGTAAAGAAATTTCTATGATTAAAAAATCATTAGTGAACAGTAAAACTGATGAATGTCGTCCAAAACAGCAGCAGGTAACGCCCTAGGCAGATTATGGCGTCCGACTTCGATCTTATCGAGGACGTCAAACGATGCCTTAAATAAATAAACGGTGACCGGTCGAATCTCAAATCGGCTTGTAGCGTTTGGTAGATCGTTTACAATACCAACGCGTGCACGGTGAAGATGTTTCGGCTGGCAGCTACTAGATAGCGCTGTCCTCAGAAATTGGCCGCGGAATAGAAATGTATTTATTGATTTTCACGGAAAATACTTTATTATACAGCACAAATACCACTTTTAACACGCAACACCAAAACAATCACATCCAGCTTCTCCAAGAGTCTAGGTTCTTTCTTCGTTGTCACTTCGTTTCCGCGCTTTCATTCACAAACTTCGTCGAAAAAATAAAATCAAATAAACTTTAAATTTAGCGTGAATGAACAAGGCGCGTTAGCTGCACGTTGACGGTTGTACTTTTCCATAAATATAGGTGACAAAATATGCTTATATAATTAAAAAAAAATTACAAATAGTTACATGATACCTTGTTTATGTTTTGGTATCTCCTACCCTCCTAGCCGTAATATAAATCGATTTTTGGTTAATCGATTACATAAGTTACGTGTTTAAATCGATTTTCATAATCAGCTCGTATCTATGACGGATGACAAAATCTTGCAGTAAGTTTCAATTTTATAAGCAGCGCCATCTATTCGTTGTAGAACTTATTTATAAAATAAACACTATCTTTGCGTTTCACAGTAATCGATTTAGCCTATCCATCGGTTAAAGCTTGAAACGCACAGCATGTTAACTGTCATATTTATCATTCAGTTATTTTATGTGTTGGTTAGCAACCCGAAACTTTATTAGGACATTCTGAAACGGACCCTTAATCTGATAAATTGTTAATATGAACGTCTTAGGCTTGTATTATTGGAGTATGAAAAGCATGTACTTTTAAATAATACCAAATTTTCTAAAAACTCGATTATATATTTTTATTAAAATAGATTTTTAACGAATCGATTTTTTGAATATAGAATAGAGAAAAATCTATTTTTAATTAATCGATTATTTCTCATTAATCTGACATCCCTATGGTATGGTTTGTTAAATTTGTGTCACTTTTTGTATTTTTTATTTGTGCTGTTTTTAGCTTCGGATGTTTTGTATCTTGTTATTTATTTCCATTTAATTATTTGTGTATATTTTACTTTAAATGTCATGCTACGAATAAATAATAATCAAAATGTTTTATTATTCATTACTCATTAAATACACATTAGTACATTTCTAATAATAACACAATTTAAGCTCTGACAAACTAAGAAGAGAGACAGAGCCCGGTACACATAGAGTAAAGAAAGCTATAGAGACGGGTAGCGTGGCCACATGAGACCAAATATTATAAACATAACCATAGGTATACAGAACTCAGTGATACCATAAACCTGACCCTTTACCCAGCAACAGGGAGATTTAAGTACCACGCAGTTCCACCGCGGAGTGGAGCACAAATTACTAAGACAAGAATCGATAATATAATATTATATAAATTATTTTATATTCAATTGAGATAAAAATATTATAAATATTACTTACCTACCAAACTACGGTAACATATTAATTCAAGATCTATGGTTAATTATATCAATAGCTTAATATTTAAGTTCCTCGAAGGCAAGACAGATCAAGGATTTAAAAATAAAAACTTTACATTTATTAATGTAAATACTATATACTAGATCAAACAAAACAGAAAAAAATATTTATTACCCCTTGAATGGCACTAGTTTGTTTTGTATATATCGAATCATTTCGTTAGGTGCAAAAATCTGTTGTTGCAGAGATCTACTGTGGTGAATCCTTACTTCAAAGTATTTCATGGCGATTGCTTTCAATAGCATTATCCTAAGATTTCCAATCAATGTTTGGGCATCATTATTGTGCAGATTTTCAAATATAGAAATATCACGTACACAACCCTAAAAACATGAAAGTATTAAATTCTGCATTAAATTTTTCTCATTGTAAAAGCTGATACCTTCATGTGAACGCAATATAAATATTTTTTCAGCACGTTCTGTAAGGATGGCGCGCTGTGGGTCCTTTTTAAAAAAAACACTTTTAATTTGCTGAAAACTAATTTAATTACACTGCATTACTTGTATGAAAAGTAAGGAAATTACATTAAATAAGTATAGGTGTTGACCGGACAAAAGTTAAGGTTCGACTACTTTAATAATTCTGGAAAACAGTTTTATATAAGTTATATAATGCTTACATTGCTTTTACCTAGAACTAAGTCCGTTCATAACAGTTCGCATATTTTGATAACGCCTCTCGAATGATAGATCAACCCTCTATGATATTTCTTGGCAATTAATCCATCATATAATTATCCGATAGTCATAGTCACTATCGATAACTGGTAAACTTTATTTTGACTCGTAATTTTTTTAGATTCAGTCGTATGCGTAAATAAATTTTCGTTTCGTACCGCTTTTCACCTAACGTTAAAATGTTTATGTTTTCCAGGGGGATGCAATTTCCGAAGTAATATTATGTTTTATATCTCCGTGTTTAAGTAGCCTTTTATATGCGCTTTTATATAGAATTCAATTGGGTTATTGTTAAATCCGCCTTTGGCACGAATAGAGCTAAAAATAAATTCCATTCTGGCTCATTTTGTACAAGGTCACAATATTTAAAATCTTGGAAGTGATTTCGTTTCGGTAAACCTTTTTCAGACTTCTTTTTTCGAATACTTATATAAAATCCTAAGCCCTACTTTTCTATTAGACCATATTATTGATGGGTCTATTAATTTATTTTCTTAATATATGCTCCGCATTAAAATGTCTGCAGCAAATTTTTGAACTCTGTTTTGGAACCCATTGATATCGACCACATGCAGCACTCCATTTTTTTTTCGTATATTAGGATGATGCGGAACATTGTAATATAACATAAAATTTTAATTATAGATATTACGTAATGAAATTATTGGATCAAATAATTGAATATTATCTATTATGTGATTAGAGACGGGGTAAATACACGACCCGAAAATAGCAACACTGAATTTTAGGTATTTAAATAAACGTTATTTTGAATCCAGATCTTAAGCCTTTCAACCAGTGTTATTATGACAAAATCTGGCAGTACTTTAATGAGATAAAACACTTAAAATACAAAACATTGTTACAATAACTAAAACATAAAGAAAAACTTGAAACTTACATATGAAAGGACAATCCTGGTATTTTCCGCTCACTATCGCTTTTACAGCTACATCGCATTGTTTTCGCATTATCTTAGTTTATAAACAACAACAAATAACACATATTGTATAATAATTAATTATGCAGAAACGTGCCTAATTAAAGTAAATGTCAGAATTTCACAAAGATGCCATGACTGTCAAAGTTTGTTGTAAATAATAGTGCACAATCTTCACGATTATTATTGTATTTTTTTTTGTTAATCATATTTCGTTATTTTTAACATATAAATATACTTAGAGCAAAATCGTTTTGTTTATTTAATACTGCACAATCATCACGATTATTATCGTATAGTATTCGCAACTTTTTAAAATTATATTTCACAAGAAATAAATATACAAGTAATACCTACAGCAAAATCTGTTCAAAGAAAAATTATCAATAATATTGCGCAATCCTCGCGATTATTATTTTATATAATGGTTAAAAAAAAAAAAAAAACAAAATTGTTTATTGTCAGCTGTGTGTTACATGTTGGTCAAAATGGTGAAAGTATCGACAGCTAACTTTTCAAGCGTACAATATTATATAGATTAATATGATACAATAAATTATATTCTAATTAACATTATGTCATGCAATAATTATTATTTAGGTAAAATGTCAAGATTTTTATCATTTAAGAATTTGTCAATTGTATAATAGCATTTGTTCAGTAATAGTTTCATTAAATTATTTTTAAATTTGATAAATGTCATAGTTTTCATTGTATCTGTTAAATGGTTGTATAATTTAGTGCACATTACGTAAATACTTTTGCTAAAAAATTTTGTTTTAGAGCCCTGAGGAGGTAACACATAGTAGTTTTTACGAGTTTTTCGTGGCTTACGTGTAATTTTTACGTCAAAGCTATTTAAGGCGATTAGAGTCGCCAATGGCCTTGAGCATCTGGACCTAATCGAGCTTACTTTACTCGCGCATCGCCGCATACGTTCCGCGCTCGCTGCACAAATATAACGGTCAAAGAATATGCAGATGCGCGATGCGCTCCGGTAACATGGCACTTTATATTCCTACCGTACGATTCTAGTGAGTATCCGCAATTGCAACTGCGACTGAGATCAGTCGTCAAATGAAAATGTATAGTGTTGGTTAGGTTAGGTCTAGGTTGTTCTGGACGTCTTTATTCCTTTTCTTTATTTTTCAATGTCATCTGCCGAGTGAAGAAAGTTACTCAGATTTGTCTGATACTCGATATTCAGGCTGTGCTGAGAGTCATAAGTCCGAATTTGGAATTATTTTTTCAATGTCATCTGCCAAGTGAAGAAAAATGCTACGGTTTGACTGAAAATTGATATCTAGGTTGTTGTAGACGTTATTATTCCATGTTAAGAATTTGTTTTACGTTGACGTCTGCCAAGTGAAAAATGTACTTCGATTTGGCTGAAAATCGATATCTAGGTTGTTTTCAGTCCGCACACAGACTCTTTAAAAATCTGCAAATTTTAGTAATATGCTACATAAACGTGTTTTCCAATTAAAATAACCGTCATTCGTACAACTTTTGCAAGAAGATTTAGCCCTTTTATTAAAACATATTTATATAATCAAGTCCTGAATTTTTCAGTTTATATATCACCATATTTATATTCTAACTAAATTTGTGTTATTTACGTGTTTGTATGTATGAACATACAAACACGTAAATACCACCTGTGTGGATAATTTATAAAAAAAAATGTATGAAACTGAACAAGATGTTATTTTATGGATAATTTGTAAGTTAAATTTATGTTTATAACTATTTTGCGTGAAAAATTGTACTGAAGTCAACTGTGCACTGTACAGCTATCAATTAAGGTCTTAACGATACAAACTTCAACGTCGAAGTGTGAAGACCACCAGCAATACAAGATTTGGAAAAAGTGTTATTGGCTTAAATAAAGATTTATATTATTATTATTATTCTGGACGTTTTTATTCCAAATTTGGAATTTATTTTTCGTAGACGTCTGCCTAGTGAGAAAAGTTACTAAGATTTGGCTGAAAATCGATATCTAGGTTTTTCGGGGCGTCCTTATTCCAAATTTGGAATTTACTTTCCGATGACGTCTGCAAAGTGAAAAACTACTTCAATTTGGCTGAAAATCGATATCTAGGTTGTGCTGGGCGTCATTATTCCGAATTAAGATTTATTTTTTTAATGGCGTCTGTCAAGGGAAGAAAGTTACTCCGATATCTAGGTTGTGCTGAGCGTCATTATTCTACATTTGGATTTCATTTTTCAATGACGTTTGCTAAGTAAAGATAGATGACGTATCTTTAAAACGCTAAGATATATCGGATAAGAGTAAGAAAATTATAATAATGAATCGTTTATTCAAATCTCCTTATAAATGAGATTATAGCCGACGCGGGTTTACTCGTTTAAAAACAACGATATAAAAGGAAGATTTGTATAATGGCGAAAATACATTGAAAAATAAGAATAGGGACGACTGTGTCGTACGCAAAAATACAAAATGGCCAACGTTTGTGCTATTGGACATGTCGGCTTTTGAGAAGGAAGTATTTACCTTTAGATTTTCCCGCCCATAGGTGGGAAGCAGTCTTCGACCCGCTACTCGCATCAAACAAACACTACTTTCCGGGTACGAGATATGAGATGAATAATTTCTTGTCTAGGAAATAATAATATGGGCAATTTATCTACAGCTATATTGTAAAGATTGGTTCCATCGTGAAAAGGTAACCGATATACTTTCTCATTTATTAGGAGATTTGAATAATTGATTTATAAGTACTTTTCTTTAAACTTTCGTGAACTAAACTCATGTTTCTAAATGACATTAACGAAAACCAAGCGGGGTAGATTTAAATCACTCCCGCCGCTCCTCAAAACGATGACACCCGCTTCTTCAGTCTACTCGTGACCACGGTCAATGCAACTTGATCGAAACGTCGAGGTTAGTCAAAATATTATTTTGATGTTAATTCGTGCGTCTTTGATAAGTAATCATAATTTTCCTACTCTTATCGTACTGCGGCGATAGGGAACTGCTAATCATCCCACGGCCAGCAGGTAGGTAGGTAAACTCAGGGAGTAGGTTTGAAAAGTTTATTAGGCCAAGCCTTATCAGGTTGCACAGCCGCACAGTTCTACTGAAGTTACATAGACCGGAGGGAGACACTGGCCTGATAGTACACGTGATCCAGGTCCCAGATGTGGCGGTCTTGGCGTCAGCTGATAGTTCTAGATCTCGGTAGTGAGTGCTCGAAACACCCGTCCTCGGATTAAATCAGTGAAGTGGAATCCTGGAAGGAAGACACCGGCTTAGTAGACGATATTCCTCAACCAACTGTTGCCAAGCCGCGCCGACACGATCGTGGTACTGTTACCAGCGACTCACATTTTAAAACTCACAGTCTAGCGCGGTAGGGCAGCACAGCTGTTTACGTTACATAGGTTTTAGTCAGCACTATGAAATAACAATAATAAATAAGGAACTCACCCTAGAGGGATTCACGCACTTCACAACAAGTTAATAACAATTAAGATCGATAGTACGAATAGAAAAGCGTCCAGGAAAACCAAGATAAGTATCGATTTGTAGCCAAATCAAAATAACTTTTTCCACTTGGCCGACGTCATTGTTAAATAAATTCTAGATTTGGAATTAAGACGTCTAGAACAACCTAGATCGATATCTAGGTTGTTCTAGACGATCGATCTTTTCAGCTAAATCGAAGTTACTTTATCTACTGGGCATACGTCATCGTAAACAAATTCTAAATTTGGAATAATAACGTCTAAAACAACCTAGATATCCATTTTTAGTCAATTCTGAGTATTTTTCTTCACTTGGCAGACGACATAGATAAAATTATTCCAAATTCGGAATAATGACGCACAGCACAACCTAGATATCGATTTTCAGCAAAATCGGAGGAACTTTTTCACTTGGCAGACGTCATCGGAATATAAATTCCTAATTTGGAATAAGGACGTCCAGAAAAACTTAGATATTGATTTTCAGCCAATTCAGAGTAACTTACTTCCCATGGCAGACGTCATCGAAAAATAAATTCCAAATTCGGAATAAAACGTCCAGAACTACCTAGATTTTGAATGTTAGCCAAATTGGAGTGACTTTCCTCACCTAGCAGATGTCGAAAAATGTATGCCAAATATTGAACAAAAACGTCCAGAAAAACCTAGATATCGATTTTCAGCCAAATAGGAGTAACTTTTTTCACCTGGCAGACGTCTTAAAAAAATTAATTTTTAATTCAGAATGACGATGTCTAGAACAACCTAGATTTTCAATTTCAGCTAAATCAGAGTTACTTTCTTCACTTGGCAGATGTCGTCGAAAAAATAATTTCAAATTTGGAAAAAAGACGTCCAGAAAAACCTTGATTTCGATTATTAGCCAAATCGGAGCAACTTTTTTTACTTGGCAGACGTCATCGTAAAATACATTCCAAATTCGGAATATAGACGTCCAGAACTACCTAGATTTTGAATTTCATCCAAATTGGAGTAACTTTCCACACTTGGCAGACGTCATAGAAAAATACGTTCAAAATTCGGAATAAAGACGTCCAGAACTACTTAGAGTTTGAATTTCAGCCAAATCGGAGTAACTTTCTTCACTTGGCAGACGTTATTGAAAAATAAATACCAAATTCGGAATAAAGACGTCTAGAACTACCTAGATTTTGAATTTCAGCCAAATCGGAGTAACTTTCTTCAATTGGCAGACGTCATCGAAAAATAAATACCAAATTCGGAATAAAGACGTCTAGAACTACCTAGATTTTGAATTTCAGCCAAATCGCAGTAACTTTCTTCAATTGGCAGACGTCATCGAAAAATAAATACCAAATTCGGAATAAAGACGTCTAGAACTACCTAGATTTTGAATTTCAGCCAAATCTAGGTAACTTTTTTCACTTGGCAGACGTCATCGGAATATACATTCCAAATTCGGAATAATGACGCACAGCACAACCTAGATATCGATTTTCAGCCATATCGGACTAACTTTTTTCACTTGGCAGACGTCATCGAAAAATAAATTCCAAATTTGGAATAAGGACGTCCAGAAAAACCTATATATCGATTTTCAGTACTGTAACTGTAACAGTCAGTTCGTCCACAGCTGAACACAGCCTCACTTTTTAAGGGGGTATTTGCCATAATCCCCACACTTGGCAGGCGTCTTGGGGATTGCAATGTAAGTTGGCAGTTCTTTAGAAGGCGCTGCTGCCCCCCTTTAGGTAGTGTTCCCGTAGACGCTTCTGACGACACCCACGGGATGATATGGGGAGGTGCAATTCTAACCCGGCCCCCCACGTGGCTGCCCACCTTCCAGTAGTTTTCCCTTAATCGCCTCTTACGACACCCACGGGATTATATGGGGAGGTGCAATTCTAACCCGGCACCCCACGGTGCTAATCTCCCTTACCTATCTCTCACTATTTTCGAGATACGTTATCCATCTTCACTTGGCAGACGTTATCTTTATGTAGTATTAATTAACCTATATCAAAACACCTAATACAATTATCAAGAAAAGCTTAGAACTCCAAAAGATGTATGTAGCCCTATACAAACTCTAAATGTAGTAGAGAACCATTTTGTACCCTACAAACTACTAAAGCCGGAAACTATTTACCATAATATAAAAAAATATATTATCTTTAGTTAACCAGTTATAACATGAGAGCGTTATAGACATTACTAATTAATTTTGTACATATATTATAAAACTTTTCATTAACTTATTGATAAGGCCGCCCATTGTAATTTACCCACAACATTGTCAATTTCAAGTTTTGATTCTTTTCATATGTGAGACAATTCGAATAAAATTTGTCTACAAAATACCAATAATAAAGCGTCACCGCGCATACTTCACGTCGCAATCAAGTTGGCCCTCTGCAGCGAGCGAATCATTGCACGCACACAGCTACGAATCTCGCGTGTCAATGCACTAATACAAAGACAAGATCGTTATCAGTCGAAAGCGCGAGCGGAGCTACGAGCGACACAGCCTCCCCGTGCCAACGCTTGCGCAACACTGCCGCCCGCATCCGCGCAGAGCACCTCGGAACCGCAAGCGTTCTGAATCTGAATAATTTGACATTTTCTTAGGAAAATATCAATGGATTTACAAATGCTATGTTATAATTGTAGTATAACAATCTAGAAATTTAATTGTACAATTTATTTTTCAAAAATCGTAGCCGTTTAGAAGGAGTTCGCCATATAAGTCAAGAAATAGTATGTAGTTTGAATTTTTTTTAAGGCAAAAGTAATAGTAATACCGTAAAATCATATGTTGCAAATGTTGTACTTGAATTCATCTATAAAATATTTTTTTTTCAAGTCTTCAACTTCAGCGGTTACGGAGGAGTTCGCTTTAGAAAGTACGAATTTGACGTACCCAAGGGCCTTAAATTTTGTTTAACAAATAGGCAAGCCTCTAGAATATACAATGATGCTAAGGGAAGTAATTTAAGCCTTTTAAATATTGGAACACAACTTTGTCTTTGTCTGGCTCCAGTTATTGCTCTCAAACATTTTTTTGCATTACAAATACTTTTCTAGCGTTCACAGAGTTTCCCCAATGTAATAATCCGTAACGCAAATTGGAAGATACATTTCCATGATAAGCACAAATTGCTGCTCTCTGTGATGCTACTTTAGTTAGTCTCTTTAATGCATAAACAAATCTACTAATTTTTTTGCGTATGTAATCAGTGTGACTCTTCCAATTTCCGTGACAGTCAACCATTAATCCTAGAAACCTTATCTCTTTTACCTGTTCTATAATTGTATTTTGGTGTTTTATTGTAATATTTTTTGGATTTGACAGTGGAAAATAAAATTGTATTGCTTTGGTTTTTTCTAGATTTACGAGTAGATTATTATTGACAAACCAATTCATAATACTTTCAAGTGCTTCGTTTATAGTTTTTTCATATTCTGATGTACTTATACCTTTAACTATAAGGGTGGAATCATCCGCAAAAAGAACCATTTGGTGATTTACAGTGTTTGGTAAGTCATTAATGTAAACGAGGAAAAGTAATGGTCCCAAGATGCTTCCTTGAGGAACACCATCCTCTATCCGCCTTAATCTGGATTTAAATGCTACTTCCACGTTCTTGTGTATCTGGGTTATTTCAGTATATTGTTGACGGTTGCCTAAGTATGATTCCAGTAGATTATACGCTATACCTCTTATCCCGTATGATTCTAACTTTACTAGCAGCTTTTTATGATTTACGAAATCAAACGCTTTTGACATATCCATGAATATTGATGTTACCGGTATTCTACTATTAAGACATTCGCTTACTGTCTTCATCATTTCGTAAACAGCTTGCGTTGTACATCTATTTTTTCTGAATCCGTATTGTACATTAGTTAGAATATTATATTTTTCAAGATATTTGATGAGTCTCTTATATATTATTTTTTCGTATATTTTTGATATGATAGGTATTAGCGCTATTGGGCGATAGTTCTCACATAATTTTTTGTCACCTTTTTTGAAGAGTGGTTTCACTATTGTAATTTTAAGAAGATCAGGAAACTTTCCGTGTTCAATTGAGAGGTTAACCAAATATGATAATGGGGTTGCTAATATATCTTTACATTGTTTTATTACCCTTGTTGACCATTCATCGTGGCCTACGCTATTTGTATCTTTAACCGATGATATGATTTTTATGATCTCGTGGGGTGATGTTGGTTCTAAGTAGATCGAATGTGGTATTCGGTTTATTTTGCTAAAGATTTTATTTGTTTGTGGTTTGTTATTTGTCTTTATTTGTTTGTTTACTAAATCTATGTATGTGTCATTAAATGCATTTGCTATTTGTGTTGGGTTTTCTATTAAACTTTCGTTGTATTTAATTTTAACTATCGGAACTTTAGGAACTTTTGGTTCATAACTGCTTATCACCTTCCATGTTGCTTTAGTTTTATTATCTGATCGGTCTATTTCTTTATTATTTTGTATTTTCTGTGATTTTTTAATTACTTTATGTAATATATTGTTATAATTTTTGTATTGTTTTTTCGTTTGAGAATTATGTCTAAAATCAATATAAATGGTTCTTTTACGTTTGCATGATAGTTTAATTCCTCGTGTTAACCAGCGAGGTCTTTGTTTCACGTGTATTTTTATACTTTCCAAGGGAAAACAAAGATTATAAAACAATTTGAAGGTATCACTGAAATTATTGTATGCAAGGTTGACATCATTTTGTTCATAGACATCCGTCAGAGATAAGCTTTCAAGGCACGATTGGAATTTATCCATATTCTCCTGAGTATACATGCGTCGTTTGACAAACCAATACTTCAAATAGTACCTTTGTTTTACAGGACACTTAAATATCAAGGTAGAGTGATCAGAAAGCTTTAAATTATGTACTTCACTGATACAATTTCTGATGTTACTGTGTATAATATATTTCTGATGTTACTGTGTATAAACACAGTAACATCAGAAATATATATTCTGTAGATAACTTTCTCTAGGACGATAAATAATTGAGCAAGGACGTGTTAGGTCACTAATATGGTACCTTTCTTCCACAATCACAAAATCAATCATGCTTCTTGAATCACCTTCCTCCCTTGTATACAAATGGATCTTTTTGTGGTCAAACATTGTGTTTGTCACACAGACACTCCATTCTAGGCACAAATCTAGCAAACGTTGTCCATTGTCGTTTACTCTTTCATCCCCATATAGTTTAAAGTCCTCTAGCAAACGTTGTCCATTCTCGTTTACTCTTTCATCCCCATATAGTTTAAAGTCCTCTTTAATGTTGAGTTTTACCATAGCTCTCCATTTCATAAACTCTGTCCTATTGGAAGAAGTACCAGGAGCTATGTAACCACGATGGTAAAAAGCTTTCTTTCTTATAAGCCTAAGTTCGAGTTGTGTACCACTCGGGATAAACATATCTAGGCTGTACAGATATACTTGAACGAGTTGGATTGGAACAAATTGATTAAAACATCTATTAATTTTAGAATAGAAAAAGTCAAACAGTAGACTTTTCGCATGTTCTTCTTCATACAAACGATGACGATGATGACGATGATGACGACGATTATGACGATGACGACGCCGACGACGACTATGACGTCGCCGACAACGACGACGATGGGGATGACGATGACGACAATGACCACCACCACTACGACGACGACGCCGACGTCGATGATGACTACGATGATGAGGGCGACGATGACGACGATGATGACGATGATAACGATGATGACGATGATGACGATGATGACGATGATGACGATGATGACGATGATGACGATGATGACGATGATGACGATGATGACGATGATGACGATGATGACGATGATGACGATGATGACGATGATGACGATGATGACGATGATGACGATGATGACGATGATGACGATGATGACGATGATGACGATGATGACGATGATGACGATGATGACGATGATGACGATGATGACGATGATGACGATGATGACGATGATGACGATGATGACGATGATGACGATGATGACGATGATGACGATGATGACGATGATGACGATGATGACGATGATGACGATGATGACGATGATGACGATGATGACGATGATGAGGATGATGACGATGATGACGATGATGACGATGATGACGATGATGACGATGATGACGATGATGAAGATGATGACGATGATGACGATGATGACGATGATGAGGATGATGACGATGATGACGATGATGACGATGATGACGATGATGACGATGATGACGATGATGACGATGATGACGATGATGAAGATGATGACGATGATGACGATGATGACGATGATGACGATGATGACGATGATGACGATGATGACGAAGATGACGATGATGACGATGATGACGATGATAACGATGGTGACGATGATGACGATGATGACGATAATGGCGATTATGACAATGATAACGATGATGACGATGACGACTATGAAGAGGAAGACGACGATGACGAAGATGTCGACGATGACGCCATCGACGACGATTACGACGATGAGGGCGGCGAAGACGACGATGACGACGACGACGAAGATGACGCTGGCGACGACGACGACGGTGAGGCTACGCAATGAAATACGTACGACGATGAGTGGTTACGCGTTTACATCCAAAAGCTCATCTAAAATTGTCGGTATTCACAATCATTTTTCAACCTTTTCTAATTTTAATCAAAAAATGTAGCCGACATCAAACCTCAAAAGTGTGAAATAACTTGTCGAAGTCGGTACCATGATATTCCAAGAGTACCTATTATCGTATATCAACCTCTATATTATATTTATCATCATCAGCCGGAAGACGTCCACTGTTGAACAAAGGTTGTTAATTGTTAGTTTTGAAACAAAAAACTTGTTAATTTTGATAGCTATGTCGGTGACTTTGGTTCTTTGGCGAATATCCACGTTCCGGGTTTTATCCGTATTTTATCGTGCAAAGAAACTCCGAGCATTATCGTCTCTCCATGGCTCGTTGAGTAACTCTGAGTTTCTCCATAAGGGCCACAGTTAAGGACCACGTCTCGGTGCCATATGTCATCACTGGCAACACACACAGGTTGAAGACTTTGGTCTTCAGGTTCTGCGGGATCTTTGGCGAAAGATGTCGCGTAACTTCCCGAACGCTGCACATCCAAGTTGGATTTTTCGGGCGACCTCTTTGTCGAAGTTGGACCTACCTAACTGGACTGTGTGTCCCAGATAAATGTAATGGTCAACAACTTCGAGCGTATCGTTTCCAACAACTACTGTTACGGGTGCAACATGGACATTAGACATAATTTTCGTCATGTCCATGTTCATTTCAAGACCCACCTGCTGGGAAACTAAACTGAGGTCGCTGAGCATTGTACTGAGTTCCTCAAGCGACTCTTCCATTTTGACTATGTCATCGGCGAAACGAAGGTTTGTGATGTATTCGCCATAGATGTTGACGCCGAATTCTTTCCAGTTCAAGAGCTTAAAAACGACCTCCAATGCATTCGTGAACAGTTTCGGAGAAATAACGTCTCCCTGTCTCACGCCTCACTGCAGTTGGATTAGTTATGTGCTCTTGTCCTGTAGTCGAATCGACATGGTGGCGTTTCTATACAAACACATCAGAGCTTCGATGTACCTATAGTCAATTTGGCATCGCTGAAGATACGATTCGATTGAATCGGCTTTTTCATAGTCCACAAACGCTAAACAAATGGCCGATCCTACTCCTCAGTCTTTTGTATAATCTTGCGGAGCGTGTGGAGGTGGTCTATGGTGCTAAAGCCTTTTCGGAACCCGGCTAGTCCGGGAGGATGCAAGTCATCAAACCTACAAGCAAGACGATTCGTAATCACTCTCGAGAACAGCTTATAAACACGACTCAGAAGTGAAATGGGACTGTAGTTCTTCAACAAGGTCTTGTCACCTATTTTGAAGAACAGTACTACCGCTGCTCCACGCTTCTGGCGTTTTACCTTCAAGGATGACGGAATTAAATAACTTTTGGAGGACTGACAGTACCGGTTTTCCACCCGCTCTCAGAAGTTCTGTGGTGGTTCCGTCATCGCCTTGTTGTTTTTAAGCTGTTTGAGAGCCATACTAATCTCGTAAGTATAGGCTGATGTCCGGGATGTCTTCGGTGTCGGGTCAGCTTAGCTCTCTTGTCCTGAGCTGTACTGACAACGGGTTCTTGGGTCGAGGTGTAGAGGAAAGGAAGGTAACTTGGAATACTGCAGGTGATTTGGAATAGAAGGGTTTCACGGAAACTAGAAATGCTATCCAGTTTTGATGGCTGTAAAATATAAAAACTACACGCATCGGTCGACATGTTTACACGGCGAGTTCGCAAAATTCTCCAAATGGCGATCAGAGACCTAACTGTGAAGGAGTGTGAATGAAAATTTTTGGGGTACGTATAATATAACCTATTTCCATCGCCATAATTTGTTATGTTAAGGTCGTTACGTTTATAAAGTGGACTATAAATTTTGCATATTGACTTTTATTTCAGCGTATATTTTATAAATAAATGACACGAGATTATATCTGACTACGTCTTGTTGCTAATTTGGAATACCCGATGTGATGATAATTTGGAATATTCCAAATTACCAGATATCAGTTTTATTTGCAAAGTAAGTATCTGTTTTGACATTATCCGGTGTCCGATTGAGCTAAAATTTTGGCATAGGTTAGGTTAGTAGTCAGTTCAACGGAAGTCTTCCGTGTATTATTATTCAATAAAGTTATTTGTATTTGTAGACGGTGCTTAAACTGCCTATGAAGCTAGATCCAATCTTTGTTATTTTTGCCAACAACGCATTTATTTCATTGGCAAAACTAATTAACACTGATTTGAAGTGATTATAATTTATAACTGATTGAAACTTTTATTTATACAATACCTTTTTTATTACCTTTTTATACATAAATAGTAATGAATAAGACCTCAAACTCACTATTGACTTTTTATGGTATTTCAAATTACCTTGAGTCAAGTTACGCACCTATTTAAAGAGTTGCTCTTCAGGATATAATTTGTATTCATAAGTCTTTTATTTTCTTCTACAACCACGGCGTAATAATACTTTATATAACTAAGTTAGCCTTAGTGAATATAATTTGGAATACCTCTATTCCAAAATACCTGAACCACATGTCGAAAACGGAATTTGTAATAAGTAGTTGTAATAGTTGTGTAGTTTGGTTAGTATTCGTAGCTTGCAGACTGGTAGTTAACGTATGTTCCTTAAATTTATTTAAAGTTTTATTTATTTTAAACCTATAGAAAAAAAACAAGTGTAAAATCAAATGGTATTCCAAATTACCTTCCTTTCCTTTATAGCTGTCCATAAAACCTCTCAAGCTCTCTCAGAATCTCCGGTTTTACTATATAGTTTGATCGTTGATGCCTGTAATTATAAACTTTGTTATAATCTTAAATCTGTATGTTAAATTTGATTTATATAAACATAAGTACTAGCGGCCCGCCCCGGCTTTGCACTGGTAATTGCGACTATAAATTGAGATGTAAGCTATCCTATCTTTCAATTTGCATCAAATTGCACACGATGTGCAATTCAAATTTAAAATCGGTTCTGTAGTTTAGGAGTCCATTACGGACAAACAACGTGACGATTAATTTATATATATAAATATATAAGGATTATACTTACTTGCAGTTACTTACACATTAAATTACTTTCCACTTTACAGATTCCTAAATAATATTGCGCATATTAAGTTGGGTCTGTAATTGTGAATGGTAAATGTGTGTGTTTTGATAATGATATGAAGGTGTTTATGTTGTTAGAGATTTTATGCTTAGTTAAATAATAGCCTTTAGAAGATTTTCTGTTTCCGAGTAAGTTAGTTGTAAAAGATACCTTGTAGTGACATGTTATTATTGTTATTGAAATTACGACCGTGGGATTTGATCATATGTCATGGTTTTGTGTTTACGGAGTACATATTGTAAACATACTGTACTGTACTACCTACTTGAAATCATAACTAGAAAGTAAGTATATAAAAGAGCAGTGACATCATTGCGAGAATACGTGTTTGAAAAAGCACTTCTTTCGGTCAGATTGAATTGTTATGTCAAATTAATAAAATTTAGAGCAAAAACTTCGCGACTGTACAACCAGTCTCGATGGCCGAGCGGTTAGGCATCCAGTGCGTAAAGCCGGGAGCATGGTTTCAAGTCCCGCTCAAGACCTAAATATTGTGATCTAAAAATATTTAAGTATATGAGATGTTCTCTGGCTATATAAAGATTAGAGATACTCAGATTGAGCTTGAAATCATATTTAAAAATAACTTGTAAATGCAATATTAGGAACTCGTCGTTTCAAAACTTTCACTGAATGGATGTTTGTTTACTTGCCTTGCGTTAACAGAGCCATCAACATAAAAATATAATAAGGATATCCAATTACAAGCATATTCATGACGGCAGAACAATATATTTTTTAAAATGTTCTACTAGTTGTACTTTTTTGTTCATACTGAATCAACAAAAAATACAGATGAATTGAGAACCTCCTCCTTTTTTTTGAAGTCGGTTATAAAATTTACATATATATGTGAAGAACGTACACCCATGGATACCCGTAACTGCATGTCACCTCACATACAGACCGCTATCATTAGCTGTATAATACGCGGCCTAATGACTCTGAAAAACGGGGTTATACAGTGAGTTGAGTATGTTTGATCATGACTAAAAGTTGAGTTTCAGTACAGCGCGTAGCAAAATACAAAGAAAGACGGTAGTTAGATATATCTGCTTTTATTATGAGCTTTCATTCGTGAGCATTCTCCGATTGCCCTGCGATCATGGCGCACGAAATAATTATATGAACTCAAACAAATTATAAATCACGAACTGGAGTTAAAATGTTTGTAAAATATCACAAAATAGAATAACAGCTGTATTCCATCATATTCTTTAATTCATTCTGTAAATTTTTCAGAACAGGTAGGTACTTTTTTATTCTATCTTCGTGGACCAAGCACGAGGCTCACCTGGTATTGAACGTTTACCTCTGCTTAAGTATAACAAATTCAGTTCGTCACATCACAAGTGGCAAACTGCACTGCGCCCAACAGCCTGAGTAAGTCTCATGTGGCCGTAAATTTACAGGCACCATTACCTTCTATAACCGGTTCAATAAGAATAAATGACACTGTTATTATACGAGTATATTTTTATGCCGGAACATAGTAATGCTAACTTTACTGCTTGTAGAACGCAGTTATATGCACGACGAGTCTGAATTAATTTCTATATTCGTGTTGTCTATGTGTAAGTATCAAACAGGAAGTTGCATTCTAATAATTTCAACCTTGCCGTAGAACACCAGTCCCTTCGCAAGGCCAGTAGGTATAGTAGTGTTGGTAGCCGCATCTATTGTATTGACAAGAGGCTAGGTACCTAAGTACTTACTTGTTTGTGTCTCTTCAACACCACACCACGTCATATGCAAGCCATCTACTCGCAGACACGGAAGATATATTTTTTTTATTATAAATGTTTGCTTATGCGTGTCTTATTTCAACCGAGCAAAGGGTCAATGTTATTGCATGAAGTTCCGAGCTGACGATAGTTTTTCATAAAATATTTAATACAACTTATGAAAGTGGTACCTTAGGCTCGGTCTGCAAAGGTTCTCCTAAATCGATAATGCCCATTACTTATTCTGCAGTAGTTTCTTCCTTCACAACCGGACAAGGAAAATGGCACGATAGAAAATAGGCGCATTTTCTTGATTAATTATTTAGTAAAATGAAAAAATGTATCCAAGTATAGTATCAAACGGCAGCTTGATAAGTAAACAATAAAATCTTGATATTCAATTAATACTCGTATTGAAATTAATATACTACGTAAGGGTTATTCCATTTCCTGTGTAATATGGAAGTCGTAACGATACATAAATAGGGCGATTGATATCAGTAAGGAAGTTGTAACGAAAAATAATGCAACACATGAATACAACAAACTTCAATCATTGTGCGCGCTGCACTTGTCGGGTACGATTTTCTGTTCGTCTGAAATGCGCCAAAGTTAGAGAAAATAATACTTTTTGTTTGGATGCTATTGTCCGATATGAAAATTTATGACACGGATTTTTTAAGGATATACTTAAAAAGGATATACTTAAGATGTCACATTTTAGCGAAAGGTGGAATGAGAACAATTTCCGAAAAATAATTTACGTTACATACTTCGGATTTTTTTACAAATTAATTGAGTAAATTATGCTTATAATTTTTTTCTGGATTCAAATAATAATCCTCTGCTCTCTAACTTCAAAGAAGGGACTTGAAACGTAGCGTGTAGGTACCTATAGTATTAAGACGAGAGTGCCGAATTAGAGTTGGCGTCAATAGGGCCGTGGGTCGTAAAACCGAAGCCAAAACTTTTACAGAACCCATGTCAGATAAATTTTACCAACTCTAGACACATGAGGTAAGCGAGGGAAGGTCTCGATGAATATTTAATTTGGTTGAATTTGAATTTTGGAGACTTGTATCTGTATAAGGAAATGGTTTATACTAAGGCAGATTAAGATACGATAAAGACGCTTGTTTTAAATTAACTATAGTGTAAAGTGAATTACAATATTTTTTTTAACATTATTTATGTAGTTTTGCAGACTGCTCTATGCATAGTGATCCAAGACTGGCCATTTACACACCCAGATTGAAGAGTTTATTTATGGATTTATATTTAGTCCATCAAAAAAAATAAATGGAAGGCTGTAAGGTGCTAAGAAAATAATATACTCGTTTATAGAATCAATGCTCAGTAGTACAGTGTACACAATGGTATGGCAATGGCAGGGTAGAGCCGCATTTATTGTGACCTAAGAAGAACACAATAATAAATAAATCAACTGGAATAAAAGTAGATGTTGGGTCTACTAAGGCATGGCATTCAAAATTCGGTCTTCAGTTTCAGGCCAGAAGCATATTATTTTCTTTCAGTGTTCAATCTAGCCAGAGGAAAACTATGATAGTAAGTTTAGTAACGGAGTGGGTACTCCCACGAGACCGATGCGTGCAGAACCATTAGTTCTACTTAAATATGAAAATTATTAAAGCCTTGAGTGACATAAAAAGGCACACGCTGATCTATACGAAAATAACTGGGGATTCTGTATTAGTCATTGCCAGTTATACCAGGATTATACTCGATGACAGGATTCTCGAGATGGTTAAATCCGCCTGCCGTGTACTTGCAACTGTATTGAAACAACGGGATGGTGTCGAAAATCAAAGGGCTAATTATAGGCCACTTCAAAACGGAGAAAGACGTTATCATCAGTACAACAGCAGAAGTAGCCATAGTAGCCTTGACTTAAAAACAAGAGATTAGAGGTGGTGAACCTTGATCGAGTCAAAACTAAGGTGCACCTCAGTTGTATTTATTGCTTTCAGGGGATCGTTGTGCACCAGGCCTAATAATTGTTTTCCGGGTATAAGTAAGACCCTAACTTTATTCTACATACTGAAGATGTCAATCAGTTGCATTATTTTCATAGGAAAAACCTGATCAAACTTAGGTAACACCACCTCAGACTGGTGTCTTAGAGTAAATAGCCAGGAGTAGTAATTAATAATGTAATAAAAAAATGCATAGGGTACACGCATCGGATCGGGACCCACTAGGCGAGTAATACTTCATATCAACTCCTCATCATCTCGAGAAAGGTACAGTGGTACACGAAAATCCAATACAAACACAAAGTTTTTATC
Organism: Plagodis dolabraria; assembly: GCA_963854805.1. Lineage (NCBI taxonomy): Eukaryota > Metazoa > Arthropoda > Insecta > Lepidoptera > Geometridae > Plagodis > Plagodis dolabraria. The sequence goes on from OY978440.1 coordinate 13,089,733, forward strand.
TCGACTGGGAATTGACAGTCCCATATGAGGGAAATTCGCTTCTGATCCAGCAGATCGATCACATTGATGGCTCAGTAGTTAAGGCACTCGGTGTGTAAAACACTGGTACAATTTCCATCCTAGATAAAAGTTTAGAGTCCAAAAAATTGGTTAATGATATTCCTGGTTCATAGGCAGGCAGAAAAGGAATACTTTACGTCAACACTAAGCGTTCCTCATGTAGAGATGCACCCAAGTAGCACAAAACTGCATTATAAGATGTCACAAGAGGTAACATCGGTAACTTTAGCACTTATGAAGAGTTATTACAGTACACTCGACCTGCAATAGGTGAAAAGTGAGCTTTCACTTGAATAAGAACGTTATTATGTGTCACGGAGACCACACTGTAACATTCGCAGTGTTAATATAGGTAACAAGTTCAATATTATACAGCTTTAAGCAATTTAAAGGATTTTTGTGGACTATATTCTGAATTGAAGACCACAAGTGTACCCTTAGACCACTTGCATTTTAAGAAAGAACACGTGAGCTACTATAATGTAATCAGTTATTCTGTGGCTTCAAATAACAAAGATATAATGCTTTTTGCTGCACACAGGGGAACTAGTGTAATGTTAATCAGCTTGTTACACGCAATCGTATAATAGCTCTTATTAAGCCCACATGATCACTATGGGTGAACATGATATGGTGAATATGATGCTAAGTTAAAGCAAACTGCTCTATATTAGCTCACAATGAACCCATAATCTCAGTGAGAGCTGAACACTTGTACTAGCGTTGACAATTAATCTACTATTGCCGGTAAATAAGACTTTGAAGACTCTTTTATTCAGCGCTTCGTAGGTAAGTACCTATAGCTAATCGCGTCGTTTAAGATATTGTGATATGTGGAAATATAAAAAAAGGGCTAAAATTCCTGCAGAGTTTATCAGTTCATTCATGATTACCTAGTACAGCTATTTGCGTACATGTTGCCCAATATCAAGCTTTACATGAATCTGTAGCTGACTTGTTTAACACAAGAACCACTCGTAACAGCTCGTTACTGATTCATGTACCACGAGTGGACACTTAAACAGCTCATGCTGTTTGATTGTGGTTAATATAGTACACTTTGCTTGTCTGCCATTTTTTTAGATTATAACCGTGTATACAATATAATAACAATTTGTTTTTGTTTAGTCAACGGAAATAACAACAGAATTTGAATAGAAAATGTAATGATTTTACACGTAAACAGCCTTTCGTCAAATTATAAAGGAAAAAAAAAGTTTTTTTTTTTAATAATATCATAAATCTATTTTGTACTATAATTTTCTAGTTAGTGATATTTTGAGAGCGCGTGAAAATTTTCGTCTATAATTATATAGTATTTGACAATAAACTCTCTTTCCCATTCGAATTTCATGCACATGGAGGAAAATTATTAAAGTTTTACTTGGCGATAATAATTTGCCTATTTCCCACAAATACTTTACAAAATGGTTCACACAAATAACATATCAAAATAATAATAAATATTTTGATAATGAATAATTTGCCACTTGTGAATTGTCAGCTCCATAAAAGAGTTACTAATTTCCTGGAGTGTACTTTGTGCTGAAAAATAGGTAACAAATACTCTATTATTCAGCCCTTGTGGTGTATAAAAGGTAAGACATACCCTGATAATCAGTCATTATTCAGCTCTTAGGGCGACTGTTACCTTTAAAAATGCTCAAATAACGCTTATATCGTGCAAACAGCCACATTATTCAACTAACAGCTGATTTAATTTGTGCCCAAATCAGAGTTATATTAGCTGAGTAGGCGCCTCTAACGCTCTTATTCAGCAGGTTATTTCAGCAGAAGATTCCATTGTGAACAGTGATTCAGCTCCTATTCAGCGCTTTTGTGCTACTTGGGCAGTCACGTCACAGATTGAGCTGTACCTATTCTGATAACTACCCTGTCTATGAACGTAGTTCTGCGCGAGCAATGGCTACGTCAGATAAAGATATTGAGTATATGCCATATCACATTTGCATCGCCTCTTGGTTAATTTTACTCTCCTCACATTCTTTATACACTCAAGTCGGTATTAGACACGGCATTCGACAGAACGTATAAACCTTTACCAAAATAACTATCAAATGTTAACCATTAACTAAATTTTGAAACTATTCACTACAAATTCTTCTTTCATTAAATAATCTCGACAGCAGTGAAAATCCCATAGATTCACTGTAAATTTCCACTTTTTCTATCAGTCGTATGGCAGCGTTATATCTGACTGTTGTTGGCTTATTGTTGTTGGCTATATATACAAACGCTTATTATATGTTCTGCGTGCCATAATTTGGGCGGGTAATGTACTAAGTAGGCATTGCCATGGCAACCAGCATGTCCCGAGTATCGATCCACCCTCTCCTGGCAGAGGCCGGAGCCGCTGCCCAAATGACAAGCTTTGTTTCAGTAAGCCACTGAAACGGAACGACTTCCTTTTCACTTCCACTAAATAATGCTCAATCATAATTTACTATATACAGTCAGGCGAATCGGAATACGAAAATAAACAGGAAAAATAAGATATTATTTATTTTTATGTGAAGGCCTTGCTTGAGATATCAGCGGTATAATATCAATAAGGTTTTATAGTTAGAGACAAAACATATACCAGTTGAGGTTTCAGGATACACTGGAAAAATTGTGAGCAGTATAGAAAAAATTATGTGTTACACTTACAAAAAATTATTAATATTTGATTAAGTAATAAAACATTGGGTGGAAAGAAATTTAGAATGAAACCTACTAAAATAAGAAAACTAAAATTATGTATAAAGTGTAACTTTTCTACTAGACCCGCTTTCCTTCCCAGAAGGTAATTCGACTTCTCGTTGACTCAAAACCTGCCTGGTTTACCTAGATTACCTAAATAATTGGAGAAATTGAAAACTGTTGTTTAAAACCGAAGTGCTAGAGAAATACAGATCAATTTATACTAGAGTTCTAGCAGGTAAGTAATAAACACACATTACCGTCTGTGAAATAGTTTTCAATAATATTATCAACCCCAATCCCGCGTTCTTAATATTTTTTTAATACAGCCGGCATGGCACGTGCTTACCTAACCCAGCTAGTAACTTTTTTTCGTATAATATACCGACTCGTTCATTGTCGAGCTGAGTAGGTCGCAGATGCCCTAGTATCATTATTCATGATCAAAATTCAAAACTCATTACTGCCCTTCACGAAACTCTAGTGGAGAAAAGACCATTTTGCTCGCATTTATCTGAATAGGTGTATCGCTTATACATAAAAAAACGGCCAAGTGCGAGTCGGACTCGCACACGAAGGGTTCCGTACCATTAGCTACACAACATTAGACTTCATATTTTAACCTTTTCTTTGATTTAACGTGCGCGAGTCCGACTCGCACTTGGCCAACTTTTTGTATTTGTGGTTATAGCGGCAACAGAAATACATCATCTGTAAAAATGTCAACTGTCTAGCTATCACCGTTCTTGAGATACAGCCTGACGGACAGCGAAGACTCAGTAATAGAGTCCCATTTTACCCTTTGGGTACGGAACCCTAAAAATGACATGCAATTGTCTAATTTTATTAAAATCTAGCATTTTATTCTAAAAAACGTTATTGAATAACTTGTTATGTATAACTTGTATAAGATAACCAAAAGGGATGATAGCTTCTAGAGTTATTATCACATTACATTTGAAGACATGGAGTTGGTATGCCCTCCAATAGGTGGACTGACGACATCGTCGGAATCACGGGGAGCCGGTTACAAGTTTCTAACATCAGTTCATAATACAGTTTTATGTGGGAGGTTTTGTTTCAAACTGGCCGTCTTCCAGCTATTTATGATAAAATTTCATCAACTTAAGTCTAGTGTTTATTTCAGTTATGCCATAATAACTGAATAAGTACCTAGGTACCTATGTCTCGATGTCCTAGTAATTGGAACTATACTTGATGCCGATTCTGTACGCGTCATCATCATCACACTTATATAGGTATATATATTATAAAGGCGAAAGTTTGTGAGTGTGTTTGCATGTTTGTTACTTCTTCACGCTCAAACGGCTGAACCAATGTTAATTTAATTTGGTGTGGAGATCGATGAGATGCTAGATTAACACGTAGGACACTTTTTACCAACATCATCATCCATCACCGTACTAATACACTGATAAAAGCGAAAAAAAAATTAGATGGAACTGTGTCTTTTGACACTGAAAATATTGAATCACTTGGAAAATTCTTGGCCATTAATGTGTACGCCTGTGCTTAAGACTGTTTAAATAAGCATAGTACAGATGACTAAAAAACAGGTAGCTATATCCTATTATTCAGTGTTAGAAATCTGATCCGTTTTTTTCTTCTTAAATTTTTTGATTGACTAAACAGCGCCAGTAAACCTAACTCTATATGAGATTGAAGAAGATCAAACACTTATCAGCTTGGAAGTTAATAGCAAATTAAACAGTTTCAATTATATTCGTATTTGTATTCGCAAACTTATCCGCTACCCACACTTCTTCACATGGCTGTCTTGACAGAAAGGTCACGTCATTATATGACGCCCAACAATACAATACAATAATCAGCATTCTAGACATCGAATCAAGTAATTTCTAACTTGATGAATCACCTAACGATATCATAAATTAAACGTCACTTACACGCCATCTCATGGTATAATTTTATGACAAGGCATTCTCATGTCGACGAGTAGGTATATGAATATGTAGGTATTAACATAGGTATATATACGTATTATATTATCTACATTATTGATGACACTTTATATTTGGGTGTAGTTTACGACTAACTTACGTTTAAATATTATCTTATTCGGACTTCCAATATATTTTTTTAAGTAAGTAAGTACATATAACACTCGTTTAACTGAAAAAAGTATCTGCTAGTATTTTTTCATAGGTTAGCCTTTGACCACTATCTCACCTGATGGTAAATGATGATGTGGTCGAAGATGTTGTTCAGGCTAATCTAGAATGTTAGTTTTAAGTTTCAAGTGCTTCTTGTACTTTGATCACCTGATAATTGCAACTGTTGCGGATGTCAATACTGTGGGCAACACAAACAATTCTGACTTCTTACCCTGAAAATATGAAATAACTTGAACCGGAATAGGTAGCCAGTTTATATACTGCCACAGAATATGTATCTTTGATGAGAATTATTAAATATGTATTAAAAGGTACAAAAACATAAGCGAAAATTCAAAATCGAAAATTTACAATTGCGCTTTTTACTATTACATTTTATTCATATTGTCGTAGAGTAAATGGTAATTCTTAGGACCCGGGCCGAACACATTTCTATTTCCACGCCACCGTAAAACGGCACGGCGCGGCAGGTCATAAAACATATTATACATAAGGCACTATTGAGACATACAGTTGTTGAAGTCTTATGTGCCTGTAATTTTTCTGGCTCTCAAGGACTGCTGCCGGAACACACTGTTAGTTGCTTGGCGACAGATTTTCTACTTGAGGGTGGTAGCTAGCCAGGCGAGCATTCGCCAAATACCCATTAGCTCAAGCCGGCGGTGGGCATCGAACCAGGGATCTGCGACACGGCAATCCATAGCGATTACCTCTCGGCCATCATTGCTTCAAAAATTGCTTGCTCTACTGGACCGACTGACGTTTGAGTACTTACTAGAAATGTCAGAAATCGCGGAAAATTTTTTGGTACTTTTACTCTTTTAGCCAAACTTATTTCTGTGGGTACATCCGCTACAATCTGCTATTAAGAAGATTGGCTGAAAAAGTGGTTAAGTAAAAATAAATTTTTAAACTTCGAATTCGATTCGAATCTTTGGGTTACTGGTATTCTCATTATACAATGTCAGATATCATTTGTAGGAATTTAGCTAAGTGATTAGGTAGGTACCTATAGTTTTGCTATAGTAATAATTAACTAATTGGCGGAGCGCTGCGCCGGTGTATCAAGGGCGATACGAGGTCGAAGATAAATACGAATACCAGCGATCGTTAGAAGCTAGTTAATGTAGGTACTTGTGTAACAAATTATAGTAGGTATATCTAGTTGCTAGAGAAAATTTTAATACCGTTTATATTGTAGTAAGTAGGTCTCTCTTTTCTAAGTTACTTGTCTCAACCTCCGTAGAACCATAACACGATGTCTCAACCGAAGTCGAATTTTTAAATCAAAGAAGTTTCATCTTTATAATAAAAGATAAGTGCTATTGTATAGTGGTGCTGCAATAAATAAACTGTACATTTCTCTAAACTTTCGTGAACTAAACTCATGTTTCTAAATTACTGACGGGTCTATCCACGCACGAATTAACATCAAAATAATATTTGATGTTAATTCATGCGTGGATAGACCCGTCAGTAATTTAGAAATAAACTGTACTTACCTAGTTGGGTGCTAAAGTTCATTATCTACGAGACAATCATTTTCAATAGCAACACAAGCACTCTTGAAGAATTAAGGTGTTCCGCAGGTCCATGATTCGAACCCCGCCACTGGCTTCAGCTTCACTGCATGGTGGAAGGGCATTTTGCGGATGCTCGCTTGGCTAGCCACCACCCTAAAGTAGAACATTTATCGCCAAGCACCTAACAGTGTGTTCCGGCAGCAGTCCTTGAGAGCCAGTAAAATGACAGGCACATGAGACTTAACAACTGTATGTCTCTGTGTGATTGGCGCAGCGCGTATCGACACTTATGACAAAATGCTTGTGTTATAGGCAGAGGTTAGTTCACTTAACATAAAGTAGGACAAGCACAATTGGGGGACCCCCCATAGTGCTTACGTCCTCGTCGTGTCTCCTGGAAACGACCCAGTTCTGACCACCGTAAAGGAGTGGCAGACTGGGCTCGGCTAAAGTGCACTGTGCATCGTAGAACTCATAGCGGCTTCTCTACGATACTGGCGGAGGCAAAGATGCCTAAACCAGCGCGGGACGCCTCCGGGCGTTTCCTAAAAGGGCTAACCAAAAGGCCCTTCTCAGGGCCATGCCGATGAGTCTGCATCGGCGTCGGATGCGAGCCGCGCACCACCCGTGGCTAGCGTGTTTGTTCGGCCGGACGAGTTTTCGGACTCCGACGTAGAGTCCGTCACGTTCGAGTCGGATGCTTCGACAGCGGCAGCGGAAGGTCGCCAGCAAGCAAAGAAGCGGGCTTTCTTGAAAGGCGGGTCTTGCTCCTCAGACTCCGCAACGAGTAAGCCCAAGAAGGCTAAGGCCAGAAAGCCTTCCAAAGTTGTAGCGGACACCCACGATGTGGGTTTAGCAGACGCTCAACGCCAGCTGAGCCTGACTCGGCGGGTGGAACTCCAGCAGGACCTTGAAGAAAAGGTTGCCGCAAAGGAGCAGCAGGCGCGCACCGCGCGGGCCAAGACCGGGTACGGTGCGTCCATCGTACTGTACGCAGACTACTCCCTAGTCGCGTTAGAGCGCATGGCGCAGGAGGACGAGGAGGAGATTATTGAGATCGCCTCTAAGTCCTCAAACCTAAAGGGCACTTTCCAAAAGTCCCTGAAGTGCAGAGCCGCTAGTATGCGAGGCATAATTCGGGAGCTGGTACAACGTACTGCAACCGAAGAAACGAGGCAACTGCAGGCAAAGGTCGACCGCCTGCAGTCCAAGGTGAGTCAGCTGCATAAAAAGCTGGCTGAAGCTACGGCCCGGCCAATTCAGGCCGACCCGACAGCTGAGGGGGAGTCGATGCTGGGCCGAACATCGCATCCTCCAGCCGAACATCAACCACTGCAAAGCAGCACAGGACCTGCTGATGCAGTCCTTAGCTGAGTGGTTGGTGGACGTGGCAGTGATAGCCGAGCCGTACTCGATCCCTAGTCGTTGGCTGGGTGATCGGGATGACTTGGTGGCAATAGTGTCGCGGTCTTCCACAGACTCCCCTCCCTTCTCGCTCTTAGAGAGGGGACCGGGATACGTGGCCGCCACGTGGGGGGAAATAGCCTTCGTGGGCGTCTATTTCTCCCCAAACCGCCCTCTCTCGGATTTCGAGAATTTCCTTGAGCTCCTCACCGCCGTTGTCGGTAGGGCGGCGCCGCGTCCGGTCGCCGTTTTAGGCGATCTTAACGCCAAATCGGTGGTCTGGGGTAACCCGGCCACCTCTTGCAACATCCGGGGTCGTGCAGTGGAATACTGAGCGGCTTCCTCCGGTGTGTCCCTCCTCAACAATGGGACGGTTCAGACGTGTGTGCGGCAACGGGGAGGGTCAGTGATCGACGTCTAGTTCGCCACCCCCGTGCTAGCCAATCGCGTCTTGAACTGGCGGGTGGAGATGGTGGAGACCTTGTCGGACCACCGATATGTGCAGTTTGAAATCTCCACCCAGTGCCCCCGGAGGACGGTCCCCTCGGGCCGTTCCCCCTTTCCACGGTGGGCTCTCACCCGCCTGGACCGTGAGTCGGCAATGGAGGCGGCGTTCGTGCAGGACTGGCTTGCGCCCCCTTTCGAAGACCTGGACTTGAAGACGTGGACTCCGCAGCGGTCGAGCTCCGGAAGAGGTTTGCAACGCCAGCATGCCTCGGTCCCGCCACCCGCCTCCCCGTCGCGCCGTTTATTGGTGGACGGAGGATTTAGCAGAGCTCCGGGCCACCTGCGTGGCGGCAAGGAGGACATACACGCGGAGTCGACGGCGCAGCCAACGTGATGAGGCTAACGAGGACCTTCTGTACGCTTCTTACGTAGAGGCAAAGAGGGTCCTCAAGTCGGCAATGGGCGCTGCCAATGACGCGGCGAGAGCCGAAATGCTGGAGGGCCTCGAGAGGGACCTGTATGGGAGACCGTATAAGGCGGCGCGGAACAAAATGCGCCCCTTTGGTCCCCCGCTGACTGAGTCCCTCGAGCCGACATTGCTAGATGGGGTGGTCCGGTCTCTGTTCCCGAACGAGTCCAACTTCACCCCACCAGTGATTGACCCACTACGAGAGGCGGCCCCAATGGAAGGGGAGGAGGAGGAGGCTCTTCCAGCATCAGTAGCGGAATTTGAAGGAGAGGTTCTCCGTCTCCGCGTGAAGAGGACGGCCTTTGGGCTGGACGGCGTTCCCGCGCGGGTGGTCGCTATCGCCGCCCTTCAAATGGAGGAGAGGTTTCGGGACCTATTCAGCGCGTGTTTCTCGTCTGGTAGGTTCCCGAAACCTTGGAAGGAGGGGCAGTTGTGCCTTCTCCGAAAGGAGGGACGCCCGGTCGACTCCCCCTCGGCATATCGGCCCATAGTTCTGCTCGATGAGGTCGGTATAATGTTTGAGGGGATCATCGCCAACAGGCTGAAATGCCACCTGCGGAGGGTCGGGCCGGACCTGTCGGACGCCCAATTCGGATTTCGAAGGGGGCGTTCGACAGTGGACGCGTTGGCCCGACTCAAGGGCCAGGTGCGGGAGGCGACGGAGGCAGGGGACGGAGTTTTGGCTGTGTCATTTGATATAGCCAACGCTTCAATTCCGTCCCCCACTCGACAATCTTGGAGGCACTTCGCTACCACGGAGTGCCTCGGTATTTGCAGTGTCTCCTGGCCGACTACCTGAGGGACCGAGCTGTCCTCCTCATAGATCGCGCAAACCAGCTCCGCCGGTGCAGTGCGGGATACGGTGTTCCGCAGGGGTCTGCCCTGGGGCCACTCCTGTGGAACATCGGATTCGACTGGCTCTTGCGGGGAACACTCTTCTCACCGCCTGGGGAGGAAACTTTAGAGAGGCGGCGAGCCTGGCTTCGGCTGGCGGATCCCTAGTTGCGGGAAGGATCCGCCGACTAGGTTTGAAGGTGGCGCTTCAAAAGGCCGAGGCCGTATTCTTCCACGGGCCTCGGAAGCGCATTCCGCCTGACGCCCACATTGTCGTGGAGTTCGTCAGGATTGAGGTGAGGGCCCAGATGAAATATCTGGGCTTAGTGCTGGACAGCAGGTGGCGCTTCGGCCCGCATTTCGGTGGGCTGTCGACGCGCCTGCTCAAGGTTGCAGGTGCCCTCTCGTGGCTCCTCCCTAATATGGGGGGACCAGGAGGACGATGCCGGCACTTGTATGCCGGCATCCTTAAGAGTATGGCCCTTTATGGGGCGTCTATCTGGGCTGACTCCCTTCAAAGGAGGGAGAACGCCACTGCAATCCGCAGGCCCCAAAGGGCCATTGCACTGCGGGTGGTAAGAGCCTACCGATCAGTGAGCTTTGCAGCAGCGTGTGCCCCGGCTGGCACCCCTCCCTGGGAGCTTGAGGCGGGGGTGCTCGCCAGAGTATATGAGTGGACAGCGGGGCGAAAGGCGCTCGGGGAGCACCTCGCCCCGGAGGAGTGGGAGGCCGTTAGACGTGAAGCAAGGGATGCAGTGGTCACCCATTGGATGGAGGACCTCGCCACCGCCACTTTTGGCCGCCGCACGCTGGACGCCCTCGGGCCAGTCCTGCAAGATTGGCTCGGGCGGGCCCATGGTTTCCTCTCGTTCCGTCTAGTGCAGGTGTTATCCGGGCACGGATGCTTTGGATCATACCTGCACCGGATCGGAAGGGAGGAAACACCAGCGTGCCATGATTGTGCTGCGGCGGAGGACACGGTGCAGCACACCCTGGATGCGTGCCCATCATGGTCCGACCTGCGCATCAGCTTGGTCGCAGTAGTCTGGCCGGACCTCTCGCTCCCCAGTGTGGTCAATGCCATGTTGGTGAGCGAGGGGGCCTGGGCAGCGGTCGCCTCCTTTTGCGAAGAAGTTATTTCTCAAAAGGAGGCGGCAGATCGCGCAAGGGAGGAACACCCCCTTGCTGCGCCACTGCGTAGGCGAAGAAGGGGTGGGAGAAGGCGATTGAATAATCACCTTCCCCCTCCCGGTGGTGAGTAGCGAGAGGAAGGCGCGGGGGCGTCTTCTCTCGCATTGCACATGCTCACCACCTCCGTCGGGCGGGAATGGCCACGCATTCCTGGTCGTTCCCGAGCCCCTCCCGTGGGGCGTGTAGGCCCCGCTGTAAAGCGGGCGGTCGTCGGCGGAGGACTGGACGTAAAGGCTCTGCCAGTCTCCCAGTCCTCCTCCACACAGACGATGCTGGAATGCCGGTGGGTCGTTTAGTGGGTATGCCGGTGGGTCGTTTAGTGGGTATACCGGTCTTCTACCGGGGAGTCCCACATAACCCCCCCATCCCGGGGGGTATGCGTAATGCATTTTTCCCAGCGAGAAAAAAATAAAATAAAAAAAAGGCAAGCACAAGCACAATTACAAAAAAAAAACAACCTCCAACACAACCTGAAATTTGGTAAAAATGCATATAAGTTTTATTATTTACTAAAAAGTGAAGTTCGATCCGCAGTAAGTTATCTAAAGAGATGCAATGCTGTAGGAGGTGATGATATCCCCGTTCAAGTGTTTCAATTAATGTGTTAATATGGAGGAGGCATGTTATATACTATCTGCAATCGTGTTAGGAGACAAGACTGGTGCTGAGACAGTTCTTAGAAGTAGTATACGGGGCGACTAGCTCTGTATAATTTGCATTATATCACTGCACAAGAAGGAATCAACATAAACAATATTTTACTACAGACTCATCTCTTTAAATACTCACGTATTCCTAAAGTGTTTCTTCATAAATATGGTCAATATTAGACTGCAAGCATTTATATTACGCGTCACGAAACATTTCCTGAGCAAGTAGATTTAGTTTTTTCAATATTCGACAGATATAAAAAATAAGAGAATTCAACATCTCGATCTACATGTGTAACTTTGATTTTCGTAGTGAATTTTATATGTAGACTTTATGCAGATGCAATCGCAACTGTTCGTATAGACGGTGTAGAGTATAGACTCAGAGAGTTAACAATTATACATCTATTTACCACTAAATAAATTCGGAGCTAGGAAAGAAGACACCTTACCTACAAGTTATAATGTAAGGACGACATAAGTTTTCTAGCCAAACACAGGCTTATAAAGTTTTTACATGGTTTAACAGGGCTTCATGTACTTAATTTAGTCGCAATATAATTTTGACTACCTCATCATTTTAATATAATAAATGGCATAGACCGTAGTCGTTCTTTCCCCAACAAAAGAAGAAATACAGAAAGTCAAGACACGGCTAGGCACGGCATAGATACTCATTTGTCTTCTTCTTCTTCAATAACCATAATACGTCCATACATTATTGAACAAAAGCCTCCTCTATCGAGGTGGGTTATGCCATAATCCCTCGGTCGGCATCCCACCTGTTCGGTCCGGCTTTATTTTATGAATATTTTTGTTTGTCTGACGCGACGCGCCGCCGACGCACAGGAATTTATCAACACGTTTGCATTTGCACCACTAGCTCTTGAATATTATGATTCCCTGGTAGGTAGACATAAGATTATGGCTCTAAGTTGAGAATTTTTCCGTTGCATTCTATTAATAGCGAGTATGATTACTGATATTTATTTATGGTCCCCTGGTGGAAATACTGTTGGCAGTATTATTCCATTGCAGGTGCTTGCTGTGTTGCATACAAAATAGCGTTTGCACCGCAGCTCTTGCATTTTATGGTCCCTTGGTAGCCAGGCTGAGATGGTAAAAATTTTATTCGTCTGTTGCAGCAAGGCAACAAAGTACTTGTATTTTATCCTCCTTCTAACCCTATAATGTTATGTAATGCATAGATAACAGAATACCATATTAACTTGCAAATCTGCTAGGATTGTGCACGGTGTGATTTGCTTGAACTTGTAAAATATTAATTTTACTATACGCAACAAAAAAGCGATTTCCAGTAGAAGCAGATAAATGTTTTATTTATTTATACATAAAGCTAGAACAAAATGTTAAAATGTCTTACAACCATAAGAATAATAGTATATTGTACACCGAGGGGAGAAAACGACATAAAGTAGGATAGGAAAGTAGGTGCTGCCCTTACCTGGTGGGAGGAAGGAAAAGAGATCAGTTGTCGTTTAGTATGACTGAAAAACAGGACGGTCGTACTAATTGAGTGGACGGATAGGACACCTTTTGCTCAAGCATGTTCGTTGCTCTCAAGTTTTGCAGAAAATGCCGACAGAGGCCGAGTGATAAGCGTAGACGTAATGGTAATAGAACACCTAAAGGGAAAAGTCGCGGACCATCTTGGTTGCCTTCTTATTAAAGCCTCAGAACACCATGAGGTAGTTGTGTATGAAAATAGAGGAGAAAATCTTAGTTACCTCAAAAAATCCAAACACAACGATGCAACTGATTGTTGGGGTCGATCCCGAGTTAAGTTACCAAAAGTGGTTCAGAAAAGCTCTAAGAAAGAACAGAGGCAGAAAGAAGCCAGGAGTGTAGCCTAAAAAAGAGAAGTGACCGTGTCACCGCATTCCTGACAGCTTTCGGTACAGCAGTGGGAAGCTTATTCCGACACCCATCCCAACCCCGAAACCCAATGCCCACAAAACCACTACCCCGTGGCAAAGCACCATCAAAAGCTACCCGGATGAGAGCAGACATGGGACAGGTCAGTCCGCCCCGATATATTCCGGCACAGGAAACAACAAGCCATGCAGCTAATGCCTTCCTAGAGTTTTTAGCCATTATAAGGGCGACCAGAGAGGTCAACCACAGAAACTGCGAAAACATCTTGCAGTCCTTCAGGTTAAAAAATGAAAACCTTTTAAAGGTGAGATTTGAAGAGGCAGAAGCCACTTTATACAACAACGACACATCCCAGGTCATCAAGGGGAAAATGTTAGGTCAGTATACGGCGGCATACAATGCAACAGGCGGGCTTGTGTCCCTGGACGTGGGAGAAACGGAGCGACTAGGTAGGCCTAAATACGCGACACCACAAAATAACCCGATTGTAATAACGGCCCAGTGCACCAAAATAATGTTAGATGACCGCATCCTTGAAATGGCGAAATCTATTTTGGGGGATCGGAGATGGAAGCATTCTGACTGGGAAGTACCGAAAATACAATGGGTAAATGGAGTTCCAGGATGTGGCAAAAAAACTTGGGTTGTAAGGCTATTCGATGTGGACAAGGACATCATTATCACAACAACTACCGAAGCAGTGAAAGACCTGAGGGAGAAGCTTGCGTACCGAATTGGAGACTTAGTTAAAACCAAGGTGCGCACAATGGCTTCAGTCCTCGTCCTCGTTTAAAATAACTGAGAGCTACAGCCGCCTAACGGTGGTTGAAGCTCTAATGAACCATTTCGGAGCCAAAGTCATGGCTTCCAGGCTATCTGGAGTCGGTGAACTTGTCCTCATCGGAGATATCAATCAGCTGCCTTATATCGATAGAGAAAATCTCTTCGTATTAAGGTACAACCGCCCTAACCTGGTAACAAACATCACCCAGGAGTTGTTATGCACGCATCGGAACCCAATGGATGTCGCACTGAGGGAAATATACTCTGGTATATATTCCTCAGCTCCCCGTATTAAGTCCCTTAAGCTTGAAAGGTACACAGGTGCAAAAATCCCCAAATCCCTCCCCAACACTTTATTCCTGCTTCACACCCAGGAAGAAAAGGAGACCCTGATAAGCCAGGCCTACGGATAGGGAAGTGGATTACGCACCCTTACCATCCATGAAGAGCAGGGACTGACATACGAGTCGGTCATCGCCATCAAGACCAAGAGCAGCATGAAGCTGCACGAGAGCGTCCCGCACGCCGTCGTTACAGTTTCACGGCATACTGGAACCTTCATATACTACGCAGATGACGAAGAAGACGCCATAGAACGGTTCGTTAGGAAGGCGATGGTTGCGACACCAATAGCCATCCATGATTACAACCTTAAAATGGCGATCAAAGATCGAAATAGCGCGGTAATGGAGGCCCTGTTAAAATGTGACGTGGGAGAATAACAAAATGTAAATTTCTGTAAGTATATTATTTTATTGCAGTCCCACATTATTTTTAAAATTGTAATCGTTGGCACGGGTATCCAGATCGGTCATGCTCACAGAAAGGTGTTGTCTAGCGGCGGTGTTCGGTCGCTATCTTCCCTCAAAAATGGTTGAGGAAGGCGATGGCTGGCACATGCGTCAACTCGTGAACGGGTGCTGCTAGAGGATACTGGTCTGCTCTGGATGCTAGTGCTAATGACATTAACGGAAAAAAAAACTTTCATATTTCTTTTTAAATACGTTTTTAAATAAAAAATGTCATAATTGGAAAAAGTCAGGGACCCTGGAGTCTGTAGAGTATAGATTTATAAAATAAAAAATAAATGAATAGAACATTCTCCCGAGTATTATCCCCATAGTGATTTATAGTTTATACGATACCTACGAGGAAAATAAAATCATTATAATTTTTCTGTTATTTGTCCCGAGACTTCTCAAGATTTAGAAGAATAAGTTCTTTCTGACTTCTTGAGCTGTATTTTTTATTTCTGGTGTCGTCATCATTATAAAACCGTCACTATCACTATCAGATTACATATTGGAAAAAAAATTAAAAGCGTACTGTTAAAACATAAATTTAACAAAACAAAACAAATAGCCAACGTATGGTATGAAAACATAAGTATAATATTGCTAAAAGTTTGAGATTCCAAGCGCAAAGTATAGGTAAGTACTTACCTATATATAGTTGTGGTTGTGACGATTTCTACATATTACTAAAACAATTCATCTCTTTAACCGTCACTACTCTATATGTGCATCTAATTCACACAAGGAATAATATCTAATCAAAACATTTCTGGCAAGTCTGACAACGTCGCCACGGTGATGTTATCTATAACATTACCGTGACGTCGAACGCCTTCCAGCCTGGAAGGCGACACATGTTATAGATAACACCGCATCACACATGCTATGCGCGCTTTTTTCGGCTAACGCTGGAACTGCTGGAAGTTCCAGCATCCAGCAGTTCCAGCGTTAGCCGAAAAAAGCGCGCATAGTATGTGTGATGCGGTCATGCTGCAACGTCACCGTCAAGCCCTTTTTGAACCGACTACATAAAAGGAGGAGGTTCTCCATTCACCTGTTTTTTTTGATGTTTTTATGTTAGTTACCTTAGAACAGGGTGAACTGATTTAGTTTTTTTTTATTTGAAAACTGATGCTTGTCGTTCCCATTTAAATTTCATCAAAATCGGTCAAGCTGTTTTTGAGTTATAGTCCAATAACTGAAAAATATTTTCATATCTTAATGATATAGTCGTTGACAGTGAATGACAATCGATCCCGTAAGTCTTGCCACTTCAACAAGTTATTTCACACTTTTGGGTGTTGAAGTCGGTTCCATTTTTCGGTATTTTTTTTTATTGGTGACCTTTTTAGTGAATTGGCAAGACCTACGGGTTCGATTGTCATTCAGTGTCAACGACTATATCACCAAGATAGATGAATATTTTTCAATTATTGGAGTGTAACTCAAAAACGGCTTGACGGATTTTGATGAAATCTAAAATGGGACCAACGACAAGCATCAGTTTCAACCAAAAAGAGAATTTTCAAAATCGGTTCTCCCAGTCAAGAGTTCTGAAGTAAAAACATAAAAAAACAGACGAATTGAGAACCTCCTTTTTTTGAAGTCGGTTAAAAATAGGGAGAACTTGTCGAAGTCGGTACCAAGCGCACAATATTGTGGCAATAGGTATTTTGGAACTATCATGGTACCGACTTCAACAAGTTATTTCACACTTTTGAGTGTTGAAATCGGTTCCATTTTTTGGATATTTTTACTATGTGCCAGGGATACCGGACAACACAACACAACACAACAACTAGGCTACAATATATGTAGGCTATGCTATGTAGGCTACAATAATTATTATAGCCTGATAATATTTTGCGAGCAAACTAAATTGGTTTCCGAGGAACTAGCAGTTATGTTCAGCAGGCGCAAATAGCTTTTACTCTAAAAGTCTAAGGGCCCGTTTCAGAATGTCATAATAAAGTTTCGGGTTACTATGCAACACATAAAATAACTGAATGATAAAAATGACAGTTAACATGCAGCGCGTTTCAAGCTTAAACCGATGGATAGGCTAAATCGATGACTGTGAAACGCAAAGATAGTGTTTTGTTTAGTAAATATGTTCTGGGTAGTAAAACCGTAACTTACTCGAACATTCTGAAACAGGCCCTTAACCTTATTATAATCCTTATTTTTATTTACTGTTCGAATAAATGGACCAAGAAAACATTCATACGAACCCAGACAGTTGAAAATTGAAATGCAGTCTTAGGAGGAACCTAAAGAAAGTAAAGTGTCAACTGTCAATTAGTTTTTTTTTTATTTATTTTTTATTGCTGATAGGTAAGCCTTTGACCACAATCTCACCTGATGGTAAGTGACGATATGGTCGAAGGTGTTGACAGGCTTAACCTAGAATTACTGGCTCTCAAGGACAGCTGCCGGAACACACCGTTAGGTGCTTGGCGACAGATTTTCCACTTGAGGGTGGTCGCTAGCCAGGCGGGCATTCGCAAAACTGCCCTTCCAACATGCGGTGAAGCTCAAGCCAGCGGCGGGATTCGAACCATGGACCTGCTGTGCGGCAGTCCATAGCCAAAGCCACTGAGCTATCACCTGCTTCAGAAGTTAGTTATATGATACATCCTACTTCCTGGATATAGGTAATTAGTAAGTACCAAAGTAATTTAGTAAAAGACTTTCTTTCACAATAGAAAACAGACTACTGATTAACAATTTTGCTTTGCAGTTACTTGAAAACTCTTGAAGATTCTTCGAAATAAATTTAAACATTCGTTAAATACCTATGAATAAATAATGTATTAAATACTTACTAAATAAAACCTGTGTTCAAGTCGCAAAAAAGTATTTAATGTTGCTGTGCGTTCAATAGCTGTCAATAACGTCACTTATTCATTCATCGATAATCATTACAACCAGGGAGTTTTGTATTCCCAATATGGAGTTTGCATGTTTGCAATACCAATCTACTTTGGAAAACTATATATTATATGATCTGTATAATAATCAATAATATGTATATCCTATCCTACCTATTCAAAAGACTTTTTCATATCTCATGCTTGTTTGTATTTATGCCCAACAAATAAGCAAATAAAAATTTCAAAAAATGTTTTTATTATACCTATTTGGAAAATAGTTTACGTCCAATTCTCAGACTTACTGAATATACACACAAAATTTTATAGAAATCGGTCAAGCGTTTCGGTGGAGTGTTGTTACACTTATTACAAACACTGTGACACGAGATTTTAGAATTATATTAGATTACGAAAGTCAGTTTACACAAGTCCATACAAATTAATTATTATTTTTTTGTTTAACGTGGTTCAGTTTAAAAAATTAATTTAAAAGTTATGTAGTGTTAACAATGGCATTGTATGCGTAAAACCATTTTCCTCATAACGAAAAAAATATAAAAATTGATGACTACGGTTGAAATCTTTTAACTAAAACAGGTATATTAGTATATGGAATATATGGATAAAATAATGCATTAGTTCTCAACATGATCACAACAATGAAAAATTCAGGCCTTAAGTATGATCATATATCAGTTAACGCTGATAACAGATCTGTACTGTACTGTACTGTACTGTATCAGCTGGAATGTCCACAGCTGAACATAGCCTCCCTCATTATGCGGGGTTTGCCATAATCCTCACGCTCGGCAGGCGTCTTGCGGATCGCAGAGTGAGATATCATTTCCTCAGAAAGCACTGCTGCTCACCTGGTTCTGGGCTGCTCACCTTTAGTCATCCCTTATGTTCAAGTCGCGAAAGTGACTTCAGATGATAATAAAGAATATAATATAGAAGCTAATTGGCAGATAAACCAAGAAGTAAGCTAGCGGTCATCGTAACTGGGGGTTAATGTTACTCAGCCATTGTGAAATTTGTATGCGCAGTTGTGACTTCAGTTGACAATTAGCCTACTCAAAACTTTACTTGAAGGTCGTCAAAGAGCCCCAAATTGCATATTGGTATACTAGTGGTAAATATATCGGTACCTATCTGTGTATATAAAACCAAGCTGATTGTTTGATTTATTTAAAAACACGTGGATAGTTCCAGCTTACCCAGCGGAACTCCAGGTAGATATGTAGTTTTCTACATTGGTCATGTTTAATGCTAACCCGTGCATATGTGGGATTTACTATTTCTTAACGTCATTATCATCATTACAGCCGCAATATGTCCACTACTGGATATAGGCCTCCTCCATAGATTTACAAATAGAACTGTTGGCATCGGAATGCATCCAGCGACTTTCTGCGACCTTAATAATTTCGTCAGTTCACCTTGAGGGTGGTCTTCCGACGCTGCGCTTGCTGGCTTGTGACCTCCATTCGGGAACCTTTCAGCCCCAACGACCTTCAGTTTTGCGTGCTGTGTGCCCTACCCACTGCCACTTCAGCTCGCTAATCCGCCGGGCTATATTGGTGACTTTCGTTCTTCTACGGATCTCTTCATCCCTGATTCGATCTCGTACAGAAACACCGAGCCTGGAGGCTCTTTCCATAGCTCGCTGTGCGACTTTAAGCTTACTTATAAGGCCCACAGTTAGAAGCAACCTTATGGTTCCATATGTCATCACTGGCAGTACACACTGGTTGAAGACTTTCGTCTTTAGGCACTGAGGTATTTTGGACGAAAAGACACCGTGAAGTTTCCCGAACGCTGTCTAGCTGAGTTGGATTCGACGATTGATCTCCCACTAAGTTTGACTTGCCTAGCTGGACTGTTGGTCCTATCAACTTGTCAAAATAAGATAAAAATATAAAACACCTAAATAGCTACGTGAGATATTAGATTGCCGATAAGGCGGTTGGAGATATATCCGACTGCAGGATTGCGAGCGACAAATAATACATAATACCATAGTGGATAAGGAATTCCTCATGTCTAGCAACCCCCGTCAAGTAGATTTTTGCCGCCTGGCAGCATCTTATTCTGTCTTGTTATGTGGTCCTATCGTTCTTCAAAGACAGATAGTATTCTACAAATAAACTGCTTTTTTTTAAATAGGTTTAGTTCATTTTTCCGCAGATTCCAGGATCCGTGCCATTTTAGAAGTTAACCAAGAAATGTATTATGCAATTATATTGCTATGGTGAGCATTCTTACATACTTAGGGGGAACACAGTTATAGGGGATCCGAATTATATACTATTACTAAATAGGAATTAATATAAAATAACGGTACCAGGTTTTAGACTAGCAAAGACAAATGAAAGGTCCTTTTTAGGTAATTGTGTGCGGTTTTATAATAAAATTTCCAAACATATTACAATGCTTACAGAAGAAAAATTCAAATTGCACGTGAAAAACATTTTGGTTAAGAAAGCCTACTACACAGTTTGTGATTACTCAAACGACAAAAATGCTTGGAAAATTCCGCCTCTGTCAAGCTATCACCTGTCTCCAAAGTAATTTAAACAAATATTGTAATAATTGTATTATATTGTATAAACCACATTGTAAAAACACTTTAAAAGAATGGCCTGAGTTTCTTGCCCGTTCTTCTCGCAGTGGCTCTATAAATTTTTTTGCTGAACGTGGCAGTACAATTTAGAATATTTCAATATTAAGATTTGTAATTGACCTTCATAAGAGCGTCTTAGACGCCTAAATTGAATAAATGATTTTGAATTTGAAATTAAATTTTGGATACTATTACTTATGAGTTGCAAACTGGTTTGAACAGGAATTTCGAACGGACTCAAGCAGCACTCGTTCACGAGTTGACTCGCGTGCCAGCCATCGTCCTCCTTAACCATTTTTGAGGGAAGAGGGCGACCCGATACACGAAGCCGCCGCTAATATAAAAACCGAACCTTTGTATTCTGTGACCGAACACAACTCGCTTCGCAAATGGCAATAACAGAGGCAGTCAACAACTATTTTATTGTATGACTAAAATGGTAAGTACTTACTCCAAAATAGAGATTTGTTCTCGGAACAATTGTGACATATTTTGTGAAAACGGTACGAAAAAATGTGAGCAAATTTAGTTAATATCGTAGTCACGGTTTCAAAACATTGCATTGAATAAATTCAAATATCAAAATGAAGTTTATCTTCATTACCATCCTACATAATTAGGCAATAAGGCTGATCCTCGGCCGCTCGCTTAGCGATTATAATAAAAAGAAAGTCAGAGGTCTTGGTTGTTTTTAAACCGCAATCCTAATCTGTAACATAAGTAGGTAGTACCTTAACAGGAAGTTATCATGTCGACGTCACAAAGACCTTCAGCCAAAGCTGCGTGCTTACCATAATTTATATGGATGTGTATAACCGTGTGTTTAATTCTATTATGCCGCGGCACATGTGCTGATGACGTAACTGGCGATGATGTCAGAAACCTCGCTCGGCTCACATATACTTACTATGATTAGTTCTATGAATCTATTAACTACATACCTACGTACTCGGTATATTCGGTCTTAGGAGAGCTAATCTTTTAAAATTTTATTTGACTTTTATCTAATTAGGTGAAAATAAGTAAATTTAGAGCGCATAGACGTTGCTTTTGAATAATCAGTATTAGATATGTACATGTTGGCAATGTAATAAGCGATTTGAGATAAATCTAATAAAGAATGATTCTGATTTATTAGTGGTTACTCTTGGGATCATTTGAATAGATAAAAGTCTGTTCCTTTCCGATGAGGAAGGTTGTGCGAATAGATCAATTTTTGATCTATTCGAGATTATTAAGAATTAGCACGAATTGTATATAGTTAATCAGTCAGTAAACCGAATAAGAGAAAAGCATATGGAAAGTAATTTAGCAACCGAAGTCAATAATATATTAAACGATAGTTAACAACTTTTTTAAAAGGTTTTCAAAAGATAAACTATAGGTACATGTATTTTTTAGTTTTATATAGTGCTTTTAGAGTTTGCAGCCTAAAAAAATAAGTCTTATGTGTGCTAACAAGGGAAAATGAGCAGCACTCCACTGCTCCAAATGTCCACTTCCACGTCTGCTGGGCTAGAATTGCACCAATATATGCTGTGGGAGTAGTAACAGGCGAAGCAAGGATAAATACCAGCAGCAACTTCTAAGGAACTGCTAACTTACACTGCCACCTCTAAGATGCCTGCCAAGCGTGGGGATTATGACGAACCCCTCTTCCAAGAAGTGCTCTGTACGTAGATTTCCATTCAAATCCCCTGTCTGACTGTCACCATTTCTCGTCATTGTACCAGCAGCAAAAGACATCTATCACTGTCCCTTCACGCTCTCGTCTTGACTTCGAGCTCATTGGTGGCCAAAGAATTCAAGTTATTTTGTAACTATTCTAATACAAGTATTTTGAAAATAAATATTAGGTAACTATCTACTTAAATCCGAATTTTAAAAATTATTACACACTTGAACTTGGAATACAACGCTTTTGAGTTATCTTTATTTCGTATATATTACTCTTTCTAAGGTATTCGTCATTGTCACCTCTCTGGGTTTTTCTAAATATATCGGTGAATATCAAAAGGAAAAAAATTGCTTGTGACTTCTTACCTATGGTATAGTTATTGATTGTATTGATTAACCGGACTTCGATGAAATGGGGTATAGAAATTGTGAAATAATACAGTAGGATAATTAAATCTTAATTTACCAAGAAGTTCTTTAGGGGCGTTTTTATAGAATTGCTAGTGGATAGATTGGTTATACGAGAGGGTTGTTAATACATTACACCAATGAATTATCGTGAAAAGCCGTTGTGTAGCAAAACTAAAATGCTTATCATATATAACATTTTAGCGGCGATCGTTCCGATACCTCACAAGGCTTTTGGCCGAGCTACAGGATACAAGGCTGAAGCCGAGCTTTTCGCCTTATTTTCCCAAGCAAATGAATCTGATGAAATTTGAATATTTTGCTTAAGGTGCAAAAAACCGTTAGGCTGAGGCTGTTGGTGTGAGACCAAAAGGTAAAAAGTTTTACCAGTAGAAGCTTGTTATATACGTAAGATGGTTATGAGTCTGAAATTGGAGATAAAGGCGAGGCCGAAGGTCAGTTTTGCCTGTGATGTAGAAGATCGATTGATTTTGTGTATGCCTGCAGTTTCAGCAAAAGGCAGGCCAAGCCATAGCTTAACAGATTAAGGTGTCCCATCTCATCAAAATCTGGAGGTGCTGAATGGTTACCTAAATCTAATAATAAATACTTTTAAAAGTATCCTAAAAAAAACATTAAATAATATTTAAATAAAACACTTTAAAAAGCATAAAATTATATATCTAGTGACATATAATTATAATTATATATCTGTTAGGGTAACGCCTGAATCTATTCGTTACCTAAATCCTTAAGATACGAGTACTTTGAATTTTTACTCCGTTTTACTTAGGAGTTATATAAAGAGTGCAATATTAGTAATCAAATTAGATGAATCAAATCGAGCAAGTGCAGAAAATTTTCGGGATATAATCACTAAAACATTAGATGAATTTGTAAAAAAGAGATAAGAAGACCGTACATTTATTGGCTGAGTTCTCCTGAATATTCAGTGGAAATATAGAGCTGAGTAATTGTATACTAGGATTGATC
The DNA here is from genome assembly GCA_963854805.1 of Plagodis dolabraria. Classification (NCBI taxonomy): domain Eukaryota; kingdom Metazoa; phylum Arthropoda; class Insecta; order Lepidoptera; family Geometridae; genus Plagodis; species Plagodis dolabraria. The sequence goes on from OY978440.1 coordinate 13,113,217, forward strand.
GGGTAACGATTAGGCAACAAAGCAGTTGTAATTGTAAATGGAGGCTGCGTCGACTTTGAGCCATTCAGAGCGTAAACGATCCAAGGCTGCTTGCTAGTGGAGGCTGCCAATGCCGTACCTAATGAAAGGCAATGATGTACTTACTATTAGAGCATACTGTATCAAACAACAAACGAAATACCAAATACATAATAATTTCCCTTATGTAGTCAATGAATATGTAAACAGCAGATGAGTAAAGTGCAGTGAGAGAGAGCTTGAAATGAAAATTCAGCTATCTTCAAACAATAATTAAAATGTTGTTTAAATTATATCCTTGTAATAGCTCGGTGCTTTCATAATAGTTTAAAGCTATTTTGTAAAATTTTGGAAGAGTAAAAAATAATGATAATGTTTCATTATTTTTCACTCACGCAATCATTCATCTCATTTGAGGTAGATCCAGAAACTTTTATTGTTTTCATAGCTTGCGTTCTGTGTAATATTGACAGGATATCATATCAAGATAACAAAGTAAATTTTTGTATAATAGTATATAAAAAAGCTTGTTACTCGTAAATTGTTACAGGTACCTACTTAATTGCAATGAGTTTTTTTTTTGGCATGGCCATGACCCGTTTATTTTTTCGAAGATATTTTTCACGTATTTTTTGGCCCCGTACATACTGGGAGGGTTTATCTATATGTATATATATGTATCTCCACAGGGCACAGGCTACTGGGATGCTTACCTTACGCAGTGATCCAGTGACACTCGCACCATCACGACATGACGACTCTCATATTTAAGCAGAATGAAATTCCAACTAACCATTCGTGGTTTGGCTATTTGCTATACCTACTGTCATTTCGATATATTCAGACCTTAGTCATCTCAGACAAGCTGAGTGAGATCTAGTCTTACCCCGACCAAATCTTACTAATACTAGATTTAGGCTAAAAGTCTAACTCTGAATGTAATACAAACAAGAAACAGTTTAATTTGCGTATACTTCAAGACTATTAATGTTACCAAAACCAGTGAGCTGTTGAGCAGTTACTGGTGGACATAGAAACGGACATACCTACATGCAGGTCAGCATCATCTCCTTTTGGGATTCGTCACAGTCGGATAAAAAAGTCATGCTTGTAATCTACATCTACAGTAATATTATAAACAGGAAATATTTGAATTAATATTTTTGTGTATGTAACAAATAATCAAAAAAATAGGAATCCGTATGAAAACAACGATAATGTATATCGCGTACGTTGCGGAAATTGTTGACAATAGAGCAAATGCTGTACTACAACTTTATAAAAGATATCAATATCTACAATAAAGTCAGCAATAACCATAGGTCTAATAAAGTTATGAAACAATAACTACTCTTTATGTCTTTAAATTTATATTTTTTGAATTTTTTTGTATACCCGTATACAAAACATTCAAAAAAAAACGTACGGGTATATAAATACCTTCTCTCTCTCTGCTGTGTATTAATGATACCCTAGCGTCGTTATCTTCATGTGTTAAGTGCTAATGTTAAATGCGAAATGTTATCTAATGCTACATTCTTATATGAACTCCATTCTGATATTAGCTAAGTATATGTTAGTAGTAGTTAGACTAAATGGGGCTAAGTGTAAATCGTCCTCCAATTCACTATTCACACGATTTGAAATTACGATCAAGACTATTTTGGTCTTTTGGACTGGCTATAGGCTAATTAAACTGCTACATATAACCAGAATACATTCTGAATTGGACTACTCGATAAAACCTAAATAGTAATTAGTTAAACTTGATCGCTGTACTAGTATTTCCATGATCATATCTTACAAATTACTGTCGCAAATAGGACTTTTAGACAAAGTCTAGGCAGTAGGTAAAGATTAAGCCGCATTAGGAGTCGATCTCACTCAATCTATGAGGTAACTATAAGTCTTGAAATTACGATCTAGATTTGCGTTTTGCGTGAATGGCGTTGAACTAATTAAATGGAAATTAAACTGCATCTGGATTGGATTTCACTCTGAGTTGGACTTTTAAATTAGTTAGTTTTGTAATTAGTAAGACTATATTGCAGTTAGTGTACGTCTCACCCGATATGCCAGATACTAAATAAAAGTCTTGAAATGACTATCTAGATCTATGATAGTCAGGAACTAGTCAGACTGACTAGTTCCTGACTAGTTCCTAGTATAGTTATGACTATACTCAACTTAAACTATTTCTTTACTGTATTACATTCTCAATTAGACTTTTAGTCTAAATCTAGGACGTAATTAGTAAGACTTAGTCGCGGTAAGACTAAATCTCACTCGATCTGACTGAGATGACTAAGATCTAAATATCTCGAACTGACTGTAGGTATAGCAAATAGCCAAGCCAGAAATGGTAAGTTGGAAAGTCATTCTGCCTAAACGGTACGGCCCAAAGATTGGGCGTATGGTGCGCACGTTGCGCGTCAGTCGCCCGTATTGATTCTAAAATCATCTTGACCCAGTTCTGCGGCGTTCAACACCGAACCTTTGTAGACTATACTGAGTATAGTATAGATATATATTATAATATATTTACTCATCTATTGCGGCGCGAGTAGGTACCTATGTATATTCTACCCATACAGCAGCGAGTAAGTAGGGTTGAATTGGGAGTGGTGACTGATTGTGATTATAGGATATTATTATTTTAGAGATAGTGAATCCGTTCCATACAAAGATGGTTTTAACACGGCTACTTAAAATGCTAATTGTCGTATTCAGAGGGTCTACTAATCGTTTAATTTAGAATGTTTTTGCTATTATTTAATGTTAATTAGAGTTCTATGGCTTCTCTGAGTGTGCAAATTCCCTAAAATGTTGCATGCACTACTAATTTCAGTATGCCAGTTGTTTGTCATAAAATCTTAATGTACATTAAATGTTAAAATAGGTTCTCGTACAATAAGATTTTCCGTATGATTATAAATAGATATTTTAATATAAAATGGAAAACGAGGAGCGGAAAATTCACTGTTCATGTTACATATTAGGTATATGAGTTTGTACACTTGGTAAATAAAATAAAACAAAACTACGTCATTATGGAAATCTATACAGCGTGCTACGCAAGCACTGTCCTTAATACATTATGGGCATACATTTTAAAATATATAAGCCCATAATCTTCTGCCTAGGATATCAGACGCCGCATCCAATCTACATCTACTTCATAAATAATTAATTTTATCATTTTATGTTACATTAAGGAATAATATAAAATCAGTAGCTTATATAATATTGTTCGTGTCATAATTCATACGCATCCACTGTAAAAACTAACGTACATAATTTGATATTTTTTGCAGATTTTTTAAACATTTTTATTATGTCATATTCATTCTTCACTTACACATTCTAATAAAGAATTGAAGCAGACACAGCTTGATAATGTATATAATCCTTGGAACCGGTTAAGATGCTTCCTATTCATTTTCCTTTCCGCTGCTTTGCAAACTATATAGCTCTTTACTAATCAAGTACCAATAAATGATTGTTAACTACTTGATTTACTATGTCTTCATTAGTAAAGGGCTCCTGACCACCATTATCAGCAACGCTACCCAAAAAGCTATTATGCTCTGCTTGTGAGTACTGTTAGAGAACTTTTTTTTTTACCTATTTGTTGAAAGGTACGGAACCTTCTGTGTGCGAGCTCAAATCGTCCTTGGCCGGGTTTTATTAAATTTCAAGTTTTCAGTACCTATACCTGTTTATTTTATGTGGTGTGGATTTTTCATTCTGACATGCTCATCACTTTGTGCACTTTCAGTTCAGTGCCTGAAATGATTCAAAGACGTAACAGTTGTCACATATTTTGCTTCTCTTGAACAGATATTTAGCAAAATGTATTTAGTTAGTAGCATTAAAAAAAAATGTATGTTAATCGTGATTATATTATCTAGCCAAGCTAATTCTGAAACACGTTTCCTTAAAATGTTCTTGCTAGAATGTGCAAAGTTGACCCTAAATTATGCTTGTTACGTAAATATTTTAAGATTTTTAAGTATTTATGTATATATGTATACATATATAGCAATAAAAACCAACACACTATCAAGAGGGATAAGTTAACAGCTTATGTCAAAAGTTTTCGTTTGTTTTTCACCCAAATTGGTTATTACACCATCGCTGTCTCTCTTTTACTCCTACGCAGCCCAATATAGTCTTAACATAGAGAAATCGTTTCTCTATTCGTTTCTGTACTTCGACTGGTGTAGAAAAGCTTGTATATATGTATATAATTTTCCCTGTCACCTCTGGTACGGTCCCTGACAATTCACGGTAGGCGGTTAACTCACCTTGTTATATAAAATAGGTCACAACGTGATAAATTGTTAGCGACGTTTGATAGATGGTTCCAGATACGGTAGCTGTGACGTGCGTGGATACACAAGGCTGGAGTATCCAATCGCTTCAGTTTGTTGCGGACAAAACTACGGTAGATAATTATATTATGAAAAGATCCTATCTATTCTTATTTAATAACATTTTGTATAAACTCTTACCCAGGACACAGAATATACTCAACTAAAGAAGCGACACTCAAGTATGTGTGATCGTAAACTCGCTCGCGGCTGATTGAGTGCGACGCGGACGGCCAGCGCGGGTGGTGCGAGGGCCGGTTGGACATTGCGTAATGCGTTCTCCTGTAGGTACCGCGTTGTTAGCCAAAACTCATTTTTTTATTTGTTCTTAATTGTTGTATAATTTGTGTTGTTATAAAAGACCTGAGACCCTATACAGGGTGAATTTTTGAGACGGGACAGTAAGGGCAGGTATCTTTACCGTTATAATTACAAAAAATGATAATTTTTTTTGGAGTACCATCCATAATTTTTTAATGTACTTATTCTGAACTGCATTCACAGATTTTGGAAAAAATATACAGTCAGTAAGAAAATTGTCATTTTACATAAACTTTTTTTGAAGCCAATCATTCGTGTCTCTTATAGTGATCAAAAGTTCCTACTAGACTGACTGAGGTTTGAGTACTAGAAATGTCAGAAATCGCAAGAACTTTTCCCATACATTTCGGTCAAACTTCTAAATTAACCAAACATTATTTTATGGGTAGATCCGCTATAATCCACTATTTAGAAGACTGGCTGAAAAATGTTGTTTTAAATTTTAAACTTCGTGTATTATTCGAATTTTTGGATTTCAGGTCTTTGTTATGTTTGTGCTGAAAAAATTCTGGATTGTTAGTTGTCATTTATATGTACTTCTTGTTAAAGAATGTCTTTAAATCGCACACTTTTGGACTTAATTGAAGCATATATTGTAAATAATAGGAACACGGAATCTGCATTGGTGTGGTACGCGAGTAAGTATCCATGGCGACAAGTACCATCAAGAAAGGTATTACAAACCTTTTGAAGAATCTCGAAGAAAATGGTTCGTTGAAAAAGAAGTTAGTGCATCAGCCTGAACATAGACACGGAGATTGCTATCTTAGCCTATGTGGAAAGTTATCCAGAAATATCGTCCAGATATGTTGCTCTTGTCTTATACTTACGTAAGCGCTTTTGCTTCTAGGTACAGTAAGCCAACGAGGCCAGCTTGACAAAAACTGTAATTCTCCCTGTATTTCTATACAAATAAGATTTTCGCGATTTCTGACTTTTCTAGTACTTAAACTTCAGTCGGTCCAGTAGACTTACGTACTTTTGATCCGTATAAGACCTGTCCCGTCTCAAATATATATATATATATATATATATATATATATATATATATATACTGAGCGCTTCCGTGCTTCGGAGGGCACATTAAGCCGTCGGTCCCGGTTGTTGTCTTAGGATGGCAGTCGTTACAGCATGGTGGTAGGGCACTTTGCGAATGCCCGCCTGGCTAGCTACCACCCTCAAGTTGAAAATCTGTCGCCAAGCACCTAACGGTGTGTTCCGGCAGCTGTCCTTGAGAGCAGGTTAGCCTGAACAACATCTTCGACCACATCATCACTTACCATAAGGTGAGATAGTGGTCAAAGGCTAACCTATCAAAAATAAAAAAAAATAAAAAAAAAGATATTGGTACATAGAAAGTAGATGATAATCAAAACAAAAGTTATGCTTGTATGTTGTACCCATTACATGTTACAAGCCCTGTTGATAAGACTCCGTAGTCTGCCTGTCTGTATGTCCGTCAGTCTGTGTCACGTGTCTCTAGCTCGTAAACGGGATAAGTTATAAACCGGAAATTTGCATATATTATGCAAAATGTTAAGCCAAAGAAAACTGTTGGACTATAAATTCAATAAAATTATTTTTTAGTGGTCAACTTGAGAAAATAGGCGAAAAAAATATTTTTGACAATCCAGCATGTGGGGAGTCATATTAGCATAAGTATCTAAAATTTTTTACCTGTAGATAAGTTGTATGCCCGCCATATTTACTACACGAATTCAGGGTAATTACCTGAGTCACTACCAGTCTTGCACTTCCGAGCATCCGATGAATACATCGCCTACTAATCGTGTTTTTTTATTATAATCTGTGGACAATATGCCTTCCTTGTGTCTTTAGACTCTGCACCAATTATACAGGCACTGTGAGAGATAAGAAAACTGTTTCATATCACGCGTAATTATTGCTTTTATTGTTGAAATAGAAAATATCGTCATTTTGTTTTATCTCAGGAACTAATATCAATGAAATGGATGAGCTAGATATGTGTATCGTTTGGTGTGAAAGAGTGAAAGAGATCGTAGCATAATGGTGATCGGAACGTCTCGTGGCGGTTCGGTGGTAACACGAATTGCTTATTTATCTCTTTCTAACACCAGATATGACACATCATATTTGAACGTTCGTTCCTTGTCATTACAAACTGCATATACATGTAGGTATGTATATAGGTAAATTCTAGTAAGCTTTTAGAGCAGTGGTGTTCGGATATAACTACTCTATGTATTTCATCTTTCTGATAAGTATTCGTTATTTATTATTAGGTATCTCAAATATAAAACTTTAATGTATAATTTTATTTAACATTGACATTTTTTTCTTACAGGCTGTTGCAGTACGGAACTGTATAAGAGTAACGCCCATCTTGCACTTGGTTGTATTTTTTATTGTAGATAACCATCCTTTGACTACAACCCATAAAAACCATTATGCGAGCCAAAACTTACGATGTCTTTTTTGGAATTCTAGATTCCCATTTGTAGGAGTTAAAATGGAGAGAAAATTTTAAACTGTAATTCAAATTCAAATTCAAATTCAAAATCATTTATTAAATTTAGGCGTCTACGACGCTCTTATGAAGGTCAATTACAAACTTTAATATTGAAATATTCTACATTGTACTGCCACGTTCAGCAAAAAAATTTATAGAGCCACTGCGAGAAGAACGGGCAAGAAACTCGGGGCCATTCTTTTAAACGTCTGTTTACAATTTGTTATAAACAATATAATACAATTATTACAATATTTGTTTAAATTACGTAGGAGACAGGTGATGGCTTGGCAGAGGTGGAATTTTCCAAGCATTTTTGTCGTTTAAGTAATCACAAACTGTGTAGTAGGATTTCTTAATCAAAATGTTTTCACGTGTAATTTGAATTTTCCTTCTGTGAGCATTGTAATATGTTCGGGAATTTTATTATAAAACCGCACACAATTACCTAAAAAGGACCTTTTATTTGTCTTTGCTAATCTAAAACACGGTACCGTTAATTTATATTTGTTCCTAGTGTTGTAATCGTGGTTGTCACTGTTTAATTTAAATTTAATCAAATTTTTCCGAACATACATAATATTTTCAAATATATACAGACTCGGTAAAGTTAATATATCAATTTCTTTAAAAAGATCCCTTAGAGATTCCATAGGATCCATTTCATATATGGCTCGAATTGCACGCTTTTGTAAGATAAAGATTGTTTCCATCTCAGCAGCAGCTCCCCACAGCAATACACCATACGACATAATACTGTGGAAGTACGCGAAATAAACTAGCCGTGCAGTAGCTACGTCTGTTAACTGTCTTATCTTACAAACTGCATATGCAGCAGAACTAAGTCTTCCGGCTAGATCATGTATATGTGGATCCCACTGTAAAGTTGAGTCCACTTTGATTCCCAGAAAGACTGTCGCTTTGTCAATAGAGAGTTTATCTAAGCCAAGCTTAATGTTTGGTTCAACATAAGGAACATTTGGTAAAGAAAACTTTAAACATTTGGTCTTTTTTGAATTTAAGAGAAGATTATTAGCGGCGAACCATTCAGAGATCATAGATAACACATTATTTACATGAATGAGTTCACTATCTTTCCTATCTACTTTAAAAATCAGAGAGGTATCATCGGCGAATAAAACAATATTGCAGAAATCTTTGACCATGCAAGGCAGATCATTAATATACGCTAGGAACAGAAAAGGTCCCAAAATTGATCCCTGCGGTACACCTATTTTTACCAAAGACCCGGAAGAAGTATTGCCATCTATTCCAACCATCTGTAGCCTGTTTGACAGATAAGACTCTATTAGATTCAAAGCTTTTCCACGAATACCATAGTGTGAAAGCTTACGAATCAGAGTGCAGTGTTCTACACAGTCGAATGCCTTGGAAAGATCACAAAATACGCCAATAGCATCATGTGAACTCTCCCAGGCTTCAAGTATATGTGACATCAATTGAACACCTGCATCTGTAGTGGATCTGCTCTTAGTAAAACCAAACTGATTCTCATTCAATATATTATGCTCATTAAAATGAGATAAAAGTTGTTTGAGCATAATTTTTTCGAATACTTTACTCAGAACAGGTAAGATGGAAATAGGTCTATAATTGCAAGGGTCAGATGCAGCCCCCGACTTCAAAATTGGAGTGATTTTACATAGTTTCATTAAGTCGGGGAAATTTCCTCTATCGACACAAAATATGTATATAAATCTTTTTTATTCTACCCCTGCCTTTTCATAATTTTCAGATATTGGCATCATAATTGTTGCCTACACATCGAACTCCATTTGAAGATCTCTCAGACGAGCATTTCTCAGAGAGGGACCAAGAGGCTTTTCTTTGCTTTTCAAACCTTATTTTTGAGCACAAAGTGACAAATATTTTTAGTAAATAATACGGGATAACTCACGTGAAACAGTCAGATAGCTCCGACTATAGTTTCAACCACATTCGGTGGTCTTTTTCAAGGAGAGCTGGGGACGCCCGCGTTGACGTCTCGCTTAGCACTGATTCGCTTACAGTGCTAAGCGAGACGTCAACGCGGGCGTCCCCAGCTCTCCTTGAAAAAGACCACCGAATGTGGTTGAAACTATAGTCGGAGCTATCTGACTGTTTCACGTGAGTTATCCCGTATTATTTACTAAAAATGAGTGAAAACCACGTTAGTTTTTATAATAAAAGTGACAAATATGTTTCACAAGCGAGAGAGAACTAGTAAAATAGTCTTTGAACTCCTTAATTCGTGAAATATAAGAGAAGCAATATTTAGGTATAGACGTAATATGGAATAACGTATTAAATTATAGTAAGTGTATTATCTATCTAACGTCCAAAGTAAGGTATTCGTCGTACAAAATTATATTTCTGAGGTTATTATTCCCAAGATAAACTTGTGACCTAAAGTCAGATAAGCAATTTTGCTACTTTGAACTAACGGTCACCCTACGCACGTGGCTAAATCTGGAGCATTTCAATCAGAAGTACTTTAGTTGACAATCGGATTTAACCTCGTTACTTCTAGTCAATTGTATAAGTTAACCTTATGGTCATGGAAATAGAAGTTAAAATGGTAGATCAGTTATGTCAAGATTTCCAGCTAGTTCTTTTGTGAACAGATTGGAAACAAATGCTTAGAAGTAGCAGGTTGGTATTTGTATCGTGCGATCTTTTAGTATTGTACATGTCACATATATTTTAGTAAGTACCTAATCACAAGGAGAGCATAGCAAGGTGCAAAATATACTCAATAGATTATTATGTTGTTTAATAACAAAATTGTAATCCTGAACAAATCTACTGCTTTGAACCGGAAAGAAAAAAGCTAGACGGATGTATGGGTCTTTCCCTTTGAATATATAAAGCATTGGTAAGACTATGGTTGTGTGTATTTTCGGCACAGTATCGCTTGAAGACTAAAGGATAGTGACCCCAGATTGGTACGTCAACTTGCCGGCCCAGCGTCTTAGAAATAATTCGTAAAAAGCGTCCTCGAAGAAATGTCACCCCTCGCCACGATAACACATGCCGCTTAGTTAACGGAAGCGTATCTGAAGGCTTCAAATGTAGAACTGATGACACATCCCATAAACAGCCCAGACATCGGCCCCTACGACTTTTATCTTTCCTAAAATTAAAGACAAACTTTTACGATCCTTGTATAGCAGTGGATGCGTTCCACGAAGACATTGAATAGGTCCCGAAGGTAGATTCAACTGCTTTCTACAATGGCACCAGCGTTTACAAAAAATATAAATTGGGAGGGCATATAGCTACTTTAAAACACAATAGAAGTCTAATATTTGGTTTTATTTATCAGAATCCAGAAACATTAAGTATATCACTTAAGTAGCAAAACGCAAGGACAAAATTCAAAATTGAATAGGATAGGTACACTTGAGCATAGATAAATGAATATTTCTCTATGCTCAATGCTCAATATGCTCAAGTGCTCTATGACTTGAGTCTTGCAATGATCATTTGCTCTATTTGAAAGTGGTCCAGTGACTTAATTCTACTAATTTTCCCTCTCTCCAATATAACCTTAAGAATTCACCACAATTTTGTTCCCAAACATAATTTTGGTCAAACACAGGTTTGGCGATTGTGGCGTTGGCTTAACAGGCAACTAAGACGAATTTCACTAGATATATTTTTTATGTTTTTAAGTGTGTAATATTTTAATATGTTTTCTTATATATTATAATTGGTATCATTAACAGCAGCCACTCCACGTTACAATACAACTAAGTGATTCTGCCGTTCAATTTCAATTTCTTTACAAATCCAGATTTCGGAGTTAGTGCATCGCTTTCAACAAAATAAATCGGTCTGTTTTATCATCAGATATGAAGATGGATGTTTAAGTTACACTTTTGTATCTCCACATTTTAAAATTAAAATAGTATTTTTGTCTAACCTTTACTGCACTACTATACTGTATTAACCGGATCGTCCACTTCGTGCGGAACACAGTGGGTTTACCACAATCCCCTCGCAGGCATCTTGGAAATCGCAGTGCGAGACGGCAGTTCTTCAGAAGGCACTGTTGTTCACCTTCTGGTATTTTCCCTTTTAAGACACCCATAGGTAGAAATGAGGTGGGAGACATTCTAACCCGGCATTATTTTAGACATTATAATTATTATATAATTATTACATTATTACATAGACATTCGAATAAGCATTGCAATTCAACGGGGCAATGCTGCCAGCATGCTGGGCACGCTGCCAACTGGGAGTGGGCTGGAGCATTTGGACTGCCTATGAGTCTGCTATGACTTATAGGTGTCTAAATGCTTTTATTGTAGTAGCTGTAGTGTTGTATATAGTTCATAGTATTTTGTTTAATAAAGGCATATTTTCGCAAAAAAAAAAAAGTGATGATGTGGTTGAAGGTGTTAACAGGCTAGGTTAACCTAGGATAATACCTCAAGGACACCTTCCGGAACGGACACTGCGACCCTCTATCTCATCAGGTGCTTCGGGACAGATTTTCTACTTGAGGGTGATCGCTAGCCAGGCGGGCGTTCCCAAAATGCCTATATGTATATAGATATAATGCAAAATATATATCTACTTTCATATTCATGAAGTTTTCTTCTGAATACAAAGAGATTTTATTTTCAAATAGGTATATACGTACCTATTCCGATATTCCGCTATGTATAAATAGGAATGTGAAATGTAATACCTCATTATTTAGTAGGCTTAGCGTAGGCTAGGAATTGTAAGTTTTCGCATGACCTGATTCTGAACTACTAACTATGCGACATATGGAGTACTATCTTATCTTCACTGCATAAATATCTAATCTTATAATACATCGTTTAGAGCCAACATAATTTAGTTTAGCGATATCACTACACTAGTACTAAGCAAGTACCTATGTACTTCGGGGCTGTTGTAATAGGTCGCTGTTTAACTATGTGATAAACCAACTGATCGATGTTCGTATCGTGGTAAGCCCTTGGCCTGAATTAACGGTTGTTTGTTGAATTAGACTCCTTTGTCTATGACTTTAGGTAGAGTTTGCTTTGTAGAGCTTGATTGACCAAATTAGTAGCCTGGTACTACGTACATAATTGTGAAGAATTTCGTTTAAAAGGTGGAGTATGCTTCAACTACATAGTTAGAACTTTTAAAAAAATTGATCGATTTGCATGGGCTTAGTTTATGCTTATTATTATGTTAATTGAGCTGGCTATCCGTCACGGTTCTTAGGCCTAAATACAGTAACAGGGATTGATGGAGGGAATGGATTGCGTATACTCATAGTATTACGATCCTGATTTCTTGGACAGAACCCTGGAATTATGGGAAATAGTTCTTTTAGCTCAATATATTTTACACTGTAAACAGTGTGTCTTCATAATTTATCAAAATTAAATCACCTTTATGGGTAACTTACCTAACGTACATACATATGTTTTAATCTTCACTTCTTACTTAGGTTCTTAGGTCTTTAAGAAATAATTTCTCTACGCATATGTATACTATTACTTACCAAAAAACATTGCCCTAAAAGAAAGTTATACCACTCTGGAAAATAATATATATAAAAATCTAGTTTGCTGGAAGCTTCCGTAGAAAACACACCAAGGAAACTTGGCATCGTGCCAATCAGATTGCTGAAGTTGAAACATGTCTTTCATAGCAGCCTTATTGATTTTTTTAACACGTCGTCGGTCGGTAATAGGTACTGGATAGGTAGATAGAAATCCGTAACTGTAATATAAGGTACACATACCTTTAATGCGTTTGGTATATAGTATTTATTTATTAACAATGAAACGACGAATGTATATCTACAAATAGTTTAGTTCTCAAGTAAGTGACTCTAGGTGTGTCTTATTGAGAATAAATGTCTTTAAACCTTATATCTTTATATATTAAAATTACGTGTCACGTTGTTTGTCCGCGATGGACTCCTAAACTACTGAACCGATTATAAATTTGATTTGCACGCCGTGTGCAATTTGATCCAGATTGAATGATAGCTTACATATCAATTTATAGTCGCAATTACCCGTGCGAAGCCGGGAGGTGCCGCTAGTATATTTATAAGTTATAAATAAAACTTGCCAAGTCCGAGTTGAACTCGTACACCGAGGGTTTAGTACGCCTTGTTTGTTGCTATACGTCAGATATTAGGTTCAATCACCATAGATTTAAATAAAAAACTTTTTTAGGTACCTACTTAATTCATATTGCACCAATAATAATGTGAAGAAAATTTAACACATGCATATAATGCACACAGCTACACCTCCATTGTTACGTTTTAATGAATGACAAAGACAGGAAGACAAACATGCATTAGACGCAAATACACACAGTTTGATATTCAATCAGTTTGCCTGATTTTACATTGCCATGTTTGAGACATGTACGGGGGCCGCAATCGGTTCCTCGCGTTTTTATAAGTTCAATGATCTAAACTAATAATATAGAATCCTACACTATCCCTGATGAACATAGACTATAGAAGATTTTCAAAAAATTTTGGGATCCGTACGAAAATATTGATATTGTAACCCAAAGTGTGAAAAAAATACCAAAAAAATCGTTATATCGAGTACATTGCGGGAATGGTTGATAATAAAGCAAAGTGATGTAGGTATTACTATTTTATAGAGGACATCAATATCTACATCGTCCGCAATACTGTAACTCTAATTATAAGAGTTATATCACAATAGCTTTTTTTATGTGTTTAAATTTATATTTTTTGTTTTTTTTTTAAATACCCGTGTGAAATCAGGGCTTACTCACATAAAGTTTGACGCATGTAGGTCCGGTATATGTTGCCGTTTGTTTCTATCGTAAGATAGAAACAAAAAGAATAATATTTTATCAAACATATTGTTAAAAACAATTGTCTCCCTTTTTATTAACCGACTTCCAAAAAAGGAGGAGGTTCTCAGGTCGTCTGTATTTTTTTTTTAACATTATATTTAATAGCCAAACTGAGATACATATTCAGTGACAATTTCAATCCCGCTACGAGGTTCCAAACATTAAAAGGTATCCAGACCCTTTTAAGTTCTAACAGATGGATTTAGGATCGGACAGACGGGGTAGAGGGTCCTACTTTTTTAGCACTTACCATCAAGAAAAAAGCATTTTCAGTGCTTTGGAAAATGGATAAAGCAGTAGTTGTAAAAATAGTCTTTTCGACTTCGAGTACCTCGTTTGACTTACTCCGTAGTGTTCAAAAAGAGTTGTCGTCTTTACTTATATGGAAATTATATATTTAATATATTTAGAAGAAAAATAATAACCGAAACTGAGTAAAAAATAACGGAGACAGAATTGTGGAATATGACCAGGGCCACTTCAATCTCATCAGGGCCGATTTGTAAAATCCAATTTCTTAAAACAAAACGCTTAATTAATATTGAAGAGCTTACCTCGTTAAGTGTCACTATTATAAACTTGACTAAGAAAACAGTGGTCGCTTTTGTGATGGTAGGTTAAGTAGGTTCCTACTTAATTAAACCTTATAAAAGGGACTCAAGGCAAGGCTTACTTATCGCTATTCGAGGAATGCATAACTTACGAACAGAGAGTAAAGTTAAACAGATTTATCAGGTTGTTTCATGGTCGGCCCAAATCATCTACGAATATTATTATAGCAATAGAACGGTGAGTAAAACAAGCTGAAGAAAAAAAACCGTTGTTACCAATCCCATGGAGAGACGATACTGTGAGTCATGCATAGCATTACGTAAGAACACCGTAGTTATTTTGCGTCATCTCATTGCCAAGTTTGAGAACTTCGTTATAACTGTGTTGTCTAATAAATAGTAGCTAAGAAGATACGGACACAAAAATTACATTATGATTGCATTGTAAAGGGGCCCCTAAGGGCATATACCCACCAGTCAAAGCGTAAACCTATTTATAAACTCATCTTGTTTTTAAATCGCATGTAAATATAGCGTATTACTAGACCTATCGTTTCCGGTTTGAATACTTTTTTTTGGACTAATAATTACAAAGTTTAGTATATTATAGCGTTTAGTATATAGCACTCGTTTTTAGGAGTTTGAGCGCGTAATACTAGCGTATTTCGTAGTTCCAGATTTATTTAAAAAAATATAGTACACATGTAACTTCCCATTATAGAAAGTTCATTATATTACTCATGTTTGTGGTACAAATGAAATATTAAAAACATGCTTATTTTTCGTGAAACAGGTGCTTAAAGTTGGTTCTATCTTTTATCTATAATTACGAGTTTTGGAGCTAGTGTAATTTCATAACTGTATATTTTAAAATCTGATGCACCACAAACCTAGATATTAGGATAGTGATTACGTAGGTAAAAAATCATTGAGTTTTATTCGTTATTATTAAAATGAGATTGGAGCTGCGTTTTGCATCGGGGCGTTCGTCTAAAATATACCCTTAACCATACTCCTGGGTTGCAAGTCCGTGGCCCCTCTAGTCTCTTCCTCTGCAACGCTATGGACCCGGCAGCCGCACGGTGAATCCATGGAATACTAAGTAATTTGTCTCTATTAATAAAATAACGATTTGGGTAGAACTTCGTTCATTAATATACCTATGCTTTTTTTCAGATAAATTTTTAGGAAGTATGTACCTTGTTAGTTAATATTAAAGATACGTACGCGTAGATATGTACGTGTATAGAAATTATGTATTCATAAATAAACAAAGTATATTTTACATAAAATACTAGACTACAATAATAAGATCAGGTACTAGGTACTTAAGTAGGTAGTGGTATTTTGAAACGTGTATGCTTGTTTTGACTGTATATTAGCATCAGTAAGAAAATGTTATTAGAATAGATATCTAATACAAACACAACTTTATCTACGAACAGTCAAACTGATTAAAATCCACGTGTTGAAAGTAGGTATAGTACAGTAATAATAATTTGTATACTTAATACCTTCTCACAATGGTTTGCGAGGCATGCGTGTCCAGAATTCAACCAATTTGATCGTAACCTCCGCAAAGTGGAATTTCCTCCTCTACCAGTCTGATTTTGGCATTCGTGAGGGGGGAGCAGAAGTCCACACTTAAACTGGTCACGTTAAACAAAGAGGCCAAGTTGGTGATACCGTTAGAGCACGGAATTTAAGCATGTATTACGTCCTCAGTTAGAGTTTGTGAACAGCAGAAATATTGGGAGTAATTTGGTCGATGGAAGCGACACAGCTGTTGCTAAGGCCCGTCCGAAACGGTTTTTTAGAAGTTATACCAAAGAGTAGAGGTAGGTTATGTTTGAATGACCGGTAAGCGGAGAAAAATATAACAACGAGGTACCTATGCCAAAATTTCCCCATGTTTCTTGTAGAATACGACAACACTGCAGTATATTTTTTAGGGTAAAAGACAAAACGGGACGCTGAAGTCTTAATAGAAAGAGGAAAGTAGAAAGTCTGTCGCGAAGCTCTTTTCTGTGTGTTCCGGCAGCTGCCGGCAAAGGACAGCTGTCCTTGAGAGCCAGTAATTCTAGGTTAGGTTAGTTTAACATCGTCGACCACATAATCACTTACCATCAGGTGAGATAGTGATCAAAGGCATAATCAGCAATACAAAAGCAAATTGTGTGCGGTAAGTCAGTAGCGTTAGAACAAACCTAATACTTAGGCTTTATCTTATACTTAGGTGAGGTTAGGTACTGTTGAGAAGGTATCCATCGTCACGCGATGGGGTAGATCTTTGTTGACCTGCCTCTTGTGGATCACAGTTCTTCAGAGAGTGCTGCTGTCTACCTCCTAGTATTTATCCTTCCGACGCCTCATACAACTCCTGCACGAAGATATGGTAGGGTGCAATTTTAACTCAGGGTTGTAAGTACTTATATACGTTCATAAATTAAGATAAAGAAGGACATACTTCCATTTTAAAAAAGGTAGGTTATCTAAGTAAGTGCCTACGCATTTATTAACATCTTTATCATCATCGTCCCCGTGAAAATTGCTCATAATTAACGACCTAATAAAAATATGTAGTTCGGGATAAAACAGTTTAATTTGAAGGCACGTAGCAACGAACTCATTGGCATGAACAAAGCCTTATTTTCGCTTTTTTAATGTATCATTACGACTTTCTTTGTCTTCAGTCTATAATAAGGAATGCTGTCACATAATACACAAGTATTAATTAAAATTAGGTCTAATGAATAACATCATTAAAAGAATTATAATTATAGGTAGTTAATTAATGTTAGGCAGCCATCCAATTATTTTCTCTTTCACCGAATCAGTACTGGAGGCTAAAATAACTCCAAGTTACTCATAACTGATATATCCATTAAGATTTTCTCGATTTGTTTTTCCGGTACTTCAACTAGACCGTAGTTCCACTTCTTTCCTAGTTCCAGTAGATTATATTTTTGGCATTGGGAATCGATTTCGTAGGCTTTTCTCTCAACTAAACACTTTGCTGGATGACCCAGTGAAAGAGTTCGCAGTGGTTACATAAACTATTTGATTTACTTACCTTTAGGAATATTATCTTGTTATATGTTATCATCTTCCTACACTTATTCCACTGATATGGGGTCACTATATTACGTCTTCTCTAACGACAAAGAGCTGACATCATGCTATACATAGCTACACACATCACATCAACATTTGGAAGACGGCCACCGTTGAACAAAGTATGCCGCCATGTATTTGAGAGGGCGCGTGAGGAGGAAGGGATTTCCATTATTCCCACACTTGGCGGTAAGAGGCTCGCAATGTAAGCGCAGAAGAAAAAAGACCAACACTCCGCAAAACCATTTCAGTAAATAAGTGATTAGCTACGAAGCAATAAAGTGGACTTCAGCTCGCAAAGCATGGAGTACTTACCTAATATTTATAATCAATCACCTACAAGGCGTCTCTCTTTCTATTGCTTTGCAACGCATAGCTCTAATCTCTACTGACGCGGCACGAAGCGTAGAATAATCCCGTCCAGACGGATACTTACCTGCAGGTTGGTACCTCAAGTGCGGTGCGAGCCAGGCCTGGTGTAAGGTGGCAGGGCAGTTCTCCAGCAGGCGTTGCTGCCCACTTTGAGACACAAGTGAAATCACTGGCCGAACGAGATATAAGAACATATAAAACTCCGTATTAAGTTACAACTAACGAAAAACGTAGTGTGGTGGTACTCGTAGATACTGTTAATCAATCTAAAGAAGCTCCATCATTTCGATAATGACCATTGTTCAGGCCGCATAAGAAACCTCAGATAATACTGAAAGAACAACTTATAGTATTCCGCAGCCGGTTAAAAATGCGTGAAAAAGATAATGCTTGACTCCACAGAAATCTAAATAAATTTTCTTTACATTTGTTTGCCTGTCTCTAATCCATACCTATGTCAACTAATTACTATAGAGTACTTACCTTGTTTCTGTTATCTGGGCGTGGGTATATAACAGGATAAAATGTACAGAAATTAGTTTTTTACTTTTACCAATCTAAGGATTGCCACATATCCCTTATTTGGTAACTTTAAAACGCGACTAAGGAAAATAAACGCTGAATTAATATCATGTCACTACTCACGTTAACGTAAATAAGCTGTTGCTGCGCAACCGGGCTCTTTGGTTTTTACTTACATATATATATTTTTTAAACTTTCAATTCAAAGTTTTTAATAGGTTCAATATTATATCGTTGCATTTAAGAAAAAATAAAGTTTTATTATTAAATGTACTATAGATAAGTTATATTGTTTTGTAGAAGCTTATCATTAGTTGGGTAGAAGCTTATCATTCCCAGCCAAACTCCAACAAGTCTGAGCTGTTATTTAGTTCTGCACCTACAAAGAATTCAGTGTACGTACACGCTTGCATATGATGCCTTTGATGCGTATTCTGATATTTCAGCTTCGAACTAACTTGTGTAGAATCTTGTGTATCATGCCAGCAAAATATGAGATGGTTGCAATCACGCTGCTTCCTTGCCGCAAAGTCATAACATAACTCCAGGGTATTTCTAACGATAGCTTGAATATAAAATTAAAATGAGGCGTGCAAGGCAGTTGAGGCATTTAATGCCAGAGTTGTCATCACTCGAGTCGAGTTGGCTTAGCACGCAAGGCCACGAACGCGGGCGACACTGCTGACTTCGAACCTGGATTTAAACAGTCTAAAGTAAAAAAAGGTCTGAATATCTGCCCATGAAAGTCAAGGCAAAAATGTTATTAAATTTTAAGGTTTAGCATATATAAATATTTATATATGCTAACCCTTAAAATTCGATATACGAGTATATCGATTGTTACACTCCGGCCTGTTATTATACTGAGCGTTTCCTGTGGGAAATACCAATATCAAATGCCCGATCCGGTAATAAAAACCATGACCTCATGGTGACGCTCACGAGGTAGTCTCGACCAATGTAGAATTGGTACCTACTTCACTTTTGTTATAGCTTAAGTAGGCATCAGTTACTTTATATGGAGATGTGAATAGTTTGCTTTTCTTCAATCTAAAACAAACTACTTAATAAACTTTAGAAATAGGGTTTACATAGTAAACAGTATCTACCCTGAAGTTGCTCGATCAACAACTACGGGTAAACGCTGAAAACTTACATAAAACATAACTCCTTGAAAATATATATTAGTATATTATTAATTTGAATTATAATTTTTAGCATGGACTATGCGCTAGACTTATCAGTCATGATCGGTAGATATTTCAAATTATTTATTAAATATATCATACTGTAGACACTAGCACCACATTTATTGTGTTAAAAGGGAGTTCAAAAGGTGTAAGAATGAGTGATAATTCTTAGATTAGATCACGATGATACACGCTTAGAGATGTGAACTAACATTTGATGGCGACACACAAGTGTAGGCAGACGTTAGTGGTCATATTTATAGCAAGGCATCTCACACGTGCAAACGGAAATAACAATGGAGCTATTTTTAGTGCATCTAATTAGTTCTCGGAATAATAATCTTTGAGATAACTATACATGTACATAACGTTTTCAGATAACTTCGGAGCGGTGTATATAATAAAAATTACAGTAGAAAATCTCCATACCAGTGCTATGTCTATCAACTAGAGTACTGATTTCTGTAAACAACAATACGATTCTATAGAACTTATAGAATGTCGTGCTCAGTGTGGGCATGTAGAAACTATTACTGTAGTGGAGTGTTGAGTAATATGAAATGGATGGATAGGTATAATATCAAATGTAGTGTGAGGACAAAAAATTATGTAGGACTCACGTAAATAGTAGATAATTGCTGAGTGATACAGCACATGTTGCGCAAGCAACTTATAGTGGGATAGTACCAAGAAGAGGAAAGATCTCATCCTAGCTTACCATCATAGCCTTAGACTTCACTATTGAGTGAAATTTACTAGTGTGGAAGCTGACCATTGGTAAGTACGCTTACTAGGTATACAGGCGTATGGAGTATGACGGAAATTCACGAAATCGACGTTTCGTATTCCTGATTTTCTTTTTAAGAAAGAGTGCCTGAGACGATAATAACTTGCTTTTGTATACACTTTTCAAATTTAACTAGTAACCTCTGATTATAGCGGTAAATCGGGCCATTTTTATGATTTTCAGAGTAATATTTTTTAGCCATAATAAGTGGCGGAAAACAAGGAATTGAAAGGGGTGTGTCTACAGATGGAGTTAATTTTATGTAAATAAAAATATTGCTCCAGAGGCATAATCCAATAAAGAAAATAGGAGAATCGCTCGCCACCATTCCTCCTAACGGTCGTTGGAGGCCAGGTAGTCTGCAATTTAAATGATCTAGCCCACCACCCGCTATGAGCACACCATGCATACTGGCGGCAAGGTCATGCAGCTCAATGCCAGCATTCTGACCCCAGGCATCGATTGGGTGTTCCGGTGTATTTTAAGAAGTAAAACAGCTCCAGGTTATCAAAAACCCCTTCAACACCGAATGGCTTAAAGATTGCGCAATTGCAAGCAAGGTTAGCTTTTTTGCGCAGCTGCCTGCCTCGGTACCAGCCCTAATGTTTTATCAGAACATTTTCATCCGACACAAATAAGTTTATACACTACTTATTACCAACAAATTTTTGTAAAGGAGGAAGTACTCGCTACGGCACTGATCATCAACACAGAAAAACATTCACAGCTGGTAAAGGACACCGCTCAAATATTTGTTTTGTCTTATCCAGGGTTTGAATTTGGAAACTTTAGCATAAAGACTCCAATTTAGTATGGGACCGACCACAAATAATTTCAGCAGCGTATCAACTGTGAAGTACATTGTTGTATTCTTGGCTTGAGCATATTCTCATTATGCAAAATTGTCTCAAAATAGTTTGAGTACAGTTTTCGTGCACTTGTAAAACAGAATTTTGAAATGTTCAGTAGGTAGGTATATCATTTCAATTATTATTTATTAACAGTAATTTTAATTTATTATCCTTAAATATTTTCAATGGAAGTGAGTTATACTGATTTCTTTAGTAAGACATACAGCAGGGCAATTATGAAACACTACTGAACACATATATATGGTTGGGTTTGCCATAATCCCCACGTTTGGCAGGCGTCTTGGGAAACTGATATCACACACGGCTATGCAGTGTGAGATATCAGTTTCCCAGAAATCGCTGCGACTAAGAGTAGCTCTTAGTCGTACGGGTAGAGATTGGGTGTAGACATTCTTGCCCGACGGTCTTTGCACCGCACTTTGGTTGATTGTTATCAATTATTATGTCGAAAATGGTTTCGGTTCATTCACCTTGCTTAAGCCATTAAATGAACTATCCATCCATCGATCTGTTTGAAAGAAGATGCGAGGTAATAATCCCTACTTTTAATTTTAGTTCTTGGGCGGTCGGTCGATAAAATTTGCAGTAATTTTCGGGTCTCAATCATGTCCACTGACACTCAATTCTAGATTAGCTTGAACAACATCTTCGACAACATCATCACTTAGCATTAGGTGAGATAGTGGTCAAAGGCTGGCTTATCAGTTGTAAAAAGGTAATTAATGGTAATTACCAAGGATCTTCTAGTTGTATTACATTTACATTAAACGCCTTTGATAATTACAGATACCGATGTAATAACATCAGTAGGAGAATAGTCATGACTTAAACGTATAATAAACCTATTAACTAGGTATAACCGAAGATCATGCATGTGTTAACATGTACATATCGCTAGTTGCTTGCGCAGTGCGCTATTCTCTATTAAAATGGCCCAAGTTCACAGTGTGTGCTGTTGTATCGAGTAGCTTGGTATGGCGTAGGCTTGGAGGTCGCTCCACAGAATCGTCGCAAATGGCTTTTCTCTACGCATTAGCGTCTCTTTTGTTCAATTCATACATTTAAGACTAGGTTAGCATGCCGCAGTTGCGGACGCTTTGTATGGAAATTACCCAGTGACCGTTGTTGCCATCGTTATTCTATTCACCTAGGTATTACTAGTCCAGTATCTGAGGACGGATTTTGAGGAATAAATCCTTTTAAAGATTCACCGAAGACTCGCTCTGTGTAAAAATACTTGCTAATTAGCATTGGCGAGTTCTTGTCATACTTATACTGTCATTTTAATTATCACTGGACCAAAATATGTTGTTGCATAAAATTTGATGGTAGTCTACGAAAAGAATGAGCTTAATAACAGTGTTTTATCAAGAGAATAAGTACTTCATACTATGTAGTTACTTAAATGATACTTATTTGGTTTAAAATTGTTCGTATGCCGGAATATGGTCAAAATAATGCTTACCTACTTATGCTACGTTCGGGAACGAATCAGTGTAACACTTGTCTGGTAAACAAGGTAAAACGTCATGTAATACGTTAACTTAGTCGTTTCCGAATGAGTGTCGAGTAACTCACGAGTATATGCCATAATTATTTTCCGACTCATTGGATATATTTAAAAATGACTAAAAATAATCACTGAAAACTTGTAAAATAAGCACATTACGTTCTTAACACAAATATTTTACATTAAATTATTTTTTAACATGGAATAAAAAACAATTTAACTGACACTTAAATGACAACTGACTACCATTCACCTGACAGGTGAAAATCTTCACCATGTTACAACGGGTAACAAATTCGACTTTCAAATGAATTCACCGAGGTGATTTCCGGACAGCACTCGGGTAATTTTAACATTCACCCAGTGATTTCCGAACCCGCCCTAACATATCACGTGACGTTTAACCTAACTTGATTCTGACAAGTGTTACACTGGTGAGAAATCACTTTTTTCCGAACGCAGACTTAGTATGTATCTGTCACGACTCACGAGATATATTGATACTGAATGGTAATAAGTTCCTTTAGAAACGACTTGAAAGTGCTATGCCACTGTACCTACATACACTTATACAAAATGAAACTTTCAATATTCTTTGTTTAAAATAACCATGAACATACATTTTCAAGTTGGTGGGTAACCGATAGCGAAACCACGGATATATTATAATATTACCGCGGCGAAACGTAACTTCACCGGTCACTGTTTACCTCTCATCCACTTTTTAATTAGGTTGATTACTAAAAATTGTTTTTCAAAGAGCGCTGTTTGTTTTTCACCCCTTTTGTTACGGGGCTGAAGTCTGGTTTACAAACTTCTCTTGATATTTCCAGAATTTTGATTATTTTTGCTGTCTAAGAAGGTTTTTCGATGCTATTTATTATTAAGTACCAGTAAATTTCTATTTCAAGTCGCAAGCTGAAAGTACTTAAAATAATATACATTCTAAATTCGAAGGCGTACGAACGAAGCTCAACCTGAAAACGATCGATATAGTGTTCTCATTTATATTTTCAGCTGGAGTCGTTGGAGAGAGTCGTTACGAATTTTCCATTTGACCGCAGAAATACTGAAATTGGCAGGGACCGTTGTTGTTCATGGAAATAATAATATATGCAAATCGAATTTCATGCTTCAACTGAATGTGATTCTTGGCTAGCAACGAGTGAGCTCAAAATACGCTCTATTTATTATGAAAATAACATCAATCTGCTACCTTTTGCTTCAATATTCAAATTAATCATTAAAGGTAGAGCAATATCGAATAGGTCACCCCCATAATAGTCTGTGTACATAGGTACCTTTTTTGCTTGGGTTGTCAGATAATATAGCAATTCGCATATTGCGATTGGCTCACCAATAACATTAACAACGCATCCTAGAGACCTCTAGTGTTGTGGATGTCCGTAGGCCACAGTGATCACTTACCACAAACTGAGCCACATGCTCGTTAGCCCCCCTATTCCATAAAAAATTAAAACAAGTGAAATTACATAATATTACAAAGGCTTAAAATTGTTTGTTTATAAAACCCAAAAGAAAGTATGGTGTTGATATATAATTATATATAATAAGCTTATTCTTAAATAAGTAAATACTAGTTTTTTTAGAAGCTAGGGGTATCTGTTTTAATTAATGGTTTATTGGGACCTGCCAAAATAATTCTTAATAATCAATCAAAGCAGTCGATCAAATAGCATTTTTTTTGCAGTACAGCAATGGTAATTAGCTTAGCTGTTCCAGGTTTGATAAATACATAGTAATAATTATTGTTAACTGAAATAAGATCGGCAATATTGGCGGAAAAGTAATATTATACGGCGCAGGCTTAGTACTACCTACGGTTCCAGAACCTAAAAGCGTTAGTAGTAAAAACGCTCGAGTATCTACGCTGAGCGGAACAATACTACCATTTGAATAAAATCAAGACCTTACTGCTATTGAAATACGGGTGAACTAAGCGGCACTTCTTTAGTCAAACATAAGTAGTTAGAAGTTGTTCAAGGTTGTCAACTCTTTGAGGAGTATTAACTTGGTCAAGGCTCTCAGTTCTAACATCTAATTACTTAGTTGGTGAGTTGAACAGCGTTCCAAAGGGGTCTCGGTTGTATTGGTTACTCAAAGAAATTGTACACTTATGAATCAGAGTTAAGGTTGATCAATCGGAATTGTCAGTCAACAGGCTTCTAGCTTTTAGGGTATGTTGCCATCCGGTAGTGGACTGGAAGTTTTGGGCTATATAATCGGCTTCAACGGTAAATAGGTTATTAACTTCTTATACTTAAGTACATTGTGGGCATTGTAATTTGCTCATGAGGCTTTTCAATAACAGTAAAAGTTGGAAAAAAATCTTGTTTCATAAGTTTTGCTTGGTGCCTGTAGACATAATGGTATCAAGACAAAAACATAAACCCTTCCTACGTCCCCTTCACTTTCAATAGGTATGTTGAAGAAGATACGACTACCATCGAAAATATCTCCATTGCGAAATATATTTTTCACAAGATGTCTTTGTTTTTGGTATGAGTTCTTTTGTGAAACATTGTATCAGCTGTAGCTTGCAGAGCTTAATATTAATTAGCCGCGGTTTAATAATTTACAGAATAAATATAAAAAGCTGATAAAATGTGACCTAACCTAACTGAATACTAACGATCTTCTCTTTGAAACTGCCAAGTTTCGTTATACATGTTGTATGCGTGTATGTATATTATTTGTTTATTTATATTATTATTAATTATATTTTTTGTAATGTAAATAATACTTTAGATATAATTGTCTCATAACTATAACCAAGTATATAAACTACTTATTCCCTATCCCTTGGGTCTCTACTGTTATTTCTCTCCTTCCAATAGTAGTCTGTAAGAGATAGATAAGACCGCCAACTGTTACATGATTTTGAATTGTGTTTCTATACTATTTCTTGTGTTATATACTAACTATTTTATTTAAGGTGTTTCAATAAAGTATATATCTATCTATGTTTTACATCGATTGGTTCACCATTTACCACGGCTGAATCAGCTATAAAACTTGTCACCAAGCACCTAACAGTGTGATCTGGTGATGAGTTTAACCGTGCGATCAAGCTATTTTTATTATTTATTTTGGTAGCAATGCTTGATAATTCTTATAAAAAAACTCGATCATGGTAAGTGATGATATGGTCGAAGATGTTGTTCAGGCTAACCTAGAATGACAGGCTCTCTAGGACAGCTGCCAGAGCACACCGTTCGGTGCTTGGTGACAGATTTTCAACATGAGGGTGGTAACCAGCCAGGCGGGCATTCGCAATGTGCCCTACCACCATGCTGTAACGACTGCCATCCTAAGACAACAACCGGGACCGACGGCTTATCGTGTCGTGTGATCCGCCAAAGAACTAAAACTTACACCAAAAGCACTGGGCAGGTACAATAGACTGTAGGCAATCGAGGGAAGCTTTCCCAGAGTTAAACTGTAGGTACTCTAGAAGGCTCCTCAAATTTAAAAGAGGCAAATTACGACGGGTAGTTGAAATTGTCATTGGACATTGTCATTTAAACAAGCACCTGTTTACTATAGGTGTCATAGACAGCCCCTTGTGCAGAGGCTGTATGGAGGCAGAGGAGACGGCCGCACATGTGTTCGTTGAGTGCAGCAGTGTGGCGTCCCATAGAGCAGAACACCTTGGAACTCCAGGGACCGTCCGGGAGTCCACCCGCGTCAGCGAGCTGCTTGCATTCCTGGCCTGGTATTGGATGGCTGGATTAACGGCAATCATCAAACTTTAGGTAAAATAGCGGAAAAGAGCCCGCACACCAAGTACCAAGTAAGTACCAGGTGACGTGCCCCGCGTGCTGGCAGAATTGTCCCATTGACTTGCCTATTCGTTGGGCCAAATACGACGCATCTCATCAACCAAGCACTCTGATAACTTTTGGAAAATGAGGCGAGCTCCGGGCACCCACTTATAATAATTTTATCTTATTATTCACACATAAGAGAGATTGTAGGTCAGCACTACAAAAAATCCTACCTTTAACTTTCAGTCATATATCATATATATGGAAAAAGTAAGTGATAACATTTAGAGGTATTCCACGACTAGAAAGACAAGTATTGCCGCAACAAGCAATCTTTCAGCGCTAACCAGCACGACCACAATTGGCCTACTAAATACTATTGGTATTTAAAAACATTGCTCCTAATTGAACAGGATGTAAGCTCATAGACTACTATTTCGGCATATTGTACCTACTTGAGCATCCTGTCCGTGTTCCTGACCAGAATATGTTACTACCATGTAATTTGAGGCGAGGTCTACTCCCTAGGAACTTCGCCTTCCTGGGAGGTAGTTAGGTATGAGATAGTACCGCAATATACTCGTGTTTTTAACATTGATACATTGAACTTTAACATGACAATTAACTGTCGTACTATGTGGTAAATGATAGAGAGATCATTGCTTTATAAATTTACTAGCTTTCCTTCCGTGGTTTCACCTTTTATGTATTGTATCTCATATACACAGGGTTATTGGGGTTATTGGTAAAATGCTGATAATCTCTTAGGGTTGACCTCTGCTAATCCTAATAAACATTAAGAAATGTTTTATTTTTTATTATGTCTTTTTAACTGATTGAGCACGACCCACCTCATATTAAGTCTCTTGTGCCTCTTATTTAATGTAACATATTTTATATTACCTTGTTCGATGTATATATTTAAAACTCCATTCAAAAGGAGCTCGGCGCGGTCCAGTGTTGCTGCAGCGGGAGCTCTTGGCTCGGAGTAGAATATAAAAAACATCTCAAAATGTTTGTTAGGACTAGCAGAAGTCAACTCTAAGAGATTGTTAACATTTCACCAATAACCCTATATAAGGTGACTATTAATTCATCAACAATACTGCGGGGGATGGTGTAGAATCGATAACTGAATGTGATCCACTCATAATTAATTTTCACATAAACAAAATTAATACTAACTATTGCCTAAGCTGTGGCGCGTTGACTATGAGAATGATAGCGACTACAACACTCGCGGCCGCCGTGGACAAGACTCACATATACACACGCGTTCTAGGTATTCTAACGCATCGCGAAGGCTATGAACTCGGTAGATACCTACCGAGTTCATTGCCCTCGAATGTTGTCGTCACTATCATTCTCAAAGTCAACGCGCCACAGCTTAGGCAATAGTTAGTATTAATTTTGTTTATGTGAAAATTAATTATGAGTGGATCACATTCAGTTATCGATTCTACACCATCCCCCGCAGTATTGTTGATGAATTAATAGTCACATTATATACATCAACCATAGAGATATTGGTTTCCCTTTTCTGTGATATCAACAATATTGCGGGGGGTGGTGTGGAATCGATAACTGAATGTATTCAACTATTGTTTAATTTTCAGTACGTATGTACCCTACCCTTACCCCTACCCTTACCCCTACCCTTACCCCTACCCTTACCCCTACCCTTACCCCTACCCTTACCCCTACCCTTACCCCTACCCTTACCCCTACCCTTACCCCTACCCTTACCCCTACCCTTACCCCTACCCTTACCCCTACCCTTACCCCTACCCTTACCCCTACCCTTACCCCTACCCTTACCCCTACCCTTACCCCTACCCTTACCCCTACCCTTACCCCTACCCTTACCCCTACCCTTACCCCTACCCTTACCCCTACCCTTACCCCTACCCTTACCCCTACCCTTACCCCTACCCTTACCCCTACCCTTACCCCTACCCTTACCCCTACCCTTACCCCTACCCTTACCCCTACCCTTACCCCTACCCTTACCCCTACCCTTACCCTACCCTTACCCCTACCCTTACCCCTACCCTTACCCCTACCCTTACCCCTACCCTTACCCCTACCCTTACCCCTACCCTTACCCCTACCCTTACCCCTACCCTTACCCCTACCCTTACCCCTACCCTTACCCCTACCCTTACCCCTACCCTTACCCCTACCCTTACCCCTACCCTTACCCCTACCCTTACCCCTACCCTTACCCTACCCTTACCCCTACCCTTACCCCTACCCTTACCCCTACCCTTACCCCTACCCTTACCCCTACCCTTACCCCTACCCTTACCCCTACCCTTACCCCTACCCTTACCCCTACCCTTACCCCTACCCTTACCCCTACCCTTACCCCTACCCTTACCCCTACCCTTACCCCTACCCTTACCCCTACCCTTACCCCTACCCTTACCCCTACCCTTACCCCTACCCTTACCCCTACCCTTACCCCTACCCTTACCCCTACCCTTACCCCTACCCTTACCCCTACCCTTACCCCTACCCTTACCCCTACCCTTACCCCTACCCTTACCCCTACCCTTACCCCTACCCTTACCCCTACCCTTACCCCTACCCTTACCCCTACCCTTACCCCTACCCTTACCCCTACCCTTACCCCTACCCTTACCCCTACCCTTACCCCTACCCTTACCCCTACCCTTACCCCTACCCTTACCCCTACCCTTACCCCTACCCTTACCCCTACCCTTACCCCTACCCTTACCCCTACCCTTACCCCTACCCTTACCCCTACCCTTACCCCTACCCTTACCCCTACCCTTACCCTACCCTTACCCCTACCCTTACCCCTACCCTTACCCCTACCCTTACCCCTACCCTTACCCCTACCCTTACCCCTACCCTTACCCCTACCCTTACCCCTACCCTTACCCCTACCCTTACCCCTACCCTTACCCCTACCCTTACCCCTACCCTTACCCCTACCCTTACCCCTACCCTTACCCCTACCCTTACCCCTACCCTTACCCCTACCCTTACCCCTACCCTTACCCCTACCCTTACCCCTACCCTTACCCCTACCCTTACCCCTACCCTTACCCCTACCCTTACCCCTACCCTTACCCCTACCCTTACCCCTACCCTTACCCCTACCCTTACCCCTACCCTTACCCCTACCCTTACCCCTACCCTTACCCCTACCCTTACCCCTACCCTTACCCCTACCCTTACCCCTACCCTTACCCCTACCCTTACCCCTACCCTTACCCCTACCCTTACCCCTACCCTTACCCCTACCCTTACCCCTACCCTTACCCCTACCCTTACCCCTACCCTTACCCCTACCCTTACCCCTACCCTTACCCCTACCCTTACCCCTACCCTTACCTCTACCCTTACCCCTACCCTTACCCCTACCCTTACCCCTACCCTTACCCCTACCCTTACCCCTACCCTTACCCCTACCCTTACCCCTACCCTTACCCCTACCCTTACCCCTACCCTTACCCCTACCCTTACCCCTACCCTTACCCCTACCCTTACCCCTACCCTTACCCCTACCCTTACCCCTACCCTTACCCCTACCCTTACCCCTACCCTTACCCCTACCCTTACCCCTACCCTTACCCCTACCCTTACCCCTACCCTTACCCCTACCCTTACCCCTACCCTTACCCCTACCCTTACCCCTACCCTTACCCCTACCCTTACCCCTACCCTTACCCCTACCCTTACCCCTACCCTTACCCCTACCCTTACCCCTACCCTTACCCCTACCCTTACCCCTACCCTTACCCCTACCCTTACCCCTACCCTTACCCCTACCCTTACCCCTACCCTTACCCCTACCCTTACCCCTACCCTTACCCAAACAAAGCAACACCAGTTAGGTCTCACTCCCCTTATGATTTTTTTATGTGATTGTGACATGCCAAGCATGGTTCTCATCTGCGGTATTGAGCGGTAGCCTCTGGTGAAATCCTGAGGCAACAAAAAAAAATTAAGCATTCTAGGTTAAGCCTGTTAACACCTTCGACCACATCATCACTTACATCACGTGACATTGTGGTCAAAGGCTAACCTATAACCAATAAAAAAAAAAAAAAAAACAATACTTACGAGCTTGTAATTTCATTGGCACCCATACCATACCCTTATTATATTTATAAATTCAGCCCTCATATCAAGTACTCAGCAGCTACGTTGCTATGTCCATATTTAGAGATTGCAGGCCTAACCTACTACCCGAGACAATTTCTCATAATATCTGGGTCCGCAAATGCAATGCTGATAAAAATACAATAATGTGACTATAACATTGAAAGAATTGAGTTTAGTATGTAAATGGACGAGAGCTTGGAATAACGCACAATACACGTCCGCTTCGCGCAACCGTCGTTCTCAGACGATGCACTTCGTGTCTGTCTGCTACGTATTCAGGGGAGGCGAGATACGTCTACGAGGTCCCGATGTCGAACGACCAGCGGACGTGGTTGACAGTTGACACTATGGCTGGGACGATTGGACGTGATTTATCTGGTCTTCTGGGTTAGTAGTTAGTCATTTTTTGGAGGTAATGATTATGTTGTTTGGTCTCTCATCTAAGGTCCTTTTGACATTACGATAATCACAGGCGATGGGTATCCTGAGTTAGTCTCGGAGACTGATTGGCACCGAGTATCCCACATACATTTGCATGGTGACTTACACATTACCCTACCGGTATCTTAGGTGTTTGCTTTCAGTATCTTGATACCCGTCCTGCTGGTCACCCGATACATGGTCACCCTGGTCGAACATAAAATTTGTCCAGGAAATCGAAAAGCACCCATATTTATACGATTTTGAATTAAGGCACCTACATGAGGAAAGGCACAGCATCTCTTGTGCAGTAAAAATAGCCTTACATTGTATGTTTTTTTCCATCGAGCTATGGTTTTTTCTAAGTACGGATGGATTTAGTACTTTAACTTTTTCTTTCGACGTCTTAAAAGAAAAAAAAATGCCAGCGCTTCTTCGCCAATGTGTACCACGCGAAACACTTGTAATGTTAATGCCATATTATCAGTCCCTAACTCACCACAATTTTGATATGAAAACTAATAAATAATCTCAAACAACCATTTTCAAAATTCCGTCAATTAACAAAACCGTTTTTACAATTAATAAAACCGTATTGATGATATTGAAGAAACCCAACAAATGAAAATACCTATATATATAATATAATTTGTAACATCGCAGGCCGTGGGACTATTATTGACAACTCTTTTACGGGCTTCCATACGTGAAAAAGGGCTATTATGTACTCAGAATATGCTATCTCCCCAACCATTCTACCTTCAAGGGGCTGTATCTTAGTCTCAGTCGTAGGCTGTAGCCAAGAAGAGTTCTAAAGAATTTAAGGGTATATTTTAGACGAACGCCCCCATACAAAACGCAGCTCCAATCTCATTTTAATAATAGCGAATAAAACTCAATGATTTTTTACCTACGTAATCACTACCCTAATATCTAGGTTTGTGGTGCATCAGATTTTCATTAAATTATACAGTTTTGAAATTACACTAGCTAAAGAAACTCGTAATTTTAGATAAAAGAAAGACCCAACTTTAAGCATCTCTTTCAAGAAAAATAAGCATGTTTTTAATATTTATATTGCACCACAAACATGGGAAGTTATTTATACATGTGTACTATACTTTTTAAATAAATCTGGAGCTACGAATAACTGGCTCAAACTCTTACGAGTGCTATATACTAAACGCTACATAATAAATTTTTAATTACTAGTCCAAAAGAAAAAGGATTTAAGCCAGAAACGATAGGTCTAATAATACACTATATTTACATGCTAGTTTTTTTTTTAATAACAATTTGAGTTTATATAAAAGTTTACGCTTTGCCTGGCGGGTATATGTCCTCTAATAAACTTTCGTACTCTCACTGATCAAAGATTCATAGTAGATTTATACTCAGAAATGAAACAAATTCAAGCTTAAATATCACAGGGAAGCGTCCTTGGTCTGATCTTGTACACTTGAAGCAAAGCAATGCTGGTAAGGTCACGTGAAAAAGAGACACGAAGAGTTAGAACTTCGTTACAAAAGGTGAACCGGCTTCTTGGGAAGCATTCATCGTTGTCTACACAAAATAAAATCCTCCTATGTCCTTATGCCCATTAAGACTTATGCATTCCAGCTCCATAGCTACGACAAAGTGACATCCAGATAATCTGTCGATTCCAAAAAATAAACCGAGCAAAATAATAAACTGTTCATATCAACTACCAAAAAATGCACAGAAACTATGTTGGAGTTACACAATTCAGAAACGTGTCCATAAAGAAAATTTAATATTGAAAGCAGTTTCAGTAGATATATTATAACACACCATACAATACAAAGCATATATTTTTTCAGGCATAGACACAACTGGGCTTTTACAAAAAGTATTACCAATCAAATATTTTCACGTAAATAGTCCTATTAGACCGCATCACCGACTATCAATTGAGCGACTAAAAACAATACATTTTCATGAAAATAAAACCGGGGCATAACTATAAACAAGTTTGTGTGATATGAGCTAAAAAGGAATTCCCAAATACGGTATTTCGACCGCTCTCAGCCAATTTGAATAAAAACAACGGATTCCTAGCCAAAACCGGAATACTTAAATACCTACTAGTCTTATTTTATTAACTGAACCGTTAGGTAAATATCTTGGATTGTTAAATACCGTGGAAATAATGGAGATTAGTCAGGTAAGGTACATCTATAATATGTACGTATATTTTAACCGCTTCT
This sequence comes from Plagodis dolabraria, assembly GCA_963854805.1. Taxonomy (NCBI): domain Eukaryota; kingdom Metazoa; phylum Arthropoda; class Insecta; order Lepidoptera; family Geometridae; genus Plagodis; species Plagodis dolabraria. Next base: position 13,146,775 of record OY978440.1, read on the forward strand.
AAAGTATTTAAGCGATTAATGTAATTATGTAATGGCTTATGGCTCTAAACGATTCTGAATTTACTCATTAGTTAGTTGTTATATAAATAATCTAAGCACGAGATTCGAAATATTAAGGTGGATGTATTTATTTGAATCGCTCGTAGTCCACTGCTGTCATAACTCGGATGGGTGACCTCTAGTGACACTAGTAAAGAGCGCTAACATTCTTCGGAGGGCGCGTGTCCACGCGCCTTCCGAAGAACGTTAACGGCTGCATATCCATGCAGCCACCGTCATTCGTTATAGCGTAGTGGTAGGGCATTTAGCGAATTCTCGCCCGGCTATCATCCTCTAGTAGAAAATCTGTCACCAAGCACCTTACGGTGTGTTCCAGCAGGTGTCCTTGAGAGCCAGTAATTCTAGGTAAGCCTGAGCAACATCTTCGACCACATTATCATTTACTATCATGTGAAATAGTTCCCCGTCTCAACTAACTGCACGTCGGTATGAGTTTTCAACAGCCCATTCTATTTTTTTAATACATAGTGTGTATAAATAATGTCCCGTATTTACGTCCTAGTTTGATTTTATACGTTGTTCCTACAAGGTGTTTTAGATAACCAGTAGATCTCTGGTGAAGACAACAGGAGTTAATTCCCACTGTCGGTTAATTTGCAAGTCCAGGAGAGATTTAATTAGTGCCAATACGTATTATTATTAACCATGACTTTTGTGCTTTCATCCTACAGCAACAATTTCCACGGGTGTAAGTCTTAGAATTGTTTTCAGGGTCACAAAATACGCGAGATTTGGTGATTATTACCGATTGAAACGATTACATTACGGGTAAACGTGTAACGGGATCATGACCACAGGCATTTATACATTTTGCAAGATAATATGAGCAATAATAATTTAAACTCGCGAATACTATGATCATCTAGAATGGTTACTAAAACAAACAAAAGCTAAAAAACACGAATTTCCCCTCTCAGACCAATGATGTCTCCGAACAAATTCTCTGGACGTCGAGCGACAATAGTCGCAATCCTTAGATATAAGAAAAGTGAATTCAAATTCAAATTCAAAATTCTATGAACGGTATGTAAGTAGGTATTTCAGAATAAAATTTATAATTTCAGTAGTAAATCATCGGGCATAACCGCTAATGTATTATTTACTAACTTTTTATTATGTTTCTCCATATTATGTATAATAAAATGCTATGCAATTAGTTGGCTATTTATTTTCTTGCAGAAAATAAAGTACAAAATCTACCTTGACGAGCTTGAATACTTCACTCTGGGATTCAAAAATCAACTAAGGCTCTAGTCTTCTCCCTTTGCTGGAGATTTAATATGCAGCATTAAATCCCCAGCAAAGGGAGAAGAAGAATTATATATATATATTATATAAAGAGATATATATATATCCTGGCAGGATTTGACATCTCCAAATCTTTGAGGACCTGTTCTCGCCTTCCTAGTTCTATATCAAATCTGCTTACTTTCTACTACATCTTCATTTATTGACAGGTGAAATAGGGGTCAAATGCATGCTGCCAGCATTCAAAAATAATGTAGGTAGGTATAAGCTGTATATAAATCGCATTGGTGAGAACTCTATTAAGACAACACCGGAAAATAGTAATGCACGCTGACTTCTGACGAGATTAACTGGCAGGATGACTCCACTTTGAAGCGAAGTATGCAACCACGTACCCACAAGTGGCTACCTACCGTACACTTTCTGAATCAGGCTTGGTATCAAAGAATCTTCATTCCCTTAACTGGCTTTTATGTGCTGGGTCCAGTACATTTTAACACGTATTAATGGAAACAAAACCATAAAACTATATTTTGTTAGGTAGTTCAGATCATCTTTAACGCAGCCAATTGACAGAAATGCACTACACACTGGCCGCGGTGCGCAAAAATGTTTATTTGATTTTTACTTACAGTTTTAATAACGACCATGGCAATTGCTATGTACTTCCACGCAGTTCGAAGTCCGCCTCGGGTTTCAAATTCACCGTGGTAGAGCAATGCTCATTTGATTAACTACAAGCATCAAGTAGAAAATCTATCACCATACCAGCAGCTAGTCAAAAGTTTCGTGTAACTCAGGCCAGAGCTCCCTCTCCAAATAGGGTTACACGAAATCTTTGACTAAACAGTAGGTACTATATCTTGCCGCTTGTGCCCAAAGTAAAAAGAATTAACCTACGTTTGAGTCAATTGATCTTTTATTTTTCGAACCCTATTAAATTAGCCTAATGGCCAGCCGCTAACCACCTGCCTGACGATGATATACTTCTTCGCATCCTCACATTATAAAAGTATCACTATTACAACTAAGTACATGTCAGTTAATAAGGGTGCAAAAGATGGTAATGATTCCTGCATCAAGCAAATTACGTTCAAGAACGTAAAGTGGGTAGCCGGTGTCAGTTTGCTATAGAACTGGCAAAACTAGATTATGTGGTTGAAAAACTGATAGTTTGAATACGGTTGGCCAACGTGGCAGAGATAAATCACTTTGGTTTGATGTCTATGAGTCTATATTTAGAGTATTTTTATAGAGTATTGAGTCTATGAATTAACATCGAAAGCGATGATCGTGAACTAATCGGTCTACATCAGTACTATCGTGAGACTATATTGTGTTTTTATTATTGGAAAATATTGTTACATAACATAGTTATACGTGCAGAAGGTGGTTTTATTTCATAGATTACACTATAACTGCAAACTAATTCAGCGTCCATGCCTCGTGTTTCGAATCGATCGCGCTAACTAGTAATAACATACATAGTGTGGTCGAATACTTTTTCTTGGTCGCACTAATGGCTGTAATTCAGCTACCCATAACTACCGTAGGATCATCTGAGTCATTGAATTTTCCTTAATAACCATTTTGGCATTCCTTTGAACATTATTCTTACTAAACACTTGGAAGATTTTATTATATTGGTCGACGGAATTATTATACGTTAATTGGAAATATTGGAATTAGTGAACCACAAAAGGCAGCGACGTGTCACCACCCTTTACCTTGGTAACTAACTTGGAATTGATTGTGTTATGTATAGCATATTGTACCTGGCTGGTGATGGTGTGTGGTACCTTATCTTCTTTAGGTTGTGTCCGCGTAGCACTGTTTTCTACAGCAACCGTAGCCTTTAACATTTTAACCAAGTGTTGAAATCATAGGTATGATAACTCAGCTTAATAACCTATAACAACAAAAAGAATGATCTCGATTAAAAGAGTCAACGCCTGCCGTGTAGCATCGATAATAGTTTCTGCTGGCGCATCCATGTCTTGGAGAAGCCAATCTAAAAATTTGACGGGAATCATCACATTTTTTCTTTTCGTTATAACTGGGCCTACAACTAGACAAATCAAAATGACTACTATCTGAAAGAGAGCAGCTTTCTACAAACTTCTTTTATCTATTAAAGCAGTTACTATGATACTTCAAGAGATTTCATTTCTTCTTTCTGTTAATAACAAATAATAATTTCAGTAATTCTAGGTTAGCCTGAACAACATCTTCGACCACATCATCACTTACCATCAGGTGAGATAGTGGTCAAAGGCTAACCTATCAGGCATAAAAAAAAAAAAAAACATTCGCACGAGGTCTATGAACCTAGCATAATATTACTCCTTGTTGAATACAAATTTAACTACACAGCTATAGAAACCGGTCCGAGTGTATTCATTTAGCAACATATCTAGCTCCTTATCAATGGGCATAAGTGTGAATATTTCCAAACTACTTCATAAAATGTCAGCGGTTGCGACGTCGTTTATATATAAAACTGGAGGTTAGCCAACCAGTACACGCGACGGCGACGGCTAGCAGATGACGATTCCCGTGAAAATTATTATTAGGAAACTTATATTTGCCGTCTTTCTCAACGCGAATGATCGTAATCTTTTTCCATTAGATGCTTTCCTTTACGTGGTACAGTTTTGACACTATGCATAAATATTTTTTTGTATTCCAGATTAAGGCAAGGTAAAAAGTACTCACGTCAGAGTTCATTATGTTTAGGCACATAAGTTTTAAATATCCCATTGCGTATGCAACGCATTCTCGTAATTGTGATTTGGGACTATAGTCCCAGCGATATATCGTTGGTGGAGTGACAAAAACGTTGCTTTGGAAATCGCTCGCCTTCGTCTAATTTTATAGAAGTAAATCATGTTTGCCGGAATATAGGTCTCTTTATATACGAGTATCTCTGCTGTACCTGGGCATATTTATAGGCACAGCAGATTAGAGTTCATTTAAAGTTTTAATTAAAGTTTCATTTTAAGTATGCTGTCTTAGGTTTTCGCGATTGTTACATATATTATTTAAACATTTCATTTACAATTTTATAAAACTCACACCTGCAGGTAGGATTAGAACCCAAGATAACGCAGCCACTAGCAAGGATATCACCACTTCGCTATTTACAAATAGTTTTATTCTGGCATCGTACCACGGGTATACCTAAGGCCTTTACCTGTGTTTTAGTTTGAAATAAAAAAAAAAAATTGGCAAAATCAGTCGGTGCAAAATCAAAGGTAATATTTTCGATGCATACAATAATATAAAATAAATCAAAATTTTCTACAAATATATTTTTCCACGATCGGAAATATACGGTTTGCTATTGCCCATGACAAAAAAACATCTTTTTATCCGCTGTTTGTGTATATTTGTTGTTAGTGTCTATTTTTAAAATTCGAACCTGTATAACCTACAAACCGACAATCTTTATAATATATTAAATAACTAGCTTTCCGGGCGCGGCTCCGCCCGCGCGTGTGTCGGTTATAGCGCGAAAACATTAACCTCTTTTTGCGCAGTCGGATAAAAACTATCCTATGTTTTTTCCCGGGTCTCAAACTATCTCCATACCAAATTTCATTCAAATCGGTCCAGTAGTTTTGGCGTGAAAGCGTAACAGACAGACAGACAGACAGACAGAGTTACTTTCGCATTTATAATATTAGTACTGATTAATATAATACTCCCCGGCTTCGCACAGGTATTTAACAACAAATTCTATAGCTTTATTTTTATTAGGTATAATGTAGGATTCTAATGGTGAAAGAATTTTCAAATCGGTCCAGTTGTTTTCTTTATTCGTTACATACAAAAGTACAAATCTTAATGTTCAGGGCTTTTATTATGTTGCTCAATGCTGATTTTATTGCACCTGTCATTTCCTTTGCTGAAGTGAGATGAAAATTTGTATTTCGCTCTCGTAGGTATCGTTATGACTCGTTATTTAGATCTCGTAGGTAATCTCTGAAACGCTCGTTAAGGTGGTAGGGCTACAGAAACAAGCTAAATAATTTTTATGTTTGTAGAGTTTCGATACTAAAAGTTCGAAAGAGTTTACACTGTAGAAGGTTGAAACACATCATTTGGAATCTTTAAGATGCATTAATTTTTCCTACCCCATGGCATCCAACATTCGACTTTTTTATGCTCCGGTAATTTTTTAAAAGCAATAAAATTAGGAGGATTTTTTTTACTGTGTATGTTTCTAACTCTATGGCTCTAAAGGATGTTATGAGCTATCATAGAAATATTTATTTTTGCGCCAAATTAACACCAAACTGTTGGCATTTAATTTTTTTTAATGATATTTTCTAGTTTGAAGCGTGCCGAAAAAATCAAAAATAAGCAGAAAGTTTGAACATTTTCTAATTTTACTAACCAAATTATAGACAGAAATTTGTTACTTAACACCGTCGGTATAGAACCTCCATACATTCTTGTTTTTTTTTTGCTTTCAATTCCTGTTTTCATGTTGATTTGTGATATCTCGTTGGTAGCGTCTATGCGTCGGTAGCGCAATACGTGAAATAGGATCCGGCAATACACCATTTTTGCACTCTACAGTATTAAAATAATGACCAAAGTACATAAACAATTAAATGCTGTGTATAACTCAATGATAAAATAGATCCACCGAATATTACTTAAAAATATTTTCAAATATATTAATGCATGTGGTAATATCTAGATAATACTGTATTTTTGTATATTAGAGTAGAGTTCACGGAGCGCTTTCCATACAAACGTAATTTAGTCATATTTTAAATAATAAGCGTTCAAAGTCGGTAAAACTTTGCATGTATATTTTTAAGCCTAATATGTATGCTTCTGGTTTGCCAGATTTCCGTAAAATTAAGTATTTACAAAAATAAATCGAAAAAAAAAATTTGTATGAGAATTGTTGTTTTGACATTTAGGGATATATTAAAATTAAATAATAAATCGAAAAACTGGCAAACCAGAAGCATAGATATTAGGCTCAGCAATATGCGTACAAAATTTCACAGAGTTTGAACATTTGGTATTTAAAATATAACACAACTACTTTTGTATGGAGAGCGCTGCGTGAACTCTACTCTTAATGTATCTAAGTAAGATTGCAATCCCTACCAAATTTAGATTGATTGCCAAATGACACCCGGACCGGTAGGTAAATAAGCCAAATGACTTCGTTCTTCCTCACCGTGAGCAGCATATTTACCTCTGGAGCGGTGAGTAAATATTTTTTGTTTCATATTGAAGAGGTCGTGTCTGCCAAGATGCATAACTCATTGTAATGTTAATAAACCGTTGTTCGAGTTTCTTTTATCGGTCACAACCAAGTCCCTTGTTAAGGCCCTGTGGGGGACCGGAAATAAGGTTTAGATTTACTGTCTAATCATTTTCAAATGTTTTGCGTCAAGTAATGTTGACATTTGTTTGTATACGTAGCTAGGAGGAAGAATATATCTTCCTCCTAGATAAGTAGGTACTTAAATTGTTGTATGGAAGACAGGAATTATGGAACAGAGTAAGAAAAATATGATATCAGGATTGATAGTTTGCGAAATTTACAGATAACTAAAAAGTATTCTGTATTTGTAAAATAATTTACATATTATCATATCTCACGATTTATGACGGCTTAGTAATAGGAAAGGAACTGTTCTATTCTTCATTCGACTTATCACCGTGATAGTTCCATTGTTGGTATGTCCCAGTCCAAGAGATGAGACGGTTTTAGGCACCCGCAAATTTAATTTTTTTCCTTCCATTGTGCTTTCAAAGACTGTGTCACTGTCCTCCAGAGGTGGCTAAACGTTTTAAGAAAGTGTTATGGTCCACCAAAATGAGCTTGGGGCACTTTGCGCTTACGGGGAACATTTAAAAAAAACTTCTTGTAGCTTTTCACCATGGGGATGTGGGTTGTGGACAGCGGGAATGAACCAAGCTCACAACTGAGTCTTCTTAAAATTAGGTTAAGTAGATTGGAAATTGGAATAGAAAATGACCTTTGTGGGTTATAACTGGAATAGCAAAATAATCGAAATTGGATTGGATTAATATTAGGTGTAACGTGCTGCGCGTAAATACTCAAAGACACCATTTCTAAAATCTAAATAATTTCGATCTGTTGCTACGTAGGCTTATATTTAACTTTTTTTTAAAGGTGGTTTTCGCTATTTCATACGATGGTACGACGACGACGCGCTCGACAGTTTTAACGCTAACTTAGCAAATAAGTAGCTCTTTAGTCTTTTTTATTAGTATTGTCACTTGATACCTAGTATTCACTTGATCATTATAAGTACCTACCTTAAAAGTACATTTATGTAATAGTAGTAGAAATTTCTAACACATTAACAACTGCTGTCAATGCTGTAATGCATTATTCCAAAACGTAGAAGAAAATATTTATTTATTTAGCTTAAGTAAATACTGCTACAACAAAATTATAACTAGTGAGCTATATTGTTCACAATTGACAATTCCACGCCCAGGAACCCCTCGTGTTCAACGAACCTGGGATCACGTTAGAGCAAAAACAATCCTTTAACAAATTTTGGATAGTGCTACATGCGCAGAATTAGCGAGACTGAAGGCTTTGTCGCAGTCTAGATGAAGCCCACGGTTACACGTTCTTGCTTGGCCTTACCACGGTATCATTCTAGATGAAGACTCCATGTGAGTCGCAGTGACCCTTCGCGTGGGATGTAGTGTGTAACATAAATGCATTTGTGAGTACTTGGTGGAGGCCAATATTCATGATAAGTAGATTTCCCCGTCATGATACTCACAACGACATTCTCCACATATAGAGTTTTTGTATCTGACAAGATTGCTTGCATTCAAGAGCCAACGGGTCTTTGTCGGTCTGATGGTGAAAGTCCAAACGGATTGACTCTGGTGCCCTGGAGAACCGGCTAGTTGCTGCTGTGGGACAAAACTTGCGTCAGCACCTTTGCTGTCAGCCACCTGAGTTGCACTGTCCCAACGTCGGAGGTAGCTGTGAAAGGCGTTGCTTGAAGAAACTTAAAAAAACGGGCCAAATATTATATCTATTGAAACCAATTATTATTTCATGCCTTTGAGACCAGGGACTGTAGGGCGGTGAAGCTAAGGCTAGAGATAGGATACACAAAATATAGTGACGATGAAAAAATGGTGGTGACTTCCGCCCCGGTGCGTTCTTGGAGCAAAGGCTGGTGATTGCCATCCAACGTGGTAATGCTGCCAGTGTTGTAGGCATCTTTGCAAGGAAATGTAATGAAGGCTTGTTCGACTATGTACATTTCATGTTAATAGTAACTTTCCGACTTTCGCGACTTGAACTCATAGTTAAACGTATTTATGATAAACATGTATGAATTTGTGTTTACCTCGACGTTTCGACAAAGTTGCATTGGTCGTGGTCACGAGCGGACTGAAGACTTTTTTTAAATTAATTAATATGATTCGGTACATAGGTATTTCATTTTTTTTATACCTTAAACTATTTACAACATTACAGAAATGCAATTCTTGCGCAATGATAAAAATATCACAATCGATATAATAATATCTTGACCAGAGATAACTGCACACGATGGGTATTGAGCACGTATCTATGATATTTAATTTCTATGTATCGAGGCATAATATATCGATGATGTATCGAGTCAATGTGACGACATTTCCAATTTTCGGTTTTATTTTGAATCAAACATGATCCTTGTTAGTACGATTAAGTATTCAAGTTTATTTTATTTTTATTCATTGAGTTGAATAAAGCAACAGAAGTAAAGATAAAAATTATGTTAATAATGTGTTGAAACGTAAGTCGCGTTGAGTTAGAAATATATGCAAAGTTACATAATCTGGTAGTACTCAAATTGTAATTTCGCAATGTTCAAGTGATATAACTGTAATAAATGTTAACGCTAGTATAAACCATAAAAAAGATCAGAAAATCACACAGTTTCGAATGAATTAAGCAACATGAAAGCCATCGTAGACCCACAGGCAGTCCAAATGCTCCACCACCAGTCGGCAGCGTGCCCAGCGTGCTGGCAGCATTGCTCCGTTGGATTGTAATGCTCTTTCGTTAAGCTAATTAAGTGACAGGATTTTGATCATGCGTCGCATAATTATTATTTATTTTATCATAACATTAATAACTACATTACATAAGTGTAGATATATCTCTATATCAAAATTAAATGTATGTTGATGTGTGTAATTTCAAACAACATAAATGTGTCAAATATATAAGTAAACAATATAAAAAAAATATAAAGAAAAATGTAATCGCGCTGACTATACTCGTAAGTTAAAAACAGAAAGACTCAAAAAGCTCTCAAAGCTCGAAATATGTGCATGAATCTATATAGTTAATGCATTTAATATTTGGCGTTGCCAACATTGGCTTTAATTACAACTTTGTGTCGGTAGCATGGTCCAGATGAGGTTTCTGAGTCGCTGAGGAGGAAAGTTCTCAAATTTTCATTTATGGCCTATTTAAGGTCACGCAACGTGAAGGAGTAATTGGAAGAGCCTGTAGTTCTAAGTTAAGCCTGTTAACACCTTCGACCAAATCATCAGTTACCATCAGCTGTGATTGGGGTCAAAAATTACTTATCAACAATTTAAAAACTTTTGTGGGTACATGCAGAATTTTCATAATTTGGAGATATTACCTATATGCGTTTTGTACAAAGATATTCAAATTTAGTACAGTTATATCTCTTTGGTTTTAAATGACGGTTACTTAGTTGCAGTTAATAACAATTTTATTTCACTAGAACTTACATTTACGTGTTCTAATTTGCAAAGTGTACATTAAAAAAGGTTAGGTACTGTTTCACTGGCAGCTTATTTTAGATTGAGCTGCATTTTTGTGTTTCATGACAGAGCATTAGTAATTCTCACGCACATGTAGTTGCAATGTCGTGAGCATACTATTTTATTGTTGTCTTGTTAATTGGGAATGGTTTTCAAGAAATCTATATACGGTACAACAGACAGACCAGGTCTATTTTTTTTTAATTTGTGAAAGAAAAAGTTTGCCTTGACACGCAAAATGTATTGTTGACGTAATATAAGAGTCGTTAATTAATGCATTCTCATCACTAATGACCCGCTTACAATTATTCATATTATTATTGCTTATATTATACAGACACAGACGTAATATTAGTAATACACAAATAGTATAATAACAAATGTATGTAATTATTTTTAGAAAATATTAAATTAATATATAAATCATTTACAAAATAAATCTACTTGTATTGTAACTTCATGATCGAGATTCATGATCATGGGTTCCAGGAGTCAATACCTCCTGACGATGCTTCGTGTAGAATTGAAACGCATCAAAAATTGTTCCGGTTTGGCTAAGTGGCGTTAATGACGTAAAGTCGGCTGAATTGTTGTGAATTGTCACTAGATATATTTTTAAGGAAAGTGTCATGAAAAAAGAAATTAGGCCTGATGACATGAGTACAAAATCTCACCAAGTTCATACATTTGATAATTAAAATATAAAAGAAGTGTGGGTACACTTTCCTTTATTCATATTCATAAAATATTCATTTAATCGTATTATTCCATACATGTCAACATTGTTACATAAATCTTAATTTCAACCATACATACTTATAACAATATAAGTAATCTATATAACAGGTATACTTGTATTTTGTGAAATAAAAATCATAAAAATAAATAATTCAATAATCAATAACAATGTCTTAAATTGAAACCAGAGCGGTTTCGTACTGTGCGGGCTCGAAGGAGCTTCCTTCCGCGCACGCTCAGATTGTGGAATGAGATCCCCGCCGCGCCGTGGTTTTCCCGATGGAGTACAGCATGGGGTTCTTCAAAAAGGGCGTGAAGAGATTTCTTCAGGGTCGGCAACGCGCGAGTGATACCCCTCGTGTCGCAAGCGTACATGGGCTACGGGAATTGCTTACCACCAGGCGGGCCGTACGCTTATTTGCCACCTTAGTGGTATAAAAAAAACAATCTCAGTAATTGTCCTAAATAAAAGTCATTACATAATTAAATTCACATAAGAATTAATGTAAAATAGCATAATTTAAATTATTAAATAATAGATTAAAAATTTCAATAATTATAAAAAGTCTTAAATAATTATAAATAAATTCATCTGACAATTCATATAACATAACATATTTTTTTTTAATGAATAACAATTTAAATACATAGTTAAAATTCGTCACAATTATTATGGTAAGTAGATACAGTTACTCACACTAGTAATTACACACCTATTATTTATGGGTATTTCATCGGTCGCTACCATGGATCTATGATATATGTTATGGTCACTATATACATCTATGATAGATACTCATCATAGCTGTAGGACGCATGCTTGATATTTTCTCGATGATGCTTGAAAACTCAGCGCTTTAACCTCGACTTAAATATGCAAACATTTGATGCACTGGTACTGTCTTTTAGAAGGCGATTGTACAATCGTCTTTTTTAGGGTTCCGTACCCAAAGGATAAAAACGGGACCCTATTACTGAGAATTCGCTGTCCGTCCGTCTCCAGGCTTTATCTCAAGAACGGTGATAGCTAGATAGTTGAAATTTTCACAGATGATGTATTTCTATTACCGCTATAATAACAAATACTAAAAATTAAATTAAATATATATTTAAGGGGGGCTCCCATATAACAAACTTGTTTTTTTATCGTTTCTTGCTCGATACTAATAACGGTGACAGGTAGACGCGTTAACTATTTACAGAATATTTAGTTTTATTTTCTCTTTAAATATAATTAATTAAAATAAAATAAATAATTAAGGGGGCTCTCTAAAACAATAATAATGGAAACAGGTAGAATCTTGAAATATTCACCGAACATTTAGTTATATAATTACCTTAAATATACACAATTAGTGAGATTTAGGGTTCGCACAGTGGACCGAAATGGAGATTTAGTGGACATTCGACCTTAAGTCAAAAAATCGCAAAATAAAAAATTGCCTCGGGTAGCATTTTGTATGCTGATTAACATTTATTCTATCCAATTTTTCAATTAAATGAGTTTTTCACTCTTAAAAAAATATCCAAGAAAAAAATGTATGGGAAAAAAACATTTTTATTTTTTTTCTCGACTCTGTATCAAGGTGTCAAAGTCAAACCTTATGCAATAGTAAGTACCTATGCAACCAAGTGATAACACATAAAAAACACTTGCGTGTGGCTGCGGCCTTGGGTACTATGCGCGAGTGAAATTTCAAAGTTTTATATGCACTGTTTTCATTTCTACATGAGTTTTTGCATCGAAATTCACTTAAATAATTATATCACATAAATATTGTAAGAATAAAAATAATTTAACTACAACACAGCAATTTTTTTTTAAATTTTTTATTTATATTGTACTCAAAGATGCAGCATACATTACACACTTAGTGATTAGCGGTCACTTTAACCTGTCTTTATCTCACACACGCTAACATGAGAGTGAGACAGAGACAGAAAGAGAAAGATATAAGGTATGTAGAGGGAGAAAGAACACTGACGTAAAGGGAGATAGAAAATGACCGATGATTGGCTGGTAGCTAAATTGTTTTCGTGGAGTTAGTCACTAGTAGAAGATGCGAGTCGAAAACAGTATTTTATATTTTTCCATTCTGACTCTGAAGCACAACATCGTGTAAACACTTTTCATATCAATTCGACTTAACGAAAATTATTATGGCTGTGTTTGTTACAAATTTGGACGTTTTCATGTTTCTCCGTGAAAGAGGAGATTTGAAGAATTGGAACGAAGTATACCAGGCTATATTGAGCCGCATCACTACCAATATAATTCCAGAAGATCTCGAATCCATAAAAAAATTTGTAAAGACGTATGCGAGTAATTTGTTTCGCAGGTGGACAACTTCTAACAGAAATCAGAAAACTTTTTTGAATAAAAATTCTGATTGGTTACAGACAAACATTACATGGCCTCATTGCACATCAGTTAGTTTACCTGAGATTTTCGAAGAGCAAGACGAAAACTATTCAATTGATAATATGGTGGAAGAATTTTCAATTCCATCAACTTCAAGTGTGGGTACGTCCACAGAAAGCCGAATCAGAAAACCTTTTGATGAATTAAGTCACAAACAGAAGAAGAGACGTTCAGGATCTCTTTTGGAATATACAGTAGAAGAATTGACTTTTGCTTTGGTCACAAGATTAAAATTAGAGGAAACAAATGAAACAGCTCGAGTAATTGATCATATTATGAAAAATCCAGATAGTGTAGCAGAAGTAAAAATTAATTTGTTTGGAAAGGTTGAACAGAAAAGTATTGATGCAGATCATGCTTTAGCTCTTTATACATCTTTGAATTTGTCAAAATGGAAGTATCTGTGTTTAAGAAAGGCGCTTATAGATTCTGATTGCAGTCATTCGGTTTACCATCATACTACAGGCTTATTCAAGCAAAAGAAAGATGTTATCCAAGTGATTTAGAAATCACTGAGAAAGGAGCTAAAGTAAAGTTACAAGCGCTTTTAGATTTGACTGTTGAGAAGATTCTAAAAATTTCTGGAAGTAAGTTAACCCCATCAACAGAAGGTTTAAAGCTGATCAGCAAATGGGGATTTGATGGAGCGTCTTCACAAAGTATTTACAAGCAAAAAAGTGTTGAAATGGATTTTGATGATTCGTCTGTATTCATGACGAGCCTTGTACCACTAAAGTTGGTATCAAATGATTTCAATGTTATATGGGAAAATCCGAAGCCTTCCTCAACTCATTACTGTAGACCTATTAAGTTCGAGTTCCAAAAGGAAACTGCTGAATATATCAAGCAGGAAGAAGTTTCAATGAAAGAAGAAATTGACAATCTGACTGTTACGAAACATGATGGGACTGAAATCAGTCATGAGCTTCATATGACGATGATCGATGGAAAGGTGGCTACTATAGTCACAGACACATCTGCTGCATCCGTCTGTAATATATGTCATGCTAAGCCGAGTGAGATGAACAATTTAATAGAAATTTATTCTAAGCCCGCACGAGAAGAACTATATAAATACGGTCTTTCGTCATTACACATGTGGATACGTTGTATGGAATGTATGCTTCATATATCTTACAACATGGATTTTAAAATGTGGAGTGCTCGTGTATCGAATAATGAACTAAAGGCAGCAAAGAAACAAACGATACAAGAAGAGTTCAAGCAACAAATGGGAATACTTGTAGATTTTGTAAAACAAGGGTATGGAACTACAAATGATGGAAATACTGCAAGGAGATTCTTCAAAAATTATGAAAAATCAGCTGATATTACTAACATTGACAAAGATCTCATGAAGCACTTTGCAGTAATTCTGCAAACAATTTCATCTGGCAGTGCTATCAACATAGAAAAATTTAGACTGTACTGCAAAGAGACAGCTGAGCTCTTTATTAATCCATACCCATGGTTTTATATGCCAGCTAGTGTGCACAAACTGTTAATACATGGTGCAGATATTTGCAAACACTTCGGTTTTTTACCTATTGGCATTCTTTCTGAAGAAGCTGGTGAAGCCAGAAACAAAGATTTTAGAAATGTACGAGAGTGCCACACAAGAAAACTGAACAGAATGAAGACCAATGAAGATTTGCTCCATAATTTTTTGATTAGTTCTGATCCATATATATCACACATTCGACCAAAATACACCAATAATAATAAATTAGAACTTTTCCCAGAATCTGTAGAACTATTAATGATGCCTGAAGAATCAATAGAAGACTTCGAAACTTATCAAGAAAATCAAACTGAAAGTGATCCACTATTGCCAGCGCATTAAATTAATTATTTTCTATGTATCTTAGTTGTAGCCTAATTATAATTTATACTAATAATGTTTCTTTTAATGTCCATATAGTAAATAAGTATGTAATACTGTATAAAAATAACTAAATTACTAATTAGTGACTAACTTCGACACTACACCTCATGAATACATAGATATAAAAAAATAAATAAATAAAAATAATCAAATAGGGGTAATGGATTATATTTTATATGATATACTTTTATTAATATGTATTCTTTGTTTATGTATTTACATGTAACTGGAATGGAAATGTAAAAAAAAATAGATTTGACGTTTGTCTCTTTGTAAATTGTACTATTATAATTAAATTTATGTTAATTTCGATTCAAAAACACACATAAATTAAAAAAAGAAGGATATAAAAATTTGAAATTTCACTCGCGCATAGCACCCAAGGCCGCAGGGATACGCAAGTTTATTTTATGTTTTATCACTTGGTAGCATAAGTACTTACTATTGCATAAGGTTTGACTTTGACACTTTGATACAGAGTCGAGAAAGAAAATAAAAATGTTTTTTCCCATACATTTTTTTCTTAGATATTTTTTTAAAGAGTGAAAGACTCATTTAATTATAAAATTGGATATAATAAATGTTGATCAGCATATAAAATGCTACCCGAAACAATTTTTTATTTTGCGATTTTTTTACTTAAGGTCGAATGTCCACTAAATCTCCATTTCGGTCCACTGTGGTTCGTACCAACCCAGGGTAGGAACGTACCTACCCAGCTCAATCGGACACTGCGAAAAGTGTCTGTAACTTTCAAGATTAGGTTACAAATAATGGTACGGAACCCAACGTGTGCGAGTCCTACTCGCACTTGGCCGATTTTTTTTATTTAAAATTTTATACAATTTTTTTCTCAATGTATAGTTTAATATTTGTTATGTGACCTTTGCATCATGGCATCGTTATCTATATCTATACTAATATTATAAAGAGGAAAGATTTGTAATTTTGTATGCAATGAATAAACTTAAAAACTACTGGACCAATTTGGATGAAATTTTGTATAGAAATATTTTGAGACCCAGGGATACTTTTTACCCAACTACGCAAAAAAAGGGTTAATAATTTTGCGCGATAACCAAAATAAGGGCCGGCGCAGCAGCGGGCGGTAAGCTAGTAAATAATAAATACATACCCGTTGTCTAGACATTAACTGTCATTCACAGGATAGTTATAGTCGATGGCAGGTGGAGAAAGGAGCTACTACTGGCGGTTTGGCAAATATACAGGTGACTCTCGATAGCAGGTGGGCTCTTTGGATATCTCTATTTAGATCTTACACGTTTAATGTAGGGTAGTGAATGCTCGCCACTTTCCGTAGTGTGTCATCCCAATCGGCCACTGCTGAACATAGCTTCCTTCATTAAAGTGTTGACAAGTGCTCTACAGAGAGTTGAAATACTAAATAGCTTTATTTGAACAGATTTTTGCAAAATATATTAGTTTTTAGCAGTAGGAATATTACATGTTAATCTTGATCATATGATATAAGTGACGACTGAGTGATGTACGCTTGTAACGAAAATACCTTTATTATTAATTTATGTAAGTGAAGCGCTCGTGGCGAAGTTTGCTTAGCCATTCTGAACCTGAATTCTGAAGCTGTTTTAAAACATAGCTCTAATTTTTCGTCGAAATATTTTGAAAATTTAGTTTTTTGTTATGCCTGGTAGGTCAGCCTTTGACCACTATTGCACCTGATGTTAAGTGATGATGTGGTCGAAGATGTTGTTCAGGCTAACCTAGAATTACTGGATCTCAAGGACAGCTGCCGGAACACACCGTTAGATGCACGGCGACAGATTTTCTACTTAGGTGGTAGCTAGCCAGGCGGGCATTCGGAAACTGCCCTACCACCATGCTTGCCATTTGCCATGCCATTTGAAGCGCTCGTAGCGAAGTTTGCTTGGCCATTCTGAATCGATCAGCAAAGTTAAGCAACGTCCGCCGCGGTCAGGAGTTGGATGGGTGACCGCTTGTGACATAACTACTGAGCGCTTCCGTGCTTCGGAGGGCACGTTAAGCCGTCGGTCCCGGTTGTTGTCTTGGGATGGCAGTCGTTACAGCATGGTGGTAGGGCACTTTGCGAATGCCCGCCTGGCTAGCTACCACCCTCAAGTTGAAAATCTGTCGCCAAGCACCTAACGGTGTGTTCCGGTAGCTGTCCTTGAGTGCCAGTAATTCTAGGTTAGCCTGTACAACATCTTCGACCACATCATCACTTACCACCAGGTGAGATAGTGGTCAAAGGCTAACCTATCAGGCATAAAAAAAAAAAAAAAAAAAAATGCTATAACGATTGCCATCCTAAGACAACAACCGGGACCGACGGCTTAACGTGCCCTCCGAAGCTCGGAACCACCCATCCAACTCATGACCGCGGTGGACGTTGCTTAGCTTTGCTGAACAGTCCATGCAATATGAATAATGAATAATATGAAATACAATGCTTTGTCAATTATGTGGATGTGCTTTTCATTTTGGCAAAGCGGCATGTTTAAGTTCATAGACACCCGATTTTCTCTCTTAATATTCTTGTAATTGTTTTCATAATTTAAAGTTTGAAGCCCCATCTCTACCAAACAAGACCTTTCAAAATAACATTCCGTGCGTAAACTCAGTCCCCTTTAAATACTTACTGTAATAATTAGATAGCATTGCATGTCATGGAAATATATAGAGCTAAGTACTTTTAAGAACACCTGTCACGAAAGACGTAAAAGTTAAACGATATGTGGTATATATAAAACCCACGAGTACTAAGAAGTTAACAGAAAGGTATTTTCTCATCAGAAGGATCGTTACAACGTGATAATTTTTAAAATCGCGGACGCTTGTTCAATTAATAAGCAATTGAAGGAAATGTAGCAGAGGCATCACGAATAACCGAAGCAATAGATATGAATACGGCTATATTATATTAACCAATGATTATGTGTGCTTAAATGTATATTTTAGACGAACGCCCCCATACAAAACGCAGGTCCTATCTCATTTTAATAATAGCGAATAAAATTCAATGTTTTTTTACCTACGTAATCACTACCCTAATATCTAGGTTTGTAGCGCATCAGATTTTCATTAAATTATACAGTTTTGAAATAACACTAGCTCAAAAACTCGTAATTTTAAATAAAAGAAAGACCCAACTTTAAGCATCTCTTTCAAGAAAAATAAGCATGTTTATAATATTTCCATTACACCACAAACATGTGGAATATAATGAACTTTCTATATTGGAAAGTTATTTATACATGTGTACTAAACTTTTTAAATAAATCTGGAGCTACGAATAACTGACTCAAACTCCTAAAAACGAGTGTTATATACTAAACGTATATAGCACTTTATATATAATAAAATTTTTAATTATTAGTCCAAAAGAAAAACGATTTAAGCCAGAAACGATAGGTTTAATAATACACTATATTTACATGCGAGTTTTTTTTTATAACAAGTTGAGTTTATATAAAATTTCACGCTTTGGCAGGCACCCGCCTGCTTAAATCATTTTTCTTTTAAACTAAATTTTATATAATTTATGTATAATATGTTATTTACATTAATAACTCTTACTACTCCTACTTAATAATTCGGCATAGCAGCTAACATCATGATGCCTACTACTCCTAGGTGTCAATGGTTATAGTGAGTTATAATTATGATATATTATTATGATGATATATGATTAGAAGTGCAATGGGCGCACATCATCTCGAAAGAGTGTAGGCGCCTAAACAAAATCAAATTGATGGAATGAATAATAGATATCCATATAAAGATATAAAGAGGTTTTATTAGCCCTTTTGTAATTTTTTTTAAAGAGATTTTTTTACATAGTCCATTATTATATTTCATATAAACACATTTCTACCACTTGAATAAATTAAATTTTAATTACGTTTATGTAAATAATTGATTAAAATTTAATAATCATAATATTTTACACTTAATAACACAATAGCACGTGTCATAAGAAATCTAAGAACAAAGATTCTAAGAATGGAAATACAGAATAAAAAATTCTGTACAATGATTAATTTACGTTAATAACTTCTAAACAGCTTCACCAATTATAATATTTGAGATATCGTTAGGTTCGTCTTTATTGCGCAAGGTACACTAGGTACATAAAAAGAAATAAAAAACACACTGACGGATTTTAGGCACCGTATTGTGACAAAAATAAAATTTATTTTCTTCCAAACCCATCAAGTAAAATATCGAAATTAAGACCTTAAAAATGATTCCATAAATAAATATAACTTACTGTTTTAATTCTATTGAACAATAGAACTCTTAACGAAATAATTTTATTTTCGTTAAGAGTAATTATATATAGCTAAAATTATTTACTTTTTATAATTATATTATTGAATAGTTATTATATATCATGCAAATCAAGTACGTACTAAAATTACATTTTTATCGCGTGTAAATCAGTTTCAAAATTAAAATGTCATTCTATACAAATAAAAATATTATAAAAATGTCATACTGCGGTTCAAAAATATATAAAAACTAGCTTTCCGGGAGCGGCTCCGCCCGCGCGTATGTCGGTTATCGCGCAAAAACATTAACCTATTTTAGCGCAGTTGGATAAAAACTATCCTGTGTTTTTTCCCGGGTCTCAAACTATTTCCATACCAAATTTCATTCAAATCGGTCCAGTAGTTTTGGCGTGAAAGCGTAACAGATAGACAGACAGACAGAGTTACTTTCGCATTTATAATATTAGTACTGATAAACAAGTTTACTAGAATGCACGCACATCATATACTAAGTATGTGCTCTATAGTAACACAGTAAAATAAATAGGTACTACTTTAGTAATAGGTGATTCCGATTTAAAATTTATAGTCACTACAGATAATGGCTGACACAGCCAGCTATATTATTTTGCATTAGGTACTCATACTACTTACACTATATATAATTATATATACTTAAAACGAACCATTAAATAAATAAATAATTTCTAGATGCCACTAAGCGTTCACCCATCGCAATTCATTCTGATGATAATGGTTCCACAAAAGATTTAATAGAATCTGGCCCCTTATAAAGGAACCCTGGAAATGGCTGGCGTGCAGTGACTAAAGTAGATTATGGATTGCACTGCAGCTGCTATGGGCACGTGTTGCATTTATCATTATGTGAATGACCTGCATGGTTTGCCATTAGCTGCATACATGTTGCATAAAACATTTCAAACATAGTAGGTACCAGTATAACTACGTAATAGATACCCGACAACGTCCTCATTCCTATTCGTAGTTTAGCAAATAACATGACACGATTTCCCTTGACGATAACGAAACTAGGAGCGTACTAACTGCTACCTACTCTGTGCCACTAGCTCGTCTCTTGACGTCATCCCACGTGGAAAGATAACAAAAGACGCCTTTCTAGTGAATTAGCTTTTCGCAGCTAAAAGTAGGACTATTTCGGTTTGGCTAAAACGAGTTATTTTTATATAACTGTCATTGGTGTCTGGTTTCACGATTTGAAATATCTCTCCTTCTCATTTATTGCTACTTAGGTAATAAAATTAGTAACTTGCAAATTGAGCCGATCAGTATTCACTATTGAGGCATATATTATCGCTAAGCAAGGTTAGCTATGACTTGTTATCCACAGATCAGTGCGAATTGGCGGACGTATCAGTAAAATTTCCTCCGCCGCGCCGCTGCCGCGCGCCGCCGGGCCCTCTTGGAGTATCTACAATATCAGCATAACAGTATGAAATTTTCTTCATTGCCGGATATCGCACTAATAAAGTGTAAGTGAGACACTCAACTCAAGTAGGAACTTATACTTTATAAATAGTTCCACGATGTTCAAGAGCAAATTTATGTCAGACTAACCTTTCAACTAAAGTACCGCAGTGCATCAAAGAGTTTAGTTTCTGACGTGAAAGACTTAAGTAAGTAGCAATTCAGCCACGTGAATATGTTACAAATTATCTGTACAAAGAAATAGGGACTTGCGTTATACCTATATATTTATATCAGTAAAAGTCAAAATCTCTCTCTTTACGATGAGTTAGTCGCACGTCATTCGACCAGGCTTATGAGGCACTTTATTATACCCTCACTCGTCGTAACCTAAGGCCATAACCCTTATCAAGCTTGGCTGGACATGCCTCACTTAATTGCCCGTTATTGAAGACCATGACCTACTTCCAATCTTTCAGTAGTAGACCAGAGTGTTACCACCTCTGCAGACCTTGTCATATGTGGAACAAAGGATGCAGCTTCATTTGTGTGTGAGTTTGTATATATAGGCTTTCGCAAAGACATGCTAGACAACAGTACCTATTCAAAAACGGCCATGTATAATGGTTCCAACTCAGTCATATGTCTGTAAATAACTACTGTATGTAATAAAAAACTACTTATTTTCACCTGAAACAAGATTATTATTTGGAAAGTTAGTCTTACAATAACTTTAACAACGAATAAGCATTGCAATTCAATGGGGCAATGCTGCCAGCATGCTGGGCACGCTGCCAACTGGGAGTGGGCTGGAGCATTTGGACTGCCTATGAGTCTGCTATGACTTATAGGTGTCTAAATGCTTTTGGACATTGACGAAAAATCTAGTAAGTGATCAATTATCATTAGTACAATGACAATAAGGGTCCTTAAACATTTGCAACTGTTCTTGTAACTATATCCTTAAATGGAATATCGCTACTATGAGTAAATTGTTTTATTGCGCTGTCCTCAACATGTCAATCATAATCATTTAAAAATTGTTCGCCCTCGCTCTGCTACTCGTCGACATTGTAAGATTGACTGGATAATGTACTCTTTCTCTGTACTTTTGTATTACATAGTCGTATTATCATCGTTTTAAACCATAATCCACTCATACATATTGTTTTCTCTAAGAACGCAAAAGTAGAATCATAATAAGTAATAGGGAATATATTGTACGAGGTATAGTAAGCTTTGGATTTAGGATCTTCTTTATCTGCTTCATTACGAGTATACCCTCCTTGTGAATTCTCCTTGAGCTTTTTATTATTCGGATATTAAAAGCACAAAGAACATGCCTCATATAATGAGCCCTGTCGTACGCGTCGTACGTATGTAGCGGCAAATATCCATGGACGTCAGTAGTGGCATGTTTCTCATTCAACACATCACTTTCCCTGGCCAACTTTTATATTGTTGTAACAGCAGGATACGTGCTGTTTTGGTTTGTCTAATACAGTTTTTCATTGAGTCGAATATGTTTGTACATACGCACAAAAAACAAATCCAGTTTGTATTACCAAAAATAGCTATTGTACCTACAATCTAAAATCATAGTATTACCCCTCTTTCACGTGGTATTTTAATGGCTATAGTCTACGGTAAACTTATACATATATGTGTGCGATGACAAGCGAATCTCCACGCATTGCTCGGAAGCTCGGAACGCTACCATTAGAACGAGCGAAGCGAGCGTGTCTTGGTAGCGCTCGTCGTAGAGAGGGAATCATTATTTTCGCTAAAAAGGAGTTTTTTGATGAGTGTTTCAGTAGATTCCACTGAAGAGTACGAAAAATAACGTGAAAATTTTAGTATTTTAAATATGCTTTATTTATAGTTAGGTATATTGTTTACATTTATTTGTCGTGCGAAATTTGATGTGTAATCAGTATTTTTGATGAGATACACAGGATTTATTTAATAATACCCTAACTAAAACCCCCGACAATTTAAAGAATACATATGTAGATGTTGATTTATTTAGTTTCCATAAATATAAAATACTGCATGTTACAAAGTCTCCTCTACATTCAGTGATCTATATGTCACAAGGATCTATTTTCCCTGACAGAAGCATAGATTACACATGGAAATTGTGTCAGATAACTAAAGTTCAGATTAGATAACCTGAGAACTACAGTGAACTCTGCGCAGTTATGATATGCGTATGAACGAAGATTCTATTATGTTTATCTGAGTGTGATCTAAGTAGGTGTATTATAACAATGTATCTAATGATCTACTATTGAAAATAAACAGCTTACTTCCAACTCTGAAAATGGTAAATTATACTTGTTGAAGTCAGTAGCATATTGAGGTCTATAACAAGTATGGACGGTGGTACATTCGAAATACCTATTAAAAAATTTTAATCTTCAAACAATGAATGTATTAAGTATGTAAATTTTGAATTTCCTGCCATACGTCACTTTCCACTACCACAAGTATATAAAAATATTATATTATCAAAAATTTAAAAAGAGGTTTAGTTTGTAATGATTTTGTCGATGCCTTATAAGGCTGTAGTACATAAAGCGCTTTCCATACAATAGTTATTTTGTCATATTGTAAATACAAACTGTTCAAACCCTATGACATTGCCTAATCATTTTCCACGGCATCCATACCCTTATGGAAAACAGTAATGTGAATATTATTGCTTGGTGGCAGTATATCCCCGGATGACCCCGCACAAAATTTTCTACTGCTATTTAGAATTACACCTTATAATAGCCGGTTATTTTCATTTTCATTCCGACCCCATTATGACTACATGAACAGTGATCAGCTCAAAACATAGAAGATGCATCTTAATTCTATTGCAATCGATTAGGTATAAGTACCTACATTACGTGTGAATAGATATGAATAAAAAGAAAAGATGAACTAGTAACCTTATCAAATAACGCAGGTTTTCTTGCCCAGAACACTAACGACAAACAAAGTCCTTTGGTACCGAATCAAAAGGATCTCACTGTGCAAACCAATTCAAACTATTAGAATACATATGACAGGTGGACATACCTACCCACATCTATAAACGCGGAAGCATAGAGACGACTCAAGTCAAGCAGCGCCCTACTTTAAAACCTGCGTTGAAACACAGAATAAATAATTGGTAGAACAGAGTACCTTAACAACCGTTAGTTTTATAGTCACTGCTGCCTAATCTACGACAAATACCTTATAGCTGGAACGTATTCTGCAGAGGCTAGGTGAGTTCATTACACAGATTATGTAATAGTTGCTCCGTGTGGTACGTCATTAGAAACCAACCCGTTTGCTATTCGAGTTGCACAATGTTCGCTTGAAACGGCGATATTTGTCAAAGAGTACATACATAGTGGAAGGTATGTAAATTTGACAACAATTCTACAAGAACGCGTTCGTAATACTGATTACTATTACCTATGTTGGTTTGGTGCAATTGCTGCCCTTATAATAGACTACCTACACAAAATGCTATTAGAAATTAAGTTGAGAACTATTTTGCCAATGATATTCTGAATCATACTTAGTTTGGAAATGTTTCTTCAGTACCATGCCCCAGAGCTTCTACTAAAACCTCTGATCGCATACGACGTCCATGGAAGAGATAGATAGTCAATATTATTTACATTATTTACTCCCTTTTACTTGCAGTTGAGGCACTTAAGTCAGGTCATTGGTTAAAATTCAGTTATTGCTACCTAGATAATACCAGCAGACCACCGCGCTGGCTGTCCTCGATATTTCTTTGTAGTAGTTTTAAAGTTATTAGACCAAATCGAGAATAAATGACACTGACCTTATAGGTTCAGTTTTGTATGTATTTCATCGTTTATACTTATTTTTTCATATTATTAAATAGCTTGCATCTCTCTCACAACTCTGATCACATACTTTAAGGGCATTGTCGGTTTTTCAGTCCCTATATCATATGAGTGAATACTTACTTTATTAATCCTTTGGCATCCCAGATAACGAGAAGAATAGAATTTCATTCATAAATGGACGATATCGTCCACGCGAATGCCAAAGGGTAAATCCGTATAAGAAAATTTTCATTGTAAACTGCTAGTACCATGAAAATCCTAAAAGTGTAAAATTTACATAGGCGTAAGTTTATATCGTTACTTCACGAACCTAGTTTAAAATTGAAACCTACTTCATTTGCAATCGACAACAAACTTAATTCAAATACATTAACGATTCATAGTACACATCTGTACTATTTTACATATTCTTCAACAGTGGGTCTAGAAAGGTCGGTACATTTTTCACGAGTGACTATGGAGTGAAAGTCGTCGAGAGGCCGTTTTTGTCGATCCCAAATAACGTGGCTTAGAAGGTGGGCCATGTCGCTGAGGCTCGATGTTGGCGCAACGCCGCACCGGCGCATTGCCAAATTTTGTACCTACGTTCAAAAATCTGTAATTTAGCTAACGCATATCTCTATTGTTAGAGTTTTTTAATATAAAACCTGATGCGTTACATTTGCTGCTTAGCTATTATTTGGTTAATCTTATAATGATACCTTTGTAGAGCTATACGAACTTATAAGGAAATACAAGCGCTAAATACTGTGATTTCCATTGATTTTTCACTGATATAGACTAGCAGTTCTTGGTTTTTTATTCTCGAGGATAGAATCGCTGTTTACGCCCTTATAAACTACATTCGTTGTCCTAGAAAACGCAACTAATATGGCTATACAAACGCGGGAATTATGGGTTTACACTTGGTAAATAGCGGAAGGGCACAGGTGGGCGAAGGCAGTTGGCAACAACCTCTCTAAACCACACCTCGGCCAAGGAAACCCGTTGCTTCTACAACTAGTTATTTCACCGCAAAGCCGAATATATTGACCACTGTGTACTAATAATGAGTTTCTGTTTGACAAATTTATAAGTACGATGGAACAATTCTACTATATGCATATTTTTTCTGTCTACACATTATGTGATTTGCTCCACAATCTTGGTATTATATGTGCTTAAGAATATGAATGTGTTGAATATTTGCGCGTGTTAAGAGTTTAATTATTTATTGGTCCTTAAGAGTAAAGTGCACGAAGCGCTTTCCAACCAAACTTAGTTTCGTCGTATTTTAAATACCAAGAGTTCTACTAGGTGAAATTTTGTACGCATATTGCTGAGCTTAATATATATGCTTCTGGTTTGCAAGTTTTTCTATTTATTAATTAGTTTTATCCCTATATGTCAAAATAACAAAACATTTTTTCGAATTATTTTTGAAAATACTTAATTTTAAGTTAATCTGGCAATCCAGAAGCATAGATATAAGGCTGAAGGATATGCAAAGTTTCGCTGACTTTGAACATTTACAATTTAAAATATATATTAAGAAACTTATTTGTATGGAGACCGCCACGAGTACTGTATCCTTAATTAGGGAAGTATTTTATGTGTATAGTGTATAGGTATCATATTTTTATTATATACATATAAATGAATAGATTCAGGCGTTACTATGCGAAAACCCATATTTCATAATAACAAATATTTTTAAAATAACAAATCTTAAGAAAACATTAAATAATATTTAAATAAAACACTTAAAAAAGTATAAAAATATATAACTAGTGACAATTCCGCCTAATTTTCCTGTTATCTACGTGACGACAAAAACATATTACTATTAGTTATGTTATATGGCTTGTTTATATTATGTTCTACTATTCTCATCATCCACATATTCCACATAGCCCATATCTTATGAAAGTGGTCACCCTATCTCTTAACTTGTATTGGGTGGGTAAAATTTTTCATATTTAATAACACCCAGAACAACACATAATTGTAGAGTTGTGGCTTTCGTTTAGTGAAAGACGTTTACCTGACACCAACCCTCGTTGTTAATGCTCTAGTTTATTCACCAGCATACATATTAAAAAACTAGTAATAATAGTAACTGTTCACTGCATATTTTGATTTTGGGCACAGGCCCAGAGAGCCTCCGAAGCGGGCATTAGCTTGAAAGAATTTTGCGAATCACCCATCCTATTTCTGCTTATTAGAATGTTCTACCTGTCTCGTTCGTACACGGTTCACCTCTAAAAGCTAATCGGTTCCAGACGGGGCCGGTCTTGCTGGACAGGTTTCTAAAAATAGCGGAAACGGCTCATTTTTGAGAATAGCCTCTAGTTTATAGCCTCATGTCGCAGCTTCAGGGAGACTAATAAAATTATTACTTCGATTTTATCCAGATACTTTCCAGTTAGTATCTAGATTTTTTTTTACCAGCACTCTGTCTTCATTAACAAAACACTAAATCGAAGAATACTACAAACTAGTACAACAGTATTACAACGAAGGTTTATAGGCCTAACCTACAGGCCGTTGCAGGCTCAATGATATTCCAAATGCTCCAGCCCAGCACCAGTTGGCAGCGTGCCCAGCATATTGGCAGCATAGCCCCGTTGGATTGCTATGCTTATTCGTTGAGCCAAATAAGTGCCAGCATTTTGATCACGCCTCGCGCGATCTACAAAGTGCTCTGATCATTTTTGAAAACTAATATGAGCTCCTGACTTCACGGGTCTATATGTTTCTTCACCAAATGACTCAAATGTGTAACCACTACCGTGATCAACAGAGTTACTTGCGCCGCTTAGGTCATTCCATTGAAGTAGCCACGACACGGGCGCGGCGCCATACTTTACGTTTGTTTCAGAAAGATGTGCGGCGCTAAAGTGTGAACGTACCCAGCGTACCACACTAAGTGTCTAACATCCTGGAACAGGAACAGATTCCATTGGCAAAATGAAATATGACTCTGAAATCATACCAAGAGGAATTACCATCGTCACGCATTAGAACAATCGATTCGAGAATAGTTGAAACGTTGGTTGGCGTGGCGCAAAATTCAACCAGCACCTCGAGACCAAGATAAGCAAGTTGATTAACTGCACTACTACTACATTGGTAGTGATGGGCTATATAACATTTTGAATTCAAGCGTAAGCTAAGCGGATAGATCCAAAAGGTTGCGAGTTTTAAAAGAAGGGATGGCGTTATCTTAAGACCAGATTCCCACACATAAGCAGTGAGAACACGAGCACGAGCTGAGACGCTAGGCCGCGTATCTAAAAGATATTTCCGTGCTAGTTCGCAGAGGGCCGATCCCTCTGTCTCTGAGAAGACAAAACCCTAGGGAATTCAATATTTGGGCAAACCATTCAATCAAAACATCAACCAAAAAATAAAAAGAAAAATCAACCAAAAAATAAAATAAAATATTGGGGAAAATACAAGGGATTTTCCCCAATATTTTATATTATTTTGTGAGTACCAATAGTTAATTCTAGGTAATATTAATCGGCTTTGACTCGTAGGCTTTGACGCAGAACACTAATCAGGATTTATCAGACCTTTTGGGTACTCCGCTTGAATAACATTCTCTATTTCTTCCTGTGAGGGCCGTGGATAATGCTATCTGTTTATGGGAAATAACTTCAAAAACCGAAGTGGAGCTTTCAATTGGTAACCTTCGTAGAATTAAACATCTTCAACTTAGTAGAGTAGTCAATTAGCATTAATGTATCAGCCGGATTGTCCACTACTGGACATTGCCTTCCTATTATACTTCCTATATTCCTTTAGACCCACGCTTGGCAGGCGTTTTGGGGATGGCAGTGTAATATAGCAGTTCCTCGGAAGGCACTGCTGCCCACCTTCCGATATTTGCCCTTAGTCGCCTCTTACGACACCCGCGTGGAGAGATAGGGGTGATATTCTAGCTTGGTACCCCCCAGGCCCTATCATCTCACTCAACAAACCAGCACACATTTCAGTACTAGGTTCATCAAGAAGGAATAAAATGTACGCAGAAAAACTATACATAAATTTTATATTATTCACACTTAAATTGATACAGCCAGTTTTCCTTTTGGGTTTTGCCATTTTTTATGCCCCTAACCACTATCTCACCTTATGGTAAGTGATGATGTCGTCATATCGTAAGGTGCTTGGCCACATATTTTCTGCTTGAGGGTGGTAGCTTGGTAGCTAGCCAGGCGGGCATTTAGCGAATGCCACCACGCCTACCGCCATGCAAAAACTCCAGTAAACCACCAGTTTACCATTTTTGAGTGTACAATCTATAACTAACAGATAAAGTAGCTGTCAAATATGGCCTAAAAAAATTCATTTGGCGCTGTTTATTTAACGCACCACTGAACATTATCATTAAACTGATTATGAATGAACGCCTCTCTGTTGATCACCACATTGTTGCAGAACCACAGTGCTCAGTGACCTGAATGGTATGTGTTGTGAATAGGTCCAGTTACCGTCAAAATATTATGACAACACTTTAACACTGGCACCCTCGAAATGAAAATATTTAGAACGTAAAACTATACGCCTTCATAATTTTAATATGTGTTTTGGTGTATTATACATTTATGAAGTACGGGATTGCGTTCTTGAAAACTGATATGATAGTTTTTGGGAATAGATCTGCTTAGTAAAACTTGTTCTAAATTGGTATCGAGTGATGATATTTGCTCAAGTGCTAAGTTATATGTACCTATGTATAAAAAGAGGAGAAACAAACTGTTTTATTGAAAGTGGAAGATAAAATGCTTATGTAGTAGGGTACTTATAACATCGTCTGTTTCTGTCACTTACCTGTAAGTTGTGGATTGTTTTTTTTTTATGCTTGATAGGTTAGCCTTTGACCTCTATCTCACCTCATGGTAGGTGATGATGTGGTCGAAGATGTTGTTCAGGATAACCTAGAATTACTGGCTCTCAAGGACAGCTGCCGGAACACACCGTTAGGTGCTTGCCGATTGATTTTCTACTTGAGGGTGGTAGCTAGCCAGGCGGGCATTCGCAAAATGCCTTACCACCATGCAAAATGTTCTTCGACCTAAGGTTTTTCCCCAGGTCTAGTATTTGAACCGCATCAAGACATGCGTGAGTAGAGTCCTTTCTCTTAATGGTAGGCAACGCACCAGTAATGCTGCGGATATTACAGGTGTTCATAGGCAGCGATGACCACTTACCGTCAGGTGGACTGTCAGCTTGCTTGTCACGTTTCGTATAAAGAAAAAAAATAACATTTTAAGCAAATGTTCTTAGATTACGTAGGTATATTTCATTTGTGTAATGAAAGCCTTATGCCATCCCGGGCACAGTGTTATTATCCGGACAGTTATTATTAAGTTTCTGTTGAAAATAAATCTGAATTTACTTATTCTTAAGTATCTACATCATACAATTAATATATAATATACCATTGTTTATTTCAACTTTTCTAAATATACCTTTGATTTCAAACCTATTTACTACTAAGAATTTTTTGTAGAGGGTACTTACATTTTCCAAAGAATCCCTACATATTTCATTATTATTATGAGAGTATGTTTAAGTACCTTGTTATTTGCGACTTACGCTTCAGATTTTATACGTTACGTGGAAATGATATTTTTAAACCTCCCACCTACTTCTTTTTCAGCAACTACTTATTAGTAGCATAAAAACTCTTTGTTCATCCTGGAATGTACTACCACCATTCTTAATTCTGCAGATAAGTAGTTATGTTTGTATTACTGTTCCTATTTGAAGGGTTTTGCCATATACCTTATCCCATATAGGGAAATTTACCGTGTAAGACACATGAAGTTGCACGTGAAAAACATTTTGATTTAGAAATCCTACTTCGCAGTTTGTGATTACTTAAATCAGCTCACATATAAAAAAAAATGTAAATGATAAAATTCGTGTACAAAGTTTTATGTATCTAATTAACTTATTGTGTTGAATCCATGGAAGAGTTTAGCTATCGCAAACACAGTGAATCCTACTGCGATAGCTAGAGAACAATCTTATAAATTTTCGTTATTTAATTAATACTTCAATTAAATTAATATGTAACTAGTATGTATGTTATAATGAATATGTATAAGTTACTATGTATATTAATGTTACATGTCCTTGATGCTAAATAAACATTATTAACATCGTCATTTATTTTCTAACATAATTTTTTTTTTACATCATTCATATATAAATAAAACCAACTATTATAGAAAACTTAAAACTAGAATGCCGCCAGCAGCGGGGCAGGGCCCAGGCTACCAGCGGTTAAGGCTGCAGAGAGAGGAACCTCCGGACAATGCGTGTCGTGTCAAGTATCACTGCCTTCTGCATCTGACCCTTGATCCAATTGTCTAGCGAGAGCCTCTTGAGGTGTTGATCGAGACTCTTCGCTATTAGGCTGTTCGCCGTAACGATTATCGGTACAATGATCGAGTCAACATCCCACATGGCGGTTACCTAGTGAGCCAAGTCAAGGTACTTGCTGACTTTGTCCTTCTTGGCCTTCACGAGGTTCTCGTAATGTGGGATGGTGATGTCGACGAGCATTGCCCGGCGCTGGGATCGGTCGACCACCACGAGATCAAGTCCTGTCTGTGATGATAGAGCGGTCCCAGTAGAGCAATGCACGACCATTCTCGAGAACTGGCGTCGGTGCGTACTCGGCACCTCTGACTCGACAAGGCCGTATTGAAGAGCAAGTTGCTGGTGGATGATCCTGGCCACTTGGTTGTGCCTGTGCAAATACTCGCCATTAGCAAGATGCGAACAACCGGAAATGATATGCCTGAGTGACTCTCCGGGACGGCGGCACGCTCGCCAAATGTCGACCGTACAGTCCTTCAGGACATTATTTCCGATAGTTGTTCGTCATCATTACTTCGTCTGCAATTCTTATTATTATTATTACAAAAATGCTTGGACAATTCCGCCTCTACTAAGCTATCGCCTATCACCTACGTAATTTAAACAAATATTGTAATTATTTGAATTTTTTTATGCTGGATAGGTTAGCCTTTGACCACTATCTCACCAGATGGTAAGTGATGATGTGGTCGAAGATGTTGTTCAGGCTAACCTAGAATTACTGGCTCTCAAGGGCAGCTGCCGGAACACACCGTTAAAATTTGAATATATTATAGCATTTAGACTGCATATGAGTCTGCTATGACTTATAGGTCGTCTTAATGCTTTTTTTGTAGCAGCATTAGTGTTGTATATAGTTCGTAGTATTTTGTTTTATAAAGGCATAACGCCGGTAAAATTTTATTATATTGTATGTAACACATTGTTAAAAGAAGTTAAAAAGAATTAGTTTCTTGCCCGTTCTTCTTGCAGTGGCTCTATACATTTTTTGCTGAAAGTGACAGTACAATGTAGGATATTTCAATATTAAAATTTGTAATTGACCTTTATAAGAGCGCCATA
Organism: Plagodis dolabraria; assembly: GCA_963854805.1. Lineage (NCBI taxonomy): Eukaryota > Metazoa > Arthropoda > Insecta > Lepidoptera > Geometridae > Plagodis > Plagodis dolabraria. The sequence goes on from OY978440.1 coordinate 13,178,965, forward strand.
TACGCCTAAATTGAATGTATGATTTTGAATTGAATTTGAATTTGAATGGGGGATGTCTTCTTCTGTTTTATTTGTGGAAATCCTTGACGATCAGCATTGACTTCCTCTACAGTTTGAGGCCAGAAAGCTCTTGGGTGTTGTCTTATCTTAATTCAATAAGATCCGTCACTTAATTCTATATATATGAATGACGTCCATTAAGTTATTGAAGAAATATTTCTATAAGACGAATAAACATTACCTGTTCGTATCGTACCTCACCTATTTGAAATTGTTATGTTGGTGAAGGACAGCAGTCATTATGCCAATCGTATTAAAGTGGAACAGTCTGGTTGCTGAGGTAACCAAGGCCTGTATCGATGGCTCACCGGCGCCATATATCGAAGGTAATCAGTGTTGCCAACCCAATTTTATGAATAGAGCTAGATCACCTTCGAAAAAGAGCCAAAATAGAGATAAATGATTGGAGAAAAAAGAGCTGAAATATCACAAAGTAAAAAATTCGAGATTGTGATTATTGTTAAAAAAGTGGCATGATTTAATATCTTATCAGATTAATAAGAGAGATAATTAAAATACGGTTATTTCTCGTCAGAACCATCGAATTTTTGACCAATCCAGTAGATTATATTATATTCTGACTCAATTGTAATAGGTAGTTACGTGGCAACATTATATTTATGAAACTGACATGACTTTACTACTGAATGAGATTCGAATTAACGAAGTTCTACTTACCTGTAAGCAAAAATAAAACAATGTAATCAGTCTTTACCTAATTTTGTAAATATGTAACTGATTGTGGTTTATAATGTATGTGTGGTGTAGTGTAAGTACGAGTACATAAGAATTATATATTTTACATGCCAACACGGTGAAACATGGCGAACTGTTACAAGTACTTTCTACTTATGTATCACTACTTGTACTGATTTATATAATACCGAGGTTTTAGCAAATAAATTAATGGGAATTTGATTTGTTTCAACATTTTTGATGTGTCCGAATGGAGCTTAATTTAAAAAATTAAGAGCTAAGGAGCTAAAATCATTTTTTGAAGCCGATAACTTCAAAATGGTGCTAAATTTAGCTACTTATAAAAGAGCTAAATTGGCAACACTGAAGGTAATTTCACTCTACTTTGTCCTACATTTTTCTTTTTGTATATGTTGCCAAATTGGCTATTTGATAAGTAGACGCTAGGCGCTGAAAGGGTTTCAACTGTCATCTACTATTGTTATGTTCTAGAAGTGTTAAACATACTCTTTATGGTATTCTACGGATCAATTTTGAAAGATTGTAAAGAATATTACAGGAAGATTGTTTTTTGTTTGAGACAAAGGTCCTAATGGACCTAAATGACGCCAAAAATAAATATTGTTACTCTTTAAATACAAAGAACGTCTTTTTATTCCTCATAGCCAGTCATTGACGACTATCGCACCTGAGAATAATGCCGATAAAGATGTTGTTCAGCCTAACCTACAAGGACAGCTGCACACAGATAAGGTGAATTGCAAAAGATTTTCTAAATTCAAATTCAAATAATTAATTTGCCAGAATACAAACATTTCATATTACATTTTGAGTTGTTGTACAAATGTGCCGCATTAGTATTCAGTCTGCTAGCAGACGTGCAATTGAGTCTACTGAGCTTCCCCAAATAATCAACCCATAGCTGAGGACCGAAGAAACGTATCCGTGATAAGCTGTCAACGCAGCCTCAGTAGACACGGTCTTCCTCAGTCTCTTGAGAGCAAAAACGAAGCTATGGATTATTTACAAACTATACTCATGATAGCTAGCCAGGTGGTAATTCGCAATTGCCTTACCACCATGTGAAAGCGACTGCCAATCAGAACCGTGCCCTCCAAAAGTGCTACCATGTTTAGAGCATTTTTTTATGTAATGGAGTGGCAAACAAGCAGACGGCCAACCGGATGGTAAGCGGTTATCGTCGCCTATAGACATTTGAACACCAGGGGTGTTACCAATGCGTTGCCGACCCTGTAAGACTCTTTTAACACCCTTTTTATAGGAATCCATTTTGTAGCTCTGCGGAAAACGCTAGCTGGTAGATTTTGCAACTATGCGGTAAGAAAGAACGCATAAATCAAGCTTTGTAAGACTTCCAGGACTCGATTATGTGTGGATGAGCCTTCAACCGGTGACGAAAGGTACGATGATAGAATCGCGAAGCCGGTATAAGATCAAACAGCTCCTGAGAGCATTCCCCGTTATAGAGCCTGTAGAATACGCAGAGCGAACCGATGTCTCTACGGAGGCTCAGTGGCTCAAGGTGGTCAGAGAGCTCGGGGCCGTCAACAATTCGGACCGCTCGACGCTGAAAAGCATCGAGAGACTGGAGTTGGTACTTTGGTGCGCATTCCAGAGGTGAGAGCAGTACTCCATGTGAGGGTGAACTTGTGCTTTATAAAGCAAAAGTCGCTGGCTCGACGTAAAGTACCGCTTTGCCTTATTAAGCACACCAAGTTTCTCGGATGCCAATCCAGCCTTACTCGCGATGTGATAGCGCAACGATAGCGCGATGGGATAGTGGACATCTTTGGAAATGTCGACGCCAAGAACTCCAATACTCTCTGCGATTTCTAGGGGAGCACCCTTAAAATGCGGAGCGATGATGAAGGGGGTCTTGTTCGCGATGAAAACGCATGTCTGAGTTTTTTATGGTTGAATTGGACAAGGTTCTGCTGTCTCCAATGTGATATGAATTCCAATGAACGCTCGACATCAGAAATAAGACCATTTCTGCCTATTTCTACTTTGTCGCGAGGGGCATTAACACGGCCAGAATATTGCGCATCGCCCGTGCTATCGTCCGCATAGCAATGCATGTTACATACTTGTAACATATCATTGATATGTAGAATAAATAGCGTAGGCGATAACACTGATCCCAGAGGGACGCCAACATTAATCGGCATGGGATCAGAGCAAGCTCCGTTGACAACGACACATATGATCCGTCCAGTTAAAAAACTGGCGGCCCAAGTGTAGAACCCCTTGGAAAGACCGTAAGATGGTAACTTCGAAAGAAGTGCCCTGTGGCAGACCCGATCGATTGCGAAAGCCTTAGCAAGAACTAAGCTGACAGTTAAAGCTTCCCGTCCACTCTCGACTGCGTCATCCCAACGATGAGTGAGGTAAACCAGAAGATCACCAGCCGATCTGCCACGACGGTAACCGTATTGACGGGCACTGATCAGTTGGTGATCCTCTAAGTAATCTAGGAACTTGACAATATGGTTTCAGTTGAAAAAGTGAGTCCAGGTTGCCGAGTGGATTAGGCATCCGGCGCGAAATCGGAGGAAGCGCGTTCGATTCCCACCGGGAACTTAAAATTTTGGCATACGTCTTAGGGCTCCAAGTGCAAGATGGCAGCATCCTACACTTAGATCCCTAAGACGTCTCCCAAACGTGCCAATTATGGCAAAACCTAAAGAGAGATATTTGCTTAACGGTGGATGTCATAACTGTTAAATATTTTAATGGAATGGGACACAAGAATAATACCTTTGGAGAAAGTACACACATTCGAGGCTATAAAACTGCATCAGCGTGGCCATGTAACTGATACACAATCGCAATTAATGTTCGGTGTGGCACTGAAATTTGCATGGAGTTTTTGAATGTCAATGACTGCCTTATTGAGCCAGGTAATAGGTCTCTTCAGCAAAATTCCGTCTTGGCGGCTTCCCCCGCAGTGTCAGATTATCTGCCTCGAAGCAGTATTGCGCAAATACTATTGCTCTATAGGGCACTGTAGCCAATGAATTTACTAAGCAAACTAAACATAAAAACTAACGGCTCAAAATGACGAGCGCATTTCGAGATTTTAGACGTTACAGAGCAGGGTCAAGCACAACAGGAGGGTGACTCATCAGTCATATCAATTTAAAAAAAAACAATATAGTGTTTAAAACCTCAGTTCAGAAGAAGCTTATGAACCGTAAAAATAAAGCTTTAATGAATGTACGAATTCGACAAATGCTGACGATTTAAAAGGGTATGATGGTCCTGGCTTGAAAAACATTGCTCAAGCATTCCTTTCATCATACATGAACTAGAAATAGCTTACATGTCACAAGTGTGAGATGGTGCTTTAGAAAAATACAGGGTGGCTTACATTGCTGTTGCTACTGCGGTTCCCGTACACTTCGTAAGCTGTAGGTATCAGTACAGATTTATTCCGACACCAATAAGTGCCGCTCTAACTCCTGCTCTCTCCAACGATAATATTAAAGGTAATGATGATGACTCATAATTCCACCTATATCATTAAGTTCTCTCATACTTATGAAACCCTTGAACATGTTCATCACGGAGATCGGCAATCCTCGCTTTTAGAAAGCAAATATAGTTAAAAATAGAAAGGTAACCAACTAGTCGATGGTTGGTCAAAAATAGCTTTCTAATTCAATGTAATTTGTTTGAAAGTGAAATTAAAGTGTGTACTGTAACCGAAACGAATTCGAGAGAAATGGAATAGTCGTTCGTCTTGGTTCACGCTGTATTGGCATTGATAAGAAAACTGGCTACTAACCTATACTGAAGCACGTGTATTTTTATGTAAGAACTATTTTATTAGTTCGTCCGAATGGAGACATCGTGGTCAGCCAATTTCCTTTACGTAAATACCTACCTTAAATCTCTCTATATCTATATTGTGCTCTAGGGTAGGAAGTGATATCCACACGAATAAATACCAACGATGTATTTGGCCCTCACGTAGTAGGGGCTCAGCCTATTGCCATATACGGACTAAGTTCCAGACTGTTGGTCGGACCAATTGGGGCCCACCTATCCAAGGTGCTTGGTGAGCCAACGAGCGATGACCCGCTCAAAGAGATTGCTAGCCTCGTCAAGCAGCAGTAGGAGTCGGGGCGTCTGCTCTCGTCAGGGCGCCCGGCCTTCTGAAGAATAACGAGCCTGCACATGTCATAGTCAAAAAATATAACTTTGTCTCTATGATGGCATGTCATACAATATTGTATTTAATGAGTAAGTATGCTCTTTTTGCTTTAAGTCAGTGGGTCTGAATAAGGTTAAGCTCATCACATCGTTTTAAATGCTAAACAATGAGGTTACACTAAATATTATTATATGTTTCCTATCAATACCTAAACTTTGGCCTAAGTAGACAATACCTATGTATTACAAAATAACAATGGAAGGCAAAATTATAGTCATGTGCGAGATTTATTTTTTTCTCTCTTTGTAATTTTGTATTGTAACACACGGAGCATGCGTGATTGCAAAAATAAAAATATCTATAAGTGGTCTATCTATCAATTTCAGAATCCTATATATTTTCCTATATTTTCTTCCCAATCTGTACGTATGCACGATATGCACGCAATAGCACGTGCTTCCATTATGAGCCAACAACATACTGTTAATTATTGAAATGTTATTATTAATTACAAAGTTTCACATAGGTCAAAATGTCACGAACTACACATGCATTCAATAATAGTTACTGCGGAAACCGAACTGTAGCAACTAAGATTAGGTAGTTCAGATGTCACGAAGCGTTTGTAATGGAAATAACAACTTTGTATATCAATAAATTGATGATTAGGTTTGATGGAAAATAATTTAATACTTACATAGCTACCAGTGGTTCTGCAATGTCCTTAAGATTGCCAATGTTTTCATTGTAGTAGCTGTAGTAATCATAGCGATATAAAATACTATTTTCTGTGGTAGGCAAATACCTACAAACACAACTAATAAATAGTCATAGTCATTTTATTGATATTACAAATACACGTCAAACAAAAAGTAATACCTACATTGCAATACTTTGATACATACGTACATTTATATGCCTACACGTAATACAATAAGTATTCACGTAATAATAATAATCTCATTCGTCACTTTAAAATCATTTAAACAAATCGTCATATGTATAAAATGTCTGCTCAACGAGCCATTTTTTAAGTTGGCACTTAAACGAATTGATTGAATTTGTATTTTTTATGAGCTCTGGTAGCCGGTTGTAAACCGCCGGCGCAATACACATGAAGCGCTCGTAGCTAAGTTTGCTTAGCCATTCTGAAAAGATCAGCAAGATTAAGCAACGTCCGCCTCGATCAGGAGTTGGATGGGTGACCGCTGGTGACATAACTACTGAGCGCTTCCTTGCTTCGGAGGGCACGTTAAGCCGTCGGTCTTAGGATGGCAGTCGTTATATATGTTGGTAGGACATTTTGCGAATGCCCGACTGGTTAGCTACCACCCTCAAGTAGAAAATCTGTCGCCAAGCACCTAAGGGTGTGTTCCGACAACTGTCCTTGAGAGCCAGTAATTCTAGGTTAGCCTGAACAACATCTTTGACCACATCATCACTTACCATCAGGTGAGATAGTGGTCAAAGGCTAACCTATGAGGCATAAAAATAATAAATATATACTTATGTGGGAATTAAATTAAAATTAATTTCAATTAATTAAATTTAATTAAATTCTTGAAATATCGTAATATAGGTTAATATCAGCCTATTTTAAAACAAGGAGAATTCACCCTGAACTGCACCTCGCGATATCACGACAAGCACCTCTTTCATGTAAAATTTTGTGAAGATAGGACAGACTGTGACAATTATTATGATTAGTGATTACTTAGCATTGGACACACACACATAAACGTTTCACTAAGTACATTAAATATACACTTAAATTAAAATAATGTTTATTTATTATAATTATCGTCTGTATCAATTTTTTATTATATTAAGGGCCCGTTTCAGAATATCATGATAAAGTTTCAGGTTGCTATGCAACACATAAAATAACTAAATGATAAAAATTACAGTTAACATGCAGCGCATTTCAAGCTTTAACCGATGGATAGGCTAAATCGATGACTGTGAAACGCAAAGATAGTGTTTTTTTTTTTAATAAATATGATCTGTGTAGTAACACCGGAACTTACTCGAACATTCTGAAACAGGCCCTTAAACTTTTTGATATTTTTTTGTGTAACTTTGTAATGTCCATATTATTATTATCTATCTAGTATAATATAACAGATGTACTTATTTAGGCAACAGTGCTGCACTGCACCCTATATATAATATAATGTCTTATTATACATTTATAGTTGTTAACTCTCATATGCCTGTAATTTCACCAGCACCCATCCCCTTCAAACCAGAACACTTTTTTTTAGGGAAGACATAGATTCTTACGCTTTTGGACGTTATCCTTGTTTTAAAATAGGTCAATGTTAACGATATTTCAAGAATTATTCCCACATGATTATATGTATTTATAAGTACTAACACATAGTAACACTGTTACTACCACAGAAAAGAGAAAATAGTATTTTATATCGCTATGATTACTACAGCTATTAAAATGAAAACATTTAGGCAATCTATAGGCCATTGCAGTACGACTGGTAGCTATGTAAGTATTGAATTATTTTCCATCAAACCTAATCATCGTCAATAATGAAGGGATCAATAAGATCTGATCACGTACATCTGACCAGCATTGCCATAAAATTTGATGGAAACAGAGAATCATAGAGGTCTAAAATTGAACAGTAGGTTCCAAATACTCAATACCAACATAGAAGTAGAGCTTGGCTGACGCTAAAATACGCTAGTATTCGTAAAAAAATAAGAAAAGTGGTACCAGGTTATATTAGTTATAGCAAAGACAAATTAAAAGTCCTTCTTAGGTAATTGTGAACAATTTTATAATAAAGTTCCTAAGGACATTACAATTAGGGCAGGCAATTATCCAACCAATTTTACTATTCAGATATTTCGGATACACCCTAAACACTATCCGGATAAATCCGGATAATATGGATATTTCAGATACTAGTGATAAAGATTTAAAACAAACTAACAATAGCAATTAATCAAGATTTATCCACTGTAATTTTGAAGCAAAATCAGTATTTTGCCGTCGGATGTAAAAATTATGTACTATGCTAGCGTTATGGTATTGTTTAGTAGTGGCGCGCTACCCAACTTTTGGTATATTACACGCTATATAAATATTGTTAATTTCCGAATGTATGGAGAGTGCTACAACCTAAGGTTAATTTTAGTAGGTATATGAAAAACCTAGTATTTTGCTAACATTTTCAAAGTTTTTCCTAAATAATATGCTATAATTTATTTTTTGCACGTTTCGCATTCAAACAAATGGAAAACGATTTTTGATCGCGGCCCGCGTTTATTGAAGCTAGAAAATAACGCTAAAATTTGTAAATGAAATAATTATTACCAAAAATATCAAAATTTTTCGATTAAATTAGCAAATAAATGTTAAATACATTTCAGCTATTTAACCTTTTGACTTGAAACCAACGTCGGATCACGGATGGGCCGCTATCGGTGTCCGCAATTAACAAAACAAAAACGACGAAATCATTCAGAAAAACAACATAGAAAACAAAAAATATCTAAAATCTAGTGTAATTTTGAAGCAAAAACAGTGTTTTGCTGTCGCGTGTAAAAATGCTGTATTAAGCGAATGCCATATAAAAAGTAAGAATCGTGTCCAAAAAAAGAAACAAATCTTCATAAATCACTAAAAGCTCCAAAATATACTTAGGTAACGTTGTTACTTATCGAGCCATTTTAACACTTCAAAATCCAACGAAAATCAAATATCAATTAATTCTTTTATTACTAAAAGATTAGCTTTAAAAGAAAACAAAATACCAGACTTTAAACAAAACAACAAATTTAAACATTAAAAATATTATATACGTACTATATAGTATATATAGTTATATAACACTATAACATACTTAACAAAGAAATTAACTACAATGTTATTTATTTTTCAGTCAAACAAAGACACTAAAAATTATATGATAAGAAAACCCACTACAATACTTATTTAATATTGGATGTGTGAAAATTATACCTGGCTTCAAATTACGTTCCAAATGATACAACGCTTTAAAAGCAGAAAAGAGAGAATGTTTAATATTTAATTTTATGCGTCCATGTGAGAAAACGAGATCCTGTGGCTGAATCTCGTTTTCTCGCATGGAAGCCTAAAAAATCAACATCCTCTACATCGCCGAAGTGGTACCCAAGTAGAGTAGCAATTATACAGATAACTACTTCGTTAAATTTGCAACCTGATAATTAGTTTGAATTTTGAAATTTTCTTGAACTAAACAGGGAAAACTTAAAACAATTAAAGAAAAGCTTTGTGACAACACCATCAACTGAAAACTTTAAAAGTTTTATGGTATAGAAGGGCAAACGAGCAGCCTACCTGGTGGTAAGTGATCTCCGTTGCCCACCGACATCCGCAATACTAGAGGTCACGAAGAAGCGTTTTCGGTTCGGAAATACTTCTCATGTTAGCTGGTCCCACATTGTGGCAGTGTGAGGCAGAAAATGTCATGAAAATCGAATGTTGTAGACTTTCAGACGTCGACGTAAAATTGATGAAAACTCATGCTTGGTCGGGACAACCTTGGAAAAATTTTGCTGCAAATACTATACTCGTATCTTACATATTGGCTAAGCTTCCATGTTATACAATAGTTTCGTAAGGTATTGTTGATGATACTCGAACGAGTGCATGCACACGTCAGAGTGGTTCGCATTTATAAATAAAATATATAATGAGGATAACTGCACCTACTTTAGTATAAGCAGTACGTCCAAATTTTTGTTCTACAGGTAACTTAAATGCTCCAGCCCGCACATAGTCTTGGCAGCACGCCCAGAATTCCAAGAGCATTGCCCCGTTGCGTCGTTACACTCGTTGCTGATTGTTGAACTCAATAATAATTTTGATCATAAGTCGAATCAACCAGATATTCTGCCAATTTATCGTTAATACCAACTACTCATCACGAGTATTGTGTGGTAATTAAAACCAAAAGCTCCCGGTTACAACCGACCTACAATTTCAACATCATTTTGAGGTAATCACCGGCAATCACTATGGACTGACATGCAGATAAATTGTTTGAATTCAACAGCAGATTTCAGATTGAGTATCAAATCAAATTAGCTTGTATAATCAGTACTAATATTATAAATGCGAAAGTAACTCTGTCTGTCTGTCTGTCTGTTACGCTTTCACGCCAAAACTACTGGACCGATTTGAATGAAATTTGGTATGGAAATAGTTTGAGACCCGGGAAAAAACATAGGATAGTTTTTATCCGACTGCGCAAAAAGAGGTTAATGTTTTCGCGCGATAACCGACATACGCGCGGGCGGAGCCGCGGCCGGAAAGCTAGTAACTATATAAATCTTCATTGAAATATTATAATAAGTTATTTAAGACAAATATTTATTATGTTTCTGTCTAAATACATACAGAGCATCATAAAACTTCCTCATTTTTTTAAATTTATTTTTCAAAAAATTAGGAAGTTTAATGCTGCTCTGTATGTATTTTGAATGACACCGTTTGTTTGTTTGTTTAGGGAGGACATAGATGCTGGCTACCGCCTGTGCGGTCGTCCAGCTCCACCGGGTTTTGGGCGAGGGCCTGGCCCTACAATAGCCCGGGAGGGAGAAGTGCCGAAGGCACTTCTCCCGAGACGGGCGTAGAAGGCGAAAAGCGCTTTCTACCTCCGTCTCCTGCGGACGCCGAAAACGTACCGCTATTATAGGAGGGGTTGACAGCGAGCTCAAGGGCACCACTGTGGTTCGGACCTCGGCTTGTCTCGCTGTCGAGAGACATGGGGGGGATCGGAGCAAAATGCCTCTGTGCAACTGCAGTGTTGCACAATTGGGCCCTACTGAATAATACTCTTTGACTATTTGGAGAGCAATTTATCGTGACCTTGTTTTTGCCTCGAGCTCGCCGGCGGGCTCGGTGTTTAATTGTGTGACCTCTAATTACCTCACACCTGGGGATTTTACCTCGACGACTTGCGGATAACGCTAAAGCTGCCAATGTAATGGCTGCGATGGGGTCATCCGGGTCGTCTAATACCTGCCGTGGTCGGCGACGGGGGGGTTTGAAAAATGGGATAGAAGAGGCAGTCGAGTAGTTCGATGCCTGGACAACCAATGGGTTCGGGTGGTGGGGCGCTCGATCAAAGTATCGGCGGGCGCAGTCCTTATTGAACTGCGCTAAAGAGGGAAGGTTTAAGTCGCAATGCAACTCGGTGTTCCGGATATACCACGGGGCGCCGGTTGCATTACGAAGAAAACGGTTTTGGATGACTTGAAGTTTATGAAGGTGGGCCTCACTAGCATGACTAAACACTACTGATGCGTAAGTCATGATGGGGCGGATGCAGGCAGTGTAAAGTGTCTTCTTATTACTAAGAGACATTTTACTCTCTTTGCGAAGTAGGGGACCAAGGCGACCCATTACGAAGGCCGCTCTGTTACGGACGGTTGTTATGTGATCGTTAAAGGTGAGATGACGATCAAGGGTGACTCCGAGGTATTTTGTTCTAGGAACCCAGGGAATGGGTTCGTCGAACAAAATAAGCGGTTTCGGGTAAGGGGAGCGTGTCTTCTCAGTAAAGCACATAGCTGTGCTTTTAGCTGGGTTGACCGCGATGCGCCATTTTCGGAACCAGTCACCGATCTCGGTGACGGCCCGTTGAATGACGAAATAGGACTGTCTGTTGATATGCCACCCAGTGGTGTAAATGGCGGTATCGTCCGCATATTGGGCTAGGAATACTTTGGGCTGAGAGCGTGGGATGTCACTGGTATACAGTGCAAAGAGAATAGGTGATAGCACGGAGCCCTGAGGGACTCCGGCTCTGACTGGGTGGGGGGAGGAGAGGGTGCCTTCCACGCGATATCGAAAGCTTCTGGCTTTAAGGAAGTCTTGTAGGATGAGCACAAGACGTTCTGGCACGCCAAATTGGTATAGCTTGTAGATCAAGCCATTGTGCCAGACTTTGTCAAAAGCTTTCGCTACGTCGAGGAAGACTGCTAGCGTAGTCTGGGGTTTGGGGTACTTATTGAAGCCCTCAGTGATGTGCTCCGTGAGGCGGTGCACCTGTTGGACGCATGAGTGTCCGGGTCTGAAGCCAAACTGCTCATCTGGGATAAGGTGGTGTTCCTTAGCATGGGACTGGAGACGGTTTGCAAGTAACCGCTCGTAAAGTTTGCCTAAGGCACTGAGGAGGCTGATGGGGCGGTAGCTGGTGGGGTCAGATGAGCTTTTGCCTGGTTTGTGAATGCCAATGACATTTGCACATTTCCAGGTGTCTGGGAATAAGCAGTGGCTCATAGAAGCATTGAAGATGCTGACTAAGAGATGGATGAGAGGAGGAGAGAGGGTTTTAAGAACCCTGTTGGAGATGCCATCGGCACCGGGGGACTTGCGCGGTCGGAGGGCCTTGATCAGTCTCTCCACCTCAGCGTAAGTCGCTAAAGTGATTGGTGGGAGTTCAGAGGTGACCACAGAGCTTTTACGTTCGACTTCAGCATCCACCGAATCGAGGTGAGCTTGGTCAACGTGATCTACGTTAGGGGAACACTGAGCCTCTAGGCTATCAGCTAGGCACTCAGCTTTGTCTTCGTCAAAGAACGCTGGGACTAGTGGGACTGGTCTGTATAAGGGAGGCATGTCGTTATGGTTACTTCCTTTCAAACCTCGCGCCAAGTCCCAGTAAGCATGGTGGCTTGGCACGAGGTTTGAAAGTTTATCGCCCCATTGTTGATCACGCAACTCAGACATGCGACTTTGAACCATGCGTTCAAAGTGGCGTTTCTTAGTTTTGTTCTCTTTACTGGGGTAAGAGTCGTAATGTCGGGTCACTGCTTTACTCTCCGTCACCAATCGTCTCACATCCGCTGGAATGACAAGGCGCCGGTCGTCCGGCACTATGACCTCCTTTGCAGATGCACCTACTACGGTGGAGAGGTGATTGGTGAACGAATCGATCGCAAGGGTTACGTCATCTTTTGTCAGGATGTCGTCAGGGATCTTGTCAAGGTCCGGTGAACTGATAGCCTTTAGGGCATCGCCTACTTGCTTCCAGTTCACTATCGTCTTAGTGGGGCGGGGGAGGTCAGTCGTTGGGTCGGGACCTAGTCGCAGTATAATGGGTCGGTGGTCAGAGTGAAGCTCGTGAACCACTTCTATGGAGCGTAGCCGGAGTGTTACGCCTCTGAGTAGTGCCATGTCAAGCAAGTCAGATCGGTGGTCTTCCATATAAGGGTAGTGAGTGGGCTCAGTGGGCGCAAATATGTCAAAGTTAAGTTCTGCGATTAGGTTTTCAAGTGCAATACCTTTGGGATTGTTGACGTTACAATTCCATAGGATGTGCTTACTGTTGAAGTCGCCAATCAGAAGGACGGCGCTTCCTAATGAGAATAAGGCTTCTAAGTCAGCTCGGACGATCGGCTTGGAGCAAGCTTGGTAACAGGACGCTATGACTATAGGTTGATGACCAGTCATAGCTAGGAGGCAACAAGATGCTTCCATATTAACAAGAGTCGGGGTAGGTAGGGGAATGCAGTGCAGGGACCTTTTGTAATAGATAAGAGTGCCTCCCCCACGGGAGTTCACTCTATCATCACGTACCGTTCTGTAATTGGCAAACCTAGGGTTCGCCTTCCCCGGTTTTAGAAAGGTTTCCTGCACGCATAAGATATCGATAAGGTGGGTACAACAAAAGTCGTGGACGAGGTCACGTTGTCTGAAGAGGCCGTCAGCGTTAAATGACGCTAACGAAACTGAGTACGGTTTCGTGCGTTCGGTTGTACTACCCATAGTGGTTGTACTGGGGAGGGGCCTGGGGGACGAAGCGCTTAAGGGCGCTTAGTAAGTTTGCGTGTTCCAATGTGTATTGGATCACGTCCGAATGACACCTTCATCAATTATAATATTGAAAATCTTTTTCAATTGGATATAGCGTACCTACAAGCTGGCCCCTTTAAGAGTAGAGTTCACGGAGCGCTTCCCATACAAACGTAGTTTCATCATATTTTAAATACTAAGTGTTCAAATGCGGTGAAATTTTGCATGTATATTCATGAGCCTAATATCTATGCTTCTGTTTTGCCAGATTTTCGTTTTATTAATTATTTCCAAAAATACTTCAAAAATCGTTTTGTATGGGAATTTTTATTTTGACATTTATGGATATAATATATAATAAATCAAAAACTGGTAAACCAGAAGCATAGATATTAGGCTCAACTCAACAATATGCGTACAAAATTTCACCGAGTACATACACTAGGTATAAACTACGTTTGTATGGAAAGCGCTGCGTGAAATCTACTCTAAAAATTTTATAAAATAACGAGAACGATTTCCAATGCTGACCCGTATTGTGGGCAAGTAACACAATCGGTACTACAGGATCGATTGTGCAGCAGTATAAATCTCTCATAATTATCAGCGTTTATAAAAAAATTAAAAAAAATCAGAATCAACTTCGAACACAGAAATATTTTTTTTTATGAAATATATTAAATAATGACCAGGTAAGCGCAACCACGAAAATGTGAGCTCAGAGTGTTGGAATTATAATGATAGCACAAAAAAAAAAAAAAATATCTCCATGCTCTAAATTGCAAGTCGCTACCTACTGCCATGAAGAGTTATTTTTATTATGAACTTGTAAGTAGATAAACTGTTTTTATTTTCAAATTAAACGTACCCACTTTATTTATTTGAAATTTTAGATGTTATAGTACATTATTTCTCTTAAAGCTTGCTGTACATTTTGATAAATATCCTGAACTAGAGCGAGGTTAATGTGTGCTTTATTTATATTATCAACTGTGTTGCCGACTTGATAAGGTGATAACTGATAAAGTGATAAGAACACTGATAGCCTCAATTTTAGTATCAAATATCTTCATCGGATGATAATAAAGTAGATGAGTTAGCACATAATATTTGTATTTCAATACCGGTAAATAATTGTGTTGTTTGCATCACATAGACTCATAAACAAAGTTTTACTCAAATGCAGGACCAAGATGAGAATTAGTCAGTCTTGGTCTTGGTTTTAGCGTTGCGCACTCAGTCGTGGGAGTCTTGCAAGTCTTTAAGATACCTATTAGCTTAATACATTTAATCTTGTATTCTAAGATCTCAAATAAGACGAACAACGAAATGGTGTAGGTCGATTTTGCTTATTCATGTATTAAAGTCGTATGATGAACTCATATTATTTCGTGTATATAGGAGTTTTGTGACATTGGATGACGTATTTAGTTAAAACTATAACAAGTATGTGTAAGTGATTAAACAAATGTCATGTGGAATCGGAGAGACCAGATGAATGACACCTGTCTAGCACATGTATATCTTTAAAATGGTACTTGGAATATTTCTTCTAAATATTTACTGTAAGGAGAGTATTAAAATTCATACTGAATTTGGAGTTATTGTTCTACGAAATGATGCAGCAAGCCTAACGGCACAAACTTCTGGCACACATTTGAAACGAAGGAAGCCATAGGTCAAGCTATGTTACAAAAGCAGTAGGCTCAGCTTCGACTTGCGAGTATTTTCCGTATATCCGTCTGATCTCTACGGTAACTGCCCGCGGTAACCGAAGACAATACAAGGGCTCATTAACCAAAGCGATTCAGTACCATGGTAAGATGCTGCGCGTACCACTTATTATGGCGGCTATATTATTTAATCAGAATTCTTTTTGCATACCCATATAAGTCAATGTTTTCATTATATTGACTACCGTAATTAAACAACTTTAATCGACTGAAATTGCGGACATATATCAATATTTTTATGCCAACGTTTCAAACATTTTGTAGTTATCGTATTCCAGGAGTAATAGCTACGCAGTTGAAGGCGTTGAAATTTTTTTTTTTTTTTTTTTTTTTCCTGCAGTCCGCAGGCTGCCCGAAAAACTAGTGTTTATATATTTTATTAATTGTATATTTTAGCACTGTAAGTGCTTATTATATCTGTATATAAGATTTTTTTGAGTAAAATATTATATTATAGGTACTTACTTACCTACAAGGTGTAAAAAGCGCAAATGAGTGCCGAGCTTCAAAAGTAAGTCATAAGTTACGTGGTCGAGTCTATTTCGCTAACTTTGCGTGAAATAAATTTTATTTTGCACTAAATTTTTATCATTTGTAGGTATACTAATCTAAACCTGTCAAATATATCTCATTTATGTGGCTAAAACACAACCTCTGTCGATATCAAAACCAAATACCCAATATAACATCTCAGTTTGACTTAATTGCAAGGCGCAAGTGTCCTGCAGACTCAGTCTGATTCTTGCTTGAATCTTGCAGGGTCAGTCTTGGTACAAAAAGGCTGCCTTAATCTTGCTCCCGCAAAAATGTAAGAACAAGATCTTGACTGCAAATCCAATACCAATTTTTGGCAACTTTACATAGAAATAATGTTTTAATAGAAGTAAGCTTTGCGGCTTCTTCGTCTTGGTTGTATCGCGATTTTTATAGAACTAATTATAAAATCATAATGAAAAATATTTTATGTATTTGCTCAAAGTAATTTTAATTGAAATTTAGACATTGCAGTTGCGTTATGTCAATAATCCACCGCAAATAACCTCTAAACTACTACTTAACAAATTCCTTGATAAAAATCCTACTCCAGGATCTAATAAATCCTTATTCTCTTGATTATTCATAAATAAATTTGCATACATTTAACAGAAACTTTCGCATATATAATATTAACAGTAAAGTTACTTTGTTGAAATTTATTTAACGAGTTTGAACTAAACTTGTTTCTTGAAACCGGTACGAGTGGAAAACTCATTACGTCATTTGTACATTTCTAAATCTTCTATCTCTTTCTTGGTACATGTGGTTGCTACGAGCATATAATGAAGTACCTAGGCGACAAATGCATATTTTGTATAACTTGTTTTCTCAGATATAAGATAAAGCAAAATCCATACGGTTGGATCCCTAGTAGATGATGGAGCAGGAGGTGCAGATATTTTACTACAGGTACCCGCTACCGCCCACAATGATCTTTGGCCCTCACTAAAAAGCAGTTGTTGAGCCAGTTACGATGGAATATCATTAAGTTCAATATTGAAAGATTTATGTAAAGAGTACGAAACTCAATTAACATTGTTTTCAATATTTTTTCTTCTATGGGAGTGATATCTGATAGGTACACCATGACAGTGTTGGGATTCTAGCCCATGAGATATGAGCAGCGTACCAAGAACCAGCATACTGCTTGTTGTCTTCGTGAAGAGGAGTCTAAGTATCTTTCTTCCATAAACTCTTATTTTATTTTATTTTAATGATCATCTTGAAAGGTGACAAGTAAGAAAGTAAAGGGTGTTCATACTTTATTGTAAAATCGATAGAAAAAACATACAAGCGGCATCGAATTTGAATTATTGTATTTTTTTATTTTATTTTCATTGATCAACAAACAGTACACACAATACAAAATGTACAAAAAAGTTTAAAGACAAAACATATAAATATTTGCGATACCAACGACGTTGATCACATATATACATTTTAATATTCATGTGAATTAAGACTACTAAGTATTTTATATGTTACAAAGCGTTTGTTAAGTTGTTTATTATATATGTTACACTAACATACGAGTAGTAAATATATAAAAAAATATATAGAAGTGATGATTCAAAAACGGTCTCAGCTGCTTAAGGAGAAACTATGATGACAAGACCAATGAATCCTGTTCTAGTTCCTGTAGCAGCCCAAAAACTGATTTTTAAAAATCACACTTTCTCATAAAAATATTTAAAGAGTTATAATTTTCATAATAAGATTTTGCCACACAGTACAAGGGAGATCGTTTGCCAGCGTTGATACGACAAAATGTTGTAGCAAATATTTTTTTATAATTACGTGATTAGTAGTGAGTAGTTTTGTACCTATTAGGGCGAGTACATTTTGACTAATTCAGAACAGTCGTATTGAATATTACAAATATCACGCAATAGCATTACATCTAGTTGTTTCCTTCTAGACTTTAAACTTAATAACTTATATTTTTTCAGTTATTCTTCATAGGGCATAATTTTGTGAACACATTTATAATTGTCTTCGATGCGTATTGTTGATCTGAACATTGAGTAGATACACTTGGGTACTTGTTTTTTTATATAGTTTTACTGGTTTGGACATCGTTGAAAGCTTTCGAGTAGGTACATTTCTGTTTTCCGGGAGCAGACTACTAATAATGACTTAGGCGTCAGACTACCTGCTAATTCAACTCTGTATGAAGATTGTACAAGGACAACGGAAGTAGCATTTCATGCTATCGTACTATAATACTATTTGCTTATTAGTACATACACATTCATTTATATACGGTTAAAAATCCAGCATTACTACAGCATTAGGTAACAATCAAAGAAACACACATTTTTGTAAGTAACTCTGAATACATCCATAATTATATAGACCCTAGGTAGACCTTAACAAAAATGTTACGTATCCGGTTTTCCTGTTAAAACTCTTAGATACGGTGTTTTCAACGTTTTTTTAAAACATCGGTATAATTGTAACAGGAGTAGTAATATTTTATTATTATTCTAATCAGTTACTACTCCGTTTTTGAATGATATTCACGATTGTATTATCCAATAAATCTGAATATTGCCTCCTTCAAGTGATTGACTTATTAAGTAGCTTGAGATTTTACATATCTATATATTTCACGGAACTGTTATATTTTTATTTTGTGTTTAGTTCATAAACTCGTATAGAATAAATACGGAAAAAAACCTGTATTATCTAGATCATTTATTATTTTATATATTTCATCAGGGTTAGTCGAAAACGTATATTTATTTTATTACTACCAATAGTTTCATTCATTACATGTTTTTTAATATTTAAATTATTGGTATTAGACAAATTAATGTAAAAAAAACCTTTGAGTCTGTAAATATTTAATCATTAATAATAACTTTATCGATTTTATTAATTATATTCATTTTTTCACCGATATTACTATTTTTTTTTATTAGGTAATTGATTAGTAAAATACGGTGTGCCACAAGGAAGCGGTCTTGTGTCGTTACTTTTTATTACATCTGTAAATGACATGACCAGCGTCATAGAAAATTCAATGGTCCCAGGAACCAAAAAAACGCTAGGGCTGGATAAGTATACTTCATTAAATGATTTAATTAAGCGACTGGTAAAAGGCAATCTTTATAAACTTACGTTAACAAACAAACATATAATAACTATAGGTTATTGCAATTAGGTAATTAACATCCAGATCACCATGACGCCTGCCAAGCATGGAGATTATGGCAAACGACGATTGTTAAAAACGATATATTATTATTTGTTCTACGGTGGACCTTGTGGATGTTGATGATAATATCAATAATTCTATAAGTCATTTCATGAACAAAATTCTTAGATAAACAAAATTCTTAGGAGTCCATATAGACTCATGTCTCAACTGGAATACACATGCTGAACTTGTTTGCGGTAAATTATGCAATTATTCTTACGCTTTGTATACGCTGTCAAAGGTTGTATTTCAATCGGCAGTACTAACATCTTAGCACGCAAATGGAAAATCTACGTATAATATTTTGGGAGAGCTATATGCATAGGGATACATATTTAAGGCCCAAAAGAAGTGTTTAAGATCCGTGTGTAATGTACCAAAGGCTCTTTTGAACCCCATTTTTATGTTGACACTCACTGGCCTACTTCGTCTACCGGAAGTAAACTATTTAGGTTTTGATTCCCTTAGGAAACCACGAATTATGCAAAAATATGATACATAAACGGTCACATCTTTTTAATGCGTTGACATACATGTTTGTTATTTTCACAGCTGAAAAAAGCCGTAGACTCGAGTAACAACGTGATAGTTCCACTCGTTTCTGAAAAAAATAACAGTTATATTACATTTTTCACCTAATTTCAGTGAGGAATTTTGCTAAGGACAAGAAAAAACAGTCTAGGTAAAGTAGTAACTTTGCCTTAATTTATGGTAAAAATGAAAAGTATTATTACTCAAATTGGTAATAAATAATTTGTAAAATATAATAAATCAAATTCATTTTTCTGGAAGTTTTATACGGTTTCGTATTTCAAATGTTTCACGGTAGCGGATAAAAAGCACATTTCCATGTAGATTTTCATTAATAAACAATAATTTTCGGAGCTTGTGAGACGAAAAAGTATTTTCCAATATGATTAATTTAATAATTATGATCTAGATGACCTATTTATTCAAACTATTACCGATGATATCTATTATTGACTTCGAGTGTCACAATTGATCCTGGTAGCAGAATACATTACAGAATAGAGTTAAAACATTTTTAACTTAACGTAAACTTTTTCTTTGTACGGAACCGACATCAAAAGTTTTCGATATTCTAAAGATTGGACAAGTCAGAAGAAATATTTTTCAGTTTGATACATCGGAAGGCCCAGAAATTTTGAATACGTTACTCAACGTTTTTCCACCAGTGGACAAAACATATCCTTATGGATTAAAGGATACGTGAACTATTAATAATGTAAATAGAGATTTAATGTATTCCCAATCTTTTTTGGATATGCTACGATATTATACTATGGTTAAAATTAGTTCAACTTATATAAGTTAACTATAACTTTAGCATATGTAATAATATAAAAACATTTTTATGTTGATGCAATAGGTAATCTAGTTTTGATTTAAAAACTACTATAACATTTTGGAGATCCAAATTCAAAGCACCAGTGGGTTATTTCAATCAGTTTATATCATATAATACAGGCAATTTAAGTAACCTACCGTGTGTTGTAATCAGATATGGTAATTAGATTAAGAAAAACACAAACGTTTTTACATCACCACCTGCTCGAACATATAAAACTACGAGTGTATGGCATACCTAACCCTTTAAGCATAGCCAGGTGTCAGAGTGGAATTCACTAAAACTAGCTCGTGAATGCAATTATACAAATTAAATTTGGAACTCATTATTTGTACGCAAACTGTCTAGTAGGCATTTTTTACTAAATCAAGCTGACTGGCTTGATTTAGGAAAAAATTACCACAAGCACCATAAGGCCGTGCTTGTGGAAGGAGGTTTCATCTTGGATATTAGAAAATATAGTCAATATTTTTGTCAAGAGCATAATATTAAAATAACTCATAAAAACATAACTCGAAAGTATTAAAAGATTAAAACAAGTATTGTGAATAGCTCTAAATAATTATTAATTACAAATTTCAATATAAATTACGACTGACAAGTGATTTCATCAGAAGTGTCCTGAAACATACTCAAAAATCTACTCACGCAAATATTGACATATCAAGGCATATCAAAAGCTCAAAAAGAGGAACCATTAGAGTTTACTTATTAGAAAACTACCAAAACTTCCGTGCCTAAATAAGTGCTTATAGATAGCATGTTTTCAGCGACCGCCCTCTGCAAAAAGTCGAGCCGCCTTTGATGCATCTAACTTATTTAATGTGTTGGTCAAAAATAATATATGAACCTATCAAATTATTGGAAAATATGAAAGAAAAATGGCAGCTACACCAAAATATTGTTTCTCAAAACCGCTAATGTATTAAAATTATAGTAGTAATTAGTACATATAGTAATTAGTGCTGATATACTTAATAAAAAATGTTAATCTAACCTAAAGTAAGTTTAAAGTAGTTATCAACCGAAGTAGGTAGGTCTATAAAGTGTGAAGAATGGGGAAGCCCACTGTAAAATTAGCTCCACCCAGGCGTCGCTAAGTGTTTGTCACTAAATGACTTGTTTAAAATTAATATTTAAAAATTATTAACTTAGTATAATGAATTTGTACTATCTCTATTCAGTTCCATGAAAAGATTGAAATAAAAAGAAACACTGTAGAGTCTGATCTGTTTCGATTTGCCATTTGGCTGATTAGACGACACGAAACTTTGAGTTTGACCTAATTTCACCTATGAATACTTGCTAACCAACTTAATGCAACGGAAACGAATAAAAAATTATATTGAAATTAATATACAGGGTTATTTATCCCTTTGAGTAGATTAGTTTTTCTTCGTTGAATTGGTAATATAGTTTTTCTTCGTTTAATATCGTTTTCTTAACTTCCTTTTAGTTGGAGTCTTATGCCAGGTCCTATCGGAGAACTTTAAAATTCTTGTTTAAAGTCAAAAAACAGTACCAGTATGAAAAGAAGTCCTTTGCACGATACTGCGTCCTCTGTGATTTCTCATTTAGTAATCAAGGAAATTCCAATTCAATTATGTAGGTGTGTGTATCATACTTTCAGCGCCATCTTGCTTTTAAGATGACTACAACAAAAAGGGTCTGAAGTTTAACTCTACAATTTACTTCGCAGCAAATTTGTTATGTAATCCCCGCTGCTTGGTGGATTTTAAACATTATTAGCCCTTTAGGTACCTACCGAACTAAGATTTTATGACCAATTTTATATAATACCTACTTACAATATGTTGTAAGTAAAAATAATCTAGGACATTATAAATTTGGATGATTATAATATATTTATATAAGTAGATGTATACAAGTAAACTAATTACTTATAGTATGTTTAGTAGGTATATACTTTTGTTACTAAGTACTCATCAATTTTAACTAGATTTACCATACTTAAAATTCTGTTTACTCAATGATTAAGTTATGGTATTTTTTTCAATGGTAAGAATACGACTTAGATTTAAAATAATCTATATTGAATGAAGACTACTACCATTAGTTGAGAAAATTAAATATTGTAGATGTTATTTCACCATTAATAAATATGATATACCTATTTATATCAAGTGAGGTTTAGTTCTCCTGAAATGTTTTTAAAATTGCAGGCAAATCCTCCTATATGACGTAAAGAGGTGGCGACACATGGTAAACGTTCCATTATTGGGTCTGAGGCCTTTAGACTTTAGGGGTAGAACCCATGACTACCCCTTGTTATTATCTACTATCTATTCTCTTAATTAAATTACAAGGGTACAAAAACATAACAAAAACAAAAAAAAATACCATACAAGATCAAAATGAAAATGTTCAAGTTAAAACTCGTTATACATTAGTAATTTTAATGAAAATCGCACGTGCAACAAATACAAAGCATTCGCAATTATACAAATAAAAGAAAGGTTATGAAGCATGGTCACCCGCGGCGAGCTGTAACACAAAGAAAATGGTATTGGTCGGTTAGGTTCACGCTTCTACGGCACAAGAAAATTTAGGCTAACGCTGTATATCGCGAGAGCGTGGAGGTGAGGTGCGGCTCGCGGGGCGAGGTATCCGCTCGCTTGCGGATTGCCCAATTCCCGCCACGAGCGTGCCGCGTTGCGCCGGCGACGATTATTTCGTCAGCTCGATACTGGCACAACAGAACGAATGATTACGACACAGATATTTCAGGCGTGTTCTCACGATGCTATTCTAAATTTAAGAGATAACTATCCCGGAAACGACCACGTATTTAGCAGAAAATTCAAAGATTTCGCAGCCGATTTGCATGACAGCTTGCGTAATCTTCGACGTCACTGCGTACTAGGTCACGAAATAATTGAAGAGCGATGACCGATGACCAGAGGATCTGCAGAAGTGGGCTTGATGACCGATGATTGTATGCCAACCGTATAGGAGAGAGAAAAAGACTGACTAATAGGAAAAGTGAGTCAGATGCTCTCCCCTACACAGCAAACATATAAAATTCTTCTTTCTTGCATTTCTTGGTTCTTCACAGGAGCTCTTGAATTTCCAGTCTTAATTATTTAAAATAATTGTGATGTCGTGCGCTGGAACAATCGCGGATGTGAGTCACATGACGAAGTAAGAGGAAAAATTTAACTACAACTACATAATTACTTTTAGTCGTGGAACCGAACGCGAGCCGTGTATATATGCCACATAAATTATTTTCAAAGTAAATGCTAACGTCTTCTTTGTCACATTGCGGAAGTTTGAAAACTAGGTCGCGCGCGAACGTCTCACAAAATAAGTTTCAAATTATTTAAAGATACAACCGAATTTATTTTTTAAACACCACCGCCATTTTACTTATAATACATTGAAGTCGCGTTTAGAATAACGAATATCTAACTTGAAATATTTTGAACTAAAGTTAACTTCTACTAGTTTGCGCTTTAAGAGCTGAGGGAACGACCGAAGCTGAAGACGACCAAAGTGCGAATGGTAGTAACGTAGCAGAGATCCATGGCGTAGTAGTGATAGGCGAACGAGGGGCATGGTGCGGGGCGCGAGGGGCAGCGGCGGGGCGGGCTGCGCGCGCAGTAGAGAAAGGACGCGAGAAGCTGAAATGATGTAACTTGTAAGCGATCGATGCACTGCTATACGTAGGTGGTATGATAGATATGAACGTACTAACGTAGGTTGGTACCTAGGTCGGTGCGGAGGTCCGCAACGTCCGCCGTGCGTCGCGTCGCGATCAAGTTTTTATTTAATCGCGTTGCTCGTTGATTAGGTACCCACTCCAAGTCCTATTTATGTTTCAGAAGAGCATAAATACGTGAAAGGAGGAGTAATAAGGTGAGTAAAACATATTAAAATGTAAAAACGTGCAAATGCAAGAGACAAAGAAGCGCTGAGGACGGTTGCCATCTTTGCTGCGCTTGCTAGATCAGTACGAGCTCGGAGCGGTGGTGAAGACGGAGTGGCGAATGTGGCGATAGATTGCTGTGAGTATGGAGCGATGATGGTGGGTGAACGTGGCTGGGTGGTGTTTGAGGTGAGGCAGTCGCCAGTGTGGCGTGTCGCTATCGATCGAGGCAAACAGTACGCCAGCATTCGGGCGTTGTTCGTGAGTTTCCGCCATGCGCTCGGCTCTCTATCTAGGTCACACGTGTTAACGTTATCCCCACCACCACGTCGGCCTTGGCTCAGTTTGGCCCAAATGGCAAAGCGCCTCCCCTTCTACAAAGGAACCAACTCAACGACTACGAGTAAGGAAGGAGCAAGCCTATTCTAAATGACCCGATTCCTTCATTGGTATAGCAAGTTAAACTGATTAAACTAGACTAATATTTTGGGTCAATACTTTTTAGCCCGTAAAACAATCAGACAATCATAATTAAGCAAATGACTTATAGTTTAGCACTACTTATGTTGTATAATGACTCAACTTAGGGTGTAACAGCGTATTGAGGATTTTCACGACATAATTCTTAAATTTAGAGACACAAAAAATGGTCTTTTATTTTCGATTGCGATCAGGTATTAAAATAAAGTCATATATCTTTTCATGACTAAGCCAAACGAATTACGAATTTCTATACGAGGGGAAAATACATTGTTGCAGCTATGAGGAAACCTTTGGAGATAAACACTAGTAAAAACCTTCACATTTATCATCTTACTATCCTTAAATGACCTCTGGGGTCGGTTTCAATATTTGAGTGCTACCCAACATGCACATTTTGTTTTTATTTCGGTTGTGTTCATGACAGACGACCTACTCGTAACTCCAACATTCGCTGGGAAAACTCCGTTGATACTACCTACAAGAAAAGTAAGCTGGGCTTACTATTCTTATAAAGAGTGTCAGGTAATTAAAATCTTTTTGCGCGCTTAATGTGCAGCCCAACCTGCTCATGCGACGCATATTTTCCATTTCTATCATATATTATAAGTTTTGGATCAGTTCATACATTCTTTAATCAAAAACCATAAAGCTTAACTAAACTTTTTGTTATTTAAATACTTATTAAATTACAATAAAAGTCTCCCAAATACCCTCAAGGAAACTCAACTAAACTCAGAATCCCAAAAATCTCTAAATATGATGCATAAGAAGAGGAAGATCTTGACTAAAAATATATTGTTGTTTTCTAAGTAACAATGTAAACAGTTTTTTTTATTAAGAGAATTGATACCGTTACCTAACTATAGGTACTGATGAAATCTTAAATATTGAGCTACAGTAAAAACATTATATTCATAGCAGCACAAAATATTTTTGAATGAATTTACCAGAGTTCCTTAATATGTAAGGAAGTGATTAGTCTTTTCAATTTAATCATGAAAAATGGGTAGGTTATGTGTCTTTTCACATTCAAATCAACAAATGCACTAAAAATATTTTAAAGGTTTAAAGTAATGATGTAGCCTTTAAGAGCCCTTCTGAAGATTTACGCGTCAAATAAGTTTTTTACTTCCCACAGAGAAGCTTTTTATGGATATACAAAGCTGATTAGACTAGAAAATCTCTATTAAGATGGGGAAAAAAAAACATATTATAATACATTTCTTAAGGCACTTAATACAAAATAATGAATAATTCATCCTATATTAACTTTTTTTATGGATCTTACATTTAACCCTTGATAGTGCAATGCTCTTTCAAAAACACAAGCTCACACTTTCATGGTCCTTCTAAATACCTATAGGAAAAAATCGTACAAATTTTAGACTCATCAGAATAAAAACCTATAAAATAAAAATATTTTTTATCACATCTATTCGAAAAGAGCTAGTTTATTCTTCGTAAACAGGGACAAATTAGATTTTTCCCCCTGATGGACTAAGTTAAAATATGGATATTTTTAGTAAAAGTTCAATTCACCAAAGATTTACACCAATCACAAACATTGTAAACAATCATGAACAAGTTACAGGCTGTTTTTTTTAATAAATATTTTTTACAACCTAAAATATAATATAGTTTCTCAAAAACTACACCCTGAGACAATTATACCTGAGATAATTATATTTTCTGAGACTATTTCTAACACTTAAACTGTAAATAAATCAACAACTGTAACGGATGGTAGTGGTAAAATTGTTACGATAACCATTAGCTTCTAACTATTTCTATGCTATGTCTTATTTTTCCTAATTATATCTAAATAAATAAACGTACGATGCTTATTCATAAGTTGCACTTAGGTACATATTTTTTCATACAGGGTGATAAAAACTAGTGTCCACCTCCGCAGCCAACAAGTATTTTAAGCTCGAGTAACTTTGAATCCCTCGCTGCACTCAGGATACTACTTTAGAATCCTTCGTTTCGCTCTGGATTCAAAGAGACCCGCTCGCCTTTAATGGTTAAAATGGTTGTTTGCACCCTTGGTGAACTCCTATTTTGGCACTTGATTAGGTATAAATTAAAAACTACCTAGGTAGGTAGGTAATCGAAATTGAATGAAATTTAAATAGGACCAAAAAAAACATCAAAAATTTATTAAATATTCAAAAACACGACGGCCCTACCAAAAAAATGTAGAGCAATTGTCACAAAAGTGACACTAGTCACTAGAAATGATGTAAGGATTCCAACGATACCCCCTACGTAATCCTGTACATGTCTAAGCATTTAATAGTTGTGATCGAATAAAGAAACTCACATACAGACATATACATACATAAGCCCTTAAAACATTACACTCTTTTCGGAAGCAATGTGCAAGCTTGTAAGATGTCATTGTCACGAAATCAAGAGAGAGAGGCTTTCATTGTTTTAAAAGCCTCTCTCCCTTGTTTTAGGAATCGGTTATTATTTTTAAACAAAGATCAATAAAACCGCGCACTCAGTTTTGATCTGCGCAAATATGTTTGCGCATCATTACATGTATCTCAATAAGGCGCTACACTATTTGTTTATAAAAACATATCTACATAATAATGACACTACTTACACTGTAGTGCGTACAGACGTGTAGCCAATAAGGGACCTTTGTGGAAAAACTAAGCATTGCATAAACATTTTATCTGTCAGTGCAGCCATATTGTCAATTCCGAGACATTTGCCTTTCTGCGCAGACTCCGCAGAGTGCGGAATCGGGCAGGGGTAGAAGTAGGGGGCGGGCGGGACTCCCACCGCTCCTTTTTATGTGCATCAGATCAACGACAGACCCTGGATCAAAAACGCTACGAAATTATAATGTAAGTAAAACCTACATTATATTAAGTTCTCTGGAGCTATGGCAGGAAAATGAGACATGTAAAATCTTGGATAAAGTGTTCTTTTCGAAAATATGCATTCCTATGCAGTTATTGATCGTAGGTACCTGAACAGTTACAATGAAATGCTTTCATGCTCTCGCCAAACCTCCATTTTGTCAAGATTTATGCTAGGGACTTGACTTTTTCTATTATATTTTATAATGTGACTTATTGTTAACCATATGTACGTACAATGTATAATTATATAAAAGCAATAACTTGACGAATATCATAAGTGTACAAACAAATCGTACGAGTCTAATAAAAAAAAACAAATAAATATACATTGTATCCGAGACCACGTATTATTTTATCAGTTGTGCACAGCTACAGAAGCAAATGGTGCCGTCTGTGAATTGTGAGTACATTATCAAAGTTAATACCTACCTATGACAGATCGTCGAGGTCGGGCACGGGCAGCCCGTTGGGGCCCCATCAAATGGAACAGTTGTAGATGATGAAAACAGCGTTTCGGCCTCGTTCCAATCTAGGACAACATCCGAAATAACTAGGGCGCCGTTACTGCGCAACTCGCAGCTAACGACCACCGACGCAAGACCCTTGGCGTTTTCCGCGCATCCATAACTGAGTACAAGTTAGCGGGGCACGCGAGGCCTGTTCAACATGGTCGCGGATTGCCGAAATCGACTTCTCTAAAAGACTCGGTACGGTATTAAAGGTTATTTTACCAGTAGCCTGTCTTTTTGTGTATAACATTTTGCTCAGTTATTATAAGTGACTAGAGTTTGCCCAAGGATTAGGCGCTATGTGCTATAATCGTACGGTAAGCTACAGCCATATGGCGATGCAATATGGGTACAGTATTAAAATTCTCTTTGTCTCGTTTACCTATGTGAGTTTGTGAATTATAATAATACTAGCTTTCCGGGCGCGGCTCCGCCCGCGCGTATGTCGGTTATCGCGCGAAAACATTAACCTCTTTTTGCGCAGTTGGATAAAAACTATCCTATGTTTTTTCCCGGGTCTCAAACTATCTCCATACCAAATTTCATTCAAATCGGTCCTGTAGTTTTGGCGTGAAAGCGTAACAGACAGACAGACAGACAGACAGACAGACAGACAGACAGAGTTACTTTCACATTTATAATATTAGTACTGATTGTTATTGATATACTACGGAACATCTAGAACCCATCTCTGTGTATTGTCATCATTGAATATTATCTACAGCTATGCACACGCTGATTGGCATTATTATTGTATTGATTGGCAAAATGAATTATGAGACACATGCATACTCCTTAGTAAACAATATTTATTTGTTGTGGTTATGTTCTGTCAATTGAAAACATTTAAATCAGTCAGTGTTATATTATAATGTAACTTAAGATATAAAAAATCTTCAGATATGCAAGAAATTGTGAGAATAAGTTTAGTACTCTACTTCTAAGACAAACTTACAAATGAAATACTTCTTTGACAATTAGGTAAATACTTTTTTGACACTAAATATTTTCTTTGAAAATTACTTGATCAGGTCGAATTTATCACTTGTAATTCAATAGCTTTATTATGTGGAACTCTGTTTTGTTGAATTCTTATTAAGTGCAAAGAATATGTAGAAATATTTTACTAAACCTAGCAAATCAATATAAAAATGTTAACAATCTGAAGTATTGTAAGATACCTTAGACAAACATATTAAATTTGGTCAGTAATATGATCTTTTACAGTGAACCTACACATACATATTGCATTATAATGTCAAAAATAAACTCTTATTTCCTGAACTAAAACCGGATACAAATAATTTGTTATTTAAGCAATGGAAAGGGCTTTTTTCATAATTTACATTCTTGCCAATCATTTAGATATCTACATTTATGAAAGTATGCAAAAAAATGTGAGCATTTGTTCCATGTGTTAATTGAATTGTGATATATAACAAAACAAAAATTTAAAAGATTAAATTGTCATAATTGCTGTTTGTAATGAAAACATTTTATGATATTTTGTATCATAGATAATTGTGTTTGTAGAACAAAAGCCTACATTTATTTTATATAATATAGATAAATTATTTTCATAATTAATGTAACATGTTAGCATTGTTTTGCTGTTTCTTTTCTTTTGTACTTATTTTTAATTTTATAATATGTGTAATGATTTGAAATGGTATTGATGTTAATAGAATTTGCTATGGTGTATAATTACTTTTGTTGTGCTATTATTTGCATTTTATCGGTAACATATTATATTTTATGATATGTGGCTTATATTAATGATCAATGTTATATAACGTCATAGCTTTTAATCATTGCATGTTGATGTTGTATAAATATATAGCTATTTATTACCAACACTAATTTGAACACTAACAATAAAAAGAAATTAACTGTACCTACGCCTGTTTTCCGCCAGCGGATAGGAAGAGTAATATTAATCTATTATTCTATTAACTATATATTAATCTATTTTTCTCCTGACATGTTTTGAGTCATAAAGATTAGGCCTATTACCATTTACCGTGTGCAGTTCGCGAGTTCGGAATCATACTGCAATCCCTCGGTCAGAAAGAGACAAACATGATTTCGGGATCAAACCGGAGTCAAGAAAGCGACGCGGCGCTTGCGCAACTTTACCAATGAGTAGTTATTATTTAGTTAATTTTATTATGTTAATAAAATGGCCCCTTAGCAATACTTAAATGAGACAACTGAAAAGTAAAATGTAATAATTTATAAATATGTATTTTCATTTAAGTCTTCGACCTTTATTTTATTTTATTATTTAATTACCTATAGTGTCATTTATTATACTACTATGTTTTGTTATGTTTTATGTTAAATACTTAACTGAAAGCTTTTAATGTCAACTGCCATTTAGTTAATTTTATTTTATATATTAATGAGTTGTGCTTTTTTAAGCAGGTGCATATCAAAATAACTTATTTGCATATATTTAAGATTTTTATTGATTTTGTATAAGTTATTATATGATCTCGAGGATGAAAAAACTAAATTCTTAATATTAAAAAGTTTTGCTGGTATTGTTTTTTTTTACGATTATTAATAAATTTTAAAGCAAACCAAAGACATGTAACCACTTTTTTATATTTTTTAAACGGGAGGAAATACTTAGTTCTTTAGTTATTATATAATAATAATTATTTATTATATCATACATTTTTATTAAAAATAAACTATGTATACATTTTAAATACCATGAGATTAAATTTATTAAACCGTTGATGTCCGTGTGCGTTTATTCAAATTTACAATATTCTTAGTAAAACTTATTAATATAAAATAAACAGTAATAATTAAATTACCTCGTTTTTTACATAACAAGTTTATCAAAAAAACTAAATTACTTGAGTGTTTCTCATACATTAATATTAGTAATTATTACCGCTCTAATAACTATTATTAAACATACAAATAATTATATAACTCTAAGTTATTATAAATTGTGATAAAGCTCTTTTTTCTTGTTTTATGCCCTGGTGCCAATTTTATTAAAGTTATAATATTTTTACTTGGATTCTCCCTTGTCAGGCATCAACAATTGTATGTATCACTTCCATGTCATTAATAATTAAAGAAAATTTGGTTAAAATACTTGAAAGTTAAATTATTTATCCCTTTAATAAATTAATCAGGTAACTCTATCTAATTATATACATATTCGTTACCTACCTACTCCACGCACAACTCAACATTCACTTCATTCTCAATCTCTTTTCACACATTTTTAGTGCTTGCCATTATTTTCAATACAGCATGTATTTGTCACGTTTAACTAAAAATTTAAAAATACTTCCCTTCAACTTGAGGTATGTACCATATATTTAATAATAATATATGAATCCTAATAATATTGAATAAAATAAATAACTATAAACAATAATATTTACTTTAAATGAATACCCAGTATTTGCTTTAGTTTTTGTTTTTAATATAAATAACAGTTCTTGAAAATAATAAAAAAAAATAAAAAAATGGCCATTTAATTTATTATGTGATAACATTTAGGTACTTAACTACTAGTTTTTTTACAATAATTTATGAGGTTATTTGGTTGTGGAGCAAAATGTATGAAATGTTTTAGGGGTATCTGGTAATACCCTGAAAAAAATATACCTAAATATCATTAGGGAAAATCTTTGAGCTAATGTAGGCAAAATTGGTCATGAAGACAAACCGTAGTCTGATGAAAAACCAGTAACAGACGAAGAATATTTTCACGAGGACCCCGATACAAAAGTAGTTACAAAACTTTGTTGTTAATAATCATTAATATTAATCAGGACTAAATTTACAAATTATTAGACACAAAAATTTTGTTCCAGTGGGAATCGTACCCGTTTCGCAACGGGTGCCTTAGCCATTTACCGAGTGGTTTAGACACCCCGCGCAAAAATGTGGATCGCGGGTTGATTTTCGCGTAGCAACCGATCGTTCTTTTATTGTGAAATGTATTAGGACTATTATGTTATCTGTATATGTGTAACTATTGATTAAGTAAGATGTGGCATCACAGGCCATTATTAGCTAATATATATACCTATACCTACCTAATGGGATACGTCTCTAATACCATATATTATAGAGACGTAGCCCATGACGCACAAAACGCGGGAGAAATACATGTTCTAAAAACTGATATGAACCTAGCCTACCAACAAGTTAACGCAATCATAAATATTTCATGAGTACCCACAGTACCTACTGGAACGATCTAAGTGCGCAACCACATCCCTACATACTGATAAGAAGTAAAACGCTAAGCGCGATAATAAATTAGCTAAATAGACACGATACAAGGACATGTTAAATTTACATCATTATAAATTCAAACGTGTTCCAAATAGACCGTTAATTCTAAACGGTGAGCACTATGGTTCGTTTTCCGAAAACCACAGAGTACGTTCATGATTCCCAGTGATTGAATGAAAACCGACCTTGAAAGTCACACCTATGCGGATAATGCGCACAACTCACACATAACCACATAATTCGCCTAACACGTTTCTTCCGGTGTTTCTGACCTGCCAATCTTCGTACATACATCACAAGCACAATAAGTGTCTCCATTAATTTAGAAAGTTAGTATAACTTGTTAACCGTGTAGCTGTAAGAGGGTTAGCAGTAAGCTATTAGACATAACGATAAGACCTCGGTTCGCCAGCAGTTGTCTGTTGCAATCGCCAATGTGTATGATCGCTCAGCGGGACGAAACTCACCTGGATACGGGAGCGGTACGTCCGCGTCGGGTGTCTGAACTAGAAGTGCGGCCATCGGCTGCCATGTTAGTATTTATGAGAGTCGTGGCGGCTAGTACGCTGGCGCGCGTCGCGCGTCGATGCAGAGCGATGCCGCATTGTGCTCTATAGAGTCGGTCGGTATAACCACGGGTTGGCTTGGCTCCATAGCTGTAGCACTCTCCCACCGCCCCTCCCCTGTCCCACACTACCTCACCTCCCTGCCCCCTGCAGCCGTTATCCACGCCGCGCCGCGCCACGCCACGCAGTAACGACGTAACTCCAAGTGGAACATACTAGAATAAACTCTTTGAATGCCATTGGGATTTCATCTCAAACAACGGAGCATCGGTTTAGCAGAATTTTGCAATGTTTACACGTGTCTATATAATTGTTACAGTAATTTGTTTTGTAAATAGCTGGGCTGATTACGTTTATAAACACGCGCTATGAGATTAATTTAATATTATTATAACTTAGATACTCCATAGAGTCAAATCTATAAATCATTAAGCAATTTGTAGTTATTACATTTTAAGTACTTACATCGAAATAAAAATATAACAAGAAAATAAAAAACCTTTCCAAAATATAACGAAATAGTCAGACGAATTAATATTGCACTGATAAAGATACATTAAATATTATTCAATCCAAAGTCAAAAATTTTGTAAAAATTACATATCTTTAAAAAAATTCGTTCCTAGTTAAGAATAAAACGTGAAAGTTGAATAAAGATATATAGAAGGCTCGGGAGACTTATCTGATAAAGAAGCATTCAGCATTGAAGACACGTAACATATAAATAAGACCATGATATAATTGATAAAGATTACATATATTTATTATAATTATAATATTATTTTTTGTACTCTACTTATAAGCTCTAGTCCATGACACCCTACATGATATGATGCGAAGGAGATTCCGTTTTCCAGTAACCTTTTTCTTAACTTCCCCATAAAAATAATTAGTCGAATATTTTATGGAAAATTAGTTTTTGGTCCAGCATTCTACGCCGAATACCTAAATTTCAGGTTTCTAATTACGAAGGAAAGCTTCTTTCCTATGAATAAAAAAATAGGGAACATTCCCTGATTTGGGTCTCTTCTTCTTTCTGAAAGTGAACTCCTCTTCAAAGGATCATTGTTTGGATTCAGAAATAATATATACTATGCACTGACATTTTTCCAATAAATCTGTGCTGTAAGGAGTATCACAACTGCCTGTTGAATAGGTAAAAAATATTGATATTGTATTTAAATTATTTTATGGAACTCCCTCTCAATGATACTCAATTTTCACATCTAACTTTCGCCAAAATGAGACAAACCCAATGTTATTTTTTTTTTAATTAGACTAAAATTTTACGACGGCTGCTCTTTGTAAAACAAAAGGTTAAAGCCGCCACGCGCAGTGCGCGTTGAGATTGAACTTGCACTTTTTTAATTTATGTTTAGTTTTATTTTTTGTTACAAGCTGACAATTAACCTGCATCGCCCCCTTAAAGGAAAGCTTTTTTCCTTCGTGTTTGTGATTCCTAACATAGTTACAGGAAGGAAAAAAGCTTTCCCGTGACAGAGGTACGGACGGATAGAAAGACAGGATTTAACAAAAACAACACGGCTCCTTTTTTCACTTTGGGTATGGAACCCTAAAGTTAATTAAATTAAAAGCAAATATTAATATTGCACTGATATATTTAATAAAATACTTTATTGTTTCAGATAAAACTTGATCTTCTGACAAGTATACTCGTGTTTCGTCCCTCTGCAATCGCAGCTGAAACTCTCTGTATGTAAGTCTATCACAATTTGTAATGAGGTACAATATTTTACTTTTCTTTAAGTATTTATTTGCTTGCCCATAAATTGATTTATTGAATGTTTTGTTTACTTATACATTTTTTTGACGCTCAATCTATGTTATTAAGTTCTGGAGGAATTTAATCAGAGACTAAATAAAGATTTAAACTTGTTACAACAATTTTTTTTTACCGGCGGCAGTATGCCCTATATAACAATATACTGCGAACTAATACACAACACTACAGTTACTACAATAAAAGTATTTGGGCAACCTTTATGTAAGTCATTGCATACTCACAGGCAGTACAAATGCTCCATTTTTGTCATATCCCCCTTGCATCCTCAACTCTCATAACATTCTTCATACACCCCCGACTGTTACAGATATTTTCACTCACAAAGGCAAGTCCCTCCATATTTTTGAGTGTTGCAAGCACTGCTCAAAAGCAAAAAAAATTGCAACCTACCCATAAATCATACTTATACTTACATCATTCTTTAAATTTTAATACCGCTTTACTGTTCGCATTTTAAAAATTTACACCTACAGTAAATACCTAGTGTACAAACGAAACATACCCTTACAAAATATATATAGTTTGTAACAGTAAGAAAATTATGTGTTAATCTTGATCATATTTCCTAAGGCCAAATTTAGAAAAAGTGTCGGTCAAATTTTCTCGATAGAATAAAATTGCAATGTTGACTCTAAATTACGCTTATACCGCAAATACCGTAATATGTGTATAAAAATATAACAGTAGAATATCAAATCCATATTCAGAGGGACAGGTTAAGTTACATTTTCGATTTTTGTGTCATTTAGTTTTTCACCCGAACTGACCTTGATTTTACCATTGCTGCCTCTCTTTCACACCCATGAAGTCCGATAGTGTTATAATTTTAGCATTTCACAGCTTCTTATTCTGTATTTTACAGGATTACTCCAATCTGTTTAGTATAATTATATTTGCTGAGGTCATCTCCTTCCCACTGTTCTATCTACAATCACCTTGTAAATGGAACAGCTATGTAAAGTTCTTTTGACAATATTATTCCGTATTTTGTTAAATATTTCTACGTGTGCAAATTAATTAAGCTCACCATTCTCAACAAAGTTACTTTATCCTCATTCACGCAACAATACTTTCTGATAAAGCCGTTTATTCTGTCTTTCGAAGTCACATCACACAAATTCGACTTCAATCCATCTTCAGTCACACGGGTTACATTGAATTTTCACACTTCTACTATGATTAATACAGCTCCCAGATTGCGTTTGCATACATTTTGGCTGGTTTCACTTGATTTCCTGCATACACTCTCTTTTCACCTATCCTTCATGCTTTGTCACATTCTTAGTAATAAAGCTCCCAGGTCTAATTAACTTTTACTTGTTGAAGTTTTAAAGCATCAACAACTTTCAAACGATATTTTTTTTAAATATCATTACATATGTTTTACTCAAACTCTCTTTCATTCCCTTTCTTTCAAACGCT
This sequence comes from Plagodis dolabraria, assembly GCA_963854805.1. Classification (NCBI taxonomy): domain Eukaryota; kingdom Metazoa; phylum Arthropoda; class Insecta; order Lepidoptera; family Geometridae; genus Plagodis; species Plagodis dolabraria. The sequence continues at coordinate 13,215,372 of OY978440.1, forward strand.
ACATGTATAATCATCATCATCTCCTGTAACATTGATTCTTGATTAATTTTATTGCAGTATTATTACTTATTTCATTGTACTGTATACTAGCTCTTTATTAAGCAGTAGTTGATCCGATTTGACTTAAAATTAAAATATTATTTAGAATTTCAGTGTGCTTGTAATTTTGTTGCAGATTGACTGCTTTGCTACTGCAAGGTTACCTAACCTTGACAACAGCCAGCAGCGTCAACTGTAAGTGTTCATTTATTTGTAACTTCACTAATTTTATTTATTAATATAGATAATATCAGCGGTGTATTTAGGTATAAGACAGTATTAGGTATGTAGGGTTTAGATGATACTGAGCTGGCGAGGCCCATGCGACTGCTGTCATCTTTTTTTTCATGCCATTCATAACTTTGACGCTTACACCTAACTCTGCCAAAAAAACAGGAAATTTATCATATTCGACTTGTTACTTAAAAAGGGGTACGGTAACGGTGGAACTAATACAAAGCAGCATACCTAATAGAAATTATAATATGATGTGCTACTCAGTCATGCTTTATTATCGAAATCTCCACTGTTATGACCAATGAATATGAATGGAAAATTCACTCTATATTATGTAAAGATTTTTTTCTCCGTGTTTGTGTCTCTAAAAGGATTCTACTTTGGGTATGGAACCCTTAAATTGAAAGTATATACATAACAGTGAAATACATTATTGTTTCAGATAACATTTGAACTTCTGACAAGCATACTCGTGTTTCGTCCCTCTCCAATCGCAGCTAAAACTTTTCATTTGTATCTCAATGAATCGTTTTGAGCCCTTCATTGTATGTAAGTGTACAATATTTTACGTATAGTTATTTATTTATACATATTCTGTGACGCTCAATCTATGTTTTTAAGTTCTGGAGGAGGATACTAAAAATTTAATCTTGTTGCAATACAGGATTCTAGGTTATATGCTAACAACCTCATAGGGTTGACATCTGCTTGTCTTTCTTTTACAAACATTTTGATATATTATTTTTTTGTTTTGTTTTCTTTTTCGTGTTTTTTAAGAGTTTTTTAAGGTCCATTCATTCCATCCAACCATTTGTTGTTACGAGGCCCATCTAATGTTAAAAGTCTCCTGTGCCTGTAATGTATTATTTCATATTTTTTATTCCTTTGCTCGACGTAAATATTCAAAATTCTATACAAAGGGAGCACGGTGCGGTCCAGTTTTGCCGCTGTTAACGCTCTTGGCTCGTAGTAGGCATTAAACACAAAGAAATTATATTTTAAAAATATATGTTTTTTTGATCATAACAATTAATTTTATTTTAAAATGTTTGTTCGGATTAGCAGATGTCAACCCTAAGAGGTTGTTAGCATATTACCAATAACCCTGTATATCTCTCTTGCTTCCTTAACTTTCAAAACATTCTTCATACACCTCCGACTGTTACAGTTATTTTCACTCACAAAGGCGAGTCCCTCCATATATTTGGTTTAAAATGTATATTTGCAATTGCTACTGCCTACTCAAATCATGATAATATTTTACATTCTAATGTTTTACTATTCGCACCTTTAGCATTTACATCTACAATAATACGTAGTGTACTAATGAGTTCTGCCCTTACAAATGTGCACCAAATATATATTGTTAAGAAGCGCCTTCTTGAGTGGACAGGTTTGTTACCTAATATAAATTTAGAAGCACATGCAACCAAATTGGGGCATTTATGAATGAAATTATGTTGTTTTCCTAATCTGTGTACGCACTGTTAAGGTAATCACGACAAGATTTTTACTGTTCCATCTACAATCGCCAAAGTAAATGGAACGGGTATGTAAACTTCTTTTGACAATATATTTTCATATTTTGTTAAATCTTTCTAAGTGTGAAAAACTATTTCAGCACACCTTTCTCAACCACAGTATCCTAATTCACGTTGCATTACTTTCTGATCCAGCAGCCGTTCGTTATTCTGTCTTTCGAAGTCACATCATACATACTTCTTACAAAACTGCATTTATTCGACTTCGTTCCATCTCTTACACGAGACACACCGAAGTTTCACATTCCTACTATGCCTACTACAGCTTCTAGACTGCCTTTCGCACACGTTTTGGCTAGTTTCACTTGATTTCCTACATACACTCTCTTTTCATCTATCCTTCATGCTTCGTCACATTCTTTGTAATAAAGATCCCAGATTTAATTAACTTCTACTTGTTGAAGTTTAACTGCATCAACAACTTTCAAACGATGATTTTTTGCTAATATTATTATTTTATTCTTTTTATTTTTATCATTACATATTTTTTACTAACACGAACTTTCATTCCATTTCTCTCAAACACTGCATGTAATCATTATCATCTCCTGTAACAGTGATTCTTGATTAATTTTATTGCATTATTATTAATAACTTCATTGTACTGTATACCAGCTCTTTATTTCAATAAAGAGCTAGTAGTTGTTCCGATTTTACTTAAATTTTAAATTGTATTTTGAATTTTAGTGTGCTCGTAATTTTGTTGCAGATTGACTGCTCTGCTACTGCAAGGTTTCCTAACTTTGACAATAGCCAGCAGCGTCAACTGTAAGTTTTCGTTTATTTGTAAGTTCACTAAATTTATTTACGAGTAGATAATATTAGCTCTGTATTTAGGTTAGACAGTATCAGGTATTATGATAGGCAAGGTTTAGATGATATCGAGCTGGCGAGGCCCAAGTGACTGTTGTCATCTTTTTTTTCATGCCATTCATAACTTTGACGTGTACACCTAACTCTGCTTTCGAATATTATGTACAAAAAACAGGTAATATATCATTATCAACCTGTTACTTAAAAAAGGGTACGGTACCGGTGGATAGTCTGACGGTTACTGTTTCAGATAATATTCGAAATTCTGACAAGCATACTCGTGTTTCGTCCTTCTGTTCCAGCAAAACCTCTTGAGCTCTTTATTGTACGTAAGTATATCACGATTTGTAATGAAATACAATATTTTACTTTCATTAATTTATTTGCATGCCCTAAAATTTAATAAATTGGATGTTTTGCTTACTTATATACATATTTTTGAGGCTCAATCTATGTTATTAAGTTCTGGAGAAGGAGACTAAAGATTTAAACTTGTTACAATATTTCTCTCCTGCTTTCTTAACTTTCATAACACTCTTCATATACCCCCGACTGTTGTAGATATTTTTACTTAGAAAGGCAAGTCTCTTCATATTTTTGGTTTGTATTTGCAATTGCTACTGCCTACTCAATCCATCATAATATTTTACATTATAATGTTTGACTGTTCGCACCTTTAGCATTTACATCTACTATAATACGTAGTATACACACGACTGCCCTTACAAATGTGCACCAAGTTTTAATTGTTGAGAGGCTTATTGAGTGAACAGGTTTGTAAGTTACTATAAATTAAGAAACCAAAATGGGTAATTTCTGAATAAAATTATATTTTTCTTCTAATCTATGATACGCTTTATTAAGGTACCCATGAAAAGACTTTTCATAGAATTTCTCCATTCTGTTTAGAATAATTATATTTGCTGAGGTATTCTTCCCAATGTTCCATCTATAATCGTTTTGTTCAATATTTCTACTTGTGCAAACTATCCCACTAAGCTCACCACTCTCAACCAAAGTTACTTTATCCTCGTTTACGCAGCATTAGTTTCTGATAAAGCCGTTTATTATTCTGTCTTTCGAAGTCACATCACACATACTTTTTACAACACTGCATTATTTCGACTTCGATCCATCTTCACTCATACGGGTCATATCGAATTTTCACATTCCTACTATGCCTTCTACAGCTTCCGGATTGCGTTTGCATGCGTTTCGGCTGGTTTCACTTGATTTTCTGCATACACTCTCTTTTCACCTATCCTTCATGCTTCGTCACATTCTTTGTAATAAAGATCCCAGGTTTAATAAAATTTTACTTGTTGAAGTTTAACTGCATCAACAACTTTCAAACGAGATTTTTTTGATAATATTATTTTTGTATTATTTTTATGTTTATCATTACATATATTTTACTCACACGAACTTTCATTTCATTTCTCTCAAACACTGCATGTAATCATTATCATCTCCTGTAACAGTGATTCTTGATTAATTTTATTGCATTATTATCACTAATTTCATATACTAGCTCTTTATTGAACAGTAGATGTTCAGATTTGACTTAAATTTTATTGTGAATTTTAGTTTGCTCCTATTTTGTTGCAGATTGACTGCTCTGCTACTTCAAGGTTACTTAATTTTGACAACAGCCAGCAGCGTCAACTGTAAGTTTTCGTTTATTTGTAAGTTCACTAAATTTATTTACGAATAGATAATGTTAGTTCTGTATTTAGATTAGAATCAGGTACTATGATAGGTAGGGTTTAGTTGATACCGAGCCAATGCGACTGTTGTCATCTTTTTTTCGTGCCATTCAAAACTTTGGCTTTTACGTTTTGGCTATAGAGTGGTAGTTGGAAGGATTTGAGTAGTCACCTTTTTAAGGGATCGGGTGCACCAACTGCGTCAGAACTGGTGTCAACTCCGCAACACAGTAGTACATGTCCGCAACACTATAGAAGGGATACTATCAGGCCCACTTGACCTATAAATGTCAAAGGCGAATAGAGTTTTAAGGCGAAATGGAATTAGCGGCAAAGAGAGAGCTGTACTCCAACTTCGCTTTTCGATAACTCTTTTGAAGGTCCTGGAGGCTAAGTTCTTTTTTGAGTTCGCTGGTATTTATATCCTTAGATGCCAGTGAATCGACCTTACCCTTACCTTACCGTTAATCGAGTGAAGCTTGAGCTCAGAGGCCACTTTACAAGGGTGATAAAACCAGAGTTGGGACCTATCAACAACGGTTACTGCAAACTATGGAAATAAGAGTTCCATACCCTGAAGCACTAAATCAGCAACAGACACTACACTGTATTAGCACCAGCATCATACGGCAAGAAGCAAACTTGTCCTCAGGGGTAGGATGCAAAAAGTACCGCATCCAATATCCGACAAGGCGTGTAACCGGCTGCAGCACACCCTCGAGATGTATCCGTCGTGGGGCGAGATTTGCCGTAGCTTGGCCGCCGTAATCAAGTTGGACCTCCCGGTGGTGAGTAGCGAGAGACAGGCACGGGTTCGTCTTCTCTCGCATTGCAAGTACTCACCACCTGCGTCGGGCGGGACTGGCCGGATATTCCTGATCATTCTCGGGCCCCTCCCATGGGAGGGGCGTGCATGCCCCGCTGTGAAGGCGGGCGGTCGTCGGCGAGGGACTAGACGCAAAGGCTCTGCCAGTCTCCCAGTCCACACAGACGATGCTGGAATGCCACTGGGTTGTTTAGTGGGTATACTGGTCTTCTACCGGGGAGTCCCACATAACCCCCCCTTCCCCCAATGGGAGAGTATGCGTAATGCATTTTTCCCAGCGTCAAGAAAAAAAGTCGTGTAACCGGCACTGAACTGTCCGAAGATTCGAGAGGAGCGTTCACGGATACTGTCCGGGTGAAAGGTCAGCAGAAGGTCCCACAGGGAACGTGTATGATCATCTACATCTGGGGTATGCTTAGGCGAGGTGACCAGTTGTATTAGATCATACGCTAAAGCGCAGTCTTGAACAGAACTATCCGCATGATCTCCCACAAATCGATCGAAACGCAGTGACATGGCCAATACTTTACATCGATGTCGTTCGGAGAGTACTGCCACTAAAGTCAAGAGAAGACAGTTGAAAACGTTGTTAATTCATATTTGGTGCTTTTCAAATTTTGCTAACAGCTGTCCTTGAAATAAGAAATCAGAACGTTTTATTGATTAACTATGTAGTAACTGGTACAGAGAGATAGTAATATCACAATAAAGTTTGATCAGTCTGCCTATTGCGGGTGTTCAATAATTTATAGCATAACTTCTGCATTTAATTAAACTGAATATTTTTAAGTACATTCGCGTTATATAGAAAATAAAGCTACATAAAAATACATAAATAATCTAACTTTATCTTAAATTATTAAACTTAACTATAGGAGATAAAAATATGTAATTACAATACGAAAATATAAACATCCGTAATATAAAAACAATAAACATGATAACCGTTTTCTATATCAAATTCAATTCTTTCTTTATTTTAATTAGCATATATTGTATCAAAATTAGGTCCTAATACTAACCAAGCTAATAGCTGTGATTCTTGATTTATTTTATTGTATTATTAATGCCAATTTCTCTTTATTGTTCAACAGTAGCTGTTCCGATTTAATTTAAATTTAAAATTGTATTATGAATTTTAATGTGTACGTAATTTTGTTGCAGATTGACTGCTCTGCCACTGGAAGGTTGCCTAATCTTGACAACAGCCAGCACCGTCAACTGTAAGTATTCAATTATTTGTAAGTTCTTTAATTTTATTTATTAATGGATAATATTAGCACTGTATTTAGGTTAGACAGTGTTATGTATTTATGGTAGGTACGTACTAGGTGATACCAAGCTGGCGAGGCCCATGCGACTGTTGTCGATATTTTTTTCAGGCTATTCAGTCCATTACAGCGGTGGACAAACAAGGTGGGATTGTACAATACAATGCAGCCTAATATATAATATAACAAAATGAAACAAAACCATCACGTGCTACTCAGCCATGGTTTATTCCCGAAATACCCACTGTTATGAAAAATAAAAAGGATTGTAAAATTATTTTAACATAAAATGTGTAAATTAAAAACCTAGTCATGAACATAGCTTAAATCCTAAATTTTAAATAATTCAAGATCTTTATATTTTTTTTCTTTATATAGTGGATATATACCAGATAGCATACTGAAATTACATATTCCCAAGTAGTGAAGATTGAGATCGACCGTGTAATAAAAATAGACTTTTTTTATTTTATAATAAAATTACAACTCACATGTCAGGGTGCAAAAAAAAATTTCTACCTTCTGTAGTTCTCAAATTTCATAAAATAAATATGTTACAGAATTTTTAGTCCTTAAATTATTACGTTTAAAGCCAACAAATAATAAAATAACATACAAATCTGTTGCATAAATTAAAGATCTGATTTTTTTGTCGAATACATATTTGTTTCTGGGTATACATATTTCTTGTTAATGATTGTCCGTTCACGAGCTAAATACATTTTAGACCCGTGACATATACTAACGAACGGATAGACAGACAGCGGAATCTTAATAGGAACTAGTGGTATACATTATTTTATTAAAATCATGTCTTGAAAGTATTTGTTTATTTTTTAAAGAAAAGTAAGTATTATAACGATGACCATGACCTATGCAAAATGTTTTTAGCGTCATGTTAAATAAATAATGTTAGTAATAATGAATCTGTGTTATGTTTAAAATATCACAGACTTAATATAAATATATAAATTATGTGTTTAATGATTATTTTCTTACAATTATAGGGCAGAAAAGTTTGCGACCCGCCTGGGCCTTGTTTTGCGGACATACGCTACAGTCGCAAATATGCCGCCACCACCACCCAAGAAAATGAAGCCAATGGTTGGTACAATAGTTATATACAAGGCTGCAAAGTTATTACTTGCCGCAAGTACTTGTATTGTGAAACCTGAGGAAGCGATGGATCCTTGGATTCAAAAATGATTACTAATATAAATGCTCTGCGAAAGTTTCAGATGTACCTACGCGACGCAAAATAACTTTGCTGCCAAGCGAAACACATAATTTTTCACCTCACCACAGCGAGGAAAATGCAAATTCTAGAAAAACATCTGAAACATCTTAGTAAATTAGTGTTTATTCATAAAATGTTAAAAGAAAAAATATTATAATTAATTTCTGTACAGTATTTATTATTCTATCGTAATAACCGTTAGAATTATTAATTTTTTAAATTATTAATTATATTAAATTTTCAAAACATTTTCCACGCTAGCAGTTAAAATCACTTTAGAACGCATATTTCGAATGACAAACAAATCCTTTCCGAGCTTGTGAGGTGAAAAAGTATATTGTTTATTAGATAATGTAATAATTAATACTATAGAACCAGCGCAAGTATATAACCATACTATATATGTTAAATCCCCGTACTTTTAATTCCCTAGTATTTTAGTATTTTTATTACCATTCGTTTATTTTCCTAATCTTCCTATATACAGTGCGAAAATTTTCCCAACAGATTTTTTCACACACTCATTAATGAAACGTCTAGATGTCATACCAAATGATGTTTTAACCAGTAGACCATTTAATCAGTCTATTAAATTGTTCTCTCCGATGCGTACTTGGCCAGTTTTTTCTAGTACTTATTTGGGACCTACCAATAAATATTTATTCGTAGTTTGGGACGTGTATGAATAAACTAACTAGTTGCAGGCAATTCAATATTCAAGATATAAACCTCTTTAGATTGCGATTGAATTTATGTACTTTAGTACAACAAGCACTAGTAACAAATAGCACGGCACAATTTACAGCATTTTCTGGAACCCGGTTAAAGTATTTCTGAACACGACTTTGGCACCTTCAAGTAAAGAGCATATAAATGGCTGGCAACGCATCTATGAAACCTCGGGTGATGTGGATGTACGGTGATTATACGTTGACCACTTACCACCACGTTTATGGGACATATCCATATGGATTCAGGGTTAAAGATTAGAGTTTTAATTCTTCTTGAGACAAGCTTAAACTGTAAATATTTTATAGTTTTATTTTGTTAAATAGTAAAAAAATATATATATAAGTGAGAAGATATTAGGTTTTCGCGATTGTTACACATAGTAATGAAACAACTTTAAACCGTTTAAAGTTGTTTAATTACTATGTATAGTATAAGTAACAAGGTTAGAACCACATATATGTTGTTGTTTTGATATTTATTATATGTTTTATTAATAAATATTAAAACTACCTATAGGTATATAATATAAATTATAATATATGTAAATTAGAAATAGGCATTTCTCACTATTCGTATTTGGTTAACTAACACCCTGGTAGACAGGGCTGCAAAAATATCCGACAAATATATTAAAAAAGCTTCTTGGCTTTTTGACGCACAATACACACATACAATATAGCTCAGGTAGGCTGTCAACACCATATGCATGATAAATGCATCATGGTAAAATATGCTATGGGCATATTATTCAGAAGCGCGTCTGACGATTTTATATCTTCTGTTTTATGATTGCGATTTAAGACGACCCAGGAGACTTTCTCAGGCAATTACTAATACCAATTAAAGTCATAGGATCATCTGGATATATCTAAAAACAAACAACGCCATCAAACAATCATTGATTAATCGGAATGACCGTAGTAACCACCCCGGCGACGACACTGTGATGCAACACACATTCACTGAGAAATAAGGTTTATTCGGTGATAAAGATGTACATGCGCTTGACGACGAGCCAAGAATCATTGCTGAGAACACCAGAAGACGACTGGGTCAAAGCTGCGTGGTCTACCAGCCGCTGAAGTCACTTTAGGTTCTGGAGATGAGTATATTTAGTGATAATAGCTTAAATGGTCGAGAAAGTTTTTATTTGTGCATGTGATGAAATTAGATAGCATACAAAGAGATTAACTCTTTTCACTGTGTGTGTGTGTGTGTTTTAGTGTGTGTGTGGTTTTTTTACACATATAGTTTGTATTAGTGTGATTTAGTAAACCCAGAAGGTATCTGCATAAAGCATTTAAATTGTATGTCACGTTATTTATTTTGGATACTGCTAAAAGTACTTTTATTACAATTGTAACTTAAATGTTATATTATAAGATACAAAAATATTGAGAACTAATAAATGTGTTAAATATTTTATGGTAAATAAAGAAAGTTTGTCGATGAATTGTAGTTTGACTTTAAATAGAATTACCCTGAAGTTTAATTGTGTTGAAATAAACCTCTCCGCACTGACGCGAAGTGACGTTAAGGGACTGCCTGTAATTAATTCATCATAATCATCTGGAAGACGTCCACTGCTGAAAAAATGCCTCCTCCATAAAATTCCTCAAAGAACGGCTATTAGCTACTTATAACCTTTGGCTACCCAGGACTTTTACGATGTCAACAGTTCACCTAGTGGGGCGCATACGAACTCTACATCTTCCGGCGTAATGTGGTAACCACTCGAGAACCTCTTTCCCCATCGTTGATCAGTTCTTCGAGCATTGTAGCCCGCCCATTGCCTCTTCAACTTGCAAATTCAGATAGCTATGTCGACTTTGTTTCTTCGGCGAATATCCTCGTTCCGGATTTTATCTAGAAACAGAGAAACTCCGAGCATAGTTCCCTCCATAGCTCGTTGCGCAACTCACGTCTCAGTGCCATAAGTAATCACTGGCGACACACTGGTTTGGATTATGATCTTCAGGCTCTGCGAGAAGATCGACGCGATGTCGCGTAACTTCCCGGTCTACACATCCGAGGGTGGTTCTTGGAGAACCTCTTTGTCGTAGTACAGTCTTTGTTACTGGACAGTCTGTCTCAGTTAAATATATTGGTCAATATACGAGATCTACGAGAGTTTGTGTCTTATTTTCTCATAGCTGTTAAACTGCACGAATCCTTAATATATTTATCAATCAGGTCCCATTACAACATGGCTATTACATGTTTGACACTAAAATTAACATAATTTTGAACGGATTGTAAAAATAGTTCTAAACTTGCGCCGGTGCAAATTCTAAGTGTAAGATGAAAACAAAAAGCACGGTCATAAAATAAAATGTATTGGCACTTATTAATAGCTCTGCTGGACTTCCAAACTAACAGACAATGTGAGTGCAATAGTCATGTTTTACTCCTGGTGTCTTCGCCAAAACTCTACCAGTGATCCAAACATGCACACTGCATGAAAAATTCTATCTTTGCATCTGATATTTAGATTAAAAACAGCGCTACAACATCATGTCGTAATATAATAGTTATATCATATCTAGTTATATCATATCTAAATTTCATAATGGACAATAACATTTAACAAAGAGTTTGTCTTAAAATTTGCATCGCAGAAGGATAAAAAAGAAAAAAATCGCATTTCGTGTTCGGAAATTCTGAAAATATTACAGACAGCATACGGTGAATTGTCTTTATCAAAAACATGTGCTTATATGTGCTACAAAGCGGTCGAGATATGGTGGAAGATTTGCCTCACTCTGGTTGGCCATCAACGTCAGCAAGTGAAGTTAACATCGCAAAATTGAATGAAATGGTGACTGAAAATCCTCATTCAAGTATGAAAGAGATAGCCGCTGAATTTTCTGTGTCTCACGAGTCGATCCGTACTATTTTAAATTATGAGCTCGGTACAAATCATGCTGCCACTCGGCTAGTAGCTAAAACCTGAACCAAAAAACCAAAAGAGTGTTGATTTCATACAATACGAAAAACATGAACTCCGTTTGCAAAAAATTAAGAATATAAATCAAGATTAAATATACGAATATTTATTCTTAGATTGAAATTAAGAGATCATAAGCAGTTGAATGAGTGCAGAATTTGAAGGCTTCAGAACTTAATGACTAAGAACTATGGACATGAACTTGGCATACAATAGAATCCTGAAATACTGATATGTTTTGTGTGTTGTCTAGGAGTGACTGCTCTATTGAGAGAAACATATAATATTTTTTTAATTAACGTGGGCAAAGCCGCTGTTAGAAGCTAATAAATAAAGCCGAAAAAATATTCAGCATGCAATGTAGTGCTGACGTTATATAGAATGCAAGATAATAATATTTATATACCTACGTAAGTACAATATACTGACTAAATAGGTCACAATGAATAAACGCGAGGAATATAGAGCAAACGTAGTCACCGTTGTAGAGCTCAGCAATCACGTAGTTAGGGTGACCTGTTCTACACCTCTTGAGTTAGGACAATTTTGGTAGTTTTGTTGACACGACTAGTTAAATCATATATTTTATTGGTACATACTTTCAAACCCTTTTATATTATACACTCCAGACCAATTTTGTCACTTTGAAAATATCTTCCACATATGGGGGGATCCTGTTTGACCCCAAACTAACCAGTTTATAATATTAATTTATTTTTCTTTGCGAGTGTTGGCATATAAGAGTATATTTTGCAAGACGCGTGGCAACGTAGTGGGAAAGAAGCGACGGCAAGGGTAGCGTAGTGAAGAGCGAAGTCACCGTAACGTTTGTAGATAACATTACCGTGGCGAAGTGGTGCCGTGTTACGCTACGTAATATTAATGAATCGTGATAAATCCGACCAAATTTCTTGCATGAGAAATCGAGCGCTCGAAGACTCATTATTGCCTGAAAATGTTTCGTGTAGAAGCGAATCTGCGAATCGATCCGGCAGGTTAATTTTAGCGAAATGGACACTAGCTACGTACACAAATATATTTTAAAGTGGACAAATATCTTTTGAATATGGATTTGAGAAAAGTAACGCCTGAAGCTTTAAATCCTCCTTTTCAAATTTGTGATACAGATTCTAAACAGGCGTTCAAAGTTATCGTCGGACATAATATGTATGTATATGTGCTATATACAAGCAAATGAGGTCCCAACTTACATCATTCGGGCAATAAGTTGGAATGCTTAGGACAGATTGATCATTAATCCATATCATTCGGTCCTGGTTAACTTAAAACACAAACTTAAGTTACACAGTATTATTATATGTTCTATGGTTACACTAACTTGAAAATTGATACATTCAAAATAACATAAAATACATTTTTTTTTTCCTATGATTAACCGATGGTTCTTTACTGTAACAGCCGGATCGTCCACTGCTGAACACTGCCTCCCCTATTAAGGGAGTATTTGCCATAATCCCCACGCTTGGCAGGCGTCTTGGGGATCGCAGTGTAAGTTGGCAGTTCTTTAGAAGGCGCTGCTGCCCGCCTTCCCGTATTTTTCCCTTAGTCGCCTCTTACGATACCCATGGGGTGATATGGGGAGGTGAAATTCTAGCCCGGCACCCCACGGGGATGGTTCTTTAGCATTGGTTAGCACTTGACCACTATCTCACCTGATGTTAAGTGATGATGCGATCGACGATGGAGCGCGCTTACCCAGAAGATACCTATTCACTCTCGTTTTGAAGACCCCCATATTGTACTTAACCGGAAACACAGACTCGGCAGGGTATTCCATTCCCTGGTGGTTCGTATTATGAACGAAGAAGCAAATCGCTTCGTTCGGGTAAATGGAATTTCTACCATATAGCTATGGCACTTCGGAGTATCCCTGGATGTCCGGTTATAGAATGGGGATGGCGGAATCAAATTTTGAAGTTCCGTTGCACACTCACCGAAATGTATCCGATAATAAACCGATAAACTAGCGACTTTGCGGCGATGCTCGAGACTCTGGGGTCTTTTGCCTACTAGCTGGTTGTCGTTAATGAGTCTCTTGGCTCTCCTCTCAATAGCTTCCAGTGTCTCCAGCTGGTATTTGGCAGAACCATTCCAAAGGTGAGAACAGTACTCCATACACGACCGGACTTGGGCTTGATAAAGGTTAAGCAACTGTCCCGGTGTGAAGTATTGTCTCACCTTAGCCAAAACACCAAGCTTTTTTGAGGCAAGCTGGGCTTTGGACTCAATATAGGATCCGAAATTGAGAGTTGATGTTAAAAAGATGGCAAGAAGCTCTAGATAGTTACATATCGGCACGGACACATCCCTGAAAGAAGGAGCCAGCTGGAAAGGGCTCCGTTTGGCGGAGAAATGACATGCCTGGGTTTTAGCTGCATTGAACTTAACCAGATTGGCATCGCCCCAATCGGAGACTGCCTTCAAAGAAAAGTTCAAGCGCTGAACCATCGCTTCCTATGAGACTGGATTTATAATGTACTGGTTCGTGCGTTAGATGTGTAACTCTCCACAACAGTGCTGTCGTCTGCGTACCCAAAGATACCGGGTTTCAGCAGATCGTTAATATGCAGCAGAAACAGCTTTGCAGAGAGTACTGATCCTTGAGGGACTCCGGCATTTATGGCCAATTGGGCGGAAGAACAGCCATCGATGGCTACCCTAATCGACCGATCCCTCAAGAAATCTGATATCCAAACACACAAACCAGTGGGAAGGCCGTAAGAAGGAAGCTTGCTAATAAGGCTATCATGCCAAACCCTGTCGAAAGCCTTCGAGATGTCGAGAGAGACAGCTAGTGACTCTCCGTGGTTGTCGATAGCCGCGCTCCAGATGTGAGTGACATACCCTAGAAGATCCCCAGTAGACCAGTTTCGGTGAAATCCGTATTGTCGATCACTGAGGAGATCGTTTACTTCTAGGTATGCCAGGAGCATGTGGTTCAGTACACGTTCCAACGTCTTACAGAGTATGAAAGTGACTGAAATAGGCCCGTAATTGGCAGGGTCTGCGCGGCTACCGTTTTTGGGCACGGGCTGCACGTTTGCAAGCTTCCAGGACTTGGGCACTTGACCAGTCGTCATAGAAAAGCGAAAGAGGCGAGTCAATACAGGAGTCAATTCTGGTGCACACATCCTCAAGACTACAGCTGGTATACCGTCTGGATCACTGGCTTTGTGCGGATTTCTGACATTAACGTCCTGCTATTTGGCAGGTCAAAAGGTACAGCGTTGCCAGCATCTAAACGTGAAGACTCCGTAAATAGAGTTGCAAATAAATTTGCTTTCTCTTTAGCAGAGTGCGCTAGTGAGCCGTCAGGTTTCAGCCATGGAGGCAGTGAGAGACGGCAGAAGTTCTCTTCGATTGACTTCGCCAGGGACCATAATGCTTTGCTACCCGAAGGGTAAGAAGCAAGTTTGTTCCCTGTTCGGCGTATGTGGTCGAAGCGAGCCTTCTTGAGAGCCTTTTTGCAGGACTTGGCGGCTAGGTTAAATGCTTTCTTCTTTTCACGTACATCTCTAGATTTGCGGGTTCGAGCATCAGCCCAGGCTAAGTAGGCCTCATGTTTTGACGCTTCTGCATCTCCACATTTGGCATTAAACCATGGGCGAGCTTTGCTGGACAGCGGAACGTCAGAAAATGGTATGAAATATTCCATACCTTGACGTAACACCTCTGTCACTGCATCCGCGCAAGCTGAGGGATCGCTCGAAGAAAAACAAACCCTCCACCAAGGATAAGACGAGAAAAAATATCGCATCTCATCCCAATCTGCTGACCTGTATCGCCACACCCACCGGGTGCCTTTTGGGCTGGGATTGGGCGGGGAATAGACTGATACAGACTTCACCAGACAGTGGTCGGAACTACCTAAGGGTGATGAAACCGACTCCGAGTAGCAGTCTGGATCTGTCATCAGCAGAAGGTCCAAGCAGTTGGCTGTGTGACCATCAACATCCGGTATCCTTGTAGCCCCTTGGACCACCTGAGTGAGGCAAGCGTCAAGGCAAGCTTACGCATCTCTCGACGAGCGTGGTCCGTGCTCTGGTATGGGTAAAGCCATTGTGAGCCTGGTCGTCTCCTCATCTCCGCTGTGCGAACGATAAATGCAAGCATAAAGTATCTTCTCCATGCCATTGTCCACCAGAACCCACATGGTGAAAAATTTGGGGTCTTCAAGGTTGCGGAGACGTCGATAACAAATGTCATCGCGGGCATACATACAAACTCCCGCTCTGGCCCTGAAGCTATGTTCTAGAACGTAGCCAGGGTAGGCAAAGTATGCAGCGTCAGCTGCACATTTGATCTGCGTCTCCTTGAGGAATAGAATATGCGGTCTTGCGGTCTCAAGATGGTGGTGGACCGGGTCGATATTTGAGTGCAAGCCTCGAATGTTTGAGAGGTGCACTTAGAGAGAGAGGAAGTGCTTCCGCTGTTGGACCGTTATTCTATTTCTTTTGCCTTTCATTTTATGGGGAGTGAAGATAGGTAAAGGGAAATGGAAGTGGAAACGAGGCGCAATTTACCAACCCGTGACACATATTAGGCCTTTCCACCCAAAGAGAACCAATCCTACAGACCGCGGGGACGCCCGAGCCCCCCTAGAGGTGTCCATCGGGTCCTCTCATTTGGTTGCCAACCAGCACGATGGCGCACCTCCGGGATTTTTCGAGAGATGGCGGGGCAGCCTTTCATGAGTGGCTGGCTCACTACTTGGGCCCCAACAATCTGCGGTCGGCCAGCGGAGAACCGTGCCTCGGATCCCACTGCTCTCCAAGATTGGCTGCCAGGCAAATTGACCTTCGATGTGTCACGACCAGTTATAGTAATAAGCGCAACTGTTTCCGACCAATGGGTCGGTGGGCAATGCCCCATCATGGGGAATGCCCCATGATGGCTTCACCTTCAACATCATGCCGTAACGCGACCGCTTGGCAGCATGGCTTTGTCTGGTGGGTGGGAACACGCCGCGGCCTAAGCCTACCACCTGTCAGTACTGCTCTTTTAGCACCACCCAGGGGACACGTGTAGGACATCGAGGGCTAAATCCTACGAACGCGAGCAGTATAGTCCCCCTGACAATGTATGTGTATTGCAAACTTACACACATCTACAACTGGTATACTCAACAATCATAATATTTAATTATGTCTTATACATGCTTTTTAAAAATAAATACTGTGATTATACTAATTTAACTTTCTCTCAAAACTCCATGCATAGATACCATAACCTTAACTTATGCTTAAAGCAAATACTTGCTTCGTCAGAGCATAAGCACTCAGGTATGATAATGATCATATGTGTGGATAATTTATGAGTAGGTACTTCAAGGATTTGAAAGGTCCTTTAAAGGGACCTTTCTAAACTCGTAAGCAAATTTTCACAGCCACTGTGATGATACTCTGCATATTCTTGTCTTACACCGATTGTATGAACGCATGTTTACGAAAAAAGAGATTTCGGAGATCGAATAAGGTTTGCTGCCTCAGATGTCGACAGTAACGATGATTGTTTATATTGCCTTTTAATGAGCACTGTTGCGTACCTACAATTTCCGACGATGTATAATGAATACTTGCTTTGAACCTTTAAAAAGTTTATTAACCGGAACCTTGCACCAATCACTTGCTATAGGTACTTGGTCGGTGCTTCACAAAATGTTAAAAAGGTTAAACTGACTCGCTGTGGCCAGCCAATCATAGCATCGGCATCTCTCCAATAATATTTAATTGTATAAAAAGTTTCATCACTTAATTGTGGTAAAATCTGCCTTACCTATATGTAATTAAACGTTTTCAACCACGTATAATGTTTTTTCAAACAATTTTGTGATGATCTTTTTGAAAGCTATATTCCCTCAGAAAGTTTAGTGGTTGGTGTTGGCCATGGGATTTAATTATTTGATAACTGGATCATATTACGTACAGGTAGCACATGCTGATTATGTCCCTCTGGCGAGGATTTCAGCTTTGTCGATCGAATGTACATAGTAGTTGCGATGGTCTAGAGTATATTTAATATATAACATCAGTCATAAGCTGCCGCATGTTCTTCATGTCAGCTATCTGCAATTTTATCCGGTTACCTATGCTTATCTTTGTTTACCCAATTTATGGTAACGATAACCCACTAGTAGTGGATATTGCTCTTGATAGGTCTAAAAAATTGGCTAATGTTCTTGTTCGACTTGAAGTTCGTTTTATTGAAGCTTGTATTATTTTACTAACAATTTTATGAATTTCTCCCTCTACACAATAATCATAAGAAAAAAACTTATAAACCTTTAAATTGCTTGTAAAATTAAATTTACTATTGGTCAATTTTCCACCATACAGTAATTGGAGATTCTATCAAAAGTGATCAGAA
Organism: Plagodis dolabraria; assembly: GCA_963854805.1. Classification (NCBI taxonomy): domain Eukaryota; kingdom Metazoa; phylum Arthropoda; class Insecta; order Lepidoptera; family Geometridae; genus Plagodis; species Plagodis dolabraria. Next base: position 13,233,108 of record OY978440.1, read on the forward strand.
AATGTATACCTATACCCATCCTTCAAGACGTTTTCTTGCAAATTTAAATATTAAATATTACTCTTAGGCTCACAAGAGGATTCTTGATTATACGTCACCATTTTCAAATTACTTTGCAGGTATAATTTAATTAATCAGTAAGTTTTTCTTCACTTTTTCGGAACTTGATGATACTATATTTAAATCACACGTAAACCAAGTTTTCCACCGTGTTAATTCAGTATTTATAACCCAGAAATGAAGAACTAGCAAACAAAAAAAGTTATGTAAAGTCTACAGATCAATATTTCAATAAACTTACCTATATTAAATAATTCCAAATTACTAGGCTATAAATAAACATTGCAGTTTACTTGTGAAATAGGAATATTCAGGAGTATCATTTATTTTATTTCAAAATACTAGCGTACAAAATAAATACGTTATGGTAACCCTTACGCCCACGTCGAGGCCGGTGTGGATTGAGGGGGGCATTACTTAAAGCAGGAAATATATAGGTCGCGCGGCACGGGATCCCCTCGAGCCATGAGGGGCAGGGTTGAAGAAGTGGGGAAGGGGCTCGAGGGTCGAAAACTGGGTCGGCTACATGTGCACGAAGTCCGCTTCGTTCGCCACACGCTTCTTTTGCCAAGACAATGCGAATAAAATGAAGAACTGACGAATCTATTTTGTTAACGAATTGGAGCAGACTGAAACAAGCATTTGAGATCAAACAGTTTCAATGGAATAAACTGAAATATGACCAGAAATATGGCGTATTATAAGCGCATAATTATATATTATACTCTCTCGGTAGGATTGGTATAAGTAAAAACGCACAACTAATCGGATAAATTCAAATTATTATTTAAGGATTTTATACTCTTTATGCCCTAATTTTAAATTTGGATCCCGAATCGAATTGAATTTACACTTTTGCGCATTGCGTTTTCCCCGTAAAAGACCACCTGAAGTAAATTCAGATACAGTTGACGATTGACGATGATTACATGCTCGCATCTATAATGCCTCTTCAGTCTGATTTTGAAGACACCCAGATTACCTATGGTATGTAACTAGTTGTATCAGGTAACAAAGACTCAGTGAAATACTACACTACAAAGAAGCGAACGCTTTGTACCTGTTGTTAGTGCTGTTGAAATAATGATAAACAGTAACAAAATCGCAGCACACGGGCGCTGCGCACACCGGTGCTCAAGACCTTGCTAATGACTTACCTCCCACTGACTCATATGGCTAAAGCAATTCACAGGTGAGCAACATAGTTTTGTGCTTGTGTAAGTTCTGTACATATTCTGATGTGAAGAACCACCTCTGCGCTATTGCCAACTTTATTGTAAGAGCCAAAGTTTAGAAACATCTAAATCATATGTTTAACTATATGTAAATAGCCTTGAAAGCCTTACTACTACATAGGTATCCTCACATTCGTTATCAGTAAAGTTTAGAAAGTTAATAGGAATCAGATGGAAATAACTCCATTTTGTAAAAAGATACCACGAGTAGACTACGGACTCGGAGTACGGAGTAGCTCTGAATTAACGACCAAAACAGGTAAGATTGTTCAATTGTTCAATGTTCCTTATCAATAAATTGGTGCTTAAGAAGAACCGATATGCGTAACTTAAAGGTCTAGAGAAGTGTGCTGCAGTTTCACTACACGAAGTGGCATGACTCTTTCACAATTCCACCCACATAGAGGTGTCACTCTAGCGTCTCCACCACCATACCACTAATTAATTATACATTAAAAAAATTACCTATATAAAGCTTAAAATTGGATGAAACTACTTAGTTTATCTTAATGCCTAGTTACTACTTAGTTAGGTAGGTCAAAACTGTAATTATGTCTGAAAAAAATTGCAAGTAATCTATTTTTATGTGATTGTTGCGGAAGAAGCACGAACCCTCCTGATGTAGATACATTTCGTTACAAGTGACGAATTGCACTGCATACCTGAGACATACAGTTGTTATGTCTCATGAGCCTGTAATTTTGCTGGCTCTCAAGGACTGCTGCCTGAACACACTGTTAGGTACTTGGCAACAAATTTCCTACTTGAGGGTGATAGCTAGCCAGGCGAACATTAGCGAAATACCCCTCAACCTTGAAAAAAATCCATGTTCAAAATATTTAAAACAAAATAACCTAATTTGAGCAAATTCTAATTATTTACATGACCTGAATGCGAATGTTATTGGCTAATATAAAATGTTTGTATAAAACCAAATCTGATGTCAACGACATAAAGCCTAAGAAGAAGAAGACAACGGGTCATATTGTTTATGTCCCATACCCACACATTTTGCTACTAAAGAGTATTTAGCGTTCATCTCCAATCAGTAACTATGCTAATTTAAAATCTAGCTCTCAGATCATAGAAACAACTATGATCTGAGATCTAGACGTTTTGATGCTAATGAATTTAACGTAGAAAGAGCTCTACGTAGTATCTTTGGCATTTTCAGAGCCAGACTTTATATTGGTAGAATATTTTGAATCATAACATTTCAGGATCCAGATGGTTTGCCTTTTTAGCATTTTGCGTTCATGCCTATGTGATACCGATGGCATTTTACGAACAAGAGGTTTCAGCAATTGCGTCATTTTGCTATTTGAGTATTCTGGTAGAGACCATTCAAAACAAAAGCTTTATATATGTTTATCAAATGAATTCAAGTATAATTAGGTAGACTTCGTTGGTTAGTTTTCGAAATCGTGTGATGTGATAGCGGGCCGTTGGTCTTTTAAGTTCTTATTCCGGAAATCCACGGCTTATCTTATACTTACGTTACGGGAAAATCCGGGGCTCGTGACATATTCGCACAATATTAGGTACAAATTTGAAGTTAATTGTATTTTACCATTGAGATATGGTACTACGTACAGTAATAATATCTCAATGTATTTTACCAGGTTCTAGGTTTTTGGTTTCCGATAAAAGTATAGACGCGATTGATTATCTTTTCTACAAAACTAAATAAATTTGGTAAATGAACCACAATCATTCAAACACACACCTACTTAGTTATTACCTATTTAAATAGGTACATGATGATGCTGAACGTGGTCCCCCTTTCATCAAGTTAATGAATAGATTCAGGCGTTACATTGCAGAAATCTATATTTAACAATAACACATTTTTAGAAAATATTTTATGACAACATTAAATTAATATTTTAGATAAATAAATTTATTTAGTGACTTTTGGCCTAATTTGCCAACGTGAAGTCACAAACGCCACGCAGCCACACTGGAAGATTTTTCTGCGATGAGTTTGCAAGAAAAAAAAAATCTCACAATATGGCGTCTGAAATATGCCAGTTATTTTTATGTATTTGGTGTCACTTACGCTACCAAGACAAATCTAACGATATCTCATACATTAAAATCGGTTTAGCGGTTTAGAAGTTATGATGGGATAAAGAAACTCACAAACATACACATAATTATATGAACCCAGAAAAAATAACATTCCTTTTTTGGGCAGTTGTGTAATAATAAATTAAATAAATAAGTAAAAAACCCGACTGGAAATAATTTATTTTGGTTAAACGTTTTATTGTTCCATTGAAATTATAACTGAAAGTTATTATATATTATATTAGTGGTGAAAGTATGAAATTGCCGATTTGTACAATTTTTTTAAATTTTTTATTTAACACTTTTATTTAATGAAATAATTACCATTTTAATCGAAACATTGTTGCCATCTAAAAGGAAGGTCATTTATACCTTTGCGATAGAACTCTGGTGGTCTAGATTCGACAAACTGTGTCAAAGCATTTTGTACTGCCTCCGGGGAGAAAACTTTTTATCACGTAGAAAAATGTCCAAATCACGTAAAGATTAGTAGTCTGTTGGAGCAAGGCGAATATGGAGGGTGAAGAATGGTTTCTAATTGCAGTTGCTGTAGAGTTGAAACGGTTTCTCGTGCTGTATGAGGTCTCACGTTATCATGGAGCAACAATGGTGAAGATGTTGATGGGGCTGTTTCACTGCTAGTTTTGCTATCTTTGTCCGGAGCTCGGCACAGTAGACATCTGCCGTTATTGCTTAACCAGATCGGAGAAACCTATAGTGAATAACAGCATGCTGAGAACACCAAATAGTTACCATTACCTTTTTATTGTAAGATTTGCTTTAGGACAATGTTGCGGCGTTTGACCTGGGGTCAGCCAGCTAGTTATTTGCTTAAGGTTATTTGTAAAGAATCCACTTTTCGTTAGATGTCACAATTCGAATGAAAAAATGCCAAAATTCCTTCATTTCTGTATTGATTCAACAAGGCAACACAAGTTTCAACACGCGTTACTTTCTGCTGATCAGTCAAATCATGAGGCACCCATTTTTTTATTTTTTTTATTTTATTGATTTGATGCAAATGTGGCAATATTGTTAGTAAGGTAACGTTAAACATTGCCGGTAAGGCTTGCTTGGGTAGTTAAGCAACGTACGCCGCGTTCATGACATGGATGGGTAACCGCTAGTGACATTACTACTAAACGCTTCGGTGCTTCACAGGGCACGTTAAGCTGTTGGTCCCGGTTGTTATCTTAGGATGGCAGTGGTCCCACCTGTCATGTCACACCGTGGAGGAGTGTGCCGCATGGGAATCCCAAAGGCGCACTCTGACAGTGAAGGTCTGTAATGACCTTTCGCTGCTGGGCCTGGTAAATGCCCTGCACGACAGCGAGCGGTGCTGGGCAGCTATGGCCTCCTTTTGTGCAGACATCATATCACAAAAGGTTTTTAGTGGGAACACCGGGCAATTTTCCCGGGGAGTCCCACATAACCACTCGGCGTCTGATTTTAATAAATTGTTCATACACTTGGCTTGATTTTTTCATAAAATGTGCCTATTTGGGTCACTGGTAGAGCTTTGACGAAGTCACCAGTTGTCTCATTGTTCACTCACATTGTCTGTTAATTTGAAAATCTAGGAGAGATTTAATTAGTGCCTCTACATAATGTTTTAATACCATGTTTTTTAAGACCTGGAACCCAGCCTTGAGCTTAATAAAAAACAATGAACGGCCTTACTTACTGACTCTGAAAAATGTGTTGAGACAGTGAGTGTGTTCTGTTGTGGCTACCATTTTCAAAAAACCAAAAATTCATATAGTGGACATAGCAAAGGATAATGAAAGTAGACTGATATGTCTGCTCTAAATTATTAGTTCATCAACCCAAATTTTCAGTTATCCTGCGATGACGGCGCTTTCAACAGCATTGAAATATCAGGAGCTGATAAAAACTTCCGCTATGCGCCTCTGTTGTGTTCCGGCACGATGTTCGGTGCAACCTTGAAGGAGGGCAAGTCAAGGCAGTTACGTTGCTGGAGATGACTTGTTTGTTGGCACAGGACAAAGTTACCTCATTGGGGGACTATTCTCGGAGAACAGCAATATCTGAGGCACGGTTACCCGCTGGCCGGCCGCAGATACTAGGGGCCTAAGTAGTGTACTAGCCACACACTAAAGGCTGCCCCACCATTTAGCGAAAAGTCCCGGGTTGCGCCATTGTGCCGTTTGGCGCACGGATGAGAGGACCCAATGGACATCTTTTGGGGGACTAGGGTGTCCCCGTGGTCTCCGAACTAGTCTCCAAACGGTGTGGTATTTGAGACGTGATCCAATGATTTGGCAGGTATCGTCTCGTCCTTCTGCTATCCCCCTACCTTTATTCACTCTACAAAATGGAAAACACGAGATATAAGAAGTGAGTCCCACAGCGGGTACACGTCCCCTAGCTCCAAGTGCACCTCTCAAATACTCTGCTCCAATATTGCACTCCAATGGCAACTCGGTCCACCACCACCTCACCTTCTATTCCTCATGGAGATACAGATAATGTGTCCGATGGACGGTCCATACCATCAGCGTCTCCGAAATCTTAAAGACTTCAGCCTCTCAGTCTTACGGCTTTTGGTTACGATGACATTTTTGAATTTAGGAAACATTTCAATGGTGTTCACTTGTAGCCCTATTTGTAGAACGCCAAGTTCAATAGCTGTTTCCTTGCCAACAAATTTCATGCCCCATTCTGTATAATATACAATATTGCCCGTTTCTTTTTGTTATTAACCATTATGTTAGCTTGGAAAGAGCCTATTACATTCAAAGGTTTTTCACGTCCATGTGGCAGGAGGACTTAATCTGGATTTTAAACTTGATTGTAAGCAGTCACTCGGTGGAGCAGTTAATAATTTAATCTTAATTTATGTTAAAAATATACTCAACGTTATCCGATTACTTATCTTCTTGTTTTGATTTTTTAATACTTTTGTAATCAAACATTAAGATTTGTTCTGCAAAATTCTATGTAGTGCCCAATCAAATTACATTTGAGGCATCTCTTGTTCCTTGCTGAGCATTTTTTTATAGTACTGTGTGTGTCTCAGGCTTCCACACCTTGCACAACATTGCTTACTTTTAAGGACATTTTCCTTACCTCTAACATCTGTTACAATTTGGTCGAGTGAAATGTTATCTCCGGTTCCAGTGTCATACCAGTAAACATATGTCGTTGCTCCCGCGAATATAATTCTAAATCACTGCAATTGAAGTTAATAGTTCACAAAAGTGTTAAAATCGTCAAATGTAGTGCTAAACACAGTCAATCAACTACAAATAATACAAGGCAAAGGAAGTTATTAAAAAAATTCTGCACCGTAAATATTGGTCACTATAGATTTGAGGTTAGAATAAACGGTCAAATGCGTGTCGAGCCACGCACAATGTAGGGTTGCATAGAAACCCGTTATCATAATATAGAACGATGCTGTAGTTCATTATTCTCCTCCACTTTCTTCCTGCTAAATCTAAGAAATAAGAGTGCGATTGCCGACAAGTTATTATTTCAATTGTAATTCGAATATTAAACAAAACTGTAAATTCTATAGGTAGATACTCGAATGAAAACGTAACGATAGCGCGATTCAGAATCCGTTGGACATTGTAAGAATTTGAATGTCATTTAATTTATTTGCTGTAGCATAAATAATTATTCTATTATAAAATAGTTGATATATATATATGAACGAAAAATAAAAAGTATACAGCGATATATGCAAGTAAGCTTATAAATGGACTATTATACTATATAAATAGTCTGGCCATAAATACTGTAACATAAACATTTTTCAACTTTAGAATTATTTAGAATTTGGAGAGCGTTTATAACTTTAAAATTTTCTTTCGATTTCGCGCCATTACATATATTATTTCGTGTTCATTGTCAAATAACAATATGAAATTAGGTTACAAAATTACAAATTTACGAGAGAAAAATTATAGTCATGTGCGGGATTCGAACCCGCGTCCATCCACCCCTTTAGCCGGGGTATGCTCTAACCAATTGAGCTAACATGACACATTGACTCATAACTGTAATTCTTGCTCTCGTTCTTCATGCAACCATCGTATTGGGATGGAGTAATTTGTAATTTTGTAATGTAATTCGCCTAGCAGGCGTCATTGCAAACTTAACAATATTTAAAAAAAAATGAAATTAGGTGTTAAAGAAAATAGGATAGCAGTACATATTCGCCTTGTACAAAGTAGATATAGAGCCGTCGCTGCGGTCATATTCCAGACACTTCAAAAGCTTGGTATCAGCCGTTTGTTTATACATCGTAATATCAACAAATACAACAACACTTCCTCTGTCAAAGACCATAAGAGATCAGGGCAGCCGCGTGCTGTTAGAACTACAAATTAATGCTGTTAAAGCCAGAATTGGTCGAAATCCCATTAGGAAGTAAAAATATTATGATAACTCAACAATAATCTTATTGCGAGAAATGAAGATTCCCGCTAGGAAAATGACGCGTATTATAAAACAAGACCTGAAGCTCGGTGCTTATCGATGTTATCGATATACAGTACATACCCTAAATCAATCTTTAAAATTAAAAAGAGTGCCTTCCGTTGCGATACGCAAGTGAAGGGCACAGAAACATTCTCTTTACCGATGGAAAAATTTATACGATTGAAGAGCACTACAATCAGCATATTGATGATGTGTGAAATGAAGTGATCGACCTTGGTATGACAAGTACAGACAGCAAACACTTCTAGTGTACGGCGAGGATGAGGACAAAAATTACTTTATATCTATATGAGTCGAATCTTTGTACTCTCATAATCTATATCAATACTAATATTATAAATAGGAAAGACTTGTATCTTTGTATGCAACGAATAAACTTAAAATCTATTGGACCGTTTTGGATGAAATTTGGCACGGAAATAGTTTGAGACCCGGGAAAGGACATAGGATAGCTTTTATCCAACTGCACAAAAAGAGCTTAATGGTTTTGCGCGATAACCGCAATACACGCGGGTGGAGCAGCAGCTGGAAAGCTAGTCTATTATTAATGACATAGGGCATAGTTATTGTTTTAAGATTTTTTATTTTAGATTTAGTTTTTAATACCAGTCTTTACCCCTTATAAACAACTACTTCATCTTAGTCATTTTAAAGGATTTATTATATAGATTTTATATTTGGTACAAAATTATCCAACACCCAAGTTCAACGACTATTACTGCTAAGCTAAAGTTATCTCAACCGCTATACCACGGTAATGTTATCTATACAGTATCTTAACTCGGCTCTGTCCTGGAAATAACTACCTACCACCGCGCGGTACGTAAACATGCGATAGGGCTGCCCGCCTCCAGCATTTTAATTACAATTGCCTACTTTGTGTTTCCATTTAGTTTTGTGATTGTAAATATACTTCTTTTGTATAAACAAATAAAAGACTGTGAATTAAATAAGTAGTGTTCAATTAAAATGCGTATTGTTTTTTGATTGGTAGATTTAATTACAAAACCATGTTTTTTTTTGAATAACAAATCAGACTTATAAATTCAGTCCAGTCCAGTAGTCTTGGCGTGAAAGCGTAACAGACAGACAGAGTTACTTTCGCATTTATAATATAAGTACTGATCATATATTATATATTATATATTAGTATTGATAAAATACCACGACTTTATTTTGAATTATAAAAAGTAACAAAACAAAACACACATGCCCCGAGGTTTTAACACAAGCGTACCTACCGTATCGTTATTCATGAACCGCCTATAACCTATTTCACTCGTGTCATTCCTTTACTCTATTCACTTATTTTATTATTAATCCAGTTAGGTTTTTTTTCGGGAGATAAAAGGAAATACACTTATCCATTAAAAAGACACGCATTATGTAGGTAACCTACCTACTAGTAATTAAATTTATTTTATAGTCTTACCTTCCAGAGTTTCCGTGTAATCTAAAAAAACTTATCTCTGGATGCGTTATTGACGAATTCATGCAACCAAAAACAGCACAATTTATCCTATTCGCTATATTACATATGTACATGAACTTATTTTTTGTTAAAGACAATTACACACCGTCCATTCGTCACTGCGACGCAGTCGCCACTTTCTGCGTACTGAGCGCGGGCTGAGATCGAGGCGCGTAGTTTAGCTTTTGGAGGGGGGCCCGCGCTCAGGACGCCCTGTTGGAACAAAATTTTGCACTTTAAAGTTTAATATTTCGTTAATGGAGCATTAAATCGAAAAACAGTATTAGCAACCCCTAAGTCATTTTAAAAGACCTATTCAACCATACTACACACAAAGAGAGAGACGACGAAAAAAAAGTTCATCCCCACATCACATGTATGGGAAGTATACCCTAAAAAAATATTTATCACAATTTTTTTTTAACATAGTAATTAAACAACTTTAAACGGTTTAAAACGCGTATATTTGTCAAAGTTTAAAATTATTTCATTTCTATGTGTAACAATCGCGAAAACCTAAGACAACATTTTATTTTACCACTTTGTTGGTATAATGATTTACATATCCATACGAAATCACAGCTTCCCAGTACTAACGATCTTTTAGCATAACCTCGGACAGGCGGACAGACAGATGGACATGACGAAACTATAAGGGTTCCTTGTCAGGTTTACGGAACCCTAATAAGGTGCCTGAAGTCATGGACATATATCTTCATAGATCCATGACTGAAGATAGTATTAGGAACGAGTGAGTACCGACAACATTACAACACAAGTCATAAATTGTTATCCAACGCTAAAGTCAACGTCAACCTGCCAAACGCCAATTGACAGCTGACATACGTTACACATTGGGTTTCCAGTGTAAAAGTGTTTCCACACCAGGAAATTTCCCGCAAATCATGGAAAATCAAATCTCGATGGTTCATTTACTTCACGAAATTAGGGAGCAAATGGCATTGCCAACTATCCAAATAACTAAAGCAATTATGGAAAGTGTCTCGAAGAGCATAGATAAGAAATTAGCAGCTGTGCTGGAGGAAAATAAATGTCTGAAAAATCAAGTAGTAACTATGAAACAAAAATAATTGTTTTAGAGGACGAGAAGAGAAAAGCTAATTTTATATTTTTGGAGTGGACGAAGCTGAAAAAAAAGCGGCTCTATAATTAACTTCTTTATAAAATTGATTCAAAAAGAAACCAAAAAACAATACAACCAAATAAAATAAACAACGCCTACATATTAGGTCCAAAAAGTCAAAAAACACGTCGCCTGCTAGTAAGTTTTACTACATTATGGAGGAGTACATATAATATTCAAAAGTAAGAATAAACTTAGCTGAGGCATATACATCAAGGAAGATTTTTCAAAAGAAACCTTAGAGAAGTGGAAAGAGCTGATACCGCAAATGCTACAAGAACGTCAAAAAGTAAAAAAAACTTAATTTAGAAAATACAAGCTAATAGTGAAAGGCCACAACAGAAGACAACGTTGTAAAAAAAAAGAGAGACCAAATAGAATCTCCCTACAACTCACCGAGCGAAGTACCCACATCTGCAACGAAAAAAATTAACAAATTTAATTTGGATAATTTTGTAACCAGGACTCAAATCAAAAAACTAGTTAGCATCGACAGCCGGAGAACTAAACTAAAAATAAACAAACAAACTACCAATACGAAAAAAGCACCACAATCCGGCTAGTCACCGTGGGCGAAGCTGACTACAAACCTCCAACTTTAAGGAACTACGAACTTTGCCATACAAAATCTGAACAGACAAACCAAATCCAGTACTACATTGCTGCATACAACACACTCACACTAAGAACGGACCATCATCGGTCTCAGTGAAGTGAGAAGATATGGGGAGAAGATTGAAGAATATGATAATTTTATATTTTGCGATAAATTAGGTGATATCTACAATACGATGGCTAAAGGCAATATAAACCGCGATACCAAAAACAAAAATACTACATCAGACTCAACCACAAAACTCCTGGGGAGAAAATCTGAACTTATAAATACCAGATTCAAGACTAAAACATAAAAACAGTCGTGGGCAATATGTGGTCTAGAGTACCCAGAGAAAGAGAAGACTGGAAAAAGTTGGAGGAGGCCTATGCCAAATTAGGGCAAACGGATACGGTTGTCGAAGATAGATTTAATTTAGTGTAAGGAACTAACTATCCGAAATAACGGATTTATTATTATTATTATATTATAATGTTATCTCCAGCTGACACTATATTTTTGCGCAGGTCTGCGGAATTAAATTTTTCTACAATTTGATAGATGAGATGTTGCTCGCTATTTATACTTGCACTTTCCAGCCTGATTCCGCAGTATCAAAATATTTAATCGGATTTCTCACCGTCTTTTTCTTTAACTAATTGGAATTATTGGGTTTCAAAAATCATGCTTTGCTTTGGATTGTAATATTCATTTAATTTACTTAAAGCAATCCCGTAAACATCTAGTCCTTCACTGTCTTCAACATCTGCACCTGGTATATTGTAATATACTTCTTCTAGTGATAGCCCTCCAGTAAGCAACAGTATAGCTCGTTTTAAACTGGAACCTTGATGTTTGTGGCTATCCAGTACAGATCTAGTGCTCTTTAAATCTTTCCGCGCGTATACCCAAAGAAGCTGGATCACCGTCACATTCAAAACTGTTTAGATTCGGTAACTGAGCCATCAAGGTGACCTGGAATATAACACAAAATTGTAAAATTAAACAAAATGTGGTTTTATTTTTATTATGGCATGGCCCTTTATATCCAATATGTAGGTAACGACTGTTTGCATGGCCCTTAAAAGAGTAATTATAGCATAGCCCTCTAGCAGCAGCAAAAAGTACCTTTTATTTCAAAATTAGTAAAAACTGCGCAGCTGTGTACGTTTTTTGTTTCTTTATTATCCTAATTCCTATCCCATAATAAACTTAACTGTGTTATCTACTTCTTTATCTATAATTATAATAAAATCGAAATATAGGGAATATAAAATTAAATTCCATAAAATAACTTACTGAAAACGAATATACTTGTAGCATCTTTAATAAATAATATCTACTGTTAGTCTGTATATGGGCAAACTTCCGAACCAGTTTTGATAGAACTTGGTATACACGTATAGTGCAGGTTTTCGCGATTGTTATAATAGTAATTAAAAAACTTTAAACGGTTGAAATCGCCTATATTTATCATTACTTTTGTCCCGACGTTTCAAACACTTTGCAGTGATCACGGGTGTGACCACTGTGTGGTCACGGGGTGACATAACATTTTATCGGGGTTCCGCACGAAAAAATGTAACCCTTTTACTAAACCTGCGATTACGTCTACCCGTCGGGTAGAAGAAAAGAATCTTTCAAACCATAATAGCTAGCCAGTAAAATATTGTTAGAATTTATGCAACTGTTGCGGACAATCTACTAAATGAAAAAACTACAATCAAAACAAGATTTTGATATAATACCTAGACCGTGTTATTTTAATTTTTGCCCTATTGGAAAAATAGCTTTTTATACAAGTCGATGTTGTTTTGGTATCAGCATTAAAATATAATAACTAAAAAAAAACCTCACACCGAGGTTTCAAGGATCCGTTGCCGGCCTTTGTCCCCCGAATATCAAAATTTTAGGATATGCCAAAAATACCACACTCCATCTCAGGCTCGTATTGGTAAATATATCTTAAAATTGAGATGTATCTTATATACAAACAGTTTTTGAGATGTGTTCCATACGTGCGTGTAATCGACATTGCCCAGGTCACCTTCAGTCAAAGGTCCTAGGAGTGAAAGCCTAGATAGAGATTCTCCAGTACTTATGAAGCTAGTAATAACTTCTCTGTACTTTTCCGGGAAACAGAATTAGCTGTGTGCTCGAACGTATGTAAGTAGTTCGCCCCCAACTGGACCTCACGATATGTAAGACAAGCAACTCTTCGCATGTAACTTTTGTGAAGATAGGACAGATTTTACTGGTTAAGGCTTGTTTATTCTCAATCAGTAGGCAAATTTAGCGTCCGAGAGTTGCGGGCTATTAACACTACGTAGCGCTGCGCTCTAGTTGCACAGCGCGCGACAGGTCGCTCGCTCGATGTACCCAGCCGCACGCTATTAGCGACACAGTGTATTAGTTGATCAACTTTAGGTATCTGCTACTAAATACAGAACTGCATCTAAATAATTGTTTTGTTCTTGTGAACATTTTTATTCGCTTATAGAATAATAATATGCGTTTCACTTATTTGTGACCTATTTTTATTAGATTTGGTTCGGATACATTGTTTTTAGGGTTCCGAACTCAAAACGCAAAATGGAGCCGTATTTATGAGTGCCCGATGTCTGTCTGTATGTCCATCCGTAAGTAAATGGTCTTTAGCTCGTAAACAAAGTAAGTAACAAACCTGAAATTTTGATATAAGTATTGTATGTAACGTTTACCGAAACAAACGACGAATAATTATGGACTAGACTTAATTTATTTTATTATTTTTGTAACCAATACGTAGTAAGGTAGCTGACAAATTGCATACTGGCATGTGGTCATCTGTAGAGTAAATGTATGATTAGTATGAAAGAACTTGCGGAAGTTGAAAATAGAGTATTTTAGATGAGCATGGTACCGACTTTAATAAGTTATTGCATACTTTTCAATGATTTGTAAGTTTAGTTTGGCATAGGTATTCTGAAAACAACAAACAAATCGATGCTAAATGCTAATATTATAAAATGGAATTATTTTATTTTGTTATTGTATATAACTGATCAATAAGATAAAAACGAAAGCAACACTGTGCCCGTAGAAATAAGATTCTAAAATGTGGGGTGAGCACATGTAAGCAGCCACGTAAACCTCTGGGCGCTGTCAGTCAAAGTTTTTAAAGGATTTCGAGATTTTTCTCGTACTTGCTGTAGCTAATAAATGATTTTTTTGGACTTATGTCACAGAAAATCAATGACACGCGGGCCCCAGCGAAGGCTAGTTGAACACAAATATAACGGTCAAAGAATATGCAGATGCGCGATACGCTCCGGCAACATGTCACTTTATATGCCTACTATTCTAGTGAGTATCCGCAGTTGCAACTGTGACTGAGATCAGTACGAAAATTCATACCTACCTAGGTCTTTCTGAACGTCTTTATTCCTGGAATTAATTTTTCGACGACGTCACCCAAGTGAATAAAGTTACTCCGATTTGGCTGAAATTCAAAATGTAGGTTGTTCTGGAAGTCTTTATTCCGAATATGGAATTAATTTTTCGATGGCGTCTGCAAAGTGAATAAAGTTACTCCGATTTGGCTGAAAATCTATATCTAGGTTTTTCTGGACGTCCTTATTCCGAATTTGGAATTTATATTTCGATGTCGTCTGCCAAGTGAAAAATGTTACTCAGATTTGGCTTAATATCGATATCTAGGTTTTTCTCAACGTTTTTATGCCAAATTAGGAATTAATTTTTGACGACGTCTGCCAGTGAAGGAAATCTCCTATTTGGCTGAAAATCGATATCTAGGTTGTTGTAGACATTATTATTCCAAATTTGTAATTTTCATTTTTCAGCCGAATCAATTTTTAGCCAAATCGGAGGAACTTCTTACACTTGGCAGACGTCTTCGAAAAACTAATTCCAAATTCAGAAAAAATCCGTCCAAAGCAACCTAGATATAGATATTCAGCCAAATTGGAGTAATTTTTTACTTAACAGACGTCATTGCAAAATTAATTGAAAATTCAGAATAAGAACGTCTAGAACAACCCAGATACCGATTGTCAGCTAAATCGATGTATCTTTTTTCTTTTTTTTATCACTTTGCAGACGTCATCGTCAAATAAATTCCAAATATGGAATAAGAACGTCCAGAAAAACCTGGATGTGAATTTCAGTCAACTTTTTTCACTTGGCAGATGATATTGAAAAAATAAGTCTATATTGGAAATAATGACGCCCAGCACAACCTTGATATCAAGTTTCAGTCAAATAAGAGTAACTTTCTTCACTTGGCAGACGACATCGAAAAATGAATTCCAAATTCGGAATAAAGACGCCAAGAACAACCTAGATTATGAATTTCAGCCAAATCGGAGTAACTTTCTTCAATTGGCAGGCGTCATCGAAAAATGTATTCCAAATTTGGAATAAAGACGTCCAGAAAAACCTATATATCAATTTTCAGCCAAATCGAAGTAACTTTCTTCACTTGGCAGTTGTTGTCGAATAATTAATTCCAAATTTGTAAAACCTCGATATCTACTTTCAGCTAAATCAGAGTTACTTCCTTCACTTGGCAGACATCATCAAAAAATTAATTACAAATTTAGAATAAAAAGATCCAGAAAAACCTGATATTCGATGAAAAATTAATATCGATTTTCAGCCAATTCGAAGTAACTTTTTTTACTTGGCAAAGGACATCGATCAATAAATTTGAAATTTGGAAGAAGGACGCCCAGAAAACCCTAAATATCGATTTTCAGCCAAATCGGAGATACTATCTTCACTTGGCAGACGTCGTCAAAAAATTTATTCCAAATTTGGCATAAAAACGTTGAGAAAAACATAGATATCGATAATCAGCCAAAATTGAGTAAAATTTTTCACTTGGCAGTCGTCATTGAAATATAAATTCCAAAATTGGAATAAGAACGTCCAGAAAAACCTAGACTTCGATTTTCAGCCCAATCGGAGTAACTTCCTTCACTTGGCAGATGTCATCAAAAAATTAATTACTAATTTAGAATAAAAAGGTCCAGCAAAACCTGATATTCGATGAAAAAGTGATATCCATTTTCAGCCAATTCGGAGTAACTTTTTTCACTTGTCAGATGATATTGAAAAAATAAGTCTATATTGGGAATAATGACGCCCAACACAACCTTGTTATCAAGTTTCAGCGAAATCAGAGTAACTTTCTTCGGCAGACGTCTTTAAAAAATAATTTCAAATTTGGAATGAAAACATCCAGAAAAACTTAGATATCGATTTTCAGCCAAGTCGGAGTATTTTTTTTCACTTGGCAAACGACATCGAATAATAAATTCCAAATTTTTAATACAGACGGCCAGAAAAACCTAGATATCGACTTTCAGCCAAATCAGAGTTACTTCTTTCACTTGGCAGACGTCATCAAAAAATTAATTACAAATTTAGAATAAAAAGGTCCAGAAAAACCTGATGTTCGATGAAAAATTGATATCGATTTTCAGCCAATTCGGAGTAACTTTTTTCACTTGGCAAACGACATCGATCAATAAATTTGAAATTGGGAATAAGGACGTCAAGCAAAACCTAGATATCGATTTTCAGCCAAATCGGAGTTACTTTCTTCACTTGGCAGACGTCGTCGAAAAATTAATTCCAAATTTGGCATTTAAACGTTGAGAAAAACCTAGATATCGATATTCGGCCAAATCTGAGTAACATTTTTCGATTGGCAGTCGTCATTGAAAAATATATTCCAAAATTGGAATAAGAACGTCCAGAAAAACCTACACATCGATTTTCAGCCCAATCGGAGTAACTAACTTCAATTGGCAGATGATATTGAAAAAAAAATTTCAAATTCGAAATAAAGACGTCCAGAACAACCTAGATTTTGAATTTGAGCCAAATCGGAGTTACTTTCTTCACTTGGCAGATGTCGTCGAAAAATTAATTCCAGGAATAAAGACGTCCAGAATGACCTAGGTAGGTATGAATTTTCGTACTGATCCGTGATAGCTCCAAATTTGAAAAAAGGCGTCCAGAAGAACCTAGATATCTATTTTCAGCCAAATCGGACTAGTTTTGATTATTAGTATCTTGAATCCGCCATGTTGAATTTATGACAAGTATCATTTAACTGCTCTCCCGATTCCCTATGATAATTGTTCAAATCGCCCTTACCTATCTCTTACTATTTTCGAGATACGTGATTAGATACGTCAGCGCAGGCGTCCATACTTTCAACACCTTATAATGTATATCTCCATCAGTTCAAAAATCCAAAAACTCAATTGACGAAAAATTTTTATTGATTTATCAAACCTGTTTCCAAAATTTCGCCAGAATCGGTTAAGAAATGCGACCTGTAGAGGAGAACAACCGGACATACGAAAGCATTTTTTTCTAAAATAAAGCAACTCGCTCGAACTATGTTCGCGCTCGGTCAAAAATACCGAGTTTAAAGTTAGGTAAATAAGTACTTATTCTTCAAGTGTGTTTTTTTTGTAAATACTCCTTTAGATCTTGGTATCTTTAAACGGAAACCAAAGTAAAAGAAACAGCAAAAAAATCTACCTATGTTGATTAGTTACACTTCTGTTACGTGTATACTGTGATATTAATAACGTAAAAATGAGCTACATTTTTAAAACTGTAAGAACAACGAATAACTCTAACAGGAAAGCGATCGATTAGCGAGGGAATGCAGCGAGTCGGCAAAAGCGACATAGGTCCTACCACAGACACGTCTCACAGACGACTGAATCAAGTCAGACGGGCCGCTCTATTATATAATATTGTTTTAAAAAAAATTAAACCATTTTGAGGAAAAGTAACCACAAAATAATCTTCTAAACATAATTGCCTATTTTTTTACATATTTTTTTAAAGTAAAAGATTAATAGGATATACGTACGACTCAAAAAACGATCAAAATTTCTCTCTTTTCGTGATTTTTTATGATCGAGTGAAGTTGTAATGATCGTGTTTTGAACCACAAAATAATCTAGCAAGCATATTGAACTACAACATATATTTTTTTCAGATCAAAATAATGAATATTTGATTGTTTACGGGTGAATCAAAAATAGGTTGATTTTGAATATCCTAGCCTTAATGTGAATATGATTACTTAACATTATACATACAAACATAGGCGTTACACTACATTAAATATACACCTAAAATGAATAGCGATTATTTATTACAATTTTAATCATCATTTATAATAATATTCATACTTTTTTAATAAATATATAAATAATCATTTTGTTTTTAATGAGTTTTTATTATTCTTTGTACATCTTAGCTCAATGTCCACATTATAATTATTATCTACTTAACTTACGTAATTAACATAGATATTTAATCATTTAAGCCCCTAGGCTAGATCCAATCGAGTTGATAGGAAAGTCTTCGATGGCTTAATCCAATTTCTTCTTCGATTCTTAGTTGCAGAACTTTCATATATTTTTTGAAGTGTTTCATAATCCAAATTTCTATTGAATATAGGATCCTCTAGACGTTTCAATCTGAGAAAGCAACATAAGTGCACCCTGCAGCAAGTAACCTACTGCAAATCCTACTTATTTTATTGAAGTAGAAAATATTTTTTATGCAAATTCTATGGGTACTCTTTTAATAATTGATGAATTCTATCAATAATATGATATATTTTTATTGTTCAAGGATTTCCCCAAGTTGCAACAAAATAATAATGCTGAACAAGAAACAAATAGCCCCACAAATAAAAAGGTTGTGGTGCAATTTATAGAAGAATTTAATGCTAATAACAACCTATGCCTCTTAGACGATAATGCAAATTCATTGGAAAAAGAAAAGTATGAAGAAGAGGAACATAAAAAAGCCGTCACTCGTATTTTAAAAGAATTTGAAGACGATAACATAAACAAACAGTCACAACAGGTGGCTTTTAACTTTCAGAATAAAGTAGCAAATCCACAAGAAGTTGAAGAATTAATTGATGAAACGCAAGATGTAGCTTATAATGCAGAGGCTATAGAACTTGTGCGAGAAAACGATAATGCATCACATCTCGAACAAGACCATGAACTACAAACGTCCTCAGATTCTTTCACCAGCGTGACGGAGAGTGATACCGAAGATTCTAACAGGTTAATTATTGCGGAAAATACAACTGCATCATATGATTTTACTGAAAACGAAATATCTATGAGTTCATCTCTCGACACCGAAGAAGAAGGAACAATTAATAATGAAGATTCTAACCCATTAGTAATAGAAGAATCAGTTAATTCATCATGTGATTTGACTGAAAACGAACTAACCAACAATTCATCTTTCGACACTGAAGAAGAAGGAACAAATGATTCCGAAGATTCTAACCCATTAGTAATAGAAGAATCAATTAACGTATCACATAATTTGATTGAAAATGAATCCTTAGACACTGAAGAAGAAGCAACCATTGAAACTGAAGAATGTCACGAATTACTTTTAGAAGTATCAGTAAATGCTTCATATAATTTGATTGAAAATGAAACATCTGACTGCATTTCTTCAGAAACCGAAGAAGTATCTGACTCGAAATCGACTAATAATGTGCGGAATCAAAAACTTCCTGTGGCGATAGCTGCTAACTGTTTTGATCAGCAGACAGCTGTTAATGACCAGCAATATACAGAAGAATTTGTAGATCCTTCTGTTTATGAAGCAGCCACACTACTTACGAATATGGCTAGAAGCAATAAGCCATCGCAAATTTCTAATGACGAATCAAATGAGACAGCACCGTCTGTTAAAGATCCTAAAAGTACACCAGATGAGTCGCCTTCATCAGAGGAACTCAAGGCCAAGTAATTTGCCTAAGTACGTTTAATAATGAAAAGATCGTAGAAGAGAGTGGTGATATTTAGGGATGGATATATTAAATTTGTAATCTAAACATTTTCACCCTATTCTTAGGTAGGTACTCCGATTGTGATATGCACTTAGTAGGTAAAGTAAATGTAATATATTTTGTCATTAAAATGTAACATACACTCGTACGACACAAGTAACATTTTAATGACGAAATATATTACATTAATTATGAGCTTCAAGATCCGTATCCCAACTTGGTCGGTGACTTTGAATAGCTATTTTGTAGCTAGAAAACCAAAGCACATACTCAAAAGATTTAAGCCCACTTCCAATAGATCCTTTTTCTAACCATCAAATGGGTTCCACAGTTCTTGAGTCCTCTGCGACTGTTTACGAAACAACAGCTTCGTAACAAGTGAATAATTTTAATTTGAACGTAACCGGTTTCGGTACATTCATTTCTTAAACGTTTAAGAAACTGTACTGGTACGTAGGTTTTTATATAGTATTTATTTTAACTTTAACATAACCATCGTGCGATTCTAGAATTGTAATACCTGATTTCCTTCTTCGCTAAGACAGGAAAACAATATTTATTTTATTTCTTGAAAATATTAATGTTTACGCCAAAATAACAACTTGGAAAGGCATAGTGAGATTAGAACAATTACAATAACCTATAACCTAACAAGATTTGAGTGGAGATTGGCGCTATTGAGGCATATCTTAGCTAGGTCACTCAGTGGACTCAGTCACGATAAAAACTAATGAGAGCGTTTCATTGATTTTAATTGCATATTTTCATTTTAATATAGTTTACGGGATATAAATGATTATTATCGTTACGAATTGTTTGTATAAATTTAATTTGCTATTGAAGTACATTCTTTCTATGAACAAATCTATAATTTGTCTAATACTGAACTCTATAATTTGTACCAAGTGAACGAACTTGTTGTAGATATGTTTTATTAGCAACTGACGAATAAATAGGATAATTTATTTATTTATTTATTTAAAAGATCACCAACACAGTGTACACCAATACATTGAACTCAAAAAATATATACATTGTAGAATCAAGCCAAGTGTCACAGTAATTATAGGTGAAGACAGAAATAAGTTTAACAAAAAAAAATAAGTTTAACCCGAAAATATATTATACTGATCTCAACTGTATAAAAAAATACTTAGGTATAATGATGATGATGAGCAAGTTAAATTACGAATACATAAAATTTGTAGTGTATTGGATTAGTGTGAAGTTACAATAACTCCGACATTATAAATGGATAAAAAAAGGAGGTTACATAAACACACAACAAAAAAAAACAAAGAAGAAATTTGAGACTGTTAGAGAGATACTGTCATAATTGTTTTATAATTTTTGTATTCAACCTTCGTATCGTTTCGCTCAAACCGCTTGATGAGTGTGTGAGTGCCACGAGCGTATCAATCGATATGTGAACTGAATAGAACTTCAATACCTATCTAATTACACTAAAATACGTTTTATTTTAAAATGTTTTTATGAAATTTGATTATGTATTTGGACTACACCCGCCTCTATTGTTTTATTCGTTCAACTCCATCCTAAGGTTGCCTGGTAGAGATCACTTTTAGTGATAAGGCCGCCCATTGTAACACTATGTTATTAGAATTTAATGTGTAATCTTTTATATTTCTAAAGTGGTGTAACAATAAAGAGTTTTCTATCTATCTATCTATCTATCTAATTTTGTCTGTCGTCCGCGACGTTGAAGAGCCTGAAACCCTAAAGTAGCTTGTTTTAGATTTGCATTAATATAAACTTGTTTGGTTTTAGTTTGAAGTGGTCTTCTAAAAGAGACATGCAGCAGGCCTAGGATACGGCGATTAGGCTACGAGTAAATGTTAAAATTTATTTAACTATTTTATCTCTGTTAACACTTCGCTCTATCGCAGCTTGTGAATATTATTGCAAAACCACACAGTACAGTAATGTATATTATACATTTTTAAAACCTACCTACTTATAAACAAATTAATATATTAACGCTTAGTATCTTCAAATTGGCGATTAAATTGATTGCGTTTTATGGTTTGGTTTAAAAAAAATTGAAAATAATACATCTGTTTTAAGAACACTGATTATACACTTGATACATTTTAATATTTGAAATAACTCAATTTTTATATCAAATTTATGAATCTTTCAATTCAGATTTTGTTTATTTTGTGTAATTTTGTATTTTCAACTGTCCCATTAAAATATATAGCAGGTTTCGTTGACGGGCGAGGTGAATTGATAATTATTTTCTGTAGACAGCTTACGTACAAACATAAATAATTATTTCAGCAAAACCGGTTACGTGCAAGTGAAAATAATTCCTTTATCGCAGCCAGTTACGAAAATCCGGTTTCGTAGACGACTGAAGGCCCTTGATCCCTCAGTTAAGTTCCTCGTAAACTATGAAACACGTTTGTCAAACTTCACGTATCCATCAAACAAGAGAGTAAATGATCAAACAAGACAGCAAAAACGTTTTTCAAACATGCCCGTAGTTTTCGTTAAATCATAGTCGCGTACATGGCGTTATCAACTGAGCCAGACACAATAATGAGTAGTATAATGATATAGATAATTAATTACTAGTACTCATTCTTATTAGTACTAGTAAATAGTTGCGGTAACTGTCACACACACGTTAGTATACAGTTGTCACTTCACATTTTATTTTTATTCGTGTGTTATTTCGGGCTGCCTATGTATATATAACTAATTATACACATCAAAAGTGCCTGGGGATCATGTATATTTTGAAATTTGAACCCTGAACTGACTTTTTTCTAAATATGATCACAAGCACTATCGCGTGCTAAGCGACGGCTAAAGTAATACAATTGGAGGACAAAATTTCGGCAGATATGCCAAGTCCCAGGTGGCCGAGATGGTATTAGGCATATGACGCGATATCGGAGGATGCGGGTTCGACAATAAATTCAGCAAAAAACCAAATTTTAACTTTTAGTTTTCGAACAAGTCAGTTATATGAAACAAATTATTGGACTAAAAAATGCCCAAGGCGGGAGGGCATAAAATTTTGTAGTCCAATAATTTGTTTGATATAACTGACTTGTTAGAAAACGAAAAAATTAGGATTTTTGCTAATTTTATTGTAAAATTATATTAATTAATAATCTGTGTTTCTACCATTTACACTAATCACACAAGCACAGCAATCAGTTCATCAACATCACTTTGAGGAATGGCCGCCCACGTTCTTTGTAACAAGTTAAAAAGCTGTTGTGGGCTATGCACGCCATCCATACTTGGCAGAGCTCTTTAGCTCTCTGATGCATGCATGCATCTCCCATGCATGTTCAATGGGGTTGAGGTCTGGCGATTGAGCAGGCCACGGCAGAACGTTGATGCGAGCATCGGCAAGAGTGCGAGTTACGACTCTAGCCGTGTGTTGACGAGCAGTATCGTGCATTAGACGAAACGAATTACCCAAACGGATCACTTCTGAAACAATACTCTCCGCATAAATCTGAGCATTGAGCCCTTGAACCAAATGAGATCTTTTTAAAACTTACTTGATTTACTAGAAAACGTACTTGATCCCTAAGCACTTTTGATATATCCAGTGTGTATAATCCAGCCTCAAATAGACCAACAAAGCTCATTTATAAAATTATACGCCTAAGATGTAAAGTCATCAAAGAGGTGGAAATCAGTCGACATGCCGCAGACACGTTGGATTTATGTTATGAGTTGGTGGGTACCTGGAATCTTCAAGCTCTCTGTAACCAATTGTAACTTGACTAACTGTTGTATATAATTCAATGTCTTTTAATCATAAGAAAATATGTAATATGTCTACATGGTAGGAAAACAAAAGAAATGGTGCGACGCCATGTAAATGTTTAACTTAATTCCCTATAGATAAGTCAATGGATACTATAGGAAAAATTTCAAAATTATTTGGATGAATTGGGTTTAAAATAATTCTTTGACTATGATACCTACTTAGGGTCGTCGATATTTATATATGTGTTGACTAAAAAAGAATAGTCAAACATTTTCTCATAATAGTGTATTGGACTGTAATTAATCTTTGAAGTAGGTACTTACCTTAAGTTGACTGTGTATAGAAGTGCTCTGAGGGTGTACCTATAGTCCTATATACCTAAGAAATATGAGAATTTCATGGCTACTTTTCAAATTAAATCAGATTAAGAAGTTCATATAATCTTACTAAGGTTATTATTTGTTGACCTAACAGATTTTAGAACATATAGGTACTCTAATATTCAATAACACTGTTGAAACTCTTACGACAGAGAACAGGGAAGTGTACTGTGCTGGAATTTACTGGATATAGACTGAAAGCTACTGTACTACTAAAATATAAATCTAATACACCATGGCTTAGATGTTCTTTTCAACACCTTAGTAAGGTCGCTGGTGTTGAAGTGGACAGGTATCTTGAGTTATGTACATTGAAATTCATCATCAAAACATGAGTCATGAAAATTTATCAGATAATATATAGATACTTTGGAACATAAATTATTTTGTAAATTGAGTTTTTATAACTTTTTTATTATAAGATATTCGTTTGGTAGTGTGTTTTAAAAATTATGTTTATGGTGCTTTTATCATGGACATATTATTGGATTCTTTAAATAGAACTAATCTTATTTATTTTACAAAAGCACCCGTTCCAAAACATCCGGATTTTATACTTGTGTAGTAAGTTTATTATTTTTTTAGAATTGGCAATTCAAATTCACTCAAATTACAAAATAAGCATATGATTTTTAAGTAACGTAAAAACTGCTTTGGCCGTCCAAAGCGGTCATGGTGTAAGGGCAACCCATAAAATAAAAATATTAAAATTGATGTATATTTAAAAACATTTTAATGAAATCAACAGTATTTCCTACTTTCCATAAACTATTTTAGTCACAAACAGTCTAAAAAAAATAATAACTTAACTGTGCAGTAGTTACAAGCCGTGTTTTGTTAATATCTTAGGAGACCTAATTACTGGGGACATAGTATTTACATCCCTACCACTATGACTCCTGAGTAGTTGCTTTGTAGTTTTCACACATTTAAAAAGTTAAATTAAACATCAATATCAGTTTTATGTAAAAATTATAAAAACGTTCGACCAAAACAGGTAGAACGTACCCTTTTTTAAAAAACACATGAAAAACTATTTTTCGTCACTGCAGACTGCAGCCACACTCCCGATCCCACCTCTACCGAATGAAGAATCGGCGGCGTGGGGCCAGAGGTCTGTTATGCGGACAGAACACAGTGACACAATCTTATCAAATAACCGAAACATTTGACTTGGAGTAAAAAAAAGAGCAGGGTGAAATAATGAAAATATTACATGTTATTATTATCTACCAATCTATTCTCTCTCTTTCAAACACATTATATCTAAATCTAAATAGGTATGCAGGTAACGATCAAGCTTTATTTTATTTATGATGGGAACACCGTCAGGGACGTTTTCTGTGAAAGTCGTTGACCTAGACATTAACCATCTACCGTAAGTTTATCTTGTAATATATATTGTATATAATATAATAATTGTGTATATATAAAATTGTCTCAATGTCTTTAGATTTAGAAGCAAAAAACATGTAGAACTACTGTAAGTAGGTAGTAGGTAGAAACTAATGAGTGTTTTTCTTAAGTGATGTAGCTAAATTAGCGAGTATTATATTATTCATTATTCGTATAAATTATATAGTTGTCTCGTATAAAGTATAAGTATAAATATTGTTGTAATACCATTTCAATACGTTCTTATCAACTGCCAGTTTGAGAATAATTGGGATCGACGACGGCTTGCCGCCGAGCAGTTGTGTAGTAGTATTATTTAGGCGTATACGTTATATAACTATTCCACTATATAATATAAATATGTAGGTAACTTTCTTACAGTTAATAAGTACTCGTATAATAATATTAAAACTCGTAGTGGATGTAATAATAAGCGATGGACTCTACCGGCGCTGCGCAGATGTATAAGGTACAGAGGCAGCGCATTAGCACCCTCCCAGGCATATATAGCCTATAATATTTAAGGGAACTACATGTGTCTAAATATTGCAAATAATCGTCATTTTTGAATATAGTATAGTGCCAAAATGTATGCAGGTTAAATTAGTAAAATATTTTAAAGTGTAAATCGTATATCATTGTATCATGTGAAAACTATGCTATTTGACAATGTCAACAAATTGGTACGAGGCGGGAGTATGATTTAGCGCACGCTCGACCACGCCCCTAAATTAATGTTTACATTAGAAATAATTTCTTTAGGTATATTCGTCTATTATATTCTTGTCTATACGTTAAATAATCGTCAATATAATAAGGGACTTTAGTTATAGAATAAGTTATAAATGTCAAGGGGTAGTTGTCGATGTTAGCTTCTTGGTAGCTGTAGATAAAAATTTCGCGTTAACCAAAGTAGCTTCGGAATCATATCTTTACCTAATTACATATATTTGTATACATTTGTTCGTAAATTTCATCTCAGTTCTTGCAATAGCTTGTAATACGTATGTGTTAGTTTTAAGCAGGTAGTAG
Source organism: Plagodis dolabraria (assembly GCA_963854805.1). NCBI lineage: Eukaryota > Metazoa > Arthropoda > Insecta > Lepidoptera > Geometridae > Plagodis > Plagodis dolabraria. The sequence goes on from OY978440.1 coordinate 13,259,580, forward strand.
ATGGTATAAGTAGTAGCAGTGTAGTAGTATTGGGTGTCGTTGTATTGTCAAATGTTGACTAAGTACCTAAGTACAGTTAGCAACTAGGTAAATAAGTAAATTATGTGAAAATTAAACTTTGAATTAAAATATATATTGGTTCCTTATTTCCAAGCCTTAGGTATATAACGTTTTGCAGCAATGACGCGTCAGGTCTATGTTTCTAGTCCCGCCGCTCGCTGGTTGGAGCTTCACCTCATAGTGGAAGGGCATTTTGTGAATGTCCACCTGGCTAGCAACCACCCTCCAGTAGAAAATGTGTCGCTGAGCACCTAACGATGCATACCGGCGGCTGTCCTTGAGAGCCAGTATTTATAGTAAGTAAGCAGCCTGTTAACATCTTAGACCTGCATTGTTTACCATCAGGTGAGATTGTGGTCAAAGACTATAAATCTATCTATAGTGTTGTAGTATATCTATATTTTTTTTATTGCTATCAGCAATATAAAACACTACCTCTATTCTGTGGCAACAGGTAGTACATTCTGAATCCTACCAAAAAGAAGATGGGATATGGAATGGAATACCTAATGCTACCTAATGCTTGCAGCAGATTTGTTGCAAGCAATAACAATATACAAGAGAAGCAATTTATTTATGAGCCTAGAATGGATGAACATCTGTTGCAGTCAGCAATAGCAATTCTGTGTTTTAAACGTAGGTGACGAGATGGTGTAGCTCATTAACGCACAGATAGATGCAATTATGACATCTTACGGAATATTATAATATTATAATAATGCTGCGAGAAGTGACTGCTGATTTTTCGTAAGATGCTGAGCTGGAGTTTTTGGAGAGCTGGATTGGATGTGACTATATATGAATACTTATATAACTAATCGCTGAACCGAAGTCTTGGGGCTCGATTATCTGGCTCAATGTGGGAAATATTTTCATCTGAAACTAAAGTTACATTATTTTTGTTCTCTTGATCTGATCTCTGTTTGGGTTATTTATATTAGCAATTGCAAAATGTTTACTGCAACTGAACACACAAGTAGCTTCATCCGCTATAAAACATAAGTGAGGTGGAGAACATTTGAAATATACGAATACCTTTGACAATGCGACAGTCTTCCTGGGAATTAAAATGGATTCAACTTTACAGTGGAATCCACATTTACATGATCTATCTGGAAGACTTAGTTCTGCTGCTATAAGACAGCTAACAGCCGTAGCTACTGCTAGGCTCGTTTATTTCGCATACTTCCACAGTATTATGTCTTATGGTATGTTGCTGTGGGGAGCTGCTGCTGAGATAGAGACAATCTTTATCTTACAAAAGCGTGCAATTCGAGCCATATATGAAATGGATCCTAGGGAATCCCTGAGAAATATTTTTAAAGAAATTGATATTTTAACTTTACCAAGTCTGTATATATTTAAAAATATTATGTATGTTCGTAAAAATTTGAGCAAATTTAAATCAAACAGTGACAATCACGATTATAACACTAGGAATAAATATAAAATAGCGGTGCCAGGTTTTAGATTAGCAAAAACAAATAAAAGGCCCTTCTTAGGCAATTGTGTGCGGTTTTATAATAAATTGCCCAAACATATCACAACACTCACAGAAAGAAAATTCAAGTTGCATGTGAAGAATATTTTGATAAAGAAATCTTACCGTCAGTTTGTGATTACTTAAACGACAAAAATGCTTGGACTGGTTCGCCTCTGCCAAACTAGCGCCTAACACCTACGTAATGTAAATTAAGTATTGTAATAATTTTACTATACAGTATGTACTTAACACATTGTTAAAAAACGTTTAAAAAAATGGCCCCGAGTTTCTTGCCCGTTCTTCTCGTAGTGGCTCTATAATTTTTGTTTGCTGAACGTGGCAGTACAATGTAGTATATTTCAATATTAAAATTTGTAATTGACCTTCATAAGAGCGTCGAAGACGCCTGAATTGGACAAATGATTTTGACTTTGACTTTGACTAACACTTTGAAATGTGCATGGCGTTCTGAAGTACGAATTACAGTACTGTTGATAAACAAGTTTGGATATGTACAAATCAACAGCAAGCGAAACATAATCAATGGATATTTTTGAAGAGGAGTTGTGTTTATGGAGACTGTCTGAGAAGGCGCCCAAATAGGTTGTCTACACACCGTTATAGATTTTAACGTCTTTCTTCGCAGTACAGAGCATTTACCATTTCTTTCATCGACCCCTTTAATTGAATTCCGTTTAATAATATCCATCCAAGTCACATGAAACATTATGGATTCAAATTTTTAATGTACAAAGTGAGCCAACTAATGTAGGTAAATGTTTTGCATCTTTTCCGGTTATACATTAAATATATAGAATCCATATAGCATCCAAAATACTTTCCATAGAACCAGCATTTGGGCTAATTTTAATAGACTCAAAAACTTAGCTCCAACGGGCCTACGTCCTACTCGTCTAAACGTAGGTAAGTTAATAGTCTGTAGAATTTGTGGGACTGCATGGATATCTTGAGGTGACGATTAACTTCTGGAAAGGAAAGCGGAAAAATAACTACACTCTAGTCGTAGCTAAACCAATTTTAGTCAGTGCCTTGAAATTGTTTTTGTACGTCATTGCATTGCAGCCATCAATTTATTATACAGCCGTTAGATAGACAATGTAGTAATTAGGGCGAGGCCAAAAAACATAAACACCAGAGTGCATGTAATGTACAAGTGTGCAAGACAAAAAGTTCTGTGCTTTGCTTGCCTCAATATCGATTATCGATAGAAACATATTGCAATATTTCTGTATTTCCTGATTTGACGCAGACCTTTATTGACTGTGCCGAATATCTTAATTTTTAAGGGATTAAAATAAACTACAAACAAATTGTGCTGGATTTACTTTATTAATTTTTTTTTAAATATCGTAAAGAGAACTATTTAGCACTTTTGCGTCTTTCTAATAAACTTATACTAATAATTTAATAAAACTGTTCTATCAATACTTTCAATTGTTGAATAATGCTGGCAAATCATAGGTACATATGAATACCAAGCATGTTTGAAAAGTTCAACAAGACATTTGTTTACCAATTTAAGAGAATTGCAACAATGGTAAATAGAAACGATAACAAATAATTGTATATTGACAGTAATATACACAGTGAAAATCATGCGTGAATGTACATAAGAAAGCATTCAGAAATAATGTTAATAACACTTATTATATAATACTCACATTAAACCAGAACCTCAGCTCACTGCTCAGATTATAATACTGAATGATTAACTTATCGATTTTTAGCAGCTATAGGCATAAGAACACATAAATTTTACTTGAAAACTAGTTAAGTTCACCTACACTGTTTTTGACCCAGAGGGCAGAGGCTGAGTTGATACGATACGATATCTCTTTATTGACACCAAAAACAGGAAATTACAAAGAAACAATAACAATAGCTAGGTACATAGAGCGCTTGAGACATCCTGATGAGTCAATGATGGTCATCCTTTCTTTACGAAGAATCCAGCACTTTGTATTTTTATCTTTTTTAACTGCTCTAGCTTGAGTATGGAGATTCCTATTGGAGGCTGATAAATGACCTACATATATCGCCTGCTAGTCTCTGCTTAATCCCAGGAGGTGGCTATTCAGCTTTTAGTTTGGATTGTTTCTGTTGAATTTTATACACGCTATCAGCAGGTCATCGCGTATATGAAGGGACGGAATCTGAACTAAAATAGCCACAAGACATAATGTATCACTACTAGGTTGCGGTTTACTGTAGACAATAGATTTTCGCTTGAGTGCTCTGGAACACATTGTATTTCAATATTTGACCTCGAGCACGTTGTTCCAGTTGTAAGAGCTGCTCCCTTAGTTCTCTAACTCAGACTTCAACTGTAAATTTTTGGTACGAAGTTCATGCGAATCAGAGTAAAGCTTCACAGTCTCAGAGCGCAATTCTATTAGATTCCCTGTGCATTTCGTCAAATGATTTAGACATAATATAATCTACTGATTTCATTAGATCTGGTATCCACGCAAAGTTTTTTCGTAATGGCTCAAAATCCTATTTTAAGTAATTGTAAAACACTACAAACTTTCTGATAAATTTTCTTCAGAGCGATCTCTTCCAGACCACCAGATTAATTCGAGATATGGTCAAAATATTGGGCAGGTATTCTTATGGTCTTAATAATTCTATAAATAAATAACCGATGTTTCCAAATAATTACATAATTAACCAAAAACTACATAAATAAATGAATACACATAATGATATATAAATATATTATAATATAAATACTAATACTATTATATCAAATAAATACATAAATACGTCATAGACATATAATAATATCTGTACACGTATAATTTTATACATGTTAAACACAATTGAATTAAAAAGGATGTTTGGACACTGTGGTAGTGTCCATTATTATAGAAATTTAGAGCAAGAGAAGTTTTTGACTTGATCCTTGAAAGATTTCAATGAAGGAGCACATTTAATTTCTAGCGGTAGTAAATTTCACAGTCTGACAGCTTCAGCGGCAAATAAATAGTGGTAAAAGGTAGTTTTAGTTGCAGGTTGTTGTAGCGTTAAGTTTTCTAATGACCGTAACGACAGAGAATGGGTAGAATGAAGAAATTTAAATTGTTCCTTGAATGCTCGGTGGTAGCTCGGGGATAAAGGATTGAGAGATAATATATAGAGCATTGCGGCGATAACGAATAGGTACTTGAGTTTATTGCCAGTCGGAGACATGATCATATTTCAATCTAAATCTTATACAAAAATGTATGGCAAGGGATTAACACATATCATAATTTTTATCATCATCATCCATCACCACGCGGGTGTAACCGCGGGGCGTAGCTATTAGTAAAAAATATTTTTAAAACATTTTAAGAAAACATTAAATTAATATTGTAATAAAACAATTCAAAAATATATCAGAATCAGAATCAGAATCAGAAATCTTTATTGACCATTATAACAATATACGTTATACTAGGCAAGTCATTTTACAATAGGTTGTTAGCATGATAATATACTAAAATATATATACGAAAATTATGATAACAAAGTAATTAATCTAACATGTTACAAGAAATTCATAATTGCAATATGATATAATAACAATTTAAAATTAATGTACATAATAAATATATCTATGTGAAACAAAATAAAGATTAAGATGATGTCAATAATATTTTGTGAAATTACAAGCGATGAATTCAAGATTATTAAAAAAACTATGGCAGTATAAATTTGTTATATTAATGAATTTATTGTTCATAATTAAAAAATGAAGATTCTGATAACGTCATATTCATAAATTCGTTAATATTGTATAGGGGATTATTAAGAAAAAATATTTTTATTGTTTGCTTAAAATTCTCATAATTTAAGTTCATAATTTGATGAGGCAGTTTATTGTACATAGTGATTTTTATAAACATGCCCTGTTTTTTAGTTTTCACAAGTCTAGCTTTTTGTCTAGTGACAATTCCGCCTAATTAACATATTTACAAAGAATACTTCCGTCCAGTAAAACTCACATCTTAACATGCGAAATATTTTAAACGTGATTAACATAATACGCGTAACAGTTTTACTGTACACGTTTGATATTAAAAATTACAAATTTTTAATTTATATATAAATTAGATGCTAAAATTGGAAAAAAAAAATATCAATAAATAAAGCACAACAACAGACAGCAGATGTTTGTGACACTACACTAGACCAGATTTATAGATGAAGGCGGAAGTTGCATACCTAGCTTAGAATAACTATACAAAACACAAATAATTAAATACGAAGCGTACTCAGGCACAAAAAATATTACATGAGACATGGGATCTCCCCTCTCTACTTGATCTTGTATATTGTCTTCACCACAAGATGTTGCTAATCACGGCCATGTTCAGGAACCATTTTTTTTATGCCTGATAGGTTAGCCTTTGACCACATATATTTTTATCTCTTTTTAAAAAAAAAAGAGAATATAGTTATATTCTCTTTAAATAAATTAACGCAATCTGGACACGCTAGATATTTGCCATAATGTGCATGCTGAGGCACGTGCCTACAGGCGCGCACACGTACAAACCGCGTTTGGTGCCGCTTCTTGAAGTCTGGTGCAAGTTACAGATAGAGGTCACGGAACCGAAATTGTTTTTGTCATTTATTTGATTACAATTAACCATTGTTAAAGTACATAATTGCCTTGATGGACAAGCACTTGTAAGAAAATAAAGTTAAGGCGAAATGTAAGTGTATCTGCATGGTGGAAGGGCATTTTGTGTATGCCCGCCTGGCTATCGACCACCCTCAGGTAGAAAATCTGTCGCCAAGCACCTAACGCTGTGTTCCGGCAGCTGTCCTTGAGAGCCAGAGTAATTCTAGGTTAAGCCTGTTAACACCTTCGACCACATCATCACTAACCATCACGTGAGATTGTGGTCAAAGGCTTACCTATCAGCAATAAAAAAAAACTACATAACTAGATATTGATGAGAATTCCTATCAAAGATATTTTTTGTATAGTATCGTATAAGATCCCGACTTTCCAAACTACGTGTACATTGATGCAAAATTGCATCAATGTAATACAATTAAAACAGCCTATCTCTTTTAAAAAAGTGTTTACCATCGGATATGGGAAATCCGGAAGAGCTTCCTGCACTGACGCTACAGCTCAATCATACATAATCATTATCAATACGATTCTCGCAAATTTTGTCAGTTTCATAAACTATACCGGATTTCATGAAATAATCATGTTTCCGGATTCTGGATCTAATAAATTATTATAATATAGTGTAATTAATCAGTCAGCTTGTCTCTGCTGAATTCCGTCGGAGTATATTTTGTATGTTTTTTTTTTTTTATGCTTTATAGGTTAGCCTTTGACCACTATCTCACCTGATGGTAAGTGATGATGTGGTCGGAGATGTTGTTCAGGCTAACCTAGAATTACTGGCTCTCAAGGACAGCTGCGGGTACACACCGTTAGGTGCTTGGCGACAGATTTTCTACTTGAGGTTGGTAGCTTGCCAGGCGGGCATATTTTTTTTTAATGTTATCGGGACGGAACAAGCTCGAGACCCACCTGATGTTAAGCGGTTACCTCTGCCTATAACAGATGCATTTCGTCACAAGTGACGAATTGCACTGCGCCCGTCACCTGGAGACATAGTTGTTAAGTCTCATGTACCTGTAATTTCACTGGCTCTCAAGGACTGCTGCCGGAACACATAGTTAGATGCTTGGCGACAGATCTACTTGAGGGTGGTCGCTAGCCAGGCGTGCAATCGCAGAATGCCCTTCCATCATGCGGTGAAGCTTAAGCACGCGGCGTGATTCAAACCATGGACCTGCTGCGCGGTCCATAGTCAATACCACTGAGCCATCTCTGCTACAAAATTATTAGGGCATTCGCAAAATTCCCTACCCCCATGCTATAACGACTGCCATAAGACAACAACCAGGACCGACGGCTTAACGTGCCCTCGGAAGCACGGAAGCGCTCAGTAGTAATGTCACCAGCGGTCACCCATCCAAGTCATGTCCGAGGCGGACGCTAAGCTAACTTCGCTAAGAGCACTTCACAAAAGCTTCAGCTTCGTTTCTAGTGGAATACCGGTCACTAATGGTAAAACAATCGATGTCCGATTATGCAATAATATCTCAGCATTGTCTTGGCGTCGGCGTCGTCAGCGACGTCACCAATAGCGTTAGCCTCGGCGTTGGATATAGCGTCGGCATCGGTATCAGCGTTGGCTTTGGCGTCGGCATCGGTATCGTCATCGCTATCAGCGTCGGCTTTGGCGTCGGCATCGGTATCAGCGTCGGCATCGGCATCAGCGTCGGCTTTGGCGTCGGCGTCGGTATCAGGGTCGGCAGCGGTTTCAGCGTCGGCATCGGTATCAGCGTCGGATTTGGCGTCCGCATCGGTATCAGCGTCGGCTTTGGCGTCGGCATCGGTATCAGCGTCGGCATCGGAATCAGCGTCGGCTTTGGCGTCGGCATCGGTATCAGCGTCTGCATCGGTATCAGCGACGGATTTGGCATCGGCGTCGGTATCAGCGTCGGCATCGGTAACAGCGTCGGATTTGGCGTCCGTGTCGGTATCAGCGTCGGTTTTGGCGTCGGTATCGGTATCAGCGTCGGCATCGGTATCAGCGTCGGCATCGGTATCAGCGTCGGCTTTGGCATCGGCGTCGGTGTCAGCGTCGGCAACGGTATCAGCGTCGGCTTCGGCGACGTTGTCGGCCTCAGCGTCGAGTTGGAGCTCTTGTTTGTTGCTCCTAATCTTGGATGTATTCTTTTTGAATTCACTATGGACATACCAGTCAAGAAAGTATCGGTGATGGATGATTTGTTTAAAGTTCCAAATTAAATTTATTGTTGTGAATATATTTTTTTACGTTCATATCCACCAATAAATAAAACTCCTCCGTCATCCACCTAACGGTCTGTTTCGGCAACAGTGTTTGAGATATGTTCACGAAAGAAGTAATTCTTCTATGCAGTTTCTTTTACGGATTGAGCCTGATCGAGACCTTCCAAAGCCTGACCAAATAATCACTAACAAACAGGTTCGATACCAGATAAAGGATTGTTAATCGATTGCATAAATCTAATGTACCTAATTAGATAATATTATATATATTATATAAATATATAGTATAATAATCTTTACCTTCCGAAGTCTTTCAAGAGTAAGAATAACTTGATATACAGATCCTTGCCTATATATATATACGTAGACGAATGTTATTCAGTGTGATTTTAGCTTCATTTTAACGACCTACTAACCAACTAGTCAGAATAATAACAAATCTAGGTGGATGACGACGCGCCACACAGTAGCGTGCGTATGTGCACTTCGGGGTGGGCCGACGCGGCAAAGCGCGTGACAACTAAACTTATTTAATAAACCACACAAACAGGTTTAAAGGGCACTGTAACAAGTGAAATTTCTGGGCATTTGACACTTAAAATCGAATTTCAAATTAAATTTAAAATCTAATTAACAGGTCGAAAAATATTTTTTTGCTCTATTATTTTAACAGTTATTAAAAACATATTGCCAAAACGTCCGTACATTACATATAGATTTTCTAAATCCAAATTATAATTATTTTATTTTATTTGCTCAAATATATGCACTATATTAAAATTATGGTCCTCTGTGAATCTAAAGTGATCTAAAGTGGTTTTTTATAAACCTGTCAGGTTAGCCTTTGACCACTATCACCTGATGGTAAGTGATGATGTGGTCGAAGATATTGTTCAGGCTTTTTTTTTTTATTGCTGATAGGTAAGCCTTTGACTACAATCTCACCTGATGGTAAGTGATGATGTGGTCGAAGGTTTTAACAGGCTTAGCCTAGAATTACTGGCTCTCAAGGACAGCTGCCGGAACACACCGTTAGGTGCTTGGCGACAGATTTTCTACTTGAGGGTGGTCGCTAGCCAGGCGGGCATTCGCAAAAATGCCCTTCCACCATGCAAAATTCAAAAATGCAGATAGCATGCAGGCTATCTGGAAGCTAGAATTACTGGCTCTCAAGGACAGCTCCCGCGACACCGTTAGATGATTGGGTGGTAAATAGCCAGGCGGGCATCCGCAAATTGCCCTACCACCATGCTATAACGAATATCATACTATGAATACGACCGGGACCGAGCGACGGCTTAACGTGCCCTCCGAAACACAGAATAACGCCACTAGCGGTCACCCGTCCATGTCATGACTGCGGCGGACGTTGCTTGATGTGACTTTGCACCTGTAGTTTCGGAAGCTTTGCACTCGATGGAAACAGTTTTTTTTGTACCCATCTCTACTGATATTTGTACATTGTCTGCTCCGTAGGATGTTCCAAATCACGGCCGTTATGAGGAACAATTTTTGAACTTAGCTAGTGAAATACTGGTCTTTCAAAAATTGTTCCTGAACATGGCCGTGGTTTGGAACATCCTACGGATAAGACAATGTACAAATACACTAATGGTAAAACAATCGATGACCGAATGGCGAAATTTTAATGCAATAATATATCAGCATTGCCGTAGGCGTCAGCGTCGACGTGGGCGTCGGCATTGGCGTAGGCGTCGATGTAAGCGTCAACGTAGGCGTCGGCGTAGGCGTCGGCTTTAGCGTGGGTGTAGGCGTCGTCATCAACAGTCGGCGTCAGCGTCCGCATTAACATCGGTTTCAGCGTCGGCGAAGGCGTTTGCGTCGGCGTCGGCGTCGGACTGACGAGACCAGACCAGAAACGTTATTTTTGTTTTTGTTTTTTCTTTTATTCCCTACTTAACTTAGAGACTCTGCGACTTTTACGAGTCCTGAAACGGCGGGGAATGCGCTCCACGAAGCCATCGAAGACATCCCTGAGACTCCTTTTATCAATGGTTCCAGCGGATGCAAAAATGCATAAATGATAAGGGCATATATGTACTTCGAAAAACAATAAAAGTATCATTTAGTATTTATTTTTATTAAAATGTAGAAATTTTCATTATTACCTAAGTAAATGTTGCTTTAGCCAAGATAGTATAGAAAAAAAATAGTTGCAGAGATTTAATCTTAAGGTTGATAAATTGGTCGTGCTCGAATATTAACAGTCTGCCATTCCTGTAGCCAGAACCCAGGGAAAGATAAAAGATTACAAAATAAAGGTACCATTATATCGAAGAATAGAAGTTCTCTATGCAGAATATACATACGAGACAAGCAGACCTTGCAAATCTTTATAGGTACCTTGGTTTACCGTCTTAGTTATCTTTTTAACTATGTATAATAATTAAATGTTCTGTTTTGCGTTCGAAATATTGTGTTACTTTGTTGTTTTACTATGCGAAATAAAAACATTAACTTACACAGACTTGTATTGTTTTCATGTCATCAGGCGGGCGAAACGTCCATCATTCATATAAATATATATTCCTGCAGTAGGAGTGACCATTATACAATTTAAAAAAAAAAAGAAGTGGAACCGACTTCCACTCAAAAGTGTGAAATAACTTGTTAAAGTTATATACCTACGTAGGTATATATGATAGTTCAAAAGTACTTTTATCACAATATTGTGCGCATGGTACCGACTTCGACAAGTTATTTCACGCTTTATTTCCATTTTTCTATATCAACAAGATAGGAAAATATTTTTCAGTTATTGGAGGGTAACTCAAAAACGGCTTGACCGATTTTGATTAAATTTAAATGAAACCAAACGATAATCAAATCAAAATCGGTTCACCCAGTTAAAAGTTCTGAGGAAACAATCATTAAAAAAAAGATAAATATTGTATTTGTCGATAATGATTTGCACTCTATCTATGACTGTATGCCAAAAAAACAATAACTAGCAACGTAATGAAAATAATATTGGTGAAATTATGCCTACGTCACTTGACGTAGGCATTAACCAACAGTTTTGTTTACATTACAAAATTACAAATTTACGAGAGAAAAAATTATAGTCATGTGCGGGATTCGAACCCTATAGGTGTCGCCCCATCCCAATACGATGGTTGCATGAAGAACGAGAGCAAGAATTACAGTTATGAGTCATTGTGTCATGTTAGCTCAATTGGTTAGAGCATACCCCGGCTAAAGGGGTGGATGGACGCGGGTTCGAATCCCGCACATGACTATAATTTTTTCTCTCGTAAATTTGTAATTTTGTAATGTAATTCGCCTAGCAGGCGTCATTGCAAACTTAACAATATTAAAGTTTTGTTTACGTTTACTTAAACGTAAACAAAACTGTTGGCTAACAAGAAATCGTCAAGAAGCCTTGCGTATATTTAAAACAAAGGCTTATTGTTGTTGTTTTAATTTGGACAGCCCCGCTTAGTTTGTTGAGCTTCTTAGGGCGAAGGGAAGCGCGCATGAAAAAATATACCCTTTGTTTTTAATTATAAAGGTAACCGTCCACATAACTCCACAGATCAAGACTTAAAAGAAATAGCATCAAAGACAATTTTATTAGGTTAATGAAAAAACTGTCCTGTCGTCCAGTATATTACAACAAACCAGGCTTACATTAATTTGTATTATAAAGGTATTGAATGGAATGATAAGAAATTTATTGAAAAATGTGAGCATTTTATTGCCCTAATATTTTCCGATAGCGTAGACAACGGATTAAGGCGGTGGCCACTGTTTTGAAGAAAAATATGCGGCCGGTACTGCTGGTATACCTATGAGGGTGGCATTTTGAGACGTTAGTAAACGACGACCTTTAGCAATGTATTTTTTTGATTTCATGTTGCTGCAAATTGATTGCTTAAGTTTTGCAAGTTCATTTCAAAGGTGGATTTTCTTAGAAGGTATAAAACAATAAGAAATCACGACAAATCTACAAACAATATATCTGGAAACAAGCCTTTTGTTATGAGAATTTCATTACCCGTGATGTTGTTATTTTTTTTATAAGGAATTTATATATTGGCGATATAAATAGTAATATTACTTCTCCTAACTACTACTAAGAAGCTTAACATATTGCTAATCTAAATAAAATGAAAATATTGTCCCAAATCGCTCCATTTTGTATAGATTTAAGAGATACATGCTTTTATGAAGAGTTGGTTATAACTAACCTATCAAACAAAAATACCTACTTATTCTTAGAAACAGGCTTCCCAAGTAGAAACAATAAGCAAATAAGCGAAAGCTCAGATTAGTTGATGTAACTTCTGGCGTTCGCAATACTCCTGAAGATTTACTATAGCCGCAACTGTTTCGGGCAGCAAAAAGGTCATAATTTCTTGTAATTTTTCCTAAAATTTTAAATGTTTGAACAATAATATATCATAATTTTTTCAATCTTTTTTTTAATATCCGTCAACCCTACTTATTTTTAATATACTTCCTGTTTAATGGTTCTATATCAAATCAGGAACTAAGATGACTAATCTTCTCCCGGCTGCTCTCTGGCTAAATGTACACAATTTTTTAAGTCGAATCTTATACCTAGCTTATCTTAGAGACAGTGTATCCTATAAGAAGCAGCATTCAACCGCACTCGTTGCTTCGAGCGGGGTTTGTTGCACGTAGAGAACACGATAGTGTGAGTTCTTACCATCTTAACGCCTTATTATGATTAATTAGTAGCGCTCGTAGCTAAGTTTGCTTAGCCGTTCTGAGTTAAGCAACGTCCGCCTCGGTTATAAGTTGGATGGGTGACAGCTGGTGACGGAGCGCTTCCGTGTTTCAGAGGGCACGGCAAGCCGTCGTCGATCCCGGTTGTTGTCTTAGGATGGCAGTCGTTATAGCATGGTAATAGGGCATTCTGTGAATGCCCGCCTGGCTAGCTACCACCATCAAGTAGAAAAATCTGGCGCCAAGCACGTAACGGTGCGTTTTTCGTCCTAAATAGCCAGTAATTCTAGGTAATCGTGAACAACATCTTCGACACATACCATCACGAGAGTGGTCAGTAGAGACACCATCACTTACCATCAGGTCAGAGAGTGGTGAGTAGAGTAAAATTAGGGTATCTGGATCAATATAGATCCATCTACCCTAATTTCACCAGTTAACCTGGGACCTAATGATCTAGGTTTTCACCTGTTCAATTAAAAGACTAGATGATTCATCTATTCGATATATAATTTATACTGATCATCAACCATTTTTTAAAAGTTTTACTTGTATTATCAAGGAACTATGATTATTAAGATTTATCTTATTATGTAGGTACGACAACGATATTGTATGTGTATATTAAATGTATAGTCTATTAAGTCATAATATTATAGTTACTTATTTAGGGGTAAAAATGTTTATTTCAACTGATATGTATATCATACAACATTTTATTTATAAAGCAATGTTCCTCACTCTCACAGTGTGTTGCTAAGTATCGTTCCATTATCCATAAAAGAATACTGAACGCTATTTGAAAGTTATTTTAAGCCTAGATCGTGTGTTAGTTTAACTATCCGAAGATCTTGTTTTAGCTTTATGCGTTGCTGTTGTTTTTGCCTGCTTATATTAATGATCCAACTGTTTGTGGACAGGCGAGACAAACATTTGAAAGGGTTGTGTCAACCAGCTTGATTCGATAAACAAATACATTAAATCAACTATTGGGAAAAGGTCAACTATTAACAAATTTATTTTGTTGTTTATGGCAGTAAAGATATGGTTAAATATATGTTGTTATTTTAATGTGTTTATTGTGTTAATTTAACTATTTAAGTTGTTATTTAACAACAAGTTGAAAAGTAAAATCAACAATTACTTATTTTATTTTACAAGAATTGTTACGCCAACATCTGCAAATAGGTGAAAATGACTGTTTAAAAAAAACTGTGAAAACAACAATTTGTTAATGTTGCTTTGACCCATCATTTTGTTAATTCAACTAATTCACGCCAACACTTTTACACATTAATACTTCTGATGTTATCTTTTAAAAAGGTGAGATTTTACCAACTTATTTTGATTGCAGATAATGCAAATGTTTTTCACTATCACGAACTACGCTAGATGGCCTTTTCATCACTCTTTTTTAAAAAAAGGAACTCTCCAATAACATCATTAATTAAGGAATTATGTTTTGAAACATGCGATGAGAAGATAAAAAAACAAAATAGTTTCATTACTGCTATATTTCTTTCCTAGTAATCACTAAAGCCGCTGCGGCTTTGACGATGTCACCTCCGAATTTGGCAAGTTCTGTACTACACTCTTGTAAGGAGACCTGTGGTTCTACGGATATCTTCACTCTGATCACCTTGATGGCTTGGTGGACGTTCCAGTCGCTCAGTTCCAGTGATTGGAGACATTCTTCTGGTGTCGCCTACGACAAAGAAACAACCACATTACATATAGAAATATTTTATTTCGGTAAACTTATCTACGATACATTCCATAGGTTAAGGACACCCAATTACGTTTTGGAACAGGTAAGTGAGTAGAGGGTCTCTCACTCTTACGTACAGTGTTATTTGATGGTATTAACAAGTTTGGTCTGGAATTGCTGGTTCGGAAGTATAGCTGTGTCAGAAGACACCGTTACGTACTCGAGGGTCTTTCGCCATATGTCCTACCACAATGCAAAAGTTAATTGTAAAAATATATAATAATATAAGTGAAAATTAAGGACTCAGAGATGCGTTTTTTGTACGAGTGTGCTTGTGTGTAAAGTGTGAGTGTGTTAAAGAATCGAACACACAAGCAACCGATTCAAAATAACGGCCGACTGGCGTCAGAAGAAGTCGTAGAAAGAATACAGTTATTTTATCCAATCTGGAAGTGAGACTGCAAGACTTAGAACATAACTATCTAGAGACATCATGTAAAGCTTCCGTCGTATTATCACACTTACAAACTTCCCACAATCCAGTACCTAACCAAACTAGTGCTAGCTTTCCTAAAGTACCTGCATTTTTTTCGGTATGGAGTGTTAACATATGTTAATACTCCAGCCTTTGAACTATATTTCAAATGCTGGAGTGTTAACTCTTCACACGTAATTTAAAATCGGTTGCTTGTGTGTTCGATTCTTAAAATCACCCACACTTTATACACAAACACACTCGCACACACATAAAGTATCTCTATCCTTTTAACTTATAATATTATATATGTTTTACAATTAGCTCGTTTGCGTTGTGATTGGTAGGGAATTTCGCGCGAGCCCGCAAAGGAAATTGCGTCTGCATATTCACGATCTTAAATTAAATTGAATCATTCTGTACAAACTTTCCAGTGCGTATCTTGTAAGGAGTATTTATCACCCGCAGTGCCTAAACTGAACTTTTTATACATGTTTCAACTAACTGTAATTTTATCACATTTTACAATATCAAAAAATTATAAAAAAATACTATATTTAAATATTTTCAAAATTGCTTTCTTGTGGTTGGATATGAGGATATTGCCTATTGTTTCAGGTATATTTTACAAATTATGATTCAACCGTGTCATATCTGGAGGAGCCTAAACTTTGTGTGTTTTGAAAATTATTTTTATTTTAATTTAAAACAAGTGACTGAAATACAATGATAGGATAAATTTTTAGAATCGGCCCTTATATTCAATACCACACACGATAGGTTTCAACAACATTATTTTTTACCAATACAAATAAAGGATGACGTCATATCTTAACTATTCTCCTTTTTTTCATGCTACTGGTCAAATTGATTCGTATGGCCTAAAGGTTGATCGTTGCGATTTTCATGCTTTTAACACCATTTGTAGCTTTTTGGCGTACCTCTAGTACTATACCAGTATTAGGGATAGGTTGTTAAGGATATTAGTAGATTTTAAAGCAATGATAGACAAGCGGCAATAGCTTCCATAGCGCGACGCCGCAGGTATATGATTCGATCGGCTTGAGGTTCGCCGCATGGTCGTCATTTCCGAATGTCCGAATGGCAAGCTCAATCAAAATCTGTCGGTCTGGCAGCAATCCTTGAGAGCCAATTAATTACAGGCAAATAAGAATAAACAGATATAACTATATATAATGTAGGTCTCAGGGTGATAGGCGCAGCACAGTTCATCACTTGCAGACGAAATGCATATTTTAACGGCAGAGGTCACCACTTTATATGAGGTTGGTCTCGCACGATTTCCGTCACAATAATGTAAAAAAATAGAAGGGTAATAAGTTACGTCCTACGTCTCTTTGTTAGATAACGATACTAACCTGTTCTTTAAGAACTTTGCACATAATTCGAACTTCATCGGATTCTACGCCACGTTGCCGCCCGCAAGGTTTTTGATCCGCAAATTCCAGTAAATCTTCAACAGATACGTGGTCCCCGCAGTCTGGAAATATACACGAAATCTATGAATCAGCCGAGTTACCTTGGCACTTGTGGTTAACCAAAATATCATCCAGGGTATGTGGGTAACAAAGAACTTGGAAAAATGATGATACATTTAACTGTTGCTAATAGACTGTCTATAAGCTATTGATTTTAGTCTTGTTCACGTTCATTTTAAGACTCACCAAATGGGAAACTCTACTGAGGTCGCTGAAAATTGTACTGAGTTCCACAAGCGATTGACTATGTCATCGGCGAAACAAAGGCGAGTGATGTATTCGCCACAAATGTTGATGCCGAATTCTTTCCAGTTCTAGAGCTTAAAAACGACCTCTAACGCATTCATGAAAGTTTCGGAGAAATAACGTCTCCTTGTCTCAAGCCTCGTTGCAGTTGGATGGAGCTCTAGTGCCGTAGTCGGATCGACATAGTGGCGTTCCTATACAAACACTTCAGCGCTCCGACGTACTTATAGTTGATTTGGCATCGCTGAAGAGACTGCAGTACGGCCCAAGTTCGAATGAGCTATTGAATTGTAAATAAAACATACGGGAAAGTGTAAAGAAAAAGTTCTCGTTTGACCTAAAATTTCGTTATCTAAATAACGTAATTTTCAGTTCGTGCAATGAGGCAAGTGACATGATGATAGAATTTTTTTGTGTGTACATATAATGGGCTCGTAGATTTGTAGTCACATTTGTGATTCGTCAAGTAATTAAGTTACACGAGTTAACCTTTATAAAAGTAGTTTAGTGAACTCTCAGCCTTGTAGAAGTCGTGTAAAGTTACAGATATATGTTTAGTAAAGCGGCGGATATATTACCTCATAATATGGAGATTGGGAGAAAAAAAAACAAAAGCAACATTTGTGAACAATTATAAAGAAAAATATAAACAAACATAATAGGAGTGACTTGTGATATTTGTCAGACTTAAAACAATTCCAAAAATATCCTAAAGACGTCAATATGTAAGTTTAAACACTCGCGTCCACACTTATGCTGCCATTGTGTTCATGATAGTTATTCTCGTGTAAAATATAATATATCTAAATTATAATATATACACAAGTGAATAATTTTTGCTTTAAATAGTATAAATGATTGAAATTAAATAATTAATTACAATAATTGATGCGCAGTGTTGATTATACCCATCATTTTAGTTCATAGCCATTCAGACAGTCTGTGTAGCTTGGTTTTTTACTCTTCAGTTTATGTAGACCAACGGATTGTATTTACTTTTAATAAGTTGTCCTATAACCATAATCTTACCTGGTGGTATGTGATGATGTGGTTAAAGATGTTGAACATGCTTAACTAGAGAACTTTCTTCAGGGTAGCTACCAGGAAACAGTTTTACGTGCTTAGTGACAGATTTTCAACTTGAGGACGGTAGATAACCAAGCGAGAATTCGCAAAATGCCCTACCACCACGACAACACACAATTCCATTAAACACATAAACAACGAAATAACATGCAAAGTTGCGAGTAACAATGAGAGTTTACCTTTAACCAATCCTTCGTCGTGATTCTTAGCATCGGAATCGTCATCGTCTGTCGCGTCGTTGTAGTCGATGTCGAGTCCGCAATCATCAAGATCTTCTAAGTAGCAGTTGAACGGATTCGCAGAGTTACTAGCAGCTGTGAATGGATTCGTGTCCGATTTCGGTTCCTTACCTGACAAATTTTGCTATATTCAGTAACTTTCTTTATATTTTTAGTGTAAGGCAAAGCCATGAGCGTAATTATTGTATGAATCGCTAATGACTTGCCAGACTTTCATTGCTAGTGGACACTTAGCATAAGGCAATATAATGCTAAAGTAAAATCAATCGAAATAATATAGGACCCATCGATTTTTTGCGGTATTTGCCTCTCCAGATCAGTTGTTACTGATAATCAGCAGAAGTTAATGACGAGCTTGTCTTAACTTTGTCCACGTTCATGCACGAGGCCCACGTGGTGTTAGCACTACATGCGGGGCAGAGGCCTCAAACTGTTCTCAGTCCCGCAATGCATTTGGTTGCCTACACAGTCTCACCAATACCGCGCTCCCTTGCCGCACTCAATGCACTTCTGGACGCGAATCCAGAGACTGATATATTTGACTGTTGTCTGAGAAAACTTCTAACATTATGTTTACTATATTGTGAGATAACATTTACAAGGACTTCGACAATACAATAATGTTGTAAATATTTTGACATGTAAAATTTTACCAGTTTTTTGTAATTTGTAGACATAGTATTTTTATTCTTATTGACTGTCTGTAATATTTGTGTGATTATTTTATTGTTAAGAAGATATTTTGCTAGTTTTTAGGGTTCCGTACCCAAGGGGTAAAAATGGGACTCTA
This sequence comes from Plagodis dolabraria, assembly GCA_963854805.1. Lineage (NCBI taxonomy): Eukaryota > Metazoa > Arthropoda > Insecta > Lepidoptera > Geometridae > Plagodis > Plagodis dolabraria. Next base: position 13,278,738 of record OY978440.1, read on the forward strand.
TTACTAAGACTTCGCTGTCCGTCCGTCCGTCTGTCTGTCACCAGGCTGTATCTCCAAAACAGTGATATTTAGAATGTTGAAATTTTTACAGATGATGTATTTCTATTGCCGCTATAACAAATACTAGAATAAAAATAAAATAAATAATTAAGGGGCTCCCATACAACAAAATTGATTTTTTTTCCGTGTATACCGCTCGATACTAATAACGGTGACAGGTAGACGCTTTAACTATTCATAGAATATTTATTTTTTTGTTCTCTTTAAATATAATTAATTAAAATAAAATAAATAATTAAGGGGGCCCCCATACAATAACATTACAGCTAATGGTACGGAACCTATCGTGCGCGAGTCCCGCCCACACTTGGGCGATTTTTATTTAAGTTTTTGCTACCTATCATTATTGTAACTCTCTCTCAGTAGCGGTACTAATTAAATAAATAAGCGGTAGATTAAATAAATAAAACCGGTAACCTCTCTGTTTCATCCCCAGGGCACTGCACTCATCAACCTGAGACATAAAGTAGTTATGCCTCATGTAGACATTTATTGATTTTATGTTTCCTCCTATGCTAAACGATCCTAAGTAAAAAACATACAACATATATACAAAAGTTGGGTCTCTCAGGCTAATACACGTTTTTAAAAATATCCTGTTCAAATCAGGCACCCTGCCTACATAGTAATACAAACATTACTGCTTAGCAGATAATACCATTATCTGCTAAGCAGTAATGTTGGAAGTGCTACCAAGGTATGGTGGAAGTGCCGGACAACTTGTTCTCAAAGAGTTACACTAATCTGTGGTTCTACTGCTACTGGTGCATAGTGTTTTCAAATTTCTTCAATTAAGGTAAAGAACTGTTTATTGTCTGGTGTTAGTCTGGGATAGATAGAAGAGCTTTTTATGGTTAGAAAGTCAGTAGTTTATATAATAAATATTGTTCTGTTCGAATGTCGATTTGCGGTTTCTTCCCCAAGTGTGTGTTTTGAAGAAGTGATGGCTCAGTGGCATTGGCTATATGGACTGCCGCGCAGCAGGTCCATGGTTCGAATCCCGCCAGGAGCTTGAGCTTTACCGTATGGTGGCAGGGCTTGTTGCGAATGCCCGCCTGGCTAGCTACCACCCTCAAGTAGAAAATCTGTCGCCAAGCACCTAACGGTGTGTTCCGGCAGCAGTCCTTGAGAGCCAGAGAAATTACAGGCACATGAGACTTAACAACTATGTCTCAAGGTGACGGGCGCAGTGCAATTCGTGACTTGTGAGTTGTGACGTAATCCATCTGTTATAGGCAGAGGTTAGTCCGCTTAACAGCAGGTGGGCCTCGAGCTTGTTCCGACACAATAACATAAAAAAACTGACAATAATATAATTATAAATTATTTTAAGTATTTTATCTGTTATATATATAAGTTTAGTTAATGCGCCACTTGACGCTGCTTCTTATATTATTATAAAAAGTGGTAGGCGTAGCTCGTTTTTATTATAATAATTATAAACAAAAATTGAAAATACCTACCATCACAGACGTCCACGCCATTAGTTGGTACCGTGGGTAGGGCTGATGACGTAGGTTTGACAACAACTGGAACTTGAGGGCAAGCGTTCTGATAGATTATAGGACGTGCAGTCGTTTGCGGTGGCTCGGGGGGTAGTTTGAGGGGATATTTGCGGAAGTGACGTGGCTTGTCGACAAGCTTCGGCTTCGTATTCCGGGGCGGCAAGGGTAGTTCGTTTTTGCTCTACAAAATAAATCACATCAGATGTTTTATTTACAGTTACCCAAAAGATTCAGCAGAGAACTTGTCTAGCAGATATAGAGACATAAAGTTCCTTTGATACGGTATGTACTTAAAACTTACACTTGTGGCAACTTGTTGATCCCAATTGGGAGTAGGTGGCGGCGGTCTGAAAGGAAAATTAATTTAATTGGTTACTGATAACAGGATAATCAATAAAGAAAGGTAATGATATTGAATGATATGTACTTGTATAAGGCGATAGATGGCGTGACGACATCACTCTAACTTCTCTGTCCGCTAATTATCAATTTGAAAAGGCCATATTCTTTTTATTTGAAAATGAACATATGTTTTGGTCGTCGAGAAATTATCACCATAGCATTACCTGGCGCATGGCAGCAAAGTGTTGTTTCTGCAGCAAATTCCAAGCGTCTATTGAGCAAGGTTAGGGAATAGCAGTATGCAGACCTATCAGAGGTATCTCAGCTGACAAAGGCGTAGATTGTTCTGTTTGTAATTGGCCTGACCTGACCTGGCAACCTGAGATACTTGTTTCTGCAGCAAATGGAAACGATTCCAAGGGTCTGCCCTAGGTGCTAGCTTACGGAGTGTAGCTGAAGCGTATGTAAATATGAGGTATCAAGGGTGACGAAGGCAACGGTTGTTCTATAATAATTACCTGGCAGGTTGAGACAGTTGTTTCTGAAGCGAATGGAATCGATTCCGAGGGTCTGCTCTAGGCGCCGGCTTAGGGATCGTAGCTGCAGTGTGTGGGCCCATTTGAGGTATCAACGCTGACGATGGCATTGGTTGTTCTATAAGGCTCGTGTACGCATGTTTGCTCTCTTCCGTGATTGTGGACTGCGATAAACCAACACTTTATTAGTTAAAAGTCATATTTTAGAGGTATCGTTACAAATTTACATATTAAATTAAATGTGTATTTTAGTCAAAGCATCAATTCATAGAATTTTTGGTAACCCCTGAAATTTATATATTCTAACTACTTTGCAAAGATCGATACTAAAAAAAAAATCTTCACACTCAAATTTATCCCATCGCGGTCCACTCAATTATTAATAAACAATAACTGAATGGAAAATTATTTTGGTTATAATTTAAAACCCTTTCTCCTTCCTTCGGTGCAGTTGAAGAGTCAACTCTTTTTTCACTGTTCCGTTAAGCGAATGGCGACGACAATGATTTTAATTAGGCAACCTGGTAATTCTGACATAATCGCGTAAACTAATCGTTTCATGGATGCGAATATTTTTTAGGAATGGGGTAGTGCTAATGATATTATTCTATTTTATTCTTGTTGTTCCCGATATCACTGGCTTTTTACATGCGCCTGCACCCGACAGTAACCCCTTGAAAGTGCCGCGCCCCAAACATCAGAACATCAAAAAAAACAATAAATTTATGAAAATTCATTTAGACACATACTTCTAAACCCCGTATCCCTGGCAAACTAAAAAACATAATTAAATATCATCTTTCTAATATAATAGTAGATACAGTAGTTTAAAATACCTGTATATCTGGCACGCTCTTGGCTTCTTCGCTAAAGTTTCGGCGTTCCTGTTTACCTGTCAAAAACAAATAATCTAAATGACTTCACGCAATTCCATGCTTCAGAGAGCACATTAAACCGTCGGTTCCGGTTGTTGTCTTACGATGGCAGTTGTTACAGCATGATGGTAGGGCATTTTGCGAATGCCCGCCTGTCTAACCACTACACTCAAGTAGAAAATCTGTCGCCAAGCACCTAACGGTGTGTTCCGGCTGCTGTCTTTGAGAGCCAGTAATTCCAGGCTAGCCTGAACAACATCTTCGACCACATCATTACTTACCATCAGGTGAGATAGTGGACAAAGGCTAGCCTATCAGCAATAAAAAATCAAGCTATGTAAATATCACATTTACACACAAGCAATATTTTTATACTTGGCGGGGTTAAAACCCGGGTCTTAATTCTACGCGGTAAAATGACTCTTAAATCTTCTGTATTTGTCGCTTAAAGACCAGTTCTGGTTCTTCGTACGTTCCAAAGTAGTTCTTTGATTCCTAACTTAAATTAATAGTGGGACTAAAAATGATTTCAATATGGAATGTGTATATTGTTATCAAGTAAATCACATAAGATATTGATCACGAACATCATATTAAAAAGTAACTGTCCGCACAAAGCTCTTACCATCCAAAGTCACTTACCATCAGGTGAGACTGCGGTCAAATGCTTGTCTATTCGCAATAAAAAAAAAAGTCACAGCATAACAAATATACGCGCGGGCCGAATAAAAAAAAATGTGTTAAGTTAAAAATGCGCTTAATGTATTTCGCCTTTTATATTGTATGCTGTCTTATTAGTCCGAATTATACTATTCTTATTCATAAGTTGCACTTACTTAGTTCCATCCATAGAGGGTGTTAAAAAAAGTAGTGTCTCAGTCGAAAAATTGATTTACCTCCTGTGCAGTTTTTTGAATCCCTCGCTAATAGGGTGCTAAATATTAGTCTTAGGAATCCTTTGCTTCACTCTGGATTGAAAATAAGCGACCTCGCCGAAGAAACGAGAAAATCAGAGCATGCTACACTATATTTTATTTTCTTATGTATTCGAGTTTTATGCTACTGTTGTTTTACGATAAAATTTCAAAGTTATATTTCAAAGTCATACCACAAAAATATTGATATACATAACATACCTGGAAGTTCTTTCTCATGTATATGAGGGGGGTGGTGATGAAGCGACAGCTGCGGGAACTTGAAGTGGAACTTGGAACGGTCGCTCGGAGAGCTTGGCAGCTTGGGCTCACCGCCGAGATCGTTCATTGATCTACAGATTTAATGTATATATGTCATTAAGGTCCATTATTCTTTATTGCTTATATAACAAGTGAGTGAGATAGTATTATATCATTCTTAGTAAGGGATAAGGAAGTCGAAGTCAGGTTAGCGACAGGATGGACTCTGGATTTAAATTACAGTTGTAAAATTTTAATCACGCTACTAAACATATACACTTAATTAACCTTAAATAAGTAGCCGAATTTACAAACAAGCATTGTACTGAAGTAAAGTATTGACTAAAGTTTTTGATTTTGAATAAGGTGATATTTAGAAGAAAAAAAATCTAATAGCTGCTGTAGCTAGAAAAGTAGCTAGTGCTATACTATTCCAAAATCTTAGCTAAATAGGCCAAATACAAATTCAAATTCAAATTCAAAATCATTTATTCAATTTAGGCGTCTACGACGCTCTTATGAAGGTCAATTACAAACTTTAATATTGAAATATTCTACATTGTACTGCCACGTTCAGCAAAAAAATTTATAGAGCCACTGCGAGAAGAACGGGCAAGAAACTCGGGGCCATTCTTTTAAACGTCTGTTTACAATTTGTTATAAACAATATAATACAATTATTACAATATTTGTTTAAATTACGTTGGAGACAGGTGATGGCTTGGCAGAGGTGGAATTTTCCAAGCATTTTTGTCGTTTAAGTAATCACAAACTGTGTAGTAGGATTTCTTAATCAAAATGTTTTTCACGTGTAATTTGAATTTTCTGAAGTCATTTTTTGAAGTCTCTTGCCGAGGGTAGTCCTATAGTTTTTTTTTTTATGAATTTCGGCGATATTATTTTTTCAATTACAAGTCAAGGAAAATATACTAATTACAACAAACCTAGCAATCTTTTATGTTTGATTTGTGACTGCTATTCGTTAGTACGTTTATTAAGGACCACGTTAGTGAAAAAATCACCGTAAAATTGGGGAATTTTTGGTCACAGTACCAACAAATATGGTTAAAGGTATTTCCGAATATATTTATGGTAAAGGATTTTCCGAATTTTTATAAATTTGTAAGCTAAAATTTAAATATCCAATAGGGTTTTTTTTTTTATTTTTCCCGGGACTGGTGTGACTTCACCTCACACACCGTGCCCGCTTGACTTTGAGTTCTGGGACACCCTGTATAATATTATGGACCGATTTATAACTTACTTTGTTGTGATTTCATTCGCCATAGCCACGGCGGTGTTGAGGGTTTTCTCGTCGTGAGCAGACATGGGTTTCATAGTGCTAGTGTGGAACGCATGCTTTTTCTTATCTGCCTTGCTGAGAGTATGGGATCTGTAAAACGCCATGAGTATGTATTATAACATCACTTTAATATGCAATATAGAATGGGTTGTGATATGGTTTGGTTTCCGGGTAAGTTTTCGTTGAATACAATAGAGATGTTGACACCTTACTTATGTATTTTTGGACACTGTTAAGTATGTATACGAAATTCGTAACCAAGTAGTAATAAAATTAGATAATTTGTCAAAATGTAAAGCATGGGATGTTGTGCTAGAATACTTGGCTCCTGTGGTAAAAGAGACGGTGCGGAATTGTTTCGTCTTTCGGGTAGTTTGGTATGGAGCAGGCTAAACAATATTTTTGAATGTTTCTAATCTTTCTGATATTTGAATGCACATCAAATAAATCCATGGAATCTGAAGATTTTAATAAAACTTAATTATATCACGATCTTCGATTGTATACAATGTTACAGATATTTCATTAATCCGTAGTAATAACAGTTCGAGCTCAAAGGAAACGATTAAATAAGGCAGTATTTTCACTGATGTATTTCAGCCATACATCAGCGCTACCCGTAAGCTGGAAACTAACGATATGAGTCACAATCCCAACATAGTTATCAGAATTAGCAAATTAACGTGGGAAGGCCGCTGCAATCACTTATTGATAGCCGAAGCGGAAAAGAGGTTCGCGAGTGACAACCACGTGGACCGGAACTTCCATGGTCTTCCGGTCCGAAAGACGAAGTAGTAGGTAGGGCTTTTCTCACGTATGATAAGTAAGCATGCGTGACTGCACGCTCAACTAATTTAAAGCGACGACGCGGTCGCTTGTGGAACATGATATGTCTAGAAAATTCTTATTAAATGTATATACCTAATATTATCATTTATAAATTACAGTTAAATAGTAGGTACCTATCTATATTATATCTCCGTACCTATATATTTGACCTTGGAATATTAGCTAAGAATATTATCAAGCCGTGCTTTTCACGGCCTACTTCCAGGTCTCATCTGACTAATCTTCACATAGGACGTTCTCCAGAGGAGTTATCAAGGGGCGTCTTCTTAGACGTCTCTTGAAAAGCGCAGTAACTGAGCAGCCAACCACCACAGTTCGACGGCACATTAGGCGCATAACAAGAATCTCTACGTGATCGCTCGTACGTGAACTACAAGGTAGCTAGTATACTACTAATGAAGATTTCCGAAGAGGATTGCAGTTGGAAGGGCGATCAGCTTAGAATTTGAAATCATAATCTTTATACTGATATGTATTTTCTTTTAGAAAAACCGAGACGAGGGGAGAAATATGGTAGGGTTTGCTTGTTCCATTCTTGTGTACTCAATCGCAGCAATCAGGTGCAGTAAGCATTCTTTGATATAATAATTAAATATTCAACATTCCATTACATATGTACAAACTAGATTGAAAGATATTTTTTGTGCTAAACCTTGCATAATTTCAGGCGAGTTGCCTGTTTAGTCCCATCAAAAATATCGCTTAGTATTTATATCGCACAAGTGAGTAACTCTACTGTCTATGCAAACTATAGATCATTTTTTTTCAATTTTTCACTTTTCACACACCTGGAATAGCTACAGGAAGTAAGACGAACAATTGGTATGCACTTATTTGTCTAAGCGAAAATAAAAAATAAATTGTATACTCTAAAAAACTTATTTGTCTAAACTAAAATAAAAAATAAATTGTATACTAAAAAATAGTGGGTAAAAAAGTTATAAAAAGCGATTACTGTATCAGCCGGATTGTCCAGTGCTGAACACATCCTCCCCATTTAGTCGGGGTTTGCCATAATCACCACGCTTGGCAAGCTTCTTGAGGATCGCCTATCTTTCGTTATTTTACCTTCAGTCGCCTCTTACGACACCCAAAGGTAGAAATGGGGTTGACATTCTAATCCGGCACCCCACGGGGCCACAAAAAGCCATTATTTTGGTAATGTTTTATTGTTATTTGGTGTATACATAGAACTATTTACGATATGCGGTTGTTGGATATTATGTGTTCTATATCGCAATTCACACAGCAAAACTATATCATTGCATAGAAAAACAAATATGATTTAGAACAAAACTGCTAAATAGTTTTAATTCAACCAGATCAAAAACAACATATAAGATATTTGCGGCGACAGTTATATCAAGGACTTCTCCAATCAAATTAAAAGAACACATTCTAAATATAGCTTTAATCTTCAATGTGTTTACTTTGACCTCGATATACATTACTACTATATATTTTATATACATGCAAACAATAAAGAAAAATATAATACAAAACATACCTGAGGGTGTCGACGTCAAAATGTTTGCCTGAGCCACCCTGAAATCACAAAAAATAATATATAAAAAAAGGTAAAAGACTTACGATAGCCGAAAATAGTCTTCGTCCTCATCAATGAGGGCATACTTAAGACGAGAGCCGTCTTTCTTCCTGCGTAGATTATTAAGGAACTGCATGGTAGTGCCATGTACGAGATCTAATATGGGTGTGCAGCGCGTAGTCTCTCTGACGATCAACAAAACTGGTGACGAGTAATGGATTCAAAAGATAACTATGTATGCTCACTTATTACATTGTTTATGTTTAAATTGTAGACAGTTCATTATCGCTGTCATTGAGAGGTTAATATAATTATGATATTATCTAAATGGTTGTAAGTTTTCATGTGAGCGCACGTGAGATCTGTGAGCGGCGTTGTGACATTGCAATGGGGTGGAGCGTGGTAACTAACTACTATAATTTACGAAATACTAAAAAAATAATTCACTAGTTTTGATAACTCCTGGCAAGGATAATATTTCTAAGATTAATTTTTATACACGAGATGTTTACTTAACTGCACTTGCCGCTTGACACTTGATTAACGAAAAATTGATTACATACAAAACAGAGCACAGGAGATAGCAATACAGAGAAACCTCACTTATTTTTGTAAACTATTTATAAATAGGTGCTATTTTCAAAAGTCAGTCTAACAGATATCTTAAATATTAAATACACTCATCGCATTATTTAGGCCAAAACATTTACTAATTTCATAATTATATGCATTTAATTTTGGCCTTTAATGCATCGATTTTTTATTATATCGTCATTATTAATTGATCGGATGGGATAGATCTATGAAATTAGATATAGGTTTCGACAGTTACGCCGGATATGGAAATAGGAAAATGATTGCAGATTTAAAAATCCACCATTTCTTTTATCACAAACAAACTGAGAGTGGTATTGAAATTCATTTGCTGACAGTGAAAACAAAATTTCAAGCGCGTATGTATACGAGTATTATGGGTTATTTGAAGTGAATACTGAATAGATGAACTTGCTGATATTATGTACAGTAGTATATCATACATAAAAACTAGACAAAAAATCTATTACATACTATATAGATGTTACGAGTATACACATGTTCAATGGGACAGTAAGGCACAGTTTTATTGGGATACGCGGAAATTGTATTTGTAGTGCGCATTATGTGAAGTAGGTAAATAAAAATAATAAAAAATGAAATGCATCCATTAACTTCCACGAAGAAAAACCTTCCAAAGTTGCTGCGTATAATTTTTTAAACTCACAAATAACACACAACTACTCCGAAGATAAAAGAACGCTTTCCTGTTTATGAATTCCAATTTACAAAACCTATTCAACTGCTATTAATGATAATACGTCGAGACAGGTCAGTACAGAAAAGTCTGGAAATATAAAGCAATTAAGTTTTAGGAATCATGTGGTCTAGTTTAGTTTATTAATAGAATTAAAAAGAATCTCATAATTGAAAAGGGAAGGAAATCTTACATTTTGATATAAATTAAATGTTGAATGTTCGTTTTTTTTTTTACAAATTTATAGCGACTTTTATATCTCACTCACTCTCACCCACTTATATCAACCATTCGTTAAAAAATACTCTCAAATAACGGAGTAGGTTAAAACCTGTAAAAAACTTAATAATTTATGCCACTAATCAAAAAGGTATATGAAAACACCATAAATTACACGAGGCAACTGAAAGAAAGTCCACACACACGAAAGTCAAGTCACATACAAAATATACTCCGACGTAATTCAGCAGAGACAAGCTGACTGATTAATCACACTATATTATAATAATTTATTAGATCCAGAATCCGGAAACATGATTATTTCATGAAATCCGGTATAGTTTATGAAACTGACAAAATTTGCGAGAATCGTATTGATAATGATTATGATTAAGCTGTAGCGTCAGTGCAGGAAGCTCTTCCGGATTTCCCATATCCGGTGGTAAACACTTTTTTAAAAGAGATAGGCTGTTTTAATTGTATTACATTGATTCGATTTTGCATCAATATACACGTAGTTTGGAAAGTCGGGATCTTATACGATACTATACAAAAAATATCTTTGATAGGAATTCTTATCAATATCTAGTTATGCCGTTTTTTTTTTATTGCTGATAGGTAAGCCTTTGACCACAATCTCACGTGATGGTTAGTGATGATGTGGTCGAAGGTGTTAACAGGCTTAACCTAGAATTACTCTGGCTCTCAAGGACAGCTGCCGGAACACACCGTTAGGTGCTTGGCGACAGATTTTCTACCTGAGGGTGGTCGATAGCCAGGCGGGCATACACAAAATGCCCTTCCACCATGCAGATACACTTACATTTCGCCTTAACTTTATTTTCTTACAAGTGTTTGTCCATCAAGGCAATTATGTACTTTAACAATGGTTAATTGGAATTCAATAAATGACAAAAACAATATCGGTTCCGTGACCTCTATCTGTAACTTGCACCATAGTAAAACCAGACTTCAAGAAGCGGCATCAAACGCGGTTTGTACGTGTGCGCGCCTGTACGCACGTGCCTCAGCATGCACATTATGGCAAATATCTAGCGTGTCCAGATTGCGTTAATTTATTTAAAATGAATATAACTATATTCTCTTTTTTTTTTAAAGAGATAAAAATATATTTAAAAACGTTGCCTATCAAGTAACTTATTAAGGACAAATCCATATACAAAGATGTATGAGCATAGTTATGAGCCTATACAGATTGACATTAACTTTTCTTCCAATATTTAATGAAAACTATAAGTCTGCTATGACTTATAGGTGTCTAAATGATTTTATTGTAGTAGCTGTAGTGTTGTATATAGTTCATAGTATTTTGTTTAATAAATGAAAACTTACAATTCTGACATTCTGCTACTTAGCCTCACAGCTATATGGACATATTACGATACTGACATTCTGCTATTTGGTCGATTTGTTTACTAAGTTATTCTGCTAAGCAGTTCCGGCACGGACAGCATTTTCCATAATAAAGATAGTGTGGAATATTTACAGCAATCTAAAAAGAATTGTAAGGAACCGACATAAACGAGCTAAATGCTAAATTTTAAGATAACAATGGTATACTATATGATACTACTGAATTCAAAGAACTAAATACTATTTGGTAAATATGAACTATAACTACTGTACTGACCACCATTATTCGTGTCAAAAGACAGAAGCTTCTTTGAGTTGTGACGAGAATATGGTCTGATGTAGCGCTGAATATATGCCTCACAATAAACCACTTTAAAGAAGTATTTACTTCGGTGATTAAGATTTCGTTAAGTGAATATTTATATGTTTTAGTACCCACGCATAGATTTATAAAGATATATTTCAAATGTCTTATTCACAAATTTAGGTCAAATTATTATTTATTATTATAATAATAGATTAGGCGGCGCGCGGCGCCTGGAAAACGGTCCGGAAACGGAAGCAAGAAATAAAAGAAGGATAGAAAATCTTTGGGATTTCATGAATCAACCTGATATTTATTTAATGTATGTTCTTCTACACAAGAGTAGCCTAATGGAGAACGTGTAAATACTATAAAAGCAACCACAATAAGTCAAGGTATTTTCATTTTGGTACAACCATACTGACCGCTTTTTCTAGTTTTTGAATGCCTTTTTTCGCAACTAACAAAAAACATTAATAGCCTGTTTTTCGTTTACATCTATCTACACGTATATTAACATATCGGAACTATATATTCAAAGTCTAAAAATACGTAAGTATTTCGTTTGATAGTATACATATTTTGGACCTCCTTCCAGAAGGCGGAGGCACGGGCGTCTTAATTGCTCCAGTTGATTAATAATTAAAAGCGTTTATAAATACATACATTTATTTATAGATTCGTCCCTAATCTGATTCACTGACGCATTTACGTATTGGTTGCAAATTTTAAGTTAACACGAGTAGGTTAATTAATTGCACAAACTTCAACCACAACTTTACTTCCGGCAAATTGCGGGCAAACCTAATCTCATGAGCAATCTTTAAAAAATATGTTGTTTGGATTTTATTATGACTCAATTTTTTGCTCTATTTTCCTTATGAGGTTAAAAATGATAAAGAAAAGTTGTTTACCTCGGTAATATTTATATATAACGGCCGTTTTGTATAGTTCGAGACATTGGGTCAGAAAGACCTGATCTCTCTCTCTTTCTTTAAAAAAATATTATCAAGCGTGCTGCAAATCAGGTGCTTTTTTGGTCTAGTCTAGCCAAGTGATAATTAGCTACATTATTCACAGTGTATATAGTTTTTTTTAGTTTTTTTTATAATATTTGGAAAACATAACACAAAACTCCACAACCGAAAAAAATGTGTAAATTAGTGTAGTCAAGTAGCTAGAAACAAAGCACCTACATAAAAACACTTATTATATACATATATGTACTAAATTATTAAATTGTTGATTTTTTGTGTATAGTTGTGATGATTTTTAGATCAAAATGATTACTTACGGGCATATTGTAATACCATATACTATATTATATTGTAATCACATAACGAAATCTCTACCGCAGCAAAACACAAAGATTTATAAGAGACCATATGTCCAGGTACAATAATTCTAATATTGCATACAAGTCTACCAGTAAAAATAAAGGTAAAAAAAATAATAAAGTAATAAAGGCATAGTCTACCAGTTGATGTTAAATGATGGTATGATGAGTAGTCGAGGCAGTCGATGTATACATGCTATGTATCTATTAGCTAATTTGAAACAAAACCTAAACTATTCTTACCCTTTCAAGTTAAAGTTTCCGAATTTATAGTTATTATTAATAATATATTATTAAATACAACCGCGTCTTGATAATAAGCAGTTGTTGCTATCTTCAACGGCCCCCTGGAACGCAAATAATTTAAAAACATGGAGGAGCAGTTTTTTCTGTTGTGTTGTAGCAGTTTGTCAACATGGCACTCAAGTGTGAAAGTGGTGTGGAGTATGTTAACTGTTAGGGTAATTTCGTAGACATATTTAAGACAATGTGTAATCAGCCGAGCCCTAGACTATTTGTTACCCTTATGTGTTTCTATGGAGTTAGATGCCTATATAATGTACCTATACGTAGACCATTAAATTGTGCATCTCTTTTGTCCTAAGTAAAAGTTGTGTTTAATCATGTCTGTAACGTGTACAGTCTTCAAAAAATACTTGAATAATCGACAAAATATACACAATTAGCCACAATTTTTATGTTTATACCTACATTGTTATTTATAACAAGTAGCGAAATTATATCAACATAAGATGATGTCTTAGGTTATCCCAGACAAAAATATACCAAAAAAATACGAAAAAATACTGATAATCGTTAACTATAAACTCCCACATGAGAGTAAAATCCTAAATCTTATCGTGTTACGCAATTGCGTACCTATAAATAGACGAATACAAAATAAAAACCTTCGATAGTCAAAGTCAATATCATTTATTCAATTTAGGCGTCTACGACGCTCTTATCAAGGTCAATGTTAAAGACTAATAGGGTTAATATTGCGGTTGCTGATGTTTCTTACAATAAAATAGCAATACAAACGTAACTTTATCACTCTTGTGATAAAATAAATGATTTGCTTGTATGCCATAGTAAAATGACTTTGAACATTGTAATTAAAACATGTCAAACAGACGCTAGGAAACAAACATTAGATTGATATAATAAATTTAAATAATTAAACAATAAATTTCCACCTAATAAAATGTACCAATGAACATATTAACTGTATTTATTTATTTGTAGGGACTAAATGTTACGATATAGCACGGCGCACTATAAAAGTGAAGGCAATAAATACTACGCTCCTATAATACTGTCCCATTCACCATCCACGGGTTTGCTATAATGTAGAAACTAACAGCATTATAGGAGCATGTTTTTTTTCCATCTGAACTCCTTTATCTGAGGCTAGGTATGACTCATATTCGTAAAATATATTTTGACCGCAAGCATTAAAAATACATGTACTTACAGGTTCCTCTCGCTTTCTGCCATCGAGATTTCTGAACATTGATTCAAGTTCGTCGAGCAGACTCTGGCCAAAGTCACCGTAGCTTTTCTGCAAAACAAAGCATTCATCATGTTATATACTTACACTGGCTGAAAGAAATCGCTCCTGGGCATTAAACGTACCTTTTGCAGTGTTTATATAATTTCAATATATAAATACTTACAATGAATAATGCATTAAAGTCTTATAAAAAACAACACATATGAAATCTTATGTCGGCAACTAAAAAATAAATTTAAATTGGTCAACAACTTATGAAAGGATTTTTATTTGTTGACCGCAACAATAATTTAATAACATATTATTCCAACAGATTGTTTAATATAAAATTAGGACGTATAGTTACTCAAGAAAACATCACGCGTGTTTTCAAATATTGTATTGTTTATTTTTATGTATTTATTATGGTAATCCAACATCGTTTATAGAAAATATGATATATGTGTAATAAATATAAAAAAAAGTGTAAGAAAAATCTTTATTGTTACACCACATTTAAAATATTAAACCTTACATGTCAAATAATAATAACACAGTGTTACAATGAGCGGCCTTATCACTAAAAGTGATCTCTACTATGCAACCTTAGGATGGATTTGAACCAACAAAACAATCGGGGAGGGACTATATACTATAACTACTATGTAGTTGTAATGCACTTTATTTACAACTATAGGTAAGCCTTGAACAACATCTCACCTGCTGAAAAGCGATGATGTGGTCAAAGATGTTACACAGGCTTTATCTAGAATGGGAAATATCTTTCAAGGACTGTGCTTGGTGACAGATTTTCTACTCGACGTTTGTATCTATCCAGGCGTGAATTCTCAGAATGACCAAGCATCGTGTGATGAAGCTCAAGCGTGCGCGAGTGCTCAGGGGCGTCACTATTATTTAAAACACCTGTCAATATGATTAATTATATACACAAAAGTACACAATAAAGCGGTTATTTTGTACTGTGTACGTAGAGGCTTTGAATAAGGCTCGATTCAAGCGGAAGTGACAGCGGCCGGTAGCGCTTACCAAGCGTTGATAGGCCGCGCGACTTATGAAAGTCTTTCAACCGACAGTATACATTGTAGTGATAGACACAAAGTCGAAAATGGTTTACAGTAAAACTGCCGGCCGCCTGCCATTTCGGTGTGAATTGAACTTAAGAGTCCCTCTTGGTGGTACCACAGCAATGTCTAATATTTTACCTCCAAGATACAACTGTACTTCGGTGTTTTAGATTGAAATACATCGTTGCAATATGGATTACGAACTTATGTCTCAGTAATAATAGACACAACCCGATCTCAGTTAGAATTTTTAATCGACACGCCTGGCGCATGTCCGCCTTGTCACTTCCATAGATAAATAGCCCCTAGTAAAACTAAAGGTTATATAGTGAATATTGCAAACGTACGGGAATCCCGGGACTCTCCGGCAGTACAAAGTGCTCCGTTCTCGAGCGATCCGTAGCATTACTCTCCTGTAACAAAACAACAAATTACTGAAATCGCTGCTCGGTAGATACATTATTACATTTCAGGGATAAATTTTCTGATTTGAAACACTTTAAACGTTCGCTCTTCAGACGACCATAGTTTGGATTTTGAAAAAAATATATATGTACTATGTACGGACATTTTGCCAACAAATTCATGCTAAAGATTTTTCCCTAACAACTTGTGTGATAGGTAAAAAAAATATGCTGCTGTATTCAAATTATTATTTTTTTAAACTCCACAACGATATAAATTTTTCACATTTAAATTGCGCCTATAAGTGACCATTACAAATCCATGTTGAAATTGATATTGGACAAGCGTATCCAATTGAAAAGTATTATTTTACCTATTTTTCGCACTTTTTGAACAAACAAGGGTAGCGACATAATACCGAGAGTTGAGTGTTTTAAAAAACACTTCTTTCGATCAGATGAAGTCTAGTTGTCTGGTTGATGGCCGCGCACCGTCCCCTATAACGGTAACACAAAATTTCCAAAAAGTCCCAAGTGGCGGAGGTGGTTTAGGCATCCGAAGCGATATCAGAGGACGCGGGTTCGATTCCCGCCTTGGGCATAAAATTTCATACTCCAATAATTTGTAAAATATGATTTTCGCTTAGCACACGAAAAAAAGGTTGTAGCCGCCACGCGCAGAGCGCATAGAGATGGCAAATTCTTTAACTGACCGAGCGAGTACGTAGTGCGAGCGAAGAGTCTCTGCTTCAGCTTACACAAAAAATGCTTTCGTATATCCCGTTGTTCTCCTCTACAGGTCGCAGTTCTCAACCAATTCTCGTGAAATTTTGTGAGATAATTCTATAGATTTTTTTGTTGATGCAGGTAATCGATTTTTTTCAAAATAGCGGAAATTTCAAAAAATCGTATATATCAAAAGATTTTTAAAAATGTTACGTAATTTTTTTGTTACCCTTATTAAAAAGCAACTTATTTTTTAGAACAACTTATCTAATATACTTAAAACGGCCGGGGTGGAAGAGAATGAAAAAAACCCTGTTTCCTGTGTCATGTCAAATCACAGGGGAATTTTGTCAGCTTACATACGAATAAGTAAACATAGGGTAAACAAATAAATATCATACGCTGCCTGGTCGGTGACCGTAATAAATGTAATCGGAGCGGCGAGGGGTGCGATGGAGGGGTGCGGCGCGCACTCATATCAATTAAACGCAAATTACCTGTGTCACAACAAATAATTTTGTTGTGACACAGGACATGACACATTTGCGTTTCATCAGTATTCGGAATATAATTATGATTTTTGGATTTTGTGACCCATTCCCCATCAGCGAGCGCAGTGAAACTTTATTCAATTGTAAGCTATGCAGGCTCGCGAGGTTTACAGCTCCGAGAGCCACTAGTCCGTATTTTGTTTTATTTTCCGTTTACACTGGAATATCTGAATAAACTTTTTTTATCCCAAGGGACTATTTGATCGGTGGACGATGGAGGACGTTCGTCTAGAAAATATCTCCTCGTATATACCGTCGCCCAGAAGACACCGAGATTACATCTATTTGTAAACACCGACTTTGGCAATGAATTAAGTTCAAATTAATATGTATACAAATTAGCTCTGGAAAATTTTCTTGCTTAGTTGAAAATAACAATGCTGAAAAATGATAACACAGAAAAAAGTTAAGTTCATATTTGAGATTTGTGTGATTTAAATGACACTCAATTGCATTAAAAACATACATAAGTTTGGATCAAGTTGTATTGTTATTGGTTACAAACCGATTAAAATGTCAGGTAAAGTAGATAGGCGAAGTAAATAATACACAATATTATGTTTTCAACGCAGTGTTTTTTTGTTCGAGTGCAAACTTTAAATCACGAGCTATCGAAGCAGTCTAGAATTGAATAACGATCGTAGCGACTGATATATCTAATTATCAGTGATCGGAATAGGCTGAATGATTTTACGTACTTACATCACGTTGTCATAACATGGATATGCCATTTTTTCCGGAAAGTTCCGATATTCACGGGATTGCGTTACATAATATTATTAAAATAGTGATTCAGTAACTACTTCAGATTACTACTACTATTTGAAAATTAACAGAATCAATTTTCTAACATTTTAAATTCATTATGCTTTTGTCTGCTCTCCATTCGCGTTTCCAAATAATTCATCTGACCGATTTGAATCTTTAGTGAGTTGCTTTATGCAAATTCGGGACATTTTCTAAGATGGGAGAAAACATTTTCCACGAGAAACAAAACAAACGCATTCACTCTCACAGCCCCGCACTTAGTTCAAAGACTTCACGGGTGCCGGGTACACAACTACACCCAGAACCAGAAACACAAATGTTCCATGGAGAGAAACTTTGTGTTTCCACCGGGAATCGAACCCGGTACCCGCAGCTCTGAAGTCCGATATATAACTGGCTGAACCAGCGGGCAATTTACTATAAAAACTTGAATTTTAACTTGTGATTTGTATAATACCGGTCACCAATGGCGCTATAAGAGCATTAAAAGTTATAAAGAAAAAAAAATGCTCATATAACTCACCTTACGCTTGCACGTAATATTTTTGATATTCCGGGAAAAAAAAATAATGAATTTAAAATTCCGAAATCTGGGAGGCTTATCCTAGATATTAACATATACGTTCGAGATCATTGACCCTAAATCGTTCTACCTATTCCGATCTCTGCTAATTATAATAAATTCTAATATAGACTACTCAGCAAAGAGAGGGATTTTAAGGCACGAGTCTTTTAACTATTGCACTCGTGTGAAACATTCAACTACCAACGAGAAAATTAACAGAAATATATAAAATGAGACGTAATACATTATATTTGTTTCACGCCATTCCTTTTTATCTTTAATTTTTTCCAAGTAGTTGCGTTCGTACATTATTTTGCATGACATTTAAAAGAGTAAAATTAATTATTATACTTTTAATTAAATTAACTTCATATCAAGTAGGTATGTAAAAAGAAAAAGAGGAATATTCGAGTTAAATGTGAGTCCATAGTTGTAAATCCGGTAATGAACCAGCCATAGCGTTTTCTTTGATGTGAGAGATTTATCTATCCCAAAGTTCATGTTTCAAAAAAAGGAATCACTTTTGCTCACACTTGCAGCAAAATCGAGTTTTTGAACATCAAAAACACGCCTTCCGTTATAGAGAGGTGAATTTTAATTATATCTACAGTCATGCCGTAAAATTTGAATTAAGCTACAAAAAGTTTATATTGTCAATTTATTGCAAACTTGTTTACGCAACGTTAGCCCGCGAAACTAGATGGAGTTACTTCGGATCAGTCAATGGTTGGAAGTTCCGAGAGGAATGTCAATGAGACAATGAGTAGTTGTCCGGGTGTGAGGTTAGCAAAAAGTCCAACAGGGAAGCGGTATGGTCAATAGAACAAATCTCCCCGCTTGATCGGTGGAGCGCGAACCAAGCCTTGTCATGCCAAGGTATGAGAGATCGTACATAAAACCCGGTTTAATAAAGGAACTATTTAAAAAATGGCACAACTAAACTTCTCTCTCGCATACTATTGCTGTCTATACCGGGTTACACCTCTGTATCTTCGAGTACTCGTACCGTGGAAACTCACATAATGTCTACGAGTGTGTAACCGCCTATCTGATAGAACACTAGTAGTTTCGCTGTAGCTGCAAAGCTCACGCTGGTG
Organism: Plagodis dolabraria; assembly: GCA_963854805.1. NCBI lineage: Eukaryota > Metazoa > Arthropoda > Insecta > Lepidoptera > Geometridae > Plagodis > Plagodis dolabraria. Next base: position 13,298,141 of record OY978440.1, read on the forward strand.
GATGAGGGGTATTTTCAAAGTCTTACCGTATCCGTATCTGAAATCTCGTGATATTCGTGCACCTCGTCAGTTTTAGCCGCAGCGTCATCATCAGCGCGATGCGATCGTCCCAGAGTCGCACATTTCACCTGTGAAACGTTACGTAATATGCGTTACTGAATGGATGTCCGTTTCCAAAGCATAGCAAATTGTTATATTTCAATAAATCTCTAGGTCATTTCAAGGGTACCGCAGTAGAAAACGAGACCTGATACTAAGCCTCGTCGATCCGACCTTTAAAGTGATGTATATGGAACCGTAATAGGTAGGCGATTGAAAAGTTCACAGAATACAAGGGTTAGTATACCGGATTGCCTAACAAATAACATTAATAATACAAGTCATTAAGATAATGGCTAAAGTAACACATACAAGAAACGTGTTCTCTTAACGATTTTAGTTTAAGCTCGTCGAACTTGGTATGATGATAGGCCAATATATAACCTATAACAAGATGTGGATCGAAGTTCCGCTAAGGTTCTCGAACTGTATAAATAAAAAGTCACGACTTTATGGTACGTTCTGTTGTAAGATAACATCGTTGTTTAAGTCAACTTTAACATGTTATGGTACGTTCTGTTGGAACAGACCATCGTTTATTAAGTCAACTTAAACATGTTATGGTAAGTTCTGTTGGAACAGACCATAGTTTAATAAGTCAACTTAAACATGTTATGGTACGTTCCGTTGGACCATTCCATCGTTTATTATGTCAACTTAAACATGATATGGTACGTTCTGTTGGGACAGACCATCGTTTATTAAGTCAACTTAAACATGTTATGGTACGTTATGTTGGGACAGACCATCGTTTATTAAGTCAACTTAAACATGATATGGTACGTTCTGTTGGGACAGACCAACGTTTATTAAGTCAACTTAAACATGTTATGGTACGTTCTGTTGGGACAGACCATCGTTTATTAAGTCAACTTAAACATGTTATGGTACGTTATGTTGGGACAGACCATCGTTTATTAAGTCAACTTAAACATGATATGGTACGTTCTGTTGGGACAGACCAACGTTTATTAAGTCAACTTAAACATGATATGGTACGTTCTGTTGGGACAGACCAACGTTTATTAAGTCAACTTAAACATGTTATGGTACGTTCTGTTGGGACAGACCATCGTTTATTAAGTCAACTTAAACATGTTATGGTACGTTATGTTGGAACGTACCAATGTTAAATAAAAAACCGTTAGTTTTTACATACAGTTCGAGAACCTTAGCGAATGTTCGATTATTTGACCAGTTTCATTATGATTCGTCTCGCGAATGGCTTCTTGTTACCAAATATGTTATTTTAATAATATTGTAAGGAGACAGAGAAGCAGTACTCGGCCTCTGTGAACGTATCCTGACCAATTATAATTAGTTAAAAGACTCATTTGAGACTATGATATCACTACTCTATATGATTTTCCACGTGCAGATAATGAGAGATGGATCTAGGGAAATTATACACTTATTGCTAACATTATTATTTTATAGGACCCTTGTCTGTAGAGATAATATTATATCAACTTAATTCCACAAACCTCTTAAAGTATGTGGAATTCCTAATTTGCATGCGCGGGAAAAACTGGTTTTGCTAATGTGCCATTACTTAATGGCGCACTATATGAAAAATGCCATGGGTGTACATGAAGCAATATTTATTAGACAGAATGGAACTCAATTGAGATTATTTTATATTTGTATGTATTTAGGATATAACGACCGACATTACTCGTATCAGCATAGAACCAGACAAGTACTTTGACTTCATAGAGCGGTACCAAAAGCTGCTTGTACGTGTGCGCGCCCGTACGCACGCGCTACAACATGCACACTATGGCAAATATCTAGCGTGTCAAGAGTGCGATAGTCAGCAGGGCCGGCACGGCAAGATCCACGCGCAACGCTATGGCCGTAACGTAGCCGTTTGTTTATTAGTACTGTGCAAAACGTTCGCGACAGCAACGGCCCGTGAAATATCAGAAAAAAGAAGACAAACACTGTAGTCTATTACATCTTATTACTGACACTAATCTGAATCTTGCGATACCACGATGTGAGATGCCCATTTTTCTCATACTTTTTTCCACACCACTTAGTTATACTTAAGTACATGCATCATTATATTTTAACGTAAATAGTATAACAGAGAAAATGATAGTGAGACTCTGTATCTGAGTATCTCTTTTAAGCATTGAAATCATGATTATTGAACTTTATAAAATAGGTACCTGATGTTTAATTGAGCTCATATACCTAGTTATAGTGTGACTAGCTAGGCTTTATTTAATAAGTTTATTTTATGTGAATTATTTTAGTGTAGTGAAAAGTACGCGATGCCGCTGTGTCTATTGATTTATTTGTAGATAATATAATTATAAACAAACATAAAAATCGTGTATGTTCGGAATAGTATACATACATATTACATAAGTATCTATAAAGCAGAGGATATGGACAACCCTGCGTATCTAGACTAGAATGAAAGGCCCGTAAGACATTAAAATGCCTGAACGTCTTACGGGCCTCCAATCAAACTACTTTGATGGTTTTACTATGGCCAATATTTTATTTCTGTTTTGTGGTGCCTTGTAAAAATTGACTAGAACAATTAAGAATATAGTATCATTTATAGTCAATTTTATTTCAAAGAAGTTGTTCGACGTCCTTGGTAATCCAAAGGTTAAGGTACAATGTATTCCCCAAGGTTTTCCCATATAAAATGTTACTGATTGTGGTGATGCCACACTTTTTTTTAAGGAATTACAGATACTCACCCTGTTCAAGATGCTTTTACTAGTTGTCGGTTCGGAGATGGATTTGTGTGATGGTCTTTTGTGGCTAGATGATTTGGAGTCGCCATCTAAAAATAAATATAATTGATTTAAAATTACTTACCTTGACTAATTTTGACGCTAGTTTAAATTTACATACTTTAGATAAGTTAGATAAAATCTTATCATGTCTACGTCTGATCTATTGACTCATCTGTTTACAGCTTACGACTCACCGATACTTTTAAAAATATTCGCTATTGAAAAGCGGAATAGTGGGAAATACAGCAGAATCCGTCTATTACGACTTCGTTCTTAGCTAGCCGGTTTTAGCGATGTAAGTGCACTCTAGTTTAACTAAAACATATACGTATAATACGACTCCGGTTTAAGTGACCATCAGCTCTTAATGACCTAATTTATACAATGATACAAAAAATTCGGTCCGGTTAAAACGACAAAGTCCAACAAAGCCCCAGCTTACTCCTTATCAATATGAAAAGGCTACTTCTCATGTTGAGAGGTGCTCGTAAATCAACGTCTTAAGTCAGTGTTTTTCATCTGTCGGACAAGTCAAGGTTCGCTTAAATGAGCAAATCCGGATTCTGCTGCACTTTATTTCTGTCAATTGTTTGTAATTGAAACACTGCTTCAACGAAATTGGTTGAATTTAAATGGGGCCAAGTTAGAGGTGGTTTATAGACAATTTCTGAGGAGGGGTTTTTGGTAATCTTCTTTGCACAAAAATCTCCTTCGTAAAGGGGATTTTTAGACAAAACATCCACAAATCCCCTTAACCATTATGTCATTGTAAAAATCAAATACAATAAAATAACAGGCTTCATTTTTTATGTTACCAAATGGGTGTACTTTTTACAAATGTACAACTGTAAAATTTTGAATTACGTGTAATTTTAACTACTCACTTCGTTATTACTGTAGGTTAAATATCAGAGACTTTATATCACGACCACTAAAACGTACATTGACATAAAACATGAAGCCTATGATCCTATTGTATTTGATTTTTTAAATCATCTTCCTACCCTTGTCCCACTAATGTGAGGGGGGGTTCTATAACTTTCAACGGCATAATCATTAAACACTTCCAAACGTATATATGAAGCAGTGATGGCTCAGTGGCATTGGCTATGGACTGCCGCACAGCAGGACCAAGGTTCGAATCCCGCCGCGGGCTTGAGCTTCACCGCACGGTGGAAGGGCATTTTGCGAATGCCCCCCTGGCTAGCTACAACCCTCAAGTAGAAAATCTGTCGCCAAGCACCTAACCAGTGTGTTCCGGCAGCAGTTCTTGAGACCCAGTGAAATTACAGGTACATTGGACTTAACAACTGGGTGACGGGCGTAGTGCAATTCGTGACTTCTGACGAAAATGTATCTGTTATAGTCAGAGGTAAGTCCGCTTAACATCAGGTGGGCCTCGAGCTAATTCCGTAACAATAAAGTAAAAAAAAAGTAACAAGAAATTTAAATTCATAGAATAGCCTTACAACTTCTACTAGTAATCGATAAATATTTAGTTATAAGCAACATCGGATAATTTTATCGATCTACTTACATGCTAAGTCCACTTCATCATAGTTCTTCGGTTCCCCGCCAGCTAAAAGGGGGTAGGGACTAGTGCACGATGCCCCTGACAGGTGAGACGGTGAGTTTGGGTTGATCAATGGTTGCTGCTCCAAGTCCTCCGAAGGCTTGTAAGGCGTCACAATTTGGCGAGGAGGTTGCTAAAAAATACAAATAAAACGATATCATCAATTCCAAACGATTTCCGTTGTTTTCGCTCCTTATTTTTTCACTGGAACTAAACTACAATTTTAAGTTATATCTACTAACGTCAAGTCGGTTTTATTATCTTCTATCTTAATTTATGATATAATTCTATATATAGTTAGACAATCCAATAGGATTGCCAATATATTAATGTTGTAATAATTCAGCGTAGTTTAAGATTAACTTTTTATACAATTGCCTCGCTGATCCTAATTCTTCAGCTGATGAAAATATAAGTTTTAAGGTAATTCCAAATGCAAGAGATATATAAAGATCACTCGACACTTGGCTTAGCGTACTCAATCAAGTAACACAGACATTAAAAATAATAATAGTACTTAACAAAAACACACAAAAGCAACATAGAAACGTTACACGAAAACCAGTAAATGGAAACATGCATGCGAAATGTACGAAAAGTTTGAAATAAAACAGAGCAAAGACTAACGTTGCAGACAGCGACACGAGTTTTTAAACCCCGAATAAAATAGATATTCAACTATATATGGGCCAAGCCTAAATGCATGAGAAATGAGCTGATAAATTCTTTTAGGTCAGTTCGCAAATAGATATTCTTGGTCTGGAACTGGGAACTGGGTCGAGTGTCGAAAATTTGTTACTACATATTTATACTGTCCGCAAAGTCGATCTGTTGCTTCATGAATGATGTTTCGACAATGATATTACAGTACTGCATTGAATTTATGTATTATCTTTGACAATTGACGTCATTCTTACGATGGCAAAAATCAAGTATAGTCAATACTTCTGTTTCTCCACGTGTTTTGATCGTTTACGATATCTTATTTGCGGTCATATTCGAAAACCTTTGTCAACTTTCCTTACCTCACGAAAACTAATTTAAAACAGAAATTTGTGCAGCCTTTCAATATTGCCCCAAATGATATTTCTCTTTCCACAAAGGGTTTATTTAAGCGCAAAGTCATCATCAATGCAATACCGGAACAACCATGAACAATGGTAACACTTACGCATCCAGCCGTTTCGAGAAACGATATATCCCCGAAAAAAGCGCCGTCCAGACCAACATGGCCCGTGTGCTTCACGTCTCCCTGAGGACTTGATATCATGCTCCTTTGTATCGTCCTCTTTCCAGTGTAAGTATGCCTCTTGACGTCACTTCGAAGTATAGGAGCGCGGAGATGTCGTGATGATTGCCGCGTCGGATGCGGTGATATCGACGCATGGGATGTACTCTTCTGGATTGGATGGTGTGATGCAAGCTTTATTTTGTTCGTTTTGTAACTTATAAAGGTCATACAACCACTGTTGAGTAAATTTATTTCAGAATACTTGCAGTAATAGAGATAAGATGAAGCGAAATGAATGCTACAAAAAAGTGCTCGATATACGTATAAAGTTAGATTTGATCTATGGTTTATGATTCTGTAACTTGCTTATATGGCAAGTAGCTTAACTGCTTTATATGGCTTTGGAACTAAGTCCTAGGTTTAATCCCCAAAGTGCGCAGTTAATGGGTTATTATGATAAAGAACTACAGCAGTCTATAAAAAGTTTATGGATGGATGACAATATGCTCGTCATATATTACATGGGACCTATCCAGGTATGTGTTGGTGCCATGTAATCGAGGACAAAGGAGCTTTTATTCCGCTACCTACTCCTCAAGGATATAAAGGCAACATTATATGTTTATGTTTTTGAATAATAAGGCGTGGTACGAAGCACCTAGCTTGTTCTGCGGAGTCTGTTCATGCTAATGTCATGATAACATGTCAAAGTCATAATAAGAACAGGCCATGATAAGAGAACTTTAACTATGGGGACTAGCTGCTTGTTTTAGCAATCTCACGCAAGGTAGAGTTGAATAAATCGTTAAAAAAGTACCTCTAAAAATACATCTTTTGGTATACTAATTGCACTGCCAAGAGAATATACTTAACGAATAATGTACCATGGTAATGACATTATTGGTAATGATACTAAATATCATTAAAACTCACGCAAATTTTAATCTTTGATATTAATTCAATACTAGTTATTCACGAAATGAACACTTGCGTGTTGCTGATGTAGAGACAAATGCTTCGGTTTTTCTCTATTTTTTTATTTAAGTATTTATGATGTGACTTGTTTTATTTTTACCTTCATGTTTACATTACTCGGATATGTAAATGTTGAAAACGTAAAACGAACAAAATTCCACTTGTTTCTTATGGCATTAACCAATGAATAAAAACAGTATCAAAAGTTAAAATCACCCTTTGAATAATTTATTTGTTAACAAATAATGTGTGAAGGAAACAGAAGGGACAAAGAGTGAAATTAAGTTGTTATGACAAACAGCAACTAAAACATTAAAAACAACCACACTTACATCTGCCGTAATCAAAAACGTCAATTAACTTTATTTACCATTAATTACTTTAATACTACTTTTTTACATTACTTAATGATAATTAATGTTAATTGGCGTTACTGAAAACGGCTGTCGAAGCCACCTATTGAAAACCCTATAGAATTATACAAATAACTGATAAAGAGAAAACTTGGAAATCGGTCACTTTCGCTCATAAAAAATGAATTTATTGCGAACAAATCTATTATTATTGTTTTTAAGCTTGATAGAAAAATATTAAAAATACTTAAACTTAAAAAAAAAGAACTAATCCTAATAATTTAACCTAATTTCAAGAAGTGAGAAATCGCAAAAGAAAGTAATAAGTTAATGGTCCAAATTTCAATGGGGACAAAACAAACTAAAAATAAATTTAAAAATATATATTCAACGCAGTTTCTTTATTTAAATCAAATAGATAAAAAGGAACTAATAGTAATAATTTAACCTACTTTCAAGAAGTAAGAAATCGCAAAAGAAAGTAAAGTTAATAGTTCAAATTTCAATGGGGACAAAACAAACTAAAAATAAATATAAAAAATATATATTTGACGCAGTTTCTTTATTTAAATCAAATAGATAAAAAGGAACGAATCCTACTTATTTAACCTACTTTCAAGTAAATATTAAGTAAGAAATCGCAAAAGAAAGTAATAAGTTAATTGTCCGAATTTCAATGGGGACAAAACAAACTAAAAATAAATTTAAAAAATATTTATTTAACGCAGTTTCTTTATTTAAATCAAATAAAGAAACTGCAAGATTTAGTATTCGTAAAAAAAATATGAAAATAGAAAACAAGACAAAGTTCGTTGGTAAGCAAAGTTAGTCATATAAAAGCTTTCCTGAACATTTCGTTACTGCACTAAGATACGACAATTAACTGTGGATCTTATTGTACTTATTTTAACAGTATTTAATAGTTATTAGTGTTAATTAACGTCTCTAAGTGCAGCAACAAGCCTTTTAAGACTACTCTTAAGATCATACAAATATATGACATGACAATAATATAGAAACAGCTCTGTAAAGCCGAGTAGGTATTAGTAAGCAATCGAAGATGGATAGCACAAATAAGACGTAGCACAAGTATTTTTTCGAAAACATAATCGCATCTTTCGCATAAACAACTGACATGCGCACTACATTTTCCACTGCACACTATGAGTTTTTCTGTGACATACACATGATAAATGATAGTTTGTATCGTTTACGTGAACCATACGTATAAATTTCTATAATGAAAATACTAGTGCTACGGCCACTGGACTCGTACTGATCGTTATAAAAGGGGTAAAAAATATAAGAACTCACTTCAATTCTGACGTACGGCTTGGTTTGTGACGGATCAAACATTCCACACGCACCACCGGCTAGTACACCGTACCACAATGCTGATTTTGTCATGCTCCTGAAATTATTTTATGTTTTATTTTATTCATTTAGTTCTATACAGCATACCAATAATCTTACTTTTTTTTTTTTTTATTACTGATAGGTAAGCCTTTGACTACAATCTCACCTGATGGTAAGTGATGATGTGGTCGAAGGTGTTAACAGGCTTAACCTAGAATTACTGGCTCTCAAGGACAGCTGCCGGAACACACCGTACTCAGTTTATTATTTACTAGCTTTCCGGGCGCGACTCCGCTCGCGCGTATGTCGGTTATCGCGCAAAAACATAAACCTCTTTTTGCGCAGTTGGATAAAAACTATCCTATGATTTTTCCCGGGTCTCAAACTATTTCCATACCAAATTTCATTCAAATCGGTCCAGTAGTTTTGGCGTGAAAGCGTAACAGACAGACAGACAGAGTTACTTTCGCATTTATAATATTATTAAGTACTGACTACAATATAGCCAAAATACACACAAATAATTATCCAAAGGCGAAGGCTAAGGGAAAAATACAAAAAAAAAGGTGTTTTAGGCACGCTTGGTTATGAACACAAGGGACATGTAGTAATAGAGTATATCTAGTCAGTTTTAAAAGTATTTCATGCGATACGTTAGCAAGAAGCTTTGGGCAGTCTATATTGCTTAACCAGATGTCTATAGTAAGTATAACTCATAAATAAATTTACCATTAATTAATGAACATACATACAGAATATTACGCCTCTTTCCCGTAGAGGTAGGCAGAGACCACAGATTTCCACTTACTAAGATCCTTACATATCACTTTCGCTTCATCTATACTCGTCAATCCTTTAATACATAAGCGTTGGTTAAGGGTACTCCTCACCTGGCCTTTTTTCTAAACGTCTTCAATCTGAATTGAGAACGTTCTCCTAGGTCTTCCCCTTCAAACACTTCCGTTTACTTGTCGCATGTATACCTGTTTAGTCATTCTCATTTAATTCATTCTCTCCACATGTCCCAACCATCTTAACATACCTTTCTCAATGTTTGTCAAAACATCCTCATTCACACCACATCATTCCCTTATCACACTATTTCTTATCCTGTCACTCCGTTTGACTCCAATCAAGCTTCCCAATGCTCTCATCTCCACTGCATTTATTCTACTTTCATGCTTTTTCTGACATACCCAACTTTCACTACCATAGATCAGTGTCGGAATCAATACTCCTCCATGAATAGCCAAATGAGCCTTCTTAGACACCTGGCTTCTGTTGTTTTGTGTGTAAATAGTACAAACAATATTTGAAAATACTAAGACTACTGAAGACATAACTGATCTATATTATCGTAAATGAATAATCTGAATTACTTTTATAAAACCCGTATAACCCACCCCCTAACCCGTTTCCATAAGGAAGAATGCTCTATTATCACTTAAGATCAGCCGAAATAAGGGACGCCTGCGAATAATGTGGATACTGTTTTATAAGGGAAAATCAAGACCCGCTCACATTTATAGGCGTCTGTCAAATATGGTGACAGATATACTTAGAATGTGAACTAGATCTCAAGGTCAGCGATAACACACCGTTAGTTGCTTAGCGAATATAAATTATGGAAATTTCTTACCATGGTAGTGCACCAATGGTGTTAAGGTCAACCTATGGTAGTACTCAAACTCACTACTGCTTTATCAGAAACTGACACTAGCACGCACTCATCGTTTATATGCAAAGCTACACCATTATGAAGAATAAAATTCTTTTTGTGACTGTCTAACATTAACAAACAATAACCAATACAGCTTATAAAGTAGGCGAGTCGGATTGGGCTGGAAAGCCGAAAATATGAAATCTTTGATATTGTGTTATAAATTACCGCATTTTACTTTTTTCGAGTTTTATCGATAAACAATGGTGGAATAATAACCGCTACATGTTGTTTGATGTGAAAATACTTGAACTCGCCTCTAATTTGGACTATTTAAATGCAAATTTAACTTGTACATATCTTGACTAATCAGTATTAATATTATAAATGCGAAAATAACTCTGTCTGTCTGTAACGCTTTCACGCCAAAACTACTGGACCGATTTGAATTAAATTTGGCATGGAAATAGTTTGAGACCCGGGAAAAAAAATAGGATAGTTTTTATCGAAATACGCAAAAAGAGGTTAATGTTTTTGCGCGATAACCGACATACGCGCGGGCGGAGCCACGCCCGGAAAGCTAGTAGCAAAATATAGGAATCTTACGAGTACACTTCAAACCGGGAAAATGCTTGTATAAAATGATATACCTAATGGCAGATTAAGGCCGAATAATGTACGTATAGACTTTGTAAAGAATGACATACGACAAAAAATTAGTCTACCATAATTTTGAAGCCAGAACAGTTATTTGCCGTCGCCATTGTCATTGCATCGTGTAAAAATTTTGTACTTTGCAAGTGTATTTTACTGTAGACTAGCGGTCTACCACAGCTTCGCATGGCATTTAACAAAAATTTCAAAAAAATATTTTTTTACCCTATGAATATATCAGGGATAATGTAGGATTCTAATAGTGACAAAAATTTTCAAATTGAGCCGGTAGCTTTTAAGTTTATTCGTTACATACAAAAATTCAAATCTTTCCTCTTAATAATATTAGTGTAGATTAGCGGTGCGCTGCCTGGGACGTAACTTTTGAAATAATGCACTCTATTGGACGATGTGGCTTTAACTCAGTTTATTTCCTAATGTATGGGGAGTGGCATGCCTAAGATGAATTTTACTGTATGAAAAATCCAGTATAAAAAGCGTCTGTGTACTGAGATGCTATGTAATTGAGCAGAAGATATGAAATCAACGTGTTATATTAACCACACTTGAAAATAGTACAGGAGTAGGGAGGAAAACAGAGATAAATATTATAAATGAAAATGTATACTAACTCTTTACCAAGCACTGTTATTAACTGTCCAGACTTAAATTCCAGCATGTTTGGCCGTCGTCCCTCTTCAGGCCTCACAAAGTCGGCTATTGCTTGCGCCTAAAAAATAAGACATTGTTAAGGACGTAAACAACTTCAAAGCTAATTGAAAAAATCGTTGTTTTTAAATATTTTTATTTTTGCTATTACGCATGATCTTCGGATTACATTTAAAAAATATAACGAGAGGAAAAAATATAGCCGAGTAATGTAAACCAAATACTTAAAAAAAATATCGGGTAGCGTCATCGTTAACAAGTTTAAAGCTTTTTGCGAAAATCAGTCTTGTTTGTAGTACAACCTAAATTGAATTATAGATGTCGCTCTATCTCCATACGATGGTTAAGAACGAGTGGACAAATTAGAGTTATGAGTCCTATGTCATGTTAGCTTAGCGGTCACGGAATACCCTGGCTATAAGTGTGGATATCGCGGGTTCGAATACCGCGCATGACTCTAATTTTTCCTCAAGTTATAATTTTGTAATGAAAAATTACTCTTTGAACCATAGAAACGAAAGAATAAATTTGTGTTATGACTTAATCGCCATGATAGATGAATTGACCATAATGTTCCAGCCTGAGGGACCGATGGTCGAGGGTTTGAATCCCGCTTGTGGTTAAAATTTTGCCTTTCGTTGTAATTGTGTAAGATTCGCTTAGCAAGAGTTTATATAAAAAAAATAACAGAAAAATGTACCTGTTCCGGTCTGCAATCTCGTAATTTCAGGCTTAACTCTTTGAACTTTGGCCGTTCTATTGGCTCGTGAGACCAGCATTCAAGCATTGTGGAGTAGTATGCCTCAGGACAGCATTCAGGTCGCTCCAGCCGCTGAAATATTATAATTAAATTGTGATTTATTTTTAAACTTCATTTATTGATGTCCGCAAGGTCCTTATACTATAATATAAATATACATAACAACAAAGCATGTACCTATACTATAATTGTCTATCGCCATCTAGTTTTGGCTTTGCATTGTTGGCTTATCTTTCTACAAAGGCTCGTTCCAAAGATTTTCACGTTTTCCATAGAAACTATGGAAAACGTGAAGGCTAAAGTAGAAATTATAAATTAAAGTGTAACATTTTAATCCCTTGACGTCACTGATAGGTGTTATAATAGATATATTTCTGTGACAGAGTGTCTGTCTGTAGAATCATAGCTCCCAAATGAATGAATAGTTTTCTAATTAGCTTTTTTCGTTAGAAAAGTGATTTCATCGATTACCTATAATTCAAAAAACTGTACGAAGATATAATAAGATTGCAATAATTTCAAGATTCTTAACGAGAATCCAACTTGCGATCCGGTCGATTTTTATAATTAGTTAATTTTGCTTTTAGCGTTTGTACTAGAATAACACTATATTTAACAACATACAGGGATTGGCATTTATACGATGGACCAAAACTGAAATACGTTAGGGGCAAAAAGCTGTAGTATGGCAATCCTTCAACGGGCTACTCATTACGGTTCAAAAGAGGAAGGACGAATGGGATAATTCATGAAAAATGTTTTCTTGTGGCCACTGTACAGGTCATAAACCATTTAATGATTCACATCTATTAGGTACTATAAGTTAACACACCTGGAAGTTGGGATCGTCGATAGCCTCTAAAATTTGCTGACCAGAGAAGGCTGCCCACGGTTGAAAGCCGTATGTGAACATTTCCCAGAGGCACACACCAAACGCCCATACGTCACTTGATGATGTGAAACGGAGATAGAGAATGCACTCCGGAGCGCACCTGAAAATATATTAAAATATTTTAGATGCTTTAATACTGTAATGTGAGTTAATGTTACCAAAATACAAGGAACAATTATAGTCATGTACTGGATTCGAACCAGCGCTATCCACTCCTATAGCTGGGGTATGCTCTGACCGCTAAGCTAAGATGACATATGACTCATAGCTCTAATTTGTTCTCTCGTTCTTAATCGTCCTACGGGGATCGAGCGTTGTAATTTTATAATGTATTCCGCGTAGCATGTTTTATTGCAAAAATAAACATATTATAAGTAAAACAAAAGAGTTAATGGTGTTCTAGTTATTTTGTATTTTATCGTAGTTTGACCATTTTCTACCAATGTGACCAGTGTAACATTTGGACATATTCATAGGTCACAATTACAGAGTTACGATAGGGAAAACGTAGTGCTTACAATTAAGTTGATGGTCAGTTTGAGTACAAGTAAGTAATCATTTAAATAGTTATGAAACCATTGACAAAACAAACATTGTAACTTAAACGTAGGTATAGGTTAAACATTAATAGGGAAACGATTTTTTTTGGATTGGAATGAATAAATAAGGAAACGGCAGAGTCATTATAATGGGATAGAAATTATGTGGATTAAAAAATTTAGGTTTAATCGATGTTTAGGCACTAATTACTGAATCAGCCGCATTGTCCACTGCAGAACATAATCTCCCCCATATATTTGCCATATCCCACGCTTGGCAGGCATCTTTGGTATCGCAGTTTAAGATATTAGTTCCTCAGAAGGCGCTGCTGCCCACCTTCCGGTATTTTACCTTTAGTCGCCTCTTACGGCACCCACAGGTAGAAATGCGAAGGGGGACATTCTAGCCCGGCACCCCACGGGAGGCATCATTAATTGACTGATAATCGTCGAATGTTCGATAGTGTGGTGTAGATATAGGTTTCATGGAAGTCAAAATTTGATAAATTTACCGTTTTTTAAACAATTCTTCAACAACCAAATTGTATGTTCATAAAACAGGAGGAAAAGAGACAAGATATGTTATGTTATGTCAACTGTTGCTTACCATGCCACAGGTAATTTGAGATTCACGTTGTAATTAGTCTGATAGTAGTCTTTTCCAACGCCTAACGCCCTCGATAATCCAAAATCTGAGATTTTCACTCGATCTTTGCTAAAAACTAAAATATTTCTTGCAGCTAAATCCCTGAAAAAGAAACGAAGAAATGCATTAAAATACTGTCTATGATACGTTTTCTATAAGAACTCGGCTAAAATAATTTCATTGTGAGACGATTTTCTAAAGTCAGCCTCGATGGTGAAGTGGTGAAAGCGTCATTTTTGAATCTTCAAGTGTTGGTTTCGATCCCAGATCGGGTCATATGAATATGCTGATAAGAGAAAACTTGTAAAGATATTGGCATACAGAAAATGAACAGTGTACTTTAACAATTTTGTAATGCTGAGTCAAAGAAATCTCGAAGATTGTGTAGTGCGAAAGCGGTGTCGTGGTGTGCTATGACCTTAAAGCTCACAAATTGGTCTGCAGGTCTACTAACCTATGAATCAGTCTTTTGTTTTCTAAGTAAGTCATGCCATCACAGATTTGTTCAGCAAACTCGCACAGGTTTGGCACCGGAAAGTTCGCACGTAGGGACACTTCGCGCAGGCACTCTAGAAGTGAACGCAGAGGAGCCAGCTCTGTTACCTGCAATAAAAAGTGTTTACTACCGTAAAACCTTGATAAGATAGCCCTTTGAGGACTTTTAGTTTTAATGAATTATTCAGCTTTGATAATTCAACCCCATCTTAGAACTTTTTGAAGCGCTCGTAGCGAAGTTTGCTTAGCCGTTCTGAACCGATTACTAAGAGCGCTTCACTGCAGACCACAGTGTTGCTTTATATGAGATAAACAGTGCACAAATTAATGTGAATAATTAGTCTGCAGGTATGGCAATCGCGAACGAAGTCGCGAGAACAGCTAGTAATATAATATATGATGTCATAAAAATCTTCTTCAAAGCTCGCGTATTACGAGATCAAGTATAACAGTAATATGGCCTAGTGACAAAACCAATGAATGATAAAACTTATAATTTTCCGCCAGCGTTCACCAGCGTTATTTTGCGGAATTCCATAATTAATTATAATGATTATGTAAAAAATATATAAGATATATTTGTTATAGATTATGTAAAAAATATATAAGATATATTTTTTTACATAATTAATATTTTTGATAAATTCTTATATTGTGATTAAAAATTATTCTTAGATTGTGTGCTCGAAGAGTCAAGACCTGAAGATGCAGTATAGAAGTGAAACACATCGAAAGCTATTCTGTCTATCCCAAGTAGAGATTCTGACGTCACGTCGGCGTAATAGAAAATTTAGGGAAAAAAGTGGAATTATCATTGGATATTAGGTATTTGGTATTTATTCAATACTAGCTGTCTGCCCGGCTTTGCATGGCTATTTAACTAATATTTCAAAAAAAATAAACATAGTTTTTGATAATATTCTATAATAGCCTATGATCAACAAGATTCTAATGGTGAAATAATTTTTGAAATCGGCCCATTGGTTTTTATGTTTATTCGTTACATACAAAAATACTAAACTTACCTCTTAATAATATTATTATGGATTTTTGTTATATTAATATAGTGTAACATTGTAGTGTTTGCATTAAAGCTTGCTAAGAGAATAAGCTTACGCAAGTAATCGTAAACAAGTTACAGGCTAACTGTAAAATTTGCTTTGTCTAGTCCGTACTTCAACTCACTTTGTCTATATATATCGCTCCGTCCCCTTTAGATAATTAAACAACAAGAATCAAAAGGCACATTTTACTATGACACCCTCTCCACGGTAGCTCAAATTGGCAGAATATGTCGACGGATGACCGCTCGTTCGGATCCCGCTCATGGTTGAAATTTATACTTTCGTCCTACTTTTTTAATATATATTTAAGGTTTTCTTAATCTATTATTGAAATTTTAAATCAATAACGTCATATCATTATTCAGTGTCTAAGTAACGGATGCCACAATTAAAATTAGAATATTATTAATAGAAATAAACATTTCGGTAGGACTACAGGCGACTTCTTAACATTTGTATATAGCTGTATTCAATGTAAAAAAGCAACTAGCTCATATAGATAACAATCAGTTTTGGCAGAAACTACTCTTGGCATGGTTGCTGAATTACTTTTCATTAAGATAACAGTTGTGTGTATGTATCATGACATATCGTTATCACGAGAGGCCACTAAATCTGGATGAAAAAATAATAGGGCGACTTTAAAAAATCTCTATAAATGAAGTATAACACGACTTTTCACTAGCCAACCGAATTCATTGAATTGAGTAGTAGAAGTTCTACAGTTAATTAAACAGATTCATTTAGCTACACCGTACGTGAAAATAACACGTAAAAGCATGAAAATATCGAAAAATTTAGATATATGTAGCTGTTATCCACAGGACATTGTGCTGAAAAGATTATCATGCAAATAAGTCTTTGACAATATTGCGGTAATGATGCGGGCAGTGACTTTTTTACGAGGTGGCGAAACAATTTGTTTATGTAAGCGCTTGGCCTATTCAAAACATCAGTGTTTAAAATTGCAAAGTACTGAGGTATCAACATGGATTCAGTATTCAAGACTGGTTTTTAGGTTTCATTTTAAGATTCATTGATGCAGCCGCGCAGTGGGAATACAAACTGAATAACTGTATAAGATTTTCCTTAACCCTATACTTGGCAGGAATTTGCGATTCTAGTTTTCCTTACTTTCTTCATTCTAATTAGTTAAATAATAGTTATAGACCCTACAAAAAATATTATAAAAAAAATATATTCCTTATTATTGGTTTTAAAGCATGTATCTTAAAATGCACATTGCCAAGAACGCTAATAATTTCCTGTGAAAAAACATGTATTTGGAAAGATACATTGCCAACTAAGGAGACTTTCAAATATAGTAAATAATTACTAGAAACAAAATTTTATTTTAAAATATAACAATGAGATCGACGAGAAAATAATAAATTGAAAGTAACGTTTTATTATTTTTAAACTTATATTCATTGTAATCAAATTTCTCCGTTAGTGAATAAAACAAAAGTAATTATTTTTATAATTTGTGTGTGATAATAATAAAAATAAATGCGTTCTGCTACCAAACAAAAGCGTGCATTTGTCGCACTAGTACTTTGTTTGGCCCTTGATGCATTTTTTACAAAGACCTTTAGTCGTGTAAGATGTCCCACTTGTGCATAACGGCTATCACACTGATTTGTATGCGTAGAAAACTTTGGCACTCCGGAGGCATTATCTGTCCACATTTTTGGTTTGGTTACTAGGCTTCGACATATGGCACATCTGGGGGCCAACTCCCACCTTTTATAAACTATTATGGAATGCAAACGTCATTGTTTCAAGTTTAAATTATTGATACTAAGGTTAGTACCGTGGCCGTCACGAAACAATAATGTTCATATAGTGCTACCTCTGTCGCACAAATGACTTGATTCGATGCATGCATCCCGCTCTCACGTTGAAGTTTTTATGTAAGTATACTATAGTGATATGTGGCGGTGCGAATTAAAATTGTAAATGTAATGTTAAAATAAGACTGAATTAAGAGATGGGAGTTGGCCCCCTGAACTCTTTTAATTTGCAGATAATCAGAGAAATAGGTAAACATTCAGATATTATGAAACTACTTCTTAATGTTCACATATTCTCAACTTTATCAAATCTCAATAATTTCGACCAATTATCGGTATAAGCCGACATTGACGCTACTCCCATCAAGATATTAATTGCTATAAATTGTTTTATATCGTCGATCGTGAGGTTTAATGGTGTTAACCCTTTATCCCTTTTAATTGCATGTGGTATAAATTAGATTCGTGAACTATCAAGACAAACAAATCATCTGAAAATTACCGCCTGTCTGATGACTTATCAAATTATTTGCCTTGAATGGCTTTGCCTTCAATAGGTTTTCAGTCCATTTTACTTCCATTTTTTTTAATATACTGATAGACAGAAATGAATTTAAAAATAAAAGGAAGATAAATATTATTACTGTTTATGGTCCTCTTTTTAATCTGGTAGCAGTAGAAGGTGATGATACAGAAGGGAGCGAGGATAAAGGATAAGATATAGCTACAATTGAAAGGAAAAGGTGTCCAAATTGTGTGAGATTGAAGAAGGTGTCAGAACTAGTCTGTAAGAAAAGTTTGTTCCTTGCAGCAAAGAGGAAGAATCAGAGGCATCTAAGACAGAGGGACTCATTGACCGTAGGGACTGAAAAGTACGTGTGATGTTTAGTTGTGAGAGTGCGGCACTCACAGTTTCTTTTAATTCATTTTCATCAACTGATGAATTTTACATCTTCTAATGCTGGTGGCAGGGTTGCTGGAATTGTTGCAGTCTGAATTATAATCATCTTGGTCATGGTAGCAATTTAGTTCAACTCCTGAAGAAGCGCTGTTGTCATTATCAGAACAAGTTCTAGGTTTCGACACTAATGCTAATTTTCGTTGTGCTCACGTGAGAGCATGAAATAAAAAAATACTCATAAAATTACTTATATTGTATGTATAAAAAGTAGATATTACTTAAAATACTCATCACACGGTATATAAATGTATCATGCTTATGATAGTAAAAGCTGGCAATTTATCCTTCAGTGCACACCATCCAGAAATTGTATAATGTAGATCACCTGGCAATGTGCATTATTAGATACATCATGAAAGGCCTAAGTTTTTTTGTTACAAATCACTTACATGCACATACAATCTATTGCACATTTGGAAAACTGTATATTTAGCTACAAAAATACAGTTTCTTTTTGTAGGAATTGATAAATTTTTTAAGATAAAAAAGAATTCATAACTTCGACATCGTGGACAGTTGTGCACGTTCCGACATCTTGCAATACACAGATTCCCAGGATAGCCAGAGCTCATTCGTGATTTTTCAGTATTAAATACATTATACTACTAATTCAAAATTACCACAACTAATGTGTAATCTATCTTTACTTTGCCACATTATTTTTCTTAAAGACGTGTGCATTTCTAGATACTCTGCCAAGTTAAGGGTTAAAGATACAACGACACGACCTTTCACAAGATCAACATGCAGCTTTTTGCAGATTCTGAAAACTACGCATTCACGACCACTCCACCCAAGGACATTAAATAAAAATCACCGAATATGAGGCAAAGGCAAAGGATTGGCTTAATAAATATATGCTAAGTACGAGTATATTCTAGTTCACCTATGCAGTGCATACATGCAGGTTTTACTGCTGGAAAACCGTGAGCCAAATGCGATTTTGAAGCGAGAGAGAGAGTGATTTAAACGCAACGATACATATATAACCCCATATATTTCCGTACGCAACTTCTATAGAGAAAAAATATATAGGAAATAGCTACGCAATTTTTTACATTACATCCTATTAGCTGATTTTCTCGCTGATAGTGATGTCAGCTATTATTTTTTGTCCAAATATTAACTACTGGTCCTGCTAGAATGACTAGCACTTAATAGAACTTATTTTAGCTTAACAGTTCCTGGTTAAAGTATATAGTGGCTGTTCCATGTCCTGTTGTTTAATGGCGACTTAGGGAAAATGTGGCTAACGAGCAGCATGCACCCGCCCACGTCGTTGTGAGCGAGGTGCAACACCACGATCACATCAACAGGGCTCCATACAATTTTAATGCCAAAAGTGGGTTGGAGTCATACCAAAAGAAAGCTGAACCTGAACCGACTTCCGATTCTGAAACGTATGAAAAAATCAAGTTTGGAAGGGTATATCAAGTATAGGGTTAAAATTTCACTATCCACGAGTTGCTTCATATTTTTATGTCAGGCAAGTCGGTACGGTTTAATTGAAAAAAATCTCTTTTCTGTATTGCGTAGTGCTTACTAGATTAGTTTTACATTAAACTATTCAATATAGATAAAAGTTAAAACGAAGTACAATAAATTTACCCAGTAAGTATCTAGGCATATTATATAGGCATATTAACAAATACTTTTTTCGGTTCATTGAGTGTAAGCCATATTAAAACTAAATGGGACTTAAATTGAGGATAATCCATTAAAAAGTTCTACTTGGTCCTACATAAAAAATAACAATACAAAATATACGTTTCGACTCGAGAACTTTTTTGGAAGTCGGTTAAAAACTTCCGCTTTTATTGAAAACATTATTAAAACAGCGTTATCTCACCAAGCTGTTTTTTGTTAGAAACCTAACTCTGTTTCTATAGAAGCAATATAACCTGATAGATCTCGATATTGGGAATGTAGAGTTCCCAAGTAACTAGCACCAAAGACAAAAAAGTACATTATATCAGCAGGTTACATTGTACCATAGATTTAACTTAATTCGTGCAGTTTCAGCTTGCGAAGAAACAAAAAATATTGTGTTAGTTTGATAAATTCGTCACTGAAGTCTTTGACACAACTATGAATATACTCGTAATACGAAAAACTAATATAAAAATGGAATACTAAAGAAGTCATTTACGTCTATTTTATCCCTAACCCGTGTTGCAAGGGGAAGGGTGAAGCTGAACATACCAGCATCAACGAATCCATGTGTAAGACGACCCCGTAGAGACGCACGATGTTAGGATGTTCAATGCTGTGCATCACGGCTGCCTCCTTAAGGAACTCCGACGAATTGGAGGTCATACGCTCGTGGCCGAGACATTTTATTGCTACCTGCAGCTGGAATTAAAGGTAAAAATCACGTCATATTGATGTATTTTATAGAATTTATACGTAAACTCCACACTCTGTATTGTTTTGTACTGCTTTCGGGGTACACATGCAATTTTAAGTGTCAGTCAATCTATACAATCAAGGTCATTTTATTTAGAGACTGTCAATCTAATTATCACCCAGATTTCATAAAATAAATAAATGAAAATTATAAAAATAGATTAGGACTCTGAGAAACACTGAAGATCTCTTTCCGCACATGACCATCAATATTCCTCTCGTAAATTTGTAATGTAATACGCAGAGCTTGCGTTATTATAAAAATATTAAAATGTCTTAATTATTTTCGTACAGCAAATTAGAAAACTCGACTTCGGTGCAAAAAGACCATTTTCTATTATTTGTCACTCCAAACTATTCTTAAGCATATTGATTGTATGTATTTAGTACAGTCTGTAATATCTACGTTGCTGATAGATATGATGATGGCGAAATCGCAGCTTAACGCAATTTCAGGCCAAAACAGCGCGGTTAGCTTTGCATTCTTGATGGACAAGCTGGAATAAAGGCCAAGACCAGAGGTCGAAACCTTTATAGCGTGAAAAGCAAGGGCTGCAATGATGACCAAGCTTGAAATATGACGTTGGCGCTTCTTCGAGAAGCACAGAAAGGTTAACTTTGTTCAACGAATTTTGTCAAAATAATTACCTCATTACAATCATTTTAGAGTATATATATGTACAACAATAAAAGTATCGAAGTATATATTATATGAAGTTAGTATTATGGTACACGCATCTTGTTTAAATAGCGAGATCTCGGTTTCGATTTCCGAGTGATAAAGGAGAGCTCAATGTGAGTTATACGTCGCTGCGTACCTCTTTAGTGATATTTAGGCATGATATTATTACTAGTAATGTAATTATGTATTTTGTATGTAAAATGTAGTGTAACAAAGTGTCATGATTGTGATTACTATCACAGACACAATGAGCGCGGGTGTTCAACTAAGATCCGCTTTATTTGCCGGCGTACACACCCAATATTGGAAAAAGAAACAGTAAATACAGGATAGCAGTTTGTGGCACACGTATATATTCGAGTTTAAAATAATCATCACCGACCCGTAGATCTTAAAAATATATCCCTTAGGAAGGGTTACGATACGTTAACCTTGAGTTACATTTCAGCTACTTGTTTCAAATAAAAATTGAACATAATTTTTAAAACACAATGGTTTCTTCCAGATACGGTACCGCTATATTATATATTATAAAATATACCTCCAATTATACTTAATATTCTCATATTTAACCTAATAAAGTAAATTTTGCAAATAACATAATGACATTACAATACACAGTTGAAATTCTTAAAAAACTTCAGGAATTTACTTGACTCTACCTTACTGTGATAATTATGATTATTTTTATCTAAGGTTCAATTTCACCACACTAGAATTAAATTAATACTTGAATAACATAACCATTAAAATGTGATATTCGGCTTTTGCTACCATAGAACATCAAACCTAGTGGCATTTTTTATTTTGTTGTCTTATCGTGGAAAAAGGAAACTCCTCTGTATAGACTTCTATGAATTATTATAGCAGTGTGGACATAGAAATGGTATGTATTATAAGCTGTAGCAAAGAAGCCAAATTTGTTTTTAGCTTATGGAGATATACTCTTGCCGCCATTTCTAACAGTCTAAATTTTAAAACTTCGTTTATATTTTTCCTTTGCTACAGCTGTCTGCGTGATGTCAAATGGAATAAAAGTCAACTCAAAAAGTCCTTGGCAAATTAGAAATACTGCATAATCATTGGACATCTACGGCGACATAGATCTATCAAATTTTGTTGGTGACAGAGATTAAAGTTATTCTCGTATTGTATTATCATAGTTTGGTGATACGAGGGTGGATTGAAAAGTTCGCGGCCTAACACATAAATACTTGAACTATTTTAATGTAACTGACCTCATTCGATTTGCTTACTCTCTGGTTGTCACATTGTAAAATTTTATCGCAATAGCATTATCAGTTTTTAAATTAGACTGAATTTAGTGAGCCTAAGTGCAGCATTTTTAAAGAATGGAGAAAATTGAGCAACGTGCGGTCATCAAATACCTACCTGTTTAAAAAAAAACTAACTTCAAAAGAGATTCACAAAGACATGTCAACAACATTGCGGAATCTGCTCCGTCGTATACGACTGTAAAAAAGTGGGTTGCTGAATTTAAACGCGGACGAGAGAGTATTGAAGATGACCCTCGCTCCGGCCGGCCTACGACGTCTACGACTGAAGAAAACATCGGGAAAATCTGTGATCTGATATTGGCAGATCGGAGATTGACCATCAGGGAGATTACAGACACTATTGGCATCTCGTATGAACGAACACAAAACATCATAGTCAATGAACTTGGATTTTCTAATTTTAGGCATACCTAAGTGTGATAACAATCATAAATGATGAGTGACCTTAAACATCCCCTTTCTCCACCCCCTTTTGCTCCTGACAACGGAAGCAATTTCCTAGGTTTAGAAAAAAAATTTGACACGTCATGTTTGTGTACCAATTCTAGATGGCTAGTGAAGTGAACTCTTGTTTACGCTTTAGACATGTGCTGTAACATGTCAAATTCACGAATGTCTTCGTTTCCCAGAATTCAAATGTATATCTTTGAATGATTTAATCTGAGCAAATTTATTCTATATTATGTTTGAATTCTAGTATGTAATAAATCTTTTATATAATATTGCACGCCGCATCTGGCAAGATATGGAGGACATAAAACCTCGTTTAAGAACATATTGTAACCCATACTGCAATAAATAATCTTGAATCTTAAATCTTGAATACTTATAAATAAATGACATGAGTACATTATGAGATACTGAATCTCCCCTATTGTGATTATCTTTCTGTGTGCATTCTATGAATTAAACATTTATGCTTAACATTGTGTAGAAATAAAGCCTGCGCACAATGCATTGTAATACTCGTAATACCTAAATAATAATAGGTATATAATGAAATAAGTATTATATTCAGCACAGCATCACAAAATAGCTCGAGACAAGCCAGCTTTCATGTAGATCAGGGGATATCAAATTTTTTTCATCCCACCATCTCGGAAAGAGTATTTTTAATCTTCAATATCTGAGTGGAAAAGCCGTTTTTATTCTCTAGAGGATAAAGTAAATTGAATTTAGAACATCGTGTGCACTAAGTTTGTGAATTAAAAAAAAACATTAAACCTATTTACTACCTCTATGGTGCCGAATATATCATACAACTTTTTTTTAATTTGTTAAAAACCCAGAAACGGAACCTTCTTGGTGTTCTTTTTTCAATTTGCTTTGTACGCGGTTCTTTACGCGGCATTTTTTCACGTCAAAACAAGAAACTTGAAAACAAGTGAAAAAAACTAAAATGAGTGATTCTAGCGACGAGGAAGTTTGTTTGACGCCAACAGAATTGACTGAAACTGTTAATAATGCGCAAATGAGCTTTCTCCCTCAACAATCAGCATTTAGTCATTTCCTCGCTGAGGTGGAATGAAAAGTTACGTGTTGCACTCGAGTGCAAAGATTTTTCACCTCGTGCTCTTTTGATTCCCTCGCTAACGCTCAGGATTCTAATTTTGAATCACTCGCTGCGCTCGTGATTCAATTTTAGGATCCTTCGCTTGCTCGGTCATCAAAATTGAACACGCGGTTAAAAAGCAACTTTGCACTCTTGTATAACAAATAACTATTTCATTGGGTGCCAAAAATACTATGCCACTAATAAAGGCCTGATTTTTTCCCTAATTGTGATGTTTGTTTGAAACACAACCGACCCGATTGTAATGTTTTCCTTTTATATTCGTAAATCCAATCTAATTTTTCTGAATTTTCAATTATGACAAACAGTAAAAAAAATACTTTAAATGTAAATTGTTTTATTTATGAGTTACGCAAAACGTTTAGTTTACCACACTTACATATCCATTTGACGGTACAAGGGCGTGAAGACAGTATTAATTTATTTTCCATACACTTTTTTTCCATTTGAGGTCTATAGGATATTAGATTGGATAAAATTAAATTGTTAAATTCTTATTTAGCTTTCATTTCATTTTACAATAATTACTACTACTATTATTCTCCATCTTCAGAATCTTTGCAATGATCAATGGTGTGAATTGTGCTTGTAGTATGAAATAATGTACAGAAATGTCATTGTAGAAATATAATTGGACACCTTATGACTGCGTATAGTGAAGATATTTAAACATTTTAGATTCTATGAATTAATTAACCTATATAAAATAATTCATTTTAATACCCTCAAGTTGAAAAATCTGTCGCCAAGCACCTAACGTGTGTTCCGGCAGCGGTCCTTGAGAGCCAGTGAAATTACAGGCATATGAGACTTAACAAACTATGTCTCAAGGTGACGGGCGCAGAGCAATTCGTCACTTTTCACGAAATGCATCTGTTATAGGCAGAGGTAACCGCTTAAGATCAGGTGGGCCTCGAGCTTGTTCCGTCACAATCACATCCTCAACAATAATGTTACATTATTATTAGATGCTTAAAGAATATGCTTACTCTTTGATTTCCTGTAGTCCAAGTGCCTTGCTGGACAACACCGAATTGGCCCATGCCAAGTTCTTTGTTGATTGTTATATCTTCAATAGATATAATGTGTTTCGTAGGACCTTTCACTATATTCTCTGAGAATGGTAGTATATCCAATGGTATGGAATTAGGTCCTTGTGGATACTGAAACAAATTTTATCATCTCTTATCTCTACGAGTTAATATAGCATAGTATGTAATTAATAACAAAATTAAAACACATCCTCAAATAGAAACTCGACCCTTGGCATTAGCTTAGCCTAAAAATCATTTCAATTTCAATGCAAAGGAAAAGGAAAAAAATATTAAATGTGATCTATTGCTACACTGATGCAATGAGCAGAATCTTGTGTCAATGTCAAACATGACTGTCTTTCATCAATGCCTGCTTTTGAATAAAAAATACTGCATAGGAATTGGTTCAGATATTTTAGAGCTATAACCACAAGACTGATAGACATACACAGTCAATTGTTTAAAATTTATAGCACCTTCCTTTTTCCATCAGGGGTTAAAAGTTATAGTAGCTATAGTTGAGTTAAAATTATGTTGATTACTCAATAATGTAGTTAAAATAATTTTCAAGAGGACTGCCTTGCTTATGTTTGGTAGTTGATATATAAAACACCCAAATAAGTATTTAACGTGTATTTGGCTAGGTAGACGTAAAAAAGTGGAGATTTCTTATACAATCTAGATTGAGTAAATAAATGTCGTGAGGGTAATATATTATTATAGTACCCACAGAAATTCAGACAATGATGCTATAACTATAAACTACTCATACATATATATAACAGTAGTATAAACATATAGTACGAGATCTGGCTGCAAATTAGTGCACTCATTGAGTTTTAGCTAAAAACCAAATTTTTATGTATATTTATGATCAGGAGAATATATCTTCTAGGTCGCTTATCAAAATTGCTATTTTGCATTTTGCTGCACCTCTTTACAGCCAGGTGTAAACAGGTATGATTTAGATACATTTATATGTTTATAACGTACATTTATGATTTATATATTAAATTTAAGCTAAATCTTTTCTATTTATTATTATATATGATTGCCTAATTACATGCTGCAAATAAACATTGCTGGCTGTTGAAAATGGTAAATATTTAAATTAGAGTGAAAGAGAGTTAGCGCGTAACATGATTTGTCAGATGAGGATAGCGATTGACAAGCATTGCTGTGCAACGCTTTTAAGCCTTAGCAGGATCTTAGACTAATATAACACAACTACAGTTTTGCTGCATGATCTTTTTGCAATGATATGGTTACTAGCATCTGACATAACATGCGGGGGGAAATTATAAACAATCAAAATTAAATTTTGGTTGTTTATACTAATCACTAAAGCCTGTCCTGGTATTGAACCTTGCAGACAGAAAATGGGTAGGGTTAAGCAGTTTCCATACTCCAATGAGGTACATATATGCATATTGAGTCACCCATAGTATAGTTTGCTTAGCCATATTTAACTGATCAGCTAAGCTAAACAACATTCGCCGCAACACCGATCCTACTCATTACCACTCAGTATCATTAGTGTCATTACTACTGAGCGCTTCCATGCTTCAAAGGGAATGTTAAGCTGTTGGTGCCAGTTGATGTCTTAGGATAGCAGTCATAATAGCATTGTGGTAGAGCATTTTGTATATGCCCACCTGGTTAGCTACCACCCTCAAGTAGAAAATCTGTCGCCTAGTACCTAACGGTGTATTCCGGCAGCTGTCCATAAGAGCCAGAAATTCTACATTAGCCTGACCTGAACAACATCGACAATCACATCATCACTTACCATAAGGTGAGATAGTGGTCAAAAAAACAATAAAAAAAACAGTTTTCTTAAAAATTCTTAGAAATTTTAAAACATAATATTAAATTAGTAATTTTGATTTTTATAAATTTGAAAGTGTTTTGGGCTAACAATGATGTTCCAACTTTTAGGGTGCAAATAGAATACATTGTGTGAGCGGAAGTGTTAAATACTTAAAACAAATATAATTTAACCACTAAATATATGTAATTCATTTAAACAATTGACTCTATTGTGAATGTTTTTTTTTTATATATATTATGGGTGACAAACAAGCATGCGGCCCGTCTGATGGAAAACGCCGCCTATGGACATCTGCAACACTAGCTGCGCTGCCGATGTGTTGCCTGCCCAGAGAGGAATTTGTAGATGCCCCTTTTGAACTGGTCTGGAAAGACCTCCGGAGGAAGGTCGTTCCACATCCCACAAATACGCAGTAGAAATGAGCGAGAAAAGCGAACAGTGTGTGATGTCCATAAATGCTGGATGTGGGGGTGGGTCTTTTGATGGTGCCAAGATGTGCAGTAGTAAAATTTCAACGCAGGAATAAGGTCAAAAAGCTTGTCGGACTATTCCCCGAAAAACAAGCAGTAAAAAATACAAAGGGAACCTACATCTCTACGGAGACTGAGAGGATCCAGCTTGTCGGAGAGCTTGGGATTGTCGACAATTCTGGCGGCTCGTCGCTGTAGGGAGTCGAGAGGCTGAAGATGGTATTTTGGTGCGCCATTCCAAAGGTGGGAGCAGTACTCTACGTGGGGCCGCACTTGCGCTTTGTAGAGTAAAAGCCATGTGTGCTAATTCGCATTCAGCAATGTTTGGCGATAACATTGTTTATTCAATAAACTACTTCAATTACAGAATACATAGTTGTGAATAATTACATTTTGACAATATATGATATGAAATTTCTATTGCTAAAAATTTGTAACACTATAAGCTAAATCAAAGCTTAAAAATAAATTGTTTTTGCTATTGTCTGAAAACTGTCACATGATGAATCATAAATACTGTCTGTAAATACATTATTTCCTGTATGTTTAGTGGATCAAGTCACTAATTAATATTAATGGTATACTTACCAGATCATGTTTTTTTGTACTGAGGAGCTTTTTAATTTTTGATATGTATGGATTTGGAAAATATTTTGAATAAATCTTCTTATATCGTCTCTGTTCAGGTTTTGATAATCCAATTTGAACTAAGTCCTCAGTCACAACAAATTTCAGCTGGGACACTTTACAGACTTTCAGTGTGTCTCTGCAACAATTTGTGTAGAAGCAAATTAAGACACATGTAAGAACAACATCAACATAAGGATTTTAGTCTTGTCATAACTTTTTGATAATACATGGTATATGTAGAGGGAACACTTGAATAAAACATATTTTAACAAACAATCACTATGCACTAAGTAAATATGTGATTTCGGTTGGCATAAGAATAAAATAAAAAAGGTAGAGTTAAAAACTAAAAAATACAAATAAATCACAATCGCAGAGCATACTTTTGTTTTGAATGAAAAAAAACAACAGATAGTTGGATGAAAGTTCACTAACAGCTAAAATGACAATCGCTTAGCAAATGCGGCAAGATGCTGTACAAACTTAGGTCATAAAAAGTGGACGCCAAACTATGTGAACCGATGTTTTTTTAAATGGTTTTCTACAATCATATTGAGCATTTTTTCTTACCTAAATAATTCATAATATTGTTGAAGCTCAGCTTCTTCCAGAAAATCATTTAAATTTTCACGGTCGTCGCCTATATTTTCTGTAAATACGAAACAAATATATCGCATTATTTTTCTAAAATTACCACTCAAAGTTTTTTGCCTAACAATAAAGATTACTGAACTTACCCATAATATCTTCAAAGATATATCAGTATGTAAAAAAACTGGTTTTTAGTAACAATAAATATAAAAATAGAGCAATGTGGTCATTTCTCAACAATCTCCCAGATTTGATACAAATAGATACATATAACAAACAAACTGTTGAAGTCACTGAATGAATTTTCCCTGGTTATGTTGCCAGAAATAAACAACCTTTACCGTAAAAATATGTTACCCTAAATTTCCTAATTATACATAGTACAATTTGGTAAAATAAAATTTAGGGACTGTGGCAGTCCTTCGCAATTCAGTATCATTTATAGAATGACAATGGCCACTGTCCTTGAGTGACAGTGATATTCGTTTCAACCTGTTAAAACCTTCTAAGACAATGTGACCTATTACCAGATGAAATTGTGATCAAGGGTATGAAGACCTGAGGGTAGTATGGGTAAATATTCACTCGCTCAATGTGTTTTTCAAAGTTATCAAAGCGCCTATTTGGCTCGATGAATAAACATTGTAATCGAACGGAGAAATACTAGCATTTCGACTTCCTGTGAAAGCTGTAATGATCTATAGATACATTTCATTTGTTTTGTTAGTAAAGACATGCCAACGGAAAAAAATGAATACGTAATGAAATCATACACCTAGGTTTAGGATTCCAACAATAAAGTACAAGTATCTAAACTAAAATAACACGCATTAAGTATATTGCACTACATTTTTGCTAGGAAATAAAATACAGGTGCTTTCTTAATTCATTTCACGGACAGTTTCTGAGCCTGCAATGGCTTATATTGTAGTAGCTGTAGTGGTGTATATTATTTATATTTAACTAACTGTACACTATACACAGAATATAATTTATTAATTTATTACATAAATATGCTCCTAAATATACGTTGTAAAATTGGTCACGAATACACTATAAATTAATCCAGGCATAAATATTTAGTGCATCGTGCATACTTTTCATAAATATTTATCCCACACTCTACACCAGGAATTTCCAAACTATTTTGGCCAGGTGACCACTTTTCCAAAATTAACTGTTACCTAGCCCCCTACCCCCCATGTCCAAAATACCTACTTTTAAAATCAACCCTCTTATTTATAATGGTCTGTTAACTTAAGACAGCTGCTACAGAGTGCTATTTTTCATTCTGATTTAGGTCAACAGAAAAAGACAGAGTGAGAATTAGCAATGCTTTAGGTTAGCAGACTATTATGAATAAGGGCCTATCTTTAGTTTTTTTCCTATTAATACAAAATACCTAGATACTAGGGTACCAATTGGAAAACTTTGCACTTGGTTAAGTGAGTAAAGTTGACTTCATTTTCTCTTCAAAATTTAACAAAATAAAAAGACATACAATTCAGTAAATATCAAGTGTATAATGATTATTACAAATTAAAGAATCTTAAGTATGTAGGAGTAGGTAGGTATTTAAAAAAAAATTTAGTAGCAAAAATAAAATAAAACATTCAGTGTGGTGGATGGATCTGGTGACTATTTATCAATGTAGCTACATCCGGTTCAATATTGGTGAACTGCAGCCTTAAATCTATAAGTTCGTCGATTTTCAAACGGTTTCTTTGTTTCGTCAAAATGTTTGTTACCACACTGAAGCTTTTTTCAACAAGGTACATGATGATGGAAGAGCGATAAGGTATTTTTCAGCAATATTCCACAATGTAGGATACTGTGTTTCAATGTTGAACTTCTGCTTGAGCTCTTCGTCTGTGCTGATGGTAATCAATTCTTCTTGCATTATGTCGTTGAATCTTCTATGGCTGTGGTATTGTACGAATTTATTATCCATTGTGGAATTTGTAAATTTAAAAGATCCTCAAACCTCTCCGTAATATCCTTGTGTAATGCGTCCAAGTGAGTGACATATAATAAATGTCATCATCTTGAACCATTTCTGGTAATTTTGACAAATGCGGAAACTGCAAATATTCTTTTAAGCCTAAATTTTGTATATAAAGGATAAGTTTACCCACGAAGGCCAATATTATTGATTTTGTTTCAATCAAGTTAAGATAGTCACCCTGCAGCTGCAAATTAACTTTGAACAATCCAATGATATGAGTCAAATAATAAATATCTGTTTTACAATTGTTCAGATTTTTTTTCATATTTGGATCTTTTTCTTGTAGAAGCTCTAACACAGATGAAGAAATAACTGAAAGTCTTCTAAGCAAGAGCCTCTTGATAGGCAGTGAACTTCAGTGTGCAGAAGTAATTGAGTAAAGACTTCGTCGTTTTCCTCATATAGCTGAGCAAATAACCGAGAGTTCAAAGAATTGCTTCGAATCTTGTTGATAGCATTTATTACATGTTGTAAAGACTTATGCAATGTAGGACTAAGCTTTTTTGCTACTTAAAGCTGCTTGTGAATCTCGCAGTGAATGAGCAGTACATCTGGTAGTTGTCGCTTTAAGTGAGCTATAAAACCACGATGACGACCAACCATAGACGATGCACCATCAGTCGCAACAGAAACAATGTTCTTACATGGAATAGCTCTGTCAGTAAAAAAATTTTCCACTTTCAACATATGTTCAAGCTCATTAAATAGTAAAATAGCAGGAACATGTTTTGCCTTGCAACTTGATAATGATTTGTGTTTCGCATCTTGTGGTCTCAGGTGCAACAGTTTGCTCGCTAAAGGGGCCGTCCATTAAGCACGTGATGTTTTTTTAGCATTATTTAACCCCCCCTACCACATTGGTGATACTTCGTGAGGTTTAAGACTTACAAACCCCCCATCCAAAATCACGTATATTTTTTTATTATTTCCAAAGAAACCTTTTTTAGAATATTATCATTAAATACAGGTATAATCTAATACTATTGACCGAGGTAACAGTGTACACATGAATTCGGCGCGGTAGTTACACGCGGGATATTCGTTCGTTGCCCGGCAATGGCGAGTCTCGGTCACACTCACCCCTATTTTTAGTCTAGAAATTTTGCCTTTGAACAAAAAATAAATACAAATGATATCTTATTGCACCCCCCTCCACCCCTTGTGATATTTCGTGTTTTTGCTGAACCTACTCCCCCCCCCTCCCTTTCAAGCCTCACGTGATTAGTGGACGGTCCCTAAATAGTTCATTATAAGTAACTAGTTCTATCGACAAAAAACTTAAAACATAAAAATAAACTGTAGTTAGGAGTAAGGTAATACAAAATGAACTTCTCTTGCACGTTTAATTGGTTTCGTGGACAATAACTGTTAACTATTTGTTTGTACACATATTATGTTACAGTGATGCACCATATAAATTTCAGATTTGTTTTTGTATATTATGTGATTATCGCGCACTCTTGCTCGCAAAACACCAGTGTTTGTATCGAGCTGAGTACGAAAATATTGGGAACATTAACTCTAAATGAATAACGTTTAGTTATTACAGCTAATTGATAAGTGAAGTGAAATACTATACAGTTAGATTAACCATAATTGCAGTATAAAACCCAACGGTATCACTATTTTATGTAAATAATACGGGATGATTCTCGTGAAAAGAACGAGCTATATATTTTCTTTTTGTGAGTAATCCCATGTTATTCACAAAAACAAATTGAATTTATTGCTTCAGTATTTTTATCGTACGCTAAGGAAACTGCTACTGATACCACATGGAGCATCAATTTACCGCACAGATAAGGTAATTATCACACATGGCAAACCTTAAATGCCGAATATTGACAGATAGTGTTGTCAGTATACAAACCCAAACTCACACATATTCTAAACAACAGAATCGGTAGAGCTGCTAAATGTAACGAGAAACTAATCGAGTAGGTCGATATCTTAGATTTGTTTCTTCACGATGGGTTATTCTAGATTGTTCGAGCTCTAGCGCCAAAACTATGTGTTCATAACATACTTGGATGAAATAAAAAAAAAAGATAATGTTGTCTTAGGTTTTCGCGATTGTTACACATAGTAATTAAACAACTTTAAACGGTTTAAATCGCGTATATTTGTCATTATTTTTGTCCCGACGTTTCAAACACTTTGCAGTGATCGTGGTCACAGTCACCCCGTGACCACGATCACTGCAAAGTGTTTGAAACGTCGGGACAAAAATAATGACAAATATACGCGATTTAAACCGTTTAAAGTTGTTTAATTACTAAAAAAAAAAAGATTATTTTGATTTGTACTTAAAGCAAAAAAAGTTAAGTGTGTTTGACGAAAATATATCGAAATGAAGAATCAGTTAATATTCGGAAAAAATAAAGGAAATGTACCATTGCATAAAATTATTTAAAGTTTTTATTCTCGATGCAAAATCAGTACATATATAGTTTTATAATTTTAATACTTAACTAAAATTTTATAACAGCTATATTCTGCACGTATCTTGAAGAAAAATGTACAATACTACTGATAAATTAAATGCGAAATTATGTATTCGAGATCGCTGTTACTGTGTAAACCAATGTACACCTTGTCTAAATACCGTACCAACCTTTTTTATTTCAGTTGGCCTTATTTTAGTAATGAAATAGAGCGTAGGTACTTATTTTTGTGAGTAAAATCAGAACTATAAGTGCTGAAACAGTCTTGTTTCGATCGTACAGTGTTGAAGTAAGAGGATAGAGTAGACATGCAAATAAGCTGACTGATATTTCAAAAGAATTAGCCTCCAAAGATAAATACAACACCTTTCACGTTTATTATAGAAGTGTCATTATGGTAGGTAGATAGAGATAGGTAGTACTTACTTAGAACGCATCGTCACTTAGATAGCATTATTAAGCTGGTTAGTAGTGGTGGCAGCCTAATTTCAGTTACCTTCTTCTTGACGAAATTAATCAGGATAGTATTTCAGAGACAATGACATTATGATACTATGTACTACAGGTCACCTACCCATATAATGAAAAATGTGTCCCAGCTTATCTTAAATATACCGAGTCAGGTATGCGTATATACGCATTGCAAATCAATATAAGCTAATATGTTTAAATAAAGAAAATAGCTTTTGAATTTAGGTACTTTATTTTTTTAATCGTATATTTATTGAAATAAGGCTTAATTATGATTGCAACAATTTTTTTTTATTAAACTTCATTTCTCATCAGACTCCAGGGTCCGTGCCTTTTTTGATTTACTTTATTTTTATTTGATTACATTTTTTTTAAATATCCTACTCCATTCTTCACATTTAGACTTACAGCTGATGTTATTTGTTGTATCTTAAAAACTAAAGTGAGTCCATTTTTTTTCTTTTTTTCGCCATATTTTATTATTACTATGTAATTCTATATTATATTAACATGCTTACTTAATAAAATCTTTTCACTACATACTACGCTATTCCTATATACAATTACACTAACATTTACATTAGTGTGTTTCATTATGTTAA
Source organism: Plagodis dolabraria (assembly GCA_963854805.1). Classification (NCBI taxonomy): domain Eukaryota; kingdom Metazoa; phylum Arthropoda; class Insecta; order Lepidoptera; family Geometridae; genus Plagodis; species Plagodis dolabraria. The sequence goes on from OY978440.1 coordinate 13,332,657, forward strand.
GTCCCCGATGGACCCGCCACTGACCCCGGGGTCCGTTTTAGCATTTCCTCCACGACCTTTTCATTGCGGTCTTTAAGTGGCATTTTTAGGTTGTGATTAGTTATCTCCTCTTCCGTCGCTTTTTCTGCCCGCCGCACAAACCCACCGATGGTGTCAGAGCTGTCGTCGGTGTAGTATGTGCAGTTCTCTTTGTGACGCGACACTGCCATATCCGCATGCGGAACGCCGTCCCTGAGCCTGGTCACTGTTTTCCTCATCTGGATGATAATAACGATCCCGTATGTCAGTCCCTGTGCCTCGTGCATGTATGTCCCATAGCCTCTGCCTATGGGATTGGCCAGGGGTCTTGCATTCTGACCGTACACGAGGCACAGGGACTGACATACGGGATCGTTATTATCATCAGCAATTTATCATCTGAACATAATGCAACATTTTAGCATCATAGTCTTTCAACTGTCAGTTGCCAGGTTTTCACCTTTTGAATTTTCAGTCAACGCGACAGTGACGCGATCACAAAAGTTACATAATGGCAAAGAATTAAAGGTTGTATTTGATAACTTAATCTTAATGTATCATATGTTAAAAGATTGTTTAATGAATAGTTAAAACCATTTAATTTTATATTAATATGACCATATAATGTATACTAGAAAAAACTGAGCTTTGTGAGGGCTCGCGTTTATTGTACAACCTGATTCTAGACGTGTCATATAGAATCAAATAGATGAACTAGATGTATTTGAGTATTGAGTTTAGTTCTGTTGCAGCAATTTTAACTCTTTGGTTTTCTAACAGATGGTGTTATTATTATAATAAAATTCTATACAATGAAAACAAAATTGTTAATGTTCATTTTTTATGGTAACACAATAAAACGTATTTTGACTCATCTAGATATGAAGTTACTTTATTACAATGTTCCAGCACAAATCTATAGGCGTGATAGTTTTTCAGTAGTGAGGATCACAAAATGTTCAAGTTTTGGGATAGTGATAGTATAATTAATAAAATTCCTTTGGCTCAGACGTTTTTAAAAAGCCTTAGAAAAGTCCTTATGATTTAAATTTCATTGTTTACCAATTTTTGACGTATATCTAGCTGAAGGAAAAATAGTAAACACTATGAAGAAAACTGGCATTTTTAGACAATAACTGTATTTTTTAATACTGCTGTCTCTAATATTCAATATATGTTACAAATTATATATTAATTCAAGTTATAATTGTAACCCAACAAAAAAAATATAAAGGCAACAATATAGATAAAACTTCTTGATATTTGATAAGTGAAACATATATTTTTTACATATTACACTAACAACTACTCTAATAGGAAGGTAAACAGGGCAAGAACTCTTCCATCAGGTGCACAAAGGTCCAATAGCCTTCATATATCTTAACTTCATCAAATTTAAATACATTGTAGTACTACCATAATTTTAAGTGCTTGGCGACAGATGTTCTACTTGACGGTGGCAGCCAGCCAGGCGAGCATTAACAAAATGCCCTTCCACTATAAAGTGAAGCTTAATTTGGTGGTGCTCTTTTGGTGCGGTAGTCTATAGGTAATACCACTCAGCCATCATTGTTTCAAAATTATATCATTCATATTTATAAATATAATATACGGTTCTGTGTTCTACCATCTTTTACCAAATACAAAAGTTTCAGAAGTAGGTACTCGTAGCTGATAAAACATTGTTCGAATAACGCGTGACAAACCCAACGTATAACTATTAACTAACGAATGCATTCCCAACAATCCAGATTTGAAGCGAGCTGGCCACTCGCATATCTTCCCTAGCCTTCCCTAACCTCCTAACCTCATGCCGCATCTTAACGATACCTGAGTGATGCTTGAAAAATAACTTTATCATAATAAATGCACCTATTACTGCCTATTTGACGCTTAACATTAGAATATGCGATAGTGTTGAAGACAATTCAAATCTGTAATAATTTGGCTTTAACCAGTATTTCAATTTATTTAGTATCTCAGAAATGTATGAAATTAATTGTATTCTTTTCATGAAACTACTTCGAAAATCGTTCTTAAACTTTGTTTGGCATTGTGTTTGTGTACTAATTTTGTTAAAATTACCCTATAAATGTACTTCAATATGGACTAAAAATAATATATTCGGTAATAACTTTAATTACATGCAAACACACATTTAATGTATTTATTGTGTTGACCTAGCTGGTTAAAACAATATGAAATGTTTTTTTTATTCATAGCTGATACGCTAGCCTTTGACCACTATCGCACCTGATGGTGAGTGATGATGTGGTCGAAGATGTTGTCCAGGCTTGCCTATAACTATTTGCTCTCTAGGACAGCAGCTGGACCACACCGTATGGTGCTTGGCGACTGATTTTCTACTTGAGGGTGGTATCTAGCCAGGCAAAATACCCGATTACCAATGTAACAATTGTCATCCTAAGCCTAAGACAAAAACCGGGACCGATGCGACAGCTTAACGTGGAAGTGCTCAGTAGTAAAGTCACTAGTGGTGACCCATCCAAGTCAGGACCACGGAGGACGTTAGTTAACGTAGCTGATCAATTAAGAACGGCTAAGTAAACTTCGTTACGAACGCTTCAATGTGTGTCCAGAGTAAAAAAATGTATGTCCTCGATTGGCAAATAAAGTCTTAAAAATCGAATGATAGAGTGAATAATATTTCGCCATAAACTAATTACTGGTGCTTACCACATCACTACATAACATTTAAAGTTACCAGTGGAATAATAAAGTTGTCACTTCTGTCATACTAGTGTAGCCTACCAAGTGTTCATTAAAAAAAATCCTTTAAAAGTATGTAGTTAGTAGGTACCTACTTTTCTCATTATAATATTGAATAAACTCCGTAAAGAAAATTCGCTTGTGACATGGGTCAAATCAAAAACATAAAGAGTGGCAACACTGAATCCCAGTTGTGAGGGTTCGCAAATATGGCGTAGGATTGTACAAAATGCAGTGGGAGAGAATTGTTATAGCTGTCAATTCAGAATTTTATTAAAAAGACATGCACGTAGGTTAGGACTTTTTGAATCAAGTATAGTGTGATTTATGATCATTTAGAGTGAAATGTGATTTTTACGCAATGTAGGTAAACTGTTTCCGTAATATTTGTTTGAAATTAAGTTAGGAATTTCACGTCTTATCGCTTTGCCATATATTTGTTCGTTTGTTATTATTAAATCAACGTTTTGTTTACGTACGCTTTATATCTTTTCTGCTAAAGGGAGACTAGTTGCTAATTATTAAAAAAATTATAATGTTGCAATTTTGTCATGACAAGGTTTTTGTAAATGCGACTGTATATGTAGCGATTTGGTTATTTTGTGAAATGTCTACCTAGTTGTTAGTTACTATTTTATTGTACAAAACTTTTCGTTTTCTTAATAATATTGTTATGTTAACTATAATAGGTAGGTCGGTAATTTTGTGTATAAATGAACACTAAGTGCACTATGAACTCTAAGTTTTGAAAACAGAAGCAAGTCATTATAGAGCTGTCCGCAGGCTGACTAATATGAAGCAGCATAAAACAAGGTGAGTGTATTTACATTATTTTGGTTTAAATGCATACTCTGTTTGTTGGTTATATATTACTTGTGGAACAATTGCATCTTCAAACATTTCATTACGTGGATGTAAATGAGAATTATTTTTAATAATTTACATAGGTCAAGATTTCAGTGCAGCCTACATTTTGTATATATTTATTTTATTTATTTCAATTACCAATTACATTAGCAGGAATGTCAATATATATATGTATATTATATGTTATTTTGGAAATCCTCAGTATCAAAAATTCTGAACTTTACAAATTTTTATGTATGTAATTATATGTTATTGAGAAGCTGTCTGAAAAGGAGTAGACTGTGTTATGTTTTCATAATGATGTCCTGCAAAACTTATATGTTTATTGCTTGAAAGTATGAAAATATCAAGGTAGTCATAGATCTATATATACATACATATTATAAATAATGTTCATACACAAGTACCACAAATCCAAAAATATAAATTTATAATCAATTACAAAGGTAAGTTTGCAGAAGCTTCCCACAGTTGTCTGTGAAAGTTTAGTTTTTACCTCAGACAAATAGTTAAGTACTTAACTCTACCTAAAGTTGAATAAACTTACTACTCAGTTTCTGACGGGGAATAGACTGTTTTTGTTAATGATTAACATATATTGCATAAATTAAAGTTAATCCTATGATAATATAAAAAAGATATTATTCAATATGAAATACATTAATCAAAACATTATTTAATGTTTTAAAATAAAGTATTTTGCCTTTCTTTTATATACTCCACAAAAAATTCTTAGTTCAGATTCATAAGTCATTAATAGGTACATTAACATGCAAATCAAAATAAATGTTTTGATTAAAATGCCATCTAGTTACAAGTGAAGTTTCTTTTTTATCATGTGGTCACCTTACTTATATGTTTCAAAATTAAACAGGCTGTACATAATATAGTTAATGTTAGTAATGGAATAAATTGATTCTGGTAAAGAATAGGTTCTACACAAAAATTTTCAGTTATAGTAAAATCCATCAAATATGGCTTGATATATAGAAACTAATGTGCTAGCAAAATGACACACCTTCAAGTTAAGTTTTTATACATACTACTATATCAGTAACATTGCTAAGTATGACTTAAGCTTTGAGCAACAACTCAGGTTACGGAGACAAACCACTTTAAGCTACATAAATTTTTAATTAAACCATCCAGTTCGAATGCATCACTAATTTGTTTAGAAGCTTCGAACATACTTTTATATTATCATGCAAAGAAAAACTGTATTTGTCACTGGCAGAAATCGCAGCTTAACAACAGACAAGCTCCAAGCATTGCTCCAAGCATACATTAATGCATCAAAAATAATATTTTCATGTTGTTTGCTAGCTGCATTGATAGATGTAAAATAGAATTACTATATTATAAAGTATAATATGGTGTATTATTTTATGTATAAAAAGTCTTTTGGCCGATTATGTGTGAATTATATTAGGCTTACAAAAACATATTTATACAAAATCATGCTTGGTATACGGCAAGCACTTATTCAAACTTTGACTGAATCACGTAAATGGGTCTAGGAAGGATCAGTTGTAGGTACACACATGAAACAATAAAAAAAAATCCATCACTGTGGTTGCATTGCTTTCACTATCAATAATGGCGACTACAAAATTTCCTTCCAAAAACAATGTTAAATACGTGTTTTCATCAAGCATTTTACTAATGCAATAAAAAAAACAATAAGCCAAGGCACGTCAAGAATCCCAGTTACACTAAGCACATGTCACGTGACTAAAGTCGATTCCAAAATTTACTTTCGAACGAAATTTTAATTCTGTGTTTTCGCCAAGCACTTTTTGCTTTATTAGTAATGTGACATTTCATTAGTGAACTATTATTGAAATATTTTTTTATTATGGAAACATCTATAAGTAAACGTTAAGGTACATCAAAGAGCCCAGTTCAGTTATAGCACATGTCACGTGACTACAGTCGAATCCAAAATTTACTTACGAACGAATTTCCAATTTGGTGTTTTCGCCAAACTCGCATAGGCTTTATTAGTAATGGGAAATTTTAAATGTATATCATTATTACCGACCACGTTTATTATTAATACATCAACAAGTCAACGTCAAGGAGTCCAATTACGCAGTTACTCTTAGCACATGTCACGTGACTTGGCTCGGCGACGTGACGTCATGCATCACCTGAGTGACGTGACGTGCGTTTTGAGTCACGTAAATAGGCTCTGTTATCAGACTCACAGGCTATTTAGGCAGGCTGCAGGCAAAGCCACGTGCAGAACAGTGAGTAATGATCTTGAAGACACACATGGAAGACTGTCCAAACATATTATACGAGCTTTTACGTTAAGCCATTGAAGGATTATATTTTATAATGTAATTCATGATATCCATATAAAGCGGAGTTTGGTAGTTAGCTCCGTAAATCAAATGTTTCAACATATACATAATCATAGTATTATAAAGTTCTAACTCTATACAGGTATATATATATATATATACCTGTATAGAGGTATATAGATAGCCCTTTAAATATGGCAAAAGAATTAGAAGAACCTAGAGTTGCAGGCCCAAAATCTGTCGCCAAGCACCTAACAGTGTGATCCGGCGGCAGTCCTTAGAGCCAGTGAAATTACAGGCACATGAGACTTAACAACTATGTCTCAAGGTGACGGACGCAGTGCAATTCGTGACTTGTGACGAAATACATCTGTAATAGGCAGAGCATGATCAAAATGCTGGCACCTATTTGGCTCAACGAATAAGCATTGCAATTTCAACGGGGCAATACTGCCAGCATGCTGGGCACGCTACCAACTGGTAGTGGGATGGAGTATTTGGACTGCCTGTGATCTATAGGTTGTCTTAATATTTTTACTGTAGTAGCTAGAGTATTATATATAGATCGTAGTATTTTATAAATAAAGACATACCGTCGGTTAAAAAAACCGGCATTCATCTTCTGTCCAACCGGGCACAATGTGAGTTAATCGTTTCGATCAAGTAGTATCAGATCTACCTAGTTACTTAAATTATGTCAATGTACTATAATAATTATGTAATATAGTAATTACAGTAGTCTTTTTCCTTTTTTTTACGGGGTTGTGACGGAACTCGCTCTGGGACCATAGTAGTAACCTCTGTCTACAACAAATTAATTTCCTCACAAGTTTTACATTTAAGCAGGAAAGGTTTCTTTTACAAGGAATAAAAACTATGCGTTACATGGATTCTCAAATGACAACCATTCTCCTGACAGGTCAAAATCCTCACTCTCTTTACCATCGGGTAACAAATTAAACTGTCAAGTGAACTTGTACTTGTTTTTCGACCGTCCTCTAGTGAATGTAATAAATAAAACTACTTAATAGGGTGTAGGTATGCAAACATGGGATTCAAATGCAACTCGAGAAATTTTGAAGTCAAAGGGCAAGGCAATTACGGAACTACGAATTTACTCATCCTGCTGTCCGTACTTACGTAACAGCATAGAATAAATACTACGTGTAACTTTTAAACTGAATGAGCTGGGCTCAAATAATAAAATTAAAAATGCAATTCAATTCAATTAATTTATTTGCTTGAGTACAGGTACAAAAGATATAAAATATGTAGGAAGTACAACAGTTTCACCATAAACAACCTCATACGAGGTGTGCAAATGTCATGTAAATATATTATTATACAATGAAATTGAGACTTAATAATAATAACGATGTCAAATATTTTTTTAAATTGTCATAATCTATTAAATACCTAATTACAATTCAATTATTTAGCGTGGTAAATGTAGTAGCGATTAGAAGTCGTCTGCAAGAAATCCTTAACTGTATAGAAACTTTGGTTAACCAACCACTTTTTTAACCCCGGGTAGAACTTATAATTAGGTAACTCTGTTATAGTTTTTGGAATCGCATTGTAAACGAGAGGCGTCATGTAGGTGCAGTTATTCCTAAACAGTTCTAGTTTAGGGATGGGCATTTTGAGCTGTTCTTGTGTAACTTTCCTCTTACCTAAGCTATTATATTCGGGAAATAAGGCAGAGTTACATCTTACAAACTTCGCCAATTCATATATATAAATGCCTACTACTGTCAACAGATGCTTTGATTTAAAAACAGGCTTACATGATTCAGTCCATTTCAGATTATATACAGCACGAACACATTTTTTCTGTGCTTTGAACACTTTGTTCAAGTGCTTAGAATTTCCCCAGGCAATAATCCCATGCAGGTTTTGTTAAGGTGACAAACCAACGTCGTTCAACTGCGTCCGCAATGACGTTGAAAGTGACGATCAGTTCATTTTACTTAGAGGTTTTAATAATTTTGTGTGTATATAATAAGCTTATTATTAATGATAAGCTTTTTATTTGTACGGTCCTTAAAGATAAAAAAAGTGAAATAAAATAATAGAAAGAAATAATCGCCGCTACTGTGAACGCCACCGTAGACCCAGTTGAACGCGTTGGTTTGTCACCTTAACAAAATCTGTAATTTTGATATTTTTTTTAGAATGCTGACTTAAAACCAAGTAGTGAAATAAAAAAATTATCTAAGTACATGATTTTGTAAATAAATTTATTTTTTGCGTAATATACTCAACACTTTACACAACCTTAACTTCAATCATCGTAAAGTGGCCGCTTACCCCTACTCCCTGGGTTAGAAGTCCCACACCCCTCTAGCATCTTCCTATGCAACGCTTGGACCTGGAACTAGCACGGTAAATCCATAGAATGCCAAGTAATTCATATATTGTTACCGAAGCATTTATTATGTCATCGTCAATATTTTTAGTTTGAAGCCCGATAGGTGCAATGCCGATGGCATTAATATCGGAATCGTACTCTCTTCCTAGTTCATATTAATAATAAATAGATTCAAGCGTTACGTCGCTGACTCCATAATATAATAAACATAATTATATAGAAAATAAATATTAAACTACTATTTCAGTAAAACATTTATAAAGTATGTATAGAGAATATTCCGCCTAATTTTCTTGCGGTGTGACGTCATAAACGCCACGTAGACTAAGTGGAAGCATTTATACTTGGAATCGTCAGATCCTTGACTACGATTTCAACGTACAACTCGCCTGTAGCGCCCAAACTTCACGAATCAAACATTTGTTAAGTTACGACACAAAATAAGTATCTCCTCCTACATGATGTTAACAATTTTCTTATGTTATGTTCTATGTTGAAAACCATTTCAATCGATACAAAAGCGTATATCTTAAATCTGTATATTATGCGATTTTCAAGGAAGACAACAAAAATACAAAAACAATACCTAAAAAATTTCTTGATGACCTTCTTGATCTCGATTCTTTCAGACCGAGCTACGAGTATATAGAGAAACTTATTATCTTTAATCTGTACATACGATTTTGAAATCGAAGAACGACGACCATGTGATTAAAATATTAATCTCAAATTTTCTTGAAGTTTGGAGGGATTACCGTTACCGTCACGTTATAACGTGCACTGATATGAGCTATATTTCAAGTCGTCGGTTGGTTTTTGATTTTCGTACTGGCCGGCAACAAGCTGCTAAATTGGGTCTTAAGATAAATTTCTCGATACTGGGCGCTCGAAGAGTCAAAACTTTAGGTGAATCGCCAAAAGGCAAATTTTGAACATGTTTTTAGAAAGAGTGAACTTCTTACAGAAATTAATAAACTATAATAAATTCTAAAGGATATGACAAATACTATGCCTGATCCGAATATACCACTCCAGATGTCCCTTTAGTTAAATAAATCATCTATAAAACTCTAGTTTTATTTACTCTAGCTTTATCTATAAAATTTCGCTTTGTCGAGTTTTATGTTCATATAGTAAATCGTTTCAATATACATTTTATTTCAAATTATTTTGTAGCAAAAATTTGATATTAATGTAGGAATTCTCACTTATGTATGAATTTATTAAAATAAAATCAGTCACGTCACGCTATTTAAATATTACATAGTTCTGTTTTATTCACTCGCATGCGAAACGAGTTTTTTCCGTCCTACGCCCCCAGTCATATATTTTTCAAAGACGACTTTACATAATGGGGGTATTCCCTGATTTAGTCCACTTTGAAGGTGAACTTCTATTCATTCCGAGGATTCAGGACAAAATATATACTATGTACGGAGATTTTCGCAATAAATCCGCGCTTGAAGGTTTAAGTTTCCTTAATTGCTAGATTAATAGGTTTTTTTTTCGCAGTCTCTAAGACAACATTCTGCGATAGTTCGCTCGAATAGTCAAAACTCAATAGAAACTGCTCGATTGTGTGTTCGAAGGGTAAATTCTGCAATAGTACGCTCATAGAGTCAAAACTCAAGAGAAATGTGTCGACTGTGTACTTGCAGAGTCAAGAGCAAGACTTTATCAGCTCAGCAGCCAAAGAAGACTGAACTGTCACAAGTTTATAAGTATATTGTGTTTTTTTTTAAATATTATATCAATATTTAAAAATTAATATTCTTATATAATATTTATCATTATTGATGCATATGCTTTATACCTACGAGGAAAATACGCTTGTAGACGATATTTATAGTAAATAGTAAGTTTAGAATTAAATTTGGATAAAAATCAATAAAATATCCGCACGCGCGAGTTACATATTGATTATGTTTTTTTTTGTTTTATAAGATCTTTATTTATCATGTACTTATCATAGAATATTATTTACAATAATTACAAGACACTGTCAAGTATACTTATTTCAACTTTTGTACCATGGCTTGGCAGGTTAACATCACCTTTTTAAAGCCTTATTGATGGAATTGATTTTAATATTTCCTTTTTTTATTACTTGTAATATTTTTTTCTATTAACATATCTATATTTATATTACTTAATGATATTAGGTTACCTACTCATTAATACTTAAACAAAAATATATGGAAGTATATTATGTTACGTTACTTTCTTTTCAGCCCTTAGGCTGGCTGGCTCATGGCCTCTGAAGTAACTCGTGAGGTTACTACCCCACGGTGTCTCTTCACTGCGCAGGCATAGTGTATGGCTGCTCTGCGTATTTGTTAGCACATTCTGTGGTTTCTTCAACTTTTTCATTGCCTTCGGTTTGGTTTGGGTCGGTCCTCTGGTTTTATTAGTTGCCTGCGTAGGGGGCGCCAGCTAGGTTTGGTCGCTGATGGTCTCGCATGAAGCGGGCAAGCCCGTAAAGGTTCCAGTTCGATCCGTTGTCCTCCGCGTTGGACATATTTTTCGATAGTCTTACGAACTCTTTCATGGTCTTCACCCTGATGACTTTACTGATAGTTTTATTGCTGACGTATCGCCCCGCTCCGGTGATAACTTCGACGGCGCGACGTTCAACTGGGCCTGTATTTTCTTGTTGGCGTTCTGAGCAGAGGTTGTACAGTCTAGATCTGATGTAGGTTTGTATATCCCCCTTCCAGTTTAGTTCTTAGTGGCAACTTTCATCTGAGTACAGGCCTTAGCAGTGTCTAGAAGGGTAGCAATCCTCACCGCGCAGACGGCGCCCACAGATATTTTCGGCCATATATTTTTAGTTCTCTTCGGTTTGAGAGTATATGTATATATATATGAGTGTGTATAAAACCGTCCGCGTCGCTTTGAAATCTCGATGCCCTGGATTCGATCCTTGGAGCGGAAAAGTTATTAAGTTTTTGTCACTGTAATTTTAAGTAGCGGTCTGGAGTCTAAAGCTTATATCATAACTACATTAAAAAGTGTTCAATTTAATAATTCCAATAATAAAAAAAAATACTATGAACTATATACAACACTACAGCTACTACAATAAAAGCATTTAGACACCTATAAGTCATAGCAGACTCATAGGCAGTCCAAATGCTCCAGCCCACTCCCAGTTGGCAGCGTGCCCAGCATGCTGGCAGCATTGCCCCGTTGAATTGCAATGCTTATTCGTTGAGCCAAATATGTGCCAGCATTTTGATCACGCGTCGCATCGACCAAGCGCTCAGATAGGTTTTGGAAAATACGATGAGCTCCCGGTCCCCACGGACCCAACGTCTCTACACCAAACGGCTCAAATATGTAACCCATACCGAGGTTAGCATATTTGCGCCGCTTGAGTTGCTCCGCCGAAGTAGCCGCAGCGCCAGCCCTCACGTTGGTTTCAGAAAGATGTGACGGCGCTAAAGTGTCCACGCACGTAGCGTCCCACACTAAGGGCCGTCCTAACTTCCACGGAACCAGAGTCATGCCGTCAGGTCTTTTACCATCGTCACGCATCAGACCATTCGGTTCGAGAATAGCTGGAACATTGGCGCTGGTAAAAGCCCGGCGAATGATATCGTTAAGGCTGGCGTGGCGAGAAATTCGACCAGCACTTCGAGAGCAGGAGAGGCCATGGTGACCGAGTTGATCAACTGCAGTACCACACTGGCAGTGATGTGCAACACAACACCTTGCACCCAAGCGTAAGCTAATAGCTAGACGAAAAGCGGATGGATCTATAAGGCTACCAGTTTTGTAAGAAGGAATGGCCTGTAACCAAAGACCGGATTCCCACACAGAAACAGCGAGAATACGAGCACGATCTGCGATGCTAGAACACGTATTTAATAGATCTTTCCGTGTTAGCTCGCATAGAGGCCGATCCCACTGTTTCTGAGATGACAACATTTTTGGGAATTCAGTATTTGGACAAGCCAGTCTCCATGTGTTTTTGGCCTCAGCCAGATATGCTACATCAAAAGAGCCTAAAGATCGTGCAAGAATTTTTTCTACTAATTTGTGTGTACTGTGTACAGAAGACAAAAAAGCTGGTAATGCCACACTAGAAATTTTGCGTATCCCTATGCCCCCCAACCTCACAGGGAGGGAAGCTTGCACCCAAGCCCTATCATCCATCTCAACATTCAAAACCGACACTAACGTATCTTTTACTAAGTTGTCTAAGCTTAACAAAAGCTCACTGTGTTGCCACAGCTGACAACATCTTAAATAGTATGTAAATTTAGGAACGAAAAGGCAAAATCTTATAATTGTAAAAGCCATATGGGCGTTAATTTTGGATAATCTGCTAGAAGCATTTCTAAACTTTTGAATTTGTTCTTCGACAAATGGTGATAAAGATTCGTTAAGAATCGGTGAACCCAAAAGACGAAGCGAACTTTTTTCTACTAATTTTATATTAGGCGCAAGTAAGTTGAATTTTTCAATAATCGAAACTTTATCCGGACAAGTATCACAAACAAAAAGTTCACATTTAGAAAAATTTAGTTCAAGGCCAATAACACGAAAATCGTCTATAAGTACTCGCAAGTCATCCAAAACCGTGTTCGCATCGCCTCCTAAGGTTCCGTCATCCAAATACCAAACGTTAAGTTTTGATTGGAGACGTTGAATTATTGAGTGGATCGCAAGGCTAAAAATGGCTGGTCCCAGAGGATCACCCTGTTGACATCCTACGGAAGATAAAATAACGTTATTTTGGTATGTTAATTTTGACGGTTTGCCGTAGCATTGCCAAAGAAAAGGGTATAATTCCGGAATTTTATCTTTCACTTCAGTCAAAAGAGTGCCTCTATCTAAAGAGTTGAATGCATTTTTAACATCCACCTTCAAAAGCACATCTCCACAATTTTGATCAAGAAATGTGCGAAGTGAATGTACAGCAGCCTCACAGCCACCCTGTGAACCAAAACCGAGTTGCAGTGGTTGAAAAAGATTACTTAAAAAAGCAATCTTTTTCCTACAACCGCATTTGGCTGTGAGGCGACGATAAGTGGTGCCTACTGCTATAGGCCTAATACCACCATCTTTTTTATTTAGGGCACATAAATTTGCACCGTACAGAATTTCGGTAATTTCATTGTTGACCTGACCCGACAACATCAAATTAACCAAAGCCGTCACATCCCTTAAAAGTGTCTCGCCTACCTCACCAGAACTAAAAGATAAAATATCTTTTAAGTGCTGAGGCGTGAGGCCATCAAGGCCACCGGCTGAACCACTTAAAAAAGATGCCACGGCTGCAGAAACATCCTGTGGGGTCACCTCAACAATGTCTTGTATAGGAGATTCGGGAAGGTGGAGACCTGCAGTTGCAGGCGGATGCTTTTCAATTAGGGAATTCAACGTATCAGATGTAAAAGGAGCCATTGTATCACTCGAAAACAAGATGCGTGCCGCGTTTTTAATATCACCATCAGTAATTTTGTTTTCTACTATTTTAATAGTAGCTGAATCGAAATTATTTGTTTTTGTATTCCGCCGCAGAGGCGGAATGATTATAGTTGTGCCAAAAGATTGCTCTTCCCGTGCCCTGTATTTCACGCAGTTTTCCTTTACTCTAGTAGTAAGTGATTTTTTGTTAGACGGATCAAAATTCACGTGAAATACGTGGTACGGGAATGCTAGAAGATGCTCCCAGGCTTGCGTAGTATTAGTAGCCAAGACGTTTTTAATGGAACAAGATAAAGATTGGGCAACAGAAATTCTTGCACCCCGAGGTATGCGTTTTAATAAAGGAATGTTATTTTTGTACGAGCTTAAAACCTCCCAAAACGGTTTGGAAGGCGTAGCAGGGCTCGCAACACTGCTACTACTTACGTTTTGATTATTAATTGGTGCCGAAAGGGGAATTTCTATTTGTTTATGACACCTTGTTTGGTGAATTTTGAGGCCTTTATGACCTTTGAAATAACGAGCCTGGGGGCACTGCGGACACAACATCTGGCTATCTTGCGATACAAAGATCCCCGTTACAGCATTCATAGTTGGGGCACAAAGCATTGTTTACAAAATAAAGCAAAGCTTATCTTAGAATCTCTAGTGTGACGTCTCAACCCGGATGAAGGCTCGCGTCAACACCGTCGTCGTAGTGCGCGCGCCGGTGTCGCAGGCAGCGTTGCCATGGAAACAAAAATAACTGATTAGAAATTAGCTCGACAAGAAATGTCAAAAAGCTATTGAATAAATAAGCTAATGAAACTAACTACAGAGGCCCAAACGAGCCCCACAAACAGTACCTCGCAAAATTCCACTAGGAAGAATGCGGGTGATGGGCAGAAAATGCCTATCTACTATCTGAAAATAAAATTAATTATTTTTTGAAGATAAATCTGAAATTTACTGACCTGTCACGTTGATTGTCAAGTTGTTTTTCTTGAAAAAAAAAAAAAAAAAAATTAAATTGTCTGGAGTCTTGAACTACGTCCGGTATATGACAATATGCTCGCCTCATATTACACGGAACCAAAATATGTCTGGTTAATAGTGACTATTACATTACTTATTGAGACACCTCTACCTACTCTCTTGGGGAATACATGATAGCGTGATAATATTTCTTTTTCATATTTGAGTTCATTGAAATCGAATTCTTTTTCATATTTGAGTTCATTAGCGAACAATAGCACAAACAACTTGGATATAGATAAACTTTTAACAAACCGCTGTTTAATTCTCTGGTAAAATGCAGCGGAAAAGTCTGAGAGCCTTACCGCGTCTCTTGTTCCATCCTTTAAATATCTTTTTTCACGTCAAATGCATTCTAAAGAGCCTATTACTGTTCTACCACACCTGAGCGCTCCGACAGAGCGACAGAAGTCTTTGTTTCGGTGGAAACAAGGCATACATTTCCCAGTTTCATATTATGAAAATCATTTAGTTGCTTTTGAATTTGTAAGCCTTTTTTGTTTCAGTGTTTTAAGTACTTGTATATTTCAAAAAATCTGTAAAGAGATAGGTTACAGCACGATGGTAGTTTATTTGTATGTTTATTTTGTTTAAATTAGTAATGTAGCTTGCTTACCATTTCAACCACATCTTCACTCATCTTGTTAGTACAAATGATAAAACTATACTTAGATACTAGTCTCGGAGAAGCTTGTGCATTGATTTTGATCGCCGATATCTCGAATAATATCACATTATAAAAGCTGTCGCTCATGTAACGTCAGTATTATGACTCTCTCTACTTAATATATAATATGTAAGGGGGTTGAATTGAAGGCTAAAGCTTAGTCGCTAAGCTAAATTTATGGTTGAAGGCTGGATCGAAAACTCAATCAAAACTTTGAACTCAGATCCGACTGAATTCAAACCCATACTTTACATTCGTTTATAAATGTGAAAGGAATCTTGTTTGTATTGTTTATTATTTGTTGGTCCGTTTGTCTGTATTCATTAGTTTTGCGCCTATCTACTACTATAACCGATTGATTAAAGGGGATAGGATCTTTGTGGTGTATGGACTCGCTGCAATTTAGATGCTTTCTTAAATTTTCGCGTGAGATGAAATAAAAGTTCATAATATGGGTAAAATATACTTATACAAACAAACAAAAAAATAGTAACATTTAACCCTAAAATGTCATGTTTCGGAAATACTTTGAGGCAAAGATGGCGTTATTAGAACAAGGACAATGCATTAATCACGTGTATATATATGTACTGTATATAACTATTACTGACCAGGTTAATTATTTATTGCAAGGCAGTACAAATATTTGTAGAAAAAACGATTCTTGTCAAATTGTAAGTTCCTAAATCGGATCACATTGCAAAGGCTGTTTTATCAAAGTAGGTATTCGTAAGTCACTTGAAATACGCAGGTTGGCCTGTCTTTCAAGTCACCTAGATGTTCGAACATCTATTGAGCGCGAAGATGGACAAGGCTAACCTATCGGTTGTATACCATCCGATATTGTGTTATTATAAACTATAAAGTGGCAGTTCGGATAAAAGTCCGAATTGATTGTGTCCTACTCGCGTACCCGTCTCGGTTGGAGTTAAATACACCCGATTTTTTTAGGTTAGCCTTTGACCACTACCTCACCTGATGGTAAGTCATGATGTGATCGAAGATGTTGTTCAGGCTAACCTAGAATTACAGCTGCCGAAACACACCGTTAGGTGCTTGGCGACAGATTTTCTACTTGAGGGTGGTAGCTAGCCAGGCGGGCATTCGTAAAATGCCCTACCACCATGATGTAACGACTGGCATCCTAAGACAAGAACCGGGACCGACGGCTTAACGTGCCCTCCGAAGCACGGATGCGCTCAGTAGTAATGTCACCAGCGGTCACCCATCCAAATCATGACCGAGGCGTACGTTGCTTAACTTTGCTGATCGGTTCAGAACGGCTAAGCAAACTTCGCTACGAGCGCTTCAAATCGTGTTTAGGTAAGGATCCCGATAATATTAAGATCACAAGCAGATTCATTCGTTAGTGTATTGTTTTATGTTTTTTAACGACTTCTACAAAATAAGTTACACGTTTGTATATACACGCACCGTAAATTGTATTCCTCTCATCAATCGTCCACCTTTCAACAACGATTTGCCTTAATCCCCACGCTTGGCAGGAATCTTTGGGAACATTTTATTAAAACTAACATATTTTTCATTTCTATATTTGGACTCGTATGGAGTTGTACATTTGTCATTAGTCTAGTAATATGTTGTCATCGTTAAATTTCCATTAAAGTGGTCATAGTTCATTCCCAATCTTGACGAAGTCATGTCGATAAAAAAAGCGGAAAGTTAATCACAACCACAGATTTCAAAAGGGGGTGACTAAAAATACATATGTACCTACCTACCGATGTAAAATATATTCTTCTTAGTTTCTAATCTCTTCTTCATATTATATTTCGCAGAAGAATCGTAAAAATCCGCTTTTAAAAAACTAAGGCGTTTTAATTTACAGCGAGTTACGTTCAGTTAGATTGTTTTACAGCTGGACGAACATCCACCGCATTGTAATAAACGCTTCAGCTTGTCTAGCCGTACATAACGTATTTCAACGGGTTACGAACCGCCTCTTTGGCAATCTGTATTATCGGAATCGTATTGCAACCGACGTTAATCCGAAATCTGAGATATTTCTGGCTTGTTGTGGTCACCAGTAACCTAACGCTCCTTCTCGCTTCGCCCGTTGTCCCATCTTTAGATAACTTTGCCCTAGATAAATCCCCGCGGGATACCGGTCTTGAATTGCACCCCCGTACTTTCCTAAAGGAGTCGTATAAGAGGTGACGAAGGGAAACATGCTCGTACCAGATGCAGCGCCTTCTGAAGAATTGTAATTTTAACTGCCATCCTCCAAACCCTTCCCCTCCTTTCACCAAACGAGGAGGCCCCTGTGCGATGGTAGAAGTGACTGTTGATGTGAAACGTGGACGGCCGTCATTGTAAAATGGCGAACCGCCTAAACGTAATATAAAATGCTCTGTTTTTTTTAAATGACTTGCCATTATGTGAAATGGCAAAATTACAATTCGCCTTTTACATATATTAATACCACTTTAACTCTACTGGAACTGCAATTAGAAACCATTCGTCACTCTCCGTATTCGCCAGACCTTGCTACAACGGACTACCATTTTTTTTCGTGATTTAGACAATTTTCTACGTGATAAAATGTTTTCTTCCCAGGCTATACAAAATGTTTTCACACAGTTTGTCGAATCTAGATCACCAGAGTTCTATTGCAAAGGCATAAATGACCTTTCTATTAGATGGCAGCAATGTTTATATAATAATGGTAATTATTTTGACTAAAGAAATATGTTAAATTAAAAAGAAAACTCATTTAAATTTTTCTGTACACATCGGCAATTTCATACCTTAATCCTTAATATAAAACTCTTGCTGTAATTTTGCCTACACTTGTTCACTTTCACAAACACTACTGTAATATGTCACATATCCGACGTTACCGCTGAATCTTTGTCTGTCCACTAGTATGACTTATAACAGAAATAAATGTTATAACTCTATATGGACAATTGGACATTTTAAAAACAAAATTGCGCTGAAGTTTTTATTTGAACTATAGTTATAAATAAAACTTAAATGCAGAACTTATTGGAGCTCCTCGTCAACGATAATGAGTTTCATATTTAACTCACACTAAAATGTGACCATTTCTGTTGAAAACATGTTGAACAAATCTGTGCAGAACATTTTTAAATCGGACAACCGCATCCATGTATTTATTTTCTCTAATTTTCGCGCTTTTTCGAACAAAAGTTTGTAGCCACGCCGCGCAGCGTGCATTGACATTGAACTTTGTTGAAACCATATTTTGTTTTATTTTCCGTTACTAGCTCCTGATTGATGTGATTTTGCGCGACTGCTCAAAAAAATAAGTGTTATGTTTTCAGGGTTCATATGTATGTTTGTATGTGAGTTTTTTATTCCACCATAACTCCTAAACGGCTGTACCGATTTTAACGTATGAGATAACGTTAGACTCGTCTTGATAGCACAAGTGACACTAGGTACATAAAAAGCAAAATATTAAAAACTTTGAATTTGAGAGGCCATAAAGTGAGCAAAAATATTTTTTCTTCTAATCCATCGAGTGGCATATCAAAGTCAGTACTAATATTATAAATGCGAAAGTAACTCTGTCTGTGTCTGTCTGTTACGCTTTCACGCCAAAACTACTGGACCGATTTGAATGAAATTTGGTATGGAAATAGTTTGAGACCCGGGAAAAAACATAGGATAGTTTTTATCAAACTGCGCAAAACGAGGTTAATGTTTTTCCACGATAACCGATATACGCGCGGGCGGAGCCGCCCCCGGAAAGCTAGTGAATCCATAAATACGTAACTTGCAGTCGGCTTTTTTACTTTTTTAATAAATCTATAATTGTGTAATTTTTGTGAGTTCTGTGCCTGGGTACATCTTTGTACGTAGGTACTATTTGGTGTTTGTAGCGAATGAAGACGTTGACACTAGGTAGCGCTTGTTTTGCTGGCATTTCCATTGTTTGGTGGCGAGAGGTTGTTTTGGCATAATTTAATCTAAACAAACTGCATTCGGTAAATCACATGTTGCGAAGCTTTCCACACAATGTACTATACTATGACTTAACCTTTGGTTCGTATCTTGTTCCGTACTAATGTCTAATAGGAATTAGTATAATTAATACGTGTAATTAGTACAAGTTTTTATTAGTTCGTATTTATAAATATTTTATGTCAACGAAAATTGGATTTACACTCTTTCAAAATAAGTCTATATATAGTAAACAGTTTGAACATTGATATTTGTGAGTTTGACCGTTTATTATAATACAAATAATTATCAATTATTAATAATAAGTCGATAGTCATTAACTAAAAATATATCATTAATAATTGTGGAATGCTACCGGGTTGGTAACTTGAAAATGATAAACATTAATCTGATTGTTTTAAAGACAAATCCCACGCAGGCGAAATTACGAGTAATAACAATACTATTTAGTATTAGAGTGGGCGCACATTGTAAGTTAGTTTTTGTCAAAAATATTCCGCTCCGGACGACCTTACGAAAAGTAAAAGAAATTTCTTCCGGACGCGCGGTGTTCTACCCAGTTTCTGATGCGAATTCCTGAAGGTGTACAGAGTATACTATATGATATAAAATGTACGGAGAGAGCTCTGACATTTTGATACGACAAATTTGTGGGGCCTGGTACAGAAATATAGGCGCAGAGTGCTTTCCGGCCGCGTGTGTTAAAACTTTTTTAACGTTCTTAAATTATCGGGCGGGCGATATACACCCATAAGCGAACATTTCACCCGGAGTCTGAATGTAATCGTTCGGTCTTCACTCAAAAGTCTTGAGTGCCGTTCTTCCACATGGACTTTCCAACATTTCAGGTATTTTAATCACTCATAATCCCACTTTACAGTTTACGAATTTACAGGGTATACGATACGTAGTTGTCGTGATGTACTTGAATGGTACTTAATTTATCTAAGCGGACTTCTACACTCTAGGATAGGTTATGATTCTTACTAACCAGATACATTTTTTGTGTTTTATATTATATGAGCAGTGAATACCTTCAAACCCGTTGATAAAGTACGTATGTATTAACTTTTTTTCGCAATTGTGAATGCAATTTAATCTAAGATAGTTTCACCCACCTTCTCATATTATTGTTGTTTAACAATTTGGTATCATTCACTGATGATCCATAATTCAGATCCACGATTGGATCTATAAATAAAATGAGATCTTGCTATACGTTTAGATACATAAATTAAATCATATCTGTTTGCCTGAGGGGTAGACAGGTACCACAAAATTTCACTTCCTTCTATATCTATTGTTTCTACACTGTCATCTAATTCTTTTTAGTACACATGACCTGTGAACATGACCTAGCATATTGCCAGAAAGTCTTCGATCTAGTCAGAATATATTCGCGGCGATATTCCCCTCACAATTATTTCATTCACGTTCACATTGTCGATTTCGACCTATGTCAATTTCGTTTTATCCATACTTTCTACCTTCACATTGCTTTCATAGAACGCTGTTCCTCACTCATCTTTCAAAATCACACGGCACATACTTCTCGATGCTTTCATCTCTACTGCATTTATTGCGAGTTCCCCTTTTACTTTACTCGTATTTTTGGCGGCTCTAAAACTCCTAAATGCAGGTCGTTCTTTATACCCGACTGCCAAAAAAAAGACTGTTACGTTTTTAGGGTTCACGTATGTTTGTAAGTTTTTTTATTCAACCATAACTTTTAAACAGCTTAACCAAAATTTTAATGTATGGTATATCATTAGATTCGTTTTAACATCAACATCATTAGAACGATAAAAGGCTTACAGAAAATAAATAATATTCAGTCGTGTTTTTTAATTTTTAATGAATTTATAATTGTTAAGAAATGTTTCGGCTAAGAGTGCCCATTTCACTCAGACATTAAATATTCGCCCTTATTCCAAATTCTTTTTCATGCTCACAGTCCTCGGAATAAGTTCTCAGATTTTACAATTGTCTTTCAATTAAAAATCTGCTAAATTATTTACTTGACTTATAACATTTTTTATTGTGATTCTACTCGTATATTTGCTTCGTTGCAAACCTTTCAAAAAACAAGCTGGTTACATAAAATAGCCACGGTGCTATAAATCTATGTCTTCAACGTTTTCGTTGTAAGTAGGACCCGAGTATACTTACACAAGCACTGGGACTCTAATATACAGGTTAACTCAAATTTAATGCCAAGCGTTATTGCTTGTTCGTAAGGTGCAATTGAAGCAATGGGGTCTAGTCCACCCTCAAGTAGAAAATCTGTCGCCAAGCACCTAAAGGTGTGTTCCGGCAGCAGTCCTTGAGAGCCAGTGAAATTACAGGCACATGAGTCTGAACTACTATGTCTCAAGGTGACGGGCGCAGTGTAATTCATGACTTGTGACGAAATGCATCTGTTATAGGCAGAGATTATCCGCTTAACATCAGGTGGGCCTCGAGCTTGTCCCGTCACAATAACATAAAAAAAGTATATAATCATTGACATCTAAGTATATTGTAAATAAATTAAACGACTGAGCGAGCGCGAAGCGTTTCTGTTTCAGCTTGGGAAAAAATGCTTTCATATGTCAGGGTTGACAGTCGTTGTCCTCTAAAGATCGCATTTCTGAACGGATCCTCGTGAAATTTTGTAAGCAGGTTCAATAAACTATAATGGAATCTTTTTGTGGAATCAGTTTTGAAGTTAAAAACGTAAACAAAAACTTATTTCAGTTATGACATCTTCAGCTCACAGTACTACTAGTTAATAGGTTTGTACTTTATTTTGGTACATAACTAGGCGAAACAAATCCCAGATGGACCTAATGCTATTCAGAATAAAATCACAGTATTGGCCAGTTTTCGACCGAAACTGCTGATGGGTGTACATGCTGTGTGTAATACGATCTTGCCATAGAAAAAAACGCTTCTTCCTCAGAAAAAGTATTTTTTACTTGGATACATAATGTGTTGCCTGGCAAGTGTCACAACACCGTCTGCTTGTATTTAATCTCAATATAAAAGTTTAACTTGTCAAAATCTAGATATACTTTCTTAAAATCTAACGCCTTTGCGGCATAATGATTTTAAGTATGTGTAGTCAAAATAATATCATAAGTGCGCTAGATTGAATGTAAGAGAGATAGACTTTGGCGTATACTGAAAACAGCGAATAAATTCTGGATTAAAATGGCAACAGGCATAAGTAGTGCGCCGAATGGTGATTTTTTTTAGTAAAACTAAAATAGAGGGAATTTTAGGTAAGCATACTTAGAGAAGGGAAGATTAAGGCACAAAAGGAAATAAGCATACTTTTAAGGAAAGTTTTCAGAATACGGTCGTGACATGGAGTTAAGTTAAAAGTTAAAATATAAGTAATAAAAGAATAATACCAGTAAACTGGCCATGTGCTGGCTATAAGGCGGCGCTGTTTTGCATTGCAACAACCTATATAAAAAAGTATGTTTATAGGTTTTGATCGCAAAATTTAAAGCTGCATTTAAAAACGGTGTTTAAGTATTTACTGGAGAATTAGAGAGTACATTTTACATAATATACCATAATATGTAATCCTTTAAGAGTTTTGTTTTTATTTATACATGCCATTACATTTCGAAGCAGTGATGGCTCAGTGGCATTGGCTACGGACTGCCGCGCCGCAGGTCCATGGTTCGAATCCCGCCGCGGGCTTGCGCTTCGCCGCATGGTGGAAGGGCATTTCACGAAAGTAGAAAATAGACCCTCAAGTAGAAAATCTATCGCCAAGCGTTCCGGCAGCTGTCCTTGAGAGCCAGGGAAGTTACAGGCACATGAGACTTACGTCAAAATTACGTCTCAATGTGTGACGGGCGCAGTGCAATTCTTAACTTGATGGTAACGAAATGCATCTGTTATAGGCAGAGGTTAGTCCGCTTAACATCAGGTGAGCCTCGAGCTTGTTCCATCATAATAACATAAAGTTGAAAATAAATGTAAACTCGTGAAAATTGTGCTTGTAGATAATTAAGTACATACAAGAGAGCAAAAAAAAATTCAGTCTACCTTCTCATATTTGCAGATCCCTTAAATGATTTAAATGAAACTTCGTCTCATACTGATCTTTGAATCAACGTTCCCAAAGTATCGAAATAAGATATATGTAACTCACTTCGTTAACGAGCCCATGCCCATGCCCAGTGACATACGGACGGACAGACAGACAGCGGGGTGTCGCTAATATGGCTCTGTCTTCATTTATTATTTCTTCGGACCCAAAGGTTTGCGTTTAATAATAAATGGATTCAGGCGTTACTTTGTAAAAACCTATAATTGTTAATACTAATATTTAAAAAATATGATACAAAACAATAGGTAATTAATTAAATAAACGGGAAATATATAATAGTGTCATTCCGCCGAAATTTATTACTAAGCCATCAGAACCGCCACGTAAACTAGCCGGAAAAGTCTTCGACGCGTTCTGTTACACTAAGCATCTACACGAAGCATCTTTGACTCAGAAGGTATTTATGCTAAAGAAGGGATATTAGGGAGTTAAACAACGTCTTTGGTCCAAGTATCGAGCCCTCGATCCAAAATGTCGTTATTCTCGAACGTGCCCACATCATGAAGCATTTTCAGAAGCATCTTTAGTTCTTGACTCTTCGAGCGCACGATTGAATAAGACATTATTCGCGATCGTGCTCTCTTTCACGAGTACAATGTCATTAGATATCCTTATATATATAAAAATTACGTGTCACGTTGTTTGTCCTCGATGGTCACCTAAACTACTGAACCGATTTTAAATTTAATTTGCACGTCGTGTGCAATTTGATGCAAATTGAAAAATAGGGTAGCTTACATCTCAATTTATAGTCGTAATTACGCGTGCGAAGCCGCGGCGGGCCGCTATTATTAATATATATTTTGTATATTTTAAACATATTCTAAAATAATAATAAAGTGTATTTTATAAATATTTTTTGCGTAAAAACATATCACACGGTTAAAACAGCAGTAGTAAAAGTCATCAACCGTCTTGATTTGTTTCTTATCAAGAGAAAGGGATGAATTATAGATATTGCCGTTGACTGGCAAGAATAAGACCAAGATTTATCTGTGCGTCATTTTTGCATGAATTGCCACAGATCCCCCGCAACGATAACGGTGTCATATTTTAGATTTTGTTACGGTACGCGTCCAATCTTGCTATCTCAACTCTGGCGATAGTAACCTGATTACCGCGTCGTCGACCTACAAATAATGAATGATGTCGAGGCGATTGCTGAAATATAAAATGTGAAAACTAATCATGTTACTTCGGTTTAAAACGAAGACGCCGATTTCGAATAATAAAAAATATTTTCTCTCTAAAATTAAAGTACGAGTAGAAATCTCTGAGCATTGAGGTGTTGCTTTTAAATCAACTTTTCCTTTTATTCACCACCTCTGCCAATGTTACCTTTTGTTTATTCCCAATACATTTCTTTTGTTCCTTGAGTTCGAAAGAAGCTTAAGGTAAGACTTCTACTTGGTGCTTTTCTGTGCGCAAAATGCGGCTTTCAAGACTTGAGTTAATCCTCTTATCATCTCTCTTCGATATTAGTTATCAATGTTAGCCTCAATTGGTATTCCGCGTAGTTTGTTACAATACTAAAATTGCATCTTGGTTTCAATGTTAAACATCTAAGTCCGTAAAAAGATAAGGCGTTTTTTTTTTATTTAATGGAGTGGCAAGAAATAGACGGCCCACCTAATGGTAAGCGGTTACCGTCGCCTATGGATATTTGCAACACCAAGGGCGTTACCAATGCATTGCCGACCCTGTAAAACTCTTTTAACACACTTTTTGAAGGAATCCATATTGTAGCTCTGCGGGAAAACGCTAGATGGAAGATCATTCTACATTTTGCAAGTATGCGGTAAGAAGGAACGCATAAATCGAGCTGTGTGAGACTTCCAGGACTTGTGTATACGGATAACTTAATATGTTACGCGTACGGATTAACAGAACTTGTTTTTGTACCAAATTAATAAAAATAAAAATAAAACGTTTTTTAAATGTCATTTATACTATTATGAAGTACCATTGCTTGTTTCTGTACCGTAGTTGCAGTATACAACTTTACGCAGATCCAATTTATCAGACATAGTCAACATTTTACAACCTGATCCGGTAGATCTATACTACTGCAAATGACGAACGACAAAGGTGAAATAAAATTACTGGGCAACGAGACGTAGGAAGTAAAGCCTTAACGAGTTTAGTGAAGACGTCCATAAAAATGTTAAGTTTATAAATATTTCTGAGTGCAAATGCCATGGGACACGAACAACATGTCCATTACGGTTACTTATTGAAATCACAGAAGAGCCGTCGCTTATTCAAAGTTAACAATCGCGTTCGCAAGACTGCTGTTTTTTCACTTCAGATGTTGGAATTGTAGTAATGTATTATTGCAGGTAGGTGTAGGAAAATGTTTTGAAATGAAATTAGATGAATTGAAGAAACATGGGAATGCTATACCTGTGTAAATTCACGGCGCCTACAAACCCAAAGTCATAACTAATAGTTAGCTCGATTCTTTTCCTTGTGGTTTAAAGTTGTGCATCGATTGTAGAGCTTTAATAAAATACAGGACAAACCGCTGCCAGTGATAAAGTTAACATTAAAAAAACCGGAGGAAAAGAAAAATCAGAACATGAGGAAAAACCGTTAGCACCATTTTCATATACATTTGAGTATCTAAATAAAACTTAAAATGTAATTCTTCTTGGTTCTTGAAATTTAATTATTCTATTCCCATGTTCGTAATAAATTCAGACGTAAAGGTCGATATTCCGGTCATTTTATTTAAGCGTTAAAAATAAATGTTATACGAGAGATATATATATATATAACAGAATTATTTTGTTAAGTTTCTTATCGATCATTGTAATTTACATGTAAAGTATTAGTTATCAAGAGCATTAGCGCATAACGCGTGGATATAACAATACATGTCATAATCTCCAATATTAATGCAACGTTCTACTTTATCAGTTTGAGCCCCGTAACTCAGGGCAACGGAGACTGTGGTCTAAAACATAAGCGTACCTATTATCGTTCACAAGCTTCGAACATACATCGAAATTCATAAGCGTTTATCTGTGTTATTCGGAGTCATTATTGCTATGCGGTATTGGTGCTATAATACTTCCGCGATTGTAGAGTTGATGATGCGTAGGAATGATTGAATGTACATTCAAGTTCGTTTGGCAAAAACATCTGTTGTAGTCAACTATGTATATCTTGGCTTCAGTAGATATCGATACGTTTGTTTTTATCTTTGTACAATGAAGAGAACGCTCTTATGAGCTTTTGACCTTATCCTATCTAGTAAATTTTACTATAACACAGCTCGTCACCGTCTTGATGCTCACCCTCAATTTTGCAGGGTTGACCGTCCGACACCATCCGTTTCAAACGGTCCTTTATCACAAACCGTGAAAATGTGGAATGGCCTTCCATCTTCGGTCGTTCTTCATGGGGTCCTTTGAAAAGAGAACAATATCCATAAGTTTAGATATCGCATCGACCATAGATATATAAAATGTCTCTTTTCCTGTGGCAGCGACAGTATACCAGTGATATAATAGATGCGCATACGCAACGGAAACAGCTTACCTAATAAAATAATGACAATGTAACTACAAATTATTGTATACTTTACAATGGAAATTATCGCATTTCATAACAAATATATGTTTTATCAGTACTTAATATTATAAATGTGAAAGTAACTCTGTCTGTCTGTCTGTCTGTCTGTCTGTTACGCTTTCACGCCAAAACTACTGGACCGATTTGAATGAAATTTGGTATGGAGATAGTTTGAGACCCGGGAAAAAACATAGGATAGTTTTCATCCGACTGCGCAAAAAGAGGTTAATGTTTTTGCGCGATAACCGACATACGCGCGGGCGGAGCCGCGCCCGGAAAGCTAGTTCTTATATAAATAACTTTTCAATATTTATTTCAATAGAACCGATTTTTTTATATATTTGTGGCCAAAGACGTTGGTGTCGCAATCACTTATATGTTTTGTATTTAAAATTTTTGTACATTTTATATTGTGTGTACTATTTGTAGATCCATGAAAATAAGTAATAAAAAAACCGTACGCTTGCGGCGAGACTGCGGTAGCCGGATAACGAACGAACCTTCCCGTATTGCAAATTTATGCAATTTACTCCGGAATATTATGTTTTCTTGCAGTTCCACGTAGTTTGTAACACCTCAAATTGTATATATTTACATGATTGAACACTAAGATAGCGTGGACTTAGTCAAGGAGCGATGACTTTATTTTAGCTTATGTGCTTTTATCAAAATGTGACGGAATAAGCACGAGGCCCACAATTTATTAATCGCTAACCTCTTCCTATGACGTCCGACGAACGGCAATGCGCTCATCACCCTGAAACTTGTACTTTTTAACTCTCATGTTGTGTAACAACACCAGGACCCTTACCCCTCAATCCAGAACACAAACATAACAAGTTGGCGGTAAAAATAAGTATAATGGCTTTACTTCCACTGACGAACTCGTTCACAGAGTTTAAATATTACTAAAACTAATAATAACAGGATACTCACGAGCCGTGTGAAATTTCAAAATGTGTATGTCTAACATAAATTACATTGCCAAGCTTAAGTTTAGGTTCTGTTAACATTTTCTCTGCTTTCCTCGCCTATGTGAATGTTTCACTTTAATGACTTATCAATTATAAAGTAGTGACGGGTGGAAATAACTTTCCGTGGCATAAGCTGCATCGTGGCGGTTTCCAATTGTTTTCATTAACGATTCGAACCAAGTCTACGAATTCGTAGGATTAACACCATTTAGCTCAAGTTGAAAAATAATTCAAAACGTATATGAATGTAAAATAATCGAATAGGTGACCACAACCACCAATTATATGTGTATAATCGTATTTTGTAGTCTTTTCGTAGGCATACTCAAGAAAAAATTACAAAGCGGTGAATTCTTTATCATGTTGGAACTACAGCTATGACATTCAATTTCGACTTGTTTTCTTTCACGAGATCGTGGGTGGAGTCTTTGTCCAATTGTGCAGTCGACTATACGTGTACCGTCTACGGATAACAAGCATTCATGTTTTTCATCGTTTCATTTATTAAATATGTTTATTATCAGTGCGTATTTACTACTAAATATTTTCCCAACTAGCATGTGTTTGATGAGGAGCTTTTGCCATTTCCATAACATGCCCAGACCTATATTGGTAACTCTTCTTTATGTTCATGCTTTATTTTAGGACATAATATAAATACTTTAAATAAAACATCAACATTATTTAATAACATTAATGCTCACAGGGCAGTTACTTAATGATATCCGTTTAAAATATTACTATTGAACGTCCCACAAAACTGATTACCCATAAAATTTTTATTTTTCAATGTAAAACTGTTACTGATGTGTGCCTTATATGGGTCTAGTTGCCCGAAATAAATGAATTTATTATATTATTATTATTATTATAAAATTATCACGAATCAATTTTATACGTCAAATGGTTCGGTATTAAAGCTCTAGCCGATATCATGTCATGGTAACCAACTGAACCTTACTCAATTAGGCACCACCGCGCTTTAATTAACTTAGACACTAGGTACATCTAGGTGATGTAGACTCGTCTCTAACTTGTGTCCAGAGGAGTAGGCGAAGTTAGATAACCCACTTATAGACCTAGTACCCGCGGGTCAGCCGACATCGATATGCTTTCAAAAAGAAACG
The DNA here is from genome assembly GCA_963854805.1 of Plagodis dolabraria. Taxonomy (NCBI): domain Eukaryota; kingdom Metazoa; phylum Arthropoda; class Insecta; order Lepidoptera; family Geometridae; genus Plagodis; species Plagodis dolabraria. The sequence goes on from OY978440.1 coordinate 13,361,802, forward strand.
TTCTACATTCTCATCTGATGGGCCACACGTAATTTAATTCGTCTTAGGTAAAATTGTAAAGCCTGTCGAAACTTCGTGATCACTGATTTATCGGAATCGTACGAGTGACCGTAATCAAAAATTAACGGGACCGCTGCCCGATTTAAATAATTTAATTACAGTTCGACTACAGCTGCGAAATTTCAGAAGTCGTTTAATTAAACTTTGTGAAGTGTCTACGGAGTGGTTTCTCATCAGGATGTTTCGATTTACTCATATGATTTATACATCGTCAATTCTAATTGATGGTGCAGGGAATGGTTAAAAAAAGCGGCCACTTATTTCGGAAACTTAATTTTCTGTGTTTTTAATCTATGTTATGTATAAGTCCGATAGAGTCACGCTTTTTTTATGTCATACTAAAATAATTTGACATTTGATTACCTCACACGTTCCTACGGTCACTCACACGGCATTGGTGTTATCGAATTTTTAATAGTAACTTAATTGGTACACTTTATTTCAATCATAAACATTGGCTATATACAGGGTTATTGGTAAAATGCTAACAACCTCTTAGGGTTGACTTCTGCTAGTCCAAACAAACATTTTAGATGTTATTTTTTCTTTTAAATCTATTTTTGGTTTTGACGCAATAAGCACGAGGACTACCTGATGTTAAGCCTCTGTAATGTATTATTTCTTATTACTTTTCTTGATGTAAATATTCAAAACTATTCAAAGGGAGCGCGGCGCGTTTTAGTGTTGCCGCGGCGGCAACACTGGCACATTCTTGGCTCGGAGTAGGCATTGTCTTCTACAACGAGACTCAAAACTTGAAAAAAAATAGTTTTTCTAATACTGTCTGAAACTTTTATTATATTACTTTTGAAAAAATTTTTTTTCAATCGTAGTAAAAATTATTATCGAAACGTTTGTTATCCCGGACTATGTGAAAATAAATATTTTTTTTGTAAATTATGTGTTGGTATGGAAACCTGCCGAGTTTAGACGGAATACTCTGTAGAAAATATCTACGCTTCGATACTAACCACTACACAACAATTTTGTATACTGTACTATTATTTTGTAATAACTATTAACTTAAATTTAAATAGGACCAAATGACAAGCACCAGCTTTCGATATAAATTTATAAAAAAAATCATCAAAATAGGTACACCATGTAAGGAGTTATAAGGTACGCAAAAAACAGTCAAATTCAGAACCATCTCCTTTTTGCGAAGTCAGTTAAAATAACTTTTACTACCCAGTTTTCGAATGATAAACCTTTCGGAGGTGGTGAAAAAATTATGCAAATTTTATTACGTTGTCCGATTTAGAATATAACAATGCATCTGATTGCTTTACAATCTATCCAATAACACAGAGTAATGAGTAATTTTGTTTCACTTAAATTCCTTAATAGAGTAAAATGTTGAATGTGTCCAATAACACCCATCTTTGTGTCTTTATATATATCTATCTTCATATATAATCATATATATTATGTATCTTACCTTATTCAGGTAGACACCTATTATTAGAAAAAAAATGGACAAGCGTAAGGAAAATTAATATCAGAAAAATAATGGTGCACTTTTCTGTATTTCAAGCAGGATTTGAATTCACGACCATCCATCCATATTGTTCCTTGTACTTTCCTGACAAAGCCCAAGAATTATATAATATCATAAATGTGTTATGACTTATGTCTGAAATAAAGTATTTTTGATTTGATTTTTATATTGCTAAAGCAAATTTTCTCAACTATTCAATATGTCATTTGTCATCGTCACGTCGGCATCATGTCGTCATGACGTTGTCACATTGGTGGCGTTTTGTCGATATTATGCCCTTATCATGTCGTCATCATGATTTTGTAATGTCGCCGTCATGTCATCTTCGCGTCGTCCTGTCAAGACGACTTCATCGTCTTAACGTCGTTATCATACCGTTGTCACGTTGAAGATATGTCGCCGTCACGGCAGCTGAAATGATGTGATGTCATGACTTTATCACAATGGCGTCATGTCATCGTCACGTCGGCATCATGTTGTCCTTATATATCGTCATATTGTCCTCATAACGTAGTTACGTTGGCGTCATATCGTGGTGAGGTCGTTGACATGTCATCGTCATGTCATCGTCATGCCGTAGTCTTGTCATCGTCGACATGTCGACTTCTCGTCGTTGTCACGGCTTCGCCAAGTCGTCGCCACATCGTTGGCATGATGTCGTCGTGCCATGCCGTCGGTTGAATTCACAATGAATGTTTTTTTTTATTTTTTTTTATTAATACATTCTATACACTACAGACTCGTGGTCCGTATACTTGTTTGTTTGTTGTTTTTTTAAACTTAAATACATTTTTTAATTTTACATCATTCTCCAACTTATCAATATTCCTCCTGAAGGGAAGTTAGCCTAATGTTAGTTAAAAAAATTATATACCTTAAAGCTAAAATGAGTCCATACTTATATGTATATATATATGTATATTTTCTCCTTATATCTAGTTTGTAAGTATATTACGTTATTCAGTTTGTCGTTGAGGGGCCGGCTACAGATTCCGGCGATGCCCTTGATGTTTTGATTAGAGCCTCTACGACCTCTTCGTTTCTGTTTCGTATAGCCATTTTTAGGTTGTGATCGACTATGTTTTTATAGTTTGCCTCCGTTGCCCGTCTCACGAATCCTCCAATGGCGTCCGAGCTGTCATCGGTATGAATGTTTGTAACATCTAACTACAATAGGGAGAATATTTACTAAACATAGAAATCAATTGAAATATTACATACAGTTAGGGCCTGTTTCAGAATGTTCGAGTAAGTGCCGGTTTTAATACCCAGAACATATTTATTAAACAAAACACTATCTTTGCGTTTCACAGTCATCGATTTAGCCTATCCATCGGTTAAAGCTTGAAACGTGCTGCATGTCTACTGTAATTTTTATCATTCAGTTATTTTATGTGTTGCATAGCAACCCGAAACTTTATTTTATTCTAAAACGGGCCCTTAGTGTATCAACCAGATTGTCAAAATATAGATAAAAGAAACATTCTGGCGACACGAGGATGTAATATATAAACAAGGCATTAAGAGTTAATGATATATATATATATATATACATGTCTTATATCAGAAGCAATGGCAGACTGGAAATATAATCCGTAACTTATAAAGGTTGGCAAGTATCGCAGGTGATACATTTAGGCCATTACATTAACGAGTATCATCTGTATTGTATCGAGGACACGTTCTCGAGTAAAGTAAGTACCTAAGGCACACTGTAGGTGGTGGTCTTTTGTACACAGCCTAAATTTATCCACGGAGAGACAAGATCGAATTTCTCAAAATGTGCCGGCGACATGAATCCAATATGTACCTCTCAGCAGGCATAAGACTCTTAAACTTTTTTTGAGGTCTATTCTATAAGTTGGTAGGTACTTACGTTTTGTCTTGTACCTATAGTGAAACGAGCATTGGCATACGTTGGTAATCGCTTTACATAATAAAATCATTATGTCTAAAAACAGGTAAGATTCTGCGTCTCGGTCTATAAATAATATGAAGGACTCGGTTAAGAACAGCATTGTCAAGTAATCTAAATAAATGATTGCTGTAGAAGATTTTTCATACTCGAAAGAAAAAAAGTCACGTTCATATTCTCCTACAATTTGTGTACACCACTTATACTAGATTTTATATCTACAACGATGACAAATTAAATTTACATGTACGAGTCCCTAATACAGTGAGTAGTCCCTACATAGATGTTCTTTTTCGCGGTTCTTTTTGTTTCTTATTCTTTCTTTTTACCTGATAGGCTAGCCTTTGAGCATTATCTCACACGACGGTAAGTGATGATGTTGTCCATGATGATTTTCAGGCTAAACTAGATTTACCGGATCTCAAGGACAGCTGCCAGAACACACGATTGGTGGTAGCTGGACAGGTGGGCATTCGCAAAATGCCCTACAATGATTACTAGAATTTCATTATAAATGGGTTTATTTTCCTAGATTTTTATACCATTCTAACAACTTTTTTTTTACGTCTCATAACCTAAAAATATTTACTATACCGTTGTAGATACGATTTCAGGATGACTTCAATGGTATCTGTGCGCCTGCCTTGTGACGTGAAGCTTTATATGCGATATAATTATTACAGTGTAATGTTCTACAAGCTAAGAATAGTGAATTATATAACGTAGTCTACAAATATTAGATACTTCCAAACGGGTAATGAGTCAGAATCGCATTGTGAAAAAATATTTTGAGTTAAATTATTACATAATACTTTTCGGTGGCAAAAGTCGGTTCCGATTTTCTTTAAAATATTTTTTTCACACCTTTTATTATTGCTTACAAGATCATTAATTGCTTAAATACCGTTTACCGTCGACGAAAATTGCAATTACCTACCATTCAGATATCCAGGTATGTAAATATTTTTTTTCTAGTGACTGTAACTTATAAACTACTCAACCGATTGATTGATATAATATCTTTAAGTGGGACCTTTGGAAACTTGCATGTACACTCTACCAAACAAAAAAATAAATAATCAAATCCACTTTATAATTGGAGGAGTAATCGAGTAAAAATATTGAAAACAATGAAGTCGAATTGAAAACCTCCTCATTTATGGAAGTTCGTTAAAAAAACCCTGTTACATTTGGTTTAACTATAGTTATAAAACATCAATAGGTTTTATTTTGAAAACTAATGTTTGTAGACATGTAGTTACTAAATAAGTAATATTTTATTAAAATCTTCAATTCTGATAATAACTGTGAAACAAAAAAGTGCTATATCTCAGAAACGATTGATTCTAGAAACACTGGTTGTAACTTCGCAGAATCGATACATCTTATCGAGATATCCATTTCGGGTTGGGCGGTAATACTCAAAAGTGCTCTTGGCAACTATCGATCCTAAATTATATAGATAAATTAGACCGAATCCTACATCGTAATTATGACAATGCGAGCTCAATTTTGGGGTGAGAGGCAGTCGACGAATGACCAAACTTTGTAACGGTCAATTTAAGTGCACTATGAAACTAATGACGTATTAACATTGGACAATTCCATCAATATGTATTCTTGGTCAGGTAAATAAACGGTTTGCGGATGCCAGATTAAGCTTTGAATTTATATGATGCATTAAGGACTTTGATGGAAAATAATTGCTGCCAGGTGGGAATGCATATCTACAATTTTCCGTACACATATGGTGTTCTGATTTGAGCTCGAAAGTTTCCAATTTCCTGGCAGACCGGCAGTTCAATATACGTTTGCGAATGACTAAGTTGTTGAAGCTTCTGATCTGTTTGTTACACACGATGCATTTCGCTGGTTTCATTTCACTGAACCGATTAGATTTCTAAATGAACTGAAGTTCTGGGACATGTTCGTAATATTTTTTCCGGCTGGCTTGACGTTTTCTTACTTATAAGGTGAGATTATGGTATGAGACTTGAAACGATATTTGTCCGATTTGCAAGTGTCTGGTCGGGTTGATGATAAACAATTTGAAGACAATCACAGGCAGGAGCTTATTGAATAATCCTTACAACGGAATGGCCTGAAACTTGCCGATATCTTCATATCTTTTTCTGAGTGCTCGGTTCATAATTAAATCCCCCCATCATGTGCGGATGCTTTTCTTCAATGGTAAGTGGTGTAAAGGTATTAAGAACCTTAGAATCGAATACCGATATAAAACGAGATTTTCCAGATAATAGCCAATCTAAATTATTTTATTGTTGACCGATAACCCCCATACTGTAAATTTAGGTAATTAAAATCATTACAATCGTTTTCTAACGTGTATACAAATATATCTCGTTTAGGCCTCCCTTATTATGGGGTGTTAAATAGATAGGTATACATTGTGTTGTATATACAGGTATTGCCATTATTCATACGCTTGGCAGGCTTTTTAGGTAAACGTAGTGTTAGATAACAGTTTCTCAGAAAGCGCCCTCTCTTAGAATCCACTATTAAATATTGTCTATTTGTGAAATAAATTTGATAAAACGTAATACAAATTTAAAACATAAAAATACTTTTAAATAACTGATGTTTTAATTTATATTATTTTGTGAAATGGTATCAAATATGTGTACATACAGTTATCAAACTTTAAATAATAACATTTAAAAATAATTGGATATAATAATTTTATCTGATATTTACATCATTCAAAATTAGGGTTGTAGATACTGCACTGAAACATCGTGTAGGATAGGAACAATGCGAAATGCTGGCGAGACAATTACAGCAGAATACTTGTACGAGTACGTCGTTTGCTCTACGTTTGCTCCTGCAGAGTTGGCGTTTACGGTGACAAATAGAATTAATCAAGCGCATTCCAGGTGCGACGATCGTGTTGAAAGCCATCGTCTGATGGAAGCTTAACTAACTTGGATTGGATCATCTGTCAGTAGGGTCTACGCTGTTTATTAGGCGTGTCGGTATCGATTACTAAAACATGGTAACCGTGATTCAGCAGATATGCGTGGAAATAATGTACCTAATAGGATACTTATATACCTACACCTAATTTTCCTAAGGACGTTGTCCGCGTGGGCAACAGCAGTTATGTCGCGCTTATGCCGTAACTACTCCTAGTGTTATTCATAGATAAAATATGGAATTATAAGGAGTATATCCCTGGTTCTGTAAATTAGATAGGTATATACAAACCCTGTCTGTCAAACTGTGCCTGAAAGTCCATAATATTTGATAGAAATCGTTTAAGCTGTTTAGGATCAAACAAATAAACAGATAATTACAGACAAACTAATATTAATTACAAAATTACATAGAGGAAAAATGATAGTCATGTGATATACACGCATTCAAATTACATGGTTGTGTCATCGTAAACAAAAATTGCAAAATATAGTCTTGTTTGTAGTACGACGTAGATTGGACATCCCCATATTCGAGGGTTAAGAACGAAAACAAATTGGACAAATTGCAGTCGTATGTCATACATGTTAGATTGGCAGTTAGAAAATACCGCGGCTATATGGGTGGATGGCGCGGGTTCGTATCCCATACATGACATTTTTTTCTTTCGTGTTTTTTGAAAAGTAATCCTGAAAAAACAATGAAGCACGCGTCATTGCAAAAATAATAAAATTACAACTTAATTTACTTACCATGGTAACAGTATTAATAAGCATCGTATTAGATTCAAGATAACACTGAAAATTACTAATTGAAACTATTCACAGGAAAAAATTATGAAATTACACAGGAAGCTGATGGTCTCGTATTTTAAGATAATAGATAGACAGAGGTGAGATATAGCTGCAATCAGCAAATACCAAGCAGGTCGTCCATTTTACGTAACGTTCGGTTTATGGCCCGCTATGCGGATGCATGCATTTGTTTATTTAAGTAGCTCACAATACTCCTTGCTCTCGTTCAGTAACAATCACCGACACATATATAGCATAGGAAAATATCAAGACTGTTAACCTCAATATCGTAAGCATTAAGTCCCTTGAAAACGCTTCTCCCGACGACTTTAAACCACAAAATGCCTCCCTGATTTTATTGGGTAGGTACGGGTGGTGAGCTCGCTTTCAGCGACCCCTTTGGGAGCTAACAGAGCTTCTAATCTATTGCACCTACACCTTGTGACCTATAACTGCTGTCCGACAAATTGGGTTCTAATTGTTGGAAATTAAAACACTTATTTGTTGACTGTAGACGTTGAGCACGATTTATTGATCTTAACAGCAATGTTATGTTCCATGACGCATTTCTCTTGCAGCATAACTTTCAATATAAATCAGCGCTGATTGAACCCTAATTGTCAATGATTGGCAAATGAGACCCTACTTGCGCCAATGCAACGGTCAGCGCATATTGATGACCGCATACCAACACTGTTTAACGTTTTAAATTTCGCAAACAGTTGCAGAGTTGATTGAATTGATATTGTTATAGACTTATTTAATTTTGAATCTAATTAATTATTCATACAGCTGAAAGTTGCAAAGTTAATAGTTGTTGTTTGAAAACATCGATGAGGAATAAACATAAAGAAAATCTTAGAATGTTGACACATTACAAAGAAATCAAATATATAAAACAAATAAGTTGTGATTATACAAATCTTTTCCAGACACGAGCCAAATTAAATCGTTGTTAATTATTTTTGATAATTTTTAGTCCATGAATCATGCATGTTCTGAATTACCTATTGAAAAATAGACGATTATGTTGATGCAACTCACAAAATGAATAATGAGTGATAGACGCATGTGGAAACATTGCGTATATATATTATATAATATCATAAATATTCCCACTTCCAACAACCTCCTGAACAACACTAATTACACCGGCAAATAGAGTGAAAAGTTTCCGCCTTGGAAACGGACAGCGTATTATAGCAGTAAAATATTTATGCGAAATTGCACTGCCGGTTTCTTGAACGGAAACTTTTTCCTCCGCTTCAGTCCGCCATCTCAATTTCCATTATTCAATTTACTGCTGCACTGCGGCTTGAGGTAAATTGCAAAGACCAGTTACGTGGAAAATTCAACTACGACAAAATTAAAAGTTAATTTTAAATGTTATGACATAATTTTGAATTTTGTCATTGTAAACATGTATAAACCACATAACGTACAAATACTTATTATTAGCATACAGAACGTGGCTGCTGAACATCGGTCCAAAGGAATTTCTCTGCACTTATTAATTAAACAACTTTAAACGGTTTAAATCGCGTTAATTTATCATTATCTCGACGTTTCAAACACTTTGCAGTGATCGTGGTCACGGGGGGACTAATTGGTTTTATTTGTCAACTGAAATTACAGGGATTAAGAACTACCGTCATGGAGTGACTAGCGTTAGGCATCAGAAGGGCGAACTGACTGTCTCATCAGTTTTCGATTTAAACAACAATATTTCAAAGTTTCATCTCTTGAATTCGACCTTATAACACTTAAACCCGATGGCGAAAAACGCACGCTAGGCTTCAACACTTGTTGGCGAAATTGACTACACTTAGTTATGAGCTGCTTCTAAGTACTTTTCTTTATTGCCTCGGCATTCAAAAAGTGTCATCTCACGTTTCAATATCAGCTCAAGTGAGTTTGCCCGGGCGGGTGTAGATTACAGGTGAAGACTCCGGTACCCAATCAGTACGGAGATTGCGCTCTAATTCATTTTCTAATATAGGTGAGCGTTCACGACCGCAGCTTGTAGAGAGATGCGAAATAGGTACGCTGTCGTCTTCACTATCGTAAATAATTCGATGGGTTTCAGTTGGAGGTATAGGTTGCACTTCATTACCGACTTTCAATGAAGTAGTTAATTTCTATTTCAGTGTTATTTTGCTTGGAAAAATTACAGAGAATAAGTATTTATATATACTTAAATTACATATTCTGAAAATTTCTGAATTCCTAATGAGGTAAAGATCATCTAGACGCGCCCAAGGAGCCGAACGCGCCGTCCTACAATTACAATTCTTTATATGAAACTAGCTTTCCGGCCGCGGCTACGCCCGCGCGTCGGTTATCGCGCAAAAACATTAACCTCTTTTTGCGCAGTTGGATAAAAACTATCCCATGTTTTTCCCGGGTCTCAAACTATTTCCATACCAAATTTCATTCAAATCGGTACAATAGTTTTGGCGTGAAAGCGTAACAGACAGACAGAGTTACTTTCGCATTTATAATATTAGTACTGATTTATGCTACGAACCTCCTGCATTTCAGTAAAATGCGGGAAGTATACGGAATGAACAGCGCGCAATTGAATTGATGCGATATGTAGTCTGATTTAAACTTTTGAACCTGGATTAGTTAAGAATATAATAAGTCAGATTTAAGCAAAAGTTAGATGTGAAAATTAATTACCGTTGATTTCCAAATATTAACAGCTGCACTTCAGATATTTTTATCTTATAATAAAACAGTCACGAAAAAACCTTCAGCATGGACTTGTAGCCATAACGACCGTACATATTTTTTTCTGATTTAAACTATGATCCTCTGAAGAGGAGTTCACTTCCAAAGGAGCAGACGACGTGAAGCCAGAAATGCCACGTTACAAAGCCGTAATAGTTTCCGATGCGTTCAAGATTTTGAGGAGGTGTTGATACGAGTATTTATTCGTAGAGGTCTTGCCTCTTTTAGCGCACAAACTACAAATTCAACCTCGAATTTTTATCTGACTTCAAAGGAAGTGTTATGTTTTTCGCGCGTATACAAGGTGAATTTTTTAAGAGACTTTTAATCCCTATAAGAGACAGGATCGATTGGCATCAAAAAAGTTTTTGTGTAAAATTACCATTTTCTGGCAGACTACATTTTTTCCAACAAAAAAATACACTAAGTTCGGAATACCTTAAACATTTTTGGATATTCTCCTAAAAACGTTTTCTGAATGCCCGTTTGGCTAGCGAGTACCCTCAAGTAGAAAATCTGTCGCCAAGCACCTAACGGTGTATTCCGGCAGCTGTCCTTGAGAGCCAGTAATTCAAGGTTAAGCCTGTTGACACCATCGACCACATCATCTTTAGGTGAGATTGTCAAAGGCTAACCTATAAAGCATAAAAAAAAAGTTATTAGCATAAATTTTACAATTTTATTTAATATCTAATGTAGGGTCTCAATTTGGTGCATAAAAAACTAAAATCTCAAAGCCTTACCTGCACTATTCCACCGCCGCGTGATAAACTTGGCCACAGGTCTATGAAAAAAAGCTGGGTCACGACACCCGCTTGACAATGACATTGTCAACATCAGATGGACCCTAATTGAATGATTACTCCGATTACTATTATGTGCATCGTCGAATCAGATTCACCTTGTGTTTGTTACCTTGAACACGGCAACGTCGATATACTTATGCAAGGTTATTTTCTTCACCTTCTCTATCTCAATTTAGAAGACAAAGCTACTTTTATTTAACTTTTCACCTCAGTTTTGGTATAGAATATGTATTCCAGCTCAGACTGAATTGAAAAATTATAAAAATTAAAATTGAAAAAATAAACAATAAACAAAAAATTTTTACCAAAAAATGGAACCGACTTCAACAACCAAAAGTGTGAAATAACTTGTTGAAGTCGCTACCATGATAGTTCAAATGTACCTATTATCACAATATTGTGCGCATTGTACCGATTTCGACAAGTTATTTCACACTTTTGGATGTTGAAGTCGGTTCCATTATTTGGTAAAAAATATTTTTTCACACTTTTTAGTGACCCTTTCTACATACGGGATCGATTGTCATTCATTGTCAACGACTATATCATCAAGACAGTTGAATATTTTTCAGTTATTGGAGCGTAACTCAAATCTTTAGAAAATATTTTTTTTTATATTTTATTTTCTAAAGATTAATTAATTTTTTTTTTTTAATTAAGGGAGTCAAAATGCGGGCTCCAAAATTTTGAGCGATAGTAGACCTGCGTGTAGTGTTAATATAGGTAGGTTAGCTTTTGACCATAGTCTAACCCTACTGTTAAGATGATGTGTTCGAAGATGGTTATTAGGATTAGCTTAGATTGGGAACTGGCTCTCAAGAACAGCTGCCGTAACACACCACTAAGAACTTGGTGACAGATTTTCTGCCAGCCAGTTGGTAGCCACCCAGACGGCCATTCGTAAAATGCTCTAAGCTTGCAAAGTGCTGTGTTTTGAAACAAAGATGGCCGAGCGGTAATAGTTGTGGACTGCCGAGCCGTAGTCCCATGGGTCCTACCCCAAAGCTGGCTTAAGCTTCTCCGCCTGGTGGATGGGTGTTTTGCTACTGCGTGCCTGACTGGCGGTAACCCTCAAGTAGAAAATATGTCGTCAAGCACCTAACAGTGCGTTCCGGCAGAAGTCCTTGAGAGCCAGTACAGGCACTAGTGTTAACAAATGTCTCAGTGTGATGGCCGCAGTGCCATTCTTCTCATGTGACGAAATTCATCGGCAGAGGTTAGTCCGCTTTACATCAATGGGCCCTGTGCTTGTTCCGTCACATTACTTAAACAAAAATACACTTGAAAGTCCCTATACAGAAAAAGGACTGCCATCGTAATAGAACAACTGGATGACCAATCGTTAACGTGCCTTCCGAAGTACAGAATCGCTCAGTAGTCACCCAACCAAGTGACCGCAGAGAACCTAGATAGAGTAATACTGATTGGTTAAGTCTGAGTACTCAAGCTCAACTACGCTCGCTTCGAAAACTACTACTTCTACTTCAAACACACACAACAACGGTACGATTTGCGACACATAATCTACTAAAACAAACAAATAGATACATATAAACAATAGCTTCGTGTTTATGGCTTCAGTCTGTGTTTGGTGCACACGGTGCCATAAACATGAGACTCTTAAGTTTGAATTAGTCGCTAATGTGCCGCTAAACACGTCACTGCCTAATGTAGTTTCAACCAACCATTATTTATTTATTTATTATATCCTAGGAAGACTATCAACTACTTATGTCAGGAGATATTAGTGCAGAGCCACGCTTGACTTAGTGTTTATTGCAGGGACTGTACCTTTACTGGGACTGTATCGAGGGGGTTACTTGTATTGTTTATTACATATTAAAATACAAGTAAATAAACTTGTGCGGCATTATACTTATATCTTGAAGTGACGAAACCGTTACGAAACGCGCCGTTAAAGGTCGAAGGAGTAATGGCGAAGGTGCGGTGATGAAAACATTTCAAAGATTATTCATCCGTTACAATACCTACGCAGAAAGTATTGCGATATAACTGTTTAGGAAAGAGACACTGGGCAGTTATGATTGTTTTGAAAATGATTAATAGCTAGTACAAATAAGCTACGAACTTTCCAATTTCAAATTTCCGTCCATATTTTATACGTGCTCAACTGAATTATCGAGTGGCAATGAAAAAAATATCTTCGTCGGAAATACGAGTGTATTCGCGCGATGGTTTTTTATGAGTTCAAATGCGGCCAATACTCTGTCGAATCGTTCGATAGACTTCAAATGGCATTAAGGTAAAGGCACTTAGGAGGTAACCGGGTTTAACGTTCTCGGTTTCATTTCTTTCATGGTATAACGAATTTAACCGCGGTCGACTAACTTTGAGAGATGATAAAAGAAGTTCCCAGACTTCTTTTTGAAGCTTGAAATGTTCTGATAGTGAAAATTTTGCTTGAAGATATTGGCGAATTATTTATGGAGAAATTCAGCACACATTGCAGTTTGTATCAAAAATCGTTAACGAGTTTCCACACGAACTACTTCTTCACCTTGTCTGAAGAAGGAATAGATGCACGCTGGAGTCGCGTCAGCCACGCAACCTGATCGATGTTTAGAGGCAGGCCCGCGTGTTGTGGTACCGCTACATGATTGATATAATTAAAACATTCTCATATCTAAATATTATAAATTAAACCGGCAAAAACACTCACGTTGGGATCGAACACGTCGAAGAATATGTTTCGAGCATATCAGATGCTCATCATCAGGGCGAGTGCGCAGCTACGCCTGGGCATCCCGATTCTCGTATCGGCGGGCTAAATACAATATTACAAGTGAATGTTAGAATTTTTAAATGGGACTTTAACGAAGGAAGAAGCACTAGGTCTATTTGGTATCAAGAGGTAACCTCTGCCTATAGGAAAAAAGAATATTTCATCACAACGGCAACCGTCATGCGCCTCATGTCTCATGTGACTGTAATATAGATGTCGTAATATTATTGTTACGATTTGTTTAGTTAGATTTAGCATACAGCAAACGTCGCCAATTATTGTTTAGGTTTTTTCAAAACAAACTATGACATTCCAAAGAGTAGATGTTAAAAAACGCAGGCTTTTATGGTTAGTTTTTTCACTTTGACGGGTTCACGAAATCAAAGTACCATCAATGCAGGGAGTTGAAGTTGCGAGGTCTACCTTTTCACATTGTCAGTGCTCCCGAGCACTCAGCGCTCACAACTGATTTATATCTGGACACTTTACTGGTAAATTTTGGTTCAACCTCATGATTTGGTACAGCCCTGATTTCTCTCTTCGCTTCTAATGCGAAGAATAAAACAATTCAAAGGTTTACAGATTTCATCGGAAGGGACATCCGTAAAGAAAAAGGGTCTTAACTGAATCGACCTGGCAAAAAGTATTTAGATAAGTTGTTTTGACGTAAGAAATATTGTATCGATACTCTATTGAAGATTTAATTGAATATATTTATTAAATACCTTTATCTGAAGAATTCCTTTATTAGTAGCCAACGTTGATACAAAGTAATTACTGTTGTTTACTCGCCTTTCGCACTTCGCGATTTAGGTACATACATATTCTTACATGCGTTACTTTTATGTTTTTGTGAAGGTACAAGCACGAGGCCCGCACCTGATGTTAGGCGGACTAACCTCTGCCTATAAGAGACTGCGCCCTTCACCATTGTGACATTTAGTTGTTCATCTCATGTGCTACAGGCGTATGAGATTTTACTGGCTCTCAAGGACTGCTGCCGGAACACACTGTTAGGTGCTTGGCGACAGATTTTCTATTTAAGAGTGGTAGCTAGCCGTGCGAGCATTCCCAAAATGCCCTTCCACCATGCAGTGAAGCTCAATCTAGGGGTGGGAATCGAACCAAGTTTATTAAAGCTCAATACCAGTTCAATGGGTTTAGAGGAAAAAAAATGTTTTTTTATATGTTGGTGTCTAAAATCCTCCAATTTTGTTTATAATAATAATAATAGTACCTAGTGTCACTTACGCTATCAAGGCGAATCTAACGATATTAAATTAACTATTATTAACTAATACATTTAAATCGGTTAATTCTTTAAAAAGTTATGGTGGAATAAAGGAACTCATAAATATAAATATATGAAGTCTGAAAACATATATTTCCTATTTTTGGACAGTTTTTTAATTCCAACATTCTCTGTCGCACTGTTTGGAGTTGCAAAGGTAGAGTCAGATGAGAGGAAACTGCATGTGACAGAGAAGCTAATGTCAATATAGAGTTAAGACGAAAGCATGAAAATTATTGGGAATAATTTTATTTCAATAGCATACAATTTGGACCAGTGGCATAAAAGTTTAAGAGTTATAGTTTGGACTGCAATGCTCATATCATGACGAGGGGATAAAACAGAAAGTAACAAAAAAACTAAATGTTCAATATAAATGTGGACTGACACAAAGGCATAGAAAAGCAGTAGATATGGACTGCTTGAAGAATGATAAGTGTGAATATATTGTTACTCCTGTCCTTACTTTAGGTAAGTGCGCCCGGTATATTAAGGTTTTTTTATACCCCATACATGATAGCCCTTGACCTCTATCTCACCTGATGGTATGTGATGATGTGATCAGTACTTTCACGCAGAAATAAAATACTATAAATAGTTAATTGATTTACGTTATTAATTAGCGACCGAGTCAGCCCAGAGCTCGATAACTTGGTTTTGACATATCGCCCCGCGGCGCGCCGAGCGCCTTCAGGTTCAGCTCTTGTGCGCTTCAGCTCTTCTCAAGATAATGTCAACCCAAGCACTGCTATGATATTATCCTTATGACGTCATCGAGACAAGCGTGTCAAATCATCGTTTTCCGAGGCTCGTAGGGTACAACTATTGAGTATACCTATAGATTAACACGATATCTTCCGAGACTACACAGATGTAGGTATATTAATGTGATAAAATAGTATTATAATCATTTCTTATAACCTTTTATTTTATAACGAAACATAATGGTTTTATTTATATCTCCGGACAAACTGCAAAGGTAAAGTGGGCCCAATTTATACTTGTATTAAAACCGTTCGTACTCCTATAGGTGCACGGAATTATAAAGCAATTTTCATGCAATGCCCTGATCAGTATCTGTAATGAACAGGCGTAACTATCTCCTTGTTTGTCTACTCACGACATAACATAGAACTTTTACTAAAACTTTATTGGATTTGGTTAGGATGAATGTAATGTGTAGTGTAAATAATGGACAAGATAAGTGTTGAGTGTGTCAGAAAAACTTGAAAGTAGCACCGGTGTGCAAAGCCAGAAAAATTACCGAGGTTAGGGATCACCCAAACCTAATATATTTTTCATTACGTTTCGTAACCATACTACAAGATCATGGTATTCGCGAGTTTAAAATAACAGTATATAAATTACGCGTAAAATTGTCAAAAATGTTAAAAATAACGTTTACCTGTGACAAATGTATTAAAATCAATGAGTATTTAAAAAAATGAGAAACTAACGTGTTGTCTATATAATCCTATTTCTATCTGTAAAGACGATGGAATTTCTTCTTTGTCGCCGTTGCATATTTGCCCATCTTTTTTGATTTTTGAACCGGATTTTCTTGTCAGGGCTCGACCATATTTTAGGAACAATTGTTTTTGCCGTGTTTTGTTTGGAAGTAGATAGAATATCGTAATTAATATCCTGTATATATATATTTACAGGGGCTTTAATGTTATTTACGTAATTGGTTGGCACTAATTATATCAACATAATAACAAATACTTTTAAAAGTATCCTAAAAAACATTAAATAATATTTAAATAAAACACTTAAAAAAGCATAAAATTATATATCTAGTGACAATTCCGCCTAATTTTCCTGTTATCTACGTGACGTCATAAACATCACGCAGCCTAACCGGAAGAATACCCGACTAGTTTCGCTTCTAAACGAAGCATCTTCAGGAGGTCTTGACTTACCGAGCGCACGATCGAGACTAAACGGCCAGCTTTTTTTTTTTTTTTTTTAGGGAGGACATAGATGCTGGCTACCGCCTGTGCGGTCGTCCAGCTCCACCGGGTTTTGGGCGAGGGCCTGGCCCTACAATAGCCCGGGAGGGAGAAGTGCCGAAGGCACTTCTCCCGAGACGGGCGTAGAAGGCGAAAAGCGCCTTCTACCTCCGTCTCCTGCGGACGCCGAAAACGTACCGCTATTATAGGAGGGGTTGACAGCGAGCTCAAGGGCACCACTGTGGTTCGGACCTCGGCTTGTCTCACTGTCGAGAGACATGGGGGGGATCGGAGCAAAATGCCTCTGTGCAACTGCAGTGTTGCACAATTGGGCCCTACTGAATAAAACTCTTTGACTATTTGGAGAGCAATTTATCGTGACCTTGTTTTTGCCTCGAGCTCGCCGGCGAGCTCGGTGTTTGATTGTGTGACCTCTAATTACCTCACACCTGGGGATTTTACCTCGACGACTTGCGGATAACGCTAAAGCTGCCAATGTAATGACTGCGATGGGGTCATCCGGGTCGTCTAATACCTGCCGTGGTCGGCGACGGGGGGGTTTGAAAAATGGGATAGAAGAGGCGGTCGAGTAGTTCGATGCCTGGACAACCAATGGGTTCGAGTGGTGGGGCGCTCGATCAAAGTATCGGCGAGCGCAGTCCTTATTGAACTGCGCTAAAGAGGGAAGGTTTAGGTCGCAGTGCAACTCGGTGTTCCGGACATACCACGGAGCGCCGGTTGCACTACGAAGAAAACGATTTTGAATGACTTGAAGCTTATGGAGATGGGCCTCACTAGCATGACTAAACACTACTGATGCGTAAGTCATGATGGGGCGGATGCAGGCAGTGTAAAGTGTCTTCTTATTACTAAGAGACATTTTACTCTCTTTGCGAATCAGGGGACCAAGGCGACCCATTACAAAGGCCGCTCTGTTTCGGACGGTTGTTATATGATCGCTAAAGGTGAGATTCCGATCAAGGGTGACTCCGAGATATTTTGTTTTACTAACCCAGGGGATGGGTTGGTCAAACAAAGTTAAAGGTTGCGGGTAACGGGGGCGAGTCTTCTCAGTAAAGTACATAGCTGCACTTTTAACTGGGTTGACCGCGATGCGCCATTTACGGAACCAGTCACCGATCTCGGTGATGGCCCGTTGGAGGGCGAAAATGGACTTTCTGCTGATACGCCACCCAGTGGTATAAATAGCGGTATCATCCGCGTATTGGGCCAATAGGACGTCTGGCTGAGAGCGTGGGATGTCGCTGGTATACAGCGCGAAGAGAATGGGTGATAGCACGGAGCCCTGCGGGACTCCGGCTCTGACTGGGTGGGGGGAGGAGAGGGTGCCTTCCACGCGATAGCGAAAGCTTCTGGCTTTAAGGAAGTCTTGTAGGATGAGCACAAGACGTTCTGGCACGCCAAGTTGGTATAGCTTGTAAATCAAGCCATTGTGCCAGACTTTGTCAAAAGCTTTCGCCACGTCGAGGAAGACTGCTAGCGTGGTCTGGGGTTTGGGGTACTTGTTAAAGCCCTCAATGATGTGCTCCGTGAGGCGGTGCACCTGTTGGACGCATGAGTGTCCGGGTCTGAAGCCAAACTGCTCATCTGGGATAAGGTGGTGTTCCTTAGCATGGGACTGGAGGCGGTTTGCAAGTAACCGCTCGTAAAGTTTGCCTAAGGCACTGAGGAGGCTGATTGGGCGGTAACTGGTGGGGTCAGATGAGCTTTTGCCTGGTTTGTGAATGCCAATGACAGTTGCACATTTCCAGGTGTCTGGGAATAAGCAGTGGCTCATAGCAGCATTGAAGATGCTGACTAGGAGATGGATGAGAGGAGGAGAGAGGGTTTTAAGAACCCTGTTGGAGATGCCATCGGCACCGGGGGATTTGCGCGGTCGGAGGGCCTTGATCAGTCTCGCCACCTCAGCGTAAGTCGCTAAGGTGGCAGGTGGGAGTTCAGAGGTGACCACAGAGCTTTTACGTTCGACTTCAGCATCCACCGAATCGAGGTGAGCTTGGTCAACGTGATCTACGTTAGGGGAACACTGAGCCTCTAGGCTATCAGCTAGGCACTCAGCTTTGTCTTCGTCAAAGAACGCTGGGACTAGTGGGACTGGTCTGTATAAGGGAGGCATGTCGTTATGGTTACTACCTTTCATACTTCGCGCCAAGTTCCAATAAGCATGGTGGCTTGGCACGAGGTTTGAAAGTTTATCGCCCCATTGTTGATCACGCAACTCAGACATGCGACCTTGAACCATGCGTTCAAAGTGGCGTTTCTTAGTTTTGTTCTCTTTACTGGGGTAAGAGTCGTAATGTCGGGTCACTGCTTTACTCTCCGTCACCAATCGTCTCACATCCGCTGGAATGACAAGGCGCCGGTCGTCCGGCACTATGACCTCCTTTGCGGATGCACCTACTACGGTGGAGAGGTGATTGGTGAACGAATCGATCGCAAGGGTTACGTCATCTTTTGTCAGGATGTCGTCAGGGATCTTGTCTAGGTCCGGTGAACTGATAGCCTTTAGGGCATCGCCTACTTGCTTCCAGTTCACTATCGTCTTAGTGGGGCGGGGGAGGTCAGTCGTTGGGTCGGGACCTAGTCGCAGTATAATGGGTCGGTGGTCAGAGTGAAGCTCGTGAACCACTTCTATGGAGCGTAACCGGAGTGTTACGCCTCTGAATAGTGCCATGTCAAGCAAGTCAGATCGGTGGTCTTCCATATAAGGGTAGTGAGTGGGCTCAGTGGGCGCAATTATGTCAAAGTTAAGTTCTGCGATTAGGTTTTCAAGTGCAATACCTCTGGGATTGTTGACGTTACAATTCCATAGGATGTGCTTACTGTTGAAGTCGCCAATCAGAATGACGGCGCTTCCTAATGAGAATAGGGCTTCTAAGTCAGCTCGGACGATCGGCTTTTTGCAAGCTTGGTAACAGGATGCTATGACTATAGGTTGATGACCAGTCATAGCTAGGAGGCAACAAGATGCTTCCATATTAACAAGAGTTGGGGTAGGTAGGGGAATGCAGTGCAGGGACCTTTTGTAATAGATAAGAGTGCCTCCCCCACGGGAGTTCACTCTATCATCACGTACCGTTCTGTAATTGGCAAACCTAGGGTTCGCCTTCCCCGGTTTTAGAAAGGTTTCCTGCACGCATATGATATCGATAAGGTGGGTACAACAAAAGTCGTGGACGAGGTCACGTTGTCTGAAGAGGCCGTCAGCGTTAAATGACGCTAACGAAACTGAGTACGGTTTCGTGCGTTCGGTTGTACTACCCATAGTGGTTGTACTGGGGAGGGGCCTGGGGAACGAAGCGCTTAAGGGCGCTAAGTAAATTCGCGTGTTCCAATGTGTATTGGATCACGTCCGCTGGGGATTGAGCGTATTGCATCTTGTGGAATAGCTCTTGTACCTCATTGATGTCAACCGACATAGCCAGATCGCTGACTAGGTTGATTGCCTCTTGAAGAGGGGCAGCCATCAATGGCATAGGTGGAGCTTGTGGCCGGGAAGTGGCGCGGGGAGGCGCGCGAATGGGGTTGGCGACGGGTGCCGGGAGCGCGGGGCGAGCCGGGGCCGGTGCGCGGGCAGGGGCCGCGGCGCGGGCGGGTGCGGGTGCGGGCGCGGGTGCGGGCGCGCGGGCCGGGGCGCGGGCGGTAGCGACGGTCTTAACCATACTGGGTGGTTTAGACCATGCGTTACGGGCTGGGAGCGGCGCGGGTATTACCTGTGAGGCAGGTACTACCGTTAATTTAGGGCTTACCCGTTGGTAACGGTCGTAAGAGGGACGGGTCGGCCTATGCCTTGCCACCCTGTGGTTCACTCGTGGTGCTTTAGGGCAGCCACGGTAATTCGCGGTATGCCCTTGAGCACCGCATAAAACACAGCTGGGTGGGTCCGGCGAATCACGGGTGCGAGTGCACGCTGCTGTCGCGTGATCGCCTAGGCACTTAACGCACCTAGCGCGAGCGAAGCAGAAACGGGAGGCGTGCCCGTATAGTTGGCAGTTATGGCACTGCGAGGGACTCCCATTCTTGTATGGGGCTTGAACATCGAGTCCTGAGAGGCCACAGACCTTTTTTAAATTAAAAATGGCCTTGCCTTCAGGAGTACGATCTAGTACTACGAGTACTAGATCGTAGGGGCTGCGGTCCTTCCCGCTGTACATGCGGTGAACTGCATGTACGGGGAAGTCTTGTGCCTTCAGGTCGGCACATACCGAATCGGTATGTACCTCCTTGGGCACACCGCGGATGACCACTCGGAGGACTTTCTCCTCTTCGAGCGCATAAGTGTGAAAACTTATGCTCTCGTGGCGGAGGAGTTTAGTTAGCGCTCTGTGGTCGCTAATGGTGGAAACTTGGACTTTAATGCCCTGCTGCGTGGAGCGGGCATTAGTATAGTGGATCCCACGATCCGAAACTAAACGGGACAGCATGTCCCATTTGGTTTTGTCCTGAATGAACAGGGGCGGAGGCGGTTTTTCGCGGCGCGCGCTCGCGTCCTGAGGGGACGCGGCAGTGGTGGCCGGAGCGGAGGGAGGAGACGCGGGGCGCGGGGCGGGGGTCGGCTTCTTGCCGGAGGCGGGGGCCTTAGCGGGTGCCTTGGCGGGAGGGGCGGAAGTTGCGCAACTAGCGGCTTTAGGAGCACGCTTGCGCTTTCTATCTACGACGGTATAGCCGTCGTTATCTGAGTCCGAGTCAGTGCGTAAGGCGCGACTCGGATCTACCTCCATCTCCGCTTCGGAGTCCGAAGTGGGCTCGACAACGGCGATGGAGGGACGGGTGCTCGCTGGCCTCCCGATCGGTGAGCGCGAGCGAGACCTCTCACGGGGAGGGGCTGCCACCGTGCGTCTGTTGTCAGGGCCCGGAGCGGGCGAAGTCGGGCTGTCCTCTGAGAAGGACCGGGTCAGAGGAGGGACGATGGCCTCCGGAATTGGAATTCCGGAGGGAGCGATGAGAGTGTCCGTGAGGCGGGCACTCTCTGCATCGTTAAGCGATTGCTGATGATCAGCGTAGAGTTCGGGGTAGCGGAGGGCGAAGGTCTGAAGGACCTCCACCTCACCGTTAGAGGGACGTTGCATCCTGAGGGGAATACTCAGGATGGCCTAACGGGTTCTGTCTCCCTCACGCAACTCGTGAGCTCACTTGTGTGAGAGGGAGTGAGTACCTATGGTGTGCCCTAGTTGTGTACCCTCTCCGAGCTTTTTTCTCGGCGGAGAGGGGTGCTCCTAAGCGCTACTCCGGGTTTGACTAGGGGTGACCCCAAGGCCAGAATCCCGGAGCCCAGCTTGCTTCGGCTGACCCGTGAAGCGGGAAAGGCCACGGTGCAAGGTTAAACCAAAACAACAACAGTGGCCGTTGTCACCGTAGGGTGTCACACTGCGACCGCAGCAAATGGCGGATTTGATCGTTCAGACGGGTTTGGCTGACGCTACCCCACGCCTGAACGACGTCGCTTAACAGCACAAAGTGTGTTGTTACGCGACTGTTACTATGTTGTGTCGGATAGTAAAGTGGTGAAATGCGCACCGAAAAGTGCGGTCGAAGCAAGACCACCAGCCCGATATGATGTTGTTCGTCCGAAACAAGGGACTGGGTAGGTGGTAATGCCAGACGTCTTAGAGCGCCTCTGCGCGACGGCACGGCGAGCTCGTAGCTCGCGTTGCTCGGCGTTCGGCGGCTGCTCAGCGTCTGCACAGAAAACAAAACTTCGTCAGGACTGCGTATTCCAAGGCACTGGTCTGCAACTAGCGTCGGAACGATGACCCGAGTGAGACGGCAATAGTGCGGGGACTATTGCGGTCTCACTGGGAGATACTGGCGGAGCTGTAGACAGGTGTGCTCGGCGTGGCGGCACAGGTCGGAATCCCCGAAAAAGAAACGGCCAGCGGCTAAACACGCCTTTATATAGGCCCGATCGTGACTCACTGTTCTTTGTTGTAGCTTACAATTGGTAAAGATATACGTTTTTATAGTGATAATTATATAAAAATGTTATTGAATTGTTAACAGAATATTTTTAAGTTATATATGGTATGTTTAGTGTTTACAAATATGAGAAATATTGAATAATATAGTAAACAATATTAGGAAACTAGTTTTAACTTAAAATTATGAAAGGGTCGCAGAGTGACGTCAACACTGGTTCGGCGGGTAGCTCGGTTCGGCCAGCAGGCGGCTTCCATGATGAAACAGTCACAGGACCTGCTTGTAGCTGCTCGGGACACGTGGGGATGACACGGTGGGTGGCGTGACTCGTAGCGTGACGTCATCACTGGTAGCTGGTTCGACGGGTGGCTTGGCTCGGCACGTTATGAAAAAATAATAAACAAATATTACAAATAATGTTTAAATTATTAGGTTTCAATTTGATTTAATCTGTACTTAATTAAATGCTTTACATTTTTCTTGTAATTATTCAATTTGACTCCTTTAATGGCTTATTTGATAATTGCTTAGTCCATTAGACATTGATTTGACTCGTTACGTCGGATTATTAAATATGGATTTCCGCAAAGTAACGCCTGAATCTATTCATTACCTTATATCAACATAGTTAGCAACAATCAATGTTTTGTTAGTGTTTAGAGCGAGTACCTTAGAAGGCCCTGCTTGTCCCACTTCCCGGTATTTTACTTACACTTAGTCGCCTCTTACGACAATCACAGAAAGACTTTTTTTTTTCTCCGAACTGGGTAGCACTTGACCACTATCTCACCTGATGTTAAGTGATGATACGATCGAAGATGGAGCGCGCTTACCCAGAAGATATCTATTCACTCGCTTCTTGAAGACCCCCATATTGTACTTAACCGGAAACATGCCGCCCCCACCCCATATCTTCCCGTGGTTTAATTGTAGCTGTGATCCACGGGCATATGAATTACATTACTTATTTTTTCTTTGTTCTTTTTTTTATGCCTTTGACCACTATCTCACCTGATAGTAAGTGATGATGTGGTCGAAGATGTTGTTCAAGCTAACCTAGGATTACTAGCTCAAAGGACAGCTGTCGGAACACACCGTTAGGTGCTTGGCGATTGATTTTCTACATGAGTGTGGTAGCTAGCCAGGCGGGCAATATGCCCTACCGCCATGCTATAACAACTGCCATCTTAAGACAACAACCGGGACCGACGGCTTAACGTGCCCCCCGAAGCACGGAAGCGCTCAGTAGTAATGTCACCAGCTGTCACCAATCCAACTCATGGCCGCGGCGGACGTTGCTTAACTTTGCTGATCGGTTCAGAATGGCTAAGCAAACATCGCTACGAACGCTTCATATACATTACATTGTATGTAGTATGAATCACATAAAAAAAGTTAAAAAGGAACGTTACGGGTTCCAATTCTACAAATAACTTGTAGAATTCGGACCATGAAAATGTGGAGTGTTTTGAATCCCTACGTGTATAATAAGCAGCTACGTATATCCTAGCAAAATTCATGAACATCAGAAAAATATCAAAATTTCACAACTTCGGACAACTATACAAAGCCTCAAGCCCCCAGAAAACATGTCACAGAGACCAAGTTTTGCTCTTTTTAATATATATTTCCTTATTTCGTTGCAAAAAAATATTACTGTTGGACTTTTATATCATGACGTTATAACTTTGAACAGGTTTCTATTGTTGTTTTGTATTTTATATAAAATTCGGCCAAGTGCTAGTCGGACTCGCGCACGAAGGGTTCCGTACCATTAGCTTTACAACATTAGACTTCCTATTTTAACCTTTTTTGTTTTGACATGCCGTATCCGACTCGCACTTGGCCAAGTTTTTGTATTTGTTGTAATAACGGCAACAGAAATACATCATCTGTGAAAATTTCAACTGTCTAGCTATCACCGTTCTTGAGATACAGCCTGGTGACAGACGGACGGACAGCGAAGTCTCAGTAATATGGTCCCGTTTTTACCCTTTGAGTTCGGAACCCTTAAAACACTCAAGTAATCTATCAACAGATTCAAATATTAAACGAATTCTCTATCACAAAAATCTACTAACTTTATCAAAGGGCTCGTGTTAAATTCGTAATAAAACATGAAATTTAAGACTTTCTTCGAACTCTTTGCATACTCATTATGAGTCGGTGGATTTGTTTCGTTAATTTTACATTAAGTTGCTACTCAAAACTTGGAAGATAACCGCCCTTACCACTTTCAGTTTGAATTTACTCCAATATTTCGGTTAAAGAATCTACATAATATTAATTTTATATAAGGTATACAATTAGATTAACTTCTCTATTTGTCTGTATACGTATTCATCTCATAAATGTTCAGGGAGCTCAGTAAAATCCTCAGTAGTCCATAAATTGGTCGCCTTTTTATGATATAAGGTAAAGGAACAAGTACAAGACCCGCCTTGTGTTTAGTGGTAACCTCTGCTTATAACGGAAGCATTTCATTACAAGAGATGCACTGCACTAAGCCTATTATGAAGTGAATACGTATACAGACAAATACAGAAGTTAATCCAATTTTATAAATCAATTTTATATTAATTTTATATTATGTAGATTCTTAACCGAAATATTGAGGGATAATTTCAAACTGAAAGTGGTAAAGGCGGTTATCACCATTATCACCCTTAGATATAAAATTCTTACGTCATACACTCATACTTTTCAAACCAAAACACAGTTATGCGAATATTAGAAATCTGCTTTCCGGCACTTCCCCAGACAAATTCGATCACAAAGAGTTTTACTGCTACTGCAAAGAGTTTTACTGTTGCTGCATATAGTTCTTCTGTCTGAATTGCGCCCAAAAGTGTCTGAACTAAAAAAGTAAAATAGTCAAAAGATTAACAATAGCGTGCCAGTTCTCGTTCTGTCATCCGACTGGTACGTAGAAAGAGAAACCAATGTCTATTGACTGCTCATTCAGACGTCGCGGCGACAAAACGAACCAGCCTACTGTTTCTAAGTACATACTTCTCAAGCTCAGACTAAAAGGACACAGACTTAAAAAAAACTTTTTCTTTAGTCTGTGTTCTCAAGTAAAAAGGTTTGATTTTAGCCTCAATCTGTCTTATAAATTTGTTGTCGTTGTTGACTTTTCATAATTTGATTTCAATTACATTGTCACTAATTTAGGCGCGAGGATGGCCTTACTTACATTACTGTATTTACAATCTGTTTTACATGGCTGATGCTTTCCAAATACCAAAAAGCAGGAGAAAATAAAACAGAAAAGAGATATTGGGCGACGTATTGGCATAGTTACGAAAAAGAATCTGACATTTATTTTGACTCCGATAATTTTGCATTTTGCTATTTCTTATCCCAGAAATACGGTAGACTTATGCAAGTCCAGTATTGCACAGATTTTGACTCTAAATATGTGTTTCTTTGTATATTTTTTGTGCCATAACCTAACTTAGAATGAAACTTCAGTGAGGCACTGACGCGAGAGATGCGACGATTCGAGTGCAACTACATGATACAGCACGCATTCGAATTATCAAAACAACTTGTATATAAAACTAGGTAATTTGTAAACAACTAGGTATATTGATGGCACTGTTAAACCAACTCTTAATAAGATAAAAGTAGAATTAAACTTTCCTACCCACGATGCGATCTGTTGACTTTTGATAGATTGAGTGCGAAATCATTTTTTTTTAAATCTTATAAATAAATATATTATAACCAATGATCACACAATAATATATTAATTTTATAATAAAAATAAATACAATGTCAAAAATAATATTAAATTTCATTACTGGAAGAGTAATGGTCAATCAAATAACCCACCCTTAACTGTACCTGGTGCAAAAGTGCCCATTACACTGGCGGCATTACCACGCTGGATAGCTATGGCCAACCTTTGCACCAGGTACGAGCTGGAGCGGGAGTCACCCGTTTCTTTCCTTAACCGTTGCCCAATTACGGTAACCAAACTTTACTACTGAGGCTAAACCTCAGTGCCCCAGCAGCCCATTGTCCTCAAGGCAATGGGCACAAAACAATATTGTGGCTCCAACGCCGCATACTTCAGCCGCTTTTTACAGGCAGCATCCTCCGCAGCAGCTGCCGAAGAGTGCATGGTCCTAGCCAGGTGACTGGAGGCGACTGTGCTGACGCAAGTGGCATCCCATATAAGGCACCTGCCTTTTTTCCATGGCACCAGGGTCAGCCCATCTGGTCTTTTTCCATCAGGCCTGCTAAGGCCCGGCGGCTCGAGCACACACGGGACATCCGCCGATACAAAGGCTCTGCGGACTATATCGTTGATGGCGTGGTGTCGCGGAAACCTTCCTGTGCTACGACGACAACTCAGAGCGTGATGGCCATCGCTCCCCACCATGGAACCGCAGGTGCAAATATGGGGTTCACACACCTTACAGCCCAGGCGGAGAGCCACCGCCACCCGCAGAGAGTCATCGTCAAGCAAAGTGCCCAGGTGAGGCGAAGGTAGCGTGTGCAACCATGCCCCCGATTCCGGCTGTGACACAGCCCTAAGTCTAGCCCGATCGGCCCCCGAAGAACCCTCCAGTAACTGCTCCCGGATCCGCTTAGCTGAGACGTCATCCCAAGCGCGCTGGATATGCGATGCTTCAGGGCTTGGTGCACCCGAGCTGAGGACAGACCAAGCTGACTCGAACCCGACACAAAAGGTATGCTCATCCAGTCACCATTGGAATTGAGAATTATAGTAACGAGATCAGCCACCCCATGCGATGACGCCAAGAAAGCTGGCAACCCTACATCCCGCGCGCACCGCACCCCGAGAACCCCCGTACTGGATGGGAAGGGTAGCTTGTCTCAACTGAGGCTCATTAAAAGAGATATTTAAGATAGTCTCGACTGATGATTTTAAAGCCTGGTCAAAAGAAGAGACTTCTTCAGCATAATGCCAGGTAGGGGCAGTCCGCAAGAGATATGTTATTTTGGGAAGGGCGAAGCACATGCGCAACAACACAATCGCCACATGTGCGGAAATATCTCTGAGACGTTCTTGAGCTATCAGGAGAATCCGTTTGCGACATGCGATAGCTTCAGGCACTCCCTCAGGAAAAATAGGAGACCCTAGAAGGGTGAAAGAATCAGATGAAAGTTTTTTGTGGCCAGGCAATAGAGAGTTGAAACGTGAAAAGTGTGTACGAGCTTCAATGCCGCAAGGGAAAAATTCGCATTTGGAGGGATTCACCTCTAGACCCAGTTCCTTGAGGCGAGGAATGAGTGTCTCCAGATCCTGGTGAACGTCTTCCGGTGATCCCCCAAGGGTGCCATCATCCAGATACCACAAGTTCAGAGTCGATTTAAGTTCTAAGACCAACTTGTGGATTGCTAAGCTGAAGACGAGAGGCCCCAACGGATCCCCTTGCTGCGCTCTCACTTGAGAAGAAATGACAAAAGAAATCAAATTGTCTTGAGGGCTTTTGAAATGAGAAAGAGTGGAGGTGGATATATATAAATATACTCGTATATTTAATAACAACAAGTAATTAAAAAAGACGAAAAACTAAGTGCTAGAATATTTTTTTTCATTTGCTATCCATAACACCCATAGAGATATATAACACCCATACATAAATTCATAATAAACGTTCCATATTTCCATATATCAAACGTCATTTTATATGTAGGTAAGTAATTGCGCAAAGCAAAACTCTTTTGCACAGATTAAATATCGTCGGGTAATGTTTAATTACGATAAATCACATATTTCGTGTGCTCATTTTTCCACGGGTACGTCATCGTAGTCGTTACTGCGTCAGAACGTATTCTGTGGCAGATCGTTCACGATGCATATGTCGTCGGCCGTTCGTTGAATTGGCCAGATTACGATATGGCTGGCCATTTCTTGAAATGCCGGCACATCGTGATATGGGCGGCCATATCGCGATGTGACCAGTAAAAAGTCGGGCGGATCGACGAGAACAACGTATTCCCAGAACACTGGACCGACCGTGAAGTTGTGATCAAATTTATTGTTTTGTTGGATGTGTAACTGACGTTTTAGCGCTTCGCCAGCCGCTGCCACGGCGTGTCGCTGGCCAAATCGTCAAAGGTCAAATGACGAACGATATAGCTAGTCTAAGATGGCTAGATCACGATGTGCGGGTGTTTCAAGACCTGGTTAGCCATATCGTGATCTGGCCGATTCAACCATCAGCCCACGACACATATAATATTTCAACTGTACAAAATATAAATTACTCTGTGTTCGTATTTAAATAGAAATGATGCCCACCAGTATGAATGATGACGAGATTTGGGTTTGTTTATCTTTACTTACATAAATTGTTAGTGCTCTTTTCGTTATAGAATAGAATTTCCTAGTAGGTATTTGTTTGGTTGTTCAAAATTGTCTAAAAATTATATATACTGGCTAGGTCGAGCTTAAATGAAGCTCTGAAACAACAAGAACATACTCGTATTATAATTCTGTTTTGTCTCGGAAGCACTTACTGCTTCCGAGAAAGCGGGCTGCTATTTAATTTTACTCGTAAGTACATACATACATGCATAAAATCACGCCTCTTTCCCATAGGGGTAGGCAGAGACCACAGATTTCCACTTGCTACGATCCTTACATATCTCTTTCGCTTCATCTACACTCATCAATCCTTTCATACATAAGCGTCGGTTTAGGGTACTCCTGACCTGCCCATTTTTCAGAACATCTTCAATCTGATTTCGGAACGTTCGCCTAGGTCTTCCCCTTCCAACACTTCCGTTCACTTGTCCCACGTATACCTGTTTAGTCAATCTCATTTCATTCATTCTCTCTACATGTCCAAACCATCTTAACATAACTTTCTCTATTTTTGTCACTACATCCTCATTCACGCCACATCGTTCCCTTATCACATTATTCCTTATCCTGTCACTCCGTTTGACTCCAATCATGCTTCTCAATGCTCTCATCTCCACTGCATTTATTCTACTTTCATGCTTTTTCTGCCATACCCAACTTTCACTCCCATACATTAGTGTCGGAACCAACGCTCCCCCATGAACAGCCAGACGAGCCTTCTTAGACACCTTCTGACTGTTCATAAAGGCGTGCAATGCTCCGTTAACCATGTTTCCAGCATTCACTCTCTTTTTTATATCACTTTCACACTCTCCATCTTTTGTAAACATGGATCCCAAATATACAAACTCTTTCACTTGTTCCACTTTTTCACCTCCAATCACAATATTGCAATCGGTCACTCTATCATCTCGTTCAAACACCATAACTTTCGTCTTATTTCCTTTATCTAGAGCCGACGAAACGAAAATCAGACGAAACAAAAACCTATTAAACAGAAACCGGACGCAAACCATCGTTCTCAACGGGAGCCAAACGGCATAATTGCTTAGATGTATCACCAGTTCATTTATTAACGTAATCTTATTTAAGGTCAGCCTGGACTAGCTTTCTCACTAATTAATTAACGCCACAGAATACTTAACACGAAGCTAATTGTACCATATTTGTACGTGTCGATTAAAACAACAACTGCTATATAACCCTGCAATTATATAATTATATCATGAGATAGTAAAACAGTGTTATCTTATTAGTTTAAGAACCAAAATATGTCTTTAGTACTTTATATCTGCGTTCAAGTACACTTATCTCCTTTATTTCCTACCAGGCAGTTCAAAACTTCAAACTTTTAGCGAAATATTGCGCGTTTTTTTGTGTAACGGAATAGAGGAGGCAATCTTTTTCGGTTATTAGTCAGGAGGATTTAGCGCTATTCCCGAGAGGCCAGGAAACGATTCGCGCGTGCCAAGCCGCAAGCAGGTCAGTGGTGAAATATGACGTTATTTAACACCATGACGGGATACCACATGGAAACTATCCCCTTGATATGTAGTATCTCATATGAAACTGAACTTGAAATACACTGTGACAATTCTCCCCTTAAACTTATTATTTAAACAAATGTTTTAAAAGAAGTATATATATAATGAAAATGACTCGTTGTTGTGTGATTGAAAGCTCCGCTTTGGATATCCTTAAGACAATATCTAGTCTTGTCCTGACGGTCAGTACTGACGTCGTTCGTCCGTAGTAATCGCAATGGGACCCTTGCGTGCGTTTAGTATTGTAATGACCGCGTCCGCGTCGCAGTATCCACGAGATCCGTCTGCGTCGGCCGAGCGCGTCAGTGCTGCGTACGTCAGCTGAAGGACCCGGCAATACTATAACTACTATAAGAGCGTTTAGTGTAATTCGCGAAGTAGTGCCGTACGTTGGTCGGTGGAATATTCTCAGAGTAACTATTACTAAATAGTTACTCTGAGGGAATATTAAATGTCAACAGAAGAGTGCCAAAACTCGATACAGCCTAAGACCTTTGACACTCAGACAAAAAAGTGATCATTAAAGGGTTTCGTTTTTCCTTTTGAGTCACGGAACCCTAATTATGATGTTTTTGAAAACCCTTGATAGGAGTTGGTGATGAAACAACAACAAACATTTTATAATAGGCACGCGCGTTCCGCCATGAGGTAGGTTGAAGTGTCCAAACACGAGAAGTTATTTGTTTATTATTTGCCAATGATGGTGAAAACCGTATGTAACATTTTTTATGTTTACGTATTTCCGCTCTGTAGTGTATAAATATCAACTCTTTGTGGGCATTACATACCGACTGATATACAAATACATATACATGAAGAAACTACAAAGGATCGTGGATTGAATACGGAACTCTGAAACGTAATTTTCCTTGTTTAAGTATTGTTTACTTTTAATCTGTTCAAACACAAATAAATGAATTGCTTCGCAGCAACATTTTAATCCATTGCACTAAAACTTTCTATAGTTCCTTAATTTTTTTTATCATTATTTTTTCTTGGCAGTCAGAGGTTGCGTGTCTATGCCACATTTAACGTTCGTGGTAATTTCCGCGATTAAAGTTGGTTGTATACAGCATTGAGGCGGCCGCAATAGGGTTAGTGCATTTATAAGCGTTTTTAGTTCACCCACCTTTGAGTCCACCATTCCAGCTAGATTAGTAACAATTAAATAAAAATCGACATGTTTATATTTTAACGTTTACATACTCATATATGTAAATGTGTGAGGAATTCTGGAACACTCGTATCTCTTAGTATTATCGGGCATAACGTCCACCCTTTGAACGATAGCCAACATGCGGAGGGGGACTAGGTTGTCATAATCCTCACTCTTTGATGCCGTCATGGCGATCGCAGTGGGATAGCAGTTCTTCAGAAGGCGCATCTTCTGGTTTTTTTACCTTTTCAACATATATAGATCAAAAACCACATTACGAAAGATTATGAAATTTCTAATCCGCAAATCCACCACTCGATCAAAAATAAGTCACGCTAATCGATGTTACAATCCTCAGAATAATGGAACAATATTATTTTGTAATATGATCCCATAAACAATCAAATCATAAATAAGATACTTTCAGAAGAAAATAATAATACCACAAACAAAACACCTGTGAGGTGTTTTGTTTTCTGTTTATTTTATATTCTTTTATCGCCTTAAACATTTTCTAAGAATCACCTAAATCGGATTACAATTTATATTCTCTGGGCTTTAATTTGATTTTGTTACTTGTCTATTGGTATCATTCGGATCTTGCCGGGAGTTGCGGCTGTCAGGTCGAAGAGTTGCGATCAGCGGCGGAGCGTTGCGATTCGCGACGCGACGTGTATATTATATATTATTATATTGTATATTATATTATATTATTATATTATATTCTGTGGGGATTTATACAGAGAGATTTCCAGTGTAATATTAGTACTGATATTTAGTTATTTAAAACTGTTTTGTGAGACCACAATATACACACACCATTTTAAACAAAGATAAAATCATTCAAATCTACCTTAGGCACAGAACATTGAGGGTGGGTTCATTATATTATTTAGTGAGATCTCATTGGATTTAATTTGCCACATCGCCATTTAAACAAAGATAATCTTTTCAAACTCCACCTTAAGGGTGAATTATCCGACTTCTTCTTTTCTGAGATACACTCTATTTTAAGCAAATATAAACATCCCAATAGGTGCCTAACTTATAACTTAGGTATCAATGAAGAAAATAAAACACGCATCGAATTGAAAACTGCCTACTTTTCTAGAAGTTAAGTAGTAATTAAGTCTTCTAGTAGTAAAACACTGGCATTTATTTAGTTACTAAATTTTAATATATGATATAGATATTTGCCAAAATAAAAGGGCCACCTCAGTGCCTTTATAACTCACGGACGTATACCTAGTCTTTGGTAATTATTAGGACGATACGGTTTTTTAATATTGCAATACGCCAACCCTTTTTGTGTTCTGTTTTACCTTACAAAGGTTTAAAATAACGTATATATTTGAAAATGTATATTAAAGTAATGGCAGCTGAAATGATCTCTATCATAATTAATTGAAAACCACCGTAGTTTGGTTTAGGTTATAGTAGTAAGTACATTGTGAGACAAGTTCGGAAAGAAGGTTATTGTAACGAAAGGACAATGTTTGCTCGATCCGTAGGCAAGAACAAACCATAGTACCGAGTTTAGAATACCCTTCACGCACGTGTGTACCCACGACGTTTTTAAACACGTTTGTGAGAAATTTATAAGTGAAATCCAGAGAAATATACATAATTCTAGATAGAGCGCCTACTGCCTCTTCTGCTATATCTGGTGGAGTCAGATCTTTTTTGTTTTTTTTATGCTTGATAAGTTAGCCTTTGACCACTATCTCACCTGATGGTAAGTGATGATGTAGTCGAAGATGCTGTTCAGGCTAACCTAGAATGACTGGCTCTCAAGGACGGCTGCCAGAACACACCTTGACGACAGATTTTCTACTTGAGGTTAGTAGTTAGCCAGGCGGGCATTCGCTAAATGCCCTACCAACACGCCATAACGACTGCCATCCTAAGACAACAACAAAGAAGCACGGAAGCGCTCAGTAGTAATGTCACTAGCGGTCACCCATCCAACTCATGACCGAAGCGGACGTTGCTTAACTTTGCTGATTGGTTCCGAACGGCTAAGGCAACTTCGCTACGAGCGCTTCAAATCTATTTCCATTTCGGAGCTTGAACTGTTTTTGGCCATCAGTTTTGAGATTTTAAAATCAGAACACCAGAAAATTTCTTAATTAAGAAATTTTACGTATTTCTTTAGATGTCATTAGCTGATTTTGTTCACAATATCAGTCAAGCCGTTTTTCATTTCTACTCATTTTGTTATATGGTATGCCTTTAAGAAAGAACTACAGACTAAAAACTATATACAATACTACGGCGGCTATAACGAAGGCATTTCGCCAACCTAAAGGCCATTTCAGGCCCACAAACAGTTTTAATGCTCCTTCCTTTCCTCATTTAATTTATAATGTATATATATTTCTTCCTAAACCTCGACGATCTAGTGTTTGCTGCTATTGGTATCGATTATTGTTGGCGAATCAAAATCGTTCCTTTATTACATCAATGTAATAAAAAAATAATACTAACGGAATCATCTAACTGATAAATATAGATTTAATTATCTTTTGTGGACCATGAACTTAACATTGAGCTCTGTTTTTTTTTTGTTATTTTGACGGAACAAGCTCGAGGCCCGCCTGATGTTAAGCGGACTAACCT
Source organism: Plagodis dolabraria (assembly GCA_963854805.1). NCBI lineage: Eukaryota > Metazoa > Arthropoda > Insecta > Lepidoptera > Geometridae > Plagodis > Plagodis dolabraria. The sequence goes on from OY978440.1 coordinate 13,396,130, forward strand.
CTGCCTATAACAGATGCCTTTCGTCACAAGTCACGAATTGCACTGCGCCCGTCACCTTGAGACATAGTTCTTCCTTATCTTGTGTCTGCTGCCGTATAATTTTTGAAACAGATTAAAAAGAAAATTTCATATATATCGGTATTGGAAAATGGTGCCGTTTTATTTATAGCTTTGTAGCATATCGTAACTAACCTACCGTTTAGCATGTCAGGAGCAAGTTTAGCAAAGCAAATTACCGAACTAGACTACGCTTTCGAAGCAAAGCTGCGCGTTGGATACACCTACAGTGAATACTTTTAAACAGTAAATATTTAATCATTTTTTTTATGCTTGATAGGTTAGCTTTTGGCCAATATCTCACCTGATGGTAAGTGATGATGTGGTCGAAGACGTTGTTCAGGCTAACCTGGAATTACTGGCTCTCAAGGACGCTGCCGGAACACACCGTTAGGTGCTTGGCGACAGATTTTCTACTTGAGGGTGGTAGCTAGGCAGGCGGGCATTCGCAAAGTGTCCTACCACCATGCTATAACGACTGCCATCCTAAGACAACAACCGGGACCGAAGGCTTAACGTGCCCTCCGAAGCGCGGAGGGCACGTTAAGCCCTCCGCGCTTCGGAGGTAGTACTCAGTAGTAATGTCACAAGCGGTCACCCATCCAAGTCATGACCGAAGCGGACGCTGCTTAGCTTTGCTAATCCGCTGAGCTATTCCGCTTAGAAATAGTAGTGTGTGAATAGCTCGTTATTGATTATGGTCCATAGAGTAAGGTAGCCACTATAGAACTACATAATATTTAAAAGACGTAAATCAAAAGCTATTAAGTTTTAGGAATTTATTTATTATCAAAATCCACAGTTCTTAGAGATAAACAATAAATCATAATTACTGAACCGACAGCCAATAACGGATTTACATTAATAATATGTTGTTTCATATGTAAGTGGACAAGTCATCAATAATATAAATAATAGCTGTAAAGGTGTACAATTTACATCGCAAAAATATAAGGGTTAAATATAGGCAAAAATACATAATACCAATTAGTTTATACTCGTACATAATACTTATTGTTTATTACATTAGTGTGGGTAGAGTGAGTGCATGTGGTTGTGGAGCGTAAGCAAAAAGCATCAATGCTTTTTGGCAACGGCATGTAGTTTTATAGAAGTGTGAGAGTGCTTACTTTAATAACAAATAAAATGGTTGGTTGAATGAATAGGCCTTCTATTCAATATCAGCAACTGTCATATCAGATAGTCGTGAAGTTTATGGTAACGATGTTTCGTTTCGGAATACGAACCTCTGAGTCGCTATGATTGGACTTAACTCATTATGGCCTGCTGGTCTATGCAAAGTGTAAAAAATCAGAAAATATGAACAGTAACTTTTTGAATCACATTCTTTTTATTTACAATTATGTGCAAGTAATTTAGTGAACACAATATAAGTCTTTTCGAAATGTAAAGCGCTCGTAGCGAAGTTTCCTTAGCTGTTTTTAACTGATCAGCAGTGTAAGTACCGTAGTATGGCTCGTTAAAATATCGAATCGCTATGATCGATAAATTTAACAAATCGTATAGCCTATTGCATGTATGGTACTGTTGTCAATAACTCTTATCGACGGCTTACGATCGATATAAATTGCGGACAGATGTCAATTATTACGAAATGGCAACTTCGAAATTAGACTATTTTTGCTCAGATTATTAAAACAGTTCATTTACTAGGGCAATGAGTTTTTCTGAAAAGAATTACAATTAAAGCATTTTTTTAGATAAAACAGATAAATACAGTATTTTTTTGTTGAATACAACAAATTATAGAAAATGGACACTAAATTATAAACTATCTGAGTATCGGGTTGAAGTTAAATAAGAGAGAAAATAATAGTTATGACAGCTGACTGAAGTTATCTTTCAGATACACATGGAGAAAAAAAATTTGCTTTTTTAAATAATCGTTATTATTTTTGTTCAGCGTAAACTCGTACCTATTCATAAATCAATAAAACATCTCAAAATTCTTCTGCCCGCTAAAAAAGACATTAGCAAATAGCTAAACAACCAAATACCTACTGAGGTATTTAGTTTGTGTAATGTGCACGGGTAAGACCGTGAGGTCGCGTCCTAATATCGGTTCTCAAAGCCTTGCATGAAGAGCGAGTACAATTTATTCGAAATAGATTCCTGAAACACTTGCGAAAGTCCGATAGGTAGGGTTGTTGTCATTTGTCAACCTCTTCCCTGCAGCATTAGCACAGCACCGCTCTTTTTTCAATAATAAAAGGAGCCTAAAATATTATTTTAAAATTTGTCTGGGCTATGTCGAGCTTCTTTTTAAACCTGACAAAACAATCGTTAAAATCTACAAAATAGATGATCTCAGGCGTCATTTTAAAGGTCCATGCTAGGGTTATCGTCAAATTCGTTAAAATTAACGATGTTTACCGAATTTAATTACCGATCGTTTAAGTAGGTTTCGTACTTGCAAACATCGATACAACCCGTTTTATCGAATTTAGACGATTTTAAATGTCAAATTTGGCGATCGTTTACTTCGGTACTTGCGCTGCAGCAAAGTTAAGCAACGTCCGCCGCGGTCATGACTTGGATGGGTGATCGCTAGTGACAATGCTACTCTAACAATCGCAGTCGTTATATCATGGTAGTAGGGAATTTTGCGAATGCCCGCCTGGCTAGCTATACCACCCTCAAGTATAAAACGGCGTGTTCCGGCAGCTGTCCTTGATAGCCAGTAATTCTAGGTTAGCCTAGACAACATCTAAGACCTAATCATCAATTATCGTCAGGAAAGATAGTGGTCAAAAGCTAACGTATAAAGAAAAGAAAAATTAAAAAATAATAATAATAGTCTTTCAGCTATTGAAGCAATGAGGGCCGAGCGGCAATGGTTATGTACTGCCGTGCCGCATGGTGGGAGGGGATTTTGCGAATGCTCGCCTGGCTAGCTACCGACCTCAAGTAGCAAATCTGTCACCAAGCATCTAACAATGTATTCCGACAGCAGTCCTTGAGAGCCAGTAAAATTTTAGGCACATGAGACTTAACAAACTGTATATCTCAGTGTGTCGGGCGCAGTGCAATTCGTCATTTGTGCCAAAATGCGTCTGTTATGAGCCGGGGTTAATCCGCTTAACATAAGAAGGGCTTCGCACTTATTCCGTCACAATCATAGTAAAAAAAACTACACTTTCTTTGAAAAAAAAATTACACTTTTTATGCACACTCAAAAAATGCATGATTTATAAAATACGCTTACAAATAAAATAAGTTCGAGGTTTCTAGTGATTTTTTCTTTTTCAGGTAAGTTCCGCATCATTAGCCATGACGTCCACCTTTCAACAAAGCCTTTCCCGTTGGGGGGCTTGAGATGATCCCCACGCTTGGCTAGCGTCTTGAGAATCGCAGTGAAGAAGGCAGTTCTTCAGAAAGTCATAAGGAATTAAGTAAAATTTATTTAATAAATATTTTAAAGTAAGGCGCCTATTACTGAAATATATTTATATCGGTGTCATTTTTAATCACAATATTACATATCAAAATACTTACGTGTATTAACCGTAACATATAGTTACTTTTGACATAATGCAGTAATTATGAAACACTAACTCAAATTAATTATCGTTATTGTAATTTTCCGACTTAGCAGCAAGAATTTCGTAATAAAACTGCTTATTATGGCTTATTCGTCAACTGACGAGCGTGAAACAAACGAGTGCGCGCGAGTTGGCACCTTTTGATTTTGCCTATTTTTTTGTCAACTCGCGCTCTTTTGTAAAGTACTGCCACATGAAAAAGTGAAAATTATAAACAATTTTTTTTTAACAAAATAACTTACCATCCAGGCCATTTAAAAGCTAACAGTTTTTTGACATTATGTTCATCCTTTATTTTCGATTAATAATTCGGTAGAATAAATTCTAGGTTTAAAACAATTATTTTGGAGTGACTTATTAGTTCAGTTTCATTGAAATAACGTTTTTACTTATCGTGGTCGTAAAGTTATTGTTTATGCGCAATGTAAGCGGACTAAAACGGCTTTTTAAGCTCTAGTACATAAAAGTCTGTTTTTAATCACAAGTGCATAAAAATGGCAAAAAAGTTCAGCAGTGGACCATACGACTGATACGCGAAATGGAACATTGTTCAAATATAAGGTAAAATTTATTTAGAGTATTATTTAAATACTTAATTGTATTTATTTCATCGTAATCAAAGTAAAAATCTGATGTATACTGTATAAGCCGGATCGTCCACTACTGAATACAGCCTTCCCTATTAAGGGGGTATCGGTATAAACCCCACGCTTGGCAGGCAGCTTAGGGATCGCAGTGTAAGATAGCATTTCTTTAGAAGGCGCTGCTGCCCACATGCCTCTGACGACACCCACGGGAAGCCCATATCTTCCCGTGGGTGTCGTCTATCTATCGGGTGGGAGCAATTCTCACCCGGCACCCTACAGACTAACTCCATGCTTAATCAAGACTTTACAATAATTATGCGGGCTAAAATGTACTATTTTTTTCCAACTGCATTTTTTTATGAAAACAATTTACTTGAAGTTCACTTTGTTTTCAAAAAACTCTTTATAATTTAGTAAGAATATAAAAATATGACTTTTGTTAAAATGCATTTTTTGACAAAATATAGATAACTAAACATAAGAACTCAGAACCGTCTAAAAATATGCACTACTTACGTTTTGGTAGTTTGGCTTTTTCTAAACTTTCGTGTCCGACGGGTTTCCTCGGCTTTACGAGTAAAGTCTTAAGAACTGTACGCTTCATCAGGGACATAAATTAATAAAAATTTTGTTGTATACAATCAAAAATTATATCGCGTTGTATGTGATCTTGTTTATATTTTTTATATAATCCCATGAGTTAATTTTTGTTTTAACTTTTTAATTTCATTTACCGTGATTGTATCTGACCTGTAAAATTACATTATTCTTGTTCGAGTTCACGAATAAAAGTCACAGTAAAGAGCGCGTAGCTCGTCTCTTCTCAAATTGGTGCGGCCGGCACAGCAAGACTACGTTGAAGGCGACTACGTCAACGCGTAGCAAAAGGTTAGGGGTCTGCGCCTACGCCCCTTGCTACGCTTCGGATTTTTTATTTATAGAAGTTTGACTTCTATTTGCATTTGTTATTACAGCTGGAATTGATCTCATTGGCCTTTAAAACAACGCCACTTGCAAAATATGTGTAGTTAATATAAAAATAATGGCCAAGTGCGTGTCGTGCATCGCTTTTATTGCAACAGATCGTAAAAGGAAAAAATGTTTGTTAGTTCTGGACACATCATCCAAATGTATAATATAAATCGAACTATTTAGTACAGATATGGTAAAGTTTATTTATTTATGGTACGTCTTGTTTTTGAAATAGTCAAAAATGGTCTAAAAATTATAATAATGCGGCACCTTATTCCCTTATTTTTTGATTGGAAATAAATATATATTATAAATTTTATTTTTAGTGTAAGTGATGACTTCTATGCGAGGTTACCCCACACGTTAAGATGCAAAAACATTTTTTTCTATTAACTTCTCATGTAGCGGAGTTCCCCTGAAAAGTAATATAATTAAATTTCTAGTAATACGTTTTCGGTACAATATACAAACTTCTACACAAAATATCTTAATATGCGGTTTGTAACTTATTCCCTTTACGAGCTAGAGATTCGTGACAAGCGGACGGCTCTAAAAGTAGATTGGCATTAAGAATTCTATCTATACTAACAATCATAAGTGTTGTTACGCAATTCGTATGTTGTGACGAAAATATAACAAACGTTAGAAATTCTGTTCACCTTTTTCGCGCTAGTATAGTAATATAACTAGTATTAGCAAGGTTCGTACAAAAAACCCCAGCATGAAAAGTACGGCCAAAATATGAGATAATAGGGAATTCCTCTTCTAAATTATTGAACAATAATTGAATGCACTATTTATCGTCAGCTGCCGTGCTTCCGTTATCATTGTCAGATCATCGAGATGCCTCAGCATTTCCCTCCGCTGTCGCAACAACTGCTGTTTGTACCGAAACGCCTTTAACGTCGATTTTGCAGTGCTTTCTGTCCGTAGTATAATCTAATCAACCAAACCTAACTCACCTACAGGCCGTGAAACTGCATACAATTAACCTGTTTTCACACGTGTCTTCGACCCGAGCTGAATTACATTTTCGCTTGTTGTCTATTATGGGACGGTAGCGATTGATTCCATGCATCGGTCATCGGCCAGTGACCGGCCGTTGTGTAACAGCTAGTTCTATCTCTGTAAATATATTCTGAGAGATGAAAATCTTATTCAATCGTATGTCGACGCTTTCTAATACGATTCTTCTGATTGGAAGCACTGGATACAATATGTAACGATTTCGTAAACAACACGAAAGTGTGACACTTCCATAAAGTCGATACTTTAACAATCAACATTTTATCCTTATCTAAGATGATAATCATCGTGAAATTATTCAGTGACTCAATCAAAAATATAACTCGATCAATATACACCACTATTATAAGAACTTCCAATAATTAGGATGTGAACCTCATAAACTTATAAAAGCCGTAAAATGCGAACGTTTCACGAGCACTACCGCATCTTATACCTATTAACGATACATCATACACGTGTGTGTTTGCAACTGAACAGTCTCGAGATGTGACGACTCCGTATAATTATTTTAAGGGTCGAGCAAGCACCGAAAATAAACGCTAGTGTGATGTCATGAAAGGTGTTACGTACCGACGACGGCGACACGCATCTGACTATGACATCAGGCCAGGCCGGTCATCTGTTCGCCTGTTGAATTTATTATCTCAATTCCCACAATTTGCGGTCCGCCGATTGTTATACTGGGGAAAAACGTTAATTGAAAATCATCGTAGCGAGTTTTGTTCAGCTAGAACTCACAAAGCAATCTGTCTGATCGATTGAAATAATAAATATATGTTACTGATTTTAATAACTTGATATTTTATGAAAGCATGATTGAGTTGTTTTAGTTATGTCTAAATCCATTTTGTTTTTCTTTATAAAACGTACAAATATTTACTTTGTTCTTAAACCACGTCCATCTACTTTCATTGGCCGTTAAATCTTTCAATACAGTTTTTACTTTAATCGGAGAAGAATATTCTTGATATCGTTCTAAAAGTATGACCGAAGTAACTCTTTGTGTTCTAAAAGTGTTAAAGAGAGAACTAAAACTGACATGAGAGATAACGTTATAGATTCGGATCGTATACTGATACCCGAGGACGATAATGAATACGTGGTTGTCCAGCGTCGATGCAAACATCAACGTGACACGCAATCACTGCTCGTGATTAAACGCTTTTGTTTTCAGCAATACAGTTATCGGAACCGTTTCTCCTTGCGCATTTCCGACGCAATGTGGACACTATATAGATACTGCTTCCACGCCACAAAGCCTACCAACTATTATATTATAATACTAAATTAAAAAAAACTCCTAATCGTATGTGTCATCCGTAAGCCTCAGCAATATTAGCACTCGTGGTTTTAATAAATCAAAATCAATCTGTGTTCCGTAAATAAAACTCTTTGGCGTGATACATTTTGAGTGGCCTGATATATGCTATACCCACGTACATGGTATCATGACAATAGGTTGTACAGATACGCTGAATACGCTTTTATCAGGCTGTATTTAGCTAGCTCGACCCGCCTACTTCACAGATAACATTTCAAGGACGCTTTCGAAGCGGGTCGGTTCAGTTCCCCTATGAGTTATTTTGTAACACGTTACCGCGAGTATTAATTATGTATGCCGTTAATGAATTTAGTTTCTTCAAAGAGTTACGACTATAAACTTGAATTGATCAAACGCAGTAGTACCAGTCCCATGAAACTGATATTGATGACGTGGATATCATTTTCGCTGTTAAACACACAATTAAAGCGGATTATTGACAATGATATCTATGCTAACGTCAATACGACTGAGGTGTTTCTGCACGTTGGGTACAAATGAGGGAGTTTTATCATCATAACGCTCTGATTGCTCTCAAGGTAGTGGAGTAAATTACCAACGAGGATTTTCTCAAGAAGGGTTAGCGTCAGTTAGGTGGACAGACCTAAAACCGATGTTCGTTTTAACGTATGTAATAATAGCGGAAACATATTTTTCAATATGTTCTTAATGTTGTTAGAGAACAATTATGCCGACCCCAAATGCGTGGGATAAGGATGGAAAAATGGTGATGGTATAATTCACAATAGTTCAGTCCAGTCCAGTACTCAATAAGCGTCTGCTCTCACATTCATTGTCTTGTATTAATGGGTTAAGTTTCCACAAAGACCGTGCCATAGGTAAGTGGTACTTTAGTTTAAAATATCTATCTATGCAATTATTTGAAACCAACAATTCTTGTACATTTATTTCATATATCTCGGAAACGTCTCCAACGATTTGTATCAAATTTTGTATATATTTTGTATATAATATTTTTTGAAGCGCTCGTTTCCATTCTGAACCGATCAGCAAAGCTAAGCAACGTTCGCCTCGGTCATGAGTTGGATGGGTGACCGCTGGTGACATTACTACTGAGCGCTTCCGTGCTTCGGATGGCACGTTAAGCCGTCGGTCCCGGTTGTTGTCTTCGGATGGGAGTCGTTATAGCATGGTGGTAGGGCATTTTGCGAATGCCCGCCTGGCTAACTACCACCCTCAAGTAGAAAATCTGTCGTCAAGGTGTGTTCCGGCAGCTGTCCTTGAGAGCCAGTCATACTAGGTTAGCCTGAACAGCATCTTCGACCACATCATCACTTACCATCAGGTGAGATAGTGGTCAAAGGCTAACTTATCAAGCATAAAAAAAAACAAAAAGATCTGACTCCACCAGATATAGCAGAAGAGGCAGTAAGCGCTCTATCTAGAGTTATGTATATTTCTCTGGATTTCACTTATAAATTTCTCACAAACGTGTTTAAAAACGTCGTGGGTACAAACGTGCGTGAAGGGTATTGTAAACTCGGTACTATGGTTTGTTCGTAGACAACATCATCACTTACCATCAGGTGAGATAGTGATCAAGGGCTAACCTATCACGCATAAAAAAAAATAAGATTTGCATTTTCAAAATGCTATTTTACACTACATTTATAGAAATTTTGTTATGGATCGATAGGGCCTTATTCTACAGTGTCATATAGTACTCGTACCATCTAGAGTTTGGAAAAGCCGTAGAATTAATAATACAATCCTGAGTACAGTAAGGAGTTCAATCATTGGGTCCGTCCTGGAGCTCATCTTATTTTCCATAACTTATCAGAGCGCTTGGTCGTTGCGACGCGTGATCATAGTGCTGGCATTTTAGGATCAACGTATAAGCATTGCAATCCTAAGGGGCTATGCTGTCAGCATGCTGGGCACGCTGTTAATTGGTGAATGACGCTGTTAATTGGTGAATGGGCTGAATTTGGATTAGGCAACTTTAACAGCAAGCCTTTCGTTCTCTTAAGCTTAGTGTCGTATAATGTTTTGTTCTTAAAGGCGCCTTTGAGAAAAAACATCACAATTTTGCTTTTCATATAAGCTTTTCATATTTTTACGCCTTCAAGGCGAAAAAATATACAATAGGACTTTTTCGCTTCATTAATAAAGAAATATTATACAACCCGGGGAGGCTCGCCGACATAAACTTTTTGAAGAAATATAGTAGTTTTTGGTGCATGTTAACATTATAAATGTTTAACCATCTTGTAAACAAAACTTTTGACAGCTAAACTAGGTTAAATATGAATCATAAATTCTACTGAATTTAAAAATCTAAGTCACATGGAAGATATGATTTTGGTACCGAGCTTTTTTACGTTTTTGAAATAAATGAATATGATTTTTCTGTTTGTACCAATGATATAAATTTCTGTTCAGTGATGAAAATTAAAATTCTCGTGCTTACGGTCATAAAAGTCAATTATTATCGACTGCAAAAGAGTATAGTAAAAACTCACTACGTAAATATTAATTTCTTCTTAATGTTAAGCTTTTGCCTCTTCATACATATTATTCAAAACTCAAATCGTAAAACAATATAATTTAGGAGTTGCACTACGCTGAATTCGGGAGGTTTTAGTGGGTTCAAGTTCCACACTTCCCCTCCCGCCGCCCCCGTGGTGGAGAGGCTGTGCGAAGGCAAAAAAGGCTGAATTCGTTACCTTAACTGAATAATTGCTTATTAAAACATGGTCACTTCATTTACTCGAATATGAACCCTTTTTAGCGTTCTGTACTAGAGAGCGGGGCTCTAATACTAAATGCTGTTCGGCCGCCAGACATTAGATTTGCTGTATCTTTGGAACGGTAATAGGTAGCCATTAAAATTTTCACAGAATATGTATTAGTATGTGTGATTGCCTAACAATTAATAATAATATCTAAAAGTAAAAAAATGAGGTCCCCATACAAGAAATGTTTTTAACGTTTATTCTTGTCGCTCTATCGTAGGAACGGTAATTTATACACACATCATACTTGATGTGATAATTGCCTAATATGTGACGTACAAAAACTAATACGATTTTTCGGTACACGAGTGTTGGCACGGAACAATCGGTGCGGGAGTGCAATTCGCACTTGGCCGATATTATTCTTAAGTTGCAGATATTTAGGCTAGTTGCAGTCCATGTTCACGGGCTAAATGAAGATGTTAGATCTTCATCATCATCGGGTGGGGCATGTTTTTCTGAGCCGATAAATGGTGCAAGCCTTTCTTGTACGTATTTTACGAGAGGGTCTTGTACCATTGCTTGTTTATTGATCAATTCGATAGATAACACTAAAATTATCTGTTTTAAGAGTGTAACGCTCACATGGTCTTTATTTAACAAAATACTACAATATATATACAATACTACAGCTTCTACATTAAAAGCATTTAGACAACATAGCAGACTCATAGGCAGTCCAAATGCTCCAGCCCACTACCAGTTGACAGCGTTCCCAGCATGCTGGCAGCATTGCCCCGTTGAATTGCAATGCTTATTCGTTGAGCCAAATAGGGTAAATAAGGGTCTTAGTATAAAATACAACATGCGCCGTTGTGCAACTGAGATATGTGTAAGGAAATTAATACGGTGGCTTTGTCGTAGAAACCATCAATTTCAGTTATACAAAGCCTTTGATGCTGACTTCTAAAGTTATTATTAATTATTCAGACACATTTACTAAATTTATCCGCTTGGCACAACAGCTTGAAACTAGCGGAGATACTGGAGGGATATATTTATTTTCCTTGCCATTCGGAGCTAATCTCCTTTTTGTTCAATATCAATAGCTTGCTAAGTGAGATCGGCATAATATATGAGATTCCTATTGTTTAGAGCCGACTATACTTTTTCAGGGGAAATATTTCAATATCAGGCTGACTACCGCGTTCTGTATATTATAGAATTTTTAGCTAATTATTAGCATACAATTGATGATTATTTTATGCTAATGCTTTCTATGATTATAATTAATTCTGTGCTATCACGCAATTATTTACATCTTCGGATAGCAGACTGGAAGGTGTTTAATATATTTACTTAACTTAGCTCCACGGGAAAACGCGAACAAAGCTCGACCCGTTGGCCCCGGACTCCTGTTGCAAGAACTCCTTAACGACAGGGGCCTACTCCCAGATGGCAATAAGTCCAGGATTGAACACTTAGTACAATACTTTCACAGATAGTTTGAGCAAATGTCTATGTGTAATTTGGAAGTATTGTCTGTCTTTATGATGTTACTGACACAGTTAACAAAGTACACATGCTCTATATATCTTCAGTAGACATTATATGGTTGCTAACGAGTTGCCTATAAGCGTGTTGCTTTTGTTCAACGTACTGACAATCACTTCTTTCCATGTCTCTCTCGATCTTCCTAGCATAAAAGTGACACTAAAATATATAATCTTTTGTTAAGAAAACCGACCAAGTGCGACTCAGCATTGTTCTATGATGGTTACGCGTCCCAACAAGTCGTGAGGTAAATAAAAACCGGCCAGTTCTCGCCATAAAAACACACTAGGGTTATCTTCATTCAACATAAGTAGTTGTTATTTCTGCTCAAAAACATTACATAATTATAATATTATTTAGGCATCCGTAGTGCAAGTCCTATTCCCAATTGGCAGGTTATACATTTGTTATTTTACGATAGAGTTTGTGCTCCAGTAGCGCTAATGGCGCAACGCACTCGTATTACGCTTTTATCTTAGATCAAAAACAAAAAAAGGTTTGAAAAATATTTTCGTTATATCGGGACCACTTAACTTTGATATTTATTAAGGAGCTATTTTCGTTCATAAATTACATTTGTATAGAATCTTTTATAGATCGGATGTTCTTCAAAATACCCTTAATTAAATGAACCCGCTTTCTCCTACCTTAACTAAAACATAAACGATTTCCCCATTAAATATTTCTTTTAACGTCAAATATGCCGAGTTCTTACAGAAAATATGTTATTTCAAACTTGAAAGCTATTTGCGGATTCAGGGCAGACACAGAAAAGCATTTCCATGAATGTTATTTTATTTTTACCGCGACTGTTACGTAACAGCTTTATAATGAGTTCAATTTAAGCCGTAAATTGTTTTGTAGAAACACTTAGTAATCCAACTGCTATATTGTTCGCATTTGTATAATTGTATCCCACACTATAATTGTATCATAGAAGCGTTGGTAGGCTAATGGACAGTTAGCATTCATTGCGCTCGCGCGTAGTGCGGCAGACGCACAGACTCACGTTCCTCAACAAGGGATAGTTTACAGTCCACCACGTAGTTACGTAGGTATTACGTCACAATAGACCTCAATGCCTATTACCGCGCAGTAATTTCGCGGCGGGGAGTTGCACTATGTTACGAACGTACGTAAACAACACAACATGCGGGCTTCGTGACCGACCACGCCGAAGGTTAACCAATCTAATAGAAAGGTCACACGTACACCTATAATCCCATCGCACCCGAAGCGATTTTCGCAATTATGATAGTGGATAGTGATGCTAACACACCCTGGCTGGACCTAAGCCAGCCAACTCAGACGACCAGCGCCGCTGTGACTCGTTCATGACGCCGCATATTTTTAACGTAACAAACAGCGCAGACACTCACTCGAGTGCCAAATGTAAAGTTCACTAACATAGATTTGGCAACAGCGCCTATTTACGCGAAGTGTCTATGGTTAGAGAGAATGATCACGGAACACGATAATACCATTCTTTTATTACGCGTATGATAAATAGGTAATCAAAATGTGTAATTTCATTTGTTTGATTCGAATTGAATTGGTAAAACGTAGTTCCAATTGAAAGGCGTATGTCCTAACCGATACATTGATATGTCAGACATGTGTGACATTATTGTGTAAGCATTCAGTTCCCAATTTCGGGTGTACCGGATAGATAGTACCTCCTTCAAGGAACTATTGATTTTGTGCCTGCGGTCCATAAGTTTAGCCGCATTGATCGGCCAAGGGAACAGGTAAACGTGGAATACAAAGGGAGCACGATGAGCTGATTTGGATCTAAGGAGTTCCATTTAAATCTTGACCTAAGCCATACATATTCCTGGGTATAATAAAGACACGAAGATGGCTCTGCTAATCATCTCACTTTTACACTATAGACTGTCTGTAGTGTGCAAGTGAGAAAGATGTAATGACTAGCGGCACCGTCTTCGATTTGTTACTTTATTAAACTGAGTTATACGTATGTTAAATAATTCTAAACCTCCCAGCTTCGCTATATACGAAGCTAAGGACGAGTTTATTCATTAACTCTGTAATTTAACGAAATTGTACCGTAAAGCCGTTGTCCCAGATAACTCCGCCTCGGGCGGGACTCGCATGCAATTAAATTTTATTGTACGTTTGAAGAAGTTCCTCCAGCTTCCATTGTTTCGTCGAATATTTTATTATTACACGGCGATATTAACTCGTGGGGTGTTGTGCTTGATTTCAATCCAACCATATCTTCCTGTGGGTTCGTAATTGGCGACGAAGGGTAAAATACCAGAAGGTTGACAGCAGCTCCTTCTGAAGAAGTGCCATCCCATACTGTGATCCCCAAAACATTTGCAAAGCGTGAGGATTATGGTATATCTCCTCCCCTTCTTACTATAAACAAATGTTTGATAATTCTTGTTTATTTTAAAAGGACATACTTTCATTCAGATTGGACCCATAGAAATGTCATTCAAATCAGTTCAGTAGATAAATTACTTAAATCAAAATACCTTAGTTGATAAAATTATGTCATCACACATGTTTGTGTGTCCAGTTAGGTATTTTGATTTAAATAACCCAACTTCAAATTGGTTCATTTTGGTAAAGCATATCGTGAATAACATGTTGATATTTTGAATATTTTTATTTTTTCAATAAAGCATGCCTGCAGATTAGATTACAAATTTACGAGGGGAAAAATTATAGTCATCCACTCCTATAGGTATGCTTGGACCGACTGTGCTAACATAACAATGATTCATAACTCTAATGTTTCCCCTCGTTCTTTAACCATCGTATGGAGATGGAGCGACACCTATAGTTCAACTTACGTTGTACTAAAAACAAGACTAATTTTGCAATTAGCTTTTAACTTGTTGAGCATGAATGCAACCCTATAATTTGAATATTTTTATTGGATGAAGGATTTGAATCCCAAACATAACTATAATTTTTCCCTGTCGTAATATTGTAATGTAGATACTTACTCGCAAGTGATCGCGATATAAAACAGTCATGCTGCAACTAAGAAAAAGATGTATGTTTAAATATAACTATTATAATATAATGTGTTTCCTCCAAGCACTAATAATAGGGCGTTAACGTTAAATTCGACATGCGGATTTGAAATAGCTGCCTGCACGTGAAAGGTCTTTCCGTTTTCACGCGTTGGCCTTAAAATCTAATTACGCTGAAAGCGCTTGCCTTTTCGTGAATTCGTATGATTTTTTCTTAGAATTCGCATGTAATGCCTCAAATGTAAGAGCTTTTCGTTGTTCCAGTTTACTGTACCTAAAAACCCACTTGATTTCTGCCACTTTAAATGATCTTACGTGTTACGTTACCGTACGTTTAATGTTAATCTTTGTACCTTATTTATTATTTGCCACTTTGAGTGAAGGCTGTGAAAGAGTTTTTGCTATTACCTTAATATCGGCTAATATCACAACGCGGTTGTGGCTCAGAGTAGGCTGAGAAGACATATCAGGAAAAAGACACAAAATTTCTAACTGAGTCGTTTATTGTATATAATTTACATGAATACATTTTTTTACCACTATCTCACCTGTTAAGTGATCATGCGATAGATGATGGAGCGCTTATACAGAAGATATCTATTCACTCGCGTTTTGATGACATCCATATTGTACTTAACCGGAAACAAAGACTCCGGCAGGGTGTTCCAGTTGTGGTTCCCTAGAGGTTCGTATGATGAACGAAGAAGAAAATCGCTTTGTTCGGGTCAATGGAATATCCACCATATATAGCGGTGCCGTTGCTGAGTATTCCTAGATTTCCGATTATAAAATGGGCATGGCGGAATCGATAATACTATGTTTTACTTGGACCTGAATGGCTCAAGTCCAAATTATAAGATAGCAAAACTGCTCAGAGGAGCATAGAATATGATTCGTATAAAAACTTATACGACTCTTTTAGAATCCGTAAAAATACTCTGTTATAACTTTCTAAATATTCGATCCCTTGATTTTGCATATGTTGATATTAACACAGTCTGTTGATATTATCGCTATTACATTTTTTTTTATTTCCTTGCACTTTTTTTTCAAATATAAAGTAACAATTACTTGTTTACATGCACGTATGACACGACTTCCAAAGTCGGATTCAGAAACGAGCCCTCGCTACTGTTCCATACTATAATGAAAACTTCACATATTTTACGAGAAAACATTGTGGTGTATTTTTTCACAATATTAATAAATTATAAGATAGTCCTGAAATTGTATTGTTTAAGATTCTAAATATCATTAGGTGTACCTACTTATTTTTTTATGGTGTTGTGAGAGCCCAGCTTCACTTGATATCCCGCCGAGGTCTTGAGTCTCTACGGATGAATCAAGCATAAAATCTGTAGCCAAGCACCTGACAGTTCCGGCAGCTTTCCTTGAGAGCCAGTAATACTAGGTTCAGACCTGTTTACACATTTGCCCGCATCATCTTTTGCAATTAGGTAGTTATATCAAATGGTATATAATATATGATTGATTTTCACCTTATTTCATGATCCGCTACTGTCTGCATAATTTTTTTATAGTCTTCTTCATTCAAATTCAAAACAATCATCACAACTCGCACTTGCCTAATTTGACACCTGTGTCAAATTGTGATGATTGTTTTGATCATGAAATAAGGTGATAATGTGATGAAAATTGATGACTTCGCCACACCGGCTGGCTAGAAGATCAATCATATATTTTATACCATTTGATATGAACTGACCTCTCACTGTGAGCAGAACTTATTACCTATTTGAAATACATTATACCTACCTATAGCTGTCTTATAATTTGAAAAAAAGTAAGAACTTTATTCATTATTGTTTATTTTTGAGTAAAAATAATATATCAAAGCTCTCTTCATTTTAATCATTATGATCCTGATTTTCATTTTTTTTTTACTCCGAACTGGGTAGTTGACCACTATATCATCTGATGTTAAGTGATGATGCGATCGATGATGGTGCGCGCTTACCCAGGAGATACCCATTGACTCGCTTCTTGAAGACCACCATATTGTACTTAACCGGAAACATAGCCTCAGGCAGAGTATTCCATACTCTGGCGGTTCGCATGATGTAAGAAGATGCAAATCGCTTCGTTATTGATCATCTCCACAATAATTCTCCATCTTTCCAATTAGCAGTTCTTCTGACCCGGACGGTAGCCCTTGAGAAACCTCCACTATTGCTGGAATGGTATTTTGTTCATTTCGATCCAATGTTCGGCCAAAGAGGCAAGTGATATTAGTATGGAAGCCAAATTACAATATATAGTGAATTGTAAATAATTAAACATGAACCAATATAAGTATTGGGAGCACAACTAATATAATGAAAGGGGAATTATTGAGCCGACATTATTTATTATATCACGAAATATTACCTTCGTTTAATAATGATGTGAAAATGAGACGTTCTATTTTGCTACACTTAAGTAAGTATTACACATTACATTTTTACAGAATATGTTTGTATATTATACGACTGTTGGTATTTCAGATTTTTTCCTTCAAATGACGTCAATGGTGGTCGTAACTGATTAATTCGTTCCATGTTATATTATACGAAAACTCTTTTAACAACTAAAATAATACCTACGAATAATACTTTATACTGATTAGAAATATAGGTAACTTTACGTGTGCTATTTTCAATAAAATACAATGCATTACAGCGTATCCTTTGGCAATACAACATGTTCTTTTGATTACTTTGTTTTTTCGATAACTTAGAAGTTGAGAAACTAAAATATAATACAAATAATCGGCAAATATTAAAAACTGTTCAAATTTCCTATTTCAAAAATATTTAACTACTATTTGATTAAATTTGACAATAATTATGTAGTTTACTAAAAAAATCTGATTGAAATTATATATAAATGACGTTTTCGCGACTACCTATTCACATTTGTTACAAAAAGAGTTTTTTTTATATATATTACAAGCAAGCATTTGACCGCAGTCTCACCTGATAGAAAGTGACGACGCAGTCGACGGTGTAACATGCTTGCCCAGCAGATACCTATTTACTTATGGATTATTTACTTATTATGTTATGAACTTTAATAAATAACAGATTTACCAACAGAATCTAATTGCAATCATAATAAAAATGGTAGATACGAGCTTGTATATACGTAAGCGTTTATATATCATTTTACTATGATATCAATTATATTATGTTAGTAACAATATAGATATTTGAGTACCTGCTATTCAAAAGCATTGAAATCTTGTTGTGGTAGAAAAAAGTGATCATTACTAGTAGAAATCATTACTGGATCTCAAATCAGCAGTAAATAAATCTGTCTAATGCTATCTTACTTCTTTTCTATTGCAAGCTATCTATCCTGCTCATTAGGGGGCAGACCTTGTGAACAAACCTCACACCATGCGTACAATATTAATTGTTCACGAATTCCAAAAAACCGGCCAAGTGCGAGTAGGACTCGCCCACGAAGGGTTCCGTACCCATTATCTGTAACCTCATCTTGCAAGTTACATAAAACTAAATATTCCGTGAATAGTTAAAGCGTCTACCTGTCACCGTTATTAGTATCGAGCAAGAAACGGTAAAAATATCAAGTTTGTTGTATGGTAGCCCCCCTAAAATATATATTTTATTTTATTTTTAGTATTTGTTGTTATAGCGGCAATAGGAATACATCATCTGTCAAAATTTCAACTGTCTAGCTATCACCGTTCTTGAGATACAGCCTGGTGACAGACGGACGGACGGACAGCGAATTCTCTGTAATAGGGTCCCGTTTTTACCCTTTGGGTACGGAACCCTAAAAAAGAGATAAAATATAGATAAATGTATCACCCCGTAAATCCATGTTTAGCTATATGAATTGTTAAGCAACAATAGGTTGTAAAGTCGTCGCAGCGTGTACTATTGTCAGATCTTCCGCTCTATGCGGCCCAACAATTGTGTCATCGCCGTCGAGGACATTACTCGTATATTCAATTAATTTTGAGGACCATTTTGTTGCTAATTTAGCAAACCTCACAATCAAACCACAGCGACCTTTTGGTGGTGCCTAGTATCTAGTAATTAATGACATAATTGATAGACTCAACCGTTACTTTGTCCATAATTATTAATGACAAATGTAAACTAAATATTACAAGATTAAATTATTATTTGTGAACAATATTTGTACTGTACTGTATTGCTGGACTGTCCACTGTTGAATACAGCCACCCCCCATTATGGCGGGGTTTGCTATAATCCCCACGTTTGGATCGCAGTTCCTCATAAGGCGCTGCTGTCCACGGGTTCGGGTATTTTAGCCTTTGCCGTTCTTTTACGGGTGATATTCTAGCCCAGTACCACACGGGAACAGTACTGTAACAGCCGGATCGTCCACTGCTGAACACAGCATCCCCTATTAAGTCGAGGCAGTCAAAAATAATTCCCACGCTAGCTCCGCCCACGCGGCGCAACGATCCCCGCTGCACCGAACGACGCGATGTGCAGCGGCGCACGCGTCTCGCTTAAAAAAACATTTTGTGTACTTCATATTAGATTCGCGAACACAGATACCATTGAGACGATTTCAACTTTTTTTATAATCTTATTCACGTGACGAATTTCGATACATAAAGTAACTTTGTATATACTGCAATTGATGTCACGTTTTTATTTTTATCAACATTACTAATATTTCTTAGTAAGAAATTGATTATTTGATTTACTTTTCAAAATTATCCTTACGGTCGACAGTAGCTCATAAAACTAAAGCCAAAAGTTTTACTTTTTACAATATGATAATGTCTGCTCGACTTTATTGGCATATATTATTATGTATGTATTGGTATATATATTATACATATTTAACTGACTTCCCAAAAGAAAGATGGTTCCTAAATTGACTTGTCTATTATTTATTTTATGTATGACCACACATAACTTTTTTACTGAACCTTACAATCTTGAAGATTATTTTGTTGCTAGTACAGTTTAACTCTTAATTGGTTTCATTTTAATTTCATCAACATCGGTCGAACGGTTTGCCAGTTACAGTCAACTTACTAAAAGTAATTTGCCAAAATGCCTTGACGATCGCAGTGCTTCTAGCAACTAATGTAAGTGGCAACTGTGAATATAGATGAAAGTTATTGTTAACCAGTGATAAAATCTATAAATAATATGTGAATAATAATCTCTCTTGAAAAGTCTGTAGTCATCAGTATATCAAATAACCTGTCGACGTCATAAGCACAAAATTGAGATCATTTTGAACCGATATCAATGAGTTATTCCAGTCTTTTTAATTTAAAAAAATGTTTTCAAGTTGTTTATTTTTAATTTTCTTTGTTACGTTGTTGTGTCGCAGTTTCTGTGTTTATAGAGAAAACGTATTGCACCAAACCAACATAAAGTGAGACGTGGGTCGGAATATGATGATGGTACATAACAGCCCAAACGGCACGATATATATTGATAAATGGGGTGTTTTTAAATACTCCGTAGTAACGAAAGTGATTTCTACTGATTAAACTACCTATAAAAATTTCATTACCCCTTCGCATCCGCGTGGACGATAATTTATGAATGAATCAACATTGCTCTCAGTATCTTGGAATGCGATTAATCAGATTACACATCATTAGAATAAAGTAAAATATCATCAAATTGAATGAGCATAATATTATATTATATTCGGTGAATATGGGTACAATTGACCTGAAATAAATGGATTTGATTTGATTAAATATGACCATTCATAATACCATGACTCGTCATACAAATATGAATTATAGTTTTTTATAACTATGCTACTGTACACGTTTCCATAATAAAATAAAGTAGGTTGTTTTTTTTTATTGCTATCATATAATTTTTAACTATTAATTACTAATGTTGAAAATATGTTCGTATACATCCTAGTACTTTTTATTTTTCAGTTACAGTGGTAAACAGAATGGTGTTATTTTACTATCACTCTGCTTTTAGATACCAACTATGGTAAAAATTAGACCAACCAGATATAAGTAGATCTAGCCACTTCTAAACAGCAGGATAAGATTTTTTTACCAAACTTGCAGAAGAGTGTATATATGCAATTGTAACGGGTTTAATTATTGGGATATTTAATAAAAAACACACGACTGCAGAAACATTGTAGAGAACATGTTATACAGGCTTCTTTTAATGTAACATAGCAGACAAGTGAGACAGTGAGTGGCACTGGAACAGGTGACTAAATTAGACATTAAAATAAAAACAGTGGATTCTTAGATTGTTAGTAAGTGGACTATCATAATACAGATATTCGTGGATAGTCTACAGAGGTTATAGACACATTAAGTTAAGATGTATATGAATTAACAAAAAATCATTTATGAAATAAAAAATATATAGTTTTCCATTTATACAATTTTAATGAAATACAAAAGTGTGCGTGAGAAATAACGAGTATCGGAAACGGAAAGTCAAGTTTGCAGTCCCCCCGATCGTCACGCCGTGACCACGATCACTGCAAAGTGTTTGAAACGTCATGACAAAAATAATGATAAATATACGCGATTTAAACCGTTTAATGTTGTTTAATTACTATTCGTAACAAACACTAAAACCTAAGACAATATTAAGTTAAGTCTTCTTTTTACGGTGGGAGGAGGTACTGAAGCATTTGCACTTTGATGTTGCAAGTCTCCCTTGACAGCCTCCTCTTGATTTTTTCTTTTTATAGAAGTTTCCACATATTCTTGATCCCGGATCATTCTTTTCTTTGAGTGGCGGGGATTGACCAGCTCGGGCAGAAGGCAGTCCATATAGAATGTGATTAGTTTTGTCTCAATTTTTTCCCTCCAAAATTTTTCTTCTTTTTGTAGAATTTCTATTTTTGATTTGTTGTCTCCATACTACACGGCAAATAAGCATTAGTTATATTACAAATGTGCATTTAGCCGAGTTTGATGATACCAATCAGATTTTTGATTGATATATACCTGCAAAAAATATAATTATACATTTTACAGACATTCAGTTACCTGAAGCCTTCAGAAAAGCAACTGTACATATCTGTTTGTCCGACAATCAATTTCGCACAATTTGTTAGAATGTGTAGATAGAATTTGTTAGTTCGTATACGAGTGCCAAGTAAGGATAAATGTCGAGAGAGCAGTCGAATGACACCTGTCAAAAATCCAAAATGGCGATTTCAAGACGGCCACCATACAAACTGCTCCGCCCCTGCTGAAGTTCGGCCTTCAGAAAGGGGGTGTTGGGAATATGAATAAATGAATTTAAATACATATATTCAGATAATTTGCACGTCAGATTTTTTGCACGTCAAGAGTACAACATCGCTCTTTACCATCTATCTAATACCCTAATAACCGAAAAGGGGGCGAAGGCAAGTATAATACATATCAGCGATGGCATTCCCAAAAGGGTATTGCTTCAGATAGGAGGCCGGGCATAAAATTTAAGTCTTGCTCCGCACAATTATGTCAATGCGTTGTCTTTTGTGTAGGTACTCAGAAAAAATATATTGTTTATACCGACCCTACAGAGGTGTGACAAGTGCAGGGCGATAATAATGTAAAGTGTTATTTTTCAGTGTAAAAAGAAAATTTAAATGTATTTATAACGTTTTTTTCATTTAATTTCACCTGTTGCTCTGCTATGGATAGGTCAAAATAATTTTTAGCCTAATATAGGTAGTATATAAAATATTTCCATTACGAAATTTCCTGTGAATAAAATGTGCAAATTTAGCAATACTTTATTCAAAGAATTACTCACTTATTTTCATGTATTGGAAGAACACAGTCTAAACTTATTATATGAGATGGCGACTCCGACAGTTTTCCCTGTCCGAGTGATCTCAGACTTCGACTGATTTGTTATTTTTGTCATGAGAAAGAAGGTGCATTTTATGAGCACAGTCGATTATTCAACTCTATTTATGTATAAATCGATACTTATATGTACATGTCTAAGTGATAAAATGTATATTTATAAGTACCTATGCAGGTGACTTTGTATATAATATCTTGAATATATACCTACTTGCCTGATTCTGAATATTCTTTCATTGATATAAATCTACATCTAGTCTTGAGGGACATAAACAATGTTTGATGTTTTATTGCGATATAGGTACCTACCCACCAAACTAAATGCTTTGATTTGCTACGCTTTTGTTATTATTATTTAGCAACGCTCAACTCCATTTACGGTTGAACGGCAGCTGTACTTTAGAGCCAGATAATTTTACTTTATACCTGTTCGGCACCTTCAACCACATCACTTACCATCAGGTGAGACCATAATTATACATATACCAGATATTATTATAGTACCCTACTAATCATACTTAGATTAGTACGACATATAGTTATTTTATAGCTCCATTACAGTACTAAAGGAACCTAGTTGGTATAGAATCTCTTAGTTCGGTAGAGATAGTACTTATGTTTCATGAATAGAATAAACACCAAAACACAAACGATTATTAAATTTGCATGGGTACAATAGGTAAAAAAAAACTGAAATATTAATTTCATATATTAATTTCATTTCTTTTGCCTCTCTCAATTCTTGCAAAGTCTTTGTCGTGAGTCTTGATCGACTCTTCTGCATCCTTTTTTATTTTGTTGGTTATCTTTATTTCCCATATTGATATACTCGTACCTACCAAGATACGTATTTATAATGCAGAGGTGATAGCGCGCGAGCGATAGGTCCACGTCCAACGGCGCACAGCGCGGCACTGAAGGACAGCTCTTACGCATTGATTTTATTTCGTAATCGTAAGCTAATAAGGTTGAATATCGAATCTTCCGATTGACCGTAATCCTGCACAGAACTAAAGGTCGTAAGTCTAAAACACAGTTTAATTTTTTATGAGAATACTAATTACTCTAGGTAAATTTTACTTATACAGCGGATAATAAACTACATTTCCTTTCTATGTGTATTTATTATTGATATGTAACTGATGTAGTTTCCCAGAAAAATCCAATAATTTAAAGAAAAGGCTTCATTTTAAAAAATTACAACTATCGAGTAAATTTCTTTCAAATGTGTTCCTGTCTGGACAACGGATAGAAAAAGGTTTGAAAAATCAAATATTTGAGTTATCGTGTCGATTGCATATTTAAGTTGCTTAAAAAATCTAGTCGAATGAGAGTATTTTTTCCGCAGCCTCGTCTTAAAGGGGCATGTGCCTTAATGACGCTTGGCAGGCGTCAATTGCGGCAGAATTGTCACTAGGTATATTTTTTATATTACGAAATGTTTTTCATAAATATTGATTAAAACTTTCGTCAATATTTGTCTCTATTAAATATTTATTTATAGCTATATGTTATGATAGGGTAGCTTTTTGACTATCTCACCTGATAGTAAGTGATGATGTGGTGGTAGATGTTGTAATGATGTTCAGAATAACCTTGAAAAACTGGCTTTTAAGGACAGCTGCTGGAACGCACCGTAAGCTGCTTGGTGACAGATTTTGTACTGGAAGGTGGTAGTATATCTAGTATATTCCTTTGGGGAAATTAATTTGCTTGAAAATGTAGATAGCAACTAATGTAGAAGGTTTTTACATTAAAGTCATACAATTTTGGGGTCTTTGCTTTAGTAAATTAACTTCATTATGATCCAGCCGCGATATTAACATAGATTACCAGTTCGTTGCCATCCAGAATGAAAACCAAACAACTACGATTTAAAGTACATATCAGCAAGTGCTGCGAGGCGACGTGGCGGCAACGATTTTCATTTTTAATGATAATTGCTCCTTCCAAAATGCTTGCAAATTAGATAAGATAATCCGTACCACATGGATGCCATCTTTACGTTTAAAATGCAGATAAATTGAAGAAAGCATTGACATGCTTTTGTAGGTTGATGTCGTTTTAGAGATGCGAATTCGTTTCATAACATTACATTATTTCAGAAACACGATATATTTACAGATTTGATGTATATATATATATATATATATATATCTATATATATATATATGTAATTGGTTCTTCAAATACAAGTTTGTAATTTAAAATAACTTGTGTGTAAGTGATTTAGATAGATAGATAGAAAACTCTTTATTGTTCCACCATTTTAGAAATATAAAAGATTACACATTAAAGTATAATAACATAGTGTTACAATGGGCGGCCTTATCACTAAAAGTGATCTCTACCAGGCAATCTTAGGATGGAGTTGAACGAATAAAACAATAGAGGCGGGTGTAGTCCAAATACATAATCAAATTTCATAAAAACATTTTAAAATAAAACGTATTTTAGTGTAATTTCTAAACAAATATATAAAAGCATACATATAGGTTTTTATAATAATTAAACAGATACAATTATAAACATATATATAATATATATATATATATATATATAAACATATACATAGTAACATACATAAATAGATAATGATATATACATATACCTATAAATTATATAAAAATATAGTACATATTATAATATTATCTCATATATAGCATAGAAATTGACAAAAATATAGTGCAAAATTAATTGGACAAATAAAACCTTTTAACTTGATCCTTGAACATATTGAGAGTCGGTGCTTGTCTGATTGATACAGGAAGAGAATTCCACAAGCGGGCAGCCTGAATAGTGAAGGATTTGCTATAAAACGAACTCGTATGAGGATGGATTTCAAATTGATTTAGTTTCCGGTTTCTGCAGAACATGCCCCAATTAATACAAAATTTAATAATTATACACCTTACAAAATAACAAATATACGAGAGGAATAATTTAAGTAATGTGCGGGATTCGATCGCGCGTCCATCCACCTCTTTAATTAAAATAAATTTGGAATTTCAAAAAACTAAAAAAACTAAACTTTCTTTAATTTTTGAGAAAATTATACAAGCCTCAACCAGTTAGAAAGTCATCCTGTCCTCGTATATAACCGGACCTCTCCTGCAGTTCGGTCCGGTTAACTCATACATGGCGAGGAAGGCTTACTCACTGGAATCTGCAGTAATGTACTATTACTCTAATAATATATGGCAGTACGAAATAAAATTGTGAATGTAAGGTTAAAATATGTTTTAAGTTGGCCCCCTGGTATCACACATTTTATATGCAAATAAGCTTATTCATATCGGAACGCTGCTCATTCAATATTGTTTACCAACCGGTGAGATAGGGAACAAAAGCTGGCTTATCAGCAATACAAAATCTAATGCATGGCCGCTGACAATTTAATGTTTTGTACTGAACTACTCACACCAACAAAATATATTGATCACCTTGTGCTCGCTATAATACTAGCTTGTGCTCGCTTCTTCACTCGTTCCCAAGTATTCCCAGAATAAATATTGGAAAATGAAGCCAATTTATTTTTCAAAAACTAATTCCTTACATTAGTCTGTGTTCTTCCAGAAATAGACTGTACAGTCAGAAACAGAATAGGGTTACTGGTGTAGATCACTCCAGTACCTACAGAGTATGTATCGACCGGTTTGACACCTATTACACCCCTTCATTTTTTTTTCTTATATTTTATTCCTAAATGTCAATATAACAATTTCCATGAAAATCGATATTTCTAATAATTTTTGAAACTACTTAACTTAATCTTATAACGGAAATCTGGCAAATAAGAAAGAAAGAGGCATAAATTAGGCTCAAGGACATACATGAAAAGTTTCACTGAGTTTAAACACTTAGGGCCCGTTTCAGAATGATAAAGTTTCGGGTTGCTATGCAACACATAAAATAACTGACTGATAAAAATGACAGTTAACATGCAGCGCGTTTCAAGCTTTAACCGATGGATAGGCTAAATCGATGACTGTGAAACGCAAAGATAGTGTTTTGTTTAATAAATATGTTCTAGATAGTAAAACCGGAACTTTCTCGAACTTTTTGAAACAGGCCCTAAGTATTTTAAATATGACTAAACTACGTTTGTATGGAAAGCGCCACAAGCAATCTAGCCTTAAAAGAAGGGGGTGGGAAGATCATCGGTTGCGAGGTGATATGAAAAGTTATTGATATATTGTAAATCTACTTGCTCTCTCGCCTTAAAACCCCCGACTACCGGTCCCCATAGTGACAACAAAATCGAAAAAAAACGAAAATCAAAACCACAATTATACTTATTTATTATTTGTAAAAATCAGTATTCATGTATCCGAGTAATCAATACCTGGGGTAGTTAATAAAAATGTTTAAGTTGACAATCCCTGCCTAGATGAAAGAAGTTAACGCGATTATAGAGTAGGCGAACTCTTACACAAAAAGACAACGACACTAATAGAATAGAACTGTTTCGAGTTAGCCTGAAATAAACATCTTACATCAGATCTAATTATATGCTTCCTAGTGATTACCACTTGTATAGGACAATAAAATTGGTCACTAATGCTGTTGAGTTATTTAGATACGCCCACTGTCCTGTACAAAATTTAAAATAAAATTATCAGCAAACTATATACTATGTTCAATCAGTTGTTAGAAGACAATATCTTGTGTGGAATTTGCTTTGCTCTGTCTGCTCGTTGTCTTATTGTGTATTTTGCACGAAACTGTCAAACAATTTACAAACTATACACGTTTTATTTAATTAACGTCATATATATATATATATATATATATATATATATATATATATATATATATATATATATATATATATATAGATATATATATATATATATCAGATTATCAGCCCCGTGTGGTTCCGGGTTAGAATTGCACCTCCACATATCATCCCGTGGGTGTCGTAAGAGGTGACTAAGGGAAAATACTGGAAGCAGCGCCTTCCAAAAAACTGCCAACTTCCCCAAAATCTCCAAGATGCCTGCCAAGCGTAGGGATTATGGAAAATATCCCCTTAATAGGGGAGGCTGTGTTCAGTAGTGGACGATCCGGCTGTTACAGTTACAGTACATATATCAGATATATATATATATATATATTGATAGAAAGCTCTTTATTGTTACACCACTTTGAAATATAAAAGTTTACAAATTAAATAATAATAACAAAGTGTTACAATGGGCGGTCTCATCACTAAAGTAATCTCTACAAGGCAACCTTAGGATGGAGTTGAACGAACAAAACAATTGGGGCGGGTTTTTGGACTACACCCGTAGTCCAAAAATTAATAATGTAAAAAGTACATACTCAAATGTCATAAAATATTTTAAAATAAAACGCTGTTTTATTTTATACAAATGTATAGTAATTTATACTTTAAGGTTTTTACAATAATTAATAAATACAATAATCATAAATACATATTTAATATCTTTTGTAAGTATATTATACTCATATACGTTTCCAAATTACTCAACCCTTTCGGGTATATATGCTTTATCATTGATATCACAAAATTTATGTACATTACGTAATATATATGAATACTTTAGAGTGACAGCGCGATTCACGATCGAACAAACACTCCAGTTTGACGAAATCTGTGCTATCGACTCTGCTATCAAAATCCTTCCAGTAGTGTCAACAAGCAAATGAATATGACGTATATAATGTAACAAGTACATATAGGCATTATACTCGTAAATGTATACTGTACTGTATCAGCCGGGTTGTCCACTGACTCCCACATTAAGGGGGGTTTGCCATGATCCCCACGCTTGGCAGACGTCTTGGGGATCGCAGTTTAAGATATCAGTTTCTCGAAAGGCGCTGCTGCTCACTTTACGGTATTTTACCTTCAGTCGCCTCTTACGACACCCATAGGTAATCATTGAGGGGGGGGGGGGGGTGACATTCTAGCCCGGCATCCCGCGGGGCGTAAATGTATACTATAGCTTTTTGTCTACAGTATTGTTTTTTTTTTCTAAAGCCGATAAAAGTTTTGCTCACTAACTCAGTGCAAAACTGGCATAATACCGTTTGGAATATCATTTGTAAGACTTGGCGTGACAAAATGTATGGAAACATTCCTCAACCTGCAGGGACCAGCGTAAAATGGTGTGTTATGAATTATGAATGAAGTCATATTAACCGTTATCGTATGGAGCTGGTAATACTGTATCTGTAAAACTTTGAGAATTGAAGGAAAATAAAATTAAGTATTTTGAATTTAAGAATAATTGACATGACTCTGAGTAAACAGTGTACTTTTTAGTGATACCACAGAAAATCACTACTTACGTTGAAAAATAAATGATTGATATTCTATCAAATTTAAATAACAATTTAACGTGTCATTTTTTTACCGAATAATCTCTCTTCAAGTCAGATGTACGTCTAGAATTAAATTGATATTGCGTTGTTAATTCTTGAAAATTTGTTTTTTTCTGTTGGTTTATTTATTTACAAAACATTAAAAACTATAAAACACAGCTACTACAAAGAAATCATTTTGGGAACGCAAAGGCTATTGCAGGGCCATAGACAGTCCAAATGCTTCAGCCCAATACACTTGTCAGCGTGCTCATGGCAGAATTGCTCTGTTGAATTGCAATGCTGAGCTTGTTGAGCCAAATAAGTGTCAGCATTTTGATTGTCTATTGTAAATTATTGACCATTACATTAAATAAACTATTGTGTATAGATAATTTCTTAAGTAAAACAAAGGACTTGGTATATTATATGTTTTGAAAGCATATTATGATATTCTTAAGTATGGTTAAAATTACTTCGAAAATTAACGTACGACAACATATCTCTAGTCTTAAGCAATTTGCGAAATTGACGTTATGCCTATACATTACTTGCTCGTCATTCGCAAAAACAGCGTAATGATATCATTAAGTGGTATAATTTTAATTTTCACCTAGTTGTAGACAGTAATTTATCGCAGGACTTAAGATCGTTCATTATTTCCTGATGTAATTTAATTTAATAAGGTTGAATCATGTTTTACTTATATGGTGTAATTAAGCTAAGTCACATGAAAATGTTCCAGCAGAATTGTCACTAGTTTGTTTGGTGTGTTTATTAAGTGTGGTACGTCCGCCGCGGTCGCGTCACGCTTCGGACCGCGGCGGACGTACCACACTCAAAATCCTGAGGAAGGCTTCCGGTAGAAGCTGAAACATTGTCGATAGCGATATCGACTGATAGTAAGTTCACGCTCAAACACCCGTGTTCTTCATATATTACATTATGTCGTTTATTAATTTTGCAACCGTAGCGGTAGTTGTTGGGAATAATATTCTCGAAGTAGTCTATGATTATGTTAAAAACAGCATATTGATGCTTTTGTTGACATAATATTTCGCCACACCCATATTTATGATATAGGTGTGGTGATACAGACACCCACGTTTTCCCAGAAACTTTTAGGTCCCATGTAGAAGGGGGTGAGTCTATTATCATTACCGATCAGAGTTTCGGAACTGCTACTGAACATTTCTTTATAAGAAAACCTACCATATAACTGTCCGAACTGGGGATCTAACCCAAGGACCTCGAGATTTGAAAGTTACGCTGTTAGGCACTTTATCATCGAGCAGTCAAATATGTATGTCTAGCTGAGACGTCTGCGGCAAAGACCGAAGGGTCCTTCGGGTAGGCAACGTTTGAGACATTGTCTTTCTGCAGAGTCTTAAAACCATAATCTGTGCTAAGACAAAGTGTATTGCCAGTGGTTTATTAATATGGCCCAATTATGGTAAAAGCTGACTTCTTTGACAGAAAATTCTAAATGTAAAGATTTTGTTGGTTTCTTTTCTAGGTTCTCGTACTATTGTACTAGGTCTATGTAGATATCTAATATAATGTTCTATTACTTATTGAATTGATTGCGTAAGTTACAACTAAACGTATATTTAAATGTAGGGGTAACTCATGGAATTATGTGCATGTGGGTTCAATAACTTTCAAGATAATACGAGCAATATAATTTTAAACTCGCGAATAAGTTAATGTGGGACGGTTACCAAACCTAGCTGTACCACGAAAAGGCTGATAAATGCTAGAATTTCCCGCCAAATTTCCACATATGAGATTTCAAAATTATAAAGCTCCCACAACGAGAATGATGCAGAGAGCATTAATATATTTTTGGAGTAACTTTGCGCGAACTGCAACGTAGAAAAGTGCCAATAAAGACAAAATCACTTCAGCGTGGGGATAGTTTTTGATGCCTGAGCCAATTGTGATCCGTATTTCAATTAATATTTAAAGATTTGAGATAGCCTCTTTGTAACATTGCCGTTTAAATTATATGCCCAAAATTTAAAAAGGCAATAATATGTTCCCCTTGTTGGAATAAAACGGTAAAATGTACTTAAAAATAAATTCGGCCAAATGCGAGTCAGAATTGTACAACAAGAGTTGGTGGCAATGACAACACACAATCTGTTAATTGTAGTATATTATATTATTAGCCACAGATCATAGAAATTGTTTCTATTATCTGTGTTATAACCTATATTAACTCTAAATATGATTAAATATAACAGCATGCTGAGCAAAGCGCATCGTCCGGTCCACTATGACGGTAAACATATTAAAATATAAAGCCTAACATTCGCATCTCTGCAGCCAGTATCTATAGCTGGGTACGCGGGTTCGCATCCCGCTCCCGATAAAAATTAAATGGACCAAAAAAAACAGATCAAGAAGGATCGACACAATATATTATAAATATACTCATAATTAGTATATGAAGTTAGATCATTTGGATTGCCTGTGAGTCTGCAAAGACTTACAGGTTGTCTTAATGATTTCATTGTAGTAGCTGTTGTATAAAGTTCGTATAATGTTCGTTATTTTGTTAATAATGACATACCGCCGGTAAAAAAAGGATATGAAGAAATATGTCTTAACAAAAAAAAAAAAAACTTAGTTCGATATCCTTAAAGCGAGCGGTTTTTGTCATCTGTTGTTTTGCTGTATTAATTGTACTAAAATCACACCAAGTTTTATGGTTTTATGTGCCTATTACCGTTTTAATTATAGCCAGCGCCTACTTTTCTTTGCCATACCATACCTTGGGATACGAGTATATGATATCTTCTATGAAACGGCTAAGGTGAGAACACTTGAGCCGTTTCTTAATTCTAAGAATAACGTGCTGTGGTATAATATATATATATACTTCATATACCATACGAGCATGCATGACGTGTTATCCGTGTCATTATTACGTTTTTATTAGTTTCTATTATTAGAATGTTTCTATATTAGAACCTTCACACGGTATAAAAATATCCGTTAAAATGTTAATGGGGCGATCTAAAGCAGTTCAGGGTTCTACTACGTGCCAAAAGCATCATATCTAAAAAGTCCGGTCATATCTTTTAGATGTGGTAGCTGTCTTAAATTCGTAGATACCCACAAAATGTTATATAGACATTAACGTTAGTATTACTTAGCCTTTTGCGTTTTATAAATCACGCTTCTTAAGGGTTACATTACAAGGTAAATTACAATCTGACCTGTAAGCCTTTCTAATGGATGTTTGCGCCTTTCAAAGTGCTCGTTACTTATCAAGGTTTATGAGGGCGCGTTTAGCTCTGCTTGTGTGCGTCTTCATGTTTGCCCAATACTGTACCAGCCGGATCGTCCACTGCTGAACACAGCCTCCCCTATTAAGGGGGTATTTGCCATAATCCCCACGCTTGGTAAGCGTCTTGGGGGTCGCAGTGTACGTTGGCAGTTCTTTAGAAGGCGCTGCTGTCCACCTTCCAGTATTTTATCCTTAGTCGCCTCTTACGACACCCACTGGATGATATGGAGAGGTGCAATTCTAACCCGGCACCCCGTGGCTGTAAATAAAATTTGAGTGTTTCCTTGAGCATGGCCACAAATTTAATTTTTACCAATGATATCTCTATTATGTATAGTTATAATATCAAAAGGTCACACAAAACATTAAGTAAATATGCGCTTTTCTTTCATAAGTTCAAGCAGCATCAGGAATATGAGTGGCCTCCATATATTCTCGTAAAAGTCGATTACGGGAGATAAAGTGCTCTATGAGCAGCGTGCCATTACTGAAATCGATATTACTTGGATGTTGCCGAACTGGTACTCTGTCGGCCGTAAAAACGAAGTCAAAATGTTTATGATTATGCTTTTCTGTTGTTCTGTGTGTTGTCACACATTGATGAGATATGGTTATAATGACGCATTTAATAAAGATGAATTGCGCTACTGTTATATGAGTTTACGTGTGTTATGTATCGTTTCCACTAAGATGTGGAATGCTCTTCCACCTGAGGTTTTTCCTCAGGTCTACAATCTCAACCGCTTCAAAAGGGGCGGGGATAGAGTCCTTTGTCTTAATGGTAGTCAACGCACCAGTAATGCCGCGGATATTACAGGTGTTCATAGGCGGCGGTGACCACTTACCATCAGGGGGACCGTCTGCTTGTTTGTCACCTTTAGTATATATAATATTAAAAAAAACTCTGAAAAACTAAACCAGATGCTCCATGCTATATTTGTTACATACATTCTTGACGACGCTTTGTTGACAGGATGATGTACTTAGGGCCTGTTTCAGAATGTTCGAGTAAGTTCCGATTTTACTACCCAGAGTATATTTAATAAATAAAACACTATCTTTGCGTTTCACGGTCATTGATTTAGCCTATCCATCGGTTAAAGCTTGAAACGCGCTACATATTAACCGTCATTTTTATCATTCAGTTATTTTATATGTTGCATAGCAACCCGAAACTTTATTAGGACATTCTGAAACAGGCCCTTATTCTTTTAAAGACTGAAACAGCTTAAGTTAGTGTGGTTATGCCACTATCATTGTCGACTAGATTAGATTATAGAGAATTCTTCATATCCACAATGAAGAAGTATACGCCGAATATGATGTCTATGATAATATAGCTTATCGAAGAATGAAAATATTACACTACTAGAGTAGCTCTTACTAGAAAGTCTAGTATAGTAACATTCGTAGGTTCACGTCTAAATATTTTTGGATATAAGTGATCATCCATTTTAGGGTTTCGTACGAGAAAACAGGACCCTATTCCTAAGTGCTCTGTCAACCCGCCCGTGTCTGTCGTATTTAAACCTTGACAGGTAAGCCTGTTGTTTTTACAGAATATGTGTTGCGGATTGCCAAACAAACAATAAAAAGATAAATGAAGAGGGTTCCTCTCCAAAAAAATGTTTATTTCTATAATTAATGCTTGTGAAGTACCTATGTATCTCGAATTGAATGAAAATTAATTGTTGAAGAAAAATTAAATCAATACGACAAAATATAGATACCACTCAAATATAATGTGATTATTTACGATGCTTCTGCGTTAACGTTGATGCTTGTTCGGAGTAAATTCATATATAACCTCTTCTAAACAGTATGTACTTCAATGCATTTTAATATTTTTTTACCTATGTTTATCTTTTGGCAAACGCCAATATACAAAAGCCATTTAACGAGATGTTCTTTTCTTCTCCTCTGTTACGACCTCATAATGTTATTGATAAAATAGTATATAAAAAACACAATTGAGCAGTAATGGCATATTTGACAGCCGCAAATATCCTACATAAAATTGCCTTTCCTACATCGTTATTCTATTCCGCGGGCCGCACCATACGTCTACCATCCGTCACTCACCCACCTCTTCAATTGGACCATCTAAACGATGTAAATAAACTTTTTAATAGGCTACAACACTTTAAAAACGTAAATTGTGTACATTGCAACGCTCATAACTTTTATTAGAAACTATATAAGCTCGCGATCAAAGGAGCGAGTTTAGCGTATCGCCCGGCTTGCTTCCTCAGCGACATAGGGTTGCCATTATATGGTTTTCATTAGATGATGTCTAGAATTTTATTTGTTTAAAGTAAACGCATATTTGTCGTGACTGACTTAACATTTAGTGACTGAATTGGATTTACCCAGTGGTATGTCTCTTTAACGATTGGCCGTCATGGATAGCACTGCAGTATTCTACTTTGAAGCAGTACTGTGTATACAATACAGTGTTTAGGCGTAGGGTTCTTTAGGAAGTAAAATTACTGGGCAAACGAGACGTAAGAACTAACGTCTCGGAGTGACGAGCACAATGCAGTGTCAAGCAGTAGCATATAGAAAAAGTATATATGCTTTTCACCTGATCTAATCCGACGTGTTCCGTATAATACTTAAGTAATACTCAGTATGCCATTCAGTCCCACTCTCATTAATGCAGAATATGTCCCTGTACAATTTTAATTTTATTTTCCCTCGAAAATTATCGAGATCATTGTAGAATATTAAACGGTCGTACTTTGTTTTACACCAAAGTGAGAGGTCAGAAATTTATTGTTTTACCAAATTGTTTCTGAGTTGGTATTTGTGCTTTGCTACGAATAAATGTGTGAAGAAATGTAAGTCGAGCTTAAAATCAACATAACACAAACCTTACCGCGGCGGGCTCGGTATATAAATTGATCGGTCCGCCGCAACTACATTACCTTGACGCGACCAATCGGATTCGATCATTTCTAAGCGTCAAATGAATTAACCAATCCAATTGAATTTGGAAGATTGTGCGTGTTTTGTCAATTTTGAACTTGATGAGTAATAATCAAAACGGTAACTGTATGAGAGTTACGCTTCTTTTTCTTTTATTCGTAGGCGCTATGAAAAATCATATCAATATTTTATTTGCGAGAATACAGTACAAATCCTTACATTAACAAGGTTTTATAATTTGTCAAGTACGTACAGCATTCAGCCTGCAAGCAGACGTGCAAATATAACAATTCATTTTTGAAATTATAATTTAAATATTCCCTAATACTATAAAAACACTTGGTTAAGAGCCAATCACATAATTGTTTTTGAAAACTATTGCCTTCTAAAATTTTTACCGTATTTGGACAAGAGGTTATAGTGTACTCGTGTAGTTGATCACATTTATTGTGTTTGATTTAATAGGAAAACATTTCCTCTTGTTATCAAGTCAACAGTACTTTAGACATATCAAATATGCATTTGGAATCGCATTGGTAGAATAATAATTGTTAGTGGCAGTCTGAAATCTCAAACAACTAGTAACATAGTAGCATGGATACTGTCATACATGTGCGAACGATAAAAAACACAATAGCACAAGTAGATATCTGATATCTGACTGATGATGGTGTATATTGACCTTAGAACTATCTATCTTCAATTTACAGAATACATCTATATACTTTGAGACCTGTGTGCGCTCCCCATCCAGAGTAAATTATTGTTGTGCGTTTGTTTACTACGAGGTTGTGAATAACAATGGTACATATATAAATATAATAAAATATTATCGCTTGTTTTTTTTTTTAAATGTTATTTTGATGGAACAAGCTCGAGGCCCACCTGATGTTAAGCGGACTTACCTCTGCCTATAACATATGCATTTCGTCATAAGTCACGAATTTTGCACTGCGTTCGTCACTTTGAGATATAGTTGTTAAGTCTCATGGGCCTGTAATTTCACTGGCTCTCAAGGACTGCTGCCGGAACACACCGTTAGGTAGGGGACAAATTTTCTACTTCAGAGTGGTCGCTAGCCAGGCGGGCATTCGCAAAATGACCTTACACCATGCGGTGAAGCTCAAGCCCGCGGCGAGACTTCAACAATGGACCTGCTGCACGGCAGTCCATAGCCAATGCCACTGAGCCATCACTGCTTCAAATTTTTATAGGCATTGTATAGGCTGTAAATACTCATTAAAAATACAGAGGGGCCTTTGTGAGTGGTAAGGTCTGTATTTATATTTATAAAACAGTCACGATTGGGTGCCCATATTATTGATAAAACTATGGCATCTTGAGCTACCTGCGAATCGTCGAACGTCTCGTATGATAAGTTGATCTGGTATGTACATCAAGCTATTGTTTATTTGGTGCTAAATATTTGAAACGAATGGTAACTCGTACCATAGCCTATCTACGAGTAGTAGGTAATTGGATAGTTAAGATGCTACCAGCGAAGGCGTAAATCGTGTTATGTATACTGATAACGTACTAAATATACATATAACTATACTGTAAATATAAAATATAAATATACTGATAACGTATAAAATATTAAAGTACCTGCATGGATGACCTGACTTATTGAGCACCAGGTTCTAGCTTATGTTTATAAAAATGTTAGGGATAAGTACACACACACATATGACCCTCAAGATGTGTTATGGGTTTGAAGGTTTTGTCTGTGGTCGTGTCGTGACATCGTAGCTCCGAAACGACTGAACTGAGTTCGATGTATTTTTTTGGTTCTGAACCATGTTTGAGATCGTTTCCAAGATATTCAGGTTGAAGAGAGCGATTCAGGTCAGTCAGCAGCTTGTAACGGAAAACCAAATTAAACGAGAAATAAATAAAGTTCAATCTCAAAGCGTTGCACGTGGCGGCTACTACCTTTTGTTTGTCCGACATGCGCGGAAATTTGTAAAAATAATACGTTTCACAAGAATGTGATTGACCGATTTTAAAATTTACAACACTGTTTTTTTTTATTCTGGTTAAATTTAAATCGAAAGTTGTTTTGTTAGTTATCATTGTGCAGTTCAATAAATGATTTGAAGACAGCTGCTTTTTATTTTTATTTGTTTACCTATCTATTATATTCTGAATCCAAACAATGATCTTCTTTATAATATATATATACTAGCGGCCCGCCCCGGCTTCGCACGGGTAATTACGACTATAAATTGAGATGTAAGCTATCATATCTTTCAATTTAAATCAAATTTTAAATTGGTTCAGTAGTTTAGGAGTCCATCGCGGATAAACAACGTGGCACGTAATTTTTATATTAGTATAAAGATATATAGCGCACTGCAACGCGCCCCCTTTTGCCACATAATCTTAGTGAATTTCGTAGCTAGTTCGTATATGGAATCAAATGCAGGTGGTGAGTTTTAATGTAAGCAGTTAGTACTAAATTGATGTATTTATTTTATTTCAATATAATATATACATAGTATATTCACTGTATAAATATGTTTTTGTATATCCACTTAGATCTAGAAGGCCTTTCTGTCGGATCTGATGGAGCTAACTAATTAACTCTAGGTTAGCCTGAACAACATCCTCGACCAAATCATCACTTACCATCAGGTGAGATAGTGGTCAAAGGCTAACCTATCACGCATAAAAAAAAAGCTTTCAGCTGATAAAATCTTTCCAACTTCCTACAACACCAGCCATTAGTCAAAATGGCAAGATAGAGCGATCCCTCGTGCGCTATTTATTATTTTCTCTTTGTATTACAAATAGTGTATCGCAAAGTTTAAAAATAATTTTATTTATAACCTGCATGGTACTCACTAACCCGTGCTACATTGTCGTGGCATAGTGGTCAAAAGTTAGCTTACCGTTTCCGGTGCGCTTTTCACACAAACGCAGTTTCGTCATATTTTCAGTACCAACTGTTCGAACTCTGACATTTTGCATGTATATCTCTGAGTCTTATAAATATCCCTTTCGGTTTGCCATTTTTTACATTTATCGTTTATTTTACCTAAGTGTGAATGTAACAATACTCACACAAAACGATTTTTACGAATATTTAAAAAAAATGTTTATTTACACGTACTGAAAACTGGCATACCAAAGGCTCAAAGACATATACATGTCATGACAACATTTCACCGACTTTGAACTCTTGGTGTTATAAAAATATGGCGATACGACATGGAAAGCGCTTCGAAGATACTAAGCCTTTTCTGAATTGTTGAATGATTTTTAATATATGTGGTAAGTGATATCATAAAAATTCACCCGAGATAATTACATTAAAGCATAAAATATCTATTGATGATATGGCATGAAGACAACCTTTAAATATGACATGAAAACAACCGTTAAAGATATATAATACTAATATATTTATGTAAACAGCTAGATGAATAAAGAAAATGCAACAAAAATACATTTAGATAAAGGTTTCCTATATGCCATATCATTGAAAAAAAAAAGCCGAGATCAGGCGAGAAAAAGTTACAAGAATACGGTAAAGTTTCTATAAATACTAAGGTAAGGATGTATAATATGATAGTGGTTAGCGTATTTCGCAAAACAATAGAGCTAGATAATATTCATATATTGTTAAGTCTCATATAGAGCAATGTATTTGATTACGTAATCGTGGTTGCTCCTTATCTAAAGCACACAGTTGGCTAATCCTGAAATCCGTAGCAATACCAGATAATATCAATATATATACCGCAGTGCTAAAATATCATAATATTATTGAAGATTAGTAGTTTTCCGAGTTTTGCAATACTATTTCATCAGCATCATGAGCTAGTACCTCCCTTAAACCTCCCCTTATCTCTGGTCAACGGTAGAGATCGTTGACCAGAGGGAGGTGGAGGTTTGCCATAATCTCCACTCTTGGCAGGAGCTTAGGAATCGCAGTTTCGGATGGCAGTTCTTCGGAATGCGCTGCTACCCACCGATGTGTATCATATATTATAGAGAAGTTGGACTTTTGCCTACTGATCTTATAAATATTTTCGGCTGATGACAGATGAACAATGCATGACAATAATTTATTACATATTCAAAAGGCTCTGGCTATATTAATATTTTAATAAAACAACATTAGTTACCCATTGATTATGTCATCGAAAAGATCTAACAAAGGATCACGCTATGGAAACTGAATATGCATACGAAAATTTTATTCTAAGTCAGTGGTTGTTGTCAAAAAAAACATTTGATTTTTCCAGTGGGGTGCCGGATATTACTCTCTCCCATAACTTTCTGTGTGAATCATAAGAGGCGACGAAGGGTAAAATACCAGAAGGAGGCAGCAATGTCTTCTGGAGAGCTACCATTTCACACCGCGATCCCTAGACAGCTGTCAA
Organism: Plagodis dolabraria; assembly: GCA_963854805.1. Classification (NCBI taxonomy): domain Eukaryota; kingdom Metazoa; phylum Arthropoda; class Insecta; order Lepidoptera; family Geometridae; genus Plagodis; species Plagodis dolabraria. The sequence continues at coordinate 13,435,683 of OY978440.1, forward strand.
GGGGGGGTGTTATTGCAAACCCTTCAATAGAGAAGGCGGGGATGCCTTTGCTCAACGGTGGACAATGAATGCACCACAGTAATGAAATTACAGGCAAATAAGACTTAACAACTTTATGTCTAGGGGAGACAGACGCAGTGCAGTTCGCCACTCGTGACGTATTGCACATTATAGGCAGATATTACCGCTTAAGACCAGGGCCTCGAGCTTATTCCATTACTATAGCATAAAAAACTGTGAAGGTGTAAAACAATTAGTTTTGTTCTGTAGCGCGGGGTGGCGACCAGGCACTATTGCTGATTACCTGTAAGAAGGCAAAACATCTACATTAGAATAAGTGTTCATAGTAATCTGCACGGCTAATCAATTGTGTTTGCCCTTAGATATTGATATGCACGTGCCTGTATACACTGGCTTGTTACCCCGTCCATCAATCAGGAACAGCGTCTAAGAAACATGTCGGAAATGAATTTGTTAGAGTTGCCAAGTTAACGTCTACCTGCAGGCATATTACGGCGGGTGGATTTATAATCTGTAATATGCAATACAACAGCTGTAAATACACAACTAATTTGCCCACCTTCACAAAAAAACCTTTATATATACACAAATGTTATACTTTAATAAAACCATTCATTATTTTGGTTTACAGAATATAAAAATCGTTCATATGTTTAACATGAACAACGAAATTCATTATTTGTTTGAAAATCTTAGGTGGTTTTCACTCTTTATAGTAAATAATTCCTTCGGGATTAATCACGGGAATAAGTCGCATATCTCCGACCATAGTTTTGACCTGTTCCGGTGGTCTTTTTCAAGGGTGTTTGACACGCCCGTGTTGTCGTTGCGCTTTGCCTACTGCGAAGCAACTTGTGAACTTGGATACGGTTTTTCAATCACAAGATAAAAAATATCAATCTGAGAACATTTTAACGGACCAAATTTAAAACTTATGAATTTCTCTTTTATACTACCATAACATATTTGTGTTATTTTCATATTAGATGAGATAATGAAAAACCCTGCACATAAAGTAAAATATCAAGTTTTTTCACAAAAGAACTCTTGAGATAAAAATTCAATAGAATTAGTTTTCATTTACTGCACAACGGCGAAATCGCTCCTTTCAAAGAAACAAATGGTTGGTCAAATGCGCGTTGGGCTGCGCGTTTAGAAGAATACCATCTAAAGGTTGCTGCAAGAACATGATCCCAAAATTTACTGAAAATGAGAAGTCGTTCACAAAAAACTCAATAGGCTATGGTTGAGAAACCATAACCTATAGAACTCTTTATTAATGCCACCATACCTATTTATAGAGCCAAGCTCAACATGTATGATCTACTCATACAGCATACATGTTGAGCGTACATGGTTTGAAGATTTTGGGTGCAGGTGAAATTACAGACACATGCGAGTATTACCAACTTTATATCTCAGTGTTGGGTGCAGTGCAGTCCATAAATACATCTGTTTTAAGCAAAGTTTACAGCTTAACACTAGAACCTTGTGCTTGTTCAGTCATAAACATAAAAAATCCTACAATTAGGAATATGTAATGTTAGATTTATTTTTCTTTGTATATTTTTGTTGACCTTAGACTTTTGATAATTTGAATATATGCATATTTTAAAATCGGTGAGTTCTTCCAAAGTATATATTGGTTTAGCTCACTATAATTTACCCCTCAACACGTTATGCTCTGCATAATTTCGGCCCCATGCCCGGTAAGTATTCCTTAGAAGGAAATTGTCTGAATGCTTGTCACAGCCTTGGCTATTAATCATCCGCCAATCGGCAATGTTTTTCCACATTTGTTTCAAATCGTAAGATATTTTTATAGTAGCTAATATATTACAGCCCCCGAAAATTAAACGGTGAATACAATATTTGGAGAGTGTATTAAAGATTTTATCAGCAAATAACAGATTACTAACAGGTGCATGCTCCCTTCGCCACTCTTTATAATCCGCCATCTAGTTGACCATAACCAATCATTTTCTATCTACTAATATTATTAGAATCTTGGTGAAAACTGGGTTGAATGTTGTGTAGAAACTAAATTATTCATTTTCTTTCGGCTCTTTCATTGAAACAAAAATGAAGCAAATTCGTGATAAATTATTTCATATTCGAGATATTCTTTTTTGCACACGTTTTGATATTCCCCGGGGTATTGACAATTAGTTCCACCAAAATATGTAGATAAATGACTATTCATTCATTTCATTACACTATTCAGTTCATAACATCAGTTTTTTTTTATATCTAGCGTAGTTCTTTAGAGCTAAAAATTGTAATGATACGTAATTATAATATTTCTCATATTCTCGCTGATGCGACGTGATTGATTACTTACGATGATTTAAAAGAATGGTGTTTTTAAAAAATCTGCTAAACCTAAGCGCGTGTCGCTTACAAGATAGTTAGTTGAGTCTTTTAAAATTTTATTTAAATAACTAAAAATAATATGTGATAAAAAATACATTTCAAGTCGTTAAAGTAATCAAAATCTCTGCCACTCCAAATAATTCGACATAAACCTTAAACTTAATTCAAATTGCTACAAGTGGAAAAGCTTTTCTTTCAAAAGTCTTAGATCTACAGTATCTTGAGCGTCTTTACTTCTGGAAAATTGCTGTCGAGAACCCTCTCGACTTAAGTAAGTACTATTGATTCTTATAATAAGAATCTTTTGAGGAAACGTCAGTTACAGTAGATGTTGACAATAGGGTGATTACAGCTGTTATTTCCACAAAGGTTTTCCTTTTCTTTAAGGAAAAATATTTTAAGAAAAAGTAAATTATTGTCGAGTGTCCTCAATACTCAGGAAGTTCTACGTCCGATATAAAAGAGATGTTGTTGACCTATGGAAGTTGTTGACCATTATATTAACCTGGGACAGACTGTCCATTAGTTAGGTAACAGGTTCTGTATCACGTGGTTCCTACTTAATAATCAGTAATCATTTTGTTTGATACAATTTATTGCACCGACTAAAAACTTGATGAAGTGAAATTTTTGTGATCTAGTTATGACCTTTTTCTATCGAGTGATATATATGGCACTGCGTTTCTGGATCGGGTATAGTATTTGGTATATCTAGAATATTATATGCTTATTTCATGTATAGGCGGACACTCTATCTAAAAGACATCTTCCAAATTGCCTTTTGACTAATCACTTCGCCTCACGTCTAATTTTAACCACCATGAGGTACACCGCATGGTGATAAATAATTAAATATTTGTTTTTATTTTTAATGTAAAGAATAATGGCAAATTCACAAAGCGCTAAGCTAAAGTACTTTGATGTCAAAGGGATGATAGAATACAGGTTTCATTTACTGAAGTCTTTTTACTCGTAGGTACAAAGCTTTCATTTACTGAGGGACTATTTCACCAAACGATGGTATAACTACACGAGGTAACATTGATCTTTGTAACCAACAAAATTTGATATACCATTGTCAACATAAACATCCGAAGATATTGCCGTATTGTATATTAGTAGTTAATATTTTTGATTATACTAAAGAATAAAAAACTTCCAAGATTAAAAAAATATACCGTCGTATTTGGCGGTATAGCTACTTGAACTAAAAACAAACATGGCCACTTTGTTACAGCTGATAATACGCTATTCTATGTCCGCGCTCCTGTTCCATGTCATAAAAGTGTAAACCAAGGAGTTGTCTTATTTTTCACGACAGGAATCCAAAAAATAAAAAAAATCTGCTACTAACGTTACAAGTTCTATGTTAGCAAAGGCCTATCAAATTTTAATCATGTATAGTATAACTTTATCCGCGTATTAATTTAACCGTACATTGGTGAAATGGGGCCTTGACATGTGATAAGTGTAGGTAACTATTTATATTGCCGTAGCAAGGAGTGCCTTTGACGTGCACTGTAGAGGAACAAATTGAAACTTGTTAGTATAACGAGCTCGAGTGGAACAGTTAAATTTGTTTCTTTTGCTATTTTGTATGTCTTTGTTCGTTTAAAACATAGTTGAAAATGTGAACAGCTGTTTGTGAGTGTGGCACACACGCACACATGCCTGCTGATATCAACTGCTGTTGCTGATATCGTTGATGGAGTTATTAAAATACCGGTTTCGACACCCGGGTCGGACAGTCATAGAACAGTTGTGGGGTTTTGACTAAGTTTTTTATTATTATTGGTTTAGTTTTTGACCACAATGTCACATGATGGTAACTAATGATGGTGTTAACAGTCTTTGCCTAGATTACTGGGTCTCAAAGACAGCTGCCGGATCACAACGCAAGGTGCTTGATGACAGGTTTTTTACTTTAATTAGTAAGCATGGCGGGTATTAAAATGCCCTACCACCGTGCTATATCGATAGCCATTCTAAGACAACCACTGTGACCGACGGCTTAATGTATCCACCTTAGCAAAGAACCACTCAGAAGTAAATGCCATTAACGGTCACCCATCCAAGTTGTGACCACAGCAGATTTTGCCTAACCTAGTTGAATGTTATGTACGACTCGACAAGTTATATATTCATCAGTTTGTAGCAATCCGGAGTCTGATTGTGCCCGTTAGAGGGTAACAACTGGTTTCAGCCCGCTTAGCTCGCGGCGGGCTTAGTCAATCACTTCTTGTGTTTTTATTGCTCAACTCAACCCACGATGCCGACGGGCTCAATTGACCACAGTCATTCCCTTAAGACAAAGAGGTCTTTGAAAAATGACAGACTGAGGGCGGGACTGAGAGAGCTCTTTTCGCATGCGAGTGAGTGAAACAGAACTATGCTATACTTAAAAAGCCTGAGGGTTTTGTTTTATATAATTTATATAAATGTGAGCTTCAATGTGCAGGAAAATCTTTCAGGTACTTAATCATATGGTTGCTACATAATAATTAGGAATAAAATTTGTATTGATACGACTTACTAGACACAAAACTTGATCAAGCCAAAATAGAGCTGTACAAAAGCTTTTTCTATCAAGAGAAATACATGGAGTCGTGTTTTCGGATCAGACATAGTATTTGTCATATCGTCTAGAATATTATATATATTTTATTCATGCCGGTAAGGCGTACACTCTCCAAAAAATATGAGCCATATTGCGACTCTCTTCACCTTTAAAGCTAACATTGCCTTCGGGCTACGCTGGCTACTTTCCACATTTTTGGTAGTCATGTCAGCCCATAATCCGTCACATAATCCGCGGGCTCTGTTGACCACTTCATGACAGTCTAGCTTTTGTCCGTAACATCGTCCACGTGGACTTAAAAATGTAAATGTCTACCATTGCATATCTATGTACTTACTTTTACGTATACCGGTAAAATTTGGCAACATTTTCTGTGGAGTTTTTGCTAAAACCAGTTTAGAGATTTCCCGGTATGTACAAGACCAGTAAAAGTATCCTATATGTGTTATACCCAGGCAGCCAGTTTAATGGCGTTGTACGGTGCTCCCATCTCGGAGGATGCCCTAAAGAAGAAATCTATTGCCCTTTTGAGGAGTTCTCAAAGGGCAATGGCCATTGGGGTGATCCGTGGCTACCGCACCATTTCCTTTGAAACGGCGTGTTTGCTTGCGGGATCTCCTCCTTAGGATTCGTCGATGTAGCATTGGCGTGTGCCTCGCTTCCGAGGTGAGCTTCCCTCGCCTAGTGCAGTCGAAGGAAATAAGTTCACGCTCGACGGTCCATGCTGGAGAAATAGAGGGAGTGACTGACTAACCTAGGGTTGGTAGCAACTTATTAGTGGTGGTTTGCCCGAAATTGAGGAACTGGGTGGAGTCGCCTACCTTTCGGGGTGTACTTTCGGGGTCTGCCTGCTTCTGAAATTATCTGCAAAATAGCCGGAAGGGAGCGGTTGTGACTGCGGGGAAGCGCAGCGCAACATAGCGTGGGCTGCGCAATGACGTGTAGTCACGCAGAGATGTGTCGCTTCCGGCTTTGGTGAAAGCTATGCTGGAGAGTGAGACATCGTGGAACGCTTACATCTCCTTCTGTGAAGAGGTGATGTCGCTGAAGGAGGTGGTGGAGATAACATCAAACTTCCCGATTGAGAATGAGAGAATAATGTCTCTCATTCTCAATCGGAATATGTTCAGTGGTTGGTACGGAGTTTTCGTGCTAATTGCAAAAAATTGTCTTGTTTGTTGAACAACGTTAGATGAACTATAGATGTCGCTCCATTCCGTAACGAGAGGACAAATAAGGGTCGTACGTCAAATGTCATGTAGGCTTAGCGGTTAGAGCATACCCTGGCTGTACTGGCGTATGGCGCGATTTCGAATCCCGCACATGTATAGGTACCTATTATTTTATCTCGCTGTACGGAACTTTCGGTTTTGTAGTTCGTCTCGCACTTGGAAGGTAATAAGCCCGAGAATACAATTAATGTGGTGAGTTAGTACATGATTACAGGTTTTATTGTTGCAAGGGAAATATCTCTAAAAACGTTTTCGGTCGTAAACCCTACACTGTGTCGTCATAGAGTTATGCAGTAACAGCTTTAGTAGCGTCGGCTGAGAGCCGAGGGCTTAGGGGCTATTATTTAGGAAATTAATGGTTACCGACACAAATGCCAATGGCTCTGCTGTGCCGGGCGCTCTTTTGTCTGTCTTCTTTAGTATAATGCAGTTTAATTTATTAGTCTGACTGCTTTCTCAGCTAAGTGGCGAATAACGTCGCCTTGGGATTTCGTTAGCCTGGGTTCGATTCCAAGGTTCTCTTCTATATTGAACCTTGGGTCTTATAGTCTAACTCAAATGGTAGTATGATTTTGACAGAACTTTGACATATACCTTGACGGTTCCCGCCTTGGGCATAACTGTGACATGTTCCATTTACAAATTATTGGATGGATTATCCGTACCAATCGGATGCTATCATTTCTAAGCCCGAAATAATATTAACCAATCCGATTGAATTTAAAAGTTTTTTTTAAATTGTGAACTTGATAAGTCCGAAATAGAAGCGGTAACTGTATGAGAGTTAAACTTCTTTACATATTGATTCGTAGGACCCCGTTCTGGTGAATGTTCTGTCACCCTGCGTGGAATGTAGCCGTGACCATATTAATGTGAATTGAAATGTATTATTACACCGTACTTATTATCTTCAGTGTAAATCGGATTAAATGTTATCCTAATATTAAATTACTTATATCTACTCAAACATCTTATTTTTTTTCGTTCCTGAACAGGGCTAAATACAAATTCAAATTCAAATTCAAAATCATTTATTCAATTTAGGCGTCTACGACGCTCTTATGAAGGTCAATTACAAACTTAGTACAATGTAGAATATTTCAATATTATGAAATATTCTACATTGTACTGCCACGTTCGGCAAAAAAAATTATAGAGCCACTGCGAGAAGAACGGGCAAGAAACTCGGGGCCATTCTTTTAAACGTCTGTTTACAATTTGTTATAAACAATATAATACAATTATTACAATATTTGTTTAAATTACGTAGGAGACAGGTGATGGCTTGGCAGATGTTGACGTTGAAAAAATATCTTGCTCCTTCCCTACTTTCCCGTTTAACGGCAAACCCGTGGAATGTAGGGACAGTATGATAGGAGCATGGTTGTTTTTGGCTTCACTTGCATCGTGCGGGCCGCCGGTCCGTACTTTGAAAAAAAAAGCATGCTTCTATCTTGCTGTCCCTTTCAAAAATATTACAATCCCTTGAAATGTAAAAGAGACACAGAGCATGGTGGTAGGGTATTTTGCGATAGCCCGACTGGCTAGCTACCACCCTCAAGTAGAAAATCTGTCGCCAAGCACCTAACGGTGTATTCCGGCAGCTGTTCTTAAGAACCAGTAATTCTAGGTTAGCCTGAACAACATCTTCGACCACATCATCACCTACCTTCAGGTGAGATAGTGGTCAAAGGCTAACCTAAAAAGCGTATAAAAAAAGAGACGGTATATGAGAGGAGCATCGTTGTTTTTGATTTCACTTGTATAGTGCGACGCGTCGGTCTCCATCCGAACTTCGAAAAAGCATGCTTCTATCATGCTGTCCCTTTAAAAAATATTACAAACCCTTGGAACGTAAATGAGACAGTATGAGAGGAGCGTGGTTGTTTTTGACTTCACTCGCATCTAAACATCTGTATTTATCTGAGTGGGCGTGGCATTGGTGTTTATACACACGATCCACCGTATGTTGTTTTTAGATACAATGTAAAAAGAGTTAAGGCTATTGCTATTTGCTGGGCACGGTACTATATACTTAGAATTTCTTAGTCAGATTTTTAAATATATGTATTATATGCGAGTATATAGCTACTAGTACTAGTATTATTCGTCTCATCCAAATCCGTTTAGCCGTAAACATCCAAACATCATTAATTTCATGGCTGACAACAAAAATGAAGATAACTATTATTGAGGGGGTCAAAATCCGGACCCAAAATTTTGTGCGGAAATGACCTGATTAACTAATATATCCAGTACATATTTGTATATTTAGATTTTGTTTTAAAACATGCTAAAAACGCTGCCTGCACACGCTGAAAGTCCAGGAACTAACGTGACGAGTTGAAAGCTTCAACAATTTACCGTTATATAATATCTCCGCTTTTATATATTATTAATGAAAATGTAGAGAGCACTGATTGGGGATGTTGTCCCAATCAGTGATCTCTACCTCTAAACCCAAATACTCTAAATACTTACCTCTAAATCAATACATTCCGTGTTGCCGTTCTCGGTGAGGCTTCTAACTTAACGCCTTATTGGAAACTTCACCGAACTAAACTATTCTACACATTTCCTAGAACCCTGCGGCACTATTTCTATGCTTTGGACATTATGAGAATATTTGAAGAACTGAATTGCATGTTGATGATTCCAGCTCTAAACGTACGCTGAATTACTTATTTGAGGTGAATGTCATTAATACAGTTTGTAAAAAATATGCGGATAATTTGTACAGGTATACCATTAGTAATGTGCAGTTTCCTATACTACTTTATCTATACTCTTGAAAAATTGAGATTTAACCTACTAATCAATGAAATTTACTACGGCAATACGCATAAATGGCGCCAAAACTCATCACATGATTGCCCATGCGCTAAACCACAGAAAAGTAAAAATGGAAAGTAGTTTTTTTATCATAGAATAACCATCTTATTCTTATTCTATTTGGGGGCGATATGTCCTGCACTGACGTCCCGCTTGGGGTGTTTTGTGCATTTCCCCCGCCAGCTTCTACCCAAGCCATCCTATCTTCCTGATGTAGCGGAGAAGGACCTTGGGTCGCTGGCATAGCTGCTCCAGTAAGGTGTGTAATGGTAGTGAGGAGATGAGAAAGACTCTTGTAGACCAGTTGTAATTCTTATTTGTTCTGTGGCTTCGCAGTGCAATAGTACATGCTCCACGGTCTCATCTTTTCGCATACAGCCTCTACATAGAGGACTGTCTGTTGCTCCAGTTTTATGCAGAAAGTAATTCAGGTTACAGTGACCTGTAATAAAGCCTGCTTCAATGCGCAGTTCCTCACGCTTTAGTTTCAGCAGGTTATTTGTCAGCTTCTTGTTTAGAGTTGGGAACATGGCTTTTGTTTGTTTACAATCCTCTGTCTTATTCCACAGGTTTTGTTGTTCTCTCTCGGTGTGATGACGTAGTAGTTCCCGCACTTCCATTGCTGATGGCTTGCAAAGGTTCTTTACGTCATCGCATATCTGTTTTTTTGCTCCTTTCTTTGCCAGAATATCTGCCATGGTGTTACCCGGGCAGTCAAGAGAAGATATGGAAATTCTTCTAACTCGTCTAGAAACTACCAGCCGGAAATTTGGACTTGCCATCAATCGAGACAAAACGAAGATGATGATAGTAGACCGGGCTGAACAAAATGGAACCAACGTACAAAACATAGCTAACTGCGAAGTTGTACACAGCTACACCTACCTCGGCTCTAGTATCTCATGTACTGGAGGATGTGGCGACGAGATTAGACGACGGTGTGCCATTACCAGGTCGGCAGTAGAACGGCTGGGAAAGATTTGGAAAGACAGGAGAATTACCAAGAAAACAAAGGTCAGATTGATGATATGCCTTGTCTTTCCAATCTTTCTATATGGAGCCGAAACCTGGTATCTGAGACTGCAGGATCGCCGCAAAATCGATGCACTGGAAATGTGGTGCTGGAGACGCCTCCTAAAAATCCCGTGGACGGCATTCCGCACCAATATATCCATCCTCAAAGAACTCGGTATAAAAGACCGATTATCGTCAACTGTGCAACTACGAATTTTTAAGTTCTTCGCTCACATCTCTAGAAAAGAGGACTCGATGGAGAGACTAGTGGTTCAGGGCCAGGTGGAAGGCAAAAGATTACGCGGCCGATCACCAACCCGCTGGACTGACCTGATATTAAAAGCAACTGAGTCTACCATGGTCCAGTGTACTCGGAACGCTTCGAACCGACAGAATTGGAAGAACATCGATAAGAGGGCAAGCCTTGGGATTATTAGGGACCTAACCAATGCCTCTGCGTGTACGCATCAGTGCAACCACGACCACTCTGACAAGAGTGCCCGACTGAGAAGAAGTTACCCGGGCATGCACTATGTCCCTTTGTCCATGTTACCATTATTCTGTAGTTGTTTGATAGCCTTTGTAAGGCAGCATGACACTCCGTTATGAGTCTAGACCTGGTTACTGGTCTTCTGAGTGCATATATTACAGCAGTAGGATATCCATATGTAGTTGCTGTTTTAAAGTTAAATGGTAAAATTTTTGTCTTTCAAAAACGAGAAATCCTTGGTGTGACTTTTCGAAATGTTACAACAAATCTACCTATAGATAGAAATGAATATGAACAGCTCGTATCGCAGGTTGCCTAATCAATCGACTAGGTTAAGAAAAGTCCGCTTTAGTAATGACTAAAGCGGACTTTACCAATGTTGGCTACTGCTAGTTTTATTTAATATTTACTGCATTATATATGTTATAATTTTTCCTCGTCAATGGTTTATCGCATTCGAGGTAAAGTGCTGGGTTTTGGAACCATTCAAACGTTTTGGCGCACTGAATTTCTTTCATTTAGTTGGTTTAATCTCAATTAATAAGAGAGTAGATAAAGTAGTGTAGTAAACTACAAATAACGAGTGATTATGTTTTAAACACACACAAACTTGCGATTTAATACCCCTTATTATTAAAAATCGACTATTGTCATATTACTTGCATAGTCATTATGCAACAGTTTCATAATCTACTATGGTATCTTTACTTGCATAGTCATTGTGCAACAGTTTCATAATCTACTATGGTATCTTTACTTGCATAGTCATTGTGCAACAGTTTCATAATCTACTATGGTATCTTTACTTGCATAGTCATTGTGCAACAGTTTCATAATCTACTATGGTATCTTTACTTGCATAGTCATTGTGCAACAGTTTCATAATCTACTATGGTATCTTTACTTGCATAGTCATTGTGCAACAGTTTCATAATCTACTGTGGTATCTTTACTTGCATGGTCATTTTGCAACAGTTTCATAATCTACTATGGTATCTTTACTTGCATAGTCATTGTGCAACAGTTTCATAATCTACTATGGTATCTTTACTTGCATGGTCATTTTTCAACAGTTTCATAATCTACTATGGTATCTTTACTTGCATAGTCATTATGCAACAGTTTCATAATCTACTATGGTATCTTTACTTGCATGGTCATTATGCAACAGTTTCATAATCTACTATGGTATCTTTACTTGCATAGTCATTGTGCAACAGTTTCATAATCTACTATGGTATCTTTACTTGCATAGTCATTGTGCAACAGTTTCATAATCTACTATGGTATCTTTACTTGCATAGTCATTGTGCAACAGTTTCATAATCTACTGTGGTATCTTTACTTGCATGGTCATTTTGCAACAGTTTCATAATCTACTATGGTATCTTTACTTGCATAGTCATTGTGCAACAGTTTCATAATCTACTATGGTATCTTTACTTGCATGGTCATTTTTCAACAGTTTCATAATCTACTATGGTATCTTTACTTGCATAGTCATTATGCAACAGTTTCATAATCTACTATGGTATCTTTACTTGCATGGTCATTATGCAACAGTTTCATAATCTACTATGGTATCTTTACTTGCATAGTCATTATGCAACAGTTTCATAATCTACTATGGTATCTTTACTTGCATGGTCATTATGCAACAGTTTCATAATCTACTATGGTATCTTTACTTGCATAGTCATTATGCAACAGTTTCATAATCTACTATGGTATCTTTACTTGCATGGTCATTTTGCAACAGTTTCATAATCTACTATGGTATCTTTACTTGCATAGTCATTGTGCAACAGTTTCATAATCTACTATGGTATCTTTACTTGCATGGTCATTTTTCAACAGTTTCATAATCTACTATAGTATCTTTACTTGCATGGTCATTTTTCAACAATTTCATAATCTACTATGGTATCTTTACTTGCATAGTCATTGTGCAACAGTTTCATAATCTACTATGGTATCTTTACTTGCAAGGTCATTTTGCAACAGTTTCATAATCTACTATGGTATCTTTACTTGCATAGTCATTGTGCAACAGTTTCATAATCTACTATGGTATCTTTACTTGCAAGGTCATTTTGCAACAGTTTCATAATCTACTATGGTATCTTTACTTGCATAGTCATTGTGCAACAGTTTCATAATCTACTATGGTATCTTTACTTGCATGGTCATTTTTCAACAATTTCATAATCTACTATGGTATCTTTACTTGCATAGTCATTGTGCAACAGTTTCATAATCTACTATGGTATCTTTACTTGCATAGTCATTGTGCAACAGTTTCATAATCTACTATGGTATCTTTACTTGCAAGGTCATTTTGCAACAGTTTCATAATCTACTATGGTATCTTTACTTGCATAGTCATTGTGCAACAGTTTCATAATCTACTATGGTATCTTTACTTGCATGGTCATTTTTCAACAATTTCATAATCTACTATGGTATCTTTACTTGCATAGTCATTGTGCAACAGTTTCATAATCTACTATGGTATCTTTACTTGCATAGTCATTGTGCAACAGTTTCATAATCTACTATGGTATCTTTACTTGCAAGGTCATTTTGCAACAGTTTCATAATCTACTATGGTATCTTTACTTGCATAGTCATTGTGCAACAGTTTCATAATCTACTATGGTATCTTTACTTGCATGGTCATTTTTCAACAGTTTCATAATCTACTATAGTATCTTTACTTGCATGGTCATTTTTCAACAATTTCATAATCTACTATGGTATCTTTACTTGCATAGTCATTGTGCAACAGTTTCATAATCTACTATGGTATCTTTACTTGCATAGTCATTGTGCAACAGTTTCATAATCTACTATGGTATCTTTACTTGCAAGGTCATTTTGCAACAGTTTCATAATCTACTATGGTATCTTTACTTGCATAGTCATTGTGCAACAGTTTCATAATCTACTATGGTATCTTTACTTGCATGGTCATTTTTCAACAGTTTCATAATCTACTATAGTATCTTTACTTGCATGGTCATTTTTCAACAATTTCATAATCTACTATGGTATCTTTACTTGCATAGTCATTGTGCAACAGTTTCATAATCTACTATGGTATCTTTACTTGCATAGTCATTGTGCAACAGTTTCATAATCTACTATGGTATCTTTACTTGCATGGTCATTTTTCAACAGTTTCATAATCTACTATAGTATCTTTACTTGCATGGTCATTTTTCAACAATTTCATAATCTACTATGGTATCTTTACTTGCATAGTCATTGTGCAACAGTTTCATAATCTACTATGGTATCTTTACTTGCATAGTCATTGTGCAACAGTTTCATAATCTACTATGGTATCTTTACTTGCATGGTCATTTTTCAACAGTTTCATAATCTACTATAGTATCTTTACTTGCATGGTCATTTTTCAACAATTTCATAATCTACTATGGTATCTTTACTTGCATAGTCATTTTGCAACAGTTTCATAATCTACTATGGTATCTTTACTTGCATAGTCATTGTGCAACAGTTTCATAATCTACTATGGTATCTTTACTTGCATGGTCATTTTTCAACAGTTTCATAATCTACTATAGTATCTTTACTTGCATGGTCATTTTTCAACAATTTCATAATCTACTATGGTACCTTTACTTGCATGGTCATTTTTCAACAGTTGCATAATCTACTATAGTATCTTTACTTGCATGGTCATTTTTCAACAATTTCATAATCTACTATGGTACCTTTACTTGCATGGTCATTTTTCAACAGTTGCATAATCTACTATGATATCTTTACTTGCAAGGTCATTTTTCAACAGTTTCATAATCTACTATAGTATCTTTACTTGCATGGTCATTTTTCAACAATTTCATAATCTACTATGGTACCTTTACTTGCATGGTCATTTTTCAACAGTTGCATAATCTACTATGATATCTTTACTTGCAAGGTCATTTTTCAACAGTTTCATAATCTACTATAGTATCTTTACTTGCATGGTCATTTTTCAACAGTTGCATAATCTACTATGATATCTTTACTTGCAAGGTCATTTTTCAACAGTTTCATAATCTACTATAGTATCTTTACTTGCATGGTCATTTTTCAACAATTTCATAATCTACTATGGTACCTTTACTTGCATGGTCATTTTTCAACAGTTGCATAATCTACTATGATATCTTTACTTGCAAGGTCATTTTTCAACAGTTGCATAATCTACTATGATATCTTTACTTGCAAGGTCATTTTTCAACAGTTTCATAATCTACTATAGTATCTTTACTTGCATGGTCATTTTTCAACAGTTGCATAATCTACTATGATATCTTTACTTGCAAGGTCATTTTTCAACAGTTTCATAATCTACTATAGTATCTTTACTTGCATGGTCATTTTTCAACAGTTGCATAATCTACTATGATATCTTTACTTGCAAGGTCATTTTTCAACAGTTTCATAATCTACTATAGTATCTTTACTTGCATGGTCATTTTTCAACAGTTGCATAATCTACTATGATATCTTTACTTGCAAGGTCATTTTTCAACAGTTTCATAATCTACTATAGTATCTTTACTTGCATGGTCATTTTTCAACAATTTCATAATCTACTATGGTACCTTTACTTGCATGGTCATTTTTCAACAGTTGCATAATCTACTATGATATCTTTACTTGCAAGGTCATTTTTCAACAGTTGCATAATCTACTATAGTATCTTTACTTGCATGGTCATTTTTCAACAATTTCATAATCTACTATGGTACCTTTACTTGCATGGTCATTTTTCAACAGTTGCATAATCTACTATGATATCTTTACTTGCAAGGTCATTTTTCAACAGTTTCATAATCTACTATAGTATCTTTACTTGCATGGTCATTTTTCAACAGTTGCATAATCTACTATGATATCTTTACTTGCAAGGTCATTTTTCAACAGTTTCATAATCTACTATAGTATCTTTACTTGCATGGTCATTTTTCAACAATTTCATAATCTACTATGGTACCTTTACTTGCATGGTCATTTTTCAACAGTTGCATAATCTACTATGATATCTTTACTTGCAAGGTCATTTTTCAACAGTTGCATAATCTACTATGATATCTTTACTTGCAAGGTCATTTTTCAACAGTTTCATAATCTACTATAGTATCTTTACTTGCATGGTCATTTTTCAACAGTTGCATAATCTACTATGATATCTTTACTTGCAAGGTCATTTTTCAACAGTTTCATAATCTACTATAGTATCTTTACTTGCATGGTCATTTTTCAACAATTTCATAATCTACTATGGTACCTTTACTTGCATGGTCATTTTTCAACAGTTGCATAATCTACTATGATATCTTTACTTGCAAGGTCATTTTTCAACAGTTTCATAATCTACTATAGTATCTTTACTTGCATGGTCATTTTTCAACAGTTGCATAATCTACTATGATATCTTTACTTGCAAGGTCATTTTTCAACAGTTTCATAATCTACTATAGTATCTTTACTTGCATGGTCATTTTTCAACAATTTCATAATCTACTATGGTACCTTTACTTGCATGGTCATTTTTCAACAGTTGCATAATCTACTATGATATCTTTACTTGCAAGGTCATTTTTCAACAGTTGCATAATCTACTATGATATCTTTACTTGCAAGGTCATTTTTCAACAGTTTCATAATCTACTATAGTATCTTTACTTGCATGGTCATTTTTCAACAGTTGCATAATCTACTATGATATCTTTACTTGCAAGGTCATTTTTCAACAGTTTCATAATCTACTATAGTATCTTTACTTGCATGGTCATTTTTCAACAATTTCATAATCTACTATGGTACCTTTACTTGCATGGTCATTTTTCAACAGTTGCATAATCTACTATGATATCTTTACTTGCAAGGTCATTTTTCAACAATTTCATAATCTACTATAGTATCTTTACTTGCATGGTCATTTTTCAACAATTTCATAATCTACTATGGTACCTTTACTTGCATGGTCATTTTTCAACAGTTGCATAATCTACTATGATATCTTTACTTGCAAGGTCATTTTTCAACAGTTTCATAATCTACTATAGTATCTTTACTTGCATGGTCATTTTTCAACAGTTGCATAATCTACTATGATATCTTTACTTGCAAGGTCATTTTTCAACAGTTTCATAATCTACTATAGTATCTTTACTTGCATGGTCATTTTTCAACAGTTTCATAATCTACTATAGTATCTTTACTTGCATGGTCATTTTTCAACAGTTTCATAATCTACTATAGTATCTTTACTTGCATGGTCATTTTTCAACAGTTTCATAATCTACTATAGTATCTTTACTTGCATGGTCATTTTTCAACAGTTTCATAATCTACTATAGTATCTTTACTTGCATGGTCATTTTTCAACAGTTTCATAATCTACTATAGTATCTTTACTTGCATGGTCATTTTTCAACAGTTTCATAATCTACTATAGTATCTTTACTTGCATGGTCATTTTTCAACAGTTGCATAATCTACTATGATATCTTTACTTGCAAGGTCATTTTTCAACAATTTCATAATCTACTATAGTATCTTTACTTGCATGGTCATTTTTCAACAGTTTCATAATCTACTATAGTATCTTTACTTGCATGGTCATTTTTCAACAGTTTCATAATCTACTATAGTATCTTTACTTGCATGGTCATTTTTCAACAGTTTCATAATCTACTATAGTATCTTTACTTGCATGGTCATTTTTCAACAGTTTCATAATCTACTATAGTATCTTTACTTGCATGGTCATTTTTCAACAGTTTCATAATCTACTATAGTATCTTTACTTGCATGGTCATTTTTCAACAGTTTCATAATCTACTATAGTATCTTTACTTGCATGGTCATTTTTCAACAGTTTCATAATCTACTATAGTATCTTTACTTGCATGGTCATTTTTCAACAGTTGCATAATCTACTATGATATCTTTACTTGCAAGGTCATTTTTCAACAGTTTCATAATCTACTATAGTATCTTTACTTGCATGGTCATTTTTCAACAGTTGCATAATCTACTATGATATCTTTACTTGCAAGGTCATTTTTCAACAGTTTCATAATCTACTATAGTATCTTTACTTGCATGGTCATTTTTCAACAGTTTCATAATCTACTATAGTATCTTTACTTGCATGGTCATTTTTCAACAGTTTCATAATCTACTATAGTATCTTTACTTGCATGGTCATTTTTCAACAGTTTCATAATCTACTATAGTATCTTTACTTGCATGGTCATTTTTCAACAGTTTCATAATCTACTATAGTATCTTTACTTGCATGGTCATTTTTCAACAGTTTCATAATCTACTATAGTATCTTTACTTGCATGGTCATTTTTCAACAGTTTCATAATCTACTATAGTATCTTTACTTGCATGGTCATTTTTCAACAGTTGCATAATCTACTATGATATCTTTACTTGCAAGGTCATTTTTCAACAATTTCATAATCTACTATAGTATCTTTACTTGCATGGTCATTTTTCAACAGTTTCATAATCTACTATAGTATCTTTACTTGCATGGTCATTTTTCAACAGTTGCATAATCTACTATGATATCTTTACTTGCAAGGTCATTTTTCAACAATTTCATAATCTACTATAGTATCTTTACTTGCATGGTCATTTTTCAACAGTTTCATAATCTACTATAGTATCTTTACTTGCATGGTCATTTTTCAACAATTTCATAATCTACTATGGTATCTTTACTTGCATGGTCATTTTTCAACAGTTTCATAATCTACTATAGTATCTTTACTTGCATGGTCATTTTTCAACAGTTGCATAATCTACTATGATATCTTTACTTGCAAGGTCATTTTTCAACAATTTCATAATCTACTATAGTATCTTTACTTGCATGGTCATTTTTCAACAGTTTCATAATCTACTATAGTATCTTTACTTGCATGGTCATTTTTCAACAATTTCATAATCTACTATGGTACCTTTACTTGCATGGTCATTTTTCAACAGTTGCATAATCTACTATGATATCTTTACTTGCAAGGTCATTTTTCAACAGTTTCATAATCTACTATAGTATCTTTACTTGCATGGTCATTTTTCAACAATTTCATAATCTACTATGGTACCTTTACTTGCATGGTCATTTTTCAACAGTTGCATAATCTACTATGATATCTTTACTTGCATGGTCATTTTTCAACAATTTCATAATCTACTATGGTATCTTTACTTGCATGGTCATTTTTCAACAATTTCATAATCTACTATGGTACCTTTACTTGCATGGTCATTTTTCAACAGTTGCATAATCTACTATGATATCTTTACTTGCAAGGTCATTTTGCAACAGTTTCATAATCTACTATGGTATCTTTATTTATATGGTCATTACGCAACAGTTTATAATCAACTGTATTATCTTTACTTGCATGGTCATTTTGCAACAGTTTCATAATCTATTGTATATATACGTGATTTTATGTATTCATGTATGTATTTGTTTAAATCACGCCTCTTTCTCGTAGCAGAGACCACAGATTTCCACTTGCTATAATCCTTACAAATCTCTTTCGCTTCATCTACACTCATCAATACTTTCAGCGTCGATTTAGGGTACTCCTTCATTCATTCTCTATACATGTCCAAACCATCTTAACATACCTTTCTCGATTTTTGTCTATATCCATATCCATAACCATATCGTTCCCTTATCACGTTATTCCTTATCGTGTTACTCCGTTGGACTCCAACCATAATTTTCAATGCTCTCATCTCCACTACATATATTCTACTTTCATGATTTGTCTGCCGTACCCAGATTTCAATATTATACATCAGTATCGGAACCAACTCTCCTCCATGAACAGCCAGACCAGCCTTCTTAGACACCTAACTGTTCATAAACATGTGCAATGCTCCGTTCACCATGTTTCCAGCATTCACTCTACTTTCTGTATAAATTTCACAGTCGTTTGTAAATATGAATCCTAGGTATACAAACTCTTTCACTTGTTCCACTTTTTCACCTCCAATCACAATATTGATATACTTAATACATATTAGGTACATAGATACTCATAAATAAACTTGTACTCCATGAACAGCCAGACCAGCCTTCTTAGACACCTAACTGTTCATAAACATGTGCAATGCTCCGTTCACCATGTTTCCAGCATTCACTCTACTTTCTGTATAAATTTCACAGTCGTTTGTAAATATGAATCCTAGGTATACAAACTCTTTCACTTGTTCCACTTTTTCACCTCCAATCACAATATTGATATACTTAATACATATTAGGTACATAGATACTCATAAATAAACTTGTAGAGATATGGACATCACTGCATCACCTGCGTATATCAAGTAGGTGGTCATTTGAATCTCCACCGGGCCCTCCAGATAAACTACTTTTATGGTTTTACAATGTTACTGTGGATTAGTCTTGGATATCAAACCTCGAAAGTACAAAGGGGCGAATATTGGAAGTAGATACTTTATTCTGACGTGAAACGGTTTCCTGGAAGTTTTGATCCATATAAGTATGTTTGATGATTCATTTCGTTCTAACGGCTGGTGGAAAGATTGACTCAATTGTATATAACACTTCTGTGATTCACCATTAGTAAAGAAAAACATCACCATCACAGCCTTGTTGTCCGAGATTAGGAATCACGAAGTCATTGGTTCGAACTCTGGTTCGGTATTTCTCACAAATAAATTTTCAGTAGCGATGCGCCATGAGGTACATGGCTTGCCCCCTAGAGTACATTTAAATGTATCATATCAGGCGACACGTGGGAGCTTAATACATAATTCTACCTATTCGTGAATATTTTGGAGTAGTGATAACCGAGCGGTAACAGGACCGCCATACTGCAGGTCCCTGGTTCAATACCCAATACCGAGCATGTGCTTCACCGTATATTGGATGGGCACTTTGTAACGCACCAACAGTGTGTTCCGGCAGCAGTCCTTTAGGCCAGTAATTAAATTACAGGCATATGAGACTTAATTACTGTGAGTCTCAGGGTGATCTGGACCCATTAAATGCATATGTTATAGGCAGAAGTTACCGCTTAACATCAGGTGGTCATCGTGCGTGATGCGTCCGCTATAATCCGATTGAATAAATATACATCGTAAGTTTATCGCACGATCGGTTTTCAATAGCCAATTTAAAGGAGGACAAAAGAATATCCACAATGTTATTTACGTAATCGTGTATTTTATTTCGTTTACTGTTTCCGATCCCCATGTCTCCCGGCAGCGAGACAAGCCGAGGTCCGAACCACAGTGGTGCCCTTGAGCTCGCTGTCAACCCCTCCTATAGTAGCGGCACGTTTTCGGCGTCCGCAGGAGACGGAGGTATAAGGCGCCTTTCGCCTTCTGAGGAAGTGCCTTTTCACTTTTCCCTCCCGGGCTATTGTAGGGCTCCCCTCGCCCAAAATTCGGTGGAGCTGAACGACCGAACAGTCGGTAAACAGCATCTATGTCCTCCCTAAAAAAAACGTTTACTGTAGGTATATGTAATCAAGGCTTTAGTGATGATTCACAAATGTAGGTAAGTCATGACCAGTGTACGCAGCAAAAACCTTTGTTTCAAATGTTCGTCCGACAGGCCTGGCCCCAAATCTGCTTATTTAGTTATTTGCAGCTCCAGAGCGTGCATCAAATGTACTGCTCTTAAGAACCATTTACCTCTACCGCCTTTGAACTTATAAAAAACGGGATTAACGCCATCCGTACCTTGGACATGGCAAAGTCAAATGACGTCTCCTGATTTAGTCTCAGTAGTGTGCGTATGTGCGTCCACTGCATGCTTGTCTTCCTATCTTTGTTGAAACGTATCATATACAATGGGAAGTGTAAATGTATACAATATGCTTGTATTAATTTTTTTCCTCATTCAATTTTCTCGATAACTTAACTTCCGTTTTTTGAATCGATGACTACCGCTTTCATTTTCAATTTACCGCTCTGTTTAAAAGTGTAAATATTGCAAAGGGGCTTTGCCGCAAAGAAATAACGCATTTCAAAACTTTTAGTGTAAGTACCGCTTTGAGCGGTGAAGCTTCCTCCATCTCTCCCTATCTCTCGCTGCCCGGCTCCCAGTAACACCTGCTATATTGGCGATGTCATCGCAAAACTTTTTGCATGGTCTTTTTATCCATTGGGTACCAGTCAGTTGTTGTTTTCGACCACCTTTCGTCTGTTACCTACTCGTTGTATAAGACACAGTCTCATAGTTCGCCATAATCCCAATACTTGGCAGGCGGCACACGGACCGCAATGTAAGATAGCAGTTCTTCTGAAGGCCCTGCTGCATATTGGTACTTTAACCTGGTATTTTTCCTTAAGTCGTCTCTTAAGACTCCCACTGGAAGATATGTGGTGATACAATTATAATCCGGCAACCTATGATCATTCGCTTATTAGGCGCTCATTCAAATATTTCAACATTGAAAGCAGGAGATTTTCAATTCGGTTGTATGTTTTAGTTTATACCTTAACCTCCTAGCTCTCGATTTTGAAATGATATATCTATTTTATTATTATGTCCCAGGCGGGATTCACACCCCAGTCCTCCGATTTCGCGCCGGATGCCTAAATCCACTCGGCCACGTGGACACGCTCTTTCGAGCCAATTTTTTGTGAAATATGAATTACTCTTAGCACGCGAAATCTAATTAATTAATTATGCTTGTAATCATATTTAGAAAGATATACGGACTTTCAGATTGGTCTAAAATCAGTTCATCAAAGTTCACCAGTTTGGTTTTAATCTAAGAAGTGAAGAAAATATGGCAATATAAACAAATTGGATTTAATACTTTTCAGCTGGGAAAGTCGGTTTCGTTTTCTACATTTTTAGATATATACATTTTAAGTTTTCGATCATAATAAATTTGTTTCGACCACGCTATTATCCTTTTCAGAATAAGTAAATCGGGCGATAAATTTTAGAGCCGGCCAGAGGACATCGAAGCACGTACATAATTTTATTATTTACTTTGTTTAGACTGCTAACCCGCTATACATACAAATGTAAGTAAGGAACATCGAGCTTTACAAACACTCTTAACCTTTGAACTGCCTTGAAAAATGTGAGAATGAAAGAACAACAAGTACTTACTTATATTTCGGTTGTCGCCAGAGGAATGGTTATATTGCCGTCTACACTCTGTCAAGTTTGTTCTGGCCATCCAAAGGTTGTCTGTAAGAGATTGCATTCGCGATAAGACCGCCGATTGTGTTGCCATTGTATAACAATTATTATTTTTGAAGTAAGCGCACTTTTGTTCTTTTATTTATAATTTTATTGGTATGCAATAAAGAGTTATCGCATCGTTCGTATCGTATTGTCTTGCTCATCTGATACTACTCATTCGGAATCAATACATCTCCAATAACGCACTGCATAAGAACTATACTTGTTTTCGCTAAGAACACAAGACACAAGGACAAAATTTGTAATATAATTTTCTCATCTGATGGTCAATTATTATGCGGAAGATACTTTCAAGGCTAACCTAGAACAAGGCTCTCAAATACAGCTGCCGGAACACACCGGTAGTTGCTTGACGACAGATTTTCTACTGACGGTGGTAGCTGACACAGGCATTCGTAAAATGCACTAACCACACTATAACGACTGCGGTTTTAAGACCACAACCAGGACATGCGGTTTAACGTGCCGTAAGAAGCACGGAAACGTAATAAAAGCCAGTAGCGGACACACATCCAAGTCAAGACCGCAGCGAACTTTGCTCCAGTTGTTCGTACAGGCTAGACAACCTCCCCTATGAGCGCTCCAAAGTTTTAGCTTTTGCATTACGGTCAGCCACCGGTACGCAACGGGTTGAAAACGGAATGCTAAAAGTGCGTATGTGCGGAATAATTATAATTACTTTTTGCTTGTCTGTCGGAAAAGTGGGCCGAAGTTTTCCGCCAGCCAGAGCTTAACTTTTATAAGATAACCAGGACGTTAAGATTGTAAGAAGCCTAGTTTACGCACACTCAGCCCACATCGACGTGAATGACGGTATGCTGCTTATGAAGTTATAAGGCGCATTTTTCCCCCTAGTCGTATTTTACGACATCCAGCAGTTAAATACGATAAGTAACGTCAGTATTTAATATACTGCATTTTCAGTTGCTGTAGTATTGCTGTCACACTACTGTATAGATATCAACAAAAATAGCAATACTCTATTCGTAGAAGATGTACTTACTTCCTATGCAAAAACATTACACATTGTAAACACGCTTCTAACTCTCTTTAGGCTCATAAAAATGTATGCCATAGTATGAGAATGATTAGTGCAGTCTTATATATATTATAGCCGTACTTTATGGAACTAAGTTTTGTATATTCTTGCGTGTATTACCGTAATACAAACATGAAGGAGTGTGAACCGAACGGGCTACGCGCCAACTAATCAATACGCTGTGATTTTTTTTTGTTATAAATCCAAGGTCGCATAGTGAAGCTAAGATTTGAAATTTGGGGGTCTAGTAATCGTAGAACCGTACATTTGGACCCGAGTTTCACAGCTTATAGTCTTTTTGTAAATGGTTAGTGACGTTTTAGATAAGAGTGAATAACAAGAATGTTGCATCAACCTTAATGAAACACAACATACAAAAATAAAGGTTCTGTAATAACTAACTAAACAGCTGACTACTGAGATGAGTCTAACAATATTTTTTTGCTGCAATCCTCTTGGCATAACAGATCTATTGTTTTCTATAAATATAATTGTCTTCACGTAATACTAATTACTATAATATGCACGTTCGCATTAGAAAAACTTATAGCTAAACTCTTACACACGTTGCCAGAGTGAAGTGACTTCAGCGATGTTTATTTTCCCTCGAATATTTCAATACATATAATAGAACTTCAGTGCGCAAGCAACAGCATCTATACGTCGGAGGTGGTACTATTACAAAATTTACCTTCCATCTCCGTCAGATGTCGCAATACTTGCTAGTACATTTTATCCTGAAACCTTCAGCCGCTTCTACGCGCCAGTTTTCTCGGTAACATCATAGATGGCGTAAAAAACATTTGTTAGAACTGATATGACTGCCACCTATTGGAAAAGCTTCGCACTCACAGGGTAGCCTCGGAAAAGCGGCATATTCTTAGTCTCGGAAAAGTTGCACAGATGTCGCTACTGGTCCATTGCGCAGTTTAGTAGTCCAGATAAAAATATGTATACCAATACTGTACTGTCTCACAGCTGAACACAGCCGGGGAGGCTGTGTACTGTAACAGCCGGATCGTCCACTGTTGAACACGACCTCCCCTATTAAGGGGATATTTTCCATAATCCCCACACTTGGCAGGGGTCTTCGGTATTGCAGTATAAGATGGCAGTTCTTTAGAAGGCAATGCTTTTAGTATTTTTCTCTTAGTCGCCTCTTAGACACCCACGGGATGATATGAGGGGTGCAATTCTGAACCGGCACCCCACGGGAAAGAAAATTCCAATATCAAGTATACATTTAAATAGTTTGTTGGCGTTTGTTATTTTTCAAAGGCGTTCAATTTAGTATTTATTAATTCAAACATTGTTTTGTACTTGGTGACCCGCACGTGACTTCGTTCGCGTGGTTTTTTCTTACTTGTATCGTGCTAGCAATAACAATTCGCTCAGTACTATTCTTTATCGCTCTAAAGGAAATTATGGCGAGAAAGGTTTTTTTTACAGTTCTTGGGTGGAGTGGGTTCAGAACTAACGATACTTTTGTACGTTGGGAATGAAATACCCTAAAGATATCTGGGGGGCTTGTTGCATCTTTTTGCCGATTGACTTATCTGTTGATAAGTGTTGATGAGGTGTAGGATGATAAACATGCTCGATCGCTGTCAAAGTACAACTCCTGCATCACATCGTAAAAAGGTCATGCCAGATATTTTACCTACGTCATGGAACGTATAGTAATACTACGTACCTATGCCATAAAATGTATCAGCGTGCAGAGTAACTCAAGCCCACGGCTGGATATGAACCTAGGAGCCCCTGAGCGGCAGTTCGTAGATTCTGCCAGGAAGCCATCTCTCCTTCAAAATCTGATCGCGGAACTGTCGATTAATTTGAAAAGTCTAATCATCTAGCTACTTATATCATAATGCAAAAAAGGTGTGTGAGAACTACTCGTATAAACAAGGATGGTTCATGGACAGTTGTAAACCATTATTTAAGCAATGCAATATTCTGCCACTTCCGTGTATGTACATTAGGGACTTATGTATTTTCGTTAAAACACATCCTAAATATTTCAAAAAACGAAATGAAATCATGCCGAAGTTCACAAACCTACTATATCAACCTCCCTGCCGCAAATATATTTATAAGAGAAATGGTTTTAATATGTGCATAGTGGTGTATAATAATCATAGAGATATAAAATACTATTTTCTCTTTTCTGTGATAATAATTTACCAGAAGGTATTAAAATCTTGAATGGTAATGTTTTCAAAGCTCAATTAAATAGATGGCTAACTGACAATTGTTGTTAAAGCATGAAAGAATACTTTAACTTCACTAATTATTTTTATAATGCTAATTGATATTATATTGATATGACATTTAAAATAACTCGACTTATTAAATTATTTAAAATGAATATAGAATATTAAAAATTTGCACGCCTGCTTGCAGGCTGAATACAGTGACTAACATTATTATATATGAACTAAAAATGTAATTTGATGATGTATTCTGGCAAATAAACATTTGAATTAGAATTAGAATTTGAATATGAAAAGTAACAAACAGAGATGAAAATAGAGATATTACCAAATAGAGATAGTACCAAAATCTTTCGTATTTGTGTTATAATATAGAAAAAAATCAGATTTTGTTCGACACTGATGGTATGCGCCGTGTCTGATGCCCATTTCCAACGTTTATTTATCTACTTGTGAATTCTCGTTTGTAGTGTACTCGCTGCCAGCCATTATTATTGTACAATTTCCAAATAAAAGAGGTATTCATTTATATTTTACGCTTTTACGTTTTTTTTAATCATATCTTCTTTAGTTATATTTATATCTTCTTAAGTTATAAACCGATTTGTAAAATTAAACACTTTAAGTTTTAAAAAAGTTAAGTTATCAAAATGGAAATTATTGTTGATAATGCTATTATTTAAAAATAAAATCATCTTTTAAAGCCTAATATTCTTTAAACCTTCGCGCTAAGATTTTGTATGCACATAGAAAATTCCATTTAGACATTTTGTCGAATTTTAAATACCTGGCTGAGTTGCTTCCTCTCTGGTGAACGTCAAATCGATCGTCAATTAAATTATTCCCCCGGAATAAGGTTCAATATGGATCTTTTTTTGGGAATTTAACCGTTGTCAAATTTGGTGCAACCCATAATTCTTATTGTATATTAACACATAGTGTGCAAACTCGGTGACATTTTGGTGTGCATGTCCTAATAATATCTATGCTCCCGATTTCCTATAGTTTTCCGTAAACTCATGTATCATAAAAAGTATTGGGAAAAACCGTTTAGTGAAGAAATTCGTAGGTGGTAACTCAAATTTTAATTCCAGGTGGGTATTTTAGGAGTAGTGAGATTATATCGAGAGTTAGTGTTTTAAAATCACTTCTTACGATCAGACGAAGTCTAGTAGTCTGATTGATGACTGCGCACCGTCCCCTATGTCGATTAAAGTAGTACAATAAAAGTACAACATTTCGGTCGTACCTTTACTTTAATCATACAAGTTTAATCATACAAGTTGTATGTTTCACCGTTAATACGTAATGCAAAAACAAAAAAAACTTAACACACTTATCTTGTATGGCCAATTGCTTCTTTTCGCCATAACAACACATATTCTGTGAAAATTTCCATTGGCTACATATTACGGATCTAAAGATACGTTTCTTTATAGGTCGGATGGACAGACGGACGCACGGAGTCTTAGTAATAGAGACCCGTTTGCTAGTTAGTAACCCTTAAACATATTTCGTAAAATATATTCTTCGATTCTCGCATAATATATGATGTCGTTACAGTTGTTAATCGAGATATTTATATTGCATTTCCCGTCGCCCGCGCTGTCAGCGATCAATTAAATGGTCAAAGTACCAAAAATTTAATTTTACAACACCCTGTACAATATATTCTTAAGTTAGTTCATGGAAGTTCAAAACGACGATTTGCTTAAGAAATTAGGTTGTATGGAAAATTTTCTTCTGAAATGCGTCACGAATGTCGACTTGAAAAGGGAAATCATTGTTTGTTAACCAAATGTATGAATTTGTTTTATTCAAGAGTGACCTACCTGCCTGCGACATGGAAATAAATAATTAAAATAAAAAATGTTGAATCCTGAAATCTTCTCACCTGCACCTATAATATATTGATCCGCTAGTTCATGGTAGTACATATCGATGTTTTTCTGGAGTAAATTGTATGGAAAATTTATCTCAACTGCGTCATAAGTCGACCTATAAAGGTAAATTATCGTTTGGTTACCAAATGTATGAATTTGTTTTATTCAGGAGTGCGCTATGCTAATTTTGTTATGCTCCTTTACTGCGCATTTCATCCGAACTCATTATAATAAACGGTTTATTTCCATTAAATGTTTTGTGCATTCTGCGGGAAATCTTTTCATACCGTGATTCTCGGTCAAACGCGGTTCCAACATTAAGTATTGTTTTCAAGTAAAAATCTTGTGGTGTTATGTTTTACTCGACTTTTGCATTATCCTCGCTATTACTAAACTAAAGTCTTGAATGATATTTAGATATTATTTATTATATCAAAGAGATTTAAACACAATTAGTTCATTTTTTATACCGGCGGTATGCCTTTATTAAACAAAATACTATGAACTATATACAACACTACAGCTACTACAATAAAAGCATTTAGACACCTATAAGTCATAGCAGACTCATTGGCAGTCCAAATGCTCCAGCCCACTCCCAGTTGGCAGCGTGCCCAGCATGCTGGCAGCATTGCCCCGTTGAATTGCAATGCTTATTCGTTGAGCCAAATATGTGCCAGCATTTTGATCACGCGTCGCATCGACCAAGCGCTCAGATAGGTTTTGGAAAATACGATGAGCTCCCGGTCCCCACGGACCCAACGTCTCTACACCAAACGGCTCAAATATGTAAACCATACCGAGGTTAGCATATTTGCGCCGCTTGAGTTGCTCCGCCGAAGTAGCCGCAGCGCCAGCCCTCACGTTGGTTTCAGAAAGATGTGACGGCGCTAAAGTGTCCACGCACGTAGCGTCCCACACTAAGGGCCGTACTAACTTCCACGGAACCAGAGTCATGCCGTCAGGTCTTTTACCATCTACACGCATCAGACCATTCGGTTCGAGAATAGCTGGAACATTGGCGCTGGTAAAAGCCCGGCGAATGATATCGTTAAGGCTGGCGTGGCGGGAAATTCGACCAGCACTTCGAGAGCAGGAGAGGCCATGGTGACCGAGTTGATCAACTGCAGTACCACACTGGCAGTGATGTGCAACACAACACCTTGCACCCAAGCGTAAGCTAATAGCTAGACGAAAAGCGGATGGATCTATAAGGCTAATTAATTAATTAATTAAATAAATTAATTAATTAAACTAATTAATTCATATATTTCTACTAGTTTTTGAGGCTGATGAGTTAGAGACGCATAGCACACTACTAAATAGCTTTCACACGTTCATAACGAAATATTATAAATATACATATATGAAAATATAGTGATATTTTAACTGTTAAATTTGTATTGTTAAGAATTATGTATCATTTGTATTTTAATTATTATTAGTCCTTACTTTATACGTACTTACTTTATTGAAATATGATTTAATTTGTATTGTATAATAATTACGTGTGTAATCTGACATATTCCAATCTGTAGTTAGAAGTATTTTCAATAATTAATGTAATTGGTGTAAACCGTTTTAATTATAAATGAATAAATATATTTACATATATATATATATATATATATATATATATATATATATATATATATATATATATATATATATATATATATATATATATTAATTAATGTAATTACAAATATATTAATTATTGAAAATTCTTGTGAAACGTGAATAACATCTTCGACTACATCATCACTTATCACCGGGTGAGATAGTAGTTAAAGGCTAGCTTATAATAAAAAAAAAAAATATTAAATGATTCATTTATAGCAATTTCTCCTAAGTAGTATTATAGCTAGAGAATCCGCATCTAAAGTGACCGGAATGCGACTAACTTTATTCATAGCTGGTTAATCTAACGTATTATTAATTTATGAATTACTGGCTTCTCAAGAATGCTCCATCTATAGGTGCTTGGCGGTAGATTTTCTACTTGAGGGTGGTAGCTAGCCAGGCGTGCATTTGCAAAATGCCCAACCAACATGCAAAGTTTACGGCCTCAAATCTCAATTAGTATAGTGTAATAATTAAACCGGTGAATTGTTTTATTTATTTTGATATTTATTGATAATAATCGAACGCATAAAGAATTTGGGGTTACTACGCCTTTTTATATTAATGAAAAAAAACTTAAATATTGGAATTTTTGCTTCTATCGCTTTCTTTGCACCATGAGGTTGCTATTTACAGAGATCGATTTCATAACCTAAGAATTTGATGGAATGACGACAAATTCAAAAAAAAATACGTACAATACTCATATTCGTACATACAATACATACATATATTACTTATCTAAAGCAAGTAAACTCATCACACCAACCGTAACGTCCACTGTTGAACGAGGTGTCCCCCATTCGGGGGATTCACAATAATCCCCACGCTTGTCAGGCGTCTTGGGGCTCGCAGTAGAAGTTTCAGTTCTTCAGAAGGCGCTGCTTCCCACCTAGTATTTTCCTGTGGTCTCCTCTTACGACACCCACAGGAAGAAATGGGGGGTAACATTCTAACCCGGCACCCCACAAGGTATAAGTAAACTAATCGAAGATTACAACGATATTAATTTGTGTACATCGAATGAGATCAAGTAGTTTTATAGGTTACATTAAAGGTAAATAAGTCACATATTCTGATGTCACGCGACAATAAGTATGAATGATAAAAATTACTTGCGTATAATATCAAAAGCAATAAAAAAAAACATAATAGTAATTTATAATGATTAAAATGACTAATTAATTATAATAAATGCGTTCTTTCATTACGCGTTAGCGACTGAGATACAATGGACTCGTTTCTCTGGATTTGGGTATAACCTAAAGCCTGTGGTAAGCTTTGCACTGTTTTGGAACTTGGTGGTCTAATAAAGGTCTGGTCTAATGACTGCAACCTACCCCTAAGACAGACTAGTGGCTTAGACGCTGTCATTAATGTTATGTAAGTTCAAGAGTAGATCAGAGTATTTGTGTTGATTGCTTTTAAATTACTATGATTGAGGTTCTCTATGCGATCAAAGGTTGAATTAAAGAAAATTGTCTATGCTCATTGAGGAAAATGTTTCGGCCCCGTGTTATTATAGGAAGGTATTCAAGTCCCGCTTTTTTCCTATTATATATTTTTTGGGTTGGCCTTTGAACGATACGAAGTTTACGGTCCACTGATCCTGAGCCTTAGTGGTACTCGTATCGAACGAATTGATTGGCTAATACTTATAGTACGGACGGGTACAGTACAATACAAAACTCTTTATTGTATACCAAAAATATATAGTCTTATAAATAGTAATCTTAACCATAGACTCCAGGGTTCGTGACATTTTCCAATTATGAAATTTTAATTAAAAACAAGAAATAGGAAACATGCAACATTCCAAGGGGGAACAGTGTTAAAAGATTTTTTTTTCCGTTAATGTCATTATCACTAGCAACCAGAGCAGTACTAGTATCCTCTAGCAGCACCCCTTCACGAGTTGACGCATGTGCCAGCCATCACCTTCCGCAACCATTTTTGAGGGAAGATGGCGACCACACAACACCGTCGCTAGACAACACCTTTCTGTGAGCATGACTGCTCCGGATACCCGTGCCAACGATTACAATTATGAAAATAATTTGGGACTACGATAAAATAATATTCCTACAGAAACCTAACAACCTTTTCTCATCTTACGAGTAGGTATGTAACATACAAAAATGTACCCATCTTCAAGCCCGCTAAGCCTGTATAGGTTAGCCTGAAAAATATCTTCGACCGCATCATTAGTTACCATCAGGAGAGATATTGGGCAAAGGCCAGCCTACTAGCAATAAAAAGGAACACGTTTTGATACCCCTTGTGACGTATGGCTAGTCTACTACCATTCACCGGGCACAGTTCCAGACTCCGGACAATAGAAAATGTTAAAGTATTGACAAAATAAAATTTACTCTGAGATTTTAGTGTAAAAACATCGAATACGAACAATAATTATAAATAATGCAACTCGATTGCGATGAAAAAATCAAAACGTCATAAAAATAACCTAAATATTACGAATTCATAGTTTCCTCCCTTATTATAAAAAGAAAGCTATAATATCAAACAAATTATTGGAGCACAAAATTTTTTGCCCAAGGCGGGAATCGAACCCGCGTCCTCTGATATCGCGTCGGATGCTTAACAGGGAGGTATAAATTTAAATTCAAAAATTAAGAACGTTGCCTGTTTCGCAGTTTCCTGGCAAAACATTATAGTCTAAAATACCGTAACATTATGTAGCGTTTGTGATATTCATAATATTACAGCTACAACTGAATGTGGCAATCATAGAACCGCCACGGTCGCAGCGCTAATGTAGTAAATACGTGCATGTTAATCGTTCACGAGCCTTACGTGCAGCTTTGTCAAGGTTAAAGAAAAACTTGATGACGCGAGAAAAATAGGAATTAGAAATCGCCCGGCTCTATTATGAGTACTTTTTTTAAGTAATAACAAAACTGCGCGTGTTATTTGTAAGAGCTTTTCAGTAAGTACGCTGGAACCGTGTCCGGAAGATGGCAATTTGCTGACCTCTTTAAATGGAATTTAAACATACTATATGGAACAACGTGGGTGTTTAATTTAAACACCTCTCGAGATATAAAAGCGTGCTGTTGTATTGTTTTTTAAAATGTTGTGTTTTTTTTTTCATTTTGTTTTGTTATTATGCAACAGAATAAACACGAGGACAGTGTTAAGCGGTAACCTCATAGCCTATAACAGTCCCATAGTCCCATACTCCCATCATTCTGAGACATGAAGATGTCAAATCTTATGTGCCTTTAATTTCACATAAATTGTATGTTATATATATATATATATATATATATATATGACTAACTTACCAACAACGCCCTACCAACTTCCTCTAATATATAACGCTGGGTAGCTTGAACCAAACCGCAGAAGTCGAGAGACGCATAGCCCAGGCCTGGGCAGCTTTTGGCGCAAATGGTAACATTCTGCGTAGCAAGCTCTCCATTGGTCTTAAAAGGAAAGTGTTCGAGCAGTGTGTGTTGCCTGTTTATACCTATGGAGCAGAGACCATGACCCTGACTGCACACTCCGCAGAAAGATTCCGCGTTGCCCAGAGAGCAATGGAGAAAGCAATGCTCGGTATCTCTATACGCGACCGGAAAACTAATGCTTGGATACGTTCGAAGACCAAAATCAGGGACGTGGTGAAGGTCATAGTCGAGCGCAAATGGCGATGGGCAGGACACATTGCGCGCATGGACCATGAACGATGGACTCGCAAGTTGCTGGAGTGGAGACCACGACCACACGCAAGACCCCGAGAAAGACCAACTAAAAGATGGAAAGATGACATCAGACGTCACGCAGGTCATGATTGGATGACAAAAGCTCAAGACCGTAAAGATTGGAGGACATTGGAGGAGGCCTACGTCCAGGAATGGACATCCACAGGCAAAAAATATTATTGATGTCTTTGTCCATAGTACAGATTTTCCTGGAATATAATTTAC
Source organism: Plagodis dolabraria (assembly GCA_963854805.1). Classification (NCBI taxonomy): domain Eukaryota; kingdom Metazoa; phylum Arthropoda; class Insecta; order Lepidoptera; family Geometridae; genus Plagodis; species Plagodis dolabraria. The sequence continues at coordinate 13,469,187 of OY978440.1, forward strand.
AAATGAACAAATTGACTTCTATATGAAATCACCTAACTCAAAATTTTTAAATAATATTTCCATGTGCACAAGTACGCAAAATAATACAACATAGCTTAAGGATGTTGGTACAATGCTGGCTCAAAACACTCTAAGCTCACATTTTCATCATTATGTTATTTCATACTCTTCAATTTCAATAAGGGACATAGTCGAACCCATTTCTTTTTTAATTTTTCACCTTTTTTAAATGCACAATGCTGACACGATCAATTGTGTCACACGCCGAGAATATTAATCATCGCCGGCAAGAGTAGCAATTAGTCATCCAGGTCTAGTCATATTGGCAAATAAGTTTTTCAGTTCAGGGCGACTTAACAACGACTCGATCCAAGTCAGTGACATTTAAATGAGACCTACATCATATGATTGGTTGATCAAGTGCAGTAACGTGTGTGTGTAATAGATTACGAGTATATTACAAAGTAGATATTATTTACCAAGAATATTTTTTACCGGAGCGAAGATAACTCTTCTACAAATTCAATATGAGTATATATACCTAGTATAAACGTAGGTTATAATTTGTGTTATGAAAACGAAACACAAAACTAATACCGCATTTACAAATGCGCATACACTTGCTGCTCGTCGTGCCGCTCGACTATACATTGTACGAAACTTTTGTATGGTTATAGCATGAGCTCCCGTTTACACAATCGCGAGAGTTACACACGCGAATGACAATCGCGAGTTTTCAAAGATTGAAAAACACAGGTATTAGAACACAATGAACTTACTTACGTTATATCGACGATTAGTAAGTTGTTTGAGTACTAATTAATACACGTTATTTCAATCGTAAAATATAAACATGAGTGTTAGTTTTTATAATATGTTTTCATTTCTACCTCAACTTGCGACGATGGATAACGTCTACGTTCTTGGGCCATCCGGGTAGTATATATATATTTAAATTTGTATTTTTTTCTCACAAGGTGACAAATAACTTAAGTGAAAACAAATACTTAGGTTCATTAAGATTATTTTAAATTAATGTAAATAGTGTTTGATCTGCGAGCAAACGTAGGAATTTATAGAAAGTTATTAAAATCACATTATCTAAGTCAATCTTATTATTTAGATATCGATGAATTCATTTTCTATAAGAAACCATCAAGCGTTGGTCGAAGCACGTGTCTTGTTGAAATGAGCTAGAGCCTAGAGTGTGATTATGTAGGCGCAAGTTCGCGTAAGCCACTCGTCCTTTGACACGTGTTCAAAATACCGCAAACGTATCGAGCGAGTGGCGCGGCGAGCAATGAGGCGAATCGCGAGCGTGCTGTTTACGTTTGCGTCTCGCCACTCGGCTCACCACTAATCTCGGCACTCGTGCGATTATGTGAGCGCGACTTAAGGTGCTATGAAAACGAAAATAATATTCTAACGTTTCGTGAGTGATATGAAAACGAAAGCCCCGTAAAAAGTTATGCATAAAAAATATACGTGTTAACATGGCAAACTTCCCCCTTCTTTTGAAATCGGCTAAACTATACGTGTTATGTAGCTTCATAATAATAAGACACTTGTTTCCTTCAAATTCAATCATAGCACCAATCCAAGTTTTAGTGGTAGTGGCTTAATAGTAAACTTTATGTTTAAATGTCTAAAAACCATATGAACTAATACAATTGACGTGAATATCTGGCTTGGTAATGCTATTCTAAAATCCCTCTCAGAGGGATTCGGTATTTTCTCGTCTAGTTCAGAATGTATAATAGAATCGAACGCGCCCGCTTTCAGCTTGATATACATTTCGTACGGGCTTTGCATGTTTTATCTAGCTCAGGGATCAAACCTGTCACAAATCAACTGCAGCTTTTTTAACTACTACAGGATTTTTTACCTTATTTGATCAATCTTGATCAATCCTATAGTTCACTTTATCGTTGAAACACATTTTCCAGCTATATCCTAAAAAATATATTTATTTTATTTGAGAATTTACAGAAAACTTACAGCTAGGTAAACAACATTAATTAATTTATAAAACAAAATGTTTTGAGTGGACGACTAACTTACGAAAAGAATGAAATAATACTTAAGGTTTAAATTAACTACTCTTGTAGGGACAATATATGTCAGCTCCATCTATAACGGCTTCAAGGATCATAGGATTCAACATTGCAATGTTCATATCGTGATTAAGTAATAAATAAATAATAATAATAATATTCATATCGTAATAATTCATATCTTATAAATTTCAATATGAAATGTAGCTTACTAGTACATAATATATAAGCTAGAATATAATTAATTAACTTCATAAAAGTGGCGGTTTTCAATATCGGTATTAAGTTATTTTTAGTATACTTATTTGAAACCTTATAATTTCTTCATATATAAACAGAAGGTGAAAAAACTATAATTGAAAAAAAAAAGGATATGTTTTCTGATTGGTCACACAGAAATTTCATTAGATTTTGTATTACAAAATATTTGGAAACAGTTCCAACCAAAAGTCATCCAAGTAATTAATACCAAATTGCGTTTCATACATTTCAGTTGTAATAGTCGATTTTTTGTTATAATTATATTCCGGTAAAATATCGTTTATATAAATAGTTTTTTACAATTAAAATAAGTTTAAACGGCATTGAATATCCGGGACCATATAAAAATAGGCACATACATTCCTAGGGCTAATTTTTTTCAAATTATTTCCTTGACCTGTTTTACCATCCATAATATATATTTTGTCAACATTGTTTTTTTTTTTTTTTTTTTTTTTTTTTTTTTTTTTTTTTTTTTTATGCTTGATAGGTTAGTCTTTGACCACTATCTCACCTGATGGTAAGTGATGATGTGGTCGAGGATGTTATTCAGACTAACCTAGAATTACTGGCTCTCAAGGACAGCTGCCGGAACACACCGTTAGGTGTTTGGCGACAGATTTTCAACTTGAGGGTGGTAGCTAGCCAGGCGGGCATTTGCAAAGTGCCCTACCACCATGCTGTAACGACTGCTATCCTAAGACAACAACCGGGACCGACGGCTTAACGTGCCCTCCGAAGCACGGAAGCGCTCAGTAGCAATGCCCAACCAGCGGTCACCCATCCAAGTCATGACCGCGGCGGACGTTGCTTAACTTTGCTGATCGATTCAGAATGGCTAAGCAAACTTGGCTACGAGCGCTTCAAATTCTAATTATTCTCCTGACTGTTAAAATAACAGCTCATCGCAAAGTAACCTAGATATTTTGATTTTGATCTATTGCAGGCTCATAATGCAACCAATTCCAATTCAAAGCTACAATTATTTTATTATTATTACATCTATGAAGTTCGATCATTTATTTAACGCTATCTCACCTTGGTAGAATGCATTTACAAAATTTTGTATTCACATCGTGAAGTCACATGGAGAATATGTAATGCGAAATCGTCTTGGTGGAGAAACACGTCAGTGGCGAGAAATTAAAAAACCTGCTTTGTCGTTTTTGTAGCTTTGTAGGATAACTATTGTTTATGAAAACCGAAACGGACAGAGAAAAATATTGCTTATGAAATCTTGAAATGGTATTATATTCACCCTTATACATTTAAGACTGCCTGTGAGTCTGCTGCTTGAATGCTTTTATTGTAGTAGCTGTAGTGTTGTATATAGTACTTAGTATTTAGTTATTAAAGGAATACCGCCGGTAAAAACAAAAATCCTTATACCAAGTACAAATATAACAGAATATAAGAATAGAACAACTTGCTAACGTCCTCTTGTTCTGATTATAACCTGGGAGTCTATTCTTTACAAATATACAGTTAACGAATACCTCTTCGGTAAGCTTGTTGCACATTGTCACTATCTATTGGGATTGTGGTCCAATAATTGTATATCCCGGTAATAAACCTACTTGATAAATCTCTCCTAAAACTGTCTTGAATGATAATTACGTAAGAAATATAATCAAAATGACATAATATTTAATAAACTCGCATATCAACCGACATAGCTATACGGGAATTGTTCTAATATTAAAATTATCGTCAACCGCACCATACAATTTACCCACATATACGCATTCAGTTCATCCGCTCAGGCGCTTTGATAAGTTAAGAAAAAACTAGGAGTTCCCATTCCCCGGGGGCCCAAAGTCCTCACCAAACCGCTCGATTATGTAACCACCACATATTGAAGTTAGCATATTCGCGCCGATTGAGTTGTTCTGCTGAAATTCAATTTTGCAAGGAATTTACACAATGTTTCAGCGGTCTAAAAACATAGCTACTTTTTAAACAACGTTGTTCGATAACTTTTGTTATTCAATTTAAAACAAAACAGTTTTTTTTTATCTCTTTACTACAAATTACTATTCAGTAATTAGGAATAATTATAACTACAGGTGAATTAAATCTTGCTTATCACTTGTCATAATGGTAAATAAAATGTATGTTTTATGAAATTTGCTATACAATATATATAAAAACAACTAGTCACTGTGTGACCCAAAGTTATGAGAAACCCCGTCTAGTGGCTAACAAATTTAATTTTGGGTTACATCCCGAAAACCGTGTTTTATGATTGGACTGAATTCCCAGTCCCAGAAGAATGCTTCCGGTAAGTACTTGTTTGAAGGCTCCTCCTGACTTTAGTTACATGTTTAGCGTTTTGTATTAACTGTATGTAGAACTCTTCTAGAGTAACACACGAGGCATGAAAACTATTCTGAACGCCATTCCTGTAATATTTCATAATGTATTGTAGTCTGAAATAAATAAATTATGATTTTTTGATTTGATTCCACTAACGCAATCTATCAACGCCTAGATGTTCTCTACCAAGTATGGACAAAGGTTTTTTTTTATGCCTGATAGGTTAGCCTTTGACCACTATCTCACCTGATGGTAAGTGATAATGTGGTCGAAGATGTTGTTCAGGCTAACCTAGAATTACTGGCTCTCAAGGACAGCTGTCGGAACACACCGTTATAGGTGCTTGGCGATAGATTTTCAACTTGAGGGTGGTAACTAGCCAGGCGGGCATTCGCAAAGTGCCCTACCACCATGCTGTAACGACTCCCATCCTAAGACAACAACCGGGACCGACGATTTAACGTGCCCGTCATACTACGTCCGAAGCACGGAAGTAATAATATCATGACCGAGGCGGACGTTGCTTAGCTTTCCTGATCGGTTCAGAATGGCTAAGCAATAACTTCGCTACGAGCGCTTCCTTCGCTACGAGCGCTTCTGGATTGCCAGTTTTTCGGTTTATTACTTATTTTATTCGTAAATGTCAATATAACATTTCCCTACAAAATGATTTTACGAATTATTTTTGAAAATACTTAATTTTACGGAAATCTGGCAAACCGGAAGCATACATATAAGGCCCATGGACATACATGCAAAGTTTCAACAAGTTTGAACTCTTAGTATTCAAAATATGACGAAACTACGTTTGAATGGAGAGCGCCACTAGCACTCTAGCCTTTATTAAGGGCGCACCGAGCTTTTTAGGCGCGCCGCGTATGTGTGCGTATGTAAGGCCCGCCAACAGCATCCGTCCCCGTCCGACGGCCGAAGAATTACTAAAGCGGATAGGGACAAAGCATCGCGGCTCTGACTAATATGGGCGGAATATGCGTGAATTTGAGTATTTCCTTGGTATAGTAAAAACAAATACCTATTCGAAAAATGTAATGTGTATACGTTATAGAAAACATGTTGTTTTTTTTATTTTTTAAATACGGATGACTCTCCTTTAAATATTTTTGCCGTACTAAGGGTTTATTTCGTTTTTTAGATGTATTTTTGAATATTTTTTCCATCGAGAAAATTTTAAGTAATCGTGGTTCTAAAATTTATGACTTATAGAAAGAATCCTCAAATATAATATATATTAATTACATAACTCATAATTAAGAAATAAAGATACAGAAAGAGATCAAACCAACCGCAATTACGTATCGCTGCCTCGGTGCAGGCTTAAAGCCATATATATTTTACTATAGGTACGCAAAAAAGTAGAGAGAGGTTAGGGCATATTGAAGGGCTTGCATGCGTGGGTTTTTATGACTTTTTTTGAGTCTGCCTGTCAGGTAAATAGATACATATACTGAAGAAAAAAATGCCTGTGATATGAGGACCATCCTGTTAGAAATTCGTTACATTCTATGTTATTGATGTATAAATCGCAACAAGTGATAACTCCGCCTAATATTACCCTTAGGTACTTTTAAATACCGGCGGTATGCCTTTATTAACAAAATACTACGAACTATATACAACACTACAGCTACTACAATTAAAGCATTTAGACTATATTAAGTCTTAGCAGACTCAGAGGCAGTCCAAATGCTACAGCCCACTACCAGTTACAGCGTTCCCAGTATGCTGGCAGCATTGCTATAATTGGTACCTATGTTAATTAGATTATTCGTGATTTAATAAAAACTGTTTGTGATTGTTGAATGTAATGTAACGGTGTTATTTATACTCGTATAATCAAACAGTTGCAGTAGTGTTTGAAGTCGATGCTCACGTTCAGTCTGTGGTGAAAACTGCATCATTTGAATTTTTTTGGTGCTAGTAGCTATTTTCGTAACCATTCTACACAATCATGATATTAATATGTCTTAAATAATATTGACCGTATAATCTTGTAAGTTATTCAATTCATGATCCCATCAGTAATCCCTTAAGCCCGTCTGTATCAAAGGTAATCCTTGCAATGAATAATTAAATTCTCTTTGGTAAAACATCTCCGAATCACGCGTATTACGTGATAGAGAAAAAAAGTCAGGGCAGTGTGGTAAATTAAAAAAGTACAATACCGGTACAAAATAAACTTCAAAACATAAAAATATTTAATTTCCCGCCATATTAGCGTTTACCTTAACGCCTAAATATTAGCTATTCTAGTACTGAAATAATTAAAGGTTGGTATTTTGTTTTTCATGCACTGAAATCGAAATAAAATTACGACTCGTCTGCCAGGCGCGGATATTACGGCGGATCAGCCTTGTTTGAATAATTTCAGACTGATGATTATAATAATTAGGTTCACTTTTTATTGTACACTAAATTACATGTATTTAGTACCTACTAGCTTTCCGGGCGCGGCTCCGCCCGCGCGTATGTCGGTTATCGCGCAAGAACATTAACCTCTTTTTGCGCAGTTGGATAAAAACTATCCTATGTTTTTTCCCGGGTCTCAAACTATTTCCATAGCAAATTTCATTCAAATCGGTCCAGTAGTTTTGGCGTGAAAGCGTAACAGACAGACAGACAGACAGAGTTACTTTCGCATTTATAATATTAGACTGATAATCTAACGCAGTCTTACAATCAAGCGTTGCTACGGTCGGCCGTATCGAAAATAGAGTAATCCAGGCAACCTATTTAATAATGCAGTTATAATAAATACGGTTATTTTTTAACGTTCCCTATTTTGTCTCACGTTATAAACGCTCTGATTCGCAGTCGCATTAGCCCCGTGGCTAGTGGGTGTTAACAAAATTAAACTCGACGGCTACACGTTAAACGTGTAATTAATCGATTTTGTTCGACGCCCGAGCGGGGAACTCAATTCACCTTCCGTAAATTAATACTGCAGGCCGTAACGACGCTGACATACAACAGATTACCTTTTGCAGATTTATATTGATGTATACTCTTATTTAAAACGGAACTCAGTAAGTCTTTGTAGTTTCTTGGAATATTTTTGAAACAGGTATGTTGAGATTCGTAAAAATCTTCTCAATGTTTTCAATAGTTGCGAAGAGACTTTGACGTTAACGCAATTTAGTTATTTTAATAGTTTATGATTTGCTCGGCCCTTTTTTTTAATATTGATTGCTTATAGTCTAGCCTTTGAACACTATCCAGAGGTTGCGGTCGAAGATGTCGTTCAGGCTATAGGAGAATTACCGTCTCTCAAATAGCTGCCAGAACGCACTTATACGTCATTGTGGAGGCAAATTTTCTACTCGTGGGTTGTAGCTAATTGAAATTACTACCACTATGCAGATCTTCAAGCCGACTAATTTTCTTCTTCAATTCATGGGGCGCAATATTTCATATGATAGTATATGTAGATAGTACCTACCATGAAAGAAGAAAAATCTTTAGTTTGGAATGTTGTCTTTGGTTTTCGCGATTGCTACACACAGTAATTAAACAAGTTTAAACGGTTTAAATCGCGTATATTTATCATTATTTTGTCCCGACGTTTCAAACACTTTGCAGTGATCGTGGTCACGGTATCCACAAAGATTAAAAATAATTAAAAAAAAGACGTGTGGCACTCGGAGACTGCCGCGGTAAAGCCATTACATAGCATTTTTATCAACTTATGCAATTATAAATCTCGACACGTTAGTTGTCAAAACCTATTTTCTGCCAAAATTTAGTTCCTTTTACGCACTGTAGAGGCGCTGATCAAATATAGTATCACCGCTGTGCCGGTCGGAGTGGGGGATGTTAGGTTATTTTCGTTACGGAATTTCTGGATTCTGTCTCCACGCTCAAGGCCCGCGATAGAAGCTATGCAATAGCTTAAAAAAACCGTTTAAAGTTGTTTAAAAATCACCACATATTTTTTTTCACTTTAACGTGGTGGCATAAGTTTGTTGGCCACCTGGTGTTAGGCCTCTACCTCTGCCTATACCAGATATAGTTCTTCACAAGTGGCGAAGTGCATTACGCCCATCACTCTGAGACATAATGTTGTTAAGTCTAATGTGCCTGTAATTTTACCGACACCATTCAAACTGGAACACAGTAATGCGAACATTACTGCTAGGTGGTAGAAATAGGTATCTTACATTAACAAAATAACTTTTTACCATTGGAGCTTACATAATATTATATCATGCTACTTTTACAGCTATAGTTATTGAATTTTACGTCGAATTAAGTTTGCGATACCTTCCCTAGGGTGTCACAGACGTTTAGGGGAGAGTTGCCGGTAGCTGTGTGTAGATCGACTTGTAGAGGTTAATGTAGCATGTCTTCAACTAAAATACTTATCCATGCCCATCATATATAAAGAACACAACATGGTTTCATTCATTAATGCCCGAATTCGCGCGTGTGTGATACCTAAGTAGAAAAACAATGTTTAAAAGCAAACTAATTCTATTCAAAGGTAAAGCCTGTTTACACCTTCGAGGTTTTAACCAGGCAGTAAGTGAAGATGTGGTCGACCACATCTTCACTTACCATCAGGTTAGATTGTAGCCAAAGGCTTACCTATCAGCAATAAAAAAAACATGAATTTATTAACATTACGACCAACGCTGGATTGCAGTACCTATTCGTTGAGCCAAATAGATATGCGTTTTGGACACACGTCGCATCCACAAATAGGGGGTGAGCCAGCGGCTATCAACCGGGCTCAGTTTCTTGCTCAGGGCAACTGAAAATGTCTTTATCAGAAAAAAATCTCAATGTCTTGTCCGACTCAGGGATTGAACCAAGGACCTCGTTATTCGGTTATCGATATTGAACCGTTGTTTTGACACAAACGAGGCAAACACATCTATATCAACAGCTGGAAGACCGGAACCACGGCTTTCTCCATTTTAGGTTGCCACAATTGCAACGTTTGTTAGGCGTCTTGGGGATCGCAATGTAAGATAGCAGTTCCTCAATAGGCACTGCTGCCCACCTTCTGGAACTTCAGCTTGACGCCTCTTATCACTCAGATATGAGAAGGTGGAATTCTTGCCCGGCATTCCACGAGCAATGCACGAAGTAGTCAGTCAAAATTAAAACAATATTCTTTCATACATTTTAAAGTAATTTAAACATAAAGTACTGAATATATTTTATTCACCAAATAATAACATATTTTATAATTTATGACTTTAATACATGGTTAACTAAATAATCCTGTCATGTTACAGGTATGTAGCTGCATCTTGATCACCGTTTGAGAAGTACTTCTAATGGTAAGTCAGTTATTTAATGAATTAAATTAATTGTTTCGTATATGGAGGTACACAAGTCATTGTCATTTAAATTATTTAAAATACACGCTGCGGTTGTAAGTGGCAATGTGAACTGCAGGCACTGTAATTGTGTATATCTACAGTATTGAGGTTTTTATTGGATTGTGATGGAACAGACACTACACAGACATGACTGCCTATAACAGATGCATCCATTTATGACGAACTCTACTGCGCTCATCGCCCCGAGACGTATAGTTGTTAAGTCTCATGTGCCTGTAATTTCACCGGCACCCATACATAAATATATTCAGAATATTACTGCTTGGCAGCAGAAATAGGTCTGTAGGAAATAGATATAGTAGTAAAGTTGCGTCAGAACCTTTTCTGGTCAGGTTAGAGACGCTCTGGAAAAAAGGTCAGTTCATTTATTTGTGGCAATAACATAGTCTAGCCTCTTTGACCTCGATTTCATTAGACAGTAATCGGGACCTTCGACTTAACGTGCCCTCCGAAGCATGGTAACGCTCAGTAGTATTGCCACTAGCATTTCACCATTCCAAGGCATGACCGCACCAGACGTTCCATCGTTTAAGAACGGAACGTAAGTTACGCTACGATTGCTGCAAAATGTTTCTATGAAGATATAAAGAGCGTGAAGGAAGTAAGAGAGTTATTCAAAGATAGAAAGTGGAAATCCTGGCTTCGGGCAGCCCTTACAATTAAACATTACATACGTTTTATAGGCATAATGCGGCTAGTCGTACTTTTTTAAATTTGGAGGTTTTGAGGTTACATTGTTGTGCTAGATTGTTCTCCTAATATTGATCGCCCAAGGGGGTCAAGGCAGAGGTGCCCAAACAGACGTACTTTCGCTAGGTATCTTTTGGTCCCACGTAATACGGGGCAAGATTGCCATCTGCCGGACACAGCTTGATATACGATAGTATACAAATAACGTGTTGTAGGCAATGGCGGTATTGAACTGTTATTGAAATAACATATATTAGGCATATACAGTTATTTAGTACCTATAATATTTTTTATGCCTGATTGGCTAGACTTCGCCCACTATCTCGATGATGCGGTCAAAAATTTTATGTATCTGACAATTTTTTTTTTTGTGAAATACCTACATAATGATCATCGTTATTGTAATGTAAACCGCTATACTTTATGTTGTTGCTTCTCTCTCTCTTCTTTTCAATAATGTAGTTAATATGCTATTTATCTCAGTTTACGATTTTTATAGAGTATCTTTCTAGCATGTGTTTCTTTACCGAACATCTTTTTATTTATATCTCGTTATTTATTTTCAAAATATAACATGTTTTGATGGCGCGTTCACTTTTCATATTAATTTCCTGTCAAATCCTGCGTTCCGCACAATTGATAGGCGTGCAGATGAAATGCCAAACATTTAACACCCCAAACCACCCCAAGCAAGACGGCAGGGCAGGGCATACAACTTCAGGTTAAAAATAAATAAACCTCAATTGCTTCACTACATTCAACCCAATTAGGGTGTGCAAAATAAATTGTATCACATATTTTATATTGTATAAGTTCTAGTTGTTTTTAATTAATACAAAGTTCACGTCACAAACAAAAAAATATTCGTGCCCAGCATGCTGGCAGTATTGCCCCGTTGAATTGCAATGCTTATTTGTTGAGCCATATATATGCCAGCATTTTGATCACGCGTCGCATCAATCAAGCGCTCAGATAAGTTTTGGAAAATACGATGAGCTCCCGGTCCGCACGGACCCAACGTCTCCACACCAAATAATATATGTATATATATAATATAAATAATCTAATTAAGAGAAAAAATTAGTGATCATAATATTTTCATTAAGAAATTCATATTATGGAATATTTGTACTTGTACACATTTATAAAATTAATGCCCTTAAGAGTGAGTGGCAAATTGTATTGTATCATTCATTAGGTACTGAGAAATTAGTCTGACATGACCAAAAAAAATGTGAAATCATAGGTGTCTAAATACTTATGTTTCGCCTGACATATATGTACCAAATCTTATTAAGTCCATTTAGCTGTTTCGAAGGTGAGTGGCAAAAAATTCACATATTTTAACGTGTGTTCATGCGGTATTCACTTTTCTAAACTATTTACCAACGCATTTGTGATTTTTGTAAAAACAATAATTACACCTTGCACTTTGCCTGCCGCATAATCGATCTACCACTGTATTGGTCCTTAAATATAATGCATTTTGTTATCTGTCTGAAACCAGACACCAACATAAACAATATCTAACTCAAAGTAACTCAAATCTGTAGGACGAAAGACCCACAGAAAGTTTCACTGATAAAAAAGTAACTTGCAACGAGCGAAGGAGATAAGACTGATTAGAAATTCAATCGTTGTATTAAAAATAATAATGCAAAAGTTTTATCGTCATTAGAAAGTTAATAATCACATATAAAAAAAAAAAATCTACAAGGCGACTCAATCTTAGAGCAATTCTATTAAAACAATTGTATACGTCGATAAAATCGCAGTGAACGTGTAATCCGACAGAGTCCCACTTTGGATCGTATTGATCCACTTCAACTGTTCCAGCTACATTTTTGAACATTTCTTTTTCTTTTCTTTTGATTTGTGACAAGGTTAATACCTTGTCACAAAACCTATGATGTATCAATCTGACTGTTTTATACAGATCATTGTTAAAAAGATTGATATATGGATAACAACAATATATTGTATCATTAGGGAGCAAAATAATATTGCTATAGCGTGGGCGCTAAGTCGTCTCGTTGCATCTAGAGTGATACTTAAGTAGAAATTTGAGCACGTCGAGAGATTCAAAGGACCTTGCATGAGGATAATAATTTTGCGACCAAGTGATACACTCTTCTTTTAATCAACCTCTATGAGAAAATAAATTTGCAAAGAGTTGAATATTATTAATTTTTTTTTTTTTTAAATAGTATGCTATTCGTAAGTAACTTTTAAAATTTTTCTTAAAGATAGTTGTTATATACTTTCAAATCACGTTCTCGAGATTTAGTATCACATTTTGTGCGTCCGATACAATCTTATCTGGAATTAGAATTGTACAACTCCCGATATCACTTCTTGTCGGGGGACACATTTATTTATTTTGATTAGTTTGAACCCTTACATGTACCACAGACCAGTTATTAGACAGGACAGTAGTGTTTTTAATCTTTTAGAATTTGCTTGTTAAGATATTAGCTATTAAGCTTAATGATACGAGTATCTTAGATAATAGCTTACGGACTTAAGTGGGTACACTTCAAAATTAAGCATAGATAAGTTACCTACTGATACTGCAAATGAACATGAAATATCGGGCACTGCGGCGTTACTCAGCCATATAATACATTTAACACAAAAGTCATATAAAGTGTTAAGTACAGTTATTTAGGTTCAGGAACAGCAGTCATTCAGGAAAGCATCTTAAACAAGTAAATTTTCACATACTCTGTAGTTTGCACATAATTTAATTAGCTACGGCTTTATACATTTTGTACTAGAATAGAAATAGAATAGAAAACTCTTTATTGTTACACCACATTTAAAATATTAAAGTTTGCATCATAAGATTTAATTAAATAATAATAACATAGTGTTACAATGGGCGGCCTTATCACTAAAAATGATCTCTACCAGGCAACCTTAGGATGGAGTTGAATAAACAAAACTATTGGGGCGGGTGTAGTCTAACAATTATCAATGAAAAAGTACAAATTCATAAAAATATTTTAAAAATAAAACTAATTTTATTGGTGTTTCTAAACAAATGTATAAAAATAGCATGTAAGTTTTTAAAATAAATAAATACACAGATATATATATATATATATATATATATATATACATATCAACATACATAAATAGATAATGATATACATATATAAATAAATCAAATAAAAATACATATCATAATATTATCCCATATAAAGCCCAGAAATTTTCAAAAATGTAGTGCAAAATTAATTGGACAAATAAAACTTTTTTACTTGATCCTTGAACATTCTGAGAGTTGGTGCTTGTATTATAGATACAGGAAGAGAATTCCATAAGCGAGCAGCCTGAATAGTGAAAGATTTGCTATAAAACGAACTCGTATGAGTATGGATTTCAAGTGTAAGATTTTCTGATGACCTTAAAGTGTATGAAGAACAGTGAAGGATATCAAAACGTTCCTTGAGATAAGCCGGGGATGTAGGATTAAACAATATATTGTAAAGGAGACTGATAATATGAGCATTCCGGCGAAAACGTATAGTCAGCCAATTGAGCTTAGAACGAAACTGAGAGACGTGATCATATTTGCGTAAACCAAATATGAATCTAATACAAACATTTTGAAGACGCTCAAGTTTATCTAGCTGTTCCTCCGTGAGATCGAGATAGCAGGCATCAGCGTAGTCAAGAATTGGAAGTAATAGAGATTGAGCTAATGCAATTTTAGTGGCTGTTGGATTACTAGTTCATTCTATGTACATATCTGATTGCTTTCATAATCGTGAAGAACTTTTCTTGATGGAACTGCAAATAGAAAGTGCATCCACAAAGAAAACGTACTTTTATCTAGAAATCGCATAAAATTAATAAGAACCTGGAATAATGAATCGGACGAGGGTCCACTCAAGTCGGGCTGGTAAACCAAATGCAATTTAATCTACCTTTTCATTGAATATTGCGCTGCACCTAGCTTTGACTCGGAGTCAAAGCAAGGTGCGCGGAATGATCTATTAGCGGAAATCTCGTCAATAGTCTTTGCTTTTTGAAGTAATTCAATTTTCCGAACCAATTTTGAAAGGATTTTCCTGTAAATGAGAAAAGTAGAAACGTTAAATTGTTTTTTAACAATGACATATATATATATATACATAATGTCCTCCATAATACACCTCTCTACTAATAAAGAGTTAAGAGAGGTTTCTGGAAGTTGAGTTTTTTAAACATTCCCGTATGAGATTAAAGCTTAAACTAAAGAACGGGTCTATCCACGCACTAGATCATGAATACCCGGACTTACGCAATAAGTGGGACCGAGCGATAACCGTGAGAGTAGAATTCGCATACGTCAGGTTTCAATTCTGCATATAAAGAGACTGAATATGAGAGTTTTTACTTGTCTTGTTAAGTTAAAATAATTCGTTTCTTGTTCTTTTGGATGATATATAAAACATATTAAACTCTCAATTCCACGCGGAACGCGAACCTGCCGTAACGTCGGCGTGGGACAGCAGATGCGCGCGGCTAAAGAAAAGCCGTCTATCTCGATGTTCTCGTAAAACGGGGTAGCGTATGTCGGGATATTACTGTATTTAAAAACAAAATGTAAATGAATACACCGACCGTGGTTACGAAGAGACCTCCAGTTTAGGCAAAAATACATTTTTATATAAATTAATATGCAGGTAGACACATTTATTATACTAGTTTGGTGTGGTTTGAGCAAAATGTTGCTTTGTTTTACACACCAACATTTTGCTCTAGTTTGGAGAATGCAGATGCAAAGCCAGCTAAACCAAAAATAATCCCTAACCCTATGTTCAGGCTCCTGACGTCACACAAAATGTTTATACTACTTAGTACTTATGTAAAATCATAGATGGCGCTCCGCAGTGAGCGGTCGAAAGGCTGAAACACGCAAACGTTTGTAACACGGTGGCCGATGTACATTTTGTGAATGTTGAAATAAATCACTCATTTTTTACCTGACAATCTTTGTTTGATTTCGGAGTTTTTTTGGGATCTGTACATGGTCCTTCGAGCCGGATGTGGCATTTAGGACAGAAGGCGTTAATGTACGGGTCCGGTACGACATTGCGGCAAGTGCCACAGAAAAGGCAATAGTTAGTAAGGGCGCATTGCAAATTGGCGATATCGGCCCCGCAGGCTTATTAGCTAACTCTTGGTGAACTTCAAGACGAAGGCAATTGGGGTGCGATTCAGGGGAATTATCTATCATTTTTACTGACGATGGAAGTTGAATGAACTAACAAAAGTGAAATAGATTGGGTCTTTTGTGCGTTTCGTTTATGCTTTCGTGAAATTTCTGGCCCTATCTTAGGGCCATTTGGCACTACATGGAATTGTAAGGCGCAAAATGGTAATTATATTGTGATTATATAATTATTTAAATAGGGAGTAAAATCATTTAATTATATATCATTAAACTACATAATATAACTCGCACATATCTTAGATACGCTGTTAATGATGTATCTCCTAAAATAATATCGAAACGCAAGATATACTTTTTTATTTTGACATTTGTTTATGTTTCACGCGATAAACAAAAACGTTCGTGAAGTGGATCAAATTAAAACTAGATGATGTGATTAAAAGTTACAATTACATGGCTCATAACAACAGTGTGATAACAGTTTCTCATTTTAGGATGCCTGCACACAAAGTCATATCTGACATACAACTCCAACTTATAATAGAGTTCAAGGAAATGAGTACCGATTTGGCAGTGGGCCGAATTATAAATAAGTGCCCATTAGAAAAACAAATAAAAGCGAAGAAGTGGGAAGAGCTGGCGGCAACCCTCTACTCAAGAAAAACAAAACGCAAGAAGATAAATCAAGAACGAGTTTCTTACATTTACCAATGACAGTGCGGAAATCACCTATGCACTCAGGAAACCAACAGCTAGGTCAAGAGTCATGCCCGATTGTCACTTGGCGCTACAAAATCTAGCAGACATAATTGTATTATGTAACGGTGACTTGTAATAAGAGCCACAGTTCATATCAGGGTAATAATAGAGCAGTTATTCTTGTCAAGGGAAGGAGTGAAAAAGAATATCTCTACAGACGTTGCATAGCTCTGTAAGCCCACAGCAAAGGAATCACAGAATCTGTTGCATGACGACACTGAGAAACAACTACAAAATCTATGGAACAAGAAGTCTGACTAAATATGCGGTGTCCTTCCTGATATAAAACAAAAAATAATCTAATAATCTACTTAAGCTCACGAGGGCAGATCTCCATGTGATGATTGGGATCAATACTGGCCATTGCGATCTATACCTACTATCACCTACACAAAACTGGAAAAACAGAGTCCACCGTGCCAGGGCTGCTTGCATGAGAATGAAACTGTAGAATGTGTTGCTCCACTGCAACTCCATACATGATACTGAAGATAAGAAGCGGCTGGGGCTGGGCTGGCAGGAGGGTAATGCACAATACACCCCAAGCAGGACATTGGTGCAAGATTCATCGCCCTTTTAGGATAGGATTGCTGTATTTTGTATTGTTTATAAATAAATGATTAAGAATTTATTGAGTATTGTACTTTTTATTCAGCTAGTATGATTACATCCACAGAGAAGAACCAGCAAGAAACTCTTGTGCAGAATCTTAAAATGTAGCAAAAATTCCATATATTATCTTACACTAGAATATGTACATTCTTTAATTTTATTATTCTGATAGAATACTAAGTTACAATTTAGAGATAAAATTGAATACAATAAAAAATATTATAATATAAAGGCTAAAGTTTGTTGTATGTCTGTTGCGCCTTCATGCTGAAACGGCTGAACGGATTTGCATGAAATTTATAATTAAGATGGTTCATACCCTGGAATAGCACATAGGCTACTTATCATTACCATCATCTCGCGGGTGACACCGCGGAGCGCAGTTAGTATCATATAATCATACAAAAGAATTATTTAAAAAATTCCTGACATGTCTCACATCAAAATCGGTGTTCCAGTGTAGGCTGTAGAGGGTTACAAAGAATTAAGCCATACATACTTAAATACAAACATACTCTTAAAAAACATTACTCTAGTTAAAATCTAGTGAAACATTGTTTAAACATCTTAAAATGATTTTACTAATAAGCTATATGAAATGACTTCTGTGACTTCATTTTTTCTTCTGCTAATTTCATTTTATTATGTTCCTATTAATATTATCATCCTATTATATGTCCTTCTTAAGGATTTCCTCCTTCTGTAATACAAAGTTACACAAGACCACACAGTATGACTGTATTGCCTGCCTTGATATGGGATGCATAGTGCATCAACCTGTAAAAAAAAAAAAAACAAAATCAGATATTTTTAAAGAGTCATGAAACAGCAATGTTTGTTACACTCTTGTTGTATTGCACTATTTTACCTATGTGAGGTGTCTACTGGACCACAATCTTTGCACAACACCTTGCCTTTCCCCATCTAAGTTTTGGTGGTTCCGCCGCTCATGGCTCTGGCTGTTGTGACCGGTCATTTAGAATTTCTTCATCGTCATTGGCGAAGCGTTGGTCATACACAAAGTTATGCAAGACCGCACACACATTGACTATTTTCCCTGCCTTGACGGTTGCATAGTGCATCACCCTATTTAAAAATAAAAACAAATTTTAAAAGGGATATACAATACAAAATTCTTTATTCATTAACAATCTTAAGGAAAACAATAAAATTATTACAAACAAATTAATATATTAGATTGGACAAAGGGCCTTATCGCTTAAGCAATTTCTTACAGGCAACCTTGCATGGAGAGGATTTATAATATTGCGGTTTAGGGATTCCGAAAAGAGAAAATAATAATAATAAATAATGATAAAACATATGTATTTATACATTATAATATGCACAGCACACATATAATTGTCTTGAATTGTGCATAAACTATATTTATATAATTAAAACATAAATACAATAACTAAATATAATATTATATTTACATACAATACATTATAATATTACATAATATAGGTACTACAATTTATATAATACAATACACACATATCTTATACAAAACATAATGAACATATGTAAAATATTCAGCATATGTTTACTGAGTAGTGCTTCTTCACCATATCTTTGAATAAAGAAATAAACTTAGCTTGTCTGATATCAACAGGTAGTGCATTCCACAAGAAGACTGCATGTTTTGTAAATGATTTATTAAAATATGTTGATGATGAGACAGGCATATCAGAGTCATACAGGAATATAAGTTCAAGTAAAAGTAAAACTCTGCTGGAAGTTTTGGATATGATGTTGTGATGGTAGGAAGACAACAAACTACTTACATGTGTGCCAAGACACATCGGAAATGAGTTTTCAGCACACCAATACAACGCTCTACCACATTCCATGTGCGAACATGCTTGTAGGTGTATAATTCTTCAGGCGAGTTTGGCACAGCGTTGAGGATTGGTGTCATCATCCATGGTCGCTGTGCATAGCCCGAATCACCTGTGGTGTTTTGATACATTATTCATTTAATCACTTATGAATGGTTTGTATGATTATATATATACGTGTATCTGTGCAACCAATTGTCCTTAAATTTGTTTACTTACCTAAAAGCCAACACCTTTCCCCTTCAGCATTAATGTCTTGCATCAGAGCCTTTACTTGGCTATTATTCCAGACATGAGAGTCATGGCTCTGACCTCCAAAAGATGCATCTATGTGCAGGATGCGCAAATCAGCATCACAAATCTAAACAAACAAATGTTTTTTTAGTAAGTAGGTTTATAAAAACATGTCTTGTGTTATACCTTACCTACATCAAAACTCAAACAACATACAATTAGGACATTCAATGAATGGTATTGCTTCCTATTGTAGTAGGCCTCTTCATTTTCACTGGGACGAATGATTGCAACATGATTTTATATATGACAGCATTTTATAGTATCTAGATCTTTAAATGTACATGAAATGATGTGAACACATGCCTTTTGCTCTGATGCATATGCATCAGAGTAAAAGCTTATTAAGTATAAGAAAACTAAAAGTAGATAGGTACATATTTATAAATTGCAAAATTCACCTTGTGATGTCCTCATGCTCTACCATAGTCATAGGAAACTTTATATATTTGGCCTGAATCTCTGGGTTATTCAGGGCTTTGGTGACATCTCTTAGACAGAGTGACACAGAGGCTTGTGACAGGCCTAGCTGGTTAGGCACCAATGTTCTTTTGATATCATTAAATGCCAGTGCTGCCAATATCTGCAAGACAGTGTCAACGTCATATTTAGCAACATCAAACACTGTACATTATTTGAAAAGGAATGTAACTAAGGTACCTTAAAATTCTGGCCGTACAGCGCTAGTGCGCTGTTTTACCGGTAAAAGCGGAATTAAATCTTCGCAGAGTTGTTGGAAATCGGCTTTTCGTAGACGGTAATGCCCGACAAATTCCTTCTGAGGTAACAATAGACGCTTGCTAGCCTGCCTGAGTACCCTGCGCTCAATGATCAACAGCCTTTTAAGGCGTTCTTCCTCTGCAGCTGCCAACAACATAGCTCCAGCCATATTGCTACCTGAAATCAAAGATTAATATCGAAATTGAATAGTTGACTCAAGCTAGCATGAATAATAAGCAAATATATCAAAATAAACAAAGAAAAATCCTGTTCGACTTTCACAAGTGTTAATTAACACGCAAGTCCAAATTTCCGCAGAATGAGTGGCTGAAATCAGAAAAAAGCTAGTGATTATTTTCTATAAATCAATATGGATCTTTGAATTTGCAATTAAAATAAGAAAATCTCTATTATGTATCTCAACGCAAACTTGCAATAAAAACCCGCCAACCAGTGAGCAATAAAGCTCCCTTCTTCATTTGACGTTTCGTAGTGGTCTTGAAGCTGTCATTAGAGTTACATAATACCAATTTTACGTCAAAAGTGGCTAGTTTCGTTCATTCTCTCGTCTTCAGAGAGTCTGGTAATCGTCATCAGAAAGTCTGGTAATCGTCATGACGGTTAATTCAAAAATTGATGTCCACTCTGACGTTCACGAAGACCACCGAGAGTTACATAATAGCACTGCCGGTGGAGCGGGTCTGGTTGGTGGTATCAATTGACCACAGAAGGTGCAGCAGTTAGTACCATAAGTACGCAGCGACATCGTCGGCTCTAGTGGAGCAAGCTGCTTGGCGGAGAGAAATTCAGTCATCGTGTGTGGTGTGGTAATAGTGTGCGTGAGTTTTAAGTGGAATAAAATCGTGAGTACTTTGAACCTTATTACTTAGCAGTGTTTGACTTATGAAATTTCAAGATAGTGCAAATTTGAAGAAATTTAGTACAGACATTCAACTTAGAAAAATTTTAAAATAATTTCATTAAGATAGTCTAAATTTGTTAAAGTTGTGCATGGACTTAGAATAGTTTTAGTAAAAGTGTACCTACGGGGAACCTATGCCCAATTTTTTCTAAGTGTTTAAAACACTTGGAAAATTTCTGCTTCTTTTATATAATATAAAATTTGTATTTTTTTATTCTGAATCTGTAAGACTTATTGTAGTCAACCATGGATAAATTAGTAAAATCTCAAGAAGATGTAAAAGCAAGAATTGTAAAGGCCAGAATTAATTTCGGTAAACAAGCGAAAGATAAGATTACTTCTACTTATTTAGAGACACGATTAGATAATTTAGAGGATCTTTGGATTTCATTTAAAAAATGTCATGAAAGGATTGTTTGTGAAACCGAAAGAAAAGAGCTAGAAGCATCTGAATATTATAAGGCGGATTTGTACGAACAAGTAGAAGAAGTTTTCATAGAATTGAAGTCGAAGTTAAAGGAGGGTCTGTTAAAGTTTAAAGCAGCTGCTAGACCAGATCTCTCTTCATCACACTCGGCAAGTGGAGATGTCAAGTCGATGAGTGTACACTTGCCCAAAATTTCAATACCTACTTTTTCGGGCAAATATGATGAATGGACTACTTTTAGAGATTTATTCTTATCACTTGTCTATAATAATCAAAGCCTCGATGACGTACAAAAATTGCATTACTTAAAGAGCTACCTTCAGGGAGAAGCAGAATTATTATTGCGGCACATTCCGATAACGGCTTCCAATTTTAAAATATGTTGGGCTCAGTTAGAAGAAAGATTCAATAACAAAAAGTTTCTTGCTAATTGTATTTTAAAACGATTTATGAATCAGAAGAATCTCATGATTGAATCGGCAAGCGCTATCAAAGAGCTTTTAGACACAACAAACGAAAGTTTGCACGCGCTTACCAATTTAGGTGTTGATGTTCAATCATGGGGCATACTGGTTATTTACATTGTAAGTCAGAAATTAGATTCTGAGTCCAGACGACTGTGGGAAACAAAGAATAATGAATCTCCCAATGAATTGCCTCAACTGAGTAATTTTCGACAGTTCTTAGAAAATAGATTTAGAGCCTTAGAATGTTTAGGTTCACAGACTTCAAATAAGCAACTTAGTACAAATAGAAATAAAAACACTGCGTCATTTCATGTTGCCACCACTGATAATGGTTGTGTATTTTGCTCTAGCAAAGATCACAAGCTATGCAATTGTAAGAGGTTCGCCAAAGAAGATGTAGATGAACGTCGCAAGTTTGTTCAAACCAGTAAGTTATGTTTTAACTGCCTAAACTCGAATCACTTAGTATACTCGTGTCGCCAAAATACTAAATGTCATTTGTGTAAAAGAAAGCATCATTCACTTCTTCATCCCAAGACTGCTCCGAAGTCTGATGATGAAGTAAAGCAGGATCAGATCGTCGGTAAGGAAGTTGTTACTTTAGTGGAGGTACCATCTTCAAAGGGTGAGTCCACCAAGGCTTTATCTTGTTTTGCAAATGCTAGCAGCCAAGTACTGTTAGCTACAGCCTTGGTTGATGTAGAGTCTAGAACTGGATCATTTGTTTGTTTAAGATCCTTGTTAGATCAAGGATCTCAGGCTTCGTTTATAACGGAGTCCGCAGTCCAGTTGCTAGGATTAAAGAAAAGTTCCATTAAAACTTTTGTATCAGGTCTTGGCGGTGATCAACAAGCTTCTTTAGCTTGTAAGTCTATAGTCTCTATCAAACTACAATCCCGTCATGATCCCAGCTTTATCATTTGTGTTAAAGCTTATGTCATGAACAAATTGACCACACTCCTTCCTGAAAGGAAGGTAGTTGTTCAGATGTTGCCCTTGTTGCCGTCTGATGAGATGGCTGATCCGCTGTTTGATACACCCAATAAAATTGATATATTATTGGGAGCAGAGGTATACAGTCAGATTTTGTTACAAGGGTTGATAAGGGGCCCGCCAGGCTCTCCCATTGCTCAAAAAACTACACTTGGTTGGATCTTATCTGGCGCAGTAGGTGAAGTTGATGAGTTACAGACGTGTCACAATGTAGTTGTTAGCATGCACTCAGCTCATACAAATGAGAACGAGCTGCTTAAGAGTTTCTGGGAGCTTGAGTCAGAACATCACTCCCGTAAAGAAAAACTTTTAACGGACGATGAACAACAATGTGAACGAATATTTGCTGAGACCACCCAGAGAGACGAATCTGGTCGATACGTAGTAAGATTACCATTTCGCACAGAGGACCCTAAATGCAAATATGGTGAGTCGCAGCAAATTGCCCACAAAAGATTTCTCCTATTAGAAAGACGGCTTGCGAGAAATCCTGAATTGAAAACGCAGTATACCGATGTAATTACTGAATATTTGAGACTCGGGCATATGGCGGTTGTCGAAAATAAAAATAAATTAGATGCCGTATATCTACCACATCACGCAGTTGTTAGAACGGATAAGCTTACGACTAAGGTAAGAGTCGTCTTTGACGCATCATGTCCTGGTAAAAATGGCGTTTCGTTGAATCAAGACATGTTGGTAGGTCCAACTCTGCAATCAGAGCTCCGTCACATCTTATTGCGGTGGCGATGTTTTCCTATATGTCTCGTGGCAGACGTTATTAAAATGTATAGGCAAGTAAAGGTAGCTGAAGACGATGTAGATTTTCAACGTTTATTGTGGCGGGAAAATCCAGAAGATGAACTGAAGCATCTTCGACTCTTACGAGTCACTTTTGGCACATCGTCAGCTCCATATTTGGCCGTGAAGTCCTTGCAGCAAATTGCGTATGATGAAGGTTCTCAATTTCCTTTGGCATCGAGTCGCGTATTAGAGGATTTCTACATTGATGATTTGATGACCGGGTGTCAGACTGTCACAGAAGGAGCTCAGGTCCATCAGCAAATGAAGGAATTGCTTGGTCGAGGAGGTTTCCAGCTTCAGAAGTGGGCTACCAACAGCAGTGATTTACTGGAGCACATAAAGGAAGACAGATTAGAAGCAGAAGATAACCTAAAATTGAAATCAGATGGAGTTACCAAAATATTAGGACTTACTTGGAACAGACGATCTGATGAATTTGAGTACACAGTCCAACTACCTCCTCTGGAAACACCTGTAACCAAACGTAAGGTTATTTCCGATATAGCCAAATTGTACGACCCTCTTGGGTGGTTAGCTCCAGCTATTATAAGAGCAAAGGTATTTATACAGAAGATTTGGCTAGCTGGAATTGACTGGGATCATGAGCTGCCATCAACATTGTTGAAAGATTGGCTAAGTTTTAGAAATGATTTGTCTCAACTTACCAATTTTCATATCCCGCGATGGATCCATACGTCCGCAGATGATCAATGCATTGAAATCCACGGGTTTGCAGATGCATCAAGTGACGGGTACGCAGCTGTTTTGTATGCTCGAGTAATTGATAAAGATGGCACTATTCATGTGAATTTGATAACGTCCAAAACCAAGGTGGCTCCAATAAAGCAGGTTTCAATTCCCAGACTCGAATTGTGCGGTGCAGTGTTGCTTGCAAGGCTTATTAGCGAAGTCTCCGATGTTTTGAAAGTTCCAAAACATCACCTACATGCATGGACAGATTCGTTGGTTGTCTTGGCTTGGCTACAGAGCCATCCAAGTCGATGGAAAACGTTCATTGCTAATAGAGTAGCTGAAATACTTACCGTGATGGATGGAAATCAATGGTCTCATGTTCCATCAAAGCAGAATCCCGCAGACTGCGCATCCCGAGGGGTGAAACCATCTGACTGTGCGCATCTCCAGTTATGGCAGCAAGGTCCTGCTTGGCTGAAACATAAAATTATAGATTATAGAAAGGATGGCATGGAAACAACACTAGAAGAAAAGAAATTAAAATGTCATGCTACTACAAGCATGTATACTGATGAAGGTATCATGGCAAAGTTTTCGTCATTAAAGCGACTTGCTAGAGTTATAGCATACTGCAGAAGGTTTATGGCTCCAAGAGTTAAAGGTGCAATAACGGCAGAAGAAGTGAGTAAAGCTTTAAGTTGTTGCATTAAGATATGCCAAAGGCATAATTTCCAGGATGAAATAGATAGCTTGCAAATTAAAGGTAAAGTGAGCAAAAGAAGTAAACTTACCTCACTCAATCCTTATATTGATTCTGACGGTATCTTGAAGGTTGGGGGACGTTTACAGAAGGCTCCCCTCGAATATGAGATGAAACATCCTGTTCTTATACCACAAACTTCACACTTCACAAATTTATTAATTGATGACGCTCATCAGAGAACTTTGCATGGTGGTCCTCAATTGATGATTAATTATTTGAGATCCAAATATTGGATCATTAATGCAAAGAGTCTCGTACGACAACATGTCAGAAAGTGTGTAGTATGTGTTCGTCACTTGGCTAAGACCAGACAGCAAATGATGGGTGAGCTACCAGAAGCTAGAGTAACCGCTAGTAGACCTTTCTTTAGAAGCGGCGTTGACTACGCTGGCCCGATTAGTATACGCCCTACAAAGGGTCGTGGCTATCACTCCACAAAGGGCTACATCTGTGTTTTTGTTTGCATGGCCACAAAAGCCATCCACCTGGAGGTTGTCAGTGATATGACAGCACAAGGCTTTTTAGCAGCATTCAAACGCTTTGTAGCGAGAAGAGGACATGTAGCAGATTTGTGGAGTGATAACGGAACCACATTCGTTGGCAGTGCAAAAGAGTTGAAGGTGTTGTTTGACGCTGAAAGGTCTGGCTTAGCGCCTGAAATAGCAGACTGGATAGCTTTTAATGGTACGAATTGGCACGTCATTCCTCCGCATGCGCCAAATTTTGGCGGATTGTGGGAGGCAGGGGTGCGTTCAACCAAGCATCATCTTAGACGTGTAATAAATAATAGTACCCTTACGTATGAAGAGATGTCAACGCTATTGGCCCAAATAGAAGCATGCCTTAATTCAAGGCCAATATCGCAACTTCCAAGTTACCCAGACGATCCGTACCCTCTCACTCCTGGACACTTCTTGGTGGGTGAACCCTTGGTGGTAGTTCCCGATAGAAATTACGAAAACTCCAGTACTTCTTCTTTGACTAGGTGGCACCTGACGCAAAAAATGCTCCAAGATTTTTGGCGAAAATGGTCACACGAGTATTTAACTCAATTGCAGCACCGATACAAATGGACAGATCAAGCCTCTGAGCCACAAATAGGTGATGTCGTTTTAATTAAAGAGGATGATCTTCCGCCAGCCAAATGGCTATTAGGTATAATTACACAGAAGCATACTGGTTCGGACAAACTTACGCGTGTGGTGAGCGTAAAATGTAAGTCAACTGTTTTGAAGAGACCATTATCAAAAATGATTATTTTGCCTGTAACTCAATAGATTGCTCAAGCATTACTCATACAGTCCACTGAAAGATTAGGTATTATTTAAGTTATCAAGGGTATATCATGTGTATGTTTATCATTATGTCATTTTAAGTTGAGGTTGTATCGATCTAGCCTACGGTGGTCGGATAGTACAACTGTTGTTCTTATTCAATTAATGTTGCCGTATCAGTTTCAGTTTTATTTCAAGAGCCTTATTATTGTTAAAGTTGATGGACATTCTGTCCATGGTGGGCGGAATGTTCAGGCTCCTGACGTCACACAAAATGTTTATACTACTTAGTACTTATGTAAAATCATAGATGGCGCTCCGCAGTGAGCGGTCGAAAGGCTGAAACACGCAAACGTTTGTAACACGGTGGCCGATGTACATTTTGTGAATGTTGAAATAAATCACTCATTTTTTACCTGACAATCTTTGTTTGATTTCGGAGTTTTTTTGGGATCTGTACACCCTAAGAATGTTTTTTTCGCAACAGGCTCACCTTCAACAAATCTGAATAAGGATGTAGGTAAAATGGGTGCAGATATTAATAGTAAAATGTAAAAGATCATAATTTTTACTTAACAAGGAATTACTTAAGAGTATGATGCCCATAGAGATATAAAATACTATTCTCTTTTCTGTGATGATGCCAATAAGACAATGAAATGTTTAATACACATAAGCTGTAATTATGAAAAAATTTAAATAAACGAAAAATACAGAAATTCCGATAGATTATTGACGACTCAAATCTGAACGAGGGTAGACACATTCCGCCCTAACCATGCCGCAATACGAGATGTAATGTACAAGCAACGCTCCAATTATTATGTTATTATATACAATTTATCAATAAACCTACAATATAATGTATTGTTTTTAATATAAACTTACTACTTATTACTTTATTTATTTCAATGATGATTAGCCACCTTGTACGACGTGACAACTTTATGAAAAACTTAATTGAAGGGAAAATAGAAGGAAAGCGAGGAAAGGCCACGGATAAGACAACAACAATGAGTCAAAAAAAAACAACAGGTAAATGTCATGTCGTACAAAGAGATATTGCATCAGTAAGTATTTGATTAAAAATTGCATCAGCTGTACCTACATGAGTCTAGCTGTTAAGTTATCTCTAATATATAAAATTCTCGTGTCACAGTGTTTGTAACAAAACTCCTCCGAAGCGGCTTGACCGATTCCTATAAAATTTTGTGTGTATATTCATAGGTTTGATAATAGGAGGTAAAATATTTTTCAAATAGGTACATAAAACTTTTTTATTTGTCTGTATGGCAAAACAACATTTGTCGGGTAAGCTAGTAATAAAATAATATTTCAATGAAGATCCCGTTTATTTAATGTTAAAATGACTATTACTTCCTAACAAAACCGTCATATTTTACATTTTGTTGTTTAACTGGATACTACATTTTGTTGTCCATTAGTATTAACACCCAAACTGCAACACAATGACCAAACGAGGTCTGACCGTAGCAATGTACAGCTATATATCATAATAAATATGTCTGTAGAAGGGCGCGCTTTCGTGAGTGTGTCCATATATCAATAATAGGGAATATACTTAATTTGTTAGTGAAATCAACAATTTGGCTGTTTACGCAATTTATTATTATATACATGTTTTATAAAACCAAGTGGTTGATTTCACAAGAGTAAGGCTTAATTAGGAAATTTGTCGCCAAGCACCTAACGGTATGTTCTGGTAGCTGTCTTTGATATCTATTAATTTTACATCAGCCCGAACAACATCTTCACTTACTGAGATAGTTGTCATAGATAAAAAAAAATGGTATAAAATATATACCAATAACTATTGTGCGCGTTATGAAAATAGCAACAACTACCTTATTCAGGTTATCTCTACCTGCCTATTTAATTAAGGTAATAGCTACCACTAGCTCTTTTCATATACGTAACATTAAGATTGTTCATTATTCCCGCTGTTATGAATAATAGCACAAATATTATTTTATAACAAAAATTTTTTTTTCAACCTTATTTTCGAGAATTTCATTATATATCGTCGAAGGTTTAGATATTTACCAGCAACCACAAATCATCATCGTAACTCTAAATATGAAGGTAGCGGTATAGGGGTTCCTAAGAACTTACGTCTTCCTAGACATTTTTCAATATCATGTTTTAGGGGGCTCTTTTACCTTGGTGGAATTAAAATACTTATACGTGTGTAAAATATACCCAAGTAAGGTACATATTCTGTAAAGAGGTCTATTCATTTTGGGCAGGATAGCGAGAGTTATTAAATCAAGGTACAAGTAACTACCTGGAATAAGAAATAATATACAAAAATTTGTCTCCTCAGTCGGTCGACACGGTGAAAATAGCAATTTCTCTTAACGAAATACAAAAAGGTATAGTTTTTCCGTTGTCGATTCAGGAGTTTTGATACTGGACTTTTTTAATACATTATAACAATAATAATATGTAATTGTGTATACATGTTTATTTATTTTATAATAATAATATATATACATATTATTAGGCTTGGAAATATAGAAACAACGAAAGGAGACAAAACAAAGTTGGATTGGTGGAACATTTGAAAGGGATGATTCTATTTCGAACGCTTCAGGAAAATGGTCAGATCATGAATACCTGCCCATAACATAAGGTTTTTTTATTTAGTGGTTAATCAAAGTGACTCCAACCTGCCCCATGAAAGCGAAGAAGGGATCAAGAAGCGATAACAATCAATGTAGTCGTAGGCTTCGCTAATCTTCATGCCTATGATGACGTGATGAGAGATTGAGAGATGTGTTTTCACGCCCCACATGATAGACTCAGGACCATAACTGCAATAAAAAACTTACGCCGGCAGAGCGTTCAACAACCTAGCGATAGAGTTAGGAAATGCCAAACTTAATGCTTCGTGGTAAGAGATTCAGATGAGAATGGTGAAAACCCAGACAAGTGTCTGGCTTTTATGAATCTTGACCTATCTCTTCAAGAAAGAGGCGTGTCGTTATATATGTATTAGTAATAATATAAACCATACGTAGCTAATTCTTTGATATAAGTTTCTATGCCCCAATATTCCATCCAATTTTTTCTAATTTGACCTATCGATTTCAGATGTGTCTGTTGACAATACGTGTATGATAGGTGGAGGTGGGCGGTGAGGCGACTATTGGGACCCCTCAATCGCTTAAGTCCATAGTGTTCGGGCTCGTTTGACTACGGTTTTATTGTTAATACCACATTATTACTTCCCATCAGGTGAGATTGTGGTCAAAGTCTTCCCTATCAGCAGTAAAAAAGGAGAGTTATTTATGTTTTCTAGTCTATTAAAATCAAACTTATCGACAGTGAAAGTACCCAAAAGAGATTTATCCTGGAATCCAGCGCTAAGGAAATGCACCAAGCGCGTTTTACCTTCATTAAGACCTGTGGATGTTGTCAGTGTTGTGTGTCGAGACGATACATTTCTAAATCAAATACGGGTAGTTGGAGAAAATACCTGCCCTTCAAGACGTTGACTGCTGCCTCTTCAGTCCGCTCGTACCACGACCAATGCTACTTGGCCGAAACGTCGAGGTAAATAAATAAAAATAAACATGTTTTATCGCGATTAAGTCCCGTTAAATACTTATAACTAGAGGTTTGTCTATCATAACATTCAATTTACTGTTCAATAATATAAAAAGAAACGTTGATCACATAAAACGACAACAATTATTACTACATCAATTTACAAATTTCAAAGAAAGAAATGTTTAACCTCGAGTGGAGTTCGATTTAATGCATTCATTACAATGTTCGAAGAAACAAATCAATATTTTCAATGTCTTCTTTGCAAATCACCAAAGGTCGTGAAACCATTATCTTAAACAAAGAAATAATTTATGCTCATAAAATATAACTCTACGAGACGGAGAGAAAATAGAGCACTTCCAAGCAAAATAATATAACGGGCTCCGAATGCATATGTAATTATTTCTTAACATTACTGTCGATCACTGTTTCTCCTCGCACTGTTAGCTGAATTTTGAAAATTTTACAAAGGTTGGCAATGTGTTTAGAAGTATCGCTTTATTTTATCAACTACATTTAATTAATGCCTTCGTCAAAATAATATCGGTTTCAAACAGTTTATTTCGGGATTGTTACTTTATGAGTTTCGAAAAAGGTGCGGTTAGCAATATTTTTTCCGTGAAAGAAGCCACAAATACATTTCCTTTCATTAACTCCCTATTGTTTGGGCACAAATAACTTTTAAATTTTTCGTTATTTTATACCCAGTGTACCTCTTCCACGTTAGAAAGGTCAATACCAAAATGTTTAATATCAAAACATATGTAGAAAAATATATTGTGACCATTTCTTTAGGATACACTGGCTTACACATAATTTTGACACCTAATTTTCTAACTAAACTGATCGCAGGGCATATCTACTCGTAGCATAATTATGTTTTTTACCTCACAAGCACAGTTTGGAATCTGCGATTAAAAGCAATTCTGCGGAAGTGATTTCTATCCTCTAACGTAGAAAGGGGTGTATTTAGATTTCGAACCTTTATAGTTCCAAAAAAATATTAACACCAATTATCTATTTAATTTAAGCTTGCTTTTGTAGTACCTGACATTATCTCGGTGTAGTGAGGAAAAATGTTGAGCGTAAGGCTATTTTGCGTCTCCTACCTTTGAAACACTCGTTACTCTCAGGATTCTATATTTGAACCACTAGCTTCGCTCGTGATTCAGTCATAGAATCCTTCGCTTTAGTAAAAGTACTCGCGTCAAATAACAACTTTCTTGGTAATTTTTCTGATATCCTCCCGGAACAGCGGCTCTTATAACGATGTATGTGTTACATAATGTTACTGTACGGTTATACTAATTATAATGAAGAAGTGTATTAGTGCCGCGAATATGCCACAGAGTGGTCGTGGGTTTTAAAAAGAGTTCGCACATTTTAAAGATATTCTTTCCCAGCCGGAAGACCAATAAGTAGAAATGTTTGTCCTCTTTTTCGTAATCTCTAGGATATAAATCATGGATAGATATGAATTTTGAAGAATAGGTTATTTTATAATGTATATCTCAGTAACAAAGTCAGATTGCGAATAAAAATATGTAAAAAGGGATAATACATATACGCATTAATAGAACAATTAGGCTCGATAGTTTAGCTAGACATTATAGAGATATATCAAGGTTTATTGATGCTAGGAATTGGTTATATGCCCCACAAGTAGGAAGCTTGTTACGCGAACCGTTGTACGTAAATATCAAAGCTTTGGAGACCCTGTAAGTTTGCTAGAACTTATACCCATATATCCAACAATTCTCGGGACGGCAGCTTATAATTTAGTTTCTATTTAGTAATATATTAGTTACGATGGGCGATCAATTTTTTACTTTACTTATAATAGGTAGGCTTTCTTTCAAGAATGTTATCAATGAAGAGTGAGTCCACTATACTTCAAGATATTTGTGCATATCTATTGAGGGAGTATAAAAAAGTTTTAAATAATGTTAAATATATATGTTAATTGACGTCGATTTTTTACTAACGGTTAAGATAATTTTCGGTTATGTGTGTAAACATATTGTGAATGTTAACTTACAAAGAAATAATATCAACATGCGTTTTAAAATACATATATATTTATATATGTATACCATTGCCAGATTTTAATGCAGAATTAAAGATATTTACATAAAATCATTCTAATATATAAGTGAATAGCCAATTATAAGACTATAACAATCAATTAAATTATTTATTGAAAATTGTGTTACCTAATTCGATTTTTAAGTATTTTTTGGTTTATTTGTGAAATGAATTTACTCATAACCTTGTTTTCAGTTTATAACTCTATTATTTTATCATTTCAAGAGATTTTATTCTCTTTGAAAGCGATACGATAAGTGCTGCACTTACTTCCTGCATGGGGTTGCTTGTTCTCTAAATTTGATTTATTATTGTGCACTACTGGGAAGAGACGTTTGAAACGTATCTTGTCGCTCTATATTGTCTTGCATGCCTACAGCCAAGTTATTGAGTTTGTTGACTAGTATGGTGCACTTTTCAACATATTTTATCCGTTCATAAATATTTAATGCATATTATGTAAACTCACTAACCTACTATGGTATATAGTAAGTACTTTAACTAATTATATCGGCTAACCCAGTTGGTGAGTGTTTCCGCGCCGCTTCGGATCTCGAGGTACTTTTTTATGTTATTATGACGGAACAAGCTCGAGGTTTACCTGATGTTAAGAGTACTAACCTCTGCCTATAGCAGATGCATTTCGTCACAAGTCACGAATTGCACCTGCGCTCGTCACCTTGCGACATAGTTGTTAAGTCTTATTGTACCTGTTATTTCTCTCAAGGAAGGCTCTCAAGGACTGCTGCCGGAACACACCGTTAGGTGCTTAGTGATAGATTTTCTACTTGAGGGTGGTCGCTAGCCGGGCAGGCATTCGCTAAATGCCCTTCCACCATGCGGTGAAGCTCAAGGCCGCGGCGGGATTCGAACCATGAACCTGCTGCGCGGCAGTCCATAGCCAATGCCACTGAGCCATCATTGCTTCAAAAACTTTTACTGTGTTCTATCCCGGGTCGGACTTGCTATCGTGTAATACTACTTAGTAACTTCTAGTATTAGTTTTGAATCTAGTAATGTACTTGGTAGCTGACAATAGACTCGCCCCCTGTTACATGGGACCAAACTTTAAAACACTACTCTCTTTTTTCGTGAATATAAAGACGTGATGACTGCCTCATCCTGTATATTGTTGTCGTAAGAGGCGAATAATTGATAAATACTGGAAGGTTGGCAGCAGTGCTTTCTTATGAACTGGTTTTATACATTGCGAATGCAAGATGCCTATCAAACATGGGGATTATTGCAAACCCCCCTTTATAGGGAAGGCTGTGGACAATCCAGCTGATGCATACAGTACAAATATGTCGAATGTCAAAATAAATTAATATATTTTTTTAAACAAAAACATGATTTTTCATTAAAGTGAACAAAATCCCAAGGTTAAAGACTCGTTAAGAACTTCGTGTTTTTACTCTCTGTGTCCTTCACTGGGTCAGTCAATTACCGTATTATTGTATTGTCATTGGAACCACACACAATCAAGTTTCTTAATAACACAATATTTAGTACTTTGTATCGTACAGTTCCTTATTTTTGATATATACGAGTTCACAGGGAAAC
The DNA here is from genome assembly GCA_963854805.1 of Plagodis dolabraria. Classification (NCBI taxonomy): domain Eukaryota; kingdom Metazoa; phylum Arthropoda; class Insecta; order Lepidoptera; family Geometridae; genus Plagodis; species Plagodis dolabraria. Next base: position 13,502,831 of record OY978440.1, read on the forward strand.
CTTATAAAAGTGTGCCTTGACTAAAAACACAGTAGGTAATTTAAACTTCCCATACTTAAGTTTCGAAGAATACTTCAATAAGAGCAGTATAAACTAGACAAAGCACTAATGATCAGCCTTAAGTTACGCCATTACAACTTTGCCGATTTAGAAGAAAGTTAACCTACCTTTTCTGTACTTAGATACTTCCTCTATAGATCCCGGATAGAAGAGGCGAATATATGTGTTCCTTTGATTAGTTAGTGTTCTGAAGTGAATGCCTGGTTTGGTCAAGCATTACAACAATATCAGTGCCAATTTTGACAATACCGGTTAAAAAGTTAAGTACATAGAAAAAAAAACTAAATATCACATATAGTGTGGAAAGGCTATTGAGGTAGGGAGCCCCGATTACAAAACCTATCGCCACGAACTTGTTTATATATCTTTTTATTTTGTCGTCTATATCCGTTTTGGTAAAAAATTAAATAATAATACTGAAAAACTAAAATGCCAACCAGGGGTTGAAAATCAAGCCCGAAAGGGGCCTTCTAGACCGCACCGACTTCTAGAAATTATTTAAAATTAGCAGCCAGCCCCGACTCCGCACGGATATTTCACAAAAACAAATATAAATATAAACACATAAAAAAGAAGTTATTGTAACATAATTCTTATAGTGAGATATATGGTATCCCGTATTTTTTGTAAATATTGATGTCTTCTATAAAATTATAGTACATCAGTTTGCTCTATTGTCAATAATTTTCGCAGCGTACGCGATATAAAGATATTTTTTTTATTTTTTTCGCTCATTGGGTTACATAATCAAAGTTTTCATACGGATCCCTAACTTTTATGAAAATATTCTATAGCCTATGTTCATCAGGGATAATGTAGGATTCTAATGGTGAAAGAATTTTTCAAATCGGTTCAGTAGTTTTACAGCACTATTTTATTCAATATAATGCAAACAATCTTTCCTATTTATAATATTATATTAAATGTTATAATTATAATAGTTTGCCTTCGTGATGTTATTTTATATATGTTTTTTATTATCGTTACCACAAAAAATATTTTTTTACCTGGATCAACTTTATAACTTACTAATATCATCCTTTTGGTTTATCTCAAAGCAAGATTAATCACAGTAAATGTGACCTTACAACCGTCCATTTCAAGTCGTATAAATCTTTTTTCGTAAGCTCTTTTGTGACTACCTACACGGACATCCAAGTCTACTGACTCCGAGTAAAAGCTCATGTATTTTTTGGTGTGCCTCCGGTAAAAGGATGTTAATAAAGCTTATCTCTTTCTGTATACAAGCTAAAGTTAGGTATAGATAATGTAGGTATACCTAGTTATTTATTCACTGAGAGAAATACACAACCTACAGGATTGCTTGCGCCCACATCTGTCTTAATTGAACAAATTAAATAACAGTAATTGGAGATACAAGCTAGCTCTTGCATGCGAGCTATTTTCAATTCAAGCGAGCTTGTATTCTATTTACCTAAGGCACCCCTGCCTTATGTTAGGGTTGATGATTTGATTTGTTATTTACTGAGGAGATGAAGTGTAAGCACTACAAGATTGTACAATCACAACGTGTGACTTTGGTGCACGAGTGTAAAACATGTTTGCTCAAAAGTCGTGTTGTGACGTACCGAGAGAGTTCTTGTTGTTTAGTGATAACTGCATCGATCAATATTTATCTGCATCTACCGTGAATAATAAGTATGTTTTTATCACATCTATTCTAAAAGAGCTAGTTTATTTTTCGTAAACGGCCTTTTTTGTATTTTGTTAAATTAAATATATTAATATTTATTATTCTTTTTACAACCTGAACTATAATATGGTTTCTCAAAAACTGCATCCAGAGACGACGTTTTCTGAGACTATTCTACTTCCCAATGGCATACAACGAGGTAATAAATATATTACACATGATCAAAACATATACGACGAAACGCGAGTATTTAGTTACTTCTGCGTACCTACTGCTTCGGGAATATATAAAGCCGTGACATTTTTACAATCAAATGGTTTTAATTTAGTTGTTGGTATTAAAACGTTTGGTTTGTCTTTGATTTTTAAATCGTTAAATTGAGGCGTCTTCGAGTAGAAAATAATTACGCAACCAATCATTGAAGTTAGTAATGAAGAGTTTGTCCGTGGTTAGGTAAGATTTGTTTATTATTTACTTGCTACGCCCTACGGTCCATTCTAAACTATCTCTATATCAAGTTTTATTCAAATAGGTCCAACCGTTACAGAGTTAAGGATTAGTGTAATATATTTGGAGTTGATATTGAGATATGAAATCAACATGGAATTTCCTATGCCTTTAATTCGAAAATTTGGTCTTTTGCACCATCAAAGCGTTTCGTAGTGACAGTAGACTAAAATAAAAAAAAAATAATCGACTTGAAAACAAAAAATACGTATTATTAAGGATAATTCAAATACTACTCGTCAGAATTCACTAAATTTAAATGAGACCACATACCAAGCACCAGCTTTTGAATATAAAAAGAACACCCCTTAAAAAGTTATACAAACACAAAAATATACCGTCGAATTGAGAACCTGCTCCTTTTTTTTAATACGTTTAAAAATACCGCCATCTAACACAAAAATATGAAATATATTTTGTACCTATTGAATATAGATTCAAACACTTATTGAATATTATTTTATTTGTCTGTTTCTGAACAATGGGGGAGGTTTAAATCCGCAATTTTCGGGTAATAAAATGTTCACCGAGGAACATTTTTCATTTTCGATACAGAGACAGATAGCCGACTTTTTATTGAGAACTCATTCCTCAACCCGGGGATTGTACCCAAAAATTTGCGAACTGTTGTGTGGACCTATTAAGTTGTCTTAAAAAAAACAACTTAAGGGCACACACACATAAATTTATTTAAAAAAAAAACAAAAAAAAATATTTTTACACTATGACCTCTGGTGACTCTTGGAGTTATCACAATAATACTAAGCACTTAATTTTGGAAGCCACCGTTTATACAGAGAAATATACTGCTGAAAACGCGTAAATAGGTTTGTGAGCGATTCGGGCCTAGGTCAGCAATACATTAGGAGTAACAGAACGAATAAAAGGTTTTTATGCTTTAACTTATGTAACTGTTATTAGATTCTACTATTCATCACAAACAGCGAGCATAAATAAATAACATCGAAAATAGTAACAAGTATCCAATTAGGGATGGAAATCTCTCCTCACGATTCAATTCACTCAGATGAAGTCTTGTTTTCGTGTACGGGAACGTCGCGTTGATTTACACTAGCTTATTAACTTCCTTCTGAGAATATGTTGATGTTTATTTGCCAAACTTGTACTCGTAAGTTGAAACTCAAAGCTGTCCTCTCTAAGGGTGGGGCGATCGAAATTGAGTCAACTTGTTAGATTAGTTTGTTTAACTCAAATTACGTGGGTTTCCTTCCAGTTTGGATTTGAACGGTAAAAGACAAACATTCCGAGTTGCTTTTGCTTGTTGCTGTATTTTAACTATGCACATTCTAAATACAGAATCCTAGTAGAAATTCCTTTTACAGATTTGCGGTATTGTTGTAGGTGCTGCTGGTTAAAGTTCAGGTATTTACCGGTAAAATTTGGGTCGGAAATCTCAAGTCGTTACACTGTCTGTTTAGATGACGAAAATCATGATGAGAAATAAGTCCTGAATTAGTACCCCCCTTTTATTCATTCACTTGCCAAACCAAGGCACACATTTTGACTTTTAATAAAATAAACTAAGATCTTATTTTTAATTTAAATAATATTTTTTAATTCACTGAGCGAGCATCCATGCCAATTCTTTTCAACTCTAATAGTAAACTAATAGTAGTGACTCAACTAACAAAGCATCATATAGTAGACGAATGAGATACCAATATCGGGCCAAAACAATTACAAATTGTAAATATTTTTTGGGTGAATAGGGTAGACTTAGGACGAACTAAGAATTATTTATGCGGGAAGAAACATCGCGGCACGATTGCGGAATAAATCGCTATAGTAAGAAAATTTAGCCCTCTTTAAAAAGTATATCTCAAAATATTCCCCACTGATTAAGCTCATCAAACTTGACAACAATACAAAACGACATATAACAAAAACAATGTTAAGGGTCATGCTAGGCATGACCCTTTCGCCATTGTCCATTTCGGTTGTTGACATTGCACTGCTCTCGTCAATTCGACTATCATATTTATATTAAGCAGATTAGAAGCATCACTGGACTTTCTATTATATATATTATCGCCGTTATTAACCAAAAGCTATGCTCTACAACGAAAGGAAATCTATAGAGGGATAGTATCAAGACAGCAGCTGGTCATAGTACCAAAGCAATATGTTTTTGTGTTACTATAGAAAAACCTGATTGCAAAATGTTTCCCTGTACTATCTATGAACTTACTTCATCCTAATGGCCTAGATAAATGGTTGATATGTTCAATTATTCACGCATAAATCCCCATTGCCGCAAAATATATTTATAAGAAAACTGAAACTTATGTTTCACGTTTATTAAATATAAATCTGTTTACCCAATAAAAAAAACATGACAATGTATAATGTATACGAGTATATTATGTTATATTCGTCCCGTAATGCGCTCTGCCATATTTGGTTATTTTTTTATGGATCGATCATTCACTGACCCGAAAGGAGCACGACGGGTACAAGCGTCGTCGCCTCCTCTACAAAGATCATTAAACTCCTTTACTGTATTGAACCAGGTTTGAACCCCGAATCGATCAAAAATGCTTTTTCTGTCCGTAAACGAAATATCATAAGCAAGACTTACTCGAAAGTTAATTTATATGGCAATAGATTCACCGCCATTAACTGTATCAGCCGGATTGTCCCCTGCAGAACACAGCCTCCCTTATTAAGGGGGATTAGCCATTCCTCTCACAGCTAGCATAGGGGTGACAATCTATACCGCACCCCACCTATTAAAATTCGCCCCCTATTGAATGAGACCAAAACGCATCTGGCGAAAAGCTGCCGACGCTTTCAAGATCACAAGACATCTTGATATTTGTTACTATAACCAATCGTTTGTCAGAGAGCTCATTAACGTCATCGTATCGCTTTTCTCTGTAATGAGACAGTCTCCCGCTATTGTTACCGATATATTCCCGTCAGTCACGCAAAATGATGCTCCGACACTTACAGGCTTATATGTAGAACAATATAAAATGTGACCTCAACGTTCTTCAAGGTGTCCTAACCCATCGTCTTACATCCCACGCAATCTGAAGATTCAAGTATATCGTCGTGATATGATAGGATTTCACTCATCTTTCACGATCGTACTAATGAGCAACATATATAACGAATTACTTTTTGTTGAGACCGTGATCACAAATGCATGGGACATACTGACCTTGCGTAAGGTAGAACACGTAAACGTCCTAAGCATGTAATGCGGCATAACAATGTTCATTACGTTCGTCACTGCCATACCACACTCAGCTATGTGTGTTTGAGAGTGTTGAGAAATTGGATTACGAAATAGAGAAATAAGGCTTTCATTTCTGGGCTTTTTACCACTATGTCATCTGTTGGTGGGTAAGGCTAAGCCTAGGATAGGATTTGGCAAACAAGAGTAATTGTAAATATACGGTTAGATTGGCGACTTGAAGATAGTAGGACTCAGGGGAGCATTTACAGAATGCCCTACCAACAAACAAAAGTACCTACAGTATTCCATAAAATTGAATGATTATAATAATAGTCTTATAGTCAAGAAGTAGAAAACTTCAATCCTTACGCGAACAAGCGAAAAAATATTTTATTAGGGGATTATATTTAGTACGTAAAAGGTATGTAAGTAAGTAAAAGGTTTAAGACCAACTTTATCGCGGGCGAGGCTGCGGGAAAAGCTAGTAAAAGGAAGAAAATGTAAAAGTATAATCTTCCGTCGCAAGTTGGAACCAATAATTAATAAGATTCCTCTTTCTATTAAAAACCTTCAGTTTCTTATTCCCTGGTAAAATTTCACCCAACTATTGCGATAATCGTTAATAAAGAAGAGGATAAGAAAGCGCTGATAGATAAGGGGGCGAATAGTGGTCGGTGCTTACTAATCCACCCGGCACCGTATTGACATCATCTCAACTTAAGCAAGCGCTTCCCCGACTTTAGTTCACTTTGAAAGTGAAATGAATCTGAAGAGGTTCAGAGGATATTTGGATTTAAAAAAAATATGCTATGTACGGACGTTTTTGCAACAAATCTGTGCCGAAGGTGTTTTCATAACTGCTTGACAGTCTATAAAGAAAAACTGAAAAGCTGCTATTTTGAAATAATATTTCGGTACTCCTGCTTAACGATAATTAATTAACTTTCCCTAAAATGCGACCAGTTATATCCTTAACAAATCATTGATAAAAATTAAAAAAATAGGAACATTGCACCCCTTTGAAAAGTAGCTATTCTTTTCTCTAATTTATCACATTTCGGACAAACAAAAGGTCGTAGCAGCCACGTACAACGCGCTATGAGATTGCACTTTTTTTTTTTCGTTATAAGCTCCTCAATCAACTGAATCGTTCCCTTAAGGTGGAAACTCACGTTGGTGGCGTGTAGTTAAAAGTTTAAACAGTTTTATCGCGCTTGTAGTTAGTTTTGGTAACTATTCTGCATAATCGTGATGTTCGCGAGTATTAAATAATTTTGCTCGTAAGTATCTCATATATCATGAAAAAATATTGAACAGAACGTACATGATTCCATAAGTTTACCCTAAAACTCATGTCAAAATTTAAAAAAAAAACCGTTTTACCGTAACTACTAGACTAGAACTAGAACAACGTTCTTAAAGGTTAAGCAATAGTCTAGACTATCTTGCTAAAAAAATACATACTTTCCGCTATAGATGTCATCGTTCACATTCAGTATTCATTGTCAAGTTTCAGTATTCATACTATAACCCACACTAATCAAAGCAGTACTAGCATCGCCTTAACTTGGGACAAGCTCGCGAATATTCCTAGGCATGAGTAGAGGCGGAGTTCATGCGGTGTCGTCGCGATATGTCTGAGTTGTTAATTAGGATATAATTTGGTTAGAGACAGTCGGTATTTGACTATTAGCTTCAAGACTTGAGACTAGCGTCGATTTAGTCAGCCTCAAACCAAATAACGTTACTGCATACTACTCCCATAAGTTCTGAAGATTTCGGTGTGTTTTATTATTGGTGTCAGACAAGGTATAAATGTAGAAGTAGTTCCAACTTCATTAAAGACCACTAATCCTAAAACATCCTGGATTGATGCTCTATAGACAATCGCGCTAGCTATAATTACAAGCGTTTCCTGTATCTCAGCTCACATGAGTTACCTGCATCTGGAGTCCTTATCGATTCTGCTCACGGGTAAATTGCGAACATCCGCGCAGTTCCGTCTAATCTTTACTGAGTGAAACTTCCTATTCACGCTATTCCGGGTAAAATGAAGTTTGTCGTTACATTATTTCAATACTGTAACAGTTTGTAGTGCACTATTCATAAATTTTAACGGTTTAAACTTGAGATAGGCATATATTAAGCTTGTGAAATTGAGTTTTCGAATTCCAGCCTCATTACAGTTCCAAATTTCCCTACTGAATGCATGAATGCATTTGTATCGCCAAAAATATTTCTCTTTGACCTATCGAAATGTTATAGGTGCACTTATAATTAAATTTACGGATAATGGGAAGCCGGTTTAAATTTGTAATATACGTATTTACTCGTTTCGCCGCCGACGTGAACCGCAGTGTTTAACGATGTGATACTAATTAAATATAAAGCTTTTTTTTATTGCAACGTATAAATATGTAATCGGACTCTTACATGAATAGTGCCTCGTTGCTCAGTGGCGTTAAGCGACACTTTGGAATATTATATTAGTTGGTCTTGGACTTTTCTTAGAGAAAATTCAGTGCTAATACGACTCAAGAACTTTTCTTATAGATGACAATAATCTAGCCACCTTTTTTGGTCCGGAAATCCACTTTAAATTTCAGCTTTTATAAGGAATTTTGGGACTTTTGGATATAATACCTATCCCTTTTAGGGCATTGATTCACGATCAAAGGAGATGTCGAAAACTATGTCCTGGACTCGACTTTAAAGAAGACTTTCGTAAGTTGGATAGGAAGTTGCAAGTACATTAGACAGTTGTCGAAAGTGACAGTGAATAACGTATTTGTTAGTAAGCTAAGTATCCTATGTTACTCGTCAGCTATATTATCATATCTGTGCCAAAAATCACGTAGATCCGTTGCTTCGTCGCAGTGTGAAAGAGCAAAAACCAACAAACCGGTAAACACACTTTCGCATTTTTAATAGGAGAGGGGATGGGTGACACTGCCAATTACAGTTTAAATGAAGACACGATCACCTTAGCGTGAGGAGAGGATTAGTTTCACGCTGGTTGCCGCGCAACCTCAGCGATATTCCTAAGCAGGTTCTCGTGGAATGGTGCCGTGACATGATTGCTAAATTTGAAGCAAGCTTTTTAGTCACAACGTGTTTAATTTATCATTAAAGATAATTAATCTTGATTTTATCCTCCAAATACGAAGCTCTAGTCCACATTTTGTTTGTTTTACTTGTTTTTGTAATACTTACCTACCCAAAAAAAGGCTCTCAAAGCGCAGAGATGATTATGACCGCTTGATTTGTTTTTACTTGACGGGGAATCTGATGTTCATTTCTTCACGAAATTATAGTAGCATTAATGTCGAATGATATACCACTAAATGATTTACAGAAGTGTACTTACTGAGAGCAATAGGCGGCCGAACACGGGTCACCCCTCTGTATAAGCCTGATTCAACATTGCGACTTTTTTTTTCCCTAAAAAAATCATCTAAACGGTGTACAGTTTTCATCGGATGAAGCAGCGTTCGAGTAGGCCGTTGAAAAAGTTTCGATTGCAAAATAGAAATAGTTTTAAAAAAATTGAGCATGAATCTTTGTATAGACGCTTCTTGAGTTTTTGAAAAGGTTTAATGAAAATGCTTTAACTATAAAACATTTTTAATTTTTGCTAAAATTCTGAGTGCTTTACTTATATGATGGAGCTATAAACTGAGAGTACGAAGTGCTTTCGTAAATCGTAAGCCGGCTGCATGCCTAGGGATTTGCGGGGATAGATTTGATTTCCGCGTCGTCTAACAATTTCAACTTCAGATCCAAAAGGTAAAAATAAAATCCACGCGGGAACTCTATATGGATATTAGATATACATAAACTTTATTTGTAGAAAGGGCTTTACTGTGCTGTTAAAGATAGATATCTTTCATCTACATTTTGTTTCGTGGCTGGGGGGGTACCTAGGCTGTATTTTGTACTAGCTTTCGCCTTTCATCCTTGTGTGCTTCGCTCGCAAAGACTGACAAAATGTGAATGTAAAACAAAATGTGGGTATATCTTATACAGCATACACTCACTTCGTTGCACCGGTGCGGAATCGTTTCGGTGTAGATTATTTACCGAAAGCATATACGAATTAGTAGTTCCTTCTCATTTTATAAGTATCGGTAAAAAAACTGTACTGGAATGATTCCTCGCCCTAACAAGGCTGCATCAGACTAAGAAATAAATTAGCCTCTAATTCGCGGTGCGCGGGCTTTGATTTAATGATGATAACAAATATTTTTTAAATATTTTAAGAAAACATCAAATTAATATTATAATAAAACACTTAAAAAATACAAAAAAAAATCTAGTGACAATTCCGCCTAATTTGTTATTATTAAATATGTATTTCCGCAAAGTAACGCCTGAATCTATTCATTATGATTTAATGAATCTAAATAAATTTAAATCAAAGCCCGCGCACCGCGAAGCATCACACATTAGAAAATTATATAGTGTGATGAATAATTAGGCTTTAAATCGTCATTTTTACGGCAAAAATTTTCATCACAGGTGCTAATTAAAATTTACAAATAAATTAATTACTATGCATGAGTTCACAAAATAAGCAATCATATCCGAAATTTTGGGCTAATAAGTATGCGTTGTAGCCTTTATTTATTTATAGAAAAACTACCATGACAGTAAAAGAAAATTTACGTTAATTTGTTTTTTTTCAGACATTTCCAGAAATAACTATTTAACGAGGCGTTAAACTCATTTCACATATTATGAAAACTTCTTTAGAATTTAATGGACAATTGGCAATTATAGCAGGATTATATAATGCCGTGAAATATGTAAGCTATTTCATATGCTTTATACTACGCGAATATATAACGATAGACAAAAACATACAAATGATATATTAATATCACGAAAAGCTTATATTCGATTGCCTCGTGAAATATTCTAAGTGGTCTTTGGAAGGAAAAGGAGCACCTGAGAAGTACCCTCTGCTTATTCGTTGTATGCGTATCGTCAAGCTTTTACCTATAAAACTCAATTTTCCAGCCGGCTAAGCTGAAAAGTTCAGTGAAGCCATTGGCTTACACCAGGGATCAACTATAAGCCCCTTCCTGTACTTTCTGGAAATTGATGCTTTTATGTTATCTATTGGTTGGATGTATTTTGTGTTTATGTTAAATCATATTCGTACCATAGCGTCTAATAATTACAAAATTTGCGTCTCTGGTAGCGCGCCACTACTAAACGATGAAATCACACTAGCTTGATACAAAAAATTTACACTCTACAGTAAAATCTGTTTTTTCTCTAAAATTACTTATTAATCATTTGATTCATCATTTGAGTGCAATATTGCCCTATATATATATATATATATATATGAAGCACTCAACGATAATTATCGTTGTCTATATATATATATATACGATAATTATCGTTGAGTGCTTCATAAAAGTGGGTGGTCAGTAGGGAAAACTTCTAAAAAAATACTTTAAAAAATAATATATAAAAAATACCTTAAAACAGATTTCCAATATCCCCGATCAGTAATGCATAGCAACAGCAAAATCGACAAAGACTTAAAGAGCCGAATAAATGCTGGTCAAATGGAAAGAAAACTCACAGAATTTAGGTATCGCAGCAGATAACAAAAATTGTTAAGATTAAGAATAAGAATGTTGAAGAAGTATGAAGGTAGCATAGTGAGAGACAGAGTGATATGCCTCTCACACAATAAGACAAATGCTTGCAACTTTTTAAAGTTCAGCTTTTGCTCATGCTTGATACAAAATTGCCAATTATCTTACAATCTTATGTGACTAAAGAATCTTTAAACTGCTTATGGTGCACTGTAAATCGTAATAACATGGACATTGTCAAAATCTTTACCAGCAAACAAACTATACCATACAGTGCTATATCATTTTCATACTAGAAAATGGTTCACGTTTTTATTCGTACAATGCATTTAATATTATTGTAAAACGAGAACTTACTTTTTATTTTTGCAGGCTTTTCGGCTTAAACTTGAACATTATTTTAACAAGGAGAAGCCTTTGAGGGTTTATGCGACGTGAAAACGGATGTTTTAACTGCATTTACTGCATTTTATAGATGTTCTTCGCTCGGTGAGATGTGTTTTTTTAAGTATTGTGTGAATTGACATAAAGATAATAAAGTATTATTTTCTTAACAGAACGATAAACAGGAAAAATAACTGATAAAGAAGCATTTTTATTACCATTATAGAAAACTAGACAATTCTCTCTACGACTAGGTAACATTTTTATTTTTGGTATCCACACGATGGAAGGGCATTTTGCGAATGCTCACTTCCCGGCTAGCTCCCACCCTCAAGCAGAAAATCTGTCGCCAAGCACCTATCGGTGTGTTCCGGCAGCAGTCCTTGAGAGGCAGTAAAATTACAGGCATATGAGACTTAACTTTATATTTCAGGGTGACTGGTGCAGTGCCATTCGTCACTTGTGATGAAATGCATCTGTTATAGGTGGAGGATAGTCCGCTTAGCATCAGCTTAGTTCCTTCATAATCATAATAATAAAAAATCAACATAAATCCTACGGCGAAGTGCACAAAGTTAACTTTTCGCTCTTGGGTAGAAACAGATGGAAAAATCTAAGAAATATATGTTATAAACTTCGTTCCTGTTATTCATTATAAATACCCTAATTAGCAACCCATAAGTAAATTATTGTGAGCACACAAATTGGGTGCTCTGACGATATACTAAGGGATTCGGATTCGCTATTTCTCTAAGGAACTCTAGAAATTGCGAGCCGCCTTCCATCCTGAGGCAGGACTAACGACTTTATCGACTTGCCCTGACCTTGCTATTAATTATAAAATTGAAGCGTTTAGTATATTAGTGTTGCCTGATTGCGGGTCTCTTATTAAACGGACGAGGTTATATAAAAACTACCTGAGGTCGTTCAAGCTATTTCCATTTATGTAGGTATACCTGCAATAATTTTAGATAAGTTTTATTAAGTATATCAATTTCATAGTAGGTAAAACTTTACCAAAATTCATTGGTTTTATTAAGAGGCTTATTTGAAACACGGATAGCAGAAAGAGTAGAACTTCTTGAAGCGTGAGAAGAGTGACTCTCTTCGTGAAGAGAGAGAAGCACATTCGAATGAAAAAATATTAATAATTACACGAAAACAATGCCATTGACTGATATTCTGTTTTGTGAAATCGTGGAAATGACGATCAGTATTAAATTAACGATTATTTAAACTTAAAAACGTGTGCGAAAATAAGTGCGAGTACATTACCATACTGTGATAAAAGTAACGTCTATAGTAGTGCAGTATGCCCATCGCGTAGTCAGTGACGCCTACGTTACTGTATTTACGTACGAGCAATTGCATTTGAAATATAGATATTTATCTTAATTTTAAATCTACTACTTACTTACTGAGCATACATGCAACAGAAAATCCACACTTTTGCTAATCCGCCCTATGACACTCGTATAACCTATAATCAAATAATCACAACACCCCAGTCGTATTAATTGAAACGATTTGTATTACAACATTTTTACAGTATTGTTTTGTGCTCTTGTAGACTTTCCGTATAATATACCTATCATAATATTAGGGACCATTGAAAACTCATTTATATCCTTAAAAACATTTAAAACATACACTTACATATATTTTACAAATTGTTTAAGCGTCTACGACGCTCTCATGAAGGTCTATTATAAAATCTTATAATGAAATGCTCTTCATTATACTACCACGATAAGCTTTCTTTTTAAAGTCACAACATCTTTTCTTATCTTCAAGTGTCATCTATCACATGTGTGATAGATCGAGGTCATTTAAAATAAACACTAACTACATTGCTTTACTATAGGCTCACTATATTCCATGTACAAATACGTCTGCACTGTACGAGAGAGTAGTCTAGACTGCTATGTTCCCAAGTAGAATCTACCCTCATAACTTCAGCCGAAAAGTGAAGTCAGTTTAGCTACTAGAATAAATCGGAAATGGGCTCGAGTCAATTGACTACCACGCTGCACGTAAACATCAATGATGCGCCGTGAAAGTCAAATAAATTATTGTAATACATCTTAAACGGAAATATGTAGTTTAGACTTAGAAACATATTGACAAATAAAAAAATACTTTAACAAAGTGGCGATGTAATTATAAATTAATACTTAATGAAATAGATATTAACTAAATTATCACAAAGGCTATAACATGTTACGTAATTCTACGAACCCCTATATACAAATATACATATCATATATGTACACAATCTCAATATGCTATCAAGAAAACGCTTGCACACTAATTGGCTTGCTATAGATCTCATAGTGATTAATTATCAGACTCAGTGTTTGTATGGCGTAGTGCAAATCACGTTATCAATACCACTAATGGAGTGCTAAATTTTATTACAAGGTTCAGCTACGCGCGTCTTGGCTACCTACGTGCAGCATGCTAATTGCTTTTGATGCTATTTTTATCCGACTGTGACTTTCCCCCGCCTAAGTCAATCTCAAGTCTATGTTGTGATAAGTCGTGAGTACTGTGATGGAACTGCGTGAAAACTAAAACGGAAGCATAAGCTATTTTGAATCCCTCGTAGCGGAGCTTGCTCTGATCAACTACGTTATGGTTATGGTTAGGTTTAGTTCATGATTTGGATGGGCAACCGCTGCTGGCATTTACTACTGAGCACTTTGGAGGGCACGTAAGCCGCGGTCCCGGTTGTTTTATTAGGATGGCATACTCAATAGCATAGTGGTAGGGCATTTAGCGAATTTCCTGCATGACCATCAGAGAATCTGTCCCTAAGAACCTAACGGTGAGTTCTAACAGTTGTCCTTTAGAGCCACTAAATCTAGGTTGATAGAGCTTCGCCTGCATCATAACTTATTATCATGTTGTCAACTTTACCCAGTATAATATATTGCAAATAAATAGGCCAATCATCTAAGATAAGGCCTATATTTTAATATACTTACTAACAGACGGAAGTGAACGATTAATTTTAATTAGGAGTCCTCAAGTTAAACAATCTAATCGTTGGTCGATGAGAAAGCCAGGCGATTCATTGCGACAACTTATATCGTAATTTACAAGTTTGTTTAGGAATCAACAGTTGCAGTTCGATCAGATTTTTCTACCACATCATGTATCCAGTCGATGAATAAACTTATCGGTGTAAAATAGCCGGAATTCTTATTACTATTTCTATATCCTGGTTTAGTGCACTGAGACCAGTCTATTCTAGAAGCGACTCCCACGACTCCTGAAGGGTGCACTAAAGGCCCACCCGCGTCACCTGAACATATTGTCGAGTAAACACTGCACGCGGTAACAGTGCATATTGTAGGGTATATTGCATTTTTATCGCCCCCGCAACTCTTCATTAGAACTGGCGTTATTTTATTAAGAAAATCTAACCAATTTTGACCGAAGTCATCTTCAGTTTTTCCGAATCCAAGGATGTAAGCCTCTTGACCACTTAACGCAGTATAGTCTATAGCGCTTAGTTTTCCGTATTTTTCTAGGACTATTGGTTTGGTTTGAAGAAGTACGATGTCTTCGAGAGTCAAATGCGTGTCGCGTCGGCTCATATACTCTACGATACGTAAAACGTCATAAGACGTTTCTCTCCACCAATGAGTCCCAAAAAGAGATGTTCGCACCACAGGCTGGTAGTATGAATTGTTGTTTTCTACGTATTCTTCATATGTATTTTTGTGAGGGTTGTCGAACATTGCAAATAGCATTCTGATGTGACTTCCTCGAGTGGGCCAATGCTTTCTTATATATCCAGATGTACAATGCCCCGCTGATAGCGTCCAAGTAGGTTTTAAAACACAGGCAGTGCATAATGTAATCAGAAAATTTAAACTTCCCCAATAATTACTTTGGATGATTCTATTGTACCTAAATTGTACAATGTAAGGGTATTCCTTAGGATCAGTCAGTTGTCCTCCGAGTAATCTTAAGTTATTGCCTACTGAGGGATTTATCAAAAGAAGTAGAACTGCACTTGTAGAGGAACGAAACATATTCTGTACTAATATCAACACAAATAGTTTCAAGGCAATCATTGTAAAAATTTACTATATATATATTTTACATCTTATTTTCCAATTTAAATACGCTATTATCTTTTATAGGTCCACGAGTTTATGTGCAATAAATTCATAGTGGTTACATACATATAACAAACAATTGAAACGTATGTTAAAAGTTTTTACTCAAGAGATTCAGATAAGAGTTCTGCTTAAGGCTTAAGTGCTCACATAGCTCTTTCCATATAGACTTATTTTGAATCAGTGTTACCTGAGATTTTGAAACACTCTTACTGGGCGCCTATCGATTGTTCATAAATATACGTGGACAAAGTTACGAGTTCCCGAATAAAATGGATCGAGTGGAACGCAGCAGAACATTGACCTTTAATTTAATCGACCAAATCTTTATTACGTCATAAATTGGAACAAACATAAGGGCTGTCTGTCACTGGTTCTTAACCGCTTAAGTTTAAGGGTTTAATTCGCGGTGGATTCGTTCCGTGACGTAAGTCTCGTAACTATATCCACGTTGATCTGAAACATTCGTTATTTGCGCTCAGGAACAAAGCAATGACTAATAAACTTATTATCTACGTCTGTATATACCTACGATTTTCTCGGGTAGTTAAAGCTACTATTTTTGTTTTAATCCGGCGGTATGCCTTTGTTAATAAAATACTACGAACTATATACATTAACTACAGCTACTTAACTACTTACAATAAAAGCATTTAGACAACCCAAAAGTCATTGCAGACTCACAGGCTGTCCAAATGCTTCAGCCGACTACCAGTTGGCGGCGTGCCCAGCATGCTGGCAGCATTGCCCCGTTGAATTTCAATGCTTATTCGATGAGCCAAATAGGTGCCAGCAATTTTTTTATTTTTTTTTATGCTTGATAGGTTAGTCTTTGACCACTATCTCACCTGATGGTAAGTGATGATGTGGTCGAAGATGTTGTTCAGGCTAACCTAAAATTACTGGCTCTCAAAGACAGCTGATTTTGATCACGAGTCGAATCATCAAGCGCTCTGATTATATATTTAATGACAAAGTTGATGTTGCAGGATGCTCGGCCTTTACATATAGTTGAATGAAGGGAACAATTACAAGAACGAAGAAACTCTAAGGTTTAAGAGTTATATTGATAATACATGGTAACAGTTCCAAAGTTATTGCTACTACTACTAGTTAGGTAAGGAAGTAAACTAATTATGCAGTGGAGGAATGAGCAAGTGAGCCGTACGTTAAGTATTTAAAATGGTGGAGTAAATTCGTACAGATTAGCCGCCTAACTATACTGTCTTGTAAACTGGGAGGCGGGGGCGGTGGATTGAAGTTTACGTCTTGTTGGCTAGGAGAGACGGGCACGGGCGTTATAGTCATAATTCAAAGGAGTTCCCTGGTACTAGAGTATTATTTTTTTGATTCTTGAAAGACGACATTCATTTTACAAAAAAGAAAATGAAACAGTTAAATTTATAGATGTTAGAAAGGGACAGATGTAAAGTATAGTTTAGAACGACAACTAAAGGTTTCATCACAACTTCTTGTACCGTGTAAGTTTTTTCAGATGGTATCTTCTATGTGTAACTTAAGCACTAATATAGAGTTGATGGTATATTAGAGGTAGAACTTATAATATTTAGTTTTAGATGTACCCCAGTCTTCATTTAAATTAGTTTTGACATTACATTTATTTGCCTTGCCGATGTTGCGTGTGTGTGATCTGGAATCGATTTGGGAGGTGCATTAAGTCTACTGATGTACGTGATATGGAGATCGATTTATTTAAAAAATATTTTTTTCTTTTGTCTTGATTTGGCTGGGTTAGTAGTACCTGCATTAGAAACTTTATGAAGGCTTATTTTAATCTCCTCAATTTTGATCCAAATTTCTAACAGTCCACCAATTATTACGAAAATGTTGTAAGCCGAGCCGAGAACGTTGCTCCAAAATCGATATCTTCGGAAACTAAAGACTTTACCCTATTCAGAACCGTGCAAAGTTACCGTCCTTTATTGTACTTACTATCTTACAACGCTTTGTTCAAGTCTGCCATGATGGAAATCGAACATTTTGATATATAATATACATATACTAGTATACATTACGATGTGAATTTATAAGTACCAATTAAGCTATTAAGCTCTACGTCGTAGAGGTATTTCAAAGTCTACGTGTTATACATACATAGTATATATAGCAAGTGTTACTTGCTATATCTCTGTTGCTAAAATTTCGTTTCACTTGAAAAAGCTGACATCATCCAATTAATGTACTAAGGCAAAAATATTGCTCGGAAAATAAACTTGCACTACAAATTTATGAGGTACAGCATTTTTTTTATTTCTTTGAAGTTTTAATCTAGGATCGGTGTAAAATATTTGCCAAAATTATAGCCGAACATGGTATTGTAAGAATATTTTCTTTTATTAACACTTTTAACAAAAACAATACGAACACAACTTTACTGAATAATAGTAATTTGTTCAACTGTAAGCAAACTTGTTATTTTGGGCAAGAGGCCGACTTTGAATTCTGAGCTAGAAAAGTAGTCTACAATAGAATCGCGAGCGTAGCAAGTGATTCTCAAAAATTATAAAATCGAGTTTTGGATCACCAAAGTATCCCTTTCAAGCTAGTCAATTCAACACATAAAACATTTTTCTGCAGAGTTAATTTGTTATACCTAATTTTATATAATATTCGCATCGCACGTATACGCGTACAAAGGTTAACTAAAATACAGGCTTTGGAATGTGTGATTAACTTCGCAGCCAATTCCGGGAGAGTGTCTGGATACATTAAGGTCTTGTTATACAGACAGCGATCCGAACGCGTGATGAAGCGTTTATATTGTATTATATCTTCATAAGGGAGTCAGAAGTGACGATAAAAAAACACAGTGTAATCTCACTAATCCGGCACTATTAAAAAACAGAGTGTGCCGGATTATTAGAATGTTCGGATTACTGGAATAAAGAGAAAAAATCATAATAAATAAAATAAAGCATTTCATAAAGAGAATATAATGTACACAAATATGTACATACTAGATTTCCGGGTGCGGCTCCGCCCGCGCGTATTTTGGTTATCGCGCAAAAGCATTAACCTCTTTTTGCGCAGTTGTAAAAAACTATCCTATGTTTTTTCCCGGGTCTCAAACTATTTCCATACCAATTTTCATTCAAATCGGTTCAGTAGTTTTGGCGTGAAAGAGTAACAGACAGACAGACAGACAGAGTTACTTTCGCATTTATAATATTAGTACTAGTACTGATTTGTGTTCTTGTTCGACAGGTTTTATTGTAAATGTAACATATCTCAAAATTAACATGTATTAACATACTTTTAAAATATACTTTTGAGTTCTGCTTTTGTGCAACTTGTAGTCCTTGCTTAAAAACGTTTTGTCGCATGTTTCGAAGGATTATAATATATTTGGTAGATATGCCGTTTTCTTATGCCAATGTTATGCAGTTATTTAAACAATTAAATGAGGGTGCGGGCGGAGGGTGCCGGATTATTGGACGTATCGATCTATTAAAGTGCCGGATTAGTGAGCTTACACTGTAATACCAAAAGGTCTGAAGCGCCATCTTACTAACCGCCAATTTACATTGCGATCCACAAGACGCCAGCCAAGCATGAGGATTACCCTTTTTACAGGGCAAGCCTTTGTTTAAACGTGGACGTTCATGCTGTTGATGGAAAGTTTATATTATCTTCTATGTCTAGCATATATTTTTACGCATCCAGCCCGGCTAGCATGCGCGCCGCGAGTAAATTTTGTCTACCATTTATCTCGTGTAAAATAGACATATTGACATGTGACTACGAATGCTAACATGGCAGAGCAAAGAACTCGTCCGTGTTTACGTACATTTTGTGCTACCTGTGGCAACTTGTCGACCAACACTAACATGCGCGCCCACCGTTTAATCGATTTTTGACACTTATCTGCGAGTATTTGTGTGTATTTTCTCTACCTCAGTTTTGAGGACGAGATAAATCGAGTGTTTCTCGCGCGTCTAAGTATAATGGGGGCAATCGACGATTTAGTACAAGTTTACTTTCCGTTCAGTGTTAGCAGACCCGTTATACATGTGTGTGTAATCTATACAATAAGAATAACGTAATTTGAACACAACTCGAGAACTCTGTGTGCGTGAGTTTAAATAAAACATCTTTGAATAATGCTGTAGGTAGCGTAGGTAGATTTGTCAACTATTTTAAATATAATTATATTATAGGTACTTAGGTAATAACTCAAAAAAAACTATTATATGTAAATAAATGAGGAGGTATTAAAAGTTTAAATTTTAATAGATAGTACTTAAGTATTAATTTTTTTTATGAAATTCGCAACAGTAAACATTTAAAGTAATCTAAATGAATAACTTCGTTTTAGGGTTTCGTACTCAATTTAGTGCTATAAAATGTTATTATATTATTTAATAAAGAAAAAATAGATGGGACACTGAAAACTAGTTAAGTACCTACCTGTGATAAATACTTTATACTACACCTGCTCGGAAAGTACCTTGATACTTTATCAAATTTACGGTAGAAAGTACGTCATTGCATATCGAACAAATATGCGGGGAGAAAACGCATCTGAGGGGGAGAGAAAAGTGTATGAAAATCCATTTCTTACGTGGTTTTTCTTTTTTAATTTTGGGTAAGACTATGCGCTGGTAACCTAAATATCAAAAGCTAAAAAGTTTTTAAAGATCTCCAAGTTCGCAAAATGACACTGGCCACTAGCTGGGATGGTGTCAAACAATTTGAAAAAAGAACATGTGAAAATTGCAAACGCCATTGGCGCCATTTTCAATTTGTGTGTTGTTTGAGGATTCAGTTTTCGTAGAAAAGTAAAATAAAAGGTAGGTGTAGTATAAAGCACTATGTATCACTCGAGAGAAAGTGCGATTCCCGATCTCGGGTGTTTTAAAGCCCTCGCTTACGGCTCGGGCTTCAAACGACACCCTCGACGGTAATCGGTCACTTTCTCCTCTCGGTGAACAATGTACTATTGTTTTGCTACTTGGCATTCATCAACAAAAAAAAATTTAATCTACCATAGAATCGTCAAAAGAGCCATCCTATTTACACCTTTATCATTCGTTTGGAAATTACATCAACGAGAACAGTTTTTAATCATAAAATCATCATAAAGTGATGTGTCGAGAACGATAAAAATGTTTAATCGCTTATAAAAGTATGGTATTTTATTAATACAAAGTCCATCACTGCTTATTTCCTACAACTGTTCGCAATTCAACTAACAAATAGCGCAATGGAGAATCGTTCATAGATAATCTCAAATAACGGATCTTAGCGTGGTGCGGCCGCTGCTATCCACCACTCTCTCTCTACGCGCGAGAAAAATACTCTTCTCGTGTCATGCGTGACATATGTCTTTTTTGCGCATGCTAGGCAGGCAGATCGCTCTAGCATAAACGTGCAAAATCATCAAAACGCTTCGCCTGGCGCTTGCTTCGCTGCCTGTTTGACGAGACCTTAAAATGCACAGCAGGGAAGAGTAAAAGCTTTTGTTTTATTTTTTATTTCCGAACGTTTTCCGGTGCAGCCCGAAATTTCCAACAGCTCTTTCATAGTATCAAGTTGCGTGTAGGCTTCGTACGTATATAAAATAACCAGGTTATTCCATCCGTTGTGCCTCGATTTCTCTTCGATATTTTGTTGGATGGGTATTTTTTTGGGAATGACGTCACCGAAGCTTATTCATACGTTTTCTGCCGAACAGCCAATTATCAGTTTTTTTAACGTAGTTTTTTTTTTCGTTGTATATCGTTTTTTATAGCCTTTGATCACAATTTCATGTGATGATGAGATCGAAGATGGTATACTTTACACTATAGGAGCTGGCTTTTTGGGCCTACTGTCGGAAGATATAGTTAGGGCTTGTGAGAGATTCCCGACTTAGTGTGGCCATCTCTACCATGAAGCGGTAAATCTCAAACTTGCGGTGGGTTTCAAAACATGATGCCGTTCTAGCATTGACATACACCGTTGAACATACACCTCCCCTCTCATTGGGTTGGTTGGTACCTTGAGCATCGCAGTGAAAGCAAGTTCTGCAAGAGGTATAATTATATTAGCAATACTACTTTCTGCTCGCGGCTTAGGCACTTTTTTTTAGGGATTTAATTCTATAATATTTCGTCAAAATTCGTTCAGTAAAAGTCCGATACACACACTTCCTCGACACAAACGCCCTCATACCTTCGTATTTGTAATATTAATAGGATCTACATCTTATATATTATTGTTACACTCTCCGAACTATCTGCACTAACATGTAAGCTACACCGTTTCAGTTTGTTTC
Organism: Plagodis dolabraria; assembly: GCA_963854805.1. Classification (NCBI taxonomy): domain Eukaryota; kingdom Metazoa; phylum Arthropoda; class Insecta; order Lepidoptera; family Geometridae; genus Plagodis; species Plagodis dolabraria. Next base: position 13,524,657 of record OY978440.1, read on the forward strand.
TGGTAAATTGTTCCAATTCAGTGGAAATACGGCCTGATTGCCGGGTCGGGAATACGGTAGCAATATCTAAGTTCCAGGTTAACATCTAGTCCTAGACTGGGACGTAGTTACTTAACACCACTATGCGCTTTAATTGCGCACTCTGTAAAGTAACTATGAGCCAGTAAAGCGTGATCAATATCAGACTAGAGTAGCATACTATGTATTACAATGATAATTAGAGAAGTTTCCGGCAGACTGAGACCTGAAATTTTGCGATTTTGTTCATTTTGTAACTTAGGGATGACTTTCACAACAGAAATTTGGTAGTGTTGAAATGTTCAGATCCTTCTGATTCTGCTGTATTCTGAGTTATTACAGAGGGAAGCCGGGAGCAGTGCGTAATGTTCATAAATTGGCTTCACAGTTAAAAGGAGTTGGAAAGCTGGACAGGAATCCTATACCTTTCCGTCGAATCACTTCCTAAAAGCGTGAAAACAAAAAATACAGATACTCTCTGACAAAATTCCATCAGTGCTAACTTTTGGTATTCGCTTTGACTTTTTATGGACCTAATTTGTTTGATTCTGTATTCGTTTGGAAAGGCAACTCTGATCCTGTCCTAAAAGGACAAAAGAGACAGAGAGAGTGCAACGAGATAAGCTTTGTTAAAGTCCTGCATAATATATCAGTGATCAAAGGCATACCAACTTTATTGAACTCTTCTTAATTTGACATCGTATCAAATTCAAAGTAATAATTGAAATTCATAAAATGGTTTACCTAATTATATATTTCTCTATATGGTAAGCCATATAGACGAGTAATAATAAACTAAAGTGGCAGTATCATCAAATAATGGGCATCACACGAAAGTGTAGTAGGTTTATCCCAAAGTATTTAACAATATCTGTGCATATTATGGATTGATCGGTTGAAAGCGAAAAAGTAAGTTTCATTGCGTGTATGTTTAACACGCCTGTTTTGGACTTTCGCAATAAATGTCGAAAAAATACTCCAAAACATTAAATACTTAAAAAAATGGGTTTTACTTTCACTCTTGGCAAAATCATCTATTTGTTTTTGTGCGTAGAATACTTTTAAAAGAAACCATTACAGCTTTATTAACACCTTTTGAGAAAACAAAATGGAACCTTTGTTTGGAAAACGTCGAGGAGGCTTAACCTGGCTGCTACATGAGATACCTATATCAACTTTGTCTCAGTGTGATGGGCACAGTGCAGTTCGTCTCTAGTGATCTTATGCATCTGTTATAGGCAGAGGTTACCACCTAAGACGCTGTGATTCTATCACTATTGGATTGCGTCAAAGTAAAATAGGCGTAGCTATAGTAAATTTGCGATCAGTTTTATTTGAAAAACGAAATAATGCTTTTAAGCCAAAACTAGTAACGTTCATAGAAAATATGACTTAACTAGTCATTCTTGATAGCGGTATTTTTTTAAAATAGATATCCATGAATAGTTAAGATATTTACGTAACAAGCGTAATTTCAACTATTATTATATTTTCTATGGTAATTTAGAGTCATTGCCATTTTATTCTATCGAGAAAATTTAAAGAAATATGTTTCGGAAACACTTGGCTTTAGAAAAAATAAACAAGATTAAAATATAATTTTCTTACTGCTTCAGATTAAAGCTGTTCAAGTAAAGCTATTTAGGACTAGACAGCCCCTCAACACCAGGTGAGACTCGTGCTTGTTCTATTACAATCGCATAATCGTGAAATATAAATTTGTCTCGAAGGTTGAATCGAGAATTCGATTTGACGAACAGTATATGGTGTGTAAATGATAAAGAAAATGGAGGACAACGGCATGTACTTCAACAGCTTGAAAACGACATCTATGTAGTGCACGCGCAGGTTCAGCATTACAAAGGCAGTGTACACAACCACAATTGTTACGAAACTTACGAAATACAGTTTTACCACTCAACACCGACTGATAAAAATACACCTGTATTTTTCGTCTGCAGCGCCAATATGTTGTAGGCTTTTATTTCACCAGTTGTATCGGAATTCGGAATAATGAAAAATTACTGGCGCCATCGGATTGTTCGAAAGTTAATCAAACTTTTAGCTCTCGTCTGGAAGGCTTTATTTAGTTTTCAGTATGTAATGGATTGGCCTGAAATCGTGTTTTGATCTATGTAATTTAACTTATGTTTTAAATTCCTAACACGACTGAATAAGAGGGTAGTTATAAAGCTAAGGTTGTTTTAAGCCTTTATCTTTGTGCGTGTAAGTCTGTCTTCGCAGCATCCGAACGATGGTACTACGCACGAATGATTAAACTTAAATGACCACTTTGTTGCACAAACAAGATTACTGAGCGGATTGTAAAGGAAGTTTCGATTTAATAGGCAGTCTCATTGATGAGCAGTGATCAGTTACAAACATTTCATCACAAAATTCATTTACGTATACCATTTACATTAGTGAGTATAAGAAAACGGTGCCATTCCTCGTACTATATTTTCAAATGAGATATTTGATTGGTATATTTTTAACAGTCTGGAAATCTTATAAATCTCGTACTGAAAAAGAGCAACAAAAGTCGTGGTAAGCCACGTACAGAATCTTTGACAAAGACTGGGCAAACAGAGCACAGGAAGTTAATAAATGGAAAAGTAAAGGCTTTGACCAGCGGGCAGCAATGGCAGTGGGGTTAAAAAACAACAATAACTGTCAGATGTCTCAGACGATTCTCTTTTAGCTCCCTTTAGAACAGATACGACAGATAAATGCGAATAAGGATGCCACCTGATATGACCCCGTACCGTTCATGTGAATGTTTTTTTTGTAGGCTCTTCCATAGATTTTGTATGAAGTTTTTATTACGCTTCTGATTTGAAAACTCGTTTGACTTTGTTTTGTAACTGTACAGACGTAATAATGCCTAAAAAGTTTTACATTGTGTATAAATCCCAGGAATAGTGCTTTTGTGTTTAATAAAATAAAATATTGTTGTTTGTTTGTAAGGCGTATTTATACGAGTAGAGCGCCCTTACATATAATTTCAAGATTAGTGTTTTAATAGACGCGGACTTTAGTTCCGACTTGCGAGTTTCGAAACAATGAAATTATTAATAAAAGAATCTGAAATACAAACGATAAAATTGATTTATGCCTGTTTTTAACCAAAAGATTCGTATTAAAATAATATTATTGATTAATATTAATAATAAACTGATAACCGACCGAAAACACCCAGGTTAGATTTCAAACATGTGTTTTTTCTATAACAGAAAAACAAGTATTGGACTGCAGTCTAGAAATTGAAAAAAAAGGTCTTCCCTGGAACAAGCCTGTCTAGAATATACTTACTCAGTCTGTACTAAAATATCCTTCTAGATTAGATTAGACGCTGAAAACGCGTGCCATAAATCAGCCGTAGGGACATTAAATGTCGAGCGGAAACGCTTTGTGAGTATTTTTGGAATATTGACTATGTACGGATGCCACGTTCCTGTGCGTCTTTTTGTCCGATGAAAGCAAGGTCATCGAGGAATATTTCTGTGTAGATCGATCGCACCTAGTTAGCTAGCCTTGACCAGCGCACTGGCATCATTTTACTTGAGCAACCGATAACTTGGAAGTAGCATCAGGGACAGTGGAAACTATTAGTTTGGCTATCACTACGATGAAAAACGTAAGCCTGCTAAATAATAATCTGAACATCAGGCGAAGACCGAAGGAGGTATGGATGGATTATCTGAAAAAATATATTTGTATAATGTGTGCTTACTGAGATACCAAGTAATAGAACAGATTGAAAGAAAATTACTATAATAATTGTTTCTACGTAACCTTTTGCTCTGGAGGGCACAGTTGTTCCTCTTGAGTATTTTTGGATAAAACATATGAAACATTTATATAGTAAAAAGACAAATACTGTGTACCATTGGGTATAATTTTATTCTGTAGCAGACGCGTGCAAAATAGGAATGGGTACAGTAAGACCTCGATTATGAGTATAGACCGTCATCCGAATTTGGGGTTTTACTGACCAAACGCATTTGAATAGTTACGCATTTTTTACTCATAAATAGCTATTTATAATATTTTCGGCGAGAGTGGAACCTTTGAAATCGCCTTCATTCGGTATGTTCTCAGTAAATCATAACAAACAGTAAATTTCCTTAAGTTTTCACTACTTTGCTTGGACGTTCTTAACTGATCAGCTAAGTTAAGAAACTTCCGCCGCCGTCATGACTTGGATGGGTGACCCCTAGCGACATTATTACTGAGCGCTTCCGTGCTTCGGAGAGCTCGTAAAGCCGTCAGTCCCGGTTGTCCATTAGCTACTACTCTCAGGTAGAAAATCTGTCGCCAAGTACCTAACGGTGTATTCCGGCAGCTGTCGTTGACTTACCATCAGATGAGATAGCTTATCAGACATAAAACTAAACTCGTTTGTCAATTAAGTTCTAAGGAACATACGAATAACTAGACTTTTGCTATATGTATGATCTGACTTGTTCAAAAACTAAGTAAAATTTAATATTTCATCTTAATAGTCCGAATGGCTTCAGACAACCGTTGGTCGTGGTTTTACTATAGACTTGCAACTGGCATGGAATAATTAAAAAGATAAGCTACGGGCTGTTTTGCAGTTAAAATATTATTCCATCCATTTTGCTACTAGCTTGATGGTAACAGAGGCATATCTTTTTCCTAAAGCGACACTAGAAAAGTAAAAATAGCAGGTGAGCTACGTATTGTACTTGCAGAATAACCAAATTCACTGTTGTTTAACAAAGTTCTGTGGTTTAGTTTAGTCACTATCTTTATTTTACAAAACTACTAAGACATACATAACCTAGATATAAAAGAGTTCTGAAGCTTCTGCAAAAATAATATGTCAAACATTTGTGCTTGAAATATTTATGTGTGATGTAAATTGTTTGCGTTTTTAAATAATCTCAAAAGCACGCTGATGAGAAATATGTTAATTTTGAGGTTTGTTTATGTTACGTTTTTTAATTATTGCCATGATAACGGTGGTAAATTCGGACTACTTTTTTGTAATTGAAGGTGCTCTTATAATCGTTAATATTATTATTTCTGCTGATCTCCCATCATATCAATGTAGAATAGAATTCAGGCAGGGAAGAAGGAAATCAAAAACATCGTTACGTCTGTTTTTTCCGAAGGGTGTCTAAATAACCATGTTTCGCCAGACACATTTTGATCCCAATTTGACAAGCCTATTGCCAACTATAGGGTTATATTCAAGAAGGATGAAATTCGAATCAATGCGGTTGAGAGTATCCTCCACAGCCGGTCGTGTATGAAAATGTAATGTAAATTGACGGGAGCAGAAGAGGTATTTAAGTAAAAATCTGAAATCACTGCCTACCCCTTGCGGAAACAGGCGTGACGTATGTACGTATATATTTATGCGCATAAAACAGATGTTTAAGCCCGCTTCAGTATCTGCTAAAAGAGTAGCGGACGTACTACGAAAACAATGTCGTGTATACAGCTTGGTATCGGGCAGTTTCATATAACTCTAGTAATGTCTTGCGTCATGATCGAAATTTTATCTAATTTTCAATGTAAGGCCAAGTTTTTGATAACAAATGCAAAATTTATTGGTTTTTACGCCAGATAGACGCAGAGATTGGTAATTCTTCAAAGTATTTTGGCACTCTTGGCGGCCGATGAACGATCTATCAATTTGGATTTTGCGTATGACAACTTTACTCATAACAATGCAAAATCTATTTACTGTCTTTTACGCCAGATGTACGCAAAGCCAGGTCAAGTCAAACACAAAATAGTTCTTTCAGTTGTGGCTTCTACGGCGCTCATGAACGTTAATTACAAAATCTTACTATTAAAATATTCTGCTGCTGCGTTCAGTAAAATATACGAGTAGCTTCTTAGATATAACAGATACCACATTATTTAGTTGACTCTAATGACTGTATTTCATAATATACTTTTAAAATAAGAAAATTTGCAAACTATTTTGTGTAGGTCTCTATTTTTTTATAACATTTTTGAAACCGACCTTTAACGTAAGCACGAAATATTAAATACATAAATCAAAGAGTAATTGCTCAGATTTAAGTATTCTAGAAAATAATTTACTGTGATTTTCTTTCTTACATTTGATTTTTTAGTGGTTACGTGTACGGGACCTGTATAGCTCAAAGTATAAAACCAAAACTAACGTGTTTAATTACGATGAGAACCGACAAAAAAAGGCTGTTAAAAATGGCACGCGGTGCAGCAGCGTAAATAATGCAGCTTCATATTATAAAATGTGTTTTGATAGTTTTAGATGACGGCATCTAAAACTATCAAAAAGAAAAAAAATCTATAAATTAGTACGTTTAGTATTCAAAATACATTACGGTAATAAATGTATATACAATATTAATGTATTTTTTATAAGAAAATCGTGGACACCGATATAATGGACTTTTAAAATTCTGCATCGTTATAAACATAAAAGCGCCGTGAACAGGAAAATTACTACGAATATCAAAGATTTTTTCTCCCTTTTAAATGTAAGTTCCTGAGCAATTAAAAATAAGTGTTCCAATTTTGTATATATTACTTATTTAGTGTTACAAGTGAAATATATTTTGACACAGTTCCCTAACAGGAAGGTTGATCCTTTCTTCGCGACACTTTACCGTATATTATTATGTCAACTAAACTAAACAACCGTCTTTCATAAAAAAAGCTCTTAAATAGGTTCTGTTGTCCAGCTTCTAGTATTTTACTTCTCGTCACCTCTTTGGACTAAGATATTGGTTTGTAGCCTGACGTCACACGGGGAAGAATAACTATTGCCAATATTAAAATTCAACATAACTAGGATTATTCTGAATGCTGACTAAGGAAAATAATGAGCTTAATGAACAGAATGCGTACCGGTCCAAAAGGAGTACGTGGGGCGTTTCTGCACGTTTGGTGCAGAACACGGATAAATTCATTACCATGCTTGCACTCTGCTAACCTGAATAGAAACAGGGAGCGGCTCTTGTTTTGCTAGAAAACACATGGTAAACTGACTTCTCAAAATGGATAAGGAGTCTGAGATTTGTATAGAAAGAATGTCAATTAATCACAAAAACTTCAAAAGTCGTGACTCGTTCGTATAGTAATGAATTTCCTTGGACGGGAAATTGCGTAATAATTTTCTCGTGACTAATTCTAAACTAATCAACCTAGAAAGCTTTAATTTTTCTAATGTATAGATAACAAATGAATAATGATAATAAAAGAAAAACCAAAGTTGTAGGTAAAGTAGTAATGGAAAAAAAGCAATGAAAACTAATTTTCGCTAGACTCTTCTTTCTCCTGCATGTTTTCTAAGTCTTTTTCAGTAAGTTATTTTTTATGAAAACATTTCTTTTTATTTCGCGTTAAGCATATATGAACAGCATTATAAAATATTAGCAATTTTAGTTGCTAGTTATTTTAACCCGTCTATGAATAAAAGAGGCGTCTTGAGTTATGCAGGGGTCGAAAGTATCTGACATTGGTTCGGCTGTCTCCCAAAGTTGGCTTGACATTATGCCGCATATCTCTACGTAAGATCTAAAGGGAAATGTAGAAAACTATAACACAGGTTAAGCCTAGTGTGGTTTTCTACGTGACATGAATGTTGATTTATGAAATTACTACTATATAGCTGCGGCGCATCAAAATTGCTGTTTATTCCCATATCTTGATGAAATTATATTCAATGTAACGTAATTTTTGTAGTAATAGGTGCAGGAATGTTTTGATTTTCTGTATTTATGGACATTGTAGTACGTGTAGGTGCTTTTGTCTTGACCGCCTCGATAATGTGTATAAAAGCGCCGCTGTAATCTTGTGATCCTGTGTTCGATCCAAGGATCGGAGATGATATTGGGTTTCGGTTACAATGAAATTTTATTAACTACAATCAGAAATTTTACACGGTAAATGGCAATAAGCGCGTCCCCTTTTTCAGAAGACTAAACCTTGTCCGAAGAAACGTAGATGTTTAGTAGATATACATCTGCCTAAATTCACAGCTACATGTCGATCTTTATATGTGTTTGTGTTTAGGTATGTACTTAAAGCTAAAATTAGGCAGCGCTTCCATTAGGTAAGTACATACAGCGCTCTCACGGGGATTAATTATGCAATTTGTAAGTTATTCGGTTCTTCGGTCTACTATGCATTTTAAATTGAGATTCCTGGCTTTTAGTCTGAATAAGGCTATTTGATATTACTCTGAGTCATTCTTAAGTTCGGAATTTTCCCGCTTACTTTACATACTAACGTATACTAAGAGTATAACACGTGGGAAAGTTTTCGCAGTAACTTTATATTAATTGATGTCTGGTAATAAGCGGAAATCAATATGGAGTTGGCTTTCGGCTAGCAGCAATGTGGTGTGGAGGTCGCGGGCTGTGCGTGCCATGATCGATGGTGTTGCGTGCGTTGCTGCTCGCACGCGCTACGCGGCTCGGTGAGGTCGCGATGCGATAGGGTTTCGCGCCGGCTGGCGACCCTCATCCAGCACGGCCGTGACGTGAATTTTCTCTTTGTTCTACACCGCCACCGCCTTCGCCGTGGTCGCCTCCGACCGCCGGTACCTACGCCGCGCCTACCCGTAACCGCGCATGCTCGGCGCGCTTCTCATACGTCCCCACTACGTCACCATTTTCAAATTATATGCGGTGCGAAGTAGCGCACATTCTGTCCGTACGTCGTCACTGTCAGAGTAACCTCTGATGCGACCGCTCCTATAGTATTCCTCTGCTCCGAAGTACTCGCTCGGGTGTCCCGCCGCAGTCACTAGGGTGCTGGTAGGGAGCGCGGTATCGATCTTTTCGTGTGCCCGTTCGTGTACGACGTTGTCTCAGGATATTCGCCCAGTGGTCGCCGTCGGCGCCGGCCTTGTTGCTCTGTTTACGCGCCGCGTATATTTATTGCATTCGCGAGATCACGCTCGTAGTTGCTAATTGTTAAAGTGACAGTTTCGGTACGCGTACTTTTGCATACTAGTGAAGACCTCAATCACTTCTTAAACTTTTAAAACCCGTTAAAGAAGCGACAAAGGAGAATTCTTGTAAGTGTCCCATTTTTAATTTCGTTTATCTTAAAATATTTTTTTTGTTTATTTGCGTGTAATTTTTTTAGTTTGTGAAAAAAATATTTTGTAGTTTAGTGCTTATTTTATGACCAGCGCTTTTATAAAAGTAGTACTACTTTATTGAAATAAATGTGTGTAAAGTGTGTTCGAATATCTCTATTGAGTGCTGGAGCCGGCCATCTGGTTTATATTCTAAAGTTAGATTGTTAAATCGTAAACCACAGGGAATCATCGGTATTTGTAGAATGATTCGCTCCGCAGTCTCAGCATCTTTTATAATATCAAATTATACATGATTCTATAGAATTATTTTAGGTAATCCAATGAATATCTCTTATGTGGTTATCATAAACATGAAACCAAAAAAGGCAAAAGAGATTTTCGCACGTGATATTCGAGCATTTCTTGTTCTTAGTGCGCATGTCTTACGTCCGCTTTATTTGCCGAATAAAATGTGGGTATGCCATATAACACGAGGGCTGGAATCCGTAACTGTTGATTGGTGGAGCAGATCGTCGCGGTGCGATGGCACGCTGCCGGCTCGGCGGAGCAAACATTTTGGATTAGAATTACAAAAAATTGAATATACAATCCGTCCCTGGTTTATTGTATGACTCGGATATTGTACGAAAATTAGGTCAAAAGTAAAATTATATTAAAAAATACTACTAATAGGAAACTACTGGGTACTAATAAAAGTAATGCTGCTTACCTTTTAGAAAATATGTTTTATACGGATCCTTCATTCGTTATAATTGGCACTTGGTTCTAAAACAATCTAGTTGAATTGTATAACAATTCCAAGCGGGGTGCCGGGCTAGGATTGCACTCACCCATGTCTTCCTGTGGGAGTCTTAAGACGTACGAAGGGAAAAATATCAGAAAGTGGTCAGGCGCGCAAAGTGCCTAACTAGGGGATTATGGTTAAAATAGGGGAGGCATCTGTTCATAGGTGGTATTTTTTTATTTCATTCATAATAGGTTCGCGTTTGACCATACGTAATAATACGACCACGTCTTCCAGTTGATGATGTATTCTTCGTTAGATATTATGGTCCCCTGGTTCCTATTGTTCTTTTGTTTTTTATGTCAACGTTGATTACTAGCGTACATCTAATCGTCGTTACATAGAAAATTGGAATGAAATGCAAAATAATGTACTCATTCCCGGGTATTATATCATTGAAATAGAATGAAAACAGTCTGTTGTTCTCTTATTTATGGTATTCCCATATTTCCTGTAAGAACCGGCAGTATTTCAAATATTTTCGTGGAAATTTTCTGTAGTACTGTATCAAACTGTATATTCGAAGTACGAATATCAGCTAATTTTAAGCGAGCTTTTGAATACGGTCCTTTTATGAATGAGTTTCTATTGTTCTCGTTATCTATGGTGAAGGATTCATACTATGACGATACAAAGCGGCTACAATGACTGTTATCGTGCAAGTAGTCGGTACCCTATTAGCTTACGTCGACCGTCCGTCCATCTGTCCTACCTTTAAAATGATACAACATTTGAACCATAATATACATATAGCCACCTTACAATTTTTCTCCCAGGCTATTGTAGGGCCAGGCCCTCGCCCAAAATCCGGTGGAGCTGGACGACCGCACAGGCGGTAGCCAGCATCTCTGACCTCCCTAAAAAAAAAATAACAATTTTTCAGAATTAGCCGCCGTAGATGTCCGAAGAAATAATAAAGGCGACCAGTACAAATGTAAAGGTGTCACAATACGTATATTATATTCAATATGTTTCTTGTTAGTTTTGATTGGTAACAAGATCATTTTTTTTAAGACGAAATCAATGATCAAAGATGAAATCAATCAACGAATCTTATGTTAATTTGCAGCGTTAAAATGGGTATTACTAATTCTAACTCTGAATTGTGTATTATATTATATTATATTATACAGTATTCGCAATGAAGAAAAAATCTTCAGGTTTTAACAATTTTTAGTCTTTTTAATGATGCTGGTAGCGTACAACATCGATACTGTCACTCGCCCGCGATAATGGCCACCATCGGCATGATGCAAATATTACCTCCAGGTTATCTAGTTATATACGAATTGGTAATTTTCAGGTTATTAAGTATTACTAAAAATACTTGAATGAAGTTACTAAATTGAAATGTTAATGAGACCAACTTGATATATTCCACATATATCCTATGTAGTACAATAATCTTCAAGATCTTGATAATCCAGCAAAATATATGCGTGGTCATCTAAATGTATAATAGCAAATAAAATATCAATTAGGAAATCAGCCAAGTGTCAGTTTTTAAGGTTCTGTTTTGCCCTAGTACCATCGAGACTCCACTGTCTGTCAGTTACTTTATCGGTATATGTCTGTCTGTCAGTCCGTTCGTCACAAATCTCTAGTTCTTCAATGGTATGAGTTTCTCATCTGATTTATTATAGTTAGTGACCAAAATATTATTTTGGACCTAAAATTCAGTTAAATTATTTTTCAGGGCGTCTCCAATAGGCAAAGGCTAACTTCTGTTCTATTGACAAAATGTCCAACGCTCAAAATTCAAAACGAGCATGTCCTGAGTTAGAATATTAAATTGTCAGATCGTCCAAGTTACAAAATGCTAAATTTGTATATTTCCATGTTACATAAATGTGTCATTGTTAAAATAAGACAGGCGCAATTTACGTAAAGGCTGTACAAAAGAAAAATGTTGCATTCAATCATATGAGATGTCATCATCTAGAGTTCATTCAGTAGGGTGCATATGTACATATTATTTATATAAAAAATACACATAAATCGAAGTATTTTGTTTTGTTAAGGTCTATCTTTAATACAGAGCTAGTTATACAAAATTGCGGTATATTATGTACTTTATCCTTAATTTAACCAACAAATATTGAAAATGCCGATTTCTATTGTTATGTTGCCCAATCCAACACCCTTGCATTTTATAACCTTGTATACATCAAACCAAATTTTTGTTATTTCAACCATACCGCTATATAATAACAACCAAAACTTACCAGTTTATCGTCCACGTAAACTGAAAAAAATATATCGTTAAACTGACCAAAACGCTGGTTTCTTTTAACCAAATACCTTCGTTAAATAATAATCTTCTCACCATGAACCACGTAAAATTGGTTATATTTACCCATTTCTTTCGTTATTTTAGCTGCCTTTCTTACATAACACTAAACTTACTCGTTATATTAACCATACCTTTATGTAATAACAACTGAGAGTCTTGGTTATGCTAACCAGTTTAGTTTGTAGGACTAACCAAGTTATTGGTTATTTTAAGGAAATTGTCATGAAAATCTGACTAGGTTTCTCGGTAAAAATATACTTTACAGAATAACTATCTTTACAGAATAACTGAATAAACAAGACATAGTTCCCGAAAAGGCCCTCATATTATTAATATCACAGGCTCATTATAATATAAACAATATATTAAAATTTCCTAACACTATTTATAAAAAAATATGTTAGGGAAATGGAAGCTAATTATTGATTCAGCCTCATCGGCTCAATTGTACCTTCGGAATATTAAGGTACCTATAGTGAATGGCCACAATAATACATCAATCAATACTTTGATGATAGAAGATGATATAATTTAGAGCCGGAGAATCTCTTCAGCGCGATCTAGCAATCCATCGTTCGCTTGGAGGTCCAGCTGATATGCTAGGAACTATAACAAAGGTTGGGAAATAAACGCACTAGATGGCATTTTGTTTCACTAATCCTTTTTTATTTCAACCTTAATTGACATTCAGTCAACCAAGGAAAAAATACTCCTTGGTTGAAAATTTTTTCTCAGTGTAGATCCACTTTTAGTAACACGTCATACGTTATTCACTTCATAACACCTTTATTTCTGTACTGGTTTCATAAGTTAGGGCAATCTTCAACGCGCTGTGCTCTCTCCTTTTTTTTAATATTACTGATGAGTTTGAGGTATATATTTAAATTCAAAATTTAAAATCATTTATTCAATTTATGCATCTACGACGCTCTTATGAGGGTTAGTTACAAATTTTAATATTGAAATATTCTACATTGTACTGCCACGTTCAGCAAAAAAATGTATAGAGCCACTGCGAGAAGAACGGGCAAGAAACTCGGGGCCATTCTTTTACTTCTTTCAACAATGTGTTATATACAATATAATAAAATTATTAAATTGCGTAGGTGACAGGTTATAAGCTTGGCAGAGGCGGAATTTTCCAAGCATTTTTATCGTTTAAGTAATCACATACTGTTTCGTAGGATGTCTTAATCAAAATGATTTTCACGTGCAACTTGAATTTTCCTTCTGAGAGCATTGTAATATGTTTGGGAACTGTATTGTAAAACCGCACACAATTCCCTAAAAAGGACATTTTATTTGCCTCTGCTAGTCTAAAACCTGGCACCGCTATTTTATATTTATTCCTTGTGTTGTGACCGTGGCTGGTACCGTTTAGTTTAAATTTACTATTTTTTTTGCGAACATACATAATATTTTCAAATATATAGAGACTCGGTAAAGTTAAAATATTAATTTCTTTAAAAGAGCGATTCCTTGGGATTTATTTCATATATGGCTCGAATTGCACGCTTTTGTAAGATAAAGATTATCTCTATCTCAGCAGCAGCCCCCCACAGCAATACACAATACGACATAATAATGTGGAAGTACGCGAAATAAACTAACCGTGCATTACTTACGTCTGTTATCTGTCTTACCTTACAAACTGCATATGCAGCAGTACTAAGTCTTCCGGCTAGATCATGTATATGTAGATCACACTGTAAAATGAATCCGTTTTGATTCCCAAGAAGACTGTCACATTGTCAATAGATAGTTTATCTGGGTCAAGCTTAATGTTTGGTTCAACATAAGTAACATTTGGTAAAGCCAACTTTAAATGTTTTGGTCTATTTTTAATTTAAGAGAAGATTATTAGCGACTAATTATTTAGAGATCATAAATAATACATTATTTACATGAATAAGATCTTTATCTTTCCTATCTACTTTAAAATTGGAGAGGTATCTGCGAATAAAACAATATCGCAGAAATCTTTGACCATGCAAGGCAGATCATTAATATACGCTAGAAACAGAAAAGGTCCTAAAATTATCCCTGCGGTACAACTATTTTTACCAAAGACCCGGAAGAAGTATTGCCATTTGTCCCAACCTTCTGTAGCCTGACTGACAGATATGATCTATAAGATTCATAGCTTTTTAACGAATCAATATATAATGCTCATTAATATGGAATAAACGTTGTTTGAGCATAATTTATTCGAATGCTTTACTCAGAACAGATAAGATGGAGGTCTATGATTGCAAATTATAGATGTGGCACCCGACTTCAAAATTGGAGTGGTCTTCCTTTCTTTCATTAAGTCGGGGAAATTTCCTATATGGACACAAAGATTGAGTATTGTTACTAATAATGGTGCAATAATGCAAATTATAGACTCTACCACTTTAACTGACATGTCCTACAAGTCTTCAGTACTTCTTATGTTGAAACTTTTGAATGTCTTTATAATTTCGATGTTTGTCGTTTATCTGAAAGACAATTCAGGTGTTTTTATTGTGGGTATATGCTAACTTCATACGATGCCGCTAATGCTTCTACAGCTTGATACGGATCGTGCCTAACCTTAGTGGCTGGTTTCCTTTGTTGTTCATTCTTAAGGTCGAAGTTTCTACTCCAAAAGAAGTTTTGCTAATAACGCACGGTGCGTTTGTTAACCTTTTCCTCCCCAAGCAGACATAACGAGAGCATTGACATAACGAGTAGATTCTTTTGCTTTTCCCGCGACTAGACTAGACTAGACGAATATTACTCTGATGCCTAACCCTAATATAACGAAGTCAGACTCGCACTTGGCGGTTTTTATGATGCAAAATAACGAAATGGTATTGTGTCAGAACGGGGCAACCCAATGCTACAGGCTGTAACTTCTGCACGACATTGCATTGCGCTCGCCATAAAACAGTCCGTTTAATAGTTTTCCTTGCTGCTGTAATCTAAAAATAAATAAAAATGCGCGGTGAACAATATATCACCTGTAGGACGAAAATAGCAAATTTTTTTATTCGATCTGATTTATCGCACCTTTTTGCTACCTACTTTTATCACAATAACTCAACGAACAAAATAGATCCTGAAACCAACTAAGCATAGTAAAGTCGTGAAGTGCATTCATCTTTTCACGTTTACTCATGTATATCTAAAGCCTTATTATAACCTCATTCTTTAATGAGTTAGCAACGTCATTGTTTTAATTCGATTGACACCTTGGAAATTTTGCTCATGCCATTTTGTCAGCTTATATTTATTCACATGACAGCGCAGAGACGACGCGCCGCGCCGAATCAATAAGTAATGAATATTCAATGTGACTAAATCGGAAACTATAGGGAATAGCACAAGACGTTTAAAACAAAACTGCGGAGTTTATAAATAGTAACATCATTAGAGCCAAAACTAAAATATCTTAATTTTATGAATAGGTAACTATTAAATATTACGTCGAAAATTAAAGATAAAATCTATTTAAGATCACTCTCTGAAAATTGACTTGTCCTTTATTAATTTCCTATTAAATCCAAAGCCTCTGGCGGCTGATCTAGTGCTACACGGTACACGTTCTGTGATTGAAAGTGAATATATTATATCGTAAGTGTCTAAGAACCATTGAATTTGATTCATGATATGAAAATATAAAAATCAGTGTTGAAATGAATATAGCCATTTGGGAGCTAGGATGTCAAATACATAATGACACACAACAACATACTCACAGAATAACAAACCAACCAACTCTCATTTTTCGGGAATGACACACAACAACACGTACAAAGACATACAAAGACACTAATATAAAACACTCCTATTTTGCGGAAATGACATACCACAACACCTTAACAGATAAAGGCACTAACTTAAAACACTCCTATTTTGCGGATATGACATATCACAACACCTTAACAGACAAAGGCACTAACTTAAAACACTCATATTTTGCGAGAATGACCAACCACAGCACATAAACAGACAAAGGCACTTACTTAAAACACTTTTATTTTGCAGTAGTGACACACAAAACCACGTACAAAGACAAAGGCACTAACTTAAATAACTCATATTTTGCGGGAATTACACACCACAGCACATACACAGATAAAGGCCCTAAATCAAAACACTCCTATTTTGCGCAACACCTTAACAGACAAAGACACTAACTTAAAACACTCCTATTTTGCGGAAATTACATACCACAACACCTTAACAGACAAAGGCACTTACTTAAAACACTTCTATTTTGCAGTAGTGACACACAAAACCACGTACAAAGACAAAGGCACTAACTTAAATAACTCATATTTTGCGGGAATTACACACCACAGCACATACACAGATAAAGGCCCTAAATCAAAACACTCCTATTTTGCGCAACACCTTAACAGACAAAGACACTAACTTAAAACACTCCTATTTTGCCTATGTATAATTTCCTATTTTGCGGAAATTACATACCGCAACACCTTACAGACAAAGGCGCTAACTTAAAACACTCATATTTTGCGGGAATGACCCACCACAACACATACACAGACAAAGGCAGTAACTTAAAACACTCCTATTTTTCAGGAATGACACACAAAAACACGTACAAAGACAAATACACTAACTTAAATAACTCATATTTTGCGGAAATGATACACCACAGCACATACACAGACAAAGGCACTAACTTAAAATAGTCATATTTTGCGGGAATGACACACAAAACACGTACAAAGACAAAGGCACCAACTTCAAACACTTCTTTTTTGCAGGAAGGACACACATTAACACGTACAAAGACAAAGGCACCAACTTCAAACACTTCTATTCTGCAGGAACGACACACAAAAACACGTACAAAGATAAAGCACTAACTCAAATAACTCATATTTTGCGGAAATGACACACCACAGCACATACACAGACAAAGGCACTAACTTAAAATAGTCATATTTTGCGGGTACGGCACACAACAACACGTACAAAGACAAAGGCACTACCTTAAAACACTTCTATTTTGCAGGAATGACTCACAAAATCACGTACAAAGACAAATACACTAACTTAAATAACTCATATTTTGCGGAAATGATACACCACAGCACATACACAGACAAAGGCACTAACTTAAAATAGTCATATTTTGCGGGAATGACACACAAAACACGTACAAAGACAAAGGCATCAACTTCAAACACTTCTTTTTTGCAGGAAGGACACACATTAACACGTACAAAGACAAAGGCACCAACTTCAAACACTTCTATTCTGCAGGAACGACACACAAAAACACGTACAAAGATAAAGCACTAACTCAAATAACTCATATTTTGCGGAAATGACACACCACAGCACATACACAGACAAAGGCACTAACTTAATATAGTCATATTTTGCGGGTACGGCACACAACAACACGTACAAAGACAAAGGCACTACCTTAAAACACTTCTATTTTGCAGGAATGACTCACAAAATCACGTACAAAGACAAATACACTAACTTAAATAACTCATATTTTGCGGAAATGATACACCACAGCACATACACAGACAAAGGCACTAACTTAAAATAGTCATATTTTGCGGGAATGACACACAAAACACGTACAAAGACAAAGGCACCAACTTCAAACACTTCTTCTTTGCAGGAAGGACACACATTAACACGTACAAAGACAAAGGCACCAACTTCAAACACTTCTATTCTGCAGGAATGACACACAAAATCACGTACAAAGATAAAACACATCTTAAAACACTTTTATTTTGCAGTAATGACACACAAAACACGTACAAAGACAAAGGCACCAACTTAAAACACTTCTATGTTGCAGGAATGACTCACAAAAACACGAACAAAGACAAAGACACTAACTTAAAACACTTCTATTTTCAGGAATGACACACAAAAACACGAACAAAGACAAAGGCACTAACTTAAAACACTTCTATTTTGCAGGAATTACACACATTAACACGTACAAAGACAAAGGCACTAACTTAAAACACTTCTATTTTGCAGGAATGGCAAACAAAAACACGTACAAAATAAAGGCTCTAACTTAAAACACTTTTCTTTTTGCAGGAATGTCAAACAAAAACACGTACAAAGATAAGGGCACTAACTTAAAAACACTTCTACTTTGTGGTGCTCAATTCATCTTTTAATATCTCTATTCAGAATCATACTTTGAAAAATGATGAATAATAAATTACAAACGGCAAACTATTAAGAAGGGCTTCTTTTAAGGTTCCGTGGCAATCTGGAACTCTCAAGTGTCGCAGTGTCCGTCTGTCCGTATGTATGTCACGGTCATTTTAGTAATCGGCTATAAAATCTACGACGCTGAAATATGGTACAAGTATACCTAACACACTGAAAATTATACACTCCATGCTAATCGATGTTTGAATCTGTAATAATTATGGGCATAACAAAATATAGATTATACGAGTAAAATAACATATATAAAACATATTTGAAGAAAACATCAAATTTAGTACTTATAGTAAATATATAAATATATCAACTGATAATTCCGACTATTTTTTCTGGTCAGCTTAGTTGACGTCTTAAAATCCGTGGCTTTTCCCAACCGGAAAAAAACTCGACAAATTCGCTCCTACACGAAGCATCATCAGGAGGTCTTGACTTATCGAGCATAAAATAGAGAAAACATTCATATTGCGCTATATGAGTGTTATTCTTAATAAAAGATGTCCGCAAACACCTGAATCTTTAAAATATTTTTTAAACAGAAACAAGAGCTTTTTACCAGCAGCCGTTAAACCTAAATCTTTTGAATTTATCTTATATAGATACTCAATGTCCTCGAATATCGTCATCCGTTATTCGCCGGTTTCTTTCAATGAGTTGCCCGAAAGCAGTCATATTTTCCTTAGTAACCAATCATTTATGGGGACCCTAATGAATTTAATCCAGGCGAAAAACCCGCCCGCTATTAAATTCAGCGTACGTTTACGCAAGACGGTTTTTCATTCCCAACACTATTTTGAAAGCGATCACTGTAGTGACTATAGTGCCTTGACTACATTGTAGTCCGATAGATCACTTTTTAATCGTAGAAAATCATCACTATACTCTTCTCGCACTATACTTACTATTTTTAATTGCCTTCCAAAACAAAGGAAGAAAGTTTCTTAACTCGTGTGCGTATATACGAGTATTTTTTCTTTAGCATATGGCCCCGCGGGAGTGTTTGCTAGATCAACAGATCTTGATGATTATTTCTTTGTAGGGTAGAATATAACTTCAAATAGTTGCATTTCAGTTCCATCAACATAGATCAAGTATGGTGTCATTTATACTCACGTAATTAAAATAAAAAACCGGCCAAGTGCGAGTCGAACTCGCGTACCGAGTGCTTCGTACCAACATTGCATTTGTGAGAAATTACTAAAAAATAACATTTTACATGCGATTCACAAGATGCCTGCCAAGCGTAGAGATAAGGGAAAATCCCCCTTTGTAATAGAGGCTGTGTTCAGCAGTGGGCGATATAGCCGATTCAGTTCAAGATGCATGTGAGTCCCAATTGACTGGCATTTGTTATATGTGTTTAACCTGAATTAGACTCTGTACTTATAATCTAACGAAGTTTGAAGCTTGTGACTTAAGCTTTATACGATATAGCAAAAACAACGAAATTTAAACCAATATTTTTCAGGTATGAGGTTACTGCCCCTACATGTTTAGTTATGTAATGGGTTACGATTATATAGCTACGGCTGTCTGTCCGTTCGACATTTTAAGGGCTGTTTCTTGGCACCATTTCCTAGTACAGAACCCTAAAAAATGTTCGCCAGAATACTTGCCTCGATGACCTGATTATTGCAACGATTGCCCAGGGCGACCATTATAGTAGGCGAGTCACACAATCGATCTTGCACGAAGTATATATGACTGAAAAGGGCTTAAATATGTTCTTATCCTATTTATTTTTGACGTCTATAAGTTATTCTATATATTTCAGAATTATTTGTCGTTTCCGTTTTGTTATTAACTTATATAATCGGCTTTTTTTGCCTGATACGTTAGCCTTTGACCACTATCTCACCTAATGGTAAGTGACGATGTGGTCGAAGATGTTGTTCAGGCTAACCTAGAATGACTGGCTTCCAAGGACAGCTGCCGGAACACATCGTTAATTGCTTGGTGACAGATTTTCTACTTGAGGGTGGTAGCTACCTAGGCGGGTATTCGCAAAATGCCCTACCACCATGGCTTAAAATAGTCGCCAAATTGATTTATAAATAAACCATGAAAAACCATGTTTTTAAACCATGAAAAACCATGTTTTTCATGGTTTATGGCGGGATTTGAACCCGCTCCTAGACTGTTTTATATAAATCGTTTAATAAATATATGTATAGGTGTGTATAAATCTTAATCTTAAACTGAGGAAGAGCGGAACTGCCTGGCACAGTTATTACTATACTTAAAAGGTAGTCCCTACCTCAAATTTGTAAAAATATTCAGACGAAATAAAAGATTTATTAATTTATTTATTATATATGTAATTATATTATCTTCGGTGAATAATTTGTATTATTTTTATATCGAATACATATCAGGACATAATAACGTATCATACGTTTCAAAACTTGCAGTTGAGTTCTGCTAAGAACTACTTTGACTGTTATTAACAAACTTGGCGTACACTCATTTGTTTAGAACTATTAATGAGAGATTCTTTGGCCAACGTACAATGAATTCGAAAACATCACATTCTTTTTCGTAATTCCTTGCTCTATTTTTACGAATGAAAAGTAAAAAATATCGACATCGATCGTCGGAATTAAAGAAACGTGAATGTACAGTTGGTGGACATGCACAGTATGTTCATAGTCAACAAACGCTCCCGTTCCTTGTGCTTTAGTCGTTATCAAACCCAAACACAATTAAAACATATATGATTCTTTGGAAAAAAAACTACAGACAAGCAGGTGGTCTACACTTAAATTATTTCCATCGTATTTTCAAAGTGTTCAAAACTGTTTATTCAACTTCGATACATTGCAAGATTCCGTTTCTTTATTTCGGCGAACACAATTTGTATAGAGTGCTCTTATGTATTATTGAGAATCCTAAGTGGTCTTGCTTACAAATCTACTAAATACTTATACGTAATATATTCTGCTCCAGACAATTATCGCGGAGAACCAGAATCGTAATTGTTCTCGCTCCAATATACGTCGTGGCTAGTATATGTTTGTATATAATTATACAGCTATTGTCAAGCATATTATAGGTATTCCACCATAATGTGGCATTCGGTATTAGTATTAATCACATTGAGTGAATATAGTTGATTCCGATTATAGAACTGTTGGACAATAAAGGGCAGACGAGACAATGGGAGTGAGTGCCATTGAACATCGCATTGAGGCTTCGGTCATACCGCTGCGCTGTACCATTGAATTACAGATTCCACAATATGTCAATTCAAGTGCTTTGAGTCGAATTCTAATCACTGTTGTTTGTCATATGCAGCTAGTTAAATGAATACGATATAATAGGATTAGAGATAAATATGGAAAATAGAGATAATTTATGCTTACGTTTAGAAGTTATGGTAAAATAAAGAAACTCACAAACATACATACATGAACCCTGAAAACTTAACATTCCTATTTTGGGAAGTGAAAATGATGTAAAAATGTATTGCCATACAAAAAATACACAAAGAAATGAATACTTATTCTTTAGTTAGGGAAATGTATACTAAAATTTCATTTTACCTGTGTTCCGGAAGCTGTCCTTGAGAGCCAGTAATTGTAGGTTGAGCCTGTTAACACCTTCGACTTCATCAGCACTTACCATCAGGTGAGATTGTGGTCTAAGGCTTACCTATGATATTTTCTGGGTTCTCTAGTTCTGATTTGGATTGAAATGCATACAATAATTGTTATTGTTTACCCGCCGTAACAACACGAGGAACTGCGGTGGTACCCCGCAAACTTTCGGAGAACAGAATTAACCCTAGCTCCGGATAAACTATTTGTTAGCGGTTATTCATTGTATCATGTTTACAACAAAATCAAAACTTTGATAGGGTACTAAAAGCAGAGCGCATTCATAAGTCCAAGGTATTTCAACGCTGTAACAGAAATGTTTAATTAACTAACGAGAATATTCGGAGGCGAATGCAGCACATTAATTACGTTCGGAGTGTAGAGTTTTGGCTTTGTCACTCTGCATAAGTTTCACTATGTTCTAACTAACAAGGCACAGAATTCATAACTCGGGTATGTGACCCGTGGTTGGACTGAGTTTTCGAGGCTTTAAATACTTCTCCAAAATGTACATTTATTTTAGTTTCCACGGCAAACTGTCTGCTTATGGAAAATACGTATTGTTATAGTCTGCGTAAGCTTTTCTATGTACGTATTAACTAACAAGGCACGAAATTCATTACTCGGGTATGAAACCTGTAGTTAGGGTAAACTTTCGAGGCTGGGACACTTTTCCAAAATGTACATCTATTTTTAGTTTCCACGGCGAGCTGTCTGCATCTGAAACATATGTACTGTTGTGCTTTTAGTAGAAAATATCGGATAATTATTTGCGTATCACTCACGACTTTATCGATGAGTTTACGTCTCACCTACACCTACCTATCTATATATCAAATTTTAAGTCTTTTTTTAATTATTTCGGTGTTCAGTTACCTAATCAGATTTCCACCGATATTTAGCTCGTAGTCTAACCAGTTTTGTCCTGCCAACCTCATGGCTTGACATGGGTTCAAATATGTATTCATAAAAAACAAATTACTTAATCTCACTGATATCAATTATCAACCAACATATATAACAACGTGAAAAATAAGCCAAAAGTCATGGCTGTAATGGGGATTATTTATTCCTATAGAGCCTACGGTCTACGGTGGCGTACGGTACCGAGCCCGTATGCCAAGGTTAGAATAGATAAAGCCGAGATGGGAGCAGTCAACGTAGCTTGAGTAGGTATCATACAACTATTCTCCCTAAGTTTGTGGGTGAATATAATGAAATACGATATAGAATATATATGAGTACTTTTGATAGAGTTATGTAACGGTCATGGCAAGGGTGTTACTGTTTAACTATTTTAGAGAATAGTATGTTCATTATGTTTTTCTATCGTTCTAAGAATGAATTCATAGAGAATATATTACAATTATAGCCTTCTGACAGTATTGCCCTGTTGGATTGCAATGCTGATTCTATAGGTTATATATTTGCGCTGATTATCTGCCTTAAAAACTTTAAGGAAGAATGGTTCACTTTGACCACCATCACATCTGTTAAGTTAAGGTGTCCTTGAAGATGGTACCAGTTTAGATCTCTGAGAAACCCCACAGCATCTATAATGTACTACCACGATCAAAGCAAGCATAACTTTAACAAGTGTGAACCACGGCTTAAACGATTTTTATGAATGAGATATCATTAGATTTGTCTCGGTAGCGCAAGTGACACTAGGTACATTAAAAGAAAATCAAACGGATTTTCGACGCAATATTGAGACACATAAAATTGTTTTTATTTCAAACTCATCGAGTAGGAAATCAAAATGATGGTCTTTAAAAATGTTTCCATAAAAATATATAACTTGTAGTGTTAATTTCAATAGAATTATAAAACGTTCAAAAAAAAAATATGCAGTCGGGTTTGAACATATATGTATATGTTTTTGTGACACTGTGATCTACGTGCCTTTACCCGTTACGTCTTAAGAAAATACCTAAAAACAAATAAAAATTTAAAACTATATAACAATTTTGAAATAAATTGGACATTTCATTCAGTAAATAAAATTTTGCATGTAAGTAGGGCATTTTGCGGTAGAGAAATGACAGTACCTCTAGTTTAGATTGAACAACATGTTCGATCGCATCATCACTTACCTGGTGGCATTATACTATCCTGGTGGATAGAGGTAGAGATCAATTCTGCAATAAATAAAAAAATATTGCATAGGTAAGGAAAGTTTCAGTGATTAAAATGTATACTTTTATATGCCTAGTTCTGGCGCAACAAGAAATTGTGATAACTCATTGAAGAGATAACGATGGTAGTGTAAATTATTTATATTTTCATTGATTCACATCTTGGTTCTATTACAAACATGAACTAATTTGTAGGGAGTGATTTTGAGCGGACTGTGTCTAATGCCAATTTCAGAATACATGATTTTTTACTTAAATAACTACGATGTTGCGTTATCTCAACTCTATAAGGCGTACTATGACTGGGTATACAAAAGAGTGTTGGTATCTAAATATACTAGAACCCATTTTATTTTGACCTTCCTACCCCGTAGAACTTATTCTAGAGATAGTCTAGCGAAACCTATTCCGCCTATCTGGTGATATTGGTCTTTTGCGACTCGTTTCAATTTGCCGTATCAGCGTCCAACATCTTCGCTCGACTGTCACCCGTTCCAGTATAATACCGATATTGTACGACTCTCTTCACATAACGGAGTCAGAATGGGACAAAAGATATCCCGTTTTGAGATGAAGTTGATAAATGACATTGCCTACTTCGCTGGACGTATTAACATTTTTTTAGATTGTTTAAGCACACCTGGAGGCTGTAAAAGTATGGTGACTTTTTAGTTCTCTTTTATTTTTTATTGTGAATAGGCTGCCCTTGGCTGTTATTTCAATTGATGGTTAGTAATTATGTAGTCGAAGATGTTTTGGTTTTGTACTATGTTGTGTAGGCTAACCTAGAATTGCTGGCTTGCAAGGACAGCTAACAGAACACACCGATAAAGTGCTTGGTGACATATTTTCTACCTTAGGGTGGTAGCTAGCCAGGTAGGTATTCGCAAAATGCACTACCACCACTCTCCTACGAGTGTCATCCTAAGACAACAACCGGGACCGACGGCTTAATGTGCTACCCTAAAAACGAAGATGATCAGAAGTAATGCCACTAGCGGTCATCCATCCAAGTCATGACCACAGCGGACGTTGCTTAACTTCGTTGATCGATTAAAAACGACAAAGCAATGCAGTCTATGAGTACTTCAAAATCTTGAACTAAGGAATACGGTGGCAGTGAAATGGAATCGATTTAAGTGTTTTGCTCTGTGGAGCTGTTAAGAGGCTAAGACCTTTTATTGTAACAACTTTCTGACTACATATTTCGCCTTCAAAAGAAGTTTACTCTACGGAAGACAAATTTTATTTGTCACGAATACAAAGCGGCTCTCTAGCTCTATATATTTTATGTTCCTTTCTTGTTATTTTGTCGGCTTATTTCGCCGAGGCTATTGTTTGTCAAAGGGAGATCGAGGGTGACCATGATTCGGGCTATTTGAATGGGGAAAATAATGAATCAGGTGTACAGTTTGTTTCGCTTATGTTACCTTAGAATGAAAACAATTGCTTACTTTTGTTATAGTCCCAATAGTTTTTTTCTGGTCACCTTATTATTATACAATTTTAGCGCTTCCAATTTTAAATTATTATAGTTTGTCTTTATTATAATATTATTTTGATTAAATAGCCACATATGTCTAAGAAAAAAATATCCAGTATGTAGCATGGACGTAAAGTCCAGTAACAACATATAACATACTTAGGCTGGGTTGCACCATAACTGGTTAATGTCAAATCGTACTTCAAATTTTTTGTTCCTTCGGAATAAGGTTGAATATGGAACGTTTTTTACGGATTTAACCATCGTTAAATTGGTGCAACCCAGCCTTAGTGTCAAAAATGGCGGATCTGACGATTAATTTAAGTCAAAGCCTCGCTAGTGGTGGAGTGACGTGAATACAGATGCTGATTATTATTTCAAGATCCCACACTGCTACACAATAATCTGTTAGTTATACATGTTGCGTCTTACAATTTATACCCTCTGAAATAAAACACAGATAATTCAAGAATTATTACTTGTTAGATGTCGATGTTGATTCGACACAATAACTGTTATTTTTACTACAATTCTGATATTGTTCCTTAGCTGGTTAAATATCTTTACTTCTATCCATTTTTGAAATAAAGACTACTCAATAATAAAATTGTCTCAAATCTTCTCTGTCTACTATGGTACAATTTAATTCTGATACTTTGGGAAGTTCCGTAGTTAATAAATTAAAAAGACAGCAGTAGGTATCCGAGTTGAAGGACGGATATCTTCTAATGTGACATCTAAAACTCTGAATTCTAGGACTTTCAATTATTATTTTTTTAATAAAACAATAGCTAACTTAATGATATATACATTTTACACAAATACCTTTATTAATCATGGGTTATCAGTTTTTATACGGCAAACTGTGTTGTCAAAACTCAAAGTTTTGACAAAACAGTTTGCCTTTGCGGGGACAGTTATGGCATGTTAGACAAAGCTCTTTTAGTTTTCATGCTCATTTTGTTTCAGATCTTTTTGCGTAATAACCCGAAGTCCTTATTAATTATTTAAATGTCATAGCACAAAGTGGACTGATTTTATCCAGCGAGTATGATTATGAGTGACAACTAAATGGAAAATCCATTTTGCATAGCGTCAATATATTTCGGGATTGCTTTTATTATAATAAATTATAATTGCAGAGCAGATTATTTTTTGATGGTGATGACACATATTTTTGTGTTTAATAATAGTGTACGTACCAATATGTCATTATGTTTCTATTCATATTTCAGCATTTGCCGTGATAAAAGTTGTACTGAGTACACCCATTAGGATTTCTAGTCTCAATCGAGAGCCTTAACCGCTGAGGATCAGCTGTGAATTTACAGGATAACTATAAATATATATTGTTCTGAATTATATAAAATACAAGGGTAAAACTGGGTAGCACCCACAAAGCCAAACCCATTTTTACAAATTTATCATTTCCCAGAATCGATTAGTTTATCTCCTTGGGATGCCAATAATCAGGATTCATTGTTTTTGTATCATCGTCAACAGAGTTGCTAAGTTATTGAACTGAACTCGGAACACTTTGGAATAGCAATTATGGGAAAAGCAGGAAAGATAAAGAAACTGATGTTTTCCTTCTTAGGGCGCCACAACAGTTTCCTATTGCCAAGACATACACAGTACATACCGTATTTTTTTTAACATCGGGACAGGTGTAACTAAAAAAGCTTGTAATACGTTTTTTACGTTTGGAGAAACAGGTTCATTTTGAGAAAGTTATGAAATCAATTAGAATCGGGTAGACAGGAGGAGGCACCCTGGTGTTGTAAGTATTATATAATCTGTGCCCTGGCGTAGGCATGCCATTCGCTGGTGACATTGTCCTTGTTAGTGACAATGCAACCCCAGCAGAACTAAAACTGAATTATACTATGTTCCTACGTTCGACGCGTTGGTGGTCCGATTTGTTCAGTGAATTTAGTGTTGTTTTCAACACGTTGGGGTAACGTAACAAGTTTCGCAAGTTGAGATGCTGGATTGGGTAAAGAACTAGTAACATGATTAAACAACTATGTGACTATCTAAGAAGTTTGTAAATGTGAGGTGTCAACCTGAGTCTTATTAGAAACTAGTGTTTGCCGAATTGCTATTGTGAAATGCCAAAGATTATCTCTGATTAAGATGTCAAGTCCCTTATCCTTCCATTTACGTAAATTCAAACAATAAGGGTATATTTTAGACGAACGCCCCCATACAAAACGCAGCTCCAATCTCATTTTAATAATAGCGAATAAAACTCAATGATTTTTTACCTACGTAATCACTACCCTAATATCTAGGTTTGTGGTGCATCAGATTTTCATTAAATTATATTGTTTTGAAATTACACTAGCTCAAAATCTCGCAATTTTAGATAAAAGAAAGACCCAACTTTAAGCATCTCTTTCAAGAAAAATAAGCATGTTTTTAATATTTCAATTGCACCACAAACACGGGGAATATAATGAACTTTCTATAATGGGAAGTTATTTATTGTGTACTATACTTTTTAAATAAATCTGGAGCTACGAATAACTGGCTCCAACTCCTAAAAATGAGTGCTATATACTAAACGCTATATAATAAAAAAAAAATATTATAGTCCAAAAGAAAAAGGATTTAAGTCAGAAACGATAGGTCTAATAATACAATATATTTACAGGCGAGTTTTTTTAAATAACAAGTTGAGTTTATGTGAAAGTTCACACTTTGGCTGGCGGGTATATGTCCTTAAAGGTGAACGCACATCTAGATGCGCCGCAGGAGCTGCACACGCCCAAGTTATCATGTTATGAATAATAAAAAAGGCTAGTGTTTTCAAAGCGATTTCCATACAAACGTAGTTTCGCCATATTTTCCTTAACAAGGATTCAAATGTGCGGTGAAATTTTGGATGCATGTCCTTGAGCCTAATATCTTGCTAATAGCTTCTGGGGCTTATATTCCGTAAATTCAAGTAATTACAAAAAAAAACGTCTTGTATAGAAATTCTTATATATATCTAAATTAAGGGGTAAAATCAAACAACGACAAGCTTAGATCTTTAAGACTACGGAACGGATATTGATGCAGTTATTTTTAGTAGAATGATTCAAGAAGAACGTTTATATGTATAATACCATGCTTGATATACCTACTAGAGAAACACTGATAATTTTAGAGGTTTCTAATATGATGTCAAGAGTACCCTCTGAAGAAAACATGTTTGTGTTATCTAATGACAAAAAATGCAGTAAATGTTGTATATAAAGACATTCTGTAGTATATTTAGTATTAGCATTGCACGTGTGCGAAGCCGGCGCGGGTCCCTAGTAAATGATAAAACGAAAAACTTGCAAACCAGAAGCATAGATATTTGGCTCAGAGATATACATGTAAAATTTCACAGAGTTCAAAAACTTAGTATGTAAATTATGACGAAACTACGCTTGTGTAGAGAGCGCCACGCGCACTCTAGCCTTAACATTATTGACGAAACATTCGCTCTGCTTTGTAGGTTACCTCCGTTGTTATTATTCGTAATGGTACATAGTCATCGTTATAAAAAATAAACCCATAAAAAGTACATTTGGACACACGTATCCCATTTATTACTCAGCAAAAGTAAACACACGTAGCAAAGCTTTGTGTTTATTGACAGCGACGTATTTCCATCCATCATCGTTGCGATGATTGGATTATGTGTGAGTGTCCAAACCTTACCGTTTTTATACACAGGCATGATCGAATAAATAAAGTCACCGAAGGGTTTAAACATCCCTAAAAGCAAATGCCCTTGGCTGTTGAAAAATCAAACAGGTCATCGACCTAAATAGATTCTCACTACATATATAGTTATTATAAATAATTATATACATAGTCTGGATCTCTTCAAATGCATTGTGGCACTATGAATAAATTATTCATCTACATCGTCGTCAGCTCGTCTGTCATCGATATAATTAATAACTAACATTTAGAGACAAAATAACGAATGCCGATAATGATATATTTATTATCGTTTCGAAACGTTCTGTAAATGAACATTAAAATGACCAGTGGTTTATAATTGGAATAATAGTTATTTGTTCTCGATAACAATATGCTGTTTTATTAAATTCTTGATTTTGGTCGCAGATTTCGCATTAATTTTGCATGGTGGTAGGGCATATAGCTACCACCCTCAAGTAGAAAATCTGTCGCTTAGCACCTGACGGTGTGTTCCGGCAGCTGTCCTTGAGAGCCGGTAATTCTAGGCTAGCCTGAACAACATCTTCGACCTATAGTGGTCAAAGACTATGATATTAATATGAATTTTATATGGTCAAATTTTCTAATACAAATGAGGTGTTTCAAAGTTTGGTTCATTATCACTTAATATTTCTAACACAAATTTATATCCGACACTGTGATGCTGGTTCTGGAGCCACTGTAAAATAAGCATTTCGACAACTATACATTGAAACTGACAAACGAACGATGCAAACGTTATTTTCACCTCACAAGCTCGGAAAAGTTTGTCGTGCAAAACTGCTTTTTATTCGCCGGCGTGGAAAAGGCATCGACGTATGAAAAACAGGAAAAAGGTGATTAAAATTCGAACATTCCGGACAGTCAAATTGACTTTGATATTTTGAATGAAAACAAACAATAATTTGCTATTAATTAAACTGTTTTGATTGAACCTAGCATTTTCCTTGCTGTTTTGAGGTGGACACTCGTGTCTTTCGCTCGGCAACGTCTCTTATTTTTGAAACCCTCGTTATGCTCGAAATTTTATCAATTATTTGAGTTTGTTTCAATATAAATACTTATGCCAAATACCACCATTGAATCATTGCATAAGAAATAACTTGCACGTGGTTAATCTCAAAATATTACTAATTCAGATCACGTACAGTTCTTTGAAAATAACTTGACCTAGCCCCAACCTGAGCAGTCACTAAGTTAAAGCTCTACTACCGATTGCCGCCTCTAAACCTCTTTGCCTCTGAACTTAGACAGTTCTTTATTACGACACGATACTTCGAAAAAATAAACCTTGACAAATCATCTTAACATAATTAATATTATCAGAGACTAATTATGTACCTAGTCTCTGATAATATGTAACTGTTTTATATATAACGTAACCTAAAACAATGTTTTGTCGAACTATATTTTTCTAAGTGTCGTGTCGAAATAAAAAATTGTCGAAGTCCAGAGGGACACCGACGTGGAACAAATAGGAGGGTGTCTGGGAATATCGTATGTGTGCAAGGCTTTGATATCACAGATTTAAAATCCCCATTTCAATCTGTTTTAGGGAGAAAATATAGTAGAGAGGTGATGGTGATAATAATATGTTAATAACGATATCCTTACCTAACTAGGTGGCGGTTAGTCCATGTTATGGCGCAATGTAGTCGACATACGAGTATACGTAGATATCGAGAAGAATTAAAGAATGTAAAAGTTAGAGAAGTGGCTTGAAGCAGTGATGGCTCAATGGCATTGGGTATAGACTGCCGCGCAGCAGGTCCGTGGTTCGAATCCCGCTGCTGGCTTGAGCTTCACCGCATGGAAGGGCATTTTGCGAATGCCCGCCTGGCTAGCGACCACCTTCAAGCCAAGCACACAACGGTGTGTTCCGGCAGCTGTCCTTGAGAGCCAGTAATTCGAGGCTAAGCTTGTTAACACCCTCGACCACATCATCACTTACCATCAGGTGAGATTGCGGTCGAAGGCTTACCTATCAGTATAAAAACAGTGAATACGTTCTAAACTTTTAAAGAGGGATATATACTCGTATGTAAGTCGTTATAACTATCATTAAATATGCAAGAGCAGTACTTCGTTGATTACGGGGTAGGATTCGTATCGCATTAAACGCTCGGTTGGTAGTTCGTTTGTGTAATTTGTAGGGCATGTGACGCCGTCGTGTCTGTAGTCTGATTAACATGCACGCCGTAATTACAGGGCTTCGACGTACACAGTGCATACAAGTTCTGTCGCCGCACGTAATTTGTAAACGATGAGCTGGCCAGCCTGACACCGTCATTGCTGTTTGCCCTTACAGAGTAGCACAAAGTTTAACTGACAAACACGGCGTTTTATGCCTTTTACCTATCAGTGCGCTGATATTAGGGAATACTAATAATACGAGTGAGTCACTTATTTTACCGGTGTTTTATGATTTGGCAAAGGTTTTTGACGATTCCACGGAATGCGTCCTACTAATTGACTGTTATATTATGTGTAATTTTGAATATTGTAGCGTCGTTTGAAATTTTTTTGCGATTCCTTTTTTTTTCCAACATTGTATTCTAGCCGTGAACTAGCTGATGCTGATTTTTATGTTTAGATGTTCTTGTACAGTACCATCGCCATATAAAAAAAACTTCTATTCCTAACGCAGGAAAGCAAAATCTTTAACTCTTCGAAATAAACTTGTTCCTACAACATAGTAACCCTCTTAAGTTAAGTGAGAGTCCGTTCAGCTTGAATCTTGCTGCTAGTTTTTAGTTTCGAATGTCTTTTTTGCTGAAGTAGAAATTGTTTTTTTTTACCGTCCTGGGTAGCACTTGACCACTATATCACGTGATGCTAAGTGATGATGCGATCGATTATGGAGCGCGCTTACCCAAGATATCTATTCACTAGCGTTTTGAAGACCCCCATATTGTGCTCTAGCGGAAACGCAAACTCAGGCAGGGTGTTCCATTCCCTGGCGGTTCGTATGATGAACGAAGAAGCATATCGCTTCGTTCGGGTAAATGGAATACCATATAACGGTGGCGCTTTTGAGTATCCCAGGGTGAGGGTTTCTGAAGTAGAATTATGAGCGTAGCGAGATCTTCTCTATACACTGCCCCAGTTGTAAAATATATTTTATATACCTATGAGAAAAACAGAAACATACTCGAAACTCGTATGTATAGACAACATTATTATACCATGATTATACATATACCATTCATTGAAATATATTACATAAATAACCGTATCGCTTAGAATACTATCGCGGACCATTCAGAAAAGAGAAGAATTGAAGCTCTCCTTTGAACCAAGTGCTCATTTTGCTGTTGCTGTCCTCTACTGCCATTAACGTTTTCCGAACAGGTGTTATAAAAATATTTTTTAAATCGGAAGTAGATTAAGCAATACCGTCCTTTTCAGCAGTTGGTACCTGGGGTGAAAAATCAAATTTCCAAGTATCATGTTCACTAACCTTATTACGTATTACTTACGAGTACGGAGATAAAAATGGAATGATTGCATGTTGTTTGATTTACGGTTGTTCTTGGAAATGTTTATAATGGCAAACAAAAGAATCTATTCTTCTTTACACATTTCCTGTTATAGATATGTAAATTCCTAATTAGTACCACAGATACGATTTTTAAAAGGTTTTTTTTTTCAACGTTGCTTAGATAGTTATAAGTTGGGTAAAAGTGGGAGAGACGCCATACTTTTTGTATAGGGACATATTAAGTGAAAAAAAAATCCCATTAAAAAAGTCTAATATATAACTATCAAATTATTTTACAGATTGCACAACGAAAACAGATTTTGCGAAGGTTGACATCTCACCTCATTTCGTGGGAGAGACGCCATACAGCCAAAAACCTTAGTTTAATGCAAAGATGACGTAAACAACATTTAAAGGAGTTAGTTATAGACGAAACAACATATCAAAACTGTTTCTCACCTTCCTGTGTCTTTGCCTTACTCGCTACAGTCACTACAACCGCATCAACACACAATTTTGAACGATATGAGTTTATGCTTTTTAACACCCCAATCTGGAAGGCAATCTCAAGTTTCTGTGACAGCATCCATGAGTTAATAACCGCTGTGAGAAATATAGCTATAGCTTTTCCATATACAGAACTAGCGAGCGTATGGCGTCTCTCCTCATATGCCGTCTTTCCCACTTTTACCCTATTATATACCGACATAGTTGATGATTATAATAACATAATTGTTCAAAGTTTGGCGATTACAATAGTATGAACAGTACAGTCTACGTACTCATTTCGTAAGCTCTAACAGTGATGGCAGCTTATTAAATATGTAAGCAGCTAACGTTAGCCGAGCACAGGCTGAGCGAAACTAGGAATCCGATAGAAACGTACCAGTGTATGTGGTAGCCGTGAGCGTAACCGCACGTTTGTCAACCCAACCAGACTTATTTGACTTCGACCTTACTGGTAGAATAATAGAGTCCAATATGCGATGTTCATCTCGCATCATCTGACGGACATATACGAGAGCCTGGAACGTACTATGGTCACTTCTCTATTTGGTCTACCGCAGTCAGAGAGCGCTTAGCTACAATTGGTTGCTTTTGTGATCGGTAATTGCATTAGTATATTGTCTCAAAAATGTTCAGTGATGAGATAAAATCTCTTCAGGTGCTGACGTGTATGGCGGCTGATTCAAAATTGGAACTCTTTATTGATGACCATGTAGACGTCTATTGCAGTTGAACATGATTAACGAGAGTTTTTCAGAGTATTAATTAAATTATCTAGTAAAGATTGTAGATAAAAATGCAATATTACGAGTAAATTTAATTTTTTTATATTTTATACGGTTGTAAGGGTAATTTATGTTCAAGTTCATAAACGTTTAATGAATTTCTCAGATGAGCAATGTTCTCCTAATCTCGGGAACCTTATGATTATGTTCAATAGTTAACAAGCTGTTGCCACCATAGACACGCGTTTACGCTTTAGCTGATTTCAAATCACTAAAAAAATCTTATAATGATAACTTTAATATATACAAGTAGTGATATTGCAATTGAAGCGATGATGCTGCGAGAAATGCGTCCGTCTAGATGAGGTGCAGATCTGCGCTTCGCAGCTCCTGTTTTTTAAATATACCATAGAGGTAGAACAACCTACCGCATGTGTTCCTGGTTATTAAATTCGCTTCCGTAACAATAATCTAATTTCTGCCTTCTTGGTATTATACGCTTAGTTAGAAATAAGCGAATGATTTGTGTTCTTATCGCACTCCGCTCAGCTGTCGTCTATGATTTGTATTTAGGCACTATATATACCCTTTGGTTGCATGAATGTTTATGACTTCTGAAAAATAAATAAATATTGTATTGTATCTATGCGCACACAGTGATACCTAAGATCTAAACATGTAGCGTAACCTTTCCAATTCTTTTCTATACAAAGAAAATTACCTACTCCCGTTATTTTCACCATAATATAAATATATTTACGATTTTAAACATAACGACTCTATAATTGAATAACTATTTAAGTTGTTAAATTTACTGACAGGTTTTAAATATCGGCTTAAAGCTACACATTTTTAAAAATCTCTTAAAAATTCACTCTTTTACAAGCTATGCAAAGCAGGACCTTTATGGTGAAATATGGAACCATTAATAACCCTTATAGCCGTAAATTAGCCAAATTACGCCATAATCCGCTATGTCTTTTTGAGATTATGAATTCAATTATCGCTTTAAAAGATATGAAAGGGAATTAAAACGGAATTTATAAGTGTCTAATGCATAATTTACGTGTATTTATCTTGTAGCTTCTTATACAACACACAAGTATCTCTCTAGATTGTGTAAAATTAAAATATCAAAGAATTCTTTGAATTACCAGCAAATTGTCGCTTCAAGGACGAAAAAAGAAAATTATGCCTATTTTTTATTAATATAGAAAGATCACTATTAAGCGAGGTGTGACAGTAAACATTACTCATAATTATAAAGATATATTAAAAGGCAGAAGTGTAACATAGAGAACAGGATAAATGTGCTGGGGTGGATGAAACGGTGAAAAGAAAAAATCCAAAGGAATCACTGTGACCTGCGAACGGCTTTTAAACCAAAGGTGGAACTTAATTATTCTCATGAAACCTGGGTATTGATTATCGTATCTAAAAAAAATATAAACGGATAAAATTTTACATGCGGCAGTAATGGAAATATTACGATAGATGTGTTGTGTAACTATAATGGATATGTTCATCAATAAATGTGTCAGAGGACGCTTTAAACTAGCACCAGTGAGAGAAGAATTAATGTTCCCAAAGATATTACAACGCTCACAGAAGGAAAATTCATGTTGCACGTAAAATACGAGTACATTATGAATAAGTGTACTACACCACCGTTTGTGATAACATAAACAACAAAAATGCTTAGACAATTCTACCTCTGCCAAACTATCGCCAGTCACCAACAGAATTTAAACAAAAAAATTTAATCATTTAGAAATAAACTTTGTAACACATTCTTAAAAGACGTTTTAAAGAATAGCCTCGAGTTTCTTGCCCGTTCTTCTCGCAGTCGCTCTATACATATTTTTGTTGAACGTGGCAGTACAATGTAGAATATTTCAATATTAAAATTTGTAATTGACCTTAAGAGCGTTTAGACGCCTAAATTTTGAATGATTTTGACTTTGATTAAGTCAAGCGTGACTCATACATACGCAATTAAAAACCTATACTTGTTACGTGAAGGGATGAAAGTCATTTACTAAAAAGGGCGGTTCAAATCAGAGGGAGAATCTAGGAGATTAAAGAAAAATTAAACATAAGTTGAATTAAACATTGTTCAATCTCAATGCGCGCTACACGTGGCTGCTACGACCTTTTGTTTGTCCGAAATGCGCGAAAATTACAGAAGATAATGTGCTACGATGAGATGCGATTTTAAAATTTACAACACGATTGATCACATCGTTGTTAAAGTTATGTATGTCAAAATTCATTAGGCTGAAGAGGAGTTCCAAAAAATAATTTTAAAACAACCGCTTTTAAATTTTTTTTCTTAATTATCAATCAAGTAGGTATGAAAAACTTCCGCATGGATTTGTTGCTACAACGTGCGTATAATGTTACATACTTTTTCGAATCCAAATGATCTGAATCGAGATCGGCGGTATGTCTTTATTTAACAAAATACTACGAACTATATAAAGAACACTACAGCTACACTACAATAAAAGCATTTAGTCAACCTATAAGTCATAGCAGACTCATTGGCAGTCCAAATGCTCCAGCCCACTACCAGTTGGCAGCGTGTCCAGCGTGCTGGCAGCATTGCCTCATTGAATCGCAATTCTTATTTGTTGAGCCAAATAGGTGCCAGCATACTGAAAAATTCACCTTCAAAGTGACCAAAATCAGGGAATCGCACGCAAGTAAAAGAGTGTTCAGTTAATGGCAACGGATATAGAGGCACATCAATATTTAAACACGTGTATTTGGACCAATGGTAGTGAGAACACACTCGATAGATTAAAGTGAAACGACAAAATACGGAACTACTGATTGAAAAAAAAAAGTTTTATGACATTAAAATATACATTGATATATACAAAAAAAGCATTAATTCCTTTGTAACATATCTTATTATTAGAACGTTTACTTTATAATAAGGAAACAAATACCCTTATGATCTTAAAAGTACACAAATGCTGTATTAACGGACTTTCAGAGTTCAATGGCGCTTGTTTGAACAGACGTGTATTTTTGTCGACATTAAATATGCATGTTAAGAACCTGCTCCGCCTGCAGCAAACAGAAACAGACTTACTTATTAACCAAACACTATTCCTTTTGCTATCTTAATTTCGGGTCCGGCGGAATCATTGTATATATGTATATGACTGTAAGTGCTAATTAGTAGCAGCTTATCAATACAAGGGCCGTAGTTGGTCAACCAACCAAAAGAAAAATCTTTATTGTATACATTCATAATGTTCGCGATTAAAAAAAATAGTGCACACTTATTTTCAATATGTTATTGAAGCCGATGTGGTAGATATTAATGTAGGTACATGCTTAAGGCTAGTCTTCGAGCGCTCGCCATACAAACGTAGTTTCGCTTTTATTTTAAATATCATATATTGAAATTCGGGTGAAATTTGGCATGCATAAATCTTGAGCCTAATATCTAAACTTCTTTCTTATTTGCCAGTTTCCGTAAAATTAAAGTTTTTCATAAATATTCATAATAATCTTTTTGTATATGAATTCTTAATATTCACATTTAGGGGTAAAATAAATGATAAATTGAAAACTGGCATACCAAAAGCATCGATACTAAGCTCAGGTATACACATGCCAAATTCAGGGATACACATGTAAAATTTACGTAGTTTGATGTTTAAAATATGATGATTTTACGTATGGAAAGCGCTATGTGCACTTTAGTCTTAATAGCTCAGGGATTATGACGCCCTTAGCACATATCCACCGTTAAATCGTAGCAGCGGATGCGTTGTTGTGGTTTCACCAGAATTTGTCATTTCATTAAATATTCAAAACAGAAGCAAAACAGCTTGTTCTAAAACAAAAATGTTACTATCTCGTACCCACTCAATTTCGCAGTACATGCGCGAAATTGTTGGCGCCGTTCACATCTCCGTATAAGCTCCGCTATTTTGCGATTCGGTATGTTGATTATGTAATAAGTTGATTTAATCCCGTTTATGACATGCTTCCGATATTTGAAAGTATAGATTATAATTAATTACATAATCATAGATGGTATGTAATGTGCCCTGCATTACGTAGCATGGTAAATAATGAATTTACCTTATATATATTTGTTTTTAAATCGGAAACTATAATCTGATAAATATAGAATGATATATCGAAAATTTATTGTAATTTCTTATTCAGTCAGTTAATTTACAATGCCAACGACATTGATCTCTAGTTATGACAAGTTCACTTTATACACTTTTTGACAGTTAAAAGTGGCAGTAATTTTTACATAATTAGATTTCGCTGCATTGTTTTTGCGCCGGAGATATGAATAGGGTGTCTCTTGGAGGTTAACTGCCAATCGCCGTGTTACATCGGGTAGAAAATGTTTAATGCACCCACGCAAGCAGATGGCGGTGTGTTCGGACAGGTTTTTTTTGAGAACTAGTGTCTATTCACGTCATAGGTTGTCACTGTTGATCACATCATCACCCACCGATGTATAGTTCTGGGCCAAAAAAGAAAGAAATTAGTTGTTCCAATGGTTATCATCCAAAAGTACGATAAAAGGAAATTCTTCGGTCTGAAAATCTCGTTCCTACTGCAAGCTATCGATGGCGACGATGTATCGCAGCTACGCCTTTTCGTTCGCGACTCGTAGACATCCAAATAATATCGATCGGCACACAAAGACGGCAGCTCCGTACCGTTCGTAGAACGCTTCAGAAATGTTGGGTTAAACGTTTTCAGAGTACTTTTTACAAGCAGTGTGTGCATGGAATACTTGAAAAGGATAGAGAGTATAAATGCGCGTCGCGACCTATCCGTGAGCATACCTGACAATGGAACTATGATATTTAAATCATAGTCATTTTAGATTAAATAAATCAAATTTCTAACATATAACTACATTATGGCAATCTGCCATATTAAACGTATTCTGTGAAAATTTCAACATGCTCCAAAGATGCAATTGTCAAAGGTTCATCCCTTTAAGAGTCGTACAGATTGACGAACGGACGGATAGATAAACGGATAGACGGACAGCCGAGGCTCAGTAGTTGTCCCATTTTCTAGAACGGAACACTAAAAATAACTGAGTATAAGTCGATAAAGTGTTTCGTTATGTACTCTTATCTGGTTTCCTCTTAAGGGTTACAAAGTTATTCCTATATTTACAAAATGTTCTCTTGAAAATGTTTACCAGGAAGAAAGCGCCGCTGATATAACTACTCGTACATAAACCGCTTATGTAGTTCATTGAACTCACATTTGCAGCATAGATATTATGTATGTATGTTTATAAAGTATGTCAGAATGTATCATAATATGTACTCGTGTAAATTATTGCAATGAGATATATATATATATATATATATATATATATATAATATTACTAAAAGGTAAGGTATATAAAGATTATTGGTTTATATATATGTAAATATATATAATACAAGCTTTCCAGCCGCGGTTTCGCCCTGCGTATTTCGGTTATCGCGCAAAAACATATTAACCTCTTTTGGCGCAGTTGGATAAAACTATCCTTTGTCCTTTCA
Source organism: Plagodis dolabraria (assembly GCA_963854805.1). Taxonomy (NCBI): domain Eukaryota; kingdom Metazoa; phylum Arthropoda; class Insecta; order Lepidoptera; family Geometridae; genus Plagodis; species Plagodis dolabraria. The sequence goes on from OY978440.1 coordinate 13,564,246, forward strand.
CGCGTCTCAAACTATTTCCATGCCCAATTTCAACCAAATTATATTCAAATCCTCTTCATCAGAAAATCGTCTGGAAGACAAACAGAGTGATAGAATAAGGAATAGTGTGATAAGGGAACGATGTGGTGTGAATGAGGATGTATTGTACAAAAATCGAGAAAAGTATGTATATATATAAATAGTATATATATATATATATAGTGTAAGTGAAGCGACAAAGATATGCAAGGATCGTAGCAAGTGGAAATTTAATCTTGAAAGGTATGTTAAGATGCTCTGGGCATGTAGAGAGAAATTTAGGCAGCCCATGGAGTAATTCTATGGGGTGCCTAGAATTTAACACCTTTTGACATCTACCACATTCGAATAGAAATTTGTTTGAAAGACTTATCTGTTATTAATGATAATTGAAGTTTAAATCGACTCATTTGTGGGACTTTATTTAATAATAGAACTTTTCCATTATCACACCGCGATTATGGGTTCAATAATGCTCCTTATAAGGTGATTATAATCACACTGATGTGTTGGAACAAAATGGTGAGAGTATTTAAAGATAGTTGGCACAATCACGAAAAACAGAAACTTGGATTTATCGCAGTTGCTAGCACTCGAGCAGCGATTTTTCTCCCGATTTGTGGTTTATCTGTCTCGCGCTAATTCGAGTTCCAGCGCGACCTGCTTTAAAATGGACAGATTGTTTTTCTATGTTTCGGTCGATTTCTCTGGTAAAATACTCAAAATGTTAGCCGAAACTTTTGCAACTTATTACTGAAGCACAATATACAAATGGATTTATCCATTATTAAGATGTACAAAAGCACTGAATCATACTTGTTAATATTTAAAAGTGTTACGAAGAAATCTCGACGAGCTATTATTATATGTGGAGTTTAGATATTTCACTTTCCTGTTTCGTTGTGATAGTGACATTTTATTTAAATTGCGTGAGCTTTCTTCGTTTGAGTCTGGTAAAGCTTTGACCCAATCGCCCTGTTTACACGCTGCTTTCGAGCTTTTATCGGCTTTAAAAGCCAACGTAGTTTGAATACCTTTATATTGCTTTAGAAATTGTACAAGATGGGTAGAGCAAGTTTTGAAGAAGCTTTCAAAAACTGAGCTTCAGCAATCTGGGTTTGATTTTTAGTGAGATACGGTTTTTGTATGTGAAGCGCCCATCAAATACCATTCTTATTATAGTTATAGCAGGGAAAAATACACACTTGTGTTACAAATTTTCTTCATTATGTGTAATTTGAAACTACTGAATTACACCAAACTTTAAGCCGACTACCTACTAACTGGCTCTATCGTGTTCAATATTCGCACAGGTAATGTAGGGACTAACATTTTATATTAGGTCTTGTCACGGCATTGTAAATCACTTACTTTTGCTTTCCTACGGCAAGCAGTTAGCTTTTTTACAACTAATTGTACCCATGACCTGCTTCCCTACATTACAGATCGATTAAGCCGGCGAAGATTACATTTACAGACTGTACTCGTTTAGTGTAGTGATACGTTCATTTGTGAACAGTAGATTAACATTACTTTTGACGGGGGTTATGTAAATTTCTAAATGAGGAAATAAACTGCCTTTGTAATCAATTTTTTTACTCGTGTATCGATAAACGTCCATTGTTGAACGAAGGCCTTTTTAGGAGACATAATCTCCACGCTTAGTAGGTCCATTGGGGATCGTAGTGTAAGATCGTAGTTCTTCAGAAAGCGCTTCTGCCTTCCTTGCCTCACCATGCCTTTTACGACTGGCTACTTACTACGTACAAATTTTCAAATTCAAATTCATTTATTTGTCAAAATGCAGGTTATTAAATTGTAACATGGTTGAAAAGGTAATTCCCAGGTACATTCTCGCCTATATAAAGCATACAAATATTAACAACACAATATAGGGTTCGATATGCATAAAAATATAGTTTTATTTTAATTATTCAAAAAATAAGAAACAAGTAATAAAATAAGTCAGCAGTACAATCAAAATAAATATTTCAGAATAACAATATATATATTTTTTTAAATTACAATACGATGTCATTTTAAATATAATTTTCTATCATCTAAGAATTCATTTATACTATAGTAACATTTGTCAATGAGTAATGTCTTCAAATTATGTTCAAACTTCGATATATTACACGCTTTTAATGCTTCTGGTACTTTATTATAAATTTTAGGAGCCATACAAAATACACTTTTGTGCATTAGTGTCATATAGGACATTCTGATGCACAACTGACATTTATTTCTAAAGTTTAACTTGTGTACATCTCTTACCGATTGAAAGTTAATCTAGGTTATTTTTAACAAACAGTGCGGTTTCATATATGTGTTACCATGAATGTACATGCATGGTAATGTCATAATTTTGAGTTCTTTGAAGTGTGCTTTACAACTATCTGTAGATTTAAGATTTACTATTGCTCTAATGCACCTCTTCTGGGCCAGAAATACCTTTTCCTTATTAGTTGAGTTTGCCCAGAAGATTACTCCTAACTTAAAAGTGAAGCAACGCTCCCATGATAGGCTGTTAATGCTGTATCCCTATTGACAACTTTGGAGAGATGGTGTAAGGCATAGGCCATGCTGTTGATCCGCTTGGTTAAGACGTCTGTGTGATACTTCCACGTCAGTTGTCTGTCAATATGCAGTCCTAGAAATTTTGTGACCTGTATTTTATTTATAATTTGATTTAAATAGTGTATGTCCAAGTCTGATTTAAATGTCCTTTGATTAAAATGCATAATGTTGGTTTTATTTAAATTATTTTTTAAATTATTATTGTCAACCAGTTTATTATGTTATTTATTGTAGAATTAATGTCAGTTATGTATTCAGTAAATTGCTTTTTAATGATGATAGTACTCTCGTCAGCAAACAGTACCATGGGGTGTGTTGTGCAGTTTGGTAAGTCGTTTATGTAGCATACAAAGAGTAAAGGTCCTAACACACTCCCTTGAGGTACTCCGTACTGAACTATAACTGTACGTCCGTAGCTACGGTTCAAAATAGAGCAAAAAGTAGAAGTGAAAGTTAAAAGCCACAGTACCTTTCCGAGGATTCCAAAACAAAAGTACAACAAGGAATGTACTGTACGTTACTCGTTCTTTTAAAATCTACTGTGGTTGTGACAACGGAAGCGGAAGTGCGCATTCTACGTAATAGGCGCATTCAATAGGTCCGCATCCAAACTGCCTGGTTTTAGTTATCCCACGCATATTTGCATTGCTATGTCAAAGGCAATCGCGCTTCGCTGTGATTGTGGTTTTAAATACAATGCGGCGTATTAGCTTAATGTGCTTGGTGTACGGTGTGTGAAAGAGTCAAAGAAATCATTAATTGTGCAATAATATAGAATATCTCTGCATAAACTATGTACTCTTTTTTTTAATGTTTGCAATAACGCATGCTCTGCGGATTACATTATACAAACATCTATAGTTCAACTTACGTTGTAGTACAAACGTAAGTTGAACTATAAAAAACTATAAATGTCGCTCCATCCTAATACGATGGTAAAAGAACGATGGGAAAACATTGAGTTATGACTCATTGTCATGTTAGATCAATAGATCAATTGGTCAAAGCATACCCCGGCTAAAGGGGTGGATGGACGCAGGTTCATGCACATGCCTTAAATTATTCCTCTCGTAAATTTGTAATTTTGTTATGTACTCTTAATTTAATAATTTCAATAGGTATTTTAATGAGGTTTTGTTTACTTTATATGAGTTCCGCAGAGTCAGTGGAAGACATTAATTTTACACTAATATATAACGGCTCGGTAGAAAATATTAATTGTACTCGTACATAATATGTAACCATTCTGTAATCTATATAATAAAATATTGCATTTCCTGCACGATTAGGGAACCATAATTATGGAGTTAATGCGGTTTTATTTAATGTATTATACGAGTCTGCAGAAAATTACAATGATGCACTAATATTGAGTAACTTCTATTTTTATATCTGCTATGGTCAGTGCATAACATCACTATTGTTGACCATTATATAAATATACGCATATAGAACAAAACTAATTCAATGTAGATTAAACTCTTATCATATATATTATATACAAATGAGAAAATTGTTTTTTTTTTCACTTTTTTAACAAGAATTAATAGTGTTTGGTCTCCAAAAAACGCCCAAGAAAATCGATTTTTGCGACGAGTGTGAGGACAACTGTCTAATTGTCAATAGCATATGTTTAACTTACTACTACCAGATATAGTAACACATAACAGTCAAAAATAGTATATGATCACCAAAATCAAAACAGCATTTTAATGTAAAATTATTACCAAAGGTTTTACATCTTGCTATATAACTCTTCTGGCATGTTGATGTGGTCACAAGTAACCTAACGCTCGTCCTCGCTTCGCTCGTCGTCGCACCTAAATACGACTTCAGTGATCATTAACTACATTTGGTGATCATTTACTACATTGGGTGTTTGATTACAATTTTTGGTAAAAGAACTTAGGGTATCAAAGCATTTTATGGTGGTCATTATGTATATGTATTTGTCCATAAAAAAAGCTGTCTGGCGATCGAACCCAATTCATAATATAGAACATAACATAAAACGCCACTCGACCAACGCGGCAGTCCGAACAAAAGCTATTTGCTATAAACATTTATAGAATTACGGAGTTTGAACATTATGAATACGAAACATAATATAAACCCGTCGTGGTCGGTGGTGGTTCCATATCGCATATTCCATTGTACATTTGAATAAACCGAACCCCGTTTTACACATCGGAGCGTTCGAGCGCAAACGCGTAGAATGCGATTTACTCGTACCATTCTACTTGTTTAAGTTTTGAATCTGGAATGGCATTGTTATTTTGCGGAAGTGGAAGTAAGAAGAAGCAGCTTTTCTTCGGAGGGAAATTCAAATCGTATATATTTACTTCTAAACTTAGCTAGTGTATTCATTTTTTCTTGTGTCGAGTTTTTTAACTGAAAACTATGAAGTGTGCATTGTTTTGTTTATATTCTTTGTTGGTTTCGGTGTTATTGGTATCGGAAAATGATTACCTTAGCACAGCTGCCCAAAAATACTCTTACTAAATCACCGCTAAACACGTGATTTTCAAAATTTTTACATTCAATTTTAACTCTATAGTATTTTTTGGATACTATCTGTAAAGAGTTGTTAAGTTAATACTTTTACCATGTGATAAGTAGAGACTTATCACATGGTAAAAGTATTAAATTAGTGTCTTGGCGTGTACCACTACTGTGTCAGATTTTCTGCCTCAAAGCAGTAGTGTGCAAGCAATACTATGCCCAGGTGTTACTGTAGCAAGTGAAATTATTTGTCGCTAGCGACGTAAGAGCTAGTGTGACTTGCGCAGTGCACTTTCGAGCAGAAAACGAGAGTTGAAACTGCATTAGGAGGCCAACTAGTACGTCACATTACTTCATAAGATAAAAAAATTCTCATGAGTATGTAAAATAGTTATGTACTACCTTGTGCTACGTCGTGGTAGGGCATTTTGCGTAGATGTGGAGACAGATTTTTCTACTTAAGGGTTCGTAGTACCCTTAAGTAGAAAAATCTGTCTCCAGGTCCCTAACGGTTTGTTCCGGCAGCTGTCCTTGAGAGCTATTCTAGGTTTCTTGAGCAACATCTTCGACCACATCAATACTTACCATCAGGTAAGATAGTGGTCGAAGGCTAGCCTATCAGCTAAAAAAATATTATAAATTAAACATCTACTCATGGTTTACGGTATCTGCGCCACCTCTATACACCGCTACGCTTAAGCGTAAAGAGCACTATAGCAAGTGAAATTACTGGGATGACGAAACAAAAAAAAGAATTATCGTGTTGGAGTGACGAGCGCAGTGTCAACAGTGCAATGTCATGCAATACCAGGACGGTGACACTGTCACTGTAATGGGAAGGCGTGACGCTTACCATAAGACGAAATGTCCGTATCGTACTACTTCACACAAAGAAATAAAACGTGATTTCTGTTGTATATCTTAGTTCTCAACTTGCCTTTGTTCCCTCCGTCCGCGTCCTCATTACGCTAGTTAAACAGATACTGTCGTGCAGGCGTCAGATGCACACTCTGCTGGATGCTAAGGACGTTTAGATAGAGAATAAATCGAACTGCTTGCCGCCGCAGGCGGTGCACGTGATTGGAAGTTCTTTTGTTTGCATTCAGACGCCGCCAGTTTCAATCCACACAAGTTTAAAACATTGCGAGCAGTTTATTTATCTTTCAGTGCTTGAATCGATATGCACGCGCGCTGGCATCAGGTGGCGTTGAATTTAGAGCTTTATTTGAAATGCAGTCGAAGTCTCAAATCTTTTTTCTTCTAATAGTCTGTTTCGGAGAATCGGGACAATATTATGTGTATATACAAATCTGTTTTAGTCCTAGATATACGGAAATAACTCAAATAAGAAATGAAAACAAAATCTTGAAATATGTATGCAGCATATAGCGACTCGTAGTCGCTATTTAAAAAAAAACATTGATCTTGTTAAAAGTAAACTTACGGTGTAACATTATGGTTATAATATGGTTATGTACATAACTGTTGCTCAATTATTGTACGTTTTATTTTACTTATGCTGCAAGTTAAAAGCCGTTACTGTAGAGATGCGTATAAATATCTCAATCAGCGACAGGCATCCCTTGAAACTAATTAACCCGCGCCGCATGTGATGGATTACATGCCCCTTGGAGAGGCTTGATCTATTGCGGTACGTGTTAATGTAACTCTATTTGACAAAAATATTTTTAGTCTTACTAGAAATTATTCATCTATACATTTGAGAAACTGAAAGGTCTACTCTCAGTTTTCAAGAATGCTTGGCCAAAGTCAAATACTCCGTATCTTTAAAAAAGTATAAATTATATTCGAATTTCATATATCTGTCATCTTGGTTAACAGATATATTTTCCTGGAAGTCAAATAATAAATTACATTCAATTAAATAATATTCAATAAAACATGGATGATAATACTCGTAGTCATAAAAACTTCATAATTTTCAATTTATATGTGAAGGTTTACAACAGCGAAAACGCTCTTTAAATGTATCCGAAAGCAACTATTGTTTACACGACCTACAATAGACAAAACAACAGACAAAATCTGATACCGTATGTACTGTGCATTTCGGATTACCTGCATGGTAGTTCCTAATTGGCCGTATTCGATTCCAATTAGTAGCCTTGTCGGAGGCTGGTCGGTTTACAATAAATGCAGGCATGCTCGTATAATGGCTCCGTCCGACCCCTACGGGCAGTGTAGGTACATGAATAACGTATCTAGTATCTGTGTTTTGCGCTTGTTATGTCTGGTCACTTAAAATATACGTAATAATATTTGGTAAAACACACATGTATGTATTGTAACCAAATATTATTATGTATCTATTTAACAGGACGTAACGATTGTACAGGACTGGTGGGGTAGTCAGGCCAAGAAATATTTTAGATTATATGTTGCCTTCACCATTCCTTAACGTGATTATCGTACGGTATTCTATTTGACATTGAACGCACCTATGACATTACAAATCTCAATAACCACCGAGATCTAAAATTGAAAATGAAAACGATTATGATTTCCACTCTCAAATAGTTCGATTGCAAAATTAGGAAAAAAATGTCTGAGAAACCGGAACGCTAATTAAAACTTTGAGCTCTCCGATATTTCATGTTCATGGTTCAGACTTGCCTAAGTAATTTTTCATTTTTCCGTTCTTAACTTCGGGCTAAATTTTCAAATCAAAATACAGTATATCTTTAGAGCGGTGCATGAGGTACATTCGACAAATGGTTGTCTTCAGTAAACGTGTCTCTGAAGCAAAGCTGTGAGAGCAAGCGGTGCGCTGAGCAAGTAAAAAGACATTTTGCTAGTCCTCTGGCAAGCAACTCTCGTGGAAAGGAGTTGAACCGAGCGCGGTCTTTTTACTTACAACCCGAGCGCATAATGCATGCGAGATATGTAAGCGAAAGCTGCTAGGGCGGTGAACGTGTTATGCAAGCGTCGGATGGGTTCTAGTGTATATAACATGCGAGATGGAGCTATTAAACTAGAGTCGTTCAAAACAGATACCATGTGATATGATAGTAATTTGTTATTTTAATCCATTTATTTAGTTCATCTGTAGATAGTCAACAGTCAGCTCTGTGGACTATCTACAGATTAATTAAGTAGACATTTTTTCGTATTAGAGCCTTTTTTGAGAAGTACCCATTGTCCTTTTTTTTCTAGTTTTGATACAAGGGCTTTAGTATTCATGTAAAATATATTTATTTTATTTCGATATCCGTACCATCATGGTAGTTGGAGAGTTGTTTAGTAGGATTAGTATAAATTATTTTTTACAGTTCCCCTACACATTTTAGCACTCAAAAGAGAACTCGCAATACCTAGTTGTGAGAAAAATTCGTATACAGCTCTGTTACGAAATATCGTTGTAGATTCTAATCATTACATTGCTTTAGTGAAAAGTTATGTCTTTGCTATACACTCCACTGCCTAGTACAGTTTATGTGGAAACTGCGTATATACGCTCGACATCCGCAATAATATCTATAAGACCGTTTACATTGAAGCGTTTTAGCAGACATTTTTGATGTGAACTAAACGATACATGCCGTGAAAATAAATGTACAAATCGTGTGCTTTTAAACGCTAACAAGTTCGTAGCTGCGAACGATAGACCAACGTTTCGACTAGATTTCAATGACGATATTGTGACGGAGCTTGCTGAAATGGTCGTTCTTAAACGATTATCTAGTTTAAACAACGTACGATGCGGTCATGACTTGGATGGTTGACCGTAAGTGGTATTTACTACCGAGTGCTTCCGTGTTTCGGAGGGCATGTTAAGCCATCGGTCCCGGTTGTTGTCTTAGGATTGCAGTCCTTATAGCATGGTGATTTGGAGTATATATTATCAATACTTAACACCAAATCAATAAAGCCATTTTTTTTTTATTTGACTTATATTATTTTAATATGCTAAGCGAAATAATAGAAATATAATAATCTCCAGTGGGACAGCGTCCATTTTCAGAACATAATTGGTAATGCTCCAGTACGGTATTCGGGTTCAAGTCCCGCTGGAAGTTTTCTTTTTACAGCCCAAATAATGTATGTGTGTTCGCTTAGCATGCCTCAATGCTCTTTAAAACAATACTAGTCAACATTATAAGTGCTAATAATAATAAGATAAGTGTAACGCTTATATTCACGGAATGTCTGCCGTAACTATCCGCAGAAAGACGTTCGACGAACTCACTTCAACTGTGAACAGTTAAAACAATAGGTTTGTTTGTTCTGTATTACATGTACTTATTGTCTATAGGTAACAAAAACAAGCTATTCTTGAATTCCGCGTCGTGAACGTTACCGAATCAATACCGAAACATCGACTTAACAAGAACGAACCCAGTTATTACTGGTCGGAATGTACAGTTTGATTCAAGTCTAAAATGCCTATTCAAATAAAATTTGCTACTAGTATTTTCCATATGCTTTTCCTTTTTGCTGGATAGGCTTGCTGTTGGTATTAGTGATGCCTGATGATGTAATGCAGGCAAAAAAGCTTAAGAGGGAGTTCTAATAACCAATTTTCACATGGGCGGAAACCAGTGAGCCTCAAATTTAAACACTAGTTAAGAAATTATCGTTAACCAGCAGTCCTGTACTACATAGTAACTATAACTTCTGTAAGATGTATATATAGATCATCATTCGTACATGGCAAAAAGAAACACGTAAAATACGAAAGGGTAGTAACACGAAGTAAAAGAAAGAAATTAAAAAGATTGGCTGCGAGTTTCTTGCCCGTTCTGCTTGCAGTGACTGTATACATGTTTTTTGCTGATCGTGCCAGTACCATGTATTATATTTAAATATTAAAATTTGTAGCTGTACTTAATAAGAGCGTCGTAGACGCTTAAATGATTTTGACTTTGACTTTGAGAAGGATTTGACCAAAATTGCTTCAAATGATTAAAATAAATGTACGGTCAGTAAAGTGACATGAGTCTCTAGTCCAAACCGTGAGGTGACGAGTTCAATCCCTCGACGGCCACATGTTGTTTTCGTTTCCTATAGTTCATTCTCAGTCGCAATCCTTAGTCTAGCGCTAGGATGGCCACCATTTTAAATCGGACCTAAAGTAACTGTTTAAATTTGAGTGTATATCAGGTAATGAAATAAATATATTATCACAGAAGAAAATATTTTGGAGCGTCCACACAAGAATTTTGTTTTCTTGTTAGATATTCCAAAGTAAAAAGTATGTTCGTATAGCCTGGATAAAGCGCTGTATGAAAAAAATTGCGCTATGATACTGAAATAACGCTGTGCGCGTCGGACTATCAAAAAAAATTTAGAAGCAACTGGATTTTGTATCTACATATAAGTATCATTATCTTTGTGTGCTATCGTTGGTTGTGTGTATTTATCGTTACATGTCCTCAATAGCCTAAAACTTAATGCTCTTACTAAGAATCGAAACAAAAAATCTAAATTGATTATTCTTTATTGTAAAAGTCGCGCCGGGACGATATAGACATCGTAAGCGTGTTGATAGTACCTCCGTTTGAATATCTATGGGATTATGGGAAAGCCGTTTTTCAACAGATAGTTATGCATGCGTTGCCAAGGCAGGAGTAGGTTGGTATATGGTGGTACATGTACCATTTTAATTATTACCAATAGAGCGTACCATGTTAAATTTACAAATATATAAGAATTACCTGGTAAAGTTTCTGAAAATAGCTTTTTATTTATTTGTTTAGTAGTTTTGGGTATTGTCACGAAAAGTTTGCCTCCTTCGGACGAAGGCTGCGTGAAAAAACATTAACGTGTATTCCAAACATTAAAAGGTTTTTCGTCAATTCAATGTTTTCGCTCTATTATTAAGAAAGCTGCGAGCATACCCCAGCACGTAATCTTCACGTGGTTACAATTAAAACTGCGTCGACGAGCGTCCTCACCGAAATGCTGAAGAGTTGCCAGGCGCGCTTCACCCAACCCTTGCTCGGGGTCGCCCATTGACTTATTTCCGTGGGCGTGAAAAGTGCTGACGGTAACAACACAGCATGAAACTACAGTTTGCTTTCACGCAACCAGTATCAGAGCTCATACGTTTTGATATAAAGAGTGCTGTTTTTAACTTTGAGTTTGTCTACCTACGAGAACTGTATTTATTTCAGTAAAGTGCTTGAGAATAAGATAATTTGCCGAATTTAAAATAAAAAACATGCACTTAAATTATTACAATACAAATACCATACTGTCTGTATGTTTCACCAATCATTGTTCGTGAAACTACTAGCCTCATTTAGGCGCGCGCCATAACATTTACTCACACAAGGGAGAAAATTGCCCTTTTTCTGTGGCCCGCTGTTAGTATTCACACGCGCTCGTTCTATTATACAGCTATAAATGCCTTTTATTTTCCAGCTACCGAGATGTTTGACAGGCATTGTATCGATAGGGGCTGTGTGGCGACAACTGGGCCGCACGATGACAATTCACATCGTTCTTTGTTTTGCCTACTTATTTTATAAGGTTAAGGTTAAATATGATTAAGGCATCCGATGAGTATTATGGAAGCTGTAGGTTCCATCCCCGCATGAAGTATAAATTTAGTGACCCAAAAATGTGGTTATCAAAACCTCTTAGCATTCTGTTGTGCTTGCACATCATATTTTCTTATTCAGAAATGGGTACACGCTACGCTTAATTCCACAGAATTACGAAAATGTATATTAAGTGTGTGTAATATACTTAATTCGTTTAGACGAAATTTAATAGTTTCACTTATATTTTTTTTTAACGTATGCCTCTATTCTGAATCCGGTTCAAAATGTGTACAGTACTTGAGTCACTAAAACGAAATCATATAGAGAAAATTAAAAAAATAAACGTTTTTACTCTCTCACGGGTGCCGGGTGGTGCGATGCAGAACACTTAAAAAGGCACTTGCTACTTTTTGGCCGCGGCCTCAACAAAATTCTCACCTACAAGTAGAGAGTTAGTAGAAGTGCAATGAAGGAGGTGTCACGGGCTTAGTTAATCACAGCGGCTAAAATTTGTACTGATTCAAGACTAGTAGGATAAGGCACAAAATTAAATATCTAATTAGAGCGGGAAGTTCTCGCTTCCGCTATCGGCCTCGCGTTTTTTTTTTTGTCATGTGATTAGAGGACCAACGAGCAGGCGGTACAGACATCAGCAATACCAGAGATCTTGAGGATGAAATTCTTCTCATGACATCTAGTCCCACAATGTGGCAGTGCGATGCCAAAAATGCCGTGAAGATAGCACGTTTATAGACTTCTAGATGTCGACATGCAATTGATGAAACATTATGCTCTGTCGCGCCGATTGTGATATTTAGCTGCAGGTATTAAACCGAACAGTAAACAGAAAGATACGGTAAAAGATGCAGAGTGATACAACACCTCTACTGTGCCAAGAGCCGATCCGAGAAAGCTTGATCGTCGACGATTTGAGTCGTATATTGCTGAACACAATCAAATGAAAAAAACTTGTACTGGAGAGCCCCCGCTCAAAGGTGAGAGCATTACTCAATGTAAGGCCGAATCTGAGCCTTATAAAGTTGCAGGTGAAGGGCTTACGTGAAGTACCGTCTTGACTTTCCACGCAAACTTCTTAGAAGTTAACTTAGCCTCACCTTCCAAGCGAAATTGAACGATGCTCGATATGTGAACGGCATGTATTCTGATACTGGCTGAAGCAGCCAGAGGGGTCTCTTCGAAAGGCAAGGATATGATAAAGATTATAGTTTAACGGTAAACGTATAAACTTGTGTCTTCTTGGACTAAGTTCGGTTGGCTCGTCTACGAGACATTTGACATCGGTGTCTCGACTTCAAATACAAGTTTGTTCCGACTCTCGACATCATTTTCCTGAGAAATTTAAGCACAGCTGGAAATTAAGCATCTTCGGTACTGTCATCCGCATAGCAATGAATACCGCTGACTAGCAATATGTCATTGGTTTTCTAGAGATACAGAGTCCCGGGTAGCACGCAACTTACGGAACACCGCATTAGCCGGTTGTAAGTCAGGACACCTTCGATAACGGCCTTGATATGAAGGAAGCTTCGAAAGAAACGTTTAGAGCCACACCTGATCAAAGCCTTCACTATGTCCAAACTAGTCGCCAACACCTCAGCCTTGGACCACCACCTCTGCCCCTCGATGCGTAAAGTATACGAGAAGATCTCCACCTGAGCGACCGCGGTTAAACCATACTGGCGTTCTAGATACAACAAGAGCTAGTTGTTGGTCTTGGATTGGAATGGAAGTTTTGGGAGAATATTGATGTTTTTCCATGGAAAAAACCTAATCGCTGCAAAAATGGTACTTGGTTGGGATAAAGTGCCGGCCGCCGTATCCTCTTCAAACACATAATTGACATTACTGGTAGTTTTTGTTGCACGTCGTACATAATATATGATCCTTGAATGTCACTATAACTACTAATTTTCGCTGTATCTACCTTCAAGTTAAAAGTAAAATGTAGAACAATTGAAAAGCCGAAATGCAAATATCCAGTGCAACGTCTTTTATCAAATATAAAATGCTGTTTTCATGCTAGGTTTGTATGTGAAAAATGCTTCACTTTGAAATCTGACACAAGTGGGTAAAACGTTTGTACAAAGGGGCCAGTGCGTTATAGCAGCTACTTCATATATAAACCACTATAATAAAAGTTAAAGTTCTCTCAAATGAGCTTAGTTTTCTTTCATTTCTTTTCTATTGTCTCTTCCCTGCAGCTCTAAGCCAATTTCCTTCGAAAGAATTTAGGTCAGCGCTCCACCATTTCCGAGGACGCACGCCCCCGGTCTGTCGGTTTTAATCTGAGACAATATTTGCACATCTCTCGGACTGATTCTAATTATAAAAAGAATATGATATAAAAATATCTGATTTTCAAACATGACATCAAAAGAAAAAAAACAACAGTTTTCTTGCTTAATTAGACAAACTAGAAGTTTAAATAAAATATATTGTTATCTGCTTTGTGCTATTTAATTTGAAAAAGATTTCATTTGAAGACTAATTGGACGTACTCTAGCAGACGTAGGTTTCCATTAGTTTCCCATTTATAAATCACGACTTCGTTGTCTCATTTAATTTCGTTTGTTGCTTAAGAACTTACAAAGCTGTGTACTTATTTGTGTTGAAATAATGAGTCCCGTATATAAATGTAATATAAAATAAAGGATAAGAATTGCCTTACGCGACCGCAAAATTCAATTTTGTGTATACGCGGGACAACATACATTAAAGAATAAGTTCTATGAAAGAGTTGCAAACCGTCAAATAATCGATTTGGTTTTCAAACACACTGATAGACCGTGTCAATAGTAAAACAATTTGAATGCAATAAATATGAACTTTTGAAAGAAAGAAAGACAGTATACTTAAATACGGGTTATCAAAAGTTTGAGAGTCAATTTAAAATATTTTGATTGTACCCCTTTGAAGCAGCTTTTTGAAGAAACTTTATTTATCTTGCTACTCGAATAAAAATCACATAATAAGTATATATTTATTCAGTTGTGATGCATCCACTTAAATCGTATAGGGAAACTTTGTATGGCTGAAGATATCGTTGTAGTTTGAAATTAAAATTAGGATGCCAATAGTTTACATCGAGCTACAATAAAGTTTGTAGCCCCAAAAACTTAGCGTCCGTATGCAGCTCCCGTCTAATTTTCCAATGGTGTCGACGAAATCATGAGCTTACAGAGCAGTAGCTCTTTGGATCGATAGGGGATTCGCAGAGCCTTAGTGGAATGAGGATTTTACAAACCGTACCGTGTACTTGTTTATAATCTTTACCATCTCGTCGAGAATTTCAATTGTTGTATTATTGTTATCCACCCAAAGAGAATATCTACAAAAGCGCAAATCTATACATAGACATTTTGCACACTATTTACAAATCAATAGATTCAGGCGTTGCTTTGTAGAAAAACACTTCAAAAAATAACAGTATATTTAGTTCCCATCCTGTCTAATTTTCCTGTTAAGCCGTAAACGCGACTTAGCCCAACCGAAAGAATTTTTGAAGGGTTCCGATTTTACTCGAAACATCAGGAGGTCGGCTATTCGAGTGCACGATCGTGAAGCTTAAATTACTAAGGTAAAAATAATTAAACAGAAAAAACGCTGTATAAACTCAAATTATACATTGTCTTGTCCTACGAAACCTTTCAATTCCAATCCTAAGGACCTTACTATAATAATTACCGAGAACCGGCAATGCACCGATGCTAGTTCCGCGAGTATGCTCAATCCTGAATAGCTTGGATATAGCTGCACAGACATTGCCACATATGGCTAGGGACCAGCATTATTAAACCTACATTCAAGGAATAACAGCACTTAATCCGGTTCCGCCGTTTGAGATCTACGGTGCTCCGATGCAAAGACACGCACAAACCTATACATATAAAGTTTCATACGTTAATACACTCTTCTTCAAACGTCAGGGGTTAGCATAACTTTCATTCATACATTATCCCACAATCATTAAAATAGATATAAGATATAAATAAATAGGATAATCATGTATACTCCATGGGTTGGCTGTGGGTTTCTGTTATACACAATGCTTCTAGCTCTACCATTATACCAGCATAATGGATAATGCGAAATATTTTAAGGTACTAGCCGCTTACTTGAATGGCTCAAAAGCTTTCAACAGGGTTCGGCGATATAGCTTCATTAAGAGTATTAGCACACTAGTATTGGCAGACATACATATACTAGTTATTTTTCTGCTGTTTATGAATGATATGCTTAAGCCGAGCAATTTTGGGTGTGCAGATGATCACGGGGGGCTATTTTCTGCGAAAACACTTCCGGAAGTGATTGGCGACAATGGATAACCTTGAACTCAAAATGTCGACTCTCAACTTTGGCTCTTAAATCGATTCTAAGGCTCTGTTCGCCGCCAAGAATCTGTGCATAATGGCAAAATTCCATCACATTGTAAGACATAAAAAAGCGTGTTTAAAAAACACCTAACGATCCGTTCCGAAAACAAAAGCGTTTCGTTGTTTTCTCGCTGCACCACAAGTGCGACCTTTTGCGAGGAACATTCTGAAAAGGATTGAGGACTCTCAAAATGCCGAAATGTGAAAAATAATTCAAATTGAAATAACCCACTAAGCCGTGCTGAATGCTTGCATAATTAATTTAGCTGGCATGGCAACGAACTGACCATCAGACGTTGATTAATTGATTATCGAACACCAGCATAATAGGCTTATTCTATGGCCTGCAAGAGCACAAGATACTATTGAATTAGTAGTATGGTACGAGAGTACTCGAAAATATACCCAATATACTCGTATTATTATATTATACCGAATAATATGCTTTGAAGAGATCTTTGACTCCAGCACTATATATTATAATGAACTTAACAAAAGGCCAATGAAAAACCGTATTGTAATGACCTAAAGCTATAAAGTTTATGTTCAGCTTCTCAGCTCTGTGAGGATTTTAAAATACAGCTAATTTAAAAATCCTGAAAGCGCTTTTTTCTGACTGGTCTCGTTACGAAGTTTCCGCTGCCATGACATCGGTCGAACGGGCTTCCACTCGTAGATTATTCCGTGAAACCACTGTCCAGGAACCCTGTTATTGGATTTCATGGAAAATACGAGTGTTAATTTAAAACAGAAATACAAACGTACTCAGCGGGCACATTCGCCATTTCCGTTTAAATGTTTTAACTGCCTCCTGTTAACATCATATTTTAAAACGGTTGATATTTTACGCTTAATACCGATTATTGACAGTTATAGGGCTTCATTGCGATTATAAATATAGTATAGCATATAATATTAAATATTTAAGATGGTGCTCCATTATTTCTTACTGTTACATCGAAACCTCATCGGGACCTATCAATCCTTTCATCAACTAACCTTCTTTAACCGTCTACATGAAACGTTAAGTAACTTAAACGAGCATTAATTTATCTATTTAATTTTAACATTATGCATAGTAAAGTATTTTTAGAAGTTTTAATGGTCCCCTAATTGCAGTAATGATGTAAGAGGGGTACTAGGCGCTCAGAACAGTGGAGTGTCGTGCTGAGGACGTGACTGGCATACCGTTTGTGCACGCCATTCATCCATTAGGATTGCAGAGCCATTGCAACCTTCCATTGTCACTCGCCCTGACTGCAAATGTAAAATTAACGCCATTTAACCTTACTGTACACCCAGTCACAACGAGCACAGTTTTCTCTTTAACATAACGTTATTAACTCAAGTTAGTGAGCTTTACTTTATTGCGCAGAGTTAAATGTGCTTTATTCATTGATCAATTATAGTATAAAATAGTTTTAAAATGTTTTCACAAGTTAAGTCAATCGTGAAGTGACTGCGCCGAGATGCAATTTAGAAGAATTATGTTCACCTCAGTTGATACAAGATTCTTATATTTTCATACATTATTATTTCCATGAATATTGGAATATTGGAAATAAATATATTGCAGACAATATTTATTTAAACCTAACTGCGTTGAATATTTTTCGGAAGCAAACAGCAAATGGTTTGATTGGATTTTTATGTACATGTTGACTTATGCTGCTGTCAATTAATGAAACTAGTTTTAACGTGAAAAATTTTATTGACTGTGTGAGCGTGTAGCGCAAGGGAACCGTCTCCGTTTCGGCTTGGGCGAATATACCTTCGTATGTCTCCGGATTTCCGGTTGTTCTCCTCTACAGGTCGCGTTTCTCAACCCATGATCTTGAAATTTTGTGAGCAGGTGCTTATTATATAGATTTATTCTGCCTATTCAGTTTAAGTTTTTATTTTATACGGCATTGTTTTAGGTGTGGGGTGAAAACGTATAAAAATATACTGCAATCGCGAAGTCTTCAGCTCAGAAAGCCTCTAGTGTGTATTGTTTATTCAGGGAAATATTAAAAACGTTGCATAATAAATTTATCTTTATTATTTTGATACAAGGTGTATCGCTTGACCGCATTTGGATATTAAGTCTCTTTGGTGTACTCGTGTCTAAATTATTAAAATACGTGGCGAACCGAACCGTTGGTTTCCCGTCTCGCTCTCGCATGCGACTCTTTGTTCAGCCTATACGAGTCTGGAGAAACCAGGCCACATCATAAATTCTTCCCTTATGCTACAATAACGGACGGGAAAATAAGATATACCTATATGGCTGACTTCAGAATAGATAAGGCTATTTATTTTTAAAAGTTACTTTTCTGATGGCAAAACATAATGCTTTGACTACTTTACTTTCACTTTCTGTTTATAAACCCACATTTGAATACAGAACTTTTAACGGTAATGTATGACATGCGTGATACATATAGGTACTTACAGACTAGCATGGCAAGAAAGTCAAGAAGCAGATTTCCTAAGGCAAGAAAATCTGTCGCCAAGCACCTAATGGTGTGTTCCGGCAGTTGTCCTTGAGAGCCAGTAATTCTAGGTTAGCCTGAACAACATCTTTGCCACATCATCACTTACCATTAGGTGAGGTAGTGGTCAAAGGCTAGCCTATCAGGCATTAAAAAAAAACATATATGTACAGTCGGCTCTCGTTAATTCAAACCAGCGATAATCAGAACCTCAAATATTATATCAATAATTAAAAGTTATCACGAGTTCCCTAGGAATTCTCTGTATATTTCGAACTAAATCAGTAAATTTTTATGCACTTGGTAATTCGGACGAAAAAGTCAACGCTACGCACTAAAATGACGTGTTAATTCGATTATCGGCGTCACACACTCGACAATTCGTAAAGAATAAGTCACTTGATCCTCTTATAAACAAGTCCGAGTAATCCATCCTGCCGCGGTGACATATAAGTACATTGCAGAACAAGTTCAAGCTTGTATCATCATATATGAGCCTTTGTTAATTGTTTTGGTAATGATTAGTTTGACATACACTTCCGCACGAATTGGTTTCTTTTCTCTGAAAAATTTCGAACCATTTGATATTTCAAACACTTGATAATTCGGAACATTTTAAGAGTCCCACGAATTTCGAATTAACGACAGTCGACTGTATATAGTTTCAGTAATTCCATAAATTAATCTACTATTACTCAGTCGGTGGTGAAAAGTGCTTGAGATGAAAACATGAACACGACAAAATTGCTTTGTTGTTGGCAAAGAATGCTGCTTCCGTTTAGTTTTCCGACAGAAAAGTGCCAATTTCGTCTATTCAGCTCCTGACAATAAGGAATGTGTGCTCGAAGGCCGAGAAACTTGTTACTTAAAAACACGTTTAAGTCGAACAATTATTCTTTGAAAAGTTTGCTGTTAATAAATTCCGAAAGAGGACGTTTATTTTTGTACCTACGCTGTTTTTCGTCAATTAGTTCTGAAATTCTGAAACTTTGCTAAATTACAAGTAAGTGTCTACAGCCGTCAATTGTTTTAATTAAAACAAGGCTAGTAAAGTTCGTGAAAAGCCTCGAAGTTTGTTTCATGTTCTTATTATAAAATCCTTGTTGTCTAGTAGAATTTCTTGCATTACATTGGATTGGATGAATCTTAACTTGTCTCTTGCAACAGGATCATCTATTTGTCTTGTTTCAATAGACCTGTGCGGTTTTTTATCAGGTGACTTGTGTCCTTTCAGCTATACTGTATGTATATCAAGCTGCTAATACATTTTATAATAACAACACAAATAACTTCAAGACTGTACGGACGAAGTTTATGCAAAATAGAGGAAATTAAAGTGACGTTAATGGCAAATATTTATACGAACGCGTCCAGTTCGTTAACTTTTACGAACTTCCTAGACGCGTTAATTGAAAGCGTATGATTGAAACATCACAATAAAAACTTTTCTTGCAATGGTGTATACAGATAGCTATTAAATATTGAATCATGCAAACTAACAGTATCAAGGTAAAATTTAGTTCTTGAGGTATAAATAATGAAAATACACAAAATACTTTCGTCACTTTGAATTTTTTGCAAATTTGGGAACACTATATATAATTTATTTACAATTAGTGTAACAGTAACTTAGCGTAACGGTCACACTTTGTAACGTATTTGAAACAATACGACTATGATTACATAAAAAAATATTAGGTAGGTAAGCACCTCTATTCAAGGTAAACTTTTTAAGGCGGCAAAGACATCTATAATACGGGAAAAAGCGTAATGTACGAGACTGAGGTGCTTCAGTATTAAATTAATTAGGTTTGAGAAAAACTGATTCAGTACCCAGATCCAGAATCCGTTGGTTTCGCAAGACTGACGTTAAAGAGAATCAAATCAATTCATCATACAAATAATTTCGGAAATCAAATTCAAGTACATTTTTATTTTAGATTTTGAATAACGTATCATATAATTGTGACGGAACAGCCCGAGGCCCACCAGGTGTTAGGCGGTAACCCCTTCCTATAACAGATGCAACAGTTTCACTATGTTAAACATTGTACGCGCCCACAGCAAGTGTCAATGGAACCGGTCGTAGAACAACCAAATAATATTTTCAACAAGAAAATTTTTATCGCTTTTGTACTTTTTGCTTTTTACCTAGATACCTACGAAAGTATTACTTTCATCTCAAGGTCTCGGTGTTTTTTTTTAGTTGCTTTTGATGTAAAATTAAGGGTGTGATTCGAGACAAGGGTTGCGATATACACTTCGCTTGCAGAAAATAGAGCTAGTGATTACGAGCGCAAAGCTGTTTATTGGTGCGAGTGGCGACTTCAAACCCGAAGCTTGCAAAGTAGTAATAGAGCGCTTGCCCTATCACATATATCCCTAAATATCTAATCCCTAATATCCCGAAATAAATTACATGGTTTATGAGTTATACATTTTTGGGAATTAAAAATCACACATAGTCTCGAAGCTGATCCTTAAGACCCTTGGAAGTCATTATCATTTCATCATCAGCCGGAAGACGTCCACTGTTAAACAAAGGCCTCCACCATTGAACGCCACAGAATGGCTATTAGCCGCTTGTAACCATTGGCAAACCGCGACTTTAAATATATATTTTTTTATATATTGTTCAAAATTTTTACAAAACAGACAATTTACTTAAAATTAGAGGCTGAGGAAGCCTGACGGGCTTATGAGCAGTCATTGAGTTCGGTAACATATACAAAATAGCAAATTACATAAGAAATAAAAATAAAATATGTCGTCAGTCCACCTACGTCATTAGCATTTGGCATATGAAAATAACTTCGTGGGACACAAACTCGCAAAATACTTGACCAGTTCAGTCCTATAGGCATAACGAAACAAAGTCTTACCTCGGATCTATCGTAAAACTATTTTAGCGTATCGACGGCTGAATGCGCTTAAATCACTGGCTATTTTTTAGTTGGAAACTTCTGAAAATAACCATTCACGTACCTATATGTTTTGTGACGTCACGCGCTCGTAACCGGTGCTGTATCTAGATATGGTAATGTGGTCAGCTGAGAGTTTCGTAATGTGATTTAATGTAGAATTTAAACGTATATAGTTAAGGCTTAGAACATTTATACCAGGTTAGTAACATCTGACCGAATACTTTATAGTAGCAATAAAAGGTTCAACATTAATCCTGTACATTAATCCTTGCGCACCATATAGATAACAAGAACATTAATTATATATATCAATGGTCGAATTTGGGTGAGATATTATAAATAGATTTAGGACCTGTTTTAGAATGTTCGATTAAGTTCCAGTTTTACTACCCAGAACAAATTTAGTAAATAAAACACTATCTTTGCGTTTCACATTCATCGATTTAGCCTATCCATCGGTTCAAGCTTGAAACGTGCTGCATGTCAACTGTCATTTTTATTATTCAGTTATTTTATGTGTTGCATAGCAACCCGAAACTTTATTAGGACATTCTGAAACGGGCCCTTAATCATATTAAGAAATAGAGGAAGTAAAAAATGGCGCTTATTCGAAAGTAATGGACGCTAAATCATTTATTACACTTCTAAAAATATATGATCCAATATTAATGATACTTTTGTTATTCGGAATTTAATAGCCATATTATGTATTACTTATCCTCTTTCTTTCGATTTGTTCAAGAGATATATTCTTATAGAGATTCAAGATGACGGCTTGATATCTCTGCGCTAATTGCTTTGTTCCGTTTTACGGAACCGTACTCATGCAAGCCCGGATGAGATCAGGTGGATCAAGTCTGGAAGACTAGCTACCGTTCACACTGTAGCAAAAATGCACCTATCAATTTGTGATGTTTCTAAGAGTAACTTTCTAGTAGGTTACGTCATTTTCATCACATGTCGCAATGTGAAATTGGTGTCTAAAACTTTTGCTTTTATCTTCTATACAACAAAAGTTCGACAGAAGGACATGAAATATTTATATGCAGCTACTCGATCACACAATCTTCTTAAGTCTATATCTATAAAAAAAATACGTTTAAAATATACCTAAGTTGTTTGCATGCCCTATTTTCTGAGTGGATAATGCTTCGAGAGCATTATATTTTTGTATAAATCTAGGCCTGCTCTATTCACGCCCCTGGCACTTATTTTTCGGAAAGTAATTATTACTTAATAAAACATGACCCAGAAAATCAATAAAAATTCATGTAATATTTCGTTTTTAAATTTCAAATTTAAATTCAAAATCATTTATTCAAATTAGGCGTCTACGACGCTCTCATGAAGGTCGATTACAAATTTTATGTTATTTAGATAACCTAGACCAATTTGAAGTTTTCTAAAATAAAAGAAAATTATAAAAGCCTAGCTATAATACCATATTTTTTTATTTTAATGCATATAAATAATTGAATCGTCTCAGTCTTGCAAGATAAAACAGGGGAACGCGAAACGTCAATTATTCACTTCCTATTCCTCGCGGGCCTCATTCTTTTTTTTATGCCTGATGGGTTACCCTTTGACCACTGTCTCACATAATGGTAAGTGATGATGTAGTCTTAGATGTTTTTCAGGCTAACCTAGAATTACTGGCTCTCAAGGACAGCTACCGGAACACACTGGTAGGTGCTTGGCGACAGATTTTCTACTTGAGCGTGGTAGCTAGCCAGGCGGACAAATGCCCTACCACCATTCGTAACTACCGTGTAGGTATATCAAAGCGTAATACTGTTTATCCAAAGGAAATCTGAAATTGGCGATAAGATCACCTATTGTACATTTATAGTTTAAGGACGCCATGTCATTATAGAAGATTATTTTCGGTGATATATGGTGCGCAATAACGAGTCTTTTATTGTTTTTTTACTAACGTAAGTACGTATTGTAGGTCTGTACGTATACAATAGAAACGGCAGCGCGTAGGTACTGGAAAATCCTCGCTTCGCATATTGTTATAAACAGGAGGATAAGGGCGCTATCCTTCAAGTTTTTTGTTAAAGGGTAAAAGGAATTTGTAATTCATCCCGTTCAAGTTGGTCTCTCTTGGCTGTGCTCTCGGGACGGAGTTATTGACCGCCTACTTCCACCAAAATTCACAGCGTAGGTACACTTTTGTCTTATCTTGTTTCAAGTTCTTCTGTTGTACTATGAATCTTGCTTTAGAACATCTGCAATGCGTAAAAACGTTGGAAAACGATTTAGTTACGTCCGTACGAAATGAGATAGATTTATTGTCAATTGATGTTCAACAAACAAAAGGCTTATCAATTAGTGCTACAATTATGTTGTTTCTATAGCGAGTTTAACATATATGTCCATGTACATAATTATATGTTAAACTCACACTTTTACTTTTTTCTTTAACTTAACTGCCTTAAATTAGATATCAGAACAGTTTTTATATTTTTAAATTTCCTATCTTTGGGTGTTTTGAATTAGTTTCAATTAGGACTGCTTGGTGAATCTGCAGTAGCTTTTAGCTTGTCTAAATGCTTTCATTGTAGTAATTGTGATGTTATATATAGAAAATAGTTGTATTTTGTTAACAAAGGTATAATGCCTACTAAAAAAAGTCATGTGTACTTAAAAAATACGAATAAAAAGTCTCTATATCTCTGCCAGACGCCAAAAGGTATACTTTTACATATTTTTGTCTTTATATATATATGTTCGTAATGTAGGAAACGTATTACTCATTCAGTAAAAATGCAATTAAACAGGATAAAACCTTCATAAATATAATAGAAGAATAAAGTGTAGATATGTCCTTTTTTATATTGAGTTGAAATACATAATTTAGCCACTCTTCAGGCCTTTAATTTCCGCTACCCATTATAAATAGGGTGCAAAATCTTCCCTCTGAAAGTTGGATTAGTTCAAAAATTGTGTCTTTAAAATCATGTACTACAAATAATATCTGCTATAAAACTATAAAACCGAATATTCAAAACAATATGAAATTTGGTCACAAAATGCCCTAAAACGCAGTCGTCATGGGTAAAACTAACTAGCAAAATGAAATCCAAGATATTTCGTACATATCCATCTAGCGTGGTACAGATAGGTAAGCCGAACAACTAAAAAGGCGTGGAGATAAACGGAAATTATTCGTAGTGGGTCAAAGCAAATTAGATTCGACCGTAAAGTTCGGGGTCAGGGGGTGCCACACGGCGGCAACCGGCACATCACCCCGACGCGACGTCTAAATAAGGAGACTGACGCGGCCTTCCGTGATGGTGCGTTTTTATTCAACCCTCACGACTTTACGTTATCGAATTTCCCTTCATTTGAAAGTAAGCTTCATCGTATTTACCTTCACTGTTTACTCGTTGAATCGAAATACAGCTTACGATTAAGACAATTTCGCTGCGACACTGTGTATTTGCTTCTGATATAACAACTAACTCAATCAGCCCTGGACTGCGGTGCTATTAATCGGATTTAACAATGTTCACAAAGGTAATTGCCACTAGAGTAATGAGAGGAGTTCTGAACCCTGAAAACGAAATAATCACCGAAAGCTAATACGAAAATAAGGCATTACCAAAATTACGGCACGCGCTACAAATTGTAACAAAATTTCACACGAAAACCAAGAGAAACATTACGCAAAGTTACACACTAAGCTAAATAACGAATAGCTTTGTATATTTATTTTACCTCGGAACATGAGGTAAGTACACGCTTTAGGCACAAAATCGAAAAAGGCTTTTGTTTGGTTAACGTCAAAATTTCAAAGTAGATTTTCCGGCAGTGAATTTGACTAGAACAATAGGTATTGGGATACATAGCCCTGGGTATCCGACAGGTAAATTGATTATGGGGGCTGAAGGTGGAAATTTAGACTTATTTTTTTAATAAGGGTAAAAAAAAGTATTTGACTAAATAAATACCTGTAAACTCTTTCTGTACAACTTTTTAATTAAATAGCAACAAGCGTAATAATTATTTGTCTAGTTAAGGAAGTGCAAGTAAGAATAATAATTAGTGAAAGAAAAATTATTAGTATGTTAATGTTGTAATTTTTTTTAAAGTGGTGAAACTGATTTTAATGCTTCAAGCACGAGGCCGATCTGATGTTAAGCGGAGTGACATCTGCCTTTAACAAAGTATTTTGTCACGAGTTACGAATTGTACTGCGCACGTCACCCTGAGACATATAGTTGTTAACTCCCATATGCCTGTAATTTTACTGGCACTAAAGGACTGCTGCCGGAATACACTGTTAGGTGCTTGACGGCAGATTTTCTACATGAGGGTGGTAGCTAGCTAAGCGAGCTTTCGCAAAATGCCTTCCACCAGCCATGTGGTGAAGGTCAAGCTGGTGATGGGGGGATTGAACCATGGCCCTGGGGCATGGCAGTCCATAGCTATTAACGCTCGGCCATCATTGCTCTACCATTATTGTAATATTAGAATTTTTTGACGTATTAAATTAAGTAATTAAGTCATTTAAATACTACTCTTCCTAGCGATTAAATCACCATAAAATCGCTATAAAGTATCTCAAAACGACTGAACGCATCCCGGCGGCGACGCCATGAGCATAACGCCGATACATCATTTAACAACCGAACCGAATGTAACTATGCATGTTATTCCCTTCCACAATAATGTCATGCAATATCTACTAAGTGGAAAGTTAGAGGAAAACTTAAAATTATCAAATGAGGAAATTTCATCATTATAGCAATTAAGTCCACCATTGAGCAAACTTCTTTCCCTTTAGGGGTGTTTGCCATAATCCCCACCCTTGCAGGTGTCTTGGGGATCGCAGTGTAAGATGGCAGTTCTTATGAAGGCGTTGCTGGCGACATACTGTTATTTTTCCTTTCGTCGCCTCTTGCGATTCCCATGGGAAGTAATATGGTGGAGCGTACCATTCCAGCCTGGCTATTCAGGTGGCCTACGTACATTAAATCGGTACATTATGATGTTAAGTAGTTTATATATATGCCACGTACCTTATTGTAACTCATCTCTCCAAGTTTTCATGTGAATTGGTATTACTGCCCTTAGTTGGACTGACGACATCGTAAAAGCCGCGGGTATCCAATGGCTCAAGCAGCTAATAGCTGTTCTTTGTGGCGGGGGAGGCTTTGTTCAACAGCTGTGTATAACAATATTTGAAGAAAGACGTAATCTAGTACTATAATTATTTTAAAAACGGTTTTGTAAAAGTATTATCTCTCAATTGTATGTCGTTAATATACTTGCTGGTTACCAGCTATAATGGATGAAATCGCAACATCACATAATTTTTGAAGTAACTTGGTTAAACCACGCGATGTATTCCTATTATCGATAAAATCGAGTAGTCCCGTGAGCCAAGCGCTGAAGGCCAATCAATCGCTCAAGTTTCACAAGCACCTTACTTCTCGCTTTGCAAAACGGTCATGCTCCGGTTGAAGTAGACAGCAAAGTTATTTGAGACCATTAACACACTTATTATACGCGAATGCGTAATCTCGAGTCTCGGATTCAGTTTACAAACCATTGCCGTATTTCCTATGACTATTTTTACATCTGATTATGTTGCGTTAGTTCGATTTCCGAGATCAGTCTGTTAGGAATGCATGGCTCACATTGAGCTCACGTAGTCGTCAATAATAAGGTTCGTTGGCTTTCATAGTTATTCCTACCTCATCAAAGATTTACATAAACGTATGACGTTAGGGTTTTCTAATAGATTTGCTTACACCCAACGAACTGAAAATTTAGATATCACTGCAATATCATAGCGAATAGTCTTTCTAAATAAATCGCTCGGCGTGATTTATGTATGTATACATAAATATTCGTTAGTTATTACAGTGAGCATTTGTGCTGTCTGTCTGCGTCTGCTGATTAGTTGTACTCCTATGTCATTTGTATTAGGAGTTGTATTGTTAGCTTGTAGGCTTCTTGCAATTTATTGGACAAAAGGCAAACAGCAGTATAAATTAACCAATGAACGATGAGAATAATAAGTACCTATGCATTTAGTTAGAAAAGAGTTCAGAATGGGGTTACAACGGCTAAGACGTTGTTTTTTTTGTGCAACGTGTGAGTAACCACCGAAGTACCTGTTTGTGTGTCAAATTTTTGAAGGTAATTATTGGCCATTGGACCCGTGTCTTACCCACAATACTTGCTGAAAGCTCACGTCTATACCTATAAATCTAGGCATAACATTGTAATTTTCACTGACTACAATGTTAGTGTGAGATTTTGGTATACCAGTGGCAAATCTGGATATGCAAAGTAAATTTACGATTGTTCTTCACATATTAATAATTATGTTAATGGTGTTATGGAATTACCAATTTTGCCGTGGTTGTTATTTTTAGAGCTGTTACTTAATTGGTCCCATCGTACATTTTCATATAATGTAACGTAACATGGGTTAATTGGAAGAAAGCTACGTACAATAAATATGCAAATCCTTAACACGAGTTCTCTTGCAAAAAAGGAATTCTAAAAGGTTTGTCGCTTTTAATATAGAAAACTAGTGACATAATTTATGTAGTACGTGTCCTAGAATTTATACATATATGTACTTATATACCTAATTATTATTGTTAGTTATTTCGCAGTCGTGACTTATAAATTGACAGGTAGGTAGCTGAATCTTTGAGACGTGACGTTTATTAAAACACATTGTCAATATGAAGGACCAGTTTTTGCCCGCGGGTACGCCCACGTTTACATTGGTCTTTATTAAATTTTATTTTACATTCGATATAAACATTCTCACTCTTTCATGTTTAAGATTACAGATGAGACTAAACAACTTTAGGTCTCAGGGTTATGAGCGCGGTTCATTTCGTCACCCATGTTAAATGCAAAGATTACCGCCTAAACCCGGATGGGCCACATGCTTATTCTATACCTCACAATCACATAAAATTCATATATTAACATTTTAATTTACATTACCTCAACCTTAACCTTTATCGATATCTACGTCGTCCTCTACCTCGACTTTGACTTTAGGTAACCATCATCATTATCTCCACCCTTATTTTCACCCTAATTACCCCCTATTTAGATGCCATCACACGTGTTTCCACTCTTACTCTAACCCCCTTATACTTCTAAAATAAATTTCTTAAGGTGATGTCTATACACACTATATTATAAGAAATATAGATGCCCAGTTTCAGCTTAAACAAAGAACTATCATATAAAATTTGCAATTACTGTTTAAATTTATGTCACAAAGTAAAGTAAAGTAAAAGTAAAAGTAAAGTAAAAATCTTTATTTAAGCCAATAACACTTCTTCCAAATCTTGTATTGCTGGTGGTCTTCACACTAGACGTTGAAGTCTGTATCGTAAAGACCTTAATTGATAGCTGTACAGTAATAGGGTTAGTGCACAGTTGACTTTAGTACAATATTTCCGGCAAAATAGTTATAAACATACAAATTATCCATAAAATAACATCAGCTTCATACACTTTATTTTACAAATTATCCACACGTGATATTTATATTTTAACTAAATTTGTGTTATTTACCTACATGTTTGTATGTATGATGATTGATAGTTTATGTATATTATAGCAAAAGCGAAATTTTACAAAGAAAATATTAAATAGGTATATATTTTTAAAATATGTAAACTAAATGTATGTAAAATATAAGTATATATGATCATATATAGAAATGATAAATAAATACTTATAGAATATATAAATTATGAATATATAACATATATTAATATGAGTTATCAATAAATTTAAGAAGTAATCGATAAAACTTTTTCAGAGTCATCATAGTTAAGCGTTAATAACCAATTAATAATGATGCTTTTGGCTTCAAACACTGAACTACGTTTTATATCGCACTGATTCAGGACTTTATTATATAAATATGTTTCAATAAAAGGACTAAATCTTCTTGCAAAAGTTGTACGAATAACAGGTAATTTTAGTTGGAAAACTCGTTTAAAAAAGTGTATTTCTAAATTTCATTAAAGAACCACAGGGTTTTCATTTACAAAATTAGCCACTTGAATCACTCAATCCCGCCTTATCGAAAAACCCGCTGCAGCTCTCAACGTTTTTTTTCTATAAACCACATACCTTGCCGAATTTTAGCTTCATAGGTCAATTAGCTTTTGAGATTCTGCCCCACCTTTATTCCCTACTGTATCCCCCCACACTTGAAAACTGTCATAAAATAATTTCTTAGTGTGCACGAACTGTTCAAAATGTAGATACAAGGTTTTAACGTAATCATAAGACTTTCAAATGCGTTTTCAACGCATAATTGTGTCTCCTAATTTTGTGTAGTAAATAATTTTGATTTTGGCTTTGACTATGAAACATTTTAACAAATATTACAAAAAAACAACTTCAAAACACATTTCTGCAGTTTGACATCCCCAATTTGATCCCATTCATCCTGCCTTTTCAATAACCCCATCATAGTTGATGTTCATGCTCCTAACTTCCAAAACATATGACTTTCATAGAATTTTGAGCCTTAATTTGACCCCTTTAATTCGGCCATGTTGGAAAATCCTAAATTGCCAAAATGCTGTTGCCGCTATTCTTTTGATAACCACATTTGGTAATGGTCTTTGCTGTCTTTTGATTAATGAGGGCATGAGGGCATTAAGATGTTAAACAGGCCCGTTGACGACCTCATTTGCAGCAACACCCCGCCATGTGGATAGAAATATTGTAGAAGAAACCATAATCATCTTCTTAAAGGTATCTTCTTTCTCTTACGTAGACTAAAATTTACAGGAAGATGTGGGAGAGCTCTAATTTTGTTAAGGTGGGAACTGTATATTGTCTCTTTTTCTGTAATTGGAAGCTGTCTTCCAATTACCAACTTACTTCTGAATTCAGTGCTATGATAATATTAAGTAAGACAAAATAAAAAGTGTACTATGAATCTGGTAACGAGATGCCAATTGTGTTATTCATAAACTTTCCTTTGCTATTGTGATCAACTGTTCGTTTCCCTGTTTTGCTTGAACTTTTTGTTAACAATGCAAAGTGCTAATGCACGGTAGTGCAAAAAAAGTACAATTCCCCGCTGCAGGTTGGTCTATTTTTCATGGTACTACCCTCGGTAAAGTGCTTTCTCGTGTTCTTAACAATTGCGTATTTTATTTTTATTATGAAAGTATCCTTGCAGTTTTTCCCACCTTGTAAAACACTGTTTCTTACCGACGGCGTTTTTTAATAGTTACGGTCAATCAGCAGTCGAGAGGCAGGTTACGTAGTGACTGTTTTGTAATCTATGGCGGGGGTGGGAGCTAGCGTACCGTGTCACGCTTATTTATATCGGTGGCGGCGCCATGTCCGTGACATTTCCACGTGCCGACCTCTAGCATCAAAAATCATCTTATACCGAATTCATCACACAATGATTTGGTATAGTATGGTATGTTACCAATTCTTGAGCATTTAAAGTCTCCGTCAAATTTTCCGGTGTTTTTCGAATGTGACGTAATATTGCATGCGAAACTATTTAAAGTAGCAACTGCATCAACAAAGTATGAACGTCACATCTGATTTGCTAGATTCTGGATTTGGTTGCAGGATCGGGTCGTCTTTGGTATTTTCTACAGGAAATCCTTAGGAAAAGTCTGGAGGCTGGCACTGTGCCCGGTAACCGGTAATTGATTTACCTCTATTACTTCGAACCTAAAGCATCTTGTAAAATGTTGGTTCTACTACAACTATGCAGGCGGGCAGAATTTATCATTTTATTAAATATAATTAAATACTGCTACAATTTTAATTGAACATAGGTTGCCACAAATTTATTGTGATGTTCTTTTTTATTTTAAACAGTATTTGAGTGAAAGTTGATTAATTTAGGAAATTAATTAGTGGAGTTTTCTGACTAAAGCCCTCAACGAAATCTTGGTTGGAATTAGTACCTTAACGTATAGCTATTTACCGTCTGGATAAAGTATCAGAGATAACTTCTACAATATACATTTTATGAGAAGGGATCAAAATACTTTACAGCTTGGAAAAAAACGGTAACAGAATGAAAAGAAAAAATCAGGGCTCCTGTAATTAGTGGTTGTGTTATAACTTTTCAATAAAGATACCTAATAATTAAAACAATTATGATTTTAGTTCCTTTTAATTTTTTTTAACTTTAACGTAGAATTATTAAAATGGTAAACCCCTCTTTGCTATGGCAGCAAGAGCATTATGGCCCGTCCCTATTGTAAATAATCTTAGAACGGTACTATATATATTATGGTAATAAAATTGTATGTCCCCTTAGGACTTTCGTACAAACTTTCAGCGGCCATTGCTATGGAAGCAGGGCGCTGGACAGTCCATATTTCTCCATTGATTTCTGATGAGTATAATAAATAGTGATGTACGTAGAGTATGTATATATGAGAAGCATGTTCGGCCAGCGGTATCTAAAGCCAGATTTCTACTTAAGTATACCTCTATAAAATTGGTCGCCAATCGTCCAACACGGTTTGGCGGCAGACGTCGTTTCGAACTATTTCTCATTCTTGGTCTTACTTGCTACTGTCGTTTCGAACTATTTCTCATTCTTGGTCTTACTTATATAGCAAGTAAGACCAAGAATGAGAAATAGTTCGAAACGACGTCTGCCGCAAAACCGTGTTGGACGATTGGCGACCAATTTTATAGAGGTATACTTAAGTAGAAATCTGGCTTTAGATACCGCTGGCCGAACATGCTTCTCATTCATGATATTTTAGTTTAGGTTCAGAGCTGTTAATCGTTACAGGGCTAATGAACCCCATCGAAGATGTAAAAGCGTGAAGATATAATATCTTTTTTCAACACATTCGCTTGTAACGGGCCTTTAAATGTACCGATTTTAGTGTCATAATATAGTCTATTACGCACTCGTGCTTTTTGTTAACTTTACCGCACTAGTGTTTTAAAAAGAAAAAAAACAATGTTTCCACACTTCTCACCAAGGAGATTGTAGTTTGTTTCGTTAGTTTTTCATATAAAAACAAATCAAAGAGTGTTTTACGTACTGAAGTAGAACTTTAGAAGATTTAATTATAAACCTTCTTAGTTCGATTATTATTGCTATCAAAAAGATTAAGAAAATTTTTGTATCGAAATTTTCGTATTCGTTCCTCGCAAGTGTGTTGAAAAACGTATGAAACTCGTGCACGTTGTTTATTACAATCTCTACTCCATTTAGGCCTTCGAACTTCGATCTCAGGCCTAAAACCCGTCTCGATTGTAATAAACAACTTCGCGCACTTGTTGCATAATGTAAGTACTATTTATGGCCAACACAGTAATAATAAACATTATCTGCGATAGAAATTATTTCGGATGGAAAAAGATAACTTCCAGCGGGACTTGAACCCGCAACCCCCAGAATACCGTCCTGGTGCATTACCAATTATGCTATGGAAGCAGGGCGCTGGACAGTCCATATTTCTCCATCCGATTGAAAGTACGTCTTTTTATCTGCGATACTTGCAATAAAATCAATACTTAGGTGTCAAAAATCTGACCTCAGCCCTTTTCAAATATGACATTCTACCCTAACCCATGAAAACTAAACAAATGGCGTGACTTATGCACTCCGACCTCACCGCTTTTAGAGCGCATATCGACATTAATACATTATTATCTAGGGGGAATTGCTGCTGTCCGTACCTATATAAGAAACGCTGAACCTACAAATTACATGTCATGGCTTGGGTCGTCGTCGTCTACAAATTATGTGGCGCCGTGAAGTCTATGTCTAATTCATGTTATGAAATAATGACGCACTTTAAGTCCTCATAGCGCTTTATATACTAACTTTTATATACTAACTCAGTTCTGTCATATTTTAAATACCATCAAATTTTGCATGCGTAATCTTAAATTTCATCTATGTTTCTGGTTTGGAAGTTCTCCGTAAAAATGTATCTTTATAAAATGATTTCGAAAAATACTTTTAAATGGGAATTCTAAATTTCACATTTAGGGATAAAATAAATAATAAACCTAAAAACTGTCAAACTAGACGCATATATAACAAGCAATACTTATGATCAGAATTGGTATGAACACCAAAAAGTTTAACCGCACAACTTGCTAATTACTGAACTTGTATCGCAAACGTTGCAGTCTCGACTACTGGATGCAGCCGTCGCCTGTTGTGTGTCTTGTTAATTAGCACGTTGCCACAAGCTTTGGGAAACTGCGATGCTTTGGATGACTTGTACCATGATATTTCTGAGCCTTTTAAAAACCTAGTAGAATGAAAACTGAGTCTAATTCCGATTAATTTTTCACCAAATAGCATTTATTCTATATCTAGGAAGAGCAGAGTAAATGCACGAAAAATGTGACTGAACTCAGTAAGGAATCATATGTGTATTAAGAGAAAGAGTACTCATCTGGCGAAACGAATAAGAATACAAATGTTGTAAATTTTACATCGGATCAGTTCAAGAAGAAGAAAGAGTGCATAGAGTTATATCATACTGCACATTTTGTTGTCTTCACTACACCCTGTGCATCCTTACATCCTACATTGTCATATAAAAACTTCTAACAACATAAAACGTTACAACTTTAATTGCTATCGGAAACTAGTACCTGATACCCACTTGAAGTTAATCCATAGCGATAGTCAAGTCAAACTATTGCAATCCATGCAGCGGCTGCGGGGCAACTTTGTTGACGGAAATATTAAGTTTACCTTTAGAGAAGACGAGCGCTGTAGCATTTTAATCACCCAACTTGTACTTCGATCAGCTTTACATATTGAATCGTGTTATTGATTTCAAATATTTAGAGTATATATTGAGAGAAGAGAATATACCTACGTATGCGTTCGTAAATTTCACATATTATAACATCTCGCATCAAGACTATGTTTTCTTGTTTTTTTCGAACATGACCGTACAATTTTCATCTAGTTATATTGTGTACCTGTGGGTGTCAGAAATATCAGCTAAAATAAAATAGATTCCAAAACTGACTACGTTAAATCTACGTTTTTATGTACAAAATTCAACCTTATGCCAACGGAATAATGTGACGGGACGAACAATTTGCTCTAACGTAGATGGTGCAATTAAATGATTAATATAAAAATAATCGTTTATTTGTTGCTAGTACTTTTATTGAAACCTGAAGAAGCGAATGATCTTTGGATTAAACCGCGGTCAAAACGTAGAATCGTGGCAAAGCGCAGGTTTCAAAGATACGTGACGCTAAATCGTTTTGCTACCGAACGCAACTCAAAATTGTTCACCTCGTTCCAGCGAGGAAAATGCTAGGTGTAAGAAAAGTAGCTTAAATAATGTTGCGTTAATTTATAGTAACAAAAGTAGATTACTAAAATTGGTAATCATTAGGCTGAGTTTCACCATCTCTGGTTAACGTCAAATGGTTCGTCAATTTAATTATTCCTTCGGAACAAGGTCCAATATGGAACGTGTTTTGCCAATTTAACCATCGTCAAATTTGGTGCTACCCTGCCTTAAAGTTAATTAATTTTTCTGGAACTTTTATAGAATTTCTTATTTCAAAAAACCTTTTCCACGCTAGCGGTTATAAAGCACTTTTCCACGCAGATTTCGAATGATAAACAATACCATTCCGAGCTTGTGACGTGTAAAGGTATTTTATTCCGTAGTTGAAATCTGAAAGCTTCCAAATAAAATCTTAGGTAATGTGAACAGCAGTTATTTTTCTTCTATGTATTAGTATTATACACTAATATTTTTCTTCTATGTATTAGTATTATACACTAACATAAGCCGGAATCATCCGACAAAAGCGCGTGAAGTTCATAATGAAAGTAAGGCTATTATTATGTGGAATGAAAGTAATATTAAAACATTTTGTAAACATCTAACTTATAGGTAAATATTAGCTAAAATTCGTAGGAAATATATCTACTATTTATAGTGTTTCCCAACGAGATAATAGGTATGAATAACCAGTTTTGTAAGTCCAATAATTCAACTGTGTTTGAAAATTCTTTAGAACATAGGCCAGTGAATTTTCACCTACATTACATTACATATTAACAAAAGCTGTGTGTTATTTTACTTTCCATCTGTCAATCAAGGTATAATTGGATTTTTGGATTGGATGATTACTAAGCTTTTCCATTCATCCAGTCGTTTTATTGCGCCCATAACTGCTTATTTCTTAAGACTTATTTGTGCTACAAAAAATGAAAAAGAACATCGTCTTGTTAAATTATTAGTACTATGTGGACGACCAATACCTTTTAAATCTATACGTTGTAAATAAGATAAATTATAAAGGAGCAAAATAGATTACCATGACATGGTGACAGAATCAAAACGGTGGTAATGTAATACAATGGCCGCAATACCTACTCTCTGTCTATTAATTTTATACTGACCGGATTTAACTAGGAATAGGTACGGTTGTTAGCAATGTTTGCTGTTAGAATATTAAAGGTGACAAAGTCCGGCTCAAATCCTGGGTTATAATAGCTCTTGAACATTCACGAAAACTTGATCTGGTATTTGATGCCGTGAACACTAGAGTGGCTTATCTTTTGCAGACACAATTAATTTTTATTGCGTCTCAAAACAATAGGCTACTGTGGCGCTCGCCGCCTCATTTGTGAGATGCCGATCAAAATTGAGCCGTGATCGTTGATAGTTTAAACCACTACTCTTATTTAAAATACCCTATGTACAATTCTTAATAGCATGAAGCCCTCTAAACTTATTTCCATTAATAATTATTGCTTGCTGGGGTGCGCTTTTATTCCTCATCGTTTCCAAGAACGATATTGATCCTTTTCCATTTATTCAAGCCAGTGAATGTAATTAATTTAATTTCGCAATGTTATCTCTTCTCTAAGCTCTTTTGGCTTGGATTATGTCAATTTTATTTAATACTTTTATGGATACTACTGGATTATAATACAATAGCAGTATTCATTACGAACCAGTCTAACTAAAAGTAATAAATACAATAAATTCTGATTTCGGGTAGACAATACATTGAATACATGCGTTGCTTATCAAAATTATGTTTAATGTAATTTTCCTTGTATTTTGAAATTAAGATCTATTTATGGATAGTTTACTTTGAATTTAGTTTGAAGTAATAAATTTATAGAGGGTATTACTTGATGATATGTTATGAGTCAGTATATTATATATTACGATTTCAATATTTGACAAACGGCGAACGATTTTATCAAATCAAACTTAACGTTGCGTTTATAGTTGACATTCTGCTCGGATTCGCCCATCTTTAGCGGTAAATTGACATATTGTATGCACTCATTGCACTTACTACTATTAATATACCAATGATGCTTTTTTATTTTTTTTTCACTTTTTTTGCCCTAGCTTGGGGCTTTTAGAAGTATAAAATATTTGTACATGTGTACGTTTATTTTAGCATTGACTTTCCACTTCCATTTTTGCCAGACGTTAAATTCTCATTTGTTTTTCGGATATGGGTTCCGAACGTGCGTTCGGCGCGAGATTGGTTTTTAAATTGCACTATGTTTTCATTCTCAGTGTGAACCTACCGTGTTTGAAACCCTATTTTTCTTGATGGAACGTATATTTGACGATATTTTTGGCGTCCTTTACATTTTATAACGAGTTAAAATGAAGAACCTTATCATATAGTAACAGAAACACTTATGTTAATGCAAATTGTGTATTTTGAAATTATCTATCTAGATTATATATTTGCAATTTACTTAGGTCCGGTTTTTAGGTTTGGGTTTTTTCAGCATATTATCAATTTAGATAGATTTTATAAGAAATTTGTATATTATTAGAAGCTTGATTTGTATTTGTGACGCAAGTATTACTGTTGGTTAATATAGTTCTCTATTGTTTCAGTCAAGATGGGCTGCTTCGTGAGCAAAGACAAGCTTACTAAGGAAGATATGGACTTCCTGAAAACTAACACGTCTTACGACGAGACCACCATCAAGGAGTGGTACAAGGGCTTCAAGGTATTTATTGTTGTTTTTTAAATAAATGTATTATTATAAAACACGTATGTATACACACTTCAGACACAAACAATTGTAGAGAAATAAATTGACTTTCAATATTGTATGTCAAACTTTAGTACTTATATAATATGCAATCCACAGTAAATAAAAACTAGTTGCAATATATTTCCCCGGAAGCTACGAATGATCATTCGTATCCCGGGGCACTTACATCGTTTTATTTGATCGTAGATTCAACTCGTATGATATTTTTTATCCCTATTTTCTGACTTTACAAAGGAGCGCAATATATGAAAATCCCAAAGTGAAACCAATCGAAAGCTAGTTGAAACTCGAGATAGGTATAGTTAGATAGGACTGAGCCTTTGAACAGTAGTCCTTGCAATGACAGGTAATCGAAGTTGCCAAATTGATCTCGTCGCAAATCCGTTGCAGTGGCTGACTGGTTCCGTATTGTTTGTTTTCCATTACTGGGTATTCGTCAGGAAATACGTTTATTGTCAGCCTGCCCTTAGAAACTGACTCCCGGACGACGAGCTTTGTAGATCAAAGATGTTAATATTGGCTTTGGTCAACGTTTGCGTTAGCAGATTTCTGTATTATGCTACTGGCCGAGCGAAGCGAGGTTTCTCTAGAAATTTACTAGCAAAGGGAGTTGTATGATGGTAATATTAGTTTATGTCCATGAGTTGTAAAATCGCTGCCTAAGTAGGAAAAAAAAATTCAAACACAGAAAAATCTTTGAGAGATATAAAACTGCAGTAAAGTAAATTCATCCCATTCAAGTTAAAGAGACGTAACTACAACAAATACTTGTAATAGTCAAATGGCTTTAAGTTTTGGCAGTCATTGATTTTTGCAATAATAAGTTCGATATATTTTGATATTGTTCATAATGTACAATAATGTGATTGATCAATTTATTTATTGTGAAAATCGGTTTTGCGTAATCTTGTTATTGTGACACTTATTTCTTTTAATGACTACCGTTCGTAAAACACAAACTAAAGCATGCTTTTATGAATTAATCGTTTTTATGTAGTTTAATGGCGCTAATATATAGGCACGAAAGAAAGTATC
Source organism: Plagodis dolabraria (assembly GCA_963854805.1). Lineage (NCBI taxonomy): Eukaryota > Metazoa > Arthropoda > Insecta > Lepidoptera > Geometridae > Plagodis > Plagodis dolabraria. Next base: position 13,602,727 of record OY978440.1, read on the forward strand.
ACGTAAATGATTTCAGTTTTATAAAATTAATAAAAGATATTTTTGGTTTATAATGGGCTGTATAAATATTATTATCATTAAAATGAATAAAAAACAAATACACGCATTTATGTCTTATGTTAAAGTTTTTACTCTTATGTTAACTCTTATATTTTTAAATATTGTTTATATTTTTATTTCTGTCGCTTGAACCCCTGATTTACCCCTTCAGGACGTGATTATTTTATTTCCTACGGCCACACCGGACTTGCTTTCTATGAAATAAAGAAAGAATATTCCAAATACGTGCATATATATATTTTTTTTTTTTATGGGATAGGAGGGTAAACGAGCAGGTGGCTCACCTGATGGTAAGTGATCACAGTCGCCCACAAACATCCGCAACACCAGAGGTCTCGAGGGTGCGTTGCCGGCCTTTAAGGAGGGAATATGGTCTCTTCTTGAAGGTTCCTAAGTCGTAACTGTTCGGAAATACTTCACCTGGCAGTTGGTTCCATAATGTGGCAGTGCGAGGTAGAAAATGCCGTGAAAATCGCAAGGTTGTGGACTTCCAGACGTCGACATGAAATTGATGAAACATCATGCTTTGTCGGGAAGTCCGGTGGCGAAATTGAGCTACAGGTAGTAAATCGAACAGTTCCTCAGAACACTCCCCGTGATATATACGGTAAAAGATGCAGAGTGATCCAACATCTCTACGCAAAGCCAAAGGGTCGAGCCAACCGGAGAGAACTTGATCGTCAACGATTCGAATCGCTCTGCGTTGAACGCGGTCAAATGGAAGAAGCTGGTACTGGGGAGCTCCCGCCCAGAGGTGAGAGCAGTACTCCATGTGAGGTCGAACCTGAGCCTTATAAAGTTGCAGGCCATGGGCCGACGTGAAGTACCGCCTCGCCTTTCCGAGCATACCTAAGCTTCTTAGAGGCTAACTTAGCCTTATCTTCCAAGTGACAGCGAAATTGGACGACGTTCGATATGTCGACGCCAAGTACTCCGATGTTAGTAGAGGTGGCAAGGGGAGTGTCTTCAAAACGGAGGGATACGACAAAGGGGGATATATATAATAAGTATTATTATATTCGTATAATAAGTATTATACGAATATACTAAGGGCCCGTTTCAGAATGTCGTAATAAAGTTACGGGTTGCTAACCAACACATAAAACAACTGAATAATAAAAATGACTGTTAACATGCAGCGCGTTTCAAGCTTTAACCGATGGATATGCTAAATCGATGATTGTGAAACACAAAGATAGTGTTTTGTTTAATAAATACGTTCTGGGTAGTATAACCGGAACTTACTCGAACATTCTGAAACAGGCCCTAAGTATTTTACATGCATAACACTTCAATAAATATCTTTTTTGTTTTGAAAGTCATTCAAATTGACTAAATAGCATTCGTAAATAGAAAACAACTATAAAAATATGCTAGGAAAAAGCCATAAAATAGACAAAAATAAAAAAATATGTCACAAAATCTATATAAAATATAATTATATAAAATATAATTATCTATAGGATAATTATATTTTATATAGATTATTATAATTTGACAAGCTTCTTACCTCACTACTGTCCGTATACAAAATATGAAACGACATAAATAAAATTATTCATACTACCTATCATTTTTCATAATTAATCTCACTTCTCTACAGGGTCATTGGTAAAATGCTAACAACCGCTTAGGGTTGACTTCTGCTAGTCCTAACAAACATTTTGAGATGATCTTAAAATTATTGTAATTTATAAACACGGCAGCAGATAATAAACATGTATCGTCTCCGAAAGCCAGTAAGGCGTGGGCTACTTAAAATATTAAGTAGAAGTCGGATATGATTTATTTAAATGGTCCTCTATTACAGTGAGGCTTTGTCGACTAAAGCTCAAATACTATGGCATTAAATCATTTATTATTCAAGCACACGCTTGAAATGCCGCAGTAAGGAGGTAAAGATTATTTATTTAACAGTATAATATACCTAATAGCTGGCAAAAACTGATTATTGTCTAGGTCCTGATGTACTTACTGTACCAGCTGGATCGTCTACTACTGGACACAGCCGCTCTCATTAAGGGGAGGTTTGCTATAATCCTTAGGCTTGGCAGGCGTCTTGGTAATTGCAGTCTAAGATGGCAGTTCTTCAGAATGCTGTGCTGCCTACCACGGTATACCTGCAGAAATTCAATACTCGCGTATCAAAGAAAAACATATTTCATAGATGCTCGCGCAGTGCGATTAAAAAATACAACGTGCAATGGGCCTATGCGAAATAAAAAGTGGCAGGTCCGTAAAAATATGGTCAGATAAAGTCAGAACAGTAACCGGAAATAAATGGATGAGAGATGAAAGAAGAGAGTTGTATAGGATATTCATGTAATAATATAGGAAATTTTTCAATAGAGCGGTATTTTAATTGATTAAGAGAGTTAGAAATTATAAAAAATCAGTAGTATATTACTTTACAATGCAATACAATAAAATAGTATATTGTGCAACGAGTGCATAAAAAGTTATTTTAGCGAGCCAAATTCAAGTTAATGAAGTATATATGAGGTTTAAAATGGTTTTTAGGTACGAGTTTTACACTCGGATTTCCACTTTAATTGCGAGGAAAGTAATCAATGATATAATAATAGTGTTATATTCTAAAAGTTGCGTCTCTGGTAGCGCCTCACTACTACACAATAAAACTACACTAGCTTAGTACATTTTTTTTACACCCGACTGTATTTGCTTCAATATTGCAGTACTATTTTTGTTTTTTTTTGCCTTTTTTGTTAGTTTTTCAGAATATATTCGTCTTTTTTGTTTATTTAAATGCGGACACCGATAGGGGACCGTCCTACGTTGGTTTCAAGTCAACATGTAGAATAGCTGAAAGTTATTAATATATGTTTAGCAATTTTATTGAAAATTTCGACATTCTTGGTAATGATAATTTCATTTTAAAATTTATTCGGTAATTTCTCGCTGCAATACATGCGCCCCTAAACCTGGTCGTTACCCGTCTGTTGTTTGATCGCGAACGGTGCCCAACTTTTTTATATATTAGCAAAATACAACATTTTTCATATACTAAAAGTTAATTTACCACTCTCCACAGATTCGGAAATTAACAAAATAAAATCCACGTCGTACCATAGCGTGCAATGTACCAAAAGTTGCGCCTCCGACAGTGCACCAGCACTAAACTATGTAGTACAAAATCTTAGTACACATTTTTACAACCGAGTTTTTTGCCGTCGAGCATAAAACTGTATTTGCTTCAAAATGACAGTAGATTTTTTGTGTCTTCGTCGTTGTTTTTCAGAATGTCCGGCTTTTTCGTTTTGTTGAAATTTTTGACGACATATTAATGTCGTCAAAAATGTATGGTACGACGTGGATTTACTGTCATATCTTGGTATTTTATAATACCCCTGATCCATCTAAAAATATTGTCAGAACTAGTCACCTACAAGTAAAATTTATTCATTTATAGGACATTAATTTTACTAAATAAAAAGGCGGTATAATGTTAAGAAATAATCGGAATCCCTGAGAAAAAATGGAGTAAATAATTGTTTGTAATACCCCTGAGTATATATTATATTTTTAACGACATATTAATGTCGTCAAAAATTTATGGTACGATGTGGATTTACTGTCATATCTTGGTATTTTATAATACCCCTGATCTATGAGCGTTATTAAAGACCCAAGTAAACTTATTTATTGAAATATATTAGAAACTGAACCTCTTTGCACAATTAAAAAAATCACATCCATTTTTATGTACTTGTGGTTAAAAGCAGACTTTTGAGTACTAGAGGACCCAAGTTTTACTTATACTGGGCATGAAAAAAAACTTTACGAGCAAGTAAAGAGAAAAAAAATCCTTGTTGACAACGGTAAATGTTACGAAAAACATATTAAAAAATCTTAAAGCTAAGGTACAATGTGTGCACTTATCACTTAACGTGATCTCTTCCAGTGAAACTAATGGAAAATAGACTTATTTCACACTTAACCTGTTACTAAGTACGGGTATAACAAGAAAACATGTTTAAGAAATACTGAATAGAAATCAAAATTAACGACATCATTTTATACTGGATATCTATTCAAAGCTTTAGTGTAGATATTAAAGTAATAATAATTTACTGAGTATGCTGATATCTATAAATAAAATTGAGTATTACCTCGAACCATACATGAACAATACTTGTTGAAATATTCAGACAAATGCTAAAAATATAAAACATAATGACAAAAGCAAGGTTGGAGTAGGAGAAAGGGTAATGAAAGGAGGGTAGAGAATAAGGTATCCCATTATACTATAAACATACGATACGATAAACATGAATAAAACATCTTGTGTTCACGCGAAGCCTACTAAATAACGAAACAAATATCATATATATAAAGTTCGTATAGAGCTAGATATTTTTGTTGGTTGTTGAAATGTGAGTACTTAAAAAAGGATTGAAAATCGTTCATCGTAGGTAATAAAAGACCTGTGTTTGTATATTTTAAAACAGTTTGTTATTTTAGGACCTCGTAATATTATTGTTAATGCGGGTAAAATCAACACACTGCGAGGTCTCAGTTTACGTTTAACTTTCATTAAGTAAATAATACAGATGATAATATGATGCGATCCGACAGCTGCTTAGAGCTCTACATACTTCACCAGGTGGTAGAACTCCTTAGCAAGAGTACGTCGTGGTGGGAACCACCGCAGTGCCAAATTACGGTCTCGAAGTAGCAGTGTGCGAGCACTAATTTGTTCAAGCGAGAGAGGTAACGTCGCATGTAGAATTAATAAGCGTCATAAGAATTTACCGCTTTGTCCGCGTACGAAACTGGAGGTTCGTAACCAGTTAAGGTAGAAAAATAAATATAACTTATACAACTATTTACTCCATTTTTCTCAGGGATTCCGATTATTTCTTAACATTATACCGCCTTTTTATTTTGTAAAATTAATGTCCTATAAATGAATAAATTTTACTTGTAGGTGACTAGTTCTGTCAATATTTTTAGATGGCTCAGGCTAAAGGACAGATAACAGACCGTTAGATGCTTGGCGACAGATTTTCTACTTGAGCATGGTAACTAAAATGCCCAACCACCGGGCAAAAGACATGTGACTACTCATATGGAAATAATAATAGTATTTTTATTATAGGTATTTGACATTCTAGTTAAAGGTAAAACTGATTAAATTATGTACACAAAATAAAAAACAGCAAAAAACAAAAAGACACAAAACAAACAAACAGCATCTCTTATAGGCAGAGATTAGCCCGCTTAACATCAGATGGGCTTCGAGCTTGTTCCGTCACAATAACATAAAAGAAAAATAACAATTTTGTGCCACCTCATGTCGCAATAGATATTATTTTCTTTCGCGTAATACTACAGGTGTTTTGCTTGTAAACATCCCCTGCTTAACCGCTTAAGTAATTCAATTTAACTTGAAAATAGTTGCCTGTTTAAAATTAAGGTACTTTTATTCCAAACTCAACCCTAGCTCCACTTACAGTTTACTTTGCAAACTTCCTAGGCAGTATTTGTATAGCCATGAATAATTATAGAAGCTCTGCAGAAGTTTTTTCAAGTTAAGGGAGAGAACAGGCAAAATTAGTAGCTCGTGCCCGTGATTACGAAAATCGAACGACTTACTTATGAATTAAGGTTTATTGCGGTGCGCGCTAGAACCTGGTGGTTAAGTCGAAATGAAAATAAAATAAAACTCGACCGAAATGCGCGAAAATTTAACAAATGTTACGGACTTTGAACAACTGTAAAGAATACATTCTTAATGATAACTTTAATATGATTTGAAAGTTCCGGTTATACTATCCAGAACATATTTATTAAACAAAACACTATCATGGCGTTTCACAGTCATCGATTTAGCCTATCCATCGGTTAAAGCTTGAAACGCGCTGCATGTTAACTGTCATTTTTATCATGCAGTTATTTTATGTGTTGGTTAGCAACCCGAAACTTTATTAGGACATTCTGAAACAGACCCGTAGTATAAGAAAGCACTATATGGCCGAAGATTTATATGACCTTTAATCGTATAACAATTGAAGGCAATTGAAATTGAATAAATATTTAATCACAAAATTGAGAGCTAGTAAAGGGAATATCGAAATTTGATTGTGACCGTTCAAACATAAAAGTTTCATACTGTTAAAATACTTACTTTTTAAAGAATACAATCTAGAAGATTGAATTGGCTTTTAGTACGGAAAATTGTATTGTAGTCCCTTAGTGCACTTCAATTACATTATTGCAAACAATGGAAAGGCATCAACTACTAAATTGTTGCAAAAGCACTCGTATTGTATTGGAACTTATAGAAAATTCAATCAACTGTGGATTATATTTACCTACTCTGTAGTTTAAAGAAGATGCTGAAATTATTACAGAGTTGTTGACTGCTGAATATAAGGTTTCCCCATGGAATAGTACAATGAGCTTCTATAGGCTCTTATTAGGTCTGTCTAGTGTCCACTTCAAAGAGTCTGCGCCTCGAGTTTGATATTGTTTGATTTACTTACTTTTATTAAACCCTATGTTTTATTAAAAAATATCATCATTTATGTTGTAATTATCAAAATAAAATGAATAATTTGTAGTATCCGAAGAAATATATCCGAAAAAACAAATATCTGTATGTAACATATTTATTCAATATTGTTGCTATTGTTATTATTTAAGTATTCTTTAATGTATGTTATATTCATTTAATAACTTTATATATATGTGTTATTAAATGAATAAAACATACATTATATATATATATATATATATATAATGTATAATGTAGAATGTAGTTTACAATATAATATATATATATTCCGGCAGCTGTCCTTGAGAGCCAGTAATTCTATATAATAGGTTAGCCTGAACAACATCTCCGACCACATCATCACTTACCATCAGGTGAGATAGTGATTACAGTTCAACCTATCAGGTACTTACAAAAAAAAGTAACGTTTTTACTTTCTAACGGATATGCTAGTTTCGTGAAAATTACAAAACATTTGAATCATTATATTACTGATTGTTTTCAGTGAAATTACAACTTGACTAACGTCGGTCTGTTGTATTGTATAAAATTGTGCAACTGCAATACCACGAATTTTACAATCTCCCTGCAACATATACATCTACAGTATGAATATTATAATTCAGGGACCCTTAACTTAAAAGTTACTATTACTGTAAGCAACGTCGATTTTGTTGCGTGCTTATGTCAACCTCTGCCTGGATACTTCGCCAAATTAATTTGACTTTTAGTAAAGCCTTAATATTGACCGCAAAAACCATTTTTTGTCAGCGAAATTAAGAAAACTTACTAACTTGTAAATAATACCTTCAACTACTAAAATATCTTTATAAACGGTATTTTATTAAGTTAATGGTTGATTCCTCAAATCCTCACAAAAGCAGTTACCGTAACAATAGTACAAAAATGTACAATCGTAGAGAAAATTGTACGCTCAGATGAACAACATTAATGAGCCCTGATTGGAGATTCCTGCAGAAACAATTGTCTGGTTGGGATTTATTGCAGAGCGGGCTGGGGAAATAGAACACAATTTATGCTCCTACTTGTTTAATGTTTTAATCTTTGAAGAATAAATCATTGAAAACAATATAGAACGGTATTTAATTAGAAACATTTTCAAGTTGTTTTAAAACATTTGCAATTTTGGTGCAGAGGTGGACGTAGAATTTCTAAAAATTGACAGATCTATTACTTGTACATAGACATATACTTAAGATATTTTTTTGATTTCTTATGCTCGTAAAGTTCTTTTTCTCTAAAATGGTATGAAATGTTGGCATGACATTTGTAAAAAGTATCCAGTAAGTGAACTCTACCGGAGACTTATTCTCAACTGTCCAGTAAGTGAGTATGTATATTACTTACTGGACAGTAGGTCATCCTCTTAAGATCTGCGTAAAAAAACAGTACCAGACACAGTATTTTTTCCTTTCTCGGGATTTGGTCTCGTACGTCTTGTGCAGACACAGATTTAGAGTTTAGCCATTATAACATGGTTATAGGAGGGAGGATCCAAATATCTCTCTCTTTTTGGTGTGACATTTTATGAGATAGATATGGTTTTGGAACCTTAAACAGCCATGTTATAGTCTCTGACACTTGACGCGTATGCACTTTGCGTATTGTACTTAGTAATGTTGTAGAAGTGTAGTTTGGGATTTTATGTTTGTATTTAGTAATTTCAGTTTATAAATCATGTTGGATTAAAACTTTCCATTCGAAAATAACATGGAGTTTTAAAAACAATCATCAACATTTTTTTATTAAAACATTAACGTAATGTAAAAATAGAACAATGTTGAAAACTAAACGCAAACATCTTAGTAAAAAAAAAAACAACGACTGGCGCGATTTCACACTCAATTGCGACAATTATTGTGTTTTTGTTGTTTAACTTTATTTCATTTTTGAGAAAAGCATTATAAAAGCCTCAACCAGTAAGAAAGCCATCTTGGCCTCTTAAATAACGAGACTTCACCTGCGGTTCGGTCCGGTTAACTCATACTTTACCAGGAAGGATTACTTACTGGATTCTGCAGTAATGTACTAATTTATGCCCGGTGTAAACGAACCAAAGTGCCGAATTTACAATAACCTTTACGCGTTTGTCACACGAGGTTTCTGAGCTTGAACAAATTTTTTGTCACTTCCACTCAACAATCAATAATTATGACGAATCACGCCTAGATTAGAAGTTTTGGAATGAGAAAATCAGTACTAAGAAAATTTTATTAGAAGCTTAGGTTACAAAACGCCAGCAAAGCTCATTGTACCATACCATGGAGAAACCTTTTATTCAGCAGTCGAAAATCCCGGGCCTTCTTCTAACTAAAGAGTAGGTAACTATAATCAACAGTTTATTGAATTATCTATAATAATTCAATAAACTGTTGATTGTTGAGTGGAAGTGACAAAAAATTTGTTCAAACTCAGAAACCTCGTGTGACAAACGCGTGAAGGTTATTGTAAATTCGGCACTTTGGTCTATAATAATTCAATAAACTGTTGATTATAGTTACCTACTCTTTAGTTATCTATAAATTCCAATACTATACGAGAGCTTCTGCAATAATTTAGTGTTTGATGCCCTTCCTTTGTTTGCAATAATGTAATTAAAGTGCACTTAGGGATAGTCTCCTAAAGTAAAACGCACTACTGCGTTTTATTTTGTAATATCCCTCGGTTCCTTTCGTTGGCGATAGCTTTTATGTACAAAGACTTTCTATAGACACTTTTGTGCAATAAGTGTCGACATTTATCAAATATAATTTTAAATCAGTACTAATATTATAAATGCGAAAGTAGCTCTGTCTGTCTGTCTGTTACGCTTTAACGCCAAAATTACTGGACCGATTTGAATGAAATTTGGTATGGAAATAGTTTGAGACCCGGGAAAAAACATAGGATAGTGTTTATCCAACTGCGCAAAAAGTGGTTGATGTTTTTGCGCGATAACCGACATACGCGCGGGCGGAGCCGCGCCCGGAAAGCTAGTAAAGATATAATTATGTATTACTAACAATATCATATTTTAATTTCCTCGCAATTCAAAGTGAATTTTGAGTGTATAACTCGTGCTTAAAACCCATCGTAGCATCGACCAGATGTTATCGGTCTCGGTTAAATTGACTTGTATTTTGCATTCGTCTATTTTACTTCTCGTAAGGTTATAACAATATAGAAAGGTATCTTCACACATTTGCGGTCTAAAACCAAAAGTTTTTAAGCACGAGTACATAAAAATGGTTATTTTATTATAAACTGTAAAAATGTTTATATTTTCAAAAAGGAAAATAAATTCTGTTGGAACTATGTAGCTGTTATCTGCGCCTTTATGTTTTAATTAGTCTTGTACTGGGTGGCCTCTTTGGCTGTATTGTGTATTTTAGCCTCTAGCTACCCTAGCTATCCCAACGCTTTATGAACCTAATTATCTCCATTACTTTTATGATATGGGTCTTCTCGTAGTTTGCTGTTTCAATTTTTTTTTTATGCCTGATAGGTTAGCCTTTGACCACTATCTCACCTGATGGTAAGTGATGATGTGGTCGAGGATGTTGTTCAGACTAACCTAGAGTTACTGGCTCTCAAGGACAGCTGCCGGAACACACCGTTAGGTGCTTGGCGACAGATTTTCAACTTGAGGGTGGTAGCTAGCCAGGCGAGCATTTGCAAAGTGCCCTACCACCATGCTGTAACGACTGCTATCCTAGGAAACAACAACCGGGACCGACGGCTTAACGTGCCCTCCGAAGCACGGAAACGCTCAGTAGTAATGCCCAACCAGCGGTCACCCATCCAAGTAATGACCGGGGCGGACGTTGCTTAACTTTGATGATCGATTCAGAATGGCTTAGCAAACTTGGCTACGAGCGCTTCAACAATTATTTCATTTATTTCAGTTATCATGGCGGTGGCCTCGAAAATACGCATCCACTTTTTTCTAGTTTTAATTGCTTGTATACTTGTACTCCTCCAACACAAGTAGCCCAAGCTTCAATCACATTTTTCAATACACACCTTCGGACTTACTAACCACTCTATGGGTGTAATACCTAATAAAGGTGAATTTTAAAAACTATATTTTTGACTATGGCTTTAGTTTCTAGCTTCTCCCGTGACGCTGATTTAAATAAAAAAATAACCAAAAAATGGAACCGATTTCAACACTTAAAAGTGTGAAATAACTAATTGTTGAAGTTCAAAAGTACCTATTATCACAATATTGTGTTATTTCATACAGTATTTTGGTTAAAAAAAAACACTCGTTTTAATGACCCTTGCTACTTACGGTATCGATTGTCATTCATTGTCAACGACTATATCATCAAGATAGGAAAATATTTTTCAGTTATTGCAGTGTAACTCAAAAACGGCGGACCGATTTTAATCAAATTTAAATGGGACCAAACGACCAGCTTTCAAATAAAAAAAAGAATTATGAAAATTGGTTCACCAAGTCAAAAAGCTCCGCAGTAACAAACATAAAAAATACGAATTGGGAACGGTTAAAAAAGGAAGATAGGGTAAGCTCCAATGTCATGACAATATAATTTGGAGGAAAATTAACACAAGTATATCAGGCACACAGCTGCACCTCCATTGTATATTGATACGTTTTAATGAATGACAAAGACAGGAAGACAAACATGTAGTAGACGCACTTACGCACACTACTATATAGCATAGATGTGAGGCTCAAGGCATGCAAATTATAAAAAAAAGACGTGTGGCACTCGGAGACTGCCGCGGTAAAGTAAATTAATATAATAATTTAATTACATGGCATTTTTATCAACTTATGAAATTATAAATCTCGTCACGTTAGTTGTCAAAACCTATTTTTCTGCCAAAATTTAGTTCCTTTTACGCACTGTAGAGGCGCTGATCAAATATAGTATCACCGCTGTGCCGGTCGGAGTGGGGGGTGTTAGGTTATTTTCGTTACGGAATTTCTGGATTCGGTCTCCACGCTCAAGGCCCGCGATAGAAGCTATGCAATAGCTTAAAAGTTAGAACATTTTGTATTTAAAATGACAAAACTACTTTTGTTTGGAAAGCTTTAGGCCTAGTTTCACCATACTCTGTTATTTATTTGACGCCTCGTTAATCCTTTTAACGGACTGTTAACTGAACCGAGTGTCCCACCAACTGTTAATGGATGATTAATTCAGTTAACTTCATAGAACTTAGACTGATTTAACAGCTCTGTTATTTTTAAAGACCCATTAGCTAATGCCTGATTTAGCGTAAACAAACATGGTATGGTGAAATTAGGCCTTAAGATAACGCACTAACCTTGATTTTGTACCGTTGTTTATTCATGTGCTAAATATATAAAGATACACCTTACTAAGTGTCACTTAGTAAAGTGTATCCTTAAATATTCTGTTATCTTGTGTATGATCCAGGTTATAAGTATGAAGGGTTTATTTTGGACCTTCGAATTGATATAAAATCAAGGTGGCGGATGTAAGACTATTCCAAAATATAAGTAGGCTTTTATCGCGCATATTAGCTTTTTGTGTTCTTCTCATGACAAGATTGGATTATCATTGTGACTTTGAATCTTGGATGAAACCTCTTTATTTGCTTGTCGAAGACATGGTCAGTTCAATTTCTCTAATAAGGTTTATCCGTGTAGTTTCTATGGTAAATTATTTCATATAATTTTAGAGGTTCTTCAGTCATCATTGAAAAGTAAAATTTATTGATAGTACATGTCAGGGTAGGCTTTGGTTAGGTTTGAATGTCAATGATAAATATTGTAGTATAGTCCTGCAGGTGGTGTTAAATAGTACATTACTGTACGATCAAGGAATGTTGCACAGAAGCAGTCAAGTTGAATACTTACTAAGTGGTTTTAAAAGGATGGGCCCACTTGTGATCTTTTTAACTAAATAAGTTATTATTATGGCCATAACTTGTGTAGCATTTTACTCTAAGTTCTGTGAAACATATATAATCCGCAATACAGTATTTAGCTTTCATTCACGCCAATTCAACAGTGACAACCCGACTAAAGGAAAGGACTAAGGGAAAAACACTCTTGTTTTTTCTCTTTTTTTTGAGAAATCTCTCAGAAAATCTTCAGTCTTTGACGTAATTTAATATGTTGCATTGCTAACACTACAAAATAATGTAAAAATAAACTGTCCAGAAAGTTAAATGACTGTCGTGTTTGAAATTCCTGGCATGTTGTTTAGCTGCGGAGCGAAAAATACCGATTGACTTATTGTTCTAAATTTTAATTAATAAAGCAATTTTCGGGCCGTGAACGAACAAATTCAAATAAACTCATTATTTCGGATTTTCAAAGGGCAAAAGAAAATTTGACCGGAATATATTATTGCAGTACCTAAGTCTACTAATTAATAATAACACTAAGGAAAATTCACTATCTCACCAACTTTAGGTACTTTATGTTGCATTAAATTTTAACATATTTTGTAATGGTTTTCCTCCGCGGCGGTGCTGTTTTTAGGGTTCCGTACCCAAAGGGTAAAAACGGGACCCTATTACTTCGACTTGAGACTTCGCTGTCCGTCAGTCCGTCCGTCTGTCTGTCACCAGGCTGTATCTCAAGAACGGTAATAGCTAGACCGTTGAAATTTTCACAGATGATGTATTTCTGTTGCCGCTATAACATCAAATACCTACACAAAGTTTGCCAAGTGCGAGTCGGTCTCGCGCACGTTAAAACAAAAAAGGTTAAAATATGAAGTCTAATATTGTCTTATGCTAATGGTACGGAAACCTTCGTGCGCGAGTCCGACTCGCACTTGGCTGATTTTTATTTTTCAGTATATTTTATATTTGAAAAGTTAGAACAGCATAATAACGTAATATGTTTTTGAATGTCGAATTTAAATGTTATTAGTGTATTTAGTAATTTAGACATACGATTAACATACAGCCAGATTTTATCTTTTATTCTCGTTATCACGTATTAAGAAAAAAAATTGTGACAAGCAGGATTCTCCCTGACTTAAATGTTGGGCTTTTATCTATCTTAACTGGAACATATATCAAATAGATTCAGAAAAAAGGTAACAGGACCTTAGTGAACAAAAATGAATTCAAATAGAATAGCTAAAAAATCTTTCATGATAATATTTCGTGATTTTACTTATCTCCTTGCGTTATACGGACTTAGTGTTTAAGATATGTAGGGTATAGACATTTTATTTAATATGGTACACAGTTCAACCATCATTAATTTTCGCTCAAGGGTGTACATTTTAGCATAATTAAATATCTAAGTAAAATGCTAAACTGTTTTCTTATATACAATAATAAATTAGTTAATGAACGAGTTCTATTCTTAAATTCCTTGCGGCCTTGGATTTATTTTATTGGTGGGTTGAAGCGAGGTCTCTGTGAAAAATAGGGAGTTACAGGATTTGTTAGATGATCCGATCAAAAACATACAAATGCCTTTATTAAAATTTGGTGGGAACATGGTTTATATATAGCATTCGTACGTTACGTATATGTGGGCTAAATAAAGAGGTCCAGTGGGGTAGTAATGTAAAAGGTCCTATTTGTATTCTATATTTCATAACTATTTATGTGAAGTCTTACACCTAGTTTTCTACAATAAAGACACGCGATAAATATACAACAAATACATACACAGACACTCCAGATTTTAAACCATGCAGTTTGTTTTTGCTATACGCCAAAATGTACATAATTATGTACAAAGTAAGGACTTATTTGCTATACTAGATATAAACATCAATATTATTTACCCGTATGTCCTTGGACTCTCTAGTTATAATACCTTTTTCATATAGTTAAATTAAGGTAGTAAAACTGAGTACCCAAAGAAAATTCAGAAGTAAGTCAGACAGTTTTCCAAGCTGACAACACTATACGTACTTATAACATCATATAACACTGCAATCCCCAACAATAGTATTAAGTATTTCTTTCTTGGAAAACCTATACTTTGAACATAAATCTGTTCATTATAAATTATCCACTTGATAGAGTACTGCCTTTACCTAATATGCTTGTACCCAATATCTACACTATAATTGTTGTGAAAGTTACCTGATACTAATTTAATATATTTTCTTGCAGCAAGACTGCCCTAATGGTCGCCTGACTCCCGCCAAGTTCGTCGACATGTACAAGATGTTCTTCCCCTCCGGGAACGCTGTCGAATTCTGCGACCACGTGTTCCGCACATTCGACATGGACAAGAATGGATACATTGACTTCAAGGTAACGCGTTACAGCAGCGGTCAAAGAGCTCGAAGTGAGAAAACACCTTAACAAGTAATAAGCTCCAAGTTCAAAGCGCTCTCATTAAGGCTGGCGACATTTATCGTGTCTGGGTAATTAGCTAGAGACGCGACGCGGCGCCTTCCACAGCTTATCTGCGGAGAAAAAAGTACTCGACACTCATGAACAGAGGGCCTGGCCCCGGCACAAAGGAATCGAGATCGCTAGGCTTCACCGTTGCGTGCGTTGTATAATGTCATGCCTTTGAATCAAAAAAAAGATTTACGTTGTGCTAACATCGCGCGCAGATAAAACTTGCGGTAACGTTACAAAACAAATGAAAACTCTATTGAAATTTCAGTACAACTACTGACATAACTTGATATTCTACTAGCGCGCGCTAAATATAAGTGACCTACATACTCTTTTATGAAAGGTTCGTACAACGCTAATAGTGCCGAAAATCGGGCCCGCTCGTTAATTGTCCGCTATAGTTGATGCACTTAATTGTCGCTTAATCGATGTTTATATTCCACTTGTTATCCAGTCGCGAGCGAGACAGTGAATTCCTGATATTGACGTTGAGTTGTGATCAGCAAGTGCGATTGGTTATTATATCCGCGCTGTGTACCGCATTGCGAATAGGACCACTATTTCTGCCTGTGCATTATGTGTTGTTATTATAATGTCACATTTTGTACTTTTTGAGTCTCGGTGTACATCGAGATGCTATATTGTTATAGGAGTTTCTCCAGGCCATCCATGTGACCTCCAGCGGCACGCCTGAGGAAAAGCTGAAATGGGCCTTCCGCATGTACGATGTTGATGGAAATGGCGTGATCGACATCCAAGAAATGACGAAGATTGTGCAGGTGAGATCACAATTAATATTTTGAACCCTACTCTACTATCCTATACTATACTATTCTAGGTCTCTGCGGTCACCAGAAATTAAGGAACTATAGACTTCAATTGAAGGTTTCCGATATTTCTAAGTAATATAGTTCTAGACATGTCATGATGATAATTATATGTAATTATAAGTAGATTAAGGTGGGAACTCACTTCTATGATGAGAAACAATTTTACTGCGCTTGTTCCTTGATTTAGTACCCATTCTAAATAACCATGCAATTTTTCGGTTTTAATTAATATTGCTCGTATTATGTAGAAGTTATTGACCACAAATATACATGATAACCCTTAAACCGTCAAAAAAATTTAAATTATCCGTAATATATTTAATCTATAAAATAAGTATGAAAAAATATATGTAATGGCATCATGTCACATATTATTCTTCTAATCGCGCGTTTTACGTGATCAAGTACAATGTAGATTGTAGATACAATATACTGTACCTAGCAACAAAACAAAAAGGAACATACATTTTAAATATTCCTCTTAAGAATTTGCCTGTCCGTTGTTGTTGCGAGTTATTGTCACCCGATTATCGCGGTGTGTCGGCCCGATTTTCTTACAAAACATACTCTTCAAGTGTGGCTGTTATACTCGTAGTTTAGTCTTTCTTCTATCATATCATATTATATTCAAAATCTGAATTTCATTAAAAGTTTTTAAATTATTGCAATGGCATTGACTAGGCTTTTGTTATCAACTCTTAAAACATAATGACGGAACTGCTTTCACTAAGTAATGTATTGTTTTAACTCATCTTCATCTTCGAATTCAACTCAAATCATTTAGTTTTAACTTAAATTATGATAAATGTGTGGCATTCGGGCTATACGAGTAATGTATGCATTTAATAACGTATTTCAATGCCTTGGTGCGTCTATGAGCGCCATTGATCAGTGCTCCATGCTTGTGGCACATTGTCATTGCGTGCCTTCAAATTGAGTACACTATACTAGAATCAGAACTTAGGTGCGTACCTTCAATTTGTACACGGCGCCGCGCTAGGAAGATTCTGTAAATATGTGTATGCTGTCTAATGACTTAACTACCTATGGTTTTTTTTCTATAAAATAGAAAACAAAACCATAGGTAGTTAAGTATGATGTTAACAATTTGTAAGGTGTTTTGATAACATTTATCGTGTGTACTGTTGCTGGGACCTATTGAGTTGTCTTGAAAAAACAACTTAAGAATACACGCACAACATTTAATTTATTTAAAAACTATTAAATTTAATTTAAAAAAAAACTGTAGTTCTCGCAACTCACTTTCTGTACTGATTTGGGGAGAGGTTCCACCTAACCTGGGTTCTGAGGTCTGAGTCTGCTGACTCCTAGAACTTTTATAAATAATGAGCATCAACATTTTGGAATCCATCGTTTATATAGGGAAATATACAGCTGATACCGTGCAACTAGGTTTATTGGGGATTTGAGTATAGGTTAGCACTATATGCGGTATAACAGTAGAGGACAACAATTTTTGCGGTTTACGAAAAGTTTCATCATATTTTATTTCATTTATGAGACTAAAATATGGTAAAATAAACATAATATCTATAATCAACGCAATATACAATATATAAAACAATGTCATAAGCAACATATAATATTAAACAAATAAACTTAATTTACTTTCCTACTGAAATTACAGGCACATGAGACTTAACATCTATGTTTCACAGTGACGGGTGCAGTGCAATTAGTGTTATAAAATAGGCTTGGTTTTAGTTCTCTTTTATTTCGTCTATTAAGACTCTTTAAAATAGTACAACAATTAAAAGCATAAATAATAACATCGATTAATTTGGCTATAATTTGAGGTATAATAACCTCCGTAGATATAAAAAAAAACATTCATGACGAGATTACCCATTCTGAGCTAGTGAAACAAAGTCAGTGAGTGCTTGCAATCTGTACACGGCGCGACGTCGCGCGCCGGTGACACGGCATCGGTGAGTGCCTGCAATCTGTACACGGCAATGGTTTACAAGTGTCCTTGTACCTATATACTGAATTGTACACAGAGTTGGTATTACAGCGTTGGTATGTAGGTATCCTAAATTGTGCACATCGCTGGAGTCACATCATTACACGGCCGGCGCGGCGTTTGTTTCACAGCATAGATAGTACCTTCTTACTTTACGTGGCATAGCTTCACATGTCAAAGTCAAAGTCAAAATCATTTATTCAATTTAGGCGTCTACGACGCTCTTATGAAGGTCAATTACAAATTTTAATATTGAAATATACTACATTGTACTGCCACGCTCAGCAAACAAAAATTATAGAGCCACAGCGAGAAGAACGGGCAAGAAACTCGGGGCCATTCTTTTAAACGTTTATTAACAATGTGTTAAGTACATACTATATAGTCAAATTATTACAATACTTAATTTCCATTACGTAGGTGAAATCCGCTAGCTTAACAGAGGCGAACCAGTCCAAGCATTTTTGTCGTTTAAGTAATCACAAACTGTATAGTAAGATTTCTTTATAAAAATATTATTTACTTGCAACTTGAATTTTCTTTCTGTGAGCGTTGTAATATGTTTGGGCAGTTTATTATAAAACCGCACACAATTGCCTAAGAAGGACATTTTATTTGTCTTTGCTATTCTAAAACCTGGCACCGCTATTTTATCTTTATTCCTAGTGTTATAATCGTGATTGTCACTGTTTGATTTACATTTGCTCAATTTTGTACGAACATACATAATATTTTCAAATATATACAGACTGGTCATATATATACATGGTCGGTGCATGCCTTTAATGTGTTCACGTTGCTTGTGGCACAACGTCGGTACGTAGGTGCCTTAACCTGTTCACGGTACTATTTATGTCACAGCGTAACACATAACCTTAAAAACCCTAATCGTTTGCTTTAATACTCTTCCTTGCTCCTCAATTTATCTTTTGAGAAACATAGACAAAATCAGAGAGCTGAGTTTGTGTTTGCTGTTTCGTTTATTTATATACATTCCAAAATAATTTTCGGCTAAAGAATCATTTTTATAAAAGAAAACTCTATTGTAAGTGTTCATTCTAAAAATATGTGTGTAAATAAGATTTCAAATAAACATGTAATCGATTTATTGAACCATCATTTTCAATAAAATATCCGTTGATATTATATTCTGTCAATAAAGACGTTATTTAGATATAAAGTAACAAATGAAAAGTTGCTTTCGGCGCCTAGATGCTATTCCGCTACAGTTTATACAAACAAACATGTCATTTCATGGTACCCATCGCTCGGTGTGAAATATTTATTATGTGCTTACAGTGTCCAAGCCGAACCTCACGAAGCAAAGCCAATTGAGGTGCAAATAATCGCGCAAACTCCCACAGTATCGTAGTTAAGTATTGTTAGTTTCGTGTACAAGATTGTACACCTAATCTGTTGGTTGGATCCTAAATACCGATCGTACATTTCATTAAGTACCAACTCTATTTCGTATCTCTAATCGACTGATATTGGTCTAGTTTCCTGCTATGTCGTATGTGTATTAATATTTTTTATACCGATCCATGCAAATAATTTATTTTAAATTCGGTACAAAATATAAGGTAGAAATTGCTTCTCTGGTATGTGAAACGAAAATTCGTTAACGTCAATTTAATGTTGCAATGTTCGTTATCGTTCATTCGGATGGCCAGTTTCGATAATGAAGCAGTGTTTACCATCGTTTGCCAGTTTATTTGGATTGTTCATTCTATTCATCAACAATGTAAGTAAATTAGCTTCTTTGTTTGTAACAACACATTGGTTGTTTCCTCATATACGTATATTTAACTCTATATTACCCTCTTCATTAATTATACCGATTGAATAAGTTAAGATACGCCAGCCGCAGCCATGACTTGAAAAACCTTTCAATGAGCTTAATATCATAGCAATAAAAATGTTCATAGTTTATCACTAAGCGAGTCGAAACAAATAATTATTTCTTATGTTATAAAGAGTATGAGAATTGCGGGCGAGTCCTAACAGCTGTATAGAAATAATTAAACCTATCAGCTATCATAGATAGCGAACGTTATGTGTATGTACGAGTATTGCCGTGAACAGTAGCCGACGCTGACGCCTGTGATGTTCGTCTAATCGGTTGTTAAGTGATTGAGGGGCGATGACTCACCGTCGCTTCGACCGCTAGTTTACGCTACAACGATGTATTTTTATCAGCGATCAGGCTGATTGCCTTTGTTTAGCCACCAATCAACTCGTATCCGTAACAATAAACGGCTCTATAAAAACACACATGGGCTCTAGCATACGTTTGGTTTTATACAATACTACGTGAACTTACAACTACTTTTAACTACGCCCACTGATTAGATTAAGAAGGCGATGCAAATCAATTAAGAGCTTGTATGAATTGAAGAAAGTTTTTGATGCGCTCGTAGCCAGTTTGCATAGCTGTTCTTAACCGATCAGTAAAGTTAAGCTAAGCCCGCCGCGTTCATGAGTTGGCTGGGTGATTCATCAACAATGTAAGTAAATTAGCTTCTTTGTTTGTAACAACACATTGGTTGTTTCCTCATATACGTATATTTAACTCTATATTACCCTCTTCATTAATTATACCGATTGAATAAGTTAAGATACGCCAGCCGCAGCCATGACTTGAAAAACCTTTCAATGAGCTTAATATCATAGCAATAAAAATGTTCATAGTTTATCACTAAGCGAGTCGAAACAAATAATTATTTCTTATGTTATAAAGAGTATGAGAATTGCGGGCGAGTCCTAACAGCTGTATAGAAATAATTAAACCTATCAGCTATCATAGATAGCGAACGTTATGTGTATGTACGAGTATTGCCGTGAACAGTAGCCGACGCTGACGCCTGTGATGTTCGTCTAATCGGTTGTTAAGTGATTGAGGGGCGATGACTCACCGTCGCTTCGACCGCTAGTTTACGCTACAACGATGTATTTTTATCAGCGATCAGGCTGATTGCCTTTGTTTAGCCACCAATCAACTCGTATCCGTAACAATAAACGGCTCTATAAAAACACACATGGGCTCTAGCATACGTTTGGTTTTATACAATACTACGTGAACTTACAACTACTTTTAACTACGCCCACTGATTAGATTAAGAAGGCGATGCAAATCAATTAAGAGCTTGTATGAATTGAAGAAAGTTTTTGATGCGCTCGTAGCCAGTTTGCATAGCTGTTCTTAACCGATCAGTAAAGTTAAGCTAAGCCCGCCGCGTTCATGAGTTGGCTGGGTGACCGGTAGTGACGTTACAACAGAGCGCTTCCGTCCTTCGGAGGGCATGTTAAGCCGTATGTCCCAGTTGTTGTCTAAGGATGGTAGTCGTTAAAGCATGGTGGTAGGGCATTTATGGAATCCCCGCCTGGTTAGTTACCACCCTCGAGTAGAAAATCTTTGGCCAAGCACCTAACGGTGTATACACCGTATATTCGGAATACATTCCGGTAGCTGTCCTTGAAAAAAACCAGTAATTCTAGGTTAACCTGAACAACATCTTCGACCACATCATCACATACCATCAGGAGATAGTGGTCAAAGACTAAGCTAACTAGCATAAAGTTCAATCAGCATAAAACTCTATGCGCGCTGCGCGTGGCGGCTACGACCTTTTGTTTTTCCAATAAGCGTGAAAATTATTGTAAATAATAGTACTTAGCAAATAGATGCGGTTGCCAGAATTTTCAACAAAGTGTAACGGAATTGTTAAGGGCATAATTGGTTGGAACGTTTTAGCGGAAATTGGATGTGGAAATTCATTTTCCTTGCAAGGAGTTCCAAAAAATAGTATAAACACAGCTGCATATAACGTAAATAAAATAAATGTTTCTGAATCATAACTGTGATCCTCTGAGTTCACCTTCAAAGTGACCAAAATTAAGGGATCGCTTCCTTAATACCAATCAGAAATTTTACTCTTGGGTTAGTTAATGCTTCCGTCAATGGTTTGATGTCTAAAGATTATTTATATTATAAAATAAAAGGATAGAATACGCGCACCGTCCCCTATGACGCGGTATAAGAAATAAAATTGGAGCACGAAATTTCGGCGACATAGCCAACCCCCCGGTAGCCGAGCGGTTTAGGCATCCGGCGCAAATCGGAAGGACGCGGGTTCAATTCCCGCCCGGGGCAAAACATTTTGTACTCCAATAATTTGTAAATTTGTAAATGTATAGAATTTTCTAAATCCAATTTATCGAATTTGGATTCGCATAAATTTATTTAGCACCTATGTTTGAATCGTAGTTGAGTCACTGTAAACAATGACACATAGTCGCAAATATTATAAATACCTTTTGATTTGTTACGTTACGGTCTATTAGATACCGAATTACAAAAATACACTTGGGTTTTGCTTTACGAGCAGGGTTTAATCGCGATTAGAAGAGAGCTTTTAACAAGGCTGCCCAGTAATGGAAAAAGGCCTTGATATAGTGCTGCTTGGATAGATGTAATAAAGATCCTAACCTTATGTACAGAGTAAATAGGCATCTTCTAGACATGCGTAGTTAAATAATAAGAAATGTTCCAATATAAAGGGTTATTGGAAAAATGCTAGCAACCAAGGGTTGTCTTCTGCTAGTTCTAAGAAACATTTTGAGGTGATCTTTTTTTCGTTTTAAAAAACAAAAGAATATATTTTATGATTTTTATATATATTTTTTGTGTTTTAATGCGTGGCCTACTCCAGAGCGCCCGCCGTGGCAACACTGGGTCGCGCCGTGCTCCCTTTGAATAGATTTTTGAATATATACATCGAGCTAAGTAATAAAAAATATGAAATAATACAGGCACAAGAGACTTTTTACATCAGGTGGCATTCGTACTTATTCCGTCAAAAACACGTAAAAAACCACACATAATTTTTTTTTACATAAGGCACTTCCCCTTACTGCCCCGCTGAAAGTTTCCACCCTGTATACCTACATAAAATCAAAAGATCGCTCAAGTCGAAAAATCTTGTGTTCCCGAAAGCTTCCGGCGGGAGCCCATCTAAAGTTCGATACAGATATCTCCCACTTGAGTAGATCATACAACATATTCTAGTACTTATTGATGTCTTTGTTATGTTTATTGTTCACCAAGTTTCAATAGGAATTAATTAACGAGCGTTGTCTGTTTTTTATTTTGTTCTTACAAATTCCATCAATGCAGTCGAACCCCAAGGTCCAGCTTTCGAATATAAGAAAATCATCAAATTCAAATTCAAAATCATTTATTCAATTCAATTCTTATGAAGGTCCATTACAAATTTTAATATTGAAATATTCTACATTTTACTGCCACGTTCAGCACAAAAAAAAAAATTATAGAGCCACTGCGAGAAGAACGGGCAAGAAACTCGGGGCCATTCTTTTAAACATCTTTTAACAATGTGTTATATTCAATATAATACGATTATTACAATATTTGTTTATATAACGTAGGTGACAGGTGATAGCTTGGCAGAGGCGGAACTTTCCAAGCATCTTTGTCGTTTAAGTAATCACAAACTTTGTAGTATGATTTCTTAATCAAAATATTTTTCACATGCAACTTGAATTTTCCTTCTGTGAGCATTGTAATATGTTTGGGAATTTTATTATAAAACCGCACACAATTACACATCAAAATCGATACACCTGTAAAAAGTTCTGAGGTATTATAACACACACATACAAAAACCATTGAATTGAGAGGCTTCCCCTTTTTTAGAATTTTGTTAAAAAGCTATTCAATCTGTCGAATTAACTACTATTCTCGAGTTATTTTGAGTCCATGTAATTAGTCGCCAACCTATATAATGGTACACATTACTTATAATACTTTTTACACATCATTTTTCAAAACCAATTAATATTATAATTATTATTGGGTTGAAGTCTATATAACAGCATACTTCACGTTTCACTTTAACCTTCTGTTGTACTCGTATGTCCTTGTCCTTATACACCTCATTTATTGTGTCGTACGCTTCAAAGTGATTTAAAAGCTAGTAGACTTGGCATTAATCGAGTTAAAATTGATGCTTCCACACTTGATCAATACTCGCTACTAAACAATTAACCAATTATGGTTGCTAGGAGCGTATATGTTTTTAATCCAATTTTCGTCATAGACGATGGCTATAAATATAATTTACGAATATATTCAAAAGTACCAACCCTATATATTATTATAATACACGATAAATGTGATGTATCTGTACCATATTTCATTTAAATCAATTAACTTACAGTATGATATGACTTGCCACTTCGCAGGAACAAAAGTTATCTGGTATCTTATTATGTAATTTTTTAGTAACAAAATGCGTTTGCATCATAGAAAATTTGCGGTTTTGCCATTACGATTTGCCGCATTTGTTGTAAACTAAAGTTCTTATTAATTAATGATTCTTAGTTAATAACTGAGTTAAGTAGAATGATTAGTAACAAATGTAATTTGTTAGAAACAAATTCCGATTGACATCATAGAAAATTTTCGGTTGCGCTATTACGTATTTCTGCCTTTGTTACGAACTAAAACTGTTATTAACTGATGGACCTCAATTAATAACAGCTGCTATTAGAATTTTTAGTAACAAATGTAATTTGTTTTCATTTCATCATAGAAAATTTGCGGTTATGCTATTACGTACTGCCGCATTTGTTTCGAACTAAAGTGGTTATAAACCGATGGACCGCAGTTTACCATGTTTTATTAGAATAATTAGTAACAAATGTGAATAAGTAATCGCAAAACCGCAATTTTTCTACTATTTCAAACAGATTTTGTTACTAACATATTACAAAACAGAGCCTTTGATCTCGTTGTAAGGAACATTTTCAAGCACTTCATATAGCTTAACAGCACAACTAACAAGATTCCTGGCATTGCATTCAAGCAATACTACATACTTGGCCTCCACTCATTACTCTGCTGAGACTGCAGGAATCCGAACCAAGTTCCGTCTACGGTGTTAACGAGACTCGACAAAGTTCTGCCACTATCGTACGAGCACGCACGTAGTTAAAATTGCCTCGTTACGCCCATCAAAATACATTGATGCAATTTGTTTGGTATTCACATTTCTCTTTGTTCTTAGAGATGAAGTTATATCAGAAGTTTTCAATTTTGTTTTAGTCTTGTTTTAAGCGGACGTTTTCTCTATAAGACAGTTATGACAATACTAGTTTTATTTACTGTTTTTTTTTTGTGTCGTAATCGTAATAATAATAAAGTAATAGGACAACGCTCTAGCAAGTATATACTTATTAATCGTTTTGATATATTTATTCCAGAGAGAAAAAATGTAGAAGTCTACGAGTATAGAATGAATAGGGTATCTTCTAGACATGTACTACCGTGATACCGATGTCACATTCTTGTAAAAAAATTGCGATGTAAAATTCAAAGCTCTACTGTAGGTAATTAATATAATTCCTAATAGATCCTAGTACTTATTAGTGAGAAGAATGAAGCAGCAATCACGAAAATGTAAGCAAACATTAAGATTAATAGATAATTTTGTTTTGGCAGAGTAAAATAATAAAAATATACATTGTCTATAACTTGTACTGTTGCTTAGTAGCGTCATTCGATGTCTTAAAAACAAAATGAAACAAAATATGTAACTTTATTTGATTGGTAACAACGGAACAATAACAAAATTGTGTTAAGTATCTAAAACTCAAAGGACATTAATATCAAATATACGTTACGTAAATAATACGTTAGTTCTAATTAAAGTGATTTTATAAAGGAACAGAGCAAGAAACCCTTTTGACGATAAGCTTATAATACAATTTAAAATTGTAAACTCATGGCTGTAACAGCTGCAGTGCCTTCCTAAGCTTGCAATAGGTATTCAAATCTGCAAATCCTTTAAGACGGATTTGTCCCTCTATGGAGTTGTACGTACTTTCAATGTCAATTGGACAAGTAACTTTCAGAGTGTATTTCAAAGAACTGCTTTTAATAGAATGTAGTATATTTGATCCTTTTCAATATTCAATTCATAACATAATAATATATAATACACAGATGCGTTAACACTCACGTTTAGTCAGCTAAGGTTTGGTTCTATTCAATAGGTAGCAGGTTTATGGTCATTTACAGCCCTTCGGACATACTAGTATAGTTCCGTAACTCCGTACTGCAATGTTTTATTGTCATAAAACCCAATAACTACCGGGTATCGAGCGCATGTTTCCAAATCAACGCATCATAGTAAACCATTCTATCAGCCGGATCGTCCACTGCTGAATACGGCCTCTCCCATTATGGGAGGGTTCATAATCCCCATGATTGGCAGGCGTCTTGGTGATCGCAGTTTAAGATATCAGTTCCTTAGAAGGCGCTGGGGCTCACCTTTCGGTATTTTACCATTATTCGCTTATTACGACACCCACAGGTAGCAATGAGGGGGCGATATTCTAGCCCGCCACCCCACGGGGCACTAGACTACACGGGCAGTAATTGTCACGAAGCTTAAATAAATCACGTAAGAATTTGAACATATATTTGTTGCAGGGTGTATTTATTCTGAGATAAATTACTGAATAAAACCACCCGAACAGTGTAAAGCCAAAAGTTAATATAATGTATGAAATGATCACAAACCACAATAATATCATTCAAAATATAATAAACTTATTACATGTTCGTAATTAATTATGAATATTGTTGCCTGCCCTCAAATATAATTCCAACTTTAGCAATAAACATTTTAGCATAATATGAACAGACTTCTGCTTCATTACTCGTTGGAAGGAGCTTAATTGAAATTTTGAGTGTGTTCGCATTAATTGAATATTCAGACCTAGCTGCATGCAACGTTTCTACCCACGAAACTGTTATTAGTTATATCGTTCGTAAATACCGAGATAAAATTGAAATTTACCCGTATATCAGAGTTATTCTTGTGAAATATGGGCGTTGACACACCTCTGCCTACCTCTCCAGGTGTATTCAGGTCTGATGGTATATATTTCTATGTAATAGCTGTTCGTCTGTTGCCGTTCAGTGGCAAAGATTTTCATATTATATTAGCGGATAGTGTGTTCCAGCATCTGTAGTTGAGAGCCTCCGTAGAACTGTATAGATACTGGTTGAGAAAATACAAAAACAGATGCAACACAGGCTATAGCTGTTCTGTAACGCAGTGGCGTCCTTATAAATAAAGTACAACAGAGCCTTGATAGTCCAAATCCCAGATAATCTAGGGTTGCCAGATCAAGGTATATCAATCCCTGGACATGTCTGGGGTTAGAATTGGTTAGTATTTGTTGGTACTTTGATCTTGCGGTCTTTGAATTTTTCGCGCAAATACAATTGTACCCCAGATATTTGAATACTTTGTAATGTAATTGGCATTCGAAGACATTATTTTAATGATTGCAGTACATCTTATTCACTTTGTACTATAGCCTGATTAGGGTATGTAAATTATTATTTGGAAAAGGTCAGGACCTCTTTTAGTGCGCACTCGGAATGCATCTTTTCACACAAACGCCGTTCACTATCTCATCTCAGTGTAGACTTAGAGCGTACGAACTCGATAGTTCCAAACATCTGAAAGGTTTTACTATAAATATCTGCCGTTAAAAGGCTGCAACCGTACCTGAAATAACTTTGACATTACTACAAAATAGGTCAATGTTTCATTATCAATAATTTGATGTTATAAAACAACTATGTCTAATACCTACGGGTAAGTTAAACAACAACCAAGGCTGTGACTGAACGAAACCCGATTGAGATGCGTTTTATTAACCACCAATTGAACAAACGGGTTACATATTATCTATTCAAAAATCGCCTTAGTTCTGTAGAAAGAAAAACCGGCGTAACTTAGATCAGAATGATTACCGCACTTGGTTGGACAAACTTCCTGTCTGTCTGAGTCTAACCTGACATGATCGTATAACAAAACGCATAGATAGTGCGCTCTGCGCGTCGCTGTCATTTTGAAACTGTGATGTGCGCACTTAGCGGCTGCTGGCTGACGACGTAACATTGTAAGGCGTCTGCCGTTTGATGTTCTTTTTTTATTGATTTATTTGTTAGTTTCAAATATTCGAAATTTGAATATTATGGCAGATATTTGATCACGAAGCTTTAAAGCTGCAAGGCCTAGATACAGACTATCATATGCAGCCATAATAGTAACAGGTACTGAATTGTAACAGCTATATTCCAATACAAAATCCCGATAGCATTGACTTTAGGAAAGCAGCTATAAAAGTGATGTAAAATTTTTAATGACTTTTTCCCAGTTGTTACTGGGCAACTGCACTTGAGATTGTATATTTTTTCTGAATTTATCACAGATTCAGATAACCATTATCTACCGAACTACGAAAGTAAGTACAATGTATTATCTTCACTTAAATCAAGTTTATATAGCTGCACTCAAACCAAGGTTAATCAACAACTTGGAAAAATATGATTATCAAACAAGCAAACGCATGGTAGATAGGTATTTATGAAACTTCCATTTACTACCAAAACTTTAGTACATTTGCTCGGCTAATATGAAAAAATCTGTTTGGAACTCGTGTGTGTTGCAAATATCAGGACCTAACAAAACTGCTTAAGCTGATTTCGTATAGTATCTCGTTAAGAGCTTAAATTTCACTTTATCTACTCAATTTTGAATATACTCGCAACTATCCGAATAACCAACACGCCGAACTACTAAACTCACTTAGTTCGCTTTACTCATCAATTGTGAAGTTTGGTTTGCAACGGGGATTCCTGTTAAGAAGGACGTACATGAGTTTATAAGTGGTGTAACAACTTTCAGAAGAAATTGATGCACGTATCGTATCGCGAGCGTACATCCAATTAAGTGTAACTATGTTAGTTAAATCTTGTTTTAGTTTACAAAACGCGATTTTTGCGCCTGCATCTACAATATATAATATATATTAAGGAAACTTTTACTGTTATAAAAACTTACCTGTAAAATTTGGGCTTTTTGAGTGATGGCCCACTAGGGATGACATAAATATTGCCGCGTAGAAAGTCCTTGGTTTGAATCATCGATAAAAATAAAGAAAGGAAGATACGGTACGCTTTAATGTCACAATAACATAATGTGGCAAAAATTTTACACAGGCTTATAATGCACACAGCTACACTTTCATTGTATATGATACTTTTAATGAATGACGAAGACAGGAGTATTCCTGTCTTTGCATGCAATAGACTACGCACAGTAGTGTGCGTGTGAGACTCAATCAGGAGACGTCGTCTTTTATGACTTTGCCATCTTCGAGGTACAAGTCCCCTTCTCCCATTTTTTATAAGTTTATAGGTTTGAATTTAAACATTTATCTCATAATTGTAGGACATTTTACGAATGCAGAAAATCTGTTGCCAAGCACATAACCAAGTTAGAGCCAGTTCCCGTAATAGCACGATTATCATCTTTGAACACATGGTCACTTACGCTGGTGAACTTTCGAAGGAAAAAGAAAGTTTCAATAGCGAGTTGCGAAAATAAATAATATCCATATTTCCCTATACGCCCACTCTCACTTCATTGAAGATGCCTATCGGGTAGTAATCTTGATAGAAAACGTCTCCAAATTAATCTGAATTCCTTCGTCCAAACTTCCTTTCCTCCCTATTTATCTCATTTTGTTCATACTACGAGTATCTTACGTACCCGAACAATCGACTTTTTAAATAGTGATTTGAAGCGCTCTTATTGTACCATAAAACGGATAATGACCGCTGCGGTCATAACTAGGATGGGTGACCGCTACTAAGCGCTTCAGTGCTTCGAAGGACACGTTAACCTGTCAGTCACGGTTGTTATCTTAGGATGGTAGTAGTTTTAATAGGTATAATTGTGGGGAGTACCCGTCTGGCTAGGTCCCCTCTCAAGTAGAAAATCTGTTGCCAAGCACCTAACGCTGTGTTCCGCTAGATGTCTTTGAAAATCAGTTCCCATTTGTATACCACACAACAAACACAAGCTTAATAAACATGATCAATAAATTCAAACTATAAAAAAACAAACACGTGCTAAATAAATATTAACAATAATCTTAAACTGACTGCAATAAAACAGTATATTTTATAATCGAATCCAGTATTTTTAAATAATTTGCTCATATCTAAAATTTAACGAGCCAATAAGGTCACATTTTAAAAATTCACTTCATTAAAAGTCACTTAATTATATACTACGCCCTATCAGAACAATTGCTGACATCCAAGTTCGCCTACGCACTTTCCAATTTTAAAATACACCCTTATGTACTCCGAGAGATCAAGATTGATGATTAGACAGTGATAACCTATCGTCTAACCTATACAATTGATTTCGACTCAGAGGAACAATGTAGTATCATAGTTTTAACTTTCAAATCAAATTAATTTACCTTTTAAAAAAAAAACCGGCCAAGTGCGAGTGGGATTCGTGCACGAAGGGTTTCGTACTAAAAACCTATTCTTGCGTGTCCGCTGGG
Source organism: Plagodis dolabraria (assembly GCA_963854805.1). Taxonomy (NCBI): domain Eukaryota; kingdom Metazoa; phylum Arthropoda; class Insecta; order Lepidoptera; family Geometridae; genus Plagodis; species Plagodis dolabraria. The sequence goes on from OY978440.1 coordinate 13,632,911, forward strand.
TAGGCACGTTCTTATCCTAGGTAGGTACGAACCCCAAATAGTGATCTCACTAATTGTTTATTTACAAGTAAATATACAACTAAATATTCAGTGAATATTTCAAGTTTCTACCTATTATATTATTATTATTTTTAGCAAATAAACGGCGGAAACCTCTTTTATTGTAAGGGAGCCCCCTTAATTATTTATTTTAATTGATTATATTTAAAGAGAACATAAAAATGAATATTCTGTGAATAATTAAAGCGTCTACCTGTCACCGTTATTAGTATCGCAACAAACGGTAACAAAATCAAGTTTGTTGTTGTTGCCTCCCTTAAATATTAATTTTATTTTTAGTATTTGTTGTTATAGCGGCAATAATAATTTGTGAAAATTTCAACTGTTTAGCTATCACCGTTCTTGAGATACAGCCTGGTGACAGATGGACGGACGGACAGCGAAGTCTCAGTAATAGGGTCCCGATTATACCCTTTGGGTACGGAACCCTAAAAATTTGGTTCTAATCTGGTTAGGATACATTTAGTAGCAGTAGAACTCTTTGTGCGAGTTCGTTTGGGGTAATCCTGCCACCAAGCCTATTTCTTAAATGTAAATGGAAGGGCACATGAGGCATAAGGTTATTATGTCTCAGGGTGAGGGGCGCAGTGCAGCTGTTATGGGCAGAGGTTTTTGAAGCAGTGATGGCGCAGTGGCATTGGCTATCGACTGCCGCTTGAGCTTCACCGCATGATGGAAGGGCATTTTGCGAAAGCCCGCCTGGCTAGGGACCACCCTCAAGTAGAAAATCTGTCTCCAAGCACCTAACGGTGTGTTCCGGCAGCTGTCCTTGAGAGCCAGTCATTCTATGTTAATTAAGACTGTTAACACCTTCGACACTTACCATCAGGTGAGATTGTGGTCAAAAGCTTACCTAACATCAATAAGAAAAGGTTCTTAACACAGGTGGGCGTCGTGATTCTTACACCAAGATCACGAAAAAAAAAATGCTGCATTATACCCGGTATACCATACCGCAATTTTACTGAACCAGTCTCAGTGGTTCTGATTTCCGAACTTGAAAGTTTTTTCTATTGGAAGGCCAAATTTTCGCAATAATATATGAGCATTTATTTACTATTATTATTTGGTTTTAGACATTCACGGTAATGTCTATATGTCGTTAATATAAATAGGTAATAGTTTGTAAATCTCTAATAACGCTTCAATGGCTAATGCAGCATATACTCATAAGCATTGTTGCAAACAACGCAAGAATAATGCAGATTTTAATATGGAAATTTACCCGGAGCTTAACAAGTTTATCATAGCGCGCGGTATCTAGGCAAACTTCATATTGCGCCACTAAGACTTAAGTTCGGAAAACTTCCGCCGGTAGGTATTTCAAAAATAGCTTTACCATTCTATTTTATTCACATCTGTACGTAGATTTTGTGTGTAAATGTGTACTTGCTTTTTATTTATCTGTATTTTTTTTTCTAATACATCGTGTATGGATTTGTTTGTATAATTTCATGTAATATAATCTGTATTGCTAAATATCATACGAGAATTCCAACTTATTTTCTGCCATTAAGCTTTTTTTTAATACATTATAAACATTGCATACTCTGTAAAAATAATATATTATCACCATCTTCCTCTTGGGGTGTTTGAACAAAATTCATAGAGAATCGGGAAAGTAGTCGAATGAAACCTTTCAAAAATCAAAAATGGAGAAATTCTAACAAAGCCCTTCGACCACTGAATTTAGGCCTGCTTACGGCTAAAATGAATAATTCACACATAATATGAATATAATAACACAACAATATAATAAGACAACTTAGTAAAAGATACGTTAGTGTCGGTTTTGAATGTTGAGTTGGATGATAGGGCTTGGGTGCAAGCTTCCCTCCCTGTGAGGTTGGGGGGCATAGGGATACGCAAAATTTCTAGTGTGGCATTACCAGCTTTTTTGTCTTCTGTACACAGTACACACAAATTAGTAGAAAAAATTCTTGCGCGATCTTTAGGCTCTTTCGATGTAGCCTATCTGGCTGAGGCCAAAAACACATGGAGACTGGCTTGTCCAAATACTGAATTCCCAAAAATGTTGTCATCTCAGAAACAGTGGGATCGGCCGCTATGCGAGCTAACACGGAAAGATCTTTTAAATACGTGTTCTAGCATCGCAGATCGTGCTCGTATTCTCGCTGTTTCTGTGTGGGAATCTGGTCTTTGGTTACAGGCCATTCCTTCTTACAAAACTGGTAGCCTTATAGATCCATCCGCTTTTCGTCTAGCTATTAGCTTACGCTTGGGTGCAAGGTGTTGTGTTGCACATCACTGCCAGTGTGGTACTGCAGTTGATCAACTCGGTCACCATGGCCTACATGGCAACTGTCCTGCTCTCGAAGTGCTGGTCGAATTTCCCGCCACGCCAGCATTAACGATATCATTCGCCGGGCTTTTGCCAGCGCCAATGTTGCAGCTATTCTGGAACCGAATGGTCTGATGCGTGACGATGGTAAAAGACCTGACGGCATGACTCTGGTTCCGTGGAAGTTAGGACGGTCCTTAGTGTGGGACGCTACTTGCGTAGACACTTTAGCGCCTTCACATCTTTCTGAAACCAACGTGAGGGCTGGCGCTGCGGCTACTTCGGCGGAGCAACTCAAGCGGCGCAAATATGCTAACCTCGGTATGGGTTACATATTTGAGCCGTTTGGTGTAGAGACGTTGGGTCCGTGGGGACTGGGAGCTCATCGTATTTTCCAAAACTTATCTGAGCGCTTGGTCGATGCGACGCGTGATCAAAATGCTGGCACATATTTGGCTCAACGAATAAGCATTGCAATTCAACGGGGCAATGCTGCCAGCATGCTGGGCACGCTGCCAACTGGAAGTGGGCTGGAGCATTTGGACTGTCTATGAGTCTGCTATGACTTATAGGCTGTCTAAAAGCTTTTATTGTAGTAGCTGTAGTGTTGTATATAGTTCATAGTATTGTGTTTAATAAAGGCATACCTGCGGTTAAAAAAAATAACACAACATATTGTCTAATACCTCATCTGTAAGTACTAAGAAAGTAAAATAGAGTTCTTTAACTCTCATTTCATTATTACACGTTTTGAAATGTAAGAAATCAAAGAACGTATCACGATAAAATAAACGCTGAGACGACGCGCGGCGCGACGTCGGAAAGTGCTGCTAACAAGTTTTGCATAGTTGCGCTCTTGTGAACTTTATAACTTCAATCTAAACTCCTGTCGAACGATACGACGCCACGTTAGAGTCGTTGTCTTGTAAATTGCTAGTTCCGACTTATCAAATTGCAATGGCCGAGATAAAGCAGCCGCGTCATAGCATCGAGCGGATAGGTATTAATGCAAGCATTTACGAGTATAACCATATCATGTGTATAGGGTTATTGACTGACAGCGGTAATTTATTTGTTTGTTAGTTCATATAATTGAAGTCTCGGATATAAATGTGAATGTACTGATAAGGAGTAATTTGATTACAAAGTACTTATATGTAGTGTTATAGTGAACATAACCAGTAAACTTTTTTGACACCTAGATTTTTACTCGAGTTAACCATGAAATAATAAATGAAAGTCTCTAAAACTCGATAGTGCATTTAATAAATTTTACAGCGTTACTTCTCAAAAATTAATATTACATATCACTTTTACTTCATCTTATGAAGTACAAGAAACAGCATCAACTTTTACTTAGCCCTGTGATCACTTGAAGCGCCAATGCTTTAAAAAGGCTTTAAAAAGTTTCGCACCTTCGATCGTCGCAGTCGCAAATTTCTTCACTTCACTGAAAGAAACTTATACAGATATACGAGTATATCAGATAATCTGTGCCTAAGCCGTTTGGGGCCTCGGGGCCGAACCCGTCAACAGTCAATATAAGTTTTCAGTTGAGCTCTTGAAAGTACGTTACAAAATGTTAGATTTTGCAAAAGTTTAAGCATTGATCAGCTCTTTCTTAGTTAATTTACCTTATTTCTAAATGGGCAATGTAAAGGGTTTTTCAACAAGAACTTTGTTTTCTAAAACAAAATAAATCAAAGAATTAGATGAAGATGATTCAAATTAATATTGTATTACGAAGAGAAAAGTTTGGCTATTATTAATGAAAAATGATATCTGGCTAATGCTCACCACGAGCACGCTGACAGATGTCGATTATTTCATAAAAAAAATTAACCACTTTTTGGATCAAGTTATCACTGACATGTGGTTTCATCAGGACGGTGCCACATGTCACACAGAAGAAACGATCAATTTATTGCAAACGAAATTTCCCTATCGAATTCACGAAATTCAGCGGTTAAGTGGCCAGCCAGATCGTGTGATTTAATAGCACTGGATTTTTGTAGGGCTATGTTAAAGACAGAGTCTATACGGAGCCAATCGAATCGATTGCAGCCTTAAAACTCAAAATCCGTCGAACTCAAAACGAAGTCTCAGTAATAGGGTCCCGTTTTACCCGTCGAACCCTAAAAATGGATTCATGAAGAGTCGATGATCCAGTGAAAAGTTATGTGTATACGAAAATAAAACAAGTATTCGCGACTCCGCGCCGCGAGGACGTGTAATCCTCCCTCAATTTGTTTGGGAAGTCGTCGTTTACAAATCCACGGTTATGGAAACTTTCTATTTCATTTCGTTGTATTAATAAGATATCTGAAGTGGATTCGATAAATTTTAGTTATGACTCTCTCCTACGATAGCTCAATTATTTATTTTTACGGAGTATCTAATGTTTATTTTGTAATTTTGTAAGCTTTGGCCCCGTTTCAGATTGTCCTAATAAAGTTTCGGGTTGCTGACCAACACATAAAAATGACAGTTGACATGCAGCGCGTATCAAGCTTTAACCGATGGAGAGGCTAAATCGATGACTGTGAGGCTAAAACCCAAAGTTAGTTTTTTGTTTAACAAAGATGTTCTGGGTAGTAAAACCGGAACATACTCGAAAATTCTGAAACAAGCCCTTCATCGCTTAACAGGCGTTAATGCAAAAAATAAAACTATAAATTCTAGTAGTTGTAGAATATACTGAGAACACCATTATAGCTGTATTGTCGATAAATAGTACATTATTGTAAAGGTCTAAAATAAAACCCTTGTCATTTCCGCCGTGGCATACAAATATAGTGCTTTTCACAAAAAAATGGAAAGGAAATAAATTATCTCTCTGCTCAATATTTATCCAGCAGGCCTGCGGTGAATTTCCAAACGATACAATACTATTTTATTGAGGCAATTAATATCTCTAAAAGATTCTGCAATACTATATATCTAACAGTTATGTCACAATAACTACTTTTTTCTGTGTTTAAATTATAACTTAATTTTTTTGTTAAATACCCGTGCGAAGACGGGAAGCTGGGAAGCCGAAGCAGGGTTTAATATAGGAATAGTTACTAACAAATCATTCGAGATGCACAGTTTCGTAAACTATTTGGCGCTTCGATCTCGGAAGTTCCAATGAGCACAGCAGACATGAACTACGAGTACGTACCTCGGTTTACTAAAGCTAAAGTGCAGATAAAACTTGTGTTCCTGTGTATTTGAATGTCAAGTCAAAGTACAGTTTAATTGTTGACCAAAATGCTGGCACTTACTTTGGACAAAGGATAAGCATTGCCATACAACGTGGCAATGCGGCCAGCATTTTGGGAACACTGCCTAATGGTAGCGGAATATTGGATTAGTTTGTAGTAATTTTAAGTTAATTTTTTTTTAAGGTTATATATTTTAATTTTAGACAGAAATATCTATTGTTACACTTTAGTTATCTTTTGCAAATAAATGTTTTAAGTATTTACAAATAAAATATCCATTTTAAGCAACCTCAAAAAAGAAGGTGTTCACAATTGTATCGTATTTGAGTATATCTTTTTATCTGATAGTTCGTCATTATTTCTCAACCGTTTTGGGAAAAACTTTTTTGTACCATTCACTTTACCATAGAAATTTCATCAATATAGTTTCAGTAGTTCGGTTTTCTATCAAAATAACAGAAAAAAATTATTTCATACCTTTAAATGTATTTCATTACCTACTAATTTTCTTGTTAACTGCGTTGTGCAAGAATTAAGCATCATCAAAATCACAGAATCAGTCAAATATGTTCTGCTCTTCAGAGGTTGAATCAAACATCGACAAAATAACAGAATCAGTCAAATATGTTCTGCTCTTTAGAGTTTGAATCAAACATCGACAAAATAACAGAATCAGTCCAATATGCATTGCTCTTTAGAGGTTGAATCGGTTATCGTCACTTTGCCACCTGCTCCCGGAACTACAAACTTCATCACTGCGGATCGGGTTCTAGTTAGATTTACCGACGGCTCTGATAACATTAGGGGTTGAAACTCAACGTACCGATTTGTGTCATCTTCGAAAGCATTTCTATGTAACTTTATGTGTGTTTATTTTTCTGTCACGGGTCATCAGTTTAATTTTTGCAAATTGTATGCCATTAAAAAGACTACGCAATTACTGTTACCACTAAAAGTGCTCCAGTTCAATCTCTTTTACTCCCAATTCTTGATTACGCTGATGTCGGCTCTCCAGGTCTCGCGGAGGATCAGCTAGATAAGCTTGAGCGCCTTCAAAACTTCTGCATAAGCTGTGGTTTGCACAAATATGATTTCTCTCAAATCTCTCAACTCCGATCAAAGGTCAAGTGGCTTACTGTACGTGTTTACCGAAATGCTCACATATCCTTTCTATCCTTTAATATATTTTGATTAATCCTGCGCTAATTGACCCTGCGCTATCTTAAGGAACGTTTTAATTTCCTTCACGCTGCTAATGTTCTTAATCTTAGGTGATCAGAAAGCCTACCCCTCTACGTATGCCTCATCATAGCCATTGATCTATATATAGTAGACGCGACATCTCAAACAAGGATAGTCGACCGGTGCAAATATGCTAGCCGTTATACTCTCACCAGCTACGTGTGGGGACACGTAGCTGGGCACTCGTAAAAATTATATGCGCTTTACGTTCGAATATTGTGTATTATCAATTGTACATTTTAATACACAATTTTCGAACGTAAAGCGCGTGTAATCTCTACGAGTGCCCAACTGCGTGTGGGGGAGAGTATGCCGGCCAGCATACTTGCACTGGTAGACTATCCACGTTTGAGATGTCTCGTCTAGTATATATAGGTCAATGATCATAGCACAATATTCAACCTAAATCTTCTTTAGTTAAAGCTGTTCGAAAGTGGAATTCACTACAGGTCTCGATCAGGCGTGGACAGTAATTGTACGTTTTCAAAACTAGTGAACATATTTTTCTTGTGTGATTAGTTAACTAAATCTGTGAGAATTTCATTTAATTAAAAGCGCCACTTATTACATACGCTTTGTCATCATATATATATGCATACGTATATTTTTATTTATGGTAGGTATATTGGATTGTATTATGTAATCATGGAGTTTTTTCTATTATGCATAGTTAAACTTATTTTTCATTATCTCGTAGATTTTCAATTTATTAAATGCAATATGTTCTGTATTCCTTCTCCATCCAAAGGTTGCCTGGAAAAGATCGTTATTAGTGATAAAGCTGCCCATTGTGACACTTTAATCTAAACGTTAACACTGAAATGAGTTCAATGCGGCTATGTTTAATGCTGTTGTTCCTTTGAATATTTAATGTGAATATGATATACCTTATCCTAAATAGCTTAGCCTGGGCAACGCGTAGCGTTGAAAATCTGAATGAATACATAAATAGGATGCATCATTTTAAGGTTCTATAATCTTCTTTTTTAAATATTTTTGTTTGCAATAACGCATGTTCTGCGGATTACTAGGGGTGGATGGACGCGGGTTCGAATCACGCACATGACTTTAAGTTTTCCTCTCGTAAAATTTGTAATTCTATAATCTTCTTTCGAATTTATATATATTTGCAGTGTTGTTAGTAATCAATTACGGAATGAAATATGAATAACGTAATCCTCACCAGGAGAATAAAAAGAACGAACGGTACTACTTGATAGTGATTGAGTTCATACCTTTTACAATAGTAGGATACTCAAGATAGTATACATACCTTATATAAAGCAAACTTTCCTTAGATTAAAAATTTCTTGCATCAGCATATGCAGCAGCATATCATGAATAGTAAAATATTCAAAGTAAAATTGCGACGTCGAATGATAGTTTCGATGAATAGGTGACGTAGATCAAATATTTATCGAAAATAAACATAGAAATTGTATCACCACTGCTGCCCACAATTGAATGCGAGGGGGCCGTTCGAGGTCATATTTAATATGGAACACTAATGCAGTCGGCCTAGCTAGCCTAATTACTAAAACATAGTAATTACAGCGTATGATCGATATAAACTATTGTGCATTATTTGCCCTTAGGTATGCTTCACCGTAGTTCATATCGATCAGGCATACGTTTAGCTTGGAATGATGAGGCATAAATACGTTTATAATCCTTGTCAAATTGCTCTTGGCTCACTCTTCTTTAATACAGTTTCACGTGACTTTCTTACAGTTTCACTATTCCCTAATGTTTAATTTACATTGTCGGTTTGTCATTTTATTACAAAATGATAATTTTGACAAACCATTCTGGATATCAACACTCTGATATTCGTGATACGTTTCTGACCGGACATAATTTAGAAACAATACTGTTATATGGTCAAAAGCTTTAATTTTTTTATGTGCACCCATGCTATAAATCCTCTATAAAAGTTTCTGTAACAGCTAGCTTATTGTCAACATTAAAGCATCCTGTGTCATAGTAACCATAATATCATCCAAATCGGAGTTATAATGTTGTACTAAAATTCATAATGCAACTCCTATTTCAAAAAAGAATATTGTAAGATTTTTCGCTACCACAGCGCCGTGTTTAAAAAACTGATATTCGAATTCACGTCGTAACCCACCAGTTTTGTTCGATATAAGTATTGCAAAAATGTGATATTCAAGTGCATTTCTATAATTTTATGATCCAAAATGTAATAATAATAATAATAATAAGCATTTATTCAAGAAAAAGGCACAATTTTACATACTTAAATATTGTTACGCCAGACAAATTTAACATTTTGTTTCTTGGGTACCTGCTGCTGAACTAGGCTTATGGCCTGTGTTTCAGCATACAGCGCCCTCCCCTATGGTAGTGTAAATCTAGCATAAACATAATATATATATTTTACATCAAATAGGTAGTGTAATAATTACCAAAACAACAATTCCAATGCTAAGCTTTAGCAGAAATGAAAGTTAGTTTTTATTATATTACCGAATGTAAATAATTATTACAATAAATAAGTCTATTATTTCCTAAACACCGTTTGTTTTTATTAGATATTCAGCGATTAAATTTTCCATGAGTTTACATATGGTTTTTACAACACTGTACTGTCTCCATAGTTTCAGAACTTTTTATAGAGGATTCATATCATGGGTGTATATAGTCTTGTACATAATTAAGTTAAATAAAACTGTGCATAATTAAAACACTCATATGATACTATTAATACACTCAGCTTCGCCTTTTGTGATAAACCCATATTCGTGTTTTAATGCCCCTTATTATACAACATTTGCTCAAATAAAAAAAAATATTATAGAGATTTTCCGTTAATTAATAAACCTCATTCAGAAAAGGATGAATATTTTCTTAGTGCGCTTATACCATCCATCAGTTATCGCAACTGTCATTATTCTGTGGCGCCACTAAACCAGATAGACGAGCAACCCTCGATCGAGATGGTTATTAGTCGTGGAAACTCCGGTTTAAGTAATGCAGGTTGACAGTCTGAGCTATCTATGTTTATAATATAACTTTACTATGTTGAATCTGTGTACGTAGAGCAAACTAATAGTTTTGCATTACTAACTTTTTGTCTTAAGGTGACGGGCGCAGTGCAATTCGTCATTTGTGTCAAAATGCATCTGTTATAGGCAGAGGTAACCGCTTAACATCAAGTGGCCTCGAGCTTTTTCCGTCACAATAACATAAAAAAACTTACATAAGATTACCTACATTTATATTATGCTTTAAATATTAATAATAAGTTTTTATTGTTTGTCAAATAAAAAAATGCAAATGAGAACATGTGTAATGTTAATTGAATAAATTGTCATAAACTCTTTTACATCCGTGTTCTTTCTAATTTTTAGGGTTCCGTACTAGAAAACGGATCCTTATTACGAAGCTTTGACTGTCCGTCCGTGCATAAAAAATACAATAAATTAAAACATGCGGCCATTGAAAACCTAAGCGTGAGAAACACTTATGCTCTCTTCGGGTTTTAGCAGATCTTTGGTATGCTAACCTTCGAAGACCCTTGTCCAAATGATGATTTCAATATCTGAGTAGGAGTACCTACAACAAAGTTATACACAACATTTGGACGTCCCTGGATAAATGATAATCATATATCTTTGCACGAATATACGGACTGCTGGACTAGCTTCAGCTGGTGAAGCATCCACCGACAGCAAGTTTCAAGATGAGCTGATGTTGCGGATGTCCGTTGGCGATGACGATCACGTAACACCAGGCTGCTTGTTTGTCCTTCAGAATTTAGCTCATTTATAATTTTGAATTTAGTACTAGTTAGTTGAAATACTTAATTGTCCTTGAATCTCATCAAATTTGAATGTATATATGGTAGCATGCAATTTAACATTCCTCCAAATTGGAAGCAGTAAGTAATGCTAATGATCCTGTGGCAATGACTATGTACTGCCGTGCAGGCTCCGTGGTTTGATTTCCGTAGCGGCATTTTGCATTCGCATCTCACCTGACTAACCACGTCATGTAGAAAACTGGACACCGAGCGCCCAACGGTGTGTTCTGGCAGCTGTACTTGAGAGCCATTAATTGGTTAGATTACTCACCACCCTCGATCACTTATCATCTCAACAGTTAAGATACTAGGCATATACGAGTAAGGGCCTAGCAGTTGTAAAAAAATCGAATATATGGCCAGGATTGCAAACTTTGTGCCCTAGGTGATTGCTTGAAAAGTGGTTAATTATCTCTATGTATACCTACTTAATTATAATGATTCTGTGTGGACATTGCCCACGTGATAATAAAGTAATTTGCGCTATCTCGGGCACCAATTAGTGATGTAAGTTATCCCATAAGCTTAAAAATCTTTGCAGCCGTTATAGAATTGACTCTTAACATACGTGCGCTCGCATCGTAACTCTTTTAATTTGAGGTTATAGATTTAATTCGTTACTTTTATAGTTCAGTTTCAACGTTTAGTACATATTACATACATTGACCATATTGTCTAAGCCTATTATGATTGTTAGCTGGTTTGAAAAGTAAACTGGCAATGCTATCGACGAAAGTGACATTCTGTGGACGTGAATATACTTACATTATTCAGTTAATGATGGGTATATGAGAGTAGAGGTGAGAATTTCATACAGCTATGAACCCAATAAAACGTTCTTAAGTTAGCGGTATATCTTATTAGGTATCGATGCATAACGGCACATTTTACGCATAGGAAAATGCAGCCAATCACTGATAGTAAAAATTTGAAGACGTACTCTATAATCGATTATTAACCGGTGAGTTCTACCTAATACATGGCGGAAACAAGCCAATAAGAACGAGTAGGTATATTGGAAGCCGCCCAGTGGGCGTTATGGGGCAGCGTTGCACTCGACTGTTCCATGTAATACCTTACACTTAGTCGTCTATAACATAAAGTTGGAAATCCAGCAAATATAAATCTATGTAGGACAATACCTAATGCTGCATTTGTGAATATATATGATGGTCAACTTCACTAGAAACGTAGCTAGTTATCATGTGCTTTGTTCACAATATCTGAGGAAAATCGTGGTATATAATGAATATGTATATGTCTGAAATATTATGTATAAGGTTTTCCAAGCACAGATATCGACGAAGTGACGAACACTAATGAACACTATACTTACATAAAAATACTTTTATAGGTTTTACATCGGCTGTCATATTCAGACCTTAGCAGCCGCCCGCCCCAATGGGCGTCTTGTACTTCGTTTGTGCATGTACTACGAGTACGTTTGCGTAGGCGCGGTCTTTAATAGTAAGGAATCCAATGGCTATCCATTATGGGTACTTTCTTATCATTTTACTATTATTTCAACTTGCTAACTCATTCAACCCGTAGGTTTGTTTTGATGTTATGTAGACCAAGAGCAAATCTATTACCAAACTTAGTAATCAGTTAAAAAACATACCGGTCTTTAGTAAATAAATATATGGTCAGCTCGCGATATTATCTGATACTCTAATATAATAAAATTCTAAATCTCTATTCTAAAAAAATTGTGTTATTCTCGTTAGTTAAACATAAGTTGTATTCTTAACACGATTCACTGTGACGGAAAGGGAACAGATTCCATTTTATCTGTAATGTTACTGGTTATTGTTGGTATTTCAGTCGGTTTTACACGAAGCAATACGAGGATGTACTTACTTACAGATGTACTGTATGCGCTCATGCAATACAAAGCGGGGAACACAATTTTGTTTCCCAAATACATTATTATAACACTCGTCGTTTTGAATGCCACACGATGTTGTAAATACCATATTATAAAATAGCGTCGGGCAAGTGCACAATGCAATGTAAAGCAGCCGCCGCTGGCATGCTATTGTCGCTCGGCTTATCTCAACTACACCGGAATGCCGACCATCCGTTACCACCGACAGTGGAATGCCTCCGTCTATCCTGGTTCGTGAGCTAAGAATTTACTGCGAGAATATCCTAGAGCCAGCAGTAATACAATAGATTTATGCAATATGTTTATAGGGATTTTATTATAAAAAAACATTTATTTTAATTACAGGCTATCTACGACATGCTTGGCGCTTGCTCAAGTAACAGGCCTGCGGATTCAGCCGAGGAACGCGCTAAGAACATCTTCGCCAAGATGGATGAGAACAATGACGGGCAGCTGACTCAGGACGAGTTCCTCAAGGGCTGCCTCCAAGATGAGGAGCTGTCTAAAATGCTTGCGCCCTAAGCGCCCGAGTGGCCCATCAACCGCGGTCTGGCTCCTCGGTCAAACTGATCCTGACCCTTCCCCTCCCCCGCCTATTGCAACCTCCATCCTCATTCTTATAGATAACCCGACGGCGTCTAGCCCCAAGGGCAGTAGACGATAATGAAAACATATAATTTCTCACGCAACAATAGGTATACGGTGGACCGCGTTACGTCGCGCGTAATTGAACTACGGATGATAATAAATAAAATGCACCACCGAGAATTTCTCTCGAGGGTTTTAAAAAGATTGTGGTAATTAGGTACGTGATAAAATTTAAGACTTTTGGAGAGCGTTTTAAAAGTGATCGGATCATTGTCGGCACAGCACAGCACGCGCAGAATTTGCTCTATAACATATTCCAAGTTAAGTTCGCGCTAAGTTCGCGTCCCGCATCAACATTACTCATAGATCCCAGCGGAATGAGGACGGCCACTAGAATAATCCCTGCGTCCATTCGCGTGAACACGGATAGAATTGATTGATTGCATCTGTATGTTACAAGTAGGTACACGCCCGGTCGTGCAACCGACATTACGAGTCCATCGGCTCGACGCGAAACCAGCTTGAGAGAGGGCGCGTGCGTACGCTCACATCATTCCGTGTTCCTCACCCGGTGCGAGCCAAAGCTGTGCTTCTGAATCCCGACGTCGAATTTTTGTCGATTATTAAGTAAAAAAAAGTATTTTTAAATTTTAAGATAAATCTGATAACGGAATATTAAATCGATCGGTTGGCAGGGGTACATTTCAAAATATAGAAATCAAAATGAACATACGTGAGTTTTAATTCATAATACTAAGTGTTTATGTTGTACTTAAAACTTATCGATATAAAAAAAAAAAAACTAAAATTGACTAACGAAACCGTGCACGTCATTCAATATTATTTTACTCATTATATATTTCAATGAATAGTTATTGTAGAATCTTTATATTTCGACTTTAAAAATATAAAAACGTGAATATTGAATTCCTATGTTGTGATATGTACCCGGTGAGAGTAATGTCCACTCTTTTTGATAAATAAATGTATAAAATCATGAATTTTCATAATTAACGTCTTTATCGCTGTCGGATTGTCCACTTCTCTATTCGAATAAGTATATGTCCGAACCATTCATAATTAGATCATCGAAATTTCCTCTACGATGCTCGGTCTATGCTATTATTCTATCCGACGTAGGATTTCTATGATAATGCACAATGTAAACTCTATGTCAATATTAAACTTTTATTATTAAGGCAATATTTAGCGTAGTCATGTACGAACGGAAGCGGTCAGATTGATGTTTAACACAAGAACCAAGCACTTGTACGTACGACGACAAGCATTGAATTAGCAATCTGATCACTTCTGTTGTTTATATTGAACTATGTATCTAACTGTGACTTTCATAAATGTAAACAATTACACCATTAATTAATATTGTTTATGAAATCGGTGTTGTTTATTGTGTGTGTGTATTCGTTGCCTCGTCATCAGGGATCTATATTCTGTCAGCTCTGACACCAAGCTTGTACCTATTTTTTCAGCGCTTTTCATTGTCAACTTATGGCTCTAAAGCCGCTATATTATTTCCAAATTAGCTCTTCGGTATCTTAGCTCATGTCATTTCCCCACTAATTGTGCCTTCTTATTCTCTCTGTAAATAGTTTACTGATCAATTTATCCAGTTTAGTTCGACCTAGTCTATCGTTGGAAATATTTTGCTTATTGGAGTGTTAGGTTTTTGCTTAGTTGTACGCCAGAGCGGCCAAACTTAACGAATATCAAATTGTTTAGTGAACCCCCTAGTCCCACGTTTAGAATGTAATATTTGTTAGCTTTTAACGTGTGTTTGTGCCAACACACGACGTTTGTGTTACTTGTTTTGTTAATGGCCTCAACACTTTTAAAGGGTCGCGAGTTTATCCATTGTGTATAACAGCTTAATATGTATGAATTTGTTTTCAGTGCATTAAATTTAGTTATAAAATTATAACGAATGATTTGTAACGCACAATTAAAGTTAAAGCACAAAGCTTTTCGTAAATTAAATTTATGACGTTTAGCTGTTAATTTAGAACTCAGTTCAGTAGACATGTAGCAAACCTTTGAGTATATTTTTCAATCTATATTGGTTTCTTCAACTGTTTTATTACGTACATGCACTGGAAACTAAATTTTGTTATACCATTTGAAACATTCCATGTTAATGCATTATTATGAAATAGTTTGTAATATTGTATGTGACCTAACAACGCTATATTTTTGTATTGATTTTTGATAGTTTGTTTTCAGTTTTAAATTTAATACTTAACATAGTTTCTTGGCGCCTTATTTGTAAACTTTGAAACTATTACACATCCGCTAGTAATTTCAATACTGAGGAACAAATTCACTTAGAAAAAGGCAACCACGAAATTGACTGAATTTTATACAATTAGGGAAGAGGGATCAAATGATACTCATTTTGGACCTGAAGGTAGCTTTCGCACACAGGGTGTTATTGAAACATATCACAAAATTAAATCCTTCATTAAAAACGAAAAGGCATTAAGTTTAAAAATATAGGTTCCTTGCAATCGCGTCTAAGACGTCGAAAAGCCTTTAGCGATCGGTCGATAATCAAATTAGACATGACATCATCGAATCGTTAACTATTACAAAATAATATTTGAGTCGACGCCATTGACCTATATATACTAGACGCGAAATCTCAAACGAAAATAGTCGACAAGTGCAAGTATGCTGGCCGGCATACTCTTCCCCACACGTAGCTGGGCACTCGTAAAAATTGCACGTACTTTACATTCGAATATTGTGTATTATCAATTGTGTATTTTGAATACAGAATTTTCGAACGTAAAGCGCGTGTAATCTCTACGAGTGGTGAACTGCGTGTGGGGGAAAGTATGCCGGCCAGCATACTTGCACCGGTCGACTATTTTCGTTTGAGATGTCGCATCTAGTTTATATAGGTCAATGGTCGACGCTTACATTCGTTAGTTATTGTACCTATATGCTATTTTGCGGTTTTGTTTATTTTATTTAATCGAGACGCGACCCAGGCCTATGTGTCAGTTGCTATTAATATAATTACGCTACTCGGTAGCTATTGAATCTTAGCCGTAACTGGATTCTCGCTTAAATTCTTCTTCTTGGTGTAATAGGTAACAGGCGTTTTTACCTTAATAAAATCCCAGCGCGCACAGATTTTTATTTCAAATACAGCATACTGTTAATAACCACTTCTCAAGGCAATTATTACCTTCTACACATTTCGGAATTACCATTGTAAATGCCATTGAGTTACATTTCTAAAAAAAGTTTGATAAAAATGAGTCCGTTTTGCATCTTTTCATAGGAGCTGCTTTTTTTTTAATACTTAGTGTCTTAATTTTCTTACTTTTTAATTTTAATTTCATATACTTTTTTATTTTTGTTTTAATTTTCAGTTTAATTATGAATTTTTGTCGTTACATTTTCTTAGAATTAACTATGCGTGTGTTGAATATTAAAATTAATCATTTATAATATAACCATTATTGGTTATTCCTATACATTTAGTTATATAGCATTTTACTATGATGTATTGTTGAGTTACCATTTGTTTAGTTAAGCTTATAAAGCTTTGTGACTCTTCGATATCCATGGTGACATCGTTGTTATGTGGATTAGTTTTTTCTGGTTACACGAAAATTGCTTAGAAACATTTTAACATTCAACTCTATATTTCATCTCCATAGTGAATCTGATGATCTTTTAGTAAGTTAGATATTTTGAGCAGAGATATATCCGTCTACCCGCTTCTTAAAACATTTTTGACGGGAGCGCCATTATATTCCATACTCAAATTAACTACTCCAAATTCGAAATTCGATTTCGTCACAAATCTCATTCCGTTTTTAAATAATATTCGTGTAACTTGCTGGACTACGATAGTGTATAAACCAATTGTTCAGTTTGAACTTTTCAATTAATTATAAGTTATAAAATTTATGTACTTAGTAATTTTTTAAATATATGGTAAGCTTGAAGCACTATTCATTTGTAACGCGATGTATTACTTACTCGTATTTCTATAGTACGTGTATAGTTATAGGATTTACTCTTAAGAATTTATTGTAATCTAGCAGCAATAGGCGCACAATCAGTTAGGTTTTTAATTCAATAGAACGTGTCCCCGTAGATTTTTTCCAATAATTGCAATTACATTTAGTCCGAGCGCACATTGTCATCGTCGTCAATATTAGAGTATATTTAACGGATTGTTTTTTTATTGTTACGTGATTTTCTGTCAAAATTATGTCATGACAAAACTGTTCTTGATTGTCAAAGTGGGGATTACACAAAGTAATCACAATTAACTATAAAATTGAATAACACAAGTTTACAATTTGAGCTTTGACACCAGTGTAAACCCCGCTTAATGTTTACATAAATCTCCAAGTCTGAGTCGTTTTTTTATTAATATTTACAGTTCATATTAAACTCATCATTACAGATTGATACATTTAATTTTATTGTGTATATAACCAACAAATAGACATTGTACTAAATACACGTGTAAAGGAAGGAAATATAACTTGTCCCGTATTGTTATATTTCTAGGAATACATAATGTTTAATGATTCACGTTTTGCCTATTCATGTGTAATTATACAATTATAAAATTAGTTATTTATCATTGGTCTCGTCATTTTTATGTTTACATTGACACATTCAGTTTTCTGTTGAAAGTATCGTTTGTAAAGTTTTTGAAGTAATTTCGTCGTTGTCATGTTAGATCGATTGGATTAGAGCATACACCGGCTAAAGATGTGGATGGATGTGTGTTCGAATCCCGCACATGACTTAAATTTTTCCTCTCTTTAATTTGTAATTTCGTGTGTTTAAGAAATGATATATTAAGGGCAACGCGGATATATCATACCTGCCCTATCGTCGCGCCTCACAAATTCTTTCGAACTAGATACGGCTTTAATCAGTATGTATTGTAGTTGGTAGTACGGAGTTTCATTTAGATTTCAAACGAAATCGAATTCATACCAGTATGGCAATAACCGGCTTGACTTGAAGCTATTACCGGCGATTTAAGTAAGTCGTTACTTACTTAAATATGCGGTTATTTTAAAACGAAAGAATCCTAAATAGTAGTAAGGAATACAAAAATAATCTGTATACTCAGCACAAATCTAATCAAAAATAACCTATCGTACTGTGTCTAACTGAAATACTTCATGCTCCGTTATAAGAAGTTACTGAAACGTAAAATATAACAATTACCATAATTCAAGCACACAAGGGCTCCAAAATGTACATTTATTAATTGGGGCCTATTTTTATTTTCCATTATTTTTTAAAGTCGTGGAACGCAGCTCTTATTTGAAATCCAAATCGATAAAATTACCCTTAAATGTTTCAACTACAACGAAAAAACTATCACTTATCCAAAACGTTGAACAGTCGAAGATAGTGATGACAATAGGTCAAACTAGAATCAATACTAATAATAACAAAAATAATGGCAAATGTATCATAGTTTAGTCAACAAAGTTGGCGATGTGTGAAACATTGCATTATGCATAAATAATCATATGAATATGTATGCAAGCCTCATGTATATTCATTAAGCCATACACGAGCAGTGTTAATCCAACAAGTGGGCGAGAAATTAAGTTTCTACCTTGCTTACTTACAAATTACAGCGTTTCTCGTTATTTCTCAGGCGACGACTTATGTGTACATACACATCTAACTATTAAAAGCTTTCCGTTGCAGTATTATGAAATATTATAATATAGGGACAAATAGTTGTAGTACCTGCGGAGTATTATAGTTATTGCATCTGTCGATATGTTCTGCGATACTTATATAACTAAGCGGCGTTTTGTATGGCACTGCATCAAATGCGCGAGTCGTATGCTCATATTTTTTTCATAATGGCAAGCAATAATTTCGACGGGCGATAATTAGATTTTAATAAGTATTTAGGTACTGTGCTGTATCAGCCGGATAGTCGTTTGCTGAAAACAGCATCTAACCTTATTAAATTATGACTACCGTATCAAACTATTTTCAACCTTATGTAAGTATTATACGGTTTGGATTTCAATAAAAGCTCAATGTTCTTAGTACGTTTTATCATTACAATATTCGCATTTCGATAAATATAGTAAGATTGTAATATTGCTGTGCAGCTACGAATATTATTCGTAGCTGTAGTGTTTTTAGTCCAAAATAGCAAGGATATCCGCGTAAACATAAGCCTTATTTTATTTAACTAGCAATATATTATACTCCCCGTTATAAATCAACCTTGATTATGATTTAAAATACTTACTAAAAAAGGGTGTATATTAAAAAAAAAATATGCTTCATACTAATATTCAGTTACTGATATACTCTTCCGTTGATATTTTACCTCAAATTTTAATCAAACTGAATGTGTGGATGTGATCACAAAAACCAATTATTTAATTTGCTTTTTTATGAAGAAAGTTGTACTAATACCTAGTCAAGTTAAAAAAATGGCAAAGCGATACGTACAATCATGAAATCACCATCTAGTCAGATAATCATCGGTCATCATACAAGGTTAGGTATAAATGTGTGTTGCCTTTCTATTCTATAAATTGGCAGGAATTATACTTAGTTTCCTATGTTCTAGGGCACAAGAATTGATTTACTAAAAAGACAACGTTGTGCAGAATATTGTAACGTTCTTCACTGAAACAAAAGAAAATCTCTAAAAATGGGTAAACAGAATAGCAAGTTGAAACCAGAGGTCCTAGAAGACTTGAAGCAAAACACTGAATTTTCAGGTATGGTTACACTTCATCCATGTCAGTTATTCGAGTTCTTATCAGAATGTGTTTTTTATATGTTTGTTTCTCTACCTATTGATCCATGTCTCACCTGATGGTAAGTGATGATGCGGCCGAAAATGATGTTCACGCTTACCCATAATTACTGGTTCTCTAGAACAACTGCCGGTACACACCGTTAGGTGCTTGGTAACAGATTTTGTTTAAAGGGGCGGTAATTTGCAAAATGCTCTATCACTATGCTAAAATGACTGCCATGCTAAGACAACTACCGGGACTGACGGCTTATCGTGCCCTCCGAAGCACGGAAGGGCTCAGTTGTAAATGGTACTAGCGGTTACCCATCCAAGTCATGACCGCAGCGGACGTTGCTTTACTTAGCTGATCGGTTAAGAACGACTCGTTTGAAGCTCTAAGAATCTTAATGGTACCTTCTCCACGTGGAGAATTTGTCAAAGCACGTGGAAAACAACATTGAAGCATTTTTTAATTATATTTGAATTTATTAAATAAAAATATAGGAAGATTAGAATAGATTGATAAATTATACCCTATGACAGTTAAAGTAATAAGATTAAAACAAAATGCGGCTCAAACGAGCCAGCCTCGATAGCTTAGTGGTTAAGGCACTCGGTGGGTAAAACCGGGGTCGATTCCCGCTCGAGGTGATACATTTAGTTGCCTTTAAATTTGTGAACATGGATGAAATCAGAAAAAACACTTAGTGTCTTTGTTATCATGTCTTATTCTCACTATATATATTACGAGTATATATGACAACCTGATCTCTGAAAGTTAATAAAATCTATTAGTAAAGAAAGAAGTAACTAGCGCATTTTCTTATATTTCAATATAATAATAATCATTAAGTTTGTTACAGTAGCGCATTGAAATGACAGAAGGATCATAATCACATCACATCAACAGCTGCACCATCCACCGTTGAACAAAGGCCTCCCCCATTAGTAAAGTTTGCCATCATGCCGACGCTTGGCAGGCGTCTTGGGGATCGAAGCGTAAGGCGCTGCTGGCCCTTCTACTGGTAGTTTTTCCTTTGTCGCCTCTTAAGATTCCCTACTTATGATATGGAGCAGCTATAGCCAGGCATCCATGGGGTATCATCCCCTATCATAATACTTCATCACTAGTAAAACATGAACGAGTTGTATCTTACTTTAGTGATTCTTCCATAAGTATATGCGCGACATTCAATATTTCCCTATTACCACTAATGATGGGTTATTACAATATGGCTTCGATAAGAACGACACAAGATTATATTATAAAAAACAAAACCGTTTGGTGTAGAGACGTTGGGTCCACTGTTGGGGACTGGGAGCTCATCGTATTTTCCAAAACCTATTGGTCCTAAAAACCTATTGCTTGGTCGATGCGACGCGTGATCAAAATGCTGGCACATATTTGGCTCAACGAATAAGCATTGCAATTCAAAGGGGCTATGCTGCCAGCATGCTGGGCACGCTGCCAACTGTGAGGGGGCTGGAGCATTTGGATTGCCTATCAGTCTGCTATGACTTATAGGTTGTCTAAATGCTTTTATTGTAGTAGCTGTAGTGTTGTATATAGTTCATAGTATTTTGTTTAATAAAGGCATAAAAAAATATAACAAAATAGATTTAACATTAACAACACACAGGACAACTCACGGACTTGTTGACTTCAGTTTGGTTCCTTGCCGGTATATCATTATATAACCGGCTTGGGAATGCCTTCGCCTTCTTTTCTGTGATCAAAAGTTGTGGGCCAACTTTGCAGCAACATTGGCAATACACACATCGACGCCAGTCGCGTCACGCTGCTCATCCGATTTTTTCCCATTTCCAATGTTTTACAGATGCTGACGAGAGTGGGATATTATGTGATATTTTTTTCAAAATGTTTGAATATTTCGTTTTACCTACAATTCCAAACAATCACTAATGTTAACATTTTAACATTTCAGATGCGGAGATACAGGAGTGGTACAAAGGCTTCCTGAAAGATTGCCCCAGCGGACATTTGTCCGTGGAAGAGTTTAAGAAGATATACGGAAACTTCTTTCCGTATGGCGATGCTAGTAAGGTAATTTTTCCGACTGAATCATAGTTTAATTATCACAATTATGAAAACTTGTAGTAGTGGATTCGAATTTAAAACGTAGGTAATGAATAGATTCAGGCGTTACTTTGCGGACATCCATATTTAATAATAACAATAATTTTTAAAATATTTTAAGAAAACAAATATTGCATTCTCGATTGTGCGCTCGTAGAGTCAAGACCTCCTGAGGATGCAACGTGTAGAATCGAAACGCGTTGAAAAAAAACTCTTCCGGTTTAGCTGCGTGGCGTTTGTCACTAGATATATTTTTGTATTTTTAAGTGTTTTTTAAAAATATAAATTAGATGTTAACTGGATGGGCATAATATACATATTTTTCTCAAAAATGGTTAATTCTACCAAATACTTATTCACAACTGTCCAGTAAGAAGCGAGATTTTAAATTTGAAGTAACCCTCTTATATATATATATATATATCTCTCTCTCTCTATATATATATATATATATTTATATATATATCTCTTAATTATCATGAAACTTTTTAGAGAAAAGCATTGTACAAGCCTCAACCAGTAAGAAAGCCATCCTGGCCTCGTATATAACTCATACTTTGCCAGAAAGGATTACTTACTGAATTCTGCAGTAACGTACTATTCCCGTCATTTTGAATACTATAATTGTTTTAAAGTATATCTAGGTGAAGAGCAATACGTTCCTATAATACGAGTATGTTATCATTAGAGTGCACGTAACTTTTTCCGAATAAACGCAGTTTCGTCCAAATGTACCTAGTTCTGTTTTTATTACTGATAGGTAAGCTTTTGACCACAACCTCACCTGATGGTAAGTGATGATGTGGACGAAGGTGTTAACAGAATTAATCTAGAATAACTGGCTCTCAAGGACAGCTGCGGTTAGGTGCATGGCGACAGATTTTCTACGTGAGGTTGTTCGCTAGCCAGGCGGTTTACCGTAAAATTTTTGAAGCGCTCGTAGCGAAGTTTGCTTAGCCGAACGGCTAAGCAACCGATCAGCAAAGTTAGGCAACGTCCGCCGCGGTCATGACTTGGATGGGTGACCGCTGGTGACATTACTACTGAGCTTCGGAGGGCACGTTAAACCGTCGGTCCCGGTTGTTGTCTTAGGATAACGGTCGTTATAGCATGGTGATAGGGCAATTTGCGAATGACTTAACGGTGTGTTCCGGCAGCAGTCCTTGAGAGCCAGTCATTCTAGGTTAGCCTGAACAAGATCATCACTTAGCATCAGGCGAGATAGTGGTCAAAGGCTAACCTATCAGGCATAAAAATAAAGATATTAATAAGATGTAGATATCATTATGAGATAATAAAATAAATGATAAAACGAAAAACTGTCACAACGAATTCGTGGATAGTAACTTTAAACGTCGAGGTAAATAAATAAATATGTACATGTTTTATCGCGATTAAGTCCCGTTAAATACTTATAACTATAGAATCATGGATCATGAAGGAAACGCAAAATGACAGTATTTAAATTATAACTAAACTACGTTTGTATGGAGCTTTCCATAGCTGCGAAGTCACTAAACATGGGTACAATTTTTGCGCCGGGTAGTTACTTTGGGGGAATTAGTTAGTTCAACGTAACTGGTTCATTTGCATGCAACTATCAAAACTACCTTCAGATACACTTGACCTGCACTCCTGCAGCTGCACCTTCCTTGTTATAACCTGGAGAGCGAGACATACAGTTCGTAAGTCATTATGTGACTGTAATTTAAATGGCTGCTGCCGGAACACACTATTTAGGTGCTTGGCGACAGCTTTTCTACTTGAGGGTGGTAGCTAGCGAGGCAGGCATTCGCATAATGCCTTTCCACCATACATTGAAGCTCATTTAGGCGGTAGGGATCGAAACGTGGACTGCGGCTACGACAGTCCATAGCTATAACCGCTCGGCCTGAAGAACTCCTCTGAAGAAGCAGTTTCTACACAAAAATGGAATAATATCTACTAAGACTAATAAGTGAATAAATATGTTTTCTATTTCAGTTTGCAGAGCACGTGTTTCGAACATTCGATGCGAATGGGGACGGGACGATAGATTTTCGGGAGTTTCTTTGTGCTCTGAGCGTCACTTCTCGCGGCAAGCTGGAACAGAAGCTGAAGTGGGCCTTCTCCATGTACGACCTTGATGGGAACGGATATATCTCCCGGCAAGAAATGCTCGAAATTGTCACTGTAAGTCAGATGTTTTTTTTGGGTCAATTGTCGCGCCTTCTCCGTCAGAGGCTAAAATTTGCATTGTTTATATTCAATCTCTATGGGAACGCGCAAAAAGATCGTCACTGTAAGTCATATCAGCCTGGCGATGTAAGTCAGGCCACAATATATGACCTAAAAAGTTAGGTCATATATTGTGGCTAGCTCCAACAGAGGAAAAAATTGGCATTTCCGTGTTAGCAACAGCTAGTAGTACGGGAACGCGTTCATTTCGAAGCAGGGGATTATAGGCACGTGTTATCGCTGAATATTAGAGGGGCCTCGTGCGAGTTCCATCACAACCTCATGAAAAGATGCTTGCGATTGCCATTGTGAGTCAATCTGATTTTTCAGTTAATATCCGTAGCAGTATAGGGATGGGGGATTAAATGAAGTAGATGCTTGCAAATAACTAAATATTCACTGTTAGATATTCAAATTAAATTTGATTTTAAATAAAGGCAGGTACAAAAAAAATACAGGCTATATTTTTCAGTCATGTTGTTTCAGATCGGTTATCTCACTCCCCACAATGGTCATCATCGGAATACCTAGTTCTTATAAGAGTATCATAGATACTTTTCAAAAAAAAAATTCCGTTTTGTTTTTTCAATATTGTAACTCAATCTTGGTAATCGAACTTTGTTAAATTTTAATGAGACCTTTAACGGTTTGGTATAACTTTCCCAAACAAAAATATCATGTAAATTATATACTTAGTAAAAAATAAAATTAAATAAATACACACATCGACTTGTGAATCTATAAAGGGACGTGAACCATGACTTTTTTATTATAAGTACTATTAAAATTTCAACAATAATAATAGTCAACTATAAAGGGTAGTGTAACAAAAATCTTGTAAAAATTGCTTATACCGACATCTATTGCAAAAATAACGCGTCTCTTCACCGTGTTTCAGGCAATATACAAAATGGTCGGATCTGTGATGAAGATGCCCGAGGATGAATCGACACCCGAGAAACGAACCGACAAAATATTCCGCCAGATGGACAGGAACAAGGATGGGAAACTCTCATTGGAAGAGTTCATAGAGGGCGCCAAGAGTGATCCTTCTATCGTCCGCCTGCTACAGTGCGACCCCCAATCTCAGTGATACGGGAGATACTAAACTCGTCATACGAGTTCCCATACGGTCTATCCACACCTACGAACCTATTGTTATATTATATCCACTCTATAAACATGCTTGTAAGAGCTAGTGCGCGATGTGAAGCGTAAGTTACACATTCATGCAAGATACTTGTCTTGCTGACGAATTGGTACTTTCTACTGCAGTTTAAGAACAGAATGTTCTGAAGGAATATCTATTTGATAATTGCTGTTGATAGTATAATAAGATACTTGAAGGAGAAGTGTAATGTTCTCTATTTTAAGTTTCTTGTTATTTCATTAGTGTATCTATATGGATTCTTTATTTGTTTACTGATATTTATATGAATTTCTAGATTCGTGCGGTCCTTAAAAGGTCATCTGTTTCAAAATATGTTCCTTTTATCACTTTTCTGGCTGGGTGTATGTCCTTGTACATGAAATTCACATGTAAGTGTTCATGCGACTACCAAATATATTTTTTTGTATAATTCAATACCCAATAGTATCTAATGACACTGGTGCATAAAGGGGTTATTAAAACAAGAGCGTGAGTTTAAATCGAAGCTGTTATCTAGTATTTAACAGTATTTTTCGATGAAAGTATTGCCATACACAATAATTCAAAAAAAATATTTTATTATTCATAAATCCAGGCGTTGCTTTACGCAATTGATAAATGACAAATATAAAAATAACATTATCTGTGTGCTAATATGAGTAAAAAAAAAAACTTTAATGAAATTGTACAATCATGTGCATTAGTATTTAACGTTTTTTTGGTGCTTAAAAATGTAATTCGACGTGGCCAATAACAAGTTTATGTGTGAGGACTTCCCACCTAGAAAAGTAATAAAATGACACAATTTTGAAACGTACATGATATCGTTTCAAAATCGTTAGAAAGAACACGTACAAGAGTGCTTATTGAAGTGCAAATGGCTCCATCTTCGAATTATGATGAAGATGAATGCATGTGTGATACGCCAATCCGTCACCAAGACAAAATGTGCAACTTAACCGTGTTTAGTGTTAAACATATTCCCAATGATAGTAGTTAGGTTAAATTTCACCTTTTAGTACCCTCTATCGTTTTGCCTCTTTACGATACGAAAGCGGGAGCAACTTCATTCTTAGAAAGGTGGCGTTCGACTGATAATCGTCTTTTTAATAAATGTTAAATGTCATCAATTCGTAGTTAATAATATAAATGGCTGTGTTCTTTATTATTCCTATCAGTGATTGGTATGGCCGTGATATATAAATTTAATAAAAGTATTCTCAAGTATAAAGTAGTTTGACGTTAACTGAACGTCGATTTAAAAAATTACTGTGTCTTTTATTGTTAATCGGTGTTTAAATGTTTACAAATTATCGATGTTCGCGTACAAGTCGACAAGCCGAACGCAATCTTTCTTCCCCGCTTTTTTACTGCTAACATTTTATCCAACAATCTTCTTAAACTTATTATAGATATGACAAATATTGTACGTTTAAATAGTGAAACGTTCAATTCTATCGATATAATTGTTACGTGGATGCACTATGGAATCCATTCGCTCGGTTTGGTAGCCCAAAGAGCAGAGCGCAACTATCGTTTCACAAGTTTGAAATTACGTGTCTTTCATATACATACATATTATTATAGATAATATGTACATATACATACATATACATATTATTATAGATATAGAATATAACTGTAAGCTAACGCCGTAGCAATGCTCTCACTACCATCGACTTACCCCATAGTGTGGTGTTGTTATACGATATTCGGTTCGATAGTGTTAGGTAAAGGTGAGATGGCATGCTACCAGGGGTGCTGTATCACCATTAAACAAGTGGAATTAAAATATATATAATCATGTCTTTTCAAAAATATAAAATGCATATTCGAGGTTAATCCATATTTGTAATCCAATCCTCATGTGTAGATTGAATATTTGATTGAGTGCCGTATGTTCAAACATGATAAACTATAACAATACCAGTGAAATAAAAAACGACGTTACATGATACATGATTGTATTTCAAAGAGAATTTCTTAGTAGTGAAGCACAGATAATGTTTATCGTTAATACCATACCATCCCTGGAACTTGACTTTGCCCAAAGATGGCGCTGTATGAAGGTTGTACCGACGGTGCTTTCTTGCCAGTGCTAGCGTTCACCCAGATATCAAAAAGTCCTGATATGAATCGTGACTATTGGTCCATAATACAAATAATACTAGAGATAACTATCACGTATTCTGCTTTACAGACAACTCCATATTAACATCGCGCGAATCCAAAATATTAAAGAAACTCCAAACATGTCATTATCTTAAAATTTAACATTATGAAATCTTTAATATGGAACAAAAAGACGCTAGCATTGAAAAGACAGCTATATAATAGCACAATTATGAAGACATTTACGCAACAAACGAAACAGACAAATATGATTATACAAATAAATTTAATTTATATTAATATTACAATATTTATGCTGATCTTTACGTGTAGCTGATATTATTAAGGTTTAGTTATAATGACGAAGCAAACATAAAATATTTTTATAGTCCTTAGTCAGGCTAAGTATTATTATTCATTTAAATTCATTTATTAGGAATTTCTGGAAACGTTCAGTGTAAACTATAACATTTGACGTTATTTGGGAGTTATCAGAGTTCGCTGAGGATTTAGGGCAACTATGTATGGACCACGACTCATACATATTATAAAATATATTACATATAGTTATTAGTATGAACAGTAATTACATGTGCAAATATATATTAAATTCTAAAAGTTGGAAGACAACGAATAGATTCCATCGTATGACATAAAAATAAACCTAAATATTAGTACATGAAAGCCTTACATCCCAGTCGATCCAATGAAACGCTTTATTGTTTAAAAATAATTGTCAATTTTAGTATATATACTGTATAATCGACGAGGCAATTGCCTTCCAATATACAAATCAACGTGGTCCTTTTATGATCCATTTTCATCGTACCAGTTTTTAATATTAGTTATATAATAAGCATTTTTATCGCCATAGTTTATCAATGTAGTTGTAGTTGTACTTTCTAAAGTTATAAAAGGAGGAAATTATCACAAATGTAATTAAAGATCTGTATTTATCGAGATATAAGTACCTTAAGACAGCGTACTCTAGTACCTGAATACAAATAAACGACCCTTGCCTTTCTTATAAGCAATATAATATGTATTGAAAATTAGTTAACAATATATTTAAAAATATATTTATGCAAGAATTTGATATTGGTACAAAATCAAATAGGCCCATCCATTTTGACGGGTTTAAAATGAGATTTTAATGAAATTTCCTTAGAATATCTCTTTCGTGGTCTTCTTCGTAGGTGCCCTATCAAACAATGTGAGTTTGTTAAATTTAGATGCAGCCCCACATACGTAATAAACTCGACCGTATGATGCATGATAACACAGCTTTATTGCATAGTATAAAGGTTTTAAAGGAACTTATAAGCGCTTGAACATCAGTACAACGCCATCTACTGAATGACTTGAGTTCGAACTGCGACGATCCACAATAATGAATAATAAATTTAGTCATAGATAAAAAAATGCAATGATAATTTGGCTGCATCTAAATTTAGATGATTTTAGAACCAAAACATATATGCTACAAAATTTTGTATTTAATTACGAATTTAAGAGTGTATGCTTAACAACTATATAACTTCCTACATTGGGTTGTTTATATTTTGATTATTTGCACGCTGTTCGCTATCTTGCTAATATTAATGTATTAATGTGTGTACCCTATCAATGCTTGCTACCTTTTTCATTTGCTAAATGCAGTTTCTAGAACGCTGAATTATTTTAGGCATTGGTTGTATTTGGTTAGTGAACAGGCACCATGCTTTTATACTACCTAATTGTTAAACCCAAGAGACACTTAAAGCGTATGACAGTTTGTCTATGTAAAATATTAGTCATGCTTTATTATGTACGCCGTGTTTATAATCAAACAACCTTTTTTTATAAACATTCATTCATAGATAGGTACGAATAAAACGGATTTGTAAAATCGTACTTACGGTTGTTTTATAGCTAGTAATTTTGCATATTAGCAAGCTATGGAGTTAAAAGCAATTTAGCATGACATATACAGGCTCATTTTTAAAATGCTAACAACCTCTTTTGAGGGTTGACTTCTGCTAGTCCTAACAAACAATCTTTTAAACTTTGTTTTTGTTTTAATGCCTACTCCGTGCCAAGAGCGCCTGCCGTGGCAACACAGGACCGCGCCGAGCTCCCTTTGAATAGAGTTTTGAATATGTACATCGAGCAAAGTAATAAAAAATATGAAATAATAAATTACAGGCACAAAAAAAAACACAAATATACTTATATAGAAAAAAAAAAATTTTAAACAAAAAAAAATTATCCAAAATATTTGTTAGGACTAGCAGAAGTCAACCCTAAGAGGTTGTTAGTATTTTACCAATAATCCTGTATATATTTCCATACTTTCTCAATGATCAATCATACAGTCTGTTGGCAACGGAATGCTCATTCGGCCTTTTGATAAGCAGTTAAGGACTGATAATCACGAGAAAGTATGCTTAGTGCAAATCAGTACCATAAAAAGGAACCGATGACACATTTTGAAGTGCCATAGGAAACTATTTCTTTATATGCATCGTCGTATGTGTCGTATGTGTTTTAGTCACAACATTTTATTTTAGACTAAATAATCCTCTATAATCTCAATTTTATTTATTCTTAATCTCATTAACACATAAATTGTTATATTTTCTTTTATGTTTTCTTTTCATTTTTCTCGTAATATTAATTTACATATTAATTTACTTATTATCTTGTTTTTTTTTCAATGTTCTCTATTATAGCTTAACTTACCACTATGTATTAGGTATTTGAATTTTAATTACAATCTATTTTATTAATTAATGATATTTTATTTAGCTCTAACTTGCTAGTTTTCATATAGCATATCATTCATAACGTCAGGCTTTCCCGGAGAGAAAGGCAGAGGCTACGAATTTCCACATACTACATAAGTATATATATATATATATATATATATATATATATATATATGAAAAACGTATTATATACACTATTTCGAATAAACAGCACAAGTTTCGTTTATTATTTATAGTCGCACAACTAGGAGATTGTATTTAGTAGCTTCAGTGTTTTGACTAATATTAATATTTGGGGGACTTAAGGAGTACAATTTAATTCGTATCCTTGATATACAAGTGTTCGTGTATTTATTGTAATCACTAAAATTAAATACACTTAAAATACTTACTGGATTTTATTAATGGATTTTAATGTAACCGTAAAATTCGCATCTTTATGAAACAGTGTAGTTATTATTTATTTCGTTTCGCTAGAGTTATTCCACCGCTTCATCCCCTGTCTAACCCCTATCTTAAAGAAGAAATGGATAATTGCTGTACCTAGCACTTATACCTACATATCGCTAGCCTAATGCTTAACGAATTGATGTGTTGTAGTTCATAAATTTTCCGCAATAATAAATAGATTTTAAACATTGTATATGTAAAATGATATTTTTAATATTGTCAATATAAAATGTGTGTACAGAATGTTAGGTGTTCGTCAAGTTTTATAAAAATCTTTGTGGATTATACGAATGAAACAATAATTTTTACGTGTAATTTATTATGCTATTTTAGGGGCATGCGATTATTTCTCATTGTAAAGAGTTTAAATCTTTCTTATGTATTTTGTATACTTAAGTAATTTTAGTGCCGTGAACCGCAGCTGATTCCACCAGTTATAACATTTCACTGCAACATTCAGTTAGAAAACTTAACAAAATTAAAAAAATAAACCAGTAGGCTAACATATTATATATGTAGGTAAATAACATAAAAGTAATTACAAAAAACATTTTTTCCGCTTTGACATTACAAAGCATGCCGAGTCCCCATTTCTGCAAACATTTAATCGAAGACAGAGGTAAATATATAGTTTTTTAGAAAATCCTGATGTTTAATAGAAACGTAAATTTTCTAATAAATACCTACGAGTACCCATTTATGAGGTGTCACAGTTAAAAAAATAGGAAAACTTTGATACATGGAAATAATAGTGTTGTAGTAAGGTATGGGATGAAATTGAATTAGTGTAATAAATCGCTCTCGAGGATACTGAACTGTAAACAATTTAAGAGCTAACAGGTGCGCGTTTAATTTTTGACAGCTGTCATTGAAGTCTTTCAATTGTGTCATTTGTTCTTATATATGATAAATGACATGTGTAGCATGTTGTTTAAAAATAATGAGCATAACTATTATCTTTATCTCACAAATGGTAATTCGTAGGGAAAATTATTTAGACTTATTTGTTGAGTTTAATATAATATACAACATTCATAGTGATATGTACCTACCTACATAATTTTATGATAGCTCGTACTGACGAGTAGTTTAATTAATCTGTGAAATCCAATAATTACCTATCTTAGCACAAGTGGGAACTGCAATTTCATTCAATAATTTTGTAATTATATTCATAAATACAAATTATCTGCTTACTGGGAATTAAAGGAGTTTTAGTTTCTATTTGACAGGAATGTTATATTAAGGTATAAAGCGATTCATCAACGTTTTTCACGGTTTCTGTAACGTACAATAAGTGCGTTGGCCGTTAGGTTTAGTGTTGCTTCCAATACCCAAAGCATACGCAGATAATTGTTCTTTTCATACCATTAATATTAAATCCAATTAAAATATTTACCTGCTACAAAGGGTGACTAAGATGCATATAGAATTAAATTTGTATGAAAAGAAATCTTTGTTGACAAGTTACCTAGGTAGTAAAGTAACTACACAACTATGGTCGGGTATATTGCGATACAACGACACTTGAGAGCGGAAAGGCAACGTTGCACATACCTTTCAGAACTGTTTCCATGAATAAGAAATATTGATGATAAGAAATATTTTCAACATATGGTTAGG
This sequence comes from Plagodis dolabraria, assembly GCA_963854805.1. Taxonomy (NCBI): domain Eukaryota; kingdom Metazoa; phylum Arthropoda; class Insecta; order Lepidoptera; family Geometridae; genus Plagodis; species Plagodis dolabraria. The sequence continues at coordinate 13,665,204 of OY978440.1, forward strand.
GACTAATACCTTTTCTGCTAATACGTGCTTACGTTCACTTCATATTTTGCCTTATTTACATGGTGAGGACATCGCCTAACATCTCGATTATTTAGATAGATGGTTTAAAGTAAATTTAGATAGGTGCCTGATATTAAAACAAAAATGCTCCGTCTCCCAAACAATTTGACTTCTCGGTCAGTCACGAAAATTAATCGATTATTTTACTGTCTTCCAGTATCGTAAGCAGTAGAAAAGTTTCGACGGTTACGACATTTTTGTGGTTAGCTATCGGATTTTATCTTTTTTTTACATTATATATGTACCCTACTTAGATTATTTAATCCAGACGTAGTTTTTGCTAGATTAGCATTTATATCGGTGCTAAATTAATTACACATATTATATACATTACAGCGGCGCATCTATAATTCTACATAGAGATATAACACAAGCTGCTAGTTTTCTAGAATTTTCGCTCTTTCCACATAAGCTTATATATATTTATATTTAAGTTTTACTTGTAATTATCCGCATCATTTAATATCAATGATTATAATCTATGGTGCATGCTATGTCCAATGAGATTAAAGGAATGTTGGATATAACATTGTGTGATTTCCGGAACAATAGTTTGTATATGATGTATGACGGCAATATAGGTAAACATAAAGCCCCAGTAACCGCCGTATACAAAACAAATTTTCGTAGATATTAAAGGCATATTAAATTCAATGCAAACTATCGTTACGGAATTAGTATTTTCTGTCATTTATGTAGGTATCTATTAATAACTAATATGTTTAGAATATATTATTATTTGGTAACGTAAAGTGCGTATGCTATCTAAGCATTATATCTATGAAACGCAGGGTGCTATTGAATTAAACAAGCGTCGGGCTATTCGTAATATTTATGAAGTTCTTTGACTTACTTTAATTTAAATCGTAATCAATACTGGTAACATTGAGTAGGTCCCAAACTTCAGAAATTTTAATATGTAATTCTACCGTGTCCGGCCGATAAATCTGTTCAAAGTCAAAGTCAGTTTCAAAGTCGCAACAGATATGTTAGTGAAGGATCAGAATTATACATAACCATTACCTTTTTCTTTCCAAAAGACTCGATAGTTTGTTTTCAAACTTTTCAAAGTTGGAGTTCATTTACTTGCACTAGCATAAAATTATTCTATCTTAGATATGGTTACATGTCAATATCTTAAATTACCTGTAAAAGTATATTAGTAGGTATATGTAATTAATTACTTGTTTTGACGTACCTATATGTGTATATTTCAAAAACGTTTTTGTAAATATATAATGATCTACTTAACTTCCCATAAAGGCTCAGTAGAACGAATGCGAAGCAGCTATTTAACGTTACTTTACTGCCCGACGCATAAATAACAAGCGTGGATAAAGATAGAAGAAGCTCTCAAAGCTTAAAGGACCAAATGTACAGAAGAATACCCACTTAGATGTAAAGAAAGGTCGCCCGACGTATTTATTCTAACACGTAGGTATACCCATGTTAAAAATATGTTAATGTTGTATAAAACATATCACTAAATGCAAGTTTTCGCTGTTTCGTGATCTATAAACGTGACTAGTTAGATATCCACGTCTTTTCAGATCTAAGAGTAAACATAAGCAAGCTATGTGCGCGCCTAATTTATGAACAGTAAGTTTTATTAGAGACAACCACAGATTACCCCCGATCAATCTTCAAATCAAACAATAGGGGGTAATCTGTGAATGCAACAGACAAGCAACGTAGAGCTAGTGTCCGTCTTGGTAGCTACGACTGCAATTCACCGCAGTGGCAGATATTCTTTCAGCAAGAGGCACTGTTTCAAATAAAATTATACTTGCTGATTGTGGCGTAAGAACTAACGTCTTGGATTTCACGCAACTTGTTCACTACGACTGTAAGGGGCAGGCCGGCGTGTTACTCACGAGAAAGAGTTCGAATTTTCTATGTAAAAACATTGTACCCATGTACTAGTTAAGTAAAATATTTACCTATCACACTAAATTTTACTTACGGCCCGGGTGAAGTGTTGACGTGAAGACATGAGGCGTGGCGGCGGTCCATGAGCGCTGCAAGTGGTCTAAGCTTGCCTTATGTATACCTACCTATAACCCTAAGGTGAAGATTTGAATAATTCTTCACATCAGCTTACACTTATATAAAAATAGCACCCTGTAACTTTTAATACCTACCTACATTTATCGAGCTAAGATATATAATATTCAACTGTGACTATAAATGTAAAAGTTTCGCTCCATTACGTACCTATGTATTTATATTGAATACCTATTGTACTATTAGTCGAAATGTGATTCATAACATCGTTTTCTTTTAAAATTTGACCTTCTAGTTCTGATTCTCTGTTTTAGATTAAAGTTATATCTATTTATTAAATCTTTCTTCTCTCAAATTACGTTTTATTTAACCTAATTCCTTTTCTTGTGTTTTTCTAGAATATATGTGGTGCGTACCATTGAAAATAGTTTTCGTGGCAATTGTGGAGGTTACTACTTACCTATATGATTACAACCACTGTCGTGTGATGATTGAAATTCTCATTTACAAATTATTCGAGCATAAAATTGTTGTTCCGTGTGGGAATCGAACTTACGTCCCCCTGGATACTCACAGAGTAGTGAGTGCGTGAAATATAAATAAAGAATTGTATTGTACGAAAACAGCATTTCTTTCGATTAGATGAAATCCAGTAGTCTGTTTGATGGGCCCACAGAACCCTATGACGGTGAAGGTAATAAAACTACAGCACATAATTGGGTTCTGTCCAGTATGTGCTGATAGCCTAGAGGTTTGGGCAATCGGTGGGAATCCGGGGATACAGGTTCGATACCAGCTCTAGAGGAGAATTTTGTCCTCTAAAAATTTGTAAAGAAACACTTTTTTTTTGTCACAAATTGACAAGTTCTTGACAACAATCAATGAGGCTAATAATTAGTCTAGGGTTTGTAAAGGTTCGCGGAAATACAGCCGCAGGTAGCGAGTTACACACCCTGACTGTGACGCTGCGAAGAGCTTTTAGAAAAGGGTTGAAATGTCAATTACGTGGGGATTATAATCACCTGGCATCGGGATTCCTAGCTATAAGGTGGTAAAGGCAGGATGAGAACTTAGAGGCCAACGGCAATAAAATAGAATGTACACTAAGGAGAGTGTCCACTGTATTAAGCACCGAAAGGCACACAACCTTACGACGATGGGCCAGGCGACGATATAGTATAGTCTCTTGGCTCTACGTTCCACCGAGTCGAGAGCGGCTAGTTGGTAGCGCAATGCTAAGGCATCCCAGACGTGACTGCAGTACGCCATGCAAGGCTGGAACTGTGATTTAACAAGTATTAAAAGCTGTCCAGGCGTGAAGTAGGTAACGCTTCACCCTGCTACTAACCTTCAAATTTAAGGCCGCAAATTGTGCTTTCAACTTGATATACCTAGGTGCCAATGTTAAGGTCAGATGTCAACTTTGATTTCCTAGTCAGGCACTAATTATTGAATATTGGAAAGATGTGCTACAGAAATTAAGATTCAAGTTTAGGAGAATCTGATTTGCGGTAAACAATCATGCCTGTTGTTACCAAATTGTAGTTACCCTACTGGGAGATATCATTAGTTCGCTGCACTGGTTTTTGCGTTAGACATAGGTAGGTATCTCAGTACGTCAGTACTGACATCAGCAGTTAACATTGCCTGGTATGATCAGATCATTGATGAGCAGTCACTGATGACCACAGCAGTGCGTGACGTACACTAGAAGATCTCCAGTTTTAGTTATCCTCTAGGTATGGGAGCAACTTACTGTTCTCCACTCTTTCGGTGACTGGCCGATAGAAGCAGGGGACTAAACATTATTGTTCTATCACCTGGGCTCAGAATTCAACAATAGATAACATATTTTATCAAACAGCGTGCATTTTTATTGTACAATCTACTCATCCTTTTAAGTCCGACTCGCAACCTTATACATAGTTGTTATTATTTGTTAGAATATCTGCCTAACCTAACACTTTCTGAAAATACAACTTTGATTTTTTCCACGATAAGCTACGTGGAAGATAAAAAATAATTGCTTTTAAGAATACCTACTTAGAAATCTTACAATAATTGGTATAGCGTAGCCAATTAGAGAAAAGCAGCTTAACGACCCGTACTAATAATAGCTTACCAAAATAGAAATATGAGGAAAAGGTAAATAAAAACAAAATTAAGCTTAATCGGAGATTTAAAATTATTGACAAGTCACTTGAAGTATCTAAATATGCCTTTGACACCGAATTTTGCGACCTACTTACGTTAGTTAGTATCGCCTAATGCTTATGATAGGTATACCTACTAACCTCTATTATACTTATTTAAACAAGTAATTAATTAACCAGACGGATTTTGTGTAAGGTAACTATTCCAACGTATACATTTAGGGCCCACGGTCACTACCAGTCGCCAGCGTGCCCAGCATGCTTGCCGCATGTGCAGCAATATGTAACACTGCTTCTGGGCGTTAGATTAGATGAAATGAAATTGTTTATAATATCCGCTTCACACCAACAACACTTTTCTTCTCGGGGCAGGCGATATTAGTCGCGAGAATGAGGCGATGCACTGCAGTGGAAGCGACCGGTGCCGAGGCGATACGTCTGCGATATTTTAACTCAGCTTTTTGTTCGTCTGCCGTCATAGTCCAGTGTCGTAAGACATTGCTTTGAAGTCTCGACGTCATTGGTGCGATCCTCACGTCAGTCAGTTATCGAATTCTACCAAGATATATCGTCATAGTTTTAATATGGAACCGTCAAGCAAGCTCGGTTGCATAGGCAACCTAGGTATAGACCTAGCTAGCTAATTGTAATCGCATCGAGGTACAAAGGTAATTTTCGACGTTTCTGATGTCGTAACTAACGATGGATTTCCATGTCACACCGATACGATGACGGCGTAAGCAAAAGAGTTCTTGAGAGAAGACATGACCTCGACACGACCACGACATGACCAAGACATGACCACGACTTGACCACGACATACCATGACATGACCACGGCATGACCATGAAATGACCACGACATGACTACGACTTGACCATGACATGACCACGACATGACCATGACATGACCACGACATAACCACGACATGACCACGACATAACCACGACATGACAACGACATGACCACGACATGACCACGGCATGACCACGACATGACCATGACATGACCACGGCATGGCCACGACATGACCACGACAAGTATACGACATGACAATGACCTGACCCTGACATGAACACGACATTACAATGACGTGACCATGGTGACAATTCCGTTTAATATTTCTATTTAGCCCACGTGAAACGCCGCACTTCCCAAGCCGGAACAATTTTCGACACGTTGCGATTCTACACGAAGCATCCTCGTTAGTTTTTCGAACGCACGATCAAGATACCTTTTTTCGATGTTTTTGCTCTTTTGTGTTCTGGAAGGTCCCGCAAAATAAACGCCTGAATCTATTTATTATCTTTCCAGCATATATTTGAACAAACTTAACAAATTAAAATATTTCACTTAAAACAGTCCAAATATTCTATTCATATGCTATTTATGTTTGTTTGAATATAAAATAGCAATTTTATACCCTCTTACTATAGGGATTTTTATGTATATCCCTTTACTTAAAAATCCCTATGTTTAGATAGAGGGTATAAAATTGCTGATCCTGGAAAATTACCTATAATACGGTTTTTGTTTTTTATCATAACAAAATCAAATGATTTCAATGTAAAGACTCGCCGAAGCTAGGAAATTGTAAAGTAGATTAACGTGTACGAAAAATCATCGCCATCTCTTGGATTTTGTGGTCACTCCGTTCAGCGTCAGTAACGCGAGGTACGAGAAATCTTACGACCTCTTTACTATTATGTAATATGTAGTACGGAGTTTCTATCTTACAGCGAAAACTAACGCTATTGCCAGAAAAAATTCTTCAAATACGTTTTACCAGAGAGTAATTATCTAAACTTTTTCAATAGTGACATCTATGTTTGATTTGTTAATCTATTAAGTAGCCATGGGAATGGCACTACTATATACATAAGGCGGTCTTGCAAGTAACAACAAAATGTTGGGGCAAAATAGTGAAGAGACGCAGCAATTGCTCGGCTGTCAAATATTAGGGTATAATATTAAAAACTGGTGTAACCAATAATGAACGTCCAATAGACGTGATTATTAAGCGAATAAATTAACGACCACAAAACGACCAATAACTGACATCGTTTGCAAATCACAAATGTAATCTACCTTCACGAGTTCTAGTACCTTATAGATGTCTAACTACCTACTTAATTAATAGGTAAACTGACTTATAAATTACCAGACATGGACGTCGACGTCATGATTAGACGAATAAAGTACCAACCGATAAATTACCAGTAATAAATGTATGTACATAGTCATTAACTGACAAATAATAAATACAAATTTTGAAGCGCTCGTAGCCAAGTTTGCTTAGCCATTCTGAATCGATCAGCAAAGTTAAGCAACGTCCGCCGCGGTCATGACTTGGATGGGTGACCGCTGGTGACATTACTACTGAGCGCTTCCGTGCTGCCGTCGGTCCCGGTTGTTATCTTAGTAACTCTAGGTTAGTCTGAACAACATCCTCGACCACATCATCACTTACCATCAGGTGAGATAGTGTTCAAAGGCTAACGTATCAGGCATGAAAAAAAAATGAATAAAGTATTAACTGGTAACGACGGTCGACGTCATTAATATACGAATAAAGTTCCGAGAAATAATTTAACGGTAACGACGTCCTTGATAGGCGAAGGATGACCGTCTATAAAACCATCAAAAACCGACACGTAACATAGATATAATTACACATCACAGATATAATTTGGTTGTTCGAGCATGTACAGCGTACTACGTTAATGACATAAAATCCGAATAGACCAGCGCTTGACGTCGTCATCAATCACCAAAGGTTGCAAATTTCGCACGCACCGTGGCGTGATCGGGGGCAGATCCCATCCGATCCAATACAACAGATCTCACAGTACATTTCTCGCAGCGGAACCCAGAAAATATTATTTAGCTTAGAAACCGAATTGTAAACAAAATTATAAGTACAAACGACCAATCAGTGCCGTTTCTTGAATATTTAGGATATCATCGTCGACAAAAGCGTAAAGTTACTAATTCTCCCAGAAGTTTTTGATTTCAGGAGATCAGAAACTTCTAGCCGTTTACCACTATAATTCGCACTAGGCAGATAGGTGCTAAGGCGGTATATTTACTAGCCACAACACAAATAAACATTGAGTATAGGAAAATATATTAGTATATTATGAAATATATAAAAAAATAGATTAAAAATACATATTATATATCCTATATAATTTTAATATTTTTATTTTCACAATAAAGCGTGCTCTGCGGATTACATTACTTAAATATCTTATCTAATTTTAATATTATTATTTTCACAATAAAGCGTGCACTGCGGATTACATTACTTTACGAGAGGAATAAATATATGCTGGATAAGAATCACGAAGTTTATTATTTTGTAATATATTAACTAGGTAATGTTTTCATAAGAGATTAATTAGGCATAAGTATTGTATAAATCTGGAATTGGCCACTAATTAATTCGCACAAAGGTATCTAAGTATGATATTAGTAGGTATTCTGTGTAAAAAAATAATGTTCATCTCAATTACCATTACAATTAGTAAAATGTCGATTCTAAGCCTATTCTCTAACATTTGACTTTTATGTGCTAATGTGCAATAGTTGTTATTTTCGGAAATATAGTCATCAGGTACTTAGTGTTCTCTTAACTGTTGCAAAATTACCAACAGGTGTATAATCCTATTTTTAGCAGTTATATTCCCCGTATCCCATGTTTGTTTAAGGGATTGCGATGGATCAAGCACGTAGGCCACGTGATGATACCTAAGCGGTAACCACTGCACCAGATATATTTCATTTCACGAAATGGCATCCACCCTGAGGTCAAGCTGAAGCTGGCGGTAGGGAACGAGCCCAGGACCTGCGGCACGACAGTCCAGTATAGCTATTAGCACTCGGCTCTTGATCATCAGGAATGTATTCATTTATATTTTCTACCTATATGGCCGCGCTCTTTGCGAGGCATGTCCGTAAGCAGTAGTGGTATAGCGGGTTTACTCTGTTTTGTTCACACACTTTGACGGGACCGTGAAGTCCAATTTCCACAAGCTTTTTCATCCAGTTCACTGTTGGAAGTAAGTACCGTTACATAAAAATAGACGTAGGTATATCAAATTATATTCACTCTTCTTAACTAAGTCATATAATGAATTATTACGCCAATGTTTTAAAAGAAAATATAACACTTATAAATGCAAATGATAATCTGAATAGCAAATTGTTAATTTCGGTGCGTAACTTGACTGAAGGTAATAAATGGTATTCTTAGTTACCTTTAGTCAAGTCAAAAGTGAGTCTGAGGTCTTACTAAACTATTTATGTATAAAAATACGGTCAAATGTGTGTCGGGCCACGCACAATGTAGGGTTCCGTAGTAGCCCGTTATCATAAAAAATAGAACGATTCTGTTGTTCTTTATCCTCTTCCACTTTCTTCCCGTAAAGGCTAAAAAATAACGGTACGATTGCTGTCAAGTTGTTATTTAAATTGTAATTTGAAAATTAAACAAAATTCGTTTTTGAATTCTATAGGTACTCGAATGAAAACGTAACGATAGCGCGAAACAGGATGTGTTGATACATTGCCATCTAGCGGCAGTTTTGTGAAACATTTATACATTTTAGGACCAACAAACAGTGTCACTATATATTCTTAAAGTGAAAGTATTCTACCTATAATAATTGTGAGACCAACTTCGTCGACCACAAATTAGGTACACATTTATTTGTGAGGCAGACATAGGTTAAAGCACAATATATTTAAGTTATTTAACCGTTTAAATAAGTCCTATTAATAGATTGTTGTTTTGCCTGTTCCTAGATATATAAGTACTAATGAAGGTTTTTTGATAGTTCTTGAACTCGCTTTTATTTCGAATGATTTAGATTATCGCACTTTTTTCTAAAGAGTACCTATCCATAACAGTGTACACTGAAAGAAAAAGGTAGTATGAACACTGAAAAAAAGGTAGTAAGCAAACCTGACAGGTTTGGCTTACTACCTCGGGCCCGTTTTTATCCATATCCATCGTCGATTCCCTATCTCAACGATATAAGGATGATTTTTGAAAAACGAAGTAAAATAAGTTTGCAGAGCGCAGTCTACTATATTACATGCATAGTTTGGTGTAGACATATTCACTCTTTATTTTCACTCTACCTGTACTAAGGGTTGAAGCACTCGACAAAGTTTGCTTAGCCGTTTTAAACCGATCGGCTAAGCGTCCGCTGTAATTATAAGTTGGATGAGTAGGCCGATAGTGAAATTACTACTGAGCGCTTTCGCGCTGCAGAAGGTATGTTAAGCCGTCGGTCCCGGTAGTTATCTCACAATGGCAGTCGATAAAGCATGGTGGTAGGGCATTTTGCCAATGCCCGCCTGGCTTGCCAATGGTACCCTCAAGTAGGATCTGTCGCCAAGCACTTAACGTTGTGTTCCGACAGCTGTCCTTGAGAGCCATTAATGCTAGGTAAGCCTGAACAACATCTTCGACCATATTATCACTTACCATCAGGTGAGATAGAAGTCAAAGGCCGCCTATATCATCTAGTAATAAAAAAAATGGCAATTTAGATGTAGCAATATGGGCAAGTCTGAAACAATAGGATACACAAAGATCTTTTCTTAGGAAGGCCGTGGGCATGTCATGGTCATGTCATGGTCATGTCATGGTCATGTCATGGTCATGTCATGGTCATGTCATGGTCATGTCATGGTCATGTCATGGTCATGTCATGGTCATGTCATGGTCATGTCATGGTCATGTCATGGTCATGTCATGGTCATGTCATGGTCATGTCGTGGTCATGTCATGGTCATGTCATGGTCATGACATGGTCATGTCTTGGTCATGTCATGGTCATGTCATGGTCATGTCGTGGTCATGTCATGGTCATGTCATGGTCATGTCTTGGTCATGTCATGGTCATGTCATGGTCATGTCATGGTCATGTCATGGTCATGTCATGGTCATGTCATGGTCATGTCATGGTCATGTCATGGTCATGACATGGTCATGTCTTGGTCATGTCATGGTCATGTCATGGTCATGTCGTGGTCATGTCATGGTCATGTCATGGTCATGTCTTGGTCATGTCATGGTCATGTCATGGTCATGTCATGGTCATGTCATGGTCATGTCATGGTCATGTCATGGTCATGTCATGGTCATGTCATGGTCATGTCATGGTCATGTCATGGTCATGTCATGGTCATGTCATGGTCATGTCATGGTCATGTCATGGTCATGTCATGGTCATGTCATGGTCATGTCGTGGTCATGTCATGGTCATGTCATGGTCATGTCATGGTCATGTCGTGGTCATGTCGTGGTCATGTCATGGTCATGTCGTGGTCATGTCGTGGTCATGTCGTGGTCATGTCGTGGTCATGTCGTGGTCATGTCGTGGTCATGTCATGGTCATATCGTGGTCATGTCGTGGTCATGTCATGGTCATGTCGTGGTCATGTCGTGGTCATGTCATGGTCATGTCATGGTCATGTCGTGGTCATGTCATGGTCATGTCGTGGTCATGTCATGGTCATGTCGTGGTCATGTCGTGGTCATGTCGTGGTCATGTCGTGGTCATGTTATGGTCATGTAATGGTCATGTCATGGTCATGTAATGGTCATGTCGTGGTCATGTCGTGGTCATGTCGTGGTCATGTCGTGGTCATGTCGTGGTCATGTCGTGGTCATGTCGTTGTCATGTCGTGGTCATGTCGTTGTCATGTCGTGGTCATGTCGTGGTCATGTCGTGGTCATGTCGTGGTCATGACGTGGTCATGTCGTGGTCATGTCGTGGTCATGTCGTGGTCATGTCGTGGTCATGTCGTGGTCACGTCGTGGTCATGTCGTGGTCACGTCGTGGTCATGTCGTGGTCATGTCGTGGTCATGTCGTGGTCATGTCATGGTCATGTCATGGTCATGTCATGGTCATGTCATGGTCATGTCATGGTCATGTCATGGTCATGTCATGGTCATGTCATGGTCATGTCATGGTCATGTCATGGTCATGTCATGGTCATGTCATGGTCATGTCATGGTCATGTCATGGTCATGTCATGGTCATGTCATGGTCATGTCATGGTCATGTCATGGTCATGTCATGGTCATGTCATGGTCATGTCATGGTCATGTCATGGTCATGTCATGGTCATGTCATGGTCATGTCATGGTCATGTCATGGTCATGTCATGGTCATGTCATGGTCATGTCATGGTCATGTCATGGTCATGTCGTGGTCATGTCATGGTCATGTCGTGGTCATGTCGTGGTCATGTCATGGTCATGTCGTGGTCATGTCATGGTCATGTCGTGGTCATGTCATGGTCATGTCGTGGTCATGTCGTGGTCATGTCGTGGTCATGTCGTGGTCATGTTATGGTCATGTACTGGTCATGTCATGGTCATGTAATGGTCATGTCGTGGTCATGTCGTGGTCATGTCGTGGTCATTTCGTGGTCATGCCGTGGTCATGTCGTGGTCATGTCGTGGTCATGCCGTGGTCATGTCGTGGTCATGTCGTGGTCACGTCGTGGTCACGTCGTGGTCATGTCGTGGTCATGTAATGGTCATGTCATGGTCATGTCGTGGTCATGTCGTGGTCATGCCGTGGTCATGTCGTGGTCATGTCGTGGTCATGTCGTGGTCATGTCGTGGTCATGTCGTTGTCATGTCGTGGTCATGTCGTGTTCATGTCGTGGTCATGTCGTGGTCATGTCGTGGTCATGTCGTGGTCATGTCGTGGTCACGTCGTGGTCATGTCGTGGTCATGTCGTGGTCATGTCGTGGTCATGTCGTGGTCATGTCGTGGTCATGTCGTGGTCATGTCGATGTCAAGTCGTGGTCATGTCGTGTTCATGTCGTGGTCATGTCGTGGTCATGTCGTGGTCATGTCGTGGTCATGTCGTGGTCACGTCGTGGTCATGTCGTGGTCATGTCGTGGTCATGTCGTGGTCATGTCGTGGTCATGTCATGGTCATGTCTTGGTCATGTCATAGTCATGTCATGGTCATGTCATGGTCATGTCATGGTCATGTCATGGTCATGTCATGGTCATGTCATGGTCATGTCATGGTCATGTCATGGTCATGTCATGGTCATGTCATGGTCATGTCATGGTCATGTCATGGTCATGTCATGGTCATGTCATGGTCATGTCATGGTCATGTCATGGTCATGTCATGGTCATGTCATGGTCATGTCATGGTCATGTCATGGTCATGTCATGGTCATGTCATGGTCATGTCATGGTCATGTCATGTCATGGTCATTTTTATGACTATAGGGAAAACTGAATTCATGAATTAAAAAATACCTTGTATTTAGTACGGGAATTGAACCCGGTCGTATTAAAGAACAGCACTCACACTACTTCTATTTCAATATCGATTGTGTATAAGCAGTAAATATTACTACGAGCCATGTTATCTAATATTATTTATTACATTCTACCATGCCATGCCGCCCTGGCTAGGCGGCTTCGCAAGGGTATTTAACAAAAAAAATAAAATTATAATGCACACTGTATGTTTTTATAACACGTCAGGTCACTAAAAAACTAAAATTATAAAGAAAGTTTGAATATTATTATTTTAATCAACTTTGTTTGTTATTTAAATGTTGTTTTTATTTGATTATTCTTTTGATTTCAAAGTTTTGCAAAAAGTTCTTATAAACAAAACAAAATCCATTCAATTTATTGAGTCTGACCTTTTATTTAGTTCTAGAAAGAACTTTTATCTTGAGCTTAATTACCTACTAAGCGAATTGAAAGCAAGAATTATCCGATTCCGCACACGACCGTTGGGACCGCGTGAGGAGGCCGCGCGGCACTTCATTTCTTGACTTTGACTCCCCTCGCGGGGAGTTGCAATGGCAATGTTGCAATTTCCAAAAACTATTTTAAATGAATGAAACAATTTATTTTTCATATAAAATAATTAAATATAATAACAAATTTTTTTTTTAAAAGTATCATGAAAACATTAAATAACATTTTAATGAAACACTTAAAAAAATATAATAATATAAGTATATCTAATTACATATATTCATTTTAGATATCATGTTCCATAGCAACGTAGTTATAAGTATTGCTTATGATCTACACAATCGCTCGAAATAGAAATACCTAATGTAAGCTTTTTTCTTTAATACAACCGGGTTCGATTCCCTACCAGTTTTTTTTAAATCTCTGAATGTAGTTTTTCTTGGCACTATAATCAATGACATGGTGGATGGTTCCTGAAAATATATTTTTGTATCTTATACTTTCAGACTTGGCTATACTGGCCCTCCTATACACAGCCATGATACAATAATATGCTGCGCCTCTTGGATCATGTACACAGCCATACCTTTTTTTTTTATTGGCATAGTCATCATCACTTTTTTTTTTATTACACTAAGGTGGCAAACAAGCATACGGCCCGCCTGATGGTAAGCAGTTACCGTAGCCTATGGACGCTTGCAACACCAGTGGTATCACTCGCGCGTTGCCAAACCTGAAGAAATCTCTTCACGCCCTTTTTGAAAAACCCCATGCTGTACTCTATTGGGAAAACCACGGCGGGGAGCTCATTCGTAGTCTGTGATTCACACTCACAGTAGTTTGTGATTCCGAAAATATGTATATAATTTAAATACCTCATTTAAATATACACATTGTTAAACATTTACATCTAATATATTTTACTCTATATGTTACTTATCAATTAACCGATTCACTTTTAGACCACACTTTAGACACAGTTTTTTTTGTCATATCTAGCCAAAGAAATTTGCAAAGACCCGAGAAACAAAGTGCTTTCGCTAAAGAGCCAGTCGATTATCCAAATCAAAACTAATGCTCTCTATATCTGCCTTACGGAAGTACATATTCCATTTTACAGATTCATAATTTTGACTGACCCATATTTATAAGTATTATCTTATGCAAACCAATGCGTCATTATTTAAAAGGAACTGTTTTACTGTTTCTCTTAACTTTAATTGCATCACCGAGAAATAAAACACAGCTTTTTTATACTCGGTATAAATCGCCCTCACCAATTGGCAAGTGATCATGCGGTCGAGAAGGGTGAATAGGCCTATCCTGGAATGAAAAATGAATCTCAAGGGCACCAGAACACACTATGAGGTGTTTGGCGACAGATTTTCTACTTAATGGTAGCTAGTAAGACTTCGTAAATTTTCGCGAAATTCAAGCACATAGCTATGATATCTCAGTGTCAATCAGGGTCAGTGCTTCGAAAGATAGATGCAGTGAATAAAGCAACAGCAAAGTAAATTAGCAAAGTCCACACAAATTAAACTGGTTAGATAAGCCAAGTAAAATTACGAGCGAAATTGATTTAGGACCCTCGCTCACATAACAGTATCCATGGCACCTGTGAACTTATATAATACGTACGTAGGTTTCCAAATTGCGTATTTAAATAAGTATCTATACAGCAATACGTGAGTTTATAGATGTTGGCAGCGAGTTAGTTCTCTGTATGGTGTATACTATAAGGTGGGTCCAAAGGGGGGCGCCCCCTCCCGCCTCCTAGGGGGCGAGCGCCTAAGGGGTCTCTCGTCCAGAGAAAGTAAAATATCCTGGTATGAGGGAGGCTAGTATTGTCAAGCCGATGTATAGGTATAGCTTTAAACTATATATCGGGCCTCTATACTACGGCCGTACTTATTTACATACGTATATAAGTTTATCTATTATGCAGACATGGGAAATGGAACACGCTAGGTGGACGGGAAATTTGCTTATATTGGACGTACTCTAACAAACTGCCACATTGATTTTGATATTGAAGAACAAATGTGCGTTGATGGACTCCTTATAGAGATCGCAGTAAAAATGTAGCGTATAATGGCATAAACAAAAAGTAATCAAAATAGTTGACTGTATTTGCAAAAAAAGTGTACGTTTAATATAAAATTGTAGCACAGAAAATAATTGGAAGTCGTCTTGCATTTTGAAATAAAATATTCTTCAGCATAGTCGATGTCATAAGTAAAGTAAACACAGCAATATTTCGGGTTAATGCTAGGGTTAATGACAAGCCGCTATGCGCCAGTTTTGTATGTAATACCGTAGTAATACTTGTACAAAATTTATTCTGAGAAGAAAGGGTTAACAATCGGTACTAACGTACCAAGTAGTAGGTACCTAACTAGTTGTCTTGTTCAAGTAGAATCTGAGGCAGTTTAGGGCATTTCATGAATATACAGTCTTAATTAACACTTGCTGTTCCAAAACTAACATTATTTCGTAAGAGCTGAAGCTGCTAATATAATTCTCATATAAGCTGTAATGTATATTTAGTAAAGCCATCTTTTACAAAGAATATTTAATTGCTCACAATCATAATAAAATAAATAAAATAATTTATTTCGGACACAAAATCAAAATAATAAATCACATGATATCCAGAAATTATAATACTTACAAATATGTATTGTCTATTATTGATGAATATTTTTGAAGCGCCACGAGGTGAAGGTGACAGCTGACGTTTATGTAGAATTTAAAAAAAATCTTTTGTATTTTGCTAGTTTGTTGAACAATTGTGCCTAATCACTATAAACACGAAATCGTAGAAGATTTTCACGATATCTAACGACTTTTATAATACGTATTGTATTAATATTTTTTCACGGGTAAAAGTAATTAATTTATACGGCTATAGGGGTAACTGATGGTATCATGTGCAAAGTTGTTCAATAACTTTTCAATCTTATACATGTCAATATTTATTTAAACTCAATAGTACCATTACTATGTAGGACGGTTAACAACCTTATCCAAAAACAAGTGTGATAAAACTGTTTTTATTTTGAATTTCCCGCCAGAAAAGTGAGTAGCCACCGTAAACAATCAAAAACATTTTGAACAAAAATTGAAACGTATGTTTTACATAAATAGATTAGCAAGAGAATGAAGTCCGTAGTGTGTGATTTGGTTACGGGTATAAAAAAAATATTTTCGGTTTTTGTGTGTTTTGCGGGCTAATTGTTTCAATCTAAGGCTAAATTGATACGCGTATATATCTATAATAGTAAAAAAATATATATATGATGGGACTTTATTAACCCAGAACGTAGAACCTAGAAGCAGATTTGAAAGTTGGATATCTGTGGTAGAAAAAAAATACTTCTTGCTTTGATTGTTATAGCATGTGATAACACCTGGACATGTATTATCAACTGTAGCAAAGTCAATACCAGGACAAATTTATAATACTGCATATTATATATCTATTGAGAAAGACTATATTTTAATGGCTTATATTAAAAAGATTATATTTTCCATGAATTAATTAACTCCAACATTGCTGAAATTGGGCCATAGGTACTTTGTACTTTTTATATGTAATCCCTAAATGTTAAAATGAGAATACAAAAGATTTTTTCAATCGCCATTGGAAAACCCCGTTGTATTTAAGCCAATATCAGCCACCACGGACACGAGCTGATAAGAAGCGTGTCCACCTTCATTCATTCGAGTGACGAAGCTCACTTGACTGCCAACGCGGTTAATGTATTCCTCAAGTTCCTGGCAATATGCTACAACAGAATTAAACCTGATCGCTTGCAAAAACATCCTAGAAGCCTATCCCTGGAGGCAGAATCCCATGTCTTAAAAGGAACAGTATACAGTACCGCGAGTAGCTTCGTGAATAGTCACAACATGTGAGACAAATGAGGCAGAGACAAAACGGAAAGGCCAAATCAAATTTGAAACACAACCCTTGTAAATACAACTCATTGCACAAAGATAATTCTTCAGGAGAAAATCCTCAATGTGGTGAATATCATCATCGAGAATCTGATCCTAAGGCAGCGTGGGTCAACGGGGTTCCTGGATGCGACAAAACAACTTGGATAGTTGACAAAATTCAATGTTGTCTAGGACATCATAGTCAGAACCACAATCATTTGATGCCTCGCTTGTGGTACCTGCTTGTGGTAGGGAAACACATAGGCACCATGGCCTCCGTACTGGAATGAGTAGAGAGAGAATCATCTTTTAATAGACGATGCTCAGGAGAACCATTTCAGAGCTATTATAATGGCAACACGGTTGCTGGAGTTTGAGGAGGTCACTATCAACGGAGATGTAAACCAGCTACCCTATATCGATAGAAATATCCTATTCGACATATATAAATATACCATTTGACCTCCACCCCCTATACATAGTGCTCCTGGGTCCTGCACCTTCACTGTACACGAAGCGCAGGGATTGACTTGAGTTGATTGAAAAGCAGTGATCGTAGTGCAGACATAGTAGCGAGTCACCAAGTACTGAGTTGTGGCTTTCCCACGCAGTTGTGGCGGAGTCGCATCATTCAGAAAGCTACTTGTACGATATGGACGACAGCTTGGAAACCATCGGCAGGTTTTTTTGCAGGGCAATGGAAGTAAGTGGGGAAATAATAAAAGTTATAATTTAAAGATGGCCTTATGGAATAGACATAAAGACGTCATGAAGGCACTCAGAGTCCCCGGAGTCTGTGGCCGGCCTTTGAGGCCATGACCAGTAAAAATAGTTGAACCATGAATTAGAATTAAGGAATAAATACAACTTTTTGTCAAATCACCCTTTTCGAACTTATGGCTATTTAAGACGAAACCTACATAAAGTTATTTTAGGTTTTCGCGATTAACACATAGTAATTAAACAACTTTCACTTAAATCGCGTATATTTATCATTATTTTTGTCTCGACGTTTCAAACATTTTGCAGTGCTCGTGGTCACGGGGTGACTAATTGGTGGTTTATTTGTCACATGAGTTATTAGGAAATTATTTTGTACTACCTTCAGAAAGCGTGTAACCTACATATTAGACTGAAGGAACTAAAATCACTTGAGAGTTGACACAGTTTATATACAGAGAGAAAAAATAAACTATATAGAATAAAATAACCACGTTGACTCCAAATTGCTCTTGTAACATATATAGATATCTCAATAATTTATGTATGTATCTCTTTAAAACCCTTACTAATATTATTAATGCGAAAGTGACTCTGTCTGTTTGTCTCGCTTTCACGCCAAAACTGCTGGACCGATTTGGATGAAATTTCGTATGGAAATAGTACAAAAAAAAAACTGTGCAAAAAATGTTTAATGTTTTTGTGCGATAATCAAAAAACGCGCTGGCGAAGCCGCTGCCCAAAAGCTAGTAAAATAACAATAAAATTTTAAAACCTTATCACGAGCAATAAGTTAATTTACATTTTTAGTTCTTACATTTAGTTAGATTATCACAAAACTTGTAAAAAAAATGTTTTAAAGCATTGTTTTGTTAGGCGAATAATGCTTTAATTTAATTTTTTAATTTTCTTAATGAGGTATATAAATAAAATATGCCAATAAAAGTCAGTATTTCATTTCATAATAAGAATATTACCGAATGAGATTAAATAAATATATTTTTTATGCCGTTTAGTCGAAAATCAATTATTGGTTTGTCTAAAAGTGCGAGCAAAATGGGCCTTTTCTGTCAAGTGTTTTATAGAGGGCGAAAAAGTGTTTGAATTAGTAACATCGATATTGTTTCTTGCAGGGCATCTATTTAGTTGGTTACGGGTCTTGACCAACTAGATTCTTCGAGAGTAGATACTAGACCCACGAATAGATCATAAACTTATTAGGAGAATCGTTTATTATGAAAAAATTATGTACCTGGCCTTACGAATAAAATATTTATTCGTAGAACTGGCCGCTTATTAAAGTGGTGTGAATATAAACAATCAAGTTACGCGCAAATGCGATCTGTTCGAGGCAGCGTCATAAAATTCTGAATTAACCCTAATGTAATTTATACATTTATATTAAAAAAGAGTTCATGTAAATTTTTTAGAATTTTTAGTCATAGGTGTTCATTCAAGAATAATAATATTATGATATATTTTTGCATAGTGGAGGGTCATTTTGTAAATGCTCGCCTGGACCACAGATGGGTACTTAAAAAAAGGCCATGAATATATATATATACTATGAATATTAATGATTTTTTTTGAAAAATTACTGTTTTTACTCTCTTTATATTCGAAATGAAAAGTAGTATTTAACACGGGTGAAGGTCATAAATTATAGTCGACTAAAACCATTTAAATACCTCGGAAATTGATTCCTTTCAACCCTTGTATAACAATCTACTATATCAGTAAATCTCTCAAACATGCAGGTCACATACCGCACCATCCAAACGACGCTCTGCGCGGCTTTTGACGGACGGCAGCAAATCCGGGCTATACGACTAATACTGCTAGAACTCTAGCAGTAGACTTGATGATGGAACGGCCGGAGGCAAATTCGGGTAACAGAGTAAGTACATTATTTGGCAAATCTGAAGGAAAACGTGTAAGCCCACGAACCGAATGTCGTCAAATAGCATAATAGTGGAAAAATATAAACAAATACTCGTACCTTAAAAGCATGGAGATTAATAATACATCGACCTTGGGCTTTCTAGCCTCATTCTTATTTTTCTTTGTTCTGTATTAACATATTAATGGTAATCTTATTTTTTTTTGTTTTATGCATATATGAGATTAATTCTATTTTTCTTAAAGCCAACGCCACATAACATCACCATTATTTTTTAATTATTTTAAATAATCTATAGCTCTATGACGCTGATAAATGCTGAAATTCTATCACTATCGGACTGCATAGGAGTGAAAGAGAGACAGCGATGGTGACATCACGATCAGTTTAGGTGAAAAACTAAAGACAGCTTACTATCACAAAACTTGTAAAAAAAATGTTTTAAAGCATTGTTTTGTTAGGCGAATAATGCTTTAATTTAATTTTAGAAAAAATATATTTATTTAATCTCATTCGGTAATATTCTTATTATGAAATGAAATACTGACTTTTATTGGCATATTTTATTTATATACCTCATTAAGAAAATTAAAAAATTAAATTAAAGCATTATTCGCCTAACAAAACAATGCTTTAAAACATTTTTTATTATTATTAAAGTACAATGTGTCCCGACCAAGGTGGTTTTAATACAATTTAAGTACACGTAATCTATGGTGAGCACGCGCAACGCACTGGTTCGAGCCAAAATACCAATAACAGACTTTTTCCATTTTGGCACTGTTTCGTACATACGAATTTGAGTAATATTTTGTTGGATAAAATTTAGTAGCAAAAATGTCAAGCGACACCGACGATACTGATGAAAATTTAACTCCACCTGTCATTCTGACGAATAGTCTTTTGCCAGAAAAATCAAGAATGCGCATACTGTAGTGTATGCAACTGCGTATAATTAGGTATTAAAAAACTCGTGTAATCTTATTTTGAAACTACACTCATGTTTCAATACCCTCTATTATATGACAGTTGCATAAACTACTATTTTACTCTACACGGTGAGGCGATGACAACCTTTATTCTAGGGTGTATTTTTTTGCCTCCGACAAGAATATTATTTATTCCTAAAGCTAAATTTGATTTTGAGTCAAAATTCTTCTCATCATATCTTAATTTCAGCTTTTGTGTATAGTATAGCAATGAACTTTTGCTCATTCCGTTTCGAGCTTAGGAAGCTTGACATGCAGACAAAAAGAGCAGTATCTCATTGTTTGGGCTCCGTTGTTATTTTTTAATGCTGATAGGTAAGCCTGTGATCACAATCTTCTTTGATGTTAAGTGATGATGTGGTCGAAGGCGTTAACAGGTAACTTAACCTAAAATTACTGGCTGTCAGGGACAGCTGCCAGAACACACCGTTAGATGGTTGGCCACAGCAATTTTCTACTCAAGAGTGGTAGCTAGCTAGGCGGGCATTCGTAAAATGCCCTTACACCATGCGGTGAAGCTCAAGCCCGCGGCGGGATTCGAACTATGAACCTGCTGCGTAGCAATCTATAGCTAACGCCGCTGAGCCGTTTGTGTACGGAGCCATGAGAATTATAAAAAGAAAACATATCTTTTCTGTTTGTCGTAGCATGTTAGCGAACATCGTAAATATAACGACGCGTGCATAATAAAAATCTCAACTTGAAAAACTGCACTTGAAACTTGAAAAAGTCGATCTAAATTTATCGGTAACGCTTCACCATATTCTGAAGTTTTGCGCTGAATTCGAGTGTGGAAGAACGTCCAATAAAGACTCGGGACAGCATTAACCGATGAAAAGATTAAACACGCCGAAAAAGGTATTTTAGCAGATCGTCGTTATGTTGGTTAGGTTTTATTGCAGTATATACAATTCAGAAAACAAAAAAGCCTTGGATTAAAATTTAGTTGCATGGATGCCCTGTTATCAATGTATGCTTCAGAATCAAATATCTGAAATTCATTGTTTTAATATTGTCATCTTACAAAGGGATAAAATTAAAACAAAAGTAAGGTAAAATAGTCTAATGATTAGTGCCCGAACCATTAAACAAATATAAAATAAATAAATAATAATCAGACATTTGATCATCGTAGCAGCAGTATAACCGGTGAAAGGTTCAGATTTTATTACCGCTCGAAACGAAATTTTGGGCTGGTGCTACGATCTTAGTTTACCATCAAATAGTTTTCGCAACAACGGTTTTTTTTATGCCTTATTGGTTAGCCATTGACCACTATCTCACCTGATGCTAAGTGATGATGTAGTCAAAGATATTGTTCAGGCTTACCTAGAATTACTGGCCCTCAAGGACAGCTGCCGGAACACACCGTTAGGTGCTTGGCGAAAGATTTTCTACTTGAGAGTGGTAGCTAGCCAGGCGGGCATTCGCAAAATGCCCTACCACCATGCTATAACGACTGCTATCTTAAGACAACAACCGAGACCGACGGTTTAACGGCCCCTTCAAACACGGAAGCGTTCAATAGTAATGTCACCAGCGGTCACCCATCCAACTCATCACTGCGGCGGACGTTGCTTAACTTTGCTGATCGTAACAGAACGGTTCAGCAGACTTCGCTACGAGCGCTACAAGAAACGGTTGAGGTAAATACCTCAACCTTTTTTATTCTCTATGAAGATTACATGGTCTTTGTTTGTATATAATCCTATACCTATTTTATTTAACTTTCGTAAATGGGTGTCATGTTTAGATGTTATGTTGACCTCGTAACTACCAGTAAGTGCTTTTAAACAGTTTTTTGAATCAAAACTTCCAAGTTCCTGTGGTTACTAATTGTCTATATACCTATATAACCTGCACCTGTCTTACCATTCGCATCATCTGCTTAAATATTGCATGACCGTATTACATCAGCTAAAACACTGTGTTCAGTAACCAGTTTGTACTTTTTGTCAAGGCTTTGACTCGATTGGGGACTTATTTTTGTGGCACTATTTATTATGCTGGAATAGTTTTGAATTTCTTTGCCTATCTTGATTTGATGACTTTAACCCTAATGCCTCAGGATCACATCAAGGGTTTGTAATGGTGTCGATTTTATAAAAGCGCTGATGAAAGTGCAAGCGAATATTTGGGTTTGCTTCAGTTTTTTTTATAAATGATCTTAGGCATATTGCCGTATGTGACTTTGGGTTCGTGTAAATCCTTTAACCTGGTTTTGATATAAACATTAATAACAATAAATAACATGGTAGGAAGCTAGCTTCCTACTAGACATTCCCGCCAATTGTTTATCGTTTCTGCAATTCCGCTGGTAGCTGGACGGAGCGTTAACCTAACCGTTACCTCACAACGTACGCTAATATGAACCTTTTCTCAGCGATGGTTGGTTGGATTTTTGTTCTGGCCGACAAGAAACTGCTAACATGGGTAGTATTTTTTTGGCTACATTTCAGTTTCAAATACTGTATAGATTCCTGTAAATTTACCACTACTCACAGCTAGGTGAATAGTGGCTTAGTCGCTTTTAATACAATACATTTGGGAGAATATAAGATTCTTACTCCAGTTATTGTAAGGCACTACAAATTCAAGTGCGCAAAGTCGATGTGCTTTAAAAAAATGGGTACGTAAATTAAAGTTTGTTGGCACTTAGCTTTCTCACATTCAAGTTTATACTATTAAAATGTTTAATAGTGTATTTTGAGGACATCGCAGAAGAATTCATTCGATTACACCGGGTGTGAATTTGAAGTTTAAAGATAGCACGCATGTAACTTCTGTGGAACTTTGTCAGTGGTGATGGGTAGTCGCCACATGTAAATGCGACGCACCGCAACCACTGGCCGGAACCTACGGCCGCAGTAGCCTACATTGGGAGGAATGGAAAATATATATCAAGCCGAGCGAAAAGTCCACTACACACCCCGAGGGTGGCGGGCTCCGGACGTGCGTTCGATTCAAACGAGCCGTAGCCGCCCCCGCGCGCCCCCAATGCTGGCTATCAGAGAAGCGTGTGCCGATACCAAGCGCTGCCACTTGCGAAACTAACAAAGCACACTTACTGTATTGCAAACCGTGCCTATAGTAATCGGCGTACCGTGCGGTGCTATTTCCGTGCTTTTTTCGTGGCAAGCGCACGCTACACCAAGATTTTGACTTACATTATTTGAGTTACAAGTCCGTAAACAACCCGACTTCGAAACTTCCCACTCTTTCCAACAGTCACCTTTTTCAGATGTAATTTCAGATTTTACTCGAGAAATTTCCGACAAAAATAAATATGCTTAAACCCGACCCTACGCAGAAAAAGAGGAAAAAATATTTAAAATTAAGAAAATATTTGTTTTACAGTTATGTAAACATCTCTAATTACGACCTGTTCAAATTATTATTTTTTTCTTTGCAGCCAGCGCGCGGAGCGACGCTCTAATTAACATCTATTACAGGTATTTCGGGAAGAGAGGAGTATCATTCGGCGAGGGCGCTGAGTACACTCAATTAAACGAGGCTGGGCCCCTTGCGCCGCCTGCCATGGCCGTTGCGACCGCTCGCACGTTCTCGTTTCGACTGACTGCTGCTAATGACGTTCCATGCGCTACTTATCGATGCTCATAACTGCTGAGTAATTAGACTTGTATCTTTCGGGAACTTAGGTTTCAAGGCTTGAGAGGTGGGGCTGTTAGGTGACCTGTTGCGCTGTTGGTTATAGTGCTGGCGATGCAGACTGCAGGTTGGGAGCCTGCCAGGTCGCGGAGCTGCTTGAGCCGATAGCGGCACGTAAGTCCGGCCATCCGGCACACCGGGCCGCCTCCCCGTGGTCACCCGTTCGGAACGGCTCCCAGCCCACCGCCGCCTCCCACCTCCCTC
Organism: Plagodis dolabraria; assembly: GCA_963854805.1. Taxonomy (NCBI): domain Eukaryota; kingdom Metazoa; phylum Arthropoda; class Insecta; order Lepidoptera; family Geometridae; genus Plagodis; species Plagodis dolabraria. The sequence goes on from OY978440.1 coordinate 13,689,611, forward strand.
TTTAAAAGCCAGTGGCGAGCTTCAAGAGAAAGTGCCGCGTGTGTGCGCTCACATGCGTAGAGCCATCTTTGAGGCAGGGAGCGGATTATGTGGAGGCGACGCCCGCGCCCGGCGGCCGCCTCGTATGCGTAAACGTGCGTTCACACAAAGCCTTCCCACATACATTTGCATAGTGACATTGTACGGTAATAATGTATGTGACCACTCGCCCTACTCGTTCCGACTTCCAATAGATTGCTCTGAGCCTCCTAAAGCCTCCTCTCTAAGGTTACTTAAACCAATTTCGGGCGCAGGTACTTATTATTACGTTTATCTAGCAAGGAGTTGTTTGAGATGAATAGATTTACTGTACATAAGTATATACGTCGGTTTATTGATCACATATATTATTATACAACAATAGAAAAAGTAAGTAAAGAATGATAGTACAACAGGTAGAATAGTAGACAACGTTGGAACTTATATCATAAAATGGAAAGTTAAACAAAAAAAGTAGTGCCAGCAGACACAGCGCTACAAATAGAAATCGTCAATAGAATTAGTTTGGCATTAGTTTGTTTCGTAGCACTTACTGCATGCTACGCAAGGCTTTAACATCCATAAAAAATCTACGCCAATGACTGCTTAGTTACCAACACGCTATGATATGCCTAAGAATAGGTAAATCGTACATAGATATTCAACTACGTAGATACTGTCCGATAAATTCGCCGAGAAGAAATTGAATGTATAATTTTGATTTACATATGTGAGTAGGTACACATGTGCGTATAAGAGGATTTCTTGAAGTTTCGTCGATATAATAGAAGGGAGGGGAAGGCTCGCTCGGACGCACCCCACGTGCGTCTGTGTGCGTATGTCTCGGACATGCACGTTACGCAGATTTCTCTAACGATTTTCCCGGAGTGTGAAATGTAAAATAAGGGGTTAGACGAGGCTCTCGCCCCCGCAGCCCCGCACACCCCGCGCACCCCTCAGCTCGCCAAATTGATGACCGGCCACCCTCAGGGAGATCTGTTCAAATTTAACACATATCGTATTTAAAAGTAAAACGCTTGGCAACCTTATCCCCTCTCATTAATATTCCCTTGCAAATTGTTAGAATATTTCGTCCGAAGCAGAGTTTATTTTTTTAATTTTACACGAAGCATTTGTGAGGCAGTGGTCCTTTTATCTAATAACGTGCCTAAGTAACGCCTTTTAAAACAAATTAGGACTTGGAGTATTCTTGTTTTTAAGCAAGGTCGTAAAAGTTTTGATTTTCTGTTTCGTGTTGGGACTTCCAATTCTACGTTTCACCAACACAATGTATCACCTATAATGTGCTGATAGACTCGAAAAGATCAGAACGTAGCCTTAGGTTTGGGATATTACGATACACTTTATATTTAACCCTTATTTCAAAAGGGGTGTTATAAGTATAAAATGTCTGTGTGCATGTCTGTGGCATCGTAGCTTCTAAATGAATAGATGGATTTCGACGCTTTTTTTGTATGAAAGCTAACGTGATCATGATATTTCTTATGGGTGTCTCTTTCCTTGTGTATCGTTATATCGTTCCTGTATCGTTAGAGGCAAATAAGGGAGAGTTCCGGAAGGTGGGAAGCAACAGCTAAAGAACTGATAAATTATACTGCGATCGCCAAGACGCCTGCCAAGCGTGGAGATTATGGCAAATCCCCTTGAGAGAAGACCTTGTTCATTGGTGGACATTCGGGTTGAAGCGGTGATGATGATGCTGAATAACATTATCAAGTAAGCTACGATTTACGAAGATGTTTGAACGAAGAATTATGTCGGGGCTACTTAAAACTCAATTTTATACTCGTTCTATGAGTTTTTCTAATAGGAGATATAAAGAGATGCTAAAAGACATAAATAATGTTTTTTAACGGCCTTTACTAACTTTACTATGAACTAATACAACATTACAACTACTACAATAAAGGCATTTAGCCAACCTACAAGTCATTCCAGACTCACAGGCATTCCAAATGCTCCAGCCCAGTACCAGTTGGCAGCATACCCAGCACGCTGGCAGCATTGCGTCGTGAAATTGCAATGCTTATACGAAATGTAATTAATTTAATACGACACAGAAACAGACTATAAAAATACAAGTGTCAGTAGGGAAACTCATCTTGTACAAAATAGCACTACCCGTTTTTTTTTTTATGCTTGATGTTTTAGCCTTTGGCCACCATCTCACCTGATGTTAAGTGATGATGTGGTCGAAGATGTTGTACAGGCTAACCTAGAATTACTGGCTCTCAAGGACGGCTGCCGGAACACACCGTTAGGTGTTTGGCGACAGATTTTCAACTCGAGGGTGGTAGCTAGCCAGGCGGGCATTCGCAATGTGCCCTACCACCATGCTGTAACGACTGCCATCCTAAGACAACAACCGGGACCGACGGCTTAACGTGCCCTCCGAAGCACGGAAGCGCTCAGTAGTAATGTCACCAGCGGTCACCCATCCAACTCCTGACCGCGGCGGACGTTGCTTAACTTTGCTGATCGATTCAGAATGGCCAAGCAAACTTCGCTACGAGCGCTTCGAAAAATCCGTCCAATACAGCAAACGCAGCATAAGAAAGGGTACAACTATAGTTTGTTGAAAAATGAATCATGAAAACTAGGTCTTAGTTGAGGTTCTGTAGAAATTTTTGACTCGAATTGATGCTTCGGTGTCGCGACGACGACGATGCGACGACGCCCCGGCACAGTTTTATCAATGGAGCCGTCATGGCACTCATGGCGCTGTACCATAATTCGAATTTATCTTTTTGTTATTGTTAATTAAACGTCGAAAACGATATCCATAGTCAATGTAAGTATAAATATATCAAATAAGCATTAATAAAATAAATAAATTAATTCCTTTTGATTTTATTTACTCATACCTAAGCTTTAAATAAACCTAACATTATAGAGATGTTGCATGGTACTGATATCAATATCTCATCGATATGAGTACTTATAATCTTTGAATAGTGAAGTAATACACAATGTTGTCTTAGGTTTTTGCGATTATTACACATAGTAATTGAACAACTTTTTAAAGTTGTTAAATTTATGTTACGGTTATACTATTACGGTTTAAATTGGTTTAAATACTATAAAACACTCCAATCTTATTCATTTATGTACGTACAAGCTTTTATAAATGCTGTTTCTGCAGCTTCAACCGTATGTAAAGGTTACATCCATACTTATTATTAATGCAAAAGTAACTCTGTGAGTCTGTCTATCTATTTGGCTCGCTTTTACGCCATAACTACTTGACTGATTTGGATGAAATTCGGTATGGAAATAGTTTGAGATGCGACACAGGATAGTTTTTATCCAACTGGTTAGTGGTAAGTTATAGAAGCTTACAACTGCGTTTAAGGTTCTTTAAGTAGTAGGTTAATGTTATTGCGCGATAATCGAAATAAGCGCGGGTGGAACCACAGCCGGAAAGCTAGTGTTATATATTTCAATATAATATAACCAAATTATCTTTATTTAAAATATAGGTATCTACAGATTTCTTTTAAAGTCATGTTAAGTGATGGTGATCTTTCAGTGATAATTGGCCCACCCATCACATTGACAACCAATAAAATCGTCAACAATGCAAAATGGCTAACCATCATGTCTAAAGGGCGACTGTTGTATCAAATTAATTAATTTACTTAATAAATTTTAAAGGTCTATTTTGCTTTATATATATCTTGTCCAATATCAACGTGAGATAGGCAGAGGGGACTCTCTGTCACTAACACTTCTTGGTTTTTAGTTCTAGCATACAAAACTAGCATACATAATATATATATAATCTCGTAAAACATACCTAGATTTCTAGATTAAAGTCGTGTATTGTACTGTGTCAGCCGGATCGTCCACTGCTGAATAGAGCCAACAATATTAAGGGGGTATTTGCCATAATCCCCACGCTTGGCAGGCAGCTTGAGGATTGCAGTGTAAGATGGCAGTTCTTTAGATGGCGCTGTTGGCCACCTTCCAGTATTTTTCCTTAGTCACCTGTTTCGGCAGCCACGGGAAGAAATGGGGTGGTGCAATTCTAACCCGACACCTCATGGGGAAAAAGTAAGTCATGTAAAAAGTAGCAGGTAACCAATAGATTCAGGCGTTACTTTGCGGTAATCCATATTTAACAATAACAAATAATTTTGTTTCGATCGTACGCTCGTAGAGTGAAGATCTCCTGAGGATGCTTCGAGAAGCGATAGCGTCGAAAATTCTTCCGGTTTGGCTGCGTGGTATTTGTGACGTCACGTCGGCTTTACAGGAAAATTAGGCGGAATTGTCACTAGATATATTTTTGAGTGTTTTATTAAAAAGATAACTTAATGTTTTCTTTTAAAAAAAAATTTTTTTATTATTATTATTCAGGCAATTCCCTATAAACTCGAGTTAAGGTTAACACATTCTTGCTTCATAGACAGTTTATGTTGTCAATCTGATCAAGAAGCGGTATTAGCAATGGACTGCCGCGCAATGTGTCCGGTTCGTGTTTGAGTTACACTGCAAGCTGTGGGGGGAATTTTACTAACACTGGATTATAAGAGAAAATATGGTTTCGCAGCAACTAAGTTTCGTTTCTCTTCTACTGCAGTATTGTATCAGCCGGATCGACCACAGATCAACACAACCTCTCCCATTATGGGGGCGTTAGCCGTGATCCCCACGTTTGACAGGCGTCTTGGGGATCGCAGTGTAAGATATAAATTCTTCAGAAAGCGCTGCTTACCTTCTTGTGCATTAACTTTAGTCGCCTCTTACGACACCCACGCAACGGTAGATATGGGTAACATTCTAGCCCGGCACTCCACGGGCTACTGCAATATGTAGTAATATCACTAATTTTGTAGTTATTTTTCCTGTCCTACCTATAATATTTACGAACAAGATTTGTCTAGTCCAAATCGTCCTCTAAAGACGCAATTCACTTTTTTATGGCTCTTCGGTATATGTATTGGATAGGTGTTCATGCATAGTAAAATCAACCATAAGTAATTAATCATAAAGTCTGTATTGGCTTATTGTACGCAAATAAAGCCTCTAACACAGCTATGTAAAGATCTGCCTCAAAGAAATAACAGTGGTTGTTCGCTGCGTAGGGGTTGGAGAAACCGGTTATGCGTCAGCGCAGCTAACTGTATATCTCTTTTTATGCTACATTCCTGTTTTACCATCCCTTGGTTTGAGTCTCTGTAAGGTTTTGTTATAAAGGAGTCGATTTAATTCTATAAGCAGGTGCCAATTTAGAACATAGAAAATGTAAGACTTTGTATACATACAATTACAAAAGCATACAGGATGGTATAAATACATTTTAACAACCATGACCTTGCCTTATTTGGCGTACAAATATTTGGTTAGAATTTTCATTATCATAAATAATTAGAGGTAGGTACATAATATTTAACATTATGTCATACTTATCATAGCAACATTATATTATAAACGTCACATTATTTATCAATTACATTTTTTATGTCAAATTCATCATTTTTTATAAGTACGAGTAAGTTATAACGTAATCATATTTATAAATTTTTCATTTATTAGATACAAAATACTTTATTGCTGCGATTACAACTTTTAACCGACTTACAAAAAGGAGGAGGTTCTCAAGTCGAATGTTAGTGTTTTTTTTATGTTTGTTACCTCGGAACTTTTGACTGGGAGAACCGATTTTGCAAATTCTTATTTTGCTTGAAAGCTGATGCTGCTGGTTTGGTCCCATTTAAATTTCATGAAAATCGGGCAAGCTGTTTTTGAGTTACACTCCAATAACTGAAAAATATTTACCTATCTTGATGATATAGTCGTTGACAATGAATGACAATCGATCTCGTAAGTAGCAAGGGTCACTTGAAAAAAATAATTTAAACCAAAAATGAAACCGACTTCAATACCCAAAATAAGTGAGCAATAACTTGTCGATGTCGGTACCATGCGAACAATATTGTGATAATAGGTACTTTCTATCATGATACCGGCTTCAACAAGTTATTTCACACTTTTGGGTATTGAAGTCAGTTCCATTTTTGTTTTTTTTTGTCTGTATTGCCTACCCTAATATTTTGTATTAAAGGACTTTTATGACAAAACGTATTAACAAATTTGTACAAAAAATATGTACGTATTATGCACCCGGAAGAGACAGCGTAACACAGGGAATCCTGGTGCGGGGGCTAGTGTGATTAAGATAGTACGCACCACCTGATAATAAACACAAACAGATATAAAACTTGTTTTAAATTATCAGGTAATATCTAAAATAGTGTAAGTTGGCACCTATCTATTAATAAGTCTAAGTTAATTATTATCTTAACAACCTATGTAAAGTTTTTTGATCAATAAATATAATAATTAATATATTAAGTAAGCAGTAGGTAGGTACTCTCAATCCTTAGAACTTATTATGTAGTATTTGTTGGTAATACTTACTTCAGTATCTATAAATCTGAATCATTAAAGGGTTAAATATTCATTTCATTCAATTATAAAAAAGTTCGTGTTAGTATATTTAAATTTAGGATTTAGGTTTGTGTTATTAACAAATTAATCAAACAAAATATTTTGTTTGTTTAATTTACCCAACAGACAAAATGGAAGAAAAATACGATACGTTGTATATACAATATGATCAAATATAACTCTTATCCTATAGATTGAAGTTATGAAATACATAAACATATATAAATATATTTTGTTTTGTTGTGATGGCTCAGCGGCATCGGCTATGCATTGCCGCGAAGCAAGTCCATGGTTCGAATTCCGCCGCGGGCTTGAGCTTCACCGCACGATGGAAGGGTATTTGCCAGATGCCCGCCTGGCTAGCGACCACCCTCAAGTAGAAAATCTGTCGCCAAGCACCTAACGGTGTGTTACGGCAGCAGTCCTTGAGAGCCAGTGAAATTACAAGCACCTATGTCTCAAGGTGACGGGCGCAGTGTAAGTTCGTGGCTTGTGACGAAATGCATATATGTTATATTATGCGGATGTTAGCCCGCTTAACATCAGGTGGGCGCACCGTCCCCTATGACGGTTAAAGTAATACAATTGGAGCACAAAGTTTCGGCAGAAATACCAATGTCCAGGTGGTTGAGATGGTGTTACGCATCCGACGCGATATCGGAGGACGCGGGTTAGATTCCCGCCTTGGGCATAAAAAAAAAAATTGTACTCCAATAATTTGTTTGATATGATTTTCGCTTAGCACGCGATAGTGCTTGTAATCCCCTTCTATATTTAGAAATATAGAAGGGTAGCGACATCATACCGAGAGTTAGGTGTTTGAAAAAACACTTCTTTCGATCAGATGAAGTCTAGTAGTCTGGTTGATGGCCGCGTCCCCTATGACGGTTAAAGTAATACAATTGGAGCACAAAGATTCGGCAGAAATGCCATTGTCCAGGTGGCTGAGATGGTGTTAAGCATCCGACGCGATATCGGAGGACGCGGGTTCGATTCCCGCCTTGGGCATAAACATTTTGTACTCCAATAATTTGTTTGATAGGGCCTCGAGCTTGTTTCGTCACAATAACATAGAAAAGGACAGTATGCTGCTTAGGTTCTTTAAATCATATATATTTCTACCTTAAAGTGGTAGCAGGTCAGACGAGCATCTTATTATTTTATGCTGTTGATAACTAGTGAGACACCTGTTGTTTAGTGATGATAATGACAAGGATGGAAAACACGCTTATAAGCCATGATGGAACTAGCTCTCAAAGACTGTTGCAGGAACACATAGTTAGGTACCTTACTACATGTGAAAAAAAAGTTCAGATGTTTGCTACCACCATCCGATGAAGTTACAGCTTGTGGCAAGGTTCGATCGAAGAACCCCTTCCACCACAGCTTTTTGCCACTGGGAACATCACTGGCCCGAAATATGGTAAGTAAAGGTTGATTTACAAATCTCATTCTTGCTGGCGGCAATTAATCGCCAACACCGTGCAGGTCCGTGAGCCGCTTGCGCGTTTGCCCTCCTACCCCATAAAAAAAATGTCACTTGATACTCACTGCTTATTGTCTAATTATCTTCAAAGATTAGTAAATATCTTCAAAATTAAATAATACCTGTCAGTTATAAAATGTATGTAAAGGTCAGTTTTCGAACATGCTTATAAAGTTCCGGGTAAGTAAACCAGCACATATAAATTAACTGGTTGATAAATAACGATCATCTTTCTAACAAATTTAACTTCAAAATTATTAGTAATTTAAGTTAATCGAAGACCGAGCTGGCAACGCCGCATCGATACGGTTTTTGTATCTCACTGATTTGTTGAACAATGTAATGTTGCAAACACATTCCAAAATTAAGTATGTTGGTTCGATATTCTTACTTTACTATCGTATTTGATTTTAATATTCTATTTGGTGACAGTTTAAGACATAACGTTATTCATAATTTCATAAAATTAATATGCTGTGCGAGCAATTTTAATTTGACGAAGCACTTCTGTCGATGTCAGTCAGTCACGTGGCTTGAGTTCTCATTCTCCATATTACAAAACAACGTTATCGCTTTCAACTCCCACGGGAAGTGATGGAAGGATTCGATGTCTAGACCAGCATCACAGGTGGCTTAAAATAAATATCGTTTAAGAAAAAAATATGGATAGCTTAATGTAGGTGTGTACTGTCTTTTCGATCAATTGTTGAAAAATGTTCGTTGGCCCTTCCCCCCCTTATATGGGATTTGATGAGGAGTTGCTGAACCCCTTTCAAAAATAAGGCATTCAAAATACTAAACATGTCTAGGATTTTGAATATCTTGTTATTGACTTGGTTTGAAGAAAGTGTATTTTCTTTGATCATAGCACTTCTCCAACAAACAACTCATTTACTTTTCACAACATCTGACCTATATATTATTAGTAGCTTTAACCGATAGATAAGCTAAATCGGACTGTCAACAGAATAGTGTTAAATCAACAAATATAAGTTCTAGGTAGTAAAACTGGAGCTTACTTAAACATTCTGAAACAGAAATGTAATTTTAATGAAATTCTTAGGAAGCCTCTATTTTAACGGTGTGAGGCGCAGTGCAATTCGTCAATTGTAACGAAATGCAATTAGGTGGGCCGTGTCAGCGGTGTGCTAGATACATCACAATGTCATCGATAGAAAATTGTGTGAGGTAAGGTACAAGAGTGTAAATAACCAACTGGTTAATTCGTAGGTATATACTACTACTATACTATATACATATAGTACCTAGGTATATATGTATATATATATATCCGTTATATATAGTATATTTTGACGTCATCACGTTCCGTTCGGTGGTAAAATTTCTGGTCGAAAATTCATCATCCAGCAAGCAGCGGTACTTACGTATTGCTGTGTTTGTTCAAATGGAAGTAAAAGGTCACAAGGGACTTAAGAACTTCGAATGTAAAATGACATCTAATTTATTTAACAAGAAATCTAAACGATCTGTACTTTCATGTAACTTGGGCAGCTGAACATCAGTTCGGTAGCCTGTTCGCTCTGCCATTGTATAACATAAAAAATACAAAATCTAATGTATCCACCATTTTCAATCTAGTTTTATTGGTACTGTTCAAAACTCAATGTGCAAATATGTACAAGATAATTTACTATTAAACATAATAGTATGAAAAAGTACGAGAGTTCGGAGAAAGCAAATAAAACCACCCCCGCGCCCCACCCCGTTCCTCTGTTTCCATGACAAATCAAAGCACGTTGTGAGATGCTCTGGCGCATTGTTTCCTTGACGCCATACTGTTGCACCGAGCAAGGATTTTTTATATGACTGCACACCAACACCAACATCTATGTGTGCGTTGAAATTCTCAGAATTTCAATGAAGTTGAAGGCTTGCGCGCTAACGTTGTGTGCGTGCAAGTTGTGTGCTACACCTGTTATGTTTTCTATTAGTGTGTGTCGGTGTGGGGGTGCATGCGACGTTGCTAGATGCATATTACAAAGCAAACCCCCAGATTATGATATAGTTACTTCTGCCAGAGCTTGTAAATTTGGCAACGTCGCATATTTGAGACGCTCTGCTTCTATGCATTTCAAAAGTAAACTTTACGATTCTCTCTAAATGCATAACGACACGACGTGGTTATAATTTCAAAAACTTTTTATTTTATATTGGTAGTTACGTTAATAATTATTTTATACGTTTCAAATAATTAAGACTGTAGTGAGAGCGTAGTTTGACAAATAAAATAAATATATATAGCTTGTAATAACATAGCGACGAAATAATAACCCTCAAAACCTATATTATCGAACCAATGACTATTAATTTACTGAAAAAAATAGTTGTAAATTATAGTTCATAATAATTGAAGATTGTAGGTTTTTAGCTCTACTATATGTATTTAAAATAAAATAATGTTGAGGAATTGTGCTGCCTCTTTAATTATTGCAAATTTTATAACTGATAGATTGTAGGTCTGAAGCGCTCGTGGCGAAGTTTGCTTAGCAGTTCTGAACCGATCAGCAAAGTTAAGCAACGTCCACCTCGGTCATGAGTTGGATGGGTGACCGCTGCGCTGGTGATATTACTACTGAGCGCGTCCGTGCTTTGCAGGGCACATTAAGCCGTCGGTCCCGGTTGTTGTCTCAGGATGGCAGTCGTTATAGCATGGTGGTAGGGCATTTTGCAAATGCCCGCCTGGCTAGCTACCACCCTCAAGTAGAAAACCTATCGCCAAACACCTAACGGTGTGTTCCGGCAGCTGTCCTTGAGAGCCAGTAATTCAACGTTAGCCTGAACAACATCTTCGACCACATCATCACTTACCATCAGGTGAGACAGTGGTCAAAGGCTAACCTATCAGGAATTTAAAAAAACTATCTTCTATTTCTCGTAAGTGGTAGGGTACCAGTGGTGAAGTTACTGGTGGAGATTACGACAGGGAACACAAATTATGACTTCCTCAAATACACATTTAAAAAAAACTAGGCTAAACTCACATATAACGGGTTTCGCACTAACACAGAATAGGTACACAGAGCACACAGAATATAGAATGTACCATTTAATCGTTGTTAACCGACTTCCAAAAAAGAAAGAGGTTCCTAATTCATCTGTATTTTTTTTCACTTTCAAACATACCTCAGAAATTTTAACCGTGTGAACTAATTTTGAAAATTCTTTTTTGTGCTGATCTCGTCGTTTGGTCCCATTTAAATTTCATCAAAATTGGTCAAGCCGTTTTTGAGTTACACTCCAATGACGGAAAAATATTTTCCTATCTTGTTGATTTAGTCGTTGACAATGAATGACAATAGATCCCGTAAATAGCAATAGTCACTAAAAAGAGTGAAAAATTTTTTTTTACCAAAAGATGGACCGACTTCTTCATCCAAAAGTGTGAAATAACTCATAAAAAATGACAAAAATTCATCCATCTTTTGGTTCAACATTTTTTTTCTTAAATATATTTAATATCCATAGCGAGTCTGACTTGTTGCACTTGTCCGAATTTAATACTTGTTGTTGTGCCAATATATAGATGTTGTACTACCGTACCAAGTTTTTTTATGTTATTGTGACGAAACGGAACAAGCTCTAGGCCCACCAGATGAAAAGCGAACTATCCTCTGCCTATAACATATGCATTTCACCACAAGTCACGAACTGTACCCGTCACCTTTAGACAAGGGGTGGTTTATTTTTTAATTTATCACCCTTTTTTGGAATCGACTTCAACACTCAAAAGTGTGAAATAACTTGTTGAAGTCAATACCGTGATAGTTCAAAGTATGTATTATCAAATATTGAGCGCATGGTACCGACATCGATAAGTTATTTCACACTTTTGAGTCTTGAAGTCGGTTCTATTTTTTGGTTAAACAGTTTTTGTCCCTTTTTAGTGTCCCTTGCTACTTACGGGATTGATTGTCGAAATTATTTTAGCGATATTCTTAAACATATTTGCCAGACGATTGTTCCATTCGTAAATAATAATAATTAGGTTTTACCATCAGCAATGATCCCAATCATCGGGGTATAAAACTCTCAGCGGGCACTTTTTCAGTCAGTTGAGCACGCATACCGGAGAAACTGCTTGACCAAAATTTATGAAATTTTAATGAGAATAACTAGAATGTTTTGTTTCTAACATAGGAGAATAGTCGACGGACAAACGAGTACTTAACATATTATGCGTAAAATATGATTTTCACTTAGCGATAGTGCTTGTAATCATATTTAGAAATATTATGCGTGTTCATATAAAAAGCGCTCGTAGCCAAGTTTGCTTAGCCATTCTGAATCGATCAGCAAAGTTAAGCAACGTCCGCCGCGGTCGTGACTTGGATGGGTGACCGCTGGTGACATTACTACAGAGCGCTTCCGTGCTTCGGAGGGCACGTTAAGCCGTCGGTCCCGGTTGTTGTCCTAGGATAGCAGTCGTTACAGCATGGTGGTAGGGCACTTTGCAAATGCCCGCCTGGCTAGCTACCACTCTCAAGTTGAAAATCTGTCGCCAAGCACCTAACGGTGTGTTCCGGCAGCTGTCCTTGAGAGCCAGTAACTCTAGGTTAGTCTGAACAACATCATCGACCACATCATCACTTACCATCAGGTGAGATAGTGGTCAAAGGCTAACCTATCAGGCATAAAAAAAAAAAAAAAACCCAAATTATAAAAATACCTACCTACATGTACATCGCGTTACAAAATATAAAAGAAAAAAAAACTCATAATTCTGGAAACTTAAACTTGATTAATTCAGTTTTATACAGCATATAACCTTATAGCAGACTTATGTTACCAATTGTAAAAGAGTGAAATATACGTATACAAACAATATCCCCGAGTTTCTTGCCCGTTCTTCCCGAAGTGGCTTTTTATCCTTTTGCAGAACGCGGCATTGGAATATTTTTATATTAAAATTTTGTAATCGATCATCACAAAAGCTTCGTAATCTTACGCCAAAATTGTATTAACTATTTTGATTTGGACTCCTTATGATAAAAATAAAAAAAAACCGACTTCAAACAGAAAATATTATATGTATGTATAATTTCTGTTCATTTTGCGTCGACAAGTGAAAATGAGAACATCATCGATGTAGTCGAACGTAGCCAATATAAGGGATAGCTCAAATACTCGTCAGATCTCACTGAAATTTAAATGGGACTATACAAGCGAATGAATCTGTCTCATGTATAAAAATATCATGAAATCGGTACTCTTTGTAAAAGTTACGTGGTAACACACACAAAAAAGGAGGCGAATTGAGAACTCTTCCTTTTTTGATTTTCGTTCAAAATATGCTTATTGATAACACAAGTCTCACACAAGTCCTCCTTGCCCCCAAAAATTAATTTAGGTGACGACATATAGCTATAGACGTAAAAAAACACCTCCATGATGGATCACATAGACATTATGATCCGAATCTGCACCTATAATTATATAACATGAATATATAATTATATGCAAGCCTTACCCAAACCTATCAATATTAACCTTTCGTTAAACCACACATATTACTTTACGTTATGTGTCTAAACGCATTATATTAAATATATATTTATATATACATATTTATTATAACTGTAATTAATTATAGATGTATGAACAAAACCATTTCAATAGTTACTTGTTATGTTATTATGTAAGCAAAGTTGTTTTCTGGGGCGAGTACTTGTTTTGTAGCTTGAGGAAGTGAAGGATTCTAGGTTTGAAACATCAGCGAAGTGAGTAATTCAAATATAGAATACTGAGCTTAACAAGGGATTCAGATGTACGCGATGCCAAATAGCTTGAATGCAGCAGCAAAACACAGTTTTGTACGTCACTACAGTGCGTAAAATGCTTGGTGCAATAAAAGCAGCATGAATCATTATTCATTTAAAATTATTAAATTAGTGTTTATTTATATTATAGCTGAACATAGCCACCCCCATTAATGGAGTTTGCCATAATCCTCATGCTTGGCAGGCGTCTTGGGGATCGCAGTGGAAGATATAAATTCTTCAGAAAGCGCTGCTGCCTACCTTCTTGTTACCCTTAGTCGCCTCCTACGACACCCACGGGGTGCAATGGGGATTGGTATTCTAGTCCGGCAACCCACGGGGTACTCTATAGTATATTAAAAAGTAGAATGTATTACAATTCTAAAAGGTACTTTTCTTAAAGCGGATATTATGCACGCAGATTTCGAATGAGAAACAAAACTTTTCTAGTATAGTGATTCAAAGTTGAGGATGCAGTTATGACGTTTAATGGAACATCTGTCAAAAACTGTATCTTAAGATCGATGTCAACTTTGAGATGCATTTTTTAATACGAACCAGTCTTCAAATATGAATCGGACCAAACTTTAAAAGCAATATACTCTCACAGAAGATATAAAAATGCGAATAAATATTTTAAGAATCGTCTTTGACTACGTTTCTAACATAATTTGTCTGTATTACCAAAACTTTTCGAGTATAACAAATTAATTTAACTAACAATAACCGACTTCAGAGATAAAATACGTATTATTAGCGATAGCTCAAATAGTACTCGTCAGATCTCACTCAATTTAAATGGAACCACATGATAAGCGAATGAATCTGTCTCATGTATAAAAATATCATGAAATCGGTACTCTTTGTAAAAGTTACGAGGTAACACACACAAAAAAGAAGAAAGGAGGCGAATTGAGAACTCTTCCTTTTTTGATTTTCGTTCAAAATATGCTTATTGATTAAATACTTACCCCATCCTAAATGACACTGAATAATATTTTGTCTATAGATAGATAAACTTAAATCATTAATTGGAACAATTGTTTTTGAAATCGAAGAACGGTGTCCATGTGAGTATTATTTTCTAACATTTTCTCGCATTTCGGACGGAGCAATTACTGTGGACTATCATGTTGCAACATGATTTGTTTGATTTTGGTACTGGCCACAAATGAATTGCTAATTTAGGGACTGTAAGGCCCAAGAAATTTATAACGGTAACCAGGGGCCTAACTGAGACCCTATTCTGTAACTAGAATAGCAATGAAAAATGACATTTTGACATTTTTAATTCACAAAGAACTTCATTTTCAAAAGAAAATATCATGATTAAGTTTATATCCATAACTATCCTATTTATAAAATTAAACGAAGAGTTGGTAGCCCTCCATTAAATGGACTGAAAATATCATAAAAATAGTGAACTGACAAACCATAATTGTAACTTTTATTAGCTGAGTAACTTAAAATCGGGAAGTGAATAATTGACAATTTACTTGAAGGTCATGAAAGAGGCCCTAAAGGGAGCAAGAAATGTTGTCAAGCGCTTACTGTACTGTCGGATTGTCCACTGCTGAACACAGCCTCCCCCAATAAGGGAGGTTATTCTTCAATCCCCATGCTTAGCAGGATCGCAGTATAAGATATCAGTTCCTCAAAAGGCGCTGCTGCCCACCTTACCCACGGGTATACGGTACAGTACAATACGGTAGGTCAAGCACTTAGCAAGTGATAATCCATATGATCCAGTCCCTATAGCTCTATATATGTATATATAATGGCAAACCGTATCGAATCAAAACAAGCCAAAATGCCAATGAATAATCGCATAATAATTACACGTCTGCGCTAGCCGAAGGTTAAAAACGGGAGCGTTGGCTAAATCAAACCCAATGTGACCCTAAGAGTCAAAACGGTGACTAACGTGTTTTTTCCCCTTGGACATGTCCGCATTGAAGTTGGCTAGGACATGTCTTATAAAAAGGCATATATACATTCTTCGTTGTTGAAACTTATTAACACTACGAGTATGTTATTGTTTTGTTGGTACTGTTTCTGGATTCAGTATGTCTCTACCATATCATTCTTCTATTGGACGAAAGTGAAAGCCGATTGAGGGGCTTCAGATTAATTAGGAGACTGTAACTGAAATAGAACAAGTATGAATTACATAAAGTTCAAAATCAATGCGCGCAGCAAGTGCCTGTTATGACCTTTTCATTGTTAAAAATGCGCAAAAGTTTTGTGAAAATATTCCTCTGCATTCATATGCCGAGGAATATTGTTACACGCTAATGTATGATTTGAAAATTTTCAACACGGATATATTTTAAGAAAATTGGTCACATTTGACGATTTAGATTTGAAAATTCATAAGAGTAGAGGAGGAGTCCAAAAATATTCTAAACAAGCAGCACTTATTTAAATTACCAAGTTTGGACAAAATTCTTACTCAATGTTTAAAAAAATCGTCGCTATGCAGCCGCCTCGCCGAGTTCAGAATAAATAATTAATAAATAATTCGCTTGTGCCGAATAAATCTAATAAAGTCATTTCCTTACTTAAACTGTTAAATTTGCTGCTCACTCTGTACACATAGGTGTTTTTTCAATAATTAGTATTAGTCACTGGGTACGACAGGGGTGGGTTGAATCTTACGCGCTTTTGTTGGACATTTAAGTTTATTCTACTAAGGAGATCTGAATAATCTATACACATATAATATACATACACATCTATATTTTTATTATGTAAGGCAAAAACGGACTACTCACTCGTCGGATGGTAAGCGGCACGCGTGACTAGGGCATGCAATTATCCGACCAAATTTACTATTCGGATATTTCGGATATACCCTAAACACTATTCGGATATATCCGGATAATACGGATATTTCGGATACTAATGATAAAGATTTAAATCAAACTAACAATACTGTTTAATCAAGTTTATTTCACTGTATCGTTTTTATACACTGTAGTTTTGAAGCAAAATCAATTTTTTGCCGTCTCGGGTGTAAAAATGTTGTGGTAAACTAGTGTAATTTTATTGTTTAGTAGTGGTGCGCTTCCGGAAACGCAACTTTTCATATATTAAGCACGTCGTGTATTTAACTTTGTTAATTTTTAAATGTATGGAGTGGTATACGTAAGGATAATTTTAGTATATGAAAAATTTTGTATTTTGTTAACATTAACAAAGTTTTAGCAAAATACTAAAAGTGTCATAATCGTCATCAGCCGGAAGACGTCCACTGTTGAACAAATGGGGGAGGCCCCAAAGAACGCCACAAAGAACGGCTATTAGCCGCTTGAGGCTACCCGCGACTTTAACGATGTCGTCAGTTCACCTGGTGGGGGCCTACCAACTCTACATCTTCCGGTGTAGTGTGGTAACCACTCGAGAACCTTTCTTCCCCATCGGTTATCAGTTTGTCGAGCAATGTGGCCCGCCCATTGCCACTTCAACTTGTAAATTTTGAGAGCAATGTCGGTGACTTTGGTTCTTTGACGAATATTCACGTTCCGGATTTTATCGCGCAAAGAAACTTCGAGCATAGCTCTCTCCATAGCTCGTTGAGTTACTCTGAGCTTGTCCATAAGGGCCACAGTTAAGGACCACGTTTCAGTGCCATATGTCATCACTGGCAACACACACTGGTTGAAGACTTTAGTCTTCAGGCTCTACGGGATGTTCGAAGAGAAAATGTCGCGTAACTTCCCGGGCAGCGTTCGGGAGTATCCGAGTTGGATTCTTCGGGCGACCTCTTTGTCGAAATTGGACCTACCTAACTGGACAGTGTGTCCCAGGTAAATGGAATGGTCAACAACTTCGAGCGTATCGTTCACAACAACGACTGGTACGGGTGAAACATGCACATTAGACATAATTTTCGTCTCATCCATGTTAATTTTAAGATCCACCTGCTGGGAAACTCTACTGAGGTCGCTGGGCATTGTACTGAGTTCCTCAAGCGATTCTGCCATTATGACTATGTCATCGGCGAAACAAAGGTGAGTGATGTATTCGCCATAAATGTTGATGCCAAATTCTTTCCAGTTCAAGAGCTTAAAAACGTCCTCTAACGCATTCGTGAACAGTTTCGGAGAAATAACGTCTCCCTGTCTCACGCCTCGTTGCAGTTGGATTGGTTCCGTGCTTTTGTCCTGTAGTCGAATCAACATGGTGGCGTTCTTAAACAAACACTTCAGCGCTTCGATGTACCTATAGTCAATTTAGCATCGCCGAAGACACTGCAGTACGGCCCAGGTTTCGATTAAATCGAAGGCTTTTTCATAGTCCACAAACGATAACACAATGGCAGATTATACTCCTCAGTCTTCTGTATAATCTGGCGAAAAGTATGTATGTGGTCTATGGTATTAAAGCCTTTTAGGAACCCGGCTTGTTCGGGAGGCTGGAAGTCATCAAACCTACGAGTAAGACGATTCGTAATGACTCTCGAGAACAGCTTATACACATGGCTCAGAAGTGAAATGGGCCCGTAGTTCTTCAAAAAGGTCTTGTCACCTTTATTGAAGAACAGTACCACTACACTTCTGCTCCATGCTTCTGGCGTTTTACCTTCAAGGATGACGGAATCAAATAACTTCTGGAGGACTGAGAGTACCGGTTTTCCACCCGCTCTCAGAAGTTCTGTCGTGATTCCGTCATCACCTGGCGCCTTGTTGTTCTTAAGCTGTTTGAGAGCCATTCATATCTCGTATGGGCTGATGTCCGGGATATCTTCGGTATAGTGTCGGGTCAGTTTAGCTCTCTTGTCTTGAGCTGCACTGACAACGGGTTCTCGTGTCGAGGTGTATAGCTGTCCATAAAACTCTCAAGTTCTCTCAGAATCTCCGGTTTTGATGAGATGATTCTGCCATCGTCGATCTTCAGCTTAGTCATTTGGCTTTGCCCTATAGACGATTTTTTTGCGAACACTACGAAGCCTTGGTTACGCTCGATTGCGGCCTTATAGGCTTGTATTGAAGGCGCGCAAGTCGTGTCGCAGTGCCTTCGAAATTCGTCTATGAAGCTTGCCGTAGTTCGACATATCAGCTGAAGATTGCAGTCTCATCTCATTCCGGTCTTCCATCAACTTGATGGTTTCTTCTGAGACTTTCTTTGTTTTATTTCGGCGAGGGTTCTTAAAGAACTGAGACCCCACCGCGTGGACAGCTTCCACCAACCCGTTGTTGATCTCGTCCACTGTTTCGCATTCAGCTAGGCACTGGAAACGGTTATGTATAGTTCGAGTTGAAAGTTCTCGGGGTTTTGGATTTGGGCAACGCTAGGACGGAGCGTGGAGTTTATCTGACGCGACTTTTCAAGCTTAACATTGATATTCAATGTGCCTCTAACAATACGGTGATCACTATCGGTTTTCACCTTATGGATCACAGAGACATCATCGAATATTTGCTTCTTGGTCGTCATGATAAACTCAATCTAATTTTTTACGACATACAAATATAATTTATCAAATTTCATTAGACTAGTAGTCATTTAATAAAGTAATATATCGTAAAAAGCATGAGTAAAATTAACAATAAACCATAAAATAATTAGAAAATAAATATCCGAATTATCCGTTTTATCCGAATAATAACATCAAAGATATTCGGATAATTATATGCAACGGATATCCGGATAATTCGGATATTCGGATATCCGAATAGCATGCCCTACGCGTTCTTTACTCCCACGCGTTAGTTTTTATGTCTCGTTCGCGCAGTAATTTCACTTTCCTACTACAATGCTAGGAGCGATTCGTATGCTTGTTATTCGAGTATGAAAAGTCTATTAAATCCCGTACACGTGTACCTGATTTCGGATACCTTTCTAATTGGGGTTCGAGATTATATCTAATATTTGCACATTTTATCATCCATCAGGCTTTGATATACTGTTATATTGGGTTTTTAATTTTAATGAGAAATCTAAGGAATTTCTGTATTTATTACTATAGGTATGGAATAATAACAAATATTTTTTAAATATTTTAAGAAAACATCAAATTAATATTTTAATAAAACACTTAAAAAATACAAAAATATATCTAGTGACAATTCCGCCTAATTTTCCTGGTAACCCGACGTGACGTCACAAACGCCACGCAGCCAAACCGGAAGATTTCGCCGACGCGTTTCGCTTCTACACGAAGCATCCTCAGGAGGTCTTGACTCTTCAAGCGCACGATCGAGAATTCTCGATCGTGCGCTAGGCGGAATTGTCACTAGATATATTTTTGTATTTTTTAAGTGTTTTATTAAAATATTAATTTGATGTTTTCTTAAAATATTTAAAAAATATTTGTTATTATTGAATATGGATTTACGCAAAGTAACGCCTGAATCTATTCATTATATAGGTATGTCTCATCGGATATTCTTTACGGAAACGTTACTGTCGCATCGTCAATATGTCGTTTAATAGAGTACTACAGGAAAACAACTTGATGGGTGTTACCACCTTTTCACTAAAGTAATCGTCAGTCACTCGTTGAATTACGTTGGATCTGATTCTGAAAAAATAAATGAAAACACTTATAGGGACCATTATTTTACAGGGGGCTCCTGTAAATACATAAGGAGTAGGTAACTGAAAAAAAAATATATATTCGTAACCTAGCATGGGGATGTCATCGTCTCATACAATTGTCATATGTTATGTAAGGGTTCATAGTTGTTTTTTGGCGAGAGTAATTTAAATTAAAACCTGAGAAAGTGAAGTCTGTAGGATAAAATTTAGGATAGTTAATATTAGGAGTATGATATTTAATTAAAATAATTGTCATTATTATCTAAACATTCCTCCCATTCTTCACCTCACTAGCTCCAAAAGGTGATTTCTATCATTTGATACGATAGTGATGATGATATGCGAAAGCGAAGTGAAAAGTTTAATATTTAGCTCAGCGGCAACGTTAGTTCTTTGAAATCCTCCCTACACCCTGGATTGAATACTAGTACTGATAACAACCAAATAACAACTTTGTAGGCTTGCGACTGGAACTGTTGTCAATGTTCGAATTTTAAAAATCTCTTTCACGCTAGCGGATATAAACCTCTTTTCTACGCAGATTTCGAAAACTAAATATAGGCTTTCTGAGCTTGGAACGCGAAATTTCATTTTGTATTATCTGACAACAGAAAAACCAGCTTAAAACAAATATATTTTTTAAAATTTTGGTATATCGTCTATTTGACTATTTAGGTCAAGTGTTCATTTCGAAAACTATATCTATAGGTACTATTATTTACCTATCCCTCTTATTAAACAACATGTACTGAAAATGCCGACTTGTAATGTATTTTTGAAGCTGTGACATTATTTATTTTACGGCCTGTTGGAATGCGGAATCCTAAAAGAGCGAAAGTGCCAGTTTTATGCGTAATATCATCCTAACCTAAGTCTTCGTAATCAAGACTGAGTAAACGTACCATATATCAGAAGATGCTTGAATATAACATCAGTGGCAAAGAGTTAAAAATAATATACGCATGAGGTTATATGCTTAAACAAAAAAATATGAATAAATCTGTATTTATAACAAGACTCATTTCTGGGCTGCTTACACGCAGAATAGGTACTTTCAATATTTATATATAATAATATTGCAAGTACCTATTAGTTATGTACATTATTAAGCCGTAGTGTTATAAATACCTTTGTAAGCTAAACAGTTGTAGTGTTAACTTTTACCGAAAACTGATAAGTTTTTCTCAAAATCACAAAAAAAATACAATCCTTTCCCGCCATTGTTTGCATTATCTGTATAACCTTATTGTTTCAGCCAGGCATAATAAACCGCGATAGGTTTTAAGCTATTTAAACTTCTTTGTTGATACTTATAAGTAAAAATGTATAATGGTTGCCAGTCTTCGAGCTTCTACTAAATGATCGAGGTTGCTAGACAAGGAGTCTCGTTTTCTTGTGACTATTTTTATTGCTTTAGGCTAGTTATTTTGACCACAAGATCACCTGATGGTAGTGATGATATGGTCAATGATGGTACATAAGCTTATCCTTGACCTGGCTCTCAATGAAAGCTGTCAGAACACAGCACTAGGTGCTTGGTGAAAGATTATGTACTTGAGGGTGGTAGCTCACCATGCGAGCACTTGCAAAATGCCCTTATTTTAATATTTCCCTTAAACATTTAGTTTTGAAGCGCTCGTGGCGAAGTTTGATTAGTCGCTCTGACCCTATCAGCGAAGTTAAGCAACATCCGCCGCGGTCATGAGTTAGATGAGTGACCGGTAGTGACATTACTACTGAGCTCTTCCGTGCTACGGAGGGCACGTTAAGCCGGCGGTGCCGGTTGTAGTATGGTGATAGGGCATTTTGCGCATGCCCGCCTGGCTAGCTACCACCCTCTAGTAGAAAATCTGTCCCAGCACCTCCTAAAGGCGTGTTCCGGCAGCTGTTCTTGCGAGCCAGTGATTCTAGGTGAGCCTGAACAACATCTTCGACCACATCACCACTTACCATCAGATGAGAATGTGGTCAAAACTTAACCATCACAAAAAAAACAATGGATGTTTCGAAAACTTTTAGAACTTAAATAATTTTAGAAGCTAAAGGGCTAGGTTGGGCCCCTAATGTACGATCTAAGTATATGAATATTGGCCTGCTACAATCATATACCTTTTGCACATTTCGTAAAAACAAAAGGTCGTAGACACCATGTGCAGCGTGCATCGAGATTGAACTTTATATAATTCGAATATATTTTATTTTTCGTAACTAGCTCCTAATTGAATCTAAAACGCCCCCTTAAATCCTATATCCATAGTAGGCTAGCATGACAGTGATAAAAATGCTTAAGTAATTTGTCCTTTCCATTCTCCAATTTTCTTACTTAAGAAGGTGTTTTTGTTGAGTTTGTTGTCACTTGGACAGATTGATAGTAAGCTTTGGGCTGATAGCTATCTCGAAGGCGAGCAAAGAATATTGTCGATACGTTAAAGGAAGCAAGCGGAAGCGGATTAATACATTTAAGTCTGTGTCATAAAATTCCTTCTATCGTTAGTTACTTTCTCATTGGTTAGTCACGGTCGCGCCCGGGACTAACAAGTTAATAAAAACATTTTTAGCAGTAGTAGTCCGGGGTTTGGGTCGCGATAGACGGCAATAGGCTCGCCCCCTTTTTTAATAATATTCTTTTTAATTAACTAAAATAAAATTACTTAAAAACAAAAAAAATACAAAAAAGTATATAAAGCAAATCATCGTATTCATTTTTTTGTTCATTTTACATCGACAAGTGAAAATGATAACATTATCAATGTACTGGAAGCCAATACGCATTAATGGGGATAAAATAAATACTATTTATCAGGTCTCACTCAAATTTTAATAGTACGACATAAGAAGAACAACACAGAAGCATCAGCTTTCGAATATAATAAAACATCAAAATCGGTACACCCGTTTAAAGAGTTATACGTATCAGGTGATACATACAAATAAAAAAAAATTAAACAATACAGTCGAAATGTGTACCTCCTACTTTTTGAAGTCGGTAAGATGATGTTAAGCGATGATGTGATGATAACTGACTCTCAATGACAGCTGCCGGAACACACCGTTAGGTGCTTGGCGACAGATTTTCTACTTGAGGGTAGTCGCTAGCCAGGCGGGCATTCGCAAAATGCTCTTCTACCATTCAGTCAGTTTTATTTTGAAGTATTAGTTATCGATCTTGCTGATTAAAATATACTGTTGTTGCTTAGAAATTTTATTTTTTATCTTTGTGATTTAAGTATCGCATTTTTGTGTATATTTTTTGTCAGGTTATCATTAATGTTAGTAATTGGTTGTGTTATGTGCTATTATATAATATAGAATACGTATAATGTATGTATAATTTACTAGGCATAATATACTTAAGGTACTCTAGCCTTTTAATCTTTTTTTACGTTAGAGTATTTGCCCTTGCTCCTTTTTTGTTTGTCTTAGAAATTGTAGGTGATACAATGTATTTTTACATTATTCTTTTTTAATAATGACTTATAATTAAGTGTGTATTTTAAATTCAGAATTCAAGAATAGAAATTAAACAAAATTTGAGATTTAAAAAAGTATATGTTCGAAAACATGTCCTATGCTCTATTTGATTCTCATTCAATGAATTATGACATTTCAAAGTATATTAGTTACTACGTCGTCGGCTTACGGAGATATGACGTCATATCGCCGGAGGAGTGTATAATTTATGTACTATTACCTAATTTTTGACAGTACGCGCGTTGCGCAACGAGCATATAAGTAATTAAAAAAGTTTTTTAATAATATTGTTTCAACATATTAAAATTATTCTGTCTAATGTTTCTTTGTGGATAGATCAGGGTACATAAAAAAAGAATCCTCAGCAGATACAGAGAGATACATATCACTTAATTAGGTATACTGAACATCGTAAATGTAATTGTAAATGAAAAAAAATATTACCCTTAATTAAAACCCTTTTTATTTTAATACGGGCCAAGACGGGCAAGCCAGTGCTTGTTGGTAAGAATAATGTCTGTCGATTACAGTAACAGTGTCAACAGTGTGTGTGACAATGAACTGCGCTCAACATTCTACAACAATTTCCACAACATTGCGATTTTCACGGCATTTTCTACCTCACACTGCCACATTATGGAACCAGCTGCCAGGTGAAGTAATTCCGAACAGATACGACTTAAGAGCCTTCAAGAAGAGAGCATATTCTCACCTTAAAAGCCGGCTACCTCGAGACCTCTGGTGATGCGGATGTTTGTGGCCGACGGTGATCACTTACCACCAGATGAGCCATCTGCTCAATTGCCCTCCTATCCCATAAAAAACATTACGAAGAAATCGTTTTTAAGTCTTATTGCCTGGTATTATTATCACTTGCTAGAGTGACCTTGAAACCTAAGCACAGCGTTGTTTGCTTGGAATTAGAATACTTGGCACTGAGGTGATACCCACCAAAACGGCCTTTTGCTTGAGAGTTCTACCACCAGGCAAAATAGCATTTGAAGCAGTGAAAGCTCAGTGGCTTTGGGTATGGACTGCCGCGCAGCAGGTCCATGGTTCGAATCGCGCCGCGGTCGCGGGCTTGAACTTCTCCGATTGGTGGAAGGGCATTTTTGCGAATGCCCGCCTGGCTAGCGACCACCAGTCAAGTAGAAAATCTGACGCCAAGCACCTAACGTTGTGTTCCGGCAGCTGTCCTTGAGAGCCAACCATTCTAGGTTAGGAACTGGATAAGCCTCTGGAAGTGAGGAAGCCAAAGTCTACTCGTGTCTACAACACCCGAAAAGCCGATTGGGGTCGGTTCACCGTGGAAATCAAAAAAGCTCTTGAGGGGAATGGTCTCACAGCTGAAAATATAGCCAATACACAGTGTCGAAAACAACTCGAACTCAAAATAAAAAGCTACATAGAGTCTATACAAATGGCATGCAAAAATTCTATTCCCCTACTAAGACCAAGTAACAAAAAGGAGTACTTACCTTGGTGGACCGATGAACTGGAACGCTTGAAAGGTGTTGTAATCACGATGAGACGAAGGATCAAAGGTGCTGCTCCCCGAAGACGGAAGCACGTGGTAAAGGAATACCTGGACCAAAAAATTTTATATGAAAATGAAGCCAGCAAAGCCCAAACTGATAGTTGGAAAGCGCATTGCACTAAACAAGAAAAAGAAAGCATGTGGGACAGCATTTACAGGGTGATTAGAAGCAAGACGGAGAGACATGAAGATCAACTCTTGAAGGAAAATGGAGTCACTCTATGTGCAGAAAAGTCGGTTGAGTTGCTAGCAAAAACGTTTTTTCCAGATGACAATAACTTCGAGGATCATAAGATCCACGAAGGTATTAGACGACTGGCGGAAACACTATGCGACTCAACTTCAGACGATACCGACGACCCACAGTTCACTGTGGCTGAACTAAATAGGACAATAAGTGGCCTCAACCCCAAGAAATCTCCAGGACCAGATGGATTCACGGCAGATATATGCCTGAGAGCAATATTAGCCGCGAAAGACGTCTTCCTGGAGATCCTCAACAGGTGCTTGTCCCTGTCTTGTTTCCCATCGCCCTGGAAGGAGGCGGCTGTAGTGGTGCTTAGAAAACCCAGTAAAAGCGATTACAGCCAGGCAAAGTCGTACCGACCGATTGGACTATTGTCAGTACTGGGAAAGGTCTTAGAAAAAATGATGGTGAGAAGACTCAGATGGCATATCCTCCCGAAGACCAATCCCAGACAGTACGGCTTTGTCCCCCAACATAGTACAGAGGATGCGCTGTACGATCTCATGGAGCAGATCCAGACCAACTTGAAAAGCAAAAAGATGGTGGTCATCGTGTCACTCGATATCGAGGGTGCGTTTGATAGTGCATGGTGGCCAGCTATCAAATCCCAGCTGATCAAACTAAAATGCCCCCTTAACCTGAGACGACTCGTAAACAGCTACTTCGAAGGTAGACGGGTTGTCGTCACCTATGCCGGAAGTACCTATGGCAAGAACACTAATAAAGGCTGTATCCAAGGTTCAATAGGGGGACCAACATTTTGGAATTTGCTGCTGGATCCGCTACTCAACGACTTGGCTGCTCAGGGAGTGTACACGCAGGCATTTGCCGACGATGTCGTTCTGGTGTTTTCCGGGCACTCAGCCCTCAAAATTCAAGAAAAGGTCAACCAGACTCTCGCGTATGTGCGTGATTGGGGTGTCATAAACAAGCTTAAATTCGCGCCACACAAAACGAATGCCATGGTCATTACCAAAAAGCTTCAATTTGATACCCCTATCATGCACATGGGTGGGCTTGACATACCTGTCGTCGAAGAAATCAAGCTGCTCGGCCTTACGATAGACAATAAACTCACCTTTAATAAACACGTGCTAAATGTCTGTCGTAAGGCCGCAGACATTTACAAGCGGCTTGCAATGACGGCAAAGATTGAATGGGGACTGAACCCGGAGATCATCAGGACGATATACGTGGCCGTTATAGAGCCCATCATTATGTATGCCTCGAGCGTATGGGCGTCGGCAGCGAAAAAGATCATGGTGCAGAAACAGCTTAACACCATCCAACGCCGTTTTGCACAAAAGATCTGCAGGGCTTACAGGACGGTGTCTCTTAACGCAGCACTCGTGTTAGCGGGGCTCCTTCCTTTGGACCTTCGTATACAGGAAGTGGCCCAGCTGTACGAAGCGAAGAGAGGTAAGCCATCGCAGCCGCCTCACGAACAATGGGTAGTGGAGGAGAGGGTCTGTTATCTTCAAGCTCAACATCCGGCCCATGAACAAGAGGTTTCCTTCTCCTGTCTCGACGATGTGCTGCCCGACACCCTGGAGCAACGTGATATCCCGTCAACCCAGATTTACACCGACGGGAGTAAGTTGGAGGGCAAAGTTGGAGCAGCATATACGTACTGGAGAAACGGGCAGGAAGTTAAATCTAAAAAGATGAGACTCGAGTCGTTCTGCACAGTCTTCCAAGCTGAGCTCTATGCTTTATACCAGGCTACAGAACAACTGCTGAAGGAGAAGCAACATGCGGTGGCTGTGCTGAGCGACTCGAGATCTGCTCTCGAGATGTTACAAAACCCGGAGACCTTCCACCCCTTGGGCTTCGCAATAAGGCAAAGACGAGACAATTCTCCATCTGCTGCTCGAATGCCCCAAATACGGCGCAGACAGGTGCGACCTGGAATCTGCAACGAGTATAAAGTTAACCAAAGCCTCACTGTGTAAGATGATGGCCGGAAAAGATTCCAGGTCGTTCCTGTTTGCTTTCTGTACGAAGGTGGCACACGATGTTATTAACAGGAATAAGACACGGTGATACTGAGTATCATCGCGTGTTATTGCAATAAAATCTGTAAAAATTATGTGCAACGCATAGTTCTTAAGAACTATGACGATTGCACATATGCTGTAAAAAATAGGTAACTAAAATGAATGTTAAAAGTACGAGTAACATAAGGCAATACATAAAAATTACAATAATATCACACAGGTCAATCTCCGAAGTAAGAAGCAATGAACAATATCTGATAGTTTATATTGTATACCTTCTGTATACTTATAATTTATGACTTACCTTGTAAGGTATGATATTCTAAAATAGAAATACTTAGAGTACTATATTTCATATAAAAGTTATTTTATTTTATCTTATTAATAATAGACTTAAACTGAAAGTCTACGTAAAATTTAAATTAATATTCAAGTCTAAAACCTAAAAAAGGTCCCCGAAAAATATCGGGGGAGACAATCTAGTGGAGGAGGAAAAAAAAAAAAAAAAAAAAAAAACCATTCTAGGTTAAGCCTGTTAACACCTTCGACCACATCATCACATACCATTAGGTGAGATTGTGGTCAAAGGCTTACCTATCAGCAATAAAAAAAAAAACTCACAAGCACTCACTTTTTTTAGTTGGCTATAAAAGTGATAATTATGTTATCAGGTCACAAGATGAAATGATACCCTTAAATAACCCGCCCATAAAAGTCACAAGAAGCTTTTTTTTATGCCTGATAGTTTAGCCTTTTGACCATTATCTCCCCTGATGGTAAGTGTTGATGTGGTCGAAGATGTTGTTCAGGCTAATCTAAAAATTTTGGCTCTCAAGGACAGCTGCCAGAACACACCGTTAGGTACTTGGCGACAGATTTTCTACTTGAGGGTGGTAGCTAGCCCAGCGGGCATTCGCAAAATGCCCTACCATACTATAACGATTGCCGTCCTAATACAATAACCGGGACCGCGGGCTTAACGTGCCCGCCGAAACACGGAAGCGCTCAGTAGTAATGTCACCAGCGGTCACCCATCCAACTCATGACCGGGCGGGCGTTGCTTAACTTTGCTGATCGGTTCAGAATGGCTAAGCAAACTTCGCTACGAATGCTTTAAAACTTAAGCCTTATTATTTGTTTGTAATAGTTGTCTTAACTATGGTGTTTCAATAAAGAGTTCATCTATCTATCTATATAATTTCCCCATTGGGGCGTCTGAAAAGACAAATTCTCAAAAGTTACACCAACGCTAGTTTTAGGAATTATTTAGTTTTGGAAGCAATCTGTATATCACCGTTTTACTTTGATCCTAAAGTTCTGCTGCCACGCACTGAGAATGCTATTCACCGCATGGTGGAAGGGCATTTTGCGACTGCCCGCCTGGCTAGCGACCACCCTCAAGTAGAAAATCTGTCGCCAAGCACTTAACGGTGTGTTCCGGCAGCAGTCCTTGAGAGCCAGTGAAATTACAGGCACATGAGACTTAACAACTACGTCTCAAGGAGACAGGCGCAGTGCACTTCGGTACTTGTGACGAAATGCATCTGTTATAGGCAGATGTTAGTCCGCTTAACATCAGATGGGCTTCGAGCTTATTCCGTCACAATAACATAAAAAAAAGAATATAAAATGCACACCTATTAAATGGTGCATGATCCGCTTGCAACCCTTCGGGCCTATCCGCGCTCGCTTTTCTACTCTAGGTCGCCCTCCTTTCCACTGTCACTCGCCCGTTTCCGGACGAAAGTTGTCGATCTCAACTTTGTTTGTCGCCGTGTGTTTATTGCGCTGGTCCCTCATAAAATGTTATGAATGATACAGTTCGCGAGCAGGGATTAACCGTTTAGTGGGTCCGCTTGGTATCCATTATGCTTCTGCCGCCGCCCGTTTTGTTGTTTTTGCAAGATTTATTACGAGCGACGTTTACGAAAGTTAACTACAGACGGATACTTTTGTTACTTGTTCGACGTTGAGTCGGATGAGCTTATTTGGTTTCGACATCGTTGGCTAGGTTGTTTTCATTTCTATAGGAGCAATTCAGACTGCTTATCTATAAAGCAAAACCGCTGTATAATTATAAATACTGACGGATCTTAATGTTGTTGAAATGAAGCATGAAATTATTATATAACTACCTAGTTCACACAACATTATTGTAGTTACATATCACAGTGTATCTCTTGTGTATATAAATAAACAAACTTACACAAAATACCCTTTCAATTTAAAGGTAAGCTCGCCTTTCTATTTCGTGAAATAAATTACTGATAAAGGTAAGTTTAAATAAAAAAAATCAATAACTAATGATTACCCGACGTGCCATAAAATCAGTCCATCAACTAATGCTCAGGTACTACGAGTTAAAGATCCGAACGAGAACTCAGTTTAAAATAGCCAAGAGTTTTCAGTTGAATAAAAATCCAAAGCTACAAAACAAGTGTGAAATTCGTAGCGGGGAGTCCCTTTACTTGAAGGAAGCTATCGGCATCGGCGGCACAGTCCGAGAAAATCGATGGCTTCCCCCTCATAGTTTGCATGGACCGTGTCCGGCAGAGCCCCCGCTTAATCTCGCCGCTCGCCGCCCTGCCTCGCTGCCAACATGACGCACTTACATTTTACAACGCCTGGGGTATTATAATTTTGGACATGGTTAAGTTAAGAAAAAGAAAATTAAGGATCGTTTATGTTCCGCTTCCCCCTTCAGACCGCGCCTCTTTGCGTCTACAATGCAAAATTTCCTTAGCGCTGCGCAGAGTTCGGCCATTCCTGTTATACAACTTTTGTTTACTAGATTTGACTGCTTTAGATTTAATGGAATATTAGTAGGTGGTTTTAAAATACAAAACATAACCTTAGCTGTAATATTTTAGCTGTCACTGTTGCCTTTATATGTATCTGATAATACCTACCTAGGTACCTAATTTAAAGTTACGTAGCATAGCTACAGAGAAATTTGTTAAGATAATAAGAAATAGTTAAAAAATACCTATAAGTTCTACACGTAACCTTGAAATTACTAAGTAGAATTCTTAGTAAAGTAATTCGGCATCTAAGGATTACTTTAATACAATCGAAGCGCATCCAAATGTGCATTTGATTTTACGAGAGTGCTACAAGCGTATCGTTCGTCCGAACCGGTTTTTGTTCGCTGTTCCGCACCCTGACGTCATGGCGTGATGCATGTGGCAATTTTAGAATAACCAATATGCACCCAACTATAATATTACAGATCACCCAGTCACTTATCATCGATAAGTCATCTATCCGTTAACTATGAAAACTTCCAATTATTAAAATGATTCATATCTATGTAAGTAGGTATTACGTCGTCACATTTGTTTTTCGAAGTTGTTATTGGGACGCTCGCGCTGTAGGTAGGAATCTAGAAGTAAATTTTATTAACATTTTCCTCTTCATGGAAGTTTTATAACCTTTACAAATTACACTTTTTTTGTATCTTAGGTACCTATAGGTATGTGTAATGTATCGGTATCATGTCTCGGTTATTGACTTCGACAAGGAAACGACACTAGCTTGTCATGCTGTAGGTAGGTATTTTGAATTAGCGTTAATAAGTGGGTAGGTATGTGAAACGACTCGACTTGTTTTTAGATTCACCGAATGATAAAAAGGTTAACATTATATTAATTTGAAGGTGACTTGCATCGCTTGCAATAAATAAGAATGTCGTCAAAATAAACTCATTAATGAGTAAGCAATTGTTAATTGAAGGCTTTTTTTTCAAACTCGTATCCAAATCACATTTCTTCGATAAAATAAAACGAGATTTAAAATTTAGAGAATTTCGTCGCAGGGCTCTGTCCGCCCGCATTGTAAGGGTGGGTGCTATCGCCATCCTACTCGGACGCAGCATCACCGGACATTTCGACCGGGCATTTCAATTTTGAGAAAGAGTAGGACCAGCTACGCCGCCCGCAACCCTACTTCCCCCCGCGCTGCCATCTCGCTCGCACCAAGGACACACAAAAGGACGCAGGAGCGATAACTTCATCACCGCTCGAGTCTCTCGCTCACACGCACGCCTCGGTGGGGGACGACGTTGCGAATTGTTATTGAAGTCATGCCCCCGAAGGCGACTTCGGGAAGGCTGTCAGTCGCTCTCTAGTAAACGTCCGCAGCGTCCGTACCCGGACGAATCGCAACACGCGCGCGCTGCACTTCTCGCTTCGCACAAACTATATCGCCGGATTATAAACAAGTGCCAAGTTTTCTGACCGTTAATATTTTTTGTGATTGTATACTACGAGACTTATAAACTATTTGTTGTTTGTGGACTTAGTAAAGTTTAACAAGTGCGGCTGTGAGTAGGGGCGGACAGTGTCCGGCGTCCGGCAGACAGGACCGTGTGCAGCGCGGGCGGCACGCATCCAGTGTTTACACGCGCACGTGGCCGCGCCGCAACTCGGCGCGCGGAAATGCCGCGAAAAACTTTCTCAGAAAACATAACTGTGGCATAAAGTTGAGTCTCAACTCGCGAGGGGAGCGCGCCGTGACCATGACTTTAACCTGTAGCGCCTGACTCGCGTGGACTACATGTACGTCGACACGAGAAGTGCTGTTTTTTTATTATTTTTTTTCCGTTGGAGGAGACGGTGCTCTCCGTGGGATTAATGACTTAAATGGATAACAGCAGCACCGTATCGTCGACTTTACCGTCGAGGGACTATCATTGTAAGGTTTGCGATCTCTACTTGGATACCGTAGATTCGTTAGAGGTGCATTTGCAATATCACAAAGAAAATTTGTACGTGAAGTGGGGCACGCAAAACTCACAAAATGATACAGAGAATAATAACGGTACAAAAGTGAAGACCGAAACGACGGTTTCGGCCCCCGCCGACTCGAGTGACAACATGATAACGAAGCCCAGTCCAGAATTCCAGCAGCGGGCCACGCCAGATACCTCGGCGCAGTTTCCGCATCCCGCTACGCCACAAAGCTACCACTCAGCGCCCTCGCCTTACCAGAACCCGGATCAGACCACCTTCTCGCCAGGTACGCAGTTTAGTAACAGCTACTCGCACCCGGGTTTCCCGCAGAACCAACATTCTGACCAAATTAACTGGGAGCAGTCGCAGTATGGGCAGGAGTATCATCATCACAAACCTAACCGTTTCCATCCTTACAACATGCAAGATCGCACTTCGCGGGTCTCATCATCAAGCCCACTGTACGGACAGCCGCTTAACCAGCCTACCCCCTCGCCATCACCGAACCAGTGCGATAAGTGCGGCTTTGTTTGTGACTCTGCTGTGCAACTAAACGAACACTGCAACACAGCTCACGCTACGCCTTCATCCACATCGCTGCCATTTCAACAATTCTCTGGTAAACAATATAATAATTCTACATATCAAAATGAAAATCCAAAAATAAAGGATGAACAAGAGGAGTCGTCTGATATTTTAGATCTTGATTCGCAAAAGGTAGTTTACCCCGGAACTGAAGGTGATCAACCGAATACTTCCTACGAGGAATCTCCGTCTCAAGGACGTGACATCAACAGCCGATCGGTACCGATGATGCCATGGGAAGCTCAAAAACTTTATAGCAATTCTCAGCTTAACGGAGATGTTGCACTTTTCAAAGAACAAAAAATGTTTTCTGAACAGAAAGTATATGCATCAGAAGCTAAGATGTTTCAACCAGACCAAAAATTTCCATACCCACAAGAAAAATTTCTTGGCGTCCATCATGAGCAAAAACCATTTATGCACGTAGAACAAAAGATCTATCCCGGCGTTCAAATGCCTCCGCTTGGTGAATATGCCAGCCCGGTAGCTTCTTCTAATCCTGAAATGAAGCCACCATATCGACCATATGATTCACCGGCGCCACCACAAATATCAAACTCACAGCCTGCAAATCCTACATCATCAACTCTCCCAACCATAGGAGGAAAAGGTGCAAATTGGAAATCAAATGAAGCAAGAAGGCCAAAGACATACAACTGCACCGCTTGCAATAAATGGTTTACGAGTTCGGGTCATTTGAAGAGGCACTATAATACGACGCTGCACAAGAACGCTGTGCGCTCATCGGGTCAACCAGATCCGGCTACGATGCCCATCTCTAGCCACCATCATCCAAGCCGCGACGCCATTCAGCGCGGGCAGCAGCAGAGCGTGGACTCCAACACGCAGAGCCCCGTGCCCTCAGAGGACGCGCGCAGCGTTGACGACGCCGCGCTACAGTCGCCCTACGCCTCTCATCGGGTTGCAGCTATGCAGGCCAAGTCACCGTACACGCATTTACAACAGGGTAACTTAGATAATAATTTCAGTAATAATCCTTTAGCTAATCACCCTTTACAGCACCAGGTTGGATCTCATCCGCTCAACATAGGAAGTCAACCGCCGGGGTTAGGGATATCAAACGATAGTAGCCATCAGGGGAGTAAAGGTGTAGGAATTTCAACGGCTGGGAATCCCCCAAACGGGGAAGCAGGTCCCTCTGTTTCACAAAATCACCATATGAGGGGCCTGCTATCAGTGTCAACCAGCAATATTTCAACTCCAGCCCTAACGCAGAGTACGCCGGCGCTTACGCCGCACACCCTGCCACCGTTCAGTCACTTGGGTGTCAACCCATACAGCCCGAGGTCTACGGATCATTTGGGGCCTTCGGTGCCGGACCCCACGCACACTCCATTATATTTGGGTCAGAATTTTCAGCAGACTATAGCACCGAGCTACCCAAACGGGATGGCCCCCCACGTTATGGATATGGCTATCAACAATCTGCCTATAGCCAGTCCGGCTACTTTTGGTGAATCTTCACCAGAAGATGCCGAGATGGAACAAGAAACGTCGAATCAGCCTGCGAGCGGACGCTTGCCGAGCTTCGCGCAGCTCCAGACGCAGAGTTTCAGCGTTTATGTTTCCAATTACATCACTCAGCCTAACGTGGGGGGTCAAGTCGTCGCCGACGATGCGGCCGCCGGCTATATTATCGTTGATCCAGTCCACTCATCTCTGCAGTACGCGAATACTAATACAATTGGCGGCCAGAGCATAGATTACGAATTTACCGGGTCTCATAAAAGTATCAAAGAGGGCGTCGTGAGTTATAGTCCGGAGCATGTAAAATTATACCCTTATGGTTACGCAGTAGGAGGCAAAACAATAAAACGCGAGATTGATGTTATGCAAACGTCAAATGCTAGTGAGCTCCAGTTATTGGAGATTGAGGATATAATGGATTATGCGAATAAGGAAAACTATGCATCTCAGATGAAATCCCCAGCAAGTCCGGAGAGTGCAAAGGCCGATTGTGAGAGTCGTAACGTGGTATCGTCAACTTCTACAACCGTGCCCTCTCCGTCGGCGGTGTCATCCACAGTGCCGAGCTCTCCGCTCACCGAGAGGAATCACCTCAAAAAGTCTGCGCCTACAACGGTGCACAAGTGTTACGAGTGTGATAAGCTATTCAATAAGGCTTGCTATCTGACTCAGCATAACAAGACTTTCCATTCGGGGGCTAAACCTTTTAAATGCGATCGGTGCGGGAAACGATTTTCTGATGACGTATCTTATGAAGGGCATTATTTCAAACATACTGATAATAAACCTTTTAAGTGCAGCGAGTGTCCGAAGTCGTTTAACCATAAGACAGACCTGCGCCGGCACATGTGTCTGCACTCCGGGTGCAAACCATTCGCATGCGACCACTGCGGTAAGGGATTCATCAGAAAAGATCACATGGTAAAACACTTTGATACGCATTTCAAGAAAAATTCTCGTTCTTCAAACTCTTCATCGTCACCCGCATCGTCAGTATCGTCAACCTCGGTGCCCTCTCCCACGGCTACTTCCCCTACGTCAACCGTCGATCTCAGTTTAAGGGTATCTTATTCGGCGCGTTCGGAACCCACAGCTGTCACGTCTTGTGAAGCATCCTGATTTAAAATACAAATCGGTTTCTTTTTCTTTTAAACGCGTGTTTTGAAAAGACGACAACGCCGGGCAAACTTGGGCGCAACTGCAATGTGCGCATTCTGCTCGCTATTTTTTTGTTCACTCAAGTTAACCTTGGCCGATGCAAGGTGACTTTACATGCCTGGGTGTCTGGGCGTTGAGCATATAATTGCATGACGTTAGTAGAGTAATTTTGCTATATCATTTAGATCGAACCATATCATTTTTTAATATTGACATCCGAAAATCGTGAAAGGTTTTTATAATTAGAAGAATAAATGGTGTCGTAAATTCGGTAATCAGTTAAAAGTTACATATCTATGTACTTTAATTTCTACATATCCCGATTTTTATTGTAAAATTTTATAAACATAGAATGTTTCGTAAGAGTTAAAATTCTTTGTTCTGCTTTATAATTTAAGATTATTATATTGTACTCATAAAGTCTTTATTCTTACTTTGATGTTAGTGGAAGTAAATAATGTTTTCATATTTTTCTTTAATTATAAATCATAGGTGAATTTGTAGTACAGAGTATTATACGCTTAGATTACATATCGAAGCAATTTTGTTTCTGCTACACACTTTCCCAATATTATACTCTTACATTCTTACAATTTGAGAAGAATACGTTAATATTACTTATTTACCACGTCTAAGGGACTAGAATGCCAGATATTTATTAAATATTTTGGGTGAATGAATAGGTACCTTATTACGTGATATAAAAACTTATTCAGTTACCTTTTTCACACGTAATACTTATA
Organism: Plagodis dolabraria; assembly: GCA_963854805.1. Lineage (NCBI taxonomy): Eukaryota > Metazoa > Arthropoda > Insecta > Lepidoptera > Geometridae > Plagodis > Plagodis dolabraria. The sequence goes on from OY978440.1 coordinate 13,725,865, forward strand.
TAGTTAGTACAGATTTATAATAATTAACAATTTACTAGATATGAAGCCGCCAGGCAGTTTTGATTGATATTATGTTTGTTACGTTTGGTATTTGAAATCGACTTTTTACTTATAATTGACGATGGAGTAGTTTAATTTACTAAGAACACCTTGCTGACGACAACTTCTTTAACGTTAGTAAACGCTAAGATTTTACAATATCATAGTAAATGGTTTAGCTCTTATGTTTTTAGATTTAAAAAGTCGTTTATTCATTATAACTCTTAATAATATTTTTCCGGTGCTTCCTACTATTATTTTGTCTGTTGACATTTGTTTTAATGTAAGGTAGTTGACATTGTTTAAATTTCGGAATTTCCTATGAAATCTAATTTATGTCCAATTAAGTTACCAGTATGTTATTTGAACGAATTTAGTTTATACATTCCTGTTTCGTTAGTGGTAGGAAAATAGTCTTCCTAAACGTTGCCAAATTTATTCCGCCAACTGTCTGTTGCGAAACAATTTAATTTTTAATAATTTTTAGCCTAATGATAATGAAATTCTCTAGCAATAATTTAAATAATAATTATAATGTAAATGTTTTTGTATAGTATTAAAGGAAAGATCACAATTATTGATTTATGTATTAAAACAATTTTATGGGGGAAAGGTATTTGTAAATATTTATATGTGGATATCGGAAGCATTTTGTAGTACATATCAAAAGAGCAACTTGAACGCGACGGGGCGTGTCAAACTTTTCTTATGCACGAGTGCAAGCGTATTAAACAAATTAAAACAAAATGGCTTAACGATCATTTATACATTCAATCATTATCCGGCGTGCATAAGCAATATTTTGACGCGCTCTAGCTTCGTCTCGTCCATATCATTAGTGTATGTCTATTGTTGTTTTAACCGTTCACCGAATATGATATTCATTTGCCACGATATTTGAAAAATGTGCAATATATAAACATAATATCGACTTAATTTTGATAATGTTTGTATTTGAATGTTGATTATATTGCAGAAATATTTTTATACACATAGAATAACACTTACAAATCTTGCAGTAACGAACTACCTCAGCAGTGTCTATGAAATATAATTGTTCGTAAATTTAAAATTTATCATGAAATAATGTTTTATAAAATAATGTCTAAATAGCAATAATTGTGCAACCGTTTGGACCGAAATGGCCTACCTCTTATGAATATAAATCGATAAAATATTTAAGAGTTTGTCAAAGTTTGCCTGTGTTCATATAGAACTTGCCATTAAAATAGTAAATTGAATATAAAATTGAACGCAAGCTCAAAGGCACTCCAGATATATATTATTAAAATTATATTTATCTATACAAAATGTTTGTGCGTACTACGTAACTATGTTGTAATTGTTGACATGTATAATTGTATAACAGAAGTGTTGTCTTCATATCAGTTATGTGACAGTGACACAATATGCGGAACTTATCTACCTCAAGTATCGAGTATAGGTTAGAACGAGATAGCGGCGCCTCGCAGCTCCGTCTACCGCCATCACAAAACTTAATACTTATAAATCTCTTCCAATTTTAGGGTTCAGAGGGCAAATGGTAGCAATAAACCTTTTAAATTTACCGTTGAATGACGTGACAAACACCTCGATTGTTATAATTAAGATATTGGTAAAATATCAGGTTTAATCATATTTTGTTTCATCTTTTATACGAGGAGTTATTTTACTGTTGAAAATCAATATTCACTTAATTCTTCTTCTTCTTAACGAAGAAAAATGTGAACGTGAAGTTGAATTGAACTGTTTCTTTATACTTACAGTAAAATTTTGACAAGGTTCGATAGCCAATTTATACTAATTATTACACCATTTTTGGAACCCTAATATTGGCGTGTTCAAAATTCTCTTAGCACATTTATTTTGTTTTTAAATGTTGTTATAGGTCATAATATAAGCGGATGGAATTGCGAGGCTCACACTACCTCGTCATTATCTTTATCATATGATATATTTTAGAAGACATATTTGTCTCTCTCAATTTTGAAGCACAGACTAGTAGTATCAGTTAGATATAAACATTATGTAAATATAACAGTTACGATAATCTGTTATTTATCATATTATATTATCGTATTCATCGATAGACTTATTTTGAAATAAGTTACAAGTAGAAATTTCAAGTTTATAAATAATAGTTGTTAAGAACTTAAACGTGTAAGGATTTCTTGTGATGATTTATTTGTGTATAATGTATTAATTTAAAAATCAGTTACCAGATGATTTCTGTTACATTGAGTTGAGTAAAATTGGAAAAGTAAAATACGATATGATGTTGTTTTTTTGTGGAGTTGTTCCCTCGTCCGTTAGTGAACAGATGACATGTTTTTTTCTTTTATTATTCGGATTGTTTTATTATAGGGGTAGAACAAATTTAAAGAGTCGAGGGCGGCAGTCGGATGGAAAAATCTACAAAAGCGTCAATATCGTCTGACCCAACATACCTCTCATGCTTCAAGGTGGTATAGGTGTTTCCATCTGGCAGTCGTCGTCAGGAAATGTGTAGAGTAAGACCTTGAATTAGGTATACTAGGATAAGCAGATCTGTCACACCGCTACGGCGAAATGTTTTCTGCTATGCGTTGCGATTTGTTATGTGTGCATTTGTGCTTTGTAGATTTAAATTTAACTTTCACATTAAATTTCAAATTTAGATGAAATGTTTAACTTCTATATTGAAATTTGAGAATGAGCGGTGCACACGTAAACAAACCGTAATCTATTTCAATTGCGAAATTTAATTTTAATTAAGCTATGCGATTTATTTAAATGCATTTTCTTGCCTATTTCCAATATTTTTGGGTTTAAGAATCTATTTTAAGGGGTCTGTTGGGTATGGGCAGGATTTGCGATAAATCTGAAACTTCACAATAGATGTTTCGAAAAGCAGCTTAAATTGAACTGTTTTGTAATCAACTATCAATGAGTTTGAGTCGGTTCTCGCGTTTTTGCTTTATACTTAAGCATGTATTGTGAAGTTTCGTCTTCAAATATTCACAGAATTAACGAAGCTGTAGCAGATGTTATCAGATCTGAGTTATTTAATATAAATTTAATGTGACATTATTGTTGTTTCATTTCCTTCCCCTTTTGCCAAAGCGAATTTAATAACATACACAATTAGGTTTCCAGATTATAGATTATTCCTTTTTTAATAACTTTAGGAACGCATGGATGAAAAAGGTATAAAGAATATCTTCATAAAAATCATCACCACCTGTCGGTTCGATACATATTATTGAAACACTGGAAAAATTAGGTATTCATAATCAACATACATTTTTTATCTTTCTTTAATTATTACAAAAAGTAATACAATAATAATTGTTTTATGTATATAAAGTAAGCATCGCGTTTATTTTTACAAAAACTAACGTAAAAAGTTTTTATCTAGTTTTGACTAATTTTGAGGGTAATAATAATGTTAGTGTTACAAGGTAGGTTTTGACTGTAACATATCGTATTCATTTCATAATTTGGTCAAACTACATGACGTTCCATAAAATTATGATGTTGTATATAGCTAAATAACCATATGTAAATGAAAACGCCGAAATTTACATTTTGCAACATTGAAAAAAAAAACATTAGTCTTTAACAATTCCTATGAATAGGTTAGTTCAGGGTCATTGAAAAGGTAATATATTGAAACACAAGTATACATATAATAACCAATAACCAGTAACAAGTATGGGACCCGTGCCGAGGACTTTTGTTTTTACCTACCTAATTTATCAAACATGTTAAAGCAAGTGAGTTAAAGCAACCAAATTTAATAGGTAGCTTAAACCTGTGACGATGTTAAATAAAATATTATTATTTGAGTCAAAGGAAACCATTGAAAAGTACCTCCTAAATCCGTCTTATTTTTATAGTATTTCATAACACATGGTTAAAATTTAGTGCGTTCGGATCGGATAGCCCTAATGGTACCATTATAAGCAAAAATAAAATCATACTATAAATATAATTTAAATGTTTTGCTAAAATTGACACAGAGAAGTGTTAATTTTGACCTAGTATTTGCAAAACCCATTTGTGGTATATAGATTTTTGATAACTCCGAGTTTGACAGTTGAATGAGTTAAGATAACAAACACTTATTTTGCATAGAAGACTACTTTAATATTTTTTAAATACCAAAGTACCAATGAGCCTACTTTTCAACGCAACTGCATATATAAAATGTGTTTTTTGGATTTAAAATGTATGTATTTAAATTCTTATAATATATAATTTGCTCGTACCTTCTGACAATGACAGCTCTCAATTATTTCTATTTAACGTTAAATTTTGGTAAAAGTGTTGGTTAACAATAAAACATCATTTGTAATCAACAAATCGCTTATCTTGTAACACTTTTTAAACTCCTTAAAATTTAATTATCTCAATTCGAACGTACAAGTTGTTAATCACATGTCGTATAGGTTAAGTATTGGCCAAACAAAACAGAAAAAAATAGGGATTAATATACATTATGGTTAGTGTGTAACTTCCTAGTACTTTTCATTCAAACGTACTCTCATCATATTTTGAATACAAAGACTTCAAACGTTGTGTACATTTTCAAGCATTTCCTTAAGCCTAGGTCTAGTTTGTGAATTTTTTGAAATATTATTAGTTTTCGTATGTAATTACTTTAATAGTTATTTTTTTAAATATAGAAATTATTACCTTAACATAAAGAGATAAAATAAATTATACGGAATTAAGCTCACGGACCTGCATGCAAAATGTCACAGTTTGAATACGTCTACGTATTTAAAATATGGCACAAAACGTAATTGATACCGGAAAATCATAATTTAATAAAATATGAATTTCTATCGTCAATTACCCATAATACATAAAAAATTATATATACAATTTTAAGATGAATATGCTTAAAAATATGGAATAATTAGAGATATTTATTTGAGTTTCCAATAATTCGAATCCGTTTCAAGCGTGCTCATGTGATTTTTAACGACTTAGGCCCAATTCACCAAAGCTAGGATAAAAATATATAAGGATAACTTTGATCTCTGTAACCAACTAAATATGATAGACCTTTATCACCATAGCCGTGGAATAATGTTACAGTATTTTAAATTTGTCAAGGTATTGACTTTTATGACATTTGTCATCACGCAGATGGCTTGAGCAAAGGAAAAAATCTAATCCAAGTTTTAAAATTTACATCGAATACAATGCAATACAATGACTTATTTATAACACCAAGCTACAAGTCAAAAAGTTCTAAAAATTTACAATACAAATCATTAATTAAGATTACAATAAATCAATAATTGCGATTAAATCATAATAAATTATTTATTATAATAAATAATGAACAAGAAGAATAAAATTATACAACAAAAATTATCTAAGAATAAATTTATTAATTGGCAGTTTACAAAACTCATCTACATAGTAGAATGAGTAGTCAAGAAGCCATTTTCTCGGTCTCGATTTAAAAACCGATTGTTGGTACAGCTCCATTAAGTAAAAACAAATATAGCCTTACTACAACTGATCATATATCTATTTCTCTGTCCACGCCGCTGTCACATTTCCTAAAAGTCTATACCGAGGAACTCCTTAGGAACAACTGTTCTTACGACAGAAAACCAACAAATTCGTAAACTGTCAGTAGGTTTGACGTTCAATGGTAACAAAAGCCTATCACATTTTAGTGGTCTACCGTATTAAGTTGTCCGCGTATTCATTTAACCTGCATTTGGTGAAATTGGGCCTAAGGCAGTTTAAAAACATGCATTTAAAATATTCTATAATAAAAGATTTATCTTGTAAAATAATAAACCAAAAATATTACTTTTAATTTTTATGAATATTTGTCTATATAATAAAAAAATAAATGATTAAATATGCCTATGATATTTGATAATATACTACAAAGTCTATTTATTATATAATATAATATGTTTTAATTAATAGATTCAGGCGTTACATTACGGAAATCCATATTTAATAATAACAAATATTTTAACATATTTTAAGAAAACATTAAATTAATATTTAAATAAAACACTTATAAGATATAAATATTGTGACAATTCTGCATAATTTCGTTGCGCAAGATCATGACCTCCTGAGGATGCTTCGTGTAGAAACGAAATATATCGAAAATTCTTCCGGTTTGGCTGCGTGGCGTTTCTGACGTCACGTCGGCTCAACAGTAAAATTAGGCAGAATAGTACCTAGATTTAAAAAAAAATATATTTTTAAATGTTTAATATTGTATTAATTGTAATTAATTTTGTATTAAAATATTAATTTAATGTTTTCTTAAGATATTTTAAAAATAATTCTTATTAATAATTTGTTTTACTGAAATTCAACGTGTGTTACTTGATAATAATCATGAACATTTAATATAGATGCTTACCCACACTTGATATTTTTAATCAAATCAATATTTTTGAATATCTACTATATTAAACAAAATACTATGAACTATATACAACACTACAGCTACTACAATAAAAGCATTTAGACACCTATAAGTCATAGCAGACTCATAGGCAGTCCAAATGCTCCAGCCCACTCCCAGTTGGCAGCGTGCCCAGCATGCTGGCAGCATTGCCCCGTTGAATTGCAATGCTTATTCGTTGAGCCAAATATGTGCCAGCATTTTGATCACGCGTCGCATCGACCAAGCGCTCAGATAGGTTTTGGAAAATACGATGAGCTCCCGGTCCCCACGGACCCAACGTCTCTACACCAAACGGCTCAAATATGTAACCCATACCGAGGTTAGCATATTTGCGCCGCTTGAGTTGCTCCGCCGAAGTAGCCGCAGCGCCAGCCCTCACGTTGGTTTCAGAAAGATGTGACGGCGCTAAAGTGTCCACGCACGTAGCGTCCCACACTAAGGGCCGTCCTAACTTCCACGGAACCAGAGTCATGCCGTCAGGTCTTTTACCATCGTCACGCATCAGACCATTCGGTTCGAGAATAGCTGGAACATTGGCGCTGGTAAAAGCCCGGCGAATGATATCGTTAAGGCTGGCGTGGCGGGAAATTCGACCAGCACTTCGAGAGCAGGAGAGGCCATGGTGACCGAGTTGATCAACTGCAGTACCACACTGGCAGTGATGTGCAACACAACACCTTGCACCCAAGCGTAAGCTAATAGCTAGACGAAAAGCGGATGGATCTATAAGGCTACCAGTTTTGTAAGAAGGAATGGCCTGTAACCAAAGACCGGATTCCCACACAGAAACAGCGAGAATACGAGCACGATCTGCGATGCTAGAACACGTATTTAAAAGATCTTTCCGTGTTAGCTCGCATAGGGGCCGATCCCACTGTTTCTGAGATGACAACATTTTTGGGAATTCAGTATTTGGACAAGCCAGTCTCCATGTGTTTTTGGCCTCAGCCAGATATGCTACATCGAAAGAGCCTAAAGATCGTGCAAGAATTTTTTCTACTAATTTGTGTGTACTGTGTACAGAAGACAAAAAAGCTGGTAATGCCACACTAGAAATTTTGCGTATCCCTATGCCCCCCAACCTCACAGGGAGGGAAGCTTGCACCCAAGCCCTATCATCCATCTCAACATTCAAAACCGACACTAACGTATCTTTTACTAAGTTGTCTAAGCTTAACAAAAGCTCACTGTGTTGCCACAGCTGACAACATCTTAAATAGTATGTAAATTTAGGAACAAAAAGGCAAAATCTTATAATTGTAAAAGCCATATGGGCGTTAATTTTGGATAATCTGCTAGAAGCATTTCTAAACTTTTGAATTTGTTCTTCGACAAATGGTGATAAAGATTCGTTAAGAATCGGTGAACCCAAAAGACGAAGCGAACTTTTTTCTACTAATTTTATATTAGGCGCAAGTAAGTTGAATTTTTCAATAATCGAAACTTTATCCGGACAAGTATCACAAACAAAAAGTTCACATTTAGAAAAATTTAGTTCAAGGCCAATAACACGAAAATCGTCTATAAGTACTCGCAAGTCATCCAAAACCGTGTTCGCATCGCCTCCTAAGGTTCCGTCATCCAAATACCAAACGTTAAGTTTTGATTGGAGACGTTGAATTATTGAGTGGATCGCAAGGCTAAAAATGGCTGGTCCCAGAGGATCACCCTGTTGACATCCTACGGAAGATAAAATAACGTTATTTTGGTATGTTAATTTTGACGGTTTGCCGTAGCATTGCCAAAGAAAAGGGTATAATTCCGGAATTTTATCTTTCACTTCAGTCAAAAGAGTGCCTCTATCTAAAGAGTTGAATGCATTTTTAACATCCACCTTCAAAAGCACATCTCCACAATTTTGATCAAGAAATGTGCGAAGTGAATGTACAGCAGCCTCACAGCCACCCTGTGAACCAAAACCGAGTTGCAGTGGTTGAAAAAGATTACTTAAAAAAGCAATCTTTTTCCTACAACCGCATTTGGCTGTGAGGCGACGATAAGTGGTGCCTACTGCTATAGGCCTAATACCACCATCTTTTTTATTTAGGGCACATAAATTTGCACCGTACAGAATTTCGGTAATTTCATTGTTGACCTGACCCGACAACATCAAATTAACCAAAGCCGTCACATCCCTTAAAAGTGTCTCGCCTACCTCACCGGAACTAAAAGATAAAATATCTTTTAAGTGCTGAGGCGTGAGGCCATCAAGGCCACCGGCTGAGCCACTTAAAAAAGATGCCACGGCTGCAGAAACATCCTGTGGGGTCACCTCAACAATGTCTTGTATAGGAGATTCGGGAAGGTGGAGACCTGCAGTTGCAGGCGGATGCTTTTCAATTAGGGAATTCAACGTATCAGATGTAAAAGGAGCGATTGTATCACTCGAAAACAAGATGCGTGCCGCGTTTTTAATATCACCATCAGTAATTTTGTTTTCTACTATTTTAATAGTAGCTGAATCGAAATTATTTGTTTTTGTATTCCGCCGCAAAGGCGGAATGATTATAGTTGTGCCAAAAGATTGCTCTTCCCGTGCCCTGTATTTCACGCAGTTTTCCTTTACTCTAGTAGTAAGTGATTTTTTGTTAGACGGATCAAAATTCACGTGAAACACGTGGTACGGGAATGCTAGAAGATGCTCCCAGGCTTGCGTAGTATTAGTAGCCAAGACGTTTTTAATGGAACAAGATAAAGATTGGGCAACAGAAATTCTTGCACCCCGAGGTATGCGTTTTAATAAAGGAATGTTATTTTTGTACGAGCTTAAAACCTCCCAAAACGGTTTGGAAGGCGTAGCAGGGCTCGCAACACTGCTACTACTTACGTTTTGATTATTAATTGGTGCCGAAAGGGGAATTTCTATTTGTTTATGACACCTTGTTTGGTGAATTTTGAGGCCTTTATGACCTTTGAAATAACGAGCCTGGGGGCACTGCGGACACAACATCTGGCTATCTTGCGATACAAAGATCCCCGTTACAGCATTCATAGTTGGGGCACAAAGCATTGTTTACAAAATAAAACAAAGCTTATCTTAGAATCTCTAGTGTGACGTCTCAACCCGGATGAAGGCTCGCGTCAACACCGTCGTCGTAGTGCGCGCGCCGGTGTCGCAGGCAGCGTTGCCATGGAAACAAAAATAACTGATTAGAAATTAGCTCGACAAGAAATGTCAAAAAGCTATTGAATAAATAAGCTAATGAAACTAACTACAGAGGCCCAAACGAGCCCCACAAACAATACCTCGCAAAATTCCACTAGGAAGAATGCGGGTGATGGGCAGAAAATGCCTATCTACTATCTGAAAATAAAATTAATTATTTTTTGAAAATAAATCTGAAATTTACTGACCTGTCACGTTGAATGTCAAGTTGTTTTTTTTTATATCTACTTACTTTTTATTCCAAACAAGCTTACACAGAGAGATTATTTTGTCAAAAAACGGGTTTGTACAAAGTTAAAGACGTCAAAACTGGTTGAATGCAAAAATAAATCCATACAATGTTGCAAAATGACAAAGATAATATTAAAAAAACTCTGTAACAATACAGCTTAGTTAAGATTACTAGTAAACTTGATTGCAAAAGGGGTATTCACAGAAGAATGTAGGGATTACGGAAAGTAGGTAGGTAAATTAGGTGAACGAGGCAACGAGTCATCGAAACCAGCCCGAGTGCCGATCCCGATGTTGATGCCAAGGAACAGAACCAAACTGGAACACCTGGAACAGACGACTACACGAAGGCACGAAATGGCGGCCAGCTTTACTGTTGGTGAAAGGATTTGGTAGGTATATGAATGGTGAGTAAGGGTATTATTATACCATATTTAAAAGTACGTGAGCATAGATGTAATAGCTAGGAACCTATCGAACTTGATACTGATTATTGCAACTTACGTCAAAAATAGACACTAGCAAAGATTTAGCTGAGTGCCAATGCAACGCGGCTACACATATTGGCAGCTTCAGTTTTCGAGGGAGTAGGTTTTTAATGAGGGCAGACGAGCTGGCGGTTTGACTAATGGTAAGTAATCACCGTCGTCCTCTGATATCCACAATACCAGAAACTCGAGGACGCGTTGCTCGCGTTTGAGGAAGGAATATGCTCTCTTCTGAAATACTGAACATTACTACTTACAAACTTTTGGCGTAGGTATTGAATTTGTAGGGGTACGTTATATCAAGATATCTATAGAGGGTTATTGGAAAAATGCTAACCTCTTACGTTGACTTCTAATTAGTCCTAACAAATATTTTGAGATGTATTATTTTTTATTTATATTTATTTGTTTTTTTTGTGTGGTGACGGAATAAGCACAAATACCACCTGATGTTAAAAGTCTCTTGTGCCTATAATTTATTATTTCATATTTTTGTCTAGTAACAGACAATGCCTAATCCGAGCCAAAAGCACCCGCCGTGCCGCGGCAAAACTGGACCGCGCCACGCTTCCTTTGAATAGTGTTTTGAATATTTCCATCGAACAAAGTAATAAAAAATAATATATTACAGGCCCCAGAGACTTAACATCAGGTGGTTCTCGCGCTTATTCCGTCACAAACACATTAAAAAAACAGTCCTATCATAATGTTTGTTAGGACTTACAGAAGTCAACTCTAAGAGGTTGTTAGCATTTTTCCAATAACCCTGTATCTATATTTTTAGATATATATATATGCGGCGCAAGTTTTGGCCCGACATTTACTAATTCAGCACTACCTACCTACTACTATTTGTGTGAGTGATGGGTGTCATAATAGTGTGATAACAAATATTACAACCGCTATCTTAGGTTAATAGGTACCAATGTCTCTAATCAAATAGATGAGTCCAAGATTAGATGAAAATTCAGCAACCTCTTGAAAAAATTGAAAGGCCTTATATCTTACTATATATATTTCTAAATATTATGATTACAAGCAGTACCGCGTACTAAGCGAAAATCATAAATTTACAAATTATTGGAGCACAAACTATATATACCTCTTACTATATATACCTCATTATTTTTATAAACAGTGCATCTTTTTTGAAGCAGTCGTTTTTATTTTCCCTATCTGTCTATCCTTCCGTAAGTGACAATGTCACCATTTTTTAAATATGTTTTTTAATGACGAACAAATTGTTACACAATGTTTTTTTATGTTAAAATTATTTATAATTATTATTGTGAGACCAACATCGTCGACCATAAATTAAATAAGCATTTGTGGAATGTTAGACATTGGTACGAGGTACAAATTTATTTAACAATTTATATAGTTGATACTTATAAGAAAAAATACAAAGTATTCACCTATTAATGCAAGTGAGCTCATAGAGGGGTATCATACTATATATACCTACATATTACATGGCGTCCATTCTTAGTATTTACATGCGTAGGGTAGGTTTGATTCAATGGTAAGGTGAAATTAAGTTAGTGAAACTAATAAAATTAGGCATTGATTTAGCGATCAACACAATAAACTTACACAGATAAACTTACATTCCAAAATAATATGTTACCCACAGGTACTGTCAAACAAATTCTAATATATTTACAAATCAAAAGAAAATGATAGAATCAAAATCTAGACATAGTTTGCTCTCATACAAATAACAACGATTTAACAAAATACAAATTCAAAATAAGATTATATTGTTATCATACTAGTTATAATCACTTAACATTTCAAAAATGCGAGTAAAATTGTTAATTAAATAGGAATAGTTGATTTCATACAAATATCATAACTTGATAATTATCAGTAAATAAAAAAGTGTTGCTTGAATATTCAATTATTAAAAAACTTGGCAATCTTTTGCAATCTAATATTTTTCAAAGAAGTATAAAATAAGTATTCTATATCTCTTTAACCAATATTGGCAAGCAAAAGTTTGCCCAGAGGCACGTCTACAGTAGGTGCCTATTCTGTCGGATTTTAAAATCCTTAGTTTCCCTCGATCTGCACCACAACACATGAACTCTATTCACATTATAAAATATTCCAATATAGACAACATTATTCCAGCAGAATCAAATCTGCACACAGTCTTAGGTAAAACCAAACAACACGATTACTTATATTACACTTACAGATATGTTTTTGTCGTGGGATAAATACCTAATCGCTTGAGTCACCGTAATTTAACACAAATAAACATCAAAAAGTTCAACAAACTCATATTATAAGACGTAGTAAGTATAGGTTACGTAGTAAATATCATTTAATCTGTGACACAGGTACCTAATTTGCAATATAAATACGCCAAACATTTGCGTTGAAAGATTTTATTTAGAGTCATAACATATATGCACTTATACGAAGTTAATTGATTAATTTTTAAATTAAAAAATATTTGCAACTTTAATGGTTATCCTACTCAATACAGATTTGGCGAAATACGTTAACACATTGCGATTAAATAGGATTAAAATAAAATTGAATCTTTTAGCTAGAAAACTGAAAAGGTCTAAGTGTAATTTAATTTTTCTACCCCTCATACATCGGCGTGGCGTCAACTAAACTGAAATTTGTATCCCTACGTTTTCATATTCATTATTTAGTCTTTAGCCCCTACACACTAGCATAGCATACACAACATATGATTTCTTATCTGGTTGGCTGTAAAACAACAAATAAACTACTATTGACTATTCTATTCAATGATCCTAAAAATTACGCTACCATATTTCTGTGATGTCACATGTATAGGTTTTATATCCCACAAAAAAACATTATATGGGATCCTATAAATATATATATGACATTGTGTTATATGATGTGAAAACTCTTATGAAAAAACAGGTGAATTTATAAAACATTTCCAATTACATTTTTAACTGATTTCATATAAGAGGAGGTTCTAGGAGATAACTTTTTACAGGTGGTGCTTTTCATGTGGTCGCATTATAATTTGTGAGAGTGAGAATTGACGAATTGAAAATGCGTTATCCCCAAAAATTGGGTATTCAATTGGCTTCGACTACACTGATGGTGTTCTCATTTTCACCTGTCGATGTAAAATAAACAAAAATCTGAATACAATGGTTTGGTTTATTTACTATTTACAGCATTTTTGCTGTAGTTATGTATGAAGTCGGTTATTTGTTAAATTTTTTACTCAATTATTCTCTATAAATATAGTTATTCAAAGTATAATAATATAAATCATATTATATCATTTAAAAGTAGTCTATAATGTATTGTCCATAAGTGTCTGAACCCCGGATTGATAGCTATAATCGATAGTGCATAAATCTATTCCCTTGCGTATTTCCGTATACGAAAGAGGGTAGATTGTGAAATACCAGGCAATGCTTTATTAAAGAACAACCAAGTGTTGAGGCACACAAAGCTATAATGATGAGTTTTTGAGATCCCCATGTGCCTCAATCTGAATTAGAAATAATACTTTTATTATTAAAATTTGTGTACATAAGTAGTTTTTGAACGGACAACGCAATTCGTTCGTTACGGGCTTGGAACATTTTCTCAATAACACTATAAACAATTTGCTTGAGTAATTATTCATTATAATTGAAAAGCATTTTCGTAGGAATAAGTTACAACCACAACAAAACTGACCTTTCATAACGTAAAGGGGATCTCTGAAGTCTGTAACGGAAAAGGCATGTTTGTTATTTGCCAGGCCTACTAAATTGTATTGTTCTTGGCCAATTTCATCACGTTATACGCGATATGAGATTCGTTTTTTACGATACATTGTTATATTACCTATTTAATTGGTCACGGTCACAAGACATTTTTCATATTTTTATGGTTTTTACGGTATTTTTTTATATACTATGAAATTGAATGCACTGCTGATCAATTTCAATAACCTTTAAAAATCACACATGTAATATTATTTTAACTCGCGAATACCATGACCAAATAGAATAGTATATAAAGAAATCTAATCATGATATAATAAATGTGGATTTCCCGTCGTAGTACCCAAATGAGGAGTTTTTATTGGCAATGGTAAAATTGGCTAGCCTTTGACTACTGTCACATGTTTGGTAATTGTTCAGGCAGCCTACATTTACTGGTTCTCAAAGACAGTGTTGCCAGAAAACTTTTTCTAGTCAGGCGGGCATTCGCAAAATTCAGTCAATAGACAAACACCGGGACCGACGACGGCATAACGTGCGCTCTAAAGCACAGAAGCGTTCTTTAGTAAATGCCAATAGCGTCGTAGTTTATCGATTTGACTATGCTATGCTAGAATGAGCGCTTTAAAAGTAAAAGTAAGCCAAGTGGCACAATAAATATATCTTGAAACAAATCAGTTACGTGTTCCAAACGGCCTGTGTGTTATGGACAGGGGTTGCAGTATAATATCAGACCTACATCTAGACTATTTTTGAATTCTTATTTGTCCAGTTTAATTCATAGTAATATGCCAGTATATAGATTATCTTGGCGTAGGTGATTCTGCCATACAAAAGACTTCAACGGGATCCCTTTTTGCTTTAACGTCGAATTATAACATTTTTTGTTATAACTTAAAACAGTAAATTCTTACTTCTTTACGCCTTGACTTAGCCGTATTCTTTGAAATTTTGCATAAAGACTGGTGTGGAGGGCAAGAGAGCGGCATTTTTTTCTCGATTCTACTCTCTGTTTTGGAGGCAGCAGATGTAGCCACTTTTATACTTAAAACTTATGCAGTAACCATCATACTAGAAATAGCACAGTAAAAACAGGTAGGTTTACTCTTTAAAAGAAAATTAGAAATTCTAGTGCATTTAATTACTGCTTGCCACTCATATTATCTAATATAATATAACTATCGAAGACCACAGACACATATAAAAATATAGGTATAAAAATGACTACATACTTTCAAATATTTAAACTATTATTTTTTATCATCTTGTTTCATTGTTCGTGAAGGGCAACTGCCCTTTTTTACAAGGTGCCTGATGAGCGATATTGCACTAGGTACTAAAAAAGTATTATATTGACGTTATTTAAACTACGAATAATCATTAGTAGCTTTTAAACCACGTATAAATTTGTAGCTTTTAAAGTATTTATTCGAATTCGAATATTTAAGGGGAGAAAAAAAATTTTCTCAAGAAGAGTTGGAATGTGTTATGTATGAGCCAAAAACTGTTAAGGTAACCAAACTTGTTGATCTCAATAGATTCCAGCAGAAATGTACTAATTATCCACAATTAACCAACATTTTTGATTGATAATTGCCATCTGACGTCTATGAAAATTTTCTTGTTCATAAATCTAATAACAACAGAGCCTATGAGTATTGTTTTGCAGCCAATTTTCCAGACAAGCATTTCTTTACATTATAATATAAAGATACGGCAGCTGATTTTTACATTCAGTCATTCTAGGCAAGCGTGAACAACATCTTCGACCACATCATCGCTTATACCATCAGATAAGATACTGGTTCTAAGATAGCCTAAAAGCAAGAAACATATTCAGTGTCGTTGCTTTTCAACAAGCAAAACTGTAAGCCCGATCTGTCACAAATAAGAGTAATACACAATGCCTGGGAATCTCTCTAAACTCGGGAGGCTCGTAATTTCGACGTGAAGATTAAGCTGCTGTTAATAGCAGTAAGTTATTAAATTTATGCGCAAATCTCAGAAATCGGAAATGGCTGAAGTCCAAACCGTCCATTCGCGCCTGACCACAGAACAAGTTCTCACACGAAGCAAGAATGCATATGTATGTTTCAATGTTATTATGTGGTCAATTAATCATTGCCTTGTTCCCGAAGTTTTCCACTTTAAACACTTTAAAAAGGTCTCTTTGCTTTCGTTGCCGGGTATTTCCGGCTCCGGTATTTCAGTTAGATGACCTGCGTACTGGTGGCAGCTCGAGATGAAGAAGAACCTCCATGGACTTAATAGATTCGCTTAAAATCTCACCTTGAAGGGAGCAGTGGCCTCCTTTGTTATCGGAGGCCAAGATGTATTTTGGATTCCTTGTGCCATTAGGTATTTTGATTATCTTCTGATGGAACCCTTTCTAGGTTTCCATAACTACTGAATATGACATTTACAAATTTTTAGAGTATAAAATTTCTTACCTTCGAATCGAACCTAAGTCCCCTGATTTACGCTCCACTGGTGGTCTTAACCGCTAGGTTGTCGAGGATCGCTCGACTAAGCCGAAATTTTGTGCTCTAATTGCATTATTATATACGTCATAGGCGGCTGTCATCAACCATCAAAATCAATCAGTCTGCTGTCGTCAACCAGCTTACTAAACTTCATCTGATAGAAAGAAGTGCTTTGCAAACATTCAATTCTCGTAATGATTTCGCTACCCTTCTTTATTTCTAAGCACGATTAGAAGCGCCTGTTAAGTGAAAATCATATTTACACACACACACATGGTGTATATATTTTAGGGTACCAAATTTATTACCTCAAATGGGAATCGAACCCACATCCCCCGTACGCACCTTAACTACCATTAGATACGAGTATATTATATACTTGTACCAAACATACACATGTATTATATAATATTAAAATAAAAACTGCACTTTTCAGTTCTGGGATTCATTGAGGAATTTGTGATTTTGCCTCCCTATACCATCTGAACACTATGCTTTTCGCCAGTAATCAGGACCCAGGTTCATATTAACTTTATTTTTGCTTCGCCGTGACCCAAAGTACCTATGATTTGAAATTTCTCGTCCTGCTGTATTTCTAATCAATCTTAAAGTTTTCGCGCCTCTATATTGCAAAGGTTTTGAATATAGAATAGGTAATGCTGATCTATATAAAACATCAATCATTCATGACATTTAACTCTGATTCTATTCTACATTGACATAAACAAAACATTCATTGGAGCTCAAAGTGGAAGTGTGCATCAAAATCAGATGCACTAATAATTATAGTAACCTCCAACTACCTTGCGTTCGTCAGAAGTTTAACAAACAAGTGCAAAATTACGTTCTACTGAAAAAATTACGCTTTACTATAAATGTGTGCCGGGAGTTTGTCACAAACACGTGTTCAATTAAATATTATTGTTATTACTCGGCTCGGGATCTTGACAATGAAGGCGGGTAGTGATGTGAGCAAATAAGCGCAAAAATATCGATTCTTTAGTTGTATCGATATTTTTCGGTTACTTCAACCTATTTATACTGTTTACATCGTGAATCGTAATTACTTAAATCTATCAGTGAATTGTGCAGATTTGAAAGGTAATATTCCTTCATATTATTTCATAAAGGTATATTTATTTCATAAAAGTATATACATTATTTCATAAAAGTACCATAGTTTCGATGCTATAAAAATGTGTAATATATTAATTTACTGTTAATTACCTTTAAGGGCTTTCTTACAATAGAAGGATCGGCTTTCTTTATTTTTAATTAGTACATAGCTGCATTATATTAGTATTTTTGCTCTTTGTTCAAATACAAGACTATATGTATAGACTATAGGCAACTGGTCAGATTTCCTTCTAATGATCAGGGTAATATCGAAAAATCAAAACGGCAGTCGTGTAAGACGCGCAAGTGAAAGATACTGTTAACGAAAGTTTTTAGTTTGAGAAGTCTGAACTCATTTCTTAACACAAGCATCCTAAATTACAGTATACATAACGGGAAAATAACTAAGGAAAAAACGCTAATTATTCTTCAAGCAGCACTCATTGGCATCACACTCACCCAAATTGAGGCAGTCATGAATTTAATTTAATTTTTATAATAATAATTATGATGCGTAAGGATAAACGCATTTTTAGCCAAAACATTTTTCAAACAGAACGGTATTCTGGGTTCAAGTCCCGCTTGAAGTTATCTTTTTCCCTTCAAAAACAGTTCTACGACTCTGTACTCTGTGTATTTTGTAAAAAAACTTACAAATCTGATTTGGAACTACCTAATATAAACTACTAGTCTTGGTGTAACAATTTTATTTCTAGTCAAGGTCCATTTAAAATGTTTTAATAAATGGAGAAAAGTTTTCAAATAAACATGTACTTATATATATTTTTAATTA
This sequence comes from Plagodis dolabraria, assembly GCA_963854805.1. Taxonomy (NCBI): domain Eukaryota; kingdom Metazoa; phylum Arthropoda; class Insecta; order Lepidoptera; family Geometridae; genus Plagodis; species Plagodis dolabraria. The sequence continues at coordinate 13,744,339 of OY978440.1, forward strand.
TTATTTATTAAAATAAAAATATAGGATATATTTGTTTTTAAACAGGAAAAAGAATGCCTCATATGAAATAAAAACCAAAAATTGATTGATATGAAAACCACAGTCACTTACTAGCTAAGGGGTTGTAAAAAATTAAGCTTTCGGATGGGGTCACTTATCAATATATACACTAGTTCGAAAGTTACCCACATTGGTGCAAACTGGGAACTGTTTTCAAGTCAAGCTCTCATTGCCAGCACTGGTAATTGTAGTGACTTGGAAATGACTCTTGTTAAGGAAGTAACTAACGACCTACTTAATTAATTTTACTATATATTACCAATAATACCAAAATGTCCTGATGTTGCATATATTTTTGAACAAAATTAGCACTAACATCATTTTATTATATTATCTCTGATTGCTTGTGACTAATATTTATCTTGTTATATAAAGTCCTTCAAATGATAACAATAGTAATGCTCTTCGCGGCACTGTTTAGCATTTGTAATACATATAAAATATGGATAAGATTTTGAATTTGGTTAGGTAGGGGAGGAGGCTCGAGCGGTGAAGGGGAGCATTGATGCATCATAAAGGGGCCCTACTCCCTGGGTTGCAAGTCCCAGGCCCCTCTAGCCTCTTCCTCTGAAACTATATGGACCCGGCACCCGCACGGTGAATCCATGGAATGCTTAGTAATTCGTCTCTATAACTTGCTTTTCAATTTCTAACATATCTGTAGACCATTAAAACTATTGCTTAGCGTCAAAATACCATTGGTACTTTTCCAGACGGTCAATAGGAAATTTTTCTGGAGGTTAATGGAATCAAATTCCACAACAGTATTTATTAACTGATATCGATACACGCAAGGCTCGCGTTACCCCGCGGTGGCACTGATTCATTGTGGTGACCTTCGAACGAAAGCGAAACCGGTGTAGGTCATCGCGCCTCCAGCTTCAGCCGCGCCGGCCGGCAGACACAACTAGCGTTCCCTTTCGTATACACGCACTGTACCTACCTAAATATAGTAGGAGGCAAATAACTTGGGCTCCTGGAAGTACGCTACGAAGTTAGAGAAATACGGAAGTAACTTCTGACACAAATGTGGAAAAGCTTGTTGATGTCAGCACCATGCTAATTCAAACATACATACTACATACATATTATCACGCCTGTATTCCACGATGGGGTAGGCAGAGGTGTGTACCCACGTTTCGCCAATTGAGTTTTGTTCCCATCTAATAGGGGGCGAGCCTATTGCCATTCACCGGCCACAGTTTCCGAGTAATACAAAATGTTTGCTGTAACACACTGGATGAAACACAAGGACATACTACGAATAATTTGTTACGTAATATAAGACAGGAACACAAGAACATATTGTATGAAACCCTAGCAGGGCAGTGAGAGGGTATACAGCCCTGTTGTACGTCTAATGCTCACAACACTCTACTCACATCCACGTGAGAAGTGGCATGTTGCTCATTTGGCGCACTTTTCCCTTAGTCACCTTTTACGACACCCGTGGGAAGAAATGGTGATGTGGTCTAAGATGGAGCACGCTTACCTAGAAGAAACCTATTTACCCTCGATTCGAAGACACCCATGTTGTATCCATCGGGAAAAACTGACAACGGTAAGGAGTTCCACTCTTTCGCAGTACGCACGAGAAAAGTGGAAGCGAAGCGCTTCGTGCGAGTCCTGGGAATATCAACCATGTACCTACGGATGACGCCTGTCCGTTTGTCTGGACGTCCGGTGGAAAAAGGTTTTATGATATGTTCAACGTATATATACAGAATAGACTGTGTGAGTCGCTCACAATAATGCCTTTCATACTCATCTCATAATAGTAGGATTTTAGGCTTTCTCGGTTTTTACAAATCGTAATTAAACACTAAACGGCTTCAATTGCTTATCATTATTATAATAATTTTTATCCCGAAGTTGCAAACACTGCAGTGATAGTTACCACGTGAGACTAATCGGTTATATTTGTCACTTGAGGTATTAAGAAATTTTTTTTATCCTACCGTCAGTATATACCGCAGTATACGCTCACGGTTTCCAGAGGTTTTGTAGATGAATATGAAATCAATAAGTACCCAAACTTCAACATAATCGATGATTGGCACGTACCACGTGCTAAAAATAAAATTACCAGCGGTAGTAAACAATAGTTTCTTAACTCTAAGTGACTAATAAAACGGATAAGTAACCGCGTGATCACGATAACTGCCAAGTATAGGAAAGATTGAGTAAAAATAATGATAAATGCCTACACGTTCATTACATAATAATTAATAACATACTCAATTGTCATTTTCCGTAATTTGAGTATATTCTGACAAAATATCAGTTTGCATTCGTTAAAGTTCTGTATCTGTGTCTTCAATAGCCCCAAGATATTTGTCGCTTCTATACACAATTAGGGCGACCAACCCTCCGGCCATAGCCCGAAGTCTACTGGCTTGAATCTCATATGTCAGGTCTGCGGGTTATTGTCATATTTTATATCTCCAGGTCACTCAAAAACAGATGTAGCTACTACAAAGAATGTACCTGTGTTATTAGTCCGTTTCACAACCAGTTGATATTAATTTCGTAACTGTACGTTCAGCAGTGGGCAATCCGGCTGAGACATTTCTCAGCCGGATTGCCCACTGCTGAACAGAGCCTCCCCCATTTAGCAGGGGTTTGCCATGATCCCCGCGCTTGGCAGGCGGCTTGGTGATCGCAGTTTAAGGCGTCAATTCCTCAGGAGGGTATTTTACCTCTAGTTGCTTATTACGACACCCACAAGTTGCAATGGGGGGATGATATTCAAGCCCAGCAGCCGACGGGACGCCTGTTAATTTCGTAACGTACATATTAATTTATTTACTAAATCAATAAAAATAATCAAGCTGGTATATTAATGAACTTCTGTTGTGTAATCAATTACTTTTTAACTTTAGGTACAGATTTTTATATAGGGGGCAAAATAACTACCATGATCCACTAGAACTGACCTCTAAAATATTTATACATAATAATCCGACCATTTAAATTTAAAAACACTTTTCATTCATGAATCCATAAAATATTTTCCTTCAACTTGACTTGAAACTACATAATGTATTGATTATATTCACATACATAAGATATGTAGACAAGTTATATAGCTTTTTGCCGTCGGCGATTCAAAGTCGTTGTTTAAATAGATTCCAGCAGAAATGTACTAATTATCCACAATTAACCAACATTTTTGATTGATAATTGCCATCTGACGTCTATGAAAATTTTCTTGTTCATAAATCTAATAACAACAGAGCCTATGATTATTGTTTTGCAGCCAATTTTCTAGACAAGCATTTCTTTACATTATAATATAAAGATACGGCAGCTGATTTTTACATTCAGTCATTCTAGGCAAGCGTGAACAACATCTTCGACCACATCATCGCTTATACCATCAGATAAGATACTGGTTCTAAGATAGCCTAAAAGCAAGAAACATATTCAGTGTCGTTGCTTTTCAACAAGCAAAACTGTAAGCCCGATCTGTCACAAATAAGAGTAATACACAATGCCTGGGAATCTCTCTAAACTCGGGAGGCTCGTAATTTCGACGTGAAGATTAAGCTGCTGTTAATAGCAGTAAGTTATTAAATTTATGCGCAAATCTCAGAAATCGGAAATGGCTGAAGTCCAAACCGTCCATTCGCGCCTGACCACAGAACAAGTTCTCACACGAAGCAAGAATGCATATGTATGTTTCAATGTTATTATGTGGTCAATTAATCATTGCCTTGTTCCCGAAGTTTTCCACTTTAAACACTTTAAAAAGGTCTCTTTGCTTTCGTTGCCGGGTATTTCCGGCTCCGGTATTTCAGTTAGATGACCTGCGTACTGGTGGCAGCTCGAGATGAAGAAGAACCTCCATGGACTTAATAGATTCGCTTAAAATCTCACCTTGAAGGGAGCAGTGGCCTCCTTTGTTATCGGAGGCCAAGATGTATTTTGGATTCCTTGTGCCATTAGGTATTTTGATTATCTTCTGATGGAACCCTTTCTAGGTTTCCATAACTACTGAATATGACATTTACAAATTTTTAGAGTATAAAATTTCTTACCTTCGAATCGAACCTAAGTCCCCTGATTTACGCTCCACTGGTGGTCTTAACCGCTAGGTTGTCGAGGATCGCTCGACTAAGCCGAAATTTTGTGCTCTAATTGCATTATTATATACGTCATAGGCGGCTGTCATCAACCATCAAAATCAATCAGTCTGCTGTCGTCAACCAGCTTACTAAACTTCATCTGATAGAAAGAAGTGCTTTGCAAACATTCAATTCTCGTAATGATTTCGCTACCCTTCTTTATTTCTAAGCACGATTAGAAGCGCCTGTTAAGTGAAAATCATATTTACACACACACACATGGTGTATATATTTTAGGGTACCAAATTTATTACCTCAAATGGGAATCGAACCCACATCCCCCGTACGCACCTTAACTACCATTAGATACGAGTATATTATATACTTGTACCAAACATACACATGTATTATATAATATTAAAATAAAAACTGCACTTTTCAGTTCTGGGATTCATTGAGGAATTTGTGATTTTGCCTCTGAATATATCATCATCTATACCATCTGAACACTATGCTTTTCGCCAGTAATCAGGACCCAGGTTCATATTAACTTTATTTTTGCTTCGCCGTGACCCAAAGTACCTATGATTTGAAATTTCTCGTCCTGCTGTATTTCTAATCAATCTTAAAGTTTTCGCGCCTCTATATTGCAAAGGTTTTGAATATAGAATAGGTAATGCTGATCTATATAAAACATCAATCATTCATGACATTTAACTCTGATTCTATTCTACATTGACATAAACAAAACATTCATTGGAGCTCAAAGTGGAAGTGTGCATCAAAATCAGATGCACTAATAATTATAGTAACCTCCAACTACCTTGCGTTCGTCAGAAGTTTAACAAACAAGTGCAAAATTACGTTCTACTGAAAAAATTACGCTTTACTATAAATGTGTGCCGGGAGTTTGTCACAAACACGTGTTCAATTAAATATTATTGTTATTACTCGGCTCGGGATCTTGACAATGAAGGCGGGTAGTGATGTGAGCAAATAAGCGCAAAAATATCGATTCTTTAGTTGTATCGATATTTTTCGGTTACTTCAACCTATTTATACTGTTTACATCGTGAATCGTAATTACTTAAATCTATCAGTGAATTGTGCAGATTTGAAAGGTAATATTCCTTCATATTATTTCATAAAGGTATATTTATTTCATAAAAGTATATACATTATTTCATAAAAGTACCATAGTTTCGATGCTATAAAAATGTGTAATATATTAATTTACTGTTAATTACCTTTAAGGGCTTTCTTACAATAGAAGGATCGGCTTTCTTTATTTTTAATTAGTACATAGCTGCATTATATTAGTATTTTTGCTCTTTGTTCAAATACAAGACTATATGTATAGACTATAGGCAACTGGTCAGATTTCCTTCTAATGATCAGGGTAATATCGAAAAATCAAAACGGCAGTCGTGTAAGACGCGCAAGTGAAAGATACTGTTAACGAAAGTTTTTAGTTTGAGAAGTCTGAACTCATTTCTTAACACAAGCATCCTAAATTACAGTATACATAACGGGAAAATAACTAAGGAAAAAACGCTAATTATTCTTCAAGCAGCACTCATTGGCATCACACTCACCCAAATTGAGGCAGTCATGAATTTAATTTAATTTTTATAATAATAATTATGATGCGTAAGGATAAACGCATTTTTAGCCAAAACATTTTTCAAACAGAACGGTATTCTGGGTTCAAGTCCCGCTTGAAGTTATCTTTTTCCCTTCAAAAACAGTTCTACGACTCTGTACTCTGTGTATTTTGTAAAAAAACTTACAAATCTGATTTGGAACTACCTAATATAAACTACTAGTCTTGGTGTAACAATTTTATTTCTAGTCAAGGTCCATTTAAAATGTTTTAATAAATGGAGAAAAGTTTTCAAATAAACATGTACTTATATATATTTTTAATTATTATTTATTAAAATAAAAATATAGGATATATTTGTTTTTAAACAGGAAAAAGAATGCCTCATATGAAATAAAAACCAAAAATTGATTGATATGAAAACCACAGTCACTTACTAGCTAAGGGGTTGTAAAAAATTAAGCTTTCGGATGGGGTCACTTATCAATATATACACTAGTTCGAAAGTTACCCACATTGGTGCAAACTGGGAACTGTTTTCAAGTCAAGCTCTCATTGCCAGCACTGGTAATTGTAGTGACTTGGAAATGACTCTTGTTAAGGAAGTAACTAACGACCTACTTAATTAATTTTACTATATATTACCAATAATACCAAAATGTCCTGATGTTGCATATATTTTTGAACAAAATTAGCACTAACATCATTTTATTATATTATCTCTGATTGCTTGTGACTAATATTTATCTTGTTATATAAAGTCCTTCAAATGATAACAATAGTAATGCTCTTCGCGGCACTGTTTAGCATTTGTAATACATATAAAATATGGATAAGATTTTGAATTTGGTTAGGTAGGGGAGGAGGCTCGAGCGGTGAAGGGGAGCATTGATGCATCATAAAGGGGCCCTACTCCCTGGGTTGCAAGTCCCAGGCCCCTCTAGCCTCTTCCTCTGAAACTATATGGACCCGGCACCCGCACGGTGAATCCATGGAATGCTTAGTAATTCGTCTCTATAACTTGCTTTTCAATTTCTAACATATCTGTAGACCATTAAAACTATTGCTTAGCGTCAAAATACCATTGGTACTTTTCCAGACGGTCAATAGGAAATTTTTCTGGAGGTTAATGGAATCAAATTCCACAACAGTATTTATTAACTGATATCGATACACGCAAGGCTCGCGTTACCCCGCGGTGGCACTGATTCATTGTGGTGACCTTCGAACGAAAGCGAAACCGGTGTAGGTCATCGCGCCTCCAGCTTCAGCCGCGCCGGCCGGCAGACACAACTAGCGTTCCCTTTCGTATACACGCACTGTACCTACCTAAATATAGTAGGAGGCAAATAACTTGGGCTCCTGGAAGTACGCTACGAAGTTAGAGAAATACGGAAGTAACTTCTGACACAAATGTGGAAAAGCTTGTTGATGTCAGCACCATGCTAATTCAAACATACATACTACATACATATTATCACGCCTGTATTCCACGATGGGGTAGGCAGAGGTGTGTACCCACGTTTCGCCAATTGAGTTTTGTTCCCATCTAATAGGGGGCGAGCCTATTGCCATTCACCGGCCACAGTTTCCGAGTAATACAAAATGTTTGCTGTAACACACTGGATGAAACACAAGGACATACTACGAATAATTTGTTACGTAATATAAGACAGGAACACAAGAACATATTGTATGAAACCCTAGCAGGGCAGTGAGAGGGTATACAGCCCTGTTGTACGTCTAATGCTCACAACACTCTACTCACATCCACGTGAGAAGTGGCATGTTGCTCATTTGGCGCACTTTTCCCTTAGTCACCTTTTACGACACCCGTGGGAAGAAATGGTGATGTGGTCTAAGATGGAGCACGCTTACCTAGAAGAAACCTATTTACCCTCGATTCGAAGACACCCATGTTGTATCCATCGGGAAAAACTGACAACGGTAAGGAGTTCCACTCTTTCGCAGTACGCACGAGAAAAGTGGAAGCGAAGCGCTTCGTGCGAGTCCTGGGAATATCAACCATGTACCTACGGATGACGCCTGTCCGTTTGTCTGGACGTCCGGTGGAAAAAGTTTTTATGATATGTTCAACGTATATATACAGAATAGACTGTGTGAGTCGCTCACAATAATGCCTTTCATACTCATCTCATAATAGTAGGATTTTAGGCTTTCTCGGTTTTTACAAATCGTAATTAAACACTAAACGGCTTCAATTGCTTATCATTATTATAATAATTTTTATCCCGAAGTTGCAAACACTGCAGTGATAGTTACCACGTGAGACTAATCGGTTATATTTGTCACTTGAGGTATTAAGAAATTTTTTTTATCCTACCGTCAGTATATACCGCAGTATACGCTCACGGTTTCCAGAGGTTTTGTAGATGAATATGAAATCAATAAGTACCCAAACTTCAACATAATCGATGATTGGCACGTACCACGTGCTAAAAATAAAATTACCAGCGGTAGTAAACAATAGTTTCTTAACTCTAAGTGACTAATAAAACGGATAAGTAACCGCGTGATCACGATAACTGCCAAGTATAGGAAAGATTGAGTAAAAATAATGATAAATGCCTACACGTTCATTACATAATAATTAATAACATACTCAATTGTCATTTTCCGTAATTTGAGTATATTCTGACAAAATATCAGTTTGCATTCGTTAAAGTTCTGTATCTGTGTCTTCAATAGCCCCAAGATATTTGTCGCTTCTATACACAATTAGGGCGACCAACCCTCCGGCCATAGCCCGAAGTCTACTGGCTTGAATCTCATATGTCAGGTCTGCGGGTTATTGTCATATTTTATATCTCCAGGTCACTCAAAAACAGATGTAGCTACTACAAAGAATGTACCTGTGTTATTAGTACGTTTCACAACCAGTTGATATTAATTTCGTAACTGTACGTTCAGCAGTGGGCAATCCGGCTGAGACATTTCTCAGCCGGATTGCCCACTGCTGAACAGAGCCTCCCCCATTTAGCAGGGGTTTGCCATGATCCCCGCGCTTGGCAGGCGGCTTGGTGATCGCAGTTTAAGGCGTCAATTCCTCAGGAGGGTATTTTACCTCTAGTTGCTTATTACGACACCCACAAGTTGCAATGGGGGGATGATATTCAAGCCCAGCAGCCGACGGGACGCCTGTTAATTTCGTAACGTACATATTAATTTATTTACTAAATCAATAAAAATAATCAAGCTGGTATATTAATGAACTTCTGTTGTGTAATCAATTACTTTTTAACTTTAGGTACAGATTTTTATATAGGGGGCAAAATAACTACCATGATCCACTAGAACTGACCTCTAAAATATTTATACATAATAATCCGACCATTTAAATTTAAAAACACTTTTCATTCATGAATCCATAAAATATTTTCCTTCAACTTGACTTGAAACTACATAATGTATTGATTATATTCACATACATAAGATATGTAGACAAGTTATATAGCTTTTTGCCGTCGGCGATTCAAAGTCGTTGTTTAAAAAACCACAAATTGGATTCAAAGAAGCGGCGTTATTGATTTCAAATAAAAGATCTGGTAATAATCATGTTGTTTCAAACGAGTTTGTTATGTTTTATTTTTGAACAAGATAAATGCTTTTTGATTCAAGGAGTTATTGGTAATTCGCTACAAAGTAAATTCGCCTTGAAAAAAAATATGTGTAAACTCGCCACAATCCTATTTTTATATGGTTGATTCGCCACACATCATTTGAACATCGTTGACTTGCCACAATAGTTATTTACGTACAAACTGCAGAATATCCCGGAGTTCCTTATGAAATAATCAGTAGGCATAACTAGTTGTGTTATTTATAAGTTTTCAATACCTAGTTATTTTTTTTCAGATTCATTTCCTGTATATACAACTTTTTATATTATAAGCATTTGTATTCTTTACGATGTAGCTCCTGTTAGGCCACCATTGTAGATGGCTACAGACATAAGAAGTTCAAGTGCTTGCCAGTGTTTACTTTACTAATACTCTTTATTGTTTACTTCCGATGATACACCTAAAAAGTCAGTTTGATAACTGCTGCACTTGTCAAAGTCACTAGAGTAATTACAAAGTGATTAGTGTTAACATAATGTAACGGTTTGAGATGACGTCAACTTAAAATATACTGAGATTGACTATGATGTAAAAGAGTGTCACTTGAAGCTATCAAAGTAACAAATGATGTATTTGAGTAATTGATTGGATTGAGCTTATTTCAACTATAACTAACAGGAGACATCGATATAAATGTACGTTTTAGTTAAGTATAACATATATTTAAGTAAGTTATAACAGCTGTCATTTAATTACGACAACTTTCAAGCGCGTCAGTGCGATTTGTTGGTATGACATCTGTCAAACTACGAAAGCCTAATCCCATATCATAAACTATTGAGACGATATCATAAATATTTTGTAAACTATTGAGACTAAACTACTAGTTTCGTCGCAGAAGTAATAGCTATCATTTAGATCTGCGTTTCAAGTGACAGCTGTCAAGCTTAACAGAGCTAAGTCTTTGAAATTATTGATTCCAGACTAGCAGCTTTTTTACAAAATGCACTTTACTTACTTTTATTGGATATTGGGTAAAAACATGTGATGGTTATTTTATATTTAGCGCATGTTCTACTGTACTTGATACATTTTCTTTAGTGAATACTATACATTTCACCAAAATATATCTATCTAATTATCTCATTAAATGTCGCCGTTATAGCTGAAGGTGGGCAGCAGCGCCTTCAACAGAACTGCCAACTTACACTGCGATCCCCAAGAATAGTAATACGGTCCCGTAATTACCCTTTGGGTACGGAACCCCAACAATGGAAATTTATGACTAATTAACAGTAGTCGTCACATACTTCTTTTTTTCTTTAAAACCTTCAGAACTTTCATTTGTACTTACACACAGCATTATCCTACTTCCTTTTCTCCATTTTCACATTTCTATGTTTTTCCTTTATAATTAATTTTGCCCACGGGTTTAAACGTCTTTCCTCACAAGCACCGTTTTATCATATCATCTAAAATTTAATGTAGGAAAATAAGAAATATAAAAATGTTACCGATACTATATATTTTTTAATACTTTTCCAAACTTATAAGAGCACTTGATCGATGCAACTCGTGATGATATTGCTGGTACTGATTTGGTTCAACCAGTAAGCATTGCAATCTAACGGGGCAGTAATGCCAGCATGTTGGGACGCTTCCATCTGCTAGTGAGTTTTTTTTTATGTCTGATAGGTTAGCCTTTGACCACTATCTCACCTGATGGTAAGTGATGATGTGGTCGAGGATGTTGTTCAGACTAACCTAGAGTTACTGGCTCTCAAGGACAGCTGCCGGAACACACCGTTAGGTGCTTGGCGACAGATTTTCAACTTGAGAGTGGTAGCTAGCCAGGCGGGCATTTGCAAAGTGCCCTACCACCTGTAGGATAGCAGTCGTTACATGCTGTAACGACTGCTATCCTAAGACAACAACCGGGACCGACGGCTTAACGTGCCCTCCGAAGCACGGTAGCGCTCAGTAGTCATGCCCAACCAGAGGTCACCCATCCAAGTCATGACCGCGGCGGACGTTGCTTAACTTTGCTGATCGATTCAGAATGGCCAAGCAAACTTGGCTACGAGCGCTTCAAAATGCTGTACCCAAAGTTGTTCAAAAACAACTTTGGGTACAGCATTTTGACTGTTTGCAGGCCTGCAATGACCATTACGTTGCGTAAATGCGTTTGTTGTAGCAGCTTTAGTATAGTGTTATGTTTGTAGCGTTATGCGTGAATAAACGACTCATATTATGTTGCTGATCAATCAAATGGGATAATTTCCTACAATGAATATCCACTTTATCACATCATAATATATTTTTAAATTCCTTCAATGATACACGAGTACAATGAAGTGCATTATTTCGCCTTAACAAGCATCTCCTTCCAAACAAAACATATTTTAAAAATGTAATAGAGCAGTGCTCTTAAGGTGGCTATCACGACATTTGCTCAGAATATTCATCGTAGGGCAGATTAATAATAATAATTACTTAAGTATTGTTAATAATTTATCGAATGACATGATTTAGAAGAAAGTTGTTCCATAGTACAAAAAGTTCAAATTTTACGACGATTTTATAATTTTTGTTGGATTTTTTTTAAATTTTCTATATGTTAAAAAAATATCTTTACGAATAGTTTACTTATACTCCATATCACTTATCAAACTGAACACTTTATTTATGTACCTAGTCAATATTAGGAAATTTTAAGTATTAAGAAATATTTTATTGATTAAAAAAAATTGAGTGCAAATGCAACTAAAGAATGTTGATACTTAAGAGTCTTTGGACAGTGCAGGCGCTCAATATCCATCAATCCCTTAATCAAACCGTATTGATATCCACCTATGACTAATAGTTAAATTTTTTACCTTTTAATTTCAAAACTGATCGATTTATCTAATTGTTTACAAAGTGGCAATGACATTCAGACAAATCAAAACGACCATTTTATTAACTACTAGCAATTAAACATTTAATGACTGTTGACTTTAATTGTAACAAGCCTCAAAGGAGTTATTTTGATTTGAATGGATCTTGTTTGAAGAGTAATTAAGATGTCTACGATAATAATTACGAATTAGACTGACCGATTAGATTCACTTAGTTTATCGTTCTTTGCTAAAAAAACAATCGAAACGTGCAGTACAACGTTTTATTTTAATATGAGTATGAAAAATAAACAATAAAGAAAATAAATCAGGATGAAACAAATAAAGATTAGTCGCACAACATTATTATTAACATTACTCTTTAATTTACACAGTATAAAAAATGTATTTTTAATGAATAGCAGCAATTCAGGCGTTACTCTGCGGAAATCAATATTTAATAATAATAAATATTTTTAAAAGTATCTTAAGAAAACATTTAATAATATTTCAAAAAAAGTATAAAAATATATATCTAGTGACAGTTCCGCCTAATTTTCCTGTTATCTACGTGACGTCACAAACATCACGCAGCGATCGTGCGCTCGGTGAGTCAACAAGACCTCCTGATGATGCTTCATTTAGAAGCGAAACTAGTCGGATATTCTTCCGGTTAGGCTGCGTGGCGTTTGTGACGTCACGTAGATAACAGGAAAATTAGGCGGAACTGTCACTGGATACATATTTTTATACTTTTTAAAGTGTTTTATTTAAATATCATTTAATGTTTTCTTAAGATACTTTTAAAATATTTGATATTACTGTATTTTTACTTGTCTGCGTAGAAATGGTAACACTAAATAATTTTGGTCTAGCCTGGATTGCTACCAGTAAAAATCTGGCGCCAAGCACCGTTGGCCGCTTTGCTGCCTGTTTTTCGGCCAATATCAGCACTTACTAACAGCTCAGTTACTGGTTAAACGCTAGGTCAAGTAACAAAAGACAAACGTATTGGTTAAAACGTCTGACATGGTAAGCGTTGTACCCTGAGCTATGTCTGCACATGATACCATGGGTCGTGATGATAATATAACAATACTTAGATCAACTTTTTGAAGCTCTTGTAACGGAACTTGCTTAGACGATCAACTAGGTTAAGCAGCGTTCTCTCCGACTTTTTGTTAGATGGGCTACCGCTAGTGGCATTTGATATTGAACATTTCTGTGCTTTAAGGGGCACGTTATGCAATCGCTCCCGTTAGTTATTTTAGGATGGCAGTCGTTATAGCATTGTGATAGGGCACTTTGCGAATGACCGCCTGGCCTAACTACCATATAAAAGTACCAGTAGAAAATCGGTCACCAAGCTCATAACTGTGTGTTCCGGTTGCTGTCCATGAGAGCCAGGTAATTCTGGGTAAGACTGGAAAATATTTTCGAGCGCATTATATTACAAACGATATGATGATATAAAAATGAAAGCAGTTGAGTAAAGTACAGGATGTAAACTAAAAATATTTATCCCATAGCTACAGTAATACTTGGCCATAAGTTTTGAGTAGGCTCGAAATAATTAAAGTACGCACCATTTATCTTTAAATACTATCATGTTTTTTTTTTCACACAACTTACGAAGATACACATCAATGAAATATTGGCCAGTTTCGATCGTGTATGGTTAAAAGAGTAATTTATAAGGAATTCGACCAATTTCCGTTCGGCATTACACGTATTCGATAATATAAATTAGGTAGACACATCGTGTGGGTAGAAAAAAAGCTAAAAGTTATGTAGATGGAATACAATTTTTTTCTACTTCCTATCTCTTTTTATCGCACATTCAAGTAAGGCTATCGTAAAGTAGTATTTTATAAGTCGTCGTGAAAATGAGTTGTGAGAAATCTGACATACTGACGAAATTATCTCTGTATTCTATATTCTTATATATCTTTAATGATTCTTACTACGCTTATTATGGGGGCCGTCATAATAGCCTATGTTTCTTCCAGTCTGTTTTTTTACTTCTCATCGCATTCGTACCATGATAAATATTTCCTACTTTGCATAATTCCATCCATACCTTCTGCGGCCTCCCTCTTCCCCTATTGCCCCCAACTCATATTCGTACAGTTTTAGTTAGTTCACTATAATATGTCTTTCAGCCCTCCTCATGACATATGCCAAAACCACGCCCATCTATTGCTTTTATATACTTATCCTGACGTCGCAGATACTTCTTGTATTCTCTCTGTTTCTGGGTGGGAATCTGTTTTTTTGTCGAAGGCCATCTCTTCTTTCAATGTTGGTTATCTTATAGATCCATCCGCTTTTCGTATCACTATTAGTTTACGGGTACAAAGTGTTGTGTTAATAATCACTGCGAATGCGGTACGGGAGTTAATTAACAGGTATTGAGCTGGAGCATTTGGTCTACCTGTGGGCCTGCTTTAGCTTGCCAAAATGCTTTCATTTCACTCATATCCAGGTTGCGGCGTCGTACAGTAGAATGGCATAGTGCCGCGCGCCGCACCGCATTATATATCCGCATGGCACGGGGCCGTGGAGATGAGGCCGGGCCCTGAGTGTTGTATATACTTTGTAGAGTTTGTAGTGTTTTGTTAATAAAGGCATACTATTGGTCAAAAACGATCGTTCCTCTGTAACTACTTCCAAATTTTTCCATTTCTAACCTGAAGACCCGTGACTTACATACTGATAGACAAACATAGACATAGACAGCAGTTTTGCCCCTCTCATTTGCATTACTTGTGGTCATATACAAATGATCATCTAATCTTCTTAATTTTCATATGAAGGTTATTTGTGTTATAAGCGTCAATAATGTTACTTCTGTATTATTTTCTTTATTAATTTGTGTTATTCCAAAGATACTCGTACAATTGACAGCTACGCAATTTTCAACACAAAATATATGTGGCCGCGCCAAGTACTTCTAAATGTCATTTTGATTTAGGTAAGTAATTATATCAGTTAAAAATTGCAAACGCTAGTAGTGCAACTGGTTTAGTTGATCTCTTTTCATGCTGTAAATGCTGAACGGATCTAGATTAAACTTGGCGTATAGGTTTTTGAGGAATTATAATAACACAAGTATTCTGTCTACATCGTTTTTTAAGTGCTTCCTCTAGAGAGAACGATATAAATTTAGCCTTTGCCGGCATGCAATAAAACAAATAATATGAATTGCCTACATCTGGCTAAATGACAATTAAAGGTACAATATTATGGTGTTAAAGTTTATTGTTTATGTAATTGTGAAGTTGCAATGATGCGTTCGCGAGGTTCCTAAGGAGCAGTATTTATATGGATAGAATCTATGTTTTCTATATGTGGTGTTTGACACACTTTTGATTGTACATTTATCTGTAGTTTTCACAGATTCATCGATAGTGACAAAGTATCTGCAACAATGTTACCAGTCACTGACGTTCACAACTGTATTTGAATTGAGAGATGAACGTTAATGGCTTCAATTGGCGATGCAATACATTAAATTGATATACATTGTATTGAGGATTGTGACCTGACCCAAAGCAGTTACTGTCACTGAACTTGTTAGTAGTAGAATGGTCACCCTCTAGTGTGATCTGATATGCAGAAATCAATAGTCGCATGGGGAGCCACTATCTTTAGGTCCGGATAAAACTGTATTACTGTACTGTAACAGCCGGATCGTCCACTGCTAAACACAGCCTCCCCTATTAAGGGGTTTTTTTCCATAATCCCCACGCTTGGCAGGCGTCTTGGAGATCGCAGTGTGAGTTGGCAGTTCTTTAGAAGGCGCTGCTGCCCACCTTCCAGTATTTTTTCCTTAGTCGCTTCTTGCGACACCCACGGGATGATATGGGGAGCAATTCTAACCCGGCACCCCAAGGGGCACTGTATACAGGTGGCCTTTCCATTGCTTTCCGGCCCTGATAAGTAACAATTAAGCAGTATTTTACAATAAATGTTTTGTCCTAAAAATCTTGGCCAAATCATGGGTACTTACCAATAACAGCAGAGTGTCTATGAAGAATATAGTTATATGTATATAGAGAAAAGAGAAAAGTAAGCAAGTAGAAATCCGTGGTCATTGCCGACCCATCCGTGAAACAGGCGTCATGTAGACATAAACTTCCTTTAAGGGGAACCTGACGTCTTTTGCGCGAAATATTTATTTGTTTGTTTTGACACGGCCTAGATCTCTTACCTACTGGACCTTATCACTTAATACATGAAGGTTGGAAAGCTACCATAACATACTATACCACATATAAATATTAATTAATTTATAAAATTCGACACTAAGCCAATTAAAACCTTTTTTTTGTTTATGTTATTGTGACGGCAGAACCTCGAGGCCCATATGATGTTAAGTGGACTAACCTCTGCCTATAACAGATGCATTTCGTCACAAGTCACGAATTGCTTTGCGCCCGTCACCTTGAGACATAGTTGTTACGTCTCATGTGCCTGCAATTTAATTTCACTGGCTCTCAAGGACTGCTGCCGGAACACACCGTTAGGTGCTTGGCGACAGATTTTCTACTTGAGGGTGGTAGCTGGCCAGGCGGGCATTCGCAAAATGCCCTCCCACCATAAAATGATGCTCTAGCCTGCTACGGGATTCGAACCATGGACCTGCTGCCGCGGCAGTCCATAGCCATTGCCACTGAGCTATCACTACTTCAAACCTTCTGAGTACACTAAATGGTCCAATTTCCGATTTAAAATAATACCTTCATTACTCAATTTAATATAAGGGATAATATCAATTGTGTAACAAATAATAGTTTCCTTCAAAAAAAGTTACATTTATAATTTTATGTAGGTAAGTATGCAGAAGTATACTGATAATAATTTCAGTTACTTAGGAGTAGAGTGCACGATGCTCTTTCCATACAAAAGTAATTCAGTCATATTTTAAATACCAAGTGTTCAAAGTCGGTGTTTTTTTTATGCTAGATAGGTTAGCCTTTGACCACTATCTCACCTGATGGTAAGTGGTGATGTGGTCGAAGATGTTGTTCAGACTAACCTAGAATTACTGGCTCTCAAGGACAGCTGCCGGAACACACCGTTAGGTGCTTGGCGACAGATTTTCAACCTGAGGGTGGTAAATGCCCTACCACCATGCTATAACGACTACCATCCTAAGACAACAACCGGGACCGACGGCTTAACGTGCCCTCCGAAGCACGGAAGCGCTCAGTAGTAATGTCACCAGCGGTCACCCATCCAAGTCATGACCGAGGCGGACGTTGCTTAACTTTGCTGATCGGTTCAGAATGGCTAAGCAAACTTCGCTACGAGCGCTTCACTATTTTTGTATGGATATCGCTGAGCCAAATGTTTTTGCATCTGGTTTGCACTTTTTTTGATATATAATACTTATTATATCCCTAAAGGTCAAAATAACGATTAACATACAAAACTATTTCTTTAATTATTTTTAAAAAGACTTAGTTTTACGGAAATCTGTCAAACCAGAAGCATAGACAATAGGCTTAAGGACATACGAGCAAAGTTTCACTGAGTTTGAGTACTTAGTATTTAAAATATAACGAAACTACGACTTGCCTTAAGTGTAACTAGCGAAGTTGATATAATTGAACGAAACTCACAAAGGGGTATAGGTACTCCAGCTTACAAAAAAAAAACAACAGAATTGCTTGATTCTATAAACACCACGTGAAATATACATTAGCAATAATATACTTGTCGACTACCAAAGCTGAGGTATAATTATTTTAGAGGTGGATTAAAATAACACATACCTACCATAATACTCACACAAATAAATTGTTGACTCGAGAAGTTTAGTACTACGCATCCGTAGTACTAAACTTCTCGAGTAAAGTATTTTGTTCATCATGTTATAAGTAGACAAACGATTCTCTGAACACTTTTTAAATGTTTTAATAACCGATATAACGAATTCCAAGCCAAGACCAGTTTTAATTAAAGAAATATCCACACAGATTATAATCGTGTGGTGCTCCTATAGACAGTTAGTGATCCTAGCGGTACTATATTGTATTGTTACCTGGGATAAGAAGATAGTCTTCTTATCTTCTCGTCTTTTTATTGTTAAGGTGGAAATGTCTGTCGAAGAAAAATCAAAATTTAAATAGATTTTGCTATTGTAACCAGGTAAGGTGTTGAGAATAATTGCAAATTTGAGACACTAGCTTAGATATCTCTATATCTTCCAGGCATTGAAAAAAATCTACGACTGGAATGGCTTCACAGAGCACGGTGCGGTGAGCGGAATCTAAACTTTCTGAATACCGCTAATAATTTTTCGTCAAACGTAACCTAAAACAATTATATCTGATTTTTTGTATGTGATTGTGGCGGAAACAGTGCGAGGCCCACCTGATATTAAATGGACTATCCTCTGCCTATAACAGTTGCATTCGTCAGAAAGAATTGCACTGCGCCCGTCACACTGAGACATACGTTAAGGGTCATGTGCCTAAAATTTTCTGGCTCTCAAGGACTGCTGCCGGAACACACTTTTAGGTGCTTGACG
The DNA here is from genome assembly GCA_963854805.1 of Plagodis dolabraria. Taxonomy (NCBI): domain Eukaryota; kingdom Metazoa; phylum Arthropoda; class Insecta; order Lepidoptera; family Geometridae; genus Plagodis; species Plagodis dolabraria. Next base: position 13,763,064 of record OY978440.1, read on the forward strand.
ACAGATTTTGCACTTGAGGGTGGTCGCTAGGCAGGCGAGCATTTACAAAATGACATTCCACCATTCGGTGAAGCTCAAGTCGCCGGTGGGTATCGAATCATGGTCCTGCGGCACGGCAGTCCATACCTATAACCGCTCGGTCAACATTGCAAAATGAGTACTAGGTAATTAAAAAAATAGCACTTAAACAGGTTCATCCGTTAAAATCGACTATGCCAAGAGATAGAACGACGAACAATCACACAAAGGCTTCTTTCTTATGACATTCCTTTTTTGCCTTTTTGAACAAACAAATTCTCAGAAACATACTATTAATAGATATTTAGCTGATATCATTAAAACAAAACGAGGTTATGAGAATTTCAGTTAAGACTTAAATCTTTCCATATTTGTTATGTGGGTAGGCATTCCATTCCTTTACGTACAGCCGGGTATCGAGATTCTATTTAGCTAATCTTTTCCACACGCTGCTATGTGGGATTAGGTGCTTGACCTAGTGTTATTCTGATTAACGAAGCATCAGGACATCTAAGTTATAATTGCAAAACACAAGTGGCGTCAGCAACGACACTGACCTCCGATTTCAAGTACGAACGGTCATTAGCACCGTCATACGTCGCCATTCCGCCTGTAAATGAATGCATTTTATTATAATAACAGATTTAAATCGGAAACGAGATGCAGCAAGTGGGTTTTATATCAAGATTTTTTGTACCTAAAGACTAATTTGAGAGATTTTATAAAAACTTTGTAGAATGACACAAGTACGGTCAGAATGTTAGTGCGAACTATTTCAAAGTTTAGCTGATCCACGTCCAAATCTGGATTCGATTTCTGGGTCAAACTGGATATAACTGGTTCTTGAGTATAGAAGTACAGTTTTGTGTCCTGTATAGGACGTGGTTCACTTTTACTACCCATATATATATATATATGTATATTTATATATTCTATATACTCAAAAATACAGGTAATATTTTATGGTAAGTAAATAGTTACAATTTGATCGTCGTTATTTTGAACTGGTGCTAAAACACAGAATGCTATTTTTATGCCTGATAGGTTAGCCTTTGACCACTATCACACCTGATGGTAAGTGATGATGTGGTCGAAGATGTTGTTCAGGCTAACCTAGAATGCGTCCTAAGACTGCAACTGGGAACGACGACTTAACGTGCCCTCCGAAGCACGGAAGCGCTCAGTAGTAATGTCACTAGCGGTCACCCATCCAACTCATGACCTCGGCGGACGTTGCTTAACTTTGCTGATCGGTTAAGAACAGCTAAGAAAACTTCGCTACGAGCGCTTCAAGTGTTATAGGTATATTGCAATATCAACTCATTTGAATGCTAAAAACTAAAACGTCGTATTATCTAGTACACACGTTTGGTCGTCAATCTCGCGCCGGTTCTGGTTGTTTCCAGGACGATATTCTTTAGGCTTTCAGGTGGCCTTAAATCTCAGACATTACATATTGGTAAGGTGTTGTGCATATGCCACTATTCAATGTCTGCCTGGCTATCTGCCACCCTTAAGCAGAAAGTCTGTCACTAAGCTAATCTAGGATAAGCCTTTAAACCATCTTCGACCAGATCATCACTTTCCACCAATCGAGGTTGTGGTCACAAGCTGGGCTAACGGTACTAAAAATATCTCTCTCAAAACAAACGGGTTATATATAGATTGTGTAAAATGGACTATTGACTATAAAAAAATCAATATTTAACAGAGAAACAACTATTCTACAAAGACAAAATTTAAGAAATCCAATCACGAGTAGATAAATCATTCCATTTAAAAAATATTGGAGTACAACATTTTTATTCTAAGTTTTTATAGCATAAAAAAAATTCTATAGTAATCAAATAACAGTGTTAGGTCGGAGAGTGCATCAAGGTTCTTCTTATTCAATTTTAGCCTCTTTTAGGAGTAATGGGGTCACGCCATTCGATTGCCATCAAACATTTTACGATGCTTTGATTCGGGTTCCTTGAAGGCAAAACTTTTTTTCGACCTCAATACTAGTATGTCAGCTGTCTCGACTTCAACATTTCGTACAACTTTCTCACTACTTAAGTAAGATTCTTTGAAAGGAATACATCTGGTTGGGTAGCACTGTTTTGTCATTTTTAGTTGCCTAATAACGTTTAGAGTCTAAAGAACTACGGCAAATACAATACCAGTGTTGGTAGACTATATCAAATAGTCTTTGCTGATTTTGAGGTTATGTAGCCGTTTCGTATATCAGCGGGGGTAACTGCATATTTTGTTTCCAAATTTCCTTAAAATATAGAATGTGCCCAAACAATTTGGCACTCTTTGTTAATAACTTGTTTAGGTACGCCAATAAGTCAAGTACATAGTATAAATTTGTAAAAAAATGTAGATAGTTTTGCTGATTTGATGTACAAAATGTGTATTACAAAATTACCAACTACTAATTTGTCGGGACTGGAGGTATGGTGTTGTATGGTCGTAAACTTATTCTCTAGTGCCCAAGCCTACCTACATAGTTACTATGCCTGCCTACTTTATTAAATTAATTACTGATTGAAAACAACATTTCTAACTACTAATTAGTTCGCAGAGTACAAGCGTTATTGCCAAAATAAAAATACAAAGTGTGTGATTAAAATAAACTATTCTTAGCTAGTCTGAGACCACATTTACCGAAACAGACAGAACCCAGAAGAACGGGCTCTCAAGGACAGCTGCCGAAAAACACTTTTATATGCTAGGCGACAGATTTTGTGTAACGCCCGCAACTCAATGCCTGCCCCAAGTGAGGTTATTGTTGTTTCATTCAAAAAGTTTTTATTCCAGTTTGTTATAACTACGCAAGATTAAAACTATAAAATCGCATATTATGCGTTATTGACATCTTGTATTGGGATTTACATGAATCCGCAAGAAGAATCCGCGATCCGCATAAAAAATTGGTATTACTGTGGGACCTAAACAAGAAATCGGGATTTAGTCCTGATAAGGCTAAAGAACGTATTAAACATTTCATCAAAATCCATTAACAGATATAGAGGTGAGTAGCAACATTAGGTATACATACCTCTAAGTATATTTTCATTTATGATAAGAGTACCAATAGAGATTGAGCATTATTATTAGTAATTTTAAATAGGTCAGGGTAATTTTAAATTAACAAAAACAGGTAATGTGTTTATATCGGAACTTGTTATCATCAAGCTTGCCCGATCAAACTGACCGGAATGTTGAAATTGTGATTTATAGCTACCTACCCTACAAATGTAGTTTTGTTTGATGTCTGATCACATGGTCTTGAAAGACAAACATGTTTCGTCACATAATTTATACATATAGGTACGCATACGGGTATGTTTAAGTGTTAAAGTATTTATATGGAGTTGTTGATTGGTCTGGTGTAGCGTCTACATTATTTTGCTTCTTTTATATGTGCATACTAATTGATCGTACAGTACTGTTTCTGGCTTAAGAATGGGGGTATTTTTGTAATCAATTGGATGCTGATGTTGTACAAGTCGTTAACATTTTAGTAGGTGTAGATCTCTTTGTGCAAGTTCGTCCGGGGAAGTACCGCCACGGTACCTATTTCCACCGCTAAGCAGTAATGTTCGCAATGTGTTTTGATTTGAACGGTATGGGTGTCGATGAAATTACAGGTACATGAGACTTAACAGTTTATGTCAGCGGGTGATAGGTGCAGTGCTGTCTGCCACTTGTGACGAACTGTATCTGTTAAAAGCAGAGGTATTTGAAGAAGTGATAGCTCAGTGGCTTAGGGTTCACCGCATGGTGGAAGGGCATTTTTGCGAATACCCGCCTGGCTAGCGACCACCCTCAAGTAGAAAATCTGTCGCCAAGCACCTAACGGTGTGTTCCGGCAGCTGTCCTTGAGAGCCAGTCATTCTAGGTTAAGCCTGTTAACACCTTCGACCACATCATCACTTACCATCAGGTGAGATTGTGGTCAAAGGCTTACCTATCAGCAATAAAAAAAAAAAAAGATCACCACTTAAGTTAGTCGGCTTTGTGCTTGTTCCTACTCGATTGCATAAAAAATACAGACGAATTGAGAACCTCTTCCAATTTTTTGAAGTTGGTTTAAAACAACAAAGAGGTTCTAAATATTGGGCGAAATAGTCAGCCAGCATGCACACTATTTACGTGGAGTTTTGTGCTGCTTATTAGGCAACAAGAGTACCAGATCTTGTTGTATATGCTCTATTTGTATATATGGGTATATACAAATAGAGAAGCCAATACGTTTACAAATAGAATTTGTGTTTTAGTAATATTTTGTGCTGACTCCACTTATTAGTCAAATGAGGCAAAAAACATAAAAGAGGGTAAAATAACATCCAATTACATTGGGATTTTATGATCGAGTGACATAAATGTTTAATTTGTAGCATTACCTGTCAACAACGGCAAATAAACAGGTATCAGAAAAATTATCGAAGGAAACTAGTGATACATAAATAAATCCGCTCACAATGCGAGTCACACCACTACACTGAAGGTTCCGTATCAGTTCACAATACCGCATCAAATCACATATGAAGCAGTAATGGCTCAGTGGTATTGGCTATGGACAGTCACGCAACAGGTCCATGGTTCGATTCCCACCGCCCGCCGGCATATTGCGAATACCCACCTGACTAGCGACCACCCGGTCGCTAGTCAGGTGGGTATTCGCAATATGCCCTTCCACCGTGCGGTGCAGCTCAAGCCCATCGCAATATGCCCAAGTAGAAAATTTGTCCCCAAGCACCTAATGAAGTGTTCTGGCAGCAGTCCTTGAGAGCCAGTGAAATTACAGACATATGAAACTTAACAACTATGTATCAAGGTGACGAGCGCAGTGCAATTCGTGACTTGTGACGAAATGCATCGGTTATAGGCAGAGTTTAGTCCGCTTAACATCAGGTGGGCCTCGAGCTTGTTCCGTCACAGTAACATAAAAAAAAAACGAAATAATATATGTTGGGTATTTATTTTTAGGTCAATGTGCTCCTCAGCGAGAATTCGACCTGCACATGGCCGATATTTTTTGTTTTACATAACCACATCGGAAACGCATTCTGGCCAAGGTTCCATTGTTCCATCATAAATTTTGCACCACTGTTAAAATATTAATATCATACATTTATTTATATACTTTTTCTGTAAAAATTTCAATTGGCTACATACGCGTAATCGCTCGAGGAACTCAGTACAATGCTCAGCGACTTCAGTTAGAGTTTCCTAGCAGGTGGGTCTTAAAATCAACATGGATAAAATGTCCATGTTGCACCCGTACCAGTCGTTGTTGGGAACGATACGCTCAAAGTTGTTGACCAATACATTTATCTGGGACACACTGTCCAATTAGGTAGGTCCAACTTCGACAAAGAGGTCGCCCGTAGAATCCAACTCGGATGGGTAGCGTTCGGTAAGTTACGCGACATCTTCTCTTCGAAGATCCCGCAGAGCCTGAAGACAAGTCTTCAACCAGTGTGTGTTGCCAGTGATGACATATGGCACTGAAACGTGGTCCTTAACTGTGGCCCTTATGGACAAGCTCAGTGCCACTCAACAAGCTGTGGAGAGAACTATGCTCGGAGTTTCTTTGCGCGATAAAATCCGGAACGTGGATATTAGCCAAAGAACCAAAGTCACCGACATAGCTCTCAGAATTTGCAAGTTGAAGTGGCAATGGGCGGGCCACATTGCTCGACGAACTGATAACTGATGGGGAAGCAAGGTCCTTTGTGGCGTTCTACGGGCGAGGCCTTTATTGAACAGTGGACATCTTCTGGCTTATGAAGATGACATACGGTTCAGAAGAGAAAAGATGGCCGAACGAATAGAATAGGATTATTCATAGGGTTTTCATGGATGGGTGACCGTTACTGACATTTACTACTAAGTTATTATATATTATACTTGAATGGTTTTCACTTACAGAACCCTTCGGAGGGGCACTGCACATATGAGCGAAGAGAGACTATATTTTTTTATGATGTAACTAAAAATGTACACACAAGTAGGACCCAAGGCTTATATTCTTCTCCCTCTGTAGTCCTGTGATAGATTTGTGCTACCCATATCTTCCTTAGAGACCTCGTTACAAATAATCCAACATGGGCCTCTAGACAACGATGGGACAAATGTCAGAAGGTGGGCCTGCGATCCCAAAGAATTCTACCGTGTGAGGATAACCACCTAACGCAACCTCACATTAGCGGTGGATTTTGTTCAATTATGGACGTCATGGCTATTATAGTAGAAGATAAAAAGTAAAATCCAAAGCAATGTAATACTTTTAAAAGTCAGCGCCGACTGGCCTTATGTGAAGAACGGTTCAATATTTGGAAGAACTTCTGAAGAAAATCCCTGTCACTGATATTGTATTTTGATGATGAAGATGTCATTGTGGGGGTGTCCCGTTTACTGGCTATTTTCTCGGCTATAACATCTACTTTTGAAAATAGGATTCCTTCCAGGAGAAGAATTAGTATTAGAAATTAGAAAAGCTATTCTTACGCATGAAAGGCTTAAACCCCTATGTATACTCCACCATGCTAAACTAGCATCAGTTAAACCAGAAAATTATTTCGCTGTGAACACAAAGCTTAAATTTTTTTTTCACGAATAATACCACCGACTTTTAACACTGAAAAGTATGAAACTTGTTAAAGTCGGCCCCACATTTTTTTTATTTAGCCTTTGACCACAATTTCACCTAATGGTAGTGTAAGGTGTGGTCGAAGGTGTTAACAGGTTTAATCTAGAATAACTGGCTCTCAAGGACAATTGCCGGAACACACCGTTAGGTGCTTGGCGACAGATTTTCTAGTTGAGGGTGAGCCTAGCAAGGCGGTCATTCGCAAAATGCCCTTCCACCATGCGGTGTCGCTCAAGCCCGCAGCGGAATTCGAAACATGGACCTGCTGCACGGCAGTCATGCCACGGAGCCATCACTGCTTCCCATGCTGATTCGAAACACTATGAGATCACATTTGCATGGTTTGACTTCGACAATTTATTTCATACTTTTCAGTGTTAGAAGTCGGTTCCATTTTTGTGTAAAGTTTATATTAGTGTTAATTACTGATTAAACGATTGATGTTCACTCACCTACAATACTGGTCACCATCGATAAAACTTGCAACTAACAAGTCATCCAGGTATGTCAAGCATTATTCAGTAAGTTGAGTTTAACTTAAAAACTGCTCGGCCAATTTTGATGTAATTCATATGGAACCACCTCATAGGTAACCCTCTTAGTTAAAAAAAGAATTATCAAAATCGGACTACTGTGTAAAAAATTATCGACAGGAGAACCTGCTCCTTTTTTGGAAGTCGTTTAAAGAGGAATTCAATTATTGTGCCAAATGTCAATATGTTTACAACATTTTCCAACATCAAGTACGTATGTAAGTTCGCAAAATCAGTAATTTCATCATTAAAACCAACAATATTTAAATTTGTCCTTATTGATGGCCAGATAACCCTGGCTGGTTGGTCAAGCAGTACCTACAACGTAAATAAAAATGATTTGATTGTGAATTAAAAAAAAAAGTTTACAATCTGTGGTGACTGGCCGTGCGTTCCAAGGAGCCTGCAAGGAGAAACGTTCCTTGACCTATATCGAGATATGTTTCTCAATAAATCTACCTTGACGTTCGCAGTGCTGATTATAAGTGCTTTTTTGTCTTTATTTTCTTTATAAGATTTAAATTCTGATCAGTTCTAAGTGTGCACATCTATAGCTTCAGTCATAGATAAAGATAGGAAGTCTTTCTTCTTCCTTATTTAGCTTATAGGCAATCCTTTGTACACTATCTCACTTGATGGTAAGTGATTTGTTTAAGGATGTTGTTCAGTAAAATTTTAAATTACTGGTTATTAATGAGATCTGCCCCGTGGGGCCCCGGATTAGAACTGCGCCTCCCAATATCATCTCGCGAGTGTCGTAACAGGCGACTAAGAGAAACATAATGGAAGGCGGGCAGCAGTACCTTCTAAATAACTGCAGTCTTACACTGTGGTTCAAATCACGCAAATTTGCGCTATTTGCACTGTATGCACGCATACGGTCGGTTCATAACTTGCTAAACAGACACCACGATAGCGTAATGACGTCATCTATGACGTCACCTCCGGCCGCAAACAACGCTCACAGAAAAGTGGTAGTGCAATGTATGCACAAACGTCAAACTCAAATCTTGACAGATAGATGAGGAGATTTTTGTTGTTGTGGTTAGAATGTTGAACGTACAAACATCTGTTCACAAAAGAATGCCTTGAAATGCAATACTTCGATTATCAATAATTAGATTTTGGATCAATTGCGAAAAAGCAAATTGACAGTTAGCAGATGTGATTAGCGCGGCTACATATCGGTTCACATCGTTTGCGCGCAAACAATGCATATTCTCGTATTTCAGATAGGTACCAAGCTTTTGCAATGTATGCAGTGACAGCAGTGTTTGCGTGATGTTACACTTCGATCCCCAAGCCGCCTGCTAAGCGTGAGGATTATGGCAAAAATACGCTAAATAGGATTTTAGGTTGTGTTTAGCAGTGGACGATCCGGCTGAAACAGTAATGAGATCTGCCGTTGCACGTACACTGTTTCGTGCTTGGCTACAGATTTACGACTTGAGGATGGTAGCTTATATGATAGAAAGTGCTTCATTGACTGTTATTCTTAGACAACAAACGGGATAAACGGCTTTACCAGGCTTCTGAAGCACGGAAGCGCTCAGTACTAAATGGCACTAGCGGTCACCCATCAAGCGCACATGAAAATTTAATTGTCACATCACTGTCACTGAGTGTCAGAATTCTAAATCTTCTACGAGAATGTTGTTTTAAATATACCTTCATTCGCACTACTTTTGAGGATTTATGTAACATTCTGACACGATGATTTTATGCAGCTAGTTTTTGACTTATCCTTTTGCGCACGAATTGTGTCTAACGAAGCATTTAATTGGTGGTCAAAGTGAAGGCTTCCTAAGCTTTATACGTTAAGAAATTACAGATTTATGAATGATTAGTACTCTTTGAAGTTGGTAACATGCTGATTCAATCGGAGCTTACTTTAGTCACAAGTTATTTCATATTTTACAGTGCAAACTGATTTCGTTAGAAACAAAAGGAAAATCACATTTTGTCATTGTAGTACAATTTGGGCGATCCGTTAACTGTGTCGTTCACCCTAACAATGGTAGCCATCATTTATATCATAGCTCTGTTTATATATAAACATTATTATTATTATATTATAATGCATAAAGGTCTATTTACTATTGATTTGAAGGTATTTTTATTTGTTGATGTTTGCTTGTTTTTGGTAACAAAGAAGATACCTAATAAATACCTAATATTTGGGAGAGATAAGGCTGAATAAGTTGACATAATTAACTGAAAACACTTCGTTTGAAATTTAGCTACTTTGAAAGGTCACATCGGAATCCTACAGTCAAGAAACTCAAGATGTGTTGGCACGCTTCGGTGACTACAAAATAATTCCAAAAAGTTTATTACTCACCTAAGTTGTTTGTGTAAGCAATGCAGATGTATGTATAAAGAGTTGTAAAATTATGGAATGAAAATTAGCACAGGGTTTTTTTTAAGGGAAATGTTCACGTCGTGCTTCCCATGCATACGTAGTATCATCATATTTTGACTGTAAGTTTATTAACTCAGTGAAAATATTTTTTTTGCGTGCATGTCCTTGGGACTAATATCTATCTATGCTTCTGGTTTGCCAACTTTCCGGAAAAATTTAGTATTTTCAATAATATTCGTCAAAATCTTTTTAATAGGAAGTCTTATTTTCAAATTAAGGGATAAATAAATGATAAATCGAAAATCTCTATTAGAAGCAAGTATATGCAAGCAAATTTTCATCAAGTCGAATGAAAAGCATAATTTGTAAAAAAGCACGTTCTTATGGCACCAAAAGCGTTTGCTGAATTTGTGAAGACCCACATTTATCCGAAAATATTTCTGTAATAGCCGGATCGTCCACTGCTGAACACCGCCTCCCCCATCAAGGGAGTAACATGCTGATTTTGAAGCAGTGATAGCTTATTGGCTTTGGCTATGGACTGCCGCGCAGCAGGTCCATGGTTCGAATCCCGCCGCGGGCTTGAGCTCCACCGCATGCTGGAAGGGCATTTTTGCGAATGCCCGCCTGGCTAGCGACCACCCTCAAGTTGAAAATCTGTCGCCAAGCACCTAACGGTGTGTTCCGGCAGCTGTCCTTGAGAGCCAGTCATTCTAGGTTAAGCCTGTTAACACCTTCGACCACATCATCACTTACCATCACGTGAGATTATGGTCAAAGGCTTACCTATCAGCTATAAAATATAAAGAAAAAAAGAGTATTTGCCATAATCCCCATGCTTGGCAGGTGCCTTGGGGATCACAGTGTATGTTCAGTTCTTTAGATGGCGCTGCAGCCCACCTTTCAATATACAATATTTCGTCGCCTCTTACGATACACACAGGATGATATGGGGAGGTGCAATTCTAACCTGGCCCCTCGAGGTCGTATTTAGAAATATATATCGGAATATATTTAGGTCATTTGAAATGTAGGGCGAGCATATGCGATCAAACGAACACAAATCTAGACGCAAGACTGAAATTATTTATTTATAAAAATATGGGTAAAATTTAATAAACTCTGGTAGTTAAATATAAGATACTAAAACTATTTCACACTCATGATGGTCAGATAGCAAGCGTAAGTTCATATTCTGCCTAAGGGTTGAGTTTCTTAGCATGATACTTGGGCATTTTGTGAATACTTGTCTAGTATCCTCAAAAAGACTATGTGTCGTAACACTCGAAAGGTTTTCGACATCGTCCATCAGCTGTTCTTCATAGTCAATGATTGTTCAATGTTTCTATAAGCCTATATTGTTTCTACTACCTCATCACTTACCTACCAACAGGTGATATTGTGCAGAAGGACTAACCTACTAACAATAGGTATTACAAAAATACCGAAATTTATACCCTAATTTTATTTTGAGAATTAACATTGTTGCTCCGACTTCGTTAAAACCAATTTTGCTCAATAATTCCCTGTGAAGCTTGAGGCAGTGATGTCCAGTGGCATTGGCTATGGACTGTCGCGCAGCAGGTCCGTGGATTGCATCCCGCCGCGGGCTTGAGCTTCACCGCATGGTGGAAGTGCAGTTTGAGAATGCCCGCCTGTCTAGCGAACACCCTCAAGAAGAAAACCTGTCGCCAAGCACCTATAACGGTGTGTTCCGGTAGCAGTCCTTGAGACCCAGTGAAATTACAGGCACATGAGAAAACAATTATGTCTCAAGGTGATAGGCGCAGTGCAATTCGTGACTTGTGACGAAATGCATCTGTTATAGCCAGAGGTTAGTTTGTTTCTTCACAATAATATTTAAAAAAAGCAGTTTAATCGTATTTACAACATAATTTGTGGAGTATAGTTTAATTTTCAAATGTTTACTTTATATTTTATTTATATTATAAGTGTTATAAGTTATAACCTTACAATGTCATCTTCAGCTTACCGTTTGACTCAGGATGCCTGGACAATGCCGGTGTTCAACTTCGTATACTTCTCGCATGCTATCATTGATAGTGTCAAGCCATTTTCGCTTTTAAAGCTTCCACATTAAGGTGCCGGGACAACAACGATATAAAAATAGGGTAAATGATATGTAGATGATACATTCTTATTATATTACATTTCCTTAAAAATAACGTAAGCGTGATAATTTTGTTATAAATAGGTACCAGCTGCACCTAAATCATAGAAAAATCAAGAAGTTATGTTAATGAGCCACTAAGTTTTGCTTTTCATTACTTGCAAACTTTCACTTTTTTAAAGTTTAGGTTATTTTTAGTGGGATCGCCTGTCGTAGCCCTCTGATATCAATCATATCTGTTGGTATCTCACAAGTCATTAGCTAAGCAGGACTTCCCATACTAGGCTTGTTTGGGAACAGATAAAAATAATGATAATTTATACGACGCGATTTAAATCTTAAAATGATTAATTTCGATATAGTTGTTTAATTACCTACTTATGAAGCGGCGCTAGGGAAGATTGCTTAGTCATTCTTAACTGATAACCAAAGTTAATAAACGCCCGCCACGGTCACTTGGATGGGTGACCGCTAGTGACATTACTAGTGAGTGCTTGCGTGCTTTGGAGGACATGTTGAGCCGTCGCTACCAAATTTTTCAATGGCAGTCGTTATAGCATGAAGGTGGGGTATTTTGCGAGTGCTCACCTGGTTAGCTAACACCCTCAAGTAGAAAATCTGTCGCTAACGGTGTGTTCCGGCAGCTATCCTTGAGAGTCTCGAGAGATATAAAAAAAATATTTCACTACTTGCGATCATACGCATTCAAAGCGAGTCCTCTCCGCCCTACGCCCTCAGAATGGCATTTTTCAATGAAGACTTCTTCGTAGTGTCTTATTACCTTACGCCTTACCGACAAGTTACCATTTCCCGATTGAGTAAGCAACTATTCGAAATAACATGACAGAAACTTGTTCAACGATTCGACCAAATCCAAATAGATAGTCCAATCAGTAATCTGTTCATTGATTTCGATGAGCGTATTTCTGAAAAGCTTTTTGGAATTAGACTGATTAGAAATGTTCGATATCTTATTATTAGTTATTGCCAAATGCAGGTATTGTGGACAGCAAAATCCAAATTTGAGGTTTTACAATTGATATAAAACACATTATGTTGACATGTCTTTATACCCCGAAAGGCGGCCAAGTTTATAAAACACTAACAGATTCGTTTCGATATAGATGTTATATGTTTAGGCACCAATTTTTACCGGGTAAGCCTTTTGCTATCTACCGCCAAAAAGACAAAGTGAATGACTAGCATAACGGGTATTGTTTTTTATATTGTGAAAAACTATCACGTTGCTGTATAACGGTATAGACAACGCTTGTACAGCCTCTATACAGAGCGATTAAGAATACATAATACAACTTCTTTTTGAAATGTAGTTACTGAGTAGAAACTTTAAAGAGAAGCCATTTTTATTTTATGTAAGGCGTATGGTATGCTAATACATATAGCAAATAAAGATAAATAAAAATAATAAATGCTACACATTTAGCCAAATAAAGCACTTTTATAAAAATATACGTGAACATGTTATGCATATTTATTTGCTTAAAAAATACAAAATATGAATTGAATTTAGTTTTAATATCTTTTACAATTTGAACTGTTAATAATAGAAGCAATATTTTTTGTTTCAGATAGTATGTGTGGATAATATTTTACTGATAATGTGTACCGAAATTATACATTATCAGTAAAATATAATAAATAATATGTTATATGTTTTTTTAAATGGAATACTTGAAAACTTGTAATTTTGTAGAATACAATTAATATTTTAGTGGTAATATTAACCAAAAAGCTATTAACGAAGTTATTAGGCATATAAACTAATCTTAAAGTAGTTATTCCAATATGAATGTTGTTTAGTTTTGTTACACATTTTTGATTCTGGTCAACTATAACAATACCATGCTAATAAAAATGGCAATGGTGTAATTTTTTTATGGTTCCCTTACAAAATAGTTAAATAGTTCTTTTAAAAATATTTAAGAGTATATAACATACTATCTTTTTGGTTTTATAAAAAACATTGACCAATTCATCGACTGTATGAGGTACAAGTACTTCGTTGGATTAGGATATTACACTGTATAAGCTACCGCTATAGAACAGTAGGCAGTATAAACGTAGTCTATTGTTAAAATTTGCCATATACGCAGTAAATCGTGATTAAAAATATTCGATGTTTCACTGATTTTTAATGGGTTTTCAAGCCTAAATTCACTATCACCTATCACTGCATTTATAGGTTAGATATTTATAGAAGCTATTTTAAAAGTTTTTACAAAAAGAGCACATTAAAGTTGCTACTTATATATTAATGGCATTTGCACTCCTACTGCATGAATGGTTAATCAACGTTTATTATTATAGTTTGGCGATAAAAGCTAAATAAATGTAAATAATACTTGATTTTTACCGATGTATCCTTTCATCACGATAGTATAACATTTATATAACTTAAAGCTATATAGCTACAGCGAATAATAAATGGTCTGGTCCTACTCGCGCAGATAAAATCCGCAAAATCCAATATACTTTTAAATGTATTTACCAAAATACCCCACTGTCCCAGGGATCGATTCTATAGGAACTTAACCTTCCAAATTGACGTTTAAGATAGATACTAGTGCAACCAGGCAGGCCACATAAAGCTGTTGTTTACATATTATTGCCTGCAGGCGAAATGTTAACATTGTTGTTTTAAACATTGAAAGCCAGAATACGCAGTTATACTTAGCACTTTCCACTAAACTTGCGAATAATAATCCTCAATATATTATCGTCTGTGGTTCAGTGGGACTAGTTTTGTCACATTCGAAATCATAAAAGGCAACTAGGTGTAGTAGCTACCTAGATAAACTACATAAAACATATCGAAAAATCTGTGAGCGTTCCTTAAGTTGCTCCCTGCTACCTGGAGCATTCACTTGTAACGTAACAGATTAAATTCGATTTTCAGCATTACATTACGGCTTATCATAACTTACCACCAGATATGATTACCAAGATTAAAATTTAAATCTCGCTATCGTATATAGATACGCAAAATTACTCCAAATAAATCATTGTTAACCTTTGTTTTGTTTAGGGAGGACATAGATGCTGGCTACCGCCTGTGCGGTCGTCCAGCTCCACCGGGTTTTGGGCGAGGGCCTGGCCCTACAATAGCCCGGGAGGGAGAAGTGCCGGAGGCACTTCTCCCGAGACGGGCGTAGAAGGCGAAAAGCGCTTTCTACCTCCGTCTCCTGCGGACGCCGAAAACGTACCGCTACTATAGGAGGGGTTGACAGCGAGCTCAAGGGCACCACTGTGGTTCGGACCTCGGCTTGTCTCGCTGTCGAGAGACATGGGGGGGATCGGAGCAAAATGCCTCTGTGCAACTGCAGTGTTGCACAATTGGGCCCTACTGAATAATACTCTTTGACTATTTGGAGAGCAATTTATCGTGACCTTGTTTTTGCCTCGAGCTCGCCGGCGGGCTCGGTGTTTGATTGTGTGACCTCTAATTACCTCACACCTGGGGATTTTAGCTCGACGACTTGCGGATAACGCTAAAGCTGCCAATGTAATGGCTGCGATGGGGTCATCCGGGTCGTCTAATACCTGCCGTGGTCGGCGACGGGGGGGTTTGAAAAATGGGATAGAAGAGGCAGTCGAGGTAGTTCGATGCCTGGACAACCAATGGGTTCGGGTGGTGGGGCGCTCGATCAAAGTATCGGCGGGCGCAGTCCTTATTGAACTGCGCTAAAGAGGGAAGGTTTAAGTCGCAATGTAACTCGGTGTTCCGGATATACCACGGGGCGCCGGTTGCATTACGAAGAAAACGGTTTTGGATGACTTGAAGTTTATGAAGGTGGGCCTCACTAGCATGACTAAACACTACTGATGCGTAAGTCATGATGGGGCGGATGCAGGCAGTGTAAAGTGTCTTCTTATTACTAAGAGACATTTTACTCTCTTTGCGAAGTAGGGGACCAAGGCGACCCATTATGAAGGCCGCTCTGTTACGGACGGTTGTTATGTGATCGTTAAAGGTGAGATGACGATCAAGGGTGACTCCGAGGTATTTTGTTCTAGGAACCCAGGGAATGGGTTCGTCGAACAAAATAAGCGGTTTCGGGTAAGGGGAGCGTGTCTTCTCAGTAAAGCACATAGCTGTGCTTTTAGCTGGGTTGACCGCGATGCGCCATTTTCGGAACCAGTCACCGATCTCGGTGATGGCCCGTTGCATGACGAAATAGGACTGTCTGTTGATATGCCACCCAGTGGTGTAAATGGCGGTATCATCCGCATATTGGGCTAGGAATACTTTGGGCTGAGAGCGTGGGATGTCACTGGTATACAGTGCAAAGAGAATAGGTGATAGCACGGAGCCCTGAGGGACTCCGGCTCTGACTGGGTGGGGGGAGGAGAGGGTGCCTTCCACGCGATAGCGAAAGCTTCTGGCTTTAAGGAAGTCTTGTAGGATGAGCACAAGACGTTCTGGCACGCCAAATTGGTATAGCTTGTAGATCAAGCCGTTGTGCCAGACTTTGTCAAAAGCTTTCGCTACGTCGAGGAAGACTGCTAGCGTAGTCTGGGGTTTGGGGTACTTATTGAAGCCCTCAATGATGTGCTCCGTGAGGCGGTGCACCTGTTGGACGCATGAGTGTCCGGGTCTGAAGCCAAACTGCTCATCTGGGATAAGGTGGTGTTCCTTAGCATGGGACTGGAGACGGTTTGCAAGTAACCGCTCGTAAAGTTTGCCTAAGGCACTGAGGAGGCTGATGGGGCGGTAACTGGTGGGGTCAGATGAGCTTTTGCCTGGTTTGTGAATGCCAATGACATTTGCACATTTCCAGGTGTCTGGGAATAAGCAGTGGCTCATAGCAGCATTGAAGATGCTGACTAAGAGATGGATGAGAGGAGGAGAGAGGGTTTTAAGAACCCTGTTGGAGATGCCATCGGCACCGGGGGATTTGCGCAGTCGGAGGGCCTTGATCAGTCTCTCCACCTCAGCGTAAGTCGCTAAGGTGATTGGTGGGAGTTCAGAGGTGACCACAGAGCTTTTACGTTCGACTTCAGCATCCACCGAATCGAGGTGAGCTTGGTCAACGTGATCTACGTTAGGGGAACACTGAGCCTCTAGGCTATCAGCTAGGCACTCAGCTTTGTCTTCGTCAAAGAACGCTGGGACTAGTGGGACTGGTCTGTATAAAGGAGGCATGTCGTTATGGTTACTTCCTTTCAAGCCTCGCGCCAAGTCCCAGTAAGCATGGTGGCTTGGCACGAGGTTTGAAAGTTTATCGCCCCATTGTTGATCGCGCAACTCAGACATGCGACTTTGAACCATGCGTTCAAAGTGGCGTTTCTTAGTTTTGTTCTCTTTACTGGGGTAAGAGTCGTAATGTCGGGTCACTGCTTTACTCTCCGTCACCAATCGTCTCACATCCGCTGGAATGACAAGGCGCCGGTCGTCCGGCACTATGACCTCCTTTGCGGATGCACCTACTACGGTTGAGAGGTGATTGGTGAACGAATCGATCGCAAGGGTTACGTCATCTTTTGTCAGGATGTCGTCAGGGATCTTGTCAAGGTCCGGTGAACTGATAGCCTTTAGGGCATCGCCTACTTGCTTCCAGTTCACTATCGTCTTGGTGGGGCGGGGGAGGTCAGTCGTTGGGTCGGGACCTAGTCGCAGTATAATGGGTCGGTGGTCAGAGTGAAGCTCGTGAACCACTTCTATGGAGCGTACCCGGAGTGTTACGCCTCTGAGTAGTGCCATGTCAAGCAAGTCAGATCGATGGTCTTCCATATAAGGGTAGTGAGTGGGCTCAGTGGGCGCAATTATGTCAAAGTAAAGTTCTGCGATTAGGTTTTCAAGTGCAATACCTTTGGGATTGTTGACGTTACAATTCCATAGGATGTGCTTACCGTTGAAGTCGCCAATCAGAAGGACGGCGCTTCCTAATGAGAACAAGGCTTCTAAGTCAGCTCGGACGATCGGCTTGGAGCAAGCTTGGTAACAGGACGCTATGACTATAGGTTGATGACCAGTCATAGCTAGGAGGCAACAAGATGCTTCCATATTAACAAGAGTCGGGGTAGGTAGGGGAATGCAGTGCAGGGACCTTTTGTAAAAGATAAGAGTGCCTCCCCCACGGGAGTTCACTCTATCATTACGTACCGTTCTGTAATTGGCAAACCTAGGGTTCGCCTTCCCCGGTTTTAGAAAGGTTTCCTGCACGCATAAGATATCGATAAGGTGGGTACAACAAAAGTCGTGGACGAGGTCACGTTGTTTGAAGAGGCCGTCAGCGTTAAATGACGCTAACGAAACTGAGTACGGTTTCGTGCGTTCGGTTGTACTACCCATAGTGGTTGTACTGGGGAGGGGCCTGGGGGACGAAGCGCTTAAGGGCGCTTAGTAAGTTTGCGTGTTCCAATGTGTATTGGATCACGTCCGCTGGGGATTGAGCGTATTGCATCTTGTGGAATAGCTCTTGTACCTCATTGATGTCAACCGACATAGCCAGATCGCTGACTAGGTTGATTGCCTCTTGAAGAGGGGCAGCCATCAACGGCATAGGGGGAGCTTGTGGCCGGGAAGCGGCGCGGGGAGGGGCGCGAACGGTGTTGGCAGCGGGTGCCGGGAGCGCGGGGCGAGCCGGGGCCGGTGCGCGGGCAGGGGCCGCGGCGCGGGCGGGTGCGGGTGCGGGCGCGGGTGCGGGCGCGTGGGCTGGGGCGCGGGCGGTAGCGACGGTCTTAACCATACTGGGTGGTTTAGACCATGCGTTACGGGCTGGGAGCGGCGCGGGTATTACCTGTGAGGCAGGTACTACCGTGAGTTTAGGGCTTACCCGTTGGTAGCGGTCATAAGAGGGACGGGTCGGCCTATGCCTTGCCACCCTGTGGTTCACTCGTGGTGCTTTAGGGCAACCACGGTAATTCGCGGTATGCCCTTGAGCACCGCATAGAACGCAACTGGGTGGGTCCGGCGAGTCCCGGGTGCGAGTGCACGCTGCTGTCGCGTGATCGCCTAGGCACTTAACGCACCTAGCGCGAGCGAAGCAGAAACGGGAGGCGTGCCCGTATAGTTGGCAGTTATGGCACTGCGAGGGACTCCCATTCTTGTATGGGGCTTGGACATCGAGTCCTGAGAGGCCACAGACCTTTTTTAAGTTAAAAATGGCCTTGCCTTCAGGAGTACGATCTAGTACTACGAGTACTAGATCGTAGGGACTGCGGTCCTTCCCGCTGTACATGCGGTGAACTGCATGTACGGGGAAGTCTTGTGCCTTCAGGTCGGCACATACCGAATCGGTATGTACCTCCTTGGGCACACCGCGGATGACCACTCGGAGGACTTTCTCCTCTTCGAGCGCATAAGTGTGGAAGCTTATGCTCTCATTGCGGAGGAGTTTCGTTAGCGCTCTGTGGTCGCTAATGGTGGACACTTGAACTTTAATGCCCTGCTGCGTGGAGCGGGCATTAGTATAGTGGATCCCACGATCCGAAACTAAACGGGACAGCATGTCCCATTTGGTTTTGTCCTGAATGAACAGGGGCGGAGGTGGTTTTTCGTGGCGCGCGCTCGCGTCCTGAGGGGACGCGGCAGTGGTGGCCGGAGCGGAGGGAGGAGACGCGGGGCGCGGGGCGGGGGTCGGCTTCTTGCCGGAGGCGGGGGCCTTAGCGGGTGCCTTGGCGGGAGGGGCGGAGGTTGCGCAACTAGCGGCTTTAGGAGCACGCTTGCGTTTCCTATCTACGACGGTATAGCCGTCGTTGTCTGAGTCTGAGTCGGTGCGTAAGGCGCGACTCGGATCTACCTCCATCTCCGCTTCGGAGTCCGAAGTGGGCTCGACAACGGCGAAGGAGGGACGGGTGCTCGCTGGCCTCCCGATCGGTGAGCGCGAGCGAGACCTCTCACGGGGAGGGGCTGCCACCGTGCGTCTGTTGTCTGGGCCCGGAGCGGGCGAAGCCGGACTGTCCTCTGAGAAGGACCGGGTCAGAGGAGGGACGTTGGCCTCCGGGATTGAAGTCCCGGAGGGAGCAATAAGAGTGTCCGTGAGGCGGGCACTCGCTTCCTCTTCGAGGAGTTGCATATGAGCAACATACAGATCGGGGTGGCGGAGGGCGAAGGTCTGAAGGACCTCCACCTCACCGTTAGAGGGACGTTGCATCCTGAGGGGAATACTCAGGATGGCCTAACGGGTTCTGTCTCCCTCTCGCAACTCGTGAGCTCACTTGTGTGAGAGGGAGTGAGTACCTATGGTGTGCCCTAGTTGTGTACCCTCTCCGAGCTTTTTTCTCGGCGGAGAGGGGTGCTCCTAATGCTGCTCCGGGGTTGACTAGGGGCGACCCCAAGGCCAGTTGTCCCGGAGCCCAGCTTGCTTCGGCTGACCCGTGAAGCGGGAAAGGCCACGGTGCAAGGTTAAACCAAAACAACAACAGTGGCCGTTGTCACCGTAGGGTGTCACACTGCGACCGCAGCAAATGGCGGATTTGATCGTTCAGACGGGTTTGGCTGACGCTACCCCACGCCTGAACGACGTCGCTTAACAGCACAAAGTGTGTTGTTACGCGCACTGTTACAATGTTGTGTCGAGTAGTAAAGTTGTGAAATGCGCACCGAAAAGTGCGGTCAAAACAAGACCACCAGCCCGATATGATGTTGTTGTGTCGAAACAAGGGACTTGGGTAGGTGGTAATGCCTGACGTCTTAGAGCGCCTCTGCGCGACGGCACGGCGAGCTCGTAGCTCACGTTGCACGGCGTTCGGCGGCTGCTCAGCTTCTGCACACAAAACAAAACTTCGTCAGGACTGCGTATTCCAAGGCACTGGTCTGCAACTAGCGTCGGAACGATGACCCGAGTGAGACGGCAATAGTGCGGGGACTATTGCGGTCTCACTGGGAGATACTGGCGGAGCTGTAGACAGGTGTGCACGGCGTGGCGGCACAGGTCGGAATGAAAAGCACAGGTCGGAATGAAAAGTGAGTGTCATTGTTAACTTTTTTTTTTTTTTTTTTTTAGGGAGGACATAGATGCTGGCTACCGCCTGTGCGGTCGTCCAGCTCCACCGGGTTTTGGGCGAGGGCCTGGCCCTACAATAGCCCGGGAGGGAGAAGTGCCGAAGGCACTTCTCCCGAGACGGGCGTAGAAGGCGAAAAGCGCTTTCTACCTCCGTCTCCTGCGGACGCCGAAAACGTACCGCTACTATAGGAGGGGTTGACAGCGAGCTCAAGGGCACCACTGTGGTTCGGACCTCGGCTTGTCTCGCTGTCTAGAGACATGGGGGGGATCGGAGCAAAATGCCTCTGTGCAACTGCAGTGTTGCACAATTGGGCCCTACTGAATAATACTCTTTGACTATTTGGAGAGCAATTTATCGTGACCTTGTTTTTGCCTCGAGCTCGCCGGCGAGCTCGGTGTTTGATTGTGTGACCTCTGATTACCTCACACCTGGGGATTTTACCTCGACGACTTGCGGATAACGCTAAAGCTGCCAATGTAATGGCTGCGATGGGGTCATCCGGGTCGTCTAATACCTGCCGTGGTCGGCGACGGGGGGGTTTGAAAAATGGGATAGAAGAGGCAGTCGAGTAGTTCGATGCCTGGACAACCAATGGGTTCGGGTGGTGGGGCGCTCGATCAAAGTATCGGCGGGCGCAGTCCTTATTGAACTGCGCTAGAGAGGGAAGGTTTAAGTCGCAATGCAACTCGGTGTTCCGGATATACCACGGGGCGCCGGTTGCATTACGAAGAAAACGGTTTTGGATGACTTGAAGTTTATGAAGGTGGGCCTCACTAGCATGACTAAACACTACTGATGCGTAAGTCATGATGGGGCGGATGCAGGCAGTGTAAAGTGTCTTCTTATTACTAAGAGACATTTTACTCTCTTTGCGAAGTAGGGGACCAAGGCGACCCATTATGAAGGCCGCTCTGTTTCGGACGGTTGTTATGTGATCGTTAAAGGTGAGATGACGATCAAGGGTGACTCCGAGGTATTTTGTTCTAGGAACCCAGGGAATGGGTTCGTCGAACAAAATAAGCGGTTTCGGGTAAGGGGAGCGTGTCTTCTCAGTAAAGCACATAGCTGTGCTTTTAGCTGGGTTGACCGCGATGCGCCATTTTCGGAACCAGTCACCGATCTCGGTGATGGCCCGTTGCATGACGAAATAGGACTGTCTGTTGATATGCCACCCAGTGGTGTAAATGGCGGTATCATCCGCATATTGGGCTAGGAATATTTTGGGCTGAGAGCGTGGGATGTCACTGGTATACAGTGCAAAGAGAATAGGTGATAGCACGGAGCCCTGAGGGACTCCGGCTCTGACTGGGTGGGGGGAGGAGAGGGTGCCTTCCACGCGATAGCGAAAGCTTCTGGCTTTAAGGAAGTCTTGTAGGATGAGCACAAGACGTTCTGGCACGCCAAATTGGTATAGCTTGTAGATCAAGCCGTTGTGCCAGACTTTGTCAAAAGCTTTCGCCACGTCGAGGAAGACTGCTAGCGTAGTCTGGGGTTTGGGGTACTTATTGAAGCCCTCAATGATGTGCTCCGTGAGGCGGTGCACCTGTTGGACGCATGAGTGTCCGGGTCTGAAGCCAAACTGCTCATCTGGGATAAGGTGGTGTTCCTTAGCATGGGACTGGAGACGGTTTGCAAGTACCCGCTCGTAAAGTTTGCCTAAGGCACTGAGGAGGCTGATGGGGCGGTAACTGGTGGGGTCAGATGAGCTTTTGCCTGGTTTGTGAATGCCAATGACATTTGCACATTTCCAGGTGTCTGGGAATAAGCAGTGGCTCATAGCAGCATTGAAGATGCTGACTAAGAGGTGGATGAGAGGAGGAGAGAGGGTTTTAAGAACCCTGTTGGAGATGCCATCGGCACCGGGGGATTTGCGCGGTCGGAGGGCCTTGATCAGTCTCTCCACCTCAGCGTAAGTCGCTAAGGTGATTGGTGGGAGTTCAGAGGTGACCACAGAGCTTTTACGTTCGACTTCAGCATCCACCGAATCGAGGTGAGCTTGGTCAACGTGATCTACGTTAGGGGAACACTGAGCCTCTAGGCTATCAGCTAGGCACTCAGCTTTGTCTTCGTCAAAGAACGCTGGGACAAGTGGGACTGGTCTGTATAAGGGAGGCATGTCATTATGGTTACTTCCTTTCAAGCCTCGCGCCAAGTCCCAGTAAGCATGGTGGCTTGGCACGAGGTTTGAAAGTTTATCGCCCCATTGTTGATCACGCAACTCAGACATGCGACTTTGAACCATGCGTTCAAAGTGGCGTTTCTTAGTTTTGTTCTCTTTACTGGGGTAAGAGTCGTAATGTCGGGTCACTGCTTTACTCTCCGTCACCAATCGTCTCACATCCGCTGGAATGACAAGGCGCCGGTCGTCCGGCACTATGACCTCCTTTGCGGATGCACCTACTACGGTGGAGAGGTGATTGGTGAACGAATCGATCGCAAGGGTTACGTCATCTTTTGTCAGGATGTCGTCAGGGATCTTGTCTAGGTCCGGTGAACTGATAGCCTTTAGGGCATCGCCTACTTGCTTCCAGTTCACTATCGTCTTAGTGGGGCGGGGGAGGTCAGTCGTTGGGTCGGGACCTAGTCGCAGTATAATGGGTCGGTGGTCAGAGTGAAGCTCGTGAACCACTTCTATGGAGCGTAACCGGAGTGTTACGCCTCTGAATAGTGCCATGTCAAGCAAGTCAGCTCGGTGGTTTTCCATATAAGGGTAGTGAGTGGGCTCAGTGGGCGCAATTATGTCAAAGTTAAGTTCTGCGATTAGGTTTTCAAGTGCAATACCTCTGGGATTGTTGACGTTACAATTCCATAGGATGTGCTTACTGTTGAAGTCGCCAATCAGAATGACGGCGCTTCCTAATGAGAATAGGGCTTCTAAGTCAGCTCGGACGATCGGCTTTTGACAAGCTTGGTAACAGGACGCTATGACTATGGGTTGATGACCAGTCATAGCTAGAAGGCAACAAGATGCTTCCATATTAACAAGAGTCGGGGTAATTGTTAACCCAAAAGTAGTAAATGATCACCAAAATTAAAACAGCATTTCAATGCTATAATACTTCGCTCGGCTTGCGCGTTGTTGTGGTCACAACACAAGTAACCTAACGCTCCTCGCTGCGCTCGTCGTCGACTTTAGTGATAATTTACTACATTTAGTGATCATTTACTATATTTGGTGTTATATTAAATTTTTTGGTAAAAGAACTAAGGGTATCAAAGCATTTCATGGTGGTCATTATATTTAATCCCTTACATTACAATACTGCCTCCTTGACTTGCTTGGTTCTCCCCCCTCACTGATGTAATGCTCGACTCTGTAACGTTACAGGCGAATGCTCCAATTGAGGCACCTTTAACGTTATATAAGAAAACTCGTAGTTTTCTATGGGCTATGGAGCATTACTACAGTCCTTTGCTTAATATCGCTATTAATAAAAACAAAAATAATACTATTATTAATAGCACCTCAAAGACAACAACAACAACAACAAAAAAAATGGTTCTCAAACAGATTTACCTCCCTATATAGGAAAAGTAGAAACATTCTTTAATCCTAGTTTGTGCGGAAAGTTATTTAGATTTTATTTCATATATTATGATTTATGATAATTATTATAGAATACATAATTTTATATTTATGTTTTTTGTTATTGTGGCGGAACAAACGTGAGGCCCACCTGGTGTTAAATGGACTACCTCTGCCTATAAGAGATGCATTTCGTCACAAATGAAAAATTGCGCTGCGCCTGTCACACTGAGACATATAGTTGTTACGTGTCATGTGCCCGTAAATTTAGTGGATTTCAAGGACTGCTGCCGGTACACACTGTTAGGAGTACTGTTAGTTGCTTGGCGACCAATTTTCTACTTGAGTGTAGTAGCCAGCCAGGCGAGCATTTGCAAATATCCATATCACCGTATTATCTCGATCGACCTGCGGCACAGCAGTCCATAGATGGCCGCTCGGCCATCAAAGTTCAAGAACTACAAATTGCAGTAGGTTATTATAATCCCAGAAAACTATTTATTTACCACGAAAACGTGAATACCACTAGTACCGTGTGCAACTTAAATACGCACCATGATCAACATTGTTAACCCATTAAGAGCGTCGTTTTATATTACAGCTTATTGAATTCATTATACTTTTTAGTCGTATCTCGAGCGCGTATAAATATCACGGTCCCAGCAATTAAAGAGCTTGTCCTTGGATCTCAGACGACCTTAGGACTCGCGAGCTATGCAAGAATCAAACACTAAATCTGATGCCGGACAAAAACTGGTCGGGTGAGTCCTGTGGTGACGTCATCGGCCCCGATCGTGCTCGCTTCCGAACTGTTGAAAACAACAGGCTATATAATATAACTGTAGATGGCTAGCTAGCTTTTCAACAGTCCGAGCTCAATCGGCACAAGGTTATGCCTAGCAACTATGCAAGTTTCACTTTCGTCGTGGTTTTTTGGGGACTAGGTCTCGGGGGCGCTGTCTAGACTGTCATGGTTAACTGGATGCAGACTGGTCTTAGCTGATTATATGTAACGGCTGGTAGCTACGAGTACCACGCTGATTTATTAGTGTTCAATGAACTTGATTCTAGTTCTATATGAAAAACTCGTTATCATCTTCCTGCCTTTGTCCCACCCATGTGGGGTCTTTAGGATATTTCATCTCTAACAGTACACATGAACATACTAATAATATGTTTTCAGGAACAACACGCATGACAGCACAAGGACTGTACTGTACTGTATCAGCCGAACTACCCACTGCTGAATACTATCTCCCCCATTAAGGGGGAAATTACCATAATCCCCACACTTGCTAGGAGTCTTTGGGGTGGCAGAGAAAGATTACAGTACCTCAAAATTCGCTGCTGCCAACCTTCCAGTATTTAAATTAAAATCCCAAAACTACACAACCAATTTGATGGTATATGGATAATTCCTTAATATTTTATCATCAGTATGATGAAAAAAAATTAGAAAGGGTTTGCCTCCTATTAATAACTGTCGATAAATTTAGTAAGAAATATATATATATATATACTACTTATGACCTAATTTATATTTCGATTAATGATATATGTTCGTATATGTACTGTTAATATTCATTGGCTGATATGGTAGGATTTTTATATAATTGTTAAAATAGGGTCAGGTTTGACTTAGAACAAGAATTTACTGAATCCTGTAATCTATCTGTATCTGCTTTACTTAGATATTATTACAGTGTCAATTGCATGCTAATAAATATTACAATATGATGAGAGAAAATAAAAAAAATATGACTTTGGCAGGACCAATGTGTATGAAAAATATTTGTTAAATATAAAACAGGTTGTAATTTAAAAAAAATGCTTCATCAGAATATACAGTTGTAATAATAATTATTTAATATTGACTGTTTTATTACATATATGTTTTAATAAAAAAAGACGTGGATAAGAATCCGATTACTTCCGGTGCAAAGTGGTCAAACTACAAAAGTGCGTTAACGCAATTCGCATTTTGGAGTAGCACGACAATAATTCTAAAATACTACATATATTCTTTTTTATTTATATAATAATAATAACTACCTATAAAATGTTACATAGTTTACTATGTAAAAAAATGGTTTGAGAGTGCCTAAAGTCTTCTTATATTTGCTATGATACGGGTTTCAGTAAACAGAATATTTTCAACTGCTTTTTTTTTTTTTTTTAGGGGGGACATAGATGCTGGCTACCGCCTGTGCGGTCGTCCAGCTCCACCGGGTTTTGGGCGAGGGCCTGGCCCTACAATAGCCCGTGAGGGAGAAGTGCCGAAGGCACTTTTCAACTGCTCTTCATGTAAAAGCTTTAGTGAATAGCATTAACTTTCGAGTTTAACTACTTTTACCGTAAACTTGTTAAATCAGTTTAATAAAATCTTATAAATCTCTTATATTGAAGAAAATTTCACAATCACAGGTTCGGTGGCATCACAAGAGTCTGATAAAGATCAGTAACAACAAAAATCCGTATTTTTATACTATGGAACAGAAACCTCTCACTTACAGCACGCTAAAAAACTTCATGCAAAGTTGGAAGAGAAGCTTAGTCCTAATCTAACTTGATTATACAAAATGAGTATAGAAAATTTATAAGAAAGGAAAAAATTGAACTACTAGTGGGATTCGAACCATATATAGATATTTACTTTATTGAAACACCTTAAAAATTGTTTAAGCAGAATCACAATTTAAAATTATGTAACAATTGGTGGTTATATATGGTTCTATGGTCGGGAAATGAAACCAACGAAACAAAACCAAAACACCAGGAATACTGAGCAAGTATCACTGATTGCAGTCAGAAAAGGAGATTTTCCCGGATCTCAACCCGAGATACTCCAAAAGACTCTGCAACGTGACCAACTCCGGCAAGTCCTCGGAATTATCACGGGACACTGCTCACTTAATAAACACCTGTTTACTTTAAGTGTTACAGACAGCCCCCTGTGCCGAGGGTGCATGGAGGCAGAAGAAACGGCTGCAAACATACTCACTGAGTGTGTGAGCGTGGCGCCTCAACGGGCAGAATTTCTCGGGGCACCGAGGACCGTCAAGGAGGCCGGCACCGGCGTCAGCGAGCTGCTGGCCTTCCTCGACGACATCGAGTGGCTGGAGTAACGCACGCCACCCGGCATCACGCACAATGAGCCGCTGCAGACGGCTTGGGTGTGGAAAACAGCCTGCCTATCAAGTATCAAGTAGGCGGGAAATGAACTTCCAACTGATCTATCGTGGTGAGACATTAAAAGAAATGAAATATATTAATTTATTTATCAGTTTGAGTGAGACATAGATCAAATTTATCCATCCGTTCCTATCGTTTAACCGTTTAAAGACTTATATCATTCTCAACTCATTTACTTATCAGGCATTCCTGTAAAAAATAATGTGTTAGAATAATCGGGTTGCGTCATTGTAAACAAGCTTAAAGCTATCATTTGGAAGAGCATGCCCCATCTATAGAGATGTGTGGTCACGTGTTCGAACCCGCTCGTGGTTCAAATTTTTCCTTTCGTTATAATTCGTATGTTTAGTCTTACGTCCTTTTCAAGAGGTGACCCCAAGGAATATTATTTTATCATTCATTCAACAGCAATGAGGTGCACTGTTGCACAATGGCCACCCCTTCAGGGAGGTTCGCCATAATTGCCACGCTTCGCTTGCGTCTTGAGATTGAAGCGTATGTATTTTATGTTATTGTGACGGGTCAAGCTTTTTTTTTTGTTGAAGCTGGAAAAAATGCATAACGCATACCCTCCCATCAGGGGATGGGGGGGGGGGTTATGTGGGACTCCCCGGTAGAAGACCGGTACCCACTCAACGACCCAGCGGCATTCCGGCATCGTCTGTATGGAGGAGGACTGGGAGACTGGCAGAGCCTTTACTGTCAGTCCTCCGCCGACGACCGCCCGCTTTTACAGCGGGGCCTGCACGCCCCTCCCGACGGGAGGGGCCCGGGAATGGCCAGGAATACTTGGCCATTCCCGCCTGACGGAGGTGGTGAGCATGTGCAATGCGAGAGAAGACGCCTCCGCACCTGTCCCTCGCTACTCACCACCGAGAGGGGGAAGGTGATTATTCCATCGCCTTCTCCTACCCATTCGACGTCTTTGCAGTGGCGCAGCAAGGGGGTCTCCCTCCCTTGCGCGCTCTGCCGCCTCCTTATGGGAAATCACTTCCTCACAAAAGAAGGCGACCGCATGTATGATCCGAAGCATCCGTGCCCGGATAACACCTGCACTAGACGGAACGAGAGGAAACCATGGGACCGCCCGAGCCAGTCTTGCAGTACTGGCCCGACAACATCCAGCGTACGGCGGCCAAAAGTGGCGGTGGCGAGGTCCTAAATCCAATGTTGGATGACTGCGTCCCTCGCCTCATGCCTAACCACCTCCCGCACCTCCAGAGCGAGGCACTCCCCGAGCGCCTTTCGTCCCGCCGTCCAGAGGGGTGCCCGCTAGGGCGCACGCCGCCGCGAAGCTCACCTCCGAAGGTAGCCTCTCGCAACTCGCAGTGCAATGGCCCTTTCAGGCCTGCGGAGTGCAGTGGCATTCTCTCTCCTTTGGAGAGAGTCAGCCCAGATAAGGGCCCCATAAAGGGCCATTCTTTTCAGGATGCTGGCATACAAGCGCCGGCATAGTCTTCTGGGCCCCCCTATATTTGGGAAGAGCCACGAGAGTGCACCCGCAACCTTTAGCAGGCGCGTCGACAGCCCGCTGAAGTGTGGGTCGAATCGCCACCTGCTATCGAGTACTAGGCCCAGATATTTCATCCGGGCCTTCACCCCACACTGTCGTAGAGGGCGTCAGGAGAAATGCGCTGCCGAGGCCCGCGGAAAAACACCGACTCGGTCTTTTGCAGCGCTACCTTTAAACCTAGTCGGCGGATCCTTCCTGCAACTAGGGATCCGCCAGCAGACTCGCCGCCTCTCTAAAGTCTCTCCCCCGGGCCTGTAACTTCACTGGTTTTCAAAGACTGCTGCCGGAACACACCGTTAGGTGCTTGGCGACACATTGAGGGTGGTGGCTAGCCTGGCGGGCATTCGCAAAATTCCCTTCCATGTGGTGAAGTCAAGCCCGCGGCAGGATTCGAACCAGGGACCTGCTGCGCGGCAGTCCATAGCCAATGCCACTAAGTCATCACTGCTTTAAAAATGACAATGTTCAAAAGTATGATGACAGTACTTTAGAACGGGTTGCTACACACTATCTGGTGTTTTCCCTTATCCCTTACTCCCACTTATGATTCCTACAGGAAGGTATGAGCAAGTGCAGCTGAAGCCAGGCAACTCTTCAGGGATATGCTATACGTAGCGTAATACAATACGTTTAAAATTTGCAAGTATATCATCATAAAACTCGTCTCAATGTTAGCTGATCGGGTAGTGACCCTACCACGGTCATTTTTTTTGTTTTGAATAAAACCGCAGTTACTCATAGGTCAATGATGCGACGATACCGGCTTCTTTGTTGGTGTTTTTTTGACAAATATTTCATTTAGATATATTAACGATGGGAATAAATCTTTATTTTTCTGAGTATTTCGAGATATTCGTTTGTGTAAAGCGATCGAAGTATTATACGACTTAATTACTTTGTTTTACTGCTTGCAAATGGTGTCTTAAATACTGGAACTGACATTTTATGTACTTTTTTTTAACATAAACGGCACAAGCAGCAACAAACTGTTTCTCTAAAAAAAATGCCATGTGTATTTTCAGCCGGGTGTTTCAAAGGGGTATGTTAGGGTAATTATAAAAAAAATAGATTAGTTCTTGTCCTTAACATATGCAAAGTAGGCTCAGAAATATATTATTGCTTATGTTTTCTTTCCTTCAGTTGTACTAACTATCACAGACTACTAAATCACGCCTTTCGCAAAAGTATGGTATATCAAAACTTAAAAAAAAATGCGGCCTTATAGTCAGGGAGTACCAATTAAAAAAACTATATAGTGCCAGGACAAAATCTCAAACGATAGTTAGATATCGAATAATAAGGCCCAGTTAGTAATTTTGCTATATAGTCAGTTGCTTATATTTTGATGAATAAGGTTGAATACAGTAAAATGGATATGGTTGTTATATTTACAAGGGTCAAAAGGAATAAATTCCCGTACGAGGTATGTATGCAAGATAGGCTCCTATTGATGCTGATAAGAATTGACGACTTTCACCCACATCATTGACTGCTTTTAATTTCAAACATAAAAAAATAGTTTTTCTAAAATATTTAGTGATAATAATAAAGTGAATAACCTATATAAAATTAATAATTAAGAATTTCGAACAGATTGTGAAATTTATGGTATATAACCTTGTTTATTGACCGTTTGTTGGTGTTCTTACTTTAGACATAGTTTAGTTATTATGTTCTATACTTTTAGTACCCAGCCAAATAATATTCTTAGGTTCCGTTTCAGAATGTCATGATAAAGTTTCGGGTTCCTAACCAACACATAACATAACTGAATGATAAAAATGACAGTTGACATGCAGCGCGTTGCAAGCTTAACCGATGGATAGGCTAAATCGATGACTGTGAAACGCAAAGATAGTGTTTAATTTATTGAATATGTTCTGGGTAGTAAAACCGGAACGTACTCGAACTTTCTGAAACAGGCCCTAAGTCTTCTTTAAATTTTAAATATGGAACATATCGCGACTCCACCGCAGGCCACCCTGCCTACTAGGAAGCTACTTATTTTCATTCACACTGGCTTTCGAATGTCAAAGAAATTGTGAGCGAGCCTAAGATATTCATATTTACACTATAACTGGAGAAAGTATTTTTTTCTACTCTTGCAATTACTATGAGTCTTTCCCACAAGCAGTGTCTTCTACCCGCTACTCGGAACAAAGGACACTACTCGCCGAGTATGAGCAATGAAATATATATCTTTCATTGCAAATTTCGCGTTCATACTTTTCAACACTCATGTCCACGCGATAATTTAAGTTTTAATGGAATATGTTCAGACGATACCTAACTACACAATACACATACATCCTTGAAATACCGGAATGAAACAAAATTATTCTTAAGCCTTGATGCTGTAGTTATTTTGTTGTAAGAAATGTTTGAAGCGCCAACATGCTATCGATAATCTTAACCTACCGCAATACTTTCACTTTTGCTCAAACCGGTATGATTTAGACACGGATTACGAGTTTGTGCTAACTGACCTTACCCACTGAAACATTACGACTCAAACGTAATTCAATTTTAAAAACTAGTTTCAGTCCGCGACGTCTGTCAGTTTCATATCTGCAAGTAGCATTCACTACGATGTCTATTGTAGAATCAAATGAACAGGTGGAGAATTTGAAGCAGTGATGGCTCACTGGCGTTGGCTATGGACTGCCGCGCAGCAGGTCCATGGTTTGAATCACGCTGCAGGCTTGAGTTTCACCGCATGGGAAGGGCATTTTGCAAATCCCCGCCTGGCTAGCAACCACCCTCAAGAAGTAAATCTGTTGCAAGCTTTTAACGGTGTGTTTCGCAACTGTAATTGAGATCCAGTAATTCTAGGTTAAGCCTGTTAACGCTTTCAATCACATCATCACTCAGGCTTACCTACTAGTAATAAAAAATATATATTTAAAAACAGTATGTAATGCTCCCATCAGTAGGAGTATTTAATAGGACCTACTCATAATTAATTTATGGCAAAGCGATTCAATGTAGTCTCAATCTCAACAGCATAATTATTAGCGCGTCGGACCACACAGACGAAATCGCGCAGCGGTCTTTTTGATATATCACCTTCACTTACCCTTTAGATAGGTATCTATTAAGTTTTTATTGCCAAGTATTTATAGGTGACTGATCTACCGCAACACAATTAAACATGCCTTTATTCAGATTTGGATCATATATTTTTTGCTACACTGCAATTCAAGTATAGCTGTTGGCATTCTGAGCGGGCTATCAACATCACCTATACCTATGTACAGAAAAACCAGCTAAATCCGTTTAGTAATAACAATCCAGCGGATACAGTATAGTACAAACCACGCAGTTCCTAGATGACCGAGATCAAACTGCCATCCAGGAACTGCATGGTTTGTACTGTACTGCATCAGCTGGATTGTTCACTGAACTGAACAGAGCCTCCCCCAATAAGGCATCTTGGGGATCACAGTGTAAAATAGCACTTCCCTAGAAGGCGCTAATGCTCACCTTCCGGTATTTTACTCTTAGTACCTGTTACGACACCCATAGAAAGAGACGGGGGAGCTATATTATAGCTCGTTACCCCAAGAGATCTAGCCTGGCATCATGAGCGTGCTCACTTAGGATTAATTGTATCTTATGCTGTCTTTTAGGCAAATATTACTGTTACTTACTGTAACAGCCGGATCGTCCAGTGCTGAATACAGCCTCCCCTATTAATGGGGTATTTGCCATAATCCCCACGCTTAGCAGGCGTCTTGGGGATCGCAGTGTAAGTTAGCAGTTCTTTAGAAGGCGCTACTGTCCACCTTCCAGTATATTTCCCTTTGTCGCCACTTACGACACCCACGCCACGGGATGATATGGGGAGGTGCAATTCTAGCCCGGCATCCCACGGGACTATGGGGCTATATAATTAATTTACCGTTACGATACGCAAAGGATTATTTAACACACATACATATTTAAAAGTCGCGGTAAAATATTTGCATGGCTATAGTTATGTACAGGCGGTTTTTTGTGAAGATTACTGGTCGGTTACTTTGTATCTGAGCATCAAACACTATAAAATCGTGTAATAAAAATGTCCATGTGTCAGTCACTCCACAGTGTTGCCGGCTAAAAGGACTCACGATACAAAGTAATTATGTGTTGGTCAATATGTTGTACCAAATAAGTGGGGTTTGGTTAATATCTCGAATAAACTGGTATTGACGTAGTATTGTTGTCAATATCTCGATTTGACTCGAAGCACAGCTTTAGCCCAATAATACAAGAATCTGCTTCATTTTACGAACATCTATCGCATTGGTTTTATGATTACAGCATTATCCTGTCCACTGGCACTAAGTTCTTGATAAAATCTATTTTGTAGTTACTAATGATGTAGTACGCTCAAGCGCATAGAAGAGCTACACCAGAAGAGAAGAAATGCGGCAAATTAGGGAGATGTGTATCCACCTCCTATTCTCTGAAATAATAGCGTGAAACTACTCTGAGCTTATAAGACAATTCGGGAGTAACTCTTTAAGATACATTTCCAACATATGTTATAAAAATGCATTCGTGTTATAATTTATAAAATTTTAGTTACATCACAGAAATAACAGTAAAATCGGCAGAAATAGAATTTTCCAACGATCTTGTCATCCAAATAATCTCAAAATGTGTTTTTAACCGATCAGCTAAGTTAAGAAACGTCGACCGCCGTCATGACTTGGATGGGTGACCGCTTGTGACATTACTACTGAGCGCTTCCGTGTTTCCGAGGGCACGTTGAGCCTACGGTCCCGATTGTTGTCATAGGATGGCAGCCGTTACAGCATGGTGGTGGGGCATTTTGCGGATGCCCGCCTGGCTAGCTACCACTTTGAGGTAGAAAATCCATCGCAAATCCCCTAACGGGCAGCTGTCCTTGAGAGCCAGTAATTCTAGGATAGACTGAACAACATCTCCGACCACATCATCACTTACCATGAGGTCCGATAGTAGTCAAAGGCCAACATGTCAGCTATAAGAAAGAAAAGTTTATAAGGGATATATATAGCGCTTTTGATACAAACGTAGAAAAAAACAAAGTGTTCAATTTCAGTGTTTTTTTGATGTGTAATACATATTAGGGTTAGTAATATAATATATGATTTGGGTTTGCCAGTTTTGCTTAAAATTAAGTATTTGCTAAAATCATTATTTATGAGATTTCTTATTTTCACATTAGGGGTAAAATAAATTATAAATTGAAGAACTGGCAAACCAGAAGAATAATATGCTTCTGTTTTATGTCAGAATGTGCATCTCTGAGCTCTATGCTTCAGACATACGAGTAACATTTCGATTAAGCCCAGAATGCACATAGAGCTTTCCATACAAAAGTAGTTTCGACATATTTAAAATACCTAATGTTCAAATACTGTGATTGGAGGCATGACTTTATATTTATTATATTATTGTTATTCATTAAGGGCGCACCGAGCTTTTTAGGCCCGCCGCGTATGTGTGCGTAAGTCAGACACGCCAACAGCACCCGTCCCCGTCCGACGGCCGAAGAATTACTAAAGCGGATAGGGACAAAGCATCGCGGCTCTGACTAAAATGGGCGGAACATGCGTGAATATGAGTATTTCCTTTGTATAATAAAAACAAATACCTATTTGAAAAATGTAATGTGTATGCGTAATAGAAAACATGTTGTTTTTTGTATTATTCAAATACGGATGTCTCTCCGTTAAATATTTACGCCGTACTAAGGGTTTATTTCGTTTTTGAGATGTAACTTTGTTTTTTTTTTTCTATAGAGAAAATTTTAAGTAATCGTGTTTCCAAAGTGTATGATACATAGAATGAATCCTTAAATATAATATATATTAATTACACAACTCAAAATTAAGAAATAAAAATAAAACAAGGGATCAAGCGAACCACAATTACGTATCGCTGCCTCGGTGCAGGCTTAATAGATATTACACAGTTTGTTTATCTGAACATTTGGTATTGAAAATTTGACGATATGTTGTTGAAATGTGCAAATACATTGTACTGTAAAATATCACGTAGTGCTTTTGTATGAAAAACACTACGTGCACTCTAGCCTTAATCAAAAAGTTTTTCCTATTAATAGACACATGCATATATTTTTCCTTGAAGTGCATCTAAATGCTAATTCTTTAATACTAGGTTGTTATTCAAACTAATCTATAATTATATTGTATGTTTACGAGAACATATTATTATATCATCACCGCGAAAGAAACTAATGATAATGACCAATTTATTTAAAGGTCACAATGAGCTCAGAATTCGAGAAAAACAACACATGAAACCAAAAACATCAAAGTATTTAGACCTACACAGTTGCATCTGCATGCTATTAATTGTTTATTTATCTTCTAGTAAGAAAACGGGATTTTATTCTATAGTAGTTGTGGATTGTCTAAATATTGTATGGAAAATTATTTTATTACAAAATTATAACGAGAGGAAATATTATAGTCAAGTGCGTGTTCCGCGTTATTTTCTAACCGCTAAGCCAACATGACATATGATTCTACGTCTGACTCTCACTTGTCTTTTCGTTCTTAACCATCGTATGGGAGATGGATCCCGCACATGACTATCATTTTTCTTCTGGTTGTAATTTTGTATTGTAAGTCATGGCTAATTTTACATCCTACAGACATGTAAAAAATGTAGGAAATAAGATTTTATTGTTCCTGTGTTGATCCCCATTTGGCTGATTCTCCCACAACACTATGTTATAGTTAATACTAAGCTAGTACCAACGAAGACATATCTGCCGAATAGGCATCAACATACCTGTGTCTACCTCTTTGGGATATATTAATTATATACTTAACGAAAAACAGAAGGCAATGGTAGCCCAGCAGTAATAGCTATGGACTGTTATCCGCAGGCCCATGATTCGATGCCCATCGCTGGCTTGAGCATCTCCGCATGGTGGAAGGGCATTTTGCGAATGCTACCACCCGGTAGCTAGCCAGGCAAGCATTTGCAAAAGTTGAAAATCTCGCCTTGAAAGCCAATAAAATAACAGGCACATGAGACTTAAGGACATATACCCGCCAGCCAAAGCGTGAACTTTTATATAAACTCAACTTGTTATTAAAAAAAACTCGCATGTAAATATAGTGTATCGTTCGTGTAGTGTTAGTGTATCGTTTCTGGCTTAAATCCATTTTCTTTTGGACTAACAATTTTTTTTTTTATTATATAGCGTTTAGTATATAGCACTCGTTTTTAGGAGTTTGAGCCAGTTATTCGTAGCTCCAGATTTATTTAAAAGTAAAGTACACATGTATAAATAACTTCCCATTATAGAAAGTTCATTATATTCCCCATGTTTGTGGTGCAATAGGAATATTAAAAACATGCTTATTTTTCTTGAAAGATATGAAAGTTGGGTCTTTCTTTTATCTAAAATAACGAGTTTTTGAGCTAGTGTAATTTTTAAAACTGTATAATTTAATGAAAATCTGATGCACCACAAACCTAGATATTAGGGTAGTGATTACGAAGGTAAAAATCACTGAGTTTTATTCGCTATTATTAAAATGAGATTGGAGCTGCGTTTTGTATGGGGGCGTTCGTCTAAAATATACCCTTAACAACTCTATGTCTAAGGCAGGGCGCACGGGTGCAGTGTAGTTCGTCACTTCTGACGAAATGCATCTGTTTTAAGCAGAGGTTACAGCTAAACTAGTGGACATCGAACTTGTTATGTCACAGTCCCAAAAAAAAGTCGAGATCTAGCACAAGGCGCGATAGAAGTAAAGCCAAAAAGCTATGTTTATTTTAACCTGTTCCTTTTACGCGAATACCTACATATGCAAGAGTGAAAGGGACAGACTGAGAGTAGCGTGGTTATTTTTGCCTCCACTGCTATCGTGCTGTGCTTGATCTAAACTTCTTTGTTGGATACAGGTTTAAAGTTTAATCTTATTTTATTATATTTTTATAGGGTTCTGACAGAACGTTAATTAACATTAATTAAACACTAGGCTTCTCTATCTACCTTAACATCTTTTCTAACTTTAATTTTTTTTCACCTGGTATTCAAGAGTTTGACCACTATAGTTAGGTACTTGGCGACCTATATTTTACTTGAGCTAAGTATATAGCCATAGGTGGGCATTTCCAAAAGTTCCTTATGATTACCTAAGATAAGATTTGACGTACCCTATGAAATAGGGAAGTGATGAGTACATTATGTCACAAGCGGTCACTTATCGAAATGATGAATGCAACGCTCGATTATGAACGGCCAGACAAGCATTGAAAATCTTATTGTCAGAAAACCGGCTTCCAGCTTTATTCTACGACACAAAAGACTATCATAACCAGCGAGTCAATTCATCACATTCCAATCAAAGTCTTCTTGAAAAAGAACTTCACGTTCTGATATTGATCATAGTTATATACTAAGATATGCTATAATTACTGCTGGAAACAGACATATCCATAAAAGCTTTTTTAGCTGTCGTGATGGAACAAGCACGAGGCTCCTACGACTATAACAGATGCAATTCGTCACAAGTTGCGATTTGCACTGCCCGCATCTTCCTGAGATATAAAGTTGTTAAGTCTCATGGGCCCGTTATTTCACCGGCACCCATACATCAAACCGGAATATAGTAATGTGAACAATACTGCTTGGCGGAAGATTTAGGTATGGTGGCTGTGCTTTCCCGGACGAACTCGCACAAAGAGTTCTTCTGTTACGAAGACTGCACACTTAGTGGTGCCAATTTAAGTCTATCGTAAGTTAGATAAGTATAGGGTTTCCACATACGATTATTATTTTAACGATTTTCTCCAAATACAACGCTGGGTTTCCATTATAAATCTATGGCACGGGTAGTATCAGCTACCAGCTGCCAGCAACGCATAGCTCATGAGATAGCATGGGATCCATGGCATATGGGGAGTTCCAACAACTTTTACGAATTTGCTGGTCCTGAGTTCTAGAAAGACTTATATGGAGTTTCTCATAGAAAAATCAATCTTATCATTATTCATGATTACTAAAAGATGACATTATCGTCAAAAGCTTTGTCGTCATTATCGGACCCCTATACCACACATGCACGTAAGTCGTATTTATCCTTAGCCCCATTTTATGACATCCAGTTGCAAGATATGTAATGGTCATTATATTCTTAACCCAGCAACTTTAGGGATCCATCAATGGCTATTCGATCAGCAGTTATCAATACTTGAGAATAAGCCGGATCTTAATTCTGAAGCTGTTATATAACGGGTTGTAATGAATTGATGCCTCTTGAATACAATATTCTATTGTTAAACCATACGAATTCTACCGCTGACCAATAATTTTCACATAACTGTTTTCAGGTATGGGTGCCGGTGAAATTACAGGCACATGAGACTTAATAACTTTATATCTCAGGGTGATGAGCACAGTGCAGTTCATCACTTGTTACGAAATGCATCTATTGTAGGCAGAAGTTACTGCTTAAAGTGGGTATCTTGTTTGTTCTGTCGCAATACCATAAAAAATAAGTAAAAAGTTGTTACATTTGAAACTGCTTCTTGCGCTGATTGTTAATCGAGGGGTTTAAATATTAAAAACACGAATCGAACATATTCATATGTTTATGTCTTTCCATTCCCTCAGTAACTTCCACAGTGGTGACGAGACTGATCAAGAACCTCCAAAAACGCAAGGTCTTCGGTTCCAAGTATAAAAAAAAGTAATCAAGAATGAAAGAGTACATGAAAAAAAGTGTTTCATTCATGGTTGTGGTTACTGTTGTGTGAGACAAATAGCAATGTTATATCAAACAAATATCATAGTAGAGAATAGTAGATTGTTATACAAGGGTCGAAAAGAAATCTAAGTCCGAGTAGGAATTGATGACTTTCACCCGTGTCAAGCACTCTACTTTTCATTTCGAATTTATGAAAGTAAAAAATAGTCGTTTTTCAAAAAATATAAAAAGACTAGTTTTTTTAGTCTTTACGTTAATACAAACGTAGTTGTTATTATTTGTTTTATATCAAAAGAGTATTTTACAACGAAATAACTAAGACATCTAAGTTTGTTTACACCATTGGTTACATTGGTTACAAGTTATTCCGGCCTTAGGTGAGAAGCAACCAGTACTACTCGAATCAAACAAACGCTACTTTCCGAGTATGAGAAATGAAAAAAACTTACCGCACCGATCTTTTACAAGGACAGGAAGAAGATTCTTCACGTCATAATCTATCTGGAACGAATGGTCGCCCCACTCGCGATAAAACGCGATATTGCGTGGCGCGAGCTGCACCGATGCAGTAATTACAGCCCGGGGTAGACAGACGCCTCACGTCATGCAGACTTTGATTAATCGTGCGACCTAACAAATTGCAGCAATTTTTTACGTAGCACGAACTTGTGATGACTTTTAGTGCCAATCTGTGCGCTTTAGCGTGCGTCACCCCAGAAGTCGTTGTTCCAAAAGTTACTTACAATAAATCATGCTGAAGCGGCTGCAACCTCTTCGTCGTAGCTATTTTACAAAAGGTGTATGCATTTATATATTTTTGCCCCGTGGGTTGCCGGGTTAGATTTGCATTTCCCCATATCATCCCGTGGTTGTAGTAAGAGACGACTAAGGGAAAATACAGGAAGGTGGGCATCAGCGCCTTGAAGTGCCAATTTACACTGCGATCACTAAGACGCATGCCAAGCGTGGGGCAATTAAGTAATGGCAAATAGGTACCTCCTTAATAGGGGAGGCTGTGTTCAGCAGTGGACGATCCGGCTGTTACAGTAGGCATTTAGAACACAAAAGACTGCGTAATAGTCACTAGTCATGTGTAGGTAAATTCTGGGATCTATAGTTACCTTCAAGGCTTTGAAATGTCAACTAAACCATATCTTATAAGGAAAAATGTGTAGGTATTTTTTTTTCTTAGTGTGATTTCCGTTATCATCATTATTTGCGCGAAAAAAAAACCTTATTCACAGTACATTTCCTACAATCGTCTTATTAATACTTATTTCATACATACCTGCCCCAAGAAGTGTAAAGTTTTAGGTTGGATTTTGACATGCGTTTTTTTATTTCACCATTTCTTTTTAATATTTCAAAAGATTTGGATGTATGGGTTTGGGGCATCTTAAGAATCTACATCATCCCGAGATACTAACATTTTTTGGCACTGCAGACGAGTACCTATTATAAATTTTTGTTTAATATTTTTTTATGTCTTTATTCATCTACCTAATGAATAATAACAAATACATTTTAAATATTTTAAGAAAACATTAAATTAATATTTTATTAAAATATTTTCGCATATTTTATAAAATTGATTAATATATCAATTTTATAAAATTAAATTAAAATGTTAATTTAATCTTTTCTTAAAATATTTTGTTTATATTTGTTTTATAATATTTATACGGCACAGTTAATTCGTTTAATAATATATAATTAACACCGTATTACAAAAAAAATATTGTAAAAATACCAAATTTCTTCAATGTTTTTTCGAGAAATATCATAATATTAAATATTATCCTGTTGTTTGTATTTTAGTGTGGGGTTTATCAAATATGGGGGGTACTTTTATTAATAAAACTCTGAAAGCCATTTTTTTTTAAATATTACTTCCAAAGCAATAAACTACTAACGCCATCTAGTCTGCTTTCATGATACTCGATAAGTCTGATCTGAGTCATTCATTTAATATACATATTGTGCTTATATATAAACTATGACTATTACATATACGCAAATTCGTTTTTTTATGTGTTAGGAGGACAAATGAGCAGACGTCTCACCTGGTGGTAAGTGATCACCGTCGCCGCCATCACCATCCATCTCAAGGCTTTATAGCTGGTTCCATAGTGTGGCAGTGCGAGATAAAAAATGCCGTGAAAATCGCAAGGTTGTGGACTTCCAGACGTCGACATGAAATTGATGAAACATCATGCTTTGTCGGGAAGTTCGGTGGCGAAATTGAGCTGCAGGTAGTAAATCGAACAGTTCCTCAGAAAACTCCCCGTGATCGATACGGTAAATATTACTATTGGTATTCGTTTATTTAAACAAATCTGTATTACTCGTCGAGTATTTCTGTTACATATGCTTTGTATTTTTTACTCTTAAATCAAATGCAAAAAGATGTTGTTTAGGGAGGACATAGATGCTGGCTACCGCCTGTGCGGTCGTCCAGCTCCACCGGGTTTTGGGCGAGGGCCTGGCCCTACAATAGCCCGGGAGGGAGAAGTGCCGAAGGCACTTCACCCGAGACGGGCGTAGAAGGCGAAAAGCGCTTTCTACCTCCGTCTCCTGCGGACGCCGAAAACGTACCGCTATTATAGGAGGGGTTGACAGCGAGCTCAAGGGCACCACTGTGGTTCGGACCTCGGCTTGTCTCGCTGTCGAGAGACATGGGGGGGATCGGAGCAAAATGCCTCTGTGCAACTGCAGTGTTGCACAATTGGGCCCTACTGAATAATACTCTTTGATTATTTGGAGAGCAATTTATCGTGACCTTGTTTTTGCCTCGAGCTCGCCGGCGAGCTCGGTGTTTGATTGTGTGACCTCTAATTACCTCACACCTGGGGATTTTACCTCGACGACTTGCGGATAACGCTAAAGCTGCCAATGTAATGACTGCGATGGGGTCATCCGGGTCGTCTAATACCTGCCGTGGTCGGCGACGGGGGGGTTTGAAAAATGGGATAGAAGAGGCAGTCGAGTAGTTCGATGCCTGGACAACCAATGGGTTCGGGTGGTGGGGCGCTCGATCAAAGTATCGGCGGGCGCAGTCCTTATTGAACTGCGCTAGAGAGGGAAGGTTTAAGTCGCAATGCAACTCGGTGTTCCGGATATACCACGGGGCGCCGGTTGCATTACGAAGAAAACGGTTTTGGATGACTTGAAGTTTATGAAGGTGGGCCTCACTAGCATGACTAAACACTACTGATGCGTAAGTCATGATGGGGCGGATGCAGGCAGTGTAAAGTGTCTTCTTATTACTAAGAGACATTTTACTCTCTTTGCGAAGTAGGGGACCAAGGCGACCCATTATGAAGGCCGCTCTGTTACGGACGGTTGTTATGTGATCGTTAAAGGTGAGATGACGATCAAGGGTGACTCCGAGGTATTTTGTTCTAGGAACCCAGGGAATGGGTTCGTCGAACAAAATAAGCGGTTTCGGGTAAGGGGAGCGTGTCTTCTCAGTAAAACACATAGCTGTGCTTTTAGCTGGGTTGACCGCGATGCGCCATTTTCGGAACCAGTCACCGATCTCGGTGATGGCCCGTTGCATGACGAAATAGGACTGTCTGTTGATATGCCACCCAGTGGTGTAAATGGCGGTATCATCCGCATATTGGGCTAGGAATATTTTGGGCTGAGAACGTGGGATGTCACTGGTATACAGTGCAAAGAGAATAGGTGATAGCACGGAGCCCTGAGGGACTCCGGCTCTGACTGGGTGGGGGGAGGAGAGGGTGCCTTCCACGCGATAGCGAAAGCTTCTGGCTTTAAGGAAGTCTTGTAGGATGAGCACAAGACGTTCTGGCACGCCAAATTGGAATAGCTTGTAGATCAAGCCGTTGTGCCAGACTTTGTCAAAAGCTTTCGCTACGTCGAGGAAGACTGCTAGCGTAGTCTGGGGTTTGGGGTACTTATTGAAGCCCTCAATGATGTGCTCCGTGAGGCGGTGCACCTGTTGGACGCATGAGTGTCCGGGTCTGAAGCCAAACTGCTCATCTGGGATAAGGTGGTGTTCCTTAGCATGGGACTGGAGACGGTTTGCAAGTAACCGCTCGTAAAGTTTGCCTAAGGCACTGAGGAGGCTGATGGGGCGGTAACTGGTGGGGTCAGATGAGCTTTTGCCTGGTTTGTGAATGCCAATGACATTTGCACATTTCCAGGTGTCTGGGAATAAGCAGTGGCTCATAGCAGCATTGAAGATGCTGACTAAGAGATGAATGAGAGGAGGAGAGAGGGTTTTAAGAACCCTGTTGGAGATGCCATCGGCACCGGGGGATTTGCGCGGTCGGAGGGCCTTGATCAGTCTCTCCACCTCAGCGTAAGTCGCTAAGGTGATTGGTGGGAGTTCAGAGGTGACCACAGAGCTTTTACGTTCGACTTCAGCATCCACCGAATCGAGGTGAGCTTGGTCAACGTGATCTACGTTAGGGGAACACTGAGCCTCTAGGCTATCAGCTAGGCACTCAGCTTTGTCTTCGTCAAAGAACGCTGGGACAAGTGGGACTGGTCTGTATAAGGGAGGCATGTCGTTATGGTTACTTCCTTTCAAGCCTCGCGCCAAGTCCCAGTAAGCATGGTGGCTTGGCACGAGGTTTGAAAGTTTA
The DNA here is from genome assembly GCA_963854805.1 of Plagodis dolabraria. NCBI lineage: Eukaryota > Metazoa > Arthropoda > Insecta > Lepidoptera > Geometridae > Plagodis > Plagodis dolabraria. Next base: position 13,806,290 of record OY978440.1, read on the forward strand.
TCGCCCCATTGTTGATCACGCAACTCAGACATGCGACTTTGAACCATGCGTTCAAAGTGGCGTTTCTTAGTTTTGTTCTCTTTACTGGGGTAAGAGTCGTAATGTCGGGTCACTGCTTTACTCTCCGTCACCAATCGTCTCACATCCGCTGGAATGACAAGGCGCCGGTCATCCGGCACTATGACCTCCTTTGCGGATGCACCTACTACGGTGGAGAGGTGATTGGTGAACGAATCGATCGCAAGGGTTATGTCATCTTTTGTCAGGATATCGTCAGGGATCTTGTCTAGGTCCGGTGAACTGATAGCCTTTAGGGCATCGCCTACTTGCTTCCAGTTCACTATCGTCTTAGTGGGGCGGGGGAGGTCAGTCGTTGGGTCGGGACCTAGTCGCAGTATAATGGGTCGGTGGTCAGACTGAAGCTCGTGAACCACTTCTATGGAGCGTAACCGGAGTGTTACGCCTCTGAATAGTGCCATGTCAAGCAAGTCAGATCGGTGGTTTTCCATATAAGGGTAGTGAGTGGGCTCAGTGGGCGCAATTATGTCAAAGTTAAGTTCTGCGATTAGGTTTTCGAGTGCAATACCTCTGGGATTGTTGACGTTACAATTCCATAGGATGTGCTTACTGTTGAAGTCGCCAATCAGAATGACGGCGCTTCCTAATGAGAATAGGGCTTCTAAGTCAGCTCGGACGATCGGCTTTTTGCAAGCTTGGTAACAGGATGCTATGACTATAGGTTGATGACCAGTCATAGCTAGGAGGCAACAAGATGCTTCCATATTAACAAGAGTCGGGGTAGGTAGGGGAATGCAGTGCAGGGACCTTTTGTAATAGATAAGAGTGCCTCCCCCACGGGAGTTCACTCTATCATCACGTACCGTTCTGTAGTTGGCAAACCTAGGGTTCGCCTTCCCCGGTTTTAGAAAGGTTTCCTGCACGCATATGATATCGATAAGGTGGGTACAACAAAAGTCGTGGACGAGGTCACGTTGTTTGAAGAGGCCGTCAGCGTTAAATGACGCTAACGAGACTGAGTACGGTTTCGTGCGTTCGGTTGTACTACCCATAGTGGTTGTACTGGGGAGGGGCCTGGGGAACGAAGCGCTTAAGGGCGCTAAGTAAATTCGCGTGTTCCAATGTGTATTGGATCACGTCCGCTGGGGATTGAGCGTATTGCATCTTGTGGAATAGCTCTTGTACCTCATTGATGTCAACCGACATAGCCAGATCGCTGACTAGGTTGATTGCCTCTTGAAGAGGGGCAGCCATCAATGGCATAGGTGGAGCTTGTGGCCGGGAAGCGGCGCGGGGAGGCGCGCGAATGGTGTTGGCGACGGGTGCCGGGAGCGCGGGGCGAGCCGGGGCCGGTGCGCGGGCAGGGGCCGCGGCGCGGGCGGGTGCGGGTGCGGGCGCGGGTGCGGGCGCGCGGGCCGGGGCGCGGGCGGTAGCGACGGTCTTAACCATACTGGGTGGTTTAGACCATGCGTTACGGGCTGGGAGCGGCGCGGGTATTACCTGTGAGGCAGGTACTACCGTTAGTTTGGGGCTTACCCGTTGGTAACGGTCGTAAGAGGGACGGGTTGGCCTATGCCTTGCCACCCTGTGGTTCACTCGTGGTGCTTTAGGGCAACCACGGTAATTCGCGGTATGCCCTTGAGCGCCGCATAACACACAGCTGGGTGGGTCCGGCGAATCCCGGGTGCGAGTGCACGCTGCTGTCGCGTGATCGCCTAGGCACTTAACGCACCTAGCGCGAGCGAAGCAGAATCGGGAGGCGTGCCCGTATAGTTGGCAGTTGTGGCACTGCGAGGGACTCCCATTCTTGTATGGGGCTTGGACATCGAGTCCTGAGAGGCCACAGACCTTTTTTAAATTAAAAATGGCCTTGCCTTCAGGAGTACGATCTAGTACTACGAGTACTAGATCGTAGGGACTGCGGTCCTTCCCGCTGTACATGCGGTGAACTGCATGTACGGGGAAGTCTTGTGCCTTCAGGTCGGCACATACCGAATCGGTATGTACCTCCTTGGGCACACCGCGGATGACCACTCGGAGGACTTTCTCCTCTTCGAGCGCATAAGTGTGAAAACTTATGCTCTCGTTGCGGAGGAGTTTTGTTAGCGCTCTGTGGTCGCTAATGGAGGAGACTTGGACTTTAATGCCCTGCTGCGTGGAGCGGGCATTAGTATAATGGATCCCACGATCCGAAACTAAACGGGACAGCATGTCCCATTTGGTTTTGTCCTGAATGAACAGGGGCGGAGGCGGTTTTTCGCGGCGCGCGCTCGCGTCCTGAGGGGACGCGGCAGTGGTGGCCGGAGCGGAGGGAGGAGACGCGGGGCGCGGGGCGGGGGTCGGCTTCTTGCCGGAGGCGGGGGCCTTAGCGGGTGCCTTGGCGGGAGGGGCGGAAGTTGCGCAACTAGCGGCTTTAGGAGCACGCTTGCGCTTTCTATCTACGACGGTATAGCCGTCGTTATCTGAGTCCGAGTCAGTGCGTAAGGCGCGACTCGGATCTACCTCCATCTCCGCTTCGGAGTCCGAAGTGGGCTCTACAACGGCGATGGAGGGACGGGTGCTCGCTGGCCTCCCGATCGGTGAGCGCGAGCGAGACCTCTCACGGGGAGGGGCTGCCACCGTGCGTCTGTTGTCTGGGCCCGGAGCGGGCGAAAGCGGACTGTCCTCTGAGAAGGACCGGGTCAGAGGAGGGACGTTGGCCTCCGGGTTTGAAGTCCCGGAGGGAGCGATGAGAGTGTCCGTGAAGCGGGCATTCTCTTCCTCTTCTAGGAGTTGCATATGTGCAACGTATAGATCGGGGTGGCGGAGGGCGAAGGTCTGAAGGACCTGCACCTCACCGTTAGAGGGACGGGACTGCATCCTGAGGGGAATACTCAGGACGCCCTATCCAGGGTTTGAATTCCCTCACACACCTTGTGAGCTCACTGTGTGAGAGGGAGTGTGTACCTACGGTGTGCCCTAGTTGTCTCCGAGCTTTTTTCTCGGCGGAGAGGGGTGCTCCTAAGCGCTACTCCGGGTTTGACTAGGGGCGACCCCAAGGCCAGAATTCCGGAGCCCAGCTTGCTTCGGCTGACCCGTGAAGCGGGAAAGGCCACGGTGCAAGGTTAAACCAAAACAACAACAGTGGCCGTTGTCACCGTAGGGTGTCACACTGCGACCGCAGCAAATGGCGGATTTGATCGTTCAGACGGGTTTGGCTGACGCTACCCCACGCCTGAACGACGTCGCTTAACAGCACAAAGTGTGTTGTTACGCGACTGTTACTATGTTGTGTCGGATAGTAAAGTGGTGAAATGCGCACCGAAAAGTGCGGTCGAAGCAAGACCACCAGCCCGATATGATGTTGTTCGTCCGAAACAAGGGACTGGGTAGGTGGTAATGCCAGACGTCTTAGAGCGCCTCTGCGCGACGGCACGGCGAGCTCGTAGCTCGCGTTGCTCGGCGTTCGGCGGCTGCTCAGCTTCTGCACACAAAACAAAAACTTCGTCAGGACTGCGTATTCCAAGGCACTGGTCTGCAACTAGCGTCGGAACGATGACCCGAGTGAGACGGCAATAGTGCGGGGACTATTGCGGTCTCACTGGGAGATACTGGCGGAGCTGTAGACAGGTGTGCACGGCGTGGCGGCACAGGTCGGAATGAGAGAAATGCAAAAAGAAATACTGTTGACAACTACAAAGATTTACTTGGACAAAGGAGCTAGCTAGGTTTCTATGGCCAATAAATCTTAACATCCAATATATATACCTTATCACCTCTTTACCTGTATAATTCTAAAACAAAGGTCCAAGCTTGATGCGATTGTGTAAAACATACCAAAACCATTGGCAGAAAGAAGAAATCCATTTATTTATTACATATAACAAATATTTTAAGATAACACTAAATTAATATTAAAAAACAAAAAAAATATATTTTGTTACAAACTCGCTAAATTTTCCTGTTGATGTCATAAACGCCACGCAGCCAAACCGGAAGATTTTTTGGTGCTCTGCGATTCTACACAATGGATCCTCAGCAGGTCTTGACTTCGAGTATCACTTCAAGTAAAAATTTAAACTAAATATTACATAACTATATCAATAATAAATTAACATAAAATGTTAATTTATTTATTATTATGTGGATGTGCGAAATTTTGTATATCATTGACAGTTTTCTAAAAATCTTCACGAGATTGATGTTTTTCCCCTTCTTCGAATCCAAAGTAAGCTGATTAAATAAATTTTAGCATTTTTAAAAACAAGTATACCTATTCTCTTTTTTTCTCGTTTATGTTAAAAACTTTTCGAAATTGTGTTTCCTCTTATCATGGTGGTAAAACGGTCCTTTTTGTGATTTACAGAGATGGAAATATTCTTTAGTAATAATTAATCACTTAAAAAAGAGGTAATGACAGGAGCACGTCAATAGCAGGCTTAATTTTATTACAAAAAAATATTGCTCTTGAAGTATTATCCAGAAAGATAAGGGATTTCATTTATGAGTAGATTAGAGAAACTTCCCTCTTGTGATGGAACGTGAACGATTCGATTAGCTTCGTCTTCATAGAAAATATTATTTATATTCATTACCAACTTAGTTGCGTCATATTTTATACTACAAAGTGTTTGGTATCTCTATACAATAAATAACAAAACGAAAACTGGCAAACCAGAAGCATGATATTAGTTTGTTTTATTGCTTTGGATGGTAAGCCTTTGACTACAATCTCACCTGATGGTAAGTGATGATGTGGTAGAAGGTGTTAACAGGCTTTAACTTAGAATTACCGACTAGACTCTCAAAGACAGCTGCTGGAACACACCGTTAGGTGCTAAGCGACAGATTTTCTACTTGAGGGTGATCGCTAGCCAGGCAGACATTCGCTAAATACCCTTCCACCATACCGTAAAGCTCAAGCCCGCGGCGGGATTCGAACCATGGACCTGCTGTGCAATAGGCTATAGCCAATGCCACTGAGCCATCATGGCTTCAAAATATTAGATTCCAAGATATGCAAGCAATATTTTACCATGTTTGAAAAACTGTTATTTGAAATATATAAAAATAATATCTTGGAACTACGTTTGTATTTCAAGGTCTAAGGAGACACTAGCCTTAAGCATTCAGAAACAGGTTATTATTTATTTACTTCTAGAATGTTTGGTTTATTATCTTATAATCTGAGTCGTAACATGCCTCTTAGGGATACACTTCCCTTAACTGTCCTTTTTATTTTCATAATAACCAGTTTAATAACTATGCCATAGTAATAAAGACTTTGTCGTCTTTTAATCAATATAAAAGTAAAGAGAATAAAAAAAGACCACCCCAACACAGCAACGTTATAACATACAAACAAATGATTTTAAAACGAATTAGAGAGAGATGAAATGATTTCGAAGTAGAACAGTATAAAGGAGACGAAGCACAAAAGCTTCGTTTTGGGTGGTCGTTTTTTTGCAATTTGCGTTTACGATACGGTTCGTAAATAGTTGTTCTTGATCAAAATAAATTTAAGCTATCATTTGTACTTTAGACTTAGAGTTGGAAGCATTTCAACGGTACTTAGTGATAATGATTCATAAACGTTGTTTGTATTTTTATGCCTGATAGGATAGCCTTTGACCACTATCACACCTAATGGTAAGTGATGATGTGGTCGAGATGTTGTTCAGACTAACCTAGTATTACTGGCTCTCAAGGACAGCTGCCGGAACACACCGTTAGGTGCTTGGCGACAGATTTTCTACTTGAGAGTGGTGGCTAGCCAGGCGGGCATTTGCAAAATGCCCTACCACCATGCTATAACGACTGCCATCCTAAGGCAACAATCGGGACCGACGGCTTAATGTGCCCTCCAAAGCACGGAAGCGCTCAGTAGTAATGTCACCAGCGGTCACCCATCCGACTCATGACCGAGGCAGACGTTGCTTACCTTTGCTGATCGGTTCAAAATGACTAAGCACACTTCATTACGAGCGCTTCAAATTTATTATGAAGAAAAATACAAGCGTATAACTATAGTTTATCGAGACCTGCCAATTATGCCGACTGTTTTCAAAGAGTTATTTAGCAGTAAATGTATACCATTAATAAGCATTGCCCTCTTGAAGTGCAATCTAGATTTGCTTAGCAGAATGTTGAAGAGTTATTTATATTTTATTTTACACCCAACTGTGGCAAAGCCCAAAGAGAGGGTGATGTGATTGAGCTTTTTATGTAGGTTTGTGCGTTCCTTGTTCGCCCGCAAATACTCGTCGACTCAACCAATTTTGATAAATCATTATATTCCTTTTGATGGCGCGAGTGAAATTGGGTAGTTAAAATGCTTCAAAATCAAAATGGTGGATTGTGTAATGTGCGGACTACAAAAAAAAATCAAGATCCTTGTGTAGGGTGTGAAATATAAAAGGTTTTAAAAGACAAATACGAAAATATACGCTATATTTTATACTAGCTTTCCGGGCGCGACTCCGCCCGCGCGTATGTCGGTTATCGCGCAAAAATATTAACCTCTTTTTGCGCAGTTGGATAAAAACTATCCTATGTTTTTAGATAGATAGATAGATAGAAAACTCTTTATTGTTACACCACTTTAGAAATATAAAAGATTACACATTAAATTATAATAACATAGTGTTACAATGGGCGGCCTTATCACTAAAAGTGATCTCTACCAGGCAACCTTAGGATGGAGTTGAACGAATAAAACAATAGAGGCGGGTGTAGTCCAAATACATAATCAAATTTCATAAAAACATTTTAAAATAAAACGTATTTTAGTGTAATTTCTAAACAAATATATAAAAAATAGCATACATATAGGCTCTTATAATAATTAAACAGATACAATTATAAACATATAACATATATATATAAATATATATATATATATATATAAACATATACATAGCAACATACATAAATAGATAATGATATATACATATACCTATAAATTATACAAAAATATAGTACATATTATAATATTATCTCATATATAGCATAGAAATTGACAAAAATATAGTGCAAAATTAATTGGACAAATAAAACCTTTTAACTTGATCCTTGAACATATTGAGAGTCGGTGCTTGTCTGATTGATACAGGAAGAGAATTCCACAAGCGGGCAGCCTGAATAGTGAAGGATTTGCTATAAAACGAACTCGTATGAGGATGGATTTCAAGTGTGAGATTTTCTGATGACCTTAACGTGTATGAAGAACAGTGAAGGAAATCGAAGCGTTCCTTGAGATAGCGCGGGGATGTAGGACTGAACAATATATTGTAAAGGAGACTGAGAATATGAGCATTCCGGCGAAAACGTATATTCAGCCAATTGAGCTTAGAACGAAACTGAGATACGTGATCATATTTGCGTAAACCAAATATGAATCTAATGCAAAAATTTTGAAGACGCTCAAGTTTATCTAGCTGTTCCTCCGTGAGATCTTGATAGCAGGCATCAGCGTAGTCAAGAATAGGAAGTAAAAGAGATTGAGCTAATGCAATTTTAGTGGCTGTTGGAAGAAAGTTGCGCAACCTTTTTAAGGATCCTGCTGCGGCAAATAGCTTGCGACTGGTGATTTGTAGCTGTTGATCCCACCTCATATAGCGATCCATTGTTATTCCAAGATTCTTTACAGAGCTACTAAAGGGAATAGCAATACCACCAAAGAAAACTTGAGGAAGTAATGTCCAGTCTATTGTAGACAGCAATCTTGAGCTACCAATTACTATTGTTTGTGTCTTAATGGGATTTACTGGTAACCCAAAAGAATTGCTCCATTTAGCTATACGATCAAGATCAGCATTAACAGTCTGAATTGCTTTAGATACTTTATTCACTGGTGCCTTAGAATAAATCTGTAGATCGTCTGCATATAGGTGGTAGGAAGAAGTGAGGTTGTGAGAAATGGAATTAATAAACAAAGCAAACAATAAAGGAGATAAGACGCCACCTTGCGGGACGCCTGCTGACGTGTTACACCACAAAGAGTATTTATCTTCAAGGCGAACACGCTGCCTGCGCCCGTACAGATAACTGTGAAACCAATAAACTACAGTTGGAGAAATGTTAATTGAGCGAAGGAGAGCAAGAAGAATGTCAAAATTAACAGTGTTAAAGGCGTTGCTAAAATCTAATAGAGTTAATACGGTAAGTTGGCCGTTGTCCATTCCAAGACGGTAATCATCAGTAATTTTGATGAGAGTAGTTACAGTGCTATGCCCAGGTCGAAAGCCAGATTGAAAAGGGTTTAAGAGATTGTGACTAGATAAGAATTTGCTAATTTGGTTGTAGATAAGACGCTCGAAAACTTTGGACAGGAATGGAAGGATAGAAATGGGTCGATAATCGGAATAAGATTTAGGGTTTGATTTTTTAGCCAAGGGAATAATTTGAGCGTCTTCCCAAATTGAGGGAAATACTCCATCAGAGACAGAGTTATTAAAAATGTGACAGAGAACAGGAAGTATAACATCTAAGATGGGCATAACCATGTAACGACTTATGCCATCAACATCAACAGCATTGGAAGTGATTGAAATTACGCTTTTCTTAACATCACAAGCGGATAGTTGATTAAAAATAAATGGAGAATGATCGGGAGTCGGTAAAGTTGAAAGATAACGTAAGGTATTGTTTTTATCTGAGATGTTAATATCAGATGACGAAGAGAAATGTTGGTTGAGAGAATTGATATTTAAATCATTAGGAATAGACTCTTGTCGTGATTTACCTATGCCCAATGACCTGAGAAATTTCCAAACTTTGGCAGGGTCCTCGTTAGCGACAGACTTGTGAACATGGTGGCGTAAAGCATCCCTACACACCATATTGCAGCGATTGCGAGATTTAACATACACAGCTTTATTTTCATCACTTGGTTGACGCTTGTATTTACTTTTAGTGACTGTTTTTTTATGCATTAACACTTTTATGTCATTGGTTAGCCAAGGAGCTGGAAGGTGTTTTAATTTTATAGCTCGCAGAGGGGCATGCTTATCATACAACTGTGTTAATAAGGAGTTGAAAATAGCAACTTGGTCGTTCACAGTCGCTGCATTATATACCGGAGACCAGTCGACTACTTGGGCATCATTAAGAAATGCAACCTGGTCCATGCCACTAAAATTGCGCTGAAGTATGACTTTAGGTTTTGCTTTAGGAGGACGAATTTTATAAGATATGAATATCAGATCATGATATGAGAAGGCATCGGCGGAACATTGACCGTGCTTTGCAATATGCAGGGTGGATGATACTATAATCAAGTCAAGAAGTGAAGGAGTGTAATTTGGGAAGTGATGAGTAGCATTTAGAGGCAGAATATGCATGTTGCAGGAATTAACGACAGCTTCAAGTGAGGAAGTACGACAATCCCGCTTGAGAAGACAGGTATTGAAATCCCCCATGATAATGGTATGGATATATGAAGGGGTAAGATCTTCAAGGATTTGTTCAAAAGATGAAAAGTAATTATTACAAGAAGAACTGCTATAATAGGCTCCGAGTAAGATTTTATTATGTGAAAGAAGGACTTCCACAAAAAGATGCTCACCGGCATTTGATGTAGGCGGCTGGGATGAGGTGCCTACTGAGAAAGGGATATGTGATCTAAGGTAAATAGCCACCCCACCCCCACGGCTGTCAGTACGATCATTTCGGATAAGGTTAAAGCCGGGCAAGGAGTACGATATAGAGGGTAAGCACGGCTTGAACCATGTTTCGGAGACTATTATGGCGTGAATATTTTTGTGATCTAGAGATGCCTGCATATCGGGATAATGTGCCGGAATACTCTGCGCGTTGATATGAATCACGTTAAAATTTTTCGGTACATCAGAAAACTGTGCGTCGAGAGTATCGTTGAGCGTTGGGATGCTTTCGAAACTCTGGTCACTGAGGGAACTGTTAGAAGACAATGACAAATACTCTTCACTATCAGTATTATCTGCATTGTTAAATAGGTTTAACATAGTTTGTAATATGAGATATAAATATTATATAATAAAATAATAAATACTATTTATACTTATAAATAATAATGTAAATATATATATATATATATATAGATAGATAAAAATATAAAAGAGGTTTTTTATAACTCTCCACCTGCCAGTTGGGTATCAGTAATTCAAAAAATACAAAACACACAATATACACACGTACAAATTTTCGTTTTTACCCAGGGAAGAAAATGATAAAAAAAAAAAATACTAACACATAGACATAAACTAACCACTTCAAATATACTATACACATATTATATTTTAAGTTACCATAATGACAATATGAGTGAATTCACATCCTGATCAACATTTATGATAATTATGTTTAGTTTATTCCGTTCAAACCTGGTGAAGGTTTGAACGGAATAAACTATAGTAACTCTATGGTTTGATGTGAAGTTAAAATAATAACGTCAACGTCAAAACAAATTGAAAGTGTAAAATCAAATTATTTCAAGATAAGATAAGTGAATAATGCATAATGTGGTCTAAAGCTACATATTAACTTAAAATTCGGAGACATAAGTAGAGGGTACCACTCGAACAAACCATTTTGTAAACAAAATTGTGTAGTAATTATACACTCGAGAAATAGAAGCAGGCATGTCAACGCTTTTTGGAAGCAGCTCGTCTCGGCTTGGATGTAGCTATCGTCTCCTTGGGAACACCGGTGCGCTGTAATCGGCGCTTCCGAACCACCAATCTTTTCGAGCTCTACAAGAGAGCTGATACGATGTCTTATTCCGTCAGCACCCGATATGAACACGAAACCATCTTTCGTCCAACATTTGCCAATACCATATCTTTGACGAGCCACCATAAATGTATGATGCCGCGACTTCCTTAAAATCTCAGATAGTGTTATACCTGATCCCTTGAAACCCGTCTTTGCGAACCAGATTTTATTTCTCATTTCCGACGTACGTAATTTGAACAGGATCGGTCTGGGTTTGTCTGGAGTGGACGCACGACCCATTCGGTGACAGCGGCTGATGTCCTCAACAGTTACACTCAATTTCGTGTGAGGCTGAAGGCACTGAATAGCTGTCATAATAAAGGAGCGGAATGCAGCAAACTCTGATGCCAAGTTGCTCACATTGGTTGAAGGAGTTGCAACTTGAAGCTCACCTTCATAAGCATCCATCCGCTGCATAAATAACTGCTGGAGTTGGGCCATTGACTGTTGTACTGCCTCCATGTTGAAACAAATGTGTGTGCAATCAATACCTGTATATCTCACTTTAATTATGTGTATAGTGACTTTGTGATAAGGATAACACCCACTGGCAGGTATTTTGTACTAGATTTTAATTAAACATACAATTTTGTCTAAATTGTATGTTTAATTAAAATCTAGTACAAAATACCTGCCAGTGGGTGTTATCCTCACTCTATAGGACAAGGTTTACTTATTATTTTATAATAAATTAACTCAGACAAAATTTGATTGATGTTTTACAATCTCCTACCCGCGCAGAAAGTTGTTCCCGGGTCTCAAACTATTTCCATACCAAATTTCATTCAAATCGGTCCAGTAGTTTTGGCGTGAAAGCGTAACAGACAGACAGACAGACAGACAGAGTTACTTTCGCATTTATAATATTAGTACTGATTATTTTATATTACTTTTGATTATTTCCTCATTTTTTTATTGTGTCATGAGACGCAGAAGTCACTTACATGACTGGCACTGGCCTACTTACCATTGACATGAGCTTGAAAGTAGCTGGCTTAGATCGTAGTACCTACCATCAAGAAGAAGATTCACCGACAAGCAACTAAAAGATGATGAGATTCACCCAATGCCAGATTAAGTCATATATACATAATTTCTATAGGTATTTCAGTAGAATAAATTTTATGCACCCATATCAGGTTGTTATTGGGAATGATACTCTTGAAGTTGTTGACGATTATATTAACCTAGGACAAAAAATCTCCAGTTAAGTAGGTTCAACTTCAACAAAGAGGTGGCTCAAATATTGAACTCGGTTGGGCAGAGTTTGGGAAATACGTAAAGAACCCGCAGAGCCTGAAGACCAAAGTTTACCTCCAATGTGTGTTGACAGTGAGGACTTATGGCACTGAGTTATGGTCATTAACTGTAAAAAGAAGTAAAAAATTGAAGTTACCGACAAATTTCTTAGAATTTGCAAGATGAAGTGGCAATGAGCCATTTTTCTTGAAGAACCGATAGCCGCATTGCGCTCGAAGACGTAAAGTTGGTAGGCCCCTCACTAGGTGGACTGATCATATAGTCAGGGTCTCGAGGAGCCGATGGATACAAGTTACATATAAACGTCCATTGTGGCGTTCTATGAGGGAGGCATTCGTTCAACAGTGGACGTCTTCTGGCTGATGATGATATCGGTATAAAATTATACTCAACAGAGTAGTCTTTTAACCTGATATCTTGTATGATACAAAGTGATAATGTCCCCTACCTAATGATAAATGCCCCTTAACATGGCAACGTCAATTTTCTTCGTGACATTGCACTGCATTTACCACTCCGAGATATGTTAACTTTATTATGTCTCGTTTGCCCAAGAATATCACTAAAGAGGCAGTAGCAGGAAGAGCTACCAAAGTGCCAGTACTATGCTTAAACTATAACCATTTTTTGTCACAGGTGCTATATCTCATAGCTACATATAATTAGTTCTTACTTCTAATAATTGCAAATCCATTACCACGACTCGTTTGTGATGTATGCACTCTTGATAAGGTAGCATATCGCTATCTGTTGGCTATAAAATAGAGAGCACGCAAAGTAAGTCACAGGTTTTCTTTAGTATAAACCAGGTCGAACTTCGTCGCTACAACAGCAGTTAACGGTAGTGTAACCATTTTATGGGGTGTATAAATCACAGTTATGACGTCACAGCACACGTCTCTAGTTCAAGTTCGGTCTAGCACGGAGAGGGTAGGACATAAAAAAACGGGCTTGACACGAATGTGGGACACCTTATGTAGGAATATGGGTGCTTGCACGCCACAAGGCCGCCTTTACATTGCGTATTTTTCAAGTATCATACTTGTGAAATCGGCATGTTCATTTTCTGTAACAAGGGGCAAACATTTTGAATGGTCAAATTTTAATAATATTAGACATCCGCGACTGCCTATGACTATGGTCATGTTTCTATCGCTCGATGCACTGCGTGTCGGAGATGCATATAAACTAACTTAAAACGTGTCACATGGAAAAATAAATACAGTTATTATTATTCGTTAGTCGTCTTTAAGCTAGTTACATATTATAACATTATCATGGTGAGCATAAATAATATACTCATTGCCAGCATTAGAAAGAGTAAAAAAATGTTGATGTTTTATAATCCTTATTTCAATGAAGTTTTTGTGATACTTATGAAAATTCGGAAACCATAACTTCGAAATAAAGCATGGGTTTTGTTAGGTCAGTAAGGCCTTACACACTTTTAACTGTGCTTAAAAATTCTCATAAGTAAATAGGGATGAGTACATAGAATAATCAATAAAAACATTAAAAAAGATTTTTTACACATCTTCAAATTGTCTTTACCCAGATTGGCATTTGTCATTAGTATTCATTTTATTTATACTTTGTATTGTAAAATTCCAGAACGTTCTTTACTGCACCATCTCCTGGTCCAATTTGAGGGTACCTTAGTCAAAATTGCAATAAAAAAAGTAAAATTCTATGATTTTAAAACAAGAAATGAATGAAACTTTTATTCTTTTACATACAAATGAATTGTAACGAAATTGTTTACAAATCAAACTTTTATTTTTTCTTCATGCCCTGCCCCGAGGGAGAAGGTAGGCTATGTCAGGCTAAGGATCAATAAGCCCCACTACTTTAAAAACAACCTAACTTAAGTTCGATCTAATACTAACATAACACTTTTGGGAAGCATTCTTAGTACTGAAACTTTTATTTTTTGCCTTTGTATGATTAATTCAAAGAGGCGAGAATTTAAATGTAGTTTTATAAGCTCTTAATTACACATGAATCAGTTTCTTTTCTAGATAAACTCCAAAGTGTAATGAGTCTATAATTAAATCAGTGAGTTTAGTATAAGTAGCTCGAAGAAATAAGTTGTAACTATTTATATACAAATGTTATATGCTTTTAAAAAAATTAATTGTTCGATATTTTACAGAATATCGATTTTTATACCTTGTATAAAAATATAAAGTGTGAATGGTTTTGGACCTCACTGTTATAAATAGCTCCAGCAGTCTGATTCAGCTGCACAAAAATCAGTTATATTAAGCTCGATTAAAAACTATTTAGCCAAACGTGTTAAAATAGCCTAAATGTGTCATTCCAAACCCTAAAAATTTATGCATTTACCGAATTTAGTCTATGTACATCCTTTCAAATGTTATTAAGTGAAAGGAAATAAGAACACAATATTTGCATGTGCGATATAGCTGTATTATCTCCCAGTTTATTTTATTTCACTTAAACACAATATAAAGACAGTTCTTTTATTTGGAAGAAAACCAAGGTTCTTGCATACAAAATTTAGCCGCAAAGTCAAATCAAAATTCAAATTCACTGTAACTACATGAAATTGAGCTACTTTTGTAAATTGCTGACACGTTCCATACAATTTCAGCATTTCATATTCAATCAATAACAGAAGAAGTACTTACAATTTTTCTGTATATTTTAGTAACTTGAAATACGTACTTCAACATTTAAATAAATATAAATTATTCAGAAGCTTTGGAAAATTTTATGGTTTAATTTTGAATAAAACAATTTGTATGTGATAAAGAGTCCAGCTCTGACTGATTCGAGTACAAAATAATCTAACTAAATTATTCTCATTACAGCATTGTTTCAGGAACTAAATATTTATCATTCGATGTATTCACAGTAACAAATTAAGTCTAACAGCTACGTGCTACGTCGCTACGACCTACGAAGCTACGAATAATCATAACGATTATCATAGAACTCGCGTTGTTATAGATACCGTTAGTAAATTACGACAGTCATAAAACATCGTGCTAAAATTTTGCCTAATTTTCCATAATTTTCCCTTGGCCCAATTATGAACAAGCCTTAGCCGGTAAAGGCAGTTTTTACTCTGTAGTCGAGCTGACACCGGCACAGCGGTCGGGTGGGCCCGCGGTAATTCCACTAGGTATTGTTATGCGATATAATCCGTGATTGTTTTGTTTTTGTTTTGCTAAGTAGGCTGTGTCACTTGGATTTTCGGTTACTTGTTCAACTTTGTTTTTACGCCCCGAGCTTGTTTGATTGTAGATAGTATTTTTGTAGTATAGTTAGTACTTAAAATAAATGGCTTTCTAATAATTATCTTTGAGCGCTATAATTAGTATGAATACACATATAGCGAGTGATAATAGTAGTAATTTTTTTGAAATATAGTAACATATTTAGACAAGATGAATTTTTGCAAAGTAGCACCTACAATTATTTGTTTTCTATTAAGTATCAATAGTTTTTTATTTGATAACACGTTTTACGTTTTTGAAACTGAATATTGTAAACACATGTTACAGTTGTTCATTTTACCGTGTCATTTTCATCCTAAGTTGATAATATATTCTTGTAATATCTAATATCGTTGCAATATTGTCCAGAAAATCGATAATCTTAAATGGCATGACTCAGTCGTTTTTATCATAATAAAATACGCTATTAAGGCAAAGAATTAATTTGCGACTAGTATTTTTACATAAAAATCGTTGTTAATGTCCGAAAGGCAAACACGCTTACTGTCGGCCTTTTTGATGTAAACAAAGACACCGACAAAGGCGCCGATAACTGCGATGAACTGTCAGCAACTATTGTATAATGTAAATTTACTGTGCTTTGAGATAAGTAATAATTCAATAGTAAATATTATATAAGTTGTAAATGCCAGGAGGAGGCTAGGATATTGTTTTATATCTTTAAATGATAACAAAATAATCTATCAGCCGTTAGTGTCCCATGTGCTTGCAAAAGGTCGAAAGGTAGTTATTGTTATACAAAATTTATGTAATTAATTGACAAAAAAATGTATAGTGATGTATTTAGAGGTCCAATAACATTCTCAAAACTAGTCATATTTCACAATCTAGTCCATATTTTTTGTACACAAATAAGCAAAAATTGCTTTGTAAATTTTTAATGTAACCTTCATAGTTATAATATAGTTTTTTTATAAGCAAAATCCGTAATCATAGCATAAAAACAAATATTTATTCAGTTTCATACAAAAAAAATCATTGTGTTATATAATCGTAGATACATTCTAATCTGGACGTGGAAAATACAGATTTTAACTTAGGAATCAGTAGGTCTAAGTCAAATATACTGATTAAACTTTTATATAGACTAGATTAAAGTTCGTATGTATTAACATAAATATTATGCCAATATTGTAACCTTGCTAAGTCATATTTTTGGGGTAGTTGCCCTACATAGAGAACTATACAAAAATTATTATTTCTATAAAGAATAAGGATCTATTCAATTGCCTATCACATTCATACTTCTCTACGAGATTGCTTAGAGACAATTTTGGAAAGGGACAGATATATTGTTTGTGTGCGACAGATATAATAGTTCCCACAACGATTACCTTCACCTGAGATGTGAGGGATGTGTTTATTAAACTATCGATATCGATTAATGTCAAACTGACGATTAAAAACAACTTTTAAATTTTTTTTCTACCATCGTACGAATAAAAGTATTTACATGACTTTTATTTATTATTAGGACATTTATATTTTTAATATGACTGTTCAGTAGGTTAATTTAATGCAACATATCTTTTTAAATAGATATTTGATAAAGGGATTTTTAAACACCAAAAACTATATACACAACACTACAGCCACCACAATAAGACCATTTAGACAACCTACAAGCCAATTGACTCACAGGCTGTCCAAATTCTCCAGTCCAGTACCTGTTGGCAGCGTGCCAACTCACATTTAAATAGTATTGTAAAGTTACGATATACTACACAGAAAGTCACAAATCACATTATTCAATGGTAGCTAAAATACGTCGTCTTACATACTTATACAATATATTTTATCGATACATTTTTGTCTCTTCCTTAACAAGAATGCACCTTGACAGGACTAAAGGAAATGATTTTTTTAATCACATCGCCGTTCAATATATCATCCCTTTATTTACACTGCTACATATTCGCGCAGACTGCTTTGTCTGTCTTACACTATAGTTTCTTTAAAGGGGTCGTCGGAAGCCCCATAGAAAATTGCTAGCTTCTTGAAAAGGGGTCGCTCGAAGTTCTTTAGAAAATGGTACCATCGATTTATGCAATGTCAGATATCATTAACTGGTTCATTATTTAGTATGGGAATGTGGAGGAACCTTTTTTAACAATCGTATGATTATGTTTGCTAATCAGAAAATAATGAAATGTTAAGCCCTGACCATATATTAACAAAATATGCAATATCGTTGGGTTTTTTGGATGAGATCGTATTGAGCGATAATACCTTCCATTGTTTAAATCTTTTTAGTTCTAAGTTTTTTTACAGTAAACAGTTTATACATCTACCTATATATTATATATAAATATACACATATATATATTCCTGTCCCTAACTCATGCATGTAGTTTCGCTGCTGTATGTTTTCTGGATAAACTCAAATGATGGCACAAGAAAAAAATCAAGATGGTTAAGAGCCATGTTGTAGGTTTATTCAGAACCAAGTTGATGTGAATACTAGTGGCATGTTGCTTATTGTGCGCATTTTTACTTTCGTCGCACTTTACTACGTCTTACTGGAGGATACAGAATAGTTATTTTTTTCACAAGACCAGAACTATATGGCACAATATAAAAATGAGCATAAGTTGCCCACGACATTTATTTGATTCGTATTTTGAAAAGTTTTGTTTATTATACTTTTACGATTAAATATCAGCACAAAATTATATTAAATTAAACATGAATCTGCGTACTAAAAACTGAATTCAAACTACCCCTATTAAAACCGTCCAAACAATACGTAAAAGCAATAAAAATAAATCAGTCAAAATTGCTAATAGAACGCACGTCGAGGCGTGGTCCGGGATACATTTTGTACATTCCGAATCCCGGGGGGTCATCTTTTGTTATGGTAATATAAGAACGGTCGCCAAGATTAGGATGCGGTTGTGTAATCAATAGCTCTATGGCTTGCTTTTGTACGGTTTGACCTGAAGACAGGTTGTATTGTGGCAAGTGGACTCCCGGATGGCCGGTTCAGGTCAGGGGTCACCTAAAGGTCCTTGACAGGTGCAACATAGTATGTTACAGTTAGTCAGACTTTACAAAATAACAATCGTGTATACACATCCTAAAAATCCCTTTCTTAAAATAACAATCGTTTTCGTTGTTGAAGTCTACAACTAGAAAATTATACATTATTCATTTTTAATAAAGCTGGTCAACGCATGACCTATGTTTTATTCATTCGGTACAAGTTGTTTTGTAAATTTAGTGACATTAATAATGTTCCGAAAAAAAGGCTACAGATAAGCTCATAAAATCGCTAATACCCTTGCAATATTCCTAAAAAAATGCACTTTTATTATTTTAACGGTCATCAAACAAAGCAGATTCTTCCTCTTTTTTGTACAAACGCATATTTTTCTATTAAAAACAAAAAATCTTCAATATTTTTACAATATTGTTTGATATAGAATTCTTTTATACATGCAAACAGGAGAAAGAGAGATCTGCTTTATGAACCAATCTGAAATCGGACAAAATTACTTTCTTTATTTAGTAGTACATAATATTTAGGCAATAACAGTTTACATGTTAATTTCGCAACATCACAGGTGTAAAACACTGATAAAATGTAATAAAACAATTAAGGCAATTCTTAAAAAAACACTAATTTACCTTTTGTCCGAAACTCCAAAGCTTTTCATTGTTTCACCATTCAAAACAAACGAGTTAGTAGAAATGGCAAGAACAAAAACTGAGCCATAATAAGCTGGCCATCCTTTTGTTTAAGTTTGAGAGTCTTCGTTAAAGTTTGTTTCTCGAAGTCATCTTTACGAGGATTATGCTTAGTCGTGTTTATTTGTTGAGATCGATGCTACCTTGAAACTAACGCTATGTCAGGATTTTACTGTCCAAGTCTATATGCTTGCAATACGTTAGCGGGTGAGGGAGAAATATTAGGTTGTATTAAAAGCCAAACAACAAGGGAATCCGATGTATGTAGCTTCTACTAAAAATATATATTTTTTTAGTTTTAATTTAACTAGTTTTACTGCACACGAATTACATTGCGGTAACTGCAGAAGAATCATTTTTATCCTTCTTACAGATTTCAGAGATTTCTTTTAAAGTCTGATTCACAATGAGCACAAAAATGCTAAAATCACACGTTATAATTAAACCCAGACTAAGACTCAGGTGAGTCAAATGATAAAGTGACTCCGTAAAACCTATGTAGGCCTAAATTTGTAACCTTTGAAGCGCTCGTAGCGAAGTTTGCTTAGCCAATCTGAATCGATCAGCAAAGTTAAGCAACGTCCGCCGCGGTCAGGAGTTGGATGGGTGCCCGCTGGTGACATTACTACTGAGCGCTTCCGTGCTTCGGAGGGCACGTTAAGCCGTCGGTCCCGGTTGTTGTCTTAGGATGGCAGTCGTTACAGCATGGTGGTAGGGCACTTTGCGAATGCCCGCCTGGCTAGCTACCACCCTCAAGTTGAAAAATCTGTCGCCAAGCATCTAACGGTGTGTTCCGGCAGCTGTCCTTGAGAGCCAGTAATTCTAGGTTAGCCTGTACAAAATCTTCGACCACATCATCACTTACCATCAGGTGAGATAGTGGTCAAAGGCTAACCTATCAGGCATAAAAAAAAAAGGTAACTAAATACTTAGTTTTATAGCTAGCAAATTCAGGAATAACTTTATAGGTATACTTGCCTACTCACCATAACACACGTTCCAAACTGTAAATGGGTGCGTTCTTATGACTTGTTCATTGATGTTTAAAGTTGCTTTATACTTGATACTAATTTATAGTAATATTTTATTCGCTTTGCCTTTGTAGGTTATTATTATATTTTTTTTTATATTTTGAAATCCAAATTTCAGATAGATTTTTCCCTAACCATTTCAATAGTAAAACTAGTAATAATAATTATAAAAAAATATGATGTTAAATTCAATTTTAAATAAATATTTTAAATAAATTTATTTGTATATTCTATATCGTGTTTAGATAGGCAGGTACTTAAACATTTAAAATTCGCATTCTATACCTAATTACATTTATATATTGTTGAATTAAGATTTGTGTGAGACGGAATCAAGAAAACTTATTTCAATGTACCTATAATAAAAACTAGAACAAACGTTGGGGCAAACATATTTTGATTATTCACGGAATAAGCTAAACGTGTCTAAACAAAAAGCTAACAGCTAATATTCTCTACGTAACATAATCTCACGCGCATTCATTTGCTCACAAAATTCTCCAAATTCGAATTACGAAGACTCACTGCAACGTGCATTTGGCGCCTAGCGAGATACGTAACTTTTTTTGGACAATTATTAAACTTAAATTCCTCAACACATCCCTGCAATCAATAAGCAATCTTACTTCAACCTTACACGGCATAGTATCAAAAATAAAGTTGGAACTTTAAACTAAAATCTAAGTTAATCGTTTAACATTCAAATAAGTTCAGATTCTATCTCTACGGAAGAAGTGATAGAGTCGAAACTTGCATTTTGGCCTGTCTAGCAGGATAATAATAATGTATTTTTTGTTATCCAAGATGTCCGTATGCGATGCACCAAATTATGCATGTGTGCGTGCTTGCTCTAGTCGTGTCTGTAGCAGCTGTGCCTATTATTATGAAGTTGTGTGCGATTTCATACTGCGATGTAACACACTTGATACGTTTATAAATAAATGTTGAAGGGAGCGATTATGTCGTACGAAATTGCGTGACAGTCTGACGTTTAACTCAAAAAGTAGGTATATTCACTGCCGCAGGTAAATCAAGGGGGAATGTGTTTGTATTCTGCTGAGGTAATTATGCAAAGCGATAATAATGATTCTGTCAAGTCACGATTAAGCTATTTTTTCAGGAAACGAGTTTTTGGAGCTGTTGCGATGTTCGTCGCATTTATTTTACAATAGGCAGAAAATTAAGGTATTATTGATTAAGTAGGTTCTTGAAAATGTATAAAAAGTATATTGGTTATGTTTTCATTATACCTACTTCAAAGGTGATTTTTTAAACAATACTGAATAACTCAAACAATGAAATAGTCTATGTGAGCTCATATCAAAACCTTGCTTTAGTGTAGTAGCTTTTAATATATGTTTATTTGATTAAAAATATTACGAACGTTCACAGGTCCTAAATGCGTGGGTTGCTGTGTGACTTCATAGCAAAAATCTTATTGACTCTAATAGTGTATACGTTCTTGCATTATTAAATATTTTTGTATTTTACGCGGGTACTTTCTCAGTTTTCACGTGAGCTAACAGATCAAAACTTCTTGGTCCCCTTTAAATAGCGCTAGAGAAGCTTTTTTTGCATCGCTAGTGAAGCGATTCCCAAGAACATGTGGACCGCTACGTAGTCGTCGCTAGATCAAATACACCATCCTGCCACCATTGTAGTTCCTTTATCAATACTTTCCAAAAAAATCTTTGTTCACCATCTGTCTCTCTCTAACCGTGGGACTCTATAGTGCAGGAGTAGGACAGGTGTAGCGAACATCTTTGAACATAATTGCTTCGAAAATGAATAGATATTAAACAACAACTTTAACAAAGTATGAGTGTCTCTGCTGCATTAATTTTGTTCGGTTGACAATTTTTACCTTATTTCATTACGTTTAAAATGACAATACTTTGTAGGTGTTAAACTCCATTAGATTCAGTATTACTATAATGTTAAGATTGAAATCCAAGTACAAATAGGTAAATAATAAGAGAAAATAAAAAAAAATACAAAACCTAAAAACTAAACATATTATATGTAAATAAAACAGCAATATTAATATGGAGAATATAAAGCTGAAACATCTCCATTAAGATTTCAATTTTTTTTTTATTCTTTATAGGTTAGCCTTTAACCACTATCTCACCTGATGGTAAGTAATGATGTGGTCGAAGATGTTGTTCAGGCTAACCTAGAATTACTGGCTCTCAAGGACAGCTACCGGAACACACCGTTAGGTGCTTGGCGACAGATTTTCTACTTGAGCGTGGTAGCTAGCCAGGCGGGCATTCGCAAAATACCCTAACACCATGCAAATATTAATTCTATAACTTAATATTAATTCTGTTATAAGTACCTGTTATTGAAGATATTACCACAACATGTTTTATTCGTTTTTTTACGGGATACGATTCTTATCGTATTCGTATATATATTGATGGCAAACTAGATGGCGGCTCACCTAGTGGTAAGTGATCACCGTCACCCACGAACATCCGCAACACTCAGAGGTCTCAAGGATGCGTGCGCAAAGGAATATGCAGTAAAAGCAGTGTTTCAATAGCTAGACAGCTATTGAAACACTGCTTTTATTTGATATACCTACATCCATGTTCGGCCAGCGATCTTTAGGCCTGCATTTGAAAAAATCTCATACTTACCTACTACTTATAAAATGTGGGACGAGCTACGAGTTATAAAGGTACGCTTTAATACCTATATCGTAGGTACTCGTAGCTCGTCCCACATTTTATAATAAATTGAAATTATTTATATATTACTAATTTTGCTTTTCAATAATCCTACACCCAGACAGGTTTATTGGATAATCGTACCTACGTTAGTACTTCGTTTGTGACTCCGTTATTTTATTTTTATTATCCATTCAAATGTAAGCATCTACCTAGAACATTAAATTACCTAATGGAACTAAACTTTGTAACTAGGCACTTAAATCTTCGTAAATAATTTGGCAATGACAAATCATGAGGAAGGCAAATAACTATGAGCATATAACTTGAGTAAGTGTAAGTTTTCGTGACCAACCTTGGGCCTACTCGGTGAATGACTTAAGGAATTACAAACAATAGGGTTGCCTTACCAAGGCCAGGCAGTGCAATATAACATCATAAAAGCATACTTTTAGAAAGCGCGATTCTGCTACTTTGCATCTTTCAAAACGAATATATAAAACAAGTCACCGCTGAGAGACTATATTATAAGCCTCATTTGCAATTGCAGCCAAATGCTACTTACTATTCTTCAAAATTATATATACTATAGTTATTAATTTATTTTTACTTAGTTTGCATACAGTTTTGTATCTTATTAACTCAATATATGAAAAAGAGATTTGAAAATAATCTAGTATATACCTTACATATTTCGATATTAATTTTTCATTACGTAGGTATAATATATAAAAGCAACATTGTCATCTATATGTTATAGAGATATATAGATGCTTCGCTACTTAATTAATCAAAGAAAACTTCCGATGTTATTAAATTCTTCCAATATGCGTATGAAGTCAAAAGCAGCAGCTAATACTCGTACAGGGGTGCAAAATGTCATAAATCTCAAACCAGTGTTAGTCAAATAGCTTGATTCCCTGAGTTTGAACTTCAGTGCTCGCATGGATAGCCACCAACCACCAAGTAGAAAATATCGCCAAGCTTTTAGACAGAACTTACTGGTAACAGGCGGCGGCATTCATATTGCATGGAAGCCTTGTACGGGGAAACATAAATTACAGTACTCTCCAATCTCATGCTAATCAACTACTTACTACAAGCAAGTCAAATCAGAACAGCTTTACAGAAAAAATGTGGATGTAAGGTTACAATAGAAAAAAAAACGTTTTGTAATGTTAACAATACATTAAAATATAGGTTAAGGATACTATGCACCTAATATTTATAATACCAAGTGTTCTAACTCGATGAAATTTCGCATGCATATTGTTCCAGATGCTTATTGTTCAAGTATATTATGCATGTAATTTGCCAATTAAGCGTTTAATTAATTACTTGAATCCTAAATGTAAATGTTAGAATTCCTACTATATTATTATTCAATACAATATTTTTTTAAATATAATATACTTTTTCGGCTAACTGGCAAACCAGTATAAATAGACATTAGCCAGTGTGTTATCTAGATTGTTTTTTGACGTCAGTCGTGAGATTGAGTTAATTACTAGGCTCGTTCCGAAATAGCGCGTGGACGTAGACTGCGAGCTACGTAGCGCGATGTTCTTGATTTTTGCAAAAAACAACCTTACTCGCGGGTGTCGAACTGATAACTGAGCGGTAAGCCGGCTTTACCGCATGTGAGCGTCCAGCGTTTTCCGTCACTATCCCATAGAAATATGTAATTAAAAATATCGTCACCGTATACCACTGTAGCGCCATTTTCCTTCAGTCCAAACAGTAGAATGATTGAAATATTTGTCATGTTAATGAATGGAACCACGTGTTCCGTCCGTGTTATTTCATACTTTTCATCGGTACTCGTATTCTAGGGACCTAGTTTATTGAAGAAGCGAAGGTTTCTGTAACAAGTAGGGAATCCGTACTTGTTACAGAAACGTATGATAGTTATATGATAACACTTGAACTAAGTTCATTTAATTGGCCTAGAACTATATTCATTTTTAATTTTATTATACAATTGTATTAGTATGTGTATACCTATAGCTACGAATGTTGTACCTACTTTTATAGTCATATAGATATAATATTTACTATAAAGTAGTTAGTAACCATAATTTATTAATAATTTATAATCTAAATAGATTTTGTAAGTTTAACACATCCAGGCGGCCAGTCATAAAACTTAAGTCAAGCTTTTTACAATTATGTCCGGGCGTTGTCATGTATGTTCTTACGAGCACCATTCTGTCACTTTGGTCGACTGTTGATGCACATTAGGATAACAACGGAGTTCCACTACTCAAATGATACAAGAACACTATACAGCTAGTATATTACCAACCAGACCATTCCCATAAAGGATTGAGTCAGGATGTGTGGCTCATAAGGCACTAGATTTGTTGGATGTTCTAACGGCAGACAACGTCACTCTGCTGAGTGAAAGCTCTCGAGGTCATACGTATACACCCACCACCTTCTATGAGGCTGATTAGGTATTCCGGATTACCTTGTCATGATAAAGTATTCGGATCTCCAAAGCGCAGTTAATAAAAACCAGTTTAATTACTCACACATTAATTACTTACAGTTGTATAAATCAGTTTTGTTTTTATTGAAATTACTCGTAGAAATCGACAAATAGATGAGCCCTTGTGTTTATTTGCAACAAACGGAGCCATTAAAATCTATGCATAGACGGCAAATAAATTAATTCAAATATAGTCGCTACGTCCTTGGCGTAGCATTGCCCGATTAATTTTCGGTTTATACCCGATAGACCAAGTTCAGTTTTAAAGGTGGTTTGCGTGTGCCAATGGGGTGAAACTTTCAGAAGGAATATGTCCCTTACAAATTCTGATACAATAATGTTTGGAGTTTTCGAAAGTTATCACGCTATTGGTGAAATTTTTGGAGACATGACACTTTTGTTAACACTGGCAATTTTATACAAAAAAGTTACTGACGTTGTGACTAATATTATGTTTAAATTACACTTTCGGGTCTATTCGTGCACTAATCTACTAAAAAATAGCATTTCTTACTAAAGGTTTCAATCAAAATGCGTGGATCGTAGGCAAGAGCTGACTCTCACGAGAGTCCTTCATTTGTGCGCGAAAAGTAATTTGGTAAACATGAAATTAGTTCGCGATAGTGTCCGAATTACCCATGATAATGTGATGACAAATGTACAACATAATCTTGTGTACTGTAACAGCCGGATCGTCCACTGCTGAACACAGCCTCCCTTATTAAGGGGGTATTTGCCATAATTCCCAAGATTGGCAGGCGGCTTGGGGATTGCAGTGTATGTTGGCAGTTCTTTAGAAGGCACTGCTGCCCACCTTCCAGTATTTTTCCCTTAGTCGCGTCTTACGCCACCCACGGGATGATATGGGGAGGTGCAATTTCAACCCGCAACCCCACGGTGCCAATTTTGTATAGTGCGACAAAAAGCTTTATAACTCCTACAAATCCAACGAACTTGCTTCTTTATATAATTGTTTAATACGTTACAGTTCCGCCATGAAATGCGCCAGAGTTCAGCTCCAAGAAAGGTTCAAGACCAAAGTGAAGCCCTCTGACAATCAACACCCTTTGCACAAGCCTCGACGGTACTGCCAAAAGCGTATGGTGAACCCTGAACACGAAGAAGATCCTCGTTGGACGGACGTTTATGAAAGGTACAACACTTATAGCAAAGTGTGCCTAGTCATTCTTAACCAAGCAGCTTAGTTAAGCTATGTTGACTGCGGTCATTACTTGGATGGGTGACCGCTAATGGCAATACTATCAAAAAAATCTTTTGTATTTGAGAGGGCCGTCTAGGTCCGTGTCTTAGGGGCTGATGTTTAGCATAGTGGCAGGTTATTCTGCAATTGCTTAATTGGGTAGTTTCTGACCTCATGTGGACCTCATGTTTTCACAAAACACATTACGGTGTGTTTCGCAGCTGCCTTGTGTGCCAGTTTCTATTTTTCCTTTTTTGGGACATTAAACTGCATTATCACATACCATTAAGTGATATTGTGGTCGGCATTAAAAAATATTATCAAGTCAAAGGAATAAGAAATTTCTAGAGCAAAAGAGATTCCACATTTAATGTCTTGGATGTACTTTGTGCTGGCTTACGACGATGAATATGTAGCAGGAATTTGGCAGTGGTTATAGTAATAATTTAGCTCGCCTGGTATTATGCAACGATTAGGTAACTCTCCTGGTGTTAAGCAACGGTGAGGTGACGCATCTGGTGCTAAGCAACGATTAGGTAACTCTTCTGGTATTAAGCAACGATTAGATAACGCACCTGGTGTTAAGCAACGATTAGGTAACGCACCTGGTGTTAAGATACGATTAGGTAACGCACCTGGTGTTAATATACGATTAGGTAACTCTCCTGGTGTTAAGCAACAATTAGGTAACCCTCCTGGTGCTAAGCAACGATTAGGTTACTTGCCTGGTATTAAGCAACGATGGGTTAACTCACCTGGTGCTAAGCAACGATTAAGTAATTCACCTGGTGTTAAGCAACGATTAGGTAACGCACCTGGTGTTAAGCAACGATTAGGTAATGCACCTGGTGTTAAGATACGATTAGGTAACTCTCCTGGTGTTAAGCAACAATTAGGTAACTCTCCTGGTGCTAAGCAACGATTAGGTTCCTTGCCTGGTATTAAGCAACGATGGGGTAACTCACCTGGTGCTAAGCAACGTTTAAGTAATTCACCTGGTGTTAAGCAACTATTAAGTTACTCATCTGGTGTTAAGCAACGATGAGGTAACTTACCTGGTGTTAAGCAACGATTAGGTAACTCTCCTGGTGTTAATCTACGATTAGGTTACTCGCCTGGTATTAAGCGACGATGAGATAACTCACCTGATGTTAAGCAATGATTAGGTAACTCTCCTGGTGTTAAGCAACTATTAGGTTACTTGCCTAGTGTTAAGCAGTACATTAAAGGCCCCTTTCATGACCATCAAGTAAAGTAACAATTGGTTACTTCCTGGTCGAAGTTACTAATAAAAATTATAAGTATGGTTCTTCAGTTTCACAATAGAAAACAGACTTCTGATTAACAACTCGTGGGTACTCGAAGGAACATTCATTCAAAATCTATCAATCCTCCACATTAATTCGTCGATAATAATTTTAATCAAGAAGTTTTTACCCAATATGGAGTTTTTTTTTAAGTTTTAGTCGCCTTTATTTAAATTATTGTTTAGTCAGAAACTCTACTTACCAAAAACATTTCTCATTTATTATTAAAAATTTATAAGTTAGGCATTTTATGTTACTCATCGGATAAGAAAGCTAATTGGCAGATGAACCAAGAAGTAAGTTAGTGGTTACTTTAACTGTGGGTGGACTAGTCACCTTTTATGAAATTCATATGCACGGTTACTTGTGACTCAAAACCAGCAATTAGCCTACTCGAGACTTTCGTGAAAGAGGTCTTAAGACCAGGTGAGTTACCAAATCATGGCTTGATTTACCACTATAATATCATAAAATAAGTCGTTTGAAGAATAGATATAACACGTCGGATTTTCATTATTGAAAAATCAACCGTCAACTTATGATTCATTTGTATAAATTGAATTGGGGGGTATGTCCGTGCCTGGTGCAAATTTTATGATTTTTTTAAATGATGTTAGAAAGATGAAATAGATACAAGGTAGGTATGTTTTTGCAAAAAGTACTGAAAATACATAATGAAGGAAACAAGAAGTGAAGGAAATAAGATGACATTAACAATTAACTATGAAACTAGAACTTCTTTTTTGCGTGCTATAGTTTAGCACTTGGACGTCTCACCCATTAGACAGTGATGATATATTTGAGGATTGTTAACAGGATTAACCTCGAAAGATGGCTATCGAGGTGAGCTTCTGGAATATACCGTTAAAGGTTTAGCACGAAATATATAAACATCCAGATTTTACCGGTAATTGTATGTCCAACGTAGAGGGCAAATTTTACCACAAGATCTAAACTACTATTACCGAACCACATCCTGAACAATCCACTTAAAATAGAACCCTCACGGGTTGAACCCTGACATGGCGTTTACTATACTCGAGCTGTCATATATAATCTATTATTCATTGATGTTAGTTGTTTATTTCCATTAGAAATAAGAGATACTTCCAGAAGGTTATAGAAGAACTATCAAGCGTTCGTGTCTTGACCGATCCACTAACGTACGCTGCGGTTATGACTTGGATGGGTGACTGCTAGTGGCATTACTATATACTCGTACCTAAAAGTTGAGAGATTACTACCGTGCTTCGGAGGACACGAAGCCCGTTGGTTCCGTTGTTGGTTTAGTTTGTACGATACGCCAAAATGGCTTTTTATATTTGGCTGGATTACAAACAATATAATTCTCTTATTACATTTCAGATTTCATTGTAACGGAGAAAGCGCCCGGCTCAACGCTCTTGAAAGCGCCAGAGAAAACCTAGACACTGAAAATCTATTCCTTACAGTGCAAACATTAAGATTTCAAGGCGATGTTGATCAAACGAAAAAATTACGGACCAGCTTCAAATACAAAGCAACCACAGACAACGCCAAACATCGAATGTTTGTCAAACAAGCCGTTGACAACGCATGTAGTGAAGATGACTGCTCTTCGCAACTGACCTGCTACTACTTCGACGACTACGTCAAATATTTGTTCAATAATGACAAATCGAGACCCACTTCGGGAAAATCCAGTGTATTTCTCCAAGGGTTGAGTAATAAAAGAGAAAATAAAGCGACACAAGTCGACGCCGAACAAACGGGTCTGAGTAATAAAATATCTCAAAAACTTGATTTCAAGGCCAAGAGTTTATATAAAAAGTATGACAAACAAGAGATCAAAGACGAGATTAGGAAAGAAAATGATGTAGATGACACGAAAATTACTTTTCACAAGTCTGGTAAAAGAAAAAGTCTCACAATTTCGAGGACTCAAAGTCCAGAGACTGTGCAAGTAATTAGGGTAGATGTGGTGTGTAATCTGAGTTCAGGTTCCGTCCAGTCCGACTATAAAGATACTAAACTAGGGAGTAACAACTCCGACATTACCATAGATAATTTTAACATTAGAGGATCCCATTTCGCGAACAAATATTTACTAACAAATACGATTAAAAAACTAGACGAGAATTTGTCCGGTGCGAAGGTTACCCTTCTCTGTAAAACATTTAAACTGTCGGAAAGAGATACGTCGATCCCTTCCAATAAACCTAAAACAAATACAGATGAAAAACTCAAATCTAAGGATTCTAAAAAATCTTTAAAACGCAAAAACAGCAATAGAGCTAAATTACGTCAGCAGATTCAATTTTTGTAACTCTATATCATGTACGAATTCATATTCATGTTACTTTATATTCTTTGTTATTTTTAAGATAAAATGTCGATAAAATTATGAACAAAGTAAAACGTTTATTAATCTATTTGTGAGTTAATACGAGTGTTTGTCTGTGATGACAATGCGGACTCACTGACACAGATACCTGCCATCCCTCGGCGTCATTCTGGCGCCACCCTTACTGTAAACAACCGGTTCCCAAACTTTTAAGGGATAAAATCGTCGTTATCCGTCTATTAATTATCTGAACTCCCATGTCGGTTTTTGATTTCTTGTACACATTTACGATATAAGAGTAAGATCTAAACT
Organism: Plagodis dolabraria; assembly: GCA_963854805.1. NCBI lineage: Eukaryota > Metazoa > Arthropoda > Insecta > Lepidoptera > Geometridae > Plagodis > Plagodis dolabraria. Next base: position 13,836,589 of record OY978440.1, read on the forward strand.
ACTATTATCAAATTGCAATAACAAAATTACGAGAAGAAAAACTATAGTCATGTGCGGTAATATTTCCTTTCGTAATTTTATAATGTAAACCACGGAGCATGCGTTATTGCTAGAATTAAAATATTAAAATTGCAATTGATAAATATTTCAAACAAAATCTTTCTGTAACTTTTGTTTTATTGCGAGTAGTTTAATAAATTTGTGGTGTATATGAATGTGTATGTCTAAAGAAGCTGAGAAAGCTAAGCAAAAAGAACTCCTGTTGCATATAATTTAGATACCATGTAGAGGGCGAGTTATTGAAGAAAGTAGGAGTTCCAGAGTTATAAAAAAAAATCCTTGTCCTCTGCACTCGGGGATGCATATTTTTTCCCATTTTCTGTACGTACATAATATATTTAACCATTAAAAATAGTATTTAATTCGTCCAATTAAGTATTGAATACAATGTTTTATAAAAAACTTTGGTGTTTCATTGAAGCTCTATTTAGCGTCTCTATTAATTTTATTTCCTTCCATTTTTTTTTGCTTGTGGAGCCGAATAACTTATGCTAAGAAAAATGTTGTCTATATACTCGTGATTGTACGTCTATATTGATTAAAACTAACGTAAGTTTGACACATACTATAAGACATTTTGAACCGAGTTAAACTTACTGTTTTTTACGTCGAGAAGGCGTCTCAACAAATATTAAAAAAGAAGGAGAGCTATTGAGACGCCTTCTCGACTTAAAAATAAGTAAATTTATTTCGATTAAAATGTCTTATAGTGTATGTCCATACCTTAGACAAATAAATATGATATTGTCATTCTTTACCCTAGGTGCCCATTTGTAAGAGTTGGATCATGTTAACTTCTCTGACTACCTTTATCAGTGGTAACGCATTTTTAACCGACTTCAAAAAAGGAAGACTCCTCAATTCGCCTGTATATTTTTGTGTGTTACCTCATAACTCCTTAGGTACAGAGTGTACCGATTTTGATGATTTTTTTACATTCGTAAGCTGGTGCTTGTCAAGTGGTCCCTTGTAGAATTCGATCTGACTAGCAGTTATACCTCTGATAACTTTATGTTTGAAGATGTTTTTTTTTGTTAAAATTTCAATTATTTTTTCTACCCAGTAATTGTTCACTGTAAATCTCTGTACACAAATACCTTATATTTTTAGTTTATATTATGTACTCTGAGAAAAAAGTTTGAGAAACACTTATCGAATAAAAAAACCACATAAATTTTTCACACACCCTGTGATTTGTGAGACGGTGCAAACGATCAATTTTGTTCCAAAAATGAACGTTTAATTTAGTAAGTGGACTAAATGCGTTTTTTAATCTATCTTTTATATTTTTTGCGTTGTTATTGAAAAATATGAACGGAACAAATAACATTTTAAGCGATATAAATGTACCAAGTGTGTTTCCATTAAACTAAAAAACCTTAACCTTTGCAATATCTACTTTTCAATTTTAGTAAATTATTTGAACAAAAAGTCAACAATTGTGTGTACCCAAATTGGTAAACGAACTTAACTTAAACGCGTTATACCATAAAACTTACAAAATACTAAAATCTGCATGCAAAACACACTATTAAAATATTAACTATCAACACTGCTTCAAAGATATAAACTATCAAATTGCAATTTTCATATTAATGCATATAAATATATAATACATATAAACTATCAAATTGCAATTTTCATATTAATTTTATTTACCAACGTGAATAACAATGTAATGTGATTTTATGATTAATACATTAAGGCGAAAGATAAGGCCAGTTGATTTTGTGCTTTTAGCGGTCTCTTGCGCATCATCTATTCAGAAAGAAGTGCGCGAGTTCGAATCAATGGACGGCACTATTATTGCCTGATCATATTTACGAGCAAACGAAGTTGGATTTCGACTCAAATAGTAGTAATGTTTAGTAGGCGCAAATAGCTTTTACACGTATAATTGTTATAATATAATCCTTATTTTTATTACTGTTCGAAATAGAACAAACATTAAAACATTCGTACGTACTTAAAGTATAATTGACTAAGTTTGCTACCTAACAATTTTGATACACCCCTAAAAAGATTGACTAAAATCTCGGTACTTCAAAATTTCCAATAAGTTCCGGTAGTTTATTCTATCCTGTTTATATAACTTATGTAATGCATTTAAAACCTGGAAAGCAAACTTTGAAATACGTGTTACAGGGTATAATATATATAAATACAAAGCTTAACACACTATATTTTCGCCAGGAAACGTACCTCAAACCTCAAACATTTCATCTCCTTTTTTGTTTTCCACTTACCATTCACATTCATTAATTATAAAATTCCGCATAGTTGTGATGACACCCTATAAAGTATTTTTCGAATACTAAGTGGAACCGTTTGTGACCGATTAGTAATTTGTAGACATAAATGTATCAATGAAAAGACATTAGTTGTGCTAAACTTACGAATTGGCACCATGTCTGAAAAAGTAATCTTACGGCAGGGTTAGACCTGCGCTAGGACATCATTTTCAAAATGATATCAAATATACCAATATATCATTACTATCTGTATTAATTTGATGAAGTAGGTAATTTAGAACTTCTTTAAAACGAATATTTTCTAATGTGTTATTGGGAAAAGTGTCCAGAAACTGATTTTTAAGATTTTATGTGAGAATAATTGATAAAGCCATTTTAACATGTAAAATCTAGGATATCTTTATTATTCTCGAAAGTTAAAATTCAGTTCGATAAAAAATAATGAACGTGTTTAGAAACCGAAGTCCAAGTATCCGGCCCGGTCACTTAAATTTGTCCGAAGCTGCAACCTCTTATATTCAGTCTGTTAATTTACATCGTGCTTATAGGCGCTATCTACATTTAGAAGCTGGTACTATTCAAGGCTAGGTAGGGTTTTTAACGTTAATATGATTACTCTGGCATGCCTATACTAATAGGAGATGTCATAAAATACTTAAGAAAAAGAAGGAGAGCTACGCATGCTGAAAGAAATTATGAAAAATCTGTTATTTACTATTTAGTTAGGCTATTAGTGGGATTCAGACTTGAAGTTGCAGGTTTCTAGATTTTTTTACTACGAACGCTAGTTAGCTAGAACTAATTAGCCTTTAAGCTTTTGTACTGGCCAGTATATTCTACTTGGCGAAGAATATAAGCACCATTGGCGCGAAACAGCATATCCTCTCTGACCTCATTTCATAAATTGTCTTTTTCGACACAAATTCATCAAAGTTTCATACGATATCATTATTACAAAACCATCGCTGCATCTCACTTTTATGTTTTTAACACAAACATGGTATATGCCAAACTAGCGAGCTGTATGTTTTTTTTAATGTAATTATGTCAGAACAAGCACGAGGCCCACCTGATGTTAGGCGGATTATCCTCTGCCTATAACAGATGCATTTCGGTATGTGACGACGACTTTGTAAAGTATAGAATGTATTAATAAAAAAAAATCTCATGTGCCTGTAATTTATAACATAATTTATATATTAAAAAATAATAACATAATTTTATAGGAATTATCATTGGTACATAATATGTGTGTATGAATAAAAGTTTTACTCGTGTTACGTACATACTTACTAAAGAATAACCAGAGTAATATATGTGTAGTTTTATTGTTAAATTAGCAACAAAAGTAATTGAAAGGCTTTAATTTTCTTCGTGGCTTTCTTGCATCATCTGATTTCTTCACAACATCATTCCTTACCTCAAGATGTATACTCGATAAAACAATTTATATCGAGTAAACACCTTGAGCCGGTGGCCCCTTCGAGTTGCAAAACGCATTTCAAAAGTTCTGGTTTAAATTATGTCAATGCACATTCAAACTTGGGAATGCCTATAACTCGACGCCAAGTAATAACTAGCACATAAGCTATTCTAACTTTTCTGTACTACTTCAATGAAATATTTTCAACCACTGACCTAGGTACGTGTTTAATTTAATTTTCCGCAGCTGCACGTAAAGGCTGGGGTTTCTGTTTGCTTGGCGTTTTCCGTCGACAGGGACCAAGTTTTGTGCAAGCTTTAAGTTAATTACTGGTAGATCGCGTGCTAGTTATCAACGTGCTATGTCTGCTTATCGGCATGACACTGCTACGTACAGGCAGTATTCTATCCATTTATTAATGTCTATCTATATGCATATTAAAATGTAGATAAATATTTACTTGTCACGACATGCCAGTGCCAGTACGGATTAGGGGCTTGTTTATAGAAATGATTTTCTGAAACATAATCTCTGAACACATGGTTTAAATCGTACAAAAATGTTTAGCACTGTATGTTTTATCTTACTCAAATTTCACGATAGATAAGCTGACAGTAAACGCTAGTAATACACATTTCGCTCGACACATCGCTCAGCCAAGAATTACGCCTATGTTATTGTATTTTTTTAGATGGCAGTTTTGAAAAACTATAAGAAATAATGGTTTCATAATCGTTGTTTATAATTAATAAACTTTTTGTATCATCATGTTGGGAGTCATTGTTTTGAGCTTATGGAGTGGAGTGCAATGAAAATTTAAACCTAGATTTTAAACTAAAGAAATTAGTAAATGAGGACCAGAAAAAGGTATTTCAAATTTTGCATTAAACTGCATTAGAAATCCGGTCATCGGCCGTGTTATCGTACCGATGGTTTCTGTATTTAATTGTTAGATATATATTATGGTATATAATATATCCAAATTTGAGAACCCTCCTAATTATCTAGGTATTTTTGCTGAGATATATCCCTAAAACAGTATGACCCGACTTGCACTTGACCTGTTTTTTATGTAAACATCTGTCCATACTAGTAATTCAGTTTAGTAAGCGTTGCTTCATGATATTTTGTGTTTATAGAATGTAGTTTCATATCGTTCGTTGCATGTCTCGTATAAATTAAAGCTGAACTAGCAAATCCTTAGTAAGTTTATAGGGGATACCAGACACTCGTATTAAAGGTAGCTCTATGAGCGCCTTCGTTCGTATGGAATTTGATTATTTGTTTGTCTGTAAATTGGTATTTCTTAAAAGAAAAGAGGTACCAAATTTTCTATTTTATAAAACTTGATACAAACCTGAGTTCTGGTACTTTTATATCACGTCTTAGTTAATACATAGACATTTATTTCTGCATTTAAAATATCAGTAAAGTTCATAATACTACATTTCTTTCGTACAGTAATACATGCAATTTGTGTGAACTTATAATATTATTTGCTTGTGTATGTTGTATATAAGCAGGCTGACAAGAAAATCAAAATTTTCCAAAACTTTTTACAATATTACAGACAATATAATGTATTGATTGAGCATACACATATATAGGTAAAAGTGTGATATGGGAAGGGAGTTTACATATACTCGTATTTTGTAAAAACTGTTTAATATATCTTTGCTAATTTTCAACAAATTACAAACGAGTCTTTGCTCTTCAAATCTCAAAAAAAGGTCAAAAGCTTCATGAAAACATCAACTGTGACAAAAATCTCTCGTCACTTCGGACATAACTACCTCATACCTACCCCTTGTCCGGGGTTAAAGTTGCTACAGGAAAAATGATGGAAGGGTTGTTTTAATTTCTGCTTGAGTCTTTTTACTCGTTTTTATGTTTATACTTTTGAACCAAGAATTGATGAAAGCGAGTTCTGAGTATCATTTTGAAGATTTTTGTAAAGTATAATATGTTTTATTTTAAAGCTTGTGTTTGAAAGTAAAAGTTAAATATTTACGTATATACCTACCTAAACGTTAAGAGGTTATCATTACATATCAATAAATGATATCAAACGAGCCGTAATGCTGGAATAGAAACCTATGTTTCGATCGGCTAATGTATTTATTCATTTGCAAATGGTGCGGTGCGGCGTTCATTGTAGCATGAGGATGTGTAGCCAGCATGGTCTCGTACACGGTACCCACTGGCAGCACTGGGCAAGATCACAAGCAAGAACCGCTATGATTAACGACCCGAACGGAAGCGTTTCCGAATATTAATTTGTAGTGGAGGTCACCAGCCACCACTGCTTGGTAAGTGTGACACGCGGCGAAAGGATTGGCACCCCATGGCCCTCCAACCCCCGCGATGGGGTGAAATGTGTGTGCCGAATTTATAGGTGTGAGAGATGGAACTTCAGGGTAGCTAAAGGGTGAGGAGGACTTCGGACCTCCCTCACTTGGGGGGTTTACGTCCCCCCAATCTGTCCTAGTCCGGCAACCCCGCCCGCGGCGCCCGGTCCTGTCCAAGCGATAAGAGGGAAGAGGGGAGAGCGTCAAATGGACGTTTTACGCATAATTTAGAGAAGCAAATGGATTCGAACAGTCTCCATACAGCATAGGTAGGTACGTATATCGTAGCATTAATGTGTTGATTCGCCCGGAATATTGGCTAGGTTACTTTGAATTTCCGGGCAGACAATACTGCTCAAGTTTTGATTTCGAATTGAAGATGTTATATTATCTACTGACTTATTAATTTAAGATAGTCGATGTGTTCTTATATCGTTACAAAATTGCTTACGTTGTATTTTATTAATATTGTGAAAGAAAATGTTGTTTTATTAGTTTTTTGGCGGTGTGATATCGATAACATATTTTTAATTGATGTCTTTATATTTAATCTTATTATATTTCGTTTTAGGGTTCCGTACACACAAAGGGCAAAATAGAGTCCTATTAATAAGACATCGCTGTCTGTTTGTTGGTCTTAATGTCAGGGGACTTTATCTCGCAAATAGTATGCGTTACAAACCATAAATTTTATTTTAATTTGTGAAAGACGACCGTTGTACTACAAATCCAGATAAAAGTTGCTAGGATGTAAAAGAGTTTCTTTTCACACTTTAGTAACATGTTTTATTAGCTTAGGTTGCATTAGGCAGAGTACAAATATATATCATTACCTATTATGATTTTCTAAAGAAATATTTAATTCGGACCATAAAAGTTGGCAATTTTGGATAGTTTTTTATAGAGATTATTTTAAAAACAAAGTAATAATAATAATAATAAATCATTTATTTCACACACGAATTTCAACAACAACATGATTAACAAGATGAACAGGTTTTGTTCTTAAATAATTTAATTTAATAAAGTAAGATGGAATCTCATATTTAGGTATATTATGTACCATATCGTCCTTTGAACCCAGAAATATTTATTATTTAACATTACAATAATAAAATCAGAATAAAATAATTAAATAAACATTATTTAACATTATCATCAATGAAGCACAGTCCCAGAGTCAAATCCCAAATCCACTCTATTGACAAACACGCTCTATTGACATTGAGTTAAGGGTTGGTGTATTGGTAAAATTAAGTAAGTATAAACGCTTTTAAAGAAATATATAGGTTCTTTAAATTTAGCTCAATAAGTCGCAAACTGAAAAATTAATGTAAATATTACATATTCAAAATAATGTTGAAGAATATTCACACTATATTGTATAACACATGAGTTGCACTTTTACTAAGTCCCGTGGAATAAAATGATTTGAACTTTGAAGTTAAACTCACGAATATTAATTTAACGACTTAAAACCGATTGCATGATGAAATAATTAAATATGTGTACATAATTATTTTGCAAGACCTAAAGGATGCAGAATACGACACCTGAGTTGAACACTTTACTTTTCATCTTAAATGCAAGGGACTAAAAATCTCACAGATTTCATATAATAATACACATATTTCAAAAAGTTTTTCTCTCTTTTTAGCCTTATTATTTGGAACTTAATAGGTTTTTTACAGCGTTTTACTGATTTCGGTGTCCAATCTACACCATTGTGGACATAAGCTTTTAGTAATAATATATAAGCTTTTATAAAAAACAAGAACAAGATAATTTTCAATTCACGCCATAATATTTTATTTATTCCAAGGAATTTTTAGAACCTCATTTGAAGAGAACGCGCGTTCGTTGCGGCTAAGAACTGAAAAATCGTTCTACTTTGGACAATTATATTATTAAATACCTACGACGACAATTTGACTGAGTGTACGTTCTGTTATACGAGTAACATTTTATTAGAAACAAACATAAAACTTATATACAAATATATTTAACATGATAAAAAATACAGTATCTTTTAAATTGGATTATCATAATTTAGTCACCATTTAAAAGATCTGTAATTATTGCTTTTGTAATCTAACATTCCTTCATTTCACTGCATCCAAACTCCTTGGGTAGAAGTCACAAAAAAGCTCTATTGTGCAATGTTCTTGCAGACATAGGCAAGAATGTTTTAAAAATAAGCCCAATTTATTGATTGAGTACAGTTTTTTTTATTGCTGATAAGGTAAGCCTTTGACCACAATCTCACCTGATGGTAAGTGATGATGTGGTCGAAGGTGTTAACAGGCTTAACATAGAAATACTGGCTCTCAAGGACAGCTGCCGGAAAACACCGTTAGGTGCTTGGCGACAGATTTTCTACTTGAGGGTGGTCGCTAGCCAGGCGGGTATTCGCAAAAATGCCCTTCCACCATGCGTTGAAGCTCAGAAGCTCAAGCCCGCGGCAGGTTTCGAACCATGGACCTGCTGCGCGGCAGGCCATAGCCAAAGCCACTGAGCTATCACTGCTTCAAAACGTACACTCCACAAAGGTGTGCCCTAAATTCACTTCGAGGGACATGGATTTCTGGTTCATAATCGTCGCATACTCGTATTTTTTGAATTAGTTATAGCCGAATGCCGTATACTGCAGGTCCTTGGTTCAATACCAACCGCCGCGCGGCGGCTTGAGTTTCACCGCAGGCTGGAAGAGCAATTTGCAAATTCTCGGCTGGTGTTATCGTTCTCAAGTAGAAATTCTGTCACCAAGCACCTAGCAGTGTGTTCCGGCAGAAGTCCATGAGATCCAGTAAGTTACCAAGTGAGACTTAACACCTAATGTCTTAGGATGATAATACACAATTTCATCAAACGTGTTTGGCGATTTGAATATATATGTAAATTTGATTGTAGCTCGCAGGATCAACCAAATCACCCAAGGAAGATAAGCACATTTGAAATTCGAACTAATATATATATATATATATCATATATATATATATATATATATATTTTTTAATAACAAATACTTTTAAAAGTATCCTAAAAAAACATTAAATAATATTTAAATAAAACACTTAAAAAAGCATAAAATTATATATCTAGTGACAATTCCGCCTAATTTTCCTGTTATCTACGTGACGTCATAAACATCACGCAGCCTAACCGGAAGAATACCCGACTAGTTTCGCTTCTAAACGAAGCATCTTCAGGAGGTCTTGACTTACCGAGCGCACGATCGAGACATGTCTCGATCGTGCGCTCGGTAAGTCAAGACCTCCTGAAGATGCTTAGGCGGAATTGTCACTAGATATATAATTTTATGCTTTTTTAAGTGTTTTATTTAAATATTATTTAATGTTTTTTTTAGGATACTTTTAAAAGTATTTGTTATTATTAAATATGGATTTCCGCAAAGTAACGCCTGAATCTATTCATTATATATATTTTTTTTTATGCTTGATAGATTAGCCTTTGACCACTATCTCACCTGATGGTAAGTGATGATGTGGTCGGAGATGTTGTTCAGGCTAACCTAGAATTACTGGCTCTCAAGTACAACTGCCAGAACACACCGTTCGGTGCTTGGCGACAGATTTTCTACTTAAGGGTGGTAGCTAGCCAGGCGGGCATTCGCAAAATGCCCTACCACCATGCTATAACGACTGCTATCCTAAGACAACAACCGGGACCGACGGCTTAACGTGCCCTCCGAAGCACGGAAGCGCTCAGTAGTAATGTCTAATGTCACCAGCGGTCACCCATCCAACTCATGACCGCGGCGGACGTTGCTTAACTTTGCTGATCGGTTCAGAATGGTTAAGCAAACTTCGCTACGAGCGCTTCAAAATTATATAAGTATCCGTACTTTACCAGTTTTATGGTTTGTACATTACACAAAGACTCATCATAACTGGTAATATACTTAGGTGTAATCAGGTGAGATAGTGGTCAAAGGCTAAGCTATCAGGAATAAAAAAAGGCGTATTAGGTATGGCTTGCCGTGCCGCAGGTCATAGTTCAATCCCGACCGGCGCGGGCGGCTTGTTGGAAGAGCATTGGCTAGCTACCACTCTTCAGTAGCTTGAGACTAAACTACTGTATGTCCCAGGGCTATGGATGCTCGTCACTTGGAACGAAATGCATCTGTTATAGGCAAAGGTTACCGCTTAACATCAGGTGGGGCTTAATGCGAGTTTTTTTTAATGTGATTGTGATGGAACAAGCACAAGACCTGATTTAAAGCGGATTAACCTCTGCCTATAACAGATGCATTTCGTCATGTGACGAATTGCACTGCGCCCGTCACAATGAGACATGCAGTTGTTAGTCTCATGTGCCTGTCATTTTTCTGGCTCTCAAGGACTGCTGAAGGAACACACTGTTAGGTGCTTGGCGAATTGTGTTCTACTTGACATTCGCAAAATGCCCTTCCATCAGGGACCTGCTGCACGACAGCCATTGGCTATAACCGGCCATAATTGCTTCAAAAGCTTGGTTTAGTTTGAGTTCCTTTACAATTCCATTCAGAAAATCTATAAAACAGTTACCACCCATACATTAAATATCTAATAACTATATTTCTTTCAACTTATATACCACCCATTTGTTAGCATCATACGGGCCCGAATTCGGGTACTTATGAACGAAATTCGATTGTTATCATTATCTATGATTTCCAACTAAATATAAGCAGTTATATACAAAACTGACTAATATATTTATTAACTTAGGTTACCATAAAATATAAACTGCAAAAACGATACCAATAAGTACTTAACTACTAATATTATAAATGCAAAATTAACTCTGTCTGTCTGTCTGTCTGTTACGCTTTCACGCCAAAACTACTGGACCGATTTGAATGAAATTTGGTACGAAGATAGTTTGAGACCCGGGAAAAAGCATAGGATAGTTTTTATCCGACTGCGCAAAATGAGGTTAATGTTTTCGCGCGATAACTGTCATACGCGCGGGTGGAGCCGCGCCCGGAAAGCTAGTATATAATAATATTTAATACATGCAAAGGCTCTCTTTTTATTTCAACGTCACACTGCTTCTTATATAAATACGTACTTATTAGCGATAAAATCTTTGCACAAAAATTTGCAAATTAACAATTGATTACATTCTGGTATATTATGATACAAGTGAGCTTAGTTGCTCATTATACACGAGGCTGTGGGTTGGTTGAGCCGTAGGTGAGGGCGTAAATCAGCTGAGTGTATAATGAGCAAGTTGGTCACGTGTTTTATACGCACTTTTTCACCCTTGCGTGGAAAAGAAAAATATATTGCACAAATGCAATATTGCATACAAACAGATAACATACGAAAATTATGGAAAAAAGCGCGCAAGTTTTTTTTTGCGCGCTTGTATCGTGGTAGATTATAAACTGAACCTTACACCTCTTTGTTGTTACAAATCTGTATTACCCGGTAAAATGGAAAATATGCTCTGTTTACTGGCATAGGTACTAACTTAACTTTGTAGGGATACTTCTATTACGCACTAGTGTGTAATATTATTATGCACGAGGGTATTATAGTTCGGTTTATGGCCCTAAGAACGATATAATTAAGCTCACTTTACGAGCAAGGGTGTTGAAAAAATACTTATTTACTACTAAATAAACTGTCATTACTTGATATTAACTGTCAAGTTTTGACCATCTATTTAAAATGTGAATGGAAAATTTGTGGATATGGTAACACATACATTACTTGTATTAGAAATAACTTCTCAAGTAGCAAAGCAAGGGTATATATAGCTTGAAACAATGTATGAAGAATTCCCTATTAGAGAAGGAGTCAGACATTGATGAGAGGAGGAGTGTATTAAGTAAAATTGCCTGGAATTAGGTCAGACTTTGATTTAGATGATCTGGTCTTCTTTGAAGAAAATCCAATAACTATGTAGAAAATGATTCGTCAGCTCTTTGATTAAACTAAAAACGTAGGACAAGTAGACAAAAATAATGATATATACGCGATTTAAGCCGTTTAAAGTTGTTTAAATACTATAAAAATGTAGGCTTGATAATAAAAGCAGCTAAAACAAAGATAATTAAAATAGAGAAGTAAGAATCAGAAATGCACTATTGGGTCATTTTGAAAAATTAATAGATAGTGAGTGAGGGAAACACAACAGAGCTCAACCAGTGGTATTTTCGCCGGGATGAATTTCTCCAGAAGCGAAAGACCATCGCGCTGTCCAAAATCCCTCACGCTTTTTTCATAACTGATTTAGCCCTGGACTTGAGTTTTAACCCAATATGGAGCACAAGTGTAAGTGTTACACCCAGAGCCTCAATTTGGTCGGTTACCGTATAGGTACACACACTTTGGAGAGCAAGAGTGAGATTGAATAATGAATTTTGATGGAAAGTGACATCTATCTTAGAAGAATGAAACCATCTACTAAGACACAAAGTTTAAAATTCGATCAACCGCCGATACTAATTCAATGAGGCCTTTTTAATTAATGTTAAGTATTTGTTAATACGAAAAAAGGCTTTCAACTTCTACTGGAAGTTATCATTATCATATCCTAATAGTTTTCTATATTTTTGGTATTACTGACGATGATTTGTTATAGAGATTACCTACATTATATTTTAAAATCATCAGCATACAGCATACCTATAGCCATTGACAAGACTGACGTTTGATGACATGGTAAGTAAAAGTTATATAATGGAAGCAACCCTAAACGAGATTCCTGAAACACCCGAAGTCCACTTCGCTGGAAATGCGAAGTAACTCTTCAAAAGAATAAGTTTACTTCTGTTATTGATATGGAAACTTATTCACAACTACAAACAATCTCAAATGCCAAAAGATATTAGCATACTACCAAGATAAATATGATGGAGTTTATTGACATTATTGCAAGGTAGTTGGGTACTGCAGAAGATGGACGTAAGTCAAATAAGTGAAGTTGAGGTGAGTGCTTTGACAAGTGTGTGTGTGGTCTAACACTTATGCGGTGTAACTTTAAAAACAGTGTGATAAGTAGACAATGTGAAGTGAATTAGAATACTGTGTTTAATTAAAAATACGCTTTTTTATTCGGGTGGTATGCCTTTATTAACTAAATACTACGAACTACAAATACAACATTTCAGCTATCACAATAAAAGCATTTAGACTACCTATAAGTCGTTGCAGATTTACAGGCAGCCCAAATGCTCCAGCCCACTACCAGTTGGCAGCGTGCCCAGCATGCTGGCAGCATTGTCCCGTTGAATTGCTTTTATTTTTTATTGTTTCTCTTATATACTCAGTACATTAATGTTCACATTGCCGGTTTGTAGTGTATGCGTACGTAGTATTATTATATGTTCTATTGTATGGGTGCCGGTGAAATTTTAGCCACATGAGACTTAACAATTTTATGTTTTTTTTTTTATGCCTGATAGGTTAGCCTTTGACCACTATCTCACCTGATGGTAAGTGATGATGTGGTCGAGGATGTTGTTCAGGCTAACCTAGAGTTACTGGCTCTCAAGGACAGCTGCCGGAACACACCGTTAGGTGCTTGGCGACAGATTTTCAACTTGAGGGTGGTAGCTAGCTAGGCGGACATTCGCAAAGTGCCCTACCACCATGCTGTAACGACTGCTATCCTAAGACAACAACCGGGACCGATGGCTTAACGTGCCCTCCAAAACACGGAAGTGCTCAGTAGTAATGTCACCAGCGGTCACCCATCCAAGTCATGACCGCGGCGGATGTTGCTTAACTTTGCTGATCGATTCAGTATGGCTAAGCAAACTTGGCTACGAGCGCTTCAAAACATGTGCCATGGTAATAGCCGCGGTGCAGTTATCTGCAAAAGTCACAGGTTATAGTTTAACACTAGATAGACCTTGCTTGTACCATCGCAGCAATGAAAATGGTTATTTAAATCTGTCGCAAAATACCCGATGGAAGCTATCCTAATTGAGAGCCAGATCCAAGCCTGGTACCATCTATGAACACAAAGCGGTAAGATATCTAGTAATACAAGGTCTAGCCTAGAATCTAGCCTATTAGAAGTACCTACTTGCCTTTACCATTTTGTAAAGAAGCAGTATGGTTGAAAGCCGCAGCAAATATTACAGTGGTTTCAATTATGCCAAAAAAAACTAATAAAACTATTAGAGTCCAAAATAGCCAGTACTTTAGAGACGTTTAGGTCACGAACGTATGCATCCATGAAAGTTACGGGTGTCAAGGAGTATTTTAAAAATTTCTGAAAGGAAAGTCAGTTTTCGTTTACAACCTCAACAATTCCTTTCAGAAATTTTTAAAAACTTCGTGATACAAAGTGTTTTCTAATAAAAAAAGGAACAAAATAACAATATCAAATGGAATTTATTTGCAACGTCACTAAGAGCATAATTATAATATAGTAATAGTATATACTTTTTATATTTTTATATTTTTATGTATATACTAGCTTTCCGGGCGCGGCTCCGCTCGCGCGTTTTTCGGTTATCGCGCAAAAACATTAACCTCTTTTTGCGCAGTTGGTTAAAAACTATCGTATGTTTTTTCCCGGGTCTCAAACTATTTCCATACCAAATTTCATTCAAATCGGTCCAGTAGTTTTGGCGTGATAGCGTAACAGACAGACAGAGTTACTTTCACATTTATAATACTAGCTTTCCGGGCGCGGCTCCGCCCGCGCGTTTGTAGGTTATCGCGCAAAAACATTAACCTCTTTTTGCGCAGTTGGATAAAACCTATCCTATGTTTTTCCCGGGTCTCAAACTATTTCCATACCAAATTTCATTCAAATTGGTCCAGTAGTTTTGGCGTGAAAGCGTTACAGACAGACAGACAGAGTTACTTTCGCATTTATAATACTAGCTTACCGGGCGCGGCTCCGCCCGCCCGTATGTAGGTTATCGCGCAAAACTTTAACCGCTTTTTGCGCAGTTGGATAAAAACTATCCTATGTTTCTCCCGGGTCTCAAACTATTTCCATACCAAATTTCATTCAAATTGGTCCAGTAGTTTTGGCGTGAAAGCGTAACAGACAGACAGACAGACAGACAGAGTTACTTTCGCATTTACAATATTAGTACTGATTAAAGTACAGAAAATTTCGGGACATGTTTCTGTTGAAAACTCCAAAGGTGGTCTAATGTTCGGAAGGTTACCACAAAAAGAACTATTACTATATTATGCACTTTGTGATGTTATAAATAATAATATTCCCATATGATATTGTTCATTGTTAAATTTTACTTGTAATTTGTATCATGGTCCTACCACCTTAGGAAGTTCCAATGACGTTCGAAGATGTATAATTTAGTCTGCTCTACGATTTCAACTACCTAAAATAGGGTAATGTCACAATCCCTAGGGAGAAATTACGGCATGATCTAGTAACATACAAATATCCACTTACGTTATATAATTTTGTAGAGATTATTTGTATAGACTCAAACACTAACATTAAAGCATTTGTTTTTCTTCCCCATAAGGTTACCTTAGAGTTTTGACAAAAGGAAATTTAGCTAACTAGTCGTTACTTTCACTTTTACTAAACTTAGGGCCCGTTTCAGAATGTCCTAATGAAGTTTCGGGTTGCTATGCAACACATAAAATAACTAAATGATAAAAATGACAGTTAACATGCAGCGCGTTTCAAGCTTTAACCGATGGATAGGCTTAATCGATGACTGTGAAACACAAAGATAGTGTTTTGTTTAATAAATATGTTCTGGGTAGTAAAACCGGAACTTACTCGAACATTCTGAAACAGGCCCTTAAGCTACTTAACAGTCAAAACAAAAATCATAAAATGTCTTCAAACATGCTTTGTGGTGAAACTGGTGTCTGAAATAAGTATATGTAAAAAAACTTGTGTTACAAGTTACCAGCGATCCACTCCACGGATAATCAAATAAACTCAATCATATAATAAACTTAATTTATTTTTTTCGCTGTGAGAACCAAATCCTAGGCTACCCCCAGTTGGGTAGCCAGAGTCCTATCAACGTCCATCGGTGTCGCCACAAGAAGACCGATGACGTCAGAAGTTATCAACCCGCTGAATTTTTAACAACACGCTACCCTTTTCAATTACGCATTGAAAATGGGGTTACTTTGCTGTCCAACCTCGGTTGACAATCCTTTTTGCGTTGTTTAATTATTCAAGTAAATGTCTTAATTTAGATGGAAAAGTGAAAATCGATGCGTTGCTCTAAGTGACAGACTTACATTTGGATATCGGTCAAAAAAACTACGTTTACGAAATATTCAATGGGATTTAGTTTTATTATGCAGTGTTTTTTTATTATAATAGATTATTTACGAAACAAAACTCGCTCGATACTGATGTAAATGTGAACTGTCATAGGCATGAGGCCAAGCTAGCTAAGGTATAGTATCTTGGCTTGGCTTACTTTATCATAATATTTAATTTAATATTTTTTAAGTGCTTGGTTTATGCGACGCGTGATCAAAACGCTGGCACACATTTGGCTCAACGAATAAGCATTGCAATTCAACGGGGCAATGCTGCCAACTGGTGGGCTGGAGCATTTGGATTGCCTGTGAGTCTGCTCTGATGTAGTAGCTGTATTGTTGTATGTAGTTCGTAGTATTTTGTTAAATAAAGACATTTTGAATTTAATAAATATTCTGTGAAATTTCAACTAGACGTCTAAAACGGTTTAAAAATATAACCCTTTAATGGACGGACGAACGGTAATTGTAGGATACGTTTTAGGGCCCCTACTTACGGAAATCTAGAACTACTTACGGAATCTACTTACGGAGTTTAGGCTACGAATTTTACATCCCTGATATTCTGTAATTGATAAACCAATCACCGAGTTAGATAAACCAGAGGTTGATTTACTTCTTATAATCAAATGAAAAAGTCACCCGACTATGAAAGGGTTTGGATTCTAAACAGTTCACTAGCTGTCAAAATGGTCTTCCTTTAAGAATTAGTAATTTATGATTTGGCCTCGGTAGCGTTTGCGAATAGGTACTGCTTATATTGTACCTCGGGCTGGTAGATCAATTGCCTATTACAAATACATAATTGGAGATTCCTTGTACACCCCGCTCAAAATATTAACCTCGGACTGTATTTTTTATACTAGTTATTATGAGATTTAAGTTATTTAGAATTTACTATGTTTAGGAGAGATTTATTTTAACTGTGGATGTCTGGTATTGTTATTAACTTTTCTGTGAAAGAAAGAGAATATTGTGAGCATTTCAACTAAGCATACAGTTAAGTATTTGAAATTGGTTGGATTAGGTTCGAGTTAAGTGTAATATCTTTGAGTTGTAATATTATTCTCGATTATAATGTCATAATGACAATAATGACGAGTTATGATGATGAGGAAGTGTATACTATGCGTTAATCTAGGACCAAAACTATACATACTCTTAGTTTCATCCCAATCGGTTCAGCGTTTCAGCATAAAGAAGTAACATACCTATATTTATACTATTTTAGTGTATGATCATCGTTCAAGAACCTCTGCAAAATATCAATGACAATAGTTCCCGATAGATATTCCCTCACTACTAAAAAAAACACTTCAACATGAATCAACATTCAAAGGCGTTCGTTCATTTTACTTATAATTGTAGTACGAAGAAAATATAATGCAATGTTGTTTAAAATTTCTATAGAGCTCCAATGGTTACCAGAAAGTTTTCCTGCTACATATTTTTACCCTTCGGTATTAAAAAACCCCTACTTCGCCACATAATTACTGGCATCGGAGGCCAAATCCACGCGTATAAGAGATACATATTAATACGAAAATTTAAGCCGGGCCGAGCATCGCAAGTATTCTGCCTCCCTCGCCCTCGGCCTCCTAAGTCCGAGTGGGTAACGCGAGTGTGTGTTAGTGTCCGGTTTGTATGTGTGCACAAATTTCATAATAGGTGTGCGTTGTGTTGTACTCCGTTCAAATTTTACATCTCACATCTTGTGAGTATAGGGTGGTGCCTTCTGAATAAGGATTGTTCCCAAGCACGAATAGGTTTCGCATATAGAATGCAAGTAGGTATTGGGAATGTAGTTAACTGTGTCAAGACGTCTTGATTTTTTGGTAGTCGGAGGGTGTTGATGACGACGCTGCGTGACAAAAAATATGAAAATATCATATTGTTAAAGTAATTTCTTCAACCATCTGTAAGTAATATATTACGATTACCTACTTAATTACTTACTTATAAGTACGACCACTTGCTTCGCCAATTTGTAATTTCATATAGTTAAAGACAGCTTAATTATTTATTTGTATCTGACATTGAATGCTCGTGATCCAGTTAATTTTATATAGGTTGTAATAATAAAATATTTTTTCTTTTATGCCTATCGGAGACGAATCACGGAAACTCTTTTTATTTAGATTTATTGTACTCTGCTAGTTACAAAAATTTGAAACACTTTTGACTTCATGTTTTAGGGTAACAGTGATGAGCAATGAATAGGTAAGTCAGAAAAAATATAAACTTAACTCGTGCAAAAGAAAACAAACATATTTTTGAATATTGCGTGGGCCGGACGTGATGGTGGTCATCCAGAAGGATGATCTGATCAGGCAACACGCCTGATCATTAAAGGTTCATGCTAAGTAAACCGTATCATGCGATTAATCAATGAACCCAAGTCCAATATCAGCCAGGGTTCAAAATATAAGCAAGAATATAATGTTTTAACAAGAAGAAAATAGGCGACAGTTTTCGTTTTTCTCAGTGTATTTATAGTTTGCGAAGGTGTTGAAAGACTAAGTGAGGAAAATGTGTTAAAAGGGTAATATGGAGTCAACGAGGATACGAATAACTGACGTCAAGTCAAGAAAACGAAATGGTTAAAAGGCTGAGTGATAGAAGATGGCTAAACAAGTGTACAAGGTGAGAGTGAATGGAACTTGGGAAGAAAATGGACATGCCAAATGGAATAGGAAGACCTCAGCAAACGTATTCTGATCAGAATGGATATATTCTGGAAAACACTGACCTGGTATTTTAACGAGCAGATAGGTACACTATACTTAGGAATCAAGCGTGTGAAATGAGGAATGAGCAGTAGATAATATATTACGGATCGCAGCAAGGAAATATGTGGTCTCTGTCGGAAGTATTATATGTACTCGTACGTATATAGTTGTACCAATTTTTTTTTATCTTTTAAGTCAAGCATAAGTATTCTGAAAAACTTATATCTAAGAATATATCATATCAGAATAAAAAGCTAATCCATTAAAACATTTTTATTACAGATAAACTAGCCTTTGACCACTATCTCACCTAGTGGTACATGATGATGCGGTCGAAGATGTTGTTCAGACAAACCTAAAATTACTCGTTTTATATCACAGCGTCGGAAAACACCGTAGGTGCGTGGTGACCGATGTTATACTTAAATGTGGTCGCTAGCCAGGCAGACATTCGCAAAATGCCCTACCACAAAGCTATAACGACTGCCATCCTAAGACAACAACAGTGACCGACGGCTTAACATAAAACACGGAAGCGCTAAACAATGTCTAACGACTAGTGTCACCCATCCAAGTCATGATGATGGCGGACGTAGCTAAATCTACTCGTAGCTGATCGGCCACGAACGTCTAAGCAAAATCGCTACGTGCACTTCAAAAACGTAATAATAAAACATCGGACCTACTCCAAATACAAAGACTCGAGAAGCTCTGTCTTTAAATCCGCAAAATCGATAAGCCCTGCCAAATCGGAACACCCTGCGGCCGGCGTACTTATGGACATGCGTGCCGTACCTACCCATAGCTACACCCGCACGTTATTAATTTATCTCTACAGAACTAACCATCGCCCAAGAGGCCCCTCTCCCACCCCAAGGTACCTCGCTGTTTAAACATTGCCAAATGAGTATGCAGAAGATTGTACCTAATACATATGGCCGTACACACCCAGCCCCCTAAATTACTTGAGCCTTAATTAAAAGCGTAGCATTCTGTTCATGACAAGTATTCCAAGAGCGGACCCTAGCGTGACCTCTGATAGTGCTACGAGAACTGAATTTAGCTGTGACGGTTTGCAATTACAGTTTTGAATTTCATTCAAATTAAATGCTTGTGTGTCAGAGTTGGTACATCTACTAGAGAAGTCGGTAAGATACCTTTTCATTGAGTTTTTGAATAAACCTTTTAGGTACAAGAATTTGTCACATGAGTAACTTCAATTTATGTATCTATTTAATATTTATGCTGTTGTATTGTTCAGAGTTCATAGTATTTTGTAAATAAAGGAATAATGTCGATAAAAAAAGTGATAAAAATTATTCGGTATAATGCTTCCTTCAATTTCGAAAAAAAGATAAACAGGAATAAATAAATAGTTAATAATATTACAAAAGAGAATTTCATACCGGGTTAGAATGTCACCCCCACATTTCTTCACGTGGGCGAATAAGAGTTAAATACCAGAAGATTGGAAGCAGCGCCTTCTGAAGAACTGAAAACTGTACTGCAATCCACAGGACGCCTGCCAAGCGTGGGGATTATGACAAATCACCCCAATGGGGGAAACATCGTTCGTGGAAGATAAGGTTGATATGATAATTACGTAAGTACACGTAAGTATCAAAATGTAGCTAGCGTGGATTTATAAAAAAAGTGTTTTCTAGCGCGAGCGGTATCCTATTCTAAGCTTTTATGGTAGACTTTTAACCGACTTTCAAAATAAAGGTGGAACATAAAAAAATATATATACACAGTTATTTTATATATGACCATACGTATCTTTTTATTAGATTATCCAATCGGAATTATTTTTCTTTTTTTATTTGGATGAAAAAATCTCCGATTTGGTCCCATTTAAATTTGATTAATTTAGATGTCGTTCTTTATTATGATTATTTGAGTTAAATGAGTTAAATTTAACTCAAATAAGTATTTTTTTAATATGCATAAACATGGAGGACTGTATGATAATAATTTTGCAACTGTTGCAGCTGTTCACCAGTTTTTGAAGCAATCATGGCCAAGCGGTAATACCTATGATAGCTAGCTACCACCCTCAAGTAGAAAATTTGTCACCAAGCACCTTACAGTGTGTTCCGGCAGCAGACCCTGAGAGCCAGTAAATTTACAGGCACATGAGACTTTGCAACTGTCTTAGTGTGACGGGCGCAGTGCAATTCGTTCGGACGAAATGCATCTGTTATAGACAGAAGTTAGTCTGCTTAACATCAGGTGGCCCCGTGCTTGTTCCTTCAGAATCACATAAAAAAAATTTTCACCAGTACAGTGGCCGAGTGACACAATTGTTGAAATCTTGTGAAAAGTAAGTATATCATAAGGGATATAATATACTGTTCTGAAGATTTCATTTACGAAGTAGAAGAATATTTTTTTTTCTATGTATTCGCTTATTGTCACTGAAAGTAAGGAAGTCATACTTTGAAAATGTAAGTCAAGCGTGTTTTGCATCAGCACTTCCACAAGTTACGAGTATTTCATCATTTTCACTGTGCCTTTTATCATAAATATTTTTAGTTTTTGCCTTAACGTGGAATAGTGGTCAAAATCTAACCTCTGCAATAGATAAAATATCAGCTATAAAATATGTGTATATGTTTGTCTTTACGATTATTTATTAAACGTTTTTGAAACTTTTAAGGGAGTACTGTGAAGATTTTGGTATTCAAACACATTACCAAAAATGTAGCAACATGTAAAATATCTGGTCAAGACCAGTTCACCAAAAATGCCAAAATATAATGAGCAAAATATCAAAAACTTTTATCCGTTCCTGAATAAAGAAATTGTTTGGAACACATATTTGGCTCCGTTGGACAAATCGTAGATAAAACTCATTTGACGCGGGTATTGTTTTTTTTATATTGTTTTAATTCAAAAAGCTTTATTAATTTGTTGATTTTGTAGACGAATCATTTGTAAACTGACAAAAAATCTCTTAATCCAAAAAGTCTCAAACTCAATTAGCTTAGTCCTTAACCACTATCTCACTTGATGATAAGTGATGATGTGGTCGTGTTAAGGCTTGAAGCAGTGATAGCTCAGTGTGAAGCAGTGATGGCTCAGTGGCATTAGTTATGGACTGCCGCGCAGCAGGTCCATGTTTCGAATCCCGTAGTGAGCTTGAGCTTCACCGCATGGTGGTAGGGCATTTTGCGAATGCCTGCTAAGCTAGCGACTACCCTCAAGTAGAAAATCCTTGTGAGCCAGTAATTCTAGGTTAAGCCTGTTAACACCTTCGGCCGCATCTTCACTTACCATCAGGTAAGACTGTGGTAAAAAGGCTTACCTATCAGCAATAAAAAAAAACCTTGAATTACTGACTCTCAAGGATAGCTTTTGAAGCGCTCGTAGCGAAGTTTGCTTAGCCATTCTGAACCGATCAGCAAAGTTAAGCAACGTCCGCCGCGGTCATGACTTGGATGGGTGACCGCTGGTGACATTACTACTGAGCGCTTCCGTGCTTCGGAGGGCACGTTAAGCCGTCGGTCCCGGTTGTTGTATTAGGATGGCAGTCGTTATAGCATGGTGGCATTTTGCGAATGCCCGCCTGGCTAGCTACCACCCTCAAGTGGAAAATCTGTCGCCAAGCACCTAACGGTGTGTTCCGGCAGCTATCCTTGAGAGCCAGTAATTCTAGGTTAAGCCTGTTAACACCTTCACCGACCACATCATCACTTACCATCAGGTGAGATTGTGGTCAAAGGCTTACCTATCAGCAATAAAAAAAAAGAAATAAAAAAAAAAAATCGTAGCCGTATTTATGCAGTACATACGCAGTGCCACTTGTGACGAACTGCATATGTTATAGGCAGAGATTAGCGCTTTAATGTGGGCCTCATGCTTGTTTAATCACGATTGCATAGAAAATAATATATAATTAGGTAATGCCCCCTGGGTTATTAAGAAAACCCTGCAAGAAGCACCAATAGCGTTGGCCACACAGGGGTCGAAGACGAGACCTAGTAGTCTGTGCCGTACTATATCAGCCGGATTGTCGACTACTGAACACAGCCTCCCACATTACGGGGGGATTTGTCGTAATCCCCATCCTTGGCAGGCGTCTTGGGGATCGCAGCTTAAGATATCAGTTTCTCAGAAGGCGCTGCTGCCCACAACCGGTATTTTACGTTTAGTCGCCTCTTACGACACCAACGGGTCGCAATGGTGGGTGACATTCTAGCCTGGCACCCCACGGGCCTAGTAGTCTGAGAATGCTCTACGCCAACAACAAAAAATAATCAAATCAGAAACGGTTGATAAGGGTAAAGCTGCCGCGGCATTGTAGTATTATCAAATAGTACATGACATATCATGTAATGCCTTTAAAACATCGTTTACAAATGTATTTAAATATTTCATTTATTAATAAATAGAAAGTTAATTAGTGCCAAATTACCTCGGTAAGTTGTAATATCACATAACAAATTGAGTAGCAGCCAAACAATTGCCTAAGAACTATACTTTTGGGGCAACAGCGAACTTTGGCTCAATGAGACGAAGTCAACCTCCGCGGGAAATGTTCACAACAATCTTAATAACTTCGGTGAACCATTCAAGACTTGCGTTAATCTTTGCACGAGGAGACATTGGGAATTTTTGTTCTTGTTTCGTACAAACTATGCGGCGAATCTGTTACGTATAAGTATGGAAAAAAGACATTTTATTATAACTTTTTGCTGTTGGTATATTTTAAATGTCAGCATGATTCATGCTAAGTTATTTTCTACCTCGGTTTGCTATATTATGGAACAAGATGCCAGGTGAAGTATTTCCGAACAGCTACGACTTAGGAAGCTTCAAGAAGGTAGCATATTCCCTCCTTAAAGGCCGGCGACGCATCCTCGCGACCTCTGGTGTTGCGGATGTTTGTAGGTGACGATGATCACTTACCATCAGGTGAGCTGCCAGCACGTTTGCCCTTCTATAAAAAAAAAACAGAAATTTTCGGATGTAAAATATTACTACCAGTGCGACTAGAACTCGCAAACCCAGAATACCGCTCTGGTGCATTTCCAATAATGCTATGAGAGCTGGTCAATAATGCTAGACAGTCGAATCTTTTGGTTTGTTTTGAATGCACGTCTCTTCGACGGCGGCGATACCTAACCAAATAATATTTGTAATATTGCCTAGAACGTTTTAAGAAGCTATGGTGTTGTAAATAGTGAGTAATGTCTTATTTATATAAAAATATACCGGCATACTAATTCAGCCGTTTCATCCACTGCTTAACACAGCCTCCCCTATTAAAGGGGTGTTTGCCATAATCCCCAAGCTTGGCAGGCGGCTCGGGGATTGCAGTGTTTGATGGCAGTTCCTTAGAAGGTGCTGCTGCCCACCTTCCAGTATTTTTTTTCCCTTAGTCGCCTCCTACGACCCACGGAAAGGTATGGGGTGGTGCAATTCTAACCCGGCACCCCACGGGGTATATATATACATACATATGATATATAAATTAAACACGAATATATAAATATAAACAAATATCAAGCGGCATCAGAAATTGATAAGTTATAATTCTTAACTGAAGTCACACATAACAGTCAACAGTCACATAATACGATGATAATATAACGACACTTCCAGCTATAAGCACATAACGCTCAAAGGAAAAAGTTATAGAAATATTTTACTATGGATCTTTAATTATAATTTATTTTTCATTATAATGCATACGGATGAAGCACTGTAATGCTCAGATTAAAATCAGATGTTGAACTTAATTCTGTGTTATTTATTTGTTTGGAATACAAGAGCCGGATCGTCCACTGGTGAAAGTAGCCTCCCCTATTAAGGGGGTATTTGCCATAGTCCCCACGCTTGGCAGGCGTCTTGGGGATCCCAGTGTAAGTTGCCAGTTATTTAGAAGCCACTACTGCCCACCTTTCAGAATTTTTCCCTTAGTCGCCTCTTACCAGTCCCACGGGATTATATGGGGAGGTGCAATTCTAACCCAGTGTTTGCATTTCAATCAATGAACTGTTTCTGGTTTGTTCATTTGTGTGTTATATATATATAACGCATTAGGTAAGTATACCGCTTTAGGTAAGTGCTTACCATGACATCAGTTACTTTTAGTAGTTTACTTGACACTTTTGGCTTTTTTCAGTTCTTGGAGTGTAATTCAAAAACGGCTCGACCAATTTTGATAAAATTTAAATAGGACCAAACGACAAGCATCAGCTTACACAAAAAGAGAATTTTCAAATTCGTTTTACCAGTCAAAAGTACTATTGACTGCAAAAGTTCTGAGGTGACAAATAAAAAAAAAAAAAAACGACGAATTAATAACCTCCTCCTTTTTTGTAAGTCGGTTAAAAACATATTCTATCGGTATTGATAGGTTGTTTTGTTACTTGATTTTGTTTGATTCAATAGGAATGCTAAATGATATTTTGTGGAGATCTGTTTTATGGGATCGGATGGGAACTACCTTTCATTTCAATTTTGGGTCTTCCTCTACTCTTCCACATTACCGTTTTTATTTACTTTGAGCATAACTATTACTTTACGTTATTTGATTTTAAACGTATGTTTGCGATCGTGACATACTTCACAATTACAAAACGCTAGTTTGAGGGCTCGATGATATCGAATCTATGGACAGGATTTCGTAGACAGTCAATTGCTTTGACGTAATGCGATAAACTGTACGGGATGAATGATTTCACATCTCACCGATAGCTATTCTTTGGGCAACATCTTTTATCTAGGGCCTGTTTCAGAATGTTCGAGTAAGTTCCGGTTTTACTACTTAGAACATATACAAATAAAACACTATCTTTGCGTTTCACAGTCATCGATTTAGCCTATCCATCGGTTAAACCTTAAAGCGCGCTGCATATTAACTGTCATTTTTGTCATTCTGTTATTTTATGTGTTGCATAGCAACCCGAAACTTTACTAGGACATTCTGAAACGGACCCTTAATTTACCAGATATCACCTATTCCACAAGTTTTACGATATATTTCGATATATTTGTGAAAAGGTACTTGTTTCTCCCGAAAATATTGTACGCTAAACTTTTAGATCCACGTCATCTAGTTTGATAAAGTAAAGTCAGGTATATAATGTAATGCGAACTAAAGTCTATATAAGAATGAGTTTTAGCAATAGTATGTTAGATGACGCTACTTATATGACAAGCTGCGCTGGTGTCAACGGCCGGCCTTTGACCATTATAAAAGCGAACTCGCTGGTGATTCATTATGTAATCAAAAATGTCGTTTTTTTATGCTTGATATGCTCACCTGATGGTAAGTGATGATTTTGTCATAGATGTTGTTCAAGCTAACCTAGAATTACTGGCTTTCAAGGACAGCTGCCGGAACACACCGTTAGATTTTCAACTTGAGGGTGGTAGCTAGCCAGGCTGGTATTCGCAAAATGCCCTACCATCATGCTATATCGACTGTCTTTCTAAGACAACAACCGGGAACGTCGTCTTATCGTGCGCTCCGAAGCACGGAAGCGCTCAGTAGTAATGTCACCAGCGCTCACCCATCCAACTCATGACCGCGGTGAACATTGCCTGGCTTTGCTGATCTGTTCAGAATGGTTAAGCAAACTTCGTTATTAGCGCTTGTAATGTCGTTCAAGAGAAGAACTGGCTCAGGGGAGATCACTGTTTTATCAAACGGGTGACAAACTCAAAAGGGATCATAGTATTTAAACGAAACGAAAAAGTAATATATCTTTACAAAATCTTAGATTTGTATGAATGTTCTGAAACCTGAAAGAGTATATTAAAAGCAAATAGTCATAGACGTCTAGTTTCCTTACAAAATTAATATATTTTCATCTAAATATTCATTTCGAATGGCAGTTGTCAATCTTAAATTGACGTTTCTAACGAATTTAAAGAATAAAATTTATCTCAGAAAAGGTTGATGAACTGAACTAATAATATCTTCTTGTGGATCTATCTCTATAACTTTATTATTTCCGAATTGGTATACAGAAGACAGCTATTCACTTTTAAACCACTTTTACGGAAAAATGCCATAAATCGAGAAAAAACTGCAAAATATATATAAAATTAGAAAATTACACCAAAGTGTTGATATTTCACAGTAAAATAAGACAACGTAAACATAACATTATAATTATCGAAAGTTATTGATTCATATATTTTTTCTATTTTTGAAGCAATGGCAGAGCGCTCATATTTATGGACTGCCGTGTCTCAAGTTCATCATCATCATCATCATGTGTGTCGTCAGCCTTTAGCAGGGCTGGTGGAGACATCGAGCCTGGGCTCATGGCCTCTGCCGAACCTCGTGGGGCCTCTACCCCACGGTATCCTTAATCACTGCGCAGGCTTCAACTTGTACTAGGCCGCTCTGCGCAGTGTCTGTCTGCACTTTCTGTGCTTTAATTGCTTGTTTTGTTGCCGCATCTATGTGCTTTCTTGGCTAGTGCTGCTTGGTGACTTCTTCTGGTTCGCTGTCATCCCTCGGGGTTATCTGCGGCTTCCCTGATTGGGAGGACCTCACGGGGGAGAGCTCGCCAGGTCTTTCTAGCGTCTGGTGGTCTGGCGTGGAGTGGGGCATGCGGTCCATTGTCCGCACTGTCAAACATTCTCTTTGACAGGTGGGTGACGAATTGGTCCACTGTCTCTATCTTCACGTCCTTGGCGATGGTGTCATTTCGAACGTAACGCCCGGCGCCTGTTATTATGCGGAGCGCTACGTTCTGTTGTGCTTGCAACTTCTTTTTATTGCTCTTCGAGCATAGGTGATGCCAAGCTGGGGCGGCATACGTCAGTCTGGATCTGACGTATGTTTTGTATCCCCAGCTTGGTTCTGGTAGGCAAATTAGATCTCAACACCGGGTATAGCAATGCTCTCGCTGTTCTTGCTTGCCTCACTGCTTGTTCGGTTTGCGCTGCCATGGTCAATCTTCGGTCTATTTCCACTCCAAGGTACTTGACCCAATTCTTCCATTCGATTTGTTTCCCTTGGAGTGCGAGCTGTGGTGGGTTCGTCCTCTTTGGGCCGACTAACATGGCGGCAGTCTTATTGACATTCACTGCCATGCGCCAGTCGTCTAGCCATTCTGGTAGAATGTTCAGTAACTTCTGCATTCGTTTTACTGCTCCTTTGGGTGTTCGTGATGTTGATAAGTACGCGCTGTCGTCTGCGAACAGTGCCAGGGTGACATCCCGTTCCTCTTCACGGATACGGTCGGCCAGAGTCGGGATGTCGTTGGTGTACAGCGCGTACAATCCCGGCGAGATGCAACTGCCCTGGGGCACGCCCGCCTGGATGCTTCTTGTTGTGGAGTCGTTACCTTCAACCGTTACGTAGAAGGAGCGGTTCTTCAGGAAGGACTCGATTATGCGGATGTATTGGTCAGGTGTTTCCGTTTGTAGTAGTTTGAAGAGAAGGCCTTCGTGCCACACCCTATCGAAGGCCTTCTCTATATCCAAAAACACCGTCACGGTGTGCTTCCCATTGTTCATCTCATGCGCGAGTTCGTGTATAACCCTTGTGAGCTGAAGTGTCGTCGAGTGCATGTGGCGGAAACCGAACTGTTCTTCCCTAGGTATTATGAACGGCCTCATACGCCTTAGCAGCAGCCTCTCGAACAGCTTCGCAAGGTGTGGTAATAGTGATATTGGCCTATACGACGCTGCCTGTCTCCGGTCTTTCCCTGGCTTGGGTATCACTATCACCTTTGCTTTCTTCCATACGTCTGGGAAGTATCCAGTACGTAATATTCCGTTGAATAGTCTCGCGATGGTTACCACTCCCTTCCTTGGAAGTTGGTAGAGAGCGGCTATGGGCAGCCCATCATGCCCTGCCGCTTTCCTCCTTGGTAGCCTCCTGAGCGCTTTGGCCACTTCCGCAGGTGATATATATTCACCCCCTTCAAGAGGTTTGCTCTGCTTGGCCAAATATGTTTCAACGCTTTTAGTTACGTATTCATGGTGTTCCAGTGAGCTTCTTGCAACTTCTGGTCTGGTAAGGTGGAGCATGAATAGTTTCTCTAGGTGATTAGCTAGAATCTCTGCTCTGTCTCTTGGATGGTATTTCATTTCTCCTTTCTCATCCCATAGGGGATATATTGGTTGAGGAGAGTTGGTGAGTTGCCGGTTCAGTTTGTGGAGGCTAGGCGTGTGTTCGCTGGCCTGGTCAATGACTTTTTCCCAGCCTGATCCTCTCCAGATTCCCACGTCTTTGGAAACTTTTTCTGCCAGTGTGTTTAATTTCCTTTTGATGGCTGGGCAGCGTGTTTGTGCCCAGCACTTTCTCAGGAATCGTTTTTGCTGCAAGTCTCTCTGTAGTCTTAGTGGTAATTCTTGTCTCTTCATGGGTATTGGAGATATGGTGGTGGCTTCGTCTTTGGCTTTAGACATTTGTTCGGTGATGAGCCTTGCCTCTATGTCTATTTGCTCCGCCGTATTGACTGGACCTCCTTCCATATCCATCAATTTGGTTTTATATATATCCCAGTTTGTCCTGGTCATTGGTCCCCGAGTGATGAGGCTTACTCTTTGGGAAAGTGTTACCAGGACTGGTAGATGAGGCTCGTCTAAATCGTACATGACTTCGATTTTGATGGTTCCTCTGATGCCTTGGTATGCTGCCACATCCAGGACATCAGGTCTGTAGCTTTTTTGAGCAGGTATATGTGTGGGCTCCTCTGGTCCGATTACTTCGAACTCCTGTCTATCGGCCACCTCATACAGTGTTCTTCCGGCCGGGTTTATGCAGTGAGAGCCCCATGCAGTATATTTTGCATTTAGGTCACCCACTAATATGGTGGGTGTCCTACCGTCGAAAATTTCTGTGAAGTCGGTAGCTCTCAGCGTTGGTTGTGGTGGTCTGTAGCCTGCGTAGATTTGGAGTTCACCATAGCTGGTTTTTATCCTAACTTCATTGGCCACTAGGTCGGAGAGGTTAGGTATCGGCAGCTCGTCGTGGATAAGGTCCCTACGGACCAGTGCCGCTGTCCCTCTATATGCTTGACCTCTGGGTGAGATGCAGTCCTTCCTATATGTCAGGAAGTTTGAGATCTTCAGCTCTTTGGTTGGTTTCAGTTTAGTCTCGCCTAGGAGGACGATATGGGCGTCCTGCGACTGGGCAAGCATCTGGAGCGTTCGGTTCTTCCCGGTGATGCCTCCGGTATAGGATGCGTAGATCACTATCCATACTGCAGTCGTTGTAAATTGTGCAGTCCTCTCCTAGCTGCTTCCTGAAGATCTACTCCGGAAGCAAGGGAGACGAATAGATCCGTCAGGATCCCTATGATGATCATCATAGGGTTCCCGGCGCTGCTCGCTGGTCCAGGGATATGGTGTGGCTGTTGTGGCATGTACGTGCCCGGTGGTGGTTGTCTTGGTGGCATCGGTTGGTGTTGTGGTCCACTCTAACCAGGTGGTGGCATTGGTGGGTACGTGTGCCGTGGGTGTATTTGTTGTGGGTGCATCTCGCGTCCTCTGGGGTCCCTCTGCGGTCCCGTTGATTGAGGTCTTGATTGACTTTCCTTCGGTCCGCGTGATCTTGGCCGCTGTCTGTGGGCTGCCTGTGGTTCTCTTGGTTGCGGGATTGGTTGGTTTGTAATGGGCCGGCCGGTTTGTTGGCACGTTGTGCTAGTGGGTGCAGATCTGCCCATTACTTGTAGTGGCACAAATGTGGTTGTGGTTGTGGTTTTCGGCTGGGTTGCCGGTTGTGCTTGGCCTTCGCCTTCCGTTGGAGGTTCGGCTTCCGGTAGGGGGGTAGAAGCTGCAGTGGGGGCTGGGTGGTCCATACCATCCCCTACTTCGTCTCTGTTCTTTTTCCTCCTTCTGCTCCTTTTTCTCTTCCTTTTCTTTTGAGGAAGTGGAGCACCCCTGGGTGTGGGGGGGTTTGCTGCTGTGGCCTGATATACTTGTGTTTACAGTATAGGCCATTGTTCCCTTCTTGTTGGTACTGCTTCTCTCTCATACCCATATGTTTGTGGGTGTGATGGGCAGGGAGGGGGTAATTGGGCCCTCGCTGGCTGCATTTGTTGGTAATGCTGCTGATGGTGTTGTTGTTGTTGTTGTTGGTTTTGTTGCTGCTGCCCTCTGGGTGGCATTTCTTGCCTTGTTGTTCTTGGGTACGGGGCTGCCACTACTAAGCCGCGTTTTCTGGCTTCCCTCAAGTAGTGTGTGCATCTCCTGCTGCACGCCACGTGTGCTCCTTTACAGTTGGCACACTTGGGCGGCTGTCCCGGTTCTTTTGTGCAGTTTGATGCTAAGTGTTCTTCTGAACACTTAACACATCGTGGTGGCCTGTGACATCCGCCAGAGGAATGGCCGACCGCCTGGCACCTATGGCATTGTGGTATGGTCCCTTTTCTAGGCGCCCATCCCTCAATTGCTATGTTGGGGATATTAAGGAGCTCTGTCACTGCATAGCGTCTCCTTTTATCTTCATCGTTTATTCTCTCCAGTATCACGTAGTATATGGGTCCACCTTTGGCTCCCTTCCTGGGGAGAATTTCTTTGACGTATGTTGCATTGAAGTTTAGCGCGCTCAACGCCATTATAATGTCGGCTGGGTTTACCTCGAACGGTAGCCCTCTGATGGCTACTTTCGTGTGCAGTTCGTCCGGTGTGGCGAAGCAGTGCCATGCTACGCGTTTATCTCTTTCTGCGGCCTCAGTAAGTGTTCTCTGGACCAGTCGGAATTCTTCGACCGTGGTACACGCAAATCTAAATCCCTTGCCAAAGGGCTTCGCATTGGGTGCCCTTCCAAGTTTTGCTCTCATCTGTGCGAAGAGTGGTACCCAGTCAGCCAGCTGGTCCACTACTATTGGTGGGTATCCCTTCAGTGGTTTGGGTTGATTGGTGTCGGTATTAGAAGCACTCGTTCCTCCTACATTGTCACGTGTTGAGGATGCATGTGGTGCCTGGCTAGGTACCACGCTGCATGACGTTTGTCCTCTTGGTGTGGTTGGCTTGGTTGTTGATCCTCTGTTTGGTGGTGGTTACTCTAAGGTTGCCGCATATGACTTGGCAGCCTCTGGTGTTGTTGTGGGTGGTGTGGGCATGGGGGCAGCGTCCATGGGCACTGACTCTAATGCTGCGTATGATGTTGAGTCAGTGTGACCGTGGTATTGGTCCCCTATGTCTTCTGACTCACTGCTGTCGGCAGTTATGTTTGCCGGTGCATTTCCGGCCGATGAGGTTGATGATGTTGATGCTGTGGATGAGCTGGAGCTCGTTGAATCACTACGGCGACTCCGTCGGGGGGCCATAGCTTTTTTCTCTGCTGCCTTGGGTGGGGTGATTGAGGTCTTTTGTTTAAAGCGCTTCTCATCCCCCCCCTGCTCCTCAGTTGAGGAGAGCCGCCTCCTTGGTTTGGGCGGCCTGCCCTGGGTTGACCATTCGGTTTTGCGCCCAGATTGACTCTCAGTTCGATCGGTCGCGAGTCCTTGTTTGGGCAACTCAGCTTGGCTAGTTGGGGTGGTGGTACCTACTTCCAATCTGCGTTTTGGGCTACCAGCTTGTTTAGCGGCTGCCCCTAGCATCCTGGTGGGTTCTGCTGCATCCTCTTGATCTTTTTTGGTCGGCTTGACCAAAAATGATGCGGTTGCTTTTTTTGGAAAAGCGGCTGATTCGGTTTCCTCAGGGCAGGAGACACTCCCCTCCTTGGTGAGACCCCCGGCCTGCTTGTCAGTTTTCGTTTCTTTCGTCATCCTAGGACGCGGAGCCTTCCGAAGTCCCAGGGCTGACGCTGGAACGA
Organism: Plagodis dolabraria; assembly: GCA_963854805.1. NCBI lineage: Eukaryota > Metazoa > Arthropoda > Insecta > Lepidoptera > Geometridae > Plagodis > Plagodis dolabraria. The sequence continues at coordinate 13,869,377 of OY978440.1, forward strand.
TGACCGATTGTTCGGGGTTGAACAGACTACGGCATACTATGCCTTCTTCAATCCCCGCTTCTTCATCCCCTGATGGGTCCGGAGCCTTCCGTGGGGGAGGCCTTTCTCCATCCACCATGGCAAGTAATGATGGCGGTTAATGGTGATGAAGTTGTGGTTATGGCGATGATGATGATGGTATGATCGATGTGATGTCGATGATGGTGATCACAATGATGGTGTGATTCCGATGGTGACACTTTCGTGCTCTGATCCACTACCCACGCGCAGCCGTCCAAGAGGCGGTTCTTCCCAAACCGGGTGAATCTCCGTTCGGAGAAGCCCAGCTAGGTGACCGCGCACAGAGACTACACGTAGTAGCGGATGTTTCAAGTGAGGATGTGTCGCTGCGGATCTGGATCTGGTGTTTTCTTATAAAACACTTTAGCCAGAACCTACTTGTCTTCTTTCGCGCGGAGCGATGCGCATGCGGGCGCAAGACGCTAAGTTGACAAGAGTTCACAAATAGGGAAGTGAACGGGTGTAGTGGGAGTCTCAACGCGTAAGCGGCGACTCGACCACTACACTACCGAAAACACGGAACGCGCTAAGTGTGAACTAGGTACGGGTGTCGCTTGGTATAGTTCCGGGAACAGTACACAAGAGATCCGTCAAGTTCATTGTTCGATCTTCACCGTCCCCTGGTTGAGCTTGACCGCAAGGTGGAAGGGCATTTCGCAAAAGCTCGGCTAGCTTGCTACCACTCTCAAGTAAAAAACCTGACGCCGAGCACCCAACAGTTTATTCCACCAGCAGTCCTTGAGAGCTAATAAAATGTATGAATGATTGGACGAATAGAGCGATTATTACAGCCACACGAGTCTATAACTATGTTTCAGGGTGAAGGGCACAGTGCAATTCTTCCTGGGTGACGAAATGCATCTGTTTTCGGCAGAGGTCCACTTAAAAACAGGTGGACCAAGAGTTTGTTCCGTCTCAATCCTGTAAAAAAAACTCTATGCCATCAAAAATGATATGTCAACGCGAGAATCGGGCTTTAAAGTTGTCAAATTTATAAATGAACTGCTAAGCGATACGTAGATCTTTTTTATATTTTTTTTAGTAATGACGAATGAGCCGCCAGATTGTCAGCGGCACAACTATCCATTACAGCTGCAGTGTCACTTTTCTTGTTCTACTTGACAGTACACAGCGGCACAGCGCTCGTTACTTCTATACTTTAGTCCTGATGTCCCTTTCGCCCAGTAATTTTACTTGCTGCAGTGCGCTTTAAGAATAGAGTGCACGGAACGCTTATAATACAAACATAGTTTAGTCATATTTTTAATACCAAGAGTGCAAATTTAGCGAAATGTTTTGTATGCATATTGCAGAGCCTAATATCCTTGGTTTGCCAGTTTTTCGATTTATTATTTATTTTATCCCTAAATATCAAAATAACAATTCGAATACAAAAAGAATTGCGAATTATTTTTGAAAATACTTAATTTTGGGGCAATCTGGCAGACCAAAAGCATAGATAATTAGGCTCTAGGACATACATACAAAGTTTCACCGAGTTTGACCACTTTGTATGTAAAATATGATAAAACTACGTTTGTGTAGAAAGCGCCACGAGCACTCTTGCCTTAATTCTAAACAGAGTAGTGCACAGTATTGCTTTGAAGCAGAATATCTGGCAGTTCTTCTAGAAGTCTTCTTCTCTCGCTAAGCTGTGGCCCGATTCTCTAAGCTATTGAACGGCGCTAACGCAACTTAATTGCATGAAATTTGTAGTTTTTGACAAAATTCGTAGACTGCCCGCTATCTAGGTTCGATCGCAACTCAGTGGCTTGCTATCAATAATTTTTGACATATTTGGTATGCTGTAAGCTATTTTGTTGCGATTGCGTTGCTACAGTGGCATAAAATCGTCGAAATAGTATGTTCTATATTTTGACGTTTCTTATTATCTTTTTATTACGTATCTTACTTTAGTGGCAACATTTGCAAGCCATAGCACAGCCATACTATAGCGACGCAATTTCTATACAACTGCGATTGGGAGCTAGACTTGGAGAGTTAGCAGACTACCGAATTAGTCAGTTCGATCGCAGAAGCACCGCTGTAGTGTGGCGTTTGGTCAATAGCTAAGAGAATTGGGGCCCAGACCCAAATGGCGCGTTTGATTAAAATACTGGCCCTGACCATGTACAGTCCAATCATAACACGCAGATCTTCTGCACAGCACATGCATTATGATCGCTATCGAAAATAGTCCTTAAAGCCCAGTAATTTTAATATGCTGACTTAGATTTTGGGGTATCATTGTACTGTTTAATTCCATGATATACTTGCGTAATTTAAAATAATCATGGTATAACATTAACCTGCATATATGTAAGTATATACACCATAAATAGGTATTAAACTGCTGTATGTTTATAATTTCGTAAGTAGTGTCGATTTTATACCTAGAAAGTTACTTCAACTAGTTTACCGTGTAACTAGTTTGATGAAATTATTACTATTTGTAATTTAACTGGCTACTTTGTCTTTAATTCCTGAAAATATTAGAAATTTGTGACTTCTTATTTAAGGCTGGAATACAAACTTAATTTCGTGGTATATTAAGTAACAAGTATTAAAACTCTGTGAAATTTTGCATTTATATCCCTGAGCTTAATCTATGCTTCTGGTTAACCAGGTCCTCGAGATATTGTTTATTTTATCATTAAAGGTGAATAAAAAAAATTCCGAATATTCTTAAATTGAAATTTTACGGCGAACTGACAAACGAAAAGCATAGATTAGATATTAGGATCAAAGATATAATAATAGTGTATAATTTAATTGAGTTTTAAAAATTTGTATATAACTATGTTTGTGCTGAAGGAGCTATGAAGACACTAACCTTAACCGATAAGGTGGTAGAACCCCAGACTTTTTACCAAGAACCCTACTAGAATGCCTGGTGAGTATTACGGTAGACGTTTAACGACACAACTATATCAAACCTTTATTTCAGACCCGTTTTAAAAGTAGTAGGAGGTAATGAGATGAAATGATGACGGTCAGTTTGATTGTAGTACAGCCGATTGATCTTTGCCGCATGTTACCAATTTGTTTTTTTATTGAAAACTTATGTTTGTACTTACCTGGCAATGTACAACTAAATAAAAAAGTTTGAAAAAATAAATACTTAAATCAAATTTTTGCACATTCGTCTTTCATTGTTACGTGTTCTTTGCTTCACTTGTAAGATATTTGGGTACATTCTAGAAACAATTTCAAAACTTTTCATAAACTTGTTCCTATACAAATTTAGTAACGCCAGTAAAAAAATGAAATTTACGAAATATTTTTAAATATTTTCACCGCATGGTGGAAGGGTATTTTTGCGAATACCCGCCTGGCTAGCGACCACCCTCAAGTGGAAAATCTGTCGCCAAGCACCTAACAGTGTGTTCCGGCAGCTGTCCTTAAGAGCCAGTAATTCTAGGTTAAGCCTGTTCACACCTTCGACCACATCATCACTTACCATCAGGTGAGATTGTGGTCAAAGGCTTACCTATCAGCAATAAAAAAAAAACGAAATTATATCATCTTTTAAGTAAATACTTTTTGGATTTGACGCAAAGTTTAAGATAACCCAGATACACAAATGTGATTAACTGAAAACCTTTTCATATATCAACATAAGCTGTAACACATGAAAGATCAGTGGTAAAAGTGGTAACATTATAACGGCAAGCAACGAAGTCGATCTCAACTCGTTCGAACATGTCCACTGAGTACAGAGCCGGCCAGAAATTGTATAAAACGTGGTCGGGCACAATTTCCATCGCCCAGGGAATTTGCACAAGGAGGAACAAGGAAGATGCGGGGGCACCCCTTTCTCTGCGGGGCGAGGTAGGCGGGAGGGAGGGGGAGAGTTTCGGGGGGCATGGGACGGACCCTACATACGTAGGGTAGCCTGTTTACAGCCAGGCACGCACGCCGCTCTGTTCTACAGAATCAGGGCTGAACCGGACACCCAGGGCTGCCAGTTATCACTTAAGGAAAATAATGAAATTCTCAGAAATAAATCTACCTGTTTTTAAAACATATTTATATGTTACCCTTGCTCAGTTATTGCCGTAATTGGGTTACTTTTTTAGTACAGACTACAGTTAGTTCTTAGGTTTCATTTCATAGGTATTAGTTATTGAAGTTGAAGAATGATTTCAAAGTAAAAAAATTATTATATATAATAAATAACATAAGTATGGACGACGAGTCTGTAGTGAGTAGTATTTACTAATAAAAAAAAGGTTTAATTCAAATAGATTCTAAACCCGTAATGACATATTGTAGCGGACAGATGAAAGCGTTCGAAAACCTGATAACCGATGAAAAACAAGGTTTTCATGTGACTACCACACCAGAGGAAGAGGCAGTGTTGGGTGCATTCCACTAAGAAGACCAACGGCATCTTGAGAGATACTGGGAGCCATAGAATATATGTGGTTGATACCCGTTCATTGAAGGCTGTTGAAATCTTCTTTAAGATGATGATCGTACTTTGGTGGCTTCTTGTAATTTTAATGCCATCCTATTGTGATTTTTCACAAAAATGTACAGGAGTACAACATTATATATTTAAATATTTTTGTTTTTTATATTAATAAAAAAATATATACATTTTTATGATGTGTACGGTACAAGATATCGATAAATAACTATGGTGAAAAACTGATTTTTATATATACTTTTATGGACGTAGATTTTTTGTATCAATTTTAAAGCCACAATGCGCTTAATATATCAATTAAAAATAATTTGTGTCCCGGCACAATAAAGTTGTGATGAGTTCAAAAAAACTCACATTACATAATATACTAAAATATAAGATTAACGTTTTTAATATCGTTTCTGAAATATCAGCGACATTTCCTACACATTTACCAAAAAAAAAGGAAATATTTAAATTCGAATTTAAAATATTCAAATAGTCTTGAATAGTTTGAATTAACCCTAGCGGGCTAGTCGGTGTAGTAGATGACGCAGGGTGGCCAGGGGGCGAGTCCCCCCGGGTGGCAGGGGGCGGAGGGGGGCCCCCGCCGGCCAGGACGCGGCCGGTAACACGAGTGCTTATGCGAGGCATGTATCTTGGACCAGATATAACAGAGAAGTAGCCCCAGTACCAAGCTTGGAAACAACGTTCGGAATGTTGCTCTACTTTAAAAACTTTCGATTTCTACTGGAATATTGATCCACTTTAGATTCAGGGTCAGTGTGTTGAGTTGCGATTGTTGCCAGTACGGGTGCATGCACACATGCAATTGTACACGCGTTTTCACTTTCTACTTTCTAAATCTAGTATTTTTGCAGCCTTTAAGGTTTATTAATGATTAATTGATGTTTGATTTTGCTAGTTATCGATGCGCAAGGTTTTTCGTATAAGTGATAATGTTAATATAATTATTGCTTGTCCAATTCTCGTAAAAATATAGAGTGCATTCCTTTATTCGTAGGTACTTTCGATAAAATTTAACTATGTTTACTATGTTTTTCTGTCTTTAAGTGGTCCTTTGACATCTCGCGGTTATTCGGTTCTATCCCCGTATAAAAAATGGGTTTAGTGGCAACAAAAGTTACTGTAATAGTTCGGAGTCAGGAATTGTACGGTAGATGGCAATAGGTTTGTCCTCTGTTACTTGGGACTTAACATGTCTGGAGAAACGTGAGTTTTAGACGCTTCTGCCTATCGTTTCGGTGAAGACGTGCGTGACGATATTTATTTATAACTGATAGGCTAGCCTTTGACCACTATCTCATGTGATAAAAGGTGTTGTTGAGGTTTATCTAGAAAAACTAGCCAATAGCTTCCAGGGACAGGTTTTGGAAGACAACGTTTGATGCTTGTTGACCGATTTTCTTCTTGAGTGATGAGCGTGGTAGTTAGCTAGGTGGGGTTTCACAAAATGCCTTACCATCATGCTATACTGACTGCCATCCTAAGACACCAACCGCGCTCGACTGATAACGTGCCATCCGAAGCACGGAAGCACTCAGTAGCAATGCCTCAGTCACCCATCCAAGTCATGACCGAAACGAGCTTTATAGGGAGATTATATAGACAAGCTACGTTACGAGCACTTCATATATATATGTGATATGAGTCTGATAAGTTCTTTTTAGTTTCCTTTTTTGTAAAGATTCATATCTTATCATTCTTCTGTCCTCAGTAACACGAATTTGGGAATCATAGTCAGTTAAAAGACGGCTATTACTATTAAAACAGAATACTGCAACGAAGGTTTTCCCTTCATTTTAAGGGTTATTATTTCACCTAGAGAGTGTTGTTGGTTTTCCTTGACGAATTCGATTATTTAATTTCTTCCAATTATTTGTGTTTTACGTTATTACTTTATACCAAAAATTTTTAAGTTCCTTGGGCGATTTAGTGTGCCAATTTCACCAATTTCCACGCACTATGTCACAGGCACTATGTCAGTCTCTATTTTTGCAGTGCACTTTGGATTTGGTAGCACAAATTGCAAACACTAGCTCCATGATATTATGTGTAACTAAGTTATAAATCACCCACAGTTATACTCGTAGATACGTCTCAACCAGATCATCTCATAATATGGTGTCGGTGGAATACAAATAAAGCTTGAGCACCTTATGGCTCCGTCAAATATTTCATGAGTTCGATTATTCGGGCGACGTCATCATTGAAGTTTGACTAACCTTATAGAATACAGCTCATTTTAGTAATATAAAAATGTCAGTAAAATTTATAATACAGTTTCTAGCTACAATTCAGAAGATTCAACATGAAATCATACATACATTTTGTATAGAAAACACTTATAACTTAAAACCCAACTTTTGGACCGCAATAACATTTTGTCGTACAACAGTTCCTCAAACGATTATGCTTCAAGGTACGCCACAATGAATTATTTCATCTGTTGTGTATTTAGCAGTGATCAGTTCTTTTTATTTATTTAAACCAATTATTTTTACCAAAATAAACATATCTGTAAAATAACGATCGCCATCGATTCCAAATCACCACAAATTCATCTGAACGCGTTGGTTTGTGCATACTATTAGTGACATAAGATTTAATATTGGCAAAAAGAAGTTGAGTTATGAATTTATAATTGTTATTAATGTCAAATACAGACAAATTAAAGTGCTATTGCTGACGTAACGTATTGTTACGTCGTGTAAATTTGTCAGTAATCTTAAATTTTTACACCTTTCTGCAATTGGTTTGGGTTCATAACTCAAAGGTTAGATCCAGCAATAGAATCATTATTATATTAAAAAAAGGACGACATTACTATACATTTGACTAAAAGATCAGCAGCAACTTTTCAGCTGAATAGAATGCTACTTTAAATAATATTTATAAAATTATACACAAATTCAAAAAGTTTTTACTGACTCAAGTTATATAGGTACTGAGTAAATATGAATCCATATATTTTGTAAAACACATTCCTCATACCTATATCAAGTGATCCTCAACAACTATGTGATAACATGCATAACTGTCGCTTACTTCATATTTGTACACAACAGGATACACAAAATAACGAACAGAGACGCACTATTCTTCCGAGACCTATAAAGTTAAAACCGTGACATTAAATTCGAAGTAGAGCACCTTCCATCCCTACCGTAGCTATTTTACATGTGCGCTGGTGGACTATAGCCGGCCACCCTACGTATTGGTAGGTAGGGCGATGTCGAAATAGGTTCCCGACGAATACATTTTCACCGGCTCGTGTGCCTTAGAATACGAACTTCGTATTTCTACAGGAAAATCGAACTTGGTTCAGCGCGCGCTCTTTTACTGGACATTGTAAGCGAAGGTCAGTCGGGTGCTGTAAAAATACTTTGCAAAAGTATTTTCTTGAACATTTTACGATCTGTAGTCTTTATACTATTGCGAATGAACTTTGGAAGAGATTCTTCATAGTGATTTAATGGTCTATTTCGTTTGTTACAAAAAGTCAAGGCCTTTTTATGTTGTGTTGAAAACATTAGTAAGGATGGTTATTTGTTATAATTTTAATATTGGTACTCTATAATACAAGTTTTTGCCTGCAGCCTGTTGACATAACTCCTTGCTTTACGACCTAAAACCTTATGGTTGTAATGTGCTCTCTTAAAACTTATTATTCATATTAAATTCAGTATTTGTCCATTACAGCGAAGTGTTACGATAAAACAACACACACTATCGTATCCTCAAAATCTTAAACATGGTGTCTTATGCAAAGCATAATCCTCAAAATCAGTTAATTTAATGTTTGTGTGTACATTTATATAATTCTAATAGTTATTATAAAATCTATTTATGACTAGAAAATAAACTGAATTATGTTTGGTGTACGGTATATAAAGAAATGCTAATATAAATATAAATATTGTGCAAACATGTAATTTTATAACTAATTATTGTTGTAAATAGTTGATTAATTTTTAAGTTTAGGGACCTGTGTAAATATATATTGTATATATACTATTGACAAATAGCTGAAGTTCCACTAATATGCATTCAAATATATATTTACCTATATGCGCAATAAACGATTGATTTTTTGATAACATAACATATAAGTGTGGTGTTGTGATCTCATACCTAAGTCATATTCTAATATTTAAAAAACGTTAAATTGTTAACCTAATAGAATTTGTCAAACCATGTACAAAATTAACATCCAATAAAAATATTTTACAATAAAAAAACGGAACCAACACTAAAAAGTATTATATTACTTATTGAAATCGGTACCATGCTGATTCAAACACTGACCTCATATTAGTCCGACTTTAGGTAAGCAAAATGCATTTTTCATTTAATTGACCATAACTTAAAAACTACTCAACCATTTTCAATTACATGGGACTCTATCCAACAACAAAACATCATCAAAATGAGTTCATAATTTACGGAATAACAAACATACAAAAAAAACATAAACTCGATTCGAGAACCTCGGTTAAAAATTATATATTGTAATTGCGAAAAAGTAAAAAAAGATATCGTCCATATAAGAAAGAAATTCAATTGGTTTTATGTTTGTACTAGCTTTCCGGGCGCGGCTCCGCCCGCGCGTATGTCGGTTATCGCGCAAAAACATTAAGCTCTTTTTACGCAGTTGGATAAGAACTATCGAATTCAAAATCATTTATTCAATTTAGGCGTCTACGACGCTCTTATGAAGATCAATTACAAATTTTAATATTGAAACATTCTACATTGTACTGCCACGTTCAGCAAAAAAAATTATAGAGCCACTGCGAGAAGAACGGGCAAGAAACTCGGGGCCATTCTTTTAAACATCTTGTAACAATGTGTTATATACAATATAATACGATTATTACAATATTTGTTTATATTACGTAGTAGGTGACAGGTGATAGCTTGGCAGAGGCGGAACTTTCCAAGCGTCTTTGTCGTTTAAGTAATTACAAACTTTGTAGTATGATTTCCTAATCAAAATATTTTTCACATGCAACTTAAATTTTCCTTCTGTGAGCATTGTAATATGTTTGGGAATTTTATTATAAAACCGCACACAATTACCTAAAAAGGACCTTTTATTTGTCTTTGCTAGTCTAAAACCTGGTACTCCTATTTTATATTTATTCCTAGTGTTGTAATCGTGGTTGTCACTATTTAATTTAAATTTACTCAATTTTTTCCGAACATACATAATATTTTCAAATATATACAGACTCGGTAAAGTTAATATATCAATTTCTTTAAAAAGATCCCTTAGAGATTCCATAGGATCCATTTCAGATATGGCTCGAATTGCACGCTTTTGTATGATAAAGATTGTTTCTATCTCAGCAGCAGCTCCCCACAGCAATACACCATACGACATAATACTGTAGAAGTACGCGAAATAAACTAGCCGTGCAGTAGCTACGTCTGTTAACTGTCTTGTCTTACAAACTGCATATGCAGCAGAACTAAGTCTTCCGGCTAGATCATGTACATGTGGATCCCACTGTAAAGTTGAACCCATTTTGATTCCTAGAAAGACTGTCGCTTTGTCAATAGAGAGTTTAGGCCAAGCTTAATGTTTGGTTCAACATAAGGAACATTTTGTAAAGATAACTTTAAACATTTGGTCTTTTTTGAATTTAAGAGAAGATTCTTAGTGGCGAACTATTCAGAGATCATAGATAACACATTATTTACATGAATGAGTTCACTATCTTTCCTATATTCTTTAAAAATCAGAGAGGTATCATCTGCGAATAAAACAATATCGCAGAAATCTTTGACCATGCAAGGCAGATCATTAATATACGCTAGGAACAGAAAAGGTCCCAAAATTGATCCCTGCGGTACACCTATTTTTACCAAAGACCCGGAAGAAGTATTATCATTTATTTTAACCATCTGTAGCCTGTCTGACAGATATGACTCTATTAGCTTCAAAGCTTTTCCACGAATACCATAGTGTGAAAGCTTACGAATCAGAGTGCAGTGTTCTACACAGTCGAATGCCTTGGAAAGATCACAAAATACGCCAATAGCATCATGTGAACTCGCCCAGGCTTCAAGTATATGTGACATCAATAATCAATTCAATGAATACCTGCATCTGTCCTATGTTTTTTCCTGGGTCTCCAACTATTTCCATACCAAATTTCATTCAAATCGGTCCAGTAGTTTTGGCGTGAAAGCGTAACAGACAGACAGACAGACAGGCATTTATAATATTAGTACTGATTAGTACTGATTGCTCTTAGAACAGTGTTAACTCTTTTTTATATTATTACTAGCGGCCCGCCCAGACTTCGTACGGGTAATTACAACTATAAATTGAGATGTAAGTATCCTATCTTATATTTGGATCACATTGCACACGGTGTGTAAATCAAATTAAAAATTGATTCAGTGGTTTAGGAGTTCATCGCGGACAAAAAACGTGACACGTAATTTTTATATATAAAGATTGTGCAGATTTTGTATTAACATGGTGTCTTATACACAGCATACATTCCATTAAGTCTCTATCAGTAAAAACCTGGTACTTAGTAGTAAAAATTTAAAATTTAAGACAGACTGTCAAAGCAGTACATAAATCAGTACTATTTTTTATTAATTAATTAATATAATATTATAAATGCGAAAGTAACTCTCTCACGCGTCTGTCAGTTACGCTTTCACGCCAAAACTACTGGACCGATTTGAATGAAATTTAGTGTGGAAATAGTTTGAGACTCGGGAAAAAACATAGCATAGTTTTTACCCAACTGCGCAAAAAGAGGTTAATGTTTTTGCGCGATAACTGACATACGCGCGGGCGGAGCCGCGCCCGGAAAGCTAGTTGCTTATAATAATTGATGCGTGCAGTCTATTTAATGCTAATTGATACGAGTAACTTTATATTTTGTCCCATTCTAAATTTAGCGTGTTAAGGGTGAACTGGCCACGTTTCTATACAAACGTGGGCGGGTGATTACTTCCTTATTTGAGGTTTAGGTCCAGAACTAAGCATGCTATTCTAGGTTAGCCTGAACAACATCTTCGACCACATCATCACATACCATCAGGTGAGATAGTGGTCAAAGGCTAACCTATCAAGCATAAAAAAAATTTACTTAAGAGTTATAAGCCTCCGAAACATTTTCATATATTTTTTAAGGCTCATAACTCTCAACTGGATCATATTTAAAAAAAACTTTACGATACAAGCCTTAGTAATGAAGAAATCAATTGATACCATACCTATTACTGGACCTGAAACCCCAAATAAGGGAGTTCTTACCCTTTGATATTTTTGTATGGAAACGTGACCGGCCAGTTCAAATTTAAGCTCCATCATCAGATAATCAACAATTGTAGCATATTATTGTGTGAGTCAAGACCTCCTGAAGATGCTTCGTTTAGAAGCGAAACTAGTCGAATATTCTTCCGGTTAGACTGCGTGGAGTTTGTGACGTCACGTAGGCTTAACAGGAAAATTAGGCGGAATTGTCACTAATATTACTAAATCTAGACACTAAATTTACACTATATATTTTTATACTTGTTTAAGTGTTTTATTAAAATATTATTATATGTTTTTTTAAGATACTTTTAAAAATATTTGTTATTATTGCATATTGTTGTATTGTTATTATATTAGCAGACGATGGTCAAGATTCTTATGAACAAAACGTCTCGTGTTAATACAAAAATGTCAGAAGATGAATTTTGATATTACAGCTTACGCCGACCTCACTTAGCGTGGGATAAGTGATAAATAACTAGTGCTCTCACAAAAAATACTTTTGATCATAAATCGAAGTATTTCGTTGGCAGCACTTTTATGATGTTTTCTTCAAGAAACCATTAAAATACCTTAACGAAGTATAATCCAAATTTAACGAGATGTCTACGACAATAATTGGTTTTTGCTACTTTTATATGGGTTCAATCAAATAGAATGCTTTCAAAATAAATATTAAGCCTTTTAAAAAAATATATCTGAAAATATAATATACTATAATAAAAAATGAAGCGCCCGTAAGGTAGTTTAGTCGTTCTTAACCGATCAGTTAAGTTAAGCAACGTCTGTTGCGGTCATGCCATGGATGGGTGACCGCTAGTGGCATTATATTACTGAGCGCTTCGTGCTTGAGAGGGCTCGTTAAGCTATCAGTCCTGGCCGTTGTCTTAGGATGTCAGTTGTATAGTATGCTGGTAGGGCATTTAGCAAATGCCCGCCTGGCTAGCTACAACCCTCAAATGAAATATCTGTCGCCAAGCACACAACGGTATGTTACGGCAGCTATAGTTGAGAACAACATCTTCGACGACATCATTACTTACCTTCGATAGTCGTCGAAGGCTAGCCTATCTACCTTTGAATTAAATAAAAAAATAAAGTTACTTTTTTATATGGTATTGTTATAATTGTAGGCAGTTGATGCAAGTGCAATGTAGGCACTAACAGTTAAAAGCGTTTTTTTATTCAACAGTGGACGTCTTACAGTTGATAAAAAAGGTGGAATCTAATAATAATAATTAGATTTTTTATAGTATTGGTCCCAGCATCTGGAACAATTACAAAGGATAATTCTAATTTGCACGGAAACAAGTTATTTTTTATTAACACTATTTGTTATTTAAGTAAGTGCATCGATATATATAAAGAAGGAAGATGTGAAGCGTCCGGTGCTCTTCTATCACGACAATTCGATGTGGAGAAAATTTAACACAAGCATATATTGAACACAGCTACACTTCTCATTGTATATGACATGTTTTAATTTTTTTAACCAGCGATGTATCTTTATTTAACAAAATACTACGAACTATATACAATACTACAGCTACTACAATAAAATCATTTAGTCAACCTATAAATCATAGCAGACTCACAGGCAGTCTAAATGCTCCAGTCCACTACCAGTTGGCAGCGTGCCCAGCATGCTGGTAGTATTGCTCCATTGAATTGCAATGCTTATTCGTTGAGCCAAATAGGTGCCAGCTATTTGGTCATGTTTTAATGAATGACAAAGACAGGGAGACAAACATGCAGTGGATGCACATACGCACACTACTGACGTCCTTGATTTGACATTGCCATATTCGAGGTACGGTTGCCGTTTCTAGTTATAAGTTCAATATTAATCTGAAAACTCTCATTACGAAAAATAATCACTATCAAATATGTAGATAATATTTTATAATTTTAAACATTAGTTACCACGTTGTTCTCATATTATCGACCGAGCTCCCGATATCTCCAGACAGATTATAAAGCTCTTTAACGAACTTAAAAAATCTTTTGTTAAAAAATCATTACGACGGGATCAATGGTTGGCAAGTTATTTATGGAACAATATGGGCTTAAGCGCTTCGTTCGGTCAATCATTTTCATATTTTCAGTGATCAAACAATTTAACATCTAAATTTACACCTAATATTAAAGCTATTTTACGCAGAAGTAACACTGTGTCAAAGTGCCACAGTGTCTCATGCGCGCAATAATGAAAAACGTCGCCTACTATAGTAAGTGCATCATTGCGATAGACGTGACATAAGCGTGCAAAGAGTGCATTTCCTTTATGGACTTGTCGCCAGCAACAAATTCGGTGGATGCTTGTAGATGGCAGGATTGAGAGAACTGGCTTGTGGCATGCAACTTACATACTGGTGAGCGCTTCACTTGCCCACACTTTGTTTTAAAATACATGTATATAGGGAAAGTCACCTCCTGTGGGTTCGAGGCCAGCAATTGCATACCCAAGGACGTGCACGACGCGCCGGAACCCTGCACCGGCACACTACACGTTCTCTTTTTCCAACGCCGTAAGTAATGTACCATTGTGGCTCATCACAAGACGGCGCATGTTGCATTGCTGCATATTGCTCCAAAGGCAACAACGAACGACAGTGTGGCTTGAGTCATCTAGTGAATTGCTGTGAAATAGGCAGACTTGTGTTATTTTGTATGGCAGTCAATTTTACAACGCGGTAACATCTTGAGAGTGTAACTATATTTGGTTTACTTGATTAAAGTCAGACTTAGAAAAAGGCTGATCGGCTAACTCCAGCAGTAGCATATTATATGAGTTGTCATGTACATGTATATACTTATTGCAAATAGACTAGTTTTGTGTTGGTTGAGTTATAAGGGTGTCGTAGTATAGCAGCGTAAAATAAATTACCAGAAGATATTATAATCTTCAAGGTTAATGCTTTACGTGTAATTGAAGATATGGTAACCGACAAATTGTTTTAGCAGCATGAAAGAATACTTGAACTTTTTTGGTGCTTGGATATTCCGTACATTTTTCTTTTCGGGTATTGCACTGCTCAACTCTGAAGTCAACGGGGAGATGTTATAGTTATTAATGCACCTCTTTATAAGTAATAAGTATTTCATAATAATAATCTTATATTCTATTTTCTACATACAAAATCAAAATTGCGGTTGTTTGTCTCTCTAAAACCCGAGAACGGCTGAGCCGATTTAGTTGATTTTGGTTTTGAAATATTTTTCGTAGTCCAGGGAAAGTTTAAACGATAAGAATGTATGGAAAATGGTGAAGAAAATAGTAAAAACAACAATTTCATTTTCCCATATAAAATGTTCTAGCTATATACGAGTACTTTCCTGTCAAAGACTTGACGTTCCTTCGTTAGGATAGCTGATACGAAGTACACCAGGTCATGTAGTTCTTAAATAATAACTATCTAATGAAAGTTATGTTTCATTTTATTTCATTTAACATATCAGATTATTCTAGTAAATAATTATAAGAATTTGACAAATAACTCACACATATTTAACTCTTCTTTTTGTAGCTGTATTTTTCATGTTATTTTATTATAATTACAAGTCTTATAATCCTTAACAAAATAGCTTGGACCGTAAATGATAAACAATTCCATGGTACCAAACATAAATGGTGTAGGTAATGTTAAAATAACAATAATAATTAATCTAAGATGTTTTTAGCTGTAGATGAGTTGTGTGCCCTCCATATTTACTAGACGAATTCAGGGTAATTACCAGAGTCACTACAAATCTTGCACTTCCGAGCGTCCGGTGAATACATCGCCGCTAATCGTGTTTTTAGGAATAATCTGTGTTCAATATGCCTTCCTTGTGTCTTTAGACTCTGCACCAATTATACAAGCACTGTGAGAGATAAAAAAAACTGTTTCATTTCACGCTTAATTATTGCTTTTATTGATGAAATAGAAAATATCGTCATTTTGTTTTATCATAAGAACTAATCTCAATGAAATGGATGAGCGTGATATGTGTATCGTTTGGTATGAGACAGTGAAAGAGATCGCAGTGTAATGGTGATCGAAACGTCTCGTGGCGGTTCGGTGGTTACACGAATTGCTTATCTCTTTCTTACAACAGATATGACGCATAATAATTGAACGTTCTTTCCTTGTCATTACAAACTGCATATACATGTGCGTAGGTATGTAAATAGGTAAATTCTAGTAAGCTTTTAGAGCAGCGGTGTTTGGATATAACTACTCTATTATTTCAACTCTCTGTAATTAAAAC
This sequence comes from Plagodis dolabraria, assembly GCA_963854805.1. NCBI lineage: Eukaryota > Metazoa > Arthropoda > Insecta > Lepidoptera > Geometridae > Plagodis > Plagodis dolabraria. The sequence goes on from OY978440.1 coordinate 13,885,408, forward strand.
TTAAACATTTAGACTGCCTATGAGTCTGCTATGACTTATAGGTTGTCTAAATGCTTTTACTGTAGTAGCTGTAGTGTTTAATATATTTCGTAGTATTTTGTTTAATAAAGGCATACCGCCGGATAAAAATAAATTTAACTTGAAACTTGACTTGGATATACAGGGTTATTGGTGAAATGCTAGCAACTTGACTTTTGCTAGTCCTAACAAACATAACGAGATATTTTTTTTTTTAAGTAAATTAATATTTTTTTTTGTGTTTTAATGCCTACTACGAGACAAGAGCGTCCACCGCGGCAACACTGGACCGCGCCGTGCTCCCTTTGATGAGAGTTTTAAATATTTAAATCGAGTAAAGTAATAAATAATATGAAATAATACATTACAGGCACAAGAGACTTTTAACATCTGGTGGGCCTCGTACTTATTCCTTCAAAAACACAATAAAACTATTTTCTTTTTCATAACAAAAATAAGTCTTCTCAAAATGTTTGTTAGGACTAGCAGAAGTCAACCCTAAGAGATTGTTAGCATTTTATCAATAACCCTGTATACAGGCGTAATGATGAATTATGTTTTGATCGTAGGTACACGTACTTCAGTTCAGCTGAAAAGGTCGGCCTATAAAAAGAAAGGTAGAACTATACTGTTCTCGTCATACAGTCGTCGTATATCGTACCCTACTTATTAGCGGAGGTTTCTCGGGTCAGCCGGTCAGCATTCATTTGAGCAGTGACGTCATTTCATTCAATACTTCCTTATCTGTGATGCATACTATTAAAGATAGATAACTAATTAATGTACATGACAAAGTGACGTTTTTCTCGGCTATTGATCTAATATGGAGTGCAACCTTTGTGCTGGGTACTAAGCAACAGAAGTATTTTAATATTATGTAGGTGGACAGCAGATACAACAGATGGAAAGCATCAGTAAACTAAAAAAGACAATATAAAGGCTAAAGGGGTGGATGATGCGGGTTCGAATCTCGCACATGACTATAATTTTGCTAGTGGTAAATTTGTAATTTTGTAATGTAATAAGCAAAGCATGCGTTATTGCAAAAATAAAAATATTAAAATTATAGGGTTGCGTCTTCAAGGCTAATTGCAAAGTTAGTCTTGTTTGTAGCACAACGTAAGTTGAACTATAGATGTCGCACCATCCCCATACGATGGTTAAGGAATGAGAGGAACAGTTAGAAATATGAAGAATTGTCTAAAACTTTAAACTGTCTGACTTAAGGACCGAAGGCACGGATCTCACAATTATTAGATGCAACGGTCTTTACCACCACATCACCAACGGTGCACTCTAGTAACATCAGACAAAATCAATACATTCCATGAAATCGTCAAAGACACTATTATAATGGTGAATTACACATTTTAATCATTAAATATATGCTAAATTCTACTGCCACGTGCAGCACAAGTCTTAAAAACCACGGCAAAAAACGGACAAGAAACGTCTGTTAAGAAGTTTATTATAAAATATTGTTATAATTGTTACAATACTTTTATATATAAATCACAAAAAAATAATTTTATAAATATAATTTTTGATTTAGGTCTAATTATAAGTTAAAATTATAACTATAACAATATATAATTTTTAAATAACGTAGGTGACAGTTGGTATCTTGGCGGAGGCAGAATAGATCAAGCATATAAGTCGTTTATATAGTCACACAATTTATAGAAGGCTTTCAAGTTCCAAAGTGTTAAAATTTTTTTAATGTTTTGGATTCATATAATCTATTTTAATATATTTATTCAGCATATTGTATAAAATTATTATGCTATAAGTTGTTGAACACAAATAAAAACCAGTAAAGTGCTGGACAGACTCTCATAAAGGAGGGTTCAATACTTTAAAATATAGCATTACGTAATTGTATAAAATATGATCCTTATTTGTTTTTGTGGTATATACAAAATATTTATGCTTTTTTACGTCACATGGGTACACTTACTTCAACCCTGAAGTAGAAAATCTGCACTCTAACGGTATTTTCCGGCTACAATCTTTGAGAGCCAGTAATTTTTCTAAGTTAGCCTGAACAACATCTTCGATCACATCATCACTTACCATCAGGTGAGATAGCAGTCAAAGGCTATATCGGACATAAATTTAAAAAAAGTTGATGGAAAAGATTGATGTTATCTTAGTTGCTTGGAACCCACTATCATGGTTCGCTTGCATCATAAAAGACCGCTCCGATTCTTAAAATTTAGCTCAAGAAGACTGACGAAAACCCTTGTCGTATAGAACCTGCTTTCTACGGCAACTTAGAGCAAAATTTCCGAAATAACGACTTCATATTTAAACTACGAGTAAATGACTGAAAAACGTCTTGTCATTGAACGGAATGGAAATTACTGGCAAAACTTTTGTCTTTCTTATGTAGATTGCGAAATGAATTAAACCTGGACGCTAGAAAACACTATATTGTACAAATTTTGTCTTCGGTTTTCGCGATTGTAACACATAGTAATAACTTTGAACGGTTTAAATCGCGTATATTTATCATTATTTTTGTCCCTACGTTTCAAGCACTTTGCAGTGATCATTCACACCGTGACTACGATCGAAATATACGTGATTTAAAATGTTTCAAGTTGTTGAATTACTAAATATATTGTACAATTAAATAAACATTTGCGTATATATATATATATATTTAAATATAAATCTGATGTACGGGTTTGCTTAGTTAATATTGTCGTAACTAAAATTACATATTAATAACTAATTATGTAGAAATAAATTTTGGTTCGAAAATCTAGTCCATATAAGTAATTCATTGTATTTACCATATCAATACTTTATGGGCTAAACGTCAAGATTGATTATAATTTGACTGATTTTATATAAGACCTCTTCATTGAACCTCATTTTAGCAAATAAATATATAAGAAACCATTGTTCTTTTGTTATTAAGGACACTAATTATTTTTTTATATTTTCTTTAATATTATTTTTATAATGTACCCTTTAAAGACGTATTCCTTGATTAAGTGTGGGTTCTTTTTAATACATTTAAAATCTACCACTTACTGGTAAATATAAAGCAGTACCTTTAACATCAGTTTGTATATTTTATAATAATATCAGCTTCAATAACATGAAGTCTGGATTAGAGTCCCCACTAGGTATACCCGTTCACGTAATATCACGTGGCAGACAGTGAGGATCCTCAGCAACCGCATTGGACGCAAGTGGGCGATCTGTCATACAAACCAACGCAAGCAAGGATAGATTTCGCAGAATTTCTTCAGGAATAGTTACCGTCATTATTTCGCTTCGTTTCGAGACAGGCTCTTTACAGTCTATACCAACTGATTCTGTGAAATATTGATTTTCTATATCAGTTTTTAGGAAATAGGCGTTATAATAATTGTCTTCTTCACGAGCTCTTAAGGGCGCACCGAGCTTTTTAGGCGCACCGCGTATGTGTGCATATGTAAGGCACGCCAATAGCGTCCTCGTCCGACGGCCAAAGAATTACTAAAGCGGATAGGGACAAAGCATCGCGGCTCTGACTAACATGGGCGGAACATGCGTGAATTTGAGTATTTCCTTCGTATAGTAAAAACAGATACTTATTTGAAAAATATAATGTGTATACGTTATATAAAACATGTTGTTTTTATTATTATTCAAATACGGAAGTTAGTAAGTAAGTATTAAGTAAGTATTAACGCTATACTAAGGGTTTATTTAGTTTTTTAGATGTAACTTTGGATTTTTGTTCTATAGAGAAAATTTTAAGTAATCGTATTTCCATAACTCAAAATTAAGAAATAAAGATACAGCAAGGGATCAAACGAACCACAATTACGTATTGCTGCCTCGGTGCAGGCTTAATTTTAGATGACAACTGTTGAACTCCAAAGCACTATATATTTGAAACTATTGACCTGGACTACTATTTTTGTTTGAAATATTTTTACTATCTATATTTACACACGAGCTTATTTATTCTTTTTGCCCTTTCTACTGCACTGCTCCCGGCCCATGTCGTTCTAGTTTCTAATCGAGATCTTAATTTTGAACAATAGATATCAAACTTGAAAGCATCACATAAAAATCCACAGATGTTATCTTTACTGAAAATAAGATTAATTTTCTGTGTAAAATTTAAGTCAAGGATCAATGGTTTTTGAGATCTCTCTTGGTTTTTTGTTAGCTGTCATCTGAAATGAATATGTTGTCATTTTGATAGCATTTAGGACCTATTACCGTTAAATTCTTACCAATTGCAAAATAATTATTTGTAATCAATATCTAGAAACATGACATCAAGTGTCACTTTGACAGCTGTCTCTTCCAGGACTATCGAATTTCACTTTGAAAGTTGTAAATAAATAATGATAAAGTACATATGTTTATTAAAAATAATTATGATTGATACACGATCTGTCATTTTGACGGATCTTAATTTATTGGTTACGCATAGGTATAAAAACGTTTATTCCTATATAGTAATCAGAATAGCATAAACATTCACCAGTTAGGTTAGTTAGACCGCGACTGCATAGTTGTGTCATAAGGAACGCTTTGATCACAACTACGCGTTGTGCCAATTAATGCCATAAGGAACTTATATTTTGGATGGCAAAATTATTTGTGCATAATGATTGGTTCATAACGAACTCCTCCTTCTGGCTAGCTAACAGCCTCAATAAGAAAATCTGTCGCCAAGCACTTAAAAGTGCGTTCTGCAACAGACCTTCAGACTTAGTAATTCTAGATAAGTCTGAATTACATTCAGATGAGTGTATCCATCACAGCAATAAAAATAGATGCCTGGAAGAGAATATAGGAGAGACAGTGTTTTGGTGATGCAAAAAAAAATGTGTTACGGTTACAATTATTTTTAATAGGTATATTGAATCTAATACATTTTATGTAACAAGTCACGCATCTCTCTTTTAGATTTCTTCAAAGCAACAAATTGCAGAAGATTTTTTTTGTTTTGAATGATTAAATCAGTTATCTAACCCTCATGGGGTGACTAGCCAGATTTTTTGCAAAATCTCATATCTTCCTGTGGGAGTCATGAGGCACCTAAAAAAACTACTAGAAGTTAGGCTCCTGCCAAGCGTGGGGATTATGCTAAACCCCTATTAAGGAGGGAGGCTTTTGTTCATCAGTAGACGTATAAAGGCTGTTGATGTGCATACTATTACACGTATAAACGTTCCGGCTACTTAACAAGTTGATTTTTTGAGTACCATAAATTTAATTATATTTTCTGTAGGTATTTTCAAGGTAAAGGTTTTGGTTCCGTGCCAAGTAAACAAAACTTTTACGCAATCCCTTAGTAAAAGGAAAATTTTTCTTTAAGGGTTCATGGAGATCTCTCATAGGCTTCTTATTCCTTTCATTGCATTGTTTCCTTTGTGTTTAGGTGTCTTTACAACCTAGCACGCGAATTTTCAACGTGACTGAGCCTGAAATATTATTTCTGGTGTCATATAAGAATTCTCTTAATTTAATAATAAGGGTTTAAGTATGAAATTGCAGTTTTATTGTAATGGGTACTTTGAATTAACATAAAACATTGCAGCATAACTAGGCAGTACTAAATGCTTTCACACAGTTTGTCGAATCTAGATCTCAAGAGTTCTATCGCAAAGGCTAGAATGGCCTTCCCATTAAATGGCAGTAATGTAGAGATAATAATTATTATCATTTAAAATGATTATATAAATAAATAAAATTAAAAAAAACTAAATTATTTTTTTCAGTACAAATCGTCAATTGCATACTCTAATATTATTTGTATGCCTCTAATTTATGGTTGTTTTTATTCTGTTAACAATTAAATTCAAATTAGACATAAAACTTGCTAATGAGACAGGCGTTCGTTTGCTGTAACATTATCCACCATTGAACGGAATAAATCCATTTTTGGAATAAACTTACAACTCCAAGTGTTAAACGAATGTGGATTTTAGTGGAAACAATAAACACTACCATAGTTTAGAAAATATTAATTTTAAACAATTTATTCAAGAATTAAAGCCAATTTCATGATTTATAGTATCTTATATTCATATATGTGTAACAATCGCGAAAATCTAAGACAACATTTGTACGTTATAGTGTTTTCTCGTGTCCAGTTTAATTCATCTCGCAATCTACATAAGAAAGACTATATGTATGCCAGTAATGTCCATTGCGTTCAATGACAAGACTTTTTTCAGTCATTTAGTTTAAATATGAAGCTATTTTGGAAATTTCGCTGTACATTGCCGTAGAAAATAGGTTCTGAACGGCAAGGGTTTCATCATTCTTTTGTTATTGTTTTTTCCCTTAATTTGATTAAAACAAATAAGGATCATATTTTGTATACACTTACGTAATGCTATATTTTAAAGTATGGAACCCTCCTTTTTGAGAGTCTGTCCAGCAATTTACTTGTTTTTATTTGTGTTCAACAACTTATAGAATAATATTTTTTATATAATATGCTTCATAAATATATTAAAATACATTTTGCTAATCCAAATCATTAGGGTACTCTTGAAAAAAAAGGTCCTCATCTCATTATGTTTTAGTACATCGACGTCATTTATAATGCAGTTTATAGTCTAAAAAAAGGTCGCTTGAGTACTAATAAATAAGTAATAGGTACTAATAAATAATCTAATATATACTTACATAAAATTTGTAAGTTCAGCTAATTTTGTCGCTGACTGTTCTCAACTTTGATATTTTTGATATCTTGTTATAATATTTTGATATTTATGAAATTTGATAATTTTTTTTTATGTTCAATTTATTATCTAGGTACTGTGAAAGGAAAGCAATTTAATAATGTAGGACGAGCTTAATATGCAATGTAAACTAGGCTTTTCCCGGTGCGTGATATCGCGAACCGCCACAAAGTTGGGACAGTAAAGTTTCTGTGCAGGGGTCATACTTTAGTAGCATCTATTATTGTTTATATTAAACTGAAGACAGTGTCCTTTAAAGACATATTTATAAATAATAATAATCATATAAGAGTATGAAATCTCCCAGCAGGGGAATCTAGCTTTAGTAAAAAATATGCAGGGAAATAAATTTAAAACTATTACAGACAATAGTAACCATTTTTTTATATTTAGGCCTTCTCAAGGACATATACCCGAAACAGCGAAAGCGTGAACCTATATATAAACTCAACTAGTTATTTAAAAAAAATTGCAAATAAATATAGTGTGTTCGTTTCCGGGTTAAATCCTTTTTTTTGGACTAATAATTAAAAAAATAGTATATAGCGTTTAGATGTTTGTGGTGCAATAGAAATATTAAAAACATGGTTATTTTTCTTGAAAGAGGTGTTTAAAGTTGGGTCTTTCTTTTATCTAAAATTACGAGTTTTTGAGCTATTCTATTTTTAAAACTGTATAATTTAATGAAAATCTGATGCACCACAAACCTAGATACTAAGATAGTGATTTTTTCAACTGTATACATATGAATGGTCGTCTGTACAAGCCATTTTTTTTTCAGCTTCACACATTTACCAAGGCTTTTGAAGACTCGGTTATATAATGTAAAAACCGTAGTAAATCAGTAAACTTAATTTCGGGTAGCATTTTCGATCATTAACAATTGGCAATTATAAATAGATCTAAATAAATTATCTATTGATTGATAATCTTTTTTAAAACGTTTAATAGTATTTATAAAACAATTTTAATTAGTTTATTTTATGAAATCATATATTTTAGAGTGCGAATTGAATGGTCCATATCTAGAAATAGGTGTTAAGGCGAGGCTTTCCACGGACTTTAGGTATTTTATTCGAGCGCGACGTATTCATTTACGCGACACAAAGTTGTGTGCGATGCGCCGCGCGCACGCTTTTAGCTTTCCAGGTAAGGCACAGTACAGTCCTACCTACGTACGGAGATCACGTCAGTACCTACCTATGACATTTTAGAATGGAATTAACTTTTAATTAACATAAAATAATCGGGTCCTGTAGGGGTTCGGTCAGTACAGTAGTGTTTATATATCTATACAGGATGTTAGGGTCATTGTGTACCTACGGTTATTTTAGATGGGTAAATTATCATTCTTAAGAAAAACATTTTTATTTGTGAGAACTACATTGAATTAATATATTAAGGTTCTATTATATTTTTATTATAGAGAAAGCCGTTTAATGCACCTATTCACAAATGGTATATATATATATATAAACTTAATTAAAAGAAAACATTAAATGTCACAACCATGTCATGTGAGATTCCCAGAACTCAGTAACAAGTCTGTCTGTCACAGTTGTCCTATTAGCTAATGGCGTCGAGTGATATAGCTTCGTAAGAATAAGTTAAATATTAGTTATTTTGTAAAACGAGTACCCTTATGCTGTCAAGACCGTGACTCTTAAAATATGTATTTATGAATATGTCTACGCAGATTATTATTAATATGGTGTGTTTAATAACAATGTATCTAGTGATTGTTTTAAGATGGCTATTTTTGTTTAATCTTTATGGTTATAGCATGGTGTGAACATTTCAAGTCCATGGACGTCACAACCGTGGTTTTCATAGAACATGCTAAGGCCCATGGTCGAGACAGAATCGTTTAGTTTTAGTTAAGTTTTTTTAAATTATTATTTTCAGACCATGTATTCAACATAATAACAAATCTCAAAGAATTATGTCGTGCGTTTAAAATAAAACCAAATTCCACAGTATTTTTGATATAATTTTAGCTCATTCTAATGTACTGTTTTGCAAGTTTAATAAAAAAGATATTATCCAAAACGATACGTGTTAAGTTGAGCGCTTATAGAGAGCATTTTTGAAACTAAAAATATGTATCAATTGTCTTGGTTGTGACAGGAGCCCCATTGTAATAAATTTCATAAAGCTGTCCTTTACAGAGTGTTCAATTCAAAGTCAATGAGTACAAATTCTTACATCATAATCATCGCTCATCAAGGCAACCATCTTCAGGCAGATATGTGCCTTCTAGCAAAATTGGCCAGAAATAAAAATAAAATTTGCCAGATAGTGTCTATTATTGAAGATACAGTAGAACCATATCCCGTAAAACTAAAAAAAATAAGTCATCAAACAGGGCAACAGATACTATATTTAGATATAATGAGTCTGTCCGCGCACTATAATAAATCAAAATGTTATTTGGAATTAAAAATTGATAAATTAATTTTAAGTTACTATATAAAAATAGTTTATGAAAATTGTAAGGTAAGGCTTTTAACATATTTCTAATAAATTCAGTTCATAATAGCAAAGCTTTTTAACCGATTTCAAAAAGTAGGAGGTTCGCAATTCGTCTATATTTTTATTATGTGTGTACCTCAGAACTTTTGACAAGGTGAACCGATTTCGATAGTACTTTTTTTATTTAAAAGCTGATACTTGTCGTTTGATTTCTAAATGAAATCGAACGAAAAGTATCAATTTCTTTAAAATCAGTCGTTTTTGAATTACACTCCAATAACTGAAAAATATTTTCCTATTTTGATGATATTATATTATAGTCTTTGACAGTGAATGACAATCGATCCAGTAAGTATCTTAGACCCTGGGTACGAAATACTAGACATTCGGCTAAAACTAGATATAAAAACAATAATTTCATTGCATTTTAGCAAGCTTATTGAACTTAGAAAGTTATCAAAAAACTTGTTCACATCACGGGTGTGACATCGCGTACCATGGTCGTGACGTGACATGAGTTTCCATACAGCCAGATTTATGTTATAATTTAATTTATATCCATCCAGTTAAAAAAAATCACTTAATGTCACTTATTATTTCTATAATCATAAAAAAAGACTACTCAAATTTACTAACAAATTCAACACTCATGTAATGTCACATAATTTTTTTTTTACCGTAAAATGGGCTTGACTTCAACACTCAAAAGTGCGAAATAACTTGTTTAAGTCAGTACTGTGATATTCCAAAAGTACCTATTATCACAATATTGTGCGCATGGTCCCGACTTCGACAAGTTATTTCACACTTTTGGGTGTTGAAGTAGGTTCGGTAAAAAAAAAACTTCAGCCGTTTTAGTGTCCCTTGCTACTTGCGGGACTGATTGTCATTCATTGGCAGTGACTATATCATTAACATAGGAAAAGACATTTCAGTTATTGGAGTGTAACTCAAAAAACGGCTTGATCGATTATGATGAAATTTAAATGGGATCACACGACAAGCATCAACATTCAAATAAAATAAATCATCAAAATCGGTTCACCAGTAAAAAGTTCTGAGGTAACAAACATAAAAAATGGACAAATTGAGAACCTCCCCCTTTTTTAACAAACTTCCAAGAAAGGAGGAGGTTCTCGATTCGTCTGTTTCTTTTTACGTTGGTTACCTCCGTAACTCTTGACTGGGTGAACCAATTTCAAAAAACATTTTTTGTTTGAAAGCTGATGCTGGTCGTCTAGTCTCATTTAAATTTTATCAAAATCGGTCAAGTCGTTTTTGAGTTCACTCCAATAACTGAAACATATTGACCTATCTTGATAATATAGTCGTTGACAATGAATCACAATCGATCCCGTGAGTAGCAAGGGTCACTAAAAAGATTCAAATTTTTTATTACCAAAAAATGGAACCAACTTCATCACCCAAAGTACGAAATAACTCGTCGAACTCGGTACCATACGCATAATATTGTGATAATAGGTACTTTAAAACTATCATGGTACCAACTTCAACAAGTTATTTTATACTTTTGGGTGTTGAAGTCGGTTCCATTTTTAGGTATTTTTTTAAATCGGTTAATAACACACAAACTAACTTTCTAATTTATAATTTATATTATTTTTATCATATAAAAGTTAAACAAGGGTGGAGTAAATCTATAATGAAAATAATATACCTAGCATAGTTTTGATTATATAATAGTAATGAAGTTAAGCCCAGTGTGTACCTATAGATAGATAGATAGAAAACTCTTTATTGTTACAGCACTTTAGAAATATAAAAGACTAGCTTTCCGGGCGCGGCTCCGCCCGCGCGTGTGTCGGTTATCGCGCGAAAACATTAACCTCTTTTTGCGCAGTCAGATAAAAACTATCCTATGTTTTTTCCCGGGTCTCAAACTATCTCCATACGAAATTTCATTCAAATCGGTCCAGTAGTTTTGGCGTGAAAGCGTAACAGACAGACAGACAGACAGAGTTACTTTCGCATTTATAATATACTAGCTTTCCGGGCGCGGCTCCGCCCGCGCGTATGTCGGTTATCGCGCGAAAACATTAACCTCTTTTTGCGCAGTCGGATAAAAACTATCCTATGTTTTTTCCCGGGTCTCAAACTATCTCCATACCAAATTTCATTCAAATCGGTCCAGTAGTTTTGGCGTGAAAGCGTAACAGACAGACAGACAGACAGACAGACAGACAGAGTTACTTTCGCATTTATAATATTAGTACTGATAAAAGATAAAAGATAAAAGATAAAAGATAAAAGATAAAAGATAAAAGATAAAAGATAAAAGATAAAAGATAAAAGATAAAAGATAAAAGATAAAAGATAAAAGATAAAAGATAAAAGATAAAAGATAAAAGATAAAAGATAAAAGATAAAAGATAAAAGATGAAAGATAAAAGATAAAAGATAAAAGATAAAAGATAAAAGATAAAAGATAAAAGATAAAAGATAAAAGATAAAAGATAAAAGATAAAAGATAAAAGATAAAAGATAAAAGATAAAAGATAAAAGATAAAAGATAAAAGATAAAAGATAAAAGATAAAAGATAAAAGATAAAAGATAAAAGATAAAAGATAAAAGATAAAAGATAAAAGATAAAAGATAAAAGATAAAAGATAAAAGATAAAAGATAAAAGATAAAAGATAAAAGATAAAAGATAAAAGATAAAAGATAAAAGATAAAAGATAAAAGATAAAAGATAAAAGATAAAAGATAAAAGATAAAAGATAAAAGATAAAAGATAAAAGATAAAAGATAAAAGATAAAAGATAAAAGATAAAAGATAAAAGATAAAAGATAAAAGATAAAAGATAAAAGATAAAAGATAAAAGATAAAAGATAAAAGATAAAAGATAAAAGATAAAAGATAAAAGATAAAAGATAAAAGATAAAAGATAAAAGATAAAAGATAAAAGATAAAAGATAAAAGATAAAAGATAAAAGATAAAAGATAAAAGATAAAAGATAAAAGATAAAAGATAAAAGATAAAAGATAAAAGATAAAAGATAAAAGATAAAAGATAAAAGATAAAAGATAAAAGATAAAAGATAAAAGATAAAAGATAAAAGATAAAAGATAAAAGATAAAAGATAAAAGATAAAAGATAAAAGATAAAAGATAAAAGATAAAAGATAAAAGATAAAAGATAAAAGATAAAAGATGATAGACATCCAGTTAAAAAAAATCGCTTAATGTCACTTATTATTTCTATAATCATAAAAAAAGACTACTCAAATTTACTAACACATTCAACACTCATGTAATGTCACATAATTTTTTTTTTACCGTAAAATGGGCTTGACTTCAACACTCAAAAGTGCGAAATAACTTGTTTAAGTCAGTACTGTGATATTCCAAAAGTACCTATTATCACAATATTGTGCGCATGGTCCCGACTTCGACAAGTTATTTCACACTTTTGGGTGTTGAAGTAGGTTCGGTAAAAAAAAAACTTCAGCCGTTTTAGTGTCCCTTGCTACTTGCGGGACTGATTGTCATTCATTGGCAGTGACTATATCATTAACATAGGAAAAGACATTTCAGTTATTGGAGTGTAACTCAAAAAACGGCTTGATCGATTATGATGAAATTTAAATGGGATCACACGACAAGCATCAACATTCAAATAAAATAAATCATCAAAATCGGTTCACCAGTAAAAAGTTCTGAGGTAACAAACATAAAAAATGGACAAATTGAGAACCTCCCCCTTTTTTAACAAACTTCCAAGAAAGGAGGAGGTTCTCGATTCGTCTGTTTCTTTTTACGTTGGTTACCTCCGTAACTCTTGACTGGGTGAACCAATTTCAAAAAACATTTTTTGTTTGAAAGCTGATGCTGGTCGTCTAGTCTCATTTAAATTTTATCAAAATCGGTCAAGTCGTTTTTGAGTTCACTCCAATAACTGAAACATATTGACCTATCTTGATAATATAGTCGTTGACAATGAATCACAATCGATCCCGTGAGTAGCAAGGGTCACTAAAAAGATTCAAATTTTTTATTACCAAAAAATGGAACCAACTTCATCACCCAAAGTACGAAATAACTCGTCGAACTCGGTACCATACGCATAATATTGTGATAATAGGTACTTTAAAACTATCATGGTACCAACTTCAACAAGTTATTTTATACTTTTGGGTGTTGAAGTCGGTTCCATTTTTAGGTATTTTTTTAAATCGGTTAATAACACACAAACTAACTTTCTAATTTATAATTTATATTATTTTTATCATATAAAAGTTAAACAAGGGTGGAGTAAATCTATAATGAAAATAATATACCTAGCATAGTTTTGATTATATAATAGTAATGAAGTTAAGCCCAGTGTGTACCTATAGATAGATAGATAGAAAACTCTTTATTGTTACAGCACTTTAGAAATATAAAAGACTAGCTTTCCGGGCGCGGCTCCGCCCGCGCGTGTGTCGGTTATCGCGCGAAAACATTAACCTCTTTTTGCGCAGTCAGATAAAAACTATCCTATGTTTTTTCCCGGGTCTCAAACTATCTCCATACGAAATTTCATTCAAATCGGTCCAGTAGTTTTGGCGTGAAAGCGTAACAGACAGACAGACAGACAGAGTTACTTTCGCATTTATAATATACTAGCTTTCCGGGCGCGGCTCCGCCCGCGCGTATGTCGGTTATCGCGCGAAAACATTAACCTCTTTTTGCGCAGTCGGATCCCGGGTCTCAAACTATCTCCATACCAAATTTCATTCAAATCGGTCCAGTAGTTTTGGCGTGAAAGCGTAACAGACAGACAGACAGACAGACAGACAGACAGAGTTACTTTCGCATTTATAATATTAGTACTGATAAAAGATAAAAGATAAAAGATAAAAGATAAAAGATAAAAGATAAAAGATAAAAGATAAAAGATAAAAGATAAAAGATAAAAGATAAAAGATAAAAGATAAAAGATAAAAGATAAAAGATAAAAGATAAAAGATAAAAGATAAAAGATAAAAGATGAAAGATAAAAGATAAAAGATAAAAGATAAAAGATAAAAGATAAAAGATAAAAGATAAAAGATAAAAGATAAAAGATAAAAGATAAAAGATAAAAGATAAAAGATAAAAGATAAAAGATAAAAGATAAAAGATAAAAGATAAAAGATAAAAGATAAAAGATAAAAGATAAAAGATAAAAGATAAAAGATAAAAGATAAAAGATAAAAGATAAAAGATAAAAGATAAAAGATAAAAGATAAAAGATAAAAGATAAAAGATAAAAGATAAAAGATAAAAGATAAAAGATAAAAGATAAAAGATAAAAGATAAAAGATAAAAGATAAAAGATAAAAGATAAAAGATAAAAGATAAAAGATAAAAGATAAAAGATAAAAGATAAAAGATAAAAGATAAAAGATAAAAGATAAAAGATAAAAGATAAAAGATAAAAGATAAAAGATAAAAGATAAAAGATAAAAGATAAAAGATAAAAGATAAAAGATAAAAGATAAAAGATAAAAGATAAAAGATAAAAGATAAAAGATAAAAGATAAAAGATAAAAGATAAAAGATAAAAGATAAAAGATAAAAGATAAAAGATAAAAGATAAAAGATAAAAGATAAAAGATAAAAGATAAAAGATTACACATTAAATTATAATAACATAGTGTTACAATGGGCGGCCTTATCACTAAAAGTGATCTCTACCAGGCAACCTTAGGATGGAGTTGAACGAATTAAAACAATAGAGGCGGGTGTAGTCCAAATACATAATCAAATTTCATAAAAACATTTTAAAATAAAACGTATTTTAGTGTAATTTCTAAACAAATATATAAAAAATAGCATACATATAGGTTTTTATAATAATTAAACAGATACAATTAATAACATATATAGAATATATATATATATATATATATAAACATATACATAGCAACATACATAAAGAGATATTGATATATACATATACCTATAAATTATAAAATCATATAGTACATATTATAATATTATCTCATATATAGCATAGAAATTGACAAAAATATAGTGCAAAATTAATTGGACAAATAAAACCTTTTAACTTGATCCTTGAACATATTGAGAGTCGGTGCTTGTCTGATTGATACAGGAAGAGAATTCCACAAGCGGGCAGCCTGCATAGTGAAGGATTTGCTATAAAACGAACTCGTATGAGGATGGATTTCAAGTGTGAGATTTTCTGATGACCTTGACGTGTATGAAGAACAGTGAAGGAAATCGAAGCGTTCCTTGAGATAGCGCGAGGATGTAGGACTGAACATGAGAATATGAGCATTCCGGCGAAAATGTATATTCAGCCAATTGAGCTATACAATGTCTTAGCTTAACTTCATTGTCTTAGACACTGGGTACGAAATAATAGGCATTCAGCTAGATTAATTAAAAAAAAATTTAAACATTAAAATAATACTAAAAAATGGAACCGACTTCAACACCCAAAAGTACAAAATAACTTGTTGAAGTCGGTACCATGCGCACAATATTGTGATAATAGGTTCTTTGGAACCATCACGGTATCGAGTTCGACAAGTTGTTTTCAAAGATTGCAATGTTGAACTCGGTTCCATTTATTTGTAAAAAAAACACCATTTTCCTAATATTAACACACATACTATAACTTTCACCATACTAACTTTCACTACTTACAAAATCTATTGTCATTCACCGTAAATCAGGAAGTCATCAAGATAAGCGTAACGAGTCGTTTTTCTAAAAGTTAGCCCAGAGCATGTTTTATTTTGTTGTGTTTGATATTCATTTTAATCTTTTTCTGTGTGGCGCTGCGTAGGTCGCAAAAATTGACACAGGTCCTACGTCGACGAGCTCTTCACTGGAGGAACCAAGAATACCCTGTAGGGTATTCTTGGTTCCTCCAGTGAAGAATTAGTTGTTTTTAAAGAAGTAGTTAAACTGTCAACTTTGATGGCCCCCTATATATGTTTATTTGTGTAAATAAGAAATGTAGACATATTTGTATCATCAGCGAGTCACTAATATACCATATGCAAGGGATTTAATATATTTTTAAACTACCTTTTTATGTTCTCGTGCTGAAAATGACTTAGTCCATTATAATTTCATTTGATTTGAAGTCAAAATGCTTTATAATATATTGTCTTAAGTCAGATTTATAATATATTCCTTAGCTAGCTTGACTTGGATGGACAGATAGACAGACAGACAGACAGACCCATAAGCAACTTGAATTTAGACTCTAAAAACTGAAGGCAAAACTAAATTTGCATATTTTCTTGTTTACAATTATGTCCTAGTGTTGTTCTTTTCTAGAATAAAATCGGTTTAATTATATGTTCTTTTGTAGTATGGGTATTTAGTGAGAGAGAATATATTTTAGCGACCCTCACATTAGTGGAATGAGGGTAGGACGATATTTGCGGTGATGATAATAACGATTTAATGCGAACTAAAACTACCCCAAATATTTTATGCCTAAGTATTTTATCATGCAATAATAAAATAACTATCCTGTCAATATGACATTAATGAGTTTTAGAATAAGTCTTCAATCAAGTTAAAGTTTTATGAGATTTGGCAGTTTGTTCACAGAACAGTAACCAAAGTGTGGGTAAAGTTGAAGCTAGAAAGTTTTAATCGATAACTGTATCTAATCATAAAAGGGCAAAGCAACAAGATAATAACAGAGTTAACAATTAACTATGACCACCGGTAGATGCTCGTATGACTGGTTTATTAAACAAGTGAGCAAAATTGTTTTTTGGTTCGAGTACTGATGAAATTCCGAGTTATCGAAGTAATCTAGAATAGATTTACGTGTAGTGAGTGATAGACTGCTGAGCACAGCGAGGGATCTCTTTCAGGTTTGGCGGCTATCTTTCTCACCACCAGTTCGCGACATTATTAAATAGTAATTACCACCTACTATCGCTAACTCTTAAAATGCTCCATGTTATAAAATTGAAAGTATATATATATATATACTCGTATATGTTAGAAGTGGTAAAATAATATGGGAAAAATAATAAAACAAAATCGTTATTTTTTGGGAGATCTCGACAGTTCGACTGAAGGCTTTTTATGATCAATTTAGGAAGTATCTATATGTAATGTCAGCTAGTGACGATATTATATAATATTATTACACTCACCCATTTTAACCCCAAATGTACGAGTACAAATAAAATACAAATAAGATGTCATATAAATAAGACGTAACAACAATCAAAGTGACAGTTGTTGGCATATTTTAACTATTGTGTGACAGCTGTTAAAGTGTCTGTATAATATTGTGTTTAAAATATGGCACCTTTCCAAGTCACAAATATTGGTGTATTAGTGATAGCGTACGTTGGAATGACAGCTGTCAAACAAAAATGGCTACATTATCTCGAGAACTATTGACCCCAGAACACTAGTTTCTTTACAGAAGTGTAGGGTTTCACCAAGGTCTACATTTCTGATGACAGCTGTCAAAATAAAAATGGCTATACTCGTATCAAGCTCTCTCAAACAGAGGATATGTCAAGCACCTGGCGATGTGTTCCGGCAACTGTTCTTACGCAGTCCATTTCCCATCTTAGTATCAATTCTCTTTTCTATTGCCCTGATTTTAATAATATCTTATAGTTTCTTTGTTTATTTTTCTTAATGCTAGCATTTTCGCAATGACAATCTAGCTTACTCTGATAACCATAAAACTTCGTCATCAGAAGTAGTGGCCGTAGAGGTGACAATGGGACAACTGTAAACCACTTGAACATGTCCTATCATTACGACTGCGTCAATAAAAAGGGTTGTCAGATTTGTAGATAAGATAACGAGAGCCCGAAATATAATTATAACCTTCTTGCTGACCGTACCATTCAATAAGACTTTAGAAATAAAAACCGTTTGGTTGATTTACAGTTATAGCCGAGAAATCGAATAAAATAAATATATAGTTATTATATTCTATACATACTGTTATTTTTTTACTAACTAGAAATGTTTTACATCATTATATAACCGAAAACTATAGTATTCATAAAACTACCATTACAAATGGACGACATTTACCTAAGCCACTTATTTTTACCGGTCGGAGATTACGACTAAACAACTTGAGTGCTAGCAGGTAGGTATATTTTGTTAGTTAAGGCGCTCCTGGCCAGAAAACGTCATACAAGAATTAACTTTTCTCAAAGAAAAAACTCGGTTATTAAACTAAAAAAAATATATGTTATTTTTAAGCATATTCTTGAGTTAATTCATAAATCTGATACACATAATAAATAACTTCACTCGATCGAAAAAAATCCTAAAGTTACCTCTATTTCGAATTTAAAAACGATTTTTGACTCCCTTTTTACCAATCTTTAATTTTAAATTATTTTTTAATGCATTACTAATCAATCAACAAATAAAAGTAATTAAATCATAAATAAAAATGTTAAAAAGTTATCATGTTAATTTTATATGATTTTTTAACATGAATTCATGGTATCAGAGCTCGCTCACTTGACCGCCAGTGCGCTCGCAGAGCTCGTCGACGTAGGACCTGTGTCAATTTTTGCGACCTACGCTGCGCCACACAGAAAAAGATTAAAATGAATATCAAACACAACAAAATAAAACATGCTCTGGGCTAACTTTTAGAAAAACGACTCGTTACGCTTATCTTGATGACTTCCTGATTTACGGTGAATGACAATAGATTTTGTAAGTAGTGAAAGTTAGTATGGTGAAAGTTATAGTATGTGTGTTAATATTAGGAAAATGGTGTTTTTTTTACAAATAAATGGAACCGAGTTCAACATTGCAATCTTTGAAAACAACTTGTCGAACTCGATACCGTGATGGTTCCAAAGAACCTATTATCACAATATTGTGCGCATGGTACCGACTTCAACAAGTTATTTTGTACTTTTGGGTGTTGAAGTCGGTTACATTTTTTAGTATTATTTTAATGTTTAAATTTTTTTTTAATTAATCTAGCTGAATGCCTATTATTTCGTACCCAGTGTCTAAGACAATGAAGTTAAGCTAAGACATTGTATAGCTCAATTGGCTGAATATACATTTTCGCTAAATACATTTATGCTTTATATACATTTCACTAAATACATTTAGTTCTAAAACATCTACCCTTTTTGGAGATCCGTAAAACCAAGGAGGAGCCCTTATAAAAAAGCTACGCTGTCTATCTACCCGCCTTCTTATAAATATAAATATATATATGTATCTGTATATTCCAATATTATATAATAGGGTCAATGATTTTACAGAATGTCTAATTTCATGTTACTCATTCACCTAAATAGGGATCCGTTACAAGGATCAAAATCATCAAAACGTTAATAGAGCGAGCTTGATTTGTCACCTATGGACGAGCAAGGCCCAAGCTACATAAGGTCAAAGCTGCAGAACTTTTTAAAAGAAGAACTGACTTATTGTGAAACACTGTATCCAAATGGCCAGTGAAAATAAATTTGCCTCTGGGTGCTTCAGCAAAATATTGTAATAATAGATTGAAACTTTGTGTCTTATTTATTATAACTCCACTGATGCTACGTCCATGGCCGTATTAGATTTATAAAAACTTTTTTAACGATCACAATTAAAACTTTGTGTCTTCCGTCTATCTGTTAACGGAGTCATACTCATCAATATAATATTTATAAAATCAATTGAACCCTATCACGTCCGCAGCTAAATTTTCTAAACAAAAACTTATCAAGGCTGTAAACAGCGTCCATAAAGAGTAGTAACGAGGGCGCCTATAAACAGCGCAGGGCGGGCGGCGAGCGTGCGTTCCGAAAGGCAAATCTGTAAATTCAATTAAGCCCTGAGCATTTTTCGGACACAGCCTGCCGGCCGGCGAGCGCCACAGCCCTTGTGCCGCGGGCGCTCGCCCCCGCATTGGAAAATTTTCTCTCGAAAATTGAAGATATTTCGTGCTCCTCCCTGGGGGCGACTCGTTTCTCGACACTTATGGTCGGCGTCGTCCGGGTGTGCAGGAGGCTTTTTACATAAAGTCCACACGTATAGGTATCGATCGGGCCGCCGGACAGGGTGTACGCAGATGACGGCCCCTCTAGGGGGAACCTTAACCACCTCACTTCCCCCTTTCATTATGTAAGTGCGTACCTAACGCGTGTTCGTGCGGACCTGATTAGAGGGCCTCTTTTTTAACTGACCCCCTCACTTGGTGCGATTAAACTTAATTTGAGAGTGTCCTGTCCTGGGGACGATAAAGATTCAACCATGTTAATGCTTCATTTCAAATGAGTAATCAAACCTTCAAAAGTGCGAATGCGATGAAAATCTTAACAAGTATAATTAGCAATTTTGTATCTACTTACCATGGATAATAACAGTGTGTCCATTAAGCGTCATATTGTTCAAATTCAAATAAATATTCAAAGCTACAACTTTTCTCATCAATTAGTCTGAAAAACCACTTCGCAGAACTACGAAAGGGTAGCGAAGATTTTATAAACATTTTCTTAAATTTCTTCTATAAAAGAAAATAAAATGTAGAGGTTTTTCATTGTGCCCGTTCAATTTACCTGAACTGGTATCAAGTGAAAGTGATTCTCATCGGGTCCCAGCAGGCATGATTTCCGCTGGCCGAATCTTAAAAGAACCCGAAAACTTCTTGGAAACGATGAAAAGGGGTATGTCTACATTAAGTATTCCAAAAGAGGAATTGTACAAGAAAAGCAAAGTCCTGTTTTGAACGGGTGGCGGGGGCTTATATTGAACTTTCCCAATGATCGGGACAAGGAGGAATTTTTCAATATAGATGTTTGGCGCATCTTCTATCATTTATATTTTAGTATTCGGAATAAAGGTTGAGTGGAGTCGATTATAAGTCTAAAATTGTTTGTACAATACCGTTTCGGGAGATCACAGAAATACACATCACTTGCCTCACCATTAATAATAATAGGGTTTTAACTATGAAGTTGCAATAAGTAAGATAGTCTACTACATTCTTGATTCTCTAGATATTTGAAATAAATGTGCTAGTGTCTTTTGTGACCTTTCAAAGGCTTTTCATTATTTGCGTCATGACATATTAATGTTAAAATTACAGTTTTATAGCTTTCATGGGGTTGAACTTAATATTATGAAAAGTTATTTAAATAACCGTACTCAAATTGTGTCGTCAATAATCAAACTTCTGAGGTAGGAAATGTGTCAACAGGGGTGCCGCAAGATCTATCCTGGGTCCTATATTGTTTTTAATATATATTAACGATCTTTGTAAAGTGCTGCCATTGGGGGTGAATTTATGTTTACTTGCTGACAATACACATATTCGTTTGAGAAATAAAAGTAGGGCAAAATTAGATGACAAAAAAATAACGTTATGACTTACTAAATGAATGGTTTGATGCTAATGGTATAATTCTAAACTCCGATAAGAGCATCATATTACATTATCATTTATGGTAAAGCGACTTCTGAAGAAAATATGTTTTTAGGATACAAAATACACAACACAATTAGTCACTAAGCATATATTGATAAAATTTGTTAGAAAATAGCGAGCGGTCTTCTTAAACCATTTTTAGATAAAACATCGCTTATATCCGTGTTCTATGCATATACCAGTAGGTATTCTTTCAATAATAAGATATTCTATTACTGTTTGGAGTAATGCGACAGAGATACCAAGAGTTCTCATATGTCAAAGAACTTTCAATACGAACAATTAATGGATTGAAAAATGTAGCCCCGCAAGGAAGCACTTTTAAAAAATCAAAATTATGACAGTTGTTTCTCTTAACATAATCTATATTAGATGTATTGTTTATTAGAAAACCATGAGGATAGGGATATTCCAGAAAAGCAGAAAAAAGTTTTTGCCTTACTTTTTGCTTACTTAATGAAAACAATAATAAAAATCGGGTCGTACTAAAAATCAGATTAGCTAAAGTACAGAAACAAAGTCGTTATTCGAAAATACTAATTTATAATATATTACCAATGGTTGAAATTAGTCAGTTGCGGAGGACGATGTCTGGTACGCGAGTCAACTCGTGAACGAGTGCTGCTTGAGGACATTGGTCCGTTTGGAACGCCTGTGCAAACCTGTCTGTATCTGTTTTGTAATAGTATATAGGTAGATATAATTAGCATTCGTTATAACTGTTTTCCCCCTCTAAGTATTTAAGAGTGTTCCCTATAGAAATCAAATTGTTTAATAAATGATTTGGTTAACTTAAAAATGGCACGGACCGCGGAGTCCATCGAATATCGATTAATTCATAAAAAAATATACAAAAAGCTTGAGCACCCCTATCTATAGTTTGTTCAAACCAAAACTTAAAAACCTTTTCGAAAACAACCCCTTCTACACATTAAAACAATATTGTTGAAGTTTGCCTAACCTTGTTCAATTATTCAGCTTTTTGATCGAATTGTGACATCTGATGAAAAGTTTTACGATGATTTCAAACGATCATCACAATGGCTAATTCTAGGTGAAACGCCAACACAATGCTCTTAACCGAATCTTACACGCAGAAAAAATAATTGGTGGACACTCGTACTAAGAATAATTCGCTTGTTTCTTCAAAACACGATAAATAATAATTGCAGAAGTCTACTCTACTGTACAGAACATTGAACATAAATGGCGACAAAGTCGCGAAACGCGCAGCAAAACAGCTGGAACTCTTTAATCGGTCTAAATCATAATATATTCTACTAATTTTATTATATTGTATGAAACACATTGTTTGAAGTTAAAAAAAATGGCCCTGAGTTTCTTGCCCGTTCTTCTCGTAGTGGCTCTATACATTTTTTTATGTGTAATTGACCTTCATAAGAGATTCATCGATGCATTTTTTGAATAAGTGATTTTAAATTTGAATATTGTAAATAAATAAATATTGCCCCTTTTTTGTACCGTTAGACCTCACACTTATCGTGAAACAAACGTTCAACACTACAAGAACTGCATACTTACTGGACCTTGACCCCATCGGGTTACACTTCTATCGCGAATTGGACAATTATTGTCAAGGAAAAAAACTTTAAGCCTAAACTTCAGTAAAAGAAATCAAAATTTTAAAATCAATACCAAATTGACAACTCTACAGTTTTTGTATTCTAAACGAGGTCCAGGCCCCGAGCGTTGTGTCTATAGCTGTATTTTATACGTAGGGTGTTTGTAGGTCTGTACTAATTAAACATCTTTCAAATAATATAATTTTATGATAGCATTTTTGAGTAAGTTTATAAATACGCGTTATCTAAGAGTTATTACAAGTCATGCCCGGTGCGGCGTGAAAAATAGAATCCTTTTTTTAAAAAGTTTTTAATTCTTGAAATTTTATGGGTCAAAAAAGAAATATTCCAGCAGGACTTGAACCCGCAACCCAAGAATACCATCCTGGTGCATTTCCAATTATGCTATAGAAGCGGAAGCTGGACAGTCGAACCTTTTGCATTAATATTGAGTTTTCTACCCGCATAAGTAGTTCACATAATTTGGGTAGATGCCGCCACTGGCACTGTCAAAATGACGTCCATTCAAAACGGATGGAAAAGATTCGACTGCTCAGCAGCCGCTTCCATAGCATAATTGGAAATGCTCTAGGATGGTATTCTTGGGTTACGGGTTCAAGTCTTGCTGGAAGTTATATTTTTATCCCAAAAACACTGTTTTTGTTTAGCGTGCATCAATGCCACTTATATAAAATCACGTAATTGTTGTTTCAATTTGTAAACAAGAATTTGATGTAATTCACATTCTAAGGTGAAGGTTTTTGTGAAGTTGTCATAGATGCCTCGTTTGCCGCTTGGCGTAAATCGTTGCTTTGGAGTCTAGGGATTCTGTTTTTTTGAGTTATTAAAATATTTAATTCCGATGGCAGTTATTAAGTTCCTTTTCATAAATGTTCTTTATTAAGGATTAAAAATCTATCGATAAGTACCTATATTTGATTAGTTCGCCCTAGTCAAATAATGTAATGAATTATTTTAGAATTATTCTACAATAAATGTATACAAAGGTATATAATAATAATATAATAATATATATTGATAAAAAAAAATACACAGATTGGTAAGATAATAGTTAACTTAGACTTATAAATAGATTGGTGCCAACTTAGTGTAAGTTGGCACCAATCATTTTATTAATCATTTTAGATATTTACTTATAATTTAAAAACAAGTTTTATATATGTTTGTATTAATTAGATTTAGAAGTTTGAGTAAGTACATATAATTATCAAGTGGTGCTTACTATCTTAATCACACTAGCCCCCACACTAGGATTGCCTGTGTTGTGGGTGGCTAGTCTCTTCCGGGTGAATATTACATATTTGTTAATAAGTTTGTCATAAAAATCCTTTAATACAAAAAGGTTAAATTAGACAATACACATAAAAATCGTAGTCGCAGCAATATAGTGGGCGTATTTTGTATTTAATAAAGAAAAATGAATAAATGTTATAACGGTACAACTGAAAATGACACCAAAAAATTATAAATTTGACATTAAATATATCTGATAAATAATGTGACATTTATAATTGTATAATAATGTAACTATGATATGTATGACAGGCGTATGGAGTCGCCAATCGCCTTGAGCATCTGGGCCTAATCGAGCTTACTTTACTCGCGCATCGCCGCATACATTCCGCGCTCGCTACACAAATATAATGCTCAAAGAATATGAAGATGCGCGATGCGCTCCGGTAACATGGCACTTTATATGCCTACCGCACGATTCTAGTGAGTATCCGCAATTGCAACTGCGACTGAGATCAGTATGAAAATATATAGTGTACCTACCTAGGTTGATCTGGACGTCTTTATTCCTTTTATTTATTTTTCAATGTCATCTGCCGAGTGAAGAAAGTTACTCAGATTTAGCTGAAAATCGATATCTAGGTTGTGCTGAGGGTCATTATTCCAAATTTGGAATTATTTTTTCAATGTCATCTGCCAAGTGAAGAAAAATGCTACAATTTGGCTGAAAATTTATATCTAGGTTGTTGTAGATGTTATTATTCCAAGTTAAGAATTTGTTTCACGGTGACGTCTGCCAAGTGAAAAGTTAAATTCGATTTGGCTGAAAATCGATATCTAGGTTGTTCTCAGTTTGCACGCAGACTCTTTAAAAAATCTGCTGATTTTAGTAATATAAACGAGTTTTCTAATTAAAATTACCTGTTATTCATATAACTTTTGCAAGAAGATTTAGACCTTTTATTGAAACATATTTTTATAATCAAGTACTGAATTAGTGCGATATAAAACGTAGTTCAGTGTTTGAAGCCAAAAGCATCATTGTTAATTGGTTGTTCACGTTTAACTATGATGAGATGAGAATGAAAAGTTTTATCGATTACTTCTTAAATTTTTTGTTAATTTTAAGAAGTAACCTTTTAATATAATGTTACGTATTCATAATTTATATATTAATAATATACGTATTTATTTATGATTTCTACATATGATCATATTAACTTACATTTTACATACATCACAATATATATATATGTATATATAAATATATATTAAATATTTTCATTAAAACAATTTCGCTTTAGATATAGTAATATACATAAAGCATCATACATACAAACACGTCAATAACACAAATTTAGTTAAAATATAAATACCACCAGTGTGGATAATTTTTAAAAAAAGTGTATGAAACTGATGTTATTTTATGGATAATTTGTAAGTTAAATTTATGTTTATAACTATTTTGCGTGAAACATTGTATTGAAGTCAACTGTGCACTAACCCTATTGCTGTACAGCTATCAATTAAGGTCTTAACGATACAGACTTCAACGTCTAAGTGTGAAGACCACCAGCAATACAAGATTCGGAAAAAGTGTTATTGGCTTAAATAAGATTTTAATTACAATATTATTATTATTATTTTGGACGTTTTAATTACAAATTTGGAATTTATTTATCGTTGACGTCTGCCTAGTGAAAAAAGTTACTAAGGTTTGGCTAAAAATCGATATCTAGGTTGTGCTGGGCGTCATTGTTCCGAATTTAGATTTATCTTTTTAATGTCATCTGTCAAGTGAAGGATGTTACTCCGACATCAAGTTTGTGCCGGGCGTCATTATTCTGAATTTGCATATTTTTTTTTAATGTCGTCTGCCAAGTGAAGAAAAATACTCCGATTTGGCTGAAAATTGATATCGAGCTTGTGCTGGGCGTCATTATTCCGAATATAGATTTATTTTTTTAATGTCGTCTGTCAAGTGAAGAATGTTACTCCGATATCAAGTTTGTGCTGGGCGTCATTATTCTGAATTTGCATATTTTTCTTTAATATCGTCTGCCAAGTGAAGAAAAATACTTAGATTTGGCTGAAAATTTATATCTAGGTGGTTGTAGACGTAATTATTCCAAATTTGGAATTTGTTTTACGATGAAGTCTGCCAAGTGAAAAACGTTACTACAACTTGGCTGAAAATCTATATCTAGGTTGTTCTAGACGTCCTTAATTTTGATTTTATTTTTCGAAAACGTCAGCCAAGTGAAAGATGTTACTCCGATTTGGCTGAAAAATTGATTTATGGACGTCATCATTCTACATTTGGATAAAATTTTTGAATGACGTTTGCCAAGTAAAGATAGATGACGTATCTTTAAAACGCTAAGATATATCGGATAAGAGTAAGACAATTATGATAATCCATGGTTTATTCAAATCTCCTTATAAATGAGATGATCCTCAAAAATAGTAGATTGTTATACAAGGGTTGAAAGGAATCAATCCCCTTACGAGGTATTTAGACATGTCGGCCCTTGAGAAGGAAGGGCGGGAAAATCTCATAGTACACGTACTCGTAGTAAAAAGTACTATGAGATTTTCCCGCCCTTAGGTGGGAAGCAGTCTTCCACCCGCTACTCGCATCAAACAAACACTACTTTCCGAGTACGAGACATGAGAATGATAATTTCTTGTAAGTAAGGTTCTAGGCAATAATAATATGGGCAATTTATCTACAGCTATATTGTAAAGATTGGTTCCATCGTGAAAAGGTGTCCGAGATACTTTCTTATTTATTAGGAGATTTGAATAATTGATTGATAAGTAATCATAATTTTCCTACTCTTGTCCTACTGCGGCGTTAGGGAGCTGCTAATCACCCCACGGCCAGCAGGTAGGTAGGTAAGCTCAGGGAATAGGTTTGAAAAGTTTATTAGGCCTTATCAGGTTGCACAGCCACACAGTTCTACCTGAAGTTATATAGACCGGAGAGAGACACTGGCCTGATAGTACACGTGATCCAGGTCCCAGATGTGGCGGTCTTGGCGAAAAATTCCAAATTCGGAATAAAAAAGTCTAGAATTACCTAGATTTTGAATTTCAGCCAAATCGGAGTACCTTTTTTCACTTGGCAAACGTCATCGAAAAACACATTCCAAATTCGGAATAACGACGCACAGCACAACCTAGATATCGATTTTTAGCCATATCGGACGAACTTTTTTCACTTGGCAGACGTCATCGAAAAATAAATTCCAAATTCGGAATAAAGACGACTAGAACTAACTAGATTTTGAATTTCAGCCAAATTGGAGTAACTTTTTTCACTTGGCAAACGTCATCGAAAAAAACATTCCAAATTCGGAATAATGACGCACAGCACAACCTAGATATCGATTTTCAGCCATATCGGACGAACTTTTTTCACTTGGCAGACGTCCGAAAAATAAATTCCAAATTTGGAATAAGGACGTCCAGAAAAACCTAGATATCGATTTTCAGCCAAATCGGACTGGTTTTGATTTTTAGAATCTTGAATCCGCCATTTTGGATTTATGACAAGTGTCATTTGACTGCTCTCCCGATTCCCGTGATAATTGTTCAAATCTCCCTTACTGTAACAGCCAGATCGTGCACTGCTGAACACAGCCTCCCCTTTTAAGGAGGTATTTGCTATAATCCCTACGCTTGGCAGGGGTGTTGGGGATCGCAGTGTAAGTTGGCAGTTAGAGATCTCAAGCTATTAAACGGAATGTTGATGATGAAGCGATAGCATAGCTTGCTTAGTAGTTCTTAACCGATCAACTAAGTAAAAACTACGTCCGTTGTAATCACGACGTGGATGAGTGACCGCTAGGGCAATACTACTGCGTGTTTCCGTCCTTATAGTACCTAATGGTGGTAGCGCATTTTACGAATGCCCTCCTGGCTAGCCACCATCCTAAAGTAGAAAATCTGCCGCTAAGCATCTAACAGTATGTTGCGGCAGCAGTCCTTGATAGTCAGTAATTTAAGGTAAGCTTGAACTAAAACATCAGACTACATCATCGGTGAGATAGTGCTCAAAGGCAAAACAAATATGTACTTATTCATAAAAAAGCTTACACTTTTTTACAATAATGACACTCGTAATACTATTGTCCTCACCCATGCAAAGGGTAAAAAGGGCATTCATGGGTACGCATGAGATTTCTTAAGGTATAAAATTATATTTGGAACATTAATTATAGGAATAGGCGGAACAATTGTATAATTTCTTGTATTAGCTAACACGTGATTTAGCTAACTAAAAAACAAAAAAATTAACAAGGTTTTTCTTAAATAATATGAATACTTTCTTGAAGTTTTAAAATAAACACGAATAAAAATGGTTTATTCGTTTAATTTTTATTTTATAATGTAGAATATTTAAAATTGAAGTTGACCTTCAAAAGACCGTCGTAGATGCCTAAATTGAATAAATTATTTTTTGGCAGGGTAGTAACTAAAAAAAAGGTAATTATTAAAAAAAACTCACTAAAAATTTCCCTAAATTTCATTATTCTAACTCCTAGTGTATCTTTGTATCTTCTACCCATGTTTATTATTTTTAGTAAATATTTAGGAAAACAACTTTTTTTTTTACATTCCTGATATTTTCAATGATAAGTAGAGTGTTTAACAAAGATGTAAGTCATCGATTCCTACTTGGACTAGTAAAAACCAGAGTGGAAGTCATCAAATCCTATTTGGGCTATAGCCGACCGTAAATAATACAAATAAAATTTTTACGTAAAATTTCACAAATCGTTCTAAGAACCTCTCAATAAATGTTAAGTAAGTATGTTAATGTTATTATTTTTAATGAATAATTTTTAGAAAAGCTACTTTTTTACTTTCTTTAAATTCGAAATGAAAAGTAGAGTGCTTAAAGCGGGTGAAAGTTCAATTCCTACTCGGACTATTGCCTAAATACCTCGTATGGGAATTGATTCCTTTCGACCCTTATATAACAACTAGTTTTTCGGGCAGTGTGCGGGCCGCAAGCGGCCCGCATCTATCTTGAGTCAGTACGAACTGTCATAAAAGCACCTTATACATTTAAATAAAAAAATTAATTAAAACTCCAATAGAAGTATGAAATCCCATATAAACTCTGAATACAATAGAGATTCATACTGTAGCCACCAAACCAGATTTACCCTACTGCCATAAAAAAGTGGTTCGGTCAGAATCGTACCAAGTTTGTGAGTCAGTTCGGTAAAGGAACCCCACTCGTAGGTGCTTTGGTTATCGCGGGCAGTTACCATGGAGACCAGTCGGAGATGTGGAAAATACCCTCAAGTCGGAGCTCGGCCTTCGTCCTCGGACAGTTACTCCAAATTTAGTCAAAACTCCCACAAAAACTTCTAAAACAGTCGGTAATCTATGGTAAAATACTCCAAATACAGTATGAAGAATGAGAGGAGCATGTTAATTCGGAGCTCGGCCTTCGGCCTCGCAAGACACTCATACGGCTCGGCCTGCGGCCTCGCCAAGTGCTCGCCCTTCGGGCTCGCCCACCATACGCTCGGCCTTCGGCCTCGCGGGCCGAAAGTTCGGCCTTCGGCCTCACCAGGAGCTCGCCCTTCGGGCTCGCTATACCTTGATGTAGGACAGTAACTCGAAATTCAGTTGAAAATCCCACAAAAAACTCCAAAAACAGTCGAAAATATTAGGTAAAATACTCCAAATGAAGTATGAAGAATGAGAGGAGCATGTTAATTCGGAGCTCGGCCTTCGGCCTCGCAAGACACTCATACGGCTCGGCCTGCGGCCTCGCAAAGTGCTCGCCCTTCGGGCTCGCCCACCATACGCTCGGCCTTCGGCCTCGCGGGCCGAAAGTTCGGCCTTCGGCCTCACCAGAAGCTCGCCCTTCGGGCTCGCTATACCTTCATCTATGACAGTAACTCCAAAATTAGTCGAAAATCCCACAAAAACTCCAAATACAGTCAAAAATATAAGGAAAATACTCCAAATGCAGTACGAAGAATGAGAGGAGCACTTTTGACAGGTGTCATTTGACTGCTCTCCCGATTCCCTATGACATTTGTTCAAACACCCCCTATCTATCTCTTACCGTTTTCGAGATACGTCATCCATCTATGCTTGGCAGGCGTCATTTTTATGATTTTCGATTTTTCTCATACTCACCTAAACCCCCCCTACATTTTTGCCATACATCATTGTCGTCCTACTCGTCTCCTTCTAGGAGAACATTTATGTCAATGAGTCAGTCAGTGAGTGAGTCAGTGGTAATCGAGCTTTATATATTATGACTAGTTTTTCGGGCAGTGTGCGGGCCGCAAGCGGCCCGCATCTATCTTGAGTCAGTACGAACTGTCATAAAAGCACCTTATACATTTAAATAAAAAAAAGCAAATCTCCAATAGAAGTATCAAATCCAATACAAACTCTTAATACAGTAGAGATTCATACTGTAGCCACCAAACCAGATTTACCCTACTGCCATAAAAAAGTGGTACGGTCAAAATCGTACCAAAGTTGTGATACACTTTGGTGAAGAAATTCCACTCGTAGGTGCTTTGGTTTTCGCGGGCAGTT
Source organism: Plagodis dolabraria (assembly GCA_963854805.1). Taxonomy (NCBI): domain Eukaryota; kingdom Metazoa; phylum Arthropoda; class Insecta; order Lepidoptera; family Geometridae; genus Plagodis; species Plagodis dolabraria. The sequence continues at coordinate 13,916,433 of OY978440.1, forward strand.
ACCATGGAGACCAGTCGGAGATGTGGAAAATACTCTCAAGTCGGAGCTCGGCCTTCGGCCTCGGACAGTTACTCCAAATAAAGTCAAAACTCCCACAAAAACTCCTAAAACAGTCGGTAATGTATGGTAAAATACTCCAAATACAGTATGAAGAATGAGAGGAGCATGTCAATTCGGAGCTCGGCCTTCGGCCTCGCAAGACACTCACACGGCTCAGCCTGCGGCCTCGCCAAGCGCTCGCCCTACGGGCTCGCGCACCTTCCACTCGGCCTTCGGCCTCGCGGGCCGAAAGTTCGGCCTTCGGCCTCACCAGAAGCTCGCCCTTCGGGCTCGCTATACCTTCATGTATGATAGTAACTCCAAATTCAGTCGAAAATCCCACAAAAACTCCAAAAACAGTCGGTTTTGTATGGTAAAATACTCCAAATGCAGTATGAAGCATGAGAGGAGCATGTCAGATCGGAGCTCGGCCTTCGGCCTCGCAAGACACTAATACAGCTCGGCCTGCGGCCTCGCCACCATCAGCTCGGCCTTCGGCCTCGCGGACCGGAAGTTCGGCCTTCGGCCTCACCAGAAGCTCGCCCTTCGGGCTCGCTATACCTTTATCAATGACAGTAACTCCAAAATCAGTCGAAAATCCCACAAAAACACCAAATACAGTCGAAAATGTAAGAAAAATCCTCCAAATGCAGTATGAAGCATGAGAGGAGCATTTTTGACAGGTGTCATTCGACTGCACTCCAGATTCCCTATGACATTTGTTCAAACACCCCCTATCTATCTCTTACCGTTTTCGAGATACGTCATACATCTTTACTTGGCAGGCGTCATTTTTATGATTTTCGATTTTTCTCATACTCACCAAAACCCCCCGAACATTTTCGCCATACATCATTTTCACTCTACTCTGCTCCTTCTAGGAGAACATTTATGTCAGTGAGTGAGTGAGTGGTAGTCGAGCTTTATATATTATGATGATGATGATGATGATGATGATGACTAGTTTTTCGGGCAGTGTGCGGGCCGCAAGCGGCCCGCATCTATCTTGAGTCAGTACGAACTGTCATAAAAGCACCTTATAAATTTGAAAAAAAATAAATAAATATTCCAATATAAGTATGAATTCCAATACAATCTCTTAATACAGTAGAGATTCATACTGTAGCCACCAAACCAGATTCACCCTACTGCCATAAAAAAGTGGTACGGTCAGAATTGTACCAAGGTTCTAAGTCACTTCGGTAAAGGATGCCCACTCGTAGGTGCTTTGGTTATCGCGGGCAGTTACCATGGAGACCAGTCGGAGATGTGGAAAATACTCTCAAGTCGGAGCTCGGCCTTCGGCCTCGGACAGTTACTCCAAATGTAGTCAAAACTCCCACAAAACTCCTAAAACAGTCGGTAATGTATGGTAAAACTCCAAATACAGTATGAAGAATGAGAGGAGCATGTTAATTCGGAGCTCGGCCTTCGGCCTCGCCAAGCGCTCGCCCTTCGGGCTCGCCCACCTTACGCTCGGCCTTCGGCCTCGCGGGCCGAAAGTTCGGCCTTCGGCCTCACCAGAAGCTCGCCCTTCGGGCTCGCTATATGCAAATGTAAGACAAATACTCCAAATCCAGTCGAAAATCCCACAAAAACTCCAAAGACAGTCGAAAATGTTAGGTGAAATACTTAAAATGCAGTATGAAGAATGAGAGGAGCATGTCAATTCGGAGCTCGGCCTTCGGCCTCGCAAGACACTAATATGGCTCGGCCTTCGGCCTCGCTAGACACTAATACAGCTCGGCCTGCGGCCTCGCCAAGCGCTCGCCCTTCGGGCTCGCGCACCATCAGCTCGGCCTTCGGCCTCGCGGACCGAAAGTTCGGCCTTCGGCCTCACCTGAAGCTCGCCCTTCGGGCTCGCTATACCTTCATCAATGACAGTAACTCCAAAATCAGTCGAAAATCCCACAAAAACTCCAAATACAGTCGAAAATGTAAGGAAAATACTCCAAATGCAGTATGAAGAATGAGAGGAGCACTTTTGACAAGTGTCATTCGACTGCACTCCAGATTCCCTATGACATTTGTTCAAACACCCCCCATCTATCTCTTACCGTTTTCGAGATACGTCATCCATCTTTACTTGGCAGGCGTCATTTTTATGATTTTCGATTTTTCTCATACTCACCTAAACCCCCCTTACATTTTCGCCATACATCATTGTCGTCCTACTCGTCTCCTTCTAGGAGAACATTTATGTCAGTCAGTCAATCAGTGAGTCAGTGGTAATCGAGCTTTATATATTATGATGACTAGTTTTTCGGGCAGTGTGCGGGCCGCAAGCGGCCCGCATCTATCTTGAGTCAGTACGAACTGTCATAAAAGCACCTTATACATTTGAAAAAAAAAAAAAAATTACTCCAATATAAGTATGAATTCCAATACAATCTCTTAATACAGTAGAGATTCATACTGTAGCCACCAAACCAGATTCACCCTACTGCCATAAAAAAGAGGTACGGTCAGAATCGTACCAAGGTTCTAAGTCACTTCGGTAAAGAAACCCCACTCGTAGGTGCTTTGGTTATCGCGGGCAGTTACCATGGAGACCAGTCGGAGATGTGGAAAATACTCTCAAGTCGGAGCTCGGCCTTCGGCCTCGGACAGTTACTCCAAATGTAGTCAAAACTCCAACAAAAACTCCAAAAACAGTCGGTAATGTATGGTGAAATACTCCAAATACAGTATGAAGAATGAGAGGAGCATGTCAATTCGGAGCTCGGCCTTCGGCCTCGCAAGACACTTACACGGCTCGGCCTACGGCCTCGCCATGAGCTCGCCCTGCGGGCTCGCGCACCTTAAGCTCGGCCTTCGGCCTCGCGGGCCGAAAGTTCGGCCTTCGGCCTCACCAGAAGCTCGCCCTTCGGGCTCGCTATACCTTGATGTAGGACAGTTACTCCAAATTCAGTCGAAAATCCCACAAAAACTCTTAATACAGTCGAAAATTAAGGAAAAGTACTCCAAATGCAGTATGAAGCATGAGAGGAGCATGTCAGATCGGAGCTCGGCCTTCGGCCTCGCAAGACACTAATATGGCTCGGCCTTCGGCCTCGCTAGACACTAATACAGCTCGGCCTGCGGCCTCGCCAAGCGCTCGCCCTTCGGGCTCGCGCACCATCAGCTCGGCCTTCGGCCTCGCGGACCGAAAGTTCGGCCTTCGGCCTCAACAGAAGCTCGCCCTTCGGGCTCGCTATACCTTTATCAATGACAGTAACTCCAAAATCAGTCGAAAATCCCACAAAAACTCCAAATACAGTCGAAAATGTAAGGAAAATACTCCAAATGCAGTATGAAGAATGAGAGGAGCACTTTTGACACATGTCATTTGACTGCTTTCCAGATTCCCTATGACATTTGTTCAAACACCCCCCACCTATCTCTTACCGTTTTCGAGATACGTCATCCATCTTTACTTGGCAGGCGTCATTTTTATGATTTTCGATTTTTCTCATACTCACCTAAACCCCCCCTACATTTTTGCCATACATCATAGTCGTCCTACTCGTCTCCTTCTAGGAGAACATTTATGTCAGTCAGTGAGTCAGTCAGTGAGTGGTAATCGAGCTTTATATATTATGATGATGACTAGTTTATCGGGCAGTGTGCGGGCCGCAAGCGGCCCGCATCTATCTTGAGTCAGTACGAACTGTCATAAAAGCTCCTTATACAAAGAAAAAAAGTACAAAAAAACTCCTATAGAAGTATGAAATCCCATATAAACTCTAAATACAATAGAGATTCATACTGTAGCCACCAAACCAGATTTACCCTACCGCCATAAAAATGTGGTATGGTCAGAATTGTACCAAGGTTCTGAGTCACTTCGGTAAAGGAACCCCACTTGTAGGTGCTTTGGTTATCGCGGGCAGTTACCATGGAGACCAGTCGGAAAAGTGGAAAATACCCTCAAGTCGGAGCTCGGCCTTCGGCCTCGGACAGTTACTCCAAATGTAGTCAAAACTCCCACAAAAACTCCTAAAACAGTCGGTAATGTATGATGCAATACTCCAAATACAGTATGAAGAATGAGAGGAGCATGTAAATTCAGAGCTCGGCCTACGGCCTCGCAAGACACTTACACGGCTCAGGCTGCGGCCTCGCCAAGCGCTCGCCCTTCGGGCTCGCGCACCTTCCACTCGGCCTTCGGCCTCGTGGGCCGAAGGTTCGGCCTTCGGCCTCACCAGAAGCTCGCCCTTCGGGCTCGCGATACACTGATGGGGGACAGTAACTCCAAATTCAGTCGAAAATCCCACAAAAACTCCAAATACAGTCGAAAATGTAAGGTAAAGTACTCCAAATGCAGTATGAAGAATGAGAGGAGCATGTCAATTCGGAGCTCGGCTTTCGGCCTCGCAAGAAACTAATATGGCTCGGCCTTCGGCCTCGCAAGACACTAATACAGCTCGCCCTTCGGGCTCGCGCACCATCCGCTCGGCCTTCGGCCTCGCGGGCCGAAAGTTCGGCCTTCGGCCTCACCAGAAGCTCGCCCTTCGGGCTCGCTATACCTTCATCTATGACAGTAACTCCAAAATCAGTCGAAAATCCCATAAAAACTCCAAATACAGTCGAAAATGTAAGAAAAATACTCCAAATACAGTATGAAGAATGAGAGGAGCATGTCAATTCGGAGCTCGGCCTTCGGCCTCGCAAGACACTAATACGGCTCGGTCTGCGGCCTCGCCAAACGCTCGCCCTTCGGGCTCGCGCGCCATACGCTCGGCCTTCGGCCTCGCGGGCCGAAAGTTCGGCCTTCGGCCTCACCAAAAGCTCGCCCTTCGGGCTCGCTATACCTTCTTGTATGACAGTAACTCCAAAATTTGTCAAAAATCCCATAAAAACTCCAAATACAGTCGAAAATGTAAGGAAAATACTCCAAATGCAGTATGAAGAATGAGAGGAGCAATTTTGACAGGTGTCATTCGACTGCTCTTCCTATTCCCTATGACATTTGTTCAAGCACCCCCTACCTATCTCTTACCGTTTTCGAGATATGTCATCCATCTTTACTTGGCAGGCGTCATTTTTATGATTTTCGATTTTTCTCATACTCACCAAAACCCCCCGAACATTTCCGCCATACATCATTTTCACTCTACTCTACTCCTTCTAGGAGAACATTTATGTCAGTGAGTCAGTGAGTGGTAATCGAGCTTTATATATTATAAATAATAAATAATGATGATGATGATGATGAATGATGATGATGACTAGTTTTTCGGGCAGTGTGCGGGCCGCAAGCGGCCCGCATCTATCTTGAGTCAGTACGAACTGTCATAAAAGCACCTAAATAACTTGAAAAAAAGCATGTTCAAAACTCCAATAGAATTATGAAATCCCTTATAAACTCTTACTACATTAAAGAGCCATAATGTAGCCACCAAACCAAGTTCATCCTACTGCCATAAAAAAGTGGTACGGTCAGAATCGTACCAAGGTTCTGAGTCAATTCGGTAAAGGAACCCCACTCGTAGGTGCTTTGGTTATCGCGGGCAGTTACCACGGAGACCAGTCGGAGATGTGGAAAATACTCTCAAGTCGGATCTCGGCCTTCGGCCTCGGACAGTTGCTCCAAATGTAGTCAAAACTCCCACAAAAACTCCTAAAACAGTCGGTTATGTATGGTGAAATACTCCAAATACAGTATGAAGAATGAGAGGAGCATGTCAATACGAAGCTCGGCCTTCGGCCTCGCAAGACACTTACACGGCTCGGCCTACGGCCTCGCCATGAGCTCGCCCTGCGGGCTCGCACACCTTAAGCTCGGCCTTCGGCCTCGCGGGCCGAAAGTTCGGCCTTCGGCCTCACCAGGAGCTCGCCCTTCGGGCTCGCTATACCTTCATGTATGACAGTAACTCCAAATTCAGTCGAAAATCCCACAAAAACTCCAAAAACAGTCGGTTTTGTATGGTAAAATACTCCAAATGCAGTATGAAGAATGAGAGGAGCATGTCAATTCGGAGCTCGGCCTTCGGCCTCGCAAGATACTAATATGGCTCGGCCTTCGGCCTCGCAAGACACTAACACGGCTCGGCCTGCGGCCTCGCCAAACGCTCGCCCTTCGGGCTCGCGCACCATCCGCTCGGCCTTCGGCCTCGCGGGCCGAAAGTTCGGCCTTCGGCCTCACCAGAAGCTCGCCTTTCGGGCTCGCTATACCTTCATGTATGACAGTAACTCCAAATTCAGTCAAAAATCACACAAAAACTCCAAATACAGTCGAAAATCCCACAAAAACTCCAAATACAGTCGAAAATGTAAGAAAAATACTCCAAATGAAGAATGAAGAATGAGAGGAGCATTTTTGACAGGTGTCATTCGACTGCTCTCCCGATCCCCTATGACATTTGTTCGAGCACCCCCTACCTATCTCTTACCGTTTCCGAGATACGCCATCCACTTTTACTTGGCAGACGTCATCTTCAAGTTTTCGGATTTTTCCCATACTCACCTAAACCCCCCCTACACTTTTCCCATACATCACTTTCTTCCTACTTGACTCCTTCTGGGAGAACAATTATGTCAGTCAGTCAGTGAGTCAGTCAGTCAGTGTGTGGTAATCGAGCTTTATATAAAGAGAGAGATCTACTATTCCACTTTGGGTCAACGTTTTACACCATTTATCAGAATATTAGGTTTGTATTCGTATTTAATGTTTTCAACATACATTTTAATTATTTAAATTTTAATTTTAATATTTAATTTTTTAAACTGCGCGCGTCTATACCAAATATTTTACAGGATTTGTTGCTCCAATAATTATCATGAAGTGTATTTTGTGTGTTGGTCCTTGTTTTTCAATAGACCATTTAATAATGTTGACGGACTCTTTCTTTCTAAGACTCTTTCTTTTATTTTATAATGTAGATTGTAGAATATTTAAAGTTGAAGTTGACCTTCAAAAGACCGTCGTAGATGCCTAAATTGAATAAATTATTTTGACTTTGACTTTGACTTTGACTTTGACTTTGACTTTGACTTGGACTTGGACTTGGACTTGGACTTGGACTTGGACTTGGACTTGGACTTGGACTTGGACTTGGACTTGGACTTGGACTTGGAATTGGACTTGGACATGGACTTGGACTTGGACTTGGACTTGGACTTGGACTTGGACTTGGACTTGGACTTGGACTTGGACTTGGACTTGGACTTGGACTTGGACTTGGACTTGGACTTGGACTTGGACTTGGACTTGGACTTGGACTTGGACTTGGACTTGGACTTGGACTTGGACTTGGACTTGGACTTGGACTTGGACTTGGACTTGGACTTGGACTTGGACTTGGACTTGGACTTGGACTTGGACTTGGACTTGGACTTGGACTTGGACTTGGACTTGGACTTGGACTTGGACTTGGACTTGGACTTGGACTTGGACTTGGACTTGGACTTGGACTTGGACTTGGACTTGGACTTGGACTTGGACTTGGACTTGGACTTGGACTTGGACTTGGACTTGGACTTGGACTTGGACTTGGACTTGGACTTGGACTTGGACTTGGACTTGGACTTGGACTTGGACTTGGACTTGGACTTGGACTTGGACTTGGACTTGGACTTGGACTTGGACTTGGACTTGGACTTGGACTTGGACTTGGACTTGGACTTGGACTTGGACTTGGACTTGAACTTGGACAAACATCCTACAAATATTCTAGACCTAGCGCCAAACGCACCAAAATGGCAACACAGTGAGTGAATGATTGGGGTTTGGCCATCATATGATGGCCAAACACATTTACCAAACTTCCATCACAAGTAGGTCATCACAAAAACCTCGATCCCACAGTCCTGAACCTATTTTTTTTTTTATTTTTATATTACCTAATTGTGAGCATGAGTTGCACTGCAAAAAAATATAAAAAAAATAATCCATTTTCTTGCTTTCAGCATTTATCTTGAATGAGATGCTCACGTAATATTTTCATATTTGGAGAAAGAGCGTAGAGATAATTTGATTTTCATCACAGAAAGAACTCAAATCTCAGATGGTCTTTTGGTGGTATTCACGCATATAGGGAAACACAACCAAGTTAAAATTAAACTTATATTTATCCCAACTTTTGGATTACACTACCGAAAAAAGTAACGTTAGTTCGGCCTCCCCCTGCCGATATTTAGATTTTGACAAAGTATACACCCTAAAAACCTAACAACTTTATGTCGGTTAATCTATTTATTTATTTAAAAGGTGGACAGCAGCACCTTCTAAAGAACTGTCAACTTACACGGCGATCCCCAGGACGCCTGCCAAGCGTGGGGATTATTAACTAAGCATAGTAAGCAAACACATACACACACACACATCACATTGATCGTATTATTATTATTATTTTTAATTAATGTATTATTATTTATGATGTTATTAAATCTATCGTATTTGCAAAATTCCTATTCATAGAATGCTGTTTTGTCTGTGCCTAGATATATACGTAACTATAAGGTCAAAGTAGCTGATGCATACAGTGATAGCGTTAACATTACCGAAGGAACAGCACAAGGATCAGTGATTGGGCCTTTGCACTACCTAACTTACGTTAACGATCTTAATAATGTAATTAGACATTGCACAGTGTATCAATTTGCTGATGACACATGTTTGGTGGCTACAAGTAAAGATATTAGTCTTGCTATCAGTAACTTACAGGCTGACTTCACTGCAATATGTAAATGGTCACATGACTCAGGTCTGGTACTGAACCTTGATAAGACAAAGTTGGTTCACGTTCACTCCAGTCGCCTCCCGAATCCTTGCAAAAGTGTTGAAGTTATAGCCCACTGTCACGACTGCCTTCATACTTCTAACGGTAACTGTACGACTAAGTGCCGAAAAATTGACCAGGTGGATAAGCATACCTACCTTGGTCTCACCATAGATGAAAGGTTCAACTGGGGAAAACATATTGATAATACATGCTCCCGACTGAGAGCGATAATGGCAAAATTTTATATAATTAAGTTTAAAGTCCCTTATAACGTATTGCTCACAATGTTTAAAGCCCTTGTCGAAAGCATTGTATCATATGGGCTCACCAGTTATGGGCGTACTTACAAAACTTATCTTAACCAAATTTACAACATACAACATCGACTACTAAAATTAATTGTCCCATTAAAAATCAAAAACAAGTACGCGGCAGATCCTGAAGGTCTCTATGAAGGTATCTTATACCGATTTATCACAAAGTCGAACTTAACTTGCTTCTTGAACACTACTTCAGGACTGAAATCCAAATCCCAATGAGTCATACTCACCACACGCGAAGTATTACTAGTAGAAAACTAATCCTACCTAAATTTAATAATTCATACGGTAAAAGAACATCTCAATACCTCATACCTCAACTAATTAACCAGTTGCCTGTAGAAATCAAAGAAAAAATAACCCCTACCAATATCAAAACTGTATTGAAACAATATTATTTGGTAAAATAAATTGGATCATCCTATGGAACGCGTACGCACAGACAATGATCTTCGTTGTGTGTGCGTTCGCAACAACTGTATTGATACAATTTGTAACAAAGCGCATCTCTCAGATAACACACACACTGATAAAGTTTGTGGACTGCGCTGATGTAATTTATAATGTACCCACTTGTTTATAGTATTAACATACCTTTGCTTTTGTATACTTGTCGAGAACGTAAGTGGCTGGATAAACCTTACTTAGGTTTTTAGACACTTATTATTATATCACTATTGTAATACATAATGTTAATAAATAATTAAAAAAAAAAAAAAAAAATATTTATTTTGTAGATTGGTGGTTCATGAACTCGCTTTTTTTTCTACTCTTTTTTTTTTCTCGGGGAACATCTTAGTCCGAGTTTAGGATTATACTGAAAATCGGTGTTATGGTTGCAACTTAACCGGTGTGGCCATAACTCAAACTGAGTGTATGTAATTTGTTTTCTTTTTTGTAGCAATAAATAATTATTCTATTCTATTCTATTCTTTTATATTATGGCAAATACCCCCTTAATAGGGGAGGCTGTGTTCATTAGTGGACGATCCGGCTGTTACAGTTACAGTATAAACCCTAAATCTGGCCCCCTCATTATAAAAGTAAAAATTATAAAAATACACAAATAAATTAGCCCAGGATATTCTCATAATATGATCCTTTTATCAAAAAAATAACTAAAGTGTAACAATAGATATTTCTGACAAAAATTAACATATTTAACTGAAAAAAAAAAAAAACTTAAAATTACTACAAACTAATCCAATATTCCGCTACCATTAGGCAGAGTTCCCAAAATGCTGGCCGCATCGCATTGTGCTTTATCAAAAATAAGTGACAGGGTTAGCATTAAACTACTTTAAGTGTAAAACACATTCCCCGACAGGTAATCACCAAGCGGACCGAACTATGAAAAAGCACTAAAACGACAGTGCGCGCGATGTGGATTTGTTTTGGCAAGTAAATAGTCAATCGATGGACATTTGAACGGCGATATATTGCTTTGTCGATAGATTATTATATAATGATCATTTTAAGACAAAAATATCGTGCAATAATGTGGCCATTCTCATTAGAAGCATTGGGTGCAATAAGGGCGTTAAGTACTCTTAAAATGAGTTTTGAGATAATTGAATTAAACTTTTACTTTAGATTTAAACTAGTACTTTAACTTCTTAATATTGTCTATGTTAATGTCATGCACTCAAATACAAATTTGTACCAAGATTAAGTTACGAAATTCTAGTATAATTTCATATTAAAAGATAAGTACGGTTTAAAGGATAAGTAAAAGCTTTAGATTCTTATGTGACTAATTTTTTTTAATGTTAGCTCAGCAATCAATGATTAAGATTAAATGCAGTTATAATACACCTCAAATTCACTCGATCTAAAAGATTCTTTTAAATCGAGTGACTCTTATATTTTCAGAGTCGTCATCTCAAGGTCTCACTGACCTAAATGGTCCAGATCGAGATGGTTGTCGGTCTTGTTCTTGGAAGGTCAAAAGCTGCGTTAGCCATTCAGCATTATGTGGTTTCATGTAAGGAGTCAATAATAAAACGTCATTAATTTTAACGTCCTTTACTCCTGGTTTTCCTACCAGCTACAAATTTTAAGTGCATCTTGCGTACTTTTATCACCAACTCTCCAGAACTTATAAAAAACTTGTTCTGTGCGTTACTATCAATGTTATTAGTACACTTTTTAGAACATATTTGATTACATATTTGAAACTTTTCTGTGTTCTCTTTTACCTCGGGCCGATAATGTACTCTTCACCGAAATTTATTTTAGGCTTGCGTTCTTTTTTTTCAATAAATTAAATTTTTTTAACATCAATCTGCACTAAAATCACTTATTTCAGTAGTTTCAGTTTTTTTAACATAAAATAAAACTTCTGCTAGGAACAAGTCGCAACGTTTCTGAAATTGAAACGCGTATTCGTAATCCATTCAACAAGGGCGTAGCGCAACCGTCTCAATAAATGTCTATCACGCCATCTATATCCACTAAATCCAAATGAGTTTTTGTCAAAAGATACTAGATGAAGCTTTGAATTTTTTGATGCAATAACAATAACATTAAAAAGGGCCTTGGGTGCCGAAAGCCCTTGTTGCTCCAATTCTTAAATTTATACACAAACGAAACGGCAGATACAATGCAGGGGCCAATACAAGGACGGATTACCCTATTTAAAATAGATAAGTTTTGACTAAAAAAACAGTGGACATACATACCTACTTATTATAAAAGATTTTGTTTCAATATTACGGCCGCCTTCCACACTGCTTGGGAATGCTCTCGTTGGTAGTTTATTAGTTATACCGTTTAGGCAAGCCCCTGATTACCCTAAAGGTACCTATTATTAAAATGGTAACGAGGTGGACGTGAGTTGTGGCAAGCGTTTTATTTCGATAAGTTGTGGCGAATGGTGCATTAAAACTATTTTTGATTTAGTCGCCTTTTAGTTAGTTACTAACTACCAAACTGGATATGGATATAGGTATCTTTATATAGAACTAGCTTTCCGGGCGCGGCTCCGCCCGCGCGTATGTCGGTTATCGCGCGAAAACATTAACCTCTTTTTGCGCAGTCGGATAAAAACTATCCTATGTTTTTTTTCCGGGTCTCAAACTATCTCCATACCAAATTTCATTTAAATCGGTCCAGTAGTTTTGGCGTGAAAGCGTAACAGACAGACAGACAGACAGACAGACAGACAGACAGAGTTACTTTCGCATTTATAATATTAGTACTGATAGTCCTTATATTCTTTTATCGCCAACTATTTTGGTATAAAACTACCTAACTTTTTTCGCTTAGGTAGGTACCTACTTATATTACAACTTACCTAGTCTGTATTAAAAATTAACAAAACCTCATAAAAAGTAATTAGATTCCAATGTTTTTAAATTATAGATGTTAGATACACGGTTTTGTTTTTACTTGAGAAAATAACTGTATTTGGTATAACTACATACACATTGCTCCTTTCTAATATTGAATGTGTAAGGCACTGCCATCTGTTAGTTTACATCAGAACTTACATATAAACAAAAACTTCCTATTGCACGGAGTTCTAAAGCATATTTGTAGATGTCGCTATAAAACAAAACTTATTTGCCCCTCAGTCTTCCTGGCCTCAGTAATTGAATTAATGCCTCCAAAAGTGATAGATGGCGCATTGTTTAATATAAAAGTTTTCATTCGGGAATTTTTAATATAATACGGGTGCTTGCTCTACATTAGGCGTATTAACAGCATTTATTACCATGTTCTGCCAATACCATGTTCAAGCAATCGAATCAAACTGCTTCTCCAGCAAGGGCGACGTCAGACAGGAAGCTGCCATGTTATTTTTTAATAATCTTTATATATAAAAATTACGTGTCACGTTGTTTGTCCACGATGGACTCCTAAACTACTGAACCGATTTTAAATTAGATTTGCACACCGAGTGCAATTTGATCCAAATTTAAAGATAGGATAGCTCACATCTCAATTTATGGTCACAATTACCCTTACAATAAAATTAGTAGGTACTTATATACCTATTATAATATCTGATTAGTAATCATAGCTATTCTTGTTAAGTTTAGGACGTGGTTTAGGTACTATATTATGACAGTAATGAAATGGACATGTGAGATGTGTTCAAGAATAAATATTTTAGGCTGAGAACGCAATGCATTACTTACCGCCAGATTTACTTTAACGCGCACACTATTAGCAGACTGTAGGAACCTAAGAAGTTAGGTACTTAATTTGGGAGAGATGGGAAGGTGCTATTAAGGGTCTCAGCAGAAGGTAGGTATTTCCGAAAAACCAAAGTAATATTTTTTTAGTCTTTAAGCTTTTCATACAGCTTTTCATCAGCGATAAACCTTGTAATTGAAATTGCAAATAGAACACCAGTTTATCAAAGGCTTCGCGTATTTCACACTAACTATCAAATATTCCGTATACTATATTAGGTGACTTGCAATACAGAAGCAACAACAATGTTTGCTAGACGTTAGTTTTACAATAGCAAGCTAATTAGAGGCGACATCTGTGGTTCATTCAAGATAAAAGGTACATTTAGCCGTCAAAAATTTAAGCAAATAGAACTAAAAGTTAGTTATGTAGTATTTTACAGGTTCAATAAAATCTATACTAGAGTCAGAACAATGTGTGAAATTCAAGTTACAATTTTTTTTTGTAAGTACCTACCTTGATTGAAAAATAATGTGGTGTATGTAACCCACTAAGTAGACTGACGACATGGTGGGTAGTCAATGGTTACAAGTGGCTGATAGCCGTTCATTGTGTCGTTCAATGGGGAGGCTTTTGTTCAACAGAAGACATCTTGCGGCAGATGATTAAATTAAGGCGTGTTCGGAAATAGCCCCCATGATATTTTATTATTTAAAATATATTACGTAACATTTTTTAACTAGTATGAAATACTTACAAGTTTTATTTGCAGTAAGTAAATACTTATTTTCGTTTAATTGTATAAGTTAAATTTAAATAAATCACAAAGATATAATTATCTTTTTTGCAAAATTGCTTTAGTTAGTACGAAATTCCGAACGTGTTTGTCTTTGAGGTAGAACTCAAAATCAGAACTTCGAAACGGCTGGTCTTTGTCTCTTTCTCTTTCTTATGGCGGGAAAGAGATAGAGTGTGAATGTTTCGAATTGTATAATTAACCCATAATAGTAGTATTATTATATAATGTTCTATGCCAAGGCTGTATAAGATATTCGCGACTATCTGTAAAAAAGAAGTTACTTTATCTCACTCAGTAAGCAAAATCGCGTTTTGCTCTCTGATTTCAGGCAGCAATACCTACATGTTTGAGCTACTGAAGTGAAAAAGTTATTTGACGGTGCAAAAACTCGGCGCTCCAGCTGTGATAAAAAACAAACAATGTAAACGCGCAAATTACGTGCAGAGAACGACGTGTCTCGTCTATGTAACTACATAATTTAGAACGTTTTACTTATTGTACAGATAATAATGTCATACAGTGCTTTTAAGCTAAAAAGTAGCTCCAGAAATATATGTAGTGTAAGTATTAAAGTATTTAATAACACCTGAAGGCAATGGAGCGGAAGTAACATTATATGTGATTAAGTATATACATATAAGTGTGAAAAATATTTATTTATTCTGTAAGAAAACTTATATTTGGTATTGTGCATATTTTCGCCTCGTTAATATTAGTGTGTTTACAAAGCCGATCGACTTTGGACAATGACAATATTTTCAAAGTCAAAGTCAAAGTCAAAGTCAAAGTCAAAGTCAAAGTCAAAGTCAAAGTCAAAGTCAAAGTCAAAGTCAAAGTCAAAGTCAAAGTCAAAGTCAAAGTCAAAGTCAAAGTCAAAGTCAAAGTCAAAGTCAAAGTCAAAGTCAAAGTCAAAGCCAAAGTCAAAGTCAAAGTCAAAGTCAAAGTCAAAGTCAAAGTCAAAGTCAAAGTCAAAGTCAAAGTCAAAGTCAAAGTCAAAGTCAAAGTCAAAGTCAAAGTCAAATTCAAAGTCAAAGTCAAAGTCAAAGTCAAAGTCAAAGTCAAAGTCAAAGTCAAAGTCAAAGTCAAAGTCAAAGTTCAAGTTTATTGATTTAGTAGGGTCGTCTTGAAACTCAGAAGAATCAATAGAATTAATTTTTAAGTTGAGGTTCGATTTAAGTGTTATGGGATTTTCACAAGTATTTACGATTGATATGTTTATTCTATTATTTTCTTTGACTTTTACTAGGCAATTAGCAATTAGTAAAGATTCTGAGATCTTCTGGTCAACGACTAATCCTTCTCTAATTTCAGGATTTTGAACAGAGCATTCAATAATTGTTTCAGTTCTAGCTGGAATTAGATAGGCAGGGTCATGAAAATTTAGTTTAATGCATGACTTTCCAATCCCGAGTAGATCATTGTTATAATCAATATTGCAGCTAAGCGCGGTGAGCATGTCAGAACCTATGATACCATCGTAAGGTAAATGGATAGTATCAACAACATGGAATCGGTGTGATACATTAGACTTGGGTAGTTGTATCATTAATTGAAAATGACCTTGAGTGGAGATAGTCTCCTCCTTTGAGTCGATACCTTTTAACTGAATCGTTTCTTTCACCAGTTTGGGATATTTTTCTAAGCATGACTGTTTCAGTAAGCTCACCGAAGAACCTGAGTCGACTAACAAGGATAGTGGTATATATCTAGGCACAGACAAAACAGCATTCTATGAATAGGAATTATGCAAATACGATAGATTTAATAACATCATAAATAATAATACATTAATTAAAAATAATAATAATAATACGATCAATAAAATTAATAATTTTGGTTAAATAGTTATTTATATAAACTTGCGCAAGTAACAACAATGTGGGCGCCGATGTCAGTTTGTAAATGTGGAAGTAGATGTGTGGTGAAGAACTTTTGTATGTTTTTTGCCAATGTATGTGTGCGTGCATATGTGTGTGTGTATGTGTTTGCTTACTATGCTTAGTTAATAATCCCAACGCTTGGCAGGCGTCCTGTGGATCGCCGTGTAAGTTGACAGTTCTTTAGAAGGTGCTGCTGCCCACCTTTTAAATAAATAAATAGAAAAACCGACATAAAGTTGTTAGGTTTTTAGGGTGTATACTTTGTCAAAATCTAAATATCGGCAGGGGGAGGCCGAACTAACGTTACTTTTTTCGGTAGTGTAATCCAAAAGTTGGGATAAATATAAGTTTAATTTTAACTTGGTTGTGTTTCCCTATATGCGTGAATACCACCAAAAGACCATCTGAGATTTGAGTTCTTTCTGTGATGAAAATCAAATTATCTCTACGCTCTTTCTCCAAATATGAAAATAGTACGTGAGCATCTCATCCAAGATAAATGCTGAAAACAAGAAAATGGATTATTTTTTTAATATTTTTTTTGCAGTAACTCATGCTCACAATTAGGTAATATAAAAATAAAAAAAAAAATTGGTTCAGGACTGTGGGATCGAGGTTTTTGTGATGACCTACTTGTGATGGAAGTTTGGTAAAATATGATGGCCAAACACATAAATTGGCTAAAAATTGTTCACTTCCACCCATTCCAAATACAATTGAAGAACAATTAGATAGTTTATTACCCCTCGAAATAGAACACTTGGCTCAGAAAATAAGTTTTTTGTTTCTTTGTTTTTTTTTTTTTTTTTTTTTTTTTTTTTTTTTTATTATTGCTGATAGGTAAGCTTTTGACCACAATCTCACGTGATGGTAAGTGATGATGTGGTCGAAGGTGTTAACAGGCTTAACCTAGAATGAAGTACAATAGTACCTACATAAAAGTTGTAGTAAGTATAGGGCTGCCATCCGTCCGGGTTTCCCCGGATTTGTCCTAGTTTAGAGGGCGTCCGGGGGGCGTCCGGTAGGGATCTTCAAATTGTCTCCGGGTAAAACCCGGACACCATTGTGTCCGGGGAATCCGGATTGATTAAAATATAAGCAATTCATTGAAACACCGGCACTGCATATATGCATATTCACCCGTAATCTGCACACAAGTTAACTCCGGCGCTGCAAAATCTATAACAACAGAACGTTCCCAGCGCCGCCGAGCCGGCCTGCACCATAAAAAACTGCCGCCGACCCCAATCATTCACTCACTGTGTTGCCGTTTTGTCAAGACCAAGTCCAAGTCCAAGTCCAAGTCCAAGTCCAAGTCCAAGTCCAAGTCCAAGTCCAAGTCCAAGTCCAAGTCCAAGTCCAAGTCCAAGTCCAAGTCCAAGTCCAAGTCCAAGTCCAAGTCCAAGTCCAAGTCCAAGTCCAAGTCCAAGTCCAAGTCCAAGTCCAAGTCCAAGTCCAAGTCCAAGTCCAAGTCCAAGTCCAAGTCCAAGTCCAAGTCCAAGTCCAAGTCCAAGTCCAAGTCCAAGTCCAAGTCCAAGTCCAAGTCCAAGTCCAAGTCCAAGTCCAAGTCCAAGTCCAAGTCCAAGTCCAAGTCCAAGTCCAAGTCCAAGTCCAAGTCCAAGTCCAAGTCCAAGTCCAAGTCCAAGTCCAAGTCCAAGTCCAAGTCCAAGTCCAAGTCCAAGTCCAAGTCCAAGTCCAAGTCCAAGTCCAAGTCCAAGTCCAAGTCCAAGTCCAAGTCCAAGTCCAAGTCCAAGTCCAAGTCCAAGTCCAAGTCCAAGTCCAAGTCCAAGTCCAAGTCCAAGTCCAAGTCCAAGTCCAAGTCCAAGTCCAAGTCCAAGTCCAAGTCCAAGTCCAAGTCCAAGTCCAAGTCCAAGTCCAAGTCCAAGTCCAAGTCCAAGTCCAAGTCCAAGTCCAAGTCCAAGTCCAAGTCCAAGTCCAAGTCCAAGTCCAAGTCCAAGTCCAAGTCCAAGTCCAAGTCCAAGTCCAAGTCCAAGTCCAAGTCCAAGTCCAAGTCCAAGTCCAAGTCCAAGTCCAAGTCCAAGTCCAAGTCCAAGTCCAAGTCCAAGTCCAAGTCCAAGTCCAAGTCCAAGTCCAAGTCCAAGTCCAAGTCCAAGTCCAAGTCCAAGTCCAAGTCCAAGTCCAAGTCCAAGTCCAAGTCCAAGTCCAAGTCCAAGTCCAAGTCCAAGTCCAAGTCCAAGTCCAAGTCCAAGTCCAAGTCCAAGTCCAAGTCCAAGTCCAAGTCCAAGTCCAAGTCCAAGTCCAAGTCCAAGTCCAAGTCCAAGTCCAAGTCCAAGTCCAAGTCCAAGTCCAAGTCCAAGTCCAAGTCCAAGTCCAAGTCCAAGTCCAAGTCCAAGTCCAAGTCCAAGTCCAAGTCCAAGTCCAAGTCCAAGTCCAAGTCCAAGTCCAAGTCAAAGTCAAAGTCAAAGTCAAAGTCAAAGTCAAAGTCAAAGTCAAAGTCAAAGTCAAAGTCAAAGTCAAAGTCAAAGTCAAAGTCAAAGTCAAAGTCAAAGTCAAAGTCAAAGTCAAAGTCAAAGTCAAAGTCAAAGTCAAAGTCAAAGTCAAAGTCAAAGTTAAAATCAAAGTCAAAGTCAAAGTCAAAGTCAAAGTCGTCAAAGTCAAAGTCAAAGTCAAAGTCAAAGTCAAAGTCAAAGTCAAAGTCAAAGTCAAAGTCAAAGTCAAAGTCAAAGTCAAAGTCAAAGTCAAAGTCAAAGTTCAAGTTTATTGATTTAGTAGGGTCGTCTTGAAACTCAGAAGAATCAATAGAATTAATTTTTAAGTTGAGGTTCGATTTAAGTGTTATGGGATTTTCAGAAGTATTTACGATTGATATGTTTATTCTATTATTTTCTTTGACTTTTACTAGGCAATTAGCAATTAGTAAAGATTCTGAGATCTTCTGGTCAACGACTAATCCTTCTCTAATTTCAGGATTTTGAACAGAGCATTCAATAATTGTTTCAGTTCTAGCTGGAATTAGATAGGCAGGGTCATGAAAATTTAGTTTAATGCATGACTTTCCAATCCTGAGTAGATCATTGTTATAATCAATATTGCAGCTAAGCGCGGTGAGCATGTCAGAACCTATGATACCATCGTAAGGTAAATGGATAGTATCAACAACATGGAATCGGTGTGATACATTAGACTTGGGTAGTTGTATCATTAATTGAAAATGACCTTGAGTGGAGATAGTCTCCTCCTTTGAGTCGATACCTTTTAACTGAATCGTTTCTTTCACCAGTTTGGGATATTTTTCTAAGCATGACTGTTTCAGTAAGCTCACCGAAGAACCTGAGTCGACTAACAAGGATAGTGGTATATATCTAGGCACAGACAAAACAGCATTCTATGAATAGGAATTATGCAAATACGATAGATTTAATAACATCATAAATAATAATACATTAATTAAAAATAATAATAATAATACGATCAATAAAATTAATAATTTTGGTTAAATAGTTATTTATATAAACTTGCGCAAGTAACAACAATGTGGGCGCCGATGTCAGTTTGTAAATGTGGAAGTAGATGTGTGGTGAAGAACTTTTGTATGTTTTTTTGCCAATGTATGTGTGCGTGCATATGTGTGTGTGTATGTGTTTGCTTACTATGCTTAGTTAATAATCCCAACGCTTGGCAGGCGTCCTGTGGATCGCCGTGTAAGTTGACAGTTCTTTAGAAGGTGCTGCTGCCCACCTTTTAAATAAATAAATAGAAAAACCGACATAAAGTTGTTAGGTTTTTAGGGTGTATACTTTGTCAAAATCTAAATATCGGCAGGGGGAGGCCGAACTAACGTTACTTTTTTCGGTAGTGTAATCCAAAAGTTGGGATAAATATAAGTTTAATTTTAACTTGGTTGCGTTTCCCTATATGCGTGAATACCACCAAAAGACCATCTGAGATTTGAGTTCTTTCTGTGATGAAAATCAAATTATCTCTACGCTCTTTCTCCAAATATGAAAATAGTACGTGAGCATCTCATCCAAGATAAATGCTGAAAACAAGAAAATGGATTATTTTTTTAATATTTTTTTTGCAGTAACTCATGCTCACAATTAGGTAATATAAAAATAAAAAAAAAATTGGTTCAGGACTGTGGGATCGAGGTTTTTGTGATGACCTACTTGTGATGGAAGTTTGGTAAAATATGATGGCCAAACACATAAATTGGCTAAAAATTGTTCACTTCCACCCATTCCAAATACAATTGAAGAACAATTAGATAGTTTATTACCCCTCGAAATAGAACACTTGGCTCAGAAAATAAGTTTTTTGTTTCTTTAAGTTTTTTTTTTTTTTTTTTTTTTTTTATTATTGCTGATAGGTAAGCTTTTGACCACAATCTCACGTGATGGTAAGTGATGATGTGGTCGAAGGTGTTAACAGGCTTAACCTAGAATGAAGTACAATAGTACCTACATAAAAGTTGAAGTAAGTATAGGGCTGCCATCCGTCCGGGTTTCCCCGGATTTGTCCTAGTTTAGAGGGCGTCCGGGGGGCGTCCGGTAGGGATCTTCAAATTGTCTCCGGGTAAAACCCGGACACCATTGTGTCCGGGGAATCCGGATTGATTGAAATATAAGCAATTCATTGAAACACCGGCACTGCATATATGCATATTCACCCGTAATCTGCACACAAGTTAACTCCGGCGCTGCAAAATCTATAACAACAGAACGTTCCCAGCGCCGCCGAGCCGGCCTGCACCATAAAAAACTGCCGCCGACCCCAATCATTCACTCACTGTGTTGCCGTTTTGTCAAGACCAAGTCCAAGTCCAAGTCCAAGTCCAAGTCCAAGTCCAAGTCCAAGTCCAAGTCCAAGTCCAAGTCCAAGTCCAAGTCCAAGTCCAAGTCCAAGTCCAAGTCCAAGTCCAAGTCCAAGTCCAAGTCCAAGTCCAAGTCCAAGTCCAAGTCCAAGTCCAAGTCCAAGTCCAAGTCCAAGTCCAAGTCCAAGTCCAAGTCCAAGTCCAAGTCCAAGTCCAAGTCCAAGTCCAAGTCCAAGTCCAAGTCCAAGTCCAAGTCCAAGTCCAAGTCCAAGTCCAAGTCCAAGTCCAAGTCCAAGTCCAAGTCCAAGTCCAAGTCCAAGTCCAAGTCCAAGTCCAAGTCCAAGTCCAAGTCCAAGTCCAAGTCCAAGTCCAAGTCCAAGTCCAAGTCCAAGTCCAAGTCCAAGTCCAAGTCCAAGTCCAAGTCCAAGTCCAAGTCCAAGTCCAAGTCCAAGTCCAAGTCCAAGTCCAAGTCCAAGTCCAAGTCCAAGTCCAAGTCCAAGTCCAAGTCCAAGTCCAAGTCCAAGTCCAAGTCCAAGTCCAAGTCCAAGTCCAAGTCCAAGTCCAAGTCCAAGTCCAAGTCCAAGTCCAAGTCCAAGTCCAAGTCCAAGTCCAAGTCCAAGTCCAAGTCCAAGTCCAAGTCCAAGTCCAAGTCCAAGTCCAAGTCCAAGTCCAAGTCCAAGTCCAAGTCCAAGTCCAAGTCCAAGTCCAAGTCCAAGTCCAAGTCCAAGTCCAAGTCCAAGTCCAAGTCCAAGTCCAAGTCCAAGTCCAAGTCCAAGTCCAAGTCCAAGTCCAAGTCCAAGTCCAAGTCCAAGTCCAAGTCCAAGTCCAAGTCCAAGTCCAAGTCCAAGTCCAAGTCCAAGTCCAAGTCCAAGTCCAAGTCCAAGTCCAAGTCCAAGTCCAAGTCCAAGTCCAAGTCCAAGTCCAAGTCCAAGTCCAAGTCCAAGTCCAAGTCCAAGTCCAAGTCCAAGTCCAAGTCCAAGTCCAAGTCCAAGTCCAAGTCCAAGTCCAAGTCCAAGTCCAAGTCCAAGTCCAAGTCCAAGTCCAAGTCCAAGTCCAAGTCCAAGTCCAAGTCCAAGTCCAAGTCCAAGTCCAAGTCCAAGTCCAAGTCCAAGTCCAAGTCCAAGTCCAAGTCCAAGTCCAAGTCCAAGTCCAAGTCCAAGTCCAAGTCCAAGTCAAAGTCAAAGTCAAAGTCAAAGTCAAAGTCAAAGTCAAAGTCAAAGTCAAAGTCAAAGTTAAAGTCAAAGTCAAAGTCAAAGTCAAAGTCAAAGTCAAAGTCAAAGTCAAAGTCAAAGTCAAAGTCAAAGTCAAAGTCAAAGTCAAAGTCAAAGTCAAAGTCAAAGTCAAAGTCAAAGTTAAAGTCAAAGTCAAAGTCAAAGTCAAAGTCAAAGTCAAAGTCAAAGTCAAAGTCAAAGTCAAAGTCAAAGTCAAAGTCAAAGTCAAAGTCAAAGTCAAAGTCAAAGTTCAAGTTTATTGATTTAGTAGGGTCGTCTTGAAACTCAGAAGAATCAATAGAATTAAGTTTTAAGTTGAGGTTCGATTTAAGTGTTATGGGATTTTCAGAAGTATTTACGATTGATATGTTTATTCTATTATTTTCTTTGACTTTTACTAGGCAATTAGCAATTAGTAAAGATTCTGAGATCTTCTGGTCAACGACTAATCCTTCTCTAATTTCAGGATTTTGAACAGAGCATTCAATAATTGTTTCAGTTCTAGCTGGAATTAGATAGGCAGGGTCATGAAAATTTAGTTTAATGCATGACTTTCCAATCCTGAGTAGATCATTGTTATAATCAATATTGCAGCTAAGCGCGGTGAGCATGTCAGAACCTATGATACCATCGTAAGGTAAATGGATAGTATCAACAACATGGAATCGGTGTGATACATTAGACTTGGGTAGTTGTATCATTAATTGAAAATGACCTTGAGTGGAGATAGTCTCCTCCTTTGAGTCGATACCTTTTAACTGAATCGTTTCTTTCACCAGTTTGGGATATTTTTCTAAGCATGACTGTTTCAGTAAGCTCACCGAAGAACCTGAGTCGACTAACAAGGATAGTGGTATATATCTAGGCACAGACAAAACAGCATTCTATTAATAGGAATTATGCAAATACGATAGATTTAATAACATCATAAATAATAATACATTAATTAAAAATAATAATAATAATACGATCAATAAAATTAATAATTTTGGTTAAATAGTTATTTATATAAACTTGCGCAAGTAACAACAATGTGGGCGCCGATGTCAGTTTGTAAATGTGGAAGTAGATGTGTGGTGAAGAACTTTTGTATGTTTTTTTGCCAATGTATGTGTGCGTGCATATGTGTGTGTGTATGTGTTTGCTTACTATGCTTAGTTAATAATCCCAACGCTTGGCAGGCGTCCTGTGGATCGCCGTGTAAGTTGACAGTTCTTTAGAAGGTGCTGCTGCCCACCTTTTAAATAAATAAATAGAAAAACCGACATAAAGTTGTTAGGTTTTTAGGGTGTATACTTTGTCAAAATCTAAATATCGGCAGGGGGAAGCCGAACTAACGTTACTTTTTTCGGTAGTGTAATCCAAAAGTTGGGATAAATATAAGTTTAATTTTAACATGGTTGTGTTTCCCTATATGCGTGAATACCACCAAAAGACCATCTGAGATTTGAGTTCTTTCTGTGATGAAAATCAAATTATCTCTACGCTCTTTCTCCAAATATGAAAATAGTAAGTGAGCATCTCATCCAAGATAAATGCTGAAAACAAGAAAATGGATTATTTTTTTAATATTTTTTTTGCAGTAACTCATGCTCACAATTAGGTAATATAAAAATAAAAAAAAAATTGGATCAGGACTGTGGGATCGAGGTTTTTGTGATGACCTACTTGTGATGGAAGTTTGGTAAAATATGATGGCCAAACACATAAATTGGCTAAAAATTGTTCACTTCCACCCATTCCAAATACAATTGAAGAACAATTAGATAGTTTATTACCCCTCGAAATAGAACACTTGGCTCAGAAAATAAGTTTTTTGTTTCTTTAAGTTTTTTTTTTTTTTTTTTTTTTTATTATTGCTGATAGGTAAGCTTTTGACTTTAGTAAGTAACTTACTACAACTTTTATGTAGGTACTATTGTACTTCATTCTAGGTTAAGCCTGTTAACACCTTCGACCACATCATCACTTACCATCACGTTGAAACTTTTCTGTGTTCTCTTTTACCTCGGGCCGATAATGTACTCTTCACCGAAATTTATTTTAGGCTTGCGTTCTTTTTTTTCAATAAATTAAATTTTTTTAACATCAATCTGCACTAAAATCACTTATTTCAGTAGTTTCAGTTTTTTTAACAAAAAATTTCTGCTAGGAACAAGTCGCAACGTTTCTGAAATTGAAACGCGTATTCGTAATCCATTCAACAAGGGCGTAGCGCAACCGTCTCAATAAATGTCTATCACGCCATCTATATCCACTAGATCCAAATGAGTTTTTGTCAAAAGATACAAGATGAAGCTTTGAATTTTTTGATGCAATAACAATAACATTAAAAAGGGCCTTGGGTGCCGAACGCCCTTGTTGCTCCAATTCTTAAATTTATACACAAACGAAACGGCAGACAACGCAGGGGCCAATACAAGGACGGATTACCCTATTTAAAATAGATAAGTTTTGACTAAAAAAACAGTGGACATACTATTCATACCTACTTATTATAAAAGATTTTGTTTCAATATTACGGCCGCCTTCCACACTGCTTGGGAATGCTCTCGTTGGTAGTTTATTAGTTATACCGTTTAGGCAAGCCCCTGATTACCCTAAAGGTACCTATTATTAAAATGGTGACGAGGTGGACGTGAGTTGTGGCAAGCGTTTTATTTCGATAAGTTGTGGCGAATGGTGCATTAAGACTATTTTTGATTTAGTCGCCTTTTAGTTAGTAACTGGATATGGATATAGGTATCTTTATATAGAATAGTCCTTATATTCTTTTATCGCCAACAATTTTGGTTTAAAACTAGGTACCTAACTTTTTTCGCTTAGGTAGGTACCTACTTATATTACAACTTACCTAGTCTGTATTAAAAATTAACAAAACCTCATAAAAAGTAATTAGATTCCAATGTTTTTAAATTATAGATGTTAGATACACGGTTTTGTTTTTACTTGAGAAAATAACTGTATTTGGTATAACTACATACACATTGCTCCTTTCCAATATTGAATGTGTAAGGCACTGCCATCTGTTAGTTTACATCAGAACTTACATATAAACAAAACCTTCCTATTGCGCGGAGTTCTAAAGCATATTTGTAGATGTCGCTATAAAACAAAACTTATATGCCCCTCAGTCTTCCTGGCCTCAGTAATTGAATTAATGCCTCCAAAAGTGATAGATGGCGCATTGTTTAATATAAACGTTTTCATCCGGGATTTTTTAATATAATACGGCTGCTTGCTCTACATTAGGCGTATTAACAGCAATTTTATTACCATGTTCTTCCAATACCATGTTCAAGTAATCGAATCAAACTGCTTCTCCAGCAAGGACGTCAGACAGGAAGCTGCCATGTTGTTTTTTTATAATCTTTATATATAAAAATTACGTGTCACGTTGTTTGTCCACGATGGACTCCTAAACTACTGAACCGATTTTAAATTAGATTTGTACACAGAGCGCAATTTGATCCAAATTGAAAGATAGGATAGCTCACATCTCAATTTATAGTCACAATTACCCTTACAATTAAATTAGTAGGTACTTATATACCTATAATATCTGATTAGTAATCATAGCTATTCTTGTTAAGTTTAGGACGTGGTTTAGGTATGCTATATTATGACAGTAATGAAATGGACATGTGAGATGTATCTAAAGTTTCAAGGATAAATATTTTAGGCTGAGAACGCAATGCATTACTTACCGGCAGATTTACTTTAACGCGCACATTATTAGCAGACTGTAGGAACCTAAGAAGTTAGGTAGGTACTTAATTTGGGAGAGATGGGAACTATTAAGGGTATCAGCAGAAGGTAGGTATTTCCGAAAAACCAAAGTAATATTTTTTTAAGTCTTTAAGTTTTTCATACGTAATCAGCGATAAACCTTGTAATTGAAATTGCAAATAGAACACCAGTTTATCAAAAGCTTCGCGTATTTCACACTAACTAACAAATATTCCGTATACTATATTAGGTGACTAGCAATACAGAAGCAACATCAATGTTTGCTAGACGTTAGTTATACAATAGCAAGCTAATTAGAGGCGACATCTGTGGTTCATTCAAGATAAAAGGTACATATAGCCGTCAAAAATTTAAGCAAATAGAACTAAAGTTAGTTATGTAGTATTTTTACAGGTTCAATAAAATCTATACTATAGAGTCAGAACAATTTGTGAAATTCAAGTTACAATTTTTTTTTGTAAGTACCTACCTTGATTAAAAAATAATGTGGTAATACTAGTGGGTATTACCACATTATTTTTTAATCAACGTAGACTGACGACATGGTGGGTAGTCAATGGTTACGAGTGGCTGATAGCCGTTCATTGTGTCGTTCAATGGGGAGGCTTTTGTTCAACAGAAGACATCTTGCGGCAGATGATTAAATTAAGGTGTGTTCGGAAATAGCCACCATGATATTTTATTATTCAAAATATATAACGTAACATTTATGAAACTAGAATGAAATATTTCCAAGTTTTATTTGCATTAAATACTTATTTTCGATTAAATACAACAATAAGTTAAATTTAAATAAATTACATTAAATGACATAATTATCTTTTTTGCTAAATTGCTTTAGTTAGTACGAATTTCCGGACGTGTTTGTCTTTGAGAACTCAAAATCAAAACTCCGAAACGGCTGGTCTTTGTCTCTTTCTCTTTCTAATGGCGGGATAGAGATAGAATGTGAATATTTCGAATTGTATAATTAACCCATAGTACCTATTATTATATGTTCTATGCCAAGGCTGTATAAGATACTAGCTTTCCGGGCGCGGCTCCGCCCGCGCGTATGTCGGTTATCGCGCGAAAGGATTAACCTCTTTTTGCGCAGTCGGATAAAAACTATTCTATGTTTTTTCCCGGGTCTCAAACTATCTCCATACCAAATTTCATTCAAATCGGTCCAGTAGTTTTGGCGTGAAAGCGTAACAGACAGACAGAGTTTCTTTCGCATTTATAATATTAAGTACTGAGTACTGATTCGCGACTATCTGTAAAAAAGAAGTTACTTTATCTCACTCAGTAAGCAAAATCGCGTTTTGCTCTCTGATTTCAGGCAGCAATACCTACATGTTTGAGCTACTGAAGTGAAAAAGTTATTTGACGGCGCAAAAACTCGGCGCTCCAACTGTGATAAATAACAAACAATGTAAACGCGCAAATTACGTGCAGAGGACGACGTGTCTCGTCTATGTAACTACATAATTTAGAACCTTTTACTTATTGTACAGATAATAATGTCATACAGTGCTTTTAAGCTAAAAAATAGCTCCAGAAATATATGTAGTGTAAGTATTTAATAACACCTGAAGGCAATGGAGCGGAAGTAACATTATATGTGATTAAGTATATACATATAAGTGTGAAAAATATTTATTTATTCTGTAAGAAAACTTATATTTGGTATTCTGCATATTTTTGCCTTTTTAATATTAGTGTGTTTACAAAGCCGATCGACTTTTGACAATGACAATATTTTA
The DNA here is from genome assembly GCA_963854805.1 of Plagodis dolabraria. NCBI lineage: Eukaryota > Metazoa > Arthropoda > Insecta > Lepidoptera > Geometridae > Plagodis > Plagodis dolabraria. Next base: position 13,943,796 of record OY978440.1, read on the forward strand.
CTCATTAATTTTTCATTAATTTCTCATGATGTCGATTGATGACGTCGAGTAGAAAGCCTTATGCAATCTCCGACATAGTTAAAGGGTACATATTATTATATGGTAAACTACCAATATTAAGTGATTGCATCTCGTTCTCTCTCGACTCTCTCGTTCTCTCGTTCACGACTCTCGTTCTCATCTCGGATCTGTTAGCATCGGACAAATCCGATGTGTAGAACTAGAGTCCATCGAGTGCCTTGCCGTCCAATCAATATTATAACAACGCCTTCGATCGAGTTCCGTTAGGTTCCATTCGTTAGTTGTATGAGTAAATACAGGAGACAATTCAAACATTCGAACACTGCATTGAATATTTACCTAAGTTTAATTGTCATTTTATCCTAAATATTGAATCTTATAATTCAATAAAGAAATGTGTGCTTTTGAATGTGGTTGTCAAAAATACAATATGTTTTGACTGAAGTGAAATATAAAATTCCGTAATTATATGCTATCTTTGGCAATGCTACGGCAACCGTCAATATATACCTATATATCGTAATATTATCTTCCATTGGATGTCAATAGGGTAATCCTTTAGGACCAGCCATCTTTAACCTTGCCATTCATTCAATTAGCAGATCAGCATCGCAGATCGTGTTTGTATTCTTGCTGTTTCTGCGTGGGAATCTGATCTTTAGTTATAGGCCATTCCTTCTAATAAAACTAGCCTAAATGCCTAAAAAAGGTAGCCTTTATGGATCCATCCGCTTTTTGTACGGCTATTTGCTTACGCTTGGGTTCAACTGGTGCAAGATGTTGTGTTGCACATCACTGCCATTGTGTGTCTCCACGGCCTATCCAGCTCTTGAAATGCTCCCAATCGGAGACTGCCTTCAAAGAAAAGTTCAAGCGCTGAACCATCGCCTCCCTTAGAGACTGGATTTGTAATGCACTGGTTCGTGCGTTAGATGTATAACTCTACACAACGGTGCTTTCGTCTACGTAAAAATACCGAGTTTAAGCAGATCATTAATATTATAGGGCACAAAAAACTCTTGTAAAAAACCAAAGAGCTAAGTACTAAAATACACATAGTAATCAAGTTCCATTCCAATGCCATTCTAAGAGAACAATACGGGTGAAACTGCTGAAACGTACCCTCCGAATCATGGAAGCGCTGAGTAGTAGATATATGCCACATTAGTGGTCACCCATCTCAGTAATAACCGCAACGAACGTTTTTTAACATAGATTATCGATACCGAACCCAAAAAAATACTGAGATATTTACAGTTTTACTGCTAATGCTTCTATTATCGAGGTATTTTTCTTCAACAAACGAGAAAGAAAAACTACTCAAACTTGAAGGAGCTTGAGCTTACAAGAATATTGAAAAATATTCAACGTCATTTAATTTTTTATTGCTTTCATTGTCCGTTCTCTACAGAACAAAGAGATTGTATTTTTCTTAATGTCTTTTATCATGCTTCTTTAACAAACAAGAAAGAATCGACTTATTAGATTATGTAGATCGAACTTTTGTGCATCTTGAGGTCTTTTTGATGTTTAATGTGTAGAACATCTGTCAAAAACAGCATCTTTTGATGAATCCCATATGGACTATTAATTATTATCATACTGGAATGGATTAGTAGTTGCGCTTATGACATTAATTTTTAATGTCAATTTGCCTCTTCGCAATTAACCCAAAATAACCTTAAATTATCTAATAATTGAATTGAAGGTTATCATCAAATAATTGAAATAAAGGTTATTTTGGGTGAATTGCGAAGAGGCAAATTGACATTTAAAATTTATGACATATACTGCCAATGAATGCAATTTTTAATGTCGTTGAATATTTGGCTGGATGGGGCGAATGCTTGTCTGGCTGGCTACCACTCTCGGGTAGAAAATCTGTCGCCATGTACCTAACGATGTGTTCCGAAAGCTGTCTTTGAGAGAATGAATAAATGAACGAATAAACGAACGAACGAACTAACTAACGATCGAACGAACGAACGAATGAATGAATGAATGAATGAACGAACGAACGAATGAATGAGTAAATTTTAAATTTTTAGTTTTTTTTATAAGTATATTTTTTTATGTGTTTTTGACACAAAACCACCTGATGTTAAAATTCTCTTGTGCCTATGATGTATTTTTACATATATAGGTACTCATCAGCGTCAGCGTTGTCATCGTCGTTGGCGTCGGATACAGTGTCAGCATCGGTGTCAGCGTCAGCGTCGCCGTCGTCGTTGGCGTCGGATTCTTGTCAGCATCGGCGTCAGCGTCAGCGTCGACGTCGTCGTTGGCGTCGGATTTTTGTCAGCATCGGCGTCAGCGTCAGCGTCGACGTCGTCGTTGGCGTCGGATTTTTGTCACCATCGGCGTCAGCGTCAGCGTCGACGTCGTCGGTGGCATCGAAGTAGGTATCAGCGTCGGCGTCGGTTGGTTGTTTTTAGCTGCCTGCATATTCATGCAGGCAGCTAAAAAGCGGTAACTGGGCTCTAGCTTCAATTAACTCCCGATGATTCGAGTGCATCTTCCGCTAGAAATTTCAATATAATTCACATGCATACCTACCAGTATACCTAGTCATCTGTTAAGTTTATTTGTATTTTGTAAACGGCGAATATATTCTATAATGTTACTATTCTCATGTCACTCATATTAGGTGCATTTTGGACTGAATTCAATTGATGTCATGATGTGCAAAATTAGATTGTTTTGTGTCTCAAAGACCCTCTACTCTTCCATTCACCATGCTTTAATAACTCCGGTTTTAAGAAAACCACCCCGACCAACGTCAACAACCGAGTCCGAAGCACGGAAGCACTCAATAGGACAAGCTTTAGAAAATGCAATTAGTAATGAACCATATATGGAATGACAAATATGAACGACAATAATATAAATTATGATTTCCATAAAATAAAAATGAAAACCCGGCCTTAAGTGGAAACGATTCGTGTTAATAGGAAGAAAACTCACGATCAAATCGACGCTTCATATTTCCCTGTTTGAACCTAAAAAACTGATATTTAATTATTTTATAGCCTTAAAATGTGTCCCTTATCGAATATGGCGATGAAGAATATTGAGTTGATCGATAAAGAACGACTAAGTAAACTACGCTACAAGCGATTTTACTAATAAATATTGGATTTATTTTATTTTTATTTTTTTGGGATATGAGGGCAAATGAGCATATGGCTAACCGGTGGTAAGTGAGCACCATCGACCACGAACATCCACAAAACAGATTTAAAAATAGGTTTCAAGGATGCATTGCTGAACTTGAGGAGGGAATATGCTCTCTTCTTGAAGGCTTAGTCGTACCGTTTCGGAAATACTTCACAAGGCAGCTGATTTCATATTGTGGCAGTGCGAGGCAGAAAATACTGTGAGAAAATATGTTTTGTTATAATTATGTATAATTTTTGACAGGCAAATGACATAATAAGATTCTAAACGTATAGTCGTCCTCGCGTATGGAAGGGTAGCTAGGATAGGCTAAGTATAAGTTTTCCGTTTCCAGTACGGAGCTCTAAATAAACAAAGAAGGCAATTATGTCTTTCTGAACGAGGATGCTGATTGGTAACACTGTAATTATAATAGACATATTAGATTTTGAAGCAATGATAGCGCAGTGGCTTTGGCTATGGACTGCCGCGCAGCAGGTCCATGGTTCGAATCCCGCCGCGGGCTTGAGCTTCACTGCATGGTGGAAGGGCATTCTTGCGAATGCTCGCATGGCTAGCTACCACCCTCAAGTAGAAAATCTGTCGACAAGCACCTAACGGTGTATTCCGGCAGCAGTCCTTGAGAGCCAGTAATTCTAGGTTAAGCCTGTTAACACCTTCGACCACATCATCACTTACCATCAGGTGAGAATGTGGTCAAAGGCTTACCTATCAGCAATAAAAAAAAAAGACATTAACAAAAAAATACGTATCCTGCGCTACTAAAAATACGTATACTGCGTACCTAGAATTAGTCGGTCAGATAATTCCCCGGCCAAAGGAGGGCGAGTTCGGATCCCGCACATGACTATAATATTTCTACATTGTTAAAACAATAATTATGTCAAAGTCAATTCATCTATATCTATACTTATAATAAAACTGTAACAGGACCGATTGTGTACATGGCAGATATTTTGAAAAAAAAAATGTACAGTACTCTGTAGCTGATACTGATGCCGAAACTGTATTTTTATTTATTTTTGTCTGTCTGTCTGGCCGCGCATCACTCCAAAACTACAGAATGGATTTAAATGAAACTTACCATGATTTCAGTTCATACTACGAAGAAGAACATAGGATACTTTTAATCCCGTCATTCAGTACTGGATACAAAACACTACAAGGGCACCGTCCCTTTCGAAAGGGGATGAAAGTTAAAATGTACACTTAGTTGTAATTTATTAACGCGTAGTCCGATTTCAATCACTCTGTTTTTGTTACAATAGTGGTAATTTAATTATCTTCCCGTAAATATTTCAAAGTCCTGAGTTTTGTAGTTTAGAAATTACAGATATCACAAACTAAATATTTCGCTCTAAGTAACTTGAACCGCGGAATGTTGAAAAACCCTTGAACATACGGCTTATCTTAAGCTAGCATTCGCACTTTATCATAAAGGCATAATAGACATATTATATCAGCCGCATTGTCCACTGCTGAACACAGCCTCCACCACTATAGGAGGGTTTGCCATAATCCCCACGCTTGGCAGGCGTCTTGGGATCGCGGTGTTAGATATCAGTTCCACAGAAAGCGCTGCTGCCCACCCTCTATAGTGTTACTCTTTAACGCCTCTTACGATACCTACTACGGGTAAAGATGGGGGGGGGGTGACATTATAGCCCGGCACCCCAAGGGCAGTCTGACACCCCATAGGCAGCCCGGGACCCCACGGGTAGCCCGGTACCCCACCGGCAACACGGCACCCTTATTTAGTTTTGCAAGCTTGCTACGATAAAACTCTAAAAACTGGTACAGTCGCCACAATCAGTTTTTTTAACAACATATCTTTCTTTTGCCGGATAAGTACATTTCGGAGTCTGCGCAATGGAAGTGCACAATTTGTCTTAGGTTTTCGAGATTGTTACACTTAATAATTAAACGACTTTAAACGGTTTAAATCGCGTATATATTTATCATTATTTTTGTCCCGACGTTTCAAACACTTTGTAGTGATCGTGGTCACGGGGTGTCATCACGTGTTACGTGATTTAACCCGTTTAAAGTTGGAAGTGCACAACTTTAGTAGATTGTTATACAAGGGTCGAAAGGATCGATAACTTTCACCCGCCTTCAGCTCTCTACTTCTCATTTCGAATTTAAAGAAAGTAAAAAAGTAGCTTTTCAAAAAATTATTCATTAAAAAAATAACATTAACATACTTACTAAAAATGTATTAAGAGGTTAGAACTATTTGTGAAATTTTACGTATAATTTTGTTTGGAATATTTACGGGCGGCTATGGCCCGAATAGGAATCTCTCTGCTTTTCACTACTAATATAAGGAATAACGATACAAAAATGGTATGATTTTTATATTATTTATTTTGATTTTAATAACATGAGCAGTACCTATTTAAAATTAATGCGGCTATACTCCAAGTAGTAATCGATGACTTACATCCGTGTTAAACACTCTACTTTTCATTTAAAATATGAGGAGGGTACAAAAATAGTAGTTTTCCTAAATATTTACTAAAATAATAAACATGAGTAGAAGATGCAAACATACACTAGGAGTTTATGTTTGCATCTTCTACTCTATCACATTAGATATTTCATCGCATACACTAGAAATTTATGTAAAGTTTTAGTTAGTTTTTTTTGAACCTACACTTTTTATCTTTTATTTAGGGACTACTCTGCCAAACATACCTAGTTGTTTTGAATTGTTTTATAACAGAGAATTTTAAAACGAAAAATCTTAGACATATAACTTTGTTTACACCAATGGTTACCATGGTTACAAGTCATACCGGCCCTAGAGATTCCCGGCCTTAGGCGGGAAGGAGCGTCTCTCACCCGCCACTCAGATCAAACAAACACTACTTTCCGAGAATGAGAAATGAAAAATATATTTTCGATATACCGTCAAACAAAACCGCCGTTTTAAAATCGAAATTCTAAAGAAACGCACAAGGTACTTTGCTTCAACATTTATTGTGCCAACCGGGAAAGAACTCTCTGAGTTACTTCCCTTCTGTCTTCTGGAAAATACAACCCGGGAGTTGTCAAATCCAAAGTAAAAAGCTCCATTCTGTTTACTATAAGAGTGCTTCACCGCAGACCACAGTGTTGCGTAATATGAGATAAACAGTGCACAAATGTGGATAATTAGTCTGCAGGTACGGCAATCGCGAACGAAATCGCGGGTACAGCTAGTCGTAAATAAAATTGTTGGTCAACTGAAACTGGAAAAACTGAAATTGTCAAGAAGTCTTGAGTATTTTTAAAAGAAAGGTTTATTGCTGTTATAATTTTCACGGTCCGCGCTTAGTTTGTTGAGCTTCTTATGGGTGGCGAAGAGAACTGCGCAAGAAAAGTATACCTTTGTTTTGGTTCATAAAGGTAGCCGTCCAACTGACTTCTGAGTACTCAATTAGCTTTAAAAAATTGTACGAATAACATGTTCATGAGTTTGAAGTAAATATCTGATATAATATCCAGTATGATAAAATAAAACAGGCTTACCAATATCAGTTTGTATAATGAAAGTAGTTGTTAAAATGATAAAATGTGAGCATTTTTAAGTAATATTTTCTGAGACAACAGCAAACTATGCTTGCACAAGTTTAACACTGCACTCATGCATAAGAACGTCTTCTGTATGGCTCCTCTACTTTAGAACCATATACCAAATTCTATTAAAAGTTTAAATACAGATTTGTTTAAGATGAAGATGAGATATACATATATTAGTAGACAAATGTTATTATAATATAAGTGAGTTCCTGACTGAGAAATTGTAACTATTGTAAATCCAATTATTTTATGAATAAGGTTTTTTTTTGGAATTTGATGTTTTTTTATCTTAATTAATTTACCGAACGACTTCTATTAAATTAAAATTGACATCATTATTTTATACCTAAAATTTGAATACGTATTTTAATTATCTATTAATGGAATCAATGTACTCGTAATTTTAAATTTTAGATTTGTATGACTCCACGGCCGAATCATGTATGTGCTGACTACTTTATAAAAAGACCTTGCATGCTTGTTTAGTATGTATACACATGTTTACAAGTAAATGATTTGATTTGATTGTACAGCTTAGACACCTGATGAAGGCGATGACCACTTTTGTAAAGATAAATATGCGACCAGTACTGATGTTTGATTATGAGACGTTGAGTAAACGATGACCCTTACCTGTGTATTTATTTGATTTCATGATACTGGAAATGAATTGCTTAAGTTTTGCAAGTTTGTTTCAACATTGGATTTTCCTAGAAGGTATATAACAATAAGAAATCTTAAGAAATGTACAACCAATGTTCCTGGAAATACGCCTATTATTATGAGATTTTGTTGACTCCATGATGTTTGTATTTATTGTATTAGAAATTAATATTGACGAAAGATAAAATATATTTCGTTCTGCTTACTAAATTGTAAGCTTAGTTTTTTGCTAATCTTATTAATATTAAAATATGATCCTGAATCGGTATATTTTGAATATATACGTAGGCTTTTATGAAGAGTGTAATCTAAAGCAAAAATACCTAATCCTAGAAATAAGCTACCAAAATAAAAGGAAAAGCCAATATGCGAAAGCTATTAGTTGTTACTGAGATAAGTTTAGATTATTTGAAGTTATTTCTGGCGTTCGCAGTACTCTTGCAAATTTACTGCAGGATAAACAATGTAATTACTTATCACTGCAGAATGATTTACTATATATTATAACCTGAAAAACATTATATTATATATAATGTTTTTCAGGTTGAAAAGTCTTGTTTTAATATCAGTTCTCGGTTCTTGAGTCGAATCTATTAGATTCGCCTAACAGCCCCTATAAAATAGCTGTCTTCTGTATGGTGCATACAAAGGCAACTAAGCGTATTAAGCAGCATTCAACCACTAGTTGATGCAAACGGGGTTTGCTGCACATAAGGAACACAACGTAGTGAGTTGTTACCATCAATTTTCACAAATATATTCTTGGGTTTTCATGTATGTTGTTAACGAATAAATATTTAGTAATATTTTCTTGTATTGTCCGTAGTGTTGTAAAAGGTGATGATGATTCAATCACGCCTGCCGGATTTAGTTAATTTTCCGTTCTTACTAAAACTGTTTTATAATGGCACTGTCTCAATATAATTCCCTATTTATATTTCAACAGAACTTTGTGTACTACTAAATTTCCTTGTAAATTTCAAAATGATCTGAACACAACTACTGTAGTTGGTTCAAATTGAAATCTTGCCGTCTGTCTTTTTGCGAAAGATGACGATCACTTTATTATGAAGTCATAATAACATGAGCAAAATGGTTCACTGATTCAAGCTAGACATTGTATATGTTCCTAAAACACAGGTACTAGCAATCCATCCTCAATTTTTAAAACTACTCAACATGACGTTGGGCACTGATGCGGCGAGGATGTCGTTTTTTATGTTTTAAGTTTTGACTGATAACTTAGCCCACAGTATCTCACTTGTTGTCAGTAAAATGTGTTCAACACATGTTGAACCGGCATATTCTAGAAACTTAAAGGTGGTAGGCCATTAAGTAAGAACTCGTCTTGATGGGTACCATCACAGTATCTAAAATTCTGATCCATAACTGTAGTGTGCCAATACTGTTTAGGTGTAAAGGATACAAACAATTAAAGTGACTGAGGAAAAGGCACTAAGAACTAATTGTTAAAATAGGTATCATTACCAAATATTGGTACTGGCCATTTTATTTAGTTTTGACACTAATCAAATTTGTATTTTCGTTCTTAATATTTTGACAACTTACTTCAATAAAAAATGTCTAACTCTCAACATCGTTTTCCTTATATTTCTCGACAATAATTTACCAAAATATACTACAAATCGTTATCAGCACGATGAATATTGTTGGAGAAAAACCATTAGAATAATGGAATTCATGTTTTTTGTGATTTACACAAAGTGATTGTATCGGAATGTGAAAAATAGTAGTTCCAAACTCCGATATAATCTTTTAAAACAATCTCAGGATATATTATACGATGGCTAATTCACAAGGAGATACAATTGGGGTAAGAGGCACTAGTTCTTCCTCACTACCCAATTTTAGTCTAAAAAATAGAGACGGGTATAGTTCTTGGAAATTTAAGATGCGTAATTATCTGATGCATGAAGAATTGTGGGAAGCTATAGAAGGGTATCCCGCGGGCCATATAATTCCTGCAGATATAATGTTAAAAATAGATAAAAAGGCATTGACGAAGATATGTCTCACACTAGAAGGCACGGCAATAACGCAAGTAAGAAGTGCAAAAACAGCGTCGGAAGCCTGGACTGCATTACAAAATGCTTATGAGGATAAAGGTATGGGTCGTCGTCTTTATTTAGAAAGAAAACTTTACAGACTCAGCTTATCAGATTTTCCTAATATAGAGTCATATATTAATGCAGTGATGTCAACTGTGCATGATTTATCTGACATAGGAAAAAACATTGAAGATACGTCTGTTGCTGCTATTTTACTCGATGGACTTACATCCAGGTTTGATCCCTTGATTATGGCACTTGAAAATAGCAACCAAAATGTTACGACAGAGCTTGTCAAGGCTAAACTTCTCAACGAAGTGTCAAAAAGTGAAGATTTGACAAAAACTGATTCTGCTCTACGTTCAAGAGATTTCAAACTCAAGAAAGGTAAGAAGCCTATTGTTTGTTATGACTGCAATGAACCTGGTCATAAGCGCCCAGCGTGTCCGTTGAAAAAGATTAAGAAGGCACAAGAAGCGGCTTCATTGGTAGCCCTTGGTACGAGTACAGGTGCCAGTGAAGATTACTGGACCATTGATTCAGGAGCCACCCGGCATATGACTTCAAAATTAGAATGGTTTGAAAATTTGAGATCTCCGGAATCTGATAAGAAGATTACTATTGCAGATGGTACCCAAATTGACTGTGGCGGTATTGGCGATATCTTGATCGACACTGAATCCACTGTTAATAAAATAAATGATGTCATTTATGTACCCTCTTTAAAAAGTAATTTGATATCTGTTTATAAGGCTGTAGAGAAAGGTTTCAGTGTACTTTTTGATAAAAATGGTTGTAATTTCTATAATTCTGACACTTTCTCTTTTGTAGGAGACTCCATTCTTCACGGTTCACCCTATAAAGGTCTGTACAAATTAGACTGTACTGTCAATATTCCTCAAGATGTGGCTTGTGATGTGCACTCTGACTCCGCATCTAGATACCAATTATGGCACAAGCGTTTGGGTCATCTGTGTCGCATCGGTATGAAACATTTAAGAAATAGTCAAGTAGGTGTAGAATATACAGAAATTGACAAACAAAGTTGTGTAGCCTGTGTTGAAGGCAAGCAAGCTCGTAAACCATTCAAGAAAGTAGCTTATAAACCAGCTACTTCATTGCTTGAGTTGGTGCACAGCGACATCTGTGGACCGATGTCAGAAACCTCTTTACAAGGTAATAGGTATGCTTTATTATTTGAAGATGATTATACACGCTTCATTTTTATATATTTTATTTCTTCAAAGGCAGAGGTGAAAGAAAAGTTTTGCCATTTTCAAAGATTAGTGGAACGGCAAACTGGAGCTCAAATAAAAGCTGTTAGAACGGATAACGGAGGTGAATATGTCAACAAGGAACTGTCAGATCATTTTTGTACTAATGGTATTGTACACCAAACGACCGTGGCGTACAGTCCGCAACAAAATGGCGTCGCAGGAAGGACTATACGTTCCGTAGTCGAGAAAGCTCGTTCTATGTTAGCACAATGTTCTCTCTCTAAAGCGTATTGGGAAGACGCAGTACAAACATCTGTTTATTTAAAGAATAGGTCTCCTCATCGTGCGCTTAACAATCTAACTCCTTTTGAAAAATTGTATAACCGTAAACCAAATCTAAGCAATCTTAGGGTTTTCGGATGTCGAGCTTTGATTCATGTACCTGATTGTCAACGAAAGAAGTTTGATATGAAAGCTGTAGAATGTATTTTTGTTGGATACTCGGATGATCCGAATAGTTACATTTTTAGAGACTCCCAATATCCAAGAAAATTTACAAAATCACGTGACGTTACGTTCTTTGAGGATCGTTTTACTAACTTGAAGAAAAATGAATCACATGAAGAACCAAGTACGTCCAAAGACGTTCCAGTACCTTGTCCTGTTATATTGTTAGATAATGCTAGCTCGGTACAAGGACGTGCAGATAGTTTTTTAGAGTCCACTACTCCTCTTTTATGCGAAGGAAACGTATTGCCCCAGGTATCTAAAGAGTCAAGTGTTCCTCTTAGTACTGGTGATGAGGAAAATGATATGTTACAGGATGAATTTCATGATGCTTCTGCTGATCCACTTCCTGAAACGTCATGTCCCCCTGAGCCTGAGGTAATAGAGGATCGTTCTGTGGTAGAAGAACGGAAATATCCAACTAGAGATAGAAAATCTCCGGATTATTTCTCTTATCACACGTTAGCTGACGATAGTGAACCTAAAACGTATTCGGAAGCGATGCGAGATGATGATGCGGATAAATGGAGGTCAGCCATGAAAAATGAGTATGACTCGCTAATGAAACTGAATACGTGGAAGCTGGTTGACAGACCTGATAGAAAAATAATTCCCTGCAAATGGGTTTACAAGTTGAAGACAGACGCATATGGTAATATCACCAGGTATAAGGCAAGACTGGTGATAAAAGGCTTTAGTCAAGTCGCGGGAGTAGACTACCAGGAAACTTTTTCGCCGGTAGTCAGACATTCGTCCTTGCGTACTTTATTCGCCTTAGTCGCTGAAATGGATCTTAAAATGCGTCATTTGGATGTAGACACCGCCTTTTTAAATGGAGACCTGGAAGAGGAAGTCTCCATGAACCAGCCTCAAGGTTTTGTGAAGAAGGGCGATGAAGATAAGGTTTGTCTATTGCAAAGGTCTTAGTATGGATTAAAGCAAGCCCCTCGAGCGTGGAATATTAAACTTAACGAAATATTGACCAAAATAGGTTTTAGTAGATTGTCTACTGAACCATGCGTATATAAGAAACTCCTTGATTCGGATATAATAATATTGGCCATTTTTGTCGATGACATCATTGTCTTTTACAAGAATGAAATGTCCCTTATCAACGTCAAGAGTGACTTGCAAAAGTACTTTTTATTCAAAGACTTAGGGCAACTTAAATATTATTTGGGATTAAATATTAAACATGATTGCGAAAAAGTAATAATCAATCAAAAGTCATACATTTCTTCATTACTGAAGAAGTTTGGATTGCAGAATGCAAAGGAATTCGATACGCCATTAGCTAATAGCAAGTTAACTGCTGATTGTGGAGGTAAGGACTCAACTTATGATTATCAGCAGATAATTGGCTGTTTAATGTATCTCGCTGTGAATACACGGCCAGATATAGCGTTCTCTGCGAATTATTTGAGCCAATTTAATAATAAATGTAACAAAAGTCATTGGTTGGCAGCAAAACGGGTGCTTCAGTATTTGAAGCGCACTATAGACTATTCTATAGTATATAAGAAGACTGGAAAACTTCTTGAAGGGTACACTGACGCTGACTGGTCAAATTGTACTATTAGTCGCCGCTCTTACACAGGTTATTGTTTTAAATTGGCAGATGGCCCAGTGTCCTGGATGTCGAAAAAACAACCAACAGTGGCGTTATCATCAACAGAAGCTGAATATATGGCGCTAACAGAAGCAGCTAAAGAAGCTACATACTTGCGTAGTTTTATATCTGAGGTATGCAGTCGTAGCACTCAATATCCTACTATAACACTATATAGCGACAGTCAGAGTGCACAGAATTTAGCTTATAATCCTGTGCATCACGGTAGGACCAAACATATCGACACGAAGTTTCACTTTATTCGAGAAAAGGTGTCAGATAATACTATAAAATTAAAATTTATAAAGTCATGTGATATGTCTGCTGATGTACTCACCAAATGTCTGGGGAATACTGCACATCAAAGATGTATCCACGGTATAGGATAAGTTAACATAGTTAATTTCTAATAAGCTTTATAATTTTTTACTTTTATATAATTTGGGTTCTCTACTGTATATGATGTTATATTTATATATTATGGGCAAGTTTGTTACCGAGAATTTTGATTATGGGTGGGTGTTAAAATAGGTATCATTACCAAATATTGGTACTGGCCATTTTATTTAGTTTTGACACTAATCAAATTTGTATTCTCGTTCTTAATATTTTGACAACTTACTTCAATAAAAAATGTGTTACTCTCAACATCGTTTTCCTTATATTTCTCGACAATAATTTACCAAAATATACTACACTAATGACTCGGAGTGAACTGTGTAGTTTAGCTCAACCGTAAAACTGAACACCTTTAATCAGCAGTTATCTGTTTATATATATATAGGTATGTATTGGCTATTGTAAGGAAAACAATATGAAACTAGAATTTACTTGAATGATGTACTCATAATAATATATTGTCATGACTCCAAAGACTTCCCACGATTCTCTAAAAAATTGCAAAACATATTATAGTTTAACTATATTATTATTATGTTTTGTGAGAGAGACTGATAAAGGAAATATACTAAAATGGATAATCAATGAACTTCGTAATCACTTTATATTTTATGTGATTTCAATCATTTGATTTTTATTAGATATTAAATAGGAAAGGAGAGACTAACATTAATTTAAATTATATACTACAAAATCCGTATTATGTATTTCAAAACGAACTTAAATCTATCGGAAATATAAAGGAAACTATGAGATATTGAACATTGTATTCTAAAATACAATTTGACCATTTACTTCTCAACTTATATTTACAACGTCATATAGTAAAATGGATATTAATATAAGATAAAGTATTGCACAAAATTGTTTGATGAAATTTGATTAAGTAAATTGAATTATTTGTTGTTATTGGTCTAATTAAAAGAGTATGAGAATGACTAGATTGATAATTCATAATTTATTTTGACTCTGACTTCGACACTTAAATTTTGGAAGAATAACGTTTATTGGAAGTAAACTAGCAAATAGATATTTTATAACATTTTGTTATTGTAAGATTTTATTATTTGATAAGTTGCAACTTTGATAATTAGATGGATTCATCGCATTTTAGTTAGCAGTTTTAAGGAAAAGTTCTAATTCTGAAGTGCCAGGGACTTGCAACCCCTGGAGTACGTTTCAGAAGGCCTTCTTTACGGCGCATGACGCCAATGCTCATCGGTTCACTTAGGTAAAGCCTTCTCCTTAAATCAAATACTGCCTAACTAAACTTCCTAATTTGAACACATTATTGGATAATTCGTAATATCCATATAATGAGTGACAATGATTGATTATTTCTCAATTTACTTTTACATATTTCGTACTCGACATCATGTCTAATTAGTTAATATCATTGATATGATATCTTTCGGTTTGAAATAGAATGTTATTTAAAGTATTGTGGAGAAATCCATATTATTATTTGATTTCAATGAAAAAATTGGTTATATAGTTTAGGACTTACTTTGCCTAAGTTTTGTAAATCACGTGTTTGTGATTTCTAAAGTGAATTATATTTATACTCTGACTCAAGTACTCAAATATGAATATATAAAGTTTAGAGGAGTTATCTTCGCTCTGATTTTGGAAACCATGCATTTTCTCATGTCATATATAACATCTTTCATCCTTACAGCAGAAAGACTTATTGATGGTGTGGTCGCATTTGCACCAATATTCAACAATGTATCATCATGGTTGAATAGAATTTATATTTTGTATTGTTGTATACATATATACGAGGACTTACATGCCTCATTCTTATTGTAAAAGTGTCAATCCATATTGGATGAACAAACTTAAAGCATTCATTATATCAACTTAAATACTTGAGTAGAATAATCATACACATTTATAAGTTAGCATTAGTACTTAGACAAAATAAATTTTCTAGAACAATATTCACAAGACATTGGGGTAGAATTAGGATTCAAAATTGATATAATTCACCATTGCAGTAGATTAGAACTGATAGACACAAGAATAAGAATTTATACTAGTTGAATAGTATATCAATCCCGTACATTTTATAATACTCAAATAATTCAATAAAACTTACTTCCATAACATTTATCTCCACATAATTTTTGTGTTCTATACATATCTTTTTACAGTAGGTTTTTCCATGTTTTTTAATATTTCTTATATTTTAGATTTAAGAGAAAATTACTTGTAAAATAAGATGAGAATTTAGATTTTTCATGTCATTTTGTATTCTTGACAGATCCTCTCAACATTTTCGAACTATTCTATGCCTCTTTCTTTTTAAACATAAAATGAGGTCACAATCTCTTTCCAGATTTAAGACATCAAAAAGGTTAGCATACACAAATATTGACTATAAAAATTTCTTACTTAGGGTGAATAATTTATTTCTGATCTTTAGATTCTCTTCCATATTCAATTATATTATTAGTATTTAGTGACGGAACTTCCTACTCAAGGTATGTTCCGTTACAGTACGGAAAGCGCCACGATACTCTAGCCTTAAGATGATGAAATTATATTCAATGATATATTTTTTGTGGGAAAAGGAAGATATTATACTGCAAAATAAAATCGTTATTCCATGACGGCGACGGGCGCAGCACTACAGGACTTTGCAATTTGATCCAATTACCGATTTTTAATTATCGCACAGGTGCGGTGGCGGCGTGGCGGAGGGGGTAGAGCTTTTAAATATTCCGCCCAATGCTCTATTAAAGGACTACGCGCTTCGTGAGCGTGCTGTTTTAACTGCAAATTTTTGAACAAAAGCCGTATTGGATGCTGCATACCTGCTATTTAATGGAATTTTAAGCCTTTGTTTTAAATATGTTGATGTGCTTTTTACTGAACGATTTTTGTAATAAAAGCGCTTTCTGAAAAGCACATTATATGCATCAAATATTGAAGAAAAATGTATCACCTGATGTTAACTGGACTAACCTCTGTCTATGACAGATGCATTTCTAAACAAGTGAATAATTTCACTGCGCCCGTAACACTTAGACACGCATTTGTTGAGTCTCAATTGCCTACAATTCTACTGGCTCTCAACGACTGCTACGGTAATACACTGTTAGAAGCTTGGTGTCAGATTTTTTACTTGAGGGTAGCTAGCCAGGCTGGCATTCGCAAAAAGCCCTTCCATCCACCATGCATTTTCAGTTTCAAAAATAACGCAAAAACATATTATAATAATTGTATACGGGTCATAATAATATAAGTTATGTAAACACAGATTAATATATTATGTAATGGACATACCAAAATCAATCAGAATACCAAGGGGTTATGCTATCTCAATACAATGGTTATTATAGGTTATAATTATTTTTATTAGTTAACATCGAAAGGTCGCCTGCGCGATTAATTCTCAAACGTTTGTTTCTAACATAGACCAGTACCAGTATCCATCTTTCCACAGATTCTAAATATAAAGTTTCAAGACGAAATATCGAGAAAACGATCTTAGTATATGTGTTAACAGCTTTGAAACACGCCGCCATATTTCTATTTTACCCCCACAGATATTTCACACCCCAGACGAGAAGAAATGCACTTAGCTATAATAGAAAGCGCAGCCATCCCAGGGGCATTTTGTGCACGTAATCTCATAGGCAATATTATTATGGCATCAATAATGCTCTAGTGGGAAACTATATCATAATTTAATATAGATGTGGGTCAGTTCTTTTCTTATCTATATATATAAAGGAATCAAAGTCCTGACTGACTGAGACTGTCACAGAGATTACAGGGTGTATTTGTCTTCATGCGTACGAGTGTACTAAGTAAGGATTTTTAGAAATTCATTAGGAGTTGAATTTCAAAAAATCCTACAGGTTATAAAAATCCGTGGAAAGATTTGTATGAAAGTCCTTTATTTTTAAACTTATAGTGCTGAGAATTAGTATTCGGATAGATCAATCAAAATAAAAATGATGTATTCAACATTTCTTGACAGGGATTACTTAAGGCTTGAAATTTGGGATGAAACTTTATATGGAAAGGTTTTGAGGTGAAAGAGATGAAAATTTGTATCTAAATATACTTTTTTAAACAAAAACATACCACATTTATATTTTTTTAGATTTTTTGCCCGGATTGATTAGGAGTGAAAATGGGGAGGAAAATTAGTCACCTGAAACTAAGCCGCTGGGGCAAAAAGAACTAATACTATAGTATCTTGGTACAAGTTTAACCGATTTCGAAAATTATCTTAAAATATTTGAATTTGATTAGATATTAAACTTATAATACTTTGATTAATATAAGATCGTGGGGCGCAGGGCTAGAATGCAGCAGCACTTTCTGAGGAACTGATATCTTAAAACTGCGATCCCCAAGACGCATGCCATTCAGGGATTATGGCAAATCCCCACTGAACGGGGGAGGCTGTGTTCAGTAGTTGACCATCCGGCTGATACAGTACTGTATTATTGCGACTTTGTTATACAAAGCATAGAGAGAACGCTACGCGCTGTGCGGTCGGAATTCTGATAAGACATCCATTCGGACAGGCAACTCGGTATAGTGTTGCGATCCGTCACGTGGTGCCTCACCACTGAGCTCGGCGTGAGGTTACTTAAGCGATGAGCGCAGCCACTTTCAATTCCTGTACTATTTATTATATGGGACTCAGGAAATATATTGTCAGCTATGTAGTGACTAATTGGCAAGAGTTTGCGATATTGTCTTATGATGCAAAGTGTAAAAGAGACAATTTTACCATTGCGGCTGAGTACTCTATCTATATGTAACAACACTCGATATGGGGCACTACGTGTAAACTGGTAGCCGCGGAGTAAGTATATAAATAACTATGTTTTCAAAGTGTAACAGAATGAAAAATTTTATGAAAAAATTGGTAATGAAGGTCGTCCTATAAAACGATTACGATTTACGGGGACAATTTAAAACGATTAAAAAGTAACCTATTTATATATGACACGTTTTACACGGCTCCCAAAAACCGGTGACGGTTCTAGAAGATGGCGCGCGGGCGAAGCCAGGTAAAATATAAAAGCATTTGACTGTGCTTACTTAGACGATTAAGGTTGCATTATTACAAAATAGACTATCATTGCATTATTTTCAAAAACTGAGTTCAACTTTATTTCTCAGAAGAAAGCCAACCGATTGGACGTACCTACTCTTGAATATTTCCAGTTTATAAAGATATAAACTGGGAAAGGAAAACGCAGGAGGACGTTGTACTCGTATATATGCTAACCTCGGTATGGGTTACATATTTGAGCCGTTTGGTGTAGAGACGTTGGGTCCGTTGGGACCGGGAGCGCATCGTATTTTCCAAAACCTATCTGAGCGCTTGGTTGATGAGACGCGTGATCAAAATGCTGGCACATATTTGGCTCAACGAATAAGCATTGCAATTCAACGGGGCAATGCTGCCAGTATGCTGGGCACGTTGCCAACTGGGAGTGGGCTGGAGCATTTGGACTGCCTATGAGTCTGCTATGACTTATAGATTGTCTAAATGATTTTTTATTGTAGTAGCTGTAGTGTTATATATAGTTCATAGTATTTTGTTTAACAAAGGCATATCGCCGGAAAAAAAAAGTATAAAGGTATGTATATGTATATATATAATATCGAGATAAATATATATACCACCACCGTTCTTTAGCCATACGCATAGCGAATATGCTATAAAAGCACTGATTGTAATATAGCATGAAGGAGACAAGGGGAATAATATTGTGTGGATATATCGCACTGTCGTCGCATGAAACCTGTCAAAAATATCGATAAGCCGTCCACTATTAATCTAGGTACATATCAGACTTCGGAGTCCAGCCTCCACTGTCACACAATACCGCACAAATCAATATTTCGCCCATTCTCGCTATTCCTACCTGATTGTTTATTAGTAATACTACAAAGACTTTTCTCCCCAGCATAAATAGTCAGAATAATTATAATAAAGACGGCTTATTTCTTTCCTGGAATTTCTAACTCGGTGTTGATAATATAATAATACTTTATATTTCTACTAGCTTTCTGGGCGCGGCTCCGCCCGCGCGTATAGCGGTTATCGCGCAAAAACATTAACCTCTTTTTGCGCAGTTTGATAAAAACTATGCTATGTTTTTTCCCGGGTCTCAAACTATTGCCATACCAAATTTCATTAAAATCGGTCTAGTAGTTTTGGCGTGAAAGCGTAACAGACAGAGTTACTTTCGCATTTATAATATTAGTACTGAAGAACTGATTGACAATATCTGTTTTGATTGTTGAAAAAAAACTTTCGAACGAATCAGATATATGATATTATTATGGACTAACAAACGGCCTAGAAACTGACCTGTTTTCTAGACATAGGTATACTTAGAATTTGGCCGGTCAAATTACAAACACATGAGATAAGAGAAGTAATAAATATTGAATGCGGCAATAGAGCCACGCCACATTCAACTTGTGAGCATTTAGTATCTACTTGTTATGAAAGGGCCCAGGATGATACATGCAACACACGTCCGGGCCGAGCCGGGCCGCGACTGTGCTTTTTTATTTTAGCGCCTGTAGCCCGGATGGGTGAGTCATGCTACTCCGGGCTCTCGTTATTTAACTATTGTTATGGAATTAGTTTTGTATGAAACAATAGTTTAGTTCATTTTAATATAATTAGTAAGCAACATGAATAAACCATATTCATCTTCACACTTTTGAATCCAGAACCAACATTTGGTAGTTCCCTTTCATTAAACGCTCTACACATGTGCACAATACTCATATTTAACTTCTAAGCGCTCGTATCGAAGTTTACTTTGCCATTTTTAACCGATCAACTAAGTTAAGCAACGGCCGCTGCGGTCATGACTTAGATGGGTGACCGCTAGTGACAGCCTGCGGCGGGATTCGATGGACATGCTGCGCGGCAGTCCATAGCCAATGCCACTGAGCCATCACTGCTTCAAAATTACTTAATACGAATATAGCCTCGATATTATAGCGCCAATGTACCCGTGCGTGTTAACAATACTTTATTAGCCGTACAACAGTAAGGCACGCCGCGCGCCGATGCCGCCGCTTTGAGAAGACAAAGAGCAAATAGGTATAAAATGGCGGGGACAAAACGTGCTTCGATGCTTTTTGCAATAATTGTGACTTTGCAATAGGCTTGCCGTGCATGTAAGCTTAAAAATTACATGGAATGAACATACATTATTATTATTACCATGTGCATAGCAATGATAGCCGAGCGGGAATTAGGTATGGACTGCCATGCCACATGTCCATGGTTTCCCACTGTCGGTTTGAGCTTCACCGTTAGATGGAAGGCTATTTTGCGAATGCTAGCTGCCACACTTAAGTAAAGAAATCTGTCGTCGAGCACCTAACAGTGTGTTTCGACTTTCGGCAGCAGCCCTTAAGAGCCTGTGAGTAATTCATGAAATTACAGTCATGAGTCTTTAACATCTGTATTTCTTAGGCTTATGGGAGACGTGCAGTTCGTCACTTATGACGAAATTATTTTTTTTTATTTATTTATTTATTTATCAATCAAAAGAAGTTTACAAATAATGGTTATTGTTGTCTTAAAAACCAATGTTAGGTTTATCTAGACAAACATCAGTTCTCGAGGTTAATTATACATTAAACAAAAATAATAAAATTACTGAAAACTATAAATAACTTAAATAAAACGATGCTATAAACAAGAATGTCTGCAAAATCACATCTATGTTTACCGCGCACACGAACCCACTTCAGCTTTAGCGATAAGGTTTAAAACCGGTCAGGTGAGCTGGCTGAGTAATACTCATAGCACAGCAACAGCCGACAACGGTGCACACATACAAAAATGTTGACACAAGCGGTACAGTATTCGACGTATTGTTTAAGTGTGTGCGTATGCTTGATAAAGGATGCTCCAGTTTATGCATTAGCCAAGAAAATATTTTTTCAATATAGTTTTAATATTTTTTTCAGTTAATTTATTTCTAACCTCCATAGGAAGTTTGTTTATTAAATCCGGTATTATGTATTGAGATGCTCTTTTACCATAAACGTTACAAAAGGTAGGTTTAGTCAATATTTTATTGGATACACTCCTAGTAAATTTGTTCTGAACTTTTAAGGTCTGAATTTCAGTTCGAAAGAATTGTTCAATTAGTAAGGTATATTCAACCTTTTTATACACGGGAATAATACCACAGTACTTGAAAAGACCAGACGGGTTATCTGCATATGTTTGTTTTATTTTTTTTGGAACTATTAGCTTCAATAGTCTGTATTGGACATCATAAATTTGATCAAGGTACGTTTTATAGGTACGACCATAGCTACTCAATCCATAGGATATAATGCTTTCGACTAAAGCTTTGTACATTGTCAACAAGACGTTGAATGGTACTCTATTTTTAATTAAATAAAATTTAGCTAGAACTGCACGTAGTCTAGCGCAAACTCTATCAATATGCTTAGCCCAGTTAAATCGATTGTCTATCGCCACTCCAAGATATATATGTTCAGTCACCTGATCGATGTTAGTGCAATTAATTCCACATCGGTAGTTGGGACTATGTAAACATTCGTGACTATGAGCAACCACATTGATACCCTCCGTGCAGATATTGTGACTGGAGCGCACATGTATAAGCTTGGTTTTATCAGCATTAAGCACCAAACCTGCGTCATGAGACCACTTACATATGGCTGTAAAGTCGGCCTGGATGTAATTTTGGGCAATTTCTGTACTTTTATTTGCAGCCACCAAGCACGTATCATCGGCAAACTGATAGACAGAGCAATACTTAATTATATTATTAAGGCTATTTACGTATGTTAAGTAGTGCAAAGGTCCTAAAACTGAGCCTTGAGCTGTCCCCTCAGTAACATAAATACTGTCACTGAGTGAATCACCTACTTTCACTTGGTAGCTGCGGTTTATTAGGTAATTTTGGCACCATTCCAGTAATTTACCTCGTACGCCACTATTATTTAATCTATCTATAAGCAGGTCATGACTGAGAGTATCAAATGCCTTGCTATAATCTATAAAGACTAAAACAACATGTTTTTTTTCATTGAGATAAGCATTAATTTCGTCGGTAAAACGAGATAACAAGAGAGTGGTGCTTTTATTCGGTTGAAAACCATATTGTTGAGATGATAATACCTTGTTGACTCTGTAAAAGCTTTGTATGACACCACAAACATATTTCTCAATTATTTTGTCCAATACGGAAAGTATAGTTATGGGACGATATTTCCCATAGTGTTCGCTTTGTGCTTCCACCTTTATGAATTGGCCTCACAACTCCAGCTTTTAGTTCTTCAGGATAGATGCCAGTTACGATACTCGTATTAATAAGACGCGTGATAGAATTCACGATTCTATTAGATAGTCGTACGATGTCAATAGCTCGAATTCCATCGATTCCAGGAGCCTTGTGGGGATTGATATTTTTAATAATTTTGAGTATATCCTTATCAGTTGCTTTTGGAAAGTAAATAGATTTGTCGAGTGGTTTTATGTAGTCATTTTCATTCAAGAGTTTAGATGAACAGGTTGGTATAATACATTTAACATTATCTTTAAATTTGTAGGCAAATTTATCGGCGATATTTTTGTTACTTCCTTCCGATTCAAAAGCTTTAGTAATAATAGTATCAATTGAGCTGTTGATCTTGCCTGTCATATTATTTATTATTTGCCATAATTTTTTTATATCATTTCTATTTTTATTTATTTCTAATTTATAATATCTATTTCTATTTTTATGTACTATTTTGTTGGTTTTATTTCTTACTTTATTATATCTAGCTCTGAGTTCTTTGTTACTTGTATCTCTAATCCATTGTGAGAATAATGAATCTCTTGTTTTACATAAATTTAACACGTTTTTGTCGACCCATTCATGCATATCTCGCTGTGTATTGCGCACTTTTTTCTGATACCTACATTCATTATAGCAGCTGTTTATTTCCTTATTTAGAAAGCTGTAAATTTCGTTTGGACAGTTCATGCTTTGAGTTGATTCCCATTTAACTTGTTGTAATAGATTATTTAATTTATCATTATTGAGTCTGTTCACATAAATAGGAGCACTCTGTAGATTCGAGTTACATGTTAGCGAGATTGCAGTCATTCTGTGGTCAGCCAGTACTGTGCCGAGTGCAGCGGTGTACGCATCTCTCATGCGGGATCTGAAAAATATGTGATCTATACAAGTTTTTGTGACTTTATTTTTTAACATTTCTATCCTCGTATAATCATAGATACCGCATGAAAGACCGTGTCCGCTCATTACATTCATGTATGATATTTTGCTGCTGTTATCGCAACGTAAGTTGATATTTGTGTCTCCGAGAAGTATAAAATCAGTGTTAGAAAATTTCTTAAGCATGTTGTCGATTTCCAGTATAAACAACTGCTTTTTACCTTTAGGAGGTCTGTACACTGCACACAAAGTTACCGTATAAGAAGTTGTCATAATTTTACCAATAATACATTCGTAGTTTAACGTGGTGGTTTTGTTCAGTGAAAATTTGTGTTTATTTTTGACATATACTATTATTCCACCGCCCTTGCGAGTTTTTCGTAACTTAGTGTGCATTGTATAGTTTTTGAGGTTAAATAGACTTTGAATATTCTCAGATATGTTTGCTTCAGTGACGACAAGTACATCAATTGAGGTACCATATACAGCGACAATCAGTTCCAGTTTGGAAAAGTTTTTAATCAACGACCTAATGTTAATATGGAGACATGTTAAATTGTGAATATTATAAGGTACTAAGTTTTTAAAATCCAAGTAGTCAAGACAATTATATAGTTCTTTAGTATTATTATAATCTAGGACAGACATGATGCTAGGCATTGCCATACAGGTGAGTGGTTTATTCTAAGTATGCAGATAAAATAAGATTAGGCTCTGTTGCTCGGCAATAAGAGTGACTGAATGTCGCTCTTCGATCTTAGCTTATACACCTTAGCATTTTCATTTTTACGTACTAGAATTTTACCCTCTTTAAACCAGATATATTTAAAATCATTTTTAAGATCTTGTTTCGCCTGCCATAATAGGTTCTTGTAGTACGGAGATATCGCCTCACGAACGTAAATTTGGTCTGTAGCTGTTAGTCCTGACAAATTAGGTAGAAGATCTTTAGCAAGGATGTGTTTGTCACGAGATGACAAAATCATGTGTTGTCGAGTGGATTCCTGTCGCAACCGCACAATTACTGGACTGGAACCTGCTCGGCGGGAAGGTAGGCGTTTGATGGAGAGAACGTCATCTTTTTGTGCATTGAGTTTACTCATTACATCCTCGACTAATTTAGGCAAACTTATTTCACTTGAGTCTGGAATACCTGTTATCTCAATGTGATCAGCCAGTCGTTGTTGCTCCATTTCATTATAACGCTGTTCCAGTGCGTCTACTTTTAGTTGCAGATGTTTATTTTGATTTTCTAAGTAAACTTGTTTTTTCTCCATTTCCTTCATTTTGCCTGAACTCATCGACTTTTTCACTGCAGTACTGAACCGAGCTGGTTACTGATCGCATCTCTTGCATCACTATAGCGCTTACCTCTTTTTTTAGGTCCTGTAGTAGCTTTTTAACGTTTGATGAGGCTGTGGTTCCAGATATTTCTTCATCGTCTTCTTCCTCTGAGTCGTCATATTGAGTGAAAGACCTGCGTGTGCTATTCTGATTGCAGTCATTGCACTTCCATTCGAGACTCTCAGCTGCTTTAAGGGCTGCCAACTGCTTGGTGCTTAATCCTGTGCAAGTTGTCGTGGCGTGCACAACTACTTGGCAACGGGAACACTCCAAAATAGGGGCCTTTTTGTTCAATGTTTTGTTACATTTGTTACACTTTGCCATGATGAGGGTATTTTAAAAACTGTTTACTTTTACGACTAAGTTATGTTGACTCTCTGACGTCTGAGTGAGAACTGATGAAATGAATCTGCTATTGGCAATAGTTATCGCTGAACAATAGGTCTCGTGTATGTACCGTACACGGTTGCGGTCTGGGGTATGTTAGTTTATAATTAACTAAATATTACGAACTATATACAACACTACAGCTACTAATTAAGATTTATTATTAATATCTTGAGTTTTTTAATAAACGTTAGGCGATTGTTATTTATATATTAATATTAAATTCAAAACAAAACTCTCAAACCGTGAAGGTTCTATGTCAATTCAAGTGAAACTTTTTTCACATGGTACCTATGACCCGACGCGGAACTAACTGGCAGAAACAGCTCGCAATATCAATGTTGCGTTTGGAGAGGGGACTGTGCACTGTGCGATTTTGGTTTAAAGGCTTTCGTGATAGAAACTTTAATTTGAAGAACGAACCACGTGGAAGACCGCCCACACAGGTGAATAACAGTGAATTGAAAAAGATGGCGGAAGCCGATCCGAGCCAAACTACCCAGGAGCTATCGGCATATACATTTTATTTTATTTTTTATTGCTGATAGGTAAGCCTTTCACCACAATCTCACGTGATGGTAAGTGATGATGTGGTCGAAAGTGTTAACAGGCTTAACCTAGAATTACCTAATTACCTTACCAACAATATTGACTCATCTGCATCAAATGAATAAAATAAAAAAAATGAGATATAGGTGCCTCATGATTTGGCTGATCTGCAGAATCTGATGACAGAAACAGATCTAGCAGTGAAACAGTACTCGCTCATGAACAATTCTTCACCATTATTGCTCCATGATAACGCAAGACCTCATACAGCACGAGAAACCGTTTTAACTCTACAGGAACTGCAATTAGAAACTATTCGTCACCATCCGTATTCGCCAGACCGTATTCGCCGGACTACATATAATGTTTTTCGTGTTTTGGACAATTTTCTACGCGATACAAAGTTTTCTTCCCAGGAGGTAGTACAAAATTCTTTCACACAGTTTGTCGAATCTAGATCACCAGAGTTCTATCGCAAAGGCATAAACGACCTTCTTTGAAATGGCAGCGTGTATAGATAATAATTGTAATTATTTTGATTAAATAAATATGTTAAATTTAAAGAATCAACGAATTTTACAGACGTTAATGCCACTTTATTCTTATTAATAAAGACATGCTGCCAGCATGCTGGGCACGCTGCCAACTGGGAGTGGGCTGGAGCATTTGGACTGCCTATGAGTCTGCTATGACTTATAGGTGTCTAAATGCTTTTATTGTAGTAGCTGTAGTGTTGTATATAGTGCATAGTATTTTGTTTAATAAAGGCATACAGCCGGAAAAAAAAAGACGTCTTGATGACCATACCTTGTTATGGTTTTTCATTAAGAGCGCTCGAACTTACAAATAAAATAAAAAAATCTGTTTAATTGACATTGGCACAATTTTAATTTTATTTTAAAGATATTCGCTGACATTATGTATGGAATATAATTTCAGCCAAATGGCCGCCGCGACTCCTTTGTATGTTGTGTATCGTGGTGGTCCAATGTAGGATGTCATTTTCGTACAAATGGGGCTCAATTTCACGAAGAACGCGAGTTATGTTGGCGTTCAAGGCGGCGTTGTGGTTTGTCTGCATAGGCTAGAGACTTCACGTAGCCGCACAGAAAGTAGTCAAGCGGTGTTAAGTCACACGATCTTGGTGGCCAGTTGATGTCGCCACTACGTGAGATGACGAAGCCTTCGAATTTCTCATCCCATAAATTTAATCTTTCCCGTGCTGTATGGTAAGTGGCGCCGTCCTGTTGAAACCACATTTGTGAGATCCATATCATCTAAAGGCCATAAAAAAAATTGTTATCTTCGTCTGATATCGGTCGCCATTGACAGTGAGCGCGGCTCAATAAATTTTTACAATTTTCGATTTTGATAGTAAATTTTTACAATTTCTACGCGTTTTTGAAGCGTGTAGCGTTCCATGGTGAAATGTCACGACTAAATATGTATTCATACCAATGTTTAGTAGTACATCTATGACAGCTTTACACTCTGAGGTGACCTTTTTGTTACGGTGCGTATTCGGCACCCGCTTTAGACGAAGGGAGAAGGTGCTTCACGCCTTCTGCACCAGTCTTGGAAGGCACTTACTCTTCAGGATTATAGAGGCTAGTCCCTCCCCCAAACTCCGGTGGAATAGTATTGTCACAGTGGCAAACAAGATCTAACTCCGATCATAACTAATCTAAACTCTAAGGTACATAGTTTACATCGAAAAACTATAAGTATTCCAAAAATGCCTTAAACTTGTAAATAGTCTTCATATAGCCACCGCATTCAGTCCAAGGTGAAGTAAACGTTAAAATTAAACTCATTTAGACATTTTCAGGATTCAAGAAAATGTCGATGTAACGTATTAAAAAGACTCCATAAGGACGTCGTTTAGTTATGTCATATAGCAGTGATTTTAAGACGTCTTTTCAGAAGTTGTGTAGATATCAGTTACGACGTCAGACATGTCGAGAATGACTTTGAAAAGAAGTCGATACGACGGCAAATTTATATATGGATTAGCCTAATAGCCTTCACTGATTGCTTCCTTACTTATTAACGAGTAGTGTTCAATGTGATATCCACTTGGAAATGCAAAACTGTTTCCAAGAAAGTCTTAGAAATAATAGTCGCGATTAACAAAGCGACTTTAATTATAGGAAATAAAACTTCTAATGATGCTATACGGAATGAGATATGAGGAACAAATTGTAAAATAATAGGAATAAAAGTCAAAGCTAATAATATAAGTACACAATTAAACGACCTATTATTTGCTGCTAATTAAATAATGTTCTAATTTAGAATTAGATAAGTACGTATTAAATAAATAGAAAATATTATTTTATATATAGCCGATAGGTTAGCCTTTGAACACTGTTTCACCTGATGGTAAGTGATGATGTGGTCGAAGATGTTGCTCAGGCTTACCTAGAATTACTGGCTCTCAAGGATAGCAGCCAGAACACACCGATAGGTGTTTGGTAACAGACCTTCTTCTTGAGAGTGGTAGGTAGCCAGGTGGGCATTTGCAAAATGCCCTGCCATCATGCAAACTATTCTGAAAAAGTTATCAATTGCTTCTAGTTATTAGCAAGGGGTAAGTGATTACGTCTCGATCTCTCAAGCATAATGTTGATATTATATGTGCCTCTAACGATACCTGGATTTCAGTCAGTTTTTACTCTATTTATCTCATATAATATTCACTTTTTGCTTACATGATAAACTTAATCAGATTTTCGGTTGAACCGTCGAGTTTTAACGGCGTTAATTTCTAGACGGTAGCTTCTCCAAGAAGAAATTCATCGCAAACAGTCCCAGTTTTTTTATGAAATTGGCCAGTTACCAGCCTCTCTGGTTCCGTTGCCAATATCTAAGTGGTCTCACTTTCTGCTCATTGCCAATTTGTGTGCCTAATTTTGCCCTGTAGTCCCCAATAAAACTGCGAAGTATTTTTTGGAGGATTGTAATGCTTCGGTTATTTCCTAACACATAGCATGTCTTTCATCGTCTGAGCGTCTTGGGGTCGATGGGTAAATCTTTATGGTCTTGAGACCTGGGATTCGTTACATAATATAAGGTCTCTGATGATGCTGAGGTCTAAACTTGCATCTTATAATGTACTTTATATTATTGCTCAGCCTCTTAAGACTTCTTTTGAGGGCATACCAACGTCCAAGATCAGTTTATTACAAACCACATAGAGATACACTTCAAATTTATTAGCTTTTATACTCGTATCTCTATTCTAGTGCAACGACCGAGAACAGATGAATAGGCACGACCACGAGCTTTTTTTAAAACTAATTCGGATATATTCGCTATCCGCCACGAATATTCATCCGATGTCTGGTTTCCACTCAATGTTGGTTTTTGGCACCAGTCAAAGGATTATTTGTGTGTTCGTGTCAGGCATTTACATACTCATTACTCTACCGTTGATCCGTGAACTTTGTAGCGAGCGGTTGTGGTTTTTTGAATACATGGCTGTTTTGATGGACGAAATAAGCTTTAAAATTATTCAATAAAAGTACGTACATTATTGCAATAGCTCAATAGCTGCGAAATAGGCAACAGCAGGCAGGGTATGAGCTTGGCTTCTGGCAGGCAAATACTTCAATGATACGAGACAGGCTATTACCATTTCGCCAAGCATATTAAGTGATTTTCCAAAAAATGCAAGGAAATAAAAATATAATGACATTTACCTTAAACGGACGGAATATCAACGCAGACTTAGTATTATTTTATGGGACTGTGGCGGAATAAGCTTGAGGCCGACCTTATGTTAAGAGAACTAACCTCTGCCTATAAACACATGCATTTTGGCACAAGTGACGAATTGCGCCCATCAACCTGATACATACAGTTATTAAGTCTCATGTGCCTATAGTTTTACTGGCTCTCAAGGACTGCTGCTGGAACATGCTGTTAAGATATACAGATTTTCTAATTAGGACCTCAAGTAGAAAATGAGTCGCCACGCACTATCTACCAAGCTAGCCAGGCGAGCATTCGCAAAATGCCCTCTCACTATACGTTAACTCAAGCTGGTAGTGGTGTTCAAACCATGGACCTTTTTTTTTTTTTTTTTTCACCCGGGAAAATCCTTTATGGATACCACCCGCCCCGGGGGGAGCGGAATGGTTATGTGGGAGTCCTCGCCTGAAGGGCCTTACTACCCCCACGGGGGGGTAGTAAGTGAGATTACCCACTAAAAACCCGGGATGAGCAGTCTGCCGCCTAGTAGGGCGAAATGGGGTAGCGTTAGCAGTCACCATCTCGCCCCAGCGGCCAGCCCGTCACCGATGACGGGCCCCGGCCAATGGAGGGATGACCCGGCTCTTTGGGGCCATCCCCCAGACGTGTGGGATCGTGCAAGCCAGTGGAGAATCCCCCGACTCTCCACCGATGATCCGCACAGCACTAGGAAAGAGCGAGAAGGCGCCCGAACCGCCTTCTCCTCCCCCCAGTTCGTCTACGCCGGAGCGGGTCCGCGAGGACGTCGTCCTCCCTCGCCCGCTCCGCGGCCTCTTTCTGCGCCATCACCGCTTCGCAGAAAGAGACCACCGCCTGCCACGATCCGTCGCTGCCGAGCATAGCGTTAACCACGCTCGGCAGCGACAGATCTGCGCCTATGACCGCTGTGAGGGTGTGCCGCATGGGACTCCACGCGGCGCACTCCTCCAGCGTGTGGAGCGCCGTGTCTTCTGGCGCTCCACACTCGTGACAGGCGGGGGTCGCCTCCCGTCTCGCGATGTGATGCAGATACCTTCCGAAACATCCGTGTCCGGAAAGCACCTGCACCAATCGGAAGGTCAGCGACCCGAATCGCCGCCCTACCCACCTCCGGAGGACCGGGCGAATGGCATCCACCGTCCTCTGTCCAGGGACCGGTGGAGCCAGGTCCTCCGTCCACCGCCTCAACAGGGCGGCCCGCGCCCGCCGTCGCATGCGCGTGACCTCCTCCCACGCTGGAGGCTCCCCGCGGGATCTCCTCGCCACCACGAAGTGGTACACTTCGGCGAGGATCTCCGCTTGGAGCTCCCAGTTCAAACCATGGACCTGCGCCAAGCCAGTCCATAGCTGCTGCCGCTCGGCCAACATTGCATCAAAATCAAAGTTTTAGAACACAAGATAACGTTCCTAACCTAACATGTTTTCTTTAACGGTAGGTTTCGATGCACATCATTCATCTAGTTGTTTTTGCGGCGCTGGTGTCACGATGGAACTTGTATTCGTAAATAACCCAATATTTAAAGTTTGCCATATTTTGAACCGAACGATATCAATAAAATTTTTAACCAAAAATACGACAAGCATCAGTTTTCAAATATATTTTTTTTATCAAAATCGGTTCACCCAATCAAAAGTTCTGGCCTCCTCCTTTTTTGAAGTAGGTTAAAAATAGTGTTCATTGCCGACAACAGCAAATACCATTAAATCAACCAGGTAAGCGAATACGTTTTTCAGTTAATCAGTACTTCAGTAACTTAAATTTATATATATCAGTACTAATATTATAAATGCGAAAGTAACTCTGTCTGTCTGTCTGTCTGTCTGTCTGTCTGTTACGCTTTCACGCCAAAACTACTGGACCGATTCGAATGAAATTTGGTATGGAAATAGTTTGAGACCCGGGAAAAAACATAGGATAGTTTTTATCCGACTGCGCAAAAAGAGGTTCATGTTTTCGCGCGATAACCGACATACGCGTGGGCGGAGCCGCGCCCGGAAAACTAGTAGATATATAAATGCGAAAGTAACTCTGTCTGTCTGTCTGTCAGTTACGCTATCACGCCAAAACTACTGGACCGATTTGAATGAAATTTGTTATGGAAATATTTTGAGACCCGGGAAAAAACATAGGATAGTTTTTATCCAACTGCGCAAAAAGGGGTTAATGTTTTTGCGCGATAACGGGCCATGCCCGGAAAGCTAGTTGACTATAACTTATAAACTACTCAACTGATTTGATGAAATTTATATGCAACTACTTCGTAAGCATACCCTTTCCAATAAAAAAGAATTATCAAAATCCGACTACTTCGTCAAAAGTTGTGCGTGGTACATAAAAAAAAACGCGTCGACTTGAGAACCTCCACATGTTTTGGTCGGCAACAAACGTATCATTTCAAACCGTAGTTACGCAATAACCAATCATACTAAATAAACACGAGTTATTATCTCACACAAAGCTTCAGCAACTCGACGCCAACTGTGGTAGGTATCCAAAATAATTAGTTATTACTTCGGTTAAGGTTATCTACTTCAGGTTGAATGAACGCAAAGCTATATTCGTAAGGGTCTCTGGAAAATTACAGGTATCATATTGGTTCTTTAATAGTGCGTTTGTTGAACAAAGTATTGTATTTCTTTTATGCCTTATAGGTAGCCTTTGACTACTATCTCACCTGATAGTAAGTGATGATGTGGTCGACGATGTTGTTCAGGCTAACCTAGAATTACTGGCTCTCAAGGATAGCTGCCGGAACACACCTTTAGGTTCTTGGCGACAGATTTTCTACTTGAGGGTAGTAGCTAGCCAGGCGGGCATTCGCAAATTGCCCTACCACCATGCTGTAACGACTGCCATCGTTAGACAACAACCAGGACCGACGGCTTAACGTACCCTCCGAAGCACAGAAGCGCTCAGTAGTAATGTCACCAGCGGTCACCCATCCAACTCATGACCGCGGCGGACGTTGCTTAACTTTTCTGATCGGTTCAGAATGGCTAAGCAAACCTCGCTACGAGCGCTTCAAAAGGAAGTACAGTCCCTTTTCAAGCACTTTTGCAATTTTGGGCTTCGTTTACCTACTAACACTGTCCTATCAATAAGAAATACCTACTCTTTCAATAACTTACTTCTGCCCACTTTCAGATCAGTAAACGCAAAAACGTGTTTAGTTCTCGTGAGCTAGCACTACTTTTACTTCGTGCAGCCTGCAATACGTTAGTGGACCCCGATAATAGACCCTATGCTGTAGGTTAGAGGCACAGCTTTGCAAGTTTTTTTTGCCAAGTCGGGATTTTAAATATTTTTGAATAAGCGGGATTCTTTCGTCGGAAGTGGGTAAAAATTTTATATAATTAGATTATTATAAATATTTATGTTTTAATTCGAATTTTAAATTACGTTTACGTGACAATAGACAGCAAAAAAGTCATAAAATGTATTTAAATAAAAATATCTTATTTTAGATCAGATTTACTTATCGTTAGGTAGTTGAGTCTTCATAGACGTCTGAATAAAAAAAACAATAATCAAACTAAAAAAGTTTTATTCATTAGGAAAATGTGATGATTCTAATGTCAATCCTACATATCAAGAAATATACCCTCCAAGGTTCAAGTCTCTGCGACCAGTGGTTTAGGCTGTGCGTTGTCTGTCAGTCAGTGAGTCAGGACTTTGATTCTTATATATTATATAGATTTTGTAGAATGAATTGTATTCAAAAGTTCCTATATTTAGTTTGAGCAAACTATATTTTAGGATGGTCAAGCCTTTTTTGTAATTTATTACATATCAGTATTTTAGATCAACGACCTTCTTTCATACATAAGCGACTCAAATTTCATTATTTTTAATAATTCATTTTTCATTGTTACGCTGATTGTACGTTCGCTAAAACAGTTTTCTGCTTTTCCAGAATTTACATTTCTTCATTAATTTATAAAGGCATGGCGGCCATTGATAAAATTTTCATGGATATTCCATAGGCATTTTTAAATGCTTTTGGCTATTATCTCTTTTGTAATGTATGAACTGCTTTGTGTTGTGAACACCCTAAGGCTTAGCGAGGAGTTGAGTGGTGCGCGGGCCGCTCTCTGGGGACACTGCACGAAGTCTCCAATCATCCAAGGAAACCTGCAGGCAGCTGCAGGTGCCACGAATCTTGCATTCATCTTATTTACGGCCTCCTTTTTTGAAAGTAATGTTTGCCCTGAATGGTTTGTACATCGGTGAATTCAGTGTTACAATCATTACATTTGCGCTTTGTTGGTTTAAGACGTTCTACATACAATTTCCTATATTTGTTATAAGCAGGCCCTCACTATAAGACCTATGCCTTACATACAATGTACTCATACTATTTGTAATAATTTTATTTTATATTGCTGTCTCCTATCCAATCGTTCCATTTTCCAAATATAACATTGTACACAAAGTACTCGTAGACCTCTGTTGATTTTAGTGCGACGTTTTACAATCAACAAACATGCAATAAAATTAATTTATTAATGAAATTGCTTCAGTTTATACCTTTATCTCGAACCGATCACACAAGGTAAACTGGTATAGGGAAATCCAGTGGGCGTACAGACATAATTGTTCTTTGAACAGATATCTAAGCCTAAATCGTAATGAAACTTATTTATTTAAATCTCTTTGCAGCAATTTATTTCTTGAGATTGGTCCAGGATCCATCGCTAGCACCACATATGCTACACTCAACATCTCACAGAATAATATACAAAGTACTAATCAAAGAAATGACTACATTGATTTAGATTTAAGATTTTACGATACCTACTCGTATATTGTTCTTACAATTTTGATATATGTAACGGGAAGGATTTTAGAATCGGTGTATTTACATAATAAAATTGTACTAAGGAAGGGTTGAGCATGCCCACACAGCAACGGGGTCAGGGCTACGGAAACCTAGGATTTTTTAAATTATAATAATGAATATTAAAAGACAATGTAGGTAGATAGGTACATTAGATCAGAACTGAGTGAAAAATACAAATTAAATAATTAAGAATAAGGTTTAATGAAACAAACAAATGTATTTTTGAGAGCTATACCGTATCAGCTGAATTGTCCACTGCCGAACTCAGCCTCCCCCTTAAAGGAGGATATGCCGTAATCCCCACGCTTGGCAGGCGTCTTGGGGATTTGGGGTACCTCAGAAGCCGCTGCTGTCCATTTTCTGTTATTTTACCTTTAGTCGCATCTTACAACACCCACAGTAGCAATGTGGGGATGACGAGTATTCCTGCCAAATTTATTGCACGGACAATAGCGCGTACTGATATTGAACCAAGTTACAATAAATCATCAAAAGGATAAACCGTTGCAGAGACAATGCCATATATAACCCTAACTGTCGTACAATTCCATTTTTGCTATAAGTCACTAAATTCGATGCTATTCGTAATGGCAGCTGTATACGAGTCTCATTCCGATGGAGTCCCTGGCAGTAATAACGCCTCGATTGCACTGCAGGTTTGTCAAATAGCGTGAAGGTGTGCCTTGTCAAATTTAATCGAAGTCAGAAATCAGTTTAGGAGCAAATAGATGAAATCGGAGCGGTTCAGATCGACGGAAAGAAATTTGGATTTAATATTATTCGTTACCTAAAATTTACCGGTTCACTATTTTAAATTGAAAAGTTTGTGTGCACGTATTTGTATCGATTCCCAGTCCACTGGCTCTACAATCTAAGGTTTTCTCTTTGTATAGCCACCTATCACCGCATTGTCAGACCGATGTAAGCACTAGCTTGTTTAACCGACCTCGAAAAAAGAGAGGGTGGGTGAACCGATTTACATAATTCTTTTTTTATTTGAAAGCTGACGGTTGTCGTTTAGTCCCTTAATCTTAATGATATA
This sequence comes from Plagodis dolabraria, assembly GCA_963854805.1. Classification (NCBI taxonomy): domain Eukaryota; kingdom Metazoa; phylum Arthropoda; class Insecta; order Lepidoptera; family Geometridae; genus Plagodis; species Plagodis dolabraria. The sequence goes on from OY978440.1 coordinate 13,979,131, forward strand.
GTCGTTGACATTGAATGACAAACGATCCCCTAAGTAGCAAGGGTTACTAAAAAGAGTAAAAAAATATTTACAAAAAATGGAACCAACTTCAACACCCAAAAAAGTGAAATAACTTGTTGAAGTCGGTACCATGCGCACAGTGTTGTGATAATAAGTACTTTTAAACTATCGTGCTACCGACTTCAACAAGTTATTTCACACTATTGAGTGTTGAAGTCGATTCCATTGTATAAATAAATAAAGCCATTGATGAACAAGACATAACAATCAGTCTAAAGCATAATGGTTAAGTTTAAATCTCTGTAAGTCAAAATGTGTCACGGGTAGGCGTTACGCCTTAAACGACTTTTCCATAATTGTAGATTATTAACCAAGGGCTGTATGACATCTCTACTCGGGTTAATTAGCGCCTTCGCTTCGCTCAGGCGCCAAAAACCTCGTATGCAATTGATGCTTACGCCCGAGATAAATACTCTGCTTTACATATCGATTGTGAGGTAAGTAAACAACAAGACAGCAGGTTTCAATGAACATTTATTAAGAAGAAAAAAATGTGTTTTAATTAAATTTAATAGTAAAATTATTACAATTTGTAAGAGATATGGTCACGTTCTTTTTAGGAATATTTATAGTTTGAATATGAGTTTGTGATGATAAGACTTGAGTTTGAGTGAATTGAGGTTCTTGCATCGTAAATGGCGGCAGTTGACTGGTACTATTTTCTTCATTAAAGAATGGCTCATATGATGTGCTTTGACGTGGTGATTTCAAGTTTATATTTTCTGTTATTTTAGAAGTAATTTTGCTTTTGTTTGCCATCGAATCTTCGTTATAACCTTCGGCCACTTTGCTGGACTTCCAGCCGCCGTGCCTTTTTAACAGAGTGAGGTTGGCTCCCGAATCAGCCAATAGAGTCGCTGATGTTCTGCGAAAGCAATGCCCGGTGTATAACTCTATGTTACTCAGTTTCAAATATGTGGCTATTTGTTTTGGCATGCCTGTAAATTTGTTTTTTCCTATTAATTGTCTGTGGGATTTTCCTTTACTGTAATTAAGAAAAAAACGATTTGTATCCACGTTTTCAGGCCGAAGAGCTTGATATTTTTCAACATAATTTGCAAATTCTTCATGCACAACAAATGACCGGTCAATTTTAGTTTTCGTGTTAGGCAGTTTTATGAGTAGTAATTTGTTATGTTTTTCTACATTTTCTATTGTCAAGTTTGTCAATTCCACGGTTCTGCTGGCTCCCGATATCCCAAAAATTAGAACAACCTGTAAAAAAGACATAAGTTGTATTAAAGGCACCAAATTCGCATAGTATTTTTGTGAAATATTTTGGTAACTTATTAAAAAGGGCAAGTAAATACGTAGGTACCTTTATTGCTAAATAAATTTCATCCGGAGCTTCATTTAAGAATTTCTGTACTTCTTCTGCAGTAAATACCTTCGATTTCTTGCTTTTAAAGCCGTCAGACTGCCTTTTCAAGAAAGCAGTAAGTTTAGAAAAATCTTTCAAATTCACGTCATGTTTTGTCATCATTGTAGATTTTAGCATGGAATAAAAGCACCATAAACTGGAAGGTTGTAGCCTCTTAGATAATTCATCAAAATATGATATAAAAACACTTTCAGAAAGAGATTTCACTTTTTTTTCTGACCGCCATTTCATAAATTCGTCGTATGCCTTTACATATCTTTCTTTCGAGTTCGGCGGTAATATATTTTCGACAACTGTTTTTGCCCTTTCTTTAATAAAATCGGGCGTTAGATCTATGTCTTCGTCACTAGACATGTTTAAAACTTTTGAAAAAGAACTCAAACAAGAAAATTAATTATTTTCGCGATGCTTTCGCGCCTACTAGTAGACATTTTTTTTTTTCACGCACGCAAGCGCGTTAAATCTTGCTGGCCAGTTTGATTTTTAAATCGATTCCATCTAACATACGATGTGGAAACAAATAGTTCCATATTTAAAATAAAATCTTTATAAAATAAATTGTCTAGATTCCGATTCGGTATCGATTAATTACTAATCGATACCGAGAAAAAAATATAAACTTTTAAAAAATATTCTTCGTGCAGTATGAGTATGACAGTTCTTTTTTCAAATTCCAAAACCTATGCTGTAATGATAGTCATACACCCCGGCATTCAGGGGTGTAAGGGTGTACTTACAGAGCACGAGATATGTAAAAATATATAAGTACCTACTTACCATAACCATCGTACCTCATAACAGAATATAATAACAGTAAATCCCTTGTTAGTGAGTCTAATATTATCGATAAAAGCTTTAACGCCTCTTAGAGCAATAACATTAATAAATGCGCAAAGTGAGTTGAGACGTGAACGCACCCACTCTTCACCTCTCACTTCTTGAAAGACTAGAAAGTTAAGGCGTGTTTAATATTATATAACCTTTTATCGTAACAAGTCTAGACCTTTTTTCACAAGGATAATTAATCTCAGTATTTTCATTGAAATTTTTTTGGGGATAAGTAGAGTTTATCTGAACAAAGTCAGTCTTACATTTTTAGTTTGACAATATTTTCTGTAGTTTTGAAGCGCTCGTAGAAGTTTGCCAAGTAGTTGTTTTTATGCCTGATAGGTTAGCCTTTTTTTAGTAAGTGTTAATGTGGTCGACGATGGTGTTCAGGCTAATCTAGAATTACTGGCTCTCTAGGAAAGCTGCCGGAACACACCGTTAATTGCTTGGCGATAGATTTTCAACTTGAGCGTGGTAGCGAGCCAGGCGGGCATTCGCAAAATGCCCTACCACCATGCGATATAACGACTGCCATCCTATGACGACAACCGGGACCGACGGCTTACCGTGCCCTCGGAAGCACGGAAGCGCTCAGTAGTGATGTCACCAGCAGTCACCCATCCAACACATGACCACAATGGACGTTGATAACTTTGCTGATCGGTTAAGAACAGCTAAGCAAACTTCGCTACGAGTTCGAGAAGCTTCAGTTTTAACTTTGTGATCAGGAGTTCGTAATCTGATCGATAATTGGCGCCAGTTAGTGTATGGGAATTGGGGATGGACGATCGCTAGCGTGACCGGATCAGGATGTATAGTCGATCTGGTTGCGGTAGTAACCTACTGGTGATGTCGAGGTGTACTGTCTTGTAGAATAATGTTGAAATAGACTGTTAGTAATCACCAAGCCGTTTTCGTTTGATAATTGGATCAATCGCTCCCCTCTTTCATTGCGTGTACCAAGACCAAAGTTCCCCACACAGCTGCTGATATGACGGGAATTAGCTCCAATCTTGGAATTGAAATCTCCCATGATAATGAGTAGTTCTCTGTTGGGCATTATTGCTATAGTTTTTTCCAAATCTAAGTAGAAGCTCTCTATGGTGTCTAGGTCAGCAGAACTGGTAGGAGCATAGACCTGGATGAGGTTTACTTTTACTGGTGACGAGTTCAGCTTTATGCTTATAATATGGTTACAAACTGGCTCGTAACCCAACACTGAATTCCTAAAATGTTTTTGGATCACGAATGCTACTCCATTGTGGTTGTTGTCAACATTTCCGGAAAAGTAGATTGCATAGCATTGGAGTCCGTAAGAAAATTTAAATTTTTCCTCCAGTGGGTTTCGCTCAGTCCGCAAACACTTAAACCATACCAGGTTATCTCTCGATCTAAGGTGTCCAATTTTCCCGGCTTCAGTAAGCCACGTACGTTCCATGTGCCTATAGCTTGAGTTTTTCGCAGTTTAACAGGATTTCCAGTTACATAGTTTCCATGTGGAGCCTGGTCTACTCCTACATGGCCGGTAGTCCATTTGTCACCGCGCGTCCCGGACACAAAGCGGCGCAGCGCGCTAGCGCATGGCAAACGTGATTCTATTAAGGGCAAGACAGTAGTCAAAATAATTTCTAATTCGGGCGGAGCTAAAAGAAATAGGCGTTAACTTTTAGCTCATAAAAATATTCAGTCGCACGGCGGCACTAGTCGCCGTACCACGGATAGCATCGCTAAAATTGTAGAGTTTCGTGTGCTATTAGAAGCGGCAGAACAGAAGTGTACATAACAACATTTTATCTGCAGTTACTGCGAACCTATACGGTAAAAAATATCATCGCTTGTAAGTATAGAAATATTTAATAGACTAAGCGAAGTGTGGTCTCGGTGGAGGTCTGAGCAGTGTATATTTCCCAGTCATTATCTCGATTGCCTGATCCGATTTCTTGAAATTTTGTTAGAAAAGTGCCTATCTTCCATATCAACATAATTTGCAAGTAAAAGTCTTAATTGTTTGGTGGTTAGCAGAGATTATAAGATCCATAAAACGAGCTTATAATTTAAAATTGTAGATAATATTTTAAAAACATAAATCGAACCGACTTATGTTCCTGATAAGTGTGAAATTACTTGTCAAAGTTGGTACCGTGTTAGTTCAAAAGTCAGTATTGTGCTCAAAAAAGTAGTTCGATTTCATGAAGCGGTACGAAACGTAGCTTGTATGTGTAGAAAATACACATAAAACAGTACTACTACAGTAAAGACATTCAACCAACCACCGGGTTGGTGCGGATAACGTCCTGGAGCATATCTGTGCCTGTAGGACTTACATTGTACCTACACATGTGTTTTGTTGTTGTTATTCATAGTTCTATGTATACATTATGTGTTCCTTACTGCTCCAACATGTTGAACGTTTTTTGAAATAAAATTATTATTATTATTATGTATGATAACGCTCATGTAGAAAAAGCGAAGAAAGTGTGTCAGTGTTTTGGTAAGCAGAAAGAAATGTGTAGACTGAAGGGAAAATGGTGAGAATGTGTATTTAATTTTAAACAACCTTGTTTACAAAACACTGTCAAATAATTTGTGTTTGGGCTTACTGTAATATTTCTATAAATCTATAGGTGAATAAATGTAATGTATAGGTATAATTTCAGTTCTAGAAAGTCATTACGAAATTTTAAAGTTTATTTACGATATTTATAACTCACTGAACTCAATAACTCGTTCACAGTTTGTGTTGCTACAAGACGTTAAGGCCCTTGGGTACGTCAAATTCGTACTTTCTAAAGCGAACTCCTCCGTAACCGCTGAAGTTGAAGATTTGAAAAAAATATATTTTAAAGATGAATTCAAGTACAACATTTGCAACATATGATTTTACGGGATTATTATTACTTTTGCCGTAAAAAAAATTCAAACTACGAGTACATACTATTTCTTGATTTATATTGCGAACTCCTTCTAAACGGCTACGATTTTTGAGAAATAAATTGTACCATAAAATTTCTAGATAGATATACTACAATTACAACATAGCATTTGTAAATCCATTGATATTTTCCTAAGAAAATGTCGAATTATTCAGATTCAGAACGATAGCGGTTCCGAGGTGCTCTGCGCGGACGCAGGCGGCAGTGTTGCGCAAGCGTTGGCACGGGGAGGTTGTGTCGCTCGTAGCTCCGCTCGCGCTTTCGACTGACAACGATCTTGTCTATGTATTAGTGCATAGATTCGCAGCTGTGTGCGTGTAATGATTCGCTCGCTGCAGAGGGCCAACTTGATTGCGACGTGAAGTATGTGCGTTGTCGCTTTATTATCGGTACTTTGTAGACAAATTTTATTTGAATTGTATCACATATGAAAATAATCAAAACTTGAAATTGACAATGTTGTAGGTACTTCACAATGGGCGGCATTACCAATAAGATCAATGAAAGGTTTAGGTGCATAATATATTATTATGTACAGAATTAATTAGTAATGTCTATAACGCTATCATATTATAACTGGTAAACTAAAGATAATATTTTTTTTTATATTATGGTCAATAGTTTCCGGCTTTAGTAGTTCGTAGGGTACAAAATGGTTCTCTACTACATTAAGAGTTTGTATGGGGTTTCATACATCTTTTGGAGTTCTAAGCTTTTTTTGATAATTGTATTATGTGTTTTGATATAGGTTAATTAATACTGCATAAAGATAACATCTGCCAAGTGAAGATGGGTAACGTATCTCGAAATCAAAATCAGTCCGATTTGGCTGAAAATCGATATCTAGGTTTTTCTGGACGTCCTTATTCCAAATCGATAACGTCTGCCAAGTGAAGAAAATTACTCCGATTTGGCTGAAATTCAAACTCTAGGTAGTTCTGGACGTCTTTATTCCAAATTTTGAATGTATTTTTCTATGACAACAGCCAAGTATAGAAAGTTACTCCGATTTGGATGAAATTTAAAATCTAGGTAGTTCTGGACGTCATATTCCGAATTTGGAATGTATTTTTCAATGACGTCTGCCAAGTAAAAAAAGTTGCTCCGATTTGGCCAATAATCGATATCAAGGTTTTTCTGGACGTCTATATTACAAATTTGAAATTAATTTTTCGACGACATCTGCCAAGTGAAGAAAGTAGCTCCGACTTGGCTGTAATTCAAAATCTAGGTCGTTCTGGAAGTCATTATTCTGAATTTAGAATTTATTTTTCGATGACGTCTGCCAGGTGAAAAAAGTTGCTCCTATTTGGCTGAAAATCGATATCTATATGGTTCTGGACGTCATTATTCAACATTTGGAGTTTATTTATCAATGACGTCGCCAAGTGAAGATATATGACGTATCTCGAAAACGGTAAGATATGTAGTGTAACGTTGTGCCTAACGCTGTTACTTAAATAAAGTATTATTCGTAATATGAAACAAAAGATGTTAATCATAAACTAAAAATATATTAACTAAATTCTTTAACTAACTTACATACCACTTAAAATTATAAACTTACGTTGATATTGCTAATTATGAAAAATAATTACGTGTGGAAGCCACGGCTTGTGAACGTTTAAAAGTATTTGCGCTAATGCGTCGAAAACCAGTGAAAGAACAAATTCCTTATCTCTTGAATGCAGTTAGCTTAACTACTATGAGTTAATCTGTGGCGTGCAGTCATTTGTCTATGCAATTGGCAAGGAACACTCGTCTTGCGCTTAATAAAAATATAATACGTACTATCGATCTTAATTGTTATTTACTTGTTGTGAAGTGCGTGAATCCCTCTAGGGTGAGTTCCTTATTTATTATTGTTATTTCATAGTGCTGACTAAAACCTATGTAACGTAAACAGCTGTGCTGCCCTACTGCGCTAGACTGTGAGTTTTAAAATGTAAGTCGCTAGTAATAGTACCACGATCGTGTCGGCGCGGCTTGGCAACAGTTGGCTGAGGAATATCAGCCACTAAGCCGGTGTCTTCCTTCCAGGATTCCACTTCACTGACTTAACCTGAGGACGGTTGTTTCGAGCACTTGCTACCTAGATCCAGAACTATCGGCCGACCTGGATCACGTGTACTATCAGGCCAGTGTCTCCCCCCGGTCTATATAACTTCAGGTAGAACTGTGCGGCTGTGCATGTGAAGAATATTTTGATAAAGAAATCTTACTACACAGTTTGTGATTACTTAAACGACAAAAATGCATGGACTGGTTCGTCTCTGCCAAGCTAGCGCCTGTCACCTACGTAATGTAAATTAAGTATTGTAATAATTTCACTACGTATTATGTACTTAACACATTGTTAAAAAACGTTTAAAAGAATGGCCCCGAGTTTCTTGCCCGTTCTTCTCGCAGTGGCTCTATAATTTTTGTTTGCTGAACGTGGCAGTACAATGTAGTATATTTAAATATTAAAATTTGTAATTGACCTTCATAAGAGCGTCGTAGACGCCTAAATTGAATAAATTATTTTGACTTTGACTTTGACTTTGTGCAACCTGATAAGGACTAATAAACTTTTCAAACCTATTTCCTGAGTTTACCTACCTGCTGGCCGTGGACGATTAGCAGCTCCCTAAAGCCGCAGTAGGATAAGAGTAGGAAAATTATGATTACTCGTACTTATCAATCAATTATTAAAATCTCCTAATAATTGAGAAAGTATCTCGGTTACCTTTTCACGATGGAACCAATTTTTACAATATAGCTGTAGATATTTATATAATTAATAGTAAATGCTTCCTTCTCAAGGGCCGACATGTCTAAATACCTCGTAAGGGGATTGATTCCTTTCAACCCTTGTATAACAATCTACAATTTTTGAGGATCATCTCTGTAGGCGAGACACAACACTATGTCTTATATTATATGTTTTTTAATGTCTTTAAAAGGAAGTAGCTATTTTTAAGGTAGCCTTGATGGTATATTTGTTGTATATTGAATAATGTATGGAAGTTGCATTATTAATATTTAACAGATACGATTGTACTATCTATGCAATTTAATAAGCATCAAAAACCAGCCCGGATGTCAGAAGGGCTAGGGCAGGGGCGCGGGGCGCACAAACATTCGCCATTTTGTATTTTTGCGTACGACACAGTCGTCCCTTTTCTTATTTTTCAATGTACAATAAAACATACAAAAATAATATAAAACATACAAATCTTCCTCTTATATCGTCGTTTTTAATCGAGTAAACCTGCGTCGGCTATAATCTTATTTATAAGGAGATTTGAATAAACGATTGATTATGATAATTTTCGCACTCTTATCCGGTACATCTTAGCGTTTTAAAAATACGTCATCTATCTTTACTTAGCAAACGTCATTGAAAATTGAAATCCAAATGTAGAATAATGACGTCCAGAAATCAACTTTCAGCCAAATCTGAGAAACATCTTTCACATGGCAGACGTTTTAGAAAATTAAAATCCAAATTCGGAATGAATACGTCTAGAACAACCTAGATATCGATTTTCAGCCAAATCGGAGTAACTTTTTTACTTGGCAGACGTCATAGAAAAATTAATTCCAAATTCAGAAAAAAAGACGTCTAGAACAACCCATATATCAGCCAAATCGTTGTAACATTTTTCAGTTGGCAGACGTCATAATAAAACAAATTTCCTACGTCTACGACCACCTCGATATCAATTTTCAGCCAAATCGGAGTATGTTTCTTCACTTGGCAGACGACATAAAAAATATATTCAAATTCAGAATAATGACGCCCAGCACAACCTAGATATCGGAGTAACTTTCTTCACTTGACAGACGACATTAAAAAAATATATCAAAATTCGGAATAATGACGCCCAGCACAACCTAGTTATCGATTTTCAGCCAAATCGAAGTAACGTTTTTCACTTGGCAGACGTCATCGTAAAGTAAATTCCAAATTTGGAATAAGGACGCCCAGAAAAACCTAGATATCGATTTTTAGCCAAATCTTAGTAACTTTTTTCACTAGGCAGACGTCATCGAAAAATAAATTCGAAATTTGGAATAAAAACGTCCAGAATAATAATAATAGTATTATAAACAGTAAAATAATAAAAAAAACCGTTTTTAAAGCCAATAACACTTTTTCCAAATCTTGTATTGCTGCTTGAGCTGTACAGTAATAGGGTTAGTGCACAGTTGACTTCAGTACAGTTTTTCACGCAAAATAGTTATAAACATAAATTTAACTTACAAATTATCCATAAAATAACATCAGTTTCATACACTTTTTTTATAAATTATCCACACAGGTGGTATTTATATTTTAACTAAATTTGTGTTACATACGTGTTTGTATGTATGATGCTTTATGTATATTACTATATCTAAAGCGATTTTTTTAAAATGAAAATATTAAATATATTTTCTACTATATATATATAATTTTTTTTAATTATTTTTTCCGTAATGTCCATTAACATAAATTAAAAGATATTAAATGTCAATAGAACAACAACTTACAAAAAAGCCCGCCTCCAGTCGCACCCTGTGACATTTATATATATATATATATATAAACTGGATGTATGTAAAATGTATGTTAATATGATCATTATATAGAAATCATAAATAAATACGTATATTATTAATATATAAATTATGAATACATAACATTATATTAAAAGGTTAATTCTTAAAATTATCAATTAAATAAATTTAGGATGTAATCGATAAAACTTTTTCAGTCTCATCATAGTTAAACGTGAACAACCAATTAACAATGATGCTTTTGGCTTCAAACACTGAACTATGTTTCATATCGCACTGATTCAGGACTTGATTATATAAATATGTTTCAATAAAAGGCCTAAATCTTATCGCATTAGTTGTACGAATAACAGGTAATTTTAATTGGAAAACTCGTTTATGTAGCATATTACTAAAATCAGCAGGTTTTTAAAGTGTTTGTGTGTGAACTGAGAACAACCTAGATATCGATTTTCAGCCAAATCGAACTAAACTTTTCACTTGGCAGACGTCAACCTAAAACAAATTCGTAACTTGGAATAATAACATCTACAACAACCTAGATATCAATTTTCAGCCAAATCGTATAATTTTTCTTCACTTGGCAGATGACATTTGAAAAATAATTACAAATTCGGAATAATGACCCTCAGCACAACCTAGATATCGATTTTCAGCCAAATCTGAGTAACTTTCTTCACTCGGCACATGACATTGAAAAATATATAAAAGGAATAAAGACGTCCAGAACAACCTAGGTAGGTACACTATAAATTTTCATACTGATCTCAGTCGCAGTTGCAACTGCGGATACTCACTAGAATAGTGCGGTAGGCATATAAAGTACCATGTTACCGGAGCGCATCGCGCATCTGCATATTCTTTGACCGTTATATTTGTGCAGCGAGCGCGGAACGTATGCGGCGATGCGCGAGTAAAGTAAGCTCGATTAGGCCCAGATGCTCAAGACTATTGGCGACTCTAATCGCCTTAATGGAGCACTTTATACTTTCGTTTATTTCTCATTGTATGACAAATCTAAAAAAAATTACAATTACGTTTCTTATGTAACCATAACTTTTTAATTATTTGTTATGTACTTATATGCTAACAAGTTTATCAGGCAGTGTCTCATTTATTTTTATGCAGTATGAAATAACATAGGTACAAATAATAATATAATAAAAGTTCAAAATTTTTATATAAGTATTATCCCAATGCAATGCTCAATACAAAAGATAACCGTAATGAAACCGCTATATAAGATTCACCCTACCGCTACTACAAGTGGTACAGGCAGAATCGTACCAAGTTTCTGAGTCACATTGGTTAAAGAACCCCACTCGTAGGTGCTTCGGTTATCGCGGCCATTCATCATGGAGACATTGGAGATTGGATTTTAACATTTGGAGATACGGAAAATACTCCCAACTTCTCAGCCTTCGGCCTTGCAAGTTACTGACTCGGCCTAGACTGCAGCCTCACCTTGCACTCGCCCTTCGAACTCACGCTCCATCCGTGCTCTAAATGCAATATGATAAATAAGAAGAGCAAAATGGCAAATCCAGAATGATGTAATTTAAGATCCGACCACACTGAAGATAAACCTTACTTCAGTGGGATCGCACTTCAGCACTTTGTATGAATTCTGCTATTTTGGATTTTTGTTGCGTGTCATTTGAGTGCTCTCTCGATTCCCTATGACATTTGTTCAAAACTTCTTTACTTATCTGTAACTGTTTACGAGATACGTAATCTATCTTCACTTGGCAGACGTCATTTTATGATTTTCCATTATTTCCATATCATGAAAATCACTTTGTTATCTTCGGTTTAGAATACTTTCTTTCCCCATGAATCCTTCCCATTGAACAATTTGAGCCAATGGTTTCAAAACATCTATGTATGGCGGCCATCTTGAAAAATTACATCATAAGCAGAAATTTCTTAATTCCGAATAACGACGTCCTAAGCAACCCTATCTGGGTTGCTTAGGGCGTTTATTTTCAGCCGGATCAGGGCATCTTGAATTTTGCCTGCCATCTTGAATCCGTCATTTCGGTTTTTGACAAGTCTCATTCGACTTAGAGATCCGCGCCACGCCGGCGTGCCACCGCGGAGTTACCTCAGCGCGCCGCCGCCGCCACCGGGTCATGAACAAATTCACGCCGACGTCGAAAATCAATTTAGAGTTTTCTGCCGTGAGGTGCATTACCCTGGATAGCTGAGGTGTGGGGGAGTGCTCCGACCGGAATCCGAACTGCTCCGGTCAAGACTTCATGTGACTATCCGACTTAAGAAGAGGCGTTCAAAGACTTTCGAAATGCATGTAAGTAGAGTGATAGGCCTGTAATTCTCGGGTCTCCAAACGTCTTTGCCGGTTTCGGGAACATATCCACGTGGCTCATTTTTCATTGGGAGGGTAAGTGCTCCGTGCGCAGGATCCCGTTAAACAGGCGCGTGATAGCTGCCGTGGTTTTAGAGGACAGGTGACAGATCACTGTCCAATATCTTCTTCTGTGTTTTATGGGACACTGAAGTATTCATCGAGGAATGTTCCACAGAGTCTGAGTGTTCTCTGTTCACTGTGGGATTGGGCTTGAATAAGTTCTAAAGGGATTGGGAAAATATTTCTGCCATGTACTCTGCTCTGTATCTCAAGTTGCAATTTTCGTGGAAAAGACAACGAATTGGTTCTGAGTGTTTCCTAAGTTGCCTGCAGAGTTTGTGGAGTGAGGCCCAGTTCTGTGGATGGGGTATCATCAATGTTGCCAGGTTTTTCTGAGCAGGCGTTTTTCTTTTATGAGCTCTCTTATACAGCGGGGGAGGATGGGCAATCTCGATTCTCCTTAGGGGTTTTCTTTAATTGTGGAGGTATGAAGTGCCTTCTGCGTGCATTGAGTGATCTCTTCTGCAAGATTGTCTATTTCTGATAGGGTTGTGACATGCCTTGAAGTTGAGGTATCTCATGCGGTTTTCATAAACTTAGGCCAGTCGATTTTGGGCTTTTGTGGAAGTTTGTGTATCGGTTGGTGGCAAGATCCTGTTTCTTCAATATTTTGACTAATTAATTTGAGTAGGAACTTACTTGTATGCAAGAAAATAAACATTTACCCTTTTAGTACATATACAGCAGATTTAATTTTTCTATTCCACCATATAGGTAAAAAAATCAATAACACGCCGGCTACGCCGCGCCGCGCTGGGTACGTTTACCAGCGCGCCGCTGCCGACTTTCATGACCGCGCCGCGGACCTCTACCACCGAACCGCCACGAGACGTTCCGATCATGCTGCGATCTCTTTCACTCTCACACACCAAACGATACACATATCTCGCTCATCCATTTCATTGAGATTCGTTCTAAGATAAAACAAAATGACGATATTTTCTGTTTTAACAATAAAAGCTATAATTACGCGTGAAATTAAACAGTTTTCTTATCTCTCACAGTGCCTGTATAATTGGTGCCGAGTCTAAGACACAAGGAAGGCATATTGTCCACAGATTATTCCTAAAAAACACGATAAGCGGCGATGTAGGTATTCACCGGATGCTCGGAAGTGCAAGACTGGTAGTACTACTGGTACCCAGGTAATTACCCTGAATTCGTCTAGTAAATATGGAAGGCATACAAATCATCTACAGGTAAAAAAATCTTAGATAGTTAGGTACGCGTTCTATTGAAAACTACCACCTCTCTTGGAGGTCGGTAAACAAAGGGTGTCGATCTTTGAAGGTGCACATATTGTGATGATCTGCATACCTAGTAGGCACTTAATTCATATTTGCAAGGAAACGTTTTCATTCGTATTCTAAATAACATTCATACAAGTACAAGGTACAATACCATTTGAAAAGCTTCCGAATCCGAGAGAAAACTGTACCTAGATAGGTACTCTGGAAAATACACTTACACACATTACGTACGTACTTACCTACTTACGAACACCTGACTTGAACATGTAGAAAAAGTTAAAACATTTACATTATTGTAAAAGAACACAAAAAGTGTGTTTTGTTTTTGTCCCAATCCGCAGCGGGAGTACGATGAGACGCGCCACGAGCGACGATTGTTCGTTAGTTATAATTTGAATAATATTAATTGTATCAAAAAGGGGCGCCCCCTGCCGCTTAACGCGCCGACGCCGATGCGACGCCGAAACTGACACCTATTCCGACACCGACGCCTATTCCAACAATGACACCGACGCCGACGCAGACACCTATTCCAACAATGACACCGACGCCGCCGCCGACGCCGATGCGACGCCAAAACTGACACCTATTCCGACACCGACGCCTATTCCAACAATGACACCGACGCCGACGCCGACACCTATTCCAACAATGACACCGACGCCGACGCCGACGCCGATGCGACGCCGAAACTGACACCTATTCCGACACCGACGCCTATTCCAACAATGACACCGATGCCGACGCCGTCACCTATTCCAACAATGACACCGACGCCGACGCTGACGCCGATGCGACGCCGAAACTGACACCAATTCCGACACCGACGCCGATGCCGACGCCGATGCGACGCCGAAACTAACACCTATTCCGACACCGACCTTTCGTTAAAGTTCATCTCGCGACTCTTAAAATAGTTGGTGGGTGGCGGATTGCCATGTTTATTCCAGTCGTGTCCAGTAAGTCCAGTCGGAGGTAAGACTTTAGGGGTGAAATGCTGCACTCCACTCATGGGCGTAGGGGCAGAATTTTGGGGTTGGTTACGCGGTGGAAGTCGGAAAGTATTACTCCGCGCGTTATAATTTGGTGGCGGTGCGCTAAACATCTGTTGCGTGCGAGTTGGCATACGCAATTGAGGCTGATGTTGGGGACCTGCATTAAATTTAAATTGATTCGACTGTGGCGGATTGAATCTAAAAGCCTGCTGCTGTCGCATGAACGTTGGTCTTTGACTCATGGGCGCTAACATCATGGGCTGCATTGGTACATAATTTTGCCTTGATGAAGGAGGCATTTGAGTAGTAACCGGTGTTCTATAAATTGACTGGTGCTTATGGCTAGGTGCGGCTTCGTTATTTCGCTGCTGCATATAAATTATATTCAGCTCTTCTTGTACGAATTGCAAAGCCTGCTCCATAGTAGAAGGTCTCATACATCTTATTCGTGAACCTAAAGGTTCTCGTAAGCCTCGTACAAAAGCTTGCATTGATAATTTCCTATATAGCGCGCGTTTTGATTCAATAGTGGTATCGATAGTTTCGTGTAGCGAAATGTAAGTCATAATAGTGCTAAATAACGTTTGACAGTAGTCGTAAAATTCCTGCGGGGTCTTATTTCCCTGTGTGGCTAAGGAGAGATCATTATATAATGCAGTTTCATCTCTTTGGTCTGCAAAGTTATTTATAAGAGAATTCCGAATCCCTAACCAACTATCAGGAATGCCATTTGAGTTTATGACTGTAGCGGCGGGCCCAGTTATTTTATTTAATATACCATTTATTAAACTCAAATTTCCTAATTCATTGCCGGCTTCCTCACACATAAAAGTTTTTACTAATTGATCACATATTTTTATAAATCTGGTGAGGACGTTTGGGTTTCCATCAAAATCTGGTACTGGGCGTAAGGCCTTAAAAATAGCATCAGGGTCGTAAGGCATTTTTACAGATGATGTGGTCTCTAAATCAATTTCTCTATTACTATCTATATCTCTATAACGGCGAGACTGTCGTGGTGCAGTCTCCCGGTCACCCCGATTCTTAGGATGAAAAATCTTGAAAAATTACAAGGATAAGGATTAAAAAGGGATGCAACACAAAAAAGAAAGATTTTGCGCACTTACATATGCATTCTGGTTTCCTCTGCGTATCAGTGGTCGGATACTGGTCCTCAGAGCTGTGGCCACGTAGATTCGGATATTAGATGAAGACTGGAGAGCCTGCCAGCGACGTTTGATGTCAAGCCGCAACGATTTTGGAGCTTATGACTGCCGTGCACTGACTCTAATATCCTACCGACTGCGCCAAATACGTAGGCACCAGCCGAAGGACTTTAAAAAAACCAAAATTACTTGCAACTTAATTTATTAAGTATTTAAAATTACAATTTAATATTAGCCAATGCGACCCCGAAACTGACACCTATTCCGAGACCGACGCCTATTCCAACAACGACACCGACGCCGACGCAGACACCTATTCCAACAATGACACCGACGCCGACGCCGACGCCGATGCGACGCCGAAACTGACACCTATTCCGACACCGACGCCTATTCCAACAATGACACCGATGCCGACGCAATCACCTATTCCAACAATGACACCGACGCCGACGCCGACGCCGATGCGACGCCGAAACTGACACCAATTCCGACTTCGACGCCTATTCCAACAATGACACCGACGCCGACGCCGACACCTATTCCAACAATGACACCGACGCCGACGCCGACGCCGATGCGATGCCGAAACTGACACCTATTCCGACACCGACGCCTATTCCAACAATGACACCGACGCAGACGCCGACGCCGATGCGATGCCGAAACTGACACCTATTCCGACACCGACGTCTATTCCAACAATGACACCGACGCCGACGCCGACACCTATTCCAACAATGACACCGACGCCGACGCCGACGCCGATGCGATGCCGAAACTGACACCTATTCCGACACCGACGCCTAATGCAACAATGACACCGACGCAGACGCCGACACCTATTCCAACAATGACACCGACGCCGACGCCGACGCCGATGCGACGCCGAAACTGACACCTATTCCGACACTGACGCCTATTCTAACAATGACACCGACGCCGACGCCGATGCGACGCCGATACTGACACCAATTCCGACACCGACGCCGATGCCGACGCCGATGCGACGCCGAAACTAACACCTATTCCGACACCGACGCCTATTCCAACAATGACACCGACGCAGACGCCGACACCTATTCCAACAATGACACCGACGCCGACGCCGACGCCGATGCGACGCCGAAACTGACACCTATTCCGACACCGACGCCTATTCCAACAATGACACCGACGCCGACGCCGACACCTATGCCAACAATGATACCGACACCTACGCCGACACCTATTCCAACAATGACACAGACGCCGACGCCGACACCTATTCCAACAATGACACCGACGCCGAAACTGACACCAATTCCGACACCGACGCCTATTCCAACAATGACACCGACGCCGACGCCGACACCTATTCCAACAATGACACCGACGCCGACGGCGACGCCGATGCGATGCCGAAACTGACACCTATTCCGACACCGACGCCTATTCCAACAATGACACCGACGCAGACGCCGACACCTATTTCAACAATGACACCGACGCCGATGCGACGCCGAAACTGACACCAATTCCGACACCGACGCCTATTCCAACAATGACATTGACGCCGACGCCGACACCTATTCCAACAATGACACCGACGCCGACGCCGACGCCGATGCGATGCCGAAACTGACACCTATTCCGACACCGACGCCTAATGCAACAATGACACCGACGCAGACGCCGACACCTATTCCAACAATGACACCGACGCCGACGCCGACGCCGATGCGACGCCGAAACTGACACCTATTCCGACACTGACGCCTATTCCAACAATGACGCCGACGCCGACGCCGATGCGATGCCGAAACTGACACCTATTCCGACACCGACGCCTATTCCAACAATGACACCGACGCAGACGCCGACACCTATTCCAACAATGACACCGACGCCGATGCGACGCTGAAACTGACACCAATTCCGACACCGACGCCTATTCCGACAATGACACCGACGCCGACGCCGACACCTATTCCAACAATGACTCCGACGCCGATGCCGACGCCGATGCGATGCCGAAACTGACACCTATTCCGACACCGACGCCTAATGCAACAATGACACCGACGCAGACGCCGACACCTATTCCAACAATGACACCGACGCCGACGCCGACGCCGATGCGACGCCGAAACCGACACCTATTCCAACACCGACGCCTATTCTAACAATGACACCGACGCCGACGCCGACACCTTTTCCAACAATGACACCGACGCCGACGCCGACACCTATGCCAACAATGACACCGACGCCTACGCCGACACCTATTCCAACAATGACACCGACGCCGACGCAGAAACCTATTCCAACAATGACACCGACGCCGACGCCGATGCGACGCCGAAACTGACACCTATTCCGACACCGACGCCTATTCCAACAATGACACCGACGCCGACGCCGACACCTATGCCAACAATGACACCGACACCTACGCCGACACCTTTTCCAACAATGACACCGACGCCGACGCCGACACCTATTCCAACAATGACACCGACGCCGACGCCGACGCCGATGCTACGCCGAAACTGACACCAATTCCGACACCGACGCCTATTCCAACAATGACACCGACGCCGACGCCGACACCTATTCCAACAATGACACCGACGCCGACGCCGACACCTATGCCAACAATGACACCGACGCCTACGCCGACACCTATTCCAACAATGACACCGACGCCGACGCCGACACCAATTCCAACAATGACACCGACGCCGACGCCGATGCAACGCCGAACTGACACATATTCCGACACCGACGCCTATTCTAACAATGACACCGACGCCGACGCCGACGCCGATGCGACGCCTAAACTGACACCGATTCCGACACCGACGCCTATTCCAACAACGACACCGACGCCGACGCCGACGCCGATGCGACGCCGAAACTGACACCTATTCCGACACCGACGCCTATTGTAACAATGACACCGACGCCGACGCCGACACCTTTTCCAACAATGACACCGACGCCGACGCCGACACCTATACCAACAATGACACCGACGCCGACACCTATGCCAACAATGACACCGACGCCTACGCCGACACCTATTCCAACAATGACTCCGACGCCGACGCAGACACCTATTCCAACAATGACACCGACGCCGACGCCGACGCTGACGCCGATGCGACGCCGAAACTGACACCAATTCCGACACCGACGCCTATTCCAACAATGACACCGACGCCGACGCCGACACCTATTCCAACAATGACACCGACGCCGACGCCGACACCTATGCCAACAATGACACCGACGCCCACGCCGACACCTATTCCAACAATGACACCGACGCCGACGCCGACACCTATTCCAACAATGACACCGACGCCGACGCCGACGCCGAAGCAACGCCGAAACTGACACCTATTCCGACACCGACGCCTATTCTAACAATGACACCGACGCCGACGCCGACGCCGATGCGACGCCTAAACTGACACCAATTCCGACACCGACACCTATTCCAACACCGACGCCTATTCTAACAATGACACCGACGCCGACGCCGACACCTTTTCCAACAATGACACCGACGCCGACGCCGACACCTATGCCAACAATGACACCGACGCCTACGCCGACACCTATTCCAACAATGACACCGACGCCGACGCAGAAACCTATTCCAACAATGACACCGACGCCGACGCCGATGCGACGCCGAAACTGACACCTATTCCGACACCGACGCCTATTCCAACAATGACACCGACGCCGACGCCGACACCTATGCCAACAATGACACCGACACCTACGCCGACACCTTTTCCAACAATGACACCGACGCCGACGCCGACACCTATTCCAACAATGACACCGACGCCGACGCCGACGCCGATGCTACGCCGAAACTGACACCAATTCCGACACCGACGCCTATTCCAACAATGACACCGACGCCGACGCCGACACCTATTCCAACAATGACACCGACGCCGACGCCGACACCTATGCCAACAATGACACCGACGCCGACGCCGACAACTATTCCAACAATGACACCGACGCCGACGCCGATGCAACGCCGAACTGACACCTATTCCGACACCGACGCCTATTCTAACAATGACACCGACGCCGACGCCGATGCGACGCCTAAACTGACACCGATTCCGACACCGACGCCTATTCCAACAACGACACCGACGCCGACGCCGACGCCGATGCGACGCCGAAACTGACACCTATTCCGACACCGACGCCTATTGTAACAATGACACCGACGCCGACGCCGACACCTTTTCCAACAATGACACCGACGCCGACGCCGACACCTATACCAACAATGACACCGACGCCGACACCTATGCCAACAATGACACCGACGCCTACGCCGACACCTATTCCAACAATGACTCCGACGCCGACGCAGACACCTATTCCAACAATGACACCGACGCCGACGCCGACGCTGACGCCGATGCGACGCCGAAACTGACACCAATTCCGACACCGACGCCTATTCCAACAATGACACCGACGCCGACGCCGACACCTATTCCAACAATGACACCGACGCCGACGCCGACACCTATGCCAACAATGACACCGACGCCCACGCCGACACCTATTCCAACAATGACACCGACGCCGACGCCGACACCTATTCCAACAATGACACCGACGCCGACGCCGACGCCGAAGCAACGCCGAAACTGACACCTATTCCGACACCGACGCCTATTCTAACAATGACACCGACGCCGACGCCGACGCCGATGCGACGCCTAAACTGACACCAATTCCGACACCCACGCCTATTCCAACAATGACACCAACGCCGACGCCGACACCTATTCCAACATTGACACCGACGCCGACGCCGATGCGATGCCGAAACTGACACCTATTCCGACACCGTCGCCTATTCCAACAATGACACCGACGCAGACGCCGACACCTATTCCAACAATGACACCGACGCCGACGCAGACGCCGATGCGACGCCGAAACTGACACCTATTCCAACACCGACGCCTATTCTAACAATGACACCGACGCCGACGCCGACACCTTTTCCAACAATGACACCGACGCCGACGCCGACACCTATGCCAACAATGACACCGACGCCTACGCCGACACCTATTCCAACAATGACACCGACGCCGACGCAGACACCTATTCCAACAATGACAACGACGCCGACGCCGACGCCGATGCGACGCCGAAACTGACACCTATTCCGACACCGACGCCTATTCCAACAAAGACACCGACGCCGACGCCGACGCCGATGCGACGCCGAAACTGACATCAATTCCGACACCGACGCCTATTCCAACAATGACACCGACGCCGATGCCGACGCCTATTCCAACAATGACACCGACGCAGATGCCGACACCTATTCCAACAATGACACCGACGCCGACGCCGACGCCGATGCGACGCCGAAACTGACACCTATTCCGACACCGACGCCTATTCCAACAATGACACCGACGCCGATGCCGACACCTATTCCAACAATGAAAACGACGCTGACGCCGACGCCGATGCGACGCCGAAACTGACACCTATTTGGACACCGACGCCGATGCTGTCACCAATTTTAATACCGACACCTTTTCCGACACTGACACCGAGTACGACGCCTATTCCGACACTGACACTTATTTTTTTACTAACACCAACGCCGACGCCCTTTCTGATACCGACGCCGACAGTTAAATAAATTGATCTTCTTTTTAAAATAAAATTAAAAAAATAAATAAAGAAATTGATTTTTGTAACTTTTTAAAGTCTATAATTGCGTTCACCTCTGATTTTGAAGGGCAGTCAGTGCGCTCTAAGGTTTTCTCGTACGCGGACGTACGTTTATTCCAAACAAACGGAGTTAGACAGGTTTCCGGTTGCGGCGATCGGATGTGCTAGCAAGGATTGCTATAGATATTAGTGAATATAAACATATTTGTGTGAGTGACCGTTATTTTGGACGCCGTGCGTTCTTTTTGGTGGAAGGATGAGCAAGCTGTTGGCGGGCCGACAGCATCGAGGACAAAGGAGCGTATTCCTTACAAAAAATCCATAGCATTTGTTAATTGATCAATTAATCATTTGTAGGGTGTGTTTAGTGATAGGCTTCTTGTGACGGAGCGACGAGCGGGTCCTCTGAAAGTAGGTCCTTCCCGCCCATTTTTCCCACGTGCCTAAGGGCATATATATCGGCTGGTGTCTTCCTGCTACATTCCAGGAGCCCAGTCGAATATGCGACATCGTGGTATAGTTTGGGACTACGGGGATCAAAAGGGGCCCCATTCCCAAACAAGTGTCCTAAAACAAAGCTTTAAGAAGTAAAGGTTTTAGCAAAGCAAAGGTAAGTATAGTTAGGCAGAGATTTGAAATACTTACATAGATTAGTTGTATCCGAACACCACTGCTCTAAAAGCTTACTAGAATTTACCTATATAAATACCTACGCCCATGTATATGCAGTTTGTAATGACAAGGAAAGAACGTTCAAATATTAAGCGTCATATCTGTTGTTAGAAAGAGATAAATGAGCAATTCGTATTACCACCGAACTGCTGCCATTAAAAGTTATACGGGAAGAATCGTACCGGGGTTCTTAGTCACTTTTCCTGAGGAACCCCACTTATTATAATAATAATTATAATAAAAAAAAATTTAAGCAAAAAAATGGAACCGACTTCAACACCCAAAAGTGTGAAATAACTTGTTGAAGTCGGTACCATGATAGTTCAAAAGTACCTATTATCACAAAACTTTGCGTATGGTACTGACTTCGACGAGTTATTTCACACTTTTGGGTGTTGAAGTCGGTTCCATTTTTTTGCTTAAAATTTTTTTCACACTTTTTAGTGGCCCTTGCCACTTACGGGATCGATTATCATTCATTTTTAACAACTATATCATCGAGATAGGTAAATATTTTTCAGGTATTTTAGTGTAACTCAAAAACGGCTTAACCGATTTTGATGAAATTTAAAATGGGACCAAACGACAAGCATCACCTTTGAAACAAAAAAAATAATTTTCAAGATCGGTTCACTCAGTCCAGAGTTCTGAGGTAACAAACATAAAAAAAACATACAGACGAATTGAGAACCTCGTCCTTTTTTGGAAGTCGGTTATTAAAATTATAATAATAGTTCACATAATCACTTTTGCTATGAAACCATCTACAGAAGTTACGGTTCAAAAGTTACGGGCACATGTCTTTATAGGTAGGACGAAAGAACTGAGTAGTCATACAGATGTAACACAAATTTCAATCCGACTAACTACCTACTAAGTAACTATTAAAGTCAAAGTTATAATAAATATATAACTTCCCTTTATTTGAATGATTGAATATCTAAATTCCTAGAAAGTAGTTGGTCGTCTCGGAAAGTGTGTTAAGTGCATTAGAAATTAGTTCTCGTTTAATTGTACAGTAGCTTATAAATAACAAAATGAAATATTTTACTTAGGGTGAAAAATCTAGATACCTACTAAAATAGAAATTAACAATGCCGTGTCTGAACTTTAATCAACGCGTTGTTATAAAGATTTTATAAATCAACATAAAGAAAAGTACTTACCCAATATTTTTTTTACTTGAGTTTCAATAATTTATGACTTGCAAATTAACGTATGGTAAAAAAATATTGTATATTTCGTAAAATAAATGCACAAAAAATGATGGAGTAACGAATGGCACAGATCCCACGTCCAAACGGCCCGAGGGCTGCGGGCAGACTGATTTTCGTTGAGATTTCTTCTCGCGATCACGCAATTTTGTGCCAAAAATTCATAAAAATGTTTTCAACACAAGTTGGTAAGTAGTTCATTAGTTTATTAGTATTAGCTATTTTTAAAAAAAAGAAACGTTGCAATTACATCAATTATGCCTCTTAAATTAATAAAAAACAGTCTAAAAAGGGTCACCGATTACATTTTATTACAGAAGAACTAATAAGTTTTAGTAAAAACTAGTCAACTAATTCACTCAATAAAGAGTTAAATAATATGATATATTTTTTTCGCACTTTTTGAACGAATAGTTTCGGTAAAAGAAGATTCCAAAAGTGCGCGTTTCACTACGGTGATCACCTTAAATTTACTTTCATGACGATTATCTTGGGAATTTAGTAGCAGCCCCAATCCGTTCTCCCCATTACCCCCCTCTCCCCCATTAATATACAGTACCTACGTACAAAAGTACAGGGTAAGAAATCTACAAAACTCAGAAGATTTGTAGATTTCAAGGTTATTTGATGAAGAAAATAAGAAACTAACCGGTAAGTCATCTGGAAGCCTTACAAGGCATGTAATA
Source organism: Plagodis dolabraria (assembly GCA_963854805.1). Taxonomy (NCBI): domain Eukaryota; kingdom Metazoa; phylum Arthropoda; class Insecta; order Lepidoptera; family Geometridae; genus Plagodis; species Plagodis dolabraria. Next base: position 14,003,019 of record OY978440.1, read on the forward strand.
GTGTCTTTTTGATACTTATCCTTACGGTTCCCATACAGAAGAAGCTCCGCAATAGAACAGCCTAAATATCCACATGATGATTTTTACACCGTGGTTTGTAGAAATATGATCCAAAATGGTTTGAAGACTTGGACAACCTCGAGTCTCAACAATGTGATAATTTGTAAGTCAGATGGTGATCATTTCACAGATGGAAAGGGTCTGTCTGTGCAACTAGACGAGGGAGCTAGAAAAATATCCTTTGAATTTGAGGTGTGAGGTATAATATTCCAAAATCGAATAAAACCAACTTCATCAAAAAAAAACTGAACTCTGGACTAACTGACAATTAAGTTACAAAATGCTTTTAGCCGGGAAAGTTTTGTGTTGCTAGGGCAAATATTAACATGAATATTAACTTATTCTATTATGAATATTGAACATCCTAAAGATTACTGCCTTCGTAACGCTTTCCATAGTAACGTAGTTTAGTCATATTTTAAATATAAAGTGTTTATATTCGGTGAAATTTTGCATGCAAAAAAATCCTTAAGCCTGTTTACCAGTTTTCAGTAACTTTATATATCGTTTTGTATAGGGATTCTTATTTTCAATTTCAGGGATAAAATAAATGTTAAATCAAAAACTGGTACAAGAAGCATAGGTTGGCAAGCATGGCTCAAGGATATGTATGCAAAATTGCACCGAGTTTGAACACTGGGTGTTTAAAATATGTCGAAAGTACGTTTGTACGGAAATGCTACGTGCCCTCTAGCCTTCATAATTGCATCTGAGCACAATAGTTATTGGCTACATTATGAATTAAACCTTTTTGTTTGTTCCGCCTCTATATAGCCTGGAAAATGGCGAGAAAAACAAATGCATTCTCATTCATTTATGCACCAAGAGATAGGACATTTTAAAATATATATATATCTAGTCTGATAAATTTTATAAAACTATCTAGTTTGTCTTCGTCTATATAGTAATATTTTTTTTATCCTAAAGTCCAAATTAACATTTACCACATCAAGGGGATTAAGTGATTAATTAGTGTCAATATCCCTTTGTTTTGAACTCAACGTACTCAAAAACATGTTTAGGTGCTTGGTGACGCATTTTATGCTTGATAGTAGCTAGCCAGGCAGGGATTCGCAAAATGCCCTACCACAATACGATACCGACGGCTTAGAACAAACTCAAACCTTTCGGTCCGGACCAAGTCATATTATGAATCAGGCTACGTTATGACAATATTTTACATATTGTACGCGTTATAACAATATTTTACATATTGTATCTTTGTCTACGAGTATATTGAACGACCTATCAATGTGGCGCGGCGATGGTGACAGGCTCACGACGAGTATGAAAATTAAGGATTGACCACAATGGTAGGCGAAAGGCGGCAACCTGAAGTACCTAACTGTACACATACGTAGTTTCCAAAACGTTGTCTATTAAAGTTTGACTCTATGATGTCTCTATAAGATGTATCACTTTTTTATGGCAATGTGACGGAGCACGAGGCTCACCTGATGTTACGTATTGATATATGCCTATAACAGATGCGTTTTGTCAACTTTTTGTCACAAGAGACGAACTGCACTGCGCCTATCACCCTGAGACATAAGGTTGTTAAATCTCATACTAGTTGTCTAGGATCAACAGTTTTCAAGTTGAAACGATACATGTCGCCAATAGGCCAATTAATTTTAGTTTTTAATAAAAAACAAAACTTTTGATCTACTATTATAAAGATTCAATCTTCGTAAGTTTTCAAAAAGGTCGTACATCCCGCTATGCAATGTGGATAAACTTGTTATTGCAATAAACACTAACTGAATATTCATATAAGCAAACCGTCTGTTCTCATATTCGTCACTTTCCTTTAGATAACTAATCGAGTGGAAATTTGTTTTTCTAATATTAATTAATGCAAAGTTATTCAAAAACTATAAACCTTGTAGTTTAGCTGTCATATCGTATCCTTTGCTATTCAACAAGCACTGAGAATAATTTTCTGAACAGTTCCATGATGTTATTTGCGGTTATTATTTTGTTGATAATTTTTAATCAAGGTCTCTAATACGGCGAACACAATTTCAAGAGGAACAATGGTTTTAAGCAAGGAACGTGTAAGGATATCTACCAACAATAAAGCAAAAATCTATCTAGGTGTCGTCACATTATAAAATTTAATAAACATTATCTGCTCCCGAGCGACTGCTCAGATAGGTGGATTTTTGGTTATGTATTAGACTTATGTTAGCAAAAAACTGAATTTTCTTCAAAATTACAGTTGAATTTAGGTTATTTTGTGTTTTCTTTATTTGTTTTTAAAGTACATGCGTTGCGGACATCAATAGCGGACCGCCCCATGCTTGTTTCAGGTTAATAGCGTCAATAGCCAATATATACATTTATTTGTTAATATTATTGAAAATTTCGTGTATTTTCCTAATTATAACTTATTCATTTTCAACATTTTGTGCAGTTCCGTCGCATCAATAAGAGCGGGCTGCGGTCCCCGATCGCTTCCCGTTTGTTTGAGGGCGATCAAAATAGTAGTTTTCATTTCATAAGCAGATTTTTGGAAATTCAATACTTAAAAGTTTACCTTAGGTGTACCATTGCGAGAATATAGTCAAATCTACTGCATAGTGTATTACACATCAAAATATGGGTCACAGCAGCGCAGTACGTTTATGCCATAAAATCACACACGTTTGATAGTTTTTTTTTCACCCGACCGAAAAAAAATATATTTTCATCAAAATTACAGTAGATATAATAATTACTTTACGAAATACATATTGTGGATAACTCATTTTGCATCACCGTATGGCATAAAATGCACTTTAGTATGAAACCGAATGCAATAGTAATAACGAGACCAAAAATACGCGGCTCACAGCTCAATTACGCTCGTTTGGCCTCACCCTTAATGTGCTCTTGGCTTATTATTATTTATTTGTAAATTAAACATAATGCATTTTTTATCTAATAATCATTATCTCTCATTATCTAATAATATAACCTAATAATCATTCTCTCAAGACCGATATCAGCCGGCAAGCCCTCAATACCTGTGGGCCAATTACATAATTTGTTTGTAGTCTTTCGCGAATTGTTTTCATTTTCAGATGAAGGATTAACGAGTCTTTTCGCAAACATAAATGATCCAAAATAAAATTAGCCTAATTAGAGGTTCGTCAATTTCTATTTTGATTAAATTATGAGAGCAAAAACACCCGTTGTTAATCTTTCTCCGAAAATACGTAATTTATTCCAAACAAATCTGATTAAAATCTTATAAATGATACAGGTTTTGCTAATACATATTCACATTTGTTACTAACGAAAGCTGTTAATAACTGATGGATTTCAGACTTATTTGATCTTGTCTTAGGTTTTCGCGATTGTTACACATAGTCACCCCGTGACCACGATCACTGCAAAGTGTTTGAAACGTCGGGACAAAAATAATGACAAATATACGCGATTTAAACCGTTTAAAGTTGTTTAATTATTATTTGATCTTTTTTGATCTACATTGCGTTCATAAACTTTTATGTGGCAACCCATACTCTAGACCACTGATGTTGCAAATATCCTTTGGTTACGGTGGTCACTTACCACCTGGTGAGCTTACTGAACTTTTGAACTGCTAGTAGCGATGTTTGCTTAGCCGTTCTTAAAGTTATGCAACGTCCGCCTATGTCACGGGTTAAATTGGTGACTAGTCTATATATAATATATTGATTAGAGAGGTGCTAGTGACGTTACTAACTAAACCTTTTCGTGCTTCGGTGGGCATGTTAAGCCGTCGGAACCGGTTGGTATCTTAGAATGGCAGTCGTTACATCATAGTGGCAGGGCATTTTGCAAACGCCCTCCTGGCTAAATACCAGCCTCAAGTGGAAAATCTGTCGCCCATAGCACTCAACAGTGTGTTCCGGCAGTAATTATAGGTGAGCCTTAACAACATCTTCGACCACATCATCATTTACCATCAGGTGAGGTAGCGGCCAAAGCCTACCCTCGCTGTATGCCCTCCTTACCCATAAAAAACACATCACTTACACCACTGATGTCCTTTTGTGGTATCAGCATAAAACGATCCATATAATTTAAGAATCGGTTAATTAAATGCAGTAATCTTAAGATATCTTTTCCAGACACAGAGCTTAGATCAGTATCCTAGTGCGGGCATAAGTATTATTGCTCACTTTCACCTTGTAGTACCAATTACTAGATTATGTCCTGAATTTTTTTCCTCCGTTAATTAGGTAAACTGAACTGGTCGTATTATATTTTTTAAATATTTTCTCTAAGTGTTATTTATTTTCGAGGTAGAACTGAGAAGTGGTCCCAATGGAGTACTTACTCGTTAAAGAGTCATACATCTTCAACCCTCATGCCTTTGTTGACTTATGCTTATTTTCAGTTCTTATAAGGCTTCTAAAGTTACCTTGGCCCATGTGAATATACTAATTAAAACTAAAAACACAATTTTATTACAACAAAATACAATGCAATGTTGATTTTAGTCAATGCTCGCAATGATGACATTATTAAAGCGCTCGTAGCGAAGTTTGCTTAACCATTCTGAATCGATCAGCAAAGTTAAGCAACGTCCGCCGCGGTCATGAGTTGAATGGGTGACCGCTGGTGACATTACTACTGAGCGCTTCCGTGCTTAGGAGGGCACGTTAAGCCGTCGGTCCCGGTTGTTGTCTTAGCATGGCAGTCGTTACAGCATGGTGGTAGGGCACTTTGCCGTGCGAATGCTGGCCTGGCTAGCTACCACCCTCAAGTTGAAAATCTGTCGCCAAGCATCAAACGGTGTGTTCCGGCAGCTGTCCTTGAGAGCCAGTAATTCTGGGTTAGCCTGAACAACATCTTCGACCACATCATCACTTACCATCAGGTGAGATAGTGGTCAAAGGCCAACATTACAAGCATAAAAAAAAAAAATTGGCACCACACGCAATTTTTTTAATCTCTTTAACTCATTGAAAACATGCCTAAAAAAACCGACCAAGTGCAAGTTGGACTCGTGCACGGAAGATTCCGTACAAAACCGTAGGTATATAAGTAAAACTTATGGTATTTTCACTGATAGATGAAATCCATAATATTTTGAAATTATTTTCATTTTATGCTGTGATTAAATATGTATGCTTTTCGCAATTTTTTCTTTATTTGTTGATTTGACGTTGCTTCGTACCAAATTTCAAGAGTCTGAGTTCACGGGAAGTATGTACCCTGTAGGTTCTGATTCCCTTGCGAGTATTGAAAATTTGCGACATAAACGGCTGTATCTTTTGATTGCGTTTTTCACAGCTCCAAGGGACAGTAGACTTGTGTATTTGAAATAAATTTCAGCTTGATACCTCTACGCATTCCTGAGAAAGAGGGTCTTGGCAGACGGACAACAAAGTGACCCTATAGGGGTTCCGTTTTCCTTTTGAGGTTCGGATCCCTAAAACTATCAAAATAAAAGAAGATACCGATATTATAGCAATAAATGTCACATTTATGCTTAAAACAAAGTCAATAATTAACCTTTAAAATATAACTGAATAATAATATTTTCATTGTCACGATAATCAATAGAGTATAACAAAAAGAAAACTCTTGTTAATCCCAATATCCCAGAAGAGCAAACATTAAATCCTTCTATCGATCCCTAAACACTTATTGGTAGCCAAGAGAACCTTGAATGTTACCGCGCGGGAGGGGCTAGACAAAGCGCCCCACTGTACATCTGCGCGGCAACACAAAAGCTTGATTCGGCATCTGCGATAGTTCTTCCGTATGTAATGATTGTTTCGCACCAGGTGATTTTACCCTAACATCAAACTGACTTCAACCTGAAATAGCACACGATGATCTTGGTGAACAAATTGCCAACCTACTATTAAAGTTCTAATAAGTAGGTACACCTATTTTTTAACCATGATATTCAAAAAGAAAGGTCTACGAAGATTTTAGAATGCAGATTGCAGTATCAGTGTAGTAGTTATACAATATTACGAACTTTAGTGGTCCTTAATTTTATAATTTTGCTGTAAAACGACGATGCCTAAAATTGTTATATAATATACCAAACCCTTATTTTACGATAATGTAAATATTTTTGGTGACCTGGAAGTCATCATCATCATAATCATCATCAGCTGGAAGGCGTCCACTGTTGAACAAAGGTCTCGCCATAGAACTTGTGGCGTTCTACGGTGCTTTGTGGAGGAGTACGGCTATAATTAGCCGCTTGGAACCATTGGCTACCCGCGACTTTTAAGATATCGTCAGTCTACCTAGTCGGGGGCCTACCAACTCTACGTCCTCCGGTAACAGTAATGTGGTAACCATTCGAGAACCTTTCTTTTCCATCGGTTATCAGTTGGTCGAGCAATGTGGCCCGCTTATTGCGACTTCAACATGCAAATTAAAAAAGCTTTGTCGGTGACTTTGGTTCTCTGGAAAATAGCCACTTTCCGGATTTTATCGCCGGGAAGTATCTTAAAATTAACCCCCGATTGATTTAGCAAATATTATATAAACAAACTCATGTTTTTATATTTTATAATTGAAAAAAAAAAGGTAAAGTGGAGTGTAAACCACTTACTAAGAGCCGATATCCCGATAGGCACTTATTTTGCCTTGGGTGTCTTACACACGCTGTCACATCACAGTGTGAATTGTGACGCGACCTTAGCGCACATACACACCATACTCAAGATCCTGAATAAGGCTTCCACGAGACTCAAACTAGTTTTGATCGTGATATCAATTTCGCAAACACTAACTCAGAATAACAAATACTCATATATTTCAATATTGAAATACAATCATGAACTCATAGATATCGTCGGACAAATATACAAATCTCACACCCTTACTGGAGACAGAGAACTTGCTTCTATCCGTCAACTATTATCCACGATATTTTTCCGTGTTTTGAAGTTTTATTCGCAGTACAACTTTATTCAATAAGTTTTTTGATTATTGAGGTGGAAAATATGGATAGGCAAAAGGAATTGAAAACCTTATTATGAGTTTATACCTACAGTGCAATATGCAACATGTTTTCAGTTGTACAATATTCAATAAATTCGATTCAATGCACTCTGCATTGGATCAGAAAATTCAAGCTTAGATTCTTTTGCGTTGCATAGCATCTAAGTTAAGGGTGCAATTCTGGAAACATAATGGTGTCACTGGGAAGTCGAACTGCATTATAAATTATTAAACATACAAAAATATTATATTGCTACATACAAACTTAACGTCGGATCTTTTTTTCTGCGTGACTAGGTAAACTGTAAAGTATGATGGTGCTCGAGTCTGCTGCCTTTAACCACAAAATCTACAATTTTGTTAGAATGAAATGAATCAAATTTCAATCCGAGGTTTTTTCCATTGACAGTCTTGCCATTGCAGTCCGTTTTCGTCGTTTCTCAACTAATATTACTGTAAAATTATATTACATTGCTATCTTAACAGACCGTTCCACACTCTGTTTTTAAGTTAAACGAGTACTTCTTGAAGCTTCACTCTCAATCCCAACGGTGTTTTTTAATATTCTAATTAGTAGCGTATATTTTAATCCTGGACACTTCATGCCTTAAAATATAGCGCTCATTTATGCATTAACAGTTGTGCCTCATATACTTCCAGCATTCGCTCTTATTTTAACAAGACGCTCATATGCTTTCTATTAAATACTAGAATATCGAAACAGCACTACTGTCATTATAAGTTTTATATTTTTACCTGTACCGAAAACGGGTTTAACAAGTAACATCGTTTGGCTAGCTTACGTCAAAAGTTTCTATCGAGGTTTATCAACCGTGGTCACGAGGGGACTCACTTATTAAAGTTACATTTGTAGGGAAAAATATTATCCCATTTGCGGAAATTATATACTCTATCATAAATTTTGTCTTTTAGTGACATCTATATGTTTTGGTAGAAAATTGATTTTGTTACAATTTAGCACTACACTGTAGACAAAAGTAAGCAAAACGTATTCTGATATCATACGTAGTTCTCAAAATTATGCTAAATCTACCTTACTGGTTCTCAATAATTGCTCCCGGAACATATTGTCAGATGCTTTTGTGACATATTTGAGGGTGTTAGCTAGCTGAAATTTCCTTCCACCATGTAGAAATACTAGCTGGTGGTGGAGGTGGAACCATGGACCTGCCGTACGGCAGTCATTTCTCGGCTATCACTGATTTGAACTGTGAATGAAATATGAATAGCACAATATATATTTTTATCCCATCTATTGGAAAAACGGCGATTGGATCTTCGGCGGCGTCTTTTTTTGAGTTATTTTATAGACGGCGGTAATGAGCTTTGAAGTAGGAAATGGAGTTGGAACGTGAATTCTGTTCCAGTGACTTGCATACAAAGAGATCAAAAGAAGTTACTAGCCGTATAAAAGGAAGGGACTGACTTAAAAAAAAACGTAAATCATGCGACCTACTCTTCTTAATTTTCTCACAGAAAAAAAGAAGAATGTATGACTTTTATTTTCCTTGGTCGATGAATTTTGAAACTTTTTATTTCAATGAAAGTTCTGCTTTAGAATCTCTGACATTGTTCGCTTCGTTCTGATTTCAGTATACCCTTAGTGCCTTTTGCCATAAAAATAATATTTTGTTCCCTTATAATTACAATCTCCTCTTTTATAGAGACCTATTATCGTATAGTTTACATAGTTTTTTTGTCGCAGTTGAACTTTCAGGTTGTTTGGGGGTGTACTACCTCCAATCCTATTTCTACCGCTAAGCAGAAATGTTCACATTACTGTATTTCAGTGTAAACGGTATTTGTGCCAGTAGAATTACAGGCAATTAATTAATTAAAAGTAGAATATAAGAGGTAATTAGTTATGTTATCGTTAATTATCCTAGGGAATAAAGGTACTAAGGAGAAGGTAAATATTCATCTTAAAATGTATCTTAGGACTAGCAGAAGTCAACCCTAAGAGGTTGTAAGCATTTTTCCAATAACCCTGTGTAAAACGTAAAAGCAAGAACTTCCGTTCGGAGAGTTGAATGTGTGGAATGTATCAAATGGGCAAGAGAAAGGATGGTTTTGGTAAAACATGAAATGATTGTGGTGACAGAGGATGCATTTTGTCACCTCTTTTTGTAGAACTTAGCTTTACATAGCTGCATGACAGATTTTCCGGCTTCAGGACCATTCAAGTTGACCAACTTGCTTTTATTAGTAGTATGTTCGCTAGCTAACGGTTAATCATGGCGTCAAGATAGTCAAGAATCCCTTGTTCGCTTAACTTGCATCAACACCATACTCAAGTCTTCGTAAGTAGCTGTTTATTTGGCACGTTCCTTCCCTTAGTCACCTTCAACGATATCCAACAGGTTATGCAACAGTCCGCAGATTGAGGTGTGATCCAAACTCCAACATATTAGAATAGAAGACTAAAGTCCAGTTCCACAGACAAGTTACAAGTCATGTCCGAGCAATTCACTTGCGTTCCTATCTCTGTGTGGGAATGTGAGCTCCGCTCAAAGTTTTCTACATCGGTTAAGTTACTCCTACAGCGTTTACGATATATGTTTAACTTTGTGAGGGTGAACGAAATACTGTAAACAGTTCGTGTGGATAAAAAGCAAACAGGTGAAAGATATTACTTACGCTCTTTGTATATCCCCAGAATCGCTTACGGTGGTGAATCTGAAGACATGATTTATCACAGGCGGGATTTATAATTAATAATTTCTCATACTTATCCCACTCATGTAGGATCGGTATAATATGTATTTTCTTACAAAAGGCTAACAATTTATATAAAATATGTTTCTGATTACAATACATGTGAGGATTACACAATTACAAAATTGTACAAAGATTTGGCATTGGTTTCACATCAGGTAGTATTCCTAACGTAAATCCTTCTTGGGAACGCTTTCAGTAGTTTACACGCTGCCTCTTAGATTATAGGCGTAAAGAATGCCCGTGGGGTGCCGGGCTAGAATGTCACCCCTTTCTGACGAACTGATATCTCACACTGCGGTCTCCAAGACGCCTGCCAACGTAGGGATTATGGCAAACCCCCCCATATACAGGGAGGCTGTGTTCAGCAGTGGACTATCCAGCTGATACAGTAAAGAAGGTAAGGAGCCCTAAAGTGCGCCTAATGTGTAGCAGCAGCTCACTCATGGAAACATGAGTAAGTGCCGCTTGTTCAGAGCGTTATTGCCTTAAAAGACCTCAAAGTGTAGCCAAGCGCTCATTCTTAACCGATTAACTAAGTGGAGAAACGTACGTTGTGGTTATTATTTGGATGGGTGACCGCTAGTGGCATTACTATGGGGAGCTTCGATGGCATTTTGCGGATGCCCGGCTATTACCTACTAGCCTCAAGAAGTAAAGTAAAGTAAAGTAATATTTATTGCAGAACTGTCAATACAATACTTAAAGATAAACAATATAAGTTTGAAATTGAGCTAGTAACAGTTTACTCATATCGAGCATGCAATATTAAGGTGATATTCTTGACACATAATGAACATGATACAAACATAATTATATATAAATCTAGACAACAAATTATTTTAATTTAATTCACGATGCAAGTTTATGTTTTATAATTTAAATACTCTTTAACATCATAAAACACATGCATAAGTAGCCACGATTTTAACTTTTTCTTAAACATATTTCCCTTAAGTTCTTTAATGAACAGCGGTAAATGATTATACACTCTGATGCTAGTTACATAAGTACTTTTATTATATATTGTAGTACAAATTTTTGGTAAAAATATATCGTTTATGTATCTACTACGTAAGCTATTACGGAGGTCTGCAGTAAGTGTTTAATATTTCATATTATGTTTCACAAACAAACAAAGCTCTAGTATATAAATACCAGCGAGAGTCAATATGTTATTCTTTAAAAACTGCCCTAAGTGACACATCACTGTACATACTGTACATTACACGTAGACACTTTTTTTGAAGAATAAAAGTAGACTTAACATTTACAGAGTTACCCCAATAAATGACACCATAACTAAGGATAGGATAAACATAGCCAAAATATGCTTTCCGGGTTACTTCTTCAGAAGTAGTTTCAGCAAGTATTGAAAGCATATAACAGCAAGATGAGAGTTTAGAATAAATTTTATGAATATGTGTTTTCCAATTGAGGTGAGTATCGATTGTAATAACAAGAAAATTAACATCTTTAACTTTTTCAATATTAATTCCTGATTCATGTATATTAAGATAAACATGAGGCGATTGATAATTTTTAAATTTCATGAATTTTGTTTTGTTTCTATTAATGTTTAAATTTATTGACAACAACCAAGAGGCAATTTTGCTTAATGTATTATTTATTTCCCTCTCGAATGTAACTATATCCATATTTTTTTTATCAGATAAAAAAATTGTTGCATCATCTGCAAACATGACACATAGGTGTTCTGCTATTATAGGCATATCGTTTACTTATATTAAGAAAAGAAGTGGACCCAAAATACTTCCTTGAGGAACTCCTAACTTAACTTTTTCAAAACCAGAATTTACTTCTCTTACAGTTTTTGTCTCTTTATATGCGTCAGTCACAATAAGTGTAGCTTGTTCTCTATCTTGTAAATATGATTTAAATAGTTTAAGTGCTACACCACGCACTCCATAATTTTCCATTTTATTCAGCAATATTTTGTGCACCACACAATCAAAAGCCTTGGACATGTCGATAAAAATCCCAATACAGGGTATTTTATTGTTCATAGAATCCCAAACTTCTTTGAACATCTTAAAAATGGCTAAGGTAGTTGTCTTGCCTTTACGAAAACCAAACTGGTTGCTGTTCAGTATGTTATTTTTTTCTAGGAAATTAATAAGCTTGGAATATATAATTCTTTCAAATATTTTTGAAAAATTTGAAAGTAGATCAATGGGCCTGTAGTTGGCTATATTAAGTTTGGAACCTGTTTTAAAAATTGCTTTAATTAGAGCTTTTTTCAGATCCGTTGGGAATTCACCTGATTCCAACATAAGGTTTGCTATATGTACTAAAGGTCGGGTAATATGGTCTACACAACATTTGATGGCTTGTATAGGAATATGGTCGTAACCTGAACTTCGTTTGTTTTTTAGATTAAGTACAATTTTTTTCATCTCTGATTCATCAACTGGGGCAAAAAATAAGCTACTACAGTTATGAGAATTTGGAAAACTTAATGACTCAAGGGCTGGTCGTTCGGAATTTTGATTTATAAAATAATCATTAAATATTTTAGAAATTTGTGATGGGTCTTTTATAATTTCATTGTTGTCTTGAACAGTTTCTATTGAACATTTTATTTTATTGGTACTTGAAGTTTGTTGTTATATTACTTCCCATACTGCTTTATTCTGATTAGAACTTTTATTGATATAATTTACATTACAATTTCTTTTTGAAGTACGGATGACAGATTTTCAAACTTTGCAGTATTTTTTATAATGTAATTTTAGTAAGTTTTTATGTATTTATTATGCATCATTCTCTTAGCTTTACTTGCATGTAATATTCCTTTTGTTTTCCAATTGTTTTTTTTTCTTAAATGTAATTCGTATCCGCTCTGCAGGTACAGATAAATCAAACACTAATCTAAAGAGTTCCATAAGGAAGTATATGCCGTATCCACATTAGTATGAGTAAAAATTTCAGAAAACGATAATTAATGAATTTTGTAAATATTTCTAAGTTACTTTGGATATTTATTTTGAAGGCATACCAAAATTTTTGGCTGTAGCTCTGACTACATGGAACCGAAATTATTTGACCTGTATGATCCGATAGACCAAGATGTAAAACTTCAACATTATACTTACTCACATTGGTTATAATGTTATCTATGCAGGTATTTGACTTATGTGTTAATCTTGTTGGTTCCTGAATAAGCTTTAGTTTAAGTTTTAGCAAACATTCTTTAAACAATTTGCTACTTTTATCATCCTTTAGGGCATTAATGTTAAAATCACCCAGAATAATAACTTTCTTATCACACTTACGGGACCGCATAATTAATTTATAGACTAGAAGTTCAAATGTTTTTAGAAATAGGTTAATGTTAGATTTTGGAGCTCTGTAAATGCATAATATAATAATATTTATATCTATTAGTTTTATACCACAACATTCAAAATGAGAATCTACTGAGATATCGGAAGCACAATCTACTTTTTGATAATTGATGCCATTTTTTACATACAATGATACTCCGCCAATTTTTTTATTTTTTCTGGTATAAAAAGATGCTATTTGAAAACAACGATTTGATTGACTTTTGACCGAATACCTCGAATGTTATGGTGAAGTATATTTAATTTATATTCATTTTCTCTGTAAAATTCTGAAAACCCGTTGAGTGAGAATTACAGGGCAGATTTTCTGTATTATTTGTTGGAATTATTTTGAAGTAGAAAGGTATTGTACCTCTCTTGGGCACTCCCTGTTCTAGCTTATCACTTTTAATTACGTTTTTTGAATGAAAATTGCTTAAGTTTTTATGACTTTTGAAATAATATGGTATAGTGCCACGCTTAGGAGATTTTTCTTCAGTCTTACGATTTTGAGTTATGTTATTTATATAGTACATTTCGTAATCTACCATATTTATAGCTTTGTTTATTTGCTTAAAACATGTTATTGGTTTATTTTTTGCATCGTGAATTAAGTTAACGTATGTACAATTTTCATACTTATTAACTATGCGTTGCAATTGAATATTTAAAGTATTTTCCTTAAGGTAAGGATTATGTAGTATGCTAGTGATTATAATTTTAGGTACTGTACAATGTTTCAGAAAAGCTGATATTTCTTGAATAATTTTGCTATAGTCAGTATCATTGGAACCCATATTTAGTATAATCCAATCATCTTTAGTCCATTCTGTTTCTTCTAAGTCGTGATTTTTGTATTATAAAGTCACTTGGCGCATCCGTGTATATGTTGCTAGTTACATTGTATTCTTTTACGTTCCTGGTCTCATCTCAGAGAAATAATTGATGATTTTTTTTTCTATGCTTGATAGGTTAGCCTTTGACCACTATCTCACCTGATGGTAAGTGATGATGTGGTCGGAGATGTTGTTCAGGCTAACCTAGAATTACTGGCTCTCAAAGACAGCTGCCGGAACACACAGTCAGGTGCTTGGCGACAGATTTTCTACTTGCGGGTGGTAGCTAGCCAGGCGGGCATTCGCAAAATGCCCTACCACCATGCTATAACGACTGCTATCCTAAGACAATAACCGGGACTGACGGCTTAACGTGCCCTCCGAAGCACGGAAGCGCTCAGTAGTAATGCCACCAGCGGTCACCCATCCAACTCATGACGTTGCTTAACTTTGCTGATCGGTGCAGAATGGCTAAGCAAACTTCGCTACGAGCGCTTCAAATGATGCCGTGTCTTTGCAGTTTTGGTCTCCTACTATTAACATTTTATTTATATGAGGGCGTGTTTTCATTTGGACTTTGTTATTTGTACGTAATAAAGTCGTAGTGCTAGATTTCTTCCAAAGATTCTTGTTGTTGTCGAATTGGATGGACCGTAATGTTTTTGCGTACATTGTTTTGTGTTATTTTTGTGTTGTTCATTTCTGTATAACTTTTATTTATTTAATTTCTCTCAGTTCCCTTAAATGTAATGTCAGTTTACTTATTTTTATTTATAATCATCAACTGTTCTTCAAAAGGGTGAATATCAACGGTACATGTACTCAATCTCTTTTTTTGTTTGCTAGGAGTTGGCTCATTTCCTAATAATTGTTTGAGCACATTGATCCTTTTCAATGTATCATCCAAATTTTTCTTTAATTCTGAGTTTTATAACCTCCTCATGTGCACTTGCCAATTGCAAAATCAATTGTTCATTTTCCTCTTTCAAGCCTGATACTTGCGAGTTTTCTAAAATAGATATATTTGGAAGGCTTTTTGGACTATCCTCATCATCGGTGAGAAACCTTGTTATATCTCCTTCTGAGTATGAATTATTATGGGACGAAATATTTTGAGCGGTTTTGTTCAAAGATATTATTTTAGGGGCAAGTTTTGGTGTATTATATGTTTCACTATTTCCACATGAACTCATTGGAGCGAGCTCTCCTTGTAGAAGACACTGGTCCCTTTTAATTCTTCCTCTTCGTTCTAAGCAAGGAACACAATTCCAATTTTGTTTATGGTCTCGAGTCATTGTTATAAATCTCTTTAGACTAACTCATTCACATTTTAAATCGTATATACAATCACACTGCACACATTTTAATAGTTCTTTATTCACTATTTACTATTTTTTGTTTTCTTAGTGTGCATTTAAAATTAAGAACTGTATTCTTTGAAGTCGAAGCTTAATTTTTAATTTTTTAGGGAGGACATAGATGCTGGCTACCGCCTGTGCGGTCGTCCAGCTCCACCGGGTTTTGGGCGAGGGCCTGGCCCTACAATAGCCCGGGAGGGAGAAGTGCCGAAGGCACTTCTCCCGAGACGGGCGTAGAAGGCGAAAAGCGCTTTCTACCTCCGTCTCCTGCGGACGCCGAAAACGTACCGCTATTATAGGAGGGGTTGACAGCGAGCTCAAGGGCACCACTGTGGTTCGGACCTCGGCTTGTCTCGCTGTCGAGAGACATGGGGGGGATCGGAGCAAAATGCCTCTGTGCAACTGCAGTGTTGCACAATTGGGCCCTACTGAATAATACTCTTTGACTATTTGGAGAGCAATTTATCGTGACCTTGTTTTTGCCTCGAGCTCGCCGGCGAGCTCGGTGTTTGATTGTGTGACCTCTAATTACCTCACACCTGGGGATTTTACCTCGACGACTTGCGGATAACGCTAAAGCTGCCAATGTAATGACTGCGATGGGGTCATCCGGGTCGTCTAATACCTGCCGTGGTCGGCGACGGGGGGGTTTGAAAAATGGGATAGAAGAGGCGGTCGAGTAGTTCGATGCCTGGACAACCAAAGGGTTCGAGTGGTGGGGCGCTCGATCAAAGTATCGGCGGGCGCAGTCCTTATTGAACTGCGCTAAAGAGGGAAGGTTTAGGTCGCAATGCAACTCGGTGTTCCGAATATACCACGGAGCGCCGGTTGCACTACGAAGAAAACGGTTTTGAATGACTTGAAGCTTATGGAGATGGGCCTCACTAGCATGACTAAACACTACTGATGCGTAAGTCATGATGGGGCGGATGCAGGCAGTGTAAAGTGTCTTCTTATTTCTAAGAGACATTTTACTCTCTTTGCGAATCAGGGGACCAAGGCGACCCATTACAAAGGCCGCTCTGTTACGGACGGTTGTTATATGATCGCTAAAGGTGAGATTCCGATCAAGGGTGACTCCGAGATATTTTGTTTTACTAACCCAGGGGATGGGTTGGTCGAACAAAGTTAAAGGTTGCGGGTAACGGGGGCGGCCCTTCTCAGTAAAGTACATAGCTGCACTTTTAACTGGGTTGACCGCGATGCGCCATTTACGGAACCAGTCACCGATCTCGGTGATGGCCCGTTGGAGGGCGGGAATGGACTTTCTACTGATATGCCACCCAGTGGTATAAATAGCGGTATCATCCGCGTATTGGGCTAATAGGACGTTAGGCTGAGAGCGTGGGATGTCGCTGGTATACAGCGCGAAAAGAATGGGTGATAGCACGGAGCCCTGAGGGACTCCGGCTCTGACTGGGTGGGGGGAGGAGAGGGTGCCTTCCACGCGATAGCGAAAGCTTCTGGCTTTAAGGAAGTCTTGTAGGATGAGCACAAGACGTTCTGGCACGCCAAATTGGTATAGCTTGTAAATCAAGCCATTGTGCCAGACTTTGTCAAAAGCTTTCGCTACGTCGAGGAAGACTGCTAGCGTTGTCTGGGGTTTGGGGTACTTGTTAAAGCCCTCAATGATGTGCTCCGTGAGGCGGTGCACCTGTTGGACGCATGAGTGTCCGGGCCTGAAGCCAAACTGCTCATCTGGGATAAGGTGGTGTTCCTTAGCATGGGACTGGAGACGGTTTGCAAGTAACCGCTCGTAAAGTTTGCCTAAGGCACTGAGGAGGCTGATGGGGCGGTAACTGGTGGGGTCAGATGAGCTTTTGCCTGGTTTGTGAATGCCAATGACATTTGCACATTTCCAGGTGTCTGGGAATAAGCAGTGGCTCATAGCAGCATTGAAGATGCTGACTAGGAGATGGATGAGAGGAGGAGAGAGGGTTTTAAGAACCCTGTTGGAGATGCCATCGGCACCGGGGGATTTGCGCGGTCGGAGGGCCTTGATCAGTCTCGCCACCTCAGCGTAAGTCGCTAAGGTGATTGGTGGGAGTTCAGAGGTGACCACAGAGCTTTTACGTTCGACTTCAGCATCCACCGAATCGAGGTGAGCTTGGTCAACGTGATCTACGTTAGGGGAACACTGAGCCTCTAGGCTATCAGCTAGGCACTCAGCTTTGTCTTCGTCAAAGAACGCTGGGACTAGTGGGACTGGTCTGTATAAGGGAGGCATGTCGTTATGGTTACTACCTTTCATACCTCGCGCCAAGTCCCAATAAGCCTGGTGGCTAGGCACGAGGTTTGAAAGTTTGTCACCCCATTGTTGATCACGCAACTCAGACATGCGACTTTGAACCATGCGTTCAAAGTGGCGTTTCTTAGTTTTGTTCTCTTTACTGGGGTAAGAGTCGTAATGTCGGGTCACTGCTTTACTTTCCGTCACTAATCGTCTCACATCCGCTGGAATGACAAGGCGCCGGTCGTCCGGCACCATGACCTCCTTTGCGGATGCACCTACTACGGTGGAGAGGTGATTAGTGAACGAATCGATCGCAAGGGTTACGTCATCTTTAGTCAGGATGTCGTCAGGGATCTTGTCAAGGTCCGGTGAACTGATAGCCTTTAGGGCAACGCCTAATTGCTTCCAGTTCACTATCGTCTTAGTGGGGCGGGGGAGGTCTGTTGTTGGGTCGGGACCTAGTCGCAGTATAATGGGTCGGTGGTCAGAGTGAAGCTCGTGAACCACTTCTATGGAGCGTAACTGGAGTGTTACGCCTCTGAGTAGTGCCATGTCAAGCAAGTCAGGTCGAAAGTCTTCCGTGTGAGGGTAGTGAGTGGGCTCAGTGGGCGCAATTATGTCAAAATTAAGTTCTGCGACTAGTTTTTCAAGTGCAATGCCTCTGGGATTGTTGACGTTACAATTCCATAGGATGTGCTTACTATTGAAGTCGCCAATCAGAAGGACGGCGCTTCCTAATGAGAACAATGCTTCTAAGTCAGCTCGGACGATCGGCTTTTGACAAGCTTGGTAACAGGACGCTATGACTATAGGTTGATGACCAGTCATAGCTAGAAGGCAACAAGATGCTTCCATATTAACAAGAGTCGGGGTAGGTAAGGGGATGCAGTGCAGGGACCTTTTGTAATAGATAAGAGTGCCTCCCCCACGGGAGTTCACTCTATCATCACGTACCGTTCTGTAATTGGCAAACCTAGGGTTCGCCTTCCCCGGTTTTAGAAGGGTTTCCTGCACGCATATAATGTCGATAAGGTGGGTGCAACAAAAGTC
Organism: Plagodis dolabraria; assembly: GCA_963854805.1. Classification (NCBI taxonomy): domain Eukaryota; kingdom Metazoa; phylum Arthropoda; class Insecta; order Lepidoptera; family Geometridae; genus Plagodis; species Plagodis dolabraria. Next base: position 14,021,584 of record OY978440.1, read on the forward strand.
GTGGACAAGGTCACGTTGTCTAAAGAAACCGTTAGCGTTGAATGACGCTAACGAAACTGAGCGCGGTTTCGTGCGTGCGGTTGTACTACCCATAGTGGTTGTACTGGGGAGGGGCCTGGGGAACGAAGCGCTTAAGGGCGCTTAGTAAGTTCGCGTGTTCCAATGTGTATTGGATCACGTCCGCTGGGGATTGAGCGTATTGCATCTTGTGGAATAGCTCTTGTACCTCATTGATGTCAACCGACATAGCCAGATCGCTGACTAGGTTGATTGCCTCTTGAAGAGGGGCAGCCATCAATGGCATAGGGGGAGCTTGTGGCCGGGAAGCGGCGCGGGGAGGGGCGCGAACGGTGTTGGCAGCGGGTGCCGGGAGCGCTGGGCGAGCCGGGGCCGGTGCGCGGGCAGGGGCCGCGGCGCGGGCGGGTGCGGGTGCGGGCGCGGGCGCGGGCGCGCGGGCCGGGGCGTGGGCGGTAGCGACGGTCTTAACCATACTGGGTGGTTTAGACCATGCGTTACGGGCTGGGAGCGGCGCGGGTATTACCTGTGAGGCAGGTACTACCGTTAGTTTAGGGCTGACCCGTTGGTGACGGTCATAAGAGGGGCGGGTCGGCCTATGCCTTGCCACCCTGTGGTTCACTCGTGGTGCTTTAGGGCACCCACGGTAATTCGCGGTATGCCCTTGAGCACCGCACAGAACACAACTGGGTGGGTCCGGCGAATCCCGGGTGCGAGTGCACGCTGCTGTCGCGTGATCGCCTAGGCACTTAACGCACCTAGCGCGAGCGAAGCAGAAACGGGAGGCGTGCCCGTATAGTTGGCAGTTATGGCACTGCGAGGGACTTCCATTTTTGTATGGGGCTTGGACATCGAGTCCTGAGAGGCCACAGACCTTTTTTAAATTAAAAATGGCCTTGCCCTCTGGTGTACGGTCTAGTACTACGAGTACTAGGTCATATGGACTGCGGTCCTTCCCGCTGTACATGCGGTGAACCGCATGCACAGGGAAGTCTTGTGCTTTAAGGTCGTCACATACCGCATCGGTATGTATCTCCTTAGGCACACCGCGAATCACAACGCGAAGGACTTTCTCCTCTTCGAGCGCATAAGTATGAAAACTTATGCTCTCTTTACGGAGGAGCTTTGTTAGCGCTCTGTGGTCGCTACTGGTGGGCACTTGGACTTTAATGCCCTGCTGCGTGGAGCGGGCATTAGTGTAATGGATCCCACGATCCGAAACTAAACGGGACAGCATGTCCCATTTGGTTTTGTCCTGAATGAACAGGGGCGGAGGCGGTTTTTCGCGGCGCGCGCTCGCGTCCTGAGGGGACGTGGCAGTGGTGGCCGGAGCGGAGGGAGGAGACGCGGGGCGCGGGGCGGGGGTCGGCTTCTTGCCGGAGGCGGGGGCCTTAGCGGGTGCCTTGGCGGGAGGGGCGGAAGTTACGCAACTAGCGGCTTTAGGAGCACGCTTGCGTTTTCTATCTACGACGGTATAGCCGTCGTTATCTGAGTCCGAGTCGGTGCGTAAGGCGCGACTCGGATCTACCTCCATCTCCGCTTCGGAGTCCGAAGTGGGCTCGACAACGGCGATGGAGGGACGGGTGCTCGCTGGCCTCCCGATCGGTGAGCGCGAGCGAGACCTCTCACGGGGAGGGGCTGCCACCGTGCGTCTGTTGTCTGGGCCCGGAGCGGGCGAAAGCGGACTGTCCTCTGAGAAGGACCGGGTCAGAGGAGGGACGTTGGCCTCCGGGATTGAAGTCCCGGAGGGAGCAATAAGAGTGTCCGTAAGGCGGGCACTCGCTTCCTCTTCGAGGAGTTGCATATGAGCAACATACAGATCGGGGTGGCGGAGGGCGAAGGTCTGAAGGACCTGCACCTCACCGTTAGAGGGACGGGACTGCATCCTGAGGGGAATACTCAGGACGCCCTATCAAGGGTTTGAATTCCCTCACACACCTTGTGAGCTCACTGTGTGAGAGGGAGTGTGTACCTAGGGTGTGCCCTAGTTGTGTACCCTCTCCGAGCTTTTTTCTCGGCGGAGAGGGGTGCTCCTAAGCGCTACTCCGGGGTTGACTAGGGGCGACCCCAAGGCCAGTAATCCCGGAGCCCAGCTTGCTTCGGCTGACCCGTGAAGCGGGAAAGGCCACGGTGCAAGGTTAAACCAAAACAACAACAGTGGCCGTTGTCACCGTAGGGTGTCACACTGCGACCGCAGCAAATGGCGGATTTGATCGTTCAGACGGGTTTGGCTGACGCTACCCCACGCCTGAACGACGTCGCTTAACAGCACAAAGTGTGTTGTTACGCGACTGTTACTATGTTGTGTCGGGTAGTAAAGTGGTGAAATGCGCACCGAAAAGTGCGGTCAAAACAAGACCACCAGCCCGATATGATGTTGTTCGTCCGAAACAAGGGACTTGGGTAGGTGGTAATGCCTGACGTCTTAGAGCGCCTCTGCGCGCCGGCACGGCGAGCTCGTAGCTCACGTTGCACGGCGGTCGGTGGCTGCTCAGCTTCTGCACAGAAAACAAAACTTCGTCAGGACTGCGTATTCCAAGGCACTGCAGTGCAAGTACCGTAGTATGGTTCGTTAAATTATCGAATCGCTATGATCGCTAAATTTGACGAATCGTATCGCCTATTGCAAGTATGGTACTGTTGTCGATAACGCTTATCGACGTCTTACGATCGTGAAATTGTGGACCATATGTCGATTATTACGAAATGGCAACTTTGAAATTAGACTGTTTTTGCACAGATTATTAAAACTGTTAATTCATTACGTAAATGAGTTTTTCTGGCATTAATTACAATTAAAGCATTTTTTTAGATAAAACAAATAATAACAGTACGTTTTTGTTGAATACAAAAATTTATAGATAATAATAATATAATTGTTAACATCTAAATTATAAAATTTCTCAGTATCGGGTTGAAGTTAAATCAAAGAGAAAAGTATGGTTATGACAGCTGACTGAAGCTATCTTCAAGATACAAATAGTTTTTAAATTTGGGTTTTTAATAATCTTTATTATTTTTGTTTAGCGTACCTACTTATTAGTAAACCAATAAAACATCTCAAAATTATTCTAACCGCTGCAAAAGAAATAAACAAACACGATGAAAGTGCCAATGAAAATATATTTATTATTGTTATTTTCTTAGTATAACAAAATTACAAGATATAAAAAGGAAAATCTTAAAGCAGAGCCAAACCGGAAGATGTTTAGTCTTTACTTACACGAATGTTCAGAAATACAGTTAAATACTAAGTTAAGCATATGCCTATACCTACTATTTCTTTAAAGAAAAAAAAAAACCAAAATAGTTTCTGTAATGTATATGGATAAAACCGTGAGATCGCATCCTTCTAATATCGTTCTCAAAACCTTGCATGAAGAGCGAGTGCAATATCTTTCGATATTCGAAATAGATTCTTGAAGCACTCTTCCGAAAATCCAATAGGTAGGGTTGTTAGCATTTGTCGACCTCTTCGCTGCAGCAAATGCACAACAATGCTCTTCTTTCAACAACAAAAGGAGCCCAAAGTTTATTTTAAAAATTTTCTCGTTTACGTCGAGCTCTTTTTTAAACCTGACAAAAAAATCGTTAAAATCTACAAAATAGACGATCTCAGACGTCATCTTAAAGTTCCATATAGTCAAAATTCGTTAAATTTTAACGATGTTTACCGAATTTAATTACCGATCGTTTAAGTAGGTTTCATACTTGCAAACATCGATATAACCCGTTTTTATCGAATTTAGACGATTTTAAATGTCAAATTTAGCGATCGGTAAGTTCGGTACTTGCGCTGCTGGTCTGCAACTAGCGTCGGAACGATGACCCGAGTGAGACGGCAATAGTGCGGGGACTATTGCGGTCTCACTGGGAGATACTGGCGGAGCTGTAGACAGGTGTGCACGGCGTGGCGGCACAGGTCGGAATGTCCGTCGTCGTGAAGTAGAAGCCATACTCATTTACATAAAATCTCAAAAAGAATTTGGTATAGCTGAGATTTGAACTCGGTGACTTTTTGGTCTCAGCCAAGCGTCGTATCGCCTACACCAGAAGTGCTTAAGGACAGACGTCGAATATTCCGCACTAATCAGAATAGTGTTACCCACTAATCGTATGAGTAAAATTTTGTTCAAACGTCAGTGTAAACAATATCATTCAGACTCGAGGGTAATCACAAAAAAATCCGGAAATAAATTATGGATGATTATGTAGTGATTGAATACTATTTGCATTCAAAAATATATGAGTATACTTAGTGATGTGTTAAAATAAAGCTATTCCAATTAAGCAAGTATCTTACTTTATACAATGTGAAAGTGCCAATCCAATTGTGATTAGTAAACTCCACGTTCTTCTCTTGTTGTTGTGATTTTTCCACCTCGATTTTTAAATATGAGATTTCACCGTGATGCACTTATGTATTTATATTGACTATAATCATACTACTTTATGGACACTTAAAGGCTGTATTAATGGTATTTTTGCTTCACACAACACAGATTTACTAATTTTAACCAAATATAAATTTAAAGAAGCTACACGCATTTGTCGCCAATACAACGTCTTCCTATATATGAAAAATAATGCCAAGAAGAAAAATGTCGCCAAGCACCAGCGGGTGTGTTTTAGCAGCTGTCCTTGAAAACCAATTATTCAAGGTAAGCCTGAACCACATCATCAGGTGAAAGAGTGATCAAAGATTTTAAAAAACAGTCAGCAGGAAGATATCGAACAGTCCTTGCATTCTTAAGCAAGAGAGTATGAAGTTCTTCATAAAATCTAACACACAATAAATAGTAAAAGTAACATACCAGTACATTCATCCATTAAAATAGAGTGCTACAACGAGCAATCTCTTTGCTTTGAGGTCTTTGTATCCAGATTCATTTTCAAATATCTCTTGGGTGGCGTACTTAACCGGCGTAGTACGGTTTATCATTTATATGGATATATAATATTCCATTTATATTTCACAGACCACCAGATCAAAAAAATCTTATTGGAACGAGTATTGTACAGAGTAGTTAATAATCTGCCTTACTTGTTCAAAGATTTTTGCGATATTATTTTATGGATGATATCTTCTGCTTTTTAAAATTAATATAAAAGATAGTTAACTCATCCATGTAAATATAATATATATTAATATTTTTATGCTAAAAAATGCATGCTCTGTGGGTTACATTCCAAATTTACGAGAGGAAAAATTACAGTCATGTGCGGGATTCAAACCCAAGTTAAAAGGTGTTGCTCCATCCCCATACGATGGTTAAATAACGAGAACAATAATTAGAGTTATGACTCATTGTCATGTAAGCTTAGTCGGTCAGAGCATACCCCGGCTAAAGGGGTGGATCACGTGGATTCGAGTCTAGTCTAGAGAGAATAATGTGTCATCTATGATCTTTGAATAGTTCACCGATAATAATCTTCTTTTAAATAAAAATTAAACTATATGTTTAAAGTTGCCCTTACCATAATGTTCACACATTGAGCTTCGCTCACATATACTCTCTATTGACAATGCGACAGTCTTCCTGTGAATCGAAATGGATTAAACTTTATAGTGGGATGGTATCAGGGATTATCTGAATATTTTAAAGAAATTAATATATTAATGTTACTAATATATTTTAAAATGTTATGTGCTCCTATGTTCTTAAAAGATTCAGTTAATTTAAATTAAATAATAACAATATCAATTACAATACTAGGGATAAGGATACAATAATATCAGATTTTATATTAGCAAAGATAAATAAAAGGTCCGACTTAGATATTGTCCCGTTTTATAATAAAATTCTCAAGGATATTATAACGCTCACAGAAGAAAAATTCAAATTGCACGTGAAAAACATTTTTATTAAAAATCTAGTTCTAACTCTAATTGATCTCATGATCTCAAGCTCACACATGAAATATGTTTCTTGTAGGTATAGGTTTTGTGATCCATCCCAATTTTTTTATTAGATATAACGAATACTGGGTTTTATATAAGTTTTAAAGCATTTTGCTGTAATGATACATATAAGGTAAAAATTCCAACTAGATTTATAGCGTAGGTTTAATGATAGGGCCCCTTATTATAGTACAGTGCCCTTATAATATCACTGTAAGCCCGCAACATTTCTAATAACAACTGTCTGAGCTTTTTCTTAAGGGGTCTGTAGGAGTATCTACCCCGGGCGTCATTCATTATCATACAGAAATGTACTCGCTTCGGGTATCAGAAACTGTTTGTGTACTCGGATATAAAACAAATTATGTAATAAATCTGTCACCAATCATGTAGTATACTTTAGTATACTTTCCTTAAGACGCTGGCAAATGCTAAATAACTTTACTTGAACAGATTTTGTGTAAAATGTATTCAATTTGTAGCACTAGGAAAATTATATGTTAATCTTGATCATATTATCTAAGGCCAAAAAAGTCCAAAAAACGTTTCCTTAAAATTATCTCGATAAAATAATATTGCAAAGTTGACGCTAAATAACGCTTGTAAAGTAAATATCTTAATTATTTACGTATGAATATGTATGAAAATATATTAATAAAACAGCAACCCTTTATCGAGAGGGACAAAAAATTTTACATTTTCGATTTACGTTAAAAGTTTTTTTCGGATTTGACATAAAGTGATCGCGATTTTATCATCGCTGCGTCTCTTTTACTCCTACAGCTGCATGTTTTAATTACAGGTACATGTGACTAACAACTGTATCTCTAAGGGTGACGGGCGCAGTGAAGTTCGTCACTTGTACCAAAATGCATCTGTCATAGGCAGTAGTTACCGATGAACATCAGGTGGGCCTCCTGCTTTTTCCGTCACAATCTCATGAATAAATAGTAAAATAAATACCTATAAATAGTAAAATAAATACCTAAAAATAGTAAAATAAATACCTACAAATAGTAAAATAATTAGCAGTGTATCATCAACACATCAACCATTGACAAGGGGGGAAGTTGCCTTAATCACTTCGCTTGGCAGGCGTCTTGGGGATCGTAGTAGAAGTTGTGAGTTCTTCTAAAAGATCTGCTTCCCGCCTCCCGGTAATTTTAGCTTAGCTCTTACGACACCCACGGGTCGAAATGGGGCAGTGACATTCTAACCCGTCCCTCCACGTATAACACAGAACTTATTTCATACAGCTAGTTTAAAAAATTTTGAAAGTTATAGAGGTTTTTGTTACCCCGCTTTATTTGCGGCTCAGTAAATTTAAATGCTATTCAACCAGCCATAACAAAGTGATTGTACTAACCACTATATATATGCTTATTACCTAAATAAAGTATCTAGGTAAAATACATCGAGATATACGTTACACTAGAGAAGACATTTGAGACAAAAGTCGCTGCCATTTTTGCTTATTTTAAACTCAAGTGCGCTGCAGCGCTTTACGAGATCGGACTGCAGTCTAGAACTAATTATATCGTCTAACCAAATATCCAAACACGCAGCGCCACAACGCTGAGGTATGGTTTCTCAATATCAAAGACAGTTAACTCATGACACAGAACGGACATGGCTTTTGTACCTACGAAACATTGTGAAGAGTATATTAGTTAAAAAATAGTAAAATAAAGTTAAAAATTAAGTATTACTGAGGGTCACTAACTACGCTATTCAGTTTTTGAAAGTAAAGGTACAATTGGCTTTTTACTAGAAACAAAGTGTTACTAAGTTTTTTAAATCTAGATTTTATATTATGATAATATAAAATCTAGATTAAAAAAGTTAATAATCGTATTTTGCATACATACATTTAAGTAAATAATATTAAAATAAAATACACATTAGATTTTTTGATTAAAGTTTTTTAATATTTTTGAATTAAAAATATAAATCCGAAATTGTTGTATTTATTTAGTAACTTATTTTAAGATAATACGTACGAGTAATTGACATTATATAGTTATGAAGGGAATAATAAATATGCTCCTTGGAGTGTTTCAACCATTTTGGATTTATGTTGATACCTAAATAGACACGTCAAACTTTTTTCATCGTGAGTAAAAAATAGGTAATTTACTCAATGTTGCTAGTTGTCATATCTGTCCACTTAATCTATAAATTTCACTACGTCAACATGGCTGCCTATGCTGTGTCGTGAAGCATTGTCTTTCGCGATTATAAATCGACAAAATAACAATGTATTCGGGCGTGTTCAATTCCAAAATCTGAACTAACATGTAAAAAGTGATTCCATCTCTTTTATTTGTTTTTCCCGACTGGTTTCTGCAGTATCTGAGGACGCAGGATGGCATTTTGAATACACAATTTGCACGTGTGATTTCTATGAGTGCCCAGCTGCGTGTGGGTGAGTACATGCCGGCTAGCTGGTCATACCTATTCGACTTTGCTCGTTTGAGATGTCGAGTCCAGTATATAGAGGTCAATGGTAAAATATTACGAAAAGTTTTGTTTACGATATCAATGAAGTCTAAGATTACACTACGAGAATGTTATTGTTAAAATTAATTTTGTTAGTTAGAATGCCCGCTTAGCTAGCTAGCTACCACCCTCAAGTACAAAATCTGTCGCCAAGCTACTAACGGCGTGTTCCGCTGTCCTTGAGAGCCAGTAATTGTAGGTTAGGCTGAACAACATCTTCGACCTCATCATCACTTACCATCAGGTGAGACGGTGGTGAAGTAGTGAAAGGCTAATCTATCAAGTATGAAAAAACTTTTGTTGCACCAATCGAACAATAAACGAAAATTTTATCGAGAGAAGGGAGCATTTATGTGCAGTTGATCTCATTTACGTTCATGGAATTTTTTTTCAGTTCTTCAGGTTTTGGAAAATAGATAGTTTAACCTATTTTAGATTGTTAATTCGTACAACCAGATTAAATGTGTATCAAGTTATAATATGTCAAACTACGTAATTCACATATAAAAAATATCCAAGGTATTTATTATTTCTTCAATTATTTATTCAAGTTAATAGGTATCATAATTAACACCTTTGACCACTGAATCACCTGATGGTAAATGATTATGTGGTCGAAGATGTCGTTCAATTACTACCTCTCAAGGTGAGCTGCCAGAACACACCGTTAGGTGCTTAGCGAAAGATTTTCTTCTTGAGCTAGGCGTTGAGCTAGGCTTTCGCAAAATGCCCTATACCTAGTTTAGAATATTGTGATTTTCGGAGATGAGAAATATCAACGCATATAAAAAAGTTAAATGATGTTTTTATAATTTTAAACTTTATATATTTCAACAGTGGCACAAGAGGGGGTAATCTGTGGGCACAACAGATAAAAACTGGTCTGGCTCTTTAAGGGTTCTAAATAACAATAGATGGTAAAAGAAAAAATATATTTTCACAGCTTGTAAACAACCATATAAATCGTCCGTTCAGAATTTGTTGGTTAAATTTAATAATCAAAATAGTAGACAGGTAGGTAATAGGTAAGTAATCAAGCTTTTGGAATAGACCCCGTAAAAAAATTATCTACACTCGGGTCTAAAATTTACAACTTACAAATTAATTTTTTCTTCATTAAAATATTTTTATTTTTTCGATTCAGATAGCTTTAGAGTTAGACGATGACATCATTTGTTGGAGTTGCACTGAAATAGTAGTTTATGCAACTGTCTTATAATAGAGGGTATTAAAACACGAGTTTAGTTTTTTGAAACGAGCCGCAAGCGAGTTTCGATATAATTTATATACGTACTTCTTTAAAAAAAATAAAAAATTAAATTAAAACATTATTCTCCTAACAAAACAATGCTTAAATACATTTTTTTAATTATTAAAGTACAATATGTCCCGACCAAGGAGGTTTCAATTCAATTTAAATACACAATATCTGTGGTGAGCGCGCTGCGCGCACAACGCGCTTGTTTTTATATTACATTTTATTTATGTAGCTACCTATAGCCATGACATTAAATAAAGTAGTTTAAGCAACTGCATATAATTAGGTATTAAAACACTCGTGTAAACTACACTCATGTTTTAATACCCTCTATTATATAACAGTTGCATAAACTACTATTATTCAATTTGTTGTCCATTACAGTATTACGTTTTAGATACCAATTATTGAAAAATTTAGAAACGTCTAGTTGAAAGTATATCAGTTGTTTAGTTAGAATAGGAATATATATATTTATATAATACTATTAACTATATACACACTAGAGCTACAACAATAAAAACATTTAATACATAAAAATATCAATTATATGAGATACCTAAATCAAATATCTCAACTAAACGTCAGATCTCACTCAAATTTAAACACGACAGCACCAGTGCTATAAGATAACACACAAAAAACGGTTGAATTGTAAACCTCCTCCTTTTTTGTCGGCTAAAACTAAATCGCCTCAATTGGTCAACTCTGATGAACCCTGGCCCGAGTGTAGTCACAGCGAGAAAATTGTAGTACTGAAATTGCCCAAGAGACGTACCACATTCATTTGAGCGACCAATAAATCAACCAAATAATAACCATGCCAATGTGTCTGAGACCGATTTTATTTTTTATATCGTTCCTAATGTGTATTCATCTACACTCCCATCTGGAGAGCTCCTACATATTTTTTTTTAGTACTACATATACACATTCTCATATTTCTATTTGAGTAATTCCAAATATAAATAACAGTGGTAGGATTTTCACAATCTCAATCGACTTCAACTCACCCCAACTTTTTTCCTTCCCTTGGCGCCACCGGATGCGATGGGTAAATTAGGTTTTCCCGTGGCAGAGCTACGGCTACGGCAACTGTCGTAAGAAATTCTATTTCCTATATTACTATTGAGATTATAATTCTTTATTGATGTAGAATGGAAAACGTAAACTCTGCGTGATTTACTTACCTATTTTTACTTACCTTTGGTTAGTAAAATAAAGAATGTAGGAGGCGTCGAATATAACAAATGTGACACAAACTGGCGTATGATGGCACATATGTTTTAGTTCTAACTTTATAGCTTGAGTTAACTATTGATATATAGGTGTTCGAAGAACTGTAAGTTAAGTTTGTTTTCTGTATAAACTCCTACATTGCATTGCTCCGAAAAGATGTGGATACTACAGTTCACTTGAAGATTTGATTCATTGTCTGCCCCATAGTAAAATAAAATTCTCCTTCTTCAATGCTACAGCAATTGCTACGCCGTAGCAAACATAGAGGTGTCAATAATATCACGCTCAATTTATAGTAATATTACTTGTACAAATGAGAAAACGTAAACGGAAGGTGGATCTGCATTTGGTAGGTATAAAGTTCTGAAGATTTTGCTATCCAAAACGTTTGTTTTGGACTTTCAAGGGCTGTAAAGGACCACATGGGCATCGATCGCATACATAGTCGAGAATAATGGCAGATGAATACTTAAAACCTTCTCTGAATTTTGACAGTGGTGCGCGGTAGGCGGGCGCGGTGGACTGTTCGGGCGGGCGGGAAGCAAGAAAAGACACCCCGCGCGCGCGGGGTCGATACGCAGTGTTGTAGAGCACGTCAAGCTGAACGGACGTTTGAACTCTACTCGAACCAACTCTCATACGCGACTTGACTCGCGTCGATATCTCAAATTCTAAGTAGTGAACAACCGCGAGTTTTTTCATCTCTTCCGCGTCGGACGTCACAGCACGGTCAACCCGCAGTCATGTAAGTTTTTATAAAATTTATTGCAGAAGTTTGGAGGCAACCTGTGGGTCGCTTCAGCTCTGGGGTCATCGTCTAAATAATGCTTACAATCCGAGGCTTAGAATGGCAGAGTCAATGCTTGCGGATTACGTAGTACCATCTCACATAACTGGACCGTCTTTTCGTACCATAGCGCAATATACATGTAAAGAATAATTTAGTTAATCGACTGTTATAAAAAATGAGTAAGTAGTTATTAACGCACCCGTAATAAACTTCGTAAATGGTGACAAAATGAGTTTTGGTTACCTGCGTGTAGCGTGTAAGGCTGGTTTTATTCTACGTTAGGTGGTTGCAGAATTATTAAATCAATATGTTGAGGTTTGTAAAGAAGCTTTTGGGTTTGAGCTTAAGGCTGTGTTATAATTATTTCCGAACACTTCTTGTGATTCAGCTTTTCTCTGAAACCGTTGAATAGGTACATTATATTAGTGATTGAAAAATATACGTACCAAGGTTCCCGATCAACCTCGTAGCGAATGGATGAAGAATTGCAATTTAAGTCAATCTATGGACCAATTTAGTATTAAATTTCGGTATGGCATTGTAATTAATATCAAATGCAAGTACCATACTAACGACGTTTAGTTTTAATTTATTTTGATGTTTTGCTAATATTTCTGTTTGTACCTTATTTACGTCGATGATTCAGTTAAATTTCGATCATGTTCAAAGATTTCCGGTCGTACACGAAACAGCCAACCAAGATACTAAAAAAATACAATAAGTAGATATGAAATATTAAATATGAAATTTACAAAAATATTTTTTGATTAAGAAGTAAAAAATACATTTAAAAACAACTTATAATATTGTATTGCAATGGGCACTACCGCCTAATATTCGGCTGTAAAAAGCTGATAAAATTCATGTGTAACTTTCTTCTTAATTTTCACTATCTTTTAAGCTTTTGCTTATGCAGAAAAAATTACACATTTATAATACAAATTATATTACTGTGACAATAATATAAATGGTACTGAAAATTGGATCCCCTTTTGCCGCAGGAGGTTACCCCTTGGATAGAATAAGCATTGTATATGTTTGTGTAGTTTAAAAGCACTAAGTAATATTTTTTATATGCGTATAATTAGATGAAATGAGGATTAATGTATGAACGGTAGCAGCAAATTAGATCATGTAACAAATAACAATTAAAAAAATATTTGGCAAGTAATCGTTACATGTCATAAATCGGTCCCCGATTTCATTTAGCACCAGTGCTGGTTTTCCGTTGGACGTGACGGGGGATCAACATGACTACATCTTAAGTTAAAATAAACAAAATGACCTCAAACTCAACTAGTTATATAAAAGATCTATGTGTAATTAATATATATTATAAATTAACATGAAATTCTTACAAAATATAACATAATCAAAATGTAAGAAAATTTAATTTGTGACATACAATTTTATAAATAGATATTACATTTATTTTTGAGAATACTGCCATTTTCGGCATTAGCAACAGGCAGTTGTTTAATTCAGAAAATTATCAAATAATTTTACAGATGCCATACTGTTTTCTTCCGCAACAAGTAGGTGAGTAACTTTGAAATACACCAGCACTTGTGTCATGCCTTTGATATTATTGGCTTATTTGGTAAATATGTATAAAAATGTTCCAAGTTGTTTTAAACATAACAAAATGAATTTTGAAGCTATGATAGCACAGTGCCTTTGGCTATGGTCTGCCGCGCAGCAGGTCCATGGTCCGAATCCCGCCGCGGGCTTGAGCTTCACTGCAAGGTGGAAGGGAATTTTTGCGAATGCCCGCCTGGCTAGCGACCACCCTCAAGTAGAAAATCTGTCGCCAAGCACTAAACGGTGTGTTCCGGCAGTTGTCCTTGAGAGCCAGTAATTCTCGGTCAAGCCTGTTAATACCTTCGGCCACATCATCACTTACCACCAGGTGAGATTGTGGTCAAAGGCTTACCTATCAGCAATAAAAAAAAAATATTTTGCAGATTCCTGATCGGCAGCATAATATCATAATATCTTTGCGTTTGGGTGCAGCAAAGAGGTAGTAAAGAGTAAACTACCTTCAAACACAGCGGAATTATGAACATAACACAAATAGCTGTCTCAAATTAATTGATTTGCGAAATAAAGAACGATTTATGCTGTTTTGGACTTGTTATATTTGTATTTTCCCATACCACCCTTTCTATTAAGAATTACAGAAATCGTATATATAAAAAAAAAATTATATATATTGACAATGTTAAAACTAATTATAATTTTAGAGGCATAAAGTTTGAAAATTACTAACCTACTATTTGCATCTTATTTTACAATGTTAGTACAGTAGGTATACAAATGAATTTTGAGACCACTGGATATACCCAACATTAAAAAACTGAAGCAGTGATGGCTCAGTGGCATTGGCTATGGACTGCCGCGCAGTAGGTCCATGGTTTGAATCCCGCCGCGGGCTTGAGATTCACCGCATGGTGGAAGGGCTTTTTGCGTTTGCCCGCCTGGCTAGCGACCACCCTCAAGTTGAAAAATCTGTCGCCAAGCACCTAACGGTGTGTTCCGGCAGCAGTCCTTGAGAGCCAGTGAAATTACAGATACATGAGACTTAACAACTATGTCTCAAGGTGACGGGCGCAGTGCAATTCGTTACTTGAACGATGAACTGCATCTGTTATAAGCAGAGGTAACCACTTAACATCAGGTGGACTTCGAGCTTGTTCCGTCTCAATAACACAAAAAAAAAAAACTATCGCAATCGGAATTAGGTGATATGTTAAAATATACACTTCAAAAGTCTCCTTTGTTATTAGAAGCAATTAAAAGGGCGTGATAATATGTACTCGATCCCGTCAAATAAGTAGACTTACTTAATAGTACGTTGCTGTTCATGATTGTTTAGAAAGAAGTATTTGTAAAAATACTGTAAATCCATTACAATATTACTACCAAAAATAATAATCGTTCTTTGATAAGGTGAAAAGACAGTAAAGTTCAATCAATGACCTTAACAAGTAAAAATTAATTAAAAAAGTATATAACATAACACTTCATTTTTTATGCAGTCGTATAAAAAGTGAAAGTCATGTCACGGCCCTTTAAAACGTGTCCTTACCCTAAATCAATTATTTCTAGAACCGCTTACAGATAACTTTCCCAGGCTAGAGGATAGTAACAAAAAAATAACACAATTATGAAACCAATTTAATTCCGTATAGTGTACATTAAGAACGCAATAATCGGTTTTATATTTTGCGCAATAAAATTAAGCATAATCTAAAGATTGCAGAAAAGGATTTACTTTGCAACCTATGACCTTATTGATTTCATAAATCAACTTAAAAGTCTCTTGCTTAAAAGGTTGAACTGATAAACGCGCTTACGAGAATTTTCACGCTTTTGTTTGTTTATACTGACAAACGCGAGAAAATGCCCGTCAGCGCGTTTGTAAATTCAGTTTTACACCACCGCCACCGCCGCCTTGCCGCCGTATTACCGTCGCTTTCAATAACATAGGAAATTCTCCGGGAGTACACTTGTGAAAACTGCAATTTCCGACATCAGAAACAGATACAGATTGGATCCGTTGCAAGTTTTATACAATACTTTCTTTTATAGTAGGGATTTTAATACTATTGTAAAATGAAGCTTAAGCTGGCTTTACATCGATACTCTCAGATCTCTTTTCCGATAAGTTATCTTTTGACCAATATCTAACATGATGGTGAGTGATGATGTGGATGAAGATGTTGTTCAGGCTAACCTTTTTTTTTTTTTTTTTTTAATGTCATGAGGAAAATGCCTTTACGCATACACACCCGCCGGGGAGCAGGTGGTTATGTCGGACTCAGGGTCAATAGGGACCCCACTACCGACTAAAAACCTCATGGTGTTCCACCGTCATCGACTATTGACAGGGGTCGCGGGGTCACTCGCGCTCTCATCCGCAGCCCCCATCAACGTCGCCGCCCGCCCAAACGGGCCCAGCCTCTGGGATTTTCTCCCTCCCCATCGCCACTTCGTGGGATGCCCTGGAACACAAGGGCATCCACACCTCATGAGGACCTAGCCCTGATGGGGGTGCCGGCTGCCCCCACGGCCAGCACCCCAGGTCCTCCAAGCGGAGACGGAGTACGAGCACGATTGGCTCGCCTCCGTGTTCGCGCTCTGCGGAGCGGAACAGAGAGAGGATCCCTCTCCCTTTCCCGCTCCTCCGCCTCCCTTTGTGAGACAATTGTCTCGCAAAACGAGGCCACCGCCTCCCACGACCTCTCGTCACCGACCATCTTTAAGATAATGGCCGGCAAGGAGAGGTCGGACCCCACAACCGCGATCAGGGATCGCCGCGGTCCCGCTCCTCCTGGGCATGCCTCCAGTGCATGCTGGGCGGTGTCTTCCACGCAGCCGCACTGGTGGCAGGCCGGGGATGGCTCCCTTCGTGCGACATTACACAGGTATCTCCCGAAACAGCCATGTCCCGTGAGAACCTGCGTAAGTCTGAAGGTGAGCCTCCCGTGTCTTCTTCGGACCCACTCTCCGAGTACGGGCCGGATCGCTTCGAGAAGTCGTCGAGCGCCGGCCCCCCTCTGTGTGGGTCTGCGAGGAGCCTCTCGCCCCACGTGGCGATAGCTGACGCCTTGGCGTCATCGCGCCAATGTGCCACCTCCCGCGGCGCCGGTCGCTCGTCCCGCTCCCGAGCCTGCGCTCTGCGTTGGTAGACCGAGGCTACCTAGAATAACTGACTCTAAGGACAGCTGCTGGAACACACCGTCAGGTGCTTGGCGACAAATTTTCTACTTGAGGTATGACTGCGATCCCTTTATTTTTTTTTTTTTTATTTACCTGTGAAAAATGCATTTACGCATTCCCGTCCACCTCGGGGAAAGTGGCCGGGATATGTCGGGCTCGACACCAACTACTCCCACAGCAGCAAGTGCCCCTACCGACTAAATAACACACGGTGTTCCAACTCTACCGCTTCTCGGCGGGCCGCAGGGCCGCTTTAGCTCTCGACCACGAACCCGCCACGGTTGTCCGTTGCCGGACCCCTCCTGGGGTGCTACCCCTCACGACGCACCAGAACACATGGCACGTCGCTACCACCCGGGGACCAAGCCCGCAAATGGGCGTCAGACAACCCCCGCTTCTGACGCCCGAGGTTATGCAACGGGTCAGATAAGTAGCCCCGTCGCCTGCTACTTCGGCCGCAGAGGGACTGCCATCCTGAGACAACTACCGGGAGCTACGGCTTAATGTGCCTTCCGAAGCACGGAAGCGCGAAGTAGTAATGTTATTATTGGTCACACATCCAACTCATAACCGCGGCGGACGTTGCTTAAATTTGTCTGTCTTTCACGAGTTTTTAAGCACCAATGGAGCTTGTTGGTAATTATCTATAGAGTCTAAAGCTTTTTATTAGTCAAAGCATACCGCAGCTATAGCGTGGTTCGAATTTCGCACATGGCTATATTTTTTCCTCTGTTGTGACTTTTTTGTTAAGCTGGTTCTTAGCAAAGGTAATATTCTATAAAAGATCGGAGCTTGACATAGGCTCAGAAGTAGATCCGATAGTGGGCTGGAGCATTTGCACTACCTGTGAGTCTGCTATGATTGCACTACCTGTGAGGTTGTCTAATTGCTTTTATTGTAGTAGCTGTAGTGTTCGTAGTATTTTGTTACATATAGTAACTTATAAATATGCAAACTAAAACCATCATTAAACTTAAAGGTAAAACAAATGTAGCAGTATTTATCAGATATTGTATAGTAGGTGCACCCTACTTTCATTAGCTGTGGGCTGCATAGATATGAATGTTAAGATGGATATGTGAATTAATTAGAATTGTGAAGAATGATATGGAATATAATATATGAATTAATGTGCCAGAAGAAGCTTTAAGATAGCAACATTGACAAAAATGTTAAAGAGAACAACACCAGAGTAGTATGTCATGAGAAGCAATGAAAAATATATTACGGCGTGTGTTATCTATGCGTATGATCAGATAAAGCTGTATAAGGTGGCCAAAATAGACAAAGACAAAATAGATTAAGATCCACAGTGTGAAAGGAAATTGCAAGACAACAAGGAACAAAATTACTAGGAGTACATATTGAGGAGGAAAAGTACATATTGTTCACTCATAGAATATAATAAGGACAAGAAGAAGGAAGCCATATAAGTTTTGGATAAAAATGGCCATCTTCCTTTCCAACTGTTACATTCTAGAAGAGTTATAGTTGAAACGCAGATAGTAGGACATAGGTACATATTCGTAAAGTAGGATACGTTCACAACTGTCAAAAAGTTATTCTTATTTTTTCCTATTTAGGTATAAAAGAAATCTTAGCTTTGGCATAAATAACGTTGGTTTAAAGATCTATTACGTATATGTTCGACGGAATGTAAGCGCTCTTTGAGTATACATGCTTATAAGGGCTTAATAGAATGTGAGAGCTACTTGATCCGATCACGCACAGACTAAAACTCAATCTGAAATATATAAAGATTATTTTTAAATTTAAATTTTAAGACGAGAACAAATTTCTGTCTTTTGTCGAGTTTTCCTGATAAATAAATGATTTAGAAACTGTTTGGCGACTATGTTTTGCTCAATTATAGCTAGACAATGGAAGATGTGGAACTTCAATGTGCAGCTGACGTAGTGATATATACAACTTGATTATATCCACCCTATTAATAAAATATTATCGTGTTTGGTTATCATGACAACACTTATATTTGAAATATCAGGTCTTATTCACGTCCACTTGGAAGATTTTTGTTTCTTGAATATTTTTTATATTTTCTTCATTGCCCCATAAATTTGAATAACCGTTAACTCCTCTGTTTCCACTTGCTTCAAATTCTCCACATTCCTTTCTCTATTACTTTCTTATCAAACTATTCCTCACTCAGTACTTTAAAGTCCCACTACACATACTTATCAAAGCTGTCATATTGATTGCAATTATTCAACTTTTATCTTTGTTCCGTCTTCTTAAATACCAAATTTCTCTACAACACATCGTCATGCCTTTATAGACAAGTTTCGGCTGGTTATGAAATTGTGGAGTGGCTCATCCACTTGATTTCCAGAATTTACTCTCCTTTCTATATCTCCTCATGCACCCTCAGGTATACAACTCATCAATTTGTTGAACATATTGTCATCAACCATAATTTTATGTTCATCGTTTACAACACATTATCGTTTTATTAACATTAAAACCGGCACGGTACTAATTATATACCTATTTAAAATGCTGATAAAACATTTTAATTCTCGCAAGAAATCTTACAAACATGCTTCAAACTTATTTTCTATTTGTTACTCTTTATGTAAATTGTGTTGTCTAAATGTCTTTGCTTTTATTCCAGATAAAATGATTTGTATGGTGGTAATAAGTTTATGTTACATAAAAAGTAATTTTAAGTTATTATAGTCATAAAAACTTACGTGAGTTGTCATGATTATTAATTAAATATACCGGCTAGCACTCACGGTGTTTAGTCGAAATCTCGTGCGCGTCAAGCAGCCATCGAGGCTGCCCGCATTCCTTGAGAATGAACATCTTTACTGTTCGAACACCGGTCGGAGATTTCGACTAAACACCTTGAGTGCTAGCCGGTATATTTAATTTAAGTTATTATAACTTACTGATTTTTTTTTATGCCTGATAGGCCTTTGACCACTATCTCACCTGATGGTAAGTGATGATGTTGTCGAACATGATGTTCAGGCTAACCTAGAGTTACTGGCTCTCAAGGACAGCTGCCGGAACACACCGTTAGGTGCTTGGCGACAGATTTTCAACTTGAGGGTGGTAGCTAGCCAGGCGAGCATTCGCAAAGTGCCCTACCACCATGTTTTAACGACTGCTATCCTAAGACAACAACCGGGACCGACGGCTTAACGAGCCCTCCGAAGCACGGAAGCGCTCAGTAGTAATGTCACCAACGGTCACCCATCCAAGTCATGACCGCGGCGGACGTTGCTTAACTTTGCTGATCGATTCAGAATGGCTAAGCAAACTTGGCTACGAGCGCTTCGCTTCAAATTTGGTACGTTTAAGGCTGCTTGCTAAAATTCTTGTCTGTCCATCCACGTTCATAATCAATAGTTCTAAATCTCAGTATATGGAATCAGAACAGTACCACGTTAAGCCATTTAATTATCGGGTCGCATCAGCAAACTGCTTTACACCCAGGCTGATCTTAGAGTGAGTGTAGATTTAAAAAAAATGCAGTTATTCAAATAAAACGAGCAAATTTCTTAAAAACGATTAAAGCCGACTGCGGGTTATATAAAGATAATATATATATATGTATATTCTATCTTGCTTGTAAAAGGTCTTTATTTTGGTACCCTAAACAAATATTAAAACTTTTTTGTTGTTAATCCGCAGTGCCTCTGCAGGCTCATAAAATCCACCGTATCAATTTTTTAAACATATTAAGTAACCAGTGACACTTGCGCTATAAAGATGTATCTAATGACGCATCATGTATCAAAATTGGGCCGTTGAGTAGTTACGATCATAGGAATGGATTAACAGACATTAAGGCCAAACACATAACATTTCGCCTAGTAGCAAAAAGAAAAGCGCCATCATTCTACTCATTTAAAAATAATGTTAAAATGTATTTTATTACCTTTTCTTAATAGATCACAATTAAAGATTTTGCTCTAACCACCAATTACATTTTGGTATCAATATGTTTATATAGTATGTATTATATGTATTATTTTTATGTATGATTATTTTTTGTGTGTATATATATATCTCTAATAGGTATGTATTATATTTTATACACATATTAATTATTCATAATAGGTACTTGTATATATTTTAGTATGTAACTAGTTTACTAATCCCACTTAGTTCTACACTCTGTAACAGCCACATTGTCCACTGCTGAACACAGCCTCCCCTATTAAGGGGGAATTTGCAATAATCCCCAAGCTTGGCAGGCGGCTTGGGGATCGCAGTGCAAGATGCCAGTTCTTTAGAAGGCGCTGCTGCCCACCTTCCAGTAATTTTTCCCTTAGTCGTCTCTTACGACACCCACGGGATGATATGGGGAGGTGCAATTCTAACCCGGCACCCCACGGCCTACACTACTCTACACTCTACCCTAATGTTAATCAAATTGTTTTTTCTGCTTACGGTTGCCTGAAAGAGATTGCTGCCTAGTAATAAGGCCGCCGCTTGTACTATTGTAAGATGATATTTTCATATTTTGTAAATACATTGTAATATTTTGTACATAATAATTGTAATAAAAGAGTACAATAAAGTGTTATCTATCCGTGAGCAAACGTAATTATTTCAACGACATTGACCTGACGTCATACTGATGAACTCCATTCCTCTACCAGTCAAGGAAAGAGTGGTGAAGCTTTGAACAAACGTCAGGAAGCGTATGCACACTACCGCGGCTTCAACTACAAACTACACAAGGGAAAGAGAGAAAGATAAATGTTTTATTAGTGACACAAAAAATGAGGTGACAATAAAATATTTAATTATAAATTACAACTACATAGTAAAGTGCACACAAATTGGTCCCAAATCAGCATAATGCTGGTTGTTAGCCAGCGCTGGTCTTCCTTTGGAACCATATTATGGTGACGTCACACACAACAGTTCAACAAATGGAAAAATAAAAAATGATATAAAAATAAAATATTTGACAAATTAAAGTATTACTATGGAAATTAAATTAACGAATTAGTAATATTATAATATAATATAGAATATATTTAAAGTTGAATTATTAGCAAATAATTAAAAAGAATAATAATAATAATTTAATAATGATTATTCAGTGTTTGCATTACCCAGCATATATTGCACTAGTAATCGTGTCGAAAAGTTTCCTGTTCTTTTTGATGAGCAGTAAAATGTTCTTTTAATTTAACTCTAAAGTATTACAAGAAACAGAAAACAATTCGGTTCTCGTTGGAAGAACTTAGGCCATAACAAAATTACAAATTTACGAGAGGAAACATTTAAGTCATGTGCGGGATTCGAACCCGCGTCCATTCACCCCTTTAGCCGAGGTATGCTCAAACCAATTGAACACAACAATGAGTCATAACTAAATTTTTTTCAGTCGTTCTTATACCATCGTATTGGGATGGAGCGACACCTATAGTTCACTAAACTTCTTTGTGCAAACAAGACTAATTTTGCAATTAGCTTTAAACTTGTTAATGATGACGCAACACTATAATTTAATTTTTTTTCCTCTTTGAAATTTGTAATGTAATCTGCAGAGCATGCGTTATTGCAAACATAAAAATATTAAAGAACTTGGGCCACTTTAGGCGGAGTAGGCGGCGGAGGCGGCATGACGTGCAGTGGTGGTGGGCGGTGATTGAAGATACAGATTTAATGCAGTTAGGTTGTGGCTCTGAATATATTAAAGTAATTTAATATTAACCGAAATAACTATAATTGAAGTTTCAGTAGACGGTACATTCGAATCACGTTACGTTAGTATATAAATAACAATTAGTTATAGGTTTCTATGTTTTTGGTTGTAATTTTATTTCAATTGCTGATAGGTAAGCCTTTGACTACAATCTCATCTGACGGTAATTGAAGATGTGGTGGAAGGTGTTAACAGATTCAACCTAGAATTACTGGCTCTCAAGGACAGCTGCCGGAACACAGCGTTAGGTGCTTGGCGACAGATTTTCTACTTGATGGTGGTCGTAAGCCAGGCGAGCACTCGCAAAATGCCCTTCTACCATGCAGTGAAGCTCAAGCCCGTGGTGGGATTCAAACGATGGACCTGCTGCGCGGCATTCCATAGCTAATGCCACTGAGCCATCACTGCTTCAAATATATTTGTAAATGAGTATTGCTTTATTGTGCTTTGATTTTAATAAACGTACATATATTTTTTTTATCAAAATAATTACCATTATTATCTATACATTGCTGCCATCTAATAGGAAGGTCAATCATGCTGTTGCGATAGAACTCTGGTGATCTAGATTCAACAAACTGTGTGAAAGCATTTTGTACTGCCTTTCACGTAGAAAATTGTCCAAAAAATTACGACTAAAATTGTAATCCGTTGGAGCAAGGTCTCGTGAATACGGGAGTGACGAATGGTTTCAAATTGCATTTCTTTTAGACTTAAAACGGTTTCTCGTGCTGTATGAGGTCTCGCGTTATCATGGAGCAATAATGGTGAACATCGATTCATGAGTCGGGGCTATTTTTACTGCTAGTTTTGCTATCATTGTTTGGAGTTCGGCACAGTAGACATCTGTCGTTATTGCTTGACCAGATCTGAGAAAGCTATAGTGACTAACACCATGCTGAGCCGACCAAACAGTTACCATTACCTTTTTATTGGTTAGCTTTGCTTTAGGACACTGTTGCAACGTTTGACAGACAGTTGGGGTCAGCCATTGCATTTGTCGCTTACGGTTATCGTAAAGAATCCACTTTTCATCACATGTCACAATAAAGTGTAAGCACGGGCATTCATTTCACCATTTTGCTTTGTCTGTCTTTATTAACGAGAAAACGGTCTCCAATTAATAAGTCGTGTTTAACCAACTTCCAAAAAAGGAGGTTTTCAAGTTGACTGTATTTTTTTGTGTCCTCATAGCTTTTTACTTTACTTTACAGGGTGTACTGATTTTGATGATTTTTTTTATATTCGACAGCTGTTGCTTGTCATGTATACCTATTTAAATTTCAGTGAGATCTGACGAGTAATAATTGAGCTATCTCTGTATTTAATCGGCTTCGATCACATTTTCACTTGTCGATGTAAAATAAACAAAAAAAATAATAAAATGGTTTGGTTTGTTTACTTTTTAGTGCATTTTTGTTAATGAGTATTTACTGTATGAAATGTAAAATCAAATAAAACAAATCGATTATTTAGAAAGGTCTTTGGATTAAGACTATCAGTCTGGCAATATATATTTCCACCAAACTTAGGATGCGGGCTTACCTTCAATAGCTCTAGGGTGAGCTGAAGGTGCTTAACCTGAGACGGGTGCGAAAAGCATCAAGTGCTTTCTACCTCCGCCGCCTGCGGGCGGCTACATATAGAGGAGTTGACACCGAGCTTAAGGTCACCACTTAGATAGGAACATCGGTTTGAGCCTTTGCCTAGATAATCCCAAAATATCCAATAGCACGGATGGCCAGTGGTGATTTCGAGAATAAACCATTTGGCATTTGGAGTGGTTGGAAATCAATGCCCGATTCGACAGAAGTGTACCGTTAAGAATGGACCCAGCGAATATTTACACTGTGGCTATTTGCAGAGGCGTTAATCGGCCCTCCATCCGTTCTTAGTACTTACATACATTTAAAGGGCTGTATTCTACTAAGCCGTAATATTTTAAACATTTTCCGATATTGAAATTATTCTGACACATACCCTAGGCAATAATAATAATAACAAAATGTTAGCAATAAGGCAGATTATGCAAGATAAAGGGCTTTGTACGATAAAACGGGATTATATTAAGAAAGAAAGAAAAATAAGTTTATTATGAACAGAACATAAAGAAATGCAGCAAAGTACCTTATACTTTTATGAGGCATACCTCATAAAAGTATAATATATATTATATACTTAGTTACAGTGCCCTGCCAGGCTATAGAATGTCACCCCACCATCTCTTCCCGTGGTGGGTGGTGGTAAGAGACGACTTAGGGTAAAAAACTGGAAAGTGGGCATTAGCACCCCTGAGGAACTATTATCTTACATCCCCTAGGGGAGACAGTGTTCAGCAGTGGACTATCCGGCTGATACAGTACAGTACAGAACTCAATTACAGTGGTAGTAACTCAATTACAGTACAAAAGGAGCTAGTTTATCATAAATATCTCGAAGCGCTGGTTTTCACCTCTTTCCTATCTTAGTTTTCCACAAATAAATAGTTAAGTATGTGTGAGCATTAATGTTTTTACACACCTAATTTTTCCACGAAATGCATAATTATTAATATGATAAAATAGTAACAAGTACTTACTTTATAATATAAAAATAAAGTATAACATTACAATATTTTTTTGTTATTGCTGACTATGATAGACTAGCCTTTGATTACTATTCCAACTAATGGTATGTAACGGTGTGGTCTAATATGTTGTTTAGACTAACCTTGAAGTACTGGCTCTCAAGGACACGAGCTGGAGCACACCGTTAGGTGGCGACAGACTTTCTACTTGAGAGTTATCCACAGTTCGGCATTTCCATCCTAGAATTGTCCAAGAAGATTAGATACTCGAGACTACGTGGAATCTTGTCACAAAACAGCATTCCCGTCGAAATTCTACTTCACTCGCAATATCAGATACTGTTATTGTTGTGTGTAGGGGCATTTTATAAATTATATCGCAAAATGTGGTTAGTTTCGAATAACAACCGCATGTCAAGATGCAGGCGCTCGCCTCTTCAGTCCCCTCGTGACCACGGTCGATGCAACTCATCGAAATGTCTTGGTTAATCATTATTACATTTTGATTATAATTAGAGAGCGTATAAACCCGTTGTTTTCGTAATAAATCGAGAAGCTTAGATATAAAAGATGTATATAATAATACTTTGCAATATATCAAAACTTTTAGATAAAACATACTACATAACTTATCAGCACGTATTTATATAACCGAAGCGATATGTAGAGGGGACAAAAACCTACATTATCTTTAAAAATACAACAGACATGTTTATAATTCAATTAAGAATGATTATATAAAAACGTCCCATAAAAATCAAGAACCCTTCATTGAAAAACCATATTAAATAGGTACAGTAAGTACAGTTAAATTACGTAAGTAGGTGGTCCAATCGCAATTTCCTAAAAATATTACTTTCAAAGAAAATACTACATTTTGATTATACAACGCAATATGATATTCTAACAATAGATGTGATCATACGCTATCCCACGTACCACTAGCTGGTACTAACAAAACAGTAGTTACGAAAGGTAACGACTTACAAATTATGAAAACTCAATGATATTTTTACTCTGTTGAATATATAATATTAACTAAGTAAGGTAAATACTGGTATTTAATAAAATAATACATTATCTATACATTTATGCCATTTCTAGGGAAAATTATTTATGCTTTGATATAATTTTATTGGGATCTGGTCTCCACAGAGTGTATGATGGTATTATTTTATTTTCTCGAGAACAAAATCAGAAAAAAGTTCAAAATACGGTAAAAATGCTAAGTCTGGCAATTACGGAGGATAACGTATTGTTGCTTTACTTATTTATAATAATGTATCGATATATGATAACAATAATTACCCGAACTTTTAAGTCACATTACTGTGTGACTGAAATATTTAACGTTTTACTTACGAACTATTTTTAAGCTATTGAATAGCTTCTATCGCGGGCCTTGAGCGTGAAGACCGAATCCAGAAATTCCGTAACGAAAATAACCTAACACCCTCCACTCCGATGGCAATTTGATCAGAGGCTCTACAGTGCTTAAAAGCAACTAAATTTGGGCAGAAAAAAAGGTTTTGACAACTAACGTGACGGGAGTTATAATTGCATAAGTTGATAAAACATGCTATGTAATAGCTTTACCGCGGCAGTTTCCGAGTGCCACACGTCTTTTTTTGTGGATTTAAGCCACGAGATTATCATTAGTACTCTGCCTTATACAACTTCATTGAATTGATACCAAATTATATGATTTGGAGCCAAATGATGTACATGTCCAAGTTTCAATAGGCGCATTCTTACGAAGCTATAATATATTACGTTTACGACGACGCCTCACCATTTCCTATTTACATAATAATGAAGAGACGTCTCTTGCCTACAATTTGCTTGGAAGTGGATAAAATGGCACGTCTTTCGTTGTTTGACTTTATCTTCCCGTGCATTTATCTGTAAAATCAACTTTTTCAGGCAGTTTATCAAAATTTTCATAAACGGAAGAGTTGATCTTAAGTGTTTAAGTTTTTACTTACATATACGTAATAACGAGAACTTGTTGAATTCGAAGTATTCTGAAATAACCTGAAATTAGGATAATTGAAAGCAATCATATTATAATCTTGTAACCGTTATCGTAAATATCGTCCATATTTGTTTTTATTGATATTGTACTGTTAGTTATTCGATTTTACTAACAAAATAATTTCTCTAACCGCATAAAAGACAGAACAAATACATTTAAAAACTACAAGTTCGTATGTTATTTCTAACAACGCACACGACACGTTTAACACTAGTTTTTGTGTGTATGTTGCGGCGGTGGCTTGATTCTATCCATCTTTAGACCTCGTTCTCGTAGGGGTAGGCAGAGACAACAGATTTCCACTTGCTACAATCCGTACATATCTCTTTCGCTTCATCTAAACTCATCAACCCTTTCATATAAAAGCGTCGGTTTAGGGTACTCCTTACTTAACCATTATCGTATATTGCGTAAGTAAAAAATATTTGGTAAATATAAACAATTTAATATGGTATCTGTTGGTACTCGGTGTGCGAATTCAACTCGCACATTTCCGGTCGCTTTTTATTTTTGCACCTTGATAAAAGCGGGAAAACAAACAAACGTCGAATGTGCTTACCAAACAAAATTATAGTACTCCTAAGTTAAACAAAAAATGATTAAAAATTTAAAGAAACCGTTCAAGAGCATGTTTAAATAACGCTAGGAGTCTCGTCCTTATGAAAAAAAGTGTTTTTGGGTATAAAATATATTTTTTGTGTGTATTACACTACTAATATTGAATTTTTGAGATATCCATCTCTCTGTTTGCTTGTCTTACTCGTATTTGGCTAATATTTATGACGTGCTGCGAATATTCTTATTCTTGACTAGCTAAAATATATAATTGGAAAGTGAAGGTGCGTTTTACTTGTTATCGAAGACAAACGATGTTTTAAACGATTTATTAGCAGTTCATCGAATACATAATTCAAGTTGTATTTCATTAGAAACTCATTTGGTCCAAAACGCTTTCGTCAGGGGCGCATTTTGTCCATCACACATTAACTATAAAGCAAACAGAGCAAAAAAATTAAATGTTATGGCCTGGATAGGCAGTATATAGGCAGTGGAAAACACTCAAATAATATGGACACGAGCGTCTTCGTGAATGAAAAGGTCAGTTTTACTTACTATCAGTTTAAAATTTCTTTTATATTATGCTTTAGATTTCGAATATTTGTGACATGCACTGTTATGTATATATTCATTCAAATTGTTTATTGCCCGCCTTCAGATTCATAAAGGTATAGATACATTTATATAATGCAATATGTAAAAGTACTTTAATTTCTTTCAACTTTAATTTCGCCATTGGACGTCCCGACAAAGGGTGATGTTTCATCGATTTCATTTCGTTGTCTGGAAGTCCACAACCATGCGATTTGGACGGCATTTTCTGCCTCCCACTACCACAATATGGAACCAGCTGCAATGTGAAGTATTTCCAAACCAATACGACTTAAGAGTCTTCAAGTAGAGAGCATAATCCCTCCTCAAAGGCCAGCAACGCATCCTCGAGACCTCTGGTGATACGGATGTTCATGGGCGACGGTGATCACTTTCACCAGGTGAGCCGTCTGCTTTATTGCCCAAAAAAATACTTATTATATCAAAATACTCTCCAAAAGTATTTTCGTTTCTCAACACATCCCATTAAAACTTTTTTTAACTTATAACACATGTCGTTAAAATTGTATATTTGACGATCAAGTTATATTCTTACATATGTCGACGTAAAACTTTTTGATAAGGGTTGTGGAACACGAGGCCAGTAAATATTATTAAGTACAAATTAACGATACAAATTGTTTGATGTTTCGTTTTAATGTGGTTTTAAATTTTGCTTGAGTAGACGTGGCGCTGACAGTTTATATTGACGAAATATTTATAAAAGTACAGTCCTAATATGCTTTTTTGACGTACATATGTATATGTGAGACTGAGCTAGTAACTATAAGTTTTTCGCCTGCCATTGGATTCCACTATGATATCGAGTAGTTGCTTCATAATGCGTCCCCTACCCACAGTTTGTCTCCGGCTACGTCATATATTAATGTTTTGTGCCATTAGAAACATTTATTTGATAATTTGTTCAACATTTCTAGTTAGACAATAAAGCTATATTAGCCTTTTTCTAATATTTTTATTATTGCAATGACTCATGCTTACACGTGACCATAGATTACATAACAAAAATACGATGTTTATGAATGAAAGGACTTATCATAGTCATGTTAGCTTAGCGGTTAGAGCATACCCCGGTAAGGTAATAGGGGTAGATGGCGCGATTTCAAATCCTATAATGCCATATGATATATTATATATTTTATATCATGTCTTTGATTTTTTCTCTCTTTGTAATTTGAAATATATTTGCTTTCTATACATGACACTTATATGAGATTATATACTTATTCATGCACATCAAAGATAAGTATAACAATTGAATTTCAATAATAGGAGTAAATGCGCCCGGATTCAGTTGCGTGTGAAGCTAATGGGTTATATTTTTTTTAGTTTTTGGACATTTCTTGAACCTCAAAGTCAAAATTTACATCATTACCATTTTAGTTAGATAATAAAAAAGTAATCAATGCAGATGTTAGAATAGGAAAAGGGTTTTATAGACATTTACTGGAGCATAATTGTGAAAGTACAGGCACATGAGACTAAACAACTATGTCTCAAGACGACGGGTGCAGTGGAATTCGTGACATGTGACGAAATGCATTTGTTATAGGCAGAGGTTAATCCGCTTCACATCAGATCGGCCTCGAGCTTGTTCCGTCCCAATAACATAAAAAAATCATACAAAATTTGGTGCTGGGAATGGGATATAACTTATGGATGGCAGCTAGACTAAGATTTGTACTGGATACAATAATACCGAAATACTTCCTAATACTAACTCCTAAATCGTACGCCAGGATGCTGAGTAACTTTTAATTGGTTCCTAGTCTTCGTTAGTACAGTTAGTTTCGGTTGTGCTTGTAATTACAGGTTGAATGTACTGGTTGAAAGCATTCGTCTGCAGACTTTGAGAAATCGATTCTGAGATAGCTTGATAAAGTTCCTAATCTTCAGTCTTTCTGCTTAAGTGAAGATTGAAGAGAACAGTTTGAGTTGATTCTAAAACTTCTTAGTGTCAAATTTTATTTTCATTAAACTCCAATGAAAGCTATCGATACTAATGAGTCTCAAAATTACCATACTCCAACTATTAAGTCAGAAAATTTTGTTTTTTTTTTCTCGCCTGACTTATTGAGTGAAATATTGAAAGTCTCTATTTATTCTAACAAACTTATTGATGACTTTATATCTCCACCCTACAGAAATTGCATTTGCATCAGGCCGCCTTAAAATCTTAACGAAGGTTCAAAACCGAGCTTTTATAATGGTATATATCTCATTATTCTCTTTGTATTCAAGCCATTACGTGTCAATCTTATTAAAGCTGTAGCTCTTTGCTACATTCCTGAAAGTATTTAATAATTTCGATCACTAAACTTGCAATATTGAGTCTGTTTGCTCCATTTAGTTCCAACCGATCATATTACATACATGACTATGATTGTATCCTAGTATATTATTGGATTTGCATCACTTCTTGGCATTAAACTTTTGTTGGATATTCTTCCTAAGCTCAGACATGCTGAAGATATCGTTTGCACATAGCAAAGGAAAAATAATTTCGTCATTAATATTGAAGGTGCGATATTTCCAGTTCAACGACTTTAATACTTCGCAGCTCGAGTGATCCATTTCTGTCTCATGCATGTCTCATTACAGAATTGGATCGCCAATATCGTAATATGAAGATAGTAATAGTAAATTGGCGTTTTTGCGGTAACTCCAAAGTGTTATAAGTTTTAGAGTTCGATATCAGTTTTAGATACCGAAAAATAATCTGTCTTTAATTATACTGTGCAATATATCAAAACTTTTAGAAAAATATACTACAAAACTTATCAGCACGAATTTATATAACCGAAGCGATAGGTAGAGGGGACAAAAAATTACATTGTCTTAAAAAAATACAATAGACATGTGTATAATGCAATAAAAATGATTATAAACGTCCCATAAAAATCAAGAAGTGACCCTTCATTGAAATACCGTATTAAATAGGTACAGTAAGTACAGTTCAATTACGTAAGTAGGTGGTCCAATCATTCAGAGCAATTTCTTTCAAATATTACTTTCAAAGAAAATACTTGCACAGGAACCTTTTTAAGGGAATTTCAGCTAGCCATTTTGATTATACAACGCAATATGATATTCTAACAATAGATGTGATCATACGCTATCCCACGTACTACTAGCTGGTACTAACAAAACAGTAGTTACGAAAGGTAAAGACTTACAAATTATGAAAACTCAATGACATTTGAAGCAGTGATAGCTCAGTGGCTTTGGGTATGGACTGCCGCGCAGCAGGTCCATGGTTCGAATCCCGCCACGGGCTTGAGCTTCACCGCATTGTGGAAGGGCATTTTTGCGAATGCCCTTGGCTAGCGACCACCCTCAAGTAGAAAATCTGTCGCCAAGCACCTAACGGTGTGTTCCGGCAGCTGTCCTTGAGAGCCAGTCATTCTAGGTTAAGCCTGTTAACACCTTCAACCACATCATCACTTACCATCAGGTAAGATTGTGGTCAAAGGCTTACCTATCAGCAATTAAAAAAAAAAAACATTTTTACTCTGTTGAATATATAATATTAACTAAGTAAGGTAAATACTGGTATATAATAAAATAATACATTATCTATACATTTCTGCAATTTCTAGGGAAAATTATTTATGCTTTGCTATAATTTTATTGGGATCTGGTCTCCACAGAGTGTATGATGGTATTATTTTATTTTCTCGAGAACAAAATCAGAAAAAAGTTCAAAATACGGTAAAAATGATAAGTCTGGCAATTACGGAGGATAACGTATTGTTGCTTTACTTATTTATAATAATGTATCGATATATGATAACAATAATTATCCGAACTTTTAAGTCACATTACTGTATGACTGAAATATTTAACGTTTTACTTACGAACTATTTTTAAGCTATTGCATAGCTTCTATCGCGGGCCTTGAGCGTGGAGACTGAATCCAGAAATTCCGTAACGAAAATAACCTAACACCCCCCACTCCGACGGCACAGCGGTGATACTATATTTGATCAGCGGCTCTACAGTGCTTAAAAGCAACTAAATTTAGGCAGCAAAAAAAGGTTTTGACAACTAACGTGTCGAGATTTATAATTGCATAAGTTGATAAAAAATGCTATGTATTAGCTTTACCGCGGCAGTTTCCGAGTGCCACACGTCTTTTTTTGTGGATTAAAGCCACGAGATTATCATTAGAACTCTGCCTTATACAACTTCTTTGAATTGATACCAAATTATATGATTTGGAGCCAAATGATGTACATGTCCAAGTTTCAATAGGCGCATTCTTACGAAGCTATAATATATTACGCTTACGACTACGCCTCAGCATTTCCTATTTACATATTAATGAAGAGACGTCTCTTGCCTACAATTTGCTTGGAAGTGGATAAAATGGCACGTCTTTCGTTGTTTGACTTTATCTTCCCGCGCATTTATCTGTGAAATCAACTTTTTCAGGCAGTTTATCAATATTTTCATAAACGGAAGAGTTGATCTTAAGTGTTTAAGTTTTTACTTACATATACGTATTACGAGAACTTGTTGAATTCGAAGTATTCTTAAATAACCCGAAATTAGGATAATTGAAAGCAATCATATTATAATCTTGTAACCCTTATCGTAAATATCGTCCATAGTTGTTTTTATTGATATTGTACTGTTAGTTATTCGATTTTACTAACAAAATAATTTCTCTAACCGCATAAAAGACAGAACAAATACATTTAAAAACTACAAGTTCGTATGTTATTTCTAACAACGCACACGACACGTTTAACGCGTGTTTTTGTGTGTATGTTGCGGCGGCGGCTTGATTCTATCCATCTTTAGAAATGCTGCTGTACACCCGCTACCTTTTTTAATGATTGTCGATGGGATAGCCTTTGAAATATATACACGATAGTAAACTATCATGTGATTAAAGCTGGTAAATAGGTTTAACCTATATTAAGAATCTATTGTCAAGAGCACCTGCAGAAATAAACAGTTACTCACTTTTTATACTTGATGGTGCTATCTAGGCAGGCATTTGCAAAATGCCCTATAAACCATGCACATTGTTATATTACAAAGTAAATTAGAGTAACAAGTACTTCATTAACTCGATTTTTGGATATTACAGAATCATTTTGCTTACCTCTCTGAAAGGATAAGGAAATTTCGTTTAATTAGATTGTGATATCAAGCTGTTCCAACGCTGTGTTATTGTGCAAGTCTAGCTCACAAGCGATGAACGCTAAAAGCGACTGCAATAAAGCTCCGGCACGTAGCATCAGTTTAACAAGGGATTTTAGTAATCATCTATTGATTTTATGTTTCTAACTTAGTCTTTGTGTAATCCTATCGGACGCCGCACCACCGCTTGCTGTTTAATATGGTTGGCTTTGATTCTCGTTAGGTTACTTCGGCGGCAGTGCACACTTTGTGTGTTATTACGATTATGGTAACGAATAAATACTTTGATCAATTACATTATATTGTTATCTATATGTCAAAATAAAATTATAATGCATTCTGAGATCTTCTTCCTTGCTCAGTGATCTTTGAGTCATATAAACTAATCAGTGCTGACTTATGTAGAGAAAAATAGCAATAAACAATCAATTTTTTTGAAGAATCAATGACTGTCAACTTAGTGCTAGCTTGTATCTCAGCCAAAAATATACAGGCCTCCCCACAAGATGGACTGACGACATCATAAAAGTCGCAGGTAGCCAATGGTTACAAGCGGCTAATAGCCGTATTTTGTGGCGTTCTATAGGGGAGGCCTTTGTTAAACACTGGACGTCTTCCGGCTGATGATGATGATGAATATACAGCGAG
Organism: Plagodis dolabraria; assembly: GCA_963854805.1. Lineage (NCBI taxonomy): Eukaryota > Metazoa > Arthropoda > Insecta > Lepidoptera > Geometridae > Plagodis > Plagodis dolabraria. The sequence continues at coordinate 14,055,271 of OY978440.1, forward strand.
GTAATGCTGCCAATATTTTGAGCATTTAATATATTTTTAGCCTATTCCTCGAACAGAATTTAATATTTTGGGTATATATATCCTTACAATATCATTACCCTAAGCCATCTTAAGAATTGTATATAATGTTGTTATGTAGTTATATAAAATACACAATCTAAGAGCCTCGTTTTTGATCACTTAAGTGCAACTTAAGATCTGTTCATTTATTTTTAAACTATACTTCATATACCTATTTCAAATAACTTCGACGATCGAATCTTACCAAAAAAATAATTCCCAAATGTTTATCATTGGTAGAGTTTAAAGCGTTTCATATTCCAAATAATTTAAAATATGTTCATTCAATAATTCGAAAATGAGGGCTAATAATCAATGATGTTATAATTTTGTATCAAACCGCTTCATCAAATAGCAACCACGGCCGCATGCCACAAATACAAACTCCAAAATAATGGTTTTCTCAATAAATGTAGGTACATATTTTAAAGTCCAATTTTCCGCACAGTCAATTAGCGAGTAATTCGGCGTAAAATTTCAATATTCCCGGACTAAGCTGTGATCCCTAAAGTGGCTTCGACTTACATTGAAATTTGAAATAGCTGTTTATATTTTCTAGAAATATAAAAAGGTATTTGCACACTCATAAAATATTTGTTGTCAGTTCTTTTATTTGTTGTCACTAACAGATGTAGTTTTTTCACATTTGAAAATGTAGCGGTGACAAGGACTTTTCATACAGTAATATTACAAATATGAGATGTTGAGAGATTTTTTTTTGCCCATGGAGCGCCGAGCTTTAAAGTCACCCCCATTGCTACTTGTAGGTGTTGTAAGAGGCGACTAAAGGTAAAATACCGGAAGAAGGAATCAGCGCCTTCTTGTTGATTTGATATCTTAAACTGCGATCCCCAAGATACCAGCCGGGGCGTCAAGCGTGGGGATTATGGTAAAATCCACTTATGGGGGGCTGTGGACAATCCGGCTGATACAGTACAGAGTAAATATGTGCGGGAGAACTTTATTAACAAATCACTAAAAACTATACATAACACTACAGCTAATATAGCACAATTATTTAGGGAACTTAGATGTCATTGCAGGCCCACAGACAGTCCACTATCATTTGACAGCATACCCAGAGAGCTGGGAGTATTGCTTCGCTGAATTAAAGAATTATTCGTTGAATAAGTGTCAGCATTTTGATCACGCGATTGTAGTTTATGGAAAATACGTTAAGGTCCGGCCCCCACAGTCCGATGACTCAATGGCAAATCTGTTACCACTACTGAGGTTAGCATACTTGCATCTCAAGTAAAATAATAATAATAATAATAGTGTAAAGATCTTACAAACTTACATATCACTGTATGATGGTCTTTATGCCTCAACAGTTGGATGGATTTTGCTGACATTTAGTACATACGTTGTTGCATGAAATATTTTAATTAGTAACATATTCGATTTCATAATTATCGAAAGACCGTGATATATTCAACCTCCACGCGGAGGAAACAATGGGCTAGTAAATTCGAAACATATGAATAGATAAACTAAAGAAACTCTGAAATTTTAAAACTATTTTGTAGATCCGACGTCCAATCCTGTAAAAGTGCAAACCTTAGTTACATTGGAATCACAAACGAAAAACATTTCTATTTTTATCACACAAGAGACTGCTGTGTAGAATCTATTCCTAGAACTTTTTGCTAATACAAGCTAATCCTCTATATCTATCTTTATGTTAGCACAGTGTCTATTTCCCTAATAAGTGCAAATACCTTCAGAAGTCGTACGCTGTGTTCCCCAACACATATTCTCTGAAAATTTAAATAGGTTCCTATTTAGACCGGTTCACTCATAAAGGCGAGCCTTTCCACAGCATATTAATGATGCTGGTTCATTTGTAGATTAGGTCTTATTGCAGTTGTAAATAATTAAGGTGCATAATAACACTACAGGTTCTAATAGTAGTTTAAGCAACTGTCATATAATAGAGGGTATAAAAACATGAGTGTACTTTTTTGAAACGAGCCGCAGGCGAGATTCAAAATAAAATTACACGAGTGTTTTAATACCTAATTATATGCAGTTGCATACACTACTTTATTTAATCTAATGGCTATAGGTAGCTACATTAAATAAAATGCAATATAAAAACCAGCGCTCTCACCACACCTAATGTGTACTTAAATTGAATTGAAACCTCCTTGGGCGAGACACAGTACTTTAATAATAAAAAAATTGTTTTAAAGCATTGTTTTGTTAGGAGAATAATGCTTTAATGTAACTTTTTAATTTTCTTAAAGAAGTATGTAAATAAAATATGCCAATAAAAGTCTGTATTTCATTTCATAATTAGAATATTACCGAATGAGATTATGTAAAAACATTTAGAGAACCTATAAGTCGTAGCAGACTCACAGGCAGTCCAAATGCTCCAGCCCACTCCCAGTATGCCCCCGCGTCGGAGTGGGCCCGCGCCCAGCATGCTGGCAGCATTGCCCTGTTGAATTGCAATGCTTATTCGTTGATCCAAATATATATAGGTACATATAGTAGGACGATGATGTTACTGAAGTTCCACTAATTCCACATTTAAAATATGATGGTTTGTGAACACCTTCAGGAGTGACGTAAACTTTTGAATGTTAGCAGTAAAATGCGTCGCAGTTTGTGATTTCAGATGGTGGTAGGGCATATAAATACAGTGTAGGGTAAATTTAGTAACAGACACGGCACGATCAAAAATTGTACTATAAACTCTAAAGATTTTTTCTAGATATTCCGATAGATATGTGTATATTATTTTTATTATTTTTTTTTTTTTTTCGGCGGTAGGTGTGAAATAATACACACGCTTTTATAAATTTTGCACATTTTATTTTTGGTTTTAATTATAATTACTTAGTTTTGCTTATACATTTTATGATATAGTAAATCTTCAGAGCACCCTACCTGCCGGTCAGTGTTTATTCTCCTAAATAACACTTCACTTATTAAAGTTGACACTATCACTGCATTATGGAGGAGGTCAAGGAATCAGTGGCACAGATGCAGCAGCTTTTTGTCCAGCAAATGGAAGACTTCCAGGCTGAATTACTGAAGGCATCCACTCCTGTCACCACCTCTGCCTTGGCTGCAGACTTCGCATCTTTTAGGACTTTTATCCTTGCTGCACTTCAGGGTCTTCAAAAGCAAGTGGACGTGATCGCACGTACTCAAGATATGATGGAGATGCAAAGTCGAAGAAAGATATTGCTGTTCCATGGTTTGCAAGAGGTCAAATCAGAAGATCCCGCCGCTATAGTTGCTAAAACTATCGTTGGAAAGCTGAAAGTGGCCGACTTCTCTTCCTCTGGCATAAGTCGTTGTCATAGAATGGGGCGTATAACTAGCCCGGATAAACCTCGGCCAATATTAGTGAAGTTCCGTGACTTGTCGTTACGCAACAAAATCTGGGGTACTAAGGCTAGCTTCAAGGCAACCGGCATCACATTGAGCGAGTTCCTCACTAAATCTCGTCACGACGTTTTTATGGCAGCGCGACAGCGGTTTGGTGTTAAGAAGACGTGGACTAGGGATGGCTCCGTATATGTGTTGGGTTCTGATGGAGTGCGCCATCGAGTGACCTGCCTCATAGAGTTAGACAAAATCGATGAACCAGCTGCAAGGAGGCAAGCACCTGTGGTCAAAGAAGTCACAATAGCAGCGACCAAGAGCAGGCGCACTAATGCATCGAACAGGAAATAGTAAATATAAAATCACTTCACTAGGTATACGTATGTTTAGGTTCTTTTAGTTTTTGTTTCACAAATAATTTCGCATCGTTATATGATATTGCCACTACCTACATCTTACATTGACTAATCATTTAAAATTTGTGTGGGTAGCTTCAAGTTCTTCTTCTTCTAATTGGGTTTAACGTGACGTCTTTGCTGTCAACACCAATCTACTGCCAACAAATTGTCATACGCGTGATTGGTAAGTCAATGTCACGTAAGGTTTGTTAATGATTTTGTATATGTAAGGCTGCGTTCGAATTCACACTGTAGTCAAACATTTTCAATTATAAGTAAAGCTGTAAGCGATGTGTAAAATACATCGAAGTGGTGTGTTAGTTCGATGTTGTGTTAACTTTTTTAAGTTATCTATATAATATTTAGTGCACAACCGGCGGGTAGGAGAGTAAGATAATAATAATATTTTACTGTTTGTACTTGATAATTAATATTTGGAGTATATACTTGTCATATTTATATATACTATTTATTTATTTATTATACATATTATTTAGATAATACTAAATGTTAAACATATTTCAAACTAGTAACAACGATAGTGACGATTATTATTCCATTTCATCTTCTGAAAGTAGTACCACTGACAGCTTTGAAAGTGTACCTTCACTTTCTGATTCTCTTGAAAATGAATTTTCTGATGTACCGAAGAATCTCAATGTTATCTATATAAATGCTCAGAGTATTCCGGCTCATTTTTCCGATATGCTGGCAACTTTCGACAACAAAAACATTCATGCTATAATAGTCTCCGAAACATGGTTAACTCCTAGTCTCCCGTCCATTTACTATCCACTTCCAGGTTTTCGCCTCATTCGTAATGATAGAATTGGCAGTCGTGGTGGTGGTGTGGCCATTTATTTACGTGCTCATATTCCTTTCTCTGTGATTACTATGTCAGCACAGCCACCATCCGTAAATACAGGTGAACATTTATTTGTAGAAGTGATCCTATGCCATGCCAAAGTTCTACTCGGAGCCTATTATAGCCCTTCTGCGCGTCTTAATTATTTCTCTTCCTTCGAAAAGATCTTAGAAGATCTTACTCCCTCTTACAGTCATTCCATTATTATGGGTGATTTTAACACTTGCCTTCTAAAAGAAGATTCGCGCTCTATATCCTTGAAAACAATCATTACTTCTAGCAACATGCATATATTACCACTTAACGCAACACATCATGCTCCTCATTCGAATCCTTCTCTTCTTGACCTTATCATTGTTTCTTCATCACAGCATGTTGCTAAGCACGGCCAGTTTTCTGCTGATGCCTTTTCTTATCATGACTTACTCTTTTTATCTTACAAAATTCGTCCTCCAAAAGTAAAACCTAAAATAATTCTTCAGCGTAACTTTAGTGGCATGAATCAAGATCTATTTCAGAAAGATGCACAGAATATAGATTGGACGCCTGTCTTTGATGCTAAATTGGTGGACGATCAAGTTGCAATTTTCAACTCCATAATAACCACGTTATATGACGTTCATGCCCCTTTACGAGCCGTCAAAATTAAACATCTTCCTGCACCCTGGCTCACTGAAGGCCATAAAACAATGATGCATAAAAAAGTCATGGCAAAAAGTAAATATAAATTGAACCCTAATGATTTCAATAAAACTAAATACGTACAAGCTAGGAATCGTTGCAATACAGTGCTTAGGGATGCTCAACGGCGCCATATACATAAATCCGTTGAAAACGGAGATCCATGTAAAATTTGGAAGTTTCTGAAGTCTCTAGGAGTTGGCAAATCACGTCAGGAATCTTTTTCAAATAATTTAGACATAAATGCCCTAAACAAACATTTCTCATCATCGTTTTGTATAGATGATTCAAACAAAATTTCTACACTTCAACATCTGTCTAAAGTTTCAACTCCTGACCTTGATCCATTTGTTTTTAGTCAATTCACTGCTTGTGATGTTAGGAAGAGCGTTTTGTCGATTACATCAAATGCTGTCGGAGAAGACGGTATTAGTCGAAACATGTTGATCCCTATACTTGATATAATTCTACCTATCCTTTGTCATATTTTAAATACTTGTGTATCAAATAGTTTGTTTCCTTCCTTATGGAAAGAAGCTCAAATTATCCCATTACCTAAAAAAGCTAATCCTACATCCATTTCAGAGTATCGCCCTATTTCTATACTTCCTTTTCTTTCTAAAGTCTTTGAGCGGCTTATCCACAAACAAATAAGCAATTTCCTTTCTAGACATAATCTGCTCAATCCTTTTCAGTCCGGTTTCCGCCCAGGTCACAGTACGGTTACTGCGCTACTTAAAATCACCGACGATATACGTTTTGGCATGGAAAACGGCAAACTTACTGTCTTGACATTGCTGGATTTCAGCAACGCGTTTAACAATGTCAACTTTGACATTCTTCTCGCAATACTAAGCTCCATTAACATATCTCCAACAGTGGTTGATTTGTTTCGTAGTTATTTATATGGTCGCCGACAGAGAGTGCGCCTCGAAGAATCCTTTTCTTCTTGGTGTAACACTTCAGCCGGAGTTCCTCAAGGTGGTGTGTTATCACCTCTCTTGTTTGCAATCTTCATTAATTCTATATCAAACCATATTACTTCTCCCTATCACTTGTACGCCGATGATCTCCAATTTTACACTCAAGCTTCACTTAGCGATCTTAATACTGCTATAGACGTCACTAATTATAATTTACGCCAAATTACTAAGTGGAGTAAAGCCTTTGGATTACAAGTGAATCCGAGTAAAACTCAGGTCATGATTGTCGGGAGCTCACGAACGTTAGCCAAAGTCGATTCGGCAATGTTACCTGGGGTAGAATTTAATGGAGTCACTATCCCCTACAGTAAAAGTGTCAAGAACTTGGGCATCACTATGGATGAATGTCTTCAGTGGGGTCCTCAGATTGAAGCCGTCAGCTGCAAGTTATTTTCGTCTGGTGGTTCTCTTAAAAGACTGCGTAATTTTCTGCCTACTGCTACTAAAGTTGCGCTTGCGCAATCTCTTTTGCTTCCTGTTTTAGATTACGCCGATGCCTGCTATCTCGACCTCGCGGAGGACCAGCTAGATAAACTTGAGCGACTTCAAAACTTTTGTATACGATTCATATTTGGTCTTCGCAAATATGATCATGTCTCTGAATTTCGTAACAAACTCAAGTGGCTTCCTATACGACTTCGCCGAAATACTCACATTCTTTCCCTTTTGTACACCGTTTTATTTAACCCCAACAGTCCACACTATCTTAAAGAACGGTTTAAATTCTTTGAACATTCTGGGACGCTTACACTCAGGTCATCAGAAAATCTCTGCCTGCAGATGCCTCAGCATAGCAGCTCTTTTTATGATAAATCGTTTACAGTCCAAGCAGTTCGCTTATGGAATGCATTGCCAGTTTCCATAAGGCAAGCACAGTCTCTCACTATTTTTAAAAATCAAGTAAGAGAATGGTACTTCTCGCTTAATAATCCGTCTCTAAAGTTGATTAGTTGATACTTATTTTGTTTGTCTCATTCATTATTAGTTTATATATATATATATATATATATATATATATATATATATATATTGTTATTATTTATATATGAATATTTATGTATATATTATTGTATTATGTAGATATTATTAAGTATATTGTATGTGTGATTAATGTTTATGTAATGTTATTACCATAAAGTGTAGGTTACATAAAGTACCTATTTAAGTTAATTATTTTTAATCTTGTATTATACACCACCGTCATTTATCATGGCTAAATTTCTCTCCATCCAAAGGTTGTCTGGAAGAGATCGCTTTTTAGCGATAAGACCGCCAATTGTACAACATTACTTAAGTTTATGTTATTGTTTATAATGATTTTGTTATTTTGGTGTACAATAAAGAGTTATCTATCTATCTATCTATCTATATCGGTATTATAATCTAAGCCGATGTGTGTATGTTTGTGGTAGGTAAGTTGCCGGTATTTTCACCTCCATTGGATAATCCGGATTAAAATTCCTTGTGGCTGTTTAACAAGCATATTACTTTAGCTACGAAGTAAACTCTACGACACCTACATGAATTCTTGCTACAAGGTTTAGTTACAAAATATCGAAGCTTATCTTCACACATACTTCGGTGGCATTAATTACATTCTCTTACAATGACTCAAATTGATGATTTTTTTTTAGTAGGTAACTTAGTTTGTCTATAAGTAAAACTTTGGTTTAGATTTAAACCTTTTTAAAACGTCAAGGAATAGTACTTTGTATTATTTTTTATAGATTTGTTAGGTATGTAAAATACGTTGTGTAATTTACATAAGTGGACATTGTGCGTCTAAATGGGTAAATTGTCCTAGTATCAGCTAAAATATCCACTGCTAAACACAGCTTCCCCCCATTATGGGGGTTGCCATGATCCTCACGCTTGGCAGGCGTCTTGGGGATTGCAGTTTAAGACAGCGGTTCCTCAGAAGGCGCTGCTGCCCACCGGTATTTTACCTCTAGTCACCCACAGGTAGCAATGGGGGGATGAAATTCTAGCCCTACACCCCAAGAGACAGAGTAAATAGATACATTTTGTTAGCACGTAAAATTACCTTTGAGAGTTTTATATACACTTATCAGATAATATAGTTGATAATGAACTATATTCTCTTATAATTACGGGATCATTGTTTTGATATTTTCCAGACTGCATGCAGTGAATTCGCTGTAGGCATTAAACATTATGTGTATATCCTCTACAATATACCTACGTATAATTAAAATATTGCCTATCAAACCCAACTTTTTAACCAAATAGCAATCTGAGGGTCTTTGCTAAAATTAAGTTATCCGCAGACCCGAATCCAACTTATTGTAAAAGCTCAAGTAAATCGTACCTTCATCAAATATACATTTGATTATATCAGTGTTTCTTTTTTTCCCATTTATAGAAAGTGATGAGGGGATTTATGAACGAATAGTAAGGAAATAATATAAGGAGTATGGACTGCCGCGGTGATAAAGTGGGATAAGGCGTGGCTTTGAATTTCTCAAGGTGCCGGACATTTGTTGGGTTATTGACGAAACAAATTCACAGTAGTAGTTCGAAATCCTAGCATTGTACCCGCGAAATGTTAAAAGGTTAATCCCTATAACAAGGTATCTAAATATACCTGGCAAAATGTGGGTGTTTTAAAAACCCACCTTTCACAGAATCAACAAACATGACGTTATGATAACCGCAAACAGTTCAGAAGGGTACGTGGGATATAATTATCTTTTGTGATGATAGCATGTTTTGGAATTAATTCGTGTAGTGCCGGGCTAGAATTGTACATACACCCTTCTTGTGGGCGTCGTAAGTAGAGACGAATGGAAAAGTAGAGAGTGGGAAGCATCGCCTGAAGAGCTACCATACATATTTATAGTGCTTAATTTTAGCTGCCGTTTGCTAGTGCCAGGTCACTGCGACTTAAGAAAAGATTAAGCGCTGTAATAAAATCATTGAATATTGCACAATACTGTCATTAAGTTGGCCAAGTTTTTACTTTGGCGTAGCTGTGGCAGGTACCTATACCTATATTATAGTCTAGTGTTTAGCCGAAACCATTTTTTCTCTATATAGGTTACGAGAAGTATTACTGCGAGTTTATTTAAAAAAAAAACATTACGTTACTAATCATTTACTTACAACATAAGTAAATGATTATTAACTCGTGGAACGTTTAAAGGAAACCTTATTCAAAGTGTTGCTTCGTCCTTTCTGCTTAAAGCCGACCATTCCATTACGAAAGCGGTTTCCATAAAAAAAGATTAACTATGTACACTCTGACCCTATGGAGGTTTAATTTCTAAACAGTGTCAGTGTGTTAAAAAGGCAACTTCATATGGGTTCGAAAAACTGTATTTTATATCCTGGATTTGGTTCTCGAGAACGACTGGTTTCGTTTTTCATGTTTGACATCTCTTTTCACACTTCGATAGACTTAAAATGTAATGCGCGATGAACAATTTTTTCTCATAACTTAAACATTTATCACCGAAAGTGATGGACATTATAGATCTATCTGATTTACGTACATGAAAAAAAAACTCAAATATAACGAAAAATAGTAGCACGTTTATTATGATCTTTAACGTAATATCCGTTTCCTTCCCGTAAACTGAGACGTTGATGAGAGCTGCAGCTGGCAAACTATAATAAAGGAAGTAAATTAGCTCTTAGCGAACTGGCTATTACAAGCGCAACACGGTGATGCCCTGTCATGTTCAGCATCCTGAACAACAGAGCGTACTAAAGTAAACAAATATGGCCAGAATCGATTACAGAAAGGTTTACCTTTACTTTTAGAGAGTATGTAGTGTAGATTTTTTTCTAAATAGGTTCTCCTTTGACCACACCTTGCCTCAAATTCAAATTCAAATATTTTAATATTGAAATATTCTACATTGTACTGCCACGTTCAACAAAAAAAATTATAGAACCTCTGCGAGAAGAACGGGCAACAAACTCGGGGCTATTCTTTTAAACGTCTTTTTACAATGTGCTATATACAATATAATACAATTATTACAATATTTTTTTAAATTACGTAGGAGACATGTGATAGCTTGGCAGAGGTGGAATTTTCCAAGTATTTTTGTCGTTTAAGTTATCACAAACTGTGTAGTAAGATTTCTTAATCAAAATGTTTTTTACGTGCAATTTGAATTTTCCTTCTGAAAGCATTGTAATATGTTTGGGAATTTTATTATAAAACCACACACAATTACTTAAAAAGGACCTTTCATTTGTCTTTGCTAGTCTAAAACCTGCTACCGTTATTTTGTATTTATTCCTAGTGTTGTAATCGTGGTTGTCACTGTTAAATTTAAATTTACTGATTTTTTTCCGAACATACATAATATTTTCAAATATATACCTGATGTTTAGCATTGATGTGGTCTAAGATGGAGCACGCTTACCTAGAAGAAATTTAGTTAATCTTGATTTGAAGACACCCATGTTGTTTTCATCGGGAAAAACAGACCATGGTAAGTAGTTCCACTCTTTTGTAGTGGTGATATGATACTTTGAGTCTTGTAAGCAGCTAATGTTAAATGTACGTGTTTTTATAAATAAAGCTCTGAAACATGATATAATTGCTAGCATTTTGAACTATTTTAGGACTGCAATTCTTATACAACAACTGAGATCGAAGCACGATTGCTTAACGAGCCCCCATAGCACGGAAGCACTTAATATTGATGCCACTGGCGGTCACCGATTCAGGTCATGACCGCAACCTACGTATCTTCCTAGCTAAGACAAGCTCTGCTTCGAGCGTTGCCATTATGTGGTGTCAAAACAGTATATCTATCTCTATTCAAATAACATATTTCTTCTTGTAGTTCTACTAGCATAATTAGAGGGGGTGGTTTGAATATTAACTGTATGCCTGACACGCTACAACATCTCATTAGTACGTAGACTGGTTAGATGATTGTTTAATACGACTAGACATACTAAGTGCGAGCGGTTGCGGTGTGCTGATTATTAAGGAAATAATTTTACGTTTTTAATATCACTTTTGCAACGACTTTTAATATTAATATTTAACTAGTTACATATGTGGAACGATATTGTAAGCCAAGAAATGTACTATTAACAAATAAACGTTATATGAAAATACTTGGTAGTTCAAAGAAGGGTCTCTTTGAAATACCAAATTATTTCATTATTGTACACATAAAACTTTAACAGAAACAGTAATTTATTATTGCGCTTTTAAAAATTGAAGTTTAATAAAGTGGCGAGATATTTAAAACTCCATTTTGCCTAGTTTTTCTTGGTCGACTTTTTTTTTCCTTTATAAAAATCATATAAAGGGAATGCGTTCGTTCAAAAAGGTTTAAAACAGCTGTTTATAAAATCTTTAACCGAGTTGAGGACTTTGACTCAAACTCTTTATTTTTGTCAACTTAACTAATTGCTTTTCAACTAAAACAAATGGCGTGCCTCGCTCAGTACAAGATTTCAATATTAGGAGTATCATAGAGATATAAAATGCTTTCTCTTTTCTTACTTACATTCAATCATAATTTTGAGTATATTACTTACATTCAATCTTTGGCTGCACTCGTAATTTAAAGCCCCTGCTGACGCATACACAAATATAGTACTTAAGTAAGATATAAAATTGAGAACAAGGAAATTCTTGACATATACTTGTTTCACAATGTACTGCTACGTAATGGAACTTGACAGCCTTGTTTATTATCACGGTAACAAAGAACTCCGGTAATACAAAGCTATAGAAACATGATACCGAGATGAGGGCGTTATTTACTTGGAATAGCAGCGAAATATTATAAGAATAGCGTTATTATTATTGGTGCAATTATTTATGTTTTGTGGAAATATTTTTTAACGTTGGCCAAATATAAAAAAAAAGTACAAAATTATAGCTACTACAACGCAAGCAATCAAGTAACGTAAGAGAGCCATGGCAGACCTATAAGAGTTCTAAATTCTAAATTCTTCAGCCCATTACCAGTTCGGAATGGGACTATGTAGTACATGTTTTTTTAGGGTTCCGTACCCAAAAGGTAAAATAATGTATTTCATATATTATATTCGAATCTCTTTGACTTCAATTTCGTATGACATTATCACTCTGTTGGATACCAACGTGTTGACTCGGAATAAAAAATATCAAGTGCTTGTCTGCAAGCAGGCCAACCAGCTCGCTTTTAGTTTAGAAAGGGTTTTATTTGCGTAACCTATATCGAAAAGCATTACAGAGGAAACAATTGAAATAGTAAAATATGAAATACTTATTTATTTATTGTTATAAGCTATTTTAAAATAATTTCGTGCCAAAAATGAAGTATTGAGTATGAGACAGCAGAGAGGATTAAGTATTTATAAATATTATTTATTAATCACACAACGAAACACCATGTGGTGAATCAGTAAGATCAAGCTTGTTTATGGTTCTATTTAGTATTGTGAAGGTTCAATTGAGTATATTCTGCATGAATTTTCACAGAATTTCCCATAAAAAGTTTAGTAGCAAGATCTTCTTACAGCATTAGAAAATGAAACAAGCCGAACTTTAAAATACGGTCTTTAAAGTTAAGTTTTAAAAATACCGTAGCATGATTCTAAACGTACTTAATTAATATGATGGTTTTTGATATTGAGCATCGAATTTATTAGGAAGCCGACCGATCTTTTCACGTGGTTGGATAGCTCGTCGACTAGATACCTTGTCATTTGACTAAGTTCATAGCTGAAGTCGAATCCTAATGGTTTGGATCCGAAAGCGACCGTTGTAAGGAGCTTAATAATCAGTACATTAAGTCAGCGCGGTACTACATTGCGTTCACTATGTTAGTATTCAATTAGTGAAGTGTATGTAATTTATCTACACTGAAACATTATATACAAAACATTACATATTATTTTGTGTCTACTACATAATCAATCTACTTATTGAATGAGTTATATGAGACCAAAAACAGTGTTATAATTTACATTCACAAGCGCATGTTTTTATTGTAATGCTTGATATGTGGTGAAGAGGAATTTGGTATATGCTACAAAAAACCTGTCGCCAAGAATTTAACAGTGATTTTAAAGCCAGTTCTAAACTCATACTTACACATACATTTATACTGCAGACAAGTTTCAAGAATCATGACTTATCAACGACCAACAAGTGGTTCTTATCAAAAATAAGTCTAACAGACGTAATAGTAAGTACACTTGAAGCTATATATATACATATAATTCAATGCGAGGTGACGGCGAGGGAATCATTAAACCAAGAATGTAGAAAATAATCACAGAACTACATATATCGACTCGGCGACATCAGTCTATCATACTATCTGCCTTTTTTGGTATTGTTGCATAAACATGCATGTCAGACAGGTGTGATTTAAATAGTTTTGATAAATAAATATTTTAATTGCGTGAAGAATATCCAAATGAACATACACGTGAAAGGAGAAAAAAACGTGTCAAAAAATTTTGCAAAATCGCTATAAGCTTGACGTGTTTCACACTATTTTAATATATTTGAAAGATATTACCAATGTTTGTATGAATATTATCGCATGGAATTTAATCAATTGAAAGGCATGGCGATTCTGAGGGAACGGACCATGAATCGGTGACACGAGTGCGAAAGAGTGCACTGGCAGTCTCGGTCGTCCGAGCGAGAACGAACGAGAACGCAAACGAAGCTGCTCTTAATATTTCACACTGTGCGCATTCCAAAGGCATGCGAGCATCCTCTTATGGCTAGATAAATTTTTAACCTTAAGATTTATTTTAAATACTGTCAATATTTGTTATGTGCTCCAAGTAGTTCAATGTGAATAGACTCAAATATTTTGTCAATTTTGTTACAAATTAGCGAAATACGAAATATAACTCGATAATCTTAGCTTAAATTTAGAACAAAATGTAACTGTAATTCTTGATAGGCAATGTCAAGTATAAGATCTGCAGTGCAATATAAGCAACTTTACGAGCAAGTGTGTTCAAAAATTTTACAACTTTTGCACACTACTGCTTCGAGGTAGCATATCTAACACACACACCATGAAAGACTCTTGCCAAAGAGACCTACTATCCGGTCCGATGCAGGGTTTCTCATCCGGTGCCGTTTCAAAGCCTTTTGGAAGCCATCTCAAAACCTTGTCAGTTGCGCCCTATCCATTCCAATTTTCCAATCCAAGTAGTGCGCTAAATAACTTTGGTCGCTTTGGTTTAGTATATTCCGATCGAAAGGTTTAGATTAAGGTTATTTAAAATTGAACTATACCCCCTTCGTTTACAGTCTTGTACCGCTGGTTTCTATGAACAAGATAATAAGGATTAGTCTTTCTAAAATACATTATCTAGTATCACATCAATCGAATCAAATCAGCCATAGTATACACTGTTGAAAAAAGCCACCCCCATTTTGTTTGATCAATTCAGGGTTGACCATGGTCCCCAAGTTTGGCAGGCGTCTTGGGGATTGCAGTGGAAACTGTCAATTCTTCAGAAGGCGTTGCTGCCCACCTTCTGATATTTTTCCCTTCATCACCTCTTACGAGTCCTACTGTATGCTATGTGGGTTAACAATTTTAGTGCGACACCATACGGAGATGTAAATAATTTAGTATCGAACCCTTATATTCGTCCTAAATACTTGGAAACCTTCGAGAAAGTAACTCGATTGTATTAAAACATATTCCACAAAAATTTAATGAAGAAAAACACTTATTGCGATGTTTTTAGGTTATATATATGTCATGGTAGTCTCTTGTTGATCACAAGTTTGCCTGGCTTGGGCTGGGCAGTCATGGTAATGAAACCAGATTATCTTGTATAAAAACCTTATGACTCTGAATCAACCCCTCAATCTTCCGTAACTTAAACATGTATATATTTACCCAGCTTCGGTAACTGTCTTACCTGTTGGTTAGTTATGGTGTGGTTAACTGGCTTGTCCTAGAATGGAAATTATCTTTTAATATGAGTTGCCGCAACACACCATTACGTGTTTGGCACTCGCCAAACTTCTAATTGATGGTAGTAACTACCCTGACAGGCTTTGTGGCGAGCTAAGGAGAGTCCACGGTGTTGACTGTGGACCCAACTTCCCCAATAGAAAATGTGGGTCATTAGACCCTCCTGACCAGTTTGCTATGATTGGCCGTCCAGCCCATCCATAAAACCACTAATAGTTCTTAATAATAGTCCAGCTTTTCAGTCATATATATAGTATGTGTTTTTATTCAAGTCAGGACTCTGCAGCGTGCACAGCATGCTAACAGCATTACCCCGTTGGATTTTAATGCTTTTTCGTTGAGCTAAATAGGTACCAGCTTTTGATCACGCGTAGCATCGATCAACGCTCTGGTAAGTTTTGGAAAATACGATGCGCTCCCGGCCTTCTCGGGCCCTAGTAAATAAAAAAACAATGTATCGAAAATTAATATGTATTATAACTTATATTAATAATAACATAAAGCTCTTAGGAAAAAAAACGTAGTGATCACGGTGTAAACGTTCTCCAAATTTCCAAAAACTTCTGCAGTTGAAAGTTTAATGGTAGACACTCTCTCTGTATAGGAATTGAAATTTACAATATGATTACGTGAGTTTTACGCTGTAGAAGTACAGCTGTGTCGTCGGCATTTGTAGCCTTTTTATTTTTCTTACATCAACCTGATTTTTCTAAGTGACAGTAGGTTCGTGCATCGTGAGTAAGTTCAGAGCGAGTCTGCTTCTTTATTTTGAGTCACTTGAATTGAGATGAAGGAAAAAAATAGTAGGGAAACACGCCATCGAACAATAAGAGATAAGAGAAAAACTTCCTTGTGCCAGCAATAAAATGAAGTTTGCCTTAATATTTTTAAACCCTTGTTTAACGTTTCCCGGAAACAACAAAGCACACGCATGTTTTTAGTTACTTACACTGCATGCATTTCACGATTCCAATATTGTAAAATATATTTTGAGCTTCATCATAACAAGTTTCCATCTGAACACGTTTAAAACTGCTATTTCTATGAAATCTCATTTTCAATGTGAATATTTTTGGATTGTATGAAATCGGATATCGAAAACGTTTTATGAATTCTCTGGGGGTTATTAAATATAGGTAAAAGTATTCATAGGTACAGTACAGTTATTCCATTTCCTATATAGTTTTTTTATTACCAATAAGCTTACCTTCGACCACAATATCACCTGGTAATGATGTAGGCGTTAACACAGTGTTAAGTGTTTGGCGACAGATGTACTATTAGAGGGTAGTAGTCAGACGAAGGGCATTCGTAAGATGCCTTACTAACAAGCAAATAATTGAAGTTCTCAAGCCACACGGAAGGCCTTCAAGTGCACCCCAAAGCCAACAACCGAAAGAGACAGTTTAACATAGTCTACGAAGCACGGAAGCGCTAAGTACATAATGCTTCTAGCGGTCACCCATTCAGTAGCGATTGCAGAGAACACTGCTTAACCTTGTCGATCGTTTGAGGATGTATCGGTACGCTCCACTACGAGCACTTCTAGGGTATATCCCTACAGAGTTGGGCAAAGGTGTGTTAAATATTAGGGGTTAACTCTCGCGTTTCTCAATATATATTTTGGTCCCACATGGCACTACAATACTTTCTTTAATTGGATGGATTCTTTGATTGGCTGGATTAACAGAACGAATACTTATTGTAGTCTTCTTGTTTCTTGGTCTATCCAACCGGCAAGAAGCTCCGCTAAGGAATATTGATGTCTTGGATTTAAAATCTAGTTAGTTATTGGAATTTTTTTATAAGACAACGTTGACTTAGGTCTATTATTGATAAATAAATGTTTACTGTGATTTTGTAATGCAACATACTTTTGTGTAATTCTAGAAACTATAGAATGTATTTTCAATCTATCCTTTACTTTCATTTAAAGGATAGATAAGTAGTCACAAACACAAATTTCAAATGTCATGATATGTCATGTAATATAAGTGCCGCAATTTTGCCGTTGTTTACTTAGTGAACTAGCATAATCACGGGAAAATGTAGGGCATGAACAGCGGTGTATACACTATTTGTGAAATTGATTATTTACAATACCATTCTTGAAGCTATCATAGATTGCTAGATGTTAAGGCATTAAATTTAAAAAATAATTAAATAAGCCCCGTGGTGTGCCGGGCTAGAATGACATGACCTTATGCTACCTGTGAGTGACGTGTGTAGGAGACGACTAAAGACGAAATACCGGAAGGTGGGCAGCAGCGGTGCCTTCAGAGGAACTGACATCTCAAACTGCGATGCCTAAGACACCTGCCAAGCGTGGGAATTATGTCAAACAACCCCCCCCCCCTTAAGCGGGGCTTTTAGGGGGGCGCTGTGTCCAGCAGTGGACAATCCGACTGATGCAGAATGAAATAAGCACTTATCAAAACAAACAGTGTATTGGGTAGATAAAACCGAGAATCTAATAAACAAAGACAGACTTAACGGTAACAAAGGCCTTTGCAATCTAATTCTAAACAATTTGGCGCTGATTCAGTCTCGGGCTGGTGATGTCTGGTCAACGTTTCGTTAGAAAAGAAGATGTTGGAAGTTTTGCTGTTACTAATGAGTATATCTTGTATGCTTATGATAATTATATATAATATATACGTATATTTATATATATATATATATGCATACCAATAATAAAAGATAATGATATATAAGTACATATGTAGATTATATAAAAATACATATATAATGCAATATTATCTTATATAATGTGGTGCAAAATGAATGGTCATTGAATTAATTGCAGCAGTGATGGCTCAGTGGCATTGATTATGGACTGTCACGCAGCGGGTCCATGGTTTGAATTCCACCATGGGCTTGAGCTTCACCGCATGGTGGAAGGGCATTTTGCGAATGCCCGCAAGGCTAGCGACCACCCTCAAGTAGAAAATCTGTCGCCAAGCACCTAACGGTGTGTTCCGGCAGTTGAGAACCAGAGAAATTACAGGCACATGAGACTTAACAACTATGTCTCACGGTGACGGGCGCAGTGTAAGTCATGACTTGTGACGAAGTGCATCTGTTATTGGCAGAGATTAGTCCACTTAACATCAGGTAGGCCTCGAGTTAGTTGCGACACAATAACATTAAAAAAAAATTGGACGAATCTGAAGAAGTGTTTCTCACAAAAATCCAATGAACAGAAATTGTAGACATATTGCCTTAATTATTGGCCCTTCATAGATATGCTTACCATCAGGCGAATGGCATGTCCGTATCATCCCTTATTAAATAAAAAATATTCACCGCATCATTACTCGCCATCAGATATAACACATTGAATACTTAATCTAGCATATGAGATACAATTTTTTTTTTGTTATTGTGACGGAACTTCCACGAGACCCACCTAATGTTAGGTGGTAACCTCTGCCTATACTAGATGCATTTCGTCAAAACCGACGAATCGCATTGTGTCCCTGATCCTGAGGCATAAATTTGTTGAGTATCTAGTGACTGTGCACTGTTAGGTGCTTGGTGACAAATTTTCAAATTCATAGTGTTAGGTATCAAGGCGGGCGTTGTCATAATGCGGTCTCACTATGCGGTGAACCTCGAGCCGGCATTGGGAATCGAACCATGGACCTGCAGCATCGCTGTCTATCTATTACCGCTCGGCCATAATTGCCTCAAAATTAATATCGTTTGATATTAATATCATATTTAGATTCATGCGTTACTTTGCAGAAATACTGAATACAAATTTGTTGTATATTAAATTCATTGAGTGAGGATTCGAGGACTGTTATATTGTTATAAAATCTGAGACCACAATAATAAAAAATATCCATTTACTAAACTAATAATAAAAAAAACAGAAAATAATAAAAAATATCCAAGTACGCTCATTGAAAACTCCGAGCATGTTGAATGAAATTTACGTTTTTGTGATATATATAAATCAACAATGTAATATTGTGTATTGTTAGGGAACAATAGCGACTCCGACTAGCACTTCGCCAATTTATTATTATTATTTTGAAAATTTCCCAATTGAGTGCCTGATGTTAACGTGTAAAATCAAAACGATTCGATAATTGTTCCAGCTGGGCTAAGGGACGTACCTGACGTCACGTCGACGAACATATAAATATTTCATATATTTGTTATTTTTCCTATTGATATGTAACTGATGTCTCAATTATTCCTGAAATTTATATATAAATGAAAATCTATGAATAATAAATGCCCTACGAAGGCATACTGAAATCGCCTACGTAATTTGCTACAAGACACAGCTACGGTTCGTAGATGCTACATCGTAGAACTGTATCTACACATTCGAACAAATGAGCCACACAGCGATACATATTACTTTAAAGTAGTTGTCACGCAGTATATCTACGGCTTCTTTAATAGAGTGCAGATCTGCTTTTTAAACTTTGATAACAAAAATAATTTGAAGCGCTCGTAGCGAAGTTTGCTTGGCCATTCTGAATCGATCAGCAAAGTTAAGCAACGTCCGCTGCGGTCAGGAGTTGGATGGGCGACCGCTGGTGACATTACTACTGAGCGCTTCCGTGCTTTGGAGGGCACGTTAAGCCGTCGGTCCCGGTTGTTGTCTTAGGATAGCAGTCGTTACAGCATGGTGGTAGGGCACTTTGCAAATGCCCGCCTGGCTAGCTACCACCCTCAAGTTGAAAATCTGTCGCCAAGCACCTAACGGTGTGTTCCGGCAGCTGTCCTTGAGAGCCAGTAATTCTAGGTTAGCCTGTACAACATCTTCGACCACATCATCACTTACCATCAAGTGAGATAGTGGTCAAGGGCTAAGCTAACAGGCATAAAAAAAAAGAAAATTAAATAAATGAGGCTCGTTAAATTTGTTAATGAAGTACATTTTTGTTTACGAAGCCTGTATAGTTTTCACGACTTGGAATTCTCAAACTTCTTTATATGGTGAACAATATATTTAACTTAATGAACAGATACTAATAATGCCGATTTGAGTTAGTGGTGCTTTAGTAAGGAGCAATGGTGTGCACCCAATTGACAGTAAAAGCCCACTAAAGTAAGGACTAGCTGATTACTTGATACGTTATTTGTACCAAAACAGGAATAAACAAATAATGTACAACGATATTTTTATTTCCATTTTTAGTTCCACTGACGAAAGTTTTTCTTTAATGATGTATGGAAGCTTCCATCAATATAAAAACAAATTCAAACTATTACTAATATTTATTTACCAGCCCTTTGTTCTAACTTTGCATTGTTGTAGGGTGCTAGCAAGAATGTGCTTTATAAAAACTCATGAAAAAATATTGTGGAGCTGCACCTATAGAATTTCAGTTTTGTTTTGTCCGGCCAATATACTCGTACCAGACAATACTGTTATCTGGGCGCAGGCAGGAATGCGAACACAATGATTTTTACTCAATTTTCAGAGTTCGCTTTATTGAAAAAACGGCAGTAGCTATATTCAATGCAATAGTTATTTCTACGAAAACAATTCATTTCGTTTTGATTGCTTGCACACCTGGGAGTTAGGTTATTCATTCTGCTACCAGAATATGTTGAAAATAAAAATAGTTGAAAATCTGTCGCCAAGCACCTAACGGTGTGTTCCGGCAGCTGTCCTTGAGAGCCAGTAACTCTAGGTTAGTCTGAACAACATCCTCGACCACATCATCACTTACCATCAGGTGAGATAGTGGTCAAAGGCTAACCTATCAGGCATAAAAAAAAAAAAAAAAAAAAAAAAAAATGTTCTCTAATTGCAAGATGTTAACAGAACATATGATCAATTTGTTTTTAAGCTTTCGCAACGGAGTCTCACATAGTAATTTTTAAACAATTAAATCCGTTAAGCAATGTTCACTGTGGTCTTTACTTGTATGTCTATTTCCTAGTTACATTTACTACTAAGCGCCTTGGCACGTTAAGCCGTTGGTCTCGGTTGTTGTCTTAGGATGGTGGTCGTTAGGCTGTATTGGAGGCATTCGGGCGGCCTGTACACTGTAACAATTTGCGTAGTATAGATAATAGAGAATTTTGCAAATGGCTACTCGGCTATAGAGTCCTGGAGATCTTGTTCCCATTCTAGAATAAACCTCTTCACCGTCTTCGATCACATTATAACATAATATTAGGCGATGTTGTGGTCAAAAGCTATATCATTACATTGTATAAAACATAGTCACTTCCCGCTGTCTGTCCCTATGTATGCTTAGATCTTTAAAACTTCGCAACGGATTTTGATGATGTATATTTTAACAGATAGAGTGATTCAAGAAAAAGGTTTATATGTATAATACATGCATAATATAATAGAAAAACACTGATAATTTTAGAGCTTTTTAATGTGAAGTCATATAAAAACACATTTTTTACATTACAAAATTACAAATTTATAAAAAGAAAAATTTAAGACATGACGCTGTATTTTTTACGCTTACATTGCAGACGCTGGCTGCATCCTACGAGATAGATCAAAATAATGAGCTACAGTATTGTACACCTTAAAAAGGGCTACAAAAAAGTTCGCAGTGGTATATGTCTATCTCTTAGGAATAACCCACTATAATCATTTTTTATCATTTGCTTTTTACGAGAAATAATGTCTTATTTACAAAAGCTATTTTAAGCAATACAGCATTAAACCTCATATAATTAAGTACCTTAAATACAATGTACATTTAATTTAGATCAATATGATCCTTTTCCAACATGTTATTTAAATAATTATTTACGAAGATATTACAGATTATTTATTATCATCATTGCACCCGTGCGAAGCCGGGGAGGGTCACTAGTTGATAATATATAAAACGTCTACTCTGTTTTACCGGTAATTTTTTTTGTACTGACTTTTGGATCGTCTTTCGTGGTTTTCACTACCCCAAGGCATTATTAGGCTTTGCTTTTCAATCACAAAATAAACAATATCAGAATGATAACATCTGTTCCGATCTAATTATAAACATAGAACTATTGGAAACAACGAACATTTGTTATATTTGTTTGGTTATGTATACTTGTTCTTAGAAATAGTAGGTAACTAACTACCTCGTTATTGAACAACCAGGCTTTACTCGTTTAAACAATGTGTACGTTACTTCTTAATAAGATATATTACTTAAATGTTTCGTTGGTGTGTGTATTGTATTTAATCTTCGGGCCGGATAAGTAGTTACGTTTTTGAATACGATTTTTTTTTTATTTTCAATAGCTAGCTGGAGTCTGGATGTGATCCAGGAGGATGGCTATAGGGTTGCTTCCTATTACATGGGACCAAAACAACTGCGTAACATGAGCTTTAAGATACTATTGCGTACCGTTTTGGGGAATACAGGCGTGGTATTATGTTATATTATTAAGGCCTAGTTTATTTACCTTCAGATAAAAAAAACTGACTGAATAATATAAAGCGACCATATATAAAATAAATGTTTGTTTGTTTTATTTCATTTAATTAGTTCTTTTTACCGATAAATATTTACGAATATTATTATTAATATTAAATAATATATATTATGTTTTTATATTATATTATATGTTGATTAAAAAGGCATGCTTTAAAAATGACTGAATTGTACTATAATTCACATTTAACGGCAAAAGCCGTAAATTTCTTCGTCGGAAGATGAAACACACTATACAATACAATTACCAGTTTACGTCGCTAGAGTATTTTCCACTTTGGCTCCATTATTAGCTTAGCTCTTTGCAGCTCTCTTCCCCTGCTCTACTTCTCAGCGTGATAAATTACAATCTTCCTCTTAGATAAATTAGTTTTCCATCAGTAAACACTTCGAAGTAACTTGCTCTAGAATCTTGAGTCTAGGTCATATGTTAAAATCGTATACCTAGTTTTAAAAGCAAAATTTTGATGTCGCTTTCTTTAGTTATTTCTATTTATGTGTGTATACATCACACGTACAGTGAATATCATAAAGTCTCGTTTAGTCGGGTTCAAGCACCTACCCTTTTTTTTAACCGGCGGTATGCCTTTATTAAACAAAATACTATGAACTATATACAACACTACAGCTACTACAATAAAAGCATTTTGACAACCTATAAGTCATAGCAGACTCATAGGCAGTCCAAATGCTCCAGCCCACTCCCAGTTGGCAGCGTGCCCAGCATACTGGCAGCATTGCCCCGTTGAATTGCAAATATTATACAAGTACCTACCTATTTATACTACTAACTCTTTGGACAAAACATTTTTACCAAAAAAATGGAACCAACTTCAACACCCAAAAGTGTGAAATAACTTGTTGAAGTCGGTACCATGATAGTTCAAAAGTACCTATTATCACAATATTGTGCGCATGGTACCGACTTCGACAAGTTATTTCACACTTTTGGGTGTTGAAGTCGGTTCCATTTTTTTGGTAAACATTTTTTTTCACACTTTTTAATGTCCCTTGATACTTACGGGATCGAATATCATTCATTGTTAACGACTATACCATAAAGATGAGGAAAATATTTTTCAGTTATTTTAATGTAACTCAAAAACGGTTAAACCGATTCTAATGAAACTTAAATGAGATCAAACGACAAACATCACCTTTAAAATTAAAAAATAATTTTCAAAATCGGTTGACCCAGTCAGGTTCTGAGATAGCAGAGTTCTGAGGTAACAGACATAAAAAAAATACAGACGAATTGAGAACCTCCTCCTTTTTTGGAAGTCTGTGCAAATGGAGGTCACCATGATTTTTACAGCGGTTATAGATAAGACTTGCGTTTGTACTAGTATATGCAGTTTGTTCTAACCTCTCAAGATTTTACAGAAAGCTATCAAACTTAGTTTTACAAGCAATGATAGCCGAGCGGTAATAGCTATGGATTGTCGGGCCACAGAGCCATGGTTCGAAACCCACCACCGCCTTGAGCTTTACCGCATGGTGGAGAGCATTTTGCGAATGCTAGCCTGGCAGTGGTAGTAACCATCCTCACGAAGAAAATATGTCGCCAAGCACCATGCATGGGCACTTTGCAAATGCCCGCCTGGCTAGCTACCACCCTCAAGTTGAAAATCTGTCGCCAAGCACCTAACGGTGTGTTCCGGCAGCTGTCCTTGAGAGCTATTAACTCTAGGTTAGTCTGAACAACATCTACGACCATATCATCACTTACCATCAGGTGAGATAGTGGTCAAAGGTTAACCTATCAGGCATAAATAAAAACCTAATGGTGTGTTCCGGCAGCAGTTCTTGAAAGCCAGTAAGAAATTATGTAACTATGCAGGCAAATGAGACAAAACAACTGTATGTCTCAGCGTGCAGTGCATCTCGTCACTTATGACAAAATGCATCTGGTACAGGTTACCACACAACATCAGGTGGGTTCCATCCCAATTCAATTAAAAAAGGTAGGATCGTGAACTAACGAAGTCACCAGGATCCTGGATTTGCAATTCGATAGAACACTCTAGAAAGTATAACAAATAATGCAATTGTAATATGTAGACGTATAACTTTAAAAGTGATAGCATTTTAGTCTAATGCCCAAACCGAGAATCCGCATTCTTGTATTTTTTCTTAAACGTTACATTTAGCGAAAAAGTATAGCCTACCTCTATATACATTTCATTCAATGTGGAATCACTACACTAATCTAACGCGTCGTTCTCATTTTTGGTTTATTTTACACTGTTTGTCAATATGATTTACTCATTATCGCTAAAAGAGTGATAAATAAACTATACCATCGTATACAGTATATTTGTTCATTTTACATTTACAAGTGAAATTTAGAACATCATCAATTTATTATTTCGAAGCAGTGATGGCTCATCGGCATTGGCTATGGACTGCCGTGCAGCAGATCTATGGTTCGAATTCCGCCGCAGGCTTCAGTTCAACGCATGGTGGTAGGGCATTTTGTGAATGCCCGCCCGGCTAGCGACCACCCAAGAAAAAGTATTAAAAATTATTAAATTCGCATTATTGGGGATAACTAAAATACTGCTCTCTAACAGAACTCTACCAACTTTTTTTTCTTTTTTTTTATTGCTGATAGGTAACTTGACCTTTGACTACAATCTTACCTGATGGTAAGTGATAATGTGGTCGAAGGTGTTAACAGGCTAACCTAGCATTAGTACAGTAATTGTAGAATTACTGGCTCTCAAGGACAGCTGCCGGAACACACCGTTATAGGTGCTTGGCGACAGATTTTCCACTTGAGGGTGGTCCCTAGCCAGGCGGGCTATTCGCAAAAATGCCCCGCCACCATGTGGTGAAGCTCAAACCAGCGGCAGGATTCGAAGCATGGACCTGCTGCGCGGCAGTCCATAGTCAAAGCCACTGAGCTATCACTGCTTCAAAAATAAAAGGGAAAATATGTTCATGTTTTAAGCGCTGTTGTTTAGTAGCGGGGTTGTTTAGTCGCTCTTCATTGATCAACTAAATTAAGGTGATAACGTGTATTTCATAACTTTATTAGGTAACTGCTGTTATTATAGGTGATCGCTAATAGCATTTACTATGGAGCGCTGTGCTTCAAAGGCCACGTAATGCAGTTAGTCCCGGTTGCCGTCTGAGGATGGTAGTCGTTAGGCTTTGTGGGAGTCTTTCGGGCGACATATACCTACTCCAACACTGCATGGTTTTAAGGCATTTTACAATGCCCGCCTTTTCACCCTCAAGTAAATAATCTGTCGCCATAAACCAAAGCCATTATTAATTCTAGGTTACGCCTGTTTACCATACCTTAACGCTGTTGTACTATTATATTTAATTGAACGTTAGTCCATATACCCCGTGTTAATTAACTCTCGTATTTGCAACACCTGAATATTGTATTTTACTTGAAAATTCCAATGATGTTTAATTCTCAAAATTTCTTGAGATGAAATATCGTTGGCAACTAATTGTACAGCAGTTTTAGCTTTGTTAAATAATGTTTAACTTCACAGCGCAAAACTGGTGTATTTAGACACCCATGTGTTGGTAACATACTCCAGAATAATAATGGGGAAAGTTCTGGGTGTTTGATGTCAGGGAAAATTAAATTAAACTTTTAATTTAGCGTGTCATAGGTATGTTTTCTATATGAGATTGTGAAGAACACGAGGCTCACTTGCTGTTAAGCAGTAACCTCCGCCTATTTCAGATGCATTTCGTCACAAATTGTTTGTGACAAAATGCATCTGAACTGTGCCTGTCACCCAAGACATACAGGTGCCTGTAATTTTACTGACTCTATAAGACTGCTGCCAATTTAGGCGACAGATTTTCTCTTTAAATGTGGTAGCTAGCTAGGTGAGCATTCGCAAGATATCCTTCAATGCGATAAAGCTCAATCCGGGGGTGAGAATCGAACCATGGGCCTCCAGCACGGAAATCTGTAGCAATTACCGCTCAGCAATCATTACTTCATAAAATGTAGTGATTAAAGGCTAGATCACACCGGACCGCAGAACTCCACGTGCAGTGTCTTGTGCGTGTTCACGCGCATAGCCACGGACAGCACAGAACTGTGTGATATAGGAATAAGAAATGTCACTGAACACAACGTCAACACTGCACGCGCCAATATGACGTTGCAGTGACATACTTTACAGAGCAGTGCTACGATCACGACGCAGTCTACCTGTACGGATCCGTTGCAATCTGGATTTTGGGTCAGGGATCATTATTTTTTGACCCCAACCTATAGAGTACCTAACCTACTTTACAAAAAGGTACCTCACTCATCAAGAGTGGAGCTTGAATATAGATACTGTGTGTATCTTTACATTTAGTTTTAGAAACGCTATGGAGTGCGAAAATATTTTCCGTTATGCTTTACTTTTCTCAAATATGGTAGAAGATATCACAAACAAAACCAATTAATTAAAATGTGATGTGTTTTTGAAGTATTTTTATCAAGTAGTAATGGAAGTCACATTTAATTGTCATAAAACGATGACAATATATGTAAACGTGGTAACCCAAACACGTATCTAGCGTGTAGGAATTCCTGTTGAAATTGTCTAATCAATTTCGTTATAAAAGCCACGCTCCAACGCCACGCCACACTTAATTCAATTTTTTCTGGAGCGCTGCCATGAGCAATGCTACGTTATTTTTCTTTTTATTCATTTTCCAGGAAGTCTAGCTTTGCGTTTGTTCTTTTTGTCGGTATTTTGTTACTAAAACTAGATCTTTAAGATTTCTAAGCTAGTCTAATTAGTAAGCGAAAACAGTTACATTTCGATTGCATCGAAATTTAACTGTTTTTTTCTAACGCAAATAAAACCGCAATTAAATATAATATGTACATAGGCAGAAGTGTATAATCGAACATGTAGCGGTTATATGCTTTTGTCATATAAAATAGGGGGTGAGCCTTATTACAGCAAGTATTACATACACCAGGCGCATCTCCAAACCGACACAAGTTTTTTTTTTATTGATGATTGGCATTTGTCCACTATCCACCTGATGGAAAGAAATGATCCTGTTGATGATGTGTTTCAGGTTAACCTAGAATTAAAGGCTCTCAAGGACAGGTGCCGGAATACACCGTTAAATGAGTGGAAACAGATTTTCTACTTGAGGGTGGGACAGTCTGGTTGTAGAGCAAAATGCCCTAACACCTCGGTATAACGACTGCCGTCTTAATACAACAACCGGGGCTATGGCCTAAGGTGCACTCTAAAGCACGGAAACGCTTGGTAGTATATGCCACTAGCAGTAACCTATTTAAGTACTTACCGCAGCGAACTTTGCTTACCCTAATGATCAGTTAAGTCCTATTAAGCAAGCTCCGCCATGAACATAAATAAAAAAAAATTAACTGTCCAACACGGGCAGTATTATATGTGATTCTGTGCCTGAGTATTAAACTCAAAATATCTAGTTTATAAAGTAAATCGTCTCGTTATAAATAATGACATGGAAAAGTGAAATAACGCATAGCAACTGTTATAATTGATCTGGCCAACAAATAAGCAATTGCTGAACACTTAGGACCAAAGATTTAGATCTAGCTACACGGTTCGCAGGTTTCTTCTCTCTACAGATCGCCATTTCTATCGCAGACTCGTTCGGGAAGTGATAGAAATACAAGAATTTCAAGCGAAATAATGACATTGCGATGTCTGCTTAATAGTATCATGTCATCAAATAGTCTCGATTCTTCTCGTCACGATTCAACTTTACGCATCAGGGTCGATAATGTTATTGTACGTTAATCGCGCGCCGCTTTGCCTGGAATGCGGCCCGGGAACCAGTCCGCCGCAAATCTGCAAGCTAAGCGATCTATTCGATGCGTTCACACGAGCGCCATGCAGCCTGGCAAGCAGCCCGAGAATCAGATTGGCGCGCATCAGTGGTTGAAGCTAGCTATTCGGTCGGCGCCATGATGCGTGCGTTAGTGCTTTGCGAGCCAAGTATAACTGTTCACATGGTCGTGCACATGCCCGTGCCTGTTGCATGCCACTTTATACACGACAGTTATAGTGTCTAAATAGATGGGTAGTTTCGTAAAACACCCACAGTAAAGACGTCTGCATTTTCAGCAAATCGAGGTTTGCTTATTTTATAGGATAAACAGATGCTAATTTATTTTAATAATATTTTTTAACTTTGTTAACATAATACATCATAGGTTACTCACGTAGCTACTACACTGAAATCGTTTAGGCACCCCAAAGGCCGTTGCGGTCATACATATAGTCCAAATGCTCCATCCCACTACCAGTTAGCAGCGTACTCAGCATTGCCCCATTTAATGGCAATACTCATTCGTTCAACCAAGTAAGTGCCAGCAGTTTGATCACGCGTCGCATCGGCTATGCGCTCTGATAAGTTTTGGAAAATAAGATAAGCTCCCGGCCCCCATGGACCAAATGTCTCTAAGCCTTTTGAAGCAGTGATCGCTCAGTGGCATTGGCTATGGACTGCCGCGCAGCAGGTCCATGGTTCGAATCCCACCGCGGGCTTGAGCTTCACCGCATGGTGGAAGGGCATTTTGCGAATGCCCGCCTGGCTAGTGACCACCCTCAAGTAGAAAATCTGTCGCCAAGCACCTAACGGTGTGTTCCGGCAGCTGTCCTTGAGAGCCAGTAATTCTAGGTTAAGCCTGTTAACACCTTCGACCACATCATCACTTACCATCAGGTGAGATTGTGGTCAAAGGCTTACCTATCTGCAATAAAAAAAAAGCCTCATAAATGTAAACACTACCGAGATTAGCATACATACGCCGCTTGAGTGGCTCCGACGAAGTAGCCGCGGCGCCAGCCTTTACGTTTGTTTCAGAATGATGTGGCGGCGCTAAAGTGTCAACTCATACAGCGTCTCAAACTAAGGGTTGCCCTAACTTACATGGAACCAGAGTCATACCGTCAAGTCTTTTACCATTGTTACACATTGAATTATAATTTTAATATTTTTATTGAAATCGCGAAAGTTTAAAAAGTTATAATATTCAACATATATAATGCATAACGTAAATAGCAGAACTTTACAATTAACTCGAAATCCTTACTCATTTTACTTACTTTGTGTTTATTTTTTACGTTGGTAAAAACGAGATGGAGGTAGTTATTAAATCGCTTCGGGGCTACTGTTCAATATCAGATTCATTCTATCATTATTTTCCTCTGATTGTATCAGATATAAAATATGTGATTCAATATTGTTGGAATAACCGTATTGGATTGGCCGATTTTAATGGGTTTCAACGCAATATGTTAACAAGGAAATTAAACAAAAATTCGGCGTATAAGCTCAAACGTTTTTAAGAAAAGATTTAATTTTTTGCTGTATTGAACTATTTTTTGTTATAGTGATCTTTAATATTACACATTATCAACTGTAACGTCCACCGCTGAAGAAAGACCTCCACCGATAGAGTAGGGAGGGGTTGCCATAATCCCCACGCTTGGCAGGCGTCTAAAAGATCACAGTATAAGATGGCAGCTCTTCAAAAACCTCCGTCGCCTATTGCGATTTCCACAGTAGAATATAAGGAGGTGCAATTCTAGTACGGAACCTCACAGGCTGAGGCATATTTTTGATGAAGTCTGTTATCTAGATGTCGTTATGTTTAATTTAAACGAAGTTACATATTGAAATAATTTCTAGAATGAGTAGTTTCCATCTATACTGAGGGGGAAGCTTGTTACGCAATACTGAACCTTTTGACTATGATGAGATGTTTTGGACAGCCATCATACTTTACAACTTAGCGATTTCCTAGTATTCAGATTTCCGCACATTTTCTAACAAATGTCTACAAATATTCATTTGATATAACTCAGTTTGAGTAACTAATATATATTTTCGTACATTATGCTACGACAAAATGCTCATACTTTGAATGAAATCATTCTATTTTAATTTTATTTAGAATTATATTATTACAACCAGTATTTTTATGAGAAGTGATTTAGTTCATATAACAATATTTTTGGACGTACATTTTGTTTAAGTCTGTTGATTTAAAAACAAAGCTTTGTAATTATTGTAATTCCATAATAGTCTGTATAATATGAAATTGATTTATTGACTATTCAAAACTAGATTCACTCAAAATTAATAAATAATTAAAATTAATTACAAATTCTTATAAGGGTGTTGAAAAAGTGCGTATGAAACTCGTGAGCAACTTGTTCATTTGTATCATATATCCTATTCTAATGCGCTGACATTTCTTTCACGAAGGAAAAATACACATATTATGCCTTTTCCATTCGTTTAACAATTGGGTCATACGAGTATTTGGTACTATATAATTAGAAAATTTATTATTTGTCATTTTCACGAATATTTCGAAGTAAATTAACTAACGTTACTATATAACGATTGCATTGCAACCATCTCCGCCACTTAATATTTGAATTATTAATAAACTAGGTAACTAATATGTGTGAAGCAGCATTTTGCTCTACGGCAAAATTCTAACATTGGAGGCCATTTTATGAATGTTTAAGTCCAGAAATATACTGTTAAATGTATCGAGGTTGTTAATATATAATCAAGTATGATATTCTTGCATGAATGTTCCATAATTATTAATGTTGAATTTTACAATTCTGAATCTATGTTTTTTTTACATACAGTCCTCTTTAATGTTTTAATGCTTTTTGTAAGCAGTAGTTAAACGATTTTTTGGTTGGTAAATAATTTGAACGACTTTGTATTGTTTATATGTACCCTAGTGTTGGATTCAAAGTTTATCATGTGAGGCCATTTTTTTAAACAGTTGCTTTAGTTTATAATATATTTGGAAAATTAGGGTACTGGGTCCTTCAGCTTTCATAAATATGTACCATAAAGCCGGTTCAATAATTGTCCCACATTAAAATTTAAAAAAAGACTACATTCAGGCACCCATTACTTTCTTTTTCGTCAAATCTTTTAAAATTCGTCTAATGGTCATACTGATTCGTCTCTGAATCGCGGCGGTTTTCAGGGTCATTATTTCTTTAGCAATGATTAGTTACCGAAAAAAGGAACTGACAGAGGCGTTTATAGCAAGCCTAGATGTATGTAAAAATTGGTACTTATAGAACCATTACCCAGGAAGAGAATAGGAGAATAAATTTGTGTGGAGCATCGCACGTTTCCTCTTCACATCTTTCCAACCCAACCAATCAAAGCTATAAGTCGGCTAATTAAAGATTCTCGAAATTTTTCAGAAAATATAATATTCGTACGAGAATATATTAGTACGAAGTTTGTGTTATTGTTTTATCTTCTTAGTCGGACACTTTTGGCAGAGTGGTCGTGGCTGTCGATGGACAGGGTAGCATCTCGTCGACGCCGCTCACTTCCAAGGCAGCCGCCCGCCTAGCGATGTTCCTCCATTGAGCACATTGTACTGCGGTAGCTTTAGTAGTACTGGTGATAAGGTCAATCCAACGCGTGGGGGATCGACCTCGTGGTCTACTGCCTTCCACCCGGCCTTGTACGACAAGTCTCTCCATGGAATCCTCCTTTCTTGAGATGTGCCCAAAGAACTTCAAAATTCGTAGCTGAACAGTCGACGAAAGCCTATTTTGTATACGAAGTTCTTTGAGGATGGAAACATTAGTCCGAAACGCTGTCCTTTGGGATTTTCAACAGTCGTCTCCAACACCACATCTCCAAGGCATCGATTTTCCGGCGATCTTACAATTTGAGCGACCATGTTTCAGCCCCGTACAGAAAGATTGGGAATACCAGACATCTCATTAGTCAAACCTTTGTATTTTTGGTTATGCGTCTGTCTTTCCAAATCTTCCCTAATCGCTCTACCGCTGATAGTGTGTTAGCACATCGGCGCTTGATCTCGTCCTCACATCCGCCGAGATTGGATATAATAGTAGATCTGAGGTAAATATAGCTCTGCACTACTTCTTAATAAACGGAACTCCTTGCGTGTTGTGTTCAGCCCGGTCTACTATCATTATCTTCGTCTTTTCTCTGTTGAGAGTAAGACCGAAGTTTACACTGGTGGATTCAAGTCGAGACAGCAGCTGTTCTAAATCTTCTTTTGTTTTTGCTAGAAGGGTAGTATCATTAGCGTATCGTAAGTTATTAATCACTCCCCCTCCAACTGAAACACCTTTATCCCATCCTTCCAGAACGATTCTCATGATATACTCAGTATAAGTGTTAGAGAGAAAGGGCGATAATATACACCCCTGTCGAACGCCGGACTCAGTCTTAAAGGTATCTGAGAGGACGTCGTCCACTTTCACTGCAGCAGACCCGTCCTCGTATAATCTCCTTAAAAGATAGATGAGATGCCGCGGAACTCCCATATCCAGCAGATATCCTCCCATATCCATAGGCACTCCCATATGACTGTATCAAACGCCTTCCGGAAGTCGACGAAACATATGAAGAGTGGTGTGTTGAACTCCCTCGATTTCTCTATGATCTGCCGTAATATAAGTATCTGCTCCCGCGTGCCTCTTCCCTTCACGAACCCAGCTTGTTCTGGAGAAATTTGGTTTGAAAGATCACTTTGCTTGCATGAGATATAAGAGAGATGAGCCGGTAGTTATTACATTTTTTGGTGGATCCTTTCTTGTGCAAGGGTATAAATATAGAACGGGACAAGTCTTCAGGCCATAGGCCAGTTTCCCAAGTTTTGCAACATATGGTAAATAAAAAGTCCACACCTGCTTCTCCCATAGCCTTAAACACTTCTATTGGAATCTCATCAACACCAAAGGCTTTATTGCTCTTTAGGTGATGTATTGCCGCTCGAACTTCATCACGCATTATACTAGGTTCTCGCTCACTGATTTCATTTAAGGTACATAGGTTGTCTGTTGTTGTCATATTTTTCGCGAAGAGAAATTTGCAATAGTCCTTCCAAACACTCACTATGTCTTCAATCTCAGTGATGGTTGTGCATGCGGCATTCTCTATTGCCCATGTCTTTGGTTTGAACTGGCGTGTTATGAGTCGAACTTTATCATGAAGATCTTTCGTCTGTAACTTGTCCGAGTGTCGTTCTAGTTCCTCACATATCTTTGCCAATGCATTATCACGGTCACGTCTACAAGCAGCTTGTATCACTGATGTTTTTGAATTTAGTTCAGCAACACTTTAGCTTTTAGCTTCCTACGTTCTTCCACTAACTGCCAAGTGTTTGCTGTCATCCAATGCTGTCGTTTAGCGGATATTTTCCTTGGTTGTGATTCTATAACTGCATCCTTTACATGTTTCTTAGCAGATATCCACAAGATGTTACTATCTTTGTTCCTGATATCTGACCGCCAGATGGAATGTTTACTTTCAATAGACGTTGTAAAAGAGCTCTGATCAATTACTTGCATTCGGTTTTGTGGCTTCGTGGTCCTTACTCTTTGTAGTTTTAATCTCAATTTGCCAATAAGCAGTTCATGATCAGATCCACAATCTGGACCAGGCAAAGTGTGGGCATTAGTAATAGAACTTCTCCATCTCGATCTAACAAGTATATAGTCGATCTGGTTACGACAATTGTCTCCAGGGGATGTCCAGGTATATAAGCGCCTTGGATGATGTTTGAATGCAGTATTCATGATGGTCAAGTTGTTGTTGGCTGCAAATTCTATAATCCATTCTCCTCTGGGATTCCTAACACAAAGACCATATTTGCCCACAATGTCTCGAATTCCATCATCCATCGTTGTATCGCCCACTTTTGCATTGAAGTCTCCTATGATGAGCAAAATTTCTCTTTTGGGGATTCTAGCTATTGAAGATTCGAGTTGTTTGTAGAATTCTTCTATTTGCTCTACAGAGGAAGAACTTGCGGGGGCATATACCTGCAAAATATTCAGTAAGGTCGGTGATGCGCTGAGTTTAATCGAAATAATTCTGTCACTGATCGGGTTGTAACCAAGTACGGAGCTATTCCAAAGTTTCGGAATTGCGATTGCCACCCCAGAAATACTACTTTTATCATTTCCGGAAACATAGATGGTATGTTTTTCACAGTTGAAATGCCCGCTTCCTTTCCAGTGTGTTTCGCTAAGCCCTGTGAAAGTCATATTGCATCGCTCCAGCTCCTTTTCTAACATTGGAAGCTTAGATTTGCCGAGTAGACTTCGAACATTCCATGACTACCGAAAAGATGACATTTTCTTAACCTTAAGCTTCTTCCAGTAGTATATTTTCCATGGAAAGCCTGGTTGCCTACATCACCATGGCCGGTAACCAATTTCACACCCCCAGCCCCGGAAAGCTCAGGGCGCCGGTCGCTACGCGGATCGCCAGGCAAACTTGCTCTGTGTCTCTCTGTGTCCATCATACAGCTCTCATGGGATAATAATGTAGTAGTTTCCCCTTGCTTTCTACATCGCGGTACTACAACCTCAGTGGCTGCAGAAATCCACCGTGAACTGGTTCAGAGTCCACCTCTTTGCGCTTCACATAGATACTGATGGCTACCGCCGCCCTCCATCAGGTTCCAGGCACTACACCCCTGTGGTGCGCCTCCTCCGCTGGTCTGGCCGTTCCGACACCTGCTGTCTCCGCCCATCCCACCGTTGAGGTCTTCACCCGTAATCCTGGGCAAGGGTTCTATGCTATACCCCATAGAGCTGGGTCCCTATCCGAACTTGGTCATCGTCTCCCTCTGGCCTACTGAAGAGAGCTGTGTCCAGCCCCGCGACGTGGACGCGCCGGACAAGAGTTACCCCAGTGAAGGATAGAGAAGGTCACTCTATCCCTCCTGGGGCCGGGTTAACAGTCTCGTATGGGCCCGAGACCGAAGCATTGTTTTGTATGCTTTCCCTTTATCTATAAAGGTTATCACTTCAACTCACATTAATCTGTCTTTAGCAAATAACACTCTAAGAGAAAACAGTTTTAGTTCGTGATCACCAGTGTTGTACCTACTGTTCGTCAGATTCCAGTTCAACTAAGACTTATATTTGAATAGTTATATTATTAGATATACTAATTATCTTGCAAAGATAGCTGTACTCAAAAATATGATTATATCATATAATCAGTTTACTTTCACAGGTACAGTAGATTTTGAACTGTCTTAGTCACTTAGGAATGCTTTACAGGGCTAATTCATTATCTTACAATTGGGATTTCAATTCAATTAAATTTCTTGGTTTGGCCTTTGTGACTGAGCAATATAGCAATTTTCTAATGTCAAGTGCTTACTGCACTAGAACTACAAGCGTCGGAGAATACTCTGCTATAAAAGTAGGCACGGTGCGATTCTATATATGAAAGCATCCAAACTCTGGCATCCAAATTCAAGAGATTTTATAACATAACATAAGCTCAGCTCTATCTATATGGTTTATTCTAAATTACATAAAACAAATTAAGTAAGCTCACAATATAAATCATAATGTTATTTTGTTATGTGGAATAAATTTACCAAGGAGGTACATAAATTGAGTATGGGAAAGTGAGAGGAGAGATTTTAGAGAAGTGGGATTTCAAGTGGGGTATAATGCTGTTCTGCTTAACATTTTAAAATAGTAGAAAAATAATATGCTACAAAAGGATTGAAATGTCATTTTTGCATATGTTCGCTTCTCGAGGAAGATTAATGCGGTCGACCACTATTTATTGTGTCCCCACACAATTTTTTTTATATTAATTCTAACCATAACAGTCATGCAAAAATTCTTGAAAATAAACCAATAATAATCACACTAGTATTATAAATTACAAATTTTGTGAGTGTGTGTGGTTGTGAGTCTGGATATAAGTGTAATATGTTATATGATATAATATGTTTTTACTCTTTCTTAAATGAAATTTAGTAGCTCTAGTGTTGTATATAGTTCGTAGTATTTTGTAAAGTAAATGGCACGGCCGGTATAAAAAGTAAAAAAAAAATTGGAAATAGTTTCAATACAAGGTTAACATATAAGATACTGATAAAATACTTTTTTTTTGTTTATGTGGGTAAAACCGTAGGCAAAGCTAGTATTAATGTTTCTGTTAGGTCCTCATTTTTAATATATTACCGACGCTGTAATTCTTTTAAATAAAGGCCTATTTTATTCTACCTTAGGACCCTTATTTCCCGGTAAAATTGTTTTAATGAATGAATAATCTGTTGTGGGTAAGGGGGCCGTTATAAATAATTTGTTTATTCTAAGAGTTTAGTACATGAGACAACGGAATTTTATCTTACGCTTCATGTTAATATGGCCAAATGTTGATATTGTTATAAGTGGAGTGTGTTGTGTTTTTCCTCAGAGTTAAAGGTTACCAAACTAAAAAAACAGGATAAAAGAGTTTCTAATTTATGCGTGTTTGTACTACGTGATACGTGATAATAAAGATAAGGTTTTTAACAAATAAATATTTACATATTAAAACTTCTTTTGAAGCGCTCGTAGCGAAGTTTGCTTAGCCATTCTGAACCGATCAGCAAAGCTAAGCAATATCCGCCGCGGTCATGAGTTGGATGGGTGACCGCTGGTGACATTACTATTGAGCGCTTCCGTGCTTTGGAGGGACCGTTAAGCCGTCGGTCCCGGTTATTGTCTTCGGATGGCAGTCGTTATAGCATGGTGGTTGGGCATTTTGCAAATTCCCGCCCGGCTAGCTACCACCCTCAGGTAGAAAATCTGTCGCCAAGCACGTAACGGTGTGTTCCAGCAGCTATTCCTTGAGAGCCAGTAATTACGGTTTCAGAATATTTATTAATCTCATAAGAACACAAAACATTCACTTACTGAGATTACTTAAACTAACTTAAATATAATGTGCCGCAGATCGTAGATGTAGCTAAAATAAAACTATCACGGTAATCAATCTCAATGAATTACTTAAAAATAAGAAATTATATTCGATTCTACAAGTACCCTACAAGCGCATACGTTAGGATGCAGACCTGCATAGCATTGGCTACGAGACATATCGCAAGCGTGTTTATTAAGGCCATGTTCATAGTGACAGTACGCAGCAATTATGTTTGGCATACAGCTCAGGTCTTTTCATTAATAAATTAAAAATGTTTAGTACTAATCAGAAATAAATACATAATTTAGAATATGGACATACATAATATTATATATACCATATGGAAACTTATAAATAAATAATTCTAATAGTAAAATTAATTAATTTAAATTAATAAATTGTTACGATAAATCCTTGGAAATATGAGCCTTAAGTATTTTTTTAAATAGATTATAAGATTTTATTTCTTTTATGTCTTTTGGTAGGTTGTTATACAATTGAGCCCCTTCATACATAATATTTTTTTTTCCAAAATTTGTTCTAGGTTTTCTTAGACAAATATTGTTTGCTTGTCTTGTTAAAATTTTTTGAACGTTTATTTGTTTTGTGAATGTTATTTGTGTATGTATATCCTTGGTAAGGATTTTTCGAACAAGAATACACGTGTTAAACTTGTACATCTGGGCTAGATTCATTAATTTGGTTTCTTTGTAAACTTTAGTAGTGGGAGTTAGGTAATTGTAACGAAATAGAGTTTTGATGACCTTATTTTGACTTCTCTGTAAAGATTCTAAATTTGTTTTAGCTGCTGTTCCCCAAATTTCAACTAAATAATCTAAGTGTGACTTTATCATGGCGTTATATATTATATAGCGTACTTTTTTAGGAAGACATCGGCCCATGCTTTTTACTGCTCCCGTTAGTGATGTAATCTTATTTCGTATACTTTCTATGTGTGGTTTCCATGTGAGTTGATTATCAAGAATGAGCCCAAGGTATTTTTCCTTCGTAACTTTGTTAATTTCTTGACCATTAATAGTGAGAGGGTGATATTGACCTATATTTTTATTAATTGCCGCGAAAATTATGTAGTTCGTTTTAGATGTATTTATTGTAAGTAAATTTGATTGCAGCCATATATGTAGTACATCAAGATCACGTTGTGCTTTTTTTACAATAGACTCAATGGAATTATCAGAATAAAATAAACTTGTGTCGTCAGCATACAAAATTAAATTTCCTGTTAAACCAATTTTATGTATGTCGTTTATATAAACTAAAAACAACAGAGGGCCGAGAATGGAACCTTGCGGCACGCCGTAGGTAATCAATTGAGCTTTACTTTGTGTATCCCCTATTTTAGTTATTTGATACCGATTTGAAAGATATGATTGAAACATTTTATATGCCGTCCCGGTTATTCCTAAGGTTTTTAATTTCATCAAAAGTATTTCATGGCTCACAGTGTCAAATGCTTTTTTCAGATCTATAAATATGCCTAGCGTTATCTGCTTTTTATCAATGCTGAGTTTTATCGACGTGACTAAGTCAATGGCTGCAGTAAGTGTATTTGATTTAGGTCGAAATCCATATTGTTTACTGTATAACACATTTGAAAGTGCAAGATATTCAGTCAAGCGATTATGTAAAATTTTCTCAAATACTTTTGAGAGTACGGGTAGCACAGATATGGGCCGATAGTTTCCAGGGTCGGTTTTACTACCCTTCTTATAAATAGGACTAACCTTGGCTATTTTCAGTGTATCTGGGAATTTGCCCTCATTTAAACACTTGTTAATACAAAAGGTTAAATTTTCTTTTATCAAAACTTTCACACATTTAATCATTTTAGTAGTAATTCCATCTATACCAGCACTTGTATTAGAGTCCAGATCATTGATAATTTTTTCTATCTCATCTACGGTAGCAGGTTTCAGTGTGGTCATAATAAAATTAGTTTGTTGCATATTATCTGGGAGTAAAATTTTATGACTATTGTTATATTGTTTTGAAATTTTACCAGCCAGTTCAGCCCCAATATTTGAAAAATAGGAATTAAACCATTCGCAAATATCTCTGGTATTAGAAATTTGACCTGCAGTAGTATTTAGTTTTATAGGAATTGAGTGTTTCTTTATTTTATTATTTGCCAAGTTATTTATAAGTTGCCACATTTTCAAAGGATTTTTCTCACATTTTTTGAAAGCACTATAATAATACTCGTTCTTAGTGGTTTGGATAGCTACATATACCAAGTTTTTTTCTTGCAAATACTTCTGCTTTTATTCTTCGTCTTCATATGCCTTCTTGAAGTTATGCCATAGAACGTTTCTTTTATTTATAGCCTCAAGTAAATCCCTGTTGATCCAATCTTTCTGAGGTGGGTTTTGAAGTTTGGTTTTAGTTGTCTTGTTCTGTGATATCGCTTTAAGTAGCGTATTTTCTAAAGTTGTATATTCGTGATCCAGGATAGCCAAGGTGCTATCTTTTAAAGATATGTATACATTATCGTAGTTAACTGCTTCATACTGTACTCGTTTTATGATTTCAGGTTTCATTCTCTTTATTTCAAGATAGATTTGTCTATGATCTGAGAAAGCACTTTCAATAATAGCCATATGAAAAGTATTTTCGTTTAGGGAGGTACAAACATGATCTAATACCGTTGAAGTGGTATCGGTTTTCCTTGTGCAGTGTTCCTTATCAACCTTATTTAATATTTTTATCCCATTCTCTTTCAATATATGTTTATATTCCTTGATGGTTTTTTCTCTACTAAGTAAATTTAAGTTTAGGTCCCCAAATACGATTGCTCGTCTTCGTCTTGATAGCTGGTTACTGTATGTCTCCAGGAACTTTTTACCACTTGATGAAGGTTGTTTGTAGACGGCTCCAATATCAAGAGATAAGTTTTTCAAGTGAATCCAGAGGTAATGGTTAAAATCTTCACAATGGTCATCAAGGAACTCATGTTTTAAATTTTTATGCACGTATATTGATACACCACCTCCTACAGTTGCAGTCCGGTAATTGTAGTAACGATTGTAATTTGGTATGTTTAGCCTTTGGGCATCTTGTTCATTTTTTATCCATGTCTCTGTTACAATGATTATATTCAGACTTGTCTTAAAATTTTCTATAATACATCTTAGTTCATCGTGTTTACCTTTCTTCACTAAACTACGAGCATTTGCGTATAGAAAGTTTATTGTCTTCGGTGTAGTTGATACGTCATTATAGTTACTGGTTATTTGATATGTTACTGGTTTATTAATTATTTCTGTACTACTTTCGGTATTATTTAGTTTTTTGTCTCATGTTTAATAATTTTTGGAACTCCTCTGATATACTTTATCGTAAGGTTTTGTTCACCGCTATCCTGTCGTTGTTTAAGTTCACTTTTGAGACACATTAAGTATTTTTTCTGTTGAGGAGTTTGATCAGAATAGATTCGGACACCTTCTAAGTTGATATTATCTCTATGTCGTAAAATCATTTTTGCTGTTTCCTCCGAATTAAAACATACTTTCAAAGGGCGTGCTTTTTTACCATCATATTTACCAAGTCTTAGGATTTTTTTGGTGTTCGGGCAATCTGGGATAATGTTTTTTATAATTTTTTATAATTTAATTCTCAAAATATTTTGATATTTTTATAAAAGCATAAATTGAAAAACTAAATAATTGACATGTTGCGCTTCTACAACGAAGTTATCAATAGCAAAATTGGTTGCCTAGTTTAGTGCTCGTTATAATATATAACTGTTGCTTTTAAACTAATGTGGGTTAAAAAGGTTTTTCGCCCGAACCGGTTTCTATTAATTATATAATATCATTATCTCGTCATCGGCTGGTAACAATAATCTGAATCTTTTCTGTATTAAAGTAAAAATCAAATTATTTGATTTTTAATACATTGAAAATATGCAAATACCTAAATAATGCATAACGGAGTTTAAGTAGTAAATAGTTTAAGTAACTTAGAGTTGGTTTTTGTCCTGAGTAGGATAAGATACTGATTTTATTGTACATATTATACGCCAAGATAATAATCCAATGTTTTGAAGCAATGATGGCCAAGCGGTTGTAGCTATGGACTGCGGTGCCGCAGGACCGTGGTTTGTGGTTCGATCCGCCGGCTTGAGCTCCACCGTATGGTGGAAGGGCATTTTGCGAATCCTCGCCTGGTTAGCTAACACCCTCAAGTAGAAAATATGTCGCCAAGCAACTAACAGTGTGTTCCGGCAGCAGTCCTTGAGAGCCAATAAAATTACATTCACATGAGACTCAACAACTGTACGTCACAGGCTGACGGGCGCAGTGCATTTCGTTATTTGTGACGAAATACATCTGCTATAGGCAGAGGTTACCGCTAACATCAGGTTGGCTTCGTGCTTATTCCGTCACAATAACATAAAAAAAACCTATAAAGTATTGCGGGCTTTATATGAATTTTTTTGCTTCTTATTATAAAGTTCTCCCAGAACTCCCAGAGCGATTTCGTTTGAAAATAAGACTACTGAGAGAGATTCAAGATTACTCAAAACCAAGATGATTTTATCTCCGAAGAGATACGCTATTTTTCGTTTTCTTCCTCGAAACATGAAGCAAAAAATTAAAAAAATTCATTTGAATAGAGTAGGCACCTATCCTAATATATAATTTTACAGTTCATAGAAGCAGTGCATTAGTAGTCCACTTACGGAAAGGCAAAATTTTGCTCGATGACCTACCAGTTTCCTTGTTTATAGTGGCAAAAATTGTAAACATATAAATCGTGTTGTCATCCAGAAAATTGGATACGATATGCTGATTGCCTTTCTTGTATATTACGAATCTTCGAACTGATGTGAGTAGCATATACTTATAAAAAGAATGGGGAGTGGATAAGTTATATTATATACATCAGGCTCCGTGATTCAAATATTTTTCATCACTCGGAGTTTGTAGCTTTCTCGAAACTAATCAGGAGTTAGGTAAATAAATACCTAAAAGAAACTAAAATCAGTTTGAAGGACTTTTTAACTAGTAATATTACTGGACGAAAGTAGAATAGTATCAAATTGTTCATAACGTCGGGATCTATATCTGATAGGTACTACCACAGTCTATATACATAAAATTTAGTTATAGCCATCACGTTTCAAACCAAGACGTTTCATGTCTTTTTCTCTCTAATTACAGAGGAAAAAATCGGAATATTCAGTAAGGTATAACTATTGCTTTGTTACAGGAATAGGCTGCGGGAGATTGACTGGAGGAGTATCCGCAGGGATTGCCACCAGGTCTTCACCAAGCTGA
Organism: Plagodis dolabraria; assembly: GCA_963854805.1. Lineage (NCBI taxonomy): Eukaryota > Metazoa > Arthropoda > Insecta > Lepidoptera > Geometridae > Plagodis > Plagodis dolabraria. The sequence continues at coordinate 14,097,999 of OY978440.1, forward strand.
TACGTACGAAAGATCCAAGAGGCGCCCAGGGTGACCAGGAGCTTCCGGTTCCGCCTGGTGGTCGAGCTCGTCTTTCCGTAAGTACACGAAGAAAACGCTTTGCTCGAACGCTCGCAAATGAGGTTATGGTGCTCGATTTGCACCATGACCTCATTTGCAGTTACGCTATACCTGAAATTGTTACGGGAAATCCTAAATGAATGGAGCCAGTTTTCGTTCTCTTGTGTACAGACCATAATAAATATCGAGGAATGTCGAATAGGAGTGTGTAACCTTGATATTGTCCCTGTTGTTGAACATTCGAAGCAGTGATGGCTCAGTGTTACGCTAGGTGTTAGTTAGGCCTCTCCAGAAAGAGTTCGTCTTAGTGGGTACGACCGGGTTAACTCAAAACATTGTTGCATGCGAACATTACTGCGTTAAGGGGTTTTAACTTAAGCAAGTAAAAATATTTGCCGAACAAAATATCACAACTGAGTCTTGGAGTGACTGCGCCGTGCATTGTCACGTACGACGGCGACTATTCAACAGAGATGGGCAGCTGCCGATAATTCCCATCAGACAGGCGAAACATATGATGAAATAAAATAAAAAATAACAGTTTTAAAAATATCTCTAAATCCGTAGTTGATTCATTTAGGTGGCCGTAGAAAGCTAAAGCAATTAACTAGTTAACTAGCCACGGGGAGTTTCAATCCGGATAATTTGACAAGATTTTTTGTACTTGCCTGTACCAAATACCGTGCATACAAACTTCAGCTATGGTTAGAAGTTACTAAACAAATTCGGACGTTTACGGGGCCCAATTTAATTTATTTTGTATTGTAACCTATGTTATATTGTTGCTTAGCCTAGATACTTTTAAACGTGGCCTGATACTTATGTACGTGTTTCGCGAGATTCTATTTACATAAAAATCAGAATCATTTATATGTACATAAGTTAATAATAAGAAAATGTTTCGCAAAAAAGCATCAGCTTCGAACATTAAGAAATTATTTCACCCAAAAAAATATGGTCGAATATAGAACCTCGTCTTTTTTTTTAAAGCGATTACATATATTTTTAGTACAACATATTTTGCATATGCTTTATGATTACATATTTTGTCACTGGTTAACATATTTAATCATATTCAAAATGGTTTCACGATAATACGAGTACATTCTTGTAGTATCGCGTAATGAGTATATCAAAACGAAATTATTATAAATTTAAATGTATCGCCACAGTAGAGCGTCAGCGTAGAGTTGTATATGAATACATAATACTACCTTGGACACGCACTTCATCACTTAACATCAGTAATTGACATGGAATAAGGCTACTCCACCAGATATTTAAAAAAAAAACAACCCATTCTCCTTAGATCTCGCACAATACTGATTTTTCATATCGATAATTACAGGATTTTAGCAAACTTTTAAATTAAACCCAAGCTGACTTAAAAATATACTGAGCTCTATGAATTTAATATCAGAACCGAAAGCCAACTAAACAAAAGGGTATTAAATGTAAAACAAACAATGAATCATAAATTCGAGTACGTTGGGAAAGGTAAATGCAATTATGCACCCGTCGTGATATTCTGAAAATGATATTTGCCTTATTCGTACAAAGCAAAGCATTCGTGTAGAAATGTCGGAATTCGTGCAGTGCAACATCAAGTAGATGCTCAAAAGATAGTTGTGCAACAACAGTCCTTTGAGGTTATCCAATCACAAATATAGATAGACACGTTCACTAGACAGTTTCTGATTTGCAATAGCTGGTTACTCAGTACTCGGACATAAACTCGAGCATTATTTTTATTTGTGTGTACATTTCTAATGTATCCTTAAACGTCTTTTGCGTTTTATAATTTATAGAAGGTTTAGTGGACTGGAAAATAGTTTAATCGCAATTTGGTGAAAAAATGGGTTTTTAAATGGGTAGGTATCAAGTGGCTTTTGGTCACCAGGATCTTAGTTTGAACTGAATTCAGGCCTGGCTTACTCCGCACTTTAGGTTTTTGTGACAGAACAAGTTCGAGGCCCACCTGATGTTAAGCGGACTAGCCTCTGTCTATAACATATGCATTTTGTCACAAGTCACGACTTGCGCTGTGCCCGTCACTTTGAGACATAGTCGTTAAGTCTCATGTGCCTGTAATTTCACTGGCTCTCAAAGAATGCTGCCGCAACACACCGTTAGGTGCTTGGCGACAGATTTTCTACTTGACCCTTCCACCATGCGGATAGGTTCACCACTTCAACCATAGGTACAAAACTACAGGTACATCAACGTATCGGTCCAGACGGGATTATGCTACGGTGCGTGCAGAAGAGGTCAGAGCTATGCGAGCTAAAGTGTACTTTATTGCTTCGTAGCTAGAGTCACTTATTTATAGAAATGGCTTTGCAGAGTGATCCTTCTGGTTCTTAATATTCTATGCTAAAGTAAAATAAATTTATTATTATCCTTCTACATCATCATCATCACATTCGATCACGATACTGTGAGGCCTGGCACTTTAGACAAAGAAAAGTATAGACTGTGGGTAGCTCCATTGCATAAGATACATTATTGAGTTATGATATGTAACAGAAAAGGACAAAGCTATACTATTTCTATCTCTCAAGGCGTGCCAGTTATTTCAAGGCACATATTGTAAGAAAAATACAAGTCAGGAAATACAGCAAACACGTTGAAATTTTAAACACCTTTATTCCAATTAGCACAACCTTTCCCGTCCAAGTCTCGAGACCGAATTTTCATTTCGCGCTCCACCTGCATTCAACCGTTCGTTACAGAATGGCAGCATTGGCGGTATTGCGTGCGTAACCGGAATTGACTATACTTACATTTTTAGAATTTAAATTAATAACAAATAGAAGTACGATAAAATAATAACCTATTTGCTAAGTTATTTACATAATTTTAAAAGAACATCGATCGAATAAATCCATAATTAAAAACGTTAAACAAACAAACCAAACTTGTCAACATCCTGTAAACTAACTGCTTTTATATTTAAATAATTAACAACGCAACATATGAGCGGCAAATTTGAATTTCATAATGTTATTAAATATATGAACTCTTAAAGCTTTCAATATGTAGCTCAACAAACTTTGACAGTCATGGCATATTTGTGAAATTGAGAAATTTACTTTGGTACATTTCTGCATAATTAACTATTAAATATATGTTTTTTTTTGTTGTTTATAAACATAGATAAACCTTTATTACAATGCAATGTAGCGTGTTTAACTGTAAAAGCGATAGTGAGCGGAAAATACCAGCGTTGTCCTTTTATATGTAAGTTTCAAGTTTTTCTTTATGTTTTGGCTTGTAACAATGTTTTGTGTTTTAAGTGTTTAACTTTTTAAGTGGTTAACACTAATGAGATGATCATTCAATTACGATGAAACTGTCCGTGAAAACTCGACATGAAATTTAAAAACCTGGAGCACTCGTTTTAATATTAAAACCTGTTACAACCTTAACCTTTGACCTTTGAGTCTATACTGTCTTTAGTATCATCTGTATTCTTATATAATACTGTCTTAAATGACTCTATACTACCAGAGATGAGCACCCTAAAGTTTGTGAGCTTAAGGCTAGAGTATGCGCAGAGTATTTCATACAAACTTTGCTTCGTCATATTTGAACAGGTGTTTAAACCGTTTTCATTAATATTATTTTGGGGACTTAAAACCTAACATCAGTACTTCAGTACTAATATTATAAATGCGAAAGTATGCGAAAGTACGATTTCACGCCAAAACTACTGGACCGATTTGAATGAAATTTGGTTTGGAAATAGTTTGAGACCCGGGAAAAAACATAGGATAGTTTTTATTCGACTGCTCAAAAAGAGGTTAATGGTTTCGCGCGATAACCGACATACGCGCGGGCGGAGCCGCGCCCGGAATGCTAGTACGCCTATAAATATTACTAAGAGCACAAATTGAGGTATCTTTAGTGGGATATTTTAGTTAAATTTCAAAGAAAGTTGTGAACATAGTGAACTCGGTGTAGCATTTCAGGTAAATATTTTTTTCTTAAATATTTTTCCTAGACAAAATTCACAATTTGAATGTGTATGTCTTGTATAAGTTTTTTTTTTAACCGGCAGTATGCCTTTATTAAACATAATACTACGAACTATATACAACACTACAGCTACTACAATAAAAGCATTTAGACAACCTATAAGTCATAGCGGACCTATTGGCAGTCTAATACCAGCCCAGTACCAGTTGGCAGCGTGCCCAGCATGATGGCAGCGTTGCCCCGTTGAATTGCAATGCTTATTTGTTAAGCCAAATATGTGCCAGCATTTTGATCACGCGTTGCATCGACCAATCGTTTAGATAAGTTTTGGAAAATACGTTGAGCTTCCGGTCCCCACAGACACTAAGGGCCGTCCTAACTTCCACTGAACCGGAGTCATGCCATCAGGTCTTTTACCATCGTCACGCATCAGACCATTCGGTGCGAGAATAGCTGCAACATTGGCGCTGGTAAAAGTCTGGCGAATGATATCGTTAAGGCTGGCATGGCGGGAAATTCGACTAGCACTTCGAGAGCAGGAGAGGCCATGGTGACCGAGTTAATCAACTGCAGTATCACACTGGCAGTGATGTGCAACACAACACCTTGCACCCAAGCGTAAGCTAATAGCTAGACGATAACCGGATGGATCTATAAGGCTACCAGTTTTGTAAGAAGGAATTGCCTGTAACCAAAGACCAGATTCCCACACAGAAACAGCGAGAATACGAGCACAATCTGTGATGCTAGAACATATATTTAAAAGATCTTTCCGTGTTAGCTCGCATAGGGGCCGATCCCACTGTTTCTGTGATGACAACATTTTTGGGAATTCAGTATTTAGACAAGCCAGTCTCCATGTGTTTTTGGCCTCAGCCAGATATGCTACATCAAAAGAGCCTAAAGATCGTGCAAGAACTTTTTCTACTAATTTGTGTGTACTGCACAGAAGACAAAAAAGCTGGTAATGCCACACCAGAAATTGTGCGTATCCCTATGCCCCCCAACCTCACAGGGAGGGAACTTGCACCCAAGCTCTATCATCAAACTCAACATTCAAAACCGACACTAACGTATCTTTTACTAAGTTGTCTAAGCTTAACAAAAGCTCACTGTGTCGCCACAGTTGACAACATCTTAAATAGTATGTAAATATAGGAACAAAAAGCAAAATTTTATAATTGTTAAAGCCGTTTATTTTGAATAATCTGCTAAACTTTGAATATAGTTTTCGACAAATGGTGATAAAGATTCGTCAAGAATCGGTGAACCCAAAAGACAAATCGACCTTTTTTTACTAATTTTATATTAGGTGCAAGTAAATTTAATTTTTCAATAATCAAAACTTTATCTTGTCTAAGTCGTTGTATTTGGTCTTCATTCTTTTTTCGTCCTAGTAACAAAAACGTGTGATAAAACTACATATCAGGCTTAATATTGTTTGAAAATTTGTATAGTACCTAGGAAAAAAGTCAATATAAATTTAGTTTTTACTTGAATGTGAGCTCTAAATCTTTCCAGTCTTATTACAATGGGGTGACAGAGTAACTCACGACACCAGTATGTATCTACATAATATAGCTGTTTCCATGTCATTGAATAATCACAATAAGGTAACCCTGGGTTAAACTATGCAGTCGATTAAGTCTGTGCATTCGAAATTAACTAAAGTGAAGTAAATGAAAAACGGTATATACACATACGTACGTGGAGGTATTCGTTTCATGGAGTGGACTACTTAAGTGATGTGTTACTATTTTAGTGTTATACACACATGACATCTTAAGGTCGAATGCAAAGTGGCAATCGTCTGTTACTAAGAACCTTTGAAAATATTTTCTTTCAAACTACAGTTATTTCTTGTACAGTAGATTTTTAGAAGTACTCTTGGCAATCTTTAATTAAAGCAGATCAACTAGTTTATGATTAACACGCATATTTACTAAAAATGTAAACGTATCTACAAAGTCATTTTTTTTGGTATGATATTTTAGTCAGGGCATGTGGGTTTTTTAAACCGGTTGTTTAATCTAATTTACAGTTCACAAATTTTGCAAAGTTGTGAATTGACTTGTTAAAGCAGCACAAGTAAAACAAACATTTATTTGTGTTTAAGTTTTAAGTTAACGCAAAAATTCAACATTTAAATTTAACTTTTCATATGTACTACTTAACTTAACTTAATTATTTAAGTTAGTAATCTCTCATATTTAAATTTATCATGGTGGGTGATTTTAAACTCACTAATATTAGTTGGTCCCTATGTTTCGATTCACATTTTCTACCTAACTATTCGGGCACAACCGAATCATATTTAATAAATGATATGACCACCTATGATTCTCGTCAATTCAAGGGTTTATCCAACAGCAATATGGCAGATTTTAGTTTTTTTTTTTTTTTTTTTTTTTTATACTCGATAAGTTAGCCTTTGACCACTATCTCACCTGATGGTAAGTGATGATGTGGTCGAAGATGTTGTTCAGGCTAACCTAGAATTACTGGCTCTCAAGGACAGCTGCCGGAACACACCGTTAGGTGCTTGGCGACAGATTTTCTACTTGAGGGTGGTAGCTAGCCAGACGGGCATTCGCAAAATGCCCTACCACCAAGCATAACGACTGCCATCCAAAGACAACAACCGGGACCAACGGCTTAACGTGCCCTCCGAAGCACGGAAGCGCTCAGTAGTAATGTCACCAGCGGTCACCCATCCAAATCATGACCGCGGCGGACGTCGCTTAACTTTGCTGATCGGTTCAGAACGGCTCAGCAAACTTCGCTACGAGCGCTTCAAGATTTAGTTTGGTCGAACAATGACGTCACTGTGATGGAAAATTGTGGCCCATATAATAAAGCACTCTTAATACATATCAATTTTGCGTTTCATATTGAATGTCTAAGCTCTCAATCTTATACAAAATATATCTAAGATAAAAGAAAGTATAATTTAATTAATTTAAAAATATCGGAAGTCGATTGGTCGAGTGAATTTCTGTCTAGGTCTATAAAAAAAGCAGTGGAATATTTTTGGTGCCATACATGAAATAATAATATTTGACCGCAATTTATTCCAACGTAATTTACCAAAGTTTGTTCTAACCGTAAATGGTATTCTCCAGCACTCAATAAAGTGATATAAAAAAAAAAAAAATTTCATAAAAAATAAAACCTATAATATGAAATCGAACCTTGAAACATTTACATGAAACGAACGAATCGAACGAACGAACGAACGAACAAACGAACGAACGAACGAACGAACGAACGAACGAACGAACTAACGAACGAACGAACGAACGAATGAATGACTGTGTGAACATATTTTTTTTATGAAAAATTAATCCTATAATATAAAATCGAACCTTGAAACATTTACATTACTACGTTGGCTGGATGGATGGATGGATGGATGGATGGATGCATGAATGAATGAATTAATTATTGAATGAACAAACGTATAAAATGAATGAATGAATGAACGACTGAATGAATGATTGAATTAATGACTGAATAAATGAATGAATGAATGATTGTATGACTGAATGAATGAATGAATGAATGACTGAATGACGGAATGAATTAATGAATGAGTGAACGAACGAACCAACGAACGAACGAACGAATAAATAAATGAAATAATGAACGAACTTACGAATGAACAAATGAATAAATGAATGAATGCATAAAATATCGAACGAACATACGAATGAACGAACGAACAAACGAAAGAACGAACGAACGAACGAACGAACGAATGAACAAACGAACGAAGGAACGATCGAACAAGCAAACGAACGAACGAACGAACGAACAAACGAACAAACGAACGAACGAACGAACGAAGGAACGAACGAATGAATGACTGTGTGAACATATTTTTTTTATAAAAAATTAATCCTATAATATAAAATCGAACCTTGAAACATTTACATTACTACGTTGGCTGGATGGATGGATGGATGGATGGATGGATGCATGAATGAATGAATTAATTATTGAATGAACAAACGTATAAAATGAATGAATGAATGAACGACTGAATGAATGATTGAATTAATGACTGAATAAATGAATGAATGAATGATTGTATGACTGAATGAATGAATGAATGAATGACTGAATGACGGAATGAATTAATGAATGAGTGAACGAACGAACCAACGAACGAACGAACGAATAAATAAATGAAATAATGAACGAACTTACGAATGAACAAATGAATAAATGAATGAATGCATAAAATATCGAACGAACATACGAATGAACGAACGAACAAACGAAAGAACGAACGAACGATGAACGAACGAACGAACGAACGATGGAATGAATGAATCTCTGAATACATATCAGTTTTGCGTTTCATCAAGAATGAATGAATTAATTAATAAATTAATGAATGAATTAATAAATAAATGAATTAATAAATGAATGAGCGACCGAATGATTGAATGAATGAATGAATGATAGACCGAATGAATGAATGAATGAAATAATGAATGAATGAACGAACGAATAAATATTTTTTAGGCTACCAGTATTAAACGAAATTGAAACGTAGACTTGTCACCAAAGGCCAGATTTGGACACTAAAACAGCGCGAATACGGGCACGACCTCCTTACTAGGAGTTCACGTATCTAAAAATCTTTCCATGCTAGTTTACAAAGAGCTAATGTCTGGGAGTAAAATCAGTATGTCGAAAGTCTAGTCTCCGTGTGTTTTTGTCCTTTACCAGATATATGGATGTGCAACATCAAAAGAATGTAAGCAGTAAATAAGGTGTAGGTTAATAACAGTTCTCGTTAAGCATGCTTCAATGCTCTTTAAAATAAAACTAGTAGCAATTTACATTTATACAATACAAAGGTTGTTTGTAATGTTCCATACCAGAAACCCTATAACCAAGACTCCACTGTCTTTCTGTCTTATATGTTATCTGTATATGTTCGTCCGTCCACCCGTTTATTTTGGTCTCTGGTTTGTTTTTTGTTTAAGACTGCACCGAGGCAGCGATACGTAATTGTGGTTCGTTTAATCCCGTGCTGTATCTTTATTTCTTAATTTTGTGATATGTAATTAATATATATTATATTTAAAGATTCATTCTATAAATCATACATTTGGAAACACGATTACTTAAAATTTTCTCTGTAGAAAAAAAACCAAAGTTACATCTAAAAACGCAATAAACCCTTAGTACGGCGTAAATACTTAACGGAAAGTCATCCGTATTTGAATAACAAAAAAAAACAACATGTTTTCTATAACGTATACAGATTACATTTTTCAAATAGGTATTTGTTTTAATTATACGAAGGAAATACTCAAATTCACGCATGTTCCGCCCATTTTAGTCAGAGCCGCGATGCTTTGTCCCTATCCGCTTTAGTAATTCTTCGGCCGTCGGACGGGGACGAATGCTGTTGGCGTGCTTTACTTACGCAAACATACGCAGCGCGCCTAAAAGGCTCGGTGCGCCCTTAATGTATAGACTACGAATGTAGCTGGCACAGACTTTAGGTATTTTATAGTTATCAATTATTGAAAATGACCAAAAACTTTGAAATACTTTTCCATTTCACCTTCTTAGGGGTAGGTAACGAGAATAACAATGAATAGATTCAGGCGTTACTTCTCGGAAATCCATATTTAATAACCACACTATAAAGGTAACTGTTTGTGAGTGTATTTGTATGTTTGTTATTTCTTAATATAACGGATAGACCAAATTTATGTATGGAGGTAGATGAGGCGCTGGATTAACACACAGGATACTTTTTATTATCATCATTATCCATAACCACGCAGGTGATACCGCGGGGCGTAACAAGTAAGAAATATTTTTATAACTTAGTATAATAACTTATAACTTAGTTTTGACATCAAAGTCAAGACCTGCGGAGGATGCTTCGTGTAGAATCGAAATGCATCGAAAAATCTTCTAGTTTGGCTACGTGGCGTTTATGACGCGACGTCGGCATTGCTGTAAATTTAGGAGGAATTGTCACTAGATATATTCCTATATCAATTAAGTGTTTTTCTAAAATATTAAATTTATATTTTCTTAAAATATTTGTTTATTCATTATGCCGAAATTGCACATATTTTAGTTTAAAAAGCGTTTATACCTACCTAAACAATGTTTTATCTCCAGTAAGAAATACCTAAGTAAGCGGTATATTGAGACAGCATTGTTGACTTTGCCTAGTCTCCTTGGGCAAACTGTGTGCTTAAGGACACCAGAGCTTATGACGTCTTATACCTATTTGTATGTCCTATCTGTACCTACTTTACTTTGTCAACATTTTACAAACTACCGTTTTTTTTTTATCGCTGATAGGCTAGCTTATCACTACAATCTCACCCTATGGTAAGTGAAGATATGGCTGAACATAGTAGGGTTAACTTAGAATGGGACTTGGCAAGGATAGCTACCATAACACTTCGTTTGGTTTTTCACTTCAGTGTGGTAGCCAGCCAGGCAAGCATTCGTTATGTCTACCTTCGATTATGTGTAGAAGTTTTCACTCCAACCGATGGCTGCCAACAATCCCTTACGACAACCATCCTTAAACTAGAACCCGAAATTAAAGAACTTGGAATTGAAGTGCTCGTTGCGAAGTTTGCTTAGCCATTTTTAACCGATCAGCTATGTTGAGCGATGTCCGCCGAAATCATGACTTGGAAGGGTGACCGCTTGTGGCATTACTATACTGGGCTCTTTCGTGCTTCGGAGGGTACGTTAAGCCATCCCGGTTGTAGATTTACGGCCGTCGATAAACCATGGTGGTATGGCATTTTGAGAAAGGCCACCTGCATCCTCAAGAAGAAAATCTGTCGCCAAACACCTTACGGTGTGTTCGGGAATCTGTCCATGAGAGCTAGTACTTCTAGGTTAGCCTGAACAGAATGTTTGATCACACCATCACTTACCATCAGATAAGATAGCGGTCAAAGGCTAGCCTATTAGCTTTAAAAAAATAATTGAAACTTAGATCGATATATTGACGTGTCCTCCGAAGCTCGAAGGTACTCATCAGTACGAGGAAATGCCACTAAGTGTCACATACCGAAGTAATGAACGCAGCAACAGCTTGGCAAATTCCACTACGTGTATTTCAACAAGCTTATAGTGTGTATGTTAAAACAAATTGTTATATATTTATTTAAATTTGTATTAGCACTGTGCCCGCCAGAGTGTGCGGGATTATAGGGGAATTAGGATAGTACTTACTGTGGACACTGGATAGCTTGTTGCTGTTCCTGAAGGGGCTCGGGGCTTTGTGCACTGCCGGCGCGCTTAATAACATCACTGTTGGTTTATATTAGTTTTTATCACGTTGAATTGCCCGTATTAGTGTTGCTTCTGGCCATATTTTTAATAGTCTTAATGTTGGTTGTATTGTCATCTCTAGGAAACTTTGTCATAGTACTGAATTGAAATCAAAGTTGTGAGACGAATTACTTAGCATTCGGGTGCCGGGTCCATAGCGTTGCAGAGGAAGAGGCTAGAGGGGCCTGGGACACGTAACCCAGGAGTAGGGTAAAGGGGCCCTTTATGATGCATCAGTGCTCCCTTTCACCACTACTTTTACTGGGGACTACCCCATTTTAGTATTATTATTATTTATACGCAACTTTATGCGGACTTCAAATATATTATATATTTTCACATCATGTATATGCACTGTTAGTAAGCCCAAAGTGTATGAATCAATGATAGCCGAGTGCTTATAACTATGGACTACGGTGCCGCAAGTTCATGGTTCGATTTCTACCGCTGGCTTGACCTTCCCCGCATGATGGCAGGGCATTTCGCGAATACTCGCCTAGCTAGCTACCATCCTCAAGTAGAATATCTGCCACCAAGCACCTAATATATTACTATTGTATTCCGGTAGCAGTTCTTGAGAGCCAGTAAAATTATAGTCACATGAGACTCATCAACTGTATGTCTTAGAGTGAAGACCGCAGTTCGTCAGTTGTGACGAAATGTATCTGTGATAGACAGAGGTTACCTGCTTAATACGAGTGCCTCAGGTGGACCTCGTGCTTGTTCCATCCCATTAAGAAAAAGAAAAAAATGTTGCATATAAAATTTGCGAAAGTTTGAGAAAACTTCTTGTATAAACTTGTTTAATGAAAATATTCGTTGATGGTTACTGCCACTGCCTATCAAAATTACAAACGCACAGAAGAGTCATTTCAAAGGTGTTTAAAGAGTTATTACTATCTTAAGTTTTTATTATTATTATCAGTTATTAGTTTAACTTTCTTAACTCACCCAAGTAAATTTATAAAAACCGTATTTGTAGAACTCACGGCCTCAAATTGATCTACAAAAATGTCATAACCCTCAGTTAGCACTTCAGCACAATTGACGGTAAAATGCTTTTACAATATACATGCAAATTCTATCAGTACTTTCCTGCGTTATTTTCCCATTCCAAAGCGTTTATCAAAACCGTTGTCACGATATTCGCAGTCTTTTTGAAGCTATGGATTTTAGATATTTGGACAATGAATCATTGACCTACTTACTACCTTTTGCTTTCTACCTTCGTAACGTGGATCTAGTCGATCTGCATAAATTAATTTTGTGATTTGTGCAGATTGTTAGGATATAATATAATTAATATTGTTAGGATGGAATATAAATTTGTCCTAGAGAAAACCCAATCATGACACTCTTCCCCGATGTTTTACGGTTGTTAATACAAACAATTTGTGAACTCCGATATTCAAAATACCGCGCCATAGTCCACCAGCGCCCAATGCTGCTGGCCAATAGGACAACTGACATTGACAGCTGTGATTAGCTCCACGAAAGTTATTCATGTATACATTGTATCACATTTATATAATTAAAAACAGTTTAATAGCAATTCCGTTGTATTGATTTATTTAAAAAGAAGAATATCTAACAAAATTGGCGACCGTGAACAATATTTGTGTGGAGACACAATACACGAACTGCAATCAACACGGAAATAATAACAAACGGCGGACTCCATTGAAATCTTTGATGACTTGGTGACTGTGATAATTTGTATCTGGAACGACAACGGCGAAAAAGTGCAAGGAGTTTTGGCAAACTGGCAGTGCAGAAGGCTTCTAAAAGGGAGGTTTGCCCATTCTTTACTTTCTTTTACTTCGTCTAGCTTGCTCGAGTTTCCAAGAAATTATATATGTTGAACCCAAAGTCCAACTTCAAAGTAAACACTAAATATTACTAAGTGATTTCAGCTGTTAAGCTACTTTCATCAGAATCTATATCTATATAATATAATCATACATAGTTTCATCTATTTTGCTTCAATAATCATCTTTATGCTGATAAACAATATTCATTTTTATTTCTTCCTACAACTCCTATATTCTTTCTATATCTACCTACTTTTTTCTGTGCATAATTATGCGAGCTACGAATAGAATACCGCGCTAAGTGCAATTGATTAGGTATTTAATTGCTATAAATATCGAAGTACAGTCATTTATATTACATATTAATTCATATGTCTACAAGAGCTTTCAATTTCTTACATTCTTAAGCATATATTCACTAGGTACCTACCTAAGTAATCTTACTATCGACCCCAAAGTAAAATAATTTTTGTAGTCAGTCAATTTAAGTGATAACGAGATGCTGCGCACAGTGCACGTACGATCAGCTGATTTACAGTTATAAATCAAGTGCGGTGCAGAACCGGCCGGCTGATTCTCGCGCGAGACTACAGCAATTGTATGTTTTTGTTAAGGTATTTATAAAGTTAATTTTTTGTTTTCATTCAAATGACTGGCACAGACGATAAGAGCGTTCAGGATATGAAAGAACTTAAGGGTAAAAGGTCCTCATTAAAGGGAAGATTAACTACTTTCGAAAAATATTTAGAAGAATTAAAAGAACAGACGGTAATAAGTAAAATACATCAAAATGAGTTAAAATCACGCTTAAAAAAGATAGAAGCTATTTTCGACGAGTACGATCTCATTCAGACTAGCATAGAAATTAAGCAGGACAGTCAAGAAAATGTAACTGAAAGGGAAACAACGGACAATAGATTTTTTAGATGTATGGCAGAGGCTCAGGAAATAATCGAGAAATGTAATAATACAGAATTAGACAGTTCATGTTCCCAAGTGTCTTTAAAGCACTCTAATTTTAAATTACCTCAAGTTGGGATTCCTAACTACAATGGTGATGCTTCTAAATGGTTAGAATTTCACGATACTTTTACTTCTATGATTCATAACAATGATTCTATAGCAAGTATAAATAAGTATCAGTACCTTAAAAGTGCACTCACTGGTCCAGCAGCTTCAGTAATAGCGTCTTTAGAAATTTCTAGTAGTAATTACGAAGTAGCATGGAAACTTCTATGTGATAGGTACAATGATAAGCGTAAGCTAGTATGTACTCATCTTAAGGCTTTATTTGATGTTCAGACTGTCAGTGAAGAAAATGCGTTACGTTCCCTCGCCGATCATATTGCTAAGCATTTAAGAGCGTTAAGTACCTTAGGCGAAAAAACAGAAAATTGGGATACGTTGATAATATTTCTGTTCTCGACCAAACTCGATAGCATTACAAGTATTAAATGGGAAGAATATAAATCATCATTATCAGAAAATCCAGAAAAATTCTTCACATTTTTGCGTAGGAGAGCAGATGTTATAGAAGCAACTGCAAGTAGTAGCAACCGTGCTGCCGAACTGCAGCAATCGCTGGAACAACCGCAGCTGCAGCAATTCAAGCGCATGAATAAACAACAAAAGTCATTTGTTGCTGCATCTTTAGACAAAAAACATTCTGAATGTTTAGTATGTAATGAGGAACATCTGATTTACTACTGTAAAAAGTTTTTGTCTATGTCACCGACTGACAGATTAAAGCTTATTATTAAAAATAGACATTGTATTAACTGTCTTCGTAGCGGACATTTAGCACCACAGTGCAAATCTCGACCATGTAAGTTATGCAATGCAAAGCATAATTCACTCTTACACTTTGACAAACCAAGCTCAGAAAACCAAATAGTTTCCAATCCAATATCACTTTCAACATGTATCGCCAATCAAGTTTTGTTATCAACTGCAATTATCAAAGTCTCATGCATTAACAATAATTCGATTGATACACAAAAATGTATTGAAGCTCGCTGCCTATTAGATAATGGAAGCCAGTCAAGTTTCGTGAGTCAGGATTTAAAAAATAAACTATGTTTACAGACTGAGAGTGTAGACTCGGTTTGTGTCACAGGTATTAACAGCATGTCATTTGAAGCTTTACAGCGCTGTAATATAATAGTGCAGTCTAAAACAAGTTTATTTAGCACGTCAGTCAATGCATTTATTATCAAAGAAATAACTAGTTCACTGCCAAGCCATGAAGTAGATATTTCCAAAATCAATATACCTAAAAATATATCACTCGCAGATAAGACATTCCATATTCCTGCTAAAATAGACATACTATTAGGAGCCGACGTATTTTGGGATATCATATACTCGGAACAAATTAAACTAGGTCGATATTTGCCTGTTCTACAAAACTCAGTATTTGGATGGTTGGTATCAGGACCAATCATATGTTTTCCAACAAAAGATGCTCCCACAAAACTTTTTTGCAATTTCAGTCACGAGATTCGAACCCAGCTCAACAAGTTTTGGGAACTAGAAGAAGTGCCTGTAAAGCCCGTCATGTCTCAAGAAGAGGAGGCGTGTGAGCATCATTTTGTGCAACACACGCGTCGTCTTGAAAACGGGAGATTTTGCGTTACGCTGCCTTTGAAAATAAAGCCAGAAGAATTAGGAGACTCATATTGCATTGCCCGTAAAAGGTTTGAATCGTTAGAGCGTCGATTTCAAAGGCAGCCGGAAGTAAAATCGCAATATGTTCAGTTTTTGAATGAGTACGAAGCTCTCGGTCATTTATCAAGTACTAAAAGACCTGAGCACGCTGTATTTTTACCACATCATCCTGTATTGAAAGACAAAAGTGAGAGTACAAAATGTAGAGTCGTATTGGACGGAAGCTGCCGCACTTCTTCGGGCTTTTCTCTCAACGATATATTGATGGTAGGACCAACTGTACAGGATGACATTTTCTCTATCTTAATTAGATTGCGACAGCATGCATTTATTTTTACTGGAGACATAGAAAAAATGTACAGACAAATCTTTATCGAACCAAGTCAAAGGCATCTTCAATCAATATTGTGGAGAAAGGATGAGCGGGATTCGCTGAGATACATGCAACTCCATACAGTTACTTATGGTACCTCTTCTGCGCCATTTCTGAGCACTAGATGTCTAATACAGTTAGGATTAGAATGTAATGATCCAATAATCAAAGAGGTCATGTTACATGATTATTATATCGATGATATCATTACTGGGTGTTCTGATGAGATGGGCTTACAACATATTTATCAAGGTGTCACTAAACAATCGGCATGTTTTAATTTACGTAAAGTCAAAAGCAACTCTCAGGCACTAATTAATATAATTTCACAGGAAGCTGTCTTAGACAACGTTCAAGAAAATTTAAGATTTTCTACGGTAACTAATACGTTAGGTATTGAGTGGAATCCTAGCAGTGATTGTATTCTAATTGCAATAGCAAAATCATTAAACGTACAAAAACCATTTAATTCATTAACGAAGCGTAGTATCTTATCAATGTCATCAAGTATATTTGACCCATTAGGATTATTAAGTATCTGCATTGTAACGTGTAAGATAATTTTGCAGCAGTTATGGTTGCAAAAAATTGGATGGGATGAGCAAATACCCGAGGAAATCTCACAAAGTTGGCTAAAATTTATCAATAACTTAAAGAAAATAGAACATTTATCTATACCTCGCCAGGCAATTTGCGCTAATCCCATTAAAATTGATATGCACATTTTTTCGGATGCTTCACTTAAAGCGTATTCTACCTGTTTATATATGCGTTCTACAGATGTATTAGGGAATATTACTGTACGGCTTTTGTGTGCCAAATCAAAAGTAGCGCCACTTAAAACTTCAACCATACCCAGGCTTGAGCTGTGTGGAGCAGTCTTAGGGGCTCGACTGTGTAAGAAAGTTTCAGAATCGTTGAGGTGTTCAATAAATAACAAACATTTTTGGTGCGACTCAAAGATTGTTCTTGCCTGGCTGGTCACTCCTGCACACAAATTAAGTACATTTGTGTCACACCGGGTTGCTGAGGTTAGAGATTTGTGTGTTAATGATATCTTTTTGCATGTACCATCGTACTTAAATCCATCAGATCTGGCGACACGAGGTGTAGATCCAGAAGAGGTACAGAACCTTTCGTTGTGGTGGGATGGGCCTACATTCCTGAAAGGTACACAAAGTGACTGGCCCGACCAGAAATGCGGTGAAATACATACTAACTTGCCTGAAATACGCGTTCATGTTAGTAACGTTAATACGCCTCAAAAGTCAATAATTGAATTCGAGCGGTATTCTAGTTTTTTGAAATTACGTAGGATACTAGCTTATGTTTATAGATTTGTCAATAACTGTAGAGGTAATAAGCAGACTGGGCCTTTGATTGTAAGTGAATTAGAAAGTTCAGAGTCCAAGCTAGCTCGAATGTCACAACTCGAGAGTTTTCCTAATTTTGAAAATAATTTTAAGAATCTCCCGGTATTACACAACTTAACTCCAATCGTAGAGAAAGAGACAGGTTTGATTCGTGTTGGTGGGAGGATAGATCAATCTAATTATGATTTTGATAAGAAACATCCAATTGTTTTAGACAACAAACATCATTTTACAGTATTAGTAATGAGGTACTATCATACTAAGTTGATGCATGCCGGACCACAACTGCTTCTCTCAGCCGTACGTGAACAATATTGGCCTATTGGCGGTAGAGTTTTAGCGAGACGAGTTTGCAGATGTTGTTTAATGTGCAAACGACTGAAAGGAGCAGTTGCCAAACAGATAATGGGAACTTTACCATCGCAAAGAGTAACGCCAGGATTTCCGTTTGAAGTGGTAGGAATAGATTATGCAGGACCTTTTATGATCTTAAATAAAAAAGGCCGCGGCGCCAGGCTAATAAAATGTTATCTCGGTGTGTTCATTTGTTTTAAGGTGAAAGCGGTTCATCTCGAATTAATAAGTGATTTGACCACAGAAGCTTTTATATTGGCCTTGCGTCGTTTTATATCTAGCCGAGGTAAGCCTCGAGAGATATTTTGTGACAATGGCACCAATTTCGTTGGTGCGAACCGCGAAATTTCTGCTCTTGTAAATAATTGTTCTGATGCTGTGCCAGATTTCATTGATGAAGGCATCAAATTTTACTTTTCACCTGCGTACGCGCCTAATTTTAGAGGTTTAAATGAAGCTTCGGTAAAATTAGCTAAATCACATATGAAAAAGGTTGCAGGTAATGCGCATTTTACTTTTGAAGAGCTTGCAACACTATTTTGCCAAATAGAGGCTATTCTAAACTCGATGCCGCTAGTCCCTCTTTCCCCTGATCCAAATGATCTTTGTCCTTTGACACCTGGGCACTTCCTCATAGGTTGACCCCTCATATCACTGCCGGTGCCTAACTTGCAAGAGGTAAATCCAAATCGATTGCATCGATACGCCCGTATAGAGCAAGCGAGACAACATTTTTGGAGCCGTTGGAGCAGTGAATATATATGTGAACTGCAGCAGAGAACGAAATGGAAAAACAGAAAACCTGACATCAAAATCGATCAGTTGGTGTTGATCAGAGATGAAGCAAATCCGCCACTGAAATGGCCATTAGGTCGTATTGTTGATGTATTTCCTGGACCCGATGGAGCCTGCAGAGTAGCAGACATTAAAACCAGCAAGGGAATCGTACGTCGAGCTATAAACAAAATTTGCCCGCTGCTGGACTAATACAATTTCACAAATGTAAAGTATATTAAAGGCTGAGAGAGTTACAACTTTTCAAGAAGGCGGAGGTTGTTAATACAAACAATTTGTGAACTCCGATATTCAAAATACCGCGCCATAGTCCACCAGCGCCCAATGCTGCTGGCCAATAGGACAACTGACATTGACAGCTGTGATTAGCTCCACGAAAGTTATTCATGTATACATTGTATCACATTTATATAATTAAAAACAGTTTAATAGCAATTCCGTTGTATTGATTTATTTAAAAAGAAGAATATCTAACAACGGTGATTTATCCCTAAAAGCATTTCAATGTAAAAACTTATAGGAAATCATCGCTCTTAAATATTTTCTCGTTAATTACATTTTTAGTGCGCAACGTAAACTTGCATTAATCATAAAAAAGGAAAAAGATACTATTTTGTTGAATACTGTGGCCATGATACTTCAGTATTTCAGACTCAAGCTATACTTGGTAGATTGCAATGGCTCACCTCTTTTTAACGGAGTTCAAAAAAGGAGAGAAGGTTCGCAATTCGATTGTAATATTTTTTGTACCTTAGTGTACCAATATTGATGATTTTTTATACATTCGAAGGCTGGTGCTAGTCATGAGTAATACTAGTATTTGAGTTAATGCGTATTTAATTGACTTCGACTACATTGATGATTTCCTCATTATCACTTGTATATATTAAATAAACAAAAACACTGTATATTATGATGGTTTGGGTTATTTAGTTTTTCGTGCATTGATTTGTTTTAAAATATTTTCTGTTTGAAGTGTTTTTTTTTATTATGGCCAAAAGACATGAATTGTAACTTTTCATAAAATTGAAATATTTTGCCCGGAAAATTGTTATTCTATCCATTCACTTTACTTTGCGATAAATGTTGGAGTAGAATTCTCCCGGAGTGAAGACGTGACTGAGAATTTTCTGTAGACCTTTATCGCCTCTCACTGGATTTTAAGTTTGTTATTAGTTACATATTTGTTTGTTTACTTTTATCAATCATATAATAATATATTATTCCAAAAGTGTCACAGATAAACTGCTATCAAATTGTATTTGATTCTGGTTATTACATCTTAAAATTAATCACATATGAAGTATGCAATTTTTTTTTTTTTGTTAGTTGCATTTATTTTCTAATCTCTACGGTTTTTGGTATCTCAATGCTTGCATTAAGGTACCAAAAACTGTACCAATTATTTATAAAATAGCTAAAGTTGATGACCCTGCTCTTATATCATATACCTAAGAACCGCCAGTTTTTTTTCTGGCCGACCTCTTAATTGTATTAAAGACTTAACGATACCTCTGGACTAATAAGGAAAAGCTTTTGTATCATAAATTTTTGTATATTTCTTTGTAAGTCCAATGTCTATAATGCTATGGAGATCGGACATACAGGAAAAATAATCCGATTTGTTTACACGAATCAGGACACAGGACAGCCTGGTGAATAGGTGCAAATCATCTGAATTATTTAATGAGTTGTAAAATAGAGCACTGGATTTCCTACTTAGCTAATACATCCAGTTTTTCTCGATTTCTTATAAGTGGTGCACCGCCAATGTGGTGGTGGACGCCAAAGTCAAAAGTAGAAACTCTGTGACCGTCATCGACCTATCACCACTTATTTAAGTAACATTCCCCTAGGTGGTAAAACGGATCAAGGACCTCCATGCAACAGTGGAAAGTTTCCCGGCCCTAATGGTATTTCTGTCAAGGTGTTTAAGCACTTTCCTGTCCCACTACATTTACTAGTCAGCATTTTCAATGCAGCTGTGAGTAACTTCCACTTCCATGAGATTTTGCATTATGCTAATATCGTTGACATTCACAAATCAGGCAAAAAGTCTACCGACTTCCTTAGTTACTGTCACATCAGCCTCTTTAGTGCCCTGGCTGCTTGGCAAATAGCGAAAGTTTTTGTCAGATTTTGGTTGGCACAATGATTTGAATTTTAGTACCACTTTAAATGGTCAGACCGTCTTGCATTCACCATATAAGACTCAGGGACAGGAATTTTCGCTACGAATAGAGGCCTTCCTCCTCATATCCCGTTCGCTCAGTCCGAGTAAGAGTCCTTCATGGCTCTGTGTTATCCCCCATACTTATTGCACTAAATACTAGCGACACCCTATGCTCTGACATAAGGTGCATATCGGCCAGTCCGTGGTTGACGCCGCTATTTTATCTATTGACTAGGTTAAGATCAGACAGAGACACTGACAATTCAAAGTTAAAAGGTTGGTTTCGTAAATGGCAATTGCGATTAATGTAGTTAATAGTGTAGCTATAGATTTTACCTATTCCATGGATGAAATCGACCAAATATCTCGATGTGACCCTTGATCAGAATCTCACCGATGCCAGATACCTTTATCATGCTTCGGTCCATGCCTTGGTCTTTTAATTCGCAAAGAAAGTAAATTGTACCGTAGACGACACTCTACACGGTTTAAATTCGACTTGTCATGAATACGCTTTAGTAATGTTCAGTCATATTAGTGACCTCGATCTTTCAGAGCTTCAAGCAATTCAGAATCGATTTTCTATGCAATTCAGTACTTAGGTGCATTGTGGTACACGAAATTCCAATGCATTGTAATATCAATCTCCTCATTATTGTTCAGTTCGTAATGAGCTGTCAATACTTCGTTGCGGCTCCGCACCACTCAAACTGTCTGGTGCTCCATACGGTGAATTAATCGTGTGTCTGTCCCGATCCCCACTTTGAACTTCCCAGTCGACACCCTAGGCATATATTGGGTGACCTAACGCTGCCATTATGTTAGAAGCTTTAGCATAATCCAACAGCAATCCCGGTAAAGGTAAATTAGGGGTTACAAAGTCAAACACTGAGCTCGCCAGTGAGCTGGAGGCAAACTTAAACTCCCGATTAGTGGGTCCCGATAGTGCAAATATCGGTTGAGCCTCGAATTACAATTCTGTTGTACCATGGCAATTAGACGCGATCTCTTCAAATAATCTAGGTGACTTGACGGCATTTCATGCCTTATGCGCCCGTTTTGGGGGTACTTCCTACGGCTACTGAGGGGCTAACAGCCCCTCGCCCAACGTCTTATATACTACAAATGCTGACAGCGGCAAGTAGCATCTTTTTCCTCCCTAAAATAAACAAGGCGACAGGTTGATGCGACTACATGTAACATGTATCATGAAAGGATGAAAAAAGTATAAATGTATATGTGAGTGTTAAATAGAAAATACTCGTAATATTTAAAAAGATAGTCATATACATCTCTGATAAGTTATTACCGGAATAAGAGACAAATGCACAGTCAATATAATTTATGTAGGTATGTTAATGCTTCCATCTACGTTCAGAAAGCCACAATTATTGCACCATGCTCGCCCTCCTTTACTTGGGACCAAGATGGGTTAAAACGAGGGCGTTTTGATAGATAACTTATGCATTTTGTATTATGCAATATACGTGTTGTTGCATTATATATTATATGTTATATATTATATATTTATTTATAATTATATGGTCTATTAATACATTCAATAAAAATGATACTTATGTAAAGTGTAAATCAAATGATTTGGATAAGGCCATGTCCTTGTAATCCTGTGCTCGTGCTTTAGAAGTGGACTATTTCTTAGCCGATATGTTTATAATACTGGTAACATTTTGAAATCGTTTTTCAATAGTATATAAAACTGATTTATAGTCCAACTACTTATTCTAATAATTTATTAACTACAATATTGAAGCAGGATACCCCCTTTTGCAGTTCCTATATACAGCTGCTAAGGGAGTCTGGCGCGAATTCTGTCTATATATGCACGGCTAGCTATCACCCTCATTTAAGGTCAAAGTCTTTTAGAACCGATTCGTGGGCTAAGCCTGTATATCAATCACCACAAATACATATAAGCTATCAAAAAAGTGGTATAAGTACAAAAATGTCTCATCACGAAGAAAGGATGAGTAATGCACCGACCAAAATTCATACAAGCAGCGCTGCAAAGCGAAAATACATATTTGGCTACCCGATAAAGTTGGCAAAGCAGACTGAAAATTGGATTCCATCACTTTCAAAAACAAATTTAATTAATGAGAAACTGATAATGTCAATCAGATAGTGCCTACTTGTTGCATGTGAAGAGAATAATCATACAAGTTGTTGGCTGCTTCTTCGATTCTCAATTTGTTGGGCGTGCGAAATGAGAATATATTTTCTTATTTCTTGTGTCAATACCAAGCTTATACATTACGAACGCTGTTAGCCTAATTCAAAAGTTTTCGATCTTTCCCGTGCTATAGTATCGAAATAGAATAGGTTTTGGTTTATTTGAACAGTCAACAACAAAAAGTCCCCAGTCAACTCATATTATTCTCCATTTTCGTATTTATCCCGATTACAGGCCTTTAAAGTGAGGGCCACTATAAAACTAATTGCTAACCATATTATCTTTGCCAGATTGCTCTGTAGCAAAAAGGGTAATGTTTTCTGAGATAAAGTGTATATTATATATTTAATATTGGTGTTCTCTTTGTTACTAACGCCTTGATGAATTTATGTTGGTCTTCATTGTTTGAGAAATATAGCGTACGCGTAAATATGGCATCTACGAACAAAATAAAAGTGCATAGAAAATGTAAATTTTCATGAAGTCTGAAATAAAAGATAGAAAATAAAAAAACATTATAACGTCATAATTTATTAAAATAGGCTTTTGAGACAAAAAATGTTTAGGGGAGCTCAAATGTGAGGGCTGGCGCCGCAGCGACTTCGGCGGAGCGACTCAAACGGCGCAAATATGCTAATCTCGGTAGTAGATACATATTTGAGCAGTTAGGTGTAGATACATTGTATCCGTTGGGGTCGGGAGCTCCCCTTTTTTTTACAAAACATATCAAAGAGCTAAGATATTTATAGGCTAGCTTTTGTGCACTACCTCACCTGATGGTTAGCGATTTAGAAGGTGATATTCAGGCTAACCTAGAATTAATTGTGTGGGTACTTAATTGTCCTAAGCCTGCTGTTTGAATTTCAACATTTCCAGGATATTAAAGCTCCTACTGCTTTTCACATATTAAAACTAGAATTCATTTATTCGCAGACGTATTTATATCATATCATTTTCTACAAAAGCGCCAAGACATTTTTTGTTTTGTGAAATTTTGTTTGACTAACAATTATATCAGAAATATCTTATTTTTGACATATATTTGCCTTCTACTCTAAATCTATTGGACTTATTGACTTGATACTAATATTACCAAATTCAACGTTCAAGGTCGTTGTCGTGATCCTAAGCCTCAACGAATAAGCATTGCCATCCAATGGGGCAATGCTGCCAGCATACTGGGCATGCTATCAGCTGGTAATGGGCTATATTTGGACACCCTGCAATGGCCTTATAATTTGCCTTAATGTTAGTTGTAGTAGCTGTAGTATTAGCTGTAGTATTTAGTTTGTAATGGTACTAGTAAATAAAGGTATGTTAAAAACTACTTAATACGTTTTAGCCCTTTTAATGGTTGTTAAGTTTAATATAGTAAAATATTAATATACAATAAATCACTTTTTATATAATAATGGCATACAAAATACATGCTACATACCTAGTTGTAAGTACTCACTAAAAGTAATATTTGAATACAGTACAACATGAATTATTTAAAAATTTTAGAGCAGAAAGCGGACCTAGATTCACATCATATAGTCATATTACTTACCCTACTTAGTACGCTTTTCTAACTAGGTAATAGCGATTCACGGAGACATCTGTCGGTGGTGTCTGGTGTCACGGGACTCGCGGGAAATGTTCACTAGTTCCCACCATTTCCTGACTGTACGGCGGAATATCACAGATAATATAATGAATATGTATATACAGCGCTGCGCTCCATCAAATCTCCATCAACCCCATTTAAAAAAATATTGAAAAATTGAACGTAATTTTTTTCCAACGTTTTTAGTCGGACGAGAAAAATTAGCAAATGAGTGATGCATTTACTCATTTCACTCGTCCATTATTATTTACATAACAATTGCATAGAATAATTAATATTCTAGTAAAAGCATCAGCTGTTTGATAAACTCGCGCGCTTAAGACGATTATATACCGTGTACTTCTCCATATAAAAAGAAAAACTTCTTTTCTAGCCCTTCATATTGACCTATTACAGCTATTATTATTTCAGCTGATGTTATAAGATATGTAAGATTATTCTTGGTATCAATTATCTTATTCAAAGAATCAGCTTTTGTTTCTTTCTGATTGTTTTGTAAATGATTATAAAGACCGTACAGTTGCGTAGATTACTTATTGCAGTCGTCCTGTGCTACACCGTTTTTTTATATATTTTAATGTGTTAGACATTTTTGTAATGAACACTTATTTTGGACTTAAGCTTTTCAAAAATCTTGACTGCCCCTTGACTTGACCTTGTATTGTAAAAAAATCACATATGTGTTTTTACATCTCACATCTATTAATCTCCACGAACAGTGTTTGATTATATTATAATAATTATTTCAATACCATTATCTTCAGAGAACATAATATACACTAGTGGCTCTCCAAGCTGTAGATCTCGTGAGTCTGCCCTTGCATAGGTTACAATTGAATACAGGTTCACTGCGCATGCTAATCGCAGAATGGGTCGAGATATCAAAAAATGATTTTCTTGGACTCAAGTCCAAGGTCTCGTGAGAATTGGATGAGAAATGCGACCTGTAGAGAAGAACAACCGGATAACGAAAGCATTTTTGTCGAAGTTAGAACTAAGTTCTCGCTCGGTCAATAATAAAGCACATAGCACAATCATGTTCTGAAGTAATCATATTCTTTTTTTTTATATATATATTATTAAGTTTGCAATAACGCCTCCTAGGCGAATTACATTACAAAATTACAAATTTACGTGAGAAAAAGTTATAGTCATGTGCGGGATTCGAACCCGCGTCCTGCCACCTCTTTAGCCGGGGTATGCTCTAACCAATTCAGCTAACATGACACAATGACTCATAATTTTAATTCTTGCTCTCGTTCTTCAACCATCGTATCGGGATGGAGGGACAGCTATAGTTCAACTTGCGTTGTACTGCAAACAAGACCAATTTTGCAATTGGTTTTAAACTTGTAAATGATGACGCAACCTTATAATTCTAATATTTTTAAGTTTGCAATAACGCCTGCTAGGCGAATTACATTAAAAAATTACAAAAGTTTATTCATTTATTAAAATGAAAAAGCGAGCGCGAACGGCGAGAGAAGCGTCTCCGTTTCAGCTAAAATGCTTACGTATGTCTGTCTGGATATCGGATCATTACCCTCTACAGTTCCCTCTACTGGCCCCGTGGGGCGCTGAGCTAGAATATCTAGAATTGCTAGTTGTGGGTGTAATAAGAGGCGACTAAAGGATAAATACCAAAAGCGGGCGCTTTCTGAGGATCTGATGTCTTAATCTGCGAACCCCAAGACGCCTGCCAAGCGTGGGCATTATGACAAATCCTCATTTGATGTAAGGTGCTCAGCAGTGCACAATCCAGCGAACACAGTACCCTCTTAAGTTTGTGTTTCTCAGCTGAACCGATCCTTATGAAATGTTGTGAACTGGTTTGAAAATTATATGAAGTTTTTTTAAATTCAATTTTGGCAATTTTTAACACTGAGGAGAAATGGGGATTGAAAACGTAAATAAAACGTCTTTCAGTCTCGAGGATTTCCTTTATTATATAATTCTTCTACTTTTGGCAATCAATATAAATTTAGAAAATTTTGAATAAATAAAATAAGAAATTGGCCCTAGGCTGAATCTTGAAAAGGGAAAACGTTGATAATTTAATTGATGTGTGGATATTTTTACCTTAATTATTATTAAATTATAAATTAACACAATTAATGGACAAAATTAATTGGACGGTTAAAATTTATAGTTTGTAGTTAAAATTAATTCCATATAATATTAGTTAGTTAAAATTTACTCCATATAACAGATCAACTAGGTTAGATAACATTCGCTGCGGTAATTACTTGGATGACTGGCCACTAGTTGCATTTTCTACTAAGCGCTTGCTTCCGTCTTGCCGAGGGCACTTTTAAAGCTGTCAGACCCGGTTACTCTTTTGGGATGGGAGCTATTATAGGTGTTTGATGGTGGTATGGGTTAGCTACCTACCTCCATCTAGCAGAAAATCTGGCGCAAAACACCTAACGGTATGTTCCGGCCACTGTTTCTGAGAGCCAAAAGTTTTAGGTTAGCCTGAACAACATCCGCATCATCAACAGATGAAATAGTGGTCAAAGCGTAATTATTCTCCTTGGTTGCGACTTTGGTATGTGCACAGAGGCAGCGCAACATTAAATTTAAAGCTTTTACACGGTTCTCTGAACAATGTGCCATCGTACACCCCTTTGAATCAGATTCGTTTGTACTTGCAATAGGGTACGAAACGTTTCCGGTGAAGCTCAAATAAATGGAAGTCCAACACAATGCTGGATAAATTCCGATTAACTATTACTTAAACTTTTAACTGCTTGTTTGGTTTTAGTGTTCTATGAAATATTTGTTTATGGGAAAATACCAAAGACACTATTTCAATATATATCAATGTGATATGCCAGTATTGGAAAAGTTGGCTTCTTCATAGTAAAGAACTGTAATTAGATTGTATCGTTCAAAGAGCTCAATCTGCTCGTATAACTATTTAATTAATTCAATTGATCAAAAACAACTTTTGACATACACAAAGTCGTACCAGTTTAAAATTTGTCCACTCTCTGCCAAACTATAACTGAACCCACATGCTATAAAAAAAATACGTTGGCAAAAATAGCGCTTAAAATATCCTTAAGCATCTCAGTAAATAAATGTGTCATTATTCATAGCAACATATAAGAACAATTTGCCAATAACACAAGTTATTAACTTGACTATATACCCGAGAGATGTTTATACCATTGAAATTTATCATTTATGCATTAGATTTTTATTCCACGTAAAATTTTAAGACACACCTTACATTTTATTATTTAAAGACTAGAATTTAAAGAATAATGGGCCCCATGGAAAAACTTCGGTGGTTGCAATCAACCAAAAACAAGACGTATCTTCAGGCCTGTATTCGCTGATATAAATCCCATACAGTTTCACGTATTGTCATCTACTGAGAAAAAACATAAAACCCAATGACTGTCCAACACGATGATCGAACTAAGTTCCTTATGATTCCTAACCGGTAGTTTCGTTAAAGAAGTCAACAAAGCAGCTCAGGCAGCAAATTTAAATAAAAAGTATTGTTTAATTAAACAAGAGATAAGTGGCCCGTAGGAATACGAGAAAGTCGACAGTAAAAGAGTTTTACAACATGAGCCAAACACCTGTTTGAACTCAAATCTATAAAGGCCTTTTAAATAGACGAGTATATAGCAGCATTAACATTTTTAAGTTTCTTCAACAACAATTCAATCAATTAAAATTCATACTAATCAAAATATTTGTGACAAAATTCTTTAAGACGAAAAAATAAATTAACTACCCAGGGAAAAGACCCGAAATGTGCTATTCACCTTACATCGAAGATCATTTTATTTTTAGATTTGTATCTGATTTAATAAAATTTGAATTAATTCGGGAAAAATAAAAATGCTTGTTTACTTTTCAGTATTATGTTTTTGTAAAATTTGTACAGGAGTTTTTGTCAGATGTTACAACTTTGATCTAACGTAATGCGGCGCGACGCGTGCTTCATCCTCCACACCGCTTTCGTTGCTACCCGACTGATAACCTCTGGGAAAATTGTCAGAAGGCGGCGATGGCATGATAGAACATTACATAGTTTAAAAATATGTCGGAGATTACAGCTTACATACATATATCATATACATAAATCGCTACAACACTCTATTCCGGTATTATCTTAGTAGACTAACTGTTTATTTAGTATTTAAAATAATTCAAAGCATACAAAGATACAAGTGGATCACTTATTCTACTTTTAAAAAATAAACATGCACTGTGTTTATCATTTGGGAGTGTTTTTCCATAATTCCCACGCTTGGAAGGCGTCATAGGATCGCAGTTCCTGCTGTTAATTTCTCTAAAGACGCTGGTGCCCACCTTCTGGATTTGTTCCCTTAGTCGCCTCTTACTCTCTTCTATTTTAAGATCCATATAATAAATATATAAATATATATAAAATACAATCGAGAGCAATGAATCCGGGTCACTTAAAGAATCCTAAAAATCTCGGAAACTAAAAATGCTAGGTTAATGCAATAAATTATATTTAATAGACAATGTAATACTCCTTAAATGAAGGTATTAAAACTTCTTAGTTATTGTAAAGTTTTTAAATAATCAAATTTGAAAAAGGGCCACTTTCGAAGATGGAACTACGAAATTACAGCATTTGGTTTTGCTTTTGTTTGTAATCTGTCATTTATGTGGGTACATAAACCATGTTGATAGTGCTCTATATTCATTATTCAAGCTGAAATTATGTCGCTTACGCCTGAAGAATGCACCAGAATACTTACAATGCTGGAAACCGGCCGGAGTCAGCGCGATACAGCCAGGACTGTCGGTGTGTCGCTGTCAACAGTACAAAGAGTTCTCCGACGTTACGAAGAAACTGGTTCTAACCTACGCAGACCAGGAACGGGCAGAACCAGGTGTACCACAGCACGAGAAGACCGATACTTGGTGAACACCATGCTTCGAAATCGCTTTCTCACAGGAACTGAACTCACCAATCAGTTTCGACGCCTCGGAGGAAGTAACCCAAGTGCATGGACAGTAAGACGTCGGCTTGCTGAATCTAACTTAAAACCCCTTAGACCTGCAAACGGCCCTAAACTGGAGCGTGGGCATCGTATTTCGAGACTAAGATATGCCCAGAGCCACGTAAATTGGAGTATTGAAGATTGGTCAAAAGTTATGTTCTCCGACGAATCAAAATTTATGCTCTACAAGCACGATGGAAGACACAGAGTGTATCGAAGACCAGGGGAAAGATTCAAGCAAGCATGCATCGAAGAAAAAGTAGCCTACGGTGGTGGGTCTGTACTTATGTGGGCCGGAATTTCTTTTTTTGTTTGTGAATGACTACTTTGAATGACTACCTTCAAGAGATGAACATTAATCGTATGGAGTGGCCAGCGCGCAGCCCGGATATCAACCCGATCGAGCATGCTTGGGACGAGCTAGGCAGATGCGTAAAACAACGAAACCCTCCCCCAATCACGCTTCGTGAGCTCAAAATTGCTCTCACAGAGAATGGGAGAATGTTCCCCAAAATCGTATAAGGAACTTGGTGTACAGCATGCCAAACCGCGTAAACGCAGTAATGGAAGCACGAGGAGGCAATACGAAGTATTAAAATTCAAGAAAATCGTAATAAAGTTCAAAAATTTCATGTTTCCTATTTTTATTTTAAGGAAAGATCAGCAGTTTTTTTCTTTATGTAATTTTGTGTTAATAAAATGTATGGTGACTCATATTTTTTTTACTTTCATTTAAGGAGTATTACATTGTCTATTAAATACAATTTATTGCATTAACCTATCATTTTTAGTTTCCGAGATTTTTAACATTCTTTAAGTGACCCGGTTTCATTGCTCTCGAGTGTATAATAATAGTAAAACGAGAACCCGCGACCAGCCCTCCCTTGGGCCGGAACTGTGCTGAAGGTCTACGACTCACTGTCGAATTGGTGTGAAAAGGGACGGCAAAATCTATGGCCAAATTCAGTTGCAATAGCATACGAGTATATAGGTGTGTTGTTGAAAACCAGAATCTTTATTTTATAGCTGATAGGCTAGTCCTTGTTCACTATCTTACCTGATGGTAAGCGATGATGTGGTCAAAGAATATTCGTTCTTCAGTTTACTCGTGACCATGGCGCTTGCAACAGTGGCGAAATATCAAGACCTGAACAGTAAAAACCTGAATCAAAAACATGGTAAACTTATCGTTTGTAATATTAATTATAATGTTCATCACCTTGGTCAAAGATGTTGTTCAGGATAACCTAGAAATACTGGCTCTCAAGGACAGCTGCCGGAACACACCGTTAGGTGCTTGGTGACAGATTTTCTACTTGAGGGTGGGAGTTAGTCAGACGAGCATTAGCATAATGCCCTACCACCGAGCTGTAACGGACTGCCATCCTAAGACAACACCGGACCGACGGCTTAACGTGCCCTCCGAAGCACGGAAGCACTCAGTAATGTCACTAGCGGTCACCCATCCAAGTCATTCATCCAAGTCATGACAGGGGTGGACGTTGCTTAACTTAACTGATCGGTTTAGAACGGCTAAGCAAACTTCACTACGAGTGCCTCGCTCTACCCGGTTACATCCCCAGGAGTTAATATCCACTATAGGTCCCACTCTCAACGGTACAATACTGCAGTTCTCCGGGGCAATTAGTTTAGACTCTCCCTATATTTCTCGGCAACGACTCAAGCCGAGACCCGTACCACAGTCGTGCCCTTGAGCCTGTTGTTAACCCTTCCTCTAGTGGTGGTTTGGCGCCTACAGGAGACGGAGGTAGAAAGCGCTTTTCGCCTTCTACGCCCGTCTCGGGAGTAGTAGGCTATTTCTCCTCCAGGGCTCTCTATTAGAGAGCCTTTCCTCGCCCAAAATCCGGTGGAGTTGAACAGCCGACAGGGGCAGACAACATGTGAGTCCTTCATGGAATATAAAAAAAACGAGTATCTTGAGCCTTGACCTAATCACCAACTAGTCTCACAGTTGCGGTGCATTTTAGTGACAACTCAAACATTTCGGTTAGGGCAGATATATATTAAGGTTACCTGGAGGCCAGAATAAAATACAAAATGCTCTGCTGGCCTCACACACGCCCTATTCGGTCAGCAAGAATAGTAGGCAAGCTAGCGGCCGGTAGGGGCGTGGTCAATTCGCAAACCGGTAAGCAAGAGGCGCCCGCTACGTACTAACGCTATCCATCGCTGCTTACAGTTCGATCGTCACCCGATCCGGTGGCCCCGGCGTCAGGCTATTCTCAACCATATAGTGATAATTTATACTTAGTGTGTCTCGATTATTATTAAAATATTGGACACTGTGGACTAAATGTAAGAGTTAATATATAAAGTTACTCTTTAATGAAGTGAAGGTGAACCTTCACAAATACTCGCGCCAAATCTTTTTTTTTTGTAGCTGACAGGCTATCCTTTGACCACTATCTCACCTGATGGTAAGTGATGATGTGCTCGAAGATGTTGTTCAGGCTAACCTAGAATTAATAATGGATTTTCCCGTACTTTCCGAACACAAAAATACACTATACTAATCTACCTACAAATAATTATTTAATCGTAATAATCTACCTACTCCCCCGTGAGGTGCCGGGTTAGAATTCCTCTTCCCCATTTCATCCCGTGTGGGTGTCGTAAAAGTCGACTAAGGGAAAAATACTATTAGAAGGTGGGCAGAAGCGCCTTCTTAAGAACTGTGCTATCTTGCACTGCGATCCCCAAGCCGCCTGCCAAGCGTGGGGATTATGGCAAACACCCCCTACATAGGGGAGGCTGTGTTCAGCACTGGACGATCCGGCTGATACAGTAATCTACCTATGTTGTTGTATACAAACTTTATAATTTAGAAAAATTTTTTTTTTTTTGTATAGTAATAATTTTATAAAAACTTCGTGTCTTCATATATAATAGTAATATTTTTAATCTACACTAATATTATAAAGCGGAAACTTTGTTTGTATGTTTGTTTGGTTGTAATGGATAGGCTCAAAAACTACGGAACCGATTTAAAAAAATTCTTTCACTGTTCGAAATCTACATTATCCACGAGTAATATAGGCTAAATATTATTTTAGAAAAAATAGGGTTCTGTAAAATATTTGGGTTTTTCGAACACAAGGTGTAAAAAATCAACCAGAATAGTTACTTATTTTGCGTACGCTGCCTAAATTATAAAAGATAGAACCATACAATGTTTTAATTAATTGTAGATCTTATAAATACCTACATAAAAGTCCGCAACATACTATACCTATCTATGTCGAGTGAGGCACAACAACCACTTTTTTATTTAAGATCTTGATTTTTTTTTGGATTACATTTAAACACATTTATTTCACTCATGCTATCAAACCTTATCAAAATAAATTTAATCACTAAGAACAGTTTACGTAGATCATATTTGGTCTGTGAATAATTAAAATTGAACGTTTGGTTTTGAAGTTATGGCGAAATTAAAATATTACGATTACTGCTGCACGGCCCGTTGCGAAGTGAGCGTCACCAAGGCGGTGTGGTGCGCGTACGGGAGGGGAGTTTAGTTAGATCTAAATCCCAAGGCCAAACATTCAAATTAGTAGGAATCGATTAACGAAAATAATGTTTTACGCATGGGCAACTTTACGTTGCCCTATCACGGGTCGGGGCTCCTGACAGTCAGTATATTTTGTTACCTGAAAATAATTTAACGTCAAATGTTGTTTATAGAGAAGCACTACAATAATCGCTTTAGTTATATATCCGATATTATATATTATATTATATTATATTATATTATATTATATTATATTATATTATATTATATTATATTATATTATATTATATTATATTATATTATATTATATTATATTATATTATATTATATTATATTATATTATATTATATTATATTATATTATATTATATTATATTATATTATATTATATTATATTATATTATATTATATTATATTATATTATATTATATTATATTATATATCACAACGAGTTGCACTCCGTGACTGCCGACAGAAGTGAAAACTTAGTATTAATTACATTTTAATATTTTCATAATTAACAACTTTAACATCCTCATAAAGACAATCAGTCATCAAAATGCAGCTTGCGGAAAATGACTGCGTCGTCGATGTTAGTGTCGATGTCTGTGAATTGACCTGGGAATCATCTTGCTGACCGTGTCTTTCCTGGGTAGGCTTTTTGCAGCGGTAACCGACATTCACGCGGGCGGAGCCGTGTAACAATTTTAGAGGTATAGCACGCGAGGCGTGTTAAATAAAACTTCAAAATTCTCACCGCACCAGTATGGTATAGGTAATAATGAATAAGCAAAAACGGATCGCAAGTACAAGGTGATTTGGAATTATTTTTTTTACGAAAGAAATGGTTATTGTTCGTTAACCAGAAAAGATAGACATATACTGTCGTGGACTTTTTTTGTAGATAATGATAAATACTACAAATATGTAGAACATTATTTTTATGTATCAACAATACTTTTCGCAGCGCATGCAAAATAATGTAATTTTATGGCAAATAATCAGTACCCATTACGAACATACAAAAAATATATTTCTAGCGTTCGTATTATGTTCACCTAGGCTGCACTCTCTCTAACCCTTATGTGACGCAAACGAAGTTGCGCGGGCCGGCTAGTGTATCATATAATAAGTTTATTGTATCATAAAAATATGGTTTACAAAATAACTTATAATGTACAAATAGCCACTATACTAGGATTCCCTTTTCTCCGTCAATAATTATGAACTGATTGTGATGATTCTGTCTCATGTTGGGTTGAATATAAGTCCTATTAAAATTTCATCACTAAGTAAAATTAACGTAGATAATATTATTATTTGGTCTTTGAATGATTAAATTTGGACGTTTGGTTTTGAAGTTATGGCGAAATTAAAATATTACGATTTCTGCTGCACGGCCCGTTGCGAAGAGAGCGTCACCAAGGCGGTGGTGCGCGTACGGGAGCGGTGCGGGGAGGGTAGTTTAGTTAGATCTATGAGGAAGGTATCCGCGCGCGCCTATACCAAGAGTAATTTAGCCTATAGAAGAGTAATTTTAAAGTTGCTGTTAATTAACTGAAAAATGTATTTGCATTCCTGGATGATGTAATCGTAACTTTAAACAATGGTGAACAGTATTTTAGGCGAGTGACAATGATCTTGTAAGCAGAGTGCACCACTAAAAAGAAAAAAAGTATATTTTTTAAACGAACCGACTTTTAACACTTAAAGGTATGAAATAACTTTGTCGGTACCATGTTGATTCATAACACTGACCTCACATTATCATGGTCCCACTTTATTTCATACTTTTCAGGGTTGGAGATAGGCTCGGTTAATTTTAAAAAATGTACCCAAAATGCGAAACGGAGATTTTAGTGTATGTACGGTCATGCGGTCGACGGTGGAACATGCTTGCATAGCAGATACATACATATACATATATAAACATATACATGTTTACAATTATATTATTATTATATACAAGACTACAGCCATAAAGGCATTTGTTTTTTATTCTAATAATGGTTTACTGTTCACAGCGATGCCTGACAATGACGGATCTTACGTCTTTGGGCGTGGGTTCATGCGTCGGAACAGGAATGTACCTTGTGTGTGGCATGGTCGCGCGCAAGTACGCTGGCCCTGGTGTCGTGGTCAGCTTCTTCATTGCAGCAATGGCTAGCATTTTCTCAGGTAATTATTTTCTAATAGTATAAACATACAAACGAGCGGAACTTCCGATGCTCATAGTATTTCCTACGACCATCAGGCAGTGCTTTCTGATTCTAAAAGTGTTCTACATGAAACGCACTTCATGACTGCCCGACGCCCGTTATCGTCAGATGGTGAGGTCGATACAGTTATTATTGTCTCGCCGTGGAATAAAGCCTGCCATTTCTAGTGTCTGGATACTATATTAAAAACTATACTAATCCCAACTCGCACCGCTGGTGGTTTGATATTTTATAACTATTACGTATATCAAAATCAAATGTTATTTACAAAATCAGAAAATTACAAGAGGAAAAATTATAGTCATGTGATTGATTGATTTTGATTTTTAGGGTTCTGTACCTCAAAAGAAAATAACGGAACTCTTATAGGATCACTTTGTTGTCCGTCTGTCTGTCAAGACCCTTTTTCTCAGAAACGCGTGAAGGTATCAATCTGAAATTCATCTAAGCCAACGCACTCCAAATATACAGTCGTTTATGCCGCAATCCCGACACTCGCAAGCGAATTAAAACCTACAGGATACTTCCCGTGAACTCAGAATCTTGAAATTTGGTACGAAGCAACGTCTGATAGTACAGATAAAGGGTAAATTGCAAAGAGCATAAAATTCCAGTAAAATCATTGTTTTTTTTAATAATTTTAAAATGTTATGGATTACATTTAACAATATTTTTTTTTACCGAAAAATGGAACCAACTTCAACACTCAAAAGTGTGAAATAACTTCTTAAAGTCGGTACCACGCGCAAAATATTGTAAAGACGAATCCATTTCTCGGTAAAAAAAAAAATATTCTTGTAAGTATATACATACTTACAGGTATGTATGTACAGGACCCTCGTTGCGCGAGTCCGACTCGCACTTGGTTTTATTTGCTTAATAGTAGCACTCTTCTGTATAAAGTAGGGTGGCATTTAGGTTCATTCTAGGTTAGCCTGAACAAAATCTTCGACGACATCATCACTTACCATCAGGTGAGATAGCGGTCAAAAGCTAAACTATGATAAAAACAAAAAAGAACAGATAAGTTCTAAATGTTAACTCCTAATTAATGTAATTGTTACTGGTCACTAACATGAAGTTTATTTCAGGAGCTTGCTATGCCGAGTTCGGCGTGCGCGTCCCGAACACCACCGGTTCTGCCTACACCTATTCTTACGTCACCGTCGGCGAGTTCTTAGCTTTTATTATCGGATGGAACATGGTCTTGGAATACCTCGTAAGTTTTACAAGATCTTTTACTTAGGTATACAAAAACAAAAATTGGTTACCTAGTGCATTTGGACTGCTATATAAGTCACTACAGACTCACATAGCATTTGGACCGCCTGTGAGTCTGCAATGACTTATATATTGTCTAAATGCTTTTATTGTAGTAGCTGTAGTGTTGTATATAGTTCGTAGTATTTTGTTAATAAAGGCATACCGCCACGCCGGTATAAAAAAAACCAAAAATACATGATAAAATTACTCGTAGATTAATCTGGTTCCCAGTCTCTCCTTCAATTTACTGATACATGTATTTAAACCGAATATTAAAAATGTTTGTGTCATTCGAAATTTAGTCTTTGCTTTACCATTAATTTAAAATTTGGATTGTTTCTGTAGGACTTTAAATTAAATCTGTTTATATTATTGTACTTTTAAATTATTTTGTTTCATCACTGTAGAGGTTTAATTGCTTTTTTTATATTAATTATTAAAAAGCAATATATAGGACATCTTCTATAAGGTATAAGATACGAATTAGGCTGTCTAATATATCCACTACCACCACCTCCGGGCCAATGTTGCATCAGTATACATTTGCTCATAACGGTATGAAAATGGTCAATATATAAGGTGGATATTAATTCATCAACAATACAGCGGGGGATGGTGTAGAATCGATAACGGAATGTGTTCCACTCATGTTTAATTTTCACAAACACAAAAAGTCTGTACTATTGCTTAAGCTGTGGCACGTTGGCTTTGGGAATAATAGCAAGGACAACCGCGGTCTACGAACACGGTGTATCTACTCTATTCACACACACGCACGATTGCTACGCGAAGTCAATTAACCGCTATACTAGGCACAATAGACAGATGTTTTATCTACCTATTCTGCCTATATTATGCCTATTCACGACGCGGTAGCGGTTTAACACAATACGGCATACCTAAGTAGCTGCAGCACAATACAGTACGTATCTACGTAACTTTGAAATTAAATAGACTGTAGGTAAGTAACATTTTTTATCATTTAGAAGAGTTTAATCGATAGGCGATTATGCAAAGCATTTGGCAGTCTAGGTAGATTGGCCGGTAAGGCCTTCGCGTTTGTCAGAATAGGTACGTGAAACAGCCTCATCTATCATTAGGTTAAAACAGCTGTTTTGCCCTAGTGATAGCGTCTAATTGACATCGTGTAGCGTTCGTACGTGTGAGAATGGAAGGAGTAAACCGCGGTTCTCGCTATTACACTAAAAGGCAACGCGCCGCGCGAATAAAATAGTTATACTGATTTTTTTGTATGTGAAGATTAAACATGAGTAGAACACATTCCGCTATCGATTCTACACCATCCCCCGCAGTATTGTTGATGAATTAATATCCACCTTATATATATCATTCCAATTAAATCACAAAATCGACTACATATTCACAAGAAGAAGAGGTGTACATCAAAAATCCAGACAAAGAACATCAAAAAAAAGGAAGGAAAAATACAACCACGGAATATCCATGATATGCCAACGCCATTGACACATTGGTACCCTGTAGTTCCGGGCTTTTAGTTGTCATCCTAAAAGCTCGGTTATCACAAGGCACTTAATGTGTCATAAAGATCATCGTGTTTTGTCTCGAAGATGTATATCATGAAAATAGCGCCACCTGCTTATCATGGTTAGAAAAATCTATTTTTGAACCACGTAAGGAGCATAAGTTTTTAAAAAGAAGACACTATTCAAGAAATATACGGCAGCGGTCTTTGCTAGCCATAAAATGGTGTGAATTGTTCGGTGTTTGGTGCTAAGAGATTTAGTAAAAGTATCATTACAACTGCTTTTCTGCTTCCTTTATTAAAAACTACCTCTATTGGCTTGGATGTTGTATTGATTTGAGTTAATTTTCTTCTAGATCGGAACCAGCGCTTGTGCGAGAACTCTTAGCGCTAGTTTCGACTCGATAGTTAACGGGGCCATCAGCCACGCCCTAGCCAATAATTTCGGTACCTTCTACGGTAAGTAAAAAAAAAATGATATTAATGGTATTTTTTTTTTATTTTGCTATGGTGCTAAATTTCAATATTATTTAATATTATTATTTTAATACGTTCTTTTTTAATACATGATATTGAAAACCAAAAAGTACGTCCTGCGAATTGTTGGGTAATGCGCCAGCGCCTGCATTGCGAAGTACTGAAATGCTTATATGAATCACGAAGAAAGGTTTTGTTCCGCATTTTATGGCTATTAGCTAAACATTATTGTTGATACGGTTTGAAAAACCTTTACATGTTTATACAACGTTTGTAGGGAATGCGAATCGTGGACACTGTTTAAACTACGATAAACTTTCTGATTTAGCTCGGCCACAGTTCATTTTACAGCCCAAAGTAAGAGTTATAAAACAATAACCTTTTCGTAAATAAGAGGTTTACTCCCAACTTAATCATCAAGTTATCTGAGCATCATTAGTTGCTTGAAAAATAAATGCATATTTGAATAGGTAAAGAAAATGCTGTGCTGTTATTTTGAACATCTCCTGAATATCGATATATATAGATTATAAATGCAATGCGAATGGGCGATTAGTAATTAAGAAGGTATATTTGATTGAATCTATGCTAGAACGTTTTATCTGGTTTTTTATTTTATTTAAGATTTTTATAGGATGGTAGCTGTCGAGTATATACCTACAACATGTTTTTTTATAATTCTTAGGCCCAGCATGATGCAAATAACTCCTCCAACGTCACCCTTAACTTACTTGTTTTTCTGGTCGCCCTGAATGAGACAAATTAAAGGAATGGCTTACATCAGAATTTATTTTATTTCGTTTCATCTCCAATTCAGAAAAGAGCATTAGAAAAATAAGTAAATTTATCATTGGCAACATGTGCGCTCTAGTAAACTTCAAGTAACGTTCATTATATTTGTTGTTATATTATTATTAAAGGACTTAAGAGGGCGATTCTGATCATCAGAAGAGAAGGTGTACTTCTCTTCCGATGATCGTTATTTGGACTAAGAAAAAAATATATGTTGTTTTGGTAACACATTGTGTACATCAGAAAAAAATCTAAAGTGTAGCTGCATTCAAATTATTTTTTAAAAACTCCTCTCAAACGATAATGAATTTTCACATCGACATCCGCTAAATTGACACTAACTATATCCTTAACGAAAAGTGTTGAAAACTTTAAAATAGAACAATCGTATCTATGCGTAAATACTCGAAGTATTATGTTCTCTAATGTTCACGAACTTCGGAAAAACAAAAGGTCGTATGCACCACATGCAAAACTTATTCAGACTGTATTTATTTCATGTTTTGTGTTATTTTCCGTTGAAAGCTCATCTTGACTTTTTCATTTTGACCTCGCCTTGACCCGTGGAAAGAACGTACATAGTCAGGTTTGATAAGAAGTGAGCGTTGTGATTAATTCATAATATAGTAGTATCACAGCCAGTATTTACTTTGCCAAAGAGTATATTAGGGGCTTAAATTACAAGCTCAATACAACACATATAGTTATTTTCCCCATGAAAATTAGGACTTAGAAAAATGTTAACTAAAAATAATGCCTAAACATACATTCGGGATTCGGTGGAATATAGGAGAATTAAAGCCAGATTGCACTAAAGCGGAGATGTGCGGAGTTATGTGAAGCGGAGAGGAGAGGAGATGCCTAACATGACAACTAGGGTATATCCGGAGCTGCACTGATATGCATACGTGCTAGAACAGAGTTGAGCTGCGTTCGGTGGCAAATGTTGAAATGGGACGTATAATTTATCGCAATTCGAGTTACAAGATGTCAAAATTTGTTCTGATGTCAGAATATTTAAGCCAGGATTCCATTCTTAGTGAATTATATTGAATATTACGTACTTATTCTAAACATAATAACAAAAACTGGATTTTAAACACATGTACATCGTCTTTGTTGCATAATAATAGTCATTTTAGTCGAGACTTTTAACAGCCCGAGCCAAAAGCAAAGGCTGGTATTTTAGTTGAGGCTAAAATGGGTTATATGTCCATACATATAACCGAGTGTATAACCCATGTTATACACTCGTAATTTCACTTTGTTTTCGAGGAAATGAAACAAAATCTTTAGTAGTAGTAATAACAATATCTGTAGTATATCTTTAAAGTAATATTTGAACAATATTCTATATTGAGTGTCATTGATTCGTCAAAATTTATGTCTGTGACTTTAAAAACATCTGATCTCTATGGGTAGAGGTCTCTTTGAACAATTTATAAATCAGACTTTTATGCTCAAGTGTACTTTAGTCCGATTACATCGCGCACAAAGAAGAACTTTATAAGCATGAAAAGTGAAAGTTTAATTTTCACTGATTGATATGATATGAGGTGATAAATTTATTCAAAATTGTTCAAAGAGCTATGTTATAAAGTTCATTTAAGAAGTTGACCTGAGTCCATAATATATCCGATATATCCAGAGTACGCATTGTTAAAAACCCAGTTAATTATTTTTATCAAGCAATAACAGCCGTTATGCATCATTATTCAAATATCAATTTAAATTTAAATTTCTTACAATACATATATT
Source organism: Plagodis dolabraria (assembly GCA_963854805.1). NCBI lineage: Eukaryota > Metazoa > Arthropoda > Insecta > Lepidoptera > Geometridae > Plagodis > Plagodis dolabraria. The sequence continues at coordinate 14,139,259 of OY978440.1, forward strand.
TCCTCGCAATCGAAGCGAAATTTCAAATATATCTCGTGCATAAAACCCATTTTAGCCTTAACTTTCGAGTATATACCACCGATGTTGGCTCGTGCAGATAAAAGTCTCGACCAAAATGACTTGTTTTATGCACTAGCAGAACAATTAGGAGAAAAGAGTTTTATGTGTTGTTAATGTTACTCGTGTTCATTAAAGTTATAGATTGCAATTTAAATTAAATTTTCCGAAATAGTATACTATTTATATTATCACAATATTGTGCGCATGATACCGACTTCGACAAGTTACTTAGTACTTTACTACCGAAATAGTATACTATTTCGGAAAATTTAAATTGCAATCTATAACTTTAATGAACACGAGTAACATAAAACTCTTTTCTCCTTCATGTATTTGTCTTGAAATTTATTTTTTGTGCGCAATAGAAAAATTAATAAGAAATTAATAAAGAGAAATAAGACAGTTGCTGTCGGACGCTGCACGTTGCCCTCTTTCGGCATCTTAGAGATTAGTGAGAATAAAGGTCCTGCAGAGTAAATATGATACCTTTAAATTCCACGTTAGCATAGCCACAGCTAAGAGCCACTGCAGTAATACAACGTTATATCACCATAAACCAGTTCATGTCTCTGTATTGCCTACTACTTCATTCTACCACTACCGAGTCCAAGTAGCGTACTTACAAAGCACTCCCACGGGAAATCCTAACAAAGTATGGAGATGGTGTCAGAATTACGCAACTGACTTCGTAACTCTCCGTGGAGCGACGGAAATAAAGAATTTCCTTTGCACCGTCGGTCCGCGATAGATCCGAAGAAAATCAACTAGCTCTCTTGTATATACATACTCAAATATAACGTTTGACCTGAATTGCTGCTGGATGATATGATTACAGTGTGTAATGGCATAGCCACACGTTCAAAGAGTCCTGAGATAAATTAATTATCGGCCCGTTAGACTACTTTATCTCCAAGTATAGATGCACTTTACTGCGTTCGATACGCCGCCGCTCCACAAATCCAATTTGTCACTGTACCATACGAGTGCTCGTTCGTCAAAAGAACCATCGCAAAAGAATGAAATAGTAAAACTGACCAGTAACAAAGACTGAGTTCGGCAAAGCGATTTGATGAAGATTTTTAGCTGTCAAAGCGACCTTTGACCTAGGATGCTGTCGATAACGTAATTCGTTTGGGCATTTTGGCTTCAATATCAAACTTTTCCTTTGTTAGGCTGGATTATACTAGTTATTTTTTTTAACTTATATAGCTCTGAATAAGAAGTAGTTGGCTTGAATTTCAAAATGTAACTTGAGCCTAATTTTATTTCTAAGATAAAAAATCTGGCCATGTGCGAGTCGGGCCTCGTCCTTTTTTCCGCATTAATTCCCAGGGTTCCAAATTTCCATAGAAGATATTGAGATAGATTTTGTGAAATAATATTATTTTATATTTCTTTTTGTACTTTACTCAGTGAGTTCTAGAATATAGTACATATCTCACATACTAGGGCGCATCTTAGTTTTTTAGACAACTGTTCTATATTACAGCACCCATTAAAAACAAATTATTGAAATCCAATATTAATTTTCAGGTCACAGATAATACACTCGAGAGCAATGAATCCGGGTCACTTAAAGAATCCTAAAAATCTCGGAAACTAAAAATGCTAGGTTAATGCAATAAATTGTATTTAATAGACAATGTAATACTCCTTAAATGAAGGTATTAAAATTTCTTAGTAATTGTAAAGTTATATCATAAAAAAATCAAATTTGAAAAAGGGCCACTTTCGAAGATGGAACTACGAAATTACAGCATTTGGTTTTGCTTTTGTTTGTAATCTTTCATTTATGTGGGTACATAAACCATGTTGATAGTGCTCTATATTCATTATTCAAGCTGAAATTATGTCGCTTACGCCTGAAGAATGCACCAGAATACTTACAATGCTGGAAACCGGCCGGAGTCAGCGCGATACAGCCAGGACTGTCGGTGTGTCGCTGTCAACAGTACAAAGAGTTCTCCGACGTTACGAAGAAACTGGTTCTAACCTACGCAGACCAGGAACGGGCAGAACCAGGTGTACCACAGCACGAGAAGACCGATACTTGGTGAACACCATGCTTCGAAATCGCTTTCTCACAGGAACTGAACTCACCAATCAGTTTTGACGCCTCGGAGGAAGTAACCCAAGTGCATGGACAGTAAGACGTCGGCTTGCTGAATCTAACTTAAAACCCCTTAGACCTGCAAACGGCCCTAAACTGGAGCGTGGACATCGTATTTCGAGACTAAGATATACCCAGAGCCACGTAAATTGGAGTATTGAAGATTGGTCAAAAGTTATGTTCTCCGACGAATCAAAATTTATGCTCTACAAGCACGATGGAAGACACAGAGTGTATCGAAGACCAGGGGAAAGATTCAAGCAAGCATGCATCGAAGAAAAAGTAGCCTACGGTGGTGGGTCTGTACTTGTGTGGGCCGGAATTTCTTCTGAAAGTCGCACAGAGCTGGTGATCATAGAAAACGGCTCTTTAACTAGCGTAAGATATGTGGAAGAAATCCTCAATGATCACGTTGGTCCATTTATGGTCAATTTAGGTGAGGATGCTATATTTATGCATGACAATGCCCGACCACATACAGGTAGGATTGTGAATGACTACCTTCAAGAGATGAACATTACTCGTATGGAGTGGCCAGCGCGCAGCCCGGATATCAACCCGATCGAGCATGCTTGGGACGAGCTAGGCAGATGCGTAAAACAACGAAACCCTCCCCCAATCACGCTTCGTGAGCTCAAAATTGCTCTCACAGAGGAATGGGAGAATATTCCCCAAAATCGTATAAGGAACTTGGTGTACAGCATGCCAAACCGCGTAAACGCAGTAATGGAAGCACAAGGAGGCAATACGAAGTATTAAAATTCAAGAAAATCGTAATAAAGTTCAAAAATTTCATGTTTCCTATTTTTGTTTTAAGGAGAGATCAGCAGTTTTTTTCTTTATGTAATTTTGTGTTAATAAAATGTATGGTGACTCATATTTTTTTTACTTTCATTTAAGGAGTATTACATTGTCTATTAAATACAATTTATTGCATTAACCTATCATTTTTAGTTTCCGAGATTTTTAACATTCTTTAAGTGACCCGGATTCATTGCTCTCGAGTGTATTTTATAATTGTCCAATTATTTTTCAGGGAGAATTATCCTAAAATAACATGTGTTACAATGAGTACCTACCTCCTTTAACTAAGAACGATACAGAGTTTAATACAAACATGATAAAGACTTTAAGAAAAACAAGTCAAGTTCATTATATTTAAAACTGTCTTGTACATAACTGTCCCATTTTAATTTCATCAAGATCGGACAAGCCATTTTTGAGTTACAGTCCAATAACTGGAAAATATTTTCCAATATTGATGATATAGTCGATGACAATAAATGACAATCGATCCCGTAAGTAACATGGCACACTAAAAAGGTTCACCCTTTTTAGTGTCCCATGTTACTTACGGCATGATGATTTATTTTTACCTAAAAATGGAACCGACTTCATCATTCAAAAGTGTGAAACAACTTGTCGAAGTCAGTACCATGCGCACAATATTGTGAGAGTAGGAACTTCTGAACTATCATGGTACCGACTTCAACAAGTTTATTCACACTTTTGAGTGACGACTTCATCGGTTCCATTTGTCAGTTTTTTTTATTTGTTAAATTTATAATTTGATTACTAACAATACTTTGACTATTACAATGAGAGCGTTTGAGTAATTCTACGTCTATGGACAATCCAAAAAACAACACCAGGTGTCGGGATGCATGCTAGAAGCTTCAACCCTTTATATTGAAATGATTATTCGTTGAACCACATAAGTCCAAGTATTCCAGTCACGCATTGCATTCACCAGGGTCATGATAAGTTAGAGTCGATAATACTTTGAGCTTCTGGCCCCCCCAGTAAGCATTTAATTTTAGTACAGACTCAATAATATCACTAACTACGCTGAATGGCTCAAATATGTAACAAACCACTTCATAAACATATTTGCGACACTTTTAGTCGCGCAGTGACGTATTTCTCAGAAAGAGGTGACTGTCCTAAAGCGTCGACACATAATTAGCATTCCACCTTGATGTTCAGTTTGTGAATAATATAACGTGAGCATATATGCACGGATTTTAGTGTTTACGCGACGTTAGTCGCAATATAAAATTTGACGACACTAAAGTGTCGACACACATTACGTCTCACACGAATGTTCATATTGTCAGCAATTGTGTATGTATTATTGCTTTATACACGCAGCAATGGCTATATATATGGCGGAGTTTTGGGTTAAATATTCAGGGTTAACACCCAGAATATTTCTAATAAACCAAAACTAAATATTCATATAAATTATTTCCTCAGTAGTTTCTAAAGGGAGAGCAATATAACCAGTACCTACCACTACCTATGGGCAAAGCCGCTGGCAAAATCTAGTGTAACACTCATTATTAAGGGGAGCATGAAATCCGATTTTCCCTCTACCTGAAAACACGAACAGGATAATAATAATTTTCCCATGATAACAAAATTTCAAAACACGGAACAAACCGCTGGGCATTGTAATATACGTAGTAGTACCTACTGGTTTTCGAAATGTTTTTAATACTCGTAATGAGCGCTCGTGAATAAAACTTATACAAATAAGCTGTAAGCTTAAAATCCTATATTTATGATTAATTATAACCATTTCTGGGTATGTCAAAACATACATTCTCATTTGAATAATTCGCAGAATATTAAACTATCATATTACAATAAATTAACGCACTATTAGGTAAACTATTTATGTTATCTTTTAAGATACAAAAGGTAATGGTTTTACTACCAACGTATAAAAATCAATAATTAGGTTTATCTTTATAATATAGATGTGCTGGTATCTAAAGAAAAGTCACTACATCGATTCCAGTACAGTACAGAATACATAGGTAATATATATTATAAATAATAGACTGTACTATACTGTATCAGCTGGATTGTCCACTGATGAACACAACCATTATGGCGGGCTTGCCATAATCCCCACGCTTGGCAGGCGTCTTGGGGATCACAGTGTGAGATATCAGTTCCTCAGAAAGGGCTGCTACCCACCTTCTGCTCTTACTACCTCAGTAACCCTTAGTCATCTCTTCCGACACCCATGGATAGTGATGGAGGTGACATTCTAGCCCGGTACCCCACAGGCAAATAATAGAAAACCAGCATACATTCAGTTCGGATCCATAAACCAACTGCGGTTAGGCGTGAGACAGAGAGGTTAGTAGTTACCAATCCTTTTGTAATTAAATACAAAAAGTATTTTCAGTAAGATAAATAAAATTTATAAAAGTACTTCAACTTAATGAGTAAATTCAGGCGTTACTTTGTGGAAATCCATATGTATTAATTACAAATATTATAAAAATATTTTAAGAAAACATTTAATCAATATTTTAATAAAACACTTCAAAAATATAAAAATATATCTAGTGACTATTCTGTAGTTTCGACGCGTTTAGATCACGAAGCATCCTCAGGAGTCTTGACTCTACGAGCGCACGATCGAGAATGACTTCAGCTTCTATTTTGAGTGACTTCTGTGGTGTTGCCACAATTTCGGTAGGTAGTAAAAAATGTACTATTTAGCGCCAGCAGAAACAATAAGCTGAATAAAACACAAAATGACTTTTTATCAGATATGTTTAGGTTCCATGATGAGCTTATTTTCACCGAAATAAATTTCCTGATATCAAACTACTGACTGAACCTTTCCTGTTCAACCCTAAAACTAAAGAAAAAAAACCTTAAATCTAAAGACAGAACCCCAAATTTCTACTATTGTGGTTGAAATTTTGTTTACGCCACTTGACCAACTCTGTTTACTTTGTTGTGTTCTTGAGTTACATAATTTACGACCATGTTTAGTCTGAATAAATTGGGGTTATCTAGGTGAGATGGCGGTAATAAATAACAAACAATAGCCAAATTAATAATGAATAGTTAATTATAAGCTGTGTCAACAACGATCAGACATTGTTTTAGCCACAAACTGCAAACTAAGTGATGTAGAAATTTATGATCAATCACACAATTACAGTCATTAAGTTAAACGCCATAAGCTTCAATATAATTTCAATCTGTAGCATGAGCGCTTTGTCGTGCTTGCGTTTCAACATACAAAGCTCAAACTCCCATATAATTTTGCAGGCTATTTTGCACCTTATAACAAGCGAGCCAAAGCTTTGATTTTCATGATTAACTCTGAATTCAGGTGATGCTTGGTAGCGAAAGCGTTAGCCAGTGTTATTTGGTATGTTAGGCTAGGGATTGTAATTCCAGAACGTAATAGCTTCGGTCAAAAGCTGCATAATTGCAAGCTAAACGTACCTACAGTGTAAGCCTCGGATTTCTAAAAGCCAATTATGAAACGTCGAGAGGGTGGGCATGTGGCGTGATTTGAATGAGATTTTAGTTTTTAATGTTGTTGTAGACTTAAATTAGAGTTTACTTTGATTAGTTCCTATGTTTTTCTACCCTATCTCATTAATAGAGTTGAAAAGTATCTTTATGAGTAGCTGTAGAATATAATAAAGAAATCTGCATATACTCGTAGTACATAAAGTTGCTGTTTACTTTCAAAATTAAAATTTCGCAAAAACTTAACTCATTCAAAAGAAGAAAAAAAAGAGAATAATGATTACCCAGTTTGGCAATTAGCTAAAATCATAATGAAAAACAATATTAAAATTAACAGAAAATAAAAGCGTATCTATTACATTTACCGACGTCGTGAAGACGTCTACATGACGTCTTGTCATAAAACGTTCGTGGAATTCGAGCACTTCGCCCTACGATTGGATAGTGTATTATCGGGCCTGCGATAAGGCACTATTCAGTCATGGAACGAAATCCTATGTAAATATACTACAAACACTATGAAATAGGTGATTATCATGACGTCATCTTCGCGTCAGTTATTAAACCGTATAAGTTATAATGTCCCATTGGTTCTAATATGGTTTTACATTTTGATTTTCAGTACATGGCCATAGTTGCGCCCCTTATTACATGGGGCTTAACTTATAGGGACACATGGATGTTTCAACACTGCACATGTTACTCTTCTAAGATATACCGGCGTGCGGAGTGATAATATTTTATGGTTTATTTTGGTATTCTTGAAATACTCGTATGTTTAACACTTTAAATTTTGCTAATAAAACGTTCTTTTTTTTTATATGAAGACGTATGTCATAACGAAGTAAATAAAGAATGTTGTTAGTTGTAATGAAGTTATAAAGTGCGCAAAAAGACTTCTTAACCCTTTTTCGTATATAAATAAAATTTGTGAAGGATGAAAAACATTAATAAAACTAGTCTAATGAAATGATGTTACACCAAAGTTATGAAGCAACAATTGCCCAGTTATAATGGCTATGGCCGATGACATCCATCTTGTGCTGGCTTGGGCTTAGTATCTGTTGCTAAGGCATTTTGCCATTACTCGCTTTGCCCACAACTTGAACACTTTAATTGTTGGTAAATACTACCTTAAGGGTAATCGGGAAGTCTCAACTTTAATTTAACACCAATGATTTTCAGGGTACCTACATACTTTTTATGCGTCTTATCATAGAAATACTTTCTGCAAAGTCTCAAATATGTTAAAAATATTTTGAAATAAAGGGATATTCACTCATTGAAAATACGTAGGTTTTACAAGTGTCAATGGATGTCAAAATAAGTAAAATAATTGAAACAAATATTTCAATATAAATTTATGTATGACCATGTCTTCAAAGGGATTTTTAACGACCTAGAAAATACTAATATTACTCTCTCCCTCCATATTTACCTCCCACTCCAATATATTGACTTTAATCCCAATTCACAATTATTTAAAATAAGGAAGTTTGTTTAGATTTAAATAAAAAATCATAACTACAAAGCGGAGGTTCTCGCAAGACCGCCCTCAAAAGTGGGTTCTACACCTCTTCACATCCCCTTCCCTCTCCAGCCCAAAGATTGATGGGTGTTAAACTTGGGTCTGACCCGTTTGCAAATAGCCCTGTTGAACGCCTAAATTGCAGTACCCCAATCACTATTCGTTTAACGGAAGTAAAGGCATTTTTAAAATTTTAAAAATAAACGCGATGCGATAAGTCTGGTGAAAATGTATGTGATGAAAATAGAAAAAAAACGAAGGTCGAAATGCCATTTTTCACATCCAAAAAGTAGTCGGGTGTTGCTGCACTTTAGGTAAATTATGCTAATACTTGTTGGCCTGATTGTTAATCTTGCTAGGTAAAATGTGGGGTGCCACCTTACACAAAACGGCGCGGCCTTCATTCTAGTCATGCGCCAGCCACCGTATTGAGAGTTTGAGTAATATGGTCGGGGATTAATTTGTAACGAGTAAATACTATAGCTTCGTAAAGAAAATATTTGGTACGACCAAACCGTTCAGTGGGATTCGCGGTTGCATTCAAGACAGCGATCGGTTCTTTTCAATAAAATAATAAATGATACGCTCAAAAGATTTTTGAGTGTATCTTAATGATACTCATTTATTTGATGGTACGTAATATGTACAAATAAATACAATTAGATAAAAGAACTGTGCACGACTTTCGTCGCCATCGCGTACGTAGCTGACCGCGTTTGTTTGCGCGTGCCAATAGTATGTGGTTATTGTCTCTTTCATATTGGTTCGTGCATTTGCCCGCCTTCGCTGGCCCTTGCTAAACGTGCCGGGGTACGAGGTGAGACGAGTATATTCTGAAATAAACTTTATTTACTATGATTGGAACGAGTAAACTATCAAAGACGGGTAAAGATAGCGTCACGCCGACGAAGGTAGGCTATAAAACTGAAGTAAAACTTATACAATTCACGTATGTGTGTGTCTTCTGTTTTATATGAACACTTAATATATCATACCGTCCCCACATGTAGCTAGGATGGGATAGAATGACGACAAAAACATTACTTTTACAATAAAGCATATACAATTTCTGCGTACTTAACTACACAAGTTGAGTGCATATAATTTATCAATGAAGTCTGATAAAACACTAAAAGAAAAACAGTATTTTTATTCCGTAGAACACGGCCAACGAATACAATTTTAAATGACGTTGAATAATTTTCAATATTGCCGTAAGCTCAGTTTTTCTTGCCTGTTCTTTGAAGCTGTATTGAAAGTGACAGAAAAAATATTTCGAAGAAAGGGTCTTCAGATATAAAGCAGGTAGGTAATGTAACTGTAATCATCTCTGTAGTTGTTTTTATTTTACCGGTGATTCTAAATACGAGTATAAACATTTACGGAGAAAAATGTGTTTCAATTTGTTTATTATTACTTCCCCTTATGTACCCATTTTGCAGAAAAGGTCGGCGCATCTGTACTTGCATTTTTCAAGTTTTTCATTCCTCGACGCCTCGTGACTTTTTTAGTACTAAGTTGTTTTCCATTATCTAAAACATGTCAGCCTCATATTCTCATATCCGAAAATATCACCCACACCATACAAAAATAACATTTTCATCATTTATTTTGAGTAGACCAATCAGCGAAATCCAAATATATTTTTAGAGATTTTGAGGTTTATTGTTTTTTAATCTAGTTTATTGGATGCATCTCCAATCAACATATAAACTTCTTGGTACAAATACTATTCTCAGCATATACGCTTTACGAGAAAATAAATGTAGATAGAAGATTTTCCTGGAAAAGGGGTTTGAACACACTACGAAAATGGCGGGAATAAGTAAATTAATTGCATTTTTTTTCGAAACTATTTCTCCTAAAACTTTGGTTCTCCTTTTAATATGTTTATTTACTATTGTTCTTTATCCATCATAACAGATTTTGAAGCCAAATATTTTTAAAGTAGTATCGATAAAAAAACAACGCCAGTTTTTTTCTAAGAATTTTGGTGGGAAAACTGTATTGGAGAGTAATTTTTTTTCTCAAAAACTTTACCACCGGCTTTTGTTTTCCGTTTGATATGATTATTTACATAATATCTATACACCTGAATTATTTCAGATTTTTAGTTTTATTAGTTTAAAAGTAGTTAAAGATTATTTATTACGGAAGTTTCCATCGGTAAGTGTTTACGCGGCAAAATGTATCGAGTGAAAGTTTTTTATGATTCATACTACTAAAATACTTATATTTCATAAAAATACAGAACAATATGAGAACCTCCTTCTTTTTTTGAAGTATAGCCAAGAATGCATTCCTTCAAAAACAGTTTGGATCATTAAAATCGGACTTAACCAATTTTATGGTAATTATGAAAATATGACTAATATGTACAAACCACCCTCCCGGCTTTTCGCTATTATACAAACTTATATATACAAACTGGGATCCCGGTACACTACACTACAATATAATAAATTCAAATAGGCTTATTCAGACATACTATCATAATTTGTGGTGAAATGATACTGAACAGAAGTAGCTTCCTGGGAATCAAAATGGATTTAACTTTACAGCGGGATCCACATATACCTGATCTAGGAAGACTTATTTCTGCTGCATAATAATATGCAGTTTGTATGATAAGACAATTAACAGACGTAGCTAGCAGTAGCTACGGCTAGTTTATTTCGCGTACTCCCACATTAAAATGTCGTATAGTGAATGGCTGTTGAGAGTTGCTGCTGAGATAGAGACATTCTTTATCTTACAAAAGCGTGCAATTCGAGCCATATATGAAGTGGATTCTAGGGTATCTCGAAGAGATCTTTGCAAAATAATTGATATAAAAATATATTTGCCGAGTCTGTATACATTTGAAAATATTATGTACCTATATTCGTAAAAAAATTAGTAAATTTGAATTAAACAGTGACAATCACGATTAACACTAGGAATAAACATAAGTAGCGTTGCCAGGTTTTATATTAGCAATGACAAATAAAAGGTCCTTCTTAGATTAATGTGATTAATTAATTAATTAATTGTGTTTTAATAAAGTTCCCAAACATATTACAACACTTATAAAAGGGAAATCCAAGTTGCACGTGAGAAACATTTTGGTTAAGAAATCTTACAACACAGTTTGTGAATACTTAATAAACTAATAAACGACAAAAAAGCTTGGACTGATTCGCCTCCGCCAAGCTATCACCTGTCACCTACGTAATGTAAATAACAAATATTGTAATAATTTTACTATATAGTATGTAACCCATTGTTAAAAAACGTTTAAAAGAATGGCCCAATTTTCTTGCCCATTCTTCTCACAGTAGCTCTATATTTTGTTTTTGCTGAACGTGTCAGTACTATGTTGAATATTTCAATATTGAAACTTGTAATTGACTTTCATAAGAGCGTCGTAGACGCCTTAATTGAATAAGCGGTTTTGACTTTGAGTTTGACAAAGTTTTAAAGCAATGATGGCTGAGATACACGGGCTATGGAGTATTTTTAAATCGTTGGAAAAAAAGAGTGGGTTCTCAATTCGACTATATGAAAAACTTACAGTTGGTGCGTAACGTGTTTACTCTGATAATTATGAACTAATTTGATGAATATTTCTTTGTTGGGTAGAGTATACCTTCGAGGTAGTTCAATTTGAATTTCATCAAATTCGGTTAAGTAGTTTTAAGTTATTAAAGTCAATTAACTGAAACATGTATTTTGCATACCTGGTCAATTTAATGTATTTGTAATCGTAATTTAAGTATTTGCAATTGTCGATGATAAACGTATTCCAGGTGAGCGAATGATCATTTAAGCCAAAATATCACAAAAGATTTTTCTTTTCTAAAATAATGGCTCTAGTTTCCTACACTGAAAAGTGTGAAAGACGGACAATGGTAAGAGAAGCCAGCCCGTTGTTTAAAAGAAATTGTTCCTACGTAGGCTAGAATTTCACTAACTACACTACACTTACAGGTAGGGCACTTTGCAAACACTCGCCTTGCTAGCTTCCACCCTCAATTAAAAAGTGTGTCACTTAGTATGTTCCTACAGCTGACCTCGAGAGCCAGTTCTTTCGAAATTGTTGTTTGTTTGTAGCTTTTTTACTTTTTTATTTACTCGTATAGTGGTCACCACTGTCTTATCTGATGGAAAGTGATGATAATGGTCGAAGATAAAGGGCAGGTTAATCAAGAATTACTGGCTTTTTTTTTGGCTAATGGACTGGTACTTGATGATAGATTTTATTTTTGAGGGTGGTAGTAGAATCGTAAAATGTACTACTACATAACGACTGCCTTAACTAAGGCAACAACTGGCAAAGACTCCGATCCACCTATCCTAGCTATTACCGTAGGGAACGATGCTTAACTTAGTTAATCGGATAAGAAAGGCTGAACAAGCTACAAGCGCACGTATACCACCACATTATAGTCAGTATTCAGTTCATAGTCGAGAGCGTGGTGAATGGCTAACCTATTGGGCATTTAGAAACACCAACAAGGTTGGTTATATATAATCGGAATAAAATACATACCTACTAAATATATTCTTTCGATATAAAACATTTTCAAACTTTCATGGTCACTTATACATTATTGATATTATGGGGAGCTCAAAGGAACTAAACATCACATACTTTATCCCGTAATTTTAATAAATAGTAATTAAATTATGATATAAAATTCATTTTATAAACAAAATTATTGATGGCAGGTGATGTGGTTGAAGATGTTGTTCAGGCTAACTAAGAATTACTTTACAATCATCATCATCATCATCAGCCGGAAGACGTCGTTGAACAAAGGCTTACCCCAGCTATACAATGATTATTTATTATTATACAATAATGCTTAGCCAGGAGCTAGTACTTACATCACGTTTCATACATTATGATAGAATATAAGCTACTAGCTTTACGGCCGCGCTGCGCCCGCGCGTACGGCGGTTATCGCGCAAAAATATTAACTTTTTTGCGCAGTAGGCTAAAAACTATCCTATGTCCTTCCCTGGGTCTTAAACTATTTCTATACCAAATTTCATCCAAATCTGTCGACAGATTGTTGATGGCATTTATAATATTAGTATGGATTCTTTTAGATACTATATCAGCCGAACACAGGCTCCCCCATTAATGGGGTGTATGCCATATTTTCCCGTGGTTGGCAGAAGGATTGAGGATCGCAGTTTAAGATATCAGTTCCTCAGAATTCATTGCTGCTCACCTTCCGGCACTTTACGTTTGGAGACACTCACAGGTGCAATGGGGAGGGGGCGGTGACATTCTAGCCCGGCACCCCAAGGGACATTCTTTTAGATAATAATCATTTATTATTGTATTAGTAGTAGTAGAACTCATTGTGCGAGTTCGTCCGGGTAATTACTTTGTAATTCTACCGACAAGCAGTAATGTTTTCAATACTGTTAATTATATAAAGCTGTGGAACCTCGGAGATGACATTAATTAATAGTCTAATACCTATCAAGACAATAGTGATGGTGACAGAAGTGACAGTTCGGGCGGAGGAATTTAGATTTTTACAGCTGCAGTACAATCGTCTCAATGCCACTGCTGAGGCCTACGCTCGAAGTTGTCCACAATCATGATTTTATCTGAGGAGAATTTCAAATAAGTTCGATACTGACCCTAGAAATTACACGAGTCCTACTCGGTTGCTAAATAATAATTACGAAAGTATTTACCGCAACAGTTTCAGCTGTTTAATAAACAAAGTTTATTGTTTCGGAAACAGTTTTTATAAACAATAATTGTTTTCTAGTCAATTTATGCTAAAAACAAAGAGAATAAACTGTTCCTGTAATAAGGAACAATGGCTGGCAATTGAATATTCAGATAGCCAATAAATTAATCAACAACCAATAAAGCCTCACAAAGCATTTAACTGTTAATTGAACTTTGGCAAGAACCTTCTGGTAGGTCGTTGCCCTGTCGACAATACGAAATTTACATTATTTCTAAAGTTACATTTTCATACCTTTGAAAGTAACTTCTTCTAAAAGAAACACAATTTTCGTAACATTAAAAACTAAAAGACTACAAGATATTTCGTTTCAATAGTGTGACAGTAATTCATGCCAGAAAACCGAGTTTACTAAATCTCTAAAGCAAGGAGGTACTCAAAAGAGCGTATTGTAAGATCATCAGCAAAGCTTTTACGAACGGCTCTTTGGTTGATGATAGAAGCGAAATAGTGGAATGAGCTTACATAGTTCGATTGCACATTCACAGAATAGAAGCGTCTACAAATACCAATAATTTGGCGATTTGCACCGATGCTGGAGGATCTAAACCTCAAGCAAATCTCCTCTTAATGGAGGCTAAGCTTTAGATTCTAAAGCTTAGCCTCCATTAAGAGTAGAGTGCACGGAGCGCTTTCCATACAAAGCTAATCTCTTCATATTTCAAACACCAAGTGAAACTCGATGAAATTTTGTACGCATATTGCTGAGCCTAATATCTACATATGCTTTTGATTTGCCTGTTTTTTGATTTATTATATATTTTATCCTAAAATGTCTAAATAACAATTCCCATACAAAATTATTTTTCAAATTAATTTACTTACGAAATCTGGCAAACTAGAAATGATATTTGGCTCAAGGACATACAGCAAAATTTTACAGAGTTTGGACACTTAGGGCCTGTTTCAGAATGTTCGAGTAAGTTCCGGTTATACTACTCAGAACATTTTTATCAAACAAAACACTATCTTTGCGTTTCACAGTCATCGATTTAGCCTATCCATCGGTTAAAGCTTGAAACGTGTTGCATGTCAACTGTCATTTTTAACATTCAGTTATTTTATGTGACGGTTAGCAACCCGAAACTTTATAAGGACATTCTGAAACGGGACCTTAGTATATAAAATATGACGAAGCTACGTTTGTGTGGAAAGCGTCACGAGCACTCTAGTCTATTGTCGCTACAGGATGTGGTAATGTAGAAGCGCTCGTAGCGTAGCATTCTTCGCCGTTCTTATCCGATCAAGTAAACTAAGCACCGTTCACTGCAGTAATAACTAGTTATATTAGTCGTTATAGCCTACTGGTTTGGACATTTTAACAAGAAAGAGTAAACGAATCGAAACAATTTTTTCTCAGAAAATGTTCATATTTAGAATAGCTGGTAAAAAGAAAACAACTACAGAGATGATTACAGCTACTTTACCTATTTCATATCTAAAGTCCCTTTTATTCAAGTATTTTTTCTGTCACTTTCAATACAGCTTCAAAGAACGAGTAAGAATAACTACTTAAACTTGAAGAAACTTTGAACTTACGGCAATATTGAAAATTATTCAACGTCATTTTAAATTGTATTCGTTGAACGTGTTCTAAGGAATAAAAAGATTGTATTTGTATTCAGAGTTTTTTCTTATTGCATTGATAAATTAGATACAACCAACTCGTTGAAGTTAGAAGCACATAAATTGTATACGGTTTATTGTAAAAGTAATGTTTTTGTTATCATTCTATCCTATCCAATGGGACGATAAGAACTACCTGTGGGACGATAACTGTTCACATAGAAGAGACGGCACACACATATGAATCCAAAAAAATACCATTTATAAATTATAAAAAAGCAGCACCCAATGCCATTTCTCACGTCAAAAAAGTAGTGGGTGTTGCTGCACTTTAGGTAGGTACATTAAGTGTGTGTTTATACTTGTTGGTCTGATTCTTAATCTTGTTAGGTAGAGTTGGAATCGGGTTGCTGCCTGACACTAATGGGCGCGATCTTCATTCTAATCGTGCGCCAGCCACAGCATTGAGAGGTTGAGAGATATGGACGAGGATTCTTTTTTAAAGAATTAATACTTTAGCTTAATAAAAAATTTGGTACGCCCAAACCAACGCGTTCAGCTGCGTCGGCGGTGTCGTTTCAAGACGGCGATCAGTTTTTATCATATATAATTTTGATTTTTTTTTAACTCTGTCAGTAGGTAATTCCTGCACTGTCTTTGTTTGAAAACACTTCTCTACAAACAACTTTACCCATCTAAACTGTTGTATCGGCCAATGAGCTGAGATCGCTATCAGAGCGGTTATAGCATACCAATATATGTGTTGGAAACTGCAATCTTCATCATAACTTTAGCCATTTAACAAAGTCATCCTATGGTGGATCTTTGATGCTGACCTTAAGTATATTAACTAGCTAGTGGGTATTTCAGGAACGAAAAGCTGTTTTAGACTGGTTTACATTATAAATATCGGGACCGAAAACTGGACCAGATCTTAAATTACCTCGTTATAGTTTACGTGCCTTTATAGGCTCAAGTTGGATCCTTTGTCAACTTCCACATTAAGTTACGAGTATTATCTTTTTGAATATAGTAAAACATTACTTACAAGATTGGTTTCGTTATATGTGACTTGTATAGAGTATATAGGTCATATGTACAGCAAGAGTAATTGTTCGAATATGTGGCTGTTATGATTACTGACTCAGCGCAATATGTTTGTTCCGAGCGGGAAAAGAGATAAAGAACAAAACTGGTACTTATAACCTGCGGAACTAGTGTACCAAAAAATTCAGTCATAGTTAACGATACCGCAGCTTATCATATAGATAGAAAAAGCTGACAATGGCCTCTACGAAGCCTACGACAATATGAAGCGCCTTTTGATGATAATTTTATAAAAGGTGACTTAATGAAATTAATTAAATGTCATAACACAGAAGTTATTTACAAAATTGACGAGTTATAGAAAAGAAACGGACAAGTGTGGCGTTTCCCTCAATCTCACCAAGAACTATACCCAATGGAGTAAGTCTGGGATGGTATTAAAAGACAGTTAGCACAGGAAAGTGTTGATTTCAATTTGGACTAAAAAAACAACAAATACAATAGAGGAATTATTTGTTAAATATTCCGTAAAGAATTGGGAGCACAGTGTCGACCGCTTTTGGTACGGAGTGCTCACTGCGCCGTGAGTACTGTTAGCGCTGAGTGGTAACGTTGTCGATGACATCACACCCATAGTCATACAAACTTTTGGTGCTTTTTGTACAAATCGGACAAGCTGTGAGCGTGATATTGGTAACAACTACCCAAAGCGGCCCGCACGCCTTGTCTCTTGTGTACCACGTTACGCTTGCCCGCTGCACGCACTTCCCCGTGTCTCAGTTCCCTTTGTCGTCCAACCCCCACACCCCTGTACCCCGTGCGCGAGGACTCATTTAAGTGATCTGCCTATAGTAGTCTGGTAGTTGACTGCGCACCAAAACGGTTGATATCATACAAAGAGCACGTAACTTCGGCTTAGTCGAGCAGTTTCAGTGGCTTTAAAAGCAAGTTTAAATTATTTTTACAACTGAGGCTTATCGTTATCATTAATGAATATTTGGACGATAAAATTTGAATTTATAATTGTTGACGATGTTAAAAAATGTTATAATATATGTTTTTGTGTCTATTATTTTTATGTTTTTGTTTGATATGTGGTATTTATTTAATTTAAAACTACACAACCAAGTTTGCCTTGCTTTGTAATGATAACATCATCGACATGAATCAATATTTTGCAATCAGTGTATGTATATTAAGTGGTTAATTAAATAGATGCATTTGTTCTATAAAATAATGTAACTTGCTCGAAACAGGTAAGAATTTCGTCAATGAAACATTGATAATTACATCTGAAAATTATTTTTAGCCATGTTTATGCAATATAAGAAAATTTTATTGGAATCGTTTCCTTGCATTATACGTCTGTGACATTTGCACGTCAATGACTGAAAAGACAGTGTAAAATGACTACCTTAATGCTTGGTTAATGCAAGATTCTCACCGATCTATTTCAAATTATTTAAGTAACTAGTCTAGCCATAAATACTGTTTGTTACATAATATCTTCTTATTTTTTCAACATTTTTGAAAATACTCGTATCTCAGCAATACACTTTTCAAAATGTACCGTGGACTTTTTTTTCTGATTCATTAATAATTATGTACATTGTACATATAAGTATTAGTAATGTTTTATTACTTCACGAAAAAAATGCATTTTCATTTGTAACAGAACTTATGGCCGGACAATGTACTTTCAAAATCTATTTTTATAAATAAACAGACATGGTTACCATCCCAATGTATGGATATTTCAAAAATATTTTACAGCTATTCTATAATTCTGAGGATTTTTTTCAACTAGATTAATGAGATAGTATTGACAGTTTTTTTTTTCGTATCTTTTTTTTTATATTTATATGACAGTTTTTTTTTTTAAATACTGTTTGTTACATAATATCTTCTTTTTTTTTCAACTTTTTTGAAAATACTCGTATCTCAACAATACACTTTTCAAAATGTACCGTGGACTTTTTTTCTGATTCATTAATAATTATGTACATTGTACATATAAGTATTAGTAATGTTTTATTACTTCACGAAAAAAATGCATTTTCAGTTAATTTTGTAACAGAACTTATGGCCGGACAATGTACTTTCAAAATCTATTTTTATAAATAAACAGACATGGTTACCATCCCAATATATGGATATTTCAAATATATTCTACAGCTATTCTATAATTCTAAGGATTATTTTCTACTAGATTAATGAGATAGGGTAGAAAAACATGAAAATTAATCTAATTGAAATCTGATATACACCAAAAGCAACGTTAAAATACTAAAATGTCATTCACATCACATGGTATGGGTATGGGCACTCTTGACGTTTCTTTATTGGCTTTTAGAAATTCGATACTCACACTGTAGGTACGTTTAGCTAGCAATTATGAGCTTTTCACTGACACTACTACACCCTGGTATAAAATCCTTAGTTTAAGGCCCATGGGTACGTCAAATTCGTACTTTCTAAAGCGAACTCCTCCGTAACCGCTGAAGTTGAAGACTTGAAAAAAAATTATTTTATAGATGAATTCAAGTACAACATTTGCAACATATGATTTTACGGTATTACTATTACTTTTGCCTTAAAAAAAATTCAAACTACATACTATTTCTTGACTTATATGGCGAACTCCTTCTAAACGGCTACGATTTTTGAAAAATAAATTGTACCATTAAATTTCTAGATTGTTATACTACAATTATAACATAGCATTTGTAAATCCATTGATATTTTCCTAAGAAAATGTCGAATTATTCAGATTCAGAACGCTTGCGGTTCCGAGGTGCTCTGCGCGGACGCGGGCGGCAGTGTTGCGCAAGCGTTGGCACGGGGAGGCTGTGTCGCTCGTAGCTCCGCTCGCGCTTACGACTGATAACGATCTTGTCTTTGTATTAGTGCATTGACACGCGAGATTCGTAGCTGTGTGCGTGCAATGATTCGCTCGCTGCAGAGGGCCAACTTGATTGCGACGTGAAGTATGCGCGGTGACGCTTTATTATTGGTATTTTGTAGACAAATTTTATTCGAATTGTCTCACATATGAAAAGAATCAAAACTTGAAATTGACAATGTTGTGGGTAAATTACAATGGGCGGCCTTATCAATAAGATCAATGAAAAGTTTTATAATATATGTACAAAATTAATTAGTAATGCCTATAACGCTCTCATGTTATAACTGGTTAACTAAAGATAATATATTTTTTTATATTATGGTAAAATATAGTTTCCGGCTTTAGTAGTTTGTAGGGTACAAAATGGTTCTCTACTACATTTAGAGTTTGTATGGGGCTACATACATCTTTTGGAGTTCTAAGCTTTTCTTGATAATTGTGTTAGGTGTTTTGATATAGGTTAATTAATACTACATAAAGATAACGTCTGCCAAGTGAAGATGGATAACGTATCTCGAAAATAGTGAGAGATAGGTAAGGGAGATTAGCACCGTGGGGTGCCGGGTTAGAATTGCACCTCCCCATATAATCCCGTGGGTGTCGTAAGAGGCGATTAAGGGAAAACTACTGGAAGGTGGGCAGCCACGTGGGGTGCCGGGTTAGAATTGCACCTCCCCATATCATCCCGTGGGTGTCGTCAGAAGCGTCTAAGGGAAAACTACTTAAAGGGGGGCAGCAGCGCCTTCTAAAGAACTGCCAACTTACATTGCGATCCCCAAGACGCCTGCCAAGTGTGGGGATTATGGCAAATACCCCCTTAAAAAGTGAGGCTGTGTTCAGCAGTGGACGAACTGACTGTTACAGTTACAGTACTGAAAATCGATATATAGGTTTTTCTGGACGTCCTTATTACAAATTTGGAATTTATTTTTCGATGTCGTCTGCCAAGTGAAAAAAGTTAGTCCGATATGGCTGAAAATCGATATCTAGGTTGTGCTGTGCGTCATTATTCCGAATTTGGAATGTATATTCCGATGACGTCTGCCAAGTGAAAAAATTTACCTAGATTTGGCTGAAATTCAAAATCTAGGTAGTTCTAGACGTCTTTATTCCGAATTTGCTATGACGTCTGCCAAGTGAAGAAAGTTACTCCGATTTGGCTGAAATTCAAAATCTAGGTAGTTCTAGACGTCTTTATTCCGAATTTGGTATTTATTTTTCGATGACGTCTGCCAATTGAAGAAAGTTACTCCGATTTTGGCTGAAATTCAAACTCTAAGTAGTTCTGGACGTCTTTATTCCGAATTTTGAACGTATTTTTCTATGACGTCTGCCAAGTGTGGAAAGTTACTCCAATTTGGATGAAATTCAAAATCTAGGTAGTTCTAGACGTCTTTATTCCGAATTTGGAATTTATTTTGCTATGACGTCTGCCAAGTGAAGAAAGTTACTCCGATTTGGCTGAAATTCAAAATCTAGGTAGTTCTAGACGTCTTTATTCCGAATTTGGTATTTATTTTTCAATGACGTCTGCCAAGTGAAGAAAGTTACTCCGATTTTGGCTGAAATTCAAACTCTAAGTAGTTCTGGACGTCTTTATTCCGAATTTTGAACGTATTTTTCTATGACGTCTGCCAAGTGTGGAAAGTTACTCCAATTTGGATGAAATTCAAAATCTAGGTAGTTCTGGACGTCTTTATTCCGAATTTGGAATGTATTTTACGATGACGTCTGCCAAGTAAAAAAAGTTGCTCCGATTTGGCTAATAATCGAAATCAAGGTTTTTCTGGACGTCTTTTTTCCAAATTTGAAATTATTTTTTCGACGGCATCTGCCAAGTGAAGAAAGTAACTCTGATTTAGCTGAAATTGAAAATCTAGGTTGTTCTGGACATCGTCATTCTGAATTAAGAATAAATTTTTTGAAGACGTCTGCCAGGTGAAAAAAGTTACTCCTATTTGGCTGAAAATCGATATCTAGGGTTTTCTGGACGTTTTTGTTCAATATTTGGCATACATTTTTCGACATCTGCTAGGTGAGGAAAGTCACTCCAATTTGGCTAACATTCAAAATCTAGGTAGTTCTGGACGTTTTTATTCCGAATTTGGAATTTATTTTTCGATAACGTCTGCCATGGGAAGTAAGTTACTCTGAATTGGCTGAAAATCAATATCTAAGTTTTTCTGGACGTCCTTATTCCAAATTAGGAATTTATATTCCGATGACGTCTGCCAAGTGAAAAAGTTCCTCCGATTTTGCTGAAAATCGATATCTAGGTTGTGCTGTGCGTCATTATTCCGAATTTGGAATAATTTTATCTATGTCGTCTGCCAAGTGAAGAAAAATACTCAGAATTGACTAAAAATGGATATCTAGGTTGTTTTAGACGTTATTATTCCAAATTTAGAATTTGTTTACGATGACGTATGCCCAGTAGATAAAGTAACTTCGATTTAGCTGAAAACATCGATCGTCTAGAACAACCTAGATATCGATCTAGGTTGTTCTAGACGTCTTAATTCCAAATCTAGAATTTATTTAACAATGACGTCGGCCAAGTGGAAAAAGTTACTTTGATTTGGCTACAAATCGATACTTATCTTGGTTTTCCTGGACGCTTTTCTATTCGTACTATCGATCTTAATTGTTATTAACTTGTTGTGAAGTGCGTGAATCCCTCTAGGGTGAGTTCCTTATTTATTATTGTTATTTCATAGTGCTGACTAAAACCTATGTAACGTAAACAGCTGTGCTGCCCTATCGCGCTAGACTGTGAGTTTTAAAATGTGAGTCGCTGGTAACAGTACCACGATCGTGTCGGCGCGGCTTGGCAACAGTTGGCTGAGGAATATCAGCTACTAAGCCGGTGTCTTCCTTCCAGGATTCCACTTCACTGATTTAATCCGAGGACGGGTGTTTCTTTTCAAACCTACTCCCTGAGTTTACCTACCTACCTGCTGGCCGTGGGATGATTAGCAGTTCCCTATCGCCGCAGTACGATAAGAGTAGGAAAATTATGATCACTTATCAAAGACGCACGAATTAACATCAAAATAATATTTTGACTAACCTCGACGTTTCGATCAAGTTGCATTGACCGTGGTCACGAGTAGACTGAAGAAGCGGGTGTCATCGTCTTGAGGAGCGGCGGGAGCGATTTAAATCTACCCCGCTTGGTTTTCGTTAATGTAATTTAGAAACATGAGTTTTCACGAAAGTTTAAAGAAAAGTACTTATAAATCAATTATTCAAATCTCCTAATAAATGAGAAAGTATATCGGTTACCTTTTCACGATGGAACCAATCTTTACAATATAGCTGTAGATAAATTGCCCATATTATTATTTCCTAGACAAGAAATTATTCATCTCATATCTCGTACCCGGAAAGTAGTGTTTGTTTGATGCAAGTAGCCGGTGGAAGACTGCTTCCCACCTATGGGCGGGAAAATCTAAAGGTAAATACTTCCTTCTCAAGGGCCGACATGTCCAATAGCACAAACGTTGGCCATTTTGTATTTTTGCGTACGACACAGTCGTCCCTATTCTTATTTTTCAATGTATTTTCGCCATTATACAAATCTTCCTTTTATATCGTCGTTTTTAAATGAGTAAACCCGCGTCGGCTATAATCTCATTTATAAGGAGATTTGAATAAACGATTGATTATTATAATTTTCTTACTCTTATCCGATATATCTTAGCGTTTTAAAGATACGTCATCTATCTTTACTTAGCAAACGTCATTGAAAAATGAAATCCAAATGTAGAATAATGACGCCCAGCACAACCTAGATATCGGAGTTACTTTCTTCCCTTGACAGACGCCATTAAAAAAATAAATCTTAATTCGGAATAATGACGCCCAGCACAACCTAGATATCGATTTTCAGCCAAATTGAAGTAGTTTTTCACTTGGCAGACGTCATCGGAAAGTAAATTCCAAATTTGGAATAAGGACGCCCCGAAAAACCTAGATATCGATTTTTAGCCAAATCTTAGTAACTTTTCTCACTAGGCAGACGTCATCGAAAAATAAATTCCAAATTTGGAATAAAAACGTCCAGAATAATAATAATAATATAAACAATAATATAAATCTTTATTTAAGCCAATAACACTTTTGCCAAATCTTGTATTGCTGGTGGTCTTCACACTTCGACGTTGAAGTTTGTATCGTTAAGACCTTAATTGATAGCTGTACAGTGCACAGTTGACTTCAGTACAATTTTTCACGCAAAATAGTTATAAACATAAATTTAACTTACAAATTATCCATAAAATAACATCTTGTTCAGTTTCATACATTTTTTTTTATAAATTATCCACACAGGTGGTATTTATATTTTAACTAAATTTGTGTTATTTACGTGTTTGTATGTATGATGCTATATGGTGATATATAAACTGAAAAATTCAGGACTTGATTATATAAATATGTTTTAATAAAAGGGCTAAATCTTCTTGCAAAAGTTGTACGAATGACAGGTTATTTTAATTGGAAAACTCGTTTATGAAGCATATTACTAAAATTTGCAGATTTTTTAAAGAGTCTGTGTGCGAACTGAAAACAACCTAGATATCGATTTTCAGCCAAATCGAAGTACATTTTTCACTTGGCAGACGTCAACGTAAAACAAATTCTTAACATAGAATAATAACGTCTACAACAACCTAGATATCAATTTTCAGTCAAACCGTAGCATTTTTCTTCACTTGGCAGATGACATTGAAAAAATAATTCCAAATTCGGAATAATGACTCTCAGTACAGCCTAAATATCGAGTATCAGACAAATCTGAGTAACTTTCTTCACTCGGCAGATGACATTGAAAAATAAAGAAAAGGAATAAAGACGTCCAGAACAACCTAGGTAGGTACACAATACATTTTCATTTGACGACTGATCTCAGTCGCAGTTGCAATTGCGGATACTCACTAGAATCGTACGGTAGGAATATAATGTGCCATGTTACCGGAGCGCATCGCGCATCTGCATATTCTTTGACCGTTATATTTGTGCAGCGAGCGCGGAACGTATGCGGCGATGCGCGAGTTAAGTAAGCTCGATTAGGTCCAGATGCTCAAGGCCATTGGCGACTCTAATCACCTTAACGTACCAAATAACACTGGGGAACGACTTGGCTACAAAGCATCCCTGCATTCAAAATTATGAGAAGCAACACTTTGACATGCTTGTAATAAGGTGCAAAATAGCCTGCAAATATCTACGGAAGTTGAAGCTTTGTATATGGAAATGCAATCACGAAGCGCTCATGCTACAGGCTTACATTATTTTGGAGCCCGTGGCTATTATCATAATGCCTGTAATATGTGATTGATCAGAAATTTCGATATACTATAGTTTGCAGTTTGGGACCAAACCTTGTCTAATCATTGTTGACACAGCTAATTGTTAATTATTAATCTATTGTACGTTATTTATTACCGCCATCTCACCTAGATGGCACTAATAAATCCAGGATAAACATGGTGAAATATTACGTAAGACATGAACACAGTAAACTCAGTTGGTCAAGTGGCGTAAATCGAATATTGACCTCAATCGGACAGATTTAAGGTTTTGTCCTTAGATTTATGGACTTTTTTCGGGCATAGAAAAAGATTCAGTAGCAGTCTGGGGCCCGATTTGTGTCGGCGAGAATAGGCACTGACAATGGGACAAAATTGGGTTAAACGTAGTTTTTAATTTAGCTTATGTCCTCTAAGAGAGTTCAGGGTGTTTTTGATACTGCATTTTTTTATCTCGAGTATAATGTAGAGAGTTATATAGAGATGACATCAAATTTTTCAGTGTCTAAATGAAAATTAATAAAAATAATTATAATGTAATTTTATTAAGAGCTGTTGGATCAATGACAATAAACTTAAAAAAAAAAAAAAAACTTTAACGTGCAATAAATATCAAAATTAAATTTTGCTTAACCGTCTGCCGTAACAGGAGAGTATTATTTTGTAATGGTGCATATTTGGCAGTATTTATGTTGCTCTATGTCATTGGCATGTTTATTCTCCGGTAAGACGTCATAAAAGGTACCTGGGGAAAAATTTGCCTCAATGGCAGTATGTTACTCACGTTGATTTAAGTAAGGGGTTGCACCAGAAATGGCGTAAAACAGGGCTCTTTATCATTTCAACCCCTCGTTACCTGAATGGTAGCCGTTAAACTAACAACGAAAACATTTCCCAATAGATTTAAGTAGCTTTAGTTTCAGGCGGGCTTAAGGTCATAAAACTGAATAAAAATAATTATGACCTCGTCTGCCTATGTGTTTTAGTTAAACCTTATTTAAATATGTTCTTATGTTCTCAATTGTGTTCTTAAATAATGAATATTGCACCGACACCACATAAGTGGGATAGAGGCAGGCAGATGCTCTGAAGCTCTAAGTGGTTTGATGTACTTCAACATATTAGGTGAAGGTAGTAGTTTTATGAGGAGGTAGTAACCTCCTCATAAAACAATAATTGATAGCATATAGAAACAAACCGTAAAAGAAAAAAATGTTTCCAAAATTGATCATAACTTTTAAACTAATATATGAATCGACGTAAATATATGTACCCTTGGATCTGTTTGTCCGTTACAGCCTACTGATATGGCTCTTTTGGAAGTTAATTTTTAACGGCTAATAAGAATGCTGAAAAAAAATATTTCTCAAATGCATTATGTCGAAATGGGGCAAACTACGAATTTTCCGGCAAGAATGATATATGCAGTTTTTTCTTTAATAGTAATTATCAACATTTTTCAAATATTTTATATGCAACAATAATTTAATTTATATATTTTTGGCTTCTTCCTCTTCTCAGTACATTAATTACGGAGCAACGAGAAATGCAATTCGTTGTCGTTACTGGCATAGTTTAATTACTATACCTTTAGTTGGCGTTGTCACTAAGTGCCAATTGAATGTCTTCACACATTCCGGCAGCGGGGTTGTCGGCGCCGGATACCCAGTTCCATCGTCACAATGCCCGACAGCAGGCTCCGGTCGCTAACAAAAGCACAGCTCTTGCGAATAAATGTTTGCATTCTGGAATTTATATCCAAAATACCGCCGCGGCAGAAAACCCAATATGAAATCTTGGAATTATTGGGTTCATCCATTTTAATCAAACGAGAAAAAATACATTATTATAATTTATTACACCGAATTCCAAAATATTTTCTCTTAAAAATTATAATTTTATGTTAATAAATAATTATCATTAATATATTCAGACATTACATTACACTTTTGTTAGAAGGGTAGAAAGGGAGTACGAAATCTTCCTTGTAAAATTCATACCTGTATTGATGTTCTAACTTATTGACATTCTCTTTATATGCCCTTTTGTGAAGGTTGCTCATGGCCTAGCGTTTTTCCAGAACGTCTCCAGAACTCCTTTCCCAACTGTACCATTCAAATTATTCCAACGGTGTATAATTGCTATATTAATCTTCTTTCGTCCATACGTCTCGTTTAACGTCACTTGGACGAGGATATGTATATCCCTTGGATCTTGAACTTGCTTCACTCCACGTTGTTTCCTTTTGACGCTCACTCCGGCTTTCAAAGTCACACAACACAGACTTTTCAAAACTCTTATCTCAACTGCATTTATTCGATTTTGCTCCTTCTTCTGCTTTTCTCAACTTTCACTTCATGACGAATATAAATATCAGCATTACATTTCTTTGTACAGGTAGTCTTGCCTTTTTCAATGTGTTTAGGCTGGTCAAGTTCAAGGCTGAAAACGTGGAATGCCCTATTTACATTACATACTGAGACTAAGAATAAATTGTAAAGCCAATCTCTTGGCCTTACAATTTATTCGTTTTAATATGCCCTTGAAGCGTTCTGTTCCTTGTTAATAACTTTTTCTTTACCAATCCTTATAATTACGGTAATGGTGTACTTAAATACTTTAACTATTTTTATAACTCATTGCTTAAGTGTTACTAACATTGAATTTAATTCCTTTTCTCTCAAAGGCTCCAAGCATAACTCTTCCCATCTCCTCTACGATAATGTCCATGTACTTTGGATCTTCCTTTGACATGTTGTGTGTGCACACAATGAGATTTCTTGTGATAATCATCTTGTTGTCCGGTGTACCTTTGACACTGATTTGGCGCGTGTGAATGCTTGCGTTACTTCCAATTACTCTGGCTTCGACAAAGGCTGCAGGCTAACCGGAAAATTACACTGGTGTATGTGAAAGCTCGGTCACCTTGTACCTCCGCCCAATTAGATCTCAAAAGCTGTAATATACATACAAAGTTGATGATGATGGTCGATGCGACGCGTGATCAAGAAATAACAATTATTCAAATTATTACTATTAATGTTTAAGGTTCCGTACACAAAAGGGCAAAACCAAGCCATATTAATGAGGACTTACTGTCAGTCCGTCTGTATGTCACTGATCTTCAGCTCGTTTACTGTAATGGTTACAAACCTGAAATGTGAACTAGAAATTCATTTGAATTATTTTTCAAGAGTCATGAGAATTTAGCTGAAAGAAAGAAACTTTTGCGCGGTAGCTTTCTAAGTACGGGTTTGTATATTAAATAAGGTAAAACTTATATAAAATATGTAACTATTACAAAAATCTAAATCATGCATATACATTTACGATTACATATAATTTTTGTTATGCTATCGATCTCAAAACTGAACTAGTTAGAAGTACGGGTTTGTATATTAAATAAGGTAAAACTTATATAAAATATGTAACTATTACAAAAATCTAAATCATGCATATACATTTTCTTTTAAAACCAGCAAATGTTGAAAACCCTGTTCTATATAATGAAGTATTGAAGCTGTGATTAGAACTACCGATTTTTTAATCTTGTACGTTTATTGTAATGCGGAACCCTATAAAAGCGAAGCCTGAACCGCTCTTTTTGTTCTTTTTCACAAAACGAAACAAATGTCTCACTGCCTATAAGATTATCATGTTTTTCTTTTCTAATGCAAGTTGAATAATTATATCATGTTACGTCTATACTAATATTACATGGGAGAAGGATTTGTATTTTTGTAAACTTACAACGATTAATTAACTTAAAAACTGCAGAACCGATTTGGAAGAAATTTGGTATGGAAATAGTATGAGACTCGGGGAAGGACATAGTATAAGTTTTATGCAATTGCGCAAAAGAGGATAATGGTTTTCGCGATAATCGACAAACGTACGGGTGGAACCATGGCCGGTAAGCTAGTATTATAAAAAGGAAATATTTGTATTTTTGTATGCAACGAATGAATCTCAAAACTACTGGACCGATTTTAAAAAATCTTTCACCATTAGAATCCTACATAATTTCCGATGAACATAGGATTATTATTTTTTTTGTTGTTAAATACCCGGTGGGTATCCGGATTCTTTCATAATTATGTATATGGCAATGACCAAAGATTTTTTTGTAACAGTTGATTTTTCTGAAATTGGGCAAATATAAAATAATAAACATGATTAAAAACCGACGTCCACCATTGAACAAATTCCTCCCCCATAATGGGGAGGGGGCTTGCCTTAATCCTCAAGCCTGGCAGGCGTTTTTAGGATCACAGTGTAAGATGTCACTTCTTCTGGTATTTTTCGCTGCGTCACCTATTACGAAGCCCGCAGAAGATACCCTACCCCTCGGGGAAAATGTAATAAAACTGGCAACTATTTGATAGATAAGTGATTTAGAAAATTCATCTTTAGAGTCCATTGAGTATCAAGTATTATTTGAAACTATTAACTCTTGACTTAGAGATGTTAAATGGTACTCGAGACTTTTTTAACCAATTTTTTTAAGGGCGCGCCGAGCTTTTTAGGCGCGCCGCGTATGTGTGCGTAAGTAAGGCACGCCATCAGCATCCGTCCCCGTTCGACGGCCGAAGAATTACTAAAACGGATAGGGACAAAGCATCGCGGCTCTGACTAAAATGGGCGGACCATACGTGAATTTGAGTATTTCCTTCGTATAATAACAACAAATACCTATTTCATAAATGTAATGTGTATACGTTATAGAAAACATGTTGTCTTTTTTATTATTCAAATACGGATGACTCTCCGTTAAGTATTTACGCCGTACTAAGGGTTTATTTCGTTTTTTAGATGTAATTTTGTATTTTTTTTTGTATCGAGAAAATTTTAAGTAATCGTGTTTCCAAAGTGTATAATTTATAGAATGAATCTTTAAATATAATTTATATTAATTATATAACTAGAAATTAAGAAATAAAGATACAGCAAGGGATCAAACGAACCACAATTACGTATCACTGCCTCGGTGCAGGCTTAAGCTAAACCATCAACGTGATTACCTTCTAATTATATTTCTGGAAGTAACATGTTGTTCACATTTTTTAAATATAATAATTATGACATTATATCTTATTCTTATTATATAATTATCTTAACTGGAGATTCTGCAGCAAAAGATGAAGGTTACTATATTTTTCCAATGTCAATAAAGTGAAAGAATATATATACTACATTTCAAATCGATGCGACTTAAGGGTGCTGCTCATATTCCTTCATTAAATAGAAAATAGCTGATGGTAAAGAAACGGCCGAACAGAGTTTCTTGAATCATAGTTAAGAATTAATTAATTAATTATTTATTAATTAATTAATTAATAATTAGTTAAGTAACTTCACTAAATCGTCCAAGGCTGAACGTAATCTCCCCCATTAAGAGGCATGTGATAATCGTCTCCCTTGGCAGTTAATAATTAATTATAGTTATTGTAAATTTTCATTCGGATTTATGCTGATAGTTTTCTAAAACTAATTGACTTCCTCACAGGTAGACGATAAAAATCTTACATCAAGTCCAGATATATAATATTGTATAAGACGTTAAAATGTAATGCAGTCTGTTACCTATAAAATCCCGTAAATAATAATTGTAGGTAAGTTTATGACAACTTCATCCTTCTGTTAAATTCAAGCAAAGCAATTTTATTTCTAGGAAAATGACTTTTAACCTTTTTTTAAGATAACAATCTTAATATTAACAATCTTTAACTATTAACGTGGGGTCTACATTCCATGCTAACTAAATATATTTTTTCTAATAGAGTATGGTATGGTAAAAGTAGAGTGTATCGCTTAGTCACAAAATCATTTTACCTCGTGAGAATCCATCCTTGTGTTTAGGATTCTACTTTAGAATCCTTAGCTCCACTATGTATTTAAAATGGTGCGCTCATCGTAAAACTATTTATTTTCCACTTTTGTGATACAATCTACTATTATCTCTTTCATAGTCCAGGAGCAGGATATACCTACAGTGTTGTTCTACACTTACATAATCTGAGCAATTTTTAAAATATTGGCACTGCATGCTCTAATATTTTTGCAGGAAAACCACCGGACCTCGTCGCATTCGTGATCACAATAGGAATGACCTTGGTGCTGGTAGCCGGTGTAAAGAAATCGCTCTTCTTCAATAACGCCCTTAACATAATCAACTTCGGCGTGTGGGTGTTCATCATGGGTGCTGGATTATTCTACATTGATACCAAGAATTGGACTGACCATGGAGGATTCTTACCTTTCGGATGGAATGGTGTAAGTAATTGATACTTAGATAGAACATATTAGTAATAAAACTTCATCAAAATATACCTCAAAAGACAAGATGTAAACCTACACCGAGTAGTGGACTGAAAAACATGTGATTTAGTTCACAGTTCAGTTTTTTTGTTAGTACTATCGTTTTTGGCTTCATTTTCATAATAGCTTAAGAGGATTATATAGCGCGTACTTCTCCATACAATAAGAAAAAGCTCTTGTCTACATCTTAATATTGCCCGATTTCGGTGACTTTTGTGTTCATGTTTTGAACATATCATTGACTAGGCTTGTACGTTGTATTTATTCCAGTTTTATAAATAACTTTGAAGTTAGAAGCATATTCTGTTTTCTTTAAAACTTTAAAGTCTCTTCTTACTTTAAAGTTATTTAGAAAACTGGAATAAATAAAATGCACAAGCCTAGTCAATGATATGTTCAATACATGAAAACAAAAATCACCGAAATCGGGCAATATTAAGAGGTAGAAAAGAGCTTTGTCTTTTTGTATGTAGAAGTACGTGCTATATAATCCTCTTAAGCCGAAATAAATGAAATACGAAATAACCATGCTATTGCAAGGTACCAGAGTGTTGCGTAGAGCCATAAAACCATGATATTGCAGTATTGGTGTTTGATATAGGTACCGCAGATTCGCAATATTGCGAAATGAACACACAGAAATAAAACAGCAAGGTATGTATTTCAAACAATGCTAATAGTTCTATACTTATAAATAAGAAGACAGGGCTAAAAAGGAATATACATTTTAATAAATGGCTTAAGAGACTTAAAATAATACACCAAAATAGAATTTTTGAAATAACTTATTTCTGTCTGTCTGTATGCACACGTATCACGTGAAAAGTACTAAGATTCGCTTTGGCGCGAAATAATAAGCGCGAATTCAAATGCACAACACAACGGTGGCCAATGCATGAGACGTGCGATCGCTTATAATGCCTCACAATGTAGAAAACATTGTGAGGAGTTATTATAGTTATCCACGTCCTATCTCAGAATTTGGACTCGCACGTCTTGTGCATTTGCCAGCGTTGTGTTGTGCATTTGAATTCGCGCTTCTTATTTCGCACCAAAATGAATGAACCTAAGAGTATCTGGCAAAGAGTCTACTGAAAAACAACATTCAAGATTTTATATAAATAAAAAAAAGAAGCGCGAAAACCACGCACGCACTAAGTAAGAGTTGGTAACAATTTGAAATTTTTTTGGTACTGATTTTCACATTCCAAAATTCAGTAATGTAATAAATCTGAAGCCGCCAGGTAGAAAAACAGGTGGCACGCATCTAGAAATATGTAATTATTATATTTCCTTGTATTTCACTTTTAATTTTATCACAAACCTTCATGAACACGAAACACACTTTCGTGTTAGTTATTATGAACGTTCTTTCCGCACTTGTAGCACAATTTATTAGTTTATTTCAATCACACAATGTTATCAATGTATTCCTTTATTGAAATTTAACAACGGCACGAGGTAACTGCGTTATCGCGTTAACATAGTCTAGAAAACAATGTATTAACTAAATATGGTAATCAAACAACTTTAAACGGTTTAAATCGGGCACATTTATCATTATTTTATTATTTATGACCCACTTTTTCAAACACTTTGCAGTGATCGGGGTTACGGGGTGACAATTGGTCTTATTTGTCACGTGAGTTGTTAAGAAATTGTTTTGTACTACCATCAGAAAAACTTCGGGATAAAAATAATGTATAATTATAATTAGAAACAGGATAATTACCGTGGTTTTGATAACTTTTGAGCTCTTCGATATTTCGGTTTCGGTAAATATCCCGTTTGTAATAATAAGTATAGGCCTGATGACCGTGACTGAGTTTAAAAACCCAAAAATAATGTAACTATATGCAATTTAAACCGTTTAAGGGCAAGACAGTAGTCAAAATAATTTCTAATTCGGGCGGAGCTAAAAGAAATAGGCGTTAACTTTTATTAACTCATAAAAATATTCAGTCGCACGGCGGCACTAGTCGCCGTACCACGGATAGCATCGCTAAAATTGTAGAGTTTAGTGTGCTATTAGAAGCGGCAGAACAGAAGTGTACATAACAACATTTTATCTGCAGTTACTGCGAACCTATACGGTAAAAAATATCATCGCTTGTAAGTATAGAAATATTTAATAGACTAAGCGAAGTGTGGTCTCGGTGGAGGTCTGAGCAGTGTATATTTCCCAGTCATTATCTCGATTGCCTGATCCGATTTTCTTGAAATTTTGTTAGTAAAGTGCCTATCTTCCATATCAACATAATTTGCAAGTAAAAGTCTTAATTGTTTGGTGGTTAGCAAAGATTATAAGATCCATAAAACGAGCTTATAATTTAAAATTGTAGATAATATTTTAAAAACATAAATGGAACCGACTTATGTTCCTGATAAGTGTGAAATTACTTGTCAAAGTTGGTACCGTGTTAGTTCAAAAGTCAGTATTGTGCTCAAAAAAGTAGTTCGATTTCATGAAGCGGTACGAAACGTAGCTTGTATGTGTAGAAAATACACATAAAACAGTACTACTACAGTAAAGACATTCAACCAACCACCGGGTTGGTGCGGATAACGTCCTGGAGCATATCTGTGCCTGTAGGACTTACATTGTACCTACACATGTGTTTTGTTGTTGTTATTCATAGTTCTATGTATACATTATGTGTTCCTTACTGCTCCAACATGTTAAACGTTTTTTGAAATAAAATTATTATTATTATTATGTATGATAACGCTCATGTAGAAAAAGCGAAGAAAGTGTGTCAGTGTTTTGGTAAGCAGAAAGAAATGTGTAGAATGTGTATTTAATTTTAAACAACCTTGTTTACAAAACACTGTCAAATAATTTGTGTTTGGGCTTACTGTAATATTTCTATAAATCTATAGGTGAATAAATGTAATGTATAAGTATAATTTCAGTTCTAGAAAGTCATTACGAAATTTTAAAGTTTATTTACGATATTTATAACTCACTGAACTCAAGAACTCGTTCACAGTTTGTGTTGCTACAAGACGTTAATGGAGCACTTTATACTTTAGTTTATTTCTCATTGTATTACAAATCTAAAAAATATTACAATTACGTTTCTTATGTAACCATAACTTTTTAATTATTTGTTATGTACTTATATGCTAACAAGTTTATCAGGCAGTGTCTCATTTATTTTTATGCAGTATGAAATAACATAGGTACAAATAATAATATAATAAAAGTTCAAAATTTTTATATAAGTATTATCCCAATGCAATGCTCAATACAAAAGATAACCGTAATGAAACCGCTATATAAGATTCACCCTACCGCTACTAAAAGTGGTACAGGCAGAATCGTACCAAGTTTCTGAGTCACATTGGTTAAAGAACCCCACTCGTAGGTGCTTCGGTTATCGCGGCCATTCATCATGGAGACATTGGAGATTGGATTTTAACATTTGGAGATACGGAAAATACTCCCAACTTCTCAGCCTTCGGCCTTGCAAGTTACTGACTCGGCCTAGACTGCAGCCTCACCTTGCACTCGCCCTTCGAACTCACGCACCATCCGTGCTCTAAATGCAATATGATAAATAAGAAGAGCAAAATGGCAAATCCAGAATGATGTAATTTAAGATCCGACCACACTGAAGATAAACCTTGCTTCAGCGGGATCGCACTTCAGCACTTTGTATGAATTCTGCTATTTTGGATTTTTGTTGCGTGTCATTTGAGTGCTCTCTCGATTCCCTATGACATTTGTTCAAAACTTCTTTACTTATCTGTAACTGTTTACGAGATACGTAATCTATCTTCACTTGGCAGACGTCATTTTATGATTTTCCATTATTTCTATATCATGAAAATCACTTTGTTATCTTCGGTTTAGAATACTTTCTTTCCCCATGAATCCAACCCATTGAACAATTTGAGCCAATGGTTTCAAAACATCTATGTATGGCGGCCATCTTGAAAAATTACATCATAAGCAGAAATTTCTTAATTCCGAATAACGACGCCCTAAGCAACCCTATCTGGGTTGCTTAGGGCGTTTATTTTCAGCCGGATCAGGGCATCTTGAATTTTGCCTGCCATCTTGAATCCGTCATTTCGGTTTTTGACAAGTCTCATTCGACTTAGAGATCCGCGCCACGCCGGCGTGCCGCCGCGGAGTTACCTCAGCGCGCCGCCGCCGCCGCCGGGTCATGAACAAATTCACGCCGACGTCATTTTATGATTTTCCATTATTTCTATATCATGAAAATCACTTTGTTATCTTCGGTTTAGAATACTTTCTTTCCCCATGAATCCAACCCATTGAACAATTTGAGCCAATGGTTTCAAAACATCTATGTATGGCGGCCATCTTGAAAAATTACATCATAAGCAGAAATTTCTTAATTCCGAATAACGACGCCCTAAGCAACCCTATCTGGGTTGCTTAGGGCGTTTATTTTCAGCCGGATCAGGGCATCTTGAATTTTGCCTGCCATCTTGAATCCGTCATTTCGGTTTTTGACAAGTCTCATTCGACTTAGAGATCCGCGCCACGCCGGCGTGCCGCCGCGGAGTTACCTCAGCGCGCCACCGCCGCCGCCGGGTCATGAACAAATTCACGCCGACGTCGAAAATCAATTTAGAGTTTTCTGCCGTGAGGTGCATTACCCTGGATAGCTGAGTTGTGGGGGAGTGCTCCGACCGGAATCCGAACTGCTCCGGTCAAGACTTCATGTGAGGGGCTATCCGACTTAAGAAGAGGCGTTCAAAGACTTTCGAAATGCATGTAAGTAGAGTGATAGGCCTGTAATTCTCGGGTCTCCAAACGTCTTTGCCGGTTTCGGGAACATATCCACGTGGCTCATTTTTCATTGAGAGGGTAAGTGCTCCGTGCGCAGGATCCCGTTAAACAGGCGCGTGATAGCTGCCGTGGTTTTAGAGGACAGGTGACAGATCACTGTCCAATATCTTCTTCTGTGTTTTATGGGACACTGAAGTATTCATCGAGGAATGTTCCACAGAGTCTGAGTGTTCTCTGTTCACTGTGGGATTGGGCTTGAATAAGTTCTAAAGGGATTGGGCAAATATTTCTGCCATGTACTCTGCTCTGTATCTCAAGTTGCAATTTTCGTGGAAAAGACAACGAATTGGTTCTGAGTGTTTCCTAAGTTGCCTGCAGAGTTTGTGGAGTGAGGCCCAGTTCTGTGGATGGGGTCTCATTAATGTTGCCAGGTTTTTCTGAGCAGGCGTTTTTCTTTTATGAGCTCTCTTATACAGCGGGGGAGGATGGGCAATCTCGATTCTCCTTAGGGGTTTTCTTTAATTGTGGAGGTATGAAGTGCCTTCTGCGTGCATTGAGTGATCTCTTCTGCAAGATTGTCCATTTCTGATGGGGTTGTGACATGCCTTGAAGTTGAGGTATCTCATGCGGTTTTCATAAACTTAGGCCAGTCGATTTTGGGCTTTTGTGGAAGTTTGTGTATCGGTTGGTGGCAAGATCCTGTTTCTTCAATATTTTGACTAATTAATTTGAGTAGGAACTTACTTGTATGCAAGAAAATAAACATTTACCCTTTTAGTATATATACAGCAGATTTAATTTTTCTATTCCACCATATAGGTAAAAAAATCAATAACACGCCGGCTACGCCGCGCCGCGCCGGGTACGTTTACCAGCGCGCCGCTGCCGACTTTCATGACCGCGGCGCGGACCTCTACCACCGAACCGCCACGAGACGTTCCGATCATGCTGCGATCTCTTTCACTCTCTCACACCAAACGATACACATATCTCGCTCATCCATTTCATTGAGATTCGTTCTAAGATAAAACAAAATGACGATATTTTCTGTTTTAACAATAAAAGCTATAATTACGCGTGAAATTAAACAGTTTTCTTATCTCTCACAGTGCCTGTATAATTGGTGCCGAGTCTAAGACACAAGGAAGGCATATTGTCCACAGATTATTCCTAAAAACACGATAAGCGGCGATGTAGGTATTCACCGGATGCTCGGAAGTGCAAGACTGGTAGTACTACTTTTTGAAGCGCTCGTAGCGAAGTTTGCTTGGCCATTCTGAATCGATCAGCAAAGTTAAGCAACGTCCGCCGCGGTCAGGAGTTGGATGGGTGACCGCTGGTGAAATTACTACTGAGCGCTTCCGTGCTTCGGAGGGCACGTTAAGCCGTCGGTCCCGGTTGTTGTCTTAGGATGGCAGTCGTTACAGCATGGTGGTAGGGCACTTTGCGAATGCCCGCCTGGCTAGCTACCACCCTCAAGTTGAAAATCCGTCGCCAAGCACCTAACGGTGTGTTCCGGCAGCTGTCCTTGAGAGCCAGTAATTCTAGGTTAGCCTGTACAACATCTTCGACCACATCATCACTTACCACCAGGTGAGATAGTGGTCAAAGGCTAACCTATCAGGCATAAAAAAAAAAAAAAAAGACTACTGGTACTCAGGTAATTACCCTGAATTCGTCTAAATATGGAAGGCATACAAATCATCTACAGGTAAAAAAATCTTAGATAGTTAGGTACGCGTTCTATTGAAAACTACCACCTCTCTTGGAGGTCGGTAAACAAAGGGTGTCGACCTTTGAAGGTGCACATAATGTGATGATCTGCATACCTAGTAGGTACTTAATTCATATTTGCAAGGAAACGTTTTCATTCGTAT
Organism: Plagodis dolabraria; assembly: GCA_963854805.1. NCBI lineage: Eukaryota > Metazoa > Arthropoda > Insecta > Lepidoptera > Geometridae > Plagodis > Plagodis dolabraria. The sequence goes on from OY978440.1 coordinate 14,176,793, forward strand.
TCTAAATAACATTCATACAAGTACAAGGTACAATACCATTCGAAAAGCTTCCGAATCCGAGAGAAAACTGTTCCTAGATAGGTACTCTGGAAAATACACTTACACATATTACGTACGTACTTACCTACTTACGAACACCTGACTTGAACATGTAGTAAAAAGTTAAAACATTTACATTATTGTAAAAGAACACAAAAAGTGTGTTTTGTTTTTATCCCAATCCGCAGCGGGAGTACGATGAGACGCGCCACAAGCGACGATTGTTCGTTAGTTATAATTTGAATAATTTTAATTGTATCAAAAAGGGGCGCCCCCTGCCGCTTAACGCGCCGACGCCGATGCGACGCCGAAACTGACACCTATTCAGACACCGACGCCTATTCCAACAATGACACCGACGCCGCCGCCGACGCCGATGCGACGCCAAAACTGACACCTATTCCGACACCGACGCCTATTCCAACAATGACACCGACGCAGACGCCGACACCTATTCCAACAATGACACCGACGCCGACGCAGACACCTATTCCAACAATGACACCGACGCCGACGCCGACGCCGATGCGACGCCGAAACTGACACCTATTCCGACACCGACGCCTATTCCAACAATGACACCGATGCCGACGCAGTCACCTATTCCAACAATGACACCGACGCCGACGCCGACGCCGATGCGACGCCGAAACTGACACCAATTCCGACACCGACGCCTATTCCAACAATGACACCGACGCCGACGCTGACACCTATTCCAACAATGACACCGACGCCGACGCCGACGCCGATGCGATGCCGAAACTGACAACTATTCCGACACCGACGCCTATTCCAACAATGACACCGACGCAGACGCCGACACCTATTCCAACAATGACACCGACGCCGACGCCGACGCCGATGCGACGCCGAAACTGACACCTATTCCTACACCGACGCCTATTCTAACAATGACACCGACGCCGACGCCGATGCGACGCCGAAACTGACACCAATTCCGACACCGACGCCGATGCCGACGCCGATGCGACGCCGAAACTAACACCTATTCCGACACCGACGCCTATTCCAACAATGACACCGACGCAGACGCCGACACCTATTCCAACAATGACACCGACGCCGACGCCGACGCCGATGCGAAGCCGAAACTGACACCTATTCCGACACCGACGCCTATTCCAACAATGACACCGACGCCGACGCCGACACCTATGCCAACAATGACACCGACGCCTACGCCGACACCTATTCCAACAATGACACCGACGCCGACGCCGACACCTATTCCAACAATGACACCGACGCCGACGCCGACGCCGATGCGACGCCGAAACTGACACCTATTCCGAGACCGACGCCTATTCCAACAACGACACCGACGCCGACGCAGACACCTATTCCAACAATGACACCTATTCCGACACCGACGCCTATTCCAACAATGACACCGATGCCGACTCCGTCACCTATTCCAACAATGACACCGACGCCGACGCCGACGCCGATGCGACGCCTAAACTGACACCAATTCCGACGCCGACGCCTATTCCAACAATGACACCGACGCCGACGCCGACGCCGATGCGACGCCGAAACTGACACCTATTCCGAGACTGACGCCTATTCCAACAACGACACCGACGCCGACGCAGACACCTATTCCAACAATGACACCGACGCCGACGCCGACGCCGATGCGACGCCGAAACTGACACCAATTCCGACACCGACGCCTATTCCAACAATGACACCGACGCCGACGCCGACACCTATTCCAACAATGACACCGACGCCGACGCCGACACCTATGCCAACAATGACACCGACGCCTACGCCGACACCTATTCCAACAATGACACCGACGCCGACGCCGACACCTATGCCAACAATGACACCGACGCCTACGCCGACACCTATTCCAACAATGACACCGACGCCGACGCCGACGCCGATGCGACGCCGAAACTGACACCAATTCCGACACCGACGCCTATTCCAACAATGACACCGATGCCGATGCCGACGCCTATTCCAACAATGAAACCGACGCAGACGCCGACACCTATTCCAACAATGCTTATGTTCGTAGTGTATTAGAGTTCGGAAGTGTAGTATGGAATCCACAGTACTCTGTGCATATTGATAGGATTGAGAGGGTACAAAGGAAATTTTTAAAATCGTTAGATTATCGCATAGGTCACGCGTGTACAGATTATTCAGAAAGAACAATTACACACAAAATGCATTGTTTAGATGCAAGACGTAATTTGATAGATAGTGTTTTTTTTATATAAAATTGTAAATAATTACATTAACTCAGCTGTCCTTGTGGAAAATATTCATTTTAAAGTACCATGGTCATCCTCCTCACGTTCTAAAGATACTTTCCATATCCCTTCATTTAGTACTAACTATGCGAAAAATACCTTCTTCAGACGCTCATTTAAATGTTACAATAGATTGCTAGATGGAATAGATATATTTCACGATTCTTTGTCAAATTTCAAATCAAAAATGCTAGACTTATTGTGACTATTTGAGATACAAATATGTATCTCAAATACTATATAAAATTTTTTGTATTAATAATATATTATATTATGTTCATAAAGTTAAATTTCTTACAAGTTGATTGTATACCTATTCTCATGTTTTCTGAGTCCGTCATTCATGTATTTGCAATAATATATACTAATATTTGTAACAAGTCATGGTAAAGTAGGTCCATTAGTGCTTAGTGTTTGAATGCATAATTGTGAATGACTGTTTTTACCTGAATAAATAAATAAAAAAAAATAAAAAAATAAAACAATGACACCGACGCCGACGCCGACGCCGATGCGACGCCGAAACGGACACCTATTCCGACACCGACGCCTATTCCAACAATGACACCGACGCCGACGCCGACACCTATTCCAACAATGAAACCGACGCCGACGCCGACGCCGATGCGACGCCGAAACTGACACCTATTCGGACACCGACGCCGATGCTGTCACCAATTTTAATACCGACACCTTTTCCGACACTGACACCGAGTTCGACGCCTATTCCGACACTGACACTTATTTTTTTACTGACACCAACGCCGACGCCCTTTCTGATACCGACGCCGACAGTTAAATAATATGATCTCCTTTTTAAAATAAAATTAAAAAAAAAATAAAGAAATTGATTTTTTAAACTTTATAAAGTCTATAATTGCGTTCACCTCTGATTTTGAAGGGCAGTCAGTGCGCTCTAAGGTTTTCTCGTACGCGGACGTACGTTTATTCCAAACAAACGGAGTTAGACAGGTTTCCGGTCGCGGCGATCGGATGTGCTAGCAAGGATTGCTATAGATATTAGTGAATATAAACATGTGGTTTATTTGTGTGAGTGACCGTTATTTTGGACGCCGTGCGTTCCTTTTGGTGGAAGGATGAGCAAGCTGTTGGCGGGCGGACAGCATCGAGGACAAAGGAGCGTATCCCTTACAAAGAATCCATAGCATTTGTTAATTGATCAATTAATCATTTGTAGGGTGTGTTTAGTGATAGGCTTCTTGTGACGGAGCGACGAGCGGGTCCTCTGAAAGTAGGTCCTTCCCGCCCATTTTTCCCACGTGCCTAAGGGCATATATATCGGCTGGTGTCTTCCTGTTACATTCCAGGAGCCCAGTCGAATATGCCACGACATCGTGGTATAGTTTGGGACTACGGGTATCAAAAGGGGCCCCATTCCCAAACAAGTGTCCTAAAACAAAGCTTTAAGAAGCAAAGGTTTTAGCAAAGCAAAGGTAAGTATAGTTAGGCAGAGATTTGAAATACTTACATAGATTAGTTATATCCGAACACCACTGCTCTAAAAGCTTACTAGAATTTACCTATATACATACCTACGCCCATGTATATGCAGTTTGTAATGACAAGGAAAGAACGTTCAAATATTATGCGTCATATCTGTTGTTAGAAAGAGATAAATGAGCACCGAATATTTCGACTGCTGCCATTAAAAGTTATACGGGAAGAATCGTACCGGGGTTCTTAGTCACTTTTCCTGAGGAACCCCACTTATTATAATAATAATTATAATAAAAAAAAATTTAAGCAAAAAAATGGAACCGACTTCAACACCCAAAAGTGTGAAATAACTTGTTGAAGTCGGTACCATGATAGTTCAAAAGTACCTATTATCACAAAACTTTGCGTATGGTACTGACTTCGACGAGTTATTTCACACTTTTGGGTGTTGAAGTCGGTTCCATTTTTTTGCTTAAAATTTTTTTCACACTTTTTAGTGGCCTTTGCCACTTTCGGGATCGATTATCATTCATTTTTAACAACTATATCATCGAGATAGGTAAATATTTTTCAGGTATTTTAGTGTAACTCAAAAACGGCTTAACCGATTTTGATGAAATTTAAAATGGGACCAAACGACAAGCATCACCTTTGAAACAAAAAAAATAATTTTCAAGATCGGTTCACTCAGTCCAGAGTTCTGAGGTAACAAACATAAAAAAAAACATACAGACGAATTGAGAACCTCGTCCTTTTTTGGAAGTCGGTTATTAAAATTATAATAATAGTTCACATAATCACTTTTGCTATGAAACCATCTACAGAAGTTACGGTTCAAAAGTTACGGGCACATGTCTTTATAGGTAGGACGAAAGAACTGAGTAGTCATACAGATGTAACACAAATTTCAATCCGACTAACTACCTACTAAGTAACTATTAAAGTCAAAGTTATAATAAATATATAACTTCCCTTTATTTGAATGATTGAATATCTAAATTCCTAGAAAGTAGTTGGTCGTCTCGGAAAGTGTGTTAAGTGCATTAGAAATTAGTTCTCGTTTAATTGTACAGTAGCTTATAAATAACAAAATGAAATATTATACTTAGGGTTAAAAATCTAGATACCTACTAAAATAGAAATTAACAATGCCGTGTCTGAACTTTAATCAACTCGTTGTTATAAAGATTTTATAAATCAATATAAAGAAAAGTACTTACCCAATATTTTTTTTACTTGAGTTTCAATAATTTATGACTTGCAAATTAACGTATGGTAAAAAAATATTGTATATTTCGTAAAATAAATGCACAAAAAATGATGGAGTAACGAATGGCACAGATCCCACGTCCAAACGGCCCGAGCGCTGCGGGCAGACTGATTTTCGTTGAGATTTCTTCTCGCGATCACGCAATTTTGTGCCAAAAATTCATAAAAATGTTTTCAACACAAGTTGGTAAGTAGTTCATTAGAGTATAGTATTAGCTATTTTTAAAAAAAAGAAACGTTGCAATTACATCAATTATGCCTCTTAAATTAATAAAAAACAGTCTAAAAAGGGTCGCCGATTACAATTTATTACAGAAGAACTAATAAGTTTTAGTAAAAACTAGTCAACTAATTCACTCAATAAAGAATTAAATAATATGATATATTTTTTTCGCACTTTTTGAACGAATAGTTTCGGTAAAAGAAGATTCCAAAAGTGCGCGTTTCACTACGGTGATCACCTTAAAGTTGTTTAATTACGATGTATAAAAAGCGCGAAAACCTAAGAAAAATGTATTAAATTCTACGATTTTCCGTTTTTTTTTTTGTTTTTCTGAATCAACCAACCAACTGTAACCCAGAAAAAGATGGCTCTATTTTTATTTATCTAACTTGTTACGTTAACGTAGATTAAGCCGCAAGCGGGAACTCTCATATCAAGTGTGGCGCATTCCCGCCACCCCTTGTTTCCACCCGCTTGTGGGGTGAATGGAATTCAATTATGCGAGTTAGCAAGTTCGGTTAAATAAGTTAACACTAGGGAACCTAGTTTCTTTTTCGTAATACCTCTAAACGCAATAGAAAACCATGCATAATTGATACAGTTTATTATCAGTCATTTTATTTAAGTATAAAACCATAGATAGCTTTTGAGACCAGAGCTCAAAAACTTTTTGAGTATATAAAAAAAATATGTTCCATGAGGGTACTTTGCGACAATCTATAGATAAAAACATGTTTTTGATTACAAAATAGCATCGATGCTATCAGTATTTGTCCAACAAACTGAAAACACCGATACTACATTTTTTTATTCGTTATGCTGATAACATTTTACACGAAATAAGTTGCATGAAACGGCTAGAATTTGTTTCCTACATCCCAATCTAGGATTTTTTTCAAAACCTGATATTTTATAATTATATCAACACTAATAATTATATATTTCGAAAGTCAGTTGTAATTTCACTTTGTTACTATTTCGTGAGATAGACCGACATCAATACGTTTTGCCGTTTTGATAAGAATGGGAAAAACTCTTTCAAAAAACCACAGTTCTGAATAACCTACTCGTAAAAGAAAAATAATATGTATGACTGTGTAGATATGATAACCTATTTCAATCCAATATCATTGCCTCTATCGGTTGAGAATCAAACTTTCATTCTCAAGTAGTCGGTTATACCGTCCACTAAAATATTAACTGCGAGGCAGATAAACTAACTCAATTCTTGGGTTGTTTGTCTTGATCTTTAAGTAAAACGTGGGTAAAACTTAAGATATAGATTTTTCAGTAAACCCGATAGTTCGGTTTTTTTACGCTAATTGGCTAGACTTTAACAACTTTCTCACATTATGGCAAGTGCTGTTGCTGAGGGTAACCTATTATTACTGGATCTCAAGGATACCTGCCGGAAGACTTTGTTATATAATTCGGTGACAGATATTTACTTCCCATGTAGAAAATCTGTTGCTAGGCACCTTAAGGTATGTTCCACCATCAGCTGTTGAGAAATCGTTCCTCTAGACTCTTTCTAGGTAGAGCTTTTTTACTATCAGCTGCCGTGGTGTTTATAATATATTTTAACAGCAATAAAAAAATATAAAAATCTAAGAAGAAGTACATAATCTACATGTTATGGGCAGCGCCGACATGATAACATCAGATTCTTTGCGCATGCAGTCACTCATATATCGTAAGTAAATACGAAATAAGGGTTTGAGGACTGCAGTGCATTCTCGAGACCTCTGATGTTGCGATGTTCAGGGGTGACGGTGATCACTTACCACCAGTTTAACTGCCTACTCGTTAGCCATCCTATCCCATAAAAAAATATCTCGTTTAGCAAAGTTAACCCAAAAAATTCTTCAACAGGTGTTTACTGGAGCGGCCACCTGCTTTTATGCGTTTATTGGATTCGACATCATCGCAACGACAGGGGAAGAAGCTCAGAACCCTAAGCGCTCCATCCCCCTCGCCATCGTATCCAGCCTGGTCATCATCCTTGTGGCTTACGTTACCAGCTCTTTCATGCTCACTCTGCTTGGTAAGTAAAGCATTTGTTTCCCCTTCAAATAACTGCGGATTATTGTTTATAATATATGTATATTATATACATAATTTGTCGACAACAAGCAATAGAATCTAAATTTATCATTTTAAAAATAAACATTCGGCATTTAAATGTTTCACAAAATGTGTCAATATATTCCACTATACCTACTTCTTATATAGAATTGTTGATTATGAAAATGAAAATTACAAAAGGTTCACTATATAAAGAAGTTCTGAAGTACAAAGAAGACATTTCATATAAAAATAATATACTTCGACAGTTTCATACTTCTTCTGTTTACAACGGAGTGGGTAATGAGAACTAAGGTAGGAATGCCTCAATTTAGGCAAGTGCGAAGTGCGGCGATGTATGATGATGAATTTGAATCAAGAATGAAAGTACGAAAAATGTAAGTGGACAGACTAAATTATGAAATGAGGTGATGATGTGATGAACCTCTTTCATCACATCATCACCTCATTTCATTGACTTCGTCACAAGTTTTTGACTTAAGAATTTAGATCGTTCTTTATTTAGCTTCTATATATATAAAGACCAAACTATATCGCAAGCTTATGACATTTACATTTTTATATTAAAATATTTTCATACCAACATTTTTACACAGTCTTTAAAATACTCTTCTTCGTGGCGTGGGGAAGTGAAGGAGGACAAAAGCGGCCGTGCCAGTGTTGTGCAGGCAGACTTAATCTATACACATCCACATCTACATCTGCACTAATAATATAATAAAAAGGAAAGATTTGTATTTTTATATACAACAAATAAAGTTAAAAAGTATTGGACCGATTTGGATGAAATTTTATATGGAAATAATTTGAGACCCGGGGAAGGACAGTAGATAGTTCTTATCTAATTGCGCAAAAAGAGGTATATTCTGATTAAGGTTTTATGCTTATCGATAGAACGATGGATAAAATTACCTAATATAAACCAAACAACTTAAGTCCCCTTAGAAAGCTTAAATATTATTATTAATGGCTTCATGTCTATTTAGTAATGAAGATTGACTTTAATTGGATTATGAACCGTAGCGTTTATTATTTTAACACCTACACAAAATAACAGGGCAAAAATCCTACGTAGACTGGACGATCATATAGAATTTTGTGGCTGAAATATAATGTTTCTGTTTATTTTAGGGCGCTTATTGCGTCACCATATATTAAACTTTTAGGAAGGTAAAAGACTTTTTGTAATAATTCAGTATCAATACAGCGGCTATGTTGTCATTGATCAAATTAATACATTCGCTTCCGTTACAACGATTTTGCAACGGCCGAAAGTAGCGATGTAGACGCGCGAAACGAACAACTGAATTGTTGCAAAGAGCTACCGTGGGCGACCTCCCTTACCTTTTTTACACGAAAACTTGAAGTAAATTTAACCGTAAACTAAATAAAATGCTCAGTGCAAGCAATCTATAGTAACCTGTTGAGCTCTTAAATCCTGTTACACAAAGTAAGCGTGAAGCTCTCGTAGCGATACTTGCCTAGACGTTCTCTCCCAGTACTCTCTCAGCACTACTTGCATAAGTGACCGCATTTACGACTGAGCGTTTCTTGATTTGGAGGGCACGCTAAGCTTTTTCTCTTCGTTGTTGCCACAGTTGCCGTTATATCAGAGACTTTTAGGTGGTCCGAAAATACGCTAGCGGACCTATTGTCGGTGAACAGGTCCACTAGCGTATCCGCCGTACCGCACGGAGAAATACAAATTTGAAATATTCACTTTGAAATACCTAGTATCAAAATGTTTGCCCTAAAAATAGTTTGGTTGCCTTTTAATACTTTAGTCTTAGGAACTTCAAAATTTTTGTTTGCTAGTGGGTTCGCATTTGTTTTAAAATATCTATAAAATTTTAGAGGGAATGATGCAGTCATAAAGATTTTAGGCTAGGTTAATGACGTGGATCACCGAGATGACGAATTCAAGGAACTCATTTATTTATTATATATATTTATTTATATATTACTTTGGTTTTAGAAATCGAGGATGATACTTTGTTCAACATCACACCAGTAATAATACAATTCGTTTCAGTAGCCAGGGTTCCAGCGTAAAATTGAGAGCAAGAAAGGAGAAAAAAAAATATCGAAACAATCACCTGATGTTAACCTCTGCTTATCGTCTTGTGACGAATTTCACTGCACCCGTCACACTGAGACGTATAATTGTTTAGTCTCATGTGCCTGTACATTTTCTGGCTCTCAAGGATACACTTTTAGGTGCTTGGCTACAGATTTTATAATTGAGGTTGGTTGCTAGCTAACGAGTATTCTCAAAATGCCCCTCCACCATACGGAAATTGTAAATGTATCTATAAAGCTGAAATAAACCTTAAATTCTGAAGGTCTATTATCCAACCTTCGACCGCCTTAATTTGCTTAAATCTTCAAACACTGCCACACACCTATACCTGTATGCGATCAATAAATCAGTCGGTAAATCATTGTATGGATTTATTATACATTTACAGTAGCTTTATTGGAATAAATATAATAAAAATTAAAGGACTTATTTGACTCAAAATAAACAAAATAATGTCAGAGAGTTGGAAAATTTGCATTTTATACGTTCATTAAGAATTTTCATTCTGATAACTTTGTAGCTTGCCTCTCACGTCACTTTCTGAAAATGGCGTGCGTTTGAACAGTTTCAAGCCCTTTGGCGTAAAGAGCTTGATGACATGTTAGTTTTATTTTTCATGCAAGTACCTAACTGCTTTGCTGGGAACCGGAGTACAAATTTCATATTTTTGCTAGCTCCCGCCTGCTAGGAATATATGGCTTTGTCGTCCCCTCCGTAACTGCTCTTCAAAGCAAGACAAAAAAATGTCCCAAATACTGTATCAAAGTTTGTTCAACAGGTCCAGAGCGAGTCACAAACTCACAGAGAGAGAGCATTTCGCAATTTTAATAATTTAATTTTAGTCGGACTACGAAAATATATATTGTTAAAGTGCTGACGTTAAGTAATAGAAAGAGTTTATTTAGTAGATACTGAAGTAGGGCTTACAAGATATTGTTTTCCACTGCTTCATATTTAAATAATTACATATGAACAATGATACTTTAGAAACTTGTCTGTTGCGTTAGTGCTATTTTTATTTCAATATTCATAGACTCGCAATAGTGGAATAAAGAATAGATAGGAAATAAAATTTTGTAGTGAATAATATCTAAGTATTCTTGTTGAATGTTAAAACCTTTTTAATAATTTTAATTTTAAATGCGTTGTCTAAGTGCTTCTTTGATCCGACTTTTGATAAGCTTGGACAGTTTTGTATGCTCTTGTACTCGTATATAACTTTAAGAACAAATAACTTATACTAGATACCTAGACCAATGGATATTAGTTTTTGGTCAAAGACTACTATTTACTCGTACTTAAACGTAAGTGTTATTTGCCTACCAAAATATTTTGCGGCGAATTAACTTCATGAAAATTTAACTGTGACTAGCTTACACATACTCGTATTTTTATCGTGGCGAATTTACGTTGTGGCAAATTAACAATTACCCATTGAAGCTAATACCGCCACATCAACAATTGCAATCAAGCGTCATGAATATCACTTAGTTTGAAAGTTAAGCCACGTAAAGAGTATCAATAAGTTTCTGAGTACCTGGCCGTACCTAAAAAAAAATGGTCAGATGCAAGTCAGGCTTGCTTTTTCAGGATTCTCCATTCCAAAAGCTCGTATTTTTTTTTTGCTATTTATCACAGTTTTCAATCAAAAGCAGCTTGACAATGATATGATATCCTACATAATATACCAAAAGTCCAGACTCCTAATTAATTCTTCTTCTTAGTCGTTACACTCTTGACAGGGTGGTCGTGGTCGCCACATCAGGAGTGGTGACACGTCTCACAATCCGTCGCCATCCCTCACGCACCGCTGCCTTCCTGGTACACTCGTGGAGTGGACGATCTAAAGCTGACTTCACTTAAGTACCTAACTAGTTTTTGAAATCATATAAACAAAAATCGTCTAAAATTTATAACATTGAAGGAACACATATTTCTCTATTAGAAAATATATATTTGTACCGTACTGAATGAGCTCAAGACGATGATACTACATATGCTCGGGTGCTAAATAGTTAAAATTTTTGAACATCTTCTCTGGTATTGGAGCCCCTTGAAAAATAATTTTATTTATTAGTAGAATCACAATATAAGGGCTCGCTTTCTCTTTCATCGTGGAACCCTCAAATATACATCGAGATATACGTTACACTAGAGAAGACATTTGAGACAAAAGTCGCTGCCATTTTTGCTTATTTGAAACTCAAGTGCGCTTCAGCGCTTTACGAGATCGGACTGCAGTCTAGAACTAATTATATCGTCTAACCAAATATCCAAACACGCAGCGCCACAACGCTGAGGTATGGTTTCTCAATATCAAAGACTATAAGCACACAGAACGGACATGGATTTTGTACCTACGAAACATTGTGAAGAGTATCTTAGTTAAAAAATAGTAAAATAAAGTTAAAATTAAGTATTACTGAGGGTCACTAACTACGCTATTCAGTTTTTGAAAGCAAAGGTACAATTGGCTTTTTACTAGAAACAAAGTGTTACTAAGTTTTTAAATCAAGATTTTATATTATGATAATATAAAATCTAGATTTAAAAAAGTTAATAATCGTATTTTGCATACATACATTTAAGTAAATAATATTAAAATAAAATACACATTAGATTTTTTAATTAAAGTTTTTTAATATTTTTGAATTAAAAATATAAATCCGAATTTGTTGTATTTATTTAGTAACTTATTTTTAGAGAATACGTACGAGTAATTGACATTATATAGTTATGAAGGGAATAATAAATATGCTCCTTGGAGTGTTTCAACCATTTGGGAGTTATGTTGATAAATAGACACGTCAAACTTTTTTCATCGTGAGTAAAAAATAGGTAATTTACTCAATGTTGCTAGTTGTAATATCTGTCCACTTAATCTATGAATTTCACTACGTCAACATGGCTGCCTATGCTGTGTCGTGAAGCATTGTCTTTCGCGATTACAAATCGACAAAATAATAATGTATTTGGGCGTGTTCAATTCTAAAATCTGAACTAACCTGTGAAAAGTGATTCCATCGCTTTTATTTGTTTTTCCCGACTGGTTTCTGCAGAGGACGCAGGATGGCATTTTGAATACACAATTTTCACGTGTGATTTCTATGAGTGCCCAGCTGTGTATGGGTGAGTACATGCCGGCTAGCTGGTCCTACCTATTCGACTTTGCTCGCTTGAGATGTCGAGTCCAGTATATAGAGGTCAATGCAAATATATCATTTTTAATTAAAATCTACTTGTAACGTCCCTAAGGTTGTCCAAGATATAGGCCTTGCCTAGTTTGAGAATCACTGCAAACACTTGACATACCAGATTCACCTTTAATTGTAAGCATTTCATAATTTGGTGTAACTGTCATAACTTGTGTTTTTAGTGTTGAAGCATTGATAGCCGAGCGGTAATAGCTATAGAAGGCCGTGCTATAGGTCCATAGTTCTCGTATCCTCTTCTTGCTAGCTACCACACTCAAGTAAAAATCTGTCGCCAAGTACCTAACAGTGTGTCCCGGAAGCAGTCCTTGAGAGTCAGTAAGGAATAATGAAATCAAATGCACATGTGTGTATGTGTCAGGGTAACGGGCGCAGTGCAGTAAGTGCTTTTAACTTTAGTCGATATAGGCTAGCTTGATAATTTACTTTTATAATGATAAGAAAATTAACAGTTGAAGAGAAGTCAATCGATAAAATACTTTGCTTACTCAAGCAAAATCAATGACATTGCAGTGTAAGCACTGCATTGCTATACCTATTTTTTTTTTATTATTTTCGGGTTACGCCACTCTAGTGGCAAATTCATTAAACCAGTAATTGAATCGTGGGAGAATATTGAGTTATTTTATCATTTTCGTAACTGGTTGCAAAACAATATTTATCTATACAAATAGAAGTTCTCCTGTACGAGAGCGGGTCATGAAAATAAATGGCTTTTCTGTTTTTCATGCAGCGAACCAAAAAAATAAAAGTTCACAGTTTCATTGCTGGTTACAAAAAACAGTTCTTTTTAATGTTATTGTGACGGAACAATCTCGAGGCTCAGCTGTTGTTAAGCGGACCAACCTCTGCCTATAACAGATGCATTTTCGTCACAAGTCACGAATTGCACTGCGCCCGTTGCCTTGAGACATAGTGTGCCTCTAATTTCACTGACTCTCAAGGAATGCTGCCGGAACATTCCTTTAGGTGCTTGGCGACAAATTTTCAACTTGAGGGTGGTCGCTAGCCAGGCGGGCATTCACCATGCGGTGAAGCTCAAGCCCACGGCAGGATTGGATCATGGACCTGCTGCTTGGCAGTCCATAGCCAATGCCACTGAGCCATCACTGCTTCAGTAATATAAAACCAATTACTACTCGGGAGAGCTCTATTAGCATTCCGTACCGCAAAAACACGTGAAATAAAATCATGTGATTGTGAACCAACTCCAGAAGGAGGAGGTTCTCAATTCAATTGTACTTTTTTTACCTCATAACTCTTTACAGGGTGTATCGATTTTGGTGTTTTTTTTTTTATATTTTAAATATGGTGTTTGTCATGTGGTCCCATTTTAATTAGAGTGAAATCGGACGAGTCGTATTTGAGTTATTCTTAATAATGCGTATCTTTTCCTTGAAGACGTTTTAGCTTATGTTAAAAAAAATACAACACAATTTAAGAATTTCATAATAAATAGGCGTGATCAATAGGTACCTAATATGTTACATACATGTACATAATATAAGCAACAAAATTCCAGATTCGTAACTAGTTTAGTTCTTTAAGATAGACTCTTTGACAAAAATGTCTAAAATTGTCTTATTGGACATTCTTTAAAAAATAATTAATATTATATAACTAGTTCAAAAAGAAATAATAATACACGTTTAAAAAGATACAACAATAATCGACTTCTTAAGATTAAAGATTAAAAATAACTTCTAAATTAAAATTCTTATTACTATTTATTTTTTTCTAATTAATTCACATTTGGTCTACTACACTCAACACGAAATCGAATTTTCGTGTCATTAACTCATAAACGGAGATGAATACCCGTCTAATACTGATGGACAGACAAACAGACGGCCGAGTGACAATAATAGGATATTGCCATATGAAACCACATGAATAAATAATACGGTTCATAATTCGTGTGACAAAACTAAAATGGACGAATATGTCACTGTTTCAAATTCGACGGGGTTAAATTAATTGAATACTCCAATCCAAATGTTATTAAATTAAATTAAACTGCCATTATGACAATATGTATACTATAAATAGATAGAAACTAAAATATTTCACATTTATTAGGCAAAAGTTAACAAGTAGTTAGTGTGTGGTACACTTATGTTTGTTTCTAACGTTTCGTTATTTTTTTCACCAGAAATATTATAATTGAATATTCACAGCTTTGCCGTATTGTCATCCAAACATTCTACCATCTCGTTCTACGAAAAAATAGATACATTTTATAAAGGAACAATAAAAAAATATTGAAAGAAGTGAGTGTATTCGATAACTTTTTTAATAGAAAACTATAGTGTATGTACCTACCCTAGTTGTTTTTTACAGGTGGTATTTCTTTATTTAACAAAATACTACGAACTATATAGAACACTACAGCTACTACAATAAAATCATTTAGACAACCTATAAGTCGTAGCAGACTCACAGGCAGTCCAGTTGCTCCAGGCCAGTACCAGTTGGCAGTGTGCCCAGCATGCTGGCAGCATTGCCCAGTTGAATTGTAATTTTGCAATGCTTATTCGTTAAGCCAAATAGGTGCCAGCATTTTGGTCACGTGTCGCATTGACCAAACGCTCAGATAAGTTGAAGGTTTTACTGCAGCTGTCCACAGCTGGTCAGCAGAGAAATTATGTTCAACACGGTTAAATATTGTCTTATCATACCAAAAAGTTTACTATGCAAGCAAACCTTAGTACATATATCTTAATACTTCTATCCATCCGTACCTACATAATTACTGAAAATTCCCTGAATTTAAAAACTGCTTTATAAAAATATTTAATAAATGCAAAGCAATAACATTATAAGCAAATAACAAAAAACTATATTTCCAGCTTAAACATTCGTAATTGAGTTCAAAAAACTATACAAACTTTGCACTGAAGTAAATCCGAAAGGTATTGCAAATGGCACCGATTCAATTAGTCGCCCTAGAACCGGGCGCTTTGATTATAATTGCATTGGTTATTGGAAATTTGTACATAGAACTCCAAACGGAACACTAATCGTATCCAAAGCTACTCTCGACAGGGCCCTGTCATTTCGTAAAACAAATTGAAAACTGAATGAAAGCTGTTATGTTGTACCGTTCGTACATATAATCCATACCTTAAATGCAATTATAAGTAAAATATTTTGCCATAGTTAGGAGACGTTCGCAAAATCTATGAATTTAGGAATTTATACAAGCAGGTCTAATACCATTTTTAAGCAATGTACACTGCTTGGATGTGTCCGCTAATGGCACAATAAATGACAGGAGAGCTTTGGGCTGGGTGATGGTCATAATGAATTCTGAGGCATATGGCGAGAAATGCAAAATTTGAATTTTTTCGTTTTCTTGTTGGATTGTCTAACTTGACCACGCAATGCGCGAGAATAGGAAATTATTTTTCAGGATACCTAATATATTTCTGTAACGGGTGAATATATTTTTTGTAATAGTTAAATTTATAGAATCGTGGCATTGGTGTTCATTACTTTTTTAAGATAATACGAGTACGAGTACTGTTATTTTCAATTCGTAACTACCACAATAATTTTTTTTAAACTAGCAACAAGCTCTACACTATTTTAATTTTAAATTTCTTATCACAGACGTGATCTGTACAACCCACGTATGTGATGGTATTGGAAGCTGTGGATCTCTTTGGACAGCCTGACAACTCCAACACCTTGTATGTACACCGTGGAAAGACATTCCGCAAATGCCTGCCAGGCTAGCTGGCACGCCAAAGTATGAAATCTGTTGCTCAGCACCCAGCAGTGTGTTCCAGCAGCTGTCTTTAAGAGACTTCCAATTTAAACACCTCGACCACATCATCACTAACTTGCTGAGATTGTGGTCAAAGGTAAGACTGTGAAAAATATGCATCATATTTTAAGTACTAAATCGAAAAGAGCTTCAAAAACAATAAATGCACGAGTAAATGCATTTGTAGGTATGTTAAACTCTTACATTCCAGTTTAATAACACCGAGCGTTATTACGAATTTCTCTCTGTAGAGATTGCAAACCGTTATTTACCAACTGCTAGTTCAGTTTTCTGTTCGTCTGTGCGTGAATTAATTTCCACGAGCTTAAGAGCATTTAACTATGAAGCGGTATTAAATATGTTTGTGAAATGTCTGTTAGGTACTGAGTTACATACTTTTTAATCGTTATTTTACAACTTATAACGAATTTTGGAATTGTATCCGACAAAGAATGTGCTTGTGCCTTTGTAATCAATAACTGCCTATTGTTTGGAACATTTGCTCCGCGGGACAGTTTTTGACATATTTCGTACTTTAACAAATTTTTTTGAGAACTAAACCAATTTCAACTCTTATAAGCCTGCGCTAAGCCATTATCTCAACTGTTGCTTAATTACATTGCTGTTGATAATGGCACTTGATCATCTAGCTAGAAGATAGAACAGTCTGACCTATAGACTCACTTTTGCCATGTAGTCATTATTAGATAGACGCATCGCGAACTTTCTAGGGGGATACTACTTCCTTGAGTATAAGAATATCTCATATAACAACTCTGTTGAGTGTGGTTCGTATAAGCAAGCCACCGCGAACTTATTCAAAATAATGATAATATACATTTATGTCAGTCCATGACTGTAATAAAATACAGAAAACAAGGTTGAAAATTACTAATAAAATTTCTTAGAAAAACATAATTCCGAAGTCAATACATGATAATACAAAAGAAACCTTTAAATTATGAAGACAATACATTTTTTTAAAAACTAATTTAATGTGTTTTTTTTTTAAGCTTGACAGTTTAGCCTTTGCCTTTTATCTCACCTTAAGGGATGTGTGGTCGAATATGTTGTTCAGGCTAATATAGAATTACTGACTCTTATTAAAAGCATGAAACTAACTACTCCATATGAAGCTACCCTCCTATATAATATGGCTGATAGTAAAGGCCCAGCCTTGTACTAATTAGATTGACTGACGTTCCACGCATTGGATTCTTGTTATTTTAATATAATTTCATCATTATCATTCGATTATGATCTTTCTTCAAAATCGATCGATCGATTTCGATCCCATTATCTTATACATTAGAATACTTTTTATTGTTACACCACAAATAAATAAAATACCAGTTGAATAATACAGCTGTATAAGTATTTTTATTACAATAGGCGGCCTTATCACTAAAAGTGGTGTCTATCAGGCAACCTTAGGATGGAGTTTTAAACAAGTTAATATATTGAAAACGGGTGTAGCTATGGTATTGTAGAAAAAAAAAACTGGTATAAATACTTAATGACTGAAATATATTCACGCCTCTATATCCATAAAAGAGTAAGCAGAAGTGTTTAAGCTTGTATTTTAATAGGGGACGAGCTTTTTGCCATCTATAGGGCACATATTCAGACACCAGTGCGGCACTGTAATATTATTTCCCAGAAAACTTCAATGAATCTCTGACTTGGAATCAAATCCAAGACGTTAAGATTCCTTCCTGGGTGAAGTTTCGGGCCTTTTGAGTAGAGTGGCAGTGACGAGCTGATAAATGACGTGAGTAGAAGCATATTATACATTTAAATACAATACGTTGAATCACATCACAAAATAAACTGCTTAACTTACAAACAAACGTATAGTAAACAGTTTGCCTATTAAAAAATCAATATGGATAACATACAACAACATCGAATAGACTCATTGGCAGTCCGAATGCTCCAGCCCACTCCCAGTTGGCAGCGTGCCAGCATGCTGGCAGCATTGCCCCGTTGAATTGCAATGCTTATTCGTTGAGCCAAATATGTGCCAGCATTGTAGTAGCTGTAGTGTTGTATATAGTTCATAGTATTTTGTTTAATAAAGGCAAGCCGCCGGAAAAAAAAAATCAACATTGAATTACCAGTAATACATTGGATTTCCATATTATGAATAATCAGGTTTCAACAGGCCGAGCAGATAAAGGGACAATACATGAGAATCAAATATTTCATGTGATAATTACAAACCATCGCCGCTGTCCGGACCGGACTGATATCGCGTTGCCAATGCTATCTCGTTTCAATCAACAATGGTTTTGGTGAAAATTCTAGCTATTGAGATTGCTAACGACTGCCTCGTTCAAATCGCGTCGGGCGTAGCTTTGTGACCTATACTTATGCACTTTTAGTGTAATAGTTCTGACATAGTAAGTTCTAATAGCAGTCAAAATGGATAAAATAATGTATCTTTAGAAGCACACGTGAACTGCTTATGCTTATGAAAGTTAGGGGAAAAATAATTACACTTGTTTTAATGTTATCTGTTATGTTACAATCTGTATTTGAAAGAAAGTGCTTGAGGCATATGCAAAGATGTATATGGTGGTGTTATTAGGGTGGAAAAAATGGCAATGATTATCAAAGGAAGTTTAGAAGTAGTACCTGTATATGAAAACTTTAAGAGGACTAGCTGCTAGACTAGCGTGACGTAGGCCACCCAAAAAGTAAAACATTATGAGCAGTGTTAGATATAGTTGGGGACGGATTTGGTGCGGGTAGAAGAAGGACAAATAAAGTGAGGGTGGATTGCGTGAAGCCGAATAGGTATGAATGTGACAGGTTTAAGTGTGATGACGAGCAAAATAATCGATAAAAAAAGTCATTCTACTTAGAGTAGGTTAGAGCAGAAGAAGATAAGGGTAGTGCTCGATAGCTGGATATGGGTTCATTCTCTGTTTTTTATTAGATCTAAAACATAATGATAAACTTGGGGCTTATTGAGATGTTGTGATTAAATGAAGCAGTGATGGCCGAACGGTTAAAGCTATGGACTGCCATGCTGCAGGTCCATGGTTTGACTCCTACCACCGCAGGCTTGAGTTAGTGTTCGCCTGGCCAGCTGTCATCATCAAGTACAAAATCTGTTTCCAAAGACTAACAGCATAATTCAGCAGTACTAGAGAGCCAGTAATTATCTAATTACAAGCACATGAGACTTAATAACTGGATGTCTCAAGGTAATTGTACTGGCAGATCAGTCACTTGTGGCAAAATGCGTCTGTTATAGGTAGAGGTTACCGCTTATATTCAGGTGGACTTTAAGCGTGTTCCTTAACAAACCTATGAAAAAATATTGAACTTCTTAAGCCAACATTTAAAATTGGAATTGTATTGGGTGGCACTATACAATACCATGTACAATCGCCTGCAATAAGAAGTATACACATTGCAATTTTCCAAATTGTGGAAAAGACTTCTGTTTCACTCTATGTACACAGAAGTATCTTAAAATCAAAGAATATTCTTTTACTTATGTTTATGTTAACTTCGATAGTACGAACGTTCGAAGTGTATACTTGTTATTGCAGGCGACTGTACGTTAGTATTTCCACCGTATAGCACAAAATAATGATTCAATGCAAAGCTATCCGGTGGTATTTCTCGTATCCAGTATACCTGAAGCTCTACTGAATTTCTGGCGAAAACCGTTAATGTCGAAATCCGAACAGTTAATGGAATACAGGTCCGTTCAGCCAAATTTCGTATTTTGCAGAGAACATACCTTGTTTGAATGAAATAAACTTCCCATGAAACAAGGTATGTTATATACGGAGCTTACCAGGGTTTTAACATCGTTATTTGGGCAATAGCATTAAACGAGCGTCCTCACAAGTTCAATGTATTTGGTGTAATTATTATGGTTTGCTTGATATTTTTTTTATGAGATAGGAGGGCAAACGAGCAAGCGGCTCACCTGATGGTAAGAGATCACCGTCACCCACAAACATCCGCAACACCAGAGGTCTCGAGGATACGTTGCCGGTCTTTAAGGAGGGGAATATGCTCTCTTCTTGAAGGCATAAAATTGATTGGTTCAATTGCTTCCGTCCACATTACATTCCTAGAATATTTTTTTCTGTTAAATGAGTAAACTGTAATTTATTTTATATAAAATAGTCCTCTTCGATTTGTTTTCGAATTTAGAAATGCTTTAGTAAGGACTGGACGTTTTCCGAGAATCAATTAAGGTTAGTGCACTTAGCACTTAAAATACAAACCGTGTGTTTAAGCACGATCAAATGAATGCATAATATACTCGTATGCTTTTGGTTTGCTAGTTTTGCTTAAATTATTCGGAAAATATTTTAGTATAATGAAATAAAACCCACGAAGTATAAGTTGTTTTTATAGCAGATAGGCTACCCTTTGACCACTATCTCACCTTTTTTTTATTTACGTGTGAAAAATGCATTTACGCATTCCCGTCCACCTCGGGGAAAGTGGCCGGGATATGTTGGGCTCGACACCAACTACTCCCACAGCAGCAAGTGCCCCTACCGACTAAATAACACTGCGGCGGGCCGCAGTTACGCTTTAGCTCTCGACCACGAACCCGCCACGGCTGTCCATTGCCGGACCCCTCCTGAGGTGTTACCCCTCACGACGCACCAGAACACATGGCACGTTGCTACCACCCGGGGACCAAGCCCGCAAATGGGCGCCAGACAACCCTCCTTCTGACGCCCGAGGTCCCCCTGCGACGGGTCAGATAAGTAGCCCCGTTGCCTGCTACTTCGGCTGTAGAGGATAGGAAGAGCGGCGCCTCGCTATACCGACACTCCTATCAATTACCGTTCCAAAGATACCTTGTAAGCGTTGGATAGACAGACGGATGGACATCCGAGGCTTCGTAATTAATAATTAACAAGGTTAATTCGAAATGAAGTCAAGGATATATCTTGATTCAATATTATGTAAACCTGCTAGTGGTTAAACAAACCGTTGACCTGCCTTTAATACCTATTACATTTACATACCGCTCAAAAGTAGCCACACCACACGTGAACTCTGATCAGTACTGTATCACAACCTGAGACTGGATCAAGGGTCTGTAGTTACTTTAGTAATATTGTACCTTTGATGTGGAATGCAGCAAAACTGCTACTCGAGAGCTTAATGAAATAAATAAATCATGTTAAAGAGTGAACTTTAGTTGAAGGGAAGTTTGGGATTTCAAATATGGCTATATATGAAATCCCAAACTTCCCTATAAATTCTTCTACAAATTCTTTTTGTACTAGACTCTGGATTACGTTATCATTGATATACATATAAGAGTGCTCACTTAGTTCCATAGTATACAGTATTATATATGTAACTTGCGTACGATTTGCGTATTTTAGCAATGGTCAGCGCCACCTAGTTCTAGAGTAGAGAACTGGCTTAGTTTAATTACAATTGAACCATTAGATGTCGCTTTATCGTAACTATAGATTTTCATTAAGCAAATAATAATAATGAAATAATATCCAAAAGGGTAGATAATAAACCTGTCAAAAAAGTGAACATTATATTTACTCGTTTTTATATATTTTTATTCAATAATAACCTTCAAAAGCCAAACTTACCCAAAAATAATTAACCAAATTTGATATCTGAACATGATGATCATGACGAACTTCCATAACTCATTTGATGAGCGCATGCATCTGATTCAGCTCATATTTAACCTATTCTAGAAAAATAATAGTAGTACCGATTTCAAGGTGTAATTTTTCTTTTCCAACAGTGCCCTACGACGAAGTTGACACGGATTCCGCTTTAGTCCAAATGTTTGGTCATGTTCACGCCCCAGTTTGCAAGTACATTGTGGCGATTGGAGCTCTTGCTGGTCTGACAGTCTCCATGTTTGGATCCATGTTCCCGATGCCCAGAGTACTGTACGCCATGGCTTCTGATGGACTGGTCTTTAGGTAAGTTGCATCATCACCGTAAGCAACCTGTCCTATACAAGCACGTACTTATACAATCTTAACTCGTTTAAAGTCAGCGTGTTTACACTTTTAATCGACTTCACAAACTATATAAGTAAAGAAGTTTTCATTAGTACTGTTTATATTTTAGTAGTGTTGGGTTTTTAAACATGGTTATTTTTACTACTGTCAAATAATTACTTACCTCTCAATACTCGTCAAAGTCCTTATATTTTTTATGTTTGCAATAACACCTGCTGTTTGGGAATGGGGCCCCTTATGATCGTCGTAGATCCAAACTGTACCACGATGTCGTGGCGTATTCGACTGGGCTCCTGGAATGTCACAGGAAGACACCAGCCGATATATATGCCCTTAGGCACATGGGATAAATGGGCGGTAAGGACCTACCTTCAGAGGACCCGCTCATCGCTCCGTCAAAAGAAGCCTATCGCTAGACACACCCCACAAATGATTAATTGATCAATTATTAATGATAAGGATTTTTTGTAAAGGATACGCTCTTTTGACCACGATGTTGTCTGCCCGCCAACAGCTTGCTCATCCATCAACCAAAGAAACGCACGGCTTCCAAAATAACGGTCACTCACACAAAAAAAAACACTGTTTATACACTAATATCTATAGCAATCCTTTGCTAGCCCATCCGATCGCCGCGACCGGGAATCTATAACTAACGCTATCTATAGCTAACTATTTCAATCACTTCCATACTTTTACAAAGTATGGAACGTGTATTGAACAATAGGCTCCTGGCACACCTGGAAGCAAATGATATCCTTGCTGAAACTGGTCAACCTTCTTGCGTATGCCACTCATATCTGGAGCGAGGCCGTTGATATGTACAGAGAACCGCTTGCCGTCTTTCTTGACATTTCAAAGGCCTTCGACAGTGTCTGGCACGACAGTCTTAATAATAAACTTCCATCGTATGGCTTACCCGTTGGCCTGTGCTCTTGGATTTCCGACTTCTTGAAGGAAAGATCGTTACGATCAGTCCTTGATGGATGTTCGTCCAATCAATTGGCAATAAATGCCGGGGTACCTCAAGGGTAGGTTCTCTCTGTTACTCTCTTCTTGCTGCACAAACCCGGTATTTTTGGGTATGCAGATGACAGCACAGTTGTAGAGAGGTATATATCCGATGCACGGGCCAGCGTTGAACAAGTCCAGTCCCATAGAGAGGCGATGGTCAAGCGAATGAATTTGGCACTAGAGGCTGTCTGCGAATGGGGTGATGGTAACTTAGTCAAATTCAATGCTTCAAAGACCCAGGCGTGTCTCTTTACTGCTGAACAGAGTCTTTTCTCTCTCACTCCTGTCCTCCGAAGTGTGCCTGTTCCGATAACCGACTCGAGCTTATAAGTGTAACACTTACACCGAAACTCAATTTCGGGTCATACATTGAGTCCAGGGCTAAATTAGCAGCAAAAAAGCTGGGTGATCTTTGGAAAGGGCAGCGGTATTTCACATCGAGACAGCTTCTAAACCTTAATCGAGTTCAAGTCAGGTCTTGTATGGAATACTGCAGCCATCTCTGGGACGGTTCAGCTAAGTACCAGCTCGAAACCTTGGACCCCATAGACAACCGAGCAAAGAAGCTCATTGGTGATGATGCGTTGGTGGAGGCTAGACTCCAAAACCTCGAGCACAGACGCAAAGTTGCCAGTTCATCGGTATTTTACAGGCTTCACTTCGGACTTACACAATCTCATTCTCTCTTCTCCTTTCTTTCATCGGACAACAAGACGCACAGGAACACGGCATCCATACATCGTCGATATTCCAAATATACGCACAAATCAAGTTTTATAATGCGTACGGCCGATGTATGGAACAGCGTCTCTATTTCCCGATAAATATAATCTGGAAGTCTTCAAGTACAGAGTAAATAGGTATCTGCTAGGCAATTATGTTCCACCGTTGACCGCGTCGTCACTTTCCATCAGGTGAGACAGCGGTCAAATGCTTGCTTATCATATTTAAAACAAATGAATAATCTGTATCATAGTATATTTTTCTTCCTTCTTAATTATCTTTCTTCTTTGTAGTCTGTAATACAGTAAATGTATGTGTTTTTTCTTAGGGCCTTGGGAGTGATCTCTGACACGACTGGAGCACCGACTTTGGCTACATTGTCCGGTGGTTTAGCTGCATCCTTCGTGTCTCTTTTCGTGCAACTGGAAGTTCTGGTTGAAATGATGAGCATTGGTGAGTTTAGAGATATATATTTGATACACCATTACTTATTGTTACACCTTAATAGACATTTGCAAGAAGGTCACATAGGCACAGAATAAAAGAACCAGAAGCATTACTCCGCCAAGCCATTCCAATAAAATGCGACTCTAGCTACAATGCAATAAAATGCACTTCAGCTCGCAAAGCACGGAATACTTAATATTCACCTACAAGGCATCTCTTTTTCTATTGCATTGCCACGCATAGCTCTAATCTCTTCTGTTGCGACACGCAGCGTAGAATAATCTCGTCCGGATGGATACGCCAATGTACCTGTAGCTCTGTACCTAGTGTGCGGAGTGAGCTAGGCTTGATATAAGGCACTATTAATAGTGGCAGATGCCACTATTAATAATCCAACCTTAGGACTGAAAATAAATTCCAAGGAGTAACTAGTACTGTAAGTAATTCTAAGTGTATCGATTATTTGAATCAGAGAATGAAAATCAGACAACAAAACTGAAAGGGTGGGTATTAAAATGTATTCATATTTAGTATCTTAAATTTAATTGAAAATAAAAAAATATTTTGTAAATCTATAAGTCATCAGTGTACCGTAGCAGTTTTACTGCCACCCATTTTCTGATATTTCCCCTTCGTTTATGTGAAACATTTTAAAATAAAATGTATGTTGTCATAATATATAATAATATTATCATCTACTTTACTTGAAACCACAAAAGGATCCCATACTCATCTATGAGTACTAGTTTATTTGCTGACACTACTTCAAAAAATTTACTATTTCTCATTTCTATTAGTCTTTTTAGCAGTTCGTATATATATACTATAAAGAAAAAAACTTATCTACAATAAAAATTGCAGATGTGAATTTCACTTAGTACGCGATAAGACTTTTGCTTTATTCGCATAGACATTTATGATTCTTGCCGACCATGAGTAACCAAATTAAGAAATTTAGTATTTTAGTTACACATACATACTTTTACATGTTTTAGCTTCAATCGTCCGAAGATAAATATAGTACAAAAAGCCACTTGATAGTTTTGGTGGCATAGTAATTAAAATGTTATTATTTGTATTTCCGTTTTGCTCTTCTATGGAGCCCAGAAAATTTTTTCTATAGTTGTTTTGTTGTTGCAAACTTGTTTTTTTAATAATCGAACTTTACTCCTAGTACAGTAGTGCTCAGAAATATACATTTAAAAAATAATTTGAGACTTTATTGTACACAATACTTTCGTGATAAATTTATATTGGGTGCAACGGAACTACGAGGAGCGCAGCGGCCGAAAGCTCTGACTCTAATTACCATACCTGCAATCGTGCTAATTACTCACACTACCTGCCTAGTTGTATGACATCTAGATTTGTTGAACTGTAAATATTACCTTGCATAAGTCACCGCTGCGTTTGACGAAATGGGGTAAATTTAAGAAGGTCCAATAGGCGGTCTTATCTCATAAAAAAACCTGCCAAACCCTGAAACGCTAAAACATTGTAATCA
The DNA here is from genome assembly GCA_963854805.1 of Plagodis dolabraria. Taxonomy (NCBI): domain Eukaryota; kingdom Metazoa; phylum Arthropoda; class Insecta; order Lepidoptera; family Geometridae; genus Plagodis; species Plagodis dolabraria. Next base: position 14,202,900 of record OY978440.1, read on the forward strand.
GACTTATATAGAAAAACACTTCTGTTTAGTAATTTTCCAGCTATAATATTCTCCAGAATTGATGCAAACTCCTTTCTTGGACATTTATTTTAATCCATAACTTTATTTTTAAAATGCACTGAAGAAAATTAATATCCTCTAAGAGCATTAGGTATTTGTTCGTACAAGAGAAACACTGACTTTTCTAGACTGTGAAATAATTGCAGTTCAATGGAACATTTTATATAAATTGCGTAGTTCAATGTTATTATATAAACTTCATGAAAAGATTTTATCGGTTGAACTTGTTTATTTGCTCTGCTTTTACGTGACCGTTTCGATTCAAAGTTTATTTACTGACCTAGCGCAGCGAAGTCCAAACGGTGCAAGTAAAAGGCCAGAGTACTCGTGTGGCTTTATTTGTTGGTTCGAGTTTAATTTTGAAATGTTTGTACCCTTTAGTAGGAGTTTTAATAGTTACAAGTTTCTACTTATCAAAGTTTCATGATTTTGAAGCCATCGTAGTGGGGCTAACTTAGTCGTTCCTAACCGATCAACTAGTTAAAGCAATATTATGTCCGATTTTTATATAGATGGGCGACAGTCAGTGGAATTTACTACCAATAATGAGATCAAATGCTCATTATGTCTATGTCCTGCGCTTCAGAGGCGTCGTTAGCATCTGTTTTAATTTTTTTATAAAATATGTCACCAAGCAGATAACGGTGTGTTCCAGCCGCTGTCTCTGAGAACTAATTACCATTTTAGATTAAGGTTTTATATAATCCTCGACCACACAGTCACTTACTCGTATTATATAGATTGTGTTATAAGGCTAGCCTGTCGAGCAATAAAAAAGGTTTCATCCGCAATATACGGTCTCAAGAGACGTTATTGTTTCATAAAACTATCTTAAGATGACCTCGCTAATACCACACAACAACCTCAAGTTTTAAGATTGGCTTTATACGAGATGCTGTTTAAGTTTGTTTATTAATTAGCGCTGGTAATAAAGCGGTGACCAGGGCCCTTATTGTCTAAGTCGAATAGTATTGAAAAATATCTTTATTTGGAAGTTCAAACTTCATAATGGGCATCGTTTTCAAAGGAAAATGATAACATTATTTCAAGATTAAGATAATTTTCACTACCATTATGATAGGCAAATAAGGGTCAGGTCTTGAGCTGTTACCGGCTTAGATCGCTCTTGATGAAAGCTGAGTCGCGGGATTCAGCTTTCATTACGGATCTAAGTATAAAGTCAATCACTTTGCATACTTCCTTGAATGAAAAATATCCTCTTACTATCCAGGTACACAAAGATCTTCACTAGCACTTGATTACCATAAATATCAATGAAGGCTGGCACAGCATAATCAACAGGTTTATTGAGAAATAGTTTGGCTCAGTTATCAGATATATGAATATAAGAAACAAAACATACACAAATTATTATTTTTAATGCGCAAGGACAAAAGTTACCTGGTAATTGACATTTTTTTTTGTATGTTTAAGAACTGATTAATGCCATGAAAGAATTGAAGGAAAAAAATATATTTTTAGATGAATATATAAGGAATGAATTTTTGGAAATTCTTGTTAAACTTTATACACAGTTTTCTGGTCTTTATCTGGTCTTTCCACGACGTATTGCTCGAAGATTTTAAAATACAAGTTTTATACAAAGAAAAAAAAATCTTCCACCGCAATTACTGGTTTCGTACAAAGTTGAAAAGTTCTTCAATCGCATCTGGTTACAAAGCTTCGTACACAGCACTGCTAAAGTGCGAAAATAAATTTAATGACATATCATGATAAATTTAATGGATTATTAAAATTTGATACTTTTTCATTTGTGCATACAAATAATATTTAGTAATATCCAGTTAACTAAGGATCGTTTTTGTACCTGGCTATACTTGAGTAAGGTTGAATTGTATAGCTTAGCACTTACTTTATACTAGACTTGATCCCTTAGCACCGCATCGAGTCAATTAAATTATTAGCTCGACTAGATTAGTATCGTGCAAATGATTCAATTGAACATCAATCAATCTCAGGTTTATCAATGTGTGAGGATCGTTCAAGCTTGAACATAGGACATCAATTAATGCAGTGCACTTCAGTTAACATATCTTAATTAAATCACCAAAACCAATGTTATTATATTATGATGTTTAGTATGCTTATTTCTTTCTCATACCTAATCCCACTTATATGGGGTTCAGTACACTCTAACAACATACAGGACCATTCTAAAAACGACGAAAGGAACGAAAGACTCTAAAGCCAAAGGTCATAATATCATTGTAAGTATGCATTTGGCTTTGGATCAACAGCCAGGTGACCTCCTGATGCCTAACTTCCTTGAGAATGCCTGTGTTGGTAGTTTTCCCTCTACCACAGGTGGGAAGGAGACCTGATGTACTCAAAGTGTACAACTGACATCGATTGCTGGTCATATGGTGCTTTCTTTGTTTTAATGGCCTTGTGCAATATCAAACAAGACCTTTAGTTTTATTGTAGGCAGGACAAGGGTGCTAGTTACATACCGCTCGGTAATATTAGCTCCACTGGACTATGGGCGAGGGGTAGCGGGTCTCAAAGTAACTACTGGGGCTGAGCGCTGGGGACATTTTTATAGCTGTAATGCAAGCCCCTGACTACTATATCACCTGATGGTTAGTGATGACAGGAGATTCAGTTTTGGTGTAGGGAGAACAAAGATGCTAGTTATACTATTCGGTAATAGTAGCTCCACCGGACGATAGGCGACGGGTTGCAAGTCACAAAGTAGCTATTTGGGGTTAAGTGCTGGAAACACTATTTTTTATAAGTGTGTTGCTGACCACTATACCACCATTGGTGGTAAGTAATGATGTGGTCGTAGAGGTTTTTCAGGCTACTCTATAATAACTGACTCTTAAAGACAGTTGCCGGAATACACTGTTAGGTGCTTGGCGACAGATTTATAACTTGAGGTATGACTTCGATGTCATTTATAGACAGACGAACAACATCATAGGTGCCGTTACAAAATACGCAGTTATGAAGTACCTATTTAAATCATTCAAAGTGTTTATTAATGAACTGTCCCCACCATAAATAGCAAAAATGAAATCAATCTCAAAATATTCCTCGATTTAAAATATCATTTTCGCTTAGCACGCGATAGTCCTTGTAAATTATTGGAGCACAATTTTTTATGCCCCGGGCGGGAATCAAACCCGCGTCCTCCGATTTCGCGTTGGAAGCCAAAACCACACGGCCGCCATATCTAGAATTAAGAAAAATATTACGATGTCCACAATCTATGCTATCAGAAATTACAAGAATACTAAAGTTTGTCAAATAGGCAGCGATGTACTCACTTTTTATATATATTAAGAAAATGGCAAATTCAAAACGTGGTTTATAGTCTATTAGTCATTACAAATAGAAATCAATCGAGAACGGGGCCTTTCAAGAACGGGGTTTTTTAAATTATAATAACTCCAAACTCTTCTTTGTGGTAAGCTTTTTTCATAAACAAGAAAAGTAGATATATAATTAAATTGAAAATTGTGTATGCGGTAATTTTACGTCCTAGATCATTCAAAGACGTATTGATTGACTTTCTGATACAAATAACGATGTTTAAACATTATTTTACGACAATGTTAATTTTAGAGGTAAAGATGAGTTAAATACATATTCAGATTTAAAAAATGTTTTCAACTTCTGTATACACTGTCGTGTCTTAAATATCTGTGGAAGTTTTGAAACATCTGCCGAAAGAAAAACGTTCTATTCCTTATAACAATGTAAAAACTTTTCATTTTTAAGGTGAATAAAAATTGGGAGTATTATACTATTAAAAAATAAATTTACAATATTTTTATAATAACTATTGTTATGAGTACATACTTAATGATTTAACTACAGAAAATGTTGTCTTAGTATGACGATAAATGATTTATATTGCCATCTCACCTGATTTTAAGTGATGATGCGGTCTATGATGGAGCGCGCTTACCCAGAAGGTATCTATTCACTCGCGTTTTGAAGACCCCCATATTATACTTAACCGGAAAAACAGACTCAGGCAGGGTGTTCCATTCCCTGGCGGTTCGCATGATGAACGAAGACGCAAATCTTTTTGTTCGGGTAAATGGAATATTAACCATATAGCGGAGGCACTTCTCTTCTGGCCACGTATAGAAACAACAATAACTGAGCTATTGTTATTTCTATACGTGGATTCTGTATTATATACTTTTTCGAGAATATCGTTCATCAACGATATCCATTTGTAAATAGTTCAAATTGCTAATTATGTTTATGGTGCATAGATTTATAGTGACACGACTGGTAGGTGATGTTTTTTAGTCATAGTTGGCCCTATTTACACCTGAGATTACTGTATCAGCCAGATTGTCCACTGCTACACACAGCCTCCCCCATTATGGGGGGTTTGCCATAGTCCCATGCTTGGCAGGCGTCTTGAGGATCGCAGTGTGAGATATCAGTTCACCAGAAAGCGCTGCTGCCCACCTTCTGGTGTGTTACACTTAGTCGCCTCTTACGACACCCACGGGTAGAGATTGGGGGGTGACTTTCTAGCCTGGCAACTCACGGGCATGACCTAAGATTATTGGCTACATTTACACAAAAACTACTACAAAAATATTTAAGAAAACAAGACAGAACATGTCAGCCACATTAGAATGTTGAGTAAATAAAAATGTAAAGCAGAATATCACCACTACCTTTGTAATCTAATACTGTTGAACTCTCTATCATAACATTTTCTTCTCCTGAAAATGCCTTAGAGTTTGATTAAATAGAATTCATCCAAAGTTATATCATCAGAGCTGACGCAAACGCAAATTTAATAAAGGTCGAGCGGGTCTTGAGCTGTCTTTGTCCAGCCAATTTTATTTAGCTTATTCATTGGATAGTTCTTCCTTGAAACGTAACTTTTTTCTCGTTTTTCTACTTCCGTTGGTTTTATTACAGCCATGGAGTTAAGCTTGTTCCAAGTTACTAAGAATGTCTACTTAAGAAGTTCATTTTGTTTTCATCGTTATGTTCATAGCAGTATTTTATAAAAAAATACGTAAATAATAAATTTACCGTGTTCTAACAGTGAAATATATGAAAAAACCATGCATGGTGGTAGGGCATTTTGCGAATACCCGCCTGGCTAGCTACCCCCAAAAGTTTTTAGTTTTTAGATCGATATTTATTGAAGGTACTTGTTATCGATAATTATTAAATTGAATAAATAAATATTATTTTTTATTATTATTTTATTTTATGGAGAAATTAGACGGGTTGTTATTTTAAATCTTGAATAGAATTGAAAAATTATACCATCATCACTCCTCTCCCTTTGCTACAGCCATCTGTCAGATGTAAAGTTTCATACAAGTTAATGCCGTCGCAAATGAAAATTACTACATCATTGCTCGTCTACTGTGACAAGGGCCTATCATACTTTGTTTGGATACAGAGATTTCAGTTATTAGTATAGTTTTATCCTGTTTTGGTGAAATTGATCCTAAGTCGGTAGCATGCTGATTCCAACTCACTTTTATTATAAGCTATTTCATATATTTAAGTATTAGAAGTCGGTTCCTGTAAGATCGGATGACCAATTAAAACTTAATCATCATCATCACCATAATAAGTGGGAAGACGGCCACTATTGACACTATTTAAGAGCTTGAATTGGAGAGCCCATATAAGTCAAGAGCTAGAAAATGTCCTCCAACGCGTTCGTGAACAGTTTCGGACAAGAAACCACTCCCTGTATCACACCTTGTTCCAGTTAGATTTCTTCAGTACTCTTGTCCTATGGTTGAATCGACTAGATGGTGTTTCTATACAAACATTTCAGCGCTTCGATATACCTTTTATCAATTCGGTATCGCTGATGAGAGTGCAGTATTTAATGAATATCTTCATTCTCATTCACATTTGTTACAGTAGAAGGATAGAAGGAATGTACTTACTAATATAATTATCGCACAGTCAATTAGTACGGTCAAAGCTAACGTTTTAATAGATGTAGTTGTCTATTCTAGAAACTGAATATCGTACCTACAGTTAAACCACCACGCATTGCCGCCGCGCCTAGAATGACCATTCGTTTTTATTCATATTTCCTTAACTCTAGTACCAAAAAAACACTGGAATGCAAATTTTATAAACATGAAATTATCAATAGAATCATTTTTATGGCAATAGAATCATTTTTTTCACGGTGATCATTCAAAATATTCTTTAAAATTACCTACGAAATATATAAAAATATTTTAAAATGAAATCCGGTAATGTGGCTTACACAAGAATGTCACATAATATGTGTGTCGCGTATGACAGCGCGCGGCGCGACGCCATGGTGTAAAGTCAATGGCCTTGCTCGAGCGTATTTACGCTTTTAATGTGAGCCTGTTATAGGAAGGGGAGGATTACCTTGTTTTAAGGGTTTAGTTGATAATTTATTTTGAATATAGCTAGAACTAAGACTACATGTGTACATGCAAAGCGCATTATACTTTCCTAGCACGACGCACACTATCGCCCTTTATTGACTTTAAAATTTTCCAGTGATTGGTGGCACTTTGCCATTAATTTAAATTTATCATACATTAGGATCACACATACAGTGGACAGTAGGTATGTATGGATACTCTTACCTTTGCTACGGTAAGTGCGGTTCCAAAGTCTCAGTTGCTTCGAGTACCTACGCTACGTACTTAGGTTAAAGAACTAGTATGCTATTTTTGATCCTTATTCCTTGCAAAATCCTGCTTTTATGTCTCTTTTATAACTCGTAACACTCGAGCCTTATTTACCAACCGAATTTACGAAACCAATTTGCCGGGAACCTGCCCTATTTGTTTTCGTTCAGATTACCTGCATCATTACGTATAATTGTAATGTTATTTTTATGGTAGGCAAATAAAGTGTTGTTATCTATCTATATTCTATTACAGTATTTATTTGTTACTTTATAGTTATTTGATAAAGATCATCGACGTCAGCGTAAAAAGTTTGTTAAGTGTTTATTTTCTTTGGTACGGTGTAAACTAAACAAAGGGACACTGTTCATTAATGCGGATTCTATAATTATGTTTGCTTGCACAGTATGAACCGGTGATTATTTAAAATGTGTGAGTCATTTCCAGAGAAGTATAATACTTTCCCTTCTTAGGTGTAATGTTTTCCGTTTCTGGTTAGTGAGGTCTCATTAAATCTTAAGATTCTCACTAACCAGAAATTCACTTTTCTTTTGTTGTTTCATCCTCTAACTAGTCATAGATTATTTCGTTGTCTAACTTTTAACTGCCATATTTAATAGACTGTAAGATATTGCATGCGTTGTACCTTATTTTCATGAATCAAAATCAATTTGTCTGAAAGTGAGAATGAAGAAAATATTAAATCCAATCACCTGTGACTGCTTTTGGATGGTCGTATAAGGGGAAACAGGAAGAGAGCTGATGTGCAGCATTTAACCACTTACGTCTATGTGCTGCATATTGAGTGCACAACAGGGTTATTTAGCATCTTAACTCCTTTATTCACTGAGTGTAGTAAGTAAGCGTGAGATTAGTAAAAAGGGTTAGCGTCAGGCCGACGGTTATAACACCGAAGCCAAAACCAATATGCATATTTGTGATAAAATCAGGAAGCAGATAAACGAAAACGACATTAAATTTTTATTGAAGTGCAGAGTTGCCCATACGGTTACTCGAACCTTATTTTCTCTTCCACTGTTAAATAACCTATTACTGTGAAGTATCCTCAAATTTCCACTTATTCGGTCTTATTTTGTTAGGACCATTAAATTTTCACCAAAGATATTTGCTAAGCTTCAATAAACTTGTTGTTGGCGTGACTTCAGTAAGACTCTATTATACCTTAGCTAATCTTTATTTGAGACAAACCAACCTCATTTCTAATTTATGGCTGGCGGGAATTGAAGGGCGAAATTAGCTATTAAAATAATAAAGCTCAAGGCAATTCAAAACTTTTATGTGAGGTACTTTGATTGAGGTTATTAACTACTTGGGTATAGCCATCATCATCATCATCATCATCAGCCGGAAGACATCCACTGTTGAACAAAGGCCTCCCCCATAGAGTACCACGAAGAACGGCTATTAGCCGCTTGTAACCATAGGCTACCCGCGACTTTCACGAGTGTGGGTCCTACCAACTCTACGTCTTCCGGTGTAGTGTGGTAACCACTCGAGAACCTTTCTTCCCCATTGGTTATCAGTTCGTCGAGCAAATGGGGCCTGCCCACCCACCATTAGCAAATTCTGAGAGCTATGTCGGTGACTTTGATTCTTTGGCGAATATCCACATTCCGGATTTTATCGCGCAAAGAAACACCGAGCATAGCTCTCTCCATAGCTCGTCGAGCGACTCTGAGCTTATCCATTAGGGCCACAGAAAAGGACCTCGTATCGGTGCCATAAGTCATCACTGGCCACACACACTGGTTGAAGACTTTGGTCTTTAGGCTCTGGGCGTTCTTGGACGAGTAGATGTCGCGTTACTTCCCAAACGCTGCCCATCCAAGTTGGATTCTTCGGGCGACCTCTTTGTCATAGTTGGACCTACAAGATGATTCGCCATAGATGCGGGTGCAACATGGACATTAGACATTATTTTCGTTTTGTTCATGTTCATTTTAAAACCCACATGCTGGGAAACTCTATTGAGGCCGCTGAGCATTGTACTGAGTTCCTAAAAGACTCTGCCATTATGACAATGTCATCGGCGAAACGAAGGTGAGTGGTGTATTTGCCATAGATGTTTATGCCGAATTCTTTCCAGTTCAAGAGCTAGCTGGTATAGCCATATGACACGAAAAGGGACCACAATAACTAAAAATATGCAACGAAAAGGATGTTGAGAATTACTGTGGACGTATATTGGCCAAAAAAGTGATGGGTTGACTGCGTGATGTACGAAATGAATATGCGAAAAGCGTAAGTGTGATGACGGGCGACATAGTGGACGAAAAATTAATGTGATGGCGACTTCACTTAGGGTGGAATAAGGGTAGGAAGAAGTAGGTGTTTAGTTTTCATCGTAAAAAGATACTATCAGTCTGTGATTGAGCGCCTTTGCAATCTTGGAGGCCAAAGTTCGGTACCCGAGTAAGACATTCATTTTGTCATTATTTCGGACAAATAAACTCTCAGTCGCTGTCTAGAAGATGGCAAAAGACTCGTTCCCTAATTTTTGATGCCTTAAATAAATGGCCTACCTTATGCATATTGTCACTGTAATTTATAGATGTTTGCAAAGTGGCAAAGCCCACGAGCTGCCGACCTCTGAGAAATTTTATGACCCCATTTTCAAACAACCCCACATCGTAACGCAGAGGTAAAAACCTTGGCGAGAAAATTATTGATAGTGGCTAAACCATCTCTAGCAAAACGCAGGTGTTAAGATATCTCTACCTACCTCTTCGGAGAATACAGGCTTAGCGATATATAAAAATTCCGTAACGCTGCCTTCTATTTCATGTGGGTGGATCATCGTTAATTATTTGAGAGGAATAAGTCGTAAAATAGTAACTAAACACAGCCTCTCAGGCATATATCTCACCTGTTGATAATTTATGAATGTTAGTAGGCTTAACCTAGAATAATAGGTATTACTATCTAAAGCTAAGACTCCGTTAGATGCTTTACGACAGAGATTGAAGGTGGCATGGCAGTAATGTCAAAATGTTCTATCATGCTCTAAAATTCAAAACTATAACAGGATTTGAACTATTATATAACCAGGATTAGTAAACTTTTACTGCCACTTGAACACAGAAGAATACATGTACAAACTGTTCTGTTATGAAATACCACAGTACATTTCGGAACTCCAAACGTTTTTGTTACTTATAAATAGCATCAAACTTGTACCAAAATTGAGATGTAAGCAAATAAAGCCCGAGTTTGTTATCAACACACGTACTGTTTTCCATACAAACTTAGTATTGTCATATTTTAAACACCAAGTGTTGAAACTGTGAAATTTGGCATGCGTATCCCTGAGCTCCATGCTTTTGGGTTACTAGTTCTTCGACATAACAGGTAAGATACGTTTATATGGAAAGTGCAAAATAGACGCTCAAAAGAACTCTGCATAGTGCTAATAATATACGCCTGAAGAAGAAAGTAACAGCATACCAACCTTTGATCATTAACTGCGCTGCCTTCACACAGATTGAATAGATTTAGGGCCCGTTTCAGAATGTCATAATAAAGTTTCGGGTTGCCAAGCAACACATAAAATAACTGAATGATAGAAATGACAGTTAACATGCAGCGCGTTTCAAGCTTTAACCGATGGATAGGCTAAATCGATGACTGTGAAACGCAAAGATAGTGTTTTGTTTAATAAATATGTTCTGGGTAGTAAAACCGGAACTTACTCGAACATTCTGAAACAGGCCCTTAAGGTACTCCAAAATAGGATACTCAAATACTTCTTATTATCGCCTGAAAACGTTGAGCCGAAATAACGATCCTTTAAATTTACTAATGTAGAACTGCTAATCTTTTTTGTTGTCTTATAGACTGTGAGTGTACAATTTTGAAGTGACTTAATTTTGCCATTAACTCTTCATTAAAAACAGGATACTGCGTAATTTCCCTTCAAATTGAAAGCATAAAATCATCTGTTATCTAATAACGCACTTACTATAGACTGCTACGTATCATTCATAATCCACCCCATACATAATAGATATTTGCCTAACTGCATCATTAAAACATCCAGCACAAAGGAATTCCCTCGACACGACGAGCCCAGGGTATCCATTTCAAACAAGAGTACGTAGTTATTAGCGTTCACTCCTCTCTTACGAAAGGATTTTAAAAACGTTATATTGGAATTGCTTGCTTTGTTTTGCTTCCCCTCTTGGCTCAGTATTATACATTTTCGATTTAAATCACAAACATCTTTCCAGTAGTTGGAATGGACGTTATTAGTTACGACTGGACGACATGGGGACAATTTGTGTGTTTGTCCCAAAAGAGATTGAAAACTACGTTCGCGTATTTCACGTATTGCACTTACCGCTTTTCACACAAAGGTAGTATCGTCATATTTTATATATCAACTGTTCAAAATTTATGAAATTTTGCATGCATATCCCTGAGCCTAATATCCATGCTTATGGGCTACCAGTTCTTCGCTTTAACATTTATTTTACTCCCAAATGTGAAAATAAGAACACCCATACAAAACGTTTTTTCTAAATACGAGTAAATAATATTTCGTCAGATTGTTTTAGGTAGGCATGTTTTAGAGTTTACCGAGAACAGTGACATAGGTAGTTCAAAAACAAATAAGCCCCCGTTGAACTTAAGATAACATGCGTTGAACCTTTTTTTCTGAAATATCGCTCAAGAGCAATAAAAAAAAAATATATATATTTAAAAAATATTTATATATATATTTCAAATATCACCGAGTTTTCAGTACGAACGTACAATAACAGCTCTGAAAGCTTGAACTCAAACAATGCGAATTATTTCAGTTTATTTTCTTCACATGTAGTTCAGTTAGTGGAATGCTCGAGGTTTCATTGTTCTTAAAACAATTTAATTTTGTTATTAAAAATGTACTCGTTACATCGTTGTTTCGAGATAGTCGGGTCTGTAAGTTTTTATTATTCCTCTCTAAATGGGTAGTTAGTGGACAGTTTTATGTAGAATTTTTTGAAATTCATTGTTTTACGTGATACTATAATTTCATTAATTCTACTTTTCCTAAATTTTAATTTAAAATAACATCCCAGTATTGAGAGAGTCGCGTCTATGAGTCTGAGTTCATCTTGGTTCACCCTGCTAAAACGTATTCTCTTTTCACCTAGGTTTTCTATTAATTTCCTGTCATCGTATTAATAAAAAATAGGGTTCATTCTAATATCACGACAATATAATGAGCAGCAAATTTAACACAAGCATAAAATGCACACAGCTACACCTCCTTGGTATATGATACATTTTAATGAATTACTAAGGTTGGAACATAACGTTGCTGTAGACGCACACCACTGAGACTCGATCAGAATATATCGCTTGATTTGGCACTGCCATGTTTGAAGTACGGATGCCCTTTATCCCGTTTTTAGGAGTTGAGTGTCTGAAATCCTGCTCCAGAATTGAATATGTGTCACAATGTTAGAAATGCAGTAGGTACAAGTTAAATATCGTAAAAGGAAAAAACCGCACCTTCTGTGGAAGTTTTTACCGACTCTCTCATTAACGGAACGGTAGCCCCCTACCGTTCCGTTAATGAGAGAATGAGATACCAACAACAATAGCATATCTATGAAGAATTTGCATCTAGCAGAAGCGGACTCTGCTTAATTTTTTTCCATCCAGAATGGATAGCTTTTAATTTTGGTCTATATAAAAAATGTGTGGTACATGTATGGTATATCAATTTGACTGTGGATATTTTCCGTTGGAAAAACCTGGCTAGTATTTCATTGGTATTATAGATCTTTGCTCCCAGTTAAAATTTAATTAGAGAATCCCCTTATAACGCAAGTTAATCTGGTTAAGCTTTCCTGGCGTCGAGTTGCAATTCCAATTACACCGGACAAACCAGTGTTAAATGCAATCGCGTGAATTTCTCTATGCCATCCAGAGAATGCACCTAATAAAGCAACGGGTCTCATGATTCTCGTAGTTCATATTTTCAAATAATGTTTATTTTCAAACAATAACGTGTTTTCATATAATATAATAATTGTCAAGAACATATTTCACGCGGTTTCAAGTATCCAAAAGTTTTTGACCAACATCCAACGTCTCTTACAGTAGTCATATACGGATAGGTAGTTGATAAGAGAGCTTTAAATCGCACCACTATTACTGATCTCGAAGGCAAAAACGGAATACGGACGAAAGCAGCAGTCACGCAATCTCTTTCAATATATATATATATATATATAGGATAATTTTACGATCTTATAATTTGTAGAGAAGTTATTACTAAAAATAACGTATTCTTTTTGCCTAAAACGTATAAAGGTAAAAGGTTACCTGCACTACTAACTACATAAAAAAGTTTTGAAGCTGACTTCTGTGACTGCAGTGAAAATTTTAAGGAACTCAGGGGTGCGTTTTTAACGATTCCCTTTGAATATCATTTGGTAACTGAATAGAGTTTTATCCGGGGTTTTCCAAGTATGAAGAGCTTTACGTGTTTTTTTAGATCTTATTTTTGTCTTCTCTTGCATGTAGACAAACCTGCGTTTCCATTCGGCCCAAAAGTACTTAAAACTGTCTTTCTAAAAATATTTGAATGGTACTGAAGAAAAAAAAATACGTTACCATTTACTAGGGGTTTGTTTCAGAATATGTACTCGAGCAAGTTCCAATTATAGAACCTAGAACTTATTTGTTGAATAAACACTGTTTTTGTTTCACAATCATCGATTTAGCCTATCCATTAGATAAAACTTATAAAAATTTATAGGGCAGACGAAATGACAGTGTTTATTCATTCATGGTTATTGAGTTATTTGATAGAATAGTGCTATGACCAAACAACGTATCCATGGATTTTTGTGTGATTTTTGAATGATTTTATTTAGAAAAGGGGTTCAGCAACATCTCACCAAATCTCATTTAAGGAGAGTAAGGAACAACAAAAACTTCATATAATTTTAAACATTCAATTAAAAAACATTCAAGTAATCTTTATCTGTAAACTGCAGTCTCGCAGATCCATTGTTCGATCTTCGACGCTGGCTTCAGCTTCTCCGTATGGTGGAAGGGCATTTTGCGAATGCTCGTATGCTACGTGTAGCTACCACCCTCAAGTAGAAAATCTAGCAAGCACCTTACAGGGTGTTTTGTCGGCAGTCCTTGAGAGTCAATAAAATTACAAGGCACATTAGTAAGCCTCATGCTTATTCCGTTACTTAATCCCATAAAAAAAAACAATTCACAAATTATATAAAAAAATATCGGAATGACTTGTGGTATTTAAATATTATGCACTATAACCCTAGTGCCCAGATTGCTCTCTGTATATAAATGCATTTTTTTTGCATCCCTCCATCTCTTACTGTGGGAAACGTAAGCGCCCAACGAGGAGCAGAATGTCACTTCTCACATGGGTGTAAGTAGGGTGTTGCTAAACACAAGGCCTTACTTAGTTTTGTAATGCTTCAACTTCAAACCTAAGCCACCTCGACTGATGACACCGACAGAGGCGTGTCGTTATACTCAAAGTGCAATCACATCATGGAATTTATAAAGTCCTAAATAACGTAATGTTTTAAACAGGTCATCAAACAGTATTTGAAAATAAATAAAAACTAAATTAATCAAAACAAGATAATACGGTATATCTAACTATACAACATGACATTGTTCAACAAATATTGAAGTACAAAAACATGAACGAACCAATGGGGCGTTGCCAGCTCGATCTTCAAATAACTTATGACTAATTAATTAGGAAAAATTTTTTTGGAAAAAATATCTTGAAATGCGCTGCACGTTAACCGAGACTTATCATCCAGTAAATTTATTTGTTGGTTGACAACCTGGACTATTAGCATATTCTGAAACGGATCAACGGAACCCTTAGGGTACGTTTCAGAATATCCTAATAAAGTTTCGGGTTGCTATCCAACACATAAAATAACTGAATGATAAAAATTACAGTTAACATGCAGCGCGTTTCAAGCTTTAACCGATGGATAGGCTAAATCGATGACTGTGAAACGCAAATATAGTATTTTATTTATCAAAAATGTTCTGGGTAATAAAACCAGAACTTACTCGAACATCTGAAACGGGCCCTTAATCTAATACACTGATGTTCGTTTAATTTAAGATTAAGGTTTACCTAGAATTACGGGCTCTCAAGGACAGCTGCCGAAAGAAAAAAAATTATGCTGACTTGGCAGGTGTCTTTGGAGTAAGTCGTTTACCTTGCCTATTTTTCACTCCCTAATAAAGATAAGGGAGGGGTGAGTTCACAGTAAAATCGTCACCAAGTAGGAATAAGTTGAACTCTAACACTTAAGGTTCCGTGCAATATATTTCTTGTATGCTTGTACAAAATAATTGTTATGTATGTATATATAAGGTGGATATTAATTCATCAACAATACTGCGTGGGATGGTGTAGAATGGGTAACGGAATGTGTTCCATTCATGTTTAATTTTCATATACACAAAAAGTCTGTACTATTGCTTAAGCCGTGGCACGTTGGCTTTGGGAATAATAGCACAGACAACCGCAGTCTACAAACACGGTGTATCTACTCTATTCACACAAACGCACGATTGCTACGGGAAGTCAATGAACTGCTATACTAGGCACAATAGACAGCTGTTTTGTGTACCTATTCTGCCTAGTCGGTCTTTGGCGGCTTGCGACAAAAGAACGCGCGACGTGGTAGCGGTTTAACACAATACGGCATACCTAAGTAGCTGCAACACAATACATTACGTACCTACATAAATTTGAAACTAAAAAGAATCGATTGGCGATTATGCAAAGCATTCGGCAGTCTAGCTAGATTGGCCGGTAAGGCCTTCGCGTTCGTCAGAATACGTACGTTAAAAGAGATTCATCTATCTATAAAAACAGCTGTGTTGCCCTAGTGATAACGTCTAATTGACATCGGGTAGCGTTAGAACGTGTGAGAATGGAGTAAACCGCGGTCACGGTAATGTTATCTATACAGTATTGTAACTCGGCTCTGCCTTCGAAATAAGTACCTACAGCCGCGCTGTACGTAAACATACGATAGGGCTGTCCGCCTCCAGCATTTTAATTACATTTGCCTACTTTGTGTTTCTATTTAGTTTTGTGATTGATAATATACTTTTTTTTATATAAAAAATAAAATACTCTGTGGATTGAACAGGAAGTGTTCACTAAAATGCGTGTTGTTTTCTTGACCAGTAGGTAGATTTAAACAAAAAACCATGTTTATCTTTGAATAAAAAATTGTTCTTAAAAATTGGCGACCGAAAAATATTTGTGAGACGTACGAAATGCTTTACTACTATATTTGAAAGTATTAAAAATCCACATTCTAATAACTACGTGTAATATTATTATAGCTTGCTTATAACTACTACCTATTTCACTCGTGTCAATCACTTTCCTTCACTATATTCACTTATTTTTATTAATTGACACATTTTTTTCGCGGGATAAAAGGAAATACTTGTCCATTAAAAAGACACACATTATGTACCATCAACTATATGTAGACTATAAAAAAAATTACTTACTAGTACTTAAGTAAAATTGTTTTATAGTATTAAGTAAAATTATTTTATAGTATTACCTTTCAGTTTCCAGGTAATCTAAAAAAGTTATCTCTGGATGCGTTTTTTACGAATTCATGGAACTAAAAACAGCACAATATATCTTACTCGTCATATTTAATATGTCCTTGAACTTATTTTTGGTAAAAAAACCGCGCGGTTATTGTTACAAAACAATAAACCATTTGCTCGTCGTTGCGGCGTAGTCGCGACACTCGAGACTGCAATGTCTGCGGGCTGAGCTTGGGCCGAGATCGAGCCGCGTAGGTATAACTCGCGTTTCGTCCGTTTGTATGAAGTTGAAATACTGTATAGATAATATTACCGTGCCGCGGTTCTCACTATCATACTAAAAGACAACGCGCCGCGCTTAGAAAATAGTTATACTGATTTTTTGTATGTGAAAATTAAACATGAGTGGAACACATTCCATTATCGATTCTACATCATCCCCCGCAGTATTGTTGATGAATTAATATCCACCTTATATAATATATAAGGTTAATATTAATTCATCAACAATACTGCGGGGGGTGGTGTAGAATCGATAACTGAATGTGATCCACACATTTTTAATTTTCACATAAACAAAATCAATACTAACTATTGCCTAATCTGTGGCGCTTTAATGATAGCGACGAACACACTCGCGGCCGCCGTGAACTCCACTCACACATACACACACGTTCTAGGTATTCTGACCTACGTATTGCGAGGGCAATGAACTCGGTAGGTATTCTAACGCATTGCGAGGGCAATGAACTCGGTAGGTATACCTACGTATTGCGAGGGCAATTAACTCGGTAGGTATACCTACGCATTGCGAGGGCAATGAACTCGGTAGGTATACCTACGCATTGCGATAGATACCTCGCAATGCGTTAGAATACCTAGAACGTGTGTGTATGTGTGAGTCTAGTCCTCGGCGGCCGCGAGTGTTGTCGTCGCTATCATTCTCAAAGTCAAAGCGCCACAGCTTAGGCAATAGTTAGTATTGATTTTGTTTATGATAAAATTAAAAATGTGTGGATCACATTCAGTTATCGATTCTACACCACCCCCCGCAGTATTGTTGATGAATTAATATTAACCTTATATATACGGATCCTAAGATTATTTATTTTCTTTTTATTATTTGTTTAGAAATCCGCCAGGATATGAGTAATACAGTCATATTGTGTGAAAAATCGGCTACCGCTGTTACGTTCCAAAAGATTTTACCTTGGTAGTAGCACATTTTGCGAATTGAAAAATCAGTCACCAAGCATCTAACGGTCCTTGAGAGCCGATAAATTGCAGGCAGGTTACACTTAACAACTTTATTTCTCAGTGTGATGAGAACAGTGAATGTCGTCACCTGACGAAATGCATCTGTCACAAGCAAAAGTTGCCGCGGGCTCGAGTGTTCCGTCACAATGCCCTAAAAATAATTTATTTGGCTGATTGCTTTTGTTGTATTTGTAATTGGTAGTTGGATACAAAGAAATTTGTACAAAATCCACTTTTTGAAAAGTCGGATAACAAAGACGAAAACTAGAAACAGGAAAATCTTAAGCCTCGAGCGGTATTCAAGCTCAATCATTACCTACTGAAAGAGAGTTTTGAGACAATTGCATGCTTTCAGTTCTAATATTAAAAGGCTTTACGGGGATGAGGCGATACATATAGTCAATATGAATGAAAAACTTTAAACAAGTTTAACATTGCAATCTCTTAACTTAAAGCTAATAATTATGATGACGACCCTATAATAATACTTCACTTTGAAACTATCGCGAGTTTTATCCATATTAACTTATTAGGAACCGATTAGGGCATGCGTTATATTTACTCATAATGACTATGAATTGCGAATAATCCTATAAATTACTTCTTTATTATTGACATATTAGGACAGTATTAAAATCTTGATCAAAATTCTCCTTTACCTTTTTTCTATTTTAAAACTACACATGCTCCTTATAGAAACAAACAAAGAGCATAAGTTCACGTAGATGAGAGCTCGATGTCCTAAGTTTATACATTATCAGTATCCACAGGTACGAGTAACAACCACAGAACGTAGAAGCACTAACAGACTAGCCTTTCTTTCTCTTCATTCCTACATCCTAGTTGACAATGAAGAATTAAACGTGATCGTGGAAGTGGATTCATCGCAAACAATAGCAGAGTTAATGGCAGATTTCGGTGGGACTGATAAAACAATTTTAATTCACTTGAAACAAATTGGAAAAGTGTAAAAGCTCAGACAGTATAGAAAAATCTCGCGGCACCACCTTTTTTGTGTTCATAGATAACTGTTAGCGATAAGACCGCCCGTTGTGCTTTTATATATAATTATGATTCATATTTTGTTTATATGTCAGAGCTAATAACTAGTTTTTGTATTGTATCGTATGTGTGGTCAGTTCTATTTCTTCAAGTCTTTTCTAACAGCATAAGACCTTTTTTTCTCTGAGGGTAGTTGTGTTGTAAACATCTATTTGATTTAGCTCTGATAATTTATTACATTTATTAAT
The DNA here is from genome assembly GCA_963854805.1 of Plagodis dolabraria. Lineage (NCBI taxonomy): Eukaryota > Metazoa > Arthropoda > Insecta > Lepidoptera > Geometridae > Plagodis > Plagodis dolabraria. Next base: position 14,221,720 of record OY978440.1, read on the forward strand.
AGAATTTTGCACTATATATACAATAATTTCATGAAATTGTAAAGTGTTGTTGACAATACCTGTCTGGAAGTGTTTTCTCCTCACAAAAACTAACTTGGAATTTTTTTCACTACACTTAACCTCAACATGGAAGCTATTCAGGACACAATTGCACAAGTGGGAGCTAGCCTGCATCAACGAATGGACCAGTTTGAAAGTGAGCTGAAGAATTCATCAAATCCAACGACAGTAGCTACTTTAGCCTCTGATTTCACTGCATTTAAGGTCTTTGTTGCTTCTGCTTTGAGATCTCTACAGTTGCAGTCTGAGATGATTGCAAGTGCAGTTGATCAAATTGAAATGCGGAGCCGGCGGAAAATTCTGCTGTTACATGGTGTACCAGAATCCAATGAGCACACTGCATCAGTGGTTTGCAATACATTGGTCAGTAAATTGAAGCTCAGTGGTTTCAAAGTCAGTGACATAAACCGGTGTCATAGAATGGGTCGCTTGACTACTGCTGATAGACCGCGTCCAATATTGTTTAAACTTGGTGATATAGCACTGCGTAGCAAAATTTGGGGATCGAAATCATCTCTCAAGGGCACTGGCATCACCCTGTCTGAGTTCCTCACTAGGTCCCGTCATGAGCTGTTTCTAGCCGCTCGTGAGCGCTTCGGAGTGTCGAAGTGTTGGACCAAAGAGGGGACCGTGTGTGTTGTGAGTTCTGACGGCACCCGCCACAGAATCAGCAGTCTTCAGGACCTTGACCACAAGCAGCCTGATAATTCAAAGCAGCCTCCTGCAGCTAAAGAATGTACAGCAGCCCCGGCGCTTAAACCTAGGCGCGCTGCATCTGTCGCCAGCAAGAAATAAACATTCATAGTTCATATTTTAGTGTCGGTTTTGTGTTCAGTACTTTTCTTTATAGAAGACTTTGTGCCTCACTGCTCAAACTTTGAGATTTAATCGACCTCCAAAAAACAACATTTATTCTTTCGTTAAATACCCACTTCAAGAATGATTTTATGTTCAAAACTTCAACTTTGATTTGTTATTGTCCGTAGCAATTTTCTTGTCATTTTGGATTTTGACACTGGAACTGACTGACAATGACATATATTGCTATTTTTACTTATTAATTGTTTTAAATTAGACTCGTATGATTTGTACTTTGCCATTCGTCATGTAAAAGAATTTTAGCAGCCAGAGTCATTAGTCAAGTCGTCATTTAAAAGTCGAGTCAGAAATAATTATTTAATATATATAACTGATCTGTTAATACATTAATTTGAGTGAAAATATGAATTAATATTATTTGCTTACATTGGAAGGGGTATAAGATAAGTATATTTTAATATAGTAGGTATGTAACGATACTGTTCTCTATGTAAGCAATCTCATTGTATAAGTGGCAGATTAATGTTAGTTTTTAAGTTTACAGCCAACCTTTTCTAGTGACACAACCGGCAGGTAAGGTCTATCAATACACTTTATACAAAATATTTATTAGTATAGTAGAATATCGTGTAGTATTCAAAATAATATAACTTTTTTTTTTATATATATATATATATTATTTTCATTTTATTATAATTATTATTTTTATATAATTTACATATATATTTTATTATATACTTATAATGTCAAATATGTTTCATAATAGTGATAGTGATTCTGATGATTTTCTCTCTATTCCTTCATCTCACTCAGATGGTAGTAACTGCAGTTTTTCTAGCATTCCCTCTCTTTCTGATACCTTAGATTTCCATTTTTCTGATGTACCAAAGAACTTTAATGCTATTCATATCAATGCACAGAGTATTCCGGCTCATTTCTCCGATATGCTGGCGTCTTTTGATAACAAAAACATACATGCAATAGTAGTCTCTGAATCATGGCTAAAACCCTGTCTTCCATCTGTTTATTACGCTTTACCAGGTTTTATTCTAATACGTAACGACCGGACAGGTGCTCGTGGTGGTGGTGTAGCTATCTATCTCCGTGCCCATATTCCGTATTCTATAATTAATATATCTACTCAACCACCTCCTGTTAACGCCGGTGAACATCTATTTATAGAAATACTTCTTTCTCATACTAAAATACTTCTCGGAGGCTACTATTCATCGTCTTCTAAGGTTAATTATTTCACTTCTTTTGAAAAGATCATGGAAGATCTAGTTCCTTCCTATAGTCATGCCATTATAATGGGTGACTTTAATACCTGTCTTCTTCAAAACGACTCTCGTGCGTCCTCCTTGCAGTCCATCGTTAAATCCAGTAACATGCATATCCTTCCTCTGAATGCAACTCATCATTTTCCCAATGCTACCCCTTCACTTCTTGATCTTCTTATAGTGTCATCACCTATACATGTTGCTAAGCACGGCCAGTGTGCGGCGGATGCTTTTTCGTACCATGATCTTATATTTTTATCCTATAAAGTACGACCTCCTAAAGCAAAGCCAACTATACTTCTGCAACGCAATTTTAGTTCCATTAATCCTGAGAGTTTATGTAGCGACGCTGATAAAATAGATTGGACTCCGGTCTTGACGGCTGATTCTGTTGATGACAAAATTTCCATTTTCAATTCGACCTTGATGCTCCTTTATGACACGCATGCACCAGTTCAACGCATTAAAATAAAACATGTACCAGCCCCGTGGCTCACGGAAGATATTAAAAAGCTAATGCATCATAAATCAGTTTCCAAGTCCAATTATAAATCTTCACCGAATGATCAAAATAGATCTAAATATAAACTTTCTCGGAATCTCTGCAATAAAGTGTGTAGGGATGCTCAAAGTCGCCACATTCACGAATCGGTAGAAAATGGAGATCCAGCAAAAGTCTGGAAATTTCTTAGAACTTTGGGAATTGGTAAATTACGTCAAGACTCAGTTTCGAACAATTTAGATATTAATTCACTAACTAAACACTTTTCAACTTTTTCAAGCATTGATGGTGATATCAAAGCTAAAACCTTACAATTTCTTTCAACTAAACCAACTCCCAACTCTTCGAATTTTTTCTTTAGCCCATTTACCTGTTGTGATGTTAAGACGAGCGTATTATCAATTCTATCTAATGCAGTTGGCAATGACGGCATAAGCCGTAATATGATCCTACCTATCCTTGATACCATTCTTCCTATTCTTTGCCATATTCTGAACCATTCCATCACCATGGGTAACTTTCCTTCCGTATGGAAGGAAGCGCTTATAATCCCTCTTCCAAAAAAACGTAATCCTAAATCTTTCTCTGACTATCGTCCCATATCCATTCTGCCATTCCTATCCAAAGTTTTAGAACGCCTTGTCCACACTCAAATTTCATCATTTATAACCAAAAACAATCTCCTCAACCCCTTCCAATCCGGTTTTCGACCTGGCCACAGCACAGTTACAGCCTTAATTAAAATATCTGATGGTATCCGCTTTGGTATGGAAAATGGCTTGCTAACTGTGCTGACTCTACTAGACTTTAGTAATGCGTTTAATGAAATCGATTTTGACATCTTATTGGGTATATTACGCTCTTTTAACATATCTCCAACAGTATGTGGCTGGTTTCATAGCTATTTACATGGACGACGACAGCGGATTCGCCTTGAAGATAAATTTTCTTCTTGGTGTGATACGATGGCGGGAGTCCCTCAAGGTGGCGTACTGTCTCCGCTCCTTTTTGCAATATTTATAAATGCTATTTCTAATCAGTTATCTTCGTCCTACCACTTATATGCCGATGATCTCCAAATTTATTCACAATCTCCCCTGTTAGGAATATCTGATGCTATCTCAACAATCAACAGTGATTTACGTCATATAACAGAGTGGAGCACTAATTTTGGCTTAAGAGTGAACCCAGCAAAAACGCAAGTTATAATTATAGGTAGCTCACGTATGATATCGAAATTAGACTGGGCAACTCTGCCGCCTGTTATCCTAGATGGCATTACTGTTCCATATAGTAAAACTGTAAAAAATCTTGGCATTACGGTTGATCAGCAGTTGTCATGGAAACCTCAAATTGAAAACGTTAGTTGCAAGATGTTTGCTTCAGCAGGTTCCTTACGGCGACTACGTAACTTTTTGCCCACGGCAACTAAAATTGCGCTTGCACAATCTCTTCTCCTTCCGATCCTTGACTATGCTGACGCCTGCTATCTGGACCTCACCATGGACCAGTTAAACAAACTTGAGCGTCTTCAAAATTTCTGTATTAGGTTCATATTTGGCTTACGAAAATATGACCATGTTTCTTATTTTCGACACAAGCTCAAGTGGCTCCCTATTCGTCTTCGCCGGAATACTCATACTCTGTCTGTTCTTTATAGTATTTTGTTTAATCCCTCAGCCCCACGCTATCTTAAGGATCGTTTTAAATTCCTTAGCTGCTCTAATAACCTTAATCTGAGATCATCAGACAATTTTGTTTTGGAGTTACCTTTACACTCGAGTTCATTTTATGACAAGTCCTTTACCATTCAAGCTGCTCGTTTGTGGAACTCTTTACCAGAAGCAATAAGAAAAGCGCCATCGATTATCTCATTTAAAAATGATGTTAAAATGTATTACCTCTCCTCAATGGATCACGATTAAATATTTTGTTTTTACCAAGAATTATATTTGTGTATCTATATGTGTATATAATATGTATTATTTATTTATGTATGTATATATATATATATATATACCTAATGTGTAATTTATGTATATATCTAATGTGTAATTTATGTATATATCTAATGTGTAATTATATTTTATACAGATATTAAAATATTTATAATAGGTACTTGTATATATATGTAAGTATGTAACTAGTTTACTAATCTCACTTAGTTTTACACTCTACCCCGATGTTAATCAAATTGATTTTTCTGCCTACGGTTGCCTGGAAGAGATTGCTGCCTAGCAATAAGGCCGCCAATTGTATCTTTTTTTTTTTATCTTAAGATGAAATATTTTGTTAGTATATTAATTGTAATAAGAAAGTACAATAAAGTGTTATCTATCTATCTATCTAAGACCATATTATTATTTTCAAAATATGTTTTAACTAACAACGTATACGAAAATACCAGGAAATCATTTTACCTATAGCTAGTAAAATCACTGCTCCGTTTGCATAACTACTTCATATTGATTCTTTTTGGTATCAACCCGTATTATATACGGAGACGTTACAAAAGATCCGGCCAGTATTTCTATTAGTGTAGATATGGTTGACAATCGCCTTCACATAGGTAGTATATAACGTATTATATAAGCTGTTCGATATCGCAACATTGAGTCTGTATATTAGCTGTGGTATTAGGCTCATTATTTTTACCACAAAACATCGGACAGAGATTTCTGCGGTTTAGCTAAACATATTATTGGAGTTTGAGGTCAGGACAAACTGTATTAAGCACGTCGCATTGACCAAGAGCTCTAATAAATTTTAGAAAACATAATGAGGTCCCCTCCGCTGCCGGTGGATCCAACATCTCCGTAATCACAAGCTAGATTAGCATACATGCACTGCTTGAGTCGGTGAGCGCAGAAATAGTCTCGGCACCAGCTTGCATATTTGTTTCAGAATTATAATGTATGACTGCGTTCAATTCTCAACGCATGTAATGTCCCATACTAATTTCTTTAATACAGAAACCATAAAATAAACTTTCACGGTACTTCAACTTTTAAACTATTTTTCAATTGGCTTAGGTTTTTTTGACTAAGGTAAAAACTGCAGTATAATCCAAATGCAAACTTACTAGCACGGAATTAAAATTTAAAATAACGAACAATTTTACCTTAACTGGAGATGATGATGGTAGGTAGGTTAGTTATCATCGACTATAAATGTCGCTATATAATGTGGACGAAAGAACAGAATATAATTATTTCTTATCAGAACTGCTGCATCTTAGCAGATTAGCAAAGCAGGTCACACAGGAATGGATTGTCACGGATTAGTATCTGTGGTAGATTTTTTTTCATTTAATTGCAAATTTGCAGCTATATTGTTTTCACTACTTTTCATATCGAATTTAAGAATAGCAAAAAATTGACGTTTTTCTAAAATATTATTAATAATAATAATATTAAAATACTAAAAATTTATTGAGACGTTAGAACTGTTTGTGAAATTTTAAGTAAAATTTTGTTTGGAATATTTACGGGTGGCTGTAGCCCGAATAGAAATTGATGACTTTCACGCGTGTTAAACACTTTGCTTTCCACTATTACAATAAGGAATATATAAAAATAGCAAGTTATTTTGTATTATTTATTTCGATTATAATAACATGAGCAGTAGGTACCTATTTAAAATTAGTTTGGCTAAATTCCAAGTAGGAATCGATGACTTACATCCGTGTTAAACACTTTACTTTTCATTTAAAATATAAGGAGGGTAAAAAATAGTAGTGTTCCTAAAATATTTACTAAAAATAATAAACACGAGTAGAAGATACAAAGATACACGAGAAGTTTGTGTAAGAACAATTTGTGAAATTTAGGTAAGTTTTTGGTGAATTTTTAGGGTTCCGTGTCCAAAGGGTAAAACGGGACCCTATAATTATTGAGACTTCGCTGTCTATCCGTCCGTCCGTCCGTCACCAGGCTGTATCTCAAGAACGGTGATAGCTAGACAGTTGAAATTTTCATAGATGATGTATTTCTATTGCCACTATAATAACAAATACTAAAAATTAAATAAAATAAATATTGAAGGGGGGCTCCCATACAACAAACTTGATTTTTTTACCATTTCTTGCGCGAAAAGTGTCTGTAACTTGCAAGATTAGGTAACAGATAATGGTACGGAACCGTTCGTGTGCGAGTCCCACTCGCACTTGACCGGTATTTTTTTATAATTACCTTATATTTAATTTATTAGGAACCGGCTAGTACCCCTGTTACATTTGCCGGAAAGATTCCGACGAGTTTCGAACTGTTTTGATCGTGACTCCCAGACGAACGACTTCAAAACAGTCCGAAACTAGTCGGCATCTTTCTGGTAAATATAACGCGGGCCGGTTTCAATGGATAAAACTCGTGTTAATTTTCAATCCTTATATATAGTTATTACTACCCTACAAAATTATATATATTTTTTTTAATTTTTAAATATGAAACATAATGCGTTTCCTTCGAGGGCCATCCCATTTAATAAGCGTTTTTGTGAATTAGTGACTAAAATTTTCATAACATACACTAACTTCACAGTCACATTAATTATGTTATAAGCTAGTTTTTTTACCCTTTACGTAAACACAAACGTAGTTGTTATTATTTGTTTTATAACAACAGTATTCTACAATGAAAAATCTTAGACATATGACTTTGTTTACACGATAACCATGGTTACAAGTCATTCCGGCCCTAGAAAAGGAAGCATTTACTATTAGTTTTTTCCCGCCCTTAGGTGTGAAGAAGCGCCTCCCACCCGCTACTTAGATCAAAGAAACACTACTTTCCGAGTATGAGAAATGAAAAGTAATATGTTCTATATTTTATTCGTATTTCATACGGAGCGATTGCCGTTCCGTTACACGTGTACTCCCATTCAACGAGCTAATAAGTTTGTCATAGACCGTGAACGATCAACAATAATCTTCGGGTGATGAATAGAATTAGTGCCATGCCCTGGCCACTTACGTTTCCCGTCAGTGCTTGTTATGAAAATGCAGGAACATGCTCATTTTATTACTTGGATGTTATAAAATCTTTCTACCTTTTGCTACGCCACGCCGTGGTTGTAACACTAACAACTGGCACTTCAAGTTTACGATTGTTGTGTCGTCCCGCCACCGACGGCATTCAAAGTTTGTTCTATAACTGTTCTACATTGGAACAATAAACATAAATATGTACATACAAGACATTCGAGGTGCAACAACAAACTTTAAGTTTGTAGTGCCCGTCTGCCGTCTGATTTCGAAATTCGATTATAGCAGGAAGAACACATTCGTGATTCCTCTAGTATGGCTTGTAAGAGGCTAGGTAGAGATTCTTTCAATTTTATGTATATTATGTAATTAGAGAAGATTAGGAAGTTTTTTAAGAACGTCAAGCAACCAGGGTAGTAGTATAGTAGTTCTGTCCAGGGCTGAAAGAAGGTATTTGTTATAATTGATTGCCATGAGCAGAATTGCCATGATCTAGCAGTGTTCATTGACAGGTATGGGCTGCCTTTTTAACAAGTTAATATTTGGATATTTCTATATGTTTGTGTGGTATGTTTTGGCTATTTTGACATCAAATGACATAAGAATTAGCTCTTAGTTGCGACAGCTGTCAAAGTAACAGTTTATGTAGTTTTTACCTGTTTTATTTTAATAGCATCTGTCAAACTTAAAAGAGGATAATCTTAAAAAAAATAATTTTAGAGCACAAGCTCTTTAACAAAAGTTAAGTATTGCCGTAATTTCCATTTCTGATGATATCTGTCAAATTGAAAAAGATTTACTTGGATACTACTGATCCCATACTATACAAAAGCTTGCTATGTTTTCGAATGAAACATACTTTAATTTAAACATTTACTGTGTACTTACAAATTGTAAATAAATCGATGAATGTTTTGTCTCAGGAACCCTTCTGGCCTACACTCTGGTGTCTACTTGCGTCTTGATCCTTCGCTACCAGCCCCAGTCTACTAACTTAATCGAGTTACTGCCCCAGAGCATCAGGACCCCGGAACCACAACCTGGATCCAGCATTGAGCAAACTGAAACGACCTTTGTAAGTACTCTTTATTACTAAGTCTCAATACATTTACCCGGTTAGCTGAAATTTTGAGGTATCCGGAAAACTTTTGTGTGTATATGGGTGATGTTCTCATACGGATAACTTCTGATGGATACCCTATACCAATGGAGCAACAAAATGTATACATATCTGTGTTAAGACAGGCTGGAACCTGTAACTGGACTCTTATATACTTATATTATACTTGATTGCATTGAATTAACTTCTAGACATTATTGATGAAATAAGAATGTTCAGACACCTCTGCCTTCCCCCACTAGGATGCGTAGGCTTGAACTCTCAAGGCTGATGTTTATTTAGGTGGGTATTAAGTAATTCAAAGGTTGAGTATAAATGCTGGAGTGGTATCTAAACACTGACAGATTTCAGAGGCAAGCACCAAAGAGCTTATAGAAAATGTGAAGGTATATAACCTTTCTGATATATAAGGTGGATATGATTTTATCAACAATACTGCGGGGATGGTGTAGAATCGATAACGGAATGTGTTTCACTCATTTTTAATTTTCACATACAAAAAACCAGAATAACTATTTTCTAAGCGCAGCGCGTTGCCTTTTAGTATAATAGCGAGAAACGCGGTTTACTCTATTCTCACACGGACGAGCGCTACCCGATGTCAATTAGACGCTATCACTAGGGCAAAACAGCTGTTTCACGTACCTATTCTGACGAATGCGAAGCCCCTACCGGCCAATCTAGTTAGACTGCCGAATGCTTTGCATAATCGCCAATCGATTAAACTCTTCTATATGATAAAAAGTTACTTACCTACATTATTTTTAATTTCAAGTTTACGTAGATACGTACTGTATTGTGTTACAGCTACTTAGGTATGCCGTTACCGCTACCGCGTCGCGCGTTCTTTTGTCGCAAGCTGCCAAAGACCGACTAGGCAGAATAGGTACACAAAACAGCTGTCTATTGTGCCTAGTATAGCAGTTCATTGACTTCGCTTAGCAATCGTGCGTGTGTGTGAATAGAGTAGATACACCGTGTTTGTAGACCGCGGTTGTCCTTGCAATTATTCCCAAAGCCAACGTGCCACCGCTTAAGCAATAGTACAGATTTTTTATGTATGTGAAAATTAAACATGAGTGGAACACATTCCGTTATCGATTCTACACCATCCCCCGCAGTATTGTTGATGAATTAATAGCCACCTTATATAAGTTACTTAGTGTTACAAAATAATGAAGGCGGAACATCATGGACTCTCGATTTTTCGGTTCAAGTGGTCTTCTCTTACGTACAAACGGTAAATAAAATAATGCATAAAACAATAGACATCTTCAAGCTCACAATGATATTATTTTTCATAGCTGATAGGTTTGCCTGATACTTCTTATTCAACTAGGTTTAAGTAATATATGACCGAGGATGGTAAAGAAGCTTAACAAAGATGATACTGGTTCTCGAGGACAGCAGCCGGGAACATACCGTTATGTGCTTGGCGATAGATTTTCTACTTTAAGGTAGAAAATCCATAAATAGCCAGGCGAGCATTTTCAAAATGCCCAAACACAATATAAAATGATCATGAGATGTCTGAACCATGCATGTTCCAGTGATGAAATTCAAAAAAACATCGCGATAATTCTGTTGAAACGAGTTTTAAGTACATCTGCTTCAACAAACTTGATAAATCATTAAATTCTTTTGCTTGGAAGACTCACGGTATATAACTACCTCCTGCCGTCATTTTTATACTCACCGATGCGGATAGCATACTGTACCACCCCGTACAGATGCGACTACTTTTTATCTCACTGTTTCGTTTAACTTTTATGAATTTAGGTCGAGTCGAGGTAAATAGTACAGGTGCATAGTTTTTTCCGAAATTTTGCCCCCTCTGATGTTTCTAAGCTTTTTAATTTTAAATAACACTATTTATATAAAAATACAAATAACACAAATATATATCAAAATGAGATTGTTCTTATTCACAATTTTCTGAGAAGACATTACATAATCTTAGAATCGGTGAATAAAGAAATAAGTAACTGGAATTCAGCTATTTCGCCGAAGTATTTTTTTCTGCTACTTTCTAATTCAGCTTCTACGTACCAGCAAGAAAAACTACTTAAACTTACGACAATATTGAACATTATTCTACGCCATTTGAAATTTAATTGGCCGTTGTCGATAGAATAAAAAATACTGTATGGTCCCGTAACGGAGTGGCAAAATGGAACTCTAATAACTAAACTCACAAGATTAACGAGACTGTATGTACATCCGTCCGTATGTCACGAGCGTTTAGCTCTCAGTCGGGATGAGTTACGAACCAGCAATTTTGATATTTGGTATAAAACGTTGACCCAAAGTGGAAATTAGGACTAAGACTCTTATTAAAAAAAATTCAGGGGAGCTCCAATACATCAAAACTCAAAACTAACAAGAACCTTTTACATGCGGAGTATCATCATCGAGAATAGTTTTTGAGTATTTTGTATCTATACAAATTAATATCAGCCCCTGTCAAACTTATGAATTAAATGTATTAAATTTAGAAACACTTTTTTGTTACAGTGTTGATTTCAAAAACGAAACCAGTTAAGAATCTGCAAATTACAGTATATAATGTACGATATCTCCTTTTTAGTTAATAAAAACTGAAAACGGACATTATTTTAAACCAAGAAACATCTTGTAATGGATATTGCAATGCTGAACGAGCGCTAATAGTTCGAGAACCAGTTCTTTCTACTCCGCAAGTTTTTTCTATTGGTATTTTATAATACTTTCGACAAACTAGAAACAATTGACTTATTGCAGATACACAGAACCAAAACATCCTTTATCATCACATGTAAACAATCGATCAATTCTACTGAGTTTACCCAATTTGTTTGTTCGCCGTCAGCATTGCCGTAATATTACTTAATAAAATATCTGTACCGCCGCAACAGATTTGCTAACAACTCAGTGGACTAAGTGTCACAGGCTACCAGAGATATTGAAACTTGTTCAAACAAACCGAGAACAAAGAAATCTCGATGATAAAAGCGTTTCACAATCGTCCATATTTATTCAGAGTAAACTTTATGGAAGACCGACTACTTTCTTGGCTGTAGGTAATTTATATGTGCTCAATATTGTCCAGGTACAAACTTTACAATATTTTATCTTATTTTTTATTTTAAAATAAATTGATTGTCATCATATCCGCTGATGTGGTATTACTTTGCGTTTAGTTGCAAGGATCGTTACTTGTATTTTCATGTGTTTCAGAGGGAAGGTTAAGCTGTCAGTTGTTGTCTAAAGAAAATAGATGTCAGAGGTTTTCAAGTCGTCACATTATGCCATTAGAGCACTTATCAATACGAAACATGTTATAATTATAAAGTTAAATTAATAATAAACTCCGACTTAAAAAATCAAATGCATAGATATGAGTATGCCCTGTGGGGTGTCGGGCGGCTTGGGTTCCGGGCTGTAGGTATCGTAAGAAGTGACTAAAGGCGAAATACCGGAAGAGAGGCAGTAGCGCTTAAATTTATTATAAAAAAAATAAACAGCAATTTTGCCAAGGCGGCTGCAATGCCAAGCGTGGGGTTTATGGCAAACCTCCCTAATGGGAAACGCTGTATTTAGCAGTCTTGGGGATCGCATTGTATGATTAGTTCCTCAGAAAGCGGTGCTGCCCACCTTCTGGTGTGTTACACCTACGGGTAGAGATGGGCGGCGATATTTAAAACCAACCCCCCCCCTCCCTCTAAACCTAGTATTATTATATGTTCTATGCTTTAAACCTTACAAAGGCGGGATGCAACAGGCGGATTTGTGTCCCTGGACGAGGGAGAAACGGAGCGACTAGGTAGGCCTAAATACGCGACACCACAAAATGACCCGATTGTAGTAACGGCCCAGTGCACCAAAATAATGTTAGATGACCGTATCCTCGAAATGGCGAAATCTATTTTGGGGGGATTGGAGATCGAAGCATTCTGGAAAGACTGGGAAGTACCGAAAATACAATGGGTAAATGGAGTTCCAGGATGTGGCAAAACAACTTGGGTGGTAAGGCAATTCGATGTGGACAAGGACATCATTATCACAACAACTACAGAAGCAGCGAAAGACCTGAGGGAGAAGCTTGCGCACCGAATTGGAGACTTAGTTAAAACCAAGGTGCGCACAATGGCTTCAGTCCTCGTAAATGGTTTTAAAAGAACTGAGAGCTACAGCCGCCTAACGGTGGACGAAGCTCTAATGAACCATTTCGGAGCCATAGTCATGGCTTCCAGGCTATCTGGAGTTGATGAACTTATCCTCATCGGAGATGTCAATCAGCTGCATTATATCGATAGAGAAAATCTCTTCGTATTAAGGTACAACCGCCCTAACCTGGTAACAAACATCACCCAGGAGTTGTTATGCACGCATCGGAACCCAATGGATGTCGCGTACGCACTGAGGGAAATATACTCTGGTATATATTCCTCAGCTCCCCGAATTAAGTCCCTTAAGCTTGAAAGGTACACAGGTGCAAAAATCCCCAAATCCCTCCCCAACACTTTATTCCTGGTTCACACCCAGGAAGAAAAGGAGACCCTAATAAGCCAGGGCTACGGAGAGGGAAGTGGATCACGCACCCTTACCATCCACAAAGCGCAGGTACTGACATACGAGTCGGTCATCGCCATCAAGTTGGTCTTGATGGCGTACCTATTTGAATATAAAATTGGAGAGTATAGCAATCTCTAGCAGGATAAATATTAGGTTGAAATAAGTTCAGTTATCGTTCACGTTATTTGTATGTAGACCAGCCAAAAACAACTTTACCAAAAAAATACAGACACGTTAGGTAATAATAATGCGTTCAGGTCAACGCTATTTCCATTGTACGACTTTGTTCGGTTGTTGTTAAGTTAGACGTTTAATTTTTAATAAATCATACGGGATAACTCAATGTCAATATGTAAGATAGATCTATCTATGGTATCGATCATTCCCGGCACTCTTTTTCAGGAAAGCTAGGCACACCTTTTTTTTATTGGATTGTTATGATACTCGCAGTATACTCGCCTAATGTTAAGCAGTTACCTTTGCCTATAACAGATGCATTACATGACAAGTTACGAGCTACACTGAGCCCTTCACCACGAGACAGACAATTGTTAAGTCTCACGTACTTGTAGTTTCATAATTACTTACTGGCTCTTAAGCACTACTGCCGGAACACATGGTTAGGTGCTTGGCGAAGGATTTTTACTAGACTAGCTAGCGAAGCGAGCATTCGAAATGATCGTCCAATATTAGGGTGAAGCTCAAGCTAGCAGTCAACTCGAATATCACTGCTTCAGATCACATCGAGAGAGAAAGAGACGTCATCACGGACTAAGTCCTTGTTTCAATCACTTTACAAGCCACGAAATGATGTTTATCTTTTTTTAATTAGCGTTAATCAGGAGTTATCAAGAGTGCATTTACTTGTTGTGATGTGATTTCTTATGATTGATTGATGACGATCTCAATGTAGGATGACTAAGCAAAGCTTCGTGATGTACTTACGTAAGTACCTACAATTCAGTTTGAGCTTATACTGATCGCTGAAAACAAGGTTTCGTTTACATCAATATCCTCATGCAAAGTTTATGTTAGAAAACTAGATTTAATCCAATGTTCTTGTGAAACTTATGCATCAATTTTGATAACGGGCATTATTACGATGGTTCGTAACCAAGTTGAGTAAAATCTTTGTCAACCGTTTCCAAACTATCAGATTTAGACAGAACCTAGACTGAAAACTTTCATGATATCTCGGCATTTGATTTTTAAAATCGAGTTTTATGCCTGCAAACAACAACGAAAGGAAAAATTTGTAACACAAACGGAATTTGAACCCGCGACCATCCGTTCCTAGAGACGGAACATGCCCTGCCAATTGATTTATCGTGGTGAGTGAGTCACCGTAAACAAACGTATTGAAAAATTTGTATTGTTAGTAGTTCTATTTAGTTTGCGTGCAGATGTCACTTTATCCCCTAAAGACAGTTAAACAATTCGAAATTGTTATTTTGTGCTATGATCCATTCAATACGATAACTCAATTGGCATTGTATGTACCAGCTGAAGGAAGGATGGTCGCGTGTTCATATGCTACTCGTTTTTCAAATGTTTATTTCTTTGTTATTGAAAAGTTTATTCGCTTAGCAGAATTAATTCAAAGTTTTATTAGGGTGGACGAAGCGAGCCCTAGCCCTATACCACAACCTGAGCATTTTGTGTACACTTTACTAAAAAACTAACACGCCTATAGTCATGTGCTTTAACATAGTAATTGAATTTCATATCTGTAAAAAAATATAGGTAATTTTGTAACAATAAAAAAAATTACATTAACAATTTTGTATTCATTGGATAGAAATTTATTGTACTACTAACGCCATCTGTTAAAAAACCAAAGAGTCAACGTCCCTGCAACAAAAATAAACTCATTATTCAAATAAATTGTAGTTTATCTACTTAATACTAGAGAACACCACTAGAATCAGGTTGTAAAATAAACGCGAGCTCTCACATAGCTCAGCTTTTTGTCAGATTTTATTTTAACCTAAAAATAATCATAACTTGTTTCGTGATGACAAGTGCACTAATTATAGTAACATCTATTTTCTTTAGACAACAACTTACAGCTTAACCTACCCTCTGAAACACTCATATACGAATATACAAGTAACGGTCACCCAGAAAATTCACAGTAATACCACTGCATACCCGCTCTGATAATCAATGTATTGCATGTATGTATGTATAATACATATTATGTAATATATATTATGTACAAATTAAAATAAATTTTTATATGTATACTTTTTTATGTTATATTGACGGAACAAACTCGAGGCCCACCTGAAGTTAAGCGGACTTACCTCTGCCTATAACAGATGTTTATCGTCACAAGTCACGAATTGCACTGCGCCCGTCACCTTGATACATAGTTGTTAAGTTTCATGTGACTTTAATTTCACTGGCTCTCAAGCATTGCCACCGGAACACACCGTTAGGTGGTCAGTAGCCAGGCGGGCATTCGCAAAATGCCCTTCCACCATGCGGTGAAGCTCAGGCCCGCGGCGGGATTCGAACCATGGACCTGTTGCGTGCCAGTCCATAGCCAATGCCACTGAGCTATCACTGACATCAATGACTGTATTAAAGTATTTCCATTTGCACTGAATATTACAACCAAGAAATAAGTCCGTCTTTAATAGAGTTTACTCTCAATAAATACGAACGATTGTGAAATGCTTTTATCATCGAGATTACTTCTCGGTTTGTTTCAGTTTCAATATCTCCGATAGCCTGTGACACTTAGGCCACTAAGTTGTTAGGAAATCTGACACTGCAGTACAGATATTTTATATAAGTTATACTTCAATTATAAATATGTCTTATGATCGAAGAAGTTATATTATGGCAATGCTGACGGAAAATAAATAAATTGGGTGAACTGAGTACAATTTTTTTTTTATTTTTTTTTTTATGCCTTATAGGTTAGCCTTGGACCACTATCTCACCTGACGGTAAGTGATGATGTGGTCGTGGATGTTGTTCAGACTAACCTAGAGTTACTGGCTCTCAAGGACAGCTGCCGGAACACACCGTTAGGTGCTTGGCGACAGATTTTCAACTTGAGGGTGGTAGCTAGCCAGGCGGGCATTTGCAAAGTGCCCTACCACCATGCTGTAACGACTGCTATCCTAAGACAACAACCGGGACCGACGGCTTAACGTGCCCTCCGAAGCACGGAAGCGCTCAGTAGGAATGCCCAAACAGCGGTCACCCATCCAAGTCATGACCGCGGCGGACGTTGCTTAACTTTGCTGATCGATTCAGAATGGCTAAGCAAACTTGGCTACGAGCGCTTCAAAAATTCTGATCGATTGTTTCTCCTATATTTAATTAATACGTACTGTGTGTGCATTGGTGTCGAGTCAAATCTTTGCTAAACGGTCAATTCTTTAAAATGAAGAAGTTATTTTTACTTACCTCTGTACATAATTTTCTCTTTCGAATGTGGATAAAATGTAAGAATAAAATTAAGGCATAATTTTTTTATGACTTTTTTTTGACTAGCCTCCGAAGTTGTTTTTTCTTAGGAAATAGGTGTCAGAAGGTTTCTCACTGTTTAACTCCTCCTCGAGTCGTAGCTCACTGCTGAGCGTCGTGATGTCCCCGACCATCTGTTTGTTCACTACATAGCTGTTTCCACCTCCCTCGATCGTTGGCGTGGCTCAGAGCATCTGTGATCGTAGTGTTCAGTATTTTAGATATTTGATCGGACCATCGTGTTGGACTACGTCCCCTGGGTCGTTTTCCTTCCATCTTCCCTGTGACTATTAGTTTCTCCAAGTTGTCGGAGGGTTTTCGTGCTATGTGGCCGAAGTATTGCAGCACTCTTTTGAGGCAGATGCTCGACAACCTTTGTTTTATGTTCAGCTCTTTGATGATCGAGATGTTTGTCCTACGGGCCGTCCACGGTATGCGTAACATTCGCCGCCAGCACCACATTTCAAAGGCATCGATACGTCGTCGGTCTGCCATTTTTATGGTCCACGACTCTGCTCCATACAAAAAGATGGGAAAGACCAAAGTTCTGACAGTGTAGGTTTTAGTTCTCTTAAGTATATTTCGATCCCTCCACACCTTTTCGAGCTGGGTCATAGCCGATTTTGCCATTCCAATGCGTCGTCTGATTTCTCCTTCTGTACCACCTTTGTTGGATATGCTTGATCCCAAGTATACAAATTCGTCAACTATGTCGTACTGGGAAAGATGGTGGACGTCTTGAAGTGCTCTGGATCTATCAACGACCATTATCTTGGTTTTGGCTTGATTGATGTTAAGGCCCATTCCGCGACTGACTGACTCAAGGCGGTTTAGCATGTCAACCATTTCCGATCCAGTTTTAGCCACTAGGGTAGTGTCATCGGCATAGCGTAGATTTGAAATTTTAAGACCGCCTATAGTGAGACCACCTTCCCAATCTTCGAGCGTTTTACGCATAATGTACTCTCCGTAGATATTGAATAGTATTGGGGAGATGATGCAACCTTGCCTGACTCCTTTCTCAAATCTAAACTTGCTGGATCTTGCAGTGTTGACTTTGACCGTGCCATGACTTGTATCGTAGAGGTTTTTAATAAGTGAGATGAGGTGTAGTGGAACTCCCATTACTGCCAGTACATGCCATAGATGCTGCCAGCTTACACAGTCGCCTATTTTTCTCATGTTAAACACTCTATTTTTATTTCAAATATAAGGCAAGTCAAAAATTATAATTTTTTCTATAATATAGATCGATTAACACGAGTACATTTTAAAATTAATGGAGCACATAGAACAGTTTTTGAAATTTTAGGTAAATTTTTTGAATTGCTATCTTGGGCAACAGCGGTCAAGCCACGTCGGAGGAACTGGGTCAATCTATAACCTCTAATTGTTGGGTTGACCTTACTATACCAGACTTATTTATCTAAATACTAAAGTTTTTCGGCCTTCATACTAACATGCAGTTTACAGCGCTTTTTCTCAACCTCACTTTTGGCATTACTGTATTACAGTGCTGGATGTCATGACATGAGCCGATTTATCGAAACTCGTTGGTAATAACTAGGGCATGTCAGTTGTAAGGGTGATAGTCGAATATCGAAGCTCGTTAGTCTAGCTGAACCTCTGTCCTAAATGTTGACAGCAAACCAGATTCTGGAGCGCAAGTTACCTATTTTGAGAACATCCTGGTTGATAGATAAATTTTACTATGATACCTATACCTAATCCGTCTTATTAAAAAACGTAGATCAACTGAGGTCTAACGATAGTACTGGATTAGTACCATGGTTTAAGTAAAATCCTTATTACATAACCTAGTTTATCGTTGCTTCGAGAATCATCTATGGTCTAAAGTTTGTTTTCCGATGACCATAGTTTAACTATGGTACTAACCTTAAAGATAGGTGTCAAGTTCGCCATTTTAAAATTATTTATTTTAAAATTATTTTAAAATGGCGAATTATTATTATTTTATTTTTAATTATTATTATTTTTATTTTAATTATTATTATTTTGTCTTTGTTACGAATTATATCTCTAATTTTTCATGTTTTTAAAGAAAAATAGATTTGGACAACTTAGAGTACATAGATTTGCAGTTGATAGAGGCTACCCGGCAACCTAATAAGCTTAGACATCGCGTCAACCCTTTCGACCTAAGTGACGAGGATTTTAAATACAAATATACTTAGGTTTACAAAGGATTTCTGCGACAAAATTGTAGACTTAGTGAAAGATAAGTTATCTCATGACCCACGGGGATGTCCACTACCTCCTTTATGCATTAAAATTCTGGCTATGATTTATATATGATACTTTGTTCCAGTTAATAAGAATTAAGAAGCACTTGAAAGCTTTTTGGATTTGTTTATTGTATTCGTAAATAAAACTACAATCAATGAAAGTAACTTTTGAAATTCGCGCGTCCCGCAACCTCATATTTACGTACCGATTGTCACAAGTCTCTTTGCTAACTAAAAAACTAACAACCTTGAAAATATTGTTACAAAGATGATTTTCATGAATTAGATTATTTATTGATTAAAAATTGAGTGAACAATATGCTTTCGAAGGCTAATATACATATATTTAAAACGGGAACAGTAATTCTAAATCTATATTGCGTAATACACGGATATCCATAGTCATGGCTTCCAGGCTATCTGGAGTTGATGAACTTATCCTCATCGGAGATGTCAATCAGCTGCATTATATCGATAGAGAAAATCTCTTCGTATTAAGGTACAACCGCCCTAACCTGGTAACAAACATCACCCAGGAGTTGTTATGCACGCATCGGAACCCAATGGATGTCGCGTACGCACTGAGGGAAATATACTCTGGTATATATTCCTCAGCTCCCCGAATTAAGTCCCTTAAGCTTGAAAGGTACACAGGTGCAAAAATCCCCAAATCCCTCCCCAACACTTTATTCCTGGTTCACACCCAGGAAGAAAAGGAGACCCTAATAAGCCAGGGCTACGGAGAGGGAAGTGGATCACGCACCCTTACCATCCACAAAGCGCAGGTACTGACATACGAGTCGGTCATCGCCATCAAGTTGGTCTTGATGGCGTACCTATTTGAATATAAAATTGGAGAGTATAGCAATCTCTAGCAGGATAAATATTAGGTTGAAATAAGTTCAGTTATCGTTCACGTTATTTGTATGTAGACCAGCCAAAAACAACTTTACCAAAAAAATACAGACACGTTAGGTAATAATAATGCGTTCAGGTCAACGCTATTTCCATTGTACGACTTTGTTCGGTTGTTGTTAAGTTAGACGTTTAATTTTTAATAAATCATACGGGATAACTCAATGTCAATATGTAAGATAGATCTATCTATGGTATCGATCATTCCCGGCACTCTTTTTCAGGAAAGCTAGGCACACCTTTTTTTTATTGGATTGTTATGATACTCGCAGTATACTCGCCTAATGTTAAGCAGTTACCTTTGCCTATAACAGATGCATTACATGACAAGTTACGAGCTACACTGAGCCCTTCACCACGAGACAGACAATTGTTAAGTCTCACGTACTTGTAGTTTCATAATTACTTACTGGCTCTTAAGCACTACTGCCGGAACACATGGTTAGGCTAAATAAAAATTATCTATATAAAAGGCAGGTAAAAATGTCCCAGTTGAGCAACAATGCGTAGGCTGCCCGAGTGATGTTTGATGAAGATGACCGGTGCGAGGATGCGTAGCAAAGCGGTGAAACGGTATGACTTTTTCCGCCAGAGATCTCTGTTTATGCGTGGAATCCTTTCAGCGAGGTGTTGCTGTCAAATTTACACTTCCTAGCTCACGTTCCTCGCATACATTCCTCGCTCACGTTCCTCGCATACATTCCTCGCTCACACCCGCCTCACACATTCCTTGCTCACAACTGTCACTTTTACGAATACCGAGCTCCTATATCCCTTTTCTACCAGAGCTGCACTCAGCAAGGTTTGGAAAATGCACCGATCTGGTATTTTTCTCATATTGTATCAGCCGGATTGTACGCTGCTGAACACATTACCCCCATTTAGGGAGGGCGGGCGCCATAATCCCCACGCTTGGCAGGCGTCTTAGGGATTGCAGTATGATATATCAGTTCATCAGAAAGCGCTGCTGTCCTACCTTCTGGTTTGATACTTTTAGTCGCCTCTAAGGGATGACATTCTAGCCCGGCACCCCACGGGTTTTTCTCTTACACCGCTCATATTCTTCATGACATCTCTAGTGGATATGCAGCCTTTTCTCTGGTTGAGGTTAGCGCTTTGCCAGTAGCTCGTCTTGGTGTTTCCTTGTTAATAAGCCGTGCATATGTTAATGTTATCTGTTTTTTCTTATTATGTAAGCTATGTGCTTAAACAATCGCTAAAATTATATATATATATATAAGTATTACATTTTATATTTTTGTTATAACAATAGTTGATCAATAACCGTTAAACGTATTACGTGCACTATTGTAGGTACATAATACTATAGTCAGAACTGAAGTAGTTTATTTTCGTGTTCGCTCTCAATCTTAATGCAGAGAATAAAAAAATCGCACCAAGTTGGCTTTCACGCTTTATCGGACAAAACTTTATCATACCCGCCGAATATAAGAAAAGTTAAACAAAAAACATTACTTTTATGAACCTTAAAGCAGCGTAACTGTGTTAAGAAAACACAGTTACGTTTGCCCGAAAAAAGCTTTTTAACGTAGGTAAGTATTTCTAAACGATATTCTTCTTATACAATATAACAATATTGTTGCGTAAGTTTTTTTAGGTAGTCACCGAAAATTCCTCATTTTATTATTTCTAAACACGATATTACTTATGTAAAAGCAGTAAAACAGAAAGAGAATACTTGATACTTATAATTATCAGTTACACATCGTTCAATTAACAACACTGTTCAATCAACGACATTACACATTTATGAAATAAACACAGAATAAATTAAAAACGGGTACTTACTAAATATAAAAATAGCTTTAATACGAGTACTTACATGTTATAATCAGTGTGCCCTAAATCAATCAAACCAGTGATCAAAGTAATCTATTTTTTATATTGTTCGATCGTCAATTCCGACGTCTAATTTATATTAATGTGATTTAAAGTTCAATTTGAGGCCGAATGTTGCCTGATAGGCGCCTTTGCATTATTCGCCCCACGGCACGGAGGCGCAGGCCGTTATAGGCTGACCCAGTTTCACAGATAGCAATGATGCGAGATATTAATAAACAGTACAAAATAATCTCAGTATGGAATATCTAATAGCTTGTCATTTCTAATCACATCAACAAAAGTAGCACAGCTCGTTGCAGCAGCTGTTTATTACACATCTGAGTGCTTCCGTCCTTTGAAAAGAATATCAAAACTTTAAAGTTCAACTGAATAAAATATTGCTTTAAAACGTGTGAGTGAAGTAGTCCATTATTGCCCGGCGGCGACAGTGGCGGTGGCGTGCTGAACGCTGCACAGTAATAGACTACTAAAGCCACGGAGATGACTTAAGTGCTAGTTTAGATCAATGTGAAAAGCTTTCATTACTCAAAGAAAGCATCACGTTCTTTTTTCATACATATACTTAAAACAATAAAGATGTAGTATATATACAAAGTAAGACAGTATACAAGGGTCGAAAGGAATCAATTCCAATGCAATGTTAGGCTACAGCCCGAGTAGATATTAATAATACTAAAATACAACTACTGAATAAGTTTTTCTCATGTTAAACACTCTATTTTTATTTCAAATATAAGGCAAGTCAAAAATTATAATTTTTTCTATAATATAGATCGATTAACACGAGTACATTTTAAAATTAATGGAGCACATAGAACAGTTTTTGAAATTTTAGGTAAATTTTTTGAATTGCTATCTTGGGCAACAGCGGTCAAGCCACGTCGGAGGAACTGGGTCAATCTATAACCTCTAATTGTTGGGTTGACCTTACTATACCAGACTTATTTATCTAAATACTAAAGTTTTTCGGCCTTCATACTAACATGCAGTTTACAGCGCTTTTTCTCAACCTCACTTTTGGCATTACTGTATTACAGTGCTGGATGTCATGACATGAGCCGATTTATCGAAACTCGTTGGTAATAACTAGGGCATGTCAGTTGTAAGGGTGATAGTCGAATATCGAAGCTCGTTAGTCTAGCTGAACCTCTGTCCTAAATGTTGACAGCAAACCAGATTCTGGAGCGCAAGTTACCTATTTTGAGAACATCCTGGTTGATAGATAAATTTTACTATGATACCTATACCTAATCCGTCTTATTAAAAAACGTAGATCAACTGAGGTCTAACGATAGTACTGGATTAGTACCATGGTTTAAGTAAAATCCTTATTACATAACCTAGTTTATCGTTGCTTCGAGAATCATCTATGGTCTAAAGTTTGTTTTCCGATGACCATAGTTTAACTATGGTACTAACCTTAAAGATAGGTGTCAAGTTCGCCATTTTAAAATTATTTATTTTAAAATTATTTTAAAATGGCGAATTATTATTATTTTATTTTTAATTATTATTATTTTTATTTTAATTATTATTATTTTGTCTTTGTTACGAATTATATCTCTAATTTTTCATGTTTTTAAAGAAAAATAGATTTGGACAACTTAGAGTACATAGATTTGCAGTTGATAGAGGCTACCCGGCAACCTAATAAGCTTAGACATCGCGTCAACCCTTTCGACCTAAGTGACGAGGATTTTAAATACAAATATACTTAGGTTTACAAAGGATTTCTGCGACAAAATTGTAGACTTAGTGAAAGATAAGTTATCTCATGACCCACGGGGATGTCCACTACCTCCTTTATGCATTAAAATTCTGGCTATGATTTATATATGATACTTTGTTCCAGTTAATAAGAATTAAGAAGCACTTGAAAGCTTTTTGGATTTGTTTATTGTATTCGTAAATAAAACTACAATCAATGAAAGTAACTTTTGAAATTCGCGCGTCCCGCAACCTCATATTTACGTACCGATTGTCACAAGTCTCTTTGCTAACTAAAAAACTAACAACCTTGAAAATATTGTTACAAAGATGATTTTCATGAATTAGATTATTTATTGATTAAAAATTGAGTGAACAATATGCTTTCGAAGGCTAATATACATATATTTAAAACGGGAACAGTAATTCTAAATCTATATTGCGTAATACACGGAACGTCGTGAACGAAGGGAGTCAAAGAGAATGAACTTTTTTCGTATTTAATCTATGATCAATATATAAACCATGGACTAACTGGTCTTCAATAGGTCTGCGTTTTGTAATAAATTCAAGGACTAGCTGCTTAGTACCGCAACAAACTCGGAGTTGTTGGTCTAGGTTTAAACCCTGATTTAGTCTGTGTTTTGTAATAAGTCGGATTGTGTCTTGGATCAGATGGTTAAGATTTTTGTTAAGCACCATCTGACCCACCAGTGTTATTTGTACTACTAATATTATACTAACATGCAGATCTTTACATTGTTATGTATAATTTCCGATGCATTCCACAAAAGCGAAACATTGTTCACAAATTTGCATCCGATCACCAAAAATGTTCAGGGACTCTCTTATGGGATCCCAAGGATTGATTGGTGGTATCATCGTCGACACAAGTGCTAAGATACTTAACTGAATTCATAACACTTATTTCAAATAAAAGGTACTTACTCGGCGATCCTAATCGTTATAGACGTACATACATCATAAATATATTTTTCGATAATTTCATTATGGACTTATTATTGGATTGAAAGAGACGATAAAATATAAACGTTTCTTATTCGTCACATAATTTTATTTCTTAGTAACTATGTGGATACATTTTTGTCAAATTCTTGATTTAAGATTTAAGTAATATGCTTGAATAGTATTTCTTATGAAAACATGTTTCTCTGTGTTCTTATAGTGTTGAGCTGGTATTCAATTATTTGTGAGATATACCTTTTAGGAAAGTGCCTACTAGGTGATCAGTAACTTCTAGGAGATTACTTTACACTTTTGTAGACAATGATACCTTTAACGTTGGAAATATATTCACAACGGCATGATTGGTGGTTTTTATACTTGATTTTGGCCGGGATTCGATGGGAATGCTAAATATTATTTTGTGGGTACCATTGGGTTAAATATTGAGCGGGGTCAAATATTATTTGGGATAATTTAAGTATCCAGTTACTTACATCTTTTTCCTTATATCAGACCGGGACAAATATTTTTCGTAATAAATTAGATTAAAAGGATTTTTTTATAAGGTCCAGAATAAACAATATACTAATGACATAATCATTTAATACGTTTCGTTCGGTCAAAACCTACAGATATACAAGATACAAATTGAACTATACCAATTGTGGGACTCTACTTCAATGCTGTTTGATAAAAACTATCAAATGACATTAAGTAAATAAATATACAATATTTATTGGTATGACACAAATATAATATATATTTGTATAAATACGACCTCATTGGTATGAGGTCGTATTTATATGGCGAAAACTTATTCTTAAAAATAGGTAAAAAAGGTTTTACTGTTTGAGTAGTTGCTTACGCACTATATGTTGTAAGCAGACTAAAATATTATAAAATGCACTTAACTCATTTTGCCATAACAAAACTTTTCAAAAACAATGAAACGTCTCTTTTTTCAGATTTTTTTAGTAAATAATGTCAAAGTTTAAATACTGTCTTGGGCCATATTAGTGAAACTATTAATAATCCTCTGGCAATACCCGACGAACATTTCGCGAAGCGTGGGTCTGACCTGGCGCCAGCCATCACAATGGTTTGCTCGCGACTCTCCGTTATTCTTTGACTCCGATCCAAATAATTACGAAGTATATGCAGCAGCCTGATTGTGTAAGGTGTGATTGTTCCCTAATAATCTAGACTTGAATCAACGGGCGACCTCCTTATCTTGAAGTTTATATACAAATTGGACGCAAAATCACGAGGCCCTCCTGATGCTAAGTGGACTCTGCCTTATACCGGTGCATTTCGGCACTTGGCGAACTGAGACATACAGTTGCTAAACCTCATATGTTTATAATGTTACTAGCTCTCAAGAATTGCTGCCGGAACAGAGTGTTAGTTGCTGGGCGATAGATTTTCTACTTGAGGGTGGTAGCTAGCCAGACGAGCATTCGCTACATGCTTTCCACCATGCGGTGAAGCACAAGCCGACGATGGGATCGAATCATGGACCTGCGACACGGCAGTCCATATCTATTAACGCTAGGCCATCATTGCTCAAAATATAAAAGCGAGATTTTCCTCTTCCTGTTCGTGAACTACCCAACTTATGTTTATTGGCAGAGAAAAAGCTCATAGTCTAATTAGAGAAAACAAAGGATTTATACGAAGTGAGTCAGGAAGCGCATTGTTGGGTTAAAAAAATGTAGGCAATAAGTACGCAAACGAATAACGGAAATGTCAATAAAACGTTCTGTCATCGGCATCTTCACGGTTATTCGTTTATTTAAAAGAAATTAGCTGTTATCGCTTCTGCAGAAGACACTACCTGTATTCGGGGTCATGTTTTATTTTTATTGCCATTAATATCTTCAAGACAATAAAGGTTTAAAGACATTTATTCTCAAAAAATCATAACATATACACTTGAGAATAATACAAAACATTGATAAAATTACCATAGCGCTGTCCTATCTAGTAAGGGTACCTACTCTCCAACGTGATCATATGCTTAATCTATAGCAATCTGCTGTTAGATATTGAGCAAGTATACTACTAGCAGAAACTTACTGAATTTCAGAAATTAAAACTTATTGAATTTCAGATTGTATCTACGTTAGTTACTTACCATTTAATGTGAATAAACAATACATTTGTTACAGGCTTCTCCTGCCCACCGAGTGATGATCCGACGTGTTACCCGAAGGTAAAAAATAATTTATTATATACGATTGATATATTGGTATCTATGGCATTTGACACAAAATAAGCAAATGGTAATAAGACAAGTTCAAATTAATAAAAATCGTGAAAACCCAAGTGCATATTATTTATTTTCGTTAAAGTTTTATCGTTCGCACTGCAAGTTTTGTATATTTATGGAATCGTTTTTAAAGCCCTTCATTAAAACAAACCAAGATTAGAAAGAGTAAAATAAATGTATGTCACAATATGGGCTCTAAAATCCAGTTTGTTTTTTACTAACTTTTTTTTCGCTCGCAAGACGATCCTACCTATATGTCAAAAATATTTAAATAAAATCAGTTAGTACATTTAGAAGTTATGGTGGAATAAAAAAAATCACAAACATACATACATCAATAAATCCTGAAACGTAACTCTCCTTTTTGTGGGCAGTCGTGTAATAAAATGATAATATATACTTGAGGCAAAAGAGAGCGGATTCCAAAACCTACTTTAACAACACACTTGCCATAGAAAAAATTAAACAAGAAACTATTCCATGTGCAAAAGTAGGTACTTTTGCACATGGAATAGTTTCTTAATTTAAGCTTAATAAATAAGCAGAATATATTAATATGTTACAGGTTTATACATTTAAGTTCTAACTAAAGTACATGAGAATTGTTTTATGGTGTAAATAAATACTTTAATACTTAAGAATTATATGAATCAAATAATGTAATAAATTACAATGAATAAATACCATTTAATATTAATTTGTAATAGGATTATATTATTTGCTTGCGCGATGAATAATTTTACTAAAATTTTAGAATCTACATAATTATATTAATTGATTAAAAAAGATAAAAATATATTATGTGATATATGATAATTTCTTTAAACATTTTCAGTATAAATTTGACTTAAGAAGTGCAGAAATTTAAACGATTATAACACATTTTGTCAGCTTAAACAGCAGTGATGTTTTTAAATACTTTTTTAATTAATTATCCATAATTATCACTGGGTAGTCTAGTCTATGTACGTTTGCTTTTGAACCATGACATATAAATTAAAATAATACTAGCAATTACACATTACACATACACATTGCACAATATGACGTTATGTTTATTGCTCTAGGATGAGAAAATTGTTGTATATCTATCAGTTTTGTTTCGATATCGCTTGATGTCATGTCATTCGATTTGAATAGGCCCAACAACTAACATACACGCATCGGAGGCTTCAGATCTGATCAGATGCCTACTTGACACCGATCACAAGACACTCATTTGTGAAGAGTCACTGAAGATGACGGCTCTTAACTTGAGTAATAATCGAAGATCCAACATTTGCCAGCGTACATCGTAATATTCTCAATTTTCAATTAGGGTTTAACTTTATACATCTATAACGGTTCCGCATGACCTTGACAGACACATACATTAAAATATGTACTTACCAGGTAAAAAAATTGTTTATTTAAGTAGAACTATTTGTTTTATATTTTTGTCTCTATATTTCTGAAATTCAATGATGCCTGATTTTAAATATTTTATTTAAAGCATCCTTTTATTATATAAATTATTGTACTATAATTATAACTTTGGCTTATTTCTTAATAACAGCAGCTCCCCGGATTCTGATGACTCCATGATCGGTGATGATGAATATGACGGACGGGACGATGCCTTCCTCGTTAACTCCAATACAGAAAACAAGTTCTACGGTAAGTGCCAGTATCTATTTCGGGTTCCGTACCGAAAGGGTATGACGGTTTATATATGTATTTTACCTGTATATGAGAGGGACAATCTAGCATAAAGTCCTCGCGGAGAATGACATAGGTAATATAAAATGGCCCACACGTAAAACATCTAAAAACTATTTTGACAATTTATTATGGATGTGGTATCATATCCACATAATAATATTATAACATATATTAATGTAAAACGTTGACCAAAACAATACTATTGGACTAAAAATAAAAATTATTTTTAGAGGTGGCCTATACATGAAAATTTTTCCATCTTTGCATCCAACCATGCAAGGCATCGTCATCTAAGTCATGTGTAGAATATAAATATATATTTTATTTGTTTATCGTAATAATAAATAGGTCTACATTATAAATATTGGAAAAGATTTTGATAACATAGTCTATTTCAAAAACTAACCTAGGAATCAGAAATTTCGATACCTTATGGTCCATATTCTTAACAATATTTTCTAATTTAGATTTTTTTTCTTTATTAATAGGTACTACTCGTAAAACGTAAATTAATAACGTAGTGTTGAAACAGTTCACGCAAAAATTGTTCACGAGCTGTTGTAATACTGAACACTACAAGACGGAAGCCCGACTCGCACATCACCAGTTTTTATTTGTCTTTAATATCAAAATATCTAAACACTTATTATAAAAATATATCGGACCTTTTAAAATATGTAAAATAAATTGGAGGAAATGCACCAACGAGGTAAATCAATGCAACTGCTCTGACTTTTACGACCAATAATGGCGCGGGCACATCTCCACGGTGCGGCCACATCTCCACGGTGCGGCAAACGACACGCGCCGTGACTAGGGCTCCCATCCGTCCGGGTATCCCCAAAGTTGTCCTAGTTTAGAGGGCGTCCGGGGGGCGTCCGATAGGGGTTTTCAAATAGTGTCTCCTTATCCGGATTCCGGTGTCCGGGGAATCCGGATTGATTGAAATATAAGCAATTGATTGAAACACCGGCGCTGCATATATGCATATTCACTCGTAAGTTAACTCCGGCAATGCAAAATCTACGACATCAGGATGTCCCCAGAGCTGCGCCGGCCCCCACCATAAAAAACTGCCGCCGACCCCGATTACTCACTGTGTTGCCGTTTTGGCGCATTTGGCGCTAGGTGTAGAATATTTCTAGGGTGTTTAGCGCTCTTTTCTCATTACCTACCGTACGCTAAAAACATCTAGTGAAATCTAGCAGAAAACATGATAATCTAGATATTTTAGTAAATAATACGGGATAACTCACGTGAATCAGTCAGATAGCTCCGACTATAGTTTCAACCACATTCGGTGGTCTTTTTCAAGGAGAGCTCGGGACGCCCGCGTTGACGTCTCGCTTAGGCTAAGCGAGAAGTCAACGCGGGCGTCCCGAGCTTTCCGAATAAATATCTAGATTTTATTATAAAAACTAACGTGGTTTTCACTCATTTTAGTAAATAATACGGGATAACTCACGTGAATCAGTCAGATAGCTCCGACTATAGTTTCGCCCCGTCCTCGTAAGCGAGACGTCAACGCGGGCGTCCCGAGCTCTCCTTGAAAAAGACCACCGAATGTGGTTGAAACTATAGTCGGAGCTATCTGACTGATTCACGTGAGTTATCCCGTATTATTTACTAAAATGAGTGAAAACCACGTTAGTTTTTATAATAAAATCTAGATATTTATTCGCTAGTCTCGCGGCAATGGACGAAGGAGAAAAACTCACTAAAAAACATACGGTTCATTCTCTGATTGAAATACCTAAACTATAAATTTAAGGACCTGAGGTGCTTTGAATTTTCCATATTCCTGTTGGAAAAGAAATATCACTTAGACAAAAGTTTGAACATCTGAAATATACCAAAAGTAGCAAAAAGATTTTAATTTTTTTATGTTTGCAATAATGCATGCTTTGCGGATTCAATTACAAAATTACAAAAATACGAGAGGAAAAATTAAAGTCATGTGCGGGATTCGAACCCCCGTCATCCACCCTTTTAGCCGCGGTATGCTCTAACCGACTGAGTTAAAATGACAATAAACATTGTCAAAATTGTCATGTAGCTCAGTTGGTCAGATCAGAGCATACCCCGTCTAAAGGGGTGGATGACGCGTGACCGCACATGACTATAATTTTTCCTCTCATATATTTGTAATTTTGTAAGGTAAAAAGATCTTGAGCTCGTCAAAATTTAAACTTGTTACTCACTTTTAATTTACATAAAAAAAGAGTTTAACCGTTTTGGGTACTTAATCTACGTAACCAAACAAGATGACTTAAAAAATTTTGATACTATTGTAGTTTGTAGTTTCTAACTAGGTACTAATAGTTATTTGATTATATATTAAACCAAAAATTATAATTTATTTCTAATTTGATGCCAAATCACACTGCTCCTCATTATTTTTATCACCAGATTTCTGTCTCAGAAAGAGAACAGTGTATAAGAATGTTTACAGCACTGTAGATTTTGCGCAAATAAGCTGTATAAATGAAAAAAAATAGGTATCAACTTTGTTTTCATGGGTGTCCGGGGAAAAACTCAATTTCACCCAAAGTCCGGGTTTTTTAAAGATTTTGTCCGGTATCGGTGGTTTAGATGATGGCAGCCCTAGCCGTGACGTTTTAATGGCGCGTCGCTCGTTTCCGCCGCGCACGTGAATCTCACACATGCACGGCGCACCAATGCTGAGATCTCTGTGCGCGGCGATTTCGCGGTGTTGCACCGTTTATTTTCACCGCGAATTCGCGCCGTCGAATTCCACGACTGTTGCCGTGCCGTCGAGATGTGTACGGGCACTAACACAATTAGATATCGTTACAACTTTACGTATATTTCACAGCATCTCAACTGTTTTATCAGATATAACTTTGATTCGAAGTAGACATATTTGCGTTACTCATCCTTTTGTAAAGTAACAGGAAATACTAGAATTGTGATATGTAAATACATTGTTATACTAAGCTAGACTTTTAAAGATGGGATTGGAGAGTATTATTATGTTAGATATCTCGTTGAAAATCTATTTTGACCAATAAAATGTTGACTAAATAGGCACCAGGCTGGGACTCGCGTTATATTTGTAAAAAAAATTTATTAATAAAATGATTTTCTATTAATAAAAGATTAATGTGCAGCCATTTAACTATGTCACATGATTAAAACTTATCATTAATTTTATTTTATGAACATAGTGACGATACTATTTGGGTATAAAGTGAAGGAAAATGTTGCAATTACACTATTCACAGTTTGTTCACAATTCATAATTAATTCACATTAAGATTTCACCAAGTTTAAAACAGCAACCTTTAGGAATGTACTTCCAACACTGAACTACTCTTAAATAAGCGGTGTACCGACCGCAGTCTACCTGGAATAAGGTAAGGAAAAAGAAGAAAGACATACATCTATAATATGATAAAAGTATCTAAGTGCTTCAGGTTATCCCCTTTATTAACAATTCATCAGCACCCTACTTTAGTAAAATTTAATCTTCGGAAGAAGGAAACGCGATAATTAACTTTCAGAGAAATCTCATCAAAATTAAAAGTAGATTCCTTTGAGGGAAATTAAAACTGGAAATGTAATATATTTATTGCATATCGAGGCAAAGTACCACCAAATTTTAGTTTGAGGAAATCAGGAAATTATTATACAGGGTATGTGTAATCTATTCCATTCTTTTTTAGTTTTTATTACGTTACAAGTGTTTATTTTTGTAAGAACAGCAAAATCTTCATCTTTATCTTGAACTGCCTTTTGCTGTGCATATGTTGACTTCGACTAAATATGTAAAGAAATGTAAGTCAAACTCAAAACAGCATAACGCATACCTAACCACGGGCGTGGTTTAAAATGTGTACCCGGCGGAACAACACAACCTTGACTCGAGCAATCGGACACGACTCACACGACTATCTCTAAGCGCCTAAGCGCCAAATAAATTAACCAATCCAACTGACTTTGGAAGATTGCGCATGTTTTGTTGATTGTGATTTAATGAGTCCGAAATCATACTGATGACTGTATGAGAGTTACACTTCCTTACATATTTATTCGTTGTTACTTTTATTTCATTCTTAATTAGAAAACTACATTAATAATCGGAGAATCCAGTATTTCTGGTTAAATATAAGTTTTGGTACATAATATACCGAAATGATATATATAAAATGTATATTTTCAGCCGTATTTTTCCTATTGCTTGAAGTCGTAAAAAGTGACGAAAGAATAAAATGTGCCAAACAAGAACAGCCATGCCCATACGTTTGAGTGGGATGTTGAACATTGGGCGCACATCCAGGCTCTTACCATCTCAGAGCCCTGAACACCCGCAGGATGCGGGTTAAGTAGTGCATTCTTCAGAATATGAATATGTGTTGTTAGTAGAGTGCTGGGCTAGAATGTCACCCCCATTGCTACCCGTGGGTATCGTGAGAGGCGACTAAACGTAAAATACCGGAAGGTGGGCAGCAGTGCCTTTTGAGGAACTGATATCTTTAACTGCGATTCCCAAGACGCCTGCCAAGCGTGGGGCCTTCATTAAGGGGGGCAAATCCCCCCTTAATGAAGGAGGCTGTGTTCAGCAGAGGACAATCCAGCTTGTACAGTAAAGTACAGTTGTATTGGAAAAATATATCAATGTTCTAGTGTTGACATTTTTTATGGTATTGTTACGGAACAATCACGACACCCACCTGATGATAAGCCGTAACATCTGCCTATGACATTACCACGAGACATAAAGTTGTTAAGTTTCATGTACCTGTATTTTTGTATATTGGAAGTGAAGACATTCTACCCACCTAAAAAGAGGAAGAAGATAGATGGTTAGAGATGTATTTTTTGTCAAGCAGCTGTTCCCGGTGCCACTTGCAATCCATCTCGATTCAGTCGTTTCCTCGATGTCGTGTATCGGCAATTACGGCTGATGTCCTACCTGTGCCCCGGACTTTTCCCATGGGTAGACATGGGACCTCCGACAGATGCAAGCGGTGAGCTATATAAAATTTTAACTTGGTGCTTCATAATCATTTGTCAAATTCCTTTCACCCATTTCTCATACAATATTATATAATATGAAAAGAAATAGTTAAAGTATGTAATCAATGTAAAAGTGGAAGTAATCACAATCACGTCCAAGTCGTATGGTCAATGGTTGATACTAACATTTGGAGAATACGAGTCTACAAATAAACAGCTGATCTGTTCACTTAAAAACCTTTTACGTATTTCTCTTATGTTCGTAGTGTGTTGGAATACCGTATTATGTATGGATTCAAATTCTTCATGATTCACATTCAAAGTTATGAACAATCATGCTAGATTCATATGTGGGTGCAGTCGACTCAAATTGTTGCAGGTTTTGTTTCTTCACGATGACTGCAGTAACAAAATAAATAGCCAATAATTATAATTTTAAAAACTCAGAATACTCTTATACTATATTACCCTTATACTATATTACCCTTATACTATATTACCCTTATACTATATTACACTTATACTATATTACCTTTATACTATATTACCCTTATTTAAACCTTATTTCATGTTTCAGCCAGCCACACAAACTATTCGCAGAATTCCAATTCCGTCCGTGGCTGGTCTTTCAATAATGATAAAAGTTTTTCAACATCCAATGGCTTCCATCATAACAAATTATTTAGAAACAAATAATTGCAACAATTATCTATTGACTTTGTTGGTTTTGACTTGCTACACTATTCAGCAAAACAAATAACTTCTGCCTGTACGTTACAACTAGGTAATTTAAGAAGAAGAGTCTTAGCAAATATAAATATTTGTATTCTCTGCAGTAGTGTATGCCAGTGTCAAATTTGAATAATGGAGGTATACACAGGCCAATGAACGTGAATTCGATGTTTTATCTTTGCTGGAAGCAGGTTAAACAATTGCCAATTTGGCATCTGATCCTAAATCTGGTGGAGTACAATCAATCTCCATTTTACTCTATGAACAGTTGGAACTCATTTTAATTATTAAATTTATTAAGTATGTATATAACAAATCAAGACGAATTTTCAGCTTGATCACTAATTTTCTATTTATCATCTGTGCCGAAAGGCAATCGCATTTATGGCTATACAGCCACGTGAACGCAATTCATACTAAGCAATGTGACTTAATATTTGGTATAATAAAAAAGATCCAATCAAAGAGTTAATTACCCCAGTACGCCGTTTCCTACATAGCTGGAGCGTTGTAATGCCTTAAATTCAAAAAACGCTTATGCAATAGATTGAATTTTCTTTGTCCGTCAATTCGATAAGTACTTCACTTATTCTATTTTCGAACATAATGACAATAATATGTCCATGAATGTTTGAGAAAAAAAAACATTAATGTAACGACCTACCTCATGGAACACAATATGTATACATTTTACACGGAGAAAACGATCTATTTCTGTTCTAGACTAGGCTTAGAGTAAGAAAGTTCTTTATGACT
The DNA here is from genome assembly GCA_963854805.1 of Plagodis dolabraria. NCBI lineage: Eukaryota > Metazoa > Arthropoda > Insecta > Lepidoptera > Geometridae > Plagodis > Plagodis dolabraria. The sequence goes on from OY978440.1 coordinate 14,256,654, forward strand.
TCTTGAGCTGTATTTTTATTTCTCGTGGCGTCATCATTATAAAATTGTCACTTTCATGATGAGGTGACATTTTGAAAAATTATTTAGAATAATTAAAAGCATACCTACTGTTAAATTGTCAATCTAGTAGGTATATAAAACAAAATTTAACAAACCAAATAAATGGCCGCGCTTTATTTTTTCTAGCATAGAAAAAAGTTGCTAACCTCCTTTTATTTTAAAACGAGTACATAAAAGGAGACCTTCTTCTTTTTTCTACTTATTTGATATAAATCCTTTTTAAGATTTGACGGTTTGATTTTTTCATTTCTAATGCTCGTAAAGTAGTGTATGTTTGATCAGGATCAGAGTAGCGGGTGGGAGACTCTGCTTCCAAAATTAGATTTCTATGTTTTTTGATGTCAAATTATCTGCTGTAATAAAACAAATAATAACAACTACGTTTGTGTTTATTGTTAAGGCTAAAAAAAACTAGTTTACAACAGAATTAATGTGACTTCCTCAAGTTAGTGTAAGTTATATAAAAATTATAATCACTATAATGTTTTGTTTGGACCAGTGCGATTTAAAAAAATGCCTATTGAGCGGGATGGCTCCCGGGGAAGACGCATTGTGTTCCATATTTAACATTTTAAAAAGACTATATATTTTGGCGGGTTTGTAACTTAACATAAGGTAAATAAAAGAAATTCCGATATATTACTTAAATTTTACAAATTGTTCTCACTGCTCATATAATGTTATATACGTTTTTTCTTCTTATGTTATTATTTTCAGTATATTTACAAAAAACTACATTTTTTTTTATATTTAAATAAAACAGTAGAGTGTTTTATACGGATGTAAGTTGTCGATTCCTACTTGGACTATAACTGCATCCATTTTAAATAGGCTATACTTATAATATTATTAATGATAATTTTATAGAAAAACTGTCAATATTCATTTTCCTTATATTTGTAGTGAAAAGTAGATTGTTTAACACGTATGAAAGTCATCAATCCCTATTCGGATGATAACCGCACGTAAATATTACAAACAAAACTTAAGTTTAAATTTCACAAATAGTTCTAACCTTCAATTAATTTATATATATACTACTCATGTTATTATTATTATAAATATTTTAGAAAGTACTATTATTTACTTTCCTTATGTTCGAAATGAAAAGTGACGGTACTCAGAACACGGGTGAAAAAAAATAAAAATAAAAAAAAAAAGATTTTTTGATATAATTGCCATGCACCATATATTCCGAACACAACTTTTATGGAAAAAAAAACAAAATAGCTGGCGTAAAATATTACTTGCTCAGTGAGCGGGCGGGCTGAGCAGCTAATTAATTGTCTGTATTACGAGATATCCTATTTGCTCATTTTTTTCTGGTAAATTTTATTATCTCATGACTTTAAATCCTTCAGTGTGCTCAGTAGCTTGTAATAGAATCACTTGCTAGGCTCGACATTTAATTCTAAATTACTTTGCAGACGCGGGATTAAAATTCGACATGTACCAAAAACAACTTTTCTCACTTGTTGAACTATTACGGTATCATTGAAATACGAATCATTGAATTCATATCGTAATCAGTTGGAAATTTTATTTTTTTGGCATCCGTAGAAAAGAAAGTAACTACCTACCATTTATGTTGTCTTCCCCCTTTGAGCAGAATAATGCCGAACATATAATATTTTTTTACAATAATATGTAACCAGGAATGTACGTGATAAAGGCTGTCGGAGTAATGTACGGATTCATCATTGTATTTGACCTGCTGGCCGCATATGGAAACCCCGGCTCCTCCAACGCGACTGCAGTCTTGATGGGCCTTTTGCTACTGGCAATCTTTATTATCTTGATTTTGATCTCGCGTCGCCCACAAAACAGGTAAGCATCACAAACTTTATAGATATAATATAGTTATATCTGTATATCTCGGAAGGGGTATAAAGAGGTAGGGGAAACTTGCCTAATTCGTACTTGTTCCTTAAACGTACCCCATCATTATATCCAGACAATAACAGTAGTGACGCAAGTGACAACAAATGGAACTACTAGTCAGCCATGTTAAATGATTTGAAAGACACCGTACCGCAGCTACTCCTTCAAAAAATATCAAAAGAATAAGTATTTCAATACTTTCATGTACTTACTTGTACGTTCTTTCGCCATTTCACAAGCACATTGAAAAGGCAGATATGCAAAACCGATCTTATTAATATTTGTCAGTTTTTCTTATATGTAATGAATGACGCTAAATTCTATTGATTCTCTTTTGCGGGAAATATTAAATTTCTTACTGTATTGCGTATCGTACTCAGTACTAAATCATAATTCGTACCGATACGAATTAAACTTAGTAGTGTAATTTTATTTCAGTATATCATGGCTAAGCGGAAGTATACGTAATTCGTGGTATCAAAATAAATGTAAGACATTACTGAAATAATGTATCTAAATTTGGTAAAACTAAAAATAACTGCTTTGTAATTGGTGTGAAGAGAATAGAAAAGATGACATGATTCAGTGTACCCACTGTGAGGCAAGCCTCACGGCACAATCAGCACGAGCTTTGCGCTAGTGCTGATAAAGATAATTTTAATTATTTTAGTGCTGATTATAAAGACTTAGAGTAACCAATTACATTGGCTCACCAAATTTAAGACATAACTATAGTTCCCAATTAACATAATGGCATTTTGAAACTTGGAGTGCCGATTTAATAATTTTAGGAATTATTGTGGTAACTACAAATAGTTTAGCTTACCAACAATTTTGCTTAAATATAGTTCCTAAACTTTTCTGTCAATTGAAATTATGATACGATCTCTAAGTACGATTTAGGATGACTGAAGTACGAATTGAGACCAATGGTCTTAAATCGTATATTTTAAACTTTTTTTTAAAACTATATTTCTGTTTTAAGATTAAATGAGTCCTGATTTTAATTGTTAAAACATTAAAGATTTAATTACACGAAATTAACCGTGTCTACCTTTTATAGTTTTGAAAATTCAAGCCTATGTTCTTAAGGGGCATGAATTAGGCAAGTTTCCCCTATAAAACTCTCGCCAAACATCTAACGGTTTGTTCCGGGAGCTATCCTTGAGAGCCATTAATTAACAATCTTCATATTTACTTTTCGCCTATGTTGTTGAATAATGTGAAAAAAGCAACAGAAGTCATCAAATAAGTATTTTATTCTAGCGCAGTTGAAGATGAAAAAATTTTGCTTATTTGTTTTTAAATGTTTCTATAATATTTTTTCCAAACATATTATTAATATATTTCCATTGTGTAGGTACACTCAGACCTGTTTTCTACGGCAACACACTTTCACACAGGTAATTGTTAAAAATATTTTGTAAATGCCCAGGAACGGTTTGATCTACGCAACGCCCTTCTTGCCCTTCGTGCCGTCCATCGCGATAATGGTGAACATCTACCTTATCTTGAACCTGTCCATATTGACTTTGGTACGATTCACTGTCTGGATGTCGCTCGGTAAGTCCACTAAATTTCTTTGTCTAAAACTGTAACAATTATAAAAACTACTTTGTGAGTAGCGAATTAAACCACAAACTTGAAATATTTAAAAGACGTTAATTACCAAAAAAATATTGACCAATATAATTAGTATATTGCATTTTTTATTGATATAAATACCATTAATCTTAATAGGCAGTCAACGGTAGGAATCACACATCTGGAGACAACGATTTTTATTCAGGTCTACCAAAATAACTTAGAACTAAAATGGCGGCTACATCAATAATAATCACCATTTTATTAGGAACTTTAGAAAGGTGATTATTTAGCTACAAACATATCAGAAACGATGACACATGCAGAAATTTAATAACTGTGTCGCAAATGTCAACGACTTCTTCCGAAAGTGATTACATAAGTATTTCCTTAGTAACAAACAAGGTACGTAGGTACAACTTGTTAACATAAACTCTTTTGCAAAAAAACGGGCACTTTAGATTTTTTTCTCTACTTCAATAAAGAAGAACAAGAAATAGGTTTTGTTAATTTGACGATGTATTGGCATGTTTTTTGAAGCATCCTGTCATGATTCTTTACGTTCCAAATTTAAAATTTGAAATTATTAAAAGAAAAATAATGATTATTGTGGATTATTCTAAAATTGCTTTACTAATGGCGCGAATTGCTGAAACGATTTTTAACTGATTACGATATTTTAAAACTTTTTGGATATTTTCTCCAAATTAAACAATTTAATCTTTCTTTTTACATTAAATACTACTTTTTGATATGAGTGATAAAGCGATAAGGGCCGGTAAAATTATAGCCCTACTTGAAGAAGGTTGTTCGCAAACTTACGTGTCTCAGCGGCTAAATATGAGTCGTTCAACTGTCCAGAGGACTTGGCAATGGTATCAAGAGACTGGTTCGGTCAAAAGAAGACCCAGTTCGGGAAGAAAACGATGCACAGAACCAAGAGATGACCGCTTTTTGGTGAGTCAGGCGTTGCGTAATCGTAAGGCGTCAAGTGTGGACCTGAAGAAGAGCCTTGAAGAAGTAAGAGGAGTAGAAGTTAGCTTGTGGACGGTCAGGAGGAGGCTTTTGGCTCCCAATATCAAAAGTTACCGCCCAGCTCGGGGCCCTAAATTACTCCGTGAGCACCGTGTTGCTCGACTTCAGTTTGCTCGGAACTGTGCTTCATGGACTCTGGAGGATTGGAATAAAGTATTGTTTTCTGATGAAGCTAGAATTTCTTTGTGTGGAGAGGACCTACGCCGGCGAGTGCTGCGAAGACCACGGGAACGCTATGCGGAAGTGTGTTTCGAAGAAATCACTCCTTATGGCGGAGGCTCCGTTATGTTTTGGGCAGCAATTAATTCGACGGAGCGTACGGAGTTAGTTTTCATTTAAAATGGAACATTAAATGCACACCGGTACATAATGGAAGTCCTAATTCCATATGCACAACCCACATTGACTGCACTTGGGGAAGATTCCATTATTATGGACGATAATGCTCGCCCGCACCGTTCTGGTAACGTGGAAGCGTACATGCAAGAAGTTGGGATCCGTCGTTTAGATTGGCCAGCTCGAAGTCCTGACTTCAATCCAATAGAGCATGTGTGGGATGCTCTAAAGAGACGGGTCATTGCAGAAGAGTGGGAACGTATTCCTCAAAACGTTATTAAAAACATCGTGGAAAGCATGCCCAGAAGGATTCAAGCTGCGATTTTGGCAAGAGGAGGTCACACTCGTTATTAGGTTTTTACATTTGTAACTTTATTTAATTAAAAAAAAGTAAAAAAAACTTGTCTTTATTGCCGACCACTTCTTATTGTTTGGACGCCCATCGTTTTTAAAGAATCCATCGTTTTTTTTTAATTATAATAAATTAATTGCTCGAATTCACTTCACGCGCATTCATTTACAAGATTATAAGTATACAGACTACGTCAAATGAATAAATTTCATTTAATTAACTAAAATCGACCTTAGAACGTAAATTTCCTTAGGTGCCAGTTTTTTTTGCAAAAGAGTGTAATTATGTTAGGTAAATACTTACGTAAACGTAGAATAAGTATGGAATATGGTAATACATTTATACTAAACACAAATTTTACATTAAATCTTTTCTTTTGATATAAATATAAATTATGGAGCTAATAAATTATGTAGGGGGGTTTTATGCATGCTGTAGGTGTGTTTTATAAAGGAAACTTGACAATAAAGGGAACGCAAATGAAAGAGCGTATATGTGTCAACACGTCATTCTCGCCTATCCAATACTAAGTTTTGAACAAAACATGTAATATTATTGAGTAAAGATTTTTTATCGTATTTTGTGTACCTATGTATGCTCCTGCTATTCAAATATATATAAAAATACCCAACTTTTTATTAGCTTTTTATGCAATGGCGTTTTTTTTTTATAAGTACCTATATGTTATTAATCGATAAAATAACATGATTTTTAAATGATTGTAGATATACATTTTAAGTTATAAGATGTATTGTAAGCAAGATACTTTTGAGCCTTGCCCTTAAAGAAATTGATAGATTTTCCCCAAAGCTAGATGCAAATAAAAAAAATTTTTTTTTTGTAATTTAATATTCCAAATTCAAGCATCAACAACAACCAGAAATGCCTTATGTTTCATCTGTCGCCTAGTCACATAACATAATATTATAAACTTGCATGTCCGTTACAAAATATAATTGTAATTGCAGAAAAAAAAATAATAAAAAAAAAATAGTTTTTTAACTACACTTAGTACAAAGTACCAAAACTTCTCGAGTTAAAATGTAAAGAAAACATCAATTCTCTTCATAACCAAGCCAGTGAAGATAAACTAAATATATTTAAATTGTTTATCTGCCACGAATATATCAATTAAGCTCTTATTATTTTTGGTTACCATTTCTATTTTTTTTTACCGGCGGTATGCCTTTATTAAACAAAATACTATGAACTATATACAACACTACAGCTACTACAATAAAAGCATTTAGACACCTATAAGTCATAGCAGACTCATAGGCAGTCCAAATGCTCCAGCCCACTCCCAGTTGGCAGCGTGCCCAGTATGCTGGCAGCATTGCCCCATAGCTCTTATCTAGATAATAGCCATACAATTTATTATATAATAACCCAGGCAAAGTGTGTATTAAATTTATCCCATAAGTAATGTACTATAGACAATTACATAGTTTTTAATTTTGTGTACTTTCAGGTATGATCATGTACTTCAAGTACGGCATTAAGAACTCAACTCTGGAGACGAACCCTTCTGTCCAAGTGACGACCCCCCCACCCCCTAACCCGTTAAACCGCACCACAATCCCCCCACCTGCCCCAAACCACACTACCCGCACTATCGGAGACCGCAACATTTTTGAGGGTGACGGCAACAGTGGATGGTATGGCAATGGAAACTACCCGTACGCAGGAAATAGCAATGTTCAGTTTGGAACAATCCACGAGTGAGTACTACTTCAAGATATGATCTTTCTTGAATAACTATAGTGTAAGGACCGGTGTATAGCGACCTCCGCCCGTCAGATAACTGATGGGTGAAGGTTCTGCGCTATTGTCCGCACTCCGCTGTGGCCGTGGATAGGTGAGTGGGTCAACTTTCGCTGGTAGATATCTATTTGTAGCCTTTGTAGAAGATTCCAGCTAACACTGAACTCGCCCGCGCGCGGCTTATGTTGCACGATGTTGATACCCTACCTAACGGCGGCTGAGCCACAGAAAAGAGAAAGCAAATCTCTATGGGCTGAGCGGTTTTCCTCTTACACTGCTCATTTTCATCACCTACCTCTGGATGATGATACCCTAAAGTGATGACTATTTTTGTAGCGGTGCGTTTATAGCGCCCGCCGGAGAAGGAGGTAGAAGATCCGGTAGTGTAGTATTGGAGCAACAAGCAACTTCTGTATAAAAACTTATGTGTATAATATAAAGTGATGTTTTGTAAATTTTATAATGTCACGGGCCATTGTCAGTGATATTACAATTGGGTACAAGAAACATATAATTTGCCGTAGTGCTATTGCTGAATAATCCTAGATCAAAAACCCAACACTGACATTGGTCCACAAAGATATTTTTTCGAGGTTTGCCGAGTGATGCAGCTTGACCATTCCTACTGAAGTTTGTGAAATATGATATTTGTGTCCGTGTGTGTACTAAGGCTAGCATTATTACATGCATCTCTAAGTTGAGTTCAATGTTCAAATGCAGTATTGACGTTTAATATTTATTTATTTATTGCAAATTCATATACACAAATTATTACAGGAATGTCCCAATTCAATTGTGTTTGCAACATATGAAAAAAACAGAGTACAATAATTTAAGATTCTAAATACCTTCACGAAATAACAAACGAGTAGTTATCCTTTAAATTACAATCTAATCTAAAATATTACCAATTAAATCAAAGTCAAATACGAGGCATTATAATAAATGGAAATATGGACGTTGATTTACCATATTCATTCATATCATTTACAGTCTTAATTACAAGTTTAAATCCATATCAATAATTGCAAATTACATAAATGTCAATAATTAAAAGTAGGGTCTATAATTACAATTCAGTTAAATATTATATTTAATACAAAAAAATAAAACTATTAATTTAATAAAATGACAAAATAATTAATAAAAATTAAAATAAGTATGGCATATATAAAGAAGTTACATCGAAAATATGAATTGTTAATTTGTGTCATAACGTATTATGTGAAATTGAGTGCATGTCTTAAATTCTGCAACTGAGCATATAAATAATTCAATTTTATTGGCAACTCGATTTAGTATGTGCAACGTACGAATCAACGGAGTCTTGGCTAGCAAGTTAGTTCGTTACGTATTCGTCCGGTACACATAAGACTCAGAATTATAAAAAAGTATCATCATAATATAATATGAGAGTGCCAAATCCCTTCTCCATGCTTCAGGTTGACACAACTTGTTATATAGGTACTTCCTACGAAAGCGTGATAACAAAAGAGGAATACTCTCGTTCGATCTTATGTTTATTTTTTTAACTTTCACCATAATGTCCGAACCACGTATATTTTTCACGTGATATATCAAATTTTCTACCGTGGTGTCTGATATCAGTCGCCAGACATGAGGATTTTCTTTAGCTCAAGCGTTAATATATGGAACATACGTCATATTTGCATCTTAAGATCGGTCTCAACTTGACACGCATTTATTATTGGGATCCTTAGGCTCTCTCAAAACCGTAGTGGCAGTGGCCTTTAGTTTTACTGTCAAATCATATTCAACTTTGCCTCTACAACCAATGACAGTTTCAAAAGGAGAAGACGAGTGACACAAATATTAGGCTGGTCCAACGAAAGTGCGTCGGCCGACACACTTGCACCTTAGTTGCGGTTGAACCCGTGAGTTGAATGCTTGTGTTCTATTACAGACTCAAAAACGCATCAAAATGCCTTCCTGTGTTTTTAAAAAGTGCTTCAATAACTCCGGAAATAAAAATAAATCTCAAGGAATTACTTTTCACGCGTAAGTATGGTTATAAACGTTATTTTGTGAAAATGACAATATCAAACAATAATAATTTACTTCGCCATATTTGAAAGAGAAGGATAGACAATACCTCTATCATGAACTACGTCTGACGATCTTAGTATTCGGTGATTCGTTCGGTTCCGAGCTCCGACCTGTCTCTGTCTCGCTTGAACGAACGTTCATGCGCCTCACTCTATCCTTGTCATACGAGTGCCGTGTCGTTACAGTCGGGAAGTTTCGGAAGTGAGTACTCGAGTGCCGAGCCGGCCCGAAGAGCCGAGCGGAACCTAGGTTTATTATTGCTATGTTGGAGCGTCACTCGTCTTCTCCTTTTGAAACTGTCATTGTCTACAACGCACAGTATATCGCTTGATAAAATTACGCAAGTCGCGCGGCTGCCCACGTCGGGCCATCATCGTAAATTCTTTCATCCTATACTCTACACTATACTGGTACAGACAAAGGTGAAAATGGTTTTACAGTAAAATTTCGGGCGCTTCCATTTCGGTGATTTAAAGGCTTATATAGTTGAACAGATTAATGACACAAAAAATTGTCACGTCAGTTTATGTGTTCCAGACACCCAGACCCGCTGGCAGCCTGGCAAACTGCGGAGCTCGTGCCCATGCAGTCCACCAATCATCAAGCTCCGGAGACTGCGAAGACGTACAAACAAGTCGAAACTCGGTAATTAGTTTATTCATCCCTAACAAATTAATAAAAGTAAAGACATCAAGACCAGTAAATTGGGTATCACGTGGTATAAGGATCTGTAGTAATAAAAAAAGGAAACTTTTATGGGAACTTAGGAAAAAACCCTCAGATGTATAACCCTCAGATAAATAGATACAAAAAATACTCAAAGCTACTTACTTAAAAGAATTGTGAAGCTAACACAGAAAGCTCAGAATAATTACAAAATAAAATTATCCAAAAATAAAAATAAAACAACTTGGGGTATAATAAATAGTACAAAAAGAAACTTACCTAAAGATTTAGGTAATTGAAAAAATAAAAATAAACGGTCAACATATAACAAATCCACAAGACATATCAAACTTGTTTAACAACTTTTTATTGATAAGATAACTCCAATTAATAACTCAGGAAAATATTTAACAAAATTAATTACCAGACGAGAAAAATCTATGTTTCTTAAGCCTTGCATACCTACTGATATCCTAGTAAAAATATATTCCCTTAACAATACGAGTAGCGTTGGATACGCTGGTATCTCAACAAAAATACTGATAGCCGTAGCTCATTGTGTAAGCGCGCCGGTCAGCCATATAAGTCATATTATCAACTTGAGTCTTTCGAAGCGCCCGTAGCGAAGTTACCTTAGCCATTCTGAATCGATCAGCAAAGTTAAGCAACGTCCGCCGCGGTCAGGAGTTGGATGGGTGACCGCTGGTGACATTACTACTGAGCGCTTTCGTGCTTCGGAGGGCACGTTAAGCCGTCGGTCCCGGTTGTTGTCTTAGGATGGCAGTCGTTACAGCATGGTGGTAGGGCACATTGCGAATGCCCGCCTGGCTAGCTACCACCCTCAAGTTGAAAATCTGTCGCCAAACACCCAACGGTGTGTTCCGGCAGCTGTCCTTGAGAGCCAGTAATTCTAGGTTAGCCTGTACAACATCTTCGACCACATCATCACTTACCATCAGGTGAGATAGTGGTCAAAGGCTAACCTATCAAGCATAAAAAAAAAAAAAGTGCAGGTGTTTTTCCAGATGCATTAAAGGTATAGGTAATAAAACCTCAATATAAAAAACAAAGTAAAGAATGTATCGAAAATTACAGACCAATATCACTTATCCCTGTTATATCAAAGGTTTTTGAAAAGTACATTTATAAATTATTCAATAATTATTTTGAATGTAATAAAATATTTTATAATGAACAAAAAGGGTTCAGGGAAAATAAATCCATAAATATAGCATTATATGACTTTCTTTTCCGTGTAACAAATTGTGTTGATAAAAATACACCAGTATGTTCGATTTTCTGCGATATGACTCAAGCTTTCAACGTTCAACACAATATATTGTTAGATAAGCTTGAACTTTATGGTATTTAAGAGGAAATTCTCTACAATTAGTTAAATCGTATTTAGAGAACAGAAAACAGGTCACGCATATAACAAAAATAAATTATCAAACAAAACTAGAAGAAGTTTATGTATCTGAGGAACGTATAATTAAGTACGGCGTCCCGCAAGGGAGTGTACTGGGCCCGTTGCTTTTCATAGCTTATATAAACGACCTGTCCAAAGCTACTACACATCCCATGTCATTATTTGCAGATGACAGTACTGTGACTATTGTACTAACTAAGTACTAACATGCAATAATATTAACACATATATAAATTACATGAATCTACCATTGACATCGGTTATAGAATGGTTAATTAATAATAATTTGAAAATTAATATAAATAAAACAAAAATAATTCATTTTAGACAGCGCGATAATACTGCTTTACCAGATCTTGACATAAAATACGAATTTGTTTGATATAAAATACGAAAATAATACCATCGAAGAAGTTGACAATACAAAATTCTTAGGAGTCAATATTGTCAAAAATTAAACTGGAAGCAACATGTAGAAAATCATTATATTATTAAACAGCCGAGTTTATGTCCTATATAAGCTGGCCCCAGTAGCTAATGAAGAAACTCTACTTATAGCATATCACGGCCTCATTGCTTCAAATATCAGGTACGGTGTATTGTTTTTGGGGAACTCTACCGACGTTGACACAGTTAAATGCCAAAAAAGATGTATCAGGGCCATGTTTCACCTTCGTATGACAGATACTTGTAAACCTTTATTTCATAAATATAAAATTTTAACTCTACCTTCGCTGTATATTTTAGACGGCTATGTTTGTCAGATACAATCCTGATCTATTCTGTCAGCTGTCTGATGTCGTTAGTCGGAATAGACGAGATCAATATAAAGTTTGCGTTCGTAACTCTAAGACAACATTGATGCGCAAAAGCATTTTCAGAATGGCTCTATTTATTTACAATAAAATACCTCTTTAATTGAGAGAATTACCAACCTCGTTGTTTCAGGGAAAACTGAAAACAATATTATTAAACAAAAGTTATTACCAAATTTAATGAATTTATGAACGATAATTCTGTTGATAAATAGGTAATAATACTTTAGTAATTTATTTAATAATTTTTTTTAATGCAAAATGACTATTTATACATGTCGTAGATTAAAATAAGGTAGATAATGGTAATTTTAAATTATCCTCATATTGACCCATTTTTATATTTCTCTGTAATTTTTTTTAATTCTAATTTGACATTTTTATTTAATTTTTTGTGTAATTTAATTATCTCATCCTATAATTTGCTATTGTATGTAAGATAAATATTGCATGCCCTTAAAAGGCAGATTACTTTGAATCAATAATAAGTTATGATATCATTTTACACTTGTAATTCAGCAATAAATATACTTTGACTTTGATTTTGACATCTGATTTATTGTAACTATTCAGGAGACCAAAATTATGTTACCTACATATATACCTGTACTGATGATATATATCTTCTCACCTTCAACATTGACAACTGTTTTTTTTATATTATGCTCTGGTAAGATAATTTCCTTAGATCTAATCTAATACTGCTCTGGCACAAATTAATAATGAAACAAAATACCTATTTCGTTCGATCGGCAACATTTATTGTGTTAACAGTTTGTAGAACTCCGTATTTTCCATGTCCTTTTTATTACCAACACCTTATTTTCCATCAAAACTAAGTCGCTAAAAGCTTTTTAGTTTTTGCGTTTGCTTAAATAAAGTAGCATTTTTGGCACATTTGGCTAGCTATAAAAATAATAGCAAAAATATAATAATTTTAGAAAAAGTAATTAAAATTACTGTAACAGACAAAAATATATAAACTGGACCTATTTTTAACGTTGAAAATTAAAATATTTTTTTTAATTTATTTTATTTTCAGTGTTAGAAGTCTGTTCGGTTTATTTATACCAATTTATTTTTAAAAGTGGTCGGTTAAACGTTTAATATATATCACTTCTGTTTAAGTGTTTTGATAACGTGAGCTTGCTGTGACTATGCCACAGTACATAGTCATAGCAAGCTGACTATGTACTGTACAGTCTGCATCGTATGTTCCTTATAATGTATATTACATGTTTTCAGATACGATTCTCGCACCAACAAAACCACATCTCATGCGTCGAGCCGCCCGCCTTGGGCTTACCCTGACGCGAAATACGATGACTGGAATGCTTGAATATGTCAAGTTAATTGTCAACAATATAGAAAAATATATCTTCATCGCTTGTTACGTTATCAGCATTTACACCAAGTTGGGGGTCTTGACCTGTCTACAATATATTGTTGCACCTGTCGACTTTATTATTTCAATGTTCATGCAGTTTGACTTTTTCTTTAATTTTGATGAACTATTGTTTGTTTTAAAGTTCTATTTGGGTAGCGGCTTTTAAGCTCAAAAGTAACATTGAGGTGATCAACCTCAATGTTATTTTATTTCTCAAATTATTTATTTGCTTCAAGATAATTTTACTTATAGTGGTATATTCGAATTTGGAAAAATCTACTTGTATCTGGTACATTGGTATTTATAAAACTTGTGAATTATTTTGTCGATAGTCATAAAAAAGTATTAACAAGCTCTACAGTGTATTTAAACATATCAAACTTTTTATTCCTCGAAATAATCATTTTATTGCTTGGAATATGATGTATTTTCACATATTTTAAATACTTCGTCTTCTAAGAAAGTAAATAATATTTTATTATACATATATTAATTTTGAATCATTTCTTTAAAATAATCTACACTAACTTACCTTAACGTACCAATTTTAATAGCAAAATTTCGGTTATTATTATGTATTACTATAACTCACGCGCATGTTATATTATTAACATTATACTATTATTTTTACATTTGATAATCCGCTCAATGTATTATTTTCATTCTACCTCCACCTTTTACTTTCCCCTACCCTTACCCCTCTTATCTCATCCATTCCCCTACCTTCATTTACGCATACCCACCTGCGGGTACTTCAACTGCAGCCCCCACCGACTTCACTGCCTGCTTCAGCAAGCCCAACCTCTGGGGATATTTTAATCCCTTCTTCCGCCTCATGGGAATCCTCGGACCACGCGGGCGGGGGACCTACCATTCCGCGATCGAGGTTCGCCGTGGTCTTGGTCTTTCTGGGCATACCTCCAGCGCAGCTAGCCGCACCACCCAGTACTAATCTACCAGCGGCTACTAATCTGCCGCTAACTGCTAATGCTACTTCTCTATCTGCTATGCAAATAATCTGAGGCTACTAATCTACCCCAAGTCCCGTAAGAATCTGCGTAAGCGTGAGAGTAAGCCTCCTATGTCTTTGAACCCATTCTCCAAGTACGGGCCGTTTCGCTTTGAGGATTCGGCGAGCGCATGCCCCTCTGGGCAACCCTAACCTCTGTTACCCTACCCTACTTAAGGGTAGTAATAGTACATAGTAGAATATATAAATACCCCTTTATTCTTACATATAGTTATCCATTCAAGTAGGTTATTTTCACGTTCATATCCACCTAGAGCTCGACTTTTATATTCACTTACTCCTACCATTAATCCATCCTCGTATCATTAACCTAATCCTTACTATACCATTTTACTTTAGCCCCTACCGTTACCCCTACCCTTACTCTATCCTTATTTAAGCCCCTACTCTTGCCCCCACCCTTACCTCTACCCTACATTGATTTAGAATTCAAAATATACATGTCCTCTTTTTCTCTCCAATCAGCTCCAGTTTTGATCAAGTAGGAATATATTTCTTTATTTGTAAAATTCTTATTAGAAATCATTTACTTGATGTGATGTATCAATTTCTTTCATTGATCATAGATATTTTAAAATATGTAGTTTCATTTTAATCCCGACAACGCTGAGCATAAAAAGTACGCACATTTTTTCATGAAGGTAAGCGAATTTGTTACACTTTTGTAGTTTATGTTTTGTATCGGCGTTATAGTAAATAATTATGATCATTTCACATAAATATTTATTGGCGTACTTAATTATATACAGTAAATTTATATTTGATTTATGTAGGAGTTAGATATTTATTTTAAGCCGAAGGTCAAGACAGGTACACTTTTGTGGTTACCTGTATTGATACTTCAATGATATAGGATTGTCACAACATCACAATCCTGAAACAACAAAAATCACTAGGTGACGTCTTCCGTTGTTTCCCCTTTTAAGTAAAGTTGTTATAATATATCTAATATTACATTTTCTAACATAAATATATCGTATTTTTAAAACAATGTTAAGTTTGAAAAGTTTTCCTATAAGTACCTATTCACCAATGTGATATATATTAAAATACATTATTTTACTAATTATAATATACATCTATTTTAATTTTGTGATGCTAAACTTGATTTTTTTATGTTTCAGTTTCATTTTAAATAGTTTTGTCCTAAGTTATTACTAGCTGTTAAGTGAACTTTTATCTAAAGTTCAATAATTTATTTACTAGGCCGTACTTTTTCTGTGTTATCTTAGCACCACCACTACTCATATTATGAAATTAGTAATTGAACCACAGTTGAATAATATGCATACAAGTAATTGAACCAGCATCTTGACATTCCAACAGGAAAGTTGGTTTATGGTATGGCCAAGAGTCAACCAATAAGAGTATGGCCTAATGGATAGAACAATATAATATTAATGGATAAGACATACATTAATCACCTTTATATAAAAAATCATTCTGTCATCCTAGATCGCTTCATTTTAAAACATATTTAGTTATCAGTAAAGAACTGAAGAAGTTGAAATTTAGTATTAACTAAATACATATCTTATGCCTTTTCATGCGATAAAGCATTACTGATCGAAATTAAAATTAGATTTAACATAAGTGAACATTTCTTCAGACTTCGCGTCATTACGAAATTGTTTAAGTATGGGTAAAATCAAACTTAAGTTTAATATGGATAGGCCTTATTTAGGCATTGTTAATTATGAATAATAATGTAAACGTAAGTATTGTTGGATAGACTTGGAAGAGAGATGTCGGTAGTAAAATTGTGAAAATCAAGGTTTGCTTCTAAGTCCTATATTGTTGAAACTTTTGACATATAAATAAAAGTAACGTTACTTTGAAATCTAAATTTAAATGCGGATACAACTATGTAACCATACTAAAAAAACGGATGATAGAATGATCAAAAAAATATATAATCAAATATATTATTGATGTCGTGAACAGTAGAATTCGTGTAGTAATGAGGGCTGATGCGGTCGAAGGAAATTATAACTAATACTTTACAAACACGGATACTTACTTCGCATTTGAAAATGATACAGATGTGTGGTATAAGCCATACAAAATACGCGATCGAACGAGCATATTTATATTAGTGATTATTATAAATAGATTTGTCTGTTCGTCACGATGTTTATTCTGACCCGGAGTATGTAATAAGCACACAAACACGTATTTCTAGTTTACGTCATATACGAGTATGTTAGTAAAAACAACCACATGTCAACTAATCAACTAAGATCAACTAACGAGTGACAAACACTTTTTTCAAATAGACACCAAGAACACTAGTCCTTATTACTTCAACGTTTTTAAATAATATATAATATAATAAAATGGCTGTCATTAAAACTTAATTCTACTTTACAGTTACATTGAATTATGATTATTTTAGTTAAATATGATTGATCTCATTCACATTGGGTACATTAAATTTTGTTATTAGCGTGTTTATGTTGCTGATTAGTAATAAAAAAATATATTGTAAGACTTTGTTAGGAAATGATGAATTTCAAATTTACATGCATTTAGGTACATTTTTATAAAATAAGAAACAAAATTAGGTGACTCGAACTGTGTTATAAACTTTAATTGCTATTGTATGACGCTCAACATTATTTTTAGTAATTTCATGCAAACCTTTATTTATTATTTCAAGTTAGTTAAGTTAATGGTCAATATAATCAATATCATTCAGAAAATAATATTCAGAGATATGGTACACAATCAGTGCAACGCTTTTAAAGAATCTAACTGTAAATCACTGATTTCACCTTTAAAAAACATATCTAGAATATATTTATTGACCAAAATTGAAGTTATTTAATTTGCATTTCTTTTATGTAGGTAGTATGGTTGTTAAGTAATAATATTTAATCACAGTATTTAAGATGTTTCTGATTTGCACTGAAAATGTTTGATGAACAATTGTATAACATAATATTAAGAACTTTGAACTGGTGAACACGAAGTTAGATGACACGTAAAGCACTGAAACCAATGTAACAGCTTATCAAATGTCCAAAAGAGCTCTGTTTAAACAGAGAGCTCATTTGGACATCCGGGATCAAAT
This sequence comes from Plagodis dolabraria, assembly GCA_963854805.1. Lineage (NCBI taxonomy): Eukaryota > Metazoa > Arthropoda > Insecta > Lepidoptera > Geometridae > Plagodis > Plagodis dolabraria. Next base: position 14,274,133 of record OY978440.1, read on the forward strand.
CAACTGACTGACAAAAAAGACAACTCTACAGTCAAGGCGAATAAGGACAAACATATTAAGTGCAAGTCTTTATTATATTAACTTTTAATTACCTATTAAATGTTTGCAAGGTCTCCTGCGTATGTAAAAGGGAAAGACCACGCTAAGTACAATTGCGATTAAATATATAAAAATATATTTGTATAATATTGGTTACTAGCTAGGAAGAGATTTGATGTATTGTTAACAAGGCTCAGATTATTTTGGGGCCACGTGAACAGGATTGTATTAACATTTTGAAGGTGAATATTTTAACCGTGATTGTGCTAGCGATAATAAAGATAATATTGGAAAAGATTCTTTTATTTTGCCTGATCTCTTACAATTTTGTTGTAGCCAAAGAGGCTAGCTTTCAAGTTCATGTCATCAGAATTCAAATTTAGATATCTAAGAACAGTAGAGGTAGAAGTTCTACTCATGGCACAACCAGTTGAGCATTGTACTTGGGTCATGGGTCCGGCAGATTTCAAATCAAACAAACACTGTTGCTGTAGATATGCCGTGTTGCAATACATACTAGCGTATTTTTTTTCATGAGAATGAGGATTTATTCTTATGATGTATAGAGTCAAAGTTGTCCGTTATTGCTTAGCTGTGACGTGGCTATCGAGTTTCTATTGATTGTTAAAATATATGCTTGGTATGCTCAATCAAGTACCGATTATACAATGAGGCTTGATTAATATATATCATCACATATAGATGTAAAGACATGTACCTATCCATACATATATCTAGATGACGTTTCAACCCATACGTGTCGACGTCTCGAACTCCACACAGCCGTGCGAATCTCACGGCATTTGTTGTCTTACGCTGCTCTGTGGAATCAGCAGCTATCTACACCGGCACATCCGATTTTTGGAATTGCCGAACCGATACTAAAAAAATTTGAAGAAAGGAGCATATTGAAGCAGTATAAGCTCAGTGGCATTGTCCAAGGACTGCCGCGCAGCAGGTCCATGGATCGAATCCCGCCGCGGGCTTGAGCTTCACCGCATGGTGGTAGGTCATTTTGCGAATGCCTGCCGGCTAGCGACCACCCTCAAGTAGAAAATCTGTCGCCAAGCACCTAGCGGTGTGTTCTGGCAGCTATCATATCAGGTGAGATTGTAGTCAAAGGCTTACCTATTAGCAAAAAAAAAATATTCCTTCCTCAAAGTCGGGCAACGCATCCTCGATGGCTCCGCTGTTTGCGGATGTCCGTGGGCGTCAGTTTACACTTACCGACAGGCGAGCTACTTGCTCAGTTATCCTCCTATCCTTTTATGGGATAGAAGGATAACTTATTCCTTCCTCAAAGTCGGGCAACGCATCCTCGATGGCTCCGCTGTTTGCGGATGTCCGTGGGCGTCAGTTTACACTTACCAACAGGCGAGCTACCTGCTCAGTTATCCTCCTATCCCATAAAAACAAAAGCCACCGCCGTTATACTAACTCGCTCCAACAAAATAGCATGGAGAAAAGTCCCAACGAGTGGTACTATCTCTATTTTCTTAATTATAAAAATCTAGGCGCATATTGGTGCGACTGTTATCTGAATGTTGTGTTCAAAATATTAATTAAAATATTACCCGTTATACATTTATACAAAAAAAACTAGCAAATGTACGACGAGTTCGATTGAGGAAAATGCGAACGTCTACGATGCACAGTTCCATACGAGTGGCTATAAAACCACCTACTGTAGTCTGAGCAATTTTGGAAAGTATTATTATTTTAAAGAATAAAGCTCGAAGGTAATTTGCAGTTACATATACCAAAGGGACGGTAAAGGCTAAAAAACATGTCTTATAAATTATATTAGTCCCAATAGGTACTTACACACGTCGCGCTACCACCATAACAAGTACCACGATGGCGCTTCACACGGTTGGATTCAGCATCCCTTTTAAATTAGTAGAAAAATAGCCTTTTTGGCTTTGAATGCAGATTACCACAACGTCCCTCGTCGTATCTTGTATCACAGTACTGGGTGCAAAAAAACGCAAATCGATGTACAGAATAGCCGTTTGACGCACGAGTGCTTGAGGTTAAAACAATCATTTTAACATGCAGTTCCTAAACCTAATTCACTTTGGAGGGTAGTTATGACGTTATCTGTTGTTGTAGGTTACATTTTGAAGTCCGTCGTAAGCAGCAGTCAAATGAAAGAGCTTATTTCATTTTAGCTACTTGTGTGATATTAAATTAAAAACATACCATATAACCTATTCCAAAAAGTTCAACCAAAAATTCAATCATTATTGAACTTTTGGATTAAAAATTACCAATAAGTTCAACTTTGACCTTCCTATATGTATGTACCTAATATGTATACAACTACAGTCACAACGTCAAATATAACATATTTACACCTTCAAACGGCCAGTGCTGCCTTCAGAAACGTACAATGTTCTGAATGTGATGTGACATGTAAAATATAACAGCTGTCACATTATACTATCATATGTCTGCGGCCAAAATGCCATTTAATACTATTTTTACCGTTTGGTTTCAAATTTAAGCATCAATCGACTCAAACATAATTTTGAAATAGGTCTCTGATGAGTAGATACATTTGACAGTATTAATTTCAGATTAAGGCTTCAATCAAATCAAAAATAATCTCGGAATAGGTGTTTAATGTGATAGCTGTCATAATGACACTTGATGTCGTATTTATCGTTGTAGATATCATTTGGACCTCCATCGACTCAAAAATAATTCCAAAATAATTATCTATTGTCATAGCCCTCAAAATAACACCACCGTCTCATATCTTCTTATGCTCCGTCTCACAGGACTTCTGGGGGGTTTAGTGGGTATCCATACATATATCTAGATGACGTTTCAACCCATACGTGTCGACGTCTCGAACTCCACACAGCCGTGCGAATCTCACGGCATTTGTTGTCTTACGCTGCTCTGTGGAATCAGCAGCTATCTACACCGGCACATCCGATTTTTGGAATTGCCGAACCGATACTAAAAAAATTTGAAGAAAGGAGCATATTGAAGCAGTATAAGCTCAGTGGCATTGTCCAAGGACTGCCGCGCAGCAGGTCCATGGATCGAATGCCGCCGCGGGCTTGAACTTCACCGCATGGTGGTAGGTCATTTTGCGAATGCCTGCCGGCTAGCGACCACCCTCAAGTAGAAAATCTGTCGCCAAGCACCTAGCGGTGTGTTCTGGCAGCTATCATATCAGGTGAGATTGTAGTCAAAGACTTACCTATTAGCAAAAAAAAAAATATTCCTTCCTCAAAGTCGGGCAACGCATCCTCGATGGCTCCGCTGTTTGCGGATGTCCGTGGGCGTCAGTTTACACTTACCGACAGGCGAGCTACCTGCTCAGTTATCCTCCTATCCTTTTATGGGATAGAAGGATAACTTATTCCTTCCTCAAAGTCGGGCAACGCATCCTCGATGGCTCCGCTGTTTGCGGATGTCCGTGGGCGTCAGTTTACACTTACCAACAGGCGAGCTACCTGCTCAGTTATCCTCCTATCCCATAAAAACAAAAGCCACCGCCGTTATACTAACTCGCTCCAACAAAATAGCATGGAGAAAAGTCCCAACGAGAGGTACTATCTCTATTTTCTTAATTATAAAAATCTAGGCGCATATTGGTGCGACTGTTATCTGAATGTTGTGTTCAAAATATTAATTAAAATATTACCCGTTATACATTTATACAAAAAAAACCTAGCAAATGTACGACGAGTTCGATTGAGGAAAATGCGAACGTCTACGATGCACAGTTCCATACGAGTGGCTATAAAACCACCTACTGTAGTCTGTGCAATTTTGGAAAGTATTATTATTTTAAAGAATATAGCTCGAAGGTAATTTGCAGTTACATATACCAAAGGGACGGTATAGGCTAAAAAACATGTCTTATAAATTATATTAGTCCCAATAGGTACTTACACACGTCGCGCTACCACCATAACAAGTACCACGATGGCGCTTCACACGGTTGGATTCAGCATCCCTTTTAAATTAGTAGAAAAATAGCCTTTTTGGCTTTGAATGCAGATTACCACAACGTCCCTCGTCGTATCTTGTATCACAGTACTGGGTGCAAAAAAACGCAAATCGATGTACAGAATAGCCGTTTGCCGCACGAGTGCTTGAGGTTAAAACAATCATTTTAACATGCAGTTCCTAAACCTAATTCACTTTGGAGGGTAGTTATGACGTTATCTGTTGTTGTAGGTTACATTTTGAAGTCCGTCGTAAGCAGCAGTCAAATGAAAGAGCTTATTTCATTTTAGCTACTTGTGTGATATTAAATTAAAAACATACCATATAACCTATTCCAAAAAGTTCAACCAAAAATTCAATTATTATTGAACTTTTGGATTAAAAATTTCCAATAAGTTCAACTTTGACCTTAACCTATATGTATGTACCTAATATGTATACAATTACAGTCACAACGCCAAATATAACATATTTACAGCTTCAAACGGCCAGTGCTGCCATCAGAAACGTACAATGTTCTGAATGTGATGTGACATGTAAAATATAACAGCTGTCACATTATACTATCATTATGTCTGCGGCCAAAATGCCATTTAATACTATTTTTACCGTTTGGTTTCAAATTTAAGCATCAATCGACTCAAACATAATTTTGTAATAGGTCTCTGATGAGTAGATACATTTGACAGTATTAATTTCAGATTAAGGCTTCAATCAAATCAAAAATAACCCCGAAAAGGATCTGGCATGTAATCAATAATTATCACAGTGCCAGTTTAGGTCTTAATTTACATGTGAAATTGTACAGCACTACATTCGAATCAAAAATAATCTCGGAATAGGTGTTTAATGTGATAGCTGTCAAAATGACACTTGATGTCGTATTTATCGTTGTAGATATCATTTGGACCTCCATCGACTCAAAAATAATTCCAAAATAATTATCCTATTGTCATGGCCCTCAAAATAACACCACCGTCTCATATCTTCTTATGCTACGTCTACCCACAGGACTTTTGGGGGGTTTAGTGGGTAGACGTGGGATATTTTTTCCCACTCCAGTAGATCAAACCAACTGCTTCATCGATACAAACTCACAATTAAATTGATATAAAGAAACAATGCTAATAAAATCACAAACAATCCTTTTGCTACAGGATTAACTCTGAAGACAGACCTTAGATATGATAGCTTTCAAAGTCTCATATAGATCTTAATTTCAGGTGACAGCTGTCAAATTAAAATGGGATTTATCTCGGAATCTATTAACCGTAGACAATTAGTTTCATAAGAAAAATGATAGATCTCAACGAAATATTCATTTCAGGTGACAGTTATCAAATTAGGGTTTTATCTCAATATAATTAAGATCAAAACTTTTCGAGGTATGGTCTTTTGACAGCTGTCATGAAAATATAAATAATTAAAATTTTATTATACGACATTAACTGCCACGTTGCCAGCTGTCTCAACCAATTAGATATTTTTGAGGCAGACCTAACTTTTATCATAAGTTTATAATTGTTGTGTATGTTACTTTTTATTTTATTTAAACCAATAGCTTAATTCTTGTGATTTATATTTCTGAATCGGCTTACTAATGTAATTTACGCATGCGTGCATAAAAATAGCAGAATTTACGAGCATGAACAGTAAAACTTGTTTTCAAATATTTAGACATCCTACAAGCCATTGCACACTCACAGGTAGGCAGTCCAAGTAACATTAATTTCTATAGTTAAAATGTTAATAACGGATGGACTCCTCCTATAAATACCTTCCACCTAGTACCTTATATTTGCATACGAAATGATGGAAATAAAATCATATCCATAACATCCCTAGTCTGTATATAAATGTTACCCGTAACAAAAACCATTACGTCATTACTCCTAAGTAACAGTTGTTTTGTTTGACTCACGTACTAGGATAGCGGTTTGGCATCTCACGCCAAACTGCTATCCTGTACATCGTTTGCGGTTTATAATCGATATTGGGTTCCTACGCCACAACCACAAGTGTCACGATCTTTGGCGTATGTAGGCTTATCTAGATTTATATATATCGCTGAAATAGATGAAAGATCAAAGAATTTAAAGCTTTCTGAAAATTATTCAGCTGCGTATTGTTACACCTAATATATTGCTGACCTAGGCCCGAATCCCTCACAAATCTATTTACGCGTTGTCAGCAGTATTTTTCTCTATATAAACGGTGGCTTCCAAAATTAAGGGTTCAGATTTATTGTGATAACTCCAGGAGTCACCAGACTCAGTACCAGTATACCCTTCAGGTGGAACCTCTACCCAAATTAGTACCAAAAGTGAGTTGCGGGAACTTCTAAGTCAAGTGTAAATTAATAATTTTATTTTTCAAATAAAATAAATGTGTGTGTGTCTATAAGTTGTTTTTTTTAAGACAACTGAATAGGTCCACACAACAGTATGTGAAATTTTTTCATCTATTTCGTTTGGTTAAATACAATGACTTCTGCTGACTTGCATTTGACCGATCGTCACATGTCATCAGTGGTACCTCAGAGAAAGCCGGACTATAAATTTATGTCAAATATAATTAAAACACGTTTATATACGTCATCAAAGTTTATTCCAGATTTTTTATGTTTATGTGCGTTTCACTACTGAAAATATATATATATACAATACAGTAGTTCAGAACTTTTAAACCTTTATTCATGTTTCTTGACGCGAAATGGGTAATTATACATAAAGTTTCCACAAATATATTATAATGAAACATTTCCCAAAGAGTGGAGTGTAAAAATTATCTACAGTACACTTCTACAAAAGATTTATTGATATTTTTAACAGTTAATTATTGTTACAAGTTACACTACTCATAAATTAATAACACATTTTATAATAATACTTACGGGACGCGTGGACTATTCAGCTTATTATTACTAAACCTACGCACATGTATATATTTTAGTATTGAAATACATGGGTAGTTTCGCGTAACAACACAGATTAGTTAACCTCACAATGTTGTAATATATTCAGATATAAAGTCAATTTATAATGAATTAATAATAATAATTTATTAATGATAATTGCTGGGCAAAGGCATACCCCCAGTTGATAAAAAAATATGTAAGAGTAGATACATATACAATTGAAGTAAATACTTTGTGTTTTAATATTATTTTAAATATGGAGAAGGAGGAAAGAGGTCAAACGAACTAACTTATCCGTCACTGTCAAAGTTCACAATTTGCGTATTAATCTATAATTACCTTTGCTTATTGTTATTGCCAGAATCATGAATTTTTAGGCACATTTCCCTAAAAAATCATGAGAAACACAGAAAAAAAATTAACAATTATTTAATCAATATAATATGTGCAATGGTCGAAAATAATTTAATCCAATATTATATCATTTATAACACAGACTAGCATGCACATGAAATCTTTAGTTATTTATACCAGTGTCAACTAAACCTGTTGTTTTGGGATACATTTGGAAGCCTTCATAAGTCTTTTATGTACGTCCACAGTGTGTATGGACACACATTCAACTAAAATTATTAATCCAACTAATCAATAAGTGGTTACGCTTATAATCCCGTGTATTTCCACTTTTATACATATATGTACATCTATAATTTGACATAAAAGTTCCTTTAAAGTATATGTTTTATATGTAGATAGAGTTAAAAAATATTACAAATGTTATAAGATACTAAAGTTTCTAAAACATGAAGGTGTATATGTGATATAAATATATAGACATAAGTCCTCTAAGCATTCTTAATAGTTAGGTACATAGTTATGATGTACTGCATAGATTACGAAATTGTACAAACTACATATTGACTGAAAAAAAAGGGAAACTGATAACAATGTAGTTTACATATATGAATTTTGATATAAAAAAAGTAAAAAAAGGATATTAATAATATATTTCGATTGTGGGCGTCAAATTGTATCATACACATTGAACGAATGTATGCAACATAGACATAAGACAACGCAATATGCCTTGAGAACATTTGCTATCTATTATCAGTAGAAATTGTACAACGCATCTTAATTAAAACTGTCCGTTTGTTGCGAAGATTCTACTTCTTTAGTCCGTAATAGTTTTGAATTAAAGTTTAATATTCATTGTTACATAAAATCAAATTAAATTATCGAAGTCAAAAAAATGTATAAGTCATTACGAGAACAAAAGATACTTTAAATAATAAGAAAAAAATATTGAGACCATTTCAACCTAATTATGATGATTAAAGGTCCACGTCCCGTCAGAACTATAACATAATTAACAAAAGATCACGCATACTAACAAACACCAAACTACTTAAAAATAAGATAAGATTCCTAAGACTAATATTCGCTCAGCTCTTTTAAAATGAGCGTTATTAGAAATCGATCGAAATACAAGGGCCGTAATTCAGTTATGCACCAAAAACTAAAGACAATAAAGTAAAATACGAGTTCCTATTCTGTTTTCGCTAAACATTAAATTGATATATCGCATTATTAAAACTTATAAAATAACTAAGAACATTTTTCTATTAAATAACTATCTCGATGATTTATTAGCAGTCCGCCAATACGCTGTTCTTCCCCTACACTTTTGTGAAAGACAATGCCTACTCCGAGCCATGAGCGTCCGCCGAGGCAACACTAGACCGCGCCTTTGAATAGTTTTGAATATTTACATCGAGCAAAGTAATAAAATTTATGAAATAGTAAATTACAGGCACCAGAGACTTTTAACATCAGGTGATCCTCGTGCTTATTCCATCACAAACAGGAAAAAACAAACAATAAAAGAACATTCTACTAAAAATGTTTGTTAGGACTAACAGAATTTAACTCTAAGAGATTGTAGAGCGATATGGATAGCGTATTGGGCGAACGACTAACAAATCATATTGTTGTCAAAATACCCACAATTAATTTCATTTTCATCATTCTATAGTGTTATATCAATTATGATTTCAGCGTAAACAGAATCAGACCATCAATATTTTACTAAATTTCAGTTTTTTTTGTGACGCATAAGTACGACCAATATGCAAATATAGGTAATTATAAAAAAATAACAATGATTCGGCACTATCTAGTAGTGTTTAGGCAAATAAACAATTATGGTTTATAAATATCGATCGATTTCCAAATGCAGGTGGTAAATATTAAACAAATGGGGAGACATCAATATACACGGTTTTAATTGTAATGAAAACAAACAGTAAACCCGACTGCTTTTGATAACTGAAAAAAGTATACGAGGGTGAATCAAAAAGTTCTTAGAAGTGCATATATATGAAACCTTTTTGGATCAAGTTCGATATTCAAATTAAAGAGTGTCTATCACACTATATTTATGCAGACTGTCACTTATTTTTGTCAGTTCGTTCGCATGTAATAAATTTTTTTGTGCAACGAGTTGCTAAAAAGTCAAAATTATGGATAAAAGTGAGTTACGTGCGGTGATAAAATATCTCAGTTTGAAAAAAATGTCTACGAAGGAAATTTTTTTGGACATTCAGCAGACATTAGGGGGTGATGCTGTACCCTATTCTACGGTTGCGTACTGGGTGGCTGAATTTAAAAGAGGTAGATCAAGCTGTAAAGATGACCCGCGTTCTGGGTGGCCTTCAACCTCCGTTACAGAAGAAAATGTCAAAAAGGTTGAGAATCTGGTTTTGGAAGACAGAAGAATGACTATAAAACATATAGCTGAGATCCTAAAGATATCTTTTGGTAGCGTTCAATCCATTTTAATTGATTCACTGGGGTTCAAAAAAGTGTCTGCAAGATGGGTGCCACGAATGTTAACCGACGAAAACAAAAAGCGACGTTTGGAAATTTCCAAGCGTAATCTCGAAATGTTCCAGCGTGATCCGGATAATTTTTGCCGTCGTCTTGTCACCATGGATGAAACGTGGGTCCACCATTTTGATCCTGAAACTAAAAGACAAAGCATGTCTTGGAAACGACCATCCTCTCCATCCATTAAAAAATTTCGAGTTGCTCCTACCGCTGGCAAAGTTATGGCCTCTGTGTTCTGGGATAGTGAAGGAATCCTTTTTATTGATTACATGCCAAAAGGCCAGACGATTACTGGACCCTATTACGCAAATTTCATACCGAAAGTGCGTGAAGCGATTAAAGAAAAACGTCGTGGAAAACTGTCGTTGGGCGTGTTGTTCCTTCAAGATAACGCTCCTGCTCATCGATCGGAAGTTGCGGTCAACGCAATCCGCTGTGCTGGCTTCAATCTCCTTGACCACCCACCATATTCTCCGGACTTAGCCCCAAGTGATTTTCACTTGTTTCCAAAATTAAAAGAGGAAATTCGTGGAACAAAATTTCACGATAATGACGCGGTTATAGCTGCCGTAGAGGACTTTTTCGAGAGTCAAGAAAATATTTTTTTTTCACAAGGAATAAGGAAGTTAGAAACGCGTTATTCTAAATGCATTGCATTGGAGGGAGATTATGTAGAAAAATAAAATATTATTATTTAAATCTTTGCATTTTTTAATATTGATTCCAAGAATTTTTTGATTCACCCTCGTATAGCGAATAAATTATTATATATTTAAGAATATCTTGTTTTAGTCATCATATATATTTCAAATAATTCTAATAGAAATGAATAAATAAATTGAAACATTTTTTATAACTGTACATGGTAATAAATATTGTGGAAAAAAATGTCTGGCATTTTTTACTACAATCATATGTTATCAAAATCATTTATTCGACAACCAAGCAAAAACTTTTAGCTTCTCCTGTTTTACGCGACATCTACTTGTCAATAATCATATAAGTATTTATATAAAATCTAAGATACTATTTTATTATAACCTCGATGTCCAATGGATTCGATTCGCAATTCGGACCATTGCTATTGTGTTTACCAATAATTTACCATCACGCATGTACCTATATCTAAAAGGGTATAAAGAAGTATAAAGAAGTGCTTGAAAAGCCTCATGTCGCCTGGGTTGTTCAGTGCCGTGTAAAAGTGGGCGAGAATACTGCCATCTACCGGGCAGATGTGAAGTGAATGTGAAGCTTCACATCGACTGCTTCTAAAGTATCTTTTTTTAAGTCATAAAAATCCAATATCACTGGGAATTCAATCAATGAAAGTTAGTATAAGTAACGGGTATTTTAAACTAGCAAGGAAGTCTCCGTTTTTTTTTTATGCTTGATAGGTTTAGCCTTTTTCCACTATCTCACCTGATGGTAAGTGATGATGTGGTCGAAGATGTTGTTCAGGCTAACCTAGAATTACTGGCTCTCAAGGACAGCTGCCGGAACACACCGTTAGGTGTTTGGCGACAGATTTTCAACTTGAGGGTGGTAGCTAGCCAGGCGGGCATTCGCAAAGTGCCCTACCACCATGCAAAAACTCCGTAACAATAGAAATGTGTCCGGCAGATAGCAGGAGGCTCATCACCTACCACAGAAGAGAAAAAAGAACTGGCGAAATGCAAATGTTTTTATACTCTTCAGTCCTTTATAGTTGTAGAGGCGCTAAAATTATTTGTTGATGTTTGTCCAGATCAGAAAATTAATAGCTAAGTAATAGCAATAATGTATACCAAATCCATTACAAAGTGTGATATTTTTCGGGACAGTACAGGAATGTCTTTAACCATACGTTTTTTGGAAAACTTTAACTTGACCAAATAAATAACTACCTATGCCAAAATTGTTTCCATAAAATATGAGCAAATGGTTCATAATACGACATCCTGTATCTTCTATGATTTTAGAATAATTATATAAGTTTCACAGTGAAATAATTCTTTGATAAAAACCTATTTTTCTGCAACATAGGCGTTTTTTAATTTCTGATAGAGCACATACATCAAAAATACTTTTCATCAGGCGGCAGTCGGGTAAAGAAATCACAATCGGCTGATAACAAAAAAAAAAAATAGAAATCAAAAATGGAATAAGCATAAATATTTATCAAAAAAGTGGAATCGAAAAGTTTCTCTTTGTAAAAAATCCGCCTTGTTGTAACACAATCGCGGAAAAGTCAACACTGTCACTCACAAACATTTTAGTCGGCGTCTTTGACTGCTTCTGTATCAACGATGATTTCTGGTGACGGGGGATCAAAATGAGGCTCTGTTACTGTTAACTTGGATATGTCATCTGTGATTCGAGATAATTCATTCGGAGATGTTGATCGCGTGTCGATCGGCGACGTAGATCGCTCACGTTGTAGTGGGGTACACGAATAAATGGTCGTTGGAATAAGATCATCTAACATCGATGATTCGTGCAGAATGGAGACCGTATCGTCCGCCACCGATGCTGTTGATACATCACCGACTTCCGTGGAATCTCCGCTAGCGGGCTCTTCGGTTTCTTCAATGGCGGAATGCTCGTTGCGCAGGCTGGCCCCCCCGCACTCCCCCGTCGGCCGCAGCACAAGATACATCAGTAAGTCAGACAGAGATATTATGCCGATCACTTTGTCTTGTTCATCGACTACCACCAAACGATGCACCTGCAAAGTAACAAATAAAAACATATAAAACCAGCCTTCGGTGATAAATCTGAGCTTAAAAATTTGGACATATAAAAAAATATTCTACCGACTCCAAATGTTCCACGTGCGAAGTGGGTTAACGTGCAGGGTTGTTAATATTAATTGGTTTTCTACATTATGGTGGATATAAAGGTCTGTTCTTGGAATTGTAAGTGGTAGAATATGCGTGAAAGAAGATATTTTTATATCGAGTTGTGATGGGCCCGGGGTGGACACCGGGGGTTGTGTTTGTGTGTGGATGAGAGAGAGAGAGAGAGAGAGAGAGAGAGAGAGAGAGAGAGAAATAGGGTGAGTAATGTGTATGAGGGAAGTGTTTTTATGTTAGTCTATATTAACTGCTCTGTGTCATATCACAAATTAAGTAACTATTGCTTGACCGTTTTTTTTGCAGGGAAAAGCAGAACAATCAGCGATACTGATGTATGCGAACATTATTACACGTTTTGAACCTAGAAAACGTGGGTCAACGTAACTCGAAGAACTTTGAATACCAAATAGAGTAAGTCTGTTGAAAAGCGATACGGTGTTTTTAGTGTCACTTTAATAAGTTCTCCTTGAGCTGTCTATTCCAATAAAATGGGTTTCGTCGGCACTGCCCAAACTGATATGCAGTACTGCATTATTGGCTGGCACAGAGTAAAATACACGAGACGTGTTATACTTTAAGATGTACACACACAGAGCTTTTTCATAAAAATAATTGTTTTCTCGTGCGAGCAGAGAGGTCAGATATATGTTTATTAAAATTTAAGTACTTGTATATAGGTGAACACCCAAATATTGCATTGACCTTGTTCGGATAATTGGCGAGGAAGACGACTAAGGGATCACCAGAAGATCTTTATGAGGAACTTATATCTCACACTACGATCCCCAAGACGCCCCCGCCAAGTGTGGGGATTATGGAAACCCATCCCCCCCATAATGCGGGAGCCTGTGTCCATCAGTGGACTATCTGGCTGATACAGTATACCCCATAGTGCACCTACATATCGCAAGTTGGGATGCGACCTCTGTCTGCTAGTAGCGTGGGGCGCCGGAGGATACGACACGCAGTGTGATCACTGGGAGAGACAATATGTCACTGTGTCTGTTTGTAGACTTTTTATAATTGCTGAAAGGCTGAATAGATTTCTTTGTGTTAATGTGATACTATATGTTACCGCTTTGGTTCCGAAATCAAATTGAAGACGTTTTGATAAAAGGCCAGGTCAGGAGTACCCTAAACCGACGCTCGTGTATGGAAGGTTTGATGAATGTAGATGAAGCGAAAGAGATATGCAAGGATCGTAGCAAGTGGAAATCTGTGGTCTCTGCCTTCCCCTACGGGAAAGTGATGTTATATATGTATGTACTATCACAGTGACCTTCATTGGCTACTTTTTCGGAATAATTAAAATCATCATGTACTTAACAATAAAAAATAAACGAATTAAGACTTCTACACCTTCTGCGTGCTGTTACCACGTCGTGCAGGCGTATATAGATGGTTGTGAGCCTAAATAATATATATAATGATTACCTCTGCTCTAACAATCCTTTCCATGACGTCGAATAGCGTTTCATCGAGGTTGCACTTCTGAACGCCTTCAAACCACTCGTTTCGGTGTTCGTTGGCCATCTTCAAAGTTACGTCTAAGTTGTTATACGTCTTTTCGGCGGCTAAGTTCTGGAATTTAATATGAGAAAGGAGGTAAGTTCACAATCAAAATCGAGATATGCTTTACGTGCATACAAACTTTTATACAAAATTTAGGTTCAAAAATGCTGTAAGTGCCAATGTCAAGTTATCAGTTCTCGATGTTATATTATGCAGAAATGCGATTTAATTTTTTATTTATTTTTGAGGGCCTGTAGTTCATACTGAAAATTCCATACTTAGATATCATTTTATGGAAACTATCCACGTAGGCTTTACCAAAATTCGAGATATCTTCCAGATCATATCAAGTTATATCACTGTCAGAGCGAACGGTCAGTGCATCCGAAACCTTTTTACATCGAGGCTCGTAAAAGGCACTTCAAGCATATATTATAGTAGGTATATTTAAAATAGAATATATATATATTTTTTTTTTAAGCCTGATAGGTTAGCCTTTGACCACTATCTCACCTGATGGTAAGTGATGATGTGGTCGAAGATATTGTTCAGGCTAACTTAGAATTTTTGGCTCTCAAGGACAGCTGCCGGAACACACCGTTAGGTGCTTGGCGACAGATTTTCTACTTGAGGATGGTAGCTAGCCAGGCGGGCATTCGCAAAATGCCCTAGCAAAAAGCTATAACGACTATCATCCTAAGACACAACCGGGACCGACGGCTTAACGTGCCCTCCGAAGCACAGAAGCATTCAGTAGTAATGTCACCAGCGGTCACCCATCCGAGTCATGACCGCGGCGGACGTTGCTTAGCTTTGCTGATCGGTTCAGAATGGCTAAGCAAACTTAGCTACGAGCGCTTCGTATACATGGTATATTTATACTGTGATATGCGAACAATAAGCGTTATTTACAAGGCGACCGAGAGTGACGGGTTATAATGTCACCCCCCATCTCTTTCCGTGAGTAAAACACCGGAAAGTGGGCAGCAGCGCATTCTAAGGAACAGCTTTCTTACACTATTTGCCATAATCTCAGTAAAGTACAGGAAAAATAACCCGTACAAACCGTATTGGATCTGGCAAACATATCTTACTGGATCCGAGATAGAGTTAGGGTCCGTTTCAGACTGTCCTGATAAAGTTTCGGGTTCGAGCCTACACATAAAATAACTGAATGATAAAAATGACAGTTGACATGCAGCGCGTTTCAAGCTTTAACCGATGGATAGGCTAAATCAATGACTGTGAAACGCAAAGTTAGTGTTTTATTTATTAAATATGTTCTGGGTTGAAAAACCGGAACTTTGTCGAACATTCTGAAACAGGCCCTTAGTGTTTCTTAATAACACAAGAATAAAGGCATTTCAGTGCGGTTCATAGAGAAATAAAACAAGCTCATAAGCAGCAGACCGCAAACCGTACGGCGGCGGGCGGGGTATAAAAATATTTACCGTGCGGCGCAACAACATTACCTTGACGCGACCAATCGGATGCGATCGTTTCTAAGCGCCAAATCAATGAACAAATCCAATTGGATTTGGAAGATTGTACATGTTTTGTTAATTGTGAACTTGAATCCGAAATCAAAGAAATTTATTCGTAGGAATCACTGATATAATCTGACACTGTAGGTAGAGATTGGAATTCGTTCACTGACCTCGTTGATTACAAACTTTAAACGACTAATACGCAAGACTCGTGTTTATATTGAAATCACAGAAGTAAATAATAGCATTTCAAAATATACTCTAACAGTTATCTTTGGATGTATTTTACATTCATTACGAAGTCCAGCCATCGAAACATATTCAAAGGGTAGATCACTAATTTGCTGCGTATGTTTGTGTGTGAGCAAGTGTATTAAAAAGTAGATTGATGAAATAGCTCTGGCCTTAAACTTGATGACGAAATGTCATGCATTCGACTATATAATGTCTTAATATTTGATGACATTTCACAAAACTATGATATTTGACATTCGTTTTGTATTAACTTACACATTCCTTTGAAAAGTATTACTCTATAATAACATATTTCATTTCCAAGTACCAAATATTCTGAACTAGAGCCATATATATCAAGCACATCCTTATTCTTGTATCTCCATTGTCAGCATAGTCAAACGTGCCATAATATAATTTTTCTCAAACATGCTTGGAAATGTAAGCATTATTTTGACAACCTTCTTCGAGATAAGTCGAAATTGAAAAGATAAGTCTGTACTGGCCAAATAAATGCGCGCAGCGGCCGGCAAAATATGTATGAAAATCTATATCTGCCGTGTCTAGCGGCCAAATAAATTGCATAGTAAACTCATATCTGTCATGTAATTTAAAAATGGAATCGATCTTTTACTTCGAAGCATGGCAACCAAGGAGGTAACTTATCAAAGGTTTTATTTAAATTTCGCTGTTTATTGAAAATTGTACATTTAACAACTGTATCTTCAAATAAAAAATTCTGCCTAGGTACTACTTTGTTTTAATTTCCGCGCATTATTTGACAAAAGCACTATACAAGCCTTGGCCACAACTAGGCATTGATGGACTTACGTATGTTTGCCTCGGCTTCACCTCGGCCCACATTTACACGTTCGTCCATCAATGCTTCCTTTGCTGGCCGCTGCAGTAATGTACTATAATTATGTCCTTCAAATGAGTCCCAGCATCGATGAAGAACTACCAATAAATATCTAGAGAGAATAAAAGACTTATCGATTGACGATCTTTCTTAGCATTAATATACTAAGAAAGATCGTCAATCGATAAGTCTTTTATTCTCTCTAGATCTAGTCTTTACTTACAATGACGTCAAACTTAGCATAGATGTCCTTCAAGCGGCCCTCAGCATCGATGAGCGGCAATGCAGAAACTCGCCGATTGACGAACTTTCTCAGCGCTTCAATAATCGATGTGTCTTCGGTAGCAACTTCGATGTCGCTGAGCGTACCGATGCGAAGATCACGCAATTTGTGCTGCAGGTACGCAGGCTTTGGCAAATCATTAATCTGGAAAACATACGGTACAAACATCAATATTGTTTTCATAATTTGTGTTTCTCCCGAGTATTTTTTTGTGTTTCCCACAGAGTTACATGCTTTTGTCACATATAGCTCCAAATTTTGGTCATGTTGTCCAAAATTTGGCACTATGAACTGAAATCCTAAAGTATTCCACTTATAGCAATGATCAATATAAGGTGCTAATGTGCACTAAACATAAAAATCCAATTATTTCTACTTAGAGAACCAACAATGAATAGCATCCCTATAAAGAAAGGAATAAAAAGCGGTGGTACCGATTTTGGTCTCTCACTACTGGAGAGATTATTTTTCAATACACTTGCTAGTAAAATCCTTTTAATTTAAGCAACGCCGGTATCGAATTGCTATTTCTAACACAGATAACTTTGTAATTGTTAGATTCAGGCGTTACTTTACGTAAATTAATAATAAGCGTAAATTACTATATCAGCAGGATTGTCCACTGCTGAACACAGCTTCCCCCACTAACGGGGGTTTTGCCACAATCCCCACGCAGTCGCTTTGGGATCGCAGTTTAAGGAATCAGTTCCTCAGAAGACAGCGCTGACCTTCAGGTATTTTACCTTTAGTCGCCTCTTACGACGTCACCCACAGGTAGCAATGAGCGGTTGACAAAATATTGATCATTCGATATTTTTTTAGTGTACATTTCATATGGTTACACTTTTTAAGTCATAAAATAACTTTAAAACGAGTTCCTACAAAGCTCAGAAGCGTTGGATTCTGCTTCTTCGATTTTCATCGTTTGCGGATGATTCTGGCCATCTGTATAAGACGCAGACAAGGACAATGATTTAGTACACCTTATTTATATTTTTGAAGCGCAATTGACAACGCAGTACTGTCATGGTGGCAGACGCGGTTTTCAATATTCCTTGACAAACATAGGAATGATCTATATATTCTTAACTGCAACTAGGTCTTATCTATCAGAATATTTGCATCTGACCTGCATACGATATTCTTTCTGTACTGTACCGTATCAGCAGGATTGTCCACTACTGAACACAGCCTCCCTCATTAAGGGGGTGGGGTTGCCATAATCTCCACGCTTGGCAGGCGTCTTGGGGATCGCAGTGTAAGATAACAGTTCCTCAGAAGGCGTTGCTTCCCACCTTCCGGTATTTTAACCGTAGTCGCCTTTTACGACATCCACAAGTAGCAACAGGGGGCGATATTCTAGCCCCACGGGGCCATTCTTTCATTTATTTTTTTATAGGTATTATTACAGTGAAAACTGTCTACTCACATATAAGAACAAGAATCGCAGGATTCTCTTGTGGGTAAGTATGTACAGCACGTTGCCAGTGTCGGGATCGATCACCGGCAGCCGATGGATACGGTTGGTGATCAGAATTCGGATCGCTTCGTACAGCGAAGAATCAGGCCCAATGGAAACAAGGGGCATCACTGACAGGACTTCTGTAATTAACAAATAAAACGAATTGTGTCAACAGAAAAAACACAATAGATTGCATATTTCAAAAAGGTTAAACAAGCATAAGTAGTATAGTAGTAAGCATATGTACATAATAAAAAAACAATTAAAATATTTAACCTGTTGTATTAAGGGTGCACCGAGCTTTTTAGGCGCGCCGCGTATGTGTGCGTAAGTAAGGCACGCCAACAGCATCCGTCCCCGTCCGACGGCCGAAGAATTACTAAAGCGGATAGGGACAAAGCATCGCGGCTCTGACTTAAATGGGCGGAACATGCGTGAATTTGAGTATTTCCTTTGTATAATAAAAACAAATACCTATTTGAAAAATGTAATGTGTATACGTTAAAGAAAACATGTTGTTTTTTTATTATTTAAATACGGATGACTCTCCGTTAAGTATTTACGCCGTACAATGGGTTTATTTCGTTTTTTAGATGTAACTTTGGTTTTTTTTTCTATAGAGAAAATTTTAAGTGTTTCCAAAGTGTATGATTTATAGAATGAATCCTTAAATATAACATATATAATTAACATAACTCAAAATCAAAATAAAGATACAGCAAGGGATCAAACGAACCACAATTACGTAGCGCTGCCTCGGTGCAGGCTTTTAAGCCGCTGTTCAAAGAGTTTTCCCAATTCCCTCGAATTATCAATCATTTACCATTTATTTGTCACTTTTGATAGGCAAGCCTTTGACTACAATCTCACCTGAGTGATGATGTGGTCGAAGGTTTTTCTAGTAACGATGGCCGAGCGGTAATAGACTGCCGGGCCGCAGGTCCAAGGTTCCCTCCCTAGCACCAGCTTGAGCTTCACTGAATGGTTGAAGGGTATTTGCGAATGCTCACCTGGCTAATTACCACCCTCATATTGAAAATCTATCACCAAACGCCTAACAGTGTGTTCCGGCAGCAGTCATTGAGAACCAGTAAAATTACAGACACATGAGACTTAACCAACTGTTTGAGTCAGGGTGACGGGCGCAGTGCAATTCCTCACTTGTGACGAAATCCATCTGTTATAGGCCGAGGTTAGTTCGCTTACCATCAGGTGGGCCCCTTGCTTGTTCCATCACAATCACATAAAAAAGGTAGTGTGCAGTTATAACCTAGAGTGAAAACCGCCTTTTAAGGAAAGCTTTAATTAGGGTTACACCACTAGGTGCTTAGCCACAGACTTTCTACTCGAGGGTGGTACACAGTCAGGCGGGCATCCCCAGAATGCCCACCACCAGCAATAAAGACTGAATAAGGACGATAATAAATCTACAATTTCTTTTGCTTTGATGACATGTACATCGTCCAGATGACATCTAGATCGCCTTTGAGGACGCAATATCTACTTCTGCGATGTTAGTCCGAAAAGAAACGTGATATATATAAAAGCAGAAATACTTACGGCGCCAAGTCTCGAGTCTGTGCTCTTCCAACTCGTCCATGGTCACGTGCGGGCTGGTGTAGTACATTTGGAGGATCTTGATGAAGTCGGTGATGGTCAACATACCGACGAACTCTTGTCTCTCCGAGTTCCATAGCGGTGCAGCGCGGACACCTGAGGACAATGGATATTAGGGTATAAAACAATGTGTAAAGCTTCACCATTTCTTCCAGATTTGTCTTCATTTTCATCTAAGCTTGAAGAAAAAAATTCCTCAGCAGACATTGCAAGTCTCGCATCAGACCAGAGGTTGCCTAAATCACGGACCATCTAACCAGTGCAGTGGTACATACGTTTTTTTCGATGCTTAAGAATATCGTTGTTTTAATATCGGGATGTGATTTAACCTAAATAATGAATAACAAAATTTCGAATATGACACTGTGATGGCATATATTGTATTTATTCTATTTTGTAACATATTCAAGTGGCCTTAAAAGTGTTGGTAGTAAAAAGATTGTTTGATTGATCTACCATTCGTTCTCATTTTTAACTTTTATAGGCATGAATAACTTGTAACAGACAGAGCAGTATATTTTATTGCTATATAGGTCACCTGCTTGTGCTGTCACTACCCAAAACTTTCAACACCCGTATATTTAAGTCGACTTCGTTACTGCTGAATTTGGCCCAACACAAATATTATATACTATAAAAAATAGAATATACCCATTGTTTAGAGATTGTTTCTATCTTATTATTATTCACTATTTTAGCAAGACTCGGAATATTGCTTTTCGTCTTTCTAACGGAGGAACGTTTCGGTTCCAGCGTAAGTATGCATTTCGTAAGATCGCTTTCTTGAGTAGTACGTAAATCAGTACTAAAAGTACGATGTGACTATGGGTATACGACTAGATTAGCCACCAGGCTAATCTATGGCAAATCTACACAATCTATGGACCATATTTGACACCTTTTGTATAAAAAATACTGTTAAAACTAGTCATAGACACCGTCACAGAGTACAAACATAAGAGTGGAGTTGCTTTCGAGGGTCCTATATATATATATAAACTCACTACTAGTATCCACTACGGTACATATAACACTTGAGGATTATTGCTTGTAATTTTACTATTCGTTTAAAGCAGCTGAGTCGGGACTATTTTTTTTTACGAATAAAAATATATTAATTTTACGGATTAGTGTTATTTTTAATGTGATTTATATGGACGTGTTGTGTTGTCTAAATGAAACGTATTTTCTGTCATTGTTTTACTTACGATAGATTTTGAAAAACATTGTATTGTTACAATTTACCCCTCATCGTGAATATGAGCATGTGTTCTACCGTTATATATTCTCCGTTGTACACGCTCTCAAACACATGACGAAGTTAAAGACATTGTTGATCCCATTTTCTCAAATAGAATAATGGTAATAAAAGTTAATTAAAAAGTTGAAGATATCCAGCCAAGAAATGGCAACGCATTTGGTAGGGTTCAGTAGACAAAGTTTTAATTTAAATACAACATACTTTATTTGATTTTATTCATGATATGGAGTTATGGAACTAGCTGGTCGCACAAAGTAGAATAAACTGTTGCCTAAAACCACGTCTCATTACGTTTGTATATGTCCTGTAGCGGTGTGCTAATATATATTTCGGTCAAATAATTATGTCATTATCTCAAATACAACCGTGTGTTTGTGTTGTGCTGATAAACAGTATGTTTTATCTAGAAAGGATTACAAATTTTTAATTGCAAGGGAAATAACTTTATTCAAAATATTGACATTGATTGTGTGTTAATGCTAGGAAGGAAAGTTTGGGGATGTATAGAAAGGTCAGCATTGATCCAAAACACTTCAAAATCGTGAGTCTTTTAAATAGATCTTCACAGTATGGCACTACCAAAAGCATGAAACTAATGGTGAATGATATCTCACATACCTGTTGAATGGATCAACGCACAATTATGAAATATTTTTGATTGCGATTGATGGAGCAACAGTCGAAATAATTAAAGAATTGTAAGTTTAAAAACTTTGTTTACGAGGAATGGAATGCATTAGAGACATGTTGAAAAGAGAGTGAATTTTGAACGGCAGTCAAATGAGGTAACTTCATAACTAACCGAAACGTATTCTCCAATTCAGAACTGTAAGGGGGTATTATTGTCAGTAATAAAGGTGGAGGTTGGGTATGGCAGAAGGATCAAATACGAATAACTGCAGCTGAGATCAGAGTTTTGAGAAGAATGTGTGGCGTGACTTTGAAAGTCAGAAGAATACATTGGTGTGCGAATGAGTATATATTGGTCTTTGTGGAGAACGGTTGGCTGAGATGGTTTGGACATTAGGCAATGATGAAAAACGAGATTTACACACAGAAGTGTACAAAACGATTGTGAATGAGACAGTTGGAAGAAGACCTCGGCGAACATACTCGTTTTCTCACCAGATTGAAAACAAATTAAAAAGACCAGATCATCAGCTCGTCTGTATAGGTATATCGACGGGCATGTGTGAAGTATTCATATACTTTATACAAGATGATAAAGCATAAGATATAATTATTCCAAGATCGTAAAAAGTGGGAATCCGTTAACTCATATCACATCACGACGTCCATCTTTCAACAAATGCCTTATATATTAGGGGGGTTTCCATAATCCCTACGCAGGATCAGCAAGATTGGGGATCGTCTTGGGGATTGCAGTGTAAGATGTAACTTCATAACTAACCGAAGATGGCAGTTCTTCAGAAGTTGCTGCTGCCCAACTTCTAGTTTTTCTCCTGCTCATCGCTTTTCACAGGAATAGGTGGGGTGTAATTCTAGACCCACGGGCGTTCTCTGCTTTCCCTTCCGGAAGTTGCTTTCTGCCTTTTTCCATCGTTATGTAATTTAAAGTTATCACATACATTTAATGAATATTACTCGTACATGTCGGAAGCGGCAAGATTTGTTTTTCTAACAGACGATTTATATTTAATGAAATATTTCGTCGTAGATCTAAATAGTTGCAAAATAATAAGCTCATCATCGTCCCCATACCGTTCTTCAACGTAATTGGGGTCGGTAAATCATGCTTTATCTAATAACAGTAAGGACGACGAAACGCAGGAACGTATTATAGATAGAACTTTGTTTTCTAATTCAAATCAAAGTATTTACGTATAATAATAAACTCTCCATTGGTAAATCGAAATGACTAGCTGCGCGGTGCTCATTTAGCCCGTTCTTTCCCATTCGATTTATACAACATCCAAAATGAAGAAAACAAAACCCAAATTCCTTATGTACGTGGATTTAGTATTTTACCGGCGGGTTCAAAAACATAACTAAGCGTGGACTCGAAACCAAAATAAAAGATCTTTTCGACGTTAACTTGTGTGCATGAACCTTGAAGAGTTTCATCAGTACTAATATTATAAATGCGAAAGTAACTCTGTCTGTCTGTCTGTCTGTTACGCTTTCACGCCAAAACTACTGGACCGATTTGAATGAAATTTGGTATGGAGATAGTTTGAGACCCGGGAAAAAACATAGGATAGTTTTTATCCGACTGCGCAAAAAGAGGTTCATGTTTTCGCGCGATAACCGACATACGCGCGGGCGGAGCCGCGCCCGGAAAGCTAGTGTACTATATTTTTGGGCGCGGAACTATCTCGCAGTACTGCAGCGATATCGCGAGATAATCGTTCCAAGGAGAAAATGGGAGTGCTGCCTTCAACACGAGACAAAGTCCCTAAATTCTCAATCTGTGTAGAATCTACTGTAGATATTGTATAAATAATAGAAAATACTTTGAACATTTCTATGTCGAACCCTAAGTTGGAATGATTAAAGTGAACAAAAGGTATAAAACCTAAGGCAATCACACATTTTAACGAGAACAGATTGTTATTGACAAAGAAGTAATAAAAGAATCGTAATTAAGATCAATGGTTCTCAATCAGTATGTTGGCCATAAAATAAAGTAAAAGAGTCGCCATAAAAAGTTACTCGTATATTATTTTTTATTATAGATTCGTACATGTACATATTATAAGGTACCTTCTTTTTTTTACGGGATAGGACGGCAAACGAGCAGGTTTTTTTATTAAATTTCTGAGTTCAGACTTCTGCATTCACTGTCAATGAATACACACACAGCAGCTGTTGGATCGCAGCGGTCAAACAGAACGCACATTCTGTCGGATTGCTATTTGAGACGAGACGCGGTAATCGCGATCATTAATAGTAATTTTAGACGTTAACGAAAAAATATTGAGGTTATGCGAGATAGACTTTTGCTTTACTTTAAAGGATTATAACTAAAAAAATCATGATACAAATAAAGCGTGGAACGTGTGACCAGCAGAACTGTAGAACTGGACCACTCTATGTCTTTAGTACAGAAAGAACGATGGACGGCAGAATTCTGAACTGAGAACTCTAAGACTTCTCCCGTTGGCTCAACACCTAACTGTAAAGTGGGTAGCGTACTTACTACTCGGCGACGATATCTGCAGAAGAGAGTAATACAGCATTGAACAATCATATTAAAACGCAATATTTTATTCACAATAGAAATGAAATAACCTACCAAACGACGTTGGTGGTACGTCTCGAAATAATTATGCACCCAATTTTAGGACGATGCTGACGAGTGGGCTAATAAATGCTTGGCTTAGGCCACTCGTAGATTTTAAAGCGGTGAATTGCTATGATTTTAGAAGAATTACTTCATGAATAACAGCAAATGTTTTCGAACTTGACAGACTGGAAGCGAAATCGTGGCCTTTATTAGGGTTCCCTAAATCCGAAACAATGATGTGGGCAGCGTACGACTTAGCGATGCCGTTGCCTTGTTTCACTTTATTGACCATGGACTGCATAAAACATATGTGGTAGACATTTGTTAATTGTGATCAGAATTCTTAATTGATTTTTATGAGTTTTTACATATGACCAACCCAACGATGTCGTAAATTATTGTACATATTAAACCATATAGCCATATTACTGGTATTGACGATATTTTTTGCTCTCTTTAAATTAGATATTATTGTAAACAATTTGAAATGCTGACGGTTAATAACTCCTTTCCGGTCTTGCTATATTCTCACTTAATATGCCTATAATACTTTAGAAAAAATAATTATAATACTGTGAGTGGGTAGAACAGGTAGAAAATGTAAATATATGGTTCTAAAGCAATAATATCACAAAGGGAATTTCTAAGCGTGAGTTCGTAAAGTTTCGCTCTGTTACATTTTGTACATTGTTATTTCCGTATATCTTCTTGTATTGTAATCGTCATGTTACATTAAAATATTGGAATTCAAGCGATTGTTTCACATATTTACTGAAGTTATTTTGATATCATGGTATCATTATCATCCCACACATATTAGGGTCGGAAACACTGAACGGAGTGAACGCTCTAAAAGACACAACGGTTGTGTACTTATAATATGTTACTTGTCTGATTTTAAACGGATTATAATAGGTACATATTTCTATTTAATATATAGCCAGTTATACAGAAGAGTATTATGTAGGTAACAAAATGTTTGTGAGCGGACGTAATATCATTGAAAGAATACCTGCCCACTAACTAGCCTTAGAATTTATATTATAACCTGTGATAAGGTAACCCATTGTTTGCCAGTATGTGCTTAACTCTATGCATCACTTCAATAACTCTCGGAAATACTTTAAGTACAATCTGGTAGGGAGTGAGTGCAACGGGGACAGTCCTACTATACTAGAATACTGCCTACTACTAATCCTATTATACTAGAACACGTCCTGACTATACATATACATTTATGATTAGTGTTTTAGCAATGTAAGTTTTTGATCAATTAACAAATTTATTATTTTATTATTATTATTACTTATATATTTTGAAACCGATCAGCTAAATTAAGCGACATGACTTGGTGATTGCTATATACAGTACTACTGAGCGCTTCTGTGTTCCAGAGGGCAAGTTATGCCGTCGGTCCCGGTTGTAGTCTCAAGATGGCAGTCGTTATAGCATGGTGGGCAGTCATGACTTGGAAGGGTGATTGCTAGTGTCAATAGTACTGAGTGCTTCCGTGCTTCGGAGGACACGTTAAGCCGTCTATTCTAGGTTAGCCTGAACAACATCTTCAACGACATCAACACTTACCATCAGGTGAGATAGTGGCAAAAAGCTAGCATATCGATAAAAAGGGAGTAGTTTCCGAAATTCCAGATTAAATAGGGAATTAGCGATACGAAAATTTGTCTCGGGTATTTTGCAAGTTTGTAAGCAAATAAATATAATTAGAGATTCTATTGCAGCTTTTTGCGTGCTTAATTCCGTAAAATGATAATTGAAAAATACAAGGTAAATCGTCTAACATTAGTATGTAGCTTTAGAAGAAACAATACGCCCGAGTCAGTGGATCCTGCAAATAATTCCATCGTGTCAACTTCACCGATCTAATTATTCACGAGATGTCTAATTGCCGTCTTGGAGCCGCCAAACGAGCAGTATTAAATCATTGTTTTATAAAATAAACTCATTTTTTACTCCTGAACAGAAATAGTAGTATAGATAAAGATTTGTGGAATGCTACGCGTTACGGCATCTTATATATTATGAATAACGAAGTAGCAAAGAAATATTTATTTATAAATTTCAAAACGCTTAGATGAAATTATCTGCCTGGGCTAGACGACGCGCTCGTTATAAGCTATGTATAATAGTGAGAGTAATAGTATTTTCCCTGAAAGTGAGCCAAGAGATTTTATTATGATGATACATTTGACATATTATACCTATAAATACAATGATTACCTTTGTGTACCGTTTAATATATCTAATCGACCTCCTTCTTTACGATATGTAATAAAGGTTATTATGGAACGATATACACCTTAAAGTCCATGTCAACGGCCGTATTGTTTCTTTAGGAGGGTTCTGCAGTTCCATGCGTTCATACCATTGCTGTATTAACATAAACCAGAAAACATCAGTAAGACAACGCGACACCGAAATCAGACATACTGTTTTACGCGGGCCTGCGGCTGCCAAAGTATACTACTAGCTAAGCGAAGAAATGAAGGGGAGGAACTCTAAAAAATAAAAACACTAGCAGAGTTATTCCTTAGCTCGTTATCATCACACGCACCAGAATTCGGGCATTTATGAATTAAATTCAATTGTTATCATTATCAATGATGCTCAAGGATTAATACGAAGAAACATGAGTGTATGGTTAATATTATTAGAGCCGATCAGTAATTACAAGTACAGGGTGTCAGCTTTTTTTATTTCTTTGCACAGACAAAACAATGACACAGCTAAATGATAGACGGGCCGGTTTCAGGACCCATGACTGTCTGGATCTGTTTGAATTTTACCATCAGTCTCAGCAGTGATTGAGTATTATTTTATTCAAAAGGGTTTGCGGTTCTCTTTTCTCTTCTCTTGACTTGACATCACATGGTACAGTATAATTTAGTAGGCATTATGTACAATAACTATTATACTTTGACAGCCTCTGCACGAAGTCATGCATCCATTGCAGAATGTCGCATAAGCCATTGCAGATGCTTTACTTACATAAAAAAATACATTCGCAACATGCTCCAGTGAATTCAGTCGCAAAGCATAAAAATAAAATTAAAAACATATTCGTTACATAAGTCCATAAAAAAGTCGTGATTAAACAGCTTGGTTCATCAATCTATACCAATTTGAATCAGTTAAAAATGTTTAACTAGATTTAAATCTGCACAGCTTATAAAAATCGAACACATCAGCAGCGAATCAAAACTAAACAATGAGAGTGAAGAAAATATGTAACATGTACTTAGATGAATATTGTTCTTAATCAAGGTCCTTTCTACACTGCATTGATACTGGTTTCAATAAGGTCGGAAGCATTTCAGTTCCATGAACGAGTATTTAGTATAATGGCCGATAGGTTGTTAAATTTATATCCTTCTAAAAGCTATATCTAATAGCTGATTTCAAATCATAACAGTCAATATCATCCGATAAAAACTATATCTACACACCTCTTCGTATTTTTAATTGAAGTCGATATATCACGAAATATACGACGCGTTTCTCGCTGACGTTATATTAATAAACCTGTCACTTCTAAGACTTGATGGTGAAACTCGATTAAAAGTAACGTTAATTTAAAAGGGAACTACCCGTCACTGCAGCAAATAAAGTAGGACTTGTAAACGACGGCAAACACACTTGTGGGACAATGTTAATAATAACATTACCTAAATTAATTAAATTAAAAGAATTAATAATTTTGGGATAACATTCTGGAAAATACGTGATCAGAATTTTCATTAAATATTCTTGACACAAAAATGGGTCAGAAGTGAATCAATATCTAAGAAAATACGACATAAGTATTGCCGTCTTCAGATTTACAATAAGCATGATCCTTAAACGGAACGTTACAGCCAATTCAGGTCTTGATGATACCTACTTAATATAAATATTCATAATATTAACTTAAGTTTAAATTATATTATCTGACAAGGTCAAAAGGATTAAAGGAATCGCGCGAGCTATTACTATGAAATAGATAGTTTACGTAATAAGTACTGACCATTGTATACTAGAGCGAAGAATGCCTTCTTAACGAGAAGTTGCGTGTCGAAGACCACCAGCTTCGCCGACGTGGGTATCAGGTCGTAGCACTTGTGGAATTTGAAGAACTTGACGAATATCTGGGATTCATCCTCCTCTGAAAAATATGAAAAGAACCAGTTAACAATATTTCATATATGTAGATAACAATTCACCAAAACATTCAAGCAGACGTTATCTCTAAATAGTGTGTACTCGGAACACTAAAGATGTAGGTATGTAAAAGCAGGAGGGCTATTCTCGTGCAGAGATAAAAATATCACAATAGATAGATGTTGTCTAGAGATAACAGAACATGATTGACATCGAGTCAGTGACGTCTCTTACCATTTTCGAATCTTCGAGATATCGAATCCTAGCATTCCACTGCAACAATGAATTATTGAAAAGATGACATTGTAATGCAGTATCTTTAGTATTTTGTTCTAATATTTATTTATTCTCATGTTAATTTAAATATAGATTCAGATTTCTTTTGGAAGATTTTGGGCGATTAGTTGAACTTATTTATGGTTTAAAAGAGCGTTATCATCCATCTCAGGTATATCACTTGCACATTTAAAATTAAATTTTAATTTATGTGCATAAAGATTAAGCAAAATACTATTTTCAGTTCATCGCTAATTGCGATATATTAATAAATATTATAATTGCATATTTTTTTACATAATTTTCATTTTGAAATTTTGCTTAGACTATACAAAATGATACAAATAATTAAATAACTACGAATATATAATTTGTAATAAATATAAAGTGTAATTATAATACGTTTATACATATTGTTTATAGACTAGCAGAATAAATTTTTCAATAATTAGTTTGTATTATGGCTTAACTGGGCGATGTGAACGCTCAGGGACAAAACCCACAGTAAATAATAAAAAAAAAAATACTTTTCAGAAAAATTAAGAAGATTGATAAGGCGAATAACGAAAAGTAATTGTAAGAAAGTTAGCATTTTTATAGCGATGTTAAACTAAGAATTTTATTTGTGTTTAGGTGAACCTCATCCACCTTCTGAGTGTTATGACTCATACCCGAACTCCATATTTAAGTCTATATAAGCTACCTTTCTACCAAATTTGATCAAAATCTGATCAGGCGTCCAAAAATATGGTATCGAATATCGCATCAGTAATCGAATAGTTTTGCACATAGTCGGTTATTTTTACTCTGCGTATGATTTATCGATTGCTGATAAATGTCCCGATTCTGAGAATTGCCTTCCGGTCAACAGTGGTAAACGGTTAGGATACATGCCTAAGATATCTACGGTGGCGTCTCAGGTGGCCGATCATGTTACGTCTTATTGCAGGTATACTCGTATATGGTAGAGACAGAAAACAGTACAAAAAAAACAACATACGAATAAGCCCCCGGATAAAAAGCGCTGGGTGATTAAAACTCCGAAAGAGATAGGCGATAGACAATGTACTTCTTGGGAACGCTATTGGAGGTTTTAAGATATTGATTCCCGCATGAGCAGGGCCACCATTCATTTCGTTAATGTTCTAATATGGACGAGAAATCGCCCACGGCGAAGCGATTAACTAATTATAAGAGTGAGACAAATCGGAAAGAGTGTAGTGTGTATGGGCAAGAAAAAGTCAAAGAAAAGGGAAAAGATGTACTTGAAGTATGTTTGGAGTGGAGTCTTTGTGTTACAAACAATTAAACCACAAAATCTCAATTTTCCTCTTCAGAAAGACTCTGTCACATATTTTTTAGCCGCATAGCTGCATTAGTGTGAATTGCACTGCGGTGAGTAGGCTTGAAAGGCACTGTAGCGTGTGAAATTACTGTATAAAATATACTGGAAGGAGAAAAGTATAGAAAACCTTCAAATACTACGCTAAAATGAATAAACGTACCAAGTATCCCTTGACACTTACATTACTAGTGAGAACTGTGATGTGTAGCTGTTTGTAAGTTTGAAGTGAAATATTTTTCCACTTTAAACTTACAAAGTTAGCAGTAAGGTCATGTTTGTTTAGGGAGGACATAGATGCTGGCTACCGCCTGTGCGGTCGTCCAGCTCCACCGGGTTTTGGGCGAGGGCCTGGCCCTACAATAGCCCGGGAGGGAGAAGTGCCGAAGGCACTTCTCCCGAGACGGGCGTAGAAGGCGAAAAGCGCTTTCTACCTCCGTCTCCTGCGGACGCCGAAAACGTACCGCTATTATAGGAGGGGTTGACAGCGAGCTCAAGGGCACCACTGTGGTTCGGACCTCGGCTTGTCTCGCTGTCGAGAGACATGGGGGGGATCGGAGCAAAATGCCTCTGTGCAACTGCAGTGTTGCACAATTGGGCCCTACTGAATAATACTCTTTGACTATTTGGAGAGCAATTTATCGTGACCTTGTTTTTGCCTCGAGCTCGCCGGCGAGCTCGGTGTTTGATTGTGTGACCTCTGATTACCTCACACCTGGGGATTTTACCTCGACGACTTGCGGATAACGCTAAAGCTGCCAATGTAATGGCTGCGATGGGGTCATCCGGGTCGTCTAATACCTGCCGTGGTCGGCGACGGGGGGGTTTGAAAAATGGGATAGAAGAGGCAGTCGAGTAGTTCGATGCCTGGACAACCAATGGGTTCGGGTGCTGGGGCGCTCGATCAAAGTATCGGCGGGCGCAATCCTTATTGAACTGCGCTAGAGAGGGAAGGTTTAAGTCGCAATGCAACTCGGTGTTCCGGATATACCACGGGGCGCCGGTTGCATTACGAAGAAAACGGTTTTGGATGACTTGAAGTTTATGAAGGTGGGCCTCACTAGCATGACTAAACACTACTGATGCGTAAGTCATGATGGGGCGGATGCAGGCAGTGTAAAGTGTCTTCTTATTACTAAGAGACATTTTACTCTCTTTGCGAAGTAGGGGACCAAGGCGACCCATTACGAAGGCCGCTCTGTTACGGACGGTTGTTATGTGATCGTTAAAGGTGAGATGACGATCAAGGGTGATTCCGAGGTATTTTGTTCTAGGAACCCAGGGAATGGGTTCGTCGAACAAAATAAGCGGTTTCGGGTAAGGGGAGCGTGTCTTCTCAGTAAAGCACATAGCTGTGCTTTTAGCTGGGTTGACCGCGATGCGCCATTTTCGGAACCAGTCACCGATCTCGGTGACGGCCCGTTGAATGACGAAATAGGACTGTCTGTTGATATGCCACCCAGTGGTGTAAATGGCGGTATCGTCCGCATATTGGGCTAGGAATACTTTGGGCTGAGAGCGTGGGATGTCACTGGTATACAGTGCAAAGAGAATAGGTGATAGCACGGAGCCCTGAGGGACTCCGGCTCTGACTGGGTGGGGGGAGGAGAGGGTGCCTTCCACGCGATAGCGAAAGCTTCTGGCTTTAAGGAAGTCTTGTAGGATGAGCACAAGACGTTCTGGCACGCCAAATTGGTATAGCTTGTAGATCAAGCCATTGTGCCAGACTTTGTCAAAAGCTTTCGCTACGTCGAGGAAGACTGCTAGCGTAGTCTGGGGTTTGGGGTACTTCTTGAAGCCCTCAATGATGTGCTCCATGAGGCGGTGCACCTGTTGGACGCATGAGTGTCCGGGTCTGAAGCCAAACTGCTCATCTGGGATAAGGTGGTGTTCCTTAGCATGGGACTGGAGACGGTTTGCAAGTAACCGCTCGTAAAGTTTGCCTAAGGCACTGAGGAGGCTGATGGGGCGGTAACTGGTGGGGTCAGATGAGCTTTTGCCTGGTTTGTGAATGCCAATGACATTTGCACATTTCCAGGTGTCTGGGAATAAGCAGTGGCTCATAGCAGCATTGAAGATGCTGACTAAGAGATGGATGAGAGGAGGAGAGAGGGTTTTAAGAACCCTGTTGGAGATGCCATCGGCACCGGGGGATTTGCGCGGTCGGAGGGCCTTGATCAGTCTCTCCACCTCAGCGTAAGTCGCTAAGGTGATTGGTGGGAGTTCAGAGGTGACCACAGAGCTTTTACGTTCGACTTCAGCATCCACCGAATCGAGGTGAGCTTGGTCAACGTGATCTACGTTAGGGGAACACTGAGCCTCTAGGCTATCAGCTAGGCACTCAGCTTTGTCTTCGTCAAAGAACGCTGGGACTAGTGGGACTGGTCTGTATAAGGGAGGCATGTCGTTATGGTTACTTCCTTTCAAGCCTCGCGCCAAGTCCCAGTAAGCATGGTGGCTAGGCACGAGGTTTGAAAGTTTATCGCCCCATTGTTGATCACGCAACTCAGACATGCGACTTTGAACCATGCGTTCAAAGTGGCGTTTCTTAGTTTTGTTCTCTTTACTGGGGTAAGAGTCGTAATGTCGGGTCACTGCTTTACTCTCCGTCACCAATCGTCTCACATCCGCTGGAATGACAAGGCGCCGGTCGTCCAGCACTATGACCTCCTTTGCGGATGCACCTACTACGGTGGAGAGGTGATTGGTGAACGAATCGATCGCAAGGGTTACGTCATCTTTTGTCAGGATGTCGTCAGGGATCTTGTCAAGGTCCGGTGAACTGATAGCCTTTAGGGCATCGCCTACTTGCTTCCAGTTCACTATCGTCTTAGTGGGGCGGGGGAGGTCAGTCGTAGGGTCGGGACCTAGTCGCAGTATAATGGGTCGGTGGTCAGAGTGAAGCTCGTGAACCACTTCTATGGAGCGTAACCGGAGTGTTACGCCTCTGAGTAGTGCCATGTCAAGCAAGTCAGATCGATGGTCTTCCATATAAGGGTAGTGAGTGGGCTCAGTGGGCGCAATTATGTCAAAGTTAAGTTCTGCGATTAGGTTTTCAAGTGCAATACCTTTGGGATTGTTGACGTTACAATTCCATAGGATGTGCTTACTGTTGAAGTCGCCAATCAGAAGGACGGCGCTTCCTAATGAGAACAAGGCTTCTAAGTCAGCTCGGACGATCGACTTGGAGCAAGCTTGGTAACAGGACGCTATGACTATAGGTTGATGACCAGTCATAGCTAGGAGGCAACAAGATGCTTCCATATTAACAAGAGTCGGGGTAGGTAGGGGAATGCAGTGCAGGGACCTTTTGTAATAGATAAGAGTGCCTCCCCCACGGGAGTTCACTCTATCATTACGTACC
This sequence comes from Plagodis dolabraria, assembly GCA_963854805.1. Taxonomy (NCBI): domain Eukaryota; kingdom Metazoa; phylum Arthropoda; class Insecta; order Lepidoptera; family Geometridae; genus Plagodis; species Plagodis dolabraria. The sequence continues at coordinate 14,307,880 of OY978440.1, forward strand.
GTTCTGTAATTGGCAAACCTAGGGTTCGCCTTCCCCGGTTTTAGAAAGGTTTCCTGCACGCATAAGATATCGATAAGGTGGGTACAACAAAAGTCGTGGACGAGGTCACGTTGTTTGAAGAGGCCGTCAGCGTTAAATGACGCTAACGAAACTGAGTACGGTTTCGTGCGTTCGGTTGTACTACCCATAGTGGTTGTACTGGGGAGGGGCCTGGGGGACGAAGCGCTTAAGGGCGCTTAGTAAGTTTGCGAGCAGTAAGGTCAGTTATGGTATGCATTTAGTAACTTAGCCAAAATTAGTAACTATTGCTCTTGAGCAAGTGCTCATGTCAAGGCACGAGACGCGATGTCAAATCAAATGCTGTTTCCCAAAACGACAGTCATGCGTTTAGTGTTGTGTAGAAATTCACAGAATATATATTGTAGTATGACTGGTATTTTAGATAGAGTTGAAAGATTGAAAATTTTTGTTCAAAACTTTCAAACATCGTGCATGGAGGGTACGGCATTGATAGTGATCACGTTTTGGTCCGAAGCCAATGAAGTGATCTCGGCGATTCAGCTAACCTTTGTAATATTTGCTGGCCACTAAGTACTAAGTGATTAGTGCAAAGCTCTGATCGTTTCTCTTTATGTACTGAAAAGCCCACAGTAGTTTGTAAACCTACAGAGCCTTACACAGCATTTTAGGTAAAATCTAAAAAGAAAAAGCAGTGCAAGAACCAAATATATAGGTCACACGAGAGAAAAGTGATTAGTACAAAGCTCTGATCGTTTCTCTTTATGTACTGAAAAGCCCACAGTAGTTTGTAAACCTACAGAGCCTTACACAGCATTTTAGGTAAAATCTAAAAAGAAAAAGCAGTGCAAGAACCAAATATATAGGTCACACGAGAGAAAATATGGCTTGCACGAGTGGGATTTCAAACGGGTATGAATTCGGATAGGTCTTATTCACGCAATGTGTGTACAAACATATTCGGGACAAAGGCAAAATAACTAAAGCCCTTTCGCGGATTTTCTAAAGGTTTAATATACATTGGTGAGGAATAAACTATAGCTTTGTAATATATTCATGATAATTCCAATGCTCGTGTTGGGATACACGAGTTCCACATTGAACTTAAGCATCGAAAACTGTTAATACAGGAAGTAAAAGAGATTGAGCTAATGCAATTTTAGTGGCTGTTGGAAGAAAGTTGCGCAACCTTTTTAAGGATCCTGCTGAGGCAAATAGCTTGCGACTGGTAATCTGTAACTGTTGATCCCACCTCATATAGCGATCCATTGTTATTCCAAGATTCTTTACAGAGCTACTAAATGGAATAGCAATACCATCAAAGAAAACTTGAGAAAGTAATGTCCAGTCTATTGATGACAGTAAACTTGACTAATGTCAAGGATTCGTAGCGGCCCTGTGGCTGTTTAATCAATGATAGCCGAGCGGTAATAGCTATGGACTGCCGAGCCGCGGGTCCATGGTTCGTTCCCCACCCTGGCTTGAGCTTCACCGCATGGGCATTTTGCGAAAGCTCGAATGGTTAACTACCCTCAAGGAGAAAATCTGTCGCCAATCACTTGATAGTGTATTCCGGCAGCAGTTCTATAGAGATACATTTTTAATATTTCTATATCTGCTATGACGCATGCTCCTCCGATCACATTACAATATTACAGCAGAGACACAACAGAAAAACAGCAAGGTAACGATGGTTAATAACGACCGGACGAATTAGAGTAATGAGTCATATGGCATGTTGGCTTAGTATCCAGAGCATACCCCGGCTAGGGGTGTAGCTGATCCGAAATGAAAAAAAATACCAGCAGTACTCACGCTCAGAAGCAAATCAGAACGATTATGTAGCGCAAAAGCACGCGAACGGAACTTAGTTTTAGTTTAGTTAGGCTGTGTTTTTGTAAGAATTTTTCAACCAAAATAACTAAAAGGAATGTCTTAGTTTAATCATACCTAGTACAATGCAGTAACTTTTAAGTACAAGCAGGCAAATTTTATTTTGATTACGATGACAGCTGTTTGAAATTGCTCACATAGTTCTACCTCGCAGTGGTGAGCGCCGCGCGCCGTAACAATTCATGACGTCACTTGTTTGTGTAGGTGTCAGTGCATCTCGGAACGATTTTAAGCGCGCTTATGCCGCTCTAGGCAGGAATCGGAACATGCCCCGAGACAATTGCAACAAGCCCAAACACGATGCACCGTTGAAAGGATGCGTTGTTCCGTTGTTGAGCTCCAGTGCCTAAACCACCTACCTTCCGGCTCAATCAGTAGATCAGTCCGATGATACCATATTATCATATTGGCATAACTCTACTGGCTAAAACCCTAGGAGATAGACCAAAATAATGCGCTATAGCTCCTTAAAAAAGTCTACAAAAAAGTCCGTGATGGTATATGTCTATCTCTTAGTGATAGCCAAATATAACTATGTTTTTTATACTTTACTTTTTACGAGAAATAATGTATCTTTGGAACAGTAATAGGTAGCCGGTTGAAATGTTCACAGAATATGAAGGATTACCTACCAAATAATAAACAGCCGGGTTGTCCACTGCTGAGCACAGCCATTAAGGGGAGTTTCGCAATAATCCCCACGTTTAACAGGCGTCTTGGGGATCGCAGTTTAAGTTATCAGTTCCACAGAAGGCGCTGTTGCCTCTTACGGCACCCTCTGGTAGCAATGGGGGGGGGGGGGGATAGGTGACATTCTGACCCGGCACCCCAAGGGGCAAATAATAATAACAAAAAGATAAAATATGTTTGCTCTATTTTGTAAGATCGGTTATATATAGAAGCGTCAAGCTTTTTATGATTATAGTCCTATATCTAACGTAAAACAAGAAACACTAAAAACTACCCAAGTGCGGGTTGGACTGAGAGTCCAACTCACACCTGTCCGGTTTTATTTAATTATGAAAAAAGTCTGTGTGTTCAGCTGATCTACATATGAATTGACGTTAATTAACTAATCATAGGCGTACTGTAACAGCCGGATCGTCCACTGCTGAACACAGCCTCCCCTATGAAGGGGGTATTTGTCATAATCCCCACGCTTGGCAGGCGTCTTAGGGATCGCAGTGTAAGTTGGCAGTTCTTTAGAAGGCGCTGCTGCCCACATTCCAGTATTTTTCCTTTAGTCGACTCTTAAGACACCCACGGGATGATATGGGGAGGTGCAATTCTAACCCGGCACCCCACGGGGTAACCGCAAGACGCCTGCCAAGCGTGAAGACAACGTCATATTAATTTAAAAGCTATTAATAAAGCTGAATACATATCAAGAGATTAAGGAAAACTTAACGTTGATAAGTCTTGCTAATATCACGTGATACTGCAGTTTTAGGATACCTTGCTCAAAGCACAGAATAAAATGGACATGAGGTTTCCTGTTAATGGGAGTCCGCCGTCTGTGTCTGTCTGTCCGTTAGCTGGGTATATCACAGATCTATAACTGGTACAGAATGGAATCATAACCTAAAACTTAGATATTTCGTGTACAACTTTGATCCAAAGATGAATATTGGACTAGGACTTCAATTAAATAATTGTTCAGGGGCTTCATCAAATAATAACCTTTATGGTACAATAGTTATGAGCTCATTATGCAAAATAAAAATAATTTTATAATTTTTTTAGGTCTATATAAATATTTATAAGAACGATTTTAAACCATTTTTGTAACTATTTCAATTATTTTAAAAACTTTAATTGACAATTTAGAAACTTCTGGAAATTTTCAGGAATTTCAGTACCTATATTAGCCACATTATTTTCTATTTAACCAAATATTGAAAAACGCTGATTTTTATTTAAGCTGTGTTCAAAACCTACTAACAGTTTTTACTTTTTTTTTCGGTGAAAACGAAAAGTGACGCCTGACTCGTCAAGACAGGTTTTTTCATTAAGTCGGGTTTCCAGACAACGTCAAAAAGTGTTATTATAAGTAGATACAAAATATTTTGGTTCCAATGATACTATCTTGTCTATTGCGGAAAAACATAGCAATTTAGGCAAACATAAATATACTAAAATTGCAGCAGACTATATTTGGTGTCTTAGTAAACAATTGTGGAGATTATCAAAGCGAAACATTGTGGTTATATATTTTTTTAAAGATAAATTCAAAATCATTTATTCAATTTAGGCGTCTAAGACGCTCTTATGAAGGTCAATAACAAATTTTAATATTGAAATATTCTACATAGAACTGCCACTTTCAGCAAAAAAAAAATGATAGAGCCACTGCGAGAAGAACGGGCAAGAAACTCGAGGCCATTCTTTTAAACGTCTTTTAACAATGTGTTATATACATTATAATACAATTATTACAATATTTGTTTAAATTACGTAGGTGACAGGTGATAGCTTGGCAGAGGCGGAATTTTCCAAGCATTTGTGTCATTTAAGTAATCAGAAACTGTGTAGTAGGATTTCTTAATCAAAATGTTTTTCACGTGCAACTTGAATTTTTCCTTCTGTGAGCATTGTATTATGTTTGGGAATTTTACTATAAAACCGCACACAAATACCTAAGAAGGACCTATTATTCGTCTTTGCTAGTCTAAAACCTGATGGTACCGATATTTTATATTTATTTCTATAGTGTTGTAGTCGTGGTTGTCACTATTTAATTTAAATTTACTCATTTTTTTCCGGACATACATACAATTTTCAAATATATACAGGTAAAGTTAATATATCAATTCCTTTAAAAAGATCCCTTAGAGATTCCCTAGGATCCATTTCATATATGGCTCGAATTGCACGCTTTTGTAAGATAAACATTGTCTCTATCTCAGCAGCAGCTCCCCAGAGTAATACACCATACGACATAATACTGTGGAAGTACGCGAAATAAACTAGCCGTGCAGTAGCTACGTCTGTTAACTGTCTTATCTTACAAACTGCATATGCAGCAGAACTAAGTCTTCCAGCTAGATCATGTATATGTGGATCCCACTATTCCCAGGAAGGCTGTCGCATTGTCAATAGAGATTCGGGGCCATGTTTAATGTTTTGTTCAACATAAGGAACATTTGGTAAAGAAAACTTTGTATATTTGGTCTTTTTTTAATTTAAGAGAAGATTATTAGCGGCGCACCATTCAGATATCATAGATAACACATTATTTACATGAATAAGTTCACTATCTTTCCTATCTACTTTAAAAATCAGAGAGGTATCATCTGCCAATAAAACAATATCGCAGATATCTTTAACCATGCAAGGCAAATCATTAATATATGATACGTAAAACATATATGGGTGCTGCCTTACAAATCAGTCGAAGGTAGGACGGTTTTGTTGTAGTTGTTGGACAAGGATCTATTTAAATTTGAAGGACTAGAACTAGGTCTAGTCCTTTACAAAGGTATAATTGAAGCCAAAGCGTACTTCCACTTACGAGTAGACCCATGGTTACAGTAACTTTGAGACTTTAATAAGGACTGAGATTCATTAACTGTCCTACTCAGAGACGTCCGCCAAGTTTTAAAATACATTTTTTTTGTGACTATTATATACTATTGTGACTATTTACAGGACCATTTATCATTCACTGTCAATGACTATATCATCAAGATAGGCCTCCTTTTTGGAAGTCGGTTAAAAGTTAGCTACAAGCGCGATAAAACTGTTAAAATTTTGAATTTCTCGCCGTAGGCATTAGATTCCACTTTTAAAATAAATTGTAGACTCAATATTATACACCGCTAGAAATGTTAATTTATTCGGGCGTCTACAAATGGTTCGTTTCATTTCGCACAGAATATAAATCAAATTCTAGACAAATATTAGAAGATAAGGATTACTCGTTGGATTTTGAGTGCTTCTCGGTTTGCCCCACAAAGCTTCGCCCGGCTGTTATTATTTTTCTCGTTCGCCCCATAGTAATTTAATTTTAGTTAACGTTTAGCCTCACCCTCAAGGCGGCACTGAGAATTCTATTGTTTGATATTAATTATTTATCACAGTAAATAAAAAAGTGATAGTAAATTACTTTTAAGATAGTACGTTTAACATATACTTATATATTTGTACCATGGTATTTTTGATATTTGTTGTGTTCAAATATATCAAAATAAAAGTATCTATCACATATTTATTTTATTTAACTGTTTCATACTAATAAATGCGTTAAAATAAACGCCTGTATATCGCCGTGGTGGTAGGTAGAGGTAGAGTATCGAAACACACTATTCAATTTCCCCAGTTATTTATTTAAAGCCCATGGAATAGAGGATGAAATCTATATTTATCCGACAAACCGGAACAAATAATTAAGTATATTTTGCTATAGTTGTTACGTTTTGTTCTACACATTGTCATTGTATCCCGAAAAACACATTTAAAAATGGCCTTTATTCTTGAGACTATAAAAGCAGTTTCCTAACTAGCCATTATCTTCCTACCATTATGCACATGTGTGTGGGCTCAGTATAACATGTTTCTGTAACAACATAAAGGTCGACACAAAAACATGTTTTGTGTTTTCTTAGTAAAGCATATTTTACTTAAGACATAAGATAAAAAGAATAAAATTTAAGGGTGGCGAAACTCGGCGGGTCTGGAGCTAATCAAAAAGCAACCTATATAAGCGAATGAATCTCGCATTGTATAATGCTATATATTTACATAATGAAGATGAATAATCTATTCATGTATTGAGTATACACATTTAGTAGATTTATACTTGGAAGTTTCGCTTAGTTGGGCGTTTTTATACTAAGCCATAATTGGAATAAAAGTAATGGAAGAATTGCAAGTAACATTATATGCAATACATATGCCTCTTGGCATCTTATTGGCGATTAGTACCACATGATAAGTAAGAATGCTTGTGACTGATAACTACTATTTCATAATTTCCTTCTATTTCATAATTTCGAAGAAATTCGCAACTCCATCAATAATAGTTTAATCAATAAGAATTAATCGCGATAAAAACATGTATATACTATATGTTCATGTCGCGAAAGTCTAAGGCTGAGATTCAGAGACATTTGTGTAAAACGGTCAAATACCAGTCTTAGCCAAGCGTCGGCTAAGGCAATCTTTAAATTTCATATTCAGAGATATAGTATAAGTCCTCGTTACCTCGCTCTTAACTAATATCGCACTCTATTATCTATGGAGCATTTTTAACATATGGAACGCTTACCGGTTCTTGTTAATCTGTGCATCCTGATATAAAAAGAAAACGTCAAGAACAACAGTATATAAAATCTGATTGGAGTGAGTGAAACAAAATATGTGTTATGTACACCTATGATTCAATTGAATGCGCCACTCCTGCTTTGAGATAGGCAAAAGTAGTCGATTTCCACTATTTGGCTTAAAGCACGCGCTTAATTTAAGCGATGTTCTAGACGTCTCTGAATACAATCATGAATATGAAGCTAAGCACTAATATTTTGACAGATGAAAGTGTTAGTTCACGCTTAGACTTGTCTCTGAATCTCAGCCTTAAAGTTACTACATCAATAATATACTTAATTATGCATTGTCTGTTGAACAAATTTATTGTGGACACGCCTGTAGCAGGTATAAGCGTGATGGTTTCAGTTTTCATTCAATGACATTCATCGTGTCACTTTGTACAAACAAAACATCAGATTACACGACAAGGGCTTCCATTTTACATCTAATAATGATTTTACTTATAGACAGGACGCTCGGTCACAGCGTTGAATTACAAGAAAGCATTCACACGCATTCAACGGCAGTGGTACTTTGGCGTTTTCACACTACGCTGTCTACGCTACGCTTCCTGGTTCCAGGCCACCACCGTAGTTATGTATAATAAGGTATTAATTTTAAATCTGATGGCAGCACTATGTATATTATGTTACTAACCCGCCAGCAATTTCTACCGCATGGGATTTGGCTACATCGCGCGACTTTGGGATCCACCCTAAGTGTTAAATTACGATAAACATAGGGTCGCCTATGCCCGTCTTTTAGATACCGTTTGTCTTTGCTAAACTTCATCAAATTCCTTTTCATTATTATTTACACTAATTGTCCACAAAAAGGCCTTCAATCTAGTGGCACAATAGAGCATTTTGCGAATTCGCTCCAGACTATCTAGAAAATCTGTCGCCAGGCATCTTCATTAATGCATCATCATCCAGTGTTTCGGTAGCTGTCCTTGAGAGAATTCTTATACTGAGAGAGAAATCTTATACTCTCTTAATAGATTATGATTAGATGTAAGCTATTTATCAACCAAACCCACATCATCACTTACTGTAAGTTAGATTTGTGGGCAAGGCAAAGGCAAGAAAATAGCGCGTCATTATTGCACAATGAAAAGACAGAAGTACCTACCTACGTACGATACAATGTCTCTAGGTAGCGTAGAGTAGAAGGATTATATATTATATTATACACTACGAAGAACCAACACGCTTATCCACGAGTGCCAAAAGACCAACGTCTAGTGCTCCTAGCGTCTAACTAAACTAAGAGCATAGCGGCAAGCCGGCAGCGAATTTTTACATGCTCACCTGGATGCGTGTATCGTTTTCCTTATTTTGTTCATCTTCAGGGAGAGATCAGAAAGATAATATTTTGTAACAACTGAAACATCTAACACAGTAAATCGCCTCTATTAGGTGACTATACAGGGTTATTGGGAAAATGCTAACAACCTCTCAGGGTTGACTTTTGCTAGTTTTAACAAACATTTTGAGAAATAAATATTTTTTTATTATTTTTTGTGTTTTAATGATTACTCCGAGCCAAGAGCGTCCGCCGCGTACTAAAGAAAAATGAGTTATGATTAAGAAAATCTCTGCTGTTTAAGATTCATGATAAGTATTAAGTACAGATTTGTTTATTTATATACACATCGTTTTCCGACATGTTTGGGCCCCATTAAATAGCAACTAGGGTGCTAATTAATGTCATCTCGACTACAATTCTAGATTTCAGACTTCTAATAAACATTTATTTATGTAGGTAACTTAAACACACGCAGTTATTAGGCCTTTGACAGTGAATTCTGCTAGTTGATGATAAAACTAGGTTGCAGTATAATTTGAGTTACAAGCCAGGCGAAATAATTAACTAATCTTCTCAAAATGTTGTTTGCAAAACAGTCCTACATTGCATAATTTGCACACATTCCATCTTAGTAGTTTCACTGGGCATCAACGATAGTTCCTAACGACTATTAATTATAGACACGATACGCCTTTTTGTTTATTTACGTTCGACGCCGGTTGCGCAAGCGGCGTTAAGGCCATGACGTCACGCCGAAACTAGCATGACGACGGAACAGAGGTTAGGTCTGGATTTATGTTATTGTTTTATATGCACGCACAGATTCGGAACGTCGTCGGTGGAAATACATCCAAGGGAACAACGATAATGTACAGTACGCAGCTGGCGTATGGCAACCTACTGGGGTAAGATAAGTACTTTGAAGTGCAGCAGCTGTTTATTATCTGACGCACCGAGCAGAGAAGAGCAATTTATGGTTTTGGCTACATTACTCAACAGCATTACTATCAGTATTTATTCAATCCATTAAAATGTTATCTTGGAAAAATAACAAACATTAATTCCATTGCTTTCTAATGCATTCATAGAGGGGAAAAGATTGAAATACACGAGTAACCTGACACATACGTGCTTTAACTACCGTGAAGTCATTTCCGTTGTCTGCGGCTACGAGCGCCACATGCTAATTTTACGTGGTCAAGTTAAAAATATCTCTGAAAACTCACCATTTCACAACTGCATAGCAAGATTTTTAAGTTAGGTACATATGGCATAACAATAGATAAACAAAAACAAAACATCGTCGGCGTAGTGAGCGTGGGTGACATAAACAAGCGGACCTTTCAGCAGCCAGTCAGCGAGGAACGCCTTCCATGCGCGGTCTACAGCCTCGAACTCCTTGATGAGATCGATGGAGTATACGGTCTCTTCGTCTTCTGCGACGGCTAGCGCGGGGTTGTCGGAGAAGTAGTGTAGGCGCAGCATGCGCGGGGCCCGGGCGGCGCATCGCCCGCCGCCTCTCGGTGCGGCCCGCCGCGCCGACCACGGCTAACTGCTAATTATAAGCGGTACCGCTCCCGCCGGAGACGTGCTACGAACTTGACACCGCCTCGCCGCGAACCGCTTGGCCGTCTGCCTGTACCAGCCTACGCCCCCGCAAACTGACCGGTGCGTTGAGAACAGCAGACAGATACGCACTACTCCCATTCGTTCCCGTTCCATTCTCATCACACTACCAAAGAATACTACTACTCTATAGGCAAAACTCAACAAGAATTCGTGTTACTGACAAGGTGCGCATTTGCGTAACCACCGCTAACAGAACTTGTGCAGAACATAGTTTGTGGTGTACTAAATCAGTAACAATTCATGAATCAAAATATGCGAAGCGTATTTTTTATGTATGAATGTTACCATATTGGTTTTCCTTATATTGTATTACCCTTCAAATATCTGAATTAATTACACATTTATGGTATTATGTTTATATAATTAATGCATGACTAAGTTTTACTTCAGTTTGAGCGTCTTCGTTTAAACCGTTGATATCAAGGATCTGACATTGACAACAAATTGTAAACAAATAGTCAACGTTATTGTTCGCCATCATTTAAAGTTCAATGTCGAAGGTGAAATAAAAATAAATGCGGAATATATTTACATACATAGTATTCGTAATTTATACTTGTATGTAACTTGTAATAGTCCTTTTTGCATTAATAGAACGTGCTTAGTTTAAACAAACTTCACAAAATTATAAATTTACGAGAGGAAAATTAAATTATGTGTGGAAGTCATGTGCGGGATTCTAATCCGCGTCGTCCACCACTATAGTCGGGGTATGTTCTTTATAACGCATGCTCTGCGTTATTGCAAAAATGAATATACGAGTATTAAATAAACTTGTCAAAAATACTATTACGGTGAGGTCTTTAATTTTCATCACATTTTTTTGAGCTTTACTATGATTCTTTTGCAAATTATTTTAATGAAACAAAAACAGTATTTATGGCGTCAGTCAAAGCGGCAGGATTTAAAAGCAAAGCCCTATTTTTACAAAAAAAATATACCTTTCTATTGTACTAAGTGTTGTTAACAGCAACATATTTTTATTTCATTCTGGTGTTGCACTAATGTTGTTATAGAAGACATATTGTACTAACCCAGGATATGGATACGAAGACGGCCAGCAATGATAAAAAAATACTATATGAGTAATAAAATTCGTTGATGATTCATCACTAGCCGGAAGACGTCCACTGTTGAACAAAAACCTCCCCCATAGAACGCCACAAAGACGGCTATTAGCCGCTTGTTACCATTGACTACCTGCGACTTTTAGGATGTCGTCAGTCCATCTAATGGGGGGCCTACCAACTCTACGTCTTCCGGTGTAACGTGGTAACCACTCGAGAACCTTTCTTCCCCATCGATTAACAGTTCATCGAGCAATGTGGCCCGCCCATTTAATTTGCTATTTCTGAAAGCTATATCTTTGACTTTGGTTCTTTGGCGAATATCCACGTTCCATATTTTATCGCGCAAAGAAACTCCGAACATACCTCTCTCCATGGCTCGTTGAGCGACTCTGAGCTAGTTCATAAGGGTCACAGTTAAGGACCACTTCTCGGTGCCATATGACATCCCTGGCAACACACGGGTTGAAGACTTTGGTCACGGTAATATTACAGTATTCCAACTTCATAGAAACGGAAGAAGCGCGAGCTATACCTACGCGCCTCGATCTCGGCATGCGTTCGGCATGCAGACAGTCGCGATTGTACCGCAGCGACAAACTAAAAATAAGTTCAAATACATATTTAATATGATGACTAGGATATATGGTGCTGTGTTTGGTTGCATGGTTGAGCAACCAGACTATAAAATAATTTTACTAACTAGTAAATAGTGTGTCGTTTCAATGGATAATTATTTCCTTTTATCTCCCGAAAAAAAAGATGTCAGGATTAATAAAAAAGTGAATAGAGTCAAATAATGTGATTGATACGAGTGAAATAGGTAGTTATAGGCGATGATACGGTAGGTACGCTTGTGTTTAAGCCTCGGGGCATGTGTGTATTGTTGTGTTAGTTTGTATAATTTAAAGTAAACACGTGGTATAATAGTTGTTTATTGCACTGTATTGCTAATTTTCCATACTTTAAAATTTAATAATAACGCATTTCGTACGTCTCAGTCCAGACGCAAATATTTTTCGGTCGCAAATGTATCTATTTATATTTGGAAAACCCACTGCTATACTACTATCTACAACAATGAGTGAATAGAACAGAAAGCTAATTACAGGTTTTCACTGATAGAAAATTAATGGAATAGGTAAATGCGTACACTGAAGTCTGGTGACTTCAGTGTTCGCATTTACCGTTAACCTAATACCTGCACAATAACAATATTACAAAAAAAAACGAGTAAAGACTAATCTAAGAGAAATACAACATAAATACAATAAAATACAGTATAAAACCTACCTAAGTATTAAAGTCGCTAAAGGTCGAATAATTAAATCATTATTTAATTAAAATCATATTGCCTTTGAAATACTAGTATTGAATGGATCGATATCCAATAATTCGGTGTATCGATTAAAAGTTCTACTCGTCATACATGAACATCGTTTTTTAACTAAATCTACAAATAAAAAACAACACGTATTGTTATTGAACACTTCCTATTCAATTCACAAAGTATTTTATTTGCTTATATAAAAAAAAGTATATTTACAATCACAAAACTAAATGGAAACACAAAGTAGGCAAATGTAATTAAAGTGCTGGAGAAGGGCAGCCCTATCGCATGATTACGTTCCGCGCTGCTGTAGGTAGTTATTTCAAGGACAGGGACGAGTTGAAATCCTTAAAATATAACATTACCGTGCTTTGATCTACACTATATCTTAGTGTGGGTGTAAATGCTACATAGAATAAAACAATAAATTGGAAAATATGATCGATTAGACATCGAGAAGTAGTAACAATTACACAAAAAAAATGTAAAGGTGCGCGCTTTCGTCAATGGTAAGGGTCTGTAAATAGTGTTTAATCAGACAGTGGTTGAACGTGGCCAAGGCTCTTTACTGATCTATGTTTAGAATAGAACGCATGGAAGACTGCGTCGTCCGTTGATCCGCACTATTTTCGTCAATTAGGTGAAAGATAAATACTTTGTATAATTTACAATTATGAACCGATTAATAGAATAATAATCAAGAGATACAGTCGTAACCTTACCAAAATCTATATTCAATAATTATAAATATTTAAAGAAAACAATAAATTAATATTTTGAAAAACACTTAAAAAGATCATCATCAAAATACATCTAGCGACAATTCCGCTTAAGTTTATCTCTTTCTCAAGACCTGAGGAAGCTTCGTATAGAAGCAAAACGCATCGAAAAATTATTTCGGTTGGGCTTATGGAATTAATGAACAATATTAATTTATTGTTTTCTTGAAAAAAAATTGAATAATAGTCGTTTGGACGCGGATTCATTAAGCGGCTCAGAACAGATATAAGATAAGGGTGAAAGCGAAGGCTGCGGTACATGGACTATAGCAAAAATTTAATCTGCTGATAAATTGATATCATTTTTTTTTTATAGGATTACCGCGCTTTACAGGAAACTCTTAGACTGAATTTCAACAATCTAGAATTTAACCCATACCATATAAAATATCACAGAGTAGTAAGTAATTACAATAGTGACGTGACGTCTAAGGCATCGGCGTGTGTCCTTTTATGGCATGCCTTTTGAGACGTCACATAATAGATTTAAAATGAAATAGAATTGGTGACGGGTAGGTAGATATTGTATGCTCTACTACAATGATCGTTACAGGCTATCTTTTGGAAAGACGAATAAAGGAATCCGTACAATTCTTTAAGCGTTCACTGAGTTTTATACAATATACTATTATTATGTTCTAATTGGATGTCTCAACAGGGATCCAAGAGAAACATAATTTAAAACAATAACCGAATTCAATAGGAAAATATTCAAAAAAATTAACAAACCAAACCTACGATGATTTGAGTCATATTATATCGACCTCAAATACTGTGGGCCAGGGGTAAGAAAATGATGATTATGGCATATACATTTTTTTTTTATGCCTGTTAGGTTAGCCTTTGACCACTATCTCACCTGATGGTAAGAGATGATGTGGTCGAAGATGTTGTACAGGCTAACCTAGAATTACTGGCTCTCAAGGACAGCTGCCGGAACACACCGTTAGGTGCTTGGCGACAGATTTTCAACTTGAGGGTGGTAGCTAGCCAGGCGGGCATTCGCAAAGTGCCCTACCACCATGCAAAATATAAGTTTTATATTTTGCATGGTGCATTTGCATTTGCATACATTTTATACATATATAAGTGTATCAGACATCAAAGGATAGCACAGCACCGTCCGGGTCCAGAAAATTATTAAAGCGCTTATAGGACATATACACCACAAAAAATAGACAATTCAAATACCTTGTTTAGCAACGAATTTCCTTTGAATCAACTTCAATCGCACTATCATCCTTTGCTCATGTATATGAGCCGAAATCACGATTATAAAAACAATAACAATTCCAAAGATTTCCTTTAAAAAACATAGGAAAACACCGTGATGATTTAAAGGAGATCAAAAAACAACTAAGTTGGATAGACCACGTAAAGAAACCACCGATAGGGAAGTTACTGTCGGTCGAACGATAAAAACGCCTTTATCACTGGCTATCACAACAATCGTAATTTTTTTATGGCCAACAATGACGATTGCTTCGTTAGGTAGATATAAAAATTACGTGAATACTATTTACAACCTTTTCTATACAGAGTAAACAAGATAGATACTCGCAAGAAATAATTATTTACTGGCACATAAATATGCAATATGAATAAAAAATCGACAATGTGCGAGTCGGACCCGCGCACCGAAGGTTCCGTACAAACCTGTAGGTATAGAAGTAAAAGTTATGGTATTTTTATTGCTAATTGAAATCCATAACATTTTAAAATTATTAAAAATATTTGTATTAAATTATGTAACTAAAAATGTATGCTTTTCGCAATTTTTCCGTTATTTGTGCTATAAGACATTGCATCGTACCAAATTTCAAGATTATGTGTTCACGGGAAGTACCCTGTAGGTGTTGATTCCCTTGCGAGTGTCGAAAATTTGTGGCTTAAACTGCTGTATCTTTGATTGCGTTGCCTTAGAAGTTTAATGTTTTCACAGTTCCATGGGACAGTGGACTTGAGTATTTGATATGAATTCCAGCTTGATGCCTTCACGCGTTCCTGAGAAAATGGGTATTGACAGACATACGGGAAGAAAGTTATCCTATAAGGGTTCCGTTTTTTTTGTACTTTTGAGGTACGGAACCCTAAAACGCAGGTTTTATAGAGTATTACTTAAAAACTACTGATAACTGAACCGACTTTGATAAAGGGCGTTGCAGACTTTATTGAATTACCTCACTAGTTCAACTGCTAAAAACTTCACTTGCTTTCTGTTACCGCAAAGAATGTTTTAACGATTATTCCTTCGCAAAATTAAGGAATAATATATGGTTTCATTAACATAACAAAGTAAAGTTGAACAAAAACCAAAAAATGGGGTATAGGCGACTTGTTGATTTTTTGATAATAAACTGAGAATTTTACACTTTTTTCAATTTTATATTATTTTAAGTATTTACACTACAATTCGTCCTTCTTACATTTTGATATATCGCCTTTTTTAAAGAATCATCTCAAATCTGTAGTACATTATTTCGTCGCGCAAGTCAGTACTAGCTGTTATCTAGGCAGTGGCTCGTTGCCTTTGACTTTGAACATGATAGCATATAACGCAAGTCAATAACATTTATAAAAAAGCTATCACTAGGACAAAAAGGTGAGGCGGAGGCGGCGGTGGCGACGACGCGGCGCGGCGCGGCGCAGGGCTAGACTGTATTAGATTATCGGCTAATCCAGGTAGACTGCCGAATGCCTTGCTTGATCGCCAATCGATTCTCTACATACCCCTGTGCAATCTGTAGGTACCTACCTACTTCCATAACAAAATATCATTAGACACACCTAGGTATTTTACAACCAGGTATTTATAAATTTTTCATGGCTAATTTATTTATTTTGTATTAGACTTTTAGATCCGCAAAAGTTACTGGTCTATCTCTTTCCTACTCCAAGCTGCCGTTTGCAAAATAAATATATCACTAAACGTTTCTAAATGATATTTACTTACCTACATTATTTTTCATGGGAAGTTTACGTAGGCACTTACTATGTTGAGTTGCAGGTACCTAAATATGCCATTATTTCTAGGTTTACAAGACCCGATGTACCAGTACCATTACTATGAGCGTGAAAACAATTGTCATTGGCAAACATTAGGGTAGAAATCTATCCTTATAATTACAATTATCATCGCATTTATCTAAGATTTTTTAACCTGTAGATGAGTTGTGAGTCTCCCATATTTACTAGACGAATGCAAGGTAATTTTTTAACCTGTAGATGAGTTGTGAGTCTCCCATATTTACTAGACGAATGCAAGGTAATTACCGTAGTCGCTACCAGTCTTGCACTTCCGAGCGTCCGGTGAATACGTTGCCGCTAATCGTGTTTTTTAGGAATAAGTTGTGGACAATATATGCCTTCCTGTGTCTTTAGACACTGCACCTATTAGAGAGATAAGAAAAATGTTTCATTTCACGCGTAATTATTGTTTTTATTGTTGAAATAGAAAATATCGTCATTTTGTTTTATCTTAGAAACTAATCTCAATGAAATGGATGAGCGAGATGTGTGGATCGTTTTGTGTGAGAGAGTGAAAGAGGTCGCAGCGTAATGGTGACCGGAACGTCTCGTGGCGGTTCGGTGGTTACACAAATTGTTTATTTATCCCTTTCTAACACAGATATGACGCATAATATTTGAATGTTCTTTCTTTGTCATTACAAACTGCATATGTAGGTATGTAGATAGGTAAATTCTAGTAAGTATCTAGAGCAGTGGTGTTCGGATGTAACTACTCTATGTATTTCGATTCTCTGGCATTTATACCGCACCATATAGATCTACTACAGAACCGGAGCAAATTGATATTCTTCCGAAGTGTCAAGTACCTAAGTGGTACATTTGCTATCCCATTTCAATGTACCTAGCACATTTCTTATAAGTTACTGACCTGCATACAATATTGCAAATGTAAACTTTTTTTATTCATCGGAATTCGCAAATTGTATATTACTATATTGTCTGTCGGCGATAATATATTCATCCTTATATCTTTTTCCACTAACTAAGCACATTTTGTATTTTTTATTCGTCACTAAGTAACAGTTAATTGCACACTAGGAAATATTTATATAAAATCATAATTTTCAAGACAAGTCTTACAGTAAAATGCTAAATAATAAAATACATACGCCATGAGAGACCGGTTCGTAAAACAAATATCATATAAAATACCATTGAAAACTGAATGACGTCAACGGCTACCTGAGTGTTGTGTTATTCGTAGTTAAAAAGTTACATATTTAGATGCTCAGGTGATCAATATGTTCATATCAAAGATGAGGAGTTTTTGTTTGGTTCAAGCTTACTTCACCAAGTTACTTACTCATAGAATTGGTGCTAATATACGAGTTCTATCACAATTCCAAACTTGCGCAACAGATATAAAAAATCTCGTACATAATGACCAAGTAGCTCCTCCGTAATTTTATTATTAATATTGTAAACAAATAAACTTGATAGAAAATAACCGAACAGAACGATCAAGTTTGTATTAGATGGATACTATAGAAAACAAAGTACACGGTACAACAATTGATATAGAAGTTATATATATCGACATTATCAAGCGCAGAGCTCGGTTGATAACAAGGAATGTTTTTGTTTTTCTTATTCGTAAAACATTGAAGCTTTTGTTTCTATTGACTACAAATATTCACTAGCATTATGTTAGCTTTTATAACTCTAAAAGAAAATCTGTACGAAGTAAGTAACGAAGTCATCCATCACATACATGACTGACTGTTCAACATGAATTCTACAAGACTCAGACTAGTGTTGTGTACCTATTAAAAATGGCAAATATACAAATCGTAACATACCAAAAATACCACAGCACGATTAAAACAAGATAAAAAATCAGCAAATGCGACGGACTAAAGGGCCCCTTACCGAAGCTGTATTTAGTAGTTAGTGTCTTAAAGATCTCAAACTTAACAGAAACTTGGAACAAAGAAGTGGTGTTTGCCTAATATTTCTTAGCCAACCAAGTAGGTAAAGTATTCACTACGGCCATTACTTGGATGGGTGATGAGTGGCATTTGCTACTGATCGCTTCTATAGTATGGAGGGACGCTAAGCTGACGTTTAGACCGCCTGGCTAGCTACCACATTCCAGTAGAAAATCGATCATCAAACACCGAACAGTGTGTTCAGGTGCAAGAGCCATTTATTGTTCTAGGTTAAGCCTACTTACAACCTTTGACTACGTAATAAGTTACCATCTGGTTAGTGATCAAAGACTAACATATATTAAAAAACACTGTTTAAGTGGGATGTCGGATATTTTAAGATTCCTGTAGAGCAATCATTTTTTTACATAAAATTTAGGCCTGCTGTAGAGAGTGAGATTGCTGAGAAGTGTAAATAATCAATTATAAAGAGTCTCTTATTATGTTAATTAAAAATTGCCCGTGTTTATCTTTACGTCGATGTATGGACATCGGCGTAAAAATAAACACGGGCAATTTTTAGCCAAAGCTATATAAAAAACTAGGACAAATACATAATACTTTTAGTATATATATATATATATATATTTATTACTTATTAATTATATTGAATTTAATTCTGAATTGTGTATATATTTTATGTTGTGTCTGCAATAAAGAGTTGTTATCGTTATTATAATTATTATTGTGGACACGCGGGTTTAATTTCCTTTTCTTCAAGCAACCAATTATTACTACAGTAAACATTGTCCTGAAAATCAATAAAAATGCCCTGTTTTACCGTCATGATCAGAGGACTACCAGATTGGTTTTGAAAAGTATTTAACATAAAAGACCTAGATATTTTTCTCAAAGATTTATTGCTACAAAATATTTGAATCGGATCAATTTTGTAGGAGAAAACTGAGTAAAACGAAACGTGGATTCTGAGAAAGTTCTACAAATTCCTAGCAGGCGCAATCCTTAGTAAGTCCTAAAGTATTTTTTTTACTATGGATAAAGACTTCGTCAGACCATGTGCTACATTTCTAAGAAACTGATATGCAATAGTAAAACATAATTCCGATTGTACGTACAAATATACAGCAGACAATTTCTGTGAATATATATCACAATTTAAAACACAACTGAAATTTTGTGAAGTTTTAAGGAACAGACTTGATATTTATACAGTTCTTGATAATTGCAATTCGTGAGCTATTTTTGGAACACGCGTTTATTATCACGATATAAAAAGACTACACATGTAGTAGGTACATAATATTTTCCACGACAAAAAATTTAAAATAGTAGTTTAGTCATTGGTTGCCTATGATTTATCAAACTTTATGACAAAATATTAATACTTTTGCTATTGAAAGAGATTATTTTTTTCGGTGAGATAATAAAATAAAACCTAAATGCTACTGCCATATAATAACTAGCTGACCCGACAAACGTTATTTTGCCATATATGCAAATAAAAAATTTAACTAAAAAAAGTTTAATAAACATATTTGAAAAATTGTTGATATCCTATTTTCAGACCTATTGAATATAAACCCTAAATTTCATAGGAATCGGTCAAGAGGAGCTTTGTTACAAACACTGTGACTCGAGAATTTTATACTCGTATATTAGATGAGATGATATTTTAGGCTGACAGTGACAGGACTTACCCAAATCAGAGAGGCTGACTTTCTCCAAAAACGGATCAGCAACGGGAAGCTGTAACAAAAGAACAACCGTTGAAACAATGTAAGCAATATAATTTTAAAAATAACTATATTAGGTAGCTATAATAAATTTTTCAGTACGTAAGTTTTTAATAAAACCCCTTTTTTATAATGCGTTACAGGCGCTTTATGATATAAAAAGGTTTATGCCTTATTGCAAATGGGCCCAATTTATTAAAAATGAAATTGATAGTGATAACGTACAACACAAAGACATAATTGTAAGAAGTGTAGGCTCCGGCCTTCAGCCGCCACTCTGACGACAACCCTCAGTAGGAATGTTTTCGTTGGTAGTATAACCGCTTCTTTTAGGGTAATCCGGGCGCCAAGATGATGAACTGCATTGTTATGCGCATATTGTATTGTACATCAAAGCCCTAATCACGTCGACGTGAGAAGTGGCATGCTGCTCAATCTGCGTATTATTTCTCTTTGTTGCCCTTTACTACTTCCAACATAAGGATATGCAAAACATCTCAAATTCTTAAGCCGGAAACTGTACTTTATTATATTTACCAATCCAATAATATAATTTAATATATTAGTAAGTTAGTCATTTTATTCTTTTTAATACTATATAAAAACTGTAAATTACTCAATTTAGCACTCCCGACTTTTTATCACATCCTTTTTTATCCTTATTACGAGTTAGTACATTGACGTACTTCAATTAAAATCATATTACAATGTACTCAAGATGGCGGTTTTGCTAGTACGTTTCGATCCTACGCCGCGTGAGTTCGAATGCTGCGAAATTAATGTAAATAGACCACCTTGTTCTCATGTCCTCTAGGACTATACTTAAATCCAAGATTGTTTTCCCAGAATCACAACAAAGTGAGTTTTTTAGCATAGGTACAGGAATGAAACATTCCCTAATTCAAAAACTATATTTATTATATATATTTTTGACAATTAGATATCAAGTTTTTAAATAAACGAACAAGCAGGAAATATGATGAGTACATATTATTTTCCCGTCATATTTCCTGCTGCTGAAATCATTTCGATCCCTAATATAGATATAATTACGAGTAGGTATATTAATTATTGTATGTAGCACTAAGATTTGCAAAAAGTTACAACCATACTTTGTGTCCTATATGGAGATGCGAGACCTTGACAGAATTCCAAGAAATGAAGGAATTTGTGATGGAACTTTTAGTCTATACCTTTTTTACCAATTTGATAATTACAATACAAGTAAAATCCACGAACCCAAGTTAAAGCCACCATTGAGTTTCTATATAATATCGTTTTCTAAGAGAACGCAGGCGCACCTTTTTATAACATTAACTACGCAAAATGTTTAAGGGTATATTTTAGACGAACGCCCCCATACAAAACGCAGCTCCAATCTCATTTTAATAATAGCGAATATAACTCAATGATTTTTCACCTACGTAATCACTACCCTAATATCTAGGTTTGTGGTGCATCAGATTTTCATTAAATTATACAGTTTTGAAATTACACTAGCTCAAAAACTCGTAATTTTAGATAAAAGAAAGACCCAACTTTAAGCATCTCTTTCAAGAAAAATAAGCGTGTTTTTAATATTTCTATTACACCACAAACATGGGGAATATAATGAACTTTCTATAATGGGAAGTTATATATACATGTGTACTATACTTTTTAAATAAATCTGGAGCTACGAATAACTGGCTCAAACTCCTAAGAACGAGGGCTATATACTAAACGCTATATAATAAAATATTTAATTATTAGTCCAAAAGAAAAAGGATTTAAGCCAGAAACGATAGGTCTAATAATACAGTATATTTACACGAGAGTTTTTATTAAATAACAAGTTGAGTTTATATAAAAGTTCACGCTTTGGCTGGCGGGTATATGTCCTTAAATTCCAAAGTTTACTTATCTGACATTGCCAACTTAAACGCATAGTCTTGTTCGGCTTTGGCGCCATTCATACGCTTCGTGAATATCTAGCAGGTTTTCGGTAAAACGGACTCCAACGTATCAGAGTAGATAAAAATGTGTACTTTTATATTCTGTGGTAGACTATGGAACTGCACAAAACTAGGTATAAAACACTATTTATACATATAACTATTACAAATCTCGCCTAATACCCTACATTATGAAACAGTTTCATAATTACTACTAAGTACCCCACTGGCTCAGCGACCCAACTGAGTCTTGGCCTCCGATATGAGTTTCATAAACTACTAGGTCAAGTTGCCCTTTTTTTTACTAGCGGTATGCCTTTATTAAACAAAATACTATGAACTATATACAACACTACAGCTACTACAATCAAAGCATTTAGACTACCTATAAGTCGTTGCAGACTCACAGGCAGTCCAAATGCTCCAGCCCACTCCCAGTTGGCAGCGTGCCCAGCATGCTGGCAGCATTGCCCCGTTGAATTGTAAAAAAAAAGTTGTAAAAAGTTGCCCTCGCGACAGGCAAAAGGTTTTAGTAGCAGTAGAACTCTTTGTGCGAGTTACTCCGGGGAAGTACTGCATTCATACCTTTTTCTACCGCCAAGCAGTTATGTTCACATTACTGTGTCCCAGTTTGAAGTTTGAAGAGTATCGGTGCCGGTGAAATTATAGGCACATGATTCTTAACAAATTGAAGTCTCAGGGTGATAGGTGCAGTTGTACACTTGTGACCAACGCATCTGTTATATTTTTTTTTATTATGTCTGATAGTTTAGGCATTGACTACTGTCTCACCTGATGGTAAGTGATGATGTGGTCGAAGATTTTGTTCAGGCTATCCTAGAATTACTGGCTCTCAAGGGCAGCTGCCGGAATACACCGTTAGGTGCTAGGCGACAGATTTTCTACTTGAGGGTAGTAGCTAGCCAGGCGGGCATTCGCAAAATGACCTACCAACATGTCATGTTATAGGCAGATGTGACCGCTTAACACCAGGAAGTCCTCGTGCTTGTTCAGTCACGAGGGGTCACGAGGTTGTATTAAATGAATGAAGCTTAAATCAACATCACATTTTTAGGCACCTGACGCTAATACCAATAAATATGATTTTGTTCAAATATGCATGACCTAATAGAACAGTTTCAGAACTTTATGGATTCTTGTTCAAACGAATTGAATCCATATAGTTTTGTTAAGTCTGCCCAACCGAAACTCAACAAGTGACACCCTCGTAAAAACATGTTTATTTATATATAAACGTTTTTTATCTTTAAAATTGAAGCAGTGATGGCTCAGTGACATTGGCTATGGACTCCCGCGCAGCAGATCCATGGTTCGAATCCCACCGCGGGTTTGAGCTTCACCGCATGGTGGAAGGGCATTTTGCAAATCCCCGCCTGGCTAGCGACCACCCTCAAGTAGAAAATCCATCGCCAAGCAGCTATCGGTGTGTTCCAGCAGTAATCCTTGAGAGCCAGTGAAATTACAGGCACATGAGACTTAACGACTATGTCTCAAGGTGAAGGGCGCAGTGCAATTCATGACTTATCGCGAATGATTTGTTATGGGCAGAAGTTAGTCCGCTTTACATCAGGTGGGCCTCGAGTTTGTTCCGTCACAAGAACATAAAAAAAAAATGTTTAGATAATGTAGAGCCAGTGTCGTCAACGTTAAGTTTGGAGAGGTGAGGAGTTAGATTCCCAGGTCACACAAGAAAGTCATTGGAGTTTCAGACAATTGTAGTAGCCAAGAGAGAACAACAGACATACTGCGGTTGGTTTTAGTTGGTTTAGTTGGTTGCGTTAATTTAGACTTTTCACACGAGAGCAGAGTAAAGAGGACCAAGAAGTAATCAGGTTAAATAATGTAGAGTTAAATAAGCATTTGGATTGCCTATGAGTCTGCTATGACTTATAGGTTGTCTAAATGCTTTTATTGTAGTAGCTGTAGTGTTGTATATAGTACGTAGTATTTTGTTTAATAAAGGCATACCGCCGGAAAAAAAATCAGGTTAAATGGTTAGAGCACAACGTAAAAAGTTAGAATACGTGATAATAGCTTTCAAGCTACCTATGTATGGAGTTGTTATCTATCTTGCTGCATATACCTTTCGTGGTATGGTATGCTTAGGCAAACAAACACAGTAAACTACGGCTATAGTAGGTTAGCGATTGTTTTTTAATATTTTTGTTCCCGTGTCGTTTCTTTCGCGACGGTAAATATCCGAGCGTTTGTGTCTCGTCCGACACTCTCTTTTGAATTGGAATTGATATACAAAAGCAACTGGAAATATCCTTCGAGGATAATACACGGTGCTGGTATCCGTCGCAGGCACTTATAATAAAGTAGCGGCCCGCTCCGGCTTCGCACGGGCATTCAACAAAAATTATAAATTGAAACACATAGTTATTTTGACATAATTGTTATAGTTTGACATATGGTATTGCGGACTTTTTTGTAGGTATTGATGTTTTCTATAAAATTGTAGTACATCACTTTGCTCTATTATCAACATTATCCGCAGCTTACGCAATATAACGATTTTTTTCACACGTTGGGTTACATTATCGAAGTTTTCATACGGATCTCTAAGTTTTTGAAAATACTTTATAGCTTATGTTCATCAGGGATAGTGTAGGATTCTTATAATGAAAGAATTTATCAAATCGGTCCTTTAGTTTGTAAGTTTATACATTACATACAAATCTTTCCTTTTCATAATATTAGTATGACTATTGACTATAGATATAGATGAATGCAAAATCAAAGGCTCGGGATCCTCTTTATTTGCTTTATTCATACTCGTATGAATTTAGTATGAACTTATCTAATATATGTGTGATAGATAACTTGCAAAATGGCTTATAAACGAACGACCAGAGATACAATGCCCGTATTATCTGAATAGATTCAGGTTACTTTGCGGAAATCCATATTCAAGAATTTGGATATGGATTTAATATTTAATATTTCAATAATTTTTTTTTTTTATTCATTGCAATTCAACGGGGCAATGCTGCCAGCATGCTGGGCACGCTGCCAACTGGGAGTGGGCTGGAGCATTTGGACTGCCTATGAGTCTGCTATGATTTATAGGTGTATAAATGCTTTTATTGTAGTAGCTGTAGTGTTGTATATAGTTCATAGTATTTTGTTTAATAAAGGCATAGAATAACAAATATTTTAAAAATATTTTAAGATAACATCAGATTAATATTCTACGAGCGGACGATCGAGAAGGCGCTTGTAGAGTCAAGACCTCCTGAGGATTCTTCGTCGAGAAGCGAAACGCATCGAAAATTCTTCCGGTTTGGCTGCGTGGCATTTGTGACGTCACGTAGGCTTAACAGGAAAATTAGGCGGAATTGTCGCTAGATATATTTTTAAGTGCTTAATTAAAATATGAATTTCATGTTTTCTTTAAATATGATTAAAATATTTGTTATTATATTATATTTAAGTAGTACTTATATTACGTCCATCTTTCGTAGCTGTTCTTTAAGATTAAGTACACCGTATTAGCAGTAGTGGCAGTAGGACTCTTTGTGAGAGTTCATTCGGGGAAGTACTGTTATCAAACCAATTTCTACTGCCAAGCAGTAGTTTTCACATTTTGTTTTTCGGTTCCAGTCTCAAGGGTTTGGGTTTCGGTGAAATTACATGCAACTTTATGTCTCAGAAATATGGACGCAGTGCAACTGTCATATGCTGAGGTAACCGCTTATAATAAAGTGAGCCTAGTGCTTATTCCATAACGATCACATAATAACAACAGTAAGTTATGCTACCATCCTGCCCAGGTCCCGTTTAATTTGGAGTCACCGCATGCAGTACTTCTTTCGCTTGCCTCTGTCAGTCACCAATCCGTTGTCAGTTTAACTCGATTCATCTGTGTTTTCTTTCGTTTTCCTTTACCCTTGAATCCATCAACATTCATGTTCATCACTCACAGTATCGTGCTTTTCATCTCTCTTCATAACGTGCTTAAGCGAAGCTAAACTATTTTCAACTTATCCATCACCGCTGCCACGTTCATTCTTCTTTTATTCATTGCCTATTTTATCCATTCTATTCATTTCAATGTATCTCGTTAATCTATACGAAAGTGTACATGTTTGCTAACATTATTCTCCGTAACGCTTGGACTGATTTGGATGAAATTTTGTACAACTGTTTTGGAAGTCGTATAAAAAGCACGAATCTATCACTATCACTCACTGCACGAAAGCAAATCCTTTTTACACGACTGCCTAAAATAGGAGTGTTTTGTTTTCAGGGTACATGTATGAATGTATATGTTAGTGAGTTTCTTTATTCCACCATAGGTAACTACTAAACGGCTTAACCGAATTTTATGTATTTATATTGTGATGTATATCATTAGATGTGTGTTGGTAGCGCAGGTGACACCAGGTACAGTCGCCTGCAATAAGAAGTATACACTTCGTAATTTTCAAAATAATGCGATGTCGCTAAGTTTAATAATTATTGAAGTTAATAAAGCATGAATAAAAATAGTCAAATTATTCTTTGATTTTAAGATACTACATTAAGAGAAACAGAAGTTATTGGCACAATTTTGAAGTTACGATGTTTATAGTTCTTATTGCAGGCGACTGTACATAAAAAAGTAAAAATAACAATCTGGAGGAATTTAGATTAGACGCCATATAGTGAGTAAAAAAAAAACCCTTCGAGTGATGTGTCAAAATGACGGGCTATAGGTAACGATTTCATAAATATATTACTTGCATTGCAGATTTAATATATATACATTATGTATATAATTTCAATAGAACGATAACACGCTTAACGAAAACTAATAATTTGCAGCCGGGTTATTAAATTTTTTTATAAATTTATTCTTGTTTTCCATTTAAGTGAATAGTTTCCGAGGGAGATCGGAATATTATGTAACCAGTTTTTATGCGAGTGAATGATCTAATTAATGAGCGACAACATTAAAGCGTGTTTTCTGTCGGTCTTATGTTTAATTCCTTTGAAGAACGACAAACAAATTATATTCATCTCCTTTTTAGGGTTCCGTACACAAAGGGTAAAAACGGGACCCTATTACTTCGCTGTCCGTCCGTTCGTCCGTCTGTCACCGGGCTGTATCTCAAGAACGGTGATAGCTAGACAGTTGAAATTTTCAATGATGATCTATTTCTGTTGCCGCTATAACAACAAATACAAAAAGTTGTCCAAGTGCGAGTCGGACTCGCGCACGTTAAAACAAAAAAGGTTAAAATATGGAGTCTAATGTATAGCTAATGGTACGGAACCTTTCGTGCGCGAGTCCGACTCGCACTTGGCCGATTTTTTGAATATACTGAGTTTAGAAACGAGTGCCTTCTCATCAGTGTAACGTTCGTGAATCACTCAAGGTGAACCGTCACGTAATAAGTTAACCCAATCGTTTCCGGGCAAGCATCGAGTACAACGTGTCAACAATTTACGGCGCATTTGCCACTGATTTTTAATGTAGAGAAAAAAACGACAAAATCTGGGAATGTATAATCTTAAACACATGTAGGTTAGAGTTAATATATTTTTTAATGTATTCATATTAATAATGTTCATTTAGAAACAATCGAATTTTTCAATAAATTAACTGTCCAATCAATAACATTTGATATGTGGTTTCAAATGTCTCACACTATTTGTCATCAATGGACAATTTTATACGTGAATCGCGTATTGACCATTTTACGCATATGACGGTAAACATCAATGGTCATATTAGGTATTAGCCACGTGCGTCTGAACCGTGATAAGGGTGTAAAAACTTTTAGGAACGTTAATAATCATCGAAATTACTTCTGGACAGCAATCGGGTAACTTTTATAGTCTCAAGTTAATTTTCAAAAGGCGGCATTATATATCGGCGGTATTGATCAACTTACCCGATGCTAAATGACGATATCTTCTACGATACGAAGATACATCTGGACCGCTACTACAATTCAACGAAGTTTAGTTTTTCGTGTTACGTGTGACACTTTAGACAACGAAAATGGTACGAAGTTCGTTGTTTCATATAATCTATGGTCGGATCGCATTGTTCATCACAAATCGTGCCCTCTAGGGAATCTCCCATGCTATTCTGAAAACGATATTATGCTTCAATACATTTTTAGTCTTAACTGAGAGAAATTACACAATATTTTCACATGATAAGAGTAAGAGCCCTATGTAGTTATGGATCAGCGAGAGGTGTCGCTACTGTTCCAGAAGTTTGATACTCGTATTTAAAATTTACGTTAATTTATTTGTTCTCCATAGGTATTTATATCCTCATTAGTATTTGTGTTCTTTGCGCATATTTAGAACTCGACTTTTACTACTTACATATGAATCAATTATAATTTCATATTTTGAAAATGTACAAACCATACGAATCCGATTTAAAAATATCTTGTTCAGAATCTACACAGGCAAATGCTTGCTAGTCTATGATTCGAACGAAGTTAGACAAAAGCCTATTTTGCGGATACCTTTCTTTCGGACCCGAAGTTCGAAACTTCGACGAATTAGAGTAGGGGTGTATCTTCGTGTCGTGTCTATGTATATAGATCAAAGGATTCACCTGAGATTTGAAAGGCTTGTTTTTATGTATTAGCGAGATAAACAGAATGTATCAAAGAGATAATGGTCAAAGACTAGCTTAAAACATATACCTATAGAACAAAATCAAAATGACTTATTAAGAACTATACGTACAGTAATTTATTTTGTTTTATTAATGTGTATGATATACGTATTTTTACAGTTATTTTGATTTAAACCCCAAACTACTGAACCATCTTGATAAATTTATCCCATTTGGAAAGTAACTCATGACCTTTCAAATATTTTTTTAATCGCTTCATTAATGACAGAGTTCTAACTAACACAACTAAAAAAAACCTTTTTTAAAATGTAGGAAAGTGCAAGTAAAGTACTTACTCGTGAGCAAAATGTTTTTAAAGCGTATTCAATGCCGAGGTGCTTCACGCTTAATTAAGTCAATTATTCGCATAGTGTTTTTTCGGGGCTTGTAATTGCTATTTTGATTGTGACACGGGTGGGCGTAAAGGTCAGTTCTTTAAGTTGTGTAATGGTAAAATTGGTTCGGTCTTATATATGGTAGACCTTAAGATATTGTGGCACATATAATTGATTTTTATTTTCAACCAATGATCAATACATTATTTTAATATAGACATGAAAATATATATACACATCGGAATTGAAACTAGAGTAGGTAACTTCAATAAATAGAAATT
Source organism: Plagodis dolabraria (assembly GCA_963854805.1). Taxonomy (NCBI): domain Eukaryota; kingdom Metazoa; phylum Arthropoda; class Insecta; order Lepidoptera; family Geometridae; genus Plagodis; species Plagodis dolabraria. The sequence goes on from OY978440.1 coordinate 14,337,059, forward strand.
CTCTTAGCTAAAATTATATGAATTAGACAGAAATTGATATTCCGACGCGTAATTTTACATACATTTATTTATATAAAATTGCAAATCTTTGGTGTTTAGAATTTTACTGTCTATACAAGCCCAAATAAACTTAATCTATAGACGATATTCTATAGAAATAAGGTTTTATGTGACGGATTGTGAATTGAATATTTTGCTAATTCGATGAAGCCCTTTCTCAAATGTACGCTACGAGGCCTACGAGTAACAAGATCTGCTAAATCTGTGAATCACTGAGAGAGAAAGGGTGGATACGAAAGTCTATATGATATCAACGGAAATCTATACAAAGATATTTATTTCTTCAATTATTTGACAAGTTTTTTGCGGTCCTATATCCCTTAAGACGAGCCTATTATCTTCTATCACCGAGAACAGATAATTAAAACAAAACAAATTCGTAAAATATCAAGGGAAACTTGTTTAAAATATTGTAAAAGTATGAATGTAGGGGATATCAGAGATATTCATTACTTATACAACCTACGATAAAACGATATTGAATTATTATTGACTATATACATGTTTAAGATGCATGTCACCTAAATCTACTAATAGCATTTCAACGTCCAATGTAAATAAATGACTTTATGCGTATATAAGCGTACATGAAAAGTGCGATAAACGACGAAAGAGAAAGTTATTTGGTATTACATTCTTTGTTATCATGAATATGATTGGTACTCTTCTTGCAAAAGCAACACGAACTGTTTTGTAAGTATCACTTTAAGGTAAGTAACGAAAGCAAGTATATCCACGAAATATTTGAAAAACTTACAAACTCAATTATTCGCGCCAATTTACTAATTAGTTTGGTAATCCATCCATACGTACCTACAACCTGACCCGAGTTTTGTTACGAATTCATGCAGTCTTTATAGGCCCGCTTACGTGTCGTCGTGTTGTTAGATTTAGGGCTTCTACATTGAACTTTTCACAAAATACCCTGCAATAATTTTAGTAATTGTAACTTACTCGTATTTAAATCGATTTTTGAATAAATATAATCAAAATACCTAACTAATATATTAGAGTATAACCGGCCAAACTCGGACGCCGACGATTCCGTAACAACACACAACTTACAAACATAACGTGTTTTCATACACTTCGAGACCTATACGTAAAGTCCTACTGCACATAGCCGGGTTTTATTATTTGTTGTTTTACCTTAGAGTTGTAGTATAATCATACGTAGTTAAAGGTTTAACTGTATTACAGGTTCTACGATGAAACCCAAAAGACAATCGAAACTTTTGAGTACCCTAAACGGACGCTTATGCAAGAAAGGATTGATGAGTATAGATGAAGCGAAAGAGATAAGTAAGGATCGTAGCAAGTGGAAATCTGTGGTCACTGCCAACCCTACGGGAAAGAGGCGTGATTTTATGTATGTATGTTTGTAACTTCTTGCATGGTGGAAGGGCATTTTGCGAATGCTCACCTGGCTAACTACCACATTCAAGTCGAAAATCTGTCGCCAAACACCTCACAGTGTGTTCCGGTAGCAGTCCTTGAGAGCCAGTAAAATTACAGGCATATGAGACTTAACAACTGTGTGTCTCAGGGGGACGGGCGCTGTGTAGATCGTCATTTCTGACGAAATGCATTTATAGGCAGAGGTTACCGCTTAACATCAGGTGGGCCTCATACTTGTTGCGCCACAGCAACATAAAAAAAATCATGTTAATTGGATGCAGAATTTTCTAAGTTAATACGAGCGATATTACTTTATGCTCGAGAATTCCTCGATCATGACGAATGGTTAACAACAAGCGCGATAAAACTGTTTATATTTTGAATTTCCCGCTACAGACCTGAGTTTTCACCTTAAGATAATTACAATATCGTTATTGTATTGTTGTAAAAATACAATTTATATACACACGTATAACTATCTCAAATGGTATTTGTATGTGATTGAGCTAACAAATAAATAATAAAAACTCTTGTAAAATACCCAATGTTTCATTAGAGATTGCCGTGTTATCGGTGCATTAATTTATTATCCATGTGTGCAAACTGTAGTTTGCGCTCTTTGGGATATGGATTCCATTCAGTCGTTTCTAATTAAACATAAACATTGATTTCTAACCAAGCGTGACAGCCCTACGTCCACGATAAAATTAGCTTCAACCACAAAGGAAGCCCTTATTAATTAGTTTCACTTACACGAAGATAACTAACAAGTCTATGTTTACATCCTCTGCGGGGTAAAATGAACCTTATACTTGACATTATACTACCGCTTATCAGGAAAGAAAAAAATGAATGTATCACAAATACAAGCTTGCTAAGAACAAATATTATTCTGAGTGTACGACGGGATTTCACATATTCCCACAACGCAGTTTAGACTCAAGACGTGAAGGAAAATAACCTGCATTTGTTTTCTTTTATGTGTCATGTTTTTATGGCTGATAGGCAAGCTTTAGACCACTATCTCACCTGATGATAAGAAATGATGTGGTCGAAGATGTTGATCAGGCTTATATAGAATTACTGGCTAGGATAGCTTCCAGAACACAGCGTTGGGTTTTTGGTGATAAGGGTGGTAGCTAGGCACGCGGGCGATCGAATATTGCCTCACAACCATGCTATAACGACTGCCATTCTATGACAACAACCGACTGCTTACGACTGCTTATGACTGCTATGAGAGCATATAGCTCTCCAAAGCACGGAAGTGCTCAGTAATAATGTCACTAGCAGTCATCAATGCAAATCAGGACCGCAACGGACGTTGCTAACTTAGCTGAACGGCTAAGCAAACTACGCTACAAGGTCTCCAAAATTTTTAATTTTATTAGCGCTAAAACTCTGTACATAGTATCTAAACTGAAATACCCATGAAAATGCAATAATCTGGAAACGTAGCTCGATCACGCTGGCACTATGCTGCTATAAAACTTATTGACAACAAGCCGTTTTAGAATCGGTTTAAGAAACATCCTCGTATGATAGAGCTATCTACATAGGTGCGAGGCAAAGTATGGCCCAGAATATAATATAACATTTGTCAACAATACACAAAACCCAATTCGGAATTATCGACTGACCGTGGCCCCGCATGGGATGACGACTAATGTGGGGGAATGTGACCCTAAAATGAATTATTATACGTTCATCTCGTTTCCCAAAGATTTTTAGATGTTCGTTTTGCGTCTGGCCTCTGTTTTATCTGATCTGATGTATAAGATAAACTTTGATTATTTCAAATTGCCAATAAACATCACTTTTTAGCAAAACGATCATTGACTCAAGCCCTTCTAGTGCAGGAACAGAGCGTTTACATATTATGGACCCCTGTGGAACAGACATTTAATCAGATGTCATTGACCTCACTAACGAATCAGTCTATATACATAAAAATGATACAATAATTAATAACGAAATTTCTATTAATTACCTATTTACATTTCAAAATAAAACAAAATGAATTAAAGAAATAAAAAATCTACATTTTTATTTTTCTAATTTGTTGCTACTAAGTGTACCTATATAGAATTATATACATTTAGATAGTTATTAAAATTATGTAGATCATATGATCTTATCTATGATTATCATATGATCTACATAATTTTAACTATTTCCGTCAACAATGTTTGTAATATACACCCAATGACAAACAGACAGTGCAGGCAAAAACTGAGTGATCTATTCTATAGAGATTTTGAAGGATTTACTGAACCTTATATTCGGTATTATTTATCCTATACATGGAAATAGGATCAACCATAGGGTAGATTACGTAGGTCCCAAAAATATTTGACGGAACACTCCTGCCTACCCCTTTCGGGACAACAGACGTGATAACAGATATACGAGTAAGTATATGTGCATTTGACTAGACGCATATTAGGCTCAGGGAAATGCATGGAAAATTTCACAGAATATCAACAATTTGTATTTAAATAAAATATGGCTAAACTACGTATGTTTGGCAAGCGCTACGTGCACTAGAGCCTTAAAGTAACTGAAACTTATGGAATACAGGTGTCCATATGGTCAACGAGTGTATTATTATTTATTAATTATAACCTCTCTTCGTGACAATGCTACCACAATGGAAAATCGATAGAATACCGGCATCAAGTGGCTAGGGGAATGATAAAACTTAACTAGCTACGAAACTAATAAAAAATCCATACTCAATTACGACTCATATGAAATTTAATGGTCGATGTTATAATTACCGCCATGTTGATGCATTCCATCATATTGCATTAAAATAGAGGTAAATTCTATAAATAATTATTTAGGAAACGTCGCCTCAGCGCATGTACGCTTATAACTTTATTATTACGCGAGTCACAGGTTGGTCAGATGTCTAATTTTGTAATTGGTTAGGTATAGAAACCTCGTAAAGTCACGTGTGTTTCCCGGAGGGTTGTGAGCCTCCGCGTGATTTAACGAGGTATCTACCTTGCCAATTACAAAGTCTGACATGTGACTAGCCTACGAATCTACGAACAGCCACTTGTTACATCCTGGCTACCCACGTGCTAGTGACACTGTGTTATAGAAAACGTATTCTATTAACTCAGAATACACAGAATAATAATAATACACAATTACTGGATTGCCACCTCCATCAGTCCCATGTTCGGCAGTCCACCTACGTCTTTTTTATTTCGTTTTCACATGTCGGCATGAATGATCAACACAAATTACACATGGCCCAAATCCCTGGCAGCGCTATTATTCTTGGCCCAGGTAAAATGCCAGGTTGCGGTGCACAAAGGGGTGCGAAGAATCCCCGGAAGATCGGCTATCAACCTCAAAAACGCCAGCCTGTGGCCCTGGCAACACATACGCAAGCTTAGGGAGGCTCTCAGAGCCTGAAGACCAGTCTTCAACTCGTGTGGCCAGTGATGACTTATGGCACTGAGACGTGGTCTTAATGATGGCTTTTTTGGAAAATCTCTAGTTTCAACGAGCTATGGAAGATACCTAAGCTCGAAGTTTCTTGGCGCGATAAGATTCGGATAACGAGAAATTTGCAAAAGAACTAAAGGCACTGAAATAGGTTTCAGAATGTAAAAGTTTAAGTGAGCAGGCTTCATTGCTCAACGAACTGATAACCGATGGGAAAGTAAGGTTTGAGTGGTCACCATATTATAGCGGAAGATGTACAAATGGCTAGCAAATGGTTACAAGTGCCTAGTAGCCGTTCACTGTGGCGTTCTATGGTGTAGTTCTTTGTTCAACAGCGGACGTCTTCCGGCTGATGTTGGTGTAATACTCGTACTAGTAGTATTTATAATACTTACACCGCGAGCATCTCTGAAGAGAATAGCAGCGTGATGCGGATCGATGGAGGCGTCAGAAGCACGATGCCGCAGCGTAACATGGCCTAGCGACGACCTGCGTTTCTCGGCTTCTTGTGACGCTGTTCTTCGTAAATGTGCTCCTGAGGACAAGAGTATATGTTTCTTTTAGTAAGGTATTCTACAATCAATATACTAGATTCGAGATTCTGCGACTTCGGAAGAGCTGGATGAAGTGCGTTGAGGAAGATCTGAGCTTTAGGAAGCTAGATGATTAGAGGCGAGCTGCTAACGACGGTGCCAAATGGCACAATACTCTGGGGGACCCAGGGTTGTAGATGTAGTAAGTAGAAAGTAAGTTAGTATACAGGAGACATGAAATAATCTAACTAATATTCAAACACGACTTTGTGAACTTTTGCCTTATAAACAAATCTGATTGATATTCACCCAAAATAAGTTATAACCTCCTGGTAAGTTTTGGAATTTGTATAAAGAACTTTGAAAGAAGAGCTAATACAAAAAATCATTTCATCGAGGCTATCTTAAAGTTCTGCACTATTGTGCGTTGAACTTGCAAGATTCATAATATTTTTTTTTATTCTGTGCGTCGTGATAGTTCGTTGTTACAAATTCAGAACTGCGATCAACGATCAGACCCCATACTTCTAGATCTTGTGATATTAATCGCAAATATGTATGTATATAAAAGGTGGGGCAAAAGTAACCACCCAATGTTCTTTTGCTGTATTTTTTTTGTGAAAGCTAGGTTTATTCTTTTAAAATTTGTTTATTTAATCCATTATAATTTATTCCGTCAAGTTGAGAAAATGATATTAGTCAACTGACCGCCGCCAGAGTTGATGACGATACTGGCTTTTTTATGGCATTTTACATCACTCTTGCCAGAACTTCGGGCGATAGGTTCTCGTATTCTAAAAGGGCTTCAAGAGTCTGAAGCTTGTTGGCGTTAACCAGCGACTTCAAAAAACCCCATAAAAAGAAGACCGGAATGGTTAAATTGTGTAATCTTATCGGCCAGTGCACATCATTAAAACGAGAGATTAAGCGACCCGGAAATGCTTACTAAACAATGATTCCGCGTTATTGCGGAGTAAACTCATCTTCATACATATTCTTCATGAGACCCATGATGGAGTCTTGAGGGTCCTTCTGGCCAATGTCATCAGCTTTGAATCGGTTACTGCGCTGATCCTCAGATCTCTTATCTATTTCTGTCATATTATGTGTTACCATTTCACATCGGGGCGGGTCTTGGCTAGGACCACGGCTTGTCGATACAAATGTATCCTGCGTTTGTTTACTTCACAAATGTCAAAACCAAATTGACATTTGGCGCCATTTGCATAAGTTATAGGGTTTTCCAAACTACTTGTGTAATGACACCACCTTGTATACGTATGTAAGCGCAAGCTGACTGAGCTCAGCAAGCGTACTGATATCGGCCAGCAAAGCGCGTGAACAAATCAGCCAGTTAGTCGCAATTAAAATTCGCAAATAAAACCATAATCTTCAAAAGTATTAAGCATACATCAAACTACGCTATTTGTATTTATTTATTATATTTACTACAGCTTAGACTTTGACCGCAATCTTAATCGTATGTTTAAATTGTTAAAATGTATATTTATTTCGAAGCCCTTACAGGTAATATTTGTTATTTTGTAACATACCTATTATAGTTCCAATAATATTACATAAAGACGTGCAAAATGGATAACCTCTTAAGTTGGTTGAAAAAGAAACGCAGAAAGTGCTGGATGAAAAATATCTAACTCCTCTCGTCATACAAATATCATTGGTAATTTCTAGACGCGGCGTCCATAAGCACTCATGTCTTTTTTTCGTCAAAATGCAATAAAATAACTGAGCTCTAGTTTTTGCACGATCTATCGAAGGGAATAAACAGCTAAGTCATATGCGACTTGAAAAGGCGAGTAACAATCTTATGCGCCATACAACTTCACTTTAACTAATACTTCCAACGGCGGTAAAAATATAATACAAAGAGATTATTATTAGTGAAATATATTAACAACTACTTAAAAAAATATTGACAACAGTAGAGAAAAGATTTAAGGCCGTATTATACGACATGACAACTTCATAAGAAATATAAATAAGGGATAGAGCAAGGCTCTTAAGTAAAATGAAGAAGAATATATTAATATTCACTTCAGTTTTATTTCTTTCTATGTGCTTATTGCTACTTACACTCATTGCTGCGTTCAATGGCAAGTGAAAGAAAGAGTACAGGACGACACCGCGAGTGCGCACTCCGCCGCGAGTGGCGAACAACTGAACTGAACTCAAAATGTCTAAACCATTTAAGAAATTGCTAAATTCAGTACACTAACTGATTTATACAGTCAGTGAGTACTCTGGTTGTTTAATTAGTATATCTTACAGTCTGAAGGCTTTTTTACATTTGTCTAAACTCAGAGTCCTTTTCTAATGAAAAGGACTCTGAGTAAGTAAGTAAAGTATAGTGCACTGAATTCAGCTATGTGTAAATGGGCTTTTAATCAAACGAGTTCATAAATTATTCTGTTTACAACGCTGTCAGCCGACGCCATCACCGCCACGTCAACGAGTACGAGATAATTTTGGACTGAGTTCAATATGACGTGACGGAAATTGTGTGTCCACCGCGACCAGTCTCGGTGGGGAGGAAGGGGAGCATGGGATTTAATCACGTTAGGGGCAATAAAACTATTTTTTTTTAATGATAGGATAGTTTTATTACTTACCCATGAGAATGTAAGATCATTAGTCAAAAAAAATAATCTGCCTGGAAGTTATACGAAATATTTTGAATTACTATACTAAACCTTCATTTAGTAGAAGCAAATCAAAGTGGCACGTCTAAAGCAAGTTTTTTTTGGATAATAGTTGCAGCCTATTACATTCTCGGCCCAAGTTCTAGCTGTATCGTGCCGAAGTACTCGACACTTCGGTAGCCGAGATGACGGTAGGGGATGCAGTGGACAGGCAGCCAATGTATAACGTTACTTCGGCGTCGTCATCTCGCCTCGGTGACGACTTGTGTTGATTTCATATAACCAATAATTTGGGGATAGAAGAATCAGCTACTGTCGGAAGAATAAGCTGAATATTTACCCGTCGGTGCCGGGATAGAATCGTATCTCACTCACAAAGTTTCGCAATAATAATGTTAGTATGATGCTTTATCAAGGCAATATTTAATGATTAAAAATTAACAATATTAACAAAGTTCAATTACGATTGACTATCTATCTCGCTTCTTTAATGGCAAGTAAGATAATTATCTTTGTGCCCAAACCTACCGGCTGCTCAACAGTCCCCCACCTCCCCTACTCCTCAGCAGGTTGCGACATGTTAATAATATTACATAGTTACTTTTTACAAACTTTCCTAGTGAATACTAAATCTTCGTTTAGTATTAGCAAGTCAAAGGGGCAAGTGTACAATAAACTAGGGTATTATTGCGGCCTGTCACAAGACCAAATTATGGCAGTATTGTGCCTAAATACTCGGCACTTGTTCAGCACAGGTACATTACAGTCGTACAGGTTCTGGGGACTGCAGTGGACAGCCGGCCAAGTAAATATATGCATTGGTACTTCCGGCGCCGTCATCACGGTGTGAGGTCATTCACGGCGGCGGAGGACTAACAGCACGATAAAAAGCGCTGTACAATTAAATTAAATTTAAGTACAAGTTTACGTTCCTTAGCACCCAAGTTCTAAATATTAAATTGAAATAATTATATAACTCGTCCCTGCCCCTAGGGTGCCGGGCCAGGATGTCACGTCAACCAACCCCCCCCCCATCTCAATCCGTGGGTGTGGCAGCACCGTTTCCTGAGGAACTGATATCTCATACTGCGATCCCAAGACGCCTGCCAAGCGTGGGAATTATGGCGAACCCCTCCATAATGCGAGAGTCTGTGTTCAGCAGTGAACTATCCGGCTGATCAAGTACAGTACAGTATACAACTCGTCACGATGCATGTTCCGAATTGCTTCAAAAAATTAAAATTAAATTTAAGTAGGTACGAGTTTTAGTTCCATAGCAACCAACTTGAAAATAGCACAATGACATTATTATGCAGCTCGTGCTGCTCAATGTCACAGAGGTAAGGACCTTTCGAAATAACCAACCGCGAGAGCTATAATAAGGTCAATATAGAATTACTGTTTTATAGACACACCAAAGAAGTATCACGAAAAATCTGTATAAGAAATGATGATATAAATATCACAAATATAATTATAAATAGAGCGTATGTACTTACGTACCTTCATTAAATCCATTAAAATAACACGGTCGTTATAATGCACCTTAAGTCACTAACCCCGTAATTATAGAACTGGCAAGGCGCCCAGTTGGTGGGTTTTTCAAATTAGTTTTTGTTGCAGCCCCGAGTTTCGCTCTGGGAGGCACGATTTAAATTTTCATCGTTTTATTTACGTAAAAAACACTTACCAAGTTGAAATGGTCCAGAGTAAGTTATTCGGAATGTAATTGAATTTCACAAAACACTATCCAATATTGTGATTATTACACTACAACAACTTAGGTAATGAGAGAATAATCCATATTAACGTTATGATCTCTTGTCATTTGTACATTTATAGGTATACCCAGAATGCGGCATTTAAGTAGCAGTAAATCTCTTCGTGCGAGTTTGTCCGGGGAATTACTTCCACCGCACCTTTTTCTACCGCCAAACAGTTATGTTCTCATTACTGTATTACTGTTTGAAGGGTATGTTATGTGTGCCGGTGAAATTACAAGCACATGTAATTTTTGACTATATCAGATTGACTATAGCAGTTCGTCACTTTTGACGAGCTGCATCTGTTATAGGCAGAGGTTACCGTTTAACACATTGTGGGCCTCGTGCTTGTTCCGACACGATACGATAAAAAAAACATATATGGTCGATATTCCAAAGAAACGCACTAAGCGCTGTAAATCCAGCGTCATATCATAATGCGTACGACTGATGTATGGAACACCCTACCAGCGTCTCTATTTCCCTATATATTCAAAGAGTCTTCAAGTACAAAATGAATAGGTATCTGCTAGGAAAGCATGCTCCACGGTCGACCGTGTCTTCACTCTTCATCAGGTTAGACTCCGATCAAATGTTATTTCAAAAAAGAGTACCTACAGTAAAATTTTGTATTCTGAGCGCATATTATTCAAACCTTACTAATGATTGCATCGCCCATAATAAATGACGTCGACGCGATAATCCTTTCAGACTCAAAACAACAGGTGGCTTTTACTCTATTAGTGTTCTATTTTTTCTGCAATATTGTTGACTGCGTATTGACGGACGCGTGTAATGAAGCGTCGCTTTTGAATTTCAAGACCGGGTTCAATGTTCGGTCCCTAAGACGGAAAGATTTTGGGATTTTTTGACAGTTTTCAGTCGCAGTCCCTGGTCTAAAGCTACCTATAGTAGACGGCAACAAGCTCTATATAACATTGAAGTAAAAAATATTTGTAGAAAAGAACACGTTTATAAGCCTCTTCCTTAGTTTATATGGTTTTGTTTTGCAAGGTAAGCTCGTACAAGCATGCAAAATTACACCGCGTTTGAAGACTTGCTATTTAAAATTTGACGAAAGTACGTTTTGTACAGAAAGTGCTAAGAAAACACTTACTTACTTCATTAGTTTTATGAGAAAGGCTATTTCAGCTATTTAATTTTGATAGCGATGAAGAAGAAGCACTCGCCCCCGCGCCAAGTTATATATCAGCGTGCGTGGGAACAGGTATCAAGCACAGTATCGGGTCTGTATGCCCCGTACCGCCGCACAATACGTCCCGTACCCACGCGGTATTCGATATCCAATATAGGACTGCGCGCGATACTTATACACAATACCGTGCTGGGTATTTATTTTCCATTATGAAAATTGGTACCCCCACTTTTATTACCATTGAATAGAAGGCTTAAAATAGTTCATGAAAAGGTTACGTCAAATAAATCAAGTAAAGCTACGCCCATCGCCAACAATTTGGTGCCCAAAGAGATGCTTTTGTCATTCCCCGCTTGAATGACCCAGGGCCATAGCTGCAAGGAAAACGTATGCCGGCAGAGGTTTCCGCAATTTATAACACAATAAAGGAGCTACCACCCTCAAGTAGAAAATCTGTCGCCAAGCACCTAATGGTATGTTCCGGCAGCTGTCCTTGAGAGCCAGTAATTCTAGGTCAGCCTGAACAATATCTTCGACCACATCATCACTTACCACCAGGTGAGATATTAATCAAAGGCTAAAAACATATCTGCAAAAAAAAAATCTCTTTCTCAAAACTAATAATTCTTAATAATGTAAATTACGTTTACAAGACAATTAAATGTAAGTATGCAGTTAATGAAATGAATAGTAATAATAAATAGTATTTCCAATAAAATGTACTTATGTAATGCCATAAAATACCATTGCTTTGTAAAGAATCCCAATTTGCTAACAAGGTTTTTGTTTCATTTAAAGAACTCTGGAAATTTTAATTAACTCCATTGAAGCTGAACTGTTCTAAATTCCATCATCGTCCGAATACGTATTGATTGGTATTTCAACTAAAATATCAAATTACAAAATGCTTGATCGCTGAAATGGAATTCGGAGATTCAAGAGATTAACATTCCATTTCGAACCTTGCTATTTATTTGTCCAACATGAGGTTTAAATGTCATACCAGGCTATTCAGAAAATTTTGCGAAAGAAATTGTATGCATGGAACACAGGCCGGTTACACTTATTTTAAGACCTTTTAAAAAAAATATAAGTGATCAAAGGATCATTAATGTCGATTGCTATCTACACCACCATGCTTGTCAGAAGAGTTCACTGCTGTGACCAGCGAGCGACCGAATACGAGACTCCACGGACTGCTGCATTATCACAGCAACGAGGGACCTCCTGGACATGACACTTACAAAACTGCTGGCTCATCTTCTTTACAGCCCTAATGTGGCATGTTTTTATTTAAAGAAATAATAATCTATTTAGAGGGATACAGTTTTCATAGACGGAAGGTCCGCCAGCTGCGTTGAGTTGCAGCCGGCTGTGGAGGATGAGACGAGTCGGAAAGTGTTTTGAATATACGTTCAGACGATTTTCAGATTCGCTAAACGAGCCGAGTATACCTTTATATTTTATTTATATTTATAACAGACTAGCTTTTCGGGCGCGGCTCCGCCCGCGCGTATGTCGGTTATCGCGCAAAAACATTAACCTCTTTTTTCACAGTTGGATAAAAACTATCCTATGTTTTTTCCCGGGTCTAAAACTATTTCCATACCAAATTTCATTCAAATCGGTCCAGTAGTTTTGGCGTGAAAGCGTAACAGACAGACAGGCAGAGTTACTTTCGCATTTATAATATTAGTACTGAAGTACTGATAACCTCGACTTTGAACGTTGGTTGTAAACGAAAATAAAAATATTTCGAATAATAGTGATTGTATTGATTAGATATCATGATTTTCTATACTCCGTACTATCCAGACAAATGCTTTACTCAGTTATAGGAAATATTTATACTCACTGATATCTCTTTTATCTGTTGTTTAATAGCTTTCGTTTGGGCTTTGGATTAAATTTTAGTTGCTAGTATTTCAAGGATTTTTTGCACTATCTGCAATTGTTTGGGCACTTTGCAAATGCCCGCCTGGCTAGCTACCACCCTCAAGTTGAAAATCTGTCGCCAAGCACCTAACGGTGTGTTCCGGCAGCTGTCCTTGAGAGCCAGTAACTCTAGGTTAGTCTGAACAACATCCTCGACCACATCATCACTTACCATCAGGTGAGATAGTGGTCAAAGGCTAACCTATCAAGAATAAAAAAAAAAAAAAAAAAAAAAAAAAAATGTTGACTTAAATACATGTATAATATGTTTATCGGGTAAATATAGGTTTCACAAAATTATAGAAATAATTATTAGTCTGACAGTGTTCGAAGTAGGTAGATCTAATTCGGACCAACCTCAAATGTATATATTTATATGGATATGACATTTTGATCCCGGAATTTCAAAAGTATCGAGATATTTAAAATGAATCGAATGAGTTAGAGATTGTTTGAAATTCAAAGAAAATTATCCGGAAGTGTGGGCATCATATTTTAATGTCTCTGATGCTATTCAGTTCCCAGCAGTACTATTTTTCAAAGTATTAGCTCCGTTCGAGCTTTGTTTTGTCTCTTCCTATAGAATTCTATTATCTCGTAACAATAGTATAGACACTCTGTCGGGTGCGTTGAGTGCGTTCGGTTGTCTTTTCTATTGTGTTGTGATACTGAAGAAACGAGTTCTCTTAAAAGCATTACCAACCATAACAATACGTATATTTTTTTAATATCAGTGAATGCCGGTGTCTCAATCATGTCCATTCTATGACAACGTGTTGAGAGTAGGTACTTCGAAAAGCTCTGCCTACTGCAATCACATCATTACTATAACGAAAGTATATGTTAAAACTTAAGGGTTGAATAGATTTAATGGTATCGCATGGTGGAAGGGCATTTTGCGAATGCCCACCTGTCTAGCGTCCACCCTCAAGTAGTTACCGTTCTTGAGATACAGCCTAGTGACGGACGGACGGACGGACAGCGAAGTCTCAGTAATAGGGTCCCGTTTTTACTCTTAGGGTATGGAACCCTAAAAATTAACAAAAACTATAATTTTAAAAATAACATGGACTATAATTTTCTTGAGTGGACTTTTTGTTGGATAGGAGGACAACAAGCTGATGTCACATCTGGTGGTAAGCGACCACGGTTTTCCACAATATCCGCAACACCAGAAATATCAAGGATGCGTTGATGGCCTTTGATATATTCCATCAATAAGAAACTGAAAGCTTATAACAACATGTCAATATTATTACATGAGAGTCGTCAGAGGCAAGAAAATAAACGCATTCTATATTCATGATAAGTGCCTTCCTTTGAAATATCTTCTCGTGTGGGATATCTCAAACAACAAAGAACTGAATGGCAATCTTCTGACAATAGGCCAATAAAGCCACTAGGGTTGCTCAAGGTCCACAGCTAGCTGGTAATAAATGGCTGACGCAATTTCGATGACGACGGTATGAGTTATAGGTACGGCTCCCTATTTTTAGGACAAACAAAATACCAAATGAATAGAAACCAATATCATTATTTAGTTTGATTTTGAACCGAGACTTCACCAGGTACACTGAGATGTACACGTACAATATATACGTTATAACATCACTTAGCTTAAGATTCGCTCTAAGCGCTCTCTTTTTTTTTAATAGTTAGCATAAGGCCGCTCTGTCACTCCTGACGAATATGCTAGCACTCGATAGATACGATTGTTTCAAACAATTATTCAACATAGTGATTTTATATATTTAATCCCTACGAGCCTAAAGAGCTATGCTAATCTATCCATTAATTAAACTTCTATGTCCTCACTGATGTTACTTATATAAAATTACTTAAGTTTTTTGTTGAATTGACGAGACGTATAAAAAAAGGTATACATAAAAGGTAAAAATTTAATTTCTGAAAGGTGGTGTCTGCCCAAAATTGTTCAAAGAAACGTTCTGGTACCATGTAATAAGGGACATACCTAGGAACAGGGCAGACGCAAGTGTCCAGAGTTATCTGAAATAAAGATAATCTCAGAGGCCTAAAACCACTTTACAGTATGGTCATGTGGAGCTCTAGGGCAACGTGCCTATTACTGACCGATCATAAAAATTTTGGACAAAGATGGTTGCTGAGCTAGATCAGGTTATGGGATTTAGGCCCCGTTTCAGAATGTCCTAATAAAGTTTCGAGTTGTTAACCAACACATCAAATAACTGACTGATAAAAATGACAGTTGACATGCAGCGCGTTTTAAGCTTTAACCAATGCATAGGCTAAATCGATGACTGTGAACCGCAAGGATAGTGTTTTGTTTAATAAATATGCTCTGGGTTATACTAAACCGTAACTTACTCGAACATTCTGAAACAAGCCCTTAATGTAAAAAAGTAGCGGTCAATAACCTTAACAACTGATATGTAACAAAATGTGTCCATTTGGAGCACTCGTAACGGAGCATGGTTTGAAGTCCTTAACCAATTACGAGTAACAAGGTTAAGCAACGTCCTCTGAGGTCATTACTGGGATTTGTTCTGCTAGTGGCATTTAGGTATACTCAAGCTACGAATAAATATTATTTATTCGTAGACTACACGGCTCAGTGCTTAGTAAGGCGTCGGTCCCGGTGGTTGTCTTAAGATGGCAGAAGTCATAGCGCGGTGGTTGGGCATTTAGTGAACACCCTCATGTAGATAACCCAACACTAAGCACCTAACGGTGTGTTCCGGCACCTGTCCTTGAGCGCCAGTAATTCTATGTTAACCTGAGAAACATTTTCGACCGCATCGTCACTTACAATCATGTGAGATAATGGTTGAAACCTAGTCTATCAGTCTATATACGGTATTTAATTACCAAAAACCTCAAAACATAATAGAACATATCGACTACCCCTTCACTCTATTCATCAATGGGTCGCGTAGCTTGTGTATTTTGATTTAGAGCTTCAGTTTTATTGATCAATTTATCGCAATTGTCAATTGTCATACATATGCGTATTGTTCTCTGGGTTATTTCCACAGTTGCAGAGCCGCTAAGGCCGGCACTGAACCTGCCCCTTACTTCTTGTAATTTCATTTGCTACCGTTCAAATTGAATCAATTTCAAACGGATAACCATTTAGAGGCTGAATTTTGTTACATAGCACTAACCGGTATTGTGCTGTTTTTTTCTGATGAGTATGTGTTTTTTGGTTTCGGTTAGAAGTTAATTTTTAATTGTTAGCATTCCAAAAAGATTTGCAATTGTCTGTTTTAGACATAAATATTTTCAGAAAAATATTTTTAGTACTTTTTATTAGCTGGCAATATAATACGCATTGAATAATGACTGTTGAAATATATTTGAGCGTAGCAACCAAATACATTTTCTGAGCAACTGAATGTTGTACGAAGTTAGAAATGCTATTTTGTGTTTAATTTTAGCGCGGTTGGATCCAAAAGTATAGTTTAAACAAAATTTTGTAATCTCACTCTTTTCAGTGTTACTTCAGAAGTTTCTATGTTACGAAGTAAAACCTCATGTTAGTTCCAGTTTGAAGGGTATGGGTGTCCGTGAAATAACAAGCATATGAGACTTAAAAACTTTATGTCTCAAGGTGCGCAATACAGTTATAGGCATCCTGGAGTGGGATCCAACTTAAAATGAAGTAACTAGCATTTGACATGACAATAAATCGAAATACCTATAGTAATTTGTTAACTTTTATCCAAAAAAAACTTTAAGATGTGAAATTACAACATAAAGTATTTTTTAAACTTAAATCGTTTTTAAACTTAGACGACTTAGACCTTTCAATGTCGAAACAAAAACTTTATGGTTACAACATCCGGTTCTTAATCAATTTATTGAAACTACTGAAACATGCACCTCGCTCGATATATTGTCAGATTCATGTTTTGAAATCAAATTACGAGTAAATTCTATAACGAAATGAGTATTCACGCGGAATTCAAAAGTCAAATAGACAATTCATCAATGTGAATAAAGTTCAGCGTACATTAAATTTCAATTATTTTCTTCAATACTCAACTGAATTATTCATTCAGACTTGCGAATTATTAAAAAGTAATAAAAATATACGCAGCGAACAAGAGACCCAAAGACGTCTTACAGGCGGACGGTAATACATCCGATACTAAGAGATTTTTAAAGAATTGGTTAGCCCTTCAGTTCAGTTAAGCATCGTTCGCCGCAGTCGTAACTTAGATGGGTGACCGCTAATGACATTACTATTGAGCGCTTTCGTGCTTCGGAGGACACGTTTTAAACCGTCGGTCCCAGTTGTTGTCTTAGGATGGCTGTCGTTTTAGCATAGTGGTAGGACATTTTGCGAATGCCCGCCTGGCTAGCCACCTACAAATAGAAAATCTGACGCCAAGTACCTAGGCTTTTGTAATCGCGTAAGTACCTATATTTTTGGATAATTATGGTTACTTGCATAAAAGAGCTATCTAAATGTAGGAATTCTATAATTTTGAATTTAGATTATGATCTGCTTATTGTTATAGTCTAATATATTAATCATGAATGATATAAAATTTCAATATTAAAAAACATCAGAGGAGCAAGTATAATACAAAGTTATATTAAAATTATAAAATAGTAACACAATAAATACAAATAATCAATTTGTATGTTTTTACTGATGGAATTTTTTATTGTTGGATGTTTTTATTAATTGTAATTTTTATTATTGTACTTCTTTTTGTCTGGACACTGGCTTAGGACATTTGCATTTTTTAAACATTCATCGTGCAAATCATTGCTTCTGTTTCCGATACTATGTATAAAAGACGTAAACGATTCTCCCTTGTTATTGTTTATCCGTGACCATTTAATAAGAGGGTCAATCGGTGACATCCTTAATCAAAATCAATTAAACATACGACCACCATATTTCTAACATTAAAAATACACAACGTAAACGAACACAAGTTATGAACCCGAGAATTTTGAAGAACTTGTCGAAATTAGAAATGCCCGTTTTCCGCAAAGTTATTCGGAAAAATCGTTGGATATGGAAATTCTTATTTTTACTTTATAAAACGCAAAAAAAATATTCTAATTAAGTAAACTAAAAGTTTTATGATTTAGATTAAAAAAAAGAAAAACATACAAAATATATTTTTATCACAGATAATATATAAAGCTAGAGAACAAGCGTACAAAATATCACCAATTTTGAATACTTGGAACTTAAAATTGACGAAACAACATGAGTATGAAACTCGTTATGAATAAATAAACCTCCCATAAAATTCTGGTTCTTTTTATAATTTCTGAAAGTAAGGATCGTTTTCGGCAGGAGATAGATAATGTGACCTGTTTATTAGTAAACTATTTGCATAAAATAGTTTTTCAGAGATTTACAGCTTATATTTTATAGCGGATTGTTAATAACTATGATATTATCATTCATAATCCATAAAAATAATTATTTAATGTTTCCACCATTTTCCTTACGGACACGTTTTCTACATATCTTGGTCTAACCTCCAGTTTCTTTTTTTTTTTTTTTATACTGAACTGGGTATCACTTGACCACTATCTCACCTGATGTTAAGTGATGATGCGGTCGATGATGGAGCGCGAACTTTTTTAGAAAAACTTTTTTTTTTCTAGAGCTTTTTTCAAAGTCTTTATCATATATCAGATACTGAACGCTCATTGGTGACAAATCTCGACATAAGATAACATTGACCATGCAATCAGCGTTTAGTATTTAAACTATCTACTAAACAATGTTTGGACTAAGGTTTCAGAAACTGGTGGTAAAACTATTGACTAATTATAAATTCAAAATGTAAATAATTACGGTGCCAATGTTCAAACCGTACGACTAACTAAAATCTTTAAAAAAAGAGCTGAAGAAACGATGAGTGTATTCACCTGTTTAAAATAGTAACAAACAAATATCAAACATACGTAATTACATACTAAGTACATTAATATAATGGTGTTTTACTTTTGGTATGATGTCGAGTTCCAACGAGCAGGAGGTTCATCTGATGGCAAATGATTTCCATCGCCCACGGACATACTAGATGTCTCGTATATGCGCTGCTGACCTTGACCTTACGTATTAAAGTCCAGAAACTCTTATTTATTTATATTATTTAATCAAGTATACGAGCACATGTCTTACTCTATAATCTATTTATTGGATAGTGTTTATATATTCTCAAAATTAGGTATATAGAGTAATAATACATATTTCTGTGGATATCCACATTACGAGTATTCAGTAGAACTCGTAACATGATACCAGACCGGTTCCAAGGAATTTGGAGCCAAATAAAATTAAACCTGATTTAACTACTTTGTTTTATACTATTTTAAAACGTGTCAAAACTTAGAAAACCTATCATTTTTCAATTGTTTTGATCAAAGCTTGATAGTCATTTAGCGAGTACTGAATAAATTTTATTAAAGTTATGCAACGATAGTAAGTGAGAGTGCACATTATGAATCAGCGTTTCAATTAGGTAGGTAATTGTGGTTTTGTGTGCCAGCATATCATATTTACTACTCAGTTTTGTTGATAGTAGACCATGTAGTAAAAATGGTTCAAACACACTTTGAAGGGCCCCTAATATTCATACAGATAATCAATACATAGTAAAAAACAAAGTCCCGCTGTCTTTCCCTATGTATGCTTAGATCTTTTAAAATACGCAACGGACTTTGACGAGATTATCAGTACTTCAGTACTAATAATATAAATGCGAAAGTAACTCTGTCTGTCTGTCTGTTACGCTTTCACGCCAAAACTACTGGACCGATTTGAATGAAATTTGGTATGGAAATAGTTTGAGACCCGGGAAAAAACATAGGATAGTTTTTATCCGACTGCGCAAAAAGAGGTTAATGTTTTCGCGCGATAACCGACATACGCGCGGGCGGATCCGCGCCCGGAAAGCTAGTTACAAATAATTATTCTAAACCCTGCACAATGCAAAGCTACAGAAAAAAATGCTTATCATATTATATACATTTTATTTATTTCTCATGCGGTCGAAGATGTAGCTCAGACTAACCTGGAATTACTGGATCTCAAGGACAGCAGCCCGTGCACAACATTAGGTCGTAATAAAACTAGAAAAGATCTACGTTAACAATAGGCCTCAGGAGATTCAAACGCCTACTTTTGTCTGGATGCGAGATACTCTGTACCATATACATATACTGTACTTTATATACTGATACTCTTGTACAAAGAAGGTACTAGTACAAAGAATTTTTCAATAGTTCAACTCAGTATAGTCTATTTTTAGTGTTGAACTAGTGGGAGTATTTTGTCCCAACAGTTCAATGGCGTACTTTTGTAACACTTAAACCACTGAGATATGCCGCATATCAATAAACTAAAGGTTGTCCATATGTCTAAGTTTTATCGGTGCCTATTATATATGTATATTACAACAAATCAATACGTAATGCATCTCTCTGCGTTTCTTACCGTCTGTACAATGGGGAATGTTCTGAGGAACTGTTTGATCTGATGCCAACTCCAGAATTCTATCACCGCACCGCTCACCATCGGCGGGATGTTCACTCTCACTACCTCGAGACACTGCACTCTACTACGCAACGGTTCGGTAGAACTTTCATACCGCGTACTTTAAGGATTTGGAGGGAGATTCCCGTCGAGGTTTTCCCACTGCGCTACGATATGGGGTTGTTTAAAAAGGGGGTCATTAAATTTCTCAAAGGTCGGCAGCGCGTTGGTAACACCCCTGGTGTTGCAAACGTCCATAGGCGACGGTAACCACTTCCCATCAGGTGGGCCGCCTGCCTGTCTGCCCACTTAAAGGCAATAAAAAAAAAAGAAAAAAACGTAGCTACCGACAGATACGTTTTTTACGAATTTTAATTATTATTTCTATTATATATTTACCTATATTCTTTATATAGGAGGGTAAATCAAAATTCAGCCGGTACTTCAACCCCGTGGGGTGCCGGGCTAGAATGGCACTCTCCCATTTCTTATGAGTATCGTAAGAGGCGACTAAGGATAACACAACCGAGGGTGGGCAACAGCACTTTCTTAGGAACTGATATCTCAGACTGCGATCCCTAAGCTTCCTGCCAAGCGTGGGGATTAGTGCAAACCCTACCATATAGTGGGAGGCTGTGTTCAGTAGTAGACTATCGGGCTGATAAAATGTTTGTTGATAAAAAATGGCAGCTTTACCTACACTACAAATATAAAGATCCTACATAAATACAAGACTATTACCAAGTCACACAACTAAGTCACGACCGTAGCTGACGTTGCTTAACTTAGGTCACATGTTAAAAACGACTATGCAAGCCCCGCTACATGCATTTCATAATATTTTAGTCACATTCTATAAAAAATATCATATTATTAGATTGTTAAAATATTCCTAGTCCGAGTCGAGGTATTACCATTTAGAGCAGGCCTTGTTCTTTTTATGTCCTGAATAGATGAGATGGACATATCTTCCACCTGATAGTAAGCGTTACGCTTATCCAACACAATTACTGTGTCAGCGTTCTCGTTGAGCTCGTCACTTCGAGTCATGAATTCTTGTCTTGTTTATAATAATAATAATAAATTAATAAATTTTATTTGGCAACTAAACTTATGACTTAGCTTAAAATTACAGATTCGTAACATAAAACTAATACTTCAATTCTAGTAGGTAATGCACTTGGGTCCCCACACTAGGATTCCCTGTGTCGTGAGGACCATATAACCGTTTATCCAGTAATTTTACTTGCTACACTGCCCTTCATGGTTTAACTCAGTATTGTTGCACACAAGTGCTTCGGGCAGAATAACCGTAACTGTGGAGGTACCCACCAAGCTGAAGAGATATCATCATCATCATCAGCCGGAAGACGTCCACTGTTGAACAAAGGCCTCCCCCTTCTTCTTCCTCTTCTTCTTCTGTCGAAGAGATATAACCTCAGATAAAAATGTATCATGTGTTCCCCTTTGTGAGACGGTCAATATGCCATCTTACGAATACGTCAAATACCTACGACCAGACAGCAAAGAAACAACACGCAAACGGCTCCGTTGTACCCTTTCCGTACAATACTCTAAATATCCTTGATATGAAAGGCAATCAATCAAATTATAACCAACAAATATTTTATCATCCATTTCAAGATTGCATGGATATGATATGACATTGATTTTTGTTTACATTTTAGTATATTCTACTATATACTCAACGCCAATAAACCGCAAAATGTTAAAACTAAATATCATTAGTGAATCAGTGCAAGCTTGCTTGGAGTTTTTTCGCACGATAAAATCTGCAACTTGGATAAACGTCACCGGATCTAAACACACCGACTCGAGCTCTCAGAGTTTGCAAGCTATATGCAGACCACATCGTTCTACGAACATATGAGGGTGGAAAAGTTCTCGAGTGTATACACACATGAAAACTACAGTAGGTTCGTGTAGACTTCAGATAAAACGGCATGGCCAATATAGTCTCGAACTGTCGATGGATGAAAAACCGTCATGGCATTATTTATGATAAATACAATAGTCTGGAGAATATGACAAATACTAATGATGTATCCGCAAACACGATTTAATATATATCTCTCTATAGAAGAAAATATATAACTACACCTCTAAAATTTCGCTTCATCAAGTTTTGTGTCGACATAGTTATCGTATAAATACAATTTTTATTTCTGATTATTATGAAGCAGCTACGTGACAAGATAATTTAATCCGATTTTAAAAGGCTCACTTTTAATTGAAAAATACCTCCCACGCTATTTACATATAATGCGTAGGTACCTAGTTCTGATTTGCTCACTCGCATGCGAAACGAGGTCTCTCCGTCTAACGCCCTCAGTCTGACATTTTTTTGATTAAGTTATTGTGACGGAACAAGCACGAGGCCCACCTGATGTTAAGTGGATTGTCCTGAGCCCATAACAGATGCATTTCGTCATGTGACGAATTGTACTGCGCCCGTCACATTCAGACATAGAGTTGTTAAAACTCATGTGCCTGTAATTTTAATATTTTATTTATTATACAAACTTTATACTATAATTATAATACCACCGCATACATTAATATAGTATCAATATATTTGATTAATAATTCTTATAATAGTAATATCAAATAAAGCTTAAGAAGACCCCTTAGTGACTGATATTTATTTGTCTTACTTATTATCGTCCATACTATTGAGTAATTTCGCACCTCTGAGTATGGCAGCCATGATTTTTATTTCACATATTATTAGGCACTCAGGGACACTGTTCTCCTTACAACGGACCGCGATTCTCGCTCGAGTCGCGACTGTCTTCATTGTACGTTCCATACAAACTTAGTTTTATTATATGTTAAATAAAAAGTTTTCAAACTCGTAGAGCTTCTGCATGTATGTCTCTGAGAATTAAATCTATGGTTTTCATTTGTCAATATTCTGTAAAAATGTGTATCTTCCAAATTACTTGGAAAATAAATTTTTTTTTGCAAAAATGGAACCGACTTCAACACCCGAAAGTGTGAAATAACTATTTGAAGTCGGTACCATGATAGTTCAAAAGTACCTATTATCACAATACTGTGCGCATGGTACCGACTTCGACAAGTTATTTCACAGTTTTGGGTGTTGAAGTCGGTTCCATTTTTTTGCAAAAAAAATTTTTTCACACTGTTTAGTTTTTAGTGATTCATCGTTAACGACTATTATCTTCAACGGCTTGACCGATTTTTATGAAATTTAAAATAGGACAAAACGCAAAGCATCACCTTTCAAACAAAAAAATAAAATTTCAAAATCGTTTCACCCAGTCCAGAGTACTGAGGTAACAATTTAAAAAAAAAATACAGGCGAAATGAGAACCTCCTCCTTTTTTTGAAGTCGGTTAATAATTTTGTATGAGAATTCGTCTTTTTATATTTAGAGATTAAATATATAGGTAAACGACGCCATAGGACGGTTCGTTAGGAAGGCGATGGTTGCGACACCAAAAACCATCCATGATTACAACCTCAAAATGGCGATCAAAGATCGAAATAGCGCGGTAATGGAGGCCCTGTTAAAATGTGACGTGGGAGAATAACAAAATATGTAAATTTCTGTAGGTATATTATTTTATTGTAGTCCCAAATTATTTTTGTAATTGTAATCGTTGGCACGGGTATCCGGAGCTGTCATGCTCACAGAAAGGTGTTGTCTAGCGGCGGTGTTGTGTCGGGTCGCCATCTTCCCTCAAAAATGGTTGAGGAAGGCGATGGCTGGCACATGCGTCAACTCGTGAACGGGTGCTGCTAGAGGATACTGGTCTGCTCTGGATGCTGGTGCTAATGACATTAACGGAAAAAAAAGAAAAAAAAAACTTTTAACACTGTAACACTGTTCCCCCTTGGAATGTTGCATGTTTCCTATTTCATATTTCTTGTTTACTAATAAATTATGTCATAGTTAAAAAAAGTCACGGACCCTGGAGTCTGTGGAGTGTAGATTTAAAATAAAATATATATATATAGGTATAATAAAACGAAAAACTGGCTAACCAGTATCATAGATTTTAGGCTCAAGGACATTCATGCAACCTTTTAACGAGTTCGATCGCTTGGTAAATTAAAATATGACGACACTGCCTTTGTATAGAAATACGTACGTAGAAACTAACCTTAAACAACGAAACCATGTGAATGTTTAAAAAATATCGCTAACAATAAATGATTTACTGATATAATTTTGAATACTAAGAATTATTATAGACACCTGAATTTAGTGGACTGAAATTCATAATTTGTTTAGTAGAAATGTCGTCAAAAAAATTAATATTATAATAAACTAGATGACGTCAAATGTTTGACGAGAAAGTATAGGTAGAACAGTTTATATGGGAGGAAAATGAAATTGTTGCTTTAACTATCTTCCTCACCATTTTTCCATATATTCTTATCGTTTAAACCTTCCCTGGACTACGACAAACATTTCAAAACTAAAACCAGCTAAATCGGCTCAGCTGTTTTCGAGTTTTAGCGAGACAAACAACCGCAATTGACCTTTATATGTATAGAGATAACAGATATATTACCATGGCAACTCAAAGTAAAACTAAAATCAGTTCATTCGTACCAATATAAATGGCAATAACAGACATACTCCAGACTAAATTGCTACGATAACGATACATATACTCTTAAGGTTATCAGTATTATTTTATGTTTATGCATTTAATATATTTCATTAGTCATTGTCACTATAAAAGAAACATAAAGCGAGTGCGCAATCATGTGCATAAAAAAACAACAAAGTAATTATGTCAACAGTCGAAAGAAGGGTCGAATTCCCTACTAGGAATGATAGATATATATATAGGGTCAAGATAGCAACACGGAGGTCATTCTTAATAAAATATTGTTTTTATTAATGCAATCACGGTTTTGAACAGGTAATGATGCTACGTGACCACCTTCGGAGAATCTGACAGCCACTGGATTGTAATCGATAGCGTCCATAATAATTTTCAATAAACTGTAAGGAAATGAAGAGCAAAGTATTACAAAATTAAAACATTCTGTTTTCATGACCAATATTTGACAATCGCAACTAAGATTAAGGAACTGTATATTATATTTATGATCCTTATAAACGAAGGTTTATCAACAAAATATTAGATTGGTCTAAAGGTATGAAGGTGGGTTAAAAAGTTCGCGAAACGGAAGGGAAAGAAAGAGACTGAAATAATTTCTTATACCTAGCCTTGCATACTTGATGACTCAAAATTATTAATACTAACTTAAGCCAAATCGGGTCACTCATGTTTGAGTTATCGCCAAATCAACCAAATGTAGAAAAAACAAATCAACTATGCAAAAATTTTGATGAATGTTCTAAAATTCATTTATTCAAGCAAGGCCAATTGATAACGATAACCGCCTAGCTCATACATTGTCTAAAAACTTGTTAATAATAACAAATATTTTTAAAATATTTTAAGAAAATATCAAATTAATATTTTAATACTCGTAAAACACTTAAAAAATACAAAAATATATAAGGTGATAAGAAAATATGAAATAGACTCCGCACTGTCGTCGACGTACAGTGCATTTGTCACACATGAACGAATTTGACTTTGACACTATTTAGATAAACATACATAGCGTTCAATCGCAGGGAAAACGTAAAGCATGAACCTTTTGTGAATGGGTGGAGAGAAGAGCGGTGGCGGGTGAGGCGGTGGGGGGAGGTCGTTTGCAGGCAAGTCACGCAATCGCGCTCCAATTTCAAAATAAACAACGCATCGTATCTGCCCGTAAGCTGTTCTGTTGTGAATCATATAACTAAGTACAAAACAGGAGCACATGTTTTTGATTGGTATAATTTTAATCATGCATCAGAAATCGTCGACTTTTTTTGCCAATTCAGGTTTAGTATAGAAGCGTTTACTTTTCTTCTTCGAGAAATATAAAATGAATTCATTTTATATGCAAAAATACAAAATTATAAAAAAAATACACCTGAATAAATACTAAGAAAAGCTGCAACCAATATAAAATGAATTCATTTTATATAATATAAATGTGTATTTATTTTTATAATTTTGTAACTTTCTTATAGACTGCGTATATGGGCGATGGGTCAAATTTACTGTATCAGCCTTCCTTAGTCAGGCGTCTTGGGAATCACAGTGTAAGGTATCAGTTCATCAGACCTCGCCGCTGCTCCACTTTCTGGTATATAACCCTTAAGGTGGTGATAAACGGCGCGGGCTAACGCGAGCCGAGCCTCCACGGACGACGGATCGCCGTCCGTGTAGGCTCGGCTCGTCTTAGCGCGGACACGAGCCTGTGGTGATACACGGCGCGTGCTAGCGCGAGCCGTGCCTCAGGCCGCGACGTCCGCGGATGTGGTTTTTGTGACCTGTATCTTTATGATTTCATATAAACGGTTCCTTTTCATAGAGTTGAACAAAGTCCATAATCATTTAATTCACGCATATGTGTTTCAAATAGAAAATTAAACTCCAAATGGGCACCATGGCTCTCCACCGTCTAGAGGCTCGGCTCGTCAGAGGTGATACACGGCGCGTGATAGCGCGAGCCGCGCCGCAGGCCGCGCGCGCGCCTTTGGTTCGTGTCGAAAAACCGACAAGCGATGGATCGCGCGGACGCGGACGGCGGACGCGCGCCGCGAGCCGCGCCGCGGTGCTAGACGGCGCGTGATATGGCGGACGACGCGTCGTCCGTCGTCCGGCTCGCGCTAGCCCGCGCCGTCTATCGCCAGCTTTACGATACCCCGATGATATACGAGTCAGGAAGATGACACCTCAAAAATGTACGGGGTCAAATTCAACATACTTTAATAACTAGTTTATCTAAACCGGAACACTGAATAAAAACTGACCATAACACGATACATTAGAAATGAAAATTACCGTACTATATTAAAATTTTATAAAAAAATCAGACACGTTTGGGTTCGGATGTGCAAGATTTAAAAACAAATTTTGATATAAATTTAAGAACCAGTGTAGGGTGCAAGTTTTTAAACAGGAGACCATAACATTTTGCTTTTTTATTGATGGTAATGTAATGTATGATAATTAATGGCCTTTGACCATAATTTAACCTGATGGTAAGTGATGGTGTGGTATAAGGTTGTAAACAGGCTTAACTTAAGAATGGAAACTGGCTCACAAGGCTACCCTTACCGGGAACACATCTGAGAAAATTATTAAGTATTCTTTCGCCTTCTTATAACACCCGAAAGTCATATGGATATTATGATTTTCCAGCAAAAGCAGCACTGGATGTTTTAAAGTTAAAACTAATAGACTTGGCTGCCAGCACCGCGTGGGAGGTTTAAAGAAGTTAATTAAAAATCTGTTTTAAAGTCAAGCTAATTTCCGCACTGAGGTAACCTTTTCAGGCAGCTTCTGAACGAGGACACCATATAATACATACATAGCGATAGAATTATTTTTTGCAATAAATTGCTTGTTAAATTTAACTTTTTTGCAATAAATTGCTTGTTAAATTTAACTCCTGTTAATTGTATCCCCTATCTATAACTCCCCCCCCCCCCCCTAATCTCTACTCGTTTCGTCGGGTGCCTACTCGTTTGCCTCGGGTGTCGTAAGAGGCGACTGAAGGTAATATACTAGAAAGTGGGCAGCAGCTCTTTCTGAGGAACTGATATCTCAAACTGCGATCCCAAAGACACCTGCCAATCTGGGAATTATGGCAAACCACCCTATAATGTGGGAGCCACTCAACATATCGCGGCAATCCAGAAATAAGCACTGTCCATTGACACACAGAATACTATTGAACTTAACCACAGATGCTAAACAGCTGTTCATGATATTGTAACGAATAAAGGATTTATGATTCGGAAGGTTGTTATTGCATTTTCGAAGGTGAAAGTAGACAAAAACACGCAAAAAGATAAACGCTTATTTTTTTTTTATATAACGGGCTCTTCTATGTTTCTATGAGTTTTATAGGTATATATAACCTCTTGATATACATATATAAAAAGCTTCGCGCGGGTAATTACGACTATAAATTAAGATGTAAGCTATCCTATCTTTCAATTTGGACCAAATTGCACACAGTGTGCAAATCAAATTTAAAATTGGTTCAATAGTCCTATTTACAAATTTAAAATTGGTAAATAGGAGTCCATTGCGGACAAACAACGTGACACGTAATTTTAATATATAAAGATATAGAATCTTTCTATATTCTATATATATATATATATATATATATATATATATATATATATAGAATATAGAAAGATATTATATATATATACCACTTCGGGGAACACAAAATAGTTTACGTAGAAATTCTGAATGGCATATAATATGAAGTAGCCTGCCTTAAAATGTTCAAAAAGCTCGAATAAAATGTTTGAGATTTCACATCTTGTTGCACCACAATAAGGACAAAGGCGTCTTTTAAGGTGGTTTAGCGTGACTTATGCTGCGTACAAATTTAAACTAACACCATGAAATTAAAACGTGTAGAACATACAATCACATAAATGAGAAAACATAAAATTGTTTGAGCGTAAGTATATGAATATAAAAGAGATAGTTTAAAAAAAAAATTCAACAATTTTTATACATTATTTTTTTCTGTAAGTTACCTTTATCAGTGTGCCATTCGTATAATTGTACACCTACATTTATTTATACACATAATGCATGTACACATATATTAAACAAAGTCAATATGTCATGCTGGAAAGGTCTCGGTTCTCATTATAAATATAGCAACTGCATTATACATTAATTGTCAGCTTGACGACACCAAACAACAAAACAAGCGAGTGACCTCAGGCATAATATAGAAAATAAAGTAGACAATAACATTATTTATTTTACGCACGTTTTAGTTCCGCAGCGCCGTTGACGGTGTGAGCAAAAAGATAATACAATATAATGGAGGATACTTAAGTTAATATTATCTCATAACGGTATTTGGGTTTGTTTGAGTAAGGAATACAATTACCTACTCAGAAGTACAAGCTGAAAAGAGGTTAGACACGGCATTTGTAAAGTCGATATAAAAAATTATCTTTTAATTAAAATCAACTTACCTTCTCTAAGAATTTCGTCAAATATTTGGTAGGTGGCACCGCAGTCATCTAGTATGGATCGTCGAGATACTTTGTTGATTTGGTCGCAATCAAGAGACTTTGACCGCGAACGAAACTCTTCAGAATCTGATGCTTTCATTTCAGTGTTAGTTACAGGAATCGCACAAGATCCTCGCCGCCCTTCACCAGTAGAGTCGTGCCTCCAGTGGCTCACTTTCTTACTGAACGTCCTAATCAGTTCTTGTATCGTGTGATGCTTGTGCCGATGGCCGCTTCCACTAGATCCTGACCCTCGCCGATCGTACGCATAGGAATCTTTGGTACTTTCCGCACATTCAGTCAACTTTTGAGCAAAACTTTTATTATCGAAACGATTTTTGTACGGTGTGTGATTTGACTTAGTGCTCGGTATCTCTCCGTAGAGATCAGCTTTGTTATACTCATTTTCTTGAATGTCATCCATAACATCATTGTAAAGGGGAAATGCAGCGTGGCGATGGTCGTGACGCGGGGCTTGATATGTGTTCATGCCGATTTGGTAGCGTTCCACTTCGGTTTTTCTCCGATGATCAACATGATGCGTATGATAGTGATGTTGCGAGGGCGATGTCCTCGACTCCATTACATCACGAAAGTAACTAGCGAAGTTAGGGTAGCGATCGCGGGGACTAGATGCAAACTCAAAGGGACTTCCGGAAGGTCCTCTTAAGCTTCGGTAAGCATGTGAGCCTCTGTTGTTGATTGGAATAGCCTTTGAGGGCCCTTCATGGGGTAGAGTTCCTCGTGAATCGGTCGAGCTAGCTGACGAATGCCAGCTATCCAAGCCATCATCCCTATCCGTCGGTGGAGTAGATTCCCGCGAGACGTGCTTACTGAACAAATGCGTTAACCCGTGCATTTTGATTCGATTATTCACTCATTAAGTCTTATTTAAGTCATTTTCTACATTTTTGGTTCCTACAAAGCAGATTTATTGATCGAATCTCGGTTAATTAATCACTTCAAACCATATTTATTTCAATTGTGATATTTGATTAGGCGGCTACTTTTAAATAAGGGTTATATTGACAAGTATGTGATGCTACGGATTCAATTTTGAGATGCAGAAAACATTTTTAATATGATATTTGAGACATTGCAATCATGGAACACCATAAATCAATCTCAGGTCTTGAGACGGGTCAGATGATGCGGGTTCTTCAATGCGGGACATAATAGATGTTGATGATAAGTAAAGTAGCGCCGGCATTCATATAGATAACCGAGTTCTTGAGAGCTTACCAGCTGAAATCGGTGTTGAAATCACGACATGGATCAGTGGGAACCATAAGAATATAAGTATGCACAATACTGATATCGAGATACGA
This sequence comes from Plagodis dolabraria, assembly GCA_963854805.1. Classification (NCBI taxonomy): domain Eukaryota; kingdom Metazoa; phylum Arthropoda; class Insecta; order Lepidoptera; family Geometridae; genus Plagodis; species Plagodis dolabraria. The sequence continues at coordinate 14,367,970 of OY978440.1, forward strand.
GTATTGCCATCGTTGTTTCAAGCATTGCATAAGCTTGCGCGCTTGCAAAAAGGGAACGAGTTTGATTTCAAGGCCACTATGCCCTATTTAGAGGGAGCGCGAGCGTGTGGCTGTCTGGGGCACGGCGCATGGCCTTGGGGGCCTACCCGGACACGAAAACTGTTCCTAAGACGCATGCGTAATTGCATGACGACTCTCTCCTTACAGCTAAAGTTAAACCCCTTGCGTTTTTGGTGCGCCATCTAACAAATCTATACTAACAAACATATAAAATGGATGATGTATTATGTTATGTAATGCTATTAGTTATGTTTATTTTTAGTTCGACACATTTGCAACATATTCTAAAACTGTTAAAATGTATGTTGGATAACCATATATATTTCTGTACCGGAAACGGTTCATAACAGACTATCGCTACTGATTGTCCACGAAACATACCGTGTAGACATCTATACAAATATTGATTATTGTATTATTCATTTACTTTAAAACATCAACACTCTTGAATAAATGCACGAGTGTAATCGCTTACTGTTATATACAAGGAAAATAATATTTGTTTTTACCGGCCAGTAATCTTCCGGCACAGTTTTGTTTCCAAGATCTAATTAATAAACAATATTGATCTGCGCGTAAATGATCGTTAAGGTGATTATTAATTTTAAATTACTTAATAGTAATATCGTGAAAGTTTGTGGATGTGTGTGTTTGTGTGATGTATCTTAGGTACAGGGTCTCATTGCAATTTTAATTTTTTCAATATACGTTTCTATGGTGCGTCGGGACAACCTAAAATGACTATACCTACCTGAAAAAGAATACAATTTTTCAATAAACATGTAGATCAACCTCTGTAGGCAGATCTTTTTGTACCTACCGGCATATGTTGTCAATAAATCCAATGTACTTAACCTTTTTAATTGTTTCTGATATGCAATCAATGTTCGTTGTTCAAGGTTTGATTTATAGTTAAACAGTATTAATCACGTCTTTAATTATTATTATGAGAAGGCACTGGAAAAAAATATACGCGATGAACTGGGTCCGAACACAAATTTATCTTTAGATACCTTTTGTCTAGTTTGCCCTTTTGTTTAATTATGAATGTGCTATAATAAGACTAATCATTTTGCAAGTGTAAAAATATCTTAAAGTAGTTAGTAGTTAGTGTTAGCAAACACATTAAGGTAAGTACACATTCTATGAAATTTCCTTTTTAACCCACTTCTAAATACCTCCTTCATAATCCATTTGAGTTGTTGGTATGATATTTCAATAATATTTATATGTTAGTAAAAAGCGGAAGTGGTAACTTTAAAATGGATACATATACCTGTCATCGCGTGAACTATACCCACAACTCAAGAATATTTTACAAGAGGTTTGGTAGATTTTAAACTAAAACAAAAATTCAAAATTTGTATCAATCTTTGCGAGGTATTTAAAGCTCAGCTATGTTTAATTTGCTATGCATTTATTTGGACTTCAGATGCTTCAGGCACAATGCGCGACCATCTGACCGCAAAAAGACCTCATATTAATGTAAAAAAGGGCCACATTGGTGTTATGGGTAGGATGATGTTTATGAGTATAAATTAGGTTGAATAATTGTACATATATGTCTTGTTATCACATACATAGTTAAAGTGTTTTTTTTTTTTTATGCCTGATAGGTTAGCCTTTGACCACTATCTCACCTGATGGTAAGTGATGATGTGGTCGAGGATGTTGTTCAGACTAACCTAGAATTATCTGTTTTAAACAAATATACGTTTATTATTACTAAGTACTAAGTTAAATTAAAGTGATTATTAGTCCATTCGAGTCGAGTCTTCTCTGATCTCAACTGCACACTTACTAATTAAACTGCTACATCCGTCAAGATACATAGTTGTTGTTTGTTTGTTTAAGATCACAAGGAAATTGAATAAACAAAATTTAATAATCCATACGTTGATGTATCAGACCGGCAACCATATAAACTTGTCAGTTAATTGGATTAACATGGTTTGAGTAGGGGGATACTCCAGTCGTGCCCACACGAGGACACTGAGCAAAACACAAGTTTATTCATCTCTAATTACCAAAAGTGTCCTCTTAAGTATAAATATTATTACAAAATAGTGTGAATCTGTAGAACCATAAAATATATGCATTTTTTTTAAAGTGAGCATGACAAATATATTATTATATTTTGAATTAAAAATACAATATACAAATATAAATTCAGTTAATAATTTTCGAGAATTGTTTATGACATCGTCGCCGAATGGGCACACTGCTTTGTGGGCATATTGTAGGTGTTCAAATCTAAAAGTTCACCATACCTATATTTTGACTAAAATTAGGTAAAAGCTGTTTGGTAGGCACAAAATCCATGCCGTGAGCTTCAACTAAGGATTGTGCTGTAGAAATACTTCCAAATACAAATGCGCGCATAATATTCAAAACTATACTACAAGATTTACTAATGCTAAATTGGAGTGTGTTGTGATAAATTTTGCAAAAGAAAACATTGCAGCAACATTTTGAGACAAGGTTGATGAAAATTACTATTTAATGTTTTATATAACCTGCTGTACTCACGCGTATTTGTCGAGATTGTCGACCTAGGTTTCGTATGGCATATCCGATGCCCTTCATCAGGTGAGTTCATGCGACTAAACTGCGGCGACGACTCCGCGCAACTTCTTTTAATTACTATTTACATTAAATATTGTGTATTTTAATTTCGGCAATCTGGTAATCGTTATATGTGCACTTTTCGTTTAGGAAGAAGTGTCTACTTGGGTTTGTCAAAAAGGTGAACAATTAATAGACGGAATAAACAAAGTTGGATTGACTGAATCAAATCAAGTATCAAAAATGTTATGACCTACGGCTTCAAGTTGTGCAGAAAGGTATCATATCATAGATGATAGATATATCATATCTATCTTTAAGATTGTTATCCACTTCTTGTGAAAGTAAATGATAAGACTGTAAACCAACCTAGAGCCCGTATGAGCATCCCGGATATTTCGAAATTATATTAAAGTCATGTAAGGTCAACTGACCCAACCATCTTTTGGTATCTCCTGCCCTCTTAGCAAAAACAGTGGTGGAATCTGTACACCGACCAACTGCAGGTTCTATAAAATGAATGGCATTTACACCTCCTAACCAAAGATGCAAAGCTTGACGGGATCCAGTTTCGCTGCTATATCGTTCGTAATTATTTGAGACAGAGAAGCCGAAAGAGTTCAACTGCTTTTGCGGTGCCAAGCCCTTGAAGAACGAAGTCACTCTTAAAAGGAAGGTCAATAACAGCGATGTAAAGTAATCATCACGGTTGCCTAAATCATCACGTGTTAAAAAGGATTCTCTAAAGTTTTATATCGCTAAGTCCATTGTCCCCAACTGAGAAGGTTTAATGTTTTTCGTAGTGTGTTTAGCTTGTCATAGATGTAAAAATATTTTTTTACAGCTGGGTTTTATTTTTCGCAAATGTGCTTATTTCATAAAAAAAAATCTACATGTAAGTGTACCAGATTCTCTCTATGTGGAGTGCAGTACAAAAGTCCGGCAAACTCTAATAATGCAGATACAGGTCTTCCATCTGGCTGCGGTCAATCTTTTCTCCGCCGCACATGAACGATCTTTTAACTGATTGACCAACCTATTTTGTTATTATTGCTGACGACATAATATTTGAGTTCAGTCGGATTTCTATTTATTGCCAGTGACAAAAGAGAACCCAAAATCTATATACGTTTATGTTGGTCGTCCTAATAACATGCATTATCATTGGTGTTTCTAAGGTGCAAGGTTAAAACCTTGACTAGTTTATAAATCTAACATTAATAGCTAATAAAAAGTGCATGATAAAGAGGTGAATCGGTTATCAATAAATACTAATATTGTTACCTAGGTATTTTATTAGGTCATCATGGTGAACTATGTATTGATCTAATTCAGAAATATGAGGTAATACTCGTTTAATATATTATTGTGGAAAAAATGTGGTTTTATTTTATATATGATTTTGCACTGTTAAACATACGAGTAAAGCTGTTGTACTTATCTAATCGTTTCCTCAAAAATTTTATATGACATGAAAGTAGAAATAATATAGTATCCATTTTTTGACATAACATAGCAAATGCTGCTTATGAAAAAAGGAAACGCGCATACATATTTTACAAAATATCATTTTGTTCTACGCGACGTGGAAGTGATACAAAAGTGGATAAACATTTCAAGGTGATATGGTATTTTAAGTATGTAGATACTAGCGATATCATAAGTAAATATTCCGAAACTAAACCTTTTTATCGTTTAGCCATTTTCTTTATCTCGATACAGAACTGTCGAGACCACTTTGATGTACTCGTATAGAACACGCTCTCAAAAAATAATACATGTACGCACTCGTATCTATTGCTGTTTATTTTTCTGTCCAGCTATACTAGTATTTATTATTTATATTAGTATAAACATGAATAAGGTAAGCATCTGAAATTTTAGTGCTATTGATTTCCGCAATAGTGGACTTAATGTGGATTCGAAACGTCATTCGTATGTTTATGAAGTAGGCGATAGATAAAACCGCAGAAAAAAGTGTTGTAGAGACAGCATTGAGGAGACTTAACAAAAAAGTTGACAAGTTATTATAGGTTCTTATTTTTTAACCAAAAGCATCTTCAATCGCCATTATCATTTTTGTATTATTATTATTATTATCATTCAACCTTTATTCATCAATCTTATTATCGGAATAAGTAATCAAAATATTATTTAAAAAATACTTCTTCTACTACATATTACCCTAAAGTATAAAAAAAATGTCTTCAACGACTAATTTGAGAAGCTTCTTACGTTTTCTCTATGAAAATCAGCTGGCTATTTCAGATGTTCAAAGTTTGAGGAATGTCAAATTTTATATAATTTCTCTTCACTCTTGTGGGGTCAGTATAATATCAATATCTTCTCTGAAAATATAAAAAAACAACATATTATGATCACGTGAAAAAAGGACATGTGTATTTGTAAATGTTTTGGTTTCAGCATAAAGATGGCCGACGTCCTGTCAATATCCATTTATGGGAATGTTTTTGTAGGTAGAATACGCGCTACTTTTCAGCTAATCAGGGTGTAAAGATCGAAGGAAGCCATGTCTGTCTCCATATGTCCAGCATCATTCCACTCGCATCTACGTTATAGGTGCTATGATGCATATAGAAGAAATTTCTGCAGAAAAACGCTTTAATCACGTCTTGCAAAAGGGTATAGGATCAGGCCTTATATTCTTGTCCCCGGAACGGTACTATATTGATTCTAAAGCCCAATTATCTATCTAAGCTAATAGCAATTTCACATATCTTTGCAACTTCTGAGTTGATTTAAAATATAACCAACCGACTTCAAAATAAGACCGAGGTTCTCAATTCCACAGTATTTTTTTGTGTGTCTCTTTGCAGGCTGAACCGATTTTGAAGTTTTTTAATATTCAAAATCTGGTGCTAGTCATATGGTCCCATTTAAATTTAAGTGAGATCTGACGAGTAATATTTAATTTATCCCTAATAATGCGTACTTTAAGAGCAAAGTCGATTGATATTTGAAAAAAAAAATGCCCAAACATTTCATTGGATTTAGCCCGAATTTTGAAGGGCCCGTTAGTCCAATGACAGATAATTTAGGGGACTTTTATAGTTTTAAGTTGACTGGCATTATAAAACATAGTTTGATGGACTAAACAGTGTTTTACTATACATTAATTGGCATTTAAGTGTTAGAAATGTGTAAAATATGAGGCGAGCTTATTGCTCATGTAGTTTAAAACTGCTACTGAAGTAATACCTATGTAAGTATATACCTATTAAGGGAACCCAATAACTCGGGTCCGAGTCGGGGATCGGACTCAAAACTTCGATCAACAAAAGCGACGCTTTACGCCACACGACCAACGAAGCAGTACATTAATTTAAGCAATGTCACAATATGCAAATCAGCTAACATTTGTATGTAATACGATTCTTTTACGTTTGCTTAGAATATATTATACTGTTCATGTGATAATTAAAATATTTTTAACACTATAATTCCAATAATAAATGTAACATATACTTCGATTGATTTTATACAGCACTTTTAACTTTGGACTAACTTTAGCAATGTCAACAAACAAGGAGCGATACTATGTTATTCATAACATTATGTATACAAACCGGTTTTACACAGATTATAACCGTAGGTTTAGTTGCCGATTGAATTTGAAAACAAATGTTAATTTGAAACAACTGTCTCAATAAAAGGCTAAATTAAATGCTTCTGTTTTTCGATTCACTTCGTCAACAATATTTTGAAGCGCTCGTAGCGAAGTTTGCTTAGACGTTCTGAACCAATCAGCAAATTTAAGCAACGTACGCCTCGGTCATAATTTGGATGGGTGACCGCTGGTGACATTACTACTGAGCGCTGCTGTGCTTCGGAGGGCACGTTAAGCCGTCGGTCCCGGTTGTTGTCTTAGGATGGCAGTCGTTATGGCATGGTGGTAGGGCATTTTGCGAATAACCGCCTGGCTAGTCAGAATAGGCCTGGCATATTTGGTCAAAGGCTAACCTATAAAGCACAAAAAAAACCCTAATTATTTTTGTGGCAAAATAAATCATCTCTAAAGTTTACTTAGAATATTTTATACTTTAATTATGTGTTATAAAAAATATGTTCTTATATTAGATTTCCAATAAATCTCATACCAACTAGGATTTGTTTTATAACGCACCAATAACTGGTACTACTTAGCAATGTCAACAAACAATAACCGATACTATGCTATTCATTATCATTACATTATGTGTACAAACCGGTTAAACAGATTATAACCCTAGGTTTAGTTGTCGCTGTACATTGAAAACAAAGTTTTAGTTGAAAACAACTGTCTCAATAAAAACCTGGATTAAATGTTCCTTTGATCGTTTCACTTAAATCAATTCAATTTGTGACATATATACTTAAAAAATTTAATGTACGCCACAACGCAGCAGGACAATTCGGCTATACGTGCTAACTGCAGTCAGGCCATGTGGCCATAGCACCCAGACGTAAACACGACAGTAATTTACCAGCTACACCGAGATTCGATCATAATAATGGCCACAATTGACGTCCATCACAATAACCACTCTTCATATATAATAACACTGCGAGTATGCACCGATAACATTACAGAGTTTATTTTATAGTTGTTGGAACTTCGAGGCTCGCGACACGTGTCTCACTCGCGGCCGTCGTTGGTGCACTAACTTAGTGGATGGAATAACCGAAGAGAGCGGGAACAACTCGGTACGAGAGCGCGTGAGAGACGGCGCGAAGCCGACGATTTCATGCAGGAGTGGAACTTGGGAACAGCCGGCCGCGGCTCCCTTGCGATTGTCGCAACTTTTTGTAGAGCCCGCAAAGTGGCGTATTGTTCCGGCGACCAGCCGTGACGCGCACTGACCTTGCACGCCGACTTACCCACTGACGATGATTTAATAGCCGCCATCGTAACAGGTTCGAAGACCTTGCAACCTCTAATTCCGATTCCGGTAACAAACTGCTCAGGCCAAGAACGTTGAGTATGTTTTTATCTTGTTTAAATCCTAAGCAATCTAAGCGAACAGTCAATATTATTTTACTAATGTCTCTTTGGGCCTGACAGCACATTTTTAAGTTGCATATTTGTCCGAAAACTAACTTTAGAATGCCTATGCTGATCTTCATGAAGGATGTATACATATTAGAGCATTGATGGTCTAGTGGCAAAGGTTATGGACTGCCCGTGCAGAAGATATATGGTTCGCATCCCCATGGTTCCAAATCTCATGGTAATAAAACATTTTGAGGCATTAGTATTAAAAGGTTATTGTGATGGATTCCATCTGGCATCTACTGAACGGGGTTATTTTATAAGGAATATGATTCATTCCGCTTTCCATAAATTGACACTTTTATATCCCAATTCACTCCATCTGAAATTTTGCATGCCTTGAGCTTAATATCTATGACTATGGTAAGTCAGTTTTTTGGTACTTAAGTTAACTTATGTATTTCAAATTAATTCGGGTATATCGTTTTGTATGAGAATTGTTGAGGTAAAACTAATAATAAATTGTAAATCTGTCAGACCAAGAGGATAGATATCAGGCTCAGGGAAAAGCGTGCAAATTTTCACCGAGTTTTAAAACAAGGCATTGCAAGTAAGACAAATCTACGTATGCATGGAAAGCGCTTTGCTATTACACTTATTTTTCTTAACAAAAGCGAAGAATAGTGTTTAAGAAACAAAATACCGGCTGAGCAGAGTCTTATTAATAAATTATTAATGCACTTAAATTTTAATATAATTAATGCACTCAATTTTTAATGGGTGCTATTTCATTTTCTTTAATTAAAAACATGCGTTAAATTCTACAGCGGTGATGCAAAACCACATAAACCAAAATCGACGATTACAGTAAACTACTTTCAGTTCTTTACATCTATAAACTTGCAAGTTATTTAATGGTTTATTTATAACAGTTGCTCATTTTATGCATAACTTTACACACACTCAGCAACTTTCGCATTGAAAATACTATTAGAAAGAAGTAACCTTTCTGACCTAAGTGACTATTGCAATAATATATTATGTACATAAATATTTAACAAAGTTTTATGATATCGGTAATAAATATGAGAGCTTATATTAATCATATCCAATATAAAAATATAGAAGTTTGACAAACTATGTAATCAGCTTTACCAGTATTTGCTTCAAAGAAAGAGATTCTAATATTATTTATATACTTGTGCGACGTAGATCAAAGCGGCTCAGTTCACGTAAACCATTTTTATATTTTGTATTTATTATTTACTTGTACGGAATAATTTATATTAACTGTTTAATTAATTAAAAATATTCATAGTTCAATTAAATATTTTAATAGTGCAACTTATTTTGACTCTAGTCAAACGACTATTTATTATACGAGTATATTATTTACCTGGGAAATTCATATGAATCAATCTTTTACAAATACAAACTGGCTCGAAAATGTGGCCGTTTGGGACGAAAGGAGGTGACACTTATCATAATGTACAATATCCATGAATAAACAGCCATCACGCCAAAGAATATATAAGAAATACAAAGTGTAACATTTAAGTGATAAAGCTAACAACTTTACAGAGTAGACTATCATCTGGAAAATTACCCTTAATCATCAAATCAATGGGATGGTTGTTCGGAATTGTTGGGTATGGATACCGATATTTTCTGTTATACCGAATTACTGACAATCCCGACGTTTTACGACGTAAAATATTTCTGAACACAGGTATAGAAACAGCCGAACACCAGCTTTCGGTATTGGCAAAAAATAAATTATACCTAGTACATTGTACATCGAGGGGAGAAAACGATCTATTTCTGTTCGAGAGTATGTTTTTCAAAAGGAAACACGAGAACAGATATAGAACTTTCTCTCGTGTGTTTTTTTATGTTATTGTAACGGAACAAGCTCGGGGCCCACTTGATGTTAAGCGGTATCCTCTGCCTATAACAGATGCATTTCGTCACAAGTCACGAATTACACTGCGCCCCGAGACCTAGTTGTTAAGTCTCATGTGCCTGTAATTTCACTGGCTCTCAAGGACTGCTGCCGGAACACACCGTTAGGTGCTTGGCGACAGATTTTCATAGTGATACATATTGCTTTATACTACACCTACGAGGAAAATAAAATCATTAGGTACCTAGTTATAAGTTTTCTCGTATTTGTCCGGAGACGTCTCAGGAAGTAAGTTCCTTATGACATGAGCTGTATTTGTTATTTCCGGTGGCGCCGTCATTATTAAATCGTCACTTTCACTATCAGATGACATTTTGGAAATTTATTCAGAATAATTACAAGCGTAGTATAATAATATACAAAATTAAACAAAACAAATAAATTGCCGCGCTGTTTTACTGTATTGCAGAGAAAGGTCGCCGAAAGGAGGTCCTTTCATTGAAAATCCAGTACGGAAAAAATCCCACCACTTTTTTAAAATTATTTGATATAAAACCTTTTTTGAAGTAAGTTTTGGAGCTGTATTTGTTATTTCTGGTGGCGTCCTCTGTATAATATCGTCACTTCTACTATCAGATGACATTTTGGAAAATTATTTGGAATAATTAAAAGCGTACCTATTGTTAAATTGGTAAAAAACAAAATTTAACAAAATCAAATTAATTGCCACGCTTTTTTACGTAGTGCAGAGAAAGTTGCCAACCTCTTTTCATTGAAAATTGACTACGAAAGAAATGCCACCTCTTTTTTTCTAATTATTTTATATCAAACCTTTTTGAAATTGTAATTGTGAGACGATTGTATTTTTTTTGTTGGCAGCTACAAAAAAACAAAAGAGCGCTATGATTACAGGCATGGATTTTCAAACAACATTCCTTCACTGCTACGGAGGGAAGGAATACAATTCCATATAACTTATCCCGCCGCACTTTTATAAGGGAGAAAAAAATGACTAACTTTATAACACGTTTTTGAACGAACAATGAGAATATTTTATGTTGATACATAATTATATATCGATGAAGACTCGAAGATTGTTCATGCTGAATTTCAAATAAACATAATCACATAAATATACCGCATATTTCTTGTAAAAATTGTATGGCAGAATACCGAAATACCAAGAACTGGGATCCCAAAATTAAAATGATAGTACCCAGTCAAAACATGCATTCCACATAAGTCCAATACCGCCATGCCCTAGAAAAGAGGGTTGACATTTTAAAGTGAAAAAAAAGTAGGTCAAATGGGGTGTGCTATGAAAGGGCAGTATTTGTACAAACCTTGTTGTAAAACTGTTTTTACGTTTCAGTTTAAATATCGTCGTATTTAATAAACCAAAGTTATTCCAGCTAACAAATTATATATTTTATTTCTAAGTACTTAACTATTTTATTAATAACATTTAATTAGCAACTTTTTTAATATTACACGTGAAGTTATATAAAATAAATAAGTATACTGTATCAGCCGGATTCATTGCTGAACACAGCCTTCCCCGTTAAGGGGGTTGTCCTCCAAACTTGGCAGACGTCTTGGGATCGCAGTTTAAGATATCAGTTTCTCAGAAGGTGCTGAAATATGATTTTATAAGTACATAACATCATATTTCATATATATATTTACCTACCTATTGAGAATATTGAAAACTCCTAACGTATCCTTATCATAGTATTGTTTCAAATTTGAATCTATTTGTTTTCAATGTAATATTAAACAAAATAAAATGTATGAAATTGTGGATCTCTGTCGATCCCATCTCTGTCTGGGATTGATAAGCAAATGACTACCGCCGTGTTCAAGAAACAGTAATAGAGACACTACTTACTAATTATCTATTGAAGAATCGGAGATAAACATAGAGTCATTATTTTAAAAGTAAGCTGATTCAAAGTCGTTACATCAGTTATAACGATTTACATGGGTTGTATAAGGAGTGGAGGTTTTCAAGCATGTTTTGTTTATATACATACTCGTATATAGGATTTTGTTTATAAGCACGCAGCTTTAGAAGGTACTTAGTAAAAAACGAAAGTAAAAAACATTAAACGTGGCATAACTCAAATATTATTACCAAAAATGAAGCCAAAAATACATCGAAACCAAGTATTATAATTAACAAACAAACAAGTGCTATCAAATTAAGGACACGAAAATTTTCCAAATACTCATATACAATCAACATTTCGCTTGGTCGACACAACGCGTGATAAAAATGCTGGCATTTATTTGCCTCAAAGAATAAGTATTGCAATCCAACGTGGCAATGGTGCTAGTACGCTGGGCTAGGCACGCTGCCAACTGGTAGTGAGCTGGAGCATTTGGACTGCCTGTAAGCGTATTATTATATGTTCTATGCTATAAGCCTAAAGGACGGCATTTAGGCTGACATGGCTTTAAACTTGGCATTACAAGTTTTTCTTACAGTGCCCCGAATGACATGACTTTTATTTTTTTAGCAGGTAAATATTGAGTTTAAGAAAGTTTGTCCAAAAATAAAGCAAACAAATAAATGGAAAGTTGAAGTTTTGTAATTGGGCAACTACAGGTACCTATTCGAAAAAGTAGAGATTATTTGGTTCATCTGTATCGCAGGAAAAATGTAACGTCTTACAACCAGTGTCATGATTATGTTACGAACTATATTCAAAACTGATTAGTCTGTGTGTTTGTAAGCGAAATCACAAAATAAAATCATAAACATTGAGACTGTCAAAAATAAACCTAGAGATTTAACACATGTCTAAACTATTGATAAAAATCACTTCTATTATAGTCCAATACGAGAGACGAATATATTTGAATTATTTTTTTCTTACTTACTCCCAGAGTCACTAAGTCATTGGATTCTCATCCAGAGGTATAGCTACACTTTGTTAAAACATAATTTTCCTAGCAAAACACCGGACTTTTCTTTCAGATACACGACTGGTTCCGAAATTATAAAGACATTCAAAAGTTTGAACATGAAGACCGATAATGACAATGATAATTTTCAATATTGCACCATATTTAGTAACAATATTTAATATTTATGTCGATAGAGGAAACTTCCCCGACTTGATGAAACAAAGTAAAATCACCCCAATTTATGAAGTCGGGGGATATATAGACCTATTTGCTTGTCCAAATATCTTACTTGTTCTGAGTAAAGTATTCGAAAATAATATGCTCAAATAACTTCTATCCTACTTAAATGAGCATAATACGTTTTATTTACAATTTGTAGTGATTTGTTAGTAAAAACACGGCGGGAAAAAAAAGTATACTTCAGAAAAATTATATTTTTTTCTGAAAGGTTAATAATAAATGCGACGATTCTTTATTTTTATTCGCACAAGTTTTCGTAAATAAATAATAGTATATTTCATAAATTTTAATACATAAGCTCATTAATATCCTTACAACTGGCAAAAACTAAACTTGAACGAGGTGTTTGTTTGTTCGAACATTGTTATTTAATTGTTATACACTTTTTTAGACTATCACGATTTTGATCATAAATATTTCATATCACTTACGGGATTTGTACCACAAACAAAAATCGCCATTTTTAGTTTTGAGCTCCCGATATTTTGACGCAGTTACATGCATCATGATCGCGAGACTGAATGTAACTGCGTCGAAATATCGGGAGCTCAAAAATAAAAATCGTCACGGTACAAATCCCGTAAGTGATAAAAAAATATATTATTGTTATATTTTGTATGCTTGGTGAAAAATAAAAGAATCCTATCAATGGAAGGTCAGTGTAATATCTATTAAAAACACCGAACACTTAGTGATATGTACAAGTTCATAGGGGCGGGACAAATTGCGGACCAAACCATCCATCATAATCGGTTTCATCGAAAATGGGAAGTTTCACTTTGGTTAGAATAATTTGTTGTATAATTTTTAATAAATATTGGCCAATAATAATGACAACAGTAAAGTATTTTTCAGAACATGACACATTTAGAGATAATAAATAAAGGTTAGTTTACTTGCATTAGTCACTGACTATTTTATTTACCTAGGTAAGCCTTTATTTACTACGGTGACGAAGTATTTTTTTTCATTTACTACATGTATATTTTTCAAAATAATTATTTATTTGATTTCCATCACTGTGGCATATCTAAAGTTCCTATTTGAACTATCAACCTATAGGTAAAACCATGGAATGGAAGTCATGACTGAGATACGCTTGATTATATTTAATTACAAACGTATCATAACTTTAACAAAAATAAAACGTTTAGCAAACAAGCGTTTAGCTATAGTGCCAACAGCAATATTATCAAGTAAGGAGGTTTGTGTTTTGCCGTGTAATGCATTACACAGCTGAATACTTCGAGAGAAGCTCGCTGAAGCTCGCTAACGAAGTTGCACATAACATTGGGCATCGAAGTGCATGCACTCAACATCGCTAAGATCGAGACGGCGAACGCTTCGCGAAGGGATGAGACTTCCTTAGTCGATAGATATAACCGAGGTATTACCTATTTAATAAAGTTCCACCGCTACTTTTGCGCTGAGAATATATATAACAATACGTTGTTTTGCTTTCATTGACACAATTTGCTATTTTGGCCATCATATACCATTCACAGCGATTAGAAGCAATGGATTCATCGCATGGTAGAATGGCATTTTGCGATTACTCGCTTGGCTAGGCTAGGCTAGGCTTAAGTAGAAAATTTTTTCGCGAAGCACCTATCAGCACCTACCAGCCGTAATCCTTGAGAACCAGTAAAATCACAGCACATGACTTTACAACTGTATGTATCAGGGATGACAAGCGCAGTGCAGTTAGTCACTTGTGATGAAACGCATCTGTTAGGGGGCAGAGGTTACCGCTTAACATCAGGTGGCCCTCGTGCTACAGAATACCGTCGCAATTACATACTAAAAAATATCATAGTGAATAAGTTGCGATTTCGCAAACGTTAAAATATTAAATATATAAAATATAGTAACTTTAAGACTTTCGCGACTTGAACACATAGTTATAAGTATTTAACGGGACTTAATCACGATAAAAACATGTATATTTTTATTTATTTACCTCGACGTTTCGACCAAGTTGCATTGATCGTGGTCACGAGCGGACTGAAGAGGCGGGTGTCAGCGTCTTGAAGGGCGAGTATTTTCTCCAACTACCCGCATTTGATTTAGAAATATATCGTCTCGACACACAACACTGACAACATCCATAGGTCTTAATGAAGGTGTTGGAGAAAATACCCGCCCTTCAAGACGCTTACACCCGCCTCTTCAGTCCGCTCGTGACCACGACCAATGCAACTTGGTCGAAGCGTCGAGGTAAATAAATAAAAATATACATGTTTTTATCGCGATTAAGTCCCGTTAAATACTTATAACTATATAAAATATGCTTTCATTTGTAGGATTCCGGACGTAAAAACAAGAACCTATAACTAATCCTGTTGTAACTGTTCGTCAGTCCGTTCATGCGTCGTAACTATGACGTTTTTATAGCGGGGTGCTTGGAACTAAGAAACATTCTATATAAGGAGGTCCCTATTCTGAAGACAAATATTCTCAAAGATTATTGTATCTGATCTATCACTAAAACGGTATACAGCGTCATATATTTCATAGTACACACAATTGTAAAAACTGGCGGCTCTACATTGAATGAAAAATAAATATATCAGGTATATAAACTTCATTCATCCATTAATTCAACAGCCGTCACGTACACCGCTGACAAATGGGGGCTTATCCTCATAATGAAGCGAGGGATGTGATGCCCACGCTTGGCAGGGGTCTTCGAGATCAAATTGTAAGATTGTATTCTTCAGATGACGCTTCTGCCCACCTTGAATTTTTCCCTTCGTCGCAATAAGGTAAGTCGTAATAAGATTTTCTGTGAGTACAGAATTTAGAATTTTCTTTATCATTTTTTAAACATAATCCTTCAGTGTCAGGCTCAGCACGTCGTAGGTTAGATATAGTTAATCTGTAACGTCGGGTCGAGAAACTCTAAGGGTCGTACCTATCTGGATGTAAATTATTCGTCCATTAACCAGTAAAAAGTACCAGCAAAGTATACTTTGCTGGTCTGAGGTGTATCAATCTAATTAGGTTATTAACGCCACTACATAACACGTCAACGAACAAAACAAAACTATTAAAGAAATAATAATTATTATAGTGCGATAAGACACAAATAGGCACTAAGTATACCGAATGGTTATTATTATTCGTATATATGCATATATAAAACCACATAAAAGCAGTCCAGTCCAGCAGTAGCAGTCCGGAGTCTAGATCAGTGGTAAGCGGAATTAAGCTCGTCTCCTATTACATTGGACCAAGGCATGCCTGGAGAATCTGTGGTACTGTGGAAGTAATAGTAGTATAGTAGATCCACACATAGCCTTTCCTTTCAGGAAATTTAGTTGAGCTAATGTATTTTTCGTATTTCTTTCATTATTGATTTCGTGGAGAATGGGTACCCAATGAAATGAATAAGTTCATTCAAAGACGAAGCCTTGCCAGTTCATTGATTCGGATGTTAATATATACTTACTTCTATCGCGAATGCAGTTTTTATTTATTATCTTAGAGCTAGCTTTGAGATTGCTGTCAAGGCTGTCAAATGACTCATTTGACAGCTTTGACAGTCTCACCTGATTGTAAGCAGTGTTACCAACTCCTTTTCCAGGCAACAACGTAAACTCCGTTCTAGAAAATGCACTAAATAAATCGTGAAAAAGCACTAGATTACCTAGGTCTTTTTACAAAAATGAGCACTGAATTCGTTAAAAACCATTCAAAATAAAACTTCAAGGGTAGAAATATTTCAGAACGTATTTTTATACTATGCGAAATTTCCCCGATTCAAAACAAAATAAGTACCTGTTTTTGTTTCTGTGGCCACGACGGCGTCGCCAAAAGTGGTCGTTTTGCAAGTAATATGTCGATGTCTTTCCAATAATAATAATATGCTTGGCGCGCTGCTAATTAGTAGTATGCTGGAGCATTTGGACCAGGTACAGACCTGCCTCATATGGCCTTTGCCTTATATTTTTTACATTTTATTTCAGAAGTCATAACCTAAATACTTTGTGTATAATGTGTAGTGTTGTATATAGTTTGAGGTGTTTTTTTAATAAAGGCATACCACCGGTAAATAAATAATAAAAGCATAACCTTTGACAATTACCTACATTTTAAAATGTAGTCATTGTGAAGTCACGCCATTTTGTGCTAGATTGTCTTTCTGAAATGGAGCTTGAAATGAACCAGTTCGCGCGCAAGGCAGAAAAAAATATATTTCAGCACTGAGTTACAAGTGAATGCACCAGATCTATTCCGAAAGCACTAAGTTGGCAACACTGATTTTTACCGATTAAGTTGTCAAAGATTGAAATGAGAACTCGTTTTCAAGGACTACTGCCGTAACACACAGTTAGTGAAAGCGGCATTCAGAAAATGCCTCCACGCCATGCAAAGTCATCTATCAAAACTACTAATATTATTAACATGATTTTTTTGGAATGTAAACCGGTAGCTAATTGGTAGATATTCGCAACTGAATAAACCGGTACGACATGCCTTTTCCATAGACAATGCCACTGAGCCATTACTGCTTCAAAAACTATGTTGCCTGTTTACTCAATCTACTGCAAAATTCCACTCACAGCAACGTGGATGGTGTGAGGAGCTGCGCATAAGGCGCAATTTTCAATTTCCCGGGTCAGACAATTGTCACTGGGAGTTTTCTGTCATGAAACCTTCAGCAGCAGTCCAGATTATTAAAATGTACCTGCCAGATTACAATGGCTAGAGGTCAACCTTTATCAGAATTATATAAACGCAACTAGGTACTGTCACAACCACGTTTATTGCGAACATCTGGCAATATGTGGGCGTGTATTCCACAACGCTTATAGGGTTCCTTACTAAAAAAACGGGACCCAATTACTAAGCCTCGGCTAGCCGTCCGTCCGCCCGTCCTTTAAAGACCTGTATATTAGGAACGGTAAAAGGTAGCAGATTGAAATTTTCATTAAATATGTGTTAGTATACTTGATTGCACGCAATAAAAATTAATTATAATACCAAGAGGTTTAGAGTAAAAAGTGGTATTCATACAAGAAACATGTTTTGTACGTTATTTTTCGTCGTTACAAGAAATTTATGAATATTGGTCAAAATATTGTTTGTTTGTTTTGGTTCTGTTGTAACGGTAACAAGCGTTTAACTAAGTGTGACTATAACCACTCTTAAGTATATAGACAAACAATAAAAACCGATCAAGTGCTATTATAGCACCCTCTGGAAGAAGCCCTTTTTATTTTATATATTATTAATAGTAGAGATTTATTATTTATAGAGAGTTACCTTAACTTCACAACATGAAAATAAAAGTTAAATGTTTTCAGTTCGAAAAACGCATTTTTTTTTTAATTTTCAAATTTGAAGGCCCCCTAGTTTTTCTTTTAGATATAATGACGCCAGACATACAGTATATTTAAGAATTCTAACTAACATCTTGGGAATACATATATACACTGCGTAGATTTTTTTGACATATTGAAATAAATGTATGTTATGAAAAAAGTAATGAAAGCCGACTGACACATTAATTCTAATTTGGAATATAATATATAAAATGCAGGACTTATATTATACGACAGATATATTTTCCTGTAAGCCGCATTAGTATTTTCCTCGCCTTGTTGAAATCGACGTACAATGAGAATAGCAAATGACTTTAAAAGGTTTTACCTTAAACTTATACTTCTAAAGAACCAAGAAGTTTTAAAGAGTCTTTATGTCTTTGGCAAAATATACATAACCTAATAATAGATCTCAGACCTGATGTTTTATTCATCAAATAGATAATATCAGACTGATATTATAACTGAACAAATTTAAAAGAAATTAACGTTTATTTCAAACAACCAACTTCATCGTTCGTTTAATATTCATATTGTTAATATTTATTCTTAGGAATAGTAATTTTCTGACGAAAACTTTGATAAGAATACGAGAGATCGATTTATGAAGGCTAAAAAAAAAGGCTAAAAAGCTAAACTCGGTCACCATGGCCTCTCCTGCTCTCGAAGTGCTGGTCGAATTTCCCGCCACGCCAGCCTTAACGATATCATTCGCCGGGCTTTTACCAGCGCCAATGTTCCAGCTATTCTCGAACCGAATGGTCTGATGCGTGACGATGGTAAAAGACCTGACGGTATGACTCTGGTTCCGTGGAAGTTAGGACGGCCCTTAGTGTGGGACGCTACGTGCGTGGACACTTTAGCGCCGTCACATCTTTCTGAAACCAACGTGAGGGCTGGCGCTGCGGCTACTTCGGCGGAGCAACTCAAGCGGCGCAAATATGCTAAACTCGGTATGGGTTACATATTTGAGCCGTTTGGTGTGGAGACGTTGGGTCCGTGGGGACCGGGAGCTCATCGTATTTTCCAAAACCTATCTGAGCGCTTGGTCGATGCGACGCGTGATCAAAATGCTGGCACATATTTGGCTCAACGAATAAACATTGCAATTCAACGGGGCATAGCTGCCAGCATGCTGGGCACGCTGCCAACTGGGAGTGGGCTGGAGCATTTGGACTGCCTATGAGTCTGCTATGACTTATAGGTGTCTAAATGCTTTTATTGTAGTAGCTGTAGTGTTGTATATAGTTCATAGTATTTAGTTTAATAAAGGCATACCGCCGGTAAAAAAAAAAAAATTATGAAGGCTGGTATAGCTTTTCAATATTGTCACCAAAAAAATACTATAACCTTCGACCAATATAAAATTAATTTCATATTTATATTGGTCGGAGACTATGACCACATGACATTTTGATAATATTAACGTTTTCCAAATAAACTATCGATATTTTTTTAACATATCTGAACAAGACTAATAACTTACGCTATATGGATACCCAACCAGTGGGTATCATATTTTATAGCACACTTATTTTACAGATATTGCTAAACAGTTACGAGTGGTTCTTTTCAAACAAAGTCACATTGAACTAAATTCAATTTTAACCTCAAAGTGCTCGTGCTATGATGCATAAAACACCACACTGACAAGTTTGTTACTTTCAAAACATACGTCTAGTTGGCGATGATTCGAGAACAAACAACATTAATTTTAATATACAAATTAATGAGTCATAAAACTAGCTAAGTGCGAATCGTTGGTCTCGTCGATTGGGATTCCACAACGCAACAACGAATTTGTATTTGTTTGATACCAGACCCGTGGTTAAAACCAGAATAACCATTGGTTAAAGTTAAAATTAATCGCCTGTTACATTTTAACAGATGTTTAAACACACCGTGTACGTTTTTATATATTTACCATCTCTAGTAATTAAACGGTTAACTAATGCATCTTTTTGAATGAATTGTAATATACTATTTCAAGAAAATGGCAATACATTTCCATATATTTATTTACTGAGCGATATCCAAATATGGTAGGGTAACTACAAAGTGTTCAATGCCTGTTAAGTCAATGCAATATGGAAACGCGTGTGTCTTTGTTATTCAGCATCCCTTCTTCTATTGTTTATGTCAAACACATTTCACTTTTTTGTTTGCGTTGTACAATTTTACTTGAATTCATTATTGTTCTTTGGAACAATCAGTGAATATGAAAAATAAAATTCAAAAATTCAAAATTCAAAATCATTTATTCAATTTAGGCGTCTACGACGCTCTTATGAAGGTCAATTACAAATTTTAATATTGAAATATTCTACATTGTACTGCCACGTTCAGCAAAAAAAGTTTATAGAGCCACTGCGAGAAGAACGGGCAACAAACTCGGGGCCATTCTTTTAAACGTCTTTTTACAATGTGTTATAAACAATATAATACAATTATTACAATATTTGTTTAAATTACGTAGGAGACATGTGATGGCTTGGCAGAGGTGGAATTTTCCTAGGTAAGCGTAGTACATAGGTACAGGGACTATTTTAACATTATAATTTGTGTGCCCGGTTTGCTATCATCCGATAAAAATATCAGTCTGATAAAATGTTAAGACGCTGACGAGAGGCAGCGATGTCGATATCGCGATCAGTTTTGGTGAAAAAACCTTATTATTTTTTTTTTTTTATGCTTTATAGGTTAGCCTTTAACCACTATCTCACCTGATGGTAAGTGATGATGTGGTCGAAGATGTTGTTCAGGCTAACCTAGAATTACTGGCTCTCAAGGACAGCTGCCGGAACACACCGTTAGGTGCTTGGCGACAGATTTTCAACTTGAGGGTGGTAGCTAGCCTGGCGGGCATTCGCAAAGTGCCCTACCACCATGCTGTAACGACTGCCATCCTAAGACAACAACCGGGACCGACGGCTTAACGTGCCCTCCGAAGCACGGAAGCGCTCAGTAGTAATGTCACCAGCGGTCACCCATCCAACTCATGACCGCGGTGGACGTTGCTTAACTTTGCTGATCGATTCAGAATGGTTAAGCAAACTTCGCTACGAGCGCTTAATTCAATTAACTAGTTTTTAATTAGTATGAAATCAAGGATTTGAAATTTTCCTGTTATATATTTATACTCATGGAAACATCTATAATAAATTTTAAATAATTATTTAACTTCTAAGGAAACTTGTTTTGCAATCAACCCGGCCTTAGAAAATATGATCCAGATTAACATATAATTTTCTTACTGTTACAAAATAAATATTTTTTGCTATTTGTCAAGTCAAGCTGTTTAAAACATGTCGGCGCGTTTACTGATCAAATAAACAATAAAAATAAACTACATTCGTTGTTTTATTATTTGTTGTGAATTTATTCTTGGGTATATTAACTAAGTGAAGGTTGAAGAACATGACCTTAAAAGAATAATATTTTCAACGGCAGTCAAAGCATATCGATCATCTCATCAGGACTAACGGCAAAAGTATATAATGTTAATAAAGAGAAAAAACATATAGATCGGCTGAAGTTTAATTTAATATGATAAATATATCGTCATTGCAATAAGTGAAGTGAACGCAATTAACCTTTACCTTATCCGTAAGCGAGATATAAACAGCTAAGTACATGTTATCAAATTTAAAACTATGTCATGGTGAAACAAATTTAACACATGAACAAATATATATATATATATATATATATATATATATATATATATATATATATATATATATAATTTGGCCCTAATACGGAGTGACCTGAAATGTATTATTTATATTTTCTGTTTACTCATCTCTAAACATCGGGTGAAGTATACTTCGTTATTGTAGACCCACAGCATCGTCACATGGTATCAAGTACTCGTAGGTGACTAAATTTAATAAACAAAATTGACTTTGAGACCTTTCGATCACCACAGTGAACAGCTATTAGTTATTTTTAAAACGGAAATGCTTGCATTTTGCATCGTCGCGCAATTGTTTACCACGGCTGTCATCTGTTATGATATCGCATGTAGACCTACATAGGTACAGTTCAACCAAGTTATCTCTGAAGTGGCAGAAAAAGGAACTACGAAACTGCTTACAAAAATTAGGAAAAGAATTTGATGTTTCTCAAGCGACAGCGCCCTCTTAGAGATCACACATAAGTTGGTCGAACTATAGTTGGCCTTAGCTAGTTTCCTAGTTTAAATAATATATTGTGCGACAAATATTGACTTACCGGCAGCATGATGATGAGCAGCTCTCTGAAACAAACAGAAATAAAATAAATTAACATAAAATATATAAATAATTAATAAAACCGTATGTGTTGTCTAAAATTTTATGGTATGTATTTATCAAAAACAGTTCAGTTTTTCGTTCAGTTAGGATCCTTACCTATTCTCCAACCCGCAATTATCAAGTTTTTATTATACTTTAGAGCTTTTACTATAATCACATCGAATACAATGTTTGTATGTATTTTATTTACATGGATAATAACCAAAATTTTAATTTCGTACTAGTTTTTATGCAAATCGCCAAGATAAAAAATATCCTGTAAGAAATTCAACTAGCTTCCTTTTAAAAAGATTCAGCCTTCGGACAGACTAACAGCAAAGTCGCCGTAATAGAGTCCAGTTGACTCGCACGGAATTCCAAAATCTATAACAAAACTACTCCGGGAAAACTTATCGCTCGCTTACATAATTTTCCGTTTAAAATTCAAAGGACATTCAAGAAACCTTAAGAATAAGTTATGAAGTAGTGAATAGTGTATTTTGCATAGTATAATATAATATTGAAGTCTGTACTTTGGTTTCTTTTGTGATTTCGAAGATTATCATGGGTGTTCTTCGAGACTCGGTCGAACTTTGAAATTATAGTGTGTTGAAAACTCTATATACCAATTAGGTTTCATCAACTTGCTATAGATTCTATGCCGGGCTTCGCCCACCTAGTATAGGTATGGTTATTGCACACCTTCGACTACTACATAGTATGTAACACATTGTTAAAAAACTTTTAAAAGAATGGCCCCGAGTTTCTTGCCTATTCTTCTCGCAGTGGCTCTATAAACTTTGTTTGCTCAACGTGGCAGTACAATGTAGTAAATTTCAATATTACAATTTGTAATTGACCTTCATAAGAGCGTCGTAGACGGCTCAATTGAATTAATGATTTTGACTTTGACTTAGTAAAATAATAATATTATGAAATAAATAAAAAACTAGGCTGATTTTTATTATCTGTTGTTGAAGGTTGAAATGATGAATTAAAATAATGATTTCGAATTATTATTTAATTAAAAAAAAATATCGATCTATAATTAAACCAAGTTTTGCTTGTATGTGTTACCATTTTCACGAGAGAGCAAGAATCCTTTAAAGAAAAAACATGCTTCTTGCATGTGGTTTTCCTTTTATATTTAACTTCTTATCTTGTTATAATTCGTTTATTAGGCGTTAAAACTTTATACTATGTTGAGAGAAAATGTCAAACGGCTACCTACGAGTATATCCCTTCCAAAGACACAACAGTACTTTAAATATCGAATGAACGTAGGCGAACCGATCGACTACTGAGGGTTCGTACTACGACGCTGTACCCTAAAAAGTAAGTAATAAAGTGAACAAACAAAATTTAATCTTAATCGATTTACGCCTAACGACGATAATGGTGTAACAAATCATACGCACAAACTTTATCCAGTTAAATTATTAATAGAATGTTTGGTTAGGATGGCTTGAATGTATCCCACGCCTAACGCACTTACGATAGCAAACATACTAAACTACGATACTCGATCAAACGAAGTAGTCGTAGCAAACCATGTTGTATTTATTTGACGTGCTTTGCTCTGAAATAGTACCTGCTACTGCGATATTTTAACATTTTATATTCATTTAGTAGCCGGCTAGAACTCGCGTAATATTTACCGGATATTGCTCCTACCAGTTTCAAAGTTATTTGAAGTTCTTCGTTCTTCAAATAAGTTGGAAACTGGTCGGAGCAATATCCTGTAAATATTACGCGAGTCCTAGCCGGTAACTAAATAATAATTATGGACAAAACTTGCGACAGTTTTTTAGCTCAAATTTTATTTCTCAGTTTGAATTTGACGGAGTGAAATTGTTATGCCTTAATTCAGTTTGATTTCTGTATGCGTGTCTATGAGTTATCCAGTATTGTAACGCTTGAGGCTTTTGAGCCTATTGTCCACACATGTATTTTTTTTCTGATTGTGTTACAACACAATTGATCCGTCTCTATAAACGACTAATAAACAGTGTTGCGTGGTAAATGACATACGATTGCCTTATAAATAGCCACGTGTGATTATGCACTTCCAGCGGTAAGGTGAACGTGTGTTGGTAGCAATCATGCCCCATTCTCTTGTTGGAGGATAACAATCGGCTTTAAAGATAGGTTTGGACAAACAAAAGATATCCAACAGTCCTCGTACATAGGTATATAAAGCCTCTTTCTCGGAAGGTTATAGGCTTTCTGCCAGCTGCGACTCTGTCACATTTATATGTTTTGCTTCATTCTGTCTCGTCGCGTATATTTCATTCAAGCTTCAAGTTAAGGGTAACTCTGATCTTGGCCTTTTGGGGACGTCTTCAAATACAATACAATACAAAACACTTTATTGTACACCAATAGAAACATACAAATAACTAGAAAAACTTAAAACTAAAGTACAAAGGGCGGACTTATCGCTTAAAGCGATCTCTTCCAGTCAACCGTTGGATGGAGATCGTTTAAGGAGTCAGAGAGGTTGGCGAACACAATAAATTTATTACATATTATATCTACTTAAATAAATCAAATGCTTAAATTCGGTACATAAATACTAATTAGGTACTATAACAGATAAATATATATAAAACATAAACATACACAATACTACATACTATAAAACTAAATACATATACTATTTAATACTAAATACTACATACCGTTAAACATTACGGATACAGACTAAAATTCAATGAGATGGTAAAGTAGATAAATAATGGTCTTTAATTTGATTTTTAAATACAGCAATAGACTGAGCTTGTCTAATACTTACCGGAAGCTTATTCCAGAGTCGCGCAGCTTAAACACTAAAAGAGCTGCCATAGAAGTCGATAGCTTGGCAAATTCAGCGTAAGGTTTTCAGATGATCTAAGGTCACACGAGTGGGAGCAATGCAGGAATTTAAAACGTTCCTTCAAATAGAGGGGGGTAAAGGGATTAAATAAAATGTTGTAAAGAAGAGACAGAATGTGAGTATCCCGGCGAAGACGAATAGGCAGCCACTTGAGTCTTGTACGAAATTGAGATACGTGATCATATTTTCGAAGACCGAAAATAAATCTTATACAGTAATTCTGGAGACGCTCAAGCTTATTTAACTGTTCCTCCGTAAGATCGAGATAGCAGGCATCGGCATAGTCAAGAATGGGCAAAAGTAGAGATTGTGCGAGCGTAACTTTAGTGGCAGTAGGAAGAAAATTACGTAGCCTTCTAAGAGAGCTACCGGAAGCAAAGATTTTACGGCTTATAGATGCTAAATGAGGTGTGGAATCAAATTGGTTTGATAACATTTGCAAAAGTTTCAGGCTTCTTGGGTTTTCTAAATTATTTAGTCCCATTCGCGCTCGCCTTGTGATATACATTATATGTACAATGTACTAAAAGAAAACATTAAAAAATATATTAAGCGACAATTCCGTCTATTTCGTCAGTTTAGCAGGAAAATGGGGCGGGATTGTCGCTGATATAATAATATCATTTAATATATAAAATTCTCGTGTCACAGTGTTTCTTAATAAAAGTCCTCCGAAACGGCTTGACAGTTTCATATAGTATATTCAGCAAGACTGAGAATAGGACACAAACTATTTTTCAAATAGGTATATTAAACTTTTTTTAATTTTTATTTGCCTATATGGCAAAACAGCGTTTGACGGGTCAGCTAGTTTTAATGTAAATTATGTACACGGTTAATATGTCCGAGCATACCAATATTTTTCTCTCAAACTGATAATCATAGCAAAAACAAACAACAAACTTCTTTACAACAGACTGTCGTAAAGAAGTTTGTTCATAAATAGTTCTTCTACTACAGGCGCCTCCCCATTATTGGAGGTTGGCCATCAGCTCGGCGAACTTATTTTATGCTAAGCGAAATAGGTATTCCACGCTGGTAATACGGGTCTTTTCTCGGATGTTTCGTAACCTTGACGTTTAATACATCCCGCGAGTCGCCTTACTTCCTTCCACGAATATTTAAACGGC
This sequence comes from Plagodis dolabraria, assembly GCA_963854805.1. Lineage (NCBI taxonomy): Eukaryota > Metazoa > Arthropoda > Insecta > Lepidoptera > Geometridae > Plagodis > Plagodis dolabraria. The sequence continues at coordinate 14,394,244 of OY978440.1, forward strand.
CATAAGGTCTATATGAGCGTTAATATTCTATAATATTTTCACAGCGTCCTATGTGTTGTAAAAGAAAAACATTTGGTAATGATCACACACACATGCGTAGGATAAGAAAAATACGAGTAAAACTAATCGAACTGCTGCTGGTTGCGCGCTGTTCTGTATAGCTAAAAATCAGACATTATATATGTTTGTACTCGTGTGTTACATGCTTATATGTGTACCATAGTTTTGGGACGATGTCATCCTCTTTCATCTAATCAACACTTTATTTCATATTTCACCAGTCTTCATGCTTTCATACGAAAATCAAATTGAAAACAATCATTGCGTCTTGCGTCTACGTTTATGTTATAAGTATTCCACCCAAAGCTTACTTGGTGAAGGGAAGTTCTTGTCGAGAACTCGTCACTTATCTAAATCTACAAATACCTAGTTTTGATCTACTGAATAATATCCAAACATTACTTATTTATAAATTGTTGTTGTTTTAAAAATATATCAAAACTTCATTTTTCTTTGTTGAATATCTGTTTGTATTGACTGCTCCTGCGTCCTTCGTCGTCATCTTTCTTTTTCGACCTTTCTTTTTACGTGAAGAAGTGAGGAGACGGACAAGTCACCCACCTGGTGGTAATCGGTCACGCCTGACCACACAGATTCAGTGTCACCATTCACTGCTTGACACTTGTTTTGACTTGACATTGGGCTCGTCACTCGAGACTTAAGTTCTTATCTGTTTGCTCGATAATTTTACTTGTTAGAGTCCCCTCCACGCCTAATCACAGCAGTGATTGCACACTACTGCTTCAAGGCAGAATCGCTGACCTCATCAGTTTTATACAGGTGACACCGAGTAGTTTACTGAGCCAGCCGGTTGCCTCTCGGGGACCCTATGATGCAGTTTTATGTCAATGTCAACAATATAGTCTGCAATAGTTAGTTTATGGTTTGTTGAATTCATTGCTATAGTTTGAAACAGATTGAAGGCATAAAAGCCAGGTTTTCTAGAGGTAATGTTTATAGGCACTGAATGTACTGCGCATTATTGCGCTGCAATCTCTTTATGTCATTCGACACAACTGTTGAACCAACGGACATCACGATAAGTCACAGTTATTGCAAGGGTACATAATGAATCAATTACCCCACTTCGCACATGGGCTATTCTTTGAATATATGAATGCATTCCATATGATTGTCTATTCCATATCTATTATGTGCATTTGTTATTAGAAACAACAAGCTGATGTATGCGATCTCTTCTGCTGATTTGCTTACATCACGTTCCTTTTGGAGTTTCACTCGATGGTCTTGGCGCAATATAGAAAAACTAGGTATAACAAATTTTCGATGATAATGCATTGTGTATGAAAATAGTATTACAATGACGCAAAATAATATGTTGAGAGCAATGGCGTTGTATTCAATCCAGAGCAGAAAAGGATTCTCAAAGAAATGAAGTATTGTAAAGGTTCATCCTAGGCGCAGCGAGGGATTATATCGGCCACTTTACTTGACAAAAAAGCAAAAGAGACGCTTTTATAAATAACTCGTAATTACACATGTTGCTGCGGCTCTAAAGATTTATGATAATTCATTATTTGAGGAACTTGTTTTTGGAATAATAAGCACTGAAAATTATCAGTATACAGGCACTATTGAGGGTTACGTACCTGAACTAAAAACAAAAAAAAACAGACGATTTTCAAATTATAGAGTAAGGTATAGTTATCGAACGTTTGTTATATGATTTCCATTCGTGGTTATTATAAATTTAAATTATTTTGTCTCACTCTCGCATTTAGCTTAATGTTTTCCTACAGCAAAACTTGCAGTGTTGAGCAGCTGAGGTGAAATTAAAATTCACATTATTGATTTCTTCCTAATAGTTGTTGTGGAAGGCAATTCAGGCTAAAATGAGGCAACTTAGCAGCATACCACTACTTATGAGTTGTTGCACATTTTATATCTAATTTTTCCCCAAGTAAATTTCCACTTTTACTACATATTAACTACTTTGAAGTACTAGTAGCGTAGTTTGCTTAGCCATTCTTAACCGATCAGCTAAGATACGCAACGTGAACGTCAGCCGTGGCCAGGAGCCGGATGGGTTATCGCTTGTGACATTACTACTGAACGCTTCCGTGATTCAGAGCGCACGTCGAGAAGTCGGCCCCTGTTGTTGTCTTAGGATGGCAGTTACAGCACGGTGGTAGGACATTTTACAATGCCCATATCTACCATCCTCAAGTAGAAAATCTGTCGCACTTAACGGAGAGTTTCGGCAGCTGTCCTTGAGAGCCAGTATTTTTATGTTAGCCTGAACAACATCGTCGACCACATCATCACTTTCCATCGGGTGAGATAGTGGGCAAAGGCTAGCTTATATGCTATATATAAATATGAAACATACGCGAACATTACGATGAGAGACTATGGTTCGTGTAGTATAGTGTAAATCACGATAATCTGACACAAATTTGGGGAGGTGGCCTATATTTTAACCGCCGTACGTGAGCATTTTTCCCAATACCAAACGTATTTAAAAAAATTTGTTCTTGTAATTACTTAGAAGTCCGAGAGTAATTAAAGTAGGCAATGGTACTACGTACAATAAAGAGGTTGCCAGGTTATACAAAGTCTAAATACAGTATTCCATATATTTATGTAAATTTAATATTAGTCTCAGTAAACGCCAGGTCCTATTTCATTTCTCAATCAATTTGCTTCAATCCATTTAGATAGATTGACTTAGAACATTGCAGGGTTTTCAAACGGCGCGGGCGGGTTAATCCTGCCAAACCACACTGAATTGACAATATACGCCTATTTCTTGCAAGAGTTAGCACGCAAATTAGAACCTAACGCTAAAGCTTTAAAGGGCCAGGGTGTCTGATACCCATTGAATTACCTATTAGTCATGTTGCTAAAAGCATCATGCACAAGGATATTGAAGAATATATGGTTTCGTAAAAGATTTATTGTGCTACGAAGTTGTCGCAGTTTTTAGTAACAGAGGAACTCTTTGTGAAATAGTTCGTTCGTGAGAGTACCGCCACAACACTTATTTATACCGCCAAGCAATAATCTTCGCATTACTAGGCTTAGCACCTTAGGCCTAACGTTTTAGGTACCAAGCTACAAGTTCATCGGCGCATTCGTCCGGACGGGCTTATTCTACGGTGGGTTGTCGACTCAGAAAAAAATCATTCGTGCCATATGTAGACTAGAATAAACAGAGCACTGTAAGCCGTATTTTCAAAATCAAACTTCTCACTATTCTGTCTATGTATATTTATCAAGCAGCTATTCTCGTGAGAAATAATCTTAGTGCCTATAAAACGTTGGCCACGATATGATAATATACTATGCGCACAAATACCTAAAAAGGCATTAATTAGTAAAAGTGTGTTTGGGAAAAGTATACAGGGTTACTGGTAACTTACGCATAACCTCTTAAGGGTTATTTCAGTACATCACAAGGAACAAGTTTAGCTCAAAAATTTTTCTGAAAACTTAATAAAAAAAATCATCAAGATTTTCTTGTACTCTCTAACACATTTTGGATCTGTTTCGTAACGTAACAAACGATATAGCAAAAACGGAGCGCGTGCCGCTACGTAACTTAGAGAGCTACGTACGTAGACACGCACACCCGTAGTCAACCAAGCCACAGCGCAGCCTACGCGGTAACTCTACGGTACCTACATACTGTCCACCGGATGTTTCTTATTACGTGTATGTACACTGGGTCCACAATCCCTTTATACTTAAACAGTTCTTTAGTAAATTAAATAGCGACAAACCCATAAAATAAATATGAAGTACCTACGTTGCTGGACAAAGTCACATACATATTCACTAGGACTTGTACACGTGCACATTAGCGATGCAGTGTATGTAGTAGCCAGCAGGTAGATAAGCGCAAGGCGCATGGACAATGACGCGACACGACAACGACGGAAATGAGCGCCTCGTGGCGGGACAGCGCGGCGGCGCGGCGCGGTTCAGCGATCTCTTGCGCACGTAACCCATACAATACCTACTAGTACTCGTGGCACCCAACTTTCATTTGTTATTTGGTTCAGTCACATAAGAAGTCAGTAACTTCAATAAAGTCGGTACACACTACACACAAATACGTCTTCTTGATAAGAATCCTAACGCCTAGTGATTGCGTCGCTAAACTCTAAATGGGTTCAGGGCACATAAAATGACCGTGATTTCAAATGGTGTAGTAATGTGTATGTATTGAAGCAATGATGACCGAGTGGTAATAGCCATAGCTTGCAATGTCTCAGGTCTCTGGTTCGATCACCACCGCCGCGCCACCGGCTTGAGCAACACCGCACGGTGGAAGGGCACCTTTTTTGCATTAGCCCGCCTAGCTACCAGCCTCAAGTTGAAAATCTGTCGCCAAGCACATTAGGTACTTGTGTGTGTTCCTTGAGAGCCAGCAAAAATTACAGGCACATGAGACTATGTCTCACAACTGTATGTCTCAGGGTTACGGGCGCAGTTCAGTTCGTCACTTGAGACAAATTGCGACTGTTATAGGCAGAGGTGATAGGAATCCCATCTCCTAGTGATATCGTTGTTGTACCGTCTTTTACCACTTGACCGTCGGATTTTATTCAATAAATATCTGTAAAATTCGACTTTACCAGCAGAGTAGACTGATAAGACCTTACAACATTGTTTTTTGGAGTTTTTCTTTAAAATACAGTAAATAGTAGCAATAGGTACCGTAGAATTAATTATAATACTAACTTAGTGATACCACGGCGCGGCATGCGGCACGCAGATCAAAGTCAAAAGTTTAGGTGGCAGCCGCCACGCGCCGCCCGACTCTTGACGCCGGCGCCGCCGCGTCTGGCCTTTCTTTTGGTGAAATTAGTTGCATGATTTTGAACTCGTTTAGGGCTTAATTGGTAAAGTCATTTCGCGTTCCCTGCTTGGTAGGATCCTTATCAGGCAGACGTCTAGGTGGGCAAAATAATCATTTAATTGTAGTACCACCGCCTTTACTGACCTTTACTCACTGGAATGGATTTTTATCAGGTATACATCTGTCATCGATAGATGTCTGGCTAGGTAGGTACCTACTACACCATCTTTAGTGAAAATACTGATATTTAGTCTGTTTTTGGACCCGTTTGAGGTTCAACAACCCGATCACTAGGCGTTAGGATTCTTATCAGGCAGACGTCTTTATCGTCAGGTAGGCACTTAATTTACCTAGGCCTTTATTGAAATAACACCCTTCGATTTATGTAGGTATGTGAAATGATAGTTAGCTAGTTACTTACCTACTTAGGACTTAGGTAGGTACTGATTTTTAGATTAGAGATAAACAGCGTGAACAATAGGCTGTAAGATTTAAACCAATAATAGGTAGGTAGGTACCTACCTACCTTCCTATAGTTTTGTAAAAACATAAAAGTCAAACATAATATTACGATGGATACCTACCTATGATGTTCATATCATATGTTCTAGCATAAGCAAAGAAGTAATAATTACTTTTTTAATGTAGACATTCCTAAGCCTGGTTTAGTATGAAGTTCTGGTTCACAAGCTTTCTGTATCAGTTACCATTAAAATCTCTTTGTCAGTTACAGACACGTAACACTGGCATAATCTGTGATACCTACCTACCTACGTATAGTTTTGTAAAAACATAAAAGTCAAACATAATATTACGATGGATACCTACCTATGTTGTTCATATCATATGTTCTAGCATAAGCGAGGAGTAATAATTACTTTTTTAATGTAGACATTCCTGAGCCTGGTTTAGTATGAAGTTCTTATAGGTATTAGGTTCACAAGCTTTCTGTATCAGTTACCATTAAAATCTCTTTGTCAGTTACAGACACGTAACACTGGCATAATCTGTGACTACCTCATAGTACCTACGAGGTACGAGAATACGAGGCAGTCACAGTTTAAGACAGAGTTCGGCACGCGGCACGTGTTTGATGTGTCGGTGTCGCTATTTAGAAGAATTAGCAGAGAAAGGGGTGGCGGCTAGGCGAAAGGGGGCGGTCACTTGTCCTTTTTTCTTTGAGCTAGTTAGGCAAGCCGAGCCGACACTCAATAGTCGCGAATTTCACCGCGCGCGCGCCGGTTGTGACGTATCGCGATCGATGCACATGGCATATCGATATACCTACCTACCAATATTGAATGCACCGAAACGGTGCGTGTTTATGCTAGGTGTAGAGACAACGTGTCTGAAGCTTGCCGTGAGTTTGTGTTTGTGTGTGTGTTTGTGTTAGTGTCACGACGCAATCCTACATTTCTTCGAGGCTTACCCCGCAGCGAACACAAATGATGCAGCTCAACGCTTCGATGTGTCTCAATGGTTCGCATAGACAGTGAAGGAAAATATCCGTTCCACCTTCATCGCGTCACATTCTGCAACATGCTGCTTGCCGAGAGGCCGACTGTGTTGTGGACCGATGAGGCTACTTTGGGAGAGTGGGACTGTTTAATACTAGAAACGAACATTTGTGGTGTCACGAAAACCCCCATGAACCCGTACTCTCCTGGGTTCAAGAACAATTGTATTTCAGATGTGGACTGTGTGTGGGTTGTACCGGTGATTATTTTGAACAATTTGCACGTGATAGACTTCGTCACCCCCGGGACTTGAGTTTGAGGGGTGATAATTTGTAAAATGGTATGTAAATATTTTGTAAATAGTTCAATGATTGTAAATAAGAATGATTCCACTCTTTAAATACGCCTACATAAAAAAATAATCTACTTTTTATTTTTTGTCGGTTTTATTTATAATATTTAAATAATCTACAATTAATTTCTTCGAACTTAGGTTTAAGTTTGAAGCGTTCGTAGCGTAGGTACTAACTTAGCCGTTCTTAACCGATCAACTATGTTAAGCAACGTCCGCTGCGGTCATGAGTTGGATGGGTGACCCCTAGTGGCATTTTTATAGATTAAAAAAAACGTGGGAAGTTTTTGTGTACCCTAAAAGTATGCAATCGTGCCTGAATGCTACTTACGCGACAGGTAGACAATTATACATCACATGTGCGACCGCGCGCCTCCTTTGATGCTATTTGTTGCTGAATTACTTGTACCTAATAGATTGTTTGTATTTTTATCAACTTTTATTTTTTAATCAAGCCAGTCAAGTATGAAGGGATTGTGGACTCAGTGTACATGTAATAAGAAACATCCGGTGGACGGTAAATGTAAGTATGGTGTAGGTAGGTAGGCAGGCAGAAAGATATCCATACCGCATATGGAGATACCGCGTAGATCGCGCTGTGTTACAGAATAACTAATAGTATCTACGGTGCGTCTTGGTTGACTACGCTTACGTGTGTGGGTGTAGCTACATTCGTAGCTCTCTGAGTAACGTAGCCAGAGCCACACGTGCTCCGTTGTTGCTTCAACATTTGCGACGAAATAGATTTAAAATTTATTAGAGAGTGCAAGAAAATCTTGATGATTTTTTAAATTGAGTTTTCAGAAAAGGAAAATATCAGAACTTGTTCCTTGTGATGTACTGATATTGCTCTTAAGAGGTTTTGCGTAAGTTACCAGTAACCCTGTATAATTAATTACCGAAAACCATAAAAGAGGCAAAGAATATTGACATATTTCAATTGAAATTAAAGTAGATTAGGGTCAATTATACTATTGATAAATTTCTTACAAATTAATTAGAAATTAATGATTGGCATAAAAAATATATTTCTGTAAGTGTATTTAATGAAATGATATTGTAATAATAATTTGCTAAATGAAATAAAAATGGACCAAGTAATTTGTAGCCGACGCCGACTCTGACGCCGACCTCGAACCAGACGCCAACGCTGCCGCCGGCCCCAACGCCAATGCCGATCCCGACTCGGACGCCGACGCCTACGCCAACGCCAACTACGATGTCGATGCCGACGCCGTTACCGAACCAATACTGACACCAGCGCCGACGTCGACGCCAACCCCGTACCGACGCGGACGCCAACGTCGACCACTGCCCCGACGCCGACACCTGCCACGACGCCGACGCCGATACCGAAGCCTACGCCGACGCCGATGCCGCCTAGGTATTCTAACTTTCTTAAATTGCCTAGGCCTATCTTAACTTTTATTACTACGAGTATATCACTTCGGTTCCGTTAGCTGTCTTTGACAGCCAGTTAGTAATTCTAGGTTAGCCTGAACATCATATTCGACCACATCACTTACCATCAGGTGACGTATGCCATGTACGTATAATGTACGTACACAGCGATACATAGCATGTGAGCACAAGATCACAACCCTAACCCACGTACCGCGTCAGAATAGAAATGTGCTACGCGATAGAAAGAGAGGCGTCTTGTAGGTGAATATAAATGTTAGGTACTGAGCGGTGTACGATCTGAATTGCTCTTTATTGCGTCGTAGCAAAGTTGCTTATTTATTTAAATATCTTTGCTGAGGTATCCTTCTGGTGCTTTTTATTCTGTGGCATTACTGTATTCTGATTCCAATGTTGCTAATTCTATAATTTAAATCGTATTCGTAGTCACTTTCCCCGTTTTACTAATTTACGCTCGAAACACCGAAATTGTACGTTTGTAAGATTTTTTTAAGATTCCTAAAAACTTAAAGTAAAGAAAAAAAATATCCCAGAGTAATCTTGTAGATGATCTTTTGAGGATATTTTTTCGGAAACTCGCAGTTAAATTGATAAAACTGAAAATAATATCCACAATTTTTAATACGTCTACACGTAGCAAAAAATGTAACACAACTAAGAGAATAAAATGAGGTAGAAGAAACAGCTAAGCCTACGTATAATAATAATAGTCGTGGCAGGCAGATGTTCCTTTGTCCCCAAACGGTAACTGAGACCTTTTCTACCAGCTTAACCTTCGGTAAGTTAAATTTGGTAAGTTCTATGGTAAGGAAAACAGTTGAATGAATAAGTAAAGTTGTACGAAATTAACAATTTTTTTTAAGAATATATTTACATTATAAAAATATAATAAGTTAAACCTTTCTTTTTGACCGGATTCTCATGAGCATTGACGAACCTGCTGAACTTTGGAGCAATGTGTTAAAAATGAACGACACGTGTTTAAAATGAATACATTTAAAAAAAAAACTTCCTCAAAAGATAATCAACAAGATTGTTTGTAGGTATTTTTTTTGTCAAATGAGAAAAAGAAAGTTATAGAGCAAAAAATGAAATTTATAAAAATGTTCTGACTTTTTTGCTTATAACTTCTTAAACATTTTTTAAATTAAGAATTTCTATTTGCTACGTGTTTAGCCCGCGCTGTCACTCCAACACCATATACAAACACTGAAGGTCCAGTCATCCTGTCCAGCCAATTATGTTTAAACTGGTTCTCACATTACACCTCACGAAGTAAACCAACACTAGTTGTACTCGTACTACGCACACAAATAAATTGGCCTTTGCCCGTCCCATGCAGACGTCTTAAGTAGGTAATGTCTCCGTGAGATCACCCACGTTAATATCTATGCGAAGTAAAACGAGTACAGATGTATCACGAGCGTGAATAAATAACAATAATAAATAACGCACAACGATCGCAACGTTGCTCTGTCATCTTTCTATCGATATGGGACAGAGAATACATAATGGAATAAAGGGTATTATGCAGCACAGACGTGGTTCTTTAGTCTTTTGTTTTGTGACTAACAACGAATACATTCACCACCAATAAGTTTCAGACGAATTTTCGCTAAGGTTGTATCATATTTAGGGCCTGTTTCAGAATGTTCGAGTAAGTTCCGGTTTTGCTACCCAGAACATATTTAGTAAACAAAACACTATCTTTGCGTTTCACAGTCATCGATTTAGCCTATCCATCGGTTAAAGCTTGCAACGCGCTGCATGTCAACTGTCATTTTTATCATTCAGTTATTTTATACGACATTCTGAAACGGGCCCTTAGTATACAAATTCAACCTGAAAGAATAAAGCCTTATCGAACGAGGTTTTCTTTGTTTCGAAAGAAACAGTAACCACTCCATTCATATAAATACACGATATAATAATAATAAAATTTAAGAAATATAGTCTTATATACGTGTTTAACTAAAATCCACCCAACAACAATTAATACAGATTATATTAATATAGATAGATACACAGACAATACAAGTCACAGGTAGGTATCTAGTACATGTTTTTGAAATTGTTTCTAAGGGCACGCGTTATAAGATAATTCAAATCGAGCGAAGCTGCGAGCGGAAGTTGGTAATAATTAATAATAATACCGCAGTGTAAGAGTTTATGGCGATCCGTAGGTGGTGACTGTGCGGACCCTGGTTTTCCCTGGGACAAAATGAGCCTAGCTCCAAAGGTGCAAGTGTTGGCATTACGCCGGAAGTAGCTTAGTGAAACAGTAGCAGAACTCTACACACTTTAACCACCCACATCAACATTCCCCCTTTAGTCGCCTGTGCTGGTGGCCATAATGGGGGGCCTGTTTAGTGGTCAGTCATCAATTACATCAACACAAATTTAAGGTGAGACTTTGGACTGCCTATGAGTCTGCTATGACTTATAGGTGTCTAAATGCTTTTATTGTAGTAGCTGTAGTGTTGTATATAGTTCATAGTATTTTGTTTAATAAAGGCATACCGCCGGTAAAAAAAAAATTTTAGGTGAGACTAAAATTGATACAATCCTTTTATTTTCATTCCATAGCCGATATATAAAATACACATACACTATGAGTTCGTGAATACTCGTAATAGTGCAGTTTTTAATCACGGTAAAAACCCAAAGGGTAAAAAAAAAAAGGTCCCTATTACTTAAACTTCGCTGTCCGGCGGTCCGTCTGTCACCAGGCTTCTCAAGAACGGTAATAGCTAGACAATTGTAATTTTCACAGATGATGTATAGCTCGATGCTAACAACGGTGACAGATACAGAATATTTAGTTTTATGTTCTCTTTAAATATAATTAATTAAAAGAAAATAAAAAATTAAGGGGGACTCCCATACAATAAAAGGTGTCTGTAACTTGCAAGATTAGGTTACAGATAATGGTACGGAACCCTTCGTGCGCGAGTCCCACTCGCACTTGGCCGGTTTTCATTAGTATTTACAATAGCAATAATGACGTCGTCTCTCCTAAATGGCGGTTTTTATATAGTGATGCATTTTTTATTTTTAACAAGCCTCCGATTTCTTAATTTTTGCCCATATAAGAGATAGCCCGTGATTTATGCCAAATTAAGTATACATATATAGTAACAATAGAATTGATGTTGCTTTTTTATTATTTCGTATTAAAACAAGACTACTTTAGAGTTGATTTCACATACTTTAGAGCACAAAACGACATGTTTGAAAGGTAGTCTTACTTTATATATATTTATTTTAATCATACCTACCTACATTCAGTCCTTTTCTGTAGGAATTAACCAGGCGCGAGAGAGGCAAAATTGTTTTAAACTCATACCTATTTTAGTCCCACTAGTAAATTTCGCTGCGGCACAATTTATTTTCTTGGACAGTCTAGACTCCGGTTCCTAATCGAATGTTTAAGGAAAATCTCATTTGTGCGAAGTGCACAGGGCAATCGTCCCCTCTGGCACCATTCACATTTTAAGTGCTGAGCACTTAAAATGTGAACAATACTGGCTGTATATTTGATAAGACCTATAGTAATAGGTCTTATCAAACATACAGCGAAACGAACGCGAAGGAAGCGTAGCGCATTGATTTTAACTAGAGGGAACAACCGCATTTCCATTCCAAAACATGAATCAAATATTGTTGAAATTTTTGATTTTGAAACCCTAGTTGAGTAGTTGGACTCTACACTACAACACATATTTTAAGGCCTTATAGAGGGATCGATACGTGCTCGGAATAGGGCGAATATTAACTAAATCGATGTTTTGAATACCCTTGTTTTTTCCACCAAGACTGAGACGATTCAATTATTTTTAGGCATTAACATTTTGGCTTAACGAAGAATATATCTAGGCTAATATCATTTTCTTTTATATTAATAACTTTTAAAATTTATCTGGTGGTCCTCTTTTCATGGCGGTCGAACGGGGCGTTTTATGCAAAATTCAGGGTTTTTTCTGTTCAGTTATAATTAGTGGCTGATATGACAGGAGTGTCTGTAGGTGGCCTAGATGTTATGCAAACAGACACAACACAAGATGTGATGGCACTAGAGGCATTAGCCAAGAAAAAAAAAATTGTATGGATAATTGCACAGGTCCCGTGCATTTTCTATCGTTACCAAAATAAACATATTGCGACACTGCTCAACCCAGATTACCCACGGAAACAACTTCTCTATTAATCAAAATAACATCGTCAGCGAATCGTTAACAATGAATTGTGTCACCGAAATCTACGCATAATATGAGGCGACATAGTTGTAAATATAATACTAATATTTATAAGGGCATCAATAAGAGACCTTATTAGAGAATCTGCCCTGCGCTGACCGTCCATCCGCGCAGCTGTATCTTTAGTCGTCCTAGGTAGCCGATTAACCTTGCTACAAAATAAGTTTATTTGCACTTCTGTGCGCTCGAAGGGTCAAAAATTGATTTACGCTTTGTGTAAAAGCGACATGCGTCGAAAATTCTTCAGCTTAGTATACGTTTATGACATCACGGCTAAACTACGCAGAACTGCAGACCGTTTAACTATTATAGGTACTTAATCACGCAATACGCGGGGTCGGCAATAAATTATTTCAACTCACAAGCTCGGAAAGGTGTTATTTAGAATTCGTATTGTGCGTGGAAAAGTGTTTTTTATCCGCTAGCGTGGAAAAGGTTCATGAAATTCTAAATTCTGTAAAAGTACCGGAAAAATCCATTTAGTTTAAATATTATAAATTTTAGTACATTTATTTTTGATTTTATCTATAGTATAACGATTTATTAAACTATTTTAATCTGTTTTTTCCTGCACAACAACCAAGACGGATTTTTACTGAAGATACCTGTATTGTACGTTTCAGCCGGATTGTCCACTGCTGAACACAGTTCTCTCATTAAGGAGGAGTTTGCCATAATCTCCACGCTTGGCAGACGTAGTTCGCCGTATAAGACTTTTGAAGCGCTCGTAGCGATTCTGAACCGATCAGCAAAGCTAAGCAACGTCCGCTGTGAACATGAGTTGGATGGGTGACCGCTGGTGACATTATTATTGAGCCCTTCCGTGCTTCGGAGGGCACGTTAAGCCGTCGGTCCCGGTCTTAGACAACAGTCTTAGGATGGTAGTCGTTATAGCATGGTGGTAGGGCATTTTGCGAATGCCCGCCTGACTAGCTACCACCCTCAAGTAGAAAATCTGTCGCCAAGCACCTAACGGTGTGTTCCAACAGCTGTCCTTGAGAGCCTGTAATTCTAGGTTATTCTGAACAACATCTTCGGCCACATCACCATTTACCATCAAGTGAGATAGTGGTCAAAGGCTAACCTATAAGGCATAAAAAAAGACAACAGTTTTTAGAAGACGCTGCTGCCGACCTTGCGGTATTTTACCCTTAGCCACCTCTTACGACACCCTCGAAACAAAATGGGGGGGGAGGTAGTCGGATGACATATTATACTATCCCGGCACCTCATTGGCCAAAGAGACCTACCATCTGATAAAATATTGTTTATTGATAAAAGTATTTTTAGTTGATAGATTAGCTCTAAAACAGCGCACGAAAGTTATGCGAGAAAATCACAAAAGGCAGCACTAGCGGGACCATACATGTCAAGTTAATATGACAATAGAGACAATGCCACTGTCTTAAAACAAGTTAAGTTTTGTGACTCAGTGGTATTGTTTACATTTGACCAGTTTTTAGGGTTCCGTACGGATGTTATTTTGAGATTTTCCTTGTTTCGTCACGTATTTAATAATAACAGGATGCCCGATTTTGGTCAACATTATCGCAAGCACGACTATGAAAAAACTAATAATGGTAAACTATGGGTAAACCGACGACATATTCTAATCGTCATCTTGGATAAGTCTATAGGAGAACCATTGACAAAATCTACCCTCATTACTACTAAGTTTCGATACCGATAATACATTGAATTTCCCCCGTACAATGTGTGAAAATTTCAACCGTTATAACGTTATCTACAACGCTTTAAAGACAATAAAAGGCTTTTTAAAAGAAGGACGCACGGATTGAGTCATCTATATACCTATTATTGTTTCGTTTTCTCGTACTGAATACTAAAATCTGGTCTTTGGCAGATGAAGTAATAAGGCAAAAGTGGATAATTGCATATTTAACGAAACAATGGGGGGATATTTTAATACGCATGCCTGGCTATCATTCTGACGCTGTAACCCAACATTCATGTCATATAGGTAAAACCTGCTCGTCATAGTGTACCACATCACAACCAACAGGTGAAATAGATGTAAAAGTCTAACAATGATAAAAAAAAATATGACGAACCGGTAACAGTTGTCTCTAACGTCCTAAATAACTATTTAAAACGTAACTATTCCTTCTTATCATATTTATCTATAGTGTACATAATATTAAAAGCGTAGAAGCCACGATGTTATTACATATTGAAATATTAAAAAATATTGTTTAATGAGCCTAAAATAATAAGCATAATGTCAAAAAAAAATCATTAATAATTACAACAATATTTTCATTATTATATTCACCAACTTGACGTAATAACGTCCATGTTCATCCACAACCAGGCCATCTATAATTTTGTACATGAAATAAATTTCAGGAGGCAGGGCCACTCTATTTGAAACTTGTAAGTAAGCATTTTAAGATAGTAAAAAAGAGTAAAGAAATCTCCCCAAATATTTAGTCATAAACTAAATCTGTCATTAAGCCACCAGACCCTGGTAAACAAAGTAGCAGTAGGCAGATCGCTGGCTAAATTGATGATATTGTCAAGGATCAAGGTAGAACGTGTATAACAGTAACGCAAACCCGGAGCGAATGGCGTGATAAGAAAAACCGATGAAGCCTATGACAATACACCAAAGAGTAAAAA
Organism: Plagodis dolabraria; assembly: GCA_963854805.1. Taxonomy (NCBI): domain Eukaryota; kingdom Metazoa; phylum Arthropoda; class Insecta; order Lepidoptera; family Geometridae; genus Plagodis; species Plagodis dolabraria. The sequence continues at coordinate 14,409,256 of OY978440.1, forward strand.
ATACCTTATCAGTGTACCAACCTTTACGTTATCAGATGATAATTGTAACATATTATTTGTCTAGAAACCTGTAGCATTTCAACTTCACTGCTATTTATCACAATATAATTTTCAAACTATATCGGGCTCAATAAATACTTATACAGGCGTCGTTTAATTTAGGCTCCAATAACAATTAATGTATTAAACTTTCAGTTCTTACTTCTTTTTGAAGGTAGGTGTTATTGATAAGACGTGGTCCTTCACTGTGGCCCTCATGGACAAGCTCAGAGTCGCTCAACGAGCCATGGAGACAGCTATGCTCGGAGTTTCTTTGCGCGATAAAATCCGGAACGTGGATTCGCTAAAGAACCAAAGTCACCGATATAGCTCTCAGAATTTGCAAGTTGAAGTGGCAATGGGCGGGCCACATTGCTCGACGAACCGATAACCGTTGCGGAAGAAAGGTTCTCGAGTGGTTACCACACTACACCGGAAGACGTAGAGTTGGTAGGCCCCCCACTAGGTGGACTGACGACATCGTGAAAGTCGCTGGTAGCCAATGGTTACAAGCGGCTAATAGCCGTTCTTTGTGGCGCTCTATGGGGGAGGCCTTTGTTCAACAGTGGACGTCTTCCGGCTGATGATGATGATGATGATTATTGATAAAATATCATGTTATTAACTCTTGAAGTACTGAGAGCCGAGTGGTAATAGGTATGGACTATCGTACTGCAGAGCAATGGCTAGATACCAAACGCGCGCCGGCGCGGCGCCGCGCTGTTTTGAGCTTCTCCGCAAGGTGAAAGGGCATTTTGCGAATGCTGGACTGGCTAGCTACCAACCTCAAGTAGGAAAACAGATTGTATATTTGACTTTACAAATGTATGTCTCAGGGCGCCCGTCACAGAGCAATTTTTCACTCGTGATGAAATGTATCTAAAATGATGAAATATATCTGAAATGTGTTATAGTCAGAGGTTAGTCCACTTAACATAAGGAGGGCCTCACGCTTGTTCAGTCACAAAAAAAATGGAGAGGAGCACTTTTGTGAGCGCGAAGGTCTGTATGCTTATGGAGACGTGGAGAATTCAATAAGTAGGAACAACGCCTATGTACTTTGTTTGCAAACACTGGTTTTAGACATGTTCTTAGTTAGCTAAATATTTACAAACTTTTAAAACACAAAATTAGTCACCTTGAATTGGAATCAAAACAGCGTCCTCCGATTTTACACAACGGGTTCTTTAAGGTTCACCTTCACTTGTTTCACTCACATCAGTGACTGTCAAAAAGGCAAATATAGAAATTGTTATTTGAGAAAGAGTGTACGCCTAGCTGTTATAAATACAATATGTAATATCCTAGAAACAAAGACAAATACTATGCCTAATCTGAGAACACGATTCCTTACATTTCTTTCGAGAATAAAAACATGAATACAGCTCTTAAATTTCGTTTAATCAGGTTTTGGATCTATATATAGTGCGTTCTATTTGAGACGATAGCGTTTGCAGCAGTTTCAAAATCAGCCTTTGTATCGTTCGCCTTAAATAGATCGAAATGGAGATTGCATCATCTGCATCGACAAGAGTCCAAATCTTAGGTTAAAATAATAATAATCTATAAAAATAATCTTAGAGATCGGAAAGCCAATTTTGCATTAAATTCTCAAAAATGATTTGGCCCAAATCGGACGACAGAAAATATACACTTCGAAATAATAACTAACATTCTCAAAAAATAACGAGCGCGCGTAATTTTATTTCATTAACAAAGACATAATTAAATGCGAAAAACATATGGAAAAAGCTCACGAAGCTCAATTGTCAAACTAGCAGCTGTCAAAAAACGATCACTAATAGATCCTATAGTATATGTCAACGTCAAACATAGTTGTTGCGTTGTCATTTGTAGCTGTTTTCATAGCTTTCCGAACGATGATAGAAAACTTTTAAAATGCTATTTTGGCCTGGAACTTCCCAAAACGAACGCCCAATGTTATCATTTTTATCATTTTTGGACGTTTTTTTGCTAACTGAAGGCTACGAACGCTTCAATAGTGAATCGTAAAAATACACCTTTTATTTCTAATTAATATGTAGCAACCAGGTAATGGTACCTGAAAGATTTTAATACGCTCTCAGCTTGACATTTTCAAAGGCCACTTTCGTCTTAAACACTGGGCTATTGAGGAAGGCTTTATTAAGACTGAGCCAATTTTTTTTAATGTGATGGTTATAAGTAATATTATTACTAGAGCACATCATTTCGGCACCCGGTGCGTAAAATGGGGGATGTGGGTTCGACGCCACGTGGGGTGATTTTGGCTCTAACAAATTTTGTATTTGATTTTCGCTATATATACACTCTTTTGCAAAAAAAAACGGGCACCTAAGGAAATTTACGTTCTAAGGTCGATTTTAGTTAGTTAAATGAAATTTATTTCTTTGACGTAGTCTGTATACTTATAATCGTGTAAATTAATGCGCGTGACGTGAATTCGAGCAATTAAAAGAAAAAAAACGATGGATTCTTTAAAATCGATGTACACGCCCAAACAATAAGAAGTGGTCGGCAATAAGGACAAGTTTGTTTTTTACTTTTTTTAATTATATAAAGTTACAAATGTAAAAACCTAATAACGAGTGTGACCTCCTCTTGCCAAAATCACAGCTTGAATCCTTCTGGGCATGCTTCCACGATGTTTTTAATAACGTTTTGAGGAATACGTTCCCACTCTTCTGCAATGACTCTTTTTAGCTCCCTGATGTTGTGTGGAGCAGGTTGCACTGATCTTACCCGTCTCTTTAGAACATCCCACACATGCTCAATTGGATTGAGGTCAGGACTTCGAGCTGGCCAATCTAAACGACGAATCCCAACTTCTTGCATGTACGCTTCCACGTTACCAGAACGGTGCGGGCGAGCATTATCGTCCATAAAAATGGAATCTTCCCAAAGTGCAGTCAATGTGGGTTCAATGTGGGTTGTGCATATGGAATTAGGACTTCCATTATGTACCGGTGTGCATTTAATGTTCCATTTTCTATGAAAACTAACTCCGTACGCTCCGTCGAATTAATTGCTGCCCAAAACATTACGGAGCCTCCGCCATAAGGAGTGATTTCTTCGAAACACACTTCCGCATAGCGTTCCCGTGGTCTTCGCAGCACTCGCTGGCGTCGGTCCTCTCCACACAAAGAGATTCTAGCTTCATCAGCAAACAATACTTTATTCCAGTCCTCCAGAGTCCATGAAGCACAGTTCCGAGCAAACTGAAGTCGAGCAACACGGTGCTCACGGAGTAATTTAGGGCCCCGAGCTGGGCAGTAACTCTTGATATTGGCAGCCAAAAGCCTCCTCCTGACCGTCCACAAGCTATCTTCTACTCCTCTTACTTCTTCAAGACTCTTCTTCTGGTCCACACATGACGCCTTACGATTACGCAACGCCTGACTCACCAAAAAGCGGTCATCTCTTGGTTCTGTGCATCGTTTTCTTCCCGAACCGGGTCTTCTTTTGACCGAACCAGTCTCTTGATACCGTTGCCAAGTCCTCTGGACAGTTGAACGAGTCAAATTTAGCCGCTGAGACACGTAAGTTTGCGAACAACCTTCTTCAAGTAGGGCTATAATTTTACCGGCCCTTATCGCTTTATCACTCATATCAAAAAGTGGTAATTAATGTAAAAAGAAAGATTAAATTGTTTAATTTGCAGAAAATATCCAAAAAGTTTTAAAATATCGTAATCAGTTAAAAATCGTTTCAGCAATTAGCGCCATTAGTAAAGCAATTTTAGAATAATCCACAATAATCATTATTTTTCTTTTAATAATTTCAAATAAGTTTGGAACGTAAAGAATCATGCCAGGATGCTTCAAAAAACATGCCAATACATCGTCAAATTAACAAAACCTATTTCTTGTTCTTCTTCATTGAAGTAGAGAAAAAAATCTAAGGTGCCCGTTTTTTTTGCAAAAGAGTTTATAATATATAGCAAGCGATAGTGCTTGTTATCATATTTAGAAATAGGTAGTTACAGTGTAATGTAGTGGTATTCAATGGAAGTTAGGTGTCTAAAATCAACTTTTACAAAACTTCGGGTTCAAAGGTCACGCTGAATATACAATAGAAGTCGCACCTGTGATGACGAAACATAACTATAAATACTTCTTCAAACATGCTTGAAGGCATATTAAGTCAGAACTCTGGCTTAACTTTGGCTCACAACTCTTAACAATTTAGATATTGTTTCAGACATACAAGACAACAACATATAGACAAGAGGCTCGTTCTCTACTTTATAAACCTGAAATAAAGCCGAAAAACGAGCCTCTTATGTATATATAAAGGAAAGTGTGTGGCAGAGCAGAGTTTGAGACAATATTATTACAATAAGTAACGTGGTCATCATTCATAATACGGGATAATTCACGTGATTAAGTCAGACAACTCCGACTATAGTTTCAACTACGTCCGAAGGTTTTTAAAGGAGAGCTCGGGACGCCCGCGCTGATGACTTTAGCTTAGCACTCGCTCTCACTCTTAGAGTGCAAAGCGAAACGTTAACGGGGTCGACCCGAGACCTTAAAAAAGACCACCGGACGTGGTCGCAACTATAGCCGTAACTGTCTGACTTATTCACGTGAGTTATCCCGTACTATGGGAGAATACTTTGAACGGATTAAAATAAGCACGGTACGTGAATTTATCATAACTGACATATTCGTAGTAAGTTAAATGTTCTAAAGTATTTGTTCTTTAAAATAAGTCTCGCAATAAGAAAGATAAATATATATATATTTCTCCGAATGTGTCGCAGGAACGGAAGTTTTTTGATTTTTAGTTAGGGAACATGCCCTCGCTTTGCCCTGTCAGCACGGGGTTGGCGGTGCAGTGACCCACCAAAATAAATAATCTCTAATAAATAAGTCTAATGATATAATGAAATGTATTGACGTCAACTAAGATTTTTTTACCTGTAGATGAGTTGTGAGCCCCCCATATTTACTAGACGAATGCAAGGTAATTACCATAGTCGCTACCAATCTTGCACTTCCGAGCGTCCGGTGAATACGTTACCACTAATCGTGTACTTTAGAAATAATTTGTGGACAATATGCCTTCCTGTGTCTTAAGACACTGCACTTATTATAAAGGCACTGTGAGAGATAAGAAAAATATCTCATTTCACGCGTAATTATTGCTTTTATTTATGAAATAGAAAATATCGTAATTTTATTTTATTTTATCTTAGGAACTAATCACAATGAAATGCATGAGCGAGATGTGTGGATCGTTTTGTGTGAAAGAGTGAAAGAGATCGCAGCATAATGGTGATCAGAACGTCTCGTGGCGGTTCGTTGGTAACACAAATTGCTTATTTATCCCTATCTTACAACAGATATGACGCATATATGAATGTTCTTTCCTTGTCATTACTAACTGCATATACATGCGTAGGTATGTAGATAGGTAAATTCTAGTAAGCTTTTAGAGCAGTGGTGTTCGGATATAACTACTCTTTATATTTCAAATCTCTGGATGTCAAGGAATTTTTCGACACGCTTTTACTACTTTGACAATTGGGTTCACAAATACCTATGAAACGGAATCTTAGGAAGTCAATTTCATCCACTTTTGATTAGTGTACCACAATGAACCTTAGCAACTGTAGTAGTAATAGTATTAGTAACTGTATTAGTTTAGTGAAATGAGATTTATATAAATATATTTTTTTTATATAAGTAGCTCAACCGTAGCGTTTATGACGTCGCGTCAGCTTAGCAGTAGAATTTGGCGAAATTATCATTTTATAATTATACTTTAATATTTTATAAATGTTTTTCTAACATATTAATTTTACGTTTTCTTAATTATTATTTTTAACGTCTGTTGATATGAATAATGGACTTCTGTAAAATAACGCCTGAATCTATTTATTATTAAGTGTATAAATCTGAAAAACATGAAATACATATCGACTGTGTAAAGACGGTGAGTGGAGAGAGAACCCGAGAATTACTACTTAACCATCACTAGCTATATTTGTCTTAACTGGGCCTACCACAGCTTTCCAGCTTTCAATTGCGGTCGAATCATAGTGATGCCAACAGTAGGCAATCAAATGTGTACGTAGTATTTTTTATATTAAGTTATTTAGATAGTTTTTCGTTTTATTAGATGTTAATCTATTGAACAATGAGATTGCAGGTGGGCACACGGTGTGTATGATGTTATTATGTATTTTAGTGTTATACAAAAAAATTACGTGTACATAAATGTATAATTATTGCGGTAACAAATGTACCTATTTCCATTTTTGTGGGAATACACTTAGCAGACGTAACACAGGTTCACCTAGTACGGCTGCTAATGGAAGGTATTCATTATACTGTGTATTATTTTAGGACTTTAGTATTTAAATATTTTTTTATTCTGTTTTTTTTTATTGGACCAATAAACAATTTATATACTTTATATACCACAGTTCGTGATGTATGTATTTTTATATTAAGAAGTAAGTAAGACGGACAAGACGCTCGCCTGATGAAAGTGTCACGCCTATACATAACAGTTTCAGTGTCACCGTTCTCGTCATTTATGCACTGCGTTCGTCACTCCAATACGTTAGCTATTATGTCTCTGTCGCCCTGTATTTTCACTTTCTACGGCCCCCTTTCCTTCTAAACATAATATACATAATAACAAGAATAACTCGCAAAATAAAAATCATCTAATCTATTGCTTACGCCTTATCATTTTAAAGTCAGAGTCATTATCAACGGCAGCTCTGATTGTATTGCCATTGATAATATATAAAGTACTTAAAAGACAACTCGCTAAATGAGTGTTCACGCGCGATATAATGCAGGAATTCAATTTATAAATTGATAACATTTTTAAAGTATATTAAATGACTAAGGTAAACAATGTTCTAGAAATAACTTAGTTGACAAATATGACAAGTAAAACATCATGATTTTGTAAATATATTACATTGAACTACAGCGGTATGTAAAGACTGGCCAAATATTAAGATACTCCATAGCGCTTAATTTTTTTTTTACAATGGCACTGTTGACCAATCTTGATTCTCTGATTATCTACTCTCTTTTTACTTATTTAAAGTGAAATAACTTTAAGAAGTTCAGGATTAAGGGAGTATGGAAGGGCGCAAGGGTGGGCATACGGTTATCTAGGTTGGGGGAATTAGAGTGAAAGTAAGGGTGTGGATAATGATAAAGGTAACTTAAAGTTGAGGTCGAGGTAGACGTGGATAATAATTAAGGATAATGTTGACATAATGTTAAATGAAGGTAACTATTTATTGTGAAATATTTTTTTTTAATATAAAATATAAAATTTAATAAAAAGACCAAAGTAAAGGCGAGGGCAGCCGCGAGCAAGATAGTAATTGTACTACGTGAATATACACAATGTACTATTTTGTATCGCACGCTCAAGGAAACTATGACGCAGCAGTATACATTAAGAACACCTCATTTCTAAACAATCAAACACTTATTCACTTAAACATTATAAATATATAAAGGATGTGATTTATCTCGATTTATCAATGACTACGGCGCGATAGCAGAGGCTCACTGTACAGGTTAGCACATACCTATATAGTATTCAGTGCATTCATAATACATCTCGCATTACCAACATGTATTAGATGCTGAAAAATTGTTACTGCGCTACATTTGTTGTTTCAGTGTTTATTATACTGAGGCCTCGGGTACAGCACCGCTTGAGCGCACAACACTAAATGTGGCGCATAAACTAGCAACAAAAAAGAAGTTGAATTGTGTAATAACTTTATCACGTCGCCAATTTCACGGATCACGATAAATGATGTTCAATAATGTCAAAATTTGATAATGAGAAAAAAAATTATATTAATTTATATCAGTACACAATACACGGTAATTATCTTAATGGCACATCGCTCAGCAAAATGGTTCTACTATTGAATCTCTCCATTGTAAATCAACTGTATAATTTGAATAAGCGCAATTAATATGTCAGTGATACCTGCTGTTGTTGATGGTGATAATGCTGCGCCACTAATCTGATCCCGCTGAGCTCAAGAGAACGAGGGTCGAGGGACCTGCTGCGAGGTTTTTCTGAATAGAAAACATCCTCGTCTCGCTTTCCCTTTTTCCATCGGAAGTAGTTCGCCATTCCGAGCGTTCGTTTAACAGGTCCTCAACCAAAACACGAACATCTCAATGATTGAACTGTTCACACATTCGGCACATTCTGCCGGAGGCTGCCAACCGCGGAGGCATCTCTGAACGCACTGAGATAACGCGACCGTCACGAGATATTGTTATGCAATGGAGTATAACGTAGCCGATATCCGATCGCGGGCCGGTTCCGTAGCGGAACTGGGAAGCGACGAGACGCGGGCTGTGCGCTAGCGCAGGTTATCACAACTGAATGACACAACGATGTGCCAGATTACGGCACGTCACACATTTGTTATTGAAACACTTCAAGCATCAGATACAATACAAATTACATTCTTAAGTATGTAGATTAATTGATATGTACTAATTCGTGTACAGTACTAATAATTATTGATAAAGTCGTCTATGATGGTCGTATCGGCGATCACGCGCCATATAGGTGCTTCTGAGTTATGAGATTAGGGTAAGTAGTATCACATTTGTGTTCCGCACATTAGTTTCACACGGGAGTTGACACACTGAACCTTTTTACCTAAAGGCCATACGAGTAGCGGCAACGATCGTGTCTAACCAATTGACTCCCTCCAACTATTTCAAGAGGTGTACAAGTTCTACGCAATCGCGTAATATTAATTTAACCTCATTTTTCTAGCGATTGCAGTTTGTAGAGTCGTAGGATACGTCAACAGTTACACAACTCTTTGTAGTCGCAAACATGTAAAATTATTCTGTCCCATATACACACGCATAGCATTACGCCAGGATATCTTAGGCAGAGGCACCTAAGCGTCCATGTTTCGCCTGATATATGCTCTGTGTAATAGAAGAGGCATTCTGCATGTAATAGGAGGTCAATTGCTAATGACACAGTTCTACTAAAAATTTCTTTGTACTAAAAAAAAATACGAATAACGAAATTAATGTCTAACTCCAAGAACCAGCCCAACGCCGCGAGAGCCCATATCGACGCTTAATCCACTGACCACAAACAATATGGCCGATAAAACAACAAAATAAAAATCCTCCTAGATCTTGATAACTGCTTATTAGAAAATAGATAGTAAATTAACTATTCTATTACCATGCTATTACGCTGAAGGCTGGGGCGAAAAGTTCAAAATTTTAAAAAATTTCAGTCACAGCAATAGTCATGAAAAATCAAGAGGGGTGCAGTAAGATATCACGTGTATTTAATTTTTGTTCAAAGGCGCAATTTTTAAAATGAAAAGAGGCGTGTCGTGTAATAATAAAAAAATATAAAAAATAAATAATAATAAAATAATAAATAATCGTGTCGGCTCGCCGTTACCAGACAATGAACGAAGATCCCGCGTACACCGTTACCTCGGTCGATAAAACTAGATACTTATAGTACTTTATTCCTGTATTCAAATATAATAAACTAAAAACATTAAGTTTCTTTTAGGTACTTAAAATTACACGTGATTTTGGGTGGGAGAGGGGGGGTGTAAGTCTTAAACCTCACCAAGTATCACCAATGGCGGAGGGGGGGTAAAATATGCTAAAAAACGTGATTAATGGACGGCCCTTATTTAGCCAAATACATTTGCAGGTAAACACGTAATATATATTATATGGTTGTATCCATGCAGAATCACTGTTGAGATCGATAGTTAGCTCTTGAAGAAGCAACATGTGTAATGGCAACAAGGATATCAATAAAGGAAGCCTACCTCAGTAAAAGGGTATTTCATTCTCGTCAGCCTCAAAACCAACTTCTCATATATCTTGGTTGGTTCTTCGATGAATTTATTAGTTTCTGATTTTATCACAGTATAGTTCCAACCATAGCTCTTTCCATGGCTCGTTGTGTGACTCGAGCTTATTCAAATGGACTACAGTGCATGAATACACCATCATTAACTGTGTAACATGTCCTATAAGTCATTCGTCACAGGCAACACACAGATTGAAGACGTATGTGTTTTTGTGCTTGTGAGATATCATTAAAACCTCGCCAGCAAATCTAGCAACACTTCATTTATTAAAATAGATTAATCGATTATAAATTTTATATAACCTCGTTGGGTAATATTCTAATTATGAAATGAAATACGGACTTTTATTGGCATATTTTATTTACATACATCTTTAAGAAAAATAAATTAAAGCATTATTCTCCTAACAAAACAATGCTTTAAAACATTTTTTTTATTATTAAAGTACTATGTGTCCCCACCAAGGAGGTTTCAATTCAATTTAAGTACACATTTATCTGTGGTGAGCGCGCTGCGCGCGCAACGCGCTGGTTTTTATATTGCATTTTATTTAGGGCCCGTTTCAGAATATCATAATAAAGTTTCGGGTTGCTATGCAACACATAAAATAACTGAATGATAAAAATGACAGTTAACATGCAGCGCGTTTCAAGCTTTAACCGATGGATAGGCTAAATCGATGACTGTGAAACACAAGTTTTGTTTAATATGTTCTGGGTAGTAAAACCGGAACTTACTCGAACATTCTGAAACAGGCCCTTAGTGTAGCTACCTATAGCTATGAGATTAAATAAAGAAGTGTATGCAACTGCATATAATAAGGTATTAAAACACTCGTGCAATCTTATTTTGACTAACTACACTCAACTACAATTTAACTACACTCATGTTTTAATACCCTCTATTATATGACAGTTGCATAAACTACTATTAAGGCCCTGCGAACCAAAAAATAATAATTATATACAAACCTATCTTAAGCAGACAGGTATGCGAATGAATTAACTCCTACGGTTAAAGAGACGATACCTAATTCAGAGTGTGCAACTTGATTCACCACGCAGATGACATACCAAAGAAGTGATAAGGTTTGTAAGCAAGCTTCATTCACTTGATGTTGTCACAGGTTTTCGCGATTATTACATAGTAATTTAACGGTTTAAATCGCATATTTTTATCATTATTTCAGTTCCGACGTTTCGAACACATAGCAGTGATCGTGGTCACGGGGTGACTTGTTGGTTTTATATGTCACTAGAAATTGTATTTTAATCATAAAGGTCTTTTTATTCTTGATCATAACGTTCCCTATTCACGCAGTATTCATACACTACTCTTGTTATGGCTACTTTGTCTGATACTGCGGAAGTGCCATCACAGCGAGTTATCTTCAAGATAACGATCGCTTAAGTAAATATTAAACCACTGTAGAGCCTTCGAGTTAAAATCACAGTAAGAGAACTTAGACGATAGAAGATTAATATTCAGAGAATCAAATGCCAGGGATTATCGTGAAACCCCTCTTCATAGGGGCTATTAGCTCAGCTGGATTACAGCAGTATCAGCTGGATTGTCCACTGCTGAACACAGTCTGTTCAGCAGTGGACAATCCAGCTGATACAGTCATTACGTTCATTTCGTTCATTTTGTTCATTTCGTTCATTTCGTTCGTCATATGAAAGTTCGTATTTCTATTGTTCATCATATCTTATCTTATAATATAAAAATTACGTGTCATGTTGTTCGTCCGCGATGGACTCCTAAACTACTGAACCAATTTTAAAATTTGATCTGCACACCGTGTGCAATTTGATCCAAATTGAAAGATAGGATAGCTTAATTAAATTCTCATATAGTAAAGTTTCAGTGGCAGGGGCATAACCGAGCGCCTTACTGTCACCATATTTTCTAAGAAATTCGTTATACCCGGTGCTACTAATTATGACGAAAAATATGGTAATGAGCCCATTTGTGCGCAGAAACTACTCGACTAGACATAGACATAGCTTTATTTGTGACAAAAAAACAGACAAAATAAAAAATACAACATATTATGTAGGCACAATACCTACATTATAGTTTTTTTTTGACACAAGCCGTCCCCAACTCAGCATAATGCTGGCTGGGAACAACCAGCGCCGGTCTTCCGTCGGGAACGGCAGGTGACTTGTTTGTTTTCTATGTCACTAGAAATTGTATTTTAATCATAAAGGTCTTTTTATTCTGTGTCATAACGTTCCCTATTCACGCAGTATTCATACACTACTCTTGTTATGGCTACTTTGTCTGATACTGCGGAAGTGCCATCACTGCGAGTAATCTTCAAGATAACGATCGCTTAGGTAAATATTAAACCACTGTAGATAGAGCCTTCGAATTAAAACCACAGTAAGATAACTTAGACGATAGAAGATTAATATTCAGAGAATCAAATGCCACGGATTATCGTGAAACCCCTCTTCATAGAGGAGACTGTGTTCAGCAGTGGACAATCCAGCTGATAGTCATTTCGTTCACTTCGTTTATTTCGTTCATTACGTTCATTTAGTTCATTTCGTTCATGTCGTTCAATTCGTTCATTTTGTTAATTTCGTTAATTTCGTTCATGTCGTTCATGTCGTAAATTCCGTTAATTTCGTTCATTTCGTTCATTTCATCCGTTCAATGGCAGGAAAATAATAGCTTTGAATTACCGAATGGGAGTGGCTAAATTTTGCCGTAGGCAATATAAGGCTGATGATGAGCCATGCGACGTCTCGAAGTAATGTCGTCAAATGAAAGTTCGTATGATCTATTGTTCATGATATCTTATATTATTATATAAAAAATACGTGTCACGTTGTTCGTCCGCGATGGACTCCTAAACTACTGAACCAATTTTAAATTTGATTAGCACACCGTGTCCAATTTGATCTAAATTAAAAGATAGGATAGCTTAATTATATTCTCATATAGTAAAGTTTCAGTGGCAGGGGCATAACCGAGCGCCTTACTGTCAGCATATTTTCTAAGAAATTCGTTATACCCGGTGCTACTAATTATGACGAAAAATATGGTAATGAGCCCATTTGTGCGCAGAAACTACTCGACTAGACATAGACATAGCTTTATTTGTGACAAAAAAAAACAGACAAAATAAAAAATACAACATATTATGTAGGCACAATACCTACATTATAGTTTTTTTTTGACACAAGCCGTCCCCAACTCAGCATAATGCTGGCTGGGAACAACCAGCGCCGGTCTTCCGTCGGGAACGGCAGGTGACTTGTTTGTTTTATATGTCACTAGAAATTGTATTTTAATCATAAGGTCTTTTTATTCTGTGTCATAACGTTCCCTATTCACGCAGTATTCATACACTACTCTTGTTATGGCTACTTTGTCTGATACTGCGGAAGTGCCATCACTGCGAGTAATCTTCAAGATAACGATCGCTTAAGTAAATATTAAACCACTGTAGAGCCTTCGAGTTAAAACCACAGTAAGATAACTTAGACGATAGAAGATTAATATTCAGAAAATCAAATGCCACGGATTATCGTGAAACCCCTCTTCATAGGGGAGACTGTGTTCAGCAGTGGACAATCCAGCTGATAGTCATTTCGTTCACTTCGTTTATTTCGTTCATTACGTTCATTTAGTTCATTTCGTTCATGTCGTTCAATTCGTTCATTTTGTTAATTTCGTTAATTTCGTTCATGTCGTTCATGTCGTAAATTCCGTTAATTTCGTTCATTTCGTTCATTTCATTCGTTCAATGGCAGGAAAATAATAGCTTTGAATTACCGAATGGGAGTGGCTAAATTTTGCCGTAGGCAATATAAGGCTGATGATGAGCCATGCGACGTCTCGAAGTAATGTCGTCAAATGAAAGTTCGTATGATCTATTGTTCATGATATCTTATATTATTATATAAAAAATACGTGTCACGTTGTTCGTCCGCGATGGACTCCTAAACTACTGAACCAATTTTAAATTTGATTAGCACACCGTGTCCAATTTGATCTAAATTAAAAGATAGGATAGCTTAATTATATTCTCATATAGTAAAGTTTCAGTGGCAGGGGCATAACCGAGCGCCTTACTGTCAGCATATTTTCTAAGAAATTCGTTATACCCGGTGCTACTAATTATGACGAAAAATATGGTAATGAGCCCATTTGTGCGCAGAAACTACTCGACTAGACATAGACATAGCTTTATTTGTGACAAAAAAAAACAGACAAAATAAAAAATACAACATATTATGTAGGCACAATACCTACATTATAGTTTTTTTTTGACACAAGCCGTCCCCAACTCAGCATAATGCTGGCTGGGAACAACCAGCGCCGGTCTTCCGTCGGGAACGGCAGGTGACTTGTTTGTTTTATATGTCACTAGAAATTGTATTTTAATCATAAGGTCTTTTTATTCTGTGTCATAACGTTCCCTATTCACGCAGTATTCATACACTACTCTTGTTATGGCTACTTTGTCTGATACTGCGGAAGTGCCATCACTGCGAGTAATCTTCAAGATAACGATCGCTTAAGTAAATATTAAACCACTGTAGAGCCTTCGAGTTAAAACCACAGTAAGATAACTTAGACGATAGAAGATTAATATTCAGAAAATCAAATGCCACGGATTATCGTGAAACCCCTCTTCATAGGGGAGACTGTGTTCAGCAGTGGACAATCCAGCTGATAGTCATTTCGTTCACTTCGTTTATTTCGTTCATTACGTTCATTTAGTTCATTTCGTTCATGTCGTTCAATTCGTTCATTTTGTTAATTTCGTTAATTTCGTTCATGTCGTTCATGTCGTAAATTCCGTTAATTTCGTTCATTTCGTTCATTTCATTCGTTCAATGGCAGGAAAATAATAGCTTTGAATTACCGAATGGGAGTGGCTAAATTTTGCCGTAGGCAATATAAGGCTGATGATGAGCCATGCGACGTCTCGAAGTAATGTCGTCAAATGAAAGTTCGTATGATCTATTGTTCATGATATCTTATATTATTATTTAAAAAATACGTGTCACGTTGTTCGTCCGCGATGGACTCCTAAACTACTGAACCAATTTTAAATTTGATTTGCACACCGTGTCCAATTTGATCTAAATTAAAAGATAGGATAGCTTAATTATATTCTCATATAGTAAAGTTTCAGTGGCAGGGGCATAACCGAGCACCTTACTGTCACCATATTTTCTAAGAAATTCGTTATACCCGGTGCTACTAATTATGACGAAAAATATGGTAATGAGCCCATTTGTGCGCAGAAACTACTCGACTAGACATAGACATAGCTTTATTTGTGACAAAAAAAAACAGACAAAATAAAAAATACAACATATTATGTAGGCACAATACCTACATTATAGTTTTTTTTTGACACAAGCCGTCCCCAACTCAGCATAATGCTGGCTGGGAACAACCAGCGCCGGTCTTCCGTCGGGAACGGCAGGTGACTTGTTTGTTTTATATGTCACTAGAAATTGTATTTTAATCATAAGGTCTTTTTATTCTGTGTCATAACGTTCCCTATTCACGCAGTATTCATACACTACTCTTGTTATGGCTACTTTGTCTGATACTGCGGAAGTGCCATCACTGCGAGTAATCTTCAAGATAACGATCGCTTAAGTAAATATTAAACCACTGTAGAGCCTTCGAGTTAAAACCACAGTAAGATAACTTAGACGATAGAAGATTAATATTCAGAAAATCAAATGCCACGGATTATCGTGAAACCCCTCTTCATAGGGGAGACTGTGTTCAGCAGTGGACAATCCAGCTGATAGTCATTTCGTTCACTTCGTTTATTTCGTTCATTACGTTCATTTAGTTCATTTCGTTCATGTCGTTCAATTCGTTCATTTTGTTAATTTCGTTCATGTCGTTCATGTCGTAAATTCCGTTAATTTCGTTCATTTCGTTCATTTCATTCGTTCAATGGCAGGAAAATAATAGCTTTGAATTACCGAATGGGAGTGGCTAAATTTTGCCGTAGGCAATATAAGGCTGATGATGAGCCATGCGACGTCTCGAAGTAATGTCGTCAAATGAAAGTTCGTATGATCTATTGTTCATGATATCTTATATTATTATTTAAAAAATACGTGTCACGTTGTTCGTCCGCGATGGACTCCTAAACTACTGAACCAATTTTAAATTTGATTTGCACACCGTGTCCAATTTGATCTAAATTAAAAGATAGGATAGCTTAATTATATTCTCATATAGTAAAGTTTCAGTGGCAGGGGCATAACCGAGCACCTTACTGTCACCATATTTTCTAAGAAATTCGTTATACCCGGTGCTACTAATTATGACGAAAAATATGGTAATGAGCCCATTTGTGCGCAGAAACTACTCGACTAGACATAGACATAGCTTTATTTGTGACAAAAAAAACAGACAAAATAAAAAATACAACATATTATGTAGGCACAATACCTACATTATAGTTTTTTTTTGACACAAGCCGTCCCCAACTCAGCATAATGCTGGCTGGGAACAACCAGCGCCGGTCTTCCGTCGGGAACGGCAGGTGACTTGTTTGTTTTATATGTCACTAGAAATTGTATTTTAATCATAAGTTCTTTTTATTCTGTGTCATAACGTTCCCTATTCACGCAGTATTCATACACTACTCTTGTTATGGCTACTTTGTCTGATACTGCGGAAGTGCCATCACTGCGAGTAATCTTCAAGATAACGATCGCTTAAGTAAATATTAAACCACTGTAGAGCCTTCGAGTTAAAACCACAGTAAGATAACTTAGACGATAGAAGATTAATATTCAGAAAATCAAATGCCACGGATTATCGTAAAACCCCTCTTCATAGGAGAGACTGTGTTCAGCAGTGGACAATCCGGCTGATACAGCCATTTCGTTCATTTCGTTTCGTTCGTTTCGTTCGTTTCGTTCGTTTCGTTCGTTTCGTTCGTTTCGTTCGTTTCGTTCGTTTCGTTCGTTTCGTTCGTTTCGTTCGTTTCGTTCGTTTCGTTCGTTTCGTTCGTTTCGTTCGTTTCGTTCGTTTCGTTCGTTTCGTTCGTTTCGTTCGTTTCGTTCGTTTCGTTCGTTTCGTTCGTTTCGTTCGTTTCGTTCGTTTCGTTCGTTTCGTTCGTTTCGTTCGTTTCGTTCGTTTCGTTCGTTTCGTTCGTTTCGTTCGTTTCGTTCGTTTCGTTCGTTTCGTTCGTTTCGTTCGTTTCGTTTCGTTCGTTTCGTTCGTTTCGTTCGTTTCGTTCGTTTTGTTCGTTTCGTTCGTTTCGTTCGTTTCGTTCGTTTCGTTCGTTTCGTTCGTTTCGTTCGTTTCGTTCGTTTCGTTCGTTTCGTTCGTTTCGTTCGTTTCGTTCGTTTCGTTCGTTTCGTTCGTTTCGTTCGTTTCGTTCGTTTCGTTCGTTTCGTTCGTTTCGTTCGTTTCGTTCGTTTCGTTCGTTTCGTTCGTTTCGTTCGTTTCGTTCGTTTCGTTCGTTTCGTTCGTTTCGTTCGTTTCGTTCGTTTCGTTCGTTTCGTTCGTTTCGTTCGTTTCGTTCGTTTCGTTCGTTTCGTTCGTTTCGTTCGTTTCGTTCGTTTCGTTCGTTTCGTTCGTTTCGTTCGTTTCGTTCGTTTCGTTCGTTTCGTTCGTTTCGTTCGTTTCGTTCGTTTCGTTCGTTTCGTTCGTTTCGTTCGTTTCGTTCGTTTCGTTCGTTTCGTTCGTTTCGTTCGTTTCGTTCGTTTCGTTCGTTTCGTTCGTTTCGTTCGTTTCGTTCGTTTCGTTCGTTTCGTTCGTTTCGTTCGTTTCGTTCGTTTCGTTCGTTTCGTTCGTTTCGTTCGTTTCGTTCGTTTCGTTCGTTTCGTTCGTTTCGTTCGTTTCGTTCGTTTCGTTCGTTTCGTTCGTTTCGTTCGTTTCGTTCGTTTCGTTCGTTTCGTTCGTTTCGTTCGTTTCGTTCGTTTCGTTCGTTTCGTTCGTTTCGTTCGTTTCGTTCGTTTCGTTCGTTTCGTTCGTTTCGTTCGTTTCGTTCGTTTCGTTCGTTTCGTTCGTTTCGTTCGTTTCGTTCGTTTCGTTCGTTTCGTTCGTTTCGTTCGTTTCGTTCGTTTCGTTCGTTTCGTTCGTTTCGTTCGTTTCGTTCGTTTCGTTCGTTTCATTCATTTCATTCATTTCATTCATTTCATTCATTTCATTCATTTCATTCATTTCATTCATTTCATTCATTTCATTCATTTCATTCATTTCATTCATTTCATTCATTTCATTCATTTCATTCATTTCATTCATTTCATTCATTTCATTCATTTCATTCATTTCATTCATTTCATTCATTTCATTCATTTCATTCATTTCATTCATTTCATTCATTTCATTCATTTCATTCATTTCATTCATTTCATTCATTTCATTCATTTCATTCATTTCATTCATTTCATTCATTTCATTCATTTCATTCATTTCATTCATTTCATTCATTTCATTCACGATGAGCCATGCGACGTCTCGAAGTAATGTCGTCAAATGAAAGTTCGTATGTTCTAATGTTCATCATATCTTATCTTATTATATAAAAATTACGTGTCACGTTGTTCGTCCGCGATAGACTCCTAAACTACTGAACCAATTTTAAATTTGATTTGCACACCGTGTCCAATTTGATCTAAATTGAAAGATAGGATAGCTTAATTTTTTAAAGTTATGTACTTCAAAAGTATTAGATATTCTACCGAAGGTATATATTCAATTAGTAACTTGCTTTCGGTTAGAAAACTATATCTTGTTAATTTAGTTCTTAAAAAACATAAATCGCTTTCATTTGATACCAACATCCAGAATAAATCAAAAAAAAGAAGAAAGATCTCGGTAGCACAAACCACAATATATAAATCAAAATTCGCTTTGAAGCTAACAAAATTCTAGAGTTATATGCAAAAAGAGTATATGAATGTAAAAAATGTATGATCAAGTGGGTAGCACCGCTTACATATGAAGAAACTGAAATGTTTCTTCGGGTTCAATAAGGTTCATTGACAATTCAACGCACATACACAGGACACACCACCACACCCCCTCACACACACCCCTTCGTACACACCCCCACGCACACACCCTTACATACAAACATACACATCTCATACGTATTTTTTCACAATTCACTCCAAGTTAAAAAATTCTATGTTATGAAAGAGCAGGGACTCCTAATACAAGCATTCTTTGCTTAAAAGGAATCTCTGGTCGCTTAATTTGTATTTGTGTATTTTCTGGTTACTGAAATAAACATTATTATTATTATTTTCTTATATGTTATTTCTCGAAATATTGAACATACTTCGGTTTTATGCATTACACGGGCTTTAGCCAAGTGTGATACATTTTATGTGTTAGCGTGATTGACTGAATCTTCCTGTAAAAATTTTCTAACAATACGGCAGGTGTTTAAAATTGCAGCTTTCTGCATTGTTATATAGGTATTTTCCGGTAAAGATATTATATTGAGAGAATGCAGCAACTGTTTCGGGATCAAACCAGTGCTCGAAATTACTAACGGTACTATGTAAACACTCCTCATTTTCCAAATTCTGTGAATTTCTTCTTTTAACTCTGTATATTTTTGAATTTTTTCTGTTATGGTTTTTTGTACATTATGTGTATTTGGGACTGCTACATCTATTATATATGCTTCTTTTTTCTCTTTATCTATAACTGTGATATCAGGTCTGTTGTTGTGTATTGTTCTATCGGTAAGTATGGCACGGTCAAAATACATCCTGTGGTTCGTATTCTCCAGCACTGGTTGTGGTGTATATTGGTAATAAGGTATCGTTTTTTCAGGAATTAGTTTATGTTTTATGGCTAGTTTTTGATGTATAATGTGTACTATTTGGTTGTGTCGATGGGTGTAATCAGTTTGTGTTAGAGTCGGACATGCACTTGTGATGTGTTGAATAGTTTCAGGTTGTCTATGGCATTTTCTACATTTATCATTCTGTACATTTGGATCTTTTATAATATGTTTTTTGAAGTTTTTGGTGTTTATTATCTGGTCCTGTATAGCGATCATAAAACCCTCCGTTTCCGGGAATAAAGATCCAAATTTTAACCACTTATTTGAGGCTTCAAGGTCTATGTGGGACTGTTCGAGATCATGAAGGTGCCTTCCGTGTAATTCCTTCCTACGCCATGTATTTATTTTATTACATTCTGTGCTTTGAGGCAAACAATTCGATTCGAGTCTGTCTTTTATTATTATTATTATTATTATTAATTATATTCTCATATAGTAAAGTTTCAGTGGCAGTGGCATAACCGAGCGCCTTATTGTCACCATATTTTCTAAGAAATTCGTTGCTACTAATTATGGCGAAAAATATGGTAATAAGCCCATTTGTACGCAGAAAATACTCGACTAATAGACAGAGACATAGCTTTATTTGTGACAAAAAAACAGACAAATAAAAAAAATACAACATTCAACATATTATGTAGGCACAACACCTACATTATAGTTTTTTTTGCCTCAAGCCGTCCCCAACCCAACTCAGCATAATGCTGGCTGCGAACAACCAGCGCCGGTCTTCCGTTGGCAGGTGACGTCACGCACGAAAATACACAGACAAACAGAACAACATATTTAAAACATTTACAATAATAGGCACACAATTTTCTACTAAAATAATAATGACTTAGTTTTACTTATAAAGCAGAGATATTGGTGTATAAAAGTATTTAATTATTTTTTTATTAAATAGCGCTGGGGTCATTTCTTAAAAGTCCTTCGCTTTTTTGATGCGTGTAAATATATTTTTTCAGATTAAGTCTAAATCCGTGTATACTTTGCAGGTTCTTCAAAGGCGGTGGGTTGTAATACGTCGACGTAATTAGTGGCATGTTGTTCTTTTGGTTCGTCTTTTTCTCTTATTATTCATAGCAACTGGACGAATATTCAGCGCGCAATTCTAATGTGTAACGTTATAGGTGGTATGTACCACTATAATAATTACTTACAATTATAACACTAACTATAACAATTATTATAGTTTTTTTCTGATATGTCCGTTTTGTTTGAAATTTGCCCGGAGCATTATGTAAAACTTTTTTGTTTTCATAAAACTAAAGTGGCAAACGAGCGTACGGCCCGCCTGATGGTATGCAGTTACCGTAGCCTATGGAAACTTGCAACACCAGGGGGCCCTTTTTGAAGAACCTCATGCTGTACTACATCGAGAAAACCACGGCGGGGAGCTCATTCTACTGTCTGAGCGTCCGCGGAAGGAAGCTCCTTTGAGCCCGCACAGTATGAAACCGTTCTGGTTTCAATGTGCGAGGTTGGACTCCCCGTCGATGGCGAGAGTTGCGATGGTGGAAGGTAGCCGTGGGCATCAAGTCGAACAATTCTTTAGAACACTCTCCGTTGTACAGACGGTAGAACACACATAAGGAGCAAAGTCTCTCCTCAGACTAGGGGGCTCTAAACTACTTGTAAACTCGGGATCGTCAACAATTCTGATTCCAAGTCGCTGAACCGAGTCTAAAGGCGCAAGCTGGTATTCAGGTGCTCCCGCCCACAGATGACAGCAGTACTCCATATGAGGCCGGACCTAAAGTTGCAGCCGATGTGAAGTACTGCCTCGCTCTGTTGAGCACTCCAAGCTTTTTAGAAGCCAGCTTCACCTTACCTTCCAAGCTTCGGAAAAAAAGTCGCTGGAAATGTGGACGCCAAGGATCCCGATGCTTTGACTGAAGTTCAAGGAAGTATTCTGGAATTGTGGATCCATAGACCATGGGGTTTTTCTTAGCGGTGAACGCGTAGGCTCGAGTCTTAGTGGGGTTGAAATGGACTAGGTTTAGTCGACCCCAATGGGAGACACAAGTTAGTGTATTCTCAATTTCAGACACCAGCCGTTCGCGGCTTTCCTACACCTCGGAACGAGGGATATTAGCACGGCCCATGTAATGGGGGTCCCCTGTACTGTCGTCCGCATGGCAATGATTGTCGTCAATAAACAGCATATCGTTGATATGCAGTAGGAACAATGTTGGGGACAACACAGAGCCTTACGGGACGCCAGCATTTATGTCCATGTCTAGCAGAGCAGCTACCGTCAACGACGGCTCTTATGCATCTGCTGGACAGAAAGCTGGCAACCCATTTGCATAATCTCGGGCACCCGTATGATAGTAACTTCGTTTGACGATCGAACGCCGTCGCCACATCTAGGCTCACTGCCAATGCCTCACCTTGACTCTCGATGCGCTGACTGTTCAGCAGCTTTGGAAAAAAGACCAGAAAGCACGACTTCCAGAGGAAAGGCTAGTTAACCTCTCACCAACCTGCCGACGAAATCGAATTGAGCCCTGGCAATCATTCGCTTACTGTACCTGGAGGCAGCATTAAATTTGCGTTTCGCATCAGAGTTGTTAGTGTCCTTATTAGTTCGGGCCGTGGTCCAAGCCTCATTCATTCAAAGTTTGCTTATTTTGTCTTGCATCTTTGCAGGGCCGATTAAACCACGGTTGCTCCTTCACCCAATCTGCTGACTTGACTGAGTGCCATACACGTCACCTTCCGGGAGGCCGGGGCAGATCATTTCGGACGCATGGCACTTGCGTCCGGACGAGACAGTAGTCCGATGACCCAAGTGGCGCATCCACTGTCACTGCATAGTTTCCGGTAGTGAGCAGAAGGTCCAGTAAGGAACTAGTAAGGCTCTCAGTATCTGGGATTCTCGTAGGAGAAACAACCAGTTGTGAGAAGCCAAAGGCCAGGGCAAAGTCGTGCGAAGTCCTCCCCGCTAAGTCAGCGGACCGAGAACTAAGCCACTGAGCTTGGTGAGCGTTGAAGTCTCCTAATATCACTAATTCAGCGGAGGGGTACTGCTCCAGTACTTTGTCAGTCGTCTACGCGCGCCCATAACCTCGACAGGTTCCGGTTTTCTAGGCCATGGAGACGGCGACAGCAAAAATCCTCCCTGACGTACATACCTCAGAACGGTGCACAAAATTATGCTCCAGCTTAGTAATATAATAAATAGCTACAAAATGAAAAAAAACTCACTGTCAAAACTCTGTTTAAAAGCTACCTACGAGTATCATATCCTTTTCATCATGTTATATATGTTAGGTATATGATTATATTTAGATGTATATATTACTCATAATACGAAAAAAAAAAAAACAAAATAAAAAAAACAACTTGACAATCAACGTGACAGGTCAGTAAATTTCAGATTTATCTTCAAAAAATATTTAATTTTATTTTCAGATAGTAGATAGGCATTTTTTGCCCATCACCCGCATTCTTCCTAGTGGAATTTTGCGAGGTATTGTTTGTGGGGCTCGTTTGGGCCTCTGTAGTTAGTTTCATTAGCTTATTTATTCAATAGCTTTTTGACATTTCTTGTCGAGCTAATTTCTAATCAGTTATTTTTGTTTCCATGGCAACGCTGCCTGCGACACCGGCGCGCGCACTACGACGAAGGTGTTGACGCGAGCCTTCATCCGGGTTGAGACGTCACACTAGAGATTCTAAGATAAGCTTTGCTTTATTTTGTAAACAATGCTTTGTGCCCCAACTATGAATGCTGTAACGGGGATCTTTGTATCGCAAGATAGCCAGATGTTGTGTCCGCAGTGCCCCCAGGCTCGTTATTTCAAAGGTCATAAAGGCCTCAAAATTCACCAAACAAGGTGTCATAAACAAATAGAAATTCCCCTTTCGGCACCAATTAATAATCAAAACGTAAGTAGTAGCAGTGTTGCGAGCCCTGCTACGCCTTCCAAACCGTTTTGGGAGGTTTTAAGCTCGTACAAAAATAACATTCCTTTATTAAAACGCATACCTCGGGGTGCAAGAATTTCTGTTGCCCAATCTTTATCTTGTTCCATTAAAAACGTCTTGGCTACTAATACTACGCAAGCCTGGGAGCATCTTCTAGCATTCCCGTACCACGTATTTCACGTGAATTTTGATCCGTCTAACAAAAAATCACTTACTACTAGAGTAAAGGAAAACTGCGTGAAATACAGGGCACGGGAAGAGCAATCTTTTGGCACAACTATAATCATTCCGCCTCTGCGGCGGAATACAAAAACAAATAATTTCGATTCAGCTACTATTAAAATAGTAGAAAACAAAATGACTGATGGTGATATTAAAAACGCGGCACGCATCTTGTTTTCGAGTGATACAATCGCTCCTTTTACATCTGATACGTTGAATTCCCTAATTGAAAAGCATCCGCCTGCAACTGCAGGTCTCCACCTTCCCGAATCTCCTATACAAGACATTGTTGAGGTGACCCCACAGGATGTTTCTGCAGCCGTGGCATCTTTTTTAAGTGGTTCAGCCGGTGGCCTTGATGGCCTCACGCCTCAGCACTTAAAAGATATTTTATCTTTTAGTTCTGGTGAGGTAGGCGAGACACTTTTAAGGGATGTGACGGCTTTGGTTAATTTGATGTTGTCGGGTCAGGTCAACAATGAAATTACCGAAATTCTGTACGGTGCGAATTTATGTGCCCTAAATAAAAAAGATGGTGGTATTAGGCCTATAGCAGTAGGCACCACTTATCGTCGCCTCACAGCCAAATGCGGTTGTAGGAAAAAGGTTGCTTTTTTAAGTAATCTTTTTCAACCACTGCAACTCGGTTTTGGTTCACAGGGTGGCTGTGAGGCTGCTGTACATTCACTTCGCACATTTCTTGATCAAAATTGTGGAGATGTGCTTTTGAAGGTGGATGTTAAAAATGCATTCAACTCTTTAGATAGAGGCACTCTTTTGACTGAAGTGAAAGATAAAATTCCGGAATTATACCCTTTTCTTTGGCAATGCTACGGCAAACCGTCAAAATTAACATACCAAAATAACGTTATTTTATCTTCCGTAGGATGTCAACAGGGTGATCCTCTGGGACCAGCCATTTTTAGCCTTGCGATCCACTCAATAATTCAACGTCTCCAATCAAAACTTAACGTTTGGTATTTGGATGACGGAACCTTAGGAGGCGATGCGAACACGGTTTTGGATGACTTGCGAGTACTTATAGACGATTTTCGTGTTATTGGCCTTGAACTAAATTTTTCTAAATGTGAACTTTTTGTTTGTGATACTTGTCCGGATAAAGTTTCGATTATTGAAAAATTCAACTTACTTGCGCCTAATATAAAATTAGTAGAAAAAAGTTCGCTTCGTCTTTTGGGTTCACCGATTCTTAACGAATCTTTATCACCATTTGTCGAAGAACAAATTCAAAAGTTTAGAAATGCTTCTAGCAGATTATCCAAAATTAACGCCCATATGGCTTTTACAATTATAAGATTTTGCCTTTTCGTTCCTAAATTTACATACTATTTAAGATGTTGTCAGCTGTGGCAACACAGTGAGCTTTTGTTAAGCTTAGACAACTTAGTAAAAGATACGTTAGTGTCGGTTTTGAATGTTGAGATGGATGATAGGGCTTGGGTGCAAGCTTCCCTCCCTGTGAGGTTGGGGGGCATAGGGATACGCAAAATTTCTAGTGTGGCATTACCAGCTTTTTTGTCTTCTGTACACAGTACACACAAATTAGTAGAAAAAATTCTTGCACGATCTTTAGGCTCTTTCGATGTAGCATATCTGGCTGAGGCCAAAAACACATGGAGACTGGCTTGTCCAAATACTGAATTCCCAAAAATGTTGTCATCTCAGAAACAGTGGGATCGGCCTCTATGCGAGCTAACACGGAAAGATCTTTTAAATACGTGTTCTAGCATCGCAGATCGTGCTCGTATTCTCGCTGTTTCTGTGTGGGAATCCGGTCTTTGGTTACAGGCCATTCCTTCTTACAAAACTGGTAGCCTTATAGATCCATCCGCTTTTCGTCTAGCTATTAGCTTACGCTTGGGTGCAAGGTGTTGTGTTGCACATCACTGCCAGTGTGGTACTGCAGTTGATCAACTCGGTCACCATGGCCTCTCCTGCTCTCGAAGTGCTGGTCGAATTTCCCGCCACGCCAGCCTTAACGATATCATTCGCCGGGCTTTTACCAGCGCCAATGTTCCAGCTATTCTCGAACCGAATGGTCTGATGCGTGACGATGGTAAAAGACCTGACGGCATGACTCTGGTTCCGTGGAAGTTAGGACGGCCCTTAGTGTGGGACGCTACGTGCGTGGACACTTTAGCGCCGTCACATCTTTCTGTAACCAACGTGAGGGCTGGCGCTGCGGCTACTTCGGCGGAGCAACTCAAGCGGCGCAAATATGCTAACCTCGGTATGGGTTACATATTTGAGCCGTTTGGTGTAGAGACGTTGGGTCCGTGGGGACCGGGAGCTCATCGTATTTTCCAAAACCTATCTGAGCGCTTGGTCGATGCGACGCGTGATCAAAATGCTGGCACATATTTGGCTCAACGAATAAGCATTGCAATTCAACGGGGCAATGCTGCCAGCATGCTGGGCACGCTGCCAACTGGGAGTGGGCTGGAGCATTTGGACTGCCTATGAGTCTGCTATGACTTATAGGTGTCTAAATGCTTTTATTGTAGTAGCTGTAGTGTTGTATATAGTTCATAGTATTTTGTTTAATAGAGTATCTCATAATACTAGCGGACCCGATAAACGTTGTTTTGCCATGTAGGCAAATAAAAATAAAGTTTAATAGGAAGTAGCAAAATAGTTAACGTCCTATTCTCAGACCTACTGAATATGCACACAAAATTTTATAGGAATCGGAAAAGCAGTTTCGGAGGAGTTTTTGTTAGAAACACTGTGACACGTGAATTTTATATATTAGATAAACATATGTGTGTATAATATATATATTAATTATCATATTGAAATGTAACATTAATATAAGTATATTAATAATATATTTTGTAGGTATATTGAGTTTATTTTAAATTATGTGATTCAGATAACAACACAGCCTAATTTTCTGTAACTTGATGATTGTCTATCTCAATTATTTACATCCCCGACACAGTTTCTGTATTTATCTCGATCCAAAGATTGAAGCCCATTGTGACACTTTAGTACTTTTGTAAGAATCAAATTTATATTTTAGTCGTGAAGGTAACAATAAAATTTGAGACTTAACAACTATGTCTCAAGGTGACGGGCGCAGTACAATTCGTGATTTATGACGAAATGCAACTGTTATAGGCAGAGGTTAGTCTGCTTAACATCAGGTGGGCCTCGAGCTTGTTCCGTCACAATTAATTATCAATCTAAAAATCCGACTGCACTACAATGACCGAAACAAGATTGAAAATACCGCATTAAGTTTAGATGCTAACGGAACCTCTCAACTTTGTACCGGTTTAAAATTTGCAAGGGTCCCGTCTGCTGCCTGTAAGGTTTTAATGTTATTATTTGTACAATAACGCATGCTATGTGGATTACATTACAAAATTACAAATTTACTTATTTATATTATAATCGTAACCCTTCATTGGTAGTCAGGTAAAAAGTAGGTAGCAATAAAATCTATTCCTTATTTCATATCTTTGCGACATATATATATATATATAAACATTTCTCGTGGAATATTATTGGGTTAAGAATTAGAATAGTAAATTTACTCACCCTTCTCTGCTTTTCCGTGGACTCCCCCTGTACCGGCATGGAGGTGCGACCTCGGAATATGTCCATAACTTTGGCCATAGCACTCGGTCGCCTTGACGATGATGCCGTGACTGTGTGGTAGTACTGTTGAAGACAATACCAATGTCAAACAGAAATAAATGAAGAACATGTATTATATACTATACTAAGTGTGTATGAGAAATATATATGCCCTTCATTCATTAATAAGGTATTCGCAAGTTTAACGTACTCATTACGTTATTTAAAAAACTATCAAAAAACTGGAACCGACTTCAACACTCAAAAGTGTGAAATAACTTGTTGAAGTCGGTACCATGATATTTCAAAAGTACCTATCATTACGACATTGTGCGCATGGAATTAACTTCGACAAATAATTTCCAATTTGAGTGTTGAAGTCGGTTCCATTCATTATATTTTTTTCCACTCTTTTTAGAGACCCTTGCTACAAACGGGATCGATTGTCATTCACTGTCAACGACTGTATCATCAAGGTAGGAAAATATTTTTCAGTTATGGGAGTGTAACTCAAAAACGGTTTGACCGATTTTGATGAAATTCAAATGAAAACCAAACGACAATCATCAAGCTATCAAATAAAAAAAACAAGCATCTAAAACGGTTCACCCAGTCAATAACTCTGAGGTAACAGCGTAAAAAAACAGACTAATTGACAACCTCCTCCGTTTTGGAGTCGGTTAAAAATATTAGAAAAACACGTTTATAGGTATTCAATTTAATCAGGTTCGTGCTGAGTGTGAAAAAACTTATTAGATATAGTTAAACATATTTTACGAATCTTTTGTACTACGTGGTCAATTATAGCAGATACACATAATATAAGAAAACCAAGAAAATTTTCAGAGCGCTTGGTCGATGCGACGCGCTTTTAACATACAAAACCTTATGCATGCACTTATTTAGCTCAACGAATAAGCATTGCAATCCTACGGTACAATGCTGTACAGATACTGTATAGATAACATTACCGTGACTTAGCTATGTAAACTTCGCTACGAGCGCTTCAAAAATATACCATATAGCGCGCCGTTTAGCACGTGGGCGCGGCTCGCAGCGCGGGTCAGCCGTCCGCCGACCGCGCGATCCATCGTGCGTCGGTTTTTTGACACGGAATATTATTCACACTCTGTGTTTCACTGATCTATTGTATTAATCTATCCTTGTGTGATTGCTACTACGAGGGTCCAACTGTAAGCTCTTAGAAAATCAAAAACTGATTAAACTAGTAAGATAGTTTTTATTATATCTTTTCAAAATAGTGTCCATTCCAACCACTGAACCACTGAGAAAAGCACTTCGGCCACTCGTCCGTAGGGGTCTCTTCGACGACCATTTGAAACGCAGGCACAGCTTCCTGGGCGTCCATAAAACGATTTCCTCGAATTTTTCTTTTATTTTCGGTAATAAATTAAAATCGTTTGGTGCCACGTCGAGTCTACGTATAGACTCGACGTGGCACCAAACGATTTTAATAATAATTATTGGGTCACCCGCTACGGCGGGTTTCCACGTCAGACGTCGCCAAATAGTCAACCGTTCGCTTGGCGGTGTGCAACGAGGCGTTCGTGGTGAAGGAGGTTCCTACTGCTAGCTCGTTTCTCCTGAACTTTTTCCAAGACCAGCGGCCAACAATTGTTAGTGTAGAAACTGTTTTTGCATCTTCTAAAGCAATTGTCACCAACTAGCAGATGGCAATCTGCTAGTTGGCTGACACTTATGGACTACCTGTGGGCCTGCAGGTTGCCTAAATGCTGTAGTGTTTTGGTATATACATACTCTATATAAAACCAGATTAAATATAAAATTATCAGCCACAGCGACACGAATGATGAAGGTACGAGGGCGACACTGAAAGTTTTTAGAACTGGCCACTCGTAAACAATGTAATAATAAAAATATAAGATTAAATTTTGAAAATGGAACTCTTTGCCAATATTATTGTGTATTTTAGTTTTTGAAGCGCTCGTTTGCTTAGTCATTCTGAACCGATCTGCAAAGTTAAGCAACGTCCGCCGCGCTCATGAGTTGAATGGGTGATCGCTGGTGACATTACTACTGACCGCTTCCGTGCTACGGAGGGCACTTTTTTTTTTTATAGGTCGGAGGGCACATTAGGGTCTTTCAGTTGCGGTTGTTGTCTTAGGATGGCAGTCGTTATAGCATGGTGGTAGGGCATTTTGCTAATACCCGCCTGGCTAGCTACTACCCTTAAGTAGAAAATCTGTCGCCAAGCACCTAACGGTGTGTTCAAGCAGCTGTCCTTGAGAGCTAGTAATTCTAGGTTAACCTGAACAACATCTTCGGCCACATCATCATTTACCATCAGGTGAGATAGTGGTCAAAGGCAAATCTATCAGGCATACAAAAAAAATTGTCATTTGTTTTACTGTGCCTCATGAGCATAAATTTAACGCGAGAAAATTTTCGTGCTATGATTTTCGATGTCATTTAAGTCAACCAAAAAGTTTTGATAGACTACGATTAGCTTTTCGCGATAAAGCCCTAACTCGTCCCACTGTTTACGTGGTCGCACTATTTTCAGCGATGATCTGCGTGAGGGACGCCCTTCTACGGCGATGACTGAAGAGAACATTAGTGTTGTGCGGCGTATGATAGAGACTGATAGAAGAGTGACCTATCAAGATACCTACATAATATGCAATAAATGATTTGATTTGATTTGATTTGATCACCAGATTCGGACAAGCTTAGGCATTGGCATGAGTCAAGTGCACAAAATGCTCTATGAACATTTAACGGTCAGGAAGCTTTATGCCCGTTGAATACCTCATAATTTGACCGAGGCCCAAAAACTCCGTCATGTTGATTGGTGCCATAAAATGGTTGAAAGATTTAAAGAAGGTGACTCAAATTATGTGTTCGACATAGTTACGGATAACGAAAGCTAGATTAACTGTTATGAAACCAAAAGACAGTCTGCTCAGTGGGTGTTTCCTCCCGAGGAGTTGCCAACTAAAGTGAAGAGAGCTCGAAGCGTGGAAAAAAGATGGTGCCCTCGTTCTTCGGAAGGACAGGTCAATACGAGACAATTGTTTTAGAATATCCAAAAACAGTAACAATTATTCTAAACTAACAATTATTGTTGGCCGCTGGTCTTGGAAAAAGTTCGGGAGAAACGAGCTCGCAGTAGGATCCTCCTTCACCACGAACGCCTCGTTGCACATCGCCAGGCGAACGGTTGACTATTTGGCGACGTCTGACGTGGAATTATTTGGTCACTCGCCGTATAGACCCGACGTCGCACGCACCAAACGATTTTAATTTATTACCGAAAATAATAAACTAATTCGAGGAAATCGTTTTATGGACGCCCAGGAAGCTGTGCCTGCGTTTCAAATGGTCGTCGAAGAGACCCCTAAGGACGAGTGGGCGAAGTGCTTTTCTCAGTGGTTCAGTGGTTGGAATAGACACTATTTTGAAAAGATATAATAAAAACTATCTTACTAGTTTAATCAGTTTTTGATTTTCTAAGAGCTTACAGTTGGACCCTCGTAGTAGCAATCACACAAGGATAGATTAATACAATAGATCAGTGAAACACAGAGTGTGAATAATATTCCGTGTCAAAAAACCGACGCACGATGGATCGCGCGGTCGGCGGACGGCTGACCCGCGCTGCGAGCCGCGCCCACGTGCTAAACGGCGCGCTATATGGTATATTTTTGAAGCGCTCGTAGCGAAGTTTACATAGCTAAGTTAAGCAACTTTAAGTAACGCGGTCAGGAGTTGGATGGGTGACCGCTAGTGGCACTACTACTGAGTGCTTCCGTGCTTCGGAGGGCACGTTAAGCCGTCGTTCCAACTCTTGACCGCGGCGGACGTTGCTTAACTTAGCTGATCGATTAGGAAAGGCAAATCAAATTTAGCTACGAGCGCTTCAAAAAAATTGTTTATCAAAACTTCAAACTTTTCTCGAATGGGATAGAAAGCCTATGCGTATATTACAAATCAGTAAAGGTATACTAACTCTAGCCTCGCTCCCGACATGTGGATGCGCGGATCCATCCTTTGCCTTAGTGACGGGGGTGTTGGTAATGGATGAAGGGGCGGTACCCATTGGCTCTGGTTTTGCGGTATCAGCACGCGTCGTGTCCTTAGTGGGCGTAGTTTTGGTCACACTCTGGAAAGTTACAAAACAAAAATGTATAAGAAATATGGAAATTATTATTCATACTTTTCTTATGCATACTATGGCCCAATTTCATCAATATCAGGATTAATTAATGCGTGGATACATATTTACTATATTCCATTAAAATTTGATAGGCTTTTGCTATCACGGAACTTCAAACCTAGAAAAAGATTGGATTTACTATATTGGGAGATAAAAAACTCATTGGTGTGGACTTTTATTTTTCGATTTTTATTTTGTCTTTTCCTTTGCTACAGTCGTCTGCTAGATGTAAAATTTTATTAAAGTCAATACCTTAGCAAATTTTAAATACTGCAATATCATTAGACGTTTATGGTGACAAAGCTCTATCATATTTTGTTGGTTACAGAGATTAAAGTTGTTCTCGTATAAACCTAGTTTGGTGAAATTGGCCCTAATTTGCATACGGTTCAGATGGTACATAAATAAACGATAGTCCGTAGTTATTACCGCTATATAAATAATAAGAATTACATGTTATAAGCACCCAACGGTGTGTTCCGGCAGCAGTCCTTGAGAGCCAGTCATTCTAGGTTAAGCCTGTTAACATCTTCGACCACATCATCACTTACCATCACGTGAGATTGTTGTCAAAGGCGAACCTATCAGCAATAAAAAAAACAGTTGTAAAACAAAAAAAATAACAGATTTTTGAAAATTTGTTCATGTTTTGCACAAAGTTTTCCTTTTTGGCGCTAAGGACCAAAATTGTCAAGTGAGCTTTATTGCGTTTTTTTGGCCAAACTGTGACTCACCAAATCAGTAATCGTGTAATTACTGGCGAAACCTGCTTGTTCAGACACCCATAATCACTCATCTACACGATTTCAACCAGATTATTAAAAAAAATTACCAGGTAGTAGGTGCCTTTAGGAGGAATCCATTTTGGCTTGTACAACCGCAGCTTCAGATACACTACAAAGCAGTAGTGTGCTTACATTAGCGTATTTAGGCGTAAAGGGCTCTGTGGCAAGTGAAATTACAGGGCAAACAAGACACAAGAACGTCTCGGTGTGACGAGAGCAGTGTAATGTGAAACGAAACGAGAAGGTGACACTGTAACAGTAATAAACAGGCGTGAGGCTTACCATCAGGCGAGCGAATTCTCAGTACAGTTCCCGGCCTATGAAACTGCTGGTGACTGCACCATATACCCTCATTGGATAATTATAAAGGGCGATTAAGGTAATAATTGCATAATGACTAACTTAAGTTTAAATATAATAAAAAATGTATCAACCTGTACAGCTGCTTTAAAATGGGCAATAAGCGACGGCTGCTTCTTGGTCTCCCCGCATGGTTTGGGCTTCGACTTGAACAGACCGAAGAGGGTAGGACGTCGGCTCACCCCGGTGGTTCCTGAAACGAGAATGAGCGATTTGTTTAATATAATACTTATGTAGTATAATACGTATGTCCCGTGGGGTGCCGGGCCAGAATTCCACCTCCCCATATCATCAACCCATGGGTGTCGTAAGAGTTGACTAAGGGAAAAATACTGGAAGGTGGGCAGCAGCGCCTTCTAAAGAACTGCCAACTTACACTGCGATCCCCCAAGCCGCCTGCCAAGCGTGGGGATTATGGCAAATACCCACTTAATAGGCTGTGTGCAGCAGTGGACGATCCGGCTGTTACAGTACAGTTATACGTATCGTACTTTTTATACAGTAATTAGTAGGAATTTGAGGGCCATTATGCACTTGGTATTAATTAACAAAATCGGAATCAAGAATCAGAGAAACCGCCCTTCCGCGATTACATATTCACATTTATTACTATTATCCTGTAAGAAATTCTTAGTAACAGTCTAGAATATGACTCTGAGTTATATGTATCTTGAAATAGGAGGCGAGACTTTTAACATGTACAAAGAGATGGCAAAATTAATATATATAGGCGTTACTTTGCGGCAATCCATATTTAATAACAACAAACGAACGAAACTGATGTTTTAGAAAAATAATTATATAACGATATATAAATAGCGACGATGCGTCTAATTTGCCTGCCAAGCTGACTACGTTACGTCATAAACGCCACGTAGTCCAACGCCAACAACTTTTGACGCATAGCAATTCTACACAAAGCATCATCAAGGAGGTAATGACTCTTCGACCGCACCTAATACTTCGCTTATGCTAGTTAATGCTGCTTTTAGGAAAATTTGGCGAAATATATACTCGTATATCACTAAGTATATTTTTAAGTGTATTTTTATAATAATATAAATTAATTTAATGTTTACTTAAAACAATTTAAATTATTTTTTATTATTAAAGGTGGCTAAATTCTCGTCTTCTATTGCTAGGTACCAATTTTCTTGTGTAAACATCGCATGGAAAACTGAATTTACTTATGCATATAATAAATACCTCTTCGGATATATACAAGCGCCATAATAATGACAATATTTAATTTTAATGTAAGTATTAATTCGGACAGAAATACTATAAGTTCCTAGATTGATTATGAAAGACTGGCGGTAAGCGTCAGTGGCTGTGGAAACATGTAGTTCTACACAGTACATGAATTATCATAATGACCTGCACTTAATTCTTCACTACGAGCCATTTATTTTTACATCACATTCACGTAATCATTTCTGAGAAGAGCAAAGAAATTGGAAAATAAACTGTAACTGAAAAAAGGGAAATTCCATGAAATGATACAAAATAGACGGTCACTCTTGAGGAAAATTTCTTTTAACTGAGACAACTAACCTGTTTTGAAATGTTTGCACCCGGCTCAAACACGTGATATTCTCCAGTTTTCCACCGACAATTTCACGTGGTTTGCGGCATGCCCTTTAACGAGTCTCGTCGATAATTCCATAGTAAAACATCTGACATTATTCGGATAATATACTCACTGAATCACCATAAGGTCTCAGTTCAATCAAAGTTTATAGTTGTACAAGAGTATTTATTTACGTGTTCATATTCAGCTCTTCGAAAAGTCGGATTCGATATTTTCAAGCCATACCACATAGCACAAAATGATCTCGTAAACTCATATTTTTCATTTATTAAACAACAAATATAGTACACTTGTAAATTTACACAATAAAACTTGGTATCTCAAAACTGTTTGACGTACTATTGAGTTCATATGAATAGCATGAAATGTGTTTTCTTGGTACCCACAAAATTTAGATTATATACTATGATTGAGTGAACGAGATACTGCTTTAATTATGAGCGGTAGCTGAATGATTCTCCCTTACGGGTAGGATCAATAGTTTTTGTGCCGTAGAAATAAATCTCTTCAATAACTTACTGCCACTTCGTTCAACACGAAATATAAAGTTTTAAGCGTTGTAGTACAATTTTGAGGCAATGCATAATCCTTAACGTGGACGACACTTAATTAGATGTTTCTGAATATCGGATGTGAATGAAATCTTAGAGTGTCAATGTGTTAAATGGTTAATTATGAAGACAAGATGACAAGTGACATTAGTTTGTAGCTGCAAGCAAATAATATGTTCATCTTGATCATTGATTCACGTTTCGTAATTATTTTTTCCAAAGGATAATTAAATAGATGACTCTAAGCTACTCGTGTCATCTTTCAATAATTTTTATTTGTATCAAATACAATAATAAAACATCAAACCTCATAAAAAGCGACAAGTTAACTCATATTTTGTGTAAATAGGCGTTCTTTCGTTTTTTTTTCACCCAAACTGATGGCGATTTCCCCATCGCTGCCCCTCTGTCATTTCCATGCAGACCGATAGTGAAGGAATTTCAGGTCTTATCAGCGTCTCATTCGTAGACGTGCACGAGAGCAGGTTAATATCACAATAGGATTAAGTTACGAAATGTATGCGACACCATACTGAAAATTTGACTAAAACTCGGACAATGTGGTATTTACGCAAATTTAACTTGTGTACAAACCGTGCGACTTCAATTTGAAACTAAATAATCTCAAAACTTTTTACAAGTGTAAGAAATGGGAGATATATACCACTGTCATTTTAGTTCCATCCAGATGGCGCTAAATACAATACTCTCTATTGGCCACCTATTTTAACAAAATAATTATGTTACAGAATGACATAAGCAAAAGGATGTAAAATGGGCTGCCTTAACACTAAGTGCAATTTCTTACAGGCAACCGTGAATGGCTATGAAAGTGAATGCATATTGAGGGCAGTGGTGTAAAAAAATACAAAGAAAATTATCAAATTTGATTTGTAAACAGATAAATAATGTTTATATAATCTCATTCGGTAATATTCCAATTATGAAATTAAATACAGACTTTTATTGGCATATTTTATGTACATACTTCTTTAAGAAAATTAAAAAGTTAAATTAAAGCATTGTTCTCCTAACAAAACAATGCTTTAAAACAATTTTTTAATTATTAACGTACAATGTGTCCCGGCCAAGGAGGTTTCAATTCAATTTAAGTACACATTATCTATGGTGAGCGAGATACGCTGGTTCCGAGCCAACAGACCAATAACAGACTTTTTCCATTTTGGCGCTATTTCGTACATACGAATTTGAGTAATATTTTATTGGATAAAACTTTAGTAGCAAAAATGTCAAGCAACACCCACGAAACTGATGATTTAACTCCACCTGACATTCTAGAAACAGCTACTAAACAGACGAATAGTCTTTTGCCAGAAAAATCAAGAAAAGCGTAATACAGGTAAAAAAAAATAATATAGCCATGAGATTAAATAAAGTAGTGTATGCAACTGCATATAATTAGGTATTAAAACACTCGTGTAATCTTATTTTGAAACTCGCCTGCGGCTCGTTTCAAAAAACTACACACATGTTTTAATACCCTCTATTATATGACAGTTGCATAAACTACTATATTCTCATGTTTGTCGAATTTAAAAGTTCAATATTATATACATAAATATTTTAATATACATAAGTATATATCCATATAAATAATAAAGACAATATGCCTAGTACAAAAATAATTATTAATATGCCTATAACTGAATTGATAGGAAGTGCTTCATCAACAGATCTTTGAATGACTCACTGGACTTGGTATTTGTCTGATGTTAAAAGGTAGCGTATTCCATAGACGGATAGCTTGTTTTGTTAAATGATTTGTCATATACACGGTGTCCCAGAACTCAACGTCAAGCGGACACGTGGTGTGAGGGGGGGTCACACCAGTCCCGGGAAAATAAAAAAAAACCCTATTGTTTATTTAAATTTTAACAGACAAATTTATAAAAATTAGGAAAATCAATACCTTTGACCATATTTGTTGGTACTGTGACCACAAATTCCGCAATTTTACGGTGATTTTTTCACTAACGTGGTCCTTAATAAACATACTAAGGAATTGCAGTCACAAATCAAGCATAAAAAATTACTAGGTTTGTTAAAATTACCATATTTTCTTTGACTTGTAATTGAAAAAATAATATCGCCGAACTTTGACTCTTCATATAATTGGTGGGTATAATATATCTAAATGTTTGGTACATAGAACATTTGAATTTGTTGAATATTTATTTTTTATATTGATGATGTTTTTCTGATTTAATAAATTTATGTGTTACTGTGTATTTCAAAACTGGAGTTTATTGCTTTAGTTGAACGAAAAACATAATTGGTGTAAGTAAGCTTTACAAAACTCAATAAATAAATTTATTTAAAATTAATGAAAATATACAAATTAGTATGTATTTGTATCAATAAAATAACATTTAAATCTAAAAATAAAAATGTGTTCAGAATCTGATTAAATGAGGAAACTAATATATATTGTATGAAAGTTTGTAAATCGACGCTTGACAAGTGTGTGAATGACAGTGACATAAGCACTAAATTTAAGTAATTACAATTAAAAACAGATATGTTGTCTTAAAAAATCGTCTAATGTAAAAAAATGATTAATGTGTACCTTCAGACTAGAACAACTTAGGTTCAAAAAAAAGCAATGAAGCACCTATGACCTTTTGAAGCAATGATAGCTCAGTGGCTTTGGCTATGGACTGCCGCGCAGCAGGTCCATGGTTCGAATCCCGCCGCGGGCTTGAGCTTCACTGCATGGTGGAAGGGCATTTTTGCGAATGCCCGCCTGGCTAGCTACCACCCTCAAGTAGAAAATCTGTCGCCAAGCACTAACGGTGTATTCCGGCAGCTGTCCTTGAGAGCCAGTAATTCTAGGTTAAGCATGTTAACACCTTCGACCACATCATCACT
The DNA here is from genome assembly GCA_963854805.1 of Plagodis dolabraria. Taxonomy (NCBI): domain Eukaryota; kingdom Metazoa; phylum Arthropoda; class Insecta; order Lepidoptera; family Geometridae; genus Plagodis; species Plagodis dolabraria. The sequence continues at coordinate 14,447,118 of OY978440.1, forward strand.
TACCATCAGGTGAGATTGTGGTCAAAGGCTAACCTATCAGCAATAAAAAAAAAAAAACCTAGTTATAGTCGTGGTACAATAGTACAATATTGGAGAACTTGAAAACTCTTGTTCCAACTAAAGAGCTAGTAAAATTAAGAACAGTTTGTTACTACCAAGACTTCTACACAGTAGCAAACAGGTACAATACAGATAGGGTCTTTTGCGAAATTCATTTTTTATAATGCCTGATAGGCTAGCCTTTGACCACTATCTCACCTGATGGTAAGTGATGATGTGGTCGTAGATGTTGTTCAAGCTAACCTAGAATTACTGGCTCTCAAGGACAGCTGCCCGAACACACCGTTAGGTGCTTGGCGAAATATTTTCTACTTGAGGGTAGCTAGCCAGGCGGACATTCGCAAAATGCCCTACCACCACACTATAACGATGTCATTCTAAGACAACAACCGGGACCGACGCCTTAACGTGCCCTCAGAAGCATGGAAGCGCTCAGTAGTAAAGTCACCAGCGGTCACCTATCCAAGTAATGACCGCGGCGGACGTTGCCTAACTTTGCAGATCGCTTCAAAATCAACCTTATTATTGAATTGATTCATATGATATTAATATTCCAAGAAAAAATATGGGGCTCATGGAAGTGGTTCGCTTTAGAAGAGCCTTATGTAAAGCTTTGGATAATATATTAAAGTCATAGTCTGATGATGTCGATTACATGAGGCCAAGAGTTGCTTAATAATTTGGTACTACAGATAACTAACGCTCTATTTTAATAAGACAAAAATAAAACTTTTATTGAATAATATTACTGATTATGTTTTCATTATTAATATCATTGGCCCAGTTCTCATATAATGTAGAAGGTTAAGGGTGAAGTACAAGTTTGTCAGTTATGATAACAATACTGACTTCGAGTTAATTTAACTTGAGACAAGTATTCATAATCATATTGATGGTACTAAAATTATACGTAAAAAATCTTACATTTTTTAAACCTCCCAACTTATTATGAAATAGATCTATTCTCAGCTCAGTCTGAATTGAAAAAAATATAACAATTAAATTTGAAAAAAAAATTAGTATTTATATATATAAATAATAATAAATAACCATAAAATTTTAATTTTTATATATTTTAAAATGAAGGGGGTCAAAATGCGGACCCCATAATTTTGAACGAAAATTGACCTGAGCGTAGAGGTTAAACAAAAATATAACGCTATAAGGCCTACAATGGCCTTTAGGTTGCATAAAGGCTTTCCTTGTAGGAGCTGTAGTATTGTATTAAGTCTGTACCAAATAAACAAGCAATAAAAAATCAGCTATAAAACTACACTTACATAAACACTATTACAAGAATTAAAGGTAAAATTACCGAATAAATACAATTTATAATGAAATTTATGTTAGAATCCAGGCCTTATATATTGATCTTTATTAGTGCCAAAGATAACTTTTATAAGTTCTATTAATATTGTCACAATATAAGAATAGTTATAAAATAAGCAACTATACACATTACAAAATAATAAATTTACGAGAGGAAAAATGATGACCATGCAGTATGTTACAATACTGGTCACTATCGACTACCGAGTAATCTATTATGTCAAGCATTTTTCAGTTCAGTTGACTATAACTTAAAAACTACTCGACCAATTTTGATGAAATTGATATGGAACCACCTCATAGGTATACCACTTCAATAAAAAGTAATTATCAAAATCGGACAACTCTGTAAAAAGTTGTGCGTTGTCATATATAAAAAACGCGAAGACTTGAGAACCTCCTCATTTTTTGGAATATCGGTAAAAAGTTACTTGTATATTTGTGATAACTTTGCCAGTAATTCCAATTTTAGCCAGAACAGGCGTAGAAAGTTTCAATTTTACGGGAAGCGCATTGAGGGAGATTAGATTCTTTTTTCGTTTTCAAACTAAGGCTCGGAGAATGAAGGGACTATCAAGATTGTATTTGTTGAGAACAGTTCACAAGTAAACCACTTACCGTGTATTGTTTGCTGGTACATCGGATGTGGCTGACCGTCATCGTTGGATCCTCTGCGCTTGCGCTCACTCACCGACTGAGAGCTCCTTGTCACAGCTGCGTCTAGCCGTTGTTCTAGAACCAACATAAAAAATACACTGTTACATAACATCTATTTTTTTGCATGGTGATGGGCATTTTGCGACTGTCTGCCTGGCTAGCTACCTATATTAAGAGTAAAAAATCTGTCGCCAAGCACCTAACGGTGTGTCCCGGCAGCTGTCATTGAAAGTCAGTAATTCTAGGTAAGCCTGAACAACATCTTCGACCACATCATCACTTAGCATCAGGTGAGATAGTAACCTAACAGGCATAAAAAAATTGTTCGCCCGTACTCACAGCTTGACGTCCTTACAATCGGCTAATATAAGTGTCAATAAAAGCTATTAGCCAAGACATAATTGAATTAAGCCACCGAGTTAAGCTGAGTTATGGATTTAATATTGGATATTGGAGGACATTCATAACCAGAATCTAGATATGGAGCTTCTTGAAGCCACGTCGATGCATCCAAAAGCAATAAATAGTGTAGTGTTTTGTTTAAGTTTTATTTTACGAAACCGCTTCTTTAAACATCACAAAATTTCCACGAAAGAAAATATCATAGTCATGTGAAGGATTCAAAACCGGACCACCCACCACTATTGCCCGGGCATGCTCTAACCGCTAAGCCAACATGACATATGGCTTATGATTCTAATTTGTCCTTTCGTTGCACATCATCCTTTGCCATTACACTGTACTCGTCACTATGAGACGTTATTTCTCATGTCTCATTTTGCCAGCAATTTCAATTGCTACAGCGCACTTTCCGCCTAAACATAGTCGTCTTTGCACACTACTGCTATATGGCAGAATGTCTGACACTACAGCAGTACTCATTAAGATGGACTCTTGCTGAAGAGACCTAGCCCCTGGTGAATACCTCATGTGGAATCACTAAACGTATTTTTAAATTTTTACACTCTTTCGGATGGTACCCCATACCCCACCCTTCGGAAAGCACTTACAAAGGCATTGACTTTGTCACGGAAGAAGCTTAAACCACGCAACAGACATCTATGACCCGTGTCTGATCCTCGCAAAAATATATATACCATAGCGTGGATTACACCTGCAGATCCAAACAGCAGTCAGAACCACTACCAACTACAGGTGTAATATACAGCTGTTAAAATGATAGCACGACAGTCGACCAGCATTCAATATTTATGGCATATAGGGTTATTGTAAAATGCTTACAACCTCTTTGGGTTGACTTCTGGTACTTAGTCCTAACAAACATTTTGAGATGTTTTTTTTTTTTAATATGTTTTAATATATCTTTTTTCTGTTTTAAAGCCTACTTACTACAAGTCAAGAGTGCCCGAGCAACATTGGACCAAGCCGTTCTCCCTTTGAATAGAGTTTTGAATATTTACATCTAGCAAAGTAATAAAATATATGAAATAATACATTAGAGGCACAAGATACTTTTAACGTCAGGCTGTCCTCATGCATATTCCGTCAAAAACATATAAAAAACACAAAAACAATAAAAAAACATAACTACATTTTTTTTTTTCACACAAAATAAAATTATATCAATATTTTTTTTGGGATTAGCCGAAGTCAACCCTAAAAGGTTGTTAGCGTTTTTTCAATAACCCCGTATATATGGCATGTCACTTTGAATACTTCACACACAGCAGAGCTATGGACAATAGCGAACATATAAAATATCTTTGTTATCTGCACGCGGTAGACGACACACAACAACATAGAAGTAACAATAGTAGATTTATCATTGTAAGTAATTGACAGCCCAGTAATATAGGAATTAATTATCTAATGGAATCTTAGCTAGCCCGTCCTTTTAATATCACTTCGGAAGTAATTTGAAAAGGACGAGCTGCTAGCTAAATAAAGTCGGACTCGCGCACGAAGGGTTCGGTACCATTAGCTATACAACATTAGATTTCATATTTTTACCTTTTTTTGTTTCAACGTGCGCGAGTCCGACTCGCACTTGGCCAATTTTTGTATACGGCAACAGAAATACATCATCTGTGAAAATTTCTGCTGTCTAGCTATCTATATATAAGAACGGTTTCTTGAGATACAGCCTGGTGACAGACGGACGGACAGCGAAGTCTCAGTAACAGGGTCCCGTTTTTACCATTTGGGTACGCAACCCTAAAAACTACCGTTTAACTGTACTGGCCTTTGATATTGGAATGACGAGGATAGCTGAGCCTACGAAGTGATTTTAAAAGGACGAGGCGCTAGTCGTGTAGTGTCGTCACTTTCAATCAGGTGAGTCTGCGGTCAAACGCTTCCTTATCATATTAAAAAAAAAACTTCTGAAAGGACGTTCATTGCTATTTCGCCCAGAGAATTGTATAGTACTTTTTTGTAATAGTAACAAACTACATTTACAATAGGGTCAAGTAATATTAGTATATAGACTAGGCGAAGCCACGCACTTCTGAAGTGATTTTAGAAGGACGAAATTATATGTACATATTAATTATTTCTAATTTGGGAGTTATCCATATTGATTAACAAAGACAAATGAATAGTATTTGTTAGGTGATTTTGTACGATTTTATAATAAAACTCCTATGCATGTAAAAGATTTTCATTAAAAAAGCGTATGAAAAGTTGGTAATTATTTAGAAGACAAAAATGCTTCGAATATTGCACCTCTGCACAAACCCACGGCCAACACCAATGTAATAAATATTGTAATAATTTTATAATTGTAAAAGAGTAGTTACAAATTGTAAAAGAGTAGAGACATATAAAAGGAATGGCTCCGAGTTTCAAGCCATTCTTCTAGAAGTGGCAATTTTTACTGAACGCGGCAGGAGTATATTTTAATAGCACAATTTTGTAATTGGCCATCATTAGAGTGTCGTAAACGCCAAAATTGAATAAATGATGTAGACTTTGAGATAACAAAACACATCCACACTGTACTATACATACTGTGTCAGCCGGATTATCCACTGCTGAACACACAGCGTCTCCACTTAAGGGGGTTTTGCCATAATCCTCATTCTTGGCAGGCATCTTGGGGATCGCAGTTTAAGATATCAGTTCCTCAGAAGGCGCTGCTGCCTACCTTCCGGTATTTTACCATTAGTCGCCTCTTAAGACACCCGCAATTAGCAATGGGGGCTGTCATTCTAGGCCGGCACCCCATGGGGCAACCTCATCCACAACACGGCCTAGTAATATTGGAAGGACGAAGCGAAGTCAAGCACTTCGGCAATCATTTTAAAAGGTCGAGGCGCCCGCTTATTCTTTTATATATGGAGTATTTTTCACTTTCGGCGGATATGTAATTGTATCATATTTTAACATGCGAGAAAAACAACAGTTTCAATACCTACTGTGTCTATTTCATAAATAATAATTAATTCGGGCCAATAACCCACGGAGGCGCTCAAGCATTGTTATTTTTTAAACTTGTAAAAATAAATACGTACTCCGTCCGTACGCAGGTCCGGCTGTTCTCCTAGATTACAGGTCATAAATTATTATATCAATTATACCAATTCTCGTGAATTTTGTTAGCAGGTTCGATAACTATATGGAATATTTTTTTTTTTATGTTATTATGACGGAACAAGCTCGAGGCCCACCTGATGTTAAGCGGTTACCTCTGCCTATAACAGATGCAGTTCATCGTTCAAGTGACGAATTGCACTGCGTCCGTCACCTTGAGACATAGTTGTTAAGTCTCATGTGCCTGTAATTTCACTGGCTCTCAAGGACTGCTGCCGGAACACACCGTTAGGTGCTTGGCGACAGATTTTCTACTTGAGGGTGGTCGCTAGCCAGGCGGGCATTCGCAAAAAGCCCTTCCACCATGCGGTGAAGCTCAAGCCCGCGGCGGGATTCGAACCATGGACCTGCTGCGCGGCAGTCCATAGCCAATGCCACTGAGCCATCACTGCTTCAAAATTATTTCACTTTGAGACTCTTTACAAAACAACAGAGTAACTATTTCAGTCGCAATGTCTTCAGTTTACAGAGCCGCTAGTATACTGTTAATTAAAACCCCTAATGCAAGTATGCACCTATGACTTATAATTATGTTGTCTAAATGCTTTTATTGTAGTAGATAGAAAAAAGGTAGAAAACTCTTTATTGTTACACCACATTTAAAATATTAAAGTTTACATCATAAGATTTAATTAAATAATAATAACATAGTGTTACAATGGGCGGCCTTATCACTAAAAGTGATCTCTACCAGGCAACCTTAGGATGGAGTTGAATAAACAAAACTATTGGGGCGGGTGTAGTCTAACAATTAACAATGAAAAAGTACAAATTCATAAAAATATTTTAAAAATAAAACTAATTTTATTAGTGTTTCTAAACAAATGTATAAAAATAACATGTAAGTTTTTAAAATAAATAAATACACACATAAATATATATATATATATACATATCAACATACATAGATAGATAATGATATACATATATAAATAAATCATATCAAAATACATATCATAATATTATCCTATATAAAGCCTAGAAATTTTCAAAAATGTAGTGCAAAATTAATGGGACAAATAAAACTTTTTTATTTTTTTTAATAGAGGCATACCGCCGGTAATAAAAATGTATGCACCTACTAGAAAATAACTTCAATAGCACTCCAAGAATATTTAAATAGATAATATTTTTTACAAATGCGATTTGACTCTGCGATACCAAGTCATCCATTCGCTTTGCCGTTACATTAACAGCTCAAGCAGCACCCGCTGTTAAGTATATATTTTTCTATACGTAATTTATATAAATCTTACTACTGTTTTGCCCGAGGAGTGCCGGGCTAGAATCCTCTCCATCTCTTCCCGTGAGTACGTAAGAAGCGACTAACGGTAAAATACTAGATGGTGGGCAGCACAGCCTTCCAAGGAACTGCTTTCTTACACTGCATCCCCAAGACGCTTGCCAAGCGTAGAGATTAGGGCAAACCCCCTTTAATGGGGAGCTAAATTCAATAGCACACAATACGGCTTATATAGTGAGTGGTGTTGCTTTCCGGTAATAGCAGATAAAGCAAAAGCTCTAGTTGTCATATTTATATTTCGCCGCCCCGCGAAGCAGGCGGGCGGCTGCAGACACTACTAAAACTAGGGTTCCGCGTGACTTACCTTATCACTGCATCTAAGGTCACTAAAATCACAAACAAACTTATAATCTGGAGGTACTTGATGATTTTTTCATTATTTTTATATCGGAGGATTATTTCTCACTGCGCGAAGTGCGCGTACAACCCTGGGAGCCCACAGTCGCGTACTGGCTAAGACAAAACATTATCGACGGAAATGTCTGCGGTTGTTGTGTCTTTGCTGACTGCTGAGTGTGCTGTACACTATCGGTAGATATACGATAGGGAAATAATTTATAGCGAAATATTTACGGTTGTGTCGGTACATTTAAGATAAATATCCGTAGTTATGAACGGGTACAAAAGATTCATAATTTTAGAGTTATATATCTTGTAAACGGAAAAAAATATTGCATTATAATATTTAGTTTAGGATGTCAACCTGAAACCGAATATATATTAATAAATTATATAAATGAAACGAAATAAACAATAAAAATATTTTTAGTCCATCATCCATGCGAAGGCAGCCGGAAAAAATAAATTGTACTCTAGCACTCCCACATGCTAGAGTACAATTATTTTTTCCGGCAATTATTTTTTTGTTCATAATACGCCCGCTACATATTTAATATTTTAAAATAAGGGTGTAACTTAAATGTTCGCACTTAAGTTAGTTAAAATACAATAGGAATTTGAAATTTTATTATAATATTCAATAGGTATATATATTTATATCTACTATATTTAAACAAATTATAAACAAAACTAGCATAACAATAATCCGTTAAAGAAAATATTTTGTAGCTGTTTTGATAACACATCTTAAGAACCTATATCAAAATTAAATTGCATTTTTCTGTATTTGTTGGTAATGTAGGATATGCGTATGTAACATACCTAAATTATACATATCTAACTTATTTAGTTCTAGTTAGAACCCGTATAACAAAAAGGTTCCAAAATAGTTTTTGACATCCTCCCATTCTCAATTTTATGCAGAAAAAAAATTATAAACATATTTGTATACTTTTCTCAATGAACTCTAAACGAAGATTACATGCCGTTGTGCAATAAATACTTTTATCTTGTTGGAGCCATTCTAAAAAGAATTTAATCTAATTTCCAATCCTATGGTATTCTAAGCCTATTGGCAAAATATCAAAATTAGTACCTATGTAACTAATACAGTTTACGAACAAGAAAACCGTGACATACGGACATCTAGAACTGACAAAAATCAGTCTCATTAATAAGGCTATTTTGTACCATTTAGATGCAAGGAACCCTAAAAATTGGTCAATTGGAAGTCCTAGTCGCAAAATAATGTTTCTTTTGAATACGTACAAGGTATCTATGGAATACATCATAACTGTAGTTTGATGTTTCAGAGCCTGCATTGCGCGAGATCAAATCGCGTTTGCCGTTTTTTTTTCGTAAAAATAAACAATATTCTAGATGCAAACTTTCAAAAAATTTGTATAAAATAGTTGTAAAAAAGAATCGAACGCCGGAAGGCCAACACAGAAATGAACACGATGATCTCATGTGGTGCAATGTCTATTAATATCTTGTAGTGTATTATGAGATTATGAAAATATGGAATTAACGGAAAACGAAGCAGACGGCTTCGTTGAGGAAAGAGTAGGGCTGATTTGCCCTAACACCACTGAACGTTGCTATGCTCGCATAGCTGTTTTTTTTATAGCTAGTTGGGTATCCTTTGACTACTATCTCACCTGATGGTAAGTGACGATGAGATGGAAGATGTTGTTCAGGCTAACCTAGAATTACTGGCTCTCAAGGACAGCTGCCGGAACACACCGCTTAGGTGCTTGGCGACAGATTTTCCACATGAGGGTGGCAGGCGGACTTTCGCAAAATGCAGTACTACCATGCTGTAACGACTGCCATCGTAAGACAATAACCGGGACCGACGGCTTAACGTACCCTCCGAAGCACGGAAGCTCATGACCGCGGCGGACTTTGTTTAACTTAGTGCTCGATTAAGAACGGCTAAGCAAACTTCGCTACGAGCTCTTCTTGGTTCTCACTCACAAGTAGTTGATATGTCGCCAAGCCATTAAGAATGTAAATAATTCCATCCCAGGTTTTAACAAGCTGTCATATTTGTATTCATATTTGTACTAAGAAATAAACGCAGGGGCCCTCATTCTACACTACGATAAAATATTGTATTTTTTTAATGTCTTTATTAACTACACGCTACAAACTGAATACAGCACTACAGCTACTACAACGAAAGCAATTATGATTATTAGGTTTTTTGCGAATCTGGTATTATGCTCAGGAGCCTATATATTACATTAAGGGCCTGTTTCAGAATGTTCGAGTAAGTTCCGGTTTTACTATTTAACACTATCTTTGCGTTTCACAGTCATCGAATTAGCCTGTCCATCGGTTAAAGTTTGAAACGCGCTGCGTGTTAACTGTCATTTTTATTATTCAGTTATTTTATGTGTTGCATAGCAACCCGAAACTTTATTAGGACATTCTGAAACGGACCCTAAATGTTTGAAAATTCTACATGTTCGTATTATCTTAAAAGTTCACGACATCATTCGGAACTCCCCCCGTTGAACAAAGGTATCCACCATTGAGGAGGATCTCGCGTAATTAGTACAAATGTCAAAGGCAAAAAATTTAAAATAAAGCTATTGGCACCAGCGCGCGTTTATTTAACCTAGAACTACTGTGTCTTAAGGACAGTTGCCGGAATAAACATGAATATATTTGTCATAAAATGTTCTACTCGATGATGCTAGCCAGGCAGGCTTTGGCAATATGCACTAACACCGTGCATCTTATGTCGCTGTACCAATTCCGTTCATAATCAACAGGATAGACATTGCAGAACCATGGAAAATGGTCACCGTCGCCTATGGACGTTTGTAATACCTAGAGGGTTATCAAAGAGCTGCCGACCTCTAAGATATCTTATGACGACCTTTTTAAACAACCCCATATCGTATCGCAGAGGAAACACCTCGTCGAAAAGTTCCTTTGTAGCTTTATAGTACGCGGTATAAATGTTCTAGAGAACCGTTCACGCGTAGTCCAGCGCAGAAGCTCAAAGTAGCGGGCGTGAATATACTGAACGCTGTTTAGGCTCACGCCGCATGGCACTATAGCATGTGAAATTTCTGAGCGAACGAGACACGAACTAACAACGTGACAAAAGCAGTGCAGTGTCAAGCAGAACAAGAGGTCACACTGCAACGTAAAAAAAGTTATTTTATACTTTACTGCGGACTAACTTTACTTATGTTTGGCTTACTTTTGACCTCTATTCAGACTTTAGTTATTTTCTCGTTCAACCAGCGATTGAACTTGCTCCAGTGTGGCTACACGCCTAAACACAGTGTTTGCACAATACTGCTTCGAGACAGAATATGGCTACGATGGTGATACCCACTAATACCAATTCTTGTTAAAGGACCTACCGCCTATCACGTCCTGATGATATGTGATATTGTGATTTAGGATGTACCAGGGCTAACTTTGGAACACCGTCATGTTCTTCGCGCCAGACATCTTATTTGACAGCAGTAACTAGTAAAACCAGTATTCTCAAAATGCCACCTCCTAGTGAGTCCAGCCAAATAAACTGTACTATAAATATCTGTCGCCAAGCACTTAACAGTGCTTGGACACGCTAGATGGTGGTATTTTGAGAATACTGGTTTTGCTAGCTACTGCTGCCAAGTAAGAAATATGGCGCCAGAACATCAATCATCATGTGACGAATTGCACTGCGCCCCTCACACTGCCTCTCACAGCAGACCCAGATAAATTACAGACACATGAGACTTAACAACTGTAGATCTCAGTGTGACGGGCGCAGTGCAATTCGTCACATGGCGAAATGCATCTGTTATAGGCAGAGGTTAATTCGCTTAACATCAGGTGGTCCTCAGAATTGTTTCATAAAAAAAAACAGTGGTATGGTGTAGCTGTGAGTTCAATACCACGGCAACAAAGTTGATCGCCTTCCACTAAACCATTCATCATCAGCACACTGGAGAACCTTGACTTCTTGATTACGTCACCAGTGTCATTTAGGCATGCTAGTATGAGTCACTCGCATGATCGCAGCGAACTATACTGGTCACTCGATGTATGTCAGTGTCTATACATTGCATACAAAAATGTCTCAAATGGTTCGTAAAATGTTTGTTTACAATTGCTAAGCGTAGTTCTCAAGGAAAGGTTTAATATGAACATGTAATACACAAAGGCAATGGCTTTTTAAATGAATCTATGATAATACTAACTCTCCGGCCGCGGATGCGCCCGCGGGAATGTCGGTTATCACACAAAAAAATTTACATCTTTTTGCGCTGTTGGATAAAAAACTATCCTTTGTCCTTCCCCGGGTCTCAAACTATTTCCATACCAAATTTCATCCATATCGGGCCAGTCGTTGTTGACGTGACAGCGAGACAGACAGAGTTACTTTCGCAATCATAATATTAGTTAATACACAAAAAATTTAGTTTCAAAGGAAATAGCTTATAGGTAATCACTACTAATTAGGGGGTAACTCCCACTAGTACAACAAATAAAACGTTGAACTATAGTGGGAGTTTTTTTACTATAGTGGATCAACTGCATATAATCTTGTTCTAAGAGTGGAACTACATACTCTACAACTACATACTGGGATAATTATGGTATCTTCTGTACTTTCACGATAAAAAGCGTAACATTATATTGTTTTTTTTTATGCCTGATAAGTGAGCCTGATGTGGTCGAAGATGTTGTTCAGGCTAATCTAAAACGTCTGGCTCTCAAGTACAGCTGCTGGAACACACCGTTAGGTGCTTGGCGACAGATTTTCTTCTTGAGGGTGGTAGCTAGCCAGGGGGCATTCGCAAAATGCCTTACCATCATGCTATAACGACTGCCATCCTAAGACAACAACCGGGACCGACGCGACGGCTTAACGTGCCCTCCGAAGCACTGAAGCGCTCAGCAGTAATGTCACCAGCGGTCACCTATCGAGTAGAAAATATGTCACCAAGCACCTAACAGTATGCCCAACAGCAGAGCCAATTATTCTAGGCCTGGTCCGGGACCATCCTCGACTACATCATCACTTACCAACAGTTGGGATAGCGATCAAGAGCCAGCTATCAAATTAAAAAGAAACTACATTAGGCACGCGCCTATACCCTACCCCATGCTAGAACGCAAGCTATCCTGACAACCGAGACCGCGTGTCTAGCGAGGCACGGAATCGATGATAGCCGAGCGGTTATAGTTATGGACTGCGGTGCCGCAGGTCCATGATTCTATTCCCGCCTTCGGCTTGACCTTCATTGCATTACGGAATACCCGAATATAAAAAAGCGCTCAATAGTAAAAGTAGTAAGTGCCTCTAGTAGTAACCTACCGAAGTAACGACCGAAGTGGACATACTTTACCCACTGATAGGATAATAACGACTAGGCAAGCTACTTTACGAGCTCTTCAAAAGATTATTTGAACCGCTCCAATAATGATGCTATTAACAATTTCAAGAATGCGTCTACTCACAAATTAATAAAGGAAGTGTGCATTTGTTCTCTATCCAGTCAAAAGAAATCTTGTTTTCAGCATCGAACAGGACAATGGCACAGAATAGTAACAGTACGTTATGTATATTTAGCATTGGTCTGCGTATCGTTTTATCAAACCGACAAAAACAATACAATCAACACATTTGCCGCGCAAACATCGATTTGTTGCCAAAATATATGGCAACTTGGTGAGATTCTGTGCCAAAATTATCTACTTTCAACATTTTTCTGTACCGTGTATATCTGTAATAGCTGATAGGATAGCCTTTGACTACTGTCGCACCTAATAGTATGTAATTATGCGGTCTTAGATGATTTTTCGGCTTAGATTTACTGGCTCTCAAAAACAGTTGGCGAAACACACCATTAGGTGCCTGGTGACAGATTTTTTACTTGTAGGTGGTAGCTAACCAGGCTAAATATTACCTACCATGATGGTAGGGAATTTTATCAGGACTATAACAACAACCATCCAAAGACAACAGCCGGGACCGACGACGGCTTGACTTCTTCCAAAGCACGAAAGCGCTCATCAGTAAATGCCACGCAGGAACGTTGGATCTATAAGGCAACACACAACATATGGACACTCAAAGGAAAGGAGCAACAGATGAGCAAGTTACAATGGGATGTCAAAGGACTGGGAAGTCTGAAAGGAAGGACAAGACACTTATTTGAAACATATAATAAAACCGGTAGCGAACTTCATATCATCAGACGCACTTTAAAAATTGACCTCGATCGTGATAGCTCACACCTGTTGAAGACCAGTCTCCACCTAGCATCTTCAGATGTTGTGACGAATAATATGGCTAGCTCTATAGAAGCATTGGACATGATGCAACGTGGCTTGCACACTTTTAATTCAATGTGCTAAGATCGCGATTCGCGATCGAGTGTTTCCATTTAGAGCTCCAAGTCAAATGGCAAAGCTAAAGAATTTCAAAATATCATTCTATGAAAACCGGCTATTAGAAGACCTTAAGTTTTTACAGAAACATCTAACACGAAAACCCTTTGCCAGCATGGCCTATGATACAATGTTCAGCGGCCGTAGATAAAGACAGTCTTCAACCAGTATATGTTACCATACCAGTGATGACTTATGGCACTGAACTGACTGTGGCATATTGAACAAGTTCAGAGTCATACAAGACGAACTATGCTTGTAGTTTCTTTGACCATCTCTCACTATTTGCAAGTTGATCTGGTTATAGGTAGATTAAATAGCTCGAGGGACCTATAAGAGATGCAGAAAAAGGTTTAAGTGACAACCGAATCCACCGAAAGACGTTAGAGTGGGTAGGGGTGGTCCCACTATACAGACCGACAACATGAGTCTCAGGATGCCGTTGGCTAATTAATAGCCTTTCATTATGGCATACAATGGTGCAGGCAGGACTATGATCATCAACAGGCGCCCTCCGGCTGATGATGATGATGAAAGCTGTATTTATTGCTAGGCCCACAAAGAGCACTGATATGAACCACTGGTCTGTGCCTATGTTTGCAGAACTTGCCAGCTTGCATACATAGAACTCACGTACAGAACGTAACCGTTCACCATCATGGTTTGAGAACTCAACAACAAAGCTTTGATCATACATAAAACACGTCCGTTGCTGTACAAATCGTCACATCATCACGGCTTTATATCTGTGGAGGAGTATGTATAGACGATGCTGAAACCCAACGTTTCGTCAGATATGTTTAAGGGGGTATTACAGGGTGACTCATATGACTCTAGCGGGAACAGTTTCAGACTACTGCTATCGAGAACATCTGTCAAATCTTCAACCCAGTACATAACCCAGTACATAGAGAGTCAACGACGATAAATGTCTCTCCAAAAACGAAATAGTCGGGTGTATCGGAATGAGACCAAAGATGTTCGCACACGTCATAAATTTATCCTGTAATTGCTTGTTTTACTTTTCTACCCAATTTCGATGGATCCACAGCACATGATCGGCTTATGATTCTGTGATTCCTAGCAACATGCACTTCCGGCTGAATAGATAGGGGTGTGCGTTGACGCATGTCATTTCGAATGTTTCATTTGCTGCCGACGATTGGAGCGGTCGGAAGTAGCACGCACTCGTTACCTATTCTTAGGAAAACCGACTTATCGAGGGCACATTCAACATGTGCTGATTCAATATCATAATTCCAAACACATACTATTTTTATGTGATAAAATCAAATTGTCTGAAATGTACAAAGGCAGACAAGGAGGAACATGTCTAGAAGAGGTGGATCACGTAATTTTTTTAAATAGAAGCATAAACATTATTTGTCATTGATATTGTCGTGACGGATTTATTAAGTAAAGCTAGGCGGTAATTTCCACGGGCCTTGTGAACACGCAAGAGTTTTACAGTAAAATTACTACATATATTATAACTAGCTTTCCGGGCGCGGCTCCGCCCGCGCGTATGTCGGTTATCGCGCGAAAAAATTAACCTCTTTTTGCGCAGTCGGATAAAAACTATCCTATGTTTTTTCCCGGGTCTCAAACTATCTCCATACCAAATTTCATTCAAATCGGTCCAGTAGTTTTGGCGTGAAAGCGTAACAGACAGACAGACAGACAGACAGAGTTACTTTCGCATTTATAATATTAGTACTGAGTACTGATTGCGAAGGTGTCATTTTTTTTATTCATTATAGGCTCGCGTTTGACTACTCCCTGCATGATGTTAAGCATTGGTGTGGTCTAAGATGGAGCACGCTTACCTAGAAGAAACTATTTACTCTAGATGTGAAGACACCCATTGTATTCATCGGGAAAAACTGACAACAGTAAGGAGTACCACTCTTTCGCAGTACGCACGAGAAAAGTGGAAGTCTGATTGTCATTACTCACCTTTATTAAGATTTAACAGATTTTGGAGATATTAAGTAGTTATATGGATTTCTTAAATTCTGGCGTCGAGATAAAAGGAATACGATCATATTCCTTTTATCTCGACTAACTAAGTATTTTGTTTTTAATATTTTTATATTTGCAATGACGCATGCTCCGCTGATTACATTACAAAGTTACAACGATAGAAAAATTAATATCCTTAACAAGTTTAGAGCTAATTGCAAAAATTAGTCTTGTTTGTTGTACAACGCTAGTTGAACTATAGGTATCGCTCCATCTTCATATTCTCCATACGATGGTGAAGACCGAAATAACAAATTAATGTCATGAGTCATGTGTAATGTTGCCTTAGCGGTCAGATACTTTCCAGGCTATAGGGGTGGATGACGCGGGTTCCAAATTTTTCCTCGTTGTAATTTTGTGATTACTTAGAAGTTCTCAGAGAGTGCAATATAATCAATCTTCACGCGAGAGAAGATGAATAAGAAACTGCAGCAACAGAAGGAAACAAAACTATTATGTACCAATATGTAGGCGGAAATCCGTGATGATCTAAGATCAATAGAGCAATCTTGCACTGCCATAAATATATATATGGCTATCTATATACTCTAGATAGACAGAGACTGTATAGATGCTATACAGTCAATTAGTGAAAATCTATTGTCTGTTGTCTATGTTATAAATGTATTGAATATCAGCTGGGAATACAGTGTCACATAGACATAAAGTGTCAATCTAAGGACATACCGTACGCAATGTACTTGTATTAAACACGCAATATCCGACCGATAGATAAGTAGTTACTCGGTTCGCTCTCATTAGTATAACTGCGGACTAATTACTCGCTGTATTTAGCAAGGAAAATGGTCTTGTGGATAGAGCAATATTGGTACCGATATTACCGTTACCATGTAGGTACCTCTTGAGACTTTAGCCTTGGAATCTGTGTGGATAAATGTCGGTGAAACACAGACAATGTAGTTAGTATAAATGAATAACCGATATCGATTGACTGATAAATTGTCGTAGTGAAGTCATGTTGGTAAACGTCAGTCAATAACGTATGCGAACAAAAAGGTGTCTGTCATGCAGTATGTCATTTAATCCATGCGCATCATAGATAATGATAACAATTGAATTGCATTCATATATGTCCGAATTGTGATGGTGCTAACGAGTTAACCGTTAATTATCTAACTCATGCTCAGTGACGATGATGTCGTTGATGGTACAAAATCATATAGTAGATACTTATTTTCTCTTATCTTATAAACAGCAAGTTCTATTGGACTACAAATTCTACTCCTGCGCATAATGAAAGTAGCATTTCAATCCGTATAATGATGTCGCCTGGCCGTTCGAAGACGAAACAAGGATTGTAAAATAATATTAGTTCCAGCCCCGAAATGTATTCGATAAAATACGACTAAGTTGCAACTTGGCAGTAGTCCTTGGGATTTTCTCTCAACTAATTACAGTTGGGACTAATCCCCGTAGATAATGAGTCTTTACAAGTTTAATTCAAGAAAACATCATACTATTGTCTTTCTTACACATAAGCTAACTTATTATAAGACGTTTATCATCTATAATGCTTTCAACCTTCGGCACGGGGCCTTATAACCTATTTACTAAACGCGCGTAGCGGTGCTTGCCTAGTCGTTCATAAGCTTTGAACGTTAGTAGGGAGTATGTTTTATCCAAGTTATGAACCGATCAATTGGCAACGTCCGCTACGGGTATTACTTGGTGACTGCCAGTGGCATTTATTTCTGAGCGCTTCCTACTTAAGAGGCCACGTAAAACCGTCGCCAAACATCTAACGGTGCGTTCAGATACTAAGGGGTGTGTTGTTTCTAGTTTAGCCTGAATAACATCTTTGACCGCATATCATTTACCATCACGTGAGATAGTAATCAAAGTATAGCCTAGCGGCAATAAAAAAGTATTGAATGAATGGGATGGGTTTTCACCGTGATGAAATTATATTTAAATTAATCTCATGGGCCTCAGCCATGCCCGTGCACCGATATGCACGTATCTCGATGAATATCTTGGCTTAGATTATTTTGATGTTTGGGTTGTTGACATATATTTATTTTTCATACATAATATGACGTTATTTTAAGGATTAAACTTTTTCTCATTTATACCATTTGCCTGAAATATTTCGCATATCAATTTCGAAATCAAATTGAAGACATTCTGAAAAAAGGCAGAAGTACCTACCCTAAACCGACGCCGATGAATTGATGAGTGTAGATGAAGCGAACATCGTAGCATATGGAAATCTGTGGTTTCTTCTTAACCTACGGGAAAGAGCCGTGATGTTGTGCGTGTAATTAAAAAAATATTAATCAAAACTAATACAAACAACGTAGCGGGGCGGGTCAGCTAATCCCCTTTAGATATGGTATGGTGTAAACCTAGTTATGTTAGTACTATATGTACCTTCGTACGTATCTTTTATCTTCGCATTTATTATCATTGATCCCATATGTGTGCGGTAACACTATGCAATACAATTAACCAAGGTTGCGTCGATACGCTGGACGCAGATTAGCTATCAGTACCAAGTAATGTAACTACTACCCACTTCCAAGTATTGGAGTTGTTACGATGTTCCATACAAGCGGCAGCTGACTCGACCGCCTGTATACTTTGTGTACGTAAATAATTTTATGGGATAAATTAATTGAATAGGACATTTCTGATTTCGTACAGTTAAAACAGAATAGAAAAAATCAAGCGAGATATCTCAGTCCTGTATGTAGTTGAAGTTAACACGGTACAATCAGAACAAAGAAGTTGTCAACAAAAAAAAGGTCAACTCGTGTTCGTTATAACTTTTCTTGGCGACAATTTTCCTGATAAGCTCTGGATATAAATAGATATAAAATTGTAAAAAACGCTTCCTTACTTTCTCAACCTATTTTTTAGTTTTCATGTATGCGAGTTCGTTTCGCATTAGATAGATTTTTAAGTATTTGTTGTTACAGCGGCAACAGAAATACTTCATCTGTGAAAATTTTAACTGTTGAACTTGCACGGTTCTTTATATACAGACTAGTGACAGACAGACAGACATACGTACAACGGAGTCTTAGTAATAGGGTTTTTACCCTTTGGGTAACGGAACCCTAAAAAGCATTCAAATCATTAACATCTTACATCTCTTTCACGATATATTGTAATGACAACTAAAAATCAGATTTGCAGACGAAAAGAACGTATACCAATTATTTTTATAAGTTTTGTTTTAATGTATTGCAATAAATAGTTATATTATGGATTGTAATAATAGATAATTTTTTTCAAATTATGAAAACCATATTATTTTTTCTAAAGTAAAATTGGCCCTTGTACTAGCTGGACGATTGGCGAAATGCCAGTCCCAGATCGCGGTTTATAGGCGTACTCTCTGGCAAACATTGAGATTTGAGAGAATCTACAACACTCTCTAAAGATAATAAATCTATATATACAAAGCGCGAAACACGCAACTGCTACTTCAGGCTCTGTTTGACAAGACACTTAGCACAAGCAACATCGATTTCGGCACTACTAATAAACATCATCTATTGAGAATAGATACAACTTCAAAATGAAAATAGTGTCATTAACGTGCAAACAATCAACATTAGCACGCAAACAGTAATGATGTCATGACGGTTGCGTGCTGGACCTATGCCACTAGATATCAAGCTACCATTGACAGACATCAAGGCCGTATCGTAGCGCCCACGTGCCGCAGTTCAAGCAAAGTTTATATTCTTACCTCGTTTGTTTCGTTTCTCATCGCTGTTGCGCCGCACCTCTTTTCCCTTGATCGGTTGAGGCTTCTTTGTGGAGTCTCCCTTAGCTGCCGTCTGGGCACCCCAGGTTCCAGAACGTAATCTTACAGTATCGAGATTCTTTTCATTTTCTTTTGGGATCACTTTTTTCTCTGCTTTGGCTGGCTCCTCTTTGAGAGGTTTTACCTGTAACCACACAAAACATGCTGAGTGAACTTGGTAACATAAAATTTGGTTACATGTAAATACTTTTTATAGGCATACTCACTTCTTTCTTCGGTTCTGTTTCGGATCTTTTGACCCAAATGTCTTCCGAGCTAGTCGGTAGCCCATCGACTGTAGATCTAATTTCTATAAGACTACTATCAAAATAATTTTTATCTCGGTGAAGATTATTTCCAGCAAAAATGCAGCGTACGCTTGGGCGCTGCTCTTCAGCACCTTTAGTTCCAAAATGCACGGTATGAGCAATATGGACCTGCGAACGAAGAGCACGCTCTACTTGTGATGTCGGTGGTGGAGGTGAAGACGGCTTCGGGTCAGCGTGTTCTGTAGTAGTCACAAGAAACTTGTGCTTCGCCCCCATCACTGTGCGTTTTTTCAAATCAGGGTCATCGTTATGTTGATTTAGAGCAGGCAACTCGTTGTCAACTCTAATGTGTTCGTCGCCCGTGTCACTCGAACAGCGCTCTCTGGCTATAGCTACTAGACTCCCCAAAGACGCCACATCTGACCCTAGTTCGGAAGATACCGCTGATGGAGGTGGGTCTCCCTCTTTTTTATCATCATCTTCATCTTCTTCCATGCACTGAGACAGTCGCCTACGTTCACAGAAAGTAAACGGTGCGTTTGAGGCGGAATTACGACTTGACAGGTTATTGCAGTGATTCATAAAGTAATGTTGGAAAAAGTTATCAGTCTCTGGCGTATCGTTGCCACCGCCCTGAATGATATCCTTGAGCGCGGCTAGTGATGTGATAGTATTGTAATTTATAGCGTTGACTAAGTCCTCGCTGTCAGAGGAGCTGGCGGAGCCGCTCACGGCTTCATCCTCCGCTAGTTTGCTCATTTTTCGGCACACTTCATCTATCGTCTCATCAGTATCGTTATCCGTTTTTTTCTTCTTTTCATTTTTGCGGCTGTTCTTCTTTGTCTTTACATTTAAGGTTTGATTTGTTTCGTTATCCATTGAACAGCATGTGCCTCTAATTAAAATTAAATTTCTTGTGATGCTTTAAATATAAATAAGGCACTAAATACGTTTCACAGTTATATCACATAGAGTCACATGATAACTTATTTGGTTTCCATGTCATGGGTTAAGTAATATCGTGGCAAGTTTTGTGGCTCCAGTCACCGCATGCTTGCTTCGCCCATGTTTGATCGTAAACTATTTTCAGCACACATTTTACGAATCTGAAATCGGAATGCATTTTCATGGTCACGTTTCCTTTTCTACAAATAGTACGTTTCCATTTACAGTATAAAGAAACATTAATTATGGGATACAATTACATAATTTGTAGTTGCAAAGAAGTAGTCTTGGATAATAATAAAAATATATAAATTTACATATACATATTATAATACTATTTTCTGCATTCAAATCATCTATAGTTAACTATTCTTTAACCAATAAACCTTCAACTATTTATAAGTACCTATGTAATACTAAGTTCTTTTATCAGTCAATTTTACACTGAACTAAATATAAAATACCTATTTAGTCAATTCGTTCTATCGACGAACAAATTCCTAATTATTCATACTAGCAGAGAAATTCGATAAATGCAAGCAAAGTTTTCTACGCCAACTACGTTAAATAGGAGTAATCTGTGGTTTTAACTTAACAAAGTATACCTATGGATAAAAATAAGTGCCTACTACAAATAAGAAAGAACATTTTTATGTACAGAAGTTTTCTATTAAAATAGGTAGAAATTTAAAAATCTTAGAAATGCGACTTGAGGACCACGCAGCTTGACCTGGCACCTTATAGTCAAATTAGAATGTTATTGGAGGTTAAGTTCGATGATGATCTATTTGAGTGGTGTCTGCGTATACCAAACAGTATAATTACATATTTTGCTTCCATTCTCCCAGACCTACACAATTTTTTCCCCTTTTCTCTATAAAAGATTTCAACCCTAGAGTTCAAATGCTAAAAGAAGTTCATTTACCGTTTTAGTTAGACAACATGACTGCTGAACCTGATGAACAAATTGACAAAATAAATTACCAGAATTACTATGTATTTTGTTTCGTATAGATTAATCTTCGTAAAAGTACTGAATCCAATCCAGCTTAACTATCAACTTTAATACTCTTTTTTATGTTATTGTGACGGAGCAAGCTCGAGGCCCACCTGATGTTAAGCGGACTAACCTCTGTCTATAACAGATGCATTTCATCACAAGTCACGAATTGCACTGCGCCCGTCACTTTGAGACAGTTGTAAGTCTCATGTGTGATGTGCCTGTAATTTCTACTGCTGCCGGAACACACCGTTAGGTGCTTGGCGACAGATTTTCTACTTGAGGGTGGTCGCTAGCCAGGCGGGCATTCGCAAAAATCCCTTCCACCATGCGGTGAAGCTCAAGCCCGCGGCAGGATTCGAACCATGGACCTGCTGCGCGGCAGTACATAGTCAATGCCACTGAGCCATCACTGCTTCGATTACTCTATAAACCAATTACTCTATAAACCAATTTATATTAGAGGCGAGATATTTAGGTGAACCTACACTTAATTAGCACAGAGTTGGTTAGTTATATTTGATATATCATTTATTCGTAGCATATTTCTGATCACTACATTTTAACATTATCATAACAAAACACTACTTTGTAAAATTAAAGGTTGACATGTAAAAGTTAAAACTCACGATTCAAAAAAAAACTGGATTACATTAAACAACGATAAATATCTGACACAACGACTTATACCGTAGGTAACCGATAACGTATGAAAGACTATTAGTATAGACTAGTAATATATAAACGAAGTCAAACTATGTAAGTGTAAGTCTTATTAGCTTTCACAGGATTCCGTACCAAGAAAAACTATTCGTGTTGGGTACTACTCATTGACAGTAATTTCTCGACTCGGACATATTTGCCGAGTTTACGGCTCGTCGAGTTGGAAAAGCAAGCCAGATAGGCAAGGGTCATAGTAGGCCTGGCTAAATCTGCACATTAGGTACAAAGCGACAGGTACATCGGCGTTTCGCGTGCCGCGTCAGAAGAGATCAGAGCTATACTTGGCTATGCGATAGAAAGGGAGACGCCTTGTAGGTGAATATAAATATTAGGTACTCCGTGCTTTGCGAGCTAAAGTGCACTTTATTGCTTCGTAGCTAGAGTCGCTTAGTTATTGGAATGGCTGTAAGGAGTGATCCTTCTAGTATCTTTTATTCTGTGCTCATAGTAAATGCGATACCGATGAATAATGTAAAAATATTATTCATAAAAATATTATCAATAATGAAATCCTTACTACAGTTGGGCTGACCTATGAATTTCTTTTATCGGTCCTTAAGGCGATTAGAGTCGCCAATGGCCTTGAGCATCTGGGCCTAATCAAGCTTACTTTACTCGCGCATCGCCGCATACGTTCCGCGCTCACTGCACAAATATAACGGTCAAAGAATATGCAGATGCGCGATGCGCTCCGGTAACATGGCACTTTATATGCCTACCGCACTATTCTAGTGAGTATCCGCAGTTGCAACTGCGACTGAGATCAGTATGAAAATTTATAGTGTACCTACCTAAGTTGTTCTGGACGTCTTTATTCCTTTTATTTATTTTTCAATGTCATGTGCCGAGTGAAGAAAGTTACTCAGATTTGGCTGAAAATCGATATCTAGGTTGTTCTAGACGTCTTTATTCCGAATTTGGATTTTATTTTTCTAAAACGTCTGCCAAGTGAAGAAAACAGATACGCTTTGGCTGAAAATTGATATCTAGGTTGTTGTAGATGTTATTATTCCAAGTTACGAATTTGATTTAGGTTGACGTCTGCCAAGTGAAAAGTTTACTTCGATTTGGCTGAAAATCGATATCTAGGTTGTTCTCAGTTCGCACACAAACACTTTAAAAACCTGCTGATTTTAGTAATATGCTACATAAACGAGTTTTCCAATTAAAATTACCTGTTATTCGTACAACTAATGCAATAAGATTTAGCCCTTTTATTGAAATATATTTATATAATCAAGTCCTGAATCAGTGCGATATAAAACATAGTTCAGTGTTTGAAGCCAAAAGCATCATTGTTAATTGGTTGTTCACGTTTAACTATGATGAGACTGAAAAAGTTTTATCGATTACTTCCTAAATTTATTTAATTGATAATTTTAAGAATTAATCTTTTAATATAATGTTATGTATTCATAATTTATATATTAATAATATACGTATTTATTTATGATTTCTTTATAATGATCATATTAACATACATCCAGTTTATATATATATAAATATATAAATGTCACAGGGTGCGACTGGGGGCGGGCTTTTTTGTTAGTTGTTGTTCTATTGACATTTAATATCTTTTAATTTATGTGAATTGACATTACGGAAAAAAAAATATACATATATAGTAGAAATTATATTTAATATTTTCATTTTAAAAAATTCGCTTTAGATATAATAAAATACATAAAGCATCATACATACAAACACGTATGTAACACAAATTTAGTTAAAATATAAATATCACCTGTGTGGATAATTTATAAAAAAAGTGTATGAAACTGATGTTATTTTATGGATAATTTGTAAGTTAAACTTATGTTTATAACTATTTTGCGTGAAAAATTGTACTGAAGTCAACTGTGCACTAACCCTATTACTGTACAGCTATCAAGCAGCAATACAAGATTTGGAAAAAGTGTTATTGGCTTTAAAAAAGGTTTTTTTTATTATTTTACTGTTTATATTACTATTATTATTATTCTGGACGTTTTTATTCCAAATTTTGAATTTATTTTTCGATGACGTCTGCCTAGTGAAAAAAGTTACTAAGATTTGGCTAAAAATCGATATCTAGGTTTTTCTGGGCGTCCTTATTCCATATTTGGAATTTACTTTACGATGACGTCTGCCAAGTGAAAAACGTTACTTCGATTTGGCTGAAAATCGATATCTAGGTTGTGCTGGGCGTCATTATTCCGAATTTTTATATATTTTTTTAATGTCGTCTTTCAAGTGAAGAAAGTAACTCCGATATCTAGGTTGTGCTGGGCGTCATTATTCTGAATTTGAATATATTTTTTATGTCGTCTGCCAAGTGAAGAAACATACTCCGATTTGGCTGAAAATTGATATTGAGGTGGTCGTAGACGTAGGAAATTTGTTTTATTATGACGTCTGCCAAGTGAAAAATGTTACAACGATTTGGCTGATATATGGGTTGTTCTAGACGACTTTTTTCTGAATTTGGAATTAATTTTTCTATGACGTCTGCCAAGTAAAAAAGTTACTCCAATTTGGCTGAATATCGATATCTAGGTTGTTCTAGACGTATTCATTCCGAATTTGGATTTTAATTTCCAAAACGTCTGCCATGTGAAAGATGTTTCTCAGATTTGGCTGAAAATTGATTTCTGGACGTCATTATTCTACATTTGGATTTCAATTTTCAATGACGTTTGCTAAGTAAAGATAGATGACGTATTTTTAAAACGCTAAGATGTACCGGATAAGAGTACGAAAATTATCATAATCAATCGTTTATTCAAATCTCCTTATAAATGAGATTATAGCCGACGCAGGTTTACTCGATTAAAAACGACGATATAAGACGAAGATTTGTATGTTTTATATTATTTTTGTATGTTTTATTGTACATTGAAAAATAAGAAAAGGGACGACTGTGTCGTACGCAAAAATACAAAATGGCGAATGATTGTGCGCCCCGCGCCCCTGCCCTAGTACGTCCAGAAAAACCTAGATATCGATTTTCAGCCAAATCAGAGTAACTTTCTTCCCTTGGCAGACGTCATCGAAAAATAAATTCCAAATTCGAAATAAAAACGTCAAGAAATACCTAGATTTTGAATGTAAGCCAAATCGGAGTTACTTTCCTCACCTGGCAGATGTCGAAAAATGTATGCCAAATATTGAACAAAAACGTCCAGAAAAATCTAGATATCGATTTTCAGCCAAATAGGAGCAAATTTTTTCACCTGGCAGACGTCATCGAAAAATAAATTCTAATTTCAGAATAAAGACTTCCAGAACGACCTAGATTTTGAATTTCAGCCAAGTCGGAGTTACTTTCTTCACTTGGCAGATGTCGTCGAAAAATTAATTTCAAATTTGTAATATAGACGTCCAGAAAAACCTTGATATCGATTATTGGCCAAATCGGAGCAACTTTTTTTACTTGGCAGACGTCATCGAAAAATACATTTCAAATTCGGAATAAAGACGTCCAGAACTACCTAGATTTTAAATTTCATCCAAATTGGAGTAACTTTCTATACTTGGCAGTTGTCATAGAAAAATACATTCAAAATTTGGAATAAAGACGTCCAGAACTACCTAGAGTTTGAATTTCAGCCAAATCGGAGTAATTTTCTTCACTTGGCAGACGTTATCGAAAAATAAATTCCAAATTCGGAACAAAGACGTCTAGAACTACCTAGATTTTGAATTTAAGCTAAATCGGAGTAACTTTCTTCACTTGTCAGACGTCATCGATAAATAAATTCCAAATTCGCAATAAAGACGTCTAGAACTACCTAGATTTTTAATTTCAGCCAAATTGGAGTAACTTTTTTCACTTGGCAGACGTCACCGAAAAATAAATTCCAAATTCGGAATAATGACGCACAGCACAACCTACATATCGGTTTTCAGCCATATCGGACGAACTTTTCTCACTTGGCAGACGTCTTCGAAAAATAAAATCCAAATTCGGAACAAAGACGTCTAGAACTACCTAGATTTTGAATTTAAGCTAAATCGGAGTAACTTTCTTCACTTGTCAGACGTCATTGATAAATAAATTCAAAATTCGGAATAAAGACGTCTAGAATTACCTAGATTTTCAATTTCAGCCAAATTGGAGTAATTTTTTTCACTTGGCAGACGTCACCGAAAAATACATTCCAAATTCGGAATAATGACGCACAGCACAACCTACATGTCGGTTTTCAGCCATATCGGACGAACTTTTCTCACTTGGCAGACGTCATCGAAAAATAAATTCCAAATTTGGAATAAGGACGTCCAGAAAAACCTAGATATCGATTTTCAGCCAAATCGGACTGGTTTTGATTTCGAGATACGTTACCCATCTTCACTTGGCAGATGTTATCTTTATGAAGTATTAATTAACCTATATCAAAACACCTAATACAATTATCAAGAAAAGCTTCGAACTCCAAAAGATGTATGAAGCCCCATACAAACTCTTAATGTAGTAGAGAACCAATTTGTACCCTACGAACTACTAAAGCTGGAAACTATTGACCATAATATAAAAAAAAATATATTATCTTTAGTTTACCAGTTATAACATGAGAGCGTTATAGACATTACTAATTAATTCTGTACATAATAATATATTATGCACCTAAACCTTTCATTGATCTTATTGGTAATGCCGCCCATTGTAAAGTTCCAACAACATTGTCAATTTCAAGTTTTGATTCTTTTCATATGTGATACAATTCAAATAAAATTTGTCTACAAAGTACCGATAATAAAGCGACAACGCACATACTTCACGTCGCAATCAAGTTGGCCCTCTGCAGCGAGCGAATCATTACACGCACACAGCTGCGAATCTCACGTGTCAATGCACTAATACAAAGACA
Organism: Plagodis dolabraria; assembly: GCA_963854805.1. Lineage (NCBI taxonomy): Eukaryota > Metazoa > Arthropoda > Insecta > Lepidoptera > Geometridae > Plagodis > Plagodis dolabraria. Next base: position 14,474,356 of record OY978440.1, read on the forward strand.
AGATCGTTGTCAGTCGAAAGCGCAAGCGGAGCTACGAGCGACACAACCTCCCCGTGCCAACGCTTGCGCAACACTGCCGCCTGCGTCCGCGCAGAGCACCTCGGAACCGCTATCGTTCTGAATCTGAATAATTCGATATTTTCTTAGGAAAATATCAATGGATTTACAAATGCTATGTTGTAATTATAGTATATCTATCTAGAAATTTTATGGTACAATTTATTTCTCAAAAATCGTAGCCGTTTAGAAGGAGTTCGCAATATAAGTCAAGAAATAGTATGTACTTTGAATTTTTTTTACGGCAAAAGTAATATAAATACCGTAAAATCATATGTTGCAAATGTTGTACTTGAATTCATCTATAAAATATATTTTTTTCAAATCTTCAACTTCAGCGGTTACGGAGGAGTTCGCTTTAGAAAGTACGAATTTGACGTACCCAAGGGCCTTAAGGCTTGTATCCACCGCAGATGTGCGTGTAAAATTACCGGGGTACAAGGAAAAAGGCCTGTGAGGTGGCAGGCAGCCCGTGTGGTGCCGGGCTAGAACGTCTCTCCGTCATCTATTCACGTGGGTGTCGTAAGATGCGACTCACGGTAAAATACCGGAAGGTGGGCAGCAACCTCTCTTTTATGGGGATATGTTCAGCAGTGGACAATCAAAGCTTATGCGGTAAAAGGAAAAGTCACCGATAGAATTGCTTCATTTCCCTAACAAAGCTGAGCTATTGGTATATAATATTAATTTTCACATAGGTAGCTTATTTTTGCTAGTTTCGTTTACTTACTGGCTGACAACGAGCTACCAATATAGGTCGGAGTTGGCCCAGTGGCGTCTGAGAAGTAGAAAATTTAAAAGAAAAAATAATAGATAAGATTACGAATCCCGATGGATTACTATATTTATAGATACATTTGGACATTGCACGACAAATTTAAAATACCGCTTAAATTCACTACGCAGAATACTAGCGGATATACCCATGGATATGTGATACGAAACTATCAAGAATGTCAAGTCCATCTACAGGACCCTAAAAATACAGGCATACCGCTCGCGCCGCGCGCCGGTAAGAAAAATAGATTATATCAAATTGTAACTACATTACTGATAATGTAACTTGGTAATGTACTAGGACTAAGCCGATATTTCAAGCACTAAGTACCTGTGTTAAGGGTATATTTTAGACGAACATACAAAGCGCAGCTCCAATCTCATTTTAATAATAGCGAATAAAACTCAATGATTTTATACCTACGTAATCACTACCCTAATATCTAGGTTTGTGGTGCATAAGATTTTCATTAAATTATACAGTTTGGAAATTACACTAGCTCAAAAACTCGTAATTTTAGATAAAAGAAAGACCCAACTTTAAGCATCTCTTTCAAGAAAAATAAGCATGTTTTTAATATTTCTATTGCACCACAAACATGGGGAATATAATGAACTTTCTATAATGGGAAGTTATTTATACATGTGTACTATACTTTTTAAATAAATCTAGAGCTACGAATAACTGGCTCAAACTCCTATAAACGAGTGCTATATACTAAACGCTATATAATAAAAAAAAATATTAGTCCAAAAGAAAAAGGATTTAAGCCAGAAACGATAGGTCTAATAATACACAATATTTACATGCGAGTTTTTTTTAATAACAAGTTGAGTTTATATAAAAGTTCACGCTTTGGCTGGCGGGTATATGTCCTTAATATTTTCCGACAATGCACATGTCGAAGGTTAGTGCATCATTAGTGCCTAGAAGGCACGTGCTTAGCGCAGAAATTTGTATCTCAATACAAAAACCATAAATAATCTGTAACTAATGCAAAAATATTCAGTGCACATATGAAAGTTTCCATTCGTAACTACTTTGTAGGTGCATAGTACTCGATTAAGCGACGAGATTGCATCAAGGTTATACCGCTATCATTTAGCTGGTTATAGACATCAATGGTTTGAAAATAATATCATCGTCTATGATAAAACACTTATTCAAATAGGAACAAGTACTATAATAAATTAAGGAGCATTGCAGTGCTAATGTGAGCTACAAAACGTGATATATACATATATATAATGTAACATATTGCGTATCCTTGATTCAACTAACAACATTCATCAGAGTAATGAATCTTAGATCAAAAAGTCATCAGATGACGTATTTGCGACTTGTTGTGTGTACTGTCACAGATTACATAAGGGTATAGTAACTATGTAGAATAGACATAGTAATGGGCGGGATCGTAAAGATATACTTTTATTAGGCGTTCGGTACATTCATTTGGCTCTAAAAGCCGAACAATAACATCCATTGTGTTGTTATCTTTGCCAAGTTCAAGAAGTAATCTATGTCACATGGCTAAATAATATAATCGCACTATAAGTTCGATGTAAAATCACATTTGGTCACTTAAAAGACTCGAATAATTAGCATATTAATCCGATAATTACAGGTAATAAAACGGAAATGTATGATTATGATACACTGAATAATGTGAAATACTTTAAAGTCGGTACTATGCTGCTTCCGAAAACACACAGAAGCCGTTGAGCGCCTACAACAGTATTACAAGAAGCCTCAAGGACACAGAGACCACAGTGGTAGTGGAAGTCCTGTCACCGAAAAATCCGGTCAGAGCAGGAGCGCCACAAGGAAGCTGATCTCGTCCACATGCTACGTCTGGTACGAGTATATCAACGACATCCCAGTCGTTTGACAGGCGCAGCTGGCTCTACGCGGAATATGCAGTCAACTACGCATTTTCGTACAAAACCTGAATACGCAATGAAACTAAGCTAGAAGCCCTGCCACAATAGCTCGAAAAAAGGCAGGAACACCAAGCCTTCTACACCTATTACACTCCTCAGGAAAGACATCCCATGGAGCCCCAGTGTAGTGTAATTGGGAGTCAACATTGACCGACGACTAACCATTGCGAAGCATGTGGAAACAACCCTAGGAAAACTGAAAGGAGTCCACGCGGCACTAAGACATACGGCTTACAAGATCGATTTACACTCGCCGCACAATACACAATATAAACAATATTGGTCACCACACCATCGGCAAAACTTGACAATTACCATGTTATCGAGATATAGGTAAGACTTTCTTTAAGTTATTTGATTGAAACCAAAATCTAGCAAACTGATATTGATGAAATTTAAATGGAACTAACAAGGGCCAACATCAAATAATCATCCAGTACAAAAGTTATGATCACAAAAAGATATACTCGCGTCGCGTCGGCTTGAGAACATTCCTCCTATTTTTAGTAGTCTGGTAAAAACAATCAGTACCTATTGCCATTGTTACAAACGCAACAATAAATAAATTATAAATACAGACTCCATGTGAGATATTAAGCCGAACTGCAGTAGACAGAAACTAGAAAAAACCTCAATCCCAAAACAAATTATGATCAAGCTCAGCGATGATCATTAGTAAATATATTACGTAAGTAATATAGATAGATAGCAGCAGAGGACAAGTGCTTAAATAATAATGATAAGACGAAACAAAATTAAAAATAAGTTTAAAACCGATCACAACATTTGACACTTGGATCGATAACACCAATGTTAATACTCGTTATGCAGCCATACAATATTTATATGGTGCGGTGTGAGTGATTCTCGTGATATCAAAGAAGAATGCGGACAACATTCAAGAGATCAATAGAGACAATAATTGAGACAAGCAGTTCCATAATAATTTATCAGCCACACGACTTGAAATCAATTGGTTGAGTACCGCATAAATAGACAAGACCGTCAATAGGAACAGTGGGGCAATGTTAATGGGTCATATCTATAAATTGTACATGAATAAGATTGTTTACAACATGTGGTAGGAGAAAAGTTAGATGTGAAGAGTATTTTTTTATGAAATGAAGTATTCAATGATTTAGGTCACTGACGACTTAGAATATATGTTATGAACGGACGTTTTGGCAACAGATCCGTGCTGAAGGTTTTTTTCATAACCGTTTAAGTAATAGGTAAAACGTAAAAATTGAAGTGCAACTGTTTTAAAATTATAAAATAACGAATTTTCACATCTAGCTTTTGCTAAAACGTGACCAATTATAATCCCTAACAAAACCGTGATGAAAAATCTGCAAAGTGCTATTTTGTCTAATTTCCGTGCATTTCGAACCAACAAAATGACGCAGCGGCCACGTACCCTGGTACATTGAGCGTGAAATTTATTTAATTCAAGTTATGTTTTATTTTCCGATACAAGCTCATAATTGACTCCTCCTATATGAGCACCAAAGGCCGTTAACATCATCACCCTTATCCCAAACTTACGGTACAATCTATCTTCTCCAACAACATAGAGGACAACACAATACAATATTAAAAAATACGTTTCCGTTACACATAAACCTAAATTATGAGAGAAGAAGAAGAAAGGAACATAGGTATTAAAGTGAAAAGGCTTTGCCCTACCAACAACGTTTTCTAATGCCAAGAACTGCCTCTCTATATGGATGTTGAAACCACAATGCCCAAATACCTTACAGCATTTACGAATATGACACTTTAGATATGATAGCAGTGAAGGTCAATCCTAGCACTCTACTCAAAGGTTTATGATGCAATATAATGGAGTTCGTAAATTTCGCAACAGTATACTTTGATAAATATACTTCAGTGCATTGTCTTTTAGACACTTTTTTTCTATTGCTGAAAGCTTGTTTGACCTTAATCGCACTTGTTGATATGTGATGGAGTTGTCTAGAATGGTAAATAGCGTCCGAGACACAGCTGCCGGAACACGGCATTCGCAAATTGCCCTACCACCATGCCAAATTAAGTATATATGCCAGTGTTATGGATGAGTGATCAGTAGCCGATCAGTTCTCCGTTGGTTTTCGGGTTAGAATTGCATGCCTCCCACATCTTCATGTGGGAATCGAAAGTTGAAAACTAATGCCAACTTACACTGCGATCCCCGGCTAAGCGTGGGGATTATGAAGAACTTCCTCTAATGGGGAGGGTTTTGTGCAAAGGTGGACAAAACCCTACCATCCCTCCCAGTACTGTATGCACTCTTGCTTACAAGAAGGATTCGTGATTGCAAGGCCTAGCTCCTAACAAAACTTAATTCGTTAATGGCACTCCGACGAAATCCTGCAGCAGAAAAGAAACATTCCTAATACCCGTGAAACACAGGTACCTGTAGAGTCACATATCAGTTACTATTATCTAATCTTTGTCTCAGGTTTGTAAAACAAATTTTAAAACATTGTGGACACTAGCTAATTCCATATCAAAAAGAGTCCTCTTTATTAACCGACTTCAAAAAGGAGGAGGTTCTCAATTCGTCTACTTGTTTATGTTCGTTACCTCGTAACTTTTGACTGGGTGAACCGATTTTGATAATCTTTTTTTTAAAGCTGATTCTTGTCGTTTTTTAAATTGTGTTTGGTCCCATTTAAATTTCATCAAAATCGGTCAAGCCGTTTTGGAGTTACACTCCAATAACTAAAAAATATTTTATACTACACCTGCTCGGAAAGTACCTTGATACTTTATCAAATTTACGGTAGAAAGTACGTCATTGCATATCGAACAAATATGCGGGGAGAAAACGCATCTGAGCGGGAGAGAAAAGTGTATGAAAATCCATTTCTTACGTGGTTTTACTTTTTTAATTTTGGGTAAGACTATGCGCAGTTTTTACAGTGAGTTTTTATCTCCAAGTTCGCAAAATGACACTGGCCACTAGCTGTGTGTTGGATGGTGTCAAACAATTTGAAAAAAGAACATGTGAAAATTGCAGACGCCATTGGCGCCATTTTCAATTTGTGTGTTGTTTGAGGATTCAGTTTTCGTAGAAAAGTAAAATAAAAGGTAGGTGTAGTATAAAGCACTATGTATCACTCGAGAGAAAGTGCGATTCCCGATCTCGGAAGTTTTAAACGACGCCCTCGACGGTAATCGGTCACTTTCTCCTCTCGGTGAACAATGTGCTATTCCTATCTTGATGATATATTCGTTGACATTGAATGACAATCGATCCCGTAAGTAGCAAGGGTCACTTAAAAGAGTGAAATTTTTGGTTTGGATGTAATGGACACCATGCTTTCTAGGGATCGTCCCACAGGCAATAAAGATCCCTATGACCACCACTTGTTGTATTTATATGAGTGATTATTGTATTTATTGTTAACAAACAACTCACGTTGTTTCCGATAGAAAACGTTTTGCGTTCGTTTGCAACATAAGTAGATATTGCCGATGAAGCAAGTAGGATTAATGGACGATCAATGCTAATGCGAGTTAGCAAGGACATAAATGCGTTGCCGCTATCAACTTGTCGAGCTGTAATGCGTCGGGTAATAAGTAACGCTACATTTATGAACAGCTGATTATTATCTAGCTGCAGTTTTGTAATGAAAAGCAGAAAGACAAAGTTTGCATTTGTAAGGAAGACCTAATATGTTTATAATTGCTTGTTGTTTCCATGACAAGTTATTTCACACTTTTGAGTGTTGAAGTCGGTTCCATTTTTTGTTTCACTCTTTTTAGTGGACCATTGCTACTTACGGGATCGAATGTCATTCACTGTCAACAAATATCATCAAGATAGGAAAATATTTTTCAGTTATTGGAGTGTAACTCAAAAACGCTTTGACCGATTTTGATAAAATTTAAATGGAACCAAACGACAAAGAAATATCAAAGTCGGTGCACCCAGTCAAAAGTTCTGAGGTAACAAACAATAGAAAAAATATAGACGAAGTGAGAACCTCCGCCTTTTTTAAAGTCGGTTATAAAGGTATGGTTAATTGACTTGGGTGGCGGAAGATGGCGGCATAAATAGCGTAGTGCTTATATTAAAATAGAAAATTAAACATCTGGCAAAGTGTGGTGTCCTACAAAGTATGGGATCTACCTCTTCACGGATATTCGTGCTTATGCTTATGCTTCTGGATTGCCAGTTTCTGTTTTTCAAGTTGCGGAATACATTAATTCCCTGGTCAAATAGCTTTCGCGACATGCAATGATATTTTGTATAATACTTGTATTTTACGAGATAGTCCATCAGACGTGTGATCAAATCTGCGAAGTGAAATATGTAATATATAAATGAAACGTCTTCTCTGGGATTAAGAAATTGATAATATTGTTGGTTTTATTTTACCGTTTCATTACTATGATACAATGCAAGATTAATATAAAGATCTTTCTTTGGTTTATTATCAATCATCGTCACACTCAAGCGGGACGTTAGTGAAGTACATATCGCCCGCAAATAATGTATAAGACTTCTAGAAGGAATACTAAGGAATAATTCTAGGTTAGCCTGAACAACATCTTCGACCACATCGTCACTTACCATCAGGTGAGATAGTGGTCAAAGGCTAACCTATCAAGCATTAAAAAAAAATACGACTCTACGCAAGCGAGGCTGTGGTCGCAAGCTAGTGAGAAATATTTACATCAAGAAGACAAAAAAGAAGAAGCAGTGATGGCTCAGTGGCATTGGCTATGGACTGCCGCGCAGCAGGTCCATGGTTCGAATCCCGACGCGGTCTTGAATTTTGCTAATGCCCGCCTGGCTAGCAACCACCCAAGTATAAAATCTGTCGCCAAGCACCTAACGGTGTGTTCCGGCAGCAGTCCTTAACAGCCAGTGAAACTACAGGCACATGAGACTTAAGAACTATGTCTCAAGGTTGACGGGGCTCAGTGCAATTCGTGACGAAATGCATCTGTTATAGGCAGAGATTAGTCCACTTAACATCAGGTGGGCCTCGAGATTGTTCCGTCACAATAACATAAAAATAAAAAAGTATTTGCGGAACGAGCTAAAGATATCATTTGTCCGAACTAGGAATAAAGAGGGCACGAATTGTATGATACAATAATGACTTGCTCGGAAATTGAACGGGAGTGCAATGCTAACATCCGGTATTTACCACGGACAGTTCGGTAGACATCTATAGACTAATAAGTCCGATAAACCGGTCAAGAGCTGTTGTATAAAACATATCCAAGTCAAATTAATATCAAGTCTAAACCTATTAAGATGGCATCTCCCTCCCTGGTTCGCTTTAGGACAGATTAATGCATATGAATTTATAAATTACACCTAAAACAATATATAATAAAAATTCTATTTACCCGTTGTAAACGTACTCAATTCAATAAGTATACAATAAAAAAAATTATATTGTAAATAATGTTCTCCTTTTTACGACAAAAAACCGTGGCTTTGATGGTTTCAAAGATAACTTTATAGTCATCTACACTCTAACACTTTTTTTTTATTGACATGAGGGCTTTTACGCATACACACCCGCTGGCGAGCAGGTGGGGGGTGCCGGCTGTCTCCAAGGCCTCTCCGGAGCGGAAGAGATCTCTCTCTTCCTAAGGGAGAGATATCCTCTCGGATACCTCTCCCTTTCCCGCTCCTCAGCCTCCATCTGTGAGAGAACCGTCTCGCAAAACCGACAATCTTTAATAGGAGAGGTCGGACCCCACAACCGCGATCAGGGATCGCCGTCTATTCATCAGCCGCACTGCTATCGGACCGAATCGCTTCGAAGAGTCTTCGAGCGCTGACCCCCCTCTATGTAGGTCTTGAATGTCCACTCTAACCCTGGATGAATAATAAGAGTTTTTATAATAACCTTGACTAAAAATTTACTGTTTTTGCAGACTAAACCACTTTTAACTTGTTGAAGCTGTCATTGCACTGGTCTGGAAGAGGTTATTATACCAAGAACATACATCAGAGAAGCAAACCAAGAAGAGACAACCTTTACGATCCCGATTCTTATCAATACAAATCGATTAATTGTTCAATACGAACCGATTGATCAAAAATTCCATGTTACGATCATAAAGATGACCATTATATCTTAAGCTACTTGAATGGAAAGTAATTACTAATGATGTACCTATATCGATGTAATAACCTACTAACATACTTATACCTAATTTCCCCTAACTAGGGTATTTTTATACATGGATAACTTGACAAATAAAATTGTGGCAACTGAATTATTGATGCTCATCAATAATTGCCGCAGTCATTATAGGCTGAAAGTTCAAGATAAGTACGTGCGTAAATTTCTTTGTTTGCATCCAACCGAATTTTTTAACAGTATTTTATTATGTTCTCCTTTATTTTATGGCATACTCATAAACTGAATATAACTATTAATTAATTCTGAACGGAACAGTTGAGCCAGAAAGACAAGGCAGGGCTCTATACTCTCGTGGCAGGCGGTGGTCTCCTTCTGCGAAGCGGTAATGGCGCAGAAGAAGGCCGCGGAGCGGGTCAGGGTGAACGATGTCCATGCTGCCCTGCTCCTGCGCAGACGAACGGGAGCGAGGAGACGGCAGTTCGCCCGCCTCCTCCCTCCTCCGTAGGGTCACTGGTGGAGGAGTTGGGGGATTCTCCACCAACTCGCACGGCCCCACACGTTTAGGGGGTGGCCTTGGTGAGCCGGGTCACCCCTCCACAGGCGCAGAGGCCCGATCGAGTTCGGGCGTACCGCCGGGGCAGGATAGTGACTGTTCACGCGACCCTATCTGGCCCCACCTCGGCGGGGGACTGCTTACGGTGGGGTTTTTGTGGGTTCAAGTCCCACACATCCCCTTCCACCGCCCCCATGGTGGAGGGGTAGTGCAAAGGCATATCCCCCCCTCAAAAAATAAGAGCTCTATACTCTCGATACAAATTACAATGCGTACATTGTAATTTACGCATTGTAATTTATATATATGTATATATTCCAATATTAACTAGAAACATTTGTAAGCAAACAATAAATAATCTATGCAGACCTTTTCCAGAGCACCTGGAAGATTAAATATGGAAAGAACAGGTAGGTATTGAAGCGATAAAGGCCCTCAAATTATTCGATTACGAAGTTGTTATGCGAGATGCCAAATCGCACCGATGATGACATCACCTTTCTATAAATAACGCCAATTCATAAATAGGTAGGTACGTACTTAAATCCGAGACCATCAAACGAACAGAGAACAATAACAAGATCATACGTACATATAACTCAATATACTTAAAGTAAAAATAAATATATTTTAATACGACGGCATTCATTTATAATATGTGATGTAGGTATGTAAATTTTTTAAATTCGCGCATTATTTTTATCCGTTACTACACCCTATTGACTGGCCATTACTGTTAGAATATGATTTGAATGTAATATTAATGTATACCTAAAGTAAAGGACAAATTCGAATTAACTTTTTATTACACCATTCGAAAATGTCTAATTGGCGTTTGTCAAAAAGGAGGAGCAAAATTAAATTTGATTCATGAGGGTCTTTGAGTTTCACTCCTCTGAATAGTCCGTTTTCGTGCTTCTGATAGATCAAATTAGTTAAATGAATAAACTTAATAAATAACTTTTCTTTCTCTTATCATCACAGTGCTCCAATGGTGAAGGCTACGGCTAACACGTGCCCGGCGGTTTAGAGCTATGTTTTTTTTACCCAGGCCGTTTTTACATCATTACGAATTACACGAGGTTTTGAGAGTATTTTATACGGTATTACGGTACGATTAAATTTTCCGAATGTAGGTACGATGTAGATATGTCACATAAAATAAATGAGCTATTTATCATATTGGACCCCGTTTATTTTTGGACAGGATCGCGAAGGAAGTAATCTCGTAGAAAAAAGGGTCATGTGGTCATATTTGTTCGTTTATAATAATATATAAGTAATTTAAAAATCCTCAGCAATAGTGGACTATAGGTTTACATAATGGTTCATGTCGATAGATATATCTAATATGAAATTTTATCTTTAATCAGAGGCAAAGCGATACTTTACATTTTCTATTCGACAGATTCTATTAGAGTAAATAAATGCAAAATGTTCAGAAGTTGTGAAGCATAAATACGAGTAAATATCATATAAAATTTATGCAGAATGTCGCCCTAGATTGTAACTTTGATTAATATTTAATGATTAAGTTCATAAGATTATTTAAACTGGTTTATAGATTCCTTGGAAATGATTGGTGGAAATAAGGTAAACTTATGTGTAATTTGAATTATGTAGATCATGAGGCAAATAAAATCTTGCAAAACATGGTGTCTAGTACTGTGGAACTTTACATATACTGCACTCAATCATTATTTTTTATTGTTACAAGTACCTACTGCGAAAACGGCTTTACTATTTAGAACCTGCCTTGGGCATGTGAGCACCAACATTGGCCAATCGGACGCGTGATGATGAATATTATGTCCCCTTTCTTATCTTTGATAATTGTTTTGGCTTCACGCGATGTAAACTTGTCGATGAGGCTTCTTGCAACCCAATCTCTGATTCAAATTGCCAGTAGCATTTGCACCTCCGTCATCTTGATCTTTATCTCTCTCATCATTCTCGAATGATAGTAAAGGTTTAAGATATGGGTCATGTATATAATTTTTAACGGCGAGTTCTAAAGAATAAGGATTTTTTTACTATTAAACAGTTCGCATAATATTGCATGTAAGTTGTTTACCGGACAATGATCTCTTGTGGATCACAAATTTCTTTTAATCATTGTAGACAGGTAACAAAGATTTCAAAGACACAAACTGTATTCAGATCAACTACTGTATTCAACATTCATCCGGAGATGTTAAATTATCTATTCCAAACAAACAATACTAACAGGAGTTTTTTTCCGACATTTTCGGCGATTTACTGCACCGACTAACAAAAGAATCACAAAGTATGTTAACATGTCAATTTGTTTCTGTCAAATCTTTCATTTCATAGTGTTCTACATATCTAAACTGTAGTCACCGCATAATAGTTATTTGTTATACAAGAGTGCAAAGTTGCTTTTTAACCGCGTGTTCAATTTTGATGACCGAGCAAGCGAAGGATTCTAAAATTGAATCACGAGCGCAGCGAGTGATTCAAAATTAGAATCCTGAGCGTTAGCGAGGGAATCAAAAGAGCACGAGGTGAAAAATCTTTGCACTCGAGTGCAACACGTAACTTTTCATTCCACCTCAGCGAGGAAATGCAGAACCGCGTACAAAGCAAATTGAAAAAAGAACACCAAGAAGGTTCCGAGTCTGAGTTTTTAACAAATTAAAAAAAAGTTGTATGATATATTCGGCACCATTGAGGTAGCAGTAAATAGGTTTAATGTTTTTTTTAATTCACAAACTTAGTGCAAACGATGTTCTAAATTCAATTTACTTTATCCTCTAGAGAATAAAAACGGCTTTTCCACTCAGATATTGAAGATTAAAAATACTCTTTCCGAGATGGTGGGATGAAAAAAGATTTATTTAATTAATGGCGGTTGTCATATTGTGTCCAAATATGCCTCTAGATCGATAAAAGAAAAGTGGTCTCCTATATACATTCACATCCCCTGTATGTACATAGTACATTATCTGGTTAAGGGTTAAATGGATTCTTTTAATAAAGTGTAAACCAATTGAATACTTGTCGAAGTAGCTTATACATGTCGAAGGTTTTAATAGGCGAGTGTATTTATGTTTCTTTCAGATACCGATGCTTGTTTTTATTAAACGTCGTTAGACGTCTAGTAATATATACCTTCTGGTCTGTGTCAGCAAGATATATCGGTCTCGCAAAAAATATTCTATTTTTTTTTATATTCTATTATAAAAGATCCATCTATACTAATCTATAGAGAGAAAAGATTTATATTTTGTATGAAACGAATAAACTTAAAAATTCCTGGACCGGATTGAAACATTTTTGCACCTACATTATCCTTAATAAACAAATATTTCCACTCGTGCGAAGCTGGCGCGGCCGCTAGTTTTTAATAAAGTTATAGTTAACGACAAAACACTTGGTTACTTTTGGTATATTTTACGTTTGTCAACTACAGAACACATTTTTCAACAGAAGAATAACGGAAGAGGATTCATTTATAACATTTTCTATAGTGCCAGGACTATTGCGCCTTCTAGTAATGGGTGGTTCGTCTAAGAAAATTTACTTAAGGCAAACAGGTATGTTTATACAACTGAGTTATGTATAGTATACCTACTTTTTGTAGCTGATAGGTAAGCTTGATATGGGCTGTTTTTTAGCTGCAATGGTAAAGGTCGGCATTGAAAAAAGTTTCATCGTACTGATGAGAAAGAAGGCATAATAGTGGCGAAGGAATAGCGGACGAATCGTTATAAATAAAAGATAAAGTTTCCACGCGGAAGATCCTACGCGAATGAATTATTTAAATACCTTCTAATTTATGATGATAAGGCATAATCACAGACTGTCACACATAGCGATATTATACATAGCAATCCATCATTAGCGTTATTAGAATTGAACTAAGTACTTAAGATAACGTTTATCATTTCTAAAGTTGACTTTATTATAGCGTGTAAATACTTTTGAATGACATTCATTATTCAACTGGAATTTCGTAATCGTTTGTACCTACATTTTTGGCATACAACAATGTTAAAGAGTAACATGATTCTGCTCATGGTTAAAGAGTATTTTATGTTCTTCTCCGGGAATAAGTCTACACGAAAATTTAAAGAAGGCAGTTGTGTAGTTTTGATAAGGTGAGATATGAACACAACAGGGTACATATAGATAGGAAACCATTCGTAATTATGATAATAATAACTGTATGTTAGGCTAGTAAGCAGTGTAAACACTACATATTATAGTCACGCCACGCGCAAACTTTTACCTACAAATCGTATTATCTTCCTCCCGAAAAAATCTAACCCACGCATTTTGTAGCATATCTGTGGGGCCGCCTCCCCAAAATACGTGTGTTCCTCGATTTGGTATTCATCCTTCTTTTATGCAGCAAGAAGCAGCATATCGACGTGACTTACAAATAATGTAATCAAATCTGGAGAATATTGACATACGATGTTTTTATCCCGAATTTCTTTAGTTCCCGAGGGTGCTCCATATACATACGCCGTAACAAAACTAATCGCAAGCATAATACCTACTTTGCCTGTAGTCAGACGCCATGCTTTAAAAAATGAACAAACTGACATACTCAACTAAATAGATATAAAACCCAATTTGGTTTTGTTTACTTGGTTGACGTAAGTATTTTTTCCAGTATAGCCAAACAACTGAACGATTTATGGTGAAATCTCGATGGGATCAATCTTGAAGTATACATCCTTTTAAATGATGAATTTAAAAAAAACGTATCATAAATAATAGAGACAAACAAAACAAAAACAAATTGAGAACTGAACTTGAATTCTGTTAAAAAGAGAAAAGATTGAATATAAACCCTTAGGTTTATAAACCTTGGGACATAGATATATTGGTATTTATATGTTCTAATTTTTCCAACCTAGTTTATGTAAGGAAAACGTTCCCTTTAAACGATATTTATGAAGTTTAATGGCTTGAGAAGGAAACCATGCAAAATCTTTTCACAATTTTCTGCTTATGAAGTAAAATGAATTGGTAGCCTCAAGTAGAAAATCTGTGGCCAAGCACCTAACGGTGTGTTCCGGCAGCACTCCTTGAGAGCCAGTGAAATTACAGGAACATGAGACTTAACAACTATGTCTCAAGGTGACGGACACAGTGCAATTCGTGAATTGTGACGAAATGCATCTGTTATAGGCAGAGGTTAGTCCGCTTAACATCAAGTGGGCCTCGAGCTTGTCCCGTCACTATATCATCAGTATTAATATTATAAATGCGAAAGTTACTCTGTCTGTCTGTTACGCTTTCACGCCAAAACTACTGGACCGATTTGAATGAAATTTGGTATGGAAATAGTTTGAGACCCGGGAAAAAACATAGGATACTTTTTATCCAACTGCGCAAAATGAGGTTAATGTTTTTGCGCGATAACCGACATACGCGCAGCCGCGCCCGGAACGCTAGTAAAAAATAAATCTAAGGGTCAGTTTTTTAAGTAGTTTTTTACATTTTATTATATTAGTTATGTCATACTTACTTACTAACAATCCGAAAACTCGGAAAAGTGTAGTTTATTATTCGTAATCTTCATAGAAAAGTGCTTTATACCCATGCAAAAGATGTTTGAAATTCGATCGTGTACTCCAGATCGTTCTAGAAAAATTAAATCACTCAAAATATTACCAATTTTAGTTACTTTACTTTAAATTTCTACTATAAATTAAAACAAATTTACTTCATTATTTTTGTTTATGCTATTTTTTTTTTGCACCTAGAAATTTCCTCTTTCTAGAGGTGAAAAATTGTCTGTTGCGAATTTATTTTGAAGTTATTAGAAATTTTAGTTGCTATAAAATCGCTTAAATGATGGACTACTATAGCTCTCAACTGCTTTTTGCAGGTATTTTCTATTGCTCCCGGATCGCCCTGTAACTATTGCAATACAATCCCATTCCATACAGTAGTAGTCGGTAACGTAACGGGCGTATCACCTAATTAACAACACCTAAACGTCCATCTAGACTATCTAGAAATCACAGACAATACAAAATCTATACCTACCTATTACTTTTAACATATACTTTAATAATAATAATAATAAGACTTTAATTCAGACACATGATCCATTGTACAAAAAATATTAATATTAATAATAATAATAAAATAAAAATGGAAAAAAAAATACAATTAGGTAGGTATATCAGGTGGCAATGGCCAACCAACGTCGGTACGTTGCAGTCTGATGCAGGCGATCTGCCAGACTCCTTATAATGGCGTTTTTACACCTGTCAACTCTGAACATGAATACGCTGGATTGCGTTGAAAGTATCGATGCGCGCCTCGAAAAACATTCCAGACGCGCTACAGCTCCGGGACAACCCCATCAGCTGCCTGTAGATGTTATTATAGGCTACTCTGATGGAGTTGTGCGACTTCAGTGTGTATTCGGTCCAGAGTTGACAGGTATAAAAGGTTTGACAGAAAGATTTAAATAGCGTGATCTTTACGTCAGCCGCAGCGTTATAGAATTTTCTTGCAATCATATTGCCCACCACACATAAAGCGCGTCTCTGACGCTCTATGTCATTATTGTCGCTTAAGTTTGAAGTTACGACGTGGCTAAGGTACTTAAAACACTCCACAATTTTTACTAACTGTCCATTCAAACGCAACTCAGGCACAAATTGGGGACCTTTTCCCGACCTGAAGACTACCATTTCGGTTTTTTTACTATTGTACATTAAGTCATGTTTGCTCGCATACTGCTCACAGATCCCCAAAAGTTAACTTTGCCAAATATAATTTGAATACCATATTTATATTTTGTCTGACTTAAGGATGCGAGCTTGAGCGACGCACTTTGTTAACAGCACTGATTGCGCTTCCTAGATTTCATAGGATCTCTACATATAGGTACTGAGCACGTTTTCATATCTAGTGTTTTCGTGTTATGAATTTAGGTACAGTTAAATGTTATAAATTAAACCGCGATTAATTAAATAAATTAAGCAAGCTCCCTGCGGGCACTGCAGACTGACAAACGCAGCTGCGCACTGGCCCTGATGATAAGCATCTGATTCTGATATGTATATTTTTCCAGTTTAATTTATAATATTTATATTATATGTGTGAATCTCACAAGAATTTTATTTCAAAAAAAGGTGCAGGTATCTTAATATTAACAAATCTTTTAAGGAACATTAAATAAATAATGCTGAAAACCATTTGAAATCAAATATGTAGTGAAATTTCAGCCTAATTAAGCCGACGCGGATGACACAAACGCCACGTAGCACAAGTGGGAGAAATAATGACTGGTTGCGTTTCTAAACAAACCTAATCAGGAGGTCTTGGCGCTTAGAGATTGTTTATTCTCTGACGTTTACCACCACATATCCCACCTTTTCGTGCGCTCGACTGCACGACAAAGATGTTGGTCCGGTTTCTGGCTAAGAATAATGTATTTTAAAGAGTTATAGGAACAGCTGCCGGTTCTATCTATTAAATTGTTTAGCGATAGACCACAGCTTTATGGTGATAACTGATAAGCCAGGTGAACACTCGCAAAATACCCACCCAACTCCAGAAGCGAAACGAGTGTTTACACATATAACTCTGTGAATGTGACCTGCGGTTTCATCCGCATAGAAAATGATGAGAAGTGAAGATGATGAAAGTTTCCACTGTGTTAATCTAGCACCTAAACTAACTAAGTACTTATATTCCAAGTTTCACTTCACAAATCGGTTCAGTCGCTTCAGCTTGAAAACCAAACAGACAGACTCTTGAACTTTAGTATTATAATATTAGAATGGTAATTATTATTTTGTATTTTATTTCTGTAATATTGACCTTGTGTTCTTGTATATATAATCATATAACTCTTTTTTATATTAAAAACGGGATATATGGTTATTGTAGTCTGTACATTGCTACCCAATTTTGCAGTGAACTATTGCATATTTGATAGCACAATGGCGGATCAGGTAGTCAACAAGATATAATATATTTTAGGTACCTAAGTATTTCAAATATCTTGGGTCATACTAGTAATATATTCCAAACAAAACCGGATGAAACTACCACAATCTGGTTGAATAGTAATTAATGACAATTTGCAGATCCTTGAGCACTCGAGTCAAGCATAAATTACCTACTCTGCCTGTCCAGTACTTATTTACATTTAGACAATCTAACTATATTAAATTGACGCAAAACTCAATTCCAATCTAATATTGGTAGAATATACTTGATCATATCATATAAAAGCAATAGGTTCCCAGATTGAATATATTTATTTTTAAATATTCCATTATATATTCTATCTACGGGCTGTTTATATTTAATTACACTAATTATAAATACGAAAGTTTGTTTGACTAAATTTGACTAAGGCTGTATTTGTAGTGAAAATACACTACAAATACAGCCTCAGTCAATTACTCTATAAAATGATGAAACGGCTAAACCGATTTGGATGTAACTTGAGAGTGAATATAGATAGTTCATATACTCGATTAACAATACAGCTAGTATATAATATTGTTTAGAAACTATAAATAAACCTGACTTATATCAGGTAAATAACATATTTGGCGTATTTGAATAGAATACATATGGTGTTAGGTCACTTGAGCAAAAGTACCTGTCTTGATGGTTAATGGCAATGTCCAATATTTTGCATCAATGCAGTTTGACATAGCCAATTAAATTACTAAGATACATAAGAATTGATGAAATAGAGTGCAGTAGTGTCATAAAGAATGCTGGCGCTTTAAAATATAATAGGAAAGATGAGCTCGCCTTGCCTACCAACAAGGGCGCTGCCACGGAGAGTTTGCGTGAGGCAGTTAGTAACTATAAACCGAAGGCAAAATTCTATAATTATATCTATATCATAATCCTTCCTTTTGTAGTAATTCCATATTAGAGGTATAAGGGAAGAATGATGAAGACTTGATAAGGAAAAAAAATGCTCTAATCACATATAGAAAAAAAAAACTTTTTTAACCTTTATTCTATCTCTAGCACAAAACTTCTTAAGTTAACAATTGGTTTATGAAATCGAGTTATGTCACCCAATTCTTAGCTCCCATCCTAATCAACTAATATAAATATATAGATAAATTTAATATATTCAATTGGTTCATAGTTCATATGAATGAAAGAAAATATGTTTACTTATTTTCTAGAATTTTGTATGGAGGAATTTCCTAGGATGTCATATAGCAGCATGTGTTGGATACCGGCCTTATTTCAAAAGTAGATTGTTAAATTTACAAACTGGAAGAAGCTGCTAATTTGCTGACTATAAGGTATAAAATCCCTGAGGATCGGCTGTGAATATATTCACAGGATAACAATATTTTTTTATTGTATATAATTCCTACTGATCTATAGAGGTTAACACACAGTTATCCTTCTCTGAGCACATATAAATAATGATTTGATGTTGTCAAAAAGTCACTATTTCTACCCCAATCAGCGGTACATACATGTAAAGTACTTAGTAAGTACCTACTAGAAATGCCAGAAGCAAAATATAATTTCATGGTTTTCAATACTTGTGTTTAGTCTTAAGCATTTGTTATTTTGATTACTTCTCAAATTTACATAAATACCCATCTGTAAAGAAATACCTTATCCTGGCTTATCTATGATTTGTGATTTCATTTACTTTTCAAATAAAAGCACTATCACATGCTAAGCATTAATATCATTTATAAATTCTTATGCGCCCAAAATCTTTCACATCAAACCTAAAGGTAAATCAACTTATGATAAAAAAAATATAAAAGTTTAAAAATACTTTTATATTAGCAATTACACTGACAACACATAATTGAAACAGTGATTAGATTCTACAATTTGTGTTTACTACAAAAATTTGAATTTGTCATGTAAGTTCTTATCATTTTAACAAGTAGGTATTTCTGCACATCCATCATATAATAAATGGAAAAAAATATCCTGCAAGAACATACACTTTTTTTGTTGTAATGACTTTTCAGAAGTAAGGTAATGTGTTTAAGCAATGTCTGAAAAGTGTTTAAATGTCCCTTGTTTATAAGCTGATTCACACCCAGGCACACCCGTCACAAATCATGCATATTTATATATACCATGTATTTGCAAAAGGTATAAGGTATACTTATGCTGATGTTGGAAAAAAGCTTTACACACAAGAGCTAGCTTTTTTCAGTCATGCCCATCACATGTCACCCCTTCTCATATAAATTAGCTAGCTACCTGAATATCCTCAAATAAACTACAACAGATATAGGAAGAAAACTAAGAAAAACTGGAAGAAATAGAGTGTTTAAAGATGAATACAACTGTGGTCACAAGCTTTTGCATGAGAGTAGGGAATTCTGCATATGCTTCCACATATAATAGTTTCTTTTTTACCATATTATTCATTAGAATGTCCTGTCAAACCGGTCACAATGATTGATAAAGGTAAAAAAAATAATTATAATTACAAAGCACACAAAGTTACTTATTATTTTTGCTAAAATGTTGAGGCAATACTTAAATGTTGTATGACCATAGTCAGGGTTACAAGTTACAACCATTACAGGGCTGCATCTAGTTATGATTTTTTTTGTTTAAGCTTGACACCCTTGATGCTAGCAAATAACATGAAGATACAGAAATTTTGTAGACTATTTTATGAGCTACCTTTTTGTATCAAATCTATTTTCTCAAATATGTTTAAATGTCACACCTATGACAGTGGACAAATCCTTATGTTATTGGGTCCCACCAGCATTCGGAATATTTGTCAGAAAACTGAATCACTGTTTGATCCAGAAATCAAGCCCAGAAACTCAAGATTTCAAAGCAATGCATATGTCACTACAACCATCGCTTTACAGCCTCAATTGCAGAATGACTTTGCTCGATGTAAATATTCAAAACTCTATTCAAAGGGAGCATGGCGCAGTCCAGTGTTGCATTGGCGGGCGCTCTTGGCTCAGAGTAGACTTTAAAACACTAAAAAAAACATCTCAAAATTTTTGTTAGAACTAGCAGAAGTCAACCCTAAGAGGTTGTTAGCATTTTACCAATAACCCTGTATACAATAAACAACTTTGTTTGTTGCAGTTTCATTAGGTATAACTTACAATGCACAGATTTGAATACTACTTGTAAAATTGGAGTTAAATCCATGTTCAGCCTGCAGGCAGTCTATCCTATATTTTATGGAAATCAGCCAAAATTTCATATAAATCAACTCAGTGCTTATGGTATAAAGTAGCAAATAACAGATAAATGAATTATTGAATTTATAGAAGTATATTTACATCCACTGGTACTTATATCCACCCATACACAGAAGCCATGGAATGCTTAGTAGTTTGTCTCTCAGAAAAAAAGGTATGTATATCAATATTGCAAATTTATGAATGATTTTTTATAACATAAATATAATATGGAGGTCTATTATGAAGATACACAGGTGTCAAATAAAATAGGTATTGGATACTATATAATGTATGCTAATGTAGCAAAATTCAACAGCTGGGTTTTACATTACAATTAAGTTACAGTGATGAATGAAAATGTTACTTTGTTTGTAAACAAATGGTTATGTGCCAAAAATCTGATTTTACTGATTAAGACTACAATTTAATGTCAGTGTTATCATCAAACCTTTGTCATGGATCTTGATTAGACATTTTTGTGTTTGGTACATTGGTACAGTAGAACCTCGATTATCTGAACAATTGTTAAACATGCTGTTATAAGGACTCTCTATTTATAGCTTTAAGCCTCCTAGGTTGTCAATTACATAGATTAACTATGACTAGGTAGTATATTATTTAGAAAAGCATTAATAGCTTCTCATGGCAATAAAAGCATAGAGTGGTGGATAAGGGGGGTGGGGGTATAGTACATACATATTTTTAAGAACAAGTAACAGCAACATCTGAAATTATATATATATTTAATTATGAGTAACATATATTTTTAATAGTATGTAGGTACCTACATGTATTATAAGAAATATTTTATATATGAACATAATATTCACTTTTATTTTACTGTATCCAGAATATCTTAACTTTTAATAGTACTCCTGGTCTCAATTAGTCTGGATAATCAAAGACCTACTTTTAGAGATAAATAAATAAAATATTATGAAAGAAACCTTGAATAAATATCATAGTAAGCATTAAAATAACTACACTATTAAAATCACATGATAGTTCAATTAATCTAGGCCAAGCTATAGGAATGACAAATAGTTTTTATAGTTCAAAAAACAAACAACAGACATGCCATTTTTTTGTTGTTAATAAGTAAAATATAAATGGATATACCTAATGTGTTTAGGTGCATTTCAATTCCAAGATTCAAAGATTTACATATAGTCATTATAAATTAAATAGACATGAGACAAATATATGGATACTTAATTTTTCAAAACCTACAAACGGAGCACCATTTTCCTAAAGTAGTACAAATTTACTACTTAATTACATATAAATGAAGAATAAATGCCTGATAGAGGTAATTAGTGTACCATTTATCCAAGACTACGCGGGAGAACATTTATGAGGATAGTAATAGTAAAAGAGACGTGACCAAATAGCTAGCTATGCAACAAACCGTAAACACATCAATATAACACACACAATAATGTCAACAATACGACACAACGTGTTCCATCACAAATTAAGTACTTTAAATCACAATAGTTTAAAAATTATGACACGCTAAGAACTTCGCAACGAGGAAAATAAAAATTGTTATTTTACCACTAGCACAAACACGAACCACACATATTAATTCGATAAAACTGACCACAGATGTTGGTTGATATATCTTAGCACTACTGCCTGCCCGACACTGACAGCAACAAGAAATTGACAGCATTTGTCCCTCTAGACGCGTCTGCTGCGACATGTTTTTCGGAACATTCAACAATAATTGGTTTATTGCATTTGCTGCGCCGCGCCGTTGCTGTTTTAAATTTAATAAAAATATCTACGATGGTAAACACCAAGGGCGTATCCCGTTAAAAGGTCGTAATAGACTTAGGATTAAGTGTTCATCTGCATTTTCTGCGTCCAGTGGTCTGGGTCTAGTTGCTCTATGCATACCGAAGGTACATAATAGACATATATACAGTAGTTCGACTCCGCGGTATCCTTTTTTTTTATCCTCATGACGAAAATGCATTTACGCATACACACCCGCCGCGCCGGGGAGCAGGTGGTTAAGTTCAGGGTCAGGGTCAATAGGGACCCCACTACCGACTAAAAATCTCATGGTGTTCCGTCGTCATCGACTAGTAACAGGGGCCGCGGGGTCACTCGCGCTCTAATCCGCAGACCCCATCGCTGTCGCTGTCCGCGTAAGCGGGCCCAGCCTCTGGGAATAACTCCCTCCCCCAATGCCGCTTCGTGGGATGCCCTGGAACACGAGGACATCCACACCTCATGAGGACCTAACCCTGATGGGGGGTGCCGGCTGTCCCCACGGCCAACACCCCAGGTCCTCTGAGTGGAGACGGAGTGCGAGCACGACCGGCTCGCCTCCGTGTCCGCGCTCTGCGGAGCGGAACAGAGAGAGGATCTCTCTCCCTTTCCCGCTCCTCTGCCTCCCTCTGTGAGACATTGTCTCGCAAAACGGGGCCACCACCTCCCACGACCTCTCGTCACCGACCATCTTTACGATGATTGCCGGCAAGGAGAGGTCGGACCCCACAACCGCGATCAGGGTCCCGCTCCACCTGGGCATCCCTCCAGTGCATGCTGGGCGGTATCTTCCACGCAGCCTGGTATCGGTGGCGCCTCATCACACTGCATCGCCGAAGTTCAGCGATTTCCTCCGACCACCAGTAGGCTTGGCGCCTGGGCTGTGGGGCACGCGCACGTGGCATCGCTGCGTCGCAGACGCGCGAAATTGCCTCACACAGCCAATCTGCCTCCCCGTCAACGTCCACTAGGACTGGATCTGGAGGAGGGTCACTCCATGCCTGGACAAGTGCCGCTTCCTGTAGCAATTCAGTATTGGGCTGCTTCAGGGCCCATCGCGGACTGATCTCACGTGATCTCCTCGTCCAGGGGACGCTGAACCGGATATACCGGTGGTCGGAGATAGTCTCCTCGTCCACCAACACTTGCCAGTCACGGATACGGCAGGCGAGGTTTGGGGTGGCGAACGTCAAATCGACAATCGAGCCCTCCCATTGACGGACACAGGTGTTTTCCGTCCCACGGTTTAACACGCAGAGGCCAACCTCAGCCACCCACTCTAAAAGGCAACCCCGCTGGTCCATCGTTGGGCAACCACACGCCGGAGATTTGGCGTTGAAATCCCCGAGGACGACCATGGGGTGGGGGCGGGATTGACCAATTAAGGTTCCCACCGCACTGAGGAGGACCTCGAATTCGTGCAGGGGCCTGTTACGGGAGTGATAGACCCCCACGACAATTACGCCTCCTACTGATGCTGCCACGTATCCCCTGCCCCTCGTCACTCCTTCGAAGGGTGGGGAGTGGGCCGGCGATTGGGTTGTGATTGCCGCCAAGCCGGTGTGTAATCCCCTACCCAGTGAGACCTGGGTGGAACTCTGTAAGGCTCGGCGATCACTGCCACCTTTATCAGTCGCTCCGTTATGCAATGTAGCAGAAGATCCTGAGCATCGGCGCAGTGATTAACATTCGCCTGGAGGAAAGTTAAGGCCATCGTTAAGTTACCTCCATGCACTCCGCCTGCCTTATTTCAGGGCCAGGCGGCTGCGTCTTGGCCTTAGCCTCAGACGCAGCAGCCCTGCGCTTAAGCCTTTGTTTAACCGTGAGCTTGGTGCAAGCCTTGCCCCCAGAAAGGTGGTCCGCTGCCTTACCCTCGGCAGCACAGGTGGTGCAGTGGGGAGCGGCGGAGCACACGTTGGCCTGATGGCCTTTTTGACCACAGCGATAGCATTCATCGCTACGGTCAACTTCCGACTTGCACTGGGCTCCGATATGACCCAGTGTGAGGCAGCGGTAGCAGCGGCGTGGTCTCGGATCTAGGACTCTTATCTGTGCGGCTACCCAGCCAACAAGAACACGGCCACCACTGGCCACAATCTTCTTTGCAGCGGTTACAGGACATCGAACAAAGGCAGTACCCATACCCGCAGCTCCTTTTCTAATTGCCCCAACGTTAACTGATGGGAGAGGGCAACCACCAGCCTTCGCAAGAGCGTCCACCAGCTCGTCTGGTTGAACTGAGTCAACCAGCCCACTGACTCTGAGATCCGCAGTGGCAGTAGGCCTTGTGACGCGTATGTCCTCCCTGTCACCAAAGACCTCTCTGAGTTTTTCAGCCAGTGAGTCCGCCTTCCCCAAGTTCTCAGCCCCTGGAATCTATAAAATTCGGGCCCCTGTGGCTGCCGTCCTTATTTTCAGCGGGGGCACTCCCATTTCATCAAGACTTATCCGTCTCTTGGCCTCCGCCAGCACCTCACGATAAGTCACGCCACTCTCCATCGCCCCGGGTTGCAGCGTGATAACCACGGCTGCAGTATGCGGGGGGCGGTGTCTGGCTGTACTCGCCCTCGAGGGCTGTGGGGCCGGCTTTGGAGGGCGAACCCGCACATTTGCGGTGGGCCTTGAGTCCCGAGCTCGCGCTGGTAGGGTGGACCTTGTATCCTGAGGTTGTGCCACCTCTGCCACCCTCTCACGTTGCCTCCTGTTGGAGCCCTTCTTCACCACCTTCGTCCACTGCTCCAAAAGAGAAGGCGGCGGTTGAGACTTGGCCTCGCCAGTGCTCGTTTTTGGTGGGGCCGAAGTCCTTGGTACGGGCTTAGGGGTGGCGCTCATCAGCGTTGCTCCCGGTGCTTCCTTCCGTCTGTCGGCGGCGAGAGGGGGCATCATTCGCTTTTCGGGACGGAGCCTCTCCTCCAGGGACTCGATACGGGCATTCATCATCGTACCGACCTGCACCACAATGGCCCACGTCACCTCCTCCGTGGAAAACCCTTGTTCAGCAGACGGAGCCGGCCTCACCTGAGCAGCTTTCATCTGCTCCATTTCACGACGGAGGACTTTTATATCCGTCGTGAGCTTCTCGTTCGCCTTTACCAGTAAGGCCACTTCCTCGGGCATGGAGCGAGCCCTTGACTCCTGAACGGATGCCTTTATCGTTGCCGCGGCATCCTTCAGGGCTTTTACGCTCGTTCCTTTAAGATTTTTTGACCTTGTGGCTACCGTCAATATGGTCTCCACCGAGGTCAGAACCAAGGCCTCCAGTTGGGCAGCATCGTGCTCACAGAGAGAGGCAGACGCAGCCTCAGGTGCCGGTACTTTCCTGTATTGGGCAGCTGTCTTTGCCACCGTCATTTTCTGCAGCTCTTTTTCAGCGACCAGCTGCTTCTCTTCTTCACGTGCTTTCTGTACGTCAGCCTTAGCTTTCGCCAGACCGACGTATTGCCCGGTTGTGGGCGGGCGCCTTCGTCCTCGACGTGCTGGCGTAACTTTGGGTGGTGGTAAAAAGTCACCCAAGTTTTCATCTTCCTCGTTTTTCCGGCGCTTCCGCAACGATCGGGCTACAGAGGCCCCAGAACCGCGAGACGACACCGTCACGCAACTCATATCAGAGTCAGACTCGCATAGGTTGCGACGGGTGTCACCAAGCTCCTCAACGTCTCTGACGCCTAGCTCTTTTGAGGCCAGTGGGGACCCACTCACGTATGAGTCAGACGTGAGAGAGTCACCAGAGGCCTCCACCTCGTTATCGGAGTCCTTATTATTGCCTTGGTCATTGATGCGTGGGCTGTAGCCCACGAAGCGGATAATGCCCCCCCCCAGATACGATGGGGCAGCCTCCTTCAGGAGGGTGGGATTTACCCACCTGGGGATTATTAACATACGCTGAATTTTCAATTTTTTTGTATCCTTATTTAAGGGGTCAAGTCAAAGTCAAAATCATTTATTCAATTTAGGCGTCTACGACGCTCTTATGAAGGTCAATTACAAATTTTAATATTGAAATATACTACATTGTACTGCCACGTTCAGCAAACAAAAACTATAGAGCCACTGCGAGAAGAACGGGCAAGAAACTCGGGGCCATTCTTTTAAACGTTTTTTAACAATGTGTTAAGTACATACTATATAGTAAAATTATTACAATACTTAATTTACATTACGTAGGTGTTAGGCGCTAGCTTGGCAGAGGCGAACCAGTCCAAGCATTTTTGTCGTTTAAGTAATCACAAACTGTGTAGTAAGATTTCTTTATCAAAATATTCTTCACATGCAACTTGAATTTTCTTTCTGTGAGCGTTGTAATATGTTTGGGCAATTTATTATAAAACCGCACACAATTGCCTAAGAAGGACCTTTTATTTGTCTTTGCTAATCTAAAACCTGGCACCGCTATTTTATCTTTATTCCTAGTGTTATAATCGTGATTGTCACTGTTTGATTTAAATTTGCTCAAATTTTTACGAACATACATAATATTTTCAAATATATACTGACTTGGTAAAGTTAAAATATCAATTTCTCTAAAAAGATCTCTCAGGGATTCCCTAGGATCCATTTCATATATGGCTCGAATTGCACGCTTTTGTAAGATAAAGATTGTCTCTATCTCAGCAACAGCTCCCCACAGCAATATACCATAAGACATAATACTGTGGAAGTACTCGAAATAAACGAGCCTAGCAGTAGCTACGTCTGTTAGCTGTCTTATCTTACGAACTGCATATGCAGCAGAACTAAGTCTTCCAGATAGATCATGTAAATGTTGATTGCACTGTAAAGTTGAATCCATTTTAATTCCCAGGAAGACTGTCGCATTGTCAAAAGAGAGTTTTTCTAGGCCAAGCTTAATGTTTGGTTCCACATAAGTAACATTTGGTAAAGAAAACTTTAAACATTTGGTCTTTTTTGAATTTAAGAGAAGATTATTAGCCGCGAACCACTTAGAGATCATAAATAACACATTATTTACATGAATAAGTTCACTATCCCTCCTGGGTGAGGTCCCCTGTGGTGCCCTAGCGGCCGGGTTCCCTCCGACCATGCATCCTTTGGGCAGGCACCAAACCACAGGATTCGGAGAAGCCCTGAGCCCGACAGAGTGACCGAATTTACCCTCCCTGCCACGCCGCGGGCCTTGCAGGCTCGCCAGTCGCCATCCTACGACCCGAAGGTCCACTGCAGCTGCTTCTCCAGTTTTACCCGACAGGGTGGCGGAGTTGACCCACCCTGCCGCACCGCGGGCCTTGCAGGCCCGCCATTCTACGACCCGAAAGTCCGCTGCAGTTGTGGTTTACACAGTTGCGCCAAGTTTGGCCCGACAACCCTGTCGGCCGAGTTGACCGTCCCTTCCGCGCCACGGGCTATTCAGCCTCCTCCTCGGCAATGACTACACCGACCTAGCCACTGCCTGCCCCATCCACTGTGTCCTATGCTACCTTCATAGGAACACGCGGAGGGACCCAACGCGTCAGGATTCTGGCCAACGGTCAACAAGATCCCATACAGAGAAGTTATTGACCGTTGTTGCCCAGGGTGCACCGGCCCAAAACACTGCTGTACTCCCCGGATAAAACGTATCCATAAAGACCAGCAGCATCCGGGAACACGAGGAGGTATCCTGACCTAGCACCCCGACTCCGCGGTATCCTGGAATTCAATTACAAATGACGATCAGAGCGCTAGGGAAATCACTATCGAAATTTTGAGTGTTGTTGTTTGTTATAAATATTTTTTATAAATTAATTAGGTAAAAATATAACTTTATATATATATATATCTATTTATTTGAGAGAACACAAGCGCGCGCAGAATTGATTAAATAAACGCCATTGTCTTTGGTAACATAGTAAGGCCACCAGTAAAGAAGTTATTGTATGATTATTTGCCTTTAAAACTCCTTGGGTTCTTTTTTCTATTAAAATGATGAAAAGATTACAACCTCTATAGTGGCAATCTGCTGACAGCTTATTAAAACTAAACTGTAAGTAAACACCGCAGTAAAGCATGTGAACATCAGTCTAGTTGTATCATTTTGTACCTCCTCGATGTAGGGAAGGCCACACGGTTGATCACGTGACTTAATTCGGGTAATTTCTTCGTAGTTAAACTTCTGCTTAAGAAGCTCCATGTATGTATTGTGGTAGGTACCTCAATATAGTTTGTGTTTTTCAGGTTCATGTTGGCATAGAGCACAAACTATATGTATAGAGATACCTACGGTACTCGTATCTATCTCCACCAGTACCTTGGCTTGACGGTAGCATTCGTCTACTGGAACATTCATGTATAATGAAATGATGTTGAAGATTACCACACTTTATCCGGCTGCATTTACACATCTTCTTTCAGGCGGACAAAATGCCTGGAGCCCCCATCGAACTTAGTAATAATCTTAACATTTATAATATTGGTGTGATACCCGGTATCGTATATGATAGATATCTACTTACTAATTGTGCAAGTGTCTGTCTTAGTAGGGACCACCCCAGTGTATCAAAGCATTAGTATGCTATGCACACTTATTACCTGCTCTACTTAGGTTTGAATTGCAATATATTTTGATGTAATTAATAATTGTGGGGAACGAGAACTAGTAGTTTTATATATATCGCTAGAAGACGCGCGTATTTAATACGGAATACCATTCAGAAGTACATAGATAAAATCACACATGGATATTATAATATTTAAATATATACATACAAACAAAATATGAAACACTATACATGTAGATATCTAGGTTTTCAGAGGGATGTGATCATCTGGTGGAGCAATTATACATTCTATAAATTTTACCTAGTATGAGAACGGCCCTTGATGACTACCTATTTGGGGAGATTGAGTTAACCTCTGATCAAGAGAGGAAGAATAAGAATCCCAATTAACTATGGAGAGTATTTAAAAAGCGGGTTGGGGGACTGTATAGGCAGACTTTATGATACATTTTTATTAAAATTGGATGGTTGTAATGTCACCTTCCTTCCTCAAAGTCAAACTCCTTTATTCAATTTAGATGTTTACTACCCTCTTATGACGGTCAATTAATAAGATTATTACAATATTTGTGCAAATTACATAGGTGACAGGCGATAGCATGGCAGAGACGGAATTTTCCAAGCATTTTTGTCGTTATCACAAACTATGTAGTAAGATTTCTTAATCAAAGTGTTTTTCACGTGCAACTTGAATTTTCCTTCTGTGAGTGTAATATGTTTGGGAATTAATTTATAAAACCACACACAATTACCTAAAAAGGACCTTTTATTAATTTGTCTTTCCTATGCTAACCTGGCATCGCTATTTTATCTTTATTTCTAGTGTTGTAATCGTGATTGTGACTGTTTAATTTAAATTTACTAAATTTTTATGAACTTACAAAATATTTTCAAATATATTCAGACTCGGTAAAGTTAAAATATCAAAATCTTTAAAAAGATCCGTCAGAGATTCCCTAAGGATCCATTTAATATATATCTCGAATTGCACGCTTTTATAGGATAAAGATTGTCTCTATCTCAGTAGCAGCTCCCCACAGCGATACACCATACGGCATAATACTTTGGAACTACGCGAAATAAAGTAGCCGAGCAGTAGACTGCATATGCAGCAGAACTAAGTCTTCGTGTACATGTCGATCCCATTGTAAATTTTAATCCATTTTGATTCCTAGGAAAACTGTCGCATTGTCAATGGAGAGTTTATCTGGGCCAAGCTTAATGTTTGGTTGAACATAAGTAACGTTTGGTAAAGAAACTTTATACATTTGGTCTCTTTTGAATATTGTATGATTAAAATTAGCGGTGAACCATTTAGAGATCATAGATAACACATTATTTACATGAATGTGTTTTTTTTGTTTTTTTTTCCCTGCCAGGATTTGGCTTCGCACGTCTTGTGCATTTGCCAGTGTCATGTTTTTCCTAAATGGTTCGTCAGCCCTCACAAAACAATGAAGGTCTGGGGTTCACGGGCTCTTGCTCTATTAGGTTTTTAATACAATATAGGTAACTAACTTCGAGCAAAGCTCGGTGATATAAAAACGGGGAAAGCTTATGAAATCTATAAATGGGAGGAGAAAAGACGGATCAAGGGAAATTTGGAATCGGTAATCGGATCAGGAAAGTAGGTATAACATGAAAAAAGAAAAAGGAAAGGATTATTCAATAATACCTGTTTAAATTATAATAAAACTATCTACTATAATCAAACTTTACTTACATCAAAATACTTACAAAGATAAGTGATACATAATTATATACAATGTATATTCACACATTTACAGTTTGATATTATTAGTAACGATATATTCAGAAATTGCCTTATATACATCTGGGTCACTGAATGCTGAAGCAGAGAGAAACAATATCGCAGAAATCTTCGACCATACAAGTCAGATCATTAATATACGCTACAAACAGAAAAGGTCCTCAAAGCGATCCTTGAGGTACTCCCATGTTTTACCAAAAGCCCGTTAGGCCTAGCTAGGAAAGTAGTAGGCATAAAATGAAATGAAAGAAGAGGACCAGATATAGTTGTATACTGAAGGGGTCGTGGATTACAGACAGGTAGATGCAACGGTAGGCTTTCTTGACGAAGGACTTATCTCGGTGATCCGCTAGATGAGGAGGTGCTTAGTAGCAGATGCTGGAGATAAGACCCACTGCGATGATCCTGGGATGTTCAGGCCGTGTATATCGCTGCACATTTGCACATTGCATGGCTGACACCGACTGTCAGGGGACAGCTGTCGGGTGCAGGTGGCGCGCGGAAACTCCTGGCCTGGGCTTGGCAACAAAACTGCTGGTCCAGATATAGATCTAGTCTAATGATGTAATTCAGTTCTGTGATGGCATTCCGTCAAATAATGAAATGCACGGACGTTGCGGTTATTTACGTTCCAGGTATATAAAACATAATAAATGTAAGTTCCTAGCACAGAAACTAAATAATCTAAAAGAACTTGGCTTAATTAATAATTATATAGCCCCTAACCAGCCGGGAAGTAGTCATTAACCATCTCATTCCCGAGGTAGAATTCACTTCATTTCATTTAAAAAAAGACTATCCAAGAATTTGGGACATTGACATACGTAGTAAAACATACCAAGTAATGATAAAAAATATTTCAAAATTGCATTACATGCAAAAATTTAACCTTGGGACATTCTGCTTATAAAAGGAGAAGAGAGTATACACGGGGATGACTTTGCACTTCCAACGATAAAATAACAATGTTGTACCTATACAGGACATCATTCAGAAAATCTGTCGCCAAGCCCTATACGGTGTGTTCCGGCAGCTGTCCTTGAGAGTCAGTAATTCTAGGTAGCCTGAACAAAATCTTCGACATTCATCACATCATCACTCACGTGAGATAGTGGCATGGAACATATAATAAATACCTACTACGTATAGTGGTCAAAGTTAGTCTTTCCCAAAGTGGGCGATAACGCCCCCTTGTGGGCGCTGCAGGTCTCAAGGGGGGCGGTAAGTGACACAGAAAGAAAATGAGGGCGTTGTGTAGAGGCGGGGGGGGGGAGGTGATTTGTAATTTTATTTAGCTAGGAGGCCTCTTAAACAACGACTGCAAGAGCTCTCGACTCTCAACAACAACTTGTGAACATCAACTAATATGAATTAAAAGATTGCTCAAACTCGGTTCTATATTTCTCTTCGCGTAGTTCATATATCTGTCCTATTTTATTGAATATAGAAAAAATGAAAATCATATCAATCGGTCGCTCCGTTTCGTAATGAAAGTAGACACAAACAAACAAATAAAAAGGCAACAGACACACTTTCGCATTTTAATAGTTATTAGTACTTGTAAATATCTATCATGTTTTAACAAGTTTTTGTTAAATAACCCGAATCGTGCATTCCTGTATCACTCGGCTGGTTCATTGAATACTTGTTCGGACTTGTTGAGTACGATTGAGCGTCGAATGAGATAAACGAGTTTATGCATGTTTGTTTTATTCCTGTCGGTGCGTGCTGCTTAAGTATTCCTATATAAACAATGTAATATTTATTTTATTTTCATTTCCCGGGCTATTGTAGGGCCAGGCCCTCGCCCAAAACCCGGTGGAGCTGGACGACCGCACAGGCGGTAGCCAGCATCTCTGTCCTCCCTAAACAAACAAATTTTATTTTCATTTGTGGTCTCGCGCGCAATAGATGAGCAGTACTTACGCCTCCTCTGCACTACTCGCGAAGTTGAACGTATTTCTCAAAGCAAAACAATGTCGGAAGTAAAAAAGAAAGACGGCAATACAGTGCGGAATATATTAAATTCGGATTTATTGAAAATCCCACAAACCCATCGTCACCTTTGTGTCTTCTATGTCTAAAAACATTTTCGAATGAAGCAATGAAGCCTTCAAGGCTGCAAGATCATTTGAATAAAATGCATGCAGATAAGAAAGACAAGAATGTAGCATATTTTCAAGACCTAGAGAAGAAGCATAATACTCAGCCAAGTGTAGCAAAACTATTTTCGGCGGCTGCTAAGCAAGATGACGACGGACTTCGAGCTTCGTACAATATCTCTTTGTTAATTGCTCGAAAAGGCAAACCACATAACATCGGAGAAGAGTTAATATTGCCAGCAATAAATGAAGTAATAACTACTGTGCTTCATAAACCGGCCGCAGATATTATCCGAAAAATTTCTTTGAGTAATAATTCTGTGCAAAGACGAATTGATGAAATGGCTGAAAACTTTGAAGAATCATTGTGCGATCACCTGAGGACTAGTCAATTCTCAATTCAGCTCGATGAGTCCACTTTCATTAGTTGGTACTAATGAAGCATTGTTGTTGTCTTACTTGAGGTTTATTAAAGATGAGAAAATATGTGAAGAACTATTATTTGCCAGAAATTTAGTGACCGATACAAAAGGTGAAACCATATTCAATACATTGGAAAAGTTTTGCGATGAGAAAGAGATTCCTTTGAAAAATATTATTTCAGTTGCTACGGATGGCGCTCCGGCTATAACAGGGTGCCATAAAGGCTTCATAGCGTACTTAAAAAATAAAACTCCAGATGTCCTTGGTGTACATTGCTTTATTCATAGACAACATTTAGTTGCTAGAAACTTAAGTGAAAAACTATTTCAATCACTGCAATATATCATCAAAGCAGTCAATAAAATCCGCAACAGCTCTTTGAATGATAGATTATTTCATCAGCTTTGTGTTACTAATGATGAGGATTTCAACCGTTTGTTGTTTCATACTGAAGTTCGTTGGCTATCAAGAGGCAATTGTCAGACTCGATTTTACAACCTGTTTGACTCTGTTATAGAGTTCTTGGAAACTGAAGATACAGAATTTCATGACAAGCTCATAACATCAAAGAATGATATTGCTTACATGACAGACCTGTATAAATTTTTCAACGACATGAATCTCCAACTGCAAGGCGATAAACTAAATTTAATTAAAACAAAAAACGTGGTTGCTGCTTTCGCAGCCAAACTGCTTCTACACAAAAAGAATCTGAGAGGCAGACGTGAGTTTCACAATTTTCCAAATTTATCAGTATCATGCTGTAACGACGAATTGTTTGCCTACTGCCAACATTTGGAAAACCTCCACATTGACTTCACCGAACGATACCAGACTGGGTGTTGGATCGGTTTTCAAATGTCAACACAGCAATGTCACCTCAGCTGGAAGAAGAACTTATGGAATTGACAACAAACGAGGAAATAAAAATCAAGTTCAAAAATGGTTACCAAGAATTTTGGCTACTAAAACCAATCCCGAAATTGTACCCTGGATTGTGGTCAATCGTTCAACGATTCTTGTTAGCATTCCCATCGTCATATTTGTGTGAACGTGGATTTAGTGCTGTGACAACACTGCTTACTAAAAAGAGAAATCGTTTGCTTGTTACCGAACGTGGCGACTTGCGACTGTTCTTGAGTAAATTGGAACCTGATATCAACAAACTTATTAAACAGCATCAGATTCATCCTTAACATTAGTTTTTATATAAGGATTGATTATTTTAGTTATATTTTTAATAAGAGACCTAAGCGCCGTTGTATGTTACCTACTGCGCTCAGGTTTCAAGTTGTGGGTTATAGTAAAAGTTTCGTTTAGAATTCTCCGTTAATATACATAATATACATATAGGTCACAATAATTAATTAATTTAATTTGAAGTTATAGTGGTTTTTAAATAGGTGAAAAAATGGGGGCGCTAAAATAATATTTATTCTCAAAGTGGGCAGTAGACAAAATAAGTTTGGGAACCACTAATAGACTATCAAATATAAGAAAAAAGATACTGTTATGTATTGTATTGTAAGAATTTAGTACCTACAAGGAATATAGCAATAAATCTTTTCTTTATCGACTACAACCCTAATTGTCACCTCGGAAATGTCTGACAACTGTAGTTTATTTTAAAGGTCTATGTCTTATTATAGTTAATGAAATTGCCCTATGTATTAACTAATTTCTCCACATTTAACACATCGCTGTTATTTATAGAAATCCCTAAATTTGAGTGCCATGCTACGAAATATGTTAGAACAAAGTCCATGTATTATTACTACTTAAAATGTTTCACTGACTCGGAAGGAATGTATTTACAATTATATACTTTTCCACGACACACAACTAAATCAATTATACAAAATATAACAATAATAATAATACAATTTTGTAAACGGAAGTCTACGCAAACAAAAAGTAACCTATAAAACAAAGAAAAATCGAGTCCCAACTGTCAAATGAAACGTCAGGACTATATTTATCCACCCATTTCGTGGGGCGACCGGTGCGTCGTCGAGCGATATATAAGAACGCTCCGGAAGATCATCGGACGATCGCTCCGGGCATATAAAAACGCTCGGGGAGTCGTCGGATGACAAATAAGAACGCACCCCCGGAAAGCGAGAAGGCTGTGGGTCGTGATACGTTGGTTTTTAAACTTCCCTTTATGCAACGATCATACATTTGACAGCGGACTGTCATTACTCATTTTAAATTTCAGTATTATAGTGACACCTAGCGGATGGTTTGAGCATTGTAAGGACGCTCAGCTGGTGGGAAGATACGATGATTTCATCCTTCATCATTATTATAGAATCGAAGCAAACTGCACAGACCACAGAGTCCTTTTATTTTATTTATTTCTTTGGCTTCTAGAGTCCTTTTTATATACGGCAATGCTAGTACTGTCGATTACGATTTACGATGGAGCGAATAGATGGCGCCTTTAACCAAACTTGAGATACTTATTTATTAATTAACATGAAGTATTTTTGTTAACAACGATATAGGTATATATTTGTATTAACCGAAATTTTCAGAAGGTACTATCGCTACCGTAATGAACTGGAAGCACTTGCCAGGAAATAGAGGAACAGAAGGATAGGGTACAAGCAGTGAGGTATATAGTATAGAGCACTGAAGGTTTTTGTGATGGAACAACCTTACGAGTTAGTGAACCATCATTAACAACACATGGGTTAACTTTATCAAAAACTTCCAAGAGTGAATACCCAAATTGATCACAGCCGAGTCCCAAGAGGTTTTGTTGATTAGTCATTGATTTTGAAAAGTAATAGTTTCGTCAAAATGAGTTCAAGTGAAGACAATGAGTGTGATGAACTTAATTCAACGCCACCTGAAATTCTTCACCTCTTTAGAATTATCCCAAAACCAACATAATCCCCGGAAAGTCCAATTTAAAATTCATAAATTGTGCATGTAGGTATCTTCAAATAAAAAATTCTGCCTAGGTACTACTTTGTTTTAATTGCCGCGCATTATTTGATAAAAGCACTATACAAGCCTTGGCCACAACGAGGACACATTGATGAACTTACGTATGAGTGCCACGGCTTCGCCTCGGGCCTCGGCCCACATTTACACGTTCGTCCATCAATGCCTCCTTTGCTGGCCGCTGCAGTAATGTAGGTAGGTACTATAATTACTAAGTTTTCAAACACGGTGAAACTTTGCATGTGTATCCTTGAGCCTAATATCTATGCTTCTGGTTTGCCATATTTCCGTAAAATTTAGTATTTTCAAAAATAGTTTTGCATGGGAATTGTTATTTTAACATTTAGGGATATTATAAATAAAAATCGAAATGCTGACAAACCAGAAGCTTAGATATTAGGCTCAGCAATATGCGTACCTAGAACATTTCACAGAATTTGACCACTTATTATGTAAAATATGACGAAACTAAATTTGTTTCGAAGTTTGCTTACCCGTTCTGAATCGATCAGCAAAGTTAAGCAAAGTCCGCGCCGCGTTCATGACTTGGATGGGTGACCGCTGGTGACATTACTATTGAGCGCTTGCTTTGGAGGGCACGTTAAGCCGTCGGTCCTTGTTGTTGTCTTAGGATGGCAGTCGTTATAGCATGGTTGTAGGGCATTTTGCGAATGCCCGCCTGGCTGGCTACCACCCTCAAGTAGAAAATCTGTCGCCAAGCACCTAACGGTGTGTTCCGGCAGCTGTCCTTGAGAGCCATTAATTCTAGGTTAGCCTGAACAAAATCGACCACATCATCACTTACCATCAGGTGAGATAGTGGTCAAAGGCACAGATTACTTAATAGTTACTATCAAAGGCTAAACAATCAAGCAAAAAAAAGCGCTCCGTGTACTCTACTCGAGGTCGAATGTGTCAACCCGGGTTGCATGCATATCACAGATGCTCAACACAAGGGCGAGTGCGCAGCTGCGTCTGCGTGCTCGCGTCGAGCACTGCGTAGCTCCGCCCGCGCGGCTCAATGCGACGTCGGCGAGCTGGGTGGAGGCGGAGCGAGCTCAGCGCTGCTCGTTCTAGGTGACGAGGTCCTAACGTGCCCGGCTGAAGTCGGTGGACATAATTCTTCGTCTGTGATCGCATCATCATCACATGTACCGTGACATACGATAGATACTAACCGTATCGCATTAGAGACTGCCACAAATCTGCATAGAGGTGGCATTAATGATAGGAATCCAGGCCGATGGTAGCGTTTAACCACCATCTCTTGTAAAATTAGGATGTCGTATGATTTCTATAGCCTCACATATTTTGCTAGGCACATAATTAATTTTCAATTAATGGACAATTCCTTTAAAATAGTATTTTTGTGTCATGGGGGTCTCCTGGATAAATAAAATTTTCTTTTATTAACGTAAACATTTATATCAATCATATTGTGTTGAATATTATCGACGGCGGCAGTACAGCCCCAGCCGAACTCGCACAAAGTTCCACTGCTACATAACTTCTGACCATTATCTCTCCTGTAGGTAATGATGTGGTCGAAGAAGTTAAACAGGTTAAACGTAGAATAAAATGGAGATCAGTTCCTATCATCTCCTTGAATGTCATTGTGACGGAACAAGCTCGTGGACCACCTGATGTTAAGCGGACTAACCTCTGCCTATAACAGATGCATTTCGTCACAAGTCACGTATTGCACTGCGCCCGTCACCTTGAGACATAGTTCTTAAGTCTCATGTGCCTGTGACTTCTTATTCCGTAAAATGTGTTTCATGCGTGATAGCTTAGCTATTTATATGTTTAATACACGTCATAGGATGGATTGATGCGAGGTGCAATAAAAAAACTCGTATTAATGCCAATTTGATCAAAAATTTATAGGTTAGGTACCTAAGTAGTAACCACATATCACCTAGACTCACGCATTACACATGCCAGGACGCTACAAATATTTTTAACATTTTTAAAGAATTAGACAAAATATAATACTTTAATGGGTAAGTACATGTCATTTTATATCTAATAATTTGTCGTAAAGCTTTAATTTAAATGTCCATATATTTTTAAAAGTCTAAAGTATTGTGCGTCCGAAACATCATGCTTAATAATAATACAAAAATACATATACCTACAAATAATTCTAAAAATAGTTTTTGGTAAGTATTCTTAAACTTAGGGTTTCGCAGCAGCCGCCGCGGATGCATTTGGGACGACGGCGTATAAAACCCTCAATCTGAAACATTAACATCAAGCATTACCTTCCACAGAATACAGAAATTAATAGAACACAGACTTGAACAATATCAGTTGCGGAGATAAAGCAAAATTTTGCAGCGCTCGTGGCGAAGTTTGCTTAGCTGTTCTCAATCAATCAGCAAAGAAAACAACGTCCGCCGCGGTCAGCAGCTGGATGGGTGACCGCTAGTGACATTACTACTGAGCGCTTCCGTGCTTCGGAGGGCACGTTAAGCCGTCGTCAGCTCCGGTTGTTGTGTTAGGATGGCAGTCATTATACAAGCACCTAATGGTGTGTGTTCCGGCAGCTGTCATTGAGACCCAGTAATTCTAGGTTAGCCTGAACAACATCTTTGACCATATCATCACTTAACATCAGGTGAGACAGTGATCAAATGCTTACCTACCAGGCATAAAAAAATGCCGGGATAGCAGTTGCAAACACAGAAACTAGATAGAAAACAAATACGGTTACGAAATGGAATCAAATGACTGCCATGACAGTTGCAAAGTAATAACTCACTAGAAAACTAAAAATGTTTAGGTTATTAATTAACCACAATAGCTGTTGCAAACATAGAAACCAGATAGAAAACTAACCGGTTAATACAGGGAATCAAATGACTGTCATAGCAGTTGCAAAGTAATAACTCACTAGAAAATTAGAATGTTTAGGTTATTACAGGAAATCAATTAACCACAATAGCTGTTGCAAACATAGAAACTAGATAGAAAACTAACCGGTTAATACAGGGAATCAAATGACTGTCATAGCAGTTGCAAAGTAATAACTCACTAGAAAACTAAGAATGTTTAGGTTATTACAGGAAATTAATTAACCACAATAGCTGTTGCAAACATAGAAACTAGATAGAAAACTAACCGGTTACGTCAGGGAATCTAAAGACTGTCATAGCAGTTGCAAAGAAATAACTCACTAGAAAACTAAGAATGTTTAGGTTATTACAGGGAATTAATTAACCGCAATTTGCAAACATAGAAACTAGATAGAAAACTAACCGGTTACGACAGGGAATCAAATGACTGTCATAGCAGTTGCAAAGTAATAACTCACTAGAAAACTAAGCCAGTCCTGATAGAAAATCAAACACTATAGCAATTGCCCAGAAATAAACTCACTAGAAAATACGCCTGATATCAAAGAGCAAGAAAGATAGAAGCAAATATTATGGTCATTGCAATGACATACAATTCTGTATTTGAGATCTTTCTATATGTCTCTTACTGTTGATATATGATGATGTTGTCGTAGAAAATATCAGGTTAAGAACCTGATGTTTCTTCGATCCTTTCAAGATTCTCTTCAGTCATTACTCCCCAAGTTTTCTTCTTCCATATTTTCCATTCACGAGCACAATTCTTACGTGTTAAATAGAACTCCCTATATTTTCTCATTTAATCTGTTCCATTCACTCGAAAAAAATCATTCTATAAAAACATATCTACATACTATGATTGTATTCAGTTTCTTACCGTCGACGTGATTCAGCTGTGATTCGTATCTGATACGAAAATGCGAAGATTCCGACGAGAACAATGAAGTTTAACGAATACATAAGTATTTTATCAACCGGGAGCTGAAACAGAAAAATGCATTATTAGTTACATCCATTTAGAATTATTTTATTTAAGTACATATATTTTTATAGCTTATTCTCTCTCTTATACATTCTTTCCATCAGACGAAGTTTAGTAGTATGGTTGAAGGCCGAGCACCGTCCCCTATGACACTTAAAGTTGTAACACCAAGTTCGAAACAGTGAGGTTCCGGTGGCCGAGAGGAATACACATCCAGCGCGAAACCAGAGTACGCGGGGTCGATTCCCGTCCGGAACAAACATTGTTTGCTCCAATAATTTGTAAATGTAAATAAAGTGACGGCAAGGGTTTGCAAAATAAATAAATACGTAGTTAATCATATATACTTGGATGTTTTATTATAAATAAGGTGGCTTTTTAATGGCCTGGCATTTTCAAGGCATACTTTCAACTAATTTTTCAGGGTAGTCACGGGGTAATGATCTCCATGCAGGCTTTAATTTGCGACGACAGTTAGTGTCTTTTATCCTCGAAGTTCATGCTTCATAACCGACCAAACGTTTTCAATTGTGTTTGCGTCAGGTAAATATGAGGGCGAATCCAAGTTCCCGATATCTTGTTCTTGTTTCCAGGCGGTCCACAGACGACTTCGGTGTTTGGGGTAATTGTCTTCTTGAAATATCCATAGTGCATTTGGCCTTGGATACATGCTGTTGGCAGATGGTAATGATGCTCTCTGGCATATTTGATTCATCCTCAATGCAAAAAATGCAGTGAGCCGCTGAACAAGTTGCTAATTCCCAAATCTTTTTATTGAGAATCATCCAAAAACATGCACCTCTACCGGGTGTTTAACGGTTCAATTGACAAGTCTGTTGTTAGCAGTTGACTAACCGCGAGGCGAGATACTAGTTACCCAAAAAAAAGCTTCGTCCGCAATGATTACCTTGTCTTATTCAAGGTCTAGGTTTTCTCACGCCCAGGCCATCTTTTATTCGCCGTGTTCTTAACAGAGTAACGGTTTGTTCACTGTGCTTCAGTATTTTAACTTTATTTTAAATAACCACTAAGCGTCGTTTATTTTTCAGAAGGAGTTGCCTAACCCTTTTATCCTTGGCGAGAAAGACGTCGCTGTCTTTCTTGTTTTACCAAGTTTTGATAGGTCGATATGTTTTGCTTCCAAATATCGGTTCAGCCATTTGTTCACAAACGCTTTAGATTTTTCCGTGCACTTTGCAGCCGGACCGTGCGACATTTTGAGTGATTTTGGATACGTGCAAAGAAACACTGCTTTATAGAGGGAAGCGTACGCGGCACCCATCTCGAGAAACGTGTGCTGGGAGTAAAGCGAGCGCGGATATATTGGGAATAAAATATTTTGACGCGTCTTAGGCAATACGTTGTATTAGGCGGCCACGTTCTTTTAAAGCACTAACAAATTTTAAATGTATGCTTTCCCTACAACACAAGAACTACTACTTATATAAAAGGTTTTTAAATTCTAACTGTGATCCATAGATTCTACTCTACGAATAAATATGCAAAGAAGTTTATTACTCATATTACCGCTTTGTTTTCGAACTCATTAAAAAAACACGCACAATCTTCCTAATTCAAATGATCGCATCCGATTGGTAGCGTCAAGGTTATGTTGTTTCGCCGCACGGTACACTTTTAAACCGCTCGCCGTGGTAAGGTTTGCATTCTGCTATTTTTGAGCTTGACTTGCGATTCT
Source organism: Plagodis dolabraria (assembly GCA_963854805.1). Taxonomy (NCBI): domain Eukaryota; kingdom Metazoa; phylum Arthropoda; class Insecta; order Lepidoptera; family Geometridae; genus Plagodis; species Plagodis dolabraria. The sequence goes on from OY978440.1 coordinate 14,516,034, forward strand.
TTACATATTTATTCGTAGCTTCTACCATACCCTGTAACATGAAAAAAATATTATATTACATAATGTAATCTGCAATAAGATAAAATATCAGGCGTAAGTATCTACCGCGGTTTCTCTATAAGTAGGTACTGTATTAAACGGACTGACCCACCCATTTACAGTAGCACCCGTATATCCGTTATAGCGCTGCTCTCATTCTGGAAGAAATTGCTTTGAGCAATAAGACCGCCCTTTGTATATTTGTGCGTGTTATTGTGTAGTTAAATAATTATACAATATATAATGATAAATTAAATAATTCATTTTCATTGTATTGTTTTGTCATTTTTATTGTTTTACCATATATATATATCTCACTGAAGACTTCATCGATTGGTTATGCCCATGGTTCACAATGTTTATATGTACCTAGCTGTGTAAAATGCTACCTACAGTCATTTTATGTATACGTAAGTATAATTTTTTGATAGAGTAAGGGCCCGTTTCGGAATGTCCTAATAAAGTTTTGGGTTGCTATGCAACACATAAAATAACTGAATGATAAAAATGACGGTTAACATACAGCGCCTATCAAGCTATAACCGATGGATAGGCTAAATCGATGACTGTGAAACGCAAAGATACTGTTTTGTTTATTAAATATGTTCTGGGTAGTAAAACCGGAACTTACTCGAACATTCTGAAACAGGCCCTAAGACGTTGCGCGTTAAAATACCGGACTAAATTTCGACTATTAAAACATTATTTTAATTACCTACATATGGCCCTCGCATTTTCCCCTGACACTGAGTCTGACACATATTTAAATATTGTCAATTAACCGGCAAACGTTAAGAGTAGAGTTCACGGAGCGCTTTCCATACAAACGTAGTTCCGTCATATTTTAATTTAAATACTAAGTGTTCAAACTCGGTGAAACTTTGCATGTGTATCCTTGAGCCTAATATCTATTCTTCTGGTTCGCCAGATTTCCGTAAAATTAACTATTATCAAAAATAGTTTTGGATGGGAATTGTTCTTTTGACATTTAGGGATATTATAAATAAAAAATCGAAAAACTGACAAACCAGATGCAGATATTAGGCTCAATAATATGCGTTTGACCACTTGGTATATAAAATACGACGAAACTACATTTGTATGGAAAACTACATTTGTTTCGAAGCGCTCGTAGCGAAGTTTGCTTAGCCGTTCGGAATCGATCAGCAAAGTTAAGCAACGTCGGCCACGGTCATGACTTGGATGGGTAAGACCAACGCTATGCTGCTGACAAAAAGTTGAAGTACGACCCCCCAAATGTCTCCATGGCTGGAGTCAGACTTGACTACGTCGACCAAGTCAAACTGCTAGGCCTAGTGAACCGCAGTGACCAGTGACCGCAAACTCACCTATAAAGCACATGTGTCCGCCCAATGTAAAAAGATAGCAGATATATACAAACAGCTAGCACGCGCAACCAAGGTGACCTGGGGACTTAACAGCGAAATCACGAGAACGATATATGTCGCAGTGGTGGAACCCATCATACTTTACGCGGCAAACGTATGGGCTCATGCAGTGGATCTAGAAATGAACATATCACAGATATGTGCCCTCCAAATAGGCTTTGCCCAAAAGATATGTAAGTCCTACCGTACTGTTGCCCTCACCTCCGCACTTATCCTATCAGGTCTACTCCCCCTTGACTTGAGAATCCAAGAGGCAGCGAGCCTATACAGAGCTAAGAAGAATATCTCTCTAGACTACCTTCCCCCGGACATGGAGCTCGAACAAAGCATAAGTGAAATGGACCAATCACATCCGTCCACGAAAGCATACGTAGAGTACAAGCTTCTCGAGACCAGCACCAGCCACATTACTGGACCCCAAATATACACAGACGGCAGTAAAATCGAGGGTCAAGTAGGTGTTGCCTTAACATGGTCGGAGGAAGATAGAGAGATCGCATCATCCACCTTCAAGCTCCATCCCGACTGCATGGTCTTCCAATCGGAACTTTATGCCCTTTACAAGGCGACTCAACTAGTGACACACAGCACCAAGCCACTAGTGAACATCTTGAGTGACTCCAGATCGTCACTCGATCTGTTCAGGAGTCCCAAAACGAGTCATCCCCTCGCAAAGGGCATAAAGGAAAATATTGGAAAGATCAGGGCAGAGGGCAGAGATGTTCGGATGTTTTGGTTCAGAGCACATGTGGGAACCGCCGGAAACGAGAGAGACTATGCGCTCGCGAAATCGGCGGCACTCACATGCACCACTCAGGATTACTGAGTTTTCTCCTTTTGTCCACAATATTTGTTTATATCATATATTATCATCTTTTGGTTTTATATTTCTTTACGTTAGCTACGAATTATTTTTAAGTTTTTCTTGTGTATTGTTGTTTCTATCTATATATATATCTTTCTTTTTGTGTGGCAATAAACTAATTTTGATTTGATTACAACAAGATCCCCATATCCTACGTCAGAAGGAAAATTCTCGAGGAATCAGTACAAAACTGGCAACCCAAACATAGTTTCACAAATCCCACCAAGTCATCTCAAAAACGTAGACATTTCCGAACTGCTATCACATGGAGAGCAAGGGGAACCAGGAATACGTATCCGTGGTGTTGCTCTATATATGGACGGCAGTAAGGAAAGACTCGGAATAAGCTTCTGTCTAGCTAGAGCCAAAAATCGGATACGCTTGTCACCTGGTCTATCATGTTTGGTAAATGGGAGCAGCTTCAAAACCACAATGAAGCGCAAAACTAAAATGCGATGCCAGAGTTGGCGGTTGGGGGTCACCCATGCCGGTTAGCGCTACTGAAAAACAAGACAGTCATCCTAATCGAATGGGCAGAGCACACACCGTTTGCGCAAGCATGCTCGCTGCTCTCTAATAATGCCGAAAACACCGAAAGCCCACGAGTGATAAGCATAGACGCCATGGTAATAGAGTACTGCAAGGGAGAAGTCGAAGACCAACTAGGTTGCATCAAAGCCTCGGAACACCATGAGGTAGTTGTGTACGAGGACAGAGGGGAAAACTTGAGTTTCCTTAAAAGCCCTGAACATAACCGTGCAACAGATAGTTGGGGACATCCGACCTTGAGCTCGAAAAGTGGCTCAGAAATATTACAGGAAAGAGCAAGGGCCGAAAGGAATCAGCAACGCAGCCCAACCACAAGCAGCGGTCGCGTCTCGGCGTTCCTGAAAGCTTTCAGTGCTGCCACGCGAAGCTTATTCTAACTACCATCCTCCATATCTCCTACCCAAACAAAAAAACCAGCAGAATTACCAGCCCTACCAAAGAAAACAAGAACGAGAGCTGACAAGGGACAAGTCTGTCCACCCCAATACATCCCAGCTCACCTGATGTTACGTATTGATATATGGCTATAACAGATGCATTTTGTCAACTTTTTGTCACAAGTAACGAACTGCACTGCGCCTATCACTCTGAGACATAAGGTTGTTAAATCTCATACTAGTTGTCTAGGATCAACAGTTTTCAAGAATTAGCGATACATGTCGCCTTTTGAAAACAAAACTTTTGATCTACTATTATAAAGATTCAATCTTCGTAAGTTTTCAAAAAGGTCGTACATCCCGCTATGCAATGTGGATAAACTTGTTATTGCAATAAACACTAACTGAATATTCATATAAGCAAACCGTCTGTTCTCATATTCGTCACTTTCCTTTAGATAACTAATCGAGTGGAAATTTGTTTTCTAATATTAATTAATGCAAAGTTATTCAAAAACTATAAACCTTGTAGTTTAGCTGTCATATCGTATCCTTTGCTATTCAACAAGCACTGAGAATATTTTTCTGAACAGTTCCATGATGTTTTTAATCAAGGTCTCTAATACGGCGAACACAATTTTAAAAGGAACAATGGTTTTAAGCAAGAAACTTTAATGGGTATCTACCAACAAGAAAGCAAATTTAATCTCTAATAAAGTTAGTGAAGCCAATAATCACCTCGTGACCACACTCGGCCTTCCAGTCACTTGGAATCAAGTCGTCGTAGATTTTGATGAAGCGTTCCAGGGGGCAGCGATTTCCACAGCCAGGGATGGAAAGCACTTCAGGTTCAACAATATCAACTGTGTTACGATACGATATCCTTACAAAATGGATATGTGCAGTATCATCTGTAATGGTAGCATAAAAAATAGCAATTTAACTTCTCGAAAACTAAAGTTAATACTCAAAATTAAGTTAAGTTAAACTAAAGTTAATACTTAATTTTACATATTTATATTAGCAGTCAACACAACTCGTTAAGGATTCGAATACGCCGACCCGTGTTTCGAACATATCAGATGTTCTTCATCAGGGGCGAATGCCGGTCTATTTATAATATTTAAATATAAGACCGGTCAGGACCCGGGCTTTAGCGTGTAACTCTGCGCGTGGTTCTTCGAAGCGTTCGTAGCAATTTTTGAAGCGCACTTACTACTGAGCGCTTCCGTGCTTCGGAGGGCACGTTAAGCCGTCGGCTCCGGTTGTTGTCTTAGGATGGCAGTCTAATGACTGCCATTCGGAAAATGCCCTACCACCATGCTATAATTAGCATGGTGGTAGGGCATTTTGGTATGGTAGGGTATTTTCCGAATGCCCGCCTGGCTAGCTACCACCCTCAAGTCGAAAATCTGTCGCCAAGCACCTAACCATGTGTACCGGCAGCTGCCCTTGAGAGCCAGTAATTCTTGGTCAGCCTGAACAACATCTTCGACCACAGCATCACTTACCATCAGGTGAGATAGTGGTCAAAAGCTAACCTATCAGGCGTAAAAAAAGACTAGAAAATGCTACAACGAATCACCTCGATAAATTTCTTCTATGGTAATTTTGACCTATTCCAAAAAATCAACGACTAGTTCAACAATTTGAACTAATTGGATTATTTCGAGGTTATTTTTGAGTTGATTGTATCCAAAATGTGAAATCAAATAAATCAACTGTCAATTTGACAGCTGCCATCTGCATAGCTGCACCATACCGGAGACCTATTTCGAAATTATTTTGTAATCGATTCAAGCTAAAATATAAAATAAAAACTGAAAAATAGGACATCAAATGTCATTTTGACCGCATTTACATCACATGTGACATCTGTCACGTTAGACATGTCATCACATTCAAAAACTCGAATATTATACTAAACTATAAGGATTTGTGGCAGGTACAGATAGATTTAACTTTCTACATACTTTGACACTTCACACTAAAGAATAGAATATTAGAACTACTAGGTATATACAAATAGTTACATTATATAGTAAAGTATAAATAATTGTAATTTTAAAGAAATTATTTATATTTTCTAATAAGATGTTAATTTTCTCTGAATAAAACCCAGAACCCTAAAATTACCTAGCGGAATTATCCATTATATATCATACATTCTATATATAAAAAATACCATGTGAATCATTACACATACCGTAGATGAGTTCCATAAATATAGTGGCTGTGTACTGAGGGCATTTTCCATCGAACAAACCAAGCCCTGAGAGAACATTACCAATATTGAGGTCGTGCGCGCTGTAGATGTTCATCTTAAAGGGTGGCACCCCATCCAAATCGTCATATTTTACGTTGTGGTATGGTTGTTTAGAGTTGTGTGTGTGCATGATCTTCAGCATGTTCTGCGTTACTTCTTTTAAGAACGGTCCGATCCTGAGACGGGCTAGCAACGGTGTCGCTGTGTCCACTCCAAAGCTGCAAACAAAATAATGTTTTTAGGATCAACTCAATGCAACTTATGGGTTGCAGAATGCTACGAGAAACATCTGCGTCACGATGCTTTGGTTTCGTATATTATCTTTCGCAATATAGATGTGTAGCAGACCAATGCTACGAAAAAACAACTGCATCACGATACTTTAATTTCGGAGTTTTTACTCCCTTGATGGGTTACAGAGCTTACGGAGCCTATCTGCCTGATATGCGACAATCTAGACCGAGCATTGGACTGCATTTTCTCGCATCATTTGTCTTAAAATAGTTTGATTTCAAAATTTAACGATCAGGCGTAGTTTGACATATTCTAAGCATTAGGTCGCATATAACTATTTCGTAGGCAACTGATTTCGCTACGACTACAGAAAAGACTAAATAAGTCGTTGAAAAGGTACACAATTTCCATAAATTACACATAATGAAATAATTATCACTACGGTTTTATTACGGAGTTTACTGACTTATGGTGATATTATCACGTAGACGATATGATTTTCTTATCTGATTACCTGACTTATGTTTTTAATATTAACTCAAAAGTTTTGGTCTTAGTCTGTAAGTTTTTGATGTAAATAAATGAATAATACATAAATTTATGATATTTACAATACTCGAAACTTGTGTGCTAATATAACTGGTTGAAAATTTGAAAAAAAAAAAAAATTGATAATTTTCCTTTGGCATCCGAGATAACGAGAACTATAGAAATTCATAGATGGACGATATCGTCCACGCGGGTGCCAATGAGTAAGTTGTACAGAAGAGCCATTAAGTAATTTATAAAACGGTATCGGTCACTTTATTGATAAAATCCGTCAGCACGTTAATGAATATACCCTCTGGACAGAGCCAAATTAATCTAATCATTTATGACGTCTACAACGTTCTTGTGATACTAATGTTGCATTCAGATAATACAGACAATGTAAGAAAAACGATCAAGAAACTCAGGCACATTCTTTATACACGAGTTTCAAGAATATGTAATTATGTTTTCATAGTTCAATCATTGTAGGTATACCCAATTGAAATTTTCACAGCGTATGTATTTGATGTCGTAAGATGCGACTAAAGGATATATACCACAATGGGAAGCAGCGCCTTCTTAATGACTGACAACTTCTACTGCGATACCCAGGACGCCTGCCAAGCGTCATGATTATGGTAAATCCCCTTCGTTGGAGGAGACCTTGTTCAACTGTAGCCGTTCCGGTTGATTTGATGATGATGGTGGATTGCGTAACAAATACTCGTAATAATATAAAAAATAAAAATAAAGGAGGGTCTTCATATGAGATACATGTGTGAAAAAGCCAACCCTATTGTCGCCGATTGATACAAGGAATACGAGAATATAGCCAACGAAATAGCGACTGAACTGAAAAAAATATGATAGTGAAAAGGAGATATAAATAACTTACCTATATCCGGAAGGCTTTATCATTTGGTCGGGAAATACCGACGTTGTCCACGCCGGTAATGTAAAGTTATAAAGTTTTTCGATTTTAAGTACGCTATAAATGCTGTTGATGTCTTCGTAATCCCGAACTTTCTTCCCTGCTTTCAATGAGAGATAGCTGAAAATGAAAATACATAATGTTTTATCGTAAACTCATTTTTGTCTAGTCTATCTGGAGAGATCGCAGCACAAAAAAATGCTTGATTTAAGGTTTTCTAAAATGTGATAGATTTTAATGATAATAGATAATTATTCTTGGAAAAAGATCAACATCTAGTCGTACATTTATAATCACATCGCTAGTTATACATTTATAAACGCGTTGGCAAGTCAAAACTTCCTTAAGAAGTATTTTTTTCCATTTGTAGCTTTATATCAGAAATATTAAGCTTTATATAGTTAGCTGTGGTATCAGAAATATGTATCAGAGGCAAATTTCGCACTCGCACCGTAACGGAATCTGGTAAATCTATTTGGGACCACCATTATAGAATGTCATTTGATTTGAAACTTTAAAATTTTCGATAAATACATTTTTTGCTCATTGTGATAAGTATTTAGCGGATTATCAGTTGATACACATGCAGATTACCGAACAGCATGTGGCTATTTGGGACCACCATTATAGAATGACATTTAATTTGAAACTTTAAAATTTTCGATAAATACATTTTTTGCTCATTGTGATAAGTATTTAGTGGATTATCAGTTGATACGAGTACACATGCAGATTACCGAACAGCATGTGGCCTGTAAACTATTTGCTAAATCCAGGTAGGAGGTAAGAATTTTTCAAACCCGAAGTTAGTTTTTGACTGTCTGTGTGGTGACACAGTTTACGATGCTAAATGTGTATCGGTGTTGGTTCCCTTATAGTAATAAGAATAGAAAACGAAGCGCTCGTAGCGAAGTTTGCTTATAGCCATTCTGAACCGATAAGCAACGCCCGCCGCGTGAGTTGGATGGGTGACCGCTGGTGATATTACTACTGAGCGCTTCCATGCTTCGGAGAGCACGTTAAGCCGTCGGTCCCGGTTGTTGTCTTAGGATGGCAGTCGTTATAACATGGTGGTAGGGCATTTTTCGAATGCCCTCCTGGCTATAATAATACCACCCTCAAGTAGAAAATCTGTCGCCAAGCACCTAGCGGTGTGTTCCGGCAGCTGTCCTTGAGGGCCAGTAATTCTAGGTTAGCCTGAACAACATCTTCGACCACATCATCACTCACCATCAGGTGAGACAGTGGGCAAAGGCTAACCTATCAGGCATAAAAAAGGTACTTACTTCATCAGGTTCTTATAACAGCTCAACCGTTTCTTGTATTCCGCTGAATTTTTATAGCGATTCCTCTCCAGATTGTAGTTATGACAATATTTCTTCATACTCAGTAGTTCATCGTCTTCTTCAGGAACAGTGTGGATAGGTATGGGTTGCCACATAAAAGTCGGGTTCCAGATTGCCTTCCCAATCGGCGGAAACATTCCTGTAATAAAACACAACATAATAACTCATACGAAGTTTATGATACAAATTTAGATAATTTTATCTTCGGATGTCATCGTCATATTCAGAATGCTGGCAAACTACCCTAACATTAATCAACAAGGGAAATTGAAGTTGAACAGAAGAGTCACTAAGCCTAAAGGCGAACATAGCTATGTTGGACTTTGAGCTTATTCTTTATGCGCTCACAATACGACCATACATGATGTAGCTGCACCAAGAATAATGTACCGACAGTATTTACGCTCAGAAGCACATCAATATGATTGTGAAGTGCAAAACCACGAGAACAAAATGTAATTTTCAATAAGTATTTTATTAAACAAAAATACTATATGGTACTTTTTGTTTTTGTTTCAAAAACAGATCGAAGACATTTTGAAAAAAAGGCCAGACGACGCTTATGTATGAAAGGATTGATGAGTGTATATTAAGCGACAGAGTTATGTCAGGATTGTAGTAATGGAAATCTGTGGTCTCTGCCTACCCGTAAGAGAAAGAGGCGTGATTTTATGTATGTATGTATAAAACAAACCATGTCTGCCGGCTTCTGAAGATACGTAAAATCTAGTGAAAATAGTACGGAAGCCGCGAGCCGTGGCTTAACAGCCAGTCAATTACGGAAACATCATCTGTGGTGGTGTGGACCTTCATGACTAACAACCTACAACAATGACAACGACTAGAAACTATAGGTTTATAAAACTGACGAAGAAAGAAATCCATAAAAGCAGTTAAAATTGTCTTATTATTTCATTAATTTCAATTATTAATCCAAAAATAACATAATGGATAACTTATTACAACAACATGATTAATTCCAAGATATAGTACGTGTATTAGCATGGATACTGAGGACATTGAAACCTATTTCGCAACGTAAACAGTTACCAATATACCTAACACTACAGGAATTGCGAAAAGCTAAATCAGCGATTATATTGTTTGTGCAAAGAACGGAACTTGGAATGGATGTTGCGAAATTGAATACGCAGAGCACTGTAGCTTCAACTAGCAAGATTTTGAACTTGAATCTTTTTCTGGATAAAGATCGACGGGTTCCTTAAAGTTGGTGGGCGGCTCAGAAATACTAATATGAATGAGGAAATGAAAAATCCAATAATCGAGTGGAGTTACAATCGAAGAAGCCCATCATTTAATATTTAATGTGGGACTTCAGCTTACCTTAGCCACCCTCAGGCTAAGTATGCAACTGCATAACAAGCGGATATATGACAACAAAGAAACTGTGTCACGTGGCGAAAATATGAAGTAAGAAAGCAGTATCAATTGTCGGGGATCTTACGAACTCCACCGTTCTACAACTCCGGAGTAAACTACACTGGGTTTGTAGATATTAAGGCAAATAAAGGAAGAGAAGCCCAAACATTGAAAGGGTACATAGCTTTGTTTGTATACTTGGTACGAAATTATTACATCTGGAATCATGCATCGCACCATTTTGGCCTAGCGCAGGGGGACTGTGAGAGAGGGCAGTGCAGGAGAACAAAAATTTAGATTCGAGGAGTCCACTACAATCTTGGCTTAACTCGAAGCATGTCTAAATTCGAGACCATTGTGTTCGCTTAACAGAAAAATCTAAGATATGGATTGTTTCACACCAGCGCACTTTCTAACATGAAGGCTTAAACATCATTAAAACTAAGGAAGATGCAAGAAGAAGATGGCAGTTGTCGGACATCTTCAAACATATTTGGCATAAGTGAAAAAATTAATATTTTCAATCTACAAGTGGTTTGAACCACACAACGAAACCTACAAATAGTAGACATGGTAGTGGTACATCAGGATAACATTCAAGCAGAACAGTGAGTAATGGGTAGTAGTAGACGTGACCTGACAGTCATGTTGATGTGAGAGTAGCATCCTTCAAACAAAAAACGGAATCAAAAAAATACAAATTGTTAAGCTCCATTTATTACCGATCAAAACACCAACAATACTTCAGCTAAAACAACCAACACGCATCGGCCTAATACAATCGATGGAACGAGCTAAATGGCAAAGATGTATCTTCTAGAGACGAAAAACTCTTTCAAAATGAAAGAGTTTTTCGTCTCTAGTCATGGCACTGACTTCATTGAGTTCAGAAGCGACCAATCATTATACTTTGACCCTATTTCAAAACTCAGCATTAAGATTAAGGATACGCAGAACCTCGTTGTATATTATAACATGTCTCCATATTGGGAAGGAATACAAGCGTTCGATAAAGTTACAACATACCTAAATAAAACATGTACAACAATAGGCGACTGGCAGTGTAATATGATAGTATTACATTACAGCTGATCCACCAGACAATGAACTACGTTACAATAATGAACTTCTGATGACGCAACAATTAAATGGTCACTCCAGACAACTTCGACGCCTTATTAATGGAGTTGGCTACCTTGCGAATTCCCTGTTCGGAGTACTTGATGAAAATTTCGCAGAAAGGAACAAAAGAGATTTTTTTACAAATTTATTATGGAAAAGCGAACGTTGATTGTAAAATCGGAAGATAACTTATTGAAAAGAATCGAAGAGATTTTGGAAAAACAACACAAAACTATCAATATACATTTCGTACGACTTGATAAAATGACTAATAGAGTTCAACAAGAAATGAACAACATGGCACTTTTACAAGAATTCATTTTAACTGCCTTAACTTCTCAGATCATATAAGCAAAACAACGACAACTTTCTATGATCTGAGCATAACTTCTACCAACTTGCTAGATAACCTCAAACGAACGCAAGATATCCTATTAGATATTCTAACGAACATATTCAACATTCACCTACTTACCCCCGAACAGCCCCAGAAAGAACTTAGCACAATCTCGGCTCACTTGTCCGGTGATTTAACTCTACTTATAGAACCACGAAACTTATGTAAACTTTACTCATTATTGAACCTTAAGTCGAAAATTACTAAAACATACTTCATCTCTGAAATAGCCCTTATCAGTAAAAAGATCACTAAAACTTTACAAAACACATTAAATAACACATCAGATCAGCAACCCTATGATAGAGTTAATCCCAACATCAGACTACATTGCTACCGACCTGTAAAGGAATTCGTGTATTACCCTTGACTGTAGAAATTTCAAAGTGTATACACCAAGAAGAGAGATTTTTATTTTATTTTAACATACCAATATACCATCTCCGTGGCGATAGTAGCTTCTGTAGAGTGATTAAATCACTAAAAAATTTAAAGCTTAATCAAATTTGTGTCTATATAGAAAATCGTATCGATACCAATTTTATTCCTATTTATTATGTAGTATCTATATAATCCGTACCCGAAGGATTTTTTCTGTTTTTAATAAGATGATTTTTACATGAATTTATTTTATAAAATCGCTCAAGCATTTAAATATTGCTCACTAGCATGCGAAACGAGATGTCCCCGTCCAACGCTCATAGACTGAATAAAAACCACTTCGTCATTACTAACAAATACTGAAAATACCTATTTATAATGCACTTTACAAGGTACGACTACAAACATATCAAATCGTATATGCTCAGTTTTTTATATTGTAGATATGTGACCTTTTGACCACAATCTTAATTGATGTTAAGTGATATGTGGTCGATGATATTACTAATGACAACAGGGATAACCTTAAACGGGAACTGACTCTGAAAGACCGCTGACCGGAGCACACCCCTAGATGCTTTGCGACATATTTTCTGCTTGAAAATAGTAGCTAAAGTTTTAAGCCTGCTAAATCCTAAGACAGTAAATAGGACCAACATGATATGCCCAAAAAAACGAAGAGCTCTGTATTCTCAATCGGATATTGATGTTGCTTGCTCATTACCATTTACTACTCAAACTGATAAATTTCAAGCGCTTGGAGTAATTTCTGATGCATAAATGCTTATGTTTATTCATGCAAAAATGCGCATATAGTCTTATGCAATGTAGTTTAAGATAATCGAACTGTATCTCGTTTCGAACTCAAAGAAAGACACTATGACTGACTGGTCGCGGTTTTTGTTCAAAGGAGGCCATAGCATAGATGCTTACTACCGCTGTCAGTCGTTCAGTCGAAAAGCAAAACATTATTTAAAGGTCGGCAACGCATCCTCGAGACCTCTGGTGTTACGGATGTTTATGGGCGACGGTGATCACTTACCACCAGCTGAGCCGCATGATCGATTGCCGTCCTACCCCATAAAAAATATAACATTGAAAAACATGAAATTGAAAAAATGTTAGCCGTCAGGAACGCAGTACTTACGTTGTGGTGATGTGCTCTATGTAAGTATAATATATAAAAACCTGTTTAAATCATTTCTGTAGATCAAAATCATAAAATAGACTAGAAAATTAAGATGTGAAGAAAAAAATTTACCACCATGGGTTTTTTTTTGATTTCGTTGTATATTTTGTAATACATTACTTACAATATTAGCATAAAACGTCACATTATACCGATAATCAATGATATAGCGCAACTATCACTACGTATGATAAGCAACATCACGAATCACGTTTATAATCAACTTACCTGCTAGAAAAGCTTGTGCTGACATCAAAGTTCGGTCCACATCGGTTGAGCGCACGCGCATTTGAGTAGGATCGTACTCGTCAGTGGAGTTCACTAAGGACTGAAACAAAATAAAATATCCATATAAGTTGTTAGGAAAACCTTGAAAATAAAAATATTATTATAAAAATATTGAAAATAAAAATATTATTATAAAAATATTATTAAAATAATATATAAAAATATTATTTCACAGTAACCTATTGAAATATTGGACGTAATATATTTATTCGACCTTCAAAAATGTCTACCTGAGAAGTTTTAACTTAATGTTTAAAATAGGAAATACGTACATATTATACCTACATAGCCTCTTATCCTAAAAAGAGGTAAGTACATTTAATGAGACAGAAAATTGTATCTACTTTAATTTATCACGCAACTAGAAGGTCACTGTTAATTTATTTATATATTTACGGCATTGTACACCAAGAAGCAGTAAAAAGAAATTTAATTAAATACACAATATACTTAAAATTATAAAATAGCGTTAACGGACTTATGACTATAAGCGATCTATTTTAGTCATTTTTTTAAGATAACCTATATAATTCAGCGTGCATAAATAGCCCCGTGGGGTGCCGGGTTAGAATTGCACCTCCCCATATCATCCCATGGGAGTCGTAAAAGGCGACTAAGGGAAAAATACTGGAAGGTAGCACCTTCTAAAGAACTATCAACTTATACAGCGATCCCCAAGACGCCTGCCAAGCGTGGGGATTATGGCAAACACCCCCTTAATAAGGGAGGCTGTGTTCAGCAGTTGACGATCCGGGTTGTTACAGTAGTACAGCAAAAATATACCTCATACTTAAGACTATAGTTTTATACAAATAATAATTATAGTGGTTTAACCTCGTAATAAACTGAAAGTATGTGTGTAATTAATAATTATAAACAGTGAATATTGTTAACCTACTAAGTACTTATACGGTATAACGGCTGAAATGCCACCTGAAATGAAATTCATCATCATCAACACTGTGGTGAGAAAGGGTGCAATATATCAAATATATGCACCTACCCCATATGCCATTTTATTGGATTTCAGGTGGTTAATTTTCCTTAGTTTTGCGGGATAATGCACATTGCATAATCTGCAAATTGTTCCAAATAGACCGATGTTATCATATTACATCGTATGAGGGCTTTCTCAACTTGTCATGCATGCGTTGTAAAATGATTCCACAAATGCTGCTCTTATGACATGTGTTTTGAAAATCTCCCGCACACCAAAGTTGTTTCGTAACAACCAACGAAAGCACATACATAACATAAAAGTAGTATGTGTGATATAATTTTTTCATTCATTCATAGTATGTATTTAATTAATTTTGCCTGCCTAATTAATGCCCGTCAGTTAAAGACCAAAAAATGTCTAGTATTTTGATTAACTGATCTTCTCATATCATATTTAATATAATATTTGGCATGCTTATAGTCGTAACATTTTTTTGTAATTATTTATTTGTTATTTATCTTAGTAAGAGTCACCTTTTTTAAATGGTTTCACGGCCTGAAATAAATTACTTTTTACTGGCATTCAAGTGATTGAACGTCACTGCAACTGTTGTAATATTTTTTTATTGATTTATGTAATAATATTTTCTTCATTTAATTTCGTTTCATGATTTGATTTTTAAATATTAATTGAAAATACTTGAAGCGATGTTAGTGTAACGACGATTAATTAAACACTTGATAGCAGTCCAAAAGCGGTTTCATGACAACCTGTTCGATTGCTATCGGATTTTTCTTAATTGACAATAGCCTCTAACCCATGACAAGGGATTTAAGCGCCATGCGCCTGTGTTTTTGCCTCTCTATACTGTCAATAAAACATGAAAGTGATAAATCGACCAAAAAATAATACATTATTTTTCCAAACAATTTTTTTTAACAAAAGGTACGTAACGAAGTGAAAGTAATACGTTAATCTATGGCATATCTCCTTCGATAAAAATTCCGTATAACGCTTTTGTGAACGTAGAAAGTCGCATGACTATACCTATAGCAGTTACTCGCGACATAATTCTCTTGAACATCATACCACACATTTCTAACAACCGTGTGGTTCACAGAAGCTAATTTCATTAGTAATCTAAATCAAAAAGTACCTATGTATAGGTACACGTTCTGGAGTTCTGGAATTTGCCATCGTGTCAGTCCTATGCTTACATTGTAGTACCTGGGCTGGAGACAAGATAGCAAACAAAAAA
Source organism: Plagodis dolabraria (assembly GCA_963854805.1). Lineage (NCBI taxonomy): Eukaryota > Metazoa > Arthropoda > Insecta > Lepidoptera > Geometridae > Plagodis > Plagodis dolabraria. The sequence goes on from OY978440.1 coordinate 14,531,536, forward strand.
ATTAAAGAGTAGATGTGAGTTCGAAACCGAGCCATCCACTCCTGGCTAAGAACGAGGGGACAAATTAAGTATGTTATGTTAGCTTAGCGGTCAGAACATACCCCGGCTATAGGGGTGGATAGCGCGGGTTCTGATCTCGCAAATGGCTATATTTTTTTCCCTCGTTGTAATCTTGTTGACGATTGGTACTATGTATTACTATATATTAGTCATTGCTACTAAATGTTAGTATTTAGCTTTTGATTTTGTTGTGATCTCAGATAGGTACAATAAACTGTTTGTATGGAGAACCTCAGGATTGAGGAGCTAAATCATATGCGTTGTATTACCGAATTTCCTGTTTTACTACTTTATTCCTATATTACCAATTTGCAATATTCTCTCTACTAAACTATTATAAAGACGAACGTATAAATGGACAGATCACATGATTGGAAAGATTTCCAATCCAATGTGTGTTCTCGAAATCATCGTGGGAGTGGATACTCTCTTATATATAGATTGAGGACCATACTAAATTTATTGCCCCTAAGTTGGTTGTATCTTTTTTTAATTTCAGCAGTATTAAACTCGGACTTTAGGTAGTTACCATAGAAAATTACTATTCAATGATACACATTTTTTTGATATAATATTGATCCATCACTTTCGGAGTTTTAGGTGTTTCCTCAATTCAAATGTCACTTTTAAATTGATATAACTTTCGTTTGGTGGCTCCTCAATCCATACGTACATGATACTACAAGAAGGTGGGCAGCAGCGCCTCCGGTAGAACTGCCATCCTACACTGCGATCCCCATGACGCCTGTCAAGCGTGGGGATTATGGCAACCCATCCCCTTAAATGGAAAGCTTTGTTCAACGGTGGATGCGGTCATGGCTGTTGCTGATGTGACTATGTACCTAAATTGTATACCTACTTCTGACTAACTTTATGATCTCGACACCTCGTCGCTCCCATCAAGAAAAACACAGGTAATAAATTTATAATGTGCTTAAAAGAACAGCAGTTTGTAGAATTCGAAGTACAATCTGGGAGCGACTTCGTGCTTCACACCGTTACATTATTATTATTTTTACAATGTGGTTTCCTGGTACCGTTTTACATGAACACGGTTCCCAGAATGTTATGATATTGATCTCCGGGATTTTCAAGACAAAACATGGTTTATCCAAAAGTATTTTCACCTCAAAAGCTCGGAAAGGAGTTGTTTATCATTCGAAATCTGCGTGAAAAAGTGCTTTTTATCCGATGGCGAGCAAAAGTGTTTTGAAATTAGAACCAGTTAAGTCATTTATTGTAATTTTTACAATAAATAAACGCAAATTTACTACATTATTTTTCCTCGCTATAGTGAGGAGGTGAAACATTGTATTTCTAGGCTTACTTACTTAAGATGTTTCGCGCAGTTGGACGTTTTACTACTTAGAGTTTAGACCATAGAACACAATATTATAATAATACTACGTACTTAGACCTTCTTACCGGAAAGTGCCTTGCTGACTCCAGCCGTAGTTGGGAATGCTTTTATTGATATACCCACTACTTAATTTTAATGAATGAAGGCGTTAAAATACAATTGTTTGTTGATCTATTTTGTGCGTTATGTGCAGCAACCCGTTCGATTGTGTCAAAACGAGTAGTGGATGTTGCTCGTTCGGCCAGTTATTTTTCGTGGTCTTCAGGAGCGATAAACGTAATACGGCTATAGTAAAATTACGTAATATAATATATTGAAATACGTTTATGAGATTACTAAAAAGCAGATTGAAAATATAAATATTATATTTTATGTTCTTAAAAGTCTATAGTAGAAATCACTTAATTAAATTACATTATATGCAATTTGAGATATTAGTATTAGTAGCAATAAAATTTATATCCGCAGTTATAGTTCAGATAAGTTACGAGCTTTTTAATATCCATCATTGCGAAATTTAATAATGTATTATGTAATATACATCTTATTGTAATGTTACTTACAATATTTGCAGTTACAATGGTAAACCAAAGAATACCTTTCATTACAAATTGTGATAGAGGATAGAGTATATTTCTGAGTTGGTATAGAATTTTTTTTCGCTTGTATGCCTTTGATTTGTAGCCAGGCACGGGGTGCCGAGAGGTGAGTATGTCGCCCTCCCATTGTTACCTGTGGGTGATCGTAAGAGGCGACCAAAGGTAAAATACCGGAAGGTGGGCAGTAGCGCCTTCTGAGGAAGTAATATCATAAGCTGAGATCTCCAAGACGCCAGGCAAGAGTGGGAATTATGGCAAACCCCTGCTTAATGTGGAAGGCTGTGTTCAGCAGTGGACAATCCGGCTGAAACAGTATGCCTCTAATGCCAAAATACTACAAACTATATACAACATGTAGTGTTGTATATGTAAGTAGTTTTCCTACAACAATGAAACATTTAGACAACCTACAAGTCATTGCAGACTCACTGGCAGTCCAAATGCTCTAGCCCACTACCAGTTGGCACCGAGCCCAGCATGGCTCTGATCCTTTGCTCGGTTTGAAGGCAGGCGGCAATATACAAACACGTTCAAACATAGTGTAGGTACCAAAATCTTCTATGCGTTTAGTTGAAAAAATTACCGACACCGCCGCCGTGTGTTACGTGTTGTTTAAAAGTTACTTTTATGGAAACAATACATCTGTATGTATTGTTTCCATAAGAATAGCTTGTCATTGTATACATTCAATGTAACCTAAGTCAGTAATTGTTTATGGGCAAATCAATGCCTCTAACTCTAGGTATCAAACAACCCCTTCGCTTAGTGCTCATATACTTAGGATGCATAGTGAGTCAGCGTGGGCGAAGTGCCTACGTACTGTTAGTTGTTTATCACGAATGAAGGAGCACCCCATATAATTAAAGCAGGGTGCTCGATCATTCGTTATGAGCAGACTATTCTAGTGCAATGTTTGCGAGCATCAGAAACAGTAGGAGCACTTGAAATATTCCAGAAATGGTATGTGCATGCAAAAATGCCTGATCCTCGGAATACCTGATTTAGGTGAATTGAGGTACCTAGAGAATATTTTAAGCGATCGAATAGCAGTGCCTACTGTACGTAAAGATGTCAGACCAGCTAGCCTATTATGTAATTTGTTAATAACAAATCTGATTGAAATAAAAGAAAAATGGCGGTTTCGCGATTACGTGTACACATTTGTCACTAACTAAAGCTGCTATTAACTGAATCCATCTTTGACATTCAGTATCACAATTTGTAGGAGAATGAGACTACAGTAGACAATTTCAATCATTTGATAGACGGGATTGTATCGGGATCAGTGTTGCCAATGCTATCGACACTTCGTTATGTTTGCCGTTTTTTTTAAAGGTATCTATATCTTAAGAACAATACTTTCTACGGAGGAATAAAATAAACTAATATACGATATTGCCATATTGTGAATTTAAGAACAAAAATATACTCGTACAAAATTTTACCCAAGTAGTTTGTATTACCTAATTTAATTAATAAAAGATTTAGCTAGCAGTTGTACTCTGAAGAATAAGCACGCTTTGAATAAAAAAAGGCTGGCTAAGAAAGAGGCTGAAAAAAACTTCTGCACGTTCCTAGGCATTCTTCTAAATGTACGCAGCCTGGAAACTATGCAATTAAATATTTTAATAGTAAATATCATAAAACTTACTTATTTCTAGCAGGAAGCGTGGTAAGAAATCCCTCTTACTTCCTCCCCGTCCCTCTTATTCAGGCAATATTGACATAACTAGACTCTTTTAAGATGTCACTACTGCTAAGTAATAAGTTTTCTTCCATTTATATCGTGGAATTGTTTTAAATTTACTACTTTTAATAATACACTGTGTGTGTATTAACACATGTAAGACATTTATTATTGTATATAATAGACGTCTTACACGCGTACCGTTTACCGCCCTTCATAAATAAATCATATATTTTATGGATTAAGTTTTCCTTGTTTCTGAAAAATCTCCAATAATCACTGGCAACACTGCGATTTTGATCACCAATAATAGCACGAGGTAATATTCGATGGATTTGAAAATAACAGTTGGTTTGAGCGAAGATGTTATTGTAACGGAACAAGCTCGAGGCCCACCTGATGTTATGCGGACTAACCTCTGCCTAAGAACCTTCATATACTACGCAGATGACGAAGAAGACGCCATAGGACGGTTCGTTAGGAAGGCGATGGTTGCGACACCAAAAGCCATCCACGATCACAACCTTAATATGGCGATCAAAATAAAGATCGAAATAGCGCGGTAATGGAGGCCCTGTTTAAATGTGACGTGGAAAATAACAAAATATGTAAATTTCTGTAGGTATATTATTTTATTGTAGTCACAAATTATGTTTATAATTGTAATCGTTGGCACGGCTATCCGGAGCGGTCATGCTCACAGAAATTAACGTAAAAAATAATTCTTTTAGCACTGTTCCCCATGTTTCCTATTTCATATTTCTTGTTCTTAAATAAAAAATGTCATAATTGAAAAAAGTCATGGACTCTGGAGTCTGTAGACTGTAGATTTATAAATTAAAAAAAAAAAACCTCTGCCTATAATAGATGCATTTCATCACAAGTCACGAATTGCACTGCGCCCGTTACCTTGAGACGTAGTTGTTAAGACTCATGTGCCTATGAAGTAGTGTGCGTAAAAGTAAGAGCGCGTACTGCTATTACAATTAATCTTTGATATGACATAAACCGGAGTCGACAGGAAGGTTTTAGCTCGATTGCACACAACAACCCCCTATATCTCTTTAATCGATAAAGGGGTGGCGACGATGACCTTTCCCCGGATAGATGCGAACTAACTTGCACCTAATCTACTGTGCAACTCTCAAATGTCACCACCTCTCGCTGCACGCACCGTATTTACACTCCTGGCATGAAATAAATGTAGTGACGTACTGCTAACCATAGACTTATAAGTACATAAGCGAGTTAACTTGTTTAGTTGTTACACGCGTTTGACACTTTAAAATGGGTTTGGACGCTACATACTACTTATCCATCAACTAACAACTATCCGATTTCTTAATTTCTATTACACTAGTTGAAATGTAAATCGAGCTTAAGGCACTGGTTGGAAGACATGTTCAATGACGTTACGGCCCTACTGTACCAGGACCAGGGACAGACCAGGGCCTTTGATAATGGTAAAAAGTGAAAAAAAAATTAGTAGGATGTAACCTGTTGAAAAAAGAAGAGAATATAACAATAATGAAAGAAAAAATAATTACGTAAAAATAATTTATCAGCTCAAAATTATCTTAGTGAGCACTACAATGATGCTATAAGTTTAATAGATCTCGTGACCACCAATATGGAGAGTGTGAGAACTACTGAGTGTGGATGCTGAAGGTCTATTGGTCAGCCTCAACCAACCAGAGAGCCCCATGCAATATCAACATTAGACACCATTCATAACCTGATAAACAAGTCCATAAGTACTTCCGTGTTCCCTGATGTCTGGAAAGTTGCGATTGTCCGGCCAATACCAAAAATTTCTAATCCGGTCGAATTAAAAGACCTTAGACCGATTAGTATTTTGCCGTGCTTATCAAAGGTTATCGAAAAAGCTGTATGCGCGCAGTTAACTAATTTCCTTGAGAAAAACAGTGTTTTACCAGAAGTACAGTCGGGTTTTAAGAAAGGGCGCAGCACTGTGACTGCTCTACTCGATGTCACAACAACATTCTTTTTACTCAGGATAAGGGTTTTGCACACTACTAGTCTTACTGGATTTTTCCCACGCTTTTGACTCCATGAATATAAATTTGTTGTTGTCCAAATTGAGTTATTATGGATTGGGTTCTAAAGCTTTGCAATGGTTCAACAGCTACCTCAGTAATCGCTTTCAATACGTCAAAATCACCTGTGACGATGGTTCATCATTAGAGTCTGAAAAGAAGGCGGTAGAGAGAGGAGTGTCTCAGGGATAAATTTTAGGACCGATCCTATTTATTTTGTACTTGGCAGACATAAAAATGTGCATTAAACACTGCCATTTTCACATTTATGCAGACGATATACAAGTATACATATCATGCAAACCGGATGAAATTGATCGTGCCGTGTACAAACTTAATGAGGATCTATCAAGTATAGCTGCTTGGGCTGATTCTAACTGCTTGGTGCTTACACTGAAAACTAAATACCTTGTATTCGGTAGTCAAAACCAACTGGCGAGTCTCAGTCCATCAGTGCGTGTTATGCTAATGGATATTCCTGTAGAGCGTGTGTACGAAGCACGTAACTTAGGCCTGCACATGGACTGTGATTTACGTTTTGAAAAGCACGTAGCTCAATCGGTCAAAGGATGCGTTTACAAAATAAAAAAATTGTATCAAATGAGGCCGTTTATAAGTGAAACTTTGCGCATTCAGCTAGTCGAGTCACTTGTCTTGTCAAAATTAAACTAAATGGACACTGTTTTTGGAGACAAAAATTAATTCAGCGAGTTCAAAACGCTTGCGCACGTTTTTGCTTCGACATTTCGTTTAGGGCCCGTGTGACCCCATACCTAAACAAACACTACATTCTTAAAATGAAACACCGCCGCAAACTCTACTTGGCCTCCCTTCTATTTGGTATAATAAAACATCAAACCCCGGCTTATCTGTACAAAAAACTGTCTTGAATATCGTGTCGAAGATCATTTGGTTCTCGGCAGTGCGCGATGCACCTCGCTATAACTTCTCACAAAACAGTAGCTTTTAGAGGTAGTTTTCGCTACGCCGCAACCAAATGTTGGAATAACATTCCCCCGCCAATAAGGGATCTGCAGAGTCTTAATAGTTTTAAACTTAGGTTAAAAATATTTCTGTGTGCTCACCAAAGACAACACGAAAATTTAAAACTTGAGACCAGTGCCATTTAGTCTTCAATTGTCAATGTCATTTATTTAATTAAATTATTCGGAATAAATTAATATTTTTTGTTATGTATCGTTGAACTAATTTGCTTTTTTTCTTTCTTCTTTATTTTTTGTGTGATTTTACTTTTATCACCTACTTACTAATAAATGTTTCTACTAACGGTTAACTTATCAATGTAAAGCCTTGGCATTGTGCTTCCGCGACGTCACTCGCTGGATCCATCGGAAGACCAGCGCTGGCTTTATAGCCAGCCTTTATTTATATTTTTGTTTTTGTTTATTTAATATTTATTATTGTATGTTATTATCTCGTGTTCATTTTCGTGTAACGTTTTTAATAAATATTTTTCATTTCATTAACAATTTGTCACACACCTCTGCCATTTAACAAAACATGGACAGAAGCAGCGCAGAGGGAGAATCAGAGTATCACCACTAACCAGGATATGGTTACCAAGGTTTTGGTATTTTCAGATGACGAAGAAGACGCCATAGGACGGTTCGTTAGGAAGGCGATGGTTGCGACACCAAAAGCCATCCACGATCACAACCTTAATATGGCGATCAAAATAAAGATCGAAATAGCGCGGTAATGGAGGCCCTGTTTAAATGTGACGTGGAAAATAACAAAATATGTAAATTTCTGTAGGTATATTATTTTATTGTAGTCACAAATTATGTTTATAATTGTAATCGTTGGCACGGCTATCCGGAGCGGTCATGCTCACAGAAATTAACGTAAAAAATAATTCTTTTAGCACTGTTCCCCATGTTTCCTATTTCATATTTCTTGTTCTTAAATAAAAAATGTCATAATTGAAAAAAGTCATGGACTCTGGAGTCTGTAGACTGTAGATTTATAAATTAAAAAAAAAAAACCTCTGCCTATAATAGATGCATTTCATCACAAGTCACGAATTGCACTGCGCCCGTTACCTTGAGACGTAGTTGTTAAGACTCATGTGCCTATGAAGTAGTGTGCGTAAAAGTAAGAGCGCGTACTGCTATTACAATTAATCTTTGATATGACATAAACCGGAGTCGACAGGAAGGTTTTAGCTCGATTGCACACAACAACCCCCTATATCTCTTTAATCGATAAAGGGGTGGCGACGATGACCTTTCCCCGGATAGATGCGAACTAACTTGCACCTAATCTACTGTGCAACTCTCAAATGTCACCACCTCTCGCTGCACGCACCGTATTTACACTCCTGGCATGAAATAAATGTAGTGACGTACTGCTAACCATAGACTTATAAGTACATAAGCGAGTTAACTTGTTTAGTTGTTACACGCGTTTGACACTTTAAAATGGGTTTGGACGCTACATACTACTTATCCATCAACTAACAACTATCCGATTTCTTAATTTCTATTACACTATGTAGTGTTATTATACTATTGCATTATATTTCCAATAAGAATTATCTAATCGGTGGTGAGAACGCCTAAATAAACAGGCGGGCAAAGCATACTATTTAGATAGCACCTCAAACCTAGGTAAATCTGGGAGATGTATTGAAATATAAATAAACCAAAGCCTCTTAAATGTTTTGTTTGCGGAATGTACGTATGAAAGACCAAACCTGGTATGTTTTAATTAGTTAGAAATATTGAGAGAATGTCACGGCAAAGATATTCTAACGTTTTGAATATGAAGAATGGTCTGAGATCCCACAAGCGCCTGATAAAAATGCGATGAAACTGTCGCCTCGAAAATATATTGCTCGCGAAAAGTAAATAATAAAATCAAAATGTTTAGTAATAAAGTCCTGCTTTTCCCGGCATTCTGGAAGCTGGAAAAGATCACGAGGCGATCTCTCAATAACCCATGATTACCCCTAATATATAATTATTGCATGTCTAACAGATTATTGACCATTTGAGAACAATAACAAGTTTTGTCAATGAAATTGGAAACAGTCTCTGGTTTTCAAGATATTTCCTTTTTACCGTCCAGGCTCATTATGAAATTATATTTAACACCTGTTCCTGGTCAGGTAACAATATAAATTAATTTAAGAATAATCCTCGTTTAAAAGTTGTAGTCATTTGAAAAGCTGGGTCGACCACATGATGATAATAGTCATAATTGCAAGGGCTATTGTATATGAAAATTGAATAGATTAGTACTGGCATTTTCCTCTTTTGAATTGTATACTCAGATTAGGCTTTAGAATTTAATATTACAAAGAATACTCAATAATAAAGTGAGGTTATGAAAAAAGGAAAGAGGTAGCACATGCGAGCAAGCGAGAAGGAAGATCAAACTAACGGGTGTTACCCTGCCTCCCGCAAGCTGGTATATATACCCCTCATCCGCCGATGACGAGGAGAGACCTCGTTACTTCTTGCACTGAATGTACGTGCGTATACACATTTCGCGTTCCAGAAATTAAGTGCCAAGTCAAGGCATATTGAAGATTAATTTTCATACAAATAATATACGAGGAAAATTTAAGAGGCGTTGAGGAAACATGTGCCGTTGGCGCCACACAGCTTCCTTCGCTGAACTTTGAGGAAGGGACACTGCTCACCAAAATGGCCGCCACGAGGCGACACGAATCCATGAGGAATTAAACGGAGCAAAAGAAAACATATTTTTGGGAAACAACGAACGGCATGTATAAAGGACGGGACCTCCCTTCGTCATAACCTAAGGTACCAAAATAATCAAATTTAGACCCCCATGTGCGCGACAAACTTCCGTATTTTCCCCGCGCGTAGTAGTAAGCAGCAGTGCTCGGCTTAAAAGGACTATAGAGTTAGACATTGTAATTTTTGGTATAATAAATAATATTTTTGTAAAGTGTAAAGATTGTTTCCATCAGCCATGCCCCCTAGCGAAGCATTCCTCTCGAATAGGTACTAGCCACCATCAGCACAAAGACGGCCTGGTCACAAGGTCTTCGCATGCTGCCCGCTGACTATCCAGGACACCTTATTATAATAAATATTTGTCGTAAGTATCGCTTAATTCACTCCCCGAACTACACGATACGACAACTAGTTGAAATGTAAATCGAGCTTAAGGCACTGGTTGGAAAACATGTTCAATGACGTTACGGCCCTACTGTACCAGGACCAGGGACAGACCAGGGCCTTTGATAATGGTAAAAAGTGAAAAAAAATTTAGTAGGATGTAACCTGTTGAAAAAAGAAGAGCATATAACAATAATGAAAGAAAAAATAATTACGTAAAAATAATTTATCAGCTCAAAATCATCTTAGTGAGCACTACAATGATGCTATAAGTTTAATAGATCTCGTGACCACCAATATGGAGAGTGTGAGAACTACTGAGTGTGGATGCTGAAGGTCTATTGGTCAGCCTCAACCAACCAGAGAGCCCCATGCAATATCAACATTAGACACCATTCATAACCTGATAAACAAGTCCATAAGTACTTCCGTGTTCCCTGATGTCTGGAAAGTTGCGATTGTCCGGCCAATACCAAAAATTTCTAATCCGGTCGAATTAAAAGACCTTAGACCGATTAGTATTTTGCCGTGCTTATCAAAGGTCATCGAAAAAGCTGTATGCGCGCAGTTAACTAATTTCCTTGAGAAAAACAGTGTTTTACCAGAAGTACAGTCGGGTTTTAAGAAAGGGCGCAGCACTGTGACTGCTCTACTCGATGTCACAACAACATTCTTTGTACTCAGGATAAGGGTTTTGCACACTACTAGTCTTACTGGATTTTTCTCACGCTTTTGACTCCATGAATATAAATTTGTTGTTGTCCAAATTGAGTTATTATGGATTGGGTTCTAAAGCTTTGCAATGGTTCAACAGCTACCTCAGTAATCGCTTTCAATACGTCAAAATCACCTGTGACGATGGTTCATCATTAGAGTCTGAAAAGAAGGCGGTAGAGAGAGGAGTGTCTCAGGGATAAATTTTAGGACCGATCCTATTTATTTTGTACTTGGCAGACATAAAAATGTGCATTAAACACTGCCATTTTCACATTTATGCAGACGATATACAAGTATACATATCATGCAAACCGGATGAAATTGATCGTGCCGTGTACAAACTTAATGAGGATCTATCAAGTATAGCTGCTTGGGCTGATTCTAACTGCTTGGTGCTTACACTGAAAACTAAATACCTTGTATTCGGTAGTCAAAACCAACTGGCGAGTCTCAGTCCATCAGTGCGTGTTATGCTAATGGATATTCCTGTAGAGCGTGTGTACGAAGCACGTAACTTAGGCCTGCACATGGACTGTGATTTACGTTTTGAAAAGCACGTAGCTCAATCGGTCAAAGGATGCGTTTACAAAATAAAAAAATTGTATCAAATGAGGCCGTTTATAAGTGAAACTTTGCGCATTCAGCTAGTCGAGTCACTTGTCTTGTCAAAATTAAACTATATGGACACTGTTTTTGGAGACAAAAATTAATTCAGCGAGTTCAAAACGCTTGCGCACGTTTTTGCTTCGACATTTCGTTTAGGGCCCGTGTGACCCCATACCTAAACAAACACTACATTCTTAAAATGAAACACCGCCGCAAACTCTACTTGGCCTCCCTTCTATTTGGTATAATAAAACATCAAACCCCGGCTTATCTGTACAAAAAACTGTCTTGAATATCGTGTCGAAGATCATTTGGTTCTCGGCAGTGCGCGATGCACCTCGCTATAACTTCTCACAAAACAGTAGCTTTTAGAGGTAGTTTTCGCTACGCCGCAACCAAATGTTGGAATAACATTCCCCCGCCAATAAGGGATCTGCAGAGTCTTAATAGTTTTAAACTTAGGTTAAAAATATTTCTGTGTGCTCACCAAAGACAACACGAAAATTTAAAACTTGAGACCAGTGCCATTTAGTCTTCAATTGTCAATGTCATTTATTTAATTAAATTATTCGGAATAAATTAATATTTTTTGTTATGTATCGTTGAACTAATTTGCTTTTTTTCTTTCTTCTTTATTTTTTGTGTGATTTTACTTTTATCACCTACTTACTAATAAATGTTTCTACTAACGGTTAACTTATCAATGTAAAGCCTTGGCATTGTGCTTCCGCGACGTCACTCGCTGGATCCATCGGAAGACCAGCGCTGGCTTTATAGCCAGCCTTTATTTATATTTTTGTTTTTGTTTATTTAATATTTATTATTGTATGTTATTATCTCGTGTTCATTTTCGTGTAACGTTTTTAATAAATAATTTTCATTTCATTAACAATTTGTCACACACCTCTGCCATTGAACAAAACATGGACAGAAGCAGCGCAGAGGGAGAATAAGAGTATCACCACTAACCAGGATATGGTTACCAAGGTTTTGGTATTTTCAGATGCAATAGGCAAAAATTTTGGTTCATTACTTGGTAATTCACTTCACTGCTCTGTCGAAAATTACTGCATGCCTGGTGCTTCTTATGCACAGATTGAGAAGAAAATTATGGCTTCCGAAATTGATAGGAATACCATAGTTATTGTGTACTTAGGCCAAAGTTTAGGTATTGACAGGAAACAGATAATAGCAAATGTTACCTCATTGATAAGCCTCAGTGCATTTAAAATCATGTTATGTGCTTTTTCCTACTCAGAGGCACTGACTAAAAACCAGAATGAGCATATTAATTCATTAAATACTATATTATTTAATATGACATGTAGTCATAGAGACAAACTTTTATTTTTTGACTGTAATAAATGTATTACTAAATTTAAGTTGACTCGGGATAGGATGTACCTACCTAAGAAATATAAGAATCTGATTGCTACTTTGGTAGCATATAATATTGAGTCGGTTATAGGAAATATAACCAAGTCTTCTATTGACGCCACAGATTTTAGTACATGTACAAATGTTCAGTCAAACTGTTTAAACTTGTAAGTCAGACAACAGGGAAGTGTTTTGACATAGCACTGTACTACCAAAATATAAATCGCTTCCCTGGCAAAATACTTGAAATTGAAATGTTCTTAGATAAATATCCTTTTGATATATTTTGCTTCACTGAAACATGGCTAAGAGCAGATACAATGTTATTTAATGTTAAGAATTTTAGTGTAGGCAGTGCGTTTAACAGATCATCTGCAGAAGGAGGAGGGTGTATTATTCGTGTAAAAAATAACTTAAAATTTAAAGAACGCCGTGACTAAGTCAGATGTTCTGTCGAACGTGTCTGTGAGGTTGCTTGTGTGGAGGTAGACAGGTATCTTGTGTTGTGTGTATATTGCCCACCAACAGATGAAGGTTGTGCTCAAAATTTTGCAGAATTTTTATCTACTATGGAAAGTATACTGCAGAAAATCTCTAAATGCAGCAAATCCATATTTGTATGTGGTGATTTTAATAAAGATATTTTAATGAATTCTAAAATTAAGACTGATCTTATTTTATTATTTAATTTGAAATTTATTTTCTGCGAGCCCACTGGAATAACAGACACTTCATCTACCTGTATAGACAATATATACTCAAACTGTAAGATTAAAGAAAAGTTAATATTGAAAGGTGTTAGGTCTGATCATGAGGGCCTTGCGATAAAATTTGATGGAAATAGAGAAACAGAGAAGTATGAAGTTGAACATAGGCAGCTAACAACCAGTAGGCTAGAAATTCTCGGTATCAACGTAGAAGCTAAGCTTGGCATAACAAGTTTTTCTCACTGTGACCCGAATTGCATCTACAATAACTTATTTTCTTTAGTAAATATTGAGTTTCAAAAAGTTTGTCCAAAAATAAAGAAACAAATAAATGGAAAATTTAAGTTTGGTGATGTGGCAACTGCAGGTATTCGAAAAAGCAGAGATCATTTGTTTGATCTGTATCGCAGGAAAAATTTAACATCTTGCAAGCAGTTTCATGATTATGTTAGGAACTATTCAAAAATTTTTAAGTCTGCTTGTGTGCTAAATCTCTTTTTATTAGAAACAAAATTACTAAGTCTAAAAATAAAATAAAAACCATTTGGAAGACTATAAATACTGAGACCGGTAAAAATAAACATAGAGATTAAAAATATGTCTTAACTATTAATAAACATCAAATCTCAGATCCAGTCCAATACAAGTGGCAAAAATAATAGTTTTTTTTTTAACTTACCCCTAGAAGTCACTAAATCATTGCATTCTTGTCCCAATGTAGCAGAAGCCCTGTTAAAACATAATTTTACCTGCAAAACACCTGACTTTTCTTTCAGATACACAACAAACTTTGAAATTATAAAGACATTCAAAAGTTTAAACATAAAGAGTACTGAAGACTTGTGGGGTATGTCAGTTAAAGTGGCAGAGTCTATAATTTGCATTATTGCACCATCCTTAGTAACAGTATTTAATCTTTGTGTCGATAGAGGAAATTTCCCCGACTTAATGAAACTAGGTAAAATCACTCCAATTTTGAAGTTGGGGCTGCATCTGACCCTTGCAATTATAGACCTACGAGGGGCGGCCGAAAAGTTCTGAGCCTAAGGTACTTGTAGGTACTTAAATTACTCGCGCTAGTAGTCACTAGTTGAGTGACATCTAATTAGTATATAACGAAATTTTTTTCTAATTAGGATCATTACAGTCCTAGAAATCGATCTGTAAACAACAACATGTCTGAGTCATCGCTGCATTACACGAAATTGGAACATTGCGCCGTCATAAAATTCCTTGTAAAAAAGGGAAAAACGGCAAACGAGATTATTGAAGAAATGTCTGCAGTTTACCCAGAATTTGGACCATCGTCTGCTACAGTAAAACGTTGGGCAAGACTATTCCAGCAAGGTCGAGAGTCATTGGAAGATGACCCCCGCTCGGGGCGACGAAACACCGCCGTCAGAGACGAAAACATCGCCAAAGTGAAGAAAATTGTACTAGAGGACCGTCGAATAAAAATGTGGCAGATAGCAGAAGAGTTGAGCATCAGTAAGGAACGAATTGGTGATATTTTACACAATCATTTGCACATGAATAAAATTAGTGCACGTTGGTTCCAAAAATGCTCACGCCGCTCGATAAACAGCGTCGAGTTGAAACTTCTTAGGAGTTTATCGACTTGTGCAATGACAATTTGGATGAAATTTGTGACCGTGTTGTCACCGTGGATGAAACGTGGATTCGACAGTATGATCCAGAATCAAAACAAAAGGCGATAACGGATTGGCGATTATGCAAATAATTCGGCAGTCCAGCTAGATTGGCCGGTACGGTCTTTGCGTTCGTCAGAAATCAGAATAGGTACGTGAAACAGCTTTATCTATCACTAGGGCAAAACAGCTGTTTTACCCTAATGATAGCGTCTAATTGACATCGGGTAGCGTTTGTACGTGTGAGAATGGAGTAAACCGCGGTTCTCGCTATCATACTATAAGGCAACGCAACGCGCTTAGAAAATAGTTATACTGATTTTTTGTGTGTGAATATTAAACATGAGTGGAACACATTTCGTTATCGATTCTACACCATCCCCGCAGTATTGTTGATGAACTAATATCCACCTTATTATAGTCTCATCTGATGAAAAGTGACCATAAGGTCGACGGTGGAGCATGCTTGCCTAGTAATTAATGTAAATTAAAGTACTGCAATGGGTCATATTCTACCATTTTTTTTATGTTATTGTGACGGATCAAGCTCGAGGCCCACCTGATTTTAAGCGGAATGTTCCCAAACCCTAGAATAATTAGCATGTGTTTATTTCTTTTTCTTGTTATTCTAATCAAAAATATATGATTATTCTTAATATAAAAAAGGGAGAGAGGGGAGGGTGTTGTATCTGTGTTCTAAAATACTATGTTATCTGTGCTGTGAAGTGAGCGATGGTAAAAGAATATATTTTTGGTTAGGGTATCACTTCCGTCTCAGATGTGCTTTTGTCGTTGAGATTTGTCTGAAGGTGAAAAAAGTTATAAATTATTAAAAGCAGTAAACTCATAAAGTTAATATTGTTTCATTTAAAATACAACACTAACCTCTGCCTATAACAGATGCATTCCGTCACAAGTCAAGAATTGCACTGCGCTCGTCAACTTGAGACGTAGTAGTTAAGTTTCATGTGCCTGTAATTTTACTGGCTCTCAAGGACTGCTGGCGGAACACACCGTTAGGTGCTTGGCGAAAGATTTTCTAATTGAGGGTGGTCGCTATCCAGGCGAGCATTCGCAAAATGCACTTCCACCATGCGATTAAGCTCAAGCCCGCGGCGGGATTCGAACCATGGACCTGCTGCGTGGCAGTCCATAGCCAATGCCACTGATAGTACAGTCTGTTAGCCGAATAAAATGCCTCAACCTTAAATTTTTTGACACAAGTATGAAACTTGGCACATTTGATCCTTGACTCAAAATAAGCCAATTAAGATCGGTAGCCCTCCGGTACCCCCCCCTCTGGCGGCGGAGGGGGGGATGTAAAGCGCCGCTCCGCCCGGCTTCATTCTAAAAATTATAACTGTCCAGGTTTAGCTAATATGTCAAGTTTGGTATCGTTTTCGTATAAATCGATAACGTAGAATTAATTTCTAGTATAATAAAAAGCCATTCCATATGTAGTTTCTTAAAAATTTAGCACTATTTAAAATGACATGATCTTTTTTTTATTTCAGGTTACCGTAAATATTAAACTGGTGATTTTTTATATGCATAAGAAATACGATAACAAAGGCGATTTTATGCAGATTTGAAAAAATATAACTATTATGTACATTTACAAATAATAAATAGCTAAAAAAAATTTTTAAAGGTCGTGCGCCGCCAAGTTAAGAGATGCTACGAGGTGAAAGACGCGTACTAGCAGCGGAGCGCTTGCAGAACTATGCCTGTTTCAACCTTTCAGTTGTTGTTAGTCAGTTCACTTGCGTACCCCATTTTCTTTATTTCCGAATGAAAATTGGTTTAAGGGCCTTATAAATTTGTGAATGTTATTAAAAAGTGTTTTCGCAACTGGAATTCCTTGATAGTAAGGAATTTCTAACCTTTATTTTGATAAGTTTCACACGCACCAAACTTTACCTAAACATCCATTAAACGGATGAAACCGACACGTTTACGAGAAAAAATATGGAATTTGACGTTCCTATGGCTAAAGTTATCGTAAAGGTAATATATATATATATATATATATATTTGCTTTTTGTACCAAGGCATTACGGCCGTCAGTGGTGTAGTGGCAGAACGAAGAATTGCTCCTCTTTATGCGTTACCTATGAGACTTTCGTTGTTTTTCTATTACATAAGTAGGAACTGCTTTTATATTATACCGACTGCAATGACGGAAAAGAAAATTGAATGCCTGTTTATAAAACCTGGCTGATATTATGTTAGATCCAGAGGATTAGATATTATGTTACATGGAGGATGGATCATAATAATTTATCTATTTCTGCGACCAATGGTTGTGTTTAAATCATCTTCTCTCTACATATCTACATATCATTAATCTTAGAATAGAATTAAAATTATACTACAAAATTTGGTTGGATTCTGAGGTTATAATAAAACCTTATTCAAATCATATTTATATCAGTAGAATAATATGTATTGCTCCTCCGTCCCTCCACAGTCTGTGAGAGCTAGTCGACTTCAATCGTGTCATATCATAAGTATGTTAAGGTACAAATTGCATAGGAGATTAGGAATGGTTATTTGAGTTGGTAAACAGCTTCGATTTTTTTATGATAAAGCAATACTAGCTGTTACTGTAATGAACTAACTGTATATCCATTGTTTTTAATTTCTTATCTTGTTAATATTTTAAAGCCAGTTATGTCCAGGTCAGGGTGACAGAATGGAAAAGGTTATGAAACACCGCCTAGAAAGAGTAAACAACCTGGGATTGCAATCGCACTGTACTTTCATTACTTTTTTCATACATCCCTAGCGAGAACTTAACAAACCAGGGAAGCTGCCCGGGAGTTTCTGCCAAAGTTCTTGATGGACCTGCCACTCACTATCCATTTGTTAAACTCATGTCAATCGCGGAAGTTCGTAGAATATTCTGAGAACATTTTTGTCCCTTTTATACGTGAAGATGGGGAGTGTGGTTCCAGGTTAGATTGTCACCTCCCCATTTCTACCTGTGGGTCTCGGAAGAAGCGACTAAAGTAAAATACCGAAAGGTAGACAGCAGCGCCTTCTGGGGAACTGATCCCCAAGACGCCAATCCAAATCCAATACTGCATAACCTCGTATGACAAGTGAGATTAAAACTGACGATACAAAAGTATTATCTAGAAGTTCAAGTGTTGTTTACAATCAGTTCTATAATTACTTATCATTTCTTTCAGATTAAGTCCGTGCATGAATTTCAGCAATTTTTATTTACAAATAAAGATCGGCAGCTAGAAAATATACCTCCAACAAAAGCCACCTTACACCAGCACATATTACGTACATTACTTATACCAAGGGGTTCATGTTTGGGGCCAGGCATTAGTTCCTCAACAAATGTTGCCCAGTGCCAGTGGCTACCACTACCTGTAGCTGAAGGGAGGAAGAAGACCATTGGATACCACACTGATCTGACAACCCTGTTGTAGCCAGTGTTTGTTTCCAACAAATACTGGCTACCAACTAAATATAAAACATGATGCAAAACTCGATGTCAGTGCATGAAGATAGCATTAAAGTGAACCCGATTGTGTGTTTGTTGAAATTGTTAATCCGGAGATTTGAATACAACATAAAATAATATAATAGGTAATATTTAAAAAATGTATTCGATATTGTACAGTGAAACAAAATTATTTATCATATTTTTCAACTTAAAAGTTCAACACTTAGTGTGATCATCAATAATGAGTATTAATTGAGCAGTTTCGATGTTTTGTGGTTGGTTACTTTATCATTATACATTTTATGATAAATACGATACAAAAATTATTTTATATATTTATTAGATGTATAGATAGATATCCTTTGTTGCAAACAAAACAAATATTTAGAACAACTTACAGAACATGAGATTTACAATATTGGCGGTCTTATCACTATAAGCGGTTTTTTCTAGACAACCAGTTGGGCGGCGGATATTTAAAAAAAGGGCTACCCCTTTTTTTAACAATCCCTCGCCTATGGTATATATACTGATTATACGAAATAGTTAAATATAGTAAAAAAACTAGTCTATTTGGGATGTTGCCGCTAAATATAAAATGTCAGCGGGCGTTGGTACAAAAAGCAAATATAAATATATATATATGTATATATATATATGTATATATATATATGTATATATATATATGTATATATATATATATATACTCTACGTCTACCTTTACGATAACTTTAGCCATAGGAACGTCAAATTCCATATTTTTTCTCGTAAATGTGTCGGTTTCATCCGTTTAATGGATGTACAGGTAAAGTTTGGTGCTTGTGAAACTTATCAAAAAAAGGTTAGAAATTCCTTACTATCAAGGAATTCCAGTTGCGAAAACACTTTTTAATAACATTCACAAATTTATAAGGCCCTTAAACCAATTTTCATTCGGAAATAAAGGAAATGTGGTACGCAAGTGAACTGACTAACAACAACTGAAAGGTTGAAAAACGGACAGACGCAAACAAGGGAACAGGATAAGGGCAACTGTGACCTTTCCCTTGTCCAAGCGCAAAGGTGGAACACCAGGGTGGTTTTAGTGGGTATTCCTGCCGAGGGGCAGCGAACTTAGCCACGCTGCCCGCCGGCAGGCGAGTCCCACATAACCCGTAAGTTTTTCCCCAAAGCTGCGGGTATGCGCAACGCATTTCCCCCTGTAAAAAAAAAAAAAAAAAGGCATAGTTCTACAAGCGCTCCGCTGCTATTACGCGTCATTCACCTCGTAGCATCTATTAACTTGGCGACGCACGACCTTTAAAATTTTTTTTAGCTATTTATTATTTGTAAATGTACATAATAGTTATATTTTTTCAAATCTGCATAAAATCGGCTTTGTTATCGTATTTTTTATGCATATAAAAAATCACCAGTTTAATATTTACGGTAACCTGAAATAAAAAAAAGAACATGTCATTTTAAATATTGTAAAATTTTTAAGAAACTACATATGAAATGGCTTTTTATTATACTAGAAATGAATTCTACGTTATCGATTTATACGAAAACGATACCAAACTTGACATATTAGCTAAACCTGGACAGTTATAATTTTTAGAATGAAGCGGCGAAGGCGGAGCGGCGCTTTACATCCCCCCCTCCGCGGTACCGGAGGGCTAGCGATCTTAATTGGCTTATTTTGAGTCAAGGATCGAATGTGCCAATTTTCATACTTGTGTCAAAAAATGTAAGGTGATTGCACTAACAAGTTGTACTATGAGCTATCACTGCTTCAAAATCATTTCCAGAACTCCATCGGAAGCTTTTTAATATACTGAAATTGCATTTCATTGAGTGCCGCATTCGCTATAGCCCTGCGCAGTATACAAAGAACAACGCAGAATCATTCGCTTTTGCACAACATAATATAAACGAATTTTAAATTTCATTATACATATTTATTTTATATTGCACGTATTATTGGTTGTTATTTTGCACAGCAAAATTAAATATTCCATAAAACACATTTGCACAAATAGTATATTCGCATAAACCCAAATACTACTTAATCAACAAAATCCCTTACTTACCTACTTACGGAGTAGAAGGCCGAACGATTTGGCGATATTTTGAGCGACTTTGACTGGTCAATGTTATCTTAATCCAGTGCTATGATTTGTTATGACGATATCTTATGAAACAGGTCTGGTACTTAAAAAGAAAATTCTGCTCTTCTAAGGAACATCATTGCTCTGTAGGGTGCCGGGCTAGAATGTTACCGGTATCCCTATTGCTACTATAGGTAGCATTTGGGATACCGGAACCATAGAACATATAATAATATTACGTACCGAAAGGCGGCGCCTTTTGAGGAACTGATATGTTAAACTGCGATTCGTAAGACGCCAGCTAATGTTATATAGATACTCTTCAATAAAAAGTAATGTAAAGATATAAATTTTCAAAAAAGTTTCTAATACATAGTCTTCTATGGAGCATCTTGTTCAAACTAAGCTGAAATCTGGATCCCATGAGGTCCCAGCTAGGGAATGCAATCCCGATCCCGCGGGATCCCGATCTCGCGAGATCTCGTGTATTTTTTCGGGGTCAATCCCGACGCATCATATGAGGAGATCCCGTTCGAGATTGACGGGATTGGGCGGCAGTGGTCAGCGACGATACACACGTCCACTCGGGGCGCAATCGCTTGAAGAGGAATTAGAAGAAACTTTGCGAGTGTCTAAAAGTCCTTTTGCATGTATATCCACGTCCACGAGCTTACACAAGTTAGTCTAGTAATCTACCATAAAAAAAAATGGATTAATTTCTAAATATTATGATTACAAGCACTACCGCGTACTAAGCGAAAATCATAAATTTACAAATTATTGGAGCACAAAATGTTTTGCCCCGGGCGGGAATTGAACTCACGACCTTCCGATTTCGCGGCGGATGCTTTATCGACTCAGCTACGGGGATACAGCTGTGTCGCCGAAATTTCGTGCTCCAATCGTATTTCTTAAACCGTCATAGGAGACGCAGCGCGGCCATCAACCAGACTACTAGACTTCATCTGATCGAAAGAAGTGTTTTTTCAAACACTTAACTCTCGGAATGATGTCGCTACCCTTCTATATTTCTAAATATTATGATTACATTTATATAGTAATAGTATTTAAGTAGTATTTATTAGTTCGACGTGAAGATGTCGCGTAAAACTACCCGAACGCTGCCCATCCGAGTTGGATTCTTCAGGCGACCTTGAAGACTTTGGTCTTAAGGCTCTGCAGGATGTTCGACGTGAAGATGTCGCGTAACTACCCGAACGCTGCCCATTCGAGTTGGATTCTTCGGGCGACCTCTTTGTCGAAGTTGGACCTACCTAACTGGACAGTCTGTCCCAGGTAAATGTAGTGATCAACAACTTCGAACGTAACGTTCCCAACAACGACGTTGTTGGGAACATATTATCTACGCAGGTAAAATTTAGGTTTAACTTTAATTTGCTACCATCAATTTCTGGGTTCATAATTTTTTTACATAAAGGTTTAATTATAGTAAGGGATGAGACATATTACTTAGGATTCCATGGATAAACTGTGAGGGTACCAGATCCATAGCATTGCAGAGGAACGGACCTAAGTCACAGGCCGCTGGGACTTGCAATCCAAGTAGTAAGGCCCCTTTATGATGTCATCATTGCTCCCCTAAATGCTAAATGCCAAACCATGTTTGGTAAGGTACTACTAATGCCGCCTTGGATGCACATTCTAGAAAGGAAGTTGCCGTTGTTCCTGACAGGTCAAGGTCTTTTAGTTATATAGGGATTTAGCTGGTATACCCCTTGCCCTGACTTCTATAGCATATAAATTAACTAGGTATATAACAGTTTTGGGTTAATTTATTAAGTCAAAACTGTTATTATTAAGTCATTATATTTGTTTGTTTTTATTTTATGGTCCTAAGATTTGTTTGTTTTCACTGGCACTGTAAGTTCTACAGGGACTATGCATTTAAATTTTTGAGTATAGAAATATGTTTGGTCAAGATGATAAAACAACATCATCCGCAAGAATTTTATAGTTTTTTTCATTTGTGTACATCGAAAGAGTCCAATAGGAGGCTGGGTCTAAGATGGAGTAAGGCTTGGATTTAGATTCTGTAGATGACTCTTTCTTTTATAATATCAACTTTTCATTTGTTTGTGGTCAAACCTTTATTTACTCAAGCTACCGAGAGACTTGCAGCTTCTCGTATGACTTCGAGGACTCTAATGAATAAGTTTTTTTTATTGGATCTGTTGTTTTGTATATCCTCTGTGACGTCAACAGACAGACCCCAACGGAAAACCAGAGCTGGTTCTAATCTAGCATATGCCGAGTCGGAGACCAATTTATGACATGAATTGATTACTTTCCAATTTTTCATGTATATTTTATTTAAAATTATTTTTTGTCACCTGGTGTAAATTGCTGCTGTTGTAAATAAATTATTTTTTATTTCATTACAATAATGACCCTTATTGAGGGGCACCCTGCATCCTACTAATAAGTACCTTGCTGTACCTATCGACTTCCGACAAATGTAGCAAGACTTATGGGTGGCTCTTCCCCATCTTACTAAGTTACTTTAGCTTGGAAGGGTCATCTGAAAGGTATTAAGAAAGATTTTTAATAAGGCAGGTGACCAATCAAATAACAAGGTGCAGGACTTTAACGCCAGGGTGATACACCATTCCCCTATGGTAAGCCATTCCAATTACCTTCCCAATATCTTTGCACGCACTTTATAGCTATAATTACGCCTTGAGAAATGATTTCACAATGTTTTGTTATAGAACAATCCATTTTATTATATTGGTGGTTAGAAACTGTTCCCAATTTAAGAAAATGTGTTATTCTGAAAATAAAGATTTTTGCTACTTCTGACAATGCATGACAAGACATTGTAAAACCTTTTCCGCAACAAGAAGAATTGATAGAGCTATAAAGTTCATGCAATAAGCTTGGAAAGGCTGAGGTGAAAGGATAACCACAGGTGAATTTTGAGTCTCTCTGTCTTTAAAATGTTGACGACGATCTTAATGCCTTTCTGATGAACCTCCCAGGCCATTTTAGTACCAATTATCACTGTCACATCGAGTCAAACAAAGTCAGCCATTATTTGAGAGAGATTGGCCACTCAATAAAATAAGGTGGCGCTGGTTTCGCACGGGTATTTAACAAAACTTTTAATAAAGCAGGTGTAATATTGGGTTCTAATGGTGAAGAATTTTTCAAATCGGTCCAGTAGTTCATAAGTTTATTTGTTACATACAAAAATACAAATCTTTGATCCTTATAATATTAGAGTAGAATATGAGTGTTTTTTATACTTTGGTCTGTGTTCTGCCACGACACAGTCCAAACAATTGAGTGTTGGAATTTAAAGGCCAAATCTAGGACTTAGTCATATTTAGATGCATTGATGAGCAAATCGAGAAGCATTCAGTCACATGTGGTCACAACAACGCCCAAATAAATTTTCCATAAAAATTTAATAACAGTTATTCCAGGCCCTACCAAAAACTTTTAATACAAGGCTAGAATTTTAAAAAACCATATCTCCATGGTCCCGGTGTTTTGGCAAATCTCCACCCTAAGACCATTTTAAACCTCCTTCCATCCCTTAGCATTCTGGTCTGCAGCAAAAGTTTTACCATAATTTATCACCTGTTTTTCAGTTAATTTAGTATAAAAAGTGTCTTACCTTATAACGGGCCTGTGCCCACTGCCCAAGCTTAAAATGTTGTGCTTTTCCTGTATTCGTAAGCTGTCCAAATTTTACAGGCCATAGAGTTTCGTTTTTGTATGGGTCTGTAGGATATGGATCTACAGGAGTCCTGTCTCCATGCCGGAAAAGAACCGCAGCATATTTTATGTGTTCATGGCAATCTATTACCCCACAATACAACATAAAAACTTTGAAGACAATCAAAATCACCCTAAGCTTCATGATTTAAATATTTATTTTATTATATTTACAAATTTCATTACTGTTAAACTTTTTCTAAGACTCGCGCCGCCAGTAACAAAACAATACTTTAAATTTTAATGTTTTATATTTTGGGTTTCTATGTTATGCCCGCGACAAGTTTCAATCCTTTAACAAATAGCAGTATCACCACACCACAGGCGAGTTATTTAAGTATTTTCTAAGTACGTAAAGTTCGATGCAATCTTTTATAGCGAGAAGAAGATAAAGTCCGGTCTGCTGAGTCTGTATAATAATACACAAATTAGGAAGATATATTGTGTTCACCAACGAAAACGAATGCACGTCCGTAACGAACTCGATAATAAACTGACTGACTAGATTTTTAATAGAGATTCGTGGATAAAAATATGATAAATCCACGACCCGCCGCGCCGGTCCGGTATGTATGTATGTATGTTACTTTTCTTTTCTCTATGCCGATTGCCGCATGCCGTGCCGACCCGTAAATAATAGGGATGTTAAAAAATAATCGATTTTTATTAAAATCGATTATTATTTTCTTATAATTCATATATATTATCAATTTTTAAACGTGTTTAAATCGATTTTCAGAAACTTTTCGTATATATGCGACGGATGAAAAAACTTGCAGATAATCTAAAGATTGTTTTATATTTTAGTTTTTGAGACCAAACGTAGTTTTCAGGAATTTTGATGATCCTTTTAAGTATTATATGGTATGTAATGGTATATTTCTGAACTCCGATAAAAGCATAATAATAAAGCATTTTCAATCGCGGCTAGGCATTATTGATATTGAGACTTCTGAAGAAAATATATCTTTAGGATACTCAATAGACAGCACAATTAGTCACTAAGCACATACTAATAAAATTTACAAGAAAATGGCAAGCAGTAGTAAGATCTTCGTAAACTTAAACCATTGTTAGATAAAAAAATCGCTAATATCCGTGTACTATGCATATATACATTCAATAATAAGATATTCCATTACTGTTTGGGGTGATGCTACAGAGGTAAACAGAGTTCTCAAATGTCAAAAACGTACAATAAAAACAATTAGTGGGCTGAAAAAGCGTATCCCAGTCAGGGACCACATTAAGAAAAATTTTGACAGTTGTTTCTCTTTACATCTATAATTGTTTATTAGATATTCATGAGGATATGGATATTCTATATAAAAAGTTTTACCTGACAAACTGCGTAATAATGAAAAGCGAATTATAAAAAAATAGTAATTCGGGTTGTACCAAAAATCAGATTAGCTAAAGTACAGAAACAAGGTCGTTATTCGAAAATACTGATTTATAATAAATTAACAAAAAGCTTGACACACTTAAAAAATAGTTTGTATCAAACTAAAACTTAAGATTTCAAAATAAAACACAATCCATTTTGCACATTAAAGAATGTATGTCAATGCAGCTTTTAGAATCTTTGTTCATAGGACAAGTGCAAACGCGATAAATGCAAATTGTATTTAACTGTATTGAGTGCAGAAATATTGTGATTATTTAAAATAAATCAATTATTTACATAGACAGAATTAGAATATAATAATATAATAATATATGTAAGGCTTATAATCAATTTAAACATAGCACCGACGTAAAGTCTGAGTCAAATTTATACTTGAGCCCCGCACTTGGCACCTGGTCTCAATGTACCCAGCACACTCGCCGCATTACCCCGTTGTATCGCCAAGGAGATCTGTTGGGTCAAGAACCAACCAGATCGGGGGTCCCGCCCTCTCTTTCTTAAACGACGGCCGAGGTTTTGGACTAA
Organism: Plagodis dolabraria; assembly: GCA_963854805.1. Lineage (NCBI taxonomy): Eukaryota > Metazoa > Arthropoda > Insecta > Lepidoptera > Geometridae > Plagodis > Plagodis dolabraria. The sequence goes on from OY978440.1 coordinate 14,557,694, forward strand.
TTGTTTGGCTTCGGAGCCCCAGGGGCCCGACGTCTCCACGGCAAAAGGAACGAATTCATATAGTGGTTCCAAACTGGCATATTTTAGGCGTCTGCGTCGAGCGGCTGCTTCTGCTCCCGCACCAGCCGACTGCTGAGTAACGGAGATGTGGCAGGATGCAAACGTGCTCACGCGTGTTGCGTCCCACATGAGGCTGCGCCCTTTCTGCCATGGAACCAATGTCAGGCTATCCGGCCGCTTACCGTCGGAACGCAAGAGTCCCGGGGGTTCAAGCACACAAGGAACCTCAGCCGATACAAAGGCCCGCTTAAGGATGCCATTGATAACGTGGTGCCGCGGTCTTCTGCCCGCACACCGGGTGTAGCTAAGGCCATGATGCCCATCCAAGCCGACAGCGAAAAGCCGACGCAGACAGGATATCCAAGCCGAAGAGCAGCAGCCACCCTCAACGAGTCATCATCCAAAAGCGTGCCCATGTGCGGAGAAGGAAGAGCGTAGAGCCACGTGCCAGACTCCGGTGTGGTCACGGCGTATTTTCGGGCGAGTTCAACACCCGTGTTTTCCGCCCGCCACTGCGCGACGAGCCGTTTACCCAGTTGGTCGTCCCAGCTTCTTTGCCATTCAGGTTTTGCCGGTGGGTCGATGCCTGGGCACATTACTGACCACCTCGTAAAATCCTCCTCAGCGAATGGAACGCAAACCGTGTCACCTTTATTTAGTATGCGAGTGACAAGGTTCGCGACTCCATGTGATGAGGCGAGGAAGGCAATAGGTCCAGTTTCATGTAGCCGTCGCACGCCCAAACCACCGAACCGTATCGGTAGGCTAGCCTGACACCACTGTGACTCACTGAGGCACACATTCAGCGTCTCTTCAACAATTTGCTTCAGAGCGCTGTCAAAGCATGACACCTCTTCTGGGAACCTCCAACTCGGGGCCGTCCGAATAACATAGGTCATCTTAGGCATCGCGAAGCAGGTCCCCAGAAGTGCCGGGAGGTGCTGAAAATGAGTCGACAATGATGTCAAGGTAGCCATCTTCTACTTAAGGCTGTCAGGCACGCCATCGGGGAAGATAGGAGCACCCAGCAAACAGAGGGATCCTCTATCCATTATTTTGAGGCCGGGGATGAGGGACTTTAACGTGGTGCTTGACTCCGCGGCTACTGGGCTGCAGGCGAAGAATTCACACTTTTCGGTGTTGACCTCCAGACCCAATTTCCGCAGCGCTGGGAAGAGTACACCAATATCCCTTACTACCACATTCTGGTCTCGACCTATGGTTCCATCGTCAAGGTACCAAATTTTAAGAAGGGCTTCCAGAGCTTTTATGGCCTTGTGGATTGCCATGCTGAAGATGAGAGGCCCCAGGGGGTCCCCCTGCTACGCCCCGACCTGAGACAATATACGATTTCCTTCATAGAAAAGGTAACTTGGCTCTGAGTAACATTGCCGAAGGAAGCGAAAGATGGATGGCGTCAATTCCCTGACTTCCTCCAGCATCGACCCTCGGTCCAAGCTGTTAGCAACATTTCGAATGTCAAGCTTAATAAGCACGTCATCGCTTCCCTCCCGCAGCTTAGACCGAGCAGCATTTATGGCTGCCTCGCATCCCAGCGGTGTACTGAATCCCACCTGATGGGGCTGGAGATATGGAGTCATTTCGCTCCTCACGGCCTGACAACACAGTTTAGCTACCAACCGCCGGAATGCATTGCCTACAGCAATCGGTCTAACGCCACCATCCTTCTTCTGGAGTGCGCACAGAGAACCACCGTAGAGGTAGGGGCAAACTTCAGAGCTGAGATTTCCCTCCAGCAAAAAGTTACAAAGTCTCATAGTCGCCTCGAGCAACCTTTGTCCACCAACACCGGCTGCAGGCGAAGTCAGCTCCTTTAGATGGTCGGGGCGCAACCCGTCCATGCCCGCGGTGGAGCCACGATGGAATGTTTGAAGTGCAGCTGACACGTTTTCCACCTCAACGGAGAGACACGATACCGTGCTATCGGGGAGTGGAGGAATACGCGGGGCATCCAAGGGGGCGGAGTGCTTTACTTTAAGGGAAGATAACGTCTCTTCTCCATAAGGAGCAAAAGTGCAATCCGACGTATGATATGTAAGTAGTATATATATATGATATTAATTCATCAACAATACTGCGGGGGATGGTGTGATAATAAGGTAATGAAAAACAACTTTGTACTAAAATTGTACTAAAAAAACGTGACGGGGCGTCGAGGGAAAAAAAACGTGACAGTTTACGATCGATGCGCCATACCCGATTAACAGATACCACATATTAGGGGTTAAAGGCAATGTTCTCTTAAAATTTCAAGGTAATGAATTAGGAAACCAAATAGCATTACTGATATAAATTTAGAACTATGAAACGTTTTATTAAAAATGAAGTGATGAGAATCCCAACAAAATGACAAACTTATTGTCTCAAAAACTAAAATAAAAATCATTTTAAAAAATTGCCATTAGTGTCCAGTCCTATTTTGCATTTGACTAGTTTTAGTAAAAAATACTCAGAATGGGAATTAAAATGAGAATTATAAAACTAAACGACTACTCTATAGTCTCAAAAACTAAACGAAAATACGAATCTTTCGTTAATCTTCAAGTTTAAACATTAAAATAATAATTATTGTCACAAATGCCCAGTCCTATATTATATTTGACTAGTATTAAAATTAGTATATTATGTAATTATTATATTAGTATAGTATTAAATTAATATAATTATATCAAAAAATAATAAGTTATTATATTCATGTCAAAAATAATATTAAATTCAATTACTGGAAGAGTAATGGTCAATCAAATAACCCACCCCTAACTGTACCTGGTGCAAAAGTGCCCATTACACTGGCGGCATTACCACGCTGGATAGCTATGGCCAACCTTTGCACCAGGTACGAGCTGGAGCGGGAGTCACCCGTTTTTTTCCTCAACCTTTGCCCAATTTCGCTAACCAAACTTTTAGCCTCAGTGCCCCAGCAGCCCATTGTCTCCACGGCAATGGGCACAAAATAATATTGTGGCTCCAACGCCGCATACTTTAGCCGCTTTTTACAGGCAGCATCCTCCGCAGCAGCTGCCGAAGAGTAGATGGTCCTAGCCAGGTGACTGGAGGCGACTATTAAAATAAAAAATATATATAAAGAAGTTTTAGTAGCCCTTATGTAATTTTTTTTTTACAAAAAGTCCTACAATAACATTGTACCTTTCATTTAATACATATATATAACGTGGATATTAATTCATCAACACTACTGCGGGGGATGGTGTAGAATCGATAACTGAATGTGATCCACTCATGTTTAATTTTCACATAAACAAAATCAATACTAACTATTGCCTAAGCTGTGGCACTTTGACTTTGAAAATTATAGCGATGACAACACTCGCGGCCGCCGTGGACTCTACTCACGCATATACACGCTCTAACGCTATGCGAAGGCAATGAACTCGGTATAACTCAGCTGTTTCTTGTTTGACGGACGCAGAAGCGGTAGCAATGGCGAGGCGGTGCGGGCCAAGTAGGTATTAGTTGGTAAGTAATAAGATGATTGATCAAAGAGGCGATTTTTAACTGGTTCTCAATATCCGCTACCAGGGTGCACATGAAAATTTTTAAAGTATTAAACTTACCCATTAAATCCAATAAATCAAGATTTAACGTTTGTGCATCAAAACACTTCACAGGAGGTAGGTAGACATCGTGTAGGTACAAGCTGTGTGGTAGATATTCACTTGTAAATAGGTAATTTACTTTCCATCTCACTTTCATCAGGCTTTGGACTGTCAAATGTGTGTAATTTTATCATTTGATAATTTTCATCGACAATCGATTTGATTAAACGAATGTTAAGTTTGTGGTAGAATGAAAACATAAAAATACATCCATTTGGTGTGTTTAAAAGTCAATCAATCCTACTTACAACAATCACTTATTACCTACATAATTATTTACATGGCTATTTACACATGAGTCTGGACATATCCACCGTTCCTCTCGTCGCACACAGTTTTTCTTCGAAGGATATGCCATTGCACTCTTCCGCAACTTAACTGCCGAAAGGCGGCAACAATTCTGTCCTTTAATTCACCCACGGTACTAAGATTATAACCGTTCTGTCCGTACACAAGGTCTTTAACACGGCCCCAGACAAAGAAATCCAGTCTGAGAGCTCATAACATATCACCATCTCCGTGTAGGTAGGTACTCTTGATTTGAATAGCCGTATGGCGTCACTTTGAAAAGTACGCACGTCAGCGTTCACTTACAGTTTTCACGACACGTACAAACCAACTAAAGACATTTTTATTTGCATTTTCGTTGTGGGGCGCGGAGGAGTGTAGGGCGGCGCGGCGGGGCGCACAAACACGCCGCGCGCCGGGTAAATCTTTGGTGGCTTGCGACAAAAGTACCGCGCGACGCGGTAGCGGCTTAAAACAATACGACATGCCTAGGTATCTACATCTCAATACTGTAGGCAGGAAAAAGAAATGTTATCATTTTTATTGATTAAATCTTTAGCAGCAAACTACAGCTTGGTGTAGGAAAGCGAGATTACTGTTGAGAATTCCATAGGTACTTATTAGGTAGTTTAGTCACAGCGCACTGCACTGTCTCTTGGGGTGTTTTGGCAGCTATTAGAATTCTCAAAAGTAATGTCGCTTTCCTACACCAAGCTATAATTTGCTAAAGATTTAATCAATAAAAATTATAATATTTTTTTACGTGCCTACAGTATTGAGATGTAGATACCTCGGCATGTCGTATTGTTTTAAACCGCTACCGAGTCGCGCGGTTTTTTTGACGCAAGCCGCCAAAGAGTGTAACCGGCGCGTGGTGTGTCTGTGGGCCACCCTACACTCCACCGCGCCCCGCAACAAATTATTTTATATTTTTAAAAATTATTCAAATAAAAAATGTCTAGTTGGTTCGTAGCACGCGTCGTGAAAAATGTAAGGGAACGTTGACGTGCGTACTTTTAAAAATGCCGCCGTACGGCTATTCAAAGCAAGATTACCTACCTACATGGAGATGGTAATATATTATGAGCTCTCAGACTGGATTTTTTTGTCTGGGGCCGTGTTAAAGCCCTTGTGTACGGACAGAATGGTTATAATCTTAGTACCGTGGGTGAATTAAAGGACAGAATAGAGAACACAAAAGGGTCAAAATATTACTATCCAATACACCTAACATCAGAGCGTAGATCATGTACATAACGTTACTTTTTATTTCACTTCAATGCAGGCAGTATTTCCAAAGTTATGGCGATGAGAAGTTGAAGTTTTTTGAATCTCTGAGATTACGCGGGCTCATGCTATGACGTCACACCCCGCCCCGTTAGGCCCGCGAGCGCGACACGGGGCGGCGCTCAATCCGGTGAAACGCACGTCTCGTTTAATTTTTTTCGCTTGACTTCGAGTTTATTCCGATTACGATCGTTTATATCCGAATACGCTAAAGTGAAACAAAAAGTGTGTAGAATGGAGGAAGGATTTCTAAAAGGTCAGACGGACAAACTGCCAAGAGTGGATAGTTTGATGCACTTTATCAGGATTTTATGGCTGCCAAAATTCATGGCATAGAGACGAAAATGTAGGTATGTATGTTCAAGTAAGCATTACCTATTCTCGGGTAAGTATTTGTTCAAACTTAAACCTAACTTAACTGAAAGTGACTCTGTTTCATTATGTACCTATTATGGCCGGTGATAAAAAAAAATACTAGGTAGGTACTCGCAATCAACATCTCGAGGTTGACTATGACGGTCACGTGTCCTGATGCGAGTTTCTGACACGTGTTGAAAATTTTTTAGTCATCCCAAAATATTGTAACCATTAAGTGATAACATACTTAATGAATAAATATGCTTATTGCAATGATAGCTCAGTGGCATTGGCTATGGACTGCCGCGCAGCATGTCCATGGTTCGAATCCCACCGTGGGCTTGAGCTTCGACGCATGGTGGAAGGGCCTGGTTAGCGACCACCTTCAAGTACACAATCTGTCGCCAAGCACCTAACGGTGTGTTCCGGCAGCAGTCCTTGAGAGCTAGTGAAACTGCAGGCACATGAGACTTAACAACTATGTCTCAAGGTGACGGGTGCAGTGCAATTCGTGACCTGTGACGAAATGCATCTGTTATAGGCAGAGGTTAGACCGCTTAACATCAGTTGGGCCTTGAGCTTGTTCCGTCACAATAACATATGTGGCAAGGATAAGAGGACAAATACTAACATCGAAATGGTGTTCACAGCAGTGCAGTAGTTTTGAAGCAGTGATAGCTAAGGAATGCAGCGCAGTGGGTCCATGGCCAACATCATCAGGGGAGCCTCGAGCTTGTTCCGTCACATTTTTAGGGTTCCGTACCCAAAGGGTAAAAACGGGACCCTATTACTGAGACTTCGCTGTCCGTCCGTCCGTCCGTCTGTCACGAGGCTGTATCTTAAGAACGGTGATAGCTAGATAGTTGAAATTTTCACAGAAGATGTATTTCTGTTGCCGCTATAATAACAAATACAAAAAGTTGGCCTTCGTTGCATCAGACTCGCGCACTTTAAAACACAAAAGGTTAAAATATGAAGTCTTGTGTCGTATAGCTAATCGTACGGAACCCTTCGTGCGCGAGTCCTCGCACTTGGCCGATTTTTTTGTTGCTGATAGGTTAGTGTTTGACCACAATCTAACCTGGTGGTAAGTGCTGATGTGGTCGAAGGTGTTAACAGACTCTTAACCTAGACTTACCGGCTCTCAAGGACAGCTGCCGGAACACACTGTACTTGCTTGGCGACAGATTTTCTATTTGAGGATAGTCGCTAGCCCGGCGGGCATTCGCAACTTTTAACTGTTGAATTGAAGCACTGAGGCACTATACAGTAGGTTTTTGGCCATTTTACCGAACTTTATAATTTTGATTTTAACTACGCAGCGGGGCGTGCGAACGAGAGCGCGACTGTTGAATGACCCGGGTTGTGACGCCATCGGCTAGTGGGCGCCCGCCCGCGTTTTCAAAAACCTTCGTCCGGAAATACGCAATTTAATCGTTAATATCTCAGCCATTTTCTAAGATATGAAAATAATAAAAACACATTTTTTTCTCGTATTTTTTTGTAGATTTATTTTGCATGTAAAGTAAAAAACGTTTGTCAGACCCCTTGTTGCCGCCTTTCGGCAGTTAAGTTGCGAAAGAGTGCAAGGGCATATCCTTCGAAGAACAACTGTGTACCCCGACGAGAGGAACGGTGGATATGTCCAGAGTCCAGACTCATGTGTAAGTAGCCATGCAAATAAATGTGTAGTTACTAAGTGATTGTTGTAAATAGGATTGATTGTCCTATAAACACGCCAAATGGATGTAATTTTATGTTTTCATTCTACCACAAACTTAACATTCGTTTAATAAAATCGATTGTCGATGAAAATTATCAAAAAATAATATGATGAAAATTATATAAAATTACATACATTTGACAGTCCAAAACCTGATAAAAGTGTGATGGAAACTAAATTACCTATTTACAAGTGAATATCTACCACATAACTTGTACCTACACGATGTCTACCTACCTCCTGTGAAGTGTTTTGATGCACAAACGTTAAATCTTGATTTATTGGATTTAATGGGTAAGTTTAATCCTTTAAAAATTTTGTCGTGAACACTATTTTGAGATGTACCTAACTATCTATCTGATAAAAGTGAACCCTGGTCGCGGATATTGAGAGCCAGTTGAAAATAGCCTCTTTGATCAATCATCTTATTACTTACCAACTAATACCTACTTGGCCCGCACTGCCTCGCCATTGCTACCGCTTCTGCGTCCGTCAAACAAGAAACAGCTGAGTTATACCGAGTTCATTGCCTTCGCATAGCGTTAGAGCGTGTGTATATGTGAGTAGAGTCCACGGTGGCCGCGAGTGTTGTCATCGCTATAATTTTCAAAGTCAAAGCGCCACAGCTTAGGTAATAGTTAATATTGATTTTGTTTATGTGAAAATTAAACATGAGTGGATCACATTCAGTTATCGATTCTACACCATCCCCCGCAGTAGTGTTGATGAATTAATATCCACGTTATATATATGTATTAAATGTAAGGTACATTGTTATTGTAGGACTTTTTGTAAAAAAAAATTACATAAGGGCTACTAAAACTTCTTTATATATTTTTTTTATTTTAATACTAGTCAAATATAATATAGGACTGGGCATTTGTGACAATAATTATTATTTTAATGTTTAAACTTGAAGATTAACGAAAGATTCGTATTTTCGTTGAGTTTTTGAGACGATAGAGTAGTCGTTTAGTTTTATAATTCTCATTTTAATTCCCATTCTGAGTATTTTTTCTTAAAACTAGTCAAATGCAAAATAGGACTGGACACTAATGGCAATTTTTTAAAGTGATTTTTATTTTAGTTTTTGAGACAATAAGTTTGTCATTTTGTTGGGATTCTCATAATTTCATTTTTAATTCATAGTTTCATAGTTCTAAATTTATATCAGTAATGCTATTTGGTTTCCTAATTCATTACCTTGAAATTTTAAAAGAACATTGCCTTTAACCCCTAATATGTGGTATCTGTTAATCGGGTATGGCGCATCGATCGTAAACTGTCGACGTATTTTTTCCCTCGACGCCCCGTCACGTTTTTTTTTAGTACTAAGTTGTTTTTCATTACCTTAACATGTCACCCTAATATCCCCATACCCTAATATATCACCTATACCCTACAAAAATAACATTTTCATTCATTTAGTTTGAGTGGATCAAACAGCGAAATATAAATATATTTTTGCAGATTTAGACGTTTTTTGTTTTAAAATCGAGTTTATTTGATGTTATCTCCAATCAACATATAATTTTCTTGGTACCAATGCAATCCTCATCATATTCGCTTTACGGGAAAAGAAATGAAAATAGACCTTTTTATGGAAAATTTTACAGGAAAAGGGGTTTCAATAGACGACAAAAATGGCGAAAAACAGCAATTATTTATTTTTTTTTATTTTTTTTTTCTGAAACTATTCCACCTATAACTTTGCTTTTTCATTTAATATGAGTATTTACTATGGTTCTTTACCCATGAATTATAACAGATTGTTGGGATAAATATTTTAAATGTAGTAACGAGATTAAAACAACGCGATTTTTTTAAAGAATTTTGGCGGGAAAACTCTATGGAAGCGTAATTATTTTTTTATTCAAAAACTATATCACCTACGACTTTGGTTCTCTTTTGATATGATTATTTACATGTAATCTATACACCTGAATTATTTCAGATGTTTAGGTTTAGTAGTTTAAAAGTACTTACGAGATTATTTATAACGTAAGTTTCCATCAGTGAGTGTTTGGGCGGCAAAATGTACCGAGTGAAAGTTTTTTATTTTCATTTCACGATTTGAATAACTTTTCGTTACCGTAACGTGATGCAGGTTTTTGAGTTGTATAGCCAAGGACACTAGCTTACTAACAACGTTTGAATTATAACGATCGGATAAATACAAGCTTCGCACTAAACCTTTTTTTCAGACGACCGAAAATTCGTTCGGGACACACAAGAGGGTCAAATAAAAAAATTATAAAATAAAAACTTTTCAATCCTTATCCTTTTAATTTCTTTTAACATCGTTATTGACTTGTTTTCTATGTATATGCAAAATTACAGCTTTCTAGGTTCATTACTATAGAAGTAGTTACGAGATTATTATTAAATGACTTAATATTTTTACACCAAAATGTAATTTGAGCTGGTTTCAGATTTCAGAAAAATATGAAACATACTTTCTGTTATCTCAGATAAATATGGATTTTTTCTCGTATAACCAAGGATCCATCTTTTCGAAAGCCGTTTGCCATATGAAAATTGGACTAACGCAGATTTTATGGTGAATTTGCAAACACGACTATTGACCACCGACCGGCAGGCCGGTTTGTACTGATGCGGCGTTTCCGGCCGGCCGGCAGATTCAGATTAGGGGTTATTTATAAGTTTTGAATTGGTAAATTTTTATTCATATAATTTTATTTGATAAATTGTTAATATGAATCTCTTAGGTTTATGATTTGAATATGAAAAGCATGTACTTTTTTATAATACAACAAAATCGTTTTTTTTTCACAGAAATTGATTATTTATTCTTATTAAAATCGATTAATTTTGAGCAAAGAAAAATCGATTCTTATGTAACCGATTCCTTTCCATTAGTCTCACATCCCTAGTAAATAATTTAGAACCGCCATAAACGCTTTCACGGGCCAATAAGATATGACCATAATAATGTACGACCAATATTGTACGGAAGATAATGCACGACCTGTACATGGATTCGAAATATTTGGTCGGCTTTTATTGGTCGCGTATATTTTATTGGTCGCGTATATTGCCCGTACAAAATCGGTCCATATAGGGGTGCGTTCCTGCAAGCCTTCGGCCAACACATAGTTTGGTCTAAGCACGGATACATGCTATTCCAGCACTCCAATCGAGCTTAATTTGATCCTATTCATATTTGATCATACCCGTTCCGGGTGACCTGTCAGAGCTTAGTATGCTCTGTCTAGCCAAAACTTTACTGCCTTTCGAATCGGCCAAATCTTGGCTAGTTGTCAAATGTGACAGATTCTACAATATATAATAAATTTTGTACAAGCTAAGCCAAGGATTCGTGATAACTATGCTACCATTGCTTAGTAACGTAATGAGCCCCATTTCCAAAACGTGCAGAAAATATTTTATCACCATAAAAAATCGCTATCAATTTCATAGTTTAACAGTAGCTCTAAAGTTCGTTCCAGGTACCTTGGTGCAAATCTAGCTCGACTAATATTTGGCCCAGCCTCGCAGGAACGTGCCCCTGATAATGCACCCCCGATATTGTACAGCCAATAATCCATGTACATGATTCGAATTATTGGGTACTAGCTGCGCCCCGCAGTTACACCCGCGTGGTGATGGATGATGATGATAAAATGTATGAAATGTGTTAATCAAGTGCCTTATCTACCTCCATACCATATTTTTTTAAATAAAATTTATAGGTATATGGCTTACAAAAATATGATCATGTCTCCTATTTTCGTAATAAGCTCAAGTGGCTTCATATTCATCGTCGCCGGAATGCTCATATATTACCTCTCCTTTACAGTATTCTGTTCAACTCTTTATCCCCGCGCTACCTCAAGGAACAATTTAAATTTCTTTACAATTTTTAAGACGATAAGAAACCCCGCTCAATATTTTGACCATATCTATTGTTGATGGATTGTCTGGAAGAGATCGCTCTGAGCGATTAGACCACCGATTGATAAAGTCGGTTTTAATTTATGTTTTAGTAATAAGTTTATTGTTTTTATTATGGTGGTTTCAATAAGGAGTTGTCTATATCGCTATCTATCATACCTAATTTCATCAAATTCGGTCCAGTCGTTGGAAGCTGAAGAAGCAATGAACATACAAACACACTCACTAACGTTTGCCTTTATAACATTAGTTTGAAAAGGATCAATTTGTTACTACCGAATATGCATTAGAAATCAGTACTTTAATATTATAAATGCGAAAGTAACTCTGTCTGACTGTTACGCTTTCACACCAAAACTACTGGACCGATTTGAATGAAATTTGGTATAGAAATAGTTTGAGACCCGGGAAAAAACATAGGATAGTTTTTATGCAACTGAGCAAAAAGAGGTTAATGTATTTGCGCGATAACCGACATAAGCGCGGTCGGAGCCGCGCCCGGTAAGCTAGTATAGTATACTAGCTTTCCGGTTTTTCATATAAAAACAAACCAAAGAGTTTTTTACCTACGAAGTAGAACTTTAGAAGATTTCAGAATATTCGAGTAAGTTCCGGTTTTACTACCCAGAACATAATTAATAAACAAAACACTAATCTTTGCGTTTCACAATCATTGATTTAGCCTATGCGTCGGTTAAACCCTGAAACGCGCTGCATGTTGACTGTCATTTTTATCATTCAGTTATTTTATGTGTTGCATAGCAACTCGAAACTTTATTAGAACATTCTGAAACGGGCCCTTAAGGCTATTATATTCTCAATCAGTAGGCAAATTTAGCGTCCGAGAGTTGCGGGCTATTAACACTACGTAGCGCTGCGCTCTAGTCGCACAGCGCGCGACAGGTCGCTCGCTTGATGTCCCCAGCCGCACGCTATTAGCGTCACAGTGTATTAGTTGATCAACTTTAGGTATCTGCTACTAAATCCAGAACTGCATCTAAATAATAGTTTTGTTCTTGTGAACATTTTTATTCGCTTATAGAATAAAAATATGCGTTTCACAATACGTACCTATTTTTATTAGATTTGGTTCGGATATATTTTAGGGTTCCGAACTCAAAACGCAAAATGGAGCGCATATTTATGAGTGCCCGACGTCTGTCTGTATGTCCGTCCGTAAGTCATTGGTCTTTAGCTCGTAAACGAAATAAGTAACAAACCTACCTAACCGAAACAAACGGCGAATAATGGACTAGACTTTATTTATTTTATTATTTTTGTTACCAATACGTAGTAAAGTAGCTGAAAAATTGAATTCTGGCATGTGGTCGTCTGTAGAGTAAATGTATAATTAGTATGAAATAACTTGCGGAAGTTGAAAATAGAGTATTTTAGATGAGCATGGTACCGACTTTAACAAGTTATATTGTTGCATACTATTCAATGATTTGTAAGTTTAGTTTGGCATAGGTATTCTGAAATACAACAAAATAATCGATGCTAATATTATAATTTATATAAAGGAATTATTTTATTTTGTTATTGTATATAACTGATAAATAAGATAAAAAAATAACACTTTGCCCGTAGAAATACGATTCTAAAATGTAGGGTGAGCACATGTAAGCAGCCACGTAGCAGGGATATTACGGTATGGGTATTTACCGATACGATTTCGGTAAATACCGAAATGAAATAAGGGTAACAGGTATATATCTGTTAGCATAATTGCGATACGATTACCAAATTCCATTTCGGTATATGTATTTTATGTTAGTCAATGAGAGTGCAGCAGGCGGGCGGGGGTGCGGTTATGCGGTGGCGCGAAACGCTGCGGGGGAGATAGTTTATTAGCACGTACCTATATTATTTGATATGAATGACGGGAAGTGGGAACAATAACATTATTAGTTTCAAATAGGATTTTCAGTGTAACACACTGCTAGGTGCTTGGCTACAGATTTTTTCTTTGAGAGTGGTAGCTTGATGGCGGGTAGCATGGTGGTAAGGCATAATGCCCGCCTAGCTAGCTACCACGCCCATGAAGAAAATCTGTCGCCAAGCACTTACCGGTCTGTTCCGCTATATGTCCTTGAAAACCAGTAATTTTGCGTGGTGGTAGTGGATTTTTCGAATGCGCGCCGGGCTAGCTACTACCCTCAAGTAGAAAATCTGTCGCCAAGCACTTATCGATGTGTTCAGCTATGTGTCCTTGAGAACCAGTTATTTTGCGTGGTGGTAGAGGATTATGAAAATGCGCGCCTGGCAAGCTTACTACCTTCAAGTAGAAAATCTGTCGCCAAGCACTAACCGGTGTGTTCCTCTACATTTTGCGTGGTGGTAGAGGATTTTGCGTATGCGCGCCTGGCTTGCTACCACCGGTAGGTGCTTGGCGACAGATTTTCTACTTGAAGGTGGTAGCTAGCCAGGCGTGCATCCGCAAAACCTCTACCACCACGCAAAATTACTGGTTCTCAAGGACACATAGCTGAACTCATCGATAGGTAAGCGCTTGGCGACAGATTTACTACTTGAGGGTAGTAGCTAGCCAGGCGCGCATTCGCATAATCCTCTACCACCATGCAAAATTACTGGTTTTCAAGATCACATAGCAGAACAGACCGGTAAGTGCTTGGCGACAGATTTTCTACTTGAGGGTAGTAGCTAGCCAGGTGCGCATTCGCATAATCCTCTACCACCACGCAAAATTACTGGTTCTCAAGGACACATTGCTGAACACATCGATAGGTAAGTGCTTGGCGACAGATTTTCTACTTGAGGGTAGTAGCTAGCCAGGTGCGCATTCGCATAATCCTCTACCACCACGCAAAATTACTGGTTCTCAAGGACACATTGCTGAACACATCGATAGGTAAGTGCTTGGCGACAGATTTTCTACTTGAGGGTAGTAGCTAGCCAGGCGCGCATTCGCATAATCCTCTACCACCACGCAAAATTACTGGTTTTCAAGGACACATAGCTGAACACATCGATAGGTAAGTGCTTGGCGACATATTTTCTTCTTGAGGGTAGTAGCTAGCCAGGCGCGCATTCGCATAATCCTCCACCACCACGCAAAATTACTGGTTTTCAAGATCACATAGCGGAACAGACCGGTAAGTGCTTGGCGACAGATTTTCTACTTGAGGGTAGTAGCTACCAGGTGCGCATTCGCATAATCCTCTACCACCACGCAAAATTACTGGTTCACAAGGACACATTGCTGAACACATCGATAGGTAAGTGCTTGGCGACAGATTTTCTACTTAGTAAGTACTTAGTTAGCGCAGGCGTCCATACTTTCAACACCTTATAATGTATATCTCCGTCATTTTGAAAAAAAAAACAAAAACTCAATTGATTAAAAAAAATTATTGAACTATCAAACCTGCTCCCAAAATTTCGTCGAAATCGGTTAAGAAATGCGACCTGTAGAGGAGAACAACCGGACATACGAAAGCATTTTTTTCTAAATTGAAGCAACTCGATTGAACTAAGTTCTCGTTCGGTCAAAAATACCGAGTTTAAAGTTAGGTATGTAAGTACTTATTCTTCATGTGTTTTTTTTTTGTTGTAAATACTCCTTTAGATCTAAGTATCTTTAAACGAAAACCAAAGTAAAAGAAACAGCAAAAAATCTACCTATGTTTATTAGTTACACTTCTGTTACGTGTATACTGTGATATTAAAAACGTAAAAATGAGCTACATTTTTAAAACTGCAAGTACAACGAATAACTCTAACAGGAAAGCGATCGATTAGTGACGGAATGCAGCGAGTCGGCAAAAGCGACACAGGTCCTACCTCAGACACGTCTCACAGACGACTGAATCAAGCCAGACGGGGCGCTCTTTTATATAATATTGTATTTAAAAATAAATAAACCGTTTTGAGAAAAAGTAACCACAAAATGTTCTTCTAAACATCATTGCCTATTTTTTGACATATTTTTTTATAGTAAAAGATTAATATATTATACGTATGACCTAAAAAACGATCAAAATTTCTCTCTTTTCGTGATTTTTTATGATCGAGTGAAGTTGTAATTATCGTGTTTTGAACCAGAAAATAATTTAGCAAGCATATTGAACTACAACATATATTTTTTTCAGATCAAAATAATGAATATTTCATTGTTTAAGGGTGAATCAAAAATAGGTTGATTTCGAATATCCTAGCCTTAATTAAAAACCATCTTAATCCGATTATTATTGCAATAGTATTTTATATCTCTATGATTATTGCTATCAAAAAGATCAAGAAAATATTTTCGTATCGAAATTTTCGTATTCGTTCCTCGCAAGTGTGTTGAAAAACATCGTATGAAACTCGTGCGCTCTGTTTATTACAATCTCTACTCCATTTAGGCCTTCGATCTTCGATCTCAGGCTTAATACCCATCTCGATTGTAATAAATAACTTCGCGCACTTGTTGCATAATGTACCTACTATTCATGCCTCGTTTATGTGGACGAGTGTAGAGAATTCGCATTATAACTTCTTAGGTTCACTAAATTAGATACAATACGTCATCAACTGCCATTTATGATATACGGACGGACTGATGGACAGACATGAATTTGTTGTGATAAATCACGACGACATGAATCAGAAAGTTGTGGTTACTTTTTCTGGCCAAACTCTTCCTAATAGGGTATTTTTATTTTAATCGTCATTGACTGTGGACCTATATTTAGCTTTATTTCCCAACTATACAATGCTGCAGATTCAGACATACAAAAACGCAATGTAGGTCTAAACCTAGGAGGAAGTATCTACTTCCTCCTAGGACTAAACCTAAACTTACTTCGTTGTTTTTTTGCTCCAAGGAGCATGTCGGTGATATTTGTAATATATCTGAAAAAGTTTCCACTTGTCTTTGCAATTTTATTAGATTTTTTAATTATCAGGACGGCATTTTGCTACAAATAAGGTTTGCACAGAAGTCGAAAGGCAAAAATCAATTATAAGTGTTATGGCTCAGAATAGTATTTCATATGAAGAAGCACAGTTACTAAGGATATCCCGCTTATATGCGGAAGTTACACAAGGTATTCTTTCATCATCATTTTCTCTCTCTACCCTAATTTGTGTACCTGCAAGTCCCTCTAAAGCTCTTCATAACAGAGCTTAAAGCAATACTGTTTCCCTTTCCCGTCCAAAGAGTCCGCTTGGTAAATCATGTGATTCAAATGCCTACCAAAAAATATTGCTACTCGTTCATCAATTTTACCAAATGAGTGATATATCTGCTAGTATTTATATATAATACCTAAGTTTATATCTTACGACAATTTTAAATTTGTGTTTTGACGTGTATGTACCTTATCTTATCTAAATTCTTATTTTTGCCAATTGATATTAAATACTTAAGTGTATATCTTACAATAATTTTAATTTATAAGTTTTTGACAAGTATACCTTATACCACCTACAAGATTTGCTTATTTTGCCAATGAATTCGACTGACTGCGTGGTTTTTTATGTACAAGGAGGTTGCACTGATACGGATTGCCGGATGTCATGATTTTCAATAGATTTCTAATATAGATTATTTTATCTGCACCAATATTTTATTTAATATTTCGGTATTTTAAATAGTAGCAGCACACACAGGATCACGTGGTCGCTTGTTCAAAATCGACCAATCACTGTTGAGCTTGTTCGACCAATCAGAGAAGGTTTACCACTATCGCATTTTGGAGGGAAAAATACAGGAGGAAGATAGATAGATAGATAGAAAACTCTTTATTGTTACACCACTTATGAAATATAAAAGTTTACAAATTAAATAATAATAACATAGTGTTACAATTGGCGGCCTTATCACTAAAAGTGATCTCTACCAGGCAACCTTAGGATGGAGTTAAACGAACAAAACAATTGGGGCGGGTGTAGTCCAAAATGAATAATGAAAAAAAAGGGCATACTCAAATTTCATAAAATATTTTAAAATAAAAACGAATTTTAGTGTTATTTCTAAACAATAGTACAAAATAAATTACTTATAGGTTTTTACAATAATTAAATAAATACAATAATTATAAATACGTATCTGTATATATACATAATAACATACATAAATAGATACATACATAAATTATATAAAAATATATACAAATTATAATATTATCTCATATAATATAGACATTGACAAAAATGTAGTACAAAATTAATTAGACAAATAAAATCTTTTAACTTGATCCTTGAACATTTTGAGAGTCGGTGCTCGTCTGATTGATACAGGAAGAGAATTCCACAAACGGGCAGCCTGAATGGTGAAAGATTTGCTATAAAACGTACTCGTATGTGGATGGATTTCAAGTGTGAGATTTTCTATGAAGAACAGTGAAGGAAATCGAAGCGTTCCTTGAGATAGCGCGGGGATGTAGGATTGAACAATATATTGTAAAGGAGACTGAGAATATGATCATTCCGGCGAAAACGTATTGTCAGCCAGTTGAGCTTAGAACGAAACTGAGAGACGTGATCATATTTGCGTAAACCAAATATGAAGAAACCAGATGGAAACCATTCCCAGTCAATCCGTCGAATGGTCACGGTCATTCTGGCATTTCTGGCAAGAGACTTCGAGGCCAAAAGTACTAGTTTGCGATTGCACAAGTTTGGAATAAATTGTATTTGGAAGTATTTCTCCAATGGGTTGGAATTCATAAAAGTACATTAAGTACGTATTTTTTAGGGTTCCGTAGGCCTGACAAGGAACCCTTATAGTTTCGTCATGTCCGTCTGTCTGTCCGTCTGTCCGAGGTTTTGCTACGAGACCGTTAGTACTAGGAAGCTGTAATTTCGTATGGATATGTAAATCAATTACGCCGACAAAGTAGTAAAATAAAATTTTGAAATACTTATATATTTTTTTAGGGTACCTCCCATACAATATGTGATGTGGGGATGAAATTTTTTTTGTCGTCTATCTCTTCCTGTATGATATGGTTGAATAGGTCTTTTAAAATGACTTAGGGGTTGCTAATACTGTTTTTCGATTTAATGCTCTATTTACGAAATATTAAACTTTAAACTGCAAATCTGCAAATTGTTCCTGCAGGGCGTCCCCCCTCCTTTAAAACCTAAACTGCTGGCTTGAAAAATCTAAAAAAATTCAAGCTGATAGTGCGTTTTAAGAACTTTAAAGGAAAAGTATAGCGGTTGAGATAACTTTATTAGTTTAGCAGTAATAGTCATTGCACTTGGGTGTTGGATAATTTTGTACCAAATATAAAATATATATAGAATAAATCCTTTAAACTGACTAAGATGAAGTAGTTGGTGGTTTATAAAGGGTAAAGACTGGCATTGAAAACATAATCGAAAATAAAAAATCTTAAAACAATAACTATACCCTATGTCATACATAATAGACTAGCTTTCCAGCTGCAGCTCCACCCGCGCGTATAGCGGTTATCGCGCAAAACCTCTTTTTGCTTAGTGGAATAAAAACTATCATATGGCCTTTCCCGGGTCTCAAACTATTTCCATGCCAAATTTCATCCAAAACGGTCCAGTAGATTTTAAGTTTATTCGTTGCATACAAAAATACAAGTCTTTGCTCTTTATAATATTAGTAAGTATTGATATAGATTATGAGAGTACAAAAATTCGACTTATATAGGTGTAAAAAAAAGTACTTTGTGGACCTCATCCTCGCCGTACACTAGAAGTGTTTGTTGTCTGTACCTGTCGTACCAAGGTCGATCACTTCATATCACACATCATCAATTTGCTGATTGTGTCGTTTTTTTAATCGGTAAAGAGAATATTTCTGTGCCCTTCACTTGCGTATTGCAACGGAAGGCACTCTATTTAATTTTAAAGATTGATCTAGGGCATATACTGTATATTGACGATAAGTACCGAGCTTCAGGTCTTGTTTTATAATACGCGACATTTTCCTAGCGGGATTATTCATTTCTCGCAATAAGGTTATTGTTGAGTTATCATAATATTTTAACTTCCTATAATGGGATTTCGACCAATTCTGGCTTTAACAGAATTCATTTTTAGTTCTAACAGCACGCGACTGCCCGGATCTTTTATGGCTTCGACAGAGGAAGTGTTGTTGTATCTGTTGATATTACGATATACGAACATACGGCTGGTACCAAGCTTTTGAAGTGTCTGGAATATGATCGACGCGACGGCTCAATACCTGCTTTGTACAAGTCGAATACTGCTATCCTATTTTCTTTAACACCTCATTTCATATTGTTATTTGATAACGAACACGAAATAAGATATGAAATGTTGCGAAATCGAAAGAAAATTTTAAAGTAATAAACGCGTTTCAAATTCTAAATAATTCTAAAGCTGAAAAGTTTTTATATTGCAGTTACATTTATGGCCAGACTAGTTATATAGTATAATAGCCCATTTATAAGCTTACTTGCATATATCGGTGTATACTTTTTATTTTTCGTTCATATAAATATCAACTACTAGCTTTCCTGGCGCGGCTCCACCCGCGCGTATTTCGGTTATCGCGCACAAACATTAACCTCTTTTTGCGCAGTTGGATAAAAACTATCCTATGTTTTTCCCGGGTCTCAAACTATTTCCATACCAAATTTCATTCAAATCGGTCCAGTAGTTTTGGCGTGAAAGCGTAACAGACAGACAGACAGACAGAGTTACTTTCGCATTTATAATATTAGTACTGATAGTACTGATTTTAATATCAATTATTTTAAAATAGAATAATTATTTATGCTACATCAAATAAATTAAATGACATTCAAATTCTTTAAATGTAGGTACCAACGGATTCTGAATCGCGCTATCGTTACGTTTTCATTCGAGTATCCTCGAACCTATAGAATTCACTAACGAATTTTGTTTAATTTTCGAATTACAATTGAAATAATAACTTGGCGGCAATCGTACTCTTATTTCTTAGATTTAGCAGGAAGAAAGTGGGGGAGAATAAAGAACTACAGAATCGTTCTATATTATGATAACGGGCTTCTACGGAACCCTACATTGTGCGGAGCTGGACACGCATTTTGGCAGTTTATTGTTCTTGCTGTACATAAATGATTTACTTAGAGCTATATGATGCTTTTTGCAAACGATAGTATGGTAACAATTACATGCAAATATAAAATCACATATGAACATGAAATTAATGAATCTTTGATATCTATACTTATAATAAAACTGTAACTGGTCCAATTCTGTACATTGCAGATATTTTGAAAATATTTTTTGAGAGCACTCTGTATCTGATATTGATGCCAGAACTGTATTTTATTATTTTTGTCTGTCTGTCTGTCTGTGTCCCGGCCACGCATCACTCCAAAACTACTGAATGGAGATGAAAGTCAAATTGTACATACACTTAAATAGTTGTAATTCATTAATGCGTAGACCGATTTCAATAATTATTTTTTTGTAAGAATAGTGGTACTTAAGCCATGGTACTTAAAGCACCCCATGGGCAGCCAAGCACCCCACGGGCAGCCCGGCACACCGTGGGCAGTCCGGCACTCCACGGGCAGCCTGGCACCCCACGGGCATCTCGACACCCCATGGGCAGCCCAACACCCCACGGGAAGCCCGGCACCCCACTGGTAGCCCAGCACTCCACGGGCAGCCGGGCAACCCACGGGCATCTCGGCACCCCACGGCAGCCCGGCACCCTTATTTAGTTTTGCAAGCTTGCTACGATTAAACTCTAAAATCTGGAACATTCGCCACAATCAGTTTTTTTACTACATAATATCTTTCTTTTGCCGGATACATTTCGGATACTGCGCAATGGAAGTGCACAACTTAATATATTTTCGATCTACCGTCAAACAAAACCGCCGTTCTTAAGAAACACACAAGGTACTTTGTTTCAACATATTATATTGTGCGAACCGGGAAAGAACTCACTGAGTTACTTAACTACTGTCTTCTGGAAAATAAAACCCGGGAGTTTTCAAATCCAGAGTAAAAATCTCCTTTCTGAGCTATGGTTTACTAAGAGTGCTTCACCGAAAGTTCACCGCATTATGAGATTAAACAGTGCACATATGTGATGAATTAATCTGCAGGTACGGCAATCGCAAACGATGTCGCGGGTACAGCTAGACAATAATAATAATTTGCATTTTTACAACGAGATTACATTACTTTAATTGTAAAATATAATAATAAAACACTAGAAAATGTTGTTCTTACAAAGTTATTTGGTCTCATGATAGACAAGAGACTTAACTGGAAGCCACATATAGAACAACTAAATAAGAAAGTAAGGTCTTCAGCATCTGCCCTGTTGGATGGAGCTAATTTAGCTCCAGTCCATAATATAAGTCCGTAAGTAACCGCCTACCATGGTCATCATGGATTGGTGGCATCAGTTCTGCGTTACGGCATCATTTTTTGGGGTAGGTAAATCTACGGAAAGGGATTCGGCATTTGAGTCTCAAAAGAGATGCATAAGGGCTATGTTTAATTTGAGGTAAACTGATAGCTGCAAACCATTTTTTAGAAATCATATAATATTAACTCTACATTCAATGTACATACTTGACATGGTTATGTTTGTAAAGGAGAATCTAAAATTGTTTCTACAACTAACAGATTTAGTCGTGAGATAGTAATAAAATGGTAACCTACCGACTACAAAAAAAGTTTTAACTAAAGAGTATCTTAACCGCTTGGCCATCGAGACTGACTGGCCAGATTGAAATTTTGTGCGCTAATATTATTAATTTTAACCATTGAAGGGTACGGTGCGTTCATCAACCAACCTACTGAAGTCCATCTCATTGAAAGAAGTGATTTTTCCAAACACTTTAACTTTGTATAATGAGCTTGCTAACCTTTGTATAATTCTAAATTTAGAAATGTCTAATTGAGAAACTGAGAATGATATCAAGCATTATTTGCGTCCTAGGCGAATAGTTATCACATATGAACAAGTTAACACAATATTAGATATAATAAGGTTTATTAAAAAATTACGAGAAGAAAAAATACATGTATGATGACCGTCATACATGTACGT
This sequence comes from Plagodis dolabraria, assembly GCA_963854805.1. Taxonomy (NCBI): domain Eukaryota; kingdom Metazoa; phylum Arthropoda; class Insecta; order Lepidoptera; family Geometridae; genus Plagodis; species Plagodis dolabraria. Next base: position 14,579,973 of record OY978440.1, read on the forward strand.
CACCCGTGCCATCCACCTCTATAGCCCAGGTATGCTCGCTAAGCTAACATGACATATAACTCATAACTCTAATTTGTTCTCTCGTTCTTAACCATCCTATGTAGTCATGTTGCAGTATGACCGCGATTCGAAAAATTTGTATCGATTTCCTAATTATTCGCTTTTCTCTCTCACATAGGAAATGAGGATCGAACTTTGCTATCAATTATCTTCCCAACGCTTTTAGTTTATTTTAAGAGTCCCCATCGATTGGGATTGAGTTTACTGCGCACAAGAGATTTCCTTTGCACGGTACTCAATGACGTTGGTCACTGTGTTGTGAGCAACGACTATTCTGCGGTATTTGTACCGTTCAGTTAAAAAATCTACACATTTTCCCAACATTATGTCAACACTTCTGGCCATTCTTGTTCAACTTGGGTCGTAGCGGTGCTGGTAGTGTACTCGTATGATGGTTATGTTAGTAGTTGGTCTACAAATCTACAGAGCTCAATCAATTAGTTTTCAACTGAATGTCACAGGCGACGGGTAGAATCACTTGTGATGAAAATAATCTGTTTGTGGCAGAGGTTAGCCTGCTTAACATTAGGTAGGGCTCGTGTTTGAACCGTCACCCCATAAAAAAACTCTTAGATCTATGTTTACTATACGTTTTGTCTACTGTTCATACCTAATTTACCGCCACGTTTGTTCTTGGTATTTTGGTGAAAGTTTGGTGATAATCAGATTTCAAAATACACTTCGTTGGTGCAGCCTCATCTCAAGGTCGGATATCATATACTTTAATAAAAGGATCAGGAACAGAAATATCACCAAAGCCACAAAGATCTGGCTAATGCGAACTCTTATTTTCCCCATATTTCTTTACGCCGCGCCGCAGAGACGTGGACCCTGCGAGAGATCGAAAAGAAGAAAATAGATGCTCTGAAGATGTGGTGCTGGAGAAGAATGCTTGGAGTTTCGCACAAACGTCCGATACTCCAAGAACTCGGCATTAGGCAGCGTCTTTCAGCTATAGTGCAATCCCGGATCCTCGCATTCTTCGGACATGTTTTGAGGCGAGGTAGTCAGTCCATTGAGCGTCTTGTCGTTCAGGGCAAGGTAGAAGGCACGAGACCGCGCGGGAGGTCACCCATGCGATGGACTGATCAAATTAAATTGACTGTGTAGAACACTGCACTCTGATTCGTAAGCTTTCACACTATGGTATTCGTGGAAAAGCTTTGAATCTAATAGAGTCATATCTGTCAGACAGGCTACAGATGGTTGGAATAAATTGCAATACTTCTTCCGGGTCTTTGGTAAAAATAGGTGTACCGCAAGGATCAATTTTGGGACCTTTTCTGTTCCTAGCGTATATTGATGATCTGCCTTGCATAGTCAAAGATTTCTGCGATATTGTTTTATTCGCAGATGATACCTCTCTGATTTTTAAAGTAGATAGAAAAGATAGTGAAATCATTCATGTAAATAATGTGTTATCTATGATCTCTTGCCGCTGATAATCTTCTCTTAAATTCAAAAAAGAGCAACTGTTTAAAGTTTTCTTTACCAAATGTTCCTTATGTTGAACCAAACATTAAGCTTGGCCTAGATAAACTCTCTATTGACAAAGCGACAGTCTTTCTGGGAATCAAAATGGATTCAACTTACAGTGGGATCCACGTTATACATGATTTAGCCGGTAGACTTAGTTCTGCTGCATATGCAGTTTGTAAGATAAGACAGTTAACAGACGTAGCTATACTGCACGGCTAGTTTATTTCGCGTACTTCCTCAGTATTATGTCGTATGGTGTATTACTCTGGGGAGCTGCTGCTGAGATAGAGACAATCTTTATCCTACAAAAGCGTGTAATTCGAGTCATATATGAAATGGATTCTATGGAATCTCTAAGGGATCTATTTAAAGAAATTGATATATTAACTTTGCCGAGTCTGTATATATTTGAAAATATTATGTATGTTCGGAAAAAATTGAGTAAATTTAAATTAAAAAGTGACAACCACAATTACAACACTAGGAATAAATATAAAATAGCAGTACCAGGTTTTAGACTAGCAAAGACAAATAAGAGGTCCTTTTTAGGTAATTGTGTGCGGTTTTATAATAAAATTCCCAAACATAACAATGCTCCCAGAAGAAAATTTCAAGTTACATGTAAAAATATTTTGATTAAGAAATCATACTACAAAGTTTGTGATTTACTTAAAACGACAAAGATGCTTGGAAAGTTTCGCCTCTGCCAAGCTAATACCTGTTACCTACGTAATTTAAACAAATATTGTAATAATCGTATTATATTGTATACTAGCTTTCCGGGCGCGGCTCCGCCCGCGCGTATGTCGGTTATCGCGCGAAAACATTAACCTCTTTTTGCGCAGTCGGATAAAAACTATCCTATGTTTTTTCCCGGGTCTCAAACTATCTCCATACCAAATTTCATTCAAATCGGTCCAGTAGTTTTGGCGTGAAAGCGTAACAGACAGACAGACAGACAGAGTTACTTTCGCATTTATAATATTAGTACTGATTGTTAAAAGATGTTTAAAAGAATGGCCCCGAGTTTCTTGCCCGTTCTTCTCGCAGTGGTTCTATAAATTTTTTTGCTGAACGTGGCAGTACAATGTAGAATATTTAAATGTTAAAATTTGTAATTGACCTTCATAAGAGCGTCGTAGACGCCTAAATTGAATAAATGATTTTGAATTTGAATATGAAAATCTGCGGTGGGCGGTCCCTTGCATGAGTGCACCAGGATGACCGAAAATAGAGGGCGATGTCGTGACATTGTGAGGCGCATTACATCTGCCCCCACTACAAATACATGACGACCACGACCGCTCTGTCAAGAGCGTAACGACTGAGAAGAAGAATAAAAGGCTTCTTTATTATTGAAAAAGGCTTGCCATAACATTGTAACTACCTACTTTATGCAAATATAAATAAATAATATATACATTACGCATGGTGGAAGGGCATTTTGCGAATGCCCGCCAGGCTAGTTACTAAGTAGAAAATCTGTCGCTAAGTACTTAACGGTGTGTTCCGGCAGAGGTCCTTGAGAGCCAGTAATTTTAGATTAAGCCTTTTAGCCTTCGACCACATCATCACTTACCATCAGATGAGATTGTGGTCCAACATATTAGCAAGAAAAAAAACTATATAAGTTTACTCTTTTACTTCTTAACAATCTAATGTAACATTAGTAATCTATTAAAAAAATGACTGTTATTCGTTTCTACAATTTATCTATTCATATTGTACTCTATTCTATGGCAAAAAATAGTTCGAATTTCATTTGGAAATATACCGTAAGAATACGATTTAAAAAAAAAACTGCTCAATGCCAGTCTGGCCACACTCTTTAAGGTAGCGCAATCCAACGGCCCGTTTAAAAGAATGAATGAATGAATGTTGGTTTCATCATACCTTCAAAACTACAATATTGTGCGCTCGCGAAGTTTGCTTAGCCGTTCTTAACCGATCTGCAAAGTTAAGCAACGTCCGCCGCGGTCATGAGTTGGATGGATGACCGCTTGTGGCATTACTACTGAGCGCTCGTGTGTTTCGGACTAATGCACGCTTGGATGGTTGTCTTACTATGGCAGTCGTTATATCATGGTGGTAGGGCATTTTCCGAAAGCACGCCCGGCTAGCTTCTAACCTCAAGTGGATTTTGATAGGAATTTTCCAATACGAATTAAAAGCTTTAATTTTGTTAGCAAATATACACGAGTAAGTATCTGCCTAATTTTATCTGAATATTTTCCCACCACATAGCTGGTCGACACGGAAAGTAATGAGCGCATAGTGGATACGTTTACTAATGTTCATCTTATTCCAGATATCAAAAGAAATTGTCTGGGACGTCTGTATGACGTCCGTTTGAGGTTGTTCTACAACCTGACCTGTGGATGTTGTCAGTGTTGTGTGTCGAGACGATACATTACTAAATCAAATGCGGGTGGTTGGAGAAAATACTCGCCCTTCAAGACGTTGACACCCGCCTCTTCAGTCCACTCGTGACCACGACCAATGCAACTTGGCCGAAACGTCGAGATAAATAAATAAATTTATACGTGTTTATCGCGATTACTAAGTGTTCAAGTCGCGAAAAAGAAATTTGACAGACGACATACATGATTTCAGATTGTACTACCCATACTCACGCTTCATTTGTTCTTTACCTTACTTTTATCTCCCACGATTCCTTCTGGGAGAACAAACACCTTGCGTTTGACTTTTGTATGTGACGGCTTTCATTTGTTTTTTAAGTTTTTGATAAACTTCACTTATCGCAGTCATATTTAGTTTAAGGTTGAGGTGTCCGGACTCCGGTCACTGCTCCATACAATCGGCGTCGTGGGGAGATCATTCCTTTATTTGAGATTTTAGGTCCAGAATTAAGCATAATACCGATTGATCTCGACATTATCTAGGCTTGTATCGTGCCGAAATTTTAAAAAGATAATTAATTTGAAAGTTACGAACCTCGAAAGCTTAATATGAAAATGTTTCGAGTCTCATAACTCTAAAGTTAGGTATCTTATTAAAAAAATGTTACGATAGAAGCCTAGATAATAAAGAAATCAATCGATATCAAGCTTTGTTTTGTACCTAAATCCTCAAATAAGACACAAGTGCCAACTGCCAGTGTCAAAACCATTATGGGTCAAAACCTTTGGTTCGGGAACCTCTGGAATCATATTTACTCTGTACATACATAACTTTAGTCAATAAAAAATATTTGTATTGTTAGTATCTCTTATAATTACAAATATAATAGTGACCGGTTTTTTTCCCGAAGGTAGACATCCTTTCTTTTTATTTTTTTGAAAAAACGACAAATAGTTCAATTATATTCAGTTTTGGATCTAACTCCTGAGTCTTATAGTTTCCGAGATAAGCTATCCAATTTTACTTGGCTGACGACATTTTCATTTTATCGGAGTATCCCAATAATCGGGTTAAGCCTTGCTTTACTTTTGCTACATTAATATGACTCCTTAAGATGAAGGTGGTAGTTAGCCAGATGGGCATATGAAAAACCTAACACCGTAGGGTGAACCGGGTGAATCTTACGCCCACGCCACCACTATCTCACCTGATGGTAAGTGATGATGTGGTCAAATATGTTGTTCAGGCTAACCTAGAATGACTGGCTCTCAAGGACAGCTGCCGGAACACACCGTAAGGTGCTTGGCGTCAGATGTTCTACTTGAGGGAGGTAGCTAGCCAGGCGGGCATTCCCTAGATGGCCTACCACCATGCAAATATTATATATTATCGCCATATTAACTCCGCTAGGTTATAAATGAAAATATTTAAATGTTTTCTCCAAATCCACACATTATAATACTCATTTTACACTTTTGGCGTTATAATTTCTTTATAATATTCTAAGAACTAACGAGTTTACCATTATACAACTCTATTTACAGCCCATTTTATTCCTTAGCAGCTATTTTACAGCCACTATCAGTACTAATATTATAAATGCGAAATAACTCTGTCTGTCTGTCTGCTACGCTTTCACGCCAAAACTACTGGACCGATTTTAATGAAATAGGATAGATTTTATCCAACTGCGCAAAAAGAGGCTAGTGTTTTTGCGCGATAACCAACATACGCGCGGGCGGAGCCGCGCCCAGAAAGCTAGTAATGAATAAAGCTATATAGTTTGGGGCCCTTTTCGGTGTTATTTAAGCTGTCACTACCCTTATATACAGTCTTTATACAGCCTTTAAAGCAGCTCGTAAACAGCTTTAAGAATATATAGCGGATAGAAATACAGCTCATATGCAGCTAGCATGCTGGTATAGGGTCAGTGTTCACGTCCAAGTAACGGGAAAACTTTTCATAGGCATCCCAACAATTTTATGAAGTTGCAAATTGTTCATATAGCCTATTCAAATTCAAATTCATTTATATCAGGTAAATAAATATTAATTTATAATTATAAACCCATAAATTCATTCAACATGCAGCACAATAAATAAATAACTAAATATTAAACCATGTCATCAGTATAAAATAATAAAAATAAAAATAATAATGATCAAAATAATAATAAAATTAAATGAAATAATAATAAAATACAGTATAATTAAAATGTCACAATATAAAAATAATATAGTCTTGTTTCTACAGATAGATCAGCTTAATACCTTCGCTTCGGCATTGCTACAGCACAATATCGGTTGTAGCAATGCCGAAGGAAAGGGCAATCGAGCCTGGCCGCAATCATCGCCAGGACGGTGTTGGAACTGGCCCGCACGCGACGTAAGTACCAATGAAATTATAAATAGGCCGTTTGCGCATAGTCGCATGAAAACAATCTCTTCGCGCCTCCACATACATTCCTGAGGCAGTGCAGTACCGGGGTAAACCCAACACCGCCCTGAACGCATTATTGTATTGGACGTGGAGGGGACCGTAGCTTTTTTCAGTGTATAGCCCACAGGCTGCACGTGTAAAGCGATGTATGTAGGCTCTAAAAAGAGTTACCTTGACCTCATTTGAGCATCGTGCAAACCTGCGGGCTATCATATTCGCTCTTACGGCCCTCCGCTCCCGGTCAATGTCTGCGTGGTCCTTGAGTTCACTCGTCACTATGTGTCCCAAGTAAATTGTTCAACTCTTTCAAGGGGAACACCATACAAAAGAACTGGCGGAACGTTCTGGGGGCATCTCGCCTTTTTGGTTGTTAGTTGAGGGCTGTACCGCAAGATAACCGCACCAGTAGATATGTGCTCATTGCTTATAGATAATTTCAATAACAAAAAAAAACAGACGAAATCAGAACCTTTATATGAAGTGTGTTAAAAAGTGAGTGTACATATAAATTTATTTTTGGATTTGTTTTCTCGTAAAAATTTGATTATAAGTACGATGAACATATACCTATAGTGTATACAAATAAGAAAAAAGATGAATCAAACATGCACTTGGTAGTTATTATTTTAACAGCTAGTACCTACCAGAGTAGGATGGATAAAAATGATAACTTTTACTCAACTTCTTTTGAATTGTGGTAGGTACTTTCATCTCTCTTTATACTCTCCTTTTGATAATCAGATATCTTATTATGGTGTCCTAGTCTTAACTTATATATTAGTTATGGGTAATAGATAGTAGGTATTAAATGTATGTTCATGCACTTCTCTAACTAAAATAAAAATAGAGTAGGTATGTACTCCAGATCCATTATAAATAACACGTATGTTTCTACTTCGAATAATATAAAACAACAAAACCAGAAATTTAGGGTTATTTCTGATAAGGTTTCGGGATTTTTCTTGTTTGACTAACGGCAACACTGGTTTATTGATCGTTAAAATTGTGTGCCGCCCACCGCGACGCGCTAGGGCGTATTAGTCCGTCGGCGACGTTTTCTTTACATTTCCCTTTGAATAAAGATATACTTTTGGCACTTTGTATACGCGAGTGATAACACTATGGATGATTCAGGGCCGTCGACTGCTAAACGCAGGAAAATAACTTCAGAAGATGAAGAAATTCAAGTTAATGAATTGCCTTCCACTGTCGTCACTACAACAACAGGTGAGATGCCATTAGATCAATGCATTAAAGATGATGGAGGCAAAATAAAGATATTTCCACTGGACGACCAATACAATATTTTGAAGGAGCAAGCACGGATAAATATTTTATCTATTAAACGCTCCTTTCCTTGCTGGAAAATTCGAGATATAAGAGAGCTTTTCAAGGTGATATATACCGTAAGTTATGAGATGAGAAAAAAAGAACTGCAGACTCATATAGTTGAAATTATCAAAGTAAGTTCCTGGGAGAATGCTATGACGGGAACAAAAGAGCTGGTACAAGAGGTTACAGAGCTGTCCGAAAAGTCGCTCATGGAGATTGTTCTTTCCCTTGAGAGAGAATTTGATTGGGAAGCTGTTTCACAGCTGTTAAATAGGAAGCATAAGTCAGAAGAATATAGGGCATTTTGGAAACTATTTTTGCATCCACTCATTAACAAATATTCTTGGAGTCAAGATGAAGAACAGCAATTACAAAAAATAGCCACAGCTTTCAATATGCGAGATTGGGACGGGATAGCCCAGAAATTAAATACCGGCAAAGCTGGCTATCAATGCTATATTCAGATGAGAACGAAAATAGCTGAAAAAAATACAAATGCAAGATGGTCAATGATGGAAGTTGAACATTTACAAAGGGCAATTGAATGTTCTCGAGAGGGATACAACACTCCTTGGAATAATGTAGTCACAATGATGGACTACAAAAGAAAACTTCAAATTTATCACCATCTGAGAAGGGTGCCAGATCCTAATGGCAGGTTTTCAAAGGAAGAAGACATAATGTTGCTGAATGGAATTTACTATATGTGGCACTATATGCGAATACTGTATTTTCTGCCTGGTAGAACATTGGCGCAGATTAAAGCTCGTTACGATACAATAACATCATTGATGTTTCTCTACATTGTTTGCCCTACTATTGAAAGCGTTCTTATTGACTTGTTTCCGGGAGATCGATTCTATTCTGCACGCACAAGATATAGGCTATTAATAGAGTGGACGAAAGCCTACCTGCTTCGTACGAATATAACTGAACGTTGTTGTATTAACGTAAAAACTGAACCATGGCCGAGGTGGAACTTCAATTAAACAAAGAAGAACTGACAAGTGCGAGTTGAACTCGCGTTGATGAGTCTTCTGTGACTCAGTAGTTCATGAGACACAGAGAAGATGTGATATTTTTTAACATTATTGTTTTTCTACCCTTACCCCACATATGAGGTCGGTGCAATTATGTTTGTGATTTCTCTAGCAAACCAAATGATGACATAAAACTCTACATGAATATATTTTTTAACATTTTTTGGTATAATATGAACAAAGTGGCAGTCACATAGAATTGTGTCTGAATCATTCACATTCGAGTTATTTCAGGAATGGCTAAAATATTATTACAGACGTACGTAAAACAAAACGCAAACGGTTCGACTGTGTGCAACGGAATATAAATTGCTATATTTTAGGTAAACGCATAGCGTTTTGGCCAAATTAATTACTTGTACGTGTGTAGGCTGCAGCGATGTGCTAATAATTGCATACGTCTCGCTGTACTCGTGTTGGTATTCCATTTCTGTCGGTTACTGAGATTGCTAAGATATTTACTTTTTGTACATGAAAGTTTGGAATATAGAAGCGTTCACTGGACGCAAATTAATTCTAAAATCAATGACTTACCTGATAGAGTCTAATAAATATTAAAAACGTCTAAAGCATCATATTTTCGATAGTTTGTTTTTGTATTAACGTAAAAACTGAACCATGACCGAGGTGGAACTTCAATTAAACAAAGAAGAACTTATAAGTTCGAGTTGAACTCGCGTTGAGGAGTCTTCTGTGGCTCCGTAGTACATGAGACAGATAAGAAGTGATATTTTTTAGGTATAATAATTCCAGGGTTGGGTCACATATCATCATTATTGTTTTCTACCTTTAGCCCACTAACATGACGTCGGTATGTGTTTGTGATTTCTCTAACATTTTTTTTAGTTCATCTTAAATATATTAAGCTATGATATCCGTCTCATAAAAAAATTTGAATCTCTAATCTTGACTCTTGATCAACTAGCCTAGCTACAAATCAAGATAAGGAGAGCATTAAGAAATAAATAAATAAAAAGTTGTGCTCGAATCGCCAACAATACAAGTACGTTCGTCATCGCGAATTTAAGAAAAAGTGGTGTATGGTGGCACTTACGCTGGCAGGACTGTCGAGGACAGCTCCCCCTTATTATGTATTTTAGTATATTTCACATATTTGACAGAAAAAGTGGGCATTTTAACAACATATTAACACGTTTTTCACATTTAAAGGTTTCTTACTACAGCTACTACAACTACTAAATGTTACACTCATAATATGTCGCTTATTTCAGACATATTGGTTGTAGTCGCCATTTAGTTCATTGTCTATTGTTATGAACTTTATTTAAGCAGTTTTTTTTGTACCGACCCGTTACGATCTTCTTATTAAATTGAATTAGCCCCTAGAACATAAACTTAAAGGTGGAAGCCATTTGAAGGTTCCATTAGCTACTAATCATCCTGCTTCATCAGACCAGTATGATGACGCCATATTGTTACATTATCATAGGAATTGATCATGATTCCCTTGTTTTATTATACAATAATATGATATAATGTGGGTTACATTCAGTTCTTTAAATTTCTTTAGGTGCATAATATGTAAAGTTTAAGTTTGCTGTCCAAAGACTAGCGCATTCACTTGTGTCAAACGGATTATGGAAAACGTATGAAAATACATAAAGCAGGTTATTTATGAAAGGCATCTAATGTTCATTCATGAAAACAACATACGACAAGAACATTAACAATCACTTTCATTAAAAAAGGCATATAAAGAGCGTAAAGATAATATTAAACATTATATGATAGAAAATTTCAGTCACTGCACATTTCTCTTAAGAGTAACTGACATATTATATCCACTGAATTATATTATGTAATTATTCATTATTATAATGATATTATACATCAGTTTAATAGCCCTTTACATAGCCCTCACAGTAAATGTTGTGGTAGAGACAAGAATTTTAAAATATTATTATGTGTTATATACGGTAGAACAGGTAAAATCTTTATTCGTATTGAATGTATTAGTTTGTAACGTGTCTTTATAAATATAATAAGTGTACTGCACAACAGTTTTGTAGTGTGCAATAAGTAACTTAGTATAGGATAAAGAGTATACTATCCTATTTTTAATAAGAATTAATCAGTGTTCTTCTTTCAACCGATCTCCATATTCTCTTCTATGCATATTTTATTTTTATCTTGAACCATATTTATCAGTTCGTTTCTTCTTAATTATAGAATATTTCGAATAAAGGCCAAAATAATTATATTTTGTTTATTTCGTTAACTTATGTTTATATATTAAAATATTTATTTTATTATCATTCATCTTAATGTTAAATAAAAAGTTTTCAAATTATTACTTTGTTCCTTGTGTATACATATATAAAATATGTTTAATATTATTATTTTGCTCTTCTATCTAAACGGCCTAAGATTTTTATTTTCTCTTGCATGGCAAATCATGTAAGGGCAATTATATATTATATCAATATCTGTCATTGAGAAAATGAATGTAAAACCTAGATAATTTTAATGAAATATGTAAGAGACTGTCAATCATATGTTACGTTCATATATCTTGAAAGTATATAGATACACCCTACTAAATTATATAATTAGTTGTCAATGTAATGAGATTGTAGTCCAGTTCAAACTGTTAATAAATAGCCCTCAGAATATAAATGTTGTGGTAGAGTCTTACATACGGCTTTATTCGTATTGATTGTATTAGTTCACAATATCATGTTGTTCACCAAAAATTAAGTATATTGCACAACAGTTTTAGTACCCATAAAATATGTAGTTTAAATAATAATAATATCACATTTTGAATTTCTACTACAGTATGAATAATCTATAGTCATTGGTGTTGTCATTTAATCTGAGTGTGTTGGATCTGAGCATCCAGTAGTTTGTTTTGTCATAGATTTAAGTTTTTTTCGGAATAAATACAATACAAAAACCAAATGGATAACACGTAAATGGATAATATGCGATTTTTATTTCTGAACATATTTCAACCCGTCAAATAGCTAAGAGTTTGATGTAAGCTTAAGAGAAATAAAAAATCTTAACTTAGTTCATAAAATATTATATTTATTATTCTATCTTAACTCACTCATGAAATATAAATAAAAAATATATAGTGTATTTAGTGATTTGAAACGTATTTCAAATTGTAAGATATCAAGGATTACCAACGGATAAGATGAGGATCATTTTATAACTAATTTTAACGAAACTAAATAGACTTACGTACGTAATAAGACATGTCACTGGTTAGAATTAAATTATTAAACGCACCTTTGTTTCTCGACTGAAATTTACAATGTTGCTTTAAAACCAACGAGCTTCGAAAAATACCAAGAACAATGACAAATAATAAAATACTCTATAATTAAAAATTGTAGGATAACAATAGACTACTTTTTATTTTTTTGTTATACTACGTCTACGAGTATACCTTCGAACAATAAAATCAGACTATTCATTCCAAACTATAAATTAGCATTATTATTGAATTTTACGTTACCTTAGTTAAAAATAATGCCTGATCTTTTTGGTTCCACGCTAACGTCTTATCGAATTAAAAGATTAGTTTAGTTAAGGCTTCGTCAAACAGAACGCGTTCTTAGCGCGCGTCAGAGCGCTAACCTGACGGCGCGCTATGACGCTGAGTTGTGTTGAACTGCTATGGTAATATACCGTCAAACAGAGCGCCAGCGCTAGCAGTACGCGACGCTCTGTCGCGGCGTTAGGACGCTTTGACGTCGAGCGTTGTATTTTATTACAAATTTTATTTTAGCGTCCGAGTGAATGTGCACAATGTCTGAAAAATTGATCGAATTAGTAAGAAAAAACCCATGTTTGTACAATATAAAGGATAATTGTTATAAAAATATAACAATTAAATTGAAATTGTGGGAACAAATCGGAAATGAGATAAATGAAACGGGTAAGTAATGTGAATTTTATTGATTAAAATATGACACAAATTTTTCACGAGTTTCGAATGCTGCTGTTGTTGATCTTCTATTTGTTGGTCGATGATTTATTAAAGCACGCATAGGTTCATTTTCCACTTCCGACTCTGGGGTTGAAATTTCTGGTCCTTGTTTTGTTCGTAAGTAATTATGTAAGCAACATGCAGCTTTAATAACATCAATTGCTGTGTCTACATCACAATCAATAGGACGTAAAAAAATGCGCCATTTTTGTGCTAATATCCCAAAAGCATTTTCAACCACCCGACGTGCCCTGCAAAGTCTTTTATTAAAATTTGTTTTTCTTTCGTCTTGTGTGGCTGCAGCTCTTGGGAATGGACGCATCAAATATGTTTTTAAAGCAAAACCTTCATCACCGATAAGTACATGAGGTACGGGCTCCTCGGTTCCTGGAAGAGGTTTATCTGGCAGCAGAGATTTACCATGTATATATTGACGATAAAACACTGAGTTCTCGAATATGCTACTATCACTATTACGCCCGTAACTGCCGACATCGATGACGGTGAATTTGTAACATGGATCGACTATAGCAAGAAGAACTACAGAAAAAAACTTCTTGTAGCAAAAATATTCTGATCCACTATTTTTGGGACACTTTATAGCGACATGTTTTCCATCGATGCTACCGACACAATTCGGGAAGTTCCACGTTTCCCTATAACCTTTCTCTGATTGTTTCCATGTCTCTTCAGTTGGCGATGGCATATATTCTGGTTGTAATGTATTCCAGATTTCTTTACAGACTTCTTTTACAATACCACCAACTGTTGAACGACCTACTCTGAAGGAGAAGGCTATGGTCTGGTGTGAATCACCCGTTGTTAAGTACCTGAAACAAAATAATACATTTTATGTTTATTTTACAGGTGAAGTAGCCAGAAAAAAATGGAAGAGCTTGAGGGACAATTATATGAGATACAAAAAAGAGATTGCAGGTACGACAGGACAAGCTGCAAAAAAATTTACAAAATGGCCTTGGGCTTCACAGTTACAGTTCCTTGACTCAACCTTGACAGATCGAGAAAAATCTTCAAATGTTCGAGAAACTACGCCAGAAGCATCGTCAGATATAGAAACTACAGCGTCAGAGATACAATTACCAGAGACGCCTGAGCCAAAGACACCTCTACCACAGATACCCTCGCCAGAGATACCTCCGTCAGAGACACCTCATGTTAACTCCATAAATCGTACACGAGCTAAAAAAATTAAAAGAAATGAAAGCGAGATAGATAAGGTTATACATTTTATTCAAAATAAAAAGAAACAAGAGTATGATGCCATAGATCATCTATTCAAAAGTTATGCCCAAACATTTAAAAGTTTTTCCAAACCCCAACAGATAAAAGCCAAAGTAGAACTAGCTAAGTTATTTGCAAGCATAGAAGCAGAGGAACTGCAAGAAGACGTCCAGATATTGACCAATTCATCACATTATTCTGTTATAAGTACTGAAGACTCTGTCGCCTATGAAGTAACCAATTCTGGAGCCGAAGATTTATCCCCAGTAACTGTTATAGATCTATCTAATATTGGTTCTTCATCATACCAGCAACAGCCTGAGCAGCTACGACAACCACTACGCGAAATCGATATGCTACATGCGAATAATTTTGGCGCGTCGACATCCTCAGTTGATTTTCATAATGATAACGCAATAAACATGTATTTTAAAAAATAAAATATTTCTTACCTTAGACAGATTACAAGTCTTTCTCTTGTAGAAATAGGCGTCCTCCAGTTTGTGGTACATTTGCTTATTTTTGGGATAAGCAGTTCGTGTAGTTCTTCGAATAAATCTTGAGACATACGAAAATATGTAAAAAAACGATCTTCATGTGATGCAAGCTCGCGACACAACCGATGATATTCTCCTAAATCCTCTCTCTTTTTATTGATGTCGTGCACCCATACTCTTTTTTTCTGATACCGCGATAGAGCATATAAAAGAAACAATTCTTCCACATCTGAATCACTCGACATCTTAATAACGAACAAGCTTTCACATCTTGCTATCGACAGACACTGTGCTAGCGAATGGTACGTTGCGTTAAGGAGCGTTGGGCTCTAGTCAAGTGTGACATGAAAAGAGCGCGACGTTAAAACGCGCCGCTTTAACGCTATTACGCAGCGCTAATTACGCGTCCTGTTTGACAAAGCCTTTACAATTTTGAATTAAAAAAAGATTTATGCAATCACATTCACGCACACCGAGGTATATGCATTTATTTAATACAGGGTCAGTATTTGTCTCAGAGCTAAATAAAAACAATTATAAATACACCAAATACATTTCATTTGGTGTATTTATAATTACTTAATAAAGTTCTTCTAAAGAAAATAATGATTAATTTACGTTCAGATAGTTGATAGGCATTTATATCCGCATTCTGTACATAATACATAGGTAATCTGTATCACTTGTGATTCTACCTAGCGGAGGTTTTCGAGGTAGGTATATTTTGTGGCGCTAGGTTCGGGCTTTCGGTAATCGTAATTTTTTATTTCCTTGGCTACATCGCCATACGCAGGCGCACTACGGACCCATCAACGACGTCATCGCGAATCGTTATCAAGGCCCATGATCCAAGAAAACAGTTTATATTGCATCATTTCAGGGCCGAGACATCATTTTAGAGATTTGTGACTTATCTTGTAAACAATGCTTTGTACTCAGATTTCAAAAGATAAGGTCCTATGTATCGCAAGACTGTCGAAAATGCTCCGCAGGCTCTTTATTTTAATTATCAATTTGGCCTTAAATTCACTAAAGAAGATGTCACAAAAATCTTAAATTCCTCTTTTACCACGAAATGTTCAAAACTTTAGTAGTACTGTTGCGAGCCCTGCCTAATCTTCCTAACTGTTTTTATTTAGCTCTGAGACAAATACTGTCCCTGTATTAAATAAATGCATATACCTCGGTGTGCGCGAATGTGAAATGTATGTTAATCGTTAATAGTTATCTTGTTCCTAATGCTACGCAAGCCTGGGAGCATCTTCTGTTTTCTCCTACTGTGTATTTCAAGTAAATTTAGATCATTCAAATAAAAGTTCCATAAAGGAATGCGTGAAGTACCCGTACTTCACGCTTTCCTTACTTCGTAGTTTAGTATCAGTAAAACTCTTTTTGCCAGTTCATCCGGGAAAGTAAAGTCAAAGTCAAAGTCAAAATCATTTATTCAATTTAGGCGTCTACGACGCTCTTATGAAGGTCAATTACAAATTTTAATATTGAAATATACTACATTGTACTGCCACGTTCAGCAAACAAAAGTTATAGAGCCACTGCGAGAAGAACGGGCAAGAAACTCGGGGCCATTCTTTTAAATGTTTTTTAAAAATGTGTTAAGTACATACTATATAATAAAATTATTACAATACTTAATTTACATTACGTAGGTGTTAGGCGCTAGCTTGGCAGAGGTGAACCAGTCCAAGCATTTTTGTCGTTTAAGTAATCACAAACTGTGTAGTAAGATTTCTTTATCAAAATATTCTTCACATGCAACTTGAATTTTCTTTCTGTGAGCGTTGTAATAATATATGTTTGGGCAATTTATTATAAAACCGCACACAATTTCCTAAGAAGGACCTTTTATTTGTCTTTGCTAATCTAAAACCTGGCACCGCTATTTTATCTTTATTCCTAGTGTTATAATCGTGAGTGTCACTGTTTGATTTAAATTTGCTCAAATTTTTACGAACATACATAATATTTTCAAATATATACAGACTTGGTAAAGTTAAAATATCAATTTCTTTAAAAATATCTCTCAGGGATTCCCTAGGATCCATTTCATATATGGCTCGAATTGCACGCTTTTGTAAGATAAAGATTGTCTCTATCTCAGCAGCAACTCCCCACAGCAATATACCATAAGACATAATACTGTGGAAGTACGCGAAATAAACGAGCCTAGCAGTAGCTATGTCTGTTAGCTGTCTTATCTTACGAACTGCATATGCAGCAGAACTAAGTCTTCCAGATAGATCATGTATATGTGGATTCCACTGTAAAGTTGAATCCATTTTCATTCCCAGGAAGACTGTCGCATTGTCAAAAGAGAGTTTTTCTAGGCCAAGCTTAATGTTTGGTTCAACATAAGTAACATTTGGTAAAGAAAACTTTAAACATTTGGTCTTTTTTGAATTTAAGAGAAGATAATAATCTGATCTATGATGATCTATGATCTCTAAGTGGTTCGCGGCTTATTAGCCGATAGATAACACATTATTTACATGAATAAGTTCACTATCCCTCCTATCTACTTTAAAAATTAGGGAGGTATCATCTGCGAATAAAACTATATCGCAGAAATTTTTAACCATGCAAGGCAGATCATTTATATATGCTAGAAACAGAAAAGGTCCTAAAATTGATCCTTGCGGTACGCCTATTCTTACCAAAGACCCGGAAGAAGTATTGCCATTTATTTCAACCTTCTGTAGCCTGTCTGACAGATATGACTTTATAAGATCCAGAGCTTTACCACGAATACCATAATGTGAAAGTTTTCGAATCAGAGTGCGGTGCTCTACACAGTCAAATGCCTTAGAAAGGTCACAGAATACGGCAATAGCATCCTGTGAACTCTCCCAGGCTTCAAGTATATGTGACATCAATTGAGCACCTGCATCTGTTGTGGATCTGCTCTTTGTGAAACCAAACTGATTCTCATTCAATATATTATGCTCATTAAAATGGGATAGAAGTTGTTTGAGCATAATTTTTTCGAATACTTTACTCAGAACAGGTAAGATAGAAATAGGTCTGTAATTGCAAGGGTCGGATGTAGCCCCCGACTTCAAAATTGGAGTGATTTTACTTTGTTTCATTAAGTCGGGGAAGTTTCCTTTATCAATACAAAGATTGAATATTGTTTTTAAATATGGTGCAATAATGCATATTATAGACTCTGCCACTTTAACTGACATACCCCACAAGTCTTCGGTGCTCTTAACATTTAAATTTTTAAATGTCTTTATAATTTCAAATATTGTTGTGTGTCTGAAAGAAAAGTCCGGTGTTTTCCGGGGGAAATTATGTATTAGCAGAGTTTCTGCTACATCGGGACATGCATCCAATGACTTAGTGACTTCTAGGGGTAAGTTAGAAAAAAAATTGTCAAATATATTTGCCACTTGTATTGGATCAGATATTTGATTTTTATCAACATTTAAGACATATGTAGAATCTCTAGGTTTATTTTTTCTGGTCTCAGTATTTATAGTATTCCAAATGGTTTTTATTTTATTTTTAGACTTGCTAATTTTATTTCTAATCAAAAGAGATTTAGCACACAAGCAAACAGACTTAAACATTTTTGAATAGTTCCTAACATAATCACGAAACTGCTTGCAGGATGTCAAATTCTTCCTGCGATACAGATCATACAAATAATCTCTACTTTTTCGAATACCTGTAGTTGCCCAATCACCGAACTTCAACTTTCCATTTACTTGTTTCTTTATTTTTGGACAAGCTTTTTGAAACTCAGTATTTACTAGAGAGAATAAACTATTATAAATGTTAGTACCTACTGCCACCATACCTTTTTCTGCCGCCAAGCAGTAATGTTCACAATGTTGTGATCCAGTTTGAAGGGGAAGGGTGACGGTGAAATTACAGACACCAGGCCTCGTGGTTTAACAACATATTCCCGTGCCCCAATAATAAGCCCCCCGGGAATAGCAATTTATTGGCTCTACTTTGATAATTTTTTCATCTTTGCGCCCACTGAACACTGAACAATTTGCTTAAAAGAATCACTAAATATTGGCATTATGAAGGTTACTAACAAAGTTAATGGGATGCGACCCGGCAAGGATCTACCGCTCTTTGGTCCCCGAGCTGGAGGTTGTGTAGTTGGCTACCGAGTGAGTCGGGAGGGTATTGTCTCAGGCCCCGTTGGTTGCGGCTGCTACTGGACTGACGCCGGCGAAGACGATGGCGGTACATCCAGGGACTGGACTAATGCTTCGAGACCAACTCGTTAGGTACCAGGCGTATCCATATGAGCCTAGTGAGACCTCCCAAAGCGTTAAAGCCTGCAAAATTGAACAAAGGGAGCGTCGGAAGATTCAATCTTCTGGGAGCAATTGCGGGGAAAGAGTATTGTACCTCCCCGGCAGTTGGGCGCTTTCGCAATCCATGAATAGAACGTATTCCATGTCACCATATGCGCTGCCACGAAGAAGCACCATGAAGCTCACGCCAATACGTGACTTGACAACACATGGACGTGACTTGGGACGCGAAGAAGCAACGCAATATATCCTGGTGTACCCTTCGCAACCTGTAGTGGACAAATAGGTGTGCTTTGAGAGTCGAACCGCCACTGTCAAGCTTCTAGAAGGTTCTTGTTTGGGATTTGGTTCTCAAGTGAGCGGTAGCAAGTTTGCCTCGCCTCCCCATCGGACTGTGTAGGTACAGGACTGTGTAGTGCTCGTTTCAATGCTTGATATTTTTAATCGTATGATTATGTTTTTTTGGAAAAGATATTTATGACTTTTCTCCGTCATTGAATTTATTTAGAGACATTGATTAAATTTGATTTCCTCGTGCCTTGCTGTTGTTGAAAATAATAAATTGGTAATACGCTCTGTCAATACAGTTAGCTCGCGCCGTCCTCCCTTTGTGTACTCAATTACAGGCAAGTACTTGAACAAAGTAATCGAAAACATTGTGAGTCTCGAATTAAAGGAAGGGGCCCCTTCCGTCGGACAACGAGACTAGGAACTCCGCCAACAAATATGTTTGTAGGACTTACATTACATTTTGTGTTAACCACTAACTTAATTTTTGTAGCGCCTACGGTTTATACTCTACCTACAGGAAGTACTTACAGACAACTTCAGACAAGACCGGGAGAACAGTGTAATTTGTGAAAGAATTTTCACGGAGTCTTGGGTCGTAGTATTATTATATGTTCTATGTTTGGTTGATGGATGATATACAAATGTTGGCTACAAAACACTTAAGTAGTTTACACTTATTTTATCACTTGTCCATTCCGAATCTTTATTATTTTGTTTTGATATTACCTCTTCATTGCTCCTGTAAGAATGTTGTAGCTACAGTATAGGGTAATGATTGCTGAGATAAAAACTTAAGCTAATTTGGAGACCTTTGGGGCGGGTGACTTTGATACGGTGTTATTGCTAACGCCCACCTGGCTATAGCTACCATTCTCGTGTCTCATGTTTTCTTCGACTTCTTTAGTTTGATGGCGGCCTTCGACTAAAATAGCTTCATTTAAAGATTAAATGATGCTGTTTAAATTTTAAACCAAAATGGTGAGAAGCTGGCCAATCGATTATGAAATAAAGGTCCGTAACTGTAACCTGTAGAGGGCTTGCCTCTTATTACATAGGAAGAAAACAAAATCTCTGGGTACTGCACTTCGTCGAAAGTGACGAACTGCACTGCGTACATCACAGTGAGACATAAAAGTTGTTAAGTTTCGTGTGCCTGTAATTTCACCGGTACCCATACTGTATCAGCTGGATTGTCCACTTCTGAACATAGCCGCCCCCATTACGGAGGGGTTTGCCATAATCCTCACCCTTGGCAGGCGTCTCGCAGTATGAGAGATCAGTTCCTCAGAAAGCGCTGCTGCCCACTCTCTGGTGTGTTACCCTTACTCGCCATTTACGACACCTACGGGTAGAGATGGGAGGGAGGTGACATTCTAGCCTGGCACCCCACGGACACTTTGTAACTACTCTTAGGGAAATATATAATATAAGTTTATATATACGAAGGCTCAAGTTAGATTGTAAACTAACAATGTTCCGATGTTACGAGGCAATGACATTCGGATACATACATAACCTATATAGGTGGTATATACCGGAGACTAATAAGCATTATTGATCTTGGCCTGCTACGTTTCAATTACCCTTAATGTACGTTGATCTTTGACACTTAAGCTTAGAGCCTAATTAGTCAAACCAACGTCTATATAATATACTTAACAACCTTCGAGAAGTTTCTCGATGATAGTAACTAAGCATTTACCTATCTAGGTATCTACTCTAATAATACCTTTTCTGCACAAATACAATGGGTAGGGTGACCTGTTCAATAGTTATCCACCAAAATTTCAAACCACAAGAACACAGAAATTATTACTTCAAAGTTTATCTGAAGGTACGTTCATTGGCTACACACTTGCATTTAAATTACGTATACTTTATAAATCGTTTTTGAAGAAATTAATATTTTTATACTAAATACTCGTACTATGATTGTGTCCACCCCAAGGTATAATATTAACCAGGTGATGGTGCCACAATTTACCATAGTGTACAAATTCAACCACCCCCATTGAGGGGGAATTTCCAATTTATATTGAGACATCACCAGATTCATGTTGTCATAATTTCTTTCATACCAGACGTTGACCAACTGGCTACATATTCTTCCTCCCAACGATATATTATTTTCATTTAAGGTTTGTTCCTACTCTTGATTATTTTGATTTTAATTTTAGGAACCAAGCTTCGGCACTAGAAGGATCTTATCATATTTGTCTGGGAAGATGAGAAAGCTCGAGTCGTGAAGGGGAGCTATAATATTTCCCTTTTAGTCAAACTGTTAAAAACCTGGGTATTACTATTGACCAAAGCTTAACATGGGATCCTCAAATAGCTACCACCAGCCGAAAGTTGTTGGCAGCCGCAGGATCCTTACGGAGACATCGAAACTTTCTACCAACTACCACTAAAATTGCGCTTGCACAGTCTCTCTTACTCCCTATTCTTGATTGTGCTGACGTCTGCTACCTTGACCTAACTGAAGAGCAACTGAATAAACTTGACCGTCTCCAAAATTTTTGTATAGGATTCATATATGGCTTACGCAAATATGATCACGTCTCCGATTTTCGTAATAAGCTCAAGTGGCTCCCTATTCGCCGTCGCCGGAATGCGCATATATTATACTATCTCTCCTTTACAGTATTTTGTTCCATCCTTTATACCCGCGCTACCTCAAAGAACAATTTAAATTTCTTCATTCTACTCATTCTCTGTCTTTTACGGTCATTAGAAAACTTAACGCTACAACAACCTGCAACTAAAACTACTTTCTACCACTATTCCGTTGCCGCTGAAGCTGTCAGACTGTGGAATCTATTAACGCTAGAAATTAAACGTTCTCCTTCATTGAAATCTTTTAAGGATCAAGTCAGAAACTAGTATCTCTTGCTCTAACTTTCTATAATAATGGACACAATGATACAAACATAATTTTTAATTTAATTATGTGTTTAACATATAGCAAATTATATGTATATATATTTTCTATTATATATTTTCTATTATATATTTTTAAATTATATATGTATGTTTATGTTGTATTTATGTATTTATTTATTATAATAATTAAAGTATGTAGGCTTAAAATATATGTATATATATTATGAGTATTCATTAAGTTTTGTAGTTTTTAGTAAACCTTTCACCTCAGTATTGGAATAGATCTATTCCAGCTCAGTTTGAATTGAAAAAATTATACAAATTAAATTTGAAAAAAAAAAATCAAAAAAAAAATAATTAAAAAATAATAAGAGTGAAAATTGACCTGAGCGTAGCGGTTTAATAATTTGGTAACATCATTTGTAAACATCAACTATTTATGCATAGAATTTATTTAGACTATGAGACACCCCGACTATTATTTGGACCATATCCTTTATTGATGGGTTGTCTGGAAGAGATCACTCTGAGCGATAAGACCGCCCACTGATACACTTGGTTTTATGATTTAGTGATCAGTTTATTTTTGTTAGATAGATAGATAACACTTTATTGACATCACCGTGTCAATAAAGTGTTATCTATCTATCTATAATTAATGCATCATTTTCGTAGAAAAGGCCTTCTTAGCCTTGCACTCGGGTTTTCATCCCAATTCACTCTTTTCATTTCCTGCAACGTGATGATCTGGCACTCGCACGATAAATCATACTTATAACCCCACACGACGGGTACCAACTTAACAAGCATTACACAGTTAACCATGGTTAACTGTTGGAAATAGTTTTTTGGTTAATTGTGGACCACACCGGCAACGGCTGGACCAATTTTGATGAAATTTATTCTATATTTATATTATTCATATAAATATACATATATAAATATATAAATTAAAATTAAAATTTGTCTAGGCGTTTCAGAGTGAAGAAGTAACAAACATAAAAATAGGTACCATAAAAATAAACGGTCTACGTACGTTACTTTTGTTAGTAATTTACATACAAATTTTAGGTTATTATGTGCAATAAGATAGATCGCTGCGGAGGTCGGTTCAATCAAGCACGTAATCTGTAGCAATATATACCTATGTGCATCACAAATTGATATTTTTTTAGGCATTACCGCTTTTAGGGTCTCCTAGAGCACGGTTTCGCCCCATCCGGAATAAGCAGGGTAGCCTGGGTATCTACCGCCAGGTGCAGTTCCAGGGGTGGACACCCGGACAGAAATTCTCCAGTGCTTTCGCAGCTTCTTGGAGTAAATCATGTAAAACTATGCTGTAAAAAAATTGCGTTGTGTGCACTAACGTATGTAACAATCTGAGATGATTTCATGCGACTACTGCCTACAAGAGTGAAGTCGCTGATCTGTGTATAATAAGAAGTTCTAATTCTTACTAGGTACACAATTACTCAGAGGTCTTGAACTAGAGGCTTTTAATTTTCTCACCGAAGATACAGTGAAACCTGGTTAAGTGGGACCTGGATAAGTGAGAAACCTCTATTATTGAGAGTTGCAATCAGGTCCCGGTTCTGTTTCATTAAATTACCTCTGTTAATGGGATTTTCGAAACCTGGTTTAATGAGATTTGAATTCTAAGAATTTTTCGATGTTTACCTCTATAATTGAGACTCTGTAGCTCAATTACCTGTATAAGTGAGACAAATTATTCAGGTTTTAACAAGTTTTGATATGTTTGTTTACATACATTTCGCGTCGTCTTTCGCGCATGCTTTGTTTGTTAGTACTATCTCAGGTTTTGACCTCAAAGCAAGGGAATAAAAGTGTACAAAATGTCCAAACTATAATTTTAAACCTGTTTCATTGGAAAACTGGATTATTGGAAACCCTCAATAATTGGTACATATGTCTTGGTCCCTTGAGATCCCAATTGACCAGGTTTCACTGTTTATAAAACGGAGTATACGCCTCGGAATGCCTGTCTTCATCTTGGACGAGCTGGAATCATTCACTCCACTTAGGATTCTAGTCTGAAATCTTTCACTTTGCTTGGAATTTAACTTTTAAACTCCAGGATCCTGCCTTGCGCCCGGACGCAAAATGTCACCCGTGACGCCTCTATACATTACCATATAAAGCAGCATCTTATCACTGCTTTACCCCCTTGGTGCCCAATACTATTTTACAAGCTAGATATCATAACTAAACTATCCAATTTATGTTTTTGCATCGTACACAAATTATATAAATTACAGCTAGAAACCCATGACATACGGACTAACAGATAGACTTTGGTTGCGGAACCCTAAAAAACCGTAAAAGGAACGTCTTTAACAATCTCGACAGGTACGAGTATGACTCAATTAATCACTTTCATTAGTCATATTTATTACGTAGGTAGGTCATACTTCTATTTTATCAAATTAGCGTCTATTTCGGTGTCTGTCTGCCAGTTACCTAATAATAAAATTCCAAACATCCATTCTCACCTACGACCTCTACGAAAGTCTAACGTCATTTCACATGACTTGGTAAGGCCTCGCTTAGGGAGACGCGGCGCGATAAGTAGTGGCGTGGCGCAGCGCGTAGTGCGTTTTTTGGTGAATTGCACTTATCACAGGAAGCTCTACGCGGCCCTTCATTTAATTGAATTCAGGCTAGTCAGGAAAAGCATGACATTTTATAGGAGATCCGGCAACAATTACAAATAAGTAAGATTTTGACCACAATCTCACCTGGTGGTAAGTGATGGTGTGGATGAAGGTGTTAACAGGCTTAGTCTAGAATCATATATCAACGATTTGCCTTATATGATCAAAAATCTGAGCAGTATGGTTTTATTTCCAGTCTTAAAATTTATGATTCTTATATATTATATATTTCTGATCATGTGAAAGCGGGCAATTCATGCTATATGTGGCATGGCATACTATCACAGAGCGAATCACAGAGGCATTTAAAAAACAACAAATAAACTTTACCAAGTCATAATATTCTTGAAAATAAATACAGTAAGTATGCCCGAAAGAATGTAAATTAGCCGACAGCCATCAATCACTATTACTAATAAAAAAAACAGCGGTGCCAAGGTCTATAAGCAAAGACAAATAAAGATATTATAGTTCATACAGAAGGAAAATTCAAGCTGCTTATTAAAAAGTTTTTTATTATAAAATCGGTGCTTCTTTCGAAGATTAAAATGCTTGAGGTATTGCTAGTCTGACGACCCGCCTATGGCTATGTAACACATATTGAAATAATTTTATAATGGATTTATATTACATATTGTAAGACACATAAAAAGAATGACCCCTAGTTTCTGGCCTGTTCTCCTTGAAGTGTCTCTATAGCATTTTTGCTGAACACGAAAGAAGAATATTTTTATATTACCTAATAATGTTATTTACTCGTACCTTCAAAAGGGCGTCGTTCATGCCAAAATTTTATAAATGGTTTGACGTTGAATGTAGCTTTGACTTTGGGCAAGGAACTTTTATGTTACTTTGACTCTGGGCAGGGGATTTTACTCTCCTTAGTAACAACTCAATCCATTTGACTTTAATTTTTATTATTAACCTTTAATTATTTGTATTATTGAGTCGGTTGTCTGCCCTATAAAATATACTCTATGAAAATTTTACTTTCTAGCTATTATGGTTTTATTTATGGTTATCTTTTTTAAGTAGGCCGGTAGATATGATGTCATGGGCTTAGTAAAAGGGTTAAAATTAAGAGTGCTGTGTTGTATTCTTTGCTTTTTTTCTGTTCTGTATTTTATCCTTGTAGGAGTAGAATTCTTTGTGCGTTGTCTTGTCCGGGGAAGTGCTGCCACAATACGGCTATTTCTACCGCCAAAGTGATGTTCGTTTTTCTGTGTTCCGGTTTGAAAGGTAAAATTACAGGAATATGAGACTTAAGAACTCTGTCTCATGATGATGGGCGCAGTGCAGTTCGCTTCTTGAGACGAACTGAATTGGTTATAGGCAAAGGTTACCGGTAACGCCAGATGGGCGTGCTTGTTCCATCACGATAACATAAAAGAAAAAACGCCGCGTGTCGCAGGATGAAAGAAGCACAAAGTAACGCATCTCATATACTGTGTAACACCTGATTTCTCCTCATCGTTGGTTACCAATAATGATAGGCATTAAGTACATTTTATAGCTGACCATTGTTAGAGTTTGACCACCTGTCATAAGGTAAGTGATCAATTGCTCGATGAAAATAAACAAGCCAACTAGATCAGGAACACTTTTCTGAAGCGCACCGTTATGTACACTGTACACTGCTGCTAGAATTCCTGACTCTCAAGGATAGCTGCCGGGACACACCGTTAGGCGCTTGGCGACAGATTTTCCACTTGAGGGTGTTAGCTAGTTAGGCGGGCATTCGTAAAAGCCCTATCACCATGCTATAATTACTGCTATTCTAAGACAACAACCGGGACCGACGCCTAACGTGCGCTCCGTTGCACGGAAGCGCTCAGTAGTAATGCACAAGGGGTCACCCATCCAACTCGTAACTGCTTAACTTAGCTGATCGGTTAAGAACGGCTAAGCAAATTACGCCACGAGCGTTGCACACGATACACACAACACGATACTATGCTACTACAGCTGCTTCTGTACACGGTAAAACTATTAAGAAATATGGTTAGGGTACGATAGTGCTCCGCCAAGTCTCGCCGCCGCAAAGGTCATAGCCGTACCATCCTTTTCTCGTAACATTGTCACTTCTATGTTCATACAACAAACAAAGTTACAATTGCTTACAATCTTTTCTCATTACCATAACCTATTCTACTCCCGTTTTCTAAACAAAAAGGGCCGATTTATGAAAATACTTTATTTTACCGTTGCACCGTTAGTGTTCTCAAAAATCATGTGTATGCCTATAGTCCCGGTGCAGAAGACGAGCGACGACGCGTAGACATCCAAAACAATATTCAGCTGTTATATTATAATATAGGTAACAATGTGGATAATGTACGGCATTACGGTGCGGGCGTGTACGAAGAATACAAAGCAGGCTAGAGGCTTACTGTCGACGGCGGCGGCTGCGGTGGCGACGCGACGCAAGCAACGGGCGGGTGGCACTGCACTTACTGTACCCACACCCGCCGAGTGTACCAAAGGAGCTCGTGCTTCAACGCCAGATCAAGCGTGGCCTCCGCTCGCTGTACACCTGCACGCAGCTGTTCCGTGGAGAAAGGACCGACCGTTAGTGCTCCTTGCGCCGCTCGCAGCCCAACAAACATATCAAAATGAAGATACTTCCTCTGTGAGTAATAAATTTAATTATCGCTTATAAAATATTCCTATTTGCCGTATCCATTGTTAAGAGCTTACCCAATCTTTCCCTGCTGTGCGACTGCATTTGCGATATATCTTTATTAGAAATATTTCATCACATTAACATTATTCACAATCACCATTGGGGAATATATTGTAGTAAGTTTTGCCAGTGAGCATTGATATTCTTAGGATTGACCTTTAATACATTGATGTGGCCTTTGTGAAGTTTTTGCGCATGGCGATATAATTCGAAAGGTACACTGAGTAAAGCGCACTTAAGCTCTAACATTCTAAGGAGTACATCAGCTTTTAGAAGTCATAGACTGAAGCATAATTCATTGCTACATAGATAACTGTTAATGTTATCTCAGTCACTGTTTCTATAAGTGTTTTGCCTTTCTAATGTCGTTATATAGTATTAATGATAGATTGTAACTAAGGTCTCATGGCAATGAACAAAAGCAGCCAAATGACCTAATTATACTTGACTGTTGGCATTTACTGATTCAAAAGTTTTCTGTCGATTTAGTTCATAGCTGCATGTGTTGTATGGAATGTGCAACTTTTTGCATTTTTTTTTATCGCACCTTAATGTCATGAGAGACCGCGGGTTGACTCGGTGCTTTGTAACAAACCAATTAATTTTCAAATTAATTGAGCTAACCCAGAACCGGTCGTTTCAATGTGCCTGTCTTATGTTGAAAGTTAGCGACCTACGATTAGGCAACTTAATGTTATGTAGGATGAATGGTCGCACCATGCCCTGGTCTCCAAGAGTCGAACGACATTTGCTCACGAGCGGCTGTTATATAAACGTTCATACCGGCTACCTCTAGTAGCTAGGATTTTATATGCTTTTGAAAGTTGAGAGTTCATCTCGCTTCCCCAATGACGTGTACCTATTACCATTAAACTGCAAGTAGCCAACATGGTGGATTAGTTCAGAGTGCAGGAAGAGTGCGTTTGCGTTATTGTATCATTTTTGAATGTTCTGATTTGAGCTCATTGTTATTCATCACGATAGTAGCAATACATTTTATCAGAGACTGAAGTATGGTTCCGAATGTTAAGATTTCGTCATCTACGTTAAACCCTCGTAAATCAGTGTTGTCGTACGTGTAAAACGTGTTCAGATTAATAAAAGGATCTAACTTTTTGTATGAAAATGTTGCAGTTGTGAGAAAGGATTTACGTTCGTAGACAAAATTTTTAAGTAGGCTAAAAATTAATGCTATAACATAATGATATTAAAGGTTACACACATTACATAATACCAACTAAATTTATAAAATTGTTTGATACTTTTGATTCACAATTGGTAAACTCGAGAATTTTGTAAAGACATATATAAATTAATCGTATTAGATTTTTAAATAAAAAATATTGTGATAGCTTTATATAACACTAATATTACTATTATAACTGATATTTACTTCTTTTGCCGATTCAATATCAACATATTACTAAGTAAAGATGATTAAGTTACGACGTCAAGTATATAAAAATTATCTATCACAGATCTTTATTACTAACTAATTTCTTAGATGTCTAGGAACTACGAAATAAGTTTTTTAATTAATCAATGGTGGGTACTTCTCACGAGTTATATTTTGACTGAGAGCTCCTTCGGGAACCACTAGACTAAATCGGCATGATAATAACGTTACATGCTACAACGCATCGTCCTTGCTAATTGAAATCGTTTCGGTTATTTTTGTCGTGATTCGTGACTAATACTTTTGGTATCCTGTAGAATCGATTTCTTGATCAAAGTATTATTATAGGTACTTATAGCATAATACTTTAGATCAATTATACCGACATTAAAATTTCATTATCATGTAGCGAAGACGTGGCGCGTGAATTCTGTACGTTTAAAGTCAGTACAATTGGCATTTGAAGCAAAAAAGTTTCCATTGGAAATCAGGTATTCACTACTAAATTTGAACAAGGCCTGAGAATTAGTGTGTCTATATTTTGCAATATCTTTCGTGTAATAAATGCGGCTACTGCTACTGGCTGGCCTCAATTAATAAAGATTATAATGTACCTATTAAAATTCCGCACCAATTTGAAACTTGTTCCTATCAGAGTTATTGACTACTTAAAATATGTTAACAATGCGGATAGTGCATTGGTGATTTGTCGTCGCGTCGGCAGCTGACATTGATTTAAATGTCTTTCTGTACAAACTATGGAATCAATCTTTGGATATATTTAAAAAAAACTACGTAGGTACTTATACTAGAAGACAATTGCTAAATTTTTATCAAATGCCACAATTAAGAAGAGGAAGATGGTAATTCATCTTGAGTACCGATATTTTTAGTAAAAAGGGTAAACCAATATGTATACCTATTCAAGACTCTAATTTCGGCACGTATCTCATGAAACCAAGAATTATTTAAAAAATGACCTTAATCTACAAAGATCCAACAATCACTTTTAATGATTAGACTAACAAAATTTACCTTATAATCATCATATTCCTGACCTTACCGAACATCTATGTCAGGTCGGTAGGTACCAAATATTTTGATTTTGTTTCTTTTTGGTATAGATACAGAATAATGGGTTGAAAACGGTTAATATTCACTTCGATGCAAAGTACAATATTGATTGCAACTTCTTGTGATTGATTTTTGCAGAGACGTAAAGTCTTCGAAATCATTGCATTCTGTACATTTACATCCCGAGCTACTTTCATATCGTCTCTATCATCTATTTTAATCTTTGAGCTCAAGTATTCCCGCATTCCTTATTTAGGTGAAAAAACGCTTTTTTATAATAGATATGTATGTAAATATTTGATCGCAATCTCACCATAAAGCGATGACATGGTCAACGCAGGAACATGCTTTCCTAGAAGAACTATTCAATCAGTATTGAAGGCTCCCAGGCTATATCTATCGGTAAACAAAGCCACTCATATGATGTTCCATATTAAGTAGTAATGTTATTCCGGGCGCGGCTCCGCCCGCGCCTATGTCGGTTATCGCGAAAAAACATTAATCTCTTTTTGCGCAGTTGGATAAAAACTATCCTATGTTTTTTTCCCGGGTCTCAAACTATTTCCATACCAAATTTCATTCAAATCGATCCTGTAGTTAAGGCGTGAAAGCGTAACAGACAGACAGACAGAGTTACTTTCGCATTTATAATATTAGTACTGAGTACTGATAGTACTGAGTACTGGTGATAGTGGGCAGTCGGATTTTTATTAGTGCTATTGAGAACCGGATTGTACGTGGCCTACATTTTAGGCTGAAGCAAGCAATACAGTTCGTACATAGACATCACTCATAAGTCAAACATTTTTTAGAAGATGTGCCTAAAAATATTTATAAACTTACCCAACAGTTGAAAATTGCAGACATTTGTTTGGTAATAAAACATAGTTGCAACACCAGACGATTGACATTTGCCTGTGAAATGTAAAGAGTCATTGAGCACTCAGTAAATCATAGAGCCTTTCGCACGTGCTTTTGTCTTGCATAACATAAAAATTAGAACCATATCTAGGGGCCATCTCCTCTCAAGTTATCTTTTTATCGGTTTTCATAGCTATTTTCACAACGATTATTACTCAACCATTATGCTCGATTGAATTGTGAGAAGATTGGTGTACCTCCGCGTGAGCTCCTTATTGGTTGAGCAACACTCCTCCGAGATGAATTCGCGACTGTTGTAGGGTAACCGGTATTTTATCTGATTCACAATCTTTAACATTGTTTTCTCGCGGGGTCGCGGATTGAGTGGGAACTGGTTGCGAAACTGTGTCAATCCAGTTTTTAATTTCGGGATTCCGAAACGCGTTGAGGTCTCATATTTTACTATGCTTTGTACCTTAGATGTAGACGCGTGCGCTGCCGGCCCTCAAAACCGCATTGCGTTGCGCTGCGAGGTCAGCCTACTTTTTACCACTTCTGGTTTCTGCCCGACTGACCTTGACGTGATTTTAGCCAACAATTACGCATTTGGAGCGGACACACGCGTGATACATAGCAATATATCACCACCGTAGAAAGTTACACTTTTTCCTACGTGATTTGAACTACAATTTTTGATTTCTACTGACGCCATGTCGCGAAACATATGGCAAATAAGAGATTGGCGCGCCGCTCAAAGCTTCTTTCACAATAGATTTCACAAATGCAATCGAACGGTTACGTGCAGTAGAATATCTTTAGTCTTTTCAAAGTAAACAATAATTGTTATCATCGATGAGTGCCGCATCGTGATCAAGCATAAGTAAAAGCTTTTTATATGCGAGGTGTAATGTAACTACCTAGCATAGGTGTTGAATGCGATGACATGATTAGAATTACATAAATCAGAGAAAGCAAAGGGAAGGCGTTGGTGTGCGGAGTCGGAAGCGGATACGGAATCGATCGTCAGACCACCTACCTGACCCGACCCTGTGCCGACTTGTTATTCAACAATCTATAGTGGAGCGACAGGTTGACCTTTCTCGAGCAGAGAAGTGCGCGTAGCGATGACTCTACCACAAATATGTATGAACCAAGATAATTCGTGACGGCATACCTACTACGCTTAGTGGAAGAGCGACCCGGTAGCTTCGATAAACTATACTTCGAACCCCGGCAGCAAACGAATATTCAATGTTGCAACTTGTTCAACCTTGATCACCACTCGACTATATGACATTTTTACGCTATATATAAATAAATTTAGGTATATTACAGGTAACTGGTACCTAGGTATTAGATGCAATTTTAATAGCACGATCGTTGAACTAATAAAGAACTCTTTTTTATTTAAACGGATGAACACGATGAAGGCTTTTTGTACAATAGTTTATTAGATATGATAACAGCTATGAATAAGGTTTCGATATGGATGAACCAAATCTAATTATAGTAAAGAAGGTAGATACTTACGATAATTATTTAGACTTCAAGAACATTCTTTTACTATTTCTGAAATCAAATCATTCCATTAGTGCAGTATTACTATAAACAAGTGCGTCGTTACAAATTTTCAATATACTTTTGATTATTTATGTGATGTACTTACTTATATTAATTATTATGATTGTCTCTGTATATGTCTGTTGATTATTATTATTCCCATCCTATTATATTTATAACTACATCCTACCTAAAAGGTACATGCTTAGGTATATGACGTTAATAATCTGTATCTACCCAAATGTATAAAATAATTATAGATAGATTGTTGATCCAAATATTTTATTTATTGTTGTTTCTTATGTTTAACAATTAGTTACTTAATATTAAAGTATGTTAGAAGGTTTACATAGTCGCTATAGACATAATAAAATGTTTAACATTTGGAGCAATTTTTACATTTTTAATGCCACCTTGTCAGTTTACGTTACGCGATTGTTGCACACAGACACACCTAGATATATATTAGTAGACGGTGTTATGTAAATATTTAAATTCTATGACATTTTAATACGTTCAGGCTTATTTAACTAAAGTAGGACGAAATAGTGCCGGATTCTGCGCCATATTACTCGGTCTGTGAATGTCATAAAGGCCGCAAGAAATTACATAGAATTGACTATGTAGTGAAGTGATCGCGATATAAATTGACACTACTCGTATTTCAAGTTATTCTAGCTCTACATTTGATAAACTATAAGCTGTTTTAGGCCGATACAGTATAGTGTAGTACCTTGAGCACGATTGTGGAGGAGGAACTTTAAAATAAGTTTTACGATTACCTATACCGTACCGTGTGACTGTTTGTATTGTAGGCAGCTTAAAGAACCTTAGGGTTTAAGTTATTCTTTTGTAGGCAGGCAAAAAGGTTATATGTTAATCATTTTTTTTCTACTTCCGAAAATCTGCACGACGCGGCGCAGCAGTTATTGCAAGTATTGCAACGAATCTGGTCTGGTAAAAGCTAAGTATGAAATGTGTTTCACAGCTGCGTCCTTTCCGCTCCACTGTCATTTTATCGTGGTGATTTTTTGATTTTGTTGATTTTTTATAAATTTAATACCCACCCCGATATCTATATAGGTGCGTCAGGTAAAACGTGAACAGTTGGTGCATTCAGCCGTTGCAGGAGGCCCATATGCTATCTATTTTGCTATGTGCACTCTGTTGGCTGTATATTCGTTTAGCCAAATAAATGCCACTATTTTGGTGATATTATGGCATCAACTATAAGCCTCAGAGCTTAGGCTTATAGTCGATGCCATATTATAGGTAAGCTAAAGGAAATATACCTAACGGGCTCTTGGTCCCCATGGCCCTGGTTACTCAAATATATAAGTAAAAAAATTATATACGAGTATGTATTGTGATCTACGAATAGTTAAGTATGTTGTATGTATGAGTATATTGTATGTATGAGTTGGAGGCGCGCGTGGCGCGGGCGGCGACGACAAGGCAGTAATAATATTAATCCGTAGCGTCTTTGGTCTAAAAAAGTGAGAGGGCGCGCAACGGCGATATACTAGACAATTTATATAATATATATGCTTATGCTGTAATCAACGATCGACGCAAGTACCGTCCCACTCCTACAAAAAGCCTACTCCAACTTTGAAGGGTGGAGACGTAAGATGCTATGTTATTCCTGTGCCAAAAATATGAAGTAAGCTGGATTTCATCTCAATCTCAAATCGTTGATACAGTAGTTACAGTTTTCCTACGCTCTCTCAGCAGTTTCTCGAAAGTGATACAATAGTTATGGCACTATGCTGCACTGTGATCATCAAATCATCAAAACGCCTTACTTAGAAGTGAGACGTTTGAACTTCCGCACCGCGCTCATACAAAGTTAAGACGTACTACATGAACAAGAGAGGTACCAGAACTTCCAAAAACAATGTCACGAGTCACGAGACAACAATTGTCTTATCCATGCTTCGATTTTTCTTAACTTTCGGTAGTAAATCTTCTAAGGGAACCCATTCTGGCAACTGGCTTTTTCTTTACGTATCAAAGCTGTTAACCCAGGTTTTCTCACCTGTATATACAGCCAATAATTGTCCTCCATTAAATTTTTTTATCATTTTACTACACCACTCAGGTATTCCGTTAAATCATGCGTTAGCAATCGATTGCAAACTCTTCCGAATATTTTGCACTTGACTCATTCCAATGCCTACTACTGTACAATTTGTTGACAAGTATTTTTTTATTAGTTTCAATCAGTTGTCGGACGGTATTACTATTGGATTCTGTAGCAGCAGTCGCCGGCTGATCTTCATGTACATCCTCATGGCGGTGATCACGTCTACGTCTAAATTCTCCAAACCAAGCGAAGTTTTTGAAGCGCTCGTAGCGAAGTCTGCTTAGCCGTTCTGATACGATCAGCAAAGTTAAGCAACGTCCGCCTCGGTCATTAGTTGGATTGGTGAGCGCTGGTGACATTACTACTGAGCGCTTCCGTGCTTCGGAGAGCACGTTAAGCCGTCGGTCCCGGTTGTTGTCTTAGAATAGCAGTCGTTATAGCATGGTGGTAGGGCATTTTGCGTATGCCCGCCTGGCTAGCTACCACCCTCAAGTAGAAAATCTGTCGCCAAGCACCTAACGGTGTGTTCCGGCAGCTGTCCTTGAGAGTCAGTAACTCTAGATTAGCCTGAACAACATCTTCGAGCACATCATCACTTACCATCGGGTGAGATAGTGGTCAAAGGCTAACATATCAGGCATAAAAAAAAACACGAAAACAAAGCGAAATCTGGATTTAACACCAAATGCCAACTGAAGTCTCTGGCAACATCTTTTGTTAACTTAAGCCAAAGCGAAAGTTCCAAAAGTCATTGAACGAAAATTTTAACGTGATAAATTAAATATGATAGCGGCGCACTTTTTTCTAAAAGACACCACAATGAGAAAAAAAATGACAGTCTCCCAAATTAAAAAGTAAGATGCTTTAGAGAGTTCCATTTACGAATCCCATAACTTTTTTTTATTGTAAGTGGCCAGTTTTAGGACCATTCAGCATGCCGCGCCACGTATAGGTGAAACCCTATACGTGGATAACTTTATTATATTTTTTATATACTTACACTATAACTTTTTATTCTGTGCTATAACATGCACGTGATTAATAGGCATTTGTTGCAATATCTACTATAATATCTAAGTGATGTACTTTTTATTTATTGCTCATATGCCCTTGACTTCTATCTCATCTGATGGTAAGTGATGATGTGGTCGAAGATGTTGTTCAGGTTGATCTAGAATTATTACCTACTGGCTCTCAAGGACAGCTGGTGGAACTACCGTTATAGGTGCTTGGCAATAAATTTTCTAATTGAGGGTGGTAGCTAGCCAGGCAGGCTTTAGCAATATGCCATGCCTATCACCACGCTCTAACAACTGAAATCTAAAGACAACAACAAGGACCGACGACATGAGCCTTCCGATGTAAGGAAGCGCTCGGTAGTAATGACACTAGCGGTCACCCATCCAATGCATGACCGTGACGGACTTAGATAATTAGCTAATCGGTTAAAACGGCTAAGCAAACTTCGACTATATTTACCTACGTATTTGATATGATAAATGTTTCGAGTTTATTAGAAACGTTGCCACGATGGCATAAGAATTTAACAAATCTTGTTATACGTATATAGGTATGCAGTTAATGTTAGGGATGCAAGATCTAACGAGATACATTACATTCTTTGTCACTAAAATGACAAGATAAATACTGGTTTTCTAATCGGTATGAGGTATCAATACCGGTACTAATTAAAAACTTGTTCACTATTTTCTGTTGCCTCACATTCACATTTACAATGTCAAGGCCTCATCTAAGTGTTAATAGGTTAGCAGGTTTAATTTTAATATTACGCAATCTAGTTTCCTTAAAATATGACATGAGTTTTTATTCGTTTTGATCTGTGCATTAGGTATTTAGCGGTATATAAAGACCGGATAAGATTACGTATCATACCGGTATTTTATGTACTTGGGCAGGTATTGAAACTGGTACAATTATGCACCGCTTCTAAATTAATTCTGGTCACATATCAACCTACAAATATTACTTCATGTAATTGAAATAATTATTTTATTTTATTGTTTAATAAAGTGGTTGTGTTATAAAAATTATGAATTACCTATACTGGACATCATCTTCAGGCCACTATAGATATTTATAGAGATAATATTATGTAGAGCAAATAGCTTTTCCAAAAATTAAAAACAATTATTACAAAACCGTTTACTATCCCTAATTTCGGTGGTATTAGTATAGAAAATGTGTCTATGGTACAGCAAAGAGCTATCTATCAGTAGAGTCTACCAAGGTTATTGTGTGATTTTGATTTTCGAATCTGCTGAACAAATCCATGAAATTTGGTCTAAGCCGTAGTATTATTATATGTTCTATGTCTAAGTGCAGCAACGAGAAAAACTACCTACAGAGTTTTTTCGTCCTTAATATAGGGTGCTTGATGATTTGATTGACGGGTAAATGGTATACCTAAACTAATCTCATATTACATTACGTAGTTCACATTATAGACAAAACGGGGAACTAGATTACTTGCAAAATATACACCAATTATAGATAGTTTACCTAGCAACGATATTGGGAGTGCTTCAGCATAATTATTTATTTTAAAATCAAAAAGGCGGAAAATAAAAACAAAACAGTATGAACGCGCTTGTGGCTAAGTTTGGTAACCTGTCTATCCAGTTACATTTTCATTGAATTCGCGAGCTTAAAGTATAGTTTATTTTGTAAACTCATTTATAACCAACCACACATACATTTTACACAAATTTAAATTATATTATTATTTTTTATATATGTATGGCGTATCACGCGGAGCCGATATCGTCCATATATTAATTAAATTAATATTTGACATCGCAAAGCATATTATCCAATCGAATCTCGAGTCGTAATCTAGAACAACTATAATAAGTTGCTACATTAGGATAACATAGCAACAAAGCAAAAGAAAAACATGAATTTTTCGCCATAAACGCCAACGTTTATCCATCATGCATCAAAGTCAAAGCGCATTGGTAGAATACAATCCAGCTGATTGTAATGTTTGGTATTATAAGGTCCACCTTTGATTCATGTTACAGGTTTGTACTGGTAGCGTGCGTGGCGTGGCAGGCGTATGCGCAGGATGATGAGGCCAGGCCGGCATCCAGAGCGCTGCTGAAGCGAGGTCCACCGAACAGGGGCAAACCCACAACAACTACCACCACAGCTGCCCCACAAGTGAGTCATAGAACCATATAATCAATTTAGTAACATAGAAAGAGAATTTGGCAAATTTACAATAAGTGTGATAATATAGCGCTCGTAAGTTGCACGGGTGCCTTGCCCGTGGACTTGAATCTTGGTGACTAAAGCGTGTAGATGGACGCGAATCACGTCTTTGTGAATGAGATCAGTCGCCATGCAGCAATTTTCGTATGTTCTGGAGTGAAAGTTTTAGTCCAATACCTAAGTTTTATATATTAAGATATAATGGTTCGGGTGGCAAACGCAATACATTAGGGGGGTACGTAAAATGGCTTTGCATGTCGACGTGTTTTCTAGGTGGTAAGGAAGTGTATTTTTATGGTGCTTTTAATACAAATGTGGTTTGAAACGTTTGATGTTAGTGAGGGCTTTGGGAAATAAGCCCAGTATTAATCTCGCCCAAATTTAAGGCGAACATAGTGGCCACGCGCGAACTTTGGAAATAAACAAAGTAAACATTCATTCTCGCTGAAGTTTAGTATTTTAGCGTATGCTTCCGGTTTGTTAGTTTACCGTCAAAGAGGTGTTTTTTTTTATAATTTAGTACTCGTACTTAATATATTTTTTGATGGATTTTTTTATATTCACATTTAAGATATACAATAATAGAAACACTTGTAAACCAGAAGCATTGTATGAAGTGAATGAGACACTTACGCCTCGTTTATCAAGTAATTAGTATCGGAATGACGAGCGCAGTTCAGTGTCAATTACCTATTTATAACGCAATGCAACTAGAATTGACAGTTGAGACGATTACCATAAGTACCTAAGGTGCCCGTGGACAAGAATGTCATCCCCCTATCTCTACACGTAGGTGTCGTAAGAGGTGATAAGGGGTAACACACCAGAAGATAGGCAGCAGTGCTTTCTGAGGAACTGATATCTTATACTGCGATCCCCAAGACATGCGGAAGCATGGGAATTATGGCAAACCTCCTCATTATGAGGGAGGCTGTGTTCAGCAGTGGACAGCCCGGCTAATAAGCTGGACTTGCTATTAACAATTAGTAGCTTAACACCAGCTTGTTATACTTACATACATTATATGTATTTTCCTATAGGTTCATAATAATATAAACAAGGGATCACCAGCTATAAAATGGCTTACACCAGTCTTCGCCACCAAGCAAGATCTTAGTAAATGTCATGTTTTATTAGTACTATACATACCTACTACAAATATTACTAATATAAAAAGTATATAGAAAGCATTGAGGCAACTTAGAGAACGTTGTGACTCCACAGGCAATCCAAATTCTCCTGCCTACTGCCAATTGGCAGCGTGCCTAGCGCATGCAGGCAGCATTGCCCCATCATTTGAGTTGCAATGCTTATTCGGTTTAAAGCTATCTGTCAGTGTTAAAATGAATGCTATTACAGTGGATTAAAACAAAACAACAGGGTAACGTTTTGTTCCGATATGTAGCCTTGGTACTCTTGACCCCCTATCTCATATATTTTCCATGCTCTGAACGCAGCAAACTCTTGCCAACTTCACTGCAAGGGCTTGTGGGCTGAATGTTCATATGCAAGTGCCTCCGAGCTTTTTAGGCGCGCCGCGTATGTGTGCGTAAGTAAGGCACGCCAATAGCATCCGTTCCCGTCCGACGGCCGAAGATTTACTAAAGCAGATAGGGACAAAGCATCGCGACTCTGACTAAAATGGGCGGAACATTCACGCAGAATTTGAGTATTTCCTTCGTATAATAAAAACATATACCTATTTGAAAAATGTAATGTGTATACGTTATAGAAAACATGTTGTTTTTATTATTATTCAAATACGGATGACTCTTCGTAAATATTTACACCGTACTAAGGGTTTATTTCGTTTTTTAGATGTAACTTTGGATATTTCTATAGAGAACATTTCGTAAGTAATCGTGTTTCCAAAGTGTATGATTTATAGAATGAATCCTTAAATATAATACATATTAATTACATAACTTAAAATTAGGAAATAAAGATACAGCAAGGGATCAAATGAACCACAATTACGTATCGCTGCCTCGGTGCAGTTAAAACTCGTCAATTCTTATTCGTTTTTTTGGGAAGACTTTCGTTTGTAGTGCTTGTTCAAATGCTCCGAAGTTGAGATCGTGCCGAGGGCTAAATGGTATGAGAGTAAATAAACATGTCATAGCGCTAACATTGTGCCTTAGGGTACCAGGGCGAACCCTGCTGTACAGAAGCCCTTATCCCCCTACAATGGACTTCTGGGGGGATGGACCGTTTTTGTCCTATAATTGTGGGAACAACATGAACAAAAAGGACACTATTATACAAAGAAAGAGAAGTTAAGAGAAGGCGAAATTTACCTGACCTGAAAAGAAAAATATTATACCTATATAGGTTAGGGTACTTACATTGCAATCTCCCCAAGACGCCTGCCAAGCGTGGGGATTATGGCAAACCCCTCTTAATGGAGGAGGCTGTGTTCAGAAGTGGACAATCCGGCTGATACAGTACATTGCAATCTGTAATGATAATTAACCATTTCGTCTACGTCACAATCCCATATCGTAAGTAGGTAAGTACATACCTATTAGACATTTTTATGAAACCCTAAAACTTTACACTTTGTATTAAATCTACGCGTTTTTTATCACACATCCAATTTTTTCATAACCGTGTTACTTTGTGATGGAACATTAAAGAGTCTAGTAGTCAAAATAGATTTGTAACAATGTTGAAATTACACAAAGATATTTCATGCACCTTACCACATTACTTATTTAAATTACCCACTATTTAATTAAGCAAAATGATTGCCACACTGCACTGTACTAACGTAGTCATATAAATTTTTAGTCATGTGTCTTAGAGCCTCATCCATAGACCATACTTGTACTTATGAACCTTAGGACTTAGGAATTGAACAGTTTGAAAGGGAAGCTCAATGACCTCGAAGAACGGTTTATCATAGTAAACCTGATATTAATATGGTTTTATGGATACAGGTCATACCCAAATAGGGTCCGTGCGGGCTGGGAGCTCATTTTATTTCCAAAACATATCAGAGCGCTTGGTCGATATGACGCGTATTTTTTTTTGTAATAGGTTAGCCTAATAGTCTAGTCTTTGACCACTATCTCACATGATGGTAAGTGATGATTTGGTCGAAGGTTATGGAACACACCGTTAGGTGCATGGCTACAGATTTTCTTCTTTAGGGTGGTCGCTAGCCATTCCCAAAATGCCCTACCACCATGTGGTGAAGCTCAAGCCCACGGCGGGATTCGAACCATGGACCTGCTGCGCAGCAGTCCATAGCCAAAGCCACTGAGCCATCACTGCTTCCCATTGTGGTACTTTTTTCACACGAAGGGTTCCATTATCGAAGTTTTCATACGGATTCCTATATTGAAATTTTTTATAGCCTATGTTCATCATGTATGATTCCAATGGGGAAAGAATTTTTCAAATCAGTGCTGCAGTTTCAGAACCTATTTAATGCAAACAAACAATCATATCTCTCCTCTTTGTAATATTACTTTAGACTATTATTACTTAGGGATAAAATCTGAGCGACATGCATGCCTTTATAGCCTTAATATAAAGGAATTTAAAAAATCAGTACATACTAATATATAAAACAAATACGATAAAACGGAATAAGCAGCTAACTTTCAAAAGTTACCTTTGTAGTAGTTAGACCTTTATAATAGCTTTACCTATAGCTTTACCTATAACTATATAGACCAGGTACTATCAATAATGCGAGTAGGTCATCATTTACTTTACTTACCAGAAAATCTTGCAACCATAAAAACAATAATTCAATCAAAAGCAATAAAGTGCAATCAATGCAGTTTAAGAATCCACAAACACCGAATATAATGTAAGTAAATTATATTCCCGAATACATATTTATTAGACTAAAAAAACCTTTTGTTTTTGTTTATTGTGCTACTTGGCATATTTTGATGACCCCAATCAACGACAGCATGGAATATCGTTGGCCTCACGAATGTTGAAACACACACAGTGAGATCCCAGTTCATATACCATATTGTGATCTATCCTGTTTTTGACAGACTGTATAATCTTTGTACTGTGACCTCTCCTGTTTTTGATAGATAGTATATGCTATGTACTTTGACCTCTCATATTTTTGACAGACATTGTATTCTTTGGTTGAACTACAAAATTTAGATAAACTGTGTTGCGGTTGCACAACGCACCGGTCAGATATAGATACTCACCGCAACGGAACGATGACTTTGTCATGTACACTAGTGGTTATTTTCTAAATTACCTATATTCTTTAGATTTCCCATTGCGTAAGTATTTTTAAACAACGAATGACCATAAATTCTGTATTCTCAAAGAAAAATCTAATAAGTTTGTTATACTAGTATATTACGATGATAGAAGTCTTGGTAAAAAGGTAGTTAGGTATGTACTTTGCGCCTCCAGTATAAAGACATCACCAGATAATAATTGGAAAGTATTTAGAACTGCACATACAGAAACGTCGTTTTCTCGTGATACTTTCAGGTATTGCAAAATTTTAGGAGTGCTAGCCAATGAATTTTTGTTTCAGAATACTTATCCACCAGTTTTTTACTGCATTTAACATCTCCAAATATTGCTCTTATCTTGTCAATAATACGAAATACGTCGATTAATATAGCTGGATAATAAGACATTTCTGCTTTATCGATTTCGTAACCTTTCGATTATGTGCTCAATCGGTTATAAATTATTATATATGTACGAGTAATTTCTCTGTAACCATTTCTTCATCTCGTCGTTCGGTTCCCACGGTAGCATAGGTTAAGATGTTGCCTATACGTAACGCTTAATTTCTTAACATATGAAGATACGTAATAATGTAATAGAAAGCGTAAAATATCTGAATCATAAAATATCTCTCATTGCTTACCTACATTGTTAAGAAGTTTAAATGCCAAGTGCCAAAACTACTTATAATAAATAAGTACATACGCAATTTTTGCGTGCACGCAAAGCTGTTGTATAAATCTCTGATTTTTATTAAAACCCGTAGTGAAACTGATTCTATTGGAATATTATTTATTATAACAATAAAGAATAGACAGCAATAGTTTTCCTTTTAGTTGTCAAAAGGAGAACATATTGAAATAAAAGTCGCACTATAAGCGTGTCGAATTGCTGTAACATCGGTTCATTTAGATTAAAAGTAAGTTATATTGATTAGACAAATTTACTTGTATATTAATACAACTCAAGGACCAAGTAACACGTATCTAAATTTACTAATATAATTTACTACTTACATTACATTACTTAGCCATTCAATATAAAAGTTACAAGAATCATCAACGTAAACTTTTTATTCTTATATATTTTATCGAATCAGTTTGAGAAGTAGATGTATATTATGCGATAAACAACACAGAAAGCAAACGTTATTTAAAAAAGACACCTACGAAAAGAGAATAAAGTACTTATGCAGTTTGAGTCTTAATTTGTGTCTCTTTTCCGGAATTCTTAGATGATAGTTTCGCTACCGGCAATATAATAGACAGTTTTACTCGTACAACCTAGACAGTTCTTATGACTTTATTTCACACATGTAATCATAGATCCATCTGAGTTTCGCAAATATGATGGTGGCGGTAGCATCTAGTTCAAGGCGAGTGGGTACACCGGCCTGAGCGATCAGCGTGCGATGTACGGGTCACCTTCGAACGTGACCTTTACAAGACCTCCCTTTCGTCGGAGGAATTTCTAC
The DNA here is from genome assembly GCA_963854805.1 of Plagodis dolabraria. NCBI lineage: Eukaryota > Metazoa > Arthropoda > Insecta > Lepidoptera > Geometridae > Plagodis > Plagodis dolabraria. Next base: position 14,623,111 of record OY978440.1, read on the forward strand.
CTGACTTTTCGGGCAATTTTGTCAACCGCTGAGATCATGACCACTTCAAGATCGACAGAACTGGTTCTGTTGTTAACCGATGGACATTTGTTTGATAACTTGTACTGAGTAATAAGGAAAACATGAAATCATGTTGGTTTACTGACAGAATGGCCAAATGAGTGCCGCGCATAAAAAGTAGAGTCTAAAGGTTATTAGAAAAAGCATTCAATGATCCAAAACGATCGATCGTTTTTGTCCTTCGTCAGGGTCTTTGAGAACATTGTAAATATTATATATAGATATCATCTTTTATATGGACATCAGTTTTCAATTAGTTTATATTTTGTTAGTATGCTTGGAACACCAGAGATATTATGATATTACGATAAAAATCTTCAAAATCATCATCTCAAGTTCGAATAAGAATAACATGCATTCTAACATCGTGTTCACTCGTTAAATGCAGGAAGAAGCTGAATATGAAGACGAAGGTGAGTATGTAGAGGAAGGGCAGCAAGAGCCGTCCACAGAAGCACCACCTTCTTCCACGGAGGGCAAGAAGCTAGTTGGCAATGGCGTCAGGCCGTTCAGAAGCAACACTGATCTTTTGGAGACATTGAAGAGAAGGAGAGCACAGGCAGCTGAAGGTAAGACAGAACAGAACTATTTCGCTCATATAACTTCTGAAGCAATGGTAGGCGATAGCTTGGTTCGATCCCCGCTGCCGGCTTAAAGTTCACCTTATGGTTGAAGGACATTTTGCGAATGCTCACCTGGCTCGCTGCTGCCCTCAAGTAGAAAATCTGTCACAAGCACATTACGGTGTGATCCTGCAGCAGTCTTTGAGAGCCAGTAAACAGGCATATGATAATTCATAACTGTTTGTCTCAGGGTTACGAGCGCAGTGCAGTTTGTGACTTTATGAAACACAGTCACGAAATGCATCTGTTATCTGGTAGGCAGAGGTAATCACTTAAGATTAGGTGAGACTCGTGCGTGTTCTGTCATAATGCCATAAAAAATTGTACGGTTCCTGATAGCCACTAGAGAAATGTATGGGATATAAATGTATTTATGCATCTACACCTAAGTTTACCATATAGATTGAGCAAGGAGGAGCGCTCCGTATAATGTAACTCTTGCAATGCGTAACCCTAAAAAAGCGAGATCAGACTCGTAAGTACTTCCACTGTTATTGATTGTTTCACTTCTAAAAGATTATGTTTACTTCATTATAGCTAAACTTCGTGGACATTCGAACTCTGAGCCTACTCCCGCACCTGAATCTCCTGTGGAGCCTGCCAAATCTAGTTACAGTATGTATTAAAAATATTGGTCCTTACCAGCACTTATTTGGTTTAAGTTTTATTTATCTTAGCTAACCTTATCCATTACTTACTTATCTCTTCTAAATGGGTCTTTTCTCTCTCGTTTATTCTATTTCGCATTTTTATCTTTTTTAATTAATCAAAATTCTTTACCACTGAATATAACTGTTTCCCATTCATTGCATTAGATTTCATTCTTCATTGCCATATTTCTTGAAATAGTCAGAGCTATGAAAACTGAGATGGTTGTGCTGAGTAATCCTTTTTACTACTCGTACATGAAGGAGTTTAACATTTGAAATTCAAATCATCAATATGATTTATTTCATTAGGTACCTAAACCACGCACCTTTTCAATATCAATAACTGAAGTGGACGCAAAAATTTAAGAATACACTATCGGGTTATGCATCTTCATCATATCATTATCCATATCATTATAGGTAAGAAGCGATTCAACAATTCACCTGCTAAAGATGCCAACAGCGGCGAAGAAACCGTGTCAGCACCTAAACAAAGCAACAGAGGGCGGTTTGGTAAGAGGCGTAAGTAGTCACCTCCTCACCAACTCATAGGTACAGCACCGAAAAATAAGCTTTGGGAAGAAATCAAAAAAGGTTAATCACAATGAATCAACTTGCCGAAAGTACGCATTGTTATAATAATATACTCAAAACTTTTCAGTTAAATTTACCCCAGCATTAGTCCATTGTTTAAAAACAAATATTGATAGATTTGTTTCAAAAAATCTTATTACGATCGCCACTGCAAAATTTTACAAATTCTAGCGATTAGTCTTTTTTCCTTCTTCCCAAAGTGTTACACATTTTATTTACTTTTATTGCTTATCTTTTGCTCTTTTCTTTTCTTTAATAACCTGTTTATTTCTACTGAACATGTATGTTAATGAATCAACCAATTGTCATAAGAATATTGAGTTTATCTATCGGACTAATTCAATGATGGACATTTATGATTTTATTGTTTAGATATTATTATATGGAAGTAATACATGTATATTTGTATGTGTTGACGTAGATACCAAGGAAAAGTATTCTCAAAGCCAACAAGTTCAGAATACCAGTCTAAATATATATTACCGAATATGCCGATACTTGGTGCAATTTTTAGACCTTGCCTTTTCGAGTTTAAGTTCAAATCGAAAGTTAAGGTCATAGCGTTTTGTACACGGAACTTCTTTCATGTGACCTAGTAGTAGTCTATAAGTAGGTATTTTCCTGTAAAGTATCTTGTATTTCCTATAAAAAGATGACCACCAATAATGATCAAAGCCTATTCTGTTGCCAGATCTAAGTGAAATCAGAGTAGGTAACTGGTATAATCACATTAATTCATTAATACTAAGCGCGGAATGATAAAATATAATACTATGATTAATGAGACTGATCTACAAACTTATGTTCTGGAAGGTCTACTTGTAATGGAAGCGTAGCGTAAAGGGGTAATAAAATTGCTTCGCAATAAAATATAAAAAATCTCACTGCTTCAAAACCCCAAAAGGTTTCCATTGCTTTAAGAGTTTTTATAGATGCAGAAGTTTTAACTCTTAGACTAACTACCTATATCCAATTTTTTTGTTATGAAGGGAGTAGACGATCATGCCGCCACCTGATGATAACCGTCATTCCTGTCGTTTATAGTCGCACTGTCACACTCTCCTTCTATCAGCTGGTTACTCTTGAGACGTTAGTTCTGATATCTCGTTTATCTAGTAATTTCACTTGTTACCTTCAGAACTATACACAGTACTGTTGCACACTACAGATTCGAGGCAGAAATTTAAGAAGATGTACTCTTGCTAAAGAGACCTCCTGAGAAATTACTACTAGTGGAAAACTAATAGATTATATATTTCTTGCAGCCGCTACGCGTTCTGTCCAGGCTGAAACGGAAGAGGAAGCTCCTGCGGCGGTGCTTGCTCCCGTAAGGAACGGCAGGACGTTCTCGAGGCGAGGGAACTAAACTCTTAAATTCTCTTCTAACTTCCCACCCCTAGATATCCTATTCACTGCGCCAGTACCATTTGTACGGTTACTGTTAAGTGAAGTATTATGATTTTTACCTCTTTTGAAGGGGTCTTGAAACTTCTCCTTCTCTTTATGTGTCCGTAGACAGAACCAGCAGCAAATTAATTAGTTATTTGTAGGTAGGAGCCGTAGCGTACAGGAACGTATACGTACCTACCACTAACATATGCGTTCACGTATGTTAAGATACATCCTGTCTGAGTAGATCCGTGAGATTCCTTCCTCATTAATACTTATTTTACAATGAACACAATAAATACATGACACACAGGGCAATGTGGCGAATGCAGAATGCAGATCTTTCGGTCTAGAAGGCGTTCGCGACTGATCTTCAAGATTATTATTTTTCATTTTCCTCATCTATGTTACAAATAAAACTAATAGAGTTACATAATATAGCAAGGCGCAAATAAAAAATATGAATACCTCTTTGCCAACTATTTTCTTAGTATTGGGTATTTTTTAGCTGCTCGTGTTCTTGAATCTTGTTACTTCTTAAATAATATAATTTTACATATAATAAAAATCACTGATAATGTCCAACGCCAGCTTCGAATGCATATCCATGAACCATGTATAGATAGATGGATTTAGTAAGGTGCAATGGAGTTTTTGTACTTTTGTAAATTATGTTTAATGTATATGTAATTAAATAAATTTTAATTTAAAAATATTTACTGATGTTTGTTAATTTGTTACATAGGAACCTACCTGTCTAGATATATGTTAGCTACCTATAGTAGGTACTTCAAATCACGTATATTAAACAGGGGCACAATGATCATATGGTCATATGGCCATATGACCATATGACGAATGAATAAACAATGTGGTATTATTTCACGACCATATGGTCATATGGCCATATGACCATATAGTCGTGAAATAATACCACATTGTTTATTCATTCATACACACTCATCAGCTTAGGTATGTATTCCAGATTACTTACTTCGTTTTAGGGCTCTGTAAAAAAAAACATGTTACTAAACCCTGTACCTACCAATTAAACAATGAATTTTAAAATGAAAAATCTTAATGAGTATTTTTTTATGCCTGATAGGGTAGGCTATGACCTATATCTCATCTGATGGTAAGTGATGATGTAGTCGAAGTCATTGTTCAGGATAACCTAGAATTACCGGCTCTTAAGGCTTAGGATCACGCCAAAGACCTTGACGATCTAGGCAGTGCGAGCTAATTATCTCCGCGCAAGCATGCCACTCGCCCGAACCATCGCGGGTGCGCTGCGGCACGGGCGTGTATTAGACTAGCGAAGTCATCGCGCTCCCAAAGTCACAGAAAAGCAATCACAGTTCATCAGGATTAACGTTTTCAATATTGCCTAACTAAAGAGAACTTATTTCTTACTTTAATGGAGAAATTATAGGTAGATGTTGTATATTAATAGGGATGACATAAAGTATTCAAAATCAAAGTCAAAATAATTCGTTTATAAGATATTCGAGTTTTTAATTATTTTATTTGCATAAAATTTGGCTAATTTTTATTTGGTAATTAGTTCATGCATGAAACTATTACTCATGATAATAATGAATACTACCAATATTTTAAGGATGACTCTGTGTATTTTTGACGCCGCGTATAGAGCTACGCGTTATAGTTTTTTTTATGTTATTTTGTTGGAACTAGCTAGAGGCCCACCTGATGTTAGGCGGACTAACCTCTGCCTATAACAGATGCATTTCGTCACAAGTCACGAATTGAACTGCGCCCGTCACCTTGAGATGTAGTTGTTAAGTCTCATGTGCTTGTAGTTTCACAGGCTCTGAAGGACTGCTGCTGGAGTACACTGTTAGGTGCTTGGTGACAGATTTTCTACTAGAGGGTGAGTGAAGCCAGGCGGGCATTCGCAAAATTCCCTTCCACAATGAACCTACGGTGCGGTAGTCCATAGCAAATGTCACTGAGCCATCGCTGCTTCAAAAGCTTAAAAAATATTGATGAGATTTAGTATTTTTATTGCCCATGGGGTGACTGGCTAGGCTGTTACCCTCCCATCTCTACGTATAGGTGCCGTAAAAGGCGATATGGGCAGCAGCACTTTCTGAGGAACTGATATCTCACACTGCGATCTCCAAGCCGCCTGCCAAGGATTAGGGATTATGTAGGGATTAGGGCAAACCCCCCGAATTGGGGGAGGCTGTGTTTAGCAGTGGACTATCCGGATGATACAGTACAGTGTAGTACTTATTACTACTTATTGAGAATGAATATTCGCTGAGAGTTGTAAGGTGTTATTGTAGGGTATTATTGTGTTATTGTACAGTCGATCTTGTTCAATGGATACGTATCATAAAAAAAAATAATGAAATTTTTGACATAAAAATTTTTAACCATAAAATAGAACGACTTTTACACCCAAAAGTGTGAAATAACTTGTTGAAGTCGGTACCATGATAGTTCAAAAGTACCTATTATCACAATATTGTGCGCATGGTACCGACTTCGACAAGATATTTCACACTTTTGGGTGTAAAAGTCGTTCTATTTTTTGGTGAATTTTTTTTCAAAGAGCACCGACCAAAAACATAAAATAAGCATTATTAGTGATACCCGTCAGATCTCACTCAAATTTAAATGGGCTCACAAAAAATGTATCGCCTTTCGAATACTCTGAAGCATTGATGGCTCAGTGGCATTAGCTATTTTCATAGCTAATGCCACTGAGCCATCAGGCCACGCAGCAGGTCCATGGTTCGAATCCCGCCGCGGGCTTGAGCTTCACCGCAGGGTGGAATGGCGCCTTTGCGAATGCCCGCCTGGATAGTGACCACTCTCAAGTAGAAAATTTGTCGCCAAGCACCTCACGGTGTGTTCCGGCAGCAATCCTTAAGACCCAGTGAAATAAAGGCACATAAGACTTAAAAACTACCAGTCACTTCAATGCAAGAAATCGTTAAATCTTATGATTGCAACACATATCTAAATTAGTCCTGTCATTTGTCACTATGATTGACGTGTGTCATGTGTGTATCTATGTACTTCACTTTCAGCGGGAAAAGTGCAAATTTAATTACACGAATGAGTGTGAACGACTCACAATTCAAAACAACTGCATATCAGTAAGGCTGATAAGTTTTATGCAATTATTTTCAAGAAATCCTGCCACTTTCGGGTAGCATAACTTTGGTGTTAATTATATTATGTTAACTATATTCAGGATAAAACTGCTGAAATGTTATTGTATACTGATCACTATGAACAAAAAACTCCTGATTTAGTCATATCTTGCTTAAATGATAACACTGAGTGGAATAAAAATTGGTGGTGAAAGCATGGTAACTTAATAATTTTCTGTGATGACTGATTTTCTCAATATAAAAATAGGTTCTTGTTTTGTTACTTACATCAACTCTATACTGTGTACAAGGAGTTTTTAAAACTCAAATGACCATTGACTCGGATTTTGGTGCAATAGAACGGAGAAGAATAATAAAAAAAAGATTTACATCCGTAAAAATAAACAAAACCGACTAATGCGACTGAAGTCCTCGCGCATTGAGGGTTCTGTACAAACATTTAGGTATATAAATTATAGTTATGGTAATTTTTTTGCTAAATGAAATCCATAATATTTTAAATATTTTAAAATTTATTCAATTTAAAAATATACACGACACCGTGTCAAAGGATGTACACCTTAGGGTTGAATATATCAACCAGCAGGTGACCGAAGCAGATGAAACTACATTTTTAGGTATAGTATTAGACCAACACTGTTCCTGGAAAGCCCATGTTGAAAAAAATTGTACAAAGATAAATCGCTTCGCGTATGCACTATATAGATTAACAAAAGTATCTAACAAAGAAACCGCATTAAAAACCTACCACGGCTACGTTTGTACAAACTTAAGGTATGGTGTGGTGTTGTGGGATAATTCTGTAAATATAAACAGAGCCTTCATAGCACAAAAGCAATGTGTGCGCGCCATTTGTGACAGTGTTAAATTATTAAATTATTATTTATTGAGATAAAAACGAAATCAATCAGTTACATTTACCTCACAAAAATTAATTAGAAAAATTTCATACATGGTCAATATAAACGTTACGTCACAAAGCACGAACAGATAACAAATACAGAACAAAAACACAGAAAAATCATTACTTAGTCAAAATTATTAAAATTCCAGCTCCAGTGAGCTATCTCCATTTGTACATCGGTCCCATTGGTCGGGTAAATGCTCACAATATTTGGCAAATATTTCACAGACATTTTTCAATGAGTCAATCATGATGTCACATTCAGTGTTGGTCGCAAGAACTGCATTGAGGTGGCGGCGAGTCCTAACTAACGGGGACATACAGCGCGCAACAGTACGACCAGCGTCCACATGGAAAAGGTCATGTGCCTTACCACGCCTATTTGCCGGAGTCCATGGGTCGTGCGGCACGAATAGCGTGCACATAAGGTCATGAAGCTGTACGGAATCTAGTAACCCTCTCAGCACCATGTAACCAACAATGAGCTGACCTAGCGTCCTTCTCAACTCAAGTGAGTTGTAACCGAGCTGGCCCAGCAAGAACTTTGTCGGGTACATGAAAGGGTAATAGCCGTACAGTTTCTTGTATAATGACCTCAGAAAAGCCTTTTGGACCTTTTCCAGCATTCGCGTGTATGTGACGTGATGTGGGCTCCAAACGCAAGCGCTAGACTCGAGTTTGCTGCGAACGAGAGAGTCATATAGTGTTCTAAGCACTTGCGGTTTCACAAAATCTTGCGCATTTCGCAGCACAAAGCCTAACCGCTGATAAGACGTTTTAGCAAGGTCAGATATGTGGTCATGGTCAATGTCATCTGCCAAGTGAAGAAAAATGCTACGGTTTGACTGAAAATTGATATCTAGGTTGTTGTAGACGTTATTATTCCATGTTAAGAATTTGTTTTACGTTGACGTCTGCCAAGTGAAAAATGTACTTCGATTTGGCTGAAAATCGATATCTAGGTTGTTTTCAGTTCGCACACAGACTCTTTAAAAAATCTGCAAATTTTAGTAATATGCTACATAAACGAGTTTTCCAATTAAAATAACCTGTCATTCGTACAACTTTTGCAAGAAGATTTAGCCCTTTTATTAAAACATTTATATAATCAAGTCCTGAATTTTTCAGTTTATTTATCACCATATAGCATCATACATACAAACACGTAAATAACACAAATTTAGTTAAAACATAAATACCACCTGTGTGGATAATTTATAAAAAAAAATGTATGAAACTGAACAAGATGTTATTTTATGGATAATTTGTAAGTTAAATTTATGTTTATAACTATTTTGCGTGAAAAATTGTACTGAAGTCAACTGTGCACTGTACAGCTATCAATTAAGGTCTTAACGATACAAACTTCAACGTCGAAGTGTGAAGACCACCAGCAATACAAGATTTGGAAAAAGTGTTATTGGCTGAAATAAAGATATATATTATTGTTTATATTATTATTATTATTCTGGACGTTTTTATTCCAAATTTGAAATTTATTTTTCGATGACGTCTGCCTAGTGAGAAAAGTTACTAAGATTTGGCTAAAAATCGATATCTAGGTTTTTCGGGGCGTCCTTATTCCAAATTTGAAATTTACTTTCCGATGACGTCTGCCAAGTGAACAACTACTTCAATTTGGCTGAAAATCGATATCTAGGTTGTGCTGGGCGTCATTATACCGAATTAAGATTTATTTTTTTTTGGCGTCTGTCAAGGGAAGAAAGTTACTCCGATATCTAGGTTGTGCTGGGCGTCATTATTCTACATTTGGATTTCATTTTTCAATGACGTTTGCTAAGTAAAGATAGATGACGTATCTTTAAAACGCTAAGATATATCGGATAAGAGTAAGAAAATTATAATAATCAATCGTTTATTCAAATCTCCTTATAAATGAGTTTTTTTTTTTTTTCATGTTAGTTTAGCCTTTGACCACTATCTCACCTGATGTTAAGTAATGATGTGGTCGAAGATGTTGTACAGGCTAATCTAGAATTACTGGCTCTCAGGGACAGCTGCCTGAACACACCGTTAAGTGCTTGGCGACATATTTTCAACTTGAGGGTGGTAGCTAGCCAGGCGGGCATTCGCAAAATGCCATACCACCATGCTATAACAACTGCCATCCTAAGACAACAACCGGGACCGACGGCTTAACGTGCCCTCCGAAGCACGGAAGCGCTGAGTAGTAATGTCACCTGCGTTCACCCATCCAACTTCATGACAGAGGCGGACGTTGCTTAACTTTGCTGATCGATTCAGAATGGCTAAGCAAACTTCGCTACGAGCGCTTCGTGATTATAGCCGACGCGGGTTTACTCGTTTAAAAACGACGATATAAAAGGAAGATTTGTATAATGGCGAAAATACATTGAAAAATAAGAATAGGGACGACTGTGTCGTACACAAAAATACAAAATGGCCAACGTTTGTGCTATTGGACATGTCGGCCCTTGAGAAGGAAGTATTTACCTTTAGATTTTCCCGCCCATAGGTGGGAAGCAGTCTTCCACCCGCTACTCGCATCAAACAAACACTACTTTCCGGGTACGAGATATGAGATGAATAATTTCTTGTCTAGGAAATAATAATATGGGCAATTTATCTACAGCTATATTGTAAAGATTGGTTCCATCGTGAAAAGGTAACCGATATACTTTCTCATTTATTAGGAGATTTTAATAATTGATTTATAAGTACTTTTCTTTAAACTTTCGTGAACTAAACTCATGTTTCTAAATTACATTAACGAAAACCCAGCGGGGTAGATTTAAATCGCTCCCGCCGCTCCTCAAGACGATGACACCCGCTTCTTCAGTCTACTCGTGACCACGGTCAATGCAACTTGATCGAAACGTCTAGGTTAGTCAAAATATTATTTTGATGTTAATTCGTGCGTCTTTGATAAGTAATCATAATTTTCCTACTCTTATCGTACTGCGGCGATAGGGAACTGCTAATCATCCCACGGCCAGCAGGTAGGTAGGTAAACTCAGGGAGTAGGTTTGAAAAGTTTATTAGGCCAAGCCTTATCAGGTTGCACAGCCGCACAGTTCTACTGAAGTTACATAGACCGGAGGGAGACACTGGCCTGATAGTACACGTGATCCAGATCCCAGATGTGGCGGTCTTAGCGTCAGCTGATAGTTCTGGATCTCGGTAGTGAGTGCTCGAAACACCCTTCCTCGGATTAAATTAGTGAAGTGGAAGAAAGACACCGGCTTAGTAGCTGATATTCCTCAAATCTAGAATTTATTCTAATAAATTCTAGATTTGGAATTAAGACGTCTAGAACAACCTAGATCGATATCTAGGTTGTTCTAGACGATCGATCTTTTCAGCTTAATCGAAGTTACTTTAACTACTGGGCATACGTCATCGTAAACAAATTCTAAATTTGGAATAATAACGTCTAAAACAACCTAGATATCCATTTTTAGTCAATTTTGAGTATTTTTCTTCACATGGCAGACGACATAGATAAAATTATTCCAAATTCGGAATAATGACGCACAGCACAACCTAGATATCGATTTTCAGCAAAATCGGAGGAACTTTTTCACTTGGCAGACGTCATCGGAATATAAATTCCTAATTTGGAATAAGGACGTCCAGAAAAACTTAGATATTGATTTTCAGCCAATTCAGAGTAACTTACTTCCCATGGCAGACGTCATAGAAAAATAAATTCCAAATTCGGAATAAAGACGTCTAGAACTACCTAGATTTTGAATTTCAACCAAATCTAGGTAACTTTTTTCACTTGGCAGACGTCATCGGAATATACATTCCAAATTCGGAATAATGACGCACAGCACAACCTAGATATCGATTTTCAGCCATATCGGACTAACTTTTTTCACTTGGCAGACGTCATCGAAAAATAAATTCCAAATTTGGAATAAGGGCGTCCAGAAAAACCTATATATCGATTTTCAGTACTGTAACTGTAACAGTCAGTTCGTCCACTGCTGAACACAGCCTCACTTTTTAAGGGGGTATTTGCCATAATCCCCACACTTGGCAGGCGTCTTGGGGATCGCAATGTAAGTTGGCAGTTCTTTAGAAGGCGCTGCTGCCCCCCTTTAAGTAGTTTTCCCTTAATCGCCTCTTACGACACCCACGGGATTATATGGGGAGGTGCAATTCTAACCCGGCACCCCACGGTGCTAATCTCCCTTACCTATCTCTCACTATTTTCGAGATACCTTATCCATCTTCACTTGGCAGACGTTATCTTTATGTAGTATTAATTAACCTATATTAAAACACCTAATACAATTATCAAGAAAAGCTTAGAACTCCAAAAGATGTATGTAGCCCCATACAAACTCTAAATGTAGTAGAGAACCATTTTGTACCCTACAAACTACTAAAGCCGGAAACTATTTACCATAATATAAAAAAATATATTATCTTTAGTTAACCAGTTATAACATAAGAGCGTTATAGACATTACTAATTAATTTTGTACATATATTATAAAACTTTTTATTGATCTTATTGATAAGGCCGCCCATTGTAATTTACCCACAACATTGTCAATTTCAAGTTTTGATTCTTTTCATATGTGAGACAATTCGAATAAAATTTGTCTACAAAATACCAATACTAAAGCGTTACCACGCATACTTCACGTCGCAATCAAGTTGGCCCTCTGCAGCGAGCGAATCATTGCACGCACACAGCTACGAATCTCGCGTGTCAATGCACTAATACAATGACAAGATCGTTATCAGTCGAAAGCGCGAGCGGAGCTACGAGCGACACAGCCTCTCCGTGCCAACGCTTGCGAAACACTGCCGCCCGCGTCCGCGCAGAGCACCTCGGAACCGCAAGCGTTCTGAATCTGAATAATTCGACATTTTCTTAGGAAAATATCAATGGATTTACAAATGCTATGTTATAATTGTAGTATAACAATCTAGAAATTTAATGGTACAATTTATTTTTCAAAAATCGTAGCCGTTTAGAAGGAGTTCGCCATATAAGTCAAGAAATAGTATGTAGTTTGAATTTTTTTTAAGGCAAAAGTAATAGTAATACCGTAAAATCATATGTTGCAAATGTTGTACTTGAATTCATCTATAAAATATATTTTTTTCAAGTCTTCAACTTCAGCGGTTACGGAGGAGTTCGCTTTAGAAAGTACGAATTTGACGTACCCAAGGGCCTTAATATGTTGGACTTTTAATTAATATGTCATCATTGTACCGTATTACCTACCGCAATAAAGTATCATTGTATTGTATTGTATTGTATTGTATTGTATTGTATTGTATTGTATTGTATTGTATTGTATTGTATTGTATTGTATTGTATTGTATTGTATTGTATTGTATTGTATTGTATTGTATTGTATTGTATTGTATTGTATTGTATTGTATTGTATTGTATTGTATTGTATTGTATTGTATTGTATTGTATTGTATTGTATTGTATTGTATTGTATTGTATTGTATTGTATTGTATTGTATTGTATTGTATTGTATTGTATTGTATTGTATTGTATTGTATTGTATTGTATATTGTATTATAAAAATACTAAGAATATTTTTAAAAATTTTATAAACATGATTATCGCAAATTTTCTTTATTTGTGCTGTAAGACGTAACAGACCTTGGAGTGATAGAGCTCTGTGGCACCACTATCCATCACCTGCTAGGGGAAGTATCTACTTCCTCCTAGATTACCTACTAACACCACAGTCGATCTTGTATAGTAATAAAAAATTGCATGGAATATAGAGTGTTAAGGTGATCACCGTAGTGAAACGCGCACTTTTGGAATCTTCTTTTACCGAAACTATTCGTTCAAAAAGTGCGAAAAAAATATATCATATTATTTAATTCTTTATTGAGTTAATTAGTTGACTAGTTTTTACTAAAACTTATAAGTTCTTCTGTAATAAATTGTAATCGGCAACCCTTTTTAGACTGTTTTTTATTAATTTAAGAGGCATAATTGATGTAATTGCAACGTTTCTTTTTTTTAAAAATAGATAATACTATACTCGAATGAACTACTTACCAACTTGTGTTGAAAACATTTTTATGAATTTTTGGCACAAAATTGCGTGATCGCGAGAAGAAATCTCAACGAAAATCAGTCTGCCCGCAGCGCTCGGGCCGTTTGGACGTGGGATCTGTGCCGTTCGTTACTCCATCATTTTTTGTGCATTTATTTTACGAAATATACAATATTTTTTTACCATACGTTAATTTGCAAGTCATAAATTATTGAAACTCAAGTAAAAAAAATATTGGGTAAGTAATTTTCTTTATATTGATTTATAAAATCTTTATAACAACGAGTTGATTAAAGTTTAGACACGGCATTGTTAATTTCTATTTTAGTAGGTATCTAGATTTTGAACCCTAAGTAAAATATTTCATTTTGTTATTTATAAGCTACTGTACAATTAAACGAGAACTAATTTCTAATGCACTTAACACACTTTCCGAGACGACCAACTACTTTCTAGGAATTTAGATATTCAATCATTCAAATAAAGGGAAGTTATATATTTATTATAACTTTGACTTTAATAGTTACTTAGTAGGTATGCCTTTATTAGTAGGTAGTTAGTCGGATTGAAATTTGTGTTACATCTGTATGACTACTCAGTTCTTTCGTCCTATATATAAAGACATGTGCCCGTAACTTTTGAACCGTAACTTCTGTAGATGGTTTCATAGCAAAAGTGATTATGAGAACTATTATTATAATTTTAATAACCGACTTCCAAAAAAAGACGAGGTTCTCAATTCGTCTGTATGTTTTTTTTATGTTTGTTACCTCAGAACTCTGGACTGAGTGAACCGATCTTGAAAATTATTTTTTTTGTTTCAAAGGTGATGCTTGTCGTTTGGTCCCATTTTAAATTTCATCAAAATCGGTTAAGCCGTTTTTGAGTTACACTAAAATACCTGAAAAATATTTACCTATCTCGATGATATAGTTGTTAAAAATGAATGATAATCGATCCCGTAAGTGGCAAGGGCCACTAAAAAGTGTCAAAAAAATTTTAAGCAAAAAAATGGAACGACTTCAACTCCCAAAAGTGTGAAATAACTCGTCGAAGTCAGTACCATACGCAAAGTTTTGTGATAATAGGTACTTTTGAACTATCATGGTACCGACTTCAACAAGTTATTTCACACTTTTGGGTGTAGAAGTCGGTTCCATTTTTTTGCTTAAATTTTTTTTATTATAATTATTATTATAATAAGTGGGGTTCCTCAGGAAAAGTGACTAAGAACCCCGGTACGATTCTTCCCGTATAACTTTTAATGGCAGCAGTCGAATTAGAGGTCCGCGCCGCGGTCATGAAAGTCGGCAGCGGCGCGCTGGTAAACGTACCCGGCGCGGCGCGGCGTAGCCGGCGTGTTATTGACTTTTTTACCTATATGGTGGAATAGAAAAATTAAATCTGCTGTATATGTACTAAAAGGGTAAATGTTTATTTTCTTGCATACAAGTAAGTTCCTACTCAAATTAATTAGTCAAAATATTGAAGAAACAGGATCTTGCCACCAACCGATACACAAACTTCCACAAAAGCCCAAATCGACTGGCCTAAGTTTATGAAAACCGCTTGAGATACCTCAACTTCAAGGCATGTCACAACCCCATCAGAAGTGGACAATCTTGCAGAAGAGATCACTCAATGCACGCAGAAGGCACTTCATACCTCCACAATTAAAGAAAACCCCTAAGGAGAATCGAGATTGCCCATCCTCCTCCGCTGTATAAGAGAGCTCATAAAAGAAAAACGCCTGTTCAGAAAAACCTGGCAATATTAATGAGACCCCATCCACAGAACTGGGCCTCACTCCACAAACTCTGCAGGCAACTTAGGAAACACTCAGAACCAATTCGTTGTCTTTTCCACGAAAATTGCAACTTGAGATACAGAGCAGAGTACATGGCAGAAATATTTGCCCAATCCCTTGAGAACTAATTCAAGCCCAATCCCACAGTGAACAGAGAACACTCAGACTCTGTGGAACAGTTCCTCGATGAATACTTCAGTGTCCCATAAAACACAGAAGAAGATATTGGACAGTGATCCGTCACCTGTCCTCTAAAACCACGGCAGCTATCACGCGCCTGTTTAACGGGATCCTGCGCACGGAGCACTTACCCTCTCAATGAAAAATGAGCCACGTGGATATGTTCCCGAAACCCGGCAAAGACGTTTGGAGACCCGAGAATTACAGGCCTATCACTCTACTTACATGCATTTCGAAAGTCTTTGAACGCCTCTTCTTAAGTCGGATAGCCCCTCACATGAAGTCCCGACCGGAGCAGTTCGGATTCCGGTCGGAGCACTCCCCCACACCTCAGCTATCCAGGGTAATGCACCTCACGGCAGAAAACTCTAAATTAATTTTCGACGTCGGCGCGAATTTGTTCATTACCCGGCGGCGGCGCGCCGAGGTAATTCGGCGGCGACACGCCGGCGTGGCACGGATCTCTATTCGGTGGTAACACGAATTGCTCATTTATCTCTTTCTAACAACAGATATGACGCATAATATTTGAACGTTCTTTCCTTGTCATTACAAACTGCATATACATGGGCGTAGGTAAGTATATAGGTAAATTCTAGTAAGCTTTTAGAGCAGTGGTGTTCGGATATAACTAATCTATGTAAGTATTTCAAATCTCTGCCTAACTATACTTACCTTTGCTTTGCTAAAACCTTTGCTTCTTAAAGCTTTGTTTTAGGACACTTGTTTGGGAATGGGGCCCCGTTTGATCCCCGTAGTCCCAAACTATACCACGATGTCGTGGCATATTCGACTGGGCTCCTGGAATGTAACAGGAAGACACCAGCCGATATATATGCCCTTAGGCACGTGGGAAAAATGGGCGGGAAGGACCTACTTTCAGAGGACCCGCTCGTCGCTCCGTCACAAGAAGCCTATCACTAAACACACCCTACAAATGATTAATTGATCAATTAACAAATGCTATGGAGTTTTTGTAAGGGATACGCTCCTTTGTCCTCGATGTTGTCCGCCCGCCAACAGCTTGCTCATCCTTCCACCAAAAGGAACGCACGGCGTCCAAAATAACGGTCACTCACACAAATAAACCACATGTTTATATTCACTAATATCTATAGCAATCCTTGCTAGCACATCCGATCGCCGCGACCGGAAACCTGTCTAACTCCGTTTGTTTGGAATAAACGTACGTCCGCGTACGAGAAAACCTTAGAGCGCACTGACTGCCCGGTGAACGCAATTATAGACTTTATAAAGTTAAAAAAATCAATTTCTTTATTTATTTTTTTAATTTTATTTTAAAAAGAAGATCAATTTATTTAACTATCGGCGTCGGTATCAGAAAGGGCGTCGGCGTTGGTGTCAGTAAAAAATTAAGTGTCGGTGTCGGAATAGGTGTCAGTTTTGGCGTCGCATCGGCGTCGGCGTCGGCGTCGGTGTCATTGTTGGAATAGGTGTCGGCGTCTGCGTCGGTGTCATTGTTGGAATAGGCGTCGGTGTCGGAATTGGTGTCAGTTTCGGCGTCGCATCGGCGTCGGCGTCGGCGTCGGTGTCATTGTTGGAATAGGCGTCGGTGTCGGAATAGGTGTCAGTTTCGGCGTCGCATCGGCGTCGGCGTCGGCGTCGGTGTCATTGTTGGAATAGGTGTCAGCGTCTGCGTCGGTGTCATTGTTGGAATAGGCGTCGGTGTCGGAATAGGTGTCAGTTTCGCCTTCGCATCGGCGTCGGCATCGGCGTCGGTGTCATTGTTGGAATAGGCGTCGGTGTCGGAATTGGTGTCAGTTTCGGCGTCCTATCGGCGTCGGCATCGGCGTCGGTGTCATTGTTGGAATAGGCGTCGGTGTCGGAATAGGTGTCAGTTTCGGCGTTGCATCGGCGTCGGCGTCGGCGTCGGTGTCATTGTCGGAATAGGTGTCGGCGTCGGCGTCGGTGTCATTGTTGGAATAGGTGTCGGCGTAGGCGTCAGTGTCATTGTTGGCATAGGTGTCGGCGTCGGCGTCGGTGTCATTGTTGGAATAGGTGTCGGCGTCGGCGTCGGTGTCATTGTTAGAATAGGCGTCGGTGTCGGAATAGGTGTCAGTTTCGGCGTCGCATCGGCGTCGGCGTCGGCGTCGCATCGTCGTCGGCGTCGGCGTCGCATCGTCGTCGGCGTCGGCGTCGGTGTCATTGTTGGAATAGGTGTCGGCGTCTGCGTCGGTGTCATTGTTGGAATAGGCGTCGGTGTCGGAATAGGTGTCAGTTTCGGCATCGCATCGGCGTCGGCGTCGGCGTCGGTGTCATTGTTGGAATAGGTGTCGGCGTCAGCATCGGTGTCATTGTTGGAATAGGCGTCGGTGTCGGAATAGGTGTCAGTTTCGGCGTCGCATCGGCGTCGGCGTCGGCGTCGGTGTCATTGTTGGAATAGGTGTCTGCGTCGGCGTCGGTGTCATTGTTGGAATAGGTGTCGGCGTCTGCGTCGGTGTCATTGTTGGAATAGGCGTCGGTGTCGCAATAGGTGTCAGTTTCGGCATCGCATCGGCGTCGGCGTCGGCGTCGGTGTCATTGTTGGAATAGGTGTCGGCGTCAGCATCGGTGTTATTGTTAGAATAGGCGTCGGTGTCGAAATAGGTGTCAGTTTCGGCGTCGCATCGGCGTCGGCGTCGGCGTCGGTGTCATTGTTGGAATAGGTGTCTGCGTCGGCGTCGGTGTCATTGTTGGAATAGGTGTCGGCGTCTGCGTCGGTGTCATTGTTGGAATAGGCGTCGGTGTCGGAATAGGTGTCAGTTTCGGCATCGCATCGGCGTTGGCGTCGGCGTCGGTGTCATTGTTGGAATAGGTGTCGGCGTCAGCATCGGTGTCATTGTTGGAATAGGCGTCGGTGTCGGAAAAGGTGTCAGTTTCGGCGTCGCATCGGCGTCGGCGTCGGCGTCGGTGTCATTGTTGGAATAGGTGTCTGCGTCGGCGTCGGTGTCATTGTTGGAATAGGTGTCTGCGTTTGCGTCGGTGTCATTGTTGGAATAGGCGTCGGTGTCGGAATAGGTGTCAGTTTTGGCGTCGCATCGGCGTCGGCGCCGGCGTTGGTGTCATTGTTGGAATAGGTGTCTGCGTCGGCGTCGGTGTCATTGTTGGAATAGGCGTCGGTGTCGGAATAGGTGTCAGTTTCGGCGTCGCATCGGCGTCGGCGCGTTAAGCGGCAGGGGGCGCCCCTTTCAGATACAATTAATATTATTCAAATTATAACTAAGGAACAATCGTCGCTCGTGGCGCGTCTCATCGTACTCCCGCTGCGGATTGGGATAAAAACAAAACACACTTTTTGTGTTCTTTTACAATAATGTAAATGTTTTAACTTTTTACTACATGTTAAAGTCAGGTGTTCGTTAGTAGGTAAGTACGTACGTAATGTGTGTAAGTGTATTTTCCAGAGTACCTATCTAGGTACAGTTTTCTCTCGGATTCGGAAGCTTTTCGAATGGTATTGTACCTTGTACTTGTATGAATGTTATTTAGAATACGAATGAAAACGTTTCCTTGCAAATATGAATTAAGTACCTACTAGGTATGCAGATCATCACATTATGTGCACCTTCAAAGGTCGACACCCTTTGTTTACCGACCTCCAAGAGAGGTGGTAGTTTTCAATAGAACGCGTACCTAACTATCTAAGATTTTTTTACCTGTAGATGATTTGTATGCCTTCCATATTTACTAGACGAATTCAGGGTAATTACCTGAGTACCAGTAGTACTACCACTCTTGCACTTCCGAGCATCCGGTGAATACCTACATCGCCGCTAATCGTGTTTTTTAGGAATAATCTGTGGACAATATGCCTTCCTTGTGTCTTAGACTCGGCACCAATTATACAGGCACTGTGAGAGATAGAGAGCAGAGCAGAGTACATGGCAGAAATATTTGCCCAATTCCTTGAGAACTAATTCAAGCCCAATCCCACAGTGAACAGAGAACACTCAGACTCTGTGGAACAGTTCCTCGATGAATACTTCAGTGTCCCATAAAACACAGAAGAAGATATTGGACAGTGATCCGTCACCTGTCCTCTAAAACCACGGCAGCTATCACGCGCCTGTTTAACGAGATCCTGCGCACGGAGCACTTACCCTCTCAATAAAAAATGAGCCACGTGGATATGTTCCCGAAACCCGGCAAAGACGTTTGGAGACCCGAGAATTACAGGCCTATCACTCTACTTACATGCATTACGAAAGTCTTTGAACGCCTCTTCTTAAGTCGGATAGCCCCTCACATGAAGTCTTGACCGGAGCAGTTCAGATTCCGGTCGGAGCACTCCCCCACACCTCAGCTATCCAGGGTAATGCACCTCACGGCAGAAAACTCTAAATTGATTTTCGACATCGGCGTGAATTTGTTCATGACCCGGCGGCGGCGGCGGCGCGCTGAGGTAACACCGCGGCGGCACGCCGGCGTGGATCTCTAAGTTGAATGAGACTTGTCAAAAACCGAAATGACGGATTCAAGATGGCAGGCAAAATTCAAGATGCCCTGATCCGGCTGAAAATAAACGCCCTAAGCAACCCAGATAGGGTTGCTTCGGGCGTCGTTATTCGGAATTAAGAAATTTCTGCTTATGATGTAATTTTTCAAGATGGCCGCCATACATAGATGTTTTGAAACCATTGGCTCAAATTGTTCAATGGGAAGGAGTCATGGGGAAAGAAAGTATTCTAAACCGAAGATAACAAAGTGATTTTCATGATATAGAAATAATGGAAAATCATAAAATGACGTCTGCCAAGTGAAGATAGATTACGTATCTCGTAAACAGTTACAGATAAGTAAAGAAGTTTTGAACAAATGTCATAGGGAATCGAGAGAGCACTCAAATGACACGCAACAAAAATCTAAAATAGCAGAATTCATACAAAGTGCTGAAGTGAGATCCCGCTGAAGTAAGGTTTATCTTCAGTGTGGTCGGATCTTAAATTACATCATTCTGGATTTGCCATTTTGCTCTTCTTATTTATCATATTGCATTTAGAGCACGGATGGTGCGTGAGTTCGAAGGGCGAGTGCAAGGTGAGGCTGCAGTCTAGGCCGAGTCAGTAACTTGCAAGGCCGAAGGCTGAGAAGTTGGGAGTATTTTCCGTATCTCCAAATGTTAAAATCCAATCTCCAATGTCTCCATGATGAATGGCCGCGATAACCGAAGCACCTACGAGTGGGGTTCTTTAACCAATGTGACTCAGAAACTTGGTACGATTCTGCCTGTACCACTTTTAGTAGCGGTAGGGTGAATCTTATATAGCGGTTTCATTACGGTTATCTTTTGTATTGAGCATTGCATTGGGATAATACTTATATAAGTAACTAGTAGTAGTAAGATAACTAGTAACTAGTAACTTAGCCAGTAACTCTAGGTTAGTCTGAACAACATCCTCGACCACATCATCACTTACCATCAGGTGAGATAGTGGTCAAAGGCTAAAATAACAAGCATAAAAAAAAAAAAAAAAAAAAAAAAAAAATTTTGAACTTTTATTATATTATTATTTGTACCTATGTTATTTCATACTGCATAAAAATAAATGAGACACTGCCTGATAAACTTGTTAGCATATAAGTACATAACAAATAATTAAAAAGTTATGGTTACATAAGAAACGTAATTGTATTTTTTTTTAGATTTGTAATACAATGAGAAATAAACGAAAGTATAAAGTGCTCCATTAACGTCTTGTAGCAACACAAACTGTGAACGAGTTCTTGAGTTCAGTGAGTTATAAATATCGTTTATTTACGATATTATAACTACTTTAAAATTTCGTAATGACTTTCTAGAACTGAAATTATACCTATACATTACATTTCACCTATAGATTTATAGAAATATTACAGTAAGCCCAAACACAAATTATTTGACAGTGTTTTGTAAACAAGGTTGTTTAAAATTAAATACACATTCTCACCATTTTCCCTTCAGTCTACACATTTCTTTCTGCTTACCAAAACACTGACACACTTTCTTCGCTTTTTCTACATGAGCGTTATCATACATAATAATAATAATAATTTTATTTCAAAAAACGTTTAACATGTTGGAGCAGTAAGGAACACATAATGTATACATAGAACTATGAATAACAACAACAAAACACATGTGTAGGTACAATGTAAGTCCTACAGGCACAGATATGCTCCAGGACGTTATCCGCACCAACCCGGTGGTTGGTTGAATGTCTTTACTGTAGTAGTACTGTTTTATGTGTATTTTCTACACATACAAGCTACGTTTCGTACCGCTTCATGAAATCGAACTACTTTTTTGAGCACAATACTGACTTTTGAACTAACACGGTACCAACTTTGACAAGTAATTTCACACTTATCAGGAACATAAGTCGGTTCCATTTATGTTTTTAAAATATTATCTACAATTTTAAATTATAAGCTCGTTTTATGGATCTTATAATCTCTGCTAACCACCAAACAATTAAGACTTTTACTTGCAAATTATGTTGATATGGAATATAGGCACTTTTCTAACAAAATTTCAAGAAAATCGGATCAGGCAATCGAGATAATGACTGGGAAATATACACTGCTCAGACCTCCACCGAGACCACACTTCGCTTAGTCTATTAAATATTTCTATACTTACAAGCGATGATATTTTTTACCGTATAGGTTCGCAGTAACTGCAGATAAAATGTTGTTATGTACACTTCTGTTCTGCCGCTTCTAATAGCACACGAAACTCTACAATTTTAGCGATGCTATCCGTGGTACGGCGACTAATGCCGCCGTGCGACTGAATATTTTTATGAGTTAAAAGTTAACGCCTATTTCTTTTAGCTCCGCCCGAATTAGAAATTATTTTGACTACTGTCTTGCCCTTAAGTTGTGTTAGTGATCTAGTTTGTGATGAATTTGAATGTTGTGGAATAGAATTGACATATCAAAAAATTATTATTATCTGTATCTATAGAAGACCTAAAAGTAAACCACATTTTTTTCTTGAAAATCTTGAAATACTTTTTAGTAGAGTTTCAAATCGGTTTAAAAAAATTATATTATGTGGTGATTGGAATCTAAACATTTTGAAACCATGCAGTGCATGTATAAAACTTTTATGTATTCTAAAGAACTTTAATATGGAATTACAGATACAGTCAAACTGATAGTTGTAAGCCGTATTTCCTAAAATATAACATATTGACTTTACCGTCTCTATATATTTTGGAAGTAACATGTTTTGTAAAATCAAATCAACATCTGTTCGGAGAGTGGACCGATGCTGGCGTTCGAACTCGTACGCAAGACATGATGAAACTTTGCCCACGTGACGCTAAGACGACACTTATGTTAAAAAGTATATTCTGTATGGCTCCCTTATTATATACTAAAATTCCTAAACAAATAAGAGACCTTGATATTGCAATGTTTAAACGAAAACTTAAAAGAATATTGGCCCATAAATGTTACTATACAATTAATGAATTCCTCATTGACAAGAATATTTCAATCTGTATTAATAATGACTAATATAAAATGACTAATTGTAAATTTTGACATTGCTTTTCTGACATATAATTTTGATTTAATCGATATAACTAAAGACGAAATGTGACGATGAAAGATAAATTTTATAAAACAACCACACATAATTCTATATTTTGACTTAATTTAAACGCATTGACATTAGTATTTTGATATATCGATTTTAATTATTTCAATTTGTATGTAATTCATAATAGCTTTCAAAATTAATAGACATTATTTTTTTTTCTTTAATTTGTACGCCACACGTGGCAAGGACATGAGGTACCAAATGTAAGTTACTATACCACCTTGTATGCTATATTGTATATTCACCGTGTTCTAACAAATAAATTATTTGAATTTGAATTTGAATTTGAGTCACCAACAAGAAAATTAGCGTGTCTCGACCAGTTCGCCTCTAATTTAAAAAATACAATAGGTGAAGTTCACAACCTAGGCCTTTCAGATCATGAAACGGGCCAAATTCTTATTGTAAAAATAAATATAAAACTACAATTATTTCATTGGCTCGAAACAGTAAGAGACTTCAGTAAGCAAAATATTAATAAGTTTTGTAATTACATATCATCACTATCTTTTGCTAATGTATATGACAAATCGAATCTCAACGAAGCTTTTGAGGAATTTCATGGCCTTTATTCATTATTTTTTGATTTGTGTTTCCTTAAATTGAAAGTTAGAAAATCAAATAAGATGGTAAAACACTCTTGGCTAACAAAAGGATTGCGGAAATGTTGTGTAAAAAAAAGGTATCCTTATTTGAAATATCAACAAACAGGTTGTAATAAAAAAAGAATAAAAGTACATACAAAAAATATGCTCAAACTCTTAAAAAATGTTTGTATAAGTCACAACAGCTACAGAGTAAACAATATATAGAAAATAAGAATAATAAATGTAAAGCAGCATGGGACATAATAAATGACAAAATTGGTGATATAAAAATAAAAAATGAGATTGAAAGAATAGAATATGATAATAATATTTATACTAATCCAGTTGACATTAGGGAAATATTTAATAATTTTTATATAAATTTGACCAATCACAATTTTGAATTTAAAATTGACAAGATAAATGAAACTATGACAACTAAAATATATAATACAATATTTTTACAACCGACTGACCCAATAGAAATACGCAAAATAATAACTAATCTTAATAACACAAATTCAGTAGGGTGGAATGGCGCCTTTGCGAATGCCCGCCTGGATAGTGACCACTGTCAAGTAGAAAATTTGTCGCCAAGCACCTCACGGTGTGTTCCGGCAGCAATCCTTAAGACCCAGTGAAATAAAGGCACATAAGACTTAAAAACTACCAGTCACTTCAATGCAAGAAATCGTTAAATCTTATGATTGCAACACATATGTAAATTAGTCCTGTCATTTGTCACTATGATTGACGTGTGTCATGTGTGTATCTATGTACTTCACTTTCAGCGGGAAAAGTGCAAATTTAATTACACGAATGAGTGTGAACGACTCACAATTCAAAACAACTGCATATCAGTAAGGCTGATAAGTTTTATGCAATTATTTTCAAGAAATCCTGCCACTTTCGGGTAGCATAACTTTGGTGTTAATTATATTATGTTAACTATATTCAGGATAAAACTGCTGAAATGTTATTGTATACTGATCACTATGAACAAAAATCTCCTGATTTAGTCATATCTTGCTTAATTAATAACACTGAGTGGAATAAAAATTGGTGGTGAAAGCATGGTAACTTAATAATTTTCTGTGATGACTGATTTTCTCAATATAAAAATAGGTTCTTGTTTTGTTACTTATATCAACTCTATACTGTGTACAAGGAGTTTTTAAAACTCAAATGACCATTGACTCGGATTTTGGTGCAATAGAACGAAGAAGAATAATAAAAAAAAGATTTACATCCGTAAAAATAAACAAAACCGACTAATGCGACTGAAGTCCTCGCGCATTGAGGGTTCTGTACAAACATTTAGGTATATAAATTATAGTTATGGTAATTTTTTTGCTAAATGAAATCCATAATATTTTAAATATTTTAAAATTTATTCAATTTAAAAATATGCCCGACACCGTGTCAAAGGATGTACACCTTAGGGTTGAATATATCATTCAAGCAGGTGACCGAAGCAGATGAAACTAAAAACATGATTATCGCAAATTTTCTTTATCTGTGCTGTAAGACGTAACAGACCTTGGAGTGATAGAGCTCTGTGGCAGCACTATCCATCACCTGCTAGGGGAAGTATCTACTTCCTCCTAGATTACCTACTAACACCACAGTCGATCTTGTATAGTAATAAAAAAATGCATGGAATATAGAGTGTTAAGTTGTGTTAGTGATCTAGTTTGTGATGGATTTGAATGTTGTGGAATAGAATTGACATATCAAAAAATTATTATTATCTGTATCTATAGAAGACCTAAAAGTAAACCACATTTTTTTCTTGAAAATCTTGAAATTACTTTTGAGTAGAGTTTCAAATCGGTTTAAACAAATTATATTATGTGGTGATTGGAATCTAAACATTTTGAAACCATGCAGTGCATGTATAAAACTTTTATGTATTCTAAAGAACTTTAATATGGAATTACATATACAGTCACCAACAAGAAAATTAGCGTGTCTCGACCAGTTCGCATCTAATTTAAAAAATACAATAGCTGAAGTTCACAACCTAGGCCTTTCAGATCATGAAACGGGCCAAATTCTTATTGTAAAAATAAATATAAAACTACAATTATTTCATTGGCACGAAACAGTAAGAGACTTCAGTAAGCAAAATATTAATAAGTTTTGTAATTACATATCATCACTATCTTTTGCTAATGTATATGACAAATCGAATCTCAACGAAGCTTTTAAGGAATTTCATGGCCTTTATTCAATATTTTTTGATTTGTGTTTCCCTAAATTCAAAGTTAGAAAATCAAATAAAATAGTAAAACACTCTTGGCTAACAAAAGGATTGCGGAAATGTTGTGTAAAAAAAAGGTATCCTTATTTGAAATATCAACAAACAGGTTGTAATAAAAAAAGAATAAAAGTACATACAAAAAATATGCTCAAACTCTTAAAAAATGTTTGTATAAGTCACAACAGCTACAGAGTAAACAATATATAGAAAATAAGAATAATAAATGTAAAGCAGCATGGGACATAATAAATGACAAAATTGGTGATATAAAAATAAAAAATGAGATTGAAAGAATAGAATATGATAATAATATTTATACTAATCCAGTTGACATTAGGGAAATATTTAATAATTTTTATATAAATTTGACCAATCACAATTTTGAATTTAAAATTGACAAGATAAATGAAACTATGACAACTAAAATATATAATACAATATTTTTACAACCGACTGACCCAATAGAAATACGCAAAATAATAACTAATCTTAATAACACAAATTCAGTAGGGTGGAATGGCGCCTTTGCGAATGCCCGCCTGGATAGTGACCACTGTCAAGTAGAAAATTTGTCGCCAAGCACCTCACGGTGTGTTCCGGCAGCAATCCTTAAGACCCAGTGAAATAAAGGCACATAAGACTTAAAAACTACCAGTCACTTCAATGCAAGAAATCGTTAAATCTTATGATTGCAACACATATGTAAATTAGTCCTGTCATTTGTCACTATGATTGACGTGTGTCATGTGTGTATCTATGTACTTCACTTTCAGCGGGAAAAGTGCAAATTTAATTACACGAATGAGTGTGAACGACTCACAATTCAAAACAACTGCATATCAGTAAGGCTGATAAGTTTTATGCAATTATTTTCAAGAAATCCTGCCACTTTCGGGTAGCATAACTTTGGTGTTAATTATATTATGTTAACTATATTCAGGATAAAACTGCTGAAATGTTATTGTATACTGATCACTATGAACAAAAATCTCCTGATTTAGTCATATCTTGCTTAATTAATAACACTGAGTGGAATAAAAATTGGTGGTGAAAGCATGGTAACTTAATAATTTTCTGTGATGACTGATTTTCTCAATATAAAAATAGGTTCTTGTTTTGTTACTTATATCAACTCTATACTGTGTACAAGGAGTTTTTAAAACTCAAATGACCATTGACTCGGATTTTGGTGCAATAGAACGAAGAAGAATAATAAAAAAAAGATTTACATCCGTAAAAATAAACAAAACCGACTAATGCGACTGAAGTCCTCGCGCATTGAGGGTTCTGTACAAACATTTAGGTATATAAATTATAGTTATGGTAATTTTTTTGCTAAATGAAATCCATAATATTTTAAATATTTTAAAATTTATTCAATTTAAAAATATGCCCGACACCGTGTCAAAGGATGTACACCTTAGGGTTGAATATATCATTCAAGCAGGTGACCGAAGCAGATGAAACTAAAAACATGATTATCGCAAATTTTCTTTATCTGTGCTGTAAGACGTAACAGACCTTGGAGTGATAGAGCTCTGTGGCAGCACTATCCATCACCTGCTAGGGGAAGTATCTACTTCCTCCTAGATTACCTACTAACACCACAGTCGATCTTGTATAGTAATAAAAAAATGCATGGAATATAGAGTGTTAAGTTGTGTTAGTGATCTAGTTTGTGATGGATTTGAATGTTGTGGAATAGAATTGACATATCAAAAAATTATTATTATCTGTATCTATAGAAGACCTAAAAGTAAACCACATTTTTTTCTTGAAAATCTTGAAATTACTTTTGAGTAGAGTTTCAAATCGGTTTAAACAAATTATATTATGTGGTGATTGGAATCTAAACATTTTGAAACCATGCAGTGCATGTATAAAACTTTTATGTATTCTAAAGAACTTTAATATGGAATTACATATACAGTCACCAAAAAGAAAATTAGCGTGTCTCGACCAGTTCGCATCTAATTTAAAAAATACAATAGCTGAAGTTCACAACCTAGGCCTTTCAGATCATGAAACGGGCCAAATTCTTATTGTAAAAATAAATATAAAACTACAATTATTTCATTGGCTCGAAACAGTAAGAGACTTCAGTAAGCAAAATATTAATAAGTTTTGTAATTACATATCATCACTATCTTTTGCTAATGTATATGACAAATCGAATCTCAACGAAGCTTTTGAGGAATTTCATGGCCTTTATTCATTATTTTTTGATTTGTGTTTCCTTAAATTGAAAGTTAGAAAATCAAATAAGATAGTAAAACACTCTTGGCTAACAAAAGGATTGCGGAAATGTTGTGTAAAAAAAAGGTATCCTTATTTGAAATATCAACAAACAGGTTGTAATAAAAAAAGAATAAAAGTACATACAAAAAATATGCTCAAACTCTTAAAAAATGTTTGTATAAGTCACAACAGCTACAGAGTAAACAATATATAGAAAATAAGAATAATAAATGTAAAGCAGCATGGGACATAATAAATGACAAAATTGGTGATATAAAAATAAAAAATGAGATTGAAAGAATAGAATATGATAATAATATTTATACTAATCCAGTTGACATTAGGGAAATATTTAATAATTTTTATATAAATTTGACCAATCACAATTTTGAATTTAAAATTGACAAGATAAATGAAACTATGACAACTAAAATATATAATACAATATTTTTACAACCGACTGACCCAATAGAAATACGCAAAATAATAACTAATCTTAATAACACAAATTCAGTAGGGTGGAATGGCGCCTTTGCGAATGCCCGCCTGGATAGTGACCACTGTCAAGTAGAAAATTTGTCGCCAAGCACCTCACGGTGTGTTCCGGCAGCAATCCTTAAGACCCAGTGAAATAAAGGCACATAAGACTTAAAAACTACCAGTCACTTCAATGCAAGAAATCGTTAAATCTTATGATTGCAACACATATGTAAATTAGTCCTGTCATTTGTCACTATGATTGACGTGTGTCATGTGTGTATCTATGTACTTCACTTTCAGCGGGAAAAGTGCAAATTTAATTACACGAATGAGTGTGAACGACTCACAATTCAAAACAACTGCATATCAGTAAGGCTGATAAGTTTTATGCAATTATTTTCAAGAAATCCTGCCACTTTCGGGTAGCATAACTTTGGTGTTAATTATATTATGTTAACTATATTCAGGATAAAACTGCTGAAATGTTATTGTATACTGATCACTATGAACAAAAATCTCCTGATTTAGTCATATCTTGCTTAATTAATAACACTGAGTGGAATAAAAATTGGTGGTGAAAGCATGGTAACTTAATAATTTTCTGTGATGACTGATTTTCTCAATATAAAAATAGGTTCTTGTTTTGTTACTTATATCAACTCTATACTGTGTACAAGGAGTTTTTAAAACTCAAATGACCATTGACTCGGATTTTGGTGCAATAGAACGAAGAAGAATAATAAAAAAAAGATTTACATCCGTAAAAATAAACAAAACCGACTAATGCGACTGAAGTCCTCGCGCATTGAGGGTTCTGTACAAACATTTAGGTATATAAATTATAGTTATGGTAATTTTTTTGCTAAATGAAATCCATAATATTTTAAATATTTTAAAATTTATTCAATTTAAAAATATGCCCGACACCGTGTCAAAGGATGTACACCTTAGGGTTGAATATATCATTCAAGCAGGTGACCGAAGCAGATGAAACTAAAAACATGATTATCGCAAATTTTCTTTATCTGTGCTGTAAGACGTAACAGACCTTGGAGTGATAGAGCTCTGTGGCAGCACTATCCATCACCTGCTAGGGGAAGTATCTACTTCCTCCTAGATTACCTACTAACACCACAGTCGATCTTGTATAGTAATAAAAAAATGCATGGAATATAGAGTGTTAAGTTGTGTTAGTGATCTAGTTTGTGATGGATTTGAATGTTGTGGAATAGAATTGACATATCAAAAAATTATTATTATCTGTATCTATAGAAGACCTAAAAGTAAACCACATTTTTTTCTTGAAAATCTTGAAATTACTTTTGAGTAGAGTTTCAAATCGGTTTAAACAAATTATATTATGTGGTGATTGGAATCTAAACATTTTGAAACCATGCAGTGCATGTATAAAACTTTTATGTATTCTAAAGAACTTTAATATGGAATTACATATACAGTCACCAAAAAGAAAATTAGCGTGTCTCGACCAGTTCGCATCTAATTTAAAAAATACAATAGCTGAAGTTCACAACCTAGGCCTTTCAGATCATGAAACGGGCCAAATTCTTATTGTAAAAATAAATATAAAACTACAATTATTTCATTGGCTCGAAACAGTAAGAGACTTCAGTAAGCAAAATATTAATAAGTTTTGTAATTACATATCATCACTATCTTTTGCTAATGTATATGACAAATCGAATCTCAACGAAGCTTTTGAGGAATTTCATGGCCTTTATTCATTATTTTTTGATTTGTGTTTCCTTAAATTGAAAGTTAGAAAATCAAATAAGATAGTAAAACACTCTTGGCTAACAAAAGGATTGCGGAAATGTTGTGTAAAAAAAGGTATCCTTATTTGAAATATCAACAAACAGGTTGTAATAAAAAAAGAATAAAAGTACATACAAAAAATATGCTCAAACTCTTAAAAAATGTTTGTATAAGTCACAACAGCTACAGAGTAAACAATATATAGAAAATAAGAATAATAAATGTAAAGCAGCATGGGACATAATAAATGACAAAATTGGTGATATAAAAATAAAAAATGAGATTGAAAGAATAGAATATGATAATAATATTTATACTAATCCAGTTGACATTAGGGAAATATTTAATAATTTTTATATAAATTTGACCAATCACAATTTTGAATTTAAAATTGACAAGATAAATGAAACTATGACAACTAAAATATATAATACAATATTTTTACAACCGACTGACCCAATAGAAATACGCAAAATAATAACTAATCTTAATAACACAAATTCAGTAGGGTGGAATGGCGCCTTTGCGAATGCCCGCCTGGATAGTGACCACTGTCAAGTAGAAAATTTGTCGCCAAGCACCTCACGGTGTGTTCCGGCAGCAATCCTTAAGACCCAGTGAAATAAAGGCACATAAGACTTAAAAACTACCAGTCACTTCAATGCAAGAAATCGTTAAATCTTATGATTGCAACACATATGTAAATTAGTCCTGTCATTTGTCACTATGATTGACGTGTGTCATGTGTGTATCTATGTACTTCACTTTCAGCGGGAAAAGTGCAAATTTAATTACACGAATGAGTGTGAACGACTCACAATTCAAAACAACTGCATATCAGTAAGGCTGATAAGTTTTATGCAATTATTTTCAAGAAATCCTGCCACTTTCGGGTAGCATAACTTTGGTGTTAATTATATTATGTTAACTATATTCAGGATAAAACTGCTGAAATGTTATTGTATACTGATCACTATGAACAAAAATCTCCTGATTTAGTCATATCTTGCTTAATTAATAACACTGAGTGGAATAAAAATTGGTGGTGAAAGCATGGTAACTTAATAATTTTCTGTGATGACTGATTTTCTCAATATAAAAATAGGTTCTTGTTTTGTTACTTATATCAACTCTATACTGTGTACAAGGAGTTTTTAAAACTCAAATGACCATTGACTCGGATTTTGGTGCAATAGAACGAAGAAGAATAATAAAAAAAAGATTTACATCCGTAAAAATAAACAAAACCGACTAATGCGACTGAAGTCCTCGCGCATTGAGGGTTCTGTACAAACATTTAGGTATATAAATTATAGTTATGGTAATTTTTTTGCTAAATGAAATCCATAATATTTTAAATATTTTAAAATTTATTCAATTTAAAAATATGCCCGACACCGTGTCAAAGGATGTACACCTTAGGGTTGAATATATCATTCAAGCAGGTGACCGAAGCAGATGAAACTAAAAACATGATTATCGCAAATTTTCTTTATCTGTGCTGTAAGACGTAACAGACCTTGGAGTGATAGAGCTCTGTGGCAGCACTATCCATCACCTGCTAGGGGAAGTATCTACTTCCTCCTAGATTACCTACTAACACCACAGTCGATCTTGTATAGTAATAAAAAAATGCATGGAATATAGAGTGTTAAGTTGTGTTAGTGATCTAGTTTGTGATGGATTTGAATGTTGTGGAATAGAATTGACATATCAAAAAATTATTATTATCTGTATCTATAGAAGACCTAAAAGTAAACCACATTTTTTTCTTGAAAATCTTGAAATTACTTTTGAGTAGAGTTTCAAATCGGTTTAAACAAATTATATTATGTGGTGATTGGAATCTAAACATTTTGAAACCATGCAGTGCATGTATAAAACTTTTATGTATTCTAAAGAACTTTAATATGGAATTACATATACAGTCACCAAAAAGAAAATTAGCGTGTCTCGACCAGTTCGCATCTAATTTAAAAAATACAATAGCTGAAGTTCACAACCTAGGCCTTTCAGATCATGAAACGGGCCAAATTCTTATTGTAAAAATAAATATAAAACTACAATTATTTCATTGGCTCGAAACAGTAAGAGACTTCAGTAAGCAAAATATTAATAAGTTTTGTAATTACATATCATCACTATCTTTTGCTAATGTATATGACAAATCGAATCTCAACGAAGCTTTTGAGGAATTTCATGGCCTTTATTCATTATTTTTTGATTTGTGTTTCCTTAAATTGAAAGTTAGAAAATCAAATAAGATAGTAAAACACTCTTGGCTAACAAAAGGATTGCGGAAATGTTGTGTAAAAAAAGGTATCCTTATTTGAAATATCAACAAACAGGTTGTAATAAAAAAAGAATAAAAGTACATACAAAAAATATGCTCAAACTCTTAAAAAATGTTTGTATAAGTCACAACAGCTACAGAGTAAACAATATATAGAAAATAAGAATAATAAATGTAAAGCAGCATGGGACATAATAAATGACAAAATTGGTGATATAAAAATAAAAAATGAGATTGAAAGAATAGAATATGATAATAATATTTATACTAATCCAGTTGACATTAGGGAAATATTTAATAATTTTTATATAAATTTGACCAATCACAATTTTGAATTTAAAATTGACAAGATAAATGAAACTATGACAACTAAAATATATAATACAATATTTTTACAACCGACTGACCCAATAGAAATACGCAAAATAATAACTAATCTTAATAACACAAATTCAGTAGGGTGGAATGGCGCCTTTGCGAATGCCCGCCTGGATAGTGACCACTGTCAAGTAGAAAATTTGTCGCCAAGCACCTCACGGTGTGTTCCGGCAGCAATCCTTAAGACCCAGTGAAATAAAGGCACATAAGACTTAAAAACTACCAGTCACTTCAATGCAAGAAATCGTTAAATCTTATGATTGCAACACATATGTAAATTAGTCCTGTCATTTGTCACTATGATTGACGTGTGTCATGTGTGTATCTATGTACTTCACTTTCAGCGGGAAAAGTGCAAATTTAATTACACGAATGAGTGTGAACGACTCACAATTCAAAACAACTGCATATCAGTAAGGCTGATAAGTTTTATGCAATTATTTTCAAGAAATCCTGCCACTTTCGGGTAGCATAACTTTGGTGTTAATTATATTATGTTAACTATATTCAGGATAAAACTGCTGAAATGTTATTGTATACTGATCACTATGAACAAAAATCTCCTGATTTAGTCATATCTTGCTTAATTAATAACACTGAGTGGAATAAAAATTGGTGGTGAAAGCATGGTAACTTAATAATTTTCTGTGATGACTGATTTTCTCAATATAAAAATAGGTTCTTGTTTTGTTACTTATATCAACTCTATACTGTGTACAAGGAGTTTTTAAAACTCAAATGACCATTGACTCGGATTTTGGTGCAATAGAACGAAGAAGAATAATAAAAAAAAGATTTACATCCGTAAAAATAAACAAAACCGACTAATGCGACTGAAGTCCTCGCGCATTGAGGGTTCTGTACAAACATTTAGGTATATAAATTATAGTTATGGTAATTTTTTTGCTAAATGAAATCCATAATATTTTAAATATTTTAAAATTTATTCAATTTAAAAATATGCCCGACACCGTGTCAAAGGATGTACACCTTAGGGTTGAATATATCATTCAAGCAGGTGACCGAAGCAGATGAAACTAAAAACATGATTATCGCAAATTTTCTTTATCTGTGCTGTAAGACGTAACAGACCTTGGAGTGATAGAGCTCTGTGGCAGCACTATCCATCACCTGCTAGGGGAAGTATCTACTTCCTCCTAGATTACCTACTAACACCACAGTCGATCTTCTATAGTAATAAAAAAATGCATGGAATATAGAGTGTTAAGTTGTGTTAGTGATCTAGTTTGTGATGGATTTGAATGTTGTGGAATAGAATTGACATATCAAAAAATTATTATTATCTGTATCTATAGAAGACCTAAAAGTAAACCACATTTTTTTCTTGAAAATCTTGAAATTACTTTTGAGTAGAGTTTCAAATCGGTTTAAACAAATTATATTATGTGGTGATTGGAATCTAAACATTTTGAAACCATGCAGTGCATGTATAAAACTTTTATGTATTCTAAAGAACTTTAATATGGAATTACATATACAGTCACCAACAAGAAAATTAGCGTGTCTCGACCAGTTCGCATCTAATTTAAAAAATACAATAGCTGAAGTTCACAACCTAGGCCTTTCAGATCATGAAACGGGCCAAATTCTTATTGTAAAAATAAATATAAAACTACAATTATTTCATTGGCTCGAAACAGTAAGAGACTTCAGTAAGCAAAATATTAATAAGTTTTGTAATTACATATCATCACTATCTTTTGCTAATGTATATGACAAATCGAATCTCAACGAAGCTTTTAAGGAATTTCATGGCCTTTATTCATTATTTTTTGATTTGTGTTTCCCTAAATTCAAAGTTAGAAAATCAAATAAAATAGTAAAACACTCTTGGCTAACAAAAGGATTGCGGAAATGTTGTGTAAAAAAAAGGTATCCTTATTTGAAATATCAACAAACAGGTTGTAATAAAAAAAGAATAAAAGTACATACAAAAAATATGCTCAAACTCTTAAAAAATGTTTGTATAAGTCACAACAGCTACAGAGTAAACAATATATGTATAGAAAATAAGAATAATAAATGTAAAGCAGCATGGGACATAATAAATGACAAAATTGGTGATATAAAAATAAAAAATGAGATTGAAAGAATAGAATATGATAATAATATTTATACTAATCCAGTTGACATTAGCGAAATATTTAATAATTTTTATATAAATTTGACCAATCACAATTTTGAATTTAAAATTGACAAGATAAATGAAACTATGACAACTAAAATATATAATACAATATTTTTACAACCGACTGACCCAATAGAAATACGCAAAATAATAACTAATCTTAATAACACAAATTCAGTAGGTATCGATGAATTAAATACAAAAATGCTCAAGAAATGCGCTAACTACATAAGTGAACCTTTGAGTTTCTTAGTGAATATGTCACTCGAGGAAGGCACTTTTCCAGATATTCTAAAAAATCCATAGTCAAACCTCTATTTAAGAAAGGTGATACAACAGACATGAACAACTACCGTCCGGTCACTTTGATACCAGTTATGTCAAAAATACTCGAAAAAGTAATCTTAAAACGACTTTACGACTATGTAACACGTCATGATATATTAAAAGGAGAACAGTTTGGATTTCGTAGTAATAGTATCACTTCAATGGCATGTTTTAATCTCGTTAAAATGATAACAGATTGCATAAACGAAGGGAAACCTGTCACAGCTATCTTTCTCGACATGACTAAGGCATTTGATTATGTAGACCATAATTTACTACTTTATAAGCTGGAAAAATACGGAATAAGAGGTACGGCTAATAATTTGATATACGTTACTTATCAAATCGTAATCAATGCGTAGAGATTGGAAAGATACTTAATAATAATAAAATTAACAGTCGACCACAATTTAAAGCAAATAAATTTGGCGTACCACAAGGAAGTGTGTTGGGACCATTTCTGTTTTTATTGTACATAAATGATGTTCCACACGTCACTCATCAAAAAACGGTACTATTTGCGGATGATACAACGTTAATTGTTAAGTGTACAAATAGACTCACTTATGAAAATGAAATAAATTTTGCGCTAGGTAGAATAGTAAGCTGGTTGGAGATTAATAATTTAAAAATTAACCTAAACAAAACGAACTTGATTCAATTTCGAAGCTACATGAGATCACGCATAGAAATTAACATAACCCAGCAGAATAATAAAATAAATGAAGTTAATTCAACCAATTTTCTAGGAATAATGATTGATGAGCATTGTGATTGGAAAACTCATGTAAACTACGTATGTGACAAACTAGATAGGTTCATCTATGCAATAAAAAAGTTACGGTTAACCGTATCCACAGAAGCTGCTCTCAGTGCATACCACGGATATGTATCTTCGGTGCTCTCATACGGTCTCTTACTTTGGGGCAATTCCGTTGAAATAGAAAAAGTATTTTAAAAAAAAATGTGTGAGAGCGATCTGTGGAGCCTGCAGTATAGATAGTTGCAAACCAATTTTCAAACATTTTCGTATCTTACCATTGGTTTTCATGTATATTAGAGATATTTGTGTTTTTGTAAAGCAACATCCAAAATATTTTTCATTGAATTATACTATATCAAGTATTAATGTGAGAGATAAATTTAAACTCTACCAACCTAAATGCCAGTTAGTTATGTGTAAAAGGAATGTGTTTATGCAATTAAAGTTTACAATAAATTGCCTAATTCATTTAAAGACATGACACTAAATATTTTCAAAAAAAAGATTACATTATGGTTACTTGACAAATGTTTTTACACCTTAAATGATTTTATGACATTCAAAGTTTCTTAGGTAATATAATACTATAATATAATATTGTTAAAAGAATTGCATTTTAGTTTTAGTTTGATTATATATTAAAATTTTGACATTATTGTATTTGATAGTTATTAGCATAGGCAATATTAATATTTCATTATCAATTGTATCTACTTTCAAACTAAATGTATGTATTGACTCATATTAATTAAATACACATTTGCACACCATTGTCATGGTAGAATGTTAAGGGCATTTTTTTGTAAAGCATTACATCTGCTGTATCTGTACACAGGGCCTGATTAACCCTTAGGCTAATTAGGCTGCAGCCTAGGGCGCGAAGATCGGAGGGGCGCGCTGAAATCTTGTCTTCGCATGCACTATTAATAATTTAGCATCGTTGCATCTATATACCCTACATATTTCAACTAGACCGATTAATACGTAGGTCACACTAAAAGTATTGCGTAACTTAAAAAAACAACAGTTTATAAACAAAATAGTATGTTAATTGCTTTCCAAATGCTTTCTTATACATTTAAAACATTTTTTCATGTGAGCGAACCATTTTTTACAACAGGAGGACCACAGATCTAAAGGCATGTATTTATTCTACGTGCTGATTGAACGCTATCACTGTCTCTTCGGAGTTGGTAAAAGTAAAACCTCTCAAGAAATCTTTGATTTTGGGGAAAATACAGAAATCACAGGGAGAGCTAGGTCAGGGCTATGTCAGGATGGGTGACGAGTTGTACTTTTTCGTAAGTCAAAAATGACTGTTATGTTGGCCGTGAAATTTTCTGAATTTGGCTCATACCAATCCCCAATAGTCCTCGAATTGTCTCATAGGTAATCAGCGTGTTTTCTTCAATTAGCCCGTTGGGTACTTTTTGTTTTTGCTGAATGCACATCTGTTTAAATTACAATCCAGTTCAAAACTAAATATATTTATATAATATACCTACATATTGTACACTTAGTTGATGTAATGATTGTCATTTGTATTGTGCATCTAAATAAATAAATAAAAGCTGCTAAACAGTAGCCACATTATTTTCGTTGACGGCAATTGAAGGCCGCCCTGCACGAAATTCGTCATGTAAAGAAACCCGACACGAATCTCTCAAATTCCGCAAACCATCGTCTGCCTGTGCTCTTCTCTCCCAAAAGCATTTTGAAGACGAGCGGCACTCTCTTGTGGAGAGAGAGAGAACTTTTAAAATCATAAAAAATCATCGCTCTAAAATCTTTTCGACTTTTATGTGTGAAAAAAACAATTGACATTTCACAGTTCATTGTATGATGCCTCTCGTATTTTTAAAGATAACAACAAAAGTGTAAATATTTAAGCCGTAGCAACTTCATACACTAGTACCTACCACGCTTATGGTCAATGGCCGCGACAGCTAAGTTGTATATAGAAACTATGCCAATACAAGTCATGCGGCCAAACACGACATGGATTTGGTGTTCTGCTTGGTAGCCTACAGTCACTTGTCATGATCGGTCACGAGTCAGCTAAAGAATTATTTGCCACCCTTAATGGACAACGTTAGTTTCGCTTGGAGATCGATCTGAAAACTTTTATAGGTAGTATGAACCCATTATGAACCATGTTAATTTTCTCACAAGAGTAAAAAAGTCAAAACTAATATACCTACCTACTATTTTTAAACGGGGGCGCGTCCTCATAATTAGCCTAGAGCGGTCAGAACTCTTGATCAGTCGCTGTCTGTACAAC
Source organism: Plagodis dolabraria (assembly GCA_963854805.1). Classification (NCBI taxonomy): domain Eukaryota; kingdom Metazoa; phylum Arthropoda; class Insecta; order Lepidoptera; family Geometridae; genus Plagodis; species Plagodis dolabraria. The sequence continues at coordinate 14,661,616 of OY978440.1, forward strand.
ATTCTTGTGAATAAATGATTTGATTTGATAAAAACATATCCAGAGATAACTTTTTTGATTACCTGGAAACTGAAAGGTAATACTATAAAATAATTTTACTTTATACTATAAAAGAATTTTACTTATTAGTAAGTAAAATTTTTTTGTAGTTTACATATAGTTGACGGTACATAATGTGTGTCTTTTTAATGGACAAGTATATTTCCTTTTATCCCGCGAAAAAAATGTCTCAATTAATAAAAAAAAGTGAATAGAGTGAAGGAAAATGATTGACACGAGTGAAATAGGTAGTAGTTATAAGCAAGTTATAATAATATTACAGGTAGTTATTAGAATGTGGATTTTTAATACCTTAAAATATAATAATAAAGCATTTCGTACGTCTCACAAATATTTTCGGTCGCCAATTTTTAAGAACGATTTTTTATTCAAACATAAACATGGTTTTTTTGTTTAAATCTACCAACTGATCAAGAAAACAACACGCATTTTTAGTGAACACTTCCTGTTCAATTGCCAGAGTATTTTATTTGTTTATATAAAAAAAGTAAATAGAAACACAAAGTAGGCAAATGTAATTAAAATGCTGGAGGCGGGCAGCCCTATCGCATGTTTACGTAAAGCGCGGCTGTAGGTAGGTACTTATTTCGAAGACATAGCCGAGTTACACTACTGTATAGGTAACATTACCGTGGCAGCGCTGCGTAGTGTCAATAGCCCGCAACTCTCGCACGCTATATTTGCCTACTGATTCATGTGCAGGACAGAATCGTACTGTCATGTAAACAATGTACAAATAGTAGATAATCTTTGAAATACATAAGTTAGCATTAAGAATCAATGTTTCTTAAGTAATAGCAGAGGCATCACGTTAAGTGATTAGTATAAATCCCTCATAGAATAAGCAAAGCAATGTAATATATGTTTTTTGTAAGGCGCCACCTTATGTAGCTACCATTGTTCAATAAAGAACCCCATAGTATAGCGTAGGAACGCATTGTTATTTAGTGTCAGGCGTTACCTTATGTAACTACCAGGAATAGGATCAATGTAAAAGAATCATTGTAAACGTATAGAGTAGAGAGAAAATAAAACATAGGTAGATATAAGTGTATAGTAGGGCCTTAGTTAGCACATAAGGACCCATTGTGAATAGTAATAAAATATATGAGTTGTGTGTGTCTTCATTGGGTAACGAGACCATAGGTATATAGGGATAAAGTTAGGCATATAGGCATAAATATAAATATAGCGAGTATATATGTCTATATGACAGAGATGCTAAAAAATAATAATAATAATATAAAAAAAATAATAATAAATTAAATAATAAATAATAATAAATAGATAGCTTCACGTAACAAAGGTAACAGGTGGTAAAGGTAGGTATATAGAGGTATATAAAGGTAAAAGGCACGGTAACATATAGTAGTGGTACATAATCTGTGCCATATATGCGCATATAACCGCTGCCGAGTTATATGTGCATAAACGTCATTATGTACCTACAAGCGTACACACGCAATAGGTGTGACGTGTGTATATAGCCGCTGCCGTGCTATATACACCGTGGGCACGTAACGACACGGTATGTAACATAAATGGTAACATATAGGTATAACCAACGCCGCGTTATACATATCAACACGACAAATACCGTTAGGAAATGCATCACTATAAGTAGCTATATGACGCTATGCAACAGGGGGGGCGTACCCACGCCACTCTCAAAACAGAAGCATTACCATAAAAGGTAATGTTTGTCGCATCGAAGGCTTGGGACGCTATCTCATCAGCCAATAGCAAAGGCATAAAACCTGGACGCTATTCCGGGAATTCTGGATACGAAACGACCGTTACAACGACAGTTAAAGCTAGCTATCTCTGTCATGTCATGTCCTCTGACTCGTCTAATAGGCTTCTACGCGCTATGATTGGCTGAGACGCTTCGTTTAGCCAACAGACAAGACGGATATGCAATAAAATTAATTATATAGAAATATTGAATAGACATAGAAAACAGTGAAACAAACTACCTCCAACGATTCCGTCCTGTGCCGCCACGCCGTGCACACCTGTCTTCAGCTCCGCCAGTATTTTCCAGTGAGGCCGCAATAGTCCCCGCACTATTGCCGTCTCACTCGGATCATCGTTCCGACGCTGGTTGCAGACCAGTGTGATTGGAATAGCAGTCATGACCGAAGTATTTGTTTTGTGCGCAGAAGCTGAGCAGCCGTCGAACGCCGTGCAACGCGAGCTACGGGCTCGCCGTGCCGGCGCGCATAGGCGCTCTTAAGACGTCGGGCTCTACAACCGCACCCGGAATATTTCATCGCAGTAATATCCGGGTCGGTGGTCTTGCTTAGACCGCACTTTTCAGTGCGCACTTCAAAACTTTATTACTCGATACAACATCGTACCAGTGCGCTAAACAACACTCTTTGTGCTGTTAAGCGACGTCGTTCAGGCGTGGGGTAGCGTCAGCCAAACCCGTCTGAACGATCAAATCCGCCATTTGCTGCGGTCGCAGTGTGACACCTAACTGGAGTACGAACGGCCACTGTTGATTTTTGGTTTAACCTTGCACCGTGGCCTTTCCCGCTTCACGGGTCAGCCGAAGCAAGCTGGGCTCCGGGGCAACTGGCCTTGGGGGCGCCCCTAGTCAATCCCGGAGTAGCGCTTAGGATCACCCCTCTCCGCCGAGAAAAAAGCTCGGAGAGGGTACACAACTAGGGCACACCATAGGTACACACTCCCTCTCGCACAGTAAGCTTACAAGTTGTGTGAGGGAGCCATACCCTGGATAGGGCGTCCTGAGTATTCCCCTCAAGATGCAAGCACGACCCTCAAACGGTGAGGTAGAGGTCCTTCAGACCTTTGCGCTCCGCTACCCCGAAGTATATGCTGATCATCAGTAATCCCTCCTCGACGCAGAGAGTGCCCGCCTCACGGACACTCTCATCGCTCCCTCCGGGACTTCAATCCCGGAGGACTACGTCCCTCTTCTGACCCGGTCCTTCTCAGAGGACAGCCCGGCTTCGCCCGCTCCGGGCCCCGACAATAGACGCACGGTGGTAGCCCCTCCCCGTGAAAGGTCTCGCTCACGCTCACCGATCGGGAGGTCAGCGAGTACCCGTCCCTCCTTCGCCATTGTCGAAACCGTTTCGGAATCCGAAACGGACATGGAGGTAGATCAGGCCGGCGCTTCACGCACGGACTACACTGTCGTAGACCGCAAGCGTAAGCGCGCTCCTAAAGCCGCTAGTTGCGCTATTTCCGCCCCTCCCGCCAAGGCACCCGCTAAGGCCCCCGCCTCCGACAAAAAGCCGACCCCCACCCCGCGACCCGCGTCTCCTCCCTCCGCTCCGGCCGCTACCGCCGCGTCCCCTCAGGACGCGAGCGCACGTCGCGAAAATCCGCCTCCGCCTATGTTCATTCAGGACCAAGGCAAATGGGACATGCTGTCTCGCTTAATTTCGGATCGTGGGATCCATTATACTAATGCCCGCTCCACGCAGCAGGGCATTAAAGTCCAAGTCCCCCCATTAGCGACCACAGAGCGCTAACAAAGCTCCTCCGTAAAGAGAGCATAGGCTTTCATACCTATGCGCTCGAAGAGGAGAAAGTCCTTCGCGTTGTGATTCGCGGTGTGCCTAAGGAGATACATACCGATGCGGTATGTGCCGACCTTAAAGCACAAGACTTCCCAGTGCATGCGGTTCACCGCATGTACAGCGGGAAGGACCGCAGTCCATATGACCTAGTACTCGTAGTACTAGATCGCACACCAGAAGGCAAGGCCATTTTTAACTTAAAAAAGGTCTGCGGCCTCTCTGGTTTAGAGGTCCAAGCCCCATTTAAAAATGGAAGTCCCTCGCAGTGCCATAACTGCCAATTATACGGTCACGCCTCCCGTTTCTGTTTCGCTCGCGCTAGGTGCGTTAAGTGACTCGCCGGACCCACCCAGCTGCGTTCTGTGCGGTGCCCAAGGGCATACCGCGAATTACCGTGGCTGCCCTAAAGCACCACGCGTGAACCACAGTGTGGCAAGGCATAAGCTGACCCGTCCCTCCTACGACCGTTACCAACGGGTCAGCCCTAAGCTGACGGTAGTACCTGCTTCACAGGTAATACCCGCGCCGCTCCCAGCCCGTAACGCATGGTCTAAACCACCTAGCATGGTTAAGACCGTCGCTCCCGCCCGCGCTCCGGCCCGCGCACCTGCCCCCGCACCCGCACCCTTTGCGCCCCTCCCCGCGCCGCTTCCCGGCCGAAAGCTCCCCCTATGCCATTGATGGCTGCCCCTCTTCAAGAGGCAATCAACCTAGTCAGCGATCTGGCTATGTCGGTTGACATCAATGAAGTCCAAGAGCTATTCCACAAGATGCAATACGCCCCATCCCCAGCGGACGTGATCCAATACACATTGGAACACGCCAACTTATTTAGCGCCCTTAAGCGCTTCGTTTCCCAGTCTTCTCCCCAGTACAACCACTATGGGTAGTACAACCTTACGCACGAAACCGCACTCAGTTTCGTTAGCGTCATTTAACGCTAACGGTCTCTTCAGACAACGTGACCTCGTCCACGACTTTTGTTGCACCCACCTTATCGATATCATATGCGTGCAGGAAACCCTTCTAAAGCTGGGGAAGGCGAACCCTAGGTTTGCCAATTACAGAACGGTACGTGATGATAGAGTGACCTCCCGTGGGGGAGGCACTCTTATCTATTACAAAAGGTCCCTGCACTGCATTCCCTTACCTACCCCGACTCTCGTTAACATGGAAGCATCTTGTTGCCTCCTAGCTATGACTGGTCATCAACCTATAGTCATAGCGTCCTGTTACCAAGCTTGCCAAAAGCCGATCGTCCGAGCTGACTTAGAAGCATTGTTCACATTAGGAAGCGCCGTCCTTCTGATTGGCGACTTCAATAGTAAACACATTCTATGGAATTGTAACGTCAACAATCCTAGAGGTGTTGATCTTGAAAAATTAATAACAGAACTTAACTTTGACATAATAGCGCCTACTGAGCCCACCCACTACCCTTATATGGACAACTACCGACCTGACTTACTCGACAGGGCATTACTCAGAGGCGTAACACTCCAGTTACGCTCCATAGAAGTGGTTCACGAGCTTCACTCTGACCACCGCCCCATCATACTGCGACTAGGTCCCGACCCAACGACAAACCTCCCCCGCCCCACTAAGACGATAGTGAACTGGAAGCAAGTAGGCGATGCCCTAAAGGCTATCAATTCACCGGACCTTAACAAAATCCCTGACGACATTCTGACTAAACATGACGTAACCCTTGCGATCGATTCGTTCACTAATCACCTCTCCACCGTAGTAGGTGCATCCGCAAAGGAGGTCATAGTGCCGGACGACCGGCGCCTTGTCATTCCAGTGGATGTGAGACGATTAGTGACGGAGAGTAAAGCAGTGACCCGACATTACGACTCTTACCCCAGCAAGGAGAACAAAACTAAGAAACGCCACTTTTAACGCATGGTTCAAAGTCGCATGTCTGAGTTGCGTGATCAGCAATGGGGTGACAAACTTTCAAAACTCCTGCCAAGCCACCATGCTTATTGGGACTTGGCGCGAGGTATGAAAGGTAGTAAACTTAACGACATGCCTCCCTTATACAGACCAGTCCCACTAGTTCCAGCGTTCTTTGACGAAGACAAAGCTGAGTGCCTAGCTGATAGCCTAGAGGCTCAGTGTTCCCCTAACGTAGATCACGTCGACCAAGCACACCTCGATTCGGTGGACGCTGAAGTCGAACGTAAAAGCTCTGTGGTCATCTCTGAACTCCCCACAATCACCTTAGCGACTTACGCTGAGGTGGCGAGACTGATCAAGGCCTTCCGACCGCGCGAATCCCCCGGTGCCGATGGCATCTCCAACAGGGTTCTTAAAACCCTCTCTCCTCCTCTCATCCATTTCCTTGTCAGCATCTTCAATGCTGCTATGAGCCACTGCCTATTCCCAGACACCTGGAAATGTGCAAATGTCATCGGCATTCACAAACCAGGCAAAAAATCTTCTGACCCTACCAGTTACCGCCGTCATCAGCCTCCTTAGTGCCCTAGGCAAGCTTTACGAGCGGTTACTTGCAAACCGTCTCCAGTCCCATGCAAAGGAACACCACCTTATTCCCGATGAGCAGTTTGGTTTCAGACCCAGACACTCATGCGTCCAACAGGTGCACCGCCTCACGGAGCACATCATTGAGGGCTTTAATAAGTACCCCAAACCCCAGACAACGCTAGCCGTCTTCCTCGACGTAGCGAAAGCTTTTGACAAAGTCTGGCACAATGGCTTGATTTTCAAGCTATACCAATTTGGCGTGCCAGAACGTCTTGTGCTCATCCTCAAGACTTCCTTAAAGCCAGAAGCTTTCGCTATCGCGTGGAAGGCACTCTCTCCTCCCCCCACCCAGTCAGAGCCGGAGTCCCTCAGGGCTCCGTGCTATCACCCATTCTCTTCGCGCTGTATACCAGCGACATCCCACGCTCTCAGCCTAACGTCCTAGTAGCCCAAAACGTGGATGATACCGCTATTTATACCACTGAGTGGCGTATCAGTAGAAAGTCCATTTTCGCCCTTCAACGGGCCATCACCGAGATCGGTGACTGGTTCCGTAAATGGCGCATCGCGGTCAATCCAGTCAAAAGTACAGCTATGTACTTTACTGAGAAGACACGCCCCCGTTATCCGCAACCTTTAACTTTGTTCGACCAACCCATTCCCTGGGTTAGTAAAACAAAATATCTCGGAGTCACCCTTGATCGGAATCTCACCTTTAACGATCATATCACTACTGTCCGTAACAAAGCGGCCTTCGTTATGGGTCGCCTTGGTCCCTTGATTCGCAAAGAGAGTAAAATGTCTCTTAGTAATAAGAAGACACTTTACACTGCCTGCATCCGCCCCATCATGACTTACGCATCAGTAGTGTTTAGTTTCGTCTAATAAAATACGTTTTGTGAAAATATAAAAACTTGTTTCCATCAGTCATGCCCCTGAGCGAAGCATTCTAAATGGGTACTAGCCACCATCAGCACAAAGACGGCATGGTCATAAGGTCCTCGCTGCTGCCCGCTGACTATCCAGGACATCACTTTCCAAATAAATATTTTTCGTAAGTATCTCATTAAACAACTACCTACCAGTAATATATCACCATAATTGCTGATGCTGTTGAATAAATTGAAAACAATATATTTTTTTCACATTTCAAAGATCCTCAGCTCTAATGATAATTGAACACAATTTCGAAATTTGCCTTGTGTATTCACTGAAAATGCTTCGAAACAAGCCCGAAGATCTCTGTAGTTCTACTTGTTTTTGAATTTATTTATATAACAAAATAATCGTCAACACTGGCTTAAACTTCATTATTACTCAAATCCTTATATTATTTTTGCTATTATTTTTTAATGAATTAATTAAAAGTAATATATATTACACCGCGCCGGCAATTTGAGCACCGCAAGTCGTCCAGGTAACATCCTCAGGTGTGAGGTATTCAGAGGTTACACAGTCAGACACCGAGCTCGCCGATGAGCTCGAGGCAAAAATAAAGTCCCGATTAGTGTCTCTCCAAATAGTCATAGAGATATATTCAGTAGGGCCCAATTGTGCAACACTGCAGTTGCACAGAGGCGATTAGTTCCGATTCCCCCATGTCTCCCGGCAGCGAGACAAGCCGAGCTCCGAACCACAGTGGTGACCTTGAGCTCGCTGTCAACCCCTCCTAAGTAGCGGCAAGTTTTCGGCGTCCGCAGGTGACGAACCGAACAGTCGGTAGTCAGCATCTATGTCCTGCCTAATAAGAATGCTAACTCGGAAACGTTATGCCTAATCTGAAGAAAAGTTATTTATAGAGTTTGCCACAAAAATTATATAATAAATTAGTCTTCTCTTTGTCATTCTTTGTTTTTTTATTCAGTGCTAACTCCGAAACGCTATGACTAGGTTGATGATGATACGGACTCGAAGAAAAGTTATCATTACAGCAAAATCTATTTTGCCGTGACAATAATGAAAAACGCAAGCAAAATAAAAACATTACGTGTCTGTTTAAATAAAGGTAAACAATAATAATAATAAAAAGTTTTGGTTCTTAAACTGGAATTATTGTGTTGTTATGAACTATTCTACATAATACAAGAGATTTGTAGTTAGACACGCATAATACTGCAAGAATATGTATATGAATATGTTGCGAGGAATGTACCTAGAAATACCCAGAAAGTGATCTCGTTATGTATCCTGAGATAATTTAGCACAGTGCTAAGGAATTAGTACTTAGAGATATATAATAATAGAAGATTATGCTGCTGATATTATCTGTTAGTGTGATTAGTGTTTGACATTAAGGAATAAAGACTAAAGCATTATTTGTGCAACTTTGTAACAGTTCAAGTGTTAGTTTCAGACACCATGAGCGGTTCAGAGTCGAACGAGCGGCACAGAGGCAGCGTCGCGAGTTTCAGAGTGGAGAGTGACTCTGAGACCGGTAGCAGCGCTCTGGTGAACGAAGCGAGGGAGTGGAAGGGAGTCTAGATAGTAGGCAAGTCCACAAGGGCTCTGGTGAACGAAGCGAGTGAGTGGAAGGGAGCCTAGATAGTAGGCAAGTCCACAAGCGCTCTGGTGAACGAAGCAGTTCATGGAAAATCTACTAGTCATGGCAGGAAAAGAACCCGCAACGGCAGTAAGAAGATACGACGACGGCGGTATGAAACTTGGACGAGTCGCTACTCCTCCAAGGAATCGCGTAGGTTAACACGCTAGAGACGTTATGATGGTAGCGAGAGCGTTAAAAATTTAGTACCTATCTTAAATATCGTACAATAAAAGGGGGTCTAAAATTTCGCAACGTCGCTCTCGCTCTCGATCGTACGTTTCGTCACAAAATAGGGTTCAGAATGATACGCCTGAATTGTCTCATGGTATTTTGCATAAGTTTCCAGATGTGTTGAAAAGTGTTATAGGCAATCGACTTCTAAGCTTTCTCTGACAAACGTTATAAGTAGAATTTAATCCGATGTCAAAAGAGCAGACTATAAAAATTTAGACAACCACAGTAGAGGAGTGTACAAAAAATTACGAATGGAATTATTTTGCTTTGCCAAAACTTACAGGGGTCGCAAAACTTGGTATAAGGGGTTATTAGACACTGTTCTTTAAAGCTGGAGCGGATGGAAGAGAAAGCTTAATGAGTCTCTTCCTTGTAGGGATGATTACGCGGAAATGCAGACTTGAAGAATCGATGCTCGCAAAACGCGCACATTACGGCGAGTTTTTGGAACAATATTATTATTCCAAAATTAATCTCCTTAACCGCTGCCGTATTAAAAGTCGAAAAGCGGTTGACTGCCTATTTCACGGCATTGATGATCGCATCGTACGAGTAGGACCACAGGACGCGCAGTTCAACGAGCATGAAGACGTGCTCAAATACTTTAAAACTATCAAAACCGATACGTATGTTACCCGTTACGATAAATAGGCAACGACAAGATAAGCCTCAGGCAGAAACAGTGAACCCTAGGAAATCTAAATCAGATTATTCAACTCAATTTAAATGTTTTAACTGTGACGAAGAGGGACATAAGAGTTTTAAATGCAATAAAGTTTCAAGTAAATGTAGTACCTCTTGTGGTAGACTCGGACATTTAGACGTACACTGTAGGTTAAAGCGAAGTCAAATACGAAAAACAGGTTGCCGTTCTCAGCAAACCAGACGATGCTAATCAGAAGTATCAGGTTGGGATTGAAGTCAGTGTTAAAATTGGGGTTAAGCCATGTAGACTTGGGCAGTCAATGCACGCTAATCAGATACTCTGAATTAAAGAAGTTAGGTCTAGAGCTGAGCACGGACAAGTTACCAGTTCTACTAGATATAGGATGTCACTCGGGCCCTTCAGGTAAAGCCAATGTAGAAATAACCGTTCACGATATTTTGGAAACGATTGAAGTATATATTGTTGATGACTCTTTCTTGAACTATCCAGTTTTACTCGGTCACAGTTTTACCGAGATGCCCGACATAATTATCACGAAAACACCTAACGAGTTAAATTTTAAAAGAACTTCCGAAATAAAATTGTTCCTAAAGACCTGCGACTACAATTAATAATAAATTGTAACAATTGGCCTAGGGCAACTCTCAGCAGTTTCGGTTGAATCACATGCGAAATATAAAGGTCCAGCTTACGTAAACGGGTGGTGGTCCTAAAGATCATTACCTTCTCTCATATACTTTATAACGGTCACGGAAGTGTACTTAGTTTTAAATATATTGCCCTGCAGAAGTTTTAACTCATTCGGTAATTTGTTATATGCTACGTCTATTATTGTACCATGGATCTATCCGGGATATTACTTTTATCTATGGTAGGATCACTCACTGAATTGCGGAGAACAGCTCTCGCATGAGCAAGGATCCCAACTGCACTAGTCGCTTTCTTAATACAGTGACTGTTTCTCGTCAGGTCTTAAATATTTAGGCTTCACTACAGCTGGTGAAATGAAAATAGAACATGACATTTTAATATTGTTAAGTTTGCAATAACGCCTGCTAGGCGAATTACATTACAAAATTACAAATTTACGAGAGAAAAAATTATAGTCATGTGCGGGATTCGAACCCACGTCCATCCACCCCTTTAGCCGGGGTATGCTCTAACCAATTGAGCTAACATGACACAATGACTCATAACTGTAATTCTTGCTCTCGTTCTTCAACCATCGTATCGGGATGGAGCGACACCTATAGTTCAACTTGCGCTGTACTACAAACAAGACCAATTTTGCAATTGGTTTTAAACTTGTAAATGATGACGCAACCTTATAATTTTAATATTGTTAAGTTTGCAATAACGCCTGCTAGGCGAATTACATTACAAAATTACAAATTTACGAGAGAAAAAATTATAGTCATGTGCGGGATTCGAACCCACGTCCATCCACCCCTTTAGCCGGGGTATGCTCTAACCAATTGAGCTAACATGACACAATGACTCATAACTGTAATTCTTGCTCTCGTTCTTCAACCATCGTATCGGGATGGAGCGACACCTATAGTTCAACTTGCGCTGTACTACAAACAAGACCAATTTTGCAATTGGTTTTAAACTTGTAAATGATGACGCAACCTTATAATTTTAATATTGTTAAGTTTGCAATAACGCCTGCTAGGCGAATTACATTACAAAATTACAAATTTACGAGAGAAAAAATTATAGTCATGTGCGGGATTCGAACCCACGTCCATCCACCCCTTTAGCCGGGGTATGCTCTAACCAATTGAGCTAACATGACACAATGACTCATAACTGTAATTCTTGCTCTCGTTCTTCAACCATCGTATCGGGATGGAGCGACACCTATAGTTCAACTTGCGCTGTACTACAAACAAGACCAATTTTGCAATTGGTTTTAAACTTGTAAATGATGACGCAACCTTATAATTTTAATATTGTTAAGTTTGCAATAACGCCTGCTAGGCGAATTACATTACAAAATTACAAATTTACGAGAGAAAAAATTATAGTCATGTGCGGGATTCGAACCCACGTCCATCCACCCCTTTAGCCGGGGTATGCTCTAACCAATTGAGCTAACATGACACAATGACTCATAACTGTAATTCTTGCTCTCGTTCTTCAACCATCGTATCGGGATGGAGCGACACCTATAGTTCAACTTGCGCTGTACTACAAACAAGACCAATTTTGCAATTGGTTTTAAACTTGTAAATGATGACGCAACCTTATAATTTTAATATTGTTAAGTTTGCAATAACGCCTGCTAGGCGAATTACATTACAAAATTACAAATTTACGAGAGAAAAAATTATAGTCATGTGCGGGATTCGAACCCACGTCCATCCACCCCTTTAGCCGGGGTATGCTCTAACCAATTGAGCTAACATGACACAATGACTCATAACTGTAATTCTTGCTCTCGTTCTTCAACCATCGTATCGGGATGGAGCGACACCTATAGTTCAACTTGCGCTGTACTACAAACAAGACCAATTTTGCAATTGGTTTTAAACTTGTAAATGATGACGCAACCTTATAATTTTAATATTGTTAAGTTTGCAATAACGCCTGCTAGGCGAATTACATTACAAAATTACAAATTTACGAGAGAAAAAATTATAGTCATGTGCGGGATTCGAACCCACGTCCATCCACCCCTTTAGCCGGGGTATGCTCTAACCAATTGAGCTAACATGACACAATGACTCATAACTGTAATTCTTGCTCTCGTTCTTCAACCATCGTATCGGGATGGAGCGACACCTATAGTTCAACTTGCGCTGTACTACAAACAAGACCAATTTTGCAATTGGTTTTAAACTTGTAAATGATGACGCAACCTTATAATTTTAATATTGTTAAGTTTGCAATAACGCCTGCTAGGCGAATTACATTACAAAATTACAAATTTACGAGAGAAAAAATTATAGTCATGTGCGGGATTCGAACCCACGTCCATCCACCCCTTTAGCCGGGGTATGCTCTAACCAATTGAGCTAACATGACACAATGACTCATAACTGTAATTCTTGCTCTCGTTCTTCAACCATCGTATCGGGATGGAGCGACACCTATAGTTCAACTTGCGCTGTACTACAAACAAGACCAATTTTGCAATTGGTTTTAAACTTGTAAATGATGACGCAACCTTATAATTTTAATATTGTTAAGTTTGCAATAACGCCTGCTAGGCGAATTACATTACAAAATTACAAATTTACGAGAGAAAAAATTATAGTCATGTGCGGGATTCGAACCCACGTCCATCCACCCCTTTAGCCGGGGTATGCTCTAACCAATTGAGCTAACATGACACAATGACTCATAACTGTAATTCTTGCTCTCGTTCTTCAACCATCGTATCGGGATGGAGCGACACCTATAGTTCAACTTGCGCTGTACTACAAACAAGACCAATTTTGCAATTGGTTTTAAACTTGTAAATGATGACGCAACCTTATAATTTTAATATTGTTAAGTTTGCAATAACGCCTGCTAGGCGAATTACATTACAAAATTACAAATTTACGAGAGAAAAAATTATAGTCATGTGCGGGATTCGAACCCACGTCCATCCACCCCTTTAGCCGGGGTATGCTCTAACCAATTGAGCTAACATGACACAATGACTCATAACTGTAATTCTTGCTCTCGTTCTTCAACCATCGTATCGGGATGGAGCGACACCTATAGTTCAACTTGCGCTGTACTACAAACAAGACCAATTTTGCAATTGGTTTTAAACTTGTAAATGATGACGCAACCTTATAATTTTAATATTGTTAAGTTTGCAATAACGCCTGCTAGGCGAATTACATTACAAAATTACAAATTTACGAGAGAAAAAATTATAGTCATGTGCGGGATTCGAACCCACGTCCATCCACCCCTTTAGCCGGGGTATGCTCTAACCAATTGAGCTAACATGACACAATGACTCATAACTGTAATTCTTGCTCTCGTTCTTCAACCATCGTATCGGGATGGAGCGACACCTATAGTTCAACTTGCGCTGTACTACAAACAAGACCAATTTTGCAATTGGTTTTAAACTTGTAAATGATGACGCAACCTTATAATTTTAATATTGTTAAGTTTGCAATAACGCCTGCTAGGCGAATTACATTACAAAATTACAAATTTACGAGAGAAAAAATTATAGTCATGTGTCATGTTAGCTCAATTGGTTAGAGCATACCCCGGCTAAAGGGGTGGATGGACGTGGGTTCGAATCCCGCACATGACTATAATTTTTTCTCTCGTAAATTTGTAATTTTGTAATGTAATTCGCCTAGCAGGCGTTATTGCAAACTTAACAATATTAAAATTATAAGGTTGCGTCATCATTTACAAGTTTAAAACCAATTGCAAAATTGGTCTTGTTTGTAGTACAGCGCAAGTTGAACTATAGGTGTCGCTCCATCCCGATACGATGGTTGAAGAACGAGAGCAAGAATTACAGTTATGAGTCATTGTGTCATGTTAGCTCAATTGGTTAGAGCATACCCCGGCTAAAGGGGTGGATGGACGTGGGTTCGAATCCCGCACATGACTATAATTTTTTCTCTCGTAAATTTGTAATTTTGTAATGTAATTCGCCTAGCAGGCGTTATTGCAAACTTAACAATATTAAAATTATAAGGTTGCGTCATCATTTACAAGTTTAAAACCAATTGCAAAATTGGTCTTGTTTGTAGTACAGCGCAAGTTGAACTATAGGTGTCGCTCCATCCCGATACGATGGTTGAAGAACGAGAGCAAGAATTACAGTTATGAGTCATTGTGTCATGTTAGCTCAATTGGTTAGAGCATACCCCGGCTAAAGGGGTGGATGGACGTGGGTTCGAATCCCGCACATGACTATAATTTTTTCTCTCGTAAATTTGTAATTTTGTAATGTAATTCGCCTAGCAGGCGTTATTGCAAACTTAACAATATTAAAATTATAAGGTTGCGTCATCATTTACAAGTTTAAAACCAATTGCAAAATTGGTCTTGTTTGTAGTACAGCGCAAGTTGAACTATAGGTGTCGCTCCATCCCGATACGATGGTTGAAGAACGAGAGCAAGAATTACAGTTATGAGTCATTGTGTCATGTTAGCTCAATTGGTTAGAGCATACCCCGGCTAAAGGGGTGGATGGACGTGGGTTCGAATCCCGCACATGACTATAATTTTTTCTCTCGTAAATTTGTAATTTTGTAATGTAATTCGCCTAGCAGGCGTTATTGCAAACTTAACAATATTAAAATTATAAGGTTGCGTCATCATTTACAAGTTTAAAACCAATTGCAAAATTGGTCTTGTTTGTAGTACAGCGCAAGTTGAACTATAGGTGTCGCTCCATCCCGATACGATGGTTGAAGAACGAGAGCAAGAATTACAGTTATGAGTCATTGTGTCATGTTAGCTCAATTGGTTAGAGCATACCCCGGCTAAAGGGGTGGATGGACGTGGGTTTGAATCCCGCACATGACTATAATTTTTTCTCTCGTAAATTTGTAATTTTGTAATGTAATTCGCCTAGCAGGCGTTATTGCAAACTTAACAATATTAAAATTATAAGGTTGCGTCATCATTTACAAGTTTAAAACCAATTGCAAAATTGGTCTTGTTTGTAGTACAGCGCAAGTTGAACTATAGGTGTCGCTCCATCCCGATACGATGGTTGAAGAACGAGAGCAAGAATTACAGTTATGAGTCATTGTGTCATGTTAGCTCAATTGGTTAGAGCATACCCCGGCTAAAGGGGTGGATGGACGTGGGTTCGAATCCCGCACATGACTATAATTTTTTCTCTCGTAAATTTGTAATTTTGTAATGTAATTCGCCTAGCAGGCGTTATTGCAAACTTAACAATATTAAAATTATAAGGTTGCGTCATCATTTACAAGTTTAAAACCAATTGCAAAATTGGTCTTGTTTGTAGTACAGCGCAAGTTGAACTATAGGTGTCGCTCCATCCCGATACGATGGTTGAAGAACGAGAGCAAGAATTACAGTTATGAGTCATTGTGTCATGTTAGCTCAATTGGTTAGAGCATACCCCGGCTAAAGGGGTGGATGGACGTGGGTTCGAATCCCGCACATGACTATAATTTTTTCTCTCGTAAATTTGTAATTTTGTAATGTAATTCGCCTAGCAGGCGTTATTGCAAACTTAACAATATTAAAATTATAAGGTTGCGTCATCATTTACAAGTTTAAAACCAATTGCAAAATTGGTCTTGTTTGTAGTACAGCGCAAGTTGAACTATAGGTGTCGCTCCATCCCGATACGATGGTTGAAGAACGAGAGCAAGAATTACAGTTATGAGTCATTGTGTCATGTTAGCTCAATTGGTTAGAGCATACCCCGGCTAAAGGGGTGGATGGACGTGGGTTCGAATCCCGCACATGACTATAATTTTTTCTCTCGTAAATTTGTAATTTTGTAATGTAATTCGCCTAGCAGGCGTTATTGCAAACTTAACAATATTAAAATTATAAGGTTGCGTCATCATTTACAAGTTTAAAACCAATTGCAAAATTGGTCTTGTTTGTAGTACAGCGCAAGTTGAACTATAGGTGTCGCTCCATCCCGATACGATGGTTGAAGAACGAGAGCAAGAATTACAGTTATGAGTCATTGTGTCATGTTAGCTCAATTGGTTAGAGCATACCCCGGCTAAAGGGGTGGATGGACGTGGGTTCGAATCCCGCACATGACTATAATTTTTTCTCTCGTAAATTTGTAATTTTGTAATGTAATTCGCCTAGCAGGCGTTATTGCAAACTTAACAAAATTAAAATTATAAGGTTGCGTCATCATTTACAAGTTTAAAACCAATTGCAAAATTGGTCTTGTTTGTAGTACAGCGCAAGTTGAACTATAGGTGTCGCTCCATCCCGATACGATGGTTGAAGAACGAGAGCAAGAATTACAGTTATGAGTCATTGTGTCATGTTAGCTCAATTGGTTAGAGCATACCCCGGCTAAAGGGGTGGATGGACGTGGGTTCGAATCCCGCACATGACTATAATTTTTTCTCTCGTAAATTTGTAATTTTGTAATGTAATTCGCCTAGCAGGCGTTATTGCAAACTTAACAATATTAAAATTATAAGGTTGCGTCATCATTTACAAGTTTAAAACCAATTGCAAAATTGGTCTTGTTTGTAGTACAGCGCAAGTTGAACTATAGGTGTCGCTCCATCCCGATACGATGGTTGAAGAACGAGAGCAAGAATTACAGTTATGAGTCATTGTGTCATGTTAGCTCAATTGGTTAGAGCATACCCCGGCTAAAGGGGTGGATGGACGTGGGTTCGAATCCCGCACATGACTATAATTTTTTCTCTCGTAAATTTGTAATTTTGTAATGTAATTCGCCTAGCAGGCGTTATTGCAAACTTAACAATATTAAAATTATAAGGTTGCGTCATCATTTACAAGTTTAAAACCAATTGCAAAATTGGTCTTGTTTGTAGTACAGCGCAAGTTGAACTATAGGTGTCGCTCCATCCCGATACGATGGTTGAAGAACGAGAGCAAGAATTACAGTTATGAGTCATTGTGTCATGTTAGCTCAATTGGTTAGAGCATACCCCGGCTAAAGGGGTGGATGGACGTGGGTTCGAATCCCGCACATGACTATAATTTTTTCTCTCGTAAATTTGTAATTTTGTAATGTAATTCGCCTAGCAGGCGTTATTGCAAACTTAACAATATTAAAATTATAAGGTTGCGTCATCATTTACAAGTTTAAAACCAATTGCAAAATTGGTCTTGTTTGTAGTACAGCGCAAGTTGAACTATAGGTGTCGCTCCATCCCGATACGATGGTTGAAGAACGAGAGCAAGAATTACAGTTATGAGTCATTGTGTCATGTTAGCTCAATTGGTTAGAGCATACCCCGGCTAAAGGGGTGGATGGACGTGGGTTCGAATCCCGCACATGACTATAATTTTTTCTCTCGTAAATTTGTAATTTTGTAATGTAATTCGCCTAGCAGGCGTTATTGCAAACTTAACAATATTAAAATTATAAGGTTGCGTCATCATTTACAAGTTTAAAACCAATTGCAAAATTGGTCTTGTTTGTAGTACAGCGCAAGTTGAACTATAGGTGTCGCTCCATCCCGATACGATGGTTGAAGAACGAGAGCAAGAATTACAGTTATGAGTCATTGTGTCATGTTAGCTCAATTGGTTAGAGCATACCCCGGCTAAAGGGGTGGATGGACGTGGGTTCGAATCCCGCACATGACTATAATTTTTTCTCTCGTAAATTTGTAATTTTGTAATGTAATTCGCCTAGCAGGCGTTATTGCAAACTTAACAATATTAAAATTATAAGGTTGCGTCATCATTTACAAGTTTAAAACCAATTGCAAAATTGGTCTTGTTTGTAGTACAGCGCAAGTTGAACTATAGGTGTCGCTCCATCCCGATACGATGGTTGAAGAACGAGAGCAAGAATTACAGTTATGAGTCATTGTGTCATGTTAGCTCAATTGGTTAGAGCATACCCCGGCTAAAGGGGTGGATGGACGTGGGTTCGAATCCCGCACATGACTATAATTTTTTCTCTCGTAAATTTGTAATTTTGTAATGTAATTCGCCTAGCAGGCGTTATTGCAAACTTAACAATATTAAAATTATAAGGTTGCGTCATCATTTACAAGTTTAAAACCAATTGCAAAATTGGTCTTGTTTGTAGTACAGCGCAAGTTGAACTATAGGTGTCGCTCCATCCCGATACGATGGTTGAAGAACGAGAGCAAGAATTACAGTTATGAGTCATTGTGTCATGTTAGCTCAATTGGTTAGAGCATACCCCGGCTAAAGGGGTGGATGGACGTGGGTTCGAATCCCGCACATGACTATAATTTTTTCTCTCGTAAATTTGTAATTTTGTAATAGAACATGACAATTCGGAGTCTGTTGTTTATAGGCCGTATCGTATGTCGCATGGAGAATATAAAAAAATGCTCGATGCTGGAATAGTGAAAGAGTCTTTCTCCCTTGTGCGAGTCCAATCGTAGTGGTCAAGAAAAACCAGAAAAGATTCTGCGTTAAAATGGACCGACCAGGCCTTTCAGACTATTAGATCTGCCCTGATTGAAAGACCTGTCCTTGCGCTGTATGATCCGAAAAGAACTACGCAAGTTCACACTGAACCATGCAAGTACGGTGTTGTGTAGATCCTATTGCAGGAGGGAGATGATGGTTTATTTAGGGCAGTATCTTATCACAGTAGGAAGACCAGATCTGAGGAAGAGAAACTGCGTTCTGTTGTGTGGACCTATTCAGTTGTCTTAAAAAAAACAACTTATGGACACACACACATATTTATTTTATTTGAAAAATAAAATTATTAATTTACACTTGACTTAAAATTTCCCGCAACTCACTTTTGGTACTAATTTGGGCAGAGGTTCCACTTGAAGGGTCAAATTCAAATTCAAAATCATTTATTCAATTTAGGCGTCTACGACGCTCTTATGAAGGTCAATTACAAATTTTAATATTGAAATATTCCACATTGTACTGCCACGTTCAGCAAAAAAAAATTATAGAGCCACTGCGAGAAGAACGGGCAAGAAACTCGGGGCCATTCTTTTAAACATCTTTTAACAATGTGTTATATACAATATAATATGACTATTACAATATTTGTTCAAATTACGTAGGTGACAGGTGATAGCTTGGCAGAGGCGGAACTTTCCAAGCATCTTTGTCGTTAAGTAATCACAAACTTTGTAGTATGATTTCTTAATCAAAATATTTTTCACATGCAACTTGAATTTTCCTTCTGTGAGCATTGTAATATGTTTGGGAATTTTGTTATAAAACCGCACACAATTACCTAAAAAGGACCTTTTATTTGTCTTTGCTAGTCTAAAACCTGGTACTGCTATTTTATATTTATTCCTAGTGTTGTAATCGTGGATGTCACTATTTAATTTAAATTTACTCAATTTTTTCCGAACATACATAATATTTTCAAATATATACAGACTCGGTAAAGTTAAGATATCAATTTCTTTAAAAAGATCCCTTAGAGATTCCATATATAGGATCCATTTCATATATGGCTCGAATTGCACGCTTTTGTAGGATAAAGATTTTTCCATCTCAGCAGCAGCTCCCCACTGCAGTACACCATACGACATAATACTGTGGAAGTACGCGAAATAAACTAGCCGTGCAGTAGCTACGTCTGTTAACTGTCTTATCTTACAAACTGCATATGCAGCAGAACTAAGTCTACCGGCTAGATCATGTATATGTGGATCCCACTGTAAAGTTGAGTCCACTTTGATTCCCAGAAAGACTGTCATTTTGTCAATAGAGAGTTTATCTAAGCCAAGCTTTATGTTTGGTTCAACATAAGGAACATTTGGTAAAGAAAACTTTAAACATTTGGTCTTTTTTGAATTTAAGAGAAGATTATTAGCAGCGAACCATTCAGAGATCATAGATATAACATTATTTACATGAATGAGTTCACTATCTTTCCTATCTACTTTAAAAATCAGAGAGGTATCATCTGCGAATAAAACAATATCGCAGAAATCTTTGACCATGCAAGGCAGATCATTTATATACGCTAGGAACAGAAAAGGTCCCAAAATTGATCCCTGTGGTACACCTATTTTTACCAAAGACCCGGAAGAAGTATTGCCATTTATTCCAACCATTTGTATCCTGTCTGACAGATATGACTCTATTAGTTTCAAAGCTTTTCCACGAATACCATAGTGTGAAAGCTTACGAATCAGGGTGCAGTGTTCTACACAGTCGAATGCCTTAGAAAGATCACAAAATACGCCAATAGCATCATGTGAACTCTCCCAGGCTTCAAGTATATGTGACATCAATTGCACACCTGCATCTGTAGTGGATCTGCTCTTAGTAAAACCAAACTGATTCTCATTCAATATATTATGCTCATTAAAATGGGATAAAAGTTGTTTGAGCATAATTTTTTCCAATACTTTACTCAGAACAGGTAAGCTGGAAATAGGTCTATAATTGCAAGGGTCAGATGCAGCTCCCGACTTCAAAATTGGAGTGATTTTACATAGTTTCAAGTCGGGGATTTCCTCTATCGACACAAAGATTGAATATTGTTACTAAGTATGGTGCGATAATGCAAATTATAGACTCTGCCACTTTAACTGACATACCCCACAAGTCTTCAGTACTCTTTATGTTTAAACTTTTGAATGTCTTTATAATTTCAAAGTTTGTCGTGTATCTTAAAGAAAAGTCCGGTGTTTTGCAGGGAAAATTATGTTTTAATAGGGCTTCTGCTACATTGGGACAAGAATCCAATGATTTAGTGACTTCTAGGGGTAAGTTAGAAAAAAAAACTTCAAATATATTCGCCACTTGTATTGGATCAGAGATTTGATTTTAATTAATAGTTAAGACATATCTTGAATCTCTAGGTTTATTTTTACCAGTCTCAATATTTATAGTCTTCCAAATGGTTTTTATTTTATTCTTAGACTTGCTAATTTTATCTCTAATAAAAAGACATTTAGCACACAAGCAAACAGACTTAAAAGTTTTTGAATAGTTCCTAACATAATCATGAAACTGCTTGCAAGATGTTAAATTTTTCCTGCGATACAGATCAAACAAATAATCTCTACTTTTTCGAATACCTCTAGTTGCCCAATAGCCAAACTTCAATTTTCCATTTATTTGTTTCTTTATTTTTGGACAAACTTTTTGAAACTCAATATTTACTAAAGAAAATAAGTAATTGTAGATGTCATTTGGGTCACAGTGAGAAAAACTTGTTATGCCAAGCTTAGCTTCTATATTGGTACCGAGAGTTTCTAGCCTACTGGTTGTTAACGGCCTATGTATTATTATTTTTTTACCTATTTTATGCCTTCATACCTCTCTGTTTCTCTATTTCCATCAAATTTTATCGCAATGCCCTCATGATCAGACCTAACACCTTTTAATATTAACATTTCTTTAATCTTACAGTTTGAGTATATATTGTCTATACAGGTAGATGAAGTGTCTGTTATCCAAGTGGGCTCACAGAACAGAAATTTCAAATTAAATGACTTAAATAATGAAAT
Source organism: Plagodis dolabraria (assembly GCA_963854805.1). Classification (NCBI taxonomy): domain Eukaryota; kingdom Metazoa; phylum Arthropoda; class Insecta; order Lepidoptera; family Geometridae; genus Plagodis; species Plagodis dolabraria. The sequence continues at coordinate 14,683,276 of OY978440.1, forward strand.
AAGATCAGTCTTATTTTTAGAATTCATTAAAATATCTATATTAAAATCACCACATACAAATATGGGTTTTCTGCATTTAGAGATTTTCTGCAGTGTACTTTCCTTTGGTTAAAATTCTGCAAAATTTTGAGCATGACCTTGATCTTTTGGTGGTCGATATACACACAACACAAGATGCCTGTCTAGATACACACAAGCAACTTCACAGACACGTTCAACAGAACATCTGACTAAGTCACAGCACAGGGTATACTGGTACTGAGTCTGGTGACACCTGAAGTTATCACAATATATCTGAGCACTTAATTTTGGAAGCCACTGTTTATAAAGAGAAAAATACTGCTGACAACGCGTAAATAGGTTTGTGAGGGATTCGGGCCTAGGCCAGAAATATATTAGGTGTAACAGTTCGTTCGAACTCCAAACCCTCGCGGTCGTGTCTTCTCTCAGTAAATTTATAGTTGAAAGGTCATAACTCCGAAAATACGAAAAATTGCAGAACATACATGGGGGTGATTCAGATAGCCCTCTAGGTCCTCTACCTCCCAGGTTCAGTATATCACTATTTCTTGGGACACCCTGTATATATGAATATAATGTTCACATACAATACTATCAACGGGGCAATGCTGCCAGCAAGCTGGGCACGCTGCCAACTGGTAATGGGCTGGAGCATTTAGACCGCCTATGAGTCTGCTATGACTTATAGGTTGTCTAAATTATTTTATTGTATTAGCTGTACTGTTGTATATAGTTCGTAGTATTTTGTTAAAAGAAAATACTACCAGCTGTAATATATTTCTTAATTAAATAGCAACCCCAGTACATCGACAAAACGTGACAAACAGAACAGTTATAACTATCTCCCTTGGATTGGTTTTTGTTATGCGAACGGTTGGTGTCATATTTCTTTAATATGATTTGACGAGTGTCTGCGAAATCTAAAATACGAATGATTTTTTTATAAATGCAAGGTTAAAATAAATTTCTAAAGCACAGTCTCGTCTTACATTAAACTTCTTTAGTGTTACCACAGAGATAAATAAAATTGAATGTCACCTTCTAAAACTGTCAACTGTCAGTTCTACTTTATCCCATAGGGATGCACTACTTGTAAAACCGAATATTGAATCGATTAGAATCTTTAGTGTAACTACAGAGATAAATAAAATTGAATGTCACCTTCTATAACTGTCAACTGTCAGTTCTACTTTATCCCATAGGGATGCACTACTTGTAAAACCGTATATTGAATCGATTAGAATTAATCTGACGGTTCCATTAGTTAGAACTTTATTAGACAAGAAATAATATTATAAGACTAGCTTAATTTGTTTCAGCGGGTTATAAACCACCGCTTTGGCAATCTAAGTATATTGACAGGATGGTATTGTGACCAACGTTACGAAGGTGGAAATCTTTTTGGTGTTTCGCACTGGCCGCTACAGTGGTACGCTCGTTATGGTCACTCGGCTCGCGCTTTGTTGTGATCACTAGTTACCTAACTCTTATCCCTCACTTCGTTCGTCATCGCACCTAGGTACAAGTGTATTTGCCCTAGACTAGTATTTCATCACAATATCATTCTGTAGTATGGCCACGCCTACTTTGTAACTTGATGGTAACGTTCGGCACTAAAAATAATGTGGGTTCAGGATCGACACAAACAAAGCAACAAAGACACATACATGTAAGGGTCTTTGTTGCTTTGTTTGTTTGCGATTCAATATTCGGTTTTTACTTACCCAAGCTGATGGACATTTGTGATGCTCCCACTGTTTCTCTATAATATCAATCACATGTTATTATTTATTTGCGGTTTGCCTCAGCATCGCAGGGGTAATTATGGAAAAATTATATAATAACTACTTTTTAAAAAAATATTGTATAGCCTATGTTCATCAAGAATAATGTAGGATTCTTATGATGAAATATTTTTTCTTATCGGTCTTGAATTATAAATTTTTTCGTTACATCCTAAAATACAATTTTTTGAAGCAGTGATAGCACAGTGGCTTTGGCTATGGACTGCCACGCAGCAGGTCCATGGTTCGAATCCCGCCGCGGGCTTGAGCTTCACCGCATGGTGGAAGGGCATTTTGCAAATGCCCGCCTGGCTAGCGACCACCCTCAAGTGGAAATTCTGTCGCCAAGCACCGAACGGTGTGTTCCGGCAGCTGTCCTTGAGAGCCAGAGTAATTCTAGGTTAAGCCTGTTAACACCTTCGACCACATCATTACTTACCATCACGTGAGATTGTAGTCAAAGGCTTACCTATCAACAATAAAAAAAAAAAATACAAATCTTTTCCCTTTAAAATATTAGTGTAGATAATTGGTAGAACACATGCTGTTACGATCTAATGATAATTAGCGACAATAGTGCTAAATGATTCTTGAAATACAAATAATAGACCATAGACTGCAGAGTTGTACAGAGCTATAAACTTTTCTGCTTCTACGCTACGGTGAGCTCCCATTTCGAAACAATCGCATAAAAATACATAAGCGGTTTTTCATTAGTGTAGATAATTGGTAGAACACATGCTGTTACGATCTAATGATAATTAGCGACAATAGTGCTAAATGATTCTTGAAATGCAAATAATAGACCATAGACTGCAGAGTTGTACAGAGCTATAAACTTTTCTGCTTCTACACTACGGTGAGCTCCCATTTCGAAACAATCGCATAAAAATACATAATCGGTTTTTCATAAATATTACGATTATCCGATTTATCGATTTAACATCGCATGACTATTGAATACCCATTGTTGTGTTTGGTTTGTGTTGTGATACTCATGTGTCAACTTCACTTCGTCAGTTCGTCCTTTCATTTGATTTGTGGATAAATTCGTCATTTCAGTCCGTGAATGTTGTGAAGTCGTACTAATTTTTCTATCCTTGTTTGATCTTACAAAATTCTTCGTATCTTTGAACATATAATAAGGTTTAAATAGCATTTTGCACATATTTTGTACATACTGTCAATAAATGTATCAACACAAATAATATTATTTAAGTTTCATTTTGGATGTTATTTTACGTTTCTGGGACAAAATCAAGAATGCGCGATAATGTATGACCCCAATGTACCTAAATAAGACGTAGAAAAAAATCATACATAATAAAAATCACCACATTAAAGAATGGCTCACTTCGCGAGGCGGGATGTTACATACAGTGCTTTGGATAATGAAACGAGCCCACCACTGGGAAGTCTGACAGAACGTACGAACGCTGCCCCTACAATGATTACCCTGGACCACGAGCACGAGGATGCCACAAATGTGCACATAATACACAAAGTCCCCAAAAACAAAGGTAACACCAAATTCAGAGCATGTGTTTTGAATCTCTTTGTTCTCAAATTCATAATTACGCATAAACACACGGCTATCGAATTCTATTGGCGCGATGTCTATTTTCTCAAGGTTGATGTGCTATTTTGCAAGATCATCACTTTGCACAATGTTCAATACAATAATTTTCTGTCTCATGTTTTTATGATATATCATTTATTATAATTAATTTTCCTAGTGAATGCTAGTGAAACCTTATTCTGCAACTCTACAACAAATATTTGTAAAGTAGGCACCCAGTAGAAATAATGTCCAGCAAATTACCTCTAACTTCTCAAAGTGCACTTATATTAAGTTTATAAAAATAGAATACCTAATATTGTAGCTGTTCATCTTTATTTCAGGACAATGGACTCACATAGAAGATCTAGACTCATTCTTCACTCGAATGTATAGATACTATGTACGGGGAGGATTCTATCCAATGATATTATCTGATCTCTTTTGCCTATTGCAATTTATTTTTATAATATGGTTTTCAACATTTTTAATACACTGCATAAATTACCCAAGGTTGTTCAGAAATGATGCAGCAGCAAATAGAAGTGAAAAACTTACATTAGATGAAGTTATTTATCCATCATCTGAGTGTGTAGGTTTGATATCATGGAAATGGTGAGTATATATTTAATCAAAATATTTAAATATTAGCAAAATGCAAAGAAATTTTTACTCAAGGAATAATTATTATAAGATAGGTTAATTATTCATTATCTTCTATACATAGTAATGGTGTTAAAGAAAAAGTATAATATCATCGTCCATAAGTTAAGTTTAAGATTTTAGGTGGTCATTCAATCTAATATTATATCCCCAAAATTTTGTTTATTTACTTTACCTAACTTGTTATAAAAGTGACCTTTGCATATCAATAATATTATAAGTTTTGTATCTGCTGCAATTTAGTTTAAAGTAAGGAATTAATATTATGCAAATGTAACTAAGCAAAGTATGCTATCTGTCCATTGCTGGATAATGCATTGTAACACAATCTATATATAAATATTATATAAACAACTAGTATCTTAAATGAGTTTGAGGTCATTACTTTAAATCAAAATTACAATGATTAAAAAGTGGATTTGTCTACAATGTTTTGTGACTAAAAGCAATCTTTGAACATAAAGTAGAATGCCTAAAATACTATAATAAATTTGAGTCCATATACTTTCTAGCAATACTAGGTATAATTCTAGTTATTGAAAAACTGGTTGAAAATATGTTGATCTGGACTTGCACAGATTAGGCTTTCTTGTGGTTAAAGTGATGTATTTATAGTTTGTATGGCACATATTGTAGCAGGCAAGTGTGTTTCAGTGTTTGAATAAGGTTCTGGGGTTTACTGGACTTTGCCTAATTTTATATACAAGTACCTTTGTGTGATCTCAACATGACATATACTTTCATGAAAAGAGTTTTAATTCAAGCAACAATATAGTGTATAACTTAAAGTTTCCATTGCACTGATTAGGCATTTCAATTAGTTGACAAAATAAATGCAGGAAATTACACAGTTAAGTCATTGATGGGAAAGGAATCTTATTTTTGATCAATTTATCTCAACGATATGATCTGAACTCAATGCTTAGGAGGAAAATTCCACCAAAGTGATATTGAGTGCGGAGGGCACTTACAGTCAGAGAGAACATGCTTGCTTGCCGGTTTGCTAAGTGCAGTAATAACGTAAAGACCACACTGCCCAAGGCATATTTTTGAAGCGCTCGTAGCCAAGTTTGCTTAGCCATTCTGATTCGATCAGCAAAGTTAAGCAACGTCCGCCGCGGTCATGACTTGGATGGGTGACCGCTGGTGACATTACCACTGAGAGCTTCCGTGCTTCGGAGGGCACGTTAAGCCGTCGGTCCCGGTTGTTGTCTTAGGATAGCAGTCGTTACAGCATGGTGGTAGGGCACTTTGCAAATGCCCGCCTGGCTAGCTACCACCCTCAAGTTGAAAATCTGTCGCCAAGCACCTAACGGTGTGTTCCGGCAGCTGTCCTTGAGAGCCAGTAACTCTAGGTTAGTCTGAACAACGTCCTCGACCACATCATCACTTACCATCAGGTGAGATAGTGGTAAAAGGCTATACTATCAAGCATAAAAAAAAAAAAACAATTGTTTAGGCATGTATATGTGACAGTCGTGGACAAGTTTCACGCAGGAAGCAATGAGTAGCACGAGAGTCCAGTATACTGACATATTCTGGGCTCTTATGAAGCTTCTGCGATACTGCAGTGTGTCAGGTATGTTCGCTGAGGTGCGTGTCCCTGACTTTTTTGCCATCATTCGATCTCGGGTGGCCTCATTCTGGTTTTGCCTGCGCCGTTCCTACAACAGAATACTTGTAACAATGACGACATATTCAGAAATCCTATGTTTATGCGCTGGATTTCAGTTGTCATGGACAAGAATAAAAAGTAATTCGGCATGATAAGTGTGATGCATAGGTATTTTATTCTACTTGTTTTTCCTTTTTTCTACTTAGGATAAAGGATTATATTGATTAATTTTTTTAACACCTCTATACAGTGCTAGGTTTTACCTTATATAACTTTAATTGAACTGTGGGTTTATGTCTGCAATAAACAAATATTATTATTATTATTACATATATTTTTTGCTTGTTCCAGGTGGTGCCTTTTAGTTTTATGTTCTATAATTTGGTTAATGAGATTAGTGTTATCAATATACCATTTATATTATGCATATGACACTAAGTTATTCTATAACAATGCATTGCGCATAAAAGAGGTGGGTAAAATGTTGCTTATTGTACTGTAACTGTTGCATGTGACTTAAGTAAATCCTAAATAGTATTACTACAAAATATTATGTATGTTCCTTAGATACTGTTAAAATACAGGATAATTTTTATACCTACCAATTTACTGAAAAGTTCATAAAGGGTACTATGAATATAAAACTAAATAATATGTAGGTCACTTAGTTCATGTTGCATACCTATCTTTTCTATACATAAGCAATGTATAAAATAAATAATACTGAAGTTACTATCGATCCTATCAAAATACTTATCATTTGTTTTTGTGCAAAATAATATGATTTTATCTTCCTTTTCAGAGTGATCTTGCTTGGGTCAACTGGTCGACTATACAAGACAGAGTTCGAGAAGCTCAACCTGAGCATCACATGTGTGTTCACAAACAAGAAATAAACGAATTAGACATTTATCATAGGATACTCAGGTAAATTATTACCTTCACCATCATTTGATATGTAACAATATCCTAGCGACAGGATCACTGCATAAGCACGTCAGCCATTGCGATTCATAAAAGATCACACATTTATGAGGTGGGCTGTGATGTTTAGGGCTATTATCCAAAACCTATTACTTATAAACTTAAGTAGATATCTGAAAATAGTTTGATATAAATTTTCCATCAAAACTTTTTACATGTTGAGATTTCCATTAGAAGTTAAGTAATACACCTTTGGAGTAGCATTTCGCTGCAAGTTTATCATGTGGTGGGCCACTTTAGCAAGAGTCAATCTCTACAAATACCTCTGCATTGTCAGATATTTCGCCTCAACTCCTAAAACTGTAGTATATACAAATATTACTGTGGAGATTAAATTCATTGTAACAAATGAAATTTCACTAGGCTAATAAGATTTATTAATTAATAATGTCTCAGAGTGACCAGCCTATGATAGGCAGTGTGAAATTTACTATCAGGCAAGTGACTTCTCCGGTTCATTACTATAAATCATAAAGTGTAAATTGTGATAAGTATAATGATTCTTCGACAGAAGAAGTCTTGATGTGAAACATCACATGAGATGTTATTGAGCTATTTGCCTTGAAATAATAACATTTTTTAACATATACATTGAGAACTTTGATCTGATCATTCGAAAGTAAATAAAGGCATTGAAGTTTCTCAAAACATTTGAGCGGCAACTGCTGGGTTTCTCAAATACAGTTGGCAAATGCATGTTTACCACCTTCACTCATCAAAAAGTAACAAAGTGTTTACTCATTTTAATAATACTACGAGATTACTCAAATATAATTGAGTCCCAAGCGAGTCATCAAAACAGGCATCCCAAGCTCTTGTTGAAAAATACCACAGGATGTGGTTGAAACTATAGTCGGAGTTCTCTGATTTATTCACGTGAGTTATCCCATATTATGTCCTTGATATATTTTATTTATTGATGGTGTGATATGGGCTAAACTGCTAACTCGAACGGGGTTTCAAAGACACATAGTTGGTGTTTGAAGATAAGTATTTACTTGAAGGTTGTGGTAAGCAAGCGATCAGTACCAAAATGCCCTATACCACCATACAATCATATTCTTCTTACTTTGCGAAATTTAGTCCTTCCAAAAGTCTATCATCTGCATTAACTTAACTCAAAAATAATCTTTTGGATGAACTAGGCATCTCCAGACTATGATGATAGTGAGGAGAGCCTTTGTACAAAACAATGATAATCCGGCGAACTATGATAATATTGGGAATCGATAGTTAAAAAGGAATGGATGGATGGCTGGATAGTGACGGTTGGTGAGAGGGTCGCAAGCACGGAAAGATGTTGAAAAAAGTATAAACAGAGAGAAGAGAAAGGAAAGCTAAAACTTTGGAAGGCAGTTTATGTGACTTAATGATACTAGCGATATGCAGTGAAATCTTCACTTTGAAAACTATCGCGAGTTTTATCCATATTAACTTATTAGGAACCGACTAGAACCCGCGTTATATTTACCGGAAAGATTCCGACCATGGCAGTGAAATCAGCGTCAACTGATGAATCTGACAGGATAAAAACATGAAACTTAGCAATATAGCAAATATTGAAGTTCTATAATTATTTTATTAGTAATTATGATAATATTCTCCAATTTAAAGTAAAAAAAGCTCCGGTTGCAAAACATGTAAAAAAAGTGTCATCACCCATGCAAATAACACAAAAATAATGTTAGGGCCCGTTTCAAAATGTTCTAATAACATAAAATAACTGAATCATAAAAATGACAGTTGACATGCAGCGCGTTTCAAGCTTTAACCGATGGATAGGCTTAATCGATGATTGTGAAACGCAAAGATAGTGTTTTATTTATTAAATATGTTCTGGGTAGTAAAACCGGAACTTACTCGAACATTCTGAAACAGGCCCTAAATGTAGTAGTTCTGACACAGATTTAAAAAAGTTACTGGTTGTGCTTGTATGGTTATGACGTAACACTCACATTCTAGCCCAGCACCCCACGGGGAAAAATAATATATTATCTGCTTTTTCCTGTTAAATATTTTTCCGCCTTTCACCCGGTCATTATGTAGCCATTCCTACCGTTACCTACTCGTGTATGAATTGATTTCACGTATTTTAAAAGTTCCCCGAATTGTTATCGATTTTGTAGACGGGCTCGAATACTAACTGCGAGCGCTAGATTCAAAGTAAGTACATATATTGTTTCCATAATATTTTTATTGAAAGGTTAGCCTTTGCCCCCTGTTGTTGAAATGAACCTAGATTAGGACCTGGATCTCAAGACAACTGCTGGAAAATAATGTTAGATGCTGAGCGATAGATATTCCACATGAAGTAATAATAGATTTTCTTTCTCAAACGCTATTATAAAATAAATGAGAATGGGAAAGATGGTAACGGACAATGAATAGTTTTTATCCCGGATTGATACTTTCTAAAGGAGCGCGATCATTAAACCAGCTTCCGTCCGCGGCTTCGTCCGCCGCCTTTGGAATTTGCTTACAATGCGCACCCTCGAGACCGCTTAAAATATTAGGATAAAAAGTATCCCTTACAAACATAATGCTTTTATAGTTCGAGCAAGCGCTTCACTTAATTCTTTATCGAATGCAGATTATGATGTTGAGGTATTTGACACCTTGATAAGGCCTAGTTTCACCATACTCTGTTATTTATTTGACGCCTTGTTAATCCTTTTAACGGACTGTTAACTGAACCGAGTGTCCCACCAACTGTTAATGGATGATTAATTCAGTTAACTTCATAGAACGTAGACTGATTTAACAGCTCTGTTATTTTTAAAGACCCATTAGCTAATGCCTGATTTAGCGTAAACAAACATGGTATGGTGAAATTAGGCCTAAGCAAGCTAAAACGAATGCTGACTGACAAATTCTTTTCCAACAGATATTTGGGTTTGTTTATCCTTTCTCATTTTAATGTTTTTAAATTTCTCAATTAGTGCGCTACTAGTACATACATAATTTCACCATTAATTCGTTTTTTCGTTCCATGTAGTTATGCTACTATTCATATTATTACGTTTTTATCAACCAGTGAAAACTTGTAATGGGTGTCAATGTTAATATATGCTCTCAAATGTACGTAACCGCATGAAATAATTTTATATTCTTACCTATTTATCTAAGAGCGATGACAATAATATGCATGCATATATATCATACTCTATAACATGCACACTGGAAGCGAGCCACTGCAATAGCAAATTGTCGTGTATTGATTGAACTGTGTCCCTATTTAATGCTAGTGCAATGTCCTACTTCTTATCATGCATATCAATCATGCGAATTCGTATTACCAAGATGTTGCTTTGTTCTCCTATCTCGTATAAATATGGTAAACCATGCAGTTCACTGCTTTGTTTATGTTGGTCATTTATATACGGTTGGTGTTATAGAGATATGGGGATAAACCACGCATTTACAGTTTTATATTCATGGGCTGATCATTCTGTGTCTGGTTTATTCAAAATATTATTCATTTATTTCATATCATGAAATCTTGGCTATATTTGTATCAAAAGTAGTCGTAAATATATTGAAACATACAGTAGGCGGATAGTAATAAGAACAAAGAAATTTTCCACAACCTCTCGCTTTATCATCGTAGATGCGATCTCGGGATAAACCCCCGAGCAATATTCCTATACAGTCGTTGAAATATATTGCTTCTCGTTAGGTGCACAGAATGTTCACGATTTTGTATGTGTAGTGTATACTACCAGAAAAGATGCCCTAGAAATCTACGTTAGGCTGGTGGCCAGTTCTAAAACCGAAGCAAACATACACCGACCCCACGTGAAAGGTCTGAGTTTGGTGACAATGATTTGGTATTGATTATTGTATTAATATACTTTAGACTTTTTAAATGAAATTATTCTGCTTGCGTAAAAGTGTAAGGAAAAATTCTTTAATTTCTAGTACCATAAACTATTCATGTTTTTTTATTTTCCTAACTGCCAAAGAAATGTATATTTTTTCAGGATAAACAACTACATGGTTGCCATGGTGAACAAAAATCTTCTACCTCTTCAAATACACGTGCCTTTATGTGGAGATTTCCATTACTTGTCTAGAGGTCTTAAGTGGAACTTGGAATTTCTATTATTTTGTAAGTATTATTTTTATGGACAGCCACCCTAAGACCTCAAACAGGACCGGCGTCTTAACGTGCCCTCTGAAGCACGGACGCACTCCGAAGTATGGCCTACAGATACAATCGTTCCGATTTTCATGCTTTTAACACCATTTGCAGATTTTTACCATTAACCTATATATACTAGACGCGACACCTAAAACGAGGATAGTCGCCCGGTGCAAGTATGCTGGCCGGCATACTCTGTCCCACACGTAGCTGGGCACTCGGAAAAATTACACGCGCTTTACGATAGAATATTGTGTATTATCAATTGTGTATTTTGAATACACAATTTTCGAACGTAAAGCGCATGTAATCTCTACGAGTGCCCAACTGCGTGTGGGGGAGAGTATGCCGGCCTGCATACTTGCACCGGTCGACTATCCTCGTATGAGATGTCGCGTCTAGTATATGTAGATCAATGATTTTTACTGAATTTCGGGGTGTACCGCTAGCACTATGACTATATACTTGACTTTCAACCCTCGCTTTGGTTTGAATAAGGTTCATAACTATTCGGCAGTCCATTTAAATGATTAGTCGTTAGAAGTTTACATCAATCAACTTCTATCAGTATATGACAGTTCCAACAATTTCTAGCACTATTTGTTGGTATAGTTTTGCTTTCATAAATTGTTCCTGTTGTCGTACTAAAACATCAAGTAGGAAGACTCAAATGTGCTCAATGATATCTTCGTTTCCTTTAAGCACTGTTATGGAAATTTGTCATAAAGAGCACTATTAGAGCACTTTTTTACATATAAATCAAGACGTTCCATGCAGGTGTGAGAGGCTTCTGAACGTTCAGTTGTAAATTTCAGGGAATAACCTCTTTAAATACTCTGCTACTATTTCTGTGTGTTTGGGCACTATTAGGCACCATTTATTGGAATAGTTGAAACCACTTGTCTTGTTTGGTGGACACAAATGTTTCGTTTCCAACTTCCGTTTATGTTAATGTTTAATTTTACTAATTGCAACTTTCAGCTAGTCCATGGAGTCCATGGGAGAACTGCTGGCAGCTCCGTGAGGCGTACAAGGACCATTCGAAGCGTATGATGCTTGCGCGCCAGCTCGAACGTCAGATTCTGTTGCTGGCCTTGTTCAATTTCCTGTTTGCGCCGTTTATTCAGGCCTGGCAGATATTGTATTTCTTCTTCAACTACGCTGAGGTTAGCCACAATATAATAGTAGAATATTATATAGATCGTCGCCAAACCGACACAGATATATGTGTACTCTACTGTACTGTATCAGCCGGATTGTACACTGCTGAACACTGCCTTTTTTATGTTATTGTGAAGGAACAAGCTCGAGGCCCGTCTGATGTTAATCGGATTAACCTCTGCCTATAACAGATGAGACATATTTATTAAGTCTCATGCGCCTGTAATTTCGCTGGCTCTCACGGGCTGCTGTCGGAACACACCGTTAGGGGCTTGGCAACAAATTTTCTACATGAGGTTGATCGCTAGCCAGACGGGCATTCGCAAAATGCCCTTCCACCATGCGGCGAAGCTCAAGCCCGCGCGGGATTCGAACCATGGACCTGCTGCGCGGCAGTCCATAGCCAATGCCACTGAGCCATCAATGCTTCAAAAAGCCTCCCACATTATGGGGGCTTACCATAATCTACGCGCTTGGCAGGCGTCATTCTCAGAACCCACTGCTGCCCACTTTCTGGTGTGTTATACCTTTAGTTGCCTTAGAGATAGGGGGTGACATTCTAGCCCGGCGCCCCACGGGAGTTGTATAAATCTCTATGTAAATTCCACAAGTCCTTTTACCTTGCGTGTAAATCATAATTCCGATCAACTCGTTTCGGTGCAATGGGGTACTTTGAATTTAATTCGCGTGGATTTATTTACTATCACTAAATTGTTCTCGTGACATCTATAGTCCATCAAATCTAAGTATCTTCTATCGTTGCATACTTTACAATTCTAAATAACTTTGCATAGCCGTATTTATGCAATTTAAACAGTCTTCACCGTAAAGCCACGGAATTTTGAAGCTATTTTTATTTTCTCACAAGATTTACACAATTCACTAAACCTTGTGATCGTAGTCTATGGAAATTGTCCTTGTCGACTACGCCGAAAAACAGGTGTATGTTATATGTATCTATGTATTATTGGAATCACATGTAGCTCAAAACTAGTATTAATTAGACAGTTTCAAAGTTATTTACAAATTCCCCAAATAAGATTCTTTTTTTGAATAGTCAACAGATCAGCTAAATTTTTTGTAGAGTTGTGAAATATATATTGTTTAGTTTATTATTTTATACCAAACAATATGTTGTAGTCCCATTTATAGGACTCACTTGAAGTTGTAACATTATGTGGCATGGTATTTTATTATAATATACATACAATCAATGCTCAAGTTGAGCTAATTCTTTCAATTTGAAATGTGAGTGCAGTGAAGAATCTAATGTAGCTCAAATAATAGAATGGTTGAGAAAAATACATATTTATATTTAGTCCCAGAAAATATAGATCCTCGTCCATTGTTGTTCTTTATCGTTTGCATGCAAACATTTTACAATCTTACTCGCTTATAATCCAATAACAGCTGATGTGCGAGTGAAAACACAATAAGATTACACGTCAAAGAAAAAGACGGAACGTTTTCGGGTCAATGACCGAAATTATTTTCGACTAATCGTAGGTACTTATTAAGATTAAGATATAGAAAAATATATTTAAAAAAATATATAATTACCTAAAAATATCCAAAAATTAAAAGAAATTAAATCTAGTGTTTATAATTATATTCTATCTTTTGTTTTCAGTTGATAAAACGTTCGCCTGCATCCCTTGGATTACGGACGTGGTCCCTTTACGCTCGGATAACACTGAGACATTTCAACGAGTTGGAGCATGAGCTTAGAGATCGCCTCAACCGCGCCCACAAACCGGCCACCAAATACCTAGCCAGTTTTACCTCGCCTATCACCACTGTCGTCGCTAAGTGAGTAAATCAGTACTAATATTATAAATGCGAAAGTAACTCTGTATGTCTTTCTGCCTGCTACGCTTTCACGCCAAAACTACTGGACTGATTTGAATGAAATTTGGTATGGAAATATTTTGAGACCCGGGAAAAAACACAGGATAGTCTTTATCCAACTGCGCAAAAAGAGGTTAATGTTTTTGCGCGATAACCGACATACGCGCGGGCGGAGCCGCGCCAGTAAAGCTAGTATTTACTATATCAGCCGGATTAGATGTGATCGCAGTGAGATATCAGTTAATGACACCGTAATTTCTCTTTTTACCTTCTTCGATGTTATACAATAATCTAAACTTAATCGTAGCAGATGAATTCTTCATAATCCCAAACGATTACATGTTAGCCGGTACAGTATGCAACTTAATAATATTATGAAATTAGGGCATTATATTATATATGGTGTATTTTGTAATCTGTGCTTCGCGTGGTATAAAACAGAAACCCTGTGCCGGAAATGGCGTCATTCTGGTATAAACAACAGCGCAGACTAAGTAATAGTTATCAAATTACTTTCGCAGTATTAGTTGTAAGCGAATCTGTTTGAGAACATACGTACGAAATATGTACCTCTAACCAATCTATAGTTTTCTATCGTTGTGACATCTGTCAATGAGTGACAAGACAGTGTCAGAAATTTACATAAATTTACAATATCCACAAGGTTTCGACAGGACAATGTAAACTATATGTACACAGCATGACTATATAAAACAGTTTAAACAAAAAACTATACTACTGTTTTAGAACAATCAGGTCTTCCGTGTGGAACTAGTGAATATATAAACTATCTTCAAAGTAGATATTTTCAATTGTCAAGAGAATTTTTATTATTTTATTATATGAATAAATAAAAGAAGAAGCTTTTCTTTTCCTTAAAATGATTAGTATAAAATGAATAAACCAAGCAGAAATAACCCTGTCAAACAAAGTCAAACCACTCCCGGAAGTTAGGTGTATCAGAAAGCCCCTTTTTAACTGCTAAAAAAGGTCATTACAAATGTCTCCATGCTTTGGAAGGAACTCAAAGAACGGAATAATTTTATCTGAATTTTTGGCGTGGATTTATTCATATTTTTATTATTATTATATCATCGAAATCATCTATTTGTCAAAAATTTCATAAATAGACTTTGTGCTATATACCGATAGCTTCGTTACTGTGGGTGCATTTAATATATGAAAATACCTAGTGTGTTAGATTTAACTGTAAGCATACCACATCTAGGAATCTAATTAAAACCTTTTATTAGAAGACACAACTTCCCTGCCTTAAATATTATAGCACTATTCTCACTTTGGATAAAGTAAGGATTCTAACGTACAAAAAAGTTCAGGCATTTAAAAGTTAGGGTAGAATTTAATTAAGTAATTGTAGAAAAAAATTATTTCAACGGGCAACAAATTGATGGTAGGAGATGTTGTTAAATGAAACAATTAGTGTTTGGTAACTTATTTTAGATAACTTCCCATTTATTGTAAATTTTCGGTCCTTTTCCCATTTTTAAGGTTGACTCTGCTACAAGCACTCTCAGCGTTAATTTTATTCCAATAGAATCACCAGTTTGTCATACCTTATATTAACGTAATATCGAAGTTGTGACAATGCTACAAGATATCGTATATTTACATCTAATCTGTCGGTCAGCTATGTATCAGTGTGCATTGAACTCTGGCTTTCTTTATCTACCCAGACTCGATAAAATGTCTAGTAATAAATATAGCTTTTTACTAATTGCGTGGTTATTCAGAGCAATGAACTCGCCTATATTATATATATATATAATTATATATATATATATATAATATAGGCGAGTTCATTGCTCTTGACCTGACGTGACAACTGCAAGCAAAAATTTTTAAATGTTCATGCAATAAGCAGAACATATTTAGTTATATTTAGATATTCTTCAAGTGCACTTTATCTCAGTAGGATACTTAACTATCACAAATAAAATGTCACTTAGATGCGCTTAGGTCATACACAATGTTTGATAAAACATAAATAGATATATATATATATATATATATATATATATATATATATATATAGAACCTATAGCATGCTTGTGTTATGTATATTCTTTGTGGATGAAAATCTTGAAATAGAATTATAAACGCTATGTGTCACTGGGTTAATAAATAGAAGTGGCCGTGTGCCAAAGTTGTGCTGGCGACTTTCCTTAAAAATTTAAAATATGTTTAGGTGACATTGGTGAGCCATATCTTTATCATCTTCATACCCTTATTCCATGAAGGATTAGTTTCCTTACAAAGCGTGTGCATATGGAAAATCGTTCTTGCTTCGACTTTAGGTACAGCGGGGCACAAACTTGTCCCTATCATTTTGTTCTTTATATTCGCGTTTATCTACCATCCATATGTAATGAATCAATCTTCCTTTGCCTTAAACAACATTGTTGCAAAATTCCTAAAATTACGGAAATATAAATTCTATTCTTTTAAAATCAATTTCATATATTTGATTTGAGCTAGAGTGACGTGTTTGTTTATAATATGCGTATAAGAAATTGGCAATTGCTTGATAATATGCGCCATCATCATCATCAAAACCATGACGTCCACCGTTGAAAAACTGTCTACCCTAAGGGAGGGGCGGGGGCGGAGGTTGGGGTTGCTATAATTCTCGTGCTTGGTAGGCATTTAGGGATATCAGTAGGTATGTTCTTTACAGCGATTTTATTCGTTTTATTTATTTATATCACCTAACGTTATCTTCGGGCAACAGTCATTAAGAGCCAATGTCCTTTATATGGATTCCCTTTTTTGACCACCTCATAGATTACCAACACATGAAATACCGGTAAGACGGCACATTGCCATTAACATAACAATACGATACAATTTTGGTGCGTTGTATTGCGCTATCCGAACATTGTGCCGGCGATGGAGATTTAAGTTAAAAAAACTGTGGTCTTTTAAAAAACTTTTGTTATTTCTTGATATAAATTGGTTGATTACATAACATCTTACACCCACAATGTTCAGCAATATAAGACGCACAAAAAAAATTGTGAATTATATGACACTTGACATAACAAATAACAGTGTGGGGAAACATGCATAACCTACGGGTGTAGTGTTGTGGAAAATAGTCATACCACAGATAACTATTGCCTAGTACATTTGAATAGTATTAAATGATAAAAAAAGTCTATCATAAAAATATATTCAATAGGTGGCAATACATTCAATAGGTCAGCAGAACGAATGCACGCAGAGCTAAGGCCGAAGGTAAATAGCCCTCTCGATACCTCTTGTCTAGGTATTGTAAGTACACCTACGAAGTAACGGCATTTTGGTACTGTTTTATCTGTCTCGCAGCGAGTTTACCTGAGAACTACAAGCCCCCGGCTTATAAAACTTTACGAGTAAAGCAGACAATTCTGTTTGGTGTTCCCAGCCCCGGTTAGGTTCTATCACTCAATTTGACCTACAGTAATTAATTAACTTTCCTATCTATCATTGTACCCAATTTTTTTTTATGCTTGATAGGTTAGCCTTTGACCATTATCTCACCTGTTGGTAAGTGATGATGTGGTCGAAGATTTTGTACAGGCTAACCTTGAATTACTGGCTCTCAAGGACAGTTACCGGAACACACCGTTAGGTGCTTGGCGACAGATTTTCAACTTGAGGGTGGTAGCAAGCCAGGCGGGCATTCACAAAGTGCCCTATCACCATGCTTTAACGACTGCCATCCTAAGATAACAACCGGGACC
Source organism: Plagodis dolabraria (assembly GCA_963854805.1). Taxonomy (NCBI): domain Eukaryota; kingdom Metazoa; phylum Arthropoda; class Insecta; order Lepidoptera; family Geometridae; genus Plagodis; species Plagodis dolabraria. The sequence goes on from OY978440.1 coordinate 14,700,794, forward strand.
GACGGCTTAACGTGCCCTCCGAAGCACGGAAGCGCTCAGTAGTAATGTCACCAGCGGTCACCCATCTAACTCCTGACCGCGGCGGACGTTGCTTAACTTTGCTGATCGATTCAGAATGGCTAAGCAAACTTCGCTACGAGCGCTTCAAACTTCAAATTCTATATATTTCATTATTTGCGAAATGTGACCTCCCAAATCTATATACTGCTCAAATAATTAATACACATATATCTTGTTTATTAATTAATATTTGTGATTTGTTTCCAGGAATGTGATGTTCTTAACTGGCAGTATACTTGGAGTCCTGGTGGTATTATCTGTATATGACGAAGACGTTCTGACCGTTGAACATGTCCTGAGCATCATCACAATACTGGGCTGCGTGCTTGCTGCAGCTAGGTGAGTCTTGATGCATTGCGATAAAAGACATTTTACTTTGGGTTGATGTCAGTTAGCGTATCTTTTTGTTCTGAGTAAAATTGTGAATGACGAGCTAGATAGAAGAACGATGACTGGAAGGGGAAGAAAGTTCGCGGATGTGTATAATCTGCAGGAGACAACGGGGATGGGAATGAAAGCTGGATAAATAAAGTAATGGAAATATGAATGGAGTAGAATAGACATAGTTTACAGAATCTGTGAATTAAGTTAAAAGGGTGAATGATAGATTAGTATAGTGAACAATCTGGTTCTGAATAGTGACAGCGTGTAGGCACTGCTGACTGGTGATTTTACCCCAACCCAATCATCTTAGCGTGGAAGGTCAGGAAGATCTTACAAGGTTCTCTTCGTTTTGACGGTTTATTATGTCACGTACTCTGTACTGGCAGAATATTATGTTGTAGAATCCTGAGCTTAAGGGCCAATTCACACCGAAATAGCAGAGACTGTCAGCGGCCGACAGGTTCGCGCCGCCGCGCAGGCGCGGGCGGCTGCTGGGAGATGCACGCGGCCTCCAGCGGTGCCCGACTGGATAGCTTGTCCTCCTATATAGTCCTATAATATTTCGATTTCGAATCGTATAAACATTTACGTTGTAAAATAATTCGTGTTTTAAAATATTAATTTGTGACGACACAACGTATCCTTGCGCTAGAACACATAGGACTGGGCCGCGCGGCTGCTGGTGCCACCGCGCAGCCACCCACGGCGTCACGGGCGGCCGCGCGTCCTTTTCAAACTTTTCAAACGATACAAGTCATTTAAGTATGTAGATAAAGTTTAAAATTATTTCTCACTGACATGACAGTGCTCGTCGCGTCGCTGCCATTCCGGTGTGAATCGGCCCTTAATGTTTGAAAACTTTAATATACCTAAATTTACAAATTATTGGAATACAAAATGTTTTGCCCCGGTCGGGAATTGAACCCGCGTCCTTCCGATTTCGCGCCGGATGCTTTATCTATTAATATACCTGTTAGTTTCAGCAGTCACAGTTATCAGTAAGACTATGTTTACAGGGCGCTAATAGGTGAAGAGGAAAGACTGGGCGCTGGATGTACGGGCCCGGCGCGGGGAGAGGAACTATTCGTCCAAGTACTCGGGCATGTTCATTATCTGCCTGCGGCTTGGCGCGGCAGGGCGCATACCAAAGACGTGGCCGCGCACTTTCAGCAGTTGTTCCAGTTTAGAGCAGTAAGGACTATTCATTAATAGCCTCCTGGCACACTATGTATTAAGGTTCCTCTACACTATCGGCGATGATCGTTGATCGTCTATAATTGGTACAATCATCGTGGAAACACGTAGGGTAAGTCCGGGGGAGACGGCCCTACTAAGTTTGAGGACCTATTGTAGGGAAATCATGATGATTAAAACAACGATTTTGATTGGAAACAAAACTTAAATAATATTTCTCTTGAAATCTTAATCAAATTCAGCCCCAAACTCACGTAAGTCAACTTACAAGTCTTATGCAACAGTATCTTTCAATGCTTTCAAATTAACCTGATAGTTCAAATCAGCGTGCCCTCCCTCCTACGTCCTCGGCGGAATTCCTAATCAAACCCAATCCAGAACAGCTCAACTTAGGAGACATACAAACTGTGGCTAATGGAGCTAATGTTATAAAAGATCCTTCTGATGACCGTATAGAGGCACTCTTAAAACGGCAGCATTTCAATTCCGAGAGATCGAAAGAAGTTTAATACTCTAAGACACTACATTCATTCCTGGCAAAACCAGGTTTTACCGAGTTAAAAATTAATGATTAATTGTATCACTTTGATAAAGGACGGGATCATCTGGCTACAACAGAAAGAGTCATGGCGGGCTAACAAATGGCTTATTAGAACAAAAAGACTTCGTAAAAAATAATTTGCATGAATTAGTTAACTGAGCTAGCCGCTCTCCATCACAACTAACACCAACTAACTAGATAATGGTATTATTTGGTTCAAATTCAGCAAATTATCGAAATATGGAACAAATACTACAGATAGTATGGGCAAAAAGGGCTGAGTCCATCGAAATTCGCTGGGACTGTATTATCAAAGAAATCCCAAATGAAAATTTACAAAATATGTTAAAATGATTACCTTCAAACGCAGAAAATCTGTTTGACAGCAAGACGTTAGTGCCTGTGATACAAGAACTTGGAGGCCCAAGTAACTGCCTTAATTTACCAAGTTATATAAAAAATAAGTAAATTGTGAAGAAGTGCCCTAGCCATGAACCTGGCTCCTCAACCTCATCCCAAGTATCGAATGCCAGTAACCGTTATCTCAGCAACTGTTATGAGCCTACTCGGTCTCATAAAAATAAGACCTCTCACAAAAAGTTTAAAAAAGACTTAAATTCCAACAACAGTTCCTTTCGCAATAAAGAAAATAAATTACTGTGGGTTTAGGGGAGGCTAGTTTTTTAACAATATGTTCCGGCCAGGCATGTCATCCATACAATGTTCAGAATATTTTACAACGAACCAAATATTTTAGCAGTTCCTCTGTTGTGTAATATAAAATGTGAAAAGCTCTGCCGGCGTGCGTTTTATTGCAGCTATGACCTAGGGTCGTTCATGCAGGGCGTGAAAAAGCATTTCTCTGGTAATCACGGGAATGGCGATTAGCGTCACTAGCGTTAATGATCATCGCTTATTTTTTTTTCCGGCGGTATGCCTTTATTAAACAAAATACTATGAACTGTAAACAACACTACAGCTACTACAATAAAAGCATTTAGACACCTATAAGTCATAGCAGACTCATAGGCAGTCCAAATGCTCCAGCCCACTCCCAGTTGGCAGCGTGCCCAGCATGCTGGCAGCATTGACCCGTTGAATTATTAGCTAGTTGCTTATTCGTTGAGCCAAATATGTGCCAGCATTTTGATCACGCGTCGCATCGACCAAGCGCTCAGATAGGTTTTGGAAATATTATTATATTAATATTATCGCTTATTGATTTCATCTTCGTTTTCTATCCGGCGAGGCAAAGAACTATGAATATTAAAAAAAAAACACGCTAAATAATATATATTTGTGCACATATTTACACACACTTCCAAAGCACCACACTCGCTGGATGTCACACTCCATCAATGCCACTCTTCCACTTGCGCTTATACTGCACATACACTATAGCTTATAGGCTATAAATTAATAATAAAAAAAAGCCTTTGTCTACTATCTCACCTGATGGTAAGTGATGATGTGGTTGAAGATGTTTTTCAGGCTTACCTAGAATTACTAGCTCTCAAAGACAGCTGCCAGAACTCACCTTTAGGTGCTTTGCGACAGATTTTCTACTTGAGGGTGGTAGCTAGCCAGGCGGGCATTCGCAAAATGTCCTACTACCATGCTGTAACGACTGCCCGGGATCGACGGCTTAACGTGACCTACGAAGCACGGAAGCGCTCATTTGTAATGTCACAAGCGGGTACCAACCCAAGTCATGATCACGGCGCACGCTGTATAACTTAACTTATCGGTTAAGAACGGCTAAGCAAACTTCGCTACGAGCGCTTCAAAAGATGTGGTCCTTCTACACGGGAATAAGGGTTTATTCCCGTGTAGAAGGACCACATCTTTTACACATCTTTTTAGTAATTCAGTATAGAAGGGTTTCTATACTATTAATTCAAATGATTAATGTGTATTGCTATTTGGTCCTCAGGTGTACATCGTGTTCGAGTTGCTCAGTCCGCTACTGTGTCCGCTAGTTCTGCTGTCGCTGCGGTACCGAGCGTTGGATATTGTTGATTTCTACCGCAACTTCACTGTCAGCGTGCTCGGCATCGGTGATGTCTGCTCTTTCGCACAGGTATACCTTTACCCGTTACTTATTATAGAAATATGAATAGTGATGGTCCACAGCCGTGCCGTGGGTCCATGGATCCGGGGTCTAGCTCTATCGCATGGTAGTAAGCCATTTTGCGATTACTAGCCTGGCTAGCTACCGTATTCAATTAGAAAATGTGTTACATAGCACCTAATAGTGTGATCCGGTAGCTGTCCTTATGAACCAGTACGTTTTAGGTTAGGCCTCTCCACCATCCTCTAACTAATGAGATGGTGAACAATAACATTAACAGCTGTATAACAAAATAATAAAGGAAAACCGAGTGCAAATATAAATAAATAGGCATTATTAGGGATAAATCAAATACTACTTCTCAGATCTCATTGAAATTTAACCCGGCGCCAATGACGTCGAGTCATCATGATCTGAAGTTTAGACAGACTATATTTACAGTATCTTTACATGAACTAAAATTCAATACCTATCCAATTCCTTAATTTCTAAAAGTAACCATTTTAGAAATTAAGGTATTATGGGTATATGATAAAAATAAAACAAAAATTATTAAAGTTAATGAATTGAATAGTTATTGAGTTTTAAAAAAGGCATGCAAATTCAATCTGAACAATTATGTTAATTTTTTTAATCAAACATTATAAATCATTAATATTTTTTTTAGGCTAATGCAAAGATCACAAACACAACTTATCAAAATAAGGCTATAAAATCAGTCTTTCAAACTTTCAACATTTCAACATTAGAACCTGGATATGGTCACGATCATTTTCATGAGAGTCCGATACCTCCAACGTCGCCAATATTCTCTCTGAATGATTATTCAAGGCCATTTTCTACAAAAATCCAAAAAAACGTAAGAAAAATTAATAATAACTCGAAATAAAGAAATTAAAATATGTTACAAAAATACCGCGCATATTAAACCGTATTGCCGCAACACACTTGTAACTCACTGTGCAGGTGGCGTCGCACCTAGTACCAAACTGCTAAAGGTAGAGGGGGGGGGGGGGTATATCTCCAGCTACACAAAAGGTCAATTACACGACGAGTGTTGAAACATTTTCACGAAGGTTTAAAATCACCTCGGGACAGTATGACCCAGCGCCATTGGCGTCGGGTTAAGTGGGACCATATGAAAAGCATCAGCTTTCGAATATAAAACAAAATCATCAAAACCGTAATCGAAAGAGCTATGATTTAACACACAAAAAAACGGTTCAATTGAGAACCTCCTCCTTTTTGAAGTAGGTTAAAAATAAGCTTATTCTGAATAAGGAGGATGTTATATTGTCGGCTAAATGGTATATTATATAGAAAGCTAATCTCAGTCTCAAAAGGATGCTGTCCTCGACATTTTGGTCGTATTGTATCGACCGTGGTATCACGAGATGAATCAAGTAGGGCACATTTTTTAAATTTATTTTTCAAATTGTTTGCAAACGTCGTGCTTTTTCTTAACAAATTCGATTAAACACAGATGACAATAGATTACGAGTGTTTTGTTATCTCCTTTCACGAGATAGGGGTCTGATACATACATTCAAGTGGTTAAATCGTATCTGGCGCGTTCCTTATGAATTTTTCACCCGCTTATGCTCTTCATATTCAAATTTAGATATATTTTTCTAGGATTTTATATGAAAATTTGCCTCTAAGGCCATTGAAAAATGATTATGTTGTCTAATGGGCAAAAAGCTATGTTCAGAATACCTGCAAAGACGTTCCAGAACATGCTGTCTAAACTTAAGGGAACTTTCCCTTAAGTAAATAATATAACAGAGCTACTGTGGCCATTTATTTAAGTTTATTATATCATTCAAATTCAGTTTTTCAATGGAGGCGTCTACGGTGCTCTTATGAAGGTCAATTACAATTTTTAATATTGAAATATCCTATATTGTACTGCCATATTCAGCAAAAAAATGTATAGAGCCACTGCGAGAAGAACGGGCAAGAAACTCGGGGCCATTCTTTTAAACGCCTTAACAATGTGTTACATACAACATTAACACCATTTAATTTTTTAGCTGGATATCCGCCGTCACGGTCATCCCGATTGGCAAAAGCCGGGCAGATATAAAGAGAAAGTGAAAGGTATGTAGAACAGAACAATAACAGAATGTAATAGCATTAGGCTCGTCCCTAATAAAAGTATACATGCTTTTGTTACTTAAAACATGGTTATGTATGTTTTTTGCCGAAGAAGTAGACAGAGAAAGTAAAGACTTGACCGCAGTAGAATGAGTTTGTCCATGGCAGTTGCTACCGTACCTATTTCTGGCGCTAAGAAGTGTACACATTAGTGTGGTCCGGTGTGAAGGGTTAGGTGCCAGTAAAGTACAGCTCCAGACTCCGGACTGTTCTATACTGATTATATCACAAATATAATAAAATATAAAGATATATCTGTGTCAGAAATTTCATCCTGGGGTTTGAACCCCTTATGTTGAGTTTACAAAGCAGCACTTTAACATACACGCCACAAACGTATACACAGAAAATAGAAACATATAGTTAAATCGCTTCCATTTTGTCACCATAATATGTTTTTAAATTTGTTTAGTTATTACTTCACTTTAAAGAATATTTGGAGGACAAATTTTCTGTTTACTGCTTTAGTCGAACCAGCTTGTAGATGTGATGTTCACTCAGCATGCGATTGTGGTCTAATGTCAAGAAATAAGCTATTGCTATTATTCCTTTTTGAATAATCTTGAGATTATTTCACTGATGATAATGTTGCGGCTGGCCAGATGATCCATGAATGCCTGTTTCTATCAATCTGCCCCATTCTCAAAATGCGGTAAAGCTCAGATCCGCGGCAGTATTCATAAGGATACTGCTTTATTGTCACTTGACACTTCCGGTAGCTGAGTCAACATCACGCCTGTGTTGTTGTTATTATCTTGTATCCTTACTATATACCTTAATAAAAGCATTATTAATGTTTAACTTACTTTGAAGCACATTACAATTTGAAGCGTTCGTAGCGAAGTTTGCTTAGCCATTCTGAAACGATCAGCAAAGTTAAGCAACGTCCGCCGCGGTCAGGAGTTGGATGGGTGACCGCTGCTGACATTACTACTGAGCGCTTCCGTGCTTCGGAGGGCACGTTAAGCCGTCGGTCCCGGTTGTTGTCTTAGGATGGCAGTCGTTATAGCATGGTGGTAGGGCATTTTGCGAAAGCCCGCCTGGCTAGCTACCACCCTCAAGTAGAAAATCTGTCGCCAAGCACTTAACGGTGTGTTCCGACAGCTGTCCTTGAGAGCCAGTAATTCTAGGTTAGTCTGAACAAAATCTTCGACCACATCATCACTTACCATCAGGTGAGATAGTGGTCAAAGGCTAACCTATCAGGCATAAAAAAAAAAACAACTTCCGAGGAGAAAAAGATGCTTCATCCAATCTTGATGATTCTTTTTTGTTGGTTGTTTCAGTATGCCTCTAAGGTATACTCAACAATACTTACAACTAATATACAATACTAGCTTTCCGGGCGCGGCTCCGCCCGCGCGTATGTCGGTTATCACGCAAAAACATTAACCTCTTTTTGCGTAGTTGGATAAAAACTATCCTATGTTTTTTCCCGGGTCTGAAACTATTTCCATACCAAATTTCATTCAAATCGGTCCAGTAGTTTTGGCGTGAAAGCGTAACAGACAGACAGACAGAGTTACTTTCGCATTTATAATATTAGTACTGATTTGGTATATTGGTATCAACCAAGAAATTTCAGCAACATCGGTTAAGTATTTTTTAATATGACTTATATTAAAAAATATACCTTGATGACTTCATGGTAATTGCAGTTGTTGTTACCATTCATAGTGACTATTATTGTGGGAGTGTTACAATCGACCTTGTGAGCAGTACGCATCACTGAAAGTTTGTGATGTTTTATTTTACAGCTACGGGCAACACACAGTACGACCAAGGGGAAGGTGGAAAGACCGAACTTTCTCTAGTGGCGTTCTCGTGCCGCCACCCCGGATGGCAACCGGCCGAGCCTTCGCAGCGGCAGTTTTTGAAATCGCTGCGCCAAAGCATGAACCACGCTTTACCAGGGAATAACCATCTCGTAAGTAATTAAGAGCACAAGTAGCTATTACTCCTAGAACTGACCTTGTTAACTGTACCTGTTAATAAAAGTTGCAGGACGCCTCGCGTCGCAACGCTACTCTCGCCGCGTATCTCGACGCTCCTTCATAGATAGAGATCACGTGACGCGTTACACAATCCTATGCACATCTCGCCTGGCGTCACAACACTACACTCGCCGTATTTCTCAACGCTTCTCCATATATCGATTCTCTATGCTTCTCTGTAGATAGAGATCACGTCATGCGAAGCAGAATTACGTATCGCCGTACAGACGACAGGCACATATCGTCTGTCGTCACAACGCTGCTCTCACCGCGTATCTCGACGCTTCTTTATAAATAGATATTACGTAACGCATTACACAATCCTAAGCACATCTCGCCTGACGTCGCAACGGTACTCTCGCCGCGATTCTCACCGCTTCTTTATAAATAGAGATCACATGATGCGAAGCAGAATCCTAAGCACATCTCGCCTGGCGTCGCAACGCTACTCTCGCCGCGTATCTCGACGCTCCTTCATAGATAGAAATCACGTGACGCATTACACAATCCTATGCACATCTCGCTGGCATCGCAACGCTACTCTCGCCGTGTATCTCGACGCTTCTCCGTAGATACAGATCACTTGACGCATTACACAATCCTAAACACGTATCGACTGTCGTCACAACGCTACTCTCACCGCGTATCTCGGCGCTCCTCTATAGATAGAGATCACGTGACGCGAAGCAGATTCCTGAGCACATCTCGTCTGGTGTCGCAACGGTACTCTCGCTGCGTATCTCAACGCTTCTCCATAGAAAGATATCACGTGACGCATTACACAATCCTGAGCACACATCGCATGTCGTCACAACGCTACTCTCACCGCGTATCTCGACGCTTCGCTTTAGATAGAGATCACGTGACGCGTTACACAATTCTAAGCTCATCTCATCTGGCGTCGCAACGCTGCTCTCGCCGCGTATCTAGACGCTTCTCTATAGATAGAGATCACGTGATGCGAAGCTGAATCCTGAGCACATCTCTTCTGGCATCGCTACGGTACTCTCGACATGTATCTCGACGCTTCGCCATCGATAGATATCACTTAACGCATAACACAATCCTAAGCACATCTCGCCTGACGTCGCAACGGTAGTGTCGCCGCTATTCTCGACGCTTCTCTGTAGATACAGACCACGTCATGTAAATTAGAATCCTAAGTACATCTCGCCTGGCGTCACAACACTACTTTCGCTGCGTATCTCGACGCTTCTCCATAGAAAGATGACATTACACAATAAACGTGACGCATTACACAATCCTAAGCACACATCGCCTGTCTTCACAACGCTACTCTCACCGCGTATTTCGACGCTTCTTTATAGATGAGCACATCTCGTCTGGTATCGCAACGCTACTCTCGTCGTGTATCTCGATGCGTCTCTATAGATAGAGATCACGTGACGCATTACACAATCCTAAGCACATATCGCTTGTCGACACTACGCTACTCTCACCGCGTATCTCGACGCTTCTCTATAGATAGAGATCACGTTACGCGTAGCAGAATCCTGAGCACATCTCGTCTAGCGTCGCAACGCTACTACGCCGCGATTCTCAACGCTTCGCTATAAATAGAGATCACGTGACGCATTACACAATCCTAAGCTTATCTCGTCTGGCGTCGCAACGCTACTCTCGCCGTGTATCTCGACGCCTGTCTATAGATAGAGATCATGTGACGCGCTACTTTACAACGCTTTCGCTTGAGGAGCTCAGTACAATGCTTAGCGTCCCCAATTGAGTTTCCTAATAGGTGGGTCCTAAAATGAATGTGGACATGACGAAAATTAAGTCCATTTGCTCAACACTACCCTAAGTCAACTTGCGATTATGAAGACTGAAGTATGTAGCCTCTTTGGCGGCTCGTTGTTTTACAAAGTTTCCCACCTACTTAGTATCCTGTACATTTTCTGCGCTCTCTACATACGACTTTCGTCGTCGGGCAGATCGAATGCGTGCCCAGGATTTCGTGAATTTGCGCAGGCTTTCTGAAATTCGTACCAGGTTCGCCTTGTAAACTGCGTCCCGCCGCGAATCATTCTGTCACACGTTACCCCATACAGGAGACAGTCCCACAAAAAATGGTACCTGTCCTCCTCTGCCTTACTGCAATCAGGCATCCTTTCTATCCGCTAATTTGCCCTGACAACCCATGCCCTGACAGCAACTGTGACACTTCGTAACCGGACTTAACACTATGCACTTTAAGGCCCGTGCCCATATTGTCGTTCTTTTGTACCCCACCTGCAAAAGAGCAACGATCACCCTTCGCTTCTGTGCAATGTCAAGAGATCTTCCAAACTGTCGTACTCTGCTGTGTCGGTCAATAGAGGTCACCTAGACGTGTTTCGACAAACGGGGCAGTGTAATTATCATACATATTACATAATTATATAATATTACATATTTATATTATATTACAGAACAAGACAATGCTGGGCTCGTACATCCAGCAGAGCCTGTTTGGAGCTATAACGCCAATGCCGGCAGTTCTTTCATACTACCCACAACAACGGCAACAGTATAGATTGCCTGTAAGTACATCCGATGTCTAAGTTTTATGTTTATATAAACAAATATATAATATAAATGTACGTTCACTTATTGTAATTTTATATATATGGTGATAATAGATGAAGGTATCGTTGCTGAAGTAGACGATAGGCTTCGAACAAGATAGGTCAGTGTGAAAAGCGTCAAAACGGTTCTTAAAAGCCAGATGCAATGATTGTTAAAATTTAAATTTCAAATGTGAATAATCAGTACTAATATTATAAATGCAAAAGTAACTCTGTCTGTCTGTCTGTCTGTTACGCTTACACGCCAAAACTACTGGACCGATCTGAATGAAATTTGGTATGGAAATAGTTTGTGACCCGGGAAAAAACATATATAGTTTTTATCTAACTGCGCAAAAAGAGGTTAATGTTTTTGCGCGCTTACCGATAAGTGCGTGGGCGGAGCCGCGACCGGAAAGCTGTTCAGTATATATGTGGACAGTAGTAAAATATGAAATTGTGTGTTAATGTGATGTAAGAGTATAACTTCTTCACAAGAACACGTATATTTTCTCCACGAAACTGAATTCCGTTCACCACTTAGATATTAATAATATGCTCTTGCAACGGTGTACGGGTTCGAGGACTACCAGTCGTCTCTAGGGAATTGAAACTTTTATAACTTACATATTTAGTAAAATGTTTCTTAACATTTATTTATTTATACGTATTGTACCTACACAACACTAGTAAGTAATCCAAATTCAATCCGAAGTCCATAATCTTATATATATATATATATACCTTTTTGCATGGTGGTAGGGCACTTTGCGAATGCCCACCTGGCTAGCTACCACCCTCAAGTTGAAAATCTGTCGCCAAGCACCTAACGGTGTGTTCCGGCAGCTGTCCTTGAGAGCCAGTAATTCTAGGTTAGCCTGAACAACATCTTCGACCACATCATCACTTACCATCAGGTGAGATAGTGGGCAAAGGCTAACCTATCAGGCATAAAAAAATAAAAAAAAAAAAACCTACAATTATCTATTTTATACTTCCACGTGTAATATCTCGATGGAGGGCAGTACAAGGCGTGGGACTCGGAATGATTAAGGTTTAGGTTGTTCAGTGTCAAAAACGTAAGATCCCACTATTACGTTTCTTCGTTCTTGTGAAGAAGTTATCCTCTTATAATACGGCGATTGTTTCAAGTTTGAATTTCATATAGTAGTATATACATACTGCCATTGTATAGAATACATGTGTATGTGTGTGTGTGCAAAGTGGCAAAAAATTAAATAAGATATTTGTTACTGTATGATTGAAAACGTATAGTAGTACATCCAGCTGTGCGTACCGTGACGCTTCAAATGAAAATTACACCACTTAAAACTATGTATGTAATAGTGAATCACTTCAAGAATTTGGGCCCCACTCCTTGTTAATCTTCAAGGCCTTTGTCCTGTAGTTTCAAAACCACGTTAATTTTTACAGCAAAATATATTTGAATTCGCAGGAAATGGACGAAACGAGTGACGAGGAAGATGCCGCTCAGGTTTCCAACGATCAACCTTCAAGACGCGTGTCACACGGGTTGGCAGGCGTTAGTTCGGCGCTCAGTACGAGTGCTTTAGGCGTATTGTCACCAGCCGAGGCTCCGTGTGACGATACGCACGACATGTCGGTCAGCACACTGCATCTGTACGATTTGCATCTATCGCAGGTTAGTTCATATAACACAGCTGGTATTTAATGTTAGTACTGCTGATTCGATGGACCAAATAATAAGCATTTGGAGTCTGAAATTCAAAGACTATATCGATGTTAAACTGTAGCGTAAGGGGCTACAAGAGGGGAACCCTCGCTTCTAATAATGAACACAAGTCAGATTTACTTTTTAAATATAACACATTTAGTACTTATCCTGAACAACATCTTCGACCACATTATCACTTACCATCAGGTGAGATAGTGGTCAAAGGCTAACCTATCGAGCATAAAAACAAAAAAATTCTCGAGTAACACTTACTTTTTTATTCACAGTTGAGTTCAGCCTAATGGGACACGAGTATATGCTTAGCATGCTAATGAGACGGATAACGAGTCGCAAAATTGGCCATTCCAGCCAATATTATGTGTATTTTTTTTACGTGCAGTTATATTCTTAAAATTTTGACAGCTGACACCAATAATTGTGTCAAAATAACACAACAGAAGGAAGCTTTATTACTATGATAAACCATTGCAAAAAAATTACGATGAGACCACTCGGAAACTACGCGGAGTTTTCGGTCGAGAAACTGCACATGGCATTCGTTACATGTACATAATAACGGACTTCTTGTGGCTTCTTCATAGATCTAAACGACACGCTATTGTAGCAGGATGGCGCCACGTGCCACACCGCACATAAAACAATCAATTTATTACTACTACTTTCAAGATCAAAACCATCTCCCGAAATTCTGATGTCAATAGGCGACCAAGATCATTTGGTTTAACGCCGTGCGATTTTTTCTTTGGTGTCTCGTGAAATTTCGGGCTTATGCGAATAAACCAGCAACAATTCCTGAGCTCAAGTCCGAGATCCAACGCTTCATCGGTGAAATACGGCCACAACTTTGTCAAGTAATAATGGAGAATTTCATGAGAAGATCAATGGCCAGTCTTCAGGGCCGCGTGGGCCATTTGGCGAATAATAATTACTACTATACTTTACAATGTAATAAAGATATCACAATTCGCTTAAAAATGCGTTTTTTACAATTTCCATGTGCATTTTAATTAAATTTACTTTTTTTCTTTATTTATGAAACAGTCTTTCTCCTTCTCGTAGTCATGGTATAAAGTGTAATATGCAACTCTTGAATAAAACTGATTTATATCACTTAGCATGTTATAATGATTGGGATACCTACCTTGAAAAATCAGAAGAGTTAAACGTATTATCACATTTGTACATCGATTACAAGGTAGGCAGAAGTGTTTAAACACTCACGGTTAGTGAGACAAGCACTAAACAAAACAGAGTAGAGGAAGTTGTGTCGATCTCTTTTATGCTTTTTTAGTGAGCAAGGTCGAATCTTCCCATTAAACTTTATAATCTAAGTCGAGCCTTAGAATCAACCTCTCAAGTACCTACTAGAGATTAGTTTCATAAGGGAATATTAAAATAAGAGCATTCGCCTGTCTAGAAGTGGTAGTAATTCATTTCAGAACCTGAAAAAATATATCAAATTTTCATCAATACGCGTGGTTTTCAGTTTGTAGAGAGCATGACAAAAGGTCAAACATGGAAAATGGCTTATGTTTGTGTGTATGTGTGTGTTATCTAACCCCAATGAAGATACACACAAAAACTTTTATTACCTTATCTTTTTCATGATTATTTATATTATACTTAGTACTATGCTCCCGTTTTCTTGTCCAGCACTATAAAATTAGCAAACTAACCATACCATATGAAAACTGATCAGTTTTGGTTCATCTTGGGTGCTTTGGGGCAGGAGCGACATTATATTCTATGCCTTTTAATCAAACACTGTTTTTTCTTTTTTGTAATAGTTAAATTTGTTTTTATTTCCAGGCGGGTACAAATGTGTCAGCGTGCTGTACTAACAACTGCAGTTCGCGAGGACGCGAAGAGAGCCGATGGGCAAGCGGTGAAGACACTCCGCTTCTTTTGCGTCCCTAACATTGGACGCAGGCCGGGGCCCGCGCTTTGCCCCTCGCAGTTTGGGTATAGCGGGACCACGAGCCACGCGCTACATTTGGTTTAAATTTGGAGCCGTGCCTTTAGTTTTGCGTACTCTAAGTTTGGTTCACATTCGGAAAGGTTGTGCCTTTAGTTATGTAAAGCGGGACAACGAACTACGTACAAACTCCCTACCCTAGTGTCATGCGTAACTGGTTTACATTTATTATAAGGGTTGTGACTTTATAGTCAGACAAGTATGTTCGGGGTCATCTAGACATTAGAGTGTCGAGCTGTGTTACAGGGAAATAAAACACCTTACACCACCAAAGCTCGCTAACTTAAACTCCCTTACTTCTAATTATTGCTTAACTTTTATAAACGGCATTAAGTACTGCGCAAAGC
This sequence comes from Plagodis dolabraria, assembly GCA_963854805.1. Taxonomy (NCBI): domain Eukaryota; kingdom Metazoa; phylum Arthropoda; class Insecta; order Lepidoptera; family Geometridae; genus Plagodis; species Plagodis dolabraria. The sequence continues at coordinate 14,715,798 of OY978440.1, forward strand.
AATAATCTTGTACACAGTGCCAAATGACGTTTGTTAAAGATAAGCAACGATTATAAATAGGAGGCCTAGAGTATATCATCTCACACATCTGTCGCCATAAGGAACGATCGTTAAACAACTTGCCTGACTATAATTTTGTGTTTATGCTTACAGCTGTCGATCGCCAATTTCAGTGTTAAATTTCAATTGACCAGACACAATCTGGTATATTACAAACCCTGGGCAGATCCGAGTCACTGACAAAATCATTATATGACAAAAGCTACAAGGTCCCCAGTAGTTTAAGTAAATTTTTTTTTTATTGTTAAACCGAATGATGTTTATTTTTTTATTGCTAGATAAACGCTGACGTTTTTAGAAAAAATACAAAAATATTATTTCGTAGATGGATCGAATAATTTTTTGTGCCTTACATATAATACGCAATCAAATAATATTCTGTGCAATATATATAAGATCACAATATTTATGCAACTGCTTGTTGGTTTAACAGGCTAACATATGTTTTAATATTTTAGGCCGTTTTGGGGGTGACTTAGTGTTTGTAAGTGTTCAGTAACTTCTCAAGATACGAGCTTATCCTTAATCCTTTAGTATCGCGTATACTCAGATAACGTATAATAGTTATCAAAGAACTAGAGTAAAATATCTATTTTTTATTTCGCCCCATATGGATAAACTCAAATGAATATAATAACATATTGGGCATCACACCTATTCTAAGTGAACAACGACCAGATAGCACAGTCCTTCAGTTGCTATCTGCGAATAGACCAGTTAGTACGCGCTACTTCTTAGTTAGTCATAATTCAACTAGGTTTATTAATCATTTCAAAGAAAATGTTTCATACGACAGAAATAAATGGAAATGTGCAATATTCCTGCTAAATATCAATACAATACGCGCTTTTTCTTCAATAGCTTCTATTTGAGTACGAGTTAGTACGTTTTTGTATTGACCAGTTAGTACGCGCTACTTCTTAGTCATAATTCAACTAGGTTTATTAATCATTTCAAAGCAAATGTTTCATACGACAGAAATAAATGGAAATGTGCAATATTCCTGCTAAATATCAATAAAATACGCGCTTTTTCTTCAATAGCTTCTATTTGAGTACGAGTCAGTACCTCTCGTTTTTGTATTGACCAGTTAGTACGCGCTACTTCTTAGTCATAATTCAACTAGGTTTATTAATCATTTCAAAGAAAATGTTTCATACCACAGAAATAAATGGAAATGTGCAATATTCCTGCTAAATATCAATAAAATACGCGCTTCTTCTTCAATAGCTTCTATTTGAGTACGAGTTAGTACCTCTCGTTTTTGTATTATTCTAGGATTCAGTCCTTTGAATTGAAACAGTCCAAAACGGTTCAATGCTTCTATAATAGTATTTTATCGCGTAACTTGTTGAGTCTTAACAAAAATATGATTACTTCTAGATTTGTGACACATTGACATCACTATAGCAATAATTTGAGTTTTATTTAATTGCTCTAATTTATTACAAATAAAAAGTAATTAACTAAAGGCTGTTGAGATAAAATTCCCTTAACTAACATTTATGGATTCGCCACGTGATTATTATTTGGGTTCCGTGCAAGCAAACCAAACCCTGTCACTTAACCGGCCTAGATCTAGTCGGACTCGTAGTAATCTTTAGAACTGTTTTTTGTGAAACATACTACATACATATTATTATATTATTTAGTAACTTTAAGACTTTCGCGACTTGAACACATAGTTATAAGTATTTAACGGGACTTAATCGCGATAAAACATGTATATTTTTTAATTATTTACCTCGACGTTTCGACCAAGTTGCATTGGTCGTGGTCACGAGTGGACTGAAGAGGCAGCAGTCAACGTCTTGAAGGGCGAGTATTTTCTACCCGTATTTGATTGAGTAATGTATCGTCTCGACACACAACACTGACAACATCCACAGGTCTTAATGAAGGTAAAACGCGCCTGGTGCATTTCCTTAGCACTGGATTCCAGGTTGCATCTAACTTAAACTTGTTTTATCGCGATTAACTCCCGTTAAATACTTATAACTATATTATATTATTTGTTCGTATAGACCCCTTTGACGTGTCTGGCTCGCACTTCTTTATTTTATTATAATTAATATTTACCGGAGCAACAGATAAGATAACGCCATAGTCGTATTTTTTAATTTTATAGAAATTCTTTGATATCCAAATATAATTCATAGAAGTTGACAGATAGCATAAAACTAATATCAAAAACATGCATAATTATTAATAATTGTCATAATAGAATAACAGTGCAAGTTTTTGTCCGTAATTTATCAGATAAGAGCTACGAAATAATATGTAAAGAAATGTAAGTCAAGCTCAAAAATTACTTATTGGGACTGGTCTCACTTCTTATCGATTTACCATAGTGTTGTTAAAAGGAACCTTTCCCGCGTCTAATGCGAATGTACAATAACTTTTTTCAAACTGTGATAAGAGGTTTTCTTACGCCCATACCTGACTATATGTAGTTTTATAGATTGCTGTCACAACGAAACTCCCTCCGAAAAGCCACAGGCTCAATTTCCTCATCCAAATCATAGTTATTTATATCAAATTGTTCATACAATTTGCTTTATGCCTGCTTTTTGCGAAGGCTTTTGCTAAATAATAACAAATACGTCTTGTTTCTGTTATTCGGTATTTATTATACGTTTTCTCAGAGGGTGGTGTTTTTTCACTAATAACGACTGATCGAGAAATCAAAATAGTTGTAATTGTACCCCATAATTGAAAATGATTTATTTACAGTCAAAGCAGAAAAGAGGACATTGTATGCGATTGGTCAAACATGTGGGGTAAACAAAATCGTGTGAAACTAGTTCTAAAGTATCAGAGATGTAAAGTTTTTCATCTATTAGTGATGGGCTCGTTCGATAGTGTAATTGAATCTGTCATGATTATACGTCTCTTACTGAAACATTAAAGTTACATTGCTGAAAAATAAAGTGCCGATTATTTTCTGGGTAACTTACATTAAATTTATATTTAGTATTTCATTAAATACAATTACAAAATTAGTGCCTGTTGATAAGCTTTTTTAAATATTCAAAAATATTTAAATATTAGTAATCGATAATTTTCCGTCAGTTATTTAATAAATAAAAGATACAAAGCAAAAGAAGGATATAAAAATTTTTATTCGGCATTATATTCTGAGAAAGTTATACATAATCAACTGTTGTTATATGTATTTTTTTTATATATACAAGTTATTTACATGTTGTATAATATTTTTTCATTGTCGTCGGTGTATTTATTTGAACACAAATCTGATATAAGTTTGTATGTTTGCATGTAAGACACATTTTGTTCATATTATTGTTAAGAAGAAAAAAAATACCTAACATTTTTTTTATATAATGATATGATACGTGATTGGTTGTAATACTTATGCATTAAATAATTACTTATAATGCACATTATCCTATAAAATAATATAAAGTACAAAATTTAAGAAAAAACATATGCATTCATTATGTACTATTGTGATCGAATCTGGTGATAGCAATCCAATAGTTTGTCTAAAAAAAGTGTATTGTTACTATACTAAGTACTAGTCGGAAAATAAAGTATAAAATGAACTCAAATAGCTAACAGTTTTTCTACGTACAATCTAAGTGCTGAGTGTACACAAGGATCCCTTTTTGAAATTCTGGGTGAAAGTTATGTAGTTGACTGTCCGCTGGACATACATTGTCAAATTATATCTATATTATAACAGCTTATATTTTATATTTTGACTGTCGCGAATTCGTTTTTGTAACGGAATCCAGATTGATCTATAAAAGATAGAAACATCAAAGCGCGTGCGTTCGTAAACAATCGACAAACATCGAGTATAAATAAATACTGCGCCGATAGTTTTGAAAAACAATTAAAAATACATTTTGAATGATCGGCAATTATTTGTAAAATTTATAAAACTTCTATTTCTGCCTTGGTTGTAAAACCACACATTTTATATATGTACACTGTACAGATACATATATTTTTTTATAAAAATGTTTTAAATGTGAAAAAAATACTGTTTTAGGTAGATTAATTACATCTTAATATAATTCAGTAGATCTGCTAGTTATATTAAATATGTATTATAGATTATATTTAAAAATAATATAGAAAACAAAAACTTTTCATATTTATGGCGCTGACGAGTCCTAAATGCTTCACCTTTTTTACAATAGGTTTTTTTAGCAAAATATTTTTAGTTTCTAGCATTGTATTAATAAGATTCCTTTTGTTTTTCACCAAAACTGATCGCGGTTTCGCCATCGCTTGCCTCTCTTTCACACCTACGTTGTGCGAAAGTGATGGAATTTCAGAATTTGTCAGCGTCTTAACATTATACAGCTCTAAATGATTTAAGCCGTAATTCTTAACGTGATACGCTTCGCATTTTTAAATACAATCATATTATAGCTTGTTGTAAGTATAGTTATTTGCACTTTAATTGTAATATATGCATGAATATTTTATAAATTATTTGATAAAGTAATAATTATTCATTAAAATGCGAAACGTTTCACTTTATTGGATGTTTAAGATAATAATAATAATTCGTTTTGACCGTTGCGTTGCAGTTAATCAAAAACGTTGAGGTTGATAAAAAAAAAATCAACTTGTATACTAAACAGCCATACTTAAATAAGCAGTTTATCAATAGTAAGTCTAATAGCTTTTACAATTTTTTATACATTCATAGAATAATGACACACATGTATCCGGGCCAAGAACCAGGGAAGAAAAAATAGAAACTGACTATGTTACTAACTTCATTTCTTTCAGTTTCTATTACTATCAGGTCTGTGTAATTTTGTTTTCTTATTCGAAAGACAACATTTATTCTATATAATCGACTCACCTTTACGTAAAATTCTATTTATATACTTTTAGTATTAGCATTTTAAACTAAACGAGAAGTGAAATTCTTCCGTAAAACTGGCACCCTGTACCTGTGGCGAGAAATTTGCTGCTTAATATCTTCTCTAGTCTTTCATCGCCTTATAAGCAAATGTGATATGCTCAAAAATGAAACGCGCCAAACAAGCGTTCAAAATACGGCTTAAACTGATATTGAACGTTTAAAGTTTTCTGAGTATTTCAAAAAGCAATATTATATAAGTGATTAAATATTATAATAATGTAATTTAATTCGTCTGTTTCTTCAGTATAGGGCGAGTTTTAATAAGGCCATTCAGTGTGATAATGTTATGAAAAGTATGTTTATAACTCAGAATAAGTAGGAAGCCCATAGATTTGATTGTTTGTTCAAGATTCAAAACACTAACCCCCTGTTTCTGTCACGTCTTGATCAGTTAACAAACTGAATACTGGGCGCTCATTGGTCACCTATCGCGTCTTAAAATACCACTGACCAATCAGCGTATAGTATATAATCTGTCAACTAATCAAAGTTTTAACAAACGTTTCAAAACTGGGGCTCTGGTTTTTATTTTATATGACATCAATTGCATGTTCGATGCCATTGTTGGTTATTGAGCATGAGAATGCAAAGATAGTCGTGTTTACTGGGAAAATATGTATGTCCATAATTATTTGAAATAACCGCGTTTTGACCGTTGCAGTTAATCTGAAACGTTGAGGTTGATTAAATTGTATTTCAACATTTTCGCGGGCATAATTTATAACGCTATTTGATGTTTTTTCTGCGATTATCAAGTTTTTTTTTAGCAATGACAATGCCTAAGTACTTATGAATACAAGAACCTACCTGATTCGTGTTATTTTAATCAGACAAAATCAGGTTGATTAAAACATTTGTTTTCGTTTTATTGATATAAAACAGGGAGTATATCTGCTGTAAACCGGACGCCCATGTTTAATGTATATATTTTATGTATTATTGTTAAAAATACAGGCTTAAAAATTTTATGTGAATGAAAATTTTCTTATTAATAATATTTTTGTATGTAAAATTAAGAAGCGTAACACATTTTCAATGTTGTACTCGTAGTATAGTATTAAACCCCGTGTATTTTTGTGGGTATTGTTTAAGCTTATGCATTATTATCATTTTTATAATATTTTGACATTAATAACTTATCAATTATTATATAATTTATATATAATTTAATAATTTTTTGACATAGGAATCTAAAATATTAATAATATGTACCAACAATAATTCAATAACTGATTTATTTATTTATTACTTTAAAATTGTACGTAGAACCAAAACATATTTTGATTTAAGATATTTGACATAGCTAATCCCAACATTATTGTTTAACCCAAAATCACAGATAAAATTTTGTAACATCTGTAAAAAATGATACTTTGTTTGAGTTTTTTCTTTGATATTATGCGTAGATGTTTGTTTGCGTTTAAATAATTTACAACTCACAATTTATTAGTATTCACAATTCTGCTACACCAATGCTTCCGTCCAACGCTACATAAGTGTCACCAAAGATAATACAACTGCTGTTAGCGTCACTGCCTTACAGCCTTATACTACTTTTTTATCTTTTGCAAGTACACTAAATTTGTTTACAACTTCGTAAATGTTTTGTATGAAAGCTACGTACAGCTGCGCTGCACTATGTTGGTTGCTATTATTTATAACCTGTTATTATATCTAAAAATTATATAATAAGGATGTAGGTAATCTGCCATAATGTCGTAAAATACCTTATGCAAAAAAGGTTTTCTTAACAACGTTACTTATGATACCTATATTATAATATATTGTAATAATTACTCTAGTATTTTCAAAGTATCAAGTTTCACGGTCACACTATACGGCCTGCGTTCGCGGAACAAATCTGTGTTTCGTGAACGCTTGCATGCTAAGTAGCAATGATCAATTCAGTGAAAGAGCCCTTATTCTTTTAGCGTCACACGCACCACGAATTTGGGCATTTATGAAAGACATTCAATATTTTTTATCATACACATGGATTTATGGACAATCCTTCGCTGTTTATTATAATAGTTCACTTGGTACAATCATTTTCCTGACGACGTAATTGGTGATGTTGACACGACTATAGCTTAATCATTATCAGTGAATATACAATTTAAGTAATAATAAAAAAAAAAAAAAATTTGGAAACCTATGCCTGTGCTAATAAATACTTATATTTTAAACATATAAAATAATTTAGCATGGTGGTAGGTAATTTGGCGAATTTTACCAGCTAGCTACTCAATCAAAAAACCTGTCGCCAATTATCTAACGATATGGTATGTCCTTGTTAGCCAGTAATTCTAGGTTACTCTATCAGCCGAGTCGTCCACTGTTGAACACAGCCTCCCCTGATAAGGGGGTATTTGCCATAATCCCCACGCTTGGCAGGCGGCTTGGGGATCGCAGTGTAAATTGGCAGTTCTTTAGGTGCTGCTGCCCACCTTCCAGTATTTTTACCTTAGTCGCCTTCTACGACACCCACGAGATGATATGGGGAGGTGCAATTCTAACCTGGCACCCCACGGGGGAATTCAATTCTAGGTTGCTGAACAAAATTTTCGATCGCATCATCACTTACTATCAGTTGAGACGTTGTTCAAATGTTAGCTAAAGGTAAGCCTATCGGCTATATAAGAAAAAAATTAGCTGCAAGTTACTGACCCTAAGGGAAAAGCTAACGTATATTGTATGAATCAGCCTAGTTCATTATTTCTATTTGTGGATAACTGAACTTTTCTTCATTATTTTGGCTGTAAATATACTCTTGATTATTTGGTACACACTTGAGTCACTCTAAAACATGTGATATGTATAGTAAAAATATAAACGCACCTCTCTGCAAACCTATTTAGACATCTTGTGACTTGTTTATCATTTAATACAGATTTGTCAACATGATATCTAAATGGGATTTTGATAATAGCTTTCCGTATGAAAGTTATCCCGTGTCATTTAGATGATGCTAAATATAATGTTGAAGTAGATCCTAAGAAATTCGCATTTACGAAAATCGCTGAATACTTAGTATTTAAATTCGCGGCATTCGTATGAAACGTATAAAATTAATATCATTTTATTTTTGACGAGTTGTATCTTTGTGTAGATCTTAAATTTAACTGTTATTTGTATATGTAATTGAGTGTTTAAATTAAACGTAGCTTGTGATGTGTACATAGTATGTTAAAGGCGGTGCATCTGCCACTGGCGCACGAATCTTCGAAGAAATTTGTGATGTTTTATTACTTTGACATAGGATTGTATATATAAAATGGCTTTCAACTACAATATATTTACCTTACTAATATTTTAATAGTTTATTTTGTAAAAGAAACTTTTTTAGGTGTCACAATTGAGTGTGCAAAACGGGAAAAGAGTTGCAAAACAAATAGATGTTTACAAATTTTTAGAGTGCATAATTTCTGATCTCTTGTGGAAATCGAATCCACGTACCCCGATTCTAGGCACTGGGTGCTTTACTCTAAAAATTTGTAAAGGTTATTTTCGCTTAGCACGCGATAGTGCTTGTATATTTAGAAATTAATCAATGTCTTTAAACATAGACACCGAAAATATTATGCGATGGTTTGATTTTAATGATTTCATCATTGTTTATATACACATGATAGTTAATTTTCATTGTAGTCCACCAAGATTTAATAAATATCTATAATTCAAATTGCACGTGTTAAGAACATATATGCAATTTATTTAAACAATGTAATAATTCAATAGTTGTTGAGGTGTATTCTTATTTTATTTTAATAACCAAATTTGTACATATTTAGTTCAATTTAACAATAAGAATATGAGTATTGTGATATATTTTGTCTTAGTTTAGATAGTTATTTTTTGTACTGGATAAATTGTCAGGAATGACAAGGGTTTGTTAATACATATTTCTGTACCATGTTTGCTAACGCATTGTAAATAGACGAAATTCGAAAATATTCACTGGTTCTTATTTTACTATCCTATAGTTAGCTGTAACAATATCCTGTTTTCTTTTGAGAGGGGGAAATGCCTTCGCACTGCCCGTCCACCACGGGGGTAGTGAAGGGGGATGTGTGGGACTTGAACCCACTAAAACCCCCCCCGTGAGCAGTCCTCCGCCGAGGTGGGGCAAGACAGGGTCGCATTAGCATTCATCATCTTCCTGTAACAATATCCTACAGTAGCCTACATAACATCTGTATATTACAAATGCTGATTTAATTAGATAAATTATAAACTAATTTTTGTGGGTGTTTTTATATCTGTCGTTTCGTTGAATATTATATTAATTTAATAAGGAATAAAATCCATAGTGGCATTCGTGACTATGGCGCGCAGCCTGACAGTCTTAGATTAGCTCGGACCGACCTGATGTTAAGTGGACTAACCTCTGCCGATAGATGCATTTCGTCACTAGTCACAAATTGCACTGCGCCCGTCACCTTGAGACAGTTGTTAAGTCACTAAACACACATTCGGCTGTTGGTAATAAATTTTGGTGTCTTTTTAGGGTTCCGTACCCAAAGGGAAAAACGGGACCCTATTACTGAGACTTCGCCGTCCGTCCGTCCTGACAGACGTCCGTCCTGTCTGTCTGGTGACAGACGGACGCACAGATCTTTTTTTATGCTTGATAGGTTAACCTTTGACCACTATCTCACCTGATGGCAAGTGATGTTGTGGTCGAAGAGCTAGAGGCTAGCCTAGAATTACTGGCACCAAGGAAACCTGCCGGAATACACCGTTAGGTCCTTTGAGACAGATTTTCTACTTAAGGCACAACTACCTCTATTTTTTCTAAAGAAAGAAAAGGAAGCTAAACTTTTAGGCCACAACTAAGGCTGAAAGATTTATTGTTGGCCTTGCTGTTGCTTTATAGTTGTTACCAAAACAAAGAATATAAGGTGTAGAGCACAGAATTATTGTATCTAATAGTTTTAATAATGTTACATGAACTCATTCAGCTAAAAACTGTCAGCCGACGAGTCGTAAATGCCACTATGGCTATACAAACTTATTAAGTTAAAATTCTATAAACTCCTACAAAAAACATATATTATAAAAAACGAATAAGGTCTAATTAAGGTAGCTTTTGTAATGCATTGATGTGACGTAGGCAACTGGTAGGTAGGAAGATATCGTTACAGCTAACACATACAACCAATGAGTTTATGTAATCCTTACTTTTTACATAGACTAGAGACAAAATGGAGCCACGAGCTTTTATTGAATACTTAACTAAACAAGGAATAACTAAAGAAAAGATTCCGCTCCACGAAAGATGGGGGCCGCTTAAATGGATTCCGCTCCTTCGTTGTCTACCATTTATTTAAAAGTGGCCTAGTGAATTTTAAAGGAGCTGAGAAAGCATTGAAGTCCAATCAGGTGGTCTTATTTTTGTCACAAAGAAAATGAGGAACAGGTCGAGAAACTTATACTGAAGATTTTGTATCAGCATGATTGTTTACTGCTGAATACTATGTCAAACCCTCACCAGGAGGGTTTGTACTAATCTCCACGCTTGACAGACTTGGCAGGTTTTCTTGGCTTGGCAGTTCTAGCCCTGCACCCCATGGGCCTAGTTGGGAGTTTTGGAGAAGCATTTTATTTATATGCAGAATACTTCAATAAATTACTGATCGACATTTTATATTTTTTAAACAAACTTCTAATATTCATAATTTTATAATTATATATTAAGTAAGCAAATGCCCTTGGGGTGCCGGGCTAGAATGTTATTCCCTATCACCCATGTCGTAAGAGGCGAATAGAGGTAAAATACCGCAAATAGGTGGGCAGCAGCGCCTTCTGAGGAACTGATATCTTATAACTGCGATTCCCCAGGACAAAACGGGGGGATTCTGGCAAACCAAACTTAATGGTGAGCCTATGTTCAGCAGTGGACAATCTGGGTGATACAGTGTGTATACAAAAGTACTCGTCTACTGCAAGCGCATCTAATGCAATTTTATATAGGTAGGTACATAGATTCTGCACAAAATTCAATGTGCGCGAGCACAGAACAAACGAGTTTTGTATCGATCCCATCTGCCAAACACTTCCACGAATGAGACAAGGGTTTGTTGAACCTAGATGCTATCGACTATACCGAGAACCACACAGTTTCATATGTACAAATACGGCTCACATCCGCTGCAACATAGTTTGTGTGAGGTGCATTCAACAAAGTTAAAAACTGCATCTAGCATCCTAGCCCGACACCCTACGGGCCATGATGTCACCCAAAATATGGCCAGGCTATGCTTCGGTACCAAACATTCAATACTTAGGACTTAGGTAGGTACCTACATGACTTTTTAAACACCTCAAAAGTCAGTGCAACCGGTGCAGTTGCCACGAATGCTTACACCACCGCAAAAACAAGCCCGAAATAAATGTTATAAAGAATTTTTGGAGCTTTGTCATAGGACATACTCGTATAATAATACTACGGCTTCGTGGAGAAATACTTACTATCGGTGATTTCAATCACATCGTTACCGGAGAAGAAACCTGAGTTCGTCGCTATGACCCGATGGCTAACACAACGTCAATGCAGTGCTGCCCTCGTAAAAACGGGCACAAATTGAAAAAGCAAATGAAAATTGAATGAGAAAAAATATTTCACCCTATATTTAGTATTTTCAGACGGTACTAGAAAAACTTATTGTATTTTGTTTTGTGTCTCGTAGTGAAAGACCATGCCTACTCTGTGCCAAGAGCGCCCGCCGCGGCAACACTGGACCGCGCTGCGCTCCCATAACTAAGTACCTATTCAAATTATTTAATAATACATAATAGGCAAAAGAGACCATCGGGTGATCCTCGTGCTTAATCCGTCAAAAACACAAAAAACAACACTAAATAATAAGAATAAAAAAATCAAAAACTATAAATTATATAATTCAGAATATTTCTTAGGACTAGCAGGAGTCAACCCTAAGGGATTGTTAGCCTTGAACCAATAACCCTGTATACCAAAATTAACAGTAGGTGCCCAAGAATGGCATATAGAAAGGCACATTGGGTTACAATGGAAAGGCATATTTGGCAGTATTATTGTCTTTGGTGGTATATGTACTATTTATTTTAAAAACTAAGTTTAAGAGGGCCACCCTGATAGAAATATTATGTTTAATCAATTAGCGGAATCCACAAAAAATCTACTGTCACTCCACTTGGATAGGATTAATTGGGGATGATGACTTCATGGTACCTGTAATAATGCGGAGGCTTTTTTACTGAACTGAATCAATATGTCTCAGTGCTATTTTACTGCAAGTTTCTAAAAGAAAAAGAGCATTATCAAAATAACAACCAACAATAGCGTTATATAATTTTTACTATACTAATAAGTTGAGAGCCACACCATACTCCAGATAGGGCATGTAAGATATCAGGATTATTTTCATCTTTATTGTTTGAATAACGTATGTGGAGCACTTTATAGTTTGAAGTCAAAAATGAGCCCTAATATTTTATTTTATTACTGGCCTTGAGACAATGGCCTTTCATATAAATGTTGGCATCTGGAATTGATCTTGTACAACTGAAAACAAAATTACTTTTCATTAGGATCAAAGTAAGACAATTATTCGTCAACCTTTTATTGAGGTATGAAAGATATGCATTAAGTCGAGAGACAGACAAGACTAGACAAGACTAGACAAGACTAGACAAGACTAGACAAGACTAGACAAGACTAGACAAGACTAGACAAGACTAGACAAGACTAGACAAGACTAGACAAGACTAGACAAGACTAGACAAGACTAGACAAGACTAGACAAGACTAGACAAGACTAGACAAGACTAGACAAGATTAGACAAGACTAGACAAGACTAGACAAGACTAGACAAGACTAGACAAGGCTAGACAAGACTAGACAAGACTAGACAAGACTAGACAAGACTAGACAAGACTAGACAAGACTAGACAAGACTAGACAAGACTAGACAAGACTAGACAAGACTAGACAAGACTAGACAAGACTAGACAAGACTAGACAAGACTAGACAAGACTAGACAAGACTAGACAAGACTAGACAAGACTAGACAAGACTAGACAAGACTAGACAAGACTAGACAAGACTAGACAAGACTAGACAAGACTAGACAAGACTAGACAAGACTAGACAAGACTAGACAAGACTAGACAAGACTAGACAAGACTAGACAAGACTAGACAAGACTAGACAAGACTAGACAAGACTAGACAAGACTAGACAAGACTAGACAAGACTAGACAAGACTAGACAAGACTAGACAAGACTAGACAAGACTAGACAAGACTAGACAAGACTAGACAAGACTAGACAAGACTAGACAAGACTAGACAAGACTAGACAAGACTAGACAAGACTAGACAAGACTAGACAAGACTAGACAAGACTAGACAAGACTAGACAAGACTAGACAAGACTAGACAAGACTAGACAAGACTAGACAAGACTAGACAAGACTAGACAAGACTAGACAAGACTAGACAAGACTAGACAAGACTAGACAAGACTAGACAAGACTAGACAAGACTAGACAAGACTAGACAAGACTAGACAAGACTAGACAAGACTAGACAAGACTAGACAAGACTAGACAAGACTAGACAAGACTAGACAAGACTAGACAAGACTAGACAAGACTAGACAAGACTAGACAAGACTAGACAAGACTAGACAAGACTAGACAAGACTAGACAAGACTAGACAAGACTAGACAAGACTAGACAAGACTAGACAAGACTAGACAAGACTAGACAAGACTAGACAAGACTAGACAAGACTAGACAAGACTAGACAAGACTAGACAAGACTAGACAAGACTAGACAAGACTAGACAAGACTAGACAAGACTAGACAAGACTAGACAAGACTAGACAAGACTAGACAAGACTAGACAAGACTAGACAAGACTAGACAAGACTAGACAAGACTAGACAAGACTAGACAAGACTAGACAAGACTAGACAAGACTAGACAAGACTAGACAAGACTAGACAAGACTAGACAAGACTAGACAAGACTAGACAAGACTAGACAAGACTAGACAAGACTAGACAAGACTAGACAAGACTAGACAAGACTAGACAAGACTAGACAAGACTAGACAAGACTAGACAAGACTAGACAAGACTAGACAAGACTAGACAAGACTAGACAAGACTAGACAAGACTAGACAAGACTAGACAAGACTAGACAAGACTAGACAAGACTAGACAAGACTAGACAAGACTAGACAAGACTAGACAAGACTAGACAAGACTAGACAAGACTAGACAAGACTAGACAAGACTAGACAAGACTAGACAAGACTAGACAAGACTAGACAAGACTAGACAAGACTAGACAAGACTAGACAAGACTAGACAAGACTAGACAAGACTAGACAAGACTAGACAAGACTAGACAAGACTAGACAAGACTAGACAAGACTAGACAAGACTAGACAAGACTAGACAAGACTAGACAAGACTAGACAAGACTAGACAAGACTAGACAAGACTAGACAAGACTAGACAAGACTAGACAAGACTAGACAAGACTAGACAAGACTAGACAAGACTAGACAAGACTAGACAAGACTAGACAAGACTAGACAAGACTAGACAAGACTAGACAAGACTAGACAAGACTAGACAAGACTAGACAAGACTAGACAAGACTAGACAAGACTGGACAAGACTGGACAAGACTGGACAAGACTGGACAAGACTGGACAAGACTGGACAAGACTGGACAAGACTGGACAAGACTGGACAAGACTGGACAAGACTGGACAAGACTGGACAAGACTAGACAAGACTAGACAAGACTAGACAAGACTAGACAAGACTAGACAAGACTAGACAAGACTAGACAAGACTAGACAAGACTAGACAAGACTAGACAAGACTAGACAAGACTAGACAAGACTAGACAAGACTAGACAAGACTAGACAAGACTAGACAAGACTAGACAAGACTAGACAAGACTAGACAAGACAAGACTAGACAAGACTAGACAAGACTGGACAAGACTGGACAAGACCGGACAAGACCGGACAAGACCGGACAAGACCGGACAAGACCGGACAAGACTGGACAAGACTGGACCAGACTGGACAAGACTGGAAAAGACTGGACAAGACTGGCCAAGACTAGAAACTCTTGACGAGGCTGGACAAGACTGGACAATCCTGGAAAAGACAAGACTAGACAAGACTACCACCATCTTATAACGACTGCCATCCCAAGACAATATCAATAAGTGTGGAACTTTTTGTTGGTAACGAATTTATGGTGAATGCTGGCGTCTTGGCGCATTTCAAAACCTATACTACTATAAGATTGGGTCTCTTGCTAGCTTGTCCAACAATTATTGCACTTTGACTACGTAATGTGTGAGATTCTGAGAATATTTCTTACGAATATTACTTATCTAATATTTTTCTCAATACGTTGTGCATTGATTAGGTGCATAATATGTTATGACTTATGAGCTTTTAACAGTTTTAAGAGTAAAGTGATGGAAAAAAGTAAAAAAAAAAAGAAAAAAACTTACATACCATGCAAAGGCTGCTTTTGATAATTTTATGTATATTATAGTTTTTTCAACGATATACTATACAATTTAAGAAACATCCTGATTTTTATAATCAATTATTTTTATTTTAATCAAATAATGATTATTTATATTAAAAGAAAAGCAACACAATTAAATAACTAAATCATCAATAAAATTATTAAGCATTTCTGAAGATATTTGTACAAATATCTAGCGACTATGTATTTACAAAATGATACAAATTTATCCCATTTTTTACTTGCTTCGAACCTGCTATTTCTAGCTTTTTGCTGAGTTTAATTTTATCATTATTAGTCATAGTTAGCACATGGGCTTATACTCTTAATTCGTTCTTATAAAACTCAGAGAGCCCAAATAAAGATACGTTTCTAGATAATGCTACCAAAGCCAGTTCATCTTCATGAAATCAACCTTCACTGAGCCCACGTATGTGTAAATTTCTATTCATTATTTGCAATAGGTAACCATTGTCTTCAGTAATTACATTTAGTCATAGACCTTATACCAAATGATCAAACTACCACTACAAACTATAGATACTGTACTTACCTATGCCTGTACACTAAAAATAGTTTTAATAGTTCTTAATTTTTGATGTAGCTACTACTACAATTCTTTTTTTTTTTTTATGGGATAGGATGGCAAACGAGCAGGCGGCTCACCTGATGGTAAATGATCACCGTCGCCCACAAACATCCACAACACCAGAGGTCTCGAGGATGCGTTGCCGGCCTTTAAGGAGGGAATATGCTCTCTTCTTGAAGGTTCCTAAGTCGTAACTGTTCGGAAATACTTCACCAGGCAGCTGGTTCCATAGTGTGGCAGTGCGAGGTAGAAAATGCCGTGAAAATCGCAAGGTTGTGGACTTCCAGACGTCGACATGAAATTGATGAAACATCATGCTTTGTCGGGAAGTCCGGTGGCGAAATTGAGCTGCAGGTAGTAAATCGAACAGTTCCTCAGAACACTCCCCGTGATATATGCGGTAAAAGATGCAGACTGATCCAACATCTCTACGCAAAGCCAAAGGGTCGAGCCGACCGGAGAGAGCTTGATCGTCGACGATTCGAGTCGCTCTCAATTCAGGAAGAAAAATCGTTATCCTATGTTTCTTAGAAATTAAAATATCGGAGAAGACTGGTTTCATTAACAAACTTTCCAAAAAGGAGGTCTCAATTCGACACGTATATTTTTTATGTATGACTACGCATTACTTTTTACAGTGTAGTTCGATATTGATAATCACTTTTTATTAGTAGGGGTGGTCCCATATAAATTTTATCAAAATGGGTCATGTAGTGTTACACTCAACTAACTGAAAAGGTTTGACATTCCTAGGTAACTTGGTAATTGCAAGTTTTGTCGATGGTGTCCAGTATTGTAGGATTTGTAGGTGAGTAAAAATCGATCATTCAAGAAACCAGTACTTATCACTAAAAAGGTAGAAAGAAATTCATGTACAAAAAGTAAACACTCAGTGTTTTGAATCAGCATGGGTCCGAATTTAACAAGTTGAATTCCCTGTCCACCCATCAGTAGGAAAGTCCAGTGGGTAGACGGGACATTGCCCGCTATTTCATACTTTTCAGTGTTAGAAGTCGGTTCCATTTTTTTATTGTTTTAAGCCTGTAGTTTAGATTATGACCTATCTACCAACAGGTGCTGACGGGGTAAAGTAGTAGATTATAACTAATGCATCACAGCACTTGCCAGTGGTCACGTCGTGCAATTTGAACAAAAGACCATGCTCCAGGGCTACGAAGTTTTCGGAATTGTAATAGCTTTTCGGAACGGAAACTCTGGTCCTTGGTTAATAAATCAGCTATAGACACACTGCGCGACGAATAACGAATAAAAATAATTTAAATTCCATTTACCCGAACGAAGCGATTTGCTTCTTCGTTCATTATACGAACCGCCAGGGAATGGAATACCCTGCCTGAGTCTGTGTTTCCGGTTAAGTACAATATGGGGGTCTTCAAAACGCGAGTGAATAGGTATCTTCTGGGTAAGCGCGCTCCATCGTCGATCGCATCATCACTTAACATCAGGTGAGATAGTGGTCAAGTGTTACCCAGTTCGGTATGAAAAAACAAAAAAAAAACCACCAATAAAGGTCGCCAAGAAAACTTATATTTATAGGATAAACGTACCGATGTTTTATTTTATATCTTTGAAGCATTCATGGCTTAGTAGCAATGACTATGTAATGCCGCAGAGGAGGTTCATGGCTCATATCCCTCATGGACATGAGCTTCACTACTGGTTGTATGGTATTTTCGAATGCTAACTACCACCATCATCATCCTACATTTATTCCACGTATGTGCGGTATACCTACAATATGCCCTCTTTAACATATTGTAAAACAATTTGGTTTCAGTTATATGGCCAGCTGCCTACCTAACCGAAGCCGCCTTGGGAATTCTCTTGTTGGCAGTAAACACATATATAAAATTTATCGCCAAACAATTGATAGTGAATTCTGGCAGCTGTCCTTGAGAACCATCTCCCATTATGCCTGCTTACTATCATCGACTAGATCAAGGTGCGCAGGACATCGTTGTTAAGCAAGTATAAAGTATCGACTTACAAACAATAAGAAATGTACGTCGGTACGGCATTATTACTATGATAGATGAATAGAGTACCAACCTACTATGTAATAATCGTGTGTGTACGTCATTGATAGACGATTACGTTAAGTTCTCGGTCCCGGTTGTTGTCTTAGGATGGCAGTCGTTATAGATGGTGGTAGGGTATTTTGCGAATGCCCGCGTTGCTAGCGGCCATCCTCAAGCAGAAAATATGTCGCCAAGCACCTAACGGTGTGTTCCGGATCTTGAGAGTCAGTAATTCTAGCTTAGACCACATCATCACTTACCATCAGGTGAGGGTGGTTAATGGCTATCCTATCAGCTTTAAATAAAGGAAAGTCATTGTTATATTTGGAAAGGAAAAAGATTATTTCCAGCGGTACTTCAACCAGGAGCCTCAGAATATCAAGCGACAGTACAGTATTCAACGGATACGGATTTCAATTCCACTGGAAATCATGGTTTTCCTATCCAAATATAACTACGATTTAATATATACTTATTAGCAAAAGTAGCTAATTGAGCATATACTTTTTAAGCACTTTGTAAAGGAGAGATCATAACGTACAATACAACTGTTGTGTCTATTTTTATCTTTCGCTGTTTCCTCTCAGATATACTTTAACTGGAATAAGTAACGATAGGTAAGATATAACTTTCCTGTAATATTGGTGCATTAACTTTGTCGCAGTTATGTATGACGGACAACTAATTATTGTAGGTTTTTATTCATATTCTGATATTATTCCTAACAATTTTTTTATCAGTCCACTAGCCTTCCGTATGTCGGTTATCGCGCAAAAACATTAGCCTCTTTTTGCGCAGTTGGATAAATACTATCCTATGTTTTTTCCCGGGTCTCAAACTATTTCCATACCACATTTCATTCAAATCGGTCCAGTAATTTTGGCATGAAAGCGTAACAGACAGACAGACAGACAGAGTTACTTTCGCATTTATAATATTAGTACTGATGTAATGAAGCGTATCTATTAATTTCCTTCTTATTCTTCTTTACGTCCAATCCCTCTTTAATCACATAATATAAAGGACAAGAAGGATCACTCCGCAAAGCCATTCCAGTAAATAAGCGACTCTAACTACGAAGAAATAAAGTGTACTTCAGCTCACATAACCTAATATTTATATTCACCTACAAGGCGTCTCTCTTTCTATCGCATAGCTCTGATCTCTTTTAGGCAGCACTTCCGTAGAATAATCCTTTCTGGTCGGATACGCTGATATAGCGTTATCTTTGTATGTACCTCGAGTGCCGAGTGAGCTAGGCCTCTTTAAGTCAAGTTGACGTGACATGACTTGGACTCTGTTCTATTGTTATTACTCTTTATCCCAATGATGTATGAGCCAGATTGTTAAATGCTTATCACAGCCACCCTCATTAAGTGGGATTTGTCATAATCCTCACGGTTGGTAATCGTCTTAGGGATCGCAGTGTGAGATAGTAGTTCCTCATAAGGCGCTGCTGCTCTTTCGACACCCACGGGAATAGATGAAAGGGCGCTATTCTAGCCCGGCACCTCACGGGTCTGCTGAGAACCTACTTACAATTTTCTCTTATCATTCTGCACGCAACCCATCCATACCTGCTTAAGACTGTAACAAATAAAAATCATCTAATGCATAAATAACTTATTTACCTAAAGCAATATAAGATAAAAAAATCAAGTAGGTGTTTGTTTTTCAAGATTCTCATGCATTACTTACTGCAAAAAACGCTGTGTCATATTATATGGCTTTGCATGCGTTGATATCAAAAATAAAGTAATAAACGTAGCAAAACTAAACACTTAAAGTAATCTGATAAATAAGTAGGTATACCTATCTCATAAAAAATAAACAAACGGTTCCTGTAAATATTGTAGCAGAGAAACAATCGATATTTAGAACATCAGTTTAAGTGTTCTACGAGAGCATACTTGACAATTTTGACTATTCTTCTGCCATGCAAGCATATTTTATGTTATAATACTCGTATGTTGTCAATCCACATAGAAGACACTTTACAATTGACATGAAAATAATGATGCCAATGAGTTGCTTCATCTCTTCTTTGGTGATGTTGGCAGGCTTGTTCATATTATCTTGAATTGCTTTCAAGTATGATTTTGCTACCAATGTTAACCCAAGTTATGAAACTATATTTGGTTTGTGTGCGGTAGAGGGTTAAAACAAGTCCTACAAAAATCCAAAGTATAGCGCAATGTTACTGCTGGTGAAATACGAATTATTTTGTCCCAATAAGCCGCTGTAATATTTCAAGTTGTAAATTTAGGCCGCTGCGCTAGTGAATTGGGAAGTATATCCTGCCGGTAACGAATTCGACAGCTAGATTGAAAGTGTTTTGTCGCGAAATTTAGTGGTAAAACAATACTAAGCTGACTGCCCTTCAGAAAAAAAACGTTGAATTTATATATTTTTAATTATTATGATTTTGTTCTTAGAAGTATTTATTTTAGTAAATATATATATATATATATAATAATTTAAATCGCGTAAATGCGATATTCGAGATGAGTTTCATAAAATCTAATAATTTTTGTATTATTTACATTTGTAACGGGTAAAAGTCATAATTTATATTTTATACAGTTTTAGGGGAAAATTATGGACTCAACTGCATTGGTGTCCAATTACTGTTAAAGATATTCCGTACAATATGTCTTTAAACTCGCGGATACCATGATCTTGCGGAATGGTTACGAAACCTAGCTACAACAGTGAAAAAACTGATAAATTTTGCATTTTCCACCAAACACGTCAGTTTCCACCATAACTTGGACTATTACAAAATTCAGCGCAATCTCCTCTACTTCGCTGTCCTTACCAAAAACAAAATAATTAAACTAACTAAAATGTCAAAACTCAAGTAAGACATATACCATTATGGAAATATGGTATACATATTATATTATACACTTA
Organism: Plagodis dolabraria; assembly: GCA_963854805.1. NCBI lineage: Eukaryota > Metazoa > Arthropoda > Insecta > Lepidoptera > Geometridae > Plagodis > Plagodis dolabraria. Next base: position 14,736,866 of record OY978440.1, read on the forward strand.
CCTAGGAAAGAAGAACTAGTTTGACCCGTAGCCGAAAATCCTTGACTTTTGATGCCACTGGCACAGAATAGATAATAATACTACAGTCGCTAACGCGTCATATACTCATAGATTAATTGGAATCTGAGCACACATTTTTAAAAAGAAAAAAATTGTGCACTCAAAATAGAGAGACTAAGAATGGTTATTTACCTATCTTTTGTAAATTATTAGGTAGGTATTACCCTCTGTGGCCCATTTGATATAAACAGAGAGATGTGAGAAACATTTGATTTCAAAACTTAATGACACAATATATCTACTATGTAGATTAGGTGTGTGATGACCGTTGTTTTAGATGAAATGGGACTGGAATCGCAATTTGAACGAATTGCTTATAAGACGTGAGTTAACTAACACAGGTTTACTCTTAAATATATATTATTTTTCATATATCTGAATTCAACATAATAATCATTAGTCCCGTGGGGTGCCGGGTCAGAATTGCACCTCCCCATATCATCCCATGGGTGTCGTAAGAGGCGACTAAGGGAAAAATACTGGAAGGTGGGCAGCAATTGCCAACTTACACTGCGATCCCCAAGACGTGTGCCAAGCGTGGAGATTATGGTAAATAACCCCGATATAGGCGAGGCTGTGTTCAGCAGTGGACAATTCGGCTGTTACAGTAATTATTAACAAGCATCCGAGCAAACCTATGCCATCTTTGATGTTCGGAACTAAAGGCCTAGATTTTGCAGGTTAATATTTCATTTTATTATGTAAGGTACGTTTATAAACTTATCATGACACCTTAACATTCCCTAAAGGGACGGCTACCTAATGTTTAAACCATGTTTAAACATTACAATATAGGAATTATTTTTTTCATTTATTTTAGTTATTCAAATTTTTGAAGCAGTCTGCCGATGGAATGGCAACTAGTTCCTAGTGACGCTGCCAACTGCAAGTACCACGGTTGCATGCAGTCGAGTCACTTGCAGTCGGCAGATTGCATAAAGCTCGCCCTGATATGAGACCTAGAACATACCAAATCAGCAAATTGTGGAACTTCAGGCGAACTCATACGTACTCTTTTGGGAATATATATTTGCTATGTTTTTTAAGTTGTTAAGTACATTATTTATTCGTAGGTATGTCCATAAATTATTATTTAAATACGAGTACGTCTACCAAACTGGCTAGGTATTCAGATGTTTTAGGTTAACAAAACAAAATGTCATCAACTTTCGGCAGGCATAGGTTGTAGGCAACACCGAGAAAGGTCGAATCGCCTCGTTTGATAGCCATACCCATCTTTTGAAGACGTAATCATTACGTATCAGACGTAGTCAGCCAACCAAATCCATACAAACACCATTTTTCTCTTACGGCATCTGTTTATACTGTTCAATTTGGGACGGTAATAAAGACTAAACTATGGCCTTTTCGACTAACTTGGCAGATACTGCATGTGCTAGAAAAGAACAGAAGCGCTCTTAGCGTTTTGATGTTTGCTTCGACGAATGACGAAACGTCGAGGTTAGTCAAAATATTTATATCTTGATATGAATTCGTGAGTGAATAGACCCGGTAACGATTAAAAAAAAATGAGTTTAGTTCACGAAAGTTTAAAGTAAAGTATAAAAACTCTTTGCTGAAAATTAAATCTTCACATCCCCCCTACGCATAGGTATATTACTTATTCGTACCATCCTCCACACCTAGATGCAAGAGCGTCTTGTTGTCCTTCTTACACGCTTCGGCGCGGCGGAGCAACGGATCGACTATATTGTTTACATTAATATATTGAAAGGACTGGCGACTTAATTGGGCTTCTATTTATTCCGATTCTATTAAAAAAAATCACGATACAATCAAGTCGTTCTTAACCGATCAAATAAGTTAAGCAACGTCCGCTGCGATCATAACTTGGATGGGTGACCGCTAGTGGCATTTATACTGAGCACTTCCGTGCTTTGACATGCCAAGTTAGTCCATCAGTCACGGTTTTTATCTTAAATGGCAGTCGTTAAACCATAGTGGTAGGGCATTGTGCGAATGCACGCCTGAATCGAAGTCGAATACCACCCTCAAATTGAAAACATCCAGTTCTTCTAGGTAAGACAACATCTCGAACACATCATTCTTACCTTCAGGTGATATAGTGATCGAACGCTAAACTATCAGCAATAAAAAAAAGGTTAGTCTAGGCAGTTGCACATTTGTGACCAAGGGATAAGCTGCAATGACTACAATATTGACTAGACCAAAGTCTTATTACCAGTTCACTGCCACTCACGCTCTACATGTCCATAGTCTTTAAAATATGAATTAGTCACTTACTTACCCAAAATATGGACAGGACGACGTACGTGGTCAGCACAATTGATATAATTAAAGAATATAGGTAGATAAATATATACAAGCACGATGGAAGATTATGTACTTAATTCCCAAAAGGCTACATACTATATACAATACTACCGCTCATCATACAGCATCATAACACGACTAGACGCCTAATTGCCTAGACACCTTAGATGATATGAAATACGGATCGAGTCTATTATCAGTTGTGGGTTACAAAGGGAGCTATTCTTTAATTACAATTAGAAAAACATCATCATAATCTACCTATACCCTTATCTTACTCATTTCGTGTCGGTGTAACTTATTAACTAACGTAATGGCATTATCCAAACATGTTTTCGCTAACCACTTCAAGAGAACGCAGGATGTTTCTTAGTGTTTACCGTATTTACTTTTCTTACTGTCTTTGGTTCTATGTTTAGTGATAGTGTGTTTGAAGATGCAGGTAAACGCAGGCTTAACCGAGAATGGGAATAGGCAAAGAGTACTGCCGAAACATACAGTTAGATGTTTGGTAACAGATCTTCTTGACGGTGGTAGATAGGCGTACATTCGCAGAATGCTCTATCACCTTGCTATAAAGATAAAACACTCTGCCTGGCACTCAAATTATATGCGTGCGACAGGTAGAACATTTGTTTATACCGTCATAATATATTATTATAAGTCAAAAGAATAGCAATTATTGTTACCGCCATATATCTGGGATTTGGTTCAGTCTACTACTTCTGCACAAGCGCAAGTTGGCTATAGCAAATAATGGTACATAAATGTCGAAATTAAGCTTAGGGACAAAATCCTACAAGTAGATCTTGTTGCTTACTCTGTAATCTTTCAGCTGCAATGATGACATGGCCTAGATATTATGTTGGGGAAACCCATTGTATTACGTGCCATCGAGTCATAGCATGACTCGACTCAAGTCACCTTGTAGAAGCTGAGAATTAAACTAGAATTCATATTGGACCGATGACGTCCAATCATTTCATGATAAGCAATGGTTGCATTCAAAATTTGTTTCTAGAGAGTGAAAAGACCTTGATAACAAATAATACTTGCTTAGCTATGGTGTATCGACGAAGCAGGTACTTCAACGAAACAAAAAAATATAATTATATACCTAGGAGCAAGTAGAGATATTTGCTCCTAGTTTTATACATTCAGTTAAAAAGTATCGGGAATTGATGATTTGTTTATGGTTCCAAATTATTTTTTTTGTTGTTAGATTGGCAGAACTGTTTTCCATTTTTGCCGCGGGGTTTGAGTTGTATGTTATCTAGATTAAATACAGTGCTGTTACTAGTTATACGTGTATTGCGAGTTTCATAATGGACAGAAACATTTTCAAGTTTGAGAGAGATAGCCACCAAACTTTCTGGCTTGTATTACCTACTGGTGTCGTGTATTTGCCAGGATCATGTTTTTGAGACATTTTTCACACTAAAACTATTTATTCCTAATTTAATAAAGGCAAGATATATTCCACTTTCAATTGTTTTTACATTTAACTAAGCTTTTACAGCTAACGAATACACCATGCGTAGTGGAAACCTTGACTGAAAAATGAACCATGAGGACGACCAGTCACTGAGCTTATGATGAAAGTCGATCCGTGGCGTATTATCCAAAACTTAGCGGCGTGGTTTGACGTTAGCGTACCATGAGCGTATATGACGCATTTGTAGCAATTCGATATATTTAAAAAACTCGGTACATGAGGCCCCATGGTTACATGCAGAATAGCGCGCGTTGTAGATGCCTTACCTTGTTAAGCCCGTACAGAAATGAGGGGATTCTGAACATGTGATGAAAAGTGGATTTGGAAGGATCATGGATTATTATTTTTCTTCAGGGAATAATTATTCTCAGGAAGAAGTACATGATGCCTTTACACTGTTTGTGAAGTTTAGGTCCTCAGAGTTTTATCGGAAAGGTTTAAAATATCTTCCTATATACATAGTATCTACCGTCGTTGTCTGCCATAGATAGACTACGACGTTACAAACTTTTATAAATTAAATAAATTTAATAATAAAAAAAACTTTACGTAATGCCAATTTCATAGTCTAAATGTTAATGTATATAATTTTAGGGGATAAAATACGTTGTAACATATATTTTGACCCCATCTTACATTAAAAAAAAACTGACTGAAAATTTAAAAACAAATAATAAAACTATTAAATTAATAAAACTGACATGAAAAAAAATCGCGACTTGTTGATATTGTCCAAGACATGGCTGAAAACTTATTAGAGGAGCCTATAAGTCAGCCTACTTACAAAGGCAAATATGCCACATCAACTTTTAAGTTTTGCATTTTTCAATTTTTCACCCCGTTTTTGCATTCAGCGGTTAAAAATACAACCAGAAACTAAATGTGTTCAACTCCAAGTGTTTACCTCAGATCCTTTTATAACTGTACGTAAAATCAAACATCCTGCCAATGGTTCAACCGAACACAAACAATCGTAACTAAATATAAGCTTCCCAAAACAAAGCCACATTGTATAACTACATAAAATAAAACTTAAAATGGTGGGGTGAAAACAATATACCTATACTAATACGAGTAATATTACTCGCACATATTACAATATTTATTTTCAAGTCGATTATTCGAACATTTTGAATATACTCTTCTTCTTCTTATCCGTTACGCTCTTGACAGAGCGGTCGTGATCGTTATGCAGTAGTACTGGCAGGGGCAGATGTGATGCGCCTCACGATGTTTCGCCACCTTTGCCTGCTGGAGGTCATTCTGCTGCACTGGTTCAGGAAACTTCCGATGGCAGACTTGATCTGGTCAGTCCAACGCGTGAGAGACCTTCCTTTATCGGATACATTTCGGGGTTCGTGCCACAGAACTTCATAATTTGATTCCGCCATCCCCATTCTATAATTGGGCACTGGCCTTTAGGTTGTATAAATGCTTTCGTTGTAGTAGCTGCAGTGCTGTATATAGTTTATATTATTTTTTAAAGAATAAAGGTATACTGTATCGGCCAGATTGTCCACTGCTGAACACGGAGTTTGCCATAATCCCCACACTTTGCAGGCGTCTTGGGGGTTGTAGTTTAAAATATCAGTTCCCAAGAAGGCGCTGCTTGTCCACCTTCCAGTATTTTACCTTTAGCCGCCTCTTACGACACCCCACGGGGGGTGACATTCTAACTCAGCACCCCAAGGGGCAAATAAAGGAACGCAAGTTAAAAAATGGTGACTACGGTATGTATGTGTACCGGTGCAAATGTCAAATAAAGTGTTTCATGATCCAAAAAAAATCTAGAACTCGAAGATCCAACATACCTAGCATGACATTGCTATGTCAATATTGATGCATATAGGTACCTAGTTTTTACATTATAACGTACCTACCCTATGCGAAATTATAAATCATGTTTTTCCTACATGTGCCTACCATTGTGTGAACCATTTATCTGTAAACAAGGAAAACCCATGATCCCTTTTGTAACCTCTTACAAGTATTCGTCATCGGTCAACGCCCGGTTTAAACTTTTCTCAATCCCGGGTATGAAAACCTACCTTGGGCATTACAGAGCGAAAAAATGATTGGAGATTTATAAATCAACGTTAATTCTTCATTTGAGTGTGGTGATGGGTAAAACGTGCCGTTAGAAGTAAACGTACCGGTGTAGAATATGAAGTGTGTTTTAGTAATTAGAATTCTTCTTGGTTCACCATTTTTTTCTTTTTTATGTTGAACTGGGTAGCTCTTGAACACTATCCCACCTGATGTTAAGTGATGATGCGATCGATGATGGAGCGCACTTACCCAGAAGAGACTTTATTATATATTAATACCTTTTTTTACTGAATTCTAAAACGCATTTGTATATATTAGCAATGGTGACTATTATTACTGGCATACACAATAGATTTTGTAAGCAGTATGCATAATTGATAAATTTTCAAAATGATTTTTTTTCAGTAGCAAACGGAACATGAACATGTTAGCACAGAAAAAATAAGAAATACCTAACTTGTGGAAGTCGGACCAAAACAGTGTGAGCTCAGAGTGTGCATCAGCAAGGGCGGGTAACTGTAGGTTTGAATCTCATTACTACTCTGTTTTTTGATCTGTGGTGTTAAATCCATAGACTTAGATTATTTTAGATTATAGCTTATTTTTTCGCTACATCCTAAGCCTATGGTTAATCTTACTTATAGTTTGGCCCATAGGCTTAGGCTGAGCGTAGCGAAAAAATCCTAAGTCTATGGTTTGGCCTACAGTGTCCATGGCCAGCCCGATTTTTAATTAAGATTTGTTTGTTGTATGTAATCTCGGCGGTAAACGTCTTCATAGAAATTGTGAGGTTCCATTTATAAATTGAATAAATTTTTGACTAGCGGGTATGGAGGGTAAGGATAGTCATCTGAAATATGATATACAATTTAAAAAGTGTCTAGCTGTATGTATATAACAGTACAAAAACCTTCCAGAATGGCGCTGGTAGACAAAGGGCATGCAGAGTGGCTTCACGTATGAATGTAGCAATTGTAAACGTTTTGAAGCAGGTATGCCGAGTTACAACAATAAATATTATTGTCGACTAAACTACTTTAGTCTATTACTTATTGAAAATTTATTTTTAGTCGAATAAAAATTTTGAGTGCAAAAATGTATTACTCATAGAGTTTTTTATTGTTTCGTTTTGCTCTTGATGAACTCTTTTATTCAAGTTTTTAACACATTCATTTTTTTATTTCTTGACTAGTATTTACGTGTTTATTTTGTATAACATATGATTCTTTGTTCACCACGTGAACCAAAAAAAAATGATACACGAAAAATCATCATAAGTTGTTTCCCACTTTATTAATTTTAAAAAAGGCGCTATAAGTTAGCGGAAGTTTTTCTTTCCTTGTTTATGTAATATGTCTATATCCTACTCTAATAATATTTGGCGCTTCTTTTAAAATTTACCTACTTTGATGCTAATTTGGCGCTACCCTAATTTAATTTATCTGGACGGACACTTTTTCATGATTCTCCTTATCTCTAGTCCTCTACCCTCCATACTAGCAAGTTAAAATAAATTCCAGTACAACATTATAACGTGTGTTTTTTTCTTTTATTGTTACCCAGCTAAGCCTTTGGAGCTATAATGAACTTAGGTTTAGTTAGGTTTGCATGATACGTAATACGTCTCGTGATGTGTGAAACATGCTCCAAATTATTTAATTACGTATTCAGGAATCTACTGTAGTACTAATTCTAAACTCCCTCACTACGTTTTGTGAGCTAACTGTAGATTGCATCGTTTATTAACCTCGGGGTTCAAAGTGACGTGAGTTCGGAGACTTCTTTTTCCTCTTTTAGTAAATAATGTTCTGTATTGAACTACAGTTTTCGAGACCCATAGGTTTTCATACGTAAATAAATAAAGTATGTAAAATAAAATAAGTAATTCATATCTATTATATTGAAACGTTGTTAAAAAAATATTTATCAGAATGGCTTTACAGAAGCTGTAATTTTACTACGATATATATAAATAAATATTTTTTTGTGGTTATTTGAAAAAGAAAAAGTATTTGAAAACAAATATTGAATTCAATAGTTCATATAGTAGTTAGTTAAGTTGCTTAAGATATTAAATATTAGAGTGTCTGGGTACCACACGAAAGATAGGTACTTGATAAAGATAAGGACGTAGAGCGCGTTGAAGTCTTTAATACTGCGTTACAGCGACGCTACGCGACCTTTACGTGATTTGTGTATTTGAGTTTTTCGATGACTCCCTCGGCACTTTATTGCTATATTCACCTAGATTTATATAAATAAACCCGTTGTTTTCACTTAGAAATCGCTTTGTTTATGGAAAAAAGTTCGAAGGTCTGAATATGCGGCCGAATCCGTAATAGAGTTGCGTAAAGCTCCTAAGTTAGCTGATGGCCTCGTGTGGAATGTTTGTTAATGTTTATGAGTAGCAGGATGGGAGGGAGATTAAGGCGCAGTAGTGCTAGGGCGTGTGAGAGGGTGCAGGATGCAGGATTTGGAGCGCCTGGACGCTTGGGTTCGTGGCCGTGGTGGCGGCAGCGGCGGTGGCCGCGGGCTGGTGGGCGCGCGGCTATAAGTAAGAGGTGCGCGCGCCGCGGCGAGGTTAGTCGCCGTACGGCAGCGCGTCGCCAGCGGTCTTTTCCCGTAACCCCCCTCCGGTGCGTCACCCCACCACCCCTTACACGCACTCGCCTTTCTCACACGATCACCGGCGATCCTCGCTTGCGCAATCGACTTCGAACCGAAAGGTCGCCGCTATTGGCATTTAGGCGCTCTCTGACATTAGCGTTGCATTTGAATGTGCGATGCAGCTTCCTCGTTGAGCTTCACTGTCGCAACTGTGTGTTCGCTTGGGAAAGGCGCGTGTGCTGACGTGAGGTCTCTGTTGCAGCCAGCAGCCCGAGCGAGCCGGGCAGGCGAGTACTTCGCAAAGCAACATCACAAGCAACAAGCAATATGATCGCCAGGACAGCTCTGTGAGTACCTACCCTCCTTTACGCACTACACTACACACCCACTTCTAAACTTAGCACTGATCTGTGAGTTACAAGACATCAATTTGACGGCCATTACTATCGATGTGTTAATTAGGTACTGTTTGATTAGAAGTGGTTATTGTGCAGAATCGCTTTCTAAAGGTGTGCTGATAATTATTATGTATTCTTGTGTGTTGGATTAGTTAGCGTGTTGACTTTCATCTGTTTGCATTCGATCTCGCAGCTGGCGTTGCGTAATCTATCGGGATGTTAGCGATGCTATCGCGCCGACACATAGGCGCAGGCTAATGTGACAAAAATTCGATCTGGTTTCTCATGTGGAAATCAAGTTTTCATTGCTCAACTGCAATTGACTGACATCACGAATGGGGGCGCTATTTCTCAATAAAGGCTGCGAAACATTGCTTCAAAAATATGCACGACTTTGTGCGCATATTGTCTCCAGCGCAACTCGACGCGGCGTGAGTGAGCCGACACCGCCCGCCAGTGCCGAGCCCTTGTACTTTCTAAACTTAAAAGCCCTCGACAAAAAGGAACGTACAAGACCTTAGTCATAAAAATCACAACATCATTTACGACTTAAAACGCGAGACCTTAAATTAAAGAACGTCCTTGTTGTAAAAAAGTGTTCTAAGCATACAATACATTGAGTACACGTTATTTCAATACGAGTAGGTACTCCTAAGAACAAGCTTGTAAAGTAAACAGTAGTCGTAAAACACTCGCAACGTGTTATTCCTTTCCTACCGCAAATGATCGTTCTGTATGGCATCAGACTTTCTGCGGAAAAGCTATTTTCACGAAACAATTTTCTCCGTGAAAGGCGCATCTACGCATTTCCTTTAATTTAATATTAAATGAACAAGAAAGCGGTATTTTATAAATTTATATTAATGTGCAGTTTAATAAGCTTTGTTGTAAATTGAATTAGAGGGTCTGCAAAATGTAGTTCTGTCTTCATTTACTATAAAAAAAGAATAATTATAATTTCTTAAAAAAATAATCTAAGCTAAAGACACCAAAGTATTAAAGTTAATTGGCAGAAGGTGCGACCTTCGTCAGAGCTTTATCATTTTATGGTTTGACGGTTATATAAAAAAATATTAGCAACAAGTATCGTGTCCTTATATAGAGGTGACCGTGATCTTATTATAGTTATTTATACTTTTTTATTTAGAGATAACAAGCATAATACCAAGACATAACATTCACGGACTACTTCTTTAATAGAGCGTTAACTACTTAACATATTAGACTAACACATTGTACAATTATTGTAAAATAACAATTATTCCTTCAAGACTAGATTCTGAATATAGTTGGCTATATTTTTTTAAACATGATGGTTTATTTTTAAAACTGATATATTTGTTACTAATAGTCAAACAATGTACAAGAAAGCAGTGGTAATTTGCAATAATGGTAGATATAATCGCCATAGGTACATTTAGAAATTATTAGTCATAACAATTGCTTTCGTAGAATTACGCCAAGTTTTGTCGTGCCTATTATTTTTTGTGTGACAAACATCGTATGAAAATTAATAAGCTCTACACTCATACAAGGATTTACTTCGCTGAGTTTCTCAACGACATCAGCCATAGGGGTTAGCGGCCATTCAATTAACAATAACTTACGCCAATATGTTTTCGTTAAAGCGGCCATGGTTAGTTAAGATGAAATTGGAGAGAGTGGTGATGTTACTTTAAATTTCGTTACCAAAACAGTACTGAACCCTTATATGGTATCCCCGTGTCATTTTACCCAGAGATTACACAAACTACTTAATAATAACCACTCACCTGGAAAAGTATGTTTTATTTTGTTTTTTTTTCGGTATTGACAGCGTGAACGAAAAAAAAAATCCCATTGTTCAGTTTCCAAATAACAACAGTTGTTTTATACGTGTACTAAAGAGCAAAATTGTACTAAATAACAAAATAACTAAAATTATTTTTAAATCTACCACGACCTTTCACCTCAGTATTGGAATAGATCTATTCCAGCTCAGTTTGAATTGAAAAAATTAAATTTGAAAAAAAAATTAAATAAAAAAAAAATAATTAAAAAATAATAATAAATAATTATAAAATTTTAATTTTTATATATTTTAAAATTAAGGGGGTCAAAATGCGGGCCCCATAATTTTGAGTGAAAATTGACCTGAGCGTAGAGGTTAAATTTAAACGTTCTGTATCTAATTTGATTCATTATTATCGTGTAGTACAAAGTACCTTACAATCCTTAAAATAAAATGTTTTAACCACTTTTATACCGACGAGTGTGTGCATTTGTCTAGATTCCAATAATTTATGTTATTATTATATTACCATGATCGATTTGAAGCGCTCGTAGCGAAGTTTGCTTAGCCATTCTGAATCGATCAGCAAAGTTAAGCAACGTCCGCCGCGGTCATGAGTTGGATGGGTGACCGCTGGTGACATTACTACTGAGCGCTTCCGTGCTTCGGAGGGCACGTTAAGCCGTCGGTCCCGGTTGTTGTCTTAGGATGGCAGTCGTTACAGCATGGTGGTAGGGCACTTTGCGAATGCCCGCCTGGCAAGCTACCACCCTCAAGTTGAAAATCTGTCGCCAAGCACCTAACGGTGTGTTCCGGCAGCTGTCCTTGAGAGCCAGTAATTCTAGGTTAGCCTGAACAACATCTTCGACCACATCATCACTTACCATCAGGTGATATAGTGGTCAAAGGCTAACCTATCAAGCAAAAAAAAAAAAAAAGATCGAGCCAATGAGTTTTGTAAGATATAAAAAAAATCGGCCAAGTGCGAGTCGGACTCGCGCACAAAGGGTTCCATACCATTAGCTATACAACATTAGACTTCATATTTTAACCTTTTTTTTGTTTTAACGTGCGCGAGTCCGATTCGCACTTACGCAATTTTTTGTATTTGTTGTTATAGCGGCAGCAGAAATACATCATCTGCGAAAAATTCAACTGTCTAGCTATTACGGTTCTTGAGATACAGCCTGGTGACAGACGAACGGACAGCAAAGTCTCAGTAATAGGGTCCCGTTTTTACCCTTTGGGTACGGAACCCTAGAAACAAATAAATCCTATATCATAAGGGTTGTTATTATGACTAGCAATAGGAACAGCGTAGTCCACGCCGTTGATGAAAAACGAGTGAGCAGGTGTAACACGCGCTGCGGGTAGTTAGCTAATTACTTGTTGGATCAGTAATTTGAGTTATCTATGGACTTGCGGATTATTTAAATATCATGCCTTTAGGTACAAATAAAAAGAATGCCTTTAGGTACCTACAAATAAAAATTGTCAAATGCCCAATTTATGTAAAGAAAGCTAGGATTCAGATACTTGGGGTTTTACATTGATGTATGTGTAGATTTCTTTGAAATCCTAAGCAGTTCTTAAAAATCTCTATTATAGGCGATCTCTTCGGATTTGTTAGTTTCCATTTCTGCTTCGTTATTAAAGGTCTTCATTTGATGCTAAACATTTGATCCTTGGCTAGTCAGACTTTGCCAGAGCCTCAAAAAGTAGTGGACAAGTTTCGTAGGTACAAATAAGCCAGCAATACATTAGACACTTACATAATAGTGATAATTGTTGAATTTAGTTATTTTATACTTAAACTTTTGGCTGAAAGGTTTGAAGACTGAGCAAGTACCGATACAAACATACCTCCTTGAGCTCTACAGACCATACCCACCCTTAAGCGGTAACCGAGTGGGAATCAGGTTACAGGCTTTCCCATCACCAAATACTGGCACTTTAATGGACTCCATGGCCGTCAACCACCCTCATGTTATACTGACGATATCCTCAATCTTCACGGGATGTGTAAGCAGTACAAGTAAATTGTTCTATCATGCAAGCCTGGACGATTTATTATCTGTTTACTCGTAGCTTTTACCACCGTCAACTATTGGAACCAAATTTTCTCATGCGTGGCGATGGTAAAAATCCTTATAAAATTACTCTTATTCCATAGGAAATAGGTTGGTCTTAGGATACAACGAGGGTTGACACTTTTGCATTTTGCCACTGATTTCAAATATAGGTACCTACTAGAAGAAGCCAATAATAATGCAAGCCTTGACATTGGCTCTAACATTTCAGCCGTGTGGTGTAGGGTTGCTAAGGCTGTGAGAACCGAGTGCTCATAACATAGTCTTTATTATGATATTTAAGTGTTTATCGAAGCAAAATATTCAACCATTTATTACGCACATCGAAAAATAAAGAAATGCTTTCAACGGCTATGAGCTCATCATTTTGTAATCGTTGCCAAATGGAAACGGTTTACTAGATTAATATCGTAATATTCTTTATAATTAAGGAGTCATAAATATTGATATTCCCATATGTATTCGTTGTCTACGTAATGTATGAAGTAGAAGTATTTGTCGCTATGAGAAGAAAAATCTCGCAAACTATTGGTTCTTGAATAATTCTTAGGTTTTGGTTTAACACAATCTGCTAAGTACTTGTTGAAAATGGTATATACATAATGTATGAATATCACACGCATTATTATATCACAATTTCCTATAAAAATGTTCTGACAATATGCAAAGCTCTCTCTTCAATTATGCCGCGGAGTGCTAAGTGCTCAAGCGGATGTACTCGTAACTTCAGCAAGCAATCACTTACTCAACTTTGACTTTTATTTCACTAAAGTTGATGCTGAGACAGCTAAGAATGCCTATACTGTAATAAACATCGCATATTTTATATTTTATTTTGCTTTGTACCACATTTTAGTGGATAATCACATATTTTGATATATGATTCAAGATATTTTTTTTTTCTGACACCTTTTTTGACCAAGCTGTACAAAGCGCACTATGAAATGAAATATAGGTTGTTCTTTTATTTTAATGATAATATAATATATGATAAGTGTAGTATATAAGTTGAAAATATATTCGGGGCTACTCAAACCTTTTCAGTACAAAATTAAATCAAATCAAAGTGTTTTTTTTGTACATAAAAATATTAAAGGAAAAATTTATATTCCATTATTGTAAAAGTAAAGTATATATAATTTATATGCATCGGTAATTATAATAAAACAAACTATAAATAAACTTAGCTTCAATAGTATTATTATAGAAAGGAAAATTAACCATATTTTCCAAGGCACTATTATTAATAATAATATTAATAACATAATCTACCAAAAATGAATACCATTTCAACGAAAAAAATCATACATCTAGGCGTATTTTTGTAATGATTTCGGTATTTTAATTTGTCTGGTTTTTGCAGTGCGTCGTAAATGAGACAAAGCCACCCCCGAAAACTTAACAATAGACGCATTAACTCTTAAGAATATTACTTGCTGATTTGATTAATTAATGGAAATAAAAATTTACAACACATGTATTGTATACACGAATATATTAGCTTCCTTATAATATCATAGCGGCCTAATAATGGTAAATATAATTAGGTTTGTAATACGGGCGGAATATATATATATACAATAAAAGTTTACAATAGTAAATCGTATTAAATTTTACAGTAGTTTTCATTAAATGCTTTGCTTCATTAAATATAAGCATCTCATAGCGTGGTAATGTAAGCACTGTTTTCTGTGAAGCTATAATACATATTTGAAAATTTGAGAAATACTCCTACATAATAGTGTGCACCAGGTTTTACCTACCTGCTTCAGATCAAAACATCCATGTTATTGCAATAGGAACCGTTGAGACGTTATTAAATTGGTGAAAAGGACGGTCGTTAATTTTTTGTTTTTTTTTGGAGGATATTATCGGGTCATTTATAAATAAGGTGCAAGTATAATATTCTAAACTTCTGAAACATCCTCTTGTTATCCTTATCCCACTAATGTTCGTTCAGCTGATTATGTCTTTGTCTAAAAATAGAATGACACACACACATGCTTTGAAGTTTGTAATAATCCTCCTTGACAGGTATCATTATTTTAGTAGCGTAAAGTTGTTACCTACACAGGGTAAAGATGGTGAAACGGTAGAGAACAATTTTGTGTAGCAAACACTACACAAACTTATTCAAATACATATGTAGTTACTTGCTGCTCTCTGGCTAATCCCCCGGGAATTTTCTACATAAAATCGGTAGCAACCTATATAGAACCTTCTTGAATCCTAAGCCAACTATATATCACTAACCTATCTCTCTTAGTCATAAGAATTTTCTTCATAAAACTGCCAGTACGGTACCGCTATTTTTCTACTCTGCAAAATAAAAAATACTTCTGCAATTGTAACAAGTGTCGAGTAGGAATTTTACGCGATTTCGTTTAGTTTCGTTAACAAAGTTACTATCATTTAAAACACAATGGTTTAATTGATGGCATGGACGTTCATTGTTTTTGCATCATGAAAGTTATTCGAATTAATAAAACAACAAACAAACGTGCATTAACAAGAAGTCGCGTCGGTTGTACAGGAACTGTAAAATGTATTGTGTTGATTTTGTATTTCCTAATTAGGTAATTTAAGTATTGTCATGGATAGATATGTTTCGCTTTCCAAAAGTAGACGTAACTTTACGCAGTCTAATGCGAAATTCGCTTCGGCTTATGTTTTTGAATACAAAGCAGATTGGGGATTTCTATATGCTACAAATTTTCGATGAGGCATGTGTGAAAAGAAAGTGATTTAAACGTGACGATCGACTTTTAGTAGCCTCGGGCCATTGTTGGTAATATATACGATCGTGTAATCTTACGTAGCTTCAGAACGTATGAGTACATAATATATTGCTCGAATTGTTTGTAACGATTGCATACTTTCTCACTGCGGAGTCACATTAAGCATACAGAACGACGTTGTTGTCCACAACCTCTGCACTGGTCTCCAATATCGATGCAATTGAATTTAAGTAAAATTATGTGCAGATGAGTTTTAGAATTCTCTGATGAAATTATGTGTAGTTTATGTACATTTTGAACCAAAATTTACCAATTAAAAAACAAATTTTACTATCTTTAGATCAAAGCAAGTGAATTGTTTACGCTGGTCTAATTTTCATTTTCTGCTGTTTCACTAGTTATTGACCAAATTCATGAGCGAGAAATTGGTGATTAAATTATTAGTTGACGTGTGACTCGTCGGGAACATAATTTACATAATAAGCGTGTTTGGTAATGACTACCAAACTTATATCATAAATGCAAAAATATGCGTAATAAGTAGTAAATAAGTATATATATTCTTTTAAGATTCTAGATGAGATTGAAAGAAGCGAAGTGCCTACCAGTTATATCTGCGTGTCCATAGTTATATAAAATTTATAATATTTATTATATATATATATAAAAGTTATTGCTCTGTATTTAAATCTCACAAGATTATCTCAGTATCTCACGACGTGAATGTTCAATAGTGTATCTAACTGAATTTCAATTTTAAATAAAATGTTATACTTAAACTAAATAGCATTTGTTTTCTAAATAAAAATCCACCCTCCCTTTGCTGTCTGACTATGATTTAAGTAGAAGGGTGCTAGAGGTCAGAATAGTATTTTATATCTCTATGTTAGCTGCGATCACAGGAAAGCTATAATACTTTTTTTTAACATGTAGTTGTAGTATTGTTACTAGAGACTCGTTTTGAATCAAACAAACCGGCTTATTAGTGACGTGGACGAATGGACGCACGTTATTCCGGACGTCCTCCGGCCCGTGTCGGCTCTGGCGCAGGTACCGGTTTTCCCCGGAAGTGAACCGTCGTCGCTGCCTGCGCTTGTGTGTGTGTAATATCCGTATTCGCACTTTTTATCGGTTAATTGCGAATACACATAGATTTACATGTTGTTAAATTTTTTGTCAAGCTTAACTACTTTTAATTACTTGATTATTTCTAAGACATTTCTATTAATTAGATTCATTGAATAGTTGCATATGAGTACCAAAATATGCTTTTTATAAAATGAACTCTTCACATAACTAAGGTGAAGGTAACTTAGGTTATTTTGAGCATTTACTAGGTACGTTGATGATCGATATGAACAGGTTTTTCTGGATTTTCGATGATTGATTATTGTGTCCGAAAACTTATATACTGTTTAACAAAATCGGTGTTTTCAAAATGTTTATTAAAATAGGTGTGAATATAGGTTCATATACCTATTTAACTTATTCTTATCTAGTAGCATAAATTAGAAGGTAAATAATGCTTTTTTATACAACATTTAATTACTTTTACTAAAGAAAGATGTTATTTTTTGTCTGATTCTAAATTTATCTCTTACAAGTTTATTTTATTGGAAACTCATAAAATGTTTTTAACAAGATAAGAAGAATTCGTTGATTCGAAAGTACGTAATTTTCTTCCCGCTAACCTAAAAGTCAGAAAAGTATTAAAAGACTAAAATAAACTTAGTAAGGTACAGTCATGGGTATGAAACCCTAACTAAGAGATTTTTGACGTTATTTTATATTATCATTATTGCAAACTTTGATTAGTCTTGTCATTTGATCCTTAACAATATTTAAGCCAAGGTATAGAAGTAGCCTTGACTACAGACATGACGATTTCTTGAATTCAAAAATCGTTAGCGTATAGTATCTGTTAAGCACGCTTTTGCAGTTTAGGTGGCACAATCCATCAAAATCAACACTTTTTATATATATGCTACAAAGTTAGATAGTTCATAATATTCCTTCATGGCTATAGAATATTCTAAGATTCATATATTTGGTACCGTTTCTGAAAATCCAAATCTTGTGTCGAATGCAAATGAAAAGAACTAAAATATTTACCAGTTTCTATTTCGTTTAAAATGTTTGCCCTGACCATACCTTGACCTTTGATGTGTCACTACAAATTCCGAGAAGTCCCAAACTACTGATGACATCAGTGTTGACATAAACTTTAGAATTTGAGGCATAAGCTCTTTGTTCTGTAACAGAAGTCGAACCTTTGTCGAAAGCTCTTGGTTTAATTCATTCTTTTCAGGCGAAACATTTTATTTCGAATGCTTTTTACATCCACATCACACATCCAGCAATAAATACTGACTGTTGAGAAAGTACCAAGCTCATTATTTAGTTGTGTTGGCATTGCTGTGTTCTCCAGTAAGGACGCGATCAATACTGAAACTATAATACTAGATATTTAATATCTAGTCGATTGTTATTGATACTTCTTATGGGCCAGATCTATTATTGGCTTTAGTACTTAGCTTTAGGGTATAGTTCTAAATCTTTGACCAAGGAAAATCAATTCTTCACGCAATATAAAAATAATAATTGCTGCACTTCACAGAGCTTTTGTATTTTTTAGCATAGTACTAAAAATTTATATATAAAACGGCTTGGGTGCCAACGGCATTTAAGTTTGCAGAGGTGTATGGCACGCTCACTGGTAGATGGAAATTCGAGCTGGTTATAAAAGTTCAAAATATGTTGAGTATTTCAAGGATTCTTCGGTTTAAAAATAGGTCGTGTGAGGTCCGGTGCGGCGGCGGCGTCAGCGGCGACGTCGGCGGCGGTGACCGGCTGAACGACCTTCACTTTCGCTCTTTGCACTGAATCTCTGAATACTATTCCGAAGAATGCAACTCCTTTACCAGTCACATATCTTTATACGTCATCATAGTATTTTAAATGATTATAATCGTAGGTCACGGAAATAAATAGTATTTTTAAGAGCTTTATGATGAGTTCTTAGAGTCATACAAGACATGCCTGATGATGAAAATGTATGTGTGTATGTGACGAAGCAATTTTATGCAATGCGTTATGTTATTACTAATTCGTCTAGATTTTAATCTAGTTATCTTCTACTAAACTAAATTTCCTATACCACTAAGAATTTCCGTACAAAGTTTAACATACTGACGTATAAGCGAATTGTCGTAGTTACTGCCGTGTTATCCATAAAAGAACCATTAAAAATTTATTGAGCATTCTACCTACTATAGAAAAATGTTGGTTCGGCAGAACATGCAGACCTTAAATTTATTCGCATGACCAACAGTTATGTCAGCGGAACACGTAATATCTGAGGCTGCAGATGTCACATCCGTATGCCGCTTTCGCCTCTCCACCTGGTGCACCCAAATTTTTCCGCACGCAGGAGATTATATAGTTTGACAGAATTAATAGTTAATGTAGTTTGTCAGAAATAAAAATTATGACAGTTTCCAGTAAATTAGAATAACATGTTATGATTGGAACGGCAACAATAATTAGTTCTCGATGTAAACGTCAACTACAATACAATTTATTATACCAATAGTCAAAAGTGCAGGATCATCATTATTGCCCTATCATATAAACGAGTATTCCATTATTTCATCACGGGGTTCATTGTCCGGAATAGGTTCTTATGAGTTCACGGTTTGATGTTGAATTATTGTGTTGATGTAAAATGTTATTTGATCCCATCACTCAGGTATATTTTTCACTTAACATTTTGGCCCCTCATTTTACCCCCTACATTTTCGAATTTTCAAAAATCTAAATCATATGATTGTTTATTATTTTATTTACTACGTTCATAATTTTATGTAAAATAATATAAATTATATATTGTTTTTCTATTTTGTCTGAACAAGGATATATGTGTAAAAATAGTAGAAATTGTTAATTAGTAACGAGTAAAGTATTCTGAATTCCTCTATAGTAGCGTAATAAACCTATATACATTAAATAATTTTATGTTTGCAATAACGCATGCTCTGCGGATTACATTACAAAATATACGAGAGGAAAAAAAATTTTAAGACTTAAATTTTTCTCTTTTTTATCTTGCTTCATATAAAAGCGTCACACTAGCAATGTTATAACAAAACACTATTTAATAGACGAAATATAAAATTCCTGATGAGCAAGTCATAAAGATATCTCGGAAACAATTGAAGAATAAAACTTTAAAACACTCTTCTAAAGATATGTCAACTGACGTCTTTTAGACTTATGAAGTTGCCTAGTGTTTTTAATTTATATTGTCTATAACATCAGTCAATTCAACAAAGATAAAAAAATTATGTATGTTTGAGATTCGCTCTGTAATTTAAATTATGAAGATGTTTAAAATTACCTTTTAATTTCTATACTCTGAATTTTTTAATGTAAAGTGTTAGGCGTCTACATATAATAGGTAAGATTTCAAAAACGGACACATATGTGTTCATAAAGGAGCTCATTAGGTTCTATAATATTTCTATGAGGTAACAGCACATTACATTAAACCCATAAAATATGATCATACATAACAGGGCCATCAACACCCGTCGCATAGCGTGTTTACATACCTACCGTTTATGTAATACACAACGACACAATTAAACACGTGTGGCCAAATGTTAGAATTAATTAGTCGTGTGTGTGGAGAAGTGCCTTCAAAGTTTACCTGTTGACAATTCTTAATTACCTTGCATGCGGACTAGATAAAAGATTATCTAACATCGCTCAAAGTGATTTTTGTCTTTTATTATATGTTATTAAAATTGAGTTGTTTCTGTTTTACAAAAGCTTTAATATCATTATTTAATATTGAACTCAGTTTACATGTATTTGCATGTTTTTTGAAGCTACGATGACCGGTATTAGCTATGAACTGCTGTGCTGCAGGTCCATGATTCGATTCCCACCGTCGGCTTGAGCTTCACCACATGGAAGGGCATTTTGAGAATGTTTGCCTGGCTAGCTACCACCCTTAAATAGAAATCTCTCTTTGTCACCAAGACCTTACAGTGTGTTCCGGCAGCAGTCTTTGATAGTCAGTAAAATTACAGGCACATAATACTTAACAACTTTATATCGCAGAATCGGGCGCGATACAATTCGGCACTTGTGACGATATACATCTGTTATAGGCAGAGGTTAATCCGCTTAAGATCAGGTGGGACCCGTGCTTGTTCAGTCACAATTCCATTAAAAAATATTATAATATCAAGCTGTTGCTTTAAAAATTGAAATTAATAAACAGTATTAGTTTTAACGCGTACTTTCACACAATGATCTCTCAAAGGCCCGGAAATCCGAAATTCTCCAACACGAGATCTTTGATAACATATTACGTAAAGAACGTTAACAACCTATCCAGCAAACTAAACAAAGCTTCTAGACTTCGTATGTACTTTCATTGTTTACAACGTTGCTTCCGTGGCAATGATCATTACGAGATAAAGAGATGTAATGAATTCAAAGATAATAAATAACACAATGATGTAAACGGCGAGCGCGTGAGAAACGACATTGAGTCGCAGAAGGTGGGTCACACATGGGTAGTTATATATTGCTTTTCCTATAAACTTTAGTTCCTGACGTTAAGCTCCCCAAGGCTCCTTATTGTAGTCGAAATTGTCGAGGCTGTATTAGACAAAAAACGTTTTACGCCCATTTATATCGTAAAAGTTCTTCTTGGGTTTACGTGAGTGTACGTAGTGATATCAAAACTGTATGATCTATTCTCTCCAGCTTACATACACATACACCTATCTACCTAAATAAATTATATTCGTGTCTCCTAAGGAGAAATAAGTAGTCCAAACTACAAAAATGTATCAATTTCGATAAAACAAAACAGCAAGTAAAATTTCAACATAAATAAACCTACTTCAAATAAAAAATATTCCAATACAAAAATGCTCTAAGAAGTAAATAAACCAAACCATCCAATTTAGTATTTTTTTGGTAATTTTGCATGGACAAGTGAAAATGAGAACATCATCCATGTAGTCGAAGCCAATTAAATTCGCAATTTTAGGGATAACTCAAATACAACTCGTCATATCTCACTGAAATTTATATGGGGCCACATGGCAAGCAACAGCTTTCGAATATAAAAAAAATTCAAAATCGGTACAACCTGTAAATAGTTATGAGCAAATTATTATTATTATTTTACAAACAAAAAAAAATTACAGAAGAATTCAGATTCCTCCTCTTTTTTGAAGTCGGAAAAAGCATCTTATCTGATTGAAATCAGATAAGATGTTTTTTTTCATTTTAACATGTACCTGCAGCGCAAGTACCGAACTTACCGATCGCTAAATTTGACGTTACAATCGTCTAAATTCGATAAAATGGTTGCGTTTTATTGGATTTAGACGATTGTAACGTCAAATTTAGCGATCGGTAAGTTCGGTACTTGCGCTGCTGGTTCGCGAGAGGAATATTAGAAGCGAGTGCGCGCAATCTAAATCCCACACAGTTGAAGTTGCGGGCGGACTGGATAGCTAATAAGTAAATATTTGACACAGTGAACAACACTTATCAGTTTCACTGTCCAAATGTTCCATTAGCTTGCATGATCTGTTGGATGCTTGTACTTTCTACTTCTAGTGGATATGTCAAGGGCAGCCAGTTCCGGAGACGGGTCACGACCCCACGGGAGGGGGAAGGGAGGGGGGGATGGTGCTAATCCGCTAACAGAGTGATACCTACTTACGCAATACTCACGCTAGCTATTGTCTTAGCTGTCGATACGTAATATCTAGGTGCAGAAACCTCACGGTCAAAGATTGCAATCTTCAATCTATATAGCCTAAATATTATTGTAATTTATTATGTGTATTTAGTGGTGGCTGACGTTAAAGGTTGCTGTTCTTCGTGTTAACTATTATTGATAGCCCGGCTTTTACCATTGATAAAATGGTCTCATAATAATTTCTTACATTTGAGAAACCGCGAGCGGCCATTTTTGTAAAGATTGTTTGTTATTTAATTATGTTTGCTAGTGATGCATGTCCATCTATCACCAACCGGGTAACACAAAAGCACCCCTGGAACCGGCTCCGCAACGCCGCCGCACCGCAGGCCGCGTTGTTGTTGCAACGTTCAGCATTTCAGCACAGTGACGCCTCATGCGGAAAATTGACGAAAAAATGTTCCAGACACGTGCCTCACTAGGCCGCTTTGATCGAATCGCAGAATGCAAGCATTTCACAGCATCGCCGATAACGCGAGGAATGCTGGTAAAGTGTGCCCTAGAAGTGTACTCGTATGAAGCGTAATATTCTTAGATTGTGCATAATCACATGCATAAAGAACTGCTTGTTTTCCTCGAATATGTTCTCAGCCACAGGTGACCTTGCGCTCTACGGGTTGGCGTTTTACAATTCTATTTTGCCTCGACCGAAACCGCGAAGATTTTAATGCTTATTTCGTATAAGACTTCTATATATTGAGCAATAAAAATGAACTTCTCAGTAACAGTCAGCCATTAACCAAATGAAGATTTCTTGAATTAATTCACAACATTTGTGATATTATAATACCGTGCTCTTTATCTGTCCTGTCCGGTTCTGTCGATTGCCAAATGTATTTTAATCACGTACTCTGCCAATGCAAGGATTCGAATAATCGTTAAAAGTTTTGTATAACATATAATAAGTTATGCAAAGCTTACTAACCAGTGTGTGTACATTGATAGAATCTTTTAGCGACGAATAGTTTGAGGCTAAATAGTTATTGACGAGTTGAGCTAACAGTATTTGCGCAAACAGTACTGTATATATTATATCATGGGTTTCATCACCAGTGGCGGCGGGTGGCTCATCACTCGCGGAGAAAAGGCTAAGTGAAGTGTGTCATAACAAATTGACATTGGATTAAGTTCGTTGCATCAGTGGTCCATGAGCCCGGGTAGAACGAGTAGGTAAAGCGGTAGAGCTGGCCTGCGCCCGCGCCGCCGCCGCCGTCGCCGCCGTTCGCATAATCGGATATTTATGTGGCTCTTCGCGTTTTGTAAGCGTCACTTTCGGCTTCGACCAGTTTCACTTTCCTGCCGACGACCTTTTGAGGAATGCGCTGAGATAACGGATGAATAACACTGTTAAGAGTTTATCATATTGTCTGAGAGATGTTGTTTGATCTTTATATCATACATTTCAGTTGGTAGAGCTATATAAAGAAACAATGAGTAGAGTAAGTACTCACCTATCATGCTATTCTTTCATACAAATGTAAAAGTAGAACAAAATGAAGACCATGAAAAAGCCGTTGACTAAAACGAAATAATCACCGCGGAACGTGGTTTTTAACATTTTCGACCTTGTCTCTCCACGTTATGAAACTTGGTCGGTCATAACGACATAATTGTTATCATTAAAAGTTATTGTCTACATGCGTTTTAGTCGGACGATGTTTTCCATAAATTGACTATTTAAATTAATTGGCAATTGACATTGATTGATAGATCGCGATGGTCTGATATAACATATATTTGTCATTATCGCTGTTGGTGTAGCAAATTGGTTTTTATCGGACTGTGGAAGGAGGGAACTGTTCAGTCAACAATTTCTTTTAATTTTTAGCTTATCAAAGGCATTCTATCAAAAACCCCGTATTTTTACTATTGTTATAAATCTATCAAAACATATTTAGGCACATTGAGATTCTATAGTACTTAAACTAGTAAATTATATAAAAAATTATGAAACTTATGTAAGACAATTAATACTTACTACTCCACTTGATTTAATCCTGCATAAAAATTGTTTATATAAGGTAGGTATGTAATATTATTTTCTAAAAACAAACAGAAAGAAGTTCTAAAAACAAACAAAAGCCCTCGTAACGATTTCCCGTATTTCCCTACACATCCGTATTATCATTCTAAATCGTAAACTAAGCAAATATTCAAAAAAAATGTGGTAACGGTGACTCACTCACGGCAGTACGTAAGTAGTACTTCGATTCCTGTTTATGAAACATGTTCTATATGACTGCATTGTGGTAAAAGTTGATTGTCTGCTTGGGAAGCGTAGGTAAGCAAGTGGACCTTGAATTTGTGGTGTGCAACCCTTACTAGTTATTGGCTTAGAAATTCAGCAACTCCTACAATATACTTAATAGCTCTACTACATTTCTCTAACGTTGTTCGTTATACACAACGAAAAAGCACACTGTGTAAAAGTATTATAAATTACCTAATCATTTATAACAAAAATAGATATTAGAAAAAATGCGTAAACAATCAAATTTATACGATTATTTTGTTATGAATGAGTCAAAATGAAGAAGTTTTTCAGGTATGATTGGGAATCCTTCACACTGGAAAATTGAGTTAAGTCCTGTTATATTTCTTTACGTCAAATGGGAATATAATGAAAATTTATTCTATTATAATTATAAAAGTAGAGGAAATTTGTAATATGCATATTAAAATATGATGGATTATATTCAATAATACTACGAGTTAAAAATATCTTATAAGCTCTCCAAGAGTTTTTGCCTAAACAAGCATCGCCGGGAGAAAGATCTTAACATTATAACAAGTATTATAGTTGATTACTGTACTACTGTATCAGCCGGATCGTCCACTGCTGAACACAGCCTCCCCCATTAAGGGGGGATTAGCCATAATCCCCATCCTTGGCAGGCGTCATGGAGATCGCAGTTTAAGATAGCAGTTCCTCAGAAGGCGCTGCTGCCCACCTTCGGGTATTTTACCTTTAGTCGCCTCTTACGACACCCACAGATAGCAACGGGGGATGTCATTCTAACCCGGCACCCAACGGGGGGCGGCACCCCACGGGGAATTATAGTTGATTACTAACTATTATTAGCAAGTTATTTTGAAATCATGCCTGTACGCGTATTTTTGTAGCGTTTTATACAATCAACACCTATTGGCGCGTTAGAACTATTATCTGTACTTACCATGCTTACCTTAACATTTATCAAGGATGAATGCATAAAGTGTCGTTTACTGATTTCCGGGTTCACTACACAATAATCTTGATCAAAATCGAAAACTTTCTATTTGATCATTTAACTGAAGAAGCCATCGAAGATATTGTACAAGCATTGCAAAGTACTATTCACAAGAAAACATCAAAAGTTTTGCAACATCTTGTTGTCTCTCGACATAGGCCAAATTTTAATGTAAAATAAATCGATGTGTGATTCACGCGGCTTTAAAATGTAGGATTCGCATGCATCGTAAAGGCAGTATATTCATGTCACCAGCAGACAGTCACCGAGTGCGTGCCTCGGATGCCAGTGTTACTGATTCCAAGCAGGTGTTCGTATACCAGCGTGAATTTCAACAGCTATCCCATTTCAATAAATCCAGTATCCTATACTATTTACCTCGTTAGTGAGTGCGTAAAAGCGCTGCTTGTGTCCAGTAGATAAATAATAATATATAAATAAATAAATGTTTATTGCCTGAAAGAATAACTTAACTTAAATAATAAAATAATAATAATAACCAATAATAATAATAATAACTTAGATGATAATAGGCTCTATTTTATTCTATTATATGGAACCAAAACATGTCTAGAGCAACTTGAGTGTTTAGACACCTCTCTCTGCGTACCCTTTCAGGAAATAGAAGGTAGGCTATACGAGTATTATTTTATATTTAGGTAAATATTGAAAATATTTCTATACGGTTGTCCCTGAAACCTTTTCTCCTTGCCTGTGGTATAGTTGAGATTTTCAGGACAACAGGATTATCCTCAAGATTTCTTGCCCTAGTACCAATCAATCACATCCTTTATATTATGTTTGTGTATATAAATTTCTCAAATAAGCGAGTATATTTTTGCTTCTTAAACTTTGATATTGCTTCTTTGCTAATACGTGAACATTAAAGATGACGTGGAGTAAACACATACGCGAAAAGTGTCGTCTTACTTATTATTACCAAATACGCATTCCATATTGCTACTTTCATACACGACATGAGTGTGGGTCGCAAGTCCAACAACTAAATTATATTAAAATTATAAATAAAATCTGATAGAAAACTGAAGCTCTACATTATCATTGCCTAACAAACATTTATGCTTAAATCCGAAACACTCATCCATAATATTCACCGAGATCCGGAGTTACAGGCTGTGCGGAGTATGCTTAAGCAGCTGATTAGATTTCAGATAATTGTGGCCCATTAAGAAATAATACCTCTTTCGAATAAAAAGCAGCATCGAAGACCGTATGGAAGCTACGTGTGCGATGCTATGACAAATCATAACACACACTGCCAAAAAAAAACAGTCACTCACAAGGAATTCAAATCTTCAATTTCATTCAAGCACGGTTCTTTTGCCGTTGAAGGTTGCTCGCCTAGGGCGTAAAGCGTAACATTGATCCTGATATGTTTTAAATAATTTTATTTCAGTTAAATCTAGCTTGTTTTATTAACTTTTAATCAACTTTTCCAACAAGCTGTAAGCCGCTACCCTTGCCTTTGCCTATTTTCCATAGAGATACTTGTACAAAGTAATGAGAACTCTAAGTAAAGATTAAAGAGTATTATGTTTAATAGACGGTAGAGTTACACTCACACACACCCAACATACATATACACACCGTGTACTACACTACAAGGAATTGAAGTCTTCTAAGACGATCACGGTGCGTTTGTCTTAGGCGGTCGGTAGCGTACCTATGTCTTTTCTAAGGAACATCGAGATAATGAACCGTGTCCGACCAGGCAGAAGTAATTATTCGAAATTTATGACCTGCAACAAAACTTCCGAAGATTTATGATGTTACTTATATTACGTAATATTAGTGATATAATAATCACCGGAACTCGTCAAAAACTGGCTAAATGCTTCAATAATTGCTGTTTTAATGGGCGATTACTTCAATTATCAATTGGGAATGTGCATTGCCTATTGTTATGTTTATGGCATATTATTGTCATATATCGTAGAACTTTTATGACGTTTTATGAGCAAATATGGTATATCATAAGCTTTGATATGATGATCATTAGATTCCCTAACGGTTATAATTTGATTTTAATCAGGTGTGAGACATCGATGAGTTATATTGTGGCATCAGTGGTCAATGCACGATCCAAGTGTTAATTTTTACGTGATCGCCATCTTACTGGGCATACAGGGTTGATGAACTGCAGTACCGTTCCACCCAATACGATTAATGTAGCTACCGGACAAGACAACTGATTATTTATGTAATTTAAAAGGACAATGACTGGTTTCATAGACAGCATTCCTTCCGTGAATAAAATATGTAGATATCCTTGGCAGAAACATTTAAGTTTGGAAACTTACTTACTGAAGTTGTCAAAATTCTACTAAATTAAAACTATTTGTGAAAGGAATTTCTTAATAACTTATTGCATTTTCAACAAAGCCACAGACAATTATAGTGATCTGTTTAATGATCTGTTACTCAAACGTTAATTATCATGGAATTTTATAATTGCAACCGCTCCGAGACAATACAAATTGATTGTTTCTCAGCTCAAGTTGCAAATCTGTTGATATGTCTTCTCACGACGCGGCATAATAACATGCTATGATAAGTGCTTAATGTAGACAATTGCTGTTATTTTCTCAACCGATAGCAATCGAGACGACTCGAGGATAGATCGCGACGCATCCGATCATTGTGAGATTGCTCGATTTGAAAGTGCGAGTAAATAAACGCAATACATCTGTTTCCCTTTCGATTTCATTTCACGTTCAGCGCATCATCACGTTAGCTTTCATCTCTATGAGGTCGTGCACGAA
Organism: Plagodis dolabraria; assembly: GCA_963854805.1. Classification (NCBI taxonomy): domain Eukaryota; kingdom Metazoa; phylum Arthropoda; class Insecta; order Lepidoptera; family Geometridae; genus Plagodis; species Plagodis dolabraria. The sequence goes on from OY978440.1 coordinate 14,765,172, forward strand.
GTATTCTCTGCCCGCGCAGCATCCGCAGCGCTACAAACATGTTTATAGATAACTACTTTTTATGTCATGATATTAATATTTTAAAGACGCAGACAAGGCCACGAAAGACAAACGTGAATCAGACGCTACTTAATGAATTCTCAACATATGTCGAAGTTTAAATGTCAAGTGTCAATTCGGTCTTCGCAGGTCATTACTATTCATTTTTCTAGGAAAATTAAGTTCAGTTGGCCTCCGTGGCTCACGTAGTAAGTGTAGAATAGGTAAGTATAGTTGGTAATAGGCAATTGATTACGCGCATACTTTGGGCCGGTACGTTCACCGGCGACCTCGAGCACCGCGCACGGTAGCAGACCTTGCCTCAGGACAGTGCACACTGCAGGCTACAGTTATTGTCACAGGCGCCGCCACCGCTGCCTCAGTGGGCTGACTCTCACGTGCTCTTTCAGGAAGTGTCCTATTCAATACGGCTAACATGATCTTGAATTTAATGTGGCTTGCTATCGAAGTAACAGTTAAGTCGATATTTGATATTTGGTCTCCCGATCAAATTATTGTTTCTCCCAATTTTTCTCACTACCAAGTCCACTAGTTCCTTCACTGCGATTATTAAAAATATGCTTGCATATATATTGCTAGAGCGCACAAAATTTTGTCACGAGTATATATAAGTTTTTATTAATGTTACAAATTCATTAAGTTATATATAAATTATCAACAAACCATGCAGACTTAGTTAGGTATGTGGAAAATGAATAAGTGTACCTGAACGAACTATTCTCAATAATGATTAAGATGTTTTTATAACCCTGAACACAACTCCAGAGTGGTCAAAATATTTTATTCAATATTACTTTCTAATAATCGCAAGCACTTATATGCTATTTTATAGAACGAAACGATGATTAAGCAACGTAGCCCGTAAGTAGCGTTTATATGTTGTTAGCTAGGGCTCCGTGACAATAGCTAATAAAATGCAATTTTTATCTCGCTTAGATTGAATTAATCGCTTAAGCACCTACGTTGTTGTTGAAATTATGAAGAAACGTAGATAGCGTTGTAGAACTACGAATATTACTTTGGCAATGCTTAATAAAAACCAGTTTATTACGCAAGTTTGACATCCGGCTAAAGAAATTATTTATAATCAGATCCGGGTTTCTCTGTCTCATTAATAAATCAGTGTTTTATAAAATAATCATTATAAGTAAATATATTTTAAGGGCAAATAGTTGACATCATAGCTTGATATTACGTAAAGATAAATTGGAAACTTGAATCTTGATATTTGTTCCTTTAGTAACACAAATATAATTATTAGAAAATCTTGAAATGAATAAAACAAAAGAGCAGCTCAATATACATGTAGGTATATCCCTACCTACTGTATATCGTACAGTTTACTGGCGATACAACGACGTAACTATTTATTTACTAATACATTTTCACTTTAACTAGCAACTGGCATTTAGTCCATGTAAGGCTTATGCGCAATGACCTAGGCATGCCTCTCAGTTACTCAAGAATCTTGATTGCCTAAGTTCATTAGGTCTTTAGGCCAATCATTTCATGTCATTCATTGAAGTAGAAAAATATGAAGTATCAGAAAAAAGTAGTCTTTTATGCCTTATAGGTTAGACTTTGACCACTATCTCACCTGATAGTAAGTGATGATGTGGTCACCACTTAACCTAGAATTACTGGCTCTCAATAATCTTGTTCTTTTTGTTTATGTTATGGACTCTATATCCTGTAGAGAACCTGTAGTATCACTTAGGCCCTCTAGTGGTATCTAAACGACTTTACTTTGTCTGGTAAAGCAGTATTTGTTAGGAATATGAAAGTAGTTACACTGCGTTGACAAGCCCTACGCCGTAACCTTTGCTTCTAAAGAAAGCCCTCGTTCAACATAGGGTACTATACCTGAGGCACTATTACTTTTGTGATTTCACCTCTTACAGCTTTCCTTTTTTCAAAGCGTCATACGAAACGCGGTTATTTAGTGCTTATCTATCATTATATATCATATTGATTCGAAGAGACCACTCCTAGAAGTAAATCTATTGTATATGCATATTGCCTTTGTTCCTTTGTTATTTTATCGAAATGAACGAAAAATAATTGAATAAAAACTCTTGTTGTGTAAAATATTTATATATTCAAAAATGATTCTTCGGCAGAAAATCACTTCAGAAACGCCTAAGTATTTCTTTCAACCAAACAATCAAGTTTTAAGCGAGTCCACCTTGAAAATTCAGTACAATATGTTACTAAGAATCCGTTGCATAATGCATTGCATCTAATATTGCAGATGATCGGTCGCGAGGACTGTTTGCTCACTATTGCAAACGTCTCGTAACAGCGAGCCTTAATGTCAGCGACTATGTAGAGTCGCGGCAAAAACATGAAGATAATATGATTTTCATGTAATAATAACAAGGTGTTTTTAAGTAACTATTATACGTTAACAAATTGCATGACGATAACATGCCGCAAGGATTCTCTTGATTCCTATTTGCATTGCATTGCATCCTATTTGCAATGCAAATGGATGTACAGGATAGATGTTTGGCATTCCGACCCGCAGTTCCTAAAAATATTTCTCCTAGGAAGGGATCAATTTATTAATTAGGGATCATTGCACGATATATAAAAATCTCTGAAACATCTCGTGTTGTCCCACTGACCCAAATACGATAGGTTTTAGTGAAATAACATATGACCTCATAACCCTCTTTTTCAGCAAAATATTACTAAGAACTACCTACAAGTCAAAGTGATTTTTCTGACCTAAAGTACACGTCAGACAAACTGCTATCTTTTTCAACAATTTGCCATTTTTCGTCTTTATTGGACTCGTACGACTGCAACTACGTGTACCTATATGTTATACTATGCGGGCCTGACATTGTCGCACGGTGAACGGGTAATAATTTTACCACACTATCCCTGGTCTTTATGAGAGTGCTATTATAACCTTTTGGGTAAAATCATCACCAACAAAGATTGGTTAAACTATAGTTAATCTTTTTAGTTCTTAAAAAACGCCGGCCGCCTTTAGTCCTTAAAATCCGGTACAATTTATTTGCGAATGCTTGATACTTTTATAGACGAACGTAGCCGCAGTATATAAGAGAAATAACATTAATTTGCATGTAATTGATGATTGATAAGAAAGTCGTAAATGGCAAAATTTTATACTCGCAGATGGAATTAATTTTGAATTGGCTGCACTCTCAGCAGCTTGTCAAAATGTAACTAGCTTTATTTGTCTGCATTAGTATGATTGATTCTGCATTGGTAGGTATATTAATGATTCAAAAATGGCGCTGAGGCTGTGAACAGCAATTGGCATTATTTTAACATTTCGATAGATTGAATATTTCAATCACATTTTTTCTATATCGTTATACATATATATAACATATCATAACGGTGTTTTCTTCTCTGGGACAGATAAAAATTATACCTGTCTAAATCAATCAATCAATATTTTAACTTTCAAATTTAATTACTTCAATCTAATACGGATTTGTAAATTTTATAAAAGGAATTATTGATCACACAGATTAGATACAAGATCTTTTTAATGCAACGTATTGAATGTCTGGGAACGTAGCGTCGTCCTTGACACACTCCATGGCCGGCCGATCTCCCACGAAAAACAATCACTAAAACTGCGTAAGTGCGTATAGTACAGTATCAGATATATAAAAATGCATGGCTAAACAATATTACCAGTAACTGCCACACTAATAGTTTATAATAAGTATACGATATATTTTTTTTACCGGCGCTATGGCTTTATTTATCTAAAAACTACGAACTATATACAACACTACAGCTACTACATATAAAATACATATAAAAGCACTTGGACAACCTATAGGTCATAACAGACTCACAGGCAGTCCAAATGCTCAAGCCCACTACCAGTTGGCAGCTTGCCCAGCATGCTGGCAGCATTGCCCCGTTACACTGTTATATCATACTAGATATGTTCTACAATTATATGCTATACTTATTTATGTGTATAACTGAACTGTGTTAGACACGGGTCTGAAGAGGCATTATTACCTAAATATTTCGTAGCTAATTACTCGGAACAGTATGCTCTTTCAACACAACATTATTGTTTTGACATTTTTCTTATAGATGTTAACATGCATATGATCGAAATTAAATCAGGTTACACACAAAATATAATAAATATTGATGAATATTTTTAATACAATTTGATCACTGCTCAGGGTTAAAAATCTTGCGAAAAAATAAATGTCAATTTTTACTATTAGTGTTGCGTTTCCTAAGAGAGTGGCGGTGTCGTTCTTGTACTGAAATAGATATAGTACTTCAATAAAAAATTCTACAAAATATAGAACAGTAGGCATAATTAAATCTATATATACTAGTCAATAGATTTTTATTTTATTATTACACGACGACATGTGGATCGCAAGGCTAAAGATGGCTGGTCCCAGAGGATCACCCTGTTGACATCCTACGAAAGATAAAATAACGTTATTTTGGTATGTTAATTTTGACGGTTTGCCGTAGCATTGCCAAAGAAAAGGGTATAATTCCGGAATTTTATCTTCAGTCAAAAGAGTGCCTCTATCTAAAGAGTTGAATGCATTTTTAAAATCCACTTTCAAAAGCACATCTCCACAATTTTGATGTCCTTCGATTGGTCTTGATTGCGCCAGTGACACTATGTACATAAACAAGAATAGGAAAAACAAACTGGCGAATTTGAGACGCCATATTGTGAGATAAAAATATATTTTTTCTTCCAAAACATTCGAGTGGGGTTTTAAAAAAACGATACCATAAATACATATAACTTGCAGTGTTAATTACAATGGAACTATAAAACGTTTAACGGAAATAAATATTTTGCAATCGGGTTTTGTATTTTTTTACTTACTCGTAATTAATACTTGTCTTCTAAAGTAATTTAGTTATAGTGCAATTACTAATGGGTTAAACTTAATTTATTAATAGGTATATTAATTTGTAACTATTACGTATAACAAAGATTTATTATAAGTTCTAGGCCTCTAAGTAGAGGCAATTTTAGTTTCAATAATATTTAATAGCTATATACCTGCATTTTGTTTACGTTGTATATTTTGTAAATGCATTGTACTCACTTCACACGCTCAAACCGCTTCTTTCTTAATGTACCTGTGGATAATACATCATGTCAGGTATGATAATTCATAATTATTCTTCTGAGTGCTGGTTGCAACTCTCCAGATTTTACTTAAGTATATTCAACTTGATTTATGGATGTGTGGTCATTCTGCGTTCACCATACGAGAACATTAACTTTTATTCATTTATCCTCCGCTGTGCAACGGAAATATAAAGAAACTTGTTCTACCGGAAGGCAAAGGAAACATGTACCAGCCTCACTCTCTTTTGCAAGCGCTTGTTTTTTTTAACAATGTCGATTATTCACGTTCTTGGACAACATCGGTTCGAATATATCGGTGACAGGATGGGTAAGCTATTCAAAAGACGATTGTTTATTGGATCGACATTTACTTTTGTAGGCGAAAACATATATATTAATATGTTTGTATTTTGTCTTTTGTGTTGTTAAGTTGTATTATACCGACTTCGCGTGGTTGAGATAAGAATAGGAAGATAATGTGGAGTTACCCACATTAATGTGTGCATCTAACATCCTTTTTTATACATTCAAAAATATTATTTTATTCACAATTCTAGCTGGACAAAAACTACATAGATCTGGATGAAAACTGAAATTTTTGAACGTAAACTAGTACAATCTATACATTAGTCTATAATATTCAACAAAAAAATTTCTACGATTTTCAAGTATGGTATTTTTTATATAAGTATACAATGTAAGTATACAATCAATTAATAAAGATATGATTCATTGATTTTTAATTAGTGTAATATTCATTTTTAACATGTTAAAGCTAGCATATACCACTAAATGGACGTAATGGAGCACAATGACCCTACGAGCAGATACTGCACAAAACTGCAAAGACGACACAAATGAGCTTTGTATCGCTGCACACTTCCACGAAAGCGACAAGGGTTTGTTGAACCTAGATGCTATCGAGTACCAGGAACCAAACAGTTTCGTATGCACAAATACGGCTCACATCCGCTGCAACATAGTTTGTCTGAGGTACATTCAAAGCTAAAAACTGCATCTAAACATAAGAACGAAGCCAATCTGTGTTTGTTATAAATAACTGTAAATTAGGTAACAACAGTTTAAGTACCTCCTGGTGGTAATTGCTGCTTAAGTACCGAATGACAACATTTTTTCTTTACAATCGCGTGCTGGGTAATAGCTGTAAAACAACAAACGCAATCATCACAAAAAACTATTCCGTAACAAATGTTAAGCCGATTCTTTAATTTGTTGCTGGGACTATGTTAAATAATATATAAAATGTACAATACAAACCAATTTCTAAGTAGTATAAAATTTGCCGAAAGTGGCCGTGGTTTGCATTTTTTACCACGAAAAAAGAATATCGCAAAGATTTACATGGAGTAAGTACGTTGCAAAACATATCGATAGTCAATCGATATGTCGTACAATCGATGCACAGGTCCTACCAGCTGTATAAGGATGAGTACCAATGGGAAGAGGGGAAATGCCTCTTGACCAGTTCTATGCTTGACCTTGTAAATAATTATCATATAGGATATTTATTATTTCAAATTGAGGTCATAATGTCATATTTTAATAAAGGTTGTATGCGTTTTTGAATATAAAATAGAAATGCTTTTTTATCTTTAAAACTATAGAAAAATAATTTACCATAAAGATTAGTGATCAAAAAAGTTAAACTTTGAAACATGATGAATTGACTTAAAAACATTCCTCGAGTTCAATCTTGACCGCTTCAGCGAAATGGCTCTTTCGAAAACGCCTCTTCAATATTTCTATACTATATTGTCTTCGATGGCAATAAACTCGAAAAATATTTCATGGGACCATCTTTATCGAAACATGGGTATTTAATGTGGGTATTTTTTGAAAATCACTGTTGACTATCCGTCATCCCAAACCCTTGATCAAGTCTTCTCGAAGTCATCTGTAATTTTATATATACTTACTCTATACTTTTATATTGTTTGTGAATTATTATTAAATTGGGATGGAATTATCATTTACTCAATATATACATATTGTGGTAGGTACTCCTTGATAGTACTTACCACAAGATGTATATATTGATTAAATGATAATTCCATCCCAATTTAATAATAATTCACATTTTACCTACCACAATATGTATATTGTGGTAGGTATGAATTTATTCAAAATATGTATATGCAGTGTAAGTCATTATTGATGTTAATTCTTGCGGATGTCTTAAAATAGTCACTTAACGTGTTTTTCGTAATGAGATTCATATGTATTACAATAAGAAGATTGTACAAGTTTGACCACCCCCCGGCGACCTTTAAGTATAAGTTGTCCGAAAAATGTGTTAATCGACTGTCATTGGCATCAGTAAAAATCTTTATTGAGTTAATTCTTGTTTCTAGCTTTATAAATAATTTAACGTTGAGCAATAAAAATCAACAGTTATGAGGGTAGGTAGAAATAATTACCGGTAATAAATAAAGAAACGATTTCAAGATGGCGCTGCAAGTCCTTACAAATGTAATAATTTTACCATTTGCGCACTTAAGACTGTCTATAGTATTTGATTCGATTCGATTTTATAGTAAGCCCGGTAATAATTACTGTAGTATTACCACATATTTGGTGATGATGAATTGTGATTCGTAACTCATCAGTTTAAAATTCATTCTTATAATTAGCAATAAGAAAGAAACCCGAGTTTGCTACTGTATTTTTGGTTCCAACTTTATTCGTTTTTCAAACACCTACATTTCGTCAGACATGTTTTGGACCCTACACGGGCTAGCTTATTACGATTACGCCGGAGCTAAACTCCAGACTGCTGCTGAAAATGTGTTTGTCAGATAACCCATTAAATGTCTAACCTGGAGATCAAACCTAAGACCGCCGACCCGAGATTCCAAAGAGAGCCTCTTCACCAAGTCGAGGGAGTGGACAAAATATTGTAATATTTAAGTATTATATATATAATGTTGATGTATCTCTTTATTTTGGTGTCGTAAAAACCGACTGAAAGAAAAAGAAAACACCGTATCCACAAAACTCTTAACACATAAGTTATATTATTATTTTATTTTCAGCCTTTATTCACATAGTAGCATATTTTCTGAATGATGTTATTAACTGATAAAAATTAATTTTACAACCATCCATTTGCCTCTTGGTAAAGGCCTCTTCCAATCTGTTTCACTAGCCTTTCTCTCGGGCTAGTCTCATTCTACTATTTCACTTCTCTCACCATCCCATTTTGTCGATCCTTTTTATTTAAGTGGTTACTGATTGACTCCTCTTTTATTTTTTTATTTTCCACTCATTATGTTTCCAGATAGGGGAAAATATTTAACATATGGCTCCTTCTACTCTAATTTTGACAGATTTGGACAGTAAAACCCTTCAAGCCAAATTACCAACATTCCAAAACAGTAGAGAGAGAAGAATTCTGGGTAAAAGAAGGTTAGATAAAATAAGACACAATATCATCTGGAAAGTTAATGATGGGTTGGAGGAAAGAGTGATTGCCACTGACACCAACTAGGCGCCTTTGGATCTCAGTCATATGAGTGTTAATCACTATCAAATATCATGAGCTCTTTCAAGATAGAATCTACTTCTCTAAAAATATACAAATAAGAGCCGAGAAGCCAAAAACCGATTTAGCAATTAAGTAATTAATATTAGGTTATTTGGTAAGTACATAAAAGGTTACATAAATATGTATAAGAATAGTTAAGTACATCGAAATTGTAGGTATAGCAGGTAGACACATAGCAATATAAATTATACTAATTTTATTATTAATATTAATTTTGAATATAAAAATATTCATTATTTCACATTTATATAAAGTAGAATACTAATTTACTTTAAGGTATGAATAAATAAAGGGTTCGCTTCATTTAGATGATTGCTTTTTATTCTTTTACAACCCGAGATTTCTTTTTTTAAGGTTAATTATTAAAAAATGCAGAAAGTAACGAAAATTGTTTACGCGGTAATGTTGATATAGAAATATTTTATCATTGGTTCTTTACTGTCTCAGCAGATGGGGTACGATCAATCAGAGAGCTGAAAATGTATGAATTACAAAATTTAGTTTAAGTATTGATAAAAAAAAACCATATCTTGGCGATTTAATTTACAAATGTTAATGAAATTGCCATGAAGTTGACATTTCTTTTTATAATTGCTTGCTTTTTGAGCACTTATTAGGGTCCATAATACGTACGCCCATTTTAAAAGAGATTTCAAACGTTTGGCCGACGCTACAGTGATACGGCAAATACAGGAAACATAAAAGTTTATCCTGATATCATCGGCTAGTGATTTTTGCAGATTCCTAGAAATCTGCTGTGCAGTTTGTATCTACCTACTTCTTGAAAGCCATTGTAAAAATGCTACGGCCTTAATTTATTCATCGACTATTAAAAAACCATCTTCTAAGTCAATAAAACGTTGCATTTCACTTTCAAATATCATTCAAGAATTTCTTATTCAACGTAACGTTATGTAATGTTAAAAATTAAACATATTATTGAATATTGATGAGAGTTTTAGAATATTATGAGGCGCTATTTAGTGATTTGATATCCTGAGATTATCTTATACAATATGAGCAAAATCCGTATGTAACTAATCACGAGGATTTGATAGTTTCACTTAGAAAAATATTATTGATATGGATTTACTGAATATGTTTAGGGAAAATATCAAAACATAGTCTATATCAACTCCTTCTTAATGTAAAGTCTATAGCAGTTCTGCAATTTTCCACTGCGATCCCCAAGACGCCTGCCAAACGTCCCCCCTAATGTTAGAGGTATTTTTCAACAGCGAACGTCATGCCTATTGAATGAGGTAAATAATACACTATATTGTAGAAAGAGGGGGGGGACAATACGGCAATTTGTAGATTATATTATACCTATTGACTTCTGTTCTGATGCGTATTCCTTGCTAGGTATATATTCTTCATAGTTGTTCTAATAAAATATGGAAAATATGTCTCTGAATAAGTAATTCAGCCTCGACAATTCTACACAGCTGTAACCGGTTCAATTTCACTAGATGTAAGGTCGGCCGGCGCAAGGCTAGTAAGCGGACTTACTCTGGGCTATTATACCCAGTGTAGTCTAACTCTACTGAGCTATGTGTCTACATATAACATGTATCTAGTACATAAAAGCTTAGACATGCATCTTTGTCAGCTGGATTCGGGAGGAAACTTGTCCCTGAGCCCCGCCCCGGTAACAGAATTTGGATCCGGGACTTCAATTGCTGGGTATGGGTTGGAGGAAAGAGTGATTGCCACTGACACCAACTAGGCGCCTTTGGATCTCAGTCATATGAGTGTTAATTATTATCACATATCATGAGCTCTTTCAAGATAGAATATACTTGCTTCTAAAATTCCTGTAGTTTTGTACGTTAAGACAATGGGCCTATAGATACGCCTCGTTCGTGGATGTAGTATATTTCATCGAAGTATATACGAGCCGCATTACTGTGGAGCAAACTATGCCCGAAGTACGGAAGACAACATTTCCGACTGGTAATTATTTCCGTCAATAAAAGCATGATATGATTCATTGCATTCTAATCACATAGTATACTGATTACTTGGAAAGATAGTTACCTCTAGACATTACAAAATCAATCAAGTGCGAGGCAGACTCACACACACGGAGGATTCCGTACTTAAATACAATATATTTTTTTACTTTGAAAGTTCACGTGAATTTGAGACATGATAATGTGTTAAATAACAGCCTGTACACACGCGCATTGGTCGAGATTGTCGACCTAATTTTCGGTTCAGACATATCCTATCACATCCCTTTATTAAATGAGTGCAGATTCGTTGCCGCGATTCAGACACGTAGATTCACATGATGAAGGGCATCGGATATGCCCGAAACCTAGGTCGATGAATTACACCAATTTATAAGACTGTTTTTACAATACCTAGACGAAACTAAAAATAGTCATAAATAAGTTTTCTTTTGTTTCCCTCTCCTCGTTTTCTCATTTTGTTTATATTATTATTTGATAGATAATTTATTTTTATAACACATATGCTATGAAATTTCAGTCGGATATCTATTGACAAGAAAGGTTCTCGAGTGGGTGCCACGTTACACCGGAAGACGTAGAGTTGGTAGGCCTCCCACTAGAAGGACTGACGACATCGTAAAAGTCGCGGGTAACCAATGGTTAAAAGCGGCTAATAGCCGTTCTTTGTTGCGTTTTATTGGGGAGGCTTTGTTCAACAGTGGACGTCTTCCGGCTGATGATGATGATGACCTATTGACAAAAGATAACGGGTTTCGCATAGTACCCAGGGTCCGCTTTTTCGTAAGAAACCATAAAACTTGATGAAACGTTTGTTGATGTACTATAAAGTATTGAAGTAGTGAGATCACCGGTGGGCGAAGCTGATAGTTGGGATATTGATTTTCATAATGAGTTATTGAATCACTGCCACAAAATACTATTGAAAAAGAAAATATTTTTTACGTGGTTGGCAAACAGATACCTCTTCTATTTCTTGTGTATAAAGTTAGCAATATTTAAATAATGGTATAGGGTAATATTTCAGAGGCTTGTCAACACAACAAAGCCGGTTAAAAACCACAACACGTATATTATATGTGCCATTCTCAATTTCATTTGCCAATAGTCTACTCGTACCTTTAGACTATTGTATTGAGTAATTTTAATCCAGTGTGTCTCAATGTCTCCGGTTTCCATACGAAAGCATTACAAGTTATTGTCACATGCGCACAGAACGTGGATTAATCAAGCGTTCACTTATGAACCTATATATACCTAGCTGCCAACAAATTATTGAGCTCATTTTATGCCTCAGAATCGAGATGTGAGAGAGTAAGTTTCAGAAATGAAAGTGATCGTCGCTTGCCTCACGCTTGATCAGCATGCGTAATTCACCCACGCTCCGATTTTCGCCGGCAATTTCTCACGACCACATCAGCTATTGCAACGTTCGACAATAACACCCTCCTAGTCTTATTCACATCATTTCTTTGCGTCGCAACCTGCAATCACATTAACCTATCGACAACTATATATGCAAATCGATAAAGCGTTGCGAAAGGTATATTTGCAAAAAACGTGCTAATACCTGGGCCTACGCGCATACATAAATAGAAACTTCATTGAAACCGCGAACTTTTGTAATGCTCATGTAATCGGGTAGGCAGGTAGGTAGGCCTCGCTCAGACAATGCGCCAGGAACGTGGTGATGAAATGCGCGGATGAGTCACGATTCCGTGTCGCCGCGAAGTCGCTGCACGGGGCCGGCTGTAGGCGCACAGCGCAGATGTCATCTTGCTGACTCACGGAGCACTGACACCTAATGGAACAACAAACCACTTTCGTAACGAGTATTATTGTAATCTTACTAAAAGATTTTTCTTTGTTACAGATGTTTATTGGTCTGCACCCTCTACCGGGCCAGCGCCGATGTGGATATCATCACAGAACCGCGCCCAGGAGAGGAGTACGTGCTTGTCAGTTCTGGACAACAGACACCTATTAGAAATTTCGAAACCTCACACAAAATACCCGAAAAACACCCTCATCACAGACTCATAAACGATGGTGACAAACTCACGAAAAAACTGCATAGTGGGAAAATAAAACATCCCGCTGAAGGGATCGTATCTATCGAAGAAGACAAAAAGGCTCAATACAAAAAGGGACAAAAGAGCAAAGTAGCGGAATCGATTGAAATTGACGTCCCCGTTTCCAAACTGGAAGACATTAGAATAAAGGAAAATATTAAGGATGTGGAGACGAACCCCAAAATGGCAGTCGCACTCGAAGCTATGTCAGAGTCAGGTAAGCTAAGCGATGCACCTGGTACCACTACGCAAAAGCCTGTACTGACCACAGCACCACCTGCAGCTACTAAGCAGTTCGACTACATCCCAATAAATTTTGATAGTATCGACGATATTAACAGTGGACTCTTGTCCTCGAATGTGAACTTGGAAACAGCTGGGTCAGAGCAGAAGCAGCACTCTCGCATTCAGATTAAGAAGGGACCAAACGGACAAGACTATGAATACGAGTACATCTACTATTACTACGACGAGGAGGAGGAAGGCAAGAAGGGTGACAAAAAAGCATCGACTACGGCGGCGCCAGTACACAATTCACACGACGGACCGCAAAGAGGCGAAGGAGACAACCACATTGCCAATGAAAGCAACACTAAGAGCAAGTACAGCACCATCAACCGGTCGAGTACTAGTACGGCCACACCTGAGGCTCAAAACGAGGTGCTCCCTGCAACTGCTAGCAGGGGTCGCCAGCGCGGTCGCAATATTACCCCAGCACCAGTAGAAGAAGATACCGAAGAGGACATCAAGTAAGTTTATCTGTGATGTCTTGATCGAACATTTATGATAAATTCTATTTTGAACGATATTGCTATTTATAAAATTATTTTCTCATATATAGTACATTTTTGGTATACCGTATAATAACGAAAATAGGATCATGTCTGAAGAATATCAATCGATATATTAAATTATATTTGTTTAGCGTCAGATTACCATCAAGCACACGGTTCCCGCCACGTGGCCGCAATCTGGCCGCCACCAGCTCTACCACCTACGTACCGGAAGTGTCATCTGAGAGCGCGCGCCATCGCACGCGGCCGCAGACTGACAACTTCGCTGAAGAGTCCAACGGACAGTCCAGGAGCAGAGCCCGTGCGCATATCAGGTAAACCTTACTTCCTTACTCTATTTTTTATATGCTTTGGAAGTTCACTAACACCCTTATTGATATCGTTCCAGACGCCCCAGTTCCGAGCTGGTAGACTTGGATAGCTTTAAAACAAATTCCGGAGACATTCCCTCTCAGTACAAAGAGCTGCCGAGCCGATACTCTTCCGAGAGCAAGACCACTACTGAAGATATTCCCGCTGTTGAACTCGCCAAAGAACCGTCTCATACTAAAGAGTCCGCACGCGAAGGTCACAGCCTATCCAGCGCTATAAGGTTCCAAGAGATCCTAGATGACTCCAAGCTTCCCCCGGATTATAAACAGACCACCACATACGAACAAGACACCACGGAATATACCACGATGACTGCGATGGAGAAGGTGGCTCTTGATCTTTACGCGTACCTAGCTGGAGAGAACTTAAATAACGAGATTAACCCCACCGATGCGATTAACTTCGATGGCACTACCACTGTGGATGATGACTTGTGGACTACAGAAGCGCTGTCCACAACGGAGGAAGTGACCACGCCCAGCTCTACGACCACCTCTACAACCACCACGACCACGACGACGACAACCACGCCAGCGCCAACCACGACCACTACAGCAGCACCAACACGCCCATCGCGCTTCAAGGGCCGAGCTGGTACACGCGCCCGTCCCTCTACGGCTGCCGCGTCTTCCACCGCTACAGAAGCCCCACAGGAGGTCTCTACAAGAGCGCGAGGTGAGTCACGCTTCACCCTGAACTACATACGTAAACCCGTGGCCGACAGACACGATGCCAAACGGTCGCTCCGAACCAGTCGCGCGCCAATGGAATACGATGATCACAGTCGTGATTATATGAGCATTGAGTCGCTCGCGGCCGGTTTACCTACATTCCGCCATGCTCCTTTAATGGAGAGCAGAGCCATGACGTCGTTTAGAGGCTTTGATATAAAACTGTGGTTATAGAAACTAATCTCATGCACAGATTTGCTTTATAGGATTTTGGCGAGCCTCGTGTAACAGGATTGCATTGAGCGTAGTTGGAAACTCGTGCGATAAACGGCGAGTGTCCGGTAGCAATCTTGTGCATCTCGTATGCGTTCGCCGTTATAGCACAGCGAAAGCGATGTTTAATTATTCATTCCTTGCTCTGCGATTGTTTATGCGAATATTTTTTATGTCAGCACTGCGCTAGCAAACGATATTTTTTATTATGTTTCCAGCATGCATGTTTCGTTATGTAACGTTGTAAGATTTCTTTTAAATTGTTTATCGTCGTTGAAGAGTCAACTGTTTCTTGTGAATAATTTACTCAAACCACTTAATTCTAAGAAACTTATGTTTATTCTGATTATATTTTACTATCAGGTTATTAAGCTTGTAAGACTGGGCCAGTCGACCCTGAAGGCTTGCCCAATAACATTATTGCAAACTTATAAAGCTGTAGGTGCCTGCCTACTATATAGTTGTGCTTACATTACAGTTAAAATACCTATACACAAACCATGCATGAAATATACACAATCCAAGGCTTATCATGTTAAACTTGCTGAGTGTCCGACATAATTTTTGACAATACTGTCACTCAGTGCATTTAAGCAATATTGATTCAATTCAAACCAAAACTATAAAATACACATAGGAAATAGGAATAAACGTATTTCTTTAAATTAGAGATATACATAATTGTTTGGTAACAAATTTCTGGTTACTATAGGCGATACATTTTGTACGATTACTTCATGGATGGCTATGGATTCAAATTTTTTTGCCAGATAACATTTCTCTGAGATGGTCCATGATACTGGATTGCAGTATTTTTCCATTACCATTGTTCTTTCTCTATGCTTTCTTTAAAGATCGAAATTGTGTTACATATGAGGTTACATGGCTTTCATTGTGACTCCCGCTAAGTATACGTCAGGTATTTTCAACGCTTCTACCATACATGGTAAAAATGGCATTGATAAAATTGGAGAATGCTGCCAAGGCCGCTACCGGCTACAATTATCCACTTTAACTTGGGAATATTTACAATAAGTGACTGTCATAGTCACACACACCTTAAATGAATAAATATATTTCATGACATTATGAAATTATCATAGGAGTGTTTCTCTGCTCAGCATCGTTGCAAACAGTGAGTGATGTTAATGACATTACAACTTTGCCTATACTAAGGTCCCTATTACCATCACATATTCACTATATATTCCCGTGTAACGAGTCTATTTGCGTTTGCTGAAGATCCATTTTTAAAGACACTTGTCCGTGTTGGCAGCACAAAAGTTGAAAACTTAAGTTTGGTATTAGACACATTTTAATTATAATATATAAATATATAATATATATTTGATAATGTGATAGGAGCTTTAAACATAAACACTATATAATATTCTACATAATTGAAGAATTGTACAATGTCAAAACTAATAACGCCTAAATACATAACATGAACTAAGACGTAATGATTTTAGCTGTTTTTCTCTCTAACAAACGTGTCGCTGCTGGTTTTAAATATAAGTACTTAAATGTTATTTCAAATTTATTTTCCTATAGCTAAGAAATATCTGCTTATTAATGTAAGTGTATGTTTCTTTTATAGATTTCAGCATAAGATTCTAACGAGTCCGTAGCGCAGTATAGGGTCTTAGGTACTATGACTGTAGAGACACAAACCTATAGCACAAGAAAGGGTTTAACCTACTAATATTTTCCCCAGGTCGCTTCGGCAAGCCCTCTGTGGGACGGAAGACCACCGCCACAGCCGCAGCCGTGGAAGTCTCAACCCAGGCCCCCAGCAACAACGCTGAAAGACCAACACAGCCTAAGGTAAATATTTTGATTGTGTACATTTAGGTTTATACGTAAATATAATTCTAATCTTTAAATACATATATACTTATCGGCGGTATATACACCGCGTGCAAGCTAGATTATTAGAAGTATATAGGTACTTCTTAAAAAAGGATAATTTTGTAGAACTATAATAAATCTTTTGAGATATATTATAGTTCTACACTTTCTTTTTGTATACTTAGTCCAACTATGACAATTCGCAAGAAAGGCTGACATAAAGTGGCCATCTACAAATCGGAAGCTCAAACTTTTATGTTATGTGACCCCCAAATTTGTGGAATAATGATATGAAGATGATAAAAACGTCGTAGGAAAGATTCTTTAGCAACGAAAACAATACGTTATTTTTACTTTTCGAAGTTGTCTACTGTGACTGCGACGAATAATTCACAAAATTTACCACAAGCTTATTTGTTTACATGGCAGTTCCTAGATCACTTCAGTGATTAAAAAAACATTCTAAAGACGAATTCATTTCATTTCATTACAAAGACGGATTCAAGTTTTGTGTGGATCATCACGAATCTGAGGCCATTTTGTCTACTTAGAAAATGGAGATGACCTTAAATTTGAGATTTTCCTTTTAAAACGATGCCTATTATGGCGTATATGGCTAAATGACAAAATGAACTTCTAACTAGTTCATAATTTTCATTAGGTGCCCTGCAAGTTAGATATAATGATCAGATCGCAACTTGAGGTTCTACTGTCTAACTACGATTAAAATGCTGCTGAGATAGAGACAATCTTTATCTTACAAAAGCGTGCAATTTGAGCCGAACCCATACCTATACGAGTTGGATCATAGGGAACATCTGAGGGATCTTTTAAAAATTATATATTTTAACCTTACCGAGTGTTTATGTATTTGAAAATAATAAGTATGTACGTAAAAAAATTGGAAAATTTAATTTAAACAGCGACAATTACTATTAAAACACTACGAATAAAGATAAAACAACAGTGACAGGTTCTAGAAAGAAAAAAAAAAAAAAAAAAAAAAAAATTATTTATTTGCAAAGACAAATAAAAGGTCGTTCTTAGGTAATTGTGTGTGCTTTTAAAGTAAAGTTCTCAAAGATATTACAGAAGAAAAATTCTAGTTGCACGTGAAAAACATTACAATTAATTAATCCTACTACACAGTTTGTGATAACTTAAACAACCAAAAATGCTTGGAAAATTCTGCCTTTGCCAAGCATTCACCTGTCATATACGTAATTTAAACAAATATTGTAATAATTTTATCATATAGGTCCTAACACCTTGCCAAAAGACTTTTAAAAAGAATGGCCACAAGTTTCTTGCCCGTTCTTCTTGCAGTGGCTCTATACATTTTTTTGCTTAACACGGAGTATGTACAATGTAGAATAATTCAATATTAAAATTTGTAATTTATCTTCATAAGTGCGTAGTTCGAGTAACTGCCGGTTATAGTACCCAGACCAAATTCATTAAACAAAACACTACCTTTCCGTTTCACAGTCATAGACTTATTTATTTTAGCCCATGCATCGGTTAAAGCTTGAAACGCGCTGCATGTTACCTGTCATTTTTATCATTCAGTTGTTCTATGTATTGATTGACAACCCGAAACTTTATTAGGACATTCTGAAACGGACCCTTAGCATCGTACTCGTAAAGTTAGTATTTTGACTTTGTGAAATGACCATAATTTTCACATTTGAGCTCCACAAGGAAAATTGTTTCATAAACAAAAATCAAATTCATCTCCGTTATACCATTATACGCGTAGACTGTATGGCCCACGATCCAATTGAAAATCAGAGGTACGACAAATTAAACATTTTCAACTTTAGAAACGGCATTTGTTTTTCCAAGGCCCTGAGTAATAATTTTGCTAAGCGAATGTCCATTTGCAATGCGAATGTCGGTAGCTTGGTAACCACTCTTATTGATATTCTTGAGATGTAGACACCTATTAATCGGTGTGGCATACTAACATGGCCGATTTTGTATCTTGTTGTTGTATCTAGTCGTTATGTATTTTAAACAGAACCTAGAAGACTTTAATTCGCTGTTTTGTCTTTTTTTTGGGATTGTTGCCAAACACGAACGTGGCCCACCTTAACTGTTAAGCGGTAACCTCGGCCTTTACATTTCGACAAAAGTGACCAATTACACTTTACCCGTCACCCTGAGACATGTTTGTTAAATCTCATGTGGCTGTAATAAAATAAAGATCTTAAGGACTGCTGCCGGCACACACTGTTAGGTGCTTGGTGACAGATTTTCTACAGATTTTTCTCGGACTTTGAAGTACATACCTAGGAACAAAATACGTTAACCAAGATCCAAATTATAGAAGTCTGAACGTGTACCTATCAAATGGCGTGAACAAAATACATGCTTTTACTTTACCGTAATCATTGTATAAACAATTATTTTATGGATACCTATAAGTACATATTATCATATTTTTTACGCCGAAGTCAATATGTGCTTTGATTGGGTGTTAAAAGTCGATTTTAGTATATCAATGTGGCTTACACTTAGTCTAATTTATTTTAAAGTTAAAAGCCACTAAACTAAACACTCTCCTCAATCCATAACGTCAATAACTCTTAAAATAATTTACCACACCGAACATAAGCTATCTAAAGTCTAAACGCATCGAAAAATTTACAAAAATCCACCTAAACAGTTTCAAATAACTGAAAATATGAAAATAATGCAACTTTTTTGACATAGCCGTGACGTCATAGCTTCACTAGATGTTAGTAATTGAATTGAAAGGATTCACATGAAAATTGGCGAAAAGCGAGTCGGGCCTCGCTAATTAAGGAGTTTTGAGTTGCAGTAGCTGGTCATTTTGTTTGCTGGTTTTCTTTTGCAGCTTTGGAATAAAGGGTACGTAAAAAAAAACATGTTTTTTTTTTTTAGTTTAATGCCTACTTTGAGCCAAGAGTTCCCGCCGCGACTACACTGGACCGCGCCGTATTCCAAGTGAATAGAGTTTTGAATATTTACGGTCCACGTACATATGCAGTCAAAAAATACAAAAAAATATTCCTATATTAATTCCTATAATGTTTTTTAGAACGAGCAGAAGTCAACCCTAAGAGGTTGTTAGCATTTTTCCAATAACCCTGTATATCGGCGCTTCAGATTGTTGCTTAAATCGACAACAGAAAAATACACCGAATTTTGAGATTGGTTTCTAACTAGTTATTTGATTCTCAGATAGACCCCGTAGGTTATAAACGTAGGTGACATTCTAACCCGGCAACCCACGGGTAAAAATAATCGTCGTTATTCGTCCACTTTAACGGCTGTCCGATTTTTTTATTTATCAAGATAAAATATGGTATACAATTAATTATTATTCATTTAGACTAAAGCTCATCGTTTAGAGTACTTTTGTGCCTCTAGATAAATACGTACATACTAACATACATATTTAGATAGACACAACGTAGATATGCTGATTTTTCCCAATTTTGAAGCGCCTAAGTAATGAAATTTAATTCCTAGTCCAATATTTGTCAATGTATTAAGGTTTTAGACACAGATTTAATCTTTAGACTTCAGTCAGCGCTTTCCACTGGGTACAATAACAAAAAAAAATCAAGTACTTTATAAAACTGGTACATCCTCGTTTCGATAGTCGATTTAGTAGGAAGTCGATATAGAAAATCTTAAGATCCGTTAAGTATAGAAAATCCATAGATGGTACAGCTTGCTTATGTGTTTGTTGCAGGCGTTCGGTAGACGTGGTTTGTTTGCGGGACGTACTCGCCCTGGCACCGGAACCACCTCAGCCCCTGCAACCTCGCAGGACGACGCTCTACCAGCTAGCTCTGCAAGCTCTGCCGCCACCAGCGAGACTCCTGCACCTAGGTAAATACCAATCAATATCCGCTTGAAGTCTACTTTTCAGCATCAACCAATGAGTATAATCGAGAATTTCTGTTGCCACTGACAGTAGAATTGAATTACAGACATATATATGTAAATATAAATAACGTAGATATCTTCAATTATTGCAGTGCTGGTATTGACCACAGTTTTTTACATTGCGAGTATAGTTCTCAAGCCGTGGTGTATATGTTTCATATATGTCCACACATAACTTGTTGGATCCTTCAATCTTAATGATTCGTTTTTGTTTGCTAAAGTGCATACCTCTAAGGTGGTCTTACAGATATCTCATGAACTTAGATGGAGTAGTTTTTATAATACACTGGATTAACTGAAAGAAGTACGTGGCACAATCCATCTTGTAAGTAGTGCATATGTGCAGAGCGAAATAGTAAATCGAATTCATCATTTCGCACTGAAAAGTATGAAATAACTTGTAGAAGTCGAACATGAAAATGTCAGCTCAGAGCGAACCAGTTTTAAATCAACATGGTAACGAATTAAACACGTTAAGTGAAAATTTTCCGTTCTCCGTAACCGCTTCTCAGCTTTGACGAAAAGACAACAGTTAACAGGATAACAGAACTTTGGACAAGAATAGAAGCAGAGTGGAACAATATACATTTGGTGTACGCAGAGACCAGTTCTGCTGAATTAGGTAATCGTAAAATACACAAATGCATAGACTGGATATCAGAAACAAGTTACTTAGGACCTCATAATTGCATAGGACGTATTTTTTTAAATTATTTCCCTGTGTGCGTCACGCAGGGAAATAATTTAAAAAAATACTCTTTGCCCCAAGGGCAGAGTGCAGTGATTTAAATAATAGAATATCGGCTCATCGACAAAATAAAATATCGTAGAACACAAAGAGACCGCAGACTATGGGCGAACTGCATAGTACAATATGCACAACTTCAGGCAAAGAACCTTCGAGAACTGTACAAAGTGACTAAGACAAAAACAGAAGGTAGGGAAGTCCCACTATTGCATAATAAAAATGGGAAACCCATCGCAACTTCAAGAAGGGTACCTACATCGCTGGCATGAGAATTTATAGAAGTCTTTCACCAAAATCCACCTGTTCCCAAAATAACCCAAGTCCTTGTTAGTATTGTTGGTCTAGTAGAACTTGATAGATAGATAAATGAAGACCCGCCGATGAAGCCAAAGCTGAGTACCTTAAGTTATTAGCTGGCTAAAGATTGAGAAGGTGCCGGGACTAAATCTCATTGCGACGAAAATGCTGCAAGCTGACTTCTGTTGTCTTCTTTAAACAACTAAGTTTATAGGGAAACCTACACAGACTCTCCGAGTAACGCTCTCCGAGTGGAGCAGGCATCAGAGTGGCTAAGAGAACTTAAAATGACCTATGTGGACTTCAAAAAAGCCTTCGATACTATGCACCGAGCTAAATGCTTGCATGAAATCATTGCGGTGGTGTAAGTCAAGGATATCATCTCTATGAACCGAGTAAAAAAGATAGAATGAGGATTGTCGGTTTGTGAAAAGATATGGACTAGGCTGATGATCTCTGCCTTATCAGTAACAAATGCGCATATATTCAAGCAGCAGGGCTGAAAATGTACACCAAGAAGACCAAACAGATAAGAAAATAAATGCGAAACCTAGCACGCTTACATAATAGCCAGGAGCAGAAGGAGAGCGTCCGTCACTTTACTTACCATGACAGTATTTTGTTTCATGACATTAATCAATACCTTGCTACACAACTGTGAGATTTATTAGCTGTTACTTAAATGGAGCACAGCAAAGAAAATGTACCTGATAAGCGTACAATGAACTGTGCTGTATGATGTGGTGATGCAGTCAACAGAAGAACCATTTAGATTATTAAACAGGGTGTACTATTATATTGCTTTAACTGGCAACAACATTGCATTTTATAAATATTATGGGTACTTACTTAACTGAACTGAATTTAACTGTGACAACCACGTTCAACATGTATTCAATAAAAATTGCTTATATTTTGAAAGCGAAGAAAACTGATACAATTTTTCAAAAACTATACAACCTATCAAGGGCGCCTATCAACTAATCCGTGAGACGACGACACATCTCATGCAATCATAATTAACAATCATGTCAGCATAGTTTCATTGTGTTAAAACAATCGACGATTGCACAATAGTTACCTACTAACAACACGTTTAGTAGGTCATTAGTTCAGTGCTTCGACTGCGAGATATCACAGTAGAATAGATCAAAACATGCGCACGATCAATGAATGATTACGTAAAAATAAAATTGTATCGGATTGGCTTTCGATAGTATAAAGGTCATGTTTATGCTGGGTGACACAAGAACTGTGCCTAGTTGGTTCATTTTCTGAATTGGTATTAAATAACACTTCAATTGTAGCAATTGGCAGCGGCATTATTAAAATGTACTAGTTTAGCTGGTTTCTATTACAGCTTTGTCTGTATTTCATTCGATATCTAAGATAACTGACCGAAACGGATAGAGACAAGATATTCAATCATTATCTATTTGCTAAGTTTGCCTCAAATGAAACTGTAAACTATTTATTGACTACGATAGCCGCGTATCTTATTATTTCGTACTTGTTATTTAAGATTATTTAGGCTAGCGTAGCTCTTTCCAAAAAACGTAGTTTCACCATATTTCAAATACCAAGTGTCCAAACTCGTTGAAAATTTGCATTCATGTCCTTGAACCTTAAATCTATGCTTCTGTTTTGCCAGTTTTTCTTTTTATTATATATTTTTTCTCTAAATGTGAAAATAAGTATTCCCACACAAAGAATTTTATGAATACGCATTTTTTACGGAAACCGACAGACCACAAGCATAGATTTTAGTTAACGTATATTTTATTATATTTTTAGTTAACGTATTTGAACACTTAATAGATAAAATATGACGAAATAGTAAATAAATATATAATATACCTACTACTTATATACTAAATAATAAAGTATAGAAAGCGTAGGAAGACACTAGCCTTAAAAATCTTCTGGATTGCATTGTGGTCACAAGTATATAAATTTTTTTTTATTGTTATGATTAATGAAGTCGTTATTATGATTGTCAACTTTGACCTCACCAACCCACTAGTCTGCCAATGTACCCAAACACTTTCTTATCATCTGTTGCTCATAAATAAACAACTTTACTCAACACTCATAAAATGTTACAGGCCTCGTCTACGCCCTGGTTTGAGAACTAGAGGCACCACGTCGACCACGGCTGCTGCCAGTTCAGCACCCGAAGATACCACATTGCCCAGCTCAGCTTCTGGAGAAGTCTCAGAGACCACACCTTCTTCTACCAGGACTATTGGGTAAACTTAGTAGAACTTGTATTAGTAGCACGAGGAAACCTGCGTTTTCCCATAGGTTAAACCAAAAAAGTGAAGATCAAGGTATTCTTCGCATTTCAAACGAGGGCCGTTAAAATAAGACTACGAAAATAATGTCCTATAGACAAATAGACTTTATGAGTTTTTTAGTACAACTGTAGTTCTTAATTACGTGACATTAGAACAGAATCTAATTAAGTGACGAATGATTCTATTTCTCTTATATTTTTGAAACGAGCTTCGAGTAGCCCGATCTCTTCCAAATTTTGAACAAAGCTGTATATGCGATCATATAAGCTTTCTATGGTATATTGAAATTGATCTGATCATCAAATAATTATCTGATTCACTGATCCTGATATTTTGCGGTTCAACACAGAAAAAAGTGGTCTACAACGAAGAATTAGTTAATATATAAGGCGACTATTAATTCATCAACAATACTGCGGGGGATGGTGTAGAATCGATAACTGAATGTGATCCACTCATAATTAATTTTCACATAAACAAAATTAATACTAACTATTGACTTAGCTGTGGCGCGTTGACTTTGAGAATGATAGCGACGACAACACTCGCGGCCGCCGTGGACTAGACTCACACTTATACACACGTTCTAAGTATTCTAACGCATTGCGAGGGCAATGAACTCGGTAGGTTGCGCATTGCTCAAAGTCAACGCGCCACAGCTTAGGCAATAGTTAGTATTAATTTTGTTTATGTGAAAATTAATTATGAGTGGATCACATTCAGTTATCGATTCTACACCATCCCCCGCAGTATTGTTGATGAATTAATAGTCACCTTGTATATGGGTACAAAGATGAGATAAAATCTTTTGGTTCTACCAAATTTTTATGAACGGTAACTGACTACACACTTACAACGTACTTATTTATTTGTCAGTACTTACAAATTTTTAAAAGATTTTATACATAATTATTATTAGATTAGATACATAATTACAATTACGAATTGTTATTAAAATCCATCGCGGCTTTGAAGGGGTATATTTAGAGTATTACTTTCTTATTTTGAGGGGTAAATTACCTCAGCGGTATTTCATGTAATTTCATTTGATTGGTGCGAGAGATATATATCTCTCGTATCAATCCTAAAGCAGAACTACACATTATAAAAAACTTACCATGTTACTACCACAAAATAGAATACAACGATTTTTTTGGTATGCACATATATAACAGATAATTTGTGTTCTGATGTTGTATATTTAGCTATAATGGGACCTAAGCAAACATCTTACAAAATCATGAAGAAAGGATAAATTTAAACCTTGACTGGGATAGACGTAGATTAGCTACGTCAGTAGGACATAATCTACCCATTGAGCTGTCATATTTACCAATGCCATTTAAATTAAATTATTTTCTTTACTATATTTTTCTCGGATACTACAGATAAACAATTTATTAATAATTATTACAATTACAGGTCAAAATATTTTTGTTCATTTATACATTCAAATTAAATTAAATAAAATCAAATCAAATATAAGTTACATATTCCGTAACTACATTTTTCAATTGCAATGTTATTAAAATATTACTATTGATCATAGTCCACAAAAGTGATGAATCTCGTCGAGATATTCATTCCAGATGACAGCTGTCAAAAATGGGATTTCTCGTGGAAAGTGTTGATTCTATACCACTAGGTCCTGTGATCTTCTTAAGATCTTCATTTCACGACACTAATGTCAAACCATAAAGCGATTTATATCGGAAACAATGATCCTAGACATTATAAAAGATTTGATAAACTTTGTAAAACATAGTAAAACCTTTCTCAATGCAGTTCGGAACAGAGCGAGCAGATCAATGCTATAGAATATCATATAATATCTCGCTTGCATATCCGTCATACATAGATATTTCATTCATTTTTTTCCCGCGATAAGTAAGATCAACCCACTATTGTTTAAGCCGATTGTGATTCGGTGATAGTTCGTGTCTATGTATGATTATTTTAAGCATGAAACAAAAAACTCGATTTCCTTTTGCTCATAGGGTTCCGTGCTACAAAACGGGACCCTGTTTATAAGCCTCCACTAATCGTCCCCGTACTGATGTCAGATCTAATGCCACTTGGCTGGTTTTACTTTATTATAAATAATATGTTTAGGTTTATATAAAAAATAAAACAAAGATGCTCTATCCCCGTTAAAACACATTCGTTTTTACATTATCTTCTAATTTGCAGTACCTACTACTATTTTACTATAGTTTAGCCTTTAATTAGCTACTTCGGGCGTCGATGTAAACGAACATGAATGATGCGAACAAATGTTCACTATGTATGCTAATCTCAATAATGGTCTTCAGTCGTAGCCGGCCAGGCCTCAGGCCAGCTTCCCTCAGACCAGGCCCAAGGTTGAACCTGCGCCCGAGCCCACGTCTTCGTCCAGGCGTGTCAAGCGTAGCGCCCGTGGACACCGCTTCTGAAGCACCTGCAGAGACTTCGGCACCTGAGTCGCCTATCACAGACACGGATGCTGAGGTAGATTGCTAATGAAACTAGGTTTTATCATCAACTTCGCTTATACCATCAGTTGCAACACTAGACAAGCTCTTTATTTTTAACTAGTAACACATGTAAAAAAGTCCCTGAAGGTTTTTCGTACGTACCTTTTAGGCGAGCTTTTAACACTATCTCCCTTGATGGTAAGTGATGATGTGTTCGAAGAAGTTGTTTAGGCTAACTTAAAATTACTGTCTCTCAAGGACAGCTGCCGGAACACATTGTTTCTTGACGAAAGATTTTCTACTTGAGGGAGGTAGCTAACCAAGCAGGCATTCGTAAAATGCCCTACCACCATTGCTTAACTTGCTCTCGGAATCATGAAAGCGCTCGGTAGTAATGATACAATAATTAATATTGAAGCCACCAAATCGCAAAACTTGATTGATGATCGGCATTTCAATGTCTGGCAATTTAATGTTCCGTCTACACTGATTATTGCTAAATGAAATCAATTTATAATTTGTATGCGTGGTTTTGTATACAATACAGTTGCGAATAGCGAAATACTAAAGTGTTTGGAAGCAACCCATCAAAAACTGTTGTAATATTGTACGAAGCTGCTCCGTTGGCTTAACCGATTAATTAGTGAAGAGAAAATAATAATAATGAGATTATTTTGATAAGCAGTTGCCATTGTTATATTTGCCTGTGTACAGAGCTCACCAACTCCTGCGCCGGAGATTCCATCCCGAGGCGGAATAAAGCTGAGGCCGAACAGGCTCCAAGTGGCACCCTCGCCTAAGCCTCGAGCACCCGTGACACCTCCTGCGCGCCGGCCCAACCCCCTCCTCAGAAGGAAACCTTCTACTGAGGTGAGATCTCTTTTACTATTATATCACCAGAACACATGGAAATAAAAAAAAATAAAAAAATCTGAAACAGATGATACGCCTGTGATAATAAATATAATATAACCACATTAAGGCACTTTAGAACATATAAGAGAGATAAACTTGTTTAACTAAGTATCTTAGCAGTTCATCCGTTTCTATTTTGATGTAAATGAACATATTTTACATTGGCGTAGTACACTTTATCTTTACCACTTTGTGTACTAGTTACTTGGTAGGGTGCCGGGCTAGAATGTCACCCACAATGCTGCTTGTGGGTGTCGCAAGAAGCGACTAAAACTAAAATATCGGAAGGTGGGCAGCAGCGTCTTCTGGGGACCTGATATATTAAACTGTGATCCCAACACTCCTGCCAAGCCAAACTTTTCTTGAATTGTTTCTGCTAAACTCCCCCTTAAGGCTATGTTTATCAGTGGACAATCCGGCTGATACAGTACTGTACTAAACTAGTACCCACTAGTTCGAGGTCTGACTTTTGGTATGGGAGTGGTTTCACTTGGTTTCTTATCATAATTTTATATGGTCGCACAAAGACCTACCACCAATATGAACTCGCTAATAATTCAAACTTATCTAATAAGATAAAAGCAGTAATTCCCCTAGTTGAAACAAACATCAACGTCACTCTTATCTCATACAGGCCACGACAGAAGCTCCAAAGAAGTCATCCAGCGAGTCAGAAGAAGAGAGCACGGCAAGTGGAGAAAAAGCGGAAACGGAAACAGAGCCAGTACCGGCAGAGACTACACCAGCGCCACCGCTCAGAGGCCTCGACGCCTTGATCGCAAGAAGACGCGCGGCCGGCGGCGCCGGTACAAGGCCCGCCCGTCCTGCCAGAAGGGCATAATCATATTAATATACTACTTTACCTAAAGCTGATCGGTCTACATCAGGCACGTCACACATCTGATCCATTGCGTCGTTGGTTCGTCGTCGTGACGGTGGTGGCGTTTCTGATAAAGCGTTCTATTCTAAACTCTTTGTGCCTCAAACGTCATAATGTATCATCAGTAGCTTACATTTAATCGCCTAGAAAAGCAAGTGGCAAATATTTCACAGATTGGCTTGTAAGCGTTACTTCAATATTAATCCCATTTACTCTTTTAAATATCTTTTACTTACAATGCCTTACAATATTTGTGTAATCTAAACATAGATTATATGATAAATGTTTGTTTGCAATTTCAAGACACGTTGTCGCAAAATGTGGCATAAGTGGTAGAGAAGGATACCTGTTCGTAGAGATTTGGGGCGAAGAGTTGAGGTCATCACAGGTAAAACCAAATCACTCATGTTGATGAAATGACAAGTACTGAACGTCACGGACGAGAAACTGATGATCTGGGCAAAATGTTAAGCTAATAGCTACCGAAAGGTATTTAGTTTGCGAGCAATAGTTGTTTCATTAGTATGTATTGTTTTTCTACGGTGCCTTGAAATCATAAACCGTGTGATTTTTAGCACCTGTGGTTAGAAAACTTAACTAAAAAAATATTTTACTCATGTCAACAGTTTCTTGCCGAAGTTAGAAAAATAAAATTGCCTATTGTTTTTACAAAATATTTATAAATTGTATTTTGATCAGTGATGTTCAGTACAATTCAGATGTCATTATACTTAGTCAATTTAATTTCCAAACTATTTAGATGTTAAGAATCACGTAACTACAAACCTTTATTACCTATATCCAGTTTCTGAATTGTAGTTTAGTATACTATTAACTGTACTTAGTTAAGAATCCCGATTTGAGTAAACGTAGGACTGTAGGAGCATTCCTTTTTTAACTAAAATGTTATGTACATATTAGTGGTAAATATTGTTTTAAGACCGAGTCCAAGAAGGAAGATAAACCAAAATAAACAAATAAAATCTTCCTCTGATTCCCCTCTATACAAACGATACTTATTCTTTTTATATTTTAGCTTAAGGTGATAATATTGTCTGATCTTTTTATTTACCAACATTTTCAAAATTTTCTTTGCGGTACTATATTTTTACCCTTTTCTAACTCTTTTAAAATTTCAAATAATTCATAAAAAATCATATACTGAATAAATAATAAAACATCGTATTTTTACTAAATTGATCCAGGTTGCCATAAAGGCATAAAATTTGATTTTAACTACAAAACCAATTTGGTATATCTGCACACTTTTAAGTTGCAACTTTAGAAATCATTATTATTATTATTTTTAACAAAATTATACTCAAATAATTTTTATTTATTATTAAGATTTGTCTACATAGCGCTACTTAAGTAAGAAGTCTTTTTCACTATGTACAACATTCACATTTGACTTGTTTGCCGAAGCACTGACTTCTAGTGCCATCGTGATATGTTTTGTATCTTTCGTAAGTGTGATAATAAAATTAATAATAAGATTGTAAAGTTTGAAATTGTTTTGTTTTATTTCTATGACAAGGTTTCATATAGATAAGCGTGCTCCAACTTAGAACACATCAATGCTTAACACCAGGCAAGTTATGGTCGCGAAATTATCATGAATAAAAATAAAAAGACTCCTCGGCGTGATATAGGGATACGTCGTGCTTTTTCAGGAACTAAACTCGGAATCAGATGATATATATACCTACTTACTATCTTTGTGTCTGACCTACAGACTAGCACTGTCGCTAAGGTTCATCAAATTTGGTTCAGATATCAGATGATATTATTATATTATATTCAGATTATACGTGAAGAAGTTTTTTTTTATGCCTGATAGGTTAGCCTTTGACCGCTATCTCAACTGATGGTAAGTGATGATGTGGTCGAAGATGTTGTTCAGCCTAACCTAGAATTACTGGCTCTCAAGGACAGCTGCCGGAACACACCGTTAGGTGCTTGGTGACAGATTTTCAACTTGAGGGTGGTAGCTAGCCAGGCGGGCATTCGCAAATTGCCCTACCACCATGCTGTAACGACTGCCATCCTAAGACAACAACCGGGACCGACGGCTTAACGTGCCCTCCGAAGCACGGAAGCGCTCAGTAGTAATGTCACCAGCGGTCACCCATCCAACTCATGACCGAGGCGGACGTTGCTTAACTTTGCTGATCGATTCAGAACGGCTAAGCAAACTTCGCTACGAGCGCTTCAATAACAAACAGACAGATTGATCTGAAGCAATGATGACCGAGCGGGTATAACTATGAACTGCGTTGCTGTAGTCCATGTTTCGATACCCACCGCCGGCTTGAGCTTCACCGCATGGTCGGAGAGCATTTTGCGAATGCTCGCTTGGCTAGCTACCACCGTCAAGTAGAAAATCTGTCACCAAACCCCTAACAGTATGCTTTGGCCGGCGGTCCTTGAGAGTCAGTAAAATTACAGGAACATGACACTCAATGACGAACGCATTGCAGTTCAACACTTTGGACGAAATGCATCTGTTATAGGCAGAGGTTACATCAGGTGTGCCTCGTGCTTGTTTCGTCACAACGAATATAATACATATATGCATATATTTAGATTTAAATCTATGTTTCCTCGTTACAAAAAATCTCGAAGTTGACGAGTGTGTGCATTGTTGAATTCTTAATTAAAAATTTAAAACAGCAATTTATCACCATATATGGCAACATGTGTAAATACTAGTAGAATTTTAAACTACAACAATGTAAACATTAGTGAGTGTGACCAGTGAAATGAAGGCAATCTATTATAATTATATGGGACGGTCATTGCAAGGTTGGCCTGTTTACAGAATTGAAATTAATTACGTCTGAAAGATAGACAACGCGCTGGCCGCTTCATATTTTCAACAGCCACCAAACGGCAATTATAACCATAACCAATAAATGTGCTTGAAGGAGATGTGGAAGAGTAAATTCTAAAATATAAAATGTTAATACGTTACTTTCGGAAAATATCTATTTTTTTAATTATCTTCAATTGCCGTCACTGGTAAAAAAAGGTGCTGATAAAATAGGTGTCAGAATAATCAAACGATAGCTGATAGATAAGGGTGTTTACTTATCGATACCTAGCTGCTTCTATATAGGCACCACTCGCATTTTAACAACAAGCTAAATTTACGACTCTGGTGTAGATAATCGTGTGCAGTAGTGATGATGAAATTTTGAATAATAAACTAAACAGAGATAATAGAGTTGGTGTCGGTCGTGTGCAAATATAGCAAGTACGATATGTAGGTTATGGTACTAATATTTCATCGCCTGATAATTATAGATATTAGGTACGAGTAATAGGTAATTACATATTTCGTTAAAAAGTTATTTTTTCCTCTCGGTGTATTTTGTAATGTAGATAATCAGCGGGCATGTGCAAGTGCAGTAATAAACATGTTAAAATTATTTAGTTGTTTCCAGTCGTAGCTTCACCTTTTTGGATTTATACGTTATCAAGCTATGGTAGTAAAGAAACAATAAATATAGGCGCCTAGGCTAATTGCAGTCTAAATCCTATCAGTAGTTTCGGATACGAGTGGCAAGAATCTTTAGTATTATAATAATATTTTGCCAAAAAGTAAGAAATAGCATACTAAAAATACGAAGAGGTAAGTAGCAGTGTGTTTCGTCGGCGGTCCTTGAGAGCCAGTAAAATTACAGGAACATGACGAAATACATCTGTTATATATATATATATATATACCGCTTAATATCAGGTGGGCCCCGTGCTAGTTCCGTCACAAATGCCTTGTTTTTTTTAATAAAGGCAACAATAAATGCCCACCAAAAACTATAAACTCAATCAAATTTGAAGCAATGATGGCAGACCACTAACAGCTATGTACTGCCGTACAGCAGGTATTGGTTCGCGCCGCTGGCGTGAGCTTCACCGCATGGTAGAACGGCATTTTGAGAATGCTTGCCTGGCTTCAAGTAGAAAATCTGTCGCCAAGCATCTAACAGTGTGTTCCATCAGCAGTTCTTGAGAGCCAGTAAAATAACAGGCACATTAGACTTAAATACTGTATTTCTCAGGGTGACGGGCGCAGTCCAATTCATCGCTTGTCACGAAATGCATCTGTTATAGGCAGAAGTTAGTCTGCCTAACATAAGGTAGGCCACGTGCGTGTTCCCGTCACAATAGCATATAAAACACAATTTCTTCAGTATAAAGAATGTGTCAGATGCTTACTTATCAGAAAGTCTCCTACCCATGCCAAAGAATGTTAGTACGTATGTATTTGTATTTTACCTATGCATCTACGAGATGATTGCAGTCCTTTGTCTTCTAATTTAACTTTTTAAAACTCACCGCATGTATGTACTTTTATATACCATTGATGGGTGCTACCATCAATATTTTTGTGTTAACGATGCCCTTATCAAGGTCAAACACTACCTTTACAAAATTCTACAGACATCATCAACAAATAGATAATTACAATTGGACTGCGTGAAGAGTTCAGCTACGAAAGGAATTGCGAAAAGCGCTTTCCATACAAAAGTGGTTTGTCATATTTTAAATACAGAGTATTTAAACTAGCTGAAATTTTGTTTGCATATTCCTGAGCTTAATATCTATTCTTCTGGTTTGCCAGTTTTTGATCTGTTATATATTTTATCCCTAAATTTCAAAATAACGATTCCCATGGAAAAAGAATATTCGAATTGAAAATATTTAATTTTACTAAAATTTGGCAAACCAGAAGCATAGACATTTGGCTGAAGAACATAATATGTATAACGTATTTAACTACAAAGTAAGCACTCTAGACTGCTCGTGGCATTAAAAAAAAAATTAATCATAGATTACTTTTTTATTACTAAAACATGGCGAAGGTTAACCTCCCAAAACCAAAGCCCTTGTGTAGTTAAGTAGGTAGGTACAAGAAATGTTTATACGAAAGCTATTTTTGGGAAGTACGATAAAATTATCGTTGGTCACCCTTCTGTACAGAAACGAGTGACGAAAAGTTGCAGACGGCACAATCACAAGGTTTTTTCACACGACGCATGTAGGCAGGCAGATTTAATTTCACACGTAAATAATAATACACTATACATATGACTGGCGAGTCTCTGTTTAAGTATAATAAATAATACATGGTCCCAACTCGGTGTATCCCTCCCATTGGCCTGCTCAGAGCAGAGGAGACGTCCACAGTGGCAAAACAGTAGGACATTTCTCAGACAACGCTATCGGGCGCGGATCTCCGTGGAAGTATTTACAGGTGAAACTCAATACGAAAACATGTTTTCCGTGAAACTTTACTTTTGAAACAATGATGGCTAATGTTACCTAAGAACTGTGGTGCCTGAACCTACCACCCGATTGAGCTACACCGCATGGTGGAAGGATATTTTGCAAATGCTCGCCTGGCTAGCTACCACCCTCAAATAGAAAATATGTCTCTAAGCCCAGTGTCTGCCGGCAACAGTCCTTGAGAGCCAGTTAAATTATGGCACAAGAGACTTAACAACTGTGTCTCAGAGTGACAGGCATTGTGCAATTCGTCACTTGTGATGAAATGCATTTCATTAACGAATTAAAAAAATGTTTCCTTTTATTATTTAGTTAATTAAGCAAACACTGTAACTTATTACCTGTAATTAGAATTATTTTTAAATATGCAAGGTCTTTACTATAACTGCTATGTACCTAAAAGGTAGACGGTATAGCTACTAGTGGGCTAACCATCTGCTCTTTTTCATTAATCTGGAGAGTAGATAGTAATTTACTCTAAACCCGACAGGTAAATGCGATTCTCGCCCTAAGTTGGTTCGTAATCACTATAGAGTTAAGCAAATTAATTTGAAATGTATGAAGCTCCTTGATTTAAATATAATAATATGTTAATTGATAGACATAAATTTCTATATATTTCGTGTGGTAGGTAATAGAGCATTTTCAATCAAAATCTTAAAATCTGTTGCCTCAAGCAATGAATGGTGTGATATGGCAGCTCACAGCAAACCGAAAATTCGGGTCCATTTCTATTTTAGGCCTAAAACCATTTTTTTATACCAGAAGCGTAAACGTACAACACATATTCATGTAATTTTTTGTGTTGCTATATTTTTCTGAGCATGTAATTAATTCATTATATTTGAATGATGAAACAAAATATTTTAAAATGAATACCTATCATCATTATCTACTGGACGCTTATCTACTGTGACCGTATATGTAATATCAACAGGCGCGGGTGCAAGCAACAAGGCCCGCTTAGTCGCGATCTGACCATCGTCTTGGACACAATAACCGTACAAGGATAAATCAATTGTGAGTAATAAAACTTAACTACTCACTAATATACTACTATATAGGATATAATTTATGTTTGCATTTTTGTTTATAGACTGTTTATTTAATGTGCTTGCGAAATAATTTTGCACCGTGCAAAAACCAAAAGCCGGTTTCGTGTTGGTTCGTTTGTTTGATATAAATGTGTGAGGTAGGCTTGGAATTGAATTGATGTGCCTTTTTATCACATGTATTCATTATAATTACAGTAATGTTAATGAATTTAAGAGTTAGAAAGAAACCTTCATGATTAAACTGGCAAGAAATTGTAGCGGCAAGTTAAGTTACACGTTAAAAATGCTAACATAACCTCCGCATTTTTTTCTTGGTGGACTAAACGTCGCAAAAAAGGAAAGCCTTTTCAACTTCAATATTATAATGTTGTGTGTGAAAATTGCGAACCTACTATTATTTATTCTGTTGCGTGGCCTTGATAAGTCTGAGGTCCCATACTACCTACACAATTGTACCCGTTCTTGAAAATGTTCCAGAAGTTTTCTTACTCTGCATCCCTATATAACCTTAAAATCCACCTGTGCTATTTGATCTACCAGTACCCACACTACGACTTTTATTAAAAAATAGCTATACTTAAGTAAAAATACTTGCAAAGTGACCCTTCGATAAGGCCTTGACTGGTCTCGGGTCTTACGACACGCACCTGCACCCGTTGTTGAAAACATTCCAGAACGTTTCTCACATCTATCCCTGACCTTTAATTATAGTATGCTGTGTATAGGTAGGTATGAGATGTTTACTTTATCTGTCTAGACACTACCACCTTATCTGCAAGTAGCAACTCGCCCTTTACGAGTCATTCACTCCATTTGCCTTATTCATCGAATAATAATGTTCATAAAATGAACATTCAAATAATGGCATTTTTACGTAGTAGCGACAACTTAATATTTTTTTTTAAAAGAGTACAATTGTAAGTTAAAAATAAGTCTTAGTAATTTTAAAACTTATTTATATTGTAAAAATATAAGTAAGCAAAATCAAATATGAATGCCATGAGTAAAATTCAATTAGGTATACATCAAATATATTCCTAGTCTTTTTTTCAAATATTAAATTGGAATAAAAACTTTTTGGATTCTTATTGTCAGGCACTATTTACAATAATTATAAATCACTGTTGTTTATACCTTATCACTTATCAGTCATTATCGTCAGTATGTAGAATTAAATTTAAGTAAATTATATACAAATAATTAAAGACCTTTGCCCATAATTAACAAATTACAAAAGCCCCAAGACTAAAGTACTTCTAACTTCTAAGTAACCAACAACTTGGGCAACAACAAAAGGGCTTTTATATAATGCCCTTTTAACATGGTTCTTTACGTTTCTTTTTTTTCTCAGTATGTTACTATCTAGTAGAACTTGAGTTAAAATTCTAATATGTAATTAAATACAGTGCAGTGAGTTTAACAGACGGTGATAGTCTTATCGGTAACACAACCTGGTTATTAGGTATAGTTCAAAAGTCAGGATACGGTAGAATTTGAGTGTACATTTGGCATTCATAAAAAAATATAACAGATGACAGATTAGCCTTTATTTGATATGTGGGGAAGATTACTTCCCCAGTAGTCCTTAGACCGTGATCGAGACATAAATGAGAGCCTCATAAGGACACTGCCATATTGTGGAGATTTTCCGAGGGCTTTTACGAATCTTTGGTACTTTTCAAAAGATATTTATACTGTCTTCTTTATCACAAATTTTTACGGTATGATATTATGGTATATTAGATGGCCTCAATGAAAATTTAGTACGATACAATGCATCGAAATCAGATCACAAACCTTAGTATATCTAGATAATAAGTAGCAATAAGATGATAAGATGTTGTTAATTTGATAATAATTATTAATGCTACATTTTTGAATGTATTTTTATAATAATCTGGAAAAATGAGAAATTATGATTTACAGATTTAATATTTAAGTGATTAGTCGAGGAAAAACGCAAACGGGGAAAATCGCGACTTAGGTACCTACCTGGCTTACTAGTACGCTTTAGCGCCTGTTTGAGGGTGTCGGTGGACTGGCCCGTTGCTGACAATAAACTAGGATCAGGTTTGATCTGTGAAAATATTTTTGAGCATTCTCAAAAATATTTTGCAAATGAAATAGGTACCTAAATGGATTTAAAATGAACAATTAAGTGAACGAAACATTCCTAAGCCAATTAACCGATATGGTTGGTACCGTCATTAAATGATGTTTCCTTTTAATGTAATGCGTTGAGCGTAATGATATAGATTATAGAGGTAGGCAACTCTGATCAGCGATTGTATGTAACTTGCAGTATCTTTTGCGATGCGAATTTTATATGCACTTTAATCCATTCTTATTTTAAATTCGTAATGGAAATCTTCAGTAAACTTGTTTACTTTCCAAGGTAGGTTCCAGAAAGTTGCCACAGCGCTATTAATAATTTAACGATTTGTCGTATTTACTCTTGAATGCCAAGGTAAATATAAGCACATACCTGATCATGATTTATTTTGCTTCGATAAAAGCAAAACTGGGACTTCAAAGCTACTGATTTTGAAAGCAATTTCTTCAATGAGTTTTAGTTTTTAGGTACGTAGAAACTATGTTTATTTTATTTACTAACTCATTTGACAGGAGCTGGATATTTCGGATAAAGACATTAAGGATTTTGAAAGAAGATCACTGCAGAAGACGTCTGTTGAAATAATTCTTGCAAAAAGAATCTCAAATCCTCAGAATTTCTGCATCTACCTATCAAATCCTTAATATCCTTATCTTACCTAGTCAGATATGCCGTGAGTTCAATGAGCTTTTCGTTAACTAAACGTCCATGTACATATAATGTACTATAACTATTGTAAAGGTTGAGGCTTTGGTTTTATGGGCTTCCTGAAAGTAATCCATTTGACCGAGTTACATAAATATCGATATATGCCTACCTACATGGTGGAATCAAAGAACGGAAATATATAAGGAATAAATTGTTAATTTACTAACTGTGTAACCAGTCCGCCCCGGGGTTCCTCTCAAGTAGACAATTTTTTTTTTATACTGAACTGGGTAGCACTTGACCACTATCTCACCTGATGTTAAGTGATGATTCGGTCGATGATGGAGCGCGCTTACCCAGATGTAGAAAACTATCCTGTGTTAATCGTAGACCTAAATTCAATATGTACCTATACCTATTCATAGTTTCATTCAAATGTGTTCTGCTGTTTTAGCGTGAAGGAGTAACAATCATACATATTCACATCCACATTCACAAACCTTTGGCATTTCTTAAATAAAAAATATATATATGTGATAGCGATGATACACTGAAAATTATAATCTCATTAGACAATACTAACAAAGAAATGTAAAAACGTTAGTAAATGGCTCATAGTAATATTTCATTACACTATCGGTGGAAATTTAATTACTCCTTAGTAACTATTTGATTTTGTATGACCTATTTAAACATATTCTTGACTTTCCGAGTCATAATACGAAGCCTGTAAATTGCCAGCTCATAAGAGCTTTTTTAAAAATACGAAATATGCCAAACGAACGTTTTTGAGGTTAACACTTTTGATATCACTTACCTCGTGGTACTGTGAGCTATTTATATAACAAGACTGAACTATTTCACTATTAAATCATTTGAATAATTAGCAACAAGAATAAAATTTAGAAAACTCGCAACTGCACCATTTTGAACTAAGATATTTGAACGAGTTTAAAACAACATCAAACATTAGATGGTATTCCTTTATCTATTCAAGACAGTGTTCCCGTAAGCAGTTAGACCTTTACTTTTATTTAGGATATTTATGTATTTTAATTAAAATTATATAATAAGGGATCTATTCCTTAATGGTTTTCATTAAACATTTCGTTAGTAAAAGCAAGATAATTGGATGGTGTAATAATGCATAGTGTCATATATTTTCTGTTAGAGTAATATAAAAAGTTAAGTAAGAAGTGAGATAATGAAAAAATACACTGGATTTTTTAATTATCTCTAAGGTTGAGACTCTATTATAAATGTTTATCTATTTCCTATAGTTTAAAATTTCACCATGTTGTTACATACGTACGTGTGGGATGGATTTTTGAGTTAACTTTCAGCTAGCAAAGAGCGCGGTCGTATGCCTGTTGAACAGCAAAACCCTACTCACGCAGCGCAAGTTGCAAACTGCTCATTAGGCTTTTTGTTTTCACTTAATCGTATTTTACGGTTATTCATTGGTAAGTTAAGGTGTAAACTCGCATCTGTGGTTACATATTAGTTACACTTGTAGCTAGATTTCAGAATCATTTTACAAGGTAGGTAATGGTAATCGCAAGTTTAAAAAAATTTTGCTCCTTATATCTTTAACCTTTATTGGACACCATTATACCATAAATTACCAATAAAACCGTCAAAAGTATTCAAAACTACTTTTTTCTGTAACAAATGTAAGTACCTACTATTTGTTTTTTTTAATGTGGTTTAAAATTTTGTTGGTGTGAAATCTTTTGAGATTCGTTTAATACTAGCTTTCCAGCCGCGGCTCCGCCCGCGCGTATTTCGGTTATCGCGCAATAACATTAACCTCTTTTGCAGAGTTGGATAAAAACTGTTCTGTCTTTTCCCGGGTCTCAAACTATTGCCATTCCAAATTTTATCCAAATCGGTCCAGGAGTTTTTTGGTTTATTTGTTACAAACAAAAATACAAATCTTGCCTCTTTATAATATAAGTAAAGATATAGATTAGTATAGAAGTAGGTATCAATAGCGAAAATAAATAAAAAACAATGTACTCGTATAACCGCCCAAAGACGTCATATTCTCCATAAGAATAATAATGGCTGATTGGACACAATAATGACAGATACACGTGTTCTTCCAGTCAGCCATCAATGTATCCAGCAGTAACTGCCAAGACCATTCTAATATTCTCTTCTCAAATTCCTTGCAGATACAAAATGGTGTTGGACATCAAGTCAGTGCTGGTGGTGGACGGTGTGGGTTCCAACTGTGCTGAAATCCTGACTTCTCACGGCATCGATGTCACAACCATTGCAAAGATAACAAAAGAAGATCTGCTGAAAAAGATCCCTGTGAGTATTTCTTTAACTGTAATCTTCATGGTCATGATTATTCAAATTGGTACTACAAATCAGTCTACGGCACTAAAAAGGAGATCCTGTCAGTAACTGGCGAACTATAATCTGTTTCTATATAATACTATCTGCTAAAACAGATTATGTATCATATTATTCTATCATATTCTCACTACCAGGACATTATACGAGATATGTCACTGAAAGAAATCTTGAAGAGGTCCCTATAAAGTTTTCTACCAATGAAATCTTTATTTCCCACTGTTGAGATACTTACTTTTATGATATCGTTAAGAATGGCTTGCTAAAAGACATTGTTATAATTATCCAGTTGTGATCTTTGTAGTCATTTATATAGGATACGTTAGCATTTGACTATCTCACTAATGTGGTCGAAGATGCTGTTCAGGTTATAGTAAAATTACTGGCGCTCAAAGAAAACCATTAAGGACACGCCGTTAGGTACAGTTTTGGAAGCAGTGATGGCTCAGTGGCGTTGGCTATGGACTGCCACGCAGCAGGTCCATGGTTCGAATCCCGCCGAGGGCATGATCTTCACAGCATGGTGGAAGGACATTTTGCGATTGCCCGCCTGGCTAGCTACCACCCTTAAGTAGAAAATCCGTAGCCAAGCACCTTACGGTATGTTCTGGCAGCTGTCCTTGAGAGCCAGTAATTTTAGGTTAAGCCTATTAATACCTTCGACCACATCATTACTTACCATCAGGTGAGATTGTGGTTAGCCTTAACTATCAACAGTAAAAAAAGGAGCTGGGCGACAGATTTTCTACTTGAGGGTCGTAGCTAGCCACTCTAGTCACGCAGATTCACCAAATGCCTTACCAACATGCATCATGCCTTAAATCAATTATTAAGGTAGAAGCTTAAACAATACAAGGAAAAATATACATGTATCTTCAGAATAAAATTACACTATTCAACAGAACTATTCATTTGATTACCAAATATTGTAAATAAGGATTTTCTAAAGCAATGTGTCCTTCTTATTACAACTCACTTTATTTTGCATGATTTAAAGAAAGAAAATTTAATTGAAATTCAGAATTTTATTCAGACAATATGAACATATACCAACTACATATGAAAGGCATATTCTGACATAGGTAATTGTAATTTGAACCCACTATATCTATGCCATGGAATTTATGACTACGATATCACGAATAATCTGTTGTACATGCTTGCTTGACTATGGCTACCTACATATACAGACAAACCAAACAGTAATAATATCCTCGATCGGTAGAAGCTCGAAGAACAGTAAAAGATATTGTTGTAAGCTTATCTTCCATGTAGGTGCAAGCTTTGCTCCTTTACTGTTTTATTTATAAATATTATTGTTATTGCATTGTTGCGCTTATCGCATTTCGCAGTAAGCAGGTCATTGCTGCGTCGATACCTCCCAAGGTGGTAAAAGTAATTCAATATTTAACTACCTTCGCACGAATCCTCTTCAACATGTAGGTATACCCTTATCTTACTAATACGTGGTGGGAACATTATGGCCTTCTCTGCCCTGTCGTTATAATTTTGCCGTTGTTGCATACCTATGTGGTCCTGAAGAAATTTCTTGGAAATAGTTATTTACTTTTCGATCAAGTGCCTACGTATAATTAAATGAGTTGTATTTTTTATTTATTTGTACTTACTTACCTATACTAAGTTACGTAGGTACTACCCTTTTTGTATAGGTGCTTATTAAATATTTTTTTTTTACAAAAAATGGAACCAACACCCAAAACTGTGAAATAACTTGTTGAAGTCGGTACCATGATGGTTCAAAAGTAACTATTATCACAAAATTGTGCTCAAAAAATTTGCTTGGTAAAAAAATTTTTTTCACTCTTTTTAGTGACCTTTGCTACTTACGTGATCGATTCTCATTCATTGTCAACGACTATATCATCAAGATAGGTGAATTTTTTCAGTTATTGGAGCGTAACTCAAAAACCGGCTTGACCGATTTTGATGAAATTTAAAATGGGACCAAACGACAAGCATCAGCTTTCAAACAAAAAAAGAATTTTCAAAATCGGTTCACCCAGTCAAAACATCTGAGGTAAAAACCAAAAAAAAAACAGATGTATTCAGAACTTCCTTTTTTTATCAGAGCGCTTGGTAAATACGACGCAAATGCTGGCAACTATTTGGCCTAATTGGTTATTATGGAGAATTGCCTAGAAAATTACATATATTTTTTTAAATAGGCACAGAAAAAAAACTACATATTGTTCAACATTTCATTGTTTTTATTACATCGAAGAAATGATAATAAGTACATAAAATCACACGAATTTGGTTCTTTTTTGTACAAACTCACAAATACAAGAGGAGATAATAAAAAACGGGCCAAGTGCGAGTTGGACTCGCAATCTGAGGATTCCGTACCAACACAG